>CP106714.1:8336612-18336612 GCA_025503065.1 Gossypium bickii | reverse complement strand
GAGCACTTTTGGCTAAGCAAGCTTTGAAGCATTTTGTTTGAGGCAAAACTGAAACCCCTAGGCACTAGTCGACTTCACTCTTCAGCATTCAAACCATTGTTCTTTTTCTCTCTTGAAACCAAAACCTTACTTGCATATTTTTCTTCTTCTATTTTCTAATAATAGGGGTGCTTGGCGAATCACTTTTGTTATTTCCTTAAAGAGCCGAAACTTGCTTTCACCTTCTTTCTCTCTATTTTGCTCAAAAGCCGAAATTAATATTCTTTTCTCCATTCAACTTCTTCTTTCAATCTTCTTGTGCCGAAATACCCAACCTTCTTCCCTTCTTCCATTCGACATCACCATTTCTCATCCCCTGCGACTTCTTCTTCTTTTCTTCTCTTTTAGATTCATAAGCCGAACCTTCTTTGTTTGCCGAAACTGCTTTCCTTTCTCTATTTTAGTTGGTTCGTGATCAAGTTCAACAACATTTGCTTGGTAAGTTATGTTTTGGCCGAATCACTTCAATCTTATAATCTCTTGGGGTGTTTGTCAATTCTTATATTTTCTCCCCTAACTTGTCGAATTTCTCTATCTGCAAGGCTTGTGCTGATTTCTTTAAGGGGCTAATCGGATCTCTTAGTCAAGGGAAGGCTCATCACGTTGTTTCGGGATTTGGTTAAAAACTGAAGGGTGTTAAGGTAAGGGAGGCCGAATCTGTCAGTAAGGTAAAGGGGGACGATCTCTTTTGGATTCAAGTTATTCTCTTTGAGATGTATGTTGGGCCGAATGGCTATTAATCAATGATGATATGTTTGGGCCGATTGTAGGGAGGAGTAAAGCCGTATACAGTAGATCTCCGTGATTTGTGGCTTGCGATTTAAGCCTAAAGGCTCAGGTGTGATCGATCTAGGTAAGGGTTCTATTGTTGCGTTATTTCTTCCTTCGGGATTTCATGATTAAAGCTGAATGGCTATGTCCTGAATAGAGTGGTGTTGGCCGATTATAGGAAAGGTGAAGGCAAGCATTGGATCTTCGGGTTCCTCTCGATTCGTGGGTAGATCTGGGTTTTCGGGATTTGCTAGATTCGTAAGTAGTCAGGTGTGTAACGCTTACACACTTCATTAGTAATATGTGTTAATTATGTTTACTGTTAAAAGCCGAAATAACCATTGAATCCAGTGTTGTACTTTATGAGTATGTGCGTGGACTCCGGGTAAGTCCCTTATCGATTGATTACTGAGATGTGCTGTTATTCTATTGAATTATGTTACGTTATGTGATATTTGCATGTTAAACATGATATTTATGCCATGGAAAATATGTTCACTGATGTGGGTATGATGAGAGGAGCGGGAAGGATGATTCTAGACTGTCATCAGTGGTTTTGACCACATGACGGGTTGGCCCTGCTTTTGATACTATATTCGTGACTAAGTCTCAGTGGTTTTAACCACTATTGGTTTTGACCACACGTATGCTATTTGTGACTACGGTCACCAGTGGTTTTGACCACACATGGATTATTGTGACTCGTCCCAGTGGTTTGGTACCACAGTGGGTTGGCCCACATATTGGTTACGGGATTGTCATCAGTGGTTTTGACCACACGGTGGGTTGGCCCCACCATATGATTTATGGCTACGGTCACCAGTGGTTTTGACCACACTATATGATTTGTGACTACGGTCACTAGTGGTTTTGACCACCAGTGGTTTTGACCATACGGGGTAGACACAGGAGTTCGGATGGTTAGGTTGGGTTTGCATGATTTGCATAATTACTTATGACTTGTGTAAGTGCTTGTTATTCTCAGGATGGGGATTTATGCACTGAGTCTCGGTGACTCACCCCTTCCCTTATATTTTGTAGATGAGGCATAGGTCGCGGATATGGAGCCGGGGGGGACTCGAGGTGGCCATGCACTTTACTTTCGGGTTTTGTTTTAAACTTTAATTTCAGTTTACATTTTCTTAAATTTGGTTTTGGGCTGTAATAAGGCCGCTAAGTTATTATTTTGGGTTTTTATTTATCTACTTTTGCATTATCATATTATGCTTAAGTTAAATAACCTTGCATGCTCAAATAACCGGTAAAAATAATGTTTTCAAAGTTTTACTTCTTATCGGGATTTCCAAACCTTACCATTGGGTAATAATATATACGAGATGATAACAAGTTAACTTAAATGTGTTTTCAACTTAAATTTTCTACAAGTTCAAATGCAAACGGTTTTAACTTAATCATGTTTAACTCACTCGGGTTCTTCACACAATCAAATGATTTTCTACCACTAGAAACGACAAAACGGGTTTCTAAATGAGTTTTCTAGGTTTCAAAGCAACGGTACGTTTTTAAACAATACTCTACACTGGTTTTCTTCTAAACTCAAAACAATAAAAGATGTTTATGATAGAAATAAACCGGTAACTTGTTTTCTCCAAAACATTTTCACTCTGTAACATGCCAGATTCGGTCGTGGTGTGTAGACCGGGTTTGGGGTGTTACAGGCACGAGCATGTTGCAAGCCCATGTGACTTACTCAGATTTAACCATGGCTTATGGGCACAGGCGTGTCGCATGCCCGTGTCATTTACTCAATATTGCCTACAGTTTCAAGGCACGCCCGTGTGGGTTTATCAACATCCTGTGTTCTTTAGTCAGTGTCAACCATGGCCGCATCGCACAGCCGTGGCATTTTATCACAGCCTGTGTTTTAAGGAAAATTTTGTCCCTTGTCTGCACAGTCTCCACCCAACCGATGTACTTACCCGTGGTGTCCACACGACCACAGCCACGCCCATGTGGAAGGTCGTGTGGGTAACAAAACCTGCGCCTATTAATTTGGTAAAATATTTTTAGTTAGGCTCTAAAAATAGGAAATATAGAGGTTAGTGAGGTTAGTGCTCGGGTTGCCTTCCGAGAAGTGCGCGTTTAAAGTCTTAGGCTAGACTTACCTTGTTTTCATCTCTATATGAAGGTTCATGGAACTAAAGCTCCTCTCTCATATCCCTTAAATCTTCACCATTATATAGTTTAAGTTATTGACCGTTTACCTTGAATGTGCCATAAGTCAGATGAGTTACCTTAGTTGTGCCATAGGGAAAAATGGTTTTGATTACGAGTGGACCTGACCATCTTGATTTTAGCTTTCCAGAGAACAATTTGAGCATCAAATTGTACAGTAAAACAAGGTCTCCAACTTTAAATTGCTTCGGTTGCTTCAAACGAGCATCATGGCTTTTGTTTTTTTGCTTTCTTGTATAAACGTGAGTTCTCGTAGGCATTAGCTCGCCACTCATCTAGCTCATTCAACTGCATCAATCTTTTCTCACCTGCAAGTTTAAGATCATAGTTTAAGAATTTTATAGCCCAAAATGCTTTGTGCTCTAATTCAAATGGTAGATGACAACTCTTTACGTAGACAAGTCTGTATGGGGATGTTCCTATCGAAGTTTTAAAAGCAGTTCTATAGGCCCATAAAGCATCGTCTACTTTTAGTGCCCAATCTTTCTTGTTTGATTCTATAGTTTTCTCTAGAATATGCTTGAGCTCTCGATTGGCTACTTCAACTTGTCCATTGGTTTTTGGGTGATAAGAGGTTGCTATTTTGTAGTGCACTCCATATTTCTTTAAGATTTTATCAAATTGAGTATTACAAAAATGAGTACCCCTATCAATAATAATTGCTCTAGGTGTTCCAAATCGAGAGAAGAGTTTCTTAAGATATCTCACTACCACTCTAGCATCATTAGTAGGTAAAGCTTAAGCTTCCACCCATTTTGACATATAATCAACCGCTACTAAGATGTATTTATTCCCAAATGAGCTAGGGAATGGACCCATAAAATCAATATCCCAAACATCAAATACTTCACATGATAGCATATACATTTGAGGCATTTCATCGCGTTTAGAGACATTACCTGTTCTCTGACATCTATCACACGAAGTAACATACCTGTTAGTGTTCTTGAACAGAGTGGTCTGCCGCAAGATTTTCAGCTCCTTTCTTATCCTGACTTTCCAAATCAAATTCCTGTAACAATAAAATCCATCTTATGAGTCGAGGTTTTGCATCAGATTTAGTTAAAAGATAACGAAGAGCTGAATGGTCAGTGTAAACAAAAACTTTAGATAATATCAAATACAGTCTAAATTTATCAAATGCAAAAACCAAAGCTAGCAACTCTTTTTCTGTGGTGGTGTAATTTTCTTGTGCGGCTGTTAATATCTTCCTAGTGTAATAAATCGGTTAAAAATGCTTGTCTCTTCGCTATCCCAAAACCACACCTTCTGCAAACTCACTCGCATCACACATTAGTTCAAAGGGTAAATTCTAATCAGGTGCAATTATAATTGGAGCATTTATTAATTTATTTTTGAGGGTATTAAATGCATCTAAACATTCCTGATCAAAATTGAAAGGAACATCTTTTTCTAGTAATTTTGTTAAAGGCTTAGCAATTTTAGAAAAATCCTTAATAAATATTCTATAAAATCCAACATGTCCTAAAAAGCTTCTAATAGCCTTAACTGAACTAGGAGGAGGTAATTTTTCTATGGTTTCAATTTTTGCTTTATCAACCTCAATCCCTTTACTAGAAATTTTGTGACCTAACACAATCCCTTCTCGAACCATAAAGTGACATTTTTCCCAATTAAGCACAAGGTTCATTTCATCACATCTCAGTAGAACTCGTTTTAAATTTTTAAGGCAAAGGTGGAAAAAATTACCAAATACCAAAAATTCATCCATAAATACCTCCATATGGCTAGCATGCAGTGCTGAAAAGTAGTAGGAGCATTACATAATCCAAAAGGCATTCTACAATAAGCAAATGTACCATATGGACATGTAAATGTTGTCTTTTCTTGATCCGCAGGAGCTATTGGGATTTGGAAGTAGCCAGAGAGTCCGTTTAGGAAGCAATAGTACATATGCCCAGATAATCTTTCTAACATCTGATCAATGAACGGTAAGGGAAAGTGTAACACCCCCAAACCCAGGCCACACACTACAACCGGATCTGGTATGCCACTAAGGAAATTTTATAAAACATGTCACATTTTGGAAAACAATTAGCAGGTTTAAATATTTATATCGAAAACTTAATAATTTTTCAATTCATATAAGATATCAAGTTATAAAATGCACTGGTGAATTTTAAATAGAAACCGAAATTTCGTACATGTCTTAGCTTAGTTCAAACATAAAATTTAAATGCCCATAAATGAAAGCCCAACCTAAAACCAAAACATAAATAATAGTCTAGTGGCCCAAGGCCTTATTACAACGGAATATAAAACCCACTTAAAACAAGTTTCTTAAAAAAATAGCTAAATAAAGTAAAGTCTTTTGCTGAATCCTCAGTGCTCTATCGCATGGCCACCTTGCTCTCCTCTCCAGCCCGGTCCAATGCACTAATCGCTACCTAAAATTGTTAAAATAATAGGGTGAGTCGCGAAACTCAGTGTGCAACCCTCGTGCACATCAGGTTGGGCCTTAGCCCATGGATCAGAATATAGAACATAATACAGTAGATAACATACATAAAACCCAACCCAATCCTAGGTTTCCAACTGCTACACACCACCCTTACCTACCAATCACACCATTATGGATTTCTACAATCAACCCACACTGCTACACACCATCGATGGTAGTCATATAGCAGTTAGCTGCTTATCGTCAAAGTCATGACAGAGTCACCAGGCTGAAATGGCAAAAGCCACCAGAAACAGAGTTGTGACAGAGTCACCAGGCTGAAATGGCATAAGCCATCAGAACAGATCACTTCCCCTTTCATCAATCACCCAACCCCAAGCATATATAAAAATAGACATATAAAACATATCATTTTTAACAGAAACATTCACTGATGAATAGCAGAAATCACTAACCTGATATTTAGCCTTTACCCTTTCTCGGGTTTCCAAATGTTATGCCGGGATTTCGGCATTTAACAGAGTATAACAGATTTATTACATATATATATTAGCAATCAATCTAATGGTGTGAGAAGTTACACACCTGATATCACGTAGTACTACACTCTTATTCAATATCCTTGCTATCCGAATCTACAACCCTTAGTCTAAAACCTTGCTCAAAAGCCGGAAGAATACGAAGATTTAGGCTCCCCTACATTCGGCCAAGGGTTAATAAATACCCGAATTTATACGTTAAAAATCAGTAGATCTCCTTACCTTGAAATTCCGAAAGTAACACATTCGAGTGTCATTGATCTCTGACTTAGAGACTTAAGCAAATGAATCCCCCTTCAAATCCTGGAATGCCGCAAATGAGAGAAAACACGAGATTAGCCAACAACTTAACCATTCGACTATGGCCTCTAAAAGCCGAAAAAATCAAAAGAAACCCAAATCGATACTTACCTCTATAGAGAGTTTCGACTATCCCTTGTAGAAAGATTCGGCAATCACAGAAGAAGTTCGAAGCGTAGAAGATTAGAGATCTAGGAGTTTCGGCTTTTTAAAGAAATCCCAGAAAGATGATCTGACGTGGTTTTCGGCTTTTGGAAGATCTGAGTAGAGTGTTTCGGCTTTGGCTTAGAAAGAAAGTAAAAAGAAATCAATAGAAGGCTTAAAGATTTCGGCTAAAGTATTTGAAAGAGATGAGGAAGAGATTGTTAGAGAGTTCGGCCAATAAGGGAAAAAAGAAAAGAAAGAAAGTTGAGAGGGAGAATGGAGTAGAGGTTTCGGCAGAGAAAAGAAAAGGATGAAGAGAACTTTACAGCAAATTTTGGCACATACCTCTACCTATACAAAACCGATTCCTCCCCTCTCCTGTGTTTGATTTTCAGCCAACTCTGCAATTAAGAGATCACCCTTATCATTCTATCCCTTATCTTAATCTATTAACTCCCCAAAAATAGCCTTAATTATCACCAACTCCTTCCCCCTTTATCTGCTTATTATCCTCACAATAAAAATGCCTAAAATTTTGCCTTGTTGCCGTCCCCCCTTGGTCCCTTATAAGTGCCAAATTTGGCCCTATAACTTGGGCCCCAAGCAGCCAAAATTTGGGCCTTTTCTATCTACTAGTAACGCCACTTATAGCTCCCCTTTACTGCGCCCCTAGTTGCTGGGCCACAAGCCCAATATGTCAATTAAACTACTAAAACTTTATTTTAAACCTAAGAGTGTCTAAACGGAATATTTAATTAAGGCCTCAGCCCAAACCTGAGCCCTATTTACACCTCGAATTCTCAAATTAACACATTAGACATGTCTACACATCAAACGCATAAGCCCACTAATTAGGGATGTTACAGAAAGTGATCTTTTCTCGTGGCATCGTTCAATTTCCTATAATCAATGCAGACTCTCCAAACTATGACTGTTCTTGTTAGAATTAATTCATTCTTTTTGTTGGCTATAACAGTCATGCCTCCCTTCTTTGGAACAACCTGCACATGACTTACCCAAGTACTGTCAGAAATAGGATAAATAACTCTAGCATCTAGAAGTTTAATTACCTCAGCTTTAACAACTTCCTTCATGTTGGGATTTAATCATCTTTGAGGTTGCACACATGGTTTATATTCATCTTCCATTAAAATTTTGCGGGTGCAAAACATTGGATTTATCCATTTAATGTCAAAAATCTTCCAAGCTATGGCTCTTTTATGCTCCTTTAGTACCTATAGTAACTCGTCTTTCTCATTGGGTTCCAATTCTAAAGAAATAATTATCGGTAGTGTAGAATTATATCTGAGGAATGCATACTCTAAGTGATTTGGTAACTATTTAAATTCCAATTTGGGAGGCTCTTCAATAGAGGGTTTTTGTTTTAGTTCGTCTTTTATTTCAATGCCCTCATACTTCTTTTGTCTTGGGGATGAAGTATTAAAATTTAACTCGATTTTTATCTTCCCCATCTCATTGGTATCGCCATCTGCCTCCTCACCTTGGGCAAGACAAAGTTCCAACGTGTTTTTATGTATGATTTCCTGAAAAGAATCTTGAATAAAATGATCAATAGCGTCGATAAAATAACAGGAATCATCTTCCTCTCTAGAGTATCATATAACATCATAAATTTTAAAAATAATTTCCTCATCACCTTCCCTTAGCACAAGTTTACCATCACTTACATCAATAACAGCCCTAGCAGTAGCTAAAAATAGGCGTCCTAAAATTAAAGGCACCTCAACGTCCTCATCCATGTCAAGTACAACAAAATCAACAGGGAATATGAATTTATCGACTTTTACCAAAACATCTTCAATAATTCCCCCAGGATATTTAATAGATCTATCAGCTAATTAGATACCCATCCTAGTGGGTTTTGGTTCCCCAAGACCAAGCTACTTGAATATTTTATAAGGCATTAAATTAATACTGGCACCTAAATCAGCTAATGCTTTCTCAATATTTAAACTACCAATTAAACAAGGAATAGTGAAACTACCTGGATCTTTCAATTTGGTTGGAAGCTTATTTTAGAGAATAGCTGAACATTCCTCGTTAAGCTCCACGGTTAATAGCTCTTCAAACTCCCTTTTATTTGTTAAAAGCTCTTTTAAAAATTTTGCGTATGTTGGCATCTGCGAAATAACTTCAACAAATGGTAAGTTAATATGTAATTGTTTAAAAAGTTTAAGAAGTTTACCAATTTGTGCATCCATGTTGTCTTTCTTCAACTTTACCGGATATGGGATCGGTGGTTTATACTCTTTAAGTATCGGTGTAACATTCTCGTTTACTTCCTCACCCTTTGCAATATCAGTTTCTTGTGGCATCTTCTTTTCAGTTTCAAGCAACACCTTCCCGTTCTTTAGTGTAACTGCCTTCACATGCTCTTTTGGGTTAGGTTCGGTGTTACTAGGTAAACTACCTGGTTGCCTTTCGGAATCTAACTTAGCTAGCTGTCCAATTTGATTCTCAAGCCCTTGAATCAATGCTTGCTAATTTTTCAAAGTTGTTTTGGTATTCTGAAAATGAGTTTCTGACACCGAAATAAACTTTGCTAGCATATCTTATGGGTTCAGCTTTTTCTCTTGCTGGTATGGTGGTTGGAAAACTGGAGGGGTTTGCAATCTTTGATTCCCTTGATTACTCCATGAGAAATTTGGGTGGTTCCTCTATCCTGGATTATATGTATTATTGTAAGGATAATTTGGAGGTTTAGAGTTATTACCCATATAATTCAGCTGCTCATTCTCCATGCTAGGGTTGTAAGATGGATATTCTGTATTACCCATTCCTCCTCCATTCGTATCGTATTGCATCACTGGATGTACCTGCGAAGAACCATACAAACCATCAATCTTTTTTATCTAAAAGCTCTACCTGGGTTGATAGCATGGTAACTACATCGAGGTTAAAAATACTAGTGGTTTTTGTCGGCTTTATTCTCATGACTTGCCACTGATTGTTATTCAGTAACATCTCTTCTATAAACTTATAAGCCGCTTCAGGGGTTTTGTTATTTAGGGTTCCACCGGCGGCTGCAGGTGTGTAATCTCACAATATTGTTTGTGATAGTATGTACTGTTCTGTGAATCGGCCAGAAGTTGAAATGCCGAAAAGTTGGAGTATCAGCAACCAAAATCAATCGAGCGTGCGAGTGCTCATAACGATAAATCAAGCCACTAAGGAATGGTCTATAGACTGTGGAGAGTGTCACGAACAATCTCGTGAAACTGAGACTGTATCGGGCCTTGTTGAGCCGAAGTGGGCTAAGTGGGCCCGATTGGTTAACGGGCCCATATAAGTTAAATCGATGGTGAGTACTGGATGGTTGCTGCGACTGCGAAGTCTGTAAAATCGAGACCAAAAACGAGCTGAACGGGCCACACGAGCGTGTGGGCCCATTTGGGCCAAAATTGGATTTTAGGCCCAATTACACCGTAGTAACCCAAAAGGGAACCTGTGTCGCTCGAAGCGACAGTGGCCTTCAGAAAGGCTGTTAGTTGATAAATTACCAAAATATCCTTAGTGGGTAAATTAACGAAATACCCTCGGTGGGTAAATTACTGAAATACCCTCGGTGGGTAAATTACTAAAATACCATTAGTGGGTAAATTACCAAAATACCCTCGGTGGGCAAATTACTGAAATACCCTCGGCGGGTAAAGTTACCACAAATACCCTTAAAGGGTGAAATTACTGAAATGCCCTCGTTGGGTAAAATTACTGGAATACCCCTAAGGGGTAAATTATCGTTTTACCCCTACCGACCAAATGAACATTATACCCCTAGTGGTAGATCTAGTGTTGTATGTGTACCCAGTTTAATTGTTTATGATGGTAATTTATTTCATACATCATTTTAATATGTCACTACATGTTGCATTGGGTTGGGTTATGCTTTTGGAGGAAGTACTGTACTGGTGGCCATGCCATGTTATACTAATTCAGTGGCTCCGCCACGATATACTGATTTTAGTGGCTCAGCACGTATACATTTATATTAGCAGCTCGTTTGCGCTATTGGTGCATAGGGCTGGGTGGGTTGACTTGGTCCCCACATGGTGTGTAGGGTTGGTACGGGTGGTGTGATAGTTGGATTGGGTTGGGCTGCATTTTTGTTTGTATTACCATGATTTTGGGGCTTAGGCCCGAATTGATACTGCATGGGCTTGGGCCCAAACGGTGACTGTAACAGGGGATTACACATTAAGTTCTCGTAACTCACCCTTCTTTTAACTATGTAGGTAATCCCCAACCTTAGAGGATTTGGAGCTGAGAGGGACTCGGAGGTGGCCACACGTGTCCTGTATGTTCATGGGGTTCTTTAGTAATTTTAATTTATTTTACATTACTTTAATTTTTAGGGTTAATAATTTCTGTAATAAGGCCATTGGAATTGTTTTTTTTTTAACTTTTATTTGGTATTTCTTATATCACTACAAATTTATTAAACACGGGTTTTAAAACAATAACATCTGTTTTTAAATATCACGTTTCTGCAACGGTTTAAATCAAGTTTCCGCAACAGACTTGTTTTTAAAAGCAAAACAATAAATGCATAATAAGTTTTTACAAAAAGGTAATAATTTCGAGTAAAAATAAGTTTGTTAATAAGCAACAAAAATCAAAATTTTGAATCGGTAGGAAGTTTGGATTCGTAAATGAGTTTTTCAACAAATGCATAGTTTTCAAACATCACCTGATGTGGCACACTAGATCCGGTCGTAATGTCTAGGCCGAGTTTGGGGTGTTATAATCTTCTTATTATCTAGCCTAAGAATTGGAGTGATTTCTTTTAAACTAAAACTAATTAAAAGTACGACAGAGAATGAATTGGGAAAATACTTTTAGACAACTTTATGAAAGAGGCAATACCCAAGGAAGAATCCACCTAGACTTCACTTATTACTTCTGATTCATACGATTTATTCACTTGACTAAATCTGTAAAAATCCCTGATTTATGTTAATATCTCTTTCAAGACTAAAAACAACTGACTCTAGGTTGATTAATTGAAATCTCTTTCTAATTAAAACCCCTATTGTCGCATTAACTCGATCTATGGATTCCCTTATTAGATTTGACTCTAATCTGGTAGATTTACGTCGTCCTATATCTAAAACTGCATTCAACTCTGCTTAATTATGTTGATATACTCTTAAACAGGGACTTTTGCTCCTCTGAATAAACACATTCAACTTGAATCAATAACCTGAATTATCAAAACAAGAATAAGAACTCACAATTAAGAATAATAACAATTATTTATCTTATAAATCAAATAGTAATAATATTCATCTAGGTATCATCCTCTCATGTATTTAAGGGATTTACTTCATATTGATAAAGGGAAATATCTTAAAATAAGGAAAACTACAAAACATAAGAAAACCCAAAAACTTCAAGAGAAATTGATAGGAGAACTTCAGTCTTGATGGAGATCCTTCTTCCAAGCTATCCCCGATGGCTGTCTTCGAGTATTTTCTGCTTTCTACTCTGCGTGTCTCTTTAGGTTCTCCCCTTGGGTGTTTATATAGGCTTTGGAGCGCCTTTCTTGGCCCAAAAGTAGCCTTTTCCGAATAGAATTAAACTTGGGTTCGGTAGGGACATGCCCGTGTTCAATAGCTTAGGCTGTGCTCGATTCTACTCGTCACACATGGCCGTGTGGTCTGCCCCTGTGCGACAGTCCAGGCCGTGTTGATTTGTGAGGTAGGCCCATTTTGTCCCTTTTTGGCCCGTTTCTCATTCTTTTTGACTCCCTAAGCTCTCTTGAGTGTAAAACATGAAATTAAAGGATTAGGACCATCAAATTCATCAAATCTAATGAAAATTCATCCAAAAATAAGCCAAGCATGGGGTTAAAAAATGTATAAATTATGGTTTATCATGGACCGCCACTTAGCCACCGTCGGACATAGCTCCACCACCACCAGACCGTAGCCGCTGCCATTGGTGGGAAAAAATATTTCTTTTCTTTTCCCTCTCCTTGTGTCATTTCTCTTTTTAATTTAATTAAACTCTTTCTTTCATTGTAATAATTCTTTCAAGATTGCTGATTTTTCGATAACACTCATCGATTCATTGATCGATTTGAATTAATCAAGTGTAAGGAAAGATCATTTTAGATCGTAAAAACCTTTTTCTTAGTGTTTCCTTAACATGGCAGAATGGTATAGTTCCATGTGTCATAGTGATATTTTATTATTTATTTATGTACTATCGCACTAAGACTACTTCGTATCACTTTGAAGGGCCTAACAATAATCATTGGGGAGACCCATAACTTCGCATCAGAAATTATTCTCCTTTTAAGAGTCGTCGGTCATGGGGTAAGTTATGTTGAGACTATATGTGATAGATCTCTTAAGTAACAAAACATTTTCAAAGATCCACAGTAATACATGTTACTTATGTAATAGATCGTTTTGTGAGATAGATCAAGTGAAACCATTAATAAGGGTTGAGGCAAATCGAATCTACAATCTAAGGCGTGGGATCAATACCATTTATTTGCATGACATCAATATTTTATTATTAATACTTTAATTATATTAAAAATTTGGATACTCTAAATATTCGAGAAGAGTTGTATAACTTATCGAGATGGATACCAAGTAAGTGATTCTAACCAAGTGTTTATGTGAAACGCATGATGATCGATATGTTTATGTTTGTGATTATGATTATGATGTATGTGTAGATTTTAGGCTCATGATATGCGATATATGGCTTATGTGTTATATGTGATGCTTTAAACATGTGCGATTTATGTTTATATGTATGATAAATAAAGATCTATGATCAAATGTGAAAAGCATGTGAAACATGTTAAAAATGATTATTATGTGTTAAGTGATTATGATAGCATGTTTACATGCATAAGTGTATAAGTGATCTACATGTGTTATAAGTGAAAATTTTTCATATCACATGCACGGGGTGGGATTTTGTGAAAGGTGGAAGTAGTGGCAATATATATGCAATTTAGTGGTGGCTTATCCACATTAGTGTTATCAATAGCCGTTTATCTGCAAATCAGTGGCAGTTTATCTGTAAATCAGTAGCAGTTTATCTGCAAATCAGCAGTGGCTTGTCCACAAACGGTGTTTTGGATGGACGAGTTCTGGGGAACTCGATATATGGTGTGTAGCGGAGATGGGTAGGAAATTTTATAAAATGTGCATCATTTTTAAAGTATGCATCGACATGTTCATTCATAAGTATTAGTATTAGAACTTGTGGTTATTATGATGATTGATATGATGAGATTGATATTTTGATATGTATGTGATTATATTTGTGTTGATCTCACACTGGGCTTTTAAAGCTCACCCTTTTTTAATTCTGACTTTTCAGATAATAATCGAGGTTAGGACGGACTTAGCTTATGGAGGTGCTCTTGGCTATTTTTAGAAAAATATATTATTTTGGTACTCGATATTTTGGGGTTGTGTTTTTATTACAGTAGACTTTTGCTTGGGATTTTCTTTTGGACTTTGAATTATTTTGATTTTGGATTTGTCTGCATGATTTAGGTTTTAAAATGATCATTTTAAAGATTGTGAAATTGACAATTTATGATGGATTTTTCATAACTAAGTCAAACAAGGCCTAACAAGGGTGTTTTCAAAATTCAATACTTTGTTTTCGAAACTCAACACTATCTGCTCACAAAATTGATATTTTATGTGATATATATTAAATCTACATTTTGAAAATGAAAAATGAGTTTTAGATATGAAAATTATCCACTGTAATGTTTTAATTGAAGTACAACACAATTTGAAAAAAAATATCAAAACTTGATCTTCCTAAAGATAAACAATTTCAAACAAAATTTGATTTTCTCAACAAGGATGTTTTTAGCAACAATGATTTTTAAGAGAAAATAACTAAATGATTTTCTGCGCCATCAATATGGCCAATGTGATCTTCGAGATTCAGCCATAATGTCTAGGTCAGGTTTGAGGAGTTACAATAATATTGTAGTCTTTCCAATAGTGCATAACTCTATTTTCTCATTGATGCATTGTCTCAAACTTGATTTTCTCTATTGCAAAATGTGGTAATAGAGGAACATTTGTTTTCTTATGACATCGGGATGTTTAAGTTCAGTAATACTTTAAGCAAACAAATTACATCCATATTTCGGTAGGCATCAAGATGATTGTCTAATCTTTTTAGGTTTACCATAGTTATATGCAACCTATTTCCCTACTTTCGATGAGGTAATTAATAAGCATCTTGTAATCAAACTCCTTTTCTTTAACGGTTTCGTACACATCTTTTTTTAATAATAGCCTTGGGAGAAACATATACTATTTTTTCCTTTACCATTATCTTATTGTTCTTAGAAAAAGGGAGATTCAAGTAGAATTCCCTCACCAACAGAAGAATTGCATTTTCCTAAGGGTGTGTACAAAACTTGACACAATAATTATTTCTCACTCACTTTAAAATGGGATCAAGATAATAGAAGTGGGATTGAACCCATGTTAGGGTATGCCATGCTTTATATTGAAATTATTATAAAATGGTTTTAGGCCAAACCCGGTCCATGCGTTACGAGCGGATTTGGTATGTCACACAAGCAAAATATGTTAAACCCTTTTTATTCGTACTAAAATAGGTATTGCTTTGTTAAAATCAAGAAAACAAGTTTCATTTGAAATATTTGATAAAATAATACTAACCTCGAAGATTGATTGATAAATCGATAAATTTGAACTAATGATCTTATAAAACCGTGACTTTTAAAAAAAACGACGTTGAAAATTCGAAAGAGAATCCGAGTCTTTTGAAAATTTTGTTGATATTTCGAAAGAAAATATCCGTGTTAAAAATATTTGTAAAAGTTTATTTTGAAATCCATTTTTGTTAATCGATTTTGGAAAACCTTTATTTAAGTTTTTGGAAAATTCCCATTTAAAACAATTTAAGCAAAATAATAAGTATATCAAACATAAAGCAAATAATAAAATACTCCAGAGGCCTTATTACAACATAAAAACCCAAAATAGTAAAGTGAACGAAGATAGAAATCTAAAGTTCCAAAATAAAAACACCATTTCTGAAGTATGGCCTCCACCGAGTCATCCATGGCCCAAGTCCACGTCACTGAGCATTACCTACAAGGGTTAAGAGAAAAGGGGGCGAGTTACAAGAACTCAGTGCGCAATCCCCTTACCGTTATCCATTGGACCGGAACCCAAATAACAATATTTTGGGCCTAAGCCCCTTTTTCATAATAACATATCAAATAATTCAAATAAATGCAATGCAATCCCAAACCCAACCTAATATTCCATCCGCTACACACCACTTGTACCATCCCATCACACCTGTGGGGATCAAGTCAACCCACCCCGCCAAACATACCAATCGCAGGCAAGAAGCCATTTAATTCGCAGGCACGAAGCCATTTAATTCGCAGGCGCGAGGCCATTTAAAATATTTGTGGCTGAGCCACTAGAATCAAAATTATGTGTGGCATAGTCACTATACAAATTGTGGCAGAGCCACCAGAATATCATATACGGTAATATAATCGGCACACAACCTTGGGTAAATATGATCAACACAGAGTCGTTGATTCATATGTTAGGCACATAGCCATTATCAGAATTTGTGGCAGAGCCACCAGAATATGTGGCAAAGCCACCAGAATCAGATTGTGGCAAAGCCACCGGACTACTCTTCTCTTCATCATTTTTTCTATCCCATGCAAATTATGTAAATGCAACATACATAACAAATCATGATATTTACAACATAAACAACAATCATTAATTCAGAGATTCATTACAAAAATTCGGCACATTAACACTTTGCAAATCGGCCCATTAGGGCAATCTATCAAATCGACCCATTAAGGCAGTCTATCAAATCGGCCCATTAAGGCAATCAATCAAATCGGTCCATTAAGACAATCTATCAAATCGGCCCATTAAGGCAGTCTATCAAATCAGCCCATTAAGGCAATCAATCAAATCAGCCCATTAAGGCATTTTCGTATTTCGACCCTTTAGGGGCATTTTCATAATTCGGTAATTTTACCCACTAAGGGTAATTCGTAATCTCGCAACCCAGGGGTATTTCAGTAATTTAACCTCCAAGGGTATTTTGGTAATTTCGCAACTTAGACTTAACTACTAATTTGGGCATAAAAATTGAAACTGTCCATCCGCGTCATACTGACTAAATTGACTATAACTCGAGTTAAAAAGCTCGAAATTTAGCTCCGTGAATTTTCCTTGAAACTAGACTCATATATCTTCTTACTATAATATTTCCAGAATTTTTGGCTCAAACATTTAGTACAATTTATTCCTTAAAGTTTCCCTTGTTTCATTGTCCAATGATTCTGACCTCTCTTACCTTAATTTCAAATATCTCACTGTACGATTTTTATATACTGCTCCTACTTCTATACATATAAATTATAACTCATAATTCACTTTCTACAATTTTATATGATTTTTCCAAGATAGAATAGGGAACCACAAAGTCAATCAAAACCAGTCTCACTAAAATTAAAATATCACAGAATTTAAAATTCCTTTTCCTTCTCCGTTTCTTCCATATAAAAATAGACACAACAAGATTTAATTCAATATCTTATTCACTTATTAATCCCTTTTCTCTTATTTTTCGTGATTTTTCAAAATCATATCACTGCTACTAACCAAAATTGTTTCATTGCAAAATATGGTTACCACTATGAACTTACGCACGCTCGAGTGATCACGGATGCCGGTTTCCAGTTTTCATTGGTATTTCGACCAAATCACAGAACATTTTAAGCAAATTTTTAGAGAAGTGTGAGATTACACACCATTTCAAACATGTATTCCGAAAGTACGGGATTACAGACCTTGATTAGGATTCCCTAAAGAACCACTCTTCGTTGCCCCCCTAAAAACAAAATCGATCAATAGTTAGCTTCGATTTCTTAAAGGTTCTAAAAGTCCAAAAGTACTCACTCACAAGAGTCACTTACTGCAATCGTGATCCTTCCCTACTGGATTCTAAAATCCGGTCTTGCACCTTGGCTATTGCAACGAGTTCCAATCAACTTTCGAAACCAAGGCTAAGAGAAAGATAAGTAGCAGCAAAGGATGGCTTGATTCGGCCTTCATCAAAAGAGAATAAGAGGAGTTTAAAATAACAACAAGTGGCTAGGTTCGGCTTAGCCAATGGATGAGAGTTTTGGTTTAGCCAAGTCAAGAGAAGAAAGAACAAACAACATGAAATAAGAAGAAAGAACATTAACCTTAGTAATAGGGATGAACCGAAATGAAGAACACGGTTTGGCACTAGTAATAAGACAACAAAGAAGGATCCGCTATGGAGGAAAAACGAATAAGAACAATTTCAGCTATGAGAGTATGGATTAGAGAAGAAGAAAGAGAAGAGAAAATGCCCACTATTGTCTTGAAGTTGCGGCAATGAAAGGAGAAGTTGGATGAATGAACACAAAGGATGTAAAAAGGAATTAGGCCTAACAAGCACCAAAACTATCAAAATACTCCCATCAAAATTCAGCTACCCTCTCCCTTTCCCAAACCATTATCATCTTTACCAAAAGATGAACAAAGACCAAATAAAACCTTTCCAAAACATCCCCTACGAAAAATGCCAACATGTTCCCTATTCCTTCCCTTTTCTTTTATTACTTTCCATCCACTCTTCCTTACCATATTTCCTTAGCCACCTTGCCAAAATTTAAAAGTCCACCTTGCCAAAATTAAGCACCACCATGGCCGACACTTACGGAAAGGATATAAAAAAATAGTCAAAATTTTGCACTTGATGAGATTTGAACCTCCTCCCTCAAAGTCCTTCATGTGGCGCCATATCCTCTTTACCATGTAACATCAGGGAATTAGAGGCTCTATATTTGTTATGTTCCTGAGTGTTTGGTTTGTTTTGTCTATTAAATTGGTGTCTTTGGGGGTCTTGGGAAGGCTTGGGATTAAGCTTGAGCCTTGGTGGAAATATTATTTCTAGCCACTGTAGGGGAGAGCTAGCTGAGGGAGGTCTTAAAAGTAATTGCTTGTGTTTGTTGACATAAGAAGTGATATGGCAAAGTGGCATGGAGACGCCACTTAGAGTGCATGGAAGTGGCGCCACAAGGGGGAGCAGCAGGCAGGAGGTTCGAATCGCATCTGCAGCACAATCTGCTTAATTATTTTTGTGCTGGTCAGGTAAAGGTGGGAGAGTTCGGCTGGGACTCTAGTGGTGGAGTTGAAGACTTGTTCAAATGTGCTTGAATGATGGATAGAGAGGGGATTAAGGAGAGAATCAAGGAGGAAATAAGGGGATTGAGGTGAGAAGAGGTGTTGGCCGATTTTTGGGAAGTGTTGGGGGGATAGGAATTCGATCAAAATGAGGTCTTTTGGATAGAGAGGGCATTCGGTTTTGGTAGGGGTTTAGGTGCCGAATCTCTATGTGAGTTTAACAAAATCTTGAGTGTTGTGAGTGTTCTCTTTTTTCTGCATTTGGTGCTTCTTTTTCCTTTCAACTTTGTTTTCTTTGTGTGCCGCAAACTCCCAAGACTATTTTGGTTCATCTGTTATTTGGGAAAAGCCGAAACCTTTTTACATTCATTTTCCTTCTCATTTGCTTCATTCAGTTTCAAGTTCCATTCTTTTGCCGAGTTCTCTTGGTCACTATTTTCTTTTCCGTTTCATCTAATACTTGTGCCTTGTGTAGCCGAACCTCCCTAGCTCATTTTCTTCTTGTTCTTTCCCCTAACCGAACCTGTAAGTGCTTTAGCCAAACTTTATCCCTTGTTCCATTTTCTTCACTCTTCTTTATTTCTTATTGTGTGAAGGCCGAATCTTCATCTTGTTTCTGGAATAGGCACCTTTCCTGTCGATTTCTGCTGATAGTCGAATATAGACCCTCCATTCGGCAATATCTTGTTTCGTTAAGGAGTCTTATTTTCTGTTCTTCCACACTCGTTTCTTTTCTCTCTTGGTTTGGGTAAACCAAAATCCTGACTCACTTCCTTGGGCACTGACAGATTGCATAGAGGTGCATCATCATCTCTTCTTCATCGTGTGGCCTACTTTCAAGAGAATTTTGGTAAGTAGGTGTTGGTCAAATGGATGGTAAGGGATTCTTTTCTAATTCAGTTGGCTTGGAAGGCCACTTCCTTTATTCTATCTCTAAGAATCGGTGTAACATGGTTCGTTTAAGGATTCAATTGGGTTCTTAAGGACAAGTCTGCTAGCATTCGGTTTCGATTGATCAAGGTAAGGCACTTCATCGATTTGGGTTTTGGTCTCTCTATTTTTTTTCAATGCCTTAACCCTTTTTCCTGATCAAGTGTCTTCATGGATCCAACTGCTAGTCAAACCAAAGAAGAGGGTGAACCCCTAGTTTCGGCTCCTAAGTTTAAGAAACGTGCAGTGTCAACAGTGCGAGATTTCTCGCCAGGTTGTGGTAGAGAGCCTACGTCTGTCTGGGATAGGCAGATAGTCATCGTTCCTACTAGTAAAAGCATTGACGTAGAGGGTATAGTCTTACGCGTTACCAGGTGTGTAACTCTCACACACTCTGTATATTAATTATGTTAATGACTATGTTGGCTGAAAGCTGAAATGACTGAATTGGCAGTCGAGGTAACTTTAGAGATACCGGGTAAGTTCAATTACCACTTTATGTTTGAGATATGTGTATGTATGAATTAATTGGATGTTTGCACCCAAAACATGACCATTCATTTCAGTATGCTAACATATGCATGGACTTGGGATATGTTGCGAAAGGGGAAGTGCTAAATTAGAGACTGTCACAGTGGTTTGGTACCACAGTGGGTTGGCCCCACGTATATGATTCAGTGACTATGTCTCAGTGGCTTGGTGCCACGGTGGTTTAATACCACGTATATATGATTCCGTGACTCATCTCAATGGTTTGGTACCAGAGTGGGTTGGCCCCACGTATACTTATTTGGGATTGTCATAGTAGTTTGGTACCACAGTGGGTTGGCCCCACACATATTATATTTAGTTACTCATCACGTTGATCTGGTATCACGGTGATGCGAACCACAAAGTGGCTTGGTGCCACGCGCGATTGGTCAAATCGGTGTTGTAGAGGATGGAAAATAGGTGGGATTTGGGTTGCATCGCATACATACTTAATATATCGATTGTGTGGGCTAAGGCCCAATGTGCGACTTTGGGCTTGAAGCCATCTATGTGGCTTAAGGGGGGATTTACACACTGAGTCTCGGTGAGTCACCCCTCTGCTAAATGTTGTAGATAATCAGTAGATCGCGAATTGGGGGCCGGGGCTGACTCGAGGTGGCCATGCATAATGCTTTAAGTATTTTTTTCATTATCTCGTAAATGTCACTATTTGGGTTTTAGTATTGTAATAAGGCCACTTAAACTTTGACTTTGATTTTATTTTGAAATTGACATAACATGCCTATTAAATAATCGAAATGGGAGTTTTCTAAGATTAAAATGTTGAACCAACGATTTCCAAACGATTAATGAAATGAGTGTAGAGAGTAACAAACTAATTAAAGTTTTCAGTTAAAGACGCAACCTGTTTTCAAACTAATAGTTTTAATAAAATTCTTTAAAGTTGACTTTCGTTAAATAAACCTGATTTTATAACTAAGTTCAATTTAAACAACCTCTGTAAATTTTCTCTAAAGCAAGATAACGCAACGCAAAGTTTTTCCAACTCTCGATATTTAGTTAATTTTTTTTTCCAAATTTTCTTTCTTGTAGCATATCAGATACGGCCGTAGTGTTTGACCCGATTTGAGGTGTTACAATTATGGTATCAGAGCCTAGGTTCAAAAGCTCGGCTGTGGGTATGGGGTTCGAAAACGTTTTCAGAAGATGGTTCAAAAAGTGGTCTAGGTAAAATATAGGTTTTCAAGAAGCATAGCATCCGAGTCTCCGGCACCAAATCCGCACGGTAAGTTTTTTGATCATTGGTTGTTTTGCATGGAGTAATTTTATTGTATTATGGATACTAGAAACTCAACTTTAGAGACTAAAACCTTAGATTTATACGAACTGGCGAAAATTACTCATAAATGTTATTTCATAAGACTTCTCGGTAATAAGCAAGTGGAAGAAAATACTAATTCATAAAACTTTTAATCAGACTAAGTTGCATCAGTAATCATGAGTGCTAGAGGGCAGGGTTGTGGCATGCGACGCCGTGGTAGAGGCCGAGGTGTTGGGACTGAACCTTCGGAATCAGGGCATGAGCCGAAAAGTGAAGTGCTAGCACCGCCAGTTGCGAGAGCAAAATTTCAGGATCAAACGGGTGGAGACGATGCTGTGTCTCAAGTAATGTTACGTGTTTTGAATAGAGTTGCTGGGGCGAGCTCGGGATCGATAGCTCGAAAATCTGTGTCGGAGCGACTTCGAGCTAACGGAGCTGAGATGTTTAGAGGCATTTCTGGTGTGGCTCCTAACATAGCTGAATATTGGTTGGAAGCGATTGAGCGCATTATGGATAACCTTGATTGTACCGCAGAAGAGAAATTGAAGGGAGTAGTGTCTCTGCTCCAAGATGAGGCTTACCAGTGGTGGCTCACGGTTAGAGATGGTACAGCAGTAGACCGTATTACCTGGACTTCTTAAAGTTTGCGTTCTAGGGGAAATACATTGGGTCGAGCTATGTGGATGTTCAGCAGAAGGCATTTCTTAACTTGGTTCAGGGGAATAAGTCAGTGGCCGAATATGAGGCAGAATTCTTGCGTCTGAGCTGTTATGCTCGGGGTATCGTTGCAACGGAGCATGAACGTTGTGTTCAGTTTGAAGATGGTTTGAGAGATGAATTGCGAGTACTGATAGCTCCACAATGGGAGAGAGAATTTGCTGTCCTGGTTGAGAAGGCTAAGATAGCCGAAGAGGTAAAGCGATCTGAGAGGCAGAATTAGGAGAGGGACAAGGGTAGGAATAAAAGGAATTTTGGGTCGTCAGGATCTGTTAGGAATTTTCAGAAGAGGCCTAAGTTTGATGGACCGAATCGGGTTGCGAGGCCTGTTACTATTAGTCGATCTCAACTTTGTGCATGATGTGGGAAATTTCATTCAGGTGAGTGTTGGTTGGGTGCTAGAGGATGCTTCAGATGTAGATCTATGGATCATCGGTAAAAGACAGTCCGCAAGAGCCCAATAGAGAGTAATTAGATGGTCAGGGTTATAGTCAGCCAGGGAGAGGTGGTCAGCAACCACAGGGAGGTCGTGGTCTGGCCAGATTAGGAAGTAGTTTTGGTTATGGGCATGGAGCACCGAGCAGAGGTGCTAGGAACTCGAATGCAAGGCAACCTGGGTTGGTCTATATAGCCAGTTGTCGAGATGAGGGCGATGCACCGGACGTCATAAACGATACGTTCCTTATTTTCGGTTTGTCTTTTTCTGCACTGATTGATATTGGGTCAACTCATTCCTATGTTGCTAGTACGGTGTCTGGAACTCTGAGCTTAGACTCTGAGATTGCTTCTAGGGAGATGACTATACTTAGCCCTTTAGGACAATCTGTAGTGGTGAATAAACTCTTTAGGAATGTGCCTTTAGAAGTACAAGGGATAGTTTTTCCGGCTGATAACTGCCGTTTGGCGAGTTCGATTTTATCTTGGGGATGGACTGGTTAGTGAAGTATCGGGCAAATTTAGATTATGCTGCTAAGAGCATGGTGTTAAGGACTCCTGAGGATAATAAAGTTTTAGTGATAGGCGAAAGGAGGAACTACTTATCCAATGTAGTGTCTGCTTTGAAGGCGGAAGGAATGGTAAGGAAAGGATGCGAGGCTTTCTTAGCTTTTGTCAGTGCTTTGGAGGCCAAGGAGTTGACGATAGAGGACGTCAGAACGGTGCGGGAATTCTCTAATGTTTTTCCAAAAGAACTTCCAAGGTTACCTCCGGATCGAGAGGTGGAGTTCAGTATTGATCTTTTTCCGGGAATAGCGCAAGTGTCAATTGCTCCATATAGAATGGCGCCGAAGGAGTTAGTAGAACTTAAGGCGCAGATTCAGGAGTTGTTAGACTGGGGATTTATTCGACCCAGTGTGTCACCTTGGGGAGTGCCGGTGCTATTTGTTAAGAAAAAGGATGGGTCGATGCGGATGTGCATCGACTATAGGCAATTGAATAAGTTAACGATTAAGAACAAGTACCCGTTGCCCAGGATAGACGACTTGTTCGATCGATTCTGGCGGCGCTTTGGTCTTCTCGAAGATAGACTTGAGGTCCGGGTATCATCAGCTTAAGGTTAAGGAGGCAGATATTCATAAGACAGCGTTTCGAACCCGCTATGGACATTACGAGTTCTTGGTAATGCCGTTCGGATTGACAAATGCACCAGTGGCATTTATGGATATGATGAATCGGGTGTTCCAACCCTATCTGGACCTGTTTATCATGGTGTTCATAGACGATATCTTGGTATATTCCAGGACAGAAGAGGAGCATGATTCAGAGTTTTCTTTGTTTGGCCGAGTATTATAGAAGGTTTGTTGAGGGGTTCTCGTTAATAGCTGCTCCGTTAACCAAGTTGTTACGGAAAGGAGTACCGTTTGTCTGGTCAGTCAAGTAGTAGGAAAGTTTCGAGAAGCTGAAGAGGATCTTGTCTGAGGCTCCAGTGTTGATTCAGCCTGAAGCAGGAAAAGAGTTTATCGTCTACTCTGATGCGTCGCACACAGGGTTGGGATGTGTGTTGATGCAAGAGGGGAAAGTGGTAGCTTATGCGTCTCTGCAGTTGAGACTGCATGAAGTGAATTATCCCACGCATGATATGGAGTTAGCTGTGGTAGTTTTTGCTCTGAAGATTTGGAGACACTACCTGTACGGGGAGAAGTCCATCATCTACACAGATCACAAGAGCTTGAAATATCTCCTTACCCAGAAGGAGTTGAATTTAAGGCAGAGAAGGTGGATCGAATTGTTGAAGGATTATGACTGTTCGATCGAGTACCACTTGGGTAAGGCTAACGTGGTGGCAGATGCGTTGAGTTGTAAGGTAATATCAGACTTAAGAGCGATGTTTGCTCACCTCAGCTTGTATAATGATGGAAGTTTATTAGCCAAACTTCAAGTGAAACCTTCTTGGGTCAGTGAGATTAGAGAGAAACAAATGTCTGATGAATCGCTAAGCTCAAAAATTTAGTCAGTGGCAGGTGGTGAGACAAGATATTTTAGTGTGAATAGTGATGGGGTATTGTGCTTTCGGGGAAGGGCTTGTATGCCGAGGGATTCCGAATTAAGGCAGAAGATTTTTCAGGAAGTGCATAGTAGCCCTTATCTATGCATCCTGGTGGAAGTAAGATGTATAGGAATCTACAAGAACAGTTTTGGTGGCCAGGGTTGAAGTAAGAAGTTACTGAGTTTGTGGGTAAGTGTCTGACGTGTCAACAAGTGAAGGCAGAACATCAGTTACCTTCAGGGTTGTTGCAGCCGGTGAAGATTCCACTTTGGAAGTGAGAGAGGATAACGATGGACTTTGTAAGTGGGCTACCCCTTACGCCTGCAAAGAAAGATTTGGTGTGGGTGATTGTGGATTGGTTGACGAAGTCTGCACACTTCATACCGATTCGGGTTGATTACTCTTTACAGAAGTTAGCCAAGCTGTATGTGGTGGAGATTGTAAGGTTGCATGGGGTGCCTGTGTCTATTATATCAGACAGAGACCCCAGGTTTACGTCGAGGTTTTGGAAGGCATTGCACCAAGCGCTGGGTACAAGATTAGATTTCAGCACGACATTTCATCCACAGACTAATGGTTAGTCTGAGAGGGTAATTCATGTAACAGACCAATTTTGACCCAAATCGGAACGGTGGTTTCGGGACCACGAATTCGAGCCTGAGAAATATTTTAATATTATATTTTCTGTTTATTATATGTGATTTAGTGAGTGTGAAAGTTTCGTAGAAAAATTTAGTCGTTTAAGTGCTCAATTTGATAAAAAGGATTTAATCGAGAAAAGCGCAAAAGTTGCATACTAAAGTGAGGAGTACTAAATTGATTGTGGCTTTTTAAGTGGGTGTACCAAAAGGGCAATTAGCCCATTAACCATATTAAGGGACGGCAATGGGCCTTTATAAGTCCAAATTATATGTTAATTTAGTTTATTATATAGTTATATTAATATGTTAAAATAATGTTAATAATATGTGTTTGTTTTATCATTAAATAATAAAAACAAGTGGGGAGAAAGAGAACATACCTTGTTCTCTTCTTCTTGGCCGAATGTAGAAAGTAGAGACTCCATTGTTGAAGCTTGATTTTCGGCAAGATAAGGAGCTTGATTAAGGTATGGTCGGTTTTTGGTTTTTGATAATTTTTACGTTTTTGAGATCGTTGCTTCGTATATTATCCGACCCATGTCTAAATTTTTGAAAATACCATGTATATAAGATTCGGCCATTAACATGTTTAGATAGTTTTGATGTTAAATGGTTCTAGATTAAAGGTATGTTAAGGATTTACAAGTTTTGTATTGGAGTTTTTGGTGATTTTGAGTACATAGGGCTAAATTGAAAAGAATAAATTTGTGAAAAAATTAAAATGTTAAATAGATGAAATGCATGGACACCCATGGTTATGGGGAAGATTCGGCCTAGCCATGGTGTTAGAAAATTTTGCATATTTTGAGTTTTGTGTAAATTGGATCAATTTGTAAAAATGGGAAACATTAGGGGCAAAATAGTAAATTGCCCATTTGTGTGTTTTGGGACTAAATTGAGATGAAATGCGATTAAATGAGCTAAATTCTAATGTGTTTTAGATCAAGAGCAAAGAAAAACAGAATTAGACCGGGGGAAGACGAAGGTTCTCGAATAGCCGATTCGCACGGACTATCGACAACCGAGGTAAGTCCTTTAGCTAAAATATGTCAATAAATTAATTATGAACTTAGTGAATGATGAATTGTGGAAATTTAGAGTATAAATTCATGATATAGCCGAATGTGAATGTATAGTATTGAAGTGAATTTATTTTGGCTAATGCAAGGTGAATAAGTAAGTTCTTGAGCTACCTTATGTTTAAAGGTTATTTACAAATCTAATGAATGATAAAATTTGTATAAGTTTGGTGTAAAACCATGAGTTGGCCGAATGTGATGATGATGGATTGGATTGATTTCAAATATTTTTAATGCAATGTGAATAAATGCATATCATTCGATATGTGATAGTGAAATGTGAAAAGCATGTAAAACTATTCTGACATTCAGGCTTCGAGCCTAGCAGACCTCGTGCCGGTGACATAATCGGGCTTTATGCCTAGTAGGCCTTGTGCCGGTGTTATTTATCGGGCTTTACGCCTAGCAGGCCTTGTGCCGGTGTTACTTTTCAGGCTTTTACGCCTAGCAGGCCTTGTGCTTGGTGTTACTTTTCGTGCTTTTACGCCTAGCGTGCTTGATGCCTGATGTATTTTACAAAAGAGAAATTGAATCTTTGTTCAAGACAATTTAAAGCTATTTTATTGAGTATACGGTTCAGGTAAGCATGTAAGGTATGCTATGTTTAATATTACTTGGGTCAAATTAATATTATGAGAATTGTGTTGTATGTGTTCGAAGTTAATATTGATGGATGTAATATGATGGAATTCGAGCTTAGAATGTGCTATTATGGAACAATTGGTTTTCAAGTATAAATGTTAAGAAAGGAGATTTTCATGCGATATGCTTATATGAACTACAAAGAAATGTAGGTTGAAGGAAATGATTCCTAATTTACTTGGGTTAATGAATTACTAGTATCTGGCTTTGTATAAATGATTTACTTAATTGCCTATGTGAAATGCCATAAGTTGATTGCTTTCATTTCGTAAATAATTAAATGTTTTATTATCATGAGTTAGGACTTACCAAGCTAGTAAGCTTAATTATGTGAAATGTTCTCCTTTGTTTTATAGATTTTGGTCACGTTGCGGGCTCGTGAAGGATTTTCAAGAAGTCAACCACACTATCGCCTTCCTTTGGTATTTTGAATTTTGGTTACAAATTAGAAGGCATGTATAGGCTAGATGAAGTTTTAGAAACATACGATGTTTGACCTTGTACATGAATATAGCCATGCGAAAATGGCTATTTCCTTTGGTCGTGTATCGTTATATGTTCAAATTTTATAACTTGCTCGTTCATAAATGTATGTTTTAAATTTGATCATGGCCTAAATTACACATGGGATTGTTTTTTTTTTTTTTTTTGTATATATATATATATATGTATGTATGGTTAAGGCATAGAGTTTAAATAAAATTGAGTAAGGAAGTTATAAACTAGTTAATCGTATTTTCGAAATAAAAAGAATTCGAGTTGACAGTAGTGATGTGATTTTGAAAAATCACCAAAAATAGGATAAGTTGAGTTAGAAGGTGAATGAGGTATAGAATCAAATCTTAATGGGTCTATTTTGATATGAAAGAAACAGAGTAGGCAAAGGAGTTTTATGTTATAAGATTTTTAAATTTTAGTGAGACCTGTTCTAGATGAATTCGTGAGTCCATGTTCTGTTTTGGGAAAATTGTCATAAATTGTACAAAAATGATTAGAGAACATAGTTTATATGCTTAGAATCCTTAATGAGTCTATTTTTTATTGGAATAAGCAAGAACATTATTGAAATTTTGTACCATGAGAAAAGTGAGTTCTTGTAGTGATAGGTCAGAATCGTCAACAGTGAAACAGGGGAAACTTTAAGAAAAATATGGTATTGATTGACCAGACCAAAAATTCTGGAAAAATTATGGTAAATTCTTATATGCGTCTAGTTTCAAGGAAAATTTACGGATCTGAATTTTGAGTTTGGTAACTCGAGTTATGGTCAAATTAGTCAGCATGACGCAGTTTGACAGTTTTAAATTTTTATGTCCTGAACTTGTAGTCAAGTATAGTAATGCCACTTACTCAACTCCGGCGATGGTCTCGGGTAAGGGGTGTTACATTTGATTGGTATCAGAGCTTACAGTTTAGCCGATTCTAGGACTACCGTATGCGCGTGTGAGTCTAGCTATACATGCCTTTAATATATATATTGATAGTGTGGTGACTTCTGACAGCCTGAACTTTGTTTTATATAGTAAATGGACACTGATCCTGAAAGAGCCGTAGCTGATGACGTAGAGAGTGTAGTGCCTGACCGTGCACACGGATCAGCGCCGGTCGACTCTCGACCTGTTTCGGGTAGTCACGAAGGAGAAACTAAACAAGGCTTTTATCGGATGATGAATGAGTGGTTTGCCCAATTTATTCAGAATAACCCGAATGTACATCAACCTCCACCCCTGAATAATTCAACTCCGATTCCTTCAGCACCCCCGATGATAGATCCGATGAGATCTAGTAGGCCCCAGTTGATAAAATTCGAAAATTTGGGGCCGAAGAATTTAAAACCAATGATGATGACGACGCAGAGAGAGCCGAAATGTGGCTTGATAACACTATTCGGGTACTTGATGAGCTATCTTGTACTCGGATGAATGCACGAAGTGCGCTATATCTTTTTTTGCGGGACATCGCATATCACCGTGGAACACACTAGTATCAGTGGTTCCAAAAGAAAAAGTGACATGGGATTTCTTCCAGAATGAATTTCGTAAAAAGTACATCAGCCAAAGATTCATTGACCAAAAACGAAAGGAGTTCCTTGAGTTGAAACAGGCGAATGACCGTAATCTGAGTATGAAAGAAAATTTGTCGCTCTCGTGAGATATGCTAGAGAATGTGTTTCTACCAAGCTATTATGTGTAAAAGATTTGAAGATGGCTTTGAATGAAGATATAAAGATGTTTGTTGGCATTCTTGAAATTCAAGAGTTTGTGACTTTAGTTGAGAGAGCTTGCAAAGTCAAGAGCTCGGGAAAGAGAAAAGAAAGGCTGAGACAGAAGCTAGAGACATCCGTAAAAGATCTTCGGGTAAGGTCTTCCATTCCACAACCAAGAAGTCCAGAGATGACTACAACCGACATAAAGCTACTAGGGATCCACCTAGACGAGATCGACCTCCTATGAGCTCTCGAGCTACCTCGATAGCTTGATGTTGGTAACGTTCCTCGAAATAGGGTTGAATGCAAGCACTGTGGGAAATGGCACTCGGGGAGTTGTAGATTTCATGATTGGTCTTGCTATAAATGTGGATCGTCAGATCACTTTATTAGAGAATGTCCGAAGTTAGTGAAGCGAATACGATTCGAACACTAAACCGAGCAACACGTCAATGCGGGGCAGACCACCCAGACATTCCGGCAATGTAGGTGGTAGTCAGAAAGGAAAGAAGAACACTATGGTTTGATCTGAGGCTAGAGCTCCGGCTAGGCGTATGCTTGCCACGAGCTAGAGAGGATGCTTCCTCCTGGCGTCATTACCGTACTTTCACTCTTTATGATACTCTTTGTGATTGCACTAGTTGATCCCGGTTCGACTCATTCTTATGTGTGTGAAACTTTAGTATTCGGTAAGACTCTGCTAGTTGAGTCTACTGAGTTTGTGATTCGTGTGTCCAACCCTTTGGGTTGATGTGTGCTTGTTAATAAAGTGTGTAGAGATTACCCGTTGATGATTCGGGATTATTGCTTCCCAGCTGATTTAATATTGTTGCCCTTTGACGAATTTGATATAATCTTGGGTATGGACTGGTTAACTTCACATGAAGCGATAGTGGATTGTAAAAGAAAGCTTATTGATTTGAAATGTCGAAGCAATGAAACCATCGAAATTAAATCTGTGACGTAAATGGGTTGCCTCTGATAATATCTTCAATGCTAGCCGGAAGTATGTGAGAAAAGGTGTGTGCTTATTTGGCTTATGTCTTTGGACAATAAAATGTCCGAGAAACAAATTGAGTCGGTATCGGTTGTATGTGAATACCCCGATGTGTTTCTGAAGAACTACCGGTTTACCCTCAAAGGCGAGAGATTGAGTTCGGCATTGAGTTAGTGCCGATGCGACTCGATTTACGATAGTGTGTATGCGAATGACGCCCTCTTTGAATTAAAAGAGTTGAAAGCGCGATTGCAAGAGTTGACAGATAGGGGCTTCGCACGACCGGGTTTCTCTCCTTGGGGTGCACCGTTTTATTTGTGAAAAAGAAGGATGGGGCTATGAGAATGTGTATCGATTACGCAAGCAACTAAATAAGGTGACTATAAAGAATAAGTACCAATTACCTCGGATTGATGATTTATTTGATCGGTTGAAGGGGGCTTGATGTTTTCAAGATAGATTTGAGATCGGGCTATTATCGATTCATGCAGTCGAGAGATTCGGATGTGCCAAAGATCGCATTCTCGACGCAGGTACGGACATTATGAGTTTTTAGTTATGCCATTTGGACTCACTAATGCACTCTGCTTGTTTTTATGGATCTAATGAATCGAGTCTTCCGACAGTTTTTGGATCGGTTTGTAGTAGTATTTATTGATGATATATTGATCTACTCCAAAAATGAAGCGGAACACGCTGAGCATTTGAGAGTAGTACTACAAACTTTGAGAGATCAACGGTTATATGCAAAGTTCAGTAAGTGTGAGTTCTGGATGAATGAAGTCAGCTTCTTGGGTCATGTTGTTTCGATGTCGTGTGTTGGGTGGATCCAAACAAGATAGCGAGAATACTCGATTGGAAACCACCAAAGAATGTTTCCGAGATCCAAGTTTCCTAGGCCTTGCGGGATATTATAGACGATTTGTAAAAGGTTTTTCCGTAATAGCTACACCTTTGACGAGATTACTACAGAAAGATGTCAAATTTGAGTGGTCAGAAAAGTGTCGAAAAAGTTTGAGCAGTTGAAAGCCCTTTTGACCGAGGCTCTAGTATTAACTCGGCTGAATCGTAAAGAATTTATTATTTTTAGTGATGCTTCCTTGAATGGGTTGGGTTGCGTTTTAATGCAAGAAGGCAAGGTGATAGCCTACGCTTCGAGACAATTGAAGCCACATGAGAAAAATTATCCAACTCACGATCTGGAGTTAGCAGCCATTGTGTTTGCATTGAAAATTTGGCGTCACTATTTATTCGGTGAAAAATGTCATATTTATTCAGATCATAAAAGTCTAAAATATTTAATGACTCGAAAGATCTAAATTTGAGACAACGCAGATGGTTAGAAGCTCTGAAAAGACTATGAATTAGTGATTGACTACCATCCGGGAAAAGCTAATGTAGTTGCGGATGCGTTAAGTCGAAAATCATTATTTGCTCTTCGTGCATTGAACGCACGGGTGGCTATGTCTGATGATGGTTCGATCATAGCCGAGTTACAAGCAAGACCTATGTTTATTCAGTAGATTTGTGATGCACAGAAGGTTGACAAAAATTTGATTGCTATTTGGATTCAGTGTGAAAACGGTACGGAATCAGATTTTCAGATTGATGCAAATGATTGTTTAAATTATAAAAGTCGATTGTGTGTTCCTTAGAACTCAGATTTGATACAGATGATTCTGAGTGAGGCCCATAATGGTCGAATGTCGATACACCCGGGTAGCACAAAAATGTATAACAATTTGAAGCAGTTTTATTGGTGGCCTGGCATGAAACGGGACATATCTGAGTTTGTTTCCAAGTGCTTAATCTGTCAACAAGTGAAAGCTGAGCATCAGGTACCGTCCGGATTACTTCAACCAATCATGATACCCGAATGGAAATGGGATAGAATTACAATGGATTTTGTATCCGGTCTCCCTATGACACCGAGTAAGAAAGATGCCGCATGGGTTATCGTTGATAGACTGACTAAATCAGCCCATTTTGTGCCGATACGTACCGACTATTCACTTGATAAGCTTGCCGAATTGTATGTGTCGCAGATTGTAAGGTTGCACGGTATACCGAGTTCCATTGTTTCAGATAGGGACCCAAGATTCACATCGCGGTTCTGGAAGAAATTGCAAGATGCTCTAGGTACTAAACTTCATTTTAGTACTGACCTTCCATCCGTAAATGCAGACAGCGGTCGATCGAGCGAACTATTTTGATACTTGAGGACATGTTGAGGTGTTGCGTTCTCGAGTTTGAAGGTACGTGGGAACGATACCTACCTTTGATTGAATTTGCTTACAATAATAGCTTTCAATCTAGCATAAAAATGGCGCCTTATGAAGCCTTATATGGTCGAAAATGTCACACACCGTTGTATTGGACTGAGCTCAGTGAGAATAAGATACACGGGGTTGATTGGATTAAAGAAACAGAACAGAAGGTGGTTATTATTAGAAGTAATTTGAAAGCTGCTTCGGATCGTCAAAAGTCCTATGCCGATTTAAAACGTAAGGACATTGAATTTCAGGTCGGAGATCGGGTGTTCTTAAAAGTTTCTCCGTGGAAGAAAATACTCCGATTCGGTCAGAAAGGCAAGTTGAGTCCTAGATTTATCGGACCGTATGAAATCATAGAGCGTATAGGGCCTATTGCTTATAGATTGAAATTGCCCCTTGACTTAGAAAAGATACACAATGTATTTCATGTTTCGATGCTTCACAAATATAGATCGGATCCGTCCCATGTGATTGCATCGTCAGGGATTGAAATTAGATCTGATTTGACATATGATGAGGAACCGATCCGTATCTTAGCTCGAGAAATAAAAGAGTTGAGAAATAAAAGAATTCCATTAGTAAAGGTTTTATGGAATCGTCACGGAGTTGAAGAGGCTACGTGGGAGCCTGAGGAGTCAATGAGGCAACAATATCCGAACTTATTTAACGGTAAGATTTTCGGGGACGAAAATCCTTAAGGGGGGAGAGTTGTAACAGACCAATTTTGACCCAAATCGGAACGGTGGTTTCGGGACCACGAATCCGAGCCTGAGAAATATTTTAATATTATATTTTGTGTTTATTATATGTGATTTAGTGAGTGTGAAAGTTTCGTAGAAAAATTTAGTCGTTTAAGTGCTCAATTTGATAAAAAGGATTTAATCGAGAAAAGCGCAAAAGTTGCATGCTAAAGTGAGGAGTACTAAATTGATTGTGGCTTTTAAGTGGGTGTACCAAAGGGCAATTAGCCCATTAACCATATTAAGGGACGGCAATGGGCCTTTATAAGTCCAAATTATATGTTAATTTAGTTTATTATATAGTTATATTAATGTGTTAAAATAATGTTAATAATATGTGTTTGTTTTATCATTAAATAATAAAAACAAGTGGGGAGAAAGAGAACATACCTTGTTCTCTTCTTCTTGGCCGAATGTAGAAAGTAGAGACTCCATTGTTGAAGCTTGATTTCGGCAAGATAAGGAGCTTGATTGAGGTATGGTCGGTTTTTGTTTTTGATAATTTTTACGTTTTGAGATCGTTGCTTCAGTATATTATCCGACCCATGTCTAAATTTTTGAAAATACCATGTATATAAGATTCGACCATTAACATGTTTAGATAGTTTTGATGTTTAATGGTTCTAGATTAAAGGTATGTTAAGGATTTACAAGTTTTGTATTGGAGTTTTTGGTGATTTTGAGTATATAGGGCTAAATTGAAAAGAATAAATTTGTGAAAAAAATTAAAATGTTAAATAGATGAAATGCATGGACACCCATGGTTATGGGGAAGATTCGGCCTAGCCATGGTGTTAGAAAATTTTGCATATTTTGAGTTTTGTGTAAATTGGATCAATTTGTAAAAATGGGAAACATTAGGGGCAAAATAGTAAATTGCCCATTTGTGTGTTTTGGGACTAAATTGAGATGAAATGCGATTAAATGAGCTAAATTCTAATGTGTTTTAGATCAAGAGCAAAGAAAAACAGAATTAGACCGGGGAAAGACGAAGGTTCTCGAATAGCCGATTCATACGGACTATCGACAACCGAGGTAAGTCCTTTAGCTAAAATATGTCAATAAATTAATTATGAAGTTAGTGAATGATGAATTGTGGAAATTTAGAGTATAAATTCATGATATAGCCGAATGTGAATGTATAGTATTGAAGTGAATTTATTTTGGCTAATGCAAGGTGAATAAGTAAGTTCTTGAGCTACCTTATGTTTAAAGGTTATTTACGAATCTAATGAATGATAAAATTTGTATAAGTTTGGTGTAAAACCATGAGTTGGTCGAATGTGATGATGATGGATTGGATTGATTTCAAATATTTTTAATGCAATGTGAATAAATGCATATGGTTCGATATGTGATAGTGAAATGTGAAAAGCATGTAAAACTATTCTGACATTCGGGCTTCGAGCCTAGCAGGCCTTGTGCCCGGTGACATAATCGGGCTTTATGCCTAGCAGGCCTTGTGCCGGTGTTATTTATCGGGCTTCGCCTAGCGTGCCTTGTGCCGGTGTTACTTTTCGAGCTTTTACGCCTAGCGTGCCTTGTGCCGGTGTTACTTTTCGAGCTTTTACGCCTAGCGTGCTTGATGCCGGTGATGTATTTTACAAAAGAGAAATTGAATCTTTGTTCAAGACAATTTAAAGCTATTTTATTGAGTATACGGTTCAGGTAAGCATGTACGGGATGCTATGTTTAATATTACTTGGGTCAAATTAATATTATGAGAATTGTGTTATATGTGTTCGAAGTTAATATTGATGGATGTAATATGATGGAATTCGAGCTTAGAATGTGCTATTATGGAACAATTGGTTTTCAAGTATAAATGTTAAGAAAGGAGATTTTCATGCGATATGCTTATATGAACTACAAAGAAATGTAGGTTGAAGGAAATGATTCCTAATTTACTTGGGTTAATGAATTACTAGTATCTGGCTTTGTATAAATGATTTACTTAATTGCCAATGTGAAATGCCATAAGTTGATTGCTTTCATTTCGTAAATAATTAAATGTTTTATTATCATGAGTTAGGACTTACTAAGCTAGTAAGCTTAATTATGTGAAATGTTCTCCTTTGTTTTATAGATTTTGGTCACGTTGCGGGCTCGTGAAGGATTTTCAAGAAGTCAACCACACTATCGTCTTCCTTTGGTATTTTGAATTTTGGTTACGAATTAGAAGGCATGTATAGGCTAGATGAAGTTTTAGAAACATACGATGTTTGACCTTGTACATGAACATAGCCATGCGAAAATGGCTATTTCCTTTGGTCGTGTATCGTTATATGTTCAAATTTTATAACTTGCTCGTTCATAAATGTATGTTTTAAATTTGATCATGGCCTAAATTACATATGGGATTGTTTTTTTTTTTTTGTATATATATATATGTATGGTTAAGGCATAGAGTTTAAATAAAATTGAGTAAGGAAGTTATAAACTAGTTAATCGTATTTTCGAAATAAAAAGAATTCGAGTTGACAGCAGTGATGTGATTTTGAAAAATCACCAAAAATAGGATAAGTTGAGTTAGAAGGTTAATGAGGTATAGAATCAAAGCTTAATGGGTCTATTTTGATATGAAAGAAACAGAGTAGGCAAAGGAGTTTTATGTTATAAGAATTTTAAATTTTAGTGAGACCTGTTCTGGATGAATTCGTGAGTCCATGTTCTGTTTTGGGAAAATTGTCATAAATTGTACAAAAATTATTAGAGAACATAGTTTATATGCTTAGAATCCTTAATGAGTCTATTTTTTATTGGAATAAGCAAGAACATTATTGAAATTTTGTACCATGAGAAAAGTGAGTTCTTGTAGTGATAGGTCATAATCGTCAACAGTGAAACAGGGGAAACTTTAAGAAAAATCTGGTATTGATTGACCAGACCAAAAATTCTGGAAAAATTATGGTAAATTCTTATATGAGTCTAGTTTCAAGGAAAATATACGGATCTGAATTTCGAGTTTGGTAACTCGAGTTATGGTCAAATTAGTCAGCATGACGCAGTTTGACAGTTTTAAATTTTTATGTCCTGAACTTGTAGCCAAGTATAGTAATGCCACTTACTCAACTCCGGCGATGGTCTCGGGTAAGGGGTGTTACAATTCAGATCTTGGAAGACATGTTGAGAGGTTGCGTTATTGATTTTGGGGGTAGTTGGGAGGATTTTTCTACCGTTGTCAGAACTCACTTACAACAATAGCTACCAATCTAGTATTCAGATGGCGCCTTATGAAGTGTTGTATGGGCGGAGGTGTCGTACTCCTACTTGTTGGACAGAATTGGGTGAGCGGCAGGTGTTGAGTCTGGAATTAGTTTCCAAAACAGAGGAAAAAGTTAATTTGATTCGAACTCGATTGAAGGAAGCTTCCGACAGGCAGAAATCCTATGCTGATCTAAAGCGCAAGGATATAGAATTTGCAGTGGGTGATCAGGTGTTTCTAAAAGTTTCACCGTGGAAGAAAGTCTTAAGATTTGGTTGAAAGGGCAAGTTGAGCCCCAGGTTTGTCAGGCCTTATCGAGTGTTGAAACGAGTGGGACCAGTAGCATATCAGCTCGAGTTACCTCCGAAATTGAAACAGATTCATGATGTATTCCATGTCTCGATGTTAAGGCACTACCAGTCGGATCCAACTCACGTAGTGCTAGTGGAGGAAATCGAAGTGAGACCTGATTTATCTTTCGAAGAGGAACCAGTTCAGATCCTAGATTGAGATGTTAAGGTGTTCCAGCGAACGAGGTTCCGTTGGTTAAAGTGTTGTGGCGGAATCATGATTTAGAGGAGGCCAGGTGGGAGCCAGAATAGGTTTTGCGTCAGCAATACCCTCACCTCTTTTGATCAGGTAAATTTGGAGGCCGAAATTTCTTTAAGTGGGTGAAACTGTAACATCCGGGAATTAGGGGCTCTGCATTTGTTATGTTTCTAAGTGTTTGGTTTGTTTTGTCTGTTAAATTGGTGTGTTTGGAGGTCTTGGGAAGGCTCGGGATTAAGCTTGAGCCTTGGTGGAAATATTATTTCTAGGCACTGTAGGGGAGAGTTAGCTGAGGCAGGTCTTAAAAGTAATTGCTTGTGTTTGTTGACACAAGAAGTGATGTGGCAAAGTAGCATGGAGACGCCACTTAGAGTGCATGGAAGTGGGGTCACAAGGGGGAGCAGCAGAGAGGAGGTTTGAATCGCATCTGCAGCACAATCTGCTTAATTATTTTTGTGCTGGTCAGGTAAAGGTGGGAGAGTTTGGCTGGGACTCTAGTGGTGGAGTTGAAGACTTGTTCAAATATGTTTGAATGATGGATAGATAGGGGATTAAGGAGAGAATCAAGGAGGAAATATGGGGATTGAGGTGGGAAGGGGTGATGGCCGATTTTTGGGAAGTGTTGGGGGATAGGAATTCGGTCAAAATAAAGTCTTTTGGATAGAGAGGGCATTCGGTTTTGGTAGGGGTTTAGGTGCCGAATCTCTATGTGAGCTTAACAAAATCTTGAGTGTTGTGAGTGTTCTCTTTTTTCTGCATTTGGTGCTTCTTTTTCCTTTCAACTTTGTACTCTTTGTGTGCCGCAAACTCCCAAGACTATTTTGGTTCATCTGTTATTTGGGAAAAGCCGGAACCTTTTTACACTCATTTTCCTTCTCATTTGCTTCATTCAGTTTCAAGTTCCATTCTTTTGCCGAATTCTCTTGGTCACTATTTTCTTTTCCGTTTCATCTAATACTTGTGCCTTGTGTAGCCGAACCTCCCTAGCTCATCTTCTTCTTGTTCTTCCCCCTAACCGAACTTGTAGGTGCTTTAGCCGAACTTTATGCCTTGTTCCATTTTCTTCTCTCTTCTTTATTTCTTATTGTGTGAAGGCCGAATCTTCATCTTGTTTCTAGAATAGGCACCTTTCCTATCGATTTCTGCTGATAGCCGAATATAGACCCTCCATTCGGCAATATCTTGTTTCGGCAAGGAGTCTTATTTTCTGTTCTTCCACGCTCGTTTCTTTTCTCTCTTGGTTTGGGTAAACTGAAATCCTAACTCACTTCCTTGGGCACTGACCGATTGCATAGGGGTGCATCATCATCTCTTCTTCGTCGTGTGGCCTACTTTCAAGAGACTTTTGGTAAGTAGTTGCTGGTCGAATGGATGGTAAGGGATTCTTTTCTGATTCAGTTGGCCAGAAGGCCATTTCCTGTATTCTATCTCTAAGAATCGGTGTAACATGGTTTGTTTAGGGATTCAATCGGGTTCTTAAGGACAAGTCTGCTAGCATTCGGTTTCGATTGATCAAGGTAAGGGACTTCATCGATTTGGGTTTTAGTCTCTCTATTTTCTTTCAATGCCTTAACCCTTTTTCCTGATCAAGTGTCTTCATGGATCCAACTGCTAGTCAAACCAAGGAAGGGGGTGAACCCCTAGTTTTGGCTCCTACGTTTAAGAAACGTGTAGTGTCAACAGTGCGAGATTTCCCGCCAGGTTGTGGTAGGGAGCTTACGTCTGTCTGGGATAGGCAGATAGTCGTCGTTCTTGCTAGTAAAAGCGTCAACGTAGAGGGTATAGTCTTACGCGTTACCAGGTGTGTAACTCTCACACACTCTGTATATTAATTATGTTAATGACTGTGTTGGCTGAAAGCCAAAACAACTGAATTGGCAGTCGAGGTACCTTTAGAGACACCGGGTAAGTTCAATTACCACTTTATGTTTGAGATATGTGTATGTATGAATTAATTGGATGTTTGCACCCAAAACATGACCATTCATTTCAGTGTGCTAACATATGCATGGACTTGGGATATGTTGCGAAAGGGGAAGTGCTAAATTAGAGACTGTCACAATGGTTTGGTACCACAGTGGGTTGGCCCCACGTATATGATTCAGTGACTATGTCTCAGTGGCTTGGTGCCATGGTGGTTTAATACCACGCATATATGATTCCGTGACTCATCTCAGTGGTTTGGTACCACAGTGGGTTGGCCCCACATATACTTATTCGAGATTGTCACAGTGGTTTGGTACCACGGTGGGTTGGCCCCACAAATATTATATTTAGTTACTCTGTCACAGTGATCTGGTATCACAGTGGTCTGGAACCATAGTGGCTTGGTGCCACGGGCGATTGGCTGAATCAGGTGTTGTAGAGGATGGAAAATAGGTGGGATTTGGGTTGCATCGCATACATACTTAATATATCGATTGTGTGGGCTAAGGCCCAATGTGCGACTTTGGGCTTGAAGCCATCTATGTGGCTTAAGGGGGGATTTACACACTGAGTCTCGGTGACTCACCCCTCTGCTAAATTTTGTAGGTAATCAGTAGATAGCGGATTGGGGGCTGGGGCTGACTCGAGGTGGCCATGCATAATGCTTTAAGTATTTTGTTGTTTTCATTATCTCGTAAATGTCACTATTTGGGTTTTGGTATTGTAATAAGGCCACTTAAACTTTGACTTTGATTTTATTTTGAAATTGACATAGCATGCCTATTAAATAATCGAAATGGGAGTTTTCTAAGATTAAAACATTGAACCAACGATTTCCAAACGATTAATGAAAGGAGGGTAGAGAGTAACAAACTGATTAAAGTTTTCAGTTAAAGACCGCAACCTGTTTTCAAACTAATAGTTTTAATAAAATTCTTTAAAGTCGACTTTCGTTTAATAAACCTGATTTTATAACTAAGTTCAATTTAAACAACCTCTATAAATTTTCTCTAAAGCAATATAATGCAACCCAAAGTTTTTCCAAATCTCGATATTTAGTTAATTTTTTTTTCCAAATTTTCTTTCCTGTAGCATACCAGATACGGTCGTAGTGGTTGACCGGGTTTGGGGTGTTACATACCATATGTTTATCTATGCTAGCAAATTACTCACCTATTTCCATAAACCTTGATGCCACTTACTATCTCTCCTTAATAGGCTTAAACACAAAATTTTCCCTATAGCCCATCTTGAACTCGGAACTTCCTAGAAACCTCGTAACTTTCCAAAATCACCTTTCTAATAAGTCCAACTTGAAATAATGCCATTCTCTTGTTCTCAAAATTTTAAAACGCTTCTACGCTCAAGACCTAATGGGCCAAATCCTACTAGGCCCAATTTCGGGATGTTACAATTCTACCCTCCTTAAAGAAATTTCGTCCTCGAAATTTCCAACCAACTACTAAACGCACCGCTCAAATCATACCACTGTGCTTTTGCTACGCACTCTGATCTTAGTAACCATAATGTACTTTTAACATAATCTTGAATCCTCTTTCACACAACCAAACATCTAACCACAGAAGCAAGCAGTTATCTACCACTTATACCTGAAATTTTCTACATTCAATCATCACGTCCAACCAAAACATACCTGACTTGATGGTGATGAAACAATCCCGAGCCTTATTCTCCTTAGACTTGCATCTCAAGCATGCTCTTGACCTCCTCCAGCATTCTCCCGGATGACGCCTTTTGCAATAATCACAAGCCAGAAAGTTTGGACGTGCCTTAATACGCTTTACGGAACGAGACTGCGACCCAAAAGAACTGCGATCTATTTTATTCTTATAGTCTACAGACCCAACTCAAAGTGCTTCACCGATTCCTTTAACCTCATTCAATACCTTCTTAACTATCTGAGTCAGCTCATCAACCCCAGCTCGATCATGAGATCCCGTCTCAGCCACTGGCGATGCCAATGCCTCCCTTTCGGAAACACGCCCCGATGCTGAAATTCTAGCCCTAGCACCTCGGCCTCTACCACGTCCATGTCTACCGCGTCCACGTCTTCTAGTGTTCATGTTCACTAATGTCGATTTAATCTTATTAAGAGTCTTATGAATCATTATACTATTTGATGCTTATTAAACGATGTTTTATAGAGTATAAGAAGTAAAGTCGTTTTCGCAGGCGCATCCTATAGTCTCAATCTCTATAGTTTCAATACCGAAAACTAAAAGTTCTAGAGTATTCATACAGTTATATCACAATAATCATAATCATACAATGATAACGTATACTTACTTGACTTGGTGTCGGATACCCGTGGTGCCATACTTCTTTTAAATCATATATTTTTTATTTAAAATTCAAACAGCTTTGGAAAACGTTTTTGAACCCAAACCACGGCCGAGTTTTAAAACTGGTATTGCTTTGTTAAAATCAAGAAAAACATGTTAGACCTTTTTTATTCGTACTAAAATAGGTATTGCTTTGTTAAAATAAAGAAAACAAGTTTGATTTGAAATATTTGATGAAATACTACTAACCTCGAAGATTGATTGATAAATCGATAAATTTGAACTAATGATCTTATCAAACCATGACTTTTAAAAAAACGACGTTGAAAATTCGAAAAAGAATCCGAGTCTTTTGAAATTTTCGTTGATATTTCGAAAGAAAATATCCATGTTAAAAATATTTGTAAAAGTTTAGTTTGAAATCCATTTGTTAATCGATTTTGGAAAACCTTTATTTAAGTTTTTAGAAAATTCTCATTTAAAACAATTTAAGCAAAATAATAAGTATATCAAACATAAAGCAAATAATAAAATACTCCATAGGCCTTATTACAACATAATAACCCAAAATAGTAAAGTGAACGAAGATAGAAATCTAAAGTTCCAAAATAAAAACACCATTTCTGAAGTATGGCCTCCACCGAGTCATCCATGGCCGAAGTCCACGTCATTGAGCATTACCTACAAGGGTTAAGAGAAAAGGGGGCTGAGTTACAAGAACTCAGTGCGCAATCCCCTTACCGTTATCCATTGGGCCGGAACCCAAATAACAATATTTTGGGCCTAAGCCCCTTTTTCATAATAACATACCAAATAATTCAAATAAATGCAATGCAATCCCAAACCCAACCTAATATTCCATCCGTTACACACCACCCATACCATCCCATCACACCTGTGGAGATCAAGTCAACCCACCCCGCCAAACACACCAATCGCAGGCAAGAAGCCATTTAATTCGCAGGCACGAAGCCATTTAAAATATATGTGGCTGAGCCACCAGAATCAAAATTATGCGTGGGATAGCCACTATACAAATTGTGGCAGAGCCACCAGAATATCATATACGGTAATATAATCGGCACACAGCCTTGGGTAAATATGATCGACACAGAGTCGTTGATTCATATGTTAGGCACATAGCCATTATCAGAATTTGTGGCAGAGCCACCAGAATATGTGGCAGAGCCACCAGAATCAAATTGTGGCAGAGCCACCGGACTACTCTTCTCTTCATCATTTTTCATCCCATGCAAATTATGTAAATGCAACATACATAATAAATCATGATATTTACAAAATAAAAAACAATCATTAATTCAGAGATTCATTACAAAAATTTGGCACATTAACATTTTGCAAATCGGCCCATTAGGGCAATCTATCAAATCGGCCCATTAAGGCAGTCTATCAAATCGGCCCATTAAGGCAATCAATCAAATCGGTCCATTAAGGCAGTCTCGTATTTTGGCCCTTTAGGGGCATTTTCATAATTCGGTAATTTTACCCACTAAGGGTAATTCGGTAATCTCGCAAACCAAGGGTATTTCAGTAATTTACCCTCCAAGGGTATTTTGGTAATTTCGTAACTTAGACTCAACTAGTAATTTGGGCATAAAAATTGAAACTGTCCATCCGCATCATACTGACTAAATTGACTATAACTCGAGTTAGGAAGCTCAAAATTTAGATCTGTAAATTTTCCTTGAAACTAGACTCATATATCTTCTTACTATAATTTTTCCAGAATTTTTGGCGAAACCATTTAGTATAGTTTGTTCCTTAAAGTTTCCCTTGTTTCACTGTCCAACGATTCTAACCTCTCTTAACTTAAATTCAAATATCTCACTGTACGGTTTTCATAAACTGCTCCTACTTGTTTCTATTGAAAATAGGCTCACTAAGGAATCTATACATATAAATTATAACTCATAATTCACTTTTTACAATTTTATATGATTTTTCCAAGACAGAACAGGGAACCATGAAGTCAATCAAAACCAGTCTCACTAAAATTAGAATATCATAGAATTTAAAATTCCTTTCCTTCTTCGTTTCTTCCATATAAAAATAGACACAGTAAGATTTAATTCAGTATTTTATTCACTTATTAATCCCTTTTCTCTTATTTTCCATGATTTTTCAAAATCACATCACTGCTACTAACCAAAACTGTTTCATTGCAAAAGATGGTTACCACTACGAACTTACGCACGCCTGAGTGATCACAGATGCCGGTTTTCGGTTTTCTTTGGTATTTCGACCAAATCACAGAACATTTCATGCAAATTTTCAGAGAAGTGTGAGATTACACACCATTTCAAACATGTATTCAGAAAGTATGGGATTACACACCTTGATTAGGATTCCCTAAAGAACCACTCTTCGTTGCCCCCTAAGAATAAAATCGATCAAATTTAGCCTCGATTTCTTAAAGGTTCCAAAAGTCCAAAAGTACTCACTCACAAGAGTCACTTACCACAATCACGATCCTTCCCTACTAGATTCTAAAATCCGGTCTTGCACCTTGGCTATTGCAACGAGTTCCAATCAACTTTCGAAACCAAGGCTAAGAGAGAGATAAGTAGCAGCAAAGGATGGCTTGATTCGGCCTTCATCAAAAGAGAATAAGAGGAGTTTAAAATAACAACAAGTCACTAGGTTTTGCTCAGCCAATGGATGAGAGTTTTGGCTTAGCCAAGTCAAGAGAAGAAAGAACAAATAACATGAAATAAGAAGAAAGAACATTTACCTTAATAATAGGGATGAACCAAAATGAAGAACACGGTTTGGCACTAGTAGCAAGACAACAAAGAAGGATCGGCTATGGAGGAAAAATGAACAAGAATAATTTCAGCTATGAGAGTATGGATTAGAGAAGAAGAGAGAGAAGAGAAAATGCCCACTATTGTCTTAGATTTGTGGCAATGAGAGGAGAAGTTGGAAGAACGAACACAAAGGATGTAAAAAGGAATTACGCCTAACAAACAGCAAAACTATCAAAATGCTCCCATCAAAATTCGGCTACCCTCTCCCTTTCCCAAACCATTATCATCTTTACTAAAAGATGAACATAGACCAAATAAAACCTTTCCAAAACATCCCCCACGAAAAATGCCAACATGTTCCCTATTCCTTCCCTTTTCTTTTATTCCTTTCTATCCACTCTTCCTTACCATATTTCCTTAGCCACCTTGCCAAAATTAAAAAGTACACCTTGCCATAAATACCACCATGGCCGACACTTATGGAAAGAATACAAAAAAATAGTCAAAATTTTGCACTTGATGAGATTTGAACCTTCTCCCTCAAAGTCCTTCATGTGGCGCCATATCCTCTTTACCATATGCTCATTTATGCTAGCAAATTACTCACCTATTTCCATAAACCTTGATGCCACTTACTATCTCTCCTTAATAGGCTTAAACACAAAATTTTTCCTATAGCCCATCTTGAACCCGGAACTTCCTAGAAACCTCGTAACTTTCCAAAATCACCTTTCTAATAAGTCCAACTTGAAATAATGCCATTCTCTTGTTCTCAAAATTTTAAAACGCTTCTACGCTCAAGGCCCAATGGGCCCAATCCTACTAGGCCCAATTTCGGAATGTTACATCTTAGGGTTGAAAGGCCTAAATGTATCTTACATGTGCACTTTCGAGCTCTCAGAGGCCTTTATCTTATTAAAATTTGTGGCTTTTGTAGGTGCCACAACAAATAATAAATTTATGCATATTATTCAATGAAAGAAAATATATGAAAATTGATGAACAATCAAATACCTTTTGAAATCAAGGACTTGTTGCTGGTTGTGCACAAAAGAAAATAGGAAGTATAGCAGAAATAGTGAAGAAAAGATTAAGAATGAATAGAAAAATAGGAATGAAGAAAATAAAATATTTCAAGGCCTATTTATTGGCCTTTTTAGCATTTCACCATTGTTGCATCGCAACAGTTGACTCCTTATATTGCTACACGTAATGTTGTAATAGTATTTTTTTTTTCCAAATTTCCCTTGTAACATCATGGCATTGTTGTAATGCTCCTTTGTAGAGTGTCAGAACACTTACCACTATTTTATCAAAATTTAAAATTTTACAACGGTCGTATGATAACATACCTTAACATCGCAATGTTGACTACAGTCATAGTAGTGTTTACCTCCATAAAGTGACGCAATGTTATCCTTAACTACATCACAAGCTGTGTAACAGCCCGATTTTGGGTCTAGTCGGAACAGTGGTTTCGGGACCACAAATCCGACGAAGAAAAATTTATTTTTATTATATTTTTATGGTCTACAGTTTTATGGAATGATTTCGTAAAAATTTCGTTCAAAAATTTTGACGTTTGGGCACTCAATTTAGTCAAAAGGACTAAATTGCAAAAAGTGAAAAACTTGAATTCTATATGTTAGAGGTGTCCAATTGCTATGAGATTTTAAATTAGAGGTACTTAAATGGTAATTGTACCATTGGTTATGTTAGTGGACAAAAATGGACATGGTTTGGTATGTTTTCAAGGTTTTTTATTAAGGGCATTTTGGTAAGTTGGTTATTAAATGAATTAAAAAGCCAAATTAAAAGCCAATTTTTGTCCATCTTCCTTCCATGGCCGAAATTCATAAGGGGAAAGCATGACTAGGGTTTTCCAAGCTTCCAAGCTCGATTGTAAGTCCGTTCTAGCCCCATTTTTAATGATCTTTACATTTTTGAAGTCGCTGTAACCTGATCTTTCTATTTCTAGCATCAATTTGAAGAGATGTCAAGGTCTAAAATTTTTCCCACGATGGATGTTTGTTTATTTTGATGTCTAATGGTAGAAAATGCATGTTTGGTGTATGATAAACGAATTTTGCTAAGTGATTTTCGGTGAAAATGCCTAAAAGGACTTGTTTGTAACAGTTGAAAAATCTGTAGTAAAAGGGTGAATAAATGAAAAATGTGGGCTTTTATGAGCATGATATAGGTTCGGCTAGGCTTGGGTGTAATGAAATTGAATGGAAATCATTTTACGAGCCTAGGGACTAAATTGTAAAAATGTCAAACTTTAGGGGTAAAAATGTAATTTTTTCCATAACGTGATTTTGGGCTGATTTGAATAGTATAATGATTAAATAAATTAAATGTGATATTATAGATTGAGAAAAACGAGGTTCGGAGTTAGAACGGGGAAAAATGAGTATTTGACGATTTAGTCATTTTTTTCCATTTTTATGCCGAGGTAAGTTTGTATGTTTAATAAGCATTAAATTATATGTGTATAAATGCTTAAGTGATATAATTATGGTAAATATTATATTATTGAAATGGAATGTGAATGTTATTGAGTACAATACTACGGAAATGACCGACAGAGATTCAGTACAGCGAAAGTCCCAAAATCGTAGGAATAGATAGGATATAAATGTCATGACATTAAGGTTACTGAGATTATGTGTAAGACCATATCTGGGATATGGCATCAATATAAGACATTCGTGTAAGACCATATATGGGATATGGCATCGATATGAGACTTCGTGTAATACCAAAGTTGGGCTATTGGCATCGATACGAGATTACATGTAAGACAATATCTGGGATATGGAATTAGTACTATACTATGTGTACAAGATCCCGAGTATCCTTTAGTATTCCAAATGGTTCAACGGCAAATTCAACGGGTATGTCAAAGATGAGAAAATATGTGAATATGTTATGTGATGGTATAGGTATGTACATAAAACTCAAAGAAAATGAGCTCAGTATATGACGAACAAGTGGTAAGATTGTGATTGAGTAAGTTGTGCTTATGAAGCTTAAATGACATTTATGTTGAAATGTGTTATGTAATTCATATGATGGGCTATTAGTATATGAAAATTATGTTGATATGTGTTATGTTGATATTAAATGGCATTTATGTTCATATGACATTTATGAAGTTTTAATAACATTCATATTGATATATGTTATGTTATTCATATGATGAGCTACATGCAAAAATGTGATTGAGTAAATTATGCTCATGAAGTTTAATGTCATTCATGTTAAAATATGTTATGTTATTTATATAATGAGCTGTTGGTAAGATTGGGATTGAGTTGTGTTTATGAATTTTTAATGACATTTATATTAATATTTGTTAAGTTATTTGTATGTTAAGTGTATGAATAATATTTTGTATTATTTGCATATGAACTTACTAAGCTATATAGCTTACCCCCCTTCCTTTCCAATGTCTTATAGGGTTATTGAGCTAGCTCGGGTTGGAGATCGCCGGAGATCCTATCACACTATCAAGCTATTTTCGAAATCATTTTTTTCACTGGAAAACGGGGTCGACTTTGAAAACAAAAATGGAGTCGCCACCAATCTTTTTTTTGAGGTGTGATCGGATCACCTTGAGATTGATCATTAAAACGTTTTGATTTATTAAAACAATGATTTTTGGCCTACAAAATTCGAGAAAACAAGTTCGAGAGTCGGTTACGCACGAGGAAGGATTAGCATCCTCGTAGCGCCCAAAATTGGCACCGAATTGATTGATTAACGTCTCAATGTCGAAAATTTGAAAAAATTTTATAATGTCAAAAATTTGAAAAAATTTTAAAATACGATCCTCTTTGTTAAAAAAAACTTGAATGAATTATATTGGATGCTGAGACCCGTTTATTTCGAAGAAGTAAAATATCATGCCCAGTGAGTTAGGATACGACATTTTGAATCCTCGAAACTAAGCTTGCCTTTTGAATTTTAAAACTCGCATTTAAATTTAAGAAGGATATTCGATTATTTGGGTCAAATGAAAAATCGAAACCCGGTAAGTTAGAGCACAATTTCTCAAATTTCCAAATACAGAATATTGCCTTTGTTTTTAGAAATCCTTACCTCGAGTTAACAAAATGTCACATCCAGTGAGTTAGGACACAACATTTTTGAATTCCCGAGAATAAGTTTTTATTTAACTTATATGCTTTGATTAAAAAAAATAATTGGTTCTTTAGACTTGATGAGAAAAAATTGAAACCCAGTAAGTTAGGTACGATTTCTTTCAAATCTTAAAACTCAAAGTATTTGCTTATTTCAAAACAAAAATTTTAAAGCATCAGATAAAATGTAATATGTTTATAGTAAAATGGAAAATAAATTACAGTGCCGATATGCATAATAGAATAAAAATGAGTGCGATAATACAAATAACAATAATAAAGGCAAAAATAAAATAAAATAAAATAAAAGTTAAAACAAACAACCTATATAAAATAAAACGTAAAAGTAAAAAAATGATAAATAAATAAACAAATAAATAAAAGAAAAGAAAATAATAATAAAAATAATATTAAAAGCTAATAGTAAATCAATAAATAAATACTATGTACAATAGTTTAAAGATAATAAAATAATAATAATAACAATAATAAAATAATAATAATAAATTATAATAAAAATACATTAATAAATGAATAATAATAGTAAAAATAAATAAGAGTAATAATAGTAAAGATAATAATAATGATAATAGTAGTGAAAATAATAAAATGAATAGTAATCACAATGAAAATAATAATAATAATAATAATAATAATATTGGTAATTATGATAATAATTAAGATTAATTAATTAAAAAATAGCAAAAATAACAAAAAAGATTAATTTGAACTTAAAACAGAAATTTGGGGGCAAATTTGAAATCAATAAAAAGAAAAAGGGCCCCATTGAACGCACAAATAACATGGAAGGACTAATAGGGAAATTAACCCCGCCTTCCAAAACGTTATCGCTTCACACGGGTCTAAATTAAAACAGAAGAAAAATTATAGGGGTAAATTCAAAAATTAAAAAAATTTGAATTAAAAAAGGGTAAAAATGCGGAAGGGCTAAATGCACAAATAGACCCTTCTGCAAAAACACGCGGATCCTAAGGCTAGGTCGGGTCGAGTGCGCGGGTCTGGAGTAAAACGGCGCCATTTTGGGCATTTGAAGCTTGCCCCAAAACGACGCAGTATAGGGTCACTTATAAATCAATTTTTCAACAAAAAAAAAAAATCTTTTCCCCCCCTTTTCTCAAAAAAAAAAACTGAAACCTTTTTTCAAACCCTCTCCCCTCTCTGCGATTTCCGGTCATCGGACCGGTCATTGGCCGCCGTGCACAATGGTCAGAGCTCAAAAAGGTAGTTTTTCTTTTTTTTTAATTATATTTTAATATATATAGATAAATAGTTTTAAAAAAAAATAAAAATAAAATCTTTGTATGTGTATAGACAGTTTTGTATTGATTCTCGTATTGATTCCTCTGTAAAAAAAATACAATGTTGGTATCCTGGCTTTTTATAGCCGAAAAATAAAAAAAAATACATTATATTTTGTTATTTGTCTACTTTCATTTGTTTTCCTGTGCATGTACGGAGAAGTGTACGGAGGAGGATTGCTGACATGGTGGTGTACGAAGGCGCAGCGGCGGCGGCTAGGGCTTCCTAGGGTTTTCTTTTTCTGATTTTGTTTAGGTTATGGGCTAGGGTTTGTGTATTGGGTCTTTTTTTCTGGGCCTTGTAAAAAAACTTGTTAATTTTGGACTATTTTTATTTATTTATTTGGTTTTAATTTGGTTAGTTGGGCCCGGGCAAGATTTGGCCCTTACAGCTATCATTTTGGGTATTGATGAATTCAAGTATTTTGAGTTTATGGCATGTATAGGGACTTAGTCATTTTGTTAAATGTGTAATTGTGATTGTAGCCAATGTGTTGGCTTGTGATTGTCAAAGGCTTGTTTTGCTATTTGGTCATGTAAGTTGGCTCATATTGGCTAACATGGTTGTAAGCCTAAGTATATTCATATATGTGTCAATGTCTATGGTGATATGATCATGGTATGCCTAATGAATGTGAAATTTGTATGTTTGATTTAAGGCTTAATAAATGTAGTGAATATGTTAGACAAAGATATAAAGTTGATATGTTTTAACCATGAATGTGGAATCTTGCATGAATTGGTGTGAAAAGGTTGAAGTTCTAAGCTTGATAAATAATGGCATGAGGATGACATGTTATTGTCTTGGATGTGGTTGTTTAGTTGCTCTTAAATGCTTGAATTTGTGCCATGTGATGTTGTGTTGATGTGTGCAAGTGAGGGTGGCAAAATGGCTTGGTAAATAGCCTTGTTTTTGTCCACACGGGTAGGCACACGGGCGTGTGTGACACACAATCTGCCCCACGGGCATGTGATCCGGCCGTGTGTCCCCTACACCTTAATTCTGGAAAAACAGAATGTCCAGAATTGCGCACATGGGCAGAGACACGGTTGTGTGTCTCAACCGTGTGTGCTACACGGTCTAGCATGCGGGTGTGTGGCACGGCCGTGTGGCATAAGTCAAAGAGCACCCCTAAATCGAACACGGTCTGAAGCACGGGCATGTCCTAAGGTCACATGAGCGTGTCCTTTGGACCACACGGGCGTGTAAGCCCTGCATCTAGCAAAAATTTTCTAAGTTTTGTAAAAATTTCTAAAGTTCTAAGTTTAGTCTCGAACCACCTCCAAAGCAAGTTTTGAGCCTCGTAGGCTCGTATAAGGGACTTTATGATTGAATATGAATGGTTTTAATTTGGACGCAAATTTATGACTCGAAATTGTGTGACTGCTTGTGATGTGAGTCCGGTAATGCCTCGTATCTTGTTCCAGCGTCAAATACGAGTAAGGGGTGTTACAAGTTGGGATACTATAATGTCATAATGGGTTTCAATTAGTGTTGCATTTCATGACCTAAATCTTTATGCGTCACGTTGTCCAAGGCTATGTTATTAGCCATGTGATTTTCCTTTACCCTTACCTCACTTTTCTCTTTTATTGTTGCAAAACAAGAAAAAGACATCAAAATACTCACGAAAAAAATCTACACCAAGTCCAAAACTAAAAGAAATAATCAAGAGTATGCTACAAACTTAGGGAGATCCATAACACCTCTATAAAAGAAACAAAGTTTGGTCCCTGGGAACTAGATACGTCTTTTGTTGCTCAATATAAAAAAATTCCTAAAAAACTAAAAAAGTTACATGCTTCCCACAAGCATGATCAGATTTCCTAGAGTTCACAATGTCCATCCAAAGCTCCTTACAACCAAGCCATTTCTTAATCTATCGTTTTTTAACCTTGGGTTTATTAGCTAGCTAATAGGGGTCTTTCTCTATAAACTGCTCACTTAATTTCATGGTTTTAAGCATTTTTATATCCAAAAAAGACTAATGGGTCCACTTTATCCTAAGAATCAACTCTCCATTCTCTACATTAATTTAACACTTGGTAGTGCCAAGGAAAGGTCTCTCTAAGATAATAAGCATTTCAAGGTATTCATTAAATCTAACACAATGAAATCAACAGGTAAAATGAAGTGTTATACTTTCATTGAAACATATTCCAAGACACCACATGGATAGACAACTGATCTATCATCTAACTATAAAATTACAAAAAAAGGCCCTTAAATTATCCAACCTTAGCCTTTTGCAAGTGGAAAAGGGGATTAACTTTAGAATGGATGCTTAATTTCTTAAGGTCTTTCCTAAATCAACTTTCCTAATCGTAAGTAGTAGAATAACAGCTACTTGGATCACACAGCTTAGGCAGAATATTTATACTATTAATGGCATTACATTCTTGATTAAGGTTGTTACAAGTGTCCCCTACAACTTCTTCTTATAAGTAAGATCTCTAAAAAAACTTTCATAACTATAAATTGATTCCAATACCTTAACTAACAACTAATTAACATTCAAAGATTGGAATATCTCAAAAGACCTAGCATACTTACTAAACTCCTTATCTTTACTTTAGACGGAAATGGTGGGGTTTTGTTTACTACTTTTGGAGGTATCACTTCATATTCTAGAGTGACACTAAGGGAATTGAGCCCTAATTAAATGTTTCTTACCTTTCTCATCTATCCTTGGATGGGCTCCCTCATACTTTTGCCTATGCAATATTTGATCCTATTAACTTTCTCATTCCCACGATCAACTTCTCCTACATCTACATCCCTTAAAACATTTGGGTTGTACTTAAGGGGATGGGCTCCTCTATGACCTCATTAATTCCCAAAGCGCTTTCTAATTTTTCCTCACCCAACTCTTGAACTTCTTTCTGAATCCCTTTATCCATTAACTTATCATTTACCATCTCAGAGCTAGAAGACTTAAACTCTAAAGAGTTATTTACTTTTTTTTGGAACCTTGATTGGATGACATTATCTTGCTCCTTTCCTTCTTACTTTGGGTTATTTTCAGTCTTACTCGAAATATCAATAGTAGGTTTAGTTTGTACAGCTTGAAGGATTTGAGCAACTTGATTTTCCAAATTCTTAATAGAAGCTCTAAAAAAATGGCCATCTTTCTCTATCTTACTCATCGAACATTAAAAGGTAATTCATGTTGTTCTCTGGGTTGATTTCCAAAAGATTGGTTTCTCTCTTGATTTTGAGGCCTATACAGTGCATCGTAGGGTTGTTGAGGCCTCAGGAAGTTATAGGAACCAGGGGTGGGATTATTCTCCAACCTAACTTTAGATGGTTTCTGCCGTCCCTGATTATAAGTAAGTGGATATGGGTTTTCGTTCCCATTCCTTACAAAGTTACACTCTGTGGAAAGGTCATAATCTTCAATTAACTCTTAGTATGTTTTAGGTTTGGGTGTCCTATTTATCCAAATTTTTCTTTCTCTTACTTTTGGGTACTGTTGTTCACTTAGTTCACCAAATGTTTAAAAGCGTTTAAGGCCATTTCCTCAGTAAGACCACATGCATCAAAATATTCCTTTTCTAATAACACTCTCCCGATTACGACATCTAAAGTGCACCTAAGGTTACCATCCATCCCATTATGGAAAGTCTAAATTTATAACCACTCAGAACGGCCATGATTAGGAAGATGTTATAAATAATTTATTAAATTTCTCCCATGCCTCATGTAGAATTTCCCTTCATGCTAAGTAAAATTAGTGATTTTGGCTTTAAGTTTAGAAATCTTGTTGGGAGGGAATGTAATACCCCTAACCCGTATCCGTCGCCAGAGTAGGGTTACGAGGTATTACCGATCAATTCACAACATATAGCATGCATATATCAAACATAAAGCATTCATTCTCATAAATCATTCAACACAATTACATTGTCCCTTATAAGGGCCTACGAGGCCTTAAACATGCTTTAGAAGTAGTTTGGAACTAAACCGATAACATACTAAAGTTTTTGAAAACTTAGAAAAATTTCAACCATACAGGGATCACACGCTCGTGTGAACAGACCGATGCCTCACACGGCTCTAGACACACCCGTGTCTCAGGTCATGTGGAAATAGGACATACATACTAACTTGGGTCACACGGCCAACCACACGCCCGTGTGTCTAGCCCGTGTGCCTTTCGAAGTGGTTACATACGCTCATGTGCCAGGCCGTGCGAAACCTGTAGGGTATACTGACTTATGCAACACGGCCAAGTCACACGCCCGTGTGCTAGGCCGTGTGCCAATTAGGGTTTATACTGACTTGTACCACACGGCCAATCACACGCCCTGTGTGTGAAACCGTGTGGAGCATACTGACTTGAACTCAATTTCAACACCATGGGACACACGGCAATGTAACATGACCGTGTGTCACACACGGCTGAGACACACGCATGTGTCTCTGCCCATGTGGACAAAAATAGGCCATTTGCAAGGCCAAATTGCCACCCCAACTTCAATGTACCTACACAAAGCAAAATGGTACCACAGATGCGGAGCTTTAAGCCCGTAGATTGGTGTGTAGCGGAAGGAGGGTCGACTTAGTAGTCCCCACGGTGTGTTTGGCAGGTATGGGGGTGTGTAGCGAATGGACAATTAGGTTTGGGTTTGGGAATGCATCATAACTTGTATTTTATGTTGGAATGTATAATTACTGTATGCTGATTCTATTACGATTTAGTGTCATGTACCCATTGAGTCCTGGTTGACTCACCCCGTTGGGGAAATTTTTTTCGTGTGATGATCGGAATGGACCGGGTCGTGGGAGCTTAAAGGTGGCCATGCACAAAGAAGAAATTTTATGATTTGGACTTTTATTTTACTCAGTACTTTAATTTTATTTTTGGGTTTTGGTTGATGTGATAAGGCCATAAGGCCCAAGTTGGATAGTTTTATTTCTTTGCTTTTATTTTTAATCATTATGTTACGAATTACTTTTAATTAAGTTCATTTAAATTATTTTTTTTAAAAAATAAACCCTAAATTGTTTTGCCACCATAATTAAATAATTTCTAAGTAAAATAAATGGGTTTTCGCTCTAAGCCCAATCCAAAACGATATTTTTCTAAAATTACACAAATTTTCCCTAAGTAATAAAGAACATTGAAACCTATTTACTTAAGGAACATACCAGATCTGGCCAAGGCTCGTGGGCCGGGTTTGGGATGTTTCAGTTTGGTATCAGAGCCCAGTTTTAAACTCTCGGCCTGTGGGCTAAGGCCCAAGACATTTTCAAATCGAGCCCAAATGAGTTTTATGAAAGTATTTTTGAAGATGTGTAGAAGGGTAATCGAGCACGTAAGTCTCCGACCCGCAGTCCACCAGGTAAGTAATTCTATCCATTTGTATGGTTTATAGTATGATGTGTAGAAGGGTAGAAATGGAATGGAACGTAGATTAGCATGATAAGTACTTGAACCCTAGGATTAGTTTTCCCCAACACTTACATAAGACTTAAGTGCCTAACTAAACAACCCTATGGCTAAGTCGCCGAGTTAGGGTGTGGTAACCCCTGTGGGCATGTCTAGGATTGGATCTGGAAAAGCCTGGTACTTAAGCAGTCCAAGTGAGTCACCTCCTTTTCGCTGGAATCCTACCTGGTGCGTAGCTACGGTTCACCCTGACCAAGAGGACTCAGTCACAGGCTAAACACAATAACTAAAACCCGAAAGGGACTAGCTGTGTTTTTATGAAAACCCTAGTTTTAAAATCACTATATTACCCTTTTAAAATATAGCAGAATTTAGTTTGGAAAATTTTTCCCAAAATATTTCTGAATTGCAAAATTACTAAAATACCCCTAGTGGTAAAATTACAAAAATGCCTTTGGTTTATGAAATTCCCAAAATACCCACAGTTCTTATCAAGATTTCATTACTTTATAAAATGTTCAAAAACCCTAATTTGCAAATTATCAAAAATACCTTGAACTTGGAAATTTACGAAGTTGCCCCTAACTTACAAAATTACCAAAATGACCCTGGTTTTCAAAATTTTGCAACAGTACCGATTTGGAAAACAAATTCTCAAAAAGAACCCTCAAGCTTCATAAAATTTGAAATACCCCTGATTTATTAAATTTTACAAATTTACCTTGGTTTATTACCAAAATACCCCCGAGATTCAAAATTACCGAAATACCTTCGGATTTCAAAATTTTTCCAAAATACCCCGGGAATTTAAAAATACCAAGATACTTTGTGACAAAATCATTAAGGAACTTTTCCTTTTGGAAAATTACGAAAATACCCCTGGGTAGTGGGAAAACAACAACAATGAAAACTACAACATTTCTCTGAATGAACGAAAGTTCATAATTGATTGATGGATGTATGAATGAAAAGACTGTGTGCATACGAAAGAACCACTCCTAAAACTCTTTCCATAAATCTTCTTCGCGGGATAATCAGTGGAACAAAAGTACTAATGCATAAAACTTTTTAATCAGATTAAATAGCGACGTTAGAAATAAGTTCTAGGGGACGTGAACTTAGAGATTGTGCCTAGGAAGTATGATGGTTCTATTAAGATCGAGTGCGCAGCAGTAAGTAAGCATAGTGCGGTGAGAAGGATTGTACGATCATTAGTTAGTAAGTAATTTCGAGGACGAAATTATTTTTAAGGAGGGTAGAAGCGTAACATCCTAGATTAGGGGTTATGCGTTAGTGCCTAATTCATGAGTTAGTAGGTTTTGGGTGTTGGAAGTGTATTAAGGGTTTTTAGAATTCTAGGATGGAAGAAGAAAGCTTTGGAAAATTATTGGTTTTTAAGTAAAAAGGAGAGCTAGGTAAATGAGGCTTTAAAAGAAACTCCGTGTGAAGCATGACACAAGGAACCATGTGGTAAAATGGCATGTTTTATGAATTACGAATGTGTTATGTGAATTCTAGAAATAAGGAAATGTATGGAAATGTATGGAAATGTAAGGAAATTTAAGGAAATGCCTTGTATTGGAAATGTAAGGAAATGTAAGAAAATGTCTTGTCTTGAAAATGTAGGGAAATATGTTGGAAATGTAAGGAAATGTCTTGTCCTGGAAATGTAGGGAAATGTGTTGGAAATGTAAGGAAATGTCTTATCTTGGAAATGTGAGGAAATGTCCTGGAAATGTAAGGAAATGATGTGGAAATCATTCAAAAGAGGAAAGTAAACATTTCTGGAAACTTGGAAATGTAAGGAAATGTCAAGTTTAAAGAGGCAAACGAAAATTTTTGGAAACTTGGAAATGAAAGGAAATGTCAAGTTTTAAAGCTTAAAAAGAGGAAATTAAGGCAAGGTGGCCTTAAGAAAATTAGTAGGAAGAATTTGGCACACAAACAGCTTAGAAAAGTGGCACTGAAATGCCACTTAAGGCCCAGTGTAAGTGACGCCACCTACATGAGCAAGTGGGCTGAGTTCGAGTCACATGGGAAGCAAATAAAAGAAATTTTATTTTTGCTTCCGGAAGACCGAGTGGACTCGGCACATGCTTCTAGAAAGGAGGTGTTATCTTTTCATAAATATTCGATTAAAAAGGTGATAAATAAAGGATTTTTAAATTGGATTATTTTGAAGAGATAAATGTTGGATTAAACTCTTTTATTTATGATAATTAAAGGATAAAGTTATCAGATAGAGGAGTGGTGGCCAAGTAAGGGACTTTGAATTATCTTTTATTTTAGGTGATAATTAAAAAGATAAATAAGGGATTATTCTTTAATTTTTAAATAAGGAGATAAGGAGGAAAATAAGGAAGAGTGGTGGCCAAGTAAGGGACTCTAGCCTAGTAATTTCGGCTATAAAAGGAAAAGAGAGGCCAACCTTCATTCTTCCTTTTCTCTTTTGTTCATCTGCTTAAATTTCTCTAGCAAAATTCTCTCTTCTGCTGTTTTGCCAAACCAAAATACCTTGTGTTCTAGTCGAATCCTCCATCTTTATTCTTCCTTTTCTTTTCTTTCTAATCCCTCCAAAAGCCGAAAGTTGTGAGAGCATCATTTAGCCATAGCCGAATCTCTGAAAGTTGAAGTGAAAGTGCAATCGATTTCTTCAAATAAGGGTAAGACCCAAGTTTGGTTTCCATTCTTTTATATTTTAGACTTATCAAAATTTAGGGACTAATTCCTATTATTGATCTTGGCCGAATCATGGAAGGAAAGTTTCGGGATTTATTAAGTGTCGACTACAAGGAAGGAGAAGTTCTTTTCCCGAAGTTACACCATAGGCCGCGTGTTCCCTAGTTATTCGGTGAATTTCGGGATTTAAGAATCTAAGGTAAGTCATATTTAACATTCGGCTAAGGGTTATTTGTTGTGAATAAATGTTAGAAATTGATCTAACATGTAGTTATAGGGATTTCGACAGAGGGATACAAAGATTTCGGGATTTGAGAATTTCAAGTTAAGTTTAAGAATACTAATCCTACTAGGATTTGGATTTATGGGCGAATGGCTTTTTATTAAAATAGTAAGTGAATAATCAAATGTAGGGATTAAGGATCTAAGCGGTAGATCAGATTTCGAGATCTCAAGGAATTTGCTAAGTGAATCAGGTGTGTACTCCACACTATCTTTGTAATATGAATTATGGTTGCATAAAATAAAATATATGTTAATAGAAATATGAGCATGGCTAAAGTACCATGATATGGTACTAAGTACTCAGGTACGTTTCCTACTTCTACTAGGAATATGAAAAATGTTATTAGTAACATGAGAATATGATAAGAATGTGAACTATGGCATATTTATGCATATTATTATTATATGGGGCATATGGGTATATTGAAAGGGGAAGTGAAAAGTGGTGATTTAAGACCACGATGTCCCGAAAAAGTGGTGACTTACGACCACGATGTCGAAAAGTGGTGATCTAAGACCACGATGTCTGAAAAGTGGTTTCCTAAAACCACGAGATCACGAGCTTTAAGCCCGCAAATTGGTGTGTAAGTAGCGGAAGGAGGGTCGACTTAATAGTCCCCACGGTGTGTTTGGCAGGTACGGGGGTGTGTAGCGGATGGACAATTAGGTTTGGGTTTGGGAATGCATCATAACTTGTATTTTATGTTGGAATGTATAATTACTGTATGCCTGATTCTATTACGATTTAGTGTCATGTACACATTGAGTCTGGTTGACTCACCCCGTTGGGGAAATATTTTTTCAGGTGATGATCAGTAATGGACCGGGTCGGCGGGAGCTTAAAGGTGGCCATGCACAGCAAGAAATTTTATGATTTGGACTTTTATTTTACTCAGTACTTTAATTTTATTTTTGGGTTTTGGTTGATGTGATAAGGCCATAAGGCCCAAGTTGGATAGTTTTATTTCTTTGCTTTTATTTTTAATCATTATGTTACGAATTACTTTTAATTAAGTTCATTTAAATTATTTTTTTTTAAAATAAACCCTAAATTGTTTTGCCACCATAATTAAATGATTTCTAAGTAAAATAAATGGGTTTTCGCTCTAAGCCCAATCCAAAACGATATTTTTCTAAAATTACACAAATTTTCCCTAAGTAATAAAGAACATTGAAACCGGTTTACTTAAGGAACATACCAGATCTGGCCAAGGCTCGTGGGCCGGGTTTGGGGTGTTTCACAAAATCATCAATCAAATGCACAATTCATACCACTATAATTTCATCTATTCCAATTCTCAAAATCACTACCATTTACTTAGCCAAATACATGCCAAAACAATATCAAACAATATGGTTAATTTACCATAATTCACACATACATAACTTACCTTATAAATAACCAACACAGCATATAAAATCATACCTCATCAAGGCATTTCTCAATCATTTATACTCCACAAATCAATTAACCAATTGAGCAACTATAAAACCATAACCACATTCATACCAAACATACCAAAATAAGCCATCACTCATGGCTATATATACAAACCAAAACATATACATTTACAACCCATATCTCAGGGCTATAATCACAACCAAAATACCACATCTAACCTATACATGCCATATAAAAAGGACCAACTTAGATGTTTGATAGTGCGATGATGTTCACGACGACTCCCCAATCCGAACTAGCCTTGATTCACTATAAAACATAGAAAAATAACACAAAGTAAGTTCATAGTTTAGTAAGCTCGTATGTGAATAGCTTATTTCATCGAATAAATGCAAATCAACCAATTACACATGAAAAAACCATATACACATTAACTACAAACCTTTCTTATGTATCAAAACATGATCAAATACAAACTCATCGAACTTTCACTATTTAATACTCGAATAGGTTCTGTACATACCTGTATCGCCTCGTACTAACCTCTTTCTCAACCATATCATTTGCTTACCTATTGAACTATTTGGAATAGAAATCAGATACTCAGGAGTCTCGTACGATAAATACCTATACCATGGCCCGTAGCCAAATCAAGGTAACTTATCCGAAGAACTATTATCATGGCCTGGAGCCATATCATTCGACATGCATAGCCCGAAGCCAAATCGATAAATAAGCACCCGAAGTGCTAATATCATGGCCCGAAGCCAACTTAACGTATCACTTACTGACATGTCAATAGTATCAAAAACTATTTTTAAGGTTCAACCGGGCTTTCGCACTTTTCGTTTCTATCATCAAACGTATCTGTAAAGTCGTTTTCACAATTTATACATTATCCATAATCCTGTTTTAACAATTTATGCAATATTAAAGCATTTTAACATACATTTATAATGTAATCATCACTTACTAACTTACCTCGTATTCGGAATTGACGGATCGTGTCGACTACTCGATAACCTTGCTTTTTCCCCGATCTAAATCAGAATTCTTTCTTTCTTGATCTATATGAATTCAAAATTAACTTATTTATTCATCTACTCATTCAATTAATCCAAAAATACACATTTGGGCATTTTTACACATTAGCCCCTAAACTTTCACATTTAATCAATATAGTCCCTATTTCACAAATACACAGAATTCACACAATTCAACAAAACCCATGCTTGGTCGAATTATATATAGGTCCCTAGAGTCCAAAACTTTCATTTATTTCACATTTCAACCACACAATTTGCACATTTCACAATTTAATCCCTATTATGCAGTTTCATCAAAAATCACTTAACAAAACATATAAAACTACCATCAAGCTTTCATATTTCAACATTAAACATCAAAGAACACATAGATTCAACAATGGCAACTCTCAAAATCTTTAACAGTTTCGAAAGTAAAGGTATGGGCTAGCTAGATTGAGCTACAACGATTACAAAAACATAGAAATCATTAAAAACGAGACAAAAGCCATACCTAAATGGACAATAGAAGCTTGCCAAATGAAGAACCCTAAATAGCTTTTTTTTTACTTCAATTTTCGGTGAAGAACACTTTTTGGGAAGATGAGAAATTTTTTTTTTATTTAATTAACCTTTATTTACTAAATACCAAAATTAACCTTAAAAATTATCACAAATTTCAAAATTACCAAGCCATTATCATCCACTAACATATTAATGGGCTATTTACCACATAAGGACCTCCACTTTAAGGTTCTATAGCTATTAGACACCTTTAGCTAATAGAACTCAAGTTTTACACTTTACGCGATTTAGTCCTTTTTATCAAATTAAACACTCAATCGATAAAATTAGCTCACGAACTTTTCAAAATATCAAGTAACATGCTGTAAATACCGAAAATAATATTAAAATAATTTTTTGACATAGAATTTGTGGTTCTGAAACCACTGTTCCGATTTAGCTAAAACCAGGCTGTTACAACTCTCCCCCTTTAGGGATTTTCGTACCCGAAAATCTTACCAGTGAATAGGTTTGGGTATTGTTTTCTCATAGCATCCTCGGGTTCCCATGTAGCTTCTTCAACCCCGTGCCGATGCCATAGTACTTTCACTAATGTGATTCTCTTATTTCTCAGCTCTTTTATCTCACGAGCTAAAATTCGAATAAGTTTTTCAGGATATGACATATCAGACTGAATTTCAACCTCGATCGGGGAAATACACATGAAACACATTATGAATTTTCTCTAACTCAGATGGTAAAGATAGTCGATATGCCACTGGCCTAACTCGCTCAGTAATCTCATACGGTACGATGAATCGCAGACTCAATTTCCCTTTCCAACCAAATCGCAATATCTTTTTCCACGATGACACTTTCAAAAACACTTTTTCCACGATCTGGAACTCAATAACTTTCCGTTTCAAGTCTGCGTACGATTTCTGTCGATCCGAAGCTGCTTTCAAACTAACGTGAACTACTTTCACTTTTTCTTCAGTCTCTCTGATCAGATCAACCCCGTGAATCTTATTTTCACTAAGCTCAGTCCAGTACAATAGTATTCTACATTTACGACCATATAGAGCTTCGTACAGTGCCATCTTTATACTCGATTGAAAGTTATTATTGTAAGCAAATTCAATTAGCGGTAGATATTTCTCCCAGCTACCTTCAAACTCAGGAATGCAACAACGCAACATATCCTCAAGTATCTGAATAACTCGTTCGGATTAACCATCCGTTTGTAGGTGAAACACAGTGCTAAAATGCAACTTTGAACCCAAACCTTCTTACAATTTCTTCCAAAATCGCAAAATAAATCTTGGATCTCTATCCGAAACAATAGATAGGGGAACACCATGAAATCTTACAATTTCGAAAATATACAACTCAGCTAATTTATCAAGTGAGAAATTTGTACGTACCAGAATGAAATGAGTTGGTTTTGTCAATCTATCAACAACAACCCAGATCGCATCTTTCTTTTTCGGAGATAAGGGCAAACCCGATACGAAATTCATTGTTACTTGATCCCACTTCCACTCAAGAATCATAATAGGTTGTGATAAACCTGACGGCACTTGATGCTCAGCTTTAACTTGCTGACAAATCAAACAGTTCAAAACAAATTCTGAGATATCTCGTTTCATGCCATGCCACCAATAAAGCTGTTTCAAATTGTTATACATTTTTGTGCTTCTCGGATGTACTGATAAACAACTATTGTGTGCTTCATTTAGAATCTTTTGAATGAGCTCAGAATTTCTTGGTACACATATTCTATCACGAAACATCAAATAATCATCAAACCCTATTCAAAATTCTGAATCAGAAGTCGACTCACTCTGAGCTTGTTTTGCTTGCAATTCATTATCAAATTTTTGAGCCTCACAAATTTGCTGTAGAAATAACAGTCTCGCTTTCAACTCGGCTACTATCAAACCATCGTCAGAAAAAGCTAATTGTGTGTTCAAAGCACTTAAAGCAAATAAGGACTTTTGGCTTAAAGCATCAGCAACTATGTTCACTTTCCCCGAATGATAATGAATCACTGATTCATAGTCTTTTAGCAATTCTAGCCATCTTCACTGTTGCAAATTCAAATCTTTTCGAGTCATCAAATATTTCAAGCTTTGTGGTCAGTATAAATATGGCATTTCTCATCAAATAGTAATAACGCCAAATTTTCAATGCCAACACTATCGCGACTAACTCTATATCGTGCGTCGGATAATACTTTTTATGCGGCTTCAACTGTCTCGAGGCATAAGCTACAACTTTGCCTTCTGGCATCAAAACACAACCTAGACCATTTAACGATGCATCACTGAAAACTATAAATTCTTTACCCGACTTAGGCTGAACTAATACTGGTGCCTCTGTCAATAATGCTTTCAACTGCTCGAAGCTTTGCTGACACTTTTTTGACCACTCAAATTTAACATCTTTTAAGTCGCAATCATCGAGAAGCCTTTCACAAATCTTCTATAATAGCCGGCTAGTCCCAGAAAACTATGGACTTCGGATACATTTCTCGAAGGCTTCCAATCTATAATCGCAGAAATTTTGCTCAGGTCAACTCAGATACTTGCGGCTGAAATTATATGTCCCTGAAAACCAAACTCTCGTAGCCAAAACTCACATTTCTGGACTTTGCAAACAATTATTTATCTCTCAAAGTTTGGAACACGATTCTAAATGTATAACAAGAAATTCATAGTGTCTGTACCTTGTTCTAAATGCAGTATTTGGCACATCTGAGTCTTTAACTCGCAATTGGTAATTATCCGATCTCAAATCAATTTTTGAAATCACTGTTGCCCCTTTTAACTGATCAAACAAATCATCTATTCATGGCAAAGCGTATTTATTCTCGATTGTCACAAATAACACCGGTGCACCCCAGGGAGAGAAACTTGGTCTAGCAAAACCTCTATCTGTCAACTCTTGCAACTGAGCTTTCAATTCTTTTAACTCTGTCGGAGCCATTCTGTACGGAGCTACCAATATCGGCGTTGTTCCCGGTACTAATTCAATTGAAACACCCCAAACCCGGCCCACAAGCCTTGACCGGATTTGGTATGTTCCTGAAGTAAAACACTTTCAAAACTTGTTTGTTATTTTGGGAAATTTGGGTGGTTTTAAAGAAAATTTGATTTGTGTTGAGTTCAGATTGAAAACGGTGTTATTCTTGAAGATTAGATTTTATTAAAATAATATTCTTATTTGTACTTGAAATCAATAAGTTAAAAGTATTGCTGAGTTTTTAGAGTTTAACATTAAATTGAAAATCGTTTGTGTTTAGGTGTCAAAACATTTAAAATTTAGTTTTAAGAACAGTTATTTAATCCTGATTTATTAATAATCATATCATAATAAACCAAATAAAATGCATGCTTAAAACAGTTAATTGTAGCGGCCTTATTACATCAAGCAAAACCCGAAATAAATCCAAAATGCTTAAGTATAAGATTCAAAATAAAATAAAATAAATGCTGAGCTGAGCATGGCCACCACTAAGTTCCTGCCGACCCGGTCCATTTACTGAGTGTCACCTGAAAAGATATCCCACAACGGAGTGAGTCAAACAGACTCAGTGTGTAATAGCCAACACCAAGTTCCAAAAGATTTAGGCATATCAAATCATACATATATAACAAATATAAATAATGATACAATCCCGAACCCAAGCCTAGATATCCATCCTCTACACATCACCCGTACCTGCCATCACACCGTGAGGATTACTAAATCGACCCTCCATCCGCTACACACCATCGAAGGCAGTCGCTGCAGACGACATGCGCATCGCCCTTATAAATTGTGGCATAGCCACCAGATAATGTGACTGTAACATCCTAGATTAGGGGTTATGCGTTTGGAGCATAACTCAAGTGTTAGTAGGCTTTAAGTGTGGTTGAGCATGTTTTAAGGGTTTTGAGAATCCAAGGATGTAGGAGGAAGTCTTGGAAAAGTATTGGAATTTTATTTTTAAAGGAGAAGTTAGGTGAAGGAGGCCTTAAGGAACATTTTTAGGAGTTTATGGACATGAAAATGGGCTTGTGCATTCTTACTTAATTTTATGAAATAGCATGTCTATTGTGATATGAATGTGTTATGTGAATTCTAGAAACCTTGGAAATGTAAGAAAAGTGCATTTTTAGAAATGTTGGAAATGAAAGGAAATGTCTTGGAAACGTAGGGAAATGACTTGGAAATGTAAGGAAATGATTTAGAAATGTTAAGTTTCAAAAGAGGAAAGTGAACATTTTGGAAACACTGAAATGTGTATGGAAATGTTAAGTTTAAAAATGGAAAGTGAACATTTTTGGAAACTAGGAAATGTAAAGAAATGATTCAAAAGAGGAAAGTGAACATTTCTGGAAACTTGGAAATGTAAGGAAATGTCAAGTTTACAAAGCCGATCGAAAATTTTTGGAAACTTAGAAATGACCTAGAAATGACGAGTTTTAAGGTTTAAAAGGGGAAATTAAGGCAAGGTGGCCTTAAAAGAAAAAGTTTGTGAAATTTGACACACAAACAGGCTTGGAAAAGTGGCCTGAAGATGTCACTTAGGGCCTATGGAAATGGTGCCATATGCAAGAGGAATGGGCCTGAGTTCGAGTCACTTGGGAAGCAAATAAAGGAGGTTTTATTTTTGCTTCCAGAAGACTGAGGTGGACGGCACATGCTTCTAGAAAGGAGGTGTTTTATTTTTATAAATATTTGATTAAAAAGGTGATAAATAAAGGATTTTTAAATTGGATTATTTTGAAGAGATAAATGTTGGATTAAACTCTTTTATTTATGATAATTAAAGGGATAAAGCTATCAAAATAGAAGAGTGGTGGCCAAGTAAAGGACTCTAGCCTAGTAATTTCGGCTATAAAAGGAAAAGAGAGGCCAACCTTCATTCTTCCTTTTCTCTTTTGTTCATCTGCCGAAATTCTCTAGCAAAATTCTCTCTTCTCTGTTTTGCCAAACCAAAATACCTTGTGTTCTAGCCGAATCCTCCATCTTTATTCTTCCTTTTCTTTCTTTAATCCCTCCAAAAGTCGAAAGTTGTGAGATCATCATCTAGCCATAGCCGAATCTCTGAAGATTGAAGTGAAGGTGCAATCAATTTCTTCAAGTAAGGGTAAGATCTCATTCGGTTTCATCCTTTCTCTTTTAAGATTTGCCGAAATCTAGGACTAACCCCATTAATATCTTGTTGCCGAAACTTTGAAGAGATCTTTCGGGATTTACTAAGTGTCGACTACAAGGAAGGAGAAGTTCTTTTCCCGAAGGTACACCATAGGCCACGTGTTCCCTAGTTATTCGGTGAGTTTCGGGATTTAAAATCCACAAGGTAAGCATATGAAGTATTTGGCCAAGGCTTATTTTTGGTATTTAAAATTATTTCCTATTTATTCAAAAGCCGGAAACTGACCTAGTTAAATGATTTGGTGGCTAGCCGATTTTTAAGGAAGCAATACTACAAATTTCGGGATTTGATTATTAATCAAATCGGCAAACAAGGTAAGTTTAAGAATACTAATCCTACTAGGATTTGGATTTATGGCTGAATGGCTTTTTATTAAATTAGTAAGTGATTAATCAAATGTAGGGATTAAGGATTTAAGCGATGGATCGATTTCAAATCTCAAGGAATTTGCTAAGCGAATCGTGTGTGTACTCCACACTATTTTTGTAATATGAATTATGGTTGCATATAATAAAATATATGTTAATAGAAATATGAGCATGGCTAAAGTACCATGATATGGTACTAAGTACTCAGTGCACGTTTCCTACTTCTACTAGGAATATGAAAAATGTTATTCGTAACATGAGAATATGATAAGAATTTGAACTATGGTATATTATGCATGTTTATGGGGCATTTGGTTGTATATTGAAAGGGGAAGTGAAAAGTGGTGATTTAAGACCACAATAATCTGAAAAGTGTTGACTTACGACCACAGTAATCTGAAAAGTGGTGATCTAAGACCACAGTAATCTGAAAAGTGGTTTCCTAAAACAACAGATGCAGAGCTTTAAGCCCGCAAATTGGTGTGTAGCGGAAGGAGGGTCGACTTAGTAGTCCCCACGGTGTGTTTGGCAGGTACGGGGGTGTGTAGCGGATGGATAATTAGGTTTGGGTTTGGGAATGCATCATAACTTGTATTTTATGTTTTGAATGTGTAACTATTGTATGCCTGATTCTATTATGATTTAGTGTCGTGTACACATTGAGTCTGTTTACTCACCCCGTTGGGGAATATTTTTCAGGTGATGAGCAGTGATGGACCGGAACGGCAGAACTTGTGGTGGCCATGCTCAACTTGAAGTCTTTATTTTAATGGACTATTAATTTTTAAGTACTCTGAATTATTTGGATTTATATGATGTAATAAGGCCTTAAGGCCCAATTTGAATTTCTTTATTTCTTTTTACTTTTAATCACTATTTTACGAATTATTTTCAATTAAAGTTAAGTAAAATTTATTTCTTTAAAAATAAACCCTAATTGTTTTGTCACCTTAATTAATTGGATTTTAAAATAAGATAAATGGGTTTTTAACTCAAGCCCAACCCAAAAACAATTGTTCTTTCAAAAACCCAGATTTTCTAAAGTAACAAAAGAATTTTGAAACGGTTTACACCGGGGAACATACCATATCCGGTCAAGGCTCGTGGGACGGGTTTGGGGTGTTTCAGTTTGGTATCAGAGCCCAGTTTTAAAACTCTCGGCCTATGGGCTAAGGCCCAAAACATTTTCGAATCGAGCCTAAATAAGTTTTATAAAAATATTTTATGAAATCAGCAGGTTTTTCTGGCATGGCACCCAAGTCTCCGACCCGCAGTCCACCAGGTAAGTACTTCTATCCATTTGTGTGATTTATTGTATGATCTGTAGAAGGGTAGGAATGGAATGTAGAAATAGTATGATAGGTACTTGAACCCTAGGATTAGTTACCCCAACATTTACATAAGACTTAAGTGCCTAATTGAACAAACCTATGGCTAAGTCGCCGATTTAGGGTGTGGCAACCCCTGTGCGCATGTCTAGGATTGGATCCTAAGAGTCCGCAGTACTTAAGCGATCCTAGTGACTCACCTCCTCTTCGCTGGAATCCTACCTGGTGCGTAGCTTCGGTTCACCCTAACCAAGAGGACTCGGTCATAGGCTAAATACAATAACTAAAACCCAAAAGGGAACTAGCCGTGCTTTTATAAAAACCCTCGTTTTAAAACTCTTAAAATTTCCTTTTTAATTTGTGAGAACTATTTTTTTTACAAAATTTTCCGAAAAATTTCCGATTTATAAAAATTACCTAAATACCCCTAATTGTGAAATTACAAAAAAATGCCCTTGGTTTATGAAATTTCCAAAATACTCACAGTTTTTATCAAAATTTTCATTACTTTATAAAATGTTCAACAAACCCTAATTTGCAAAATATCAAAATACCTTGACTTTGGAAAAATTACGAAATTACCCCTAACTTGCAAATTACCAAAATGACCCTAATTCCCAAAATTTTTGCAACATCACCGTTTTGGAAAACAAATTCTCAAAAAGAATCCTCACAGTTTTGCAAATTTTAAAATACCCCTGAATTATTAAGCTGTACCAATTTACCCTGGTTTATTACCAAAATACCCCTGAGTTTCAAAATTATCGAAATACCCTCGGATTTCAAAATTTCCAAAAATACCCCGGGAATGCAAAATTACCAAAATACCCTTACTGACAAAATTACCAAGGAACCTTATTTTGAAAAATTACGAAAATACCCCTGTAGGACAAAATTACGAAAATACCCCTGGGTAGTGGAAAAACAACGACAACGAAAACTACAACATTTCTCTGAATGAACGAAGGTTCATAATTGTTTGATGGATGTATGAATGGATGGAAAGACTGTGTGCATGTATGAATACGAAAGAACCACTCCTAAAATTCTTTTCATAAAATTTCTTCGCGGGTAATCAAGTGAAACAAGGACTAATTCATAAAACTTCTTAATCAGATCGCGACGTTAGAAAATGAGTTCTAAGGGACGTGAACTTAGAGATTGTGCATAGGAAGTATGATAGTTTTCAGAGCGCGCAGCAGTAGCGTAGTGGATGTATGATCGTTCGTTAGTAAGTAATTTCGAGGATGAAATTATTTTTAAGGAGGGTAGAACTGTAACATCCTAGATTAGGGGTTATGCGTTTGGAGCATAACTCAAGTGTTAGTAGGCTTTAAGTGTGGTTGAGCATGTTTTAAGGGTTTTGAGAATCCAAGGATGTAGGAGAAAGTCTTGGAAAAGTATTGGAATTTTATTTTTAAAGGAGAAGTTAGGTGAAGGAGGCCTTAAGGAAAATTTTTAAGAGTTTATGGACATGAAAATGGGCTTGTGCATTCTTGCTTAATTTTATGAAATAGCATGTCTATTGTGATATGAATGTGTTATGTGAATTCTAGAAACCTTGGAAATGTAAGGAAAGTGCATTTTTAGAAATGTTGGAAATGAAAGGAAATGTCTTGGAAATGTAGGAAATGACTTGGAAATGTAAGGAAATGATTTAGAAATGTTAAGTTTCAAAAGAGGAAAGTGAACATTTTGGAAACCTGGAAATGTATGGAAATGTTAAGTTTAAAAATGGAAAGTGAACATTTTTGGAAACTAGGAAATGTAAAGAAATGATTCAAAAGAGGAAAGTGAACATTTCTGGAAACTTGGAAATGTAAGGAAATGTCAAGTTTACAAAGCCGATCGAAAATTTTTGGAAACTTAGAAATGACCTAGAAATGACGAGTTTTAAGGTTTAAAAGGGGAAATTAAGGCAAGGTGGCCTTAAAAGAAAAAGTTTGTGAAATTTGACACACAAACAGGCTTGGAAAAGTGGCCTGAAGATGTCACTTAGGGCCTATGGAAATGGCGCCATATTCAAGAGGAATGGGCCTGAGTTCGAGTCACTTGGGAAGCAAATAAAGGAGGTTTTATTTTTGCTTCCAGAAGACTGAGGTGGACGGCACATGCTTCTAGAAAGGAGGTGTTTTATTTTTATAAATATTTGATTAAAAAGGTGATAAATAAAGGATTTTTAAATTGGATTATTTTGAAGAGATAAATGTTGGATTAAACTCTTTTATTTATGATAATTAAAGGGATAAAGCTATCAAAATAGAAGAGTGGTGGCCAAGTAAAGGACTCTAGCCTAGTAATTTCGGCTATAAAAGGAAAAGAGAGGCCAACCTTCATTCTTCCTTTTCTCTTTTGTTCATCTGCCAAAATTCTCTAGCAAAATTCTCTCTTCTCTGTTTTGCCAAACCAAAATACCTTGTGTTCTAGCCGAATCCTCCATCTTTATTCTTCCTTTTCTTTCTTTAAACCCTCCAAAAATCGAAAGTTGTGAGATCATCATCTAGCCATAGCTGAATCTCTGAAGATTGAAGTGAAGGTGCAATCGATTTCTTCAAGTAAGGGTAAGATCTCATTCGGTTTCATCCTTTCTCTTTTAAGATTTGCCGAAATCTAGGAACCCCATTAATATCTTGTTGCCGAAACTTTGAAGAGATCTTTCGGGATTTACTAAGTGTCGACTACAAGGAAGGAGAAGTTCTTTTCCCGAAGGTACACCATAGGCCACGTGTTCCCTAGTTATTCGGTGAGTTTCGGGATTTAAAATCCACAAGGTAAGCATATGAAGTATTCGGCCAAGGCTTATTTTTGGTATTTAAAATTATTTCCTATTTATTCAAAAGCCGAAAACTGACCTAGTTAAATGATTTGGTGGCTAGCCGATTTTTAAGGAAGGAATACTACAAATTTCGGGATTTGATTATTAATCAAATCGGCAAACAAGGTAAGTTTAAGAATACTAATCCTACTAGGATTTGGATTTATGGCTGAATGGCTTTTTATTAAATTAGTAAGTGATTAATCAAATGTAGGGATTAAGGATTTAAGCAGTAGATCAGATTTCGAAATCTCAAGGAATTTGCTAAGCGAATCAGGTGTGTACTCCACACTATTTTTGTAATATGAATTATGGTTGCATATAATAAAATATATGTTAATAGAAATATGAGCATGGCTAAAGTACCATGATATGGTACTAAGTACTCAGGTACGTTTCCTACTTCTACTAGGAATATGAAAAATGTTATTCGTAACATGAGAATATGATAAGAATTTGAACTATGGTATATTATGCATGTTTATGGGGCATTTGGTTGTATATTGAAAGGGGAAGTGAAAAGTGGTGATTTAAGACCACAATAATCTGAAAAGTGGTGACTTACGACCACAGTAATCTGAAAAGTGGTGATCTAAGACCACAGTAATCTGAAAAATGGTTTCCTAAAACCACATATGCAGAGCTTTAAGCCCGCAAATTAGTGTGTAGCGGAAGGAGGGTCGACTTAGTAGTCCCCACGGTGTGTTTGGCAGGTACGGGGGTGTGTAGCGGATGGATAATTAGGTTTGGGTTTGGGAATGCATCATAACTTGTATTTTATGTTTTGAATGTGTAACTATTGTATGCCTGATTCTATTATGATTTAGTGTCGTGTACACATTGAGTCTGTTTTGACTCACCCCCGTTGGGATATTTTTCGGTGATGTGCAGTGATGGACCGGGACGGCAGAACTTGTGGTGGCCATGCTCAACTTGAAGTCTTTATTTTAATGGACTATTAATTTTTAAGTACTCTGAATTATTTGGATTTATATGATGTAATAAGACCTTAAGGCCCAATTTGAATTTATTTATTTCTTTTTACTTTTAATCACTATGTTACGAATTATTTTCAATTAAAGTTAAGTAAAATTTATTTCTTTAAAAATAAACCCTAATTTTTTTGTCACCTTAATTAATTGGATTTTAAAATAAGATAAATGGGTTTTTAACTCAAGCCCAACCCAAAAACAATTGTTCTTTCAAAAACCCAGATTTTCTAAAGTAACAAAAGAATTTTGAAACGGTTTACACCGGGGAACATACCAGATCCGGTCAAGGCTCGTGGGCCGGGTTTGGGGGTGTTTCAGTTTGGTATCAGAGCCCAGTTTTAAAACTCTCGGCCTATGGGCTAAGGCCCAAAACATTTTCGAATCGAGCCTAAATAAGTTTTATAAAAATATTTTATGAAATCAGCATGTTTTTCTAGCATGGCACCCAAGTCTCCGACCCGCAGTCCACCAGGTAAGTACTTCTATCCATTTGTGTGATTTATTGTATGATCTGTAGAAGGGTAGGAATGGAATGTAGAAATAGTATGATAGGTACTTGAACCCTAGGAACATACCAGATCCGGTCAAGGCTCGTGGGCCGGGTTTGGGGGTGTTTCAGTTACAGAGTCACCAGATAACAATTTGTGACATAAGTCACCACATTCAGATTATGTGACATGAGTCACCAGATTTTGTGGTAAAAACCACCAGATCATTTCCCCTTTTCAATATCACCCGTATGCCCATGTGTTATACAACATGCAGAAATAATACAATTTACCTTAATTCACATTCGTAACAGATTCTTATATGTGACATGTTCCAATATTCATAATATTATTAACAGAGCATTAATGGATAACGTACCTGAATCCATTGCACCATTGAATGGTACCTTTAGCCACACTTTTCATATTTTCATTATCACATACAAATCATTGATACCATAAATCTATTAGAAATTAGTGTAGGGCTACACACCTGGTACTAACGCTTTCACTGAATCCCGAAAAATCCCGATCTAATACTCTAGATCCTTAGTTCCTACATTCGGCCAACCCTAAGCATTTTAGCAAAAAGCCATTCGGCTAAATAATCAAATCCTGAAGGATTATCGCAACCAAAATCCTTACCTTGCTGCCGATTTGGTTACTACTCAAATCCCGAAACTTCATGATGTTTCCCCCTTGCAATCGGCCAAACACTAGATCGCTTAACTGGTTAGTTTTCGGCTTTTGAACGAATAAGAAACATATCTGAATCACTAGAACCCTTACCTTGCGGATCTAAATCCCGAAATTAATCCTTGCTCCTAGTGATGTCGAAATACCTATAGGCTTATGTTAGATCCGATTTTCAATCACTTAATGAACTTAATAAATGGCCTTCGGCCAAAGATCATACTTTACTTACCTTGGATCTTGAAATCCCGGAAGATCTCCCCCTAAATGTCGATTACAGAAGAAACCCAGAAATCCCTTTTCAAGGTTTCGGCCAAGAAGAATAGGAGGGATTAGATCTTTGTTTTTCAATCGTCAGAAAAGAATAAAGAAGAAATGAACTTAAAAAGAGGTTCTTACCGAATGACCAAAACACAAATGGTCAACCACCTTCAAGAAATCGACAAGAAAACTTGCAGGAGAAATCGTTTAGATGAGAAAGATGATAGGCTCTTGGTGCTTAGGAGAAATCGGTTCCAATGGTGATAATGAAAAAGAACTTTTGGCTTAGAAGAGAGTAGTAAGGAGTTATGGATTCGGCTTGATGGACAATAGGGAGATTCGGCTTCAATAAGGAATATTTCGGCTTTCAGTGCTATGGTCAAATCGGCTAGATGGAAGAGTGATTAACTTGAAGAAGAAAAAGATGAAGAAATCGGCTAGGCTTACTTGTGTTTTTGGTTTTGACAAAATGAAAGGGGAAGAGAAGATTCAACAGAGGAAGAATTTCGGCAGAGGCTTAATTGAATAGAAAAGAAAGCAAATGCCTCATTCCCCTCCCTTTGGCCGAAAATACCACACCTAGACCCCTCCATTCGGCCAACTCTCTTTCCCCCTATCTAATACCTTCTTTTTCTCCTATTTTCTCTCTTCCTTACCCTTTCAAAATAATTTAAATAAAACAACAATTATCTCCTCCCTTTAGCCGAATTTTGAAAGGAATTTAATCACATCTACAACTCATCCCCTCAGTCTCCCCATGCCGTCCACCTCTGCTCATCCTTGCTGCAAAATAAAAACTCCTTTTGCTTCCCTTGCTGCTCGAACCTAGGCCCTTTTACCCTGCTTGTGGCGTCACTTACTAAGGCCCTAAGTGCGCCTCCTTGGCACTTTAACAAGCCCATTTTTATGTCTAATTTCCCTTACAATTTTTCTTAAGGACTATCAAGCTTAGCTCCACTTCAAGACTTAAAATCTGATAATTTCTAAGACGTTCACCTACACTATAAAGTTCTCAAAATTCATATAACACATTCAAATTACACACAGGCATGCTTTTATATATATTTAAGCAAAAATGCACAAGCCCTAAATCCCGGCTATTACAGTTCTACCCCCTTAAAATAATTTTGACCTCGAAATTACCTGGCTAGAATAAGTGAGGGTATTGCTGTCGCATTGCTTCTTCTGTCTCCCAAGAAGCTTCTTCCGATCCATGATTACGCCATAACACTTTGACTAAAGGAACTGATTTCCTCCGTAATACCTTCACATCTCGTTCCAAGATCTGAATCGGCTCTTCCTCATAGGACAAATCTGGTCTCAGCTACACCTCCTCAACTGGGACTGCATGAGATGGATCCGATCAGTAACGACGTAGCATAGAAACATGGAATACATCGTGTATCTATTTCAACTCCGGAGGCAACTCTAACTGGTATGCCACTGGTCCAACTCGCTTCAATACCCGATAAGGTCCTATAAACTTGGGACTTAACTTCCCTTTACGACCAAATCTCATAACCTTCTTCCATGGCGATACTTTAAGAAACACCTGATCTCCCACAACAAACTCTATCTCCTTGCGCTTAAGATCTGCGTACGACTTTTGCCTATCAGATGCTTCCTTCAACCATGCCCGAATTACCTCAACCTTCTCCTCGGATTCTGCCACAATTTCTGGACCCAAAACTCAACGTTCCCCCAATTTCATCTCACACGTAGGAGTGCGACACTTCTATCCACACAGCGCTTCATACGGTGCCATTCGAATACTGGCTTGATAGCTGTTGTTATATGTAAATTCCGCTAAAGGCAAATATTCTTCCCAACTTCCTCTGAAGTCTATCACACAGCCCCTCAACATATCTTCCAACACTTGGATCACTCGCTCAGATTGACCGTCTGACTGTGGATGAAACGCCGTAGTGAAATCCAATCTGGTGCCTAAAGCTTGATGTAGTGCTTTCCAAAATCGAGACGTAAACCTTGGATCCCTATCCGAGATAATTGATACCAGAACTCCATGCAACCTTACAATTTCTGCCATATACAACTTTGCCAACTTCTGCAAAGAATAGTCAACCCACACTGGTATGAAATGCAAGGACTTTGTCAATCAATCCACTATCACCCATACCGAGTTCTTCTTAGTAGACGTAAGGGGAAGCCCACTAACGAAGTCCATGGTGATTCTCTCCCACTTCCACTGCGGAATCATTATCGACTGAAGCAATCTTGACGGAACTTGGTGTTCAGCCTTGACTTGCTGACACGTTAAGCATTTCCCTACAAAATCTATAACTTCCCGCTTAAGACCAGGCCACCAAAACTATTCCCTTAGATCTCTATACAACTTGCTACCTCCAGGATGCATAGCATAAGGGCTACTATGCGATTCCTGAAAAATTCTCCGCCTTAACTCCTCGTTCTTCGGCATACAGACCTTACCCTTGAAACACAATACTCCCTAGTCATTAATACTAAAATCTTCCAACTCCCCATTCTGCACTTGCCATAACTTAACACTTAGATCACCATCTGCCAACTGTCCCTCTTTCACCTCATCCAACCATGTCGGCTTGACTTGCAATTCTGCCAATAAACTTCCATCGTCATACAAGCTAAGAGGTGCAAACATCGCTCTCAGATCCGACACTACTTTTCGACTCAGGGCATCTGCTACCACATTCGCCTTGCCCGGGTGATACTCTATGGAACAATCGTAGTCTTTCAATAACTCCACCCACCTTCGCTGTCTCAGGTTCAGCTCTTTCTGAGTCAGCAGATACTTAAGGCTCTTGTGGTCTGTGTAGATTACTGACTTTTCTCCATATAGATAGTGCCTCCATACCTTAAGAGCAAAGACCACTGCCGACAATTCCAAATCATGCGTCGGGTAGTTAACCTCAGAACACATAAGCGACTACCTTCCCGTCTTGCATCAGAACACATCCTAGTCCTGTGTGAGACGCGTCATAATACACCACAAAATCCTTCCCTGCCTCAGGTTGAATCAGAACCAGAGCTTCAGTCAAAACCCTCTTAAGCTTCTCAAAGCTCTCTTATTGTTTATCTGTCCAAACAAAAGGTACTTCCTTTCTCAACAACTTTGTCAAAGGTGCGGCTATCGATGAAAACCCTTCTACAAACCTTCTGTAATAGCCTGCCAAACCCAAGAAACTACGAACCTCAGCCACAGACTTAGGTGGCTTCCAATCTAACACAGCCTCGATCTTCTAAGGATCCACCCTTATCCCCTCTACAGACACCACATGTCCTAAGAACGCAACTTCCTTAAGCCAAAATTCACACTTGTGGAATTTGGCATAGAGCTTCTTCTCCCTTAACACTTGCAACACTATCCGGAGATGCTCATCATGCTCCTCCTCAGACTTGGAATACACTAGGATGTCGTCTATGAACACAACGACGAACCTATCCAAGTAAGGTTGAAAAACCCGGTTCATCATATCCATGAACGCAGCTGGGGCGTTCGTCAATCTGAATGGCATTACTAAGAACTCATAATGCCCGTATCTTGTCCGGAAAGCTGTCTTATGGATATCTGCCTCCTTCACCTTAAGCTGATGATATCCAGACCTTAGATCTATCTTTGAGAATACCGCGGCCCCCTTAAGCTGATCGAATAAGTCGTCTATCCTAGGCAACGGGTACTTGTTCTTGATGGTCAGCTTATTCAACTGACGATAATCTATGCACATACGCATAGTTCCATCCTTTTTCTTCACAAACAAGACCGGTGCTCCCCATGGAGACATACTGGGTCGGATAAACCCACGATCAAGCAACTCTAGAATCTGAGCCTTGAGCTCTACCAACTCCTTTGGTGCCATTCTATATGGAGCGATTAACACCGGAGCTGTGCCTGGCAGTAAGTCAATTCCGAACTCCACCTCCCTGTCCGTGGGTATTCTAGGTAACTCCTCCGAAAAGACATCTACAAATTCCCTTACTGTTCTAACTCCGCTAACTCCCTCTTCTTTTACATCCAACGCACTGACGAAAGTCAAAAATGCCTTGCACCCTTTTCGCACCATCTTTTCAGCCTTTAGTGCGGAGACTACGTTAGACAAGTAGTTTCTTCTTTCTCCTATCATAATTATCTCCTCATCCTCTGGGGTCCTTAACTCCATTCGCTTAGCTGCACAATCCAATATAGCCCGATGTTCCACTAGCCAGTCCATGCCAAGAATGAGATCAAATTCTCCGAAAGGTAGTTCCATCAGTCAGTGAGGAATATCACTCCCGAATCTCTAGAGGTACATTCCAAAATATCTTGTTCACTACTACGCTTTGACCTAACGGGCTTACTACGATCATCTCCCTATCGATGACGATTCGAAGCTATGCCTAGTGTTTCAACTACTCTACATGCAACATAAGAATGGGTCGAGCCAACATCAATTAAAGCAAAGTAAGGCTTGCCAGCTATAAGGAACATACCGGTTATGACGTCCGATGCGTCTCCATCCTCCCTCCGTGAACAAAGATACACACGGACCAATGTCTTGCCTCAGATACCAACACCTCTGCCCGGTGTTCCACGTCCTCTTCTAGAACCATTACCTCTACCAATCGGACCACGACCCCGCGGTGGCTGCTGCCCACCTCTTTCAGCCTGATTAAAACCCTGACCTGTTGGTCGGCTCCCGTCGATTTTCATAGGACAATCCTTAATCATGTGTTCCTTGGACCCGCACTTAAAACATCCCCCTGTCTTCTTCCAACACTCTCCTAGGTACATCTTCCCACATTGAGCACAAATACGATATTGCCCTCCTGTAGCAACCTGCTGACCTCGCGGCCCATCAACTCTAGGCCTCTTTTGAACATTCCCAGATGACCCTGATGATCCAAACCCTCTCTTTAGCCTATTCTGATCTGTATTCTGCCTCACAGAGTCCTTAATCCCTTCGGCTACCTTCGCCTTTTCCACCAACACGGCAAACTCTCGCTCCTGCTGTGGAGCTATCAACAACCTTAGGTCATCCCTCATTCTGTCCTCGAACTGGACACACCGCTCATGCTCCGTAGCCATGATCCCTCGAGCATACCAGCTCAACCTTAAGAATTCTGCCTCTATGTCGCTACGGACTTATTCCCTTGAGCCAGTCCCAGAAATGCCTCCCTCTGCGCATCAATATAACTGGTCCCAACATACTTCTTTTGATATGCCGCCTTAAAATACTCCTAAGTGAGTTCCTCAGCTGTGGCACCATCCCGAACTGTGAGCCACCATTGATATGACTCATCGCGGAGAAGCGACACCATTCCTTTCAGTTTCTCCTCAGCCGTCAGATCCAGCTCATCAATGATTCGCTCGGTCGCCTCCAACCAATACTCAGCCGTATTGGGCGCCACACCGGATACACCACGGAACGCCTTAGCTCCATTGGCTCGGAGTCGCTCGGGTACCGATTTCCGAGCTCCCATACCTTCACCTGCTCCAGCCACCATCTCAAGAACCCGCAGCACCACCTGCGATACTGCATCATCCCCTGTCTGATCCTGATGCTCAACACCAGCAGCTGGTGGTGGGGGCGTTGGTACCTCATTTTCGGACCCTTGACCAGACCTAACGGGTTTCGATACGGTCATTCTGCCTCTACCACGCCCTCGCACATTACGGCCACGTCCCCTAGAACTCATGTCTACGCTTACGATTTAATCTGTTTTAGAAAGTTTTATGCATTAGTCTTTGTTCCACTGGTTACCCACGAAGAAATTTTATGAAAAGAAGTTTAGTAGCAGTTCTTTCGATCATTTCAGAGTTTTTGTTTCAAGTTTTCTATCCTAATTTAGAGAAATACATTCATTCCATAGTACCTACCACACACATTCACCACTCGAACACTTTTGTCCGTTCCAAACCCAGGGATATTTTCGTAATTTGTCTTATAGGGGTATTTTAGTAAATTCCAAATCAGGGTATATTGATATTAAAAAAAATAATAAGGATTTTTGGTATTTTTGTAAAGTATGAATACTTTAATAAAAGTCGAGGGTAAGATGGTAATTTTTATAAACCAAGGGTATTTTAGTAATTTTATAAACCAGGGGCATTTGGGTAATTTTATAAATCAGGAATATTTCGAAAAAATTTTATAAAGTAGTTTTTTTTTTTTTTACAAATCAAAGGGGTAATTTGATAATTTAAAAACTAAGATTTTTATAAAAAGTATGGCTAGTCCCTTTCGGGTTTTAATTAATGAATTTAGCCTATGAATAAGTCCTTTTGGTTAGGGTGAACCGTCACTACGCACCAGGTAGGATTCGAGCGAAGAGGAGATGAGTCACTAGGACTGCTTAAATACCAGGCTCTCCCTGAATCCAATCCTAGACATGCGCATAATGGTTGCCACACCCTAACTCGGCGACTTACTTACAGGTTTGTTTAATTAAGCCTTAAATTTTATGTAATTCTTGTGTTGGGGTAACTAATCCTAGGGTTCAATAACTTAATATACTAATCTACGTTCCTGTTATACCCACATACAAATCATACAACAGTGAGGGGTACTTACCTGGTGGACTTCGGGTCAGAGGTACAGTTGCCATGCCAGAAAACCTACTCAATTTCAAAAATTTTCACAAAAACTTATTCGGGCTTAATTTTGGAAACGTTATGGGCTTTAAACCCAAGGCCGAGAGTTTAAAAATGGGCTCTGATACCAAACTGAAACACCCCAAACCCGACCCACAAGCCTTGACCGGATCTGGTATGTTCCTGGAGTAAAACACTTTCAAAACTTGTTTGTTATTTTGGAAAATTTGGGTGGTTTTAAAGAAAATTTGATTTTTGTTGAGTTCAGATTGAAAATGGTGTTGTTCTTGAAGACTAGATTTTATTAAAATAATATTTTCATTTGTACTTCAAATCAATAAGTTAACAGTATTTCCGAGTTTTTAGAGTTTAACATTAAATTGAAAATCGTTTGTGTTTAGGTGTCAAAACATTTAAAATTTAGTTTTAAGAAAAGTTATTTAATCCTGATTTATTAATAATCGTATCATAATAAACCAAATAAAATGCATGCTTGAAATAGTTAATTGTAGCGGCCTTATTACATCAAGCAAAACTCGAAATAAATCCAAAATGCTTAAGTATAAGATTCAAAATAAAATAAAATAAATGCTGAGCTGAGCATGGCCACCACTAAGTTCCTGCTGACCCGGTCCATTTACTGAGTGTCACCTGAAAAGATATCCCACAATGGGGTGAATCAAACAGACTCAGTGTGTAACAGCCAACACCAAGTTCCAAAAGATTTAGGCATATCAAATCATACATATATAAAAAAATATAAATAATGATGCAATCCCGAACCCAAGCCTAGATATCCATCCTCTACACATCACTCGTACCTGCCACCACACCGTGAGGATTACTAAATCGACCCTCCATCCGCTACCCACCATCGAAGGCAGTCGCTGCAGACGACATGCGCATTGCCCTTAAAAATTGTGGCATAGCCACCAGATAATGTGACAGAGTCACCAGATAACAATTTGTGACATAAGTCACCACATTCAAATTATGTGACATGAGTCACCAGATTTTGTGGTAAAAACCACCAGATCACTTCCCCTTTTCAATATCACCCGTATGCCCATGTGTTATACAACATGCAGAAATAATACAATTTACCTTAATTCACATTCGTAACAGATTCTCATATGAGACATGTTCCAATATTCATAATATTATTAACAAAGCATTAATGGATAAGTACCTGAATCCATTGTACCATTGAATGGTAACTTTAGCCACACTTTTCATATTTTCATTATCACATACAAATCATTGATACCATAAATCTATTAGAAATTAGTGTAGGGCTACACAACTGGTACTAACGCTTTCACTGAATCCCGAAAAATCCCGATCTAATACTCTAGATCCTTAGTTCCTACATTCGGCCAACCCTAAGCATTTTAGCAAAAAGCCATTCGGCTAAATAATCAAATCCCGAAGGATTATCGCAACCAAAATCCTTCCCTTGCTGCCGAATTGGTTACTACTCAAATCCCAAAACTTCGTGATGTTTCCCCCTTGCAATCGGCCAAACACTAGATCACTTAACTGGTTAGTTTTTGGCTTTTGAACGAATAAGAAACATATCTGAATCACTAGAACCCTTACCTTGTGAATCTAAATCTCGAAATTAATCCTTGCTCCTGGTGATGTCGAAATACCTATAGGCTTATGTTAGATCCGATTTTCAATCACTTAATAAACTTAATAAATGGCCTTCGGCTAAAGATCATACTTTACTTACCTTGGATCTTGAAATCTCGAAAGATCTCCCCCTAAATGTTGATTATAGAAAAAATCTCGAAATCCCTTTTCAAGGTTTCGACCAAGAAGAATAGGAGGGATTAGATCTTCGTTTTTCAGTCGTCAGAAAAGAATAAAGTAGAAATCAACTTAAAAAGAGGTTCTTACTGAATGACCAAAACACAAATGGTCAACCACCTTCAAGAAATCGACAAGAAAACTTGCAGGAGAAATCGTTTAGATGAGAAAGATGATAGGCTCTTGGTGCTTAGGAGAAATCGGTTCCAATGGTGATAATGAAAAAGAACTTTCGGCTTAGAAGAGAGTAGTAAGGAGTTATGGATTCGGCTTGATGGACAATAGGAAGATTCGGCTTCAACAAGGAATATTTCGGCTTTCAGTGATATGGTCAAATCGGCTAGATGGAAGAGTGATTAACTTGAAGAAGAAAAAGATGAAGAAATCGGCTAGGCTTACTTGTGTTTTTGGTTTTAACAAAATGAAAGGGGAAGAGAAGATTCAACAGAGGAAGAATTTCGGCAGAGGCTTAATTGAAAAGAAAAGAAAGCAAATGCCTCATTCCCCTCCCTTTGGCCGAAAATACCACACCTAGACCCCTCCATTCGGCCAACTCTCTTTCCCCCTATCTAATACCTTCTTTTTCTCCTATTTTCTCTCTTCCTTACCCTTTCAAAATAATTTAAATAAAACAACAATTATCTCCTCCCTTTAGCCGAATTTTGAAAGGAATTTAATCACATCTACAACTCATCCCCTCAGTCTCCCCATGCCGTCCACCTCTGCTCATCCTTGCTGCAAAATAAAAACTCCTTTTGCTTCCCTTGCTGCTCGAACCTAGGCCCTTTTACCCTGCTTGCGGTGTCACTTACTAAGGCCCTAAGTGGCGCCTCCTTGCCACTTTAACAAGCCCATTTTTATGTCTAATTTCCCTTACAATTTTTCTTAAGGCCTATCAAGCTTAGCTCCACTTCAAGACTTAAAATCTGATAATTTCTAAGACGTTCACCTACACTCTAAAGTTCTCAAAATTCATATAACACATTCAAATTACACACAGGCATGCTTCCACATATATTTAAGCAAAAATGCACAAGCCCTAAATCCCAGCTATTACATCAATACTAAACTCAACCTCTCTGATAGGTGGTAAACACGGTAACTCTTAGAGAAATACATCTGGATACTCGTACACAACTGGCACTAATTCAGTATTTGTTTCTGTCATTTTCGTATCAAGTACATAAGTAAGATAAGCTTCACACCCCGTTCTCGCAAATATCTAAGCTAACTTAGATGAGATCACAACTAGCAAACTATTCAGATCATTAGATTCAATTCTAATAGTCTTATTCTGACATTTCAGTTCAATTGTCTTTCATCTACAATTCACTATAGCATCATGCATCGTTAGCTAATCCATACCCAAAATCACATCAAATTCATCGAATGGCAACAACATAAGATTAGCTAGAAAACAGAAATCCCGATTCATTAATGGACAATTCTTGCAGACTTTGTCAACCAAAACACATTTGCCTAAAGGGTTCAATACTTTAATCACAAATTCAGTAGACTCTATAGGCAAAGTCTTACCAGATACTAAATTCATACATATATAAGAATGAGTTGATCCTGGATCTATCAATGTACCTATCAATGCAATCACATTAGTATCATAGAGAGTGAAAGTACAGGTGATAACATTTGAAGATGACACTTCTTCCCGAGCGCGAGCAAGTATTTTGACCTCAGGTCTCACAGTTGAATCCTTTGTCGCCCCTCCACTACCACTTATATTTTTGACAATTCTAGGTGGTCTACCTCTATTCGACGTGTTACTTGGTCTCACATTCTAAACTTTATCTTTCTCATCCAGCTCAGGGCAATCTCGAATGAAGTGATCTAGCGAACCACAGTTCTAACAAGCTTTATTACTTTTATTCCAGCATTCTCCAAAATGCCGTCTCCCACACTGCTGACACTCAGGTTTGTTATCTCTCACACTGCCAACACTCGATACTGATGTAGCTTGAGCTATAGAACCTGAGTATTGTTTTCTACGATCTCTGTTCGAATATTCGTTTCAAGTATTTGGGCGAGCGTATGAATCTCTGGATTTCTTTGATGAAGAATGATACGGCTTACTCATCGATCTTTTTCTCGAGTCTCTAACATTTGAATCTGCTTTTCTCCTTTCTTTGCTAAGATTCTCGGCTTTACAAGCCCTTTCAACCAGAATGACAAATTCTTTCAACTCTAGAATTCTGACTAGTAGTTTTATATCTTCATTCAACTCGTCAACGATCCGCTTACATATAATCTCTTCGGTAGTAACATACTCCCTTGCATACTTACTCAACTGTACAAATTCTCTTTCATACTCGGTTACAGTCATTCGACCTTGTCTTAATTCTAGAAACTCTTTGTGCTTTTGATTGAGAAATCTTTGTCTGATGTATTTCTTTTAGAATTCAGATTGAAAGAATCCTCAAGTAATCATTCTTTCGGAACCACAAATATCAACATGTTCCACCATTGATACGCGGTGTCTCTCAGCAAAGATATAACACATTTAATACATTCATCAGGAGTACAAGACAATTCATCGAATACTCAAATCGTATTTTCAAGCAAGAACTCAGCTCTCTCAGTATCATCATCAGCAGTAGCCTAGAACTCTTCAGCCCCATATTTACGAATTTTATCTACTGGTGGCTTGTTCAACCGTATCGGATCTATAACTTGAGGAATAATAGGGATTTGTTGAGGAATAGGTGGGGTGGAGGTTGTTGAGCAGCTGAATTTATTCGAACGAACTCCGTGCACCACTCGTTCATTATTTAGAAAAAGGCTTGTTTAGTCTCTTCCTCGTGGCTACTCATTGTAGGCCTAGAATTAAATGGCGGTGCCTCTTGAGCGGGAGTGGGCGCATTACTCTCTACATCATCAGCTACAGCTCGTTTGACATCCATTACTATACAAAAACAAAATTTAAGCTGTCAGGAATCATCACACTATCGCAGAGTATATATGGCATGTATAGCTAGACTCTCACATACATTTCGTTAGTTCTAGAATCGACTAAATTGTAGCTCTAATACCAATAAAATGTAACACCCCTAACCCGTGCCAGAGTAGGGTTACGAGGTATTACCGATTAATTCACAACATATAGCATACATTTATCAAGAATAAAGCATTCATTCTCATAAATCATTCAACACAATTACATTGTCCCTTATAATGGCCTACGAAGCCTTAAACATGCTTTAGAAGTGGTTCGAAACTAAACCGATAACATACGAAAATTTTTGGAAACATAGAAAAATTTCAACCATACAGGGATCACACGCCCATGTGAACAGACCTGTGCCTCACACAGTTCCAGACATGTCCGTGTCTCAGGCCGTATGGAAACAGGGCATACATACTGACTTGGGTCACACGGCCAACCACACGCCCGTGTGCCCTTTGAAGTGGCCACACACGCCCGTATGCCAGGTCGTGTGTGTAATGCCCCAAAAATCCTTTATAATTATTCTCGTAAGTTTATGACACAAATATCTATCTGCTTCAGTGGTTAAGTGTTTTGGGAGTGTCTGAGAAGTCTTGGGTCCAAGCCTTAGCTTGAGCAAAATTTTATTTTTAATTGTGTAAACCCCTATCTTTAACCAGTAGGCTTATAATTATATGTTGGTAAAACATGTCAGAATGGGCCTACTGGTCTAGTGGATAATTAGAGTGTTGGCGTGTTGGAGGTCTTGTGTTCGAGTACTGGTGTGGGCATTATTTTTGCTATTGTGGATGGCTAGAGTTTGTATTTCATTAAAAGTCTAAGTAATGGAAAGGTTGGAGAGTTTTTAGGAGAAGATTTGGGGATTTTGAAGTTATCCAATATTTGGTTGGCTGAAAATTTAGGCCCTCTTCCTCTCACTCTCACAATTCTTTCGATTTTGGCAATTTTCTCTCTTTTCATCTTGTTTGCTTTTCTGCCAATTTTCACCACTTTTTTCTTTGGCTGTCGACTTTATCTTTTGGTTTTTTTTCTCATCTTTCCTTGTAGTCAAAACCTGCCTCTTCTCACCGTTCTCTTTTTGTTTTTTGTCGAATCGGTTTTGGTGCGCAATGGTTGTCTCCTTACTCCTTCTGCCGAAGTGGTTGGTTTACCAAACACCTCCCTTTTTGCTGCCAATTTCACTACCTACAATCCCTATTTTTAGTTTCTTTCTACTTATTTATTTATTTTGGTTAAATTTTCTATTATTGTTAGGGGTACGATTGTTCTATCTTTTGTCTCTGTCGAATCGTTGTGCTTTTGGCCTTCTTTTTTGTTGTAGGCCGATAATCTCTTTCCCCTATACATGGATTTGCGATTTCGGTAAGTTGATTTTCATTTTGTTTCAAGCTAGTCATGCGAATACTTAGTAATAGGGGTTCAGCTGGAATGCAGGTACTAACCATAGAGCTAGTGATCACTCTTTATCAATGGTTTAAGTGTGTAAGGCCTCAGTTGTTCAAACAAGGCAAGTTGCAGTCCATCTTTTGGCCAAGTGTTTTGAAGAGGGGTCGTTTAATCCAATTGTTATGTGATTAATTGTGTGTTATGGTCGTGGAGTGCTCAAGAACGGTGTGCGCATTTTTCATAACCAGGTGTATAAACACAACTCTGGAAATGAAAATCAGTGAAACGCCAAAAAACGTGAAAGCTGACGCCACACGGCTGTGCGGCTGCTCGTGTGGTAGGTCGTGTGATTGGACACGGGCGTGTGATCGATGAGGCAGGCGACGTGCAATTCATGGGTCGAGCCAAATTGGGCTATGTGGGCCCGCGGACATGTGGGATTTTTGGGCCAAGCCGTGTGATCCACACGGCTAAGGCTATTTTGGGCCTTATGGGCCACACTGGTGTGTGGGCCCATATGGGTAAATTATATGGGCTTGTGGGCCCATTTTCACTGTTTGACTGTTAAGGCTGCATGGGTCGCCCGAGTCAACTGTGGACCTACTATAGGGTCAGTAAGATTATCTAGAACCCTAATTGACTAAATGACTGTTATATCCATGTACTTTATATATATACATATACGACTGTATTTTGAGCATGCTGTTAAAACTGTACTGAATACATATATGATACCATGATTTGGCATGACATGATTGTATGATGCATTGCATGAGGATGGGTTTATATGGACATAATGTATGATGCATTGCATGGGAATGGGTTTATATGGATCGAAAGAAGTACACTGAAAGGCTTCGAGCCTAACTTACTGGTAGCTCAGCCGTAAACTACTTTTTAATGCCGCATTCGGTACTTTTTGGAGTGTAAGGATGGGTGGGTTGATTATATCCCCACATGGTGTGTAGGGTTGGACGGAGATGGAGTGTAAAGGCTGGTTGGGTGGGACTTGTATACTGTAATTTGATACTGTACTGATTATTGATACTGTAATGGGCCAAGGACCAAATACATGACTGCCTCTATACTGAGATGGGCAAAAGCCCAAACTGATACTGTCACTGATTCTAAAAAGGGCTTAGGCCCAGACTGTGATTGCCTTTTATCTATCTGTTGCTTTATATGGGATTACACACTGAGTTTTCGAAAACTCACCCATTTGATTTGACTGTACATGTAATCCCCAAACATAGGCGGATCAGTGTGGCGGAGGACTCCGAGGTGGCCACATGACCTAAATTACTTGATTAGTACTTAATAATGATTTTTAATTTTATTTTGGGGTATTTTACTGTAATGATGGACTTTTTGGATTTTCATGGTTAATTTGAGATTTCTATTTTTTTTTATTTAGAACTGCTAGTTGTAGGGTTAATCGAGTTTAACAAAATACCCTCAAATACGCAAACTAATTTACAAAGCTTTTGCAATAAGTGACGTTTTGAAAAATTAACAACGTTTCAAAAAAGAATAATTTTGTGATATTGAACTACGTTTGAAAATTAACGACGCATCCTAGAATTAACACAAGATTTTGTATAGAGGTTAAATAGAAAAGAGGTTTTTACGACAACTCGTTTATTTCGAAAAACACTACCATGTGATATCACCAGATTCGACCATAACGTCTAGACCGGGTTTGGGGTGTTACATTTAGTGGTATCAGAGCTAAATTGCAAAACTCGACTGTGTATTTGGGTTTTTAAGATTTGATTCTCTAAGAACTGATTTCTAAATAATGTGAAATGTTTTCACCAAATGTGTGGTACACCGAGTCTCTGGCGCCGGTCCTGTAAGTCCTCTGAATTGTTATCTATTTAAAAACTGAAAATGCTATAGATAGTATGTGCCAAAACTACTATAGATAGACTGTACAGAAAACACTCAAGTTAGTGTATTCTGATACTATAGAAAAACCAATAGGCATTGATTGACACTATGATATATGAAAGAAACTTCTAATACTGTTTTCATAAAGTATCTTTAAATAAATACTGGAACTGTAAACTGATGCATAAAACTATAAATATAGATTAACGCAAATAGACAATGAGCACCAGAGGTACTCGCGGACGGGGTACAAGAGGCCGTGGTAGAGGCCGTAGAGGTGCTCGAGCTAGGTCTTCATCGTCTGGAAACTTGCCTAATTTGGATACATGTGAGAGCCGGCTTCACTTGTGACCAAGACTGAGTCTCATGATCGAGCGGCTGGGGACAATGCACTATCTCAGGCCATGTTAAGAATCTTAGAGAGGGTTGCTAGGCCCAATACTAGAGCTGGAGGTCGAGGGTCAGTTACGAAACAACTCTGGTCTAATGGAGCTGAGATTTTCAAGGGTATTACTGGAGTTACCCCTAACGTGGCTGAGTACTAGATCGAGGCAACAGAAAGGATTATGGACGATTTAGATTGCACCCTCGAGCAGAAACTAAAGGGTGCAGTGTCACTGTTGTGAGATGAGGCTTACCAGTGGTGGCTTACAGTTAAGGAGGGCACTCAGCCCGATCGACTAACCTGGGAGCTCTTTAAGACCGCTTTCTAGGGGAAATATGTGGGTGATAGTTATGTGGATGCCCGTAAGAGAGAGTTCCTGAATCTAACTCAAGGGATAGATCAATGGCCCAGTACGAGATCGAATTTCTACGACTGAGCCGCTATGCGCAAGAAATGGTGGCGATTGAGTACGGGCGATGTGCTCACTTCAAGGATGGCCTCAAGGATAATCTGAGGGTCCTGATAGTTCCATAGATGAAGTGAGACTTTGCGACACTGGTTGATAAGGCAAAGATCACTGAGGAAGTGAAACGCGCTGAGTGCCAGAATAGAGAGAAGTAGGAATAAAAGAGAAATGGAGCCCTCGAGTTCCATTCAGAGGTTTAAGAAAAAGGCCAGAATGGATCGGCCGACCAAAGTTGGGGCTCCTATTGCTGCTGCTGGACAGTCGCCGTGTACTGATTATAGTAAACACCATCAGGGCTAGTGCTGGAAAAGAACTGGGCTTGTTTGAGGTGCGATTCATTAGAGCACCATATTAGAGAGTGTCCACAGAAGTTCGATCAGATGCAAGCTTCTGGCATGGGTACTGCACCACCACCGAGGGTAGTTCAGCAGCCACCGAGAGGCTGTGGTCAGGCCAGAGGTGGTAATAGTCTGGGTCGTGGTTAGAGAGCACGAAGCAGATGTACTGGTCATACTGAGGCAAGGCAGTCGGCTCTAGTCTATACTGTTCATCGCCGAGAGGATGGAGATGCTCCGGATGTTATTATGGGTACGTTCTTTATTTATATTATACCTTATACTGCACTGATAGATATAAGATCCACTCACTCCTATATAGCTTGTACCGTATCTAAAAAGTTGGGTATACTAGTTGAGAGCACTACGAGTGGGGTCAATGTTCTAAGTCTGTTGGGGCAGTCAATAAGGGTTAACAATCTGTTTAGAGATGTTCCTTTAGAGGTTCAAGAGGCTATCTTTCAGGCTGATCTAATGGAATTGTCTTTTGGAGAATTTGATCTGATACTGGGAATGGACTGGTTAGTCAAACACCGAGTGAGCTTAAATTGTGCCACAAAAAAGGTTGTACTAAGAACTGAGGAGGACAGTGATGTAGTCATAATTGGGGAGCATTGGAACTATTTATCGAATGTGATTTCTGCATTGAGGGCCGAGAAGTTGGTCCATAAGGGATGTGAGGTGTATCTGGCCTACATTAGTGTTTCAGTTTCTGGGGATTTTTCAGTTAAGGATATCAGGACGGTTAAGGACTTTTCAGATGTTTTTTCTAAAGAGATACATGGGTTACCTCGAGATCGTGAAGTAGAGTTTGGGATTAAGCTCCTTCCTGGTACAGCTCTGGTGTCCATCGCCCCTTATAGAATGGCACCGGAGGAGCTTGTGGAGCTTAAGGCCCAGACTCAAGAGCTACAGGATTGTGGGTTCATCTGCCCTAATGTGTCTCTATGAAGAGCACCGGTTCTATTCATTTAAAAGAAGGATGGATCAATGCGTATGTGTATTGACTACTGTCAACTAAATAAGCTGACTATAAAGAATAAATACCCCCTACCAAAGATAAACGATCTATTTGACCAGTTCCGAAGGGCTTCAGTTTTCTTCAAGATTGATCTACGATCAGGATATCATCAGTTGAGGGTTAAGGAGACTGATGTGCACAAGACAACATTTAGGACTTGATACGGTCATTATGAGTTCTTAGTGATACAATTTGGACTTACGAATGCACCAGCAGCTTTTATGGATCTGATGAACTGAGTGTCCCAATCTTATCTCGATCTATTCATAGTGGTATTTATTGATGACATACTAGTATATTCGAAGACCAAGGATGAGCACGATGAACATCTCAAAGTGGTTCTATAGATTCTGCAAAAGAAGCAACTATACGCCATGTTAAGTAAGTGTGAGTTCTGGTTACGTGAAATAACGTTTCTGGGACATGTGGTTTCTGCTGAGGGTATTAGAGTCGATCCTCAAAAGATTGAGGCTGTCTTGGATTGGGAACAGCCTAAGACTGTGTCTGAAATCCATAGTTTTCGGGGACTGGCAAGGTATTATCAATGATTTGTAGAGGGGTTTTCACTGATTGCAGCACCTTTAACTAAGCTGCTATGCAAAGGTGTGTCGTTTAATTGGTCTGATGTGCAATAAGAGAGCTTTGAGAAGCTCAAGACTGTACTGACTGAGGCCCCTGTTTTGATGCAGCCAGAGTCTAGAAAAGAGTTTACTGTCTACAAAGATGCATCATATGTCAGTTTGGGGTGTGTTTTGATGCAAGAGGGCAAGGTGGTAACGTATGCGTCTCGTCAGCTTAAGACTCATGAGGCAAGTTATCCGACGCATGACTTGGAATTGGCTGTGGTGGTATTTGCACTAAAAATCTGGACGCATTACCTGTATGGTGAGAAATGTATCATTTACACTGATCACAAAAGCATCAAGTACCTCCTCACTCAAAAGGAGCTAAACCTTAGGTAGCGTATGTGGATTGAGCTGCTTAAGGACTACGACTGTACGATTAAATACCATCTTGGTAAGGCCAATGTGGTGGCTGATGCACTAAGCCGTAGGGTTATGAATGATCTGAGGGTAATGTTTGCTCGCTTCAGTTTATTTGATGATGGTAGTCTGTTGGCCGAACTTCAAGTTAAATCGACATAGATAGAGAAGATTAAGGCTAAACTGTTAGAGGACAAGTCTTTGGGCCTTCGCTTCCGACAGATTGAGAGTGGGAATATTGAGGATTTTGGATTGAATAGCGAAGGGGTACTCTACTTCCGTGGGAGAATCTGTATACTGAAGGATACTAAGTTGAGGCAGTTTATACTGGGAGAGGCGCATAGTAGCCCTTATGTTATGCATCCTAGCGAAAACAAGATGTATCGAGACATTCGTGAGATATACTGGTGGCAAGGTCTTGAACGTGAGGTTACAGATTATTGGCTAAGTGTCTGACATGCCAGCAGGTTAAGGCTGAGCATCAGTTACCTTCGGGTTTCCTGTAGCCAGTCAAGATTCCGCTTTGGAAGTGGGAATGTGTAATTATGGACTTCATTAGCGGGTTTCACCTTACACCCACTAAGAAGGACTTTGTATGGGTCATCGTGGATCGATTGACCAAGTCCGCCCACTTCATACCGGTTCGTACTGATTACTCTCTGCAGAAGCTAGCTAAACTGTATGTGTCTAAGATAGTGAGACTGCATGGGGTACCGGTTTCGATAATATCTGACATGGATCCTCTCTTCACGTCCTGATTCTGGAAAAAGCTACATGAAGCTCTGGGTACAAGGCTGGACTTTAGTACTGTGTTCTATCCTCAAACAGATGGTCAATCTAAGAGGGTGATTCAGATACTGGAGGACATGTTGAGGAGTTGTGTGATTGACTTTCGAGGCAGTTGAGAGGATTACCTGCCGCTAGTAGAGTTTTCTTATAACAACAGCTATCAGTCTAGCATTCAGATGGCACCTTAGGGGCACTATCTGGTCGTAGGTGTCGCACACCTTCATGTTGGACTAAGTTGGACAAGCGATGGGTTCTGGGCCCTGAACTAGTTTCTGATACCGAGGACAAAGTTAGATTGATTCAAGACCTACTGAAAGCAGCATCAGACAGACAGAAGTATTCTATGGGGGACTTCATTTTTCTCAAGGTCTCGCCATGGAAGAAGGCACTGAGGTTTGGTCGTAAGGGCAAGTTGAGCCCTAGGTTATTTTTCCTTACTGCATACTGAAACGTGTAGGACCGGTTGTGTATCAGTTTGAGTTACCTCCAGAGTTAGATTAGATTTACGATGTGTTCCATGTCTCTATGTTAAGATGCTACCACTCTAATCCCACGCATATTGTTCCTGTTGAGGAGATCGAGGTTAGACCAGATCTGACCTTTAAGGAGGAGCCAGTCTAGATATTGGATTGCGATGTAAAAGTTCTAAGAAGAAAGTCCATCCCACTGGTTAAGGTTTTTTGGTGTAATCATAGTTCTGAGGAGGTCACGTAGGAGCCTGAGGATGCGATGCGACAGCAGTATCCTCATATGTTCTGATCAAGTAAAATTTCAAGGCCAAAATTTTTCTTAAGGAGGGTAGAGTTGTAACGCCCCAAAAATCTTTTATAATTATTCTCGTATGTTTGTGACACAAAGATCTGTCTACTTCAGTGGTTAATTGTTCTGGGAGTGTCTGAGAAGCTTGGGTTCAAGTATTAGCTTTGGTAAAATTTTGTTTTTAATTGTGTAAACCCCTATCTTTAGCTAGAAGGCTTATAATTATATGTTGGTAAAACATGTCAGAATGGGCCTGCTGGTAAGAGTGTTGGCGTGTTGGAGGTCCTGTGTTCAAGTACTGGTGTGGGCATTATTTTTGCTATTGTGGACGGCTAGAGTTTGTATTTCATTAAAAGCTTGAGTAGTGGGAAGGTTGGAGAGTTTTTAGGAGAAGATTTGGGGATTTTGCAGTTATCCCATATTTGGTTGGCTGAAAATTTCAGCACTCTTCCTCTTACTCTCATAATTCTATCAATTTTGGCAATTTTCTCTCTTTTCATCCTGTTTGCTTTTCTACCTATTGTCACCTTTTTTTTCTTTGGCTGTCGACTTTATATTTTGGTTTTTTTTCTCATCCTTCCTTGTTGCCGAAACCTACCTCTTCTCGTCATTCTCTTTTTGTTCTTTGTCCAATCGATTTTTGGTGCGTAACGGTTGTTTTCTTACTCTCTCTGCCAAAGTGGTTGCTTCACCAAACACCTCCCTTTTTGCCGATTTCGCTACCTAGAATCCCTATTTTTAGTTTCTTTCTTCTTATTTACTTATTTTGGTTAAGTTTTCGATTATTACTAGGGGTGCGGTTGTTCTATCTTTTGTCTCTATCGAATCATTGTGCTTTTGGACTTCTTTTTGGTTGTAGGCCAATAATTTCTTTCCCCTATACATGGATTTGTGGTTTCGGTAAGTTGATTTTCATTTTGTTTCAAGCTAGTCATGCGAATACTTATTAATAGGGGTTCGGCTGGAATGCAGGTACTAACCGTGGAGCTAGTGATCACTCTTTATCAATGGTTAAAGTGTGTAAGGCCTCAGTCGTTCAAACAAGGCAAGTGGCAGTTGATCTTTTGGACAAGTGTTTTGAAGAGGGGTCGTTTAATCCAATTGTTATGTGACTAATTGTGCGTTATGGTCGAACATAGGTTTGAAGTGCTCAAGAACAGTGTGCGCATTTTTCGTAACCAGGTGTGTAAACATGACTCTAGAAATGGAAATCGTCAAAAAATAGGAAAACGTGAAAGCCAACGCCAAACGGGCATACGGCCACCCGTGTGGTAGGTCGTGTGATCAGACATGGGCATGTGATCGATGAGGTAGGCCATGTGCGATTCAGGGGTCGGGCCGAATTGGGCCGTGTGGGCTCGCGAGTGTATGGGCCCTACATGGGTGAATCAACGGGCGTGTGGGATTATTGGGCCAGGTCATGTGATCCACACGGCTAAGGGCATTTTGGGCCTTGTGGGCCACACAAGCGTATGGGCCCACATGGGCAAATTACATAGGCTTGTGGGCCTATTTTCACTGTTTGACTGCTGTGGTTGCACGGGTTGCCCGAGCCGACTGTGGACCTATTGTAGGGTTGGTAAGATTACCTAGATCCCTAATTGACTGAATGACTGTTATATCCATGTACTTTATATATATATATACATGTACGACTGTATTTTGAACATGCTGTTAAAACTGTACTGAATACATATATGATACCATGATTTGGCATGATATGATTGTATGATGCATTGCATAGGAATGGGTTTATATGGATTCGAGGAAGTGTACTGAAAAGCTTCAAGCCTAACTTACTGGCAGCTCAGCTGCAAACTACTATTTAGTGCCACATTCGGTACTTTCTGGAATGTAGGATGGGTGGGTTGATTATATCCCCACATGGAGTGTTGGGTTGGACGGAGATGGAGTCTAGAGGTTGGCTGGGTAGGACTTGTATACCGCATAGTTTGATACCATACTAATTACTGATACTGTAATGGGCAAGGCCCAAATGCATGATCCATGCAGATTGAGATAGGCTAAAGCCAAAACCGACATCACATCGATTCTCGGAAGGGCTTAGGCCCATACTGTGATTGCCTTCTGTCTATCTGTTGTTGTATATGGGATCACACACTGAGTATTCAAAAACTCACCCGTTTGATTTGACTATACAGGTAATCCCCAGACATAGGCGGATCGGTGTGGCGGAGGACTCCGAGGTGGCCACACGACCTAAATTACTTGATTAGTACTTAGTAATGAATTTTAATTTTATTTTGGGGTATTTTATTGTAATGATAGCCTTTTTGGATTTTCATGGTTAATTTGATATTTCTATTGTTTTGATTTACAACTGCTAGTAGTAGGATTAATCGAGTAATCAACCGTTTTAACAAAATACACTCAAATACACAAACTGATTTACAAAGCTTCCGCAATAAATGACGTTTTGAAAAATTAACAATGTTTCCAAAAAGAACAATTTTGTGACAATGAACTATGTTTGAGAATTAACGATGCATCCTAGAATTAACACAAGATTTTTTATAGAGGTTAAATAGAAAAGAGGTTTTTACGACAACTCGTTTGTTTCTAAAAACACTACTATTCTAATTCTCAAATCACCACCATTTACTTAGCCAAATACATGCTAAAAAAATATGAAACAATATGGTTCATTTACCATAATTCACACATACATAACTTACCCTATAAATAACCAACTGTAACGCCCCAAAAATCTAAGTATTTATTTTTTATATGTTTGTAACACAAATACTTGTCTGCTTCAGTGGTTAAGTGATTTGGGTTTGTTTGGGAGTGTCTGAAAAGTCTAGGGTTCAAGCTTGGGCTTGTGCAAAAAGTTTTGTTTTTAAGGAATAAACCCTTACCTATAGTTAGTAGGCTTTTAAATTATTGTGTGTAAAGCAAGACGTAAAAAGTCTGCTGGTCTAGGGGGTAAGTGGTGTGTTACCTATTCCAGTGGACTGAGGTTCGAATCTTTGTGGAGGAAAGGAGTATTTATTTTTCTGTTGTGCCGTGGGGGGAGTTCTAGTTTGACTGAAACACTGAAGTGGTTGAGAAGAATTCAAATTGAGTGGTTGAGGGGAGGTGTGATCGGGTGGAGAGATTTAAGGACAGATTTTAGGAGAAAATCAAAGGAAGTGAGGGGAGAGGGAGTGTTGTGCCAAAATTGGACTCTGGCACTCAAGAAATTTGGCCAGAGTGGTATACTCCTCTTTTGGTATACTCCTCATTTCGGTTTTGCTTGGGATTTGCTTTTCCTCTGTTGCTTGACGGCCGAATGTGGTAGGGGTTCTGTTTCACCTCATTTGTTTTCTTTTTGATAACCATTTCTTTAGCCGAATTCTTCCTCTTCAATTGCTTCTTCTTCATTTCTTGTCCCTCCTTTTTCTATTGTTGGCCAAATATACCATCTTCCCCTCCTTCTTGTTCTCTTCTCCTTTCCCCCTTAAATCGTTTCTCTTCTTTCTCTCCCTCAAGTTTTGTGTTACCATTTCCCAATTCCGATCACTTCCGAAACTATTCCTCTTCCTTTGCCGATTGACTTTACTTCTTTCTTCTCTCAAACATTTTGAGCATCCATCTTGTTTAGCGACTAACCGTACTTTTTCGGCAAATGAGTTTCGCACTTGAAGTTTCAGCTTTTGAGTTACTAAATTGGGGTTTTGCTTAACTGTTTTTGACGGCTATAAATCGAGGGTGAGGAGCTATGCTAGTGCCGAATCCTTCCACTATTCGGTTCTCTTGCTCTCTTTTGGTAAGTGCTATAGACGAATCATTATTCCCTTTTTTCTTCTGCCTTAAGTGGTAACTGATAGCAATTGTATGGCAGTTAATGAAAGATTCAGGGAACTCCTAATCAATCGCTAGAGACTAAGATTTGTGGGAATCACAGTGGTTCGATTAAAGGTTACTCTATTCTATGAATAGATTGCTGGTTTCGGGTTTCATTTTAACCGTAAACTAGGACTGATGGTGGCGTTTGATTGGCCAAATGTAGGTTGGTGAGTGCTTGAGCGACTGTTCGTGATGAATCGAAACAAGGTGTGTAAACACTGCACAAATCATAAATCGACAAAAGCCGAAAAATAGGAAAATTGACGCAACATGAGCGTGCGCTCGCTCATGTGGTAACTCGAACGCATAAAACATGGGAGTTGGACTATTGAGGCCACCATGTGCGATTTCGTGGTCTTAGGCTGTTTTGGGCCATGTTGGGCATAAATAGGTCGTGTAGGCCCAACGGGTTTGTGGGCCCCACACGAGTAAACCACACGAACGTGTGGAGAATATTGGGCCAAACTGTGTAATGTTCATGACCGAGAACAATTTTGGGCTATGTGGGCCACACAGGCGTGTAAGCCTACATGGGCCCCCATTAGGGGCCTTGGGCCCATTTGCACTGTTTGACTATTAAGGTTGCACGGGTCTCCCGAGACGATTGTGGACCTACTAATGGGTCGGTAAGTACACCTAGACCCCAAATTGATAAAATGACTATTATGCCCCTAAGATATAAATGACTGTTATACCCCTATGATATAAAATGACTGTACGCCTTATGTTATGTATAATTGTATATGAGCATGCCACGATATATATGTTTCATACATGTGTGATATGTTGCATGGAAATGGGATTATTATGATTGGAGGAAGTGTACTGGACTGGCATTTCTACTGCAAATACTGTTTAGTGCCGCAACCGGTGCTAATTTTTGGAGTGTAAGGATGGGTGGGTGATTTTATCCCCACATGGAGTGTAGGGCTGGATGGAGTGGAGTGTAGAGGCTGGATGGGTAGGATTTCTGATTGCATGCCTAAACTGTTACTGTCACTGAAATGGGCTAAGCCCACACTGATACTGATACTGTATTAGACTAAGGTCCAACTGAACTGAACTTTTATTAATTTGGGCTTAGGCCCAAACTGCACATGCCTATGGCATGATTGGCACTTTGCTTATATGGGGTTACACACTGAGTTTCGTAAACTCACCCCTCTGTTTATCTGTACAGGTAATCCCCAATCTTAGGCAGATCGGTGCTGTGAGGGATTCGGAGGTGGCCACACAACTGCACCTGCTTTTATATTTGAGTTTTATTTCCAATAAATTTGATTTGGGTAATTGTTTTGTAATAACGCCTCTTTAAATTTTAACTTTTAATTTGGGGATTTTACTTATTTTAATTCACATTTGAGAGTAGTAGGATGTGGATTTTCAAAAGATAAATGCTTTTCAAAACACCAAACAACTTGAGTTTTAAAAGGACAAGTTACCCTAAATTTCCGTTAAGATCATAAACGAGATTTAATAATAAGAATGGATTTTCCAAAGAAACTATGTTTTCGAAAAACACTTCAATGTGATATCGCCAGATTCAGCCATAACGTTTGGGCTGAGTTTGGGGTGTTACACCAACACAACATCTAAAATCACACCTCATCAAGGCATTTCTCAAGAATTTACACTCCACAAATCAATTAACCATTTGAGCAACTATAAAACCATAACCACATTCATACCAAACGTACCAAAATAAGCCATCACTCATGGCTATATATACAAACCAAAACATATACATTTACAAGCCATATCTCATGGCTATAATCACAACCAAAATACAACATCTAACCTATACATGCCATATACCATAAATGTATAATTCAAAAGTACCAACTTAGATGTTTGATAGTGCGATGATGTTCCTGATGACTCCCGGATCCGAGCTAGCCTTGATTCACTATAAAACATAGAAAAATAACACGAAGTAAGCTTCATAGCTTAGTAAGCTCGTATATGAATAACTTATTTCATCAAATAAATGCAAATCAACCAATTACACATGAAAAAACCATATACACATTAACTACAAACCTTTCTCATGTATCAAAACATGATCAAATACAAACTCATCGAACTTTCACTATTTAATACTCGAATAGGTTCTATACGTACCTGTATTGCCTTGTACTAACCTCTTTCTCAACCACATCACTCGTTTTCCTATTGAACCATTCGGAATAGAAATCAGATACTCAGGAGTCTCGTTCGATAAGTACCTATACCATGGCCCGTAGCCAAATCAAGGTAACTTATCATAAGAACTATTATCATGGCCCGAAGCCAAATCATCCGATATGCATGGCCCGAAGCCAAATCGGTAAAATACACACTTGAAGTGCTAATATCATGGCCCGAAGCCAACTCAATGTATCACTTACTGACATGTCAATAGTATCCAAAACTATTCTTAAGGTTCAACCGGGCTTTCACACTTTTTGTTTCTATTATTGAATGCATCCGTAAAGTCGTTTTCACAATTTATAAATTATCCATAATCCCGTTTTAACAATTTATGCAATATTAAAGCATTTTAACATACATTTATAATGTAATCATCACATACGAACTTACCTTATATTCGGAATTGACGGATCGGGTTGACTACATGATAACCTTGCTTTTCCCCCGTTCTAAATTTGAATTCTTTCTTTCTTGATCTATATGAATTCAAAATTAACTTATTTATTCATCTACTCATTCAATTAACCCAAAAATACACATTTGGGCATTTTTACACAATAGCCCTAAACTTTCGCATTTAATCAATTTAGTCCATATTTAAAAAATACGCAAAATTCACACAATTCATCTAACCCGTGCTTGGCCGAATTATATATAGGTCCCTAGAAATCTAAAACTTTCATTTATTTCACATTTCAACCACACAATTTGCACATTTTACAATTTAATCCCTATTATGCATTTTCATTAAAAATCACTTAACAAAACATATAAAACTATCATCAAGCATTCATATTTCAACATTAAACATCAAATAACACATAGATTCAACAATGGCAACTCTAAAAATCTTTAACAGTTTCAAATTTAAAGGTACGGGCTAACTAGATTGAGCTGCAACGATTACAAAAACATAGAAATCATTAAAAACGGGACAAAAACCATACCTAAATGGGCAATAGAAGCTTGCCAAATGAAGAACCCTAAATAGCTTGTTTTTCTACTTCAATTTTTGGTGAAGAACACTTTTGGGGAAGATGAGAAAAATTTTGTTTTTATTTGATTAACCTTTATTTACTAAATACGAAAATTAACCTTAAAAATTATCACAAATTTCAAACTTACCAAGCCATTATCATCCACTAACATATTAATGGGCTATGTACCAAATAAGGACCTCCACTTTAAAGTTTTATAGCTATTAGATGCCTTTAGCTACACTTTATGCGATTTAGTCCTTTTTATCAAATTAAGCACTCAACCGATAAAATTAGCTCACGAAATTTTCACACATATCAAATAATATGCTGTAAATACCGTAATTAATATTAAAATAATTTTTCAACATCAAATTTGCGATTCCAAAATCACTATTCTGATTTAGCTAAAATCGGGCTGTTAAAGGGAAGTATTTCACTAAGAACATATTACCAAAATTTGCCCATGTAGTGGTAAACATAGCTGGTTGTAACTCAAGCCAAATTACGTCTTGATCAGTCAATGAAAATAAAAATGAAAATAGCCTAAGTCTAATTGCATCAAGAGACACTTTTTAAAATTTAAAGGTATTACAAATAGTTAAAAACTATCATAAATGATTATTATGATCTTCAGTGTAACAGCCTGATTTTTAGTACCAAAAACGGTTGTTCGTGTTCTCTGATGATGGAGTTCGTAAATATTATTAATTAATATTTACGAGTTAATTATGTTATTGTACTGAATTTTTGTCTGACGAGTTTGTTAATTGAATAGTAAGTTAGGGTACAAGTCTTTTGACCCTAAATGCAGTGGTGTCGAAAAATGAGGTATCAGGACCTTATTTTCATAAACGAAGCTTGTAAATGTTTTTATTAAATTTACAGTGTTATAGATGACTGGAATTTTGGATAGGTAATTTTGTTGATTGGGTGATTAATTAAGGTACAAGGACAAAATTATAAAAACCGTAAAGGTTAATTGCTATTGATTTTTATTAGTTAAAATGCTTAATTAATAGTTGTTCAGGGGTCTAAGTGATAATTAGACCACTTTAAAAGTTAATGGAGGGTTAGTTCTTTATTTTTAAAGATTTTATTGTTAAAATTTTATTTAATTATTAAATAAAATATGTTATAGAAAATAAAACTAAACCCTAAACCCTAAACCCTAACATCGTCATTCAGCAAGAAGCCATTTTTGGAAAAAAAAAAAAGCCACTTTCGGAACACACCATTCGACCAAGCCTTCAACCTATGCATTGGTATGTTATTTTAATTCGTTTCTTGCAATTTTTATATTTTTAGAATCCCAAGAGCTTGATTTAACTAACCTAAGGATTATATCGTAAAATTGTTAAAGTTTTGAAATGTTGCCATTGATTGTTTTTTATGTTTATTATGTTAAATGGCTTGGTTGTAAGCTTAGAAATGATTAAGGACTAAATTGTAAAGTGAATTTTGTTTGTTTTGGGCTTAAGGACTAAAATGAAACTCTTTCAAAATTGACATGAAACTTCTATAATTATAAAAATTAGAAGGCTGTGGAAGAACGAAATTGAAATCGGATTGTAAAACAGGGCTTAAATGTGAAAGATACGATAGTTTCAGTTTTAAGGACTAAATTGAATAAAAAGTAAAATTTTAGGGGAATATTAAAAATTAAAATTGAGATTAAATATGTTTATAATAGGATGTTTAAATTAATTAATTTAATTATAATATATCAGGATTTGATAAATTTAAATTAATTATAATATATCAGGATTTGAATCAATCGGAAGATAATTAAGAAAAACAATAAATTCCATATTAGCCCCTAACATCTTTTTTGTTTTTGTTTTTATCAAGTAAGTCCATATTGAACTTAATATCTACAACTTTGGTAGCAAAGTAGTTTTGTGTATCCAAAGTTAAATTACTATAGTTCTTTGGATGAAAACATTAATTAAATGGTAACAAAATGATTGGAAGGTTAATCATGAATATAATTATTATGTTGCAAAAATGAGCGTGAATTGAATGTGGATTCCATTGATATGTTTACACATCGAACAAGGTTGAATGGTATAACGTAAAATAGTTTGGTTATAGATGTACATGGATTTAAATACTATGATCTTGTTATGTGAATTACTAACTTACTAGTTATCTTGTGGAACTGTATATGAACACATGTAAGGATGCCAAGGATATGTGAGTCGTGCCTTTTTGTTTTAAATACTTTAATTGTTATAACGATAAGGTAAGTTAAGTTTGTTTCTTATGAACTTACTAAACATTAATAATGCTTACTCTATTATGCTTTTCCTATCTTGCAATGGTCTTTTGCGGAGCATCAAGATTGGATCATCAAAAAGCTCACACTATCTAGCTTTTATTTTGGTAGTCTTTAATCGTTCTATAACTTGGTTATGCGGCATGTATATAGGCAATTTTATGCTTATGTGTACCTATTTTGAATTATATTAAATTTGAATAAAAAATGATAAATAGCATAAATGGGTGCATCTAAGCTAAGTGTTTAGCTATGATTGTGACATTTAGATGATCAAACTGGTAGTGAAATGGCTGATTTTGAATGTTGCAATTAAACCATATTGTAAGTTGATTAATTGATGATTTTCAAGGGATGAATTGTTTGGTAAGATTTTAATGGATAATTTGAATGATGTATTTGAGTAGTATCATAAGATTGAAAAGTTGAAGGTTCATGGATTATAATGTTTTGTAAGGTACTTGTATGTTGATCAATGAATTGGTTCACATGTGAATGGTATAATTTCCAATGGTACATTTTCAAGTTGGTATAAATGTATATGAGTGATACTTGTTGGTTAGCAAATATGGAGTAATATATTGTTAATTGATAAAAGGATGATATGTGTTAATGTTGGCATGATTTGAATTAGTTTTTTATATAGGTTGATTGAGTACCTAAACACCATTGAGTTTGGTGTTAGGTTTGAGCATGAAAAGGGTAACAAATGTGGTAATTTTGGCCATTTTAGCATGAAGTATCGATACCTTTAATCACAGTATCGATACTTTACCAAATAAACAATGTTTTAAGATTGACAGAATGCAAAATTGGTATCGATGCTTGATTTTAGTATCGATACCTAAATCTTGGTATTAGTACTTATAGATAAAGTATCGATACTGTGAAAATAAAATAGAATGTTGGTAATGACAATATATTGCAAAGAAAAAAGAAATAAAATAAAGAACACACAGATTTTACGTGGAAACCCTTTCGGGAAAATACCACAGGAAGAGGAGAAGAAAATTCACTATGTCGAATTTGAATGATTACAAGAGGAATAGACTATGTCTATCTATATGCTTGTAAAACCATATTCTAATAGGAATGTAGTAAGATTGAAACACCTTATTCTAATCAATATAAAATAGATGGAGTTTAATAAGGTTTAAAAAACCTTATTCTAAATTAAAATAAAAGAAGTGTAGTTCTATATGGATTTTACTTTTATTTTATTTTACCACTGCATTTTATTTAAATAAGGATTCAGGTCACTTAATTCTAACAATCTCCACCTTGACACGAATTATCAATGAACAAGTTCTTCATCGCGAACTCTTAACGAACAAGTTCTCCACCTCTTCCATAAAACCCCTTAAGGGTTTAACTTCAACAATGAACACCAACCAAGTCTAAGCAATGCTCAAACTTGGTTATCGAAAGTGACTTAGTCATCATATCTACAGGATTTTCATGAGTACTAATTTTGCTCACAACAATATCACCACGAGCAATAATATCACGAACAAAATAATACCGAACATCAATGTGTTTTGTTCTCTCATGAAACATTTGATCTTTTGTAAGGAAGATTGCACTCTGACTGTCACAAAATACTGTGTTGATTTGAAGGTCTTTATTGAGTTCACTAAAGAGGCCCTTCAACCAAATAGCTTCTTTACAAGCCTCGGAAATTGCCATGTACTCAACTTCAGTGGTAGACAAAGTGACTGTAGTTTACAAAGTGGCTTTCCAACTGATTGCACAACCTCTGATTGTAAAGACATAACTTGTGAGAGATCTTCTTCTATCAAGGTCTCCATCAAAATCAGCATCAACATACTCAATGACTCCATCTCTAGTTCTTCCAAACTGTAAGCAAACATCAGTAGTACCTCGTAAGTATCTAAAAATCCACTGAATTACTTTCCAATGTTCTTTACCGGGATTCGCCATGTATTTGCTAACTGCACTAACTGCATATGATAAATCTAGACGTGAACAAACCATAGCATACATGAGAGATCCCTCTGCACTAGAGTATGGAACATGTGATATGTACTCAATCTCATCATCTGATTTTGGAGACAAAGCCAATGAAAGTCTGAAATGGGTTGCTAAAGGAGCACTAACAGGCTTAGCACTCTGCATATTGAACCTGCAAGAACTTTCTCAATGTACCCCTTCTGACTCAGGTTACTCCCTTTTCTATCTCTGAGAATCTCCATACCAAGTATCTTCTTTTCTGGTCCCAAATCTTTCATCTCAAATTCTTCACTTAGTTGGGCTTTAACCTTTCTTATCTCTCTTTTATCTTTTGTTGCTATCAACATGTCATCAACATAAAGTAGATACACAAAAGAACCATCACTGTTTTTCTTAACATATTTGTCAAAACTAATTCTTTTGAAATCATGGGAAGTCATAAAGGAATCAAACCTCTTGTACCACTGTCTTGGTGACTGTTTCAAACCGTAAAGGGACTTTTTCAACAAGCAAACATAGTCCTCTTTTTTTGAGACTGTAAAACCCTCTTGTTGTTGCATGTAAATATCCTCCTCAAGTTCTCCATGCAAAAATGCAGTTTTTACATCTAACTGCTCAAGCTCCAAATCATGCATGGCCACAATACCAAGCAAAGCTCAAATCGAACTATGCTTCATAACTAGGGAGAACACATCTGGGTTCATTTTGCAACAAGCCTTGCTTTATATCTGGGTTCTTCAACTCCTGGATTCCCTTCTTTCTTTTTAAACACCCATTTATAATGAACAACCTTTTTAACTTTAGGAAGTTTCACAAGATCCCATGTTCTGTTTTTGTAGAGTGATTCCATCTCCTCTTGCTTAGCAAACATCCACTTTTCTGAGTTTTCACAGGTAAATACCTCAGAATAATTAGATGGCTCTTGGTTTGCATCTATATCTTTAGCCACATTTAAAGTATAAGCAACTAGATCAGCCTCGACATACTTCTTTGGAGGTTTAATTTCTCTTCTAGTTCTATTTTTGGCGATAGAGTATTGTGGTGAAGAAGCAACTCTATTCTTAATTCTTGTACTGGCTTGAGGAGTCGACTCTTTATTAATTTGATGCTCCACCTATTTTTGATTTTCTTTATCGAAAGAGTCTTTAATAGATAAGGTAGGTAGCATAGCGGTTTCATCAAAAACATCTCTGCTAATCACAACTTTTCTATTTTCAAGAAACCAGCTTTATAACCAAGAAAAACACATTTAATGGATTTCGATTCCAATTTTTCATTATCAACATGAGTATACATAGGACACCCAAAGATCTTTAAATCAGAATAGTCAGCAGGATTACCAGACCATACCTCTTGTGGAGTCTTTTTCTCAATGGCAATGGATGGAGATCAGTTGATCAAAAAACATGCAGTAGAGGCTGCTTCGGCCCAAAACAAATTCGGTAAGTTAGCATTCAACAACATACATTGAACTTTCTCTATTATCGTTCTATTCATTGTTCTGCAACATCGTTTTGTTGTGGAGTATGACGAACTGTCAAGTGTCTCACGATCCCTTTTGACTTGCATAGCTCATTAAACTCATCAGAACAGAACTCTAAGCCATTGTCTGTGTAAAGGTGTTTTATTTGTTTTCCCGTCTATTTTTCAATCATAGTTTTCCAAGACTTAATTGCGGAAAACACATCACTTTTCTGCTTCATGAAGAACGCCCAAACTTTTCTGGAAAAATCATTAATAAAAGTTAGCATATAATTAGCTCCACCTCTCGAAGGCACTCTAGATGGCCCCCACAGATCTGAATGAATATACTCCAACATTCTTTTTGTGTTATGGATTCCTCTAGTTAATCGAACTCTCTTTTGCTTCCCAAAAACACAGTGCTCACAAAACTTCAGTTTGCAAATTTCTTGGCCATCAAGAAGTCCTCTTTTGCACAATTTTGCCATGCCATTCTCACTCATATGCCCTAGGCGCATATGCCAAAGTTTAGTAATATCATCATCTGACAAGGAAGAGGAAGCGGCAGCTGCATCACCAATAACAATAGAACCCTACAAAACATATAACTTGGCAGTCTTTCTCTGCCCTTTCATCACAACAAGGGAACCTTTGGGAATCTTTAAAACCCCACTTTCAGCTGTGTATCTATACCCTTTTGAATCAAGAGTACTCAATGAAATTAAATTTCTCTTCAATTCTGGAACATGCCATATGTCATTAAGTGTTCTGACAACTCCATCAAACATCTTAACTTTAATTGTTCCAACATCTAAAATTTTACATGAAGCATTATTTCCCATCAAAACAACACCTTCAGACACTGTTTCGTAAGTTGTAAACCAATCCCAATTGGGACTCATGTGGAAGGTGCAGCCCGAATCAAGGATTCACTCCTCACCCACTTTAGAATTGTTGATAGAAGAGACTAGAAGTTTACCATCGCTGGTTGTTTTCCCTTTTGATTCGCAATCTCTCTTTTGATCTTGTTCTGTAGCCTATAGCACTCAGATTTAATGTGCCCTTTCTTCTTGTAGAAGTTACAAGTTTTTACCTCTGTTTGAAGACTTTGATCTACCCTTATATTTATCGCGAGGATTCCGTTCCTGTGTCCTTCCACGATCATCATCAGTATTCCATTCTTGTCTCCCACGAACAATGAGACTATCTCCCTAAGAGTCAATTTTAACCACAAGATGCTTCATCTTATCATACGAGGTCAAAGAATCATAAACTTTACCAATAGTGAGAGACTCGGAGCTATATAAAATCGTGTCTCTAAAGGTTGAATAAGACGGAAGCAACGAAAAAAGTAGAATCAACCCTAGATCTTCCTTATCATTCTGAACCCCCATGGCCTCCAAGTTTGAGAGGATTTCTTTAAACATTGTTAAGTGTTCGTGCACAGATGCACCTTCCTCCAAACGATGAGCATAAAGAAGCTGCTTCATATGCAGCTTGCTAGTTAGAGTTTTTGACATACATATTTGTTCCAGCCTCTTCCATAATCCAGCGGCAGTCTTCTCCTTCATCACATCCTGCAAAATTTCGTTGGAAAAATGCAGATGTAATTGTGTTAACGCCTTTCGATCCTTACGCTTCTTCTTTTCATCTGTTAATGTAGAAGGCATCTTATCTATCTCTAGCAGGGCATCCTCCAGATCCATCTGCGCAAGAACTGCTTGCATCTTAATCTTCCACAACGCAAATCTGCAGTTGCGATCCAAAAGCAAAATTTCATACTTCAAAGATACCATTACCGTGATTGAGATGAACAACCTAGAAGTTCGGATACCAATTTGCGAAAATAAAATAGAATGCCGGTAATGACAATATATTGCAAAGAAAAAAGAAATAAAATAAAGAACACACAGATTTTACGTGGAAACCCTTTCGGGAAAAAACCACAGGCAGAGGAGAAGAAAATTCACTATGTCAAATTCGAATGATTACAAGAGGAATAGACTATGTCTATTTATAGGCTTGTAAAGCCATATTCTAATAGGGATGTAGTAAGATTGAAACACCTTATTCTAATCAATATAAAATAGATAGAGTTTAATAAGGTTTAAAAAACCTTATTCTAAAATAAAATAAAAGAAGTCTAGTTCTATATGGATTTTACTTTTATTTTATTTTACCACTGTATTTTATTTAAATAAGGATTTGGGTTACTTAATTCTAACAGATACTTTGATCTTTGTATTGATACCTCTTGATTTTAATTTTATTTTGAGATTTTGAAGCTAAAAATGGTATTGGTACCTGGTCTCGGTATCGTTCAATATTCTCCAATTTTGAAAAGTTTGCAGTTTAGTCCTTTTTAATGCTCAAATCTATTTAATTAAATTTGTAAGTTCGATTTAGTCCCGGTTCCGTGTATAAATTTTATTATGTGTGTAAAAGTGAAATGATTTGTTGATTTTAAACTAAATTCAATGATATAATTCATATGTGACTGTTCTAATAACTGTAGTAGCATCTTGTAGCTTGGTTTTGGCGACCAGACTGGGTAAGAGGTGTTATAGTACTTTTAAACTAAACTAAGCTTTGGATCATTTGAATCATGGCAAGATCGATTTCAAAATTTTAGCAACCATAGGTGGTTCTTTAATACTACCCTGTAATCCCTCTAAGTTCGAATGACATAGCCTTTGAAAGGTCTATGGGGTAGTTGTTGTGGCTGTTTATGAGTTGGATCCATAGTGAAATCAACAATAGGTTCACTCACTAAATTTTTAGTTCATCAAGGTTTCTTAAAGTCCTTTCTATCTTTGAGTCTAATGGCATTAATTCTTGACTTCTCCTCTGCTTCCACTGTAAAAAACCACAATAACAAGTCAAATAACAACAATTTCCTAGTAGACATAGTTTATATCAAGGAAAATTCATCAAGTGAAAATAAGAGCAATTTAGCATAACTAAATAACTAAAAGAAAATTGAAAGAAAACACATAAATTAAAAAAATTAAAAAAGATAGAAAAATAAATGCATTGATTAATCTTTCCCTAGTGTACTATGATATACTAAGTTTGAAAATTAGCTAGTGCATAATTGTTAAAACACAAACTATTTAAATTTCCTACTTAATTCACTTTAAATCCCCGAAAACTACACCAAAAACTTGGTGACATATCAACTTTGCTTCAATATTAAAAACCAAAGAAATATTTTGAAGTATATAAATACACAAGTACACGGTTGTTGTCCAAGTAATAATATAATGAAACGCTAGTTGTGGAATTTTCTAAGGATTGAATCCCATGAGATTGAATGTAGAACTTAGGAAATAATAATTGCAGTTATAAAAAGGGAAAACACTATTTAATTATAAACCTAAAATTACTAATGGAATTTTAGACATTATTAATGCAACTGATCATTGAGGGCATAAAGGCTAAAAATTAAACTAAAGAGAATTTAACAACTAAAAAATTACTATTGAAACCTAGATGTAGAATAAGCAAGTAGTGGTGGACTAGATAATTTGCATGCTAAAATGGCTCTAAAGGTTAAGGTCTAAACAACATGCAACAACATTACCTTTTACTTTAGTTTTCTCTCAATACACATCAAGCGATAACATCTAATCTTTAGCCCTCGTAAACCTTGGCCTTGCATACACCTCATGTCTCAAGCCGAATGCTCAATTTGCTAATTGGATGGTTCTAATAAGGTTTAGCTCTCACAAATATTCCTTAAATAAATTCATTTATAAGGGAATCACTCTTAAGCGATCTATGTGCCTCCAAGTAACAAACATTTTACATGAAGTGTCAACCAAATAGATTACAAGCAATTCAAATTCTTTATTATACCATTAGTCAACTAGAGATTTATCCAGCCGTAGATTCTAAAAAGAACAACAACAATATCAAGAAACATTATCATTTATGCAAGAAAATTACAGAGTTAGAGTTTAAAGATACTTTGTAACATCTCATACATGATCCAGAAGCTCGTCCAAATATGAAGCACTACCTTGGTCATGGAAATGACTTGATCAAGTAATCATACATTTATTATGTAGTTAAACACAAGTTATAACATACTTTACAACAATGTAGGCAACGATGCATCTCTACAACCAAATTTTCCTGAAAAAAAATGAAAGCATCAAAATTTTCCAATATGTGCATGTCTTAAGACCATAGTCCCTTAAAACCAAACCTTTCTCATTACCTTGCATGTCTCGAAACTTGTGGCTAAGTCTCAAGCTTTACTTGTGTGTCTGAAGACATGGGGTTCAATGTCTTAAGACTCGGTCACCTGGGACAAACTCTGGCTACTAACTTTGAAGTCTTGGGACTCTCTTGGCCATGTCTTGAGACAATGTCACCATGTCATAAGACAAGTCCACATAATTTCTTTTTGTCTCGAGACTAGGTGCCAAAAATGCAAAAAAAAAAAAAGGCCAGTAAAAATGTAGAGAACATAATTCAAATATTCTAAATTCAAACCCAAAACATCCTAATCGTGCTCCAAAAATGAAATCAACCTATATAATACATATCAACACTTATGTTGTATTTCTAACATGTAAAATAACCACAAATACCAAAAAATAGTATAATCAGTAAATGTTACTACAAAATAGGCCTAAAACTCACAAAGCATAATATAATAGCTTGATCAATCATATTTATTTAGCTACAAATGTGATACCAATAAAATTCAACCATAAAACCAAGCTCGAAGTTCCATCAAATGTTGATAGAGATCAATAAACGCAACTTTTAGCATGCTAATTAACTTAACTTTAATAACAATCCGCAATCCACTATCCATCAACTTTGTTATTTAAAAACCATATCAACAAATCAATTTGTTAATAGGCCAACATGGCCAACTTCATGAAAATAAACCAAAACATTTAAAAAAAAAAAGTTCAAGACCTAAATAATCTTAAGTACATGCCCCAATTTAAATAAATTAGAAAAAAATCTTTTTTTTTTTTTTGTGTGATAAAAATCAAAACTAAGGAAGGCCAAACCTAATCTAACACCTCACTAGAAGGATGTTCAAACAGTTTAATATCATTTACATAAATACAAGCCATTTTTGCTATGTAATTTGCAACTTTGTTTTCTTCTCTTGAAATGTGATGGATTTGCCATTGGTTTATCTTTGCCAACAGCTGTCGGATTAGCCTGATCAAAGCAGAATTTGAGTCCCTTGAGTGCATGTCTTGAATAGCCCAAACTACCTCCATATTGTCTGTATTAATCAACACCTTGTTATGTCCCCGATCCAAGGTAAGATCCAAGCCGTCGTAAATGGCCCATAATTCAGCTTCCAATACCAAGCACATCCCCAAATACCTATTAAAGCCTAAAATCCACTTCCCGTTGTGATCACGTATGACTCCTTCTGCGGTTACAAAGCCAAAGTTTGCTTTAACAGTTCCATCCATGTACATTTGGATCCAATTACTTGTCAACACTAAAGAAGAAAATGTTATGGACCTCTTATCAGATTTTAGTTTTTGAATAGAGGCGAATTGTTTAGCCCAACACAAGGAGCTTTTGAACACTTCATCAATTCTCTAAGGAACCTCTTGAAACACATGAAGGTTGTGATTTTCCAAATGCATCAGGCAATTATACTAATCAAACATGGCCAATCCACCTCCCCCGTAGGAATCCTCAACTGATTTTGTTAATTCCCCACGAACCACTTATTCAAGTCTTCGCAAAAAAATTGTTTGAGTTTATTTGCTAGAATAACCTGAGCCCGAATCACTTTAGCCATGCTACAATCTCTAATAACATGTAAAAAATCTTCAAAATTATGGTCGCAAATCCCACAAGCACTACTATCTCCTAGACCTCTTCTGGCACACTCTACATTAGTAAGGAGGCGATCTTTAAGAACCATCCAAATAAAGAGTCTTATCCTTGTGACCTTTGAAACTTCTAGGGAATCTTCCATAACTCATCCTTTGAATTCCATGTCATCTCATAAAGCTTCCAGTAGGCACTTTTAAGAGTAAATGTTGGAGGATAAATTGGCCCAAACTATTTTGCCATCCTCTACTAAAGGATTTGGAGGAGTGATCCCCGTAATCCTCACAATAATGTCATTGGATAACTAGAGTCTAAAAAGATCCAGATTCCAAAAAGAGAAAATAAGGTATTTACAAAAATATTGTAGTGCGAAAAGCTCAAAATGTATCGGTGCTAATAAATTCCTCCCTAAGTTACCTCTAACCTAAGGGCATAGCCAGGGGGATGGCAGGTACCCCAGCCCTTCTAAAATGAAAAATTTTCCATATAGATCCCTTTAAAATTTATAAGAATTTATATAAGTAAAAGTAAAATTGCACTTTGACCCCCTAAAAATGATAAAATTTTGATTTAATCCTCTAAAAATTATAAAGATATAAATATAAAGTGGTGAAATTGTATTTTTACTATCGTAAAATTAATCAATTTAATTTAGACCCCCTAAAATAATTTTCTGGCTTCGCCCTTGCTCTGACCTACACAAAAAATAAACATTTTGAAAGCTAAGCGAAATTTCTCAATGGTTATTCAGTACATTCTAAATTCACCAAATGAAAACAATCAATTTTAAAGCAATATAGATCACATAAGAAACAAATATAGATTGAAGAAAATCCTTTATCATAACATCTGGTGAATAACATATCTAAATCAATCATTTTAAACAAGTTCATATTAAAATTTTGCCTAAGTAACATATAAGCACAAACTTTCAGACACACGAGTATCCAGCCAAACTCTCATTGCAGTCAATGAACAATGGTGCAAACTACTATCAACAATAATACTTCGAAGTGCGAATAATTGCAACTTAACCAACCGAACATTAAATGTGCAATGCACAATAATATCAATACTCCCGGGCGCTCAAAGTGGTCCGCATAATAAGTAATAATGGGATGCCTATACTTCATGGCATCCTGACTATATTCGAAAGGTTTCATACATGTTTTACTGAGTAATTCTTTTTACCAATTAAATCGAGCATCTATATAACAAAAATCACAGTTAAAAAAATAAGTTAATCAACTACTAGATAAAATAATTTTAACATGTAAATAATCACAAACTGATATTCTAAGCGTTCGATGCTTAGAGTGATCAATCATTGATGATTTTGACCTCCCTCTTCTCCTTCAACGATTCAACAATTTTTTTAGCTTCAAAACTCAAAATTTAACATATACATTAATATTAAAATAATTAAAAATTAATCTAAAAATTAATAGATGCAAAAAAACAAACCCAAATTCACAGCCCATGATCGAAATCTACCAAATTTAAACTGAAAATCATTTCAAATATTTTTCTTATTGATTTTGATTGTCTATGTTGAATCGAACAATTGCTAAATGTTTAGAAAACATAATATTGAATGGAAGTGCTTGATCGTAGTGACCATTTCGATCGCCATTGAGATGAACAAACTAAAAAACAAAGTAAACAAATGACACAATGACTTGACACCAGAGTTAGTCGAATTCTGGGTTTGGTTTTTGTTTTAATGAGACGATAAAACATTTGGGTAGGAGAGAAAATAAGGAAGAAAACAAAAGGAGAAAAAAAAAAGAAAAGGGGAAGCATTTGGTTTGGAGAGAAAATAAGGAAGAAAATAAAATGAATAAGAAAAGGAAAAAGAATGTGAAAGATAAAAAAAAAGGAAAAAAAATGGTGATATCCATTACACCTCTAACGACAGATAATGACACAATGACAAAATTGTTATAAATAGATAATGTTAGTGACCAAATTGTAATTATTGAAACATCAGTAACCAAAATAAACTTAAACAAACATAAGGGGCTATTATGTAGGTTACCCTTATTATTATAAATTATAAATATAGACGTAGAAGTTAATAGTTTATATATCTTCTTTTAGATAGTGTTTGGAAAGTTATCCAGTAATTGAATTTAGATGCAATTATTTGTAATAACCCATCCATGCTTTATATTTTAAATAAAGGTGTTAAAAAAATATTTGACATGCAAACTTTTTAATTTAAAACATTCAAAACTTCGAGACCTAGTTGAGAGGATATTGATATATATTTTTTAAAAATTCCCATATTAACATCACCTCAGTACATCATAAAAAAAAAGATTGGATCGTACTAGCATGTTGCATACTTCATAACCTCATTTGTAGGTGGAATTGGGATGATCCAATGAAGAGTACATGACAGAAGGAGATCTTGATAATGATGTAGATATATATTTAAATTCAAATTTAAATAGCGATGAACTCGGTTAATGTCCAACTGATGATGATAAGGAATAATGGAGTACATGTTAACAGTTGATGTAACACCCCAAACCCGGCCTGGACGTTATGGTCTAATCGGGCATGTCACATCAAAAGGTTGTTTGAAACTACGCGATCATTTAAACCTTTCCTCAATTCAAAAACTTTGTATCATTTTAAAACCCCGAATTTCGTAGCTTATCAAAACACAATTTGCTTAAAGTTATTTTTCCTTGCAAACATAATATTGTTTTCAAAACATTGTTTGTAGTAGAAGATTGACTTTAAAAGTTGCGGAAATGTGATATTTGAAAACGGCAGTTATCGTTTTAAAAACCCGTGTTAAATTGTTTAGCAGTTCATAACTAAAAGAATTACCAATGAAAGTTAAAAAAAAATCCCAAAGGCCATATTACATAAATTAATAACCCAAAATAAAATAGTCTAAAATAATTTAAACCCAAACTGCTAAGTTTGTTTATTATCAAATCCGGCGTATGGTCACCTCCGAGTCCTCCGCAGCTCTAAATCTTCTAACGCTGGGGATTACCTACACAATTAAAAGAAAGGGGTGAGTTACAAGAACTCAGTGTGTTAGCCCCTATAACGGTCATTATCTGGGCTCGAGCCCATCCGGTGTCGGTCTGGGCCTAAGCCCTATTCGATATCAAGCTAGGCCTAAGCCTCAAACCATCTCAATGCAAGTGGATATGTACCTACCCCAATCCTATCCAGCCAACTAACTCTCCACCCGTACCAACCAACACACCATGTGGGGACCATGTCAACCCACCCAGCCAAAACTCTCCAATATTGCAGTCAAGCTGCTAATTACGGTATATGTGGCTAAGCCACTAAATCAGTATGTGGCGATGCCACTCGAACGGTATGTGGCAGAGCCACTAGAACGGTACTTTCTCCAGTCAACAAACCCAACCCAATGCAATATGTTATGAATGCAGTGTAATATGATCATATACAGATATATTAAATCTGTAACACCCCAAACCCGGTCCAAACACCACGACCGAATCTGGTATGTTACGGGAAAACCGTGTTCGAAAATTCCGAATTTGTACTAAATAGAACTGGTAAAACTTTGATCCGTTTAGAAAACAAGTTGTTTAATATCGTTACTAAAACATTTAGGCTTAGTAAAAATTTGCTTTCAAGTTTGGAAACAATCGATTTCCATATACTTATAAAATCAGTACGATACCCGATGGTATAGTTGAAAACGTATCGCTTTGTTTGTTTGAAAACGTTGTCTTTCCAAATTTTAATAAAATCCGTACCAAGTTATTATTTTTCAGCATACCAAAATCTAATGTAAAACATAAACATCATAAAGCACATCTTAAAAAGGCTTTCTACAAATCCAAGATAAAACCCGAAATAAAGGTAAGCAAACTAAAGTACCCAAATGAAAATGTCTGAGTAAAACTTTTTATTCAGCATGGCATAAGCACCCCGAGTCCATCCCGGCTCCATGTCCGCGTCTACGAGTCACCTGAAATGTCAAAGGAGAGGGTGAGCCGAGTGACTCAGTGTGTAAATCCCGCTCCCAAGAAAACAACATGCTAACACACATCATACATAGCAACATAATTAATGCAACCCAATCCTAACCATCCATATCGCTTTTTCTACCCCGTGTGGTACCAAACCACTGGTGACATATAGTCACAATGTGTTACCAAAACACTGGTGTCCCAAAGACACAATATCCGTCAATGTGGTACCAAACCACTGGTGTCCCAAAGACACAATTGTGCTACCAAAGCACTGGTGACCGAAGTCACAAATCCAATGATGGGGCCAACCCATCGTGTGATACCAAATCACTAGCGACGATCCCATATCTCAAGTGGGGCCAACCCACGGTGGTCAAACCACCAGGGACTAGTCGCAATAAGGTGCCAAACCTCTGGTGTCCCAAAGACACAATGTGCTACCAAAAGCACCGGTGTGGACCGTAGTCACAAATCGCGGTGATGGGGCCAACCCATCGTGTGTTACCAAAACACACCGCGTCAATCCCGTATAATCATCTCGTGGGGCCAACCCAGCGTGTGGTACTGAGCCACTGGGACGAGACGCTGAGGTACCAAACCTCTGGAGGTGCCAAACCTCTGGTGACCCAAAGTCACAAAGTTGTGCTACCAAAGCACTGGTGCTCGTCAGCACAATATATCACTACTCCTCCTCTCATTATCACCCATACATATCATACTCATGGGGTTATGCATCTCATACAAGCCATGCATATCATGCTAACATACCAAGCATTACAACTCATAACATGCATAACATAAATCATGATATCATGTATTATCATTAATACTCATCATAGAACGGACTTACCCGAATCGTACACATACCCCTTTTTTTGGGTATCCAATTATCCTTCTCACTTGTTTCAATCTTATTAAGCAATCAAGTTTATTAACAACGTTACTAAGTAGAGGGTGTTAGTTACACACACGATAAATACGAGTCTAACGATCCTACACAAATCAATCTGAGTCCCTTGATTGGTATCGCTCCTAGAATCGGCCAAACATAAGGTTAGGCATCTATGACATTCGGCCATCAACAAATAACCAAAGGGGTTAATATCGAACCCTTACCTTTTTAGATGATTTGGTTTCCTACCAAATCCGAATCACCCAATGATTCTCCTTAGCAATCGGCTACACCATAAAAGAGAAACCATCAATACTTAACAAACTTAGCTAAATGAAAACTAAACAAATAGGCTAATAGAATGCCCTCTTACCCCCACTTACCAAACACCAAAAATCGATCAACCAAACAGATCACCCTTCACCGATATTCGGTCACCAAGGCACTTCTAAAAGAGAGGGAGTTTCGGCCAAGGCTTCAAAAGAAAGGAGAGGATTAGGCTTATAGGTGTTCAATACCCTTAGGTGGTTCGGCTTAGAGAGAAAAGAATGAGAACAAGGGTGAGAAGAGATAGAGAAACGGCACTAGTACTTAGGAAAGAAGGAAAATAAAAGATGAATCCAAAAGAAATAAGAGAAACGGTGGAGGTGTTTGGAAGATGAGAGTTTATGGCTATTAAGAAAAGTTGACACAAAATAATTTCTAACAACTAGATGTTTGCACATTCGGTTTCAAAAAGAAAGTGAAAGAAATTCTTTAGGCATTCGGTTTTGAAAAGGAAAAGAAAGACTTACTTGGAGGAAATTCGGCTAACACCTTCTCAAAAAAGGCAACACAGTTTCGAATTGAGAGCTTACACTTTCGGTTTTGGTATGGCAAAAGGGAAAATTTGCTTCTAAAGATTTTGACCGAAAACACCAAAACTCAAAATGAATTTCGACACTATCACACACCCACACTACCAAGCCGTCACTCCCCCAAACTCCCCTAAAATTCGGCCTCAATCCCCCATTCACTCCACTCCACAAGTTCAAAATAGTTTGAACAAGTCTTCCTCCTTAATTTACTCACCACCCACCATTCAAATGGGTTGACAAAGTCCAAGCGCGAGTTTGAACCGCCACAAACTCCTCCTCCTTGGCGTCAAAAGAGTGCCAAAAATAGCCACTCATGCACTCGAACACAAGGCCTCCATCCTTGCTTTAGGCGTTACCCACACCAAGCCTTAGTGACGTCAAGCTTGCCACTACACCACTCTCTTTTTGTGCAACAAAACCACAATTAAAACTCTTACACCCCACTCCAACAATAGCTCCCCGACTTAACACCCAAAAACCAAAATTTTCCCATTCCTCGGGCATACACCTAGCCTATAATTAAACCCCTAAAACATAAAAATAATAACATAGCACACCAACACACATAAAACATGCCTAAACAAAAATAACCCCTAACCCGGATATTACGGTTCTACCCCTTAAGAATAATTTCGCCTCAAAATTACACGGTCAAAAGAGTTGCGGGTATTCTTTGTTCATCATCGTATCCTCGGGTTCCCACGTGGCTTCCTCCACGCCATGATTCCGCCAAAGTACCTTAACCAAAGGCACGGACTTCCTACGTAGAACCTTCACATCCCGATCAAGAATGCATGCGGGTTCCTCCTCCATAGTCAAGTCTGGATTTACCTCGATCTCTCCATCGCTACTACATGTGATGGATCTCAACGATACCTCGAAGCATCGAAGCGTGAAAAAGCGTTGTGAATCGCGGCTAAGCTCTGCGGCAACTCAAGCCGATCGCGCCATCGGGTCCAACTCGTCTCAATACCTTATACGGCCCAATAAACCTCGGACTTAGCTTGCCTTTTCTGCCAAACCTCAGCACCTTCTTCCAAGGCGAGACCTTTAAGAAAACACGATCTCCCACAGCGAACTCTATATCTCTTCGCTTAAGATCGGCATAAGACTTTTGTCGGTCTGAAGCTTCCTTCAATCGAGACTGAATCAACTTAACCTTGTCCTCGGTCTCAGCAACCAACTCAGGTCCCAACAACTGACGTTCTCCTAACTCTGTCCAACATGTAGGTGAGCGACACTTCCTACCATACAGCGCCTCATATGGTGCCATTTTGATGCTTGCTTGGTAACTGTTGTTGTAGGCAAACTCAGCTAATGGTAGAAACTCCTCCCAACTACCCTTGAAGTCCAGAACACAACCTCTCAGCATGTCTTCCAAGATCTCGAAAACCCCTTTACATTGCCCGTCCGATCATGGGTGAAAAGTCATCTTTGAAATCCAAGCGCGCATCAGAGCTTGATGCAACGCTCTCCAGAACCTCGACGTAAACCTGGGATCCCTATCCGAGATAATCGAAACCGGAACACCGTGTAGCCTTACTATCTCTGACACATAAAGCTTCGCCAATCTCTGAAGTGAATAGTCCACTCTCACCGGAATGAAATGGGCCGACTTCGTCAGACGGTCCACAATAACTAAATCGAATCTTTCTTGCTTGGCGTGAGCGGTAACCCACTGACGAAATCCATAGTTATCCTTTCCCATTTCCACTGAGGAATCTTCACCGGCTGCAGCAAACCCGATGGTAATCGGTGTTCGACCTTGACTGGCGACAAGTCGACACTTCCCAATACTCTGTCACCTCACCTCTTTCTTCAAGCCGAGCCACCAAAATCGCTCTTTAAGATCCCTATACATTTTGCTACCTCCAGGATGCATAGCATAAGGACTGCTATGTGCGTCCTGAAGAATCCTCTGCCTCAGCTCAACGTCTTTAGGCATACAAGCCTTCCCTTGGAAACACAAAACCTCGTCACTAGACAAGCTGTAACCCTCCAAACCACCATTCTGCACTTGTAACCTTCGCGCACTCAGAACCTCATCCTCTAACTGTTTTTCTCTGATCTGCTCAACCCAAGTAGGCTTAACCTGTAGCTCTGCCAGAATACTCCCATCGTCATACAAACTCAAATGGGCAAACATCGCTCTTAAGTCCGAAACAACCCTACGGCTCAACGCGCGTGCGCCACCACGTTAGCCTTGCCCGATGATATTCAATTGAATATCGTAGTCCTTGAGCAACTCAACCCATCTACGCTGCCTCAAATTCAGATCCTTCTGAGTCAATAGGTATTTCAGACTCTTATGATCCGTGTAGACGATTGACTTCTCCCCGTATAAGTAGTGCCTCCATTTTTAGAGCGAAGACTACAAACGCCACAACTCTAAATCGTAAGGTCGTCGGATAGTTGACCTCGTGTGGCCTCAATTGCCGAGAAGCGTAAGCCACAACCTTACCTTCCCGCATCAAAGACACAACCCAATCCGTATGTGATGCGTCGCGATGCATACTGTGAATTCCTTACCAACCTCGGGTTGAATTAAAACAGAGCCTCGGTCAAGATCTTCTTCAACTTATCAAAACTCTCCTGCTGTTTCTCGGTCAAACGAACGGAACTCCCTTCCTTAACGACTTAGTCATCGGTCTTTGCAATTAACGAGAAACCCTCAACAAATCTTCTGTGAGTATCCCGCCAAACCCGAAAACTCAGAATCTCGGCCGATCGACTTAGGAGGCTTCCAATCCAAAACCGCCTCAACCTTCCGAGGATCTACTCTAATCCTCTCCGTGATACTACATGACCCAAAAACGTCACTTCACTAAGCGAAACTCGCACTTCATCGAACTTAGCATAGAGTTGCTTCTCCTCAAAAATCGCAACACCACTCTTAAGTGTGCATCATGCTCTTCTTCCGACCTTGAGTAAACCAAGATGTCGTCAATAAAAACCACGACGAAACGGTCCAGATACTGCTGAAACACTCTATTCATCATATCCATAAAAGCTGCCGGAGCGTTAGTCAACCCGAACGGCATTACGAGAAATCGTAGTGCCCGTGCGAGTCCAAACGCCGTCTTATGGATATCCGCTTCCTTAACTTTCAACTGATGGTACCCCGACCTCAAATCGATCTTTGAAAACACCGATGCACCTTTCAGCTGATCAAACAAGTCATCTATCCGTGGTAACGGATACTTGTTTTTAATCGTCAGCTTATTCAGTTGGCGGTAGTCTATACACATCCGCATCGTACCGTCCTTCTTCTTGACGAATAATACCGGCGCTCCCCACGGTGAAACACTTGGCCTAATGAAGCCTCGATCCAACAGCTCCTGAATCTGAGCCTTAAGCTCCACCAATTCCTTTGGTGCCATCCTATATGGAGCAATAGACACTGGCGCAGTCCCTGGTAGCAGATCTATCCCAAACTCTACCTCACGATCCGGTGGCAAACCCGGAAGCTCCTCTGGAAACACATCCACAAATTCCTTAACAGTACGAACCTTCTCAACAGCAGATTCTTTAGCCTCCAAGGCATACACATGAACCACATACGCTTCACACCCTTCCCACACCATCTTTACAGCTTTTAAGGCCGACACCACATTGGATAAGTAATCTCTCCTATTACCTATCATAATCACTTCATCTCCCTTATCCGTCGATAGAACCATGCGCTTAGCCGCGCAATCCACCTTGGCTTGGTACTTAACCAACCAGTCTATCCCGAGAATCAGTCGAACTCCCCAAACGCGCGGTTCCATAAGATCGCCACAAAAATGACCCCTTGGAGTTCTAGGGGTACATCCTTATCTGACTTATCTACGACTGGCTGAGTGACCTAGAGGGCTAAGTATACGATCATTTGTCTAGAAGCGGTTTACGAGTCTAAGTCCATGGTCCTAACTATACTACTAGCAACATACGAATCGTGGAACCCAAGTCAATTAAAGCGGTATAGGAGAACCAAAAATCAAAAACGTCACGGTGATTACGTCCGGTCATGTCGCCGCCTCGCGGCGTCTGTCTGCATACACCGAACAGCCGCCGTGCCTCGTAACTACCGCGCGCCGCCCGATGCTCCACGACCTCGACCAAATCCACTACCACCGCCATTACCACGGCCCCTCCGTGGTGGCGATCCATTACCTCGAATCGATCACGGCCACGACTCTCGGGATCGAATCTCGCCATCCTACGCGGGCGGTCCCTAATGCGATGATCCGAGATCCACACTCAAAGCAACCTTTTCCACCAGTCCAACAACCACCCCAATGAGATTTCCCATCACGATTACATCATGCGGCGGTCCCTCGCCTAGCGAAGAACAAACCTAGCGGTGATTATTCGCCCCTCTGTCTAGCCTCTCTTCTGCGGATTACGGGCGATCCGAAGACCCCAAGCTCCTCTTAAGCCTACTTGCGTCCATGCTCACCTTACCGACTCCTTAACACCCTCGGCTACCTTAGCCTTCTCGACTAAGACAACAAACTCGCGCCTCGCCGTGGAGCAATCAGCGACCTCAACTCGTCTCTCGCACCCATCCTCGAACGAACACACCTCTCATGCTCGGTGGCTACAATGCCCGGCATACCTACTCGGCTTCGGAACTCGGCCTGCGTACTCGACCAGCGATTACTCCCGAACAAGCCTCGAAAATGCCTTCCACATTGGGAGTCGATGTAACTAGCCCCGATGTATTTCTTTTGATATGCGGCTCGAAATAATCCCATGTCGGATCCTCACCGCCACACTGTTGTCCGAACCGTGAGCCACCACCGATATGACTCATCCCGAAGAAGCGATCGATGCCCTTCAACTTCTCTTGGTAGTCAAGTCCAGATCATCCATGATCCGCTCGGTTGCCTCCAGCCAATATTCGGCGATGCTTAGAGCAACACCGATACACCTCGGAAGAACTCGGCCCCATTAGCGGAGTCGCTCAGAGCAGATTTCCTAACTCCCGCACCACCACCTACACCAGCTACTCTTTCCAACACCCGCGAGATCGTGCAGCGACACTGCATCGTCTCGATCCGATCTTGGAACTCACCACCTCCACCGGTGGCGGGCGCAGCATCTCATTTTCGACCCTTGACCGGATCCTACGGGTTCGAAAACGTCATCCTACCTCGACCTCGACCACGAGTATTACGACCACGTCCACCTCGAGTACTCATGACTAAACGATCTCGTTTACGATTAAAAGATTTTTATGCATTAGTATCGTTCCACTTTCTTAACCGCAAAGAAATTTTATGAATGGAGTTTAATCAGGAGTTCTTTCGAGCAACCAAGGTTTCAATCTTCTATCCTATTCACCCAAAAGAGGTCATACATCCATTCCTTAACCCTTTCCATACCTATTCACTCTTCGGACATTGCTGCCCATTCCTAACCCAAGGGTATTTTCGTCATGTTCCCTACAGGGTATTTTCGTAATAAAAGATATTTTAAACTTTCGTACAACCGGTCACTTTGAAATTCCAAAAATTTTGAGAGTGTTCTTTGAAAATTTTGTAAAATACTTCGTTTTGGAAACCAGGGGTGTTTTAGTAATTTTTCACAAACTGAGGGCATTTTCGTAAATTTCCAAAATCAAAATTTTCGATTGATATTTTGTAAAACAGAGGGTTTAAATTTCGTAATATCATTGAAATTTTGGGCAAAATCATTGAGTTGCTATTTTATAAACCGAGGGCCTTTTTAGTAAATTTACCCCTAAGGGCATTTTTGTAATTTTCCATAAATCAGGTTTTTCAAGAGAATTGTTGTAAAAGTGACATTCTCAGTTTTGAAAGAATTTATTGCAAAAAGTTTGAAAACATTAGGGTTATTGTTGTATTTTCGAAAACATGGCTAATTCCCTTTTCGGGTTTTAGTCGTTAGGTTAAGTCTATGACCGAGCCTTCTTGGTCAGGGTGAACTCGAGCTACGCACCAGGTGGGATACTGCGAAGAGGAGGTGAGTCACGAGGATCGCTTAAATACCAAGCTCTTGGTTCCTCTCCTGAGACATGCGTGCAGGAGTTACCACACCCCAGCCCCGTGGTGAGTCATAGATTGGTTTAGTGCTTTAAGTCTTATGCTTTAATTCAAGTGTTTGAGTGATCTAATCCTAGGGTTCAAGTCCTATAAATCTAACTCGTTCCATATCACCTACCCTTCTACAAATAGTAATTCACAGAAGAGTTTAGAACTACTTACAGGCGGCTGGTGCAGGAGACTCGGTGCCATGCCTTGTAAACCATGTATTCAACCCCAAGACACTTAAAACGAACTTTTGAAAACAATTTGGGCCTCAGGCCCACAGCCGAGCTATTGAACTTAGCTCTGATACCACAATTGTAACACCCCAAACCCGGTCCAAACACCACGACCGAGATACGTATGTTACGGGAAACCGTGTTCGAAAATTCAATTTGTACTAAATAGAATGGTAAAACTTTGATCCGTTTAGAAAACAAGTTGTTTAATATCGTTACTAAAACATTTAGGCTTAGTAAAAATTTGCTTTCAAGTTTGGAAACAATCGATTTCCATATACTTATAAAATCAGTACGATACCCGATGGTATAGTTGAAAACGTATCGCTTTGTTTGTTTGAAAACGTTGTCTTTCCAAATTTTAATAAAATCCGTACCAAGTTATTATTTTTCAAAGATACCAAAATCTAATGTAAAACATAAACATCATAAAGCACATCTTAAAAAGGCTTTCTACAAATCCAAGATAAAACCCGAAATAAAGGTAAGCAAACTAAAGTACCCAAATGAAAATGTCTGAGTAAAACTTTTTATTCAAAGATGGCATAAGCACCAAGAGTCCATCCTCCCATGTCCGCGTCTCACGAGTCACCTGAAATGTCAAAGGAGAGGGTGGCCGAGTGACTCAATGTGTGTAAATCCCGCTCCCAAAGAAAACAACATGCTAACACACATCATACATAGCAACATAATTAATGCAACCCAATCCTAACCATCCATATCGCCTTTTCTACCCTGTGTAGAACCAAACCACTGGTGACATATAGTCACAACGTGTTACCAAAACACCGGTGTCCCAAAGATACAATATCCGTCAATGTGGTACCAAACCACTTTGGTGTCCCAAAGACACAATTGTGCTACTAAAGCACCGGTGACCAAGTCACAAATCCAATGATGGGGCCAACCCATCGTGTGTGATACCAAATCACTAGCGAGACGATCCCATATCTCAAGTGGGGCCAACCCACGGTGGTGGTCAAACCACGTGGACTAGTCGCAATGAGGTGCCAAACCTCTCGGTGTCCCAAAGACACAATGTGCTACCAAAGCACTTTGGTGACCGTAGTCACAAATCGGTGATGGGGCCAACCCATCGTGTGTTACCAAAACACCGGCGTCAATCCCGTATAATCATCTCGTGGGGCCAACCCACTGTGGTACTGAGCCATCGGGACGAGACGCCGAGGTACCAAACCTCTGGAGGTGCCAAACCTCTGGTGACCCAAAGTCACAAAGTTGTGCTACCAAAGCACTGGTGCTCGTCAGCACAATATATCACTACTCCCTCCTCTCGTATCACCCATACATATCATACTCATGGGGTTATGTATCTCATACAAGCCATGCATATCATGCTAACATACCAAGCATTACAACTCATAACATGCATAACATAAATCATGATATCATGTATTATCATTAATACTCATCATAGAACAGACTTACCCGAATCGTACACATACCCCTTTTTGGGTATCCAATTATCCTTCTCACTGTTTCAATCTTATTAAGCAATCAAGTTTATTAACAACGTTACTAAGTAGAGGGTGTGTTAGTTACACACCTGATAAATACGAGTCTAACGATCCCTACAAATCAATCTGAGTCCCTTGATTGACTGGCTCCTAGAATCGGCCAAACATAAGGTTAGGCATCTATGACATTCGGCCATCAACAAATAACCAAAGGGGTTAATATCGAACCCTTACCTTTTTAGATGATTTGGTTTCCTACCAAATCCGAATCACCCAATGATTCTCCTTAGCAATCGGCTACACCATAAAAGAGAAACCATCAATACTTAACAGCTTAGCTAAATGAAAACTAAACAAATAGGCTAATAGAATGCCCTCTTACCCCCACTTACCAAACACCAAAAATCGATCAACCAAACAGGATCACCCTTCACTGATATTCGGTCACCAAGGCACTTCTAAAAGAGAGGGGAGTTTCGGCCAAGGCTTCAAAAGAAAGGAGAGGATTCGGCTTATAGGTGTTCAATACCCTTAGGTGGTTCGGCTTAGAGAGAAAAGAATGAGAACAAGGGTGAGAAGAGATAGAGAAACGGCACTAGTACTTAGGAAAGAAGGAAAATAAAAGATGAATCCAAAAGAAATAAGAGAAACGGTGGAGGTGTTTGGAAGATGAGAGTTTCGGCTATTAAGAAAAGTTGACACAAAATAATTTCGGCAACTAGATGTTTGCACATTCGGTTTCAAAAAGAAAGTGAAAGAAATTCTTTAGGCATTCGGTTTTGAAAAGGAAAAAGAAAGACTTACTTGGAGGAAATTCGGCTAACACCTTCTCAAAAAGGCAACACAGGTTCGGCAATTGAGAGCTTACACTTTCGGTTTTGGTATGGCAAAAAGGGAAAATTTGCTTCTAAAGATTTTGACCGAAAACACCAAAACTCAAAATGAATTTCTAAGGCACTATCACACACCCACACTACCAAGCCGTCACTCCCCCCCCAAACTCCCCCTAAAATTCGGCCTCAATCCCCCCATTCACTCCACTCCACAAGTTCAAAATAGTTTGAACAAGTCTTCCTCCTTAATTTACTCACCACCCACCATTCAAATGGGTTGACAAAGTCCAAGGCAGAGTTTGAACTGCCACAAACTCCTCCCTCCTTGGCGTCAAAAAGAGTGCCAAAAATAGCCACTCATGCCTCGAACACAAGGCCTCCATCCTTGCTTTAGGCGTTACCCACACCAAGCCTTAGTGACGTCAAGCTTGCCACTACACCAGCTCCTTTTTTGTGCAACAAAACCACAATTAAAACTCTTACACCCCAGCTCCAACAGCTCCCCTGACTTAACACCCAAAAACCAAAATTTTCCCATTCCCTCAGGCATACACCTAGCCTATAATTAAACCCCTAAAACATAAAAATAATAACATAGCACACCAACACCTGCAAAACATGCCTAAACAAAAATAACCCCCTAACCCGGGATATTACAAAATCACATAAACAATATTTAAACTATCGCTAGGAGCATAACGGTCATTTCACCCCTTGGGGGTATTTTGGTAACTTACCCATCAAGGGTATTTCGGTAACTTATCCACTAAGGGTATTTCGGTAATTTTCCCACTGAAGGTATTTTGGTAATTTACCCACTAAGGGTATTTCGGTAATTTACTCACTGAGGGTATTTCAGTAATTTGTCACCCAACAGCCTTTCTGGAAGCCCACTGTCGCCTCGAGCGACACAGGTTCCCTTTGGGGTCACTACGGTGTAATTGGGCCTAAAATCCAATTTCGGCCCAAATGGGCCCACACGCTCGTGTGGCCCATTCAGCTCATTTTCGGTCTCAGTTCTACGAACTTCGCAGTCGCAACAATCATCCGGTACTTACCATCGATTCCACTCATATGGGCCCGTTAACCCATTGGGCCCACTTAGCCCACTTCGGCTCAACAAGGCCCATTATAGCTTCAGTTTCACGAGAGCGTTCGTGACACTCTCAACGGTTTACCACCATCACTAGTGGCTTGGTTTATCACTACGATCGCTCGCACGCTCAAGTGACCTCAGTTGTCGATACTCTGGCTTTCCAGTATTTCAGCTTTTAGCCGATTCACAAAAACATCGCTTATCAGATTAAGCAGTGGTGTGAGAATACACACCTTGTTATGAATGTAGGTTGAAGCTCCCAAGATAACGCACCTATGAAATCAATAAATTCTGATCCATTAGTCTTAACCCTGATAAGACATCTCCAAAGATTGAAACCGATTAATCAACCAACACTACTTACCACTAAACAAGAGATCCACTGCAAAGAAAGAGTGTTCAGTCGGCTCCCTGGTTAAGCAAGTCGAGTCCCTAGCAACGTTTAAACGGATAGGAGATGTTAGCTACACAATACCCACTGCCATAATTGAAAGCAAAACAGCCTTTCGGCTTGAGAGAACCCAAAACGATAAGAAAAGAACTCGACCAACCCATATTTGGCCCTAGTCACACTTACCAACCACTGTAACACCCCAAACCCGGCCCATGAGCCCTGACTGGATCTGGTATGTCACGTAGTAAAAATGTTTGAACTATTTCGATTAGCTGGTGAAAATCTGGAAATTTGTTGAGTTTATAAAACGGTGTCCATTAAAATCTCCGATGGGGTTGATTTTATAAACATGGTTGAGTTGAAACTTTTTTTTCTTTGAAACCATTTGATCAATTAAATTTTAGAAACATCAGAGTTGTTGTTAACTGGGTGAATTTTGCTACCCGATGGTAACATCTTTGAAAACTCGTAAAAGTTACTTACTTTAAAAACGTTACTTTTAACCAACTCATTTAACAATTCATAAATTCATTAGCAATATAGTAGAAGTAAGATAAACAAAAAAAAAAACATCCACTTAAACATCCAAAATAATAGCTAGCGGCCTTATTTCAACCCAAAACCAAAATTTAGTAAATAATAAACTTTAATCGTGCTAAACAAAATTTCCAATCCAAGGAACAAGCATGGCCGCCTCGAGTCCTCTCCGGCTCCATCTCCGCGATCTACTCATCTGCAAAATGATATGAGAAGGGGTGAGTCACCAAGACTCAGTGGATAAATCCCCAACCCGGAAGTGCAAACTCATACACAAAGTATTAGTAAGACATGCAAAACATGCAACCCGAAACTAGCCATCCATACTCCTTTAACTACCCCGTGTGGTCAAAACCACTGGTGGTCAAAACCACTGGTGACCGGAGTCACGAATCAAGTGATGGAGCCAACCCATTGTGTGGTCAAAACCACTGATGACCATAGGTCACATTTTATCAATATGTGGTCAAAACCACTGGTGGTACCAAACCACTGGGACTTAGTCACAATTTATATCAACGGTGTGGTCAAAACCACTGGTGACCGAAGTCACAATTAAACTGATGGGGCCAACCTATCTTGTGGTCAAAACCACTGGTGACAGTCCATAGAGAATATTCCCCCTCCTCTCTTCAATCCCATTACCAACATGCTCATAACATGCTTAACATATTATCATAAATCATGCATATAAGTCATGGCATACCATCTTACCCATCATGTCATTCTTATAACATATTTAAAGTCACAAGCAACTTACCCGGAATCCATGCTCATGCCCACCAGGCAAATCACTATCAAAATAGTTAACTGTAACATAATAAGCAATGCCAACTAATAAAGTGTGTGACAGTTTTACACACCTGTTTACTCGGGAGACTAGCAAATCCCGAACTATACTAGCGGAATCTCGTGAGGTTGTTTCCCCCTACAATCGGCCAACACCCATACTTTTAGATCTAATAGCCATTCGGCTATACTAATAATCCCGAGGGATTAATCGCATCTGAAATATGGCCTTGGGCCGAAACTTACTATCACTTACCAAAGCGAGTTTAAATCCCAGAAGCCTTTGTCGATTAGTCCCTAAAACCATAACACATATGCGGTTACCACTTAAATACCATACAAGGCCCATAGCCGAATATAAACAACCACTTACCTTGCCGATCAAAATCCTGAAATTGTCACTTGTGCCTTGAGTAGTCGAGACCCTTCGAAGAATCGAAACCCGAAAGACTCCTCCAAAGCACCTTAGTGTCGACTACACAAAAGATACACTATTAAGACACTATACATATTCGGCCAACCTTACTAAAGCCTATTCTCAAGCTTTCGGCACACCACAAAGGAAGAGAAGAGAACCCAGTTGTTAAAAGGAATACTTACCACTATTGTTTCCTTGAAGAGACTAAAAGTGAAAAGATTCCGGCTATGGCTCCTAAGTGTTGATGAAGATATTCGGCCAACACAAGATGAAAGATGAAGTTTTGAGTAGAAAGGGGTGATAGGTTCGGCCAAGTAGAAACAAAAGAAGAGAGGGGTTTGAAGAATTTTGGTCAATGAGGACTAGGGAGAATTTGGCCAGGAAACAAATTGAGAAGAAAAGAAAAACAAGTTAGATGAATTTCGGCACCCCCTTGCTATACTCAAAACCGATTATGAAAGTCCCTAAGGAGTCCTACATTTGGCCATCTCTCCCTTTTGTGATAATTTTTATCTTTTAATTATCACCTCACTCAAAATAATAAAAAGAAATCCAACCTCTATCTTACCTTCCTAGCCGAAATTAAAAAGAGGATAAGACTTATCCTTAGCTTTCCCAAAGTCCTCAAGCCGTCCAACTCCTCTCTCTTCATGGCGCCAAAAAACAAAAATCAAAACACACTTTGTGCTTCCATCGTGACTCAAACTTGAGTCCCCCCTCCGACTTGGGGCGGCATTCACCAAAGCCCTAAGTGGCGTCCCCCAAGCCATTTTTCCAATCCGACTTTCATGTATGAAATCCTTACCATTTATTTTTAAGGCCTTCCTAGCCCAACTCCCCCTACATAACGCAAAAATAAAAGCTCCTAAGTGCAAATGCGACAGCTCAAACCCTCCTTTGCTGCACCCTTCCTAGCTCTTTAGGTAGCGTCCCAAGCCACCTTAGCACATGTTTCCTTGTGTCATGCTTCGCACCAAATGATTTTTAAGGCCTCATCACTTAGTTTTTTTCTTCTTAAGTGCTAAAAAAAACTTTTGGCCCTAAGTCAGACCTAGCCCGAGGTTATGACTAGACCCTAGAACATGTCAAGCAATCATAGCATACATATTTCTTCAATCAAGCACATGAAAAATAATTAAATTGCAGACAACCCCCAATTCAGGATGTTACAGTTCTACCCCCTTAAAAATAATTTCGGCCTCGAAATTACCTGGATCAGAAGAGTTGGGGGTATTGCTGCCGCATCACATCCTCGAGTTCCCACATTCTGTACCATGGTTTTGCCATAGCACTTTTACCAACGGTACCGACTTCCTCCTCAGAACTTTGACATCTCGATCCAAAATCTGTACCGGCTCCTCCTCGAAAGACAAGTCTGCGTTCACTTCAATCTCCATAATTGACACGATGTCATGGAAGACGTCATCAATCTGACTTAATTCTGCTGATAACTCGAGCTGGTAAGCTACCGGTCTCACACGTTTCAACACTGTGTACGGCCCGATGAACCTAGGGCTTAGCTTGCCCTTCCGGCCAAACCTCAGCACTTTCTTCCAAGGTGATACCTTCAAGAAGACCTTATCACCCACTGCATATTCAACCTCTCTGCGCTTAAGATCAGCGTAGGATTTCTGCCTATCCGACGCCTCCTTTAGACAAGCCCTGATTACCTTAACCTTATCTTCTGTTTCTGCCACTAACTCTGGCCCTAACATCTGACATTCACCCAGTTCTGTCCAACACGTAGGAGTACGGCATTTCTGACCATACAGCGCCTCATACGGTGCAATCTGAATACTCGCTTGATAACTGTTGTTATAAGCGAATTTCGCCAAAGGTAGGTACTCCTCCCAACTACCACGGAAATCCAAAACACAACCCCTTAACATATCTTTCAGCACTTGGATTACCCTCTCAGATTGTCCATCAGTCTGCGGATGAAAAGCCGTGCTGAAATTCAACTTCGTACCCAACGCCTGATGTAAGGCCTTCCAGAATCTCGACGTGAACCGGGGATCTCTATCTGAGATAATGGACACAGGTACTCCATGCAACCGCACTATCTCTGCTATATATAGCTTGGCTAACCGTTAAAGCGAGTAGTCAACCCTTACCGGTATAAAATGGGCCGACTTAGTTATCCGGTCTACTATCACCCATATCGAGTCTTTCTTACTAGGCGTAAGGGGAAGCCCACTTACAAAATCCATCGTAATCCCCTCCCACTTCCACTATAGTATCTTTACCGGCTGTAACAGTCCTGATGGCAATTGATGCTCAGCCTTAACTTGCTGGCATGTCAGACACTTGCCCACTAACTTGGTTACTTCCCGCTTAAGACCCAGCCACCAAAACTGCTCCCTTAAATCCCGATACATCTTGCTGCCTCCAGGATGTATAGCGTACGGGCTGCTATGAGCTTCTTGAAGGATCCGCTGCCTCAAATCATCATCCTTAGGCATGCATACTCTCCCCTGAAAATACAACACTCCATCGCTACCCAAGCTGAACCCTTCAGCCTCACCATTCTGTACTTGCAACCTCCGAGTACTTAAAACTTCGTCGGTCAACTGCCTCTCTTTAACCTCATCGATCCAAGACAGCTTTACTTGCAATTCTGCCAGAAGACTCCCATCCTCATAGAGACTTAGGTGAGCAAACATTGCTCGCAAATCTACTACCACCTTGCGGCTCAATGCATCAGCTACTACGTTAGCCTTACCCGGATGGTATTCGATTGAGCAGTCGTAGTCCTTCAACAACTCAATCCACCTCCGCTGCCTCAGATTTAAATCTTTTTGAGTCAAGAGGTACTTCAGGCTCTTGTGATCCGTGTACACTACCGACTTCTCCCCATACAGATAGTGCCTCCAAATCTTCAAGGCAAAAACCACAGCAGTCAATTCTAAATCATGTGTCGGATAGTTACCTTCGTGAGGCCTCAACTGCCGTGACGCATAAGCGACCACCTTCCCTTCTTGCATCAACACACACCCTAAACCAGTATGTGATACATCACAATACACAGTGAATTCCTTTCCTGCCTCAGGTTGAATCAATACTGGTGCTTCTGTCAAAATCTTCTTCAGCTTGTCGAAACTCTCTTGCTGCTTCTTAGACTACACAAACAGAACTCCTTTTCTCAGCAACTTAGTCAACGGTGCTGCAATTAAGGAGAAACTTTCCGCGAATCTCCTGTAATATCCTGCCAACCCCAGAAAACTCCGAATTTCTGTAACCAACTTTGGTGGTTTCCACTCCAATACTGCCTCAATCTTACTGGGATCCACCCTGATTCCCTCAGCTGAAACAACATGCCCTAGGAAAGTTACCTCCTTAAGCCAGAACTCACACTTGCTGAATTTGGCATACAACTGTCTCTCCCTTAGAACTTGCAGAACCACATGAAGATGTGCATCATGCTCCTCTTTAGACTTCGAGTACACCAAAATGTCGTCTATAAACACTACGACGAACCGATCCAGATAGGGTTGGAAAACTCGGTTCATCATATCCATAAATGCGGCTGGTGCATTCGTCAAACCAAAAGGCATTACTAGAAACTCGTAGTGCCCATACCGAGTACGGAATGCCGTCTTATGGATATCAGCCTCCTTCACCTTAAGCTGATGATACCCCGACCTAAGGTCAATCTTAGAGAAAACTGATGCACCCTTGAGTTGATCGAACAAGTCATCAATCCTGGGCAAAGGATACCTGTTCCTTATTGTCAGCTTGTTCAGCTGCCGATAGTCTATACACATCCTCATTGTTCCATCCTTCTTCTTGACAAAAATCACTGGAGCTCCCCAAGGCGATACATTCGGTCGGATGAACCCTCTATCCAACAACTCTTGGATCTGAGCCTTCAACTCTACTAATTCTTTCGGCGCCATTCGATACGGAGCTATAGATACTGGCGCGATTCCGGGTAACAAATTTATACCAAACTCAACCTCATGATCAGGAGGTAGACCCGGGAGTTCCTCTGGAAACACATCAGCATATTCCCTTACAGTCCGGACATCCCTCACAGCTGCACCCTTAGCTTCCAAAGCACAAACATGCACCACATATGCTTCATAACCTTTTCTAACCATCTTTTTCGCCTTCAATGCAGAAACCAGATTAAATAGGTAATCTCTCCTTTTACCTATCATCACCACTTCATCTCCTTCCATGGTCTTTAACACCATGCGCTTAGCTGCGCAATCCAGGCTAGCCTGATACTTTACTAGCCAATCCATCCCGAGGATCAGATCGAATCCCCAAACGACAGTTCCATCAAGTCAGCCAAGAACACGACCCCTTGGAGTTCTAGGGGTACATTCCTATAGAGTTTACTTACTTCTACAGAGTGACCTAGAGGGTTAAACACAATCATCTTCCTAGAAGTAAGCTTAAAGTCTAAGTTCAGAGTTTTCACTACGCTACTAGCAATGTATGAGTAAGTTGAGCCAATATCAATTAAGGTGCTATAGGGTACTCCAAAGATCAAAAACATACCGGTTATGACGTCTGGTGCGTCGCCCTCCTCTTGACGCCTCGCGGCATAGACCAAACTAGGTTGCCTAGCCTCAGTACCACCGATACCTCCACTCGGTGCCCCACGACCTCTGCCAGCACCATTACCTCCTCTTCCTGCACCATGACCTCTCGGTGGCTGTTGGTTATCCCTCCTATTCAGTACACGTTCCTGACCCTCAGACCTTAGCCTAGCTGCCTTTTTCAGACAGTCCCTAACTCGATGTTCCATGGATCCACATTCGAAGCATCCCCGATTACCATTCCAACACTCCCCCGTGTAAGACTTCCCACACTGAGCACACCGTGGCGGCCATTAAGTATTAGCAGCAGCAACAGGCCTAGCAGCTTGATCTGACCCACCATACCTTGTCCTCTTCTGCTGATTACCCGAAAACCTCGAAGATCCGGAGCTCCTCTTATTTCAACTCCTATCCTGATTTCGCCTAATAGACTGTCTTACCCCTTCAGCAACCTTAGCCTTCTCCACTAAGACAGCGAACTCCCGTTCCTGTTGTGGAGATATCATCATCCTCAGCTCATCCCTCAGCCTATCCTCGAATCTGACACAGCGTTCATGCTCCGTACCCACAATACCACGAGCATACCTACTCAATCGGAGAAATTCGGCCTCATACTCCGCCACCGTCTTATTACCCTGAACTAGGTTCAAGAAAGCCTTCCGCTGCGCATCCACGTAGCTAGCTCCTATGTATTTCCTTTGGTAGGCTCCCTTAAAGAATTCCCATATGAGGCCCTCCGCCATCGCTCCATCCCTTACGGTGAGCCACCACTGATACGACTCATCCCGTAGTAGAGAGATTATACCCTTCAGCTTTTCCTCGGCTGAAAAATCTAGGTCATCCATGATCCTCTCAGTTGATTCCAACCAATATTCCACCGTACTAGGTGCCACACCTGATACACCCTAGAACACCTCAGCTCCATTGGCTCGGAATCGCTCGGGTACAGATTTTCGAGCTCCCATACCTCCACTTGCTCCTGCCACCATCTCAAGAACTCGAGCACCGCCTGCGATACTGCCTCACCCCCTGTCTGATCCTGCTACTCAACACCAAAAGTTGGGTGTGGTAGTGGCGGTGGTACCTCATTATCAGACCCCTAACCTGACCTAACGGGTTTTGACACGGTCATCCTGCCTCTACTGCATCCACGACGGCCACGTCCTCTAGAACTCATCTCTATCGTTGCGATCTGATTAAAAAGTTTTATGAATTAGTCATTGTTTCACTGATTATCCGCGAAGAAATTTTATGAAAGAAGTTTAGAAGTATTTCTTTCGATCAATCAAAGTTTCAAGTCTTCTATCCTAATTCAAAGATACACATTCATTTAGCAGCGCCTATCATACACATTCACTTATGCCATCACCTTTTGTCCTATTCCTATCCCGGGGTATTTTCGTCATTTCCCTACATGGTATTTTGGTAATAAATCAGAGAAATTTGAAGATCTTAATAAATCTGGGCACTTGGAAATTTTCCAAAACTGGAGGGTATCTTCGAAACTTCCTCAACTTAGAGGTATGGCAGAAATTTTAGAAACCAGGGTTATTTTGGTAATTTTTTTAATTAGGGGTAAACTCGTAAATTTTTCAAATCGGGGTATTTTAATATTTTGCAAAATAGGATTTCTGGATACTTTTGTAAAGTAAGAAAATTTTATTGAATTCAGGGTAGTACGAAAATTTTTAGAAACCAAGGGCATTTTTGTAATTTTGCCACTAGGGACATTTTGGTAATTTTCTAAATCAAAAATATTTTGGAAATTTTTCAAAAATAAAATTTTTTTTCCTACCATTTAAAGGGGTAATTTGGTGATTTAAAACTAGGGTTTTCATAAAAACATGGGTAATCCATTTCGGGTTTTAGTATTGAGTTTAGCCCGCAACCGAGTCCTCTTGGTTAGGGTGAACCGTAGCTACGCAACAGGTAGGATTCCTGCGAAGAGGAGGTGAGTCACTAGGACTGCTTAAATACCAGGCTCTTCCGGATCCAATCCTAGACATGTGCACCATGGTTGCCACACCCTAACTCGGCGACTTAGCCACAGGTTTGTTTAATTAGGCATTAAGTCTTATGAAATTCCTATATTGGGGTATACTATTCCTAGGGTTCAATAGTTCCTATTCCTTTAGTCTACATTTCCAAGCTACCCATTTACCCCTATCAAGTATTCACAGAACAGTCAGAGATACTTACCTGGGCGGATTAGTGCCGGAGACTCGATGCCATGCTGTTCAAAACAAAAACCATTTTCATAATATTTCACAGAGGCCTACCAAAACATTTTGGCCCCTGGGCCCCCACAACTGAGTTTTGAACCTCGCTCTGATACCAAAAATATAACACCACAAACCCGGCCCATGAGCCCTGACCGGATCTGGTATGTCACGTAGTAAAAATGTTTGAACTATTTCGATTAGCTGGTGAAAATCTGGAAATTTGTTGAGGTTATAAAACGGTGTCCATTAAAATCTCTGATGGGGTTGATTTTATAAACATGATTGAGTTGAAACTTTTTTTTCTTTGAAACAATTTGATCATTTAAATTTTAGAAACATCAGAGTTGTTGTTAACTGGGTGAATTTTGCTACTCGATGGTAACATCTTTGAAAACTCGTAAAAGTTACTTACTTTAAAAACGTTACTTTTAACCAACTCATTCAGCAATTCATAAATTCATTAGTAATATAGTAGAAGTAAGGTAAACAAAAAAACCATCCACTTAAACATCCAAAATAATAGCTAGCAGCCTTATTTCAACCCAAAACCAAAATTTAGTAAATAATAAACTTTAACCGTGCTAAACAAAATTTCCAATCCAAGGAACAAGCATGGGCGCCTCGAGTCCTCTCCGGCTCCATCTCCGTGATCTACTCATCTACAAAATGATATGGGAAGGGGTGAGTCACCAAAACTCAGTGGATAAACCCCCAACCCGGAAGTGCAAACTCATACACAAAGTATTAGTAAGACATGCAAAACATGCAACCCGAAACTAGCCATCCATATTCCTTTAACTACCCCGTGTGGTCAAAACCACTGGTGGTCAAAACCACTGGTGACCGGAGTCACGAATAAAGTGATGGGGCCAACCCATCGTGTGGTCAAAACCACTGATGACCATAGGTCACATTTTATCAATATGTGGTCAAAACCACTGGTGGTACCAAACCACTGGGACTTAGTCACAATTTATATCAACGGTGTGGTCAAAACCACTGGTGACCGAAGTCACAATTAAACTGATGGGGCCAACCCATCTTGTGGTCAAAACCACTGGTGACAGTGCATAGAGAATATTCCCCCTCCTCTCTTCAATCCCATTACCAACATGCTCATAACATGCTTAACATATTATCATAAATCATGCATATAAGTCATGGCATACCATCTTACCCATCATGTCATTCTTATAACATATTTAAAGTAACAAGCAACTTACCCGGAATCCATGCTCATGCCCACCGGGCAAATCACTATCACAATAGTTAACTGTAACATAATAAGCAATGCCAACTAATAAAGTGTGTGAGAGTTTTACACATCTGTTTACTCGCGAGACTAGCAAATCCCGAACTATACTAGCGGAATCCCGTGAGGTTGTTTCCCCTACAATCGGCCAACACCCATACTTTTAGATGTAATAGCCATTCGGCTATACTAATAATCCCGAGGGATTAATCGCACCTGAAATATGGCCTTAGGCCGAAACTTACTATCACTTACCAAAGCAAGTTTAAATCCCAGAAGCCTTTGTCGATTAACCCCTAAAACCATTTCACATATGCGGTTACCACTTAAATGCCATACATGGCCCATAGTCGAATATAAACAACCACTTACCTTGCCGATCAAAATCCCGAAATTGTCACTTGTGCCTTGAGTAGTCAAGACCCTTTGAAGAATCAAAACCCGAAAGACTCCTCCAAAGCACCTTAGTGTCGGCTAGACAAAAGATACACTATTAAGACACTATACATATTCGACCAACCTTACCAAAGCCTATTCTCAAGCTTTCGGCACACCACAAAGAAAGAGAAGAGAACCCGATTGTTAAAAGGAATACTTGCCTCTATTGTTTCCTTGAAGAGACTAAAAGTGAAAAGATTCCGGCTATGGCTCCCAAGTGTTGATGAAGATATTCGGCCAACACAAGATGAAAGATGAAGTTTTGAGTAGAAAGGGGTGATAGGTTCGGCCAAGTAGAAACAAAAGAAGAGAGGGGTTTGAAGAATTTTAGTCAATGAGGACTAAGGAGAATTCGGCCAGGAAACAAATTGAGAAGAAAAGAAAAACAAGTTAGATGAATTTCGGCACCCCCTTTGCTATACTCAAAACCGATTATGAAAGTCCCTAAGGAGTCCTACATTCGGCCATCTCTCCCTTTTGTGATAATTTTTATTTAATTTTCACCTCACTCAAAATAATAAAAAGAAATCCAACCTCTATCTTACCTTCCTAGCCGAAATTGAATAGAGGATAAGACTTATCCTTAGCTTTCCCAAAGTCCTCAAGCCGTCCAACTCCTCCCTCTTCATGGCGCCAAAAAGTAAAAATCAAAACACACTTTGTGCTTCCATCGTGACTCAAACTTGAGTCCCCCCTCCGACTTGGGGCGGCATTCACCAAAGCCCTAAGCCCAACTCCCCCTACATAACGCAAAAATAAAAGCTCCTAAGTGAAAATTCGGCAGCTTGAACCCTCCTTTGCCGCACCCTTCCTAGCTCTTTAGGTAGCGTCCCAAGCCACCTTATCACATGTTTCCTTGTGTCATGCTTCACACCAAATAATTTTTAAGGCCTCATCACTTAGTTTTTTCTTCTCAAGTGCTAAAAAAAACTTTTGGCCCTAAGTCAAACCTAGCCCGAGGTTATGACTAGACCCTAGAACATGTCAAGCAATCATAGCATACATATTTCTTCAATCAAGCACATGAAAAATAATTAAATTGCAGACAACCCCCAATTCAGGATGTTACAACCACTGTCTGAGATTCAAAATCTGAATGAACGGAGAGAAGGATATGCTTAGATCCTAATAGATTTGGCCCTACTCTAAAAGGGTCAAGGTTTTAAGTGTTTTGTCTTATGCTTTGAATGGAGAGGGAAATAATAATAAGAGGAGAAACCGAAAGGGAATAAAGAATACAACAGCACATGAGCAGTAATCACGAGGTGATGGAAAAGAGGAAAGAAGATGGGAGAGGAGAGGCTTGATCGTCTAGTAATTGTCAAAAAGTGAAAGAAAATAAGACATTTTGGAATGAAATGATTTCGACAGGGATCAAAAGAAAGAAAAGAAGTAAAAAAATGAACCTGAAATGTCCAAAAACGCTAAACTGCAAACATTTTCCCCAAGAAGATTCAGAGAAAATTCAGCACTTCCCTTACACTGACCGAATATGCACTTTCTAAAATGAAAAGTCTTTGGCCGAAATTTTCTATTCACTTCCCCACATTCTGCCAACTCCCCCTCACTCATCCATCCCCTTGATTTCCTCCACTTCCTTCTCCTTGAATTACTCCTAGCCTCCCATTCAAATTATTTGACCAAGTCTCCAACTCCCCTTGCAGAGTTTTATCTGAACTCTGCTTCCTCCCTTCACCTGTCACAAAATAAAAGCCTCCAATTTTCCATCTGTAGGATTCGAAACCCTTCCCCCTTGCTCTTTCCTTGACACCACAGCCACCTTGCCACATGCTCAACTTATGTCTCCTAAATGCACATAACTATACTTAAGCCCTACTGCCAACAGCCCTCTCCACTAAAAGGACCAAAAACTAAAATTTTTCCAAGGCTTGGACTCGAACCCAGGCCTCCCTAGAACCCCCAAATACACTCAAGTAACCAGCTGAGCAATCACAACATGAAATTATGCAAAAATTTACAACCCCTAATTTTTGGGACATTACAGTTGAAGAAGGAATAACGCAACTATATAGAATACTAGAGAAATTAGATAAAATTACATATGATATTTAATTTTCTTGTTATTTCTATTTATATTGCATTATCAACTACTTTCTTGGATTAACATATTACATATTATAATTACATATTATATTTTTGTACTCTCAAATAAGATACGAGATTAGGATATAATTAGACTCTCTTAGCCAAACATGTTTAGAGAATTATAATTCTTTATAATTATAAGAAAGTTTAATTACAAACCTAATATTTAGGCTTTCTTCCAATTACTCTATAATGTCAAAATAGACTCTTAATACATATTTTTATTCTCAATTTTTTACTAATGAATTGTTGGAGGTGGGGGTGAGCATTCGATCAAATCGAGTGAAAAAAATTCGAGTTAATCGAGTTGATGACTCTAATTTTATCATCCTATCTTGATTTGAAATTTCTTGAATCGAGTCGAGCGGAACAAAATTTGAGTCAAGTCGAGTCAATTGAAATTGTTTGAGTTAAATTAAAAATATTAAACATGTCAAATTAAAATATTATTACAATATAACTAAGGGTAAAGTACACCAACGGTCACTCAAATTTGATCTGAATGACAAAACAGTCGCTCAACTTTTAATTCAGTCACTCAACTTTAAAAAATAACAAATCAGTCCTACTAACCATTTTCCATTACAGACGTAACAAAAAAGTGACCTGGCATTTAATTGGCTCCTTATTGTCATTAACCGACCTGCTGGAGGGTTAGCTGTCATTTAAACAGCCCCATTTAAGAGCCCTAGCTGGGCGGTAGAAGAAGAAGAAGAAGAATAGAAGAAATAGAGATGTCGACCGTGATTCCAGTGTGCTATTGTGGAAACCCAGCCAATTTAAAGACTTCTTAGTCCAATGACAACCTAGGTACGAGGTTTTTTGGGTGTAAGAAGTATGTTAGTGGGTTTCGAAATCCATTTCATTTTTTTCATTTGGTTTGATCCATCATTGATGCACTATTCACGAATTGTATTGTTGGGTCTTCTAAAAAAGTGAGGACGTTAGAGGATGCATGTAACAGCTCGTTTTTGGTCAAATCAGAACAGTAATTTTGGGACCACAAATCTGAGGTCAAAATATTTATTTTATTATTATTTTAATGTTTACAGCATGATTGAGTGATTGTGTGAAAATTTCGTCAAGAAATTTTATCGCTTGATTGGTCAATTTGATAAAAAGGACTAAATCGCGTAAAGTGTAAAAGTGGAGTTCCATAAGCTAAAAGTATCTAATAGCTATAGAATCTTAAATTAGAGGTTCTTATGTTGTAGTTAGACCATCTTAATTGTGATTGGACAAAGATGGACTTATATTAAGGTGTTTTAATGATTTATATTAAAGGTTAATATTGTAATTTGGTTATATAAGTTAATTAACCAAAACAAATAAAATTTTAGGCTATCATCTTCATCACTTGTCGAACGTTTGAAGAGAAGAAGCCATAGTTAGGGCTTAAGCATTCGGTCACTCTTCCTTGAACATGTAAGTCCATTTTTGTCCCGTTTTTAATGATTTTTGTGTTTTTGATATCATTGCAACTAGGTCTAGCTAGCCCAGGGACTATTTTGCAAAATTGTTAAAGATTTTGAAAGTTTCCATTGATGAATATGCATGATGTTTTTATGTTTGATGATAGATTATGAATGTTTATTATGAATTATACAAGTTTTGTTAAGTGATTTTGAGTGAAAATACAAAATAGGGTTAAATTGAGAAATGTGTAAAGTTAGTGGTTAAAATATGAAATAAATGAAAATTTTGGGCTGCTAGGGGAATTATGGTAATTCGGCTAGCATGGGCCTATTGTGAATTTCATTAATTTGTGATTTTATGAAATAAAGACTAAATTGTAAAATATGTGAAATATATGGGACAAAAGTGCAAATGTGTTTTAACGAGTGGTTTGGACTAAATTGAATGAATGGATGATTAAATAAGTTAACTTTGAATATATTTAGATCAATATAGGAGAAATACGAACTTGGATTGGGGAAAAGATAAAGTTATCGACTAATCGACTCGATTCATCGTTTTAACATCTGAGGTAAGTTCGTATGTCATAGTTTCATTATAAATGTATTTTATATGCTTTGATATAACATTAATAGTGATTATTTGATTACAGACAAGTTCGGAAATGATTTAACGATGATTCGATAGTTGAAATCCCGTTTGAACCTTAGGAATAGTTTAGGATGCTAGTGACATGTCATTAGGTATACTTTGAGTTGGCTTCGGGCCATGTTATTAGCACTTCGGGTGCAAGACATACCGGTTTGGCTTCGGGCCATGCATATCGGTTGATTTGGCTTCGGGTCATGATATCAGAATTTCGGATAAGTTACCTTGATTTGGCTTCGAGCCATGGTATAGGTACTTATCAGGTGAGACCTTAAGTATCCGACTTCTATTTTGAATGGTTCAACGGGTAAATGAATGATGTGGTTGAGTATGAGATTGGTATGAGATTGTACAGGTACGTATGGTAATGAATTGAGTATTGAAACTATGGAATTGATGAGTTCCTTGGTAAGTTATGTGAATGATCATTTGATAGCTTTGAGATTTAATAGAATTGTTGTATATCGTTTTCTATTATATGAATGATTAATGAATGGTGATATTTGCTCATTATTAACATACGAGCTTACTAAGCTATATAGCTTACTTTGTTGCTTTTCAGGGTTCTGGGGACTAAACTGATAACTTGAGAAAATTTTCAACACTTAGAAAAAATTTTCTCAAATAGGGGACACACGCCCATGTGACAAGGCCGTGTGTCTTACACGGCCACCAGACACGCCTGTGTCACAAGCTGTGTGAACATTCGAAATGGAAGTACATGGCCGTGTCCCAGCCGGTGTCCTACCCTATTTCCAAACAAGTGAGGTTACTGACTTAGGTCACACGGCCAACCACACGCCCGTGTGCCCTTTGAAGTGGCCACACACGTCCGTGTACTGGGCCATGTGTTAGGCCGTGCCAAACCTATAGGGTATACTAACGTATGCAACACAGCCAAGTCAAACGCCCGTGTGCTAGACCATGCGTCAATTAGGGGGTATACTGACTTGTGCCACATGACCCATCACACACGCTAATTCAAACCATTTTCAGTACCAACATTCAACATGCTTATAACCTCAAACCTTATTCCATCTAAACATACCAAATCACATATACAAATCAACTAACTATACCTTTACTAAACATACATTATTTTGAACCAATTCACAAACATAACTCACATCTAATATAAACCATATATGCACATAACCAAAACTCACCAAATTAAGCCAACTCTCATGGCTATATTTACAAGTCAAAACATATAGATTTAAAAGCCATTACAAATAACCAAAATCACTATCAACCCATAAACAAAATGACATCAAAATACCTATACATGCCATATACTCAAATCATAGTTTCAAAAGTACCAAAAAGTTAGTGGATAGTGTGGTGAAGTCTCCGACGAACCCTGAATCTGAGCTAGCTTTGAATGAAACTATATAGCTATATAGCTATATAGTGTGGTGAAGTTTCCGACGAACCTTGAATCCAAAAAGAGTTTGCTAAATCCCCAAGTCAAATTCTCCGAAGAACAGGAATGAAAATAAAACTAAAAAGAAATCCTAAGTACAAAAGAAACTAAAAATTGAAACCTAAACTAGAGTCCAAGTTTAAAGATACAGAAAAGATGACTCACAAGTGTTTAATAAAGCCTATTTATAACATTAGGGTTGGTCGTCGTCCCTATCCCTAATTCAGTTGTTGTTTTTACATTTAAGTGTATTGTGCGAACCAAAACACCCTCAGCTCGATAATTCTTCGTGTATAAGGCTGGTGTCGTGACATCCTCTACCTTATGCCGTGACATTGATGGTAGTTTTCTTGGCTCAGGCTTAGATTTAGGGCCATGTAGTGACATCCTCTGGCTAAATCATGACATTGAGGGCAGTTTTGTTATTTTGGGCTCCTACTCATTATGTTGCAACGTCGAACCTCCGTGTTGCAACATGGCAACCAGTCTCGAGTTCTCATGCCTTCGAGTGATGTCCTTTACAATTACTACACACATTAGCCTTCCTTTGGGCCTACTTTGGTCCTTAAGGTGATATAAATGACTCAATCACACTTTTTATTGATCAAGAACTAAAATTAAAAACTAAGTAAAATATAATGAAATTGCTCATATTCAAGCTCCTTAAGTACGAAACCAGTTTAATCTACTACAACAGATTGTGACTGGTCACTACTCTATTCCCTATTCGAGATTAATTCCATGATTATTCAATTCTCTTTTCTCTTCCAAATCCATCATGTTCTTCACATGATTTATTTAATTGAGATTGAGATTATGAATAACATGGGTGGCTAAATCCCTTAAGGAAGATTAACGAGTGGATGGAGATGCGATAAATGGAGGATTTAGGGTTTTTCAAGAGGGATTAGTTGTATGAATTGTGTGCGCTTAAATCACTAGGATTGGCAACCCTAGGAAGTTATCATAGGCTAGATGAGGTCGGAAGATAAGTTAAACTGTAATAGCCCGTTTTTAGTGAAATTGGAATAGTGGTTTTGGGGCCACAAATTTGATGTGAAAATATTTATTTTATTATTATTTTAATGTCTACATTGTGTTAGTAGTGTCGTATAAAATTTTCGTTAAGAAATTTTGATGTTTGCATGTTTAATTAAGTAAAAAGGACTAAATCGTAAAGGGTGCAAAAGTGGAGTTCTTGTAGCTAAAGGTATCAAATAACTATGAAACTTTAAAATAAGAGGACTTAGATGGTAAATAGACCATTTGTATAGTTAGTGGATATTCATGGGTTGGTTTTGTTGAAAATATGTATGTTTTTAAAGGATAAATGTAAATTAGTAATTAAAGGCTAAATTAATTAAAACAAATGACTCATCTTCTTCACTTCATCAAAGCCAACCAAAAATCACCATTAGAGGAGGGTTTGATATTCGGCCAAGCTATCCTATAGCATGTAAGTGGTTTTTGTTCCGTTTTTAATGATTTTTATGTTTTTGATATCGTTCTAGCTTAATCTAGCTAGCCTAGGGACTAATTTGAAAAATATTAAAGGATTAGGGTTTTTTCCATGAACATGTTTGCTTGATATTTGAAGTTTAATGAAATATTACAAGTCTTTGTTGTTAAATAAACAACTTTTGTAAAGTGATTTTTGATGAAATTATCATTTAGGGACTTATTTGTAAAAGTAGAAAAATGTCATGGTAAAATTATGAATTGATGATTTGTGTGGGTAGGTAAATCAGCTAGCATGGTATGTGGATGAAATTACATAAATTTCAATTTACGAGTTTTAAGGACTAAATTGTAAAAAAGGTTAAAATGATAGGGTAAAAATGTAATTATGCATAAATTTGAATTATAGATTATATTGAATGTTGAGATTGATTGAAATACTTAATTGAATATAATTATTTATTTATATCAAGAGAAATTTCAACCGGAATTAAATCGAGGAAAGGCAAAAATCACGGATTAGCTCGATCGCATTTTAACGCCCTAGTTGTCAATGTAAGTTCATAGTATTTCAATACGTAACTGAATTTCTCTTTGTATATTTTACATTATAGTTATGAAATTAAACACTTATAATTAATTATACCTTGAATTGCACATACGTGCCCCTGTTTGTACTTCGGTACCCTTGAATTGCACATATGTGCCCTTGTCTGTACTTCTGTAACGCCCCAAATTTAGGCCTAGTAGAATTGGGCCAATTGGGTTTTAGGCTTTGGGCTTTGGGTCTCAGAAAATTTTTAAGTGAGCGAGAAAATGACAATTGGCATGTGGGCTTTGAGGGTTAATGAATTTGGAGTGTCTAGGGGTGTTGGAGATGTCCTGGGATCAAGTAAGGGTATAGGAAAAATTTTGGTTTAAGCCCCAAGGGAACTGTGACTTCAGTTAGTAGGCCTTTTAAATAAATGAAGAAGAAAAATGATACAAAAGAGCTTGTGGTGTAGTGGCAAAGTGGCACCACTTAGGGAGCAAGGAGGTGGTGTCATTAGCAGGCAAGGGAGCCCAAGATTCGAGTAGTGGCATGGTATTTTATTGGATTATTTATTTTGCAGATTGGACGACCAGAGTTTGTGTTGGATTTGAACTCTTGCATTGGAGATTTTGAATTGGCCTTGTGAGATGGTTGTGGAGGAAATTTAGGATGGGATTGAGGAGTTATCAGGGAGAAAAGTTAGGAGCTGAGAAGTGTGAAGAGTTGGTGCCGAATGGGACTTTGGGGGAAGGTAGTTTCGGCTTTTGGCTATAAAAGGGGGTGCCGAATTCCTTTGAGAGGTTCCTTGGGTTTTCCATTACTTTTCTTTTCTCCCCCTCATTATGTTTCTTCCGTTGCCGAATTCATCCATTACCGAAAAACCATTATTCCTTTTTGCCGAAATCCCTATTGGTGTTGCGTTCTTCTTCTTTCTCTGAAAGCTGAATATTCCTTTATACGAATAACCCTATATTTTTTCGATTCCTTTTTGTTTTTCCTCCATCACAAATTGGCTGCTATTATCTACTCTTAATCAAGTTTTAAAAGCCGAATCTCGTTCAGTAGCTATCTAGGCCGCAGGAACAAAGGTTGGATTCGATAAGTACTTAGTCAACCTCTTTTAGTGTGTTTAGGTAAAAGCCGAAGGGCTATCTAACTCTTTCTTGTCGTTAACCTTGTATTAACAAGGGTAGGGTTCAAAGACCGCAAGCAGGGTAAGGATCGCTAGCAAGTGGTAAGTGTTCTCGTCTCAATTATGGATTAGTAAGTGGCCGAATGTAAGTGTGGCTTATAGAGGTGACTTGTGTGGAATATGAGTCACTTGATTTTTGATAGTATATGTGTGGGTGAAGATCTAGGGGATATTCGTGAATAATAGCTAAGGAAGGGCTACTAGAACTGGTGGCACACGGTAAGGTTATGGTAAGGCTTCGGTTTTTTGGGTAAATATTGTAGTTAAGTGTGTGATTGATTGGAGATTGGTATTGGTTGTAGGTTCAAGGCTGGGGATAGTGTAGCACGTCGCATTAACCAGGTGTGTACATACACTTCACACACGACAAATCGGCAAAAGCCGAAATCCAGAAAAAAATCAGAATGCCGAAAAGCCGAAAGGTTGGCGCTGGCAACCACACGAGCGTGTGAACATTTGTGTAGGGACACCGATACAATTACCGGGGCCAAGAGAGCGATCTCATGGTCTCGAGCCACTATTTGGCTGACCAGGCCAGACGGGCTAAATGGGCCTGCCAAGCTCGTGGGCCCAAATCGACAAGAGTTGAATGTGAAATTGAATGATGGATTGATATAGATGGTTGTATAATTTGATTATGATCGGGCCTAGTGGGCTACATAAACATGATTGGGCTTAATGGGCTATATGGACATGATTGGGCTTAGTGGGCCTTATGGGATTTTAGAAATGCATGCTAGGGTTTTAATGGACTCTAGGCCTAGTTCTGATAAATTCTTAAATAGCATAAAACTTAATTTAATATCAAACATGTATGTGGACAAGTTGCTAGGTTGAGTGTGCCAATGGACATATGCATGTCTAGGATTGGATCTAAGGAGAGCTTGGTACTTAAGCGGTCCTAGTGACCCACTTACTCTTCTCTGGGATCCTACCTGGTGCATAGTGTCTGTTCACTTTAGCCGCAAGGACTTGTTGATGGGCCAAAGTTCATAACTAAAACCCGAGATGAAAGAAATTACGAAAATACCCATGTAGGGTAGAATTACGAAAATACCCCAGTAAGGTAGATTTACAAAAATACCCCTAAGTAGTGAAATGACCAAAATACCCTTAGGTGCTTAATGTGTGAAAATGTGTATGTTACATTCATGAGATATATGTTGCACTTGGGTGGGTTTGATGATATAGAGAAAGATATATGAGGATCGCATAGTCGCTTGACGACCGTGGATCCACCAGTGGCTTTAAGCCCATTTTATGCTTAGCAGCCTTGCTGCAACATTTGAGTAGTGTCGCTGTGGGTACTATCTTTGGAGTGTAGGGATGGGTGGGTTGATATTTATATCCCCATAAGAGTGTAGGGTTGGAAGGGAAATGGAGTGCAGGTTTGGATTTGGGATGAGAGCATTGCATCCATGTGATACTGATGTGATATGAGGTCATTGTGGGTTAAGGCCCAAGACCACCGATTTTGATAGGGCTTAGGCCCAATGTGATAATCTCATGTTGCTTGGATTACCAAGGGTCGTACACATTGAGTTTCGAAACTTACACCCTTTTTTTAATGTTTCATGTGACTCTTAGTAGACGGCTCGACGTGGAAGAGGACTTGGAGGTGGCCACACTACAAGCTACTTAGAAGTTTAAAATTAGTTTCGAATGACTTTATTTTAATTACTTTATTTTCATTAGGATGTAATAAGGCCTTGTATCTCCAATTTGACTTTACCTTTGGGTTTTATTATTGTTTCAACTGCCTAATTATTAAACTTAAATAAATTGCTAAAGTTTAACATGGTTTTTGAAATAACTATAACATATGGACGTTTTCTTAAAACATGGGCTTTTATCATAACTTAACAAGTTGCAAGGATTTTGGGTTTCTAAATCTTAAACTTAAGTTTTTAACTATGCAAATTTCTTACTGAACATAAATTTAACTAAACAAAGTCATTTTGGAATTATCCCTTTGATGTGACATCACCAGATTCGGCCATAACGTCTGGGCCGAGTCTAGGGGTGTTACAACTTTCGTACCCTTGAATTGCACATACGTGCCCTATTTGTACTTCTATACCCTTGAATTGCATATACGTGCCCCTGTTTGTACTTCAGTACCCCTGAATAGCACATACATGCCCTTGTTTACACTCCGGTAACTTCAAATCGAGTAAAATGTGAGTTGTGTTAAATTATTGTTAAGTTAAAAGAAATGTTATGTTCTTACTAAGCTCTATAAGCTTATATGTTTTTTTTGGTATTATTTTGTAGATCTTTATTACTGACTTTTAGACGAATCAAATCTTCGGCTCATACTATCTATCAAGTTGGTAGTTCTTGTTCTCCTTAGGGTTGTGGCATGTATGTGTGGCTATATAGGTTGTTATGGAACATTAGGACAAAAATGCTAGACTAAGATGTTAGGTACTTTATTAAGATTGTAAATAGGCATTTTCTTAGTACAATTAGAATGGTATGGAATTGATCACTTGTGATTTGTTTTGGCTTGTGAATGAATGAAGTGCTATGCTAAAAATGGATGAAAGTTTACATGTTTTAGTTGTTGATTTTGGATATAATTGTGGTGTCTATGAATAGCACATTGGTTGGTGGTTTTTAGGACATTAGTATGGTATGTCATGTTGTGTTGCTTGTGGTCTCAATTGTGATATGCTTTAAGATGATATTGAATTAGTTGTGTATGTTTTAGGTGTGGTAATGCATATGTTTAGGTAAGGTAGTTTGATTGTTTTTGAGGTGCCTATATGGCATATTGGTTGAATAGATTTTGGTCTTTTGAATTGTTATTTTAATGCATGTTTTGGTATGTTTTGATTGCCTTGGTTAAGTTTGCAAATGGCTTGTATGTACATGCTTGAAATGGGTGAAGGAAATGGCTTGATTTTGGCCAATTTCTTGTCCACATGGCCCAAGACACGAACATGTGTTTCAGCCGTGTGTGACACATGGTCGTGTGTCCCCTGTAGGATTTAAAGGCATTCAAGTCAGGCAGTTACATGGCCTAGCACACGGGCGTGTGGCTTGACAGTGTGACCCAACTTAGGGAGTTACTGTAACAGCCTATTTTTAGTGAAATCGGAACAGTAGTGATAACGGGCCGTCCCGGGTTAGGAGGCGAATCGTTAAAGTTGCCCGATCGTATATTAGACAGTTTCTCGTTCAACTAACAAAGGGATAATTTTGTTGGAAAAATAATATCTTCAAAAATAAATAAGGATAGGTGATAGGTTGAATGGATATGTATTTGAAACAAGAAAGAACCTTTAATAAAAATTAAAGACCCGAATCTTATAAGTTTCAAATTGATGGAAGGAGTTTCGAAATTTGAAACAAGAAAGAACCTTTAATAAAAATTAAAGACCCGAATCTTATAGGTTTCAAATTGATAGAAGGAGTTTTCGAAATAAAACCGAGACCCACTATCTAGCGAGATAGGAACCGAGCGGTATGATATTTGAAATAAAACCGAGACCCACTATCTAGCGAGATAGGAACCAACGGTATAGGTAGATGAACGCCACACCCGTGAGGATGATAAGTTCAAAACAAGGAAAGAACGACGCCACTAGAAAACTAGATAAGTCAATTCAAACCTCGAGAATAAGGAGAGTGAAAACTCACCAAAAGAAATTCTTCTTTTCATTCAAATTCAAGTTGTTTTTACAATTGAAGTTTGACAAGCTATTTATAGGTAGCTTGTAGTGGCTATAAATAAAAATAAAAATAAAAATAAAAATAAACATAAATATTTAATTCCAATATGGCACATTAATTTCTTCAATCCAATTGATCTTGTCTTCCACCATAGGCCTTTATTCATAATCTTGAAATTAAAATAAGGCATTTACCTAATCTCCATCATCAAGTGCTTGTACCATTTATGCACTACTCACCAAATACTTGATTTTATTTCCCACCATATGCCTTTATCCATAATCTTGAAATTAAAATAAGGCATTTACCTAATCTCTATCATCAAGTGCTTGTACCATTTATGCACTACTCACCAAATACTTGATTTTATTTCACATGTGCTTGTATTAACCCCTTTTTTAAAATGCTCCCATTTGACACTAGCTAGTATATTTGACTTCAAATAAATTGTAAATGTTCGGTGTGTTTTTGCAGTCTTTTCTTTTATGTCGTTCCAAATTTGTGCCACTAAAGTTGAAATGGCGTTTTTAAATTGTTTAGCACTACACGCGTAATGGTCCATTAGGCGCCTAAGGGTGTCTCGATTGAGTTCTGTCATAGGTGCGTTCATATCATTCCCTCCCTCTTTAAGTTGATTCGTCCTCGAATCATCACCTGCATCGAAAGGAGAAAGATCAGAAACATTAAAACTCGCGCTCACATTATAGTCACCTAGCAAGTCCAATTTGTACGCGAGTTGTCATTTATGCGTTCAATGACTTGGAATGGACCGTCCCCCTTGGGAGAAGTTTAGATCGCTTTGCTTGGGAAACCTTTCTTTTCGCATATGAACCCAAACCCAGTCCCCTGGTTCAAAAAGAATGCGTCTACGACCTTTGTTAGCTCGTTGGACGTATTGCTTGGTTCTTGCTTCGATATTCTCGCGCACCTTTCGATGCAGCTCCTTTATGTATTCTGCCTTTTTTAGCATCGAAATGTATAAATTTATCTGCGAGCAATGGTAATAAATCAAGAGGGGTGAGAGGATTAAACCCGTAAACAATCTCGAAAGGTGAAAATTTAGTTGCGAGAATGAACAATTCTCGTTGTAAGCAAATTCGATGTGGGCGCATACTTCCCACGTTTTGAGATTTTTTTGCATCAATGCTCGCAACAAGGTTGATAGGACTCGGTTCACTACTTCGGTTTGTCCATCCGTTTGAGGATGACACGTGGTCGAGAATAGTAGTTTAGTCCCTAACTTTCCCCACGAGTTCGCCAAAAGTGACTTAAAAATTTTACGTCCGATCGAGATACGATCGTCTTGAACTCCATGCAATCGTATGATTTCCCTAAAAACAAGTTTGCAATATGCACAAAGATCGCTGGTCTTAGAACAAGGGATAAAATGGGACATTTTAGAGAAACGATCGACTACGACAAAAATTGAGTCCTTCCCTATTTTTGATCTTGGTAATCCAAGGATGAAATCCATGGAAATGTCGACCCACGGAGTGTCTGGAATAGGAAGGGGCGTATATAAACCGTGAGGCTGGACTCGTGATTTGGCTTGTTTGCAAGTAATGCAACGATCACAAATTCTTTCAACATCCTTGCTCATTCCTGGCCAAAAAAAATGTTCCTAAAGGGTGGACAATGTTTTGTCTCTTCCAAAGTGACCCATAAGACCACCACTGTGTGCCTCTATCACAAGCATGTCTCGTATAGAACCTTGCGGTATACATATCTTGTTTTCCTTGAAAAGGAATCCTTCATGCCTGTAAAACTTATCAAAAGCACCACTCTCACAAGCATTATAGACATTGCCAAAATCAGCATCGTTAGCATACAACTCCTTAATATGGTGGAAACCAAGTATTTTAGAATCAAGAAAGGTTAATAAAGTGTACCTTCGTGATAATGCATCCGCAACCACATTTTCCTTACCTTTCTTATACTTAATTACATACGAAACGATTCTAAATACTCAATCCATTTTGCATGTCGTTTGTTGAGCTTGTCTTTGACCTTTAATGTACTTGAGTGCTTCATGATCCGAATGAATAACAAACTCTTTCGGCCTCAAGTAATGTTGCCACGTTTCAAGCGATCTTATTAGAGCGTACATCTCTTTGTCATACACGGTAATTGAGTGCGGCTCCATTCAATTTCTCATTGAAATCGTCACCGGTCTTCCATTCGAGTTAGAAACATTTCGATCCCTACACACGATGCATCACACTCAATTTCAAAAGTTTTATTAAAGTCGGGAAGGGATAACAATGGAGCTTTAACAAGAAATTCTTTAATGGCATTAAAAGACCGTTCTTGCTCATCGGACCAATGGAAAGCCGAATTTTTTTATCACGCTTGTTAAAGGAGCGGCTATCGTCTTTGAAGTTAGGCACGAATCGGTGGTAAAACTAGCCAACCCATGGAAACTTCGTATTTGGCTAACCGCTTTGTAGGATGGGGCCATTCTTGGATTGCTCTAACCTTTTCTTGGTCCACTTCTATTCCATTTGCGCTTCGACGTATCCTAAGAAAATAACCTTGTCAATTACAAAAAGAACATTTCTCGAGATTGGCGTACAATACCTCTTTTCGCAGTGTTTTCTAGGATCGCGACGTAAATGTTGGAGGTGATCCTCCAAAGATTTGCTTTGTACACTAATATGTCATCAAAATAAACAACACATGATTTGCCAATGAAAGCTCGTAAAAACATGATTCATAAGTCTCATAAAAGTACTCGGAGCGTTTGTAAGTCCGAATGGCATTACCAACCATTCATACAAACCTAACTTTGTTTTGAAAGCCGTTTTCCACTCATCGCCTTCTCGCATCCTAATTTGGTGATAACCACTTTTGAGGTCAATCTTTGTAAAGATTCGAGCCCCACTTAACTCGTCGAGCATGTCATCGAGTCGGGGTATCGGGTGTCGGTATTTGATGGTAATCTTGTTGATGGCGCGACGATCGTCGACACACATTCGCCACGAACCATCTTTCTTTGGTACTAGTAACACCGGTACCGCGCATGGACTAAGGCTTTCTCGGATATATCCCTTTTCTAGCAGTTCAGTGATTTGCTTTTGGAGTTCTTTTGTTTCTTCGGGATTGCTCCGGTACGCAGGTCGATTGGGCAGAGAAGCCCCCGGCACCAAGTCAATTTGGTGTTCTATGCCTCGAATGGGCGGTAAACCACTTGGTAACTCCTCCGAAATATGTCCTTGAATTCTGAATCGAGACAACACGGAAAAAGGAAGATTCTCGGGTAAGTCGTTAGTATTCAAAAATGATTCCTTGTATAGTAAGACATACATCGGTTATCTCACACACAAAGCCTTTTGAATATCTCTTGCTTTTGCAAAAACACTCATTTTTCCATTTTCTTCCTTCGTTTCTTTTTCTTTTTGTTCACACTCTCTCGTTTTATCACTTATTTTCTTGTCCCTCTTTTTTTTAAAATTCTTTTCTTTTTCTTTCTCATTTTTCCGCTCATTTTCTTTTGATTTTTCCATTGATGTCTTCATTTTCAATGATCCTCATAAACTTGCTTGGGTGTTAACGAGCTAGTGTTACGTTCCTACCCAAGTACTTAAAAAAGTGTACCCGATTAGTGTAGCCGTCATGAATTGCTCGCTTGTCAAATTGCCAAGGTCGTCCAAGCGTTAGATGTCCCGCTAGCATCGGAACCACATCACACAAAACCTCATCTTGATACTTCCTATTGAAAAGGAAACCAAAACTTGTTTTGTGACCTTAAGTTCTCCCGCGTCGTTAAGCCATTGTAGCTTATACGGATGGGGATGTTTTGTGGTAGTCAATCCAAGTTTCTCCACCAATATGGTGCTAGCCACATTAGTACAACTTCCTCCGTCAATAATGACGCAACAAATCTTTCCTTGTATTTGGCAACGCGTATGGAAGATGTTTTCGCGTTGTTGTTCATTTTCGACACCTTGTAAGCTAAGGCTCCTTTTTACCTCCAAGATCTCTCCACTTTCGGCTTGTTCTATTTCTTCCTCATCTTGGGATGTCTCACTGGCATCGTCTTCCTCTTCACTTTCGGGATTCGATCTCACCATTATCTCGGACAAACATAGTGTTTCGATTTGGACATTGACTTGTAATATGTCCTCGTCCCAAACATTTGAAACACCTAATGTCTCGGGATCGATTCTAAAGAGTTTCCATTTTGCCTTTGCTTGTTTCACCGATAGGCTTGTTAGACTTGGGTGCGCCACCGATTTCTTTGGCTCGGCTCGGCATGTCCCTTTTGTTGGTCACTTGCCCCCACTTCGATGTTGAGGCTTGATTGGGGTTTGCTCTGGCGTAGCTTTTACGTTTAATTGTTTTTCTACCTTTATAGCCATATGAACCATTTCGATGATATCGATGTAATGATGTAATTCTACAATATTTGCGATATCTCGATTGAGGCCAATGCTTAAAAACGTGCCATGGTGGCTTCTCGTTCTTCTTCCACATTGGCTCGGATCATGGCCACTTCCATCTCCTTGTAGTAATCTTCTACGCCGGTGACCACAGGTTAGGCTTTGCAATTTTTGATGCAACTCGCGGTGATAGTAGGTTGGGATAAACCTTTTCCGCATTAGTGCCTTCATTTCCGCCCATGTGGATATTGGGCATTCACCATCCCGTCTTCGACTCGTCGTTAGTTGATCCCACCAAATAAGGCGTAATCGTAAAACTCGATGGCGGCAAGTTTTACCTTCTTATTTTACGAATAATTGTGACAATCGAAAATTAATTCCACCTTTTTTTCCCACTCAAGGTAGGCTTCCGGATCGGACCGTCCTTGGAAAGCAGGAATTGCCATTTTAATGTTCTTTAAATCGTTATCGGTCAAATCTCGATCCCTTCGCTCACGCACTCGTGGATCTCTTTTCCGTTCATCGTGTTCGAAAGCCGGGTTGCTGTCGGCTTCACTTGGTTCGTAGACGTCGTTGTTACGTAACCAAGGTTGTTCTCGTCCCCTTCTCGAAATTGGAGGGGTATTGGCTCGAGGTCTTCGTTCATCTCTTTGATCTAATCGTTCGCTGATTGATCTGAACATACGTGTGATTTCTTGCATTACTATTTGCAAATCCTGATTTCTCCCTTCAGGATCATTTCTCCGCGGTTGCAATCCTCCCCCACCTCCGGCGGTGTCGGATGCTTCATCACTTATTGTTCGACGTTCGGGGCTCCTAGACATGTTTTTAAACAAAATTACTGAATCCTCACTACAATCCTTACTTGTTCACTCACAAAGAAAATTATCAACACTCACACTCGTGTTTTTTTTTAACTCAATTCTGGCTTCTTTTTTTTTTAATGTATTCACTCTTGCCTTTTACCGCTCAAATTCACTCTTCTAGATTCTAGAAGGTTGTCTTTGACTCACTAGCAACTCATAGGGCGTTTCAAGCTAATTGAGCATGAAGCTGGAAAGCAGTTTAATGTAGAAAAGCCAAGAGATGACCAAGATATGTTAGAGGAGGTAACAATTGCGGGAAGTCAACTATAGTTGATTTCTAACATCTTATAGAGCTAACTAATTATACAGACAAGGGCTCGTCTCAGTATACTTTGTAAAACACTGGGAATATAAGCAAGCAAATGTCGTTTGTCTTCTTAGAGAAGAACTTGACAATCTAAGCGCACAAAGGTAGGAAGAAGTTTTTTTTTTTTAACTCGAATTTTTTTTTGAAACTTACTCGGAAAAACTCAAGACGATCAAAACGTGCCTAATTTAATTGGCTCTGATACCAGATGATAACGGGCCGTCCCGGGTTAGGAGGCGAATCGTTAAAGTTGCCCGATCGTAAATTAGACAGTTTCTCGTTCAACTAACAAAGGGATAATTTTGTTGGAAAAATAATATCTTCAAAAATAAATAAGGATAGGTGATAGGTTGAATGGATATGCATTTGAAACAAGAAAGAACCTTTAATAAAAATTAAAGACCCGAATCTTATAAGTTTCAAATTGATGGAAGGAGTTTCGAAATTTGAAACAAGAAAGAACCTTTAATAAAAATTAAAGACCCGAATCTTATAGGTTTCAAATTGATAGAAGGAGTTTTCGAAATAAAACCGAGACCCACTATCTAGCAAGATAGGAACCGACGGTATGATATTTTGAAATAAAACCGAGACCCACTATCTAGCGAGATAGGAACCAACGGTATAGGTAGATGAACGCCACACCCGTGAGGATGATAAGTTCAAAACAAGGAAAGAACGACGCCACTAGAAAACTAGATAAGTCAATTCAAACCTCGAGAATAAGGAGAGTGAAAACTCACCAAAAGAAATTCTTCTTTTCATTCAAATTCAAGTTGTTTTTACAATTGAAGTTTGACAAGCTATTTATAGGTAGCTTGTAGTGGCTATAAATAAAAATAAAAATAAAAATAAATATTTAATTCCAATATGGCACATTAATTTCTTCAATCCAATTGATCTTGTCTTCCACCATAGGCCTTTATTCATAATCTTGAAATTAAAATAAGGCATTTACCTAATCTCCATCATCAAGTGCTTGTACCATTTATGCACTACTCACCAAATACTTGATTTTATTTCCCACCATATGCCTTTATCCATAATCTTGAAATTAAAATAAGGCATTTACCTAATCTCTATCATCAAGTGCTTGTACCATTTATGCACTACTCACCAAATACTTGATTTTATTTCACATGTGCTTGTATTAACCCCCTTTTTTTAAAATGCTCCCATTTGACACTAGCTAGTATATTTGACTTCAAATAAATTGTAAATGTTCGGTGTGTTTTTGCAGTCTTTTCTTTTGTCGTTCCAAATTTGTGCCACTAAAGTTGAAATGGCGTTTTTAAATTGTTTAGCACGGCTACGCGTAATTGGTCCATTGGGCAGTTCAAGGGTGTCTCGATTGAGTTCTGTCATAGGTGCGTTCATATCAAGTAGTTTCGGGACCACAAATCCGAGCTGGAAAGAAAATTTATTTTCATATTTTTGCATGGTTAGTATTTTTCTAGGAATTTCATATGAAAATTCTGATAAGAAAATTTTATCGATTTTGTGCTTAATTACGAAAAGGACCAAATTGCATAAATTGCAAAAGTTGGATTCTAGTAGCTAGAAGGATCAAATAGCTATGGAATTCAAAACTTGAGGTCCTTATATAGTAATTAGACCATTAAAGAAAAGTTAGTAGATATTTTTGATGATTCATCCAAGGAAATTTCGAAAAGGGCAAGGACTAAATTGGAAAAGAGAAAAATTAATGGATGATAAATAATTAATAAGAAATGAATATCATTTTATATCATCTTCTTCCCCAAATATTCTATGGAAACCCTAGGAAAGAGAAAACAAGCTTTCTTAGCTTAATTGGGTAAGTATTCAAACCCTGTTTTTAGTAATTTTTATATTTTTGAAACCGAGATAGTCTATTCTATCTGTTTGGAGGATTAATTTGAAAATTTATTAAAGTATAGAAGTTATGTCATGGATGAATATGCTGAAAATTTGAAATTTATAGTAGAATATGAAAGGTTGTTGATAGATAAACAACTTTTTCAAAGTGAATTTTGATGAAAACATGATTTAGGGACTAATTTGTAAAGTTGTGAAAATTGAAGAAAAATTCTGAATTTATAGAATACTATAAATTTTATACTAAAATGTCGGTTAGGTTTGGAATAAGGAGTAAATTGCATGAATTTCATTTTCCGAGCCTAAGGACGAAATTGGAATTTATGGAAAGTTTAGGGGCAAAATGGTAATTTTGCCAAGTATGTAAATTGAGTCCAATTGAATATGAAATGTGATAAATTGATGATTAAATTCATTTATATAGATCCAGATAACTTAAATTTGAAGCTAGATCGAGGAAAAGAGAAAATTTCGGATTAGTAGATTTTCTTGTACGAACTAGCATCGGGGTAAGTTCGTGTAACTTATTTATGCATATTAACATGTTGAATATGATTTGAATATGATATATGTTTATGTGATTTATAGAATGTTATAAATACATGAAATGGTTTCATGTTTGTAAATGTATTTAAAATGTTAAGTTACGTTGGAACAATGAAAATCGATAGACTCGTATGATTTCTTGTATATAAATGCGATTCTGCATATGTTGCAGATGGGATTTAGCTTGGATCGATAGAGCTCTCGAGCATCCTGATGTATAGTTCCTATGAGCATCCTGATCGATAGTGATTTAGCATGTGTTGCGCACTACCTCAGCTCTTTATGAGCGTCAGAGTATGCTCCTTGAATAAGAATTGACGGTTTATAGGTATGTACACTTTGAGTGTACTACTTAAGTATTCATCGATATTTCAGTAATTCAACGAATAAAACTCCTGACAAGAGAAAGCAATGAGATAAATAAAATTATATTTTGATTGATTCTGAGTAATTTGATGAATTATTTTATGATGAGCTCATCTATGCTTATTTGATATACATGGGACTTATGTAACTAACTTGTTTTATTGAGTGTATATGTTTAGGCAATTTGCCAAGTTGATGGAAAAACATGTTATTGTATGCTTAATTTTAATAAATGAGATTGGTAAGTTTAATTCCTGTTATATGAACTTACTAAGCCTATAATGCTTACTAGGTTTTATTTTCTCTGTTTATAGTGCTCGAAAGCTCGCGAAGGTTGGAGATCAGTTGGAACATCATTACACTATCCACTAACTTGTTTTGGTATAAATAGAAAACTTATTTTGTATAATGGCATGTATAGGTAACTTGGCCATTGTTGGCATATAAATGTGGCTTGTAAACTAGCCATTGGAATGGCTAGTAATGATTTCTTTTGGTATATTTATAAGGTTATATTATGACAAATACCTATGGGTTAAGTATATATATAAAGTATGGTTGATCAAGTTAGGCTTAACATATAAGTTAAACAAGGGTAAGAATATTAACATGAATGCATATGATAAAATATCATATTAGATGTTAGAATTTGCTTGAATTTAATACTTAGATTGGTTGGTATATGAATGTAAATTTTGGTGCAGGTTATTGGCAAGTTCTAGGTGAGAAATGAAGCTAGAAATGGCTTTATTTTGTCTACACGGGTAGACACACGGGCGTGTGTCTTGACCGTGTGTGACACACGGCCTAGTACATGGGCTTGTGGTTAGGCCGTGTGTCTCTGCATCTAAAATTTGAGAAACAGAATGCTCAGAATTGAGCACATGGGCAGAGACACGGGCGTGTGTCTCAGCCGTGTGTGCTACACGGCCTAGAACACAGGCATGTGTCTTGCTCGTGTGAAACCCACGCTTAATCTTAAAAAAAAAATCAATTAACCACACAGCCTGACACACGGGCGTGTGGCTGGTCGTGTGGCACAAGTCAGAATGTTACACGAGGTCAGAGACGGCTTGTGACACGAGCGTGTCCTATGGTCACACGGGCGTGTGTGCCTTACATCTAGGAAAAATTTTGAAATTTCGCGAAAAATTCTCTAAGATCCCGATTTAGTCCCCACTTGATTCCATTGTTTATATTGGGCCTCGAGGGTCCATTCAAGGGACAATAATAATACTTACAGATATTGAATAATAATTAACATAAATTATCTATAATTATTATGTAAATTCCAGTAATACTCTGTAACCCTATTCCGGAGACAGATACGGGTTAGGGGGTGTTACAGTTACACGGGCATGGACATAGGCTGGGACACAACTGTGTGTCCCTATTTTGATTGTTACACGGCCTGAGACACAGGCGTGTGTCTCATCTATGAGTCACACAGCCTGGCCACACGGCTGTGTGACCCCTACAGTTTAAAATTTCTAACTTTTTCCTTAATGTTCCAATTATTTTTGATTTAGTCCTGAATCGTTTCTAAGGTGTTTCTAAGGCCTCAAGGCTCAATTAAGGGATGAATTGCATGTATATAATGGATTATGCTATGTTTATTTCAAGGTTTGGAAATGTATGTTTTATGTTACATTTTTACGGTAATGCTCCGAAATCCTATTTCGGTGACGGGTACGGGTTAGGGATGTTACATGAACTGAGAAAATCATAATTTTTCTTGGTTGAGAAAGTAAGGTTGAGAGATAAGTGATTATCAACCAATCGATTAGTTAATTAGAGGCTAGGAGGTAATAATTGGTTAATCGGTAGCTAATTCACCTTAAAACCCTAATCCGAAGTTAGTTACAAACCCTAAAGCGAGTTAATCTTCTTGATTGGTTTATTGATTTAATTCATTTGTTTATTTTTCTTATTTATTTATTTATTTTAGTTCTTTATTTATTTTTATCATCTTAATCTATTTTATGGTTTATCGTAATATAGTAATTAATTATTACTACTTAGACTTATTATTGTAAAAAGTTTTTCATAGTTTATTCCATCCTTCCTTGGGTACGATCCTTGGATACTTCCAAGTATTTCACTGTACAAACTATATTATAATTTGACTTGTGCACTTGCGGACACAGACGTTCTCAATTCCTATATTTTTGGTGTCATATTTTATTATAAACGACAACTCGTTTATAGACAGTCAAGATATCAATAGAAATAATAGGAAAATTTACAAAAAAAATAACCTGCCTAAGTTATGAAATCAGTAGCAGTAATAGGAAAATTCACATAATAAGTAAAAAAGTTAACAAAATAAACTTTTGATTTACAATGTCATCGATGGGTCTGAGACATACGACTCTTAAGTAGAAGGCATCTATCTAATAGTGGTTGGTTTCCTCTTGAATGGAAGCTTTTCTCTTAGAGTAGCTGCTTCTTGGTGGGTTGGGGCAGCTTCTTGACGAGTTAGGGCAACCACTTGGTTATGAACACCAACTCTGTCTCTTCTGACCTAAACGAACAAGTGAAACCCATCAAACACATTTCATATATAAGTAAACTAATGAAGTCAAGGCAGATGACTTACTGGAATGTTTTGGTCGACTTCCCCTCTTCAACTCTTTTTATTGTGGCCTAATTTCTTGCACTTATTGCACTTCATTTCCACCCTTTTCTTGGTTAGGTTTGTTGCTGTGTGTGGTTTATCAGGTTCTTTCCTTCTCACCTTAGTAGGTCTGCCAGGTGACCTTCTTAATGTAGGAGGCAGTATTGACAACATGTCCAACACAAACTCCCATTGCTTAGGACCTCTTATTGGCCTGATGAAGTTGGAGTAAATGACAAGTTGGGTTTGCTTGGTGTATCAAGTTTGTACATAAGTTTCAGGATATTCATCTTTTAGATGAATGAAAGCCATTGCATGCATGCAAGGGATACAATGAGATCCCAATTCCTGTAAGAGCAGGAATTCTCAAACTAGATCCACCACATACTGACTACTTGGACCACATTCAACTTGAAATCTGTCCCCACCAGTATGTGATGGAACACACCTAAAAAAGTCACTAAAACATATCATACTTAAGTAAAGACAACATATGATGAGCCCCACCAGTATGTGACGGCAGAATAAAGGTATACATATATTAAAAAATGATTTATTTACCTCAATGAATCTTTCATACTGACATCCAACTTTTTCTTGATATTTGGACACAAGATTCTTTTAATTTTTTTCAGGTTCTTTTTTCTTCTTGACAATCAACAACATAATCTTGATCCTAATTATTTCTGACATGGTCAGAATGGGCTTCCCTATTGCTTCCAATATCACCTACCAGTAAGTAACATAAATGATTAATGAGACAAGGTGTAACGCCCAAAATTTGGGCCTAGTAGAATTGTGCCTATTGGGCCTTGGGCATGGGAGTGTTTAAAATTTTTGAGAACAAGAGAACGGCACTAACCAAGTTGTAACGCCCCAAAATCCTGAAACTTTAAAATTTCTGTGCATTGAGGGTGGTATGTATGAGTAGCACTTAGAATATTGATTTTAAGGTATTATCGGGATTATTTAAAGTCTTAGAGATAACAAGCGTGGTAAGATCGTTAGCAAGGGTAAGTGTACTCAACTCGATGGTGGATTAAGTGAATGGCCGAATGTGTGTGTGATCTATGGAGGTGACTTGTGCGAATTATGAGTCACTCGAATTTTAGTTATGTATGTGTGAGTGCAGATCTAGGGGATACTCGTGATTAGTAGCTAAGGAAAGGCTATTAGAACTCGGTGGCACACGGTAAGGTTACGGTAAGGCTTCGGCTTTTGGGTAAATGTTTTGATTTAGTTATTGATTGAAGGTTGGTTGGTTTGTAGGATCAAGGTTAAGGATAGAATAGCATGTCACAGTAACCAGGTGTGTACAAACACTATGCACACATGAAATCGGCAGTGCCGAAAAGCCGAAAGTGGCTAAATGGGCCTGGTGGGCCCTGAGGCTAAGTTTGATGAAATGGATTAATTTGATTATATGAATTGGGTTAAGCATGCATGTTACATGATCTGGATTTGTTTTGAGCCTAATGGGTCATATGATTGAGATTTGGGCCTAGTGGGCCATAAAAATGTGATGTGGCCATTATGGGTTATATGAACGTGAAATGGGTTGATGGGCTTTATGGGGACGTAGACTAGTATGCTAGGGTTTTATGGACTTTAGGCTTAGTACTGAACAACTCTTAAACCACATAAGACTTTCTAATAATTAAACATGTCCGTGGACAAGTCGCTAGGTTAGAGTGTGGTAACGGGCATATGCATGTCTAGGATTAGATCTAGGGAGAGCTTGGTACTTAAACGACCCTAGCGGCCCACCTCCTCTTCTTTGGAATCCAACCTGGTGCATATTGTCTGTTCACTTTAGCCGCAAGGACTTGTTAATGGGCCAAAGTTTATAACTAAAACCCGAGAGGGACCAAATACCCCTAGATTTGAAAAATTACTAAAATACCCCTGATTTGAAAATAACCAAAATACCCTTAGTTTGAAAATTACTAAAACATCCTTAGATTTGCAAAATCACTAAAATAGCCCCGATTTGTGAAATTACCAGAATACCCTTGGTTTACAGAATTACCAAAACATCCCTAATTTACAAAATTTCCAAAGTACCTCTGTTTTACAAAATTACCTAAATACCCCTGTAGAGTAGATATACGAAAATACCTTGGGTTGTGAAATGATAAAAATACCCCTATGTGATGAGTATGAGTTTTGTGGATGTTACTCATGTACATGTTGCATTCATATGATATTCTACTTAGGATGCATATGGGTGGGAATTATGGTACGGAGGAAGATTTGAGGATCGCATAGTCGCTTGATGACCATGGATCCACCGGTGGCTTTAAACCCATTATATGTTTAGCAGCTTTGCTGCAACGTTGAGTAATGCCGCTATGAGTGCTACCTTTGGTGTGTAGAGGATGGGTGGGTCAATTTAGAAATCCCCACAGGTGTGTAGGGTTGGAAGGGAAATGGTGTGTAGCGGATGGATTTTTGGGGAGGGTTTTGCATTACCTTGTTTTGCATATGATATGATATGATATGACATGATATGATATGAGGTCATTGTGGTCCAAGGCTCAAGACCAACGATTTTGATAGGGCTTAGGCCAATGTGATAATTATATATTAAATGGAATGCCAAGGGTTGTACACACTGAGTTTCGAAACTCACACCCTTTATTTAATGTTTTAGGTGATCCTTAGTAAATGGCTCGACGTGGGAGAGGACTCGAAAATGGCCGCACTATAAGATGTTTAAATTTTTATTTATTTGTTTCAAAAGACATAGTTTTAATTGCTTATTTTCGTTGGATGTAATAAGGCCTTATATCTCCAATTTGACGTTACTTATGGGTTTTATTATTATTTCCGCTGCTTAATTTTTATTTGAACTTAAATAAATTTCTAAAGTTTAACAAGGTTTTCAAAATAACTATAACCTATGGGCTTTATTTAAAACATGGGCTTTCTTCATAACTTAACAAGTTACTTAGATTTTGGGCTTCTAAACCTTAAACTTAGGCCTCCTTTGGTTCACCGTTTAACGCTAGTGAGGTGCAATTGGGCTACCAACCTCATTGTATTCATTGTTTGGTTCGAAATTCCAAAGGCATGAAAATTGGTTTCAACCTCACTACTGTGCTGAAATGGGGCTGGAGATGAGAACAGCAGTTAAAGGCAATTGGGGCAGTAGGTATTTTTAGCAAACAAAAATACCCTTTTTTGAACATCTCCATGAAAGTTGTAGCTTAATTGCATCGTTCTTCATCTTCCTTCTTCTCCATCCAGGTACTTTCCTCCTACTTCTTCTAGTTTTCATCTTTAGTTTCAATTCAAATTCGAAATTAGCTTCTTTTTATTGCTAGTTTACTGAACATCACGATGGATGCAAAACGACGTCGCCACCAATGGAGTTTGTTCGTCGGAGTCAGTGAATAGGAGTCGCGATGTTTAGAGTTGTAAAGATTCTTTTTCTTCATCAGCTGATTATCTTGTTATCATGGTCCATGGAATCCTCGGCAGGTCCCTTTTTTTTGTAAAAAAAAACTTTCCTTAAAAAGAACATTGAGATGTTTTTTCAATTGGATTTTGTTTTGATTTATTTTATCTTGCACTGTTAATGTGTTTTTCTTTCTTAGTTGTAGCCATATTGCTCGGCTTAATTTGAAGTTGTTAAATTATGATCTGAATCTTGGATTAGCTCTATCAATGTTGAATTTGAATTGAAAATTTTCTTTTGTTCTTCTGTTGTAGCATGATCATTCATTGCATCATTTCCAATTCACATGGAAATTTTTGATTCCCTTGTCTTAAGTCGTGTTATAATATCTATTTACGGTGTATTATCGAATATTAATATTATTACAAATTCTCTTGAAATTGGTTTTGGCATTGCTTGTATGCTTGCTTGTGCAGTTCTTCAAATTGGAAGTATGGAGCAGAGCAATTTGTTAAAAGGCTACCCGATAAAGTATTTGTCTATTGTAAGCAACATTTTTGGACATCCTTTTTTAGAGAATCAGCGCTTGCTTCTTCTCTTGTATGTTTGTTACTTGTTCATATCTTCTTTAGAATGTAGGGGATGTTGGAACCATCAATTCATTCATGGTGGTATCGAAAACCATTGAGTTTGATTTTCTGCATTCCTCAAAAATCTCCTTTTAAACAAGACTTTTACTTTTTAGTAAGCTGTTGAGTGTTTAGTTTGTAAGGCCAGCAATGTTGATTTTTAAGTTTCTGGATAGAGTATGTCTGCTTGATTTTACTTGGATGATTTATTTGTTCTGCAGGCAGTGAACGGAATATGGCTACGCTTACTTTAGATGGTGTGGATATAATGGGTGAACGGTTGGCAAATGAGGTTAGCACACTGTTAATAATACCCTATTTAAGTTGTCAAAACTCAAAATCAATGAAATTTATCTGTTCTAATATAAGAGTATCAATTACATAGTCTTATTTGCTATCAAAAAAAATGTTTCAATGCTAGGTCCTTGATGTTATTCAAGAAAAGCCTAATCTAAGTAAGATCTCTTTTGTTGCACATTCTGTGGGAGGACTAGTGGCTAGATATGTGATCGAGAAACTCTATAGACCACCTAAGGAAGAAGTTAAAGATGATATATCCGGTAATGGATGCAAGGAGGAACCAAGGGCTACAATTGGTGGCCTAGAGGCTATTAACTTTATAACTGTTACGACACCTCATCTTGGTTCAAGGGGCAATAAGCAGGTAGCTTCTTTATCTTAACATGCATAGATGAATGAAATAGCTAAAACATGCTATTTTTCTCTGTGTGTGTGTGTTCTGCACATGCTTAGTCACACACAAAGATCGCTGTGAAGGAGTTATATATGTTTTAAAGTGTGTTCTCTAATTTGGTTGTTTTTGGTCTGGAATAGATTTGGTTTATGACTTTGTGTTTGCTGTTGTGCTTTGTTGATTGTATCTTATGTTTTGCTGATTGTAAAACAAAACATATAGATTATGGCATACTTTGTGTGTTATACAACATATTATCTCTCACCAAGTTGTTGGTATGTCAAGGATTTTAGCAAATGAATGAAAAGTCGAATTGGTTTAACAATGGCCCTCTAGTTCAATAACATATATTAAACACATATTTCATTGAATCGTTATAAACCTATTGAATCTACAGAAACTAGCTTTATATTTATTTTATTTTTATTATCAAAAAATTAGTTGTTAGCAATGAGATTTGAGCCTTTAACTTTATTTAAACTTAAAATAGTGTTTTAATATTAAAATCTCTTCTACATTGGATCCTCACCATTCGACTCTGCTTTTTATTCTATAGATTTTAGCAGATTGTTGGTTTATGTATGTAACAATAAAATGTTTGTTTACAGTACCATTTCTTTTTGGGATAAAATCACTTTTGAGAAAAAGCCGCAAGTTATGTTATTCATTGGATATTTAGGAGAAACAGTGGCACCTTTTTCTTCGATGATGATGAAGAAAAGCCTCCCATTTGCTAAGCGAATGTTGTAAGATTATGAAGAGTGTTATTTCATGTATGCAATATGAACTTTTTTTTTTGGTTAAGATTTGATATTTGGGAAAATAATACTTATCTTTGTTATAAAAGAATATTTAACTATAAAAAATTAAAAATAATTTTTATTTTATCTAATAAATAATTTAAATTGATTATATAATTCATTAAAATATTTATAATAAAATATTGGAAGATACATTTTAATATTTTATTAAATGAATTTATAAATTTACATATTTTAATAATTTTATATAAGTAAAATAATTTAAAACTTTTATTATATATCAATTCTAATCTTATGTCCTTAATAGTCATTTTTTATTTTCACCTCATCACTACAATGCGCTTGAATCCAAACACACACTTTGCACATTGCTTCTAATCTCACCACTTGCTCTGAGTGTCCAATCTCACCGCTATAGTAACTAATCTCACTGCCACCGCTGTTTTTAACCTCACCGGAGGTAAACACACCGCCCATCCAAACTAAGCCTTAAGTTTTCCGCTAAACAAAGTCGTTTTGAAATTTTCCCTTTGATGTGACATCACCAAATTTGGCCATAGCATCCGGGCCTGGTTTGGGGGTGTTACACAAGGTCCTTAATGAACTGTATATAAAAAATAAATAAGGGGCTTACCTTGTTAAAACATTCACAAAGATTATTCACCAACATATCAGTCCGGTTCCTAAATGAGAAGTGGGACTTTGATTAGTGAGCAAAGTTCTTTCCCTTCAACTAATCATAAGCATGTTGATTGGTATTCTTCAGTCCAGTCAGGACATTCTCAAAATCTCTTGGAGTACTTTCTCTGGTCGCTTTCTAAAGCAAAAATTTCAATTCTTTTGTTTTAAAATCATCTTTTTTAAAATTGTCATGTAGCTGTCTAATAGAGTGTCTTGTTTCTGTATTAGGAAACAACATGGATATTGTTACTACAAGTTCTTAAAAATAGAGCAATTTCATGTTAAAACATATAAATTTGAAATTATATATATATTTAAAAAAATTTTCAAAGCAAAATAAGACAAAAATATAAGATACTATGATAAACTTGAATGTTAATTTACTTATCTTGGTCCAAAATTGTTATTTTAGAAATTTTAGAAAATTTTTAATTTTATATATATATTTTAGAACTTTTAATAATTTAATAATTTATATAATATTTTTTAAAATATAAAATTTTTAATTTTTGAAAATTATTTACATTAATTTATTATTTGGATTATTCGAATTATTTTAATGTTTTACTATTACCCCTTCTCGCGGTACCATATGGTCTTTTCTTCACTTCAGTTCTCAAACTCAAACACACTAAAAGTCTCCGGCATCAATCCGATCCACGCTTCCCCTTTCCGTCTTTTGTTTCTTCCTTCTAGCTTTATTCTCCACTCTCCTCGCCGTCTTCTCCTTCTCTTTTTTGCCCCTCTTTGGCGTCACAATTGGACTTAGAACACCGATCAGAGAGCACCCTCCATCTCACGTTTTCTGTTCCTCTCCGCCGGCGAAACTAGTGAAGTTTTTACTGTTGTGTCCATGGGAACCGGTAAAGAAGATACAGCCGTCTTCCTGGATCGTGCTTCTCGATCAACCAGAGGGAGAAGGTGAATCTTCAACCTAAATTAAGATAGGATTCCTATCACTTAATACGGTTCTTTCTTTTTTTCAAAAAAAAAAAAATTGTCTGGAAATAATTAATATGCAAACCCTATTATTTGCTATTTCCAGGATGACGAAGTTGCTGGACGAGGAAGTTGAAGAGGACGAGTTGTTTTGGAATCAAGAAGCTTTTAAAGAGGTTCAAGCACACACTTATTCTAGTGAAAATACTCTCACCATATTCTTAGATTATAGAATTGGTGTTGATGTATTGGAATACGGGTGATCTGATGTTACCTTAAATTCGTATAAACTCTGAAACTAAGTGTTTATTTAGAGCGACAATATTGGGAGTAGCTAGAAATTATGATCACTACTTAGTTTATTAGTTTTAGGTTTTGATTTTAGGACTCACAGGCATTAACCTTTTTTTCTGTTTGTGGTTCTCTCCTTAGGAGGAGAATGATGTCAATTACGAAGAAGAGCCAGAGGTTGCTGATGTGTTTGATAGTGACTTCGATGAAGATGTTTGTATTGCTCTCTTCTCTACTTTTGATTTAATTCATTTTCTATAATTACTCTTCCGTTGTAGGATATCTTTCTTAGTGCTAAGAGAACTTCACACCTTTGGTAATCTTGAAAATTGACTCTCTTCTATGGCTTGGCTGCTAGGAACCTGAGCCAGATGAGGAAGTAGAAAATGAAGCAGATGAAAGGTTTAGCTTCTTTACCTTTGTTGTATTGTATTTACATCTCCATTTCGTTGCCCTTATTTTTATATTGAATTGCCCTAGCAGGGTTTGCACAAAGAAGCGTCTGATATTTCCTGGAAAGCCTTCTATGAAGAAAAAGAAGAAAAAGAAAGTTCTTTCAAATTTAGATGGTGAGTCCAAGGATGAAAATCTTACTCAAAAGACTTCCTCTACACAGCGTCATGATGCCCCTGATGAAGCAGAAGGTGAAAGAATTATAAGGAAATCTACAAGAACTTCAGTCATTGTTAGGCAAGCTGAGCGAGATGCGATACGTGCTGCTCTGCAGGCAACAATGAAGGCAAGTTTTTTGGTTATTTTTTTCTTCTTTTATAGGAAAATATTTCTAGCGACATTGTTATATTAAAAATGGGAAAATAAAATGGATCATGGTATTGGTTACTGCATATATCTTTTCTAACTAATATTTATATATGTGTATAAATATATATTCTTTTGTATATAGATGAGATCTAATTTAAACTTAAGCAAAATAATACAAGAAGTGTTTTCATAACGACTGCTTTGAGTATTATACCATTTGATGTTTGTTCTTGACTCTACTCTTGTTCTTGAAGCTTTAATTTCACCAGTGAGAGACTTGGGTATATGTTGGAGGGAGCTTGGGGGGGATGATTGTCTCGAAGTGCCATAGTATTTCCTAGATTCCTGATGTGTGAATTGATGTCTTTGTACAAGTAAATGACATTCCTCCCTTACTTTAAAAAAGGGAAAGAAAGAAGATAAAAGAAAGGAAACTGTAAATCAAACCGAATGGGAATCCTAATCTTTCTGAGGAAATTATTCCTGCATTTTGGCTTGGCTCCTCCAAGAAAGAAAAAAATAAAAATGGATGGATGTATAGATTTTTGGCCACTAAGCTGAAAAGGATTTGTTTTATTGCACTTCATTCTGCGTCTCTTGCATGTAGCTATAGATTTGGATATGGATGAGAATTTCAAGTTTAGGCAAAAATCATGTGAATTGCACAATTTATAAAAATTGTTAAGTTACTGGAACAATTTGCTCTCCCCCTTATTTGGTAATATTTGATAATTGTAATCAATGCCCTAGATTAAGTTCATCGCAAGTGACAGAAAGTTATAATTTCTAAGAGACTTGTACTTATAGTGCTATTTGTCGTATCATTTTATTTATTTACTTTTTAAAATTATAATAAGGAGCAATGGGATCTTATATCGTGCTGTGTAATTCGGTTTAATCTTATTAGTATTGAAATTTTATTACTAGATAACTTTCAGATAATTATCTCAGAAAGCATTAACCTTTGGTTTTGATGTTTATTTTGGTGAATTTGATCGAATTAATGCCTTAGTGAGCGGAATAGTAATCTGATAGTGTTGAGGGTTTAAATCTTTATTTATGGTTGTTAATTTGTATCACTCTATGCTAGAGTTACAATTGTTTGTATCATTGTATGTTCAAGTTACTATAATCAATTTGTTTGCATAATTTCATTATTGTTAAAATTAGTGATAGGTTGGAGCTAATATCTAAATTCTATTATTACTATTTAAATAATATTAATGGATATTCAAAGTGTAGATTCTAAATTATGGTGTTTGATTTGTGAATTTAGTTAGGTTGACACCATAAAATTAAGTCTTTCCATTAAAGTATTTTGTCCTCTAAAAAAATAAAAGAAATTTATTACTCATCTTCATATGGAATGGTATTTCTATATTTAAGTTTTGATGAAATTGTAAAAGGTTTCTCTATATTATTTTTCTATCATGTTGTCCTCACCTTTAAGCCTTATGAATTTGGGTATAAATCTTTATGCCTCAAGCATCATTTCCCATGAAGAAATTAGGTTCTTGTTGTGTGTGACCCTCCCCATTCCCACCTGCGCTGTTTTTCTAGTCTTTGATCATCTTGCTCAGGTGGTAGATGAGATTTCTTTAACCAATTTGATGTTGGTTATGATTTAATATGGGTGTTCTTTTTCTGCAAATTTTGATCCAAGTAGTTTCCAAGGTTAATCACTTTGCTAAAGAATCGGTATTAATTCCGTGAAGACTATGTCTAATTAATATTTTACAATGACCTCAGATTTAACAACATAATCGCACTCGTGCATACAAAGTTTTAAATCCATCCGATATTTCTATCACATCTGTTGAGAATAGTGTCTATTTATATATATATATTTGATGGTTTGAAATTATTTATATCAAATGATGTTAAGACGTTTTTAATTACTTGGAAATTTGATGGGCATGATCTGCTTGAATAATTTTTCTTGAAGTACCCATGACCGGCACTTGTGTCCAACATGTGGATATGGAGTTATTACCTCTAAAGATCCTCCAAATACATGGGAAACCTTAGAAAAGGCTTAACCATATCGGATACTACCTGTATCCAACACTCACACCCAAGTCCGAGTAACATAGGTATGAAACATGACGGTTGGATAAAGCGGATATATATATTCGTGTATGTGCTACATCAGCACCATACTGGCTTTATAGCTCAATTCACATGTTTTCTGTTGCCTTAGACCTTGTCATGTTACTTCTAGCAACAGAGTGAAACTTTATTATCTATGAAGTATCACGAAGGTAATTGCTTCTAAACAGGCTGATGTGGCACTTACACTATTTTAATTTTTTATCTTCAGCTGATTTAATTTCCTTCCCAATATCATGCACCTGTCCAAGGGGTTGCTCATGGAAAACTGTTATTGGCTACAATATTGGTATCTTAGTTTAAGTTTAGATTATTACACATAGAATGTCCTAATAAAGATATCAAGAATTTCACACTATACTTCATGCACAAATCTGAGTGTTGGTTATCTAATTGAGCATTGAAATGCATAACTATTTATGGTCACTTGCACTTCTTTTCCCCTCCATTTGAGGTTTGTATTTTCTTTGAGACCATAATGTAGTTAGAAGCAATAAAAACACAATCACTATCTTTTACTGAAACTTCTGTAATCCTTTGGTTGAAACTCATGAACTATTCAGAGATGTGAAACTGTCATGTTGTATACAGTCAGAATTTGATGTATGTGTATCAAATTCGTTAAGAAAGTTCATGCCAACATTCTGTTCATATTTGATGGGAATATCTGTATGGATACCGTCAAATGTTTGATTTGTAATTTCATATATTCGTATTGTTTGCGCATGTCTGTGTGTATGTATTGTTTGATTGTATAATTTTGAAAGAGTGAAAATGTAGCTATGCCATGTGATTATTTATGAGGTATTTTTGAATCGCCAGCCAATAAAAAGGAAAAAAGAAGGTGAGGAGAAGAGGATGACTCAAGAAGAAATGCTTTTGGAAGCAGCACAAACAGGTTCAGGCTGAAAGTTACCTTTGAAGTTTGGATTTCTTAGCTTCTTATTTGCTTTTAACTTGAAGTTAAAATTTTAATTTTGCAGAAATTATGAACTTAAGGAATTTAGAGCGTGTTTTGGCAAGAGAGGAAGAAGTTAAGAAAAGAGCAATAATCCACAAGGCTGTTTATAGTGGTCCGCAGATTAAATATGTGTCAAAAGATGGCAAGATTCTCTTCATAGCTGTTGATTCTAGTTCTTAAATGCAACAATAATAAATACATGATTGTTGATTATTTGGAGTTAATTGAAATTATCTATACAAATCCATGCAATCTTTTGCAGGTTCTTCATATCTAGAATTTAGTAAAGGATTGACATTTCACTCAGAGCTCTCAACCACACCGCTTCCATGTAAGTTGTAGGGTCAATTAACAAATTTATGATGTAGATTCTTAAAAAATTTCTTCTTACCAAACAGATGCTTTTTGTCAATCAATGGCTTTGTTCTCTTCTGGCTTTTATCTCATTTTAGTTCCCTTGGATGTCATTTTAGCTCAAGCATTCAACAAACACAACCTGTTGAAGTTGGGGCCAATCATTATGTGGAACTAGTTGCCATATTTTTCTTTCATGTAGGGACATTAGTTTAGATCTCCACCGTTGCTAGAAGTTCAGGAAATTTTGCTTTTAGCCTATTGCTTAGATCATTGGGGTTTTGCATAGGGGTTTTAAATTAGCATCACTCTCATTTTTTCCATCCCATCATGTGAGATAATGATGTTGCTGCAAGCAAAAACAAGGAGCTCGGGGATATCATATGTAATGGTGTGATTTGTATTTTCATAATGAATGTCTTTGGTATTAAATATTATTGGTGGCTTTTTTTACCATTAGAGTTGATTTATCTGTAAATTTCTAGTGGCTGAAAATGCTGTGTAAATCACAATAAAGTTATCCAATTCTTGGGCTTATAGAAATGGACTTCAACAGATTTCTTGAAAAAGAAGTGCAAAATCCAAATTGGGATTAGTTAAAATATTTATCATGTTTTTCAGAACTAAAATAAAAAGGGGCTCCACAAGTGGTGTAGATAATGAAACGCAATTAGTTCACACCCTGATTTTAGTGATAAAAATAGAAACTTATACCCATCAGAAAAACTCTCACCCATGAACCCAGAGGATGTGATGCAGAATACTAGAAGCTAATTATAGGATTAAATGTACTATTTTATAGGTATAGGGTTATAGTTAGTGTTTTACATTTAATTAGGGTTTAATATCTTGTTGTTTTCTGTGGCCTTTTAGATTTTGTTTTCAAGTCAAGTTTGTTTTCCTGTTTTCTTGAGTTTCAAGTCAAGTTTATTGCTTTCTGTTCTCCAAGATTTCAAATTAAGCTAGTTAGCTTAGTGTCCAAATTATGGGTCTATATAAATTAATGTACTCTTCTATGGATGGAATAGACTTGCATAAAAGTTTAGCTTATTGTTTGTGGTTATGTGATAAAATCTTCCTTGGATGTAACTCCAAAGGACCCCTAGGTGTCTTAGGTTTTCTTTGTTCTCAGTTTGTATGATGTGATCAAAGAACCGTAGGCTTGAACTTTAAGGATCTTTTCTCTTTTCTTTACCAAAATTCTGTTTTCTGAAGAAACTCACATTATATTTAACTTAAAACCTTAGCCCCTAAACTATCCTGCATCAGTTAGTATTAGAGCCTAAAGATTTAAAATTTTTGATGTGATTCTGGGTGCTAATGGTGAAGAATGCAAAACTGGAATCGAACTTTGAGGATTTCTAACAAGATCCTGAAGAAGCCAAGATGGTTTTACTAGAAAAGATAGATGCACAAAAAGAAAGAATTTTGTCCAAGGTGGCAGAGTTGTTCAAAAATTTTTCTGCCTGAGGCAAACAACTAGGGTTTTACTTTCAATTATGATTTAGTATATTAGTGTTGTTTTGCTAACATTATTAGGTTTTGTTTCCAAGTCAAGCTTGCTTTTCCTTTATCTTGAGTTTCAAGTCACTTATGTTGTTTTCTATTTTCTTGAGCTTCAAGCTAAGCTTGTTTGCTTAGATAGAGTCCAAGTTAAGGGTGTATAAAAATTGATTTATTCTATTGAGGGAATAGACAGGTTAAAAATTTTCTGCTTATTGCTTTTGTGTTGTGTGATACAATCATCCTCGGAGTGTGATTCCTGATGAACCCCAGGTTTGATACTTGGGTTTTCTTCTTCTTGATTGTGTGATGCTTAAGGAACCATAGGCGTGAAGGTTAGGGATCTATCTAGTTTCTTTATCATTTTTTCTCTCAAGAAATTTGGATTATAGTTGAACTTCAAACCTCAGACCCTAAGCTGTCTTGTATCAGGATGACTAAGGAGAGAACTTTCTGTTACATGATTTTCTAAATATGTGCATAATTTTTAGCATTTAACAGTATAGTGTGGATGATTCTCTAATATTTGTTATTATTATTATTATTTATTATTTTTTGATTCTGGCCTTTTTGTTTAACTACCATTAGTTCTTTGCTTTATTGATATCCTTTTGATTCATTTATTATTATTTATTTGTTTAAATTATCTTTACATCCAGACCCAGAAAAGGCGATGTGTGCTGTCACTGGATTGCCGGCGAGGTAAGAACTTATTTTCATAATGGTTATTTGAAGAAACTTGAAAGAATTCTCCTTATTGTTTCTTAATAATTCAACTTATATATATATAGGAGTGGTTGCTGTTAATAGTAAATAAAAAACTAGGGCATAATGGAAGAAAATCCTCCACCAAGGAAAAAGAAATAAAGGAGAGATTTGGCATATATGATCAGATTCTGTTTTATTATAGCATACCGAAAATAAGACAATAAAATATAGGAAAATCCCTACAATACCTCCCTAAATAAAATCCTAAAATATCTCCCTATAATCTCTAATTGATTATAGATGCTAATTTCAAATTATTGCTTGATCTTTCATTCCAAAGTCTTGTTGCTGAATAAATTGTTGTCATTGCAGTATTTGGAACCAAATGGTGATTTCTTACAGTTGTACGGAAGCACATAAAAATTTCTTTTGCAGCGTTTTTTTCCATGTTTGTAAAGCATTAGTGGAATGTTTTGCCTTGCTTTTATCTTTCTTGAGTCTTATTTGGACTGTTGGCACTACTGTTAAAGATGCCATGCTCCCAATCATGATCAATTAGCTTTCAATAGCTTCCAAATGTATGTTAGAAATGTCATTAGCTTGGGAAATACAAAAGTGAAAGCCATGAATTATAGATATGTTTCTCTTGAGCTGGGAATTTCATCAAAGTTGTTACTATATAATGTTTATGATTTGGTAGAAATGTTAATTCTGTGATACTTAACATTTTAAGAGAGACAAATTTGGCTTTTTCCATCCACCCTTATTTGGTCAAATTGTGGTTTGATGTTGTAGGTACCGAGATCCAAAGACTGGGCTATGCTATGCAACAAAGGAAGCCTTTAAAATTATTCGAGAACGGTATGTCTCTATTCAGTTTTATCGGTCTCTTTTCTGATCTATCACCTTAAGTTATTCATTTTCTATAGTTTACATGTATTGTATGTTACTTGGACTTGGGTGTGAGCGTTAGACAGAGTTATGTGTTTGAAATGAGTATGTTCAATTTTTGTATGTTTGAGGATCCTTGGAGGGTCCTATCCTGGCATCCATGCTCGTAAATGTGTTGGACATAGGTACTTATAGCAACAGAGCATTTATTTATAGTTAGCAGAGGTGCTCCTCTGTCAACCAGTTTAAGTCTTGAGCAATTTCTGATATGCTCCCCCAAATATACCAACCAAAAGGGAAATCATAACTTTTTTTTTTAGAAAAAGAGGGAAGATGGGAGGGGAGTGGTTAATCTTAATTTCTTGCTGAGTTTGTTCTGCCTGATTTTGTAGTTTTCGGGATGAACATAAAAGTGCTCCCAAGAAAATGGATATGGGGGTCTTGCTTGATTCTCTGTCTGGTCAGGGTTTAATGCCCAGGCAGAAGAGATCTCATGTATCAAATAGAAGTCAAACATCACGCTTCCAGTACTTGGGGAATTTCCGCAGAACACCACCTGATGATGATGAAAGTTCAGATTAGTTGATATGGTAATTTTCTAAAATTTTCAGCATAGATTGCGTTTATTTCAGGAAGTGTGTTTTTGTTGGCTTTATCTATTCTATTGCAAAGCCTCTGTATGATTGGATATTTGACAAACTAGATCACTTTCCTGTTTTGGACATCAAAATCTGTTTAAAGTAAACAAAGGGGAAAAGCATAAATTGAGTCAATTCTTTGCTGTCTTTGTAATTGCTAACGCTATCAGGAAGCACCTATATTGTTGGTAATAATTTGGTCTTATTTTAAATAAGGAGCAACCACTCGCCCTAGAAGGTGTGGTCAAGTTAGATACAGTTTCAAATTCCATCTTGAATATAGTTATTTTGATAAAGATAACCAAATATATGTAATTGTAGGTTCCTTTATCTTTTGAAATGATTATCCTGGATATGTAAATGCATATGATGTCACAATTGTCCCTTGTCAGCATGCAGTTCTTTCAAAGAAGCTTTGTTAAATGATTGTTGTGCTTTATTTATAAAAAATGCAGTTTCTGCATTCTTTTATTTCTGGGTACACCTTTTAGCTGTTTTATGATTTTGTTTGATTGTTAACAATATTGTGAAGGCTCAGTTCTTTTAGGACATTTTCTGCTGTGTGTATGTGAATATTTTTTGGGGTTGGTTGCTGTATTGAGGTTGAGTGATGAAACTGTTGATAGGTTAGTTTGAGATGTATCTGAAAATTAAGGAAGTTGAATGTAAAGATTAAACAAGAATAAAAGAGGAACAATGTTTGTCATCCATAATATATGGTGTTCTAACCAATGTGAAACACCTAATTTTAGGTTTTCAGTTGACTTGTTAATTTGAAAACTGCATCATGAAAGCATTAAACATGTATTTGATATCCATACTACTCTAAAATGTTCAGATTGCTATTGAAGTTTAAAATGTGCAATGTACTCAAATTTTGCTTATGTTAACTGGATTGCACATTCAACTTACTCCAATAGTAGAAAGCATGTGCAATTGCCATGTCATCACCACATGATCACCACGTCATCATGTGGGATTGAATGCTAGGACCATCATAATTTGTCTAATTCGATTAGGTGAATGGATTTTTTACTTATAAAAACACTCGGTTGTTTTGAAATATATGAACGAATACAAGCTTTTGTAGCCAGATATAAGGGAAACTTTAAGTGAAGTTTCTAGCATACTGTGGATGATATTGAATCATGGGAAGTAGGGTGTGTTCCAAGAAACACTTTATGGTGATTTGTTCTAGACTTGGAGTTATTCCGAGTGAGCTTGGTTTCAAGGTAGCCTTTATCTAGGGATTCTTTCGTGTTTATTGATTTATATTTTCCTATCGTGTATGTCGAAACCATTTTTAAGGTTGATTTAAAAAACGGGAATCGACTTTAAAACGAAAATGGAGTCGCTACCAATCCCTTTTTATTTAGGTGTGATTAGATCACCTTTTAAAACATTTTATTTCTAAACATTGATTTTTGATCCACAAAATACCAAAAAATAGGTTCGGGAGTCGGTTACGTACGAGGAAGGGTTAGCACCCTCGTAACGTCCAAAATTTGGTACCAAATTGATAACATCATGTCCTAATGTCGAAGATTTGAAAAGGTTTTTTTAAAAAAAATGATTATTTTAAAACTTGAATAATTTAAGTTAAAATTTGAGATTTCTTTGTTCCGAAGGAATATAAACATCAAATCCCGCACGTTAGGACAAGATGTTTTAAAAACCTTCGTAATCAAAATCATCTCATGATTTTCAAAACTTGTTAGAAGGATGTTTAGTTATTTAAACGAACGAAAAATCGAAACCCAGCACGTTAGGGCATAATTTCTCGAACTTCCAAACACGAAATATTACCTTGTTTTCTAAAATTCTTATCTTGAGATAATATAACGTCATGTCTAGTGAGTTAGGGCATAAAGTTTTAGATTCCCAAGAATAAGTTTTTGATTTGAAATGTGTAAGTTTTGGTTTTTAAAAGAGAAGGGATATTTGATACCTTAAGTTCTACGAGAAAAATCGAAGTCCAGTGAGTTAGGGCACAATTCTTCTCGAAGTCTCCAAATATCACGTATCACTTTTTTTTTTTAAATTATTAAAAATGCATCAAAAAGGTATTTTTACAAAACAATGGTTTGAGTATACAACCTACATATTTAATAACAATTTTACATAATTACAAATTATACTAATAATAAATAATAAAAGAATAATATTACATAAATGAATATATAAAGAACTATGTTAAATAATAATAGACAATCAAAGAATATAAATAAATAAGCATGTAATAAATAGCAATAATTGAAATTGTCACGAAATAACAAAATTAGACAAAAAAAAAAAGGAAAATATATTTAAACACCAAATAATTATTATAACCAAAATCAAAATAAAAAAATAACATGATAATTTTGTAAAACAATTAAAATGTACAACAATACAAGAAAGGTAAAAATATTATATTAATAATGTAATACCTATGAATATATGATAAAAATGATTAATAAATAGTATATAATAATTTTAAATAAATAAAATAAAATATAAATAATATAAATGAAACATATTTTATAATATGAAAATAAAATAAAAAAATATATGATATATAATATAATACTATACAATGTATAAAATTTTTAAAATATATAATATAATAACCAATATATAAAAATAATATGTAATAAAAATAATATTAAATAAAATAATAAATAATAAATAATGAAAATATATGCATATATGTAGTACATTAATTATAAAATTATATACATAATATAAACAATATAAATAAAATTGATTATATAAAATAAATTTTTAGAAATAATATATAATGTAACATAATACTATATAATATACAAAATATAATATAATAAAAAATATATAATAATATATAAATTATTAAACAAGTAAAATAATATATATAATAATTAAATATAAAAATAGTAATATATATATAAATTTATACTATTAATAGATTAATATACAAATAATTAAAAAAATAAAAATTTTAGCATAATAAAATATTTCAATATAATATTAGAATAATTTAAATTTAAAAAAAGGTTTGAAAAATAAATAAAGAAACCAAGATCAAATAACAATAAAAATAAATATAAAGGGGTTAAACTATAAATAAAAGAAAATAAACGGACTTAATTATAAAACTGGAATAATGCGGAGGGACTAAAGGGATAAATTTCTCATTTTTTGAAAACACGCGGATCCTGTTCGGGTCTCCGAGTCAACGAGCGGGTGTTCACACAGAACGATGTCGTTTAAACGCTTATGGGCTTAAGCGAAAACGATGTCGTTTTCAACATGTTATAAAGGTCAAATTTCTGACCAAAAATTCATTTGGCTTCTGTTCTGAAAAAAAAAAACATTCAAATTCTCTCTCGATCCCTCTTCCCCTGTGCTAGAGTTCGGTCATCGGGACCAGGGAGACCTCCGTCCCACGCGCCATACGCTCCACTACTGACGGTGGCCGGAGGTCTAAAAACCTCAGTTTTTCACGCAGGTAATCCCCTTTTCTTTTATCTCCTTTTTATAGTATATTTACATGCACAGATGCCTCGAAAAATAAAAAAAATAAAAAAGAAAAAATGTCACCTCTACGAAAAACTTTTTATTTTATTTCTTTGGATTAAAATATATTTTTTTGTATTCTGTTTCTATCTGTATCTCCCCCCTCCTTTGTTACAAATCTTTGTAAGGCTTTTATAGCCTTTGAACTAAACAAAATAAAAAAAAAAAGAGAAAAAAAAGTTGCCATGTTTGCCGTCGATTCACTTTCCTCTTGTGCAGGCGAGCAACAGCGAATCAGGCAATGATGGCGCGATTCGGGTGTAGATCGTGGTGCGACCGAGGGCTTGGCGCGGGTGCGAAGAGTGCGGCGCGACTGTTGGCCTGGGCGCGAGGCTTGCGCTGGACTTTTGATTGCGGTGCCTAGGGTTTCCAGAAACCCTAGGCCACTGAAGACTGTTAAGCATTGGGCCTTTTGGGCCTCGAGTGTTTTGGGTTCTGTTTGGGTAGTCTATTAGGTCTGGGTCACGGGTTAGGTTTGGGTCAAGGGTTAAGTGTTGGGTTTGTTGTTTGTTTTGGGTATTGGCTTTTGGGTTCAGGCTTCAAGCCCGTTTATTGTAAATTGACTGTAATAACAGACTTGGACTTTTATATTTCATTTTGGTTTTGGTTTGTTACAAGTCCGGGCAAAAATGAGCTTCTACAGTGTCTAAAGTAACCAAATCTGCATGCAATGCACATTACTGTAAACTAGTTTCTTGCTCTTACATTTATTGAAGAATTTCAGTTAAACGTTCATCTTCCAATTTCTGACATGGCTGCACTTTTTCTCGCCAATTGCAAGGAGTCATGGCTGCTGGCCTCGGGATATTTACACCTAGAGTGAGAGTTAAAATTGTGTGGTAGGTTTCCCAATGTTTCAAAGTATTCAAATATATGTAGATGTTCCAGGGATAATTTAACATTATTAAAGTAGGTAGGTAGGAGTGTAAGCTATATATGTAGATTAAAAACCACTTTTGGCGATGAAATGCTTCAGCTAAACAACTCCTTAGTTAATTAAATTAGAGCATTGTTCTTACCCCCCAAAAAACAGAGTATCGTTCTGTGCTTTACCTTGCTTGGTCATTTTGAATATGCTGCTGTTATCAGTTTTGGTAATTTAGCTTACGTTCAGCTTGTTTGAGTTCAACCGAGCTTCACTTTTCATGCTCTTTCACATCCTTTGCTTGAATTGAGGTACTTTAAATTGTAATATAGACACTAAGTACCATTTACTCACACCCACGTATTTAGAAAAAAATTATTATTCAAAAATTTGACTACGACTTGAGGAGTTCAAGCTCTGCTAGATAATGAATGATTCAATGGAAGGCAATTTAGCAATAGGTAATTTTTTTTTCTTTAGTTTTTTATTTCAGGTGTGTTGGATGTGAAATATATGCATTTAATTATCTTTATTTTAATAAATTTTATTATATTCTATAATTAATATAAGTAATTATTATCAAAAGATAAATAAAATATATAAAATATTTAAAAAAAATTATATTTGTATAAAAGTTTAAAAGATTAATATGTTGCAACTTTAGATATGCTTCTAATATCTGTCATAAAAATATTTATGATGGTTATGAAAAAATATTTATTTTAATGTTATAAGTGATTTAATATTTTGCTTTAGTTGAATTATATTTAAAGTATTTTTTAATATGTTGTTTTAATTAAAAATATACTTATAATTAATTTTTAGCTTAGGCATTATTCAATAATATTTAAGTAATTATTATTTAAGTAAAATTTTTTATTTTTTAATATTAAAAAAATATATCGAAAGTTTGTACCAAAAAATTATATCTAAAGAAATTCATATGTTTTCATTGATATTATTAATAGAATAATTACAATTATAATATATAGTATCGTATTTACTGAAAAACAAATGTGAGTACAAAGAGATCCATTAAAAATTGAATTTAAATAAATGACTGATAAAATAAGTTGATAATACTTTCCGGAAAAGAAAATGAGATTGAATTTTTATTATTTTAAAATTTATTTGAATTATATTTATTTTTTTATGTTAAATATATTTAATGATGTTATGTACTTTACTTTTAATAACTAATAACATATATAAAAAAACATTTTAAATAGATGTACAAATTTATACAATAAAAATTTAATTATCATTTCGTCAGTTATTACTTTTGATAGGAGAGCTAGTAAAAAACTGTTAATTTTTAAATTTATTGTCAAAGCATTATCATTTAATTAAAACTAAAAAAAATATTTATATGAAACTAATAAGTTATTCAAATGTTAGTTTAGTAATATAATGAATAGTAAATAGTATCTTCTTCAAACTCATATTTTTATGTTTATGTTTCATGCTTCACATTGGGTTAATTATTTGTTTGTGTTAAATTATAAAGCAAAAATTTGAGGGTTAAATATGCTCTAATTCTCTATAGATTTTGTACATTTAAAATTTAGTCTCTATTTTTAATTTTGAAAATTTAGTCACTCTACTTTTCAAAGTTAATAATTTAGGTCTAGTCGTTACCATCATTAAAACCTTTTGTTAAATTTACTAGTGTGATATTTTAAAAAATGATAGTCTCTCATTTAAAAAAAAAATGCTAGTCTCTGATATGAACATCCAAATTATATATAACCACGAAAAATTTTAAATCGGGAAGTTAACGATATTAACTATTTGAACTAACTAATAAGTACATTATAAAAATATATGGATCAAATTATGTTAGAAATTAATGTATAAAGATTAAATCTTAAATTCAAGCACAATAGAAGGATTAAAATTGAAATTGAACATATTTCTTATAATGTAAAAAAAAGAGAGAAACATACACATAATAACAAAAGGAAGGCCCTAATATAGCTACAATATTACCATTATCTTATTGTAACACCCCTTACCCGAGTTTAATTTTCTAACTTGAGCAAGAGATGTCACATTCAAATACCTATAACATTTTTCCACTTTTCACACATGTTTTGGCTTTATTCGAGTCTTATACAACACAAACATTCCCAAGGGTCCTACTGCGAAGTGAGGGCATTTCGAGGTCATTCAGAGGCATTTCGGGGCTTAAAATAACATTTTCTTGGAATAGGGGACTTGCACCCTAAGTATCGAGACTTGGGCCTATTATTGTTGTAACACCCCCAGACCCGGCCTAGAAGTTAGGCCTGAATCCGGGAATGTCACATCAAAGGGATAATTCAAAACGATTTTGCTAAGTTAAAATTTAAGGCCCAAAAGCCCAAAATCCTTGAGTCTTGTTAACTAATGATGAAAGACCATTAAATTATTTTAAGTATTTCGAAAACCATATTTAAACATAAGAAATTTACCCAGGTTTAATAATTAAGTAAACAGTTGAAGCAAGAAAACTCAAAATCCAAAGTCAATTCAGAGTACAAGGCCTTATTACATGCAACGAAAACAAGTAATTAAAATCATGTCTTTTGAGACAAATAAATAAAACTTCTAAGTATCTTGTAGTGTGGCCATCTCCGAGTCCTCTCCCACGTCGAGACGTTTACTGAAGATCACCTGAAACATTTAATAAAAAGGGTATGAGTTTCGAAACTCAGTGTGTACGACCCTTGGTAATCCAATCAACATACAATTATCACATTGGGCCTAAGCCCTATCAAAAACGGTGGTCTTGGGCCTTAGCCCACAATGACCTCATATCACGTCAGTATCACATGAATGCAATGTACCCATCCCAAATCCAACCCTGCACTCCATTTCCCTTCCAACCCTACACTCCTGTGGGGATATAAATATCAACCCACCCATCCCTACACTCCAAAGGTAGCACTAGCAGTGGCACTACTCAAACGTTGTAGCAAAGCTGCTATAATGGGCTTAAAGCCACCGGTGGATCCACGGTCGTCAAGCGACTATGCGATCCTCAAATATTTCTCCGTATCATCAAAACCCACCCAAATGTAACATATATTTCATGAATGCAACTTACACAATTTCACACATTAAGCACTTAGGGGTATTTTAGTCATTTCACTACCCTGGGGTATTTTCGTAATTCAACCCTACAAGGGTATTTAGGTAATTTTGTAAATCAGGGATATTTTGGTAATTCTGCAAATCAAGGGTATTCTGGTAATTTTCAAACTAAAGGGTATTTTGGTAATTTTAAAATTAGGGGTATTTGGTCCCTCTCGGGTTTTAGTTATAAACTTTGGCCCATGCAGTTAAAGTGAACAGACACTATGCACCAGGTAGGATTCCAGAGAAGAGGAGGTGGGCCACTAGGACCGCTTAAGTACCAAGCTCTCCCTAAATCCAATCCTAGACATTCATATGTTCGTTGCCACACTCTAATCCAGCGACTTGTCCACAGACATGCTTAATCTATTAGATTAAGTCTAACCCAGCGACTTGTCCACGGACATGCTTAATTATTAGATTAAGTCTTATGCGGTTTAAGAGTTGTTCAGAACTACGCCTAAAGTCCATTAAATGCTAGCATACTTGTCTACGTCCCCATAAAGCCCATAAGCCCATTTCACGTTCATATAGCCCATTAAGCCCAAATCACATCCTTATGGCCCATTAGGCCCAGATCTCATTCATATGGCCTATTAGGCCCAAAACAATTCCAGATCATGTAACATGCATGACTAACTCAATTCATATAACTAAATCAATCAATTTCATCAAATTTAGCCTTAGGGCCCACCTGGCCCATTTAGCCACTTTTGGCTTTTCGGCATTGCCGATATCATGTGTGTGTAGTGTTTGTACACACCTGGTTACCGCGACGTGCTATACTATCCTTAGCCTTGAACCTACAACCAACCAACCTTCAATCAATCACCCATACTTAATCAAAACATTTACCAAAAGCCGAAGCCTTACCGTATCCTTACCGTGTGCCACTGGTTCTAGTAGCCCTTCCTTAGCTACTAATCATGAGTATCCCCTAAATCTGCACTCACACATACACCATCAAACTTCGAGTGACTCATAATCCACACAAGTCACCCCAATAGATCATACTCACATTCGGCCATTTACTTAAACCATAATCGAGTTGAGTACACTTACACTTTGCTAACGATCCTTACCACGCTTGCGATATCTGAACCTTACCCTTGTTAATACAAGATTAATGATAATGAGAAGTTAGATAGCCCTTCGGCTTTTAACAAAACACACTAAGGGGTTAACTGAATACTTACCGAATCCACTTTTGATCTTGCGGCCTAGATAGCTACTGAACGAGATTCAGCTTTTAACCTTGACTGATAGTAGATAAAAATCGATTTGTGATGGAGGAAAACAACAAAGATTCGGCACTAATATGGATTTCGATAAGAGAAGATGATGATAGTTCGGCAATAAAAGAGTTTGGCTATGAGAGAATTCGGCAAAAAGGGATTCGGCTTTAGGAGATTTGGGCAACAAGGTAAGGTATTTTCGGTTGTGAAAAAAAATAAGGTTTCGGCAAAGAAAAGAAAAAGAATGGAAAATTCGGCATTACCTAGGACCCAGCTTAGACACACACATTTATATAGCTGCATGTAAAACTTAGCCACCCCTAAAGTCCAATTCGGCACCACTTCATCCACTACTCATCTCCTAATCTTTCTCCATGATATCACCCTTATCCTTCTCCTAAATTCTCTCTACTGATCACTTCTCCTTAGAGTCCCTCTACACACCACTTCCAGCCTTCTAGAAGCCTAAAATTAAACTCCAAAATAAAGCTAAGCTAGCACTCGAACCTCAGACCTTCCTGCGTGCATATGTCGCCACCTCTCTACACTTTAGTGGCGTCACTTAGCGACTTCACCACAGGCTTCTTTGTGCCATTTTTCACTTTATTTTTATTTAAAAGCCCACTACTCACAACCCTGATTCCTTAATTAATTAAATTAAGAATCCTTCACCACAAAACTCGAACCCAGAGCTTCTCCAACACACCTAGACACTCCAAATTCATTAAACTTTTAAAGCCGTCATCTCATTTGTCATTTTCTTGCTTACTTAAAAATTTTATGAGACCCAAAGCCTAATAGGCCCAATTCTTCTATGCCCAAATTCGGGGCGTTACAATTGTAGATTTTTAGGTTTAAATTTTACAAGTATCAAGACCTGGACTCATGTATCAAGACTTAGATATAGTGGAGCAGAAACAAGCTTAAAACACTTCAAAATCATGCTTAAACATTCATTAATATTTCCCATTAATTCTCAATCATTTTCCAAACTTAAAATACATCAAAATATCATCCAAAATATCACATGTTCACTTATTAACAATTAGCCAAAATGTCTTCAAACATTTCAACTTAAATTCAATACTTTAATGGACTAAAAACACTATCTCCCACTTTTATACCAATTATGTACCTATGTACATGCCACTTTAATTCTATAATTTAACTTCACAATTCATAATCCATACCTTATTGAAGATGAGATGTGATTTGTCAAGCCTTACCCGAAGTGTTTTCTCACATAACCACTTCCTGCATACTACATGTTGAAACAATGTGTTATGCTTTTATGAAGCTTAGTAAGTACTCACATGAATTCTACTTGACTAAGCACTTACCATTATTCTCTTCAAATTAAACTAATTAATTTATTATACACTTATTGTAACATCCCAAAAACCCTTATGGTCGTAAACAATGTGATAGATTCTTAGTGAAATAAGGTATAAGATCGATAAAGGTGAAGGCCATTAGATACCAAAGGAAGTTGAATCAAGAAGTACGACATGAAAAATTAATTTAAGGTAGAGTTTAAATCGTAAAAATGTGAAGAGTGTTGCGGTCTTAGTGTAAATATTCAAAATTCACGAGGTCAAAACATAAATATGGAAAAGTTAAAAGACCAAAAGTAAAAATACATTAGAGGAGGAAAGGAATAAAGAGTAAAGTAAATTGGTGAATGAGGATCGATCTGAATAAGTGAAAAAATGATAGGGATTAAATTGTCATTTTACCAAAAGTGATAAATGACACAAAATTGAAGATTGAGATATTAAAAGGGAAAAATGGTCATTTCTCAATCACGATAATTATCATGATAATAATTAATGGGAAATGGTGTTAAAACATGGTCGGGTAGGATATTTTATTGATATTTTATCATAATATTTTATTATATAGATAGTAATATGTAGATAGTGAAAGTCATTGTTGTCGGGCCACCCGAGATGATAGAATGTACAAGTTCTACATGGAATGTTGATGAATTCAATATATCACATATTCATACATATGAAATATGTATATGGTTCGTAAAATGAGATTGTGCATAGTCTTGGTATTTAATACATGAATGGTAATTGAAATGATTGAAACTTAATCATACATTGATTATATTCTTTTCATGTTAATGCTTTCGTTTATATGACTTGAACCATGAAAGTACCACTGAGCTTTATCGCTCAGTGTATGGTTCAATTTATTTCAGTGAGTAGGTATTAGTAGATTTCGAGGTTTCGAGAAATAATCCAGCATCCAGTCTGCCGCTCTAGACTTGGCAATGTTTGTATAGTTTTCCTATGTTTCAATAAATGACATGTACCTAAGATTTGAGTTAGTTTATAATGCAAATGTCAATTTAACTTGAATACATGAATTAGAAACGATGTTGAATCTAGAATGAATACATATGCACACTTGAATTTTAGGTACTAAATGATATGGTGTTGATTTTTGTTGGCAATTAGAATTGATGCTTAATGGCTATTGGCACGTTGCAACGACAGACCTCCGATGCCGTGATGACACTCATTGTTTTGACAAGGTCTCAATGTGATACCCTTGACATAGCGACACCAACTCGATAATTTTGGAAATGTTACATTTTAGTTCTCAAACAACCTCGAGTTATTGAAAGAGCTTTGGAAGGCTCATTTAAATCCCAAATTTGATTAAATATCATTTTGAAATTAAGTATTAGTCCTAATGAATTGTATAAGCTGTAATTGATACAAAAAGAAGTTGTAGTTACTTCGACAATAAATGTGGCATCCCGTAACTCGGACTCGACGATCGAGTCAGGTATGGGGTGCTACATTTAGTGGTATCAAAGCTACAAATTTAGACGATTCTCAAACTAAATCGAGCTCATAATTGAGTCTAAAGGTACATGCCAAGGTCAAGTCGAGTCTGAGTCAAAATTTGGATGTCGATCATTTATTGTTTTATTTTATAGCTAAAAATGTCTGATGATTCAAGATATGTTGTTGACGTAGAAGTTAAGAACAACAATCATTCTGTTAAGGGTGAGAATCGAGTAGAGATCGAGGCACATAATATTGATCAAGCCAATACTTGATGTAAAATAGAGAGAATAGACCTCGCCATGAGAGGCGAAGCGATAAGGATTTACTCCACATAATAGTGTTACTTCAAAGAATAGCAGGAGCTGCTCTGTAGTGTAAACCCTCAATCCGACCTGATTAACCGAATCTAGATCTTGGGTATTATCACACGGGTACATACAATAACTTAATCTACTTACACAAATTACAAATGATTACAATGCACTTAATTACAGAATTCGAACTAAAATACATTAAGTAAATACATGAAAATTAAGTTACAAAATTATCTAATTTAAATCCTAATTTATTACAATTATCCCCAACATACGAAATTCTAAGTAACTTTTCAGATTTTGGACACGCCACCAAACTCGCTCTATATGTATAATAACCCGATATGCCACTTGGCATTGTCCTGGCATCTCTCCTCCTGGTGCAGACCCACATTAACTCGTAACATAACACATATAGATAAGTTTATAAGAACTTAGTGAGGAAAACATCATTTACCCGATTCATATTTGCACATTTCAACTGATAATTTATATAGACAGTCCCACCGTTCTTAACTTTCAACATTATATTTAGCGAATACTCCCTCAAGTTCTGTTCTCTTATACTCATCTGTTACTATACCTTCCTCTGAAACTATTTCAAGTATTCAGTACATCGCTTACATCCCTCAAACTATGAGCCATCACCTGATCACGATTCAAGAAGAAACACATACACAGATGATGAATTCTTCCTTTGACAACACAAAATTTACACCCTTATTCAGAATACATTTTCGATACTAACCCATTACTTCTCTATATCTCTTCAATTCTTTATTCTCGATTGAGCCTTAGTCTTATTGTAAACTCCAAAACATATATAGATATTTCAACATTCTTTTATGTACAATTTATGTAGGTTCTGAGTATATAAACAACACTTTCTGTGGTTTTTCACTTTATTTTGTTATATTTTACTATTTTTATGGGAATGTGTTAATTTAGTGAATTTTATGTTAAATGCATGTTATTTCACTTTTTTTTTTTGAATAATTAGGCTAAGGGAAAGGATGACAAAATTTTGGTCGTATTTGGGTCTTAGAAAGGTAAAGGTTGAAAGATTGATAGTGCAGACACATGGACTTTAAAATAGTGTTGATCTAGAGTTAATGTTGAGGAGGCCCCGTATTGTTCAAATTGGAAGCCCAAAACCATTCCACTTACCCATTCTACCAAGAAATGAAATGGCAACAATCATTGCTAAAATCAGCAACCCCTAACCACCTAGTTAACTCCCAAATCTAACAGATTTGACCCGAATATTTATTGAATAACAATCAACACATTTTCTCCCTAAAACAAGCCTTAGTCGTTCACCTTACTTCTAAAAATAGTAGTAAAAAAAACCATCACTTTTTGACCATTTATTGGCCGGTCACATATGGAGGGAACAAGCTAATTTGCTAAAAATAGCAAGGAAAGACCTATTCTTACTTGCATAAAGGGGAGAGGGAATCGAGGTAACTTCCATGCTAAAATTATTAAGAAAGCAATCACTCCTCCACCATATAAAAAACGACATGTACATGGAGAAATCGAGGGTATTCATTTGCTATTTTTGGCATGAGAGGTTGAAGCATCATCAGCTATAAACAGGGACTTAATTCCCATTCATGACACACCATCATTCGACACCATTTTCTCATATCAAGTTTTCAAAGAAAAATTATTAATTTTTCTTGAGTTTCTTCTGTTTTGTGATCTGTTGTAATTTAGTGTAGCAGATTAAACTAGTTTTTGCACTTTAGGAGCTTGAACACATGCATTTTGGTTAAGTTTTAATTACGTTGCCGCAATTTTAGTTAAACTCAATAAAGTAAGTAATTTAAGTCTTTTATTGACCTTAGGGGCCAAATGAGGCCTAAAGGTGAGCTAATATACTTTATGAGCATGCAGGAGACTATTAGAAGGTGTACTAACTTGATAATGGTCACTATATTGCAGCACAGAGCACTGGATGTCGCAACAGAGGGAGTAGAATAGAAGAATCTAAAGACTGCCTACGGTGTCACGACATAGCCTGAGGATGTCGCGACACACCCCTGAAAACACTCGAAAGATGTAGCATACTGCCCTTGATGTCGTGACATAGGACTTAGTGTGTCATGACATCACCTCTATACAAGGAGTAATTACGAGCCAGGGGCATTTCGGTTGACACAATCAAATATTAAGCATGAGGACGATAGCTAACCTAGGGTTAAAGATGACAACCACTCTAAAGTCTATAAATAGGCTCATTTAACACATGCTATGAACATATTTCATATTGTATAATTTTCTTCTTAGATTCAGTCTTTAGTTTCTCTTTTCTTAGGCTCCAGGTTTATTTTAGTTTTTGTTATTTACTTTTGTGGAAGAAGTCAGATTTATGAAACATACTCAAACTCTATAAGGATTCTGCATTCAATTCTAATACAAATCAGGCTTCTTCTGAACTTTATACTGTTGAATTATTATTCATGTCTACTCTTTCTATCAAGTTTATATCATTTATGAGATCCGTGAGGAACTAATCCTCTTGTGGGGCATTAACGAATGGAGGTATGATTAATTAACTATTTTGTTTGGCTCTCTTAGCGGATCGACTGCTTAGGAAAGGAAGAACCTAAACCCTAGGTCTGACAACACTAGGAAGTCATTAAAGTGGGAATTAACCCAAATTTGGTATGGCCTATCCGGGAACACCTTAATCCTGAACCTGTAACACCCCTATCCCGAGTTCATTGTTGAATTAAGGTTAGGAGCATTACCGGACAGATCGGAAACATTTACAGACAAAATCATACATTCAATCATCATTCTCAGACATAATGTCCCTTAATCGAGTCTTCGAGACCTTAAGCATGCTTATAGTCGGGACTAAACTAAAACATATACGAAATTTCATGAAAATTTGAAACTTTTCTAAAATACAGGGGAGACACACCCGTGGGAGAAGACCGTGTGACCTCCACGGCTTCTATACACTCCCGTGTAACTATCCGTGTTTATACTGACTACACCAACACGATCATTAGGCACACCCGTGTGCCATGGCCGTGTTCTTTTAGGTCATATACTGACTTCCCCACCACGGCCACCAAGCACGCCCGTGCCAAGGCCGTGTATTTTTAAGTTTGCTACTGACTTGCACATCACGGCCAGATGACACGCCCGTGTCGAGGCCGTGTGATTTTAGGTTGCATCCTGCCAAATTACCCACGGTCTAAGGCACGCTCGTGTGCCACAACCATGTGACATTATAGGCCATTTACAAGGCCAAAATGCCACCCACAAAGGGTCATACCTACAAGACATAATCAACAAGATATTTCATGCATATAAAACTATCAAAAGCATACCAAAATAACCATTCAAACCTTACATTCAACCAATCCCAACCATGAAAATTTCCAAGGATTAAATCTCATATCATTACAAGTTGAATTCATTCATTTGCTCACTCAAAACTTGACCATTCCACATGTTTTCACCGTATCAAGATATGCATCATATATCTCATTCATATAAACAAAGTATCAAATCAAAATTGGCCAAGTCACATGGCTAAGATCACATAACTATTTACACCAAAATACTAGCCTATACATGCCATATCTAGCTTTGTACATATTCAAAGTGTACCCAACAAGAGATTAGTAGTGTGATGACGATCCGTGACGGTCCCGAGCCTTCAGTATCTTTGACGACCTATAAAACAGAAGAAATGTACACAGAGTAAGCTTTTCAAAGCTCAGTAAGTCATAATACAAATAAACTTAACAACCATCACATATATATTTGGGTTCATATATTTGGCAATAATGCCACGTTCATTGCCTCAAAAATCGTATGTATAAACATAGCTTTCCATAACCATTTTAACATCTCATTCACATTCTCATATTCATTCATACCTTTCTTCTAATCAGAGTCATATAGGTACTTACCTTGTCTACATATTTCGTGTATATGCAACATACCTGAGCTGAACATTTATTTACTTAATCTATCAGAACTCGGATTTGATATTCATATCCCAGACTTGCTCGTTAATTCATAAAGAATCCAATCAGATACTTATAAGCTCAGAATAATCGTACAATGCTATCGCCCCAAATGAGGGCTTATACATAAACAGATATTGATGCCAACGTCCCCGACGTGTCTTACACGCAAACAGATATTAATGCCATTGTCCCCGACGTGGTCTTACATGTAATCAGGTAACGATGCCTACGTCCCAGACGAGGTCTTATATATAAATAGATAATGATGCCTACGTCCCAGACGAGGTCTTATATATAAACAAATAATGATGCCTACGTCCCAGACGAGGTCTTATAAATAAACAGATAATGATGCCTACGTCCCAGATGAGGTCTTATATACAAACAGATAATGATGCCTACTTCCCAGACGTGGTCTTATATATAAACAGATAATGATGCCTACGTCCCAGACGAGGTCTTACTCGGTTTGTTCCATGACTTCATTTCGTAGTCTAAACTTGGAATTGTAAATCACCTGTATAAAACCTGCTAGGCGTCAGCCTGAATCACACACCGGCACTAAGCCTGCTAGACTCGAGGTCTGAAATACAAACACCGGCATTTAGCCTGCTAGGCAATAAGCCCGATATAATTCACCGGCACAAGGCTTGCTAGGCAATAAGCCTGAATATTCATATTACCGAACCAACTCATTCACATTACACATTAACAATATCACAAATATCACATATAATTCACATCCTTACACATAGTGAACTTAATTTAATTCAATTACATATCATTGCTAAATTACTTTCACACTTTCAGCTTTGACATATTTCAATCCGCAATTTCATAATTCAGCATGTATACTAGATTATAATCGATACTTACGATATTAACTTGCTTAAAGACTTACCTCGACTTTCGACAGACAACGGAGGCCGGCTATTCGATAACCTTTGCCTTTCTCCGACCCAAATCCGTTTTTCTTTGTGATTATAGGTGCGGAAAATCAAATGAATTATAATATAAAATAACCATAACATATAAATAAGGACATTGTTGGCACATACCGTCCACTACCTTGTAAAATGGGCTAATTGCCCTTTTAGTACCTCATATTGAAAAGCCATTATCATTTTAGCACTTTTCACTATAGTATGCAACTTTTACACTTTACGCGATTAAGTCCTTTTTTTCAAATTAAACACACAAATGGACAAATTAGCTCACAGAAATTTACCATATGCTTAGTCATATATCATAGGCATAGAAAATAATATTAAAAATATTATTTAGACTCGGATTCGTGGTCCCGAAACCACTGTTCTGACCTGGGTATAAACTGGACTGTAACAGAACCGGTCTAGATTGTAAGGTCGAAAGATAAGCAGTTCTTGCCGACTCGTTATTTTAGTGGAATATTTAAAGATCCTGATGGGATATCAACTAGTTGATTGAACAAGAAAACCCAAAGCAATAGTTGGTTATGATTACTGCAGCAAGCTAATCACCCATATTTAGATTTGATATATTCTATTATTTAATTTCTCGTGATTTATTTAATTCTTTTCCTTCTTTTATTATTATTAGTATAGATCACATAACCCTTTCTTTTTTATTTCATCATAATATAATTCATTTAAAGTACTAATTAGATCTATTTATGCTTAGGTTAAAATTAATTTAGTGCTCACCTCCCTTGGGTATGCTCTTTGGAGTACTCGTCTACTCCGTTGTAACTATATTACAACCCGACCCGTATTCTTGAGGATACCACATTTTCATATATTTTATGCTCTACTCTGGACGATGGTACGTCCGGAGATGGTCAAGTTGTTGGCTCCGTAGTCGGGGAGGCAACGTCACAGATTTAATTTTAATTTTTGCATTCTAATAGGTATAATATTTAGTTATTTTTATTTAGTTATTTTTTTAACATTATTGAAACTTATTTTTTCTTCAAGAAATCTCGGTACATCCCTCTGTAAATAAAAACTACAGCAGTGACTATTGAAATTAGGTTAGCAAACATTATGGACAACATCAATTATGTATGGTCAGATGATGAGATAGATTATGACGATGAAATTTATGAAGAATGAGTCTATAAAGAGTGGGAAATTCAGGAGAACCAAAGACTATTAATGCTGGAATTAAGTCAATTGAGAGGTGAAGCTCATGTAGATCTATAGGAGTGTCACATGAGTGAGAATGTAAGCCCATTGTTCCCCAATATTAGCTACCTCAAAGTATGAATGACAAGGAAAACTTAACAACCCAAGTACCTTAGGAAAATCTAAATAGTCAGGCAGTTCTGAGCGTAGAAGATAATCAAGGTGAGCTAAGGGAAATAAAATCATAAGAGGATATTCAGAAAGAGACAGAGCCTAGCGAGGAAATAACGACCAAATGCAATAATGAATTAAGAGTTGGAGTCATTCCTTTAACAATCTCAAGGTTATTAGACTGGAAAAATGAACAAGATCAGAACATATGTAACACCCCTATCCCGTGTTTGTCGCTGGATTAAGGTTAGGAGCGTTACTGGATAGATCGGAAATATTCACAGACAAAATCATACATTCAATCATCATTCTCAGATATAATGTCCTTTAAACAGGTCCTCGAGACTTTAATCATGCTTAGAAGTCGAGTCGGGACTAAACTGAAACACACATGAAATTTCATGAAAATTTTAAACTTTTCTAAAATACAGGGGAGACACGCCCGTGGGAGGAAACCGTGTGCCCTCCATAGCTTCTAGACACACCCGTGTGTCCTTTGTGCCTATATACTGACTTGGTCCCCACGGCCACCAAACACGACCATGTGTCCTACCCGTGGTCCTATACTGACTTCTCCAACACGGCCACCAAACACCCCCGTGTTAAGGCCGTGTTGATTTTAGGCTACATTCTGCCAATTTCCCACGGTCTTAGGCAAGCCCGTGTGCCACAACCGTGTGACATTATAGGCCATTTACAAGGCCAAAATGCCACCCATAAGGGTCAAACCTACAAGCCATATTTAACAAGATATCTCATGCACATATAACCATCAAAACATACCAAAATAATCATTCCAACCATGCATTCAATACCAATTCCAACCATGACCATTTCAAAGAGTAAAACTCATATCAACACAAGCATAATTCATTCATGTACTTACTCAAACTTGACCATATCAAAAACTTCAATCTTACCAATATATGCATCATATATCACAATCATCAAGGCACCATATAAACCAAAATAGTCATATTACATGACTAAGTATATACATCGACTTGTCCAAAACTAGACTATACATGCCATATCTAGCTATATACATTTCCAAAGAGTACCAAAAAGAGTTTAGTAGTGTGATGACGACCCTTGACGGTCCCGACCCTTCAGTAGCTTTGACGACCTATAAAACAAAGAAAATGCACACAGAGTAAGCTTTCCAAAAGCTTAGTAAGTCATATACAAATAAACTAGGCATAGAAGGCATATATGCAAATAAATTCATTGGTGCATATCAATCACTTATCAAATTATCACATGTATGCTTTGATTCAATACTTTTGAACACATTTGCCAATTTCACAAATTCCATAATCATATAAGCACATAATTCATCTTATCAAAACATTTCTTATCATATCATTAATTCCATATGCATATCATCATAGTAAGATCACTTAGATGCTTACTTTATACACACAAATAGTGTATAATCAACATACCTGCATCGGATTTAATATCACATAATCGTTCATAGCTCAGATTTGTAATTCGTATTACGGTCTTGCCCGTTGAACCAATAGGTAACTAGTAGGATACTCAGAAAGCTCGGAATAATTGTACAATGCCAACGTCGTAGACGAGGTCTTACATGCACTCAGATATCAATGCCGCTGTCCCAGACAGGGTCTTACACAAATCATTACGATGCCGATGTCCCAGACATGGTCTTACACGTAAAAGTCATATTAATGCCAACGTCCTAGACGCGGTCTTATTCATAAAGCTTATATCGATGCCAACGTCCCAGGCGTGGTCTTACACGAGTCTTAGATCAATGCCAACATCCCAGACGTGGTCTTACATGATAAACAGAACAGATATTTATGTCATGACATAGCTAATCCTATCTATTCCTAGGTTTGTACGGGACTTTTTGGACTTAGTCACTATATCAGACTTATATTGGAATTCTTTTGAATAGCTCCTCATAAATATCCATATTCAATAATAATCATAAAAAATATAATATCATACAAATACGTTTATTTGCATAGTGACTTACCTCAGATTCGGTTTATCGAAATGAGAATGGCTACTCGTTTACTTTCGCTTTCCCGCTATCTAATTCCGTTTTCTTCTGTTCTTGATCTAAACATATTCAAAATTAACCCTTTTATTCACTTATTCATACAATTTAATCCATGGACACACATATAGGGCAGTTTGTAATTTAGCCCTCACATTTTTATACTTAGACAATTTAATCCATTTTTCACAAAACATCAATTTCACAAAATCTACACATACACATGCTTGGCCGAACCTCTCTAAGGACTATATAAGTCCAAATATTTCATCAAATTCACAAATTAGTCCTCCAAAATAATATTTTCACAATTTAGCCCTATTTAGCTAAATTAACCAAAACTTCAAGAACAAAATATGTTTATCTAATACATATCTTTCATTTAACACCAAAAATCATCAAAAAACTTATCATCCATGGCAACTCACACAAACATCATCAATTCATTAAATTAAAACATGGTTTTTGCAGCTCTCAAAGTAACGATTACCAAAACATAGAAATTATCGAAAACCGACTCAAAATCATACCTTAATTTGAGCTTGAAAGTGCGGAATGCCTAGCTCAATTTTTTTCTTTCTTTTCTTTGCTTATTCGGTGGATGAAAAAATAGATTAAAGCTTATTTTAAGCTTTAATTTTATTAATAATATGTTATAAACAAATTTTACCATAATAACCTTTCATATAAAAATATATAAAACATAGTTACAAGGTCATTTATGACCTTAGCCATCCACTAACCATGGAAATGGCCAAATTGCCACATAAATCCTCACATTTATAAAGCCACAACACATAAGCACTTTAACATATAGCATGTAACTTTCACATACAATGCAATTTCATCCTTTTGCAAATTAAACACACGAACAGACAAATTAACTTACGAAAATTTAACACATGCTAATCCACATATCAACGACATAGAATATAATATTAAAATATTATACGGACTCAGATTTGTGGCCTCGAAACCACTGTTTTGAATAGGGTATAAACCGGACTGTTACAACGTAGAAGAAGATACTAGAACTGTGAATGTTTTCCAATCATTAGAGAAGGTAGTCGTCCCTTCTGATGAATCTATAGAGGAGTGTTTGAAGTTTTAGGAATTAGTAAATGGGAACAAGGTCAAATATTAAATTTCTAAGAAGGAATGTAACATCCTGGATTACAGCCTATGCATTAGTATGTCTTATGTGTTATGGATGTGATGTGTGCATTTTTAGAATCTTGGAAATGTAAGGAAATGACTTGGAAATGTAAAGAAATGTCTTGTCTTGGAAATGTAGGGAAATGACTTGGAAATGTAAGGAAATGTCTTGTCTTGGAAATGTAAGAAAATGACTTGGAAATGTAAGGAAATGTCTTGTCTTGGAAATGTAAGGAAATGTCTTGGAAATGTAAGGAAATGTCTTGGAAATGTGAGGAAATGCTTTAGAAATGTTAAGTTTAAAGTTTAAAAGAGGGACATGAAGCAAGGTGGTCTTAAGAGAAAATGTATGTGAAATATGACACATAAACGGGCTTGGAAAAGTGGCTTGAAGATGCCACTTAGGGCCTCAGGAAATGGTGCCACATACTGGGGTATTGGGCCAAGGTTCGAGCTGCAGGGGAAGCAAAATAAAAAGTTTTATTTTGCAGTGAGAGAGCAAAGAAGGGATCGCACAAGGCTATAATTTAGGAGCCTTTATTCTTTTATTTTTAAGAGATAAATAGTGGATAAATAAGGGATAAATAATGGATTTATTTTAGATTATTTTCAAGAGATAAATGAGGAATTATTCTTTAATTAGGAAAATAAGGGAGAAGTGATGACCAAGTAGGGGACTTTGAGTTTAATAATTTCGGCTAAGTAAGGATAGTTGCTGAATTATCTTTTATTTTAGGAAAATATAGAAGAGTGATGGCCAAGTAAGGGATTCTAAGTTATTCGGCTATATAAGGAAAAGAGGGCCATTCATCATTCTTTCTCTCAACCCTTCTCTCTGCCGAATTTTCTAGAGCATTTGTTCTTCTTCTTTTTGTTAGCCAAAGCCGAAAATTCAAGATATCACCATTAGCCAATTTCTTATCTTTCCAATCCATCAAAAGTCGAATCTTTGAGGGGCTTCAAGCATAGGTGCTGTCGATTTCTTCAAGAAAGGGTAAGAACAAGTTTTGATTTCTATTCTTTTCTTTTAGATTTGTCGAAATCTGGGACTAATCCCATCAATATTCTTATTTGCCAAAATTTGGAAGGATTCTTTTGGGATTTTTGCCATAGTCGACTATAAAGGAAAAGATCTTCGGGATTTGACCATCAAGGTAAGTCATATCTGACATTCGGCCAAGGGCCATTAATTGTGATTAAAGGTTAGAAGTTGATCTAACATGTGGTTTTAGGGATTTCGACAGAAACTATAACCAAGGGATAATTTCGGGATTTAAGATCCTTAAGGTAAGTGACTATGAATATTCGGCCAAGGCCTATTTTAGTAGTTAGATCTATTTTTATGTGTTTTAAGCCGAAAACTAACCGATTCAAGGGATCTAGTGATTAGCCGATTTCAAAGGGGAAGATTACAAGTTTCCGGGATTTGATTAATTATCAAATCGGCAGCAAGGTAAGAAAGTGGATACGATAATCCTTCGGGATTTGATTAAATTAGCCGAATAGGCTTTTTCCTAAAATACTAAATGTGGCCAAATGTAGGGATTTAGGATCTAAAGCGATAGATCGGTTTTTCGGGATTTCAAGGAATTCGTTAAGCTAATCAGTTGTGTACCCCACACTATTTCATAATATGTTTTATGGCTATGTTTAATTAATATATGTGATATTAAGAATGTGAATATGGCTAAGGTACCATAATGTGGTACAAAGTACTCAGGTACGTTTCCTACTCCTACTAAGAATATGAAATATGTTATTTGTAACATAAGAATGTGAACTTTGGCATATTAATGCATATTACAAAAATGGGGCATATCGGTTATTGAAAGGGGAAGTGAATGTGGTGACCTAAGACCACGAACACGGTGACCTAAGACCGTGGTATCTGAATGTGGTGACCTAAGACCACAGTAATTTGAATGCGGTGACCTAAGACCGCGATATCTGAATGTGGTGACCTAAGACCACAAATGCGGTGACCTAAGACCGCGATATGGAGTGTAGCGGAAGGAGGGTCGAGTTAGTAGTCCCCACGGTGTACAGGTTGGTACGGGGGAGTGTAGCGGATGGCTTATTAGGTTTGGGTTTGGGAATGCATCATAATTTGTATGCTATGATATGAATGTGTAATATTTGTTATGCCTGATTCTATTATGATTTAGTGTTGTGTACACATTGAGTCTCATTGACTCACCCCGTTGAGGACCATGTTTCAGGTGATGAACAGTAATGGACCGGGACGGCAGAACTTGTGGTGGCCATGCTCAACATGAAGTTTTTATTTTTATGGACTATTAATTTTTAAGTACTCCGAATTATTTGGATTTACTTGATGTAATAAGGCCATAAGGCCATAGTGCACTATTTTATTTCTGTTTTTATTTATTATGTTACGAAATTTTTATTAAGTTAAAGATTAAGTAATTTACTTTAAATGTATTCTATATGTTCTATCACCTAAAATTTAAAAGGGTTTTCATTATAAAACGATTTTGTTTTCTACTCGAGCCCAACCCAAGACAATATTTCTTTCAAAACACACTATTTTCCCAAAGTAACAAAAGAACTTTGAACCGGTTTACTTGAGGAACATACCAAATCTGGTCAAAGCTCGTGGGCCGGGTTTGGGGTGTTTCAAGGAAGATACGTTTAATCCAAATATATTCTACAGAATATTAATTCTCAATCAAATACTGCAAAAGTTGAACAAATTAGAGGGTCTTAGGATGTTAATAAAGATAAAGATGGGAAACTTTGGTAAAAAGTTATATGGTTTCAAGATTGACAACATGCAACCAATACTACCCAATAACACTAATATAAGGTTGCAAGGGTTAAAAACCACTCATCTCCTACTAGAGCCACCTGACAAAACTGTAATGCTACTTATAAATGAGTCTAAAGGAGTGTGGAATAAGCAAAGTAGTTATATGATACCTAATAGCCCCATAATCAGAAATTTTGATATTTTACGAACAACCCAATCTGTTGAATAAGTTCTTAATGGACCTCATCCAAATTATGCATAAGTGTGAAGGCAAGGAAATAAAAATGAAAAAGATTTCAAAAACATTTTTCAAAATCAGGAATATAAAAAGTATTCAAGTTTGTTAAATAGTCCCCTAGTATTGAGTATAATTAACAATTTCAAATTGCGAAAAGAGTTTTCAATGGCCAATGCAGGGCAAAAGAGCATGCTCAAAGAGCGCAATAAACGAAAAAGAGTAGAATGGCACGATAGATGCTAGACGAAAACTGATAGAAAAAAAGGAAGAGCATCTTCAGGCACACTAATTGAGTTGACGGATGAATTCAACAACAAAACTTAACAATTTTTTCAAACTTTAAATTTTATGTATATTATTGTACATTTAACTAACCGTTTAGTTTAGACTTCAATTTGTATCAAAATTTTGTTTTACAGGAACCTAAGACACTTTGAAAAGTGGAAGTTTGGGTGAAAACGAGTTAGTGTCGCAACATAGTACCCCTGTGTCATGACATCGTGTCAAGAATTAGAAGTTTGAGTAAACCCAGAATTCCAAAAATTCAGAGTATGTTGTGACATTGAACCAATATGTCGCGAATTAGAAGTTTGAGTAAACCCAAAATTCCAAAATTCAGAGATGTTGTGACATTGAACCAATATGTCGCGAAAACGACAAACTGTTAGGAATGTCGCAACACGGAACCCTTGTGTCGTGACATCACTGCAAGTTTCTAGAGGGTTACCCCAACCCGATGGATTAAACCTTATTTTACCTAGTTTTTAACCCTTAAAACCTAAACACCTTAACTCCATACTCTAAACCTCCTTAAAATTCTAAACCTCTCAAAATTCCCTGAAATCTTTAAGCCTTTTTTAATAAAAACCTAAATCCCAAAACTTCCGTTGTTAATCCTCAAGCTTTGTTTGGGTGGAAAATCATCAATCAATTAAGAAGTAGCAAAAGATTGGAAGGAAGTTGAGGTTAAGTGTTTTTTTTACCTGTTTTACTGTTTTATCAATTACTATTCATTGTTATTTATTTATTTTCAGTTTTAAGAAAATTTCGCCTAGAAAAAGTAGGAAATCGAAGGTCTAAGAAACTCCGGTGGTTTCGGACCTTGAGAAATTCGAGAACCCAAATGCCAAAAAATATTTTCTTGAATTATAAGGACGACCGCTTAGACAAGAGCGGGGTTTTGAACCCTCAATGGTTTTGTGCAAAGAAATTTGGACATTAGTCAGGTACCATCGATGGAGCGATTCTGTGTCACTTCTAAAAAAATGTGGTTATACTAGTAGTGCAACAATTTTATGCCTCTTTCAAAGATCAAGAAACGAGAAAAAGGCAATGTGAAAGTTGGGACACTGCAACGGTGAGAGGAGAGGAAGTACCGATTACCCTTAGAGGGATATGTGAGTTTTATGACATCCCTTATTATGGCATAGACTTCTTTGATAACATTGATTTGAATACATTTGAGGATATAGAGATGGAAGATGTTGTTAAGTACTTAACTTAGGGTAGGGGTACATGGAATTATAGGTTGGATACAACCTTACCAACTAATTTCAATCAAGCCATATAGGTTATAATATTCCATGTGTTTCTAGACTCAATACATGTTATGTTCAGTACTAGAATCAATTAAATCGTAGATCTGATACCATTAAATGTAACACCCTATACGGCCCGGTCATTGACCCAAGCTATAAGGTATTACAATTGTAAAACATTAACTTTATTTACTATTCAATCATAAATAATCAAATAGTTCATTTCATAATTCAATTACAACAATTTTCAACAAGGCACAAAACATTCCAAGACACCTATTAACATCAACATTCCAAATAAACCATTCAAAATACAATTAGGATTTACATCAATACACATATATACTTCAAATGGCACAAAATATAACCATAGTGTAGCATACATAATCGAAACCCTATTTACATTCCACTTATAATCGAACTAAAATAAACGATTAGCTACCGAATGAGTTGTTGGATAGTGTGATCTCCAATGATGTTCCAATCAACAGTAAGAATCCAACAATCTGTCAATATAAGTTTACTATTCATACATAACATAGAAATTACAATCCTTTGTCTTGATCCATGATTTCTACCATGTCAACTGGTTAAGCCTAGATAATTCAAATCATCAAAACATAACATGCCAAGATTCATATATCAAGCTATACTCAACACAACATAATTCATCATATCATATCGTTTCATTTCCATTTCAATAAATAACTGTTTTGCCCGGAGAACAATAGTAAATTAACTTCGAATACATGGAAGGGTAATGATCACACAAGCTAACAAAAGGACATTAACCGATACATGATGCTGCTCACACAAGCTTCAGAGAATCCGCAAGACATGCAAGATCTCAATCCATCGGTATAGTATCCGTCTCTAGTACATAGTACTTACTAAATATAACACCGACACAAAGTGCATGGTATTGCAACACCGGTACATAGTACTTGCTCAATATAAATGGCACATAGCCAACATTGGTACATAGTACCTACAGGATATAAATGACACATAACCAACACTGGTACATAGTACCTGCTACACATAAATCCTAATGACATGTCATTTGTATCCTAGCTATTCACTAAGTTCACATGGGCTTTAACCTATATTCTATAACATTTTCATATTTGTGCTATTATATCAAGATCAACCTGCTCATATACATTTCATGTAATATACATTCAATTGACACATACTCATTTACCATGCTTTACAAATCAATCCTTCATTTCCAATCTCATGTATTACCTCAATTAATCATGTTAACTAAAATGTATACATACATAAACACATATATAATTAAATTCAAATCATTATAAACATAATAAACATAATACGAACTTACCAACATACAGTAGCTACCGACACCTCTACTATGACCACTCGATGACTTTTCCTTTCCCGTGATTATTAATCGATTGATCCGTTTCTTGATCTAAATATAATAATTTTATTCAATTAACCAAATTAAATATCATAAAATACTTAAATTCACATATTTGGCCCTTAATCGAAATTTTACACTTTTACACTAAACTTTTACCTTTTATTCAATTTAGTCCATAAACCCAAAACTTATACAATTATCAGAATTAAGCACAAACAAATGCTAGCTGAATTTTTTACTTATTGAACTACAACCCATATTTATTAAAATTTCATAAAATTCTATGCTAAGTTTAATGTTTTAACATTTTAATCCCTAAACTTAAAATTAACCAAAATCACTTTACAAAATAGTCTTCTTTAACAATTAAGCGTATAAATCTATCATTAAACTGCAAGAACATAAAAAATTCATCAATGACACATAGAAAAATTAAAATTTTTACAAAATAGTCTTTAGGTTAGGTAGATTAAGCTACAACGATCTCAAAAACATAAACAACTACTAAAAGAAGATAATTGAGTGACGTATATGCAAGAAAATGAATGGTCAAACCTTGAAAGTTTGAAAATGGCTTCCCAAGTTTTTGTTATTTCAAACATTTGGTAAAGAATTTAGGTGGAAGATGATGTTTATAATTTTTTATGTCTTATTTAACTTATTTTATTATTTAACAAATTTAATTAATAAAAAAATTCAACTAAAACTTCAACTAAATTATGGTTTATTCGCAACATAAAACCTCCCACTTTTACTATTTAAGCCATTTAATTAAGAAAAATCAATAGCAAGCAACTTTTGCAACTTTTACGATTTAGTCATTTTTGCTTAATTAACTATCCAAACGTCAAAATTTCTGAACCAAACTTCAATACACCTATATAATCACTCCATAAATATATAATAAAATATTTATGGGCTCATTTTACAAAAATGAGGTCCTGATATGTCATTTTTTAAAACCACTTGACTTTAGGGACAAACCACTTGTACTTAACTATTCATTCAATTAGCAAAATTTATCATATCAAAATTCAATATTATACTATTTTTGACTCATAAATATTAAATAATAATATTTATAGACTCACTCGTCAGATTTGTGGTCTCGAAACCACTGTTCTTGACACCATTGAAAAATGAGCTATTACATCTTTCTTCTGCAAGATGCCTGAATGGTTTATTGACTTTATGAGAACAAATTCGATGACTCAACAACCTTTGCCCCCTTTTGTACCTCAACATATACCCCATAATCCTCTAGGTTTAGAACAATTACGAGTTCATAAGCCTCCTTTTGATAAAATTCATAAATATGGGGCAAAAGAATTTTATGGAAAATTTAAAGATGATTCAAAAAAGGCCGAGTACTGGCTAGAAAATACCTTAAGGGTATTAGATGAATTATCATGTTCTCCCACCAACTGTCTAAGGTGTGCTGTTTAGTTATTAAAAGAAGAAACATATTAGTGATGGAACACGTTATCAACTGTAGTACCGAAAGATCAGTTAAGATGGGAATTATTTCAGATTGAATTAAAAAAAAATGTCAATTAGAGGTATCTTGATAAAAAGCGAAAAGCATTTCTTGAGTTGAAGCAAGGCCACAGAACTGTAGTTGAAAATGAGTGAATTTATTTGGCTCAGTAAGTATGCTTGTAAACTAATTTCAACAAAAGCTGTTATGTGCACTCGCTTTGACGACGGCTTGAATGAAGAGATCCGTTACTCGTCGGGGCACTTGAGCTGAAACAGTTTGTTATATTAGTTGATGGAGCTAAAAAGCTGGATGACATTAGCAAAGTAAAGAAAAAGGTAGATTCTGAGGTTCGAGACACGAGTAAACAACATTTGGGAAAATCTTTCTCTTCTTCGTTGAAGAAAGTAAAAGAATCTCGCAATCATTTGTCAGCTCCATTTGGATTTATAGGGAGAGATTGGGGAAAATAAAATAGCTCGATACCTCAAGCCACCTCGGTAGATCATATCCTCAGAGACTTTTCAAAAAGGTTAGGTAGAAGAAAAGCTTAGAATGATCGATCATGTAACACCCTGAAAATTTGAGTATCGATTTATTGTGTGCTTTGGTGATTACTCTATAAAGGAAAATTTTCTTATTACTTTTCGTGCTTATTATAGTCCTGAAGAAGAGTATAGAATTATTCGGGTAAGGAATAATTTTTGTTGGAAAATTTATTGAAGTGGATCAAGTGTCATTAATACTTAAGTTAATTTAAGTGTTAATAAGTGACATAAAATGAGTAATGGCAAGGTGGTAATGGCGCATGAGAATTAGCATGAGGGAAGAGGTTCGAATCCCTTAAACAGCATATAGACAACTTTTATTTTTGCTCTAGTATGGTAAGTGTCGGCCAAGCATATTCATGGTAAGTGTTGACCTTGTTATTTTTGGTTAGTAGATTAAAGGAATAAGGAAACTTCTAACTTATGGTATGGAATCAAGAAAATTTGGAAAGATATGGGGACATGGGGCAAGTATCAAGGAAAATGTTTTGGAAACAAATTCATGGCCATTTGACCATGAATTTGGACGGCAATATGGCTAGGGGGGAGGTTGGCCGAATATGCTTGTAGCTTGGTAAGGTTTAGGAGTTGTTTTTGGTCATTCTTAGTTTTTGTGCAAGTTTTGCAATTCTTTCTCAACCCTTCTCCTTTAGCCGAATTTGGTCAATTGGTAAGCCTAAATCTTTTGACCATTTGGTCATTTTTGCTCATTACTTTAGCATTTTTGTGTGCCTTTTCTTTTAGTGCCGTAATCACCTATACCAAAAGCCATTCTTTTTCTTTTCTTTTCCCCATTGCCGAATACACAATGCTACTAAACCCATCTCTTTTCTTTCTCTTTTCTTCTCTTTGAAAACCGAATCCTCATCATCATCTTTTCTTCCATCTTTTATTTCTTTCTTTCATTTCTTTTCAATCGAAATTTTCTCCATTTACTCTCTCATGGCCGAATGTTAGTGAGCCATAGCCGAACCATTTTTCTCCTTTCTTTGGTTATACATAGCCGAATCTTTCTTTAATCATAAACATCTTTCTCAATCGACTCTTTTCAACCGTGGAGAATAGGTAAGGGTTCTTTTTAGTTTACGCTTAGTTAATAGTATTTTGGCCGAATCTTGATGGCGGTAAGAAGGATTTCTTAGATCGAAATAAACGGTCATTCTATTAACGCTTTTATTTGTTATACTTTAGTGCGATAACGGAAGATCGGAAATCAAGTGTTCGTGGGTATCTTAGAACGTTGGAATCGATTTAAGGTGATAAAGGAACGTTTTGATTGATTCTCATATTTTGGAACAAGGATCTTTGTGGTAAGCAAAATTTCACCCTTAAACCCTTAGTCATATTTCGATGTAATATTAGATTGGATTAACGATCTTTTGTCTTTGAAGACAATCAAAATAGGGAAAAAGGGCGGTGTATAGTGTTCGGAAGAAGGAGGTACCATTAATCCCCTAAGTATAAACAAAGGGCTATTTCGAATCCGAGATTTTCCACCGGTTGCGGACGCTTCATCCGAGAGAATCAATTGTTCAAGTCGTTCGTACTCTCCGAACCATTATTTGTTCGTGGATTTGATTCGGTTAACGAACCATCAATCGGGAGAAACCGCAAGTAGAAGTAGTTGGAAAATCTGAGGTAAAATTTTAGATCGTTATTTTTAGATCGGTTTTATTAATAAATTATAGTGTTCTAAATTATCGTGATACGTATAGGTGTTGACGAGCGGGAAAGTCTAGTCCTCACTAAAACCAGGTGTGTAACTTCACACTTATTTTTCAGGTTAGATACTAAACTGTAAGTAATTTGATAAATCGTAAAAATGGCCAAATCGGAAATTTTGTAGTAATCAGTACTTTTGTGTAAATGCATGAAAACGGTTAAAACCGAGAAATTTACGAAAAACTGCTAGATCGATAAATTGGGCCATAAAACTGCTAGATTGATAAATTGGGCTGTAAACTACTAGATCGATAAATATGGGCCAAAGTTTGCTAGATCGCTAAATGGGCCAAAAATACTCTAGTTCGAAATATGGGCCAAAGATCGTTAGATCGCTAAATGGGCCAAAAGTATTCTAGTTTGATAAAATAGGCCAAAGATCGCTAGATTGCTAAATGGGCTAGATACTATATTGTTAATAGGCCCAAATGAAAGGTTTAATTAAAGACTCATTTGTATTATTGTAACATCCCGAAATTGGGCCCAGGAGAATTGAGCCCAATGGGCCTTAGGGGTAGTAGCTTTTAAATATTTGGAGAACAAGAGATCGGCTTAAATGCTAGTTAGACCTATTGGATAAGTGATTTTGGAAGGTTAGAGGGCTTCTATGAAGTCCCGGGATCAAATATTGGCTTTGAGGAAATTTTGGTTTTAGGTGAAAAAACCACGAAGTTGGCAGATAGGCCTTAAGAATAAAATATGAAGGAAAATGACACAAGTGGAGTGTGTGGTGTAGTGGCAAAGTGACGCCACTTAGGGGACAAGGGAGTGACGCCACAAGGAAGGAAGGAGGTCCAAGGTTCAAGTCTTGGCTTTTGCATTTTGGTTTCTTTTTACTTGGATCTTAGAATTTGGGCCATAGTTTATATTTAGTTGCGCATGGTTTAAGACACAAGAGGAGCTTGTGGCCAAGTGGTTAGTGACGTGGATTATGCTACAAGAGAGCCTGGGTTTGAATCTCATGAGAAGCAAGGGAGTATTTATTTTGCGGTCTGGACGGTAAGAGTTTCAGTTGAATTTAAACTCTACTGACGAAGGGATCCCACATCGGAAAGACACAAAGAATGGAGGTGAAGAGCTAGCTATATAAGGAGCATTCTAGGAGGAGAGTAAACACATCTTGGAGGGCGTTTAGGCACAAGAGTGGTCGGAGCGCGGATTAGCTCCAGAGTCCTATCAGGTGTGTAACTCTCTCTACTCTAGTTGTAGAGCGGCAAATGCCGAAGTGCCGATCACGGCAATAGTAGCCACACCAGCGTGCGAGCGCACGTGTGGGGCTTCGACGCGATAGTTGAGGCCATCAGTAGTATTCTTGTGGGCTGGGCTACTTGGGCCTCGATGGGCCGAAGTGGCCCAATGGGCCCGTGGGCCCATATGAGTAAATTGTATGATTGGTTAGTATATGTTGAACTAGACTAGGTGGAACTTATATACGTGGCTAGATTCGTGCTAGGTGGGCCACACGAGCGTGTGGGCCCGGATGGGCCGAAATTAGGTTTTAGGCCCAATCGTCCGGTACGACCGGAAATGGTAGCTGAGTCGCTAGTGGCCACATTAGGCCTTCGAAAAGGCCATTACAGGTGTGAATTTACGAAAATACCCTTGGTGGGTAAATTACAAAAATGCCCTTGGTAGGTAAAATTACGGTTATACCCTTAGAGGTTGATTAGCATGATTATGTTGTTTAGTTTTGGCCGATTGTAGGGGAAGGCTTGATCTCGCATATCTCGGGTTGTGACTAGTGCTCGAAAAGCGTTAAGGAAGGGGATCTAGTGCGTTAGATCTTGATCTATGGGATTTGATTGTCGCGTTAGTAACCAGGTGTGTAAACTTACACACTCTATTACTTAGTAATATGTTTTAATAACTCGAATATGATAAAGTCAAAAAAGATGTGGATGTTGATATGATACCCTATGGGTATGAGCATGGATTCGGTAAGTCCGTTTTCGATATGAGTTCTCTATTCGATATATATGGTATAATGATTTATGACATATATGTGTTATGTGATGCGTAACTAAGCATGTTGGCATGATTTGCATGATTTGCATGATTTACATGGATATGGCATGATGATGGGTGATATGAGAGGAGGGGAGTGATATCCGTGTCTTTGGGACACCGTGAGGTTTGGCATCTCCAAAGGGTTTGGTACCACGACTATTTTGTGACTTTGGGTCACCAGAGGTTTGGCACCTCATAGCGACTTGTCCCGTTGGCTTAGTACAACAAAGTGGTTGGCCCCACGCTTGATGATATTACGATCGCCGCCGTGATTTGGTATCACACGTGGGTTGGCCCCACACTTGGATATTGATATTTTGTGACTTTGGGTCACGAGGAGGTTTGGCACCTCATAGCGACTTGTCCCGGTGGCTTAGCACCACGGTGGGTTGGCCCCACGCTGATATTACGGATCGCCGCGGTGATTTGGTATCACACGTGGGTTGGCCCCACGAGATGGATTATTCGTGACTTTGGGTCACCAAAGTGGTTTGGCACCACATTATTGGATATCGTGACTTTGGGTCACCAAAGTGGTTTGGTACCACACGGGTAGAAAAAGGAGTTTGGATAGTTAGGTTATGGGGTTTGCATGATTTGCATGTTTTATCAATGATCCGTGTAAGTGCTTGAATTATCGGGTTGGGGATTTATACATCGAGTCTTGGTGACTCACCCTTCCCTTATATTTTGCTGAGATGAGGCATAGATCGCGGATATAGAACCGGGAGGAGTCGAGGTGGCCATGCATGTTAGTTTCGGTTTTGACTATAAAATACCTTCTCGCTTTATTTATTTTCTTTAAATTTGGTATGATTTTTGTAATAAGGTCACTGGTTGTTATTTTGGGTTTTGGTTATTTGATTTACTTCGATGTTGTTATGCATGTGATTAGAACTTGTTTGCTTAATTAACTTAGTTAAATACAAATATTTTCAAAACTATACCTCTTCTGGTTTTCCAAACGTTACAAGATAATAAAGGTAACTTGGATGTTTTTATAAACTCTCATTTTCAAATCACTTTAAAGGCAAATGGTTCTAAACTTGATTTTTCTTATCGCGTTTAGTCTTAACAAGTGTCCAATGTTTTCTAAAATCGGCAATCACAAATGGGTTTTTACTCACGAGTTTTCCAAGTATTACTACAACTCCTAAAACAAACTCAGCATCAATTATTACTAAGTTTTTTAAACCCTAAAACAAAACAGAGTCTTCTTTAAACATTTTCGACAAACTTATGATTTTAAGATGTTTTCACTCCGTAACATGCCAGATTCGGTCGTAACGTTTAGGCCAGGTTTAGGGTGTTACAATTATGGGTTATTTGATAAAATTTTTATGATTAAAGTTTGTTATTCATATATAATTGTATGGGATGGGATTTGATAAAGAGAAGAAAGGCCTGTGGCCACGTATCTAGTTCGGTGGCTCTGCCACAAATTTTGGCTTAATGCCTCTAGTTCGGTGACTATGTCACAATCTAGTTCGGTAGTGCACTACAATATTATTTTAAAAGGCTAAATGCCTACGATTGGTGTGTTTTTGGCGGGGTGGGTTGACTTGATCCCCACCGGTGTGTTTGGTTGGTACGGGTGTGTAGCAGATGGAAATTAGGCTTGGTTTGGGAAATTCATTTTACATGCATTTTATATATTTATTTCAGTTTATATTGTTGAAATGTGTAATTGGGCTCAAGCCCAAATAAATGCCTCGATGGTCTGGCCCAATAAAGATGGTAAGTGAGTTACACACACTGAGTTCTTTGTAACTCACCCCGCTTTTATTATCCATTTCGTAATGGAAATTGATGTGGACTTGGGCCGGAGATGACTTGGTGGAGGCCATACTACAAGCATGGGTTTTATAAACTATGAACTTTATTTAAGTTACTTATTTTAATTACTATTTTGGGTTGATGTAATAAGGCCTCTAATTATGTTTTTATGGATTTTATTGTGTGGATGGATTTAATTTTGTTTAAGACTCTCAATATGGGTTTATGTTAAATTTTTAAAGTTTTCTTAAAATATTATGTTTTATAACATTTTGAACACCTAAATTACTCTTTTAAATTCGTTCAAATTCTTTTAAAAACTATTTTAAGGTTTTGGCAACTATATTACAATTTATAAGATTGAAAACAAGTATTTTCTTAAATCATCAATTTTAAATCATTGCACTAAATTTTTATTAAACTTCATTTCCAAAAGGTTTTGTAGTACTGTTTTACTTAAATCGTTAGAGAAGTAAATGGATGTTCGATCAGTGTGACAAACCAAATCTCGTCTTAACGCATAGACCTTGTTTGGGGTGTTACAGATCAGGGGTTACACCTTTGAAAGGTAGATCACCTAAAAATAATAGAAATGTCGAAGTCACTAGAAATGCAACGAAAGACATTATAGTACGTTCTATGGCACGAGCTCCTACTAAGGCTTATGCGATTTGAGCTCACGAGGATGCTTCAACACCTAATGTTATCGTTGATAGTTTTTCTCTCTTTGATGTTTTACGCTTTGATTGACCCTGAGTTAACTCACTCGTATATCTGCACAGCATTAGTAACAGATAAGAAAAAACTAGTATGTGTTAGTTGACAAAGTCTGTAAGAATTGTCCACTAAAATTTGGGATTTCGAATTTCTGGTTGATTTGATTCTTGTTCTATTTAATGAATTTGATGCCATTCTCGGCATGGATTGGTTAACTTTGCATGATGCATTTGTTAAATGTAGACAAAATATATAATATTGAAATGTTGGAATGGTGAATCAATTAGTGTTGACTTAGACCACCAACATTATTTCTACATTTTCAACTCAAAAATTTATGAGAAAAGGGTGTGAAGCATATTTGGCATATAGTTTAGGTTCTCAAGTTTCAAAATTAAAGGTTGAATTAGTTTCAACTGTATGCAATTTTACTGATGTATTTCTGGGAGAGTTGTTACGGTTACCACTAGTTAGAGAGGTTGAGTTTGCTATTGAGTTAGTGTCGGGAACTTCTCCGATATCGATCACTCCTTATTGAATAGCCCTAGCTAAATTAAAAGAACTAAAAGCACAGTTACAAGATTTGTCTCATAGAGGGTTTGTTCGGCTAAGTGTGTCTCCTTAGGGTGCATCAGTGTTGTTTGTTAAGAAAAAAGACTGGTCGATGCATTTGTGTATTGATTATCGACAATTAAATAAAGTCACAATCAAGAAAAAGTATCCGTTGTCCCGCATTGATGATTTGTTTGATCAACTTAAAAGTACGATAGTGTTTTCAAAAATCAATCTCTATTCTGGATATTATCAGCTCCGGGTTAAAGATTCAGATGTACCAAAAAAACTTTCCGAACCAGGTACGAACATTATGAACTTTTTTTATGTCATTTGCTTTAACAAATGCTCTAGCTGAATTTATGGACTTGATGAACAAAATTTTTTGGCCTATTTAGATGAGTTTGAGCACGCCTAACATTTGAACGTTGTATTGCAAATGTTATGTGAAATAACTATTAGTGACATTCAGTAAATGCGAGTTTTGGCTTTGACAATTTGGTTTTGGGTTCATGTGGTATTGATAGATGGCATACGAGTTGATCCTAGAAATATTTTAGCTATACTGAGTTGGAAACCTCCAAGAAATATCACCGAAGGAAGAAGTTTCTTGGGTTTGGCCAGGTATTATAGATGCTTTGTTAAAGGTTTCTTGATAATTGCATTACTTATGACAAAACTGTTACAAAAATATGTTAAGTTTGTCTAGTTTGATAAATGTCAATAGAGTTTTGATAACTTGAAAACGATGTTAACCAAAGCCCCTATGTTAACTCAACTAGAGTCTGGTAAGGAATTTGTGTTATACAGTGATGCTTCACTCAGTGGTTTAGGTTGTGCTTTGATACAGGAAGGAAAAGTTGTAGCTTATGCTTCCCGACAACTGAAACCGTACGAGGAAAACTTTAAGACACACGATTTGGAACTTGGAATTATTGTTTTTGCCCTAAAAATTTGGTGATATTACTTAATCGAAGAAAAATGTCACATTTTCACCGACCATAGAAGCTTGAAATATCTGATGTCCCATAAAGAATTGCATTTGCGACAACATAGATGATTAGAGTTGTTAAAATACTACGATTTGATTATCGACTATCACTCAAGGAAAGCTAATATTGTTGCGAATGCTTTAAGTCGAAAATCATTGTTTGTTTCGAAAACTATGAATGCTTGTTTGACATTTGTTGATGACAGTTCAATTTTGGCCGAACTAAAGGCTAAATTGATGTTTTTACAGCAGATTTGCGGGGTACAGGAAAACAATCTTGAATTAGTTGCCAAATGGGAAAAAGTTGGAAAAATACAAGATGCAGAATTTCATGTTGGTGTCGATGATAGTCTGTACTTCTAGAATAGGTTGTGTGTTCTGAAAAGTTCTGAAGTTAAATGAGAAAATTTGCGAGAAGCTCACTGCAGCATTTGCTCAATTCACCCTAGTAATATTAAAATGTATTGTGATTTGAAACAAATGTATTGGTGGCCAGGTCTAAAACGTGAGATCTCAAAATTTGCATCAAAATGTTTGATTTTTCAGCAAATTAAAGCCGACCATCAGGTACCTTCAGGGTTACTACAGCCTGTTATGATTTTGGAATGGAAATGGGAATAAGTTACCATGGATTTCTTGTCAAGATTACTGATGTCACCAAGAAAGAAAGATGTAGTCTGGGTTTTTGTTGATCGATTGACTAAATCTGCACATTTTATTCCCATGTGCACAAATTTTTCACTGAAGAGATTAGCATAATTATATGTTTCCGAGATTATTAGATTGCATGGTGTGTTGTTGTCGATTATTTCTGACGGTGATTCGCGGTTTACCTCTAGATTCTAGGGAAAGTTACATGAGGCATTAGGCACTAAATTGACTTTTAGCACAACATTTACTCCACAGACCAACGACTAGTTTGAGAGAGTAATTTAGATATTAGAGGATATGCTTCAATGTTGCATTCTTGAATTTAAGGTAATTAGGAAAATTTCTTTCGTTGGTTGTGTTTGCCTATAACAATAGTTACCAATCGAGTATTAAAATGGCCTCGTACGAAGCTTTGTGTGGTAAAAAATGTTGAAGTCTGTTATACTGAATAAAATTGACTGATAAAAAGCTTTTGGATACCGACTTGGTCCGAAAAATCGAGGAAAAAGTTAAAGTTATATGAGATTGGCTGAAAGCTACTTCTGATTGTCAGACATCATATGTCGATTTGAAAAGAAAAGACATTGAGTTTTAGGTTGGTGAAAAAGTATTTTTGAAAGTGTCACCCTAGAAAAAGATTCTTCGGTTTGGCCAAAAAGGAAAGCTTAGTTCGCGATTCATTGGCCCGTATGAGATTATTGAGAAAATAGGATCGGTAGCTTATCGTCTAGCTCTGCTGTCAGAACTTGAAAAGATTCATAATGTTTTTTAGATATCGATGTTGAGACAGTACAGGTCTGATTCCTCACATGTGATTTCTCTGATTAATGTAGAGTTATAGTCTAATATATCATATAATAAGGAACCGATTAAAATTTTGGCTCGGGAAATCAGAGAATTGAGAAATAAACATATAGCTTTAGTAAAGTTTCTTTGGAAGGACATGGAGTTGAGGAAGCTACCCCGGGAACAGGAAGAAGTGATGAAATTACAATACCCAAACCTTTTCTCTGATTATATTTTCGACGATAAAAAAATATTTAGGGGGAGAGTTGTAATAGCCTGTGCTAAGTGGTGTCAAAAACTATGGTTTCGGGACCACAGTTCCGATCAGTGTTCAGCATTTTAATATTTATTCAATATCCATAAAGTTATTAGTATAACACCCCTAACCCTTATCCGTCGCAAGAACAAGGTTACGAAGTATTACCGGACTATACAAATTAAATTTAGACATTTTACAACTCTTATTATACAAATCAAGAATAATTCATTTAACACTTTTGTTGTCCCTTAGATGGGCCTTCGAGGCCCAATATACACCTTATAAGTGAACCAGGACTCGACCGAAGGCTTCAAGAAATTTTCGCAAAATATCAAAAATTTTCTTTGAAATAGGGGACACATGCCCGTGTGGCCAGACCGTGCGGCTCACGCCGCCAGGAGACACACCCATGTCATAGCCTGTGTTCTTACCCGTGTAACACTCTGACTTGAGCCACACGGCCAACCATACGCCCGTGTGCTAGGTGCAAGGGTCACACGGCCAAGCCACACGCTCGTGTGCTAGGCCATGTGCAAAAACCTGAGCATTTTGTTTTGAAATTTCAAGGTGCAAGTGACACACGGCTGGACTACATGCCATGTGCCAGGCCGTGTGTCACACACGACTGAGACACACGCCCATGTCTCTGCCCATATGGACGAAAATAGGCCATTTTAAGACTATTTTTCTCACCCTTTGTGATACCAACCTGCACTTAACATTCTCATATACTAATATATCCCAACCAAACAACCAATATAAGCCAAAACATGTTCTCAATATGGCATATCATCACCAACACTTCTTTTACTTATACTTAACTACTTAACTTAATACATATATTTATCAAATTCTATTTCTAACTACTTATATACCAACATTTTCACTGTTAAGCCAACCCTATACATGCCATATAAACCAAAATTTACATTGTAAAACTACCGGATTCAACTGGATAGTATGGCATGATGTGTTGATCCGATCCTCTAATCTCACGTTACTCTACAAAAATCATTAAACAACACGAGTAAGCTCAATGAAGCTTAGTAAGTTCATAGGCTTTCAAATAAACCTTACCGAACTAACTATAATAAATCATTAAACAAGTATGTCACTAACATTTCCTACCATTGACAATTTCAAATGATGAATTCACTTGATTGAGCTCAATATCAGTAACTTCTTAAATTCTATCAAATTAATTCTATATGACACTTACCAATCTTTGTCAAATTAGAGAACGTCTTATGGATTTGAGTACATCATTTTCTTTATGCCATAGTCTAACTATGGTCTTACTTATTTATTGCCATGGCCCTGCCATGGTCTTACACTCGTAGTACTATAACCCAATTATGGTCTTATCATTAGGATGCCATAGCCCAGCTATGGTCTTACACGTATACATATACTACCATGGTTGAACCATGGTCTTACGTTCACGGTGCCATAACCCAGTTATGGTCTTTTCACTAAAATGCCACGGCCCATCTATGGTCTTACATTTACGCATTGCCATGGTCTAATTGAATGTGTACCAATTGAATTGTGTAGGTGTGTGCAATTTGGGGTGGCAAAATGTCTTGGTTTATAGCCTATTTTTGTCCACATGAACTGAGACACGGGCGTGTGTCTCAGCCGTGTGTGACACACGGTCAGATACAAGGCCGTGTGTCCCCTAGTGTTCAAATTAAAATCAAGTTAGTATGCTCCACATGGCCTCATACACGGGCGTGTGACTTGGCCGTGTGGCATAAGCCAGTATACCCTACAGGTTTGGCACGGCCTAGCACACGGCCTGGCACATGGGCGTGTATGACCATTTTTAGGGCACATGGGCTAGCCACACGGGCGTGTGTGTTGGCCATGTGACCCAAGTCAGAGAGTTAAACGGGGTCGGACACGGGGTCGAACACAGGCCGGGATACGGCCATGTGTTCCCATTTCAAATGTCCACATGGCTTGTGACACGGGTGTTTCTGGTGGCCGTGTGAAACACACGTGCACGTGTCCCCTGGCTTTGAGAAGATTTTCTAATGATTCTTAAAGTTTCTAAAGTTAACGGTTTAGTCCCAAACCACTTCAAAAGTATGTTTTGAGCCTCGTAAGCTCGTATTAGGGACATTACGATTGATGTTGAATAATGATGGCATGAAATGTGAAAATGTTTTAGAAATGTATGTGTAATTGTATGATAAGTTCGGTAATACTCTGTAACCCTATTCCGGTGGTGAATACGAGTGAGAGGTGTTACGTAGTACCTAGGGCTTCTTGCAATTTACTCTAAAACATCGATGTAAACCTCAGATCTCGATTCAAAATAATGGATGTTAGAACCCTATGTAATCTTACGATCTCAGACATATATAGTTATGCTAATTTCTCAAGTGAAAAGTCTATTCTGACTGGGATAAAATGTGCTAACTTAGTCAATTTATCGACAATCACCCAGATCAAATTTTTCTTTCTCAGAGTCATGGGCAATCCAGATACAAAATCCATCGTGACATGCTCCCATTTCCACTTAGGAATCATGACAGGTTGTAACAAACCCGTTGGTACCTGATGTTTTGCTTTGACTTCCTGACAAATCAAACACTTTGTTACAAATTCACAGATTTCCCGTTTCATACCCGGCCACCAATACATCCATTTCAAATCACAATACATTTTCGTACTAACCGGATGAATGAAGTATATGCTACTGTGAGCTTCAGAAAGAATATCATTTTTCAACTTTGCACTATTCGGAACACAATTTCTATTACGATAATGCAACATGCCACTATCATCAATGCTAAACTCTGAACTCAGATTATCTAGGATCATCTTTCATTTCAGCACTAATTTCAGATCTTCATCTTGCAACTCTCGCATCCGTTGAAGGAATACAAGTTTGGCTTTCAACTCTGCTAATATAGAATCATCTTCATTAAGAGACAAATGAACATTCATCACTTGAAGTGCAAACAAGGTCGACTTCTGACTAAGTGCATCCGTAACTACATTATCCTTTCTTGGGTGTTAGTCACTAACCAGATTCATCAAATCCATAAAAGCAGCAGGAGCATTAGTCAAACCAAAAGGCATTACTAAAAACTCATAATGACCATAACAAGTTCTGAAAGTAGTTTTTGGCACATCACTTTCTTTAACTTTCAACTGATAATACCTGGATCTGAGGTCTATCTTCAAAAAGATTGCAGCACCTTTCAGTTGGTCAAACAAATCATCAATACGAGGCAAAGAATATTTATTCTTAATTGTGACTTTGTTCAGCTGTCTGTAATCTATACATAGTCTCAGAGATCTGTCTTTCTTTTTCACAAATAAAACAGATTCACCCCAAGTTGACATACTTGGTCTGATGAACCCTTTGTCTAGTAACTCTTGCAACTGTGCCTCTAATTCCTTTTGCTCAGCCGGTGCCATTCTATATGGTGTTACTGATGTCGAACCTGTTCCAGGAATCACATCAATCACAAACCAACTTCACGATCTGGTGGTAAAACCTAAAATTCCTCGGGAAACACATCAATAAACTCATTAACAATTGGTAACTATTCTAACTTTGATTCAGAACCCCGAGTATCAAGAATGTAGGCTAAAAATGCCTCATTACCTTTACACATTAGTCTCTGAGCTAAAAAAGCTGAAATTTCATATTGATTCGTTTTTCTTTACAATTTACTATGGCATCATGCTTCGTCAATCAATCAATTCTTAATATTACATCAAATTCCTGAAAAGGTAGTAACATCAAATCAGTAAGGAATTCACAGCCTTTTATTTTCAATGGACATTCACGACACATTAAATTAACTATTACACTTTGGCCTAATGGATTAGTGGCTTGAACATCATAATCAGTTGGTTCCCAGATAATTTCTTTTCGAATGCTAATGCAGTGTAAACATAAGAATGTGTAGACCCAGGGTCAATCAATGCATACACAGTAACATCAAAAAGATAGAAAATACCAGCAATTACGTTTGGAGCTGTTGCTTCCTCTCTAGCTCAGATAGCATATGTACGTACAGGTGCCCTAGCCTTTGACCGGGCAACTGAATCTCTCATACCCAAACGAACAGTACTTGTAGCACTGCTTTGACCTGAATGTTTACTTCTTTAAGAAGTGGCTAATTGCTTTTCTTTTTGTTCTCCCTCCTCTTTTAGTAATTAAGGATAGTCATGAATAAAATGCTCAATAGTCCCGCACTTGTAACGAGCTCCTATCTTGCCTCTACATTCACTGGAGTGAGGTTTCCTATAATATTTGCATTTAGGCCAAGAAGCATTCTGTACACTTGATAAACCACAATTTACACATATTTTAACCCCATGCTTGGCTTAATTTTGGATGATTTTCCATTAGATTTGATGAATTCGATGCTCCTAATCCCTTAATTTCATGTTTTATACTTAGGAGAGCTTAGAGACTCGAAAAGATCGAGAAACGGGCCAAAAAGGGGTAAAATAAGCACACCAAGGAAATCAACACGGCCTGGACCAGTGAACATGACCCTGTGTTATGAGCAGGATCAAACACGGCCTGGAATGTCGCACACAGGCAGACCATACGGCCTTGTATGGTGAGCAGAAGTGAGCACGACCTAAGGCCATCAAACACGGGCGTGTCCCTACCGAAACCAGGTTTAATCCTATTCGGAAAAGGTTACTTGTGGGCCAAGAAAGGCATCTCAAAGCCTATATAAACACCCTAGAGGGCAACCTAAAAGGGGACGTCGAGAGGAGGCAGAGTAGAAGGCAGAAAATACTCAAAGACAGTCGTCGGGAGAAGCTTGGGAGAAGGATCTCCATTAAGACTGAAGATCTCTTATCAATTTCTCTTGAAGTATTTGGGTTTTCTTATGCTTTGTTGTTTTCTTTATTTTAAGTTGTTTCCCTCTATCAATATGAACTAAACCTCTCAAATACCTGAGGGGATGAAACCTAAGACAGATTTTATTACTATTTGATTTATAAGATAAATACTTGTTCTTATTCTTAATTGTGAGTTCTTATTCTTGTTTTGATAATTCAGGTTATTGATTCAAGTCGAATGTGCTTATTCAGTGGAGCAAAAGTCCCTGTTTAAGAGTAGATCAACATAATTAAGCGGAGTTGATTGCAACCCTAGACATAGGGCGACATAAATCTGCCGGATTAGAGTCATATCTAGTAAGGGGATCCATAGATCGAGTTAATGCGACAATAGGGGTTTTAATTAGAAAGTGATTTCAATTAATCAACCTAGAGTCAGTTGTTTTTAGTATTGAAAAAGATATTAACATAAATTAGGGATTTCTACGGATTAAGTCAAGTGAATAAATCGTATGAATCAAAAGTAATAAGTGAAGTCTAGGTGGATTCTTCCTTAGGTATTGCCTTTATCATATAAGTTGTCTAAAAGTATTTTCCTAATTCTTTCTTTTTCGTGTTTTAATTAGTTTTAGTTTAAATGAAATCACTCCAATTCTTAGGCTAGATAATAAAAAGATAGTAATTGCTAGTACTATTGGTCTTTGTGGATTCGATATTATCGGTCTTACCATAACTATACTATTGAACGATAGGTGCGCTTGCCTTTATTGTGATCATAGTTAGTTTTAGACACATCAACACTATCCACACTAGTGGCAGGTTTAATAGTTACCCCAAAATCCTATTGAGTCGCTTTATTCTTACTTATCGTTCTTACTTTTTAGTCGAAAATGTTGAAAATGATTTGGAAGAGCTTCTCTTATAGGATTCTTTATTTCTTCTATCTCGTTGCATTTTCTTATTATAAATCTCTTCCAATTTCTAAGCACGATCTGATAGAACAACAAATTCCCGTATTTTTGTACCTCCAATCATCATTCTAATTTCATAATTCAACCTTTCTTCAAACCGAATACACATTTCTTCTTCGGTTGATACAATTTCTCAGGCATATCTGCTGAGGTATACAAATTTCCTCTCGTATTCAGCTACCGATCGGTTCCCTTGTCACAAATCAATAAATACCCTTTTCTTTTTATCCAAATACCTCTTACTGACGTATTTCTTTTTAAATTCATTCTAAAAGAAATCCCAAGTGATTTTATCTTTCGATACCACTTCCACTATAGTCGTCCACCAATTATAAGCTTTTTCTTTCAGTAGTGACACAGCACATCTCAAATAATCCTCAGGAGAATAAGCTAGTTCATTAGAAACTCTTATTGTGTTCTTAAGCCAATACTCAGCTTTAACAGAATCATTGATCGTTGTTTTATACGATTTCAAAGTCTTAAAATTTATAAAGAATATGATCGAACCTGGAAACTGACTATAACAACGATTTGAGGCAAGTGCACCTATCGAACAATAGTATAGTTAAGGTAAGACCGGAATGTCGAACCCAAAGGAACCAAAAGTACTAATACTAACTCTCTTTTTATTATTTAGCCTAAGAATTAATTGATTTGTTTATCTAATCTAAAATTAACTAACAACTAAACTAAAGACTCTAAGACAAAAAAGAATGAATTTGGGAAAATAACTTGAGGAAAAACCAATTGATTAAAACGACATCCAAGGAAGAATCCACCTAGACTTCACTTGTTATCTAACTCTGAACCAGACGATTTATTCATTTGACTTGATCCGTAAGATTCCCTAAGTTATATTAATCCCTCTCTCGAGGCGACTAACATCTAACCTTAGGTCGATTAATTGAAATCTCTTTCTAATTAAAACCCCTAGAATTGCATTAACTCAATCTATGGACTCCCATATTAGGTTTCACCCTAATCCAAAAAAATCTCGTCACCCTATTTCTAGGCGTGCGATCAACTCCGCTTAATTATGCTAGATCCACTCTTAGGCAGGGACTTTTGCTCCTCCACCTAAGCACATCACACTTGAATTAATATTCCGAAATATCAAAACAAGAATTAAGAACACATAATTAAGAACAAGTCAAATATTTATCATATAGTTCAGCAAACGATAACAAGATTCATCTTAGGTTTCATCCCCTCGTATCCGAGGTTTAGTTCATAATAATAAAAGAAAAAATCTCAAAAGAAAAGATAAAAAAAACATAAGAAATCCCTAAAACCCCCTGAAGGAATTGAAGGAGAGATCCTCCATCTTGAGTATGATTCCGGCTTCTTGAGATGGATCAACTGGCTCTCTTTGAGTAAATCTCCACAAATCTGCCCTTTTTGGCCTAGTTGGATGCCCCCTGACTGAAGCCGTGGGTTCCCCCTCTTCTGGGCATACTTAGGGTGTTTATATAGGCTTTTGAATATGTTTCTTTGCCCCTAAGTATCCAAATCCGAGTGAAACTCTTCTTTCCCGTGACAGGGACACGCCCATGGCACACGCCCGTGTAAGTCGTGGCCAGGCCATGTTCGAACCTGTTGAATGGGGCACGGCCGTGTGGTCTTGGGCCAAGCCATGTGGATTTTGTGATATGGTCCATTTACCCTGTGTTGGGTCCGTTTTTCGTTCATTTTGTCATTGGGTGCTCTCCTGAGTATAAAACATGAAAACAAAGGATTAAGAGCACCAAATTACATAATTCAGGGCTTTTATCATCCAAAAGCATGGTAAATGTGGGCCTAAAATATGTTACTTTTACGGTTTATCAAATACCCCCACACTTAAGCTTTTACTTGTCCTCAAGCAAAATTCTCAATTCACAATTAAAACAAACTTCCTTGATTCATAATATTTATCAATAATGTTTCATCATAATTCAAGGATAATTCATACATGGATAATTCAACTCAAAGAGTCCTAAATATTCAAACGATCAAAGTCATACATTTATAGCCTGAAAACGTTAAGTGTTTCCCCTTACCTAAATAATTACCTCTGATTCAAAATCGACAAGAATTGACATCCTCACTAAAGATTCACTCAAATCACTCAAAGTGTTAAAGGTTCAAAGTTAAGCACTCAATAGTCAAACATGAAAATTTAATCCCATAGGCTTGCATGAAAATCAAATCTCCACCACTATAATATGAGATGATACACAAATCAAAAGGTCTTTAACAGGGTTGTAACGGGGCTTGGGTTAAAGGTGTGGATAAAGACTGAATTAAAGGGTTAGAATCGAGATTGACCTGACAAATTACCTAACTAGAAATATGACTACTCCTAAATAATTACATCAATTGAAAACTAATAATACGAGCTTTTTCCTCGAGATTTTAAATTTCCATGTTTAAGCTCAGCTAATATAGAACTAATAATGAATATACTTCAATTTTTTTTAAGAACAGGTCATTACATAATAAAGGATGAATTTAACTACTGAAATAAAGATCAAAGTTAGGTAACAGATCAAATCAAATCTCAATATAAGGGTAGTAAAAAAAGAATAGTGATAACAAATACAAAAGGGTATTGGGGGAATATTAGCAGGTGAGTTAATAAAAAGGGTTGTTAGGATCAAATGGGTTCATTAGGGGTTAATTATGAAGGTAGGCTTTTAATGGAATGAGTGGGTTAAATCCTAGGTGCCTTTATCATCTCTGTATATCAAATCAAAGGTGTAGTCTCGACATGTATAAACAATGCAAGTTCTAGAATAACAGATCAATGTTGACACACTCATAATCAATAAAGTGAGCAAGAAAAAGAATATATGCTTTAAAAAGGCTCAAAGTCTCACAAAAATTATGGGTGTTTGATATCAACCTCGTAAATTTCAAACTTCAAGATAATAATTAGATTCAGGTAGACAACCTAACAAAAATTTTTAATTTAATGAAAATTAGACTTATCATGCTTGATTCTCTAGTATTCTTCAAATCTAATCATCAATGCACAATTATCAATGACTTAATCCAAAACATATCAATAAAAATCATAAATCAAAGGAAATTTCATTCTAATCATAATATGATAAAATTACTTCAAGACAAGATATTATCCAGGGATTTGAGAATAATGCAGAAAGACAAGAAAGATAAAGAGAATGAAAATAGAAATGTAAATAAAATTAAAATGAAAGATGAATGGACCGAAGTGTCCTTATTGTTGGATGGTTCGCGAGGTGGGTGTGACTTATAAGGCTGTGGTGGTGCTGGCGGTGGCGAAAGTGGCGTGAATCCCAAGTAGCCTGAAGAACCTGACACTAAGAAACTGAAATAAAATGAACTAAATTAAGCATAAGATAGTCAAATAGAAGGAAAATGAAGGAGAAGATAAAAGTAAAACAAAAGATAAATGGTCTCAGAGACCCTTGGCTTGTCGAGTGAATGAAGCGGCCGGCATGAATTTATGTAGATCTGTAACACCCTAAACCCAGCCCATGCGGTATGGCCAGATCTAGCATGTCACATGAAGAAAACGAATAATGAACTTGTAATTCTTACTAAAGATGTTATTGTTATTTGATAAAAATACTATTAATCGTGAAAGGTTGATTGAAGAATTGATAGTTAAACTAGTGATCTTATAAAACCGTAACTTTTAAAAATATTGTTGATAATTCGAAAGAGAATTTCCGAGTTAAATTATTTGTAAAAGTTTGTTGTGAAATCCATTTGTTATTCAATTTTGGAAAACCTTTATTTATGATTTTAGAAAATCCCCATTTAAAATAATTCAAGAAAAATATTAAGTATGTCTAAACATAAAGCAAGATAAAACATATCCTAGAGGCCTTATTACAACTTTAAAACCCAAAATAGTAAAAGTAATAAAATAAACGAAAGAAGAAATTTAAAGTTCAAAAACACCATTTCTGAAGTATGGCCTCTACCGAGTCATCCATGGCCCAAGTCCTCATCACTGAGCATAACCTGAAAGGATTAAGAAAAAGGGGTGAGTTATAAGAACTCAGTGAATAATCCCCTTACCGTTATCCACTGGGCCTGAACCCGTATAGCATTATCTTGGATCGAAGCCCAATTACATAACAATATTTAAATGAAGTAAATGTATGCAACCCAACCCATCCATCCATCACACCCCCGACCAGCCTATCACACCTGTGGGGATCAAGTCAACCCACCCCGCCGCTCACACCAAGTTGAAGTCGAGCTGCTATAATATATTATTTTTGTGGTCAAGCCACCGTAATTACAGTTAAGCACAATAATCAATAAATTGTGGCTATGCCACTAGGCTACACTGCTCTTCATACATTTTTCCCATCCCATGCAATATATAGAAATGCAACATATATAATAAGATAAAATATCCAGAAATATAAATAACACCCATTAATCTAGTGAATTGTTTCGGTGAATCGGCCCAATATAGCACTTTGGTAATTCAGCCCACTAAGGCATTCTAGCAATTCGGCCCATAGGGGCATTTTCGTAAATCAACACTTTAAAGGCATTTAAGCAATTCAGCCCGTTAAGGCATTTTGATAAAAACAACCCATTGAGGGTATATTCATAATTCGGCTCATAAGGGCATTTTCGTAATTTAACAAATTTTATACCGATTTTAACAGATTTTAGAAATAATGATGTTTAAGCCAATTATTCGATTCATGCTATGTTACGGCTATTAGACATGTAAAACAACAACGATCTATTCTTCCATCATAATAGTGAATCACGAATCTACGGGATTTCGGTATGAGATTACACACCTGATTACGGTAAGGACTAAACCTTCTAGATTGTCGGCACCTAAATTACCATTACACTCAATTAACCAACAAACGTGATTTTATTAATCTAAATCAGACGATCTAAAATGCTTACCCTTAGTATCGTGAACAACCACGATTTGCCTATTTTCACCGGATGATGGTCCACAACCCAATGGAAAATCCCGAACTACCGATACCGCCCTACGTTTAAACTTGGGAGTAGGAATCGCAAATCCACTCCTTGTTGCTCTCCTATCGATTTTCTTTTATTAAACGGTACCACTTGCCTCTATTGAAAGAGTCTCGATTAGCAAATATTATGATGAGAGAATGTAATTGTTTAGGGATAGGATTCGGCTTACCACTACTTCCGAAGAATCAACGAATAGAGAAAACGAGTGATTTAGTCCCTATAATAACCGATTAGTCAAATCCATCGATCCGTTTTAACGGAATAACCAAGCATTGAGAGATATCGAAATGAACCTTGAAGAAATCCATTACCTTAATAATAATAAATCTGACTTCCACCCATTGACTTAAGGCTAGAGATGAACCGGCAAGGATGTGATATACGGCCACACGCTAGTACACTACGAAAAAGAAGAGATGATCACGATTTGAGAGAGTAGGAGAAAATGATATTTTGGTTTAGAAACAAAATAGAACAACCGAATAGTGATGGACACACATTCGGCTAGGGAGAAAAGAAAATGAAAAGAGAAGAAAGAAACCACTTACCGATTCGATCAAAGAAGAGAGTGCCAACACGAAAGAGAAAGAAATAATGAAGAAGAGATTAAGGGTCAAAAGGTTCGGCTATGGAGAGAATTGAACAAGAAGATTCAGCCACCAAAATATTGATTAAAGAAGAAGAAAGAAGGGTTGAAGAAATAGTGAAAAAGAAAAGAAAAGATGGAGAAAGTGTGCTAGATAGTTTCGGCTAACAAAGGAAAAATGAGCAAGAATGGATTGAGGGTTTCGGCAAAACAAGGAAGAAAGATGAACAAATGTGCTAGAGTGTTTCGGCCAAAACAAGGGGAAAAAGAAGTTGGAAAAGAAAAGTACCCAAAATGCTAAAAGAAACCAAAACCTTTCATGCACAAATTTGCACAAAAACCATAAGAAAATCGGCTCCCTAACTCCCCCTACCAAAACCGTGTACTTCATTCACCAAAAAGGTCATGGTTGACCAAAAATTCTATCCCAAGCACCTTCCAAATATTCGGCCAACATATCCCCCTTCTTACTCCTTTCCTTTACTTCTTTCCTTACTCTCCTCCTTACCTTATTTTCTTAGTCTTCTTTCCATCAATAAAAAGTCTTCCTTACCTTATTTAAAGGCTTGGCCGACACTTTGGAAAAGAAGCTCAAAATAATCCAAAAATTTTGCAATAGGTGGGATTCGAACTCCATCCCTTAAGCTCCTACATGTGACGCCACACCATTCTTGTACTAGCTCCTCTTTAACATAGATGTGGTGTAGCTTGATGGTTGTGGGCAAGGGTTAGAGAGGGAAAGTTGGGAGAAGTTTGAGTAAGAAAAGGAAAATTAAATGGGCTGAATGGGTGAGAAGAGGGTGGGGTGGGTGGTTTAAATAGAATTTTCAAGTTAGGTACATTCACACGCCTATGTATCGTGGGTGTGGCATGTCACACGGCCACATCGCATGGCCGTGGTAGGCTTCGTTCTTTTCTCCCATGCCCATGCTTAGATCGCCACACCCGTGTGTAATCCAACAGTGTCGACCACGGTCGTATCACACGGCTGCGGGGTGTTGTTGGTACCCGTGATGTGGTGGTTAAAGTCCATGACTCTGAAAATTGATTCTCTTTGACTCGTACCATCTCTTCCATGTCAGTACGGAGATTCAGCGTTTCCACACGTCCACGGCCACGACCGTGTGCAAGGCCGTGTGGCTTGAAATTCTGCACTATTGGTTAGTTATTTATAGTTAGGTGCTATAAGGAAAGAATAAAACAAATAAAATAAGAATGAAAAATATAAAAGTTAATGGGGTTAGTACTTGGGTTGCCTCCTGAGAAGCCCTCGTTTATAGTGTTAACCTAGACTCTCCTCTTATTTGTATATTCATGGTGGTTTGAAGAGTTGAAAGTCCTTCCTCGTACTGGCAGTTCTAGTATCATGATAGAGTTTAAGACGAGTAACATTTATTTTCAAAGATCCAAACATGGATTACTTACCTCGACTGTTCCGTATGGAAAAACATCGATTACCTTAAAAGGGATCTCCTTGCTTGTGTTAGGATCAGGTGGAGATATTCGTGGGTCTACTTTGTCTAATAGTACCTGATCTCCGATTTTGAAACAGTTTGCCTTGTGAAATGGCTTTGATTCTACTTCATGTATCCCTAGTTCTTCTTTAAGATGTGTCTTCTCCTCTTCTAGTTCATCGATCTGAATCATTTGTTCCTCGTGAGTTAATTCTTTGTTGGCACAGGGTCTAGGATCGGACTCAGTTGTGTTCTTTTATGGTGCTTCCTGAAAAGAAAGGTTAATCGAATGGTTATCAATAGAATTTACTTTCTCACCTTGACTATTCGATGCTCTAGCTGAATCGAGGGCTTGAAGAGTGACTGTCTCGTCACCTACACAGAGTATAAGTTCGCCTGCATCAACATCGATTTTAGTTCTGGCAGTTGCTAAGAATGGTCTTCCTAAAATTAGGGGGATCGTGTTGTCCTCATCCATGTCTAAAATGATGAAGTCTATCGGGAATACAAATTTTTCAATTTTCACGAGTACATCTTCAATTATACCCCTAGGAACTCTAATAGTTTTATCAGCTAATTGAATGCTCATCCTAGTTTATTTGGGTTTCCCTAGACCTAGTTGTTTAAACAATTTATAAGGCATGACATTTATGCTTGCCCCTAAATTAGTTAACACATTATCAATAGATAAACTACCAATTAAGCATGGAATTGTAAAACTCCCTGGATCTTTTATTTTTGGTGGTAGTTTATTTTGCAACATTGCTGAGCACACTGCGTTCAGTTCCACATGCAATTCCTCATCTATCTTCCGCTTATTTGTCAATAGTTTCTTTAAAAATTTCCTAGACTCTGGCATCTGCGAAAGAGCTTCCAGAAACGGTAAGTTAATATGTAATTTCTTTAAAAGTTTAAGAAACTTACTGAACTGTTCCTCTGTGTCATCTTTCGTTATTGCTTGGGGATATGGTATGCGTGGTTTGTACTATTTGATTACTGGTTTCGGCTTATTATCGACCTCAACCATATCTTCTTCTACCGTATTCTTTTGTTTTGAATTAGGCTCGTCTAATCCTTCACTATCTTGAGCTGTTATGGCTTGAACTTGCTCCCTTGGGTTAGTCTCAGCGTTGCTCGGTAGTCTTCCCTGTGGTCTCTCAGACATTTTCTTTGCAAGTTGCTCGAATTCCTTGAACTCTTGTGTCAATGCCTCAAGTTTTGTTTCTATCTTTTGAAAATATGTTTCTGTATTTTGAGACCGTATTTTTGAGGTTGCTATGAAGTTTGTCAGCATCTTTTCAAGGTTCAGCTTCTTTTCCTGTGGGTAGGGTTGTTGTTGAAAGTTTTAGGATGGTTGTTGCTTTTGATTTCTTTGACCGCCCCATGAGAAATTGGGGTGGTTATTCCAACCTGGATTATAAGTATTATTATAAGGGTTATTGTTAGATCGAAAATTATTACCCATATAGTTCATTTGTTCGCTCTCCATGCCCTGTCCGTAATGTGGATACTCCGGATTCGCCACTCCTTCACTTGCATCGCACTGCATAACTGGATGTGCCTGCGAAGAACCATAGAAACTATCAAATTTTTTATGTAGCAATTCTACCTGATTTGATAGTGCAGTCACTGCATCAATGTTGAAAACTCCAGCTGCTTTAGCTGGCCTAGTCCTTGTAACTTGCCACTGATAGTTATTCAGTGACATCTCTTTTATAAACTCGTAGGCTACTTCAGGAGTTTTGTTGTTCAGGGTTTTATCGGCGGCTGAATCGATTAGTTGCCATGTTGAAGGGTTCACACTATTGTAAAAAGTTTGGACCTATAGCCACAAAGGTAATCCGTGGTGTGGACACCTCCTTAACAAGTCTTTGTATCTCTCCCATGCATCGTAAAGTGTCTCTAAATCTATCTGCACAAAAGAAGAGATGTCAATCCTTAATTTGGCTATTTTGGCCGGTGGAAATTATTTTAATAAAAATTTTTCGGTCATTTGGTCCCATGTAGTGATTGACCCTCGTAGACGAGAATGCAACCACTGTTTGGCTTTTTTTTCTCAAAGAAAAGGGAAATAACTGAAGACGGATGGCATCATTAGAAACGCCATTTATCTTGAAGGTATCACAGAATTCTAGAAAATTTACTAAGTGTGTGTTAGGATCCTCATCCTGTAAACCATCAAACTGAACAAACTTTTGTATCATCTGTATAGTGTTAGGTTTCAGTTCAAAATTATTTGCAGCAATAGTAGGCCTAACAATACTAGACTCAGTTCTTGTTAAACTAGGTTTAGCATAATCATACATAGTACGAGGAGCATGATGTTCGGCCATCTCTGGAGGTGGCGGATTATTTTCAGCCATCTCTTTGGTGGTATTAATTTCGGCTTCTTGCTCTTTGTCTATGTAGTTTAAGCTTCATCTTATTTCTCTGCAATTTCTACGAACGATACCTTCAATATCACTGTCGTAAAGTAGGGGTCCTGTCGGGTTCCTTCTAGTCATAAACTAGAGGTACCTGAAAGGAACAAAAGAAAATTTAGAAAAATAAAAATAAAATTTAATTGCAAAAATAGAAATAAATATGGCTAAAGTAATAAAAATTAAGCTTTCTAAATATTTTGGTTCCCCGGCAACGGCGTCAAAAACTTGATCGTTGTTTTATGCGATGTCAAAGTCTTCAAATTTATAAAGAATATGATCGAACCTGGAAACTAACTATAACAACGATTTGAGGCAAGCGCACCTATCGAACAATACAATAGTTAAGGCAAGACTAGAATGTCGAACCCAAAGGAACCAAAAGTACTAATACTAACTAAAGACTCTAAGACAAAGAAGAATGAATTTGGGAAAATAACTTGAGGAAAAACCAATTGATTAAAACGACACCCAAGGAAGAATCCACCTAGACTTCACTTGTTATCTAACTCTGAACCAGTCGATTTATTCATTTGACTTGATCAGTAAGATTCCCTAAGTTATATTAATCTCTCTCTCGAGGTGACTAAATTCTAACCCCAGGTGGATTAATTGAAATCTCTTTCTAATTAAAACCCCTAGAATTGCATTAACTCAGTCTATGGCCTCCCATATTAGGTTTCACCCTAATCCGACAAAATCTCGTCATCCTATCTCTAAGCGTGCGATCAATTCTGCTTAATTATGCTAGATCTACTCTTAGGCAGGGACTTTTGCTCCTCCACCTAAGCACATCACACTTGAATTAATATCCCGGAAATATCAAAACAAGAATTAAGAACACATAATTAAGAACAAGTCAAATATTTATCATATAGTTCAGTAAATGATAACAAGATTCATCTTAGGTTTCATCCCCCTCAGGTATCTAAGGGTTTAGTTCATAACAATAAAAGAAAAAATCTCAAAAGAAAAGATAAAAAAAAAACATAAGAAATCCATAAAACCCCCTGAAGGAATTGAAGGAGAGATCCTCTGTCTTGAGTATGATTCCGGCTTCTTGAGATGGATCAACTGGCTCTCTTTAAGTAAATATCCACAAATCTGCCCTCTTTGGCCTAGTTGGACGCCCCCTGACTAAAGCCGTGGGTTCCCCCTCTTCTGGTCATACTTAGGGTGTTTATATAGGCTTTTGAATATGTTTCTTTGCCCCTAAGTATCCAAATCCGAGTGAAACTCTTCTTTCCTGCGACAAGGACACGCCCATGGCACACGCCCGTGTAAGTCGTGGCCTGGCCATGTTGGAACCTGGCGAATGGGGCACGACCGTATGGTCTTGGGCCAGGCCGTGTGGATTTCGTGATATGGCCCATTTACTCTGTTTTGGGCCCATTTTTTTATTTTTTTCATTATTGGGTGCTCTCCTAAGTATAAAACACGAAAAATAAGGATTAAGAGCACCAAATTACACAATTCAGGGCTTAAATCATCCAAAAGCATGCGAAATGTGAGCCTAAAATATGTTACTTTTACGGTTTATCAAACATCATCTGACCTACCTCAAAATTCTTTGGCCCCACATTTTTAAGTTTTTTTATTGGAGTACGTTTGCTGGATTCAGTCACCGGAGGAGGTGGAGGAGCAACCAGAGGCCCACCAGGTGGTATAGTAGGGGAAAAAGGTGGTTGAGTGTGATTTCTCTCTTGTATAAATTCATTAAACCATTGGTTCATAAATCCAAAGAACATATTTTTATGTTCTTGTTCTTGTATCAGAAAAATTGAGACGTTACTACTTGTCCCCTGTTCAGATGTCTGTACTCTACTATTAACTTCATCATGTTCAATATGTTCATGTCTATCTGACATCTTTACAATCTATATGAAAAACAAGGGTCAGATCGGGTCATACACATCATACTGTCATATATTTATATGGCATGTATTTCTAGACACTTTACACGTTACATTCGTTCTAAGAATCGGCTAAACCGAATTTCTGATACATGTAACACCTTTAACCCTTATCTGTCGCCGAAACAGGGTTACGAAGCATTACCGGACTATACAAATTAAATTTAGACATATTGCAACTCTTATTATACATATCAAGGATCATTCATTTAACACTCTTATTGTCCCTTAAATGGGCCCTCGAGGCCCAATATACACCTTAGAAGTGAATCGGGACTCAACCGAAGGCTTCAAGAAATTTTAGCAAAATATAAAAAATTTTCTTTGAAATAGGGGACACATGCCTATGTGGCTCACACAGCCAGAAGACACGCCCGTGTCATAGGCCATGTGAGCATTCGATGTAAGACACACGGCTGTGTCCCAGCCTATGTTCTTACCCATGTAACTCTCTGACTTGTGCCACATGGCCAACCACATGCCCGTGTGCTAGGCCATGTGCAAAGTGCAAGGGTCAAACGGCCAAGCCACACGCCCGTTTGCTATGCCATGTGCAAAAACCTGAGCATTCTATTTTGAAATTTCAAGGTGCAAGGGACACATGGCTGGACCACATGCCCATGTGCCAAGCAGTGTGTCACATACGGTTGAGACACATGCTCGTGTCTCTGTCCTTGTTGTAACACCCCAAACCCGACCTAGACATTACGATCAAATCTGACGTGTCACATCAAAGTGTCTTTCGAAATTAAGGCTTGTTGATAGAGAACCATTTTTAAGTTAAAACCCATTTAGGTGTTATTGCCTGGAAAAAATATTTGGTAAGTTAACTTATTAAGTTTGAAAAATCAGTTATTAAAACGATTTCCAAGTTGGTTACCACTGGTTCTTTAATTGATTTAAATTTGCGGAAGCTTCTCCAATTAAACCAACTTGAAGTTTGAAAAATGCATGTTTGTCTTTAAAATAGTTATTATTTTTGAAAACTTGTTTGTATCAGTTTGGCAGTTCAAATAAGAAATTAAAAACCCAATCAAAAAGGAAATAAATCCACCAAAGGCCTTATTACATAATCGAGAACCCAATATAAAATTTAAATAACTAAGTCCAAAACAAAATATTAACGAACGTGTGGCCACCTCCGAATCCCTCGCGGCTCCAAATCGTCTAAGGTTGGGGATTACCTGTACAGTTAAAAGAAAAGGTGAGTTTATGAAACTCAGTGTGTAATCCCCTATCGTTTAGTTAGTAATATATGCAGTAACAGTCTGGGCATGAGCCCTATTCAATAACAGTACAGTGTGGGCCTTAGCCCATTATAGTAACAATGTGGGCCTAAGCCCAATACAATATCAGTATGGTGCAAATATGTAGCCCACCTCAATCCAACCAACACACCATGTGGGGATAAAATTGACCCATCCAGGCAACACACTAATATTGTAGCATAGTTGCCAGTAATAATAACACAGCAGAGCTGCCAGTAACAATATATGTGGCGAAGCCACCAGTAACAGTGATTGTGGCAGAGCCACTAGTACAGTACTTCTTCCATATTAGAATCCCAACCCCATGTATTATGTCATGTCATAAAGGTTTCGTGTATGCAAGATGTCCTACTCAGTACAGTCACACAAATAATATACATTCATCAGTCAACCTACCTTTAGCGGTAAAATGATCGTTTCCATGCATTAGGGGTAAAATAGTAATTTTCCCTTTAGAGGTATTTTGGTCATTTTTCCTACTTTGGGGTCCCAATTTAGTTAACAACCTTTTTGAAGGCCGACAGTCACGTCCAGCGACACAGGTAACATATATGGTCAAAGCGGTGTAAATGGGCCCAAAGCCCAATATTCAGCCTAAGTGGGCCCGCATGCTCGTGTGGCCCGTCCAGCCCAAATTCAGTCACGGCTATGTAGACTATGTGGCCCAATCCAGCATCTGCCACTTTTCGTGGATTTTATCCATGTAGGGCCCACGAGCCCATTAGGCCCACACGTTCCATTTCAGCCCAACGAGGCCATTAACGGCCCAAAAGCATGAGAGTGCTCATGGTGGCCTCTACAGTTTATCTCCCATGATTTGTGGCTCGGTTTACCACACGAGCGATCGCACGCTTGTGAGGCCTCAAATGTCGAAGTTTCGGCTTTTCGGCTTTTGCTGACTCACAAAAGCGATAGTGTGATTACACATCTGTTTACGAAATTGCTCCAAATTCCACGAGCACCCAACCTAGATTCAAACGAGATCCAATGTTAGTCCTTTTCATCGTTAGGGAAAAGCACCTTCTTATTGACGCTTAATCCGAAACACCCTTCTTACCTTGTTTGAAAGAGGGTGACCTTAGTCCCTCTACGATCGCTGTTCAGAAACAATTACACGCCCTTGTTGATTTCCTTAACTGAATGTTGAGAACGAAGGTGTGACTCCTCCAAGACCGTTCACCCTCCACCACTCCTTAAGGAAGACCTTAGAATCGCAACGAGTAAAGTACATGAAGGAGAAAATAACAATCGGTTAGTAAAGGGGTATTCGGTTTTGGAAAAAAGAAAAGAAGGGCATAGGTGTATTTGGTTTTAAAAAGGAAAGCAAAGGATAGATTTAATCCAAAGGTGAGGAGTATGAACTCTTACCAATAGTCAGAACCTTTACAGTAGATCGATGCAGAGAGGCATTAACAACAGTGATATTCGGCCAGACTAGAATAGAAGACGAACAGAAGTTAAGAGGCCAAAAGAGAAGATTCGATTATGAGAGAAACCGATTGATGAAGAAAAAGGGCAGGGGAGAGTAGGTGCTAGGTTCGGCCAAGAAGAGAAAGAGGATAGCAAATAAGAAGAAAAAAATGACACAAAAGGTTAGAAGGGAATGACACGAGTGGTCAGTTTTGTAACACAAGGAAAACTAGAGAGAACCCAGGACTTAAATGTAACATCCTGGAAATGGGCCTATGTATTTTTGATTTAATTATACGAAATGGCATGTCTTATGTGTTATGAATGTATGGTGAACATTTTTGAAAACTTGGAAATGTAAGGAAATGTCTTGGAAATGTAAGGAAATGACTTGGAAATGGAAGGAAATGTCTTGTCTTGGAAATGTAAGGAAATGACTTGGAAATGTAAGGAAATGTCTTGTCTTGGAAATGTAAGGAAATGACTTGGAAATGGAAGGAAATGTCTTGTCTTGGAAATGTAAGGAAATGACTTGGAAATGGAAGGAAATGTCTTGTCTTGGAAATGTAAGGAAATGACTTGGAAATGTAAGGAAATGTCTTGCCTTGGAAATGTAAGGAAATGACTTGGAAATGTAAGGAAATGTCTTAGAAATGTAAGGAAATGCTTTAGCAATGTCAAGTTTAAAGTTTAAAAGAGGAAACTAAGGCAATGTGGCCTTAAGAGAAAAAGTATGTGAAATTTGACACACAAACATGCTTGGAAAAGTGGCCTGGAGATGCCACTTAGGGCCTCTGGAAATGGCGCCACATGCAAGGGGATTGGGCCTGAGTTCAAGTCACAGGGAAAGCAAATAAAAGAAATTTTATTTTGCTTCTAGAAGAAGTGAGGTGGCCGGCACAAGGCTATAATTTAGGAGCCTTTATTCTTTTATTTTTAAGAGATAAATAGTAGATAAATAATGGATAAATAATGGATTTATTTTAGATTATTTTCAAGAGATAAATGAGGAATTATTCTTTAATTAGGAAAATAAGGGAGAAGTGATGGCCAAGTAAGGGACTTTGAGTTTAATAATTTCGGCTAAGTAAGGATAGTTGCTGAATTATCTTTTAGGAGATAATTAAAGAGATAAAGCTATCAAAATAGAAGAGTGATGGCCAAGTAAGGGATTCTAAGTTAGTAAATTCGGCTATATAAGGAAAAGAGGGCCATTCATCATTCTTTCTCTCAACCCTTCTCTCTGCAGAATTTCCTAGAGCATTTGTTCTTCTTCTTTTTGTTAGCCAAAGCCAAAAATTCAAGATATCACCATTAGCCAATTTCTTTTCTTTCCAATCCATCAAAAGCCGAATCTTTGAGGGGCTTCAAGCATAGGTGCTGTCGATTTCTTCAAGAAAGGGTAAGAAACTATAAGATTCGGCCAAAGGCCATTCATTAAGTTTAATGTTAGATTAAACTCTAACATGTGTCTATAGGGTTTTCGACAACTGTAACACCCTGAAAATTTGAGTATCGATTTATTGTGTGCTTTGGTGATTACTCTATAAAGGAAAATTTTCTTATTACTTTTCGTGCTTATTATAGTCCTGAAGAAGAGTATAGAATTATTCGGGTAAGGAATAATTTTTGTTGGAAAATTTAATGAAGTGGATCAAGTGTCATTAATACTTAAGTTAATTTAAGTGTTAATAAGTGACATAAGATGAGTAATGGCAAGGTGGTAATGGCGCATGAGAATTAGCATGAGGGAAGAGGTTCGAATCCCTTAAATAGCATATAGACAACTTTTATTTTTGCTCTAGTATGGTAAGTGTCGGCCAAGCATATTTATGGTAAGTGTTGACCTTGTTATTTTTGGTTAGTAGATTAAAGGAATAAGGAAACTTCTAACTTATGGTATGGAATCAAGAAAATTTGGAAAGATATGGGGACATAGGGCAAGTATCAAGGAAAATGTTTTGGAAACAAATTCATGGCCATTTGACCATGAATTTGGACGGCAATATGGCTAGGGGGAGGTTGGCCGAATATGCTTGTAGCTTGGTAAGGTCTAGGAGTTGTTTTTGGTCATTCTTAGTTTTTGTGCAAGTTTTGCAATTCTTTCTCAACCCTTCTCCTTTAGCCGAATTTGATCAATTGGTAAGCCTAAATCTTTTGACCATTTGGTCATTTTTGCTCATTACTTTAGCATTTTTGTGTGCCTTTTCTTTTAGTGCCGAAATCACCTATACCAAAAGCCATTCTTTTTCTTTTCTTTTCCCCATTGCCGAATACACAATGCTACTAAACCCATCTCTTTTCTTTCTCTTTTCTTCTCTTTGAAAACCAAATCCTCATCATCATCTTTTCTTCCATCTTTTATTTCTTTCTTTCATTTCTTTTCAATCGAAATTTTCTCCATTTACTCTCTCATGGCCGAATGTTAGTGAGCCATAGCCGAACCATTTTTCTCCTTTCTTTGGTTATACATAGCCGAATCTTTCTTTAATCACAAACATCTTTCTCAATCGATTCTTTTCAACCGTGGACAATAGGTAAGGGTTCTTTTTAGTTTACGTTTAGTTAATAGTTTTTTGGCCGAATCTTGATGGTGGTAAGAAGGATTTCTTAGATCGAAATAAACGGTCATTCTATTAACGCTTTTATTTGTTATACTTTAGTGCGATAACGAAAGACCGGTAATCAAGTGTTCGTGGGTATCTTAGAACGTTGGAATCGATTTAAGGTGATAAAGGAACGTTTTGATTGATTCTCATATTTTGGAACAAGGATATTTGTGGTAAGCAAAATTTCACCCTTAAACCCTTAGTCATATTTCGATGTAATATTAGATTGGATTAACGATCTTTTGTCTTTGAAGACAATCAAAATAAGGAAGAAAAGGGCGGTGTATAGTGTTCGGAAGAAGGGAGGTACCGTTAATCCCCCTAAGTATAAACAAAGGGCTATTTCGGGAATCCGAGATTTTCCACCGGGTTGCGGACGTTCATCCGAGGAGAATGAATTGTTTGAAGTCGTTCGTACTCCCGAACCATTATTTGTTCGTGGATTTGATTCGGTTAACGAACCATCAATCGGGGAGAAACCGCAAGTAGAAGTAGTTCGAAAATCTGAGCGTAAAATTTTAGATCATTGTTTTTAGATCGGTTTTATTAATAAATTATAGTGTTCTAAATTATCGTGATACGTATAGGTGTTGACGAGCGGGAAAGTCTAGTCCTCATTATAACCAGGTGTGTAACTTCACTCTTATTTTTCGGGTTAGATACTAAACCGTAAGTAATTTGATAAATCGTAAAAATGGCCAAATCGAAAATTTTGTAGTAATCAGTACTTTTGTGTAAATGCATGAAAACGGTTAAAACCGAGAAATTTACTGAAAAATCGCTAGATCGATAAATTGGGCCATAAAATCGCTAGATTGATAAATTGGGCCGGAAACCGCTAGATCGATAAATATGGGCCAAAGTTTGCTAGATCGCTAAATGGGCCAAAAATACTCTAGTTCGAAATATGGGCCAATGATCGTTAGATCGCTAAATGGGCCAAAAATATTCTAGTTTGATAAAATGGGCCAAAGATCGCTAGATTGCTAAATGGGCTAGATACTATATTGTTAATAGGCCCAAATGAAAGGTTTAATTAAAGACTCATTTGTATTATGGGTTACTTGATAAAATTTTTATGATTAAAGTTTGTTATTCATACATAATTGCATGGGATGGAATTTGATGAAGAGAAGAAAGGCCTGTGGCCACGTATCTAGTTCGGTGGCTCTGCCACAAATTTTGGCTTAATGCCTCTAGTTCGATGACTATGTCACAATCTAGTTCGGTAGTGCACTACAATATTATTTTAAAAGGCTAAATGCCTACGATTGGTGTGTTTGGCGGGGTGGGTTGACTTGATCCCCACAGGTGTGTTGGTTGGTACAGGGGTGTGTAGCGGATGGAAATTAGGCTTGGTTTGGGAAATTCATTTTACATGCATTTTATATATTTATTTCAGTTTATATTGTTGAAATGTGTAATTGGGCTCAAGCCCAAATAAATGCCTCGATGGTCTGGCCCAATAAAGATGGTAAGTTAGTTACACACTGAGTTCTTTGTAACTCACCCCGTTTTATTATCCATTTCAGGTAATGGAAATTGATGTGGACTTGGGCCGGAGATGACTTGGTGGAGGCCATACTACAAGCATGGGTTTTATAAACTATGAACTTTATTTAAGTTACTTATTTTAATTACTATTTTGGGTTGATGTAATAAGGCCTCTAATTATGTTTTTATGGATTTTATTGTGTGGATGGATTTAATTTTGTTTAAGACTCTCAATATGGGTTTATGTTAAAATTTTAAAGTTTTCTTAAAATATTATGTTTTATAACATTTTGAACACCTAAATTACTCTTTTAAATTCGTTCAAATTCTTTTAAAAACTATTTTAAGGTTTTGGAAACTATATTACAATTTATAAGATTGAAAACAAGTATTTTCTTAAATCATCAATTTTAAATCATTGCACTAAATTTTTATTAAATTTCATTTCCAAAAGGTTTTGTAGTACTGTTTTACTTAAATTGTTAGAGAAGTAAATGGATGTTCGATCAGTGTGACAAACCAAATCTCGTCTTAACGCATAGACCTGGTTTGGGGTGTTACAACAACAGTAAGGAAGCAAGGATTCAATTCGGGACTTGATTCTTAAGTCAATCGGCAACAAGGTAAGTTTTAGTATACTAATCCTACAAGGATTTGGTTTTATGGCCGAATGGTCTTCATTATATTTTTAAGTAATAGCCGAATGTAGGGACTAAGGATCTAAGGCTTTAGATAAGATTTTCGGGATTTGAAGTGAAGTTGCTAAGTTAATCAGGTGTGTACCCCACACTAATCTTAATAGATTTATGGCTTAAACTTGATATATGTGTTAATATGAAAGTGTAAGAATGTGGCTAAGGTACCATGATATGGTACAAAGTACTCAAGTACGTTTCCTACTCCTACTAGGATTATGAAATATGTTATATTTAACATGTGATAAGTAATAAGAATGTGAAATTTGGCATGTTAATGCATAATATGTATGATATGGGGCATATGGGTTATTGAAAAGGGGAAGTGAATGTGGTGACCTAAGACCACGATATTTGAATGTGGTGACCTAAGACCACGAGATCTGAATGTGGTGACCTAAGACCACGATATCTGAACGTGGTGACCTAAGACCATGATATCTGAGTGTGGTGACCTAAGACCACGAATACTCATAAGGGCGATGAGCACGTCAACTGCAGCGACTGCCTTCGATGGTGTGTAGCGGATGGAGGGTTGACTTAGTAGTCTCCACGATGTGCAGGTTGGTACGGGTGATGTGTAGCGGATGGCATCTAGGTTTGGGTTGCATCATTTTAATTTAGTGATATATGAATTTGTATGCTATGAAATGCCTAAATTTGTTAAGACTTAGTGTTGTGTTACACATTGAGTTTGTTGACTCACCCCGTTGTGGGAACATTTTTTAGGTGATGATCAGTAATGGACCGGGTCGGCAGAAGCTTAGGGATGGCCATGCTCAGCAAGAAATTCATTTTATTTGGACTACTTTATTTTAAGTACTTTGGTTTTAATTTTGGGATTTATTTGATGTAATAAGGCCATAGTTGAATTACTTTAATTTTTCTTTTAATTACTATGTACGAATTTTTATCAAGTGAAGTTGAAGTAGATTTATTTTAAAACAAAGCCTAAACGTTTTGTCACCTAAAGTAAAGGATTTTAATAATGAAATAAACTTGTTTTCAACTCAAGCCCGACCCAACACAATCTTTCTTTCAAAACACACAAGTTTTTCTTAAGTAACAAAAGAATTTTTAACCGATTTACTTCGAGGAACATACCAGATCCGGTCTAGGCTCGTGGGCCGGGTATGGGGTGTTTCATTGAACCTCAGACCTCTCAGTTACACCATACGCCACCTTGCCACTACTCCACAGGCTTTTTTTGTGTTATAAAACAAGCATTATTACTAATAAGGCCTAAGTGCCAATGTCCAGGTTCATTTAAGAGAAAACTAAAAATTCTGCAAAAGTCAAGACTTGAACCCAGGCTTCTCACACACCCCCATACACACCCAAATCACTTAGCCATTAAAGCAAACAAGCTTCTTGCATCAGAACATGCAAAATTAAAGTCTCTATATTTTTGGGGCGTTATACTTGTTGACGAAAATAGGCCATTTTAAGACCATTTTTCTCGCCCTTTGTGATACCCTTTGTGATACCAACCTGCACACAACATTCTCATATACTAATATATGCCAACCAAACAACCAATATAAGCCAAAACATGTTCTCAGTATGGCATATCATCACCAAAACTTCTTTTACTTATACTTACCTACTTAACTTAATACATAGATTTATCAAATTCTATTTCTAACTACTTACATACCAACATTTAGGATTTACAACCACATTTCAATCTATTTCATTGTTAAGCCAACCTTATACATGCCATATAAACCAAAATTTACATTGTAAAACTACCGGATTCAATAGTGTGGCTAGATGTGTTGATCTGATCCTCCGATCTCATGTTACTCTACAAAAATCATTAAACAACACGAGTAAGCTCAATGAAGCTTAGTAAGTTCATAGGCTTTCAAATAAACCTTACCAAACATACTATAATAAATCATTAAACAAGTATTTCACTAAAAGTTTCTACCATTCACAATTTCAAATGATGAATTTACTTGATTGAGGTCAATATCAATAACTTCTTAAATTCTATCACATTATTTCTATATGACACTTACCAATATTTGTCAAATTAGAGAACGTCTTACGGATTTGAGTAAATCATTTTCTTGATGCCATAGCCCAAATATGGTCTTACTTATATATCGTCATGGCCATGGTCTTACACTCGTAGTGCCATAACCCAGTTATGGTCTTATCATCAGGACGCCATAGCCCAGCTATGGTATTACACGTATACATATACTGCTATGGTCCAACCATGGTCTTACATTCACGGTGCCATAACCCAATTATGGTCTTTTCACTAAAATGCCATAGCCTAGCTATGGTCTTACATTTAAGCATTGTCATGGTCCAACCACGGTCTTACGTTCAATTCATCTTGTGTCACGGAACGATCATACTCAATCCTGCGTTCCACTTAATTTGGACTTTTAATTCAAATTTCATATTTTTACAATAATCATAATTAAATAAAAAATATAAAATAATACATTATATCATTCCAAAATTAACAATTAATCATGAAAACTCAACCATATGAACTTACCTGGGCCAATTTGTAGAATTTCTTGTAATTTAGGGACTATTAAGCTAATTTCCCTTTTTCACTATTTTCTTCGAGTTCTTGATCTATAATATAAAATTATTCATTAATTAGCATCTAAATCAATTCTAACTCACTTCAAAAATTATGCCCTTCAATTTTCAAAATTACACATTTACCCCACCTTTTATAGTTTTTTACAATTTAGTCCCTGATTAATTAACCCATCAATTGAGCTAATTTTTCTCAATTAACACTTTATTTGATTATTTTAGACTACTATATTGCCTTTGATATTTATAATTTCAACACCAAACCCTAATTCATAACATTTTTACAATTTGGTCCTAAAATAAATTTCTATCAAAATTACTTAATAAAATCATCATATAACAAAATTAAAGCTTCAAATACATATTAATTCCTCATAAAATTCCAGCACTAATCAATGGTAACTTTCAAAATTACCCGTGAAATCAAAAACAAATAAAACATATAGTTAGACCTAATTGTAAAAGTTTCAAAAACATAAATATTTCAAGAAAAGAGCAAGAATTAAACTCACATGGATAAAAATATGAAAAACCAGCTCTAAGGGCTCTTCAATGGTGTTTTTGGCTGAGAATTTGGAAGAAATATCTAAATTTTTCAATTACATCCTATTTTAACTATTTAATTTTATGTTGTTTCCAATTTTGCCCCTTGTTCACACTATTTCCTTACAAATTTCTATATCCCTGCCATCCAACCTTAATAAATAAGGCCCAATTTCTCTTTAAATACTTCTTATTTATTATTTGAGCTATCTAGTCACCATTTTTTTATTAACAAGTTTTACACCTTTTTCAATTTAGTCCTTTTTAATTAATTAACTATCAAAATGTCAAAATTTTCTAACGAAACTTTACGGCTCGGTTTATAAAATCGAGGTGTTGATACCTCGGTTTAGAAACCAATTAATTTAATAAATACTTCTAAAACACAAATCACTAATTCATAATCCTTCCTAAATTCATAATTTGCTCATAAACACTAAATAATAAATTTTTTCAAGCTCACTCGTCAGATTTAGTGGTCTCGAACCACTGTTTTCGATGTCATTAAAGTTTAGTCAGAAAATTTTAACGTTTAGATAGTTAATGAAGTAAAAAAGACTAAATCGTAAAAGCTGCAATAGTTAGTAGCTAAAGGTTTATTTGTACTAAATAGATGAAAAATCATGAAATAAGGGCTTTATATGGTAAATGTACCTATTTTAATTGTAGTGGACGGTATAGATGTTTCATAATATGAAATTTGATTAAATTTAAAAGGGTAAACTTATAAATTGATAATTAAGTAAATTAAAATAAAACAAAAATCTGAAACAACCATCACCATCATCTTTATTCACCTTAGAAACCAAAACCACCATTGTTATCTTAGGGAGCTTTTGGCCAAGCTTCATTTTGCATGCATGGTATGTATTTCAAGCTCGTTTTTAGTGATTTTTATGTTTTTGAAATCGTTGTAGCTTAATTTAGCTAACCTGGGGTTTAATTCGTAAAACTGTTAAATGGTGCCATTGGTGAATTTGTAGTGCTTTTGAAGTTTGGTGATGGATTTGTAAGTTTGATGGTTAAATAGGATTATTTTGTAAAGTAATTTTTAGCGATTTTAATGTTTAAAGACTAAGTTGTTAAAATAGTAATATTGCATGAAATTTTTGTGAAAGTGTGAAAAATATGGTTTGTACAGGCATTATAGGAAATTTAGCTAACATGGTTTGGGTTTTAATGTGTTCATTTCAGAAGTTTTGGGTTTAGGGATTAAATTGCATAAGGGGAAAAGGTTTGGGGTAATTTTGTGAAATAAGAATAAAAGGGATTAATTGTATAAGTTTAATTGTTTAAGTTTTTTAAAGTGGTTAATTGAATTAAAATTACTAACTAGATCAAGAAACAAATCAATCAAAGACTAACTGTGGAAAAAGGAAGTTAGCAGAGTAGTTGTCGGCATCGTGTTCGTAGCCATTTTTGATTAGGTAAGTTCGTACATTGATTTAAAATAATCAATTGTTATTCTTTTGAATTAGTAACTAGTTTTATATGTTGTGAATTGGTATAGTGCTTAATATATGGTAACTGATGAGATGGATTAATTTGTAGTAATGAGATAGTTAAAGGTTATTACTGGAAACAAAGAGATTATACAAATGAATATATGTGATGAAGCAACGTGTGATAATTAAATGATGTGGAGTTGAAACTTGACCCATATGAACCTTTTGAATGCTTAGGATACAAATGGCATGTCATTAGGGTTATTATCATTTCGGGTGCTAGTCTTGGATGTCCCACCAATGGTTAAGGTATTGTATTTTTTGTGCATTCTTCATAGCTCATGTAAGCAGCATCGCGTAGCCTAACATCTCGCCCCACATCTCATGTGAGCATTTACAGTTACAACTTGTGTGAGCATTGTTCTCGCGTGTCCGATGTTATGTCATTTGGTTCATAGGATGATATATGTGTAAAAAGAAATTGATATATGAAACGGTTATATGGAATTGGACATGTGAAAGGAGAATTTTGATATGGATAATTGAAATGAAATGTGATATGTTAAATGAAAATGTATGGGATGAATTGAGTTTTGTATGTGATTACATATAAAGGTTCCATGTCTTATTATAATTACATGTTCATATTTATAAACTCACTAACTTTGTGAGATTTGTGGTGTGTATAGGAAATAAATAAATTCACGAGCTAGTCAATTAAATTATGCATGAAAAGTTTAATTGATTCCTATCTGATAAGTTTAAGTTTAACTTTTATATGAATTTGCTAAGAAATTATTGCTTACGTCTGTTGCATTCTTTCTTTGTAAATCATCGAAAGTCACAATCAGTTGGAAGTTCAAGTTAGAGCTTACACTATCTATTAATCAAATTGGTAGAAGTTTGATTTGCCACAAATCGATGTGGCAAATTAGCCTTTTCTGACACACTTAAAGAGTTTTTCTTGAGCAAAAAAAAAAGTGTTTAGTTTAGTTTTTTGTTATTTTCGTATTTTTATATTTTCCGGGTAATAAGTGAAAATCTCTTGTTTTTTTTCTAATATTTTACCCAAATTGGTTGATAGTGTATTGGGAGGTCTAACATGTGTTTAAGTGATGTAGGGACATGTCAGAGGTAAAAAAAAGAGCGAGAACGACATCTAGGGCAAGCGTATCGCAATATCCAACCCCTAGAATTGTGATAGCTCCTGAAATATAGAAGACCAAGGAGACCCTTTAGTGGTATCGTGACATTCTCCTTGGGTATCGTGATATCCACCTTTCAAGGAAGACCACCAAGTTCAATACTACCTCAGATATCACAATATCCTCTTCTGGGAATTGCAATGTCGCCTTCGTTAGAGGGGCAAACTTAGACAAAAATGGCAACCTTTTTCTATCTGACCCACCAATCACACAGGACCCCGGTACGGGTAATTTTGGCATTGAAAATTCATCAGAACACCCTTCAAAATAGCCAAAAATTGCTGAGGAGGAGAGAGACACAATTTAGATTAGTTTTAAGTTTAGTTTTCTCTAGATTTTCTTTAGTTTTCTCTGCACTTTGCTAGGGTTTTTATTTTTCTTGTATTTTACTTAGATTAAAGTTTTTTTTTCTGCATTTACTTCTTGTTATTGATGTTCTTTATGTTAGTTAAGTTAGTTAACACTGTAGCTAAGGTTTATTTACATTTCCAATTTATGTACCTTGTTTTCAAGACTCTTTAAGCTTTAGCTTAATGTATTTCAGTCTATTTTACTTCAAATATGTTAAATCTTATTCCTTTTATGTTTCTTTCTTTATATTTCCTTGTTAAATGTTTTTGGTTTTATGCTATTTAAATTTTTTTCCATAAAAATCTCACCTTTCACATTTTTCTTAAGCTTTACTTTCATGGCTGCTTTGTTTTCTATTGTTATGTTTATTTTCTTGACTTTGAAATCCTTAAGGAGGTTGGTTGATGGAGGTGTGGATAAACTAAAATCTTTGGAAAAATGACTAAATCATAACAAATTGGACTAATTTGATTACAACTAAGAAATTAGGTAGTGACGTCTCTAAGGGAATATTAAGATAAAGTGAGACTGAAAGGTAATCTTGTCGCGCACCTGTTCATTAGGCCCAAATTAACTAGTGAGATCAGAAGACAAACCAGACCTAATCCGTCCAAGTTAGTAAAATTGAGATCGGAAGATAAAATGGAGTCACTTGGTAATTTACGCAATTTATGTCCCTAGTCCGAGATTTGGTGAACCACATTGAAGTCAACCAACCCCTATTAGTCATTTGCTAGATAGTCCCTCTACTTTAAATTTCTATCAAGTTAGTCCCTAGAGTAGAATATTTAATTTTCTTGTAAACTTACCTTTTATGAATCGTTGTAATATAAAATCGTATTAGTATCCACTTAGTCTCTATTGTATGTGCTAGTTATTTCTCAATCACCTCTTCCATTCAATCATTGGAATACTTCAGTGCTTCATTATAACATTAAAAATATTACAATTGAACTGTATGCTTACAGTAAAACCAGGCTTTAAAAATTATTTCATAAATCAGTTGTTTTAATGCGCATGTGTGCAACCGGTCAAAGTTTTATCATTTTGATCTAGGTTATAAATGGCATGTATTTCAATGTATACTTGTTTATAATCATGTTGTTCCATGCTTTGGTTATGTAATGTTGTGAATGTGTTACTTTTAGTACTTTTGGTAAGATCTAGTCCACATGTGTATATGAGAATGTTAAACTATGTTTGGCAATTTTGATTACGGATAAAGTAGATGGAATGTTATGCTTGATAAGCTTATGAGTAAGAAACTTGTGATTGATGAATGGGAATTGGTTTGATGTTTGAATTGTGGTGCTAATGAGGGCACATTGGTTTGACACTTAGGTTGAATGATATAGAGTGTATTTGGGTATGTTTTAATGTGTTTGAATAGGTAAAAATGAATGGAAATGGTATGGCTTGGAACCTAAGTAATTTTAGGTAAAATGGTTTGGTTTTGAAGTTATTTTAGATACACACAGCCTGTGACATGGTCTACCACATGGCCATGTGCCACGCACGGTCACCACACAGTCATGTGGCCTATTTGACTTTGGTACAGGTTTGTCCACACGTTCTCAGAGAGTTACATGGCCTGGCGACACTGCCGTGTGACCCTGAGTCACACAAACACAGGTTGTTACACAGTTTGGCCACACGGTCTGGGCTCTGTCACATGGCCATATGACCTCTGTTTTTATTTTTTACCATATTTTTTCTTTTGTTTTAGTGTAACGACCCGAATTTGGGCCCAGTAGAATTGGGTCCATTGGGCCTTGGGCACGGGAGCGTTTAAAATTTTTGAAAACAAGAGAACGGCACTAATGGAAGTTGGACCTATTAGGTGAGTGATTTTGGAAGGTTAGGGGGGCTTCCTTGAAGTCCCAGGATCAAACCAGGGCTTTAGGAAAATTTTGGTTTTAGGTGAATAAAACCCTGGGAGTTAGTACGTAGGATTTAAGAATAAAATGTGGAGAAAAATGACATAAAAGGAGTTGTGGTCTAGTGGCAAATGGCGCCACATGGGAGACAAGGAAATGATGTCATAGAGGAAGTAAGGGGTCCAAGGTTCAAGTCTTGGCGCTTGCAATTTATTTTGATTTCCTTTTAAATGAACTTAGACTTTGGCCCATAGACTTATATTTAGTTGCGCATGATTTTAGACACAAAAAGAGCTTGTGTTGTGGTGGCATGTAGCGTCTAGAGCATAGGAGAGGGCAAGGGTTCGAATCCCATTGCAAGTAAAAAGGGATATTTATTTTGCTAAGTTGGGACGGCAAGTGGTTGTGATGGATTTAAACTCTGCTGAAGGAGGGATCCCACATTGGGAAGGTGAGAAGCTGGCTTTAAATAGAGTGATCTATGAGAAGAGTAAGCATACCTTGGTTGGCGTTTGGGCATAGGAGTGTTCGGAACGCGGATCAACTCCAGATTCCTATAAGGTATGTATTTCACACTACTCTAGCTGTAGAGCGGAAAATACCGAAATGCCGATCACACGGCAATGGTAGCCACACGAGCGTGCGAGCGCATATGTGGGAGCTTTGACGCGTTAGTTGAGGCCATCATGGGTGTTCTTGTGGGTTTAGGCTGTTTGGGCCTGTGGGCCCATATGAATAAATTGTATAATTGTGTAGTAGATATTGGACTGGTCTATGTGAATCTCATATTTGTGGCTAGTTTGGGCTAAATGGGCCACACGAGCGTGTGGGCCCATTTGGGCTGAGAATGGGCCCTAGGCCCATTCTCATCGTTATCTATGTTTAGAATGCCTTGGTTTACAAAATTACTGAAATACCCTTGTTTACAAAATAACTAAAATACCATTAGTTTATAAAATTACCGAAATACCCTTGATTTGTGAAATTATCGAAATACCCTCAGATTGTAAAATTATCGAAATACCCCTGATTTGTGAAATTATCAAAATACCCCTAATTTGTGAAATTACCGAAAGACCCCTGATTTGTGAAATTACCGAAATACCCTCAGATTCTAAAATTATCGAAACACCTCTGATTTGTGAAAGTACTGAAATACCCTCAGATTGTAAAATTACCGAAACACCCCTGATTTATGACATTACTAAAATACCCTTGGATTACAAAATTATCGAAATACCCCTAATTTGTGAAATTATCGAAAGACCCCTGATTTGTGAAATTACCAAAATACCCTTAGATTGTGAAATTACCAAAATACCCCTGATTTGTGAAAGTATTGAAATACCCTCAGATTGTAAAATTACTGAAATACCCTTAATTTGTGAAATTACCGAAATACACTCAGATTGAAAAATTACCGAAATACCCCTGATTTGTGAAATTACCAAAATACCCCTAGTTTACAGAATTATCGAAATACCCCGATTTGTAAAATTACCAAAATACCCCTGGTTTGCGAAATTACTAAAATACCCTCTATAGGTAAAGTTACCGAAATACCTTTATGGGTAAAGTTATCGAAATACCCTCGACGGGTAAAATTACCGAGATGCCCTTACGAGGCGAAATGACTGTTTTACCCCGAACCGATTAAATGACCGTTGTACCATCATAGTAGTACTAGTGTTGTATGTGTTAATTGTATGATTGATTATGTTTGAGATGCACTGCATACATGGATTAGTTATGAGTAGAATTACCAAATTACCACTGTAGGGTAGGATTACCAAAATACCCTTGTAACATCCTGAAAAGGGCCTATGCATTTTCGGTTTAATTGTACAAAATGACATGTCTTATGTGTTATGAATATATTTTGAACATTTTTGGAAACCTGGAAATGAATGGAAATGTTAGGTTTAAAAGAGGAAAGTGAACATTTTTGGAAACCTGGAAATGTAAGGAAATGTTAGGTTAAAGGAGGGAAACGAACGTTTTTGGAAACCTGGAAATGTAAGGAAATGACTTAGGAAATGTTGAGTTTTAAAGTCTAAAAGAGGAAACTAAGGCAAGGTGGCCTTAAGAGAAAATGTATGTGAAATATAACACAAAAACGGGCTTGGAAAAGTGGCTTGGAGATGCCACTTAGGGCCCCTGGAAATGGCGCCACATACAGGAGTCTTGGGCCAAGGTTCGAGCTACAGGGGAAGCAAAATAAAAGTTTTATTTTGCAGCAGGGATTAGTAGCAAGGGACGGCACAAGGCTATAAATTAGGAGCTTTTATTCTTTTATAACTAGGGGATAAATAAGGGACAAATAAGGGATTTATTTATCATTATTTTCAAGAGATAATTGTGGGATTAAATTCTTTTAATTTGAATAAATGGGATAATTCAAGGGATAAAGCTATCAAAATAAGGGAGAGTGGTGGCCAAGTAAGGGACTCTAGCTAGTAATTTCGGCTACTAGAGGAAAAGAGGCCATTCATTCATTCACTCTTCCTTTGCCGAATTTCTTAAGCAAATTCTCCTCTCTCTGCCGAATTTCCTAGAGCTTTGTTCTTCTTCTTTTATTTTTGCCAAAGAAAAAATCTACTTCTTCATTATTCACCATTGCCAAATCCTCTATTCTTTCTTCTTCTTTTCTTTCCAATCCATCAAAAGCCGAAACCCCAAAGTTAACCCCCTAGCCGATTATTCAAGGAAGCCAAAATTGTTGATCCACATCTAGGCCATAACCGAATATTTTTGGAGTTCAAAAGGTGTTGCCGATTTTCATATAAAGGGTAAGGATCTATAGTCATAATTGTATTCCTTTCTTTTAAGCCGAAAGTTAGTCTAATCCCTCCTAATCTTGTTGATCGAAATATGGAAGGTGAAATCCGGGATTTCAGATCTAGGGTATTTCGGCATCTCTATTAACTAGGAAGAGAGTTTTGGGAGTTAAAGATTCAAGGTAAGACATATGTATATCCAGCCAAAGGCCATGTTTTATGTTTTAATGTTAGATTAAATCTAACATATGGTTATAGGAATTTCGACATCCCTAGGGAAGCAAGGATCAATTTCGGAAAGTTCATCACAAGGTAAGTGGTTATGTAATCAGCCAAGGTCCTCTCTTAAGTATTTAGATCTATTTGTTTTAACCAAAAACTAACCGATTCAAGGGATCTAGTGATTAGCCGATTTCAAAAGGGAAAACTACAAGTTTTCGAGATTTGATTAATTATCAAATCGGCAGCAAGGTAAGAAAGTGGATACGATAATCCTTCAGGATTTGATTAATTTAGCCGAATAGGCTTTTCTCTAAAATACTAAATGTGGCCAAATGTAGGGATTAAGGATCTAAAGCGAGATCGAATTCTTCTGGAAATCAGTGAATTTGATAAGTTAATCAGGTGTGTACCTTACACTATCTCTTAATATATTCATGGCAATATTTAATCTATATGTGATTATAAGAATGTGCAAGAATATGGCTAAGGTACCATGTAATGGTACAAAGTACTCAGGTACGTTTCCTACTCCTACTAGGATTATGAAATATGTTATATTTAACATGTGATAAGTGATAAGAATGTGATATGCATGGCATGTATAATATGGGGCATATGGGTTATTGAAAAGGGGAAGTGAATGTGGTGACCTAAGACCACGATATTTGAATGTGGTGACCTAAGACCACGAGATCTGAATGTGGTGACCTAAGACCACGATATCTGAGTGTGGTGACCTAAGACCACGAATACTCATAAGGGCGATGAGCGCGCGTCGACCGCAAATGATCGCCTTCGATGGTGTGTAGCGGATGGAGGGTTGACTTAGTAGTCCCCACGGTGTGCAGGTTGGTACGGGGATGTGTAGCGGATGGCATATAGGTTTGGGTTCGGGTTGCATCATTTTAATCTGATGATATATGAATTTGTATGTTATGTAATGCCTGGAATTGTTAAGATATGGTGCTGTAGTACACATTGAGTCTGTTGACTCACCCCGTTGTGGGAACATGTTTCAGGTGATGAACAGTGATGGACCGGGACGGCAGGACTTATGGTGGCCATGCTCAGCGACAAGTTTTATTTTATTTGGATATTTTATTTCATTTAAGTACTTTAAATATATTTTCGGTTTTTATTTGATGTAATAAGGCCATAGTGAACTATGTTATTTTCTGTTTTATTTACTATGTTACGAAATTTTATTAAGTCAATTTAATTTAAAATAAACTTTAATTATTTTGTCACTTGAAATTAAATGGGTTTCAGTATAAAATAAATTTGTTTTCAACTCGAGCCCAACCCAATTCGAACTTTCTCCCAAAATCACTTAAAGTTTTTCAAAGTGCAAACGAATTTTAACCGGTTTACTTCGAGGAACATACCAGATCCGGTCCAGGCTCGTGGGTTGGGTATGGGTATTTCAATTTGGTATTAGAGCCCGTTTCAAACTCTTAGCCTGAGGTTTAAGGCCCAAAACGTTTTCAAATCGAGCCCAAATAAGTTTTAAGGAAGTATTTTTGAAAATAAGCAGGTTTTTCTGGCATGGCACCCAAGTCTCCGACCCGCAATCCACCAGGTAAGTACCCCTATCTATTGTGTGAGTTGTAGTATGAATTGTATAAGGATAGAAATGGAACGTAGATTAGAACATTAAGTGTGTGAACCCAAGGACTAGTCTACCCCAACTATTACATAAAACTTAAGGACCATTAAACAAACCTATGACTTAGTCACCGAGTTAGGGTGTGGTAACCCCTGTGCGCATGTCTAGGATTGGATCTGGAAGAGCCTGGTATTTAAGCAGTCCTAGTGACTCACCTCCTCTTCGCTGGAATCCTACCTGGTGCGTAGCTTCGGTTCACCCTAACCAAGAGGACTCAGTGGGTGTGGCAACCTCTGTGTGCATGTCTAGGAATGGTTTCAGTGGGAGCTTGGTACTTAAGCAGTCTACGTGACTCACCTCCTCTCTATTCGAATCCTACCTGGTGCATAGCCTTGGTTCACCCTGACCAAGAAGACTCGGTCATAGGCTAAATACAATAACTAAAACCCGAAAGGGAACTAGCCGTGTTTTTATAAAAACCCCAGTTTTAAAACTCTTAAAATTATTTTTTTATATTGTAAGAATTATCTTTACAAAATCTTCCGAAAAATTTTCCATTTACAAAATTGAAAAATTTTCCATTTACAAAATTACAAAAATACCCCTAATGGTAAAATTACAAAAAAATGCCCTTGGTTTATAAAATGCCCAACTACCCAACAGTTTTACCAAAATTTCATTATTTTATAAATGTTCAAAAACCCTAATCTGCAACCTATCAAAAATACCTTGATTTTGGAAAAAATTACAAAATTGCCCCTAACTTACAAAATTACCAAAATGACCCTAACTTTCAAAATTTTTGCAATATCACCATTTTGGAAAACAAATTCTCAAAACTAACCCTAAAGTTTTGTAAAATCTGCAATACCCCTGATTTATTGAGCTTTACAAATTTACCCTGGTTTAATACCAAAATACCCCTAAGTTTCAAAATTACCGAAATGCCCTCGGATTTTAAAATTTTCCAAAATACCCCAGAAATTTAAAAATTCCAAAACACTTTTTGACAAAATCACCAAGGAACTTTTTCTTTTGAAAAATCACAAAAATACCCCTGTAGGACAAATTACGAAAATACCCCTGGGTAGTGGAAAAACAACAACAGTGAAAACTACAACAATTCTCTGAATAAACGAAAGTTCATAATTGATTGATGGATGTATGAATGAAAAGACTGTGTGCATGTATGAATACGAAAGTACCACTCCTAGAATTCTTTTCATAAAACTTCTTCGCGGGTAATCAAGTGAAACAAGGACTAATTCATAAAACTTCTTAATCAGATCACGACGTTAGAAATGAGCTCTAGAGGATGTGGTCGTCATGGACGAGGTAGAGGAAGGATGACCGTGTCAGAACCCGTTAGGTCGGGTCAAGGGTCTGACAATGAGGTACCACCGCCACCACCACCCCCAGCTGTTGGTGTTGAGCAGCAAGCTCAGATGGGGGATGATGCTGTTCGCAGGCTGTGCTGCGAGTTCTTGAGTTAGTGCCTGGTGCAGGAGAAAATTCGGGAGCTCGGAAGTCGGTACCTGAGTGACTTCGTGCCAACAGAGCTGAGGTGTTCCGTGGAGTGTCAAGAGTGGCACCCAGTACCGCTGAGTATTGGTTGGAATCAACTGAGCGGATTGTGGATGAACTAGATCTAACCCTTGAGGAGAAGCTGAAAGGATTGGTGGCATTCCTACGCGATGAAGCGTACCAATGGTGGCTCACAGTTCGTGATGGTGCCACAGCTGAGGATCTGACATGGGACTATGTTAAGACGGCTGATCAAAAGAAGTATGTTAGTACCCGGTATACTGATGAGCAAAGGAAGGCATTTATGGGGCTGGTTTAAGGGAACAAGTCCGTGGCAGAGTATGAAGCTGAGTTTCTGAGGTTGAGCCGTTATGCTCGAGGTGTGGTGGCTACGGAGCATGAACAGTGTGTCCGATTCGAGGACGGTTTGAGGGATGATTTAAGGTTGTTGATAGTCTCACATCAGGAACGGGAATTTTCCATGTTAGTGGAAAAGGCTAAGGTAGCCGAGGGAATCAAGGACTCGGTAAAGCAGAACTCTGATAGGAATAGGCCCAAGAGGGGTTATGGGTCGTCGATCGCCCGGCAGGAGTGTGCGAAAAGGCCCGAGTTGGTGGGCGCGAGGTCGATAAGTTGGTACGGGAGGCGATGTCGTCCTTGTGATCAGTGTGGGAAGAGACACTTGGGAGAGTGTTGGAAGACGACAGGAGGATGTTTCAGGTGTGGGTCCAAGGACCATATAATTAAGGATTGTCCAATGAAACTCGAGGAGTCGGCCAAACTCGGAGAATGTTAATCGCCAGAGAGGTGGGCGAGAGCATCAACGAGGTCGTGGTCTGAATAATAGAGGTAATGGTGCTGGCAGAGGACGTGGAACACCAGGCAGAGGTGCTGCTAACACTGAGGCAATGCAACCGGGTTTGGTTTATGCAGTTGACCGGAGGGAGGATGAAGACGCACCGGACGTCATAATTGGTACGTTCCTTATTCATGGCAAGCCCTATTTTGCTCTTATTAATGTGGGCTCAACCCATTCATATGTTACATGTAGTGTAGTGGAAACACTAGGCCTAGACTCTGAACTTTCTGATAGGGAGATGACTGTAGTGAGCCCATTAGGCCAAACTGTAGTGGTGGATAAGATCTTTCGGAGTGTACCCCTAGAGATTCAGGGAGTGAACTTTCGGGCTGACTTAATGGAGTTACCTTTCGGAGAATTTGACCTCAAACTTGGTATGGATTGGTTAGTAGAGCATCGGGCCGTGTTGGATTGTGCGGCTAAACGCATGGAACTAAGGACCCCGGAGGGTAAGGTGGTTATTATGATAGGAGAAAGAAGGAACTACCTGTCTAATGTAGTTTCGGTGCTAAAGGCTGAAAGGATGGTTCAAAAAGGGTGCAAGGCGTTTTTAGCCTTCGTAAGTGCGTTAGATGGAAAGGAAGAAGGTGTCAGTAGAGTCGAACGGTAAGGGACTTCGTGGATGTGTTCCCAGAGGAATTACCAGGAATACCCCCAGATAGGGAGGTAGAATTTGGAATAGACTTGTTACCAGGAACAGCTCCTGTGTCAATCGCTCCATACCGAATGGCGCCAAAGGAGTTAGTTGAGCTCAAGGCTCAGATTCAGGAGTTACTTGACCGTGGGTTTATTCAACCCAGTGTGTCTCTGTGGGGAGCACCGGTCCTGTTTGTGAAGAAGAAGGACGTAACTATGCGTATGTGCATAGATTATCGTCAGTTGAATAAGCTGACCATCAAGAACAAATATCCTTTGCCAAGGATAGACGACTTGTTCGATCAGCTAAAGGGGGCAGCTGTGTTTTCGAAGATAGATCTACGGTCGGGTTATCATCAGATGAAGGTAAAGGAGGCAGATATCCATAAGACCGCCTTTAGGACAAGATACGGCCATTATGAGTTTGTGGTAATGCCGTTTGGGTTAACGAACGCACCAGCCGCGTTCATGGATATGATGAATCGGGTTTTCCAACCCTACTTGGATAGGTTTGTCATCGTGTTTATCGATGATATTCTTATGTATTCAAAGTCAGAGGAGGAGCATGATGAGCACCTACGGATAGTGTTACAAGTATTAAGGGGGAAGAAGCTCTATGCCAAATTCAGCAAGTGTGAATTTCGGCTTAAGGAGGTGGCATTCTTAGGACATGTGGTATCCGCAGAGGGAATAAGGGTGGATCCTAGGAAGATCGAAGCAGTGTTGGATTGGAAACCACCTAGGTCCATGGCTGAGATTCGAAGTTTCTTAGGTTTGGCAGGCTATTATAGAAGGTTCGTAGAAGGGTTCTCGTCAATAGCCGCGCCTTTGACAAAGTTGCTAAGGAAGGAAGTACCCTTTGAATGGACTGATAAGCAACAGGAGAGCTTTGAAAAGCTTAAGAAGGTGTTGACAGAAGCCCCGGTGTTAATTCAGCCGGAGGCAGGGAAGGATTTTGTGGTGTACTGTGACGCTTCGCATACGGGATTAGGATGTGTCCTAATACGAGATGGAAAAGTAGTCGCTTATGCGTCGTGACAGCTAAGGCCTCATGAGGTTAACTACCCAACCCATGACTTGGAATTGGTAGCAGTGGTTTTCGCCCTTAAGGTGTGGAGGCACTATCTCTATGGAGAAAGGTCAGTGATCTACACAGACCACAAGAGCCTTAAGTCTGTTGACTCAGAAGGAGTTGAACTTGAGGGAGCGAAGGTGGGTGGAATTATTGAAGGATTATGATTGCTCGATAGAGTACCACCCGGGCAAGGCGAATGTGGTAGCTGATGCCCTAAGTCTGAAGGTTGTGGCGGATCTAAGGGCTATGTTCGCACACTTGAGTTTATATGATGATGGAAGCTTGTTGGCAGAATTGCAAGTCAAGACCATATGGTTGAATGAAGTAAAAGGGGGTCAGTTGGCCGATAAGGACCTAAGTGCTAAGTTACAGCAAGTACAGAACGGAAAGTTAGAGGATTATGGCGTTAATGATGAAGGAGTATTGTGCTACAAAGGAAAGGTCCAGTATCTTTGAGGGCGAGGGGTTAAGACAGAGAAATTCTTCGGGAAGCGCGCATAGTAGCCCTTACGCTATGCATCCCGAGGCATTAAGTTGTCTGAGAGATCTAAGGGAACAATTTTGGTGGCTTTGATCTTAAACGGGAAGTTATCCGAATTCGTGGGAAAATGTCCGACGTGTCGCCATAAGTTAAGGTTTGAACACCGTGTTCCATCGGGATTGCTTGACCAATCGAGATCCCGCAGATGGAAGTAGGAGAGAATTACCATGGACTTCGTTAGTGGGCTTCCCTTACGCCTACTAAGAAGGACTCGGTATGGGTAATAGTGGACCATTTGACCAAGTCCGCGCACTTCATCCGTGTAAAGTTGATTATTCTCTTGGTGGCGCCAAGTTATATGTGGCGTAAATTGTGAGGTTACATGGAGTACCAGATGTCGATCATCTCCGATAGAGACCCAAGGTTTACGTCTCGATTTTGGAGGGCACTTCATCAAGTTTTAGGCACTAAGTTAGACTTCACTACGGCTTTTCATCCACAATCGACGGCGATGCGAACGGGTTATACAAGTGTTGGAGGATTTGTTGAGAGGTCAGTGATGGATTTCGAGAGAAGTTGGGAAGACTATTTGCCTTTAGCGAGTTCGCCCTACAACAAAAGCTATCGAAGCTAGCATCCGGATGGCACCATATGAAGCATTGTATGGTCGGAAGTGTCGAACTCCTACGTGTTGGGCTGAGTTAGGAGAACGTCGATTTTTGGGTCCAGAGTTAGTGGCGGCGAAGAGAAAGTTGAGATACTCAGGGCATGATTAAAAGAAGCCTCTGATAGGCAGAAGTCGTACGCAGACCTTAAACGGAAGGAAATAGAGTTTGCAGTGGGAGACCAAGTGTTTACGAAAATCACACCTGGAAAGAAGGTGATGAGGTTTGGTCGCATGAAAAGAGTTAAGCCCAAGGTTTATAGGGCCCTATCGAGTGTTGAAGCGAGTGGACCAGCAGGCATACCGATTAGAGTTGCCACCGAGTTGCAGCAGATGCGGGGCGTATTCCAAGTATCCATGCTACGTCGTTACCGATCAGATCTATCTCATGTAGTACCAGTTGATGAAGTGGAGCTAAGGCCAGACTTATCCTACGAGGAAGAGCCGATTCAGATATTGGAACGTGATGTGAAAGTGCTACGAAGGAAGTCAGTTCCTCTAGTCAAAGTGTTATGGCGCAATCATGGATCTGAAGAAGCTTCGTGGGAGCCAGAAGAGGCAATGCGACAGCACTACCCTCAATTATTTTAGCTAGGAAATTTTGAGGACGAAATTATTTTAAGGGGGTAGAACTGTAACATCCTTAAAAGGGCCTATGCATTTTCGGTTTAATTGTACGAAATGACATGCCTTATGTGTTATGAATATATTTTGAACATTTTTGGAAACCTGGAAATGAATGGAAATGTTAGGTTTAAAAGAGGAAAGTGAACATTTTTGGAAACCTGGAAATGTAAGGAAATGTTAGGTTAAAGGAGGGAAACGAACGTTTTTGGAAACTTGGAAATGTAAGGAAATGACTTAGGAAATGTTGAGTTTTAAAGTCTAAAAAAGGAAACTAAGGCAAGATGGCCTTAAGAGAAAATGTAAGTGAAATATAACACAAAAACGGGCTTGGAAAAGTGGCTTGGAGATGCCACTTAGGGCCCCTGGAAATGGCGCCACATACAGGAGTATTGGGCCAAGGTTCGAGCTGCAGGGGAAGCAAAATAAAAGTTTTATTTTGCAGCAGGGATTAGTAGCAAGGGACGGCACAAGGCTATAAATTAGGAGCTTTTATTCTTTTATAACTAGGGGATAAATAAGGGATAAATAAGGGATTTATTTATCATTATTTTCAAGAGATAATTGTGGGATTAAATTCTTTTAATTTGAATAAAGGGGATAATTCAAGGGATAAAGCTCATCAAAATAAGGGAGAGTGGTGGCCAAGTAAGGGACTCTAGCTAGTAATTTTGGCTACTAGAGGAAAAGAGGCCATTCATTCATTCACTCTTCCTTTGCCGAATTTCTTAAGCAAATTCTCCTCTCTCTGCCGAATTTCCTAGAGCTTTGTTCTTCTTCTTTTATTCTTGCCAAAGCCAAAATCTACTTCTTCATTATTCACCATTGTCGAATCCTCTATTCTTTCTTCTTCTTTTCTTTCCAATCCATCAAAAGCCAAAACCCCAAAGTTAACCCCCTAGCCGATTATTCAAGGAAGCCGAAATTGTTGCTCCACATCTAGGCCATAACCGAATATTTTTGGAGTTCAAAAGGTGTTGCCGATTTCCATATAAAGGGTAAGGATCTATAGTCATAATTGTATTCCTTTCTTTTAAGCCGAAAGTTAGTCTAATCCCTCCTAATCTTAGTCTAATCCCTCCTAATCTTGTTGATCAAAATATGAAAGGTGAAATCCGGGATTTCAGATCTAGGGTATTTCGGCATCTCCATTAACCCGGAAGAGAGTTTCAGGAGTTAAAGATTCAAGGTAAAACATATGTATATCCGGCCAAAGGCCATGTTTTGTGTTTTAATGTTAGATTAAATCTAACATATGGTTATAGGAATTTCGACATCCCTAGGGAAGCAAGGATCAATTTCGGAAAGTTCATCACAACGTAAGTGGTTATGTAATCAGCCAAGGTCCTATCTTAAGTATTTAGATCTATTTGTTTTAACCGAAAACTAACCGATTCAAGGGATCTAGTGATTAGCCGATTTTAAAGGGGAAAAATACAAGTTTCTGGGATTTGATTAATTATCAAATCGGCAGCAAGGTAAGAAAGTGGATACGATAATCCTTCGGGATTTGATTAATTTAGCCGAATAGGCTTTTCTCTAAAATACTAAATGTGGCCAAATGTAGGGATTAAGGATCTAAAGTAGTAGATCGGAATTCTTCGGGAAATCAGTGAATTTGATAAGTTAATCAGGTGTGTACCTTACACTATCTCTTAATATATTCATGGCAATATTTAATCTATATGTGATTATAAGAATGTGCAAGAATATGGCTAAGGTACCATGTAATGGTACAAAGTACTCAGGTACGTTTCCTACTCCTACTAGGATTATGAAATATGTTATATTTAACATGTGATAAGTGATAAGAATGTGATATGCATGGCATGTATAATATATGGGCATATGGGTTATTGAAAAGGGAAGTGAATGTGGTGACCTAAGACCACGATATTTGAATGTGATGACCTAAGACCACGAGATCTGAATGTGGTGACCTAAGACCACGATATCTGAGTGTGGTGACCTAAGACCACGAATACTCATAAGGGCGATGAGCACGCCGATCGCAAATGATCGCTCTGCGCGATGATGTGTGTAGCGGATGGAGGGTTGACTTAGTAGTCCCCACGGTGTGCGAGTTGGTACGGGGATGTGTAGCGGATGGCATATAGGTTTGGGTTCGGGTTGCATCATTTTAATCTAATGATATATGAATTTGTATGTTATGTAATGCCTGGAATTGTTAAGATTTAGTGCTGTAGTACACATTGAGTCTGTTGACTCACCCGTTGTGGGAACATGTTTCAGTGATGAATGAAAGATGGACCGAGACTACAGAGACTTATGGTGGCCATGCTCAGCAACAAGTTTTATTTAATTTGGATATTTTATTTCATTTAAGTACTTTAAATTTATTTTGGGTTTTCATTTGATGTAATATGGCCATAGTGAACTATGTTATTTTCTATTTTATTTACTATGTTACGAAATTTTATTAAGTTAATTTAATTCAAAATAAACTTTAATTATTTTGTCACTTGAAATTAAATGGGTTTCAGTATAAAATAAATTTGTTTTCAAATCGAGCCCAACCCAATTCGAACTTTCTCCCAAAATCACTTAAAGTTTTTCAAAGTGTAAACGAATTTTAACCGGTTTACTTCGAGGAACATACCAGATCCGGTCCAGGCTCGTGGGCTGGGTATGGGGTGTTTCAACCCTTATAGGGTAAAATGACTATTTGCCCCTGAGGGTAAAAGACTGATTTTGTGCCATGACTTGACTGTGATCGTATGATTGTGTTTTAACTAACTTGACTATGGTTGTATGACTAATATGCTTTTATTACATGTTTAAATGACTGTTACTGAGTATGGTCATTCTGCATACACCTGTGATGATTGAGCATGACATACACAACATATTGCATGGGGTTGGGACAAAGTTACAGAGGAAGTGTACAGCCCATTGCCGTTCTGTACAAGGCTTTCAGCCTTTCTGTGATAAATATGGCTCCGTGCCATCTTGATTATGGCTTTGTGCCAACCGTATTTACCCGTGCCTATGTGCCTAACATATATATATTGATGGCTCTGTGTCGATCATAATTACCCGTGGCTGTATGCCGATTATATTACCGCCGCTGATGGCTATGTGCCAAACTTATTACAGTCACCGGTAGCTTTGTGCCATCCTGATTATGGTTTATAACCATTATGTTTACGGCTTTTAGCCGTTCTATTAACTGGCGATATTTATGGCTTTTAGCCGTTCTGTCTACGACGCCGAGCCGTTCTGTTGACTTAGTGCTGCAACTGGTGCTAAGCTTGGTGTGTTGGCTGGGTGGGTCGATTTTATCCTCACATGGTGTGTTGGTTGGTACGGGTGGTGTGTTGGCTGGATCGGGGTGGGATGCATCCTTATACTGTTGCATATCTGTTTATGAGATCATCATCTGATCGGGCTTAGCCCACTTGTTCTGTTATTGGTTTGGGCTAGGCCCAATTGATTCTGTATGGGCTGTGACCCAAATGATATGGTAGTGGGCTATGGCCCACGTATGCTTTGAACTGGACTGTACTGTTACTGTTAAAGGGCTTTGGCCCAGACTATTTCAGTTTTAGTTTCTATATACTGACTATTACTCTAGTAAGGGGATTACACACTGAGTTTTCATAAATTCACCCTGTTTTTAACTGTGCAGGTAATCTCCAGTCTTAGACGGTTCGGAGCTGCGAGGGACTCGGAGGTGGCCACACGTCAGATATGCTTTAAAGTTAAACTTAGCGACTTTATTTCATTTTCTTTTAATTTATTGGGTTAATAATTTTGTAATAAGGCCTCTTTATTTTTAACTTATTATTTCTGATATTTATTTATGATGTTTTCTAACTGCTAAAGGTGGAATACGATTTTCCAAAACGGTAACTGTTTTCAAAACACTACGTTTTCGCAACGTTTTCAAAATGCTTCTGCAACTCTATTTCTGAACATCACATTTTCGTAAATTGTTTATTTTAAATATATAAGATTTTAAAAGTAATTCAATTTTCAAGTGGATAGCATTTGCTTAAGTGTTTTGAGTTTTAACGAAGAGGCTTTAACTCTCAAACAAGTTTTACCAACAAGAAATAGGGTTTTCAAAAACACTTCCATGTGACACGCCAGATTCGAGCCTAACTTCTAGGCCGGGTTTGGGGTGTTACATTTAAATTAGTCCCAACTTGTTTATAAACTAATTTTAGGGTTTCGTAGGCTCAATTTAGGTCTCGTTTCTAAATGCATGCTATGAATGATGGATGTTTATTATTTTATGATGTTTAAATTAATCTTTGAATTTTGATAATTTATTATTGGACTTGTGAACAATCGTAATATCCTATAACCCTAATTCGACAATAGAGACAAGTTAGGGCTGTTACGATTATAGTGTTATCGCTTTTCCATACCTCATATTTGGTCCTCCATAGTGAAGTTAGTAGAGTAATCGTACTTGACAGTTATTCACATTAAGGACCCACAGTTTAGGACAAAAACACAAACCAATATTGATTTCCTCGAATCCCGACACGTTTGGAAGTTATAATCTGTAGCAGCCTAAAATTCAGTGGTGTTGGAACAGTGATTCAAGATCACTAAATCCAACGAATAAGACTAGAAAATTTTTAAAAAAATAATATTTAGAAGTGAGTGAGATATTAAAAGTATTTTTAAATAGGTGAAATTAAATTTAAAGAGTAATATTTAAATAATTGGGTTGAAAACAAGGTATCGAGACCTCGATTTCATAAAATCGAGCCAAAAATATTTTTATAAATATTTATGGAGTGTTAGTAATGTGTTATTAAAATTTTGTTATAAAACTTTAATGTTTTGAGAGTTAATTAAATAAAAAGGATTAAATTGGAAAAAGGTGTAAAAGTTGCTTGAAGGATTAAATAGCTCAATTGTCAAACAAGAAAGGATTAAAGGTGCAAATTAGCTCATGGGAGATATTTTGGACGGCATTGGCAGAGAAAAATTTGGAAATTTAAGAAACAAGGGTAAAATTGGAATATTGCATAATTAACTAAATAAAGATAGGACTAAAGTGGAAATATCTAGATTTCTTTTGATTTTTCTTCATTCTCATCAGCCAAAATGCCATAGGAGGGTTCTCTAAGCTAGATTTTCATAATTTTTGCATCAAGTGAGTTAATTCTTGCCTTTTTCTTATAAATTTTGTGTTTTTAAGTCTTTTACAACTAGGTCCTACTATTAAATTCATTACCTTTTGATTCCATGGATGATTTTGAAAGCTGACATGGACAAGTGCTGAAAGTTTATATGTATTAGTATGAATTTGAAGCTTTAATTTGTTGATGAGATGATTTTATTAGGTAATTTCAATAGAAATTGATATTTAGGACCTAATTGTGAAAAATGTTGAAATTAGGGCTTGATGCTGAAATTCTGATTTCCAAAGAACATGAAGTAGTTAAAAGAGATGGAATATAGTGTTAATTGAGAAAAATCAGCTCAATTAAGGGGACAAATTGAGCAGGGACTAAATTGTAAAAAAAAAACTATAAAATTTAAGGTAAATGAGTAATTTTAAAAATTGAGGGGCATAAATTGTGAAGTGAATTAGAATAAAATTAGATGCTAATAAATAAATAATTTTGTATTATAGATCAAGAAATCAAAGATAATCGAGGAAAGGAAAAAGTTACAGATTAGTCCCTGAAACATCTACAGCTACTGCAAATTGTTCCGGGCATGTTCGTACGGTTAAATTATCAATAATTTAAATTGTTTTTGAATGATAATCAGTATTTATTTATATTAATTGTTAAAAATAAGAAAATCATGTGTTTAAGCTATAAAATTGAATCGAGTATTACGGAGAAATAGAACGCTGGAAATGAGTACGATCATTCGGTGAAAAAGATGAATTGACGGTGAATTACCTAAGTAAACTGAGATTCAGCATTTTTTGCAAATTCTTGTGCTTGCTTTCTGTTTAGCTCCCATGAGCTTCCGTTAACTCATATGAGTTTTAGTTAACCCTATTGGGTTTTAGTTCAGCTCCTACGAGCTTCAGTTTAACCCTTCTGGGTTTCAGTTTAGCTCTTCTGAGCTTCAGTTCAACCCTTATGGGTTTCCGTTCAGCTCTGATGAGCTTCCGTTTAACCCTTTCGAGTTACCGTTTAGCACTTATGTGCTTTAGTCATCCCTTGGGCTTTAGACCATGATGTACTCAAATCCATAAGCTGTTCCTTGCATGGATAAGTTGGTAAATAGAAAGTGGAACATGTGTGAAAGAATGTGGATAATATTATTATTTTTATTACTAAGCTCAATTAAGTGATTTTATCTAATGAGTTGTGGTTGACAGGATAAATGTCAATTAATGAAATGTCTTTTCGATTTTAATTATAATGTGTTCAATGTTCGGTAAGATTTATATTTAAAGCCGACCAACTTACTAGGCTATATTTAGCTTACTTGTAATGTTTATTGTTCTTTGTAGATTAACGAGAGGGTCAGAGGATTGGATCATCACACTCAAGTCACACTGTCTCGATTTTCTAGTAGACTTTATTATATATAGTTTTGATCATTTATATGGCATGTATAAGGACTTTAATGACCACCTTTTGTAATAACTTAAGGTTATATGTAACACCCCAAACCCGGCCTAGACGTTACGACCAGATCTAGTGTGCCACATCAGGTGATGTTTGAAAACTATGCATTTGTTGAAAAACTCATCTATGAATCCAAACTTCCTACCGATTCAAAATTTCGATTTTTGTTGCTTATTAACAAACTTAGTTTTACTCGAAATCATTACCTTTTTCTAAAAACTTATTATGCATTTATTGTTTTGCTTTTAAAAACTTGTCTGTTGCGGAAGCTTGATTTAAACCGTTGCGGAAAAGTGATATTTAAAATAGATGTTATCGTTTTAAAAGCCGTGTTTAATAAATTTGCAGTGATATAAGAAATACCAAATAAAAGTTAAAAAAACAATTCCAATGGCCTTATTATAGAAATTATTAACCCCAAAAATTAAAGTAATGTAAATTAAATTAAAATTACTAAAGAACCCCATGGACATACAGGACGCGTGTGGCCACCTCCGAGTCCCTCACAGCTCCAAATCCTCTAAGGTTGGGGATTACCTGCACAGTTAAAAGAAGGGTGAGTTACGAAAACTCAGTGTGTAATCCCCTGTCACAGTCACCATTTGGGTCCAAGCCCATGCAGTATCAATTCGGGCTAAGCCCTACAATCATGGTAATACAAACAAAAATGCAGCCCAACCCAATCCAACCATCACACCACCCGTACCAACCCTACGCACCATGTGGGGACCAAGTCAACCCACCCAACCCTACACACCAATAGCACAGACGATAGCCAATATCATCAACGCAAAGAAAGCGCGATGAATGATATCGTGGATCGAGCCACTAAAATCAGTATATCGTGGCGGAGGCACTAAATCAGTATAACGGTGCATAGCCACCAGTACAATACTTCCTCCAAAAGTATAACCCAACCCAATGCAACATGTAGTGACATATTAAAATGATGTATGAAATAAATTCCCATAATAAACAATTAAACTGGGTACACATACAAATGTAGATCTACCACTATGGGTATAATGGTCATTTGGTTAGGAGGGTAAAACGGTAATTTACCCCTCAGGGGTATTCCAGTAATTTCACCCAATGAGGGCATTTCAGTAATTTCACCCTTTAAGGGTATTTGTGGTAACTTTACCTGCCGAGAGTTTTTCAGTAATTTGCCCACCAATGGTATTTCAGTAATTTACCCACTGAGGTTATTTCGGTAATTTACCCACTAAGTGTATTTCAGCAATTTTCCCACCTAGGGTATTTTAGTAATTTACCCACCGAAGGCATTTCGGTAATTTACCCACCAAGGGTATTTCGATAATTTATCAACTAATAGCCTTTCTGAAGGCCCACTATCGCTTCGAGCGACACAGGTTCCATTTTGGGTTACTACAGTGTAATTGGGCCTAAAATCCAATTTTGGCCCAAATGGGCCTACACGCTCGTGTGGCTCGTTCAGCTCATTTTTTATCTCAGTTTTACGGACTTCACGGTCACAGCAACCATCCGGTACTACAATCGATTTCACTTATGTGGGCCCATTAACCCATCGGGCCCACTTTGCCCACTTCGGCTCAACAAGGCCCGATACAGCCTCAATTTCACGAGAGTGTTCGTGACACTCTCCACAGTCTATTGCCATTCCTTAGTGGCTCGATTTATTGCTACGAGCGCTCGTATGCTCGATTGATTTTGGTTGCCAATACTCCGGCTTTTTGGCATTTCGGCTTTTGGCCGATTCACAGAACAGTACATACTGTCACAAACAATGGTGTGAGATTACACACCTGTTACGGATTACGGTTCACAACACTTTCTGAAGCACCTGAAACCACAGTTGACTATTAGTTAGTCTTTACCCTTGATAAACCAAGGTATAGAAATACTTTATCCATTGCCTTTACTTACCAGAAAACGACAACTCCTTGTTATGGTAGAGTATTCGGTTTATTCCCTTTGATTAAGAAACCGAGTCCCTAGTGAAAAGAACAAGTTAGCAACATTGTTCCAAGACAACAAAAGAAACGGCCTTTCAGCCCAAAGAAAACTCAAAATGATAAAAGAAGCCAACCACCCCTACTCGGCCATAGACACACTTACCAACAACTTTCCAATACCCAGATTCTGAATGAACAGAGAAAAAGGTATGCTTGAACTCTAATAGATTCGGCCTACACCAAAGAAAAAGTGTTTCGGCTTATGCTTTGCAGAGAGAGAAGAAAGAATATTAAGAGAATGAGAGAATGTTGTACTTGGCCAGAGAAAGAAGAATAGTGTGAAGAGGAAAGAAATAGAGTGGATGTAAAGGCTTACAAGTTCGGCCAACAAAAGAGAACCAAAGCTCCAAACGATTTGATGTTCGGCTTAAAAGGAAATAAAATAGAATGAGGTGTGGCTATTCGGCTTAAAGAAAAGAGAAGAAACGTTGAAGAAGAGATGCACGAGGGGTCAATTCATAAATAGATTCGGCAAAGACACAATTGAGTGAAAAGAAAAGAATGGAGAAAAGAGTACCCAAAATGCCAAAAAGAAACCAAAAAAAACCCGAAAAAGCTGTAACACCCCAAACCCGGCCCATACATTTCGACCAGATCTGGTATGCTACGGGTTGTACATTGAAAACTTTTACTTTGTTGGTTTCAGAAATCGTAAGTTAATTAGACAATATTTGACTAAATAGGTGACATTTAAAAAAAAAACCCTTGTATTATTATTATTTAGTATAATTAAACCTTTGACATAATGTCATTAGTTGCAAACATTAAAAACTACTTAGGTGAATATAAGCTATGGGGCCTTATTACATAAATATTCCCAAAATAAAAACTTAAAGGAAAACCCGAAATTAATCTATGGAAATAAAAACTTGATGGCCCCTCGAGTCCGTCTCGGCTCCCATGTCCACAATCTACTGCTTATCTAAAAAGTTAAGGAAAATAAAGGGTGAGTCACTAAGACTTGGTGTATAAATCTCAAAACACACAACGACCTGAGCCCACAAACACATTATGGGCCCTGGCCCATACATGAAGGCAACAATCATAACCACATGATGAATAATAAATGATGCATAGCCCAGCCCAACCTAGAATTCCATCCTCTACACACCAACCCGTACCAACCATCACACCTTGGGATTTTTACAATCAACCCACCAACCTAGTACACACCATATCAATCAATATATCGCTACCTATTCCTTATCAATCAGGAATTTTAACGTGGTTTTCTACCACCGATCACCAAGTGACCTAACATTTCATTTCGTGGGTTTTCTACCACTGATCACCATGTGACCTAACATTTCATTACGGGGGTTTTCTATCACCGATCACCATGTGACCTAACATTTCATTTTGTGGGTTTTCTACCACCGATCACCATGTGACCTAACATTTCATTACGTGGGTTTTCTACCACCGATCACCATGTGACCAATCATGCTCTTCCCCTTTCACATCATAATCCCACCCCATGCATACACATAAAGAAAACATCATACAAGCTTATACATATTTCGATACACATAGAGATTTGTAACATCCCGAAATTGGGCCTAGTAGGATTGGGCCGATTGGGCTTTGGGCTTAAGGAAAAATTTGAGTATCAACTTGTTACTTGTGTTAGCTTGGATAGGATGTTTATTGTGTGCTTAGTATAGTTTTGTGAAGGCTTGGAATTATTAGCTAAGCTAGAATAATTATTAGTATTAAAAATTTAGTGAAGTGGATTAAGTGAACTTGACACTTAAGTTAAATTAAGTGTTAAATTCAAACAGAAGAGGAGTTTGTGGCATAGTGGATAAGGCATATGAAAGGTTGCTTGAGGGAAGTGGTTCGAGTAGCATGGATACATTAAGTGTTGGTCAAGTTTTAATTATGGTAAGGATGGACTTTGTTATTTTTGGATGGTAGACTAAAGGAATAAGGCAAGTACTTATTTATGGTAGGATAAGGGGACATAAGGCTTGAAGTATGGGGTGATGTTTTGGAAACTCTTCTATGGCCATTAGTCCATGTATGTGGACGACATTTTGGTCTAGGGGAGGGTTGATCGATTTTGTTGGACGCTTTGGTAAGTTGAATGATAGTTTAGGTAAGTTTGATGTTTGGGAAAGAAATCAATTGATTAAAGGATGATGTGAGAACATAAGGCATGATATAAGGTGTGTTGTTATGGAAAGTTTTGTGTGAATAGGTTTGACTTTGAAGTCCATGTATTTGGACGGTTTTAGAGCCTGGGGGGGAGTGGCCGAATTTTGTATTGTTGGTTGCTAGTTGGTGCTCAAATTTCTTTTGGTTAGGTGGTCATTTTCGGCTAGTTTGGTAAGCTTTCAATCTTTGTTTTGTGTCATTTTCGAAACCTTCTTGTGTATGCCAAATTCTCCTTAGTGCACCAAAGTGAACCATAAACCAAATGTCCTTAGGTGTTTGTTGTTTTTCCTCTTACGCATTAGGCCGAAACTCATTTGGAACCTCCCTCTCATCTTTTAATTCTTTGTAACCGAAAAGAACCTCTTTTGGTTCTCATTTTCCTATTCTTTTCTTCTCATATTTGTTAACACTTACAAATTTGCTTTTACTTTCTTTTGGCCGAACCTCTTTCTTCCCCAAACTCTCTTTTCTTTTCTTCCATTGTTGCTTAAGCCAAATCCTTCCTCTCTTATTTTTATTCTCTTTTCTACTCACGTACTTCATTTCTTTTATCCACATATCATTTGCTTTCTTCTTTCAAAACCATAGCCGAAACCTCCCTATCATTGTTCTTTATTTGCCGAATTCTTCAATATTTTATTCTCTTTTATTTTACAAATCTTTAAGGCCGAAACTTCTAGAGCGGTGCTGTCGACTTCTTTCTTGTAGTCTCTTCTAGTAGGCGTTAGTGGTAAGCAGCGGGAAGTACCATCGTGGAGGAGGTCTTCGGGATTTGAAGTGATCAAGGTAAGTGAAATGTAGCTTTCGGCCTTAGGCCATGTTATGAGTATTTTAAGTGTTGACCGATTTTAATAAGGGTTATTTAAGGAATTTTCGACAAAGTTCTTAAGCAAGTGACGATTTCGAGATTTGATCGATTGTGCCAAAATAGGTGCGTAGTTATCGTACTGTCTCTTGTTTGTGTGTATGTGTTATATTTATGTATATGTTATATGATGTTAATGGTAGCCGAATTAAGGGCTAAGATTGTGAATACCCATGGTGGGTGATCGAATACTCAGGTCAGTTTTACGATATTAAATGATCATTGATGAATATATGAAATGTGATGGCATGTGATGCATTATTGTTCAAGTGATATGTTGCCATGATACACATATATGCATGGGATTTAGGATGTGACTATCGAAGGAAAGGGTGTACTTTATGTACGTGGTCTGATGTTAGCCTTGTGCTACATTGGCGCTTGATGGTGGCTATGTGCTTCATCAAGGGAGGTGTTGGCTAGGTGCCCATCTCGGCGGATGATAGCTGTGTGCATCACCGTAGATTGAGGATGACCTCGAGTCACCTCGTGGATACAGATATGTGGATCCGTATGTGATCGGTGGCTTAGCCACGGCCTTGGGCAGCAAGTCTGCCAAGGTAAGATATGAGGATCATTATTTGATCGATGGCTTAGCCATGGCCTTGGGCAGCAAGTCTACTAAGGTAAGATATGTGGGATCACTATGTGATCGGTGGATTAGCCACAGCCTTGGGCAGGGAGTCTACTAAGGTAGGAGTAACGGATGGACTCTAGGTTGGGTTGGGCTTCATGTTGCATATTTATGCATTTTGCGTGACTAATTATGTGGATCAATATGGATATGGGCCAATCCCAACATGTGAAATTATGTGAATATATTACCTTATCATCTGATATGTGATTGATGTATGGATTTGGGCCAAGCCCATATGTGGGGACATGTGTAATAATTATGCACTAAGTTTGTGTGACTCACCCAATTTTTCCCAAACCTTACAGGTGATGCATAAAGCTTGGACTGGGTTGCAGTGGATACGAGGTGGCCCATGCAGAAGATAAATTTATTTGTTTTACACATTTTTCTTATGAATGGTTATTTATTGTAATAAGGGCCATTTAAAGTATTTATGGATTATTATTATGTTTTAAGTTGGTTTGTTGATTATATTGTTATCTGGAAATGTTTATTTTTAGCAACTTAATTTTATTTAGAATTTTAAATACACCATGTTTTTCTAAAGACAATAAATTTATATGTTTTCACTCTAAATCAAAATATTTTTCAAACGTTTTCCACAGTGGCATTCTAAATTCGGCCGAGGCGTATGGGCCGGGTTTGGGATGTTACAAGATTTCTATGTTTACATACCTGGCATCCATGCCCAACCCTTTTAGGGTTCCATTCGACTGTCTATATAGCCTCTTTCCGGCTTTTGTTAGCCCATAACATACTTATAGACATACATACAGGATTAATAGTGTGTTAGAGATCTACACACCTGATTACTGATAAAATGATACTTTCTATGTCGACGCTATCCGTTGTCGACACAACCACTGCCTAAGATGTTGTTCAGAAGCCGGTCCACAACCAAGTGGCCAATCTCGAATAGCAGATACCGCTGGTTTCTTAAACTTAAGGATTCTCCCCTTTGCCTGATCCATATTTAATTCCATCACAAGTCCTTGTCAGAACTACTATCACAATTTATGATCGTTAATCCTCATCATAAAGTTAAGATCTTGCATATAATAAGCGAATCCAGTAAAAATCTAGGGAAAATCTAATTACCTTAAAATCCCGAAATTGGAGACTAACATTTTTCGGCTTTTAGATCTAGACGACCAATTTTCCTTCAAATCCCAGAATGCCGCCCAACATAGAACCATTAAACTATTAGCTTTTCAGCTTTTGCGTTTCAAAAATCGAAATAGAACGTGAGAGCTTAACAGAAGTCGATGCTTACCTTAACACAGGGGATTTGGCTAGCACTAGAGAGAAGACTCAGCAATGCCAAAGGAAAAGATTAAATGCCGGAAGAATAGAACTATCTCACAAATGGGATGAATAGAGAAAAACTATGGAGTTTTCGGCTTTTTAGAGAAATCGGCTCAAGAGAAAAAGAATGGAGAAGAGAGTAAAAGTAGAGGTTTCGACTTTTGAAGAAATTGAAGAAATGAAATTGTAGAGGGAGAGGCTAAGAATTTCGGCACAAAGAGTGAAGAGGAAATTAGGGTTTAAACGCCAGAATCAATAAGATATCCCCCCTATTTATAGAAATTTCGGCATCTACTGCTTAAAATCGAAAACGCCCTTCTTGATAACTAAAAGTCAAGCTAATAAAAAGGGAAAATTCGGCACCCCTTATCCATGAAGTAGCCGAATTCTTTACTCCTCTAGGTGGTGGATTTTCGGCCATCCCTTTGCCTTGCAGATAGCTCCTATCTTTTCTCCTTTTTATCATCTATATTATCAATTATAAAATCCACATAAATCCTCCTATTTTTGAGCCTTGTTGCCGTCCATTTCACCTAACCCTAATGCCGAATTTAGCTAACTTAAATTAAAGGATTTGGGCTCTATGGAACTTAAATTTTGGGCCCCTAACTCCTTGTGTATGGCGTCACTCCTTGCTCGCTTTAAAGTGCCGAAAATGGCCCAGAAACATGGGCTCCTTTAATTGTTAATGACGCCACCTTCAAATTCCCTTGCAGTGCCACCTATTGTTGGGCCACAAGCCCACATTGGTATTTTAGACACAGTTTCCTCCTTTTTAACTCTATAATGCCCAATCAGATAATTTAACCAAGGCCTTTGCCTAGTCCTGAGCCCAATTTGGACCCCTATCACTTAAATTAACACATTACACATATTCTCTCATTAAACGCATAGGCCTAAAAATTCAGGATGTTACAGTTCTACCCCCTTAAAGAAATTTTGTCCTCGAAATTTCCAACTAACTATTAATCATACTACCCAAGTCTCACCACTACGCTTTCGCTGCAAACTCTAATTCTAAAGCCAAAAGAAACACTTAGTATACTATGATAGAGTACGCACTGGTATTTGCATCTAGAGCATCCTCGTCCCTTTGGCGACTCATTCTACCGATTCGTGTTTATCTGATTAGAAATTTTATGAATTATTAATTTTCTTCCACTGATTAACCACGAACAGTCTTATGAATAGTAGTTTTAAAAGTAGTTCTTTCGAATTCGAAACTATATCTACGGGTTTCAGTCTCAAGTTCACATCTCCTAGTTCCAGGAAGCACACACATTCAATCATCAAATATCAACATACAAGTAGCATCCACATACCTACATTCATCATGTAGAGGTATCTTCATCATTTCACTACCTAGGGGTATTTTCGTAATTTATCCTACAGGGGTATTTTCGTAATTTTCCAAAATAGGGTTTCTTGGTGATTTTGTGAAATAAGGGTATTTTGGTAATTTTACAATCCAGGGGTTATTTCGGTAATTTTGTAATCCAGGGGTATTTTGGTAATTTTGTAAATCAGGAATATTTTGGTCATTTTACAAATTAGGGGTAATTTAGTAATTTTGCAAAATAGGATGGCTAGTCCCTCTCAGGTTTTAATTATAAATTTTTGGCCCGTCAACAAGTCCTCATGGCTAAGGTGAACAGTCACTACGCACCAGGTAGGATTCTAGCGAAGAGGAGGTGAGTCACTAGGACTGCTTAAGTACCAAGCTCTCCCTGAATCCAATCCTAGACATGCGTACGCCTGTTGCCACACCCTAACTGGGCGACTTGTTCACAGGTTTGTTTTGTTGGGTTAACTCTTATGAATTTAGTGAGTAATTTAAACTAAACCTAAAGTCCATCAATGCCTACTATACTAGCCTACGTCCATCAAGCCCATTAAGCCCACATGTATATCACAACAAGAGTTTAGAATACTTACCTGCGTGGATCGGGTGCCGGTAGACTCGAAGGCCATAGCTTCATCCAAAACATTTTTCTAAAATTCATATCATTTTTTTAAAACACTACTAGACCCATTTCACAGCCCGAGTTTTTAACTGGGCCCTGATACCAAAATGTAACACACCAAACCCGGCCCATACGTTTCGACCAGATCTGGTATGCTACGGGTTGTACATTGAAAACTTTTGCTTTGTTGGTTTCGGAAATCGTAAGTTAATTAGACAATATTTGACTAAATAGGTGACATTAAAAAAAACCCTTGTATTTTATTATTTCGTATAATTAAACCTTTGACATAATTTCATAAGTTGCAAATATTAAAAACTACTTAGGTGAATATAAGCTATGGGGCCTTATTACATAAATATTCCTAAAATAAAAACTTAAAGGAAAACCCGAAATTAATCTATGGAAATAAAAACTTGATGGCCCCTCGAGTCCGTCTCGGCTCTTATGTCCACGATCTACTGCTCATCTGAAAAGTTAAGGAAAATAAAGGGTGAGTCACTAAGACTCAATGTATAATCTCAAAACACACAACGACCTGAGCCCACAAACACATTATGGGCCCTGGCCCATACATGAAGGCAACAATCATAGCCACATGATGAATAATAAATGATGCATAGCCCAGCCCAACCTAGAATTCTATCCTCTACACACCAACCCGTACCAACCATCACACCTTGGGGATTTCTACAATCAACCCACCAACCGGTACACACCATATCGACAGTCATACTGCCTATTCCTTATCAATTAGGAATTTTAATATGGTTTTCTACCACCGATCACCAAGTGACCTAACATTTCATTTCGTGGGTTTTCTACCACCGATCGCCATGTGACCTAACATTTCATTTCGTGGATTTTCTACCACCGATCACCATGTGACCTAACATTTCATTACGTGGGTTTTCTACCACTGATCACTATGCGACCAATCATGCTCTTCCCCTTTCACATCATAATCCTACCCCATGCATACACATAAAGAAAACATCATACAGGCTTATACATATTTCGATACACATAGAGATTTCTATGTTTACATACCTGGCATCCATGCCCAACCCTTTTAGGGTTCTATTCGACTGTCTATACAGCCTCTTTCCGGCTTTTGTTAGCCCATAACATACTTATAGACATACATATAGGATTAATAGTGTGTTAGAGATCTATACACCTGATTACTGATAAAATGATACTTTCTATGTTGACGCTATTTGTAGTCGACACAACCACTATCTGCCTAAGATGTTGTTCAGAAGCCGGTCCATAACCAAGTGGCCAATCTCGAACGGCAGATACCACTCGTTTCTTAAACTTAGGGATTCTCTCCTTTGCCTGATCCATATTTAATTCCATCACAAGTCCTTGTCAGAACTACTATCACAATTTATGATCATTAATCCTCATCATAAAGTTAAGATATTGCATATAATAAGCGAATCTAGTAAAAATCTAGGGAAAATCTACTTACCTTAAAATCCCGAAATTGAAGACTAATGTTTTTCAGCTTTTAGATATAGACGACCAAGTTTCCTTCAAATCCTGGAATGCCGCCCAACATAGAACCATTAAACTATTAGCTTTTCGACTTTTGCATTTCAAAAACTGAAATAGAACGTGAGAGTTTAACAGAAGTCGATGCTTACCTTAACAAAGAGGATTCGGCTAGCACTAGAGAGAAGACTCAGCAATGCCAAAGGAAAAGATTAAATGCCGGAAGAATAGAACTATCTCACAAATGGGATGAATAGAGAAAAACTATGGAGTTTTCGGCTTTTTAGAGAAATCAGCTCAAGAGAAAAAGAATGGAGAAGAGAGTGAAAGGAGAGGTTTCGGCTTTTGAAGAAATTGAAGAAAAGAAATTGTAGAGGGAGAGGCTAAGAATTTCGACACAAAGAGTGAAGAGGAAATTAGGGTTTAAATGCCAGAATCAATGAGATATCCCCCCTATTTATAAAAATTTCGGTATCTACTGCTTAAAATCGAAAACGCCCTTCCTGATAACTAAAAGTCAAGCTAATAAAAAGGGAAAATTCGGCACCCCTTATCCATGAAGTAGTCGAATTCTTTACTCCTCTAGGTGGTGGATTTTCGGCCATCACTTTGCCTTGTAGATAGCTCCTATCTTTTCTCCTTTTTATCATCTATATTATCAATTATAAAATCCACATAACTCCTCCTATTTTTGAGCCTTGTTGCCGTCCACTTCACCTAACCCTAATGCCGAATTTAGCTAACTTAAATTAAAGGATTTGGGCTCTATGAAACTTAAATTTTGGGCCCCTAACTCCTTGTGTATGGAGTCACCCCTTGTTCCCTTTAAAGTGCCAAAAATGGTTTAGAAACATGGGCTCCTTGCGGTCAAAACTTGGGCCCCTTTAATTGTTAATGACGCCACCTTCAAATTCCCTTGCAGTGCCACCTATTGTTAGGCCATAAGCCCACGTTGGTATTTTAGACACAATTACCTCCTTTTTAACTCTATAATGCCCAATCAGATAATTTAACCAAGGCCTTTGCCTAGTCCTGAGCCCAATTTGGACCCCTATCACTTAAATTAACACATTACACATGTTCTTTCATTAAACGCATAGGCCCAAAAATTCAGGATGTTACAAAAGCTCCCAAAAACACCAAGGTAAAATTCGGCACTCTCCCCTCACCCAAAATCGAATATGCACCCAAAACACCCCTCCTCAGTCGAAATTCCTCTTAACTAGACCCCCACTTTCGGCCAACACTTCCCACACACATAACTCCTTGATTTTTCCCCTTTTTCCTCCTACAATTCCTCTCCTTCATCCATTTGATCTGTTTGACCACTTCTCCAACTCCCCCTTGTAGAGTTTTATCTGAACTATGCTTCCTCCACTCATCTGACACAAAATAAAACCTTCATTTTGCAGATTGTGGGATTCGAACCCCATATCTCCTTGCCCTTCACTTAACGCCACACCACTCCACCATGTGTTTAACTTGTGTTTGCAAAACACACTCAAATAACTTAAGTCCAACCTCAAACAACCCTCTCCTCATAAAGGTCAAAAACCAAAATTTCTCCATGGTTCCGACTCAATCCCAGGCCTCCCTAGAACCCCTAAATACACTCAAATAACCTGCTGAGCAAGTACAACATGCAATTATGCAAAAAATTTATAACCCCTAACTTTTGGGATGTTACATTATATATACATGTTATGTTAGTAAAGGTTTATTGTGTGAAATATAAAATTATAAAACAATACTTTGGCATAATAATGGAAGTTGAAATGAATGAAATCATAAAAATGTTTTTGAACATTATTTGATAATATGTATGAATATAAATAAGATAAGTTTAGGGTTGATATTACTAAAATAAATTAAGTATAATTGTATGAAATTTGTGTTGGTTGAGTTACTTGAGTTGAATTGGTTGTGGTTTAAATTTGTAGGGTTGGTTAACTTTTATAAAAGACTCATATAGATTCAACACGGCCTGACACACAGGCCTGTGACCAGACCGTGTGAGACACACGGGTAGGTCATGGGTGTGTGAACTGGCCGTGTTCCCCTGCACCTTAATTTAGAATAACAAAATGTCCAGGATTGACCACAAAGGTTGAGACATGGCCGTGTGTCTCGACTGTGTGAGGGACGCGGCCTAGGGACATGGGCTTGTGCCCTGGTCGTGTGAAGTCTGCATCTGATTTATGAAAAATCATAAAAATAAAGTCGACCACATGGTCTAGCACAAGGGCGTGTGACTGCCGTGTGGCTACTATTTGTTGTTGTCGTCATAAACAGAATGCATCCTAAAATCGACATGGCCTAAGCACACGAGCGTGTGACATGCCACACGGGCGTGCCCATTGACCTACACGGGCGTGTGCCCTTAAAATCTCAAAAATTTTCTCAGCTTCATAAAATCTTCCTAAGATCTCGTTTTAGTCCCGAACCATTCTCGAAGCATGTTTGGGGCCTCGTAGGCTCGTAAAAAGGATGTGAGTGTGTGAAAAAGGTTTTAATTTAGAAGGAAATTTAAGTCTCAGTTTTGTATGATTGCTTGTGTTTATGTCTGGTAACGTCTCATACCCTGTTTTGGCATTGAATACGGGTAAGGGGTGTTACATAATCAATATATCTATTAGGAGTAAGATCTCCTCCGAAATACACAAGCATATAATCTCTCGTTCTCCGTAAATACTTGAGTATATGCTTAACTACTTGTCAGTGCCTTGGTCTTGGATTTGTCTAATATCGACTCACCAATCCCACTGCAAAACATATATCTGGACGTTTGCATAACATAATGTACGTGAGACTTCCTACTGTCGAAGCATAAGAAACTTTTCTCATGTTTTCTCTTTCTCCTGTTGTCCATGTATGAAGCTTGCAATAATGTTATCACTTTTTTCTTTCAATCCCTTAGGATTCAAATTCCTAGAATAAAATTAACTTCTCCTAAGTCCTTCAGGCTAAACTGTTGAGTTAACCAAAGTTTAACCAATGAAAATGCCCCTACATCATTCCCAATGTGTAGAATGTCATCAACATATAGAATGAGAAAGACCACATTTCCATCCCCAATATGTTTATAAACACAAGGTCCATCTATGTTTTGCTCAAGTCCAAAAGTCTTGATCGCTTGATAAAATCTTTGATTCTATAAGCGGGATATTGCTTAAGTCCATATATGGATCTAAGCAATTTGCAAACTTTATGTTCGTGTCCTTTAGCAATATATCTGGTGGGTTGTATAATATAGATGCTCTCTTCAAGATAACTATTCAAGAACGTTGTCTTGAAACCTATTTGCCAGATCTCATAATTGAGAGTTGCTGCAATGTCTAACAATATGTAGATTGACTTCAACATGACAACTAGAGAGAAGATTTCTTCGTAATTGATACCTTTTTTCTGAGTATAACCTTTTGCTACAAGTTTAGCCTTGTAAGTTTCCACTTTTCCATCTGTGTGTCTTTTCTTCTGGTAGATCCACTTACATCCAATGGGTTTTTATCCCTTCCGGTAAGTCTTCAAGTTTCCACACTGAGTTGGAATATACAGAATCCATCTCAGCTTTCATAGCTATTTCCCAGAGCTAGGAATTAGCACTCTGCATCACTTTATCATATGTCAATGGTTCATCGTCTTTCTATTCAATAGACTCAGTGTTTAAAACACTTCCTTTAGATTGGAAGAGCTCAGGCCTATGACAGACCCGCCCACAGCGATAAAGCACCCTATGCTACTGATCATTTACAGGTCTATTATTAGGAGTTGGTTCTCGAACTGTTTCTATAAGGCTTTGTCTATTTCCTTAAAGCTCCTCGAGTACTTTAGTACCTCAAGGTCTGAAGTCATTCATGTAGCTTTCTTCAAGGAAAATAGCATGAGTTGACACTATCATAGTTTGCTCATTCGAGTTATAAAACAAATCATCATTTGTTCCTTTTTGATATCCGACAAACATGCACAACTATGCCTGTAAATCAAACTTCCTAGCATATTTATCCAATACGCAGGACGAGCATCCCCAAACCCTTAAATGATTTAGATTCAACTTCCTGCCATGTCACAATTCATATGGAGTTTTAGATGCTACCTTAGTTGGTACATTATTCAAAATATTGCAAGTCGCTTGCAATGCATATCCCCAAAAGGAGATTGGCAACTTCAAATAACTTAACAGCGAACGAACCATGTCTAACAACATTTGATTTCTTCTCTCTACCACATTATTCTATTGTGGAGTGTCCAGTGCAGTTAATTGGGATAGAATCCTATTATCTATGAGGTACCCTAAGAACTTATCTGATAAATATTCCCACCTCGATCAGATCGATGTGCCTTTATGGGTAAACCTAGTTGTTTCTCCACATCTACATAAAACTCTTTGAATTTATCAAAGGTTTCACTCTTGCGGTGTATTAAGTATACATATGTATATTTGGAATAATCATCAATAAGGGTTCCCTAATACTCGTAACCACCTTTTGCACTGACGTTCATGGGACCACATATGTTAGTGTGCACGAGTTCTAAAGGTTTCACAACCCTCGTTCCCTTTGCATTAAAAGATCGCTTACTCATCTTACCTTCCAATTAAGATTCACATTATGGAATATCAACTTCTTTAAGCAAACTTAAAGTGTCATCTTTCACAAGTCTAGTGATTCTTTCTTGGTTAATAGGACCAAGTTTGAAATGTCAAAGGAACGCCTCATTAGAGTGAGATATTTTAAGTCTTTCATTCAAAATTTCAGTCTTAAGCAGCATGTACATATTTGGTTTGATAAAATAGAGATTATTTGATATTCATTCATTACAGATAAGTTTACGATTTTTAATATTGCAATACTAGTATTCAAAGTCACAGTCAAGCCATCTTTATATAAACATGCAACAAAAATCAAGTTTCTTTTGAAACTTGGTAAATAGAAAACATCTTTCAAAATAATCTTCGTATGATAGTTGGCCGACCCTGTTGTAGGTATTATCATGCAATCATTTTAGGATTATTATTTTGAAAGACATTTTTTATTTACGAAGTTTCAAAAGAAACTTGATTTTTGTTGCATGTTTATATAAAGATGGCTTGATAGTGACTTATAATACTAGCATTACAACATTTAGAAATCGTAAACTTATCTATAATGGATGAATGCCAAATATCTCTATTTTATCAAACCAAATATGTACATGCAGCTTAAGACTAAAATTTTGAATAAAAGACTTAAAAGCTTTCACTCTAATGAGGCGTACTTTTGACATTTGAGACTTGGTCGTATTAACTAAGAAAGAATATCTAGACTTGTGAAAGAATACATCTTAAAGTTTCCTTAAAGAAGTTAACCTTCCATGATATGAATCTTTCTTGGAATGTAAGATGACCAAGTGATCTTTTAATGCAAGAGGGACAAGGGTCGTGAAACCTCTAGAACTTGTGCACACTAACGTATGTGGCCCCATGAGCGTCAGAGCAAAAGGTGGTTACGAGTATTATGTAACCTTCATTGATGATTATTCCGTAGATGGGAATGTCTACCTAATGCACTGCAAGAGTGTAACCATTGATAAATTCAAAGAGTTTCATGCAAAAGAGGAGAAACAACAAGATTTACCCATAAAGGCACTTTGGCCTGATTAAGGCAGGGAATATTTATCAGATTAGTTCCTAAGGTACCTTGTAGAGAATGGTATTCTGTTCCAATTAATGGCATCGGGCACTCTGCAATAGAATGATGTGTTAAAAGGAAGGAATCGAATGTTGTTAGACATGTTACGTTTGATGTTAAGTTATTCGAAGTTATCCTTCTCTTTTTGTGGCACAATAGCGCGTCAATAGCTAATACCAAGGAGACGAGAAATCACAAGAGGACAAAACATGTTGACCTAAAGTATCATATCATAAGGGAGGCAGTTGTAGACAGAATCATGGATGTGGTCAAGGTAGCATCTGAGGACAACCTTGCAGACTCCTTTACCAAGACTCTACTAGCTAGGAATTTTGAGAAAATGTGAAGAGCATGAGAATGTGAAATATGACTCATCTACTTCACTAGAGCAAGTGGGAGACTGTTGGATCTGGTGCCCTAAGTGTAGTATATTCATTTGTAAACTTGTATTTTTTTTGAACAGGTAGGTTAATAAAACATATCTATTGATTACATTAATATACTTTGTATAATTGTACTCATGTGGCTTTTGCACGCAAAGCAAAATAGAAGCAAATGTTGCTTATTATTTGTCTAATGTTTAAACTAATACTAAGAGGTATTATTTGGTCGGATCGTAATAAGAAAAGACAACTTGTATTAGCTGACAAACTGACCGCCTCCAAACATGCGAACATTTAGAGTAAAAATTGTGCAAATAAAAATATATAAATTAATTGCGGTATTTGCAAGTGAACAAGTCAAATTGTAATATAGATTTGTGTTACAATGAAACATCAGTAAGTATTCCGATGATCATACCCAAGGGATTATAGATTGGAGATATTTATTACTAAATTAATTACCAAAAATAATTACTAATCTAATTGAGTCATGAATTAGTAGTATCGATGCAAAATTAAAATATTAATTAAACTGATAAAATGAATTAAACTAAAATAACCTAATAAAATTTATTAACCTAAAATAACCTAATGGAGTTTCCTATTCCTAGTGTCAACGTTGCGAGCTCCCGACCTATAATCGATTAAATTCCTAATTATCAGTGAAGTCATTAATTACCCTCAACTGAGTTATTTATCACCCTTAGCTAGGAATAACCTCTTGGTCTCATCTTCACTAAGGATTACGACCTAAGTCACTAAGGATAATTTAAGCCCTGAATTGTGTAATTTGGTGCTCTTAATCCTTTGTTTTCATGTTTTATACTCAGGAGAGCACCCAATGATGAAAAGAACGGAAAACGGGCGTGTGTCATGGGCGTGTCCATATCGTAGGAAAGAAGAGTCTCACTCGGATTTGGATACTTAGGGGCAAAGAAACATATTCAAAAGCCTATATAAACACCCTAAGTATGACCAGAAGAGGGGGAACCCACGGCTTTTGTAACGGCCCGATTTTGACCCTAATCGGAATAGTGGTTTCGGGACCACAAATTCGAGTCTGAAAAACATTTTAAAATTATTTTGTGTGTTTATTGTGTGTGAATTTGTTGGTTTTAAATTTTCATGACTTAATTTCGCCGTTTAGGTATTCGATTTAATAAAATGACTTAATCGGGTAAAAGGTAAAAGTTACAAACTATAGCGTAAGTGCTTAGTTGATAGTGGTTTTTTAATATAGAGTCCTTAAAGGGAAAATAGCCCATTTTTCAAAGGTAGTGGACGGCACATGCCATTTTGATATGTTTTATATGTTATTTATTATAATTAACATTTATATTATTATAATATAATGTTATATATTATAATAACTTATCATAAAAATTAAAAAGCCAAAGTTATTATTTGTTTCCATGGCCGAAAGTTAAAACAAAAAGAACAGAGAAAAGATGTTAGGGCGTTTGGCCATTGTTGGACTTAATTAAGGTACGTATTAAGCTCGGTTTTTGATAATTTTTACGTTTTTGAGATCCTTGCTATGAAATGTTCAAAATCCATGCTTCAATTTTTGATTTTGATGAATATTTTGAGTTAAGCCATTGATGATAGCTTGTTATTTTTGTTGTTTGAGGATGAAATATGAAATATATGTGTTAGATTAACATGTTTTGTCTTTGAATTTTTGATGAATTTGAATAATTTGGACTAAATTACAAAAATAAATTTTTAAGGGACTAAAATGTGAAATAAATGAAATGTATGGAATTTTATGAACATAAGTAATATTCGACCAAGCATGGTAATGTGAAATTTTGTGTATTTTGTGTTTTGTGCAAAAAGGATTAAATTGTAAAAAAGTGTGAAATGTTAGGGGCAAAATTTTAATTTTCCCATTTATGTGTTTTTAGACTAAATTGAATGGAATGGTATTTAAACAAGCTTAATTTGAATATGTTTAGATTAAGAACCAAATAAATCAGATCTGGACCAGGGAAAAACGAAAGTAGTCGATTAGTTGATTTTACCGACCGTTGACGTCTGAGGTAAGTCTTTAAGCAATAAAACATTGTAAATTATGTATATAATTTAGTATATACCGATTTGAAAATTTTATAGCATTAATTTGGAGTAGCAGAATGTGAGTAAATATAGACTTTAATATACTTGAGTTTGATTCGATTGAGATATGATGTTAGAAAATCCATACAAAGATTATGAAGTGTATAAAAGTTTCGATATATGAAATGTGTAGGTGACAGCTTTATAGTATCGTTATTCGAGCTTTGGGCCTAGCAAGCTCTGAGCTAGTGAAATTAATCAGGCTTCGTGCCTAGCAGGCTTATTACCGGTGAATAAATATCGCATGCGGGTCTAGCAGGGGCTTTGTGCCTATGGATAATATCAGGCTTTATGCCTAACAGGCTTATTGCCAGTGACTGAATATCAGACCTCGAGTCTAGCAGGCATAGTGCCTGTGTGTGTTTCAGGCTTTATGCCGGTGATTTATTGTAAGTGTATGCTTCAATAGATTTTTAACGATGAGGAATATATGTAAATTTTAGTAAGTGTATTCGACCTTATAAATGAATAGTATGACATTATGGAATTGATTTTAGATATGAGCATATATGTGTCTTTTTTATTCGGCCAAATTGGTAAGTGCATATGTAATGTTTATCGAGCAAGTAAGTTGATAAAATGCTCTTGTATATGTGAAAATAAGGTAAGTCAGTTGTTGAATTGATTATATAAATGTTAAAGTTACAAATGTGAAAAATGTTAATGTATATGTGATTGTGTATATTCGGCCAAATGGGGTATATGTGATTTTTAATAGTGAGATTTATATAAGTTCATGTGTATTTGTACAATTAGCCATATGGTATGTGCATGAAAGATTTAAATGATAACCTTGTATTTGAGAACATATATATTCGGCTTTGTTAACTTAGTGTTAATATATAATAGTTGGTATATATATTTGCTTATGACTTACTAAGCTTAAATAGCTTACTTTGTGTGTATTTTTGTTTACTTCTATTTATAGATTTGGATATACGTTACGAGCTCGGGGATCGTCAGCAAGACTACTCACACTATCGACAGTTTCCTTTGGTATTTTACTAAGTTAAAAATTTTAATATATGGCATGTATAGCATAGTAAAAGGTGGATTAGGAATTCAGTGCTTTGTATGTAAATAATGGCCATGCGAAAATGGCTTATCTTCTTTTGATTGATTTGGGTTCTGAGTTTATGGTTGATAATGGTCATTGAAAAAGGAGTTTCTATTTATGCATATTTGATTATGGTATATGTTCATGATAGGTAAGTATGTGATATATTTTTAAGTTAGATATGTTGAACTTGGTTATGTGAATTATATATGTATATTTGATATGTTTTGTACGATGGAATGACTTATTAAGAAGTGGACTAAACCGAATGTATACATATAGACATTTTGGTTGTGGTTACGTGTAATTTATGTGTAATAAGTTTTAGTAAGTGTATGTACTTATATGATGTAATTTGGTTTTTGATGATATAAAGATTTGGATTGGATAAATAGGTATAAGGTTAGGTTTAGTCAATAAGTTATGAATAAATTTGTTTGTATCGATGGTGTTAATTAGATACATTCGGCTATGGAATGAATTTGTGATAGATATCTTATTCTGTAATGTCTCGTAACCCTAATTCGGGGACGGATACGGGCTAGGGGTGTTACAGCTTTAGTCAAGGGGCATCCAACTAGGCCAAAGAAGGCAGATTTGTGGAGATTTACTCAAAGAGAGCCAGTTGATCCATCTCAAGAAGCTGGAATCATACTCAAGAAGGAGGATTTCTCCTTCAATTCCTTCAAGGGGTTTAGGGATTTCTTATGTTTTTTTTTTTATCTTTTCTTTTGAGATGTTTTTTTTATTGTTATGAACTAAACCCTCAGATACCTGAGGAGGATGAAATCTAAGATGAATCTTGTTATCATTCGCTAAACTATATGATAAATATTTGACTTGTTCTTAATTATGTGTTCTTAATTCTTGTTTTGATATTTTCGGGATATTAATTCAAGTGTGATGTGCTTAGGTGGAGGAGCAAAAGTCCCTGCCTAAGAGTAGATCTAGCATAATTAAGCAGAGTTGATCACACGCCTAGAGATAGGGTGACGAGATTTTGCCGGATTAGGGTGAAACCTAATATGGGAGTCCATAGATCGAGTTAATGCAATTCTAGGGGTTTTAATTAGAAAGAGATTTCAATTAATCAACCTAGGGTTAGACGTTAGTCGCCTCGAGAGAGGGATTAATATAACTTAGGGAATCTCACGGATCTAGTCAAATGAATAAATCGTCTGGTTCAGAGTTAGATAACAAGTGAAGTCTAGGTGGATTCTTCCTTGGTGTCGTCTTAATCAATTGGTTTTTCCTCAAAGTTATTTTCCCAATTTTATTCTTCTTTGTCTTAGAGTCTTTAGTTTAGTTTTTAGTTAATTTTAGATTAGATAAACAATTCCCTTAATTCTTAGGCTAAATAATAAAAAGAGAGTTAGTATTAGTACTTTTGGTTCCTTTGGGTTCGACATTCGGGTCTTGCCTTAACTATACTATTGTTTGATAGGTGCGCTTGCCTCAAATCGTTGTCATAGTTAGTTTCCAGGTTTGATCATATTCTTTATAAATTTTAAGACTTTTACATCGCATAAAACAACGATCAAGTTTTTGGCGCCGTTGCCGGGGAACTAAAATATTAAGAAAGCTTAATTTTTATTACTTTACCCATATTTATTTTTTATTTTTACAATTAAATTTTGTTTTTATAAATTTTCTTCTTTCACTCCTTTCAGGTACCTCTAGTTTATGACTAGAAGGAATCTGACAGGACCCCTTGTTTACGACAGTGATATTGAAGGTACCGTTTGTAGAAATCTCAGAGAAATAAGGCGAACCTTAAACTACATAGACAAAGAGCAAGAAGTCGAAATTAATACCACCGAAGAGATGGCTGAAAATAATCCGCCACCTCCAGAGATGGCCGAACATCATGCTCCACGTACTATGTATGATTATGCTAAACCTAGTTTAACAGGAACTGAGTCTAGTATTGTTAGGCCTACAATTGCTGCAAATAATTTTGAACTAAAACCTAACACTATACAGATGATACAATAGTTTGTTCAGTTTGATGGTTTGCAGGATGAGGATCCTAAGACACACTTAGCAAATTTTCTAGAATTCTGTGATACCTTCAGGATAAATAGCATTTCTGGATGCCATCTGTCTTCGGTTATTTCCCTTTTCTCTGAGAAATAAAGACAAACAGTGGTTGCATTCTCTTCCACGAGGGTCAATCACTACACGGGACCAAATGACCAAAAAAATTTTATTAAAATATTTTCCACAAGCCAAAATGGCCAAATTAAGGAATGACATCTCTTCTTTTGTGCAAATAGATTCAGAGACACATTACGATGCATAGGAGAGATACAAGGACTTGTTAAGGAGGTGCCCACACCACGGATTACCTTTGTGGCTACAGGTCCAAACTTTTTATAATGGTGTGAACCCTTCAACACGGCAACTAATCGATTCAGCCGCCAGTGAAACCCTGAACAACAAAACCCCTAAAGCAGCCTACGAGTTTATAGAAGAGATGTCACTGCAAAACTATCAGTGGCAAGTTACAAGGACAAGGCCAGCCAAAGCAGCCGGAGTTTTCAACATTGATGCAGTGACCGCACTATCAAATCAGGTAGAATTTCTACATAAAAAATTTGATAGTTTCGATGGTTCTTCGCAGGCACATGTAGTTATGCAGTGCGACGCAAGTGAAGGAGTGGCGGATCCTGAGTACCCACCCTACGGACAGGGCATGGAGAGCGAACAAATGAACTATATGGGTAATAATTTCTGATCTAACAATAACCCTTATAGTAATACTTATAATCCAGGTTGGAAGAACCACCCCAATTTCTCATGGGGCGGTCAAAGAAATCAAAGGCAACAACCATGCCAAAACTTCCAACAACAACCCTACCCACAGGAAAAGAAGTCGAACCTTAAAGAGATGCTGACAAACTTCATAGCAGCCTCAGAAATACGGTCTCAAAATACAGAAACACATTTCCAAAAGATAGAAACAAAACTTGAGGCATTGACACAAGAGTTCAAGGAATTCGGGCAACTTGCAAAGCAAATGTCTGAGGGACCACAAGGAAGACTACCGAGCAACACCGAGACTAACCCAAGGGAGCAAGTTCAAGCCATAACAGCTCAAGATAGTGAAGGATTAGACGAGCTTAATTCAAAACAAAAGAATACGGTAGAAGAAGATATGGTTGAGGTCGATAACAAGCCGAAACCAGAAATCAAAGAGTATAAACCTCGCATACCATATCCCCAAGCAATAACGAAAGACGACACAGAGGAACAGTTCGGTAAGTTTCTTAAACTTTTAAAGAAATTACATATTAACTTACCATTTCTTGAAGCTCTTTCGCAGATGCCAGATTCTAGGAAATCTTTAAAGAAACTATTGACAAATAAGCGGAAGATAGACGAGTAATTGCATGTGGAACTGAACACAGTGTGCTCAGCAATGTTGCAAAATAAACTACCACCGAAATTACAAGATCCATGAAGTTTTACAATTCCATGCTTAATTGGTAGTTTCTCTATTGATAATGCATTAGCTGATTTAGGGGCAAGCATAAATCTCATGCCTTATAAATTGTTTAAACAACTAGGTCTAGGGAAACCCAAACAAACTAGGATGAGCATTCAATTAGCTGATAAAACTATTAGAGTTCCTAGGGGTATAATTGAAGATTTACTCGTGAAAATTGACGAATTCGTATTCCCAGAAGACTTCGTCGTTTTAGACATGGATGAGGACAACACAATCCCCCTAATTTTAGGAAGACCATTCTTAGCAACTGCAAGAACTAAAATCGATGTTGATGCAGGTGAACTTATACTCTGTGTAGGTGACGAGACAGTCACTCTTCAAGCCCTCGATTCAGCTAGAACATCGAATAGTCAAGGTAAGAAAGTAAATTCTATTGATAACCATTCGATTAACCCTTCTTTTTAGGAAGCACCACAAAAGAACACAACTGAGTCTGATCCTAGACCCTGTGCCAACAAAGAATTAACTCACGAGGAACAAAGGATTCAGATCGATGAACTAGAAGAGGAGAAGACACATCTTAAAGAAGAACTAGGGATACATGAAGCAGAACCGAAGCCATTTCATGAGGCAGACAGGTTCAAAATCGGAGATCAGGTACTATTAGACAAAGTAGACCCATGAATATCTCCACCTGATCCTAACACAAGCAAAGAGATCTCTTTTAAGGAGATCCCTTTGAAAATAAATGTTACTCGTCTTAAAATCTATCATGATAATGGAACTGCCAGCACGAGGAAGGACTTTCAACTCCTCAAACCACCATGAATATACAAATGAGGGGAGAGTCTAGCTTAAGACTATAAATGAGTGCTTCTCGGGAGGCAACCCGAGTACTAACCCCATTAACTTCTATATTTTTCATTCTTATTTTATTTATTTTATTCTTTCCTTATAGCACCTAACTATAAATAACTAACCAATAGTGCAGAATTTCAAGCCACACGGCCTCGCACACGGTCGTGGTCGTGGCCGTGTGGAAACGCCGAATCTCCGTACTGACATGGCAGAGATGGTACGAGTTAGAAAGAATCAATTTTCAGAGTCACGGACTCCAACTACCACACCACGAGTACAAAAAACACCCCACGGCTGTGTGATGCGGCCGTGGTCGACACTGTTAGATTACACACGGGCGTGACGATCTGAGCATGGGCGTGGGAGAAATGAACGAAGCCCACCACGGCCATGCGATGCAGCTGTGTGACATGCCACGCCCATGATACACGGGTGTGTGAATGTACCTGACTTGAAACTTCTATTTAAACCACCCACCCCACCCTCTTCTCACCCATTCAGCCCATTTAATTTTCCTTTTCTTTCTCAAACTTCTCCTAACTTTCCCTTTCTAACCCTTGCCTACAACCATCGAGCTACACTACATCTATGTCGAAGAAACGGAAGAATCCCAGCACAATCTCCCTCATGGAGACAGATCTACATAAGGTCATGCCGACCGCTTCACCCACTCGACAAGCCAAGGGTCTTTGAGACCATTTATCTTTTGTCTTACTTTAATCCTCTCCTTTATTTTCCTTCTCTTTGACTATCTTATGCTTAATTTTTATCTTAGTTTCTTAGTGTTAGGTTCTAAAGGCTACTAGGGAATCACACCGGAACCACGACCACTACCTCTCCGCAGCCTTAAAAGTCACACCCACCTCGCGAACCATCCAGCAATAAGGACTCATCGGTCCATTCATCTTTCATTTTAATTTTATTTACATTTCTATTTTCTTTCTCTTTATCTTTCTTGTCTTTAATTATATATTTAGTTTATTTTAAATGTGTCTTAATAATTCCTGGCTAATTCTCTAAGAGCTTCCCAATTTCTTCATCTAGCGCAGAGCTCGGTAACAGCCACCACACCTCGGGACTCCCAACTCAAGGAAACCATCCATATTCAGGAAGTTTCACCTCTCCCTCTCTCTTAAATTGCATACACATGTTTGTACATTGAGGGCAATGTACATCTTAAGTGTGGGGGTGAATAGTTATTTCGAGAAAGTGCCTAACTTTATGCATTATTCTCAAATCCCTGAATGATTTCTTGTCTTGAAGTAATTTTATCATATTATGATTAGAATGAAATTTCCTTTGATTTATGATTTTTATTGATATGTTTTGGATTAAGTCATTGATAATTGTGCATTAATGATTAAATTTGAAGAATACTAGAGAATCAAGCATGATAAGTCTAATTTTCATCAAATTAAAAATTTTCGTTAGGTTGTCTACCTGAATCTAATTATTATCTTGAAGTTTGAAATTTACGAGGTTGATATCAAACACCCATAATTTTTGCGAGATTTTGAGCCTTTTTAGAGCATATATTCTTTTTCTTGCTCACTTTATTGATTATGAGTGTGTCAACATTGATCTGTTATTCTAGAACTTGCATTGTTTATGTGTCGAGACTACACCTTTGATTTGATATACAGAGATGATAAAGGCACCTAGGATTTAACTCACTCATTCCATTAAAAGCCTACCTTCATAATTAACCCTAGTAAACCCATTTGATCCTAACAACCCTTTTTATTTACTTACCCACTAATACTAAACCAAAACCCTTTATATTTGTTATCATCATTCCATTTGACTACCCTTATATCAGGATTTGATTTGATTGGTTGCCTAATTATTTTATTTTAGTAGTAAATTCATTATTTGACTTGTTCTTAAAAAAAAATCGAAGTATATTCATTATTAGTTCTATGTTAGCTGAGCTTATACATGTAAATTAAAAATCTTGAAGAAAAAGCTCGTATTATTAGTTTTCAATTGATGTAATTATTTTAGAGTAGTCATATTTCTAGTTAGGTAATTTGTCAGGTCAATCTCAATTCTAACCCTCTAATTCAGTCTTTATCCACACCTTCAACCCATGCCCTGTTACAACCTTGTTAAAGACCTTTTGATTTGTGTATCATCTCATATTGTAGTGGTGGAGATTTGATTTTCATGCAAGCCTATGGGATTAACTTTTAATGTTTGACTATTGAGTGCTTAACTTTGAACCTTAAACACTTTGAGTAATTTGAGTGAATCTTTAGTGAGGATGTCAATTCTTGTCGATTTTGAATCAGAGGTAATTATTTAGGTAAGGGGAAACACCTAACGTTTTCAGGCTATAAATATATGACTTTGATTGTTTGAATCTTTAGGACTCTTTGAGTTGAATTATCCATGTATGAATTATCTTTGAATTATGATCAAACATTATTGATAAATATTATGAATCAAGGAAGTTTGTTTTAATTAGGAGTTGAGAATTTTGCTTGAGGACAAGCAAAAGCTTAAGTGTGGGGGTATTTGATAAACCATAAAAGTAACATATTTTAGGCCCACATTTAGCATGCTTTTGGATGATTTAAGCCCTGAATTGTGTAATTTGGTTCTCTTAATCCTTTGTTTTCATGTTTTATACTCAGGAGAGCACCCAATGATGAAAAGAACGGAAAACAGGCCCAAAACGGAGTAAATGGGCCATATCATGAAACCGCACGGCCTGGCCCAAGATCACACAGCCGTGCCCCATTCAACAGGTTCAAACACGGCCTGGCCACTACTTACACGGGCGTGTGCCATGAGCGTGTCCCTGTCGCAGGAAAGAAGAGTTTCACTCGGATTTGGATACTTAGGGGCAAAGAAACATATTCAAAAGCATATATAAACACCCTAAGTATGACTAGAAGAGGGGGAACCCACGACTTTAGTCAGGGGGGCGTCCAGCTAGGCCAAAGAGGGCAGATTTATGGAGATTTACTCAAAGAAAGCCAGTTGATCCATCTCAAGAAGCCGAAATCATACTCAAGACGGAGGATCTCTCCTTCAATTCTTTCAGGGGGTTTTAGGGATTTCTTATGTTTTGTTTTATCTTTTCCTTTGAGATGTTTTCTTTTATTGTTATGAACTAAACCCTCAGATACCTGAGTGGGATGAAACCTAAGATGAATCTTGTTATTGTTTGCTGAACTATATGATAAATATTTGACTTGTTCTTAATTATGTGTCCTTAATTCTTGTTTTGATGTTTTCGGCATATTAATTCAAGTGTGATGTGCTTAGGTGAAGGAGCAAAAGTCCCTGCCTAAGAGTCGATCTAGCATAATTAAGCAGAGTTGATCGCACGCCTAGACATAGGGTGACGAGATTTTGCCGGATTAGGGTGAAACCTAATATGGGAGTCCATAGATCGAGTTAATGCAATTCTAGGGGTTTTAATTGGAAAGAGATTTCAATTAATCAACCTAGGGTTAGACGTTAGTCGCCTCGAGAGAGGGATTAATATAACTTAGGGAATCTCACGGATCAAGTCAAATGAATAAATCGTCTGGTTCAGAGTTAGATAACAAGTGAAGTCTAGGTGGATTCTTCCTTGGGTGTCATCTTAATCAATTGGTTTTTCCTCAAAGTTATTTTCCCAATTTCATTCTTCTTTGTCTTAGAGTCTTTAGTTTAGTTGTTAGTTAATTTTAGATTAGATAAACAATTCCCTTAATTCTTAGGCTAAATAATAAAAAGAGAGTTAGTATTAGTACTTTTGGTTCCTTTGGGTTCGACATTCCGGTCTTGCCTTAACTATACTATTGTTCGATAGGTGCGCTTGCCTCAAATCATTGTCATAGTTAGTTTCCAGGTTCGATCATATTCTTTATAAATTTTAAGACTCTGACATCGCATAAAACAACGATCACCTGCTCGGTCTCTTCCTAAGCATATAGATACCCTCTCAGTCTCACTGCTTGGCACGAGTTATACTCGACAGGATACGCTCTCGGTTTCACCTATCTTGATATTCTAATAGGGGTAGCACTCCTTAATATATGAAGCATTCTTGAATAAACACCCAATTTTAGATAAAAATACTTAATTAATAAATCAGATCCATAACCGAAACATTCAAAATATAAAATACACACAAGATTTATCCCAATATTCATACAAACATTAGTTGATTAGGCTAACAAAATATAAATAATGAAATAAAAGAATAAAGGACAAGAAAATGCTCACTGATGATTAAATTGGAGTGCGATTTTGGAACAATCTTCACTCACAAACGTCTTCACATCAGAATAAAAAAGTTCCAACTAAGAAAGCATAAAAATTAAACTAAGGGAAAACGAACTAAATAAAATTGTCTAAGTCTAACCCTTTTTTGGTGACTTTAAGACGACTTATATAGGCTAGATTATTGCTTGGTGCCTACACAAACCTAGATACACTTTGATTCTCATTAATACAATATACTATTAAATGCTTAGGGTCCAATTAAGGAAAAAATCCAAGATTGTCGTCCAAGGAAAACAACCACGTCTTTCCATGAAATCGTTACAGTGTCACGACATCAAGATCCCATGCCACGACATCGGCCCTTTTTAACCCCTGGATGCTTCTATGTTCTGTGTCATGATGCTGCATGTTGGTGTTGCAACATTGACATCGTCTTTCTTCATCGTACCATGCAGACACCTCGCATTCCTCATCCCAACTGCTATCATCGTCAAATTCATCATCAATTGCAACCATGATTAAATTAAAATGTCGACAAGGTAAATAAAAATAAAAAAATAACGAAAATAAAAATTAATTAAAAATTAACAAACTATCGAACTTGGTTATCTTTCAACTTGTATTATTTTACAAAGAAATTAAACTAATAACAATTTTCACCACTACAATCCCCGACAATAGCGTCGACAACTTGATCGCCTCCAAACGTGCGAACATTTAGAGTAAAAATTATGCAAATAAAAATATATAAATTAAGTGCGGTATCTACAAGTGAACAAGTCAATTTGTAATATAGATTTTTGTTATAATGGAACACCAGTTTGTATTCTGAGGATCGTACTCAAGGGATTGGAGATTGGAGATATTTATTATTATATTAATTACCAAAAATAATTACTAATCTAATTAAGTCACGAATTAGTAGTGTCGATGTAAAATTAAAATATTAATTAAACTGATAAAATGAATTAAACTAAAATAACCTAATAACATTAATTAACAAAATCTCGAAAATTAAAGAAAAGTAAAGTTCTATTAAACAAACCGTGCATGGCCACCTCGTAGTCCCCTCCGGCCCAGTCCACTGCACTATGTATTCCCTGCAAAGATGTTAAGCAAACAGAGTGAGAACACCGACTCAGTGTGCAATTCCAAGCACCATCACTGGGCCCCAAGCCCACCCACTCACCATTTGGGCCTTGGCCCTCTTTCGATAATCACATTGGGCGAAGCCCACGGTACAAAATGGCAGATAGCATATGCAAAATGATGCAAAACCCAACCCAGCCTAAATTTCCATCCGCTACACACCACTCGTACCTGCCAATCACACCAATGGGGATTTCTACAATCAACCCTCACCGCTACACACCATCGATGGCAGTCATATTGCAGTTAGCTGTTCATCATCAGATTGTGACAGAGTCACCAGATTATGTGGCATGGCCACCAGAACAGAATGTGGCAGAGCCACCAGAACAGATTGTGGCAAAAGCCACCAGAACGCTTCCCCTTCCATTAATAACATATGCCCATCCCCATGCAAACATAAAGCCATGAAGTATGAATACAACAGGTTTCGGCATACATATATAAAACATTCAGAGTGTACATATAAACATGTCAACATAGTCACTCATATAACATAGTCAGAAATCACTAAACTGAGGTCTCGTTTTTACCCTCCATGGGTAATCCAGCAGCCCATACTGAATTCCGGCATTTAACAAAGCATACATAAATTAACAGAAACAACCAGAAATGGTGTGGAAATTACACACCTGTAGACACAAAGAACTACACTATTGATCTCACTAACGCCCCAACTCGCAGGGATCACAGCGATCTGCTTATCCCTCTCCGATGTCGGCCTGCAACCCGGTGGAAAGTCACGCACAACCAATATCGCACGTCGTTTAAACTTAGGGGCTGGGACTACGGGTCCAACCCCCTCCTTTGCTTGACTGGTATTCGATTCCATGAAAAAGATCTTGGTTAGAAGACCGGGTTAAGGCATTGAATAAGATGAAAGTGAAAAATAGATACTCAAGCGAAGAAGTCCTTACCTAACTTGACAGAAATCGGAACTAACAGATTTGGATTAAAGAATCCCAACGCAACGCAGAAGATATAGATCACCACTCTTGACAGTCGATCAACACCAAAGGAACAGAATGAGAAAAAGAGAAATAAATAGAAAGTGTTTTGATTGTGAAGAAACAAGAGGAAATGGGCTAATAGATTCGGCTAAAGCAAAAAGAAATCAAAGTGATGAATGGTAGTAGATGATGATTAGGTCAAGAAAAGAAATGAGGGATAGGGTTCGGCTTCAATGATTAGCAAAAGAAATTTCAAAGAGAAGGAATGATAGGTGGGTTTCGACTATGAAGAATGGAGCAAGAAAAAGAGAGAAGGGAAGCAAAGGGGTGCTACGGCTTAGAGTAGAAGAGAAAAGAAATAAAACAAAAAGAAGGGAAAAGGAACTTGAGATAATTCGGCAAGGGTTAAGAGGTTCACGGCTTAAAGAGAAAGAAGAAGAAAAGTGGGAGAAAAATGGGTAGAATGCAACTAAGGTTTGGCTACAAGTCAGAGAAGAAAAGAATGAAGGTTCATTAACGATTTCGGCTTAAGGAAATAGGGTAAGAAGAGAATCGAAAGAGCTCTAAAAGTTTACCAAAATTTGGCACTCCCCACTCTCCTTAAGGACCGATTATGCACCCAAGAGCAAAAGAAGCACCTAAAACTCCTAATGACTTTCAGCACACCCCTCACTAAGCACAAAACTGAAATCCTCCCACTTCAAGCACCCCACTTTCAGCCAACAACACCACTAGCTAACCACTCCATCTTCATTTCCTACATTCACTCCCAACCCCTTATTCGAATTAGTTTGAAAGCTTCAAATCCCACTTTTCACTCTTGTCCATCTATTCAAAATATTTGACCAATTCCACACCCACTCTTCAAGGTCATTAGCCGAATCCATCACCTCCCCTCCAGACGCCAAAAAAAGGAATTCCCAAAATGCAAACTATGTTAGTCGAACCTGCTCCCTCACTGCTCCCTTGTGGCGTCATTTACCTGCTCCTTATGTGGCGTCTCCCTACCAGTTTACCACTGTCCTTCTTGTGTCGTCAAACCCAAACAATAATACTTAGAACCCGACTCAGCTAACTCCCCCCTAAAGTGCCCAAAATTGAAATCTTGACCAAGACTTCGGCTTAACCCCGAGCCTTCCCAGGGCCCCCAAACATAACAAAATAATAGACAAAACATACCAACGAACAGAAACATACTAAATGTAAAGCCCCTAATTCTTGGTTGTTACAATTCTACCCCCTTAAAGAAATTTTGGCCTCAAAATTACCTGGTCAAAAGAGATGAGGGTGTTGCTGACGTATAACATCCTCAGCTCCCACGTGGCCTCCTCTGAACCGTGGTTCCGCCACAAAACTTTGACTAACGGGACTGATTTCCTTCTCAGCACCTTAACATCTCGATCTAAGATTTGCACTGGTTCCTCTTCAAAGGACAGGTCTGGTCTTACTTCAATTTCCTCTACCGGGACAATGTGAGACGGATCTAAACGATAGCGCCTCAGCATCGAGACATGGAATACATCATGTATCCGATTCAATTTCGAAGGTAACTCGAGCTGATACGCCATTGGTCCCACACGTTTCAAAATCTGATAAGGCCCGATAAACCTGGGACTTAGCTTACCCTTTCATCCAAACCTCATCACCTTCTTCCACGGAGAAACCTTCAAGAAAATCTGATCACCCACTGCAAACTCTATCTCCTTTCGCTTCAGATCTGCATATGATTTCTGCCTGTAAGACGCTTCCTTTAATCGAGTTCGAATCAACTTAACTTTTTCCTCTGTTTCCACAACCAAATCGAGACCCAAGATCTGCCGCTCACCCAATTCTGTCCGCAAGTAGGAGTACGACACCTCCGTCCATACAACACTTCATAGGGTGCCATCTGAATACTGGTCTGGTAGCTGTTATTGTACGCGAACTCTGCCAATGGTAAAAACTCTTCCCAACTTCCCCTAAATCTAAGACACAACCCCTCAACATATCTTCCAAGATCTGAATTACTCTCTCAGACTGACCATCAGTCTGTGGATGAAAGGCTGTGCTGAAGTCTAGTCTTGTACCCAATGCCTGATGTAGCGCCTTCCAGAAACGCGACGTAAACCTCGGGTCTCTATCCGATATACTCGATACTGGTACCCCATGCAGCCTCACAACCTCCGCCACATACAACTTAGCCAAACTCTGCAGAGAATAATCGACACAGACAGGTATGAAATGGGTGGAATTCGTCAGCCGATCAATAATCACCTATATCAGATCTTTCTTAGTAGGCGTAAGAGGTAGCCCGCTAACAAAATCCATCGTGATTCTCTTCCATTTCCACTGTGGAAACTTCACTGGCTGCAATAACCCCGAAGGCAACAATGCTCTGCTTTCACCTACTGACACGTTAAACACTTCCCCACAAACTCAGTGATTTCCCGCTTTAATCCAGGCCACCAAAACTGTTCACGCAGGTCCTGATACATCTTAATCCCTCCAGGATGCATAGCGTAAGGGCTACTATGCGCCTCCTGAAGAATCATCTGCCTTAACTCAACATCTTTCGACATGCAAACCCTCTCACGGAAACACAAAACCCCATTGCTGTTCAAACTATAATCCTCTACTCCACCGTTCTGTACCTGCAAAAGTCGAGCACTCAAGACATCATCCAACAATTGCTTCTCTTTAATCTAACCTACCCATGACGGCTTCACTTGGAGCTCAGCTAACAAACTTCCATCGTCATACAAGCTGAGATGGGCAAACATCGCTCTTAAATCCGATATCACCTTTCGACTTAGCGCATCTACCACCACGTTAGCTTTTCCCGGATGATATTCGATCGAGCAGTCGTAGTCCTTTAATAGCTCGATCCACCTTCGCTGTCTTAGATTCAACTCCTTCTGAGTAAGGAGATATTTCAAACTTTTATGGTCGGTGTAGATAATGGACTTCTCCCCATACAGATAATGTCTCCAGATCTTCAGAGCGAACACTACCGCAGCCAGCTCTAGATCATGCATGGGATAATTCATCTCATGCGGTCTTAACTGCCAAGACGCATACGCAACAACTTTCCTATCTTGCATTAACACACACCCTAACCCCGTGTGTGAAGCATCACAATAAACTACGAACTCTTTCCCGGCCTTAGGCTAAATCAAAATTGGAGCCTCTGTTAAAATCCTTTTCAGCTTCTCAAAGCTTTCTTGCTGCTAGTCAGTCCAAACAAATGATACCCCTTTCCTCAACAACTTAGTTAAGGGTGCTGTAATTAAGGAGAATCCCTCAACAAACCTTCTGTAATAACCTGCCAAACCCAAGAAACTTCGAATCTCCGCCACAAACTTAGGCGGTTTCCAGTCCAACACAGCTTCAATCTTCCGGGGGTCTATCCTAATCCCCTCTGCAGATACAACATGACCCAGAAAGGTAACTTCTTTCAACCGAAATTCACGCTTACCGAATTTGGCGTACAGCTGCTTCTCTCTCAGAATCCATAGAACCTCCCGAAGATGCGAGTCGTGCTCTTCTTCTGTCTTGGAACATACCAGGATGTCGTCTATGAACACCACAACGAACCGGTGCAGATAGGGTTGGAATACCAGATTCATCATATCCATGAACGCAGCTGGCGCATTCGTCAACCCAAACGGCATCACCAAAAAATCATAGTGACCATAGCGAGTTCGAAACGCCGTCTTTTGAATATCCGCTTCCTTAACCTTAAGCTGATGATATCCTGACCTCAAATCTATCTTTGAAAAGACTGAAGCCCCTTTGAGCTGATCAAACAAATCATCAATCCTCGGCAGCGGGTACTTGTTTTTAATCATCAACTTATTCAACTGACGGTATTCAATGCACATACGCATTGACCCGTCCTTCTTCTTCACAAACAGCACCGGCGCTCCCCACGGAGACACACTTGGTGGAATAAAACCACAATCCAACAGCTCCTGGATCTGGGCCTTAAGTTCCACCAGCTCCTTCGGTGCCATCCTATAAGGAGCGATGGACACCAGAGCTGTACCCGGGAGTAGCTCAATTCCAAACTCCACTTCACGATCCGGAGGCAACCTCGGAAGTTCCTCAGGAAATACATCCACAAACTCCTTTACTATTCTAACCTCATTAACAGTCACTTCCTTTGCATCCAATGCACTGATGAAAGCTAAGAATGCCTTACAACCTTCCTGAACCAACTTAACAGCCCTTAACGTAGAAACTACGTTAGACAAATAATTCCTTCTTTCCCCTATCACTACCACTTCTTTGCCCTTTGGGGTACTCAACACCATTCGCTTAGTCGCACAATCCAACTTAGAATGATGTCTAGCCAACCAATCCATGCCCAAGATAAGATCAAACTCCCCGAATGGTAACTCCATTAGGTCTACTGAAAACACTACTCCCTGAATCTTTAAAGGCACATCCCTAAATAGTTTGTTCACTACCATGGATTGTCCTGAAAGGCTAACCACAGTTATCTCTCTAGCAGCTAGTTCAAATTCTATACTTAAAGTCTCAGATACAAAACATGCAACATAAGAGTGGGTCAATCCAATATCAATCAAAGTAAGAAATGGCTTATCAGCTATAAGAAACATACTGGTTATAACGTCCGGTGCATCGCCATCCTCTCATCGACGAGCTGCGTAGACTAAACTCGGCTTTCTTGCATCTGCACTACCAACACCCCTGCTGGGTGCTCTATGACCCCGACCGAAACCATTTCCTCCTCTAGCTGGACCACGACCCCTCGGCGATTGCTGACTACCCCTCTTGAACTAATCAAAACCTCGTCCAACTACCGTACTTGATCCACTTGTGGACAATCCTTAACCATGTGGTCCATAGATCTACACCTAAAACATCCACCTGTTCTTTTCCTACACTCACCAAAATGCACTTTCCCATGCAAAGCACATGATCGAAACTGACTCCCCGCAGTAGGCGTCAAAACACGAGCTGGCCCATCAAACCTAGGCCTTTTCTAAAAACCCCCCGATGATCCTGACGACCCAAAACTTCTTTTGTTCTTACCCCGATCCTTATCCCTATTCTGCCTCTCAGTCCGCTTTACCTCTTCAGCTATTTTAACTTTCTCAACCAGAACTGCAAAGTCCCTCTCTCGCTGCAGAGCTATCAATACCCTCAACTCATCCCGCAGCCCATCTTCGAACCACACGCAGCGCTCATAATCAGTCGCCATTATACCTCGAGCGTAACGACTCAAGCGCAGAAATTTCGCCTCATACTCAGCCACAGATTTGCCTCCTTGTACCAAATTCAAGAATGCCTTCCTTTGAGCATACACATAACTAGCCCCAATGTACTTCCCTTGAAATGTCATTTTAAAGAAATCCCAATCAATCCGATCTGCCGAAGTACCCTCTCTTACGGTGAGCCACCACCGATATGCCTCATCCCGAAGTAGAGACACCGCTCCTTTTAGCTTTTCCTTTGCCGTGCAGTCTAGATTATTCATAATCCTTTTGACTGCCTCTAGCCAATACTCAGCCACATTTGGAGCCACACCAGAAATACCCCTAAATGTTTCAGCTCCGTTTGCTTGAAGTTGCTCAGGGATAGACTTCTGAGATGTTGTTTCGATGCTTGCCCCATCCACTCGCTCTAACACATGTAGCATTGATTGAGACAGGGAATCATCCCTACCAGTTCTATCTTGCGACCCCGCTTCTGCCACAGGTGATGCTGGCGCTTCACCTTCAGGCTCATGCCTCGCTTTCGAGAGTTCAGCCTCAGCACCCTGGCCTCTACCACGGTCGCGTGCAACATGTCCACGTCCTCTAGCACACATGTCTAACGTTTTGTTTTAATCTGATTTACAAATTTTATGCATTAGTGTTTCTTTTCACTGTTTGTTAACGAGCAGTTTTATGAGAATATAGTTTTAAGTAGTTCTTCCACAAAGCACTAGTATACCTAAAGGTTTTCGTCTCTACAGTAGAGTTTCTAAGTTCTAGTATTCATGGCAATATGTCCATAATATAACTACCTCATGCAAATCACCTAATCAATCAGAAGGCTTACCTTGCGGACTTTGGGCCGAAGACTCGGGTGCCATACTTCAGAAAACAGATACATATGTATTTTCTTTCTAAACCATCTTAAACCCAAAATTTTGGAAAACGTTTTGAACCTAAAAACCCACGGCTGAGCTTTTAAACTAGGCTCTGATACCAAATTGTAACACCCCAAACCCGGCCCAAACACCACAACCGGATCTAGCATGTCAAACGTCGCGAACTTCAGAAAATTTTAAGTCCTCTTTTGGTTTTTTTAAAAAAAAAACTCCAAGTTAGTTGTTTCATTAGAAAACTCGTTATTCATTTAAGGGAAAATTTTAATTAGCCCGATTCGTATGTTTAGGTGATATTTGGAAACACCTATTGTTATATTAGATTAATCTAGAAGTTTGTCGTAGAAACCTGTTTGTAAACTCGTGTAATTAAATCATGAGAATTTTCTTTTAATTTTGTAAAAACATTTTGTTGAACATTTGCATTCAAAATGTCTAAAATTTAAATTGAAATTAAACAAGTTATTAGTGGCCTTATTACATAACAAAATCCTAAAAATTAAAGAAAAGTATAGTTTTATTAAACAAACCGTGCATGGCCACCTCGTAATCCCCTCCGGCCCGGTCCACTGCACTATGTATTACCTGCAAAGATGTTAAGCAAACAGAGTGAGTCCAACGACTCAATGTGCAATTCCAAGCACCATCACTGGGCCCCAAGCCCACCCACTCACCATTTGGGCCTTGGCCCTCTTTCCATAATCACATTGGGCAAAGCCCATTCAAAATCAAATTGGGCCTTAGCCCCCACAGTACAGAATGGCAAATAGCATATGCAAAATGATGCAAAACCCAACCTAGCCTAAATTTCCATCCGCTACACACCACCCGTACCTGCCAATCACACCAACGGGGATTTCTACAATCAACCCTCACCGCTACACACCATCGATGGCAGTCATGTTGCAGTTAGCTACTCATCGTCATATTATGACAGAGTCACCAGATTATGTGGCATGGCCACTAGAACAGAATGTGGCAGAGCCACCAGGATAGATTGTGGCAAAAGCCACCAGAATGCTTCCTCTTCCATTAATAACATATGCCCATCCCCATGCAAACATAAAGTCATGATGTATGAATACAACAGGTTTCGACATACATATATAAAACATTCAGAGTGTACATATAAACATGTCAACATAGTCATTCATATAGCATAGTCAAAAATCACTAACCTGAGGTCTCATTTTTACCCTCCATGGGTAATCCAGCAGCCCATACCGAATTCTGGCATTTAACAAAGCATACATAAATTAAAAGAAACAACCAGAAATGGTGTGGAAATTACACACCTGTAGACACAAAGAACTACACTATCGATCTCGCTAACACCCCCACTCGCAGGGATCACAGCGATCTGCTTATCCCTTTCTGATACTGGCTCACATCCCGGTGGAAAGTCATGCACTGCTGATATCGCACGTCGTTTAAACTTAGGGGCTGGGACTACGGGTCCAACCCCCTCCTTTGCTTGACTGGTATTCGATTCCATGAAAAAAATCTTGGTCAGAAGACCAGGTTAAGGCACTGAATAAGATGAAAGCGAAAAATAGATACTCGAGCGAAGAAGTTCTTACCTAACTTGACAGAAATCAGAGCTAACAGATTTGGATTAAAGAATTCCAACACAATGCAGAAGATATAGATCACCACTCTTGACAGTCGATCAACACCAAAGGAACGAATGAGAAAAAGAGAAATAAATAGAAAGTGTTTTGATTGTGAAGAAACAAGAGGAAATGGGCTAGGAGATTCGGCTAAAGCAAAAAGAAATCAAAGTGATGAATGGTAGTAGATGATGATTCGGTCAAGAAAAGAAATAAGGGATAGGGTTCGGCTTCAATGATTAGCAAAAGAAATTTCAAAGAGAAGGAATGAGAGGTGGGTTTTGGCTATGAAGAATGGAGCAAGAAAAAGAGAGAAGGGAAGCACAGGAGTGCTACAGCTTAGAGTAGAAGAGAAAAGAAATAAAACAAAAAGAAGGGAAAAGGAGCTTGAAAGAATTCGGCAAGGGTTAAGAGGTTCACGGCTTAAAGAGAAAGAAGAAGAAAAGTGGGAGAAAAATGGGTAGAATGCAACTAAGGTTCGGCTACAAGTCAGAGAAGAAAAGAATGAAGGTTCATTAACGATTTCGGCTTAAGGAAATAGGGTAAGAAGAGAATCAAAAGAGCTCTAAAAGTTTACCATAATTCGGCACTCCCCACTCTCCTTAAGGACCGATTATGCACCCAAGAACGAAAGAAGCACCTAAAACTCCTAATGACTTTCAGCACATCCCTCACTAAGCACAAAACCGAAATCCTCCCCCTTCAAGCACCCCACTTTTAGCCAACAACACCACTAGCTACCCACTCCATCTTCATTTCCTACATTCACTCCCAACCCCTCATTCGAATTAGTTTGAAAGCTTCAAATCCCACTTTTCACTCTTACACATCTACTCAAAACATTTGACCAATTCCACACCCACTCTTCAAGGTCCCTAGCGAAATCCATCACCTCCCCTCCAGATGCCAAAAAAAAAGAATTCCCAAAATGCAAACTATGCGACTCGAACCTGCTCCCTCACTGCTCCCTTGTGGCGTCACTTACCTGCTCCTTATGTGGCGTCTCCCACTTTACTTTACCACTCATCCTTCTTGTGTCGTCAAACCCAAACAATAATACTTAGAACCCGACTCAGCTAACTCCCCCCTAAAGTGCCCAAAATTGAAATCTTGACCAAGACGTCGGCTTAACCCCGAGCCTTCCCGGGGGCCCCAAACATAACAAAATAATAGACAGAACATACCAACGCACAGAAACATACTAAATGTAAAGCCCTAATTCCCGGTTGTTACAATGTTGTGAGCTCCCGACCTATAATCGAGTAAATTCCTAATTATCAATTAAGTCATTAATTACCCTCAACTGAGTTGCTTACCACCCTTAGCTAAGAATAACCTCTCAATCTCATCTTCACCAAGGATTACCACCTAAGTCACCTCTCGATCTCATCGCTTGGCACAAGTTATACTCGATAGGATACCCTCTCGGCCTCACCTGCCTCGATATTCTACTAGGGGCGACACTCCCTAATATACTAAGCACTCTTGAATAAACACCCAATTTTAGATAAATAATTACTTAATTAATAAATCAGATCCATAACCAAAACATGCAAAATATAAAATACAGACAAGATTTTATCCCGATATTCATACAAATATTAGTTGATTAAGCTAACTAAATATAAATAATGGAATAAAAGAGTAAAGGAAAAGAGAATGCTCATTCATAATTAAATTGGAGTGCAATTCTGAACTAATCTTCGCTCGTAAACGTCTTCACATCAAAATAGAATAGTTCCGACTAAGCAAACAAAAAAGTAAACTAAGGGAAAATGAAGTAAATAAAATTTTTTGTCTAAGTTTAACTAAGTCTAACTCATTTTTTTGGTGACTCAAAGACAACTTATATAGGCTAGACTATTGTTCGGTGCCTACACAACCCTAGATACACTTTGATTCTATTTAATACAATATACTATTAAATGATTAGGGTCCAATTAAGGAAATAATACAAAATTTTTGTACATATAAAACAGTCGCATCTTTCCATGAAATTATCACGTTGTTGCGACATTAAGGTCCCACGTCACGACATCAGCCCTTTCTCACCCCTGAATGCTTCGATGTTTGATGTCGCGACACTAGCATCGTCCTTTGTATTCTTGGGCCTAAATTAACACTCTACACACTCAAACAACCTATTAGTTATTCCTGATGCCTGAGTTGTCCTCATGGGTTATTAAAACTCTAGAAAATGCGTAAAAATACTTATTTTGCAGTAAATTAATCTAACATAATAAAACTAAAAATGTAATAAATAAATATAAAATGGCTAAAAAAATCTCTTTAGGTGCTGAAAGACTCTGATTTGCCACAACGAATTGTGGCAGATCACAAACCTTAACATGCCCTTAGTCTAATAGAAAATGAACAAACTGATTGAAAGAAAAATATGCCATATATTAAGTCCTATTGGGGAGATGCTTTGTCTTAGGCATCAGAGTAGATGACTTCCAAAAGATAAAAACATAGATGTGACTAACTGAACTTACAGTATATCGGACTAGACCAAAGAAGAATATATCCTAAATCTGTTTACAGATTTATTCACTTGTAAAAATCATAGCGTGGCATACCTAAATCCTGAGTGGATAATGAGTTGTATATGTGTGACTCGTATACTTTGATGTAGTGAAAACCTGAATTCAAATAGATAAGGAACTGAAAGCTAGTCCATTGGGTATACGACTTCTACAGTATGTAGTGTTATTCACAATAGTGGAATTCATAGCCCAATACATAGGTAAATAATATCCTCTCATTGGCATTACATGGTTGATAAATGGTAAACGTGGCCATAAATCATTTGTTTATCTGATCAATGACTTGATTACTATTTGATAGTAATTGACTATTTATGTAACATCCCGAGATCGGGCATGGAAGTTTTGGCCTCGCAAGTGAGGGTTTGCCAAGATTTAGGCGAACTAGGGGTTCGCCAAGATTAGACGAACTGAGGGTTCACCAAAAGAGTATCTGTAAGAAGTTTTCTAGTAGCAATGCACACCAAAAGATATGGTAAGGGGTTCACTGAGATTCATTGCAAGAGGGTTCGTCAATCTATTTGGCGAGCTAGGGTTCGTCAGGTAAGTTTTCAAACTGGGGGTTCAATAGTTGAGTCAGGAACTGGGGTTTGCCAGTCAAAGATTTAGTCAGACTCAAATTAGGAAATAAAGATATGATGTATCTAGGAATCCTTTACATGTAAGTAACATCTTTCCTGAGTCAAGTAGGGTATTTCAAGATTACCAGGACACCAAGGTCTATAAATACAACCCTTAACTCTTTGAAATTCTTTTATAGAATATTTTTTCATCAAGTCTCTATTCTAAATCAAGTTTGTAGCACTCAGGGTAGGCCTCTGTCCTATTAGGTGTGATTGTCCAGTAAGCTAGGTTCACTTGCATGTGTGAATTCTGTAAGTTCTTTCTATTTAAGTAATTATCTGTGTGTTTATATATGTTGCGAACTAGCCAGACTATCTACCAGCAAGGATAAAGGCAAAGCCAAGCTTCTTTAAGTTTTTTCATTTTCAGTGAGTGATTTAGGATTCGTCATAAGTATGTTCACTAAAATGCTTTCAAAGTATGAGTGATTAAGAAATTTCTTAAGTATTCCATTTGTTATAATTCTCAAGATATTTGTTTTTAAAAGTAAGTTTTCTGCAAAACCTTATTTTTAACTCTGATACTCTGTTTTCAAGATTATTTTTTCAAGTTGTGTTTTAAAAATATGTTTTATGCGAGCTCTAATACGAGCCTATTTTTTAAGAAACATTTTTAAAATGTTGATTTATAAACTGCGTTTTGACAAGCTTTTTGTGGGAACTCTATACAAGTATTTTTTGAGCAAGCTCCCAATGCGAGCTCTCTGTGATATGTCTCTATGCGTGCTCCTTTGCAAGCCATGTTGGATATATTGGTATAAAAAAGGATTGCAAGTACTTACTTATAAGTTTCTACGATTTTGGGCATTGAGGCCTTGGGACATGTTCGTGTACAGGAGAGTGTATTACCCCGCGTTGTTCTTATGGGACATGTTACAAAGACTCACTGAGTCATCCTGAAGTGTTGTAAGCATATCCTTATATCAAATGAGACAAGATTATGCTAAGTGTGTTAAGTGTGAGAACATATTTTATGTTTCTCAACCATTCTGATAAGATCAGTATGTGAGCATGTCTTCATGCTGAATAAGTTCTATTTCCAAGAAAGCATAAGCTAAGTTTTCAAGTATGATTTTCAGTAACACATGTGAACTGCTTTTACAAACTTATGTTTCTAATAGGATCTATGAACTGGGTCTCGCAACCTCTCACGCGAACCTAACATGAGAAATAATTTTAAGGCTGAGTCTTCTTTCTGTTTTAAGCTCTGTTTTTAAGCATACCATGCTGGTTCCTGATTGTTCATTGAGTTCACAATGAACTTACCCACTCCTCCCTTACCTCGTAAGTAAGTAGGTTGCGGATAATAGCGGCATGGTTGATGATTTGGTGAGGCTCATTAATCTGTCATAATTCGATGTAGCATATTAAACTAGTTTTCACACTTGAGCAGCTTGAATACAAGCATTTTTATTATGTTTTAATTAAGTTTTCTTAGTTTTATGTACATTCAATAAAAAGCGTAATTTGAGTCTTTTATTGACCGTAGGGGCCGAAAGAGGCCTAAGGGTGAGCTAATATACTTTACGAGTGTGCAATAGACTATTAGGGGGCGAACCAATTCAATATTGGTTACTATGTTACAAAACGGGGAGTTTAATGTCACAACATAGATAACAGAGAGTAAGAAATAAAAGACTACCTTCAGTGTCGCGACATACCCCTGAAGCTATCCTGAGTACGAGCATGCTGCCTTCAATGTTGTGACACAAGGACTAAGGTGTCACGACACCAGTCCTGTACGGCTTTCCCTTTTTCTTAGGCTTTAGGTTATTTTTAGTTTTGCATTTTTCGGGAGATCTGATTTGCGAAACTCAATCAACTCTTTGTGGATTTTGTGCTTCAATTCAATACAATTCAGGCTTCTCTTAAACCTTCGTATCTTGATTTGGTATTAATGTTCATGTCTCATATCAAGTTTATTATGTTTTTGAGATTCATGATGAACTAATCCTTTTATAGGGGATTAACGAGTGGAGATACGATTAATTGATTGTTGTGTGGGGTTTTCTTAGCAAATCTATTGTTTGGGAAAAGAAGAAGCTAAACCCTAGGCTTGACAACCTTAGGAAGTCATTTAGGTGGGAATTAACCCAAAATTGGTATGGCCTATCAGTGAACACCTTAACCCCGAACCAGCCTGGACTGTGAGGTCGAGAGATAAATAGTTCTTGCAGACTCATTATTCTATTGGAAGATCGAGAGATCCTGCTAGGGTAATGACCAGTTAATTGAACAAGGAATCAGAAGCAACAATTAGTTACGATTACTGAAGAGAGCTAGTCACCCATGCTCATATTTGATTAAGTTTTCATAGCAAATTTCCTAAAGTTTTTCCATATATATTATTTTATATCTTTAGTTATTAAAAACTCTTTCTTTATGTTTAATCATAATATAATTTATTTAAAGTACTAATTAGCTCTATTTGTGCTTAGGTTAAGATTAATTTAGTGCTCGCCTCTATTGGGTACTATCCTCAGAGTACTCACCTACTTCGTTGTAATATAATTACAACCTGACTCATATACTTATGGACACCGCCTATTTAACATATTTTGTGCAGGATTTATGCTCTAAACTTTGGTACATCCAAAGATGGTCAAGTTATTGGTGCCATTGTCGGGGAAGCAACGTCATTAGATTAATTTTAATTTTTGCAGTTAATAGAATAATTAGGAAATGAATAAATTATAAATACTATTTTTATATGGTATCTTTATTAACACCTTCTTACTTTCTTATAATTTCAGGTTATAGGAAGGCATTTGCAACGATTCTTACATATATAAGATGATCAACGACTAACTCTTTATAGTGATACTAGATATGGAGTACCAACAATATTTGATCTTTGCAATATGATAAGTAACCTTTAATAATATGATGCAACCATTAGAATTTTTTTTTTATCTAGATTGGTTACGTTCTAGTATTACCCGCCCCATTATTTACAATCCTCATTTTGAATTAAATCCTTCATTATTAACCTAGATTTCTAATAATGTTAGATTTAATGATTATAAAATAGAGGATTCTATAGCTTTCCTCCAACAGTTTGAAGACATATGTAGCATTGTCACACATGTTGGTGCTCCAACAAACACTATTCAATTATTACTAATCACATTCGCATTGGACGGGAAAGAAAAAGCTTGATTAAATGCCCTTCCACCTGATACTATCACTACATGGGCTAATTTTGTGAAATTATTTCTTCAATAGGTCTTGTCTATGACTCATGTACTCATTATTTATGAATAATTATTTCAATTTAAACAGTATCTTACTGAAACATTAGAGCAAGTAAGAGAAAGATTTAAAATAATTCTCAGGTCAGTGCTAGAAGGAGGCATACATTTTGCTTTCCAAATCCAACATTTCTATTATGGATTGGAAAGCCAGAACAGGAAAAAATTTGACATCATGGAAATATGAATCAGAAGAAAACAGGAACGGAAGTCATGGAAATATTGGAAAAATTCAAGGAAAATGAATTTACTTGAGGAAAACATCAAGAATTGGAAGCTGAGGAAATTGCATAATCCAAGTTAGAAGAGAAAAAGTGCCACAAACTGGAATAGATCACAGCAAATGGGGCTGAGCATGTAACAGCCCATTTTCGGTGAGATCGGAACAGTGGTTTCAGGACCACAAATTCGAACCAAAAATAAAATTTTATTTTATTTTATTTCATTTTATAGTTGGTATCATGATAGGAAGGTCACATGAAAATTTTGCTACGAAAATTTTATCGATTGTGTGTTTAATTAGGGAAAGGACTAAATTGCATAAAATGCAAAAGTTGGGTTCTAGTAGCTATAGGTATCAAATAGCTATGGAATTCAAAAATTAAGGTCCTTATATGGTAATTAGACCATTGAAGACTAGTTAGTATATATTTTAATGACTCATCCATGGAAAAATTAGAAAAGGGTAGGGACTAAATTGGAAACCAATAAATTTAATAGATGATAATTAATTAAAAAGAAATAAATCATCTATTTTCATATCATCTTCCCCAATTTTTCTATAGAAACCATAGGAGAGAGGAAGAAAACTTTTCAAGCTTGATAAGGTATGAAATCAAGTCCCGTTTTGAGTAATTTCTATATTTTTAAAATCGGGATAGTCTAATCTTTTTATTTAGGGGATTTATCTGAAACGTTATCAAGGTATGGAATTTGGGTCATGGATGAATATGCTTAAAATTATAAATTTATGGTAGAAAAAGAAATGTTGTTCATAGATAAACAACTTTTATAAAGCACTTTTTGATGAAAACTTGATTTAGGGACTAAAATGAAAAAGTAGTAAAACCAATGGAAAATTTTGAAATTTGTGAAATGCATGTGCTGTAAATGTAGCATATAAATTTTGGCTAGGCTTGGAAAGAGGATTAAATTTCATGAATTTCATTTGTCGAGCCTAGGCACGAAATTAGAATTTTTGAAAAGGATAGGGGCAAAATGGTAATTTTGCCTAGGATGTAATAGAATGCAAATGTAAATGAAATGTGATAGATTAATAGTTAAATTTATCCGTATAGATCCGAAAAGACCAAGTATAGAACTAGATCGAGGAAAGCAAAAGGTTTCGGATTAGTTGACATTCAAATACGAACCATTTTCAAGGTAAGTTCATGTAACTTAAACATGTATGTTAATATGCTTGAAATGAATTGTATGATTTTATGAGATGATATATACATAATGAAATAGTCCTAAGTTGATAAATATGGACAAATTGTCATATTCCGGTTGAGTGTTGAAATTCGATGGATTAAGGTGAGTTTTTGAATAAGAATAATATTGCATATGTTGCAAATAAAATTTAGCCCGGACGGGTAATTCTAATGTAAGCCCTCTTAAGCTTTTGATATAGATTGGATTTAGCCCGAACGGGTAATCCAAATTAAGCTCTCTAGAGCATATCCTATGGATAGGATTTAGCCTGGACTGGTAATCCTATTGTAAAATGTATGGCTCAAAAGTGTGCATTTTTATTTTGTACCCTAATGGGTACTTTTGCACATGAGTATATTACCCGAACATCCATCGAAATTTCAATAGTTCGACAGAAAGGACTCTTGAAGTATGGAAAGGTGAAATTAATGGAAGCTTGTAATGTGATGAGCTCATCTATATTATTTGATATTCATATGAGATTATGCGGCTAACTTGTTTGAATAAGTGTATGTGTTTAGGTAACTTACCCAGAATTGATGGAATGTAAATTTATGCCCAGAATTAATGAAATGTAAATTTATGTATGCTTGTATTAATAAATATGACCGGTAAGTTTATTTTCTACTATACGAACTTACTAAGCATTAAATGTTTACTCTGTTTAATTTTCCCGGTTTTTATAGTGCTCAAAAGCTCGCGAAGGTTAGAGGTCGGTCGGAGCATCAATCACACTATCCACTATCTCATTTTGGTATAAATAGAAATCTCATGTTGGTATAATGGCATGTATAAGTTTATCTGGCCAATGATGGCTTGTAATTTTTGTTTTGTAATCTAGCCATTGGAGTGGCTAGTGATGGTCTAAGTTTGGCCATTTTGAAGTAATATTTTGGTAATCACATAAGTGCTTATTATGTGTTAGTTTGTTGGAATTATGTTAGCATATAAATTTATGATAACAGTAAGTTTATATCCTTTGATGCATGAGATAATACCACATGATTGATGGATAATTTTATGTGAATATGATGTTGGATTGGTGGACATATGCTTGTGAGTTTTGGTGCAAGAAAACGGTAAGTTTTGGGTGACAAATGAGGCTAGAAATGGCTTTATTTTGCCCGCACGGGTAGACGCACAAGCGTGGGTCTAGGCAGTGTGTGACACACGGCCTACCCCATAGGCTTGTGGCCTGGCCGTATGTCCCATGCACCTAAAAAATTAGAAACAAAATGCTCATAATTCGACACACGGGTAGAGACACGGACGTGTGTCTCAGCCGTTTGGTTGACACGGCCATTAACACAGGCGTGTTACATGGCCGTGTGAAAATTGCACCTAAATTTCAAAAATTAAATTCACCACACTGTAACACCCCTAACATGTAACCATCGCCGGAATAGGGTTAAGAGACATTACCGGTCATATCTAAAATTTTATGATCAATTATCAATCATAAATACATCATCATCATATCATAGCAAATCATGTACATAGAGTCCCTTTAGAATGTCTACGAGACCTTAAACATGCCTTGGGAAGGGGTCGGGACTAAACCGAGCTCATACAAATTTTTTCCAAAAACTTAACATTTTTCAAAGTTTCAGAGGTCACACGCCCGTGTGGGCAAGCCGTGCCCATGTGTCCAAGTCGTAGCAAAACAGGGCATACATACTGACTTGTCCACATGGCCGAAGACACGCCCTTGTGCTTGACCCGTGGGCAACACTAACTTAATTCACACGGCCTGTCACATGCCCGTGTGTGAGTCTGACTTTTTTTGAATTATAAACTTAAGAGACACGGTCGAGCCACACACCCGTGTGCTCAACCATGTGGGCAAATATAGGCCATTTACAAGACCAATTTGCCACCCAAATTTTGGGTAACCTACATGCTCAATTACCATATCAGAAAACATACATTTAAATCACCATTCCATCAACCAATTCAAGCATAAAACTTACCATTTCCATTCTCACTAATTCATACCACAATCATCATTCACATAAACCATATATACCTAATATAACCATCATTTTCGTATACCCAAAACATATACTAAAAGCATTCAACTATCAAGCCATATCACATGGCAAGATCTAAGCATCTCAAAATATTCCATATTTATACTAACCTATACATGCCATTTACCAAATATACAACTTCCAAAAGTACCAAAATAAATAGCCGATAGTGTGATTGAGTCGCTGACGATTCCCAGATCCGAGCTAGCTTTAATAAAACTATAAAACAGAGGAAAACTTCACATAGTAAGCTTTAAAGCTTAGTAAGTTCGTAATATAACACAATTAACTCAATAATTCAAATTAAATATGCAAAACTACCAACACCTAGTTCAATTCATCTCAATACTCAATTTTCATCCATAACAATTCCTCACTTTCATATATAACTATATATTCAATGTACAAACATTTACCAAGCTACTCAATCTAACTCTTTCCATCATTAATTCACATATCTATCTATTTATCTCATACTCAACTTCATCAAGCACATAGGTTCTGTACGTACCTGTACCAATACGTATTTAACTACCACGTTTACCATTCAATGCTCCAAACCATTACTCATTCGATCATCTTTAAACATTCGATGAATTCACACACTCAGTGTTGTACAATTAGCCGAAGCCACAATATTATCGCACACTTAGTGCCATTACAATAAACCAATGATGTCTCAATATCGCACAAATAGTGCCAACAAATGATGGAGCTCGAAACTAACTATTATTTTGACAAAGGCAAGCGCACCTATCGAATAGTAGTATAGCTGTGATGAGTCTGGAATATCGTATCCTTAAGGACCAAGAATACTTAGTATCAACTATCTTTTTATTATCTAGCCTAATAATTAAGGGGATTTATTTTTAATCTAAAATTAACTAACTAATTTAACTAACTATGAACGCGACAGAGAGTGAATTGGGAAAATACTTTTGGACAACTTATATGAGATAGGCAATACCTAAGGAAGAATCCACCTAGACTTCATTTATTACTTCTGATTCATGCGATTTATTCACTTGACTTAATCCATAGAAATCCCTAAATTATATTAATACCTCTTTTGAGGCTACTAACAACTGACTCTAGGTTGATTAATTGAAATCTCTTTCTAATTAAAACCCCTATTGTCGCATTAACTCGATCTATGGATTCCCTTATTAGGTTTGACCCTAATTCGGTAGATTTTCCTCACCCTATTTCTAGGGTTGTAATCAACTCCGCTTAATTGTGTTGGTCTACTTTTAGACAGGGACTTTGCTCCACTAAATAAGCACGTTTGACTTGAATTAATAACCTGAATTATCAAACAAGAATAAGAACTCACAATTAAGAATAAGCACAAGTATTTATCTCATAAATCAAATAATAATAAGATCTGTCTTAGGTTTCATTCCCTTAGGTATTTAAGGAATTTAGTTGATACTAATGAAGGGAGACATATTAGAATAGGGAAAACAACAAAACATAAGAAAACCCAAAAACTTCTAAAGAACTTGATGGGAGATCCTCAGTCTTGATGGAGATCCTTCTCCTAAGCTATTCCCGATGGCTGTCTTGTAGTATTTTCTCCTTCTACTCGGCATCTATTCAACGTCTTGTCGACCTCTCTATCGACCTCCTCTTTTAGGTTGCCCCCTAGGGTCTTTATATAGTGATAAACCGTAATATAAAATATTTTAATCCCACATTTAGCATATTTTTGGATGATTTAAGCCTTGAATTATGGAATTTGGTGCTCTTAATCCTTTATTTTCATGTTTTGTATTCAGGAGAGCACCGGAGGATGAAAAGAACGAGAAACGGGCCTAAAACGGAGTAAATGGGTCATATCACGAATGAAACACCCCACACCCGGCCCACGAGCCTGGACCGGATCTGGTATGTTCCTCAAGTAAACCGGTTCAAAGTTCTTTTGTTACTTTGGGAATATAGTGTGTTTTGAAAGAAATATAGTTTTGAGTTGGGCTCAAGTAGAAAACAAAATCGTTTTATAATGAAAACCCTTTTAAATTTTAGGTGATAAAACATATAGAATACATTTAAAATAAATTACTTAATCTTTAACTTAATAAAAATTTCAGTAACATAATAAATAAAAAGTAAATAAAATAGTGCACTATGGCCTTATGGCCTTATTACATCAAGTAAATCCAAATAATTCGAGTACTTAAAAATTAATAGTCCATAAAAATAGAAACTTCATGTTGAGCATGGCCACCACAAGTTCTCATTGTCCCGGTCCATTATTGTTCATCACCAAACATGGTCCTCAACCGGGTGAGTCAACAGACTCAATGTGTACACAACACTAAATCATAATAGAATCAGTATATAACAAATATTACACATTCATATCATAGCATACAAATTATGATGCATTCCCAAACCCAAACCTAACAAGCCATCCGCTACACTCCCCGCACCAACCTCGTACACCGTGGGGACTACTAAGTCGACCCTCCTTCGCTACACTCCATATCGCGGTCTTAGGTCACCGCATTTGTGGTCTTAGGTCACCACATTCGATATCGCGGTCTTAGGTCACCAGCATTCGATTAATGTGGTCTTAAGTCACCACATTCGATACCACGGTCTTAGGTCACCGTGTTCGTGGTCTTAGGTCACCACATTCACTTCCCTTTCAATAACCCATATGCCCCATTTTGTAATATGCATTAATATGCCAAAGTTCACATTCTTATTCTCATGTTAAAATAACATATTTCATATTCCTAGTAGGAGTAGGAAACGTACCTGAGTACTTAGTACCATAATATGGTACCTTAGCCACTTTCTTATTCTTAATATCACATATTTTAATTAGACATAGCCATAAAACTTATTAAGAATTAGTGTGGGGTACACACCTGATTCGCTTAGCAAATTCCTTGAGATCTTGAAATCTGATCTATCGCTTAGATCCTTAATCCCTACATTTGATTAATCATTTACTAATTTAATAAAAAGCCATTCGGCCATAAATCCAAATCCTAGTAGGATTAGTATACTAAAACTTACCTTGTTGCCGATTAACTTAAGAATCAAGTCCCGAATTGAATCCTTGCTTCCTTACTGTTGTCGAAAACCCTATAGACACATGTTAAAGTTTAATCTAACATTAAACATAATGAATGGCCTTTGGCCGAATCTTATAGTTTCTCACCTTGAATCTTAGAAATCCCGAAACCTTCCTCCTTGTAGTCAACAGTCACAAAATCTCGAAGTTTTCCTTCAAAGTTTCAGCCAACATGAATATGTCATTAAAACCTTGCCTTTTTGTTTTTAAAGAAGAAAGAAAATAATCATAATAGATCCTCACCCTTTTATATGGAAATCGGCAACACCCTTTGATCTATGAAAATATTCGGCTATGGCTTAGATGTGTATCACCAAATTTCGGTTTCCTTGAATAATTGGCTAGGGTTTTCTTTGGGGTTTCGGCTTCTGATGGATTGGAAAGAAAAGAAGAAGAAGAAAGAATAAAGGATGAGAGGAAACTTGTGATTTTGTCAGAAAAGGATTCGGGGAAGATGACAAGAGAATTTCCGCAGAGGCTTGCTTGGAGAGAAAAAAAATTGTAAAATGCCTCACTTTTCCTCCTACTGCCGAATTTACTAGGCCAAAAGTCCCTTTCTTGGCCATCACTTTTTTATTTGATAACTTTATCTCCTTAATTTAAAATAATTAAAGAATAATCCTTTATTATCTCCTTGAAAAATAATCTAAAATAAAAATCCATTATTTATCCTTATTAGTCGAAATTTAAAGAGAATAAAACTCTTCTTTTAAACACCTTGTGCCGTCCACCTTACTTCTTCTCAAAGCAAAATAAAAATTCTTTTATTTGCTTTCCTCGTGACTCAACTCGTGCCCAATACCCTTGCATGTGGCGCCATTTCCAGAGGCCCTAAGTGGCATCTCCAGGCCACTTTTCCAAGCCTATTTGTGTGTCAAATTTCACATACTTTTTCTCTTAAGGCCTCCTTGCCTTAATTTCCTCTTTTAAACTCTAAAACTCGACATTTCTAAGTCATTTCTAAGTTTCCAAAAATTTTCGTTTGCCTCTTTAAACTTGACATTTCCTTACATTTCCAAGTTTCCGAAAATGTTCACTTTCCACTTTTGAATCATTTCCAAATCATTTCCGTTTCCAAAAATGTTCATTTTTAAATCATTTCCATGCATTTCTAGGTTTCCAAAAATGTTCACTTTCCTCTTTTAAACCTAACATTTCCATACATTTCCAGGTTTCCAAAAATGTTCAAAATATATTCATAACACATAAGACATGTCATTTCGTACAATTAAACCGAAAATGCATAGGCCCTTTTCAGGATGTTACAACGAAATCAACATGGTCTGGGCCCAAGCCACATGGTCGTGCCACCTTAACAGACCCGAACATGGCTGACCACAATTCACAAGGGCGTGTGCCATGCGCGTGTCCCTGTCGTGACAAAGAAGAGTTTCATTCGGATTAGGGTACTTAAAGGCAAAGAAAGCCACTCCAAAAGCCTATATAAACACCCTAGAGGCCAACCTTCAAGGGGGAGTCTAGTTAGGTGTCCAAGTTAGCCGAAAAGCCGAGCCAAAGAGGCCAGAATTGTGGGATTACTCGAAGAAAGCTAGTTGATTCATCTCAAGAAGTCAAAGTTATACTCAAACCAAAGGAATTTCTCTTGAATTCCTTCGATGAGTTTTAGGGTTTTTCTTATGTTTTGTTTTATATTTTCTTTTGAGATGTATTCTTTTATCATTATGAACTAAACCCCTTAAATACCTGAGGGGGATGAAACCTAAGACGGATCTTGTTATTGTTTTCTGAACTATATGATAAATACTTGATTTGTTTTTAATTATATGCTCTTAATTCTTGTTTCAATATTTCAGGATACTAATTCAAGTATTGATGCGCTTAGGTAGTGGAGCAAAAGACCCTGTTTAAGAGTAGATCTAACATAATTAAGCGGAGTTGATCGCAACCCTAGAAATAGGATGACGAAAATCTACCGGATTAGGGTCAAACCTAATATGGGAGTCCATAGATCGAGTTAATGCAATTCTAGGGGTTTTAATTAGAAAGAGATTTCAAGTAATCAACCTAGGGTTAGACGTTAGTAGCCTCGAAAGAGGTATTAATATAAATTAGGGAATCCTACGGATCAAGTCAAGTGAATAAATCGTCTGGTTCAGCGTTAAATAACAACTGAAGTCTAGGTGGATTCTTCCTCGGGTATTGTCTTAATCAATTGGTTTTTCCCACAAGTATTTTCCCAAATTCATCCTCTTTGTCTTTGCATCTTTAGCTAAGTTGTAAGTTAATTAATAATTCACTTTTATTCTTAGGCTAAATAATAAAAAGAAAGCTAGTATTAGTACTTCTAGTTCCATTGGGTTCGACAATCCGGTCTTGCCACTAACTATACTACTGTTCGATAGGTACGGCTGCCTCAATCGTTGTCATAGTTAGTTTCTAGGCTCGATCCTTCTTTTTATAAATTTTTAAGACTCTGACATACGATCAAGTTTTTGGCGCCGTTGCCGGGGAACTAAAATATTAAGAACGCTCAACTTTTATTACTTTAGCCATTTATTATTTTTGCAATTTATTTTTTATTTTTATTTTGCTTTTAACTTTACTAATTTTTCTTCTTTTATTTGCTCTTAGCAGGTACCTCTAGTTTATGACTAGAAGGAACCCGACAGGACCCCTAATTTATGATACTGATATTGAAGGTACTGTTCGTAGAAATCATAGAGAAATAAGGCGAAGCTTAAATTACATAGAAGAAGAGCAAGGAATCGAAACCAATACCACCGAAGAGATGGCCGAGAATAATCCACTACGTCTAGAGGCTGCCGAACATCATGCTCCTAGAACTATGTATGATTATGCTAAACCTAATTTAACAGGAACTGAGTCAAGTATTGTTAGGCCTGCTATTGTTGCAAATAATTTTGAACTGAAACCTAACACAATCTAGATGATACAACAATTTGTTCAGTTTGATGGTTTTCAGGACGAAGATCCAAACAATCGCTTGGCAAATTTCCTAGAATTTTGCAATACTTTCATAATAAATGGCGTTTCTGATGATGTCATCCGTCTTCGGTTATTTCCCTTTTCCTTGAGGAATAAATCTAAACAGTGGTTGCATTCTCTTCCACGAGGATCAATCACTACATGGGAACAAATGACCGAAAATTTTCTGTTAAAATATTTTCCGCATGCTAAAACGGCCAAGTTGAGGAATGATATCTCTTCTTTTGTGCAGATGGATTTAGAGACACTTAACGATGCATGGGAGAGATACAAAGATCTATTGAGAAGGTGCCCACACCATGGATTACCCTTGTAGCTACAGATCCAAACATTTTACAACGGGGTGAACCCTTCAACAAGATAATTAATTGATTCAGCTGTCGGCAAAACCTTGAATAACAAAACACCTGAGGCTGCCTACGAATTCATTAAAGAGATGTCACTGAATAACTATCAGTGGCAAGTCACAAGGACAAAGCCAACAAAAGCAGCCAGTGTTTTCAACCTCGACGCAGTAACCACGCTATCAAACCAGGTAGAACTGCGTCGAGTCACGTATGTGATTCTTTGTAGGTACGTCCAGTCATGCAATGCGATACAAATAGAGGAGGGATGAGCAATACAGAATATCCACGTTACAACTCGAGCGCTGAGAACAAGCAAGTTCACTATATGGGTAACAATTTCAAATCTCCAAATAACCCTTATAGTAATACTTATAATCTAGGTTGGATGAATCACCCCAATTTTTCATGGGGTGGTTAAGGAAATCAGAGACAACAACCCCCTCCAAACTTCCAACAACAGCCATACCCACAAGAAAAGAAGCCGAACCTTGAAGAGATGCTGACAAAATTCATAGCGGTGTCAGAAAAACGTTTCCAAAACACTGAGACAACACTTAAAAATCAACAAGCATCGATTCAAGGGATCGAGAACCAATTAGGGCAACTCGCTAAGCTAATCTCTGAACAACCACAAGGCAGCTTGCCAAGCAACACTGAGACTAACCCAAAGGAGCAACTTCAAGCCATAACAACTCAGGATAGTGTAGGGTTAGATGAGTTTAAATTAAGCCAAGAGAATTCGGTAGAGAACGGTAAGGTCGAGGTAAGTCACGAGAAGCCAAAACCGGTAATTAAAGAGTACCAACCTCGTATACCTTATCCTGATGGGATGAAGAAGGACAACACAGACGAACAATTCGGTAAATTTATTAAACTTTTAAACAAATTACATATTCACTTATCGTTTCTTGAAGCTCTTTCGCAGATGCCAGATTCAAGGAAATTTTTAAAAGATCTGTTAACAAACAAAAGGAACTAAACGCAGTGTGCTCAGCAATGTTGCAAAACAAACTACCACAAAAATTAAAAGATCCAGGGAGTTTTACAATCCCATGCTTAATTGGTAGTTTATCTATTGATAATGCTTTAGCTGATTTAGGGGAAAGCATCAATGTTATGCCTTATAATTGGTAGTTTATGACTCGACACACCCACGGTGCACGGGCGTGGGAACATACCAGACCTGAAATTTCTTTTTAAACCACCCCTCTCCCATTCTTACTTACTCCCCACCCTTCTTTCTCCTTTATATCCCCTCTCCATTTTCATTCCTTCCTCCACTCTCCTAACTCTTGTTCTGACAATCATCCATGTCGAAGAAATGGAAGGATCTTAGCACAGTCTCCCTTTGTGAGACCGATCTACATAAGTTCATGCCGGCCGCTTCATTAACTCGACAAGAAAAGGACCTTTGAGTCCATTTAATTTCTCTTTTCATTTTCACTTCTCCTTTACCTTCCTTTTATGTATTTTTCTTTTACTTAGTTTAATCTATTCTATTTCGTTTTCTTTGATTTAGGTTCTAAAGGCTGCTAGGGAATCACCACGACCACGACCATAGCCACCCCACCGTAGCCTTAGAAATCACACCCACCTCGCGAACCATCTAACAATAAAGACTCTTCGGTCCATTAATATTTTGTTTTAATTTTATTTTACTTTCTATTTTCTTTATCTTTATCTTTCTTGTCTTTAAATATATATTTAATATATTTTGAATTATTATTATTTCCTGGCTAATTCTTCGCGAGCATCCCAATTTCTTCATCTAGCGCAGAGATTGTCGGCGGGCACCACACCACGGCACTCCCAACTCAAGGAAGCCATCCAAATTCAGGAAGTTTTAGCTCTCCCTATCTCTTCAATTTCATATATATCTTTGTACATTGAGGGCAATGTACATTTTAAGTGTGGGGGTGAATATTTATTTCGAAAAAGTGCCTAACTCTCTGCATTATTCTCAAATCCCTGAATGATATCTTGTATTTAAGTAATTTTCTCATATTACTAATTAGAATGAAATTTCCTGTGATTCATGATGTGTATTGATCTGTTTTGGATTAAGTCATTGATAACTGTGCAGTGATGATTTATATGTTTTGGATTAAGTCATTGATAATTGTGCAGTGATGATTTAAACTTTAGGAGACTAGAGAATCAAGCATGATAAGTCCATTTTCAAAAAATTAAAATTTTGCTAGGTTGTCTACCTGAATCTAATTATTACCTTGAAATTTGAAATTTACAAAGTTGATATCAAAAACCCATAATTTTTGTGAGATCTTGAGCCTTTTAGAGCATACATTCTTTCGTGCTCACTTTGTGATTATGAGTGTGTCAACATTGAGCTGTTATTCTAGAACTTGCTGCGATTATACATGTCAAGACCACATTATTGATTTGATATACAGAAATGATAAAGGCACTGAGGATTTAACTCACTCACTCCACTAAAAAGCTTACCCTCACAATTAACCCCTGGTGAACCCCTTTGATCCTAACAACCCCTTTTTTGACTCACCTACTAATATTAACCCAAAACCCGGTCTGTATTTGTTATCACCATTCCTCTTGACCACCCTTATATCGAGATTTGATTTTGAATAATTTTCTAACTATGATCTATATTTCAGTTGTTAAAGTTCTTTCTCATTATTGACTTGATTTGTTCTTAAAAAAAATTGAAGTATATTCATTATTAGTTCTATAATTAAGTGAGCTTACATGTTTAAATTCCACATCTTGAAGAAAAAGCTCGTATTATTAGTATTACAAGTTTTTCATTAATATAATTATTCAAGAGTAATTCATTTCTCTAGTTAGGTAAATTGTCAATTCAATCTCGATTCTAACCCCCTAATTCAGCCTTTATCCACACCTTTAACCCGAGCCCTATTACAACCCTTTTTAAAGACTTTGATTTGTGTATAATCTCATTTTACAATGGTGGAGATTTGATTTTCAGGCAAGCTTATGGGATTAACTTTTCATGTTTGACTTTTGACTGCTTAATTTTGAACCTTAAACACTTTGAGTGATTTGAGTGAATCTTTAGGGAGGATGTCAACTCTTGTCAATTTTGAATTAAAGGTGATTATTTAGGAAAGGGGAAAACACCTATATTTTCATGCTACAAAAACTATGACTTTGATTGTTTGAATGTTTAGGATCTTTCTATTTAAATTATCAATGTATGAATTATCTATGAATTATGATGAAACATTATTGATGAATATTATGAATCAAGGAAGTTCATTTAATTGTGAGTTGAGAATTTTGTTTGAGGACAAGCAAATGCTTAAGTGTGGGGGTATTTGATAAACCGTAATATAAACATATTTTAATCCCACATTTAGCATATTTTTGGATGATTTAAGCCTTGAATTAAGGAATTTGGTGCTCTTAATCCTTTGTTTTCATGTTTTATATTCAGGAGAGCACTGGAGGATGAAAAGAACGATAAACGGGCCTAAAACGAAGTAAATGGGTCATATCACGAAATCAACACGGCCTGGGCCCAAGCCACATGGCCACGCCACCTTAACAGACCCGAATACGGCCTAACCACGATTCACACGGGCGTGTGCCATGGGCGTGTCCCTGTTGTGACAAAGAAGAGTTTCATTCAGATTAGGGTACTTAGAGGCAAAGAAAGCCATTCCAAAAGCCTATATAAACACAATAGAGGCCAACCTTCAAGGGGGAGTCCAGTTAGGTGTCCAAGTTAGGCCAAGAGCTGAGCCAGAAAAGCCAGAATTGTGGGATTTACTTGAAGAAAGCCAGTTGATTCATCTCAAGAAGCCGGAGTTATACTCAAACCGGAGGATTTTCTCCTCAATTCCTTCAGGGAGTTTTAGGGTTTTTCTTATGTTTTGTTTTATATTTTCTTTTGAGATGTATTCTTTTATCATTATGAACTAAACCCCTTAAATACTTGAGGGGGATGAAACCTAATACGGATCTTGTTATTGTTTTCTGAACTATATGATAAATACTTGATTTGTTCTTAATTATGTGCTCCTAATTCTTGTTTTGATATTTCAGGATATTGATTCAAGTATTGATGCGCTTAGGTAGTGGAGCAAAAGTCCTTGTTTAAGAGTAGATCTAACATAATTAAGCGGAGTTGATCGCAACCCTAGAAATAGGATGACGAAAATTTGCCGGATTACGGTCAAACCTAATATGAGAGTCCATAGATTGAGTTAATGCAATTCTAGGGGTTTTAATTAGAAAGAGATTTCAATTAATCAACCTAGGGTTAGACGTTAGTAGCCTCGAAAGAGGTATTAATATAAATTAGGGAATCCTATAGATCAAGTCAAGTGAATATATCATTTGGTTCAGCGTTAAATAACAAGTGAAGTCTAGGTGGATTCTTCCTCGGGTATTGTCTTAATCAATTGGTTTTTCCCAAAAGTATTTTCCCAAATTCATCCTCTTTGTATTTGCATCTTTAGCTTAGTTGTTAGTTAATTAATAATTCACTTTTATTCTTAGGCTAAATAATAAAAAGAAAGTTAGTATTAGTACTTCTAGTTCCTTTGGGTTCGATAATCCGGTCTTGCCACTAACTATACTACTGTTCGATAAGTGCGCTTGCCTCAATCGTTGTCATAGTTAGTTTCTAGGCTCGATCCTTCTTTTTATAAATTTTTAAGACTCTGACATACGATCATATAGGCTTTGAGATGCCTTACTTGGCCCACAAGTAGCCTATTCCAAATAGAACTCACCCTAGTCTCGGCAGAGACACGCCCGTGGTGGACTCCTTCGGCCGTGGTTGATTCTGCTTGCCCTACACGACCATGTGATCTGCCCGTGTCCAATGGACCACGCCATTTTATTTCTGATGTAGGCCTATTTTGTCCCTTTTTGGCCCGTTTCTCGTTCTTTTCGACTCCTAAGCCCTCCTGAGTATAAAACATGAAATCTAAAGGATTAGGAGCATCGAATTCATTAAATCTAACGAATATTCATCCAAAATTCAGCCAAGCATGGGGTAAAATATGTGTAAATTATGGTTTATCAACTAATATAGTCAATGCTTTCTTTAATTCACATACTTAGTGCAATACATCATTATACCGATTCTGTTCACGCACACTTAGTGCCACATTTCTTCAAACTCACCTTTAACATTACTAATTCATCAACCACATATTCGTTCATTACATAACATATAAACATGATTAAAGCAGTTCGTATTATACATGAACTTACCTCGGAGGTAGAACACAATACAAGTCGATCAATCGAGCACTTTATTCTTGCCTCGATCTCGATCCGAATCTCTCTTTTCTTGAACTATACATATTCAAATTTAGCTCATTCATTCACCAAATCATTCAATTTAATCCAACAACACATTTTGAGTATTTTACAAAATAGCCCTCACATTTGCACATTTTGACATTTTAGTCCCTATTTCATAAAATCATCAAATACACATAACTTCATTATACTATGCTTAGGCCGAATCTTCCTCATGTTCATACAAGCCCACATATTTCATTTATTTCACATTTTAGTTCTCAAATTTCTGATTTTCACAATTTAGCCCATTTTTTACATTTTTGTCAAAAATCACTTTACAAAACATTAAAGCCTATCAACAATTATTCATTATTCATCATCAACTATCACAAAGCTCCAACATTCATCAATCGCATCTTACAAAATCACCCACAAATTCAAAAATTAAGACATGGGCTAGCTAGAACACAAAGCAACGATCACAAAAACGTAGAAATCATCAACATCGAGCCCAGAACATACCTTGGTTAAGAACAACTATGGCCGAATGTGAGAAAGCTTTTAACCCTTATTCTTTCTTCAATTTTCAGAAAAAACAAGGATGATAATGGCTTGTTTTTCATATTTGTTTTATTTATTAATCATTAATACATTGTTTACCATTTTACCCTTAATTACTAAACCATTTAACCATCAAACATTAGACCATTTATGTCTATTCCCACTATCAATGGTCTATTATCAACATAAGGACCTTTCATTTAATAAGCCATGACAATTAAGTACTGTAACAATCAGCACACAGCTTTTGCATTTTATGCGATTAAGTCCTTTTTCACAATTCGGTACATAATCGATAAAAATTTCACACAGAATTTTCACACATGCTTAATCAAATACTGTAAACACTAAAAATAATATTAAAATATTTTTCTGACCTTGGATTTGTGGTCCCGAAACCACTATTTTGATTAGGGTCTAAATCGGGCTGTTACAACTCTCCCCCTTTAGGGATTTTCATCCCCGAGAATCTTACTAATGAATAGATTCAAATATTGCTCTTCATAACATCTTCAGGCTCCCACGTAACCTCTTCAACTCCGTGTTTGTGCCATAACACTCTCACTAAAGAAATTCTCTTATTTCTCAACTCTTTGATCTCATGTGCCAGAATTTGAATCGGTTCTTCATTATACGATAGATTAGACTGAATCTCATCTTCAGTAGGGGAAATCACATGTGATGGATCAGATCTATATCATCTACGCATTGATACGTGAAGTACATTATGGATATTTTCTAGCTCAGGTGGCAACAATAATCTATAAGCAACTGACCCAATACGTTCAATAATCTCATACGGCCCGATAAACCTCGGACTCAATTTACCTTTTCTGCCGAAACAAAATATTTACTTCCACAGAGACACTTTCAAAAACACATTATCACTGATTTCAAATTCAATATCTTTTCATTTCAAATTTGCATAAAACTTCTGACGATCTGATGCCGCTTTCAAACTGTCACGGATCACTTTCACTTTCTGTTCAGTCTCTTTAATCAAATGAACCCCGTGAATCTTATTTTCACTAAGCTCAGCCCAATACAATCAAGTTCTGCATTTTCGACCGTAAAGAGCCTCATATGGTACCATTTTAATGCTTGATTGAAAGCTATTATTTTACGTGAATTAAATCAATAGCAGATGCTTTTCCTATGTACTTTCAAACTCAAGAATAGAACATCTCAACATATCCTCGAGAATCTGAATGATCCGCTCGAATTGACCATCTGTTTGCGGATGAAATGCAGTACTAAAATGCAGCTTCGTACTTAAAGCCTCTTGCAGTTTCTTCCAAAACCACGAAGTAAACCTCGGATCTCTATTAGACGCAATAGATAATGGTACCCCGTGCAATCTCACAATCTCAGAAATATACAATTAGGCTAACATATCAAGTGAATAATTTGTTCTCGCCGAAATAAAATAAGCTAATTTCGTTAATCTATCAACTATCACCCAAACGGCATCTTTCTTTCTTGGAGATAGAGGTAGCGCCGACACAAAGTCCATTATGATTCTCTCCCATTTCCACTCAGGAATCATAATCGGTTGTAACAAACCGAATGGCGCCTGATGTTCATCTTTAACTTGCTGACAAACTAAACATTTCAAAACAAACTTTGAGATATCCCATTTCATACCATACCACCAATAAAACTGTTTCAGATCATTATACATTTTAGTACTTCCCGGATGAACAAACAAACGACTATTATGAGCCTCATTCAAAATCAACTGAATCAACTCTGAATTTCTCAGAATACAAATTCGATCTTAGAATCTCAAACAATCATCACTATCAACTCAAAATTTTGAATCAGAATTCAAACCACACTGAGCTCGTTTTGCCATCATCTCAGCATCACTTTTCTAGGCATCACAAATCCGTCGTAAAATCATTGGCCTCACTTTCAACTCAGCCAAAACCGAACCATCATCACACAAATCTATCTGAGTACTCATTGCTCGTAAGGCAAATAAAGACTTTTGGCTCAAAGCATCAGCAATAACATTAGCCTTTCTCGAAAACTGCGACACATTTCTCGCTAGCCCCGCTAGTCCTGCTAGTCCCAGAAAACTGCGAACTTCAGACAGATTTCTCGAAGGTTTCCAATCTAAAATTGCTGAAATCTTGCTCGAATGAACTTGTATTCCTGCAGCTGACACTACATGTCCCAAAAACTAACCTTGCACAACCAGAATTGTTTCTCACGCAGAGTCTGTAACACGATTCTCAAATGCTCGGCATGTTGCGTCTCATCCTAAGAATAAATCAAAATATCGTCAATAAACACAATGACAAACTGATCCAAATACGGTCTGAATATTAGATTCATCAAATCCATAAATACTGTAGGAGCATTCGTTATTCTGAAAGGCATAACTTAAAATTCATAATGTCCGTACCTCGTTCTGAAAGTAGTTTTTGGCACATATGATTCTTTGACTCTTAACTGATAATATCCCGATCTCAAATCTATTTTTGAAAATACTGTAGCCCCTTTCAACTGATCAAACAAATCATTTATTTGCGATAGAGGGTACTTATTCTTTATCGTCACTTTCTTCAACTGTCGATAGTCAATACACATCCTCATAATACCATCTTTCTTTTTCACAAACAATACAGTAGCACCCCAGGGCGAGAAACTTGGTCATGCAAATCCTCTGTCTGTTAACTCTTGCAACTGAGACTTCAACTCTTTCAATTCTGTCAGTGCCATTCGATACAGAGCTATTGATATAGGATTCTTCCCCGGCACTAAGTCAATACCAAATTCAACTTCTCGTATCAGAGGTAATCCCGGTAGTTTTTCAAGAAACACATCAAGGAACTCAAAAACCACAGGCACTGATTCAACTTTCTTTTCTGCCACTTTTGTATCTATCACATATGCAAGATAAGCTTCACATCCCTTTTTCACATAATTCAAAGCTTTCATCGCAGATATTACAGTCAGTAACCCATTTAAATCACTAGATTAAATTCGAACTATCTCACCATTCTGACTTTTCAATTTAATACTCTTCTATTTGCAATTTACAATGGCATTATGCAAAGTTAGCCAATCCCTACCCAGAATTATATCAAATTCATCAAAGGGTAATAGCATCAGATTAGCCAAAAAACAAATATCCTGAAACATCAACAGATAATGGTTGCACACTTTGTCAACCAGAACACACTTGTCCAAGGGGTTCACTACTCTAATTACAAACTCAGTAGACTCAACAGGTAAAGTCTTACTAAATACTAGATTCACACATACATATGAATGAGTAGATCCTAGATCTATCAATGCAATCACATCAGTATCAAAAAGTGTAAAAGTACCAGTAATAACGTCTGGAGATGACGCTTCTTCTCGAGCACGAATTACATAAGCTCGGGCAGGTGCTCTAGGCTCCTCCACATCCGAGAAGACCAAGTACAGAACTAGGTCGAGGAAAGCAAAAGGCTTTGGATTAGTTGACATTCAAATACAAACCATTTTCAAGGTAAGTTCATGTAACTTAAACATGTATCTTAATATGCTTGAAATGAATTGTATGATTGTGTGAGATGATATATACATAGGGTGGGTTTGGATGGGAAATTAAGTGCAATGCGGTGCATTTAACTTAGTTTTTTCTCATGCTACTGTATCGCTACATTATCTAATCTCACCGCCACCGCTATTTTTACACTAACCGCAAGTAAACGCACCGCCTATCCAAACCTTCCCATAATGAAATAGTCTTAAGTTGTTAAATATGGACAAATTGTCATATTCCGGTTGAATGTTGAAATTCGATGGATTAAGGTGATTTCTTGAATAAGAATAATATTTCATATGTTGCTGATAGAATTTAGCCTTGGGGGGTAATTCTAATGTAAGCCCTCTTGAGCTTTTGATACAGATTGGATTTAGCCCGGACGGGTAATCCAAATTAAGCTCTCTAGAGCATATACTACGGGTAGGATTTAGCTTAGACTAGTAATCCTGTTGTAAAATGTATGGCTAAAGAGTTTGCATTTTTATTTCATACCCTAATGGGTACTTTTGCACATGAGTATATTACTCGAACATCCACCGAAATTTTAATAGTTTGACGAAAAGGACTCTTGAAGTATGGAAAGGTGAAATTAATGGAAGCTTGTAACGTGATGAGCTCATCTATATTATTTGATATTCATATGAGATTATGCGGCTAACTTGTTTGAATAAGTGTATGTGTTTAGGTAACTTACCCAGAATTGATGGAATGTAAATTTATCATCTTCCCCAATTTTTCTATGGAAACCATAGGAGAGAGGAAGAAAACTTTTCAAGCTTGATAAGGTATGAAATCAAGTCCCGTTTTGAGTAATTTCTATATTTTTAAAATCGGGATAGTCTAATCTTTTTATTTAGGGGATTTATCTGAAACGTTATCAAGGTATGGAATTTGGGTCATGGATGAATATGCTTAAAATTATAAATTTATGGTAGAAAAAGAAATGTTGTTCATAGATAAACAACTTTTATAAAGCACTTTTTGATGAAAACTTGATTTAGGGACTAAAATGAAAAAGTAGTAAAACCAATGGAAAATTTTGAAATTTGTGAAATGCATGTGCTGTAAATGTAGCATATAAATTTTGGCTAGGCTTGGAAAGAGGATTAAATTTCATGAATTTCATTTGTCGAGCCTAGGCACGAAATTAGAATTTTTGAAAAGGATAGGGGCAAAATGGTAATTTTGCCTAGGATGTAATAGAATGCAAATGTAAATGAAATGTGATAGATTAATAGTTAAATTTATCCGTATAGATCCGAAAAGACCAAGTATAGAACTAGATCGAGGAAAGCAAAAGGTTTCGGATTAGTTGACATTCAAATACGAACCATTTTCAAGGTAAGTTCATGTAACTTAAACATGTATGTTAATATGCTTGAAATGAATTGTATGATTTTATGAGATGATATATACATAATGAAATAGTCCTAAGTTGATAAATATGGACAAATTGTCATATTCTGGTTGAGTGTTGAAATTCCATGGATTAAGGTGAGTTTTTGAATAAGAATAATATTGCATATGTTGCAAATAAAATTTAGCCCGGACGGGTAATTCTAATGTAAGCCCTCTTAAGCTTTTGATATAGATTGGATTTAGCCCGAACGGGTAATCCAAATTAAGCTCTCTAGAGCATATCCTATGGATAGGATTTAGCCTGGACTGGTAATCCTATTGTAAAATGTATGGCTCAAAAGTGTGCATTTTTATTTTGTACCCTAATGGGTACTTTTGCACATGAGTATATTACCCGAACATCCATCGAAGTTTCAATAGTTCGACAGAAAGGACTCTTGAAGTATGGAAAGGTGAAATTAATGGAAGCTTGTAATGTGATGAGCTCATCTATATTATTTGATATTCATATGAGATTATACGGCTAACTTGTTTGAATAAGTGTATGTGTTTAGGTAACTTACCCAGAATTGATGGAATGTAAATATATGCCCAGAATTGATGGAATGTAAATTTATGTATGCTTGTATTAATAAATATGACCGGTAAGTTTATTTTCTACTATACGAACTTACTCAGCATTAAATGTTTACTCCGTTTAATTTTCCCGATTTTTAGAGTGCTCAAAAGCTCGCGAAGGTTAGAGGTCGGTCGGAGCATCAATCACACTATCCACTATCTCATTTTGGTATAAATAGAAATCTCATGTTGGTATAATGGCATGTATAAGCTTATCTGGCCAATGATGGCTTGTAATTTTTGTTTTGTAATCTAGCCATTGGAGTGGCTAGTGATGGTCTAAGTTTGGCCATTTTGAAGTAATATTTTGGTAATCACATAAGTGCTTATTATGTGTTAGTTTGTTGGAATTATGTTAGCATATAAGTTTATGATAAGAGTAAGTTTATATCCTTTGATGCATGAGATAATACCACATGATTTATGGCTAATTTTATGTGAATATGATGTTCGATTGGTGGACATATGCTTGTGAGTTTTGGTGTAGGAAAACAGTAAGTTTTGGAGACAAATGAGGCTAGAAATGGCTTTATTTTTACCGCACGGGTAGACGCACGGGCGTGTGTCTAGGTCATGTTCCATAGACGTGTGGCCTGGCCATGTGTCCCCTGCACCTAAAAATTTAGAAACAGAATGCTCAAAATTGGGCACACGGGCAGAGACACAGGCGTGTGTCTTAGCCGTGTGGTTGACACGGCCATGAACACGGGTGTGTTACATGGTCGTGTGAAAACTACACCTAAATTTCAAAAATTAAATTCGCCACACGGCCTAGCACACGGGCGTGTGACTTCAATTTTTTTTCATGCGTGCAAGTCAGAGAGTTACAGGGGTTAGGGGCACGGATGTGTGTGACCACACAGCCTGATTGCACAGGCGTTTCCCTAGACCACACGGGCATGTGAGCCCTGTAACTTAGAAAAATTTTGTAATTTTGCAAAAAATCCTTTGAAGTTCCGATTAAGTCCCTATTTTTTTCTACTATTCATATTGAGCCTCAAGTGTCCATTTAAGGGACGTTACAAATGATCTCGTTTAATGAATAATAATTGACGTGAATTATTTGAAAAATGTCTTGAAAGTCCTGGTAATGCTCTGTAACCCTGTTACGGGTTAAGGTGTAACAGAGCATGATGAATATGAATTAGAAGAAGGGAAATGAGATGATACACAGCAAGGAAATAACCAGATAACTCTTAAACTTGATTGGTGGTGACAAAACAAAGGGCAACCAGAACAACTCAGTCCAAGTACAACAAAAATGGCAGCCTCTATTATCATGACGCCTGAGTTAAAGTTAAAGCAATTACTAGAACACTTGAAGTATGGATACTTTAGGGGAGAAAAACACATTACTTGTGATTATAGTTGCTAGGTTGAGTTCAAAGCTAGAAGAGGCCTTGTTAAGTGTTCAAGAATCGCACAAAAAAGCCATTAGATGGACGGTTGCTGATATTAAGGGAATTAATCCTGCATTGTGTCAACATAATAAGATTAGGCTAGAAGAAGGTAAAAAGCCAGTGGTAGATGCACAGCATCGGCTAAATCCGGCTATGAAAGAAGTGGTAAAAAAAGAACTCCTCAAATGGCTGGATGGGGGTATTGTTTATGCAATCTCTGACAATGAATGGTTTAGTCCAACACAATGCGTTACGAAGAAAGGGGGATTAACGGTAGTTGAGAATGATAAGAATGAGTTGATACCAACAAGGACAGTCACTAGTTGGAGGGTATGCATAGACTATCGAAAACTAAATGATGCAACAACAAAAAGATCATTTCCCACTCCTTTTTATTGATCAAATGCTTGATAGATTAGTAGGAAAAGTGTATTATTGTTTCCTTGATGGATATTCTAGATATTATCAAATTCCTATGCATCCAAACGATCAAGAAAAAAACCTTGATGGATATTCTAGATATTATCAAATTCCTATGCATCCAAACGATCAAGAAAAAAACCACCTTTACATGTCCTTTTGATACATATGCTTTTAGACGGATGCCATTCAAATTATGTAATGCTCCGGCAACATTTATGAGGTGCATGACTACTATTTTTGCTGATATGCTGGAAGAAGACCCGAATGTGTTCATGGATGATTTCTCGGCATACGGAGATTCCTTTCAAGAATGCTTGGATAACCTTGAGAAAGTTCTACAACGACGTGTAAAGACTAATTTAGTACTCAATTAGGAAAAATGTCACTTTATGGTAAAAGAAGGATTGGTGCTAGGACATCAAATAACAAGGAAGGGTCAAGAAGTAGATAAGGGTAAGATTGAAGTTATCAAAAATCTCTCGAACCTTACGATAGTTCAAGGAGTGAGAAATTTTTAGGACATGTTGGGTTCTATAAGAGGTTCATCAAAGACTTCGCTCACTTCTCCAAACCATTGAATCAACTTCTTTAGAAAGATATACGTTTCATATTTGATCATGACTGTATCAAAGCATTTGAGGTAATAAAAAAAACTTATCTATGCACCTATAATTATTACTTCTAACTAGTCAGAACCTGTTATTGTAATGTGCGATGCTAGTGATTATGTTGTAGGTGCAGTATTGGGATAAAGGAGAAACATGTTCAAATCTATCCATTATGTAAGTAAGACACTCAATCCAGCACAATGTAATTACACTAATATTGAAAAAGAAATGCTTGTTATCATGTTTGCTTGTGAAAATTTCTATCCTTATTTGATGGCAAATAGAGTTTATGTTTGCACTAACCATTCTACACTAAATTATGTCATGAAAAAGAAGGAAACGAAAACCAAACTAATGAGATAGGTGTTACTGCTTCAAAAATTCAATCTATGGGTAATGGACTAAAAAGGAACGGAAAATCAAATCATAGACCATTTATCTAGAATAAAAAATGATTTAGAACAGCAGAACTCTAAAGAAATAAAAGAAATTTTTAGAGATGAATAGTTATTCAAAATGGATGCCTATCAGGTAGGGGTCAGAAATAACAACACACCATGGTATGCAGATTATGTGAATTACATCGCTAAAGGTGTTTTTCCACCACAAGTATCATGGCAACAAAAGAAGAGTATCATGCATGAATCAAAAAATTATATTTAGGAAGATTCGTATGTATTTTGGTAATGGGCATATCAAATAGTAAAAAGATGTGTAGCCGAAGAACAAGTAAACAATATTCTACAAGGGTTTCATACATCACCATGTGGGGGGCATTTTGATGAAAAAAGGATAGCGCAGAAGGTACTGCAATCAAGATTTTATTAGCCAACTATGAACAGGGATGCTTATGAATAGCGCAGAAGGTACTGCAATCAAGATTTTATTAGCCAACTATGAACAGGGATGCTTATGAATTCGTACAACGATGTGATAGATGCCAAAGAACTGAAAGCCTATCAAGAAGAAATGAAATGCCACAAACTGGGATACCCGAAGTAGAGATATTTGATGTTTGGGGAATTGACTTTATGGGACCCTTTCCAAGTTCTTTTTGGAATCAATATATCCTATTAGCTGTCGATTAGGTTTCCAAATGGGTTGAAGCAATGACATTACCTACTAATGATACAAAAGCAGTAGTTCGATTCTTAAGAAAAAATATCTTCGCTAGATTTGGAACACCTCGTGCGCTAGTAAGTAATGAAGGATCTCATTTTTGTAGTAAGCATTTTCAAGTTTCTTTAGCCAAGTACAATGTGAGACATCGGATGACAATAGCATATCATCCACAAGTTAATGGCCAAGCAGAGGTGTCCAACTGGGAGATCAAGTGAATTCTTGAAAAAATAGTAAATCCAAGTAGGAAAGATTGGGCAGCGAGATTAAACAACACGTTGTGGGCCTACATAACAACATACAAGACGCTGTTAGGAATGTCTCCTTATAAATTAGTTTATAGGAAAAATTGTCACTTGCCGATGGAATTAGAAAAGAAAGCATACTGGGCACTCAAACAATTAAACTTAAATCCAAAGTTAGCTAAAAGAGAAAAAGTATTTCAATTACAAGAATTAGATTATTTTTTTATGCTTATGAAAATACCAAGTTATACAAGGGGAGGAGCAGATTCATGCATGACGCAAAAATACAAAAACGTGAATTTTTGCCTGGAAAAAAAGTGTTGTTTAATTCAAAATTAAAATTATTCCTTGGTAAGTTGAAATCTAGATAGACTGACCCATACACTATAAGACAGGTAATACATCATGGGGCAATAGAAATTACTGGAGATGGAGGACAATTTTTTTGGTAAATGGACATAGAGTAAAACATTATTTTGGGTGGACAATAGAGGAAATAATTGACACTCAAGTCTTACAATGCAAAGAAAATGAAATAAATGAAATAAATGAAGAAAATGAAACAATAGAAGATCCTAAGTCAGAGAAAGAGGACAACAGAAACTGGCCTCAATGTCACGACATTTATAATAGATGTCGCAACACTCTTGCGTAAGATATTGATCAACTTTTAACTAACATCTGACCTTTTTATAATTTAATCTTAATAGATTGAGAATTCTCTAACTCCTTACTGATCAGGAATAAACTACCTAACACAAATATAACTCTTAATTGTATCACTATCTTCCTCTAAAATAAACAGACTATTCAGATATTTTTATCATCCCTAAACGTTGTGTAGAAAACAAGATCTCTTTTTCGATAGTCAAGGAAGCCCCATAATCTCAGAGAGCAATATCACAGCAACATTTTGGTTTGAATAAGTTATATATTCTGATATAACATTATGAATCCATCTGTTGAATTTCAAGAAAATCGTATGGACAAATATCTACAACAGTTGCAACTGTACACATTCATCCAAGAATAAGGATTCGACCCATTAATGAGAAATAGTAAAAACGTATATGAAATATCAACAGAAAGACAATAGACTAATTGCTACCTGCCATCTGAAGAACCAATAATGTAACAGCCCGATTTAGGGCCTAGTCAGAATAGTGGTGCGAGACCACAAATCCAAAGTAGAAAATATGAGCTTTAAGATTTCTATAAGGTTTATGAGATGATTTTATGAAGTTGTGAAAATCTCATGAAGAAATTTTATTAATTAGTAATTAAATTGTCCATTAGGACTAAATTGCAAAGATTAGAAAATATGAGTTTCTAAAAGTTTTAAGTATGAAATAGAATCATAAAAATTATTAAAAGTCCTTATTTAGGAATTATACCATTATATAATAAGATGGACAAAAATGAACATGAGAAGGAAAAATCTCAAGAAAGAGCATTAAGCGCATTTTGGTCATTTGGTTAATTAATGAAATAAAAAGGGAAAAATAAGTCAAAATCTTGTCCATCTTCTTCCTCTAAGTGCCTAAATTTCAAGGAGCCATAGCTAGGGTTTTGTTCAACTTCCAAGCTCAATAGTAACTGCATCCTAGCCCCGTTTTTAATGTTCTTCGTATTTTTGAAATCCTCGTAGCTCGATTTAGCTATTTCTAGCTATATTTTAAGCTAGGGTTCATGTTCAAAAATTTACCCATGTATAACATGCATGTATTTTGATGTTTTATGGAAGATTATGAAAGTTTGATGTAGGATAAACATATTTTTCTAAGTGATTTTCATGAAAAATACACGTAAGAACCAAATTGTAAAAGTTATGAAAATGGTCATATATGAGTGAAATTATAGAAATTGAAGGTTGCTATAGTTAGGAAAATGATTCGGCTAGGCTTGAAATATAAGGAAGTTGAATGAAAATCATTATACGAGCCTAGGGGCAAAGGTGTAATTATGAGAAAGTTTAAGGCCAAAATTGTAATTTTCCAAAGTGTGAGTTATGAGTCAATTTAGTCAATGTGAATTTTAAACAAGTTAAATTGTCATTATAGATTAAGAAACACAAATCCCGGATCAAAATCGAGGCAAAAACAAGGTTGAGGACAAAATTGCACAACAATACACATTTTGAGTACCGAGGTAAGTTTGTACGAATTTAAGGTTTTACAGGTACTTTCATTAAATTACTTATTACGTTAACTAATATACATCATTTTCCTGAACAAGAATAATAATACCTTAATAAGAAATCTACGAGTACAAGTAAATGGAAGTCCCGAGTGATGTCTTGGAATAACGAGGATACCTATGTCATAGCATGAGACAAGGAAAGCCCGTATAAGACCATGTCTGAGACATGGCCTTGGCATAAGGAATGTAGGTCCCGTGTAAGACCATGTCTGGGACATGGCATTGGGACCAAACATAGATCCTATGTAAAACTGTGTCTAGGACATGGCATTAGCATTGAATAAGGAAGGTCTTGTGTAAGACCATGTCCGGGACATGGCATCGACACCATATGAGGAAAGGTCTCGTGTAAAACCATGTCTGGGATATGGCATCGACACCATATGAGGAAGGTCCCGTGTAGGACATGGCTTCGACACCAAAGGAAGATTTCATGTAAGACAATGTCTGGGACATGGCATCGACATCAAGTTAAGGAATCCCTTGTAATACCATATCTAGGATATGGCATCGGTATCATAAGGCTATTACATGTAAGACCATATCTGGGATATGGCATTGGCATCGAGGTACATGTTGACGAGATTGAGTACCCTCTGTTATTCTGGGAAATTCAACGGGCAAAAGAGCCAAATGTGAAAGAAGTAATAAAAGAGACAAGTTAGTCAAGATAGTAATGAGTGAAGTCATTCAAGGAAGATAAAGAGCTTAATTTAAGTTAAGGAAGTTAAAGATTTGAATTTATGATTTCTTTAACAAAGGTGCTAAACTATGTGACCAAGTGATACAGGTACCATAAGTAAAATGCAAAATATGAAATCATATTGTGAGGTGAGATGGGTAAGAGTAAGAATGAGTAAGTATGTTCTAATACTTGATTTTAATGTTGTTCATGTGTTATGAGAAAGATAAGATGTTATGAACATTTATAATGTTGAATAGATTTCATGCAAAATTACTAAGCTGTATGCTTACCCCTCGCTTTTCTCATTTTCCTTGTAGTTTCGCCAAGCTAGTTCGGGAATTGAAAGTCGTCTGAGCTCGGAGCACACTATCAACCACTATTTTGGGTATAGCAAAGTTAATCATTTTGAGTATGGAATGTATAGGAGTTTGATTATTTTGAATTATGTCAAATTAAGGGAAATTTGTTAGTTGTTAAAGGTATGCATATCTTTTTGTATATGGCCATTAGAAATTGGTTGATATTTGATAAGTTTTTTACCTTTAATGATGATGAGGTTATGCATTTAAGTTGTATGAAATGGTTGGAATAATTAAGTTGCTTGAGATGGTATAAATTTGTTTATGTTTTAGGGTGGCAATTGGCTTGGAAAATAGCTTATAATTTTCCACACGGGTAGACACACAGGCATGTGTCTAGGCCGTGTGTGACACACGGTCAGCCCAATGGGTGTGCCAATAGGCCGTGTGTCCCCTGCATTAACCCACGAAAATAAGATTCGTCACACGCGCCATCACGCGGGCGTGTGCCCTGGCCGTGTGCTATTAAGAGTTTGGTGACGTCATAAACAGAGAGCTCCATGGGTAGGAGACACGGGCGTGTCTAGGCCGTGTGAAGGACATGGGTTAAAGACACGGGCATGTGCTCAGCCATGCGGAATAAGTCAGTGTCAACCACGGGTGTCGAACACGGGCATGTCTTAGGGGCACACAGGCGTGTCCCTTAGATAACACGGGCGTGTGGCCCCTGTTTAGGCAAAAAGTTCCTTAGAGCGTTAAAGTTCTCGAATAAATTCTGGATCCCTCCGAGCATATGTTTAGGGCCTCGTAGGCCCATTATATGCACTTTATGATTGAAAAGGAAAAGTTTTAAGTTGTAACAAAATATTAAGTAAGATTAAGTACGGTAATTCCACGTATCCAGACCCGGCGTCGAACTCAGGTAAGGGGTGTTACATTTAATGGTATCAGAGCTACGGTTTAGTCGGTTCTAGGACTAATGTAACGTAAGTATGAGTTTAGCTATACATTCAATACCTGTGAGTATTGATATAATGATAGTATGATGACTTTTGACAACTTAATTTGTGTTTTTCTATATAGTAAATGGATCCCAAAAGAGCTATAGCTAATGATGTAGAAAGTAATGCGCCAGCTTCTGTCGAAGGGACGCTTCCGAATGAAATTGAGAATAGACCCACAACATTAAGCCAAAGCGGAGGAGGAGATGCTAGGGAAGCCTTTCTCCACATGATGAATACTTGGTACATAGAGTTCGTTCGTGCGAACCCGAATGCGCCACCTCCTCCACCCCCGCCTATTCCTCAGCCTACCCCAATAGCCCCTCAAATGGTAGAAGTGGTAAGAAGAGACAAGCCTCCGGTTGATAGGATCCCGAAACATGGAGCAGAGGAATTCCGGGCTAGAAAAGATGATCACCCGGAAAAGGCAGAGTTTTGGCTAGAAATTACCATTAGAGTATTTAATGAGCTATTGTGCACACCTGAAGAGTGCATGAATTGTGTAGTCTCTCTCTTAAGAGATTCTGCATATCAATGGTGGAATACCCTTGTGTCAGTGGTACTAAGGGAAAGGGTCACATGGGAGTTTTTCCAAGAAGAATTCAGAAAGAAGTACATCAGCCAAAAGTTTATCGACCAGAAAAGGAAGGAATTCCTAGAGTTGAAGCAAGGCAAGATGTCAGTGACTGAGTATGAGCATGAGTTTGTAAGACTTAAAAAATACGCTCGAGAGTGTGTATCCATTGAAGCCATCATGTGCAAGAGATTTGAGGACGGACTAAACGAAGACATTAAATTGTTTATTGCTGTTCTAGAGTTGAAAGAATTTGTTGTGCACGTAGATCGAGCTTGTAAAGCTGAAGAATTAATAAAAGAGAAAATAAAAGCTGAAATGAGTCTCGTGACTCAAAGAAGAGACAGTGGAGTAAGTCATTCCAGTCCTTGTCTAAGAAGTCGAGAGATTTCTCCACCCATTTAGCTACTTCCGCCTGGTTTTCAAGTAGAAACAAGGGTAAACAATATTTGGGGAATAATGCCCAGACTACCTCAGTTGCTAGTGTTGGGAACATTTGATCTAATAGGCTGGGATGCCCACAGTGTGGCAGACGTCATCCCGGTGAATGCCGAGCACAAGAGAATGCTTGTTTCAAGTGTGGTTCCCAAGACCACTTCATAAGAGAATGTCCTGAGATGATGAAAGAAGAGAAAACTCAGAGTACGAGATCCGGGAGCATTGTTAAAGGAAGACCTCAGAGGAACCTGGCAAGTGGGGCGAGTAGTAAAGGTAACCCCAGAGATCAGGCTGTGAGACCCGAGGGTAGAGCGCCTGCGAGGACTTATGCTATTCGCGCTCGCGAAAAATTATCTTCTTTCGATGTGATTACAGGTACATTTTCTCTTCATGATACTAAAGTTATTGCTTTAATAGATCCCGGATCTACCCACTCATATATTTGCATGAAATTAGTATCTAGTATGAGTATGCCGATAGAGTCCACAGAGTTTGTGATAAAGGTGTCTAATCCACTAGGCAGAAGTGTATTAGTTGATAAAGTATGCAAAGACTTTCCATTAATGATTAGAGGTCATTATTTTAAGGCAAACCTCATGCTATTGCCATTTGATGAATTTGATATCATTCTTGGTATGGACTGGTTAACCACTCAAGCTGTGACAGTAAATTGGGGAAAGAAATATATTGAGTTGAGATGTGAAAATGGGATACCCTTCATGTTGAATCAGATGAACAAGACAAGTTACCGGTAGTGATTTCTCATATGACAGCTCAGAGGTATGTAAGAAAAGGGTATGAGTGTATCTTGCCTTTTTGATGAATGCCAAAGAAACCGAGTTGAAGATTGAGTCAGTGCCGATTGTATGTGAGTACTCAGATGTTTTTCCCGAGGAGTTGCCAGGATTGCCTCCGGTTAGAGAGGTTGAGTTTGGCATTGAGTTAGCTCCAGGTACTGTACTGATATCAATTGCTCCTTATAGAATGGCTCCAACTGAGTTGAAGGAATTGAGGGCACGGTTGCAAGAATTGACGAACAAAGGTTTTGCTAGACCAAGTTGTGCTCATGGGGTGCTCCAGTATTATTTGTGAAAAAGAAAGATGGCTCTATGAGATTGTGTATAGATTATCGGTAACTTAACAAAGTAACAGTGAAGAACAAGTACCCATTGCCAAGAATCGACAATTTGTTCGATCAATTGAAATGAGCCACTGTGTCCTACAAGATCGATTTGAGGTCGGGATACTATCAGTTGAGAGTAAAGGATTCTGATGTGCCTAAGACGGCTTTCCCAACGAGGTATGGGCATTATGAATTTTTAGTTATGCCCTTTGGTTTGACAAATGCTCCTGCGGTGTTCATGGATCTAATGAACCGCATCTTTCAGCCATTTTTGGACAAGTTTGTTGTTGTATTTATTGATGACATACTAATATATTCTCGAGATGAGCATGAGCATGCCGAGCACTTGAGGACTGTTTTACAGATTCTAAGAGATAATCAGTTGTACGCCAAGTTCAGCAAAAGTGAGTTTTGGCTTAAGAAAGTTGGATTCTTGGGGCATATTGTTTTGAGAGATGGAGTCCGAGTTGACCCAAGTAAGATTTCAGCCATCGTTGATTGGAAACCCCCAAAAAATGTAACTAAAGTTAGAAGTTTTCTGGGCTTAGCCGGCTATTATAGACGGTTCGTCAAAGGGTTTTCAATGATAGCGACCCCAATGACGAAACTATTGCAGAAGAATGTAAAGTTCGAATGGTCAGAGAAGTGTCAACAAAGTTTCGAGAAACTTAAGGCAATATTGACAGAAGCTCCAGTTCTAGTACAGCCGGAGTCGGGAAAAGAGTTCGTGATCTACAGTGATGCATCCTTAAATGGATTGTGCTGTGTACTTATGCAAAAAGGCAAGGTGATAGCATATGCCTCTAGACAGTTAAAGCCACATGACAAGAATTACCCGACGCATGATTTAGAGTTGGCTGTCATTGTTTTTGCATTAAAGATTTGGAGACACCATTTGTATAGTGAGAGATGTCGGATTTTCACCGATCATAAAAGTTTAAAGTATTTGATGACTCAAAAGGAACTGAACTTAAGGCAGTGAAGATGGTTAGAGTTGATAAAGGATTATGAGCTGGTCATCGAATATCATCCGAGAAAGGCGAATGTAGTTGTTGATGCTTTGAGTAGAAAGTCCCTATTTGCATTGAGGGCTTTGAATATGCAGATGACTTTGTCCGATGATGGCGCTATTCTAGCAGAGCTGAGAGCTAGACCGATATTTCTTCAAGAAATCTATGAGGCTCAGAAAAATGACAATGAATTAAAAGCCAAAAGAACTCAATGCGAGTCAGGTGTGGAGTCTGACTTTCGGATCAATCCAGACGGATATTTAATGTTCAGAGATAGAGTTTGTGTACCAAGGGATGACGAGCTCATCCGTATAGTTTTGCATGAAGCACATAGTGGATGTTTATCCGTACATCCGAGTAGCACCAAGTGTACAATGATTTGAAGAGATGGTATTGGTGGCTGAGCATGAAGAAAGATATTTCTGAGTTTGTTTCAAGATGTTTGATTTGTCAACAAGTAAAGGCCGAACACCAAGTACCTTCGAGTTTGCTTCAACCTATAATGGTACCCGAGTGGAAGTGGGATCAAGTTACCATGGATTTTGTAACGGGTTTGCCGTTGACACCGAGCAAGAAAGATGCAGTATGGGTTGTAGTAGATAAACTTACAAAGTCGACCCATTTTATACCAGTGTCTGTCGACTACTCACTTGACAAGTTGGCAAACTTGTATATGTCAGAGATAGTAAGGCTTCATGGAGTGCCCTTATCGATTATATTGGATAGATCCTAGATTCACATCCAGATTTGGAAGAAGTTGCAAGAGGCCTTGGGCACAAAGTTGAATTTTAATTCAGCCTTTCACCCCCAAACCAACGGCCAGTCGGAGAGATTGATCCATGTTCTTGAAGATATGCTCAGATGTTGCGTTCTTGAGTTTCAAGGCAGTTGGGAAAAATACCTACCGTTGGTGGAATTCGCCTACAACAATAGTTTTCAGTCAAGCCTAAAGATGGCACCTTATGTGGCTTTGCATGGGCGTAAATGTCGAACGCCTTTTTATTGGACTGAACTTAAGGAAAACCAAATCCACGAGGTTGATTTGTTTAAAGAAACTGAAGAGAAGGTAAAGGTGATTCGAGACTGTTTAAAAGCTACTTCTAATCGAAAAAAATCTTATTCGGATTTAAAAAAGAAAGAATTTGATTATCAAGTCAGTGATAGACTATTCTTGAAAGTGTCGCCATGGAGAAAAGTTCTTAGATTCAGTCGGAAAGGCAAACTGAATCCGCGTTTTATCAGACCATATTGGACCAGTAACTTATCGATTAGCTTTGCGACCTAAATTGGAAAAGATTCACGATGGATTTTATGTGTCCATGTTGCGACGCTACCGATCAGACCCCTCGCATGTAATTGCACCTACAGAGGTTGAGGTAAAACTTGATATGACTTATGGTGAGGAACTAGTTAAGATTCTAGCTCGGGAAGTCAAGTAATTAAGGAATAAAAGTATAGCTCTCGTGAAAGTCTTATGGCAGAGAAATGGGGTAGAAGAGGCTACTCAGGCTATGAGGAACCAATACCCAAACCTTTTTATTGGTAAGATTTTCGGGGACGAAAATCCCTAAGGGGGAGAATTGTAATAGCCCGATTTAGGGCCTAGTTAGAATAGTGGTGCTAGACCACAAATTCGAAGTAGAAAATATGAGCTTTATGATTTCTATAAGGTTTATGAGGTGATTTTATGAATTTGTGAAAATCTCATGAAGAAATTTTATTAATTAGTAATTAAATTGTCCATTAGGACTAAATTGCAAAGATTAGAAAATATGAGTTTCTAGAAGTTTTAAGTATGAAATAAAATCATAAAAATTATTAGAAGTCCTTATTTAGCAATTAGACCATTATATAATAAGATGGACAAAAATGGACATGGGAAGGAAAAATCTCAAGAAAGAGCATTGAGGGCATTTTGGTCATTTGATTAATTAATGAATTAAAAAGGGAAAAATAAGTAAAAATCTTGTCTATCTTCTTCCTCTAAGTGCCGAAATTTCAAGGAGCCATAGCTAGGGTTTTGTTCAACTTCCAAACTCAATAGTAAGTGCATCCTAGCCTCGTTTTTAATGTTCTTCGTATTTTTGAAATCCTCGTAGCTCGATTTAGCTATTTCTAGCTATATTTTAAGCTAGGGTTCATGTTCAAAAATTTACCCATGTATGACATCCATGTATTTTGATGTTTTATGGAAGATTATGAAAGTTTGATGTAGGATAAACATATTTTTCTAAGTGATTTTCATGAAAAATACATGTAAGAACCAAATTGTAAAAGTTATGAAAATGGTCATATATGAGTGAAATAATAGAAATTGAAGGTTGCTATAGTTAGGAAAATGATTTGGCTAGGCTTGAAATATAAGGAAGTTGAATGAAAATCATTATACGAGCCTAGGGGCAAAGGTGTAATTATGAGAAAGTTTAGGGCCAAAATTGTAATTTTGCCAAAATGTGAGTTATGAGTCAATTTAGTCAATGTGAATTTTAAACAAGTTAAATTGTCATTATAGATCAAGAAACGCGAAGCCCGGATCGAAACCGAGGCAACAACAAGGTTGAGGACTAAATTGCACAACAATACACATTTTGAGTACCGAGGTAAGTTTGTACAAATTTAAGGTTTTACAGGTACTTTCATTGAATTACTTATTACGTTAATTAATATACATCATTTTCTTGAACAAGAACAATAATACCTTAATAAGAAATCTACGAGTACAAGTAAATAGAAGTCCCGAGTGATGTCTTGGAATAATGAGGATACCTATGTCATAGCATGAGACAAGGAAAGCCCGTGTAAGACCATGTCTAGGACATGGCATCGGCACCAAACATAGATCCTGTGTAAGACCATGTCTAGGACATGGCATCAGCATCGAATAAGGAAGGTCTTGTGTAAGACCATGTCTAGGACATGGCATCGACACCATATGAGGAAAGGTCTCATGTAAGACCATGTCTGGGATGTGGCATCGACACCATATGAGGAAGGTCCCGTGTAAGACCATGTCTGGGACATGGCTTTGGCACCAAAGGAAGATTTCGTGTGAGACCATGTCTGGGACATGGTATCGACATCAAGTTAAGAAATTCCGTGTAAGACCGTATCTGGGATATGGCATCGGTATCATAAGGCTATTCCATGTAAGACCATATCTGAGATATGGCATTGGCATCGAGGTACATGTTGATGAGATTGAGTATCTTCTGTTATTCTGGGAAATTCAACGGGCAAAAGAACAAAATGTGAAAGAAGTAATAAAAGAGACAAGTTAGTCAAGATAGTAATGAGTTAAGTCATTCAAAGAAGATAAAGAGCTTAAATTAAGTTAAGTTAAAGATTTGAATTTACGATATCTTTAGCAAAGGTGCTAAACTATGGGACCAAGTGATATAGGTACCATAAGTAAAATGCAAAGTATGAAATCATATTGTGAGGTGAGATGGGTAAGAGTAAGAATGAGTAAGTATGTTCTAATACTTGATTTTAATGTTGTTCATGTGTTATGAGATGGATAAGATGATATGAACATTTATAATGTTCAATAGATTTCATGCAAACTTACTAAGTTGTATGCTTACCCCTCGCTTTTCTCATTTTCCTTGTAGTTTCGCCAAGCTAGTTCGGGAATCGAAGGTCGTCTGAGCTCGGAGCACACTATCAACCACTATTTTGGGTATAGCAAAGTTAATCATTTTGAGTATGGCACGTATAGGAGTTTGATTATTTTGAATTATGTCAAATTGAGGGAAAATGGTTAGTTGTTAAAGGTATGCTTATCTTTTTGAATATGGCCATTAGAAATTGGTCGATATTTGATAAGTTTTATACCTTTAATGATGATGAGGTTATGCATTTAAGTTGTATGAAATGGTTGGAATAATTGAGTTGCTTAAGATGGTGTAAATGTGTTTATGTTTCAGGGTGGAAATTGGCTTGGAAATAGCCTATAATTGTCCACACGGGTAGACACACGAGCGTGTGTCTAGGCCGTGTGTGACACACGGTCAGCCCCATGGGTGTGCCAATAGGTCGTGTGTCCCCTGCATCAACCCACGAAAATGAGATTCGTCACACGGGCCATCACACGGGCATGTGCCCTAGCAGTGTGCTATTAAGATTTTGATGACATTATAAACAGAGAGCTCCATGGGTAAGAGACACAGGCATGTCTAGGCCGTGTGAAGGACACGGGTTAAAGACACGGGCATGTGCTCATCCGTGTGGAATAAGTCAGTGTCAACCACAAGTGTTGAACACGGGCATTTTTTAGGGGCACACGGGCGTGTCCCTTGGATAACACAGGCGTGTGGCCCCTGTTTAGGGAAAAAGTTCCTTAGAGCGTTAGAGTTCCCGAATGAATTTCGGATCCCTCCGAGCATATGTTTAAGGCCTCGTAGGCCCATTATATGCACTTTATGATTAAAAATGGAAAAGTTTTAAGTTGTAACAAAATTTTAAGTAAGATTAAGTACGGTAATGTATCATATCCGGATCCGGCGTCGGACTCAGGTAAAGGGTGTTACAAACAATAATACTCATGGTACAAGAATTCTATCTTGCATTAAAAAAGAAAGAAGCGACAAGACTATTCTATGAGCTAGAAACATATGTCAAAGTCAGTGGGGTCAACGTCCTGGTAACTAAAAGAAGTATTTGTCAATTTTACGATGCTCCATATTATTATCGAGATTACCTATACAAAAGAGATCTCAAAGAATTTAAAAACATAGACATGGAGGAGGTTTTAAGATTACTGACAGAAGGGAAAAAAGTATGGACATATCAAACAGGCACAACAATACCTAAGACATTCAACCAAGCATTAATGACTCCAAGAGAAAAAATATGGATGAAGTTTGTGTTTTCAAGAATTTGGCCTATAGCCAACCTTTCAGATATCAGCCCAGTACAAGCCATTTTAGTTTATATGATCTTGCAAAAGAAGTTGATATGTATTGGTACTTGGATATATCGGAATATGATGGAATGTGCAAAAGAGTTGGAGTACGTATGGAACGGATGGATAAGGAGATGAACCCTTCAAAGAAGTTGCTAGGAGACGATGTGTATAAGCAAGTTGTAATTTTACAGAGAAAACAAAAGTAAGAGACGATAAAAAGAGAACTCCAAGGGGAATATGAATAATAAAATATACATACATTAGGACAATTTTTAAGTTTAGTTTATTTTACATTCGAAAAGTTGCTTGTTTCTTTTAGGATATTGTAATTGATGAAATATTAGAATTGAACAAATATTTATATATATTTATGAATTTTTGTATAAAATCCCCATACAACAGAAACACAAACATTACGAACTTTCAATGATCAAAGGAGGAAGCACCCACCAAAAGCTTACAGAACTACCACGATTAATTAGATAATTTGTTTCCTTATCCTATCAGGGCTACACATTACGGACAATGTGTTTTCTAAAGTGTGGGGGGTAACATAGAAAATTTATTTTAACTTTTATGTTTTTCTTTTAGTTTTTATTGTCAATTGTGTGCTTGAACTTATAGAAATACAAGTGATTGGTTAGGAGCATGTATATAGGTTGATTGTATTTATTATACATTTGGCATGATAGTAGATGATTTTAATTTTTTTATTATTAGACTACTAAGTTCTATATATTACACTGTAAATAGGTATTGAGCAATTGAATGTTCTATATGATATAGAGAATACAAGGAAATTAGCATGTTAGTATGTATGATAAATTGTTGGATTTGTGATCGTTTGGTTGACTAAATTTGTGAATATCGAGATACCTAGGGATGACCTAAGGCATTGTTTGGTATACACCTAGAGTCAAAAAGCTAACCCTATTTATTCATCTTTAGTACCTATATTTAAGCCAAAAAAAAACACTTCCTGGTGAACCTTCATAGAAAACCCGAGCCAAAAACGTTAATTTGTATTTGTCTTTTTTCTTCGATCCTGAATTTCATAATTATAGACGTCCACCCATACGTATTGATGGTTAAGTAGATACATTCCGACGGAATTTTGTAAAAATAAGAGTGAAATAGGAAAGATTAATATGATAGAGTGATTATAGGCTAGCCAACACGTGCAGAAAAAGAAAAATTCAAAAAGAAAATAAAAAATGAGTAGAAAAAGTAAAAACATTCATAAATGATAAATGTGTTGAAAAAGAAGAAAGAAAAGTGACAGTCACCAAAAATATAGAGACTCGTTCCATTAGTGCACACAAACTTGTGAGCTAGCCATAGTTGTTGTATTATGATAGGACTTCCTATGGTGAAATAAGGAAGGTAAGAGAATGAGAAATAAGGCGGTGAGCTGGTAAAGGTTGCTAAGGGAGGTGAATAGGGAACCATACGATGTGCCAAACTATTTTCATGCTTGAAACTATTTGATGCTTATTGTTCTTGAATTCCATACATGTCCTAAGCCTCAAAACATTACAAGTTGAAAAGCCCTATGTGATCTAGGTAGACTTATTTATGAATTGACATCATACTAAATAATTGCATTTATAATTGTTTGTATTCTACTAGGATGGATCCCTACATTTGAAACCCTTATTATTTGTATACTTTGTAATATATTGAGCTCAGGTGTTTGATATCAAAAGTGGTAAGTCATCTATCTTTCCTGCCAAGATTATGTGTAAATATGAAATGCCTAGTCATGTACTACAAAACTAACATTTGTAACATATTTGCTTAAGAGTTGTCTTTTAATTACTGTTTTCGTTTGCTTTGCTTGGGGATAAGCAATAACTTAAGTGCGGGGGAGTTTGATCTGTCGTAATTCGATGTAGCATATTAAATTAATTTTCGCACTGGAGGAGCTTGAATACAAGCATTTTTATTATGTTTTTTTAGTTTCATTTACATTCAATAAAAAGCGTAATTTGACTCTTTTATTAACCTTAGAGGTCAAAAGAGGCCTAAGAGTGAGCTAATATACTTTGTGAGTGTACAAGAGACCATTAAAGGGCGAACTAACTCAATATTGGTCGTTGTGTTGTAACACGAGGAGTTTAATGTCGCAACATAGGCAGCAGAGAGCAAGAATTCCAAGATTGCCTTCATTGTCGCGACACAACCAAGGGATGTTGCGACATACCCTTGAAGCTACCCTGAGTATGAGCATACTGTTTTTGATGTCACAATACAGGCACTAAAGTGTCGCGACACCGGCCCTGTATGAGAAATACTTAAGAACCAAGGGCGTTTTGGTCTGCACAATCAAATATTAAACACGAAAGCGTCAACTGATCTAAGGTTGAGGACAACGGCGACCCTAACTCTATAAATAGACTCATTTAACACTTGAGATGGACAGTTTTTCATATTGTATAATTTTTTTTATTGTTTTAAATTTTTAGTTTTTCCCTTTTTCTTAGGCTTTAGATTATTTTCAGTTTCGCATTTTTCGGGATATCTGATTTGGGGAACTCAATCAACTCTTTGTGTATTTTGTGCTTCAATTCAATACAATTTAGGCTTATCTTTAACCTTCATATCTTGATTTGCTATTAATGTTCATCTTTCATATCAAGTTTATTATGTTTTTGAGATCCATGAGGAACTAATCCTCTTATGAGGGATTAGCGAGTGGTGGTATGGTTAATTGATTGTTGTGCAAGGTTTTCTTAGCGGATCAACTGTTTGGGAAATGAAGAAATTAAATCCTAGACTTGAAGACCCTAGGAAGTCATTTAGGTGGAAATTAACTTAAAATTGGTATGGTCTATCTGTGAACACCTTAAACCCAAACTAGTATGGACCGTGAGGTCGAGAGATAAGTAGTTCTTGCTGACTCGTTATTCTAGTGGAAGATCGAGATATCTTGCTAGGGTAACAACTAGTTGATTGAACAAGGAACCTAAAGCAACAGTTAGTTATGATTACTGAAGCAACCTAGTCACCCATGCTTAGATTTAATCAAATTTCCATAGCAAATTTCCTAAAAAAAAATAACTTATATTATTTTATTTCTTTAGTTATTAAAAACTCTTTCTTTTTATGTTTAATCGTAATATAATTTATTTAAAGTACTAATTAGCTCTATTTGTGCTTAGGTTAGGATCAATTTAGTGCTCGCCTCCCTTGAGTACAATCCTCGAAATACTTACCTACTTCGTTGTAACTTTATTCTGACCTAACCCGTATACTTGCAAACACAGCCTAGTTAACATAATTTACGCAAGATTTCTACTCTTAGTGATGATACGTCCGAAGGCGATCACTTATCCCAGAAAGAATGTTGCGAACCTAAGAGATAAGCGATAAGGTCATTGTATTATGTGAGTTTTAGACTTATTATATTTTTTGTTCTGTTTTTCAAATAGTTCCTTTACAGTTTAAAGGAACACGGAAATAGCTAAATGGGTTGTGAAAATTATATGTTAAAAAAGGATGGTAAAATTGACAGAATGCTTCGTCGAATGATAATTTAGCTCAATGATAGTAAACAATGAATAAAGGCATCTCCTAATATAAGAGGGGGGAGCAAAGGGTTAAAAAGAAACTACAACTATTTTCATAGTTGATCTGCCAAGCCTAAAAAATAATCCTTCTTCATATATTATATATAAAAACATCAAACATACAGCAAAATTTTAGTGAACTAATTTCTCTAATTTAACTAGAATTTAGCTTAAGTTCCACCAAAAATGACAGAAAAAAACTGGAATCAGAAACAAAACATGTTATCTCTAACAATAGAACAGGCTAGTGCATTGTGTAAAATGTAAGGTTAGGGATTGTGAGAAATTATTTCTCAACATCGGTTCAGAATCTTGTTCGCTTTGCCGCCTTCAATGCTGTTTTCTGTTATAGGCTGCTCTGTGTAAAGTGTATCGAGAAAAACAGCTTCCAAGGCAAAAGGCATCCACTTGCAGATTAATGTGCAATTTACTTTGTAGGTAATTTTCCCTCCCCTTTGATCACATTTGCTTCACTCAGCTTACTGACAAAAATTATTTTCAACAAAGATGATGATCTTGCCATTTAACAACCTCGATCCTTTCCAGCAACTGAACTATACTACAAGTATAGAGATGCTGCAAACACTATGTCTCTTTTAATCTTAGAGACAGCCTCTTCAAATTTTGTTTCGAGCTCTGTCTCTCCAATAGATCTGGCTGCTAAAATAAGCTGCTGAAGAACTTCTTCCAGTCGTCTGATGGCTCTGATTAAGCTGCCCTCAAAAACCTGTGTAATTTCCATAATCTCATAGAACTTGGATCCTTTTGCCCACGCATATACAGCTTCCATAATATCAGGCCGAAATGAACTTACAAAGCTCTCTACATCAATTTGAACCTGAAAATAAACACTAACTACAAGTCAACTACTTCTCTTGCAATACAACAGTAAAACTACATGCTTAGGTGTAATCACGTATGAATCCCACTAAAATGGAAACATCAAAAAATGATCATTCCTAAACGGATAAGTGTTGACAATTCTTTTGACCTATGTCTGGACTGACAAACAGACATGCCTTAGGATTCTGAAAACCACTCCAATATCATTACTAGTATAGTTCTGACAGAAAAATAATAGTCCTCCTGGGAACCGTACTTTTTTGCTTTCACTTTTGCTTTTGTCATCTGCTTTAGTTATCTGTTCTGAACTCAAAGAACCAAAAAATCATTCTTAATTATTTACTGTTATTGCTGTTGTCCAAAATTCTTGCAACTTGGCTTGAATCAGTTAAAACGATAAGGGATAATTACACTTTTAGTCTCAACTGTTCACATACTTTTAACTCAGTCCTAAACATTTGAAAATTGCTATTCCAGTCCTAGCTGTTGTTAAATGTTTGACCATTTAGGATAGAAAGTTAAAAACTAGTAAAGTTAGGAATACGTGTAATTATTCCAAATTTTATAGATCAAAACAGTTAAAACAGCTTAAGCCGGCATCTTAATTCAGAACTGCAACCGCCGTTCTTATTGAACTGATCTTGGTTGAGGTCAATTACAAAGGTAGACCAAGTACAACCCAGCACAGTTTGGACATATTCCTTCCAACCAAGAAAATAAAAGACCTGCTTCATAGAAACCCGACATTGACAGTTATTACCCTCCTGGAAGGTCAAGGTACGGGTCTAATTCTCCCTCCATCAGGCCTTGTTCAACTAAACCAAAAACAGATAAAAAAGGATGCACTGGCAGTTTCTTGTCATATCCAAAGAGGACCCTAACTAACCTAGTGGTACACCTACATGATGACCAAATATCTGAAACACGACCCAGAACCAGACATCTATTCTCATGCAAGCCAAAATTGGGTTCCAAACCCTAACCACTTTCTTGTCTTATCTAACTTGCTTTCCAAAATCCAAAACCAGGATTGCAAAATGGAAACAAATAAAAAGGGATTGTGAGATGAAGTTTATTGTATACCTTGCACTCAAGCTGAACTTTGGCAATCCTCCGTGTGGTATCTTGTAGTTGTGTAAAGAGCAGCTCTAATTCATCCCTGGGCTTTGCAGCATCTTGGAGCTTCTCCTGCCAAACAAAACAAGAGAGAAGAGACACCATTTCTTCTGCCTTTACATCTTTCAGAACACCACTGAACATAAGCTCGGTAAGAGTCAACTCATCAGCACTACTGATCTCACAAGCAACCTTGCCCTTCAACTCAACAACATCATCACTTGTAATATATCTGCAATAAAATCCAATATTAGAGAGAAAAAAAAAAAAAAAGAAAGAGAAAAAAAAAAAAAAAGAACGTAGAGATTTTAGGTGTCTATGCAACAAACTTAAATTTTGTGAAGCATTATCCATTAATAAGTAATAACAACAACAACAAAAAAAAAAAAAAAAAGAGGGAAAAGGATTTGGTTAAATTTTAAGTTAAAGGCCGCAATGCTGTCAAGGGCACTAGGCACTAGAATCATTATATTCTCTTCAGGCATAAAGCACAATATGTATATGTACTTATTTTTGCATGCATATAGAGAGAGAGAGCTTAAGACATATAATATGTTAATGAACACTAAAGAGTGCTCCAGTTTATCCTAGAAAACATGCAAAAGAGATTTTCTTTTTTTCTTGGTCAACAGACATGATAAATATTGAGAAGTAGAGAGTTTGTTATTATCTCCTTTCTTAATAGTAAAGGTACAGTTAATTCAAAAAATTAAAAATTACGGAAACTTCAATTAGGTGAGAGTCCGAGCCACATTTGTTGTCTGGCACCAACACACAACACCCTAAAAACACTGTTTCAGCCATGAACAAATGAGAACTACAGAGAAATCCATAATAAACTACATGCATCATTGAGAATTTACAACCAAAAAGTTAAAGCAATATTCAATTTACATGTCTTTAGAAGGTGGGAGAAAAAAGGTTGAGCGATTGATTTAGAAAAATGAAGTTGTATCCTGATTATGTGAAAAATGAGGAAGGAGGATCATTATTTTGATTGTAGAAAAAACTGCCAGTCATCTTGTGTTGGTCCCTAAGACCGAAGAAACAATAAAAAAGAGCTCCAGGGCAAAAAGCAATCAAATGCTTAGCAACTATCAAGTTATGAAACCATAAGATAATTTTGGCAATACAAGTGAAGCAAGCTTAGAGAAATGGTTTTTTTACCCTAGCCTCCTTAGAACCCGTTTTCTGGCCTTAAGCTCATCTTTAAAAGCCAAGGCTGTGGAAGAACGCATTGTTTTCTTAATTGATCTGATCCTGGCTGTCAACTCTTCCTTCCTGTTCAAAAGTTCAAGCTTTTGCTCAATAAGCGGGGATTTTGCAATTTCATGCTTTTCAAACAGGTTCTCTAATGCCTCCAACCTACGGACAGCCTTTTTATATGAGTTGCTTCGAATCTGAAAAAATGGAAAAAAAACCATTTAATGGCAACTGAAAGAAGACATAATAGGAAGAACAAAGCAAAATCAAGTATTTCTTCATAAAATATCATGAAGAAAAAAATCAAACATATACATCCATTTCTTCAGGATCCAGGGGCATTCCGGTAGCATATCTAGAAATAAATTCTGAAAGCTTCTTCAAGGCATTCTCACGAGCTTCTAATGGCAGAAGATCTTTGGGTATGTTCAAGCGTGCACTACTTAAACTAGTAACCTGTCCAAGGCACAAATAACAAATTAAATTATACTCTCATTGAATGGACATTAGATTCAGCAAGACCACAGAAATAAGTTTGGCGTATATTCATATTAACTTTTTATGCTAAAATAATTAGCTACAAAGCTGACACCTGAAAAATCCAATTCAAGTAGAAGCAAATCTTTTGAATCCTAATAGAAGATTCAGTTTGCTTCGTTGCATAAAGAATGTCTTAATTCTTTTAAGAGAAGTTCCAAATATCATAATCAGAAATTGCAATAATAATACAAAACAAATTAGCATATTGTTCATGAAAAAAGCAACAACAAAAGAGGAAAAGGAACAGAAAAGCAAGATTCTTCTACCAGAGCTAGAAGGTTCAACACTTTAATATGTATGAGAAAAGCATGAGTACAGAAAATGTTCTTAACTAACAAAGAAACAAAATTACTATTGTTGTGCACTATATTTTTAAATAGTCATAGTAAACATTTTTTTATTATTTTTCATAAGATTTTATCCAATTTATCATTAAGAAATTTAATTTCATTAAATACTTTTGTTAAATAGACTTATTAATTAAATTTATTCAATTTAAGAGTAAAAAGTTGAATCTCATTAAAAGGACTCTATTAAAGAGATTTATTGATAACAAGTAAAAGACAGAAACTGGAGGTTCTGATAGCCCTATTGTTTTTAGAGCTCCAACTTCTATCTTACTCATGTTTCAGCTTTAATTCTATTGATTTACTGCTGTTTTCTCCCGAAACCATGCCACGCTGTCTATTGTATGTGTTCAACACAGGGGAGGGAAATAACCATGCAAAACACGAGGAAATGTGGGGGAAGGCAATAAATGTATGCTTATGTATTGGACATGAGACTCGAACATATATCCTTTCTTTTTTCAGTACACATTGAATGTCTGATGGCCAGTGGACATTTTGGATTATATGAACATTGCGTCTACCATGATATTTCCCTTCAATAAAATGTCATGCTTGCTTATCTCTACAACTGTTTCATACTTCAAACAGAAACATAAATTTTTAAAAAAAAATAACTTTTCGGCATACGCCAACAAGGCTGAATATATAAAGCAAGAAGTTCATGGATTTGACCTGAGAGAGAGGGACGGAAACAACAAGAGGTTCTCCAGGCTCTTTCAAAGGGACGATCTTAATTTTTTTCTTCCTAACACCGTCTTTGCTCACATTACATCTTGTAAGAATATCAAGGGCATAACTTGCATCTTCTGGTCTTTTACAGGCATCATCTGCATCAAGAATCTCACACTTCTGTGACAATTTGGACTTAAGGCATTTTTTGACAACTTACAAGGGATCAACTTTGAGTTCTCACCTTCAATAACACTTTTCACTCTATGAAAGTCCATTAAAACACCCCAGGTAACATGATCCTCAACAGAGAAAGATGGAGATGTTTCATCATCAATGCATCGTATACAAATAGGCCTGCCAGATTTCATATAGGGTAAACAATACTTTGGAGAAAACACAATATCACGAATATCATTCTTCAAACTTTTGTATTGCTGAATTAGACTGTAATAATTCCTCAAACTATCTTCTTCTTCAATTATCATGGAATCCCTCTCTTCTTCAAGAGCCTTTACTTGTTTCTGCAATACAACATCTTGCATCAATTGACAACAGCTATAAAATAGTTAAGTATCTCAAACATCGTGGGCATGTTTGGTTTTCATCAGAGAAAGTGTTTTTAATTATCATGGAACCAAACCCGTGTTCATGAGCCTGTACATGCTTCTGCAACTATAACCACTTGCATCAGATAATCAAGAATAGCTTTAGAAATAGTTAAATGGCTAAGAAATCCTAGGCATGTTTAGTCTGCATCATTGAAAGAGTTCATGATTATTACAAGAACATTCTCTAAACTGTAGACATTAATGAATGTTCATGGTTAACACAGCATAAATTTCTTTTGCAGCATTTCACAAGATTATGCATGGTGCAGTTTGACCCTTTTTAATGAGTTCTGGAAAAAGATACGACTTAGTAACCAAAAATTTAGTTCGTACACAAATTGAGTCATTTTAACTACCAATTAAATCAGTTACATTATCAAGACAAGGCAAGGCCTTAGAACAGCAGAGGTATAGCTGATATCAAAGTCAGCTCCATTTGCCTTAAGTATTCTATTCATATTTCTATTTTTCACCTTTTGCTTTCTATGTGCTTTATTTAATATACATATATATTATCAAAAGTATCACCAACCAGAATCTAAATTTTAGATACATTATTTTCCCAAAGAAATATTCCATCTTTTTCTTCTCTCTTTCCCGACTAAATAAGATGATTCTTCAATTACTAGATATTTATATCCTTTCATCTTATGTACCATTGTATGCTTTTTTTCTCCTTTAGAATTCTAGCCCCTTAACATTCCAATGACAGTAAAAGATTGGAGATGCCTTCGATCACTAGAGAAACATAGCAAATTGAACTGCCTAGCAATTCAATACAATTTGTTGGCTTAAGCTTTGAAGACTAACAACTAACGTTGTCTCCAAGAATAACTAATAACTTATATTTTTACTCTCCGCTATTAAAAAACAGTTTGAATATTCAAAAACCAGAGAACAATAATCAAAGGTATCAACATCAAATTATAGAAGTTTCGGAATCTAATAACAGACCTCAAGGTCAGGAATTGAACGATCAGCTTGAAACTGATAGAATGAATTACGAAGCATACTTTCAGGATCAGCCTCTTCACAGCGCAATTGATTCAATAGCATATTGTAGCTTAGGTGGAAGGCACTGAAACAAAACGGAAAAGGCAATTAACAAAAATTCATAATTCTTTAATTACGGAAAAAGTCATAATTCTGGTAATAGTCATTTTAAATCCTCTACTCAGCATCCTAAACCAAGTTTTAACCATCAGCGCTCATCCCACAATGATAACGCCCTAGCTTATTAGGAGTTAAACATCATTGTTATTTACAACAAAAAAAAAAAAAAAAATAGTTACTATAAATAAATATGATCATCAACTATAAGCTACCTGCAACCGAAATCCTCTTAAGTCAGCTCAAAAGGATTTTTCCCCCTAAAAGAGAATATCTTTTCATCCCTCTTCCAAGTTAAGAACTCCCCAAGGACTGATTTTGCAAATTTGTTGCCAGCAGGTGTTGCCCATAAAACTATGGAGGTTCTGTTGGTGTTTAAATGCAAGAAAAGCTAAGATCTCACTTTTAATGATGCCAATAAAAGAAACAAACTACTCATTCCCCTTTTCAATTTTCTATTTCTCCAGGCCTTTTTATGCTTCCCCTTTTCCATCTTTCCTACTAAACAAAGCCCAGGAAGTCAAACTTAGACTCACGGGCATAGGAAGTTTCATTGTCAGATTTGGTGCAAACAACTAAGTCCCTCCAGCATTGTCATAGGGAGCTCGCAAATTTCCATTTGGAATAGGAAAAAAGGTGCACATATATGACATCAAGGATAAACAACAAGTTTCATGTATGAATGTTCAGCAGCTTGAATGTTATTTGAAATGCAATGAATCCAAAGGACCACCAAATCATGGAAATATGGATTATGAAATTTGAACAGGTTTTTCATAGATCAAATATACCTGTTCAAACTATCAGCATTTCCCTTGAGCATCATTTTAGCTGTAGATGGTTCCATCCTTTCATCCACCATAAGAATGCATATTCCACGTGCATCAATTCCTCGACGACCAGCACGGCCACTCATTTGAATGTATTCTCCACTAGATATCCATCTAAACTTGTCCCCATCAAATTTACGAACATTTGTAAACACGACAGTTTTAGCAGGCATGTTTAACCCAATACTGAAGGTCTCTGTGGCAAACAAACACTGAAGAAAATTTTCAGTTTTTGTTTTCCAATTAAATGTTAAGAGTAAAATGAATGGCCCAAAAATAGGAAAAGAGATTCTTTTATACAGTAACATAAGTAATACAATTTTCTCAGATGCTTAACATAATACAGATACAAATCAACCTAAATTCATAAGTTTCTCGGAAATTGTATAGCAATATCGGTCTTGCGATATTTTTCATAATCAGACACTCAATAAACTGAAGATAATGAAAATCATAAATAGCACAGGGGAAAAGGAGGTCAGGGAGTTACATACTTTCTACAGATGTAAAGTGCGTATGTCCACTAATGCAATGACCAGATTCCAGATATACAAAAGCACCTTAACAAAAACATTTGGAAAACTCAAGAGATAAAAACAAAAGGACACGAATTTTCAGACTTTAATATGAAACAAATACAGACAGTCAATAAACTTCCAGCAAAAAATCAAGAAAGACGAATAGTACAGTGAACAAAGGGTAAAACTTTTTGAGCAAAAGAAGACTGCATGCAAACTAGCCAACACACTGCTAATTATCAATTTAATCTGATAACTGAAAATTCCACAACTGTACATAACTTCAGTAATTAAGCCAGTCAATATGATAATGTTACAGTCAATCATTAAACCTTGAACATATGCACTAACTTTAAGATATAACTTGAGTGTGTATTCCCAACCTTAATTAGTCCTTCCTGAAATAATATCTCTATCACTTCCTTTAGAATTGGAAGCAAACCAGAATGATGCACACCTATTCCACGTTTCAAAAGCGGTAACATGTTTGACACCTGTAAAAGCATCTCATAAAAGGCATAACAAATATCTGAGCAAAACAAATTTACAGGTCATAACAGAATAGAATCTAAATCTAAAATTTAACTTTCCATGTCAAAACACATCCATGCATATGCCGATGAGTTTTCATATCATTTCTCTGTTCTTTTCTGAATATTCTTCTCTTTTTTTTTTCCAATAAACCATAAAACAAGTTTAACACCAACACTTAAAAAAATCAATCAGTCAAAACGAAAACAAATTTTCAAATTGCTTCCATCACATGGGAATGTAAATGCTCCACACAGGATCACAGTATTCAAGGGCGATTGAAAAAACACACAGATAATTCAAAAAAATATATTTGTAAATAAGCTTGATATCAGAATTCTGCAACAAGATTCTGATACCAATTTTTTTATATCTAATTACAAATTCAAAACCAAAACCAAAATTAAATAAATAGACAATAAAAAGTAGAAAATGGGAACTTTTGCTAACTAAATACAACATTTGCAAACAGCTTATAACTCAAAGGATTGATGGTCAAAACTAACTAATAAAAGATAATGATTTCAACACAAGTAGCTATCAATTTGGGAGGTAACCAGGCAATAATCATAAAATTACAGTTTGATACAGAGTCGTAAATATTCAATTGCAACCTTACAGGTGCAACCATTTTTAAATTCACATTCAAACACATCTTGCAGATTTCAGGAATAACAACTTGCCTGTGGTAGCTTCTTATCATCACCGGAAAGCATATCCATGGCACTCCAAAAGATTGTTTCTATATTTCCTTTCTCATCGTCATCATTTAAATCCATCTTTGCCATCTAAATTAAAAACATAAGAAAATAACAAGACAATTAAGATAATAAAAAGAAATAAATAAATTACCTAACAATAGAAAAACCAGTGCATGCGCCTAAAGGGAATAAATCAAGAAATTTAAAAACAAAAAATTAGGATAAGAAAAAAAGGAGGAAATGAACCTCAAAAACTGTCTATTGTATAAGCAACAACCACTGAGCCAAACTTGATGTAGGTGTCTAATAACTATATAGCATATTTATAATACTAACTTGCCAACATTATGTATAGCACAATGTTGTGCAAGGATTCTTTTTAAAACATACTAATAGTTGGGGATCTTTTGGGTTGTAAGAGGAAAGAAGACATGCCATCCACCCATGTCTTCCCTATACCAACAATATACATATTAAAATAATAAAAGGTTCTTTTGAGACCCACCTGCATCGCAAGAAATTCACATTCCCTTTTGCTAAAGCTAAAAATTATTACAGGATCGTACTGTCGCTGAATGATCATTTTCACCAACTTGAAGATGTCACTTTGTTCACTAACTTTTCCCATCACTAACCCATTTTGTGATTTACCATTATTTCTTTTCTTGTCACTTTCACTTGTAGGAACTAGTGCATTTAAAGCTTTCTGAAAGCTATCCTCCCGAAATTTTCCTTTCTCATCTACCACCAAAAACAGACCATCACCTCCAGCAGGGAAAATATAATGCTGAAGAGGGGTTGGCCTATAATCGGTGTAAACTATGTGACATGGTTGTTTGTGAACCTGCAACCACAGAACCAACAAGCAGACATTTTTAAACAATTAAACAAGCTATAAAGTTAATGATCTATAGAACCACCTAGCAATGAAATCTATGTGCTTGATCCCAAAAGCATCCTACTCACAAACAAAGAAGTTCATAATGTCCTCAAGATTCATAATCACTTTCTAGGTACAAAATCCATTCACAAAAATCAAAAGCAGGGATCATTAGGATTAGGACTAGTATTTCACACAGGAACGTTTTAAAGGAAATGAAAACATAAAGTTAATATGCTTCTGATATATTTTCTTAAATCTTTACTAAAAGTTGCAAAAAAGCAGGGTTGATAAAAAAACATATCACCCATAAACAAACTTAAAACCGCTCTTAAAAGACTAAAGCAAACAAACCAGTCTATAGGGTCTACGCTGGCAGGACCTTACCCACTCAAAGATCAAAATGGTAGAATCAAGGTTGACCAATGGAAAGACTAAATATGTCACAGGCAACTAACATCAATCATGTTAACTATAATAATTCTTTTTTTTTTTTAAATCATGTTTTAATAATAAGATTTAAACTCAAGAATTTCAGATTTGTGCTGGGTTGTTTTATGTAGTTTATTTTTTACTGTTCTCCTCATAGTTCCTCAAAGAAAACTTTCCTACTTTCGATTTATGGAGGGAAAAAGATAAACAAAACATCAAGCTTTTACATGTTACAAATATACCCTACTAAGAGAAATGAAATAAGTTGGCTGCTATTCAAAACAGATAAGCTGGCTAAAGAGCATTGATTAATTATATTCAAGTTGAAAGTTGGTGAATAAATTAAAGCAAACATTAACCACCTTGGCCACCCAATCAGCAAATTCCTTCGCATTAGGTACAGTTGCTGAAAGAAATACAAATCGAGAGTTCTTCGGTGCCATAACAATACTCTCTTCCCAGACAACACCTCTCTCGCGATCACGCATGTAATGCACTTCATCAAAAACAACCCATGCCACTTCACGAACAATCTCGGACCCTTTATACTGCATACTTCGCCAGATTTCCGTGGTCATCACCTGAAAATCAAACAGTTGGGAACATATAAAAAAATCAAATACTAAAGGAGAAAACGTAATATGAGACGGATAGCAAGTAAAGTACCAACCAAACAAGAAGCATTAGGGTCAATTGTAACATCTCCGGTCATCAAACCGACATCGGAAAACTCCTCTTTAAACTCCCTATACTTCTGATTGCTGAGAGCCTTAATAGGTGAAGTATATATAACACGCTGATTATTCCGCAAAGACATAGCAATTGCATATAAAGCTACTACAGTTTTGCCTGCTGATGTATGTGCCGATACCTGTATTTGAAACTAGCATTTCACTTTCTCTACTTTCTTTGTTGGGTCAGAAAAGAACAAGAACAAAAGAATGTCTTACAAGGACAGATTCGCCACGATTGAGGCAGTTGATAGCTTCAGACTGAAAGGGGTCAAGCGTGAAAGGAAACTCCTTGGCAGGTTTATAGTCAGCTGGAAATTGTAAAGAGGAAGCAGAAGGAACATAACCTTCGGGATATGAAACATCATGGACACATCCGACGGCTTCCTCCGCCAACGGTGAGACGTCTTCACCGTGATGTTTCTTCTTCTTCGGCGGCGGAGGAGACTCAGAGGATATCGCCTCACCTGACTTCCTCTTCAAGTATTCCATTTACTTATCTTCTTCAAGACTTCTTAGGAAGAGAGCGAAAGAGAAGATTCTATCCTGCGGCAGCGGCGGCAACTTAGGGGAAAACCAAACAAACTCAAGCACGAATAAAAAGAGCAAGAAAAGACCGAGGCACTAAGGCCCAGTTTGGCACTAGTGATTTTCAGAAGTGCTCCGTATAAGTGATTTTGAAAAATTTAAGGGTTTGTAATTGCTGTTAAAAAGTACTTTTACGAAAGTAAAATGTTTATTTTAGATATGATATTATAAAGTAATAAATATATATTTAAATAATATTTAAATTAGTTAATATTATGATATTTTAACAAAAATATAAAAAATAATTTATTATAATTTATTATTAATATTTTAATAAATAATATTAATTTTAAATATTTTTTGAAGAATTAATAATAATTATTTATTAAATTTAATTAGAATATATAAACTATATTAAAATATTTAAATATAATAATTAAATATTTGTAATTAGATATTGACATAATTATATTATTTTAAAAATTATTTTTTAATTTTTAATGCTTTTAACACATTTTGTAAAACTATATTAGATATTAACATAACATAGAAAACATAAACGTAAGAAATTAAAATATTACATATATTGGGATTAAAGTTTCAAAAAGGGATAATATGTATATACCAAATATAAATACTAAAAAATTTACAATAGCATTAAACTGAATTCATTAAACTAGAAGCTATAGCATCTCTTGTTAATTCCATTTCAAAACCACTTAAATTGTTTGATTCACCGTCATCATCACCACCATCATCGTCGTCGTCATCATCATCACTTTCTCGACCATGCGCATTTTCTAAATCAATAATATTCTCATATGCCCAATTAATATCTTCGTATTCCATAAAATCTACATCATTTCGACCGACATGTTTCCGGATAAAATTGTGTATCGTCATTGTAGCAACAACAATTATCGTTTGCTTTTCAAAACTATAACTTGGCATATCCCTTAAAATGACCCATTTTTTTTTCAAAACACCAAAAGTTCGTTCAATCACACTACGTAATGATGAATGTGAATGATTGAATATCTCTTCTTTACCGTGATCATCGGTCTACCTCTACGAAAGTCCGTAAATGATATCGCCGACTTATATGGTCCAAGATAACCTTTCATTTGAGGATATCCAGAATCAACAAGATAATATTTTCCTACATGTCATAATATAACAAACAATTAGTTCAATAATTTTTTTAATAAAAAATATCAATTAAAGAACTTATATTTTATTTTTTTAAAAATCACATATAAATAAAATATCTAACCATTTGGTGGGTGCGAAAATTTGTATTTTGGATCTCGAATTGCATCAAGAAATATTCTAGTGTCATGTGCCGATCCTTCCCATCCAGCGATGACAAAGGTGAAACACATATTAAAATCACATACTGCCATAACATTTTGAGTAGGGATACCTTTTCTTCCAATATAGGGAATTTGTTCACTTGGTGGAAGAATAGCGGCAATATGAGTACCATCAATTGCACCGATGCAATCCTGAACAAATAATCATATTAGTCTCGTGTATATTTTTAGTCAACCAAAAATATTAAAAATATAATAAGATAAATTAAATTTTAACCTTAAAATGCGGCATATATCTAGAATCATTACGTATTTGTTCTGGTATTAAGCTAAAAAAGGATCTTCTGTGCAATTAGATCGGTGGCCATCCTTGAAACTTTCTCAAGCACAATTGTAAAGTATCGACTTATTGTTGATCCAGACCTTTGAAATCTTTCTCGACATTGGGAAACTTTTGCACCGGTGCCCAAGATGTATAAAAACATTCCCAACATTTCAGTAGAAGATATGTGTCTTGAAGTTTGCAAGTTGTATCTTGTCTCCAAAACTCTCAACAAACTTGTGAATACCATTTTAGACATCCTAAAATTAATCATACAACGTGATTCGTGACCGCCAAGGATCTCTCTGATCCATGTCTCACCCGATCGCTTTTGAATTCATGCATGGTTGCTTCAATATATACTTCTCGTGATATAATTGCACCAAGAAGATGCAACAACAAATAAAGGGGTAAAACATTCCACGCGTTGTAAAATCCCTTTCTTTTCCCGTTCATCATCACTTTCATCACCGCTGTAATTTTCAACTATACTCATCACCTGTAAAAAAATTGAACATCCAAAATCATATATAAACAACTATTGATAAAACTAATTTAGTAAAAATAAGTAGAACATAAATTCAATATCCAAAGACCAAATATAGACAACTATTAATAAAAGTAGATTATACATAAATAAATAGAACATAAATTCAATATCCAAAAACCAAACATAAATAACCATTGATAAAACATAAATTCAATATCCAAAAACCAAACATAAACAACTATTGATAAAACTAGTGTAGCATTTTTTTAGTCACATAATAGATATCTCTAAACACTAGAAGATCAGAAAATTTTCAACTATCCTTCATTTCCGTCTGAAGCCACAAAGCTCTAATCTTGGGATTAATTGATAAAAACATATTTCGCTTGTCCTTATTGAGCAATAATCTAAGTGCGAAAAAGTATAGCGGACTAGCTTCTGGAACTTCTTCCGACATGCTGTCGAGCACTTTGACTGCTTCTGGAATACCATATGGATCCATAACAGGAGTCAAACTAGCTGTGGCTTGACTTATATTGTCAGCTGCATTGCATAATTTTTCTATTTGATTGGACAATCTTGCAGCTCCTCCAATTTGCTTTGAGGATTTCTTTCTTCCAAGTTTAAAATATGAACTTGATATCTCAGGATTTTTTCTTTTTTGCCCGTTTCCATCAATTTGAACATCATTTGAAATGTTCACATCATTTAAAATGCGAACATCGTTTCTCACATTCTCATCTTCATTCTCTTCAGGTATTTCATTGTTAACATCCTCAAAAATCAAGATGACGAGTGTACTGTAAGAAGGTGCCCATGCTTTATCACCTGTTGCAACTATCCCCATGAACATTTGGTCCAACTTCCTTCAAATTCGTGATCAATGCCCGATGTTTTAAATTTTTGAGCTTCAGGCACAACCTACATATAAAATGATAGTTTAATAACAGTAATTATCAATAACCTCATTGAAAATAAAAAAAATTCAGAATTATTAATGTACCTTTAGCCTACTCTCCCACCAATCATCCGATGCATCAACGGTTCTTTTATATAGATCCCACCCTAGACCAAAGATCTTCGCTTTTAAGTTTTTCCAAGCTTTCCATTCTTTTTTTAGGGCGTCCCACCTATTTTTAAGTTGTCTTTGTGAAAAACCCTTGCCCATTTCTTTCTCAAAGTTTGTCATTATTTTCAACCATCCATCTTTTGTGAAATGAGTACCAGGCCTATTGCCTTTCAATATTTCTTTAATACAAATATCACAAAATATTTCTGTCAATTTCTTATCCCACATTGCTTTCACTTTTTCACCACTAACTTCAATCGCTGAAGTTAATGTAAGCATGTGTAATTAATGTAAGCATAAATAATTAATGTAATCATGTGTCGTTGCTTGACTAGTTGAAAAGTTACTAATATATAGAGCATGCATGCATATTAGTGTTAGTGACACACACTAAAATGGGAAAGGATTGTGTTCATACAATGGTAGACTCAATCCAACATGGATTTATAAAATTAGGGCATGGTGTTTCAGGTCATTAAAAAGAATTATAAAAGTATTTTTGATATGTTTTACACTGATTTATTTTGTGTTATAATTGTTGTAAATGTATTTTTTATATAATATTAAAATTAAGTGATTCAAATTCATGTGAATATTTGACAAAAAATTTAAAATAAAAAAAAGATTATAAAAAACTAATTGCAATATTATAGTACATTTTTATTTAACAAAAACACTTTAAATAAAAGAAACTTTTGTTTTAAAGAAAAATTAAAAAGTGGGGTAAAAGGGAATCTGCATTCCCTGACTATTAATAACATGTGAATCTGTATATTCTTTTTTTTGTTGAGCTGTCTTTAACCCTTTTTGTTTGATTAATTATTGAATAATAAAAAATATGATTAAAGAAACAAGGTGGCTTTTTGTAAAGAAGCAAATGTTTCATTTTAAAGAATAGAAAATTCCAACGTTTTTTTTCATAAAATTCTAACTTTATTTAATTTCGTAAAATGATTGCCAACAACAAACTTTGGTTGCCTCAAAAAGAAAAGAAATTACGGACAAAAATAAAAGAAATTTCTTTTATTTATAAAAAGATCGCTCATGGCCAGCAAGGTGTAAATTAGAAAGAAAAGCTAACATTCCTTAGAAAATAATCTAAGCCTAAAGATACAAACCACAAATTCAAGTAAACTCAAAAAAGAATATACATGTTTTCTTTAATCAGATATAGAGCATGCATGCATCTTAACATTGAAAACAACAACATCATTGCAATCATCTAACAAAAAAGAAAAGTTCCAAGCAACCATTTCAAGATAGTAAAGGGCACAGTAAAATTACTTGCAAGTTTGTAACTAACGCTCTTATGGCGATTCACCGGTCAATAACTGAGACACGAAATACCTTAAAAGTTAGTGAATTTGTACTATATAGGTAATCAAAATAATGCAGTTTGAATCATACCAAATAATCTATTTCACAGTGATTTTTACATAACATAAATGAAATGCCTAAATGCTAAAATGGAGAGTAAAACTAACATTAAAATGCAGTACTCATCAAACAATACTTTGTAAACTATACATGTTTAATCTTCAAGTAGCAATGATTGAAAATTGATAAAATATATATCAGTGTATAGTAACTATAGTGGCTGGAATATTTGTACTCATTGTGTAAATTGAAAGAAAATATATGGCTTGAAATAAAGAAAAAATAGAAGCATAGAATCTTAAAAACATATTAATTTAAACTAAAAAAATCTTGAAAAAATATATCATTGAATTATTGAAATGGACCATATTAATTTAAATTGAAATCAAAAAGGTCAAATATGTATCAGCAAATCACCAACTCTTATACCACTCAACTCATAAGCTAACCAACTTTCTGCATAACTCATTTGCTTGGAAGCCTGCCATGATATAACCCATATGTACAAGTAAACCATTGCAAAATATTTCCAGGATTCGGTAAAATGGAGCTTTCTTTAGACACAACAATGTTGTCATCTTTCCATGGGTTAAGACTCAAATTAACAAAATCTCTAAAAACATAAGTCTATCTCAATCTATAATACTCAAATCCAGTTTTGACAGAATTCTCAATACTTTTAGTTACTTTCCATGCATTAAAAATCCCCACAACCACAAATTGATACCAAAAAAAAAAAAAAAAAAAGATTTTTAAGATCCATACTACCTTTTTCTGAAGAGGAAACGGTCATGCGCTGCCTGGGTTATCTGAATACCACTGTAGCAGTAGTACCCGATGTTTCACCTGCAGAAAAAAAATCAATAAGGGCGGAGAACACCACTGTCATTTAAAATGTACAGAAGAAAAATTAGAGAATAAAATAATTGGAAAACAAATTCCATGCCTCAACTCTAAAATTCCTTGTTGATTTTCACAAATTTGGCAACTAATGCCGGTGGATTGGTGCTGACTGGTGAAAGATATGGTGGTGGTCGATGGGTGTTGGAGTGGAGAAGGGGAGAAAGGAATTGGCTGTTAGGGATTAGAAAATGGAGGAGTCGGTGAAAGAGGAAAAAAAGAAAAAAGGCAGTAGCTTCACTTCAGGGGTTTCCCAATCTCAAGGATCAAAGAAAAATTAGACAAAGAAAAGAAAAATCAGAAGAAAGACAAGGATAATCAGACAAAGAAAAATCACCAGAGATCGAAGATAAGCGAAAACTCACCAGAGGAACAGAGGAAAAATGAGAGAAAGAAAAGGGGAAAAAAAGATGACAACGTCTACTGGGAAGAAGACATAAAACATGGATAAAAAAGTAAAACACCATGTAAAGGTCCTTCTGCTGTGGAAAAAGTTAAAAATTTTGGCGTTTTCATCTGTAAAAAGGACTTCTAAAAAGTTGGAATTTTTTCTCCACTGGCCCTTGTTCTGTAGTACTTTTTGCTGAAAAGTACTTTTGGCCCAAAAAGTCCATCCCAGATGGAGCAACGAACGGTGCCTAAATCTTTTAAATTACACACTAATTTAGGCAATCGTAAAACACATCCGGCTATGTTTCACATTTTATACATCCCAACTTAATAAACAATAGCTTATATTATATGGCAATAGGGTTGTATTTTTTTTTTAATTTCCTTATTTCAGTAATGGATTGTTAACCTGGTTTTTTTTTTTTTTTATTTTGACTAAAGTTAGGATCTTCTCTATGAACCTTTTGAAAACAACTAAAATTCAACACTTATTTCTCAACTTCATTAATCCCAGCATTGTGAACTCTTTATAGATTCTTCGATAGAAGAGATAGCTTTCTATCACCTTTTCAAGCTCATTTTCTAGTTTATCGATCTCCTTTTCGGGTTCCCATGAAGACAACAGTTGTTTTTGTTTAAGTTTGTACATTTTTGTTACCTTATTAGGCTCTTCTTCTTATGGTTTAACAAGCTCTTTGAGTTCGATGACAATGAAGGTGGCTTTAGTTTAAATTTATAGCTTTCTATCACATTTTTAAGCTCTTCTTCTTCTTCAACTTTCTCCCTTTTGTTACTAATTTTCAATTCCGATAACAATCGTTTTTGTCAAAGATTATAACCTTCTTTCAATTTCTCCTTTTCGAATTTCGATAATGATGATGATGGTAACCGATTTAGATTCATATAGAACTCCAAAAGATTATCAAAATCTTCCCCAAAAGTTGTAAAGCTCTCCTCTATAGAAAGTTAGGCATGGAGAACAGAAGCAAATAAACCCAAAAGAATATTGCTTTGGACTAATTATTGAAAGGTCCCTAATTTTAGTCAAAAGTAAAAACAAATGCAATATTAGCAATTCATTAGTGAATTAAAAGAATTTTTAACTAAAGTGACCAATTCGAGCAATTATCTTAATTAGAGTGACTAAATTGATAAGAAAAATTAGAGTGAGCAAAATAAGAACGACATTGTTTTAGGGTGACTTGCGATGTAGTTTACCCTAAATATATCTAATCATATTAAAAAAATTACACATTAATTTTTGTAACATTACTATGTAAAGATTAGTTTTTTTTAGTATACTAGAAGAATAATATAATCGTAAAAGATAGCAAAAAGGGTTTTGAAGAGAATGGAAAAGATTAAGAAAAAAATGGAGAGTTAGGGTTTTACAAGAAAGAGAAATAATGGAGTCTATCTGTTTCTTAAATTGTGTTGATACAAAATATCAACAAGGGTGGAGAAGGTAGGGGTGGTGAGGAGGCCGATTCACCTTTACAAGGTAGAGAGCCAAAAAGTAGTAGAATAAAAAGGGGGATGATGGCCTATTATGTTAGGGGTTTTAGAACGAAGAAAAGGGTAGCCCTTTCTATGTTATGCCTTGGGGTATTTATAGACGGGGGGCTTCTGGTCACTTCTTTATTACCACATGCCCAAGCTAGGTTAAAGGTATATGTAACGACCCGACTTTTATTGGTGTTGAAAAACACAGTTTTAGAACCTCATTTTCGTTAATTGTAACACCCCTAACCCTTTTTTGTCACGGATTAGGGTTACAAGTATTACCGTACAAATTGAACATTTATAATTAATTTCATTCAAAAATCATAAACATAACTTAAATCATTCCTACATACACATATCGTCCCTAAATCGAGCCCTCGAGGCCCTAAAATACATTAGAAATAAATCGAGACCAATTTGAAATCATTCAAAAAGCTTAGGAAAAATTCATAAAAAATGAAAATAAAGTTCACACGGCCGTGTGCCTTACATGACTGAGACACACGACCGTGTCACACGCTCGTGTGTCAGGTTGTGTAACTCTCGAAATAGCCTCACACGCTCATGTGCTAGGCCATGTGCTAGGCCATGTAACTATCTAACTTGCACCTTAAGCATTCAAAAGGTGACAACATACAGCCGTGTCGCCAAGCCATGTGTCTCACACAGTCGAGTCACACGCCTATGTCTCTGGCCGTGTGGACCTAAAATGTACCTTAAACAACAAGTTTACCATTTCAAGCTTACTTGGGCCTTAAGCAATTCAAATACCAATCATTTAACCTATTCAAAATACAATTAAACATACTTAAAGCATGCCAAAACAATCATCCTAAGTGCCTAACCAATTTACCCTCATTGGTACCACATTTTATATCATCAAAACACATCAACAATGCATCATCCAAATCAAAGTTTAAAGTATGCCAAAATCACTCAATTTAGCCTAACATAAAGCTACTTAAGACATCAAGCTTTAAGTTTCATACACATATCAAGCCTTTGGTCAAAAAGCATACTAACATTTAGCTTCAAACATAAACATATACTTGTAACTCAATTTACATCACATTCACAAAACAACTAACAACCAAAGACATCCTAGGTACATGCCATTACAAAATTAAACATCACCACACTTGAATCGGGATAGTTGATGGATGCTGAGTCGGCGATCAAAAGAGAGTACCTAAATTGCACACGAAGAACAAAATCACACGTTGAGTAAAACTCAGTGATACTTATGATACATGAATGCTCAAATTAAATTATATCATCATACTACTATCTAAACATACAATTAAAAGATATCACCATTTCAATTTCATGCATTTCATCAGATTATTTCATGCTATACTCAATTTTCACAAGTATTCACCTTTAGTTGGTTTGAACATATAACTCAATTCACATCACTTGCTATATGAATAGCTTTGCATAGATCAATCAACAATTTACTTATATTATGGCACAAACCAATCTACATTAAGCAACTTCACTTATTCGAATAACCACAAGTATAACTAAAGCATTTGAATTTATTTCACAACTTTAATAATCTAACTCAAGAATATATCATATCTTTTAATGAATAAATGTGAATACATAAAGTAAATATAATCTTCTTTTGTAATACCTATAACCATCCTTCTTAGATGATTCATAACACCTTGCTATATAGTCCAGTTGGTACACGGCACCCAGTACCTAGCTGATAATCCACGAAAGAGTTTGCACCCAGCGCTAGTCGGATAAACCGATAAATGTGTGCCTAGCACTAGTTAGATAAACTGACGGAAGTTGCGCCCAACGCTAGTCGGATAAACCGACAAAATAATTAGTGAGCCCAGCTCTAGTTGGATAAACCAACAATATTTGCGCCCAGCGCTAGTCGGATAAACCGATGAAATAATTAGTGAGCCCATCTTTAGTTGGATAAACCAACGATATTTGCACCCAGTGCTAGTCGGATAAACCGACGAATGTGTGCCCGGCACTAATCAGATAAACTGACAAAAGTTGTGCCTAGTGTTAGTCGAACGAATCGACAATGTCAATTACTCATTTGCAAGTCCATAATTTTACTTTTCATAACTCAATATCACATTTCATAATTTAATAATACTTCCACTCCAATTATCTACTAATCACACATTTATTTATTCCATAATGTCACATTCCATAAACCTCCATTCAATTGGATTAACAAATACTTTAAGGATATAATAAGACATCAAGTAGTAACTAAGTTAATTAAAATAATTTATAAAGTTTGAGTTCGGGGACTATGAACTTACCTAAAATCAAAGACGATTATTCCCCAACCTTCTCTTTTCCTTAAGTTACAATCGATCTACTCATTTCATGATCAAAACATAATAAATTAATTTATTAACTAATTCAAACATCATATCAAGTTCAAATTCAAACCATTCTACCATTTAATTACATTTTTACTTATTTGCACTCAACATTTATCCTCAATTATAAATCATATTATTTAATTAAAACCAAGAAAATCCCATTTCAACTAATTATTCCACAAGGTCCAAAACAACTCATACTTTCAAGTAATTCACAATTTAACCCTTGAATTTACCATTTCTATAATTAAGCCCCTAAACTTTAAAATCATCAATAAACATTTAACAAAAATATCTATTTAATTACAAAACTTAATATCCAACAAAAAAACACTAAGAACTTAATTTCCCTACAATGACAATATTCACAAACTTCACTAAATCTAAAAATTTGAACATGGGCACATTAACTCATGAGATTAAGACTTCAAAAACATAAATTTCATGTAAAAATAACCAAAATATACTAACCAAATTAGACATGCAACATTAGCTTTTGGTCGTGCGTGACTTCTTCCCCTTTCCTTTTGTTTCGAAAAAAAGAACATTAAAAGAAAATATGCTTGGCTTTCTTCTCTCCACTCACTAATATCTAACATTATTATTAACATTATATATTCTTTTATAACATAATTATAATTTAAGTTTTATAATAACTTAACATATAATACTTATAATATTACTATAACCGTCCACTATCACATACCTGTATAAATAATGGCTTATTTACTTAATAAGTCCTTTAACCTAAATCCACTTCATAATTTGGTATCAATTCCTACTTTTATCACTTATTTGATTTAGTCCCTGCACTCAAATTACACACTAATTTAACGAAATTATCTAACCATGTAACAACCCGTTTTCAGTGAAATCAAAACAGTGGTTTAGGGACCACAAATCTGAAGTCAGAAAAATTTATTATTATTATTATATGGTCTAGGTATGATAGAAATACCGTATAAAAATTTTGTTAAGAAATTTTACCATTTACATACCTAATTTGATGAAAAGGACTAAATTGCATTAAGTGCAAAAGTTGAGTTATAATAGCTAAATGTATTAAATAGCTATATAATTTTAAATTGGAGGTCTTTATATAGTAAATGGACCATTAAAATGCTTAGTGGTTAAGCATGAATATTCATTATTGGAAATTTCATGAAACATTAAGGCTAATTTTGGAAATTATTAATTAAAGTGATATTGAATAAAATAAAAAAAAATCTATTATCATCATCTACCACCAAATAAAAAAAGAGAGAAGAAAACCTAGTCATGGAAGCTTGAGATATTAGCAAGCTTATTTTGCTCAATTAGGTATGTATCATTATCCCGTTTTTAATTATTTCTATGTTTCTGATATTGTAATAGCTTAATCTAGCTAACTCGGGATTAATTTGCAAAATCGTTAAAGTATTAGGGTTTTGCAATTGATGAGTATGCTTGAATTTTGAAGTTTTATGATAGAAAATGAAAGGTTATTGTTAGATAAACAACTTTTGTAAAGGGAATTTTGATGAAATTACTAATTATGGATTAAATTAAAAGATGATAAATTTATGGTAAAATTGTGAAATTGTGAATTATATGGGCTGCTATTAATATGTATAAAAATTTACTAGGTTTCAATAATGATTACATTGCATGAAAGTCATTTTCCAAGCCTAGGGACTAAATTGTAATAAATTAAAACTATAGGGATAAAATAGTAATTTTGCCAAAAATGTCTTGTTGGACTAAATTGAATATGAATTATATTGAATTGAGTTAAATTCATTCGTATAGATCCAGTTAGACCTAGTACGGAGTTAGATCGAGGCAAAGGAAAATTATCGGATTAGTCGCCTTTGTATCTACATAAACTCGTCGAGGTAAGTTCATGTAATTAAATTGTACGTTAGTATGTGTTAAATTGAATTATTGTTTGTGATTTGTACAATTTCCATGAATAAATACCGGTTGTAAATTCGACAATTACCGAGTCCCATTTGAACCTTATGAAATTCGCAGGATACAAATGACATGTCATTGGGGTTACTGATTTGGTTGGGGTCTTGCATGTGTTGCGGACACACCATAGCTCTTATGAGCTTTCCGATACTCAGCTCACTTAAGCTTCTCGATACTCAGCTCGTATGAGCTTCCCGTTATTCAGCTCAAAAAAGCTTACTGTTTACAGCTCGTACAAGCATACATAAATATGAATTAATGGATTACAGTTTAGTACACCTCGGCTGTTCTACCCGTGTATCCAACGATATTTTAAATGATTCAACGAGTATAGTTCTGTTATGAAATCATATGATTTTGATATGAACTTGAAACACCCCACACCCGGCCCACGAGCCTAGACCGGATCTGGTATGTTCCTCGAAGTAAACCGGTTAAAAATTCTTTTATTACTTTGGAAATCTGTGTATTTTGAAGATAGTTTGCTGGTGGGTTGGGCTCGAGTTGAAAACAAATTCCTTTTATATTGAAACCCATTTAATTTCAAGTGACAAAATATTTAAAGTTTATTTTAAATTAAATTGACTTAATCTCTAATAAATAAAAATTTCGTAACATAGTAAATAAAACAGGAAATAACATAGTTCACTATGGCCTTATTACATCAAATAAAAACCCAAACTGAAATTTAAAGTACTTAGAAAAATAAAGAGTCCACATAATAATTTCCTTGCTGGGCATGGCCACCACTAAGCTCCTGCTGACCCGGTCCATTACTGATCATCACCTGAAAAATGTTCCCACAACGGGGTGAGTCAACAGACTCAATGTGTACACAACACTAAGTCCAAATAAATTCAGGCATACATTATCATATTACATACACATTCATAAATCAGATATAAACAAATGATGCAACCCGAACCCAAACCTAGATGCCATCCGCTACACATCACCCGTACCATCCTGCACACCGTAGGGACTACTAAGTCGCCCTCCATCCGTACACACACCATCGGCGCGCGTCATTGCAATGACGTGCTCATCGCCTCTTATGAGTAATCGTGGTCTTAGGTCACCACACTCAGATATCGTGGTCTTAGGTCACCACATTCAGATATCGTGGTCTTAGGTCACCACATTCAGATCTTGTGGTCTTAGGTCACCACATTCAAATATCGTGGTCTTAGGTCACCACATTCACTTCCCCTTTTCAATAACCCATATGCCCCATATCATACATATTATGCATTAACATGCCAAATTTCACATTCTTATCACTTATCACATGTTAAATATAACATATTTCATAATCCTAGTAGGAGTAGGAAACGTACCTGAGTACTTTGTACCATATCATGGTACCTTAGCCACATTCTTACACTTTCATATTAACACATATATCAAGTTTAAGCCATAAATCTATTAAGATTAGTGTAGGGTACACACCTGATTAACATAACAACTTCACTTCAAATCTCGAAAATCCGATCTAAAGCCTTAGATCCTTAAAAATTTAAGGAAGACCATTCGGCCATAAAACTAAATCCTATTAGGATTGTTGTAACCCAAAACTTACCTTCGTGCCGATTTCACTATAAATCAAATCCCGAAAACTTTGTGCTACTCCTTCCTTCAATCGGCCAATGCTAGATCATTTAACTTGATTAGTTTCGGCTTTTTAAACAAATAAAGAATAGATCTAATTATCAAAATAAACCTTGGCTGATTGTACTTATGCACTCACCTTGCGATTTCAAATCCCGAAAGTATTCCTTGTCTTAATTATCTGTCGAAATACCTATACACATATGTTAGATTCGATTCTAACATTAAATCATCATAGATGGCCCTTGGCCGAATGCTATAGACACTTACCTTGTGGATTTTAAATCCCGAAACTCACCGAATAACTAGGGAACACGCGCCTATGGTGTACCTTTCTGAAAAGAACTTCTCCTTCCTTGTAGTCGACACTTAGTAAATCCCGAAAGATCTCTTCAAAGTTTCGGCAACAAGATATTAATGGGGTTAGTCCTAGATTTCAGTAAATCTTAAAAGAAAATTATGAAACCGAATGAGATCTTACCCTTACTTTAGGAATCGGCAATCCTTGCTTGAACCTTTAACAATATTCGGCTATGTAGGCTAGAAGGATCTTGATTTCAGCTTTTTGATTGGTAGAAAGAAAAGAGAAAGAAGAATAAAGATAGAGGATTCAGCTAGAGCACAAGGTATTTCGGCTTGGCAAAAATAAAAGAGAAGAGAGGAGTTATTTCCTAGAGAGAATTCGGCAGAGAGAGAGTTGAAAGAAAGAATGAATGGCCCTCTTTTCCTTTAATAGCCAAAATTACTAACTTAGAATCCCTTACTTGGCCATCACTCTTCTATTTTGATAGCTTTATCTATTTAATTATCTCCTAAAATAAAAGATAATTCAGCAACTATCCTTACTTAGCCGAAATTATTAAACTCAAAGTCCCTTACTTGGCCATCACTTCTCCCTTATTTTCCTAATTAAAGAATAATTCCTCATTTATCTCTTGAAAATAATCTAAAATAAATCCATTATTTATCTCTTAAAAATAAAAGAATAAAGGCTCCTAAATTATAGCCTTGTGCCGCCCCTTGTCATATTTCTCACGCAAAATAAAACTTTTTATTTTGCTTCCCCGCACTCAACCTTGGCCCAATACCCCAAAGATGTGGCGCCATTTCTGAGGCCCTAAGTGGCATCTTCAAGCCACTTTTCCAAGCCCGTTTGTGTGTCATATTTCACATACATTTTCTCTTAAGGCCACCTCGCCTTAGTTCCCTCTTTTAGACTTTAAAACTCAACATTTTCTAAGTCATTTCCTTACATTTCCAAGTTTCCAAAAATTTTCGCTTTCCTCTTTTGAATCATTTCTAAATCATTTTCTTACATTTCCTAGTTTCCAAAAATGTCCACTTTAAACTTAACATTTCCATACATTTCCAGGTTTCCAAAAATATTCAAAATCCATTCATAACACATAAGACATGTCATTTCGTACAATTAAACCGAAAATGCATAGGCCCTTTTCAGGATGTTACAGAACTATTACCGGTATATACATGAAATATGATTATTTGACGAATTCCACCATGAGTGTTGGATTTTACATGTGATTTTCATGGCTAATATGTTTGTGATCATATGTTTAGGCTTTTGGCCAAATTAATTGAGATATGATATGTTTACTAACCTATTTTGTGGAAATATGGTAAGTTAAATTCTGTATTATACGAACTTACTAAGCTTAAATGCTTACTCTGTGTTATTTTCCATGTTTTATAGTAATTCAAAAGCTCATTCGGGTTGGAAGCTGGTCGGAGTTATTTCACACTATCCATCGACTCTTTTGGTACTTTCAGTAAATTAATTCCGGTTATAATGGCATGTATAGGTTATTTTGGCCAATGTTGGCATATAAGGGTTTTGTTGAGACTAGCCAATTGAATGGCTTGTGTTTGATATATTTTGATGTGTATATAAGTGGCTTTATCATATATGTTATGTGTTTGATTTGGTAGAGTGAAAGAAAGTAAAATGTGGTTTGAATATGGATACATGAATTTGGTCATCTAGGTAAGTTGAGATACTTGGTTGACATGTTTTTAAGTTGTCGTTTGAGGTGCCTAAGGGCATATTGGTTGGATGTGGTGATATTTCATGTTTAATACTTGATTTTCACTTGTTTTCAATGCCTTGATATGGCTTGCGGATGTGCAAATTGTTGTGTTTGGGTTGGTACCAAATTGGGTGAGAAATATTGTAACAGTCCAGTTTAGACCTTACTCGGAATAGTGGCTTCGGGACCACATATCCGAGTTAGAATAATATTTTAATATTATTTTCTGTGCTTATGATATGTGAGTTAGTATGTGTGAAGTTTATTTGTGTTTAATTTGATAAAAGGATTAAATTAAATTGAATGCAAAATTCACATGTTGTATGGAAAGACTCCTATTTGAGATGGCTTCTTAATGGGAAGGCTTTATATGGCAATTAAACCATTTTTAAGATGGTGGATAGTTGTTGGACAACTATGACCTTAAATTATATATTATTTATATTTAGCATAAAAGGTTAAATTTGTAAATTGAATATTTAGCTATTATATCTTAAAACATTAAAGAAATAAGTCATCAAAATGGTGTTCATCCACCGAAAATCAAACCAAAGAAAAAAAAAGAAGAAGCTAGGGCATTCGACACTCTTTAAGCTTGATTTAAGGTAAGTTTTGCTTCGATTTTTGATAATTTCTACGTTTCAGTAATCGTTGCTTCGTATTCTTTAAAACCCATGTCTTAATTTGAAGAATTGATGATGTTTATGAGATGTTCCATTGATGAAATGGTGAGCTTTGTGATGAGTTTTGGTGTTAAATGAAAGATATGTGTTTAATGAAAGATATGTGTTTAATGAACATGCTTTGTTCTTGAATTTTGATGAATTTAGCTAATTAGGGTTAATTGTGAAAATAGCATTTTGAGGGACTAGATTTTGAAATAAATGAAATATATGGATTGATATGAGTATTGTAACACCCCAAACCCGGCCCAAACACCACGGCCGAATTTAGAATGCCACTACGGAAAACGTTAGAAAAATATTTTGGCTTAAAGTGAAAACATAAAAATTAAGATGTTTAAAATAAAATATTTTCAAATAGTAATGTAACCGACAATCTAATTTAAAACATAATAAAAGTCCATAAATACTTTAATTGGCCTTTATTACAATAACCAAATATTCGCGAATTCTGAAAATATTAAATATATATAATAAGAAAATAACTTCTGCATGGGCCACCTCGTATCCACTCCCAAACTACTTACAAAAATTCGGCCACCCCCCTAGACACCCATGCCGTCCACATTCATCCACTAAAAGCATAGGAATTGTTTCCAAAACATTTCCCACAAGCCAAGCCTTATGTCCCCCCATCTTACCATAACCTTAAGATAACCTTCCATAACCTCCTCCATATTCCATAACTTCAAGATTCTTATCCCATATTTCATGCTTTCCTTTTCCAAAATTCAACTTACCAAAACTTAAGGTCCAACCTATCATAAACATAGGTTGACCGTCCATAAATGCAAGGATTCAAAAATAAACCTTCAAAATGCTAAACATGCTACTCGAACCTCTAACCTCAAGCCACCTTTCAAGCTCCTTAACCAACTTGCCACTTACTCCTCTTATGCTTTAAATGAACACTTAATTAACTTAAGTGTCAAGCTCACTTAATCTCGTTTCATTAAATAAACCATACTAAAATTTATTCTAACTTCCTAAATAAAATCAAGCTTTCACAAGACTATGCTAACACACAAAAATTCATACTGAGCCAACACAAATAAAAAAATAATACTCTAATATTTTTTTTTCTAAAGCCCAAGGTCCAAATTGCCCAATCCTTCTAGGCCCAAATTCTGGATGTTACAATTCTACCCTCCTAAAGAAAAAAATTATCCTCGAAATTTCCAACTAACTAACAATGTACATCCTATCTCGCCACACTACGCTCTTGCACACACTCGATCTTAATAAAACTATCATACTTCCTAGGCACAATCTCTAAGTTTATGTCCAAGGTTTCATACATCTCACTAGCTCTATATCAAACAAGGCAATGAAGGGTATTATTTTGAAATACAAAATTTGAATACTTTTGCAAAGTAAAAGAATTTTGTTGAAATCGGGTAATATGGTAATTTTAGAAATCAAAGGCATTTTCGTAGTTTTATCGCTCGTGGTATTTTAGTAATTTTTGTAAATCGAGTGTGTTTCGGAAAATTCTCAAGTCTAAAAGGATTTTATAAATCGTAGGGTAATTTGGTAAATTTAAAACTAAGATCTTTATAAAATAGTATGGCTAGTCCCTTTCGGGTTTTAGTTATCGGGTTTAGCCCGTGAATAGGTCCTCTTGGTTAGGGTGAACCGTTACTACGCACCAGGTAGGATTCGAGTGAAGAGGAGGTGAGTCGCTAGGACTGCTTAAATACCAAGCTCTTACTGAATCCACTCCTAGACATGCGCACAATGGTTTCCACACCGTAACTCGGCGACTTACTTCACAGGTTTGTTTGGTTAGGCATTTAAAGTTTTATGCAATTCTTTGTTGGCGTAAACTAATCCTAAAGTTCAATAACTTGATATACTAATCTACGTTCCCATCATACCCACTTACCAATCATATAATAATTCACACAACGATTAGAGGTACTTACCTGGTGGACTTCGGGTCGGAGATACAGGTGCCATGCCAGAATAAACCTAAAAAAAAAAAAATTTATGAAAGCCCAAAGCTTTGAAAAGCCCATCTTAAAAATGTTTTTTTTTTTTTTTGAACCCAAAACCTCAAAGCCGAGTTTTCAACTGGCTCGATACAAATTGTAACACCCAAACCCTACCAAACACCACTACGAATTTAGAATGCCACTACTGAAAACGTTAGAAAAATATTTTGGCTTAAAGTGAAAACATAAAAATTAAGATGTTTAAAATAAAATATTTTCAAATAGTAATGTAACCGACAATCTAATTTAAAACATAATAAAAGTCCATAAATACTTTAATTGGCCTTTATTACAATAACCAAATATTCGCGAATTCTGAAAATATTAAATATATATAATAAGAAAATAACTTCATGCATGGGCCACCTCGTATCCACTCCCAAACTACTTACAAAAATTCGCCACCCCCTAGACACCCATGCCAGTCCACATTCATCCACTAAAAGCATAGGAATTGTTTCAAAACATTTCCCACAAGCCAAGCCTTATGTCCCCCCATCTTACCATAACCTTAAGATAACCTTCCATAACCTCCTCCATATTCCATAACTTCAAGATTCTTATCCCATATTTCATGCTTTCCTTTTCCAAAATTCAACTTACTAAAACTTAAGGTCCAACCTATCATAAACATAGGTTGACCAGTCCATAAATGCAAGGATTCAAAATAAACCTTCAAAATGCTAAACATGCTACTCGAACCTCTAACCTCAAGCCACCTTTCAAGCTCCTTAACCAACTTGCCACTTACTCCTCTTATGCTTTAAATGAACACTTAATTAACTTAAGTGTCAAGCTCACTTAATCCTCGCTTCATTAAATAAACCATACTAAAATTTATTCTAACTTCCTAAATAAAATCAAGCTTTCACAAGACTATGCTAACACACAAAAATTCATACTCGAGCCAACACAAATAAAAAAAATAATACTCTAATATTTTTTTTTTTTCTAAAGCCCAAGGTCCAGCTGGCCCAATCCTTCTAGGCCCAAATTCTGGATGTTACAAGTATAGTGTGTACTCAGCTAAACATGGTTAAAAGCAAATTTAGTGTATTTTGTGATTTTATGATTTATGGACTAAATTGTCCAAATGTGAAAATATGAGGGCTAATATACAAATTGCCTTAAATATGTGATTTTGGATTGAATTGAATGTATTGTTAAATGAGAGGGTTAAATTTGAATATGTATAGATCAAGAACCGAAGAAAACGGACTTAGATCGCGGGAAAGCGAAGGTAGTCGAATAACCGAGTCCGAACGAATATCCGAATCCGAGATAAGTCGATATACAAATAAATGTATCTGTATCAAATTATGTATGTTCATATGACTATTGTTAATGATGAATACATATGAGAGGTTGTATACATGACTTCGAGATAGACTTGACATAGTGTCAACTTCCGAAAAGTCCCGTTTGAACCTAAGGATAGATAGGATAGTATATGTCATGACATAGGTGTCTGTTATGTGATATCATATAAGACCACGTCTGGGACGTTGGCATTGATTTGAGATTTCGTGTAAGACCACGTCTGGGACGTTGGCATCGATATGAGATTTACGTGTAAGACCATGTCTAGAACATTGGCATCGTATTTGATTCGTGTAAGACCCTGTCTGGGACAGTGGCATCGATATCTAATTACATGTAAGACCACGTCTGGGACCTTGGCATTGCACAACTATTTCGAGCTCTCTGAATATCCTATTAGTTCCGAACGGTTCAATGGGAAAGTCTGAGATACAAATGACTATGTGATTTGAATATCCGTTTCAGGTACGTTTGATGTGTACACTAAGTGTGTATGAAAGGTAAGTATCTATATGAACTTACTAAGTTGAATATGATTATTGAAATGGTGGAATAATATGTGATGATATGTTTAAATGAGCCAAATTCTATATAGGATGTATAAACTATGAGAACCATTATTGTTATTGTTTCAATATGATTATGTACATTTTATGTTAAGTTTATTTGTATATGGCTTACTAAGCTTTTGAAAGCTTACTCTGTGTTTGTTTTCTCTGTTTTATAGATCGTTAAAGCTACTGAAGGCTCGGGGACCGTCGAGGATTGTCATCACACTACTCAACTCATTTTGGTACCATTGAAATATGTATATAGTTAAATATGGCATGTATAGGCTAGTCATTTTGGATGATGTTTGAAATGGGTATTTATAGCCATGAGATGTGGCTAGATAAATGTTGGCTATATGTTTGAGTGATTATGTTATATATGCATAGTTTGGTATGAATTGATAGCAAATGAATTGAAATGAATTGGTCAAAGCTATGGTAAGCATATGAATGCATTATGAGTAAATATGATTTGGTATGATTGGAAATGGGTTTGATTATGAAGAATTGCTGTTTGTTTATCATGTTTTGGATGTCAAATGTACATGAAATGAATTGGAAATTTGCTTGTAGGGATTGACCCTTGTGTGGGTGGTATTTTGGCCTTACAAGTAGCCTGTTTTGCATACACGGTTATGGCACACGAGCGTGCCTAATGGCCGTGGGATTAAGTCAGTAACTAGCTTAAGTATGCACGACCATGGCACACGGACGTGCCTAGTAGCCCTGTGAATAAGACAGTATCTAGCCTAAGAGTACATGGTCATAGCACACGGGCGTGTCTGGTGACCGTATAGATAAGTCAGTATACATGCTCTAATTTGGCACGGCCAGGACACATGGGAGTATCCAGAAGCCGTGGGGGGCACACAGCCTGGTCACATGGGCGTGTGACCTTGACAGTTTTGAAAAAGTTTTAAATTTTTGAGAATTTTAGTATGTGTTTAGTTTAGTCCCGACTCTATTCTAAAGCATGATTAAGGTCTCGTTGACCTATGAAAGGGACACTTTGATTACGATTGATGAATGGTTGTATGAAATGTTTGTAAAAGTTTTCGATCCATCCGGTAACGCCTTTAAACCTAGTCCGGTGACCGATACGGGTTAGGGGTGTTACAAATATGGCTTGAAAATGACCTATTTTCGTCCACACGGGCGTGTGTCTCAGCGGTGTGTGACACATGGCCAGGTGACACAGCCGTGTGTCCCCTATATCTTTTAAATTGCGCAAGTCAGTATGCTCACACGGCCTAACACACGGGCGTGTGACCCATGTCAGTGAGTTACACGGGCACAGACACGGGCTGGGACATGACCGTGTGTTCCTATTTCGAACGCCCACACAGTCTGAGACACGGGCTTGTCTCCTGACCATGTGAGTCACACGGCCTGGCCACACGGTCGTGTGTCCCTTGCAACTTTGAAAAATTTTAAAATTTTCTAAAAAATTCTTTTGAGTACCCAATCTAGTCTCGACTTGTTTCTAACGTGTATTTTGGGCCCCGAGGGCTCATATAAGGGACAATATGTTTGATTTTGATTGATTTCTGATATAAATGCTATATTATATGAAATGTCTGATTAATTGATCTGTAAACTTTGGTAATGCTCCGTAACCCTGTTCCGTCGACGGATTCGGGTTAGGGGTGCTACAAACTACAATTCAATTTGTTTCTAAAATAACTCACGAGTCTGGTTTACAAAAACGAGGTTCTGATACCTCAATTTTTGAAACCATTGACTTTAGGACTGATACACTTGTATCCTATCTAACTTCCAAATAACCAAAATTATTAGACCAAACTTCAATATAATATTATAATATCCTTATAAATATTAATAAATAATATTCACTGATCCTATCCTTGAACAACAGTATTCTGAAACCATAGTTTCTGACTCCACTGACTTTCGGGTCATTACATAAATCAAGTCTGTTAGGATAAAATATAAAGTTTAACGTGGTTAATATGCAAATATATTGAAGATCGATTAAGTAATTTAATCGAGAAAATCATTAATTAAACTTAGGGACTAAATTGTAAATGTCTAGTCGCTATTGAGTTTTAATTTAGAAAAGGCTTGAGGACCTAATTAGCAATTATCCAAAGGGCCTAAATGGTTGTAAACCAATGTTCTTCATATTAATAGTGGAAGATGATGATAATTTCCACTTAACTTTAATTATAATTAAAAAAAGCATATATATATCATTAGTTAATGAATTAATCATGTTTAAATTGTTAATTAAAATCACTAATGATGTATATATATAAGAAACTAAGAATTTATATATATATATATATATATGAAACTAAATGGAAAGAAATATAATATCATCTCTTTTCGCTTGGTCATGCTATCCAAACTAAAAGAAAAGAAGAACAAAACTTGGTTTCTTTCCATTTACAATTCGGTCCACCTTGTACCAAGGTAATCAAGCCATTTCCTTCAATTTTTTTTTATAGATTTATGATTGTGGGAGGTTGATTTAGCTAGCCCATGTGTTAATTTGCTCAATTAGTTTATGTTTAATAAGTTTTCATTAAAATGATATTGATGATTTTGACCTTGATTTGAAGAAATTGATAGTTGGTAAACTTAGTGTAACGCCCCGAATTTAGGCCTAGTAGAATTGGGCCTATTGGGCCTTGGGCTTGGGAGCATTTAAAATTTTTTAGAACAAGAGAACGGCACTAATGCAAGTTGGATCTATTAGGTGAGTGATTTTGGAAGGTTAGGGGGCTTTCATGAAGTCCCGGGATCAAACCTGGGCTTTAGGAAAAATTTTGGTTTTAGGTGAATAAAACCCTGGGAGTTAGTAAGTAGGCTTTAAGAATAAAATGTGGAAAAAATGGCACAAAAGGAGCCGTGGTCTAGTGGCAAGTGGTGCCACATGGGAGACAAGGAAGTGACGCCATAGAGGAAGCAAGGGGTCCAAGGTTCAAGTCTTGGCGCTTGCATTTCATTTTGATTTCTTTTATGAACTTAGACTTTGACCCATAGGCTTATATTTAGTTGCGCATGTTTTAAGACACAAAAGGAGTTTGTGTTGTGGTGGCATGTAGTGTCTAGAGCATAGGAGAGGGCAAGGGTTCGAATCCCATTGCAAGCAAAAAGGGATATTTATTTTGCTAAGTTGGGGCGACAGGTGGTTGTGTTGGATTTAAACTCTGCTGAAGGAGGGATCCCACATTGAGAAGCTAGCATACGAGCGCACGTGTGGGAGCTTCGACGTGATAGTTGAGGCCATCATGGGTGTTCTTGTGGGTTTAGGCTGTTTGGGCCACGATGGGCCGAAAAGGGCCCGTGGGTCCATATGAATAAATTGTATGATTGTGTAGTAGTTATTGAACTGGTCTATGTGAATCTCATATCTATGGCTAAATTTGGGCTAAATGGGCCACACGAGCATATGAGTCCATTTGGGCCGAGAATGGGCCATAGGCCCATTCGCATTAGAATACCCTTGGTTTACAAAATTACTGAAATACCCTTAATTTGTGAAATTACTGAAGTACCCCAGATTGCAAAATTACCGAAATACCCCTAATTTACAGTATTACTAAAATACCCCTAATTTGTGAAATTACTGAAATACCCCCGGACTACAAAATTATCGAAATACCCTTGACTCGCGAAATTACCAAAATACCCTTGATTTGTGAAATTACCAAAATACCCCGATTTGTGAAATTACCGAAATACCCCCAGTTTATAAAATTACCAAAATACCCCTGGTTTGCAAAATTATCGAAATACCCCTAAAGGGCAGGATTACCGAAATACCCTTATAGGGTAAGATGACTATTTTGCCCTTGTGGGTAAATGACTGACTTAGACGATGAGTTGACTAATTTGACTATGGTTGTATGACTAATATGCTTTTATTACATGTTTAAATGATTGTTATTGAGTTTGGCCATTTTGCATACACGTGTAATGATTGAGCATGACATAAACGACATATTGCATGGGGTTGGGACAAAGTTACGGAGGAAGTGTACGGCCTATAGCTATTTTATACAAGGCTTTCAGCCTTTTTGCGAAAATTATGGCTTTGTGCCAATCGTATTTACCCGTGGCTATGTGCCTAACATATAGATTGATGACTCTGTGTCGATCATAATGACCCATGGCTGCGTGCCGATTATATTACCATTGCTGATGGCTATGTGCCAAACTTATTAGGTTACCGATAGCTTTGTGCCGTCCTGATTATGGCTCTGTGCCATCCTAATTATGGTTTATAACCATTCTGTTTACGGCTTTTACCCGTTCTGTTAACCGGCAGTGATGCTGCGATATTTATGGCTTTTAGCCATTCTATCTACGGCGCCGAGCCGTTTTATTGACTTAGTGCTGCAACCGGTGCTAAGCTTGGTGTATTGGCTTGGTGGGTTGACATGGCCCCCACATGGAGAGATTGGTTGGTACGGGTGGAGAGTTTGGTTGGTATGGGTTGGGTACATGTTCATTGCATTGATATGAGTTTGGGGCTTAGGCCTAGATTATTACCGAATAGGGCTTAGGCCCAGACTGTTACCAAATAGGGCTTAAGCCCAGACTGTTACCGAATAGGGCTTAGGCCCAGACTGATATCGTATGGGCTCGGGCCCAGACTGTGACCGTAATAGGGGATTACGCACTAAGTTTTCGTAAACTCACCCTGTTTTTAACTGTGCAGGTAATCCCCAGCCTTAGAGGATTTGGAGCTGCGGAGGACTCGGAGGATATGGTTTAAAGACTAAACTTAGCGATTTTAGTTTAATTTAGTTATTTTAAATTATTGGGTTAATAATTTTTGTAATAAGGCCATTGGGTTTTTCTTTTTAACTTTTATTTGGTATTTCTTTAAATTACAAACTACTGGTCTGTTAAACACGGATTTTTAAAACTATAACCACTGCTTTCGAAATATCACGTATTCGCAAATGTTTGAATTAAACTTCCGCAACAATCAAGATTTTGAAAGTAATAATGATTTTGCAAGAGAATGACTTTTAATAAACTTCGTTTTGAAGATAAGCAAACGAAATCTGAGGTTTTACATGGGAGAAAGTTTTAAATTCTTTAAGAAGGGTTTCTAATGAAGGTATGGTTTTTGAAAAACTCTTCAATGTGACACGCCAGATTTGGGCCTAACTTCTAGGCCGGGTTTGGGGTGTTACACTTAGATTATGATAAGTACTAAATTAGAAAGTAAGTTAAACTTGTTAGACAACTTTGTGACATTAGGGACTAAATTTAAGAAAATGAAAGATTTCATGAAATTATGTTATAGATAGAAAGTACAAGGTCCTTAGTGAAAGAATGTGAAATCGGATTTTAATCCGATGTTAGATATTGAAAAATATGAGAATCCCAGGTGTAGGGACTAAAATGAATAAAATGCACAATATGTTGACTATGTATTTTAATGTGATTCGGATGTGAACTGATATTGTTTTATAATTTCATTTATCCAATGTAGTTAAAGACGACGTCAGGCCATCTCGAGAGAAGGGAAATATGAGAGTTGTAAACAAGTGGCAAAAACTACTGTTTACACTTTTATGATTCGAGTTCAATATATATATACATGATTGTTGCATATTGAGTATTGAGGTAAGATTATTACTTGTCTTATAATTCGAACTATGTTTGACAGTATTGAATGCTGAAAATTGAATTGTTTTGAGAATAGTAGAAACGAGCATGATATGAATTGCTAAATAAATTATATGTGATATATGATATGAGATACGAATTGATGATAAAAATAATACGAGATAATGATATATGAATTGATTTATAATATGTAAAACATTAGTTACCCTATTAATTATTTGGGCAGAGTCGGATATAGTTGGCATGTCATAGGATTAGATTTGTGTACAAGTTTGTGTTGGGAAATATGCCCATATTGTAGTAGACATGTAATTGTTTTCTATTTATTTTAATGATGAATAAATAAATAAAGTTAATTTCACATTTTACTTTAATGTCTATTTTATTTTTTGTCTTTCATATTTTGCATGCATAGTGAAATTGTGACAAGAAAATATTAGCTTATTGATTTTCTAAAGTTCAAACTAAAGATAAGTGGCATTGTAAAGAATGTTTACATTACGAGAAAGATGACTTACTTCAGTATATAATCTATATGAGTCCATAATCCCGTAAAAGAATCAAAGTGAGCATTTGATTCAAATACTGAGAAGGATTATCATGTCGTCTACAATTCCAATTAGGGAGATAGCTAGTCTTGGCTATTGGAGCAGTTGACTCCACGAGTAGAGACATAGATGTATTCATTGGTAGAATGATACATTGGACTGAACCTAAGATGAATTAATTTTGTATCCATTTGTGAATTAATTCACTTGTGACGTTCATGGTGTGATTTACCTAAATCCTGAGTTAGTCACTGACCATGCGTATACAACTCATGTGCTTTTATATAAGTGAAGGCTTATGCTCTAAAGATAATTGAGCCCATAGCCGGTATGTTGGGTACATGACCTGTGTATGGAATTGCTTTACTAGCAGCAGTGGAATTCATAGCCCAATTAAAGAGTTAATTATATCCTCTCATTGGCATTGTGTGGATTGATAAATATCGAACGTGGCCACAGGTTCCTTGTTCTTGAACGAGCAATTTATTGCAGCCATTTGTTGATAGTAATCATATTAATCATTAAGAAGACACAATGGTGAAAATCAGATAAAATAGGATTGTATTGAGTGAACGGATTTAACTCAAAGAAATCAAGAATATCATATGAGGGTAACACATACATGGCGAGGTCATTGGACAAAGCAGTTTGATGAATTGCTTTTGTAAAGAGTATACAATAAGAAGTTTTCAATGGTACTTCTTGTGTACTAATTCTATGATTAAGTAATTGCAAATTATCGGAACAATACTTCTGGACATAATTGCAATCACTAAGTCTAATTGTATATGTCTGATTGGTCTCTCCGCTAGCTCAACAAAAGCTCGATCTGTCTGCATTTGAATCAATTTTCTGATAAAAGTACAGTTGGGCTGAAACTGGTATGCGTTGAGTGTTGACTTGGTCTTCCCGACATTTCCATGGCATTTATGTTGACAAAATGTCTAACCTTTTTCCCCGACAAACCTTCAATCCTTTTTTTCTCGTTCCTCAACTTGCACCTGCCAAACCACCAAACACAACCCTTCCACATGCAATTAAAAGTAACAAATAATATTTAAACACTGTCCAAGCTCCTAATGCAATGTCCTAAAATGCAACTAAATCTACTTAAGTACAAGCAATTAGCTAGGTCTAAAGGCATGAAATATAACTCTTTTTAAAAGTTATCACACCCCCAAACCTGAGTTATTACTTGTCCTCAAGCAAAATATATATGAATGCATGAATGCAAATTTTTTTCCCTTGCATACAAATATATTGTACTATTAATCTATTAAAAGAACAACATACACATCAGTTCTCAGTAGTCTTCGTTCTCTAAAAACTTGGTTGAATGTCAAAGGTTCGTTTCAACAAAGGTAGTGCAGAAAATTTGTCCCTAAAAGCAGAATTTCCTAAGTACTCATGTATGCTTTCTGGCCATAGCAACTATCTCCTAATGCACTCAGTTCATTTGTTACCTAAACTCAAGTTACTTTGTTACCCTTGCCCACAACCTTTTCATATTTATTTGTACTTGTTTTTTTTTTCTATTCTTTTTTTCTTTATTATTCTTTTTTTTTTGTTTTTGTTTTTGTTTTTCATTTATAACATTACGGGATTTAGCATGTCACAAAATTATTTAACTTGATAATCACAATGTAGCATACACTAAATTACCTAGTACTCAATCATGTCACAATTTAAATATAAATCACTCTTGAAGCTAAGGATTTTGACAAAAAAGATGGATGGAGCAAGCAACTACCTCCTTAGCTACTCAGCCTGTTGCTACAGAGGAGTGCCCCTTTTCTTTATTACACACTCTTACTGAAACTTACCTTTCCAGTCAATAGCATGATGGAGCAAACAAAGTGGTGCTAAATTACTTGGCAATTCTAAGCATTGGAGTGCCCCATTTATTTAAGTAATGTCATGAAAAAATGACTGAGTTTGGCTTCAAAAACCCTAAGTTCATTAGAAAACACTACTATAATAATACAAAACTAAATATAGGACATCTAATTTTTATGAATAAATTTTCATGCCATCTAACCTAAGCTAAACTCGCCTCATCCATTGTCACATGTTCTAGATATACTGAAGCATATAAGCTCATCATTGAAAATCATGAGTAAAGATTGAACTTATCGTAGATAAAACAGTACTTAATAATAACATGGCATTAGCAAGCAACATAACTATACTAGGATGAACATACATATTAGATACGTAATGCAACCAAATGCACAATACACCCCCAAAACTAAGGGATGCATTGTCCTCAATGCATGAATTGATATCTGCAAACAATCTATATCTAGACAATGTCTTGGCAAAATATATGCAATGCAATATGTATGAAAGAAAAAAAAAATTCCTTACTTGGATTGTATTGTAGATACTTCATTATGTTCGATGGGTTGATTTACGAGTAGCAACCTTGTACCTCTGCTTCCTCTTCATCCTCACAGTCAGTCTCAAAGCCGACAGACTCTGTTTTCTTTGGTTCTTCTTCTAATGCTTTGGGTGCGTTCTCTTTATTGGCAAGATTCATCTCAATGGGCTCTACGTCACTGACCCCATCCCTTTCTTCAGTTTATTAAACAAAGGAAATGATATAACCAAAAGAAATTTAAATCGAAAAAATGAAATAAAAATACCAAGAATTTTCAAGATGTTGAAGTTAAACATCTCGAAGATCAATTAGAATGTTTGTCTCACTCTACATGAGCACCCCAGTAGTGCTTCAAGCGTTGCCTATTAACTTTAAATATGTCATTCATTTCCATGTCTTTGATATTAACAGCTCCATGAGGATATACATGAGCTACTAAGCATTGTTCATCAAAATTGAAAGGTTTATTTTGCTCCAGCAAAATGCACAAGTGCTGTTACACTGCCTAGCACATGGGCGTGTGGCTTGGCCGTGTGACCCAACATAGAGAGCTACAAGGTTAAGGAAACCGGCTAAGACACGGGCGTGTATCTCAGTTGTGTGAGTCACATGGCCTGGATACACGGCCGTGTGACCGCTATAGTCCAAATTTTCTGACCTGTTCTTAAACTTTCCAAATGTTTCCAATTTGGTCCCGAATCGCTTCTAAGGTAAGTTTAAGGCCTCGATGGCTCGATTAAGGGACGATATGTACGTGAATGATTGTTTTATAATGTGTTTATGATAATGTATGAAATGTATGTTTAAATGTTCTATTTGTACTGTAATGCTCTGTAACCCTATTCCGACGATTGATTCGGGTTAGGGGTGTTACAGGAATTTTTAGTACAAGATTTTTTAGCTTATTTTAAACTACTAAGCTCCACACTTATAGGCACTCACTAATTTCATAACTATAATTAACATAATTTTTCCATTAGCTGATTCGACTCTAATCAAAAGTTAAAACCATTGCCATTTACTTATTAAAGGACTCAAGTTAACTGTAGACTCCATGGTCCTAAATTAAATATATTTTTATTTTATTTTCAAAATTAATTGAGACAACAAACATCATATATTTACCACGACATACTTTGAAATAGATTTAAGCACAATGAATCAGAAGGTAAATAATTTAAGTTAGATACAGGTTTAGAAGTAACTTATACCTAGAATTGGATGAGGATGATGGTGACACAATGAGATGGCGATGGTTGAAGACTGGAGCGGAGAAGGCGACGGTAGTGGTGAATGCCGTTGATAGAAGAAGTAGTAGCTTCACCAGAACGACAACAATGTCTTGACTCTTAAAGGAAAAATGAGTGAGACAATGCAACGGTGATGGGTGCTAGCGACAAAGGAAGCGGGAGACAGAGTGACTGCCGAAGTAGATACAACTATCAATGAGTAGCAGCGCTAGATAGGTGTCGTGTATGAAAATGATATGCGATTTGTGCAAGTATACATGCCGAATCAAGTAATAAAGTGATGAGTGAATATTGTTTCCATGAGGATCAAATTAAGGAACAAAAATGGTCAAGTTATTATAATAGAGTGTTATTAATGCTATGGCAAAAACAACGATAAGTATGCAGTAGCAATTAAAGGAATAATGATGTATGCAATATGTGGAATTAATGAATACTTGGCAATGCTGTGGCAAAACAAGAGTATAAATGTAATGGAAAATATGGAAATTACTATGGGAATTTTATGTAAACGATCAAGTAAATAACTGAGAATGATATGGTAAAGATACGACGATAAAGAATAAGGGATATATGATGTTGATTTGGAAGGTCGGGATTACTAATAATCTACCCTTATTGTCAATAATGCCTCGGCAAAATCATTTTTAGTTTACTACTCAGAAGAGTTCTAAAATGGTCAGCTTCTTTCGAGAGCAAAAACCACAAGTTACCTTACCCTTGTCTATAGGAATTAATATGGTACCCTGCATTGTTTTCCTTCTCTGTGAACGTTGCTTTATGTCTAGAGTCTACTACAAGTATCAGTCGGGTACTTGCTCATATCATTCAATATCGATCCAACTAATCCAACCTTTTCAGATATAGATTTAGTTTATGGGCATGCCGAATAGTCATCTATGTCTAGGGATTGCACTTATACAATTTAGAAATAAAAAATTGAATGAAATAGCATTCAGATGTACACTTCAACCATTAAAGAAAATAAAAGTTTCATCATGTAATCCCAACCCGATGAGATTTAACTCATCGGTTGGACATAAAATTCAAAACCAAAACAACATCCAACACCATTTTGATCATTCAATTCCTGGAAGAAAAAAAGTAAAAAATACAAAAGACTTCGGGAAGACAGCTTTCGCGTGTCCAGTTCACGCTCTAGTAGCATAGTGTCCTACGATGGCTGAGAGGGACTGCTTTCATCTTCCTCTATCCGTCTCTACTCAGCCACTACCCTCTATCTTTGCCTAAGGATCTCTCCCTCTTGTTTGCTCTTTTTGGGTTTCCTCTTTTGGCTTTTTATAGGCTTTTTCCCTAGGGTAAATCCAACGACGCATGTTTATCTTCTCCTCTTTTTAAATTCCTTTTTCAACAACTCTAGATTATATTCTCCTATTTCGTAGGTAGATTTTTTTGATACAGTACAGTTGGCCTGAAACTGGTATGCATTGAGTGTTGACTTGGTCTTCCCGGCATTTCCATGGTATTTTTATTGACAAAATGTCTAACCTTTTGCCCCGACAAACCTTCACTCCTTTATTTCTCGTTCCTCAACCTACACCTGCCAAACCACCAGACACAACCCTTCCACATGCAATTAAAAGTAACAAATAATATTTAAACACTGTCCAAGCTTCTAATGAAATGTCCTAAAATGCAACTAAATCTACTTAAGTACAAGCAATTAGCTAGGTATAAGGCATGAAATGTAACACCTCTTACCCGTATCTGTCACCGGAATAGGGTACAAGGCATTACCGGACTTAATCACATATAATCGATCATTTCCGAGTCATAAATTTCCACTCAAATTTAAAAATTTTCATTCATAATCATATTGTCCCTATTACGGGGCTATGAGGTCCAAAACATACTTTGGAAGTGATCCGGGGCTAAACCGAGAACTTTGGAAAACTTTGAAAAGTTTCTTGAAAAAAAAAAGGGGCACACTCTCTGAGCACATTGCTGTGTGGTCAACCGTGCAGATGAAAATTAGGCTATTTACTAAGCCTTTTTCCATCCAAAAGCACTTATACACTTATACAAATTTATCATCACACAACATGGTATTATTAAGCATTCAAACATCCACACTAAGGCATCCACATACCATTTACATCATGCAACTTACACAACCAATCACATTTACCACTTATAATTATCACACATTTACTCATCCAACACATGCAAGCATACACATCCTTGAAATGCATCATCATAGACTTATAACATAACAATTATTAGCCACATTAAACGACCTTATACAACAATAACCATCAAATAGCATAGGCCAACTCATAATAACATATACACATAATCAAGTCCCTATACATGCCATAGACTTAAAAATACTTGAAGATCGTTGATACAATACCAATCAATAACTTGTTAGTGTGATAGAATCTCCGACAACCTCCAACTCGAGCTAGCATCTGCGGCACTATAGGAAAAAAAGAAAGGAAGGGGGGTAAGCATTATAGCTTAGTAAGTAGGTATGTAAATAATAAGTGATTTATTAACAGGCTTTTATAAATCTTCACAATATATTCTGAGGATAATACAACCATAATTGCACATAGCTCCACTATTTATTCATGTTCATCTCAAGCTGTCTACTCGAGTCACAATCACTAAATTATTTATATCTTGTGAAACACCCTACACCCGGCCCACGAGCCTTGACCGGATCTGGTTTGTTTCTCGAAGTAAACCGGTTAAAAATCCTGTTGTTCCTTCGGAAAATAGTGTGTTTTAAAAGAAATATTGTTTTGGGTTGGGCTCGAGAAGAAAACAAAATCGTTTTATAATAAAAACCCTTTTTAAATTTTAGGTGATAAAACATATAAAGTACATTTAGAATAAATTACTTAATCTTTGACTTAATAAAAATTTGTAAACATAATGAAACAATGAAATAATTCAACAGTGGCCTTATTACATCAAAACAAACCTAAATAATTATAAGGTACTTAAATGAAATAAAATGTCCAAATAAAATAAAACTTCAAGTCGAGTATGGCCACCACAAGTTCTCGCCAGTCCGGTCCCATCACTGCTCATCACTCAAACATGTTCCCACAATGGGGTGAGTCAACAGACTCAATGTGTAACCAACACTAAAGTTAACAATTCAAAGCTTACATAATCATATCACATATCAATACATAAAATAGATAAAAATAATGATGCAACCCGAACCCAAACCTAGATGCCATCCGCTACACATCACCCGTACCATTCTGTACACCGTGGGGACTACTAAATCAACCCTCCATCCGCTACACACCATCGAAGGCAGTCGCTGCAGTCGACGTGCTCATCGCCCTTATAAATATTTGTGGCATAGCCACCAGATTAAATAATTGTGACCGAAGTCACCAAATTCAGATATCATGGTCTTAGGTCACCACATTCAGATATCATGGTCTTAGTTCACCACATTCAGATATCGTGGTCTTAGGTCACCACATTCAGGTATCGTGGTCTTAGGTCACCACATTCACTTCCCCTTTTCAATAACCCATATGCCCCATATCATATATTAAGCATTAACATGCCAAATTTCACATTCCTATCACTTATCACATGTTAAATATAACATATTTCATAATCCTAGTAGGAGTAGGAAACGTACCTGAGTACTTTGTACCATAACATGGTACCTTAGCCACATTCTTACACTTTCATATTAATACATATATCAAGTTTAAGCCATAAATCTATTAAGATTAGTGTAGGGTACACACCTGATTAACTTATCGAGTTTACTGAAATCCCAAAATCTAATCTACTGCCTTAGATCTTAAATCCCTTGCTTCCGATTGACTTAAGAATCAAGTCCCGAACACTTTGTGATGCACACCCTTGTAATCGGCTAGCCACCAAAACTCCTAACTAGTTAGTTTTCGGCTTTTTAAACAAATAAGAAATAGCTCTAGAATACCAAGCATGGCCTTGGCCGATTGTACTTAGGCACTTACCTTGCAATTTCCAAATCTCGAAAGTATCCCTTGGCTATGGAGATGTCGAAACCTACAGGATACCTGTTAGATTCCACTTCTATCATTTAAATCACCATTACATAGCCCTTGGCCGAATATGCACTTACCTTGGTTGGCTAGATCTCGAACTATCTCCCTTAAAAGTCGACACTAGCAAAAAGATCCCAAATCTCTCCTTAAGATTTCACAAAGAATAATAATAAGAATTAGCCTCTGAATATCGACAAGTCCTTAAAGGAAAGGATAGAAATCAAACTTAATCTTACCTCTCATCAAGAAATCGACAAGACTCTATCTCTGTCACCCACAGGATATTCGGTTTTGAAACTTGGAGAGTAGTCGACTATGGCCTAGAGAGATCTTGCTTTCGGCTTTTGAAAGTTTATGAAAGAAGAAGAGAAAAGGGTTGAGCAATTTGGTAATAAAGTTTCAGCTACACAAGGTGTATTTTCGGCTTGGCAAAACAATGAAGAAAGGAGATATTTGCTAGAGAGAATTCGGCAGAGAGAGAGAGTTGAAAGAAAGAAAGAATGGCCCTCTTTTCCTCTAGTAGCCGAAATTACTAACTTAGAGTCCCTTACTTGGCCACCACTTCTCCATATTTTGATAGCTTTATCTCTTTAATTATCACCTATTCAATTTAATATAAGTTTAATCCAATAATTATCTCTCATCTCTTAATAAAAATAATACTAATAATAATCCATCATTATCTATCTATTTGCCGAATTTTAAAGAGAATAAAACTCCTCTTTTAAGAGCCTTAATGCCGTCCACCTCTCTGCTTCTTGTAGCAAAAATAAAATTCTTTTATTTGCTTCCCATGCGACTCGATCCTTGGCCCATTTGCCTATGTATGTGGCGTCACTTACTAGGCCCTCAAGTGGCGCCTTGTAGCCATTTTACCAAGGCTATTTGTATGTCATATTTCACATACATTTTCTCTTAAGACCACCTTGCTTCATGTCCCTCTTTTAAACATTAAACTTGACATTTCTAAAGCATTTCCTTACATTTCTAAGACATTTCCTTACATTTCCAAGACATTTCCTTACATTTCCAAGACATTTCCTTACATTTCCAAGACAAGACATTTCTTGACATTTCCAAGTCATTTCCTTATATTTCCAAGACAAGACATTTCCTTACATTTCCAAGTCATTTCCTTACATTTCCAAGATTCTAAAAATGCACACATCACATCCATAACACATAAGACATACTAATGCATAGGCTATAATCCAGGATGTTACATCTTGAGCTACGAAACTCCAAATTAATTTCAAAAAAATTTCCCTGAAACTAGACTCAAATATCTTCTTACCATAAAACTTTCAAAATTTTTGGTTTAGCCAATTAGTACAGTTTATTCTTTAAAGTCTCCCCTATTATGCTATCTGACAGTTTTGACCCTTCTTCACTAAAAATTAATTATCTCTTCGTAAAGGATTCGGATGATGTTCTCGTTTGTTTCTTTTGAAGTTGGACTCATAAATAAATTTAATAATGTAAATTATAAACCATAATTATTTTTATACAATTTTTAGCGATTTTCCAAAGTCAAAACAGGGGATTCCGACATGATTCTGACCCTATCTCACAAAAATTCAAATATCATAGAATATGAAATTATTTTGTTTACACAATTTCCTTTATGTGAAAATAGACTAATTCATATTTAATTTCATATCTTATTCAACATCTAATTAGATTTGCACCATTTTTGGTGATTTTTCAAAATCACACAATTGCTGCTGTCCAAAATTGTTTTGTTGCTAAATTTACTCTTTCATAATTTCACTTACTCCATTTCATCTTACCGAAGGTTCGATCAAATATCGAGCACATTGTTCAAAATTTTCACACTTATACATGTACTTATTCATCACATAGTCATATTCAATTACACTTAGTCGTTACATGATCACATGTATTTTCATTTAGTCAATTTCCGTTGAACTCATCGTAATAATAACAGATACACGGTGGCCTGTACATAGTACCACCCTTGTAGCCGAAGCTCTCTGGTGCACATAGTAACCTGCACTTAGTACTACACATGTGACCAAAACCAGCACTTACACATAGTGGCCTGCACTTAGTACCACACATGTGATCAAAGCTATCGGGTACGCATAGTAGCCTGCACTTAGTACTACACATACGACCTATCCGTCTGGTACACGTAGTAGCCTGCACTTAGTACTACACACGTGACCTAAAACCATCTCGTAGCTTTCTTGTACACATAGTGGCCTACACTTAGTAACACACATGTGACCTAGCTACCTCATTCGTATCTTTTCTATTCCGAAGGTTCAACTGGGAATTCTCACTTTTCAACATTTTACCAATTCATCCATAATCAATCACAATTCATAATTTACATCAAATAATTACTCCATATTCAACCATATCTCATATAATATAACAACATATTAAAACATAAATAAAAAAACAATGTATTATTTACATACAAACTTACCTCGGTAGTACAATCGGTGAAAAGGACTTATTCGTCATATTCTTTGTTTTACCCCTGTTCTAAGTCCGAATATCGTTTTCCTTGATCTATAACAACACATTTAACTCATTTATTCATCCTGCTACTCAAATTAGCTTAAATTCACATTTTGGCAAAATTTACATTTTTGCCCCTAAACTTTGTCATATTTACACTTTTCCCCCTAGCCTCGTAAAATGATTTTTATTCAATTTCCTTGTATTTTAAGCCTAGAAAAACCATTTTCATAACTATAGTGGCCCACAATTTCCACTAATTCACACTTTTATGACAAATTTCATAACTTTTACAAATTAGTCCTTTTAGACATTTTTACCGAAAATCACTTAGTAAAAGTCATTTCTCTAACCATAAACATGCATTTTCTACCATTAAACAAAAAAATATACACATATTCATCAAGGGTCAAACCCTAGACTTTAACCATATCTCCAATTAGTGGTAGAAATAGATAGATCTTGTTACAAGGATTTCAAAAATGTAAAAATCAATAAAAACGGGGCTAGAACGTACTTACAATTGAGCTTGGAAGCTTGAAAAACCCTATCCATAGTTTCCCCATGTGAAATTCGGCGATGGGGTTGAAGATGGACAAAAATTGGCTTTAAATTTTGTTTTTAATTCATTTTAATTACTAAATGACCAAAATGCCCCTAACTTAAAAATATTCTATTTCACCTATTTCGTGTCCATTTTGTCCAAAAAATTAACCAATGGTCTAATTATCATTTAAGGACCTCAAATTTAAAATTTCATAACAATTGGACGCCTCTATCATGTAGAACTCAACTTTTGCACTTTTTACAATTTATTTCTTTTGACTAAATTGGGTGCCCAAAAGTCAAAATTTTCGAATGAAATTTTCACGAAATCACTTTGTGAAATCGTAGACCATAAAAATGTAATAAAAATAAATTTTTCCTCATCAGATTTGTCGTCTCGAAACCACTGTTCCGACTAGGCTCAAAATCGGGCTGTTACATGAAATATAACTCTCTTCAAAAGTTATCACACCCCCAAACCTGAGTTATTACTTGTCCTCAAGCAAAATATATATGAATGCACGAATGCAAAATTTTTTTTCCCTTGCAGACAAATATATTGTACTGTTATTCTATTAAAAAAACAACATAGCCATCAGTTCTCAGTAGTCTTCTTTCTCTAAAAATTTGGTTGAATGTCAAATGTTCATTTCAACAAAGGTAGTGCAGAAAATTTGTCCCTAAAAGCAGAATTTGCTAAGTACTCATGTATGCTTTCTGGCCATAGCAACTATCTCCTAATGTACTCATTTCATTTGTTACCTAAACTCAAGTTACTTTGTTACCCTTGCCCACAACCTTTCATATTTATTTGTACTTGTTTTTTTCTCTTCTTTTTTCTTTATTAATTTTTTTTTTCTTCTTATTTTTTTTTCTTCTTTTATAACATTAGGGGATTTAGCATGTACAAAATTATTTAACTTGATAATCACAATAGAGCATACACTAAATTACATATACTCAATCATGTCACAATTTAAATATAAATCCCTCTTAAAGCTAAGGATTTTGACTAAAAAGGTGGATGGAGCAAACAACTACCTCCTTAGCTACTCAGCCTGTTGCTACAGTAGAGTGCCCCTTTTCTTTATTACACACTCTTACTGAAACTCACCTTTCTAGTCAACAACATGATGGAGCAAAGAAAGTGGTGCTAAATTACTCAGCAATTCTAAGCATTGGAGTGCCTCATTTATTTAAGTAATGTCAGGAAAAAATGACTGAGTTTGGCTTCAAAAACCCCAAGTTCAATAGAAAACACTACTATAATAACAAAAAACTAAATATAGGACATCTAATTTTTATGAACAAATTTTCACACCATCTAACCTAAGCTAAACTCGCATCTTCCACTATCACATGTTCTAGATATACTGAAGAATATAAGCTCATCATTGAACATAATGAGTAAAGATTGAACATATCGTAGATAAAATAGTACTTAATAATAACATGGCATTGGCAAGCAACTTAACCATACTAGGATGAACATACATACTAGATACGTAATGCAACCAAATGAACAATACACCCCCAAACCTAAGGGATGCATTGTCCTCAATGCATGAATTGATATATGCAAACTATCTATATCTAGACAATGTCTTGGCAAAATATATACAATGCAATATGTATGAAAGAAAAAGAAAATTTCCTTGCTTGGATTGTATTGTAGATACTTCATTATGTTCGATGGGTTGATTTACGAGCAGCAACCTTGTACCTCTGCTTCCTCTTCATCCTCACAGTCAGTCTCAAAGTCGACAGACTCTGTTTTCTTTGGTTCTTCTTCTAATGCTTTGGGTGCGTTCTCTTTATTGGCAAGATTCATCTCAACGGGCTCTACGTCACTGACCCCATCCCTTTATTCAGTTTATTAAACAAAGGAAATGATATAACCAAAAGAAATTTAAATCGAAAAAATGAAATAAAAATACCAAGAATTTTCAAGATGTTGAAGTTAAACATCTCGAAGATCAATTAGAATGTTTGTCTCACTCTACATGAGCACCCCAGTAGTGCTTCAAGCGTTGCCTATTAACTTTAAATATGTCCTTCATTTCCATGTCTTTGATATTAACAGCTCCATGAGGATATACATGAGCTACTAAGCATTGTTCATCATAATTGAAAGGTTTATTTTGCTCTAGCAAAATGCACAAGGGCTGTTACACTGCCTAGCACACGGGTGGAAACACGAAAATTTATATACTTTTTCATGCCTTTTTTGACCCAAATTCATATGGTTTCGAGTAAATTCTTGTCGGAAAGTAATTAAATATTATAAAATAATTAATTTGTGCTAAAAATATGAACATGATGAATTTTAATTAATTTTATAGTTAATTTTGTTTAATTTTGACTATTTTCGACAGAATCGCACAAAAGGCGAAATTTGGCTCGGCAGACACTGCTCGAAGAATAAAATCGAGAAGCGATTTGAAGTGTCAAGCCGACTTTAATTCCAGCCCAAGACGGTCCAAATATGAAGATTTAATCATAATATAATTAATTTTAATTTATTCCCAATTTAATTTGGGTTAAATAAATTATTTTTAATTAATTATGAAAAGGGGCCTAGTTGAACCACATCAGTTGAACCGAATCGGTTGAATCGAACCAGCCACCAATTGGGCAGCCCAAACCGTCCAAAATGAAGGCCCAAATCAGCTTATTTTCTGATTAATTCAGCTTGCAAAGGAGCCCTTGAAGATCTTTCAAAATCCCATTCAAACCCCTCCAAAATTCAAGGCTTTAAAGATTTGCCAATGCTTTATTTAGCAAAGTTGAATTCTTCAACTTTGCCACATGGGATGGCCGGCCAAGGGAGCCTCTTTTGCTGCTGTTATTTGCTATCTTTAGCAGCCTTAGACACCTATAAATACAGCCCCTAGCTGCTCATTCAAAACACACCTCAAGCCTTCACATTCTCCTCTCTCATTTTCTCTCAATTCCCCATTTTCCCTTTTCCCTTTTTGGTGTTCGTGTGTCGATTTCTCCTCTTGAAAAAGAGGTGTTTTTCTATCCATTTTAAGCAGCAATTGAAGTGTTCATAAGCCCCTTTGATAACCGAGGACAACGAAGAACGAAGAAGGGATCAATCAGACAAGCCACGAAAAGCCACCGGATTTGTTTCTTGTTTCCTGTCTCTTTAAATTATTTGTTGTTGTTTTGACAAACATGCTTATGAATATTCATGCTTTTGAAATGTTTAATTTAGTCAATTTAGCTTGAATTTAATTTGTGTTGGTTTGATTTCATTTCGCTCTCTTAGATTATTAAAATTGTGTTTATGCTGTTAAAGGCCTCGGTGAAATGTTTGATTAAGTAAAATCATGTTAAGTTATCTGGCATTTTAATTGTTTAGATAGCTAATGAATTAATTATTTAAACGCATTGAAATTGTAATTAATGGACACAATACTTAATCTGTGCATATTTAATTCTTCTAAGGTAGTTGAAGATTAAATTAGCATTGTATTTGATTTATTACATATGCCTTGCATAACTTCGTGATTTTTGTGATTAAATTGTTTCAAGGTAAAAATACTTTGTTACTTCACATGATCTTTTATATGCTTGTTAGGTTGAATTAATCGTTTGCATCGACATAGGAATATGCGAGAGATTGTTTAATTTAATAAGTATGTATTGCTTAATTTAATAAGTATGTATGTGCATTAACATGCTTACTAGTAGAAGTCTGTCTAATCGTTCGCATTTGCACAGAAATATGTACAAGAGATGAATGGATTTTTATTTGTAAGTATGTTCATAAGTTAGCAAATTAACGAGTTGCCATATTTTAACAAGTATAAACAGGAGCTTAATAATTCTAAGGTAAGAAATGTGATTAATCCAACACAATTATGTCATCTTGATTAAAATCAGTTTTTGAAATCGTGCATTAGAACTTTGTTTTATTTTATTTTTCTTTGTTTTTCTTTTAGTTTTTAAATATTCCTCAAAACCAAATATTTTTCTGTCACCAAAGTGTTTGAACCATTTTCATAAATAATTCTTTTACAGTCCCTGTGGGTACGATAACTCGACATTTACTTGTTGCTTTATTGCTTGTTACGATTGTGTACACTTGCACATTTCCACCGTTCCAAGTTTTTGGTGCCGTTGCCGGGGACTGTTTTTCAAAGTCATTATTTGTTAATCAGTTTTACATTTGGGTTTATTTATTTTCCTGTTTGAATTTTAACTTAATTAATTTTTCTGTGATTATTTCAGGTGTTTATGAGTATTGACCAGATTATTGACTTACTCCCTGTGGACCCTGAAATAGAACGAACCTTTCGACAACGAAGGAGACAAGCAAACCAGATAAGGACCAAAGAAATGAACTTCGAGAATATGAACCAAGGAAACGGAGCAAACCCTGCTCAAAATCCTATCCTTATTGCTGATGATAGGGATAGAGCTTTAAGACAATATGCGGTGCCAGTGTTTAACGATCTTATTCCGGGTATTAGGAGGCCCAAAATCGAGGCACAACAATTCGAGCTGGAGCCAGTCATGTTCCAAATGCTTCAGACAGTGGGCCAATTCAGCGGAATGCCTACTAAAGATCCTCATCTTCACTTAAGACTATTTATGGAAGTGAGCGATTCTTTTAAGTTAGCCAGAGTACCCGAAGATGCCTTACGATTGAAGTTGTTCCCATATTTGTTAAGGGATAGAGCTCGTGCCTGGTTGAATTCATTGCCACCGAACTCCATTTCTACATGGCAAGAGTTAGCCGAGAGATTCCTCACGAAGTATTTTCCGCCAAGCAAGAATGCTAAACCGAGGAATGAGATCACTGCTTTCCACCAAATGGATGACGAGTCCTTGTATGAGGCATGGGAAAGATTTAAAGAATTATTATGGAAATGCCCTCATCATGGAATCCCTCATTGCATTCAACTTGAGACATTCTATAATGGTCTCAACGCTCACACAAGAATGGTAGTGGACGCCTCTGCTAATGGTGCTCTCCTTTCTAAGTCTTATAACAAGACTTATGAAATTATCGAGAGGATTACCAACAACAACTATCAATGGCCAACCAGTCAAGCAGAGTTAGAAAGACGAGTTGCTAGAATTCATGAAGTAGATACTCTTACTTCACTAGCATCTCAGGTATCCTCGATATCCTCAATGCTTAAAAACCTTACTACTATGGGTCTAATAGTTTTGTAGCACAACCAACTAATCAATTTGAGAATATAGCCTGTGTCTATTGTGGGGAGGGACATTTGTTTGAAGAATGTCCGTCGAACCCAGAATCTGTGTACTACATGGGCAATCAGAACCAAAATCGAGGAAGGCAAAGGCTGCAGTCCAACTTTTATAACCCATCATAGAGGAACCACCCGAATTTTTCCTGGAGTAACCAAGGGGCTAGAACCAGTACCACTTACACCCAACCCAGACCGACCCAACCGCCTAATTTTCCGCAACAAGTCCAGTTCAAGCTGAAGCATCCAACAGCCTAGAAAGTTTGCTAAAAACATATCTAGCAAAGAATGATGCTTTAATCCAGAGCCAAGTAGCTACATTGAAGAATTTGGAGAACCAAGTGGGCTAGCTTGCAACTGAACTTAGGAACTGACCACAAGGTGCTTTACCTAGTGACACAGAAAATTCGAGAAATCCGGGGAAGGAACATTGCAAAGCGTTGCAATTGAGGAGCGGAAAGATAGTGGAACCTAACACTGTCGAAGTTGAAAAGGAACAAGCTAATTTTCAAGACTCAGAAGTTCAACCAAGTGTTGAAACCCCAGTTTCACTAGAACTGACATCTGCAAAACCATGCAAAGTAACCTCAGGACCAGTTAATTCTAATCTCCCAACAACGTCGTTAGATGCAGAATTACTGCCAAAGGTGAATCAACTAGAACCAGTTCCAGTAATGAAACCACCGCCACCCTACCCTCAAAGACTTCAGAAGCCGAAGCAGGAGATTCAATTTAAGAAGTTCCTTGACGTACTCAAGCAACTTCACATCAACATACCATTGGTCGAAGCACTTGAGCAAATGCCGAACTATGTCAAGTTCATGAAGGATATCTTGTCAAAGAAACGAAGACTTGGAGAATTTGAGACGGTAGCTCTAACAAAGGAATGTAGTACATATCTTCAGAATAAACTACCCCCAAAATTGAAGGATCCTGGATGTTTCACCATACCATGCAATATTGGGTCACACTATTATGGTAAAGCATTATGTGACTTAGGTGCAAGTATCAACTTGATGCCTATGTCAATATTTAGGAAGTTGGGGATAGGAGAAGTTAGACCAACTACGATTACACTTCAACTAGCAGATCGATCCTTAGTGCATCCAGAAGGAAAAATCGAGGACGTATTGGTATGTGTAGATAAATTTATCTTTCCCACGACTTTGTAATTCTAGACTTTGAAGCGCATGTTAAGAAGTGCCAATTATCCTAGGAAGACCATTCCTAGCAACTGGAAGGACTCTTATTGATGTGCAAAAAGGCGAGCTGACTATGCGTGTTCAGGATGATCAGGTAACATTTAATGTTTTTAAGTCAATGCGATTTCCTGAGACAATGGATGATTGTTCTGCAGTAGCCGATTTAGAGGAATTAATAGTAGAGAAGGAACTTAATTGTGTTGATGACCCATTGGAAAGAATTTTAACATCGGATCCCCCAAATGATGAAGAGGAGGACGAATACTTAGCTTCGCTAGAAGCTAATCAAAAGGGATTTAATTCGCAATCCCATTTTGAATCTTTGGAATTCGAGAAAAGAGATTACATGCAGCCAAAAACATCAATCGAGGAGCCACCTAAGTTAGAACTCAAGGTATTACCTTCACACTTAAAATATGTTTATTTAGGCAACGCCTCTACTCCGCCTGTAATTGTTTCAGCTGAATTAACTACTGAACAAAAAGAGAAACTTATCATAGTTTTGAAATAATTCAAGAAGGCTATTGGATGGACCATAGCCGATATTCACAGTATTAGCCCATCTGTATGCATGCACAAGATCATATTAGAAGATGGCGAGAGAGGAACGATTGATGGACAATGGAGACTGAACCCAATCATGAAAGATGTAGTGAAAAAGGGAATCATCAAGTGGTTGGATGCGAGTATAATTTACCCCATCTCAGACAGTTCATGGGTGAGTCCAGTCCAGTGCGTGCCGAAGAAAGGAGGTATCACGGTCGTGGAGAACGAGAACAACGAGTTGATACCAACAAGAACAGTTACGGGAAGGAGAATTTGTATCGATTATCGGAAGCTGAACAAGGCGACTAGGAAAGATCACTTTCCTCTGCCGTTTTTGGACCAGATGCTGGATAGACTCGTAGGTCGAGACTACTACTGTTTTCTCGATGGATACTCAGGGTATAATCAGATTACGGTAGCGCCAGAAGATCAACACAAAACGACATTCACTTGTCCGTATGGTACATTTGCATTCAGACGCATGCCATTTGGTTTATGTAATGCACCTACTACATTTCAAAGATGTATGATGGCTATTTTTACTGACATGGTTGAGAAGCATTTGGAAGTTTTCATGGACGATTTCTTAGTATTTGGAGATACTTACGATAATTGCTTAGCCAATCTAGCGAAGGTACTAAGGCGATGCGAAGAAACGAATCTCGTACTCAATTGGGAAAAGTGCCATTTTATGGTACGAGAAGGAATTGTTCTAGGCCATCGGATAACGAGACATGGGATCGAGGTGGACAAAGCGAAAGTAGACATTATCGAAAAAATCCCACCTCCAACATCTGTAAAAGGTGTTAGGAGCTTTTTAGGCCACGCCAGTTTCTATCGAAGATTCATCAAGGACTTTTCCAAAGTGGCTAAACCCTTATGCAAGCTGTTGGAGAATAACTCGATGTTCAAGCTTGATGAGGAATGCTTAAAGGCCTTCAACGATTTGAAGAGTCGATTAGTCACGGCACCCATAATCATCACACCAGACTGGGATTCGCCATTCATATTGATGTGTGACGCAAGTGACTTCGCCATTGGAGCTGTCATGGGCCAGCAAAGGAACAAAGTTTTTCATCCTATTTACTATGCAAGTAGAACTCTAACTGGAGCTCAACTAAACTATACGATAACAGAAAAAGAGTTACTTGCTATTATGTTTGCTTTCGACAAGTTTCAATCTTATCTTGTAGGTACAAAAGTGATTGTCTATACGGACCACTCCGCGATTAAGTACTTATTGGCCAAGAAATATGCTAAGCCGAGATTGATCCAGTGGGTGCTTCTACTTCAAGAGTTCGATCTAGAAATTCAAGATCGAAGGGGAGTAGAAAACCAAGTAGCTGATCACTTGTCCAGATTAGAGCCGCAAGAGGAAAATTCTCCACTTTTACCGATCCAATAGACATTTCTAGATGAACACATACTGAAGGTAACTCATGTCCATAATAATCCTTGGTTTGCTAATTTTGCTAACTATTTAGCTTGTGGTTTGATGCCAATTGATAAAACATATCAGCAAAGAAAGAAGTTTCTTCAAGATGTGAAGTACTATTTTTGGGAAGAGCCATATTTGTTTAAAAAGTGTGCAGATCAGATGATTAGGAGATGTGTGATAGAATATGAAATACCAAAGATTTTATACCACTGTCATTCAGCTCTGAGTGGGGAACACTTCGGAGGTACTCGTACAGTGGCCAAAGTATTGCAAGCAGGATTCTTTTGGCCAACACTATTCAAGGATGCATACGCTTACGTAAAGAATTGCAATCGATGTCAGAGGGTTGGAAACGTTACCAACAGAAATGAGATGCCTCGAACCAATATCATTGAGGTAGAATTGTTCGATGTTTGGGGTATTGATTTTCTTAGTTCTTTTCTACCGTCTTTTGGTCACAAATATATATTGGTAGCAGTAGATTATGTGTCCAAGTGGGTCGAGGCTGAAGTTAACCGACGAACGATGCTAAAGTTATGATGAAGTTCTTGCAGAAACATGTGTTCACAAGGTTCGGAACCCCAAGAGCTATTATCAGCGATGAGGGGACCCACTTTGTGAACAAGTGGTTAAAATGGTTACTAGACAAACATGGAATGAAACACAAGGTTGCTACAGCTTACCATCCCCAGACAAATGGACAAGCTGAGCTAGCAAATAAGGAGATCAAAGGCATACTTGAGAAGGTAGTTTGCCCGAACCGACTAGATTAGTCCAAGAGACTAGATGATGCTTTATGGGCTTACAGAACAGCATACAAGACACCCTTAGGAATGTCACCCTATAGGTTTGTCTTTGGGAAAGCCTGTCATTTACCTCTGGAGTTAGAGCACAAAGCTTACTGGGCTCTTCGACAACTCAATTTGGATCTCAAGCTTGCTAAAGAGAAATGAATGCTCCAACTCAACAAGCTAGAGGAATTTCGGATGTTTTCATATGAAAATGCCAAATTACTCAAAGAAAGACTCAAGAAATGGCATGACAAGCATATTCGAGTTCGAGAATTTGAAGCAGGTCAGCAAGTCTTGTTATTTAATTCCAGATTAAAGTTCTTTCCTGGTAAGTTGAAGTCACATTGGGCCGGTCCATTTACAATTCATCGCGTCTATCCATACGGAGTTATTGAACTCCAAGGTAAGAGAGGTAATTTTCAAGTCAATGCTCAGCGTTTGAAACATTATTACGGAGGAACCCCTGAATGGGATAAAATCCCGTTCAATTTATCTAACTCTTAGTTTTTATTGCTTTCAATAAATTATATAGGGAATATTTCCGGGTTTATTATGCTTAAATAAATTCTGTCTAGGAGATTGGAACTTAAGCGGGACCGCTTGTGACCCCTCCAATCTTTCCTGGGAATTGATTTTTGCATAATTTTCCAAGGAATTAACCCCTAAATGACAAAATAAATTTTTAGTTTTCCAAATAAAAAGGTCAATTTTGACCCAAGCCTTAAATTGCAACTCAATTTCAAATTTTCATTAAGTTTAAGGACTTAATCAAATTATTTTAAAAAGTTGGTTGCTATTTTCATAAATAATAAAAACTAGGTGCCTCCCTTTGTAAATATTTTTAAAAGGCATCTAAAATAAACATTTTTTTAATTTCATACTTATAAATTATTGATAAACTTTAATATATAATTATATTTATTATAATTTATATATTAACTTTTATCAACTTAGCTTAGGATTAGATTTAATTTAGTTTTATATTTATCTTGGCAATTAAATAGCAAATGATAATTTATATGTGTTTATTTAATTATTAATTGTTGTTTATCATGAGTAAAATTAGAACGGGACTCTTATTTTTAATGCTTTAATTGTTCTAAGAGTTCTATTCCAATTTATAATCCTCCATCTATAAATTGCACCCTTGTTCTCACCATTCACTCATCACTCAAACTCCCATCCACCAAAACACCATGTGCCGCACCACCTTAAGCCACCATTTGGCCAGCAGCAGCTCCAGCACACGCCGCACGCCAGCATCGGCTCCTACCCAGGTCGTGGCCCGCACGTCTGCTGCCTCAAGCCGCACATTTGTGCGCACCATCGCCCCACACCAGACCAGCCCGTGACCTGCCTAGTGCAAGGCCTTGCTGCAGTCCCCTTGCGCGCCACCTGCTTGCTGACTTGTGCGCCTATGCACACATTTCCCTTCACCCAACCTAAGCCAAAAGTCCTTTAAGTTTTCCTCTTTTGATTCATTAGTATATTTTTATTTTTTTAGAGCTTTTAAAATCTACAAGGAAGGTGGTAAGAATAGTTTTCTCTCTTAAAATTTAATTTTTATTCAATTACTTAATTTTTCAATTTATCGAAATATTAGTAATTTTTATTAATTAAATTTTTAACTGATTTTTATTTTTCTTTCCATCTTATGTTCAGGTTAATCATGACTCACAAAAGAACTCGTGCCTCTGCTCAAATTGACAAAACACAAAGCAAATTTCACTGTGAAGAAGCCAAAGTATGATACGAAAGTATCTTAAAAAATCAACAGATGCATCCAGAGAAAGGCTTCACATTGAAGGAAAGCAACTACAGAGACTTTATGGCGCGTATTCGCCAAGTTGCTGAAGCCCTCAATTGGGAATTGTTTTGTGAAAAGAAACCAAGTGTGGATGAGGAATTAGTTTGTGAATTCTACGCGAACTTAACTTCAAGCGAATTGACTGAAGTTCCAGTCCGCGGAATTAAGGTACCCATAAACTCTAATGCTATTAATGAGTTCTTTGAATTACCTAATTTCGACAACGATGAATATTCCTCTCTGTTGAGCAATATTAAGCCTGAAAATCTGCAAGAAATCCTTGAAGAACTCACAATTCTAGGTTCTAAGTGGACTGTGTCAAAGCAAGGAATCCACGCATGTCGAAGAGAGTATTTGACACCACTTGCGAAGGTATGGTTCTATTTCATCTGTTTCAGCCTTATGCCTAGTTCGCATGGGACTACAATTTCATTAGAGCGAATGGTCCTATTATACTCGATTTTAACTGGAAAGACCATTGATGTGGGCAAAATCATTCTGAGGGAGATGCAAAATTGTGCCGTTAGACGGTCTGGCCCTGCCTATTTCCCCTTTACGATGACAATTCTGTGCTTAAAAGCAAAACTCCTTGCGGACGTAAAGAAGACAGAGTATAGTCAAGGCACAATCACAGATTGGGACCTCTACCGAGTGGCCGGAGATTCTGTTCTTCAGCAACGAATTGAAGAAAGCGAGGATCCCGAAGAAGCAGAAGATGAACCTACAGAAATCCCGCCAGAGCAATCAACTGGAGTCCCTAATGAGGCAGAATCAATGGAACCAAAAGCTGAACCTGATATCGAGCCCTCAATGTTTAGAGCTCCACCACCTAGCCCAGATCGTCGTGATGAGCTGTTGAAGCTGATGGACTTAATGCAACACATTCAATGGCAGCAACAAGCCTACTGGTGATATACAAAAATAAGAGATGACTCGATGAGGAGTGCCTTCAAGAAAATTTATAATGACCCATTTATTTTTGTGCCTGAGTTTCCAGATTTTATATTTGAACCAAGGGTGTCATCATCGAAGAAGGAGCAAGGTGATTCATGCAGAGATAATTCTAATGGAGCAAAAGATGAGTCAAATTCGGAAGGATCGGCAAATAAATAAAAGGGGAGGACTTCAACTTGCATTTATTTTCGTTGTTTTTAAGTATCTTAGGATTAGGTCAATTAGAAATTTTTATTTTTTGCACAATAAAACAAGAGATAGGAAGCATGAATAAAATCGGAACAAGTCTCAAAGGCTAAAGTGTGGCAATAGATATATTTATGTCTAGGATTGGATTTTAGAAAGAGCTTGGTACTTAAGCAGTCAATTTGACTCACCTCCTCTTTTCTAATTATCCTACCTGGTATCTATTCACTTTAAACAATGAGGACATTGTTCACTTAAAGTAGGGGGGACCGAAAATTTGAATTCAGAATAAAATTTTCTTTTAGTTATGATTTAGGACATATTTTTGTTCAATAATTTGAGATTTTGTTAATTATGCTAAACTTCAGTATTAATAAAGTTCTATTATTTCAATAATTTATTATGTTAGCTTAATAAAGATGTGAATGTATTTTTAATAAAGCATGTAAATTCGTACCATAAAATTTTTTTAGTTCCCTACGAAAAATTAGGCATGCATGAAAGCTTAAGTCTTTAGAATTGACTTAGTAATTTCTTGAGGCGAAATCCTAGGAACCATGGAATATTGAAAATGATTTGGGCAAACTTTGTTTGGACCATTTGAGCCTTTCAAGCCAACCCTGATAAAATTATCCTTTGAAACCCAATATTGAGACTATATGGCCTAATTTTATTTGGACCCATGCAATATTTAGCCATCAATTTTCTCTTCAATACTTTTAAAATTGTCCCAAACACTAGACTCAGTACTATTCAGGATATCGTTCGAAAATAATTTTGGGGGAGTTGAAAAGAAGTATCAATTGCTCTAAAAATTGTAGTACATGAAGCAAGTGCTCGAGTTTGAGCTTGAATTTTAAAAAAAAAAACATGTACTCAAAACAAAATAAATGGTTGAAAGAGCATAAGTTGGGTATCAAGGGTGAAATTTTCGAAGGTTTGATTTTAAGCTGAGTCTAGGGTTTTTAAGCCAAAAATTTTCCTATCTTTTACCTACCCTTAAGCCCAGCCACGTTACAACCTTATTAAAGACCTATTGATTCAAGATTCCCATGCTACCTACATTAGTGGAGAGAAATTGCTTTGTTCAACATATGAAGACATTAGTTAAGCTTAATGATTGCAGTTTACTTTTTGAATAAGGAATTAAAATCAAATTGGTAGCGAGTAACATGTCTTTATTAAGAAACATTTAGTCTAATTTTTCTAGTATAATAATTGTTGAAGGTAATTTGAATGTTATGAATGCTCAAGTAGCATAACTAGCAAATTTCTTATCTTTGAGCCTAAGTATATTCAATTCATAACTTTGAGAAGAAGTTGTTCTGAAGGAGTTTTTCAAAGGTGTTTCCAAAAAAATTCTTTTCAAATTTGTGCATTACTCGGGACAAGCAATGAATTAAGTTTGGGGGTGTGGAAACACGAAAATTTATATACTTTTTCATGCCCTTTTTGACCCAAATTCATGTGGTTTCGGGTAAATTCTTGTCGAAAAATAATTAAATATTATAAAATAATTAATTTGTGCTAAAAAATATGAACATGATGAATTTTAATTAATTTTATAGTTAATTTTGTTTAATTTTGACTATTTTCGACAGAATCGCACAAAAGGCGAAATTCGGCTCGGCAGACACTGCTCGAAGAATAAAATCGAGAAGCGATTTGAAGTGTCAAGGCGACTTTAATTCCAGCCCAAGATGGTCCAAATATGAATATTTAATCATAATATAATTAATTTTAATTTATTCCCAATTTAATTTGGGTTTAATAAATTATTTTTAATTAAGTATGAAAAAGGGGCCTTGAACAACATCAGTTGAACCGAACCGGTTGAACCGAACCAGCCACCAATTGGGCAGCCCAAACCGTCCACAATGAAGGCCCAAATCAGCTTATTTTCTGATTGATTCAGCTTGAAGTTAAACATCTCGAAGATCAATTAGAATGTTTGTCTCACTCTACATGAGCACCCCAGTAGTGCTTCAAGCGTTGCCTATTAACTTTAAATATGTCCTTCATTTCCATGTCTTTGATATTAACAGCTCCATGAGGATATACATGAGCTACTAAGCATTGTTCATAATAATTGAAAGGTTTATTTTGCTCTAGCAAAATGCACAAGGGCTGTTACACTGCCTAGCACACGGGTGGAAACACGAAAATTTATATACTTTTTCATGCCCTTTTTGACCCAAATTCATATGGTTTCGAGTAAATTCTTGTCGGAAAATAATTAAATATTATAAAATAATTAATTTGTGCTAAAAATATGAACATGATGAATTTTAATTAATTTTATAGTTAATTTTGTTTAATTTTGACTATTTTCGACATAATCGCACAAAAGGCGAAATTTGGCTCGGCAGACACTGCTCGAAGAATAAATCGAGAAGCGATTTGAAGTGTCAAGCCGACTTTAATTCCAGCCCAAGACGGTCCAAATATGAAGATTTAATCATAATATAATTAATTTTAATTTATTCCTAATTTAATTTGGGTTAAATAAATTATTTTTAATTAATTATGAAAAAGGGGCCTAGTTGAACCACATCAGTTGAACCGAACCAGTTGAATCGAACCAGCCACCAATTGGGCAGCCCAAACCGTCCAAAATGAAGGCCCAAATCAGCTTATTTTCTGATTAATTCAGCTTGCAAAGGAGCCCTTGAAGATCTTTCAAAATCCCATTCAAACCCCTCCAAAATTCAAGGCTTTAAAGATTTGCCCATGCTTTATTTAGCAAAGTTGAATTCTTCAACTTTGCCACATGGGATGGCCGGCCAAGGGAGCCTCTTTTGCTGCTGTTATTTGCTATCTTTAGCAGCCTTAGACACCTATAAATACAGCCCCTAGCTGCTTATTCAAAACACACCTCAAGCCTTCACATTCTCCTCTCTCATTTTCTCTCAATTCCCCATTTTCCCTTTTCCCTTTTTGGTGTTCTGTGTCGATTTCTCCTCTTGAAAAAGAGGTGTTTTTCTAGCCATTTTAAGCAGCAATTGAAGTGTTCATAACCCCCTTTGATAGCCGAGGACAACGAAGAACGAAGAAGGGATCAATCAGACAAGCCACGGAAAGCCACCGGATTTGTTTCTTGTTTCCTGTCTCTTTAAATTATTTGTTGTTGTTTTGACAAACATGCTTATGAATATTCATGCTTTTGAAATGTTTAATTTATTCAATTTAGCTTGAATTTAATTTGTGTTGGTTTGATTTCATTTCGCTCTCTTAGATTATTAAAATTGTGTTTAAGCTGTTAAAGGCCTCGGTGAAATGTTTGATTAAGTAAAATCATGTTAAGTTATCTGGCATTTTAATTGTTTAGATAGCTAATGAATTAATTATTTAAACGCATTGAAATTGTAATTAATGGACACAATACTTGATCTGTGCATGTTTAATTCTTCTAAGGTAGCTGAAGATTAAATTAGCATTGTATTTGACGATACATATGCCTTGCATAACTTGCAGGATTTTTGTGATTAAATTGTTTCAAGGTAAAAATACTTTGTTACTTCACATATCTTTTATATGCTTGTTAGGTTGAATTAATCGTTTGCATCGACATAGGAATATGCGAGAGATTGTTTAATTTAATATGTATGTGCATTAACATGCTTACTAGTAGAAGTCTGTTTAATCGTTCGCATTTGCATAGAAATATGTACAGAAGATGAATGGGTTTTTATTTGTAAGTATGTTCATAAGTTAGCAAATTACCGAGTTGCCATGTTTTAACAAGTATAAACAGGAGCTTAATAAATCTAAGGTAAGAAATGTGATTAATCCAACACAATTATGTTATCTTGATTAAAATCAGTTTTTGAAATCGTGCATTAGAACTTTGTTTTATTTTATTTTCTTTGCTTTTCTTTTAGTTTTTAAATATTCCTCAAAACCAAATATTTTTCTGTCACCAAAGTGTTTGAACCATTTTCATAAATAATTCTTTTACAGTCCCTGTGGGTACAATAACTCGACATTTACTTGTCACTTTATTACTTGTTATGATTGTGTACACTTGCACATTTCCACCGTTCCAACGGGCGTGTGGCTTGGCCGTGTGACCCAACTTACAGAGCTATACGGGTAAGGACACGGGTTGAGACACGGGCGTGTGTCTCAGTAGTGTGAGTTACATGGCTTGGATACACGGCCATGTGACCCTTATAGTCCAAATTTTCTGACTTGTTCACTTTCTAAATGTTTCCAATTTGGTCCTGAATTGCTTCTAAGGTAAGTTTAGGGCTTCGAGGGCTCAATTAAGGGACGATATGTACGTGAATGATTGTTTTATAATGTGTTTATGATAATGTATGAAATGTATGTTTAAGTGTTCTATTTGTACGGTAATGCTCTGTAACTCTATTCCGACGATTGATTCGGGTTAGGGGTGTTACAGGAATTCTTAGTACAAGCCTTTTTAGCTTATTTTAAAGTACTAAACTCTACACTTATAGGCACTCACTAATTTCATAACTATAATTAACATGATTTTTCCATTAGCTGATTTGACTCTAATCAAAAGTTAAAACCCATTGCCCTTTACTCATTAAAGGACTCAAGTTAACTGTAGACTCCATGGTCCCAAATTAAATATATATTTATTTTAAATTTATTGAGACAACAAACATCATATATTTACCACGACATACTTTGAAATAGATTTAAGCACAATGAATCAGAAGGTAACCTATACCTAGAATTGGATGAGATTGACGGTGGCACAACGAGATTGCGATGGTTAAAGGTTGGAGCGGAGAAGGCGACGGTAGTGGAGAATGCCGGTGATAGAGGAAGTAGTAGCTTCACCAGAACGACAACAATGTCTTGACTTTTAAAGGCAGAATAAGCGGGATGATGCAAAGGTGATTGGTGCTAGAGACAGAGGAAGTGGGAGACAGAGTGACTTCCGAAGTGGAGACAGCTATCGATGTAACAGTCCGGTTTAGACCCTAGTCAGAATAGTGGTTTTGGGACCACAAATTCGAGTTAGAATAATATATTAATAATATTTTTTGTGCTTCTGATATGTGAATTAGTATGTGTGAAATTTCTGTGAGTTAAATTGTCCGTTTGTATGCTCAATTTGATAAAAGGGTTAAATTGCATTAAATGCAAAACTAGTAAGATATTTGTATAATGCCTATTTGATGTGGCTTTTTAAGGTGGAGGCCTTATGTTGTTATTAATCCATTCATAAGATAGTGAATGGTTAAATGACATAAAGACCATAGTGCTATTTTGTCTTATATGATAAATGGAACGGTGAATTGGTAATAGAAATATTATGTTAATTAAAACATAATATTAAACATTTGTTTCATCATTTTTCTACTCATCTTCCACCAAAATTTTGAAAGAAAAAGAAGGGTTTGAGCTTTGTGAAATTAGGCACCTATTTGGCTTGATTGACGTAAGTTTTAACTCTGGTTTTTAATAATTTCTATGTTTTTTGAGATTGTTGCTTAGTCTACTATCAAGCCCATGTTGTAATTTGAAGAATTGATGATGTTTATGAGATGTTCCATTGATGAAATGGTAAGATTTGTGATGAGTATTGGTGTTAAATGAAAGATATGTGTTTAATGAACATGTTTTGTTCTTGAATTTTTGGTGAATTTAGCTAAATAGGGCTAAATTGTGAAAATAGTATTTTGAAGGGCTAATTTGTGAAATAAATGAAATGTATGGACATGTATGAGATACATGAATATTTGGCTAAGCATGGGTATAAGCAAATTTGGTGTATTTTGTGATTTTATGAAGGACTAAAATGTCAAAATGTGAAAATGTGAGGGCTAATTTGTAAATTACCCTAAATATGTGTATTTGGGTTGAATTAAATGTGTTGGTAAATAAAAGGGTTAAATTCGAATATGTATAGATCAAGAACCGAAGAAAACAGACGTAGATCGCAGGAAAGCGAAAGTAGTTGAATAACAGAATCCGATCGAATATCTGAATCCGAGGTAAGTCGATATTCAAATAAATGTATTTGCATTGAACTATTTGTGTATATATGGAATTTGAATTGCTATGAATATCCATTGAGATGGAATGTATGTTGAATACGAGTTACGAATAAGTCGACAAGTTGATAATGTTCGAGAAGTCCCGTTTAAACCTAGGGATAGATAGGATAGTATATGTCATGACATAGGTGTCCGTTATGTGATATCATGTAAGACCACGTTTGGGACATTGGCATTGATTCAATATTTCATGTAAGACCACGTCTGGGACGTTGGCATCGATATGAGATTTACGTGTAAGACCATGTCCGGGATATTGGCATCGTAATGATTCGTGTAAGACCCTGTCTGGGACAGTGGCATTGACATCTGACTACATGTAAGACCACGTCTGGGATGTTGGCATTGTACGACTATTCTGAGCACTCTGTGTATCCTATTAGATTCTGAACGGTTCAACAGGCAAATTCTAGAAATTAACGACTAAGTGAGTTGTATATTTATTTCAGGTACGTTTGAAAAGTACACTATGTGTGTATGAAATGTAAAGCCCCAAATTTTTGGGCCTAGTAGAATTGGGCCTATTGGGCCTTGGGCATGGGAGCGTTTAAAATTTTTCAGAACAAGGGAACGGCACTAATGCAAGTTGAACCTATTAGGTGAGTGATTTTGGAAAGTTAGGGGGCTTCCATGAAGTCTCAAGTTCAAACCTGGGCTTTAGGAAAAATTTTGGTTTTAGGTGAATAAAACCCTATGAGTAAGTAAGTAGGCTTTAAGAATAAAATGTGGAAAAAAAATCACACAAGGAAGTGAGTGGTCTAGTGGCAAGGCCTCATTAAGGTTGCAAGGGAGCATGGGTTCAAGTCTTGGCGCTTGCAATTCATTTTGATTTTCTTTTAAATGAACTTAGACATTGGCCCATAGGCTTATACTTAGTTGCGCATGTTTTAAGTCACAAAAGGAGCTTGTGTTGTGGTGGCATGTAGCGTCTGAAGCATAGGAGAGGTCAAGGGTTCGAATCCCATTGCAAGCAAAAAGGGATATTTATTTTGCTAAGTTGGGATGGCAGGTGGTTGGGATGGAATTAAACTCTGCTGAAGGTGAAGTCTCACATCGGGAAGCTAGCATGAGAGTAGGTGAGAAGCTGGCTTTAAATAGAGCGATCTATGAGGAGAGTAAGCATAGCTTGGTTGGCGTTTGGGCATAGGAGTGTTCGGAGTTCCTATCAGGTGTGTATTTCGCACTACTGTAGCTGTAGAGCGGCAAATGCCGAAATGCCGGTCACACGATGATGGTAGCGACACGAGCGTGTGAGCGCACGTGTGGGAGCTTCGACGCAATAGTTTAGGCCATCATGAGTGTTCTTGTGGGTTTAGGTTGTTTGGGCCTCATTGAGCTTATATGGGCCATATAACGTGGTAGAAATTGAACTGGGCTATAATGTGCACATAGCCGTGATTAGAAATGGGCCAAATAGGCCACACAAGAGCGTGGGCCCACCTGGGCCGAGTATTGGGCTTTGGGGCCAAATACACCGTTTTGATGATGTATGTTATCTGCGTGGCTCGAGGCGATTGTAGACCTTTGGAAAGGTTGTATAATGACTGAAATACCCTTCAAGGGTAAAATTACTGAAATACCTCTGGAGGGTAAAATGACCGAAATACCCCTAGAGGGTAAAATGACTAAAATGCCCCTAGAGAGTAAAATGACTAAAATGCCACTGCATGTTATATGATTGTTATTGTATGCTATTTATGGTATGTCTGCATTCATGTGACATTATGCTGCATGAGGGATGGGATTATTGATCTGGAGGAAGTATATGAATTGCTAGGGTTGCATGGTCGCTTGACGACTGTGGATCCAGCGATGGCTTTAAGCCGATTATGTGATTGGCAGCTCTGCTGCAATATTGTTTAGTGTCGCAACCGGTGCTACATAAGGAGTGTAGGGATGGGTGGGTCGATTAAATCCCCACAGGAGTGCAGGGTTGGACAGGAGACGGAGTGTAGGGTTGGTATGGGCATTAATGCATTGCATACACTTGTTCTGTTATTGAGATAGGCCTAGGCCCAGATAGATGTAATCTGTGATATTTGATATGGGCTAAGGCCCAACTGAGGCTATTATGGTCTAAGGCCCAATTGCCATTGATCGTGTGTCAGGGTCTTAAAAATTCATATAAAGAATGATCAAGCCTAAAAACTAACTGTGACAACGATTGAGGCAAGTTCACCTATCGAACAACAGTATATCTAAGTGGCAAGACAGGATTGTCGAACCCAAAGGAACCAAAAATACTAATACTAACTTTCTTTTTATTATTTAGCCTAAAAATTAAAGGAATTGTTGTTTAATCTAAAATTAACTAACTATTAAGCTAAAGATGCTAAGACATAGAGAATGAATTGGGAAAATATTTATGGGAAAAACCAATTGATTAAGACAATACCCGAGGAAGAATCCACCTAGACTTCACTTGTTATCTAACTTTGAACCAAACGATTAATTCATTTGACTTGATCCGTATGATTCCCTAATTTATATTAATACTTCTCTCGAGGCTACTAACTTCTAACCCTAGGTTGATTAATTGAAATCTCTTTCTAATTAAAACCCCTAGGATTGCATTAACTCAATCTATGGACTCTCATATTAGGTTTGACCCTAATCCGGCAAATTTTAGTCATCCTATCCCTAGGGTTGCGATCAAATCTACTTAATTATGCTAGATCTGTGACATCCGGGATTAGGGGCCTCTGCATTTATCTTGTTTCTGTCTGTCTGGTATGCTATGTGTATTATTTGAGTGTGTTTGGGGTCTCTGGGAAGGCCCGAGGTTAAGTAGGAACCTTGGTAAAATTTTTAAATTTTGGGCACTTTAGGAGGGGAGCTAGTTGGGAGCAGGACTTAAGGTTTAATGTTGTGTTGTTGACACAAGGAGTGATGTGGTAAGGTGGCAAGTGACGCCACTTAGAGAGCAAGGAGGGTGGCGTCAACAAGGGGCAGCTGAGGGAAGGAGTTCAAGTCACGCTGACAGCATTTGGAAGCTCTCTTTTTGTGTCAGCAAGCTAAGGAGGTAGCTTCCAGTGGGACTCTTCAGGGTGGTTGGTGGAATGAGTCAAAGAATTTGAAATGAGTGGATGAGAGGTGATGGAGGAGGGTTGAAGTGGTCGATCGATTTGAATGGGTGTTAGAGAGTTCTTTGTGGAGAAAATTATGGGATTTAGAGAGAGGGAGAGTGTTGGCCGAATGTTGGGTTATAGGGGAAGGTATGAGCATCCGGTTTTGGTAAGGGTTTAGGTGCTGAATTGGTGAGGTGTGTATGGCAAAATTTGGTGTTAAGAGTTTTCTTTTGGGTGTTGGAGGTTTTCCATTTTGGCAATTTGCATTCTTTTCTCTATTGGCCAAAAATCCTAAAGACAATTAGTGCTCACCTCCTCTTTGGTAAAAGCCGAAACCTCCTTGGTACCATTCCCTTTTCACTTCACATCTTTTCTTTCTTTCAGCCGAACCCTCCTACCATCTTCCCCATTTTCATAATTTTCTTCCCATTTGCTTCATACTTCTTTATTTTGTTTAAATGCTAAACCTCATCTCTCATTTCTTTTTCTTGACCGAACCATCATTCACTACCATTCATCTTGAATTCGTTTTGCTTTAGCCGAATCTCTTTAGCCTTTGTTTTTGATTCTTCAATTGCCGAAACCTATCCCTCATTTTCTCATCACCTTTTGTTACGGGTTCTTCTTCAAGCCGAAGATCTATTTGGTTCTTACTCCTTCTTTATTTCTTCTAAAGGCCGAACTTCTCTTTGTGTCAGGAGTTGGCACCCTTTCTGTCGACTTTGTTGATTGCAGAGTGAAGATCTTCCTTTTGGCAACCTTCAGTTTTGGTATTCAATCGACGCCTTACTCCAAGCCTTATAATCTCCAGATTCTATCGATCTAGGTAAGGGATCTTTACATATTGAGCGTAAATCCTTACTTTTCTCTGTTTCAATGCCTTAATCTGGTCTATTGACCAAGATTCTTTCATGGACTCAAATGCTAGCCAAGTAAAGAAAGAGGGGGTTGGACCTGTAAACCCAGCCTCTAAGTTTAAGAAACGTGCCGTGTCAGCGGTACGAGATTGGCCACCGAGTTGTGGACCGGCTTCAGAATGGAGTAGTAGGCAGATAACAGTCGTTTCGGCTATCGATAGTGTCGACGTAGAGAGTATTATTTTGCGTGTTATCAGGTGTGTGAAATCTCATACACTTTATTTTAATTGTAATATTAATTGTATGGGCTGAAAAGTCGAGGAAGGCTGTGATGACAGTTGTGGTACCCTTGTGGGTAAGGCTAGGAATGCCAGGTACGTGATTATAGTATCGTTCTTGCATGTATGGATGTATATGGTAATTTGTTACCTTGTGATAGCATGTTGCATTCGTTATGGAATGTATGTTCATACATGGGATATGGATATGATGTTTAAGGGGAAGTGCTTGATTATGAGGTCACATAGTGATCGGTGGCTAAGCCACATTATATTATGAGGTCACGCAGTGATCGGTGGCTAAGCCACATTATATTATGAGGTCACGTAGTGATGGGTGGCTAGGCCATGTTATATTATGAGGTCACATGGTGATCGGCATTATGACTGACAGTATGACTGTTAAAGTGGCGTGTAGCGGATGAAGAGTTGATTGTAGAAATCCCCACGGTGTGATTGGCTGGTATGGGTTGGCATGTGGAGGATGGAAAAACTAGGTTTGGGTTGGGACGTTCATTTATTTTTATGTCATCTAGAGTGGGCTAAGGCCCAATATGCGAATGTGGGCCTCGAGCCGATTAGGTGTTATAGGGGATTTACACACTGAGTCTCGGTGACTCACCCCTTTGCTTAATCTTTCAGGTAATCAGTAGATCATGGATATGGGAGCCGAGGCAGAATCGTGGAGGCCATAAAGACTTTATTTTTTGTAAAACTATTTCCTGCTTTATGTTATTTTAAATTGAGGATTCTTGTTATGTAATAAGGCCTTCTAAATTAATATTTGGGTTTTATTTATATATTAATTATTTAAAATTTGACACTATGCAAACTTAATTACAAAGTTAAAGATGGGGTTTTCAAAATACGAGTAACACCAAAACAAATGTTTTCTTTCAAGTATCACCAAGCTTATCGAATATTTGGCTAATTAAAAGTTGAAATTTTCCTACACTACCAAATCACTATTTTTAAAGACATCACCATTAAGGAAGTTTTTTCAAATCTACGGTTTTTCCCCAAATTCAACAAAATTTGTTTTTACTTCACCCTGTAGCATACCAGATCCGGTCGTAACATTTAGGCCGGGTTTGGGGTGTTACAATTTTGGTATCAGAGCTCCGGTTGCAAAACTCAGGCTGTGAAATAGGTTCATGGGTTCAACAGTGTTTTATAAAATCGATATGAATGTTAATTAGGGAAAGTGTTTTGTTTGAAATATGGCATCCGAGTCTGCCAGCACCCGATCCACACAGGTAAGTGTTCTAATTATTTGATGATGTATGTATGAAATAATTGTTAGCATGAGGAAATATGCTTGTTAGCTCTAGGAGATTCAAACAATAGAGACTGAAACCTCTAGGTTGTGATGTGTTTGCGAAAACTACTCTCTAAAGCTAATTCTCATAAAATTGCTCGATATTAAACAGTGAAGGAAACACTGATTCATAAAACTTTTAAGCAGCTAAAGGTTTATCGGTAGCAATAAGTACTAGGGGACATGGACGTACTGTACGCGGCCATGGTAGAGGCCGGGGTGTTGGGTCTGAACCTTCGGCGTCAGGTCATGGGTCGAAAAATGATGCCGCATCGCCCAATCGCGGAAGCAGATCTTCGCACAAACGCAGGCGGGACGATGCGTTGTCTCAGGCGATGTTATGGGTCTTGGAGAGGGTTGCTGGAGCAAGCATAGGATCTGGGACTCAGAAATCGGCGTCTAAACGACTTCGAGCCAATGGAGTAGAGATGTTTAGGGGCGTTTCGAGTGTAGCTCCGAATGTAGCTGAGTATTGGCTAAAAGCAGTGGAGCGTATCATGGATGATCTTGATTTTACAGTGGAGGAGAAGTTAAAAGGAGTTGTGTCTCTTCTGTGGGATGAGGCGTATCAATGGTGGTCGATCAAATCGGATGGTTCAAATGGTCGATCAGATTACTCCGGGATTTCTTCAAGTTGGCGTTCCAGGGTAAGTATATCGGATCGAGTTATGTGGATGCGCAGTGTAGGGCATTTCTGAATCTGGTTCAAGGAAATAAATCGGTAGCTGAGTATGAGGCGGAATTCTTACGTCTTAGTCGTTACGCCCGGGGGATAGTGACCACAGACCATGAGCGTTGTGTTCGGTTTGAAGATGGTCTGAGGGATGATTTGCGAGTGCTGATAGCTTCACAGCGAGAAAGAGAATTTGCTGTATTAGTGGAAAAGGCTAAGATAGCTAAGAAAGTGAAGCGGTCCAAAAAGCAGAATCAGGACAGGGATAGAGGTAGGAATAAAAGGAATTTTGGATTGTCAGTGGGCGTTTTCAGAAAAGACCTACGTTGGATGGGCCGAGTCGGGTTGTTAGACCTGTTGCTGATAGTCGGCATCAGAGGTGTGCTTGATATGGTAAATTTCATTTGGGCGAGTGTTGGACGAATAACAGAAGATGTTTCAGGTGTGGGTCTACTGATCATCAGATTAGAGACTATCCACAAGAGCGGAGTGGTGCAGGGCTGGTAGGTCAGGGTTATGCACAGTCAGGTAGAGGGGGTTAACAACTGCAGAGAGGTCATGGTCCAGCCAGAGGAGGTAATGGTTTTGGTCGAGGCCGTGGAGCACCAGGCAGAGGTATAGGGGGCACTGATGCGAGACAGCTAGGGTTAGTCTATGCAGCTAGACTCCGTGAGGAGGGTGATGCACCGGATGTCATAACCGGTACGTTCCTAATCTTTGGATTGCCTTTTCCTGCACTGATTGATATTGGGTCGACACATTCTTATGTTGCTAGTGTGGTATCTGGAACTTTAAGCATAGACTCTGAGATTTCTTTTAGGGAGATGACTGTAATTAGCCCACTAGGACAATCTGTAGTGGTGAATAAACTTTATAGGGATGTACCTCTAGAAGTTCAAGGGGTAGTTTTTTCGGCTGATCTGATGGAACTGCCGTTCGAAGAGTTCGACTTGATCTTAGGTATGGACTGGCTGGTAAGATATCGAGCAAATTTGGATTGTGCAGCCAAGTGTATGGTGTTAAGAACTCCTGAGGATGATGAAATTTTAGTGATAGGTGAAAGGAGGAACTGTTTGTCAAATGTAGTGTCAGCCTTAAGGGCAGAAAGAATGGTAAGGAAAGGACGTGAGGCATTCTTAACGTTTGTTCGGGCTCTGGAAGCCAAGGAGCTAACGGTAGGGGATGTTAGAACGGTGAAGGAAATTTCTGATGTTTTTCCAAAAGAGCTGCCGGGATTACCTCCGGATCGCGAGGTAGAGTTCGATATCGATCTTCTTCCGAGAATAGCGCCAGTGTCTATTGCCCCATATAGAATGGCGCCGAAGGAGTTAGTGGAGTCAAAAGCGCAGATTTAAGAACTGTTAGATCGAGGTTTTATCCGACTGAGTGTATCACCTTGGGGAGCACCGGTGCTATTCGTCAAGAAGAAGGATGGATCAATGCGTATGTGCATTAACTACCGTTAGTTGAACAAGTTGACGATCAAGAACAAATACCCGTTGCCGAGGATTGATGACTTGTTCGATCAATTAAAGGGGACGCCAGTTTTCTCAAAGATAGATTTGAGGTTAGGATATCATCAGCTTAAGGTTAAGGAAGCAGACGTTTATAAAACGGCTTTTAGGACTCGCTACGGGCATTATGAATTCTTGGTGATGCTGTTTGGGTTGACCAATGCTCCAGCAGCGTTTATGGACATGATGAACCGAGTATTCCAACCCTACCTGGACCGGTTTGTTATGGTATTTATAGACGATATCTTGGTCTATTCAAGATCAGAGGAGGAGCATGATTCACATCTTCGAGTGGTTTTGCAAATCCTAAGGGAGAAGTAGTTATACGCCAAATTCAGTAAGTGTGAATTTTGGCTAAGTGAAGTTACTTTTCTGGGCCATGTTGTGTCGGCAGAGGGGATTAGGGTTGATCCTCAGATAGTCGAAGATGTGTTAGATTGGAAACCGCCTAAGTCTGTGGCAGAGATTCAGAGTTTCCTTGGTCTTGCTGGGTATTATAGAAGGTTGGTTGAAGGGTTCTCATCAATTGCGGCACCTTTAACCAAGCTGTTGAGGAAAGGGGTACCTTTTGTTTGGGCTGACAAGCAACAAGAAAGTTTTGAGAAGCTGAAGAGGTTTTTGACGGAGGCTCCGGTGCTGATTCAGCTGGAGGCTAGAAAGGAGTTTGTAGTTTATTGTGATGCTTCACACACGGGTTTAGGATGTGTGCTAAAGCAAGATGAAAAGGTTACGTATGCGTCTTGGCAGTTAAGACCGCATGAGTTAAATTATCCCACACATAATTTGGAATTGACAGTAGTAGTATTTGCCTTGAAGATCTGGAGACATTATCTGTATGGGGAGAAGTCCATCATTTATACAGACCACAAGAGCCTAAAATACCTTCTCACCCAGAAGGAGTTGAATTTAAGGCAGCGTAGGTGGATTGAGTTGTTAAAAGATTACGACTGCTTTATCGAATACCATCCGGGTAAAGCTAACGTGGTGGCGGATGCATTAAGTCGTAGGGTAATCTCTGACTTGAGAGCAATGTTTGCTCATCTCAACTTATATAATGATGGGAGTCTATTAGCTGAACTTCAAGTGAAACCTTCTTGGGTCAGTCAGATTAAGGAGAAGCAGTGGGCTGATGAGTTGCTAAAGTCGAAGTTTCAGTTGGGATCAGATGATGGGACAATGGAATTCAGTGTGAATAGTGATGGGGTAGTATGTTTTCGAGGAAAAACTTGCATGCCAAGGGATCCTGAGTTGAGGGGTAAGATTTTGCAGGAAGCACATAGCAGCCCATATGCTATGCATCTTGGAGGAAGTAAGATGTTTAGGGATTTGCGAGAACAGTTTTGGTGGCCGGGTTTAAAGCAAGAAGTAACCAAATTTGTGAGTAAATGTTTGACGTGCCAGCAGGTAAAAGTAGAACATCAGAGTTGTTGCAGCCGGTGAAGATTCCACGGTGGAAATGGGAGAGGATCATAATGGACTTTGTTAGTGGGCCACCTCTCACACCTACTAAGAAGGATTCAGTTTGGTAATTGTTGATCGTTTGACGAAGTCTGCTCATTTCATACCGGTTCGTGTTGACTACTCTCTACAGAAGTTGGCTAAGCTATATGTAGCAGAGGTGGTGAGGTTGCATGGGGTACCAATGTCTATCATATCAGACAGGGACCCTAGGTTTATGTCGAGATTCTGGAAGGCATTACATCAAGCGTTGGGTACAAAGTTGGATTTCAGTATAGCCTTCCATCCTCAGTCTGATAGTCAGTCTGAGAGAGTAATTCAGATCTTAGAGGACATGTTGAGGGGTTGTGTCATTGATTGCAAGGGTAGTTGGGAAGAGTTCTTACCATTGGCGGAATTCGCATACAACAATAGCTATCAAGCTAGTATTCAGATGGCACCGTATGAAGCGTTGTATGGTCGGAGGTGTTGTACTCCTACCTGTTGGACAGAATTGGGTGAACGCCAGATTTTGGGTCCAGAATTGGTTACAGAGATGGAGGAGAAGGTTAAGTTAATTAGGGCTCGTTTGAAAGAGGCGTCCGATAGGCAGAAGTCATATGCCGATTTGACGCGTAAGGATATAAAAATTGCTATAAGTGATCGGGTTTTCTTAAAGGTTTCACCGTGGAAGAAGGTTTTGAGATTTGGGCGGAAGGGTAAGCTAAGCCTCAGGTTCATCGGGCCTTATCGTGTATTAAAACGTGTGGGACCAGTAGCATATTAGCTCGAGCTACCTTCGGAATTAAGTCAGATTCATGATGTATTTCATGTTTCTATGTTAAGGCACTATCGTTCGGATCCATCTCATGCTGTGCCAGTAGAAGAAATCGAAGTTAGGCCTGATCTATCCTTTGAGGAGGAACCAGTATAGATCTTGGATCGTGACGTCAAAGTATTGCATAGGAAATCAGTCCCTTTGGTTAAAGTGCTATGGCAGTACCACGGTTCAGAAGAGGCTACGTGGGAGCCAGAGGATGTTCTGCGACAGCAATACCCTCATCTCTTTTGACCAGGTAATTTCGAGGCTGAAATTTCTTTAAGGGGGTAGAACTGTAACATCCGGGATTTGAGGCCTCTGCATTTATCTTGTTTCTGTATGTCCGGTATGCTATGTGTATTGTTTGAGTGTGTTTGGGGTCTCTGGGAAGGCCCGGGGTTAAGTAGGAACCTTGGCCAAAATTTTAAATTTTGGGCACTTTAGGAGAGGAGCTGGTTGGGAGCAGGACTTAAGGTTTAATGTTGTGTTGTTGACACAAGGAGTGATGTGGTAAGGTGGCAAGTGACGCCACTTAGAGAGCAAGGAGGGTGGCGTTGATAAACCGTAAAAGTAACATATTTTAAGGCCACATTTAACATGCTTTTGGATGATTTATCCCTTGATTTGTGTAAAAAGGTGCTCTTAATCCTTTCTTTACATGTCTTATACTTAGGAAAGCACCAAAGGATGAAAAGAACGTAAAACGGGCTTAAAACAGGCCAAATGGGCCAATTCACGAAAACAACACGGCTTGGACTTCAAGCCACACGGTCGTGCCACGCCTAATAACTAGAACATGGTCTCTTCCTCAAGTTAGAAATCCGAACACGGCCTGGAGTCGAGCCACACGGACGTGCTACATGGAAAAGGTTACCTTGGGAGAAAGAATCGCATTCCAAGAGCCTATATATATCCCCTAAGTACCACCTTTGAGGAGGCGTCAAAGCTAGGCCAAGGAGCCAAGCCAAGAAGGTCAGAACTAGGGAATAACGCGAAGATAGCTAGTTGATCCATCCCAAGAAGCTGGAATTATACTCAAGACGGCAGAATTCTCCTTCAATTCCTTCAGGGAGTTTTAGGATTTTCTTATGTTTTGTTTTATCTTTTCTCTTGTGATGTTTTGCTTATTCATTATGAACTAAACCCTTCAGATACCTGAAGGGGATGAAACCTAGATGAATCTTTTTATTTGATCTTTAAGTTATATGATAATTACTTAGTTTGTTCTTAATTATGTTGCTTAAATCCAAATCTAATGTGCTTAGGTGGAGGAGGAATAGACCCTGCCTAAGAGTAGATCTAACATAATTAAGTGGAGTTGATCGAACGCCTAGAGATAGGGTTACGAGATTTTGCCGGATTAGGGTGAAACCTAATATAGGGGTCCATTGATCGATTTACTGCTATCCTAGGGGGTTATTATAAGCGAACGAGAGTTCTACTAATGAACCTAGGGTTAGATGTTATTCGCCTCGAGAGAGGGTTTAATATAGGTTAGGGAGTCTTACGGATCAATCTAAGTAAAAGAAATCATATAATTTAGAGTTAATTAATAAGTGAAGTCTAGGTGGATTCATCTTGAGGGTATCATCGCAATCAACTAAGTTTTTCTTCAAAGTTATTTTCCTATTCGTCATTTTTCTTTGTTTCCTTAGTTTAGTTGTCATCAATTTAGTTTAAAAACAACCTTCACCCTAATTAGGTTAAATAATAAAAAGAAAGTGAGTATTAATACTTTTAGTTCCTTTGGGTTCGACATCGGGTCTTGCCTAAGCTATACTACTGTTCGATAGGTACACTTGCCTTAATATCGTTGTCAGAGTTAGTCTCCAGGTTTGATCATTCTTTTATAAATATTTAAAGCTCTGATTTTACAGCGATCAAGTTTTTGGCGCCGTTGCCGGGGAACTAAAATATTAAGAAAGCTCTATTTTTATTACTTTAGCCATTATTTTATTTGCAATTTATTTCTTTTGTTTTCTTAGGTTAAATTTTAATTTTCCTAATTTTAGTTTTTATTTCTTTCTCTTTTCTAGGTACCTCTAGTTTATGACTAGAAGGAATCCGAGAGGACCTTTGGTATACGATAGTGATATCGAAGCAACCGCTCATAGGAATCGCAGGGAAACCAAGCGAGCCCTAGATTACACAGAAAGAGAGAAGGAAAACAGATTCAAATCCTATCGAAGGGATAGACGAAAACGACCTACCACTACGCGTTGTGGGAGATCAAAATGCTCCACGTACAATGTTTGATTATGCGAAACCGCATTTGACAGGAGCTGAATCTGGTATTTTTAGGCCTGCTGTATCTGCTAAAAATTTTGAATTAAAGCCTAACACAATACAAATGATTCAACAGTTTGTTCAATTTGATGGTTTGCAGGACGAAGACCCAAACATGCATATAGCTAGCTTTTTGGAGTTCTGTGATACCTTCAAAATAAATGGCGTTTTTGATGATGCCATTCGTCTTCGGTTATTCCCTTTTTCATTGAGAAATAAAGCCAAACAGTGGTTAAACTCGTTACAGCGAGGGTAAATCACTACATGGGATCAGATGACCGAGAAATTTTTGATGAAATGTTTTCCACCAGCCAAAACGGCCAAATTACGTAACGATATCTGTTTCTTTGTGCAGATGGATTTAGAGACACTATACGACGCATGGGAGAGGTTCAAAGATCTCTTGAGGAGGTGCCCACACCATGGTTTACCCCTATGGCTACAAGCCCAAACATTCTACAACGGTGTAAACCCCTCAACAAGACAACTGATTGATTCAGCCACCGGTGGAACGCTGAACAACAAAACTCCTGAAGCAGCATACGAGTTCATTGAGGAGATGTCGATAAACAATTATCAGTGGCAGGCTTTGAGGACTAAACTAACGAAATCGGCAGGAGTCTTCAACGTCGACACCATGACCATGCTATCAACGCAGCTAGAGATGATGAATAAAAAGCTTGAAAGTTTGTGTTCTTCACAGATACATCCAGTTATGCAGTGCGACGCTAGTGGAACTGTGGCGAATCCTGAGTACCCACCCTACCAACCAGGAGCAGAAGATGAACAGATGAACTATATAGGTAATAATTTCCGATCTAATAATAATCCTTATAGTAACACTTACAATCTAGGTTGGAGGAACCACCCAAATATTTCATGGGGAGGACAAGGCAATCAATGAAATCAAAGGCAACAACCCCCCCAAAACTTTCGAAATTAGCCCTATCCACAAGACAAGAAGCTAACCATCAAGGAACGCATCCAAGAAGCTGATAGAACAATCAAAAGCAACGAAAGCTGAATTGATGAAATTGCTAAGTCAGTCAAGGAAGTGAGCAATGCTGTTGAACAACTTGCAAAGCTGATGTTTGAATGACAACAAGGACGCCTGCCAAGTAACACTGAAATTAACCCTAAGGAGCAAATTCAAGTCATCACAGTTCAGGATAGCAAGGACTTAGATACACCTAACCCAACTCCAAAAAGTAAGGTACGTATAGGTACAACAGAGGCAGTACAAGAAAAGCCAAAACCGGTAGTCAAGGAGTACAAACCTCGCATACCTTATCCTGCAGCATTGCAAAGAGACGATTTAGAGGAGCAGTTCGTTAAGTTTCTTAAACTTTTAAAGAAATTACATATTAACTTACCTCTTCTTGAAGCTCTTTTTCAGATGCCAGACTCGAGGAAATTTTTAAGACAGCTCTTAACCAACAAACACAAAATAGATGAAGAGCACCATGTGGAATTAAACGCAACATGCTCAACAATGTTACAAAATAGGCTACCACAGAAGCAAAAAGATCCAGGGAGTTTTACAATTCCATGTTTAATTGGTAGTTTAAATATTGATAATGTGTTAGCTGATTTAGGGGCAAGCATAAATGTTATGCCTTGTACATTGTTTAAGCGACTAGGTTTAGGGAAGCCAAAACAAACTAAGATGAGTATTCAATTAGCTGACAAAACTGTTAGAATTCCAAGGGGCATTATTGAAGATGTTCTCGTAAAAATTGATAAATTTGTTTTCCCAGTAGACTTTGTTGTTTTAGATATGGATGAGGATAATTCAATCCCCTTAATTTTAGGAAGACCTTTTCTAGCAACTGCCAAGACTAAAATTGATGTTGCCATAGGTGAGCTCATACTTTGTGTAGGTGACGACTCAATTAGTCTTCAAGCCCTTGACTCAGCTAGGTCATCAAATAATCAAGGTGAGAAAGAAAATTCTTTTGATAATCATTCAATTACACCTTCTTTTCAGGAACCACCAAAAAAGGAAACAATTGAGCCGGATCATCAGTTTAGTGCCAACAATGAAATTACCCATGGAGAACAAAGGACCCAACTCGATGACCAAGATGAGTGGAAAACACACTTCAAGGAGAAATTAGGGATACACAAGGAAGAGCCAGAGCCATACACTGTAAAACCAGAGAAACCACCAGAAGAGCTTATAGGAACACCAAATCACATCAAAATAGGAAACCAGGTTCTATTAGATAACACAGAGCCTTACGTCACCACAAAAAACCTGAAGGAAAAGAGAGAACTTCTTCTTAAGGTACACGATATCTTCCCACAAGGACTAGTCGCGGTAAGCAATCCAATATTTGGCACTTTCAAGGTAAACGCTTCGCGACTTCAATGTTGTCATAAAACTAAAACTGTAGACATGAGGGAAGATATTTAAACTTTAAACCTCCCTAACATTTTCAAATATGAGGAAAGTCTAGATTAAGACTATAAACGAGCGTTTCTCAGGAGGCAACCCAGGTACTAACCCTATTTCTTTTTGCATTCTTTTACACTTTATTTTCTTTCCTCTTTTTCTTCCCCTTTTTAACTAACCAAAAGTGCAAAATTAAAGGCCACACGGCCGTGTCCGTGGCCGTGTGGACCACCAAAATCGACACACTGACAGGGTAGAGGCCGTGCAGTCAGCCCAACCACTAAACCAACGTCACAGATACAACAACTCTCGACACGGGCACTGACAAATATGGCACGGCCGTGACACCAACCGTGTGAGGCTACTGACTTCCATACCACGGACAGCACACGCCCATGCCAACATCTGTGTGAAATTACTGAGGTTACTGACTTATCGGACACGGGTAAGACAAGCCCGTGTCAAACAACCGTGCCAACAGAAAAACATCACGAGCACAGGCATGGAGGGTTCAAACACGGGCATAGGGTGACAACACCCTCTAGAACACAGCCGTGTGATGAGGCCGTGTAAATCGACACACCTTGGGACATGGCTGTGGGGGATTACCAAACTTGAGCATCTATTTAAACCCCTCAACTCTTCCCCTTCCCTTCTTCTGATTTTCACTCTTATTTTTTGCTTCTCATTCTCTTCCATCTCAGATTCTTTACTCTAGATCCTTGTGCACGCCAACAACATGCCGAAGAAGCAAAGGACGCTAAGCATAGGCGCCTTAACAAAGAGTGATCAACACGAGTTCATGCCGGCAGCTTCGTCTCAACACTGAGCTAAGGATCTATGAGACCAATTAGTTTTTATTTTTCATTTCTCTTTACTTTCATTCTCCTTTTCTTTAATAATCTTATGTTTAAATTAGTTTAACTTAGTTTAGTTTCTTAGTGTCAGGTTCTAAAGGCTTCTTGGGAATCGCGCCACTTCCGCCACCACCAGCACCTCCGTCGCCTTAGAAGTCACACCCCTCGCGAACCACCTACCAATAAGGATTCTCAAGCCCCTTTATCTCCTAGCCTTAGTCTATTTTCCTTCTTAGTCTCTTTCTCTTTATCTTTCTTGTCTTTATATTTAGTTTATTTTTATTAGGTCTTAATAAAGCCTGGCTACTTCTCAAAGCACTACCCAATTTCTTCATCTAGCGCAGGAACGTTATCTCGACTGACCATCACTGCCACCAAAGACACTCATTCGGGAAAACATCCACAACTCAGGGAGTAATTCTTCCCCCTTCTCTTTTGATTTATCTTTAAAATGTCATTATCTATCTTTGTACATTGAGGGCAATGTACATCTTAAGTGTGGGGGGTGAATAGTTATTCTGAGAAAATGCCTAATTTTTTTCATTATTCTCAAATCCTAAGGATAAAAATGCCTAACTTTTTGCATTGTTCTCAAAACCCTGAATTTAATCTTGTTTTAAAGTAGTTTTCTCATAATACTAATTAAGATGAAATTTCTGATGATTTATGATTTTTATTGATATGTTTTGGAATAAGTTATAGTTAATTGTGCGTTGATGATTAAATTTGAAGAATACTAGGGAATAAAGCATGATAAGTCTAATTTTCTAAAAATTAAAATTTTAGGTTGACAACCGGAATTTGAATATTATCTTGAAATTTGAGATTTATAAGGATGATGTCAAAACACCCATAATTTTTGTGAGTATTTAAACCTTATAGAGCATATATTCTTTTTCGTGCTCAGTCTTTGATTATGAGTGTGTCAACTACGAACTGTTATTCTAGAACTTGCCTTGATTATACATGTCAAGACCACAGTTATGATTTGATGTACTGAGATGATAAAGGCACCTAGGTTTAACCCACTTACACCACTAAAAATCCTACCCTCATAATTAACCCCTAGTGAACCTCGTTGAGCTAACAACCCTTTTATTGACTCACCCACTAATATTAACCTAAAACCCTTTGTATTTGTTATTACCCTTCTTTTTGACTACCCTTTAATCAAGATATGATTTGACTAGTTACCTAAGTTTTTATTAGAGTTGGAGTTTTCTTTATTAGTTTGTTCTTAAAAAAAAAAAAAAGAAAAAGCAAAGTATATTCAATATTAGTATTATGAAGAGTGAGCTTATACAAGTTAAAGTCAAATTATCAAAAAAAAAAAGCTCGTATTAGTAGGATTTTTATTATTTTCAGTTGATGTAATTATTATCTTAGAAATTTTTAGATAGGTAACTTATCAATTCAATCTCGATTCTAACCTTCTAATTTCAGCCTTTATCCACACCTTTAACCCTAGCCCCGTTACAACCGTAACAAAGACCTTTTAATCTATTTATCATATCATTTTACAGTGGTGGAGATTTGATTTTTAGGCAAGCCTATGGGATTAAATTTTCAGGTTTGACTTATGAGTGCTTAATTTTGACCCTTAAACACTTTTTGAGTGATTCAAGTGAATCTTTTGTGAGGATGTTAATCCTTGTAGGTTTTGAATTAATGGTAATTATTTAAATGAAGGGAAACACCTATGTTTTTTGTGCTACAAATGTATGGCTTATCTTATTTGAATCTTTAGGAACCTTTAAGTTGAATTATCCATGTATAAATTATCTATGAATTAGGATAAGGCATTGTTAATAGGAATTATGAATCGTTGAAAGTTCGTTTTAATTGTAAGATGAGAATTTTGCTTGAGGACAAGCAAAAGCTTAAGTGTGGGGGTATTTGATAAACTGTAAAAGTAACATATTTTAAGGCCACATTTAATATGCTTTGGGATGATTTATCCCTTGATTTGTGTAAAAAGGTGCTCTTGATCGTTTCTTTTCATGTCTTATACTCAGGAAAGCACCAAAGGATGAAAAGAACGTAAAACGGGCTTAAAAAGGGCCAAATGGGCCAATTCACGAAAACAACACGGCCTGGACTTCAAGCCACACGGTCGTGCCAAGCCTAATATCTAGAACATGATCTCTTCCCCGATTCACATAGTCGTGCCTCAAGTTAGAAATCCAAACATGGCCTGGAGTCGAGCCACACGGGCGTGCTACATGGTCGTGCCTCTATCGTCAGAATGAGCAATTTCAGTCGGAAAAGGTTACTTGGGGAGAAAGAATCGCATTCCATGTAACATCCCGAAAGTGGGCCTAGTAGGATTGGGCCCAATGGGCCTTAGGCGTAGTAGCGATTAAAATTTTTGAGAACGGCATTAATGCAAGTTAGACTTATTAGATAAGTGATTTTGGAAGGTTAGAGGGCTTCTATGAAGTCTCGGGATCAAACTTTAGCTTTGGGGAAATTTTGGTTTTAGGCGATAAAAACCCTGGAAGTTGGCATGTAGGCCTTAAGAATAAAATATGGAGAAAAATGACACAAGTGGAGTGTGTGGTGTAGTGGCAAAGTGACGCCACTTAGGGGGCAAGGGATGACGCCACAAGGAAGGAAGGAGGTCCAAAGTTCAAGTCTTGGCTCTTGCATTTTGGTTTTCTTTTTGCTTGGATCGTAGAGTTTGGCCCATAGTTTATATTTAGTTGCGCATGGTTTAAGACACAAGAGGAGCTTGTGGCCAAGTGGTTAGCAGCGTGGATTATGTTGCAAGGGAGCTTGGGTTCGAATCTCATGACAAGCAATGGAGCATTTATTTTGCGGATTGGACGGAAGAGTTTCAGTTGAATATAAACTCTACTGACGAAGGGATCCCACATTGGAAAGATACAAAGAAGGATGGTGAAGAGCTAGCTATATAAAGAGCATTCCAGGAGGAGAGTTGACATACCTTGGAGGGTGTTTGGGCGCAGGAGTGGTCGCAGCGCGGTTTAACACCAGACTCCTATCAGGTGTGTAACTCTCCCTACTCTAGCTGTAGAGCGGCAAATGTCGAAGTGCCGATCACGGAAATAGTAGCCACACGAGCGTGCGAGCGCACGTGTGGGGCTTCGACGCTATAGTTGAGGCCATCAGTAGTATTCTTGTGGGTTGGGGCTACTTGGGCCGCGATGGGCTGAAGTGGGCCCAATAGGCCCGTGGGCCCAATAGAATAAATTGTATGATGATGTAGTATATAGTGAACTAGACTAGGTGGAACTTATATACGTGGCTAGATTTATGTTAGGTGGGCCACACAAGTGTGTGGGCCCGAATGGGCCGAAATCACGTTTTAGGCCCAATAGTCCGGTAAAGACCGAAAATGGTAGTTGAGTCGCTCGGGGCGATGCTGGGCCTTCAGAAAGGCCATTCTAGGTACGAAATTACTGAAATACCCTTAGTGGGTAAAATACCAAAATACCCCTAAAAGGTAAATTACGAAAATGCCCTTGGTAGGTAAAAATTACTGTTATACCCTTTAGAGGTTGATTAGCTTGGTTATATCGTATTTGTTATTCTGATTATGATGGTAATATGTTTCATGCGTTATCTTTGATATATGATTTGTATACTTGTCATACTGCATACACGAATTATTATGACTGATGAACATGGCATGGACATGGGTATGATGAGAGGAGGGGGAAGATATGTTTATTTGTGACTTTGGGTCACTAGTGGTTTGGCACCACCAGTGGTTTGGTACCACAGTTGATATTCGTGACTTTGGGTCACCAGAGGTTTGGCACCTCATAGCGACTCGTCCCAGTGGCTTAGCACCACAGTGGGTTGGCCCCACATTTGATAAAACGGGATTGTCGCCAGTGATTTGGTATCACAACATGGGTTGGCCCCACATATGGATTATTCGTGACTTTGGGTCACCAGAGGTTTGGCACCTCATAGCGACTCATCCCAGTGGCTTAGCACCACAGTAGGTTGGCCCCACATTTGATAAAACGGGATTGTCGCCAGTGATTTGGTATCACAACGTGGGTTGGCCCCACATATGGATTATTCGTGACTTAGGGTCACCAGTGGTTTGGCACCACAATTATATTGATATCAGTGACTTTGGGTCACCAGTGGTTTGGCACCACCAGTGGTTTGGTACCACACGGGGTAGATTTGGGAGTTTCGGATGGATAGGTTGGATGGGTTGCATGATATGCATATTTGCATATGAATTTTGTGTACGAGCTTAACATCTTTTGGATGTGGATTTACACACTGAGTCTCGGTGACTCACCCCTTAGTTAATTTTGCAGGTAATCGTTAAATCGCGGATTTAGGAGCCGAGGCAGACTTGTGGTGGCCATACAATGTTTTTCTCGTAAACTTGTTCTCTTAGTTAAACTTATTTGTAACTGGGATTTTGTTATGTAATAAGGCCACTTTAACTGTATTTTTGGTATTTTATTTGGTTTAGCCTTTAATATGATTACTGCCTATTGTTATCAAATGTTCAATACGGGAATGTCCTAAACCCTTAATAACCGTTTTCCAAAATGTTAACAAGCGAATAAATATTTAAAGCTCGAAATTTTTAACAAACGTGCAGTTTTTAAACAACCCTTTTATGTGACATGCCAGATCCGGTCGTAACGTTTAGGCCGGGTTTAGGGTGTTACATTCCAAGAGCCTATATATATCCCCTAAGTACCACCTTTGAGGAGACGTCAAAGCTAGGCCAAGGTGCCAAGCCGAGAAGGTCAGAACTAGGAAAAAACGCAAAGATAGCCAGGTGATCCATCCCAAGAAGCTGGAATTATACTCAAGACGGTGGAATTCTCCTTCAATTCCTTCAGGGAGTTTTAGGATTTTCTTATGTTTGTTTTATCTTTTCTCTTGTAATGTTTTGTTTATTCATTATGAACTAAACCCTTCAGATACCTGAAGGGGATGAATCCTAGATGAATCTTTTTATTTGATCTTTAAGTTATATGATAATTACTTAGTTTGTTCTTAATTATGTTGGTTAATCCAAATCTAATGTGCTTAGGTGGAGGAGGAATAGACCCTGCCTAAGAGTAGATCTAACATAATTAAGCGGAGTTGATCGAACGCCTACAGATAGGATTATGAAATTTTGCCGGATTAGGGTGAAACCTAATATGGGAGTCCATTGATCGATTTACTGCTATCCTAGGGGGTTATTATAAGCGAACGAGAGTTCCACTAATTAACCTAGGGTTAGACGTTATTCGCCTCGAGAGAGGGTTTAATATAGGTTAGGGAGTCTTACGGATCAAGCTAAGTAAAAGAAATCATATAATTTAGGGTTAATTAATAAGTGAAGTCTAGGTGGATTCTTCCTGGGGGTATCGTGGTAATCAACTGAGTTTTTCTTCAAAGTTATTTTCCTATTCGTCTTTTTGTCTTTGTTTCCTTAGTTTAGTTGTCGTCAATTTAGTTTAAAAACAACTTTGACCCTAATTAGGTTAAATAATAAAAAGAAAGTGAGTATTAATACTTTTAGTTCCTTTGGGTTCGACATCGGGTCTTGCCTAAGCTATACTACTGTTCGATAGGTACACTTGCCTTAATATCGTTGTCAGAGTTAGTCTCCAGGTTTGATCATTCTTTTATAAATATTTAAAACTCTGATTTTATAGCGATCAGGCGTCAACCAAGGGCAACTAAGGGAAGGAGTTCAAGTCACGTTGACAGCATTTGGAAGCTCTCTTTTTGCATCAGAAGCAAATGAGGTGGCTTCCAGTGGGACTCTTCAGGGTGGTTGGTGGAATGAGTCAAAGAATTTGAAATGAGTGGATGAGAGGTGATGGAGGAGGGTTGAAGTGGTCGATCGGTTTGAATGGGTGTTAGGGAGTGCTTTGTGGAGAAAATTATGGGATTTAGAGAGAGGGAGAGTGTTGGCCGAATGTTGGGTTGTAGGGGAAGGTTTGAGCATTCGGTTTTGGTAGGGGTTTAGGTGCTGAATCGGTGAGGTATGTATGGAAAAATTTGGTGTTAAGAGTTTTCTTTTGGGGGTTGGACATTTTCCATTTTGGCAATTTGCATTCTTTTCTCTATTGCCTGAAAATCCTAAAGACAATTAGTGCTCATCTCCTCTTTGGTAAAAGCCGAAACCTCCTTGGTACCATTCCCTTTTCACTTCACATCTTTTCTTTCTTTCAGCCGAACACTCCTACCATCTTCCCCATTTTCATAATTTTCTTCCCATTTGCTTCGTACTTCTTTATTTTGTTTAAACGCTGAACCTCATCTCTCATTTCTTTTTCTTGACCGAACCATCATTCACTACCATTCATCTTGAATTTTTAGCCGAATCTCTTTAGCCTTTCTTTTTGATTCTTCAATTGCCGAAACCTATCCCTCATTTTCTCATCACCTTTTGTCACGGGTTCTTCTTCAAGCCGAAGCATCTATTTGGTTTTTACTCCTTCTTTATTTCTTCTAAAGGGTGAACCTCTCTTTGTGTTAGGAGTTTGCACCCTTTCTGTCGACTTTGTTGATTGCAAAGTGAAGATCTTCCTTTTGGCACCCTTCAGTTTCGGCATTCAATCGACGCCTTACTCCAAGCCTTATAATCTCCGGATTCTATCGATCTAGGTAAGGGATCTTTACAAATTGAATGTAAATCCTTACTTTTCTCTGTTTTAATGCCTTAATCTGGTCTATTGACCAATATTCTTTCATGGACTCAAATGCTAGCCAAGCAAAGAAGGAGGGGGTTGGACCTGTAAACCCAGCCCCTAAGTTTAAGAAACGTGCCGTGTCAGCAGTACGAGATTGGCCACCGGGCTGTGGACCGGCTTCAGAACAGAGTAGTAGGCAGATAGCAGTCGTTTCTGCTATTGATAGTATCGACGTAGAGAGTATTATTTTATGTGTTATCAGGTGTGTGAAATCTCATACACTCTATTTTAATTGTAATATTAATTGTATGGGCTGAAAAGTCGGGAAAGGCTGTGATGACAGTCGTGGTACCCTTGTCGATAAGGCTAGGAATGCCAGGTACGTGATTATAGTATCGTTCTTGCGTGTATGGATGTATGTGGTAATTTGTTTCCTTATGATAGCATGTTGCATTCGTTATGGTATATATGTCATGCATGGGATATGGATATGATGTTTAAGGGGAAGTGCTTGATTATGAGGTCACATAGTGATCGGTGGCTAAGCCACATTATTTTATGAGGCCATATAGTGATCGATGGCTAAGCCACATTATATTATGAGGTCACGTAATGATTGGTGGCTAGGCCATGTTATATTATGAGGTCACATGGTGATCGGCATTATGACTGACAGCATGACTATCAAAGTGGCGTGTAGCGGATGGAGGGTTGATTGTAGAAATCCACACGGTGTGATTGGCTGGTACGGGTTGGCGTGTAGAGGATGGAAAAACTAGGTTTGGGTTGGGACATGATGCATTCATTTATTTTTATGTCATCTAGAGTGGGCTAAGGCCCGATATACGAATGTGGGCCTCGAGCCGATTAGGTGTTATAGGGGATTTATACACTGAGTCTCGGTGACTCACCCCTTTGCTTAATCTTTTAGGTAATCAGTAGATCGTGGATATGGGAGCCGAGGCAGACTCGTGGAGGCCATAAAGACTTTATTTTTCGTAAAACTATTTCCTGCTTTATTTTATTTTAAATTGAGGATTCTTGTTATGTAATAAGGCCTTCTAAATTAATATTTGGGTTTTATTTATATATTAATTATTTAAAATTTGACACTATGCAAACTTAATTACGAAGTTAAAGATAGGGTTTTCAAAATACGAGTAACACCAAAACAAATGTTTTCTTTCAAGTATCACCAAGCTTAACGAATATTTGGCTAATTAAAAGTTGAAATTTTCCTACATTACCAAATCACTATTTTTAAAGACATCACCATTAAGGAAGTTTTTTCAAATCTATGGTTTTTCCCCTAAATTCAACAAAATTTGTTTTTACTTCACCCTGTAACATTCCAGATCCGGTCGTAATGTTTAGGCTGGGTTTTGGGTGTTACAAGATCTACTCTTAGACAGGGTCTATTTCTCCTCAGCCTAAGCACATCAATACTTGAACCAATATTCTGAAATATTAAAGCAAGAATTAAGAACACATAATTAAGAACAAATCAAGTATTTATCATATAGTTCAGAAAAAAATAACAAGATCCGTCTTAGGTTTCATCCCCCTTAGGTATTTGAGGGTTTAGTTCATAATAATAAAAGAATACATCTTAGAAGAAAATATAAAACAAAACATAAGAAAAACCCTAAAACCCCCTGAAGGAAATTGAAGGGAAGATCCTCTGTCTTGAGTATGATTTTGGTTTCTTGAGATGAATCAATTGGCTTTCTTCGAGTAAATCTCACAATTCTGGCCTCTCTGGCTTGGCTCTTCAGCCTAACTGGACGCCCTCTTTTTAGGTCATACTTAGGATGTTTATATAGGCTTTCGGAATGTATTTCTTCGCCCCTAAGTATCCTAATCCGAGTGAAATTAAAATAGGTGGTGGTAGGGACACGCCTGTGGCACACGCCCGTGTAAGTCTGGGCCAGGCCGTGTTCAGGTCTGCTAATGAGGCACGACCGTGTGGCTTGGGCCCAGGCCGTGTCGATTTCGTAATTTGGCACATTTACTCCGTTTTAGGTTCGTTTCTTGTTCTTTTCATCTTCCGATGCTCTCCTGAGTATAAAACATGATTTTAAAGGATTAGGAGCACCAAATTCCACAATTCAAGGCTTAAATCATCCAAAAGTATGCTAAATGTGGGATTAAAATATGTATATTACGGTTTATCAAATACCCTCACACTTAAACATTTACTTGTCCTCAAGCAAAATTCTCAACTCACAATTAAAATGAACTTCCTTGATCCATAATATTCATCAATAATGTTTCATCATAATTCATAGATAATTCATACATTGATAATTTAAATAAAAGGGTCCTAAAGATTCGAACAATCAAAGTCATAGTCTTTATAGCATGAAAATATAGGTGTTTCCCCTTACCTAAATAATCACCTTTAATTCAAAATCAACAAGAGTTGACATCCTCACTAATGATTCACTCAAATCACTCAAAGTGTTTAAGGTTCAAAATTAAGCACTCAAAAGTCGAACATGAAAAGTTAATCTCATAGGCTTGCTTGAAAATCAAATCTCCTGAAACACCCCACACCCGGCCCACGAGCCTTGACCGGATCTGGTATGTTCCTCGATGTAAACCGGTTTAAATTCGTTTACACTTTGAAAAAAATCTTAAGTAATTTTGGGAGAAAGTTCGAATTGGGTTGGGCTCGAGTTGAAAACAGGTTTATCTTATATTGAAATCTCTTTATCTTAGATGTCAAAACATTTAGGGTTTAGTTTAAAAGAAATTTACTTAAATTTAATTGATAAATATTTGTAAACATAATGAAACAATGAAATAAGTCAACAGTGGCCTTATTACATCAAAACAAACCTAAATAATTATATGGTACTTAAATGAAATAAAATGTCCAAATAAAATAAAACCTCAAGCTGAGCATGGCCACCACAAGTTCTTCCGTCCCGGTCCATCACTGTTCATCACCTGAAACATGTTCCCACAACGGGGTGAGTCAACAGACTCAATGTGTAACCAACACTAAAGTTAACAATTCAGGCTTACATAATCATATCACATATCAATACATATAACAGATAAAAATAATGATGCAACCCGAACCCACACCTAGATGCCATCCGCTACACATCACCCGTACCATCCTGCACACCATGGGGACTACTAAGTCAACCCTCCATCCGCTACACACCATCGAAGGCAGTCGCTACAGTCGACGTGCTCATCGCCATTATAAACATTTGTGGCATAACCACCAAATTAAATAATTGTGACCGAAGTCACCAATTTCAGATATCGTGGTCTTAGGTCACAACATTCAGATATCGTGGTCTTAGGTCACCACATTCAGATATCGTGGTCTTAGGTCACCACATTCACTTCCCCTTTTCAATAACCCATATGCCCCATGTCATATAACATGCCAAATTTCACGTTCTTATCACTTATCACATGTTAAATAAAACATATTTCATAATCCTAGTAGGAGTAGGAAACGTACTTGAGTACTTTGTACCATAACATGGTACCTTAGCCACATTCTTACACTTTCATATTAATACATATATCAAGTTTAAGCCATAAATCTATTAAGATTAGTGTAGGGTACACACCTGATATGCTTAACGAATTCCTTGAAATCCCGAAAAAATCGATCTACTGATTTAGATCTTAAGTTCCTACATTTGATTAATCACTTACTATTTAGTAAAAGCTTATTCGGCCATAAGACTAAATCCCGAAGGAGTACTGGTAACCTTACCTTGTTGCCGATTGGATTAAAAAATCAAATCCCGAAATTTGTAGTATTCTTTCCTTGAAATCGGCTAGCACTACAATCACTAGGCTTGGTTAGTTCGGCTTTTAAACAAATAAGAAATAGATCTAGAATACCAAGCATGGCCTTGGCCGATTGTACTTAGGCACTTACCTTGCGATTTTTCAAATCTCGAAAGTATCCCTTGGCTATGGAGATGTCGAAACCTACAGGATACCTATTAGATTCCACTTCTAACATTTAAATCACCATTACCTAGCCCTTGGCCGAATATGCACTTACCCTGGGTTGGCTAGATCTCGAACTATCTCTCCTTAAAAGTCGACACTAGCAAAGATCCCGAAATCTCTCCTTAAGATTTCGGTCAAAGAATAATAATAAGAATTAGCCTCTGGAATTTCGATAAGTCCTTAAAGGAAAGAATAGAAATCAAACTTAATCTTACCTCTACTGAAAAAATTGACAGAACCTATCTCTGTCACCACAGGGATATTCGGTTTTGAGACTTGGAGAGTAGTCGACTATGGCCTAGAGAGATCGTGCTTTCGGCTTTTGAAAGTTTATGAAAGAAGAAGAGAAAAGGGTTGAGCAATTTGGTAATGAAGTTTCAGCTACACAAGGTGTATTTTCGGCTTGGCAAAACAATGAAGAAAGGAGATATTTGCTAGAGAGAATTCGGCAGAGAGAGAGTTGAAAGAAAGAACGAATGGCCCTCTTTTCCTCTAGTAGCCAAAATTACTAACTTAGAGTCCCTTACTTGGCCCCACTCTTCTATTTTGATAGCTTTATCTCTTTAATTTAAAAAATTAAAGAATAAATCCTCATTTATCTCTCTTGAAAATAATCTAAAATAAATCTATTATTTATCCCCTATTTAGCTGAAATTTAAAGAGAATAAAACTCCTCTTTTAAAAGCCTTAATGCCGTCCACCTCTCTGCTCTTTGTAGCAAAAATAAAAATTTTATTTTGCTTCCTAAGTGACTCGAACTCAAGACCATTTGCACCTGTATGTGGCGTCACTTGCTGGGCCCTTAAGTGGCGCCTTGTAGACATTCTTCCAAGCCCAATTTCATGTCATGTTTTACCTACAAATTTTCTTAAGGCCACCTTGTTTTAGTTTCCTCCTTTCAACTTAGCATTTCCTTACATTTCCAAGTTTCCAAAAATGTTTACTTTCTTCTTTTGAAACTTAACATTTCTGAAACATTTCCTTACATTTCCAAGTTTCCAAAAATGTTCACAATACATTCATAACGCATAAGACATGTCATTTTGTATAATTAAATCAAAAAATGCATAGGCCCATTTCTAGGATGTTACAGTTCTACCCCCTTAAAATAATTTCGTCCTCAAAATTGCTTGGCTAAAATAAATGAAGGTATTGCTGTCGCATTGCCTCTTCTGGCTCCCACGAAGCTTCCTCCGATCCATGGTTGCGCCATAACACTTTGACTAGAGGAACTGACTTCCTCCGTAACACTTTTATGTCTCGTTCCAAAATTTGAATCGGCTCTTCTTCGTAGGATAAGTTTGGCCTTAGCTCCACCTCTTCAACCGGTACTACGTGAGATGGATCCGATTGATATCGACGTAGCATGGAAACATGGAATACGTCGTGTATCTGCCTCAACTCCGGTGGCAACTCTAACTGATATGCCACTGGTCCAACTCGCTCCAACACTCGATAGGGCCCTATAAACCTTGGGCTTAACTTCCCTTTGCGACCAAACCTCATCACCTTCTTCCAAGGCAAGGTTTTCAGAAACACTTGGTCCCCCACTTCAAACTCTATCTCTTTCACCTTGAGGTCGGCATACGACTTTTACCTGTCAGAGGCTTCTTTCAACCGTGCCCGAATTATATCCACCTTCTCTTCGGATTCGGCCACAATCTCAGGACCTAAAACTCGACGTTCTCCTAATTCCGTCCAACATGTAGGAGTCCGACACCTTCGACCATACAGTGCTTCGTACGGTGCCATCCGAATACTAGCTTGGTAGCTATTGTTGTAGGCGAACTCTGTTAAAGGAAAATAGTCCTCCCAACTTCCTCGGAAATCCATCACACAGCCCCTTAGCATATCCTCTAACACCTGAATTACCCGTTCAGACTGCCCGTCCGACTGTGGATGAAAGGCCGTAGTGAAATCCAACTTAGTACCTAAAGCTTGATGAAGTGCCCTCCAAAACCGAGATGTAAATCTGGGGTCTATATCCGAAATGATTGACACCGGCACTCCGTGTAACCTCATAATTTCTGCCACATATAACTTGGCCAACTTCTGAAGAGAATAATCCACTCTTACCGGAATGAAATACACGGACTTGGTAAAACGGTCCACTATTACCCATACCTAGTCCTTTTTAGTAGGCGTAAGGGGAAGCCCACTAACGAAATCCATGGTAATTCTTTCTCACTTCCATTGCGGAATCTCAGTTGGCTGAAGTAATCCTGATGGAGCTTGGTGTTCAGCCTTAACTTGCGACACGCGGACATTTTCCTCTGAATTCGATAACTTCCGCTTAAGATCAGGCCACCAAAACTGCTCCCTTAGATCCCTGTACAACTTAGTACTTCCGGGATGCATAGCATAAGGGCTACTATGCGCCTTCCGAAGAATCCTTTGTCTTAACTCCTCGTCCTTTGGCATACAGACCTTTCCCTTGAAGCACAATACTCCCTCATCATTAACACCATAATCCTCTAACTTTCCGTTCTGTACTTGCTGTAGCTTAGCACTTAAGTCCTCATCCAACAATTGACTTTCCTTTACGTCATTCAACCACGTGGGTTTGACTTGTAATTCTGCCAGTAGACTTCCATCATCATACGAACTTAAGTGTGCTAACATCACCCTTAGATCCGACACCACTTTCCAACTTAAGGCATCTGCCACTACATTCGCCTTGCCCGGGTGATACTCTATCGAACAGTCATAGTCTTTCAGTAACTCCACCCACCTTCGCCGTTCATCGCATTCACTCCTTCGAGTCAAGAAATACTTAAGGCTCTTGTGGTCTATGTAGATTATCGACTTTTCTCCATAAAGGTAATGCCTCCACACCTTAAGAGCGAAAACCACTGCCACCAATTCCAAGTCATGAGTTGGGTAGTTAACCTCATGAGGCCTTAGTTGTCGAGACGCATATGCGACTACTTTTCCATCTTGCATTAGAACACAGCCTAATCCCGTATGCAAAGTATCACAGTACACCACAAAATCCTTTCCTGCCTCAGGCTGAATCAGAACTGGAGCTTCCGTCAAGACCTTCTTAAGCTTCTCAAAGCTCTCCTGTTGCTTATCTGTCCATACAAAGGGTACTTCCTTCCTCAATAACTTTGTCAAAGGAGCGGCTATTGACGAGAACCCTTCCATGAACCTCCTGTAATAGCCTACCAAACTTAAGAAACTTTGGATCTCAGCCACGGACCTGGGTGGTTTCCAATCCAACACTGCTTCGATCTTCCTAGGATCTACCCTTATTCCCTCTGCGGATACCACATGTCCTAAGAATGCCACCTCCTTAAGCCAAAATTCACACTTGCTGAATTTGGCATAGAGCTTCTTCTTCCTTAATAATTGTAACACTATCCGTAGGTGCTCATCATGCTCTTCCTTCGACTTCGAGTACACAAGGATGTCATCGATAAACACGACGACGAACCTATCCAAGTAGGGTTGAAAAACCCGGTTCATCATATCCATGAACGCGGCTGGTGCGTTCGTCAATCCAAACAGCATTACTACAAACTCATAATGGCCGTATCTTGTCCTAAAGGCGGTCTTATGGATATCTACCTCTTTTACCTTCAACTGATGATATCCCGATCGTAGATCTATCTTCGAAAACACAGCTGCCCCCTTTAGCTGATCGAACAAGTTGTCTATCCTTGGCAAAGGATACTTGTTCTTGATGGTCAGTTTATTCAACTGACGATAGTCTATGCACATTCGCATAGTTCCATCCTTCTTTTTCACAAATAGGACCGGTGCTCCCCATGGAGACACACTGGGTCGGATGAACCCACGATCCAGTAATTCTTGAATTTGAGCCTTGAGCTCCACCAACTCCTTTGGTGCCATTTTGTATGGGGCAATTGACACAGGAACTGTACCAGGAAGCAAATATATCCCAGATTCCACCTCCCTATCTGGGAGTATTCCTAGTAATTCCTCTGGGAACACATCCACGACGTCCCTTACCGTTCTAACTCTACTGACACCTTCTTCCTTTCCATCTAACGCACTTACGAAGGCTAGAAACGCCTTGCACCCTTTCTGAACCATCCTTTCTGCCTTTAGTGCCGAAACTACATTAGACAAGTAGTTCCTTCTTTCTCCTAACATGATAACCACCTCACCCTCCGAGGTTCTTAGTTCCATTCGTTTAGCCGCACAATCCAACACGGCCTGGTGCTCTACTAACCAATCCATACCAAGTATGAGGTCAAATTCTCCGAAGGGTAACTCCATTAAGTCAGCCCGAAAGTTCACTCCCTGAATTTCTAGGGTTACACTCCGAAAGATCTTATCCACCACTACAGTTTGGCCTAATAGGCTTACTACAGTCATCTCCCTATCAGAAAGTTTAAAGTCTAGGCCTAGTGTTTCCACTATGCTACATGCAACATATGAGTGAGTCGAGCCCACATCAATAAGAGCAAAATAGGGCTTGCCATGAATAAGGAACGTAAGGTTATGACGTCCGGTGCGTCTCCATCCTCCCTCCGGTGAACTGCATAAACCAAACCCGGTTGCCTTGCCTCAGTGTTAGCAGCACCTCTGCCTGGTGTTCTACGTCCTCTGCCAACACCATTACCTCTATTATTCGGACCACGACCACGTTGAGGCTGCTATCCACCTCTACCAGCCTGATTAACGTTCTGAGCTGCTGGCCGACTTCCCTCCGGTTTCATTGGACAATCCTTAATCATATGGTCCTTAGACCCACACCTGAAACATCCTCCTGTCCTCTTCCAACACTCTCCTAAGTGTCTCTTCCCACACTGATCACAAGGACGATACTGCCCTCCTGCACCAACTTGCTGACCTCGCGGCCCACCAACTCTGGGCTTTTTCTGCACACTCCCAGACGGTCCTGACGACCCATAACCCCTCTTGGGCCTATTCCTATCAGAGCTCTGCTTTACCGAGTCCTTGATTCCCTCGGCTACCTTAGCCTTTTCCACTAACGCGAAAAATTCCCGTTTCTTGATGTGGGGCTATCAACAACCTTAAATCATCCCTCAAACCGTCCTCAAATTGGACACACCGTTCATGCTCCGTAGCCACTACTCCTCTGGCATAACGGCTCAGCCTCAGAAACTCAGCTTCATACTCTGCCACGGACTTGTTCCCTTGAACCAGCCCCATAAATGCCTTTCTTTGCTCATCAAGATATCTGCACCGAAACATACTTCTTCTGATAAGCCGTTTTAACATAGTCCCACGTCAGATCCTCAGCTGTGGCACCATCACGAACTGTGAGCCACCATTGGTACGCTTCATCGCGTAAGAATGCCACCATTCCTTTCAGCTTCTCCTCAGGGGTCAGATCTAGTTCATCCATAATCCGCTCAGTTGATTCCAACCAATACTCAGCGGTACTGGGTGCCACTCCTGACACTCCACGGAACACCTCAGCTCCGTTGGCACAAAGTCGCTCAGGTACCGACTTTCGAGCTCCCGAATTTCCTCCTGCACCAGCCACCAACTTAAGAACTCGCAGCCGCACTGCGACACGAAGATCATCCCCGTCTGAGCTTGCTGCTCAACACCAACAGCTGGCGGTGGTGGGGGCGGTGGTACCTCGTTGTCAGACCCTTGACCCGACCTAACGGGTTCCGACACGGTCATCCTACCTCTACCGCATCCTCGCACGTTTCGACCACGTCCCCTAGAGCTCATTTCTACTACCATGCTTTAATCTGATTAAGAAATTTTATGAATTAGTACTTGTTTCACTGATTATCCGCGAAGGAATTTTATGGATAGAAGCTCAGTAGTGGTTCTTTCGATTCAATCAAAGTTTTCATGTCTTCTATCCTAATTCAGAGAAATACATTCATTCAAACATTCATTCAGTGACATCCATTCCATAGTATCTCCCATACACATTCACTCTTCGGACATTTCTGTCCGTTCCTATCCCAGGGATATTTTCGTCATTTGTCCTATAGGGGTATTTTCGTAATTTTTTTTTCAAAATAAAGTTCCTTGGTGATTTTTTCAATAAAGGTATTTTGGTAATTTTGCGTTGTCGGGGTATTTTTGGAAATTTTAAAATCTAGGGGTATTTCGGTAATTTTGAAACTCAGGGGTATTTTGGTAATAAACCAGGGTAAATTTGTAAAGTTTAATAATTCAGGGGTATTTCAAAATTTGTAAACCTTTGAGGGTTCTTTTTGTGAATTTGCTTTCTATTTTGGTGATATTGCAAAAATTTTAGAAGTTAGGGTCATTTTGGTAATTTTGTAAGTTAGGGGCAATTTTGTAATTTTCCAAAATCAAGGTATTTTTGATAATTTGCAAATTAGGGTTTGTTGAACATTTTATAAAATAATGAACATTTTGATAAAAACTGTGAGTATTTTGGAAATTTCATAAACCAAGGGTATTTTTGTAATTTTACCACTAGGGGTATTTTTGTAATTTTATAAATCGAAAATGTTTCGGAAATTTTTTTGTAAAAATAGTCTTCACAAATTAAAAAGGTAATTTTAAGAGTTTTAAAACTAGGGTTTTTATAAAAACACGGCTAGTTCCCTTTCGGGTTTTAGTTATTGTGTTTAGCCTATGACCGAGTCCTCTTGGTTAGGGTGAACCGAAGCTACGCACTAGGTAGGATTCCAGCGAAGAGGAGGTGAGTCACTAGGACTGCTTAAGTACCAGGCTCTTCCGGATCCAGTTCTAGACATGCGCGCAGGGGTTACCACACCCTAACTCGGCGACTTAGCCATAGGGTTGTTTAGTTAGGCACTTAAGTCTTATGTAAGTGTTGGGGAAAACTAATCCTAGGGTTCAAGTACTTATCATGCTAATCTACGTTCCATTCCATTTCTACCCTTCTACAGATCATTCAATAAATCACACAAATGGATAGAAGTACTTACCTAGTGGACTGCGAGTCGGAGACTTAGGTGCCATGCTAGAAAAACCTGAAAATTTCCATAAATTTCTTTTGGGCTAGATTTTGAAAACGTTTTGGGCCTTAAACTTGAGGCCGAGTGCTTAAAATCTGGGCTCTGATACCAAACTAAGACACCCAACACCCGGCCCACGAGCCTTGACCGGATCTGGTATGTTCCTCGATGTAAACCGGTTCAAATTCGTTTACACTTTGAAAAAATCTTAAGTGATTTTGGGAGAAAGTTCGAATTGGGTTGGGCTCGAGTTGAAAACAGGTTTATCTTATATTGAAATCTCTTTATCTTAGATGTCAAAACATTTAGGGTTTAGTTTAAAAGAAATTTACTTAAATTTAATTGATAAATATTTGTAAACATAATGAAACAATGAAATAAGTCAACAGTGGCCTTATTACATCAAAACAAACCTAAATAATTATATGGTACTTAAATGAAATAAAATGTCCAAATAAAATAAAACTTCAAGCTAAGCATGGCCACCACAAGTTCTGCCGTTCCGGTCCATCACTGTTCATCACATGAAACATGTTCTCACAACGGGGTGAGTCAACAGACTCAATGTGTAACCAACACTAAAGTTAACAATTCAGGCTTACATAATCATATCACATATCAATACATATAACAGATAAAAATAATGATGCAACCCGAACCCAAACCTAGATGACATCCGCTGCACATCACCCGTACCATCCTGCACACCATGAGGACTACTAAGTCAACTCTCCATCCGCTACACACCATCGAAGGCAGTCGCTGCAGTCGACGTGCTCATCGCCCTTATAAATATTTGTGGCATAGCCACCAGATTAAATAATTGTGACCGAAGTCACCAATTTCAGATATCATGGTCTTAGGTCACCAATTTCAGATATCGTGGTCTTAGGTCACCACATTCAGATATCGTGGTCTTAGGTCACCACATTCAGATATCGTGGTCTTAGGTCACCACATTCACTTCCCCTTTTCAATAACCCATATGCCCCATGTCATATATTATGCATTAACATGCCAAATGTCACATTCTTATCACTTATCACATGTTAAATATAACATATTTATCCTAGTAGGAGTAGGAAACGTACCTGAGTACTTTGTACCATAACATGGTACCTTAGCCACATTCTTACACTTTCATATTAATACATATATCAAGTTTAAGCCATAAATCTATTAAGATTAGTGTAGGGTACACACCTGATATGCTTAACGAATTCCTTGAAATCCCGAAAAAACCGATCTACTGATTTAGATCTTAAGTTCCTACATTTGATTAATCACTTACTATTTAGGAAAAGCCTATTCGGCCATAAGACTAAATCCCGAAGGAGTACTGGTAACCTTACCTTGTTGCCGATTGGATTAAAAAATCAAATCCCGAAATTTGTAGTATTCTTTCCTTGAAATCGGCTAGCACTACAATCACTAGGCTTGGTTAGTTCGACTTTTAAACAAATAAGAAATAGATCTAGAATACCAAGCATGGCCTTGGCCGATTGTACTTAGGCACTTACCTTGCGATTTTCCAAATCTTGAAAGCATCCCTTGGCTATGGAGATGTCGAAACCTACAGGATACCTGTTAGATTCCACTTCTAACATTTAAATCACCATTACATAGCCCTTGGCCGAATATGCACTTACCCTGGGTTGGCTAGATATCGAACTATCTCTCCTTAAAAGTCGACACTAGCAAAGATCCCGAAATCTCTCCTTAAGATTTCGGTCAAAGAATAATAATAAGAATTAGCATCTGGAATTTTGATAAGTCCTTAAAGGAAAGAATAGAAATCAAACTTAATCTTACCTCTACTGAAGAAATCGACAGCACCTATCTCTGTCACCACAGGGATATTCAGTTTTGAGACTTGGAGAGTAGTCGACTATGGCCTAGAGAGATCTTGCTTTCGACTTTTGAAAGTTTATGAAAGAAGAAGAGAAAAGGGTTGAGCAATTTGGTAATGAAGTTTCAGCTACACAAGGTGTATTTTTGGCTTGGCAAAACAATGAAGAAATGAGATATTTGCTAGAGAGAATTCGGCAGAGAGAGAGTTGAAAGAAAGAACGAATGGTCCTCTTTTCCTCTAGTAGCCGAAATTACTAAATTAGAGTCCCTTACTTGGCCACCACTCTTCTATTTTGATAGCTTTATCTCTTTAATTTGAAAAATTAAAGAATAAATCCTCATTTATCTCTCTTGAAAATAATCTAAAATAAATCTATTATTTAACCCCTATTTAGATGAAATTTAAAGAGAATAAAACTCCTCTTTTAAAAGCCTTAATGCCGTCCACCTCTCTGCTCCTTGTAGCAAAAATAAAAATTTTATTTTGCTTCCTAAGTGACTCGAACTCAAGACCATTTGCACCTGTATGTGGTGTCACTTGCTAGGCCCTTAAGTGGCACCTTGTAGCCATTCTTCCAAGCCCAATTTCATGTCATGTTTTACCTACAAATTTTCTTAAGGCCACCTTGTTTTAGTTTCCTCTTTTCAACTTAGCATTTCCTTACATTTCCAAGTTTCCAAAAATGTTTACTTTCCTCTTTTGAAACATAACATTTCTGAAACATTTCCTTACATTTCCAAGTTTCCAAAAATGTTCACAATACATTCATAACCATAAGACATGTCATTTTGTATAATTAAATCAAAAACTGCATAGGCCCATTTCTAGGATGTTACATCTCCACCACTGTAAAATGAGATGATACGGAGATCAAAAAGTCTTTAAAAAGGGTTGTAATAGGGCTTAGGTTAAAGATGTGGATAAAGGCTTAATTAGAGAGTTAGAATCAAGATTGAATTGACAATTTACCTAACTAGAAAAATGAACTATTCCTGAAAAATTACATAAATTGAAAACTTGAAACTAATAATACGAGATTCTTCTTTAAGATGAGGAATTTAGACGTATAAGCTCACTTAATTATAAAATTGATGATGAATACAGTTTGATTTTTTTAAGAACAAATCATTACAATAATAAGAAAGAACTTTAACAACTAAAATATAAAACATAGTTAGGCAACTGCTCAAAATCAAATCTCGATAAAAAGGGAGTCAAGGGAAATGGTGATAACAAATACAAGATGGGTTTTGGGTTAATATAGTGGGTGAGTCAATAAAAGGGTTGTTAGGATCAAATGGTTCCACTAAGGGTTAATTGTGAGAGTAGTCTTTTTAGTGGAGTAAGTGGGTTAGATCCTAAGTGCCTTTACCATCTCTGTATATTAAATCAATGATGTGGTCTTGACATGTATAATTGAAGCAAGTTCTAGAACAACAAATCAATGTTGACACACTCGTAACCAAAAAGTGGGCACGAAAAGATTATATGCTCTAAAAGGCTCAAAATCTCACAAAAATTATGGGTTTTTGATATCAACTTTGTAAATTTCAAACTTCAAGGTAATAATTAGATTAAGGTAGACAACCTAACAAAATTTTAATTTTTGAAAATAGACTCATCATGCTTGATTTTCTAGTTTTCTAAAGTTTAAATCATCACTGCACAATTATCAATGACTTAATTCAAAACATATCAATAAAAATCATGGATCACAGGAAATTTTCATTCTAATAGTAACATGAGAAAATTACTTAAAGACAAGATATCATTCAGGGATTTGAGAATAATGCAGAAAGTTAGGAACTTTCTCAAAATAAATATTCACCCCACACTTAATATATACATTACCCTCAATGTACAAAGATATATATGAAATTTAAGAGATAGGGAGAGGTGAAACTTCCTGAATTTGGATGGCTTCCTTGAGTTGGGAGTGTCGTGGTGTGGTGGCCGCCGACAATCTCTGCGCTAGATGAAGAAATTGGGAAGCTCGTGAAGAATTAGCCAGGAAATAATAAGAATAATTCAAAATATACTAAATATATATTTAAAGAAAAGAAAGATAAAAAGAAAGAAAATAAAAAGTAAAATAAAATTAAAAGAAAAGATTAATGGACTGTAAAGTCCTTATCGTTAGATGGTTAGCGAGGTGGGTGTGATTTCTAAGGCCGTGGTGTGTGATTCCCAAGCAGCCTTTAGAACCTAAATAAAAGAAAATGAAATAAAATAGATTAAACTAAGTAAAAGAAAAATAAAGAAAAGGAGAATAAAGGAGAAGGGAAAATACAAAGAAAAGTTAAATGGACTTAAAAGTCCTTGTGCTGTCGAGTTAATGAAGCGGCTGGCATGAACTTAGGTAAATTGGTCTCAAAAAGGGAGACCGTGCTAAGATCCTTCCATTTCTTCGACATGGATATGGTTAGATCTAGAGTTAGGGGGAATGAAGAAAAATGACAATGAAAGTGGAGAGGGGGTATAAAGGATATGGAAGAAGAAGGGGAATGAGGAGTAGGTAAGAAGGAGAGAGGAGTGTTTTTAAATAGATATTTCAATGCTGGTACATCCCCATGCCCGTGTACCGTGGGTGTGTTATGGCCGTGTCGTACGATCGTGTTGTTCTTCGTTCGTTTCTCCCACGCCCATGTGCTGGTTACCACGCCTGTGTTGATAAAACAGTGTCAACCACGGCCACATCGTACAGCCGTGGCATTCAGTAGAGGGCTGTGGCTTGAAGATATTTTTCATTCTGTTTCATACTATCTCTGCCATGCCAGTACGTACATCTGTAATATCCACATGGCCACGGCCATAGCCATGTGCAAGGCCGTGTGGCATGAAAATTTACACTTTGGTTAGTTTATAGTTAGATGCTAGAAATCTAAAATATGACATTAGTGAAGTTAGTGCTCGGGTTGCCTCTCGAGAAGCACTCATTTAAAGTCTTAAGCTAGACTTACCCTATTTTCATTTCTAAATGAAGGTTCATGGAGTCGAAGCTCCTCTCTTATATCCCTAAAATCTTCACCATTATAAATTTACAGTCGCTGACCATTTACTTTGAATGTGCCACAAGTTGGATGAGTTACCTCGATTGTGCCATAGAGAAAAATAGTTTTGATCACAAATGGACCTGACCATCTTGATTTCAGCTTTCCAGTAAACAATTTGAGCCTTGAATTGTATAACATGACTAAGTCTCCTACTTTGAATTGATTTGATTGCTTTAAACGAGCATCATTGTGTCGCTTTGTTGCCTCCTTATATAATCGTGAGTTCTCATAGGCATTAACTCGCCATTCATCTAGCTCGTTCAACTGCATCATCCTCTTCTCACCTGTGGTTTTAAGATCGTAATTTAAGAATTTTATAGCCTAGAAAGCTTTGTTCTCTAACTCAAATGGTAAATGACAACTTTTTCCGTAGACAAGTTTGTATGGGGATGTTCCTATGGGAGTTTTAAATGCCGTTCTATAGGCCCATAAAGCATCGTCTACTTTTAATGCCCAATCTTTCCTGTTTGATTCAATTGTTTTCTCCAGAATACGCTTAAGTTCTCGATTTGCTACTTCCACTTGTCCACTGGTTTGAGGGCGATAAGGGGTAGATGTTCTGTGGTGTACTCCATATTTCTTTAAGACTTTATCAAATTGAGTATTACAAAAATGTGTACCCATATCACTAATGATTGCTCTGGGTGTTCCAAATCGGGAGAAAAGTTTCTTAAGAAATTTCACTACCATTCTGGCATCATTAGTGGGTAAAGCTTGAGCTTCCACCCATTTTGACATATAGTCCACTGCTACTAGGATGTATCTATTCCCAAATGAGTTAGAGAATGGGCCCATAAAATCAATACCCCATACATAAAAAATTTTGCATGATAGCATGTATGTTTGAGGCATGTCATCGCATTTAGAGATATTACCTGTTACATCTATCGCATGAAGCAACATACCTGTTAGTGTCTTTGAACAAGGTAGGCCAATAAAAACTTGATTCGAGCGTTTTGTGTGCTGTCCTCATCCCACTGTAATGTCCTCCCGATGGTCCTAAATGGCAATGTTGTAAGATTTTTCTTGCTTCTGCTTTTGTAACACATCTAAGAATTACTTAATCTACACATAAACGAAAAAGAAAAGGATCTTCCCAAAAATGGTTTTTCGCATTGGCAAAGAATCGCTTCTTTTGATGATGTGTTAACCTTTTTGGTAGGATGTTAGCAGCTAAATATCTGCAAACCAAGGAACCTCGGAGTCGATTATAGAAAAGAGTTATTCTTTAGGAAACGAGTCATTTATCTCACTCTCGTTGAGTTCTTTGATATGTGGATTTTCAAGCCTAGAAAGATGATCTACTGCAAGATTTTTAGCTCCTTTCTTATCTGAATTTCCAAATCAAATTCCTGTAAGAGTAAAATCCATTTTATGCGTCAAGGTTTTGCATCGGATTTAGTCAAAAGATAACGAAGAGCTAATGATCAGTGTAAACGACAACTTTAGATAGTATCAAATATTGTCTATATTTGTCAAATGCAAAAACCACAGCTAGCAATTCTTTTTCTGTGGTGGTGTAATTTTCTTGTGCAGCCGTTAATGTCTTGCTAGCGTAATAGATTGGCTGAAAGTGCTTGTCTCTTCACTGTCCCAAAACTGTACCTACTGCAAAATCACTTGCATCACACATTAGTTCAAAGGTTAAATTCCAATCAGGTGCAATTATAATTGAAGCGTTTATTAATTTATCTTTAAGGATATTAAATGTATCTAAACATTCCTGATCAAAATTGAAAGGTACATCTTTTTCTAGTAATTTCGTTAAAGGCTTAGCTATTTTAGAAAAATCCTTAATAAATCTTCTATAAAATCCAACATGTCCTAAAAAAGCTTCTAATAGCCTTAACTAAACTAGGAGGAGGTAATTTTTCTATGGTTTCAACCTTTGCTTTGTCTGCCTCAATCCCTTTACTAGAAATTTTATGTCCTAACACAATCCCCCCTCGAACCATAAAGTGACACTTCTCCCAATTTAACACAAGGTTCGTTTCCTCACATCTCATTAGAACTCATTTTAGATTTTTAAGGCAAAGATGAAAAAAATTACCAAATACTAAAAAAATCATCCATAAATACCTTCATAATGTCTTCCACAAGTTCATCAAAGATAGCCAGCATGTAGTGCTAAAATTAGCAAGAGCATTACATAATCCAAAAGGCATTCTACGATAAGCAAACATACCATATGGACATGTGAATGTTGTCTTTTCTTGATCCTCAGAGGCTATTGGGATTTGGAAGTAGCAGGAGAGTCCATCCAGGAAGCAGTAGTACATATGCCCAGATAATCTTTCCAACATCTGATCAATAAAGGGCAAAGGGAAGTGATCTTCTCTGGTGGCGTCGTTCAACTTTCTATAGTCAATATAGACTCTCCAACCTGTGACTGTTCTTGTAGGAATTAATTCATTCTTTTCGTTGGCTACAACAGTCATGCCTCCTTTCTTTGGAACGAGCTGCACAGGACTTACCCAAGTACTTTCAGGAATAGGATAAATTATTCCAGCATCTAGAAGTTTAATTACCTCAGCTTTAACAACTTCTTTTATGTTTGGATTCAATCGTCTTTGAGGTTGCACGCATGGTTTAAACTCATCTTCCATTAGAATTTTTGTGAGTGCAGAATGATGGGCTTATTCCTTTGATGTCAGAAATTTTCCAAGCTATGGCTCTTTTATGTTCCCTTAGTACATATAGCAAGTCGTTTTTCTTTTCGGGTTCCAGTTCTGAAGAGATGATTACTGGTAACGTGGAATTATCCCCGAGGAAAACATATTCTAAGTGGTTTAGCAACTATTTTAATTCTAATTTCGGTGGCTCATCAATAGAGGGTTTTTGTTTTAGTTCGTCATTGATTTCAATGCCCTCTTCTTTCGTTTGTCTAGAGGAAGAGGTATTAGAATTCAACTCATTGGTATCATCATCTACCCCCTCACCTTGGGTAAGACATAGTTCCATCGTGTCGTTATGTATGATTTCCTGCAAAAAAATCTTGAATAAAATGATCAATTGTATCAATAAAATAACAGGAATCATCTTGTTCTCTAGAATATAGCATAGCGTCGTAAATTTGAAAAATAATTTCTTCGTCGCCTACCCTTAATGCAAGTTTACCATCACCTACATCAATAATAGCCCTAGCAGTAGCTAAAAAAGGGCGCCCTAAAATTAAAGGTACCTCAATGTCCTCATCCATGTCAAGCACAAAAAAATCAACAGGGAATATAAATTTATCAACTTTTACCAGAATATCTTCGATAACTCCCCTAGGATATTTAATAGATTTGTCAGCTAACTGAATACTCATCCTAGTGGGTTTTGGTTCCCCAAGACCAAGTTGCTTAAACATTTTATAAGGCATTAAATTAATACTGGCACCTAGATCAGCTAGCGCTTTCTTAATATTTAAACTACCAATTAAACAGGGAATAGTGAAACTTCCTGGATCTTTCAATTTGGTTGGTAGCTTGTTTTGGAGGATGGCTGAACATTCTTCATTAAGTTCCACTATTGATATCTCTTGAAACTTCCTTTTATTTGTTAGAATCTCTTTTAGGAATTTTGCGTACGTCGGCATCTGCGAAATAGCTTCAACAAAAGGTAAGTTAATATGTAACTATTTAAAAAGTTCAAGAAATTTACCGTATTGTGCATCAAGCGATCTTTCTTCAATTTGCTGGTTATGGGATCGGTGGCTTAAATTCTTCACATACTGGTGTTACATTCTCGATTTCCTCACTTTAATCCTTATTAGTTTCTTGTGATATCTTCTTTTTTGTTTCAACTAATTCCTTCCCACTCCTTAATGTTACTACATTTACTTGTTCTTGTGGTTTAGGTTTGATATTATTAAGTAAATGACCTGGTTGCTTTTTGAAAACTAACTTGGTCAGTTGTCCTAGTTGATTTTTAAGCTATTGAATTAATGTTTGCTAATTATTCAATGTCGTTTCGGTATTCTAAAAATGAGTTTCTGGCGCTGAAATAAATTTTGCTAGCATATCCTCAAGGTTCGACCTCATTTCCTGTGGGTAGGACTGCTGTTGGAAGTTTGGAGGGGGTTGTTGTCTCTGATTTCCTTGATCACCCCATAAAAAATTGGGGTGGTTCCTCCAACCTGGATTATAAGTATTACTATAAGGGTTATTTTGAGATCTAAAATTGTTACCCATATAGTTCATTTGTTCGCTTTCCATGCCATGTCCGTAGGGTGGGTACTCAGAATTTGTCACACCTTCACTTATTTCGCACTGCATTACCAGATATACCTGTGAAGAACACAAACCATCAATCTTTTTATTTAACATCTCTACCTGATTTGATAGCATGGTTACTGCGTCGAGGTTGAAAACATTGGCTGCTTTCATTGGCCTTGTCCTTGTGACTTGCCACTGATAGTTATTAAGTGACATCTCCTCTATAAACTCGTAGGCCGCTTCAAGAGTTTTTTTATTCAGGGTTCCGCCGGCGGCTGAATCAATCGGTTGTCTAGTTGAGGGGTTCACACTGTTGTAAAAAGTTTGGACCTGTAGCCACAAGGGTAATCCATGGTGTGGGCACCTTCTCAATAGATCTTTATATCTCTCCCATGTATCGTAAAGTGTTTCCAAATCCATCTGCACAAAAGAAGAGATATCATTCCTCAACTTGGCCATTTTGGCTGGTGGAAAATATTTTAATAAGAATTTTTCGGTCATTTGTTCCCATGTAGTGATCGACCTTGGTGGAAGATTATTCAACCACTGTTTAGCTCTATTCCTCAAAGAAAAGGGAAATAACCGGAGACAGATGGCATCATCAGAAACGCCATTTAGTTTGAAAGTATCGCAAAATTCTAGGAAATTTGCCAAGTGACTGTTTGGATCTTCATCCTGCAAACCATAAAACTGAACAAATTGCTGTATCATCTGAATTGTGTTAGGTTTCAGTTCAAAATTATTTACAGCAATAGCAGGTCTAACAATACTTGACTCAGTTCCTGTTAAATTATGTTTAGCATAATCATACATAGTTCGAGGAGCATGATTTTCGGCCACCTCTGGAGGTAGCGAATTATTCTCAGCCATCTCTTCAGTGGTATTAATTTCGTCTTCTTGCTCTTCTTATATGTTTTGTAGGCTTCTCCTTATTTCTCTTCGGTTTCTGCGAACTGTGCTTTCAATTTCACTATCGTAGAGTAAAGGTCCTGTCGGGTTTCTTCTAGTCATAAATTAGAATACCTGCCAGAAGAAAAGAAGAAAATTTAGAAAAGTAAAAAAAAAAATTAATTGCAAAAATAGAATATGGCTAAAGTAATAAAAAATGAGTGTTCTTAATATTTCAGTTCCCCGGCAACGACGCCAAAAACTTGATCGTGTGTCAGAGTCTTAAAAATATATATAAAGAATGATCGAGCCTAAAAACTAACTATGACAACGATTGAGGCAAGTGCACCTATCGAATAGCAATATAGCTAAGTGGCAAGACTGGATTGTCGAACCCAAAGGGACCAAAAGTACTAATACTAACTTTCTTTTTATTATTTAGCCTAAGAATTAAAGGAATTGTTGTTTAATCTAAAATTAACTAACTATTAAGCTAAAGATGCTAAGACACAGAGAATGAATTGGGAAAATACTTGTGGGAAAAACCAATTGATTAAGACAATACAGAGGAAGAATCCACCTAGACTTCACTTGTTATCTAACTCTAAACCAGACGATTTATTCACTTGACTTGATCCGTAGGATTCCCTAGTTTATATTAATACCTCTCTCGAGGCTACTAATGTCTAACCTTAGGTTGATTAATTGAAATCTCTTTCTAATTAAAACTCCTAGGATTGCATTAACTCTATCTATGGACTCCCATATTAGGTTTGACCCTAATCCGGTAGATTTTTGTCATCCTATCTCTAAGGTTGCGATCAACTTCGCTTAATTATGCTAGATCTACTCTTAGACAAGGTCCATTCCTCCTCTTCCTAAGCACATCAATACTTGAATCAGTATCTTGAAATATCAAAGCAAGAATTAAGAACACATAATTAAGAACAAATCAAGTATTTATCATATAGTTTAGAAAATAATAACAGGATTCGTCTTAGGTTTCATCTCCCTCAGGTATTTGAGGGTTTAGTTCATAATAATAAAAGAATACATCTCAGAAGAAAATATAAAACAAAACATAAGAAAAACCCTAAAACCCCCTGAAGGAAATTGAAGGGAAGATCCTCCGTCTTGAGTATGATTTTGGCTTCTTGAGATGAATCAACTGGCTTTCTTCGAGTAAATCCCTCAATTCTGGCCTCTCTGGCTTGGGTCTTCGGCCTAACTGGACGCCCCCTTTTTAGCTCATACTTAGGGTGTTTATATAGGCTTTTGGAATGTCTTTCTTCGCCCCTAAGTATCCTAATTCGAGTAAAATTAAAACAGGTCGCGGTAGGGACACGCCCGTTTAAGTCGGGGCCAGGCCGTGTTCAGGCCTGCTAATGAGGCACGATCGTGTGGCTTGGGCCTAGGTCGTGTCGATTTCGTAATTTGGCCCATTTATTCCATTTTAGGCCCGTTTCTCGTTCTTTTCATCCTCCGGTGCTCTCCTAAGTATAAAACATGAAATTAAAGGATTAGGAGCACCAAATTCCACAATTCAAGGCTTAAATCATCCAAAAGTATGCTAAATTTGGGATTAAAATATGTATATATTACGGTTTATCAGCCACCGTTACTGTGATGGGCTTAGGCCCACGTTGATTACTGTAATGGGTTTAGGCCCGAATTGATGTGATGCATGCTTTATGACCGATGAGGGTTGTACACACTGAGTTTTCGTAAACTCACCCCTCTTTTTAATTTTTCAGGAAATCCTCAGTAGGCGGTTCGACGAACTAGAGTACTCGGAGGTGGCCATACTACGATCACCTTTAGGTTTTAATATTCTATTTTTCATTACTTGTACCGCTTTCTTATTGGGTTGTAATAAGGCCATTTTTAATATCTAATTTTTAAATGTGGGATTTTCAGTTTATTACGATTTATAACTGCTAGAAGTAGAACGTGGTTTTCCCAAAATGATTACTGTTTTCGAAACATTACGTTTCCGCAACAAATAACGTTTTAAAAAGGGAATGCCTTTTTAATAAACCACGGGTAAAAATAAACTGACGTAACTAGGATTTTTACTCATGTTTCTTTTTTTTCTTTAAGAAGGGTTTTCAATGAAAATATGGTTTTTGAAAAACACTTCAATGTGGCACGCTGGATTTGGGCCTAACTTCTAGGCTGGGTTTGGGGTATTACATGAAAGGTAAGTATCTATATGAACTTAATAAGATGAACATGTATATTAAAATGATGAGATAATATGTGAAGATATGCTTGAATGAGCCATGTGTATATGTGATATTTGAGTTGAAGAATATGGTAAACTATGGCTAAGCAATTGAGCCAAAGAATATGTGATGAATTTGCATTGAGAAACATTAATGTCCTTGTATCAATATGGTTATGTGTATCTTTATGCTAAATTTATTTGTATATGGCTTACTAAGCTTTTGAAAGCTTACTTTGTGTGTGTGTTTACTCTGTCTTATAGATCGATAAAGCTATGAGAGGCTCGGGGACCATCGAGGATCATCATCACACTACTCAAACTTGTTTTGGTACCTTTGAAATATGTATATAGCTAAATATGGCATGTATAGGCTAGTCTTTTTGGTATATGTTTGAGATATGAAAATAGCTAAGTGATGTGGCTAGTTATATGTTGGTATTATGCATTTGTGAATATGGTATATGATGTTGGTTTTGGTATGATCCCATGACAATGAAATGGTCAAGTTTATGGTAAGCATATGGATGTGATAAACTGTAAAAGTAACATATTTTAATCCCACATTTATTATGCTTTTTGAAGATTTAAGCCTTGTTTTATATAAAAAGTGCTTTTAATCCTTTCTTTTCATGTCTTATACCCAAGAAAGCACCTGAGGATGAAAAGAACACAAAACGGGCCTAAAACGAAGCAAATGGGCTTTTTCACCAAATTGACACGGCCTAGGCTAAAGACCACCCGGCCGTGCCGCGTCAGTCATCAAGAACACGGCCTGATCTCGACTCACACGTCCGTCCTTCATTAAAGAAATCCGAACACTATCAGGGCTCGATTTGCACAGGCGTGTGACATGGCCGTGCCTCTGTCGCTGGACAGAGCAATTTCAGTCGAAAAAGGACACTTAAAGAGAAAGAATCGCATTCCAAGAGCCTATAAATATCCCCTAAGTGCCACCTTTGAAAAGGTGTCAAAGCTAGGCCAAGGAGCCAAGCCGAGAAGGTCAGAACTAGGGAATAACGCGAAAATAGCCAGTTGATCCATCCCAAGAAGCCGGAATTATACTCAAGACGGCAGAATTCTCCTTCAATTCCTTCAGGGAGTTTTAGGATTTTCTTATGTTTTTTTTATCTTTTCTCTTGCGATGTTTTGTTTATTCATTATGAACTGAACCCTTCAGATACCTGAAGGGGATGAAACCTAGATGAATCTTTTTATTTGATATTTAAGTTATATGATAATTACTTAGTTTGTTCTTAATTATGTTGCTTAATCCAAATCTAATGTGCTTAGGTGAAGAAGGAATAGACCCTGCCTAAGAGTAGATCTAACATAATTAAGCGGAGTTGATCGGGTGCCTAGAGATAGGGTTACGAGATTTTGCCAGATTAGGGTGAAACCTAATATGGGAATCCATTGATCGATTTACTGCTTTCCTAGGGGGTTATTATAAGCGAACGAGAGTTCCACTAATTAACCTAGGATTAGACGTTATTCGCTTCGAGAGAGGGTTTAACATAGGTTAAGGAGTCTCACGGATCAAGCTAAGTAAAAGGAATTATATAATTTAGGGTTAAATAATAAGTGAAGTCTAGGTGGATTCTTCCCAAGGGTATCATCAAAATCAACTGAGTCTTTTTCAAGTTATCCCCAAGTTCATCTTTTTGTCTTTGTTTCCTTAGTTTAGTTGTCATCAATTTAGTTTAAAAACAACCTTCACCCTAATTAGGTTAAATAATAAAAAAAAAGTGAGTATTAATACTTTTAGTTCCTTTGGGTTCGATATCAGGTCTTGCCTAAGCTATACTACTGTTCGATGGGTACACTTGCCTTAATATCGTTGTCAGAGTTAGTCTACAGGTTTGATCATTCTTTTATAAATATTTAAAACTCTAATTTTACAGAGATCAAGTTTTTGACGCCGTTGCCGGGGACTAAAATATTAAGAAAGCTCTATTTTTATTACTTTAGCCATTATTTTATTTGCAATTTATTTCTTTTTTTTCTTAGGTTGAATTTTAAATTTTTTCTAATTTTTATTTCTTTCTCTTTTCTAGGTACCTCTAGTTTATGACTAGAAGGAATCCGAGAGGCCCTTTGGTATATGATAGTGATATCGAAGCAACCGCTCGGAGGAATCGCAGGGAAACCAAGCGAGGCCTAGATTTCACAGAAAGAGAGGAAGAAAACAGATCCAATCTTACTGAAGGGATGGGCGAAAACAACCCACCACTATGCGATGTGGGAGATCACAATGCTCCACGTACAATGTTCGATTATGCGAAACCGCATTTAACAGGAGTAGAATCTAGTATTGTCAGGCCTGCTATATCTGCTAACAATTTTGAGTTAAAGCCTAACACAATACAAATGATTCAATAGTTTGTTCAATTTGATGGTTTGCAGGACAAAGATCCAAACATGCATATAGCTAATTTTTTAGAGTTCTGTGATACCTTCAAAATAAATGGCATTTTTGACGATGCCATTCGTCTTCGGTTATTCACTTTTTCATTAAGAAATAAAGCCAAACACTAGTTAAACTCGTTATAACGAGGGTTAATCACTACATGGGCCAAAACGGCCAAAACGGCCAGATTACATAACGATATCTCTTCCTTTGTGCATATGGATTTAGAGACACTATATGACGCATGGAGAGGTTCAAAGATCTCTAGAGGAGGTGCCCACACCACGGTTTACCCTTATGGCTACAAGTCCAAACATTCTACAATGGTGTAAACCCCTCAACAAGACAACTGATTGATTCAGCCGCTGGTGGAACGCTGAACAACAAAACTCCTGAAGAAGCCTACGAATTCATTGAGGAGATGTCGATAAACAATTATCAATGGCAAGCTTCGAGGACTAAACCAACGAAATCGGCAGGAGTCTTCAACGTCGACATCATGACCATGCTATCAACGCAGCTAGAGATGATGAATAAAAAGCTTGATAGTTTGTGTTCTTCACAGATACATCCAGTCATACAGTGCGACGCTAGTGGAACTGTGGCAAATGCTGAGTACCCACCCTACCAACCAGGAGTAGAAGATGAACAGATGAACTATATAGGTAATAATTTCTGATCTAATAATAATCCTTATAGTAACACTTACAATCCAGGTTGGAGGAACCACCCAAATTTTTCATGGGGAGGATAAGGCAATCAAGGAAAACAAAGGCAACAACCTCCTCATCCACAAGAAACCAAACCAATACACGAAAAGGAATTAGCAACCACATACAAACGCCTGCAAGATATTGAGAGAATCCTTAAAGATCAACAAGCATCAATTGAAAAATTCACCGAGACATTTTGGAAAATCACTAAGACGGTTGGAATGCTTATCAAAATAATTGGTCAACCACGTACAGAAAATTTTCCTAAGGGGACAGAATAGATAAAAGTAGTCACACTAAGAAGTGGAAGAGAATTGAGCGAATTGAAGAAACACTCCCCAACAGGCAGTAACAAAGCAAGCAATAAGGGAATTGAGGATGTGACTCCATTATGTAATGAAAACAAGCCATCACTCCCATACCCGACAAAGTTAAAGGAAGAACGAATAGATGCACAATTTGGTAAGTTTCTTGAACTTTTTAAGCAAATACATATTAACTTACCTTTTATTGAAGCTATTTTATAGATGCCGAAGTACGCAAAATTCTTAAAAGAACTCTTGACGAATAAATGAAAATTTAAAGAGGAGTCAACAGTGGAACTTAATGAAGAATGCTCAGCCATCCTCCAAAACAAGCTACCAACCAAGTTAAAAGACCCAGGAAGTTTTACTATCCCTTGTCTAATTGGTAGTTTAAATGTTAAGAAAGCATTAGCTGATCTAGGCGCCAGTATAAATTTAATGCCTTATAAAATGTTTAAACAACTAGATCTTGGGGAGCCAACACCCACTAGGATGAGTATTCAGTTAGCAGACAGATCCATTAAATATCCTAGAGGAGTCATCGAAGATGTTTTGGTCAAAATTGATAAATTTATTTTCCCTGTTAACTTTGTTGTATTAGACATGGATGAAGACATTAATGTTCCCTTAATATTAGGGCATCCCTTTTTAGCCACTGCTAGGGCTGTTATTGATGTAGGAGATGGTAAACTAGCATTAAGGATAGGAAATGAAGAAATTATTTTCCAAATTATTCCTGTTATTTTGTTGATACTACTGATCATATCATTCAAAATTCATTACAGGAAATCATACATGACGACACGATGGGCCTGTGTCTAACTCAAGAAGAGGGGGAAGAAGAAGAAGACGATGAGCTGAATTGGAAAACTTCATCATCCAAACAAATGAAAGAAGAAATCATTGACAATGATGACGAAACAAGACAGAAGCCCTCCATCAAAGAGCCACCCAAGTTGGAATTGAAACTATTACCAAAACATTTAGAATACGCATTCCTTGGAGACAATTTTACATTACCGATAATCATATCTGTAGAACTAGAACCTGAGGAAAAAGAGGAGCTGATAAAGGTACTAAAGGAGCACAAAAAAGCCATAGCATGGAAAATTTTTGACATCAAGGGAATAAGCCCCGTGTTCTGCACCCACAAAATTTTAATGGAAGAAGAATACAAGCCTTGTGTGCAACCTCAAAGGCGACTAAATCCCAACATGAAGGAAGTGGTCAAAACTGAGGTCATAAAACTCCTAGATGCAGGAATAATTTATCCTATTTCTGACAGCACTTGGGTAAGTCCTGTATAGGTAGTTTTAAAAAAAAGAGGAATGACGGTAGTGCACAATGAAAAGAATGAGTTGATTCCTACAAGGACAGTCACAGGCTGGAGAGTGTGCGTAGATTATAGAAAGTTGAATGATGCCACCAGAAAAAATCACTTCCCTCTACCTTTCATAGATCAAATGTTGGAAAAATTATCCGGGCATATGTACTACTGCTTTTTGGACGGACTCTCCGGCTACTTTCAAATCCCCATGGCTCCTGAAGATCAAGAAAAGACAACATTTACATGCCCATACGGTACGTTTGCTTATCGTAGAATGCCTTTTGGATTATGTAATGCTCCTGCTACTTTTCAGCACTACATGTTAGCAATCTTTGATGAACTCGTGGAAGACATCATGGAGGACTTCTCGGTATTCGGTAATTCTTTCCACCTTTGCCTTAAAAATTTAAAACAAGTGTTAATGAGATGTGAGGAAACAAACCTCGTTTTAAACTGGGAAAAATGTCACTTTATGGTGAGAGAAGGGATTGTGTTAGGACACAAAATTTCTAGTAAAGGGATCGAGGTAGATAAAGTAAAGGTAGAAGCTATAGAAAAACTACCTCCTAGTTCTGTCAAGGTTATCAGAAGCTTTTTAGGACATGCAGGGTTCTATAGAAGATTTATTAAAGATTTTTCTAAAATAGCTAAGCCTTTGACAAAATACTAGAAAAAGATGTTCCTTTTGATTTCAATCATGAATGTTTAGCTGCATTTAATATCCTTAAAGATAAACTAATAAATGCGCCAATTATTATTGCACCTAATTGAAACTTACCCTTTGAACTAATGTGTGATGCAAGTGATTTTGCAGTTGGTGCAGTTTTGGGACAATGAAGAGACAAGCACTTTCAGCCAATTTACTATGCTAGCAGGACACTAACACCTGCACAAGAAAACTACACCACCACAGAAAAAGAACCGTTAGCTGTAGTTTTTGCTTTTTATAAATTTAGACAGTATCTAATAATGTCCAAAGTTGTCGTTTACACTGATCACTCAGCTCTTCGTTATCTTTTAAACAAACCTGATGCTAAACCCAGGCTCATACGATGGATTTTACTCTTACAGGAATTCAACATGGAAATACAAGATAAGAGGGGAGCTGAAAATCTTGTAGAAGATCACCTTCTAGAATTGAGAATCCATACACCAAAGAGCTCAATGAAGGTGAAATAAATGACTCGTTCCACAAGGAACAACTCTTTTCTATAACACATTCTGAAATACCATGGTTTGCGAATATTGCGAATTATTTAGCAGCTAACATCTTGCCAAGAAAATTAACACATCACCAAAAGAAGCGATTCTTTGCTGATGTGAAAAATTATTTTTAGGAATACCCCTTTCTTTTCCGCATTTGTGCAGATCAGGTCATTCAAAGATACGTTACAAAGACAGAAGCAAACAAGATCTTGGAACATTGTCATTCGGGACCATCAAGAGGACACTATAGTGGTATCAAGACGGCACAAAAAATACTCGAATCAGGTTTCTTCTGGCCCACTCTATTTAAAGATGCTAACAGGTACGTTACCTCATGTGATAGATGCCAACGAACAGGTAATATCTCTAAACGTGATGAAATGCCTCAAACATATATTCTATCATGTGAAATATTTGATGTATGGGGTATTGATTTCATGGGACCATTCCCTAATTCATTTGGAAACAAGTACATCCTAGTAGTAGTAGATTACGTGTCAAAATGGGTAGAAATGGAAGCTTTACCTACCAATGATGCTAGGGTAGTAGTCAAATTTCTCAAGAAACTCTTTTCTCGATTTGGCACACTGAGAGCAATCATTAGCGACAGGGGTACGCACTTCTGCAATACCAAGTTTGAAAAAGTTTTTAAAAAGTATGGAGTATATCACAAGACAGCAACCCTATATCATCCTCAAACCAGTGGGCAAGTTGAGGTAGCAAACTGAGAACTTAAACGCATTCTAGAAAAAACCCATTGAAACGAATAGAAAAGACTGGGCATTAAAAGTAGATGACGCGTTATGGGCTTATAGAATAGCTTTTAAAACACCTTTAAGGACATCCCCATACAAGTTTGTATATGGGAAAAGCTGTCATTTACTGTTCGAATTAGAACACAAAGCTTTTTGGGAAATAAAAGTTTTGAATACTGATCTTAAAATTGCAGGAAAGAGAAGAATGATGCAGATGAACGAGCTGGACGAATGGAGAACGGAAGCCTATGAGAACTCAAAACTGTACAAGGAAGCAACAAAGCGACACCATGATGTTCGTCTCAAGAGATCAAGGCAATTCAAAGTAGGGGACTTAGTCCTACTGTACAACTCAAGGCTTAAACTATTCCTGGGAAAGCTGAAATCAAGATGGTCAGGACCATTCATGATCAAAACAATATTTCCATATGGCACTATCGAGGTAACCCACCCCACTAAAGGCACTTTCAAGGTATATGGTCACAGACTTAAACTTTATAATAGCATAGAAGTTAGAGATAAAAGAGAAGAGCTTACGCTCCATGAGCCAACTTTTAGAACAGAAAACAGGGAGAGTTTAGCTAAGACTATAAACAAGCGCTTCCCGGGAGGCAACCCGTGCACTAACATACTAACATCGTTTTTATTTTCCTAACATCGCATTAAAATGTAGGATTGTACACACACCCTTGAGCACGGCCGTCCCACAGGCCGTGTAAAAAAACAGGGGAAGGCGCACGGGCATGCCAAGCACCGTGCCTAAACAAGGTAGAATTTTTTTCGATAACACGGGCTGCACCTCCAGAACACGGTCGTGCCCCATGACCGTGTGAAATTACTAAGGTTACTGACTTACAACACACGGGCACCACACGGCCGTGCCACACAACCGTGTAAAATTCCTGAGGTTACTGACTTGTTATACACGGGCTAAACACGGTCGTGGGACCTCACTGTGCCTACAGCTTACCTTATTGAGCACGGACGTGCCAAATATACACACGGCCATGCCACGAATCCTGAAGGCGCCTAATCCTAAAAAACGCAAAAAACATGGGCGAATTCAAATATGACACGGGCGTGTCGACAGACCGTGCCCCCTCCCTATAAATAAAAACTAACTGTCATTTTCCCCAAAAACAAACCCTAAAATCAAAATTTTCTCCCCCAAACCTCAAAATTCGGCCACTCAACCAGTCTACTCCATTGCCACCACCATTTCCCCTCAAAAATCTTAGTCCAACCACCTACACGGCCACAACACAATCATGCGCCCAAGCCCCATGCCCTTAACAGCGCCGTGCCCATGCCACAAACCCAGCAATACCGCCGTGCGCACTGCCCGTGCCCGTCATTCACTACCACTGCTGGTTCATTTTTTCTTAACGTCTTCCTCTCATTTTTGCATATTAATCCTTTATGCCATTTTGTGTTTAGAAATTTGATTAATATTGTTTAGTTTAATTTCTTGTTTAGTTTACAGATATTCTTTGTTTTGTTCACAGAAACTTAATTAATATTCTTTGTTTTCATTTTTCTTTGTCTTTATTTTTACTTTAATATGCTTATGTAAATTGCAAGATTTTCAATGATTGATTCATCTTTTTATTAACGCATGTTAGAATAGTTTGTTGCATAATTATTAAATTAATGCTTTGATATTGATAAAATGCAATTGGGAAATTTTGCAATATATTGGTCGAACTAGAAAATTTTGCATTTGATTTACAGGAATATGTCGTCGTCCTCTTCTGTAAGCGCCGAACTTCGACACCCATTTCTTCATTTTCCCCAAGACGCTCAGGAGGACCGATACAAAGCCATGAGGGATAGGCCAATAGGCACTAGTCGTCGAATCGATTGGGAAGCCGTCAGACAAGTAGGGCTCGCTACTAATATACAAGCAGTACTGTCGACCGATCCATGGGAAACCTTCTTCGCAATTAATGAGCCTACATACCTCAAGCTTACACTAGAGTTCTGCTCCACATTCACGTTACAAATGGTGATGGCTCAATTCGACGATTCAGGCACCATACAATTCCATCTCGGGGGCGAGGTACATCGATTGAGCGTACCCTAATTCGGAGCAGCCCTTGGCCTCTACACGGTGGAATTCATCACAGAAAACCCGCTAGCAGGTCTAAACCGAGAACCTCACAGCCTCCCGTACGACTGCTGGCTCAACCTCAAACCAACGACGGCCATCTACAACCCCAGCAAATCTAAAGCGACAGCCCTTCCTCCCGCCTTATTGTACATTCACGCCATACTCGCGCATACCATCACCGGTCAAAAGGAGAGCACCGCCGTCATCAACAAGCAAGACGTTTACTTCCTGTCCTGCATGTCTGAAGGACATGTGTTCGACTTGGCATACTTCATTGCATGTGCGATGCAGCATCAAATCGAAGCCTGTAGGAAGGGAATTCTGTCAATAGGACCATACATTACGAGGTTAGCTCGGCACTTCAACCTCCTCAACTCTGACGAGCAGATCACCTCCCTCACACTGATGGGGAACATGGTTCCTCAAGGCATCCAAACCATGTTACACATGAGGATGATAAAACAACGTCAAGGGACCAATCCGCCGCAGTACATACTAAAGTCACCATCCACCGAGGAGGAGGACGAGGACATTCCTGAAGATGTCCCACCACCATCAGAGGAGGCAACAAATCCGAGCCAGTATCCACACCGTGTGGCCATATCGACTTGATCGATTCGAGATGCATTTCGCTGAAAACGCCCGGCACTTTGACGGAATAGAGGCGACGCTCCAACAAATATGTCAGCACCTCAACATTTCGTCACCAGCACCACCACCGGATCCAACAGATGATGAGGGCCTCTGAGTTTTTTTTTAATTAATTAATTTGTTTACTTTAATTTTATTTTGACTTCTTCATTTTTAAGATTCTATTTTATGCTGTTTAATTTGAACTTTTATTACAATTTTTTATCATTGGCTATTCAATTCTTCATAACATCCCTAACAAACTTTTCATCGAAAAGATCATTAACAAGTGACTTTGCAGAATAAAACATATATATTCCACCTACACAAAAGCACAAATAGGCGAAATGCAAAATGTCACCTGATGCCACACACTGTCCACATCCTCAAGGATCTCGTCCGAATATACAGGAAGTAAAACTTTTCCCTCCTATCTTTTTGATTGATCACTAATTGTCATTATTTATCTTTGTACATTAAGGGCAATGTACATCTTAAGTGGGGGAGGGTAAATAGTTACACCTAACTTTCTTCATTATTCTCAAATCCCTAATTTAGTCTTGTTCTTAAAAGCAAAGCTGTCATATTACTAATTAGGATGAAATTTTTAATGATTTATGATTTTCATTGACATGTCTTTGAATAAGTCATAGTTGATTGTACATTGATGTTTAATTTAAGGAATACTAGAGAATCAAGCATGATAAGTCTGTTTTTCAGGCATTAAAATTGTTGCTAGGTTGTTGACCTAAAATTAAATTCTACCTTGAAATTTGAAATTTATAAAGATGATGTCAAAACACCCATAATTTTTGTGAGTATTTGAACCTTATAGAGCATATATTCTTTTTCGTGCTCAGTCTTTGATTATGAGTGTGTCAACTATGAACTGTTATTCTAGAACTTGCTTCGTTTATACATGTCGAGACCATAGTTATGATTTGATATATAGAGATGATAAAGGCACCTAGGTCTTAACCCACTAATTCCACTAAATAGCCTACCCTTACAATTAACCCCTAGTAAACCCCTTTGATCCTAATAAACCCTTTTTATTGACTCATCCACTAATATTAACCCACAACCTTTGTATTTGTTATCACCCTTTCTTTTGACTACCCCTTAATCAAGTTTTGATTTGATCAATTGCCGAAGTATTATTCTTGATTTATTTTGTTCTTAAGAAAAAAAATTCAAGTTTTCAATATTAGTAGTATGAAAAGAGAGCTTACACATTCAAAGACTATTTTCAAAAAGAAAAGCTCGTATTAGTAAGTTTATTATTTCTTCAGTTGATAGAATTTCAGAAAAAGTTTTAGGATAGGTACTTGTCAAGTCAATCTCGATTCTAACCCTTTAATTTTAACCTGTAACCACACCTTTTACCCTAGCCCCATTACAACCCAAACAAAGACCTTTTGATCCAGTTGTCATCTCATATTACAGTGGTGGAGATTTGATTTTCAAGTAAGCCTATGGGATTAACTTTTCAGGTTCGACTTCTGAGCGATTTTTTTTTCTGAACCTTAAACACTTTCGAGTGATTTGAGTGAATCCTAAGCGAGGACATCGATCCTTGTCGATTTTGAATTGAAAAGGTAGTTATTTAAAAGGGGGAAGACACCTATGTTTTCGAGGTACAAAATTATGACTTTATCTTATTTGAATCTTTAGGACGCTTTGAATTAAATTATCTATGTATGAATTTTCTGTGAATTAGGATAAGACATTGTTGATAAGAATTATGAATCATGGAATGTTCGTTTTAATTGTAAGTTGAGAATTTTTCTTGAGGACAAGCAAAAGCTTAAGTGTGGGGGTATTTGATAAACCGTAAAAGTAACATATTTTAATCCCACATTTATTATGCTTTTTGAAGATTTAAGCCTTGCTTTATATAAAAAGGTGCTTTTAATCCTTTCTTTTCATGTCTTATACCCAGGAAAGCACCCGAGGATGAAAAGAACACAAAACGGGCCTAAAACGAAGCAAATGGGCCTTTTTACCAAATTAACACGGCCTGGGCCAAGGACCACACGGTCGTGCCGCGTCAGTCATCAAGAACACGGCCTGATCTCTACTCACACGGCCGTGCTTCATCAAAGAAATCTGAACACAGTCAGGGCTCGATTTGCACGGGCGTGTGACATGGCCGTGCCTCTGTCGCTGGAAGAGCAATTTCAGTCGGAAAAGGATACTTAGGGAGAAAGAATCGCATTCCAAGAGCCTATAAATATCCCCTAAGTACCACATTTGAAAGGGTGTCAAAGCTAGGCTAAGGAGCCAAGCCGAGAAGGTCAGAACTAGGGAATAACGCGAAGATAGCCAGTTGATCCATCCCAAGAAGCCGAAATTATACTCAAGACGGCGGAATTCTCCTTCAATTCATTCAGGGAGTTTTAGGATTTTCTTATGTTTTGTTTTATCTTTTCTCTTGCGATGTTTTGTTTATTCATTATGAATTAAACCCCTCAGATACCAGAAGGGGATGAAAACTAGATGAATCTTTTTAGTTGATTTTTAAGTTATATGATAATTACTTAGTTTGTTCTTAATTATGTTGCTTAATCCAAATCTAATGTGCTTAGGTGGAGAAGGAATAGACCCTGCCTAAGAGTAGATCTAACATAATTAAGCGGAGTTGATCGGGCTCCTAGAGATAGGGTTACGAGATTTTGCCAGATTAGGGTGAAACCTAATATGGGAATCCATTGATCGATTTACTGCTTTCCTAGGGGGTTATTATAAGCAAATGAGAGTTCCTAATTAACCTAGGATTAGACGTTATTCGCTTCGAGAGAGGGTTTAACATAGGTTAGGGAGTCTTACGGATTAAGCTAAGGAAAAGAAATCATATAATTTAGGGTTAAATAATAAGTGAAGTCTAGGTGGATTCTTCCCGAGGGTATCATCAAAATCAACTGAGTCTTTTTTAAGTTATCCCCAAGTTCGTCTTTTTGTCTTTGTTTCCTTAGTTTAGTTGTCGTCAATTTAGTTTAAAAACAACCTTCACCCTAATTAGGTTAAATAATAAAAAAAAGTGAGTATTAATACTTTTAGTTCCTTTGGGTTCGATATCCGGTCTTAATACCTTCACCCTAAGCTATACTACTGTTCGATAGGTACACTTGCCTTAATATCGTTGTCAGAGTTACTCTCCAGGTTTGATCATTCTTTTATAAATATTTAAAACTCTTATTTTACAGTGATCAGGATGAAATTTGAGTACATATGTTTGATCAATGATATGGTTCATGCTTGGATATATATGTGTCTTGGTTGTACAAATTGGCACGATTAGAAATGAGATTGAATGTGAAGAATTCTTAATTAATTGACATGTTTTTGGATGATAATTATGCATGAAATAATTATGTTTTTGTGTGGCATTTTGGCCTCACAAATGGCCTATTTTGCATACGGCTGTGGCACACGGGCATGCCTGGTGGCCGTGTGAACAAGTTAGTAGCTAGCCTAATTTTACACGGCCATGGCATACCGGCGTGTCTAGTGGCCGTGTGGATAATTCAATATACATGCTCTAATTTAGCATAGCCAGGACACATGGGTGTGTTTGGTAGCCATGGGAGGCAAACGACCTGCCCACACGGGCGTGTGACCTCTGTAACTTAGAAAAATTTTTAAATTTCCAAGAAATTCCATATGTGTTCGGTTTAGTCTTGACCCTATTTTAAAGTATGATTAAGGTATCGTTGACCTATTAAAGGGACACTTTGATTGCGATTAATGATTTGTATTATGAAATGTCTGTAAAAGTTTTCGATTTGTCTGGTAACGCCTATAACCCTAATCCGGTGACGGATACGGGTTAGGGGTGTTACAATCGATAGGTAGCAGTACTAAATAGGTGTCGCGTGTGAAAATGATATGCAATTTGTGCAAGTATACATGCCGAATCAAGTAATAAAGTGATGAGTGAGTATTGTTCCCACGAGGATCAGATTAAGGCTCAAAAGTGGTCAAGTTATTATAATATAGTGTTATTAATGCAATGGCAAAAACAACGATAAATATGCAGAAGCAATTAAAGGAATAATGATGTATGCAATATGTGGAATTAATGAATACTTGGCAATGCTATGGCAAAACAAGAGTATAAATGTAATGGCAAATATGAGAATTACTATGGGAATATTATGTAAACAATCAAGTAAATAACTAAGAATGATATGGTAAAGATACGGCAGCGAAGAATAAGGGATATATGATGTTGATTTGGAAGGTCGAGATTACTAATAATCTACCCTTACTGTCAATAATGCCTCGGCAAAATCATATTTAGTTTACTGCTCAGAAGAGTTCTAAAATGGTCTGCTTCTTTCGAGAGCAAAAACCTCAAGTTACCTTGCCCTTGTCTATAGACATTAATATGGTACCCTGCATTGTTTTCCTTCTGTGTGAATGTTGCTCATGTCTAAAGTCTACTACAAGTACCGGTCAGGTACTTGCTCATATCATTCAATATCGATCCAACTAATCCAACCTTTTCATATATAGATTTAGTTTATGGGCATGTCGAATAGTCATCTATGTCTAAGGATTGCACGCATACAATTTAGAAAAAAAACAATTGAATGAAATAGCAAATTGATTCAGATGTACGCTTCAACCATTAAAGAGAATAAAAGTTTCATCATGTAATCCCAACCTGATGAGATTTAGCTCGTCAGTTGGCATATAAAATTCAAAACCAAAATAACATCCAACACCATTTTCATCATTCAATTCATGGAAGAAAAAAGTAAGAAATACGAAAGTCTTTGGGAAGACAACTTTCGCGCGTCCAGTTCACGCTCCAGTAGAATAGTGTCGTACGATGGCTTAGAGGGACTGCTTTCATCTTCCTCTTTCTGTCTCTACTCAGCCACTACTGTAACACCCTGAATTTGGGCCTGGAAGAATTGGGCCTATTGGGCCTTGGGCATGGGAGCGTTTAAAATTTTTGAGAACAAGAGAATGAAACTAATACAAGTTGGACCTATTAGGTGAGTGATTTTGGAAGGTTAGAGAGCTTCTATGAAGTCCTGGGTTCAAACTTGGGCTTTAGGAAAATTTTGGTTTTAGGTGAATAAAACCCTAGGAGTTAGTAAGTAGGCTTTAAGAATAAAATGTGGAGAAAAATGAAACAAAAGGAGTTGTGGTCTAGTGGCAAATGACGCCACATGAGAGACAAGGAAGTGACGCCATAGAGGATGCAAGGGGTCCAAGGTTCAGGTCTTGGCGCTTGCATTTCATTTTTATTTCTTTTTAAATGAACTTAGACTTTGGCCTATAGACTTATATTTAGTTGCACATGTTTTAAGTCACAAAAGGAGCTTGTGTTATGGTGGCATGTAGCGTCTAGAGCATAGGAGAGGGCAAGGGTTCGAATCCCTTTGCAAGCAAAAAAGGATATTTATTTTGCTAAGTTGGGGCGATAGGTGGTTGTGTTAGATTTAAACTCTGCTGAAGGAGGGATCCCACATCGAGAAGCTAGCATGAGGGAAGGTGAGAAACTGGCTTTAAATAGAGCTGTCTATTAGGAGAGTAAGCATACCTTGGTTGGTGTTTGGGCATAGGAGTGTTCGGGGCGCGGATTATCTCCAGATTCCTATTAGGAATCAGGTGTGTATTTCGCACTACTCTAGTTGTAGAGCGGCAAATGCCGAAATGCCAGTCACACGGTGATTATAGCCACACGAGCGTGCGAGCGCACGTGTGGGAGCTTCAACGCGATAGTTGAGGCCATCATAAGTGTTCTTGTGGGTTTAGGCTGTTTGGGCCACGATGGGCCAAAATGGGCCATGTAGGGCCAATGGGCCCTAGGCCCAATCGGATAAGTTGTATGATTGTGTAGTAAATATTGGATTGGACTATGTGAATATCATATCTGTGGCTAGATTTGGGCTAAATGGGCCACACGAGCGTGTGGGCCCATTTGGGCCGAGAATGGGCCCTAGGCCCGTTCGCATCGTTATCGATGTTTCGAATACCTTGGTTTACAAATTACTGAAATACCCTTGGTTAACAAAATTACTAAAATACCTTTGGTTTATAAAATTACTAAAATACCCTTGGTTTACAAAATTACTGAAATACCCTCAGTTTGCAAAATCACCGAAGTACCCTTGATTTGTAAAATTACTAAAATACCCTCAGTTTGCAAAATTATCGAAGTACCCCCTAGTTTGTAAAATTACCAAAATACCATTGATTTATAAAATTATCGAAATACCCTCGATTTGTAAAATTATCGAAATACTCTCGATTTGTAAAATCACCGAAATACCCCTATAGGGTAGAATTACTAAACTACCCCTGTAGGATAGAATTACCGAAATACCCCTGAAGGGTAGGATTACTGAAATACCCTTATAGGGTAAGATGACTCTTTTGACCTTGTGGGTAAATGACTGACTTAGACTATGAGTTGACTAATTTGGTTGTGGTTGTATGACTGATATGCTTTTATTACATGTTTAAATGATTGTTACTGAGCATGGCCATTTTGCATACACGTGTAATGATTGAGCATGACATACACGACATATTGCATGGGGTTGGGACAAAGTTACGGAGGAAGTGTACGACCCATTTCCGCTTCGCATACAAGGCTCTCACTTTCTCGCAATATTTATGGCTTTTAGCCGTTTCATTAACCGGCAAAGAATGCTTTGATATTTATGGCTTTTAGCCGCTTACAACCTACAGCGAATGTTGCGATATTTATGGCTTTTAGCCTTTCTGTCTACGGCGCCAAGCTGTTTGATCATTGTTTTATGCGATGTCAAAGTCTTAAAATTTATATAAAGAATGACCGAACCTGGAAACTAACTATAACAACGATGTGAGGCAAGCGTACCTATCGAACAGTAGTATAGTTAAGGCAAGGCTGGATTGTCGAACCCAAAAGAACCAAAAGTACTAATACTAACTTTCTTTTTATTATTTAGCCTGAGAATTAAATGAATTTTTATCTAATCTAAAATTAACTAACTACTAAACTAAAGACTCTAAGACAAAGAAGAATGAAATTGGGAAAATAACTTTGAGGAAAACCAATTGATTAAGACAATACCTAAGGAAGAATCCACCTAGACTTCACTTGTTATCTAACTCTGAACTAACGATTTATTCATTTGACTTGATCCGTAAGATTCCCTAAGTTATATTAATCCCTCTCTCGAGGCAACTAACGTCTAACCCTAGGTTGATTAATTGAAATCTCTTTCTAATTAAAACCCCTAGAATTGCATTAACTCGATCTATGGAATCCTATATTAGGTTTGACCCTAATCCAACAGATTTTTGTCACCCTATCTCTAGGCATGGGATCAACTCCGCTTAATTATGCTAGATCTACTCTTAGGCAGGGACTTTTGCTCCTCCACCTAAGCACATCATACTTGAATTAATATCCCAGAAATATCAATACAAGAATTAAGAACACATAATTAAGAACAAGTTAAATATTTATCATATAGTTCAGCAAACAATAACAAGATTCATCTTAGGTTTCATCCTCCTCATGTATCTGAGGGTTTATTTCATAATAATAAAAGAAAACATCTCAGAAGAAAAAATAAAACAAAACACAAGAAATCCCTAAAACCCCCTGAAGGAATTGAAAGAGAGATCTTCCATCTTGAGTATGATTCCGGCTTCTTGAGATGAATCAACTAGCTATCTTCGAGTAAATCCCCACAAGTCTACCCTCTTTGGCCTAGCTGGACGCCTCCTGACTAAAGCCTTAGGTTCCCCTGGCAAAAGCCCTGGCAGAAGGCTTCTACCGAACTCCTCTTTAAGTTGCCCTCTAAGGTGCTTATATAGGCTTTGAGATGCCTTACTTGGCCTCCAAGTATCCTAATCTGAATAAGATTCCTATTTGGGTGTTTATATAGACTTTAGAATGTGTTTCTTTGCCTCTAAGTATCCAATTTCGAGTAAAACTCCTCTTGACCGCAGCAAGGACACGCCCCATGGCACACGCCCATGTAAGTCATGGCCAGGACGTGTTCGAGACTGTTGAATGGGGCACGCCCATGTGGTCTTGGGCCCAGGTCGTGTGGATTTCGTGATATGGCCCATTTACTCCGTTTTGGGCCCGTTTTCTGTTCTTTTCAACATCCGCTGCTCTTCTGAGTATAAAACATGAAAACAAAGGATTAAGAGCACCAAATTACACAATTCAAGGCTTAAATCATCCAAAAGCATGCTAAATGTGGGCTTAAAATATGTTACTATTATGGTTTATCAAATACCCCCACACTTAAGCTTTTGCTTGTCCTCAAGCAAAATTCTCAACTCACAATTAAAATGAACTATCTTGATTCATAATATTCATCAATAATGTTTCGTCATAATTCAAAGATAATTCATACATGGATAATTCAATTCACATGGTCCTAAAGATTCAAACAACCAAAGTCATACATTTATAGCCCGAAAACGTTCGGTGTTTCCGCTTACCTAATTAATTACCTCTAATTCAAAATCAACAAGAATTGACATCCTTACTAAAGATTCACTCAAATCACTCAAAGTGTTTAAGGTTCAGAATTAAGTATTCAAAAGTCAAACATGAAGAGTTAATCCCATAGGCTTGCATGAAAGTCAAATCTCCACCACTATAATATGAGATGATACACAAATCAAAAGGTCTTTAACAGGGTTATAACGGGGCTTGGATTAAAGGTGTGGATAAAGGCTGAATTAGAGGGTTAGAATCGAGATTGACTTGACAAATTACCTAACTAGATATATTGAACTGATAATAATTACATAAATAATATTCTGATATGAGATTCTTCTTCAATAATTAGAATTTAACGTATAAGCTCATTCAATCACACAACTAATAAGGAATATAATTCCATTTTTCTAAGAACAAATCAAGTATAAAGGACGAATTTAATGATTGAAATAAATAAAATAGTTAGGCAACTTAATCAAATCAAATCTCGAATAAGGGTAGTCAAAAGGAATTGGGATAACAAATACAAAGGGTTTTGGGTTAATATTAGTGGGTGAGTCAATAAAAAGGGTTGTTAGGATTAAACGGGGTTCACTAAGGGTTAATTGTGAAGGTAGGCTTTTAGTGGAGTGAGTGGGTTTTAACCTAGGTGCCTTTTTCATCTCTATATATCAAATCAAAGGTGTGGTCTCGACATGGATAATCGATGCAAGTTCTAGAATAACAAATCAATGTTGACACACTCATAATCAATAAGGTGAGCAAGAAAAAGAATATATGCTCTATAAGGCTCAAAATCTCACAAAAAATTATGGGTTTTTGATGTCAACCTCGTAAATTTCAAACTTCAAAGTAATATTCAAATTTAGGCAGACAACCTAGAAAGTTTTTAATTCTAAAAAATAGACTTATCATGCTTGATTCTCTAGTATCCTTCAAATTTAATCATCAATGCACAATTATCAATGACTTAATCCAAAACACATCAATAAAAATCATAAATCAAAGGAAATTTCATTCTAATCATAATATGAGAAACTTACTTTAGAACAAGACATAATTCAGGGATTTTCAAATAATACTATAGTTAAACCCCCACACTTAAGATGTACATTGTCCTCAATGTGCAAAGATAAATAATATTAATATAATAATAAAATTATAAGATAGGGAGAGAAGTGAAACTTCCTGAATTTTGGATGGAGTCATTTGAAAAGAAACTGGATAGGATTGGCAGAGGTGAATGTGGGGTAGCGCCTTGAAGCGTTTGAAATTGAACCCTTGAAGTAGCCGACTTGATATATCCCAAGCTAAATCTAAATGGCATGAAGAATAAGAAGAAAATAATAAAGAAAATAAAGATAAAAATAAAAGTAAAAATAAAAGTAAATAATGGAAATTGAAAGAAGAAAAACAACTGGAAAAGAAAGAGGAAGAAGGGGGGTTTAAATAGAGATGCAGTCCGTGTTTTGGGAAAACTTTTTGTCCTATTGCCACACGTCTGCAGCCATGCCCTTTTACCTACCTATGGTGCCCACACGACCACGGCCACGGCCGTGTGAAATACCGTTTGAGTATGGAAAACCTACGCCTAAACATGGAAATAAGTAAAACTAAACTAATTAGTAGGGTTAATGCTTAGGTTGCCTCCTGAGAAGCGCTCGTTTAAAGTCTTGAGCTAGAATTACCTCTCATTCGCATAATCATGGTGGTTTAAGGAGGTGAAAATCCTTTCTCATGCGATGAATTTGGTTATTAATATAAAGTTTAAGTCGAGTAGTGTTTACCTTAAAGGTGCTAATTTTAGGACTAGTTACCTCGACTGTTCCATCTGGGAGGATTTTGATTGCCTGATCTCCTATCTTAAGCTGGGTTGTCCCATCATTAAGTTTGTTATGGAGTTGCCTCGTTTTGGCTTCGTGTGTTTTTAGTTTCTCTTTGAAGTGTGTCTTCCACTCGTCTAGTTCATCGATCCAAAGCCTTCGTTCCTTATGAATTTCTTTTTTATCACCGTTCTATTGACTTAGTGTCGCAACCGGTGCTAAGCTTGGTGTGTTGGCTGGGTGGGTCGATTTTATCCCCACATGGTGTGTTGGATGGTACGGGTGGTGTGTTGGCTAGATCGAGGTGCGATGTATCCTCGTACTGTTGCATATCTGTTTATGAGATCTGTCACTGTACTAGGCTTAGGCCACTTGTTCTGCTATTGGTTTGGGCTGGGCTCAATTGGTTCTGTTATGGGCTATGACCCAAATGATATTGTAGTGGGCTTGGACTCACGTATGCTCGATCAGTCTTTGTCTCATTACTATTAAAGGGCTTAGACCCGCATCGCTTTTGGTTACTGTTTACAGATATCTTGATCGTTACTCTAGTAAGGGGATTACACACTGAGTTTTTGGAAACTCAACCCATTTTTAATTGTGTTGTTTATCCTCGGCCTTAGACGGATCGATGCTGCGAGGGACTCGGAGAAGACTACACACTGCTTATGCTTGCTGTTTCGATTATTTACTTTTAAATATTTTGATTTGGGTTGTAATAAGGCCTCTCTATTTTTAACTTATTATTTGTGATATTTATTTATGATGTTTCCTAACTGCTAAAAGTGGAATATGATTTCCTAAATGATAACCGTCTTCAAAACACTACGTTTCCGCAACGTTTTCAAAATGCTTTAGCAACTTAATTTTTAAACATCACATTTTCGTAAATTGTTTATTTTAAATATGCTTCCACAACAGATAAGGTTTTAAAAGTAATTACGTTTTCAAGTGGATAACACTTGCTTAAGTGTTTTGAGTTTTAATAAAGAGGCTTTAACTCTCAAACAAGTTTTAACAACAAGAAATATGGTTTTGAAAAACACTTCTATGTGACACGCCAGATTCGGGCCTAACTTCTGGGCTGGGTTTGGGGTATTACAACTACCCTCTATCTTGGCCTAAGGATCTCTTCCTCTTGTTCGCTCTTTTTGGGTTTCCTCCTTTGGCTTTTTATAGGATTTTTCTCTAGGGTAAATCCAACAACACATGTTTATCTTCTCCTCTTTTTAAATCCTTGTTTCAACAACTCAAGATTATCTTCTCCTATTTTGTAGGAAGATTTTTCTGATACAAGTACAGTTGGGCTAAAACTGGTATGCGTTGAGAATTGACTTGGTCTTCCCGGCATTTCTATGGCATTTATATTGACAAAATGTCTAACCTTTTGCCCCGACAAACCTTCACTCCTTTAATTCTCATTCCTCAAACTGCACCTGCCAAACCACCAAACATAACCATTCCACATGCAATTACAAGTAACAAATAATATTTAAACACTTTCCAAGCTCCTAATGAAATCTCCTAAAATGCAACTAAATCTACTTAAGTACAAGCAATTAGCTAGGTCTAAAGGCATGAAATATAACTCTTTTCAAAAGTTATCACACCCCCAAACCTAAGTTATTACTTGTCCTCAAGCAAAATATATATGAATGCATGAATGCAAAATTTGTCCCTAAAAGAAAAGTTTCCTAACTACTCATGTATGCTTTCTGGCCATAGTAACTATCTCTTAATGCACTCAGTTCATTTGTTACCTAAACTCAAGTTACTTTGTTAGCCTTGCCCATAAATTTTTCATATTTATTTGTACTTATTTTTTTCTCTTCTTTTTTCTTTATTATTTTGTTTTTGTTTTTGTTTTTTTTATAACATTAGGGGATTTAGCATGTCACAAAACTATTTAACTTGATAATCGTAATGGAGCATACACTGAATTACCTAGTGTTCAATCATGTTACAATTTAAATATAAATCACTCTTGAAGCTAAGTATTTTGACTAAAAAGATGGATGGAGCAAACAACTACCTCTTTAGCTACTCAGCTTGTTGCTACAGTGGAGTGCCCTTTTCTTTATTACACACTCTTACTCATACTCACCTTTCTAGTTAACAGCATAATGGAGCAAACAAAGTGGTGCTAAATTACTCGGCAATTCTAAGCATTGGAGTGCCCTATTTATTTAAGTAATGTTGTGAAAAAATGACTGAGTTTGGCTTCAAAAACCGCAATTTCATTAGAAAACACTACTATAATAATAAAAAACTGAATATAGGACATCTAATTTTTATGAGTAAATTTTCACTCCATCTTACCTAAGCTAAACTCGTCTCATCCACTATCACATGTTTTAGATATACTAAAGAATATAAGCTCATCATTGAACATCATGAGTAAAGATTGAACTTATCGTAGATAAAACAGTACTTAATAATAACATGGCATTGGCAAGCAACTTAACTATACTAGGATGAACATGCATACTAGATACATAATGCAACCAAATGCACAATACACCCCTAAACCTAAAGGATGCATTGTCCTCAATGCATGAATTGATATATGCAAACTATCTATATCTAGACAATGTCTTGGCAAAATATATGCAATGCAATATGTATGAAAGAAAAAAAAAATTCCTTGCTTGGATTGTTTTGTAGATACTTCATTATGTTCGACGGGTTGATTTACGAGCAGCAACCTTGTACCTTTGCTTCCTCTTCATCCTCATGGTCAGTCTCAATGCCAACAGACTCTATTTTCTTTGGTTCTTCTTCCAGTGCTTTGGGTGCGTTCTCTTTATTGGCAGGATTCATCTCAACGGGCTCTACGCCACTGACCCCGTCCCTTCCTGAAATTTATTAAACAAAGGAAATGAAATAACTAAAAGAAATTTAAATCAAAAAATAAAATAAAAATACTAAGAATTTTCAAGATGTTGAAGTTAAACATCTCGAATATCAATAGAATGTTTGTCTCACTCTACATGAGCACCCTAGTAGTGCTTCAAGCGTTGCCTATTAACTTTAAATATGTCCTTCATTTCCATGTCTTTGATATCAACAGCTCCATGAGGATATACATGAGCTACTAAGCATTGTTCATCAAAATTGAAAGGTTTTGCTCCAGCAAAATGCACAAGGGTCTTCGCTCAATTGAATCTTCATCACTATCAGAATTGTTGTGGGAAAATCTCGTAAATTCTTCCTCCATAGCTATTTCTATCAAGTCAATGGCTTGACATTCTTCATTTTTATTAGCACATTTTAGCATATTAAATAAATTAAATGTAACCTGTTGATCATTCATCCTTACGGTCAATTCACCTTTCTGCACATCAATTAAAGTCCTGCCAATAGCAAGAAAAGGTCTTCTAAGAATAATTGGCACTTCATAGTCAACTTCACATTCTAAAATAAGGAAATTCATAGGAAAGATAAATTTATCTACCCTTACTAGTATGTCATAATTTTACCTTCTAGATGGGCATAGGATCGATCGACCAGTTGCAAATAATCGTAGTATGTCTTTCTTTCCCAATTCCCACCTTCTTGAAAATAAATAGAGGCATTAGATTTATACTCGCTCCTAAATCACATAATGCCTTACCAACATAATGATTTCCAATGAAACATGGGATAGTGAAACTCCCTAGGTCCTTCAACTTTGGAGGTGATTTATTCATCAACATTGTTGTGCACCCTTTAATGAGAGCAACAGTTTCAAAATTTCCCAATCTACGATTCTTTAATAGTATATCCTTTATAAATTTCATGTAATTGGGCATTTGCTCCAAAGCTTCCATTAATGGTATGTTGATATGGAGTTGCCTCAAGACATCCAATTTAGAATTATGGAATCTCTGATGAACGTCCTTCAGGTTGCTGATATTGTTTTTCTATGGTCTTTTTGTTGCCAGTCTGATCTGGTTCTACCACAGCATTCTTCTGCTTACCGTTTTCAAGTGCAGTGTGTTTTTCAGATGGCTCTGGATCTTTACCTAGTTGTTATTTGAGTTATCCTCTTTTGTAGTGGCAATGTGAACAATTTTATCTAACTGTGTCTCACTTCTAAGTGTGATTTCTTTACAATACTCTTTTCCTTGTGATATCAAATTCTTAGTATCACTTGGCAATGCTCCTTGTGGCCTCGAATTTAGAGCATTCTCTATTTGCCCCACTTGATTTTCAAGAGCTCATAGAGACGTAGCCTAACTCTGAATCACAACATCATTTTTGGTGATATACTCTTTTAACAATGCTTTAATAGAATTAGAAGAGGATACCTGACCTTGTTGAGCATTTTGTCTCGACATAGGATGATTATAACCAGGTAGTGCATTCTGGATATTCTGTCTTGCAGCATTGTTAAAATTCCCCACACCTTGATTATTCTGACTAAAATTTGGATGCTGCTTCCACCCTAGATTGTAGGTGTTGGAATAGGGGTTATCATTCTAGTTAAAATTACCCATGTAGTACACTGGCACTGGGCATGATGGTCATTTGTCAAACACATGATTTTCGCTGCAATAAACACATGACAACTCGGCTGATTTCATCTTATGGACTGCAATTGAATTTTTCATTGTTTTAATTATATTATCTAGAGAAGATACCTGGGTTGTCAACGAAGTATTGCGTCAAGTTCTATAGTACCAGCAGCTCTCTCACCTGTTCCAACTCTCGTTGTCAGATATTGATAATCATTGTTGGCAATTTTTTTCCAAAATATCATATGATTCATTATAAGTTTTATCCAAAAAAGCACCATTGGCAGAGGCATCAACTACCATCCTCATATGCACATTCATTCCACTATAAAACATCTCCATCTATGTCTAGTGCTGGAATTCATGCATCAGACATTTTCGAATTAAGTCTTTAAATCGTTCCCAAGCTTCATATAGTGTTTAATACTATAATTTTCGAAAAGATGTGATGTCATTTCTAAGCTTGGCATTCATATTTGGGGGATTATATCGTAGCTAAAACCTCCAGCAAAGATCATTCCGTGATTTCACTGTCTCTGATGGCAAAGCATTTAGTCATGCTCTTGCACGATCCCTTAAAAAATATCAAAATAGTTTAAGTCACAGAGCGACTTCAAGAACACCCTATTGTCTAAACGAGTCACAAACCTCTAGAAAAAGTCTTAAATGTAGTCTTGGATCTTTAGTTGGTAATCCACTAAATTGTCTTACTATTTGCAACATCCGAAGCATTACCGGTTTCAACTCTTATTGTTGAGCTTGTATTTTTGGCCTGACTATCTTTGGATTCTAATCATCTAAAATTAGAACAATATGTTCTCAAATGGGTATGTCTCGGTTATCTATCACCCCACGAACATGAGGATTAGCACCTTGACCATTCAAATTATCATTCATACCAGGTATCACCTTACGAACAGGAGGATTGGCATCTTGACCATTCAGATTATCATTGAGACTAGGATCATTCCCGTTCCTAGCCATTTTTTATTATTCTTTTCGCCTTCTTCGTAAAGTTCTTTCGATATGTGGGTCAAAAGGATACTATTTGTTAGCAAGAATGCCTCTTCTCATACACTACTAGCAAACATGTAGAAATCAAATTAAATCAAGTTAAATTAACCTAATGGAATTAAGCAAAATAACAAAATCAAATTACACCAAATTGTCGATCCCTGGCAACGACGCCAAAAACTTGTCATGTGTGAAAATGATATGTGATTTGTGCAAGTATATACGTCGAATCAAATAATAAAGTGATGAGTGAGTAATGTTCCCATGAGGATCAGATTAAGGCACAAAAGTGGTCAAGTTATTATAATAGAGTGTTATTAATGCTATGGAAAAACAACGATAAGTATGCAGTAGCAATTAAAGGAATAATGATGTATGTAATATGTGGAATTAATGAATACTTGGTAATGCTATGGCAAAACAAAGAGTATAAATGTAATGGAAAATATGAGAATTACTACGAGAATATTATGTAAACGATCAAGTAAATAACTAAGAATGATATAGTAAAGATACATCGACAAAGAATAAGGGTTATATGATGCTGATTTGTGATCACTGAAATCAGAGCTTTAAAATTTATAAAAGAATGATCGAACCTAGAAACTAACTCTGACAACGATTAAAGGCAAGTGTACCTATCGAACAGTAGTATAGCTAAGGCAAGACTGGATTGTCGAACCCAAGGGAACTAAAAGTACTAATACTAACTTTCTTTTTATTATTTAGCCTAAATATTAAGTGAAGTTGTTTTAATCTAATCTGCTACTAAGCTAAAGACACAAAGACAAAAAGAACGAATTGGGAAAATAACTTTAGGAAAAACTCAGTTAATCAAGACGATACCCTCAGGAAGAATCCACCTAGACTTCACTTGTTATTAAACCCTGAACCATATGATTTATTTACTTAGTTTGATCCTCCGTAAGACTCCCTAACGTATATTAAACCCTCTCTCGAGGTGAATAACGTCTAACCCTAGGTTAATTAGTGGAACTCTCGTTCTCTTATAATAGCCCCTTAGAATAGCAGTAAATTGATCTATGGACTCCCATATTAGGTTTTACCCTAATCCAGCAAAATCTCGTCACCGTATCTCTAGGCGTGTGATCAACTCTGCTTAATTATGCTAGACCTACTCTTAGGTAGGGTCTATTCCTCCTCCGCCTAAGCACATCAAATTTAGATTAAGCATGCATAATTAAGAACAAACTAAGTATTTATCATATAATTCAGAAAATAATAATAAGATCCATCATAGGTTTTATCCCCTTCAGGTATCTGAAGGGTTTAGTTCATAACAAAATAAGAAAACATCTCAAGAGAAAAGATAAAACAAAACACAAGAAATCCCTAAAACTCCCTGAAAGAATTAAAGGAGAAATCCGCCGTCTTGAGTAGAACTCCAGCTTCTTGAGATGGATCAACTGGCTATCTTCGAGTGATTCCCACAATTTTGGCCTTTTCAGCTTGGCTCCTTGGCCTAGCTAACCGCCCCTTTTCTGGTAGCACTTAGGGAGTTTATATAGGCTTTCAAAAATACGTTTCTTTCTCCCTAAGTATCCAAACCCGAGTGACATTGCTCTTTACAGTGACAGGGACACGGCCATGGCACACGCCCGTGTGGATCGTGGTCAGGCTGTGCTTGGACTTCTTTAATGAGGCACGACCGTGTGAATTAGGAGAAGGTAGTGTTCTAGATGATTGGCGTGGCACGGCCATGTGAACTTTGGGCCAGGCCGTGTCGATTTCGTGATATGGCCTATTTACTCCGTTTTAGGCCCGTTTCTCATTCTTTTTATCCTCGGGTGCTTTCCTCGGTATAAGACATGAAAAGAAAAGATTAAGAGCACCTTTTTATATGAAACAGAGGATAAATTATCCAAAAGCATACTAAATGCAGGATTAAAATATGTTATAATTATAGTTTATCAAATACCCCCACACTTAAGCTTTTGATTGTCCTCAAGCAAAATTCTCAATGTACAATTAAAACGAACTTTCCATAATCCATAATTTCTATCAACAAAGTTTTATCATAATTCATAGATAACTTATACATGGATAATTCAAGAAAAATAGCCCTAAAGATTCAAACAAGATAAGTCATACATTTGTAGCACGAAAACATAGGTGTTTCCCCTCATCTAAATAATTACCTCTTAATTCAAAATCGACAAGGATTGACATCCTCACAAAAGATTCACTCAAATCACCCAAAGTGTTTAAGGGTCAAAATTAAGCACTCATTACGTCAAACATGAAAAGTTAATCCCATAGGCTTGCCTGAAAATCAAATCTCCACCACTGTAAAATGAGACGACAAATAGATCAAAAGGTCTTTGTTAGGGTTGTAACGGGGCTAGGGTTAAAGGTGTGGATAAAGCCTGAATTAGAAGGTTAGAATCGAGACTGAATCGACAAGTACCTACCTAGAAATATTTACATTAACTAATAATAATCCTAATAAAACGAGCTTTTCTTTCGGAGCATAAACTTTTTAACTGTATAAGCTCACTACTAATACTGAATAAACTTCGATTTTTTTATTTTTTTTTAAGAACAAACTAATAATAATGAATGAATTCAACTCATAGCATAATATAATTCTGTGACTAATCAAATCATATCTCGATCAAAGGGTAGTCAAAAGGAAGGGTGATAACAAATACAAAGGGTTTTGGGTTAATATTAGTGGGTTAGTCAATAAAAAGGTTTGTTAGGCTCAACCGGGTTCACTAGGGGTTAATTATGAAGGTTGGCTTTTTAGTGGAGTAAGTGGGTTAAAACATAGGTGCCTTTATCATCTCTGTGTATCAAGTCATAGGTGTGGTCTTGACATGTATAATCAAGGCAAGTTCTAGAATAACAGTTCAATATTGACACACTCATAATCAATAAAGTGAGCATGAAAAAGAATGTGATAAACCGTAAAAGTAACATATTTTAGGCACACATTTAGCATGCTTTTGGATAATTTAAGACTTGATTTATGTAAAAATGTGCTCTTAATCCTTTCTTTTCATGTCTTATACTCAGGAAAGCACTCACAGATTAAAAGAATGTAAAACAGGCTTAAAACAGGCCAAATGGGCCAATTCACGAAATCGGCACGGCCTGGACTTCAAGCCACACGGCCATGCCTCATTAAATTACTAGAACACGGCCTGGCCACGATTCACATGGGCGTGTGCCATGGCCGTGTCCCTGTCGCTGGGAAGAGAAATTTCATTCGGCTTGGAGGCAAAGAAACACATTTCAAAGCCTATTCAAACACCCTAGTAGGAATTCTACTTAAATTAGGAAACTTAGGGACCAAGTAAAGCATCACAAAGTCTATATAAACACCCAAGGGGGTAACTTGAAAAGGGGAGTTCGGTAGAAGCCGAACCCTGAGGCGTCAAAGCTAGGCCAAGGAGCCAAGCCGAGAAGGTCAGAGTTAGGGAATAACAGGAAGATAGCCAGTTTATCCATCCCAAGAAACCGAAATTATACTCAAGACGGCGGAATTCTCCTTCAATTCATTCAGGGAGTTTTAGGATTTTCTTATGTTTTGTTGTATAGTTTCTCTTGCGATGTTTTGTTTATTCATTATGAACTAAACCCTTCAGATACCTGAAGAGGATGAAACCTAGATGGATCTTTTTATTTGATTTTTAAGTTATATGATAATTACTTAGTTTGTTCTTAATTATGTTGCTTAATCCAAATCTAATGTGCTTAGGTGGAGGAGGAATAGACCCTACCTAAGAGTATATCTAACATAATTAAGCGGAGTTGATCGAACACCTAGAGATAGGGTTACGAGATTTTGCCGGATTAGGGTGAAACCTAATATGGGAGTCCATTGATCGATTTACTACTATCCTAGCCGGTTATTATAAGCGAACGAGAGTTCCACTAATTAACCTAGGGTTAGATATTATTCGCCTCGAGAGAGGGTTTAATGTAGGTTAGGGAGTCTTACGGATCAAGCTAAGTAAAAGAAATCATATAATTTAAGGTAAAATAATAAGTGAAGTTTAGGTGGATTCTTCCTGAGGGTATTGTCGTAATCAACTGAGTCTTTCTTCAAGTTATTTTCCTATTCATCCTTTTTGTCTTTGTGTCCTTAGTTTAGTCTTTGTCAATATAGTTTAAAGCAACTTCACCCTATTTTTAAGGCTAAATAATAAAAAGAAAGTTAGTATTAGTACTCTTAGTTCCTTTGGGTTCGATATCCGGTCTTGCCTAAGCTATACTACTGTTCGATAGGTACACTTGCCTTTAATCGTTGTCAGAGTTAGTTTCCAGGTTTGATCATTCTTTTATAAATTTTAAAACTCTGATTTACAGTGATCAAGTTTTTGGTGCCGTTGCCGGGGAACTAAAATATTAAGAAAACTCTATTTTTATTACTTTAGCCATTATTATTTTTTATTTATTTATTTTTATTTATAGTATAATTTTGCCAATTTTGCCCATTTTATTTTCTTTTCTTTATTGCTTTTCTTTCCAAGTACCTCTAGTTTATGACTAGAAGGAACTCGAGAGGACCTTTAGTATACAAAAGTGATATTGAAGCTGCCGCTCGAAGGAATCGTCGGGAAACCAGGCGATGTGGGAGATCGCAACGCTCTACGTACAATGTTTGATTATGCGAAACCGCATTTACAAGAGCAGAATCAAGTATTGTTAGGCCTGCTATATCTGCTAATAATTTTGAATTAAAGCCTAACACGATACAAATGATTCAACAGTTTGTTCAATTTGATGGTTTGCAGGACGAAGGTCCAAACATGCATATAACTAACTTTTTAGAGTTCTGTGATACCTTCAAAATAAATGGTGTTTCTGATGAAGCCATACATCTTCAGTTATTCCCCTTTTCATTAAGAAATAAAGCTAAACAGTGGTTAAACTCGTTACAACGAGGGTCAATCACTACATGGGATCAGATGACCGAAAAATTTTTAATGAAATATTTTCCACCGGCCAAAACGGCCAAATTAAGGAATGATATCTCTTCTTTTGTGTAGATGGATTTAGAAACACTATACGATGCATGGGAGAGATTCAAAGATCTCTTGAGGAGATGCCCACACCATGGCTTACCCTTGTGGCTACAGGTCCAAACATTCTACAACGGTGTCAACCCCTCAACGGGGCAACTGATTGATTCAGCAGCCGGTGGAACTCTGAATAACAAAACTCCAGAAGTAGCCTACGAGTTCATTGAGGAGATGTCATTAAACAATTATTAGTGGCAAGCTTCGAAGACTAAACCAACAAAATCGGCAGGAGTTTTCAATGTCGACACCATGACCATGCTATCAACGCAACTTGAGATGATGAATAGAAAGCTTTATAGTTTATGTTCCTCACAGGTACATCCAATCATGCAGTGTGACGCAAGTGGAACCATGGCGAATCCTGAGTACCCACCCTACCAACTGGAAGAAGAGAGCGAACAGATGAACTATATAGGTAACAATTTCTGATCTAATAATAATCCTTATAGTAACACTTACAATCCAGGTTGGAGAAACCACCCAAATTTTTCATGGAGAGGTCAAGGCAATTAAAGAAATCAAGGGCAACAACCTCCTCAGAACTTCCAAAATTAATCCTATCCACGAGAGAAGAAACCAACCTATGAGGAGGAACTAAAATAACCGGCAAACACAGAAGAAAGCCTACAAAATATTGATAGGACAATCAAAAGCAATGAAAGCCGAATGAGTGAAAGCCTACAAAATATTGATAGGACAATCAAAAGCAACGAAAGCCGAATGAGTGAAATTGCTAAATCAGTCAAGGAAATGACTAATGCCGTCGAGCAACTCACACGGCTCATGTCAGAACGACCAAAAGGACGTCTACCAAGTAACACCGAGATTAATCCAAATAAGCAAATTCAAGCCATCACAGCTCAGGAGAACGAGGAGTTAGATGAACCACAACCAATTCCAGAAAGTAAGGTAGACGAAGGTATAATAGAGGTCGCACAAGAAAAGTAAAAACTGGTAATCAAGGAGTACAAACCTCGCATACCTTATCCCAAAGCGTTAAAAAGAGTCGATTCAGAGGAACAGTTCGGTAAGTTTCTTAAACTTTTAAAGAAATTACTTATTAATTTATGTCTTCTTTAAGCTCTTTCTCAGATGCCAAACTTGAGGAAATTTTTAAGACAGCTCTTGACAAATAAACGCAAATTACACGAAGAGCCACACATTGAACTTGACGCAAAGTGCTCAGCAATCCTACAAAATAAACTACCACAAAAATTAAAAGATCCAGGGAGTTTTACAATTCCATGTTTAATTGGTAGTTTAAATATTGATAATGCATTAGCTGATTTAGGGGAAAGCATAAATGTTATGCCTTATATATTGTTTAAGCGACTAGGTCTAGGGAAGCCCAAACAAACTAGGATGAGTATTCAATTAGCAGATAAAACTGTTAGAATTCCTAGGGGCATTATTAAAGATGTTCTCGTAAAAATCGATAAATTTGTTTTCCCAGTAGACTTTGTTGTTTTAGACATGGATGAGGATAATTCAATCCCCTTAATTTTAGGAAGACCTTTTCTAGCAACTGCCAAGACTAAAATTGATGTTGCCACAGGTGTGCTCAAACTTTATGTAGGTGATGACTCAATTAGCCTTCAAGCCCTCGACTCAGCTAGGTCATCAGTGAATCAAGGTGAGAAAGAAAATTATTTTAATAATCATTCAATTACACCCTCTTTACAGGAACCACTAAAAAAAGGAACGATTGAACCAGATCCTCAACTCAGTGCCAACAAAGAAATAACTCACGAGGAGCAAAGGATTCAAATCGATGACCTAGATGAGTGGAAAACGCACTTCAAAGAGAAATTAGGGATACACAAGGAAGAGCCAGAGCTACACACTGAAAAGCCGAAGGAGCCACCAGCAAAGCTCGTAGGAACATCAAATCACATCAAAATAGAAAATCAGGTACTAATCAAAAAAGCCGATCTTAGCATCATCATAGCAAACCTGAAGAAAGAAATCCCTCTTGAGGTACATAATATCTTCCTACACGAAAGAGTCGAGGTAAGCAACCCGACATGCGGCACTTCTAAGGTAAACGCTTCTTGACTCAACCTTTGTCAAGAAAATAGGACTATAGGCATGAGGGAAGATATCCAAACTTTCAAACCTCCCTAAAATTTTCAAATAAGAGGAAAGTCTAGCTTAAGACTATAAACGAGCGCTTCTCGGGAGGCAACCCGATTACTAACCCTATTTTTTTTGTATTTTTTTATAAATTTTATTTTCCTTTTCTTTTTCTTCTCCTTTTTAACTAATCAAAAGTGCAGAATTCCAGACCATACGGCCTTACACACGACCGTGTTCGTGGCCATGTGGACCACCTGAACCACCACCCTAACAAGGTAGAGGCCGTGCAACCCAATCCAACCACCCCAACGTCACGGATCCAACCACCCTCCCCAAGGGCACCAACAGACAAAACACGGTCGTGCCACATAACCGTGTGAAAATTCTGAGGATATTGACTTGTTAAGCACGGGCTAAACACGGCCGTGCCTACCAACCGTGCCAACATTGTGACTTACCAAACACGAGAGGAGCACACCCGTATTAAATGACTGTATGAAGAAATACACGGGCGTGCCACTACACCCACAGCCGTGCCCGAACATCCTGAACACACACAAAATTCAAAATTTCAAAATACGGGATACATCTCTATTTAAAACTCATTCTCCCTTCTTCTAGTTGTCTTTCATTTTCCATTATTTATTTTTGTTTTTATTTTAATTTTATTTTCATTTCATTATTATTATATTTTTTTACTTTTTTTATTTTATTTTCTTTTTCGTATTCTTTATGATATTTAGATTTAGCTTAGGATACAATAAAATCAGACCGGCTGCTTCGAGAATTCAATTTCAAACGGTTCGAGATGCTTCCCCACGTTCACCTCTAATCCTATCCGATTTCTTTTCATTGACTTCATCCAAAATTCTGGAAGTTTCACGTCTCTCCCCATCTTATGATTTTTATGATTATTTTGCTATTATCCATCTTTGTACATTGAGGGCAATGTACATCTTAAGTGTGGGGGGGTTAACTATCCATTATTTATTTTTGTTTTTATTTTAATTTTATTTTCATTTCATTATTATTATATTTTTTTTACTTTTTTTAAATTTTATTTTCTTCTTCGTATTCTTTATGATATTTAGATTTAGCTTAGGATACAATAAAATCAGACCGGCTGCTTCGAGAATTCAATTTCAAACAGTTCGAGACGCTTCCCCACGTTCACCTCTAATCCTATTCGATTTCTTTTCATTGACTTCATCCAAAATTCTGGAAGTTTCACGTCTCTCCCCATCTTATGATTTTTATGATTATTTTTCTATTATCCATCTTTGTACATTGAGGGCAATGTACATCTTAAGTGTGGGGGGGGTTAACTATAGTATTATTTGAAAATCCCTGAATTATGCCTTGTTCAAAAGAAAAGTCTCTCAATTATGATTAGAATGAAATTTCCTCTGATTTATGATTTTTATTGATGTGTTTTTGAATAAGTCATAGTTAATTGAGCATTGATGATTAAATTTGAAGAATACTAGGGAATCAAGCATGATAAGTCTAATTTTCAAAAATTTAAAATTTTAGGTTGTTAACCTGAATTTGAATGTTACCTTGAAGTTTGAAATTTACGAGGTTGACATAAAAAACACCCATAATTCTTGTGAGATTTTGAGCCTTATAGAGCATATATTCTTTTTCATGCTCACTTTATTGATTATGAGTATGTCAACATTGAACTGTTATTCTAGAACTTGCCTTGATTATACATGTCGAGACTACAGTTATGATTTGATAGACAGAGATGATAAAGGCACTTAGGATTTAACCCATTAAACCACTAAAAAGCCAACCTTTATAATTAACCCCTAGTGAACCCCGTTAATCCTAACAACCCTTTTTATTGACTTACCTACTAATTTTAACCCAAAACCCTTTGTATTTGTTATCACCATTTCTTTTAATTACCATTTTTGTCGAGATTTGATTTTGAACAGTTTCCTAACTATGTTCTATATTTCAGTTGTAAAAGTTCTTTCTTGTTATTGTAATGATAGTTTGTTCTTACAAAAAATGAAGTATATTCATTATTAGTTTGTGTAACACCCTGGTTTTAGGAGTTAGGCTTTTGGTGCTTAGCTCGGGTGTTGACCCACCTTAGTGTGTGGTTGGAGGTATTTTAGGGGTCTTGAGAACTTTTAAGGGTAGTGGAATGCCTTAGAAAATTTTTGGTTTTTAGTGTTGAAAGGGGGAGCTTGGCTTTTTAGTATAAATGGGGGGGGAGGTGTTCATTTATTTTCACCATTTGTTTTCTCTCCCTTGCCGAATTTTGTTTCCCAAAATTCCTTTGGTTCTTAAAACTTCCTTCTCCAAATTCTTTTGCTCTCACATTTTTTCCAAGTGGCGAACCCTTCACTCTCCCTATTTCCTTCCTTTTCACTTCAAAAACCGAAAGTGCACCCTATACCTTTCTTTCTCTTCTCTTTGGCCAAACCACTGCTCCTACCCCTTGATTTTATAGATAGCCGAATCTACATCCACCACCCTTTGCCGAATTTCTTTCTCTCAACTTGTTAGCACTTTGGCGAATGTTAGCATAGATCTCTTCTGGTTTCATTCTTTGAGATACTCAAGTTTTAGTGGTTAGCCAAGCCTCCTTTTGTTAGCAATCGAAGTTGGGGAGAAAGAGCCTATCGTAGGAAACTTTTCGAGAGTCGGTGAGTCGGCGTTGAGTAGCGCGTTTGAGAGTAGGACCGTGGTGCTATTGAGGTGCGTAATCATCGCACTATTTCTTCGGTATTATGCTTGCTAACGTTTATACATGAGTAAGTTTGTGATATTGAAGTTATCATGATGCATAAATAAATATATGATGATATGAGATGCATGCTCCTATTATATGATGATTTGATAAGATGCTTTATCACATGTGCATGGGATTCGGGTTGATCGAGGAAGGAAGGAGTACACCTTGGTGTGCGTGGTCTAGTGTTAACTTCGGCTACACTAGCGCTTGATGAGTTGCTGTGTGCATCATCAAGGGAGATGTTGGCTCGGTGCCCATCTCGGCGGTTGATTGCTATGTGCATCACCGTAGACAGATTACGATATTTGGATCACTTGGGTTGACCGGTGGCTCAGCCACGGCCTTGAGCAGCGAGATTGCCAAGGTAAGATGTTATGGATCACGATGTGATCGGTGGGAAGTTTTCCACGGCCTTAGGCGGGAGTCCGCTAAGGTTGGAGTGCGGTTGGACAATGGGTTGGTGAGATGCATTCTTGCATGATTTGTTTCGATGGTCAGTGTGGTATGGGCCAAGCCCATACGGATGAAATTATGTGGTGGTTATGCACTGAGTCAGTGGACTCACCCTTTTATTTTTTTTTAACCATTTCAGGTAATGAGTAGAATCGGACCGGGATCGGAGAGGACACATGGTGGCCCATGCAAAAGAAGATGTTTAATTATTTTAAGTTTTTTTTTTATAAAAGTATTTTGTTTTAAGTAATGATTGTAATAAGGGCCTTTTTATGGTTGGCATTATTTATTTATTTATTATTATTATGTTTGGTATTATTTTAATTATGGTTTGGTTAAAATTTAATCACTGTATAAAAGATGATTTTATTTTTAGCAATCTGATTATTCAAATATATTTATACACTAAAGTTTTAATATGGACTATTTTTAATAACAAAGATTTATTTATTTACTTTGGAAATTACCTAATTATTACTTTTACTATTTTATTTTAAATTGATTATGACTTGGAAAAGATTTAATTATAAGTTTGTGTAAATAGTTTTACTCGAATTATTCATGAGTTAATAAAGTGCTTTAAAATGGACACTTTTATTTAATTTCAAAGTCCAAAAGTATAGTGTTAAAAGTACACGAGTTACCAGAAAGATAGTAAATTTTTTGTGTTTTAAATTCTAAGTAAAGAAAAATATTTTCACTAACATAACCAGATTCGGTCGTAGTGAATGGGCCGGGTTTGGGGGTGTTACAGTTTGTGATTAGGTGAGCTTACACATTAAAATTCAAAAATTCTTGAAGAAAAAGCTCGTATTATTAGTATTATTAAGCTTCAATTGATTATTTAAGATTAGTTCATTTTTCTAGTTAGGAAATTTATTAGGTTAATCTCGATTCTAACCTTCTAATTTAGCCTTTGTCCACACCTTTAACCCTAGCCCCGTTACAACCCTGTTAAAGACCTTCTGATCTGTTTGTCATGTCATTTTACAGTAGTGGAGATTTGATTTTCAGGCAAGCCTATGGGATTAACTTTTCATGTTCGATTATTGAGTGCTTAATTTTGACCTTTAAACACTTTTTGAATGATTTGAGTGAATCTTTTGTGAGGATGTCAATCCTTGTAGATTTTGAATTAAAGGTAATTATTTAGATGAAGGAAACACCTCTGCTTTTGTGCTACAAATGGATGACTTATCTTGTTTGAATCTTTAGGACTCTTTGAGTTAAATTATCCATGTATAAATTATCAATGAATTAGGATAAGGCATTGTTGATAGGAATTATGAATCATGGAAAGTTCGTTTTAATTATAAGTTGAGAATTTTGCTTGAGGACAAGCAAAAGCTTAAGTGTGGGGGTATTTGATAAACCGTAAAAGTAACATATTTTAGGCCCACATTTAGCATGCTTTTGGATAATTTAAGACTCGATTTATGTAAAAAGATGCTCTTAATCCTTTCTTTTCATGTATTATACTCAAGAAAGCACCCACGGATGAAAAGAATGTAAAACGGGCTTAAAAGGGGCCAATTCATGAAATCAGCATGGCCTGGACTTCAAGCCACACGGTCGTGCCTCATTAAATTACTAGAACATGGCCTAGCCACGATTAACACAGGCGTGTGCCATGGCCATGTCCTTGTCGCTGGGAAGAGAAATTTCATTCGAGAGAGGATACTTGGAGGCAAAGAAACACATTTTAAAGCCTATTCAAACACCCTAGCAGGAATTCTACTTAAATTAGGAAACTTAAGGGCCAAGTAAAGCATCACAAAGTCTATATAAACACCCAATGGGGCAACTTAAAAAAGGGAGTTCGGCAAAAGCCGAACCTTGAGCCATCAAAGCTAGGCCAAGGAGCCAAGCCGAGAAGGTTAGAGTTAGGGAATAACGTGAAGATAGCCAGTTGATCCATCCTTAGAAGCCGGAATTATACTCAAGACAGCGGAATTCTCCTTCAATTCCTTCAGGGAGTTTTAGGATTTTTTTATGTTTTGTTGTATCTTTTCTCTTGCGATGCTTTGTCTATTCATTATGAACTAAACCCTTCACATACCTGAAGGGGATGAAACCCAGATGGATCTTTTTATTTGATTTTTAAGTTATATGATAATTATTTAGTTTGTTCTTAATTATGTTGCTTAATCCAAATCTAATATGCTTAGGTGGAGGAGTAATAGACCCTACCTAAGAGTATATCTAACATAATTAAGCGGAGTTGATCGAACGCCTAGAGATAGGGTTACGAGATTTTGCCAGATTAGGGTGAAACCTAATATGGGAGTCCATTGATCGATTTACCGCTATCCTAGGTGGTTATTATAAGCGAACAAGAAATCCACTAATTAACCTAGAGTTAGACATTATTCGCCTCGAGAGAGGGTTTAATATAGGTTAAGGAGTCTTACGGATCAAGCTAAGTAAAAGAAATCATATAATTTAGGGTAAAATAATAAGTGAAGTTTAGGTGGATTCTTCCTGAGGGTATCGTCGTAATCAACTGAGTCTTTCTTCAAGTTATTTTCCTATTCATCCTTTTTGTCTTTGTGTCCTTAGTTTAGTCTTCGTCAATATAGTTTAAAGCAACTTCACTCTATTTTTAAGGCTAAATAATAAAAAGAAAGTTAGTATTAGTACTCTTAGTTCCTTTGGGTTCGATATCCAGTCTTGCCTAAGCTATACTACTGTTCGATAGGTACACTTGCCTTTAATCGTTTCCAGGTTTGATCATTCTTTTATAAATTTTAAAACTCTGATTTACAGCGATCAGAATGTATGCTCTATAAGGCTCAAACTCTCACAAAAATTATAGGTGTTTTTTACATCAACCTCGTAAATTTCAAACTTCAAAGTAATATTCAGATTCAGGTAGACAACATAAAAAATTTTAAATTTTTGAAAATTAGACTTATCATGCTTGATTCCCTAGTATTCTTCAAATTTAAATCAACAATGCACAATTATCAATGACTTACTCAAAAACATGCCAATAAAAACCATAAATTATCAGAAATTTCATCCTAATTAGTAATATGAGGAAATTACTTAAAACAAGACTAAATTCAGGGATTTGAGAATAATGAAAAAAAAAGTTAGGCATTTTTATCCTTAGTGTTTGAGAATAATGCAGAAAGTTAGGCATAATCTTGAAATGACTATTCACCCCCCCACACTTGAGATGTACATTGCCATCAATGTACAAAGATAGATAATAGCATTTAAGGGAATTCAAAAGAAAAGGGGAAAGAATAATCCTTGAGTTTTGGATGTTTTCTTAGAGGAGTGTCTTTAGTGGTGGTGATGGTCGGTCTGGATGACGAACCTGTGCTAGATGAAGAAATTGGGTAGCGCACTGAGAAGTAGCCAGGAATTATTAAGACCTAATTAAAATAAACTAAATATATAATTAAAGATAAGATAGATAAACAAAGAGGAAACAAAAATGTAAACAAAATAAAAATAAAAGATAAATAGACCGAAGAGTCCTTATTGTTGTATAGTTCGCGAGGTGGGTGTGACCTCTAAGGCTGGGGAGGTGCTAGCGGTGGCAGAAGTGGTGTGATTCCCTAGCAGCCTTACGAACCTGACACTACAAAACTAAAATAAGTGAAACTAAATTAAACATAAAAGAATTAAAATTAAGGAAATTGAAGAAAAAGAGAAAAGAAAAATAAAAATTATATGGTCTCAAAGACCCTTGGCTTGTTGTTTGTATGAAGCTGCCGGCATGAACTCATGTAAGTTAGTCTCCTTTGAGGAGATTGGCCTTTTACACTTTTTCGACATGTTGTGTGATGGCTCAAGGATCTAGAGTTTTAGTAAATAGGGTGAAAAGTCTAAGAGGAAGAAGGGAGAAAATAAAAGCAAGATGAAATTAGATGGGAAGAAGAGGAAGGGCTGTAGGGTTTGAAAAGAATTTCAAATCTGGCACGTTACACGCCCGTAGACCGAGGGTGTGTCGATGCACACGGCAGCCTCGCATGGTCGTGTATCTGTACGTGTCATTTCGCCGTGCCTTTTTTTTAGCCACCCATGCCCATGTCTAAGAAGTCAGTATGTTGGCACGGTTAAAGGACACGAGCGTGTCCTGTCCGTGGTTGGCAAGTCAGTAGCTTCACACGGTCGTGGGGAACGGCCTTGCCCCTTTGTTGGTGCATGTGGGGTCGTGGTTGGATCTGTGACGTCAAAAAGTGGTTGGGACTGATTCGCATGGCCTCTGTTATGTTAGTACCAAGATTCTGGTGGTCCACACGGCCACAGCCACGGCCGTGTGCAAGACCGTGTGACCTGGAAATCTACACTTTTTAGTTAGTTTTAAAAAAAAGAAAAATAAGAAGTAGGGTTAGTACTCGGGTTGCCTCCCGAGAAGCACTCATTTATAGTCTTAAGCTAGACTTTCCTCGTGTAGAAATTTCAGGGGGGTTTAAAGGTTTGAATATCTTCCCTCATATTATCAGTTTTATGTTCATCGTATTCTTCAGGTCGAGTAGCATTTATTTTAAAAGTGCCAAAAATAGGTTTGCTTACCTCGACTGTTCCGTGTGGAAGATCATTGATTACCTTAAAAAGGATTTCTTTGTTTGTGTCAGGGTTTGGAAGGAATAGTCGTGGGTCTGCTTTATCTGAAAATTCCTGATCTCTGACTTTGGAATTGTCTACCTCGTAGAGTGGTTTTGATTCTGTTTCCTGTATCCCTAATTTTTCCAAAGAAGTGTATTTTCCACTAGTCTAAGTCATTGGTTTGAATCCTTTGCTCCTCGTGAGTTATTTCTTTGTTGGCACTGTACTGAAGATCAGGTTCACTCGTGCCCTTTTTCGGTGGTTCTTTTGATTTTACTTTGTGTGGTTCTGGTTCTTCTTTGACCTGTGTCTTCTGCTCGTCTAATTTATTGACCCGAAGGCTTTGTTCCTCGAGTGCTTCTTCTCTGTTGGCTTGGGGTTCGTGTTTCGGCTTAGGTTTGTATTCTTATGCTGTTTCCTGCGGTGAAGGTTTTATAAATTGATTATCAAAGGAATTGTCTTTCTTACCTTCATCGATTGTTGTCCTGGTCGAGTCAAGAGCTTGAAGAGTGACTGTCTCGTCGCCAACACAAGGTATAAGTTTGCTTGCATCAACATCAATTCTAGTTCTGGAGATTGTTAAGAATGGCCTTCCTAATATTAAGGGGATTGAATTATCCTCTTCCATGTCTAAGACAACAAAGTTTACTGGGAAAACGAATTTATAAGGCATGACATTTATGCTCGCCCTTAAATCAGCTAACGCATTATCAATAGTTAAACTACCAATTAAACATGGAATTGTAAAACTCCCTAGATCTTTTTGCTTCTGTGGTAGTCTATTTTGTAGAATTTCTGAGCACTTTGCGTTGAGTTCCACGTGTGGCTCTTCGTCTAATTTGCATTTGTTTGTCAAGAGCTGTCTTAAAAATTTCCTCAAGTCTGGCATCTGGAAAAGAACTTCAAGAAGAGGAAAGTTAATATGTAATTTCTTTAAAAGTTTAAGAAACTTACCGAACTGTTCCTCTGTATCATCTCTTTTTAACGCTTTGGGATAAGGTATGCGAGGTTGGTACTCCTTGATTACTGGTTTCGGCTTTTCTTGCATTGCCTCTACTGTACCTTCGTCTACCTTGGTTTCTTGTGTTGGATTTGGTTCATCTAACCCTTTATTGTCATGAGCTGTGATGGCTTGAATCTGCTCCTTTGGGTTAGTCTCGGTATTACTTGGTAGACGTCCTTGCGGTCGTTCTGACATTAGCTTTGCGAGTCGTTCGACTGTATTGGTGACTTCTGTGACGGACTTAGTAACTTTTTAAATTGACGCTTTTTGGTCTTTACGTATTTTCTCATTTTCTTGGAAACAGTTTTCTGTGTCTGCCATGAATTTTGTCAGCATCTCTTCGAGGTTTGGCTTATTCTCTTGTGGATATGGCTGATTTTGGAAGTTTTGAGGAGGTTGTTGTCTTTGATTTCCTTGATTTCCTTGGCCTCCCCATGAAAAATTTGGATGGTTCCTCCAACCTGGATTGTAAGTTTTACTATAAGGATTATTATTGGATCTGAAATTATTACCTATATAGTTCATCTGTTCAGTCTCTACTCCAGGTTGGTAGGGTGGGTACTCAGGATTCGCCACTGTTCCACTTCTGTTGCACTGCATTACTGGATGTACCTGTGAAGAACACATATTATCAAGCTTTTTATTCATTATCTCCATCTGTGTTGATAGCATGGTCATTGTGTCTATGTTGAAAGCTTCGGCTGATTTTGTCAGTTTCGTCCTTGTAACTTGCCACTAATAATTATTTAGTGACATCTCTTCAATGAACTCGTACGCTGCTTCAGGAGTTTTGTTGTTCAGGGTTCCACTGGCAGCTGAGTCGATTAGTTGCCTCGTTGAGGGGTTTACACCGTTATAGAATGTTTGGACTTGTAGCCACAAGGGTAAACCATGGTGTGGACACCTTCTCAAGAGATCCTTGTACCTCTCCCATGCGTCATATAATGTCTCTAAATCCATCTGCACAAAAGAAGAGATATCATTTCGTAATTTGGCTGTCTTGGCCGGTGGGAAATATTTTAATAAAAAATTTTCGGTCATTTGTTCCCATGAAGTGATTGACCCTCGTGGTAACGAGTTTAACCACTGTTTGGCTTTATTCCTTAATGAAAAGGGAAATAACTGAAGACATATGGCATCATCAGAAACGCCATTTATTTTGAAGGTATCACAGAACTCTAAAAAGTTAGCTATATGAGTATTTGGGTCTTCGTCCTGCAAACCATCAAATTGAACAAACTGTTGAATCATTTGTATTGTGTTAGGCATTAATTCAAAATTATTAGAAGCTATAGCGGGCCTAATAATACTTGATTCTGCTCCTGTTAAATGTGGTTTAGCATAATCAAACATAGTACGTAGAGCATTGTGTTCCCCCACATCATGGGGTTGTGGAATATTCTCGTCCATCCCTTCAGTAGGATTGGATCTGTCTTCTTCCTCTCTTTTTGTGTAGTTTAGGGCTCGCCTGATTTCTCTGCGATTCCTATGAGCGGTAGCTTCAATATCACTATCGTATACTAAAGGTCCTCTCGGGTTCCTTCTAGTCATAAACTAAAGGTACCTAAAAAGAAAAAGAAGGAAAGAAAAATTAGAAAAATTAAACTTTAACCTAAAAACAAAAATAAATTGGTAAATAAAAAAATAATGGCTAAAGTAATAAAAATAGAGTTTTTTTTAATATTTTAGTTCCCCGGCAACGGCGCCAAAAACTTGATCGCTGAAATCAGAGCTTTAAAATTTATAAAAGAATGATTGAACCTAGAAACTAACTCTGACAACGATTAAAGGCAAGTGTACTGATCGCTGTGAAATCAGAGTTTTAAATATTTATAAAAGAACGATCAAACCTGGAGACTAACTTTGACAATGATGTTAAGGCAAGTGTACCTATCGGACAGTAGTATAGTTTAGGCAAGACCGGATGTCAAACCCAAAGGAACTAAATTGACTAATACTCACTTTCTTTTCACTACTTAGCCTAAAGGAAACAAAGGTTGGTTGTGGATAGTAGTAACGATAACTAAACTTAAAGGAACAAGGACAAGAAGACTAGATTGGGGATAACTTGGAAAAGACTCAGTTGATTTTTATGATACCCTCGGGAAGAATCCACCAAAACTTCACTTTATTACTTAACCTTAAATTATACGATTTCTTTTACTTAGCTTGATCCGTGAGACTCCCTAACCTATGCTAAACCTTCTCTCGAGGTGAATAACGTCTAATCCTAGGTTAATTAGTGGAACTCTCGTTCGCTTATAATAACCCCCTAGGAAAGCAGTAAATCGATCAATGGATTCTCATATTAGGTTTCACCCTAATCCGGCAAAATCTCGTAACCCTATCTCTAGGCGCCCGATCAACTCCGCTTGATTATGTGGATCTACTCTTAGGTAGGGTCTATTCCTCCTCCATCTAAGCACATTTGATGTTGATTAAGAAACATAATTAAGAACAAACTAAGTAATTTATCATATAATCTAAAAATTAAATAATAAACATCTGTCTAGGTTTCATCCCCCTCCAGGTGTCTGAAGGGTTTAGTTCATGAAAGGAAAATAAAACATCACAAGAGAAAAGATAAAACAAAACATAAGAAAAATCCTAAAACTCCCTGTTGGGATTGAAGGAGAATCCTGCCGTCTTGAGTATAATTCCGGCTTCTTGGTGATGAATTGACTGGCTATCCTCGCGTTATTTCCTAACTTTGACCTTCTCGGCTTGGCTCCTTGGCCTCGCTTTCGACCCCCCTTCAAGGTGGTACTTGGGGTGTATTTATAGGCTCTTGGAATGAGATTCTTTCTCCCTAAGTATCCTTTTTCGATTGAAATTACTCTTTCTAGGGTCAGAGGCACGGCCATGTCACACGCCCGTGCAAATCGTGGCCTATCCGTGTTCAGATTTCCTTGATGGCACGGCCGTGTATGGTGATGAGGAGGCCGTGCTCCAGGTGTTCATCGAGGCACGACCGTGTGGTCCTTGGTCTAGGCCGTGTCGATTTTATGGAAAGGCTTTTTTCCTTCTTTTTAGGCCCGTTTTACGTTCTTTTTGTTCTCGAGTGCTTTCCTGGGTATAAGACATGAAAAGAGAGGATTAAAAGCACCTTTTTATATAAAACAAAGCTTTAAAACTCTAAAAAGCATAATAAATGTGGGATTAAAATATGTTATATTTCTAGTTTATCAAATACCCCTACACTTAAGCTTTGCTTGTCCTCAAGCAAAATTCCCATCTTAAAATTAAAATGAACTTTTCCCACAATTTATAATTCTTATTGACAATGTTTTATCCTAATTCATAGATAATTCATACATGGAAGATTTAATTTAAATGTCCGAGAGGTTCAAGCTAGGCAAGTCATGAGTTTTATATCTCGAAAATATAGGTGTTTTCCTTCCCTTAAATGGCTACCTTTTCAATCTACAATCAACAAGGATGGATATCCTCATTCATGGTTCACTCAAATCACTCGGAAGTGTTTAAGTGTTAGACAAGATCGCTCATACGTCAAACCTGAAAAGTTAATCCCATAGGCTTGCTTGAAAATCTAATCTCCACCATCGTGTCTGAGATGATAATTAGATCAAAAGGTCTTTGATCGGGTTGTAATGGGGCTGAGGTGAAAGGTGAGGTCACAGGCTGAAGTTAGAAGGTTAGAATCGAGATTGACTTGATAAGTCCCTATCCTAAAATTTTTCCTAAGAATTTCATCAAATAAACTAAATAATACTTTACTAAAACGAGCTTTCATTGAAGCTACTCTTTTGATTGTTTAAGCTCTCTTTTCAAACTACAAATTGACAAACTTTGATTTTTTTTAAGGACAAACTAATAAATTTTTGGTAGCTAATCATATCAAAACTCGATTAAGGGTTAATCAAAAGAACAGGGAAAACAGATACAAAGGGTCAGGGGTTAATTTTAGCGGTTAAGTTAACAAAAAGGGTTGTCAGGATCAAAGGGGTTCACTAGGGGCTAATTTGTGAGGGTGAGCTATTTAGTGGAATTAGTGGGTTAAAACCTAAGTGACTTTATCATCTCTATATATCAACTTATAACTGTGGTCTCGATATGTATAAATGAAGCAAGTTCTAGAATAACAGTTCATAGTTGACACACTCATAATCAAAGAATGAGCACGGAAAAAAATGTATGCTCTATAGGTTCAAATGCTCACATAGAATTACGGGTGTTTTGATATCATCCTTATAAATTTCAAATTTCAAGGGAGAATTTAATTTCAGGTCAACAACCTAGCAACAATTTTATTGTCTTGAAAAACAGAGTCATCATGCTTGATTCTCTAGTATTCTTTAAACTAATCTTCAATGTACAATTAACTATGACTTATTTAAAAACATAACAATAAAAATCATAAATTGGTTAAAATTTCATCCTGATTAGTAATATGACAATTTTACTTTAAGAACAAGAGAACAAGATTTAATTAGGATTTTTAGGATAATGAAGAAAGTTAGGCACTATGTGAAGGTCATGCAGAATTTAACCATTTTTACCCCCCACACTCAAGATGTACAGTGTCCTCAATGTACAAAAATAAATAACTCAATAAGAGAAGAGGAGAAAATGGTACTTCCTGATTTTTATTGATGATATCCTTGAAGGTATGAATAGTGTGTGGATAGTGTATTGCACCTAAATGTTCTCTTGTGTAGGTGGAGTATCTGATTGATTTTGCAAAATCACTTTTGTTAATGATCTTTTTGAGGAAAAGAATATGTTTGTTAGGAATATTGGAATAATTGGATAGCCAGTTTTTAGAAATTTGCAATTGTAATAATAGTTCAAATGAAACATCCAAATAAAATGTAAAATAAAATAAAATGTAACAAAAAGTAAAAATGAAAGCAAATAAATTGAAAAGGACTTAGATGTCCTCATCGTTGGTCGGGTCTGGTGGTGGTGCCGATGTAGAGATATGGAGATGGTGACATATCTGTTGAAGTGTCGCCTCTATCCCATCAAATTGGCGGGCGTTTTCCGCAAAATGTAGCTCGAACTGATCAAGTCGTACGGAAATGTCTGCCAACGATGTTGCGGCTCGGTGTACGTGCTGGCTCGACTGCGGTGCCTCCTCTGAGGGTTGTGGGACATCATCAGGAATGCCCTCGTCTTCCTCCTCGGTATATGGTGATTTAATATGTACTGTGGAGGATTGGTCCCTCGGCGTTGTTTAATCATCCTCATATGTAACATGGTTTGGATACCTTGAGGAACCATGTTTCCCATCAGTGTGAGGGAGGAGATTTGCTCGTCACTATTGAGGAGGTTGAAGTGCCGAGCTATCCTTGTAATATACGTCCCCATCGACAGGATTCCCTTTCTGTGAGCTTCAATTTGATGTTGTATTGTGCAGGTAATGAAGCACGCTAAGTCGAGTACGTGTCCTTCAGACATGCAGGATAGGAAGTAGACATCGTGTTTGTTGACGACACCAGTGCTCTCCTTGCGACCGGTAATGGTATGCGTAAGTATGGCGTGGATGTATCGTAATGCGGGAGGAGGGGCTGTTGCTTTGGATTTGCTGGGGTTGTAGAAGGCCATCGTTGGTCGGAGGTGGAGCCAGCAGTCGTATGGGAGGTTGTGAGGTTTTCGGGTTAGGCCTTCAAGCGGGTTTTCAACGATGAAGTCCGCCGTGTAGAGGTTTAGGGCAGCTCCGAATTGGGGTACGCTGAGTCTTCGTACCTCACCCCTGAGACAGAATTGAATAGTGCCTAGATCGTCGTATTGAGCCATCACTGTTTGCATTGTGAAGGTGGAGCAGAACTCGAGTGTGAGCTCTAGGTATGTGGGCTCATCAATTGAGAAAAAGGTCTTCCATGGATCAGTCGATAGAAGTGCTTGGATATCAGTGGTGAGCTCGACTTGCCCGACGGCGTCCCAATCAATTCGTCATCCAGTGCCTATGGCCCTATATCGGATCGCTTTGTACCGATCTTCCTGAGCTGCTTGCATCGGAGGAACGAGTGTCAAAGTTTGGTAGTGGCGCTTGCGGAAGAGGATCCGGGCCCCTTTCTTTTCTTGCTTGGGACTGCTCGTTTCACTCGAGATGTTGACATATTTCCTGCAAATTAAAATCAAATGGAAAGTAATTTTTGCAGTTCAACCAATGTATTTGAGAATTGAGAATCATTATTATTCATAAATTTTTGACAATAGCAGAGCATCAATTCTTCAAAAAGAAAAACAATCTTGAAATAGAATCTACATGCATTTAACAAATAAGAAATCAAACAATGAAAATCATGCTGTTAAAAACTAAATAAATAAAAATGAATCATCAAGAAGAATTCCAACAAATAAGTAGATGAATTTAAACAAAAACCATGTTTTAACATAAACTAAACAAGAAATGAAATAAACTAAACACTATGAATCAGATTTTTAAGTCTAAAATTAAGCAAAAACTTAAGTAAAGAGGAAATATGTGGAAATGGGAAGAAGAAAGAACCAGGAGCGGTGGTAAGTGACGAGCACGTGAGAGGACACGGTGGTGGAGCTGGTTTTCGTAGGGTGGGCACGGTCTGGTGTTCATGGGCACGGTGGTGCTGCGGGCGTGTGGGTCTTTTATGTTTATTTCTTGTAGAAAAACGGCGGTGGGGAGGGAGAATTCTGGTTTTTATGGCTGGAATTTGGGGAGGAAATGAAAATCTAATTTAGGTTTTGAGGATTGGGGGGGAAGACGGTTGATTGTTTATATAGGTAGGGGAGCACGGCCTCGAGCCACGGCCGTGTTTAATTTGAATTGCCCGTGCTTTTCGCGATTTTTTTAAAATTGAGCGCGCTCAGGGCTCTTGGCACGTTCATGTGTCAGTTTGCACGCCCGTGTTCGGTAAGTAAAAAGGTTAACACGGTAGGGTAACACGGGCGTGTCTAGCCCGTGTATAACAAGTCAGTAACCTCAGAAATTTTTCACGGTTGTTTAGCACGGCTGTGCGGTGGCCGTGTTGTTGAAGTCAGTAGCTAGAAGAATTTTACACGATCATGGGACACGGTCGTGTTGAGGAATCGTAGCCCGTGTTATGTCTTAAAAACTCTACTCTGTGTTGGCACGGAATGTGGCACGTCCGTTTACCTTCCCCTGTTTCCTACACGTCCTGGGACACGGCCGTGGTTAAGGGCGTGTACAAAAATCCTGTATTTTAATGTGATGTTTAGAAAAATTAAAATAAAAGGAAAATGATTGTTAGTGTGTTAGTGCACGGGTTGCCTCCCGAGAAGCGCTCGTTTATAGTCTTAAGCTAGACTCTCCCTGTTTTCGGTCCTAAAAGATGGTTCATGGAGCTTAAGCTCCTCTCTCATATTGCCCAAATCTAAACCATTATAAATTTTAAGTCGATGACCATTTACCTTGAATGTGCCTTTAGTGGGATGGGTTACCTCGATAGTGCCATATGGAAATATTGTTTTGATCATGAACGGCCCTGACCACCTTGATTTCAGTTTTCCTGGGAATAACTTAAGCCTTGAGTTGTACAGTAGGACTAAGTCTCCTACTTCCAATTGCTTTGTCCTCTTGAGACGAGCATCATAGCGTCACTTCGTTGCTTCCTTGTACAATTTTGAGTTCTCATAGGCTTCCGTTCTCCATTCATCCAGCTCGTTCATCTGCATCATTCTTCTCTTTCCTGCAATGTTGAGATCAGTGTTCAAACATTTTATTGCCCAAAAAGCTTTGTGTTCTAATTCAAATGGTAAGTGACAGCTTTTCCCATATACAAGCTTGTATGGAGATGTCCCTAAAGGTGTTTTAAAAGTTATTCTAAAGGCCCATAATGCATCATCTAATTTTAATGCCCAATCTTTTCTATTTGGTTCAATGGTTTTTTCTAGAATGCGTTTAAGTTCTTGATTTGCTACCTCAACTTGCCCACTGGTTTGAGGATGATATGGGGTTGCTATTTTGTGATATACTCCATATTTTTTTTAAAAGTTTTTCAAACTGAGTATTGCAAAAATGCGTACCCTATCACTAATGATTGCTCTCGGTGTACCAAATCGAGAAAAGAGTTTCTTGAGAAATCTCACTATTACCCTGGCATCATTGGTAGGTAAAGCTTCTGCTTCTACCCATTTTGACACATAATTGACTGCTACTAGAATGTACTTATTTCCAAATGAATTAGGAAATGGTCCCATAAAATCAATACCCCCTACATCAAATATTTCACATGATAGCATATATGTTTGGGGCATTTCATCGCGTTTAGAGATATTACCTATTCGTTGACATCAATCACACGAAGTAGCGTACCTATTTGCATCTTTAAATAGAGTAGGCCAGAAAAAACCTGATTCAAGTATTTTGTATGCCATCTTGATACCACTATAATGTCCTACTGATGGTCCTGAATGACATTGTTCCAAGATCTTGCTCGCCTCTGTCTTTGTAACTCATCTCCGAATGACCTAATCTGCACAAATACAAAAAAGAAAGGGATCTTCCCAAAAGTAGTTTTTCACATCAGCAAAGAATCTCTTCTTTTGGTGATGTGTTAGTTTTTTTGGCAAGATGCTAGCTGCTAAATAATTCGCAATATTTGCAAACCATGGTATTTCAGAATGTATTAAAGAGAAGAGTTATTCCTCGGGGAACGAGTCATTTATTTCACCTTCGTTAAGCTCTTTGGCGTGTGGATTTTCAAGTCTAGACAAGTGGTCTGCTGCAAGATTTTCGGCTCCCTTCTTATCTTGTATTTCTAAATCTAATTCCTGTAAGAGTAAAATCCATCGTATGAGTAAAAGATAACGAAGAGCTGAGTGATCAATATAAACGACAACTTTAGACATTATTAGATACTGTCTAAATTTATCAAAGGAAAATACTACAGCTAGTAGCTCTTTTTCTGTGGTGGTGTAGTTTTCTTGTGCAGGTGTTAGTGTTCTGCTAGCGTAGTAAATAGGGTGAAAGTGCTTGTCTCTTCGTTGTCCCAAAACTGCACCTACTGCAAAATCACTTGCGTCACACATTAGTTCAAAGGGTGAGTTCCAATCAGGTGCAATAATAATTGGTGCATTTATTAGTTTATCTTTAAGAATGTTAAATGCAACTAAACATTCATGATTGAAATCAAAAGGAACATCTTTTTCTAGTAACCTTGTCAAAGGTTTAGCTATTTTAGAAAAATCTTTAATAAATCTTCTATAGAACACTGCATGTCCTAAAAAACTTCTAATAGCCTTGATAGAACTGGGGGGTAGTTTTTCTATAGCTTCAACTTTTGCTTTATCTACCTCGATTCCTTTACTAGAAATTTTGTGCCCTAACACTATTCCTTCTCTTACCATAAAGTGACATTTTTCCCAGTTTAAAACGAGATTTGTTTTTTCACATCTCATCAATACTCGTTTTAAATTTTTAAGGCAAAGATGGAAAGAATTACCGAAAACTGAGAAGTCATCCATAAATACCTCCATGATGTCTTCCACAAGTTCATCAAAATTGCTAGCATGCAACGCTGAAAAGTAGCAGGAGCATTACATAATCCAAAAGGCATTCGACGATAAGTAAAAGTACCGTATCGGCATGTGAATGTTGTTTTTTCTTGATCTTCTAGAGCTATAGGAATTTGGAAGTATCCAGAGAGTCCATCCAGAAAGCAGTAATACATATGCCCGGATAATCTTTCCAACATTTGATTTATGAAGGGTAGAGGGAAGTGATCCTTTTTGGTGGCATTGTTCAGCTTCCTATAATTTATGCAAACTCTCCAACCTTTGACTGTCCTTGTGGGGATCAACTCATTCTTTCCATTGGGTACCACCGTCATTCCTTCTTTTTTTGGAACTACCTGAACAGGACTTACCCAAGGGCTATCAGAGATAGGATAAATTATCCCTGCGTCTAGGAGTTTTATGACTTCTGCTTGACAACTTCTTTCATGTTTGGATTTAGTCTTCTCTGAGGTTGCACGCAGGGCTTGTAGACTTCTTCCATTAAAATTTTATGGGTGCGGAACGTGGGGCTTATTCCCTTGATGTCAGAAATTTTCCATGCTATGGCTTTTTTGTGCTCTTTTAGAACCTCTATCAGTTCCTCTTTTTCCTTAGGTTCTAGTTCTGCCGATATAATTACTGGCAATGTGAAATTATCTCCGAGGAATGCATATTCCAAGTGTGTCGGCAATTGTTTCAATTCCAACTTGGACGGTTCTTCGATGAAGGGCTTTGTTTCGTCATCATTGTCAATGATCTCTTCTTTCGTTTGTTCAGATGATGACTTTTTCCAATTCAGCGCATCATCTTTGTCTTCTCCCTCCTCTTCCTAAGCAAGACACAGGTCCGTTGTGTCGTCATGTAGAATTTCCTGTAATGAATGCTGAATAATACAATTACTAGTATCAACGAAATAACAGGAACCATCTTGTTCTTTAGAATATCGCATAGCATCATAAATTTGGAAAGTGATTTCTTCGTCTCCTATTCTTAATGCGAGTTTACCATCTCCTACATCAATTACGGCCCTAGTAGTGGCTAAAAAGGGTTGCCTTAATATTAAGGGGACATTAATGTGTTCATCCATGTCTAATACAACAAAATCAACAGGGAAAATAAATTTATCAATTTTTACTAGAACATCTTCGATGATTCCTCTAGGATATTTAATGGATCTATCTGCTAACTGAATACTCATCCTGGTGGGAGTTGGTTCCCCAAGATCTAGTTGTTTAAACATTTTATAAGGCATTAAATTTATACTAGCACCTAAATCAGCTAACGCTTTCTTAACATTTAAAGTACCAATTAGACAAGGGATAGTAAAACTTCCTGGATGTTTTAACTTGGTAGGTAGCTTGTTCTGGAGAATGGCGGAACACTCTTCATTAAGTTCCACTGTTGAAACTTCTTCAAACTTTCGTTTGTTCGTTATTAGCTCCTTTAAAAATTTTTCATACTTTGGCATCTTTGAAATAACTTCAACAAACGGTAAGTTTATATGTATTTGTTTAAAGAGCTCTAAGAACTTACCGAATTGTGCATCTGTTCGCTCTCTTTTTTTAAACTGGCTGGTGTTGATGGCTTGTTTCCATTGCTTGATGGAATTTCATTCTCCATTTCCTTATCAGTTGCTTCATTACTGATGGTTGGGGACTGTTTTTTTAATTCGCTTAATTCCCTTCCACTTCTTAATGTAACTGCTTTTACCTGTTCTGTTCCATTAGGAAAACTTACTATATGTGATTCATCGGCAGTCTTGGTAAGCCATCCAATTGTTTGAATAATTTCCAAAGATGTCTTGGTGAACTTTTCGATTGATACTTGTTGTTTTGTAATGATTCTCTCAATATCCTGTAAGTGTTTGTTTATGATTTGTAATCCCTTTTCATGTGGACAGGGCTGATTTCTGAAGTTTTGGGAGGATTGTTGTCTTTGATTCCCTTGATTGCCTTGTCCTCCCCATGAAAAATTTGGGTGGTTCCTCCAACCTGGATTGTAAGTATTACTATAAGGATTATTATTAGAACGGAAATTGTTACCTATATAGTTCATCTGTTCATCTTCTGCTCCTGGTTGGTAGGGTGGGTACTCAGCATTCGCCACAGTTCCCCCTACATCGCACTGCATGACTGGATGTATCTGTGAAGAACATAAACTATCAAGCTTCTTATTCATCACCTCTAGCTGCATTGATAGCATGGTCATGGAGTCAACGCTGTAGACTTCTGCCGATTTTGTTAGCTTGGTCCTCGAAGCTTGCCATTGATAGTTGTTTAAAGACATCTCTTCAATGAACTCATAGGCTGCTTCAGGCGTCTTGTTGTTTAGCGTTCCACTGGCGGCTGAATCTATTAGTTGCCTCGTTTAGGGATTTACTCCGTTGTAAAAGGTTTGGACTTGTAGCCACAGGGGTAAACCATGATGTGGGCACCTCCTCAAGAGATCTTTGAACCTCTCCCATGCGTCGTATAACGTTTCTAAATCCATCTGCACAAAGGAAGAGATATCATTACGTAATTTGGCCGTCTTGGCCGGTGGAAAATATTTCATTAAAAACTTTTCGGTCATTTGATCCCATGTGGTGATAGATCCTCGTTGTAACGAGTTTAACCACTATTTTGCTTTATTCCTTAATGAAAAAGGAAATAATCGAAGACGAATGGCATCATCAGAAACGCCATTTATTTTAAATGTATCACAGAACTCCAAAAAGTTAGCTATATGCATGTTTGGGTCTTCGTCCTGCAAACCATCAAATTGGACAAACTGTTAAATCATTTGTATTGTGTTAGGTTTTAACTCAAAAGTATTAGCAGTTATAGCAGGCATAACAATACTAGATTCTGCTCCTGTTAAATGTGGTTTTGCATAATCAAACATTGTACGTGGAGCATTCTGTTCTCCCACATCGTGTAATGGTGGGCGGTGTTCGTCCATCCCTTCAGTAGGATTGGATCTATCTTCTTCCTCTCTTTCTGTGTTGTAACACCCAAAACCCGGCCCAAACATTACGACCGAATTTGGTATGTTACAGAGGAAAACATTTTGAAAATCCCTTTTAGCCGATACAACTTTTGGTGAAAACATTTCATTTTTAATAGGATATTGTTTTGTTTAAAACAATTGAGGTGTATGAAGAAAGCAACACTTAGCTTTGTTGTTAAAAAAAATCTATTAAGTCATGTTGTTACCAATTTTGTCGATGTACCCGATGGCACAAAAAAAAAAAAATTTACGTTTGAATTTAAGAGAACTCGTTTAACCATATTAAAGTCATTAAGTAATTTAAAATTTCATCCAAAACATGTGAAATAATCAAAACGAAATTTTAGGAGGCCTTATTACAACTTGAACAAATAAAACCAATAATAAAACGATAATAACTCAAAGTTCATTTAAACCACATTTCCACTGCATGGCCACCTCGAGTCCATCCGGCTCCTCATCCGCGATCTACGAGTCACCTGAAAAAGTTAAAGGAGAAGGTGAGTCACCAAGACTCAATGTGTAATCCTTCCCCCAATTTAATGTAACATCATACACAAATCATATCTAAGTTTAACATGCATCCAACCTAGCCATCCAAAACTCCTTTCTCTACCCCGTGTGGTACCAAACCACTGTTGGTGCCAAACCACTGGGGACCCAAAGTCACGATATCCATCAATATTATGGTGCCAAACCACTGGTGGTGCCAAACCACTGGTGACCTGAAGTCACAAATAATAAGTTGTGGGGCCAACCCACGTGTGATACCAAATCACTGGCGACGATCCCATAATATCAACCGTGGGGCCAACCCACTATGGTGCTAAGCCACTGGGACAAGTCGCTATGAGGTGCCAAACCTCTGGTGACCCAAAGTCACGAAATGTGGTACCAAACCACTGGTGTCCAAAGACACGGATATCACTTCCCCCTCCTCTCAGATCACCCACCATAGCATAATATGCATGTAAAAGAAATCATGCCAGTCATGCTTAAAAATAATAATAACATACACTGAATAGGTCATAAACCTATTTTTACGTATCACGTATACCAAATATGTCATGCATCCATATGCATTATATCGTAAGCTCATATCGACAAGGACTTACCTGAATCCTTGCTCATACCTTTACGGTAATAAATCCAAATCTACATAAATCCGGATTAGCATATACAATATATTAGCACTTTTATTAGTTATGAATCGTATGTACACACACATTAACGAAAAGCCCTAAATCCCAAAGAGTCGATATGCCACACTAGATTTCCTTGCTCCTATATTCGGCCAAACATAAAGATTAGTACCAAGGCCATTCGGCCAACCCAAATAAACCCAAAGGGTTAACGCTTGAAACCCGAGACCTTACCCAAACGCCCGTTGGATACTAGCCACCACACGCTATGTGATTCTACTTCACTTCCCTACAATCGGCAATCATACATCCATATTAATAGCCTTCGGCTTTTGATTACTTAAAAGAATTAATGATCTTAAAATGGATCCTTACCACTCCTACCAAAGCCGATTGTCAGAGAATAGGGGTTTGGATTGTGTACTTCAAAATCCTGGAGTACCTTATGAGAATCGGTTTCAAAGAAGAAAATAAGTTAGCCACACCATCAACAAATGCTGGATTTCAGCTTTCCTCTTATCCAAGTCGACAGAGAACAGGAAAACATGGGAGGAGAGTTTCGGCAACCACATACCTTCACAAATCGATGGAAGAGAAAATCCCGAAAAGTATCTACACCCACTTGCTATTCGGCCAAAGTTGATCTACTAGGAAAAAGGGATTTCAAAGATACCAATGGAGTATATTCATTGGGAGAGAAAGAAAGAAATAGGAGATAGGGGTTTCGCAAAAGAAATTGGTGTTAAGCAAAAAAAGAAAAAGAGGAAGATGACAATAGTGGTTTGAGTTTTGAGAAAATGAGAAAGAAGAGAGAAAAAAAAATAAAAGATGAGAGAGAGGGAAATTCGGCTATTTGCAAAAGGGAAAAAGAAAAAGAATCAAATGATAAATATGTGCCTTAAGAGAATTCGGCACTCTCCTGCCCCCATACTCAGTCTCTTAGCCGTCCACTCCTCTTCAACAAGGAGTTTAAAATTCGGCCACCTCCTAAAAATGCTCCTGGCCACTAATTCCAACAAGTTTGAATTAGTCACATTCCTAAATTTTCTCTCTGCCAACCATTTGAATATTTTTGACTTGGTCCATCTTTATCTGACAGAAGTTGAGCTGCACACAACTCCTTCCCCTCCTTGGCGTCAAAATAGAAAGCAAAAGGTGGGATTTCTGCTGCTCGAACATGAGACCTCCTTCCCTTGCAAGTGGCGTCAATCCCAGGCTCTAAGTGGCGCCTCTTTGCCACTTGGCCAAGCCCTTTTTAGTGTCATCTATTCCCTTTTTGAAACTTGTAACCCCTATTTACTATGGCTCCTTGTTTTATTAAAGCTTACAAATAAAATTTTATACCACTCGAGCCTACTCAAGGTCTATAACTAAGTCTTATTACACCATAAATAGTATTACAGCAATCCAATCATATGCACAACAATACAATCACAAATAACCCCTAATTTAGGATGTTACAGTTCTGCCCCCCTTAAAAGTAATTTCGGCCCCGAAATTACCTGATCAGAAGAGTTGGGGGTATTGCTGCCGCATCACATCCTCGGGTTCCCACGTAGCCTCCTCCGCACCATGGTTTCGCCATAGCACTTTCACCAAAGGTACTGACTTCCTATGCAGAACTTTGACATCTCAATTTAAGATCTGGACTGATTCCTCTTCGAAACATAAGTCCGAGTTTACCTCAATCTCTGCCACTGGTACAACGTGTGATGGATCTGACCGATATCGTCTAAGCATTGACACATGGAAGACGTCATGAATCTGTCTCAACTCTGCCGGCAGCTCGAGCTGATAAGTTACCGGTCCCACTCGCTTCAACACTGTATATGGCCCGATGAACCTAGGGCTTAGCTTCCCTTTATGCCCAAATCTCAATACCTTCTTCCAAGGCGACACCTTCAGAAAAACTTTATCTCCTACTGCATATTCCATTTCCTTGCGCTTAAAATCAGCATAAGACTTCTGCCTATCTGACGCTTCCTTGAGACGGGCCCGAATCACCTTAACTTTATTTTCGCCACACCAACTCGGACCCAAAACTTGTCGTTCACCTAACTCCGTCCAACACGTAGGAGTACGGCATTTTCGTCCATACAGTGCTTCATATGGTGCCATCTGGATACTCGCTTGATAACTATTGTTATCTTACTATTCATATGGTGCTTCATATGGTGAAAGGCTCTGCTGAAATCCAACCTCGTTCCCAAAGCCTGATGCAAAGCTCTCCAAAACCTTGACGTGAACCTCGGATCCCTATCCGAGATATTTGATGTTGGCACACCATGCAATCTTACTATTTCAGCCACATACAATCTTGCTAGCCTCTGAAGAGGATAATCCACTCTCACCGGTATGAAATGAGCTGACTTAGTTGGTCGGTCTACAATTACCCAAACCGAGTCCTTTTTACTAGGCGTGAGGGGTAGCCCACTGACAAAGTCCATGGTGATCCTCTCCCATTTCCACTGAGGAATCTTCACTGGTTGAAGTAAACCTGATGGCAACTGATGTTCAGCCTTAACCTACTGACACGTCAGGCACCTTCCCACAAATTCAGTCACCTCACGCTTTAGCCCTGGCCACCAGAATTGTTTCCGCAAATCTCCATACATCTTGCTACCTCCAGGATACATAGCGTATGGGCTGCTATGTGCATCTTGAAGAATTCTTTGTCTCAATTCCACATCCTTCGGCATACAAGCTCGCCCTTGAAAGCATAATACTCCATCACCAGACAAACTATACCCTTCTAAACCACGATCTTGAACTTGCAATCTCCGCGCATTCAAACTGTCGTCTACCAACTGTTTTTCCTTAATCTCCTCGATCCAAGTTGGCTTAACCTGTAATTCTGCCAAAAAACTTCCATCGTCATACAAACTAAGGTGGGCAAACATCGCCCTTAAGTCCGTCACGACCTTCCGGCTCAATGCGTCAGCCACTACGTTAGCCTTACCCGGATGGTACTCAATTGAACAGTCGTAGTCCTTCAACAGCTCAATCCATCGGCGCTGCCTCAAATTTAAATCCTTCTGAGTCAAGAGATACCTCAGACTTTTGTGATCTGTGTAGACTATCGACTTTTCTCCATACAAGTAATACCTCCATATTTTCAAAGCGAAGACTACTACCGCTAATTCCAAGTCATGAGTCGGATAGTTAACCTCATGCGATATTAGCTGACGGGATGCATAGGCCACTACTTTCCCGTCTTGCATCAACACACATCCCAAACCAGTATGGGACGCATCGCAGTAAACCGTGAACAACTTCCCTGCCTCAGGCTGTACTAGAACCGGAGCTTCCGTCAGAATCTTCCTTAGCTTGTCAAAACTTTCCTGCTGTTTCTCTGACCACACAAATGGAATTCCTTTTCTTAATAAATTAGTCAGCGGTGTCGGGATCAAAGAGAATCCTTCCACAAATCTTCGATAGTAACCTGCCAGACCCAAAAAACTCTGAATTTCTGCCACCGACCTAGGCGGTTTCCACTCCAACACCGCTTCAACCTTGCGAGGGTCCACTCTAATCCCTTCAGCTGATACTACGTGACCTAAGAAAGCCACCTCTTTAAGCCAAAATTCGCACTTACTGAATTTGGCAAATAATCGCTTTCTCCTCGGTATTTGCGTAACTATTCGCAAGTGCCTGTAATGTTCCTCCTCTGTCTTTGAGTAAACCAATATGTCGTCTATAAACACCACTACAAATTGGTCCAAATATTGCTGAAACACCCTATTCATTAAGTCCATAAACGCTGCTGGTGCGTTGGTCAACCCAAACGGCATCACCAGAAACTCGTAATGCCCATACCGAGTACGGAATGTAGTCTTGTGAACATCAACCTCCTTCACTTTAACTTGATGATACCTCGACCTAAGATCTATCTTCGAGAAAACTGATGCACCCTTCAGTTGGTCAAACAAGTCATAAATCCGGGGTAACGGATACTTGTTTTTGATCGTCAGCTTGTTTAGTTGGCGGTAGTCGATACACATCCGCATTGAACCGTCCTTTTTCTTGACAAATAGCACAGGTGCTCCACACAGAGATATACTTGGTCGGATAAACCCTCGGTCCAAGAGCTCCTAAATTTGAGCCTTCAGCTCCACCAACTCCTTCGGCGCCATTCGGTATGGTGCTATAGACACAGGCGCCGTTCCGGGCAACAAGTCTATACCGAACTCAACTTCCCTATCTGGAGGCAGACCCGGAAGTTCCTCTGGAAACACATCAGCGAATTCCCTTACTATTCGGACCTTCTCCACTGCTGACTCCTTAGCCTCCAAGGCACATATTCGAACCAAAAACGCCTCGCAACCCTTCCTGACCATTTTCTCCGCCTTCAGTACAGAGACCACAATTGATAGGTATTCCCTTCTGATACCTATCATTGCCACCTCCTTGCCTTCCATTGTTCTCAACACCATGCGCTTAGCTGTGCAATCTAAACTGGCTTGGTACCTCACCAGCCAATCCATTCCGAGAATCAGATCGAACTCCTTAAATGGTAGCTCCATCAAATCCGCTAAGAACACTACACCTTGGAGTTCTAGGGGTACATCCCTATACAACTTGTTTACTTCTACAGAGTGACCTAAAGGGCTAATTACTGTCATCTCCCTAGAAGTAGTCTCAAAGTCTAGGTTCATAGTCTCTACTATGCTACTAGCAACGTATGAACATCAATCAATGCAACATATGGAAGACCAAAAATTAGGAACGTACCGGTTATGACGTCCGGTGCGTCACCCTCCTCTCGACGCCTCGCTGCGTAGACTAAACCAGGCTGCCTTGCTTCGTGTTGTTGCTCGCACCTCGCCGCCCGATTCCGCGACCTCGACTAGAACCATTGCCTCCTCTACCATTGCCACGACCCCTCTGTGGTGGTCCTTCATTTCTAACCTGAGCACGATTCTGACCCTCTGGCTGATTCTTAGCTAACTTCCGAGGACAATCCCCCACCCGGTGATCCAACGATCCACATTCAAAGCATCCTCTTTCACCGGTCCAACATCCTCCCCAATGTGATTTCCCACAATGATTACACTGAGCCGGTCTCTGATTAGCACCCATGGGCCTTCCTGCCTGATTCGGCCGACTCTGCCTAGCCCTCTTCTGCGTATTACTACCCGATTCGAGCGACCGAAAGCCTCTTTCTCGCTTTATTCCCGTCAGTATTTACGTCTCACGGACTCCTTGATCCCTTCGGCTACCTTAGCCTTTTCCACTAGGACAGAAAACTCACGCTCCTGCTGTAGAGCAATCAGCAACATTAGATCATCCCTAAGTCCGTCTTCAAAGCGGACACAACGTTCATGCTCCGTTGACACAATTCTCCGAGCATAGCGGCTCAACCTCAAAAATTCTGCTTCATACTCAGACACGGACTTATTCCCTTGCACCAACCTCAGAAAGGCTTTCCTCTGTGCATCAATGTAGCTGGTGCCCACATGCTTCTTCTGATAAGCTGCTTTGAAGTACTCCCAAGTAAGATCATCTGCCGTGGCACCATCCTGAACCGTGAGCCACCACTGATAAGACTCATCCTTGAGAAGCGACACCGCTCCTTTCAGCTTCTCCTCATTCGTCAGATCGAGATCATCCATGATCTTTTTAGTCGATTCCAACCAATACTCCGCCGTACTGGGTGCCACTCCCGATACACCCCGGAATACCTCAGCTCCGTTGGCTCAGAGTCGCTCGGGTACAGATTTCTGAGCTCCCATTCCTCCACTTGCCCTTGCCACCATCTCAAGGAATCGTAACACAGCCTGCGATACTGCCTCACCTCCCGTCTAATCCTGTTCCTCAGCTCCAAAAGTTGGGGGTGGTGGTGGCGGTGGTACCTCATTCTCAGACCCCTGACCTGACCTAACGGGTTCTGACACAGTCATCCTGTCCCTACCGCCTCCACGACGGCCACGTCCTCTAGAGCTCATTTCTAACTATTGCGCTTTAATCTGATTAAGAAATTTTATGGATTAGTACTTGTTTCATTGATTATCCGCGAAGGAATCTTATGGAAGAGTTTAGAAGTTGTTCTTTCGATCAATCAAAGTTTTCAAGTCCTCTATCCTAGTTCACAGAAAAGCACATCCATTCCCTAATACCTTTCATACACATTCACTCTTCGGACATTTCTGTCCGTTCCTATCCCAGGGGTATTTTCGTCATTTGCCTACAGGGGTATGTTCGTAATAAATCAGGGAAATTTTGAAAACTTTAATAAACCAGGACAGCTTGAAATTTCCAAGACTAGAGAGTATTTTTGAAAATTTCTCAAATTAAGGGTGTGGCGAAGTTTTGGAAACCAGGGGTATTTTGGTAATTTTTCAATCTAGGGTAATTTTCTAAATTTCCAAAGTCAGGGTCTTATTTTGAAATACAGGGTTTTTGGATACTTTTGCAAAGTAAAAGTTTTATTGAAGTCGGGGTAATACGGTAATTTTAGAAACCAAGGGCATTTTCGTAATTTTGCCACTAGGGGCATTTTGGTAATTTTGTAAATTGAAAGTATTTTGAAGATTTCCCAAAAATAATTTTTGCTACTATTTAAAGGGGTACTTTAATGATTTTAAAACTAGAGTTTTCATAAAAACATGGCTAATCCCTTTCGGGTTTTATTTATTGTGTTTAGCCTATGACCGAGTCCTCTTGGTTAGGGTGAACCGAAGCTACGCACCAGGTAGGATTCCTGCGAAGAGGAGGTGAGTCACTAGGACTGCTTAAGTACCAGGCTCTTCCGGATCCAATCCTCGACATGCGCACCAGGGTTACCACACCCTAACTCGGCGACTTAGTCATAGGTTTGTTTAATTAGGCACTTAAAGTCTTATGTGATTTGTTGGGGTAACTAGTCCTAAGGTTCAAACACTTATCATACTATCTACGTTCCATACCTACCCTTCTACAGATAATAATTCATACAGTAGTTAGAAGTACTTACCTGGGCGGATTGGTGCCGGAGACTCGATGCCATGCTGTTCAAACCAAAAACTATTTCCATAACTTTTCTCAAAGGCCTACCAAAACATTTTGGGCCTTGGGCCCCCACAGCCGAGTTTTGAACTGGGCTCTGATACCAATTTTGTAGCACCCCAAACCCGGCCCAAACATTACGACCGAATTTGGTATGCTACAGAGGAAAACATTTTAAAAATCCCTTTTAGCCGATACAACTTTTGGTGAAAACATTTCATTTTTAATAGGATATTGTTTTGTTTAAAACAATTGAGGTGTATGAAGAAAGCAACACTTAGCTTTGTTGTTAAAAAAAATCTATTAAGTCATGTTGTTACCAATTTTGTCGATGTACCCGATGGCACAAAGAAAAAAAACATTTACGTTTGAATTTAAGAGAACTCGTTTAACCATATTAAAGTCATTAAGTAATTTAAAATTTCATCCAAAACATGTGAAATAATCAAAACGAAATTTTAGGATGCCTTATTACAACTTGAACAAATAAAACCGATAATAAAATGATAATAACTCAAAGTTCATTTAAACCACATTTCCACTGCATGGCCACCTCGAGTCTATCCGGCTCCTCATCCGCGATCTACGAGTCACCTGAAAAAGTTAAAGGAGAAGGTGAGTCACCAAGACTCAATGTGTAACCCTTCCCCCAGTTTAATATAACATCATACACAAATCATATCTAAGTTTAACATGCACCCAACCTAGCCATCAAAAACACCTTTCTCTACCCCGTGTGGTACCAAACCACTGGTGGTGCCAAACCACTGGTGACCCGAAGTCACAAATAATAAGTTGTGGGGCCAACCCACGTGTGATACCAAATCACTGGCCACGATCCTATAATATCAACCGTGGGGCCAACCCACTATGGTGCTAAGCCACTGGGACAAGTCGCTATGAGGTGCCAAACCTCTGGTGACCCAAAGTCACGAAATGTGGTACCAAACCACTGGTGTCCAAAGACACGGATATCACTTCCCCCACTCGGGATCACCCACCATAGCATAATATGCATGTAAAAGAAATCATGCCAGTCATGCTTAAAAATAATAATAACATACACTGAATAGGTCATAAACCTATTTTTACGTATCACATATACCAAATATGTCATGCATCCATATGCATTATATCGTAAGCTCATATCGACAAGGACTTACCTGAATCCTTACTCATACCTTTACGGTAATAAATCCAAATCTACATAAATCCGGTTTAGCATATACAATATATTAGCACTTTTATTAGTTATGAACTGTGTATGTACACACCTGTTACTAACGAAAGCCCTAAATCCCAAAGAGTCGATCTGCCACATTAGATTTCCTTGCTCCTATATTCGGCAAAACATAAAGATTAGTACCAAGGCCATTCGGCCAACCCAAATAAACCCAAAGGGTTAACGCTTGAAACCCGAGACCTTACCTAAACGCCCCTTGGATACTAGCCACCACACGCTATGTGATTCTACTTCACTTCCCTACAATCGGCAATCATACATCCATATTAATAGCCTTCGGCTTTTGATTACTTAAAAGAATTAATGATCTTAAAATGGATCCTTACCACCCTTACCAAAGCCGATTGTCAGAGAATAGGAGTTTGGATTGTGTACTTCAAAATCCCGGAGTACCTTATGAGAATCAGTTTCAAAGAAGAAAATAAGTTAGCCACACCATCAATAAATGCCGGATTTCGGCTTTCCTCTTATCCAAGTCGATAGAGAACAGGAAAACATAGGAGGAGAGTTTCGGCAACCACATACCTTCACAAATCGATGGAAGAGAAAATCCCGAAAAGTATCTACACCCACTTGCTATTCGGCCAAAGTTGATCTACTAGGAAAAAAGGGATTTCAGCACACCAATGGAGTATATTCGGCTAGAGAGAAAGAAAGAAATAGGGAGATAGGGGTTTCGGCAAAGAAATTGGTGTTAAGCAAAAAGAAGAAAAAGAGGAAGATGACAATAGTGGTTTCGATTTTGAGAAAATGAGAAAGAAGAGAGGAAAAAAATGGAAGATAAGAGAGAGGGAAATTCGGCTATTTGCAAAAGGGAAAAAGAAAAAGAATCAAATGATGAATTCGGCACTCTCCCCCCCATACTCAGTCTCTTAGCCGTCCACTCCTCTTCAACAAGGAGTTTAAAATTTGGCCACCTCCTAAAAATGCTCCTGGCCACTAATTCAAACAAGTTTGAATTAGTCACATTCCTAAATTTTCTCTCTGCAAACCATTTGAATATTTTTGACTTGGTCCATCTTTACCTGACAGAAGTTGAGCTGCACACAACTCCTTCCCCTCCTTGGATTCAAAATAGAAAGCAAAAGGTGGGATTTCTGCTGCTCGAACATGAGACCTCCTTCCCTTGCAAGTGACGTCAATCCCAGGCTCTAAGTGGCGCCTCTTTGCCACTTGGCCAAGCCCTTTTTAGTATCAACTATTCCCTTTTTGAAACTTGTAACCCCTATTTACTATGGCTCCTTGTTTTATTAAAGCTTATAAATAAAATTTTCTACCACTCGAGCCTACTCAAGGTCCATAACTAAGTCTTATTACACCATAAATAGTATTACAGCAATCCAATCATATGCACAACAATACAATCACAAATAACCCCTAATTTAGGATGTTACATGTGTAGTCTAGGGCTCGCTTGGTTTCCCGGCGATTTCTATGAGCGGTTGCTTCGATATCACTGTCGTATACCAAAGGTCCTCTCGGATTCCTTTTAGTCAAAAACTAGAGGTACATAGAAAAGAGAAAGAAATAAAATAAAATAAAATTCAAAAATTAAAGTTCTAACCTAAGTAAACAAAAATAAAAATAAAACAAATTATAAAATAATGGCTAAAATAGTAAAAATAAAGCTTTCTTAGTATTTTAGTTTCCCGGCAACGGCGCCAAAAACTTGATCGCTGTGAAATCAGAGTTTTAAATATTTATAAAAGAACGATCAAACCTGGAGACTAACTCTGACAACGATGTTAAGGCAAGTGTACCTATCGGACAGTAGTATAGTTTAGGCAAGACCGGATGTCGAACCCAAAAGAACTAAATTGACTAATACACACTTCCTTTTCACTACTTAGCTTAAAGAAAACAAAGGTTGGTTGTGGATGGTAGTAACGATAACTAGACTTAAAGGAACAAGGACAAGAAGACTAGATTGGGGATAACTTGGAAAAGACTCAGTTGATTTTTATGATACCCTCGGGAAGAATCCACCTAAACTTCACTTTATTACTTAACCTTAAATTATACGATTTCTTTTACTTAGCTTGATCCGTGAGACTCCTTAACCTATGCTAAACCCTCTCTCGAGGTGAATAACGTCAATCCTAGGTTAATTAGTGGAACTCTCGTTCGCTTATAATAACCCCCTAGGAAAGCAGTAAATTGTTCAATGGATTCCCATATTAGGTTTTACCTAATCCGGCAACATCTCGTAACCCTATCTCTATGCGCCCGATCAACTCCGCTTAATTATGTGGATCTACTCTTAGGTAGGGTCTATTCTTCCTCCACCTAAGCACATTTGATGTTGATTAAGAAACATAATTAAGAACAAACTAAGTAATTTATCATATAATCTAAAAATCAAATAATAAACATCTGTCTAGTTTTCATCCCCTTCTGGTATCTGAAGGGTTTAGTTCATGAAAGGAAAATAAAACATCACAAGAGAAAAGATAAAACAAGACATAAGAAAAATCCTAAAACTCCCTGTCGGGATTGAAGTAGAATTCTGCCGCCTTGAGTATAATTCCGGCTTCTTGGTGATGAATCGACTGGCTATCCTCGCGTTATTCCCTAACTCTGACCTTCTCGGCTTGGCTCCTTGGCCTCGCTTTCGACCCCCCTTCAAGGTAGTACTTGGGGTGTATTTATAGGCTCTTGGAATGAGATTCTTTCTCCCTAAGTATCCTTTTCCGATTGAAATTACTTTTTCCAGCGTCAGAGGCACGACCATGTCACACGTCCGTGCAAATGGTGGCCTATCCGTGTTCGAATTTCTTTGATGGCACGGCCGTGTGTGGTGATGAGGAGGCCGTGCTCCAGGTGTTCGTCGAGGCACGGTCGTGTGGTCCTTGGTCCAGGCCGTGTCGATTTTGTGGAAAGGTCTTTTTCCTTTGTTTTAGGCCCATGTTGCGTTCTTTTCATTCTCGGGTGCTTTCCTGGGTATAATACATGAAAAGAGAGGATTAGAAACACCTCTTTATATAAAACAAGGCTTTAAAACTCTAAAAAGCATAATAAATGTGGGATTAAAATATGTTATATTTCCAGTTTATCATGTACCTATCGGACAGAAGTATAGCTAAGGCAAGACCGGATTGTCGAACCCAAAGGAGCTAAAAGTACTAATACTAACTTTCTTTTTATTATTTAGCCTAAATATTAAGTGAAGTTGTTTTAATCTAATCTGCTACTAAGCTAAAGACACAAAGACAAAAAGAACGAATTGGGAAAATAACTTTAGGAAAAACTCAGTTAATCAAGACGATACCCTCAGGAAGAATCCACCTAGACTAGACTTTACTTGTTATTAAACCCTGAACCATATGATTTATTTACTTAGTTTGATCTGTAAGACTCCCTAACGTATATTAAACCCTCTCTCGAGGCGAATAACGTCTAACCCTAGGTTAATTAGTGGAACTTTCGTTCTCTTATAATAACCCCCTAGAATAGCAGTAAATCGATCTATGGACTCCCATATTAGTTTTTACACTAATCTGAAAAAATCTCGTCACCCTATCTCTAGGCGTGCAATCAACTCCGCTTAATTATGCTAGATCTACTCTTATGTAGGGTCTATTTCTCCTCCACCTAAGCACATCAAATTTAGATTAAGCATGCATAATTAAGAACAAACTAAGTATTTTTCATATAATTCAGAAAATAATAACAAGATCCATCATAGGTTTCATCCCATTCAGGTATCTGAAGGGTTTAGTTTATAACAAAATAAGAAAACATCTCAAGAGAAAAGATAAAACAAAATATAAGAAATCCCTAAAACTCCCTGAAGGAATTAAAAGAGAAATCCACTGTCTTGAGTAGAACTCCGGCTTCTTGAGATGGATCAACTGGCTATCTTCGAGTGATTCCCACAATTCTGGCCTTTTCGGCTTGGCTTCTTGGCCTAGCTAGCCGCCCCCTTTCTGGTAGCACTTAGGGGGTTTATATAGGCTTTCAAAAATACATTTCTTTCTCCCTAAGTATCCAAATCCGAGTGAAATTGCTCTTTACAGCGACAGGGACACGGCCGTGGCACACGCCCGTGTGGATCGTGGTCAGGCCGTGCTTGGACTTCTTTAATGAGGCACGGCCGTGTGAATTGGGAGAAGGCCGTGTTCTAGATGATTGGCGTGGCATGGCCGTGTGAACTTTGGGCTAGGCCGTGTCGATTTCATGATATGGCCCATTTACTCTATTCTGGGCCTGTTTCTCATTTTTTTTTATCCTCGAATGCTTTCCTGAGTATAAGACATGAAAAGAAAGGATTAAGAGCACGTTTTTATATGAAACAGAGGATAAATCATCCAAAAGCATACTAAATGCGGATTAAAATATATTATAATTACGGTTTATCAATTTGGAAGGTTGGGATTATTAAGAATCTACCCTTACTGTCAATAATGCCTTGACAAAATCATACTTAGTTTACTGCTCAGAAGAGTTCTAAAATGGTCTGCTGTTTTCGAGAGAAAAAACCTCAAGTTACCTTACCCGTGTCTATAGCATTAATGTGGTACCCTGCATTGTTTTCCTTTTGTGTGAACATTGCTCTATGTCTACAGTCTACTACAAGTATTGGTCGAGTACTTGCTCATATCCTTAATATCGATCCAACTAATCCAACCTTTTCAAATATAGATTTAGTTTTTGGGCATGCTGAACAGTCATATATGTGTAGGGATTCCACGCATACAATTTAGAAATAAAACAATTGAATGAAATAGTAAATTGATTCAGATGTACGCTTCAACCATTAAAGAAAATAAAAGTTTCATCATGTAATCCCAACCAGATGAGATTTAGCTCATCGGTTGGTACATAAAATACGAAAGACTTTGAGAAAATAGTTTTTGCGTGTCCAGTTCACACTCCAATAGCATGGTGTTCTGGGATGGTTGAGAGGGACTGCTTTCATCTTCCTCTTTCTGTCTCTACTCAGTTGCTACCCTCTATCTTTGCCTATGGATCACTCCCTCTTGTTCGCTCTTTTTGGGTTTCCTCCTTTGGCTTTTTTTTAGGCTTTTTCCCTAGGGTAAATCCAACAATGCAAGTTTATCTTCTCCTCTTTTTAAATTCTTTTTTCAACAACCCAAGATTATCTTCTCCTTTTTTTAGGTAGCTTTTTCTGATACAAGTACAGTTGGGTTGAAAGTGGTATGGCTTAAGTGTTGACTTGGTCTTCCCAGCATTGCCACGACATTTATGCTGACAATATCTCCAACCTTTGGCCTTGACAAACCTTCATTCCTTTATTTCTCGTTCCTGAACCTGCGCCTGCCAAACCACCAAACATAACCCTTCCACATACAATTAAATGTAACAAATAATATTTAAACATAGTCCAAGCTCCTAATGAAATGATGAAAATACGAATGAAAAAAGGCAACTAAATGTACCTATGTACAAGCAATTAGCTAGGTCTAAAGGCATGAAATATTACTATTTTCAAGAGTTATCAACAGGTGGAGATGGTACTGGTGACTAGTGAGCGACGACACAGGGATTTTTTTTTTTTGTGAAAATGGAAGATACCTGAAGGCTGGAATTGGATGGGCACTGGCGACAAAGGAAGTTGGAGACAGAGTGGCCATCAGATTGGAGACGGTTGTCGACAGGTAGGGACTGGTTAGTGGCACCATGGAAAATATTGTCAATGTTGTGGACAAAACTTAACTTATTTCCCTAATCTCTATCATTCAACTACATAGGGACATTTAGAGGCCCCACATATGAACAAACCAACCAAAAGATGTAACTGAAAAACCGTAAAAGTAACATATTTTAATCCCACATTTAGCTTACTTTTTGATGATTTATTCCTTGAATTATATAAAAAGGTGCTTGTAATCTTTTCTTTTCATTTTTTATACCCAGGAAAGCACCCGAGGATGAAAAGAACACAAAACAGGCCCAAAACAGAGTAAATGGGCCTTAACAAGAAATTGACACGGCCTGGCCCAAAATCCATATGGCCGTGCCTCGACGAACACCTAGAGCATGGCCTCAACTCTGCCTCACACGGCCGTGCCTCAAGTTAGAAATTTGAACACGATCTGGTCTCAATTCACACGGGCGTGTGCCATGGCCGTGCCTCTGTCGCTGGAAAGAGCAATTTCGGTCAGAAAAGGATACTTAGGGAGAAAGAATCCCATTCCAAGAGCCTATATATATCCCCTAAGTACTACCTTTGAAAAGGCGTGAAAGCTAGGCCAAGGAGCCAGGTCGAGAAGGTCAGAGTTAGGGAATAACGCGAGGATAGCCAGTTGATCCATCCCAAGAAGCCGGAATTATACTCAAGACGGCAGAATTCTCCTCCAATTCCTTCAGGGGGTTTTAGGGTTTTCTTATGTTTTGTTTTATCTTTTCTCTTGTGATGTTCTTTTTATTCATTATGAACTAAACCCTTCAGATACCTGAAGGGGATGAAACCTAGATGAGTTTTGTTATTTGATTCCTAAGTTATATGATAATTGCTTAGTTTGTTCTTAATTATGTTGCTTAATCCAAATCTAATGTGCTTAGGTGGAGGAGGAATAGACCCTGCCTAAGAGTAGATTTAACATAATTAAGCGGAGTTGATCGAACGCCTAGAGATAGGGTTACGAGATTTTGCCGGATTAGGGTGAAATCTAATATGGGAGTCCATTGATCGATTTACTGCTATCCTAGGGGGTTATTATAAGTGAACGAGAGTTCCACTAATTAACCTAGGGTTAGACGTTATTCGCCTAAAGAGAGGGTTTAATATAGGTTAGGGAGTCTTACGGATCAAGCTAAGTAAAAAATCATATAATTTAGGGTCAGATAACAAGTGAAGTCTAGGTGGATTCTTCCTAAGGGTATCATCGTAATCAACTGAGTTTTCCTTCAAAGTTATTTTTCTATTCATCCTTTTTGTCTTTGTGTCCTTAGTTTAGTCTTCGTCAATATAATTTAAAGCAACTTCACTCTATTTTTAAGGCTAAATAATAAAAAGAAAGTTAGTATTAGTACTCTTAGTTCCTTTGGGTTCGATATCCGGTCTTGCTAAGCTATACTACTGTTCGATAGGTACACTTGCCTTTAATCGTTGTCAAGTTAGTTTTCAGGTTTTGATCATTTTTTTATAAATTTTAAAACTCTGATTTCAGCGATCAAGTTTTTGGCGCCGTTGCTAGGGAACTAAAATATTAAAAAGGCTCTATTTTTATTATTTAACCGTTATTTTATTTTTCACAATTTATTTCTTTTGTTTTTAGGTTAAATTTTAGTTGTTGCTAGTTTTTCTTTCTTTCTCTTTTTTTTTTCAGGTACCTCTAGTTTATGACTAGAAGGAACCCGAGAGGACCTTTGGTATACGATTGTGATATTAAAGCAACCGCTCGCAGGAATCGTCGGGAAACCAGGTGAGCCCTAATTTACACAGAAAGAGAGGAAGAAAATTCCAATCCTATTGAAAGGATGGACGAGAATAACCAACCACCACGCAATGTGGGGGAACGCAATGCTCCACGTACAATGTTTGATTATGCGAAACCGCATTTAATAGGAACGGAATCAAGTATTGTTAGGCCTGCTATATCTGCTAACAATTTTGAATTAAAGCCTAACACAATACAAATGATTCAACAGTTTGTTCAATTTGATGGTTTGCAGGACGAAGATCCAAACATGCATATAGCTAACTTTTTAGAGTTCTGTGATACCTTCAAAATAAATGGTGTTTCGATGATGCCATACGTCTTGGTTATTCCCTTTTTCATTGAGAAATAAAGCTAAATAAATGGTTAAACTCGTTACAACGAGGTCAATCACCACATGGGATCGAGATGACCAAAAATTTTTAATGAAATATTTTCCACCGCCAAAAACGTCTAAATTAAGGAATGATATCTCTTCTTTTGTGCAGATGGATTTAGAAACGCTATACGATGCATGGGAGAGATTCAAAGATCTCTTGAGGAGGTGCCCACACCATGGCTTACCCTTGTGGCTACAAGTCCAAACATTCTATAACGGTGTAAACCCTTTAACAAGGCAACCGATTGATTCAAAGAAACGGTGGGGAACCCTAAATAACAAAACTCCAGAAGCAGCCTATGAGTTCATTGAGGAGATGTCATTAAACAATTATCAGTGGTAAGCTTCAAGGACCAAACCAACGAAATTGGTAGGAGTCTTCAACGTCGATGCCATGACCATGCTATCAACGCAACTTGAGATGATGAATAAAAAGCTTGATAGTTTGTGTTCTTCGCACGCACATCCAGTCATGAAGTGCGACGCAAGTGGAACCATGGCGAATCCTGAATACCCATCCTACCAACCGGAAGCAGAGAGCAAATAGATGAACTATATAGGTAATAATTTCTGATTCAATAATAATCCTTATAGTAACATTTACAATCCAGGTTGGAGGAACCACCCAAATTTTTCATGGGGAGGTCAAGGCAATCAAGGAAATCAAAGGCAACAACTTCCTCAAAACTTCCAAAATCAGCCTTATCCATAAGAGAAGAAACCTACCCTCGAGGAGATGATGGCAAGGTTCTCAGCAGACACAGAGAAACGTATTTAAGAAACTGATAGAACAATCAAAAGCAACGAGAGCCGAATTAATGAAATTGCTAAGCCGGTCAAGGAAGTAACTAACGCAGAAGAATAACTCGCAAAGCTAATGTCAGAACAACCACAAAGACGTCTACCAAGTAACACTGAGATTAACCTTAACGAGCAAATTCAAGCCATCATAGTTCACGACAGCGAGGAGTTAGATGAACCCAAACCAATTCCAGAAAGTAAGGTAGACGAAGGTACGATAGAGGTAGCACAAGAAAAGTTGAAACCATACCTTATCCCGAAGCGTTAGAGACGATTCATAGGAACAATTCGGTAACTTTCTTAAACTTTTAAAGAAATTACATATTAACTTACCTCTTCTTGAAGCTCTTTTTCAGATGCCAGACTCGAGGAAATTTTTAAGACAGCTTTTGACCAACAAACACAAAATAGATGAAGAGCACCATATGGAACTGAAAGCAACATGCTCAGCAATGTTACAAAATAGACTACCATAGAAGCAAAAAGATCCAGGGAGTTTTACAATTCCTTGTTTAATCGGTAGTTTAAATATTGATAATGCGTTAGCTGATTTAGGGGCAAGCATAAATGTCATGCCTTATACATTGTTTAAACGACTAGGTCTAGGGAAGCCCAAACAAACTAAGATGAGTATTCAATTAGCTGATAAAACTGTTAGAATTCCTAGGGGCATTATTGAAGACATTCTCGTAAAAATTGATAAATTTGTTTTCCTAGTAGACTTTGTTGTTTTAGACATGGATGAGGATAATTCAATCCCCTTAATTTTAGGAAGACCTTTCCTAGCAACTGCCAAGACTAAAATTAATGTTGCCACAGGCGAGCTCATACTTTGTGTAGGAGACGACTCAATTAGTCTTCAAGCCCTCGACTCAGCCAGGTCATTAAAGAACCAAGGTGAGAAAGAAAATTATTTTGATGACCATCCCATTACACCTTCTTTTTAGGAACCACCAAAAAAAGGAACGATTGAACCGGATCCCCAGTTTAGTGCCAACAAAGAAATAACTCACGAGGGGCAAAGGATTCAATCCAATAACTTAGACGAGTGGAAAATGCACTTCAAGGAAAAACTAGGGTTACACGAGGAAGAACCAAAATCACACGAAGTAAAACTAGAGGGACCACCAAAAGAGCTCGTGGGGACATCAAATCACTTTAAAATAGGAGACCAGGTAATATTAGACAAAGCCGATCCTCACATTACCATAACAGACCTGAAGGCAAAGGGAGAACTTCTTCTTAAGGTACACAATATCTTCCCACAAGGAATAGTCGAGGTAAGCAATATGATATTCGGCAATTTCAAGGCAAACGCTTCTCGACTTCAACTTTTTCAAGAGAATAAAACCATAAGCAGGAGGGAAGATGTTCAAACCTTTAAACCTCCCTAAAATTTTCAAATACGAGGAAAGTCTAGCTTAAGACTATAAACGAGCGCTTCTTGGGAGGCAACCCGAGCACTAACCCTATTTCTTTTTACATTTATTTGCATTTAAATTCTATTTTTTCTTTTTCTTCTTTTTAAACTAACAAAAAATACAGGTTTTCCAGGTCACACGGCCTTACACACGGCCGTGTTCGTGGCCGTGTGGACCACCAGAACCGCCACACTAACAGAGCAGAGGCCGTGCAAGTCAGTCCAACCACCCCCAAACGTCACGGATCCAACCACCCTCCCCACGGGCACCGATAGAAGGGCACGGCTGTGCCCCTCAACCGTGTGATGCTACTGACTTTCACACCACGGGCAGAACACACCCGTGCCTACAAACCGTGCGAAACTACTGACTTATCGAACATGGGCATGGGGATCCGAAGCATAGGCATAAGGTAACAACACACCCAAACACAAGGCAGTGTGAGGCGGCCGTGTAAATCGACACACCCTAGGACCACGGCCGTGGGAAAGCATCAGACCTGAACCCCTATTTAAACCCCACAACTCTCCCCCTTCCCTCCATCTAGTTTCATCTTTATTTTCTTTTTTTTTCACGCTTGCCCTCTCAGATTTTGCACTTCTTTCTTATCTAACACCCTTGAGCCACACAAAATCATGTCGAAGAAGTGGAAGAAGCTAAGTAGAGGCTCAACAACATAGAACGATCAACATGAGTTCATGCCGGCAGCTTCGACTACTCACCAAGCCAAGGGTCTTTGAGGCCATTTAGTTTTTATTTTCCATTTCTATTTCCTTTCATTCTCCTTTTCTTTAATAATCTTATGTTTAATTTATTTTAATTTAATTTAGTTTCTTAGTGCCAGGTTCACCAGGCTGCTTGGGAATCACGCCGACTACCACGATAACCTCTTCACTTCCGCCACCGCCATCACATCCCCAACCTTAGTGTTGATTCCTACCTTGCGAACCATCCTTCAATAAGGACTTCACAGTCTATCAATATTTTCTTTTCATTTTAGTTTTCTTCTTAGTCTCCTTCCCTTTAGTTTGTTTTTCTTTAATTCTATATTTAGTTTATTTTTATTAGGTCTTAATAAATCCTGGCTACTTCTCAGTGCGCTACCCAATTTCTTCATCTAGCGCAGGTTCATCATCAAGACCGACCATCACTGCCACCAAAGACACTCCTCCGGGAAAAACATCCAAAATTCAGGGAGTAATTCCTTCCCCTTCTCTTTTGATTTATCCATTAAATGTTATTATCTATGTTTGTACATTGAGGGCAATGTACATCTTAAGTGTGGGGGTGAATAGTTATTCTGAGAAAATGCCTAACTTTTTCCATTATTCTCAAACTTTGAGGATAAAAATGTCTAATTTTCTACATTGTTCTCAAATCCCCGAATTTAATATTGTTTTAAAGTAAAATTGTCATATTACTAATTAGGATGAAATTTCTGATGATTTGTGATTGTTATTGACATGTTTTAGAATAAGTCATAGTTAATTGTACATTGATAATTAATTTGAAGATTACTAGAGAATCCAGAATGATAAGTCTGCTTTTCAGGAAGTAAAATTTTGATAGGTTGTTGATCTAAATCTGAATATTACCTTGAAATTTGAAATTTACAAGGATGATGTCAAAACACCCATAATTTTTGTGAGATTTTGAACCTTATAGAGCATACATTCTTTTTCGTGCTCATTCTTTGATTATGAGTGTGTCAACTATGAACTGTTATTCTAGAACTTGCCTCGTTTATACATGTTGAGACCACACTTTTGATTTGATATTACAGAGATGATAAAGGCACCTAGGTCTAACCCCACTCACTCCACTAAATAGCCGACCTTTACAATTGACCCCTAGTGAACCACGTTGATCCTAACAAACCCTTTTTATTGACTCACCTACTAATATTAACCCAAAGCCCCTTTGTATTTGTTATCACCCTTTCTTTTGACTACCCTTTAATCGAGATTTGATTTGAGCTAGTTACCTAAGTATATTATTCTGGTAGTTAAATTTATCTTGTACTTAGTTTGTTCTAAAAAAAAATCGAAGTATTCAATATTAGTAGTATGAAAAGTGAGCTTACACAATCAAAGTCTATTTCCAAAAGAAAAGCTCGTACTAGTAGTGTGTGGGTATTTGATAAACCATAAAAGTAACATATTTTAATCCCACATTTAGCTTACTTTTTGATGATTTATTCCTTAAATTATATAAAAAGGTGCTTGTAATCCTTTCTTTTCATGTTTTATACCCAGGAAAGCACTCGAGAATGAAAAGAACATAAAACGGGTCCAAAACAGAGTAAATGGGCCTTAGCAAGAAATTGACACGGCCTGGCCCAAAATCCACATGGTCGTGCCTCGACGAACACCTAGAGCACGGCCTCAACTCCGCCTCAACGACCGTGCCTCAAGTTAGAAATTCGAACACGGTCTGGTCTCGATTCACACGAGCGTGTGCCATGGCCGTGCCTCTGTCATTGGAAAGAGCAATTTTGGTCGGAAAAGGATACCTAGGAGAAAGAATCGCATTCCAAGAGCCTATATATATCCCCTAAGTACCACCTTTGAAAAGGCGTGAAAGCTAGGCCAAGGAGCCAAGTCGAGAAGGTCAGAGTTAGAGAATAACGCTAGGATAGCCAGTTGATCCATCCAAAGAAGCCGGAATTATACTCAAGACGGCGGAATTCTTCTTCAATTTCTTCAGGGGGTTTTAGGGTTTTCTTATGTTTTGTTTTATCTTTTCTCTTGTGATGTTCTTTTTATTCATTATGAATAAACCCTTTAGATACCTAAAGGGGATGAAACCTAGATGAATTTTGTTATTTGATTTCTAAGTTATATGATAATTGCTTAGTTTGTTCTTAATTATGTTGCTTAATCCAAATCTAATGTGCTTAGGTGAAGGAGGAATAGACCCTGCCTAAGAGTAGATCTAACATAATTAAGCAGAGTTGATCGAACGCCTAGAGATAGGGTTACGAGATTTTTCCAGATTAGGGTGAAACCTAATAGGGGAGTCCTTTGATCGATTTAATGCTATCCTAGGGGGTTATTATAAGCGAACGAGAGTTCCACTAATTAACATAGGGTTAGACGTTATCCGCCTCGAGAGAGGGTTTAATATAGGTTAGGGAGTCTTACGGATCAAGCTAAGTAAAGAAATAATATAATTTAGGGTCAGATAACAAGTGAAGTCTAGATGGATTCTTCCTAAGGGTATCATCGTAATCAACTGAGTTTTCCTTCAAAGTTATTTTCCTATTCGTCCTTTTTGTCTTTGTGTCCTTAGTTTAGTCTTCGTCAATATAGTTTAAAGCAACTTCACTCTATTTTTAAGGCTAAATAATAAAAAGAAAGTTAGTATTAGTACTCTTAGTTCCTTTGGGTTTGATATCCAGTCTTGCCTAAGCTATACTACTGTTCCATAGGTACACTTGCCTTTAATCATTGTCAGAATTAGTTTTCAGGTTTTGATCATTCTTTTATAAATTTTAAAACTCTGATTTCAGTGATCAGTAACCCATTACCATGAACCTTAAATACCAAAGAACACTTTTGTCTCCAAGAGAGGACCAACAAGAGACCACTTAAGCATAACAACCGATTTCCCACCTGGCCAACCTCATAGGTAGGGCACCATTCGTATTGTTAGTGACATAGCACTACCAAACATGGGCCTCCCCCTATAAATATTGATAAGGGCTAAAAGTAACATATTTTTAGCCTCATAATGTGTTTTTGGGTGATTATTCGATGTTAATGGTGAATTTTATGGTCCTAATCATTTAAATTCATGTTTTTATACTTAAGAGAGAATTTAGGAGCAAAAAGAGTGAAAATAAAAAAATTGGAGTGATTTACAAGAGCCACACGGGCTGGATCATTCCACATGACCTTTAGATATGGCTATGTGAGCCACATAGGATGCCACACTGCCATGTGGAAGGTCGTGTCGATTTTAAAAATTGCACTCCAAATCGTAGAAAAATTATATTTTTAAGGTTTTTGGGGGCATACTAAGACCTATATATGATAAAAATAAGGAGATAGGAGGGAGCCATTATAGAATATTCAAGAAAACAACTCGAAAAACACCATTGAAGCCGATTCTGAAGCATATTTTTGTGAAAATTGAAGACTCCCAATTGATTTCTTAAGAGGTTATCATGAGTTTCTTTATTTATTTCGGTTATATTGCCTCTAGGTTGTTTAATTTTTAAGCATGAACTAATTTTCTAAATACCTAGGGAGATGAACCCTATGATAGATTCCGTCGTTTGATTTTTTATTTTACGCAATAAAGACTTAGATCTTCTTCTCAATTATGGATGCTTAATTCTTTGTTTAATATTTCTAGACTATTGATCTATGTTTGATGTGCTTCAATCAGAGGAGGAACATACTTTGTTTAAGAGTAGATCTAGCGTAATTGAGTGAAGTTGCATGTAATCCTAGAAATAGGATGACATAAATCTATTGGATTAGCGTCAAATCTAATAAGGGGATCCATTGATCGAGTTAATGTGAGAATTGGGGTTTTAATTAGAATGAAATTTCAATTAATCAACCTATAGTCAGTTGCTCTTATTCTTGAAGATAGATATTAACATAACTTAGAGGTTTCTATGAATCAAGTTACTAAGTGAAGAATTAGATCGATAATGACAGATGAAATCTAGGTGAATTCTTTCCTTGGTATTGTTTTGCTTATTGGTTGTTAATCGATTATTTTCTTGTTTTGTTTTTTGTCTCGTTCGTAGTTAATTAATTTAGTTAATTTTAGTTTTAACCAATCACTTGAATTTATCTGTTAAATAATAGAAAGATGGTAATTTCTAGTATTTTTAGTCTTCGTGGGAATGATATCTTTGCTCACTATAGCTATACTATTAATTGATAGATGGACTTGCCTTAGTTGAATTTTTAGTTGGTTTCATGGAAATCAAATTTTTGGTGCCGTTGCCAAGGACTAAGATATTAGGAAAGTTTCATTTCTATTAATTTAGCCATTTCTTAATTTAATTTTTACATTCTAATTTTTTGTTTGTTTGATTCTGACATGTTCTTTTGGTTTATGAATAGAAGAAACCCATTGGAATCGTTACTTTTTGACAGCGAGATTGAAAGAATTGCTTGCAAAAATCAGAGAGAAGTTAGAGAAGCAATGCAAGGTCAATAGATTTTAGAGAAGCAATGCAAGGTCAATAGATTTTAATAGAAGATTAAGAGGAAAAGGATATTATTATGGAGATGGATGATAATCAAAATAATCAGCAACCTCTTGTTCATCTTGCTCCTGAGACCATGTATGGTAGTTGCTGCGAATAATTTTGAGATCAAGACTAATACAATTTAGATGGTGCAACAATATGTTCATTTTGATAGGTTGCAAGATAAAGATTCGAATGCTCATATGGCTAACATTTTAGAGATTTGCAACACTTTCAAGATCGATAGTGTTACTGATGATGCAATACGCTTACGATTGTCCCCATTCTCTTTAAGGAGCAACCAATAACAGTGGTTGAATTCACTTCCACGGGGTTCTATCACAACTTTGGATCAGATGATTGAGAAGTTTCTATTGAAGTATTTCCCATCGGCTAAAACAACTAAGTTGAGAAATGACATCTCTTCTTTTTCTCAAATTAAGTTGGAGAGAAATAAGGATCTTCTGAGAATGTGTCGTCATCATGGGTTACCTTTATGGTTACAAGCTCAAACATTTTAAAACAGATCCCTCTACTAGGCAACTAATTGATGCAGCAGTTGGCGAAACATTGAATAATAAGATATCTAAGGCAGCTCAAGAGTTTATTGAGGAGATGACAGTGAATAACTATCAGTGGCAAGTCATAAAAATAAAACCGATTAAAGCGACTGGTGTTTTTAATATAGATGTAGTTGTTATGTTGGCAAGTCAGGTGGAATCACTGAGTAAGAAGATTGGTGGTTTGAGTTGCAATAACATGATGAATTCGGTAATGCAATGTAATGCAATTGGAGCAGAGATGATCAATCCAGAATGTTTACCCTTCGGTTCTAACATGAAGCATGAGCAAGTCAGCTTTATGGGTAACAATTCTAGAACTCAAAATAATCCTTATAGTAATAACTATAATCCAGGACCCCTTCGTGTTTTCAGCAACCTTATCAGCAAGAAAAGAAACTGAACCTTGAGGAGATGTTAGCTAAATTTATTTCAGTCTCTGAAACTTGATTTTAGAACATTGAGATAGCTTTGAAAAATCAACAAGCAATTGATTCAAAGGCTTGAAAATCATATTGGAAAACTTGCTAAACTAGTTTCGGAAAGACAACAAGCTTTACCTAGTAACATTGAAACTAACCCAATGGAACAAGTCCACGCAATCAAAGTTCAAAGCATGGAAGGGTTAGTCAAGCCTAAAAAAAGTGAATCTAGAAGCTGTTGAGAACAATGATTGGGTTGAGGAAAACAAGAAAAAGCATAATTTTATGGTTAGATAATAGAAACCACGAATTCCATATTCAGCAACATTGAACCAAGACCGCATAAAAGAATAAAATGATAAATTTCTTGAACTTTTTAAAAAATTGCATATTAACAAATAAAAAAGAAGTTATACGACTTGTCAACTGTGGAGCTCAATGAGGATTGCTCAGCCATTCTCCAAAACAAACTACCTAACAAGCTTAAAGATCTAGGGAGTTTTACTATTCCTTGTCTTATTGTTAGCTTAAATGTTAAAAAAGCTTTGGTTAATTTGAGGGCTAGTATAAATGTTGCCTTATAAAATTTTCAAACAACTTGGTCTCGGGTAACCAAAACCCACTAGGATGAATATTCAATTAGTTGACAGATGAATTAGGTATCCTAGGGGTATTACTGAAAATGTACTTGTTGAAGTCGATAATTTATATTTCCTATTGATTTTGTTATATTGGACATGGATAACGATATTGAGGTACCCATGATCTTAGGTCGACCATTTTTAGACACTGCTAGAACTGTTATTGATGTAGGTAGTGGTGAACTTGTGCTGAGCGTAGGTGATGAAAAGGTTACTCTTAAAGCACGTGATTTTGTTAGTTACTAGGAAGCGAGATGATACTCTTTATTCTGTTAATGTTAGTACTCATGTGACTCGACATTCTTTGCGGGAATTTGTTAATGAATACGTGTTCGAATAGTATCCATCTCAAGGTGAAAAGAATCAAGGGAAGAGTGGAGAGCGAATGGAATAGCTCAATGAATTAGATGAATGATGAACAAAGGTTGATGAGAACCCAAGAATAGTGAAAGAAATAACTAAGTACCATAGTGTGCATGTAAAGAGAACGAACCAATTCAAAGTCGGGGATAAAGTGCTACTAGACAAGTCAGATCCACTAATGTTTCCTTCGGAGCTTAAGTTAAGAGGGTCGATCCCAGTCGTGGTACAAAACGTATTTCCATATGGAACCATTGAGGTAACACACCCTGATTACGACACATTCAAGGTAAATAGTCTTCATCTTAAACTTTATTTTGGTGGTAATATTGACAACGAGAGAGAGGAGCTTTGGCTCTAAGATCTACCGTAACCATTTAAAAAGGGAAGTCGAGCATAAACTCTAAATAAATGCTTCTTTGGAGGCAACTTGAGTGTTTTTATTTTACTTATTTAATCATTTTAATTTCATGTTATTTTGAAAAAAAACTTTTGAATTTTTTTAAATTAAAAAAAAAGGTCCACACGGTCGGGGTGATCCACACGGCTTGGAGACACGGTCGTGTGGGACACACAACCTATACACACGGGCTGTCTAAAGTCGTGTGCATATTGGAGCAAGTTTTTTTCAATTTTTATCTAACCCACACGGGCTTAGAGAGTTACAGGGGCTAAAGACATGGTCGTATAAGATACAACACCTGTCTGAAACAACCCTAACTCGTATCTATCGCCAGAATAGGGTTACAGAGTATTATCATAGTTCATTAAACATTCTCATGCAATTTTTATTAAACATACTATTCATTCTCCAAATTTTTCTTATTGTCCCTTGAATGGGCCCTCAAGACCCAAAATGAGTATTAAAATCGAATCGAGACTTAATCAGAAACTCTATAAATTTTTCACAAAATTAAAAAAAAATTCTAAGGTACAGGGCTCACACGCCTGTGTGACTCTGGGACACGCTCGTGCTTCAGGCCAAATTAGGTGTAGGTTTCACACAGCCAAGACACACGCTCGAGTGCTAGGTCGTGTCTCCCACATGGCTGAGACACTCGTGTCTCTGCCGGTGTGCTCAATTCTGAGCATTCTATTTTCTCGAATTTAAGGTGCACAGAACACACGGCCTGGCTACACGTCCATGTACTTGGCCGTGTGGACAAAATGAAGCCATTTCTTAGCTTCATTTTCTCAGCCAAATTTGCCCACAACCTACACCAATACTTGCATGGATATACCAGCCAATTCAAGCATTAAAACCAAGCCTAAACTAACATCAATCATGGCATAATATCACATGCAATTCATGTTTATAATCATACTTTTAGTGTATATTCAAGATAAACATACTCTATTCATCCACATTTAACACATAAGCATTGAACATGAGATAACTTATAACATACCAAATTAAATCATTACTAGTCATTCCAATGGCTAGGTTACAAAACATCACTTACAAGTCATCACTTGGCCAAATAAGTCTATACATGCCATTATACCAAAATGAGATTTCTAAGTATACCAAAAAGGAGATAGTGGAGAGTGTGATTATGCTTCGACTGATCCTCCAACCTTCACGAGCTTACGGGCACTATAAAACAAGGGAAAATTAAACGGGGTAAGCCTTTTCATGCTTAGTAAGTTCATATAACGGAAAATAAACTTACCAATTATATGCATTCAAAACTAGCATACATAAACATACATTTCATCCATTATAGGTAGTTCACCTAAACATATACACTTAATCAAACAAGTTAGTCACATAACATCATATAAATATCAAGGAAACATAAATGAGGTCATTATATACAAACTTCTATTAATTCCACCTTTCCATATTTCGAGAGTCTTTCTTATTGAACTAATGAAATTTTGATGGACATTCGGGTGATGTACATAAGGTATACATATGAATTATCCGTCAATTTGTATTCATTACTGAAACACCCCATACCCGGCCCACGAGCCTTGATCGGATCTGGTTTGTTCCTCGATGTAAACCGGTTCAAAATTCTTTTGTTACTTTGAAAAATTTGTGTGTTTTGAAAGAAAGATTGTTTGCACTTTGAAAAATCTTAAGTGATTTTGGGAGAAAGTTCGAATTGGGTTGGGCTCAAGTTGAAAACAGGTTTATCTTATATTGAAATCTCTTTAACTTAGATGTCAAAACATTTAGGGTTTAGTTTAAAAGAAATTTACTTAAACTTTAATTGATAAAAATTTATAAACATAAAAATAAATGTAAAATAGTTCAACTATGGCCTTATTACATCAAATTAAACCCAAAATAAAATTCAAAGTACTTAAAATATAAAGAGTCCAAAATAAAGTAAAATCTGAACTTCACATGGCCACCACTAAGCTCCTGCCGACCCGGTCCATTACTGATCATCACCTGAAAAATGTTCCCACAACGGGGTGAATCAACAGACTCAATGTGTACTACAACACTAAGTCTTAACAAATTCAGGCATTTCATAGCATACATATTCATATGTCATTAGATTAAAAATGATGCAACCCGAACCCAAACCTAGATAGCCATCCGCTACACGTCTCCCGTACCAACCTGCATACCGTGGGGACTACTAAGTCGACCCTCCATCCGCTACACACCATCGAAGACTACCGCTGCAGACGACATGCTCATCGCCCTTATAATTTTCGTGGCATAGCCACTAGATAATATTCGTGTCATGTGACACCACATTCAGATAATGTGACCGAAGTCACCACATTCAGATAATGTGACCGAGGTCACCACATTCTTATATCGTGACAATAGTCACCACATTCGCTTCCCCTTTTCATATAACCTGTATGCCCCATACTATACATGCCATGCATTTCACATTCTTATTACTGATCACATGTTAAATATAACATATTTCATAATACTAGTAGGAGTAGGAAACGTACCTGAGTACTTTGTACCATTACATGGTACCTTAGCCACATTCTTACACTTTCATATTAACACATATAATAAGTTAGAGCCATAAATCTATTAAGACTAGTGTGAGGTACACACCTGATTAGCTTAGCGAATTCACTCCAAATTCCGAAGATCTCGATCTAGCGTCCTAGATCTTTTGTTCCTATATTCGGCCAACATATAGTAATTTACTAAAAGCCATTCGGCCATAAAACCAAATCCCAATAGGATTATGGTAATTAAATCCTTACCTTGGTGCCGTTTCCACTGCTAACCAAATCCCGAAAAGCTTTGCTATACACTTCTGTCGATTTGTCCCTAGAAACCAAGGTACACAATCGGTCATCACTTATACCAAATATATGGCCTCAAACCTGATATCAACACTTCCTTACCTTGCTTGCTTTAATGAATCAACTCTCGAAAACTCCTTAGTACACCCTTACCGTTAGCTACACAACAAAAACACTTATTATGGCACTAAAGCCATTCGGCCATCTCACATAAATCTAAGCCCACTCATGGTTTCAGCACATCCATGAAGGAAAGAATAAAATCGATTGCTTAAAGAAATACTTACCACTATCGCTTCCTTGGAGAGACAAAAGAGAATAGTCAATGAGAGGGAAAAGTGCCTGACTTCCGGCTTTTGAGACTTGCGACAGAAGAAGGAGGATAAGGGCTCTTGAGATTCGGTTATGGCTTTTAATAAAATACAAATAGAGGAATGATCACTTACCAGATTCGGCTAAGCCTCCAAATGAGGTTGGAATATTCGGCTACCACAAGTATATTTCGGCCTTTGAGAAACTTATGAGAAGAAGAGAAGAGTTTGAAGTATTTTGGCAATGGTAACAAGGGGAAATTCGGCTTCAAAGAGATAAAAAGGATTTGGGGTTGAAAGAAATTAAAGAATAAGAAGTGAGAGTAGGAGAATTTCGACACAAAGAAATTTAAAGAAGAAAAAGGTATCAAAGATGATTACTCCCCCCTTATAAAGAATTCGGCTACTATATCCTTGCTCTTATCAAAATCTTTGATAATCTCCTATATTATCTCTATATCACCTATTCAAAATAAATAAAACAACATTTTATCTCCTCATTTATCTCTTATCTACTTGTTTAAACTAAATAAAATAAAACCTCAATTATCATAAAAAAAAACAAACTAAATCCACATATATCCTACTCTTAGCCGAATTTTAAAAGGATAAATAGGCTTAATCCTCATCCAATTCGAAGTCCAATTGCCGTCCAACTTTTCCCCCATTCTTGACGTCAAAAGCCAAAAAAAATAAAACCCCACTCCTTGCTGCCCATGTGAATCGAACATGAGACTTGCTGGTGTCACCACACGCTACCAGCCACTTTGCTGCTAGCTCCTTTGCGTTATAAAACCCCAACAATTCTTTTTAAGGCCTTCTTCTCCCTTAACGCCAACTTGGAAAAATAAAAACACGCTTATGCTGCCCACAAGACTTGAACTTGAGCCTCCTGAAGCTCCCTTTCCCGCAAGCGTCCAAGCCACTTTGCTGCTGGTTCTTTTGTGTCATCAACTCCCCATAATTTCTTTTAAAACCTCCTTAGCCAAGCTCCTTATTGACGTAAAAATAAATACTCCTTCCTACTTCCTTAGCACCTCGAACCTGGGCCCTCTACCCATTGCTTGAGGCGTCACTTGCCCAAGCCTTAAGTGGCGCCTTGCAGCCACCTTACCAAGGCACTCTTTGTGTCCAAAAGCGCCTATAACTTCCCTTAAGGCCTCCCTGGCCCAATTCCCTTTTTAACTCTAAAAAAAAAAAATAAAAGTCCCTAATGCTTCCTACGTCGCTCGAACCTCTTCCCCTGGGCACTCCAAGTGACGCAACCACCCTTGCACCTTAGGTAGCGTCCCTTGCCACTTTTCCACATCACTTCTTGTGTCCTAAACTCCCTAAAACTTTTCTTAAGGCTACCTTAGCCTAGCTCCCCCTTTTTAACTTAAAAACCAATAATTGTCCAACGCTTTCTCTTCCATCCTATAATTTTAAAAACCCTTAATTCACTTCCAAACACTGCCAAAACCTACTACTCATGAATTATGCATGAACGCATAACCCCTAATCTAGGATGTTACAATTATTACCTATTGAACATAAGTTCAAAGAGCACACTCTTGAGCCACATATTTTACAATAGGATTACCAATCCAAGCTAAATCTCGATTTTCAACCAATGTTTACAGGAGTCATTTAGGATTGCCAGTCCAGGCTAAATCCTATTAGTGACTTGTACTCTAAAGAGCTTAATTAGGGTTAACCGTCCGGGCTAAACCCAATCTCTAACATATGCTCGAAAGGCTTAAATTCAGGATTACCTGTCCAGGCTAAATATTATTTGTAACCTTTGCCATATTATACTTATTTCAAGAAATCATCATAATCCATTGAATTTCAATATTTAACCGGGACATGATATTTCATCAATATTTCCAACTTGTAATTATTTCATTGTGTATATCACCACATACATATTACCACAATCACACAATTCAATTTGAACATTTTAACGTACCAAATTATGTTACACAAACTTACCTTGACAGTTGTTTGGGTTTGAATTTCAACTAATCCGAAACTTTTTGTTTCCCTCGATCTAATTTCGTAGTTGGTCTTTCCGGGTCTTTCTAAGCTTGAAAGGTTCTCTTCCTCTCTCCTAGGGTTTCCATAAAAAAATTGGGGAAGAAGATGAATAGAAAAGATGATAATTTCTTTTTATTTTTCTATCATCTTTTAATTTTGTTGATTTCCAATTTAGTCCCTAGTCATTTCTAATTTTTCTATGGATGAGTCACCAAGAAAAATCTACATAATTTTCTTAAAGGTTTAATTACCATATAAGGACCTCTAGTTTTGAATTCCATAGCTATTTAATCCTTATAGCTACCCGAAGATATGAGGATGGAGTTTGAATTAAAAAGTTTAAAATGTGATAATGTAATTGTTTGAAATTAAAATTTAATAATTGTAATTGTTTGAAATTAAAATTTGATTAAATCTTGAAGAGGAAAATAATTTAAAACTTCAATTTTAAAAATTTGGAGAAATTTTAAAACTTTGGAGAACCGAGTTTTGATTTCTAAAATGGGTATTTCAAGTCATGCCTTTCATTCTAAATCAGATAGCCTTTTATAGAGGGCTATTATCTCTTTACATCATTTGAACCGGGAAATTCAATCCCTTTCATCATTACATAATTGAAACTTTGATTACATAATTAAAACTTTTCAGAGAATATATTCTCGGGTTACAAAAATACAAACTACAGAGAATATTTACTATTCATGCGTCAGAGAAGCTTACTGTTCTTGCTAGAGAATATTTACTATTTATGCCAGAAAATATTTCCTGTTCACTCGCCTTTTCTTGCAGGAATATTTACTGTTTACTTTAGAGAATATTTCCTATTCACTCATCTTTTCTTGTAGGGAATATTTACTGTTTACTTTAGAGAATATTTCCTGTTCACTCGTCTTTTCTTGCATCATTTTTTCTTGGTCCTGGTGATGGTTACTAAAGTGGTATCGTCTACAAGATCCACCGTTTTGATTGAAGATGATGAAGATTTCTCATCTTCAGATTCAGAATCCATTGAGATGAGCATTTCAGCCGTGAGTTTTTTGTATTCCTTCTTAGTCTTAGCTTGAGCTAACATCGCACTAGCTGTCGATTATGCTTGAAGGAATTTCGCTGTGGTTTGATCCGGGGCTGCAGACTTACATAATCTCGGATTCTTGTTGAAAAAATTATCCAAATATTTTGAATCATATTTTTCATCATTAAACTTGTCCCACCATTTAGTTCTGTAGTTTCGAACTAGTAATGAAAATCCAGTATATTGATCTTGCTCATAGGAATAATTCCAAGAAACAATCCAAGAAATGCACAATTTTGAGAAAAAATGGATTGTTCTGTAAATGTGTTTTTGGTTTGGTTCAGGCTTAAATTTGTCAAAGAATTTGGGCCATAAATTTTTAATTTTTTCTAGTAGGATCTCAAAGGATGATGGTCCATACTAGTTTGGGAATTTGAATTGGGTACCGTATTTGAAATATATGAGCCAAGAATGTCTCATGTGTTGGTTGTTCATTAAGAAGGCATTGTACCAGGCCATTTGGTAATCCCAATATGTAAAATACGGGTGGTGGTCAATTTTGGTGTTAAATTTGGCTGGAAATCTCTTTGGAGAATTTGGGTTTTCACTCCAATCCCTTGGTCGAAGAATTTTTAATATTTGGGCTGTTGAATGGGTAATAAAATTTGGATCTTTTGGATCTGTGTAGTATTTGAACAGTATTGATCCAGTTTGAACCAGTATGTTTTCATAATACTATTGGGGTTTTTGAGAATCCAATGGTTTGAATTGCCATCAATTGAAAAGTTATTTTGCAAGTATATGTGGAGGTTTTTCTGAAAATTCTTCCTTAATAACAAGAATTTTTTCAAAACATTTGTTTGGAAAATATTGTGAGGATTTTTGTGTAGTAGCCTGTGAAGACACTGCTATTTCTTTTGGAAAAATATCTTGGAGAGATGTCTCTTTTAAAACATTTTTGAGAGGTTTTGGTTTGTGTAAAATAATCTCTTTATTTTTTGAAATCCTTGCTGCTTTACTAGAAATTTTTTTGAGAGGAGTTTCCTCTTTCATTTGAGAAAAGGCCAATGCCACTTCTGGGGATTGAGAAAGGGACTCAATCCATTTTTTGATCTGAGAACCAATTTCATTTGGATCTTGTGCATCTTGAATGATTGTATTTTTGGAGGATTTTGATGATGATGATGATCTCTCATTTTCTTCTTCATGGCAAATTTCATACCATGACTTAATTGGTTTTGAGGAAATTTGGGTTGTCGAAACCATTTTTTTTCGAGTTTGTTTCAAACTTGGGGATCAAATTTAAAATATAAATTGGAGTCACCACCGATCCTTTATTTTAGGTATGATAAGATCACCTTGAGATGAATTATTTTAATAAAACATTTTGATTTATTAAAGCAATAATTTTGGTCTACGAAATCCAAGAAAATAGGCTCGGGAGTCGGTTACGTACGAGGAAGGATTAGCACCCTCGCAACGCCCAAAATTGGTACCAAATTGATTAATTAATGTCCTAATGTTGAAAACTTGAAATGATTTTAAAATACAATTCCATTTTAAAAAAATTAAAATAACTCGAATTTGATACTGAGAGTCTTTTGTTCCAAAGGAATAAAATACCATATCCAGTACGTTAGGATACGCCATTTCAAATCCTCGATGCCAATATCATCTCATGATTTCCAAAGTTCATGCATTTAAAATTTTTTTAAAAGGATATTCGAGGATCTGGTTATACGGAAAAACCGAAACCCAGCACGTTAGGGCACGATTTCTCGGATTTCCAAACATAGGATATTGCCTTATTTTTAAAGCTAAGAAAACACGAATGAAATCTTAAAAGGATATTCGGTTGTTTGGTTAAACGAAAAACTGAAACCCAGCACGTTAGGGCACGATCTCTCAGATTTCCAAACACGAAACATCGCCTTATTTTAAAGCTAAGAAAACACGAATGAAATCTTAAAAGGATGTTCGGTTATTTGGTCAAACGAAAAATTGAAACCCAACACGTTAGGGCATGATCTCTCGGATTTCCAAACACGAAACATCACCTTATTTTAAAAACCTTTGAACGGAATGATTTTAAAACTTTAACGACATTAAACTCGATTTCTTCTTTAACAAATAAACCGCAATGGAAAGATAATATACAAAAGTAGTGATTATTTACAAGTGAAATGCTACACTATCGAATCGCAAATGGCAAATGCATGTAAAATAAGAATTATAGTACACATAATAGTAATAATCACCGAACATGAAGTTAATGATAGGCAAAATAATTTAAAATAAAATACATACAAGTATGATATATGTAAAATATATTTGAAAAAACAAAAGTGATTTTAAACAAGTTTTAATACAACAAGATTTTAAAGGATTAAAAGGAAAATATAAAATTATTAATAGGTTTAAAAGCAAACGTACATGAAATTATGAGGAATTAATAATGTATTAAAATAAGTATCATAAAAATCTTGAATCAAAGGGTATATATAAAAAACTATGTATAAAATCTAAATGAATCAATTTAAAAATGTATTTTACAAATAAAAAATATATACAAATAGATGAAATAATTTAAAATAATATACTAAAATGATTTCAAGAAGAAATAAATAACAAGTAAATTAAAAATAATTAAAGAATTATACAAGTTAAACAATGATAGGTTCAATTGAAACGAAATCAAAAACTTATGTCCAATTTAAAAACTAATAAAGTTAGTAAAATAAAAATAAGGCCCAGAATAAAAGACGCCCTGATATAAAGGGACTAAAAGTGTGAATATTCAAGTTCTTTAAACACAACGTTTAAAAGTGGATGAAATTGAAATAACGTACAAACTTCCGGTGCAAAATTAAGGAAATAGAGAACACCTATATGGCTTATTCAAATTGTTCCTTTAGAGACTGAAACGTGTGGATCTAAGCCGCAATTGGGTCAGGTCATTGGATATTGGCCAATACGGCACCGTTTTGGTGCCAATGAATCAGGCTCCAAACGGTGCTGTTTCAGACTACTTATAAACCCCAAATTAAAACCTAAAACCAATTCTCAGCCATTTTGAAAAAATAGGAAACAGAAACCTAAGTCCCTTTTGTTCCTGTTCTCAGCTGCCACAAGGGATCCCCACTTGAACACCATTATTTCACCAGAAATGGTGGTTGGTGGCTCGCAGAGGTCCCATTTAGAACCCAGATTCACAACATAGACCATTTCAACGCTAAAACCCTCTCCAGAAACCCCGATTTCGAGGAAGGAGGAGAAGATTCCAGCGGTCTACTCACGAAGGTGTATCCCTTCTTTTTTTTTTTTGTTTATTACTTCATGCTAATAAAACAGAAAAAAAAAAAGAAAATGGCCTAAATCAAAGAAAAGGAAAATCAATCACCTTCTCAAAAATGGTTTCCAGTTGTATTTTTATATATTTATCTGCGTAAAAAAAATAATGGTTTGTTCCTTTTATAGCCGACTCAAAAAAAATACAAAGTTTTTTGCTGTTTTATTCTTTTTCGTTCTATATCTACTGTTGTCGTGGTCTGATTTGCAGGTACGGAGATGACGTGGCATTTGACGCGAGGTGTTCGAAGGTCTGCTGGAGGTACGGAGGCACATGGTGATGAGCGTGAAGGCACACGCACGGCGCGAAATCCCGAACCTTTAGGGTTTACATTTCATCGAAACTATTTGGGCCATTCGGGCGCTTTAGAATGGGTTTTTTAGGCCTAATTCGCGGTTTGGGTTTAGTGTAATTGGATAGGCTAATTTGGGTTTGTTATTTGGGCCCCAATGTGGACCATTTGGACTTTAAATGTAAACAGACTATGGATATTTTGGAATTTTATATTTTATTATTTTTTGAATTTGGTTTAATTTCTGACGGGCCCGGACGAAATGGGCCTTCTACAGCTGCCCCTCTTTGCTCACTGTCATGTAACGAGAATAGAGCAAAGACTTCAAAAAGGACCAATTTTGCCCGGTCTTCGAATCTTGAACTTCTTTCGGTGCTTTTCTTCTTCGAGTAGCTTCATTCCATCCCACTGCATCTTCAGGGGCAGGAGAACTAGCACTTCGATCCCAGACTTGTAGCTTCAATCTGCCCCATTGCAACTTCAGGGAGGCGAGACTTTCTATGGTAAATTCAATCCGACCTACTGCAACTTCAGAGGTATAGGATTCGTCATTTTAATCTGCTCCTCTACAACTTCAGGGAGATAGGATTAACTGTCTTCAGTCTGCTCCACTGCAACTTCAAGGAGATAAGACTTATGACTTCAACCTGCTCCACTGCAACTTCAGGGAGATAAGGTTTGTTTTGATATGCTCTACTGCAACTTCAGAGAGATAAGATCTATAATTTATAGCTTTAATCTGTTCCACTGCAACTTCATGGAAATAAGATTCGCCGTGGTGGATTTGATCCAACCTACTGCAACTTCAGATGTATGGGACCTGTGGATTCATCGATCTTGTTACACCGTCCTCTAGGGAACATGACCTGTAGAATCGATTTATGGAGTTATGCTTATGCATAATGATTAGGATACCGTGATCGGAATGAATCAAATGCTCCTAACTAAATGTGGTTTGCATGAATGCAAAATCTCATGAGAATGATCCCTTTTTTAAGGTTGTCATTGTTCATTGTTCTTCAAGGTTGCGTCACTGACATAATATCCTGTTTTTTGTTCAACTAACATTTCGACAGGAAATTCAGAAAAATGATCACTGTTTAGAGTTTCCTACTCAAATATTTCCAACCCTGAGGCTTGGTGAGTTCTAAATAAAAGTCCTGTTTTAGGTTCCCGTATTATTTAGAAGTTTTTAGAGTAACATGCAAAACTCCTTTTGTGAAAGTAGTATTAGTCCATTAATCAGTCCTCCAATACAAAATGCTTGACAATTGTCGAAACCATCCCTTTTTTGAAAAGGGCAGGAATCGAACTTGGGTTTTTAAAAAAAATGAGGGGAGTCGCCACTGACCTTTTATGAGGTGTGGTCGGATCACTTTTGTTTTAATAAAACATTTGGATTTGCTAAAACAATGTTTTTGGTCTACGAAAATTTGAGAAAACAGGTTCGGGAGTCAGTTACGTGTGGGATTAGCACCCTCGTCATGCCCAAAATTGGTACCGATTTGATTGATTAATGCCCTTATTGTCGAAAGTTGAAAATTTTTTAAAAAGGATTTAAAAAAAATCGATCTCTTTTGGAGATATTTGAGTTTCTCGCATTGAATCAAGATTTTCTCGTTTCGAAGGAATAAAATATCACATCCAATACTTTAGGACACAATAATTTAAATCTTCGAATCCGAGATCATCTCATAATTTCTTTAAATTGAATACAAGACTTTCTCGTTCCAAAGGAATAAAAGATCGCATCCAATACTTTAGGACACAGTAATTTAAATCCTCTAATCTGAGATCATCTCATAATTTTCTTAAATCGAATACCAAGACTTTCTCGCTCCAAAGGAATAAAAGATCGCATCCAATACTTTAGGACACAGTAATTTAAATCCTCGAACCCAAGATGAATATTGCATTATTTCAAAAATTTTTATTTTGGGATGAAATTTGTAAAGAATTAGGTTATGTCTTGAAGAAACATTATTCAAAACGTGGATGGGATTATATGACGGAAAAACGACAACGTAACACGAATTTGGCATAATACATGTAGTACATGACATCAGAATCATTAATCTAGAGCATTAACGTACATGAATAATAATAGTAATGATGGAACAATAATAAAAACGATAGTAATATTGACGATAATGCCAATAATATGGAAATACGGACAAATAAACTATAATATACGCAAGAACGGTAATCACACATTTTACACTATTTAAACATAAACGTTAATAGTCTAAAAAGAATGAATTAAACAACTTCAACGGAGATAACGCGTGAAGCAGTTTAAAATAATTATCAGGCTAATTTTAAGTAAAGAATGCATAATAAAAATAATATATGAGATGATTTCAAAACAGTGCCTAAAGGAATAAAAAATAAAAATAAAAATAGCAATATATGTATGTAGTTTAATAATATACAAAAAACTCAAGACAAATAATAATAATAATAATAATAATAATAATAATAATAATAACAACAAAAATGAAATTGAGATGTAAATATAAATAGGAATATATAAAATATGATAGCATGAATGAAAATAGAAGCATATGTGAAACAATATAATACAAATACATGAGTGAAAGCTAAACAAGTAATAATGGTATTAAATTAAGAAAATAAATATAAGTACAAATATAATAGATATAATAAAGCTAATAATAATACTAATAATAATGGTAAAATCACATAATGACAATAATCATAGTATGGTGTAGTAAATAATAAAAATAATGACAGTCAGGTTAATAGCAATATTAATGTTAAAAGCGAAATTAACCAAAGGAAATTAAAAAGGACAAAATCGAAAGAAAAGCAAAATCAAAGGCCGAAATTTAAAATAAAATGAATTGGGGCCTTTCTGTAACGCGCGAAAATGGAGAGGGACCAGATGGGGAATAATCCCGGCCCTTGTGCGCTGCATTTCAAGTGACCTGGACGCGGACTAAATCAAAAATGAAATAAACAACAGGACCAATTTAAAAAAAAAAGCGAAAATGCTAGCAGGGGGTTGATCGAATACGCTGAAAAGGGGGAGGGGCCATCGCGCAAATGTCCCTTTTAAGGGATATGCACGTACCCCCCTTTTCAGCAAACGGCGCCGTTTTACTGAATTTAAAGGGTCATCCTTTATACTTGTTTTTTTTTTATTTTCTTTCTTCTTTCAGAAATCTAAAAAAAACAGATTCTCTTCCTCTCCCCCTTTTGTGCCCGACGGTTAAGCTCCCCTCCGTCGCTCCGTCGCACCACCACTGCGTCTAGTGGACGATGAGGCGCAGAGGTCCCCTTTGACTCCGGTAATTCTCCTTTCCCTCGTCTTTTTTGGTTATTGTTTGTAAAAATTTTAAAACAATAAAATTAAACTGAAAATAGAATGAAAGTAGCAGTGAACAACAATAGGAACAGATCGAAGACAACCTTTCGATTTTCTGATTTATTCTTTAATTTCTCAGTGTTCGTAACTTGTAAGCCGAAAAAAAGTAAAAAAAAAATCAATGGTTTTTGCTCCGATTTTTATAACCGATGCTTTCAACATTCAATTCTGCTCTTTTTATTTGATTCTTGCTATGTTTGTCGTCTTCTTCTCGGCTTTCGCTCGCATGCTTCTCTTCTTTTTGCAGGTATCCGAGACGCATGTGGGAGTTGACAGAAGCATGGTGGGCAGCGGTCGAGGTATGGAGGACGGTGACCAATGGCCGAGGAGGCTAGTGGAGGTTGTCAGAAATGGCGTGACGGCTGAGGCAACTAGGGGCTAGGGTTCTGAAAATTTTAAGGTCTTGTGGGCTGTTGGGCCACTGTAAAATTGGGTCAGGGACTGGTTTAATTTGGGTTGAGTTTGTTTTGTTTGGGTTTGTTAATAGGCTAAATTGGGTTTGGTATTTGGACTGTTATGGTTTGGACTTTTAAATTTTTTATTGGTTTTTCTAATGGGCCCCGGGTTTTGTAACTGGGCCGGGCAAAATTTGAGTCTTATAGCTGCCCCTCTTTGCTCATTGTCATGAAACGAGAATAGAGCAAAGACAATAAAAGACCCAATTTTGCCCGGGCTTAGCTAAGCCTTGACTTCTTGATCCGCGTCTTCTTCAAACAGCTTCAAACTTCACTGTAACTGGAGGTTTGGGGTGATAAGAATTCAAAAAGAAGAGATTCGTAATTTTGATCTTCTCATTGAAACTTCTCGGAAATAGGAGGTGATAAGGATTCAGAAAAAAGAGATCTATAACTTTGATCTTCTCACTGAAGCTTCTTGGAAATGCTGGTCCTCAATATACTCAAGGAAGAGAGGTTAGTAGCTTTGTCCAGCTCCGCTGGTATATCGAGGTGATAGGAATTCGGAGAGAAGAGATCCATAACTTTCATCTTCTCGCTGAAACTTCTTGAAAATAAGAGGTGATAGGAATTCAAAAAGAAAAGGTTTGTAACTTTGATCTTCTCGCTGAAACTTTTCGGAAATAGGAGGTGATAGGAATTCAGAGAGAAGAGATACGTAACTTTGATCTTCTCGCTAAAACTTCTCGAAAATAAGAGGTGATAGGAATTCAGAAAGAAGAGGTCTGTAACTTTGATCTTCACGCTGAAACTTCTCGAAAATAGCAGGTGATAAGAATCCAAAAAGAAGAGATCTGCAACTTTGATCTTCTTGCTGAAACTTCTCAGAAATGTTGATCCTCAATACACTCAAGGATGAGGAGTTAGTAGTTTTGACCTGCCCCCTTGAGACTTCGAGGAGATAAGTCTGAACTTTTTAGTTTGCTTCCCTACTGTCCTCAGGAAGACTTCAATCTTTAGATCGCTCCACTGGAGCAAAATCTGAACTTCAACATTGTGGTACCCTCTTTGTGAGGAACCTGTCCTGTAGAATATGCTTATGTTTATGAAAATGATGAGGATGTTATGATCGAGATGACTCAAATACTCCTAACTATATGTGTCATGGGTGACATTTACATGAATGCTGAATGTCATGGGAATGGTGATTTTTCCAATGCAAAAAATGACTTAGGGTGTAATGATCGCCGTAAATCAAATGTTCCTAACAGGATGGTCATGAATGCATGAGAAAGGCCCCTTCTATGGTTTGGGTTGTCATTGCTCGTGGTTCAGCAAGGTTCTATCACTAATGCACTACGATTACTCTCTTGTTCAGCAGATATCTTTAACAGGAAACCCAAAGGAACGATCATATTCTATTAGCAAGCTTGCCCCGCTGTAATTTCATTGTCCCTTCTATTGTACCCTCTGAGACATAAAGTTTGTACCTCTCACCACAACCTCAGGAGAGTAATATTTGTTTTCTTCTAACCTTCTGGCTGTGACTCTGAGGTATAGGATCAATCACTGCTTACTGGGTATCATGACTTCATTTTGTACCTGGATCGGCATTGCTTATTATTCGTCAAAGTTGTATCTCCGACGAGGCGTCTGGTCTTTGTTCAAATAGACGATCATTTTTTTTTCAACATTTCTAAACCTTAGGTGGAATGAATTTTGAACAATATTCATGTCTCAGGTCCTTGTATTATTCAGAGGCTTTCAGAGTAACATATAGAACTCCTTTTATGAAAGTATTATTAGTTCCCTAATCATTGTTTCAATGTAAAATGCCCGGAAAGGATCGTAAGGAGGAAATTGATTGGGAGTATAGCTCAAAACACAACAGGTTAATCCAAACTGGCAAATGCAAACAAGAAAGAAATTCATTGAATAAGATAATCACAAATTACAAATTTAAGATGGGTAGAATGGAAATTAGGTGCCCCAGATATCGCAGCCTAAGCTTCTCTGCCTGAGCATTTGGAAGACCATTTTGAGTTTGATATGTGCTTAGGATATTTTGCGTATTTTGTTGATGCACCGCGAGCAACATACTCATTCCTTGTCCATTCGAGTGCAGCGGGGTTCTTCCTTCTTAGTTCAAGCCGCCTTTTTCAGGTTTTCGACTTAAATCCCTTTTGGTCTCAAAGCGCCCTTTGCGGGTTTTCGCCTTGGCCTCTCCTTCTTCTTCTTTTTTTTTTAGGGAATCAGGTTCAAGCAAAGTATTTTTTGACTGAATCTGAATTCACGGGGTTGGGCAAGCTTTTCCTATCCATTTCCATTAGGATCAGTGCACCTCCGGAGAAAGCCTTCATCACCACGTACGGTCCCTCCCAATTCGGCGTCCATTTTCCTCTAAAATCCTTCTGTATGGGGAGGATCTTCTTCTGTACCAGGTCTCCCTCGTGAAACTCTCTTGGGCGAACTTTTCTATTATAGGTTCGCATCATACATTTTTGATACATCTGACCGTGCCGGATAGCCCTTAGCCTCTTTTCTTCGATTAGGTTCAATTGATCGTATTGAGCCTGAATCCATTCGGCTTCATCCAGCTTTACTTCGGTCAAAACCCAAAGCGAAGGTATTTCCACTTCAATGGGCAGGACTGCCTCCATCCCGTAGACCAATGAGAAAGGTGTTGCCCCAGTGGAAGTCCTGACGGACGTTCGATAAGCATAAAGTGCAAATGGTAGTTTTTCATGCCAATCCTTATAAGTCTCTGTCATCTTCCCCACTATCTTCTTGATGTTCTTATTTGCTGCTTCCACTGCCCCATTCATTTTTGGACGGTACGGAGATGAGTTATGATGTTTAATGTTGAATTGACGACAAACATCTGCTATCGTGCTGTTGTTCAAATTCAATGCGTTGTCTGATATGATCCTTTCGGGCATCCCATATCGGTAAATGATTTCCTTCTTCAAAAATCGACTAACCGCTGATTTAGTGACGTTAGCACATGAAGCAGCTTCTACCCATTTCATGAAGTAGTCAATGACTGCGAAGATAAATCGGTGTCCGTTTGACGCTTTCAGTGAGATCGGTCCGATAACATCCATGCCCCACATGGAAAAGGGCCATGGGGAAGTCATAACGTGTAGGGGGACGGAGGCACGTGAATCTTATCTCCATAAATCTGGCATTTGTGACATTTCTTAGCATGGCTGATACAATCTCCTTCCATGGAGGACCAGTAATATCCAAATCTCATTATTTGCCTGGCCATTGTGAACCCGTTAGCATACGTCCCGCAAACGCCCTCATGAACTTCCTCTAGGATCATCTTGGCTTCTAAAGAATCGATGCATCTCAACAATACTTGATCTTTTCCCTTTTTGTACAGGATGTCCACGTCCAAAACATATTCGAGGGCCAATCTCCTGAGTGTCCTTTTCTCATTCTCAGTTGCATGATTTGGGTATTCGCGATTTCTCACATATCGCAATATATCTTGGTACCAGGGGTGATCGTTCTTTTCTTCTTCTTCTACGTTACAACAATAAGCTAGGGCCTCATAAATACTCATTTGAATGGGCTTTGCATCTTCTTGCTTACTTGCCTTAATCATGGAAGCTAAAGTAGCCAAAGCATCCGCCATCTAGTTTTCTTCTCGTGGGAGATAACTGAAGGTGATATCATCAAACTCCTCAATTAACCCCATGATTACCCTTCTATAGTTGATCAATTTTGGGTCTCTTGTCTCCTATTCGCCCCTTAGTTGGTAGACCACTAATGCGAAATCTCCATATACTTTCAGCGCTTTAACTCTTCATTCTATAGCAGTGCGGAGTCCCATGATACATGCTTCGTACTCTGCCATATTGTTTGTACAATCAAAATCTAACTTGCACGTGAACGGGTAGTGATTTCTATTTGGGGATACCAAGACTGCCCCAATCCCATTTCTAATAGCATTTAATGCTCCATCGAAATTCAATTTCCAAAGGTCATCTTTTGCAGTGTCTTCCTCCGTAGCTGCCACGTACATTAGATCTTCGTTGGGGAAATCAAAGTTCAATGGCTCATAATCTTCTAAAGCTCTACTAGCTAGGAAGTCGGCTATCGCGCTCCCTTTTATAGCTTTCTGGCTCATATATACAATATCAAATTCGGACAGTAGAATTTGCTATCTAGCCATCCTCCCATTCAAAGCGGTCGCCTCCATCATATACTTTAGGGGATCTAACTTTGAGATTAGCCAGGTCTTGTGATACAGCATGTATTGTCTCAATCTTCGAGTTGTCCAAATCAACGCACAACACAGTTTTTCAATTGGCGAATATCTCATTTCGCACTCAGTGAATTTCTTACTGAGGTAGTATATCGCCTTTTCTTTTCTTCCTGAATCATCGTGTTGACCTAGCACACATCCCATAGAGTGACTAAGCACCGTCAGATATAGGATTAATGGCTTATCGGGGCGTAGAGGTGACAGTACTGGAGGGTTTGACAAGTACTGTTTAACCCTATCGAAAGCTTCTTGACATTCATCATTCTATACGCCTGGGTTGTGTTTCTTCAAAAGACGAAATATGGGATCGCATTTCTCGGTTAACTGTGAAATAAACCGAACAATGTAATTTAGTCTTCCTAGGAAACCTCGAACTTCTTTTTTAGTGCGTGGCGGAGGCAATTCTTGTATAGCCCGGACTTTGTCTAAGTTGATCTCGATCCCCTTTTTGCTGACTATGAAGCCCAACAGTTTGCCAGACCTAGCTCCGAAAGTACATTTAGTGGGATTGAGTCTCAATTGGAATTTCCTTAACCTCAGGAACAACTTATGCAAAACTTGGATATGTTCTTCTTCTGTTTTAGACTTTGCAATCATGTCATCCACGTAAACCTTGATTTCCTTATGCATCATATCGTGGAACAGGGTCACCATGGCCCTTTGGTATGTAGCTCCTGCATTTTTTAACCCAAATGGCATTACTTTATAACAGAATGTGCCCCACAATGTTATGAAGGTAGTCTTTCCCATATCTTCAGGGTGCATCTTTATCTGATTGTATCCGGAGAAGCCATCCATGAAGGAAAATAGTGAAAAGCCCGCCGTGTTGTCTACTAGAGTATCAATATGAGGCAGAGGAAAATTATCCTTTGGGCTAGCCTTATTTAGGTCTCTATAATCCACACACATTCACACATTTCCGTCTTTTTTAGTGACAGGCACGATATTGGCTACCCATTCTGAATATTTGATCTCCTACAAGAATCCAGCATCGAACTGCTTTTGGACCTCTTCCTTTATTTTCAGCACAATATCCGGTCTCATCCTTCGAAGCTTCTACTGAACTGGCTTGTGATCCCTCCTTATGGGTAAGAGGTGTACTGCTATATCGGTGCTTAAACTAGGCATATCTTCATAAGACCATGCGAAGACATCCTTGAATTCCTACAACAGTTTGATAAGGTTCTGCCTTGTTTCCTCGGCTATCCCTATTCCAATATTTACCACTTTCCCTTCTTCCAACGTCCACGATCCTCATCGCTTCCTTATGAGGCGAATTTGTCTCTCCTCCCGCTCTACCATTCTTAACGAGATCGGGGGCAGTCATCGTCGTCATCATCTTCAAAATTCTGTAATTTTTCTAAGCATATGTCTTGCTCAAAAGGATATTTCGAATCCAAGGCAGCGTTGCTCAAGTCATTGATATCTAGGGACATGTTGCAGTTTAAGAAAATACGGGCGGAATGAATGAATTTGTAAATGAACAATTGTATGTATGATAATGCTGAAAGAATGATCAGAAAACAAAGAAAGGAGATGTTTGCTTCAAACGATGATAAAAATGCATTTTATTGATATAACGATACTTGAACATGCGCCTATTTCACAAAAGAAATCTTGCTGCTCTTAGGCTTAAAGCAACAAGTGTCCTAGACATTACTCTGAATGAGCCCTAAATACTACAGGGATTTCTTCCGCAGTCCAATTGTTCAAGATGCTTCCCAATTCATAAGGCTGAATATTTGGCAAGATTCTTCCGTCAACCGCCTCCTCAGATATGACTCTAATGTAGACATTGCCTACCATTGCTACGATGTCCTCTCCCTTCAGTGTCTTCAGCTCAGAGTGGATTACCCCTCCCGGCACAAAGGTTTTGGATATGTGCAGGATTATCATGGGTTCCCACTTGGTTTCCTTCCCACTCAAACGAGCGCGTCTTCTTTCCTGTCTTCTTTCTAGCTCCTTCTTCTTTTGTCTTGCATCTGGTCTGAATCCCAGGCCAAAGCGATCTTGTTTTTCTCTCAGCATCGGGGCCGCCATTCTCCCCTGAAGGTACTTTCCAAGCTCTCTTCTCGGTAAAGCGCATTTTCCCACGGTCATTTTCAATCCCATCCTTGTAGTCTCAGAGATTCTTGGCTTCAAGATTTTGTTTCCTTCCATAACAAAAGTTGCGTTCATGAACTCGAGAGATCAGAAAGAACATTCGGTTGCCTCGTCGTTTGTCTCCAAGTAGGGCATGTCACTAGTCATGGTGGCAATAATGTCCTCCTCAGCTTTTATCGTTACCAGTCGGCCATCCGCTATTAACTTCACCTTCTGATGTAATGATGAAGGTACTGCTCCGGACGAATGTATCCATGGTCTCCCCAGTAGGCAGTTGTAGGAAGGTTCGATGTCCATAACCAGAAAATCTATTTCGTAGGTGGTTGGGCCAATTAGTAAGGGTACCTCAATCCTTTCCATGACCCTCCTTTGGGTGCCGTCAAAGGCCTTTACCACGCTCTGGCATTCCTTCATGTGCGAACTATCCACCGGTAATCTGTTGAGGGTGGACAAGGGCAACACATTTAATGCAGACCCGTTGTCTATCAAGACCCCTGGTAGTATGTGCCCTTTGCATCTAGTGGTAATGTGCAAAGCCTTGGTGGATCCTCTACCACCTGGTGGTATTTCATCATCATTAAAATGAATGAAGTTGTCCGCACTTATATGGCCGATCAATCGATCCAACTTATAAACTGAAATGTCACTAGCGACGTAGGTTTCGTTTAAAGCTTTCATCGCGTTCCTGTGTACTTCTGAGCATTGAAGCAAAGCCAATATGGATATCTTGTATTTGGTGGTTGTGTGCATTGTTCTACCACACACAATATTCGCTGTGTTTTAGAAATTTCAGGAACTCTTTAGCCTCTTCCTCAGTCACCGGCTCCTTGGTCCTCGGCTCAGGCTCAGCTGGCTTTCCTTTCTCTTGTTCCATCATTGGGGCTTTCCCCTTTATTAAGTCATAGCACCTCCCGCTTCGAGTATGGAAGCCTTCATCTGAATCCTCCTTTGTCACATTAGTCGAGCTCTTTGTGACTGCTACACTACACTCATAGTTCTAGGGAACTTCCTTGCTATCTTTGTAAGCGAAGGTAGTGAGTCTCCGTATTATCACTTTCGGTGTTACTCGTGTTCTCGCCTCATTGCTAGCTGAATTCTCCTTTTCGAGGACAGCTACATCACACCCATGATTTCGAGGAGCCTCCCTATTATTTTCAACGACAGCAGGCCTTCGTATGACCACTCTTGGCGCTACCTGCGTCCCTACCTTATCACTTTTGGGACGTGAAATAACGATCATCGGAAGGTTAATTTTTGAACTTTTTACTGCTGACTCTGACGCGCATATGCCCCTATCTTCTTTACCTTCATCATAAAATTCGACTTCTTTGTTGCTCATTAAGCTTTGCACCAGGGTTCTGAATTCTCCACAAGTCTGAATCTCATGTCCCAACTCCTGATGGTGCTCACAATAATTTGTCAGTTCTCCTTGACTTGTTTCCGCAATAATTAGTCCATGCTTGACCATTTCTTTCCAGACCCATCTTAAGGGAGCCCTGACCTCCGCAACACTTGTTTTGATCCTTCTTTCTGAACTTTCACCTATTGCATTAACTCCACCTTTAGTGTGATTGGGTAAAGGATTTGTTACATTTGGCATGTCGTCCAACTCAACCACCCCCATATTGATGAATTTCTCCACCAATCTCTTGAAAGCCAGGCAATTCTCTATTGAGTGTCCCGTGATTCCTGCGTGGTATTCACACTGTGCGTTCGAGTCATACCACTTGGGATACGGAGGTTGCATTGGTTTTAGGTGATAAGGCGACACAATATGCGCAGAATAGGGTTTGATACATCTCCTTGTATGTCATCAGAATCGGTGTGAATTGGGGTTTCTTATTATCTTGTCTTAAGGTACTAGGTTCTTTCTTGGGTAACCCCTGCTGCCCCGTGGTCGTTGCTTTTGGCTGATTAATGGTGATTGACTTCGGGTGTCCTATGCTTGCGTTAATCACCTCACTTTCTTTCTTCCTTGGGGGCATTCTTTTGGCATTTTTCCCCGTCTCGATCCCTCCGCTTTTTATAATGTTCTCGATCATTTTTCCAGTCGTTACGATGTCTGAAAAGCTCCGGGTTGCACTTCCTATCATATGCATGAGGAATGGGGCCTTCAGTGTGCGAATGAAGAGCATTGTGGTTTCTTTCTCCAGAAGTGGTGGCTGGACCTGGATGGAAACCTCCCTCCACCTTTGTGCATATTGCCTAAAGTTTTCGTTCCCCTTCTTTTCCATGTTTTGAAGAGTGATCCTATCGGAGGTCATGTCCGTCACGTAACTATACTGCTCCAAGAATGCTTGAGCCAAATTATCCCATGAATAAATTTCGGCACGACTCAATTGATTGTACCATCTGGCTGCAGCTCCTACCAGGCTGTCTTGGAAACAATGGATCAGTAGTGGGTCATTATTAGTGTAGCCCGTCATCCTTCTACAAAGCATGGTAATATGGGCCTCTGGGCAGCTTGTCCCATTATACTTTTCGAACTCAGGCATCTTAAAGTTGTACGAGAGCACCAAGTCGGGGACCAAGCTTAAGTCATTGGCATTTATTCCTCGACGTTTACCGGCATTTTCTAGAGCTTTGAATTTCTCCTCCAACCACTTATATTCATCCTCCAGTTGTTTTGGTAATTCTTGTTTTGCCTTCTTAGCCATCTCATCCAAATCTGGGACGCTGGGATTGATCGGACTTTCTCCTGGGTTGGTATCCGAACCCGTCGGGAGGTGTGTTGGTATTGCGGTATCAGCTTGATATTGCGACCTGATAGTGACAGATGCCCTTTGGGGGTACGTGTCTGGTGGCGTTTGGGCGTTCAGTGGGGTGAGAGAGGGGTTATCACTGTCGTTCCCTGAGCTGGTGGCAATGCCTCTTTCTTTTTCACGCTCTTTAGACATCAACTGCATTAGCTGGTTTATCATGTTATTCTGGGATTCTTGTATCCGCTCCATCATGTCTTACTGGTTTTTGGCCAGTTGCTCTTGTAATTGCGCTTGTCCTTTCATTTGCTCCCGGATTACTTTTTGCATCTGTTCTACTCTTTCCATTCTTTGATCCATTATTCTTGTTTTGCCTCTTGTATCGTAGTGATGTTCCAGGGTAACTGCCATAATTTTTGGGTTCTTTTGTGAGATTCGATGTGTATGATGCAATGTAATGCTGATGTATGAAATGTATGCAAAAATGTTGATTCCAATTCGATTTCCATTAGAATAGCTTTTTCTAGAAAACAAGTTTCTTTACATAAAATGGATTACATGAAAGGCCTGGCCCTAATACTTAACGCCTTGACCTCCTCAAGAAGCCAAGCTAACTCCCGACCCTTTTCTGACTCTGACTCGTACATCAAACCTAATACATCAGCTCGAACTGCGAAAGTTTGCAAGTGGTCTGCCACTCCTTGTATTTGAGCCACGGCTTCTCCCATAACCTAATCCCGGCTCTTGACTTGGTTCTGAAAGTGATGCAATTGTTGCTTCCATCGCTCCTCATTGGCTTCAAAAAGTTCTTCCCGTAGCTCGTAGCCATGCACGGCAGATTCTAGCTCTTCAATTCTTTCTTTCATTTCTTCAATTTTGCTCAGACTAGCCTTTAATTCGGCTATGGAATTACGGCTTTGATACTGATACAGCGATCTTTCCAGTTCTGACACCCGCATTTTTAATTTCTCTTTCTCATTTTGGCTTTCCATCAAATTCTGTTTTAGGGCATCTTCTCGCTCACAAGCATCTCGGGGTTCCCTTTCTCATTGACTCGCTCTGCTCTTTTCTTCTTTAATCTCTTGCCGCTATTGCTCTGACGTTTTTCCCAGTCCCGCCGTTCTCATCGACCTTCCTAGCTTCTTGTAGTCGGTCTTCAAACCGTCCAAATCTTCTTCGGCTTTAGTCTTCCCTTTCCTCTACTTCTCGGCTTCTAATTTTTGAATATCGACATCCAAACCTAGCTGCATTTTCTCTTCCTCTAGTTGTTCTATCCTTTTCCTTATTTCACGGTTCCTTTCTTCGAAGTCTTGTTTGATGATTTCAAGCTCGGAAGGGATCACCCGTAATTGCTCTTCTAGTGATCGGGTGTTTTCTTGGTCTGATGTAGGGATGTTGTCATTGATTCTTTGGCTTCACCATCGGACATACTCAGGGGTCGTCATCAGATTGGCAGCAAACCTTTTCATTCTATGAATTCGGCTCCAGGCCTTTGATATCTCGCGAACTCTCTTTTTGTAATTTTCTCCTTCATATTCAAACAAGCACTGGGCTAACCCTTGTGTAGGCGGTTTAAACTGTCTCGACCTGTACTGTCTTAACACGAGGAGAGGAGCGTATCCGGCGGCTCCCCATATTCCAAGCATGGGGACATAATCAAAGTCTCCACACTTATATAAGATTTCGTTAGGAATCATCCAAGGAGCTCTCCACTCTACATCATCTTCTTGTAGGCTTTGTAAAATCATCATCCAGCTTTCTTCCGTGATATCATCTCGTCTAGGCATTGCTACCATATTTTTTAGCAGAGAAAAGTCCTCGGTGAAGATTAGACACGATACCTTTTCCGTTTTCCAAAAATGACCATGAAACCATGCTAGTAAGGTTGGGCGCAACCGATGAATCTCCCTTTGCCCGCTCTTCGGCACGCCCTTAGAGACCTAAAAGTTTCGGCGAGAATCGCAAGAATAGGAGTGATCCCTCTGTCTAACTTGTCAAATAGATCAGACACCGCCTCATCCATATATCCTAGAGCTTTGGGGAAGATGACCAATCCATAAATGCTCAAAGCTAAAACATCAACCCTCTTCTTTTCCTTAGGATGTGCCATGATCAAATCCCTCAGATTCTTCCAAGGGATGCACTTACAATCTCCCTTTTGTTTTGTCCGGGCCGTAACCCATTGCTCGCTCATCCCCGTAATATTCATCAACTTTTTAGTGAATGTGGGGACATTAACGGCTCTCAGATAAGCCTTATCAGTTTGGATTCTTGGGCAGCGGGTCAGGGCTGTGTACTCCTCTATGGTAGGAACCAAGTCTACTTTCCCAAAAGTGAAGCACCCGTACGCAGGATTCCAAAACTGGGCCATTGCTCGGAACAAGTGTTGGTCTATCTTGACGTCAAGTAGATAAGAAAAATCACCATAATGATGGTAGAATAACTGCTTGATATTGTCGTCCCACTGATTCCATATTTCCCTTATTTCTTGAAGATTATTTTGAGTCACACTGATGCGTGTGTAATCCCACAACTCTGATATGTATCCCTCCGTGAGGCTATCCCCTTCTCTCATTTGATCTTGTCTCGGCCCATATCTGGACGGCCGCATTGTCTTCCACTTTATCAAGAAACCCCTTTTCCATGATAAGCTACCTATTCAGCAATCGAACGGGAATCAACATCCTTTTGATGCATATGCCATAAAAGATGAAGGTAAACCAGGTCATTACTCTATACACAATAAGCAGTAAATGAAATACTTAATCAGGTAACCATTAAGGCTTGACATGGCTCTATCTAGGGTGGTTCTTACAGTACACTATATGGGGTTCGGTTCTAGAGTAAAGGTACCTGAACCCGCAGATTCCTCAATCTTCACCCATTATAGGCTCATACGGACTGAGTTCGGTTCAGGGGAATACATTTCCCTATGACTGCACCGAGATGAAAATCTCACAAAGACATAGGTACGGATGCATCCCGAAAGTGATCCACTATCTTGCACGGAGGTGAAAACCTCACGAAAGAGTAGCTTCTCACTCCCACTTAAAAGGGTGTGACCTAATGGTCATGCAATATGATGAAACAATATTATACGAGACTCGAACCACATGATCAGATAAGAGGATGCAAGCAAATGCAATAAAAGAATCGTGTTTTTTCAAATCAGATTTTTGACTTTCGACAAAAGGACAAAATTTGATCAATTTACGGCTTGACTCTCTTTCTAATCGTCCCCAGCGGAGTCGCCAAGCTGTCGAAACCATCCCTTTTGTGAAAAGGGCGGGAATCGAACTTGGGTTTTTAAAAAAAATGAGGGGAGTCGCCACTGACCTTTTATGAGGTGTGGTCGGATCACCTTTGTTTTAATAAAACATTTGGATTTACTAAAACAATGTTTTTGGTCTACGAAAATTTAAAAAATAGGTCCGGGAGTCGGTTACGTGTGAGGAAGGATTAGCACCCTCGTCACGCCCAAAATTGGTACCGATTTGATTGATTAATGCCCTTATTGTCGAAAGTTGAAATTTTTTTAAAAAGAATTTAAAAAAAAATCAATCTCTTTTGGACATATTTGAGTTTCTCGCATTGAATCAAGATTTTCTCGTTTCAAAGGAATAAAATATCACATCCAATACTTTAGGACACGATAATTTAAATCCTCGAATCCGAGATCATCTCATAATTTCTTTAAATTGAATACAAGACTTTCTCATTCCAAAGGAATAAAAGATCGCATCCAATACTTTAGGACACAGTAATTTAAATCCTCGAATCCGAGATCATCTCATAATTTTATTAAATCGAATACCAAGACTTTCTCGCTCCAAGGAATAAAAGATCGCATCCAATACTTTAGGACACAGTAATTTAAATCCTCGAACCCAAGATGAATATTGCATTATTTCGAAAATTTTTATTTTGGGATGAAATTTGTAAAGAATTAGGTTATGTCTTGAAGAAACATTATTCAAAATGTGGATGGGATTATATGATGGGAAAACGACAACGTAACACGAATTTGGCATAATACATGTAGTACATGACATCAGAATCATTAATCTAGAGCATTAACGTACATGAATAATAATAGTAATGATGGAACAATAATAAAAACGATAGTAATATTGACGACAATGCCAATAATATGGAAATACGGACAAATAAACTATAATATACGCAAGAACGGTAATCACACATTTTACACTATTTAAACATAAACGTTAATAGTCCAAAAAGAATGAATTAAACAACTTCAACGGAGATAACGCGTGAAGTAGTTTAAAATAATTATCAGGCTAATTTTAAGTAAAGAATGCATAATAAAATAATATATGAGATGATTTCAAAAAAGTACCAAAAGGAATAAAAAATAAAAATAAACTGTAACATCCTGAATAGGGCCTATGCGTTCTCGGTTTAATTGCACGAAGTGACATGTTTTAGGTATTAAGAATAAATTTTGAACATTTTTGGAAACCCGGAAATGTATGGAAATGATTTGGAAATGAACATTTTTGGAAACTTGAAAATGCATGGAAATGATTTAGAAATGAACATTTTTGGAAACCTGAAAATGTATGGACATGATTTAGAAATTATTCAAAAGAGGAAAATGAACATTTCTGAAACTTGGAAATGTAAGGAAATGATTCAAAAGAGGAAAGTGAACATTTACGAAACTTGGAAATGTAAGGAAATGTCAAGTTTACTGAGCCGAACGAAAATTTTTGGAAACTTAGAAATGACTTAGAAATGTCGAGTTTTAAAGTTTAAAAGAGGAAATTATGGCCTTAAAAGAAAAAGTTGGTGAAATTTGACACACAAACAGGCTTGGAAAAGTGGCCTAAAGATGCCACTTAGGGCCTCTGGAAATGGCGCCACATGCAAAGGAATTGGGGTGAGTTCGAGTCACGGGAAAGCAAATAAAAGAAATTTTATTTTGCTTCCAGAAGAAGAAGTGAGTGGACGGCACAAGGCTATAATTTAGGAGCTTTTATTCTTTTATTTTTAAGAGATAAATAGTGGATAAATAAGGGATAAATAAAGGATTTAATTTGGATTATTTTTAAGAGATAATTGTTGGATTAAATTCTTTTAATTTGAATAAAGTGATAATTAAAGGGATAAAGCTATCAAAATAGAAGAGTGGTGGCCAAGTAAGGGACTCTAGCTTAGTAATTTCGGCTATAAAAGGAAAAGAGAGGCCATTCTGCATTATTTTCTGTTCTTTGAAAGCCTCTATCGAATTCTCTTCACCAAATCTTCTTCTTCTTTTATTTTTGCCAAGCCGAAATACCTTGTGTTCTAGCCAAATCCTCCATCTTTATTCTTCCTTCTCTAATCCCTCCAAAAGCTGAAAGTTGTGAGATCATCATCTAGCCATAGTCGAATCTCTGACGATTGAAGTGAAGGTGCAATCAATTTCTTCAAGTAAGGGTAAGGTCTCATTCGGTTTCATCCTTTTTCTTTTAAGATTTGCCGAAATCTAGGACTAACCCCATTAATATCTTGTTGCCAAAACTTTGAAGAGATCTTTCGGGATTTACAAGGAAGGAGAAGTTCTTTTCCCGAAGGTATACCATAGGCCACGTGTTCCCTAGTTATTCGGTGAGTTTCGGGATTTAAAATCCACAAGGTAAGCATATGAAGTATTCAGCCAAGGCTTATTTTTGGTATTTAGAATTATTTCCTATTTATTCAAAAGCCGAAAACTGACCTAGTTAAATGATTTGGTGGCTAGCCGATTTTTAAGGAAGGAATACTACAAAGTTTTCGGGATTTGATTTATAGTGAAATCGGCAACAAGGTAAGTTTAAGAATACTAATCCTACTAGGATTTGGATTTGTGGCCGAATGGCTTTTTATTAAAGCAGTAAGTGATTAATCAAATGCAGGGATTAAGGATCTAAGCATTAGATCAAGCTTTTCGGGATCTCAAGGAATTCCTAAGCGAATCAGGTGTGTACCCCACACTATCTTTTAATACGATGTATGGCTTAAACTTGTTATATGTTCTAATATGAAAATATAAGAATGTGGCTAATGTACCATGTTATGGTACAAAGTACTCAGGTACGTTTCCTACTCCTACTAGGATTACGAAATATGTTATATTTAACATGTGAAAGGTGACATGAATGTGAATTTAAGTATGATATGCATAATATGAATAATATGGGGCATTCGGGTTATATGAGAAAGGGGAAGTGAACGTGGTGACTTCGGTCTCACTATCTGAATGTGGTGACTTCGGTCACATTATCTGAATGTGGTGACTTCGGTCACATTATTTGAATGTGGTAACTTCGGTTCACGTTATCTCGAATGTGGTGTCTCATGACACAATTATCAGTGGCTATGCCACAAATTTTATATGGGCGATGAGCACGTCGATCGCAAATGATCGCCTTCGATGGTGTGTAGTGGATGGAGGGTTGAATTAGTAGTCCCCACGGTGTGCAGGTTGGTACGGGGATGTGTAGCGGATGGCACCTAGGTTTGGGTTTGGGTTGCATCATCATTTTTATCTGTTATATGAATAAGTATTTGATATGAAAATGTATGCCTGATCTATTGAATTTTAGTGTTGTGTACACATTGAGTCCTGTTGACTCACCCCATTGTGGGACTATTTTTCAGTGACAATCAATAATGGACCTGGGTTGCGAGAAGCTTAGGGATGGCCATGCTCAAATTTTGAAGTTTTATTCTATTGGACATTTAATTTTATTTAAGTATTTTAGAATTTTATTTTTGGTTTTTACTTGATGTAATAAGGCCATAAGGCCCAAGTTGAATTTCTTTATTTCTTTTTACTTTTAATTATTACGTTTATGAACTGTTATTGATTAACGGATCAAACAAATTTTTTTTTAACCCTAAGTGTTTTGTCACTTTAAATAAATGGATTTCAAAGTAAGATAAATTGGTTTTCAGTACAAGCCCAACCCAAACAATAGTTTTTTTAAAATTCACACAAGTTTTTCCTAAGTAACAAAAGAACTTTGAACCGGTTTACTTGAGGAACATACCAGATCCGGTCCAGGCTCGTGGGCCGGGTGTGGGGTGTTTCATAAAAATAGCAATATATGTATGTAGTTTAATAATATACAAAAAACTCAAGACAAATAATAATAATAATAATAGTAATAATGATAATAATAACAACAAAAATGAAATTGAGATGTAAATATAAATAGGAATATATAAAATATGATAGCATGAATGAAAATAGAAGCATATGTGAAACAATATAATACAAATACATGAGTGAAAGCTAAACAAGTAATAATGGCATTAAATTAAGAAAATAAATATAAGTACAAATATAATAGATATAATAAAGCTAATAATAATACTAATAATAATGGTAAAATCAAATAACGACAATACTCATAGTATGGTGTAGTAAATAATAAAAATAATGACAGTCATGTTAATAGCAATATTAATGTTAAAAGCGAAATTAACCAAAGGATATTAAAAAGGACAAAATCGAAAGAAAAGCAAAACCAAAGACCAAAATTTAAAATAAAATGAATTGGGGCCTCTCTGTAACGCGCGAAAATGGAGAGGGACCAGATGGGGAATAATCCCGGCCCTTGTGCGCTGCGTTTCAAGTGACCTGGACGCGGACTAAATCAAAAATGAAATAAAACAACAGGACCAATTTAAAAAAAAAGCAAAAATGCTAGCAGGGGGAATGCGCTGAAAAGGGGGAGGGAGCCATCGCGCAAATGTCCCTTTTAAGGGATATGCGCAGCGTACCCCTTTTTCAAAGAAATCTGCTGTTTTCTTGAATTTAAAGGGTCATCCTTTATACTTGTTTTTTTTTTATTTTCTTTCTTCTTCCAGAAATCTAAAAAAAAATAGATTCTCTTCCTCTCCCCCTTTTGTGCCCGACGATTAAGCTCCCCTCCGTCGCTCCGTCGCACCACCACTGCGTTTAGTGGACGGCGAGGCGCAGAGGTCCCCTTTGACTCCGGTAAGTCTCCTTTCCCTCGTCTTTTTTGGTTATTGTTTGTAAAAATTTTAAAACAATAAAATTAAACTGAAAATAGAATGAAAGTAGCAGTGAACAACAATAGGAACAGATCGAAGAAAACCTTTCGATTTTCTGATTTATTCTTTAATTTCTCAGTGTTCGTAACTTGTAAGCCGAAAAAAAGTAAAAAAAATTCAATGGTTTTTGCTCCGGTTTTTATAACCGATGCTTTCAACATTCGATTCTGCTCTTTTTATTTGATTCTTGCTATGTTTGTCATCTTCTTCTCGGTTTTCGCTCGCAGCTTCCCTTCTTTTTGCAGGTATCCGGAATGCATGTGGGAGTTGACAGAAGCGTGGTGGGCAGCGGTCAAGGTATGGAGGACGGTGACCAATGGCCGAGGAGGCTAGTGGAGGTTGTCAGAAATGGCGTGACGGCTGAGGCAACTAGGGGCTAAGGTTCTGAAAATTTTAAAGTCTTGTGGGCTGTTGGGCCACTGTAAAATTGGGTTAGGGACTGGTTTAATTTGGGTTGAGTTTGTTTTGTTTGGGTTTGTTAATAGGCTAAATTGGGTTTGGTATTTGGACTGTTATGGTTTGGACTTTTAAATTTTTTATTGGTTTTTCTAATGGGCCCCGGGTTTTGTAACTGGGCCGGGCAAAATTTGGGTCTTACAACAATAATCATAAATGATAGACAAAATGGAATTTATCAGAAACAAAATCTGAAAAGGATAAGTTAATTAAAGGAAGCAAACATTACAGGAATACAAAATGATTAGGGGACAAGATAGGTGCCCCAGATATCGCAGCCTGAACTTCTCTGTACGAACTTTCTGAAGACCATTTTAAGCTCAATATGTGTTTAGGAGATCGAGGGTACTCTGGTGACGATCCAAGACGTAACATCTCTCCTTTTTTTTAATTTAGGTATGGCAAGATTACCGCATGCCCCAGCGTTGATTGCAATTTGAGTCACCCTTTTCGGGTGTTCGACTCAAAACCCCTTTGGTCCCAAAGCACCCTTTGCGGGTTTTCACCCTGGCCTCTCCGTTTTTCATTTTCATCATCAAATTTTTTTTAGAAGGTCTCAAAGTGCCCTTTGCAAGTTTTCACCTTTGACTTTTTCCTCTTCAAGTATAGTATTTCTTGAAAGAATCCAAGTTTATAGGATTGGGTAAGTTTTTTCCATCCATTTTGGCCAAGACCAGTGCTCCTCTGGAGAAAGCCTTTTTCACCACATAAGGTCCTTCCCAATTTGGCATCCATCTCTCTCTGAAATCCTTTTGCATGGGGAGGATCTTTTTCAAAACCAGGTCTCCCTCGTGAAATTCTCTTAGGCAAACCTTTTTGTCATAAGCCCGCATCATTCTCTTTTGGTACATCTGTCCATGGCGGATAGCCTTTGGCCTTTTCTCCTAAATCAAGTTCAACTGATCATATCGAGATTGGATCTATTCGGCTTCATCTAACTTTAGCTCTGACAAGACTTGAAGGGAAGGAATTTCAGCTTCGATGGGTAACACTGCCTCCATTCCATAACCCAATGAGAAAGGAGTTGCCCCGGTGGAGGTCCTGACTGATGTTCGATAAGCATAGAGAGAAAATGGTAACTTCCCGTGCCAATCTTTATAGGTTTCAGACATTTTCCCCACAATCTTCTTAATGTTTTTGTTGGCTGCTTCCACTGCACCATTCATTTTTGGACGATACGTGACAAATTGTGATGTCTAATTTTGAATTGACTGCAGACCTCCGTGATAAACCGTAAAAGTAACATATTTTAAGCCCACATTTAGCATGCTTTTAGATGATTTAAGCCTCGATTTATGTAATTTAGTGCTCTTAATCTTTTGTTTTCATGTTTTATACTCCGGAAAGTACCCGAGGATGAAAAGAACAAGAAACAAGCTTAAAACGGACCAAATTGGGCCAAAATAGAAATCGACACGGCCTGTGCCCAAGACCACATGGCCGTGCCTCATTAAAAGTCCGAACACGGCCTGGCCACGATTCACACGGGTGTGTACCATGGCCGTGTCCTTGTCATAGAGAAGAGCAATTTCACTCGAAAAAGGATATTTAGAGGCAAAGAAACCCATTGCAAAAGCCTATATAAACCCCCTAAGTATAACCTAGAAGAGGAGGGTTAGCTAGGCCAAGGAGCCGAGCCAGAAAGGTCCGATTTGTGGAAATCACTCGAAGCCTTTTGTGAGGATACTTTTTACAACGCTGTGAACCCCTCAACAAGACAAATAATCGATTCAGCCACCGACGGAACCCTGAACAACAAAACTCCTGAACAACCTATGAGTTTATAAAAGAGATGTCACTGAATAACTATCAGTGGCAAGTTACAAGGACAAGGCTAGCCAAAGCAGCCGAAGTTTTCAACATCGACGCAGTAACTGCGCTATCAAATCAGGTAGAGTTACTACATAAAAAATTTGATAGTTTCTATGGTTCTCCGCAGGCACATCCAGTTATGCAGTGCAACGCAAGTGAAGGAGTGGCGAATCCTGAGTACCCACCCTACGGACAGGGCATGGAAAGCGAGCAGATGAACTATATGGGTAACAATTTCCATTCTAACAATAACCCTTATAGTAATACTTATAATCCAGGTTGGAAGAACCACCCCAATTTCTCATGGGGCAGTCAAGGAAAACAAAGTCAACAACCTTCCCAAAACTTCCAACAACAGCCCTACCAATATGAAAAGAAGCCGAACCTTGAAGAGGTACTGACAAACTTCATAGCAACCTTAGAAACACGTTTCCAGAAGGTAGAAACAAAACTTGAGGCATTGCCACAAGATTTCAAGGATCAATTCAGGCAACTTGATAAGTAGATTTCTGAGAGACCACAGGGAAGACTACCAAGCAACACCAAGACTAACCCAAGAGAGCAAGTTCAAGCCATAATAGCTCAAGATAATAAAGAGTTAGACGCGCCTAATTTAGAACAAAAGAATACGATAAAAGAAGATATGGTTGAGGTCAATAACAAACCAAAACCAATAATCAAATAGTACAAACCTCGCATATCATATCCCCAAGCAGTAACGAAAGACGATACGGAGGAACAGTTCAGTAAGTTTCTTAAACTTTTAAAGAAATTACATATTAACATACCATTTCTTGAAGCTCTTTCGTAGATGCCATATTCCAGGAAATTTTTAAAGAAGTTGTTGACAAATAAGCAAAAGATTGACAAGGAATCACATGTGGAACTAAACGCAGTGTGTTCAGCAATGTTGCAAAATAAACTACCACAGAAATTAAAAGATCCAGGGAGTTTCACTATTCCTTGCTTAATTGGTAGTTTATCTATTGATAATGTGTTAGCTGATTTAGGGGCAAGCATAAATGTCATGCCTTATAAACTGTTTAAACAACTAGGTCTAGGGAAACCCAAACAAACTAGGATGAGCATTCAATTGGCTGATAAAACTATTAGAATCCCTAGGGGTATAATCGAAGATGTACTTGTGAAAATTGATAAATTCGTATTCCCAGTAGACTTTGTCATTTTAGACATGGATGAGGACAACACGATTCCCCTAATTATAGGAAGACCATTCTTAGCAACTGCCAGAACTAAAATCGATGTTGATGCAGGCCAGCTTATACTTTGTGTAGGTGACGAGATTGTCATTTTTCAAGCACTCGATTCAGCTAGAACATCAAATAACCAAGGTGAGAAGGTAAATTCTATTGATAACCATTCGGCTAACCCTTCTTTCAGGAAACACCACAGCATGATCCCGATCCTGAACCCTGTGCCAATAAAGAAATAACTCATGAGGAACAAAGGATTCAGATCGATGAACTAGAAGAGGGGAAAAAGTGTTTTAAAAGAGAACTAGGGATACTCGAAATAGAACCAAAGCCACCCTACGAGACACAAAAGTTCAAAATTGGAGATCAGGTATTACCAGATAAAGCAGATCCACGAGTGTCCCCTCCTGATCCTAACACCAGCAAGGAAATCCCTTTAAAGGTAATCGATGTTTTTCCGTACGGAACAGTCGAGGTAAGTAACCCTCTTTTTAGCACTTTGAAAATAAACACTATTCGTCTTAAACTCTATCAGGATAATGGAACTGCCAGCACGAGGAAGGACTTTCAACTCCTCAAACTACCATGAATATACAAAGGAGAGGAGAGTTTAGCTTAAGACTATAAACGAGCGCTTTTCGGGAGGCAACCTGAGTACTAACCCCATTAACTTCTGCATTTTTCATCTTATTTATATTATTTTATTCTCTCTTTACAACACCTAACTCAAAACTAACCAAAAATACAGAATTTCTAGGCCACACGGTCGTGGCCGTGTGGGCCTCATGAATCTCTGTACTGACATGGCAGGAACGGTACGAGTCAAAGAGAATCAATTTTCAGAATCACGGACTCCAACACCACACCACGGGCACCGACAACACCCCACGGCCGTGCGATGCGACCGTGGTCGACACTGTTGGATTACACACGTGCGTGGCGACCTGAGCATGGGCATGGGAGAAATGAACGAAGCCCACCACGGCCATGCGATGAGGTCGTGTGACATGCCACGCCCACGAGACACGGGCGTGTGAATGTACCTGACATGAGAATTCTATTTAAGCCACCCAGCCCTCCCTCTTCTCACATAATTCTCACCTTTCTTCCTCCCTTACACCCTTCTACACCCTCCATTCTCAGCATTCTTTGTTCTCATAGCATTCTTCTTAATCTTTTGGCCATGTCGAATAAACGGAAGGATTCAAGCTCAGTCTCCCTCATGGAGACTGATCTACATAAGTTCATGCCGGTCGCTTCATTCACTCGACAAGCCAAGAGTCTTTGAGACCATTTATCTTTTGTTTTACTTTTATCTTCTCCTTTATTTTCATTCTCTTTGACTATCTTATGCATAATTTAGTTTATTTTAATTTAGTTTCTTAGTGTCCGATTCTTCAAGCTGCTAGGGAATCACGTCCTGGGAACCACGACCACCACCACCGCAGCCTTCGAAGTTCTTCAGGCTGCTTGGGAATAACGCCACTTCCACCATTGCCAGCACCTCCGCAGCCTCAGAGGTCACACCCACCTCGCAAACCATCCAACAATAAGGACCCCTCAGTCCATTCATCTTTCATTTTAATTTTATTTACATTTCTATTTTCTTTCTCTTTATCTTTCTTGTCTTTATTTATTTATTTAGCTTATTTTAAATGTGTCTTAGTAATTCCTGGCTAATTCTCTACGAGATCCCCAATTTCTTCATCTAGCGCAGAGCTCGGTAGCAGCAACCACCCTTATCGACCTCCAACTCCGGGAGACCATCCATATTTAGGAAGTTTCACGTCTCCCTCTCTCTTAAAATGGCATATACATCTTTGTACATTGAGAGCAATGTACATCTTAAGTGTGTGGGGGGTTAACTATAGTATTATTTGAAAATCCCTGAATTATGGCTTGTTCTAAAGTAAGTTTCTCATATTATGATTAGAATGAAATTTCCTTTGATTTATGATTTTTATTGATATGTTTTAGATTAAGCCATTGATAATTGTGCATTGATGATTAAATTTAAAGAATACTAGACAATCAAGCATGATAAGTCTATTTTTCAGAATAAATTTTTTTTTAGGTTGTCTACCTGAATCTGAATGTTACCTTGAAGTTTGAATTTTACAAGGTTGATATCAAACACCCATAATTTTTTGTGAGACTTCGAGACTTATAGAGCATATATTCTTTTTAGTGCTCATTTTTTGATTATGAGCGTGTCAACCTTAAGCTTTAGGGGTCTCAAAAGTACAATTATTACCAAGAAAAGATCACTAGAACACTTACTAATGAAGAGATGAGTGTGCTAAAATTTTTGAAGCTTCCAACCCTTATTTCTCTTGCAAATTCTGGTGGAAGAAGTGAAAAAGAAAGATGGACATCATCTTTTCATTATTTTAATATTAAACAATCAATTTAATCCAACAAACCTCACTAACATTGACCAATTTGGTCAATTCTTGTCCCGTATGCTTACTATGGCCAGCCAAGCCTATATTGGGGGCCTAATTTCTTTTTAAAGACCTCCAATTATCAATCTATTGCTATTTGGTACCTTTAGCTTATAAAATGGAACCTTCGCACTTTATGTGATTTAGTCCTTTTTCGCGATTAAACAAGAAATCGCTAAAATTAACGTATCAAAATTCTCATGAAATTATAAAATCATGCTCTAACACATAAAATAATGTGAAAATATTTTTTCCTAACCTCAGATTAGTGATCCCGAGATCATTGTTCCGACTAACCCCTAGTTCGAGCTGTTACAGCATGGGGAGCCACCTTCAACACTCCTCCTTGGCTTCCATGCTACAAAATCGTATTTTTTCTCTCAAATTAATAAACCTTGACATGTTGAGAGCTTTTGTTAAGATGTCTGCAGCTTGTTTCTCAGAATTACAATGAATTATTTCAACTTCTTGAGCTTGCTCCATGTAACAACTCGATTTAAGGACTAGTCAGAATAGTGATCTCGAGATCACTAATCCGAGATTAGAGAAATTTATTTTCATGTTATATAATGAGTCATAGCATGATAGTATATGTGCATGAAAATTTTGGTGCTTTAATTTTAACGATTCCATGTTTAATCGCGAAAAGGACTAAATCGCATAAAGTGTAAAAGTTCCATTCTATAAGCTAAGGTACCAAATAGTCATAGACTGTTAATTGGGGGTCTTTAAAAGACAATTATACCCCCAATAGTTGCTTGGTCGGCCATAGGCTAACATAGGAGACAAAGATGGACAATGTTGGTCAAAGTTGGTGAAAGTTGGGGACCAATTTGACTAGTTTAATATTAGAATAAGGAAACAAAAGATATCATCTTTTTACTCATCCTTCTCCACCGAAAATAGAAAGCAAATAGGGGTTTTTGAAAGCTTAAAATTTCAGCAAGTTCTCATCCATTCAAGTAAGTGTTCTAGTGATCTTTTCTTGAAAATGATTGTACTTTTGAGACCCCTAAGGCTTAAGCTTTCAAATGAGGGGACTGTTGTGCAATATGGTGAAAAGTTTAGAGTTTTTTCATGAGAGCTATCATAGCTATTTGCTGCATTGTTATGGAAGAAATTGATTCTTAGTTGTTAGATGGACAACTTTTGTGAAAGGTGTTGTCTTGAAAACACCTAATTGGACCTTGATGAAAAGGTTACAATTTTGTGGTAATTAGTTGAAATATTGAGTTTTGATGATAACCATAAGAGTATTAAATGTTCACCTAGGCTTTTTGAAGGTAGAAAGGTGATTATAATTTATTTTCGAGCCTAGGGGCAAAATGGTCATTTTGCCAAAGTCTAGGGGCAAAATAGTAATTTTGCCTAAGCATGATTATTGAAATGTATTTATCAATGTCATAATTAAATGAGCTAATTTTCTATTATAGATCAAGAAGAACCAAGGATTAACCTCAATCGAGGAAAGAACAAAGTCTTGAACTAAATCGACAAGTTAGCTCATTTTGAAATCGAGGTAAGTTTGTGTGTGATTAATGCAACATTTATGTTAGCATAATTGAGAATGCTTTGTGTCATATTGATGCATGATGCTCTACTGAATTAAATAGTTAATGTTGAATGAGATGTTGAGGTCCTAGTGGACTATATTGAATACGAAATTGCTATCGTCGAGATATGAAATAGATAAGGTCCCGTATAAAACCATGTCTGGGACATGGCCTCAGAACCGAGTTGAGATCCCGTATAAGACCATATTTGGGATATGGCTTCGGTAATGAATTATAAGAATCGTATAAGATCGTATCCGGGATATGACATCGATACTTGATGTGAAACTCCATATAAGACCATATCCAAGATATGGCATTGGCATTCCGAAGTGACTCCATATAAGACCACCTTTAGGATGTGGCATTAGCTTCATACCCATATGAGTGATGATTAAAATATGCCTTTGACTATCCCTAGTTATTAATGGGATAATTAAATGAGTTTAGAAGTAGAAATGAGAATTGTACTGAAGTCATGTGAATGAGTGAATACGGGTACTCGTGAATGAGTCACGAGGAAACCATTACGATATGTAGCATGGTATGTGCTAAAAAAGGGCAATTGTAAGTAAGTATGGCTAGGAGCCTTTGACTTGTGTATGATTGGTTAATACCATGGATGGATTATATTACGAGCCTATTGTTGCTATTTATTTCCATGCAAACTTACTAAGCTTTATGCTTACCCCTTTCATTGCCCTTTTTCCTTGTAGTATTGCCAAGATAACTCAAGAGGTTGCAGACGTCGGGGTTCAGAAATCACACTGTCGACATCACATTGGTATAACAATTTAGACTTATTTTGAGTATGGCATGTATAGGACTCGAGTATTTTGTTAGGTCGTAATTGTTGGCCAAAGTGTTAGCTTTGTAAAGTATTGAAGTCTTTTGTAGTGGTCTATTAAGTTAGGCCGATACTTGTAAAACTCTTATGTTAAATGAAAGTGATTTGCTTGATGTGAATGCCTTTGTGTATAGATGTGGAATTGAGTATTCAGATGTGCCTTTGGGGTTACTAATTATGTTGAACTGAATTGGTGTTTGTGTATGTGCAACGCAGATTGGCAAAGGGCTTGGTAGATAGCCTACTAATTGTACACATGGGTATGCACACGGGCGCGTGTCTAGACCGTGTGTGTAACATCCTGAAAAGGGCCTATGCATTTTCGGTTTAGTTGTACGAAGTGACATGTTTTATGTACTAAGAATAAATTTTGAATATTTTTGGAAACCCGGAAATGAATGAAAATGATTTGGAAATGAACATTTCTGGAAACCTGAAAATGTATGGAAATGTTAAGTTTAAAAATAGAAGGTGAACATTTTTGGAAACTAGGAAAAGGAAATGATTTGGAAATGATTCAAAAATAGAAAGTGAACATTTCTGGAAACTTGGAAATGTAAGGAAATGTCAAGTTTAAAGAGCCGAACGAAAATTTTAGGAAACTTAGAAATGACTTAGAAATGTCGAGTTTTAAAGTTTAAAAAAGGAAATTAAGGCAAGGTGGCCTTAAAAGAAAAAGTTAGTGAAATTTGACACACAAACAGGCTTGAAAAAGTGGCCTGAATATGCCACTTAGGGCCTCTGGAAATGGCGCCACATGCAAGGTGTTGGGCCTGAGTTTGACTCACTTGGGAAGCAAATAAAAGAAGTTTTATTTTTTGCTTCCAGAAGCCTGAGGTGGACGGCACAAGGCTTCTAGCAAGGAGGAGTTTTATTTTCATAAATATTCGATTAATAAGGTGATAAATAAGGGATTTAATTTGGATTATTTTTGAAGAGATAATAAAGGATTATTCTCTAATTATTTTAAATTAAGGAGATAAACTTATCTATAAAGAAGAGTGGTGGCCAAGTAAGGGATTCTGAGTAGTAGTTTCGGCTATAAAAGGAAGAAAATAGGTCTACTCATCAATTTTTCTTCCTCCTCTTCTCTCTGCCGAATTTCTTAGTGCTCTCGTCTCTTCTCTTCTCTTTTTATTTTGTCAAGCCGAAATCTACTTCTTCTTTATCCACCATTGCCGATTCTTTAAGCCTCAAGAATCAAAAGTGTTGATACACCTCTAGGCCATAGTCGTCTAGTCTTCAAGACTCCATAGCCGAATCTTTGAGGAGCTCCAAGCATAGGTGCTGTCGATTTCTCTAAGTAAGGGTAAGATCTAGACTCGGTTTCCATTTTTTTCTTTTTAAACCTATCGAAATTTAGGGACTAATCCCTCATATTGTATTTTGGCCGAAACTATGGAAGGGAATTTTGGGATTTAGTGGTGGTCAACTACAAAAGGAGATCAGTCGAGATTTTCAAAGATCTAAGGTGAGGCAATCGATCTAAGGCTATTTCTCATGATTAAATGATTGGAAATTAGATCTAATATATATAAGTCTATAGGGATTTCGACAGAGGTATAAAAGGATTCCGGGATTTGAGAATTTCAAGGTAAGTCCCTATATACATTCGGCCAAAGGCCATGTTTTATGTTTTAATGTTAGATTAAATCTAACATATGGTTAAAGGAATTTTGACAATTCTTAGGGAAACAAGGATCAATTTCGGGATTTGTTGAATCGGCAGCAAGGTAAGTTTTAAGAATACTAATCCTACTAGGATTTGGAATTTTGGCCGAATGGCTTTTTATTAAGGTAATAAGTGATAACTCAAATGTAGGGATTAAGGATCTAAGCATTAGATCAAGCTTTTCGGGATCTCAAGGAATTTCTAAGCGAATCAGGTGTGTACCCCACACTAACTTTTAATAAGATTTATGGCAATGTTTAATATCTGTATATTTATAAGAATGTGAATATGGCTAAGGTACCATGCTATGGTACAAAGTACTCAAGTACATTTCCTACTCCTACTAGGATTACGAAATATGTTATATTTAACATGTGAAAAGTGACATGAATGTGAATTTAAGTATAATATGCATAATATGAATAATATGGGGCATTCGGTTTATATGAGAAAGGGAAGTGAATGTGGTGACTTGGTCTCACTATCTCGAATGTGGTGACTTCGGTCACATTATCTGAATGTGGTGACTTCGGTCACATTATCTGAATGTGGTGACTTAAGACCACAATATCTGAATGTGGTGACTTCGGTCACAATATTCTAATTTGGTGGCTATGCCACGAATATTTATAAGGGCGATGAGCACGTCGACTGCAGTGACTGCCTTCGATGGAGTGTAGCGGATGGAGGGTTGACTTAGTAGTCCCCACGGTGTGATTGGTTGGTACGGGGATGTGTAGCGGATGGCACCTAGGTTTGGGTTTGGGTTGCATCATCATTTTTATCTGTTATATGAATAAGTATTTGATATGAAAATGTATGCCTGATCTATTGAATTTTAGTGTTGTGTACACATTGAGTCTGTTGACTCACCCCATTGTGGGACTATTTTTCAGGTGACAATCAATAATGGACCGGGTTCGGCAGAAGCTTAGGGATGGCCATGCTCAGCTTGAAGTTTTATTCAATATGGATATTTAATATTTATTTAAGTATTTTAGAATTTTATTTTGGGATTTTACTTGATGTAATAAGGCCATAAGTTACATTTCTTTACTTTTATTTTTAATTACTATGTTACGAATTATTTTCAATTAAAGTTAAGTAAAATTTATTTCTTTAAAAAAAAACTCTAATTGTTTTGTCACCTTCACTAATTGGATTTTAAAATAAGATAAATGGGTTTTTGACTCAAGCCCAGCCCAAAACAATATTTCCTTTAAAAACACACTATTTTCCGAAGGAACAAAAGGATTTTTAACCGGTTTACTTCGAGGAACATACCAGATCCGGTCCAGGCTCGAGGGCCGGGTGTGGGGTGTTTCAGTTTGGTATCAGAGCCCAGTTTCAAACCCTCGGCCTAGGGGTTTAAGGCCCTAAACATTTTCAATGCGATCCCAAATGAGTTTTATGAAAATATTTTTGAAATAAGCAAGTTTCTGGCATGGCACCTAAGTCTCCGACCCGCAGTCCACTAGGTAAGTACTTCTATCTATTTATGTTGTTTATAATATGATGTGTAGAAGGGTAGAAATGGAATGGAACGTAGAATAGTATGATAGGAACTTGAACTCTAGGACTAGTCTACTCAAACACAAATACATAAGACTTAATGCACTAAACAACCCTATGGCTAAGTCGCCGAGTTAGGGTGTGGTAACCCCTGTGCCATGTCTAGGATTGGATCCGGAAGAGCCTGGTACTTAGGCAGTCCTAGTGGCTCACCTCCTCTTCGCTGGAATCCTACCTGGTGCGTAGCTTCGGTTCACCCTAACCAAGAGGACTCAGTCACAGGCTAAACTCAATAACTAAAACCCGAAAGGGAACTAGCCGTATTTTTATAAAAACCCTAGTTTTAAAACTCCTAAAATTACCTTTTTAATTTGTGAGAACTATTTTTACAAAATTGTTCCAAAAAATTTTTGGTTTGTAAAATTACAAAAATACCCTTAGTTTATAAAATGTCCAACTACCCAACAATTTTACCCAAAATTTCATTATTTGATAAACGCTAAAAAACCCTAATCCACAAACTATCAAAATACCTTGATTTTGGAAAATTACGAAATTGCCCTTAACTCACAAAATTACCAAAATGACCCTGACTTTCAAAATTTTTGCAACATCACCGTTTTGGAAAGTACAATTCTCAAAAAGAACCCTTAAAGTTTTGCAACTTTTGAAATATCCCTGATTTACTAGATTTTACAAATTTACTTCAAAAATTTTCCAAAATACCCCGGGAATTTAAAAATACCAAAATACTTTGTGACAAAATCACCAAGGAACTTTTTATTTTGAAAAATTACGAAAATACCCCTGTAGGACAAAATTACGAAAATACCCCTGGGTAGTGGAAAAACAACGACAACGAAAACTACATGTAATATCCCGGGTTAGGGGCTATTTCGTTGTGGCATGTTTTGCATGTGTTGGTGTGCTACGTTATTATTTTCATGTTTTAGGGGTTTAATTAGAGGCTAGGTGTATGCCTGAGTGGATGGGAAAATTTTGGTTTTTGGGTGTTGAGTCAGGGGAGCTGATGGAGCTGAGGGATGTGTAATTTAATTGGTATTTTGTTTCACAAAAAAATAAGGCTAGCAAAGTGGCAAAGCATGTGCCACTTGGAGCTGAATGTGGCGTCATCTACAAGGGGAAGGTGTCCTGAGTTCGAGCTGCGAAATTCTCCATTTTGGCTTTAATTTTGGACGGCATAGGAGGAAGGAGTTGGATGTGGTTCAAATTCCACTTTGGACTAAGTCAAATGTTTTAAAAGATGGGTGGAGAGTGAATTTAGGAAGGAGACTTGTTCAAAGTATTTTGAACTGGTGGCTAGGAGTAATTGGGGGGGATATGGACGAAATTTGGGGGAGTTGGAGGGGGGAAAATGGACGGCATAGTGGGGTGAGTTGGGAGCCGAAATGCATTTTGGCATTTTGGCACTCTTTTTGGTTGTTTTCGGTCACATTTGGTAAAAAGAGAAAGTTCTCTTCTAGTCCTTTGGAAAGCCGATTTTCTTCAACAAAGTAAGTCTTCCATTTCTCCCTTGAAATCGAAAGTGTAAGCCATTTATACCATAGCCAAACTTCACTTTGTTTCTTTTAATTCCATCGTAGTCGGATGCCCTCTCCTTTTGGTTCTTTTGATCATTTGGTTGCTGAAACTAGCATTCTATTCCTCTAATATTCCTCCCCATCTCCCTGAATTTTTGATAGCCAGAAAGTCACCCCAAAAATCTTCTTCTTTATTCTTTTCTTCTTCCCAAAGCCGAAGGTACCCTCTCCTATTTTCTTATTCTTTCTTCTTCTCAATTATCTTTGCTCAAACTTCTTTGTCACCTTGTAATTTCTTTTCTTTGATTCTCCATTCAAGCCGACTATAGGAGTGGTAAACATCTAAGCCGAACACCCCCTTTCTCTTAGTGTGGTGTTGGCCGAATCCTTGTGGTGTTGGGGTAAGTGATTGGCCGAATGGCCATTCTTCTCTTCTCTAGGTACTATGTTGTTTGCGATTTGTTCAAAGCCTATGATCGGTTTTTTGTTGAATGGAATTAACCTTTGGTTAACTTCTGGTATAGGGCTTTCGGATAGTGGAGGCAATCAAGAGGAGTCTTCGTCCTTCTGCTTGTCGTTTGGTAAGTGTGGTAAGTGTTGAGTTGTTAGCCACTTGTTTGATTGCGTTAAGATGGGTTACAAGAGATTAATGTTTCTTTTTCTTAAAGGGTAATCAATTGGAAGAGGGACCATTGAGGTTCGGGTTTGGTAGGAAACCAAACCAAGTGAAGGTAAGGGTTCGATATTAACCCCTTGGGTTAAGTGTCTTTGGCCGAATGTCTTAGATGCCTAACCCCTATGTTTGGCCGATTGTAGGAGTCAATACTCGAGGGGTTTAGCATTCGTTCTCGTCAGGATTTCTAGGCTCGTATTATCAGGTGTGTATACTAACACACTTATATTTAGTAATATAATTGATAACCGTGTGATGACTAATGATACAGTGATGATTGATATGATACCCTAATGGGTATGATTCTGGACTCGGGTAAGTCAGTATTACTATTTTTAATGATGAGTTATATGTTACCCTACATCGTGGATATATGTGACATGAGATACAATGAGATGCATGATTATATGATATGCATGATTACATGAGTATGGTATCTTGATGGGGTGATACGAGAGGAGGGAGCAATGGTATTTTGTCTTTGACGAGCACGGTGCTTTGGTAGCACACTTTGTGACTTTGGGTCACCAGAGGTTTGGCACCTCCAGGTTTGGTACCTCGGCGTCTCGCCCCAGTGGCTCGGTACCACGATGGGTTGGCCCCACAGATGATTATACGGGATTGACGCCGGTGTTTTGGTAACACACGATGGGTTGGCCCCATCACACGATTTGTGACTACGGTCACCGTGCTTTGGTAGCACATTGTGTCTTTGGGACACGAGAGGTTTGGCACCTCATTGCGACTAGTCCTCGTGGTTTGACCACCGTGGGTTGGCCCCACTTGAGATATGGGATCGTCTGCTGAGTGTTTTGGTAACACACGATTGGTTGGCCCCATCATCGATTTGTGACTACGGTCACCAATTAAGCTTTGGTAGCACATTGTGTCTTTGGGACACCAGTGGTTTGGGACCACATTGATGGATAATGTGTCTTTGGGACACCAAATGTTTTGGTAACACATTGTGACTATACGTCACCAAAGTGGTTTGGCACCACCGGTGGTTTTGGTACCACACGGGTAGAAAAGGTGATATGGATGGTTAGGATCGGGTTGCATTAATTATGTTGCTTTGTATGAGGTGTGTTAGCATGTGGTTTATTCGGGAGCGGGATTTACACACTGAGTCACTCGACTCACCCTCTCCTTTGACATTTCAGGTGACTCGTAGACGCGGACTTGGAGCCGGGATGGACTCGGGGTGCACATGCCATGTTCTAATAAAAGCTTTGCTCAGATTATTGCGTTTGGGTACTTTAGTTATTTATTTTTATTTGGGTTTAATTTGGATTTGTAAAAGGCCTTTTATTTATGATTTACGATGCTTATGTTTTAATTAAATTCTGATATGCCTTAATAAAATAAGTTGGTATGATTTTCACTAAAACTTGGAAAGATAACGAATTCAAAATCATAACGCAATGTGTTTTAAACTATACCATCGGGTATCACACCGTTTTTATAATTGAATGAAAAACAATCGGATTCAAACTTGAAACCAAAAATTTTTCTAAGACTGAATGTTCTGGTAACAATATTCAACAACTCGTTTTCGAAAAGAAACAAAGTTTTATCAAGTCTAACTAGTACAACCTCAAAGTTTTCAAATACGTTTCCCTCGTAACATACCAGATTCGGTCGTGGTGTTTGGACCGGGTTTGGGGTGTTACACTACAACATTTCTCTGAATGAACGAAAGTTCATAATTGGTTGATGAATGTGAACGTGACTTTCTGAATAGTGAACTTGAGCTGAGAACTTTGTTTGATCGAAAGAACCACTTTTAAACATCTCTTTTCATAAAACTGTTCGCGGTTAATCAGTGAAACAAAAGTACCAACGTATAAAACTCTTAAATCAGATTAAATTGCGACGTTAGAAAACGATTTCTAGGGGACGTGGTCGTCGTGGACGGGATAAGAGGAGTCTTGGACCGTCAGAATCGTCTAGAGTCTTCAGAAAAGAGCGAAGGTTGAGAATTCTGCTCGTGTTTTTAAGCCAACTACTAAAAATCTGGACCGTCCGTGTGCTCAGTGTGGAAGGTATCATGTTGGCAAGTGTTGGAACCGAGATCGGGAATGTTTTAGATATAAGTCTAAGGCTCATTTGGTTAAGAATTGCCCTCAGGCAACGAAGGTTCGTGGTTTAAACCATGGAGGAAATGGTCATGGAACACCTGGTAGAGGTGCTGAAGGTTCAGATGTGAGACAACCAAGGATATGATAGTGGTTAAGTTCCTTGTTTTTGGAGTACCATTTATTGTTTTAGAGATAGTTCATTCTTGTGTTACAAGTGAACTGTTTGAAACTTTAGATGTGAACTTAGAGACTATGCCTAGAAGGTAAGATAGTTCTTTAAGATCAGAGTGCGCAGCAATAGCGTAGTAGGGTGAGTTAGACCGTACGATGGTTCGTTAGTAAGTAATTTCGAGGACGAAATTATTTTAAGGGGGTAAAACTGTAACATCCTGAAAAAGGCCTATGCATTTTCGGTTTAGTTGTACAAGGTGACATGTTTTATGTACTAAGAATAAATTTTGAATATTTTTGGAAACCCGGAAATGAATGAAAATGATTTGGAAATGAACATTTCTAGAAACCAGAAAATGTATGGAAATGTTAAGTTTAAAAATGGAAGGTGAACATTTTTGGAAACTAGGAAAAGTAAGGAAATGATTTGGAAATGATTCAAAAATAGAAAGTGAACATTTCTGGAAACTTGGAAATGTAAGGAAATGTCAAGTTTAAAGAGCCGAACGAAAATTTTAGGAAACTTAGAAATGACTTAGAAATGTCGAGTTTTAAAGTTTAAAAGAGGAAATTAAGGCAAGGTGGCCTTAAAAGAAAAAGTTGGTGAAACTTGACACACAAACAGGCTTGGAAAAGTGGCCTGAAGATGCCACTTAGGGCCTCTGGAAATGGCGCCACATGCAAGGTGTTGGGCCTGAGTTCGAGTCACTTGGGAAGCAAATAAAAGAAGTTTTATTTTTTGCTTCCAGAAGCCTGAGGTGGACGGCACAAGCATTCTAGAAAGGAGGAGTTTTATTTTCATAAATATTCGATTAATAAGGTGATAAATAAGGGATTTAATTTGGATTATTTTTGAAGAGATAATAAAGGATTATTCTCTAATTATTTTAAATTAAGGAGATAAACTTATCTATAAAGAAGAGTGGTTGCCAAGTAAGGGATTCTGAGTAGTAGTTTCAGCTATAAAAGGAAGAAAATAGGGTTACTCATCAATTTTTCTTCCTCCTTTTCTCTCTGCCGAATTTCTTAGTGCTCTCGTCTCCTCTCTTCTCTTTTTATTTTGTCAAGCCGAAATCTACTTCTTCTTTATCCACCATTGCCGATTCTTTAAGCCTCAAGAATCAAAAGTGTTGATACACCTCTAGGCCATAGTCGTCTAGTCTTCAAGACTCTATAGCCGAATCTTTGAGGAGGTGCTGTCGATTTCTCCAAGTAAGGGTAAGATCTAGACTCAGTTTCTATTCTTTTCTTTTTAAGCCTGTCGAAATTTAGGGACTAATCCCTCATATTGTATTTTGGCCGAAACTATGGAAGGGAATTTTGGGATTTAGTGGTGGTCAACTACAAAAGGAGATCAGTCGGGATTTTCAAAGATCTAATGTGAGGCAATCGATCTAAGGCTATTTCTCATGATTAAATGATTGGAAATTAGATCTAATATATATAAGTCTATAGGGATTTCGACAGAGGTATAAAAGGATTCCGGGATTTGAGAATTTCAAGGTAAGTCCCTATATACATTCGGCCAAAGGCCATGTTTTATGTTTTAATGTTAGATTAAATCTAACATATGGTTAAAGGAATTTCGACAATTCCTAGGGAAACAAGGATCAATTTCGGGATTTGTTGAATCGCGACAGGTAAGTTTTAAGAATACTAATCCTACTAGGATTTGGAATTTTGGCCGAATGGCTTTTTATTAAGGTAATAAGTGATAACTCAAATGTAGGGATTGAGGATCTAAGCATTAGATCAAGCTTTTCGGGATCTCAAGGAATTTCTAAGCGAATCAGGTGTGTACCCCGCACTAACTTTTAATAAGATTTATGGCAATGTTTAATATGTGTATATTTATAAGAATGTGAATATGGCTATGGTACCATGCTATGGTACAAAGTGCTCAGGTACATTTCCTACTCCTACTAGGATTACGAAATATGTTATATTTAACATGTGAAAAGTGACATGAATGTGAATTTAAGTATGATATGCATAATATGAATAATATGGGGCATTCGGGTTATATGAGAAAGGGGAAGTGAATGTGGTGACTTCGGTCTCACTATCTGAATGTGGTGACTTCGGTCACATTATCTGAATGTGGTGACTTAAGACCACGATATCTGAATGTGGTGTCTCATGACACAATTATCTGGTGGCTATGCCACGAATTTTATATGGGCGATGAGCACGTCGACTGCAGTGACTGCCTTCGATGGAGTGTAGCGGATGGAGGGTTGACTTAGTAGTCCCCACGGTGTGATTGGTTGGTACGGGGATGTGTAGCGGATGGCACCTAGGTTTGGGTTTGGGTTGCATCATCATTTTTATCTGTTATATGAATAAGTATTTGATATGAAAATGTATGCCTGATCTATTGAATTTTAGTGTTGTGTACACATTGAGTCTGTTGACTCACCCCATTGTGGGACTATTTTTCAGGTGACAATCAATAATGGACCGGGTTCGGCAGAAGCTTAGGGATGGCCATGCTCAGCTTGAAGTTTAATTCAATATGGATATTTAATATTTATTTAAGTATTTTAGAATTTTATTTTGGGATTTTACTTGATGTAATAAGGCCATAAGTTACATTTCTTTACTTTTATTTTTAATTACTATGTTACGAATTATTTTCAATTAAAGTTAAGTAAAATGTATTTCTTTAAAAATAAACTCTAATTGTTTTGTCACCTTCACTAATTGGATTTTAAAATAAGATAAATGGGTTTTTGACTCAAGCCCAACCCAAAACAATATTTCCTTTAAAAACACACTATTTTTCGAAGGAACAAAAGGATTTTTAATCGGTTTACTTCGAGGAACATACCAAATCCGGTCCAGGCTCGTGGGCCGGGTGTGGGGTGTTTCAGTGTGGGAGGCACGGCTAGCACATGGGCGTATACCCAGGCCATGTGGAGTTTGCACCTTGCACTTGGAATGTAAATCGCCACACGGCTAGAGCACACGGACGTGTGTATAGGCCGTGTGGCTATGTCAGAATGCCAAGGTTTGGCACACGCGCCAGGGCTAGGGCCACCGACATGTCAAGGCCGTGTGAAATTAGTCAGTGTCGACCATGGGTGAAAGTCACGGAATGTCTTAGGGAAACACGGGTGCATCCCTAGACCAACATGGGCGTGTGGCCCCTGTTTTGTTGGAAAGTTTCTCGAACTCGTAAAAGTTTCCGGAATAGTTTTGATACCTCTCAGAAGTATGTTTAGGGCCTCCTAGGTCGAGCATGTGCAAGTGATGGGTTTTAATGAAATTTTACAACCCTGTTCGGGATGTTTAAGCAAAGTGAGTTATAATGTCTGAAACCCTGTTCCGGCTTGAATACGGGTTAAGGGTGTTACACTCCATTTCCCAAACAACATGAAGCTTTATACTAAAATGTTTGGTTCTACCATGGAAAACAGGATTTTTTGCTATTGCAACAGCAGATTTGTTGTCACAATAGATCTCTGTTGCACCACTTTGGTAGAGGTTGCGTCAAAGGGAGCCTCAAGGGGGAGAAGGTTCGAGCGACGTGGGAAGCAATGGGCTTGTATTTTTGCGTCAAGAATGGAAGCAAGGCCAAGGATGCCTTAAGGGAAAAATTGTAGGTGTTTTTGGGCATAAAACAGGCCTTGGTAAAATGGCTGCAAGGCGCCACTTAAAGGCTTGGTGATGACGCCATGTGCAGTGGGCAAGGGGCCTTGGTTCGAGTTGCAAAGGAAGCAAGTGGGAGCCTTTATTTTTGCGTCAATAAGGAGCTTGGATAAGGAGGTCTTAAAAGGAATTCTGGGTGAAGCATGTCACAAAAAGCGCCTTGGTAAAGTGGCTTGGGACGCTACCTAAGGTGCTAGGAGAGTTGCGTCAGCAGGGGATCCAAGGGAAGGGGTTCGAGTCTTGTTGGCAGCAGGGAGGAGTGTTTTTATTTTGCTTTTGGCGTTAAGACAAGGGGGAGCTAGGGAAGGAGCTCTTAAAAGGAATTGTAGGGAGTTTATGACACAAAGGAGCTAGCAACAAAGTGGCTGGTAGCGTGTGGTGGTTCCAGCAGGTCTCATGTTTGAAACTTGGGGGCAGCAGATGGGTGTTTTATTTTTTGGCTATTGGCGTCAAGAAAGAAGGGAGGAGATGAACGGCATTTGGACTTTGTAAAGATTAAAGATAAGCTTTAATTTTATTTTAAATTTTGGCAATAGATAGGACATAATTGTAGATTTATTTTATTTATTTTGAATAGGTGATTAAGAGATTAAATAGGAGATGGATAAATGTTGACTTATTCAATTTATTTTGAATAAGTGTTGAAGAGGGAAAATAGCAGAAGAAAGTGGATTTTGATTAGTGAAGATATGGTGGCCGACCAAGGGACTCTCTTGGTGACAATTTTCGGCTTTGAAGTGTATTAAGGTGAGTGTGCCGAATTTTAGTTAATAAAGCATTCATCTTTTTCTTCTTTTTGTTGCTTTGCCGAATTCTTCTACTTTCTCTTTTTCTTCTTTATTTTTTCTTTCAACCCAAATCCCTTTCTATTTTCTTTAAAGCCGAATACCCTTTGTCATTGGGAGTGATAGCCGAAACTTTGCTACCATTGTTCACATTGCAGAAATCTCTTAGCCACTTTATTCCTCTTTTTTTTCCATCTACATCTACTTTTAAGAGATAGCCAAATGTTCTAGCATCCTTTGAAAAGTCTAGTCGAATCCTTATTGAAGGTGCAGTCGAATACTCTCTTGTAGTCTCTCCAAGTGACATAATGGTAAGTGATCTCCTCTTTGAGCAATCGGGTTTGGGTTCTTTTTATTTGTGTGCCGAAATCAAAGTAAATGTTATGTAATTTCGGCCAAGGGCCATTATTCATGGAGTTATGTACCAGCCAATTTTAACATATGGTATATATAGGGATTTCGACAGTTTCAGGAGCAAGCAGTGGTTTTTCAGGAGTTGGTTAAACAAAGTAAGGAAGTGTGACTTTCAGCCTAAGGCCATATTTGGTATTACGTGTGACCGATTTGACTATGATGGTATTTAGGGACAAATCGATAGTGGTGAGCAAGGCCTTTGGGATTCAAGTTCATCTTGGTAAGAATACTTTGCAAGCTGATTAAGTGTCGTTGATGGAGGCGAATATCAGTCAAGAGGGGAAAGAGAAGGTCCCTATCCCGAAGTTTAAGAAAATATCTGTCTCGGCGGTTCGGGATTGGCCACCAGGGTATGGGCCAGCAGCAGGAGAAAGTTATAGGCAGATAGCCGTAGTGTCTCTTAGTGATAGCATCAGGAGCGAGAGTTTAGAACTTCAAGTGATCAGGTGTGTGATTAACCCACTGTTTTTCGGGTATATGATATGTATGTGAAATGTGTATGTGTTATGAATGTGCTAACTAGTGTAGTGGAAATTGTGATATGGATACCCTCAAGGGGTATGTCGATAATCCAGTAAGTACCAAATCTGATTATTAATATGAATATGTGTTATGACTATGCTGGATGAACATGCTCATGCATTATTATATTATATCATTATTTTATGTTGCATGTGCATGGGTTGGGATATGATGTGAAAGAAGGTACGGGTGTACTTTGAGTATGTGGTTTGATGTTAGCCTTGAGCTACATCGTGGATTGACGTTGACTGAGGTCACGTTGTGGATTAATTGCGATTTAGTTCGCGTGGCTTGATGAGTGGCTATGTGCCTCATCGTGGTTGATATCGGCTATGTGCCGTATCGTGGTTGATGAGTGACTATGTGTCCCATCGTGGTTTTGGTGTTAGCTACAGCTATATCGTGGATTGGCGCTGACTGAGGTTGCATTGTGGATTATTGTGCTTAATTGCACGTGGACGGAATTGATTGCCTTTTGGAGTGAAAAGGAGAGGGTGATTTTATAATCCCCTAGTGTGTGGTGGCTGGATACGGGGGTGTGTAGAGGATGGACCCTAGGTTGGGTTGGGTGCACTTTGCATAATTTCAATGGATATATGAATTATTGTGAAAATGGGCCAAGCCCAGTTGATATGTGGATTAATGTGGAAATGGGCCAAGCCCAGTATATAAATGTGGAATAGTGTGAAAATAGGCTAAGCCTGATATATGAAAATTATGCGGTTAATTACCCTGTTACCTGATAAGTGATTTGAATATGGGCCAAGCCCAGAATGTGATAATATGTGAATATGATAACTGTTATCTGATATACGGGTTAATATGTGGTTAACATGTGGGTGGAATTCAGTGGATTAATTACACACTGAGTCTGTGTGACTCACCCAATTTTTATTAAACATCGCAGATTATTTGCGGTGATTGGACCGGGTTAGGGTGGATACGAGGTGGCCCATGCAGAAGACATCTTCTTTATTTTATTCAGTTTATTACAAAGAACTTTTGTTTAATTATTTATTGTAATAAGGCCCAGTTAAAGTATTTGAACATTTTTATTATGTTTAAGCTAGATGACGATTAAATTGTTATCTGGAAATACTTCTATTTTTGGCAACTCATATTTTTTTTTAAAGTTTATAAAAGTTTTAATCCGGGAGATTGTAACAACTTAGTTTTATTAGGAGTTTTTAACACACGATGTTTTATTAAAGACAAAATTTTTAATGTTTTTCCCAAAAGTGAAATCAGTCTTCAAACGCGTTTTTAGCGATGACATACCGATCCGGTCGGGGGCTCGTGGGCGAGTTTGGGGTGTTACGATTTTGATATCGAGCCTTTCAAAACTCACTTTGAGGTTTTGGGCCCAAAAAATGCTTTCAAAAAAATGGGCTTTTCAAAAAAAAATGGACTTTTAAGAAATTTTTCAGGTTATTCTGGCATGGCACCTGTATCTCCGGCCCGAAGTCCACCAGGTAAGTATTTCTGACTATTGAAGTGATGTATAGATGTGAACTTGATAGGCTAGATGGGAACGTAGATTAGTGAACTAGGATCTATTGAACCCAGGACTAGTAGTCTACTCAAACACAAGTACATAAGACTTAAGGATCACCAAACAAACCTGTGACTAAGTCGTCGAGCTAGGGTGTGGCAACTGTTGTGCGCATGTCTAGGAGTGGATTCAGTAAGAAGCTTGGAATTTAAGCGGTCCTAGCGACTCACCTCCTCTTTACTCGAATCCTACCGGTGCGTAGTAACCGTTCACCCTAACCAAGAGGACTTAGTCATCGGCTAAACCAATGATTAAAACCCGAAAGGGACTAGCCATGCAGTTTTATAAAAACCCTAGTTTTTAAATCACTAAACTACCCTTTTTGATTTGTACAAACTATTTTGAAGACATTTCTCAAAATATTTTCGATTTACAAAATTACGAAAATACCCCTGGTTGTAAAATTACTAAAATGCCCTTGGTTTCTAAAATTCCAATACTACCCTCGACGTTTGCAAAGATATTTTTGCTTTACAAAAATACCAAAAACCTTATTTTGTGAAATATTAAAATACCCTGATTTGGAAAATTACTAAATTACCCCTGGCTTACAAAATTACCAGAATGACCCCGATTTCTGAAATTTCTGCAACACCGTTGATTTGGAAAACAAATTTTCAAAATAACCCCGAGTTTTTGTAAATTTTGAAATACCTTTGAGTTGTAAAGATTTTCAAATTGACCTCGAATTATTACCAAAATACCCCTATAGGACGAATGACGAAATTACCCTTGATTTGGGAAAGGACTGAAATGACCATAGAAGTGTAGTGAATAAAGGTGTCTCTATTGATGAATGTGAAGGTGACTCTCTGAATTAGAGTAGTGAACTTGAACTGAAACTTTGTTTGATCGAGAAAACTACTTCTAAATATCTCTTTTCATAAAATTGTTCGCGGTTAATAAGTGGAACAAAAATTCTGATACATAAAACTTTTTAATCAGATTAAATCACGACGTTAGAAATGAGTTCTAAGGGACGTGAACTTAAAAATCATGCCTAGGAAGTATGATGGTTCTATTAAGATCAGAGTGCGCAGCATAAGCGTAGTACGGTGAGTTAAGATGTACGATTATTCGTTAGTAAGTAATTTCGATGATGAAATTATTTTTAAGGAGGGTAGAACTGTAACATCCTAGATTAGGGGTTATGCATTTAGTGCATAATTCAAGTGTTAGCATGCTTTAATGTATGCTGGGATGTATCTGTAGGGGTTCTTAAAATTCTAGGATGGAAGAGAAAGCTTTAGAAAATTATTGGTTTTTAAGTTAAAAAGGGGGAGCTTGGCTAAGGTAGCCTTAAGGAAATTTGTGTTGGATTCATAACACAAAGAAATCAGTTGGCAAGGTGGCAAGGGACGCTACCTTGGGGCTTGGAAGGTTGCGTCAAAGGGAGCTTCAAGGGGGAGAAGGTTCGAGCGATGTAGGAAGCAATGGGCTTGTATTTTTACGTCAAGAAGGGAAGCAAGGCCAGGGAAGCCTTAAAGGAAAAATTGTAGATGTTTTTGGGCATAAAACAGGCCTTGGTAAAGTTGCTGCAAGGCGCCACTTAAAGGCTTGGTGATGACGCCATGTGCAGTGGGCAAGGGGCCTTGGTTCGAGTTACAAAGGAAGCAAGTGGGAGCCTTTATTTTTTCGTCAATAAGGAGCTTGGCTAAGGAGGTCTTAAAAGGAATTCTGGGTGAAGCATGTCACAAAAAGCGCCTTGGTAAAGTGGCTTGGGACGCTACTTAAGGTGCTAGGAGAGTTGCGTCAGCAGGGGATCCAAGGGAAGGGGTTCGAGTCTCGTTGGTAGCAGGGAGGAGTGTTTTTATTTTGCTTTTGGCGTTAAGACAAGGGGGAGCTAGGGAAGGAGCTCTTAAAAGGAATTGTAGGGAGTTTAAAGGAGCTAGCAGCAAAGTGGCTGGTAGCGTGTGGTGGTTCCAGCAGGTCTCATGTTCGAAACCTGGGGGCAGCAGATGGGTGTTTTATTTTTTGGCTATTGGCGTCAAGAAAGAAGGGAGGAGATGGATGGCATTTGGACTTTGTAAAGATTAAAGATAAGCTTTAATTTTATTTTAAATTTTGGCAATAGATAGGAGATAATTGTAGATTTATTTTATTTATTTTGAATAGGTGATTAAGAGATTAAATAGGAGATGGATAAATGTTGACTTATTCAATTTATTTTGAATAAGTGTTGGAAAGGGAAAATAGGAGAAGAAAGTGGATTTTGATTAGTGAAGATATGGTGGCCGGCCAAGGGACTCTCTTGGTGACAATTTTCGGCTTTGAAGTGTATTAAGGTGAGTGTGCCGAATTTTAGTTAGTAAAGCATTCATCTTTTTCTTCTTTTTGTTGCTTTGCCGAATTCTTCTACTTTCTCTTATTCTTCTTTATTTTTTTCTTTCAACCCAAATCCCTTTCTATTTTCTTTAAAGCCGAATACCCTTTATCATTGGGAGTGATAGCCGAAACTTTGCTACCATTGTTTACATTGCCGAAATCTCTTAGCCACTTTATTCCTCTTTTCTTCCATCCACATCTACTTTTAAGAGATAGCCGAATGTTCTAGCATCCTTTCAAAAGTCTAGCCGAATCCTTATTGAAGGTGTAGTCGAATACTCTCTTGTAGTCTCTCCAAGCGACATAGTGGTAAGTGATCTCCTCTTTGAGCAATCAGGTTTGGGTTCTTTTTATTTGTGTGCCGAAATCAAAGTAAGTGTTATGTAATTTCGGCCAAGGGCCATTATTCATGGAGTTATGTGCCAGCTGATTTTAACATATGGTATATATAGGGATTTTAACAGTTTCAGGAGCAAGCAGTGGTTTTTCAGGAGTTGGTTTAACAAAGTAAGGAAGTGTGACTTTCGGCCTAAGGCCATATTTGGTATTAAGTGTGACCGATTTGACTATGATGGTATTTAGGGACAAATCGATAGTGGTGAGCAAGGCCTTCGGGATTCAAGATCATCTTGGTAAGAATACTTTGCAAGCTGATTAAGTGTCGTTGATGGAGGCGAATATCAGTCAAGAGGGGAAAGAGAAGGTCCCTATCTCGAAGTTTAAGAAAAGATCTGTCTCGGCGGTTCGGGATTGGCCACCAGGGTGTGGGCCAGCAGCAGGAGAAAGTTATAGGCAGACAGCCATAGTGTCTCTTAGTGATAGCATCGGGATCGAGAGTTTAGAACTTCAAGTGATCAGGTGTGTGATTAACCCACCGTTTTCCAGGTATATGATATGTATGTGAAATGTGTATGTGTTATGAATGTGCTAACTAGTGCAGTGGAAATTGTGATATGGATACCTTCAAGGGGTATGTCGATAATCCGGTAAGTACCAAATCTGATTATTAATATGAATATGTGTTCTGACTATGCTGGATGAACATGCTCATGCATCATTATATTATATCATTATTTTATGTTGCATGTGCATGGGTTGGGATATGATATGAAAGAAGGTACGGGTGTACTTCGAGTACGTGGTTTGGTGTTAACCTTGAGCTACATCATGGATTGACGTTGACTGAGGTCACGTTGTGGATTAATTGCGATTTAGTTTGCGTGGCTTGATGAGTGGCTATGTGCCTCATCGTGGTTGATATCGGCTATATGCCATATCGTGGTTGATGAGTGACTATGTGTCTCATCGTGGTTTTGGTGTTAGCTACGGCTACATCGTGGATTTGCACTGACTGAGGTCGCATTGTGGATTATTGTGCTTAAGTGCACGTGGACGGAATTGATTGCCTTTTGGAGTGAAAAGGAGAGGGTGATTTTATAATCCCCTGGTGTGTGGTGGCTGGATACGGGGGCGTGTAGAGGATGGACCCTAGGTTGGGTTGGGTGCACTTTGCATAATTTCAATGGATATGTGAATTATTGTGAAAATGGGCCAAGCCCAGTTGATATGTGGATTAATGTGGAAATGGGCCAAGCCTAGTTTATGAATGTTGAACAGTGTGGAAATGGGCTAATCCCGATATGTGGAAATTATGCGGTTAATTACCCTATTACCTGATAAGTGATTTGAATATGGGCCAAGCCCAGAATGTGATAATATGTGAATATGATAACTGTTATCTGATATATGGGTTAATATGTGGTTAACATGTGGGTGGAATTCAGTGGATTAATTACACACTGAGTCTGTGTGACTCACCCAATTTTTATTAAACATCGCAGATGATTCGTGGTGATTGGACAGGGTTGGAGTGGATACGAGGTGGCCCATGCAAAAGACATTTTCTTTATTTTATTCAGTTTATTACTAAGAACTTTTGTTTAATTATTTATTGTAATAAGGCCCAGTTAAAGTATTTGAACATTTTTATTATGTTTAAGCTAGATGACGATTAAATTATTATCTGGAAATGCTTCTATTTTTGGCAACTCATATTTTTTTTAAAGTTTATAAAAGTTTTAATCTGGGAGATTGTAACAACTTAGTTTTATTGGGAGTTTTTAACACACGATGTTTTATTAAAGACAAAATTTTTAATGTTTTTCCCAAAAGTGAAATCAGTCTTCAAACGTTTTTCCGCAGTGATATACCAGATCTGGTCAGGGCTCGTGGGCCGGGTTTGGGGTGTTACAGTAAAATTATATCCAGATGTGCTTTTCATATCATCCATCGAGCCTGCCCAATTACTGTCAGTATATCCCACCAGTTTCAAACTTTCAGCTTGTCTATACAACATGCCATAGCTTAGAGTCTCTTTAATGTATCTTAGCACTCTTTTTGCTGCTTGAAAGTGCTACTTATTACAGCAGTGCATGAACCTTCAAAACAAGCTTACTGCAAACATGATATCTGGTCTTTTTGCAATCAGGTATAACAATCAGCCAATTAAACTTCTGTAAGAAGATTCACAAACCAACTCATGGTCCCCTTGGCTTGACTGTTTCATTCCAACAGCCACAGGTGTGCTTGTTGGTTTGCTATTCTCCATTGAGAACTTCTTTAGGATCTTCATGGCAAATGTTTGTTGACTCAAGAAGATTCCATTCTTAGTTTGGAACACCTCCATTCTCAGAAAGTATGTCATTTTTCCCAGGTCAGACATCTCAAACATGTTTTCATGTTGGCTTTAAAATTAGACAATATGACCTGGTCTCCTCCTGTTACCAGAAGGTCATCCACATAGAGGGACACAATGAGCAGTGTCTCAGCTTCTTCATTTTTGACATACAGTGTTGGCTCACTAATACTTCTTTTGAATCCCAAACTGATCAAATAACTATCAATTCTGGTATACCAGGCTCTAGGAGCTTGTTTCAACCCATATAAGGCCTTTTTAAGCCTGTACACCTTTCTTTGCCAAATACAACAAATCCTTCAGGCTGGTCAATGTAAATTTCTTCTTCAAGAAGGCCATTAAGAAATGCGGACCTCACATCAAGCTGATGTATAATCCATTGCTTTTGTGCAGCCAAAGCAAGTAACAACCTGATGGTGTCAAGCCTGGCTACTAGAGCAAAAGTTTCCATGTAGTCCAGACCATATCTCTGACTGAACCCCATGGCAACTAGCCTAGCCTTCAACTTATTCAAACTCTCATCTGCATTATGCTTGGCTCGATAAATCCACTTCACACTAATGGTTTTTTTGTTGGCTGGTTTTTGAATCAGCTCCCATGTTTGATTCTTTTCTATCATCTTAATTACATCGATCATAGCTTGCTTCCACCCTTCATGAGCTTCAGCTTCTTCAAAATTTCTTGGTTCCACTATGGCTACCTGTTTTCTTTCATAGATCTCAGCCAAGGGCCTGGTACCTTTGATTGGGACATCATCAATGTCCATTTCTGGACCATCTTAATTGACTTCAGTCTGATCTGCTATCAGCTCCTCAGAAGCAGCCTCTGGTTCATTTCTATCCCCGTTCCAACATGCTTTTTCATCAAAGATCACATCTCTGCTCACTTGGATCTTGTTTAATGAAGGATCTAAGATCCTATAGCCCTTTTTAATTGAGCTGTAGCCTATAAGAATTCCTGGTTGGGCTCTTTTGGACAATTTATCCCTCTTCACAGTTGGTATATAAGCATAGCACAAGTAGCCAAAGACCTTCAAATGAGCCAAAGATGGCTTGAACCTGAACCAGGCCTCATATGGAGTCTTATAGTCCAGTGCCTTGATTGGTAGTCTGTTCTGAATGTAAACAGCAGTGTTGACTGCTTCAGCCTACATAATCTTGGGCAAATTTTTCTCAAATAGAAGACATCTAGCCATATCCAACAGACTCTTATTTTTTCTTTCACTAACCTCATTCTGCTGAGGTGTATAAACATTGGTTAACTGGTGTTTAATGCCTGCATCATCACAGTAAGCTTGAAACTGAGCTGAGGTATACTCAGCTCCATTGTTTAACCTTATGGTCTTTAACTTATAGCCTGCTTCTGTTTCAGCAACTGCTTTAAACTTCAGGAACACTTGAGCTACCTCAGACTTATGTTTCAGAAAGAAGATCCAACAATATCTAGTATGATCATCAACAAAGAGAATGGAGTACCTGCTGCCATTAAGTGATTGAGTCTTCATAGGACCACGGACATCAATATAGAAAAATTGAAGCCTTTCGAAAAGCTCTCTAGGCTTGATTTGAAGGAAATGGCAGTCTAGCTTGTTTTCTAAGCTGGCACACTTCACAGACCTTCTCCTTCTCAACTGAGTTGGTGAAGTTTTCAACTAGTTCCTGACTGATCATCTGAGCCATTCATCTGAAATTGATATGACCAAGCCTTTGGTGCCAAAGTTTGGATTCTTTAGTAGAGACTATGTAGGCTGAGTCTGAGTCATTTGTCCAGTTGACTTCAAAAATTTTATCAGTCATAATGACTGACATGAGCCTAGATCCATTTGGATCAATAATCTGGCACTCCTTGCCCTTGAACACCACTGAGTAACCTTTCTCTAGCAATTGAGCTATGCTAAGAAGGTTTCTATCAAATTCAGGCACTAGCAACATATTTGAGATGAGCTTGTTATCTGTAGAAGTGCATATCAGCACATCTCCTTTACCTTCAGCTTTAATAAACTGACCATTACCAACTTTTACTTTGGTTTTACAGCTCCTGTCCAAAGTCTTGAAGATGGTTACATCTGGGGACATGTGGTTAGTGCAACCACTGTCCAAAAGCCAACTTTTTGAAGCTTTCTTCTGGCCAGGTGAGCATGACACTCCAAAAACTTGCTCCTCATGGTCACTATTGTCTTCAGCTACTCAAACCTCAGCTTATGACTATTGTAGATGGTTCTGACTTAGTTTGCCTTTATTTTTGGAAACTCTTTCAACATGACCCCTCTTCTTACAATATTGACATTGTACATCTGGTCTAAACCAGCAGTTTGCTTCTAAATGACCAGTCCTTTTATAGTGCCTGCAAGGTTGATCCCCTCTTCTTGCAGAGTCTTCTTACCTTTATAGGCTGAAGTACTCGAGAGATACTTACTCTTGGCTTGAAAAACACATTCTTGGTGCTCCTCCATTCTGCTGGCCCTTCTCTGTTCTTGTGCATATAGAGCATTAATAAGCTCAGTTAGGGAGATAGTTGAAAGATCTCTTGAATATTCTAGGGAGGATATTTTTGCCTCATACCTTTCTGGTAAGGTAGAGAGCACTTTCTCCACTATCCTTGTTTCATTGAATTGCTCACCAAGGAGCCTTATACTGTTTACCACAGCCATAATCCTATCAGAGTATTGCTTTACTGTTTCCTCTTCTTTCATTTTCAAATTCTTGAAATCCCTTCTCAAGTTCAACAATTGTTGCTGTCTTGTCCTCTCTGTGCCTTGGAATTCCTCTTTGAGCTTGTCCCAGGCTTGCTTTGGTGTCTCACAGGCCATAATCCTTGTGAAGATCACATCTGAGACACAATTTTGAATGCATGACATAGCTTTGTGCCTCTTGGTCCTCTCATATGCATGCTGCCTAATCTGAGCCACTGTAGGATTGGCTCTGAATGGTGCTGGTTCAACATCTGAGTTGACCACCTCCCATAGATCGAATGCCTGCAGGTATGTCTTCTTTTTGACTACCCCAATGTGAAAGCCCTCTCCATTAAAGACTGGTGGTGCAGCTGGTGAAAAGCCTGATGAAGCCATAGTTTGACAGGTCGACTAAGATTAAGGCTCTAGATACCAATTGTTGGGGTTATGAACAATAAGCAACCAAACTCAGCTGAAGCTTGAGCATCAAGACTTGAGACTTGTTGAAGAAACAAAGCTAAACAAAACAGAAAATTAAAGCAAAGCTACGAAGTTAACAAGAGCGTATGGAAGGAAACTTGTTAAAATTTCATTCAAAATGATTAATGGCATAATGCCAATACAAATACCAGACATTGGTTGGTCATTACAAGTTAAAGATTACCTAAACTTTTACCTAACACCACTAAAATACATAGAAACTTGTTGAATTAACTTGTACATATTGCATTGCTGATTTTTCAGTCAATCAGCATCCAATTACATCACAAAATATTACCAACTTAGTTTAAATACAACTAAATTACAAATAAAGAAGTTGAAGTAACAAAACAAGTTAAAGTTGGACAGCATCAATAAGTTTCAGCTGTTTCCTGCTTGACTTGAGCAGGATGGCCACCTTTTCTGCTGCATGGGTTGCATGGGGAGCCACCTTCAATGACAAAGGTGGTTCTCATGCTCGACAGCAACTCAGTTTCGTTGCTACAACCTCATAAACTGGCATATTTCCTTAGTAGCATAAATGAGTCGAGTTCTCCAGGAGCAAAGGGGCTTGAAGAAGTGTCTGTCAATGAAGTGTCGATAACTGAAATAAAGCCTCGATAGAGGAGCTCTGGATTGTACAAAATACGTACAAATTGGCAATGTTTCTGGGTCTTAGTTCATTATAGTTCGGAACATCAACCAAGCTCAATAATCAGTGCTAGGTTGATTAGCAAAATATGTAAAATCATGGCTAGAGTTTGGTCTAAAAAGTTGTCTTGCCACATCACTAAATATCTTGACTTAATCAAATCAAATTATTCGGTTTTCTCAAATCAATTCAAATAAAAAATTTAGTTTTTGAGTTTAAGTGGGTTGAATTTTACAATTAAAATAATTCAAATTGCTCGAATAATAAATTCATGTAAATACCTCTTAAGTCCTTAATAGTTTTTAAAATTGTAAATTAATTTCTCTAAAAAATTACAAAAGATTCAAAATAATCTTCAAAAATTTAAAATATTTATAAAATATTTTTCCAAAATTTTATATATATTCAAAAAATTATAAATTAAAAAAATACTACAAATCTTTAAAAATATATAAAAATGTTAAATATAATATTTAAAAAAAATCCAATTTGATAAATTTGTAATGTTAAAAAGTAAATTATCAAACTAGGTTTATCATACTACTTATCTTGTTTTTTCCCTCTTATTTTTTCAAAAGAGTTTTCATATATACATAACATTTATTTTCTTTAATTTGGAATTTAATCATATTGTCAACAAGATTTATGGTTGGTTAAACTTTTTAAATTTAACTCAAATAAAATTACTCAACTCGACTCGGTTCTACTCAAATTGAATTCAGATAATAAAATAAAAATTTCTAATTCGATTAACTCGAAATTTTTTCATTTGACTAAATCAGATACTATTAATTTAATTATAAAATCTAAAAACGATAATTTCGCTGCAATAAATTGCTCGCAAGACAACTTGAAATAACGAGTTTAAGTCAAGCAAAAAAGTCTAGCCACACATACACAAAAAAAGGAAGTGTAGCCACGCTTTCGGAAGAGAAATCTTGAAATTTTGACAAATAAGAAATCAATAGTTTTTTGGTTGATTAAACTTGTAAGATCTGTGTACCATAAGACAAGAGAGTCTATAGATTTTGTGTTCCCCAAAACTTGGTTCTTCTACTTGATGGTGATATGGGTGGTTTTACCTTCCAAAGCACTAAAGTGTGGGTCAAGCCATTTGTTTTTTCAATTGCCAGTGATGTGTCATTGTTTACAAGGGAGACTCAGTCAAGTTGAATATCATGCATGAGTCACTGTTCTAATTTACTTTGAACATTGAATAAACATGGTGGATCGATAAGTAAAATGATGGAGGACCCACAAAATGCTTTAAAGAAATAAGCAAATAACTCAATATCCCCACTAGGGACGAAGCTAGATAATTCACTTTGGAATCGAGACGATGAGAAATAGTTACGTTTTTAAAAATAAAAGTTTAAGTAAAACAAAATATCAAAATAAAGAATTTTAGAAAAGATTAAAAAGGTTTTGGTTCTCATATTTATATTAATTTTTTTTTGTGATTTTTCCTTCAAATAAATAACTAAACAGTTTCTTAGAAAATCATCTTTCATATCTTTTTAAAGTCGAATCTTCACAATTTTTATAGCCTAAAAAAATGCTCTATAGATGTAGTTGAAACTAAAAAAAATCAATATAAGATAAATTAATCTATCAACGAAATAATACGTAACTAACTTTCCACGCTCAACTAAGCTTCTACAAAGTAAATAAAGTGTTATATTTTTCACAATTTAGGATATTGACACACGCCAAGTTCATAATATCTCAAATCATATCAAATATGTTATTTCTCTTATTGAGAAAAATCATCTAGATAAAACTTATTTACAAGAATGCAATATTTTTCAATATCAAATAACTTGAAGAACTTTTTGAGATCTAAAGTTGTAGCATGTTCATTAAATTTGTTGTTCAATTCTTGCAATTGATTATCTATTGTAGTCAAATATATATCCACTCAATAGTGATACTCTATGGTAACATCTTCTTTTTATGACTACGACCTACCATGTATTCGTATCTAGAACATCCAATTCCTAAGTTTCACAAAAAAAAAATCCTTTTATTCAACAATTTATCACATCTATTATCTTTTAACTTTTGAATTAAATTTTCAAGATTAGATTCATAGCATTTAATATATCTTTGGAATTACGGTGTAAATCTTAGCAAATATTATCAGTAATCCCCGTAACTTCTTCGTATATATACATATATATATACATATATATATATATATATATACATATATATATATTACACACTATGAGTGGACTTGTTAGTTGGGTGGGTCAAGTTAGTTTTGGATCGGATCAATTCAGATTTTAAAATTTTTGAGTTACTTCAGGTGGGGTAATTTTGGGTTTGGGTCGTTTTGAATTCAGGTCATTTTAGATTTGAGGGTTGGGTTTTTTGAATTATAGTCATTTCATGTTTAGTCATTCGAGGTTAATTTAATAAACGGATTATAATGAATTTCATCATTTTAGATTCAAGTTATTTGTATTTTTTAGGTTTGTATATTAAGGTCGATAAGGATCAATTCCTTAATTTTAAAATAAAATAAAATCAAAGTTAAATAAATTACATAATTGATTTAAATCTATTATAAAATTAAGAATTATGAGAAATAATTTTTCAAATAAAATATAATAAATAATTAAATTATAATATATATATTTATATATATATATATAAAACCACAAAAATTAAAACTTTTTTGAATTGAGGAAAATAGTTATTGTTATTTAATTTATTTTTCGATTGTTATGTTGTGAGAAAGAAAAGGACCATCTTTTTGGGTAAGATATTGTCAATGGAAAAGTTTGATTTGTGGCAACTTAGGAAGTTTTTGAAGGATGCTATGACATACCATCCAAGGTTATTTCTACCATATCCTCCTCTGATTTTTCAGATGTTAATGAAAAATATTATGTATGAATGAGTGAGTTAATTGAGTTGGATTACTTTTACTAATTAAATAACACCTTTAAATATCAAAGTGGAAGATTGTTGGTATTTTAGCAACAATATAAAAACAGAAAATATGAATGAAAGATATATTGGAAGCCTGTTGTATTGTTCATATTATATACTAAAAAAAAAATAACAAAAACCTACAAAAGTTACTGTTAAAAAACATGCCACAAATATTTAACTTACTCCTAAAATCATGTAACATAAATTTAAATCCCTAAAGACTTGGTCTACAAACCTGTTATTAAGCAAGTCTAAGACACATCCTCAACAAAGATTATGTATATTTATAGATAATGCAGCTTCATCATGACCATCCATTACACACTCATCGGATTTAACGAGGGAATAGTTCAGTAAGGGACGTCTCGTTAACTGTGGCCAAGGCACTACTTTTTGATTGATCAGATTTATAATTCATAATCGAAGGCTTTCCTTCAGTAATGGTGCCAAAATAGAATGCTGTTCTTTGAGGTGCTGGCAAAGTAACTGAGGTATTGCTGAGCATGAGAACAACTTTCGCCATTGGTGGCCTTGCTTCTGGATCTTGTTGAATGCACAACAAGGCGATGTGAATGCACCTTGCAACTTCATTGCCTACATAAGAATCTCCTAAGGCTGAATCCATCACTTCTATTGGTGTCCCATTTTTCCATTGTCTCCATACCTGCAAACAACCACCATATAACACTTCTCAGTACACAATTATTTGAAGTTTAATAAATTTAACTCTTAACTTTACACATTATGTTAATTTAGTCTTTAATATTAAAATTTTATAAATTAAAAAACTTTAAAATATTATATATACAAGTTTATTTTTTTGATAAGAATATATAAGATTTTATAAAAATAGATACAAAATTATAAAAATATTTTTGAATAAATCAATACCCATTTTCTAACATTAAATTTGTTTATAAAAATAATAATTTTATAAATAAAATTAACAATCTTATAAATAAAACAATTCTAAAGAAAACTTATGAAGAAGACTTAAGCAAATTCAGTTTTTTCCTTTTTTTTTTAACATTAACAACCAGTTAGAGGTGTGCATGGGCCGGGCCGGGCCGGGTACAAAAAAATTTTCGCCCGATTGGTAGGCCCGAGCTCGGCCCGGCCCAAATATGGGCACGAAAATTTGTCCAGGCCCGACCAGCCATAAAATTGGTAGGCCTTGAGCCGACCCTAGCCCGGCCCGTCTAATATAAATTTTTTTTTACTTATTTTATTAAAAAATAAAATATAATAAATTAAATACATTTTAAAAAATAAAAATAAATATTAAAACAAAAAACAAATAAAAATATAATAAATCAAATATAATACTAAAGTTAACATTTTATCAATAAAAAAATATTATTATAAAAATATTTCGGGCCGGGCCCGGGCCAAAAAATCATACCCGAGGCCCGGCCCATTTTTTAAACGGGCCTTATTTTTTGCCCAAGCCCATTTTTCGGGCCTATATTTTTGCCCAAACCCTCCCACATTTCGGGCGGGCCTTCGGGCCGGGTCGGGCCGCCCGGCCCATGCACACCTCTACAACCGGTGTGTTCAAGTTGGGTCAAAAACTACAGTTTGAAAGCGAACACAATTAAATATATACAAGTGAGGATGAAGTCTTGGAGACCCAGTAGGTGAAAAGCCATGCTGATGGCTCTATAACTGATTTCTAGTTGGATGGCACAATAATGAAAAGCCATGCTGATATCTCTATAACTTATTTCTAGTTGGATGGCACAACAATGAAGGATGTGGAAATAAAAAAAATTCAAAGTAAGAATTATTGGTGCCACTGGTTGTGCACAAAAGTAATGCCCAATGCTTAATACATTTGACGAGGACTAAGGAACAATACCATATGTACATTAAATAAATTATTATTTATAAAATAAAACTAAAAAAGAGGAAAGTTTGAATATGAGTTTTCTTAGAATTATTATTTTTATTTATAAAATAATATTAGCTTAAGTGTAAAAAAACCCTTAGTAAAAAAATAAATATGCAATTAAACCCTTAGGAAAAAAAAGTTCATCTTATTGAACTCCTAGTGATCCCCAAAAAATTAACTAGGCCATTCTGTTAACGAAAGTCGTTAGTCGACCGGTTTGATCATTAACTTTGTTGATGTGTCAAACGACATTAATGTGACATGCTGACATGATATATAGTGTTATGTGGCATATCACATCAACAAATTTAAAAAAAAATGTGTGTTGATGTGGCATGCCACATTACCAAAAAAATAAAAAATTATAAAATATATTTTAAAATTAATAAAAATATATATATCTAGAATGAACTTGAATAACCATATGTCTAAATCCATTCGAGGAGAGTACAAAACTATAATTTTTTAAAACATCATAAAAATTATTAAAATTTACTATAAGTTATATATTTTTTAAATATTAATAATTATTTTCCTTATGTATAGTATATTTTCATTTTTTTTTCTTCCTCCTATCTTTCTCTCACCTCTCTTTACAAGGAAGATTGCACGGCACCTTATTCGTTTTGAATTCTATCATGAAATCTTTTTCAATTTTTGAAAAGCTTTTGTAATTTTGAATTCTTTCATGGCACACTCTTTCGCATTTTAATTAATTTTTTTATGATTTTTTTGAAACTTTTATAGTGATTTATATATTCAAATTCTTATAACATCTTTATAATTTTTAGTAATTTTATCATTTAAAAAAAATTATAGTTTGTACTTATCTTGAATGAATTTGGATAATCTATTGTCCAGGTTCATTCTCTCTATATATATTTTATTAATTTTAATTTTTGCTGACGTGGCATGCCCCACCATCATCGTCTGTCATGTCAGCATGCCACGTTAGCAAAGTTAAAGGTCAAATTGGTCAACTGACGATTTCCGTTAATGGAAGGGCCTAATTGGTTTTTTGAGGGTCACAAGGGCACAATATAATGAACTTTTTTCCTAAGGGCTTAATTATAACACTCCTATCCCATCTTCGTCGTCGGATTAGGGTATGGAGTATTACAGTACAATTCCAAACATTCTATTTCAAATAGAAACAATTATGCAAATTAAATAATAACATTCAATAACTCATTTTAATCAAGGTAGAAATACACTTATGGGCCTTAAGCTTAAGGGGCCCTAAAAATAGCTTGGGAATTTTCAGGGATCATTTTGAAACAAATCAGAAAAGTTTGGAAAAATTTATAAGTTATGAAAAACAAGGGTCACACGGCCGTGTGACATAGCTCAAGCTATGTGTGTATTCGATGTATGGGACACACAGCCATGTCTCAGCCCGCATGTTCATCCATGTGGGTATGTGTATGCATTCAAAGTTTGGTCACACGATCGTGCCGCCAGGCCATGTAACTGAAACACCCCAAACCTGGCCCACGAGCATTGACTAGATCCGGTATGTTCCTTGAGTAAAACGTTTCAAACTAGTTTGTATCTTATGAAAATCTTTGAGTGATTTTGGGAGAAAACTCGAATTGGGTTGGGCTCAAGTTGGAAACTAATTTATTTATTTATTTTTTTTGAAATATAAGTTTTTTTTTATGAAAAATTCCATTGTTAAGTTTTAAAACTTTAAGTTAGAAGATATGCCGAATTTGGTTTAGGTTTTATCTTTAAATGAGAAATCATTTTCTTTTAGGTGTCAAAACGTTTAGAGTTCATTCTTAAATAAAATTTACTTCATCTTTAATTTGATAAAAATTTCGTATCAGAAGAAAATAATTAAAAATGCATGCATAAACAGTTTATAACTATGGCCTTATTACAACAAAACCCGAAATAAAATCAAAGATACTTAAAATATAAAAAGTCCAAATTAAAATAAAGTCCCAAACTGAGCATGGCCACCACTAAGCTCCTACTGACCCGGTCCATCACTGATCATCACCTGAAAAATATTCCCACAATGGGGTGAGTCAAATAGACTCAGTGTGTATAACCAACACTAAGTCCCAAACGATTTAGGCATACAACCGATCATACATATACATGTAGCAATTTATAATTAGTGATGTAATCCCGAACCCAAACCTAGATTCCATCCGCTACACATCACCCGTACCAACCAACACACTGTGGGGACTACTAAGTCAGCCCTCCATCCGCTACACATCATCGAAGGCAGTCGCTGCAGTCGACGTGCTCATCGCCCTTATATATTATGGCATAGCCACCAGATAACATTTTGTGTCAAGAGACACCACATTCAGATAATGTGACCGAAGTCACCATATTCAGATACCGTGACATAAGTCACCACATTCACTTCCCCGTTCATAATTACCCATATGCCCCATGCCATACAAATACGCATTAACCATGTCATATCCCTTATTCACATTCTTATAGTTTCACATATGTGCCATGACAGATCTCATTATAATCCTAGTAGGAGTAGGAAAACGTACCTGAGTACTTTGTACCATTGCATGGTACCTTAGCCATATTTTTCACATTCTTATTAACATATTTAAGAAAACATAACCATAAATCTTTCGAGAAATAGTGTGGGGTACACACCTGATATATTTATCGGTTCACTGATTTCCCGAAAACCCCGATCTAACGCTTTAGATCCTAAGTTCCTTGCTGCCGATTTGATTATTAATCAAATCCTGAAAATCTGTGACCTTCCTTCCCTTCAATCGGCCAATGTTAAATCACTTAACTTGGTTAGTTCCGACTTTTGAATAAATACGAACTAAATCTAAAACACCAAATATAGCCTTGGCCGATTGTATGTATGTACTTACCTTGCGATTTGAAATCCCAAAATCCTTGTATACCACTGTCGACTGCCCCTAAATATCCATAGTTAGATTCGGCTAATCATAGTAACCAATATGGCCGAATATGCCCATTCACTTACCTTGTGATTCTGAATCCCGAAAATAGTCACTTAACCAAGGAGATGTCGAAATCCTACAGAGTACATGTTAGATCCCATTCTTTAACGTTAAACCACAATAAAATGGCCTTTGGCCTAAGATCTTATTTGCTTACCTTTGATCTAACAAAATCCCGAATGATCTTCTATTGTAGTCGACTAGCAGAAAATCCGAAATCTTCCTTCAAAGATCCGACCAAAGATCATTAAGGGGTTAGAGACTTGATTTCGGCTATAAGAAAAGGAAATAAGATGATGACCATAGAACCCTTACCCTTAATGTTGGAAGCGGCAACACCTTTACTTGAATCCACACACTATTCGGCTATGGCCTTGATTGATTTCGGCTTTTGATGCACACTTAGAAGGTTTCGGCTTCAACAAGGGAGAGAAAAAGAAAAAGTGTGAAGCCTTAGGAAGAATCGGCTATGAGGAGACTTTGCTTGAGTTTTCGGCTTTGGCAAACTAAAAGGAGAAGAGGAGATGCACTAGAGAATTCGGCAGAGGGTAAAGGAGAAAGAAAGAATGATGAATGGCCTTGTTTTCCCCTTTCTACCGAAATTACTAAGCCTAGAGTCCCCTATTCAGCCAATACTATCATATACCTTGTTTTTCTCTTTATCTCCTCATTTAAAATTTAATAAAAATAATCCCACATTTATCTCTTATCTTGGCCGAATTTTAGAGAGAATTAAACTCATCTCCCTAGTGCCTTGGTGCCGTCCACTACTGCTCACTCTGCAGCAAAAATAAAAACTCTATTTGCTTCCCTTGTGACTCGAACCCTGGCCTACTTACTCCTGCTTGTGGCGTCATTTCCAGAAGCCTTAAGTGGCGCCTCCAAGCCACTTTTCCAAGCCCATTTGTGTGTCATATCTCGCCTACATTTTCTCTTAAGACCTATCAGGCCTAGCTCCCTTTTCTAGATTTAAAATCTAATAATTTCTAAGGCATTTCCCTACATTTCGGAGTTCTAAAAAAATTCACCTAACACATTCATAACACATAAACATGCTAGTTCACATAATTTAAGCACAAATGCATAAGCCATAATTTCGGGATATTACAGTTCTACCTCCCTTAAAATAATTTCGTCCTCGAAATTACCTGGCTAAAATAAGTGAGGGTATTGTTGTCGCATCGCCTCCTCTGGCTCCCACGAAGCTTCTTCCGATCCATGATTTCACCATAGCACTTTCACATCTCGTTCCAAGATCTGAATTGGCTCCTCCTCGTAGGACAAATCTAGCCTTAGCTCTACCTCTTCAACCGGAACCACATGGGATGGATCCGATCGATAACGACGTAGCATAGAAACATGAAATACGTCGTGCATCTGCTTCAATTCCGAAGGCAACTCTAACTGGTATGCCACTGGTCCAACTCGCTTCAATACCCGATAAGGTCTTATAAACCTTGGACTTAACTTCCCTTTGCGACCAAACCTCATCACTTTTTTCCATGGCGAAACCTTAAGAAACACTTTATCTCCCACAGCAAATTCTATCTCCTTCCGTTTCAGATCCGCGTACGACTTTTTCCTATCAGATGCTTCCTTCAACCGTGCCCGAATTACCTCAACCTTTTCCTCAGACTCTGCCACAATCTCTGAACCCAAAACTCGATGTTCCCCTAATCTCGTCCAACATGTAGGAGTGCGACACTTCTGTCCATACAGAGCTTCATACGGTGCCATCCGAATACTGGCCTGATAGCTATTATTGTATGCAAATTCCGCTAAAGGCAAATAGTCTTCCCAACTTCCTCTGAAGTCTACCACACAGCCTCTTAACATATCCTCTAACACTTGGATTACCCGTTCAGATTACCCGTCAGACTGTGGATGAAAAGCCGTAGTGAAATCCAATCTAGTGCCTAAAGCATGATGTAGTGCTTTCCAAAACCGAGACGTAAACCTTGGATCCCTATCTGAAATGATTGACACCGGCACTCCATGCAACCTTACATCTCTGCCACATATAACTTTGCCAACTTCGGCAAAGAATAATCAACTCTCACCGGAATGAAGTGCGCGGACTTGGTCAATCGGTCCACTATCACCCATACCGAATCCTTCTTAGTAGGCGTAAGGGGAAGCCCACAACGAAGTCCATGGTAATTCTCTCCCACCTCCACTGCGGAATCTTGATTGGCTGAAGTAATCCCGATGGAACTTGGTGTTCATCCTTAACTTGCTGACACGTCAAACACTTGCCGACAAATTCTGTAACTTCCCTCTTCAGACCAGGCCACCAAAATTGTTCCTTTAAATTTACGTACAACTTAGTACCTCCAGGATGCATAGCATAAGGGCTACTATGCGATTCCTGAAGAATCTTCTGCCTTAACTCCTCATTCTTCGGCATACAGACCTTTCCCCTGAAACACAATACTCCCTCATCATTAACACCATAATCCTCTAACTCTCCGTTCTGCGCTTGCTGTAACTTAGTACTTAAATCCTCATCCAACAACTGACCTTCCTTTACCTCATTCAACCATGTCGGCTTGACTTGCAACTCTGCCAACAAACTTTCGTCGTCAAACAAACTCAGATGTGCGAACATCGCCCTCAGATCCGACACCACTTTCCGACTTAGGGCATCTGCCACTACATTCGCCTTGCCCGGGTGGTACTCTATAGAACAATCGTAATCCTTTAACAACTCCACCCACCTTCGCTGTCTCAGGTTCAACTCCTTCTGAGTCAACAGATACTTAAGACTCTTGTGGTCCGTGTAGATTACTGACTTTTCTCCATACAAATAGTGCCTCCATACTTTAAGAGCAAAGACCACTGCTGCCAACTCCAACTCATGCGTCGGGTAGTTAACTTCATGAGGCCTTAATTGCCGAGAGGCATAAGCGACTACCTTTCCGTCCTACATCAATACACATCCTAAACCGGTGTGAGAAGCATCACAATACACCACAAAATCCTTCCCTGCCTCCAGCTGAATCAAGACCGGAGCTTTAGTCAAAACCCTCTTAAGCTTCTCAAAGCTCTCTTGTTGCTTATCCGTCCATACGAAAGGTACTTCCTTCCTCAGCAACTTCGTCAAAGGTGCGGCGATCGATGAGAACCCTTCCACAAACCTTCTGTAGTAGCCTGCCAATCCCAAAAAGCTACGAATCTCAGCCACAGACTTAGGTGGTTTCCAATCTAGCACTGCTTCAATCTTCCTAGGATCCACCTTTATTCCTTCTGCGGATACCACATGCCCTAAGAACGCAACTTCCTTAAGCCAAAATTCACACTTGCTGAATTTGGCATAAAGCTTCTTCTCCCTTAATACTTGCAACACAACCCGAAGATGCTCATCGTGTTCTTCTTCAGACTTTGAGTACACAAGAATGTCGTCGATGAACACAACGACGAACCTATCCAAGTAGGGTTGGAAAACCCGGTTCATCATATCCATGAATGCGGCTAGGGCATTCGTTAATCCAAACGGCATCACTAAGAACTCATAGTGCCCTTATCTTGTTCGAAAAGCTGTCTTATGGATATCTGCCTCCTTTACCTTAAGCTGATGATATCCTGATCGTAGATCTATCTTCGAAAATACTACTGCCCCCTTCAGCTGATCGAACAAGTCATCAATCCTTGGCAAAGGATACTTGTTCTTGATGGTTAGTTTATTCAACTGACGATAGTCTATGCACATCCGCATAGTCCCGTCCTTCTTCTTCACAAACAAGACTGGTGCTCCCCATGGAGACACACTGGGTCGAATAAATCCACGATCAAGCAACTCTTGGATCTGAGCCTTGAGCTCAACCAACTCCTTTGGTGCCATTCTATAAGGGGAATTGACACAGGAGCTGTTCCTGGTAGTAAGTCAATTCTAAATTCCACCTCCCTATTCGGGGGTATTCCCGGTAACTCCTCTGGAAAGACATCCACAAATTCTTTTACGATTCAAACTTCACTAACTTCCCCTTCCTTCACATCCAACGCGCTTACAAAGGCCAAAAATGCCTTGCACCCCTTTCGAACCATCTTATCAGCCTTTAGTGCCGAAACTACATTAGACAAGTAGTTCCTTCTTTCTCCTATCATAATTACGACTTCATCCTCCGAGGTCCTTAACTCCATTCGCTTAGCTGCACAATCCAACACAGCCTGATGTTCCACTAGCCAGTCCATACCAAGTATAAGATTGAATTCTTCGAAGGGTAGTTCCATTAAGTCGGTAGGAAAGTTCACTCCCTAAATCTCTAGAGGTACACTCCGAAAGATTTTATTCACCACTACAGTTTGGCCTAATGGGCTTACTACAGTCATCTCCTTATCAGAAAGTTCAGAGGCTATGCCTAGTGTTTCAACTACACTACATGCAACATAGGAATGGGTCGAGCCCACATCAACCAGAACAAAATAAGGCTTGCCAAATATAAGGAACGTACCGGTTATGATGTCCGGTGCGTCACCATCCTCCTTTCGGTGAACCACATAAACCAGACCCAGCTGTCTAGCTTCAGTATTACCAACACCTCTGCCAGGTGTTCCACGTCCTCTTCCAGCACCATTACCTCTACCATTCAGACCACGACCTCGCTGAGGCTGCTGTCCACCTCTACCAGCCTGATTAGCTCCCTGACCTGTGGGTCGACTCCCGTCTATCTTTATGGGACAGTCCTTAATCATGTGATCCTTAGACCCACACTTGAAGCATCCTCCTGTTTTCTTCCAACATTCTCCCAGATGCATCTTACCACATTGAGTACAAGTACGGTATTGCCCTCCTGTAGCAACTTGCTGACCTTGCGGCCCATCAGCTCTAGGCCTCTTTTGTACATTTCCTGACAATCCAGACGATCCAAATCCTCTTTCTCGCCTATTCGATCGGTTGTTCGCCTTACGAGTCCTTAATTCCCTCACTACCTTAGCCTTCTCTACCAAAGATCTGCGAACTCCCTCTCTTCTTTGTGGAGCTATTAATAACCTTAGATCATCCTCACCCGTCCTCAAACCGGACACATCGCTCATGTTTAGTAGCCACTATCCTCTAGCATAACGGCTCGGCCTTAAAGAATTCAAATCTCGTCTGCTGCTGCTGATTTATTTCCTTGAACCAGCCCCAGAAATGCCTTCCTCTGCCCATCAATGTAGTGAGTACGAACATACTTCTTCTGATATGCCGCTTCAACATATTTCCAAGTAAGTTCCTCAGCCGTAGCACTATCCCGAACCGTGAGCCGCCATTGATATGACTCATCGCGGAGAAACGACACCAACCCTTTCAATTTTTCTTCAGCGGTCAGATCGAGCTCATCCATGATCCGCTCAGTCGCTTCTAACCAATACTCAGCCGTATTGGGTGCCACACCAGATACAACACGGAACACCTCAGCTCCATTGGCCCGGAGTCACTCGGGTACAGATTTTTGAGCTCCCATATTTCCTCCTGCTCCAGCCACCATTTCAAGAACTCGCAGCACAGCCTGTGATACAGCATCATTTCCCGTCTGATCTTGTTGCTCAACACTAACAGCTGGTGGTGGGGGTGGTGGTACCTCATTCTCAGATCCTTGACCCGATCTAACGGGTTCGACACACGGTCATTCTCGCCTCTCTACGCGTCCTCAAATGCGTTCGACCATGTCCCCTAGAGCTCATTTCTACGCTCGCGCTTTAGTCTGATTAAGAAATTTTTATGCATTAGTATATGTTCCACTGATTATCCGCGAAGAAATTTTATGAAAGAAGTTTATCAGTAGTTCTTTCGATCAATCAAAGTTTCAAGTTCTCTACCCTAATTCAGAGAAGCACCTTCATCCAAATATTCATTCAGTAGTACCTAGCACACACATTCACTGTTCGAACTTCCTTGTCTATTCCTATCTCAGGGGTATTTTCGTAATTTGTCCTACAGGGGTATTTTCGTAAATTTCCAAATCAAGGTGCCTTAATATTTTGTAACGATAAAGTTTTTGGATATTTTTGCAAAAATCAGAAAATGTTATTGAAATCGGGGATAGTATGGCAATTTTGGAAACCAATGGCATTTTAGTAATTTCACCACTAGGGGCATTTAGGTAATTTTGTAAAGCAAAAATATTCTGGAAAATTTTCAAACTAAGTTTTGCTACAATTTAAAAGGGTAATTTGGTGATTTTAAAACTGAAGTTTTTATGAAAATACAGCTAATCCCTTTCGGGTTTTAGTTATTGGGTTTGGCCTGTGAATAAGTCCTCTTGGTTAGGGTGAACCGAAGCTACGCACCAGGTAGGATTCCAGCGAAGAGGAGGTGAGTCACTAGGACTGCTTAAGTACCTGGCTCTTCCGGATCCAATCCTAGACATGCGCACAAGGGTTGCCACACCCTAACTCGGCGACTTAGTCACAGGTTTGTTTAATTAGGCTTTAAAGTTTTATGTAATTGTTGGGGTAAACTAGTCCTAGGGTTCAAGTACTTAATATACTATTCTACGTTCCATTTATACCCTTCTACAATTCATAATGTAAATCACACAATTGATTAGGGGCACTTACCTGGTGGACTTCGAGTCGGAGACTTGGGTGCCATGCCAGAAAACCTGCTCAATTTCACAAACTTTCACAAAAATTCATTTGGGCCTAATTTTTAAAACATAGTGGGCTTTAAACCCAAGGCCGAGAGTTTAAAATTGGGCTCTGATACCAAGCAGAAACACCCCAAACCCGGCCCACGAGCCTTGACCGGATCCGGTATGTTCCTTGAGTAAAACGTTTCAAACTAGTTTGTATCTTTTGAAAATCTTTGAGTGATTTTGGGAGAAAACTCGAATTGGGCTGGGCTCAAGTTGGAAACTAATTTTTTTTTTTTTTGAAATATAAGTTTTTTTTATGAAAAATTCCATTGTTAAGTTTTAAAACTTTAAGTTAGAAGATATGCCGAATTTGGTTTAGGTTTTATCTTTAAATGAGAAATCATTTTCTTTTAGGTGTCAAAACGTTTAGAGTTCATTCTTAAATAAAATTTACTTCATCTTTAATTTGATAAAAATTTCGTATCAGAAGAAAATATTTAAAAATGCATGCATAAACAGTTTATAACTATGGCCTTATTACAACAAAACCCGAAATAAAATCAAAGATACTTAAAATATAAAAAGTCCAAATTAAAATAAAGTCCCGAATCGAGCATGGCCACCACTAAGCTCCTCACACCCAGGTCCATCACCGATCATCACCAAAAATATTCCCACAATGGGGTGAGTCAAATAGACTCAATGTGTATAACCAACACTAAGTCCCAAATGATTTAGGCATACAACAGATCATACATATACATGTAGCAATTTATAATTAGTGATGCAATCCCGAACCCAAACCTAGATGCCATCCGCTACACATCACCCGTACCAACCTGCACACCGTAGGGACTACTAAGTCAACCCTCCATCCGCTACACATCATTGAAGGTAGTCGCTGCAGTCGACGTGCTCATCGCCCTTATATATTGTGGCATAGCCACCAGATAACATTTTGTGTCAAGAGACACCACATTCAGATAATGTGACCGAAGTCACCATATTCAGATGCCGTGACATAAGTCACCACATTCACTTCCCTGTTCATAATTACCCATATGCCCCATGCCATACAAATACGCATTAACCATGTCATATCCCTTATTCACATTCTTATAGTTTCACATATGTGCCATGACAGATTTCATTATAATCCTAGTAGGAGTAAGAAAACGTACCTGAGTACTTTGTACCATTGCATGGTACTTTAGCCATATTTTTCACATTCTTATTAACATATTTAAGAAAACATAACCATAAATCTTTCGAGAAATAGTGTGGGGTACACACCTGATATATTTATCGGTTCACTGATTTCTCGAAAACCCCGATCTAACGCTTTAGATCCTAAGTTCCTTGCTGCCGATTTGATTATTAATCAAATCCCAAAAATCTGTGACGTTCCTTCCCTTCAATCGGCCAATGTTAAATCACTTAACTTGGTTAGTTCCGGCTTTTGAATAAATACGAACTAAATCTAAAACACCAAATATAGCCTTGGCGATTTATGCGTATGTACTTACCTTGCGATTTGAAATCCCAAATCCTTGTATACCACTGCCGATCGCCTTTAAATATCCATAGTTAGATTCGGCTAATCATAGTAACCAATATGGCCGAATATGCCCATTCACTTACCTTGTGATTCCAAATCCCGAAAATTGTCACTTAACCAAGGAGATGTCGAAATCCTACAGAGTACATGTTAGATCCCATTCTTTAACGTTAAACTACAATAAAATGGCCTTCGGCCTAAGATCTTATTTGCTTACCTTTGATCTAACAAAATCCCGAATGATCTTCTATTGTAGTCGACTAGCAGAAAACCCGAAATCTTCCTTCAAAGATCCGACCAAAGATCATTAAAGGGGTTAGAGACTTGATTTCGGCTATAAGAAAAGGAAATAAGATGATAACCATAGAACCCTTACCCTTAATATTGGGAGTGGCAACACCTTTACTTGAATCCATACGCTATTCGGCTATGGCCTAGATTGATTTCGGCTTTTGATGCACACTTAGAAGGTTTCGGCTTCAACAAGGGAGAGAAAAAGAAAAAGTGTGAAGCCTTAGGAAGAATCGGCTATGAGGAGACTTTGCTTGAGTTTTCGGCTTTGGCAAAGTAAAAGGAGAAGAGGAGATTCAGTGAGAGATTCTTGAGGGGGTAAGGAGAGAAAAAAAGATGATGAATGGCCTTGTTTTCCCTTTGTCTGAAATTACTAAGCCTAGAGCCCCTATTCAGCCAACACTATCATATCCCTTGTTTTTCTCTTTATCTCCTCATTTAAAATTTAATAAAAATAATCCCACATTTATCTCTTATCTTGGCCAAATTTTAGAGAGAATTAAACTCATCTCCCTAGTGCCTTGGTGCCGTCCACTACTGCTCACTCTGCGGCAAAAATAAAAACTCTATTTGCTTCCCTTGTAACTTGAACCCTGGCCCACTTATTCCTGCTTGTGGCGTCATTTCCAGAGGCCTTAAGTGGCGCCTCCAAGCCACTTTTCCAAGCCCATTTGTGTGTCATATCTCCCTTACATTTTCTCTTAAGATCTATCAGGCCTAGCTCCATTTTCTAGATTTAAAATCTAATAATTTCTAAGGCATTTCCCTACATTCCGGGGTTCTAAAAAAAATTCACCTAACACAATCATAACACATAAGACATGCTAGTTCACATAATTTAAGCACAAATGCATAAGCCATAATTCCGGGATATTACAGTAACTCACCGTGACTGTGTGTATATTTGAAATATGATCACTTGGCCGTGCCGCGGGCTGTGTGCCAAATCGTGTGCCAGGCCGTGTGAAATCTATACCTAAAATAATAATGACACACGGCCGTGTGGGGTGGCCATGTGTGGTAGCCCATATCCCAGACCGTGTGCACCTTAAAAAGCATGCATTTCAAGTCATTTTCCACCAAAACTTAAACGCCAAGCCAAGCTATTTTCAACTATAATTTCATGCACAAACACATTCAACCGCACCTAAAAACATGTCAAATTTACTCAACCTATGTCTAACCAATATTCCATCATTTGGCACGTTAATTCACATTCCAAAATAAATCAAATTCAAGCCTATATTCCATATCACATTCATACACCAAACATATTAACAAGTATTCATTCAAACTCTCAAATCTTATATCATTTCATTTTAAAACTAACCATTACTCTTCTCATTCAAACATGTACATTCATACCATAATTTCAAACACCTACATAAGGCTTATTCCAAATGATCAAATAACATGACATGAACATGAACACATACAAGTTAATACTGAACATAAACACCATACATCACTTTCACAATTACCACATAACATACAGTCAAACATTTAAAAATTTCACCTATTACATGCCATATAACCCAAAAGTTAACTTCCAAAAACTACCTAAATGTGACTAGATAGTGTGATGTTCGAGTTGATCCATTTGCCCGATTCCAAAAAAATGCTATCTACAAGGAAATAAGAAAATAACACGAGTAAGCTTTGTAATAACCTATTTTGCCCGGGCTTGAAATAAATAAACCAAATAAATAAATAAAAAATAATAAATAAAGTCCATATTTTTAAAGTCTATTTATAACCAAAAGCCCGTTCCTAAATAGACTACCCTGACCCAATTACAAACCCTGAGCCCAGCTACACCTTGACAACCAAGACCCAAACCCGATTGGCCCAGCTAAACCTAATCAGGCCCAAACCAGTGCAGCCCAAGAAGGCCCAAACACTAAGCAAAATCAGCAGTGGCCTAGGGTTTCTGAAACCCTAGGCGCCGTAATGGCAAGAGCCCAATCATTACAAGCGCTGCAGTCACCAGCCTCGGTTAAGCCTCAAGTCGCGCCGCAGCATGCGCGAGCCCCCATCGCCGCCACGTTTTCTGTCTTCCACATGCAAGAAAGGAAAAAACAACAGCGAATTTGGACAAGATTTCTTTTCCTTTTTTTTTTAATTTTTTCGAGGGTTATAAAAACCCCATAAGATTTGTAAAAAGGGACACAACTTAGAGAATACACAAAAATATACAGGAATAAATATTTCGCAATACAGAGGTGATTTTATTTTCGCATTCTTTTTATTTTTCATGCATGTATATTTCTATATATATAAAAATATGAAAACAGAGAAAAGGAACTTTACCTTTTGATTCACGCCCGAGAAACGAAGTTTTCGGCCACAGAGGCGTTGAAGCGCGTGGAGCGCGTAGCTCGGAGATCCGGTGACCAACTCAAAACATTGGAGGGAGGATTTCAAAGAATTTTTCTGAATTTTTTTTTTAAAAACGCAGTTTTAAAATGATTTTCAGCCATTTTTTACTTATATAACAATGTGAAAATGACGCCGTTTTTGCTTAAAGAAATAAGCACAAAACAACGTCGTTCGAGGCTAGGAGATCCGCGCGTTGACCCGAAAACCCGGGTAGGATCCGCGTGTTTTCATTAAATGGTCTAATTGCCGTTTTAGTCCTCTCGCATTTTTATTATTTTTTAATTCCGTTTAATTTAATTTTTTATTTTTAATTTGGCCTTAAATGTTTGTTCATTTTTTAATTTAATCCCTTGGGCTATTTAAGGGTTGGTAGAAGAATGACGTCGTTTTGGAAATGAGGCGTAATTGCCCAATTGGTCCTTGCGTTTTAGCGCGCATTTCAATATTGTCCCTTTTTGTATTTTAAATTTATTTTTTTATTTTTATTTAATCCTTATTTATTTTAAAACCTTTGTATTTTATTTTTTAAATTATTACAATACTATAGTTAATTATTTTATCATATTAAAATATTATATTATTCTTATTATTTGTATAAAATTCGTATATATACTTTTTATATGTATTATTTTTTTAAATTATTATTATTTATCATTTTATTTTTTAAATATTATTTTATTATATATTATTTTGTAATTTATTCATTAGTTATTATATTATATTTTTAAAATCTTATATATATTAGATAGTACTATATTAATGTCACATGAAATCTTATTTTTGTATAAAATTTATTTATATTAATAACATGTTTCACTTATATTATTTATATTATATTTTTTGAATATCTTTATTGTTATATATTATTAATTATGTATTATCTTTTATATGTATTAAATTATATATTTATTATAATATTTTATAATATTTTTTATATTGTTATACATATTAATTGTTTTACAAAATTATCATTTCTTTTTATTTTGTTTTGTTATAATAATTATTTAGAGTTTAAATATATCTTCCCCTTTTCGTTTAATTTTGTTATTTTATGAAAATCTTAATTATTGCTATCTCATGTTTATCTACTTATATCCTTTTAATTGTTATCATTGCTTAACACATATCTTTATATATTCATTCATGTTATATTCTTTTATTATTTATTGTTAGAATAATTTGTAGTTATGTAGAATTGTTATTAAATATGTATGTTGTAATGTATTCATACAATGTCCTACTCAAACCATTTTTATGAAAATACCTTTTAAATTAAAGCATTTTATTTAAATATTTTACGGTGATATGTGATATTTGGGGACTTCGAAAAGAATTGTGCCATAACTTACTGGGTTTCGATTTTCCTCGTAGAACTTAAGGTATTAGATATCCCTTCTCTTTTAAAATTGAAACTTACAAATTTCAAATAAAAAAAAAAACTTATTCTTGGGAATTCAAAACGTTGTGTCCTAACTTATTGGATATGATGTTTTGTGTCTCAAGGTAGGAATTTTCTAAAATAAAGACGCGCCTATTTTCGAAGTCATGAGATACTGTATCCTAACCTACTGGATGTAGTATTTTATTTCTTTGAGATAAACAAATCTTGATTTTTCTTCTAATAAAAGGATCTTATTTTTAAAATTTTCAAATTTGCAACATTAGGACATGATGTTATCGATTAGTACCAATTTCTTAGCGTTATGAGGGTGCTAACCCTTCCTCATACGTAACCGACTCCCGAACCCATTTTTCTTGTTTTTCGTGGACCAAAATTAGTATTTTGAAATAAAACAATTTTTAATGTGATCCAATCACACCTAAGTAAAAAGGGATTGGTGGCGACTCCCATTTTTGTTTTTAAAAGTCGATCCCTGTTTTAAAAAATCAAACCTTTAAAATGGTTTCGACAAGCTTCTATAGAGATTAGTAAGTTCGACAGTTAAATCAATAAAGCTTACCAAAATAAACATAGCAAATTTAATAATAAGATTGATAGACAGTGCTTCCTGTCAACCACAATTATTAACAGGTGAGGTTATATAAGATCATATACGAGTTATGTATTAATACAACATCCTAACTCATTCAATATCAAGTCACAATGCTATTGAAAAATTCATGTACAACCTTTTACGATTCATTAACAAAACATTTAACACTGAAAAATTGTGCTCGATGAACGATATAACATATATGAGTACACAGTTATCCACCCAAAACACGCCAAAAGCTCAAACGAGCCATTCCAACCGAAAACATGTCTGGGCACTAAGTGCCAAGCTCAAAGGCTTTACATCCGCCCCCGGTAACACGCCTGAATCACTGTAATATTTCGCAATAGCCCGCAACAAATGCTGGACTGTATTAAGTGTACAATAACAAGTCATGAATCATCGTCTCATCTCAAATCAACCCCATACTACGCACGACATAACCTATTGGCATGCCAATCGTACTATATCCTATTTTCATCCAGCTCATAACACAATGTCATTTAACAAAGTTCAAAGCAATTATTTTCTAAATTTACAATAGTTTATAATCAAGCATTCACTAAATATTCAATAACCAATTTCATAATCAATGCACATTTCAAAATATGTTAAGATAAATTGAACGAACTTACTAGGCCTAAACTGTAGAGTTTGTAAAAGTTCAGGGACTAGTAAGCAACTTTCCTTTTTCCTCGGTTATCTACTTGTTCTTGATATATAAAATAGTTTACTTCACTCTATTATCTTCAATTTCGTGTATCATTCAATTTAATACATATTCCTTTCTATTTATAATTTTTCACATTTGCCTCAAAATTTTACACTTTATTCAATTTAATCCTTAAACCCGAAAAATTACAAAACTAACCTTATTTGAAAACAACTCATACCATCCGCATACTTAGAGTCTTTATTGTAACAACTCATTTTTCAGTGATGTTAAAAATAGTGGTTTCAGGGCCACCAAATTCGGTGAATAAGTTCGTAAATATTATTATTTAATATTTATGAGTTAATTGTGACTTTGAAAAGGTTTTTGATTTGATAATCTATACTATTCTGAGGATTAATTAAGTTCAAGTGGTAAGACTCTAGGGTAAAGGGATTTTAGAAAATGAGGTATCGGGACCTCGTTTCTATAAACTGAGCTGTAAATATTTTTAAATATTTACGAAGTGTCATTAAAGTGGTATTAAAGTTTCGTTGAAAAATTTTAACGTTTCGATAGTTAATTAATTAAAAAGGACTAAATCGTAAAAGACGTAAAATTTGATTACTATTTGATTTGAGTGACTAAATCGATAATTGAATAAAGGAAAAAGGACTTAAATGGTAATTAGACCATTCAATGTGTTAGTGGACGTGGTAATTAGACCATTGAATGTGTTAGTGGACGATTATGGGCTTAAATTTGTTGTTTATTTTAATTATTAATGTTAAAATGGTAATTTGATAAATTAAATTATATTTAAAATAAAACTATTATGCTATCATATTTGTTCTTTAGTTTTTCTGAAATTGGATGTAAGCTCAATTTGAGTTTATTTCTTTTAATTTTTATGTTTTTGAGATCGTTGCAACTAGGTCCGGCTAGCCTGTACCTTTGATTTTGAAATTGTTAAAGATTTTGAATGTTGCCATTGATGAACATTAAAATTTTATATGTTAAATGATGAATTTGAAATATTGGTTGATATTTAAAAGCACTTTATTAGTGATTTTTGATGAATTTTTCAATTAGGGACTAAATTGTTAAAATAGTAAAAGTACATGGACTTGATGTGAAATTGTTGCAATAATGTGCTGCATTTGATGCCATAAGTATTTATATAGGTTCAATTTTGGGTAGAAATGGTTAATTTGCATGTTTTGGGCTCAGGGGCTAAATTGAATAAAAGTAAAAATTTAGTGGCAATTTTGTAAAAATATTAAAAATGATCACATTTCATGAAATGTTTTGTTTTATTGTATAAATTAATATATTGTAAGAAATTATTAATTTAGATCAAGATCAGGTGGAAAATTGAGGAAAATGAAAAATTACCAAAATGCCCCTAAACTTTGGTATTTCTGCAATTTAGCTAGGTAAGTTCATATGAAGTATTATGTACAATTTTGATTAAATTGAATGTTAATATGTGATTATATTGTGATTAAATCAATATATATATGTTAATATGCAATTTTTCGTGTTATGAAACAACGTAAATCCAACGACGTATGACAATTACCGAGCCCCGTTTGAACCTTAGGAATTCGTAGGATACAAATGAAATGTTATTAGGGATTGCCGATTTTAGCTCATGAGATCTTATCAATTTTCAGTTCGTATGAGCTTAGCGATTTTAGCTCGTGAGAGCTTATCGATTCTCAGCTTATATGAGCTTAACGATTTACAGCTCGTGAGAGCATACCAATTCATAGCTCATATGAGCATACATGTATAGGAATTGATGGATTACAGCTTAGCAAACAATGTGTGAGCTATCCCAAGTATCCAATGATATTCTAAACGGTTCAACAAGCAATATTTTGATACGAAATGGTAAGAGTTCAATACGGACTATTTCACGGACACATATGAATTACATGGAAATGTTGTTACATGGTATATGGAAAATTGAATTGAATTATACATGTATATGAAAATTTATCAATTGTTGTGCTCATCCATGATTATTGGTTTATATATGTATTTACATGGCTAACATGTGTTTTTGTTTGATGCTTAGGCATGTGCCAAGCTATTAATTGAATGGTATTATGTTTACTTATAAGTTGCATTGAAATGGTAAGTGTTCTAATGGAAATATGCTTGTGTTCGTGAAAGAGTGGTAAGGTTTAAATTATGTAATTTCTTGTGAAATGGTTTATCATGTGACTAATTTTAAAAGGAGTTATGTTTTAATGCACTAGCTTGTGGCTATGATTGAATGATATGCTTATGTCTTGTGTGCTATGCATATGAAACGGGTGTGGAAAGGTAATGAAATAGTAAGTTTATACCTGAAGTGTAGAATGATGAAGTAATTGATGTTGTTATTTGAGCTAATGAGAGTAAATGCAATAGAAAGTAATGAAATGCAAATGAAAATAAGAAAATTTGAAAGGGTTTAAAGTTTTATAAAGTTCTACTATGCCAGGAATGATATGTATATGTGATGTTGTGGATTTATTCACTTTGTAAGTTGTTGGATATGGTTTCATAAACCTTACAGCATCGTTATATGATTATTCTTGATATGTATAAAGTTCATATTTGAAATGGATTGATATGACTAAAGTTTATACGAGCTTACTAAGCATTCATTGCTTACGTAGTTGTTTTTTCGTTACTTTTCAGATTATCGAAAGTTCGATCGGGTTGGAAGTTCATCGAAGATCTATCACACTAACCAGCAGTTATATTAGTAGATTTCGATATTTTGGTTAAGGTTATAATGGCATGTATGGGTGAACTTATGGTTGATGATTAGTTAAATGTTAATTGATGTGTTTGGTATGTATATGTCGTTTTTGGTGATGTAGCCTTGGTACATTTGGTGCCTTGTTGATAAGTGTTAATTTGATAATGTGTTAAAGCATGTTTGAATGGCCAAAGTGATATATGATGAATTAACCTCAACATGGTCAAGATATGGTGGTAAAGGTTTTGAATAGATGTGCATGGTTGAAATATGGTTTGTATACATGTTGATTGTTCGAACCATCTAGATATAGTTAGATTTGTGTCATTTAGATGGCTTTGATGGTTGGAGTTGATATGGTCTTTTGAAATGTTTGAATGTGGTGAATTGGTATAATTGTTATAAATGAAATGTATGGCTATTGGTGTTAGATGTAAAATGGCATGTTTGGTACTTTTAGTGTGAAATTTGATAGGTAAACAAAGTGGTAAGTTATGGCATAAGTTTAGTTATAAGTTAGTTGAACTTTTAGCCAATTTATGTATATGGACATACATGTTTAATGATTGTGATTGAGGCATTTTTTGAACACATTGGTTGTATACTTATGTATCCTAATTGGATAGCTTGTTATAGCATGGTTTGGTGCACTTTGGAGTGCTTGATTACCTGTGGTAAATCAGTTATAGGTGTGTGCATGAATGGGTGAGAAAATGGCTTGAAAATTGTAACACCCCTTACCCGTATTCAATGCCGGAACAGGGCTCTTGGTATTACCGGACTTTTAACACAAGCAATCACATAATTCCGAGTCATAAAATTTGCATCCAAATTAAAACCATTCATATTTGATCATGAAGTCCCTATTACGAGCCTACGAGGCCCAAACATGTATTGGAATGGTTCGGGACTAAACAGAGAACTCAGATAACTTTTATAAAACTTAGAAAGTTTTTTCTAACTGCAGGACTCACACGCCCGTTTAGTCCAAAGGACACACTCGTGTGACCCTAGGGCACTCCTGTGCTTTAGATCGTGTTCGATTTAGGGGTACTGTTTGACTTGTACCACACGCCCGTATGCTAGGCCGTGTAGCACACACGGCTGAGACACACGCTTGTGTCTCTGACCATGTGCTCAATTTTGGACATTCTATTTTGTAACAATTAAGGTACAGGGGACACACGGCCGGAACACATGCCCGTGGGGCAGACTGTGTGTCACACACGGCCTAGACAAACGCTCGTGTGTCTACCCGTGTGGACAAATTAAAAGTTATTTACCAAGCCATTTGCCACCCTTGTACACACATACACTTACACCAATTCAAGGCACATACATAACATACTTAGTCAATCAAAACATCCACAATTATGACCACCACATGCCAATACAATATCAACATCTATCATACTCATCAATAGACTACATTTCCAAACATTTCGCATTCTTTTCATAAATCATGTTTCCATCATTTGCCAAGCATACAATGACAATATCACCAGAGACATTAGCACATATATAAATATACTTAGGCTTACAACCATGATAGCCCAAATAAACCAATCAACATGGCCAAATATCAAAACAAGCCTTTAACAATCACAAGCTAACACATTGGCTACAATCACGATGACACATTTAACAAAATGACTAAGTCCCTATACATGCCAGACTTTCAAAATACTACGATCATGAATACACGAAACGAGAGGGTTTGATAGTATGATGCAAATTTCCAACGATCTCCGATCCTGAGCTAGCTTGGTAACACTATAAGATAAGGGAAAGAAAGGGGGGTAAGCTATATAGCTTAGTAAGTTCATATGCAAATAATACAAAACATTATCATACACTTGACAGACAAATAACTTAACAAACATTAACATAAATGTCATTAAAAATTTATAAACACAACTTACTCAATCCCAATCTTACCAACAGCTCATCATATAAATAACATGACATATTTTAACATGAATGTCATTGAACTTCATGAGTATAATTTATTCAATCACATTGTTGCCTATAGCTCATCATATGAATAACATAACATATATCAACAGGAATGTCATTAAAACTTCATAAATTCCATATGAACGTAAATGTCATTTAATATCAACTTAACACATATCAACATAATTGTCATATACTAATAGTGCAACACACCAAACCCGGTCAAAACGTTACAACCAAATCTGGATTGTTACAGGAAAAGTAGATTTGAAAATCGTGATTTGAGAAATTGTTTAGTTTGGTGAATCCATGTTAAGGGCCATTTTACAAAAGATCAGTTTTGGTTATACATACTTACCATTTCCTCATTAGGTTACTTAAGAGCTGAAAACGGGTTTATTTCATCAAAACTGAACTTAGAAAATTGTTGAAAGGTGATACTCGAAATTGATATTGAGGTGCATGATCTTTGGAAACAATATTTGTAATATTAAGAAAAATCCCAAGGTTTAACTATTCATGGCTTGTGATCCAATCGTTGAAATTTTAGAAAACCTCTATTTACGTTTTTTAAGAAAACCCCGTTTTTTGATAATTCATAACATATATAAGATCAGCATTTAAATAAAACCCCAAATTAAAGTTAAAGCGGCCTTATTACAAGTTAAAATCCCGAAATAGTAATAAGTTTAAAATGAAGTACGAGTTTACTAAAGAAATCGCAACGCATGGCCACCTTGAGTCCGTCCTGGCTCCAAAACCCGCCATCTACTGATTACCTGCAAGATTAGCAAAGGGGTGAGCCATCGAGACTCAGTGTGCAAATCCCCGTGTAACGCAAACTGGGCCTTAGCCCACTCAATACGGCATATGTCACATGTATGCAATGCAGCCCAACCCAATATAACTCTCCATCCAAACACCCGTGGCATTATGCCACTGTGGTTCATGACCACCGTGGTCCTAGACCACTCATGACAAAGTCACTATAATATGTAATCGTGGGGCCAACCCACTGTGGTCTTAGACCACCGTGACGATCTCTGATAAATTACGCATACGTGGGGCCAACCCACTGTGGTACTTGACCACCGAGACAAGTCACTGATTAAAGCAATTGTGGTTTCAACCACCGTGGTACTTAGACCACTCGTGACAATGGTCACTGATCCTCCCATCTCCTTTCATTCAATCCCGAGCCCATCTCTTTACATGTGCAAAATATGAATGCAACCAAAATTACAATACGTAACTGATAACTAATTCATACATGCATATCATCGAACATACATACATGCATATAATCAGAAATATCATCATCGAGAACCTACCTGGTGTCTCCAACCTTACCCACAAGGGTATTTGGACTATCATCGCAGTCACTTCGGCTTTCAACCTTCACAGTTAATAACATAAGCAGTAAAGAAATGTGTGGGTAATACACATCTGATAACACGTAACACTAGGCTTTCTATGTCGACGCTTTCACTAGCAGGGACGACGACTATTTGCCTATCCTGGGCAGATGTTGGCTCTCTACCATAGGCCGACGAAAAATTCGGAACCCCCGACACCGCTCGCCTTTTAAACTTAGGAGCCGCAACTATGGGTTCGCTCCCTTCTCTTAATTGACCGACACTTGCATCCATGGAGAAACTTGATCAATACAATACCATAACGGAACAACGATTATCTTACGACAATATCAAACTAAAGTGACGAATCGACCAAGATTAATCAAATGAATAGAACCAAAGGGTAACTCCTTACCTTTGTACTAACGCGAATAAGCAAGACTGCTTGGAAAGGAACTCTCGGCAACTAGAGAAGTCTTAGCACTTCTCTTCCTGGTATTCGACCACTAGCCATGAAGAATGAAAGAATACGTTATGGTAGTAAGAGTGATCGGTTTGAAGAATAGGAGTAAAGGAGATGATGAGAATATCTTACCTTGATCAACGACAAGCCGAACACTTACAGGTTGGCCTGTGAAACCGAATTGGTACCTAATCAACTCCAAGTTAGAACCGATTCAGAAAAATAAAACAAAGGAAGTGGCCTTTTGGCCAAACAAATCGATAAAGACCCCTTTCCATACATTCAGTCACTTGGGAAGCAAATAAAGGAGGTTTTATTTTTGCTTCCAGAAGACTGAGGTGGACGGCACATGCTTCTAGAAAGGAGGTGTTTTATTTTCATAAATATTCGATTAAAAAGGTGATAAATAAAGGATTTTTAAATTGGATAATTTTGAAGAGATAAATGTTGGATTAAACTCTTTTATTTATGATAATTAAAGGGATAAAGCTATCAAAATAGAAGAGTGGTGGCCAAGTAAGGGACTCTAGCTTAGTAATTTCGGCTATAAAAGGAAAAGAGAGGCCATTATGCATTATTTTCTGTTCTTTGAAAGCCTCTGCCGAATTCTCTTCACCAAATCTTCTTCTTCTTTTATTTTTGCCAAGCCGAAATACCTTGTGTTCTAGCCGAATCCTCCATCTTTATTCCCTCCAAAAGCCGAAAGTTGTGAGATCATCATCTAGCCATAGCCGAATCTCTGAAGATTGAAGTGAAGGTGCAATCGATTTCTTCAAGTAAGGGTAAGATCTCATTCGGTTTCATCCTTTTTCTTTTAAGATTTGCCGAAATCTAGGACTAACCCCATTAATATCTTGTTGCCGAAACTTTGAAGAGATCTTTCGGGATTTACTAGGAAGGAGAAGTTCTTTTCCCGAAGGTACACCATAGGCCACGTGTTCCCTAATTATTCGGTGAGATTCGGGATTTAAAATCCACAAGGTAAGCATATGAAGTATTCGGCCAAGGCTTATTTTTGGTATTTAGAATTAATTCCTATTTATTCAAAAGCGAGAAATCCGACCTAGTTAAATGATTTGGTGGCTAGCCGATTTTTAAGGAAGGAATATCGCAAAGTTTTTTGGATTTGATTTATAGTGAAATCGGCAACAAGGTAAGTTTAAGAATACTAATCCTACTAGGATTTGGATTTGTGGCGAATGGCTTTTTATTAAAGCGATGAAGTGATTAATCAAATGTAGGGATTAAGGATCTAAGCATTAGATCAAGCTTTTCGATCTCAAGGAATTTCTAAGCGAATCGGTGTGTGTACCCCACACTACTTTATAATATGTATTATGGCTATGTTAATTAATATATGTGTTATTAAGTATATGAAAGTGGCTAAAGTACCATGATATGGTACTAAGTACTCGTGCACGCTTTCCTACTTCTACTAGGATTACGAAATATGTTATATTTAACATGTGAAAAGTGACATGAATGTGAATTTAAGTATGATATGCATAATATGAATAATATGGGGCATTCGGGTTATATGAGAAAGGAAGTGAATGTGGTGACTTCGGTCTCACTATCTCGAATGTGGTGACTTGGTCACATTATCCGAACGTGATGACTTCGGTCACATTATCCGAATATGGTAACTTCTGTTACATTATCTCGAATGTGGTGTCTCATGACACAATTATCTGGTGGCTATGCCACAAATTTTATATGGGCGATGAGCACGTCGACTGCAGCGACTGCCTTCGATGGTATGTAGCGGATAGAGGGTCGACTTAGTAGTCCCCACGGTGTGGCTGGCAGGTACGGGGGTGTGTAGTGGATGGACAATTAGGTTTGGGTTTGGGAATGCATCATAACTTGTATTCATTGTTCTGAATGTGTAACTCTTGTATGCTTAATTCCATTATGATTTAGTGTCGTGTACGCATTGAGTCTGTTTGACTCACCCCGTTGTGAGACTATTTTCAGGTGACAATCAGTAATGGACCGGGCTTGGCAGAAGCTTAGGGATGGCCATGCACAGTAAGGAATTTAATTAATGTGGATTTTTATTTTTATCAAGTACTTAAACTTAAAGTTTGGGGAATTATTTGATGTAATAAGGCCACAAGGCCATAGTTGGTTTTCTTTAATTCTTTTACTCTTATTTATTATGTTTACAAATTATTATTTATGGATACAAGTAAATTTATTTTGAAATAAACCCTAAATGTTTATCACCTTAAATAAATGGATTTCAATGTAAGATAAATTGGTTTTCAATAAAAGCCCAACCCAAATAATATTTTTTTAAAAATCGCACAACTTTTCTCTAAGTAACAAAAGAATTTGAAACCGATTTACTTGAGGGACATACCAGATTCGGTCCAGGCTCGTGGGCCAGGTGTGGGGTGTTTCAGTTTGGTATCAGAGCCCGTTTTAAACTCTCGGCCTGAGGGTTAAGGCCCAAAACATTTTCAAATCGAGCCCAAGTAAGTTTTATGAAAATATTTTTGGAAATCCGCAGTCCACCAGGTAAGTACCCCTATCTCTTGTGTGATTTATTGTATGATCTGTATGATCTGTAGAAGGGTAGGAATGGAACGTAGAAATAGTATGATAGGTACTTGAACCCTAGGACTAGTTTACCCCAACATTTACAGAAGACTTAAGTGCCTAATTAAACAAACCTGTGGTTAAGTCGCCGAGTTAGGGTGTGGCAACCATGGTGCGCACGTCTAGGATTGGATCCTAAAGAGCACAGTACTTAAGCGGTCCCTAGTGACTCACCTCCTCTTCGCAGAATCCTACAGTGCGCGTAGCTACGGTTCACTCTAACCATAAGGACTTATTCATAGGCTAAACTCAATAACTAAAACCCGAAAGGGAACTAGCCGTATTTTTATAAAAAAACCCTAGTTTTAAAACTCTTAAAATTACCCTTTTAATTAGTGAGAACTATTTTTACAAAATTTTTTTGAAAAATTTCTGATTTATGAAATTACAAAAATACCCCTAGTGGTAAATTAAAAAAAATACCCTTGGTTTATGAAATTCCCAAAATACCCACAGTTCTTATCAAGATTTCATTACTTTATAAATGTTCAAAAACCCTAATTAGCAAATTATCAAAATATCTTGATTTTGGAAAATTTCGAAATCGCCCCTGACGTACAAAATTACCAAAAATAACCCTGATTTCCAAAAGTTTTGCAACATCACTGTTTTGGAAAGTACAATTCTCAAAAAGAACCCTCAAAGTTTTGCAACTTCTGAAATATCTCTGATTTATTAAATTCTACAAATTTGCCCCGAGGTCTAAAATTACCGAAATACCCTCGGATTTCAAAATTTTTCCAAAATACCCCGAAAATTTAAAAATACCAAAATACTTTGTGACAAAATCACCACAAATTACGAAAATACCCCTGTAGGACAAATTACGAAAATACCCCTGGGTAGTGGAAAAACAACAACAATGAAAACTACAACATTTCTCTGAATGAACGAAAGTTCATAATTGGTTGATGAATGTGAACGTGACTTTCTAAATAGTGAACTTGAGCTGAGAACTTTGTTTGATCGAAAGAACCACTTTTAAACACCTCTTTTCATAAAACTGTTCGCGGTTAATCAGTGAAACAAAAGTACTAATGTATAAAACTCTTAAATCAGATTAAATCGCGACGTTAGAAAATGAGTTCTAATGGATGTGAACTTAGAGATTGTGCCTAGAAGGTATGATGGCTCTATTAAGATCAGAGTGCGCAGCGTAAGCATAGTACGGTGAGAAGGATTGTACGACTGTTAGTAAGTAATTTCGAGGACGAAATTATTTTTAAGGAGGGTAGAACTATAACATCCTAGATTAGGGGTTATGCATTCGTGCCTAATTCATGAGTTAGTAGGTTTTGGCAGTGTTGGAAGTGTATTAAGGGTTTTTAGAATTCTAGGATGGAAGAAGAAAACTTTGGAAAATTATTGGTTTTTAAGTAAAAAGGGGAGCTAGGTAAATGAGGCTTTAAAAGAAACTCCGTGTGAAGCATGACACAAGGAATCATGTGGTAAAATGGCATGTTTTATGAATTATGAATGTGTTATGTGAATTCTAGAAATAAGGAAATGTATGGAAATGTAAGGAAATGTAAGGAAATGTATGGAAATGTAAGGAAATGTATGGAAATGTAAGGAAATGTAAGGAAATGTGAGGAAATGTATGGAAATGTAAGGAAATGCAAGGAAATGTAAGGAAATGTCTTGTCTTGGAAATGTAGGGAAACGTCCTGGAAATGTAAAGGAATAAAGAGGAAAGTGAACATTTATGGAAACTAGGAAAATGATTTAGAAATGATTCAAAAAAGGAAAGTGAACATTTCTGGAAACTTGGAAATGTAAGGAAATGTCAAGTTTACAGAGCCGAACAAAAATTTTTGGAAACTTAGAAATGACCTAGAAATAACGAGTTTTAAGGTTTAAAAGGGGAAATTAAGGCAAGGTGGCCTTAAAAGAAAAAGTTTGTGAAATTTGACACACAAACAGGCTTGGAAAAGTGGCTCAAAGATGTCACTTAGGGCCTATGGAAATGGTGCCATATGCAAGAGGAATGGGCACTGAGTTCGAGTCACTTGGGAAGCAAATAAAGGAGGTTTTATTTTTGCTTCCGGAAGACTCGAGGTGGACGGCACATGCTTCTAGAAAGGAGGTGTTTTATTTTCATAAATATTCGATTAAAAAGGTGATAAATAAAGGATTTTTAAATTGGATAATTTTGAAGAGATAAATGTTGGATTAAACTCTTTTATTTATGATAATTAAAGGGATAAAGCTATCAAAATAGAAGAGTGGTGGCCAAGTAAGGGACTCTAGCTTAGTAATTTCGGCTATAAAAGGAAAAGAGAGGCCATTCTGCATTATTTTCTGTTCTTTGAAAGCCTCTGCCGAATTCTCTTCACCAAATCTTCTTCTTCTTTTATTTTTGCCAAGCCAAAATACCTTGTGTTCTAGCCGAATCCTCCATCTTTATTCCCTCCAAAAGCCGAAATTTGTGAGATCATCATCTAGCCATAGCCGAATCTCTGAAGATTGAAGTGAAGGTGCAATCGATTTCTTCAAGTAAGGGTAAGATCTCATTCGGTTTCATCCTTTTTCTTTTAAGATTTGCCGAAATCTAGGACTAACCCCATTAATATCTTGTTGCCGAAACTTTGAAGAGATCTTTCAGGATTTACAAGGAATGAGAAGTTCTTTTCCCGAAGGTACACCATAGGCCACGTGTTCCCTAGTTATTCGGTGAGATTCGGGATTTAAAATCCACAAGGTAAGCATATGAAGTATTCGGCCAAGGCTTATTTTTGATATTTAGAATTATTTCCTATTTATTCAAAAGCCGGAAACTGACCTAGTTAAATGATTTGGTGGCTAGCCGATTTTTAAGGAAGGAATACTATAAAGTTTTCGGGATTTGATTTATAGTGAAATCGGCAACAAGGTAAGTTTAAGAATACTAATCCTACTAGGATTTGGATTTGTGGCCGAATGGCTTTTTATTAAAGCAGTAAGTGATTAATCAAATGTAGGGATTAAGGATCTAAGCATTAGATCAAGCTTTTCGGGATCTCAAGGAATTTCTAAGCGAATCAAGGGTGTACCCCACACTACTTTATAATATGTATTATGGCTATGTTAATTAATATATGTGTTATTAAGTATATGAAAGTGGTTAACGTACCATGATATGGTACTAAGTACTCAGGTACGTTTCTCACTTCTACTAGGATTACGAAATATGTTATATTTAACATGTGAAAAGTGACATGAATGTGAATTTAAGTATGATATGCATAATATGAATAATATGGGGCATTCGAGTTATATGAGAAAGGGAAGTGAATGTGGTGACTTCGGTCTCACTATCCGAATGTGACTGACTTGGTCACATTATCCGAACGTGGTGACTTGGTCACATTATCCGAATGTGGTAACCGGTTACATTATCTAAATGTGGTGTCTCATGACACAATTATCTGTGGCTATGCCACAAATTTTATATGGGTGATGAGCACGTCCGATCGCAAATGATCGCTTCTTGATGGTGTGTAGCGGATGGAGGGTCGACTTAGTAGTCCCCGCGGTGTGACTGGCAGGTACGGGGGTTTGTAGCGGATGGACAATTAGGTTTGGGTTTGGGAATGCATCATAACTTGTATTCGTTGTTCTGAAAGTGTAACTCTTGTATGCCTAATTCTATTATGATTTAGTGTCGTGTACACATTGAGTCTGCTTGACTCACCCCGCTGTGGGACTATTTTCGTGACGATCGAGAATGGGACCGGACTCGTGAGAAGCTTAGGGATGGCCATGCACAGCAAGGAATTTAATTAATGTGGATTTTTATTTTTATCAAGTACTTAAACTTAAAGTTTGGGGAATTATTTGATGTAATAAGGCCATAAGGCCATAGTTGGTTTTCTTTAATTCTTTTACTCTTATTTATTATGTTTACAAATTATTATTTATGGATACAAGTAAATTTATTTTGAAATAAACCCTAAATGTTTATCACCTTAAATAAATGGATTTCAATGTAAGATAAATTGGTTTTCAATAAAAGCCCAACCCAAATAATATTTTTTTAAAAATCGCACAACTTTTCTCTAAGTAACAAAAGAATTTGAAACCGGTTTACTTGAGGGACATACCAGATCCGGTCCAGGCTCGTGGGCCGGGTGTGGGGTTTTTCAGTTGCTCTGCTCCTCCTTCTCCTCTTGTTCTTGTTGAACTAAGACTTCCATAAATAGTTGAATGCTTCTTCAAATGGTGGTTGAAGGTCTCTTTTTCAAGAGTTGGAATTGGCAAGGGAATGGGGTAGAAAATGAAGAACAACGAAAACGGATTGAAGAGAGAAAGTGAGAGAGAAGCGAAAGGATGAGAGGTTTTGAGATGTGTTTCAAATGAGCAGCCAAGGGGGTTTTTATAGGTTGATTAGGCTGCTAAAAATAGCAAAAATCAGCAGCCATAGAGTCCTTCCAGGGCCGGCCACACACGTGGCAAGTTTGAAGGTTTCAAACTTGTTATTCTAAGGTAGGGGCAAATCTAGAAAGGCATGAATATTGGAAGGGTTGGAATGCAATTTTAAGGAGTCTTCAAGGGCTATTTTGCAAGAAAAATAATCAGCCAAATAAGCTGATTGGGTCAGCATGTGGGACGGTTTTGGGCAGCCCAGTGCTTAGTTGGATCGACTTTCTCGGTTCAGCTCAACTGGTTCTCTTTTCATAATTAATTAATAATAATTATTTAACCCAAAACAAATTGGATTAAAAATAAAATTAATTATATTATGATTAATATTCATAATTTGGACCATCTTCGTCTGAAAAATTAATTCGCCTCAATGCTTCAAAAATCACTTCTTGGTTTTGCGCTTCTAGCAATGTCTGCTGAGCCAATTTTTGACCTTTGTGCAAATCTGTCAAAAATGATCAAAATTAAGCAAAATTTCTACGTTTTTGTGATCGTTGCTTAGTGCACTACCAGACCCATGCTTAAATTTTGTGAATTGATGATGAAATTGAGATATGCCATTGATGAATATGTGAGCTTTGTGATGTTAGTTGGTGAAATATGAAAGCTTAGTGTTGGGTTAACATAGTTTGTATTTAGATTTTTGGTGAAATTGAGTAAATTGGGCTAAATTGAGAAAAGTGTAAATTGAGGGACTAAAATGTGAAATAAATGAAATATGTGGGCTTGTATTAGCATGGGAAGAATTCGGCTAAGCTTGTGTGAGTAGAAATTTGGTGTATTTTGTGATTTTGTGAATTAAGGACTAAAGTGTTGAAATGTGAAAATGTGAGGCCTATTTTGTAAAATACCCTACATATGTGTGTTTGGATTAAATTGAATGATTTGGTGATTGAATGGGCTGAATTTGAATGTGTATAGACCAAGAAAGGTGAAGTTTGGATCGAGATCGAGGCAAAGACAAAGTGCTCGATTAATCGGTCGTTTCGGTATTTTGGCGTTCGAGGTAAGTTCGGATATAGCACAAGTTGTTAATTTATGTTCTATGTGATGTGAATGGAATGAATATCTATATAACTATGAGATTAGAGATGCTATGTGCGAAATTGAATTAGAGGCACTAAGTGTGCGAAATTAGAAACGGAATAGAGATGATTAGCACTGTGTGTACGAGGTGATAGAAGCATTGACTTATTGAATTGGCACTGTGTGTGCGATACCGATATAAGCTCGGTTTAATGTATTAGCACTAAGTGTGCGATGACATTTATATTTTGTCTACAAATTGGCACTAAGTGCGCGAATAAAGCAAGAGAATAGCAAAGGTTGATCAAAATGTAATGTCAAGTGGTTGTGTAACATGGTTGGTGAGTAACTATGTGTTGGCAAAGGTATGTATGATACCTATGTGGTTGATGAAATTGAAATTAGATGAATGGAATGCTATGTGAGTACTTGATATAGTTGAATTTTTGCATCATTGGTAAATTATCTATGTGATGGTTTAATGTGTACATTGATTTGATTCAATGAGTTAATTGTATTGTATTTCGAACTTACTAAGCTTTGAAAGCTTACTGTGTGAATTGTTTCTCTATTTTACAGTGTCAGTAAGGCTAGCTCGGATCCGGGGATCGTCAGCATCTCTATTGTCGAAACCCTTTTTTAAAGTTTTGGTAAAAATAAGAATCGACTTTAAAAAACAGAAAAGGAGTCGCCACCAATCCCTTTTTACTTAGGTGTGATTGGATCACCTTATAAAACATTTTATTTCAAAATATTGATTTTGATCCACGAATTACAAGAAAACGGGTTCAGGATTCGGTTACGTATGAGGAAGGGTTATCACCCTTATATCGCCCAAAAATTGGTATCTAATCGATAAAATCATGTCCTAATGTTGAAAATTTGAAAAATTTTAAAATATGGTCCTTTTATTAGAAGAAAAACCAAGACTTACCCATCTCAAAGAAATAAAATACTATACCCAGTAAGTTAGGATATAGCATCTCATGACTTTGAAACTAGGCACGTCTTTATTTTAGAAAACTCCTACATCGAGACACAAAACATCATATCCAGTAAGCTAGAATACAACGCTTTGGATTCCCAAGAATAAGTTTTTGTTTTGAAATTTGTAAGTTTCAGTTTTAAAAGATAAGGGATATTTAATACCTTAAGTTCCACGAAAAAAAATCGAAACCCAATAAGTTAGGACACAATTCTTCTCGAAGTTCCCAAATATCACATATCACCGTTTTTTAAGCTTTAAATAAAATTCGACAATTTCGCGAGAATATTTTTATAAAAATGATATGAATTTGATTTTGCATTAACATATTACAAAATATAAATATCAAATAGCAACTCACTATAAATATGAATCGTATTAACTAGTAATTTAGACAATTAGCAAAAGAATAATTTGACATATTGAATGATACATATAATAAATAAATTATGCTAAAACAATATTAAGCAATAAAGAGACATAAATAAATAATCACACGCTATAGAACAAGCAATAACAATTTAAAATCTATAGGAAGCATAAAAAAGGAATGGATATTAAGTTATGCAAATAAGATCAAATATGAGAAATAAATAAATTAACAGTATATTTAAACACTAAATAAATATTATAACAAAACAAAATAAAAAAATAAAAAAATGATAACTTTGTAAAACAATTAATATGTATAACAATAAAAAAAATGATTAATAAATAGTATATAATAATTTTTAAATAAAGATATCTAAAAATATAATATAAATAATATAAATGAGACATGTTATATGATATAAATAAATTCTATACAAAGTAAGATTTTATATGATATAATATAGTACTATATACTATATAAGATTTTAAAAATATAATATAATAAGTAATATATAAAATAATATGTAATATATAATATTATACCAAATAAATAATAAATAGTAATAAATTTAAAATAATATGTATTTAAGAAAAACAATATATAAAAATTTATACTATTAATAAATTAACATTCAAATAAAAAATTTAATATGATAACATAATAATGTTAAAATAATTTTAAAATAAAATAAAAAAAGGTTTAAAAAATAATTAAATTAAAATAAATAAAAATCGTAAAAGGATGACATCAGAATGCGCTACAAATGGTAAGGACCTAATGGGCAATTATACCCTGTCTCTTAAACGGCGCCGTTCTGTTATTGGCCTTTAAATAGCTCGAGGGACTAAATTGAAATATAAACAAACATTTACGACCAAATTAAAAAAATTAAATTAACAAAATTAAAAAAAAATAAAATTACGAAAGGACTAAAATAGCAATTAGACCTTTTAACAAAAACACGCGGATCCTCCCCGGGTTTTTGGGTCAACGCACAGATCCTCCCTTGGAACGACGTCGTTTTACGCTTATTAGATTAAACGAAAACGACGCCGTTTCTATACCATTATATAAGTAAAAAAATAGCCCCAGAAATCATTTTAACGCCCATTTTTTAAAATTTTTTTTTGCAGAGGCTCTAAAAAAAAAAACTCTGCCTTCACAGGTCGCTTGACCTCCGGCCACTCTCCTCTACGCCTTACGCGCCTCACGTGTCGTCGCCCACGACAGCGCACAGGTAAAATCTTCGCCCCTTTTAATTATTTTTTTAATAGTATTTATACGTAAAAAAACGTAGATTAAAAAAATAAACAAAATAAAATAACACGAGAATCACCTCTGCTAAAAAGTCTTTGTATTCTGTTTCATTTTTTTTTTTTTTTGTATTTCTCTCCGTGTCCTCATTTTACAAATTTTATGGGGTTTTTATAACTCCATAACAAATCAGAAAATAAATGTAAAATCCCTATTTTACTACTTGCTGTCGAGTTTCTTTCCTTTTGCATGTGAATAAGATCTCGGCGTCAGAGCACCATTAGCGCGCTGATTGCGGTGCGAGGACAGGCTATGCTGCTGGGACGCTTGCGGCGCAATGGAAACCTAAGGTTTCCTGCGTCCGCAAGCCATGTAGGCCACTAGGTCAGACTAATTGGGTGAGGGTTTAGTTTGGGTCTGGGTCTTAGGTCTGGGATGTAATGGGCCACGAGTAGGTTATTTTTGTGGGTTATGTAATCCATTTTGGGCTGCTGTAATGTATTAGACTGTTTAATTGGTTTTGGGATCTGGTTGTAAATGGACTGTAAGGGACATTATTGGACATTTGGTATTTATTTTTTTGTTTTTTTTTTATTCTGGTTTGTTACATGGGCCCGGGCAAAATGGCCTTATTACAGCTGCCCCACTTTGCTCATTATCGTGTAACGAGAATAGAGCAAAGACTTATAAAATGACCAACTTTGCCCGGTCTTGCTGAATCTTGACCTCTTGGCCCTCGTCTTCTCCAGATGGCTTCTAGCTCCACTACAGTGGTATTGGAACTTCATCTTGATTTCAAATAAGTCTGATAGCTTCAATTTGCTTCACTGCAACTTCAGGAAGGCAGTATCCACTATCCTTCAATCTGCTCCACTGCAAACTCAGGGAGACAAGATTTGATGTCTTCGATCTGCTTCCTGCAACTTCAGGAATGCTAGATTTGTTGTCTTTTAGCTTGCTCTACTACAAATTTAGAGAGCCAAGGCTATCGTCTTTGATCTGCTTCTTGTAACTTTAGGAATGCCAGATCTGCCATCTTCAATCTGCTCTACTGCAAATTCAGGGATGCCAGACTAATGTCTTCGATCTGCTTCCTGTAACTTCAGGAATGCCAGATCTGTTATTTTAATCTGTTCCCTGCAAACTCAGGGATGCCAGATTGGTATCTTCGATCTGCTTCACTGCAATCTCAAGAATGCCAGATCTGCTATTTTAATCTGCTCCCTGCAAACTCAGGAATGCCAGATTGGTATCTTCGATCTGCTTCCTGCAACTTCAGGAATGCCAGATCTGCTATTTCAATCTGCTCCCTGCAAACTCGGGGATGCCAGATTGGTATCTTCGATCTGCTTCCTGCAACTTCTGGAATACCAGATCTACTATTTTAATCTACTCCCTGCAAACTCAGGGATGCTAGATTGGTATCTTCGATCTGCTTCCTGTAACTTCAGGAATGCCAGATCTAATGTGCTCCCTGCAAACTCAGGGATGCCAGATTGGTATCTTCGATCTGCTTCCTGCAACTTCAGGAATGCTAGATCTACAATCTTCAGTCTGCCCCACTACTATATCGAGAAGACAAAATATGAACTTTTCAGTCTGCTTCCTTACTATCTCAAGAAGACTTCAATTCAGCCTACTCCACTACCATCTCTAGGGAACAAAATCTAAACTTTCAAATTTGCTTCCTTACTATCTCACGAAGACTTCAATCTTCAGTCTACTCTACTACCATCTTAAGGGAACAAAATCTAAACTTTCCAATTTGCTTCCTTACTATCTCAGGAAGACTTCAATCTTCAGCCTGCTCCACTACCATCTCGAGGGAACAAAATCTAAACTTTCAAATTTTCTTCCTTACTATCTCAGGAAGACTTCAATCTTCAGCTTGCTCTACAACCATCTCGAGGGAACAAAATCTGAACTTTCAAATTTGCTTCCTTACTATCTCAGGAAGACTTCAATCTTCAGTCTGCTCCACTACCATCTCGAGGGAACAAAATCTAAACTTTTCAATTTGCTTCCTTACTATCTGAGGAAGACTTCAATCTTCAGCATGCTCCACTACCATCTCGAGGGACCAAAATATGAACTTTTCAGTCTGCTTCCTTACAATCTCAGGAAGACTTCAATCTTCAGCCTACTCCACTACCATCTCGAGGGAACAAAGTTTGAACTTTCAAATTTGCTTCCTTACTATCTCAAGAAGCCTTTAATCTTCAGCCTGCTCTATTACCATCTCGAGGGAACAAAATTTGAACTTTAAATTTGCTTCCTTACTATCTTAGGAAGACTTCAATCTTCAGCCTGCCCCACTACCATCTCGAGGGAACAAAATCTGAACTTTCAAATTTGCTTCCTTATTATCTCAGGAAGACTTCAATCTTCAGTCTGCTCCACTACCATCTCGAGGGAACAAAATCTAAACTTTTCAATTTGCTTCCTTACTATCTCAGGAAGACTTCAATCTTCAGCTTGCTCCACTACCATCTCGAGAGAGCAAAATCTAAACTTTTCAATTTGCTTCCTTACTATCTCAGGAAGACTTTAATCTTCAGCCTGCTCCACTACCATCTCGAGGGAACAAAATCTGAACTTTCCAATTTGCTTCTTTATGATCTTAGGAACACTTCAATCTTTGGCCTGCTCCACTACCATCTGGAGGGAACAAAATCTGAACTTTCCAATTTGCTTCCTTACTATCTCAGGAAGCCTTCAATTTTCGGCCTTCTCCACTACCATCTCGAGGGAACAAAATCTGAACTTTCAAATTTGCTTCCTTACTATCTCAGGAAGACTTCAATCTTCAGCCTGCTCCACTACCATCTCGAGGGAACAAAATCTAAACTTTCAAATTTGCTTCCTTATTATCTCAGGAAGACTTCAATCTTCAGCCTGCTCTACTACCATCTCGATAGAGCAAAATCTGAACTTTCCAATTTGCTTTCTTACTATCTGAGGAAGACTTTAATCTTCAGCCTCCTCCACTACCATCTTGAGGGAACAAAATCTGAACTTTCCAATTTGCTTCTTTACTATCTCTGGAAGACATCAATCTTCAGCCTGCTCCACTACCATCTTGAGAGAGATAAGACTGATGGCTTAAATCTACTCCGCTTCTTTATGGAGATAAAGTTCGCCATTCGATCTTGTTCCACTACTACTTAGGGTGACAAGATCTACAATCTTCGACCTATTCTCCTAATGGTCAGGGAGATAGGACTGGTAATTTCACCGATGTTGCTACACCGTCCTCTGGGGCATGTCCTGTAGACTCGAATGTATTATGGATGACATTTGCATGAATGCAGAATGTCATGAGAATGATCCCTTTTTTAAATGTATAATGATTAGGATGCAATGATCGGAATGAATCTAATGTTGCTAACTAAATGATATTAGGGATGACATGAATGCAGAATGTCATGAGAATGATCTCCTACTTTCTTATTTTCTCCTTTTCTTTTATGTACAATGATTAGGACACAATGATCGAAATGAATCAATGCTCCTAATTGGAAGTGTATGAATGAGAATGATCCCTTTTTAATGTTTGGGTTGTCATTGCTCATAGTTCATCAAGGTTCTATCACTGATGCGTTGCCCTGTTTTCTCGTTCAGCTGGTATCTTTGACAGAAAACCCAAAGAAACTATCATGTTCTACTCAACAAACCTGCCCCGCTGTAATTTCAGATTCCTTTCCCTTGAACCTTAGGACATAAAATTTATACCTTCCACTGCAACTTCAGGGAACAACATTTAGTTTCTTCCATCCATCCAGTTATCACCCAGAGGTATGGAATTTATATTATCTTCAATCAACTTGATCTGTTACACCATTCCCTAGGTGTAATGACCAGATAAATGCAGGGTATCTTTTCCTTTTCCCGAGAATGGTCCCCTTCTACACCTGAGTTAGCATTGCTCGTCATATGTCGAGATGATATCACTTAATGAAATGTCTTGTATTTTTTTAACAAATAAAAATCCAAAAGAGATAATCATCTTTCAATAACTCAAACCCTTAAGCTTGGTGAGTTTTAAACAATAGTCTTGTTTCAGGTTCCTATACTATCTTAAAGTTTCCAGAGTAATATACGAAACTCCTTTTATGAAAGTATTATTAGTCCAATAATCATTATTTCAATATAAAATGCTTGAAAAAGATCACAACAATGGACGTAAAAGGAATTAATCAGGTGCATAGCTCAAAACAAATAAGCTAATCAAAGATAAACAAGGCAATAAAATAAAATTGATTGGTATATCTTAAAAAGAATAAAGTAAGCAAAGATAGCCGAGGCTATAAAAGAAATTTGATTGGGATGTATCTTTGAAAAGAATAAAGTAATCCAAGATAACAAATTCAAAAATGGGTAAGATAGAGTCTAGGTGCCCCAGATATCGCAGCCTGAGCTTCTCTGTACAAACTTCTTGAGGACCATTTTGAGCTCAATACATGTTTAGATGATCCGGAGTACTTTGTCAATGCCCCAAGACGTAGCATACTTCCTCACTGTTAATTCAGGCATAGCGAGGCTACCACATGTCTCATCTTTGATCAAAATTTGAGCTGCCCTTTTCGGGTTTTTGGCTCAAAACCGCTTTGGTCCCAAAGCGCCTTTGCGAGTTTTCGTCTTGGCCTCTCCCTTTTTTTTTTTTTTGAATTTGAACCCAAGGTACCCTTTGCAGGTTTTCACCTTGGCCTTTCCCCTTTTAGGTAAAATACCTCTTGACTAAACCTGAATTTACCGGATTGGGCAAGTCTTTAGCATCCATCTCGGTCAATATCAATGTTCTTCCGGAACAGGCCTTCTTTACAACAAGGTCCTTCTCAGTTTAGCGTCCGCATTTCTCTGAAATCCTTTTATAAAAGAAAGATCAGGTTCCCCTCGTGGATATCTCTAGGATAAACCTCTTTGTCGTAAGCTCGCCTCATTTAATCATGATGGATAACTTTTAACCTTTTTTCCTTTGATTTGGTTCAATTGGCAAAACTGTTTCTATTCCAATGAGAAATGTGTTGCCCCAACGAAGGTTCTAGCCGACATTTGATAAAATAGAGGGTAAATGGTAACTTTTTTATACCAATATTTACATGTCCCAGTCATCAATCCTTGTTTTTTGTTTTTTCTTTTTGGCTGCCTTTGTTGCTCTATGATATGGCGTCTGATATTTGAACAGACTACAAACTTTTGATTTTGTCATTTTTGGTATTTCTTTGTTGGCGCCTGATCTTTTTTTTTTATAAAGAATTTAATGACTTCAACCTTGTAACATTAGCATATGAAGTTACTTCCACCCTCTTAGTGAAGTAAATGACGACCACGACGATGAGTCGATATTGGCTAAAAGCTTTTGACGAGATTGGCCCCATCACATCCATGCCCCACATATGAAAAATTTGTGAAGAAACGGAGAAGGCACATGAGTCTTGTCTCCTCAAATACGGCATAGCTGATACCATCCCCTTCTATGTAGATTAACAGTACCCAAACCTCATGATTAGCTTGACTATTGTAAAACCATTAGCATGTGTCTTTCTGATATCCTTATGGACCTCTTTTAAGATTTAAACGTACCCTTGTCTCAATAGTCCAGGATGTCTTGATATGATCGTACAAAAACATCTTTGAATTCTTAAAAATAACTCAATGATGTCTTGCCTTATTTCTATGGTGAGCTGGGCTTCAATCTTCACCCCTTTCCTAGGCTCGCAATGTACACTGACCTTATATAAGGTAAGATCTATTTCTCATCATGTTCTATCATCCTTAACAAATCAGAAAGTAGGTTACAATCTCTGTCATCTTCAAAGTTCTAAGATCTCCCTAAACACATATCTTACTCGAAAGGAGACTCTGAGTCAGTGGCAGCGTTGATATCTGGAGACCTAATATAGGTTTGGAGGAAGATTCCAAAGAATAAATGATTCAAAGAATGATTATTTGTATGATCATGAATGAATGAAAGAATATTTGCAAGGAAATCTAAAGAACAAACAAAAGAAAAAACTAAGAACAATTGTTTGTACAGTATGAAATGGAAAGAATAAAAGAATATTTGCTCAAAAAAGATGCATTTTATTAAAATAAAAATTCTGGACATAAGCTTATTTCACAAAAGGGCTCTTATTGCGTCTAGGCTTAAGGCAACAAGCGTGTTTTAAACGTTACTCTAGATCAGCTCTAAAAAATACAGGGATCTTTTCCACAGACCCATTATTCAAAACACTCCCAAATACGCAAGGGCTTGGAAACTTCATTCCTCGGTTCCCTCTTCGCTTTTGATTTCTTCAAGGAGTCGCTACTTTCTTGTCTCCTTCAATTATCGCATTTACTGCCCCGTCAAAGTGATCAGGTTTTGATGAATTGTCGAACTTTACAATTCCTATTTTAATGAACCTTTCGACCAACTTTTTAAACGTAGTACAGTTCTCATTTGAGTGACCCATTATTCCCGCATGGTAGTCGCATTTTGGATATGGGGGTTGTAATGGCTTTAGATAAAATACGGACACCACATGTGCGTCGAATAAAATTTGATATATCTCCTTATACGTCATTGAGATTGGCATAAATTGGAGCTTTTCAGAGTTTTACCTTGCGCCTGATTCCTGTCTTACCGACCCTTGTTGTCCAGCAGTAATTACTTTTGGCTAGCTAACATTAATTGCCTTCGAGTACCCTTTGTTGTATGTACTCGTATTATTCACCTCATCATCTTTTTTTCTAGGAGTAGACCTTTTAATGGTTTCCCCTGCTTCATTCTTGCCACCCTTTATGGCATTTTCAATCATTTCTCCTGCCATCACTATATCCGCGAAGCTTTTAGTGGTGCTTCCTATCATATGGGTGATAAAAGGTGCCTTTAAAGTATTGATAAACAACTTGGTGGCTTCCTTCTCTAGGAGAGGTGGTTGAACTTGCATGGCAACTTCCCTCCATCTTTGCACGTATTGCCTGAAGCTTTCATTCGATTTCTTTTCCATGTTTTGCAACATGATTCTATCAGGCGTCATGTCTGTAACATGATTATACTGCTTCATGAAGGCTTGGGCTAAGTCTCTCCAAGAGCTAATATTAGTGCGACTAAGTTGATTGTACTGGACGCTGCCCCCACTAAACTGTCTTGGAAACAATGAATCAAAAGTTGATCATTTTTCACATAGCTAGTCATGCGTCTACAGAACATGGTGATGTGGGCTTCAGGGCAACTAGTCCCATTGTACTTCTTAAATTCCGGTATCTTGAATTTATGAGGAAGCACCAGATCTGGGACCAAACTCAAGTCCTTTACGTCAATACCATGGTGATGGTTGGCATTTTCCAAAGCCTTGAATTTTTCTTCCAACCATCTATAGTGGTTTTTCAACTGTCTTGAAGATTCGGTTCTGATCCCCTCTCTGTCTACTATGTCTAGGTCAGGGATAACAAGATTAGCAGGGTTATCCCCTGGGTTGGATCCTGTGCCAACTTGAAAATTCATTGGCACTCCAGTGTCAGCTTGCCCCTGCTGAGGCCTAATCGTGATAGGTGGCCTTCTGGGATATTTCTCAGGTTGTGTTTGCACATGTGTTGAAGTGAATCCCCTAGGAAAATCATCATTGTCTTCAGCATTAACTATGGAACCCTTTCCTTTGTCCATTGTCCCACTCAGCATTTGGGCCATTTGAGCCATCATGTTCCTTTGAGCCTCCAACATCTGGTCCCTCATCTCTTGTTGGAGTTTTTCCATTTGCTCTTACATCTGGTCTTGCATATTTCTTTGGAATTGTTCCAGTCTTTGATCCATTTTCTTTGATTTGGCACGTGTACCGTAGGGGTGTTCAACTTCCAAATTTTCCTTCTCTCTCTCTCTCTCTCTCTCTCTCTCTCTCTCTGTGTGTGTGTGTGTGTGTGTGTGTTATAATTTCAACTAATTAGACTCTCTCTATGGACTTAAATGCATATGATATGATGTAATGCAAATGCATGAATACAAAGAGGCATCGATTCTGATTCAACTTCATTTTAGAATACTTTATTAAAAAACAAAATCCTTTACACAAAACAGATTACAAATATGCTTTCACCCTAAGTCCTAAAGTGTTGATTTTCCCAAACAAAGAAGTTAGATCTTGACTACGATCCAACTGTAGCTCATACTTCATACTCAATATATCAGCCTGTGCTGCCAAAGCCCGTAGGTGATCAACTACCTCTCGAATCTGAACTATTGCTTCTCCCATGAGATAATCCCAACTTCTAACTTGATCGTGAGAATGGTAGAGTTCTTCCTTCCACTGCTCTTCTCTTGCTTCAAGAAGCTCAATCCGAAGTTCACAATTATGCAATGCTGATTCTAACTCTTCGATCTTACCCTTCATTTCCTCAATCTTGTTCAGACTTGACTTTAGCTCGATCGCAAAATTACGGCTTCAATGGTGATGAAGAGACCGTCCAAGTTCAGCCACTCTAGCTTTTAATTCTCCCTTTTCATTTAGACTTTCTGCCAACCTCTTTTCTAGGGCCTCGTTTTGCATTTGCATCTCTAGGAACTTCTTCTCCCGATGGTTAGCTTTGGTCTTTTCCTCTTGAACCTCCTGTTGCCACTGTTCCGAAGTCTTCCCCTTTCTCTAATTGCGTTTGCTCTGACCATATGCGGACAACTACATTGTCTTCTACTTTATCAAGGAATTCGTTCTCCATAACCAACTTTCTAACTTGAAAACTGACCGTGAATCGATACATCTTAAAATATGAAATGACATGCACAAAAAATGAACACAACAAGTTAGTAACACAGAATAAAATATAAAGCAAGTAAAATAGATGAACACCTAACTGGGTAACTACTAAGGTTTGACATAGTTCTACTTAAGGTAAGTCCTTAGGTTTTCTACATGTGGTTTAGCTCTAAGGTTGAGGTACCTGAACCAGCAGATTCTTCGATCCTCACCCATTATAGGCTCATATGGACCGAGTTCAGTTTAGGGGAATACATTTCCCTATAACTGCACGGAGACGAAAATCTCACAAAGACATAGGTACGAATGTATCTCGAAAGTGATTCACTATCCTACACAGAGGTGAAAACCTCACGAAGGAGTAGCTTCTCACTCCCACTTAAGGGTGTGACCACAACGGTCATGTAATGCAATGCAGAGACATTTTATAAAAATTGGTTTTACGGCTTGACTCTCTTACTGGTCCCCAGCGGAGTCGCCAAGCTGTCGAAACCTTTTTTAAAGTTTTGGTAAAAATAGGAATCGACTTTAAAAAATAGAAAAGTAGTCGCCACCAATCCCTTTTTACTTAGGTGTGATTGGATCACCTTGTAAAACATTTTATTTCAAAATATTGATTTTAATCCACGAAATACAAGAAAACGGGTTTGGGAATCAGTTACGTATGAGGAAGGGTTATCACCCTCATATCGCACAAAAATTGGTACCTAATCGATAAAATCATGTCCTAATGTTGAAAATTTGAAAAATTTTAAAATATGATCCTTTTATTAGAAGTAAAACCAAGACTTACCCATCTCAAAGAAATAAAATACTATACCCAGTAAGTTAGGATATAGCATCTCATGACTTTGAAACTAGGCACGTCTTTATTTTAGAAAATTCCTATCTCGAGACACAAAACATCATATCCAGTAAGTTAGGATACAACGCTTTGGATTCCCAAGAATAAGTTTTTGTTTTGAAATTTGTAAGTTTCAGTTTTAAAAGAGAAAGGATATTTAATACCTTAAGTTCCATGAGAAAAAAATCGAAACCCAGTAAGTTAGGGCACAATTCTTCTCGAAGTCCCCAAATATCACATATCACCTTTTTTTAAACTTTAAATAAAATACGACAATTTCACAAAAAATATTTTTATAAAAATGATATGAATTTGATTTTGCATTAATATATTACAAAATATAAATATCAAATAGCAACTCACTATAAATATGAATCGTATTAACTAATAATTTAGACAATTAGCAAAAGAATAATTTGACATATTGAATTATACATATAATAAATAAATTATGCTAAAACAATATTAAGCTATAAAAAGACATAAATAAATAATCACAAGTTATAGAACATGCAATAACAATTTAAAATCTATAGGAAGCATAAAAAAGGAATGGATATTAAGTTATGCAAATAAGATCAAATATGAGAAATAAATAAATTAACAGTATATTTAAACACTAAATAAATATTATAACAAAACAAAATAAAAAAATAAAACTTTGTAAAACAATTAATATGTATAACAATAAAAAAAACGATTAATAAATAGTATATAATAAATTTTAAATAAAGATATATAAAGATATAATATAATTAATATAAATGAAACATGTTATATGATATAAATAAATAAGATTTTATATGATATAATATAGTACTATATAATATATAAGATTTTAAAAATATAATATAATAACTAATATATAAAATAATATGTAATATATAATATTATACCAAATAAAATAATAAATAGTAGTAAATTTAAAATAATATGTATTTAAGAAAAACAATATATAAAAATTTATACTATTAATAAATTAACATTCAAATAAAAAATTTAATATGATAAAATAATAATGTTAAAATAATTTTAAAATAAAATAAAAAAGGTTTAAAAAATAATTAAACAAAAATAAATAAAAATCGTAAAAGGATGACATCAGAATGCGCTACAAATGGTAGGGACCTAATGGGTAATTATACCCTGTCTCCTAAACGGCGCCGTTTTGTTATTGGCCTTTAAATAGCCCGAGGGACTAAATTGAAATATAAGCAAACATTTAGGGCCAAATTAAAAAAATTAAATTAACGAACTTAAAAATAATAAAATTGTGGAAGGACTAAAATAAAAATTAGACCTTTTAACAAAAACAGGCGGATCCTCCCCGGGTTTACGGGTCAACGCGCGGATCCTCCCTTGAAACGATGTCGTTTTACACTTATTAGATTAAACGAAAACGGCGCCGTTTCCATACTATTATATAAGTAAAAAAATAGACCCAAAAATCATTTTAACGCCCATATTTTTAAAAATTTTTTGCAAAGGCTCTAAAAAAAAAAAAAACTCTGCCTTCATAGGTTGCTTGACCTCCTGCCGCTCTCCTCTACGCCTTACGCGCCTCACGCATCATCGCCCATGGCGGCGCACAGGTAAAATCTTTGCCCCTTTGAATTATTTTTTAATAGTATTTATATGTAAAAAAACGTAGATTAAAAAAATAAACAAAATAAAATAACACGAGAATCACCTCTGCTAAAAAAGTCTTTGTATTCTGTTTCAATGTATTTTTTTTTTGTATTTCTCTCCGTGCCCTTATTTTACAAATTTTATGGGGTTTTTATAACCCCATAACAAATCAGAAAATAAATGTAAAATCCCTATTTTACTGCTTGCTGTCAAGTTTCTTTCCTTTTGCAGGTGAATGAGATCTCGGCATCAGAGCACCATTTGTCCGCTGATTGCGGCGCGAGGGCAGGCTGTACTGCTGGGGCGCTTGCTGCACAATGGAAACCTAGGGTTTCCTGTGTTCGCAAGCCATGTGGGCCACTGGGTCAGATTAATTGGGTTAGGGTTTAGTTTGGGTCTGGGTCTTAGGTTTGGGATGTAATGGGCCACGGGTAAGTTATTTTTGTTGGTTATGTAATCCATTTTGGGCTGTTGTAATGTATTAGACTATTTAATTGGTTTTGGGCTCTGGTTGTAAATGGACTGTAAGGGACATTATTGGACATTTGGTTTTTTTTTTTTGTTTTTTTATTCTGGTTTGTTACATGGGCCCGGACAAAATGGCCTTATTACATCTATCACACTATCGGCAATCTATTTTGGTACTTTTGGAAAGATGTATATAGTTGGAATATGGCATGTATAGGCTAGAAGTTATGATATGTTTTGAAATGTTTAATCCTTGCCATGTGATTTGGCTTGGAAGTTGAATGATGTTGAATTTATGAATGAGCTATGCATTTGGTATATTTCATGATTTTGTGATTGATGACGAATGTGGTTTGATGATAAATTATGGCATGGATTACATAATGCTTGATATATATATGTTTTGAGATGTATAATTGTTACCTTTAATGGACTCCTTTGTGATGATATTTGGCATGGAAGTAGATGGTATTGTTGATGAATAATTGGTGAATGAAATGGTATATTTGAATACATTTAGAAGCATGAATTGATATTGTTTTGAAGTTTGTTGGTTGACCCTTGTATAGGTGGCAAATTGGCCTTGCAAATGACCTGTTTTGCATACATGGCCAAGAGACACGGGCGTGTGTCTCTGCCGTGCAGTTTAAGGATCACTTCTAGGTGTGTCTGGATAGGTTACACGGCCGTGGCCCACGGGCGTGCATGGTGGCCGTGTGACCAAGTCATTAGCTAGCTTAATCTCACAAGGCCATGACACATGAGTGTGTCTGGTGATCATTATGTATACTCTGTTTTGGCATGACCTGGACAAATGGGCGTGTCTGGTAGTCATGTGAGACACAGGCCTGACCGCACGGGCATGTGACTTTTGCAGTGTTGAAGAATGTTTGTATTTTTGAAATTTTTTTTTATAAGTGTTCGGTTTAGTCCCGACCTCTTTCTAACACGTGTTTAAGGTCTCGTAGACCTCGATAAGGGACTATATGCTCGTAATTGAATATGTTTGATTGACAATTGACTTTGTGTCGTGAAATGGATTTGAAATGTTTCAATTTTTCGGTAATGCCTCTTAACCCTATTCTGGCAATGGTTTCGGGTTAGGGGTGTTACAATATTTGACTCATAAATATTAAATAATAAGATTTGTGCACTTACTCGTCGAATTTGGTGGCCCCGAAACCACTATTTTCTGACACCACTAAAAAACATGCTATTACATAGACCGTGTGTCAGGCTGTGTAACTCTCTAACTTATGTCACACAGCCGTGTTGCAGGCCGTGTAACTCACTAACTTGAAAGAATAAGTTACACACAGTCGTGTAGCCAGGCCGTGTGCTCCATAAATTGACCTTATAAACAAACCATTTTAAGTCCAAAACTTGCCCAATCATCCACTCCAATTGTGTATTGATTCAATATACCTACACACCTTTCAAACACATATAAACATACCAATTCAATCAACCTATTTCTCCTAATCAATATGTCATTCAAAGGCACCACATTTATACCAAAACAACTTTAATCATAAGAATGCTATAATGCCACATCTCAAGCACAAAACATATTCAATTTAGAATGACCTCAATTATAAACCATTCAGTTTCCATAATAAACATACCATAAGGACCATATATTACAATGTACTTGAAAGTGACTAAAGAACATAACTTTGTGATGTGTCTCACGTGACTAACTAAAAATACGACTAAGGCAAGTGCACTTATCGATAAATAGTATAGCTATGGTGAGTAGAGATATCGTATCCACGAGGACTAAAAGTATTAGTAATTATCGTTTTCCTATTATTTAGTCGACAAATTGGAGTGATTGGTTTTAAGCTAAAATTACTAAACTAATCTAAATAAGAACTCAATAGAAAATAAATCAGGAAAATAATCGAATGATAACCAATGAGAGAGACAATATACAGGAAAGAATCCACCTAGACTTCATCTATTATTATGAATATGAGTTAAACGATTTATTCACTTGGTGACTTGATCCGTAGAAATCCCTAAATTATGCTAATATCTCTTTCGAGAGTAAGAGCAACTAACTCTAGGTTGATTAATTGAAATGTCTTTCTAATTAAAACCACTATCTTCGTATTAACTCGATCTATGGATTCCCTTATTATATTTGACTCTAATCCAGTAGATTTATGTCTTCCTACTTCTAGGATTGCATGCAACTCCACTCAATTATGCTAGGTATAATCTTAAACAAGGACTTTTCCTCCACTGAATTAAGCACATTAAACATGAATTAATATTCTGAAAATATTAAAACAAGAAATAAGCACACATAATAGAGAACAAGAATCAAGTATTTATTGTGTAAAACAAAAATTAAATAATATAATTCATCATAGGTTTCATCTTCCCTAGTTATCTAGGGAATTAGTTCATAATTCTGTATGAAAACATCTCAAAGTCAGAAAAACCACAAGAAATAAAGAAACTCATAAAAACTTCCAAAGAAATTAAAAGGAGGTCTCCGATCTTGTTGGGAATCTGCTTTAGATTTGGCTCTAATGGTGTTCTTCGAGTTGTTTTCTTCGATCTTCTCTGATGGCCCTCATATCTCTTCTTCTATTTGGTATTTATAGGCTTTAGAATGTTCAGAAAGCATAAAAATTACGATTTTCTGTGTGTTTGGGAACCAGGTTGCAAAATCGACACGGGTTGGCATATGGGCATGTGTCCAGCCTGTGTGGCTCACATGGGTGTGTATCCACCCCGTACGGATCCTAAATTATGCTCTTTTTCTTTGATTTTTGCTTGTTTTTCGCTCTTTTTGCTCCCAAATGCTCACCTAAGTATAAGAACATTAATTTATAGGATTAAGAGCATTAAATTCACCAATCTGAATAAATAAACATCCAAAAACTCATTAAGAATGAGATTAAAATATGTTAGTTTTATCATTTATCAAATATCCCCACACTTAAGCGTTTGCTTGTCCTCAAGAAAAATTCTCAACTCACATTAAAGTTAATCTTTCTCAACTTGTAATTCTCATCAATAATGTTTCAAAATAATTCGCAAATAATCATGAATTGACAATTGAACTAAAAGGGTACTAAAGATTCAAAAAATCCAAGTTAAAAATATTTAAAGCACGAAAACATAGGTATCTCTCTTTGTCTAAGTAATTAATTTTAATTCAAAATCGACAAGACTTGACATCCTCACTAAAGATTTACTAATTCACTCAAAGTGTTTAGGGTTCAATAAATATGCACTCAATCAGTCGAACAAGAAATGTCATTACCATAAGTTTGCTTGAAAATCAAATCTCCACCACTATAAAATGATATGACACACTAATCAAAATGTCTTAAAGAGGTTATAATGGGGCTTAGGTTAGGGGTGTGGAAAAGACTATAAAAGTTGGTTATAATCGAGATCGAGTTGATAAATTACTAAACTAGGAAAAATAAACAAATGCTAAAATTAAAAGAAAGTGCATCAATCAAAACTATTTAAGAATAAAAAAAACGAGGTTCTTCTCAATATATGAATTTAATTGTTCAAGCTCAATCAATAAATAACTAATTAATAATCAATATATTTTTTATTGTTTTTTTTTTAGAACAAGAAGAAATAATTCAGCAAATCAAACAAAAGAGCATAGTTAGGGGAATAAACCAAATCAATTCTCAACAAAAACGGAGTCAATAAAATGGGAAGAGTTCTTAATGAACAAAAAATGAGTTATGGGTTAACATTAATGGGTAAATTAAGAAACGATGTGTTAGTCTCAACGGGGTTCACTAAGGGTTAATTACGAAGGTAGGATTTTTATGGGATAAGTGGGTTAAAACCTAAGTGTCTTTATCATCTCAGTATATCAAATCAAAGGTGTGGTGTCGACATGCATAGCAGAAGCAAGTTCTAGAATAACAAATCAAGTTGACACACTCATAACCAATAATAGAATGTGCATAAAAAATGTATGCTCTAAAGGTTCAAAATCTCACAAAAAATCATGGTTTTTGATGTCAAACTTGTAAATTTAAAACTTCAAGATAATACCTCAATTCAGGGAAACAATCTAAAATTTTATTTTTGAAAAATAACTTTTCATGCTTGATTCTTTCATGTCTTAAAGTTTAAATCAAGCAATGCACAAATATCTACAAATCAATCCAAAACAAATCAGCAAAAATTCCAAATCGACAAAAAATCATTCTAATGGAAGTATGAGAAAATCACTTAACCACAAGAAATAATTTAGGGATTTTCCAATAATTATATGAATAACCTCCCTATACTTAAGATTTACATTGTCCTCAATGTAAAAACAGATATAAGCACAGTATAAGCAGAATATCATAAGAGAGGGAGAAAACTGAAACTGCCCTGAATATGGATGAATTCGCCAGAATGGTGAATACCAGAAATGTAGGCAAATCTAAATGTAGTGCATGATTCCAAGCAAACTAATAAGAAAATAAACACAAATAATAAAGAAGATTAAGAGGTAACAAACTCGTTTAGAAACAACGATAAAAATAAGAACATAGTTCAAAAGATAATAAATGAAATAAGTCTAAGAAAATAAAAATAAAAAAACAAAAAGCAAAAATAAAAAATAAAAATAAAACTAAAATCAGTGGTCTTCATCGTCAGAGGCATCATGATTGTGAGGTGCCGGCGCTGAAGAAGATATATGGAGGTGTGGAAACACAAAAATATATAAACTTTTTCATGCACTTTTTAACGCAAATTTATGCAATTTCGTAGTAATTCTTGTAGAAAAATGTAAAATAATTATAAAATAATTAAATGGTACTTAATTATTAACATATTGAATTTTAATTCATTTTATAATAAATTTTGATAATTATTTATTTATTTTCGACAGATGCGGACAAAGTGTGAAATTTGGCTCGGCAGACACTGCTAGAAGTGCAAAACCAGGAATCGATTTTTGAAGCATCAAGGGGAATTAACTTTTCAGCCTAACACAGTCTAAATTATGAATACTAATTCATAATATAACTAATTTTAATTTTAATCCAATTTATTTTAGGTGAAATAATTATTATTAATTAAATTATGAAATGAGGCCTAATTGTGCTAAACCGAGAAAATCGATCCAACTGAGTAGATGGACTACCCAAAACCGTCCAACATGCTGACCCAATTAGATCAAATTAGTTAATTATTTGACTTTCAAATCAGCCCTTGAAGTTTCCTTGAAATTGCATTCAAACCCCTCCACTTATCAAGCTTTTGTAGATTTGCCCCAAGCTAAATTTGGCAAGTTTGAAACCTTCAAACTTGCCACATGTGCGGCCGGCCAAGGGGGTCTATGGCTACTGATTTTTCGCTATTTTTAGAAGCCAATCCCACCTATAAATATTGCCTTTGCTATTCATTTCAACACACCTCTCACACCTTTGATTCTTCACTTCTTTTTCATTTTCTCTCTTCAAAACCTTCCTTTGCTTTCCATTTTTGCCTTTCATTCCCTTGCCGATTTCCCCTCTTGGAAAAGAGCCCTTCAACTATCATTGGTAGCAGCATTCAAGTGCTTGTAGAAGCCTCGGTTCAATAGGAATGAGCAAAGAAGAAGGAGCAGACCAAACTAGTCAGACTTTGAAGAAGCACGGGATTTGATTCTAGGTTACTATCTTTTAACTTTTATTGTTGTTGTTATGAACATGTCTATGAATATTTGTTATGTTGTTATTCTTAATTTAATTAACATGGCTTAAATTTAATTTGTGTTAGGTTGATTGCATTTCATCCACTTAAGTTACTAAAATTATGTTTGTGTTGTTATAGGTATTGGTAAAATGTTTGATTAAGTAAAACCATGATTAAGTTATTCTTGCATCATAATTGTGAGGTAACTAATGAATTAATTATTAATCGTGTTGAAATTGTAATTAATTGACACAATACTTAATCAGTGCATGTTTAATCTTCTAAGGTAGCTGAGGGTTAAATTAGCGACGGTATTAAATGGTACATTAGCCTTGCATAACCTGTAAGATTATTGTGATTAAATTGTTTCAATGTAGGTATATATTGTTACCTCACTTAATCTTTTACTTTCTTAATTAAATTGATTAATTGTTTGAATTGGCATAATGATATGTTCAAGTTATTAGTTAATTTAGTAAGTCTGTATGTGCTATAGTTAACAAATTACCAAGTTGCCGTGGATTATTTTGTAACAACATGAACATTGTTTTAGTAATATTAAGTTAGAAAATATAATTAATCTAACACAATTATGTCATCTTGATTAAAACCATCTTTTGAAATCGTGCATTGGAACTTTTATTTTTATTTTATTTTACTTAGTTAAATTTTAGTTTTTAACCACTTCCTCAAAATCAAAATATTTTTAATCACCAAAGTGTTTGAATTTCATTTCATAAATAATTTTCTTACACAATCCTTATGGGTATGATAACTTGACATTTACTTGTCACTTTATTACTTGTTGCGATTGTGTACACTTGCACATTTCCATTGTTCCAAGGTGCTGACAGATCTGCTATAAAGTCACATCCATACTATCGAATCACTCAAAACGAGTGAACCGCTTAGAGAGGTCTGCTAAGGTGGCAGCAGAAGTAGCAAGATGGTGGCTCTGAGATGGATAAGGAGGTGGATCCTCGTAGTGGAAGGGGACATCATCCGTGAAGTCTGCATGCTAATCCTGAGGGTTAGAATGAGATAATCGATATTGAGGAGGATCCACTCCATGCAGTCGCTTGATCATTCTCATGTGACTCATACTTGATAACCGTTGTGGGGTCATCTGTACAACCAGTGTGAAGAAGGAAGACTGCTCCAAAGTGTCGAGGAGACCGAAGTGTCGTGCTAGGCGAGTCACGTAAGGGCCTAAGCATATAAGGCCCTTCCTACTACGCTCTGTCTAATGGCGGCAAGCAAGGACAAGGAAGTAGGCAAGATTAAATGTGCACCCCGTGGCCATGCTCCATAAAAAATATACGTTGAATGTACCGACGACGCCGGTGGTCTCCCTCCGATCAATGAGGGAGAAGATAGAAATGGGGGAATGATGGATCAAAGTGGGTGATGGTGTAAGATCAGGTTGAGGCTATGAGGGTCAAATGGATGAGAAAAAAGGGAAAGGGGAAGGGGAAATAGAAGGGGGAAAGGCTAAGGCGGAGGGGCGACGGAGTGGGTGGCCATAATGGGGGCCGATGTGGGTAAAGGGAAATCAATTGTGGGGGCAAGAAGTAAGGAAGAAGACGACACAAGGGAAAATAATTTAGGGTTTATTTTAAAAGGGTGACACAGTCATGTAAAGGCCCATGTTGGGCCACACGGCCGTGTCGCACACCCGTATGGCACTTCTTCAGGCTGTGTGTGATTGAAAACTCTAAGCCTAGTCTTCACACGGCCTCAGACATGCCCGTGTGTCTAGGCCATGTGTGATCTCCCTTCGTTTCTCCCACACTAGTATGCTAGGCCATGTGGGGCACACAATTTCATACACACCTGTGTGTCCTGGTCTGGTCTTGTCTTTTTCCCATATAACTCACTAACTTTAAATTAAAATTGAAAATTAGCTCCAATACTCACACGGCCTAGGACACGCTCATGTGTCTAGGCCATGTGGACCACCTCAAGCCGTGTAACCTTTGAAATTTGGAAAAATTAAGTCCCAAGACTCACAGGGCCAAGGACGCGCCCGTGTGTCCAGGCCGTGTAAGTTACACGACCATGTCTTCCTATGTGTAACTCACTATAGAACACTCCATTGTGCACATGACCATGTCGCCAAGCGTGTGACTCACTGTCGAAAACCACATTGTGCACACGGCTTGGGACATGCTCGTGTGTCCAGGCCGTGTGGGTCGAAAACATTTTTTATTTAATTTTAAATTAGCATACAAATAAATTAAAATAATTAGCTAAAGTTAAACACTCGGGTTGCCTTTCAAGACGTGCTTATTTAGAGTATAAGCTCGACTTTACCTTATGCATGATTACGGTGGTTCTCGGAGCCGAAGCTCCTCTTTATCATTTCTAAAATTGTCCCCACTATAAAATTTGAGTTGATGTCCGTTTACCTTGAATGTGCCATATGCCAGATGTGTTACCTCTATCGTACCATAGGAAAAAATAGTTTGTACCACAAATGGACTTGACCATCTTGATTTTAGCATTCCAGGAAACAATTTGAGCTTTGAATTGTATAAAAGGACACAATCCCTAACTGTGAATTTTTTAGGCTGCTTCAAACGAACATCGTGGCGTCACTTTGTCGTTTCTTTGTATAACCTCAAGTTCTCGTAAGCATTAGCTCGCCACTTGTCTAACTCATTTAACTGCAACAATCTATTCTCACCTGCAAGTTTAGGGTCGTAGTTTAGAAATTTTATTGCCCAAAATACTTTGTGTTTAAGTTCAAGAAGTAAACAACAACTCTTTCCATATACAAGTCCATAAGGAGATGTTCCTATGGGTGTTTTATATGCAGTCCTATAAGCCCATAAAGCATCATCAACTTTTAAAGCCCAATCCTTTCTATTTGACTCTACAGGTTTTTCTAGGATGCGTTTGAATTCCCGACTCGAAACTTTGACTTGACCACTAGTTTGAGGGTGATAAGGGGTAGCTGTCCTATGATGCACCCCATACTTCTTAAGGATCTTACCAAACTGAGTGTTACAAAAATGTGTACCACTATCACTAATAATTGCTCTAGGTGTTCCAAATCGAGAGAAAAGCTTCTTAAGAAATCGAACTACCACTTTAGCATCATTAGTAGGCAAAGATTGAGCTTCAACCCATTTTGACATATAATCAACCGCTACTAGTATGTATTTATAACCAAAAGACCTAGGAAATGGTCCCAAGAAATCAATGCCCCAGATGTCAAAAATTTCACATGAAAGCATATAAGTTTGAGGCATTTCATCACGTTTAGAAATATTACATGTTCTCTGGCATCTGTCATAAGAAGCAACATACCTATTAGTATCTTTAAATAGTGTAGGCCAATAGAAACCTGATTCAAGTGTTTTATGTGCTGTCCCAAACCCACTGTAATGTCCTTTTGTCGGTCTTGAGTGGCAGTGTTCCAAGATTTTATTCACTTCTAATTTTGTAACACACTTTCGAATTACTTGATCTGCACATACACGAAAAAGAAAAGGATCTTGCCAAAAATAAATTTTCACATCGGCAAAGAATCGCTTCTTTTGATGATGCATCAACCCTTTTGATAGGATGTTAGCAGCCAAGTAATTCGTGATATTCACAAACCAAGGGACTTTAGAATCGGTTACAACCAAGAGTCGTTCCTCAGGAAATGAGTCATTTATCTGGTTCTTATTAAGCTTTTTGAGATGTGGATTTTCTAGTCTTGAAAGGTGATCTGCTTCAAGATTTTTAGCTTACTTCTTGTAGCATCCCGAAATTGGGCCTAGTAGGATTGGGCCCAATGGGCTTTAGGCGTAGTAACGTTTAAAATTTTTGGAGAACAAGAGATCAGCTTAAGTGCAAGTTAGACCTATTAGGTAAGTGATTTTGGAAGGTTAGAGGGCTTCTATGAAGTCCCGGGATCAAACTTTAGCTTTAGGAAAATTTTGGTTTTAGGTGGAAAAATCCTGAAAGTTAGTAGGTAGGCTTTGAGAATAAAATGTGGAGGAAAATGACACAAGTGGAGTGTGTGGTGTAGTGGCAAAGTGACACCACATAAGAGGAAAGGGGATGACACCACAAGGAAGGAAGGAGGTCCATGGTTCAAGTCTTGGCTCTTGCATTTTGGTTTTCTTTTTAAATGGACTTTAGAATTTGGCTATAGACATGGATTAAGACACAAGAGGAGCTTGTGGCCAAGTGGTTAGCGGCGTGGATTATGTTGCATGAGAAGCAAGGGAGTATTTATTTTGCGATATGGACGGGAAGAGTTTAAGTTCGATTTCAACTCTGCTGATAGAAGGATCCCACATTGGAAAGATACAAAGAAGGAAGGTGAGAAGCTAGCTATATATATAGCATTCTAGGAGGGGGATGAATACACCTTGAAGGGCGTTTGGGCACAGGAGTGGTCGGAGCGCTGATTAGCACCAGATTCCTATCAGGTGTGTAACTCTATCTACTCTAGTTGTATAGCTGCAAATGCAGAAGTGCCGGTCACAGAAATAGTAGCCATACAAGCGTGCGAGCGCACGTGTGGGGCTTCAACGCGATAGTTGAGGCCATCAGTAGTATTCTTGTGGGTTGAGTCTGCTTGGGCCACGATGGGCCGAAGTGGGCCTAATGGGCCCATTGGCCCAATTGAATAAAATTGTATGATGGTGTAGTATGTAGTGAACTAGACTAGGTGAATCTCATATACGTGGCTAGATTTGTGTTAGGTGGGCCACACGAGAGTGTGGGCCCGAATGAGCCGAAATCAGGTTTTAGGCTGAATAGTCCGGTACGACCCGAAATGGTAGCTAAGTCACTCGGGGCGACATTAGGCCTTCAGAAAGGCCATTGCAGGTGTGAAATTACTAAAATACCCTCGATAGGTAAATTACGAAAATACCCTTGCTAGGTAAAATTACGGTTATACCCTTAGAGGTTGATTAGCTTGATTATGTTGTATTATGTCTATTTGATTATGATGGTAATTCATGTTATACTTATATTTGATATATGTTTTGCATACATGTCATACTGCATACACGAATTATTATGTCATGACATGTTGCATGGGCTGGGGTATGATGTGAAGAGGGAGGAAACATGATCTCTTTTAGACTGTCACTAGTAGTTAGGTACCACAAGTGGGTTGGCCCCACATATTATTATTTTGTGACTAAGTCTCAGTGGTTTGGAACCACCAGTGGTTAGGTACCACATATATATTATTTTTGTGACTCGTCCCAGTGGTTTGGTAGCATAGTGGGTTGGCCCCACATATATTCATTAAGGGATTGTCACCAGTGATTAGGTACCACAAGTGGGTTGGCCCCACGTATTATTATTTTGTGACTAAGTCTCAGTGGTTTGGTACCACATATATTATTTCTGTGACTCGTCCCAGTGGTTTGGTACCATAGTGGGTTGGCCCCACATATATTCATTAAGGGATTGTCACCAGTGGTTAGGTACCACCAGTGGCTAGGTGCCACAAAAGTTGGGTAGATTCTGGAGATATGGAGGATGAATACTAGGTCGAATGGGTTGCATTGCATACATGCTTCATATATGATTGGTGTGAGAGCTCAAAGCTCGACTAGACGGGGATTTACACACTAAGTCTCGGTGACTCACCCCCTCCGTTAAATTTTGCAGGTAATCCTTAGACCGCGGATATGGAGCTGAGGTGGACTCGAGGTGGCCATGCATAATGTTTTGAGTAAATTCATTTTAATAATTATTTTGGACTATTACTATTTTAATTTGGGATTTTATTTTGTAATAAGGCCACTATTACTTTAAATTTGGTATTTTATTTGGTTTAGCTTTTAATTTGATTACTGCATATTATTATTAAATGTTCAATATGAGAATTTCCTAAACCCTTAATAATCGTTTTCCAAAATGTTAGATAAAGGATTACCAGCGAATAAATATTTAAACTCGAAATTTTTAACAAACGTACAGATTTTAAACAACCCTTTCATGTGACATGCCGGATCCGGTCATAACTTCTAGGCCGGGTTTGGGGTGTTACACTTCTTATCTTGGATTTCTAAATCAAATTCCTACAATAATAAAATCCACCTTATAAGTCGAGGTTTTGCATCCGATTTAGTTAGAAGGTAGGGAAGAGCGAAATGGTCAGTGTAAACAACAACTTTAGAGAATATTAAATACGGTCTAAATTTATCAAATGCAAAAACCACAGCTAGCAATTGTTTTTCTATAGTAGTGTAATTTTCTTGTGCATCTGTCAAAGTCTTGCTAGCATAATAGATTGGCTGAAAATGCTTGTCTCTTCACAGTCCAAAAACTATACCTACTGCAAAATCACTTGCATCACACATTAGTTCAAAGGGTAAATTTTAATAAGGTGCAACCACAATTAGGGCATTAATTAAGTTTTCCTTAAGAATATTAAATGCTTTTAGGCATTCCTGACAAAAATCGAATGACACATCTTTTTCTAGAAAATTAGTTAAAGGCTTCGCTATTTTAGAAAAATATTTTTTAAACCTTCTATAGAACCTAGCATGTCCTAAAAAACTTCAAATAGCCTTAGTTGAATTAGGCGGAGGTAGTTTTTCGATGGTTTCAATTTTCACTCTATCAACCTTAATCCCTTTTCTGGTCCAACACAATACATTCTTCAATCATGAAGTGACATTTTTCCAATTAAGCACAAGGTTCGTTTCCTCACATCCCATTAGAATTTGTTTTAAATTTTTAAGACAAAGATGGAAAGAATTATTGAATACCGAGAAGTCGTCTATAAATACCTTCATAATGTATTCTACAAGTTCATCAAAGATGGCTAACATGCAATGCTAAAAAGTAGTAGGAGCATTACAAAATCCAAAAGGCATTCTTCGATAAGCAAACATATGGACATGTAAATGTCATTTTTTCTTGATCTTGGGGAGTTATCGGGATTTGAAAGTAGCCAGAAAGTCCATCTAGGAAGCAATCATGCGACCAGGTAATCTCTCCACCATTTTATCTATCAATGGTAGTGGAAAATGGTCTTTCCTTGTGGCGTTGTTCAAATTCCTATAGTCAATACAAACTCCATCCCATGACTGTTCTCATTGGAATCAACTCATTCTTCACGTTGGCCACAACAATCATGCCTCCTTTCTTTGGAACAACCTGCACAAGACTCACCCAAGTACTATCAAAAATAGGATAAATAACCTCAACATCTAGAAGTTTAATTACCTCAGCCTTAACAACTTCCTTCATGTTTGGATTAAACCTTCTTTGAGCTTGCACACATGGTTTGTACTTATTTTCCATTAAAATTTTATGGGTGTAAAAAGAAGGACTGATCCCTCTAATGTTAGAAATCTTCCAGGCTATAGCTCTTTTATGTTCCTACAACACTTGCAATAACTCATCTTTCTCATTTGGCTTTAATATGAAGCAATAATCACTGGTAATGTAGAATTGTTTCCAAGAAATGCATACTCTAGGTGATTCGGTAATTGCTTTAGTTCCAATTCGGGAAGTTCTTCAATAGAGGGTTTTAATTTTAATTCCTTATTTACCTCAATGTCCTCGTAATTTTTCTATCTCGGTAAAGACTCATTAGAATCTAAATCACTTTTCATCTCACTTATCACAGCATTATTGCCATCTACCTCCTCTCCTTAAACAAGACATAGTTCCAACGTGTCCTTATGAACGATTTCTTGCAATGAATCTTGGATAACATCATCAATAGAGTTAATAAAATAATAGGAATCATCTTGTTCTTTAGAGAATCGCATGGCATCATAGATTTTAAAAATGATCTCCTCATCACCGACCCTAAGCACAAGTTTACCATCACCCACATCAATGATAGCCCTAGTAGTGGCTAAAAAAGGGCGACCTAAAATTAAAGGCACCTCAACATCCTTATCCATGTCAAGTACAACAAAATCAATTAGGAATATGAATTTATCTACTTTTACTAGTACATCTTCAATAATACCCCTAGGATATTTAACAGATTTATCAGCAAATTGAATACTCATCCTAATGGGTTTTGGTTCCCCAAGACCAAGTTTTTTGAACATTTTATAAGGCATCAAATTAATGTTAGCACCCAAATCAGCTAATGCTTTCTCAATGTTTAAACTACCAATAAAACAAGGAATAGTAAAACTTCCTAGATCTTTCAGCTTAGTTGGCAGTTTATTTTGGAGAATAGTTGAACATTCCTCGTGGAGTTCCATAATAGATGACTCTTCAAACTTCCTTTTATTTGTTAATAGCTCTTTTAAACATTTTACGTATGTGGGCATTTGCAAAATAGCTTCAACAAAAGGTAAGTTAATATGTAATTGTTTAAAAAGTTCAAGAAATTTACCAAATTGTTCATCCATACGATCTTTCTTCAACTTTTTCGGATATAGGATTGGTGGTTTATATTCTTTAAGCACTATTTTCTGAATTTCTTCGGGTTTTACCCCCTCATCATTTGCCTTATCATTTTCCTGTTGCAGCTTCTTTTTGGGCTCATCCAACACTTTCCCATTCCTCAATGTAACTGGCTTCACATGCTCTTTTAGGTTGGGTTCGGTGTTATTAGATGACTACCTTGCTACCTTTTTGAAACCAATTTAGCAAGCTGCTCAATCTGATTATCAAGCCTATGAATTGATGCTTACTAATTTTTCAAAGCTATCTCGATGTTTTGAAAAGGAGTCTCTGACATCGAAATAAATTTTGCCAAAATCTCTTCCAGGTTTAGTTTATTCTCTTGCTGATAAGGTTTTTGAAAGCCTAGAGGGGGATGTGATCTTTGGTTTCCTTGACCATTCCATAAGAAATTTGGGTGGTTCCTCTAACCTACATTTTAGTTATTATTGTAAGGGTTATTTTGAGGTCTAGAATTATTACCCATATAATTGATTTGTTCATTCTCTGTTCTAGGACTGAAGGGCAAATATTCTGGATTATTTATTCCACCTCCATTTGCATCGCATTGCATCACCTGATTTACCTGCGTTGAAATTTATAAACCATCAATTTTTTATTTTATATTTCTACTTTGTTTGATAACATGGAGACTGCATCTAAATTAAAGACATTGGCTGCTTTCATCAATTTTGTCCTCATGACTTGTCACTGATAATTACTGATAATTATTCAGTGTTATCTCCTTAATAAATTCATAAGCCACTTCGAGTGTTTTATTGTTCAGAGTTCCACTGGCTGCTACGTCGATTAACCTAGTTGAAGGATTCAAACATTGTAGAAGGTTTGAACTTGTAACCATAAGGGTAACCCATGGTAAGGGTACCTTCTCAATAAGTCATTGTATCTCTCCCATGCATCGTATAAAGTCTCTACATCGATCTGAACAAAGGAAGATATATCATTCTTCAACTTGGCTGTTTTACCTTGTGGGAAGTACTTCAGTTGAAATTTTTCGGTCATTTAAGACCATGTAGTGATGGAACCTCGTGGTAAAGAGTTTAACCACTATTTTGTTTTGTTCCTCAACAAGAATGGAAACAGCCGTAAGCAAATGACACCAACATTGGCACCATTAATCTTGAAAGTGTCGCAGATTTCCAGGAAATTTGCCAAATGAGTATTTTGATCTTCGTCTTGTAAACCATCGAACTGAACATATTGTTGTACCATCTAAATATTGTTCGACCTCAATTCAAAATTATTTGCAGCAATGGTAGGTTGCATAATACTCAATTCAGTCCTAGTTAGAGTAGGCTTGACATAATCGTACATATTACGAGGAACAGGAGCTGCAGCACCTACAGGAGGTGGCTGAATATTTTGATTATCACCTATCTCCTTAGTAATAATGTTGTCCTCTTGTTCGTCTACTAAATTATGCCGACTCTACCTTGCTTCTATATGATTTCTGTGAGCTGTACTTTCAATTTCGCTATAAAAAGCAATGGTCCTGACGAGTTTCTTCTAGTCATAAACCAAAAGAACCTACCAGAAGCAAACAAAAGAAAAAAAAATTAGAATATAAAATCAAACTAAAATAAGAAATATAAAAATAAAATAAAATAAAATGGCTAAATTAATAAAAATAAAGTGTTTCATAATAATTTTATAATAGCTCGATTTAGGGGCTAGTCAGAACAATGGTTTTAGAACCACTAATCTGAGGTAGGAGAAAATTATTTTGATGTTATTTTATAATTTATAGCATGATTACAAGAGTGAATGAAAATTTTGGTGCTTTAATTTTAGCGATTGCTTGCTCAATTGTGAAAAAATATTAAATCGCATAAAGTGCGAAAGTTCCATTTTACAAGCTAAAGGTGTCAAATAGCTAAGGAATATTAATTGGAGGTCCCTAATGTGCAATTAGGCCTTGTTTAGGGTGGTAGCCGGTCATTGGGACAAATAAAAGACTTTGTCAATTGGTTAGGTGAAAATTTGGTGACTAAATTGATTTTTTATCATGAAATAAAGAAAGGAAACATATCATCTTTTCTTCTTTTCTTCTCCACCGAAAATTAGCAGCAAACTAGGGGGTTTGAGAGCTCAAAAATTTCAGCAAGCTTTTCTCCTTACAAGTAAGTGCATTAATGGCCTTTCTTTGTTAATTTTTGCAAGTAAAGCTTAAGTTAGCTAAAGAGGGGACTATTTTGCAAAGAGATTGAAAGTTTAGGGTTTTTCCATGTGAGCATTTATGTTGTTTGCTGCATTTTTATGGAAGAAAATGAGTCTTAGTTGTTAGATAAACAACTTTTGTGAAAGGTGTTTCCATGAAAACACCTAAAAGGACCTTTTTGTAAAGGTTGAAAAATAAGTGTTAAATGTGAGAAATAATGAGTATTGTTAGTGGCTATAAGAGTAATTAATGTTTAGCTAGGCTTGTTAAAGGATGAAATTTGATTAGAATCGATTTACGAGCCTAGGGGCAAAATCGTAATTTTGCCAAAGTCTAAAGGCAAAAGGGTAATTTTGCCAAAGTATAATTATTGAAATGTATTAATAAATGTGATAATTAAATGAGTTAATTTGCTATTATAGATCAAGAAGAACGATGATTTAACCTTGACCGAGGAAAAGGTAAGGTATCGGACTAGATCGGCAAATTGGCCTATTTTGAAATCGAGGTAAGTTCGTGTGTAATAAATTCAACATCATGTTATTAAGTTTCTAAATGTTTGATATTAGTGATGTTGTAGAATATTTCTATGACTTTAAGTAATAATGTTGAATGAGAAAATGATGAGAATTGTGATGTGGAAGTCCCGGTTGGACTTTAATAAATGAGAGAATAATATCATCAAGACTTGAGATGAGTAAGGTCACGTATAAGATCATGTCTGGGACATGGCCTCAACACTGAATTGAGATGCCGTATAAGACCATATCTGGGATATGGCATCGACGTCAAATATGAAAATCGTATAAGACCATATCTGAGATATGGCATCGACAATTGATATGAGATCCTGTATAAGGCTATATCTGGGATATGGCATCGGCATCGAATATGAAGATCGTATAAGACCATATTTAGGATATGGCATCAACAATCAATATGAGGTCCCGTATAATACCATATTTGGGATATGGCATCGGCATCTAAAGGTAACCCTATGTAAGACCATATCTGGGATATGGCATTGGCATCGTATTTAGGTGAATGATGATGATTATGTATCTTCGAGTATCCCAAGTGATTCAATGGGGTAAATAGTTAAGCTTATAATAGAGATGAGATTAGTTCTAAAGCTATGTGATGAAGTGATACCAGTAGATGTGAGTATTCACGAGAAATGTTTACGATATGTGACATGACATGTAATTGGTAAGAGTAAGCATAAGTAAGTTATAGCAATGTGCTTGAGACTTTATGTTCTTATTCAATGCAATGGATGGATGGCATTATGAGCCTTTATGTTGCTATTTATTTCATACAAACTTACTAAGCTTTATAGTTACCCCTCTCATTTCCCTTTTCCTTTAGTATCGCCAAGCTAACTCTGGGATCGTACGACGTCAGAGTTTGGAATCACACTATCATCTTCTCTTTGGTATAGCAAAGTTAGATTTATTTTGAGTATGGCATGTATAGGACTTGGTTATTTTGTTATGTCATATTTGTTAGCCAAGGTGTTGGCTATTGATATTGTTCAATTCATTTTGTAAATGGTCATTAGAAATTGGCCAATACTTGACAAGTTCATATTTATAAATGTTGATGAAATTCATGAAGTGCATGTTTATTGGATGACTTGATTTTGGGTTCTTGGAAGTGCCTTATGGTCATGATGTAGGTTGAATTGATTTGGTATAAGTGTGGTTGCTTTGTAGGGTGGCAATTGGCTTGGTAGATAGCCTTATAATTGTCCAAATGGGTAAACACACGGGAGTGTGTATAGGCCATGTGTGACACAAGGTCAGCCCTATGGGTGTGTTGAGAGGCTGTGAGTCCCTATGCATGCTAGGTTGACAAGTTAGAATACCCAGTAGTAAACACACGAGTTGAACACGACCGTGTGTCTCAACCGTGTGGGAGACATAGCCTAAGACACGGGCATGTGCCTAGGCTGTGTGAAGTCTGCCCCTAAAATTAGGAATTTAATTCGACACACGGTTTAAGGACACAAGCGTGTGCCTTGGCCGTGTGACCTTATTGGGATGATGATGTCATAAATAGAATGTCAAGGTTTTCACACACGGGAAAAGAGACGGGCATGTCATGGTCGTGTTAGGGACACGGGCGTGTGTCAGGCCATGTGAAAACCCCTGTATCTTCAAATTGAAAAAAATAAATCAACACAAGTGTGGAACACGGGCATGTGATATGACACACGGGCGTGTTCCTTCCTTCACAAGGGCGTGTGGCCCTGTTTTGTGTCAAATTTTTCTAAGTGTTCAAAAGTTTCTAGTTTGGAACCGAATCATTCAGGGTGCAAGTTTAGGGTATCGTAAACCTATAATAAGGACATTATGGTCTCGAAAGAAAAGTTTTAATTTGGAATGAAGTTCTTATGGATCTATATTGTATGGTTGAGCAAGTTAAGTACAGAAATGCCTCGTACCCGGTTTAGGTGTCGAATATGGATAAGGGGTGTTACATTTAATGGTATCAAAGCTACAGTTTAGTTGATTCTCAAACTAACGTAGCGTAAGTATGAGTCTAGCTATACATGCCATGCATATGAGTATTGACATAATGATAGTGTGATGACTCCTGACAATTTGAATTGGGTTTTTATATAGTAAATGGATCCCGATCGAGCTGCAGCCGACGATGCTGTATGTAATGCGTCGGCTCTCGCGCAAGGGACCATGCCAGTAGAAAGTGGACTCGAGACTTTGGGTCAGGGAGAAGAGCTCGAGAAGCCTTTCTCCATATGATGAGCAACTGGTATACTGTGTATATACAAGAAAATCCTAATGCTCAACCCACTCCACCCCCACCTATTCCTCAGTCCACTCCTGTTGCTCCCTAAGTGGTAGAGGTAGTAAGAAGAGAAAGGCCTCTGGTCGATAAGATCTGGAAACAATGAGCTAAGGAATTTCGAGCTAGTAAAGATGATGATCTGGAGTGGGCGGAATTCTGGCTTGAGAATACCATCAGGGTATTCGATAAGTTGTCATGCACGCCTGAAGAGTGCATGAAGTGTGTGATATATCTCTTGAGAGATTCGACCTATCAATGGTGGAACACCCTTGTGTCTGTGGTACCAAAGGAGATAGTAAATACGCTCGGGAGTGCGTATCGATAGAAGCCATTATGTGCAAAAGGTTTAAGGATGGGTTAAATGAGGATGTTCGTTTATTTGTTGGTGTCCTAGAACTAAAAGAATTTGTTGTGTTAGTGGATAGAGCCTGTAAAGCCAAAAACTAGTCAAAGAGAAAAGAAGAGCTGAAATAGAGTCTCGTGACTCGAGGAAGAGACAGTTGGGAAAATCATTTCAATTTTCATCTAAGAAATCAAGAGAGTTTACTACCCGATCGGCCACTTTGGCTTGGTTTTCGAATAGAAGTAAGGGCAAACAGTACTTGGGATCTAAAGCTCAGACTACTTCGATTGCTAGTGTTGGCAACGCTCGACCGAGTAGACAGGAATGCCCACAGTGTGGCAGACGTCATCCCGGGGAGTGCTGAGCTAATGAGAAATCTTGTTTCAAATATGGATTCCTAGACAATTTTATCTGAGATTGCCCTGAGGTGGGTGAGCAAGAGAAACCTTAGAGTGCAAGATCAGGAGGTACTGCTAGAGGAAGGCCACAGAGAAACCCAGGAAATGAAATGAGTAGTAAGAACATATCTAGAGAGTAGACTACAAGAGTTGAGGGTCGAGCACGCGAGAACATATGTCATTCGTGCTCGCGAAGAGGCGTCCTCCCCTGACGTGATCACGGGTGCATTTTCTCTCTATGATACTCATGTTATAGATTTAATTGATCTGGGATCTACCCACTCATATATTTGCATGAAATTAGTCTCTAGCATGAACATGCATGTAGAATCTACCAAATTTGTAATAAGAGTGTCCAATCCCCTAGACAAATGTGTGTTAGTCGAGTATACAAAGATTGTCCTTTGATGATTAAAGGCCATTACTTTCCGGCTAATCTTATGTTATTGGCGTTTGATGAATTCGATGTCATTCTTGGGATAGATTGGTTAATTACTCATGATGTGATAGTGAATTGTGGAAAAAAGTTTATTGAGTTGAAATGTAAAAGTGGGGATCTTATTCGTGTTGAATCAGATGAGCAAGACAGATTGCCAGTAGTGATATCTTCCTTGTTGACTCAGAAATATCTAAGAAAAGGGTACAAAGCTTACCTTGCCTTTGTGATGAATGCTAGAGAGACTGAGTTAAGAATTGAATCAGTGCCCATAGTATGTAAGTATCCGGATGTTTTCCTAGAGGAATTGCCAGGGCTACCTCCAGTTAGAGAGATTGAATTTGGGATTGAGTTAGCTCCTGGTACTGCCTCCATTTCTATTGCTCCATACAGAATGGCTCCAACTGAGCTAAAAGAACTGAAGGCACAGTTACAAGAGTTAACAGATAAAGGCTTCGCAAGACTGAGTTATTCTCGTGGGGTGCTCCCGTATTATTTGTGAAGAAGAAAGATGGTTTCATGACGTTATGTATAGATTATCGGTAGCTTAATAAGGTAACTGTAAAGAACAAGTACCCGTTGCCAGGAATCGATGATTTGTTTGATCAATTGAGTGGAGCTACGATGTTTTCCAAGATAGACTTGAGGTCTGGATATTATCTGTTGAGAGCCAAGGACTCGGATGTACCAAAAACCGCATTTCGGACAAGGTATGGCCACTATGAATTTTTGGTCATGCCTTTTGGTTTGACTAATTCCCCTACAATTTTCATGGATTTGATGAATCGTATCTTTCGGCCATATTTAGATAAATTTTTGGTAGTCTTTATCAATGATATATTAATCTACTCTCGGGATGAGAATGAGCATGCTAAGCATTTGAGAACGGTTCTTCAAATTTTGAGAGATAAACAATTATATGCCAAGTTTAGTAAAAGTGAATTTTGGCTTAAGGAAGTTGGATTTTTGGGGCACATTGTCTCAGGCGATGGAATTAGAGTCGACCCGAGTAAGATCTCAGCAATTGTGAATTGGAAGCCTCCAAGGAATGTAACTGAGGTTAAGAGTTTTCTAGGCCTAGCTAGCTACTATAGATGTTTTGTCAAGGAATTTTCTATGATAGCTACTCTGATGATGAGGTTGCTACAAAAATATGTAAAGTTTGAATGGACAGAAAAATGCCAAAAGAGTTTTGAGAGATTGAAGGCATTGTTGATCGAGGCTCCAGTTTTAGTACAATCTAAGCTAGGAAAGGAGTTCGTAGTTTATAGCGATGCATCCTTGAATGGATTGGGTTGTGTACTTATGCAAGAGGGCAAGGTGATAGCATATGCCTCTAGACAATTAAAGCCGCATGAGAAGAATTTCTTGACCCATGATTTGGAGTTAGTTGGAATTGTTTTTGCACTAAAGATTTGGAGACACCATTTATATGGTGAGAAATGTCTGGTGTTCACGGATCATAAGAGCTTAAAGTACTTGATGACTCAAAAGGAGTTGAACCTTAGGCAAAGAAAATGGTTAAAGTTGATAAAGGATTACAAGTTAGTAATAGACTACCATCCAGGAAAGGCGAACGTGGTCGCCGATGCCTTAAGCAGGAAATCCTTGTTTGTACTGAGAGCCATGAATACACGGATAACTTTGTCAGATGATGGTTCTATTCTAGCCGAGTTGAGGGCTAGAGCATTGTTTCTCCAAGAGATTTGTGAAGCTCAGAAAAGCAACAATGATTTTCAAGTTAAAAGAGTTTAATGTGAGTCAAATGTTAAGTAGGACTTTCGGATAAGTCCTGATGGATGTTTGATGATTCGAGATAGGGTCTGTGTACTTAGAGATAATGAGCTTATTCGGAAGATTCTGCATGAATCACGTAGTGGATGTTTGTCTGTACGTCCAGGCTGCATGAAGATGTATAACGATTTGAAAAAATGGTATTGGTGGCTTAGTATGAAGAAAGACAATTTCGAGTTTGTATCGAGATGTCTAATTTGTCAACAAGTGAAGGCTGAACATCAAGTACCCTCGGGTTTACTTCAGCCTATTATGGTTCCCAAGTGGAAATAGGATCGTATTACTATGGATTTCATGACAGATTTGCCGTTGACACCGAAGAAGAAGGATGCCGTAGGGGTAGTGGTTTATAGACTTATGAAGTCAGCCCACTTCATACCAGTATGGGTTGATTATTCACTTGACAAGTTAGCGGATTTGTATGTGTCAGAAGTAGTAAGACTTCACGGAGTGTAATTGTCGATTATTTCAGATAGAGATCCGAGATTTACATCACGGTTTTGGAAAAAGTTGCAAGAGGCCTTAGGCACAAAATTGAGCTTTAGTACTGAAACACCCCACACCCGGCCCACGAGCCTGAACCGGATCTGGTATGTTCCTTAAGTAAACCGGTTTTCAAATTCTTGGTTACTTAGAGAAAAAATTATAAATTTTAGAAAACATTGTTTTGGGTTGGGCTTAGATTGGAACCCATTTAATAAATTTTTGAAAATCCAATTTAAATAAAGAAATAAATTTTTGTTTTCTTAACTTTAATCAAAAATAAATTGTAACATAATCAATTAAAAATAAGCAGAAATAAAGAAAATCCAACTGGGCCTTATGGCCTTATTACATCATTCAAACCCAAAATAAAATTTAAAGTACTAAAATTTAATAAAGTCCACTTTCTAATTAAATCCTTCATGTGATGCATGGCCACCTTTAGCTCCTGCCGACCCGGTCCATTACTGCTCATCACCTGAAAAATAATTCCCCAACGGGGTGAGTCCACAGACTCAATGTGTACACAGTACTAATTTTCAACAAATCAGGCATACAAGTCATATCAATTTCATGTTCATAGAAATTAAAGGATGATGCAACCCAAACCCAAGCCTATTTGTCCATCCGCTACACACCACCCGTACCAACTTTGTACAATCGTAGGGACTACTAAGTCGACCCTCTCCATCCGCTACACACCATCGAAGCGCGATCATTTGCGATCGACGTGCTCATCGCCCACTTACGTTGTGTCTTTAGACACTATATTCAGATATTGTAACCGAAGTTACCATATTCAATAATGTGACCGTAGTCACCACAATTCATTGGTGAGACCGTAGTCATCACCTTCACTTTCTCCCTTCACATATATCCCAAATGACCCAATTATTTCATATCATTCAAATCATACTTAAATTCACATTCATGTCACTTTTCAGAGTATAACACATTCATAATCCTATCAAAAGTAGGAAACGTACCTGGGTACTTTTGCCACATTTGTGGTACATAGCCACATTCTCATTCTTATGCACATTCACATATTAAAACATAATTATTGCCATAACATATTGAACGTTAGTGTGAGTACACACCTGATTTGCTTAATAGGATCCTTGAGATCTCGAAAATCCCGATCTATAGTTTAGATCTGCTGTTGCCTATATTCGGCCATTATAAAAGACACATTAATAACCTTATTTGGTTTGAAAACCAAATCCTAGTAGGATTTGTATTACTTACCTTGTTGCCGAATTGGATGATTGTTAATCAAGTCCCAAAATTGCTAATATTCCTTCCCTTGAAATCAGCTAACACTAAATCATGTAAACATGTGAGTCTCCGGCTTTTGAAATAAATGAGAAATAACCTCAAATACCAAAATTAAGCCTTGGCCGAATATCACTTACCTTGTGATGGGATTCCCAAAACCGATTTCTTGCCTCCTTTATATCTGTCAAAATCTTCATGTTAGATCTAATCTAACATATACATCATAACCTTTAATTGAATAAATTTTCTTACCTTAGATCTTTAGATTTCCCGAAAGATCCTTCAAATTTCGGCCAAATTTTCTAACAGAGTTAGTACCTTGATTTCGATGGAAAGAAGAGAGATAAGAATTGATTGATTACAGATCTTACCCTTTTGATGTTGTAGATGATTGCCCTCTTTCTTAGAATCCACAAAGATTCAGTTTGACAGTAGAAACAGAGAAGAAACTAGAAGAAAAAGAGAGGGATTTTGCTTAATGAAAATTCGGCAGAGAGGGGGAGAGAGCTTAGAGAATTTTGGCAACACTAGAAAGATGAGAGAAACTCTTTTAGTTTCCCTCCTATAGCCGAAATTATCAATAGGAGAGTCCCTTACTTGGCCACTACTCCTCAAGTGATAATATTAACCTTTAATTATCACTTTTATTCAAAATTAAAGGTGTTTAATCCTTTATTTATCTCCTCAAATAATCCTAATTTAAAATCCCTTATTTATCACTTTTTAATCATGTATTTATGGAATTAAAACACCTTGGTTTCTAGATGCTTGTGCCGTCCACCTTTAAGCTTGGGAAGCAAAAATATTAAACTTCATTTATTTGCTTCCCTTGTGACTCGAACCCAGGCCCATGGCTCCTTCACATGGTGCCATTTCCATAGGCCCTAAAGTGGCATCTTGCACCACATTTCCAAGCTTTGTTTGTGTGTCAAATTTTCCCAACTTTTTCTTTTAAGGCCCTCTTGCCTTTATTTCCTATTTTAAACTTTAAAACTCATCATTTCGGGGTCATTTCTAGGTTTCCTAAAATTTTCGATCGGCTCTGTAACTTGCCATTTTTCTTACATTCCAAGTTTCCAAAAATGTTTAGGTTTCCTAAAATGTTCAGTTTCCAAAATGTTCAGGTTTCCAAAAATGTGTACTTTCCATTTTTGAACCATTTCCTTGCATTTCTAGGTTTCATAAAATGTTCATGTCCTAATGCATTTCCAGGTTGCCAAAAATGTTCATTTCCATTCATTTTCGTGCATTTCTGAGTATCCAAAAATATTAAAAATTTATTCATTATGCTTAAGACTTGTTATTTCTTACAATTAAACTGAAATGCATAGGCCCTTTTGAGGATGTTACTGATTCTACCCCATTAAACAAAATTTCGTCCTCGAAATTTCCTAACTAAACAATTGAGGGTATTGCTGTCGCATTGTCTCCTCTGACTTCCACGAAGCTTCTTCCGATCCATGATTGCGCCATAACACCTTGACTAAAGGCACCGACTTCCTTCGTAGTACTTTCACGTCACGTTCCAAGATCCGAATCGGCTCCTCCTCGTAGGATAGATCTGGCCTTAGCTCCACTTCTTCAACAGGTACCACATGAGACGGATCCGATCGATAGCAACGTAGCATGGACACATGAAATACATCGTGCATTTGATGCAACTCTGGTGGTAACTCCAATTGGTATGCCACTGGCCCAACTCGCTTCAGCACTTGATAAGGCCCTATAAACCTTGGTCTTAACTTCACTTTGCGACCAAACCTCATAACCTTCTTCCAAGGCGAAACTTTCAAGAATACTTGGTCTCCTACTTCCAACTCGATTTCCTTCCGCTTAAGGTCTGCGTACGACTTCTGTCTATCGGAAGCTTCCTTCAACCGTGCCCGAATTAATTCCACCTTCTCCTCAGTTTCCGCCACTAACTCTGGACCCAAAACGCGGCGTTCTCCTAACTCGGTCCAACAAGTTGGTGTTCTACATTTCCTTCTATACAATGCTTCATATGATGCCATCCGAATGCTTGCCTGATAGCTGTTGTTGTAGGCGAACTCAGCTAGAGGCAAGTAATCTTCCCAACTTCCTCGGAAATCCATCACACAACCTCTCAACATATCCTCTAACACTTGTATAACCCGTTCAGACTGCCCGTCTGATTGTGGATGGAAAGCCATAGTGAAGTCCAACTTAGTGCCTAAAGCTTGATGAAGTGTGTTCCAAAATCGAGACGTGAACCTTGGGTCTCTATCGGAGATAATCGACATTGGTACTCCATGTAACCTCATGATCTCCGCCACATATAACTTAGCTAGCTTTTGAAGAGTATAATCCATTCTTACTGGGATAAAGTGCACAGACTTAGTCAAACAGTCCACTATCACCCATACCGAGTCCTTCTTAGTAGGCGTAAGGGGAAGCCCACTAACGAAGTCCATGGTGATTCTCTCCCACTTTCATTGGGGAACTTCAGTTGGTTGAAGCAATCCTGATGGGACTTGGTGTTCAGCCTTTACTTGCTGACACGTCAAACATTTCCCCACAAATTCAGTCACCTCTCGTTTCAGATCTGACCACCAAAATTGTTCCCTTAGATCTCTATACAGCTTGATGCCTCCGGGATGCATAGCATAAGGGCTACCATGCGCTTCCCGAAGAATCCTTTGTCTCAACTCCTTATCCCTCGGCATACAAACCTTTCCCTTGTTGCACAGTACTCCTTCATCTTTGACGCCATAGTCCTTTAATCCTCCTTGCTATACTTGCTGTAACTTAGTACTTAAGTCCTTATCCGCCAACTGTCCCTCTTTCACCTCCTTCAGCCATGTGGGCTTGACTTGTAACTCGCCAACAAAGCCTGGTCATCATACAAACTTAAGTGAGCGAACAAAGCCTTTAAATCCGACACAACCTTCCTACTTAGGGCATCAGCTACCACATTCGCCTTGCCCGGATGGTATTCTATCGAACATTCATAATCTTTCAACAACTCCACCCACCTTCGTTGCCTCAAGTTCAACTCCTTCTGAGTCAACAAGTACTTAAGGCTCTTGTGGTCTGTGTAAATTACTGACCTTTCTTCATAAAGGTAGTGCCTCCAAACCTTGAGGGCGAAAACTACTGCTGCGAGCTCCAAGTCATGAGTTGGGTGGTTAACCTCATGCGGCCTTAATCGCCGAGACGCATGTTTAACTACTTTTCCTTCTTGCATTAGCACACACCTAACCACGTGTGCGAAGCGTCCACAATATACTACGAAATCCTTGCACGCCTCCTACCAATTAACACAGAGCTTAGTCAACACCCTCTTAAGCTTTTCAAAGCTCTCATGCTGCTTATTAGTCCATTCAAAGGGTACTTCCTTCCTTAGCAACTTTGTCAAAGGCGCGGCTATTGACGAGAATCCTTCCACAATCCTTCTGTAATAGCCTGCCAAGCCTAAGAAACTTCGGATCTCAGCTACAGACCTAGGTGGTTTCCAATCCAACACTGCTTTGATCTTCCTTGGGTCCACTCTTATTCCTTCTGCGGATACCACATGTCCTAAGAATGCCACCTCCTTAAGCCAAAATTCACATTTGCTGAATTTGGCATAGAGCTTCTTTTCCCTTAACACTTCCAACACAACTCGGAGATGCTCATCATGCTCCTTTTCTGACTTTGAGTACACCAAAATATCGTCGATGAATACAACGACAAACCTATCCAGGTAGGGTTGGAAAACCCGATTCATCATGTCCATGAACGCGGCTGGAGCATTCGTTAAACCAAACGGCATCACCACAAACTCAAAATGGCCATACCTTGTCCTAAAAGCGGTCTTATGGATGTCAACCTCCCTCACCTTCAACTGGTGATATCCCGACCTTAAGTCTATCTTCGAGAACACAGCTGCCCCTTTCAGCTGATCGAACAAGTCGTCTATCCTTGGCAAAGGATACTTGTTCTTGATGGTCAGCTTATTCAACTGACGATAATCTATGCACATACGCATAGTTCTGTCCTTTTTCTTCACAAATAGGACCGGTGCTCCCCATGGAGACACACTGGGTCGAATAAACCCATGATCCAACAACTCTTGGATTTGAGCCTTGAGCTCCACTAACTCCTTTGGCGCCATTCGATATGGAGCGATGGACACAGGAGCTGTTCCTGGTAGCAAATCAATTCCAAATTCCACCTCCCTATCTGGGGGTATTCCTGGTAATTCCTCTGGAAATACATCTTCAAAATCTCTTACGGTTCTAACTCCATTGACACCTTTATCCTTTCCACCTAACGCACTTACGAAGGCCAGGAACGCCCTGCACCCTTTCTTAACCATTTTCTCAGCCTTTAGTGCCAAAACTACGTTAGACAAGTAGTTCCTCTTTTCGCCGATCATCACTACTACTTCATCCTTCGGGGTCCTTAGTTCCATACGTTTAGCCGCACAATCCAACACGGCTCGATGCTCTATCAGCCAATCCATTCCAAGTATAAGCTCAAATTCTCCGAAGGGTAACTCCATCAAATTAGCCCGAAAGTTTATTCCCTGAATCTCTAGGGGTACATTCCGAAAAAATCTTATCTATTACTACGGTTTGGCCTAATGGGCTTACTACAGTCATCTGTCTGTCAGAAAGTTCAGAATCTAGGCCTAGTGTTTCCACTACACTACATGCAACATAGGAATGGGTAGAGCCCACATCAATCAGAGCAAAATAGGTTTGTCATGAATAAAGAACGTACCGGTTATAACATCCGGCGCGTCTCCATCTTCCCTCCGGCGAACCGCATAAACCAAACCCGGTTGCCTTGCTTTCGGCATTAGCAAAGACTCCTCCCCGTGTGCCCCACGACCTCTGCCATTTCCTCTGTTTGCCAGACCACGACCCCTTTGAGGCTGTTGTCCGCCTCTACCAGTCTGGTTAGCATTTTGAGCTGCCGGTCGACTCTCATCTTGCAGCTTGGGGCAATCTTTAAGCATATGGTCCTTGGACCCACACTTGAGACATCGTCCTGTCTTTTTCCAACATTCTCCCAAGTGCCTCTTTCCACAATGCTCACAAGGGCGATTCTGCCAGCCCGTACCAGTTTGTTGATTCCGTGGGCCGTCAACTCTAGGCCTCTTATAACCCTTTCCAGATGGCCCAAAACCACTTTTGGGCTTATTCCTATCCATAGCCTGCTTGGTAGCATCCTTGATTCCCTCGGCCACCTTGGCCTTTTCCACCAAAGCGAGAAATTCCGCCTCTCCGATGCGGTGCTATCAACGATCTCGGATCGTCCTCGGTCCGTCCTCAAAAGCGGATACGGCGTTCATGCTCGATTGCCACTATACCTCGAGCATAACGGCTCAACCTCAGAAATTCCGCCTCATATTCTGGCGACGGACTTACTTCCTTGTACCAATCCCGAAAAAGCCTTTCTTTGTTCATCCGTATACCGGTTCCCACATACTTTTTCTCAAATGCTTCTTTTTAACATATTCCCGTGTCAAATCTGCAATTGTAGCACCATCCCGAATTAACCACCACCGATACGCTTCATCGCGTAACGGTGCCACCATCCCTTTCAACTTCTCCTGGGGTCAAGTCGAGCTCATCCATGATGCGCTCCGTTGCTTCCAACCAAGATCACCAGATCTTGGGTGCTACTCCAAACACTCCACAAAACATCTCGGCTCCATTAGCTCTGAGCCGCTCGAGCACGAACTTACGGGTTCTGAATTCCTCCCGCACCACCCACCAATTCCAAAACTCGCGGCCACGACTGCGACACAAAGATCTTCCCCGCACGAGCTGCTTGCTCAGCGTTAACGTTAATAAGGGTGGCGGTGGCGGTGGTATCTCATTGTCGTAACCTTGACCCGACCTAACGGGTTCTCGACAGCTTCGCATTCTTCCTCTACCTCTTCCACGACGACCACGTCCTCTGAAGCTCATTTCTAGCGTCGAGATCTGATTAGAAAGTTTTATGTATTAGTACTTTGGTTTCACTTGTTACCCGCGAAGATGTTTTATGAAGAAGAATTTAAGAGTGGTTCTTTCGTATTCATATAGCACACAGTCTTTCATTCATTCATCCATCCATCAAACAATTATGAACTTCCGTTCATTCAGAGAAACGTTGTAATTTTCATCGTTGTTGTTTTTCCACTACCCAGGGGTATTTTCGTAATTTTGTCCTATAGGGGCAATTTCGTAATTTTCCAAAATAAAAAATTCCTCGGTGATTTTGTCGAAAGTATTTTGGCAATTTTAAAGTCCCGGGGTAATTTTGGAAAATTTTTGAAATTCAGGGGTATTTCGATAATTTTCGACCTCAGGGGTATTTTGGTAATTTTTTTCACAAACTGGGGTATATTTAGAAAAACTAACAAATCAGGGATATTTCAAAAGTTGTAAAATTTTGTGGGTTCTTTTTGAGAGTTTAACCTTTCAAATGGTGATGTTGCAAAAATTTGGAAATCAGGGTCATTTTGGTAATTTTGCAAGTTAGGGGCAATTTTGTAATTTTTCCAAAATCAGGGTATTTTTGATGGTTTACACATTAGGGTTTATGAACATTATAAAATAATGGAGTTTTGACAAAACCATTGAAAAGTTGGACATTTTGTGGATCTAGGGCGTTTTGGTAATTTTGCCACTGAGGGCATTTTTGTAATTTTCACAAATTAGAAATTTTTCAGAAAAATTTTGTAAAGATGGTTTTCGAAAATTTAATAAAGCAATTTTAAGAGTTTTGAAATCTAGGGTTTGTTGTTTTGTTCTTTTTTTTTAAAAAAAAAAATGGCTAGTTCCCTTTCGGGTTTTAGTCATTATGTTTAGCCTATGACCGAGTCCCTTGGTCGATGAACCAAAGCTACGCACTGTAGGATTCGAGTGGAGAGGAGCCGAGTCACGCGGATCGCTTAAATACCAAGCTCTCACCGAAACCATTCCTGACATGCGCATGCAGGTTGCCACACCACCGAGCCCTCTCGAGTTAGGGTGAACCGAGGCTACGCACCTGTAGGATACTGCGAAGAGGAGGTGAGTCACTAGGATCGCTTAAATACCGTGCTCTTCCGGATCCAATCCTGACATGCGTGCGGGGTTACCACACCCTAGCTCAATGACTTAGCCATAGGTTTGTTAAGTTCATTAAGTCTTATGAGTTTCATGTGTTTGAGTAGTCTATTCCTGTGGTTTCAAATTCCTATCACACTATTCTACATTCCATGCCTTTTCTACCCCTATATAAATCACATAATCACACATAGAGTTAGGGTACTTACCCTGGAGGGATCATGCAGTCGGAGACTTAGGTACCATGCCAGAAAACCTGCTTAATTTCAAGGAAAATCATTTTGGCTCGCTTTGAAAACGTTTTGGGCCTTAGCCCACAGGCCGAGAATTTAAAACTGGGCTCTGATACCAAATCAAACACCCACACCCGCCCACGAGCACAACCGGATCTGGTATGTTCCTTAAGTAAACCGGTTTTCAAATTCTTGGTTACTTAGAAAAAAAAAATTGTAAATTTTAGAAAACATTGTTTTGGGTTGGGCTTAGATTGGAACCCATTTAATAAATTTTTGAAAATCCAATTTAAATAAAGAAATAAATTTTTGTTTTCTTAACTTTAATCAAAAATAAATTGTAACATAATCAATTAAAAATAAGCAGAAATAAAGAAAATCCAACTGGGCCTTATGGCCTTATTACATCATTCAAACCCAAAATAAAATTTAAAGTACTAAAATTTAATAAAGTCCACTTTCTAATTAAATCCTTCATGTGATGCATGGCCACCTTTAGCTCCCGCGCCAGGACCCGTCCATTACCGCTCATCACCGAAAAATAATTCCCAACGGGTGAGTCCACAGACTCAATGTGTACACAATACTAATTTTCAACAAATCAGGCATACAAGTCATATCAATTTCATGTTCATACAAATTAAAGGATGATGCAACCCAAACCCAAGCCTATTTGTCCATCCGCTACACACCACTCGTACCAACCTGTACACCGTGGGGACTATTAAGTCGACCCTCCATCCGCTACACACCATCGAAGGCGCGCATTTTGCGATCGACGTGCTCATCGCCCACTTACGTTGTGTCTTTAGACACTATATTCGAATATTGTAACCGGTTACCATATTCAATAATGTAACCGTAGTCACCACAATTCGTTGGTGAGACCGTAGTCATCACCTTCACTTTCTCCCTTCATATATATCCCAAATGCCCCAATTATTTCATATCATTCAAATAATACTTAAATTCACATTCATGTCACTTTTCAGAGTATAACACATTCATAATCCTATCAAAAGTAGGAAACGTACCTGGGTACTTTTGCCACATTTGTGGTACATAGCCACATTCTCATTCTTTTGCACATTCACATATTAAAACATAATTATTGCCATAACATATTGAAAGTTAGTGTGAGTACACACCTGATTTGCTTAATAGGCTCCTTGAGATCTCGAAAATCCCGATCTATAGTTTAGATCTGCTGTTGCCTATATTCGGCCATTATAAAAGACACATTAATAACCTTATTTGGTTTGAAAACCAAATCCTAGTAGGATTTGTATTACTTACCTTGTTGCCGAATTGGATGATTGTTAATCAAGTCCCAAAATTGCTAATATTCCTTCCCTTGAAATCGGCTAACACTAAATCATGTAACCATGTGAGTCTCCGGCTTTTGAAATAAATGAGAAATAACCTCAAATACCAAAATTAAGCCTTGGCCGAATATCACTTACCTTTTGATGGGATTCCCAAAACTGATTTCTTGCCTCTTTTATATCTGTCGAAATCTTCATGTTAGATCTAATCTAACATATACATCATAACCTTTAATTGAATAAATTTTCTTACCTTAGATCCTTAGATTTCCCGAAAGATCCTTCAAATTTTGGCCAAATTTTCTAACAGAGTTAGTACCTTGATTTCGATGGAAAGAAGAGAGATAAGAATTGATTGATTACTGATCTTACCCTTTTGATGTTGTAGATGATTGCCCTCTTTCTTAGAATCCACAAAGATTCGGCTTGACAGTAGAAACAGAGAAGAAACTAGAAGAAAAAGAGAGGGATTTTGCTTAATAAAAATTCGGCAGAGAGGGGGAGAGAGCTTAGAGAATTTTGGCAACACTAGAAAGATGAGAGAAACTCTTTTAGTTTCCCTCCTATAGCCGAAATTATCAATAGGAGAGTCCCTTACTTGGCCACTACTCCTCAAGTGATAATATTAACCTTTAATTATCACTTTTATTCAAATTAAAGGTGTTTAATCCTTTATTTATCTCCTCAAATAATCCTAATTTAAAATCCCTTATTTATCACTTTTTAATCATGTATTTATGGAATTAAAACACCTTGGTTTCTAGATGCTTGTGCCGTCCACCTTTAAGCCTGGGAAGCAAAAAAATTAAACTTCATTTATTTGCTTCCCTTGTGACTCGACCCAGGCCCATGCCTCCTTCACATGGTGCCATTTCCATAGGCCCTAAGTGGCATCTTCAGACCACATTTCCAAGCCTGTTTGTGTGTCAAATTTTCCCAACTTTTTCTTTTAAGGCCCTCTTGCCTTTATTTCCTATTTTAAACTTTAAAACTCATCATTTCGGGGTCATTTCTAAGTTTCCTAAAATTTTCGATCGATCGCTGTAACTTTGCCATTTTTCTTACATTACAAGTTTCCAAAACTGCTCAGTTTCCTAAAATGTTCGGTTTCAAAAGGTTCAGTTTCCTAAAATGTTCGGCCTTCCAAAATGTTCAGTTTCCAAAAATGTGTACTTTCCATTTTTGAACCATTTCCTTACATTTCTAGGTTTCCTAAAATGTTCATGTCCTAATGCATTTCAGTTGCCAAAAATGTTCATTTCCATTCATTTTCGTGCATTTACGAGTATCCAAAAATATCAAAAATTTATTCATTATGCTTAAGACTTGTTATTTCTTACAATTAAACTGAAAATGCATAGGCCCTTTTGAGGATGTTACAAGTACAGCTTTCCATCCACAGACCGTCGGGCAGTCGGAGAGATTAATTCAGATACTTAAGGATATGCTTCGATGTTGTGTTTTGGAATTCCAAGGTAATTGGGAGAACTACTTACCGTTGGTGGAATTCGCCTACAATAATAGCTTTCAGTCGAGTTTGAAGATGGTGCGTTATGAGGCATTATATGGGCATAAGTGTCGAACGCCCCTGTATTGGACCGAACTCAGAGAAAATTAGATTAACGGGATCGATTTAGTTAGAGAAACCGAAGAGAAGGTAAAAGTGATACGTGAATGTCTGAAAGCTACCTCAGATAGACAAAAGTCCTATTCGAATTTGCAACGGAAAGAGATTGAGTTTCAAATAGGTGATAAAGTGTTTCTGAAAGTATCACCATGGAGAAAAGTCCTCATATTTGGCCGGAAAGGCAAATTGGGTCCGCGCTTTATCGGACCATACGAGATTACCGAGAGGATAGGGCCAGTAGCTTATCGTTTGGCTTTGCCACCTGAGTTGGAAAAGATTCATGATGTCTTCCACGTGTATATGTTACGTCGCTACCAATCAGACCCTTTTTATGTGATTGTACCATCAGAGGTAGAAATTCGACCGGACATGACTTATGGCGAAGAGCCGGTTAAGATTTTGGCATGAGAAGTTAAAAAGTTGAGAAACAAAAGCATAGCCCTTGTGAAAGTATTATGGCAAAGACATGGGGTAGAAGACGCTACATGGAAGCCCGAAGAGACTATGAGAAGCTAATATCCCAACCTTTTCACCGGTAAGATTTTCGGGGACGAAAATCCTTAAGGGGGAGAATTGTCACAACCCAATTTAAGGGCTAGTCAGAATAGTGGTTTCGAAATCACTAATCTGAGGTCAGAGAAAATTATTTTGATGTTATTTTATGAGTTATAGCATGATAACAAGAGTGCATGAAAATGTTGGGGCTTTAATTTTAGCGATTGCATGCTCAATTGTGAAAATAGACTAAATCGCATAAAGTGCGAAAGTTCCATTTTACAAGCTAAAGGTGTCAAATAGCTAAGGAATATTAATTGGAGGTCTCTAATGTGCAATTAGGCCTTGTTTAGGGTGGTGGCCGGCCATAGGGACAAAGAAAAGACTTTGTCATTTGGTTAGGTGAAAATTTGGCGACTAAATTGATTTTTAATCATAAAATAAAGAAAGGAAAGATATCATCTTTTCTTCTTCTTCTCCACTAAAAATTAACAGCAAGCTAAGGGGTTTGAGACCTCAAGAATTTAAGCAAGCTTTTCTCCTTGCAAGTAAGTGCATTAATGGCCATTCTTTGTTAATTTTTGTACTTTTGGAACCCTTAAAGCTTAAGTTAGCTAAAGAGGGGACTATTTTGCAAAGAGGTTGAAATTTTAGGGTTTTTCCATGTGAGAATTTATGTTGTTTGCTGCATTTTTATGGAAGAAAATGAGTCTTAGTTGTTAGATAAATAACTTTTGTGAAAGGTGTTTCCATGAAAACACCTAAAAGGACCTTTCTGTAAATGTTGAAAAATAAGTGTTAAATGTGAGAAATAATGAGTATTGTTAGTGGCCATAAGAGTAATTAATGTTTAGCTAGGCTTTTAAATGAGGAAATTTGATTAGAATCGATTTACGAGCCTAAGGGCAAAACCGTAATTTTGCCAAAGTCTAAAGGCAAAAGGGTAATTTTGCCAAAGTATAATTATTGAAATGTATTAATTAATGTGATAATTAAATGAGCTAATTTGCTATAATAGATCAAGAAGAACGAGGACTTAACCTTGACAGAGGAAAAGGCAAGGTATCGGACTAGATCGGCAAATTGGCTTATTTTGAAATCTAGGTAAGTTCGTCTGTAATAAATTCAACATCATGTTATTAAGTTTTTAAATGTTTGATATTAGTGATGTTGTAGAATATTTCTATGAATTTGAGTAATGATGTTGAATAAGAAAATAATGAGAATTGTGATGTGGAAGTCCCGGTTGGACTTTAATAAATGAGAGAATAATATCATCAAGACTTGAGATGGGTAAGGTCACGTATAAGACCATGTCTGGGACATGGCCTCAGCACTGAATTGAGATGCCGTATAAGACCATATCTGGGATATGGCATCAACATCAAATATGAAAATCGTATAAGACCATATCAATTGATATGAGATCCTGTATAAGGCAATATCTGGGATATGGCATCGACAACGAATATGAAAATCGTATGAGACCATATTTAGGATATGGCATCGACAATCAATATAAGATCCCGTATAACACCATATCTGGGATATGGCATCGGCATCTAAAGGTGACCCCATGTAAGACCATATCTGGGATATGGCATTAGCGTCGTATTGATGTGAATGATGATGATTATGTATCTTGGAGTATCCCAAGTGATTCAATGGGGTAAGTAGTTAAGCTTATAATAGAGATGAGATTAGTGCTAAAGCTATGTGATGAAGTGATACAGGTAGATGTGAGTATTCATGAGAAATGTTTATGATATGTGACATGACATGTAATTGGTAAGAGTAAGCATGAGTAAGTTATAGCAATGTGCTTGAGACTTTGTGTTCTTATGCAATGCAATGGATGGATGGCATTATGAGCCTTTATGTTGCTATTTATTTCATGCAAACTTACTAAGCTTTATGGTTACCCCTCTCATTTCCCTTTTCCTTGTAGTATCACCAAGCTAACTCTGGGATCTTACGACGTTGGAGTTCGGAATCACACTATCAACTTCTCTTTGGTATAGTAAAGTTAGATTTATTTTGAGTATGGCATGTATAGGACTTGGTTATTTTGTTATGTCATATTTGTTAGCCAAGGTGTTGGCTATTAATATTGTTCAATTCATTTTGTAAATGGTCATTGGAAATTGGCCAATACTTGACAAGTTCATATTTGTAAATGATGATGAAATTCATGAAGTGCATGTTTGTGTGGATGACTTGATTTTGGGTTCTTGGAAGTGCCTTATGGTCATGATGTAGGTTGAATTGATTTGGTATAAGTATGGTTGCTTTGTAGGGTGGCAATTGGCTTGGTAGATAGCCTTATAATTGTCCACACGGGTAGACACACGGGCGTTTGTATAGGCCGTGTGTGACACACAGTCAGCCCTATTGGCGTGTTGAGAGGCTGTGTGCCCCTATGCATGCTAGGTTGACAAGTCAGAATACCCAGTAGTAAACACACGGGCTGAGACACGGTCGTGTGTCTCAACCATGTGGGAGGCATAGCCTAAGACACGGGCATGTGCCCAGGTCGTGTGATGTCTACCTCTAAAATTAGGAATTTAATTCGACACACGGTCTAAGGACACAGGCGTGTGCCTTGGCCGTGTGACCTTATTGGGATGATGACGTCTTAAAGAGAATGTCACGGTTTTCACACACGGGAAAAGAGACGGGCATGTCATGACCGTGTGAGGGACACGGGCGTGTGTTAGGCAGTGTGAAAACCCCTGTAGGTTCGAATTGAAAAAAATAAATCCACACGAGTGTGGAACACGGGCATGTGATATTCCACACGGGCGTGTTCCTTCCTTCACACGGGTGTGTGGCCCTGTTTTGTGTCAAATTTTTCTAAGTGTTTAAAAGTTTCTAGTTTGGAACTGAATCATTCTAGGTGCAAGTTTAGGGTCTTGTTGGCCAATAGTAAGGACATTATGGTCTCGAAAGAGAAGTTTTAATTTGGAATGAAGTTCTTAAGGATCGATATTGTATGGTTGAGCAAGTTAAGTATGGTAATGCCTCGTACCCGGTTCAGGTGTCGAATACGGGTAAAGGGTGTTACAAATTTAGTCCCCGGCAACGGCCCCAAAAACTTGATTTGTCTCACGTGACTAACTAAAAATATGACTAAGGCAAGAGCACCTATCGATAAATAGTAAAGCTATGGTGAGTAGAGATATCGTATCCACAAGGACTAAAAGTATTAGTAATTACCGTTTTCTTATTATTTAGCCAACAAATTAGAGTGATTGGTTTTAAGCTAAAATTACTAAACTAATCTAACTAAGAACTCAACAAAAAATAAATTAGGAAAATAACCGAATGATAACCAATGAAAGAGACAATACCCAGGAAAGAATCCACCTGAACTTCATCTATTATTATGAATCTAAGTTAAACGATTTATTCCCTTGGTGACTTGATATGTAGAAATCCCTAAATTATGCTAATATCTCTTTCGAGAGTAAGAGCAACTAACTCTAGGTTGATTAATTGAAATCTCTTTATAATTAAAACCCCTATCGTCGCATTAACTCAATCTATGGATTCCCTTATTAGATTTGACTCTAATCCGATAGATCTATGTCGCCCTATTTCTAGGATTGCATGCAACTCCACTCAATTATGCTAGATCTACTCTTATACAAGGACTTTTCCTCTACTAAATTAAGTATATTAAACATGAATTAATATCCTGAAAATATTAAAACAAGAAATAGACACACATAATTGAGAACAAGAATCAAGTATTTAACGCGTAAAACAGAAATTATAAAATAGAATTCATCATAGGTTTCATCTTCCCTAGGTATTTAGGGAATTAGTTCATAATTCTGTATGAAAACATCTCAAAGTCAGAAAAACCACAAGAAATAAAGAAACTCAAAAAAACTTCAAAAGAAATTAAAAAGAGGTCTTCAATCTTGATGGAAATCCGCTTCAGAGTTGGCTCCAATGGTGTTCTTCGAGTTGTTTTCTTCTATCTTCTCTTCTTCTATTTGGTATTTGTAGACTTTAGAATGCTCAGAAAGCCTAAAAGTTGTGTTTTTCCGCATTTTTGGGAAGCAGGTTACGAAATTGACACGGGCCTTCACATGGGCGTGTGTCCAGCCCGTCTAGATCCTGAAATGTGCTCTTTTATCTTATTTTCACTCGTTTTCAGCTCCTTTTGCTCTCAAATGCTCATCTAAGTATAAGAACATGAATTAAAAGGATTAAGAGCATCAAAGTCACCAATTTGCATAAATAAACATCCAAAAACGCATTAAGAACATGATTAAAATTTGCTAGTTTTATCATTTATCAATTTGCCAAGGCACTATAAGTCTATCAAACAAAATATATACTCCAAAGGCATATTTATACCGAATTAATCATTAACACATTCAAGAACTACCATTATATAAAGTCCTATACATGCCATTTATAACCTTGGCCAAAATAACTCAAAAACTATCGAAGTGATTGCTCGATAGTGTGGTAGAAATCTGACAAGCTTCCAACCGATCGAGCTTCCAATAATCTACAAAACAAAGGAAAATAACTACGTAAGCAAATAATGCTTAGTAAGCTTGTATAAATTCAAACATAAACTCACCTTTCTTAAATTCATTTTTATGAAATATGTATAATATCTTTACCTTACACATAAGCTTAATACAATCCTATAAGCACCTTCAAACTCACAAATCAGTAAGCTCATGTATAATACATATAGAAAATCAACCATTTCACAAATAAATCATCATAAACTTATCATTCATCACATAATCATTTAGTTCCCTTCAATTCATTTGCATTCATCAAGCTTACCTTTCATAAGATTATGAACAACTATCCATTTGAATACATGCCTTGCCATTTACCTTTTCTTACCCGTTGAACCATCTAGAACTACATTGGATACTCGGGAATGCTCACACATAGTGTGTCTTTCCATATAATCGTAACCTTTCCTTTTCAATAGTGCTCAAACGAGCTGTGAAATGGGCCTGCACACATGAGCTGTGGGTTAGAATATTAGCTACACGATGCTACTCAGACGAGCTGTGGAGAATCTACAACAAATGCAGGGCCCTAGCCATCGATAGGATATTCAAGACCAACACTCGAAACAAGAAATCCCTAATGACATGTCATTCGTATCCTAAGAATTGTTAAGGTTCGAATGGGGTTATTTATCCGTCAATTACACAGAACGTTGTTCTATTTATATATTCAAGCTAGTTCATCAAAAATCATTTAACAAAACAAGTTTATTTAACAACCAAGTTCAATAATCTATCAATTAACATCACAAATTCATCAATTTCATTCATAGGATACCCCTTAACCTTTAACAGTTTTACAAATTGACCCTCAAGCTAGCTAGATTAAGCTAATACGAGCTTAAGAACATAAAAAAATGAATAAAAACAAGCATCAAATACATACCATGCACAAGAACTAAGCTTTGGCCAAAACTTTAGATGGATAGCAATGGAGAATCAATTTTGAAACATCCAAATAAAGAAAATGATGATTTTAACTTAATTAATTTTATGCTTATTTACTAATTTACCATCTTACCCTTATTATTAATTAAAAATTTCAATTAAACCTTGTCCATAACTATCCACTAACATATTATATGGTATATTCACCCACTAAGTCCATTTTATTACCTTGTTAAACCTATTTAACCCACTTAACTAATAGAACTCAACTTTTGCACATTTTTCAATTTGGTCCTTTTTTACCTAATTAACCATTTAAACTTCAAAATTTCTTAACAAAATTTAGTACTACCTTAAGTTAACCTTCTAGACATTGAGTAAATATTAAAATATTTACTCCATCATTGGAATCATGATCCCAAAACCACTGTTTCCAATACCACTAGAAATGGGTTGTTACAACTCTCACCCTAAAGGAATTTTCGTCCTCGAAAATCTTACCAGAAAATAGTTTCCTGATTCCCAGGTAGCTTCCTCGACCCTATGACGTTGCCAAAGAAATTTAACCAAAGCTATACATTTATTCATTAATTCTTTTACTTCCCGAGCTACAATTCTAGTCGGTTCCTCATTGTATGACATGTCTGGTTGAATTTCTACATCAACAGGCGAAATGACTGTGAAGGGTCAGATTGATGCCTCCTAACATCGATACGTGAAACACATTGTGTATTTTTTATAATTCAGACGGTAAAGGTAAACGGTAAGCTGCTGGCCCAATTCTCTAGATGATCTTATACGGCCTGATAAATTATGGATTAAGCTTCCCTCTGTTGCCAATTTGAAATTCAATATCTTTTGTTTTCAAATCTACATATGATTTTTGACGATCAGAAGCAGCTTTCAAACAATCACGAATTACTTGGACTTTTTATTCCTTTTCTCAAATCAAATTGACACTGAAAAGCTTTTTCTCATTCAATTCAGTCAGTATAATGGAGTTCTACATTTTCGACCATACAAAGCTTCATATAACACCATTTTAATACTCACGTGATAACTATTATTATATGCAAACTCAACCAACAGAAGAAATTTTTCCTAACATTCCTCAAACTCTAAAATGCAACAACGGAGCATGTCCTCGAGTACTTGTATCACTTGCTCAGGCTGACCATCAGTTTGTGGATGGAATGATGTACTAAAATGTAGTCAAGTACCTAGAGCTTCGTGCAATTTACTCCAAAATCTAGAAGTAAACCATGGATCTCTATAAATATAATAGACATTGGTACACCATGCAGTCCAACAATCTCAAAAACGTATAATTCTGTCAGCTTCTCAAGTGAATAATCCATATGTATTGGGATGAAATGTGTGGATTTAGTTAAACGATAACCAATAACTCAAATAGCATCTTTCTTCCATGGAGACAAAGGTAACCCTAATACAAAATCCATCGTAACGCGTTCCTATTTTCATTCTGGAATCATTACAGGCTGTAGCAATCCAGAAGGTACTAGATGCTCGGCTTTGACTTGCTGGCAAATCAAACATTTAGATACAAATTCTAAAATCTCACGTTTCATACTTGGCCACCAATACATTTGTTTCAAATCACCATACATTTTGTTACTACCAAGGTGTATTGAATACTTACTGTTGTGAGCTTCCTGTAAAATCCTCTGTATAATATCAGAATTTCTCGGAACAAAAATTTTGTTTCGGAAATATAAACTACCATCAAAACTAACATGAAATTCTGAACCATATGTCTTTTCAATCTGTTCTCGTTTAGTAATCAACTGGAAATCATTTTTTTGAGCTTCAGAAATATGTTGCAGAAATGTTGGTTTAGCTTTTAATTTAGTTAAATGGAACCATCATCAATCAACATCAAACGAGTATTCAAAGCTTGCAAAGAAAATAATTTTTTTCTACTTAAAACATCAACAACAACATTAGCTTTTCCTGGATGATAATTGATGATCAAATCATAATCTTTTAGCAGCTCCAACCATCTTCGTTGTCTCAAATTCAATTCTTTTTGCGCATCAAATACTTCATACTTTTGTGATCCGTAAAAATATGACATTTTTCTTCGTACAAAGAGTGTCACCAGATTTTTAATGCAAACACAATAGTTGTAAGTTCTAAATCATGAGTCGGGAAATTTTTCTCATGCAATTTCAATTGAAGGCCCAATATATTACACAACCCAGCCATACAGCCATACATATGATTACTCGTGTAACAAATAACCAGTTAGTTTATATATTTCACATATACAAGGTGAATGTATCACATTTGGTCATTTAGTTTTTCACACGATCTCAATTTGTTACATGGCCTAGCCGCACAGCCTTGTAACTATTGATGAATTTTTGCATCTAGGTCTACACAGCTTCATTGAGTTACACAGCCGTGTGACTTCAATTACACATGGTCACCATTTTTCACACAGCCTAGGCAAATGGCTGTGTGACCCTATTTTGAAAAATTTTCCTACTTATTGAAAAGTTTTCAATTTAGCCCTTATTTGTACTCGGGTCAACTTAAGAGCTTTTTTAAGCTCGATTGAGACTTGAATTTGTTTTTAAATCAAATTATGCATGGATTATGAACTATTTTCATTGTTTAATTGAATGTTTAATGCTGGAACTGTATTTGATTTGCTCCGTTAATTGTTGTAGCATCCTATAACTCGGGTTTGGCGACTGGACTGAGTGAGGGGTGTTACAATCTTCATAAAATAAAAGAAATTATAAAAACAAGAAATAAACTCTATTCTATAAGAAAAGAGAAAATAAAATAAAAACCTAAAACTAAGAAAATGAAAAGTAAAAGAAAATGTATGTTGCCCTAATCTAAATTCTCTAATTTCTACTTAGCCACCACCAAATAGCTTATATAAAGTGGTATTTATAAGAAAAATAATATTAAGTCATCAATTACAACTATGTCCGTCTCATTAAATTCAAACAAAGAAAGTTTGACCTAGAAATTCTACATGTTGCCCTCTTGATTTTGGCTACGTCAGACTCGATGCCGTGACATTGCAAGACCAATGTTTCAACATTGAACTTGAATATGTGAAGAAAATGTTGAATATATTGAAACATCGGTTATTTTCCTATTTTGTTCTTTGTTGTGTTCACTAGTTAATTAAGTTAGTTAATTTTAGTTTTTAATCAATCATTCAAATTATTCAGTTAAATAATATAAAGACAGTAATTACTAGTAGTTTTAGTCTTCGTGGGAACGACATCTTCGCTCATCGTAGCTATACTATTAATTGATAGGTGCACTTGCCTTAGTCAAATTTTTAGTTAATTTCATGGACATCAAACTTAATTATGGTTAAGACATTTTCAGGGGCTTAATTGAGGAGAATGAGGAAGCAAGCGAGCAAACAGTTTCAATGTTGCAAACTTGGGAGAATGATGTTGCAACCTGGAGTTCTTTGACCCCAAGGTTGCAACATCACCTATGAATGTCGTGACATTGCTTGTTTTCCATCAATCAATGAGAAAACCTTTAAAGTTGCAACATTCAACCTTTGATGTCGCAACACCGAGCTCCCTGATGTCAAGGTCACGATATTGGTCTTGTAATGTCACGAAATCGACCCTAAACCTGGTAAAGAAACCAAGAATGGTCACAAACTAAAATTAACTAAATTAATTAACTAATGAACACAACAAAGAACAATATAAGAAAATAACCGATTAATAACCAAGAAGCAAAACAATACCCAGGAAAGAATTCACCTAGATTTCATATGTCACTATCAATCTAAATTACGTAATTTCTTTATATAGTATCTTTGATCTGTAGAAATCCCTAATTATGAAAATATCTCTTTTAAGCATAAGAGCAACTGACTCTAGATTGATTAATTGAAATTTATTTCTAATTAAAACCCCTATTATCGTATTAACTTGTGCTATGGATTCCCCTATTAGATTTGACTCTAATCTGGAAGATCTATATTACCCTATTTCTAGGATTTTATGCAACTCCACTCAATTATGCAAGATCTACTCTTAAACAGAGTCTATTCAACCTCCGATTTAAGCGCATCAAACATAGATTAATAATCTAGAAATATCAAACCCAGAATTATGCACACATAATAGAGAACAATAAACTAAGAATTTATTGCGTAAAATAAAAATCAAACGACAGAATCCATCATAGGGTTCATCTCCCTAGGTATTTAGAAAATTAGTTCATGTTTGAAAATAAAAACATCCAAGATACAGTATGACCAAAAGAAATAAAGAAACTCATGGTAATATCCTAAAAAATCAACTGGGAATCTTTAAGCTTGACAGAAATCTGCTTCAGAATCGATTTCAATGGTGTTTTCTGAGTTTCTTTCTTGAATATTTTATGACGCCTCTCTCCTATCTTAATTTTGTCATTTATACGTTTTAGAATGCTCGAAAAACCTAAAAATTGTGATTTTCCAAAGTTGGGTGTGAAATCCTGTGAAAATGACACGGTCTACCACATGCCCGTGTGGCTCCTGTAACTTGCTTTGATTTTTCAGTTTTCGCTCCTTTTGCTCCCAAGTGCTCTATTAAGCATCAAAACATGAATTTAAAGGATTGGGAGTATAAAATTGACAACTAACATTGAATAATCACCCAAAAGTACATTAAGAATGAGATAAAAATATGTTACTTTTAGCACTTATCGAAGTTCATTGAGACATGTAATTAACACTTTTATTGAAAGAAACATAAAATAAGCTAAAAATTGCAATTGAAAATAAAATCCAACCTAAGAACGAAAAAACAATAAAAGACTCAATTAATTACTCGAAAATAAGCTCTTTAACTTAAAGAGCTTAATTTTTCATATTGAAATACAACACGTCAATCAAAATGAACATATAATTAGTCATACATCATCTACCACCAATCTTTTAAAAGTTTGGCCCAAAGCCGAACATATAATTAGTCATACATCATATACCACCAATCTTTTAAAAGTTTGGCCCAAAGCCGAACATCTCAAAATTTGAGATGTTTATAGGTTGTTAAGTTTAACATACGATTTGAAAAGAAAGTTTTCAACTGCATTTCAAAAATGTTAAAATCTTGCAGAATTGATATTTCAATTATAACTTTTAGTAATGTAATTCAAAGGTCATGTTATTTTCTTGAAACTACATTCTTAAACAACTAATTGAGTGGTGTTTAATAAGATATATGAATAAGGGTTTAAATATAGTGGTGAAAAACTAACTAACCTCAAAACCTACTAGTTACCAAACCTTAAACCCTAAACTAGATAAAAATTAATTTCAACTTTAGGTTGTAGGGGTTTAATTTTTTGGGTTAAGGTGTCGAGGGAAGTCTTTTTTCGTTAATTCTTTATGGAATCTGATTTATGTCTATATCTCTTATTTAAAATGATAATACATTAAGTTTAACGAGCTATATCAATTTGGCCTATAAATAAGCCCTAAACCCTCAAAAGTTACAAAATTCCACTCTCACGAATGGCAACTAGATTAGGTAAATTAAGGTCGGCTTTCAATTGAATTTAGCATAAAATCAAAATCCTTGTCTTAACAAGGGATTGAAGCTAAAATATGGTGGATCAAAATAATTTGATGGGCATTTATTAAATGTTCTAGGATTAAGTGTTCAAGGTAATTATTTAGCATTTATGGAAATAAGTTAAAGGTTCTCCCTACTTTGAGAAAGCAATAGTGTCAAAAAGAAATCTCTTGAGGGTCCACGTTTCATTCAACGTATGTTCTATTACTCAACACATGACCTCGTAGATTTTGAGTTTAGGGAGGGTTAGGGCTTTATAGTGATATAGGAAAGTGTTTTGGTGGGTTTGTTCGACTATGAAGGCTTAGGGAAATGACTTTAGTGTTGTTGATGGTTCAAGATAGCAGTGATGTTAACAAAAAGTAAATGGTGGAAGGTTCTACAAGCTTACTCAATGCATGAACCCAAAGACTTAAGGTATATGGTAATGGGTTATAGCTTTTGGTGGGTTTCTTCATGTGCATGGATCATCATAAGTCATTAAGTAGTAAAATGTTAGAGATTAGGGAAATGGATAAGTTTTGTCTGTGACATTGACAAGAATTTTCTTGTTTGTGTTTGGTGCGAGAATCAATGAAAGCTACCAAGGATAAGGCAAGCTAACAAATTAGTGGGATGGATGATCTTTTTGGTAGTAAATATCATAGTGGCAATGATTATTTAAGTGTAGAAAAAATGATATTGGTGCTTATAATTGTTGCTCGAAATGATATATTTGTGGAAAACGAAGAATCAACAAAATACGATTTTGCAAATGGAATTGGAGGTCAAAACTTTAGCAATGTACTCCTTTGAAATTTTGCAATTCTAAGGTTCAAGGAAATGCATTAGGTTATTATTTGTGTCTAATGTTATGTTATTATACAGTTAGTTATTTTTAGCATGTAACGTGATGTAAATTATACTATTTTAAATAAATTTTGTGAACTTGTTGTTTAGGATAATGTAAAATGTGATGTTAGTAAAATTTTGTTATTCACGTTTTTCTCCAATGTTTGATATATTTATTCAATAAACTTGTTAAGCGTAAATGAAATGAATTGAAGTAAATTCAAAAAATTTAAAAATAATACAATGGATCTCCACATCTCCACATCTCCACATCCATGAATGTGGAGATCCCAAGATTGTACTTCATTGATACTTCTTTTGACAATCAATGGTGCAAATTCTATGGAAAATTTATATTATAAGACCTCAACAGGAAAAAGGAATGTATTCTAAACCTTCGCAATTGGCCCACTAGTTAGTGGCATTCATTTTACAACCATGTTGTGGGTTCAAGTCGTAAGAATTTCTTACTTTGTGGAGGGGGTGGTAATAATAATTTGCCCTTGCTAATGGTGTGTGAGTTGTAAAAAAGAATTCTAAAATATACGTTTGAAAGAAACCTATTTAGAGAAATATTGTTTTACAAATGATAATAAAAAGTTCACACAGCAATGGTGATTACCTTTGGATTGGTTTTTACTTTCAAGGAGGTGTAGTTGGAAGCTTAATTGGTGCCAAACTTGTTGAGCTGCTGTGTGGATAAACAACAGTGCAGTGCATTGAACTCACCACACCTCTTATTTTTTAGTGGCTCCTTTTCATCCAGTGAAAACTAACAAGGCCAGTGAGTTTTTCTTTTGCCTATTATAACCTAGTTTTTATAATCATTAACCTTTTTATTTTTACCTTTTTATACCTATTATAACTTAGTTTTTATAATCATTAACCTTTTTATTTTACCTTTTTATGCCCAAAATTTATTTTATCTTTTATTTGTCTATTTTACTTATGTTTTTTTTACCAATAATAATTTTTAAATTTATTTATTTTAATAATTTAATTATAATATTTATTTTTAATTAATTTATTTAAAATAATAGACAATATTTTAGTTTTCTATTTTTATTAACCTTTAAATTTTAAATTTTAAATTCATTTTTTATTAAGATATTTTTTGAATAATTACTTTTTTTTATTATGGCATGTTTTATAAAAACATTGAAGTTATTTATTGATAGAAAATATTTAATAATATAATTTCTTAAAAAAAGATAATAATATAAATATTTAATACAGATATATTATTATATATTAATTTTTTAATTATCTTGAATATATAAATAATTTATAGAAGTTTTTTAATCTAATATCCTTAATATTCATTTTCTATTCTCACCTCATTGTTACAACTACATTTGAATCTAAACACACACCTACCATTGTTTCTAATCTCACTGCTACAATAATTAATCTCACTGTCACCGTTGTTTTTAACATCACCTAAGATAAACGCACCATTCATCCAAATTAAGTGGTTATAGAAAAAAATAAAGAATGATATACTTTTGAAGTCAAAAGTGTTTTTCAAAAGTGCTTTTGAACTAAAAAACAAAAGTTAAAAATTCTAGCTTTTTCATTTGGAAAAAGATAGTTTTAAAGTCAAATGGTATTTTAACCCTCATTTATAATCTAATGTACTGGGCGAAGCTAGAAAATTTTTTTATAGGGGAGCAAAATTAAATTATAAGTTTTAAAAGCCTAAATCTTTATAAATTTAAAGAATTAAATCAAAATTTTATCATTTTTAGGGGGCAAAGTGCAATTTTACTTTTACTAATTCAAAATTTTTAAATTTTTAAAGGGGCCCCTGCTAGCCCCCTAGATACACCACTGCTAATGTATCTTATGTAATATTTATATTGGATATACAATTATGTTAATATTAAAATTTATTTCAAAAAATATAAGAATTTTTAATAATTATTTTCTTTAATATTTAAAATATATTTTATATATTCAAATTAAATTTTATGAACAATTTATATCAATTGCTTAAAAATATTTAAAATTTATCATATATCAAAATATTAATAATAATATTTTCTTATATTTTTATTGAAATATCATAATATTAATGAACTTTAACATAATTTAAATGTATATTTTTTTATTTTACCACTGTCATCCACTGTAATAATATTTGTTATTAACTTTTTATTAATCTTTTATATATGTGTTAGATTTTTTGCTTGCTTAGTTACTTCAATTATCTTCTAATTTTTGTCACTATGTATTTTGAAATTAAAAATATATTAAATATAAAAAATTTGATTTTTAATAAAAGTTATCTTAAAGATAAATTGTAAAATTGATACCAACATAAAAGTTAACACAAATATTTTATGGCATCATCAATAATTCAATTTTAACAGAAATTTTTATTTAGGGGTAAAGGGCGAAAAGTAAAAGTTTAGGGGGAAAATAAAAAGTTTTGAGGGTTGGGGGAGTAAAATTTTGGGGGAAAGCAAATGGGGGGGAAAACATTCAAAAACAATTAGGGGGTAAAAGTTTTGGGGGAAAAGTGGGAGAGAGTAAAAGCATTGGGGGAAAGTAAAAAGGTTTAGAGGTTTGGGGTAAAAATGTCAAATATTATAGTTTGGTATTCTGTTTATTCAGATTATTTGAGTTCGAAAATTAAACTTGATTCGAACTCAAAACTCAAAAAAAAAAAATCGAGTTTACTCAAATAACTCGATTCGTTTAACTCGAAATTCGAATTTTTTTTAATTTTTTCTAGTCGAATCAAGTTTTGATCACCCCTAACCATAAAGCTCAGAAATTTTAATTTTGTAACATTTTAAGTTTTTTAATTAATTTTTATGTTTTTTTAATTAATTTCTAATATTTTTTATAAATTTTAATTTTTTTATAATATTCTTTTACACTTCTATAATAAATCTAATAAATGGGTACATTTGTCCAGATTCATTTTGTACTTATTTTAAAAATAACTTTTTTCTTTTTTTTTTTGCAAACTTGGCAATATCATATCAGCAATCGGTGATAATGTGGCACTGCCATGTTAGCATTCATCGAAGTGCCATGTCACAAACGGTATTGAAGTGGCATCTGTCAATGGTCATGTCAGTGTTACCATTAAATACTAATAGCCAACATCAGTTAAAGGATTTATTTGGTTAATTTTGTTAGTTCAAAAAAGAGACTTAGGTTGAACACGTCCACAATTGAGGTGAAAAAATAAACACCAACAATTAACCATCTAACTAGAGTAGATGATATGTTAATAAAAAGTGCTTTTTAAAATCATCTAGATAGAACTTGTTTACAAGATGCAATCCTTTTTCAATATCAAATAACTTGAACTCTTTGGATCTAAAGTTATGATAAGAGTGAGTAGCTCAAGACATGTTCATTAAATATTCTATTCAATCCTTTCAACTAATTATCTATTGTAACAATATATATATAACTCCCAAACTCGGCCCATGCGTTTCGACCAGATCTGGTACGCTACGAGTTGTACATTGAAAACTTCTACTTTGTCGGTTTTGGAAGTCGTAAGTTAATTAGACGTTATTTGAGTGAATAAGTGACATTTTAAAAATAAAACCTTTGAATTATTATTATTAAGTATAATAAAACCTTTGACACAATTTCATAAGTTGCAGAACATTAAAACTACTTAATTGAAAAAAAACTACGGGGCCTTATTACATAGATAATTCCAAAATAGAAATAAAATGAAACTTAAAGAAAAAGCCGAAATAGTCTATAAAAAGAAAATAATAAAAGCTTGATGGCCCCTCGAGTCCGTCTCGGCTCCCATGTCCACGATCTACTGCTCATCTGAAAGAGTAGAGAAAAAGGAAAGTGTGAGTCACCAAGACTCAGTGTATAAATCTCAAAACACACAATGACCTGAGCCCACAAACACATTATGGGCCCTGGCCCATACATGAAGGCAACAATCATGAATATAAATTAAATATTTAAACAATGAATAGCCCAATCCATCCTAGGTTTCCATCCTCTACACACCAACCCGTACCAACCATCACACCTTGGGGATTTCTACAATCAACTCTCCATCCGCTACACACCATAACGACAAATGCGTCATCGTCATTCCTCGTTATTCAGGAATCATTAAACGTGGCATAGCCACCGATCACTGTGTGACCTAACATTCATATTTGTGGGATTTCTACCACCGATCACTATGTGACCTATCATGCACTTCCCCTTCAATAACATAATCCCACCCCATGCATACATGTCGACACACCTGATTACTTATAGAATGATACTTTCTATGTCGACGCTATCCGTAGTCGACACAACCGCTATCTGCCTAAGATGTTGTTCAGAAGCCGGTCCACAACCAAGTGGCCAATCTCGAACGGCAGATACCGCTCGTTTCTTAAACTTAGAGATTCTCTCCTTTGCCTGATCCATATTTAATTCCATTACAAGTCCTTGTCAGAACTATTATCACAATTTATGATCGTTAATCCTCATCATAAAGTTAAGATCTTGCAAATAATAAGCGAATCTAGTAAAAATCTAGGGAAAATCTTCTTACCTTAAAATCCCGAAATTGGAGACTAACATTTTTTGGCTTTTAGATCTAGACGACCAAGTTTCCTTCAAATCCCGGAATGCCGACCAACATAGAACCATTAAACTATTAGCTTTTCGGCTTTTGCCTTTCAAAAATTGAAATAGAACGTGAGAGCTTAGCAGAAGTCGACGCTTACCTCAACACAGGGGATTCGGCTAGCACTAAGCAATGCCAAAGGAAAAGATTAAATGCTGGAAGAATAGAACTATCTCACAAATGGGATGAATAGAGAAAAACTATGGAGATTTCAGCTTTTTAGAGAAATCGACTCAAAAGAAAAAGAATGGAGAAGAGAGTGAAAGGAGAGGTTTCGGCTTTTGAAGAAATTGAAGAAAAGAAATTGTAGAGGGAGAGGCTAAGAATTTTGGCACAAAGAGTGAAGAGGAAATTAGGTTTTAAATGCCAGAATCAATGAGATATCCTCCCATATTTGTAGAAATTTCGGCATATACTGCTTAAAATCGAAAACGCCCTTCCTGATAACTAAAAGTCAAGCTAATAAAAAGGGAAAATTCGGCACCCCTTATCCATGAAGTAGCCGAATTCTTTACTCCTCCAGGTGGTGGATTTTCGGCCATCACCTTGCCTTACAGATAGCTCCTATCTTTTCTCCTTTTTATCATCTATATTATCAATTATAAAATCCACATGAATCCTCCTATTTTTGAGCCTTATTGCCGTTCACTTCACCTAACCCTAATGCCAAATTTAGCTAACTTAAATTAAAGGATTTAGGCTCTATGAAACTTAAATTTTAGGCCCCTAACTCCTTGTGTGTGGCGTCACCCCTTGCTCTATTTTAAATGCCGAAAATGGCCAAAAACATGGGCTCCTTGCGGCCAAAACTTGGGCCCCTTTAATTGTTAATGACGCCACCTTCTAATTCCCTTGCAGTGCCACCTGTTGTTGGGCCACAAGCCCATGTTAGTATTTTAAACACAATTACCACCTTTTAACTCTATAATGCCTTATCAGATAATTTAACTAAGGCCTTTGCCTAATCCTGAGCCCAATTTGGACCCCTATCACTTCAATTAACATATTAAACATATCCTTACACTAAACGCATAAACCCATTAATTTCGTCCTTGAAATTACCTGATCAGAAAAGACGGCGGTATTGCTGCCGCATTGATTCCTCGGGTTCCCACGTAGCCTCCTTAGAACCATGATTCCTCCACAGCACCTTAATCAATGGAACTGTTTTCCTTCGCAACACCTTGACATCACGATCCAGAATTTCCACCGGTTCCTTTTCGAAGGATAGATCAGGTCTTACCTCAATTTCCTCCACGGGCACAACATGAGACGGATCCGAACGGTAACGTCTTAGCATAGAGACATGAAATACATCGTGAATTTGACTTAACTCCGGAGGTAACTCCAGCTGGTAGGCTACTGGTCCTACTCGCTTCAACACCCGATATGGTCCGATAAATCTGGGACTTAATTTACCCTTTCGACCAAACCTTAGTACCTTTTTCCACGGCGACACCTTTAGGAATACTTTATCACCCATTGCAAACTCTATGTCCTTACACTTTAAATCAGCATAGGGCTTTTGTCTGTCCGACGCCTCCTTCAGTCGAACTCGAATCAACTCAACCTTCTCTTCTGTCTCGGTCACTAACTCCGGACCCAAAATCCGACGTTCCCCTAATTTCGTCCAACAGGTAGGAGTATGACACCTCCACCCGTACAAAGCTTCGTAGGGTGCCATCTGAATACTTGACTGGTAGCTGTTGTTGTAAGCAAACTCTGCTAATGGTAAGAACTCCTCCCAACTACCTCTGACTTAATGACACATCCTCTCAACATGTCCTCTAAGATCTGGATCACCCGCTCAGACTGTCCATCGGTCTGAGGATGAAATGCTGTACTGAAATCCAACTTTGTACCCAACGCTTGATGCAACGCCTTCCAAAATCATGAGGTGAACTTAGGGTCCCTATCTGATATAATAGAAACCGGTACTCCATGCAACCTTACCACCTCCGCTATGTATAACTTGGCTAACTTCTGCAATGAGTAGTCAACACGTACAGGTATGAAGTGTGCAGACTTCATCATGCGATCAACAACTACCCAAATCACATCTTTCTTAGTGGGTGTGAGGGGAAGCCCACTAACAAAGTCCATGGTGATTCTTTCCCACTTCCATTGTGGAATCTTCACTGGCTGCAATAGTCCTGATGGTAACTGATGTTCCGCCTTGACCTGCTGACAGGTCAAACACTTACTCACCAACTCGGTTACCTCTTGCTTCAACCTCGGCCACCAGAACTGATCTTGGAAATCCCGAAACATCTTACTTCCTCCAGGGTGCATAGCGTATGCACTACCATACACCTCATTCAAAATCCTACGCCTCAGCTCCGGATCTTTTGGCATGCAAACACTCCCTCGAAAACATAACAATCCTTCCTCATTCATACTGAATTCCGCTGGCCCATCCTTTGAGATTACTTGCAATTTCCCCTTTAGCAGCTAATCGGTCTGTTGCCTCTCCTTCACCTGGCTAACCCAAGAGGGTTTCACTTGAAGTTCAGCTAATAAACTTCCATCCTCATACAAACTAAGGTGAGCAAACATGGCTCTTAAGTCAGAGACTACTTTACGACTTAGAGCATCCGCCACTATATTAGCCTTACCCGGGTGTTACTCGATCGAGCAGTCGTAATCCTTTAACAACTCGATCCACCTTCTCTGCCGTAGATTCAACTCCTTCTGAGTTAAGAGGTACTTTAAGCTCTTATGATCTGTGTAAATGACAGATTTCTCCCTATACAGATAATGCCTCCAAATTTTTAAGGCAAACACTACTGCTGCCAATTCCAAGTCATGGGTCGGATAATTCGATTCGTGCGGTCTTAACTGCCGAGAAGCATATGCAACCACCTTTCCATCTTGCATCAACACACATCCTAATCCTATGTGTGACGCATCACAATAAATTACGAACTCCTTCCCTGCCTCCGGCTGAATCAACACCGGAGCCTATGTCAGAATCCTCTTTAACTTTTCGAAACTCTCCTACTGCTTATCAGACCAAACAAATGGAACTTCTTTCAGTGGCAACTTAGTCAACGGTGCCGCAACCGAAGAAAATCGTTCAACAAACCTTCGATAATACCCAGCTAAACCGAGAAAACTCCTAATTTCAGCCACAGACCTAGGTGGCTTCCAATCCAACACCGCTTTAATCTTTCGAGGGTCAACCCTAGTCCCTTCTGCCGACACAACGTGCCCTAGAAATGTAACTTCCCTTAGCCAAAATTCACACTTACTGAATTTGGCATACAACTGCTTCTCCCATAGAATCTGCAAAACTATTCGCAGATGAGCATCATGCTCCTCCTCCGACTTCGAATAGACCAAGATATCATCTATAAACACCACGACACACCGGTCTAGGTAGGGTTGGAACACTCAGTTCACCATGTCCATGAACTCTGCTGGCGCGTTCGTCAATCCAAACGGCATCACCATAAACACATAGTGACCGTAGCGAGTCCTAAAAGCCTTCTTATGAATATCCGCCTCCTTGACTCTAAGCTGATGGTACCCTGACCTCAGATCTATCTTTGAAAAGACTGAGGCCCCTTTCAACTGATCGAACAATTCATCGATCCTTGGCAACGGATACTTGTTCTTGATTGTTAGCTTATTCAACTGGCGATAATCAATGCACATACGCATTGATCCATCCTTCTTCTTCACAAATAACACCGACGCTTCCCAAGGCGACACGCTCGGTCGAATGAACCCTCTATCCAGCAACTCCTGAATCTGCACTTTCAACTCCACCAACTCTTTCGGCGCCATCCTATACGGAGCAATAGATACCGACGCTGTTCCCGGAAGAAGATCAGTACTAAACTCCACTTCACGGTCTGGGGGTAATCCCGGAAGCTCTTTAGGGAAAACATCAGGAAATTCTTTTACCGCCCTGACGTCCCCAGCAGTTAGATCTTTGGCTTCTAGAGCCTGAACAAACAATAGAACTGCCTCACATCCTTTCCTCACCATCCTTTCTGCTCCTAGGGCAGTCACTACATTCGACAAACAGTTCCCCCTTTCTCCTATCACCAACACTTCATCACCCTCGGGGGGTTTTAACACCATACGCTTGGCCGCACAATATAGATTAGATTGATACTTCACAAGCCAATCCATGCCTAAAATTAAATCAAACTCACCGAACGGTAATTCCATTAGATCCGTACAGAAAACTGTTCCCTGAACTTCTAGAAGTACTTCCCGATAGAGTTTATCCACTACTACCGATTGTCCTAACGGGCTAACTACAGTCATTGCCCTAGGGGTAATTTCAGATTCTAACCTTAAAGTTCCAGATACACTGCTAGCTACATACGAATGCGTCGACCCAATGTCAATCAATGCAGTGTAAGGCAAGCCAAAAATTAAAAATGTACCGGTTATGACATCCGGTACGTCAGCCTCCTCTCGACGTCGACAGCATAGACCAACCCCGGCTATCTTGCCTCAGTGTTTCCTGCCCCTTGGCCTGGTGCTCCACGACCCCGACCAGTACCATTACCTCCTCGGGCTGCACCTCGACCTTTCTGTGGCTGCTGACCTCCTCTGCCAGGCTGAGCATTCCCTCGACCCGTGGTCCCTTCACCGTCCCATTGTTGCGGACAGTTTCTAACTTGGTGATCCGTAGATCCACACCTAAAACACTTCTCACTGCCTGCCCAACATTCACCGGCATGAAATTTTCCACATCGAACACACTTTGGTGTCTGGTTAGAAACAGCAGGTTTCTCTTCCCGTTTCGGTCCATTCAGACTTGAGCCTTTTCTGAGTACGCCCAGTTACTCCCGATGACCCAAAATTCCTCTTATTTCCACCCCTATCTCTATCCCAATTCAGTTTTTCAGTCCACTTTACTTCCTCGGCTATCTTAGCCTTTTCCACTAGGACAGCAAATTCCCTCTCCCGCTATGGGGCTATTAAAATACGCAAATCATCCCTCAGGCCATCTTCGAACCTAACACAATGTTTATGCTCCGTGGCTACCATTCCTCGGGCATAATGGCTAAGGTGTAAGAATTCAGCTTCATACGCAGCTACCAACCTCCTCCTTGAACCAGATTCAGAAATGCTCTGCGCTGCGCATCCACATAACTCGATCCAATGTACTTATTCTAAAACGCCGTTTTAAAGAGATCCCAGGTGATACGGTCAGCCATTTGTACCCTCCTTAACCGTAAGCCACCATTGATAGACTTCGTCATGCAGGAGAGATACAACTCCTTTCAACTTCTCCTCCTCCGTGAAATCCAAATCATCCATTATGTGTTCTACCGCCTCCAACCAATACTCAGCTGGACTTGGGGCTACACCATAAATTCCCCTAAACTCTTCTGCCCCATTGGCCCTAAGCCGCTCCGGCACAAATTTTCGGGCTCCTGTGCCCATACCAGCCCCAGCAACTCTCTCTAAAACCCTTAACATTGCCTGAGATACCGCGTCATCTCTGGCAGTCTGATCTTGAAATTCCTCCTCCGCAGCTGGTGGAACTGGCATCTCGTTCCCAGATCCATGGCCAGATCCTACTGGCTCCGACACCGTTATCCTACCCCTACCACGACCACGTGGCGGATGTCCTCGACCCCTTGTACTTATTCTACCGCTTTGTGTTTATCTGATTAGAAATTTTATGAATTATTAGTTTTCTTCCACTGATTAACCACGAACAGTCTTATGAATAATAGCTTTAAGAGTAGTTCTCACAATTCAGTCTTAAGTTCGTATCCTCTAATTCTAGGAAACACACATACATTCAATCATCAACATACACATAACATTCATGAACTTACTTTCATCACGTAAGGGTATTTTCGTTGTTTCATTACCCAGGGGTATTTTCGTAATTTATCCTATAGGGGTATTTTTGTAACTTTCCAAAATAAGGTTCCTTGATGATTTCGTGAAATAAGGGTATTTTGGTAATTTTGTAATCCGAGGGGTATTTTGGTAATTTGGCAATCCGGGGGTATTTCGATAATTTTAAAATTTAGGGGTATTTTGGTAATTTGGAATCCTAGGGGTATTTTGGTAATTTTATACTTCGGGGGTATTTTGGTAATTACACAAGTCAGGGATATTTTGGTCATTTTGCAAAACAAGGGTAATTTGGAATTTTTTTTTAAATCCAGGGATATTTTGATGTTGTTGTTACTGTCGTGTTTTTTTTTAAGCAGGGGTACATTGAAAAATCTAGTTTCATAATCCAAGTTATTCTTGTAAACATGAAGTTTTCGGGTCAATTTTCAAAACGTAGGTATTTTATAAATTCACGGTTGGTGAAATTTTCACAAATCAAGTGTATTTCTTTGGAGATTTTACAAAACATGGTTTTTTTTTTTAATGGAGTGGCTGGTCCCTCCCGGGTTTTAATTATAAAGTTTGGCCCATCAACAAGTCCTCGTAGCTAAGGTGAACAGTCACTACGCACCAAGTAGGATTCTAGCGAAGAGAAGGTGAGTCACTAGGACTGCTTAAGTACCAAGCTCTTCCTGAATCCAATCCTAGACATGCGTATGCCTGTTGCCACACCCTAACCTATTGACTCGTTCACGGGTTTGTTTAGTTGGATTAAATATTATGGAATTGAAGAGTTGTTTATCTAAGCCTAAGGTCCATTAATACTGTCATGCTAATCTACGCCCCTCAAGCCCCTTAAGCCCACATATATATCACAACAAGAGTTTAGAATTGTTACCTGCGTGGATCGGGTGCCGACAGACTCGAAGGCAATAACTTCAACCAAGACATTTTTTTTTTCCAAATTCACATCAAATTTTCAAAACACTAATAGACCCATTTCACAGCCTAAGTTTTGAACTGGGCTCTGATACTAATTTATAACACCCCCAAACCCGGCCCATGCGTTTCGACCAGATCTGGTATGCTACGAGTTGTACATTAAAAACTTCTACTTTGTTGATTTTGGAAGTCGTAAGTTAATTAGACATTATTTGAGTGAATAAGTGACATTTTAAAAATAAAACCTTTGAATTATTATTATTAAGTATAATAAAACCTTTGACACAATTTCATAAGTTGCGAGAACATTAAAACTACTTAATTGAAAAAAACTACGGGCCTTATTACATAGATAATTCCAAAATAGAAATAAAATGAAACTTAAAGAAAAAGCCGAAATAGTCTATAAAAAGAAAATAATAAAAGCTTGATGGCCCCTCGAGTCCGTCTCGGCTCCCATGTCCACGATCTACTGCTCATCTAAAAGAGTAGAGAAATGGAAAGCGTGAGTCACCAAGACTCAATGTATAAATCTCAAAACACACAACGACCTGAGCCCACAAACACATTATGGGCCCTGGCCCATACATGAAGGCAACAATCATGAATATAAATTAAATATTTAAACAATGAATAGCCCAACCCATCCTAGCTTTCCATCCTCTACACACCAACCCGTACCAGCCATCACACCTTGGGGATTTCTACAATCAACCCTCCATCCGCTACACACCATAACGACATCCGTACTGCATATTCCTGTTATTCAGGAATCATTAAACGTGGCATAGCCACCGATCAATGTGTGACCTAACATTCATATTTGTGGGATTTCTACCACCGATCACTATGTGACCTATCATGCATTTCCCCTTCAATAACATAATCCCACCCCATGCATACATATAAAGAAAACATCATAAGGGCTTATACATATTTCGATACACATAGAGATTTCTATGTTTACATACCTGGCATCCATGCCTAACCCTTTTAGGGTTCCATTTGACTATCTATATAGCCTCTTTCCGGCTTTTGTTAGCCCATAACATACATATAAACATACATACATGATTAATAGTGTGCTAGAGACCTACACACCTGATTACTGATAGAATGATACTTTCTATGTCGAAGCTATCCGTAGTCGACACAACCGCTATCTGCCTAAGATGTTGTTCAGAAGCCGGTCCACAACCAAGTCGCCAATCTCGAATGGCAGATACCGCTCGTTTCTTAAACTTAGGGATTCTCTCCTTTGCCTAATCCATATTTAATTCCATCACAAGTCCTTGTCAGAACTACTATCACAATTTATGATCGCTAATCCTCACCATAAAGTTAAGATCTTGCACATAATAAGTGAATCTAGTAAAAATCTAGGGAAAATCTTCTTACCTTAAAATCCTAAAATTGGAGACTAACGTTTTTCGGCTTTTAGATCTAGACGACCAAGTTTCCTTCAAATCCCAGAATGCCGACCAACATAGAACCATTAAACTATTAACTTTTCAGCTTTTGCCTTTCGAAAACCGAAATAGAACGTGAGAGCTTAACAGAAGTCGACGCTTACCTCAACACAGGGGATTCGGCTAGCACTAGAGAGAAGATTCGGCAATGCCAAAGGAAAAGATTAAATGTCGGAAGAATAGAACTATCTCACAAATGGGATGAATAGAGAAAAACTATGGAGATTTCAGCTTTTTAGAAAATCAGCTCAAGAGAAAAAGAATGGAGAAGAGAGTGAAAGGAGAGGTTTTGGCTTTTGAAGAAATTGAAGAAAAGAATTGTAGAGGGAAAGGCTAAGAATTTCGGCACAAAGAGTGAAGAGGAAATTAGGGTTTGAATGCCAAAATCAATGAGATGTCCTCCCCTAGTTGTAGAAATTTTGGCATCTACTGCTTAAAACCGAAAACGCCCTTCCTGATAACTAAAAGTCAAGCTAATAAAAACGAAAAATTCGGCACCCCTTATCCATGAAGTAGCCAAATTCTTTACTCCTCTAGGTGGTGGATTTTCGGCCATCACCTTGCCTTGCAGATAGCTCCTATCTTTTCTCCTTTTTATCATCTATATTATCAATTATAAAATCCACATGAATCCTCCTATTTCTGAGCCTTGTTTCGTCCACTTTACCTAACCCTAATGCCGAATTTAGCTAACTTAAATTAAAGGATTCGGGCTCTATGAAACTTAAATTTTGGGCCCCTAACTCCTATTGTATGGCGTCGCCCCTTGCTTTATTTTAAGTGTTGAAAATGGCCCAAAACATGGGCTCCTTGCAGCCAAAACTTGGGCCCCTTTAATTGTTAATGACGCCACCTTCTAATTCCCTTACAGTGCCACCTTTTGTTGGCCCACAAGCCCACGTTAGTATTTTAAACACAATTACCACCTTTTAACTCTATAATGCCTTATCAGATAATTTAACCAAGGCCTTTGCCTAATCTTGAGCCCAATTTGGACCCCTATCACTTAAATTAACATATTAAACATATCCTTACACTAAACGCATAGACCTATTAATTTAGGATGTTACATATATATATATATCTACTTGTAGCAAAATGTATATGTCCACTCGGCAATGATGCTCTACTATAACATCTTCCTTCTTTTTACAACTATGATCCACCATGTATTGAACATTCATATCTAGAATAATCAACTCTCAAGTTTCACAAAAATGATATTATATTGTTCAACAATTCATCCCATTCATTGCCTCTCAATTTTTGAACTAAAATTTTTTTGTTGAGACAAGACTCATTGTATTTAATATATCTTTAACACCTCTTCCCCGATCCAACCACCAGGTTTGAGCTACAGGATGCTACAGTCATTGTCGGAGCAATTAGTAACAAAATCAAAGTAAAATTATCATTTCACATCATCAATCATGCAATCAACAATTATACAATATTGAATATCATGAACATTGTTTTTCGGGTCTTATACAAGCATACAAATGCTTTAAAGTACACTTGATATCAAATAGAGACCTTTTGTAACATTTATAAAATTTCAGATCAAGTACACCATAAATAAATCATTCAAATATTCAATCCTAGCATAAACGCCTAGATATTATGATACACAATTAAATCTGAGCCTTAATTGAGCTTACGAAAGCTCTTTGGTAGACCCGAGCATAAGTTAGGATCAAATTGTAAAGTTTTCCAAAATTTCTAGATCAGGTATCGATACCCCTTATAAGTATCGATCCCAATCTGAGCTTCGATGTTCGGAAAAATTCATCTTCAAATCACAAGTATTGATACCTATTATAAGGTACCGATACATCTTTATAAGTATTGATACTTATTATAAGTATCGATACTAATTTGTGAATCTAATTATTTTGTAAAACCGAACTAAAGTCATATGTATCGATACCCTTGTAAAGTATTAGTACCCAGATGCAATACTTTAGTTACGTATCGATACCAAATTGACATTTTTTTATTGAAAAATCATTTGAGAATGCTAAGTATCGATACATTTGCCAAGGGTATCAATACTTCAATACCAAAATGTTAAAAACATCCATTTTGTGCCCATTTCATGCCTAAACAAGTCTATACTTAAAATGGAGCCTTAAGCACACCAAGGACCTGCAACAATTTCATTTCAAAACATATACCATAATCCAATATTCAACTCTAACATCAGCTAAACCAATATGCATATTTGGCACCATTTCACATTCACATAAATATGTCAATTTCATACATAAACCAAGAGTTCATTCAAGTAATGCATCTAAACACAACATTTCCATTTGCATAATCAAACAAACCATTTCATACCAACAACTTTGTCACACCATATGACTACCAAATTTGTCATTCAAGTAACACTTGTATCATGTATCAAATATATCTACCATCATATTCACATGTTTATATTACCATTCTCAACCAAAATCCAACATTTATCAAGGTTAAAATTAAAACCACATCCAAAACAAACACATATATTAACCCTATGTACATGCTACATAACTGGACATAAAATGTTCAAAGGCTTCCGAATCAAATGTTGGATAGTGTGATCTTTGAGCTGAACCGACTGGCGAGTTCCACAAATCGAATCTACAGAAAAAGGAAAAGTAATAGGGTAAGCATATCGAATGCTTAACAAGTCCATATGAAAATAGCTTAACATACCTTGACATTTTAACTAGTTTAAGAAATTAAAACATAATTGTACAAAACACGACATTCCTTTGGCATCCTTATGCATACATATACAACTTCACAAAATCACCAATAGGTGAGTCCATTAATACAAGAAGATCTTAGTACTCAATTCATATACAAGCACAACCATGCCATTTTATATTGTTAGTCAACTTTGCTCATTTTGTAAACATGTCAATCTAATAACTTGATTCAATTTAGTCTGACATAGCATTTTACAATAATAAGATAAGTTCAATGTAATACAGAGTAATATATCATTATTACATGTAATATACTATTCAACATATTACCATGCAAATAAATTCCACAATACAATACAATTTGTACCATTTATTCATCATGTACCCATTTGAGCGTAAGACTCGTATCATTTCACTGTCATTTATCTTTTCCATTAATCTAGTAGCTTGATGAACTATAATAAATAGATTCGGATACACAGGTGACTACACCACACTAAATTGCTCATATCAAAGTGCAAAGCTCATAGGCATCATATAATTAGTAACTATATATCCCCACACCAGACCAATATAACTCAGTAATCCGCGAAAAATGTTGCATTTTGGTTTACTCCATAATATCTCGGTACCATCTCATGTATCCCGTACAACATGCAAATAACCCTATTGATCGTATCATATCCTTTTATACGTTCACTTAGGCACGTTTATCATATACAATTCATTTATTTAATATAATGTAGTCAAGCACATATCATTCAAATATATCAACATTCCATATTCATTCATAAAAATTATATTTCTCATACTTTATGATTTAGTCCATAGATGCCAAAATCAGCAAATTATATTTAACACTACGAAAAGACATTATACTATAGATTAAACATAACATAAAAAATGTAGTAAGTTTCATGGGAACTTACCTGACAAAAACAATAATAAATAAGGTGCCAGAGACTAATATGCAATTTTTCCTTTTTTTGAGATTATCATCCGATTAATTCAATTCCCAATCATGCATAGGTCGATTGTTGAAGCTTCAAAAATGGGTTCTCCTATGGTGTTCTAAGGTCCGGTCATGAGAAAAAATGAAATGGGAAGATGATGGCTCCCTTTCTCTTTTATTTGATTTATTATTTTAACATTTAATATTAATTTAATTAAATTATTAACATGTACATTCCTCAAATCTAAACACATAACCGTCCACCATTATAAAAATGACCTAATTGTCACTTTGAACCTTAGTTTAATATTATTCAACCCTTTTAACAAATAAAAATCAATAGTGATTAAATTTTACAACTTATACAACTTAGTCTTTATACCTTAATTAGTCGTCAATTTTAATTCACCTATATAATAACTCGTTAAGTATTTATTAAAAATATTTAAGGGCTCGATTTACGAAAATGAGGTCACAATACCTCATTTTTCAACATCACAGACTTTAAGGTCGAAACACTTGTACTTTAACTAACTATCAAATTAAAAAAACTTTCAAATATAATGTAACATCCCAAACCTCGCCTAGACGTTATGGCCGAATCTGGCGATGTCACATGATAGTGCTTTAGAAAATGTAACGGCGTTGAAACCATTTTTAGGTATCTAAGGCTATCATCAAAACGTATCGTTATTTATTCAATATCCATTTTCAAAACTTTATACGTTGCGGAAGCTTTTAAAACGATTTGCAAGGTCGTACGCATTTTGATAAAACCTTTGTTTATTTAGAAAACTCGCGTCTTGTCCTACTGCTAGCAGTTTATAAAATAATGATCCCAAATTTTAAACTAAAATCCGAAAGGCCTTATTACATAAAATTTACCCAAATATAACCAAATCATAATTAAAAATAAATCATAAATAAGTGTCCAGAACCGTGGTCACCGTCGAGTCCTCTGCTGCACCGATCTGTCTACTACTAGGGATTACCTGAATAGATTAAACAGAAAAGGGTGAGTTTTCGCAAACTCAGTGTGTAACCCCATAGAAAACATACACACAGTAACATCAGACAACAGACATAATTTTTACAGTTCAGGTTTGAGCCTATTACAGAAAGGGGGTGGACCATAGCCCACTCAGATACAGAATCAGACATATCGTAGGGCATTAGCCCATTTCTGACAAAATATGCAGATCAGAGCAGAAAACAGAGTCCTACCCACCAGCCTCCACACACCAGCTCCATCCAACCCTACACACCATGTGGGGATAAAATCAACCCACCCAGCCCTACACACCTTGTTGTACCGAATGTGGCACATAATTAGAAATTTGCAACTAAGTTGATAGATAATAGGCTTAAGAGCCTTTCAAATACTTCCTCCAATCATAATCAACCCACCCCGATGCAATGCAACATACAAGAAAGCCATGCATATGCAATTAAAACTCATATATTCTGTAACACCCCTATCCCGAGTCCATCGCCGGATTAAGGTTAGGTGCGTTACCGGACAGATCGGAAACATTCACAGACAAAATCATACATTCAATCATCATTCTCAGACATAATGTCCCTTAAACGGGTTCTCGAGACCTTAATCATATTTAGAAGTCGAGTCGGGACTAAATTGAAACACATACAAAATTTCATGAAAATTTTAAAATTTTCTAAAATACAGGGGAGACATGCCCGTGGGAGGAGACCGTGTGCCCTCCACGGTTTCTGGACACCCCCGTGTGTCCCTTCGTGCCTATATACTGACTTGATTCCTACGGCCACCAGACACGACCGTGTGTCCTAACCGTGGTCCTATACTGACTTCCCCAACACGGCCACCAAACACGCCCGTGTTAAGGCCATGTTGATTTTAGGCCACATTCTGCCAACTTTCCCACGGTCTTAGGCACGCCCGTGTGCCACAACCGTGTGACATTATAGGCCATTTACAAGGCCAAAATGCCAACCACAAGGGTCAAACCTATAAGCAACATAAATCATCCCATTTCATTCACCTAAAACTATCAAAACATACCAATTTACATAATCAAATCTCATTTATGCTGAAGCACCAATCATCATACTTATCATTTCAAAACCATTACCTATATCTACTAATCATACCAAAATAACTTCACATATCATACTTCTTTAAGCATATATCAAAACATATCTAGCCAAATCACATGGCTAAGATCACTTTACAACTCATAACAAGAACTAGCCTATACATGCCATATCTAACCATATACAATATCAAAAAGAACCAAAATAAGTTTAGTGTGATGACGATCCTTGACGGTCCCGAGCCTTTAGTAGCTTTGACGACCTATAAAACAGATTAAACACATACAGAGTAAGCTTTCCAAAAGCTTAGTAAGTCAATACACAAACAAACTTGACATGTAAAACATGTAAACATATAACCACATTGGCACATTTCTTCTACAAGGTAAATTTCTCACATTTATACTTTGATTCATATTCTTGGCCAAATTGCCACATTTATCAATTCAAGAATCATAGACACATAGTTTTTCATATATGCTTTCATATGACATATTTCCAATCCATCAAAGTAAAACACATAGTCACTTACCTTATATACACATTTGGTGTATAATCAGCGTACCTGAATCGGACATTCATTTACTTAATCTATCAAAGCTCGAATTTGTCATTCATATTTTAGACTTGCCCGTTGAACCATAAGGAATCCAGTCGGATATTCAGAAGCTCGGAATAGTAGTACAATGCCATCGTCCCAGATGAGGTCTTACATGTACTCAGATATCGATGCCACTGTCTCGGACAGGGTCTTACACGAATCAGAACGATGCCAATGTCCCAGACATGGTCTTACACGTAAAGATCATAATGATGCCAACGTCCCGGACGTGGTCTTATACGTAAAGCTTATATTGATGCCAACGTCCCAGACGTGGTCTTACACATAATCAGATATCGATGCCACTGTCCCGGACAGGGTCTTACACGAATCTCAAATCAATGCCAACATCCCAAACGTGATCTTACATGATGAAACAGAACAGATATCTATGTCATGACATAGCTAAACCTATCTATTCCTAGGTTCGTACAGGACTTCTCAGACGTTGTCACTATATCGACCTTATCTCAGAATTCATATGCATAACATCACTTAGATATTCATTATCCATAATAAACATGAGAACATTTACAATTTCATATAAATGCGTTTATTTGCATAGTGACTTACCTCAGATTTCGGTTTATCGGAATGAAAACGACTACTCGTTTACTTTCGCTTTCCTGCGATCTAAATCTGTTTTCCTCAGTTCTTGATCTTGAATTAGGCCAAACTATGGCCGAATACCAAGCTTCTTTCTCTATTCTTTTTCCTTTTTGTGTTTTCGGTGGAGGATAAGCACTATGGCTTATTTTATGTTTTGTTATAATATATAATAACTTATAAAAACAATATATTAAATACTTATATTATAAACTTATAAAAGTAAGCATAATAAAACATATATTATATACATATCATCATCACACCATCCACTAGCCATAGAATTGGCTAAATTGCCACATAAGGCCCTCACTTTTATAAAGCCACATCATATTGGTATTTAACAAATAGCATACAAGTTTTACATTCAATGCAACTTCATCCTTTAATCAAATTAAACACACAGACAGTCAAATTAGTTCACGAAAATTTATCACATACTTAATCACATATCAATGGCACAGAAAATAATATTAAAATAATATTCAAACTCGGACTCGTGGTCCCGAAACCACTGTTTCAACTAGGGTATAAATCGAACTGTTACATATTCAGATTAGTATACATGCTAAATACATAAATCAGACAGACAAATCATTCATTTAAGGCCTAAGTATCGCTAATCGACCCTACGATAGGTCCACAGTTGACTTGGGTGACCCATGCAACCTTACAGAGTTTTCAAAAAAATGAGCTCACACGCCTATGTGGCCTGCCCGTGTGGTCCCACACGTCCGTGTGGCCCACCCGACCCAAATTAGCCTTGGCTGTGTGGATCACAAGGCCTGGCCCAGAATCCCACAAGCTCGTGTGGTTCACCTGTGTGGGCCCACACACTTGTGTGGCCCACACGGCCCAATTGGTCGAGCCTGTGTGTCGCACACGATCTTGCCCAGCCGTCACACGGTCGTGTCACTCGCGCACGCCCTGGCTCATTGATCACGCGGCCGTGTGGTGACTAACAGTCTTGCACACGGCCTACCACACGGGCAACCACACGCCCATGTGGCATCGACAGTAAGGTTTTCGGTTTTCGTCGAAACCTAGTTTTATGTATTTTCAGGTACACACTTGGTTTCTATTGAAGCTAAAATGACTCCCAAGCACTCCAATACCTATATTCGACAAATCAAGGCTCCCAATTAGTAACATAATCGGGATTTAAATGGAATTATAATGAGGCATTCATCTCTAACTATCGAAACCTTACCTTCGATCGAAATGAGAATTCCATGTGCTTAACTCGTTGATTGAGAACAATATTCATTCCCTTGATTAATTTCTGAGTACCAAAAAGGAAAATCCCTTCTAGGAAGAACATAGAACGTTTAGATTAGCAAAATCCTAACTTACTGAAACTGATTCCTATAGCCGAATAATGGTCCACCGAACTCAAAAGAAAAAAAAGGCTAACAGCAAGGAATGGAAAGGGCGGCGGTAAGGATATTAGGGAAGAAGAGAGAAACCAAAATTTTGTTTTTGTTGGGGAGAGGAAAACTGAACAGATTTTCTGATATTCCCCCTATCATCTCCCCAAATCTCTCTTTACTATCAGACTTTCAATCAAACACAAACTCTTTGGGCGTGTTAGCCAAAAAAATAATGCTCACGCCGAGATTCGAACACAAGGCCACCAACATTCTAACACTCCACTTAACCACCAGACCAAGAGGCCCATTTTGTTAATTACTTGCACACTTCAATTTATAAGCCTATTAACCAAAGATAGGGCTTAATTCATAAAAATACCAAAATTTACCCAAGTTGTGACTTGAAGTTGAGACCTTACACACACACACACCTAGAACACATAACCACTAAAGCAGATAGACATTGTGTGTCAAAACTACAAAAGCCAAAATTAAGAAAAATCGAGGCGTTACAACTCTACCCCCTAAAAGAAATTTTTGTCCTCGAAATTATACCTGATCAGAAAAGGTGAGGATACTGCTGACGCATCGCATCCTCCGGCTCCCAAGTGGCCTTTTCAGTGCTATGATTCCATCACAGCACTTTCACTAAGGGGATAGACTTCCTTCGTAGAACTTTAATATCGCGATCCAGGATCTGGACCAGCTCCTCTTAAAATGTCAAATCTGGCCTGATCTCAATATCTTCTACCAGAACAACGTGCTTAGGATCAGAGCGGTAGCTTCTCAACTTTGAGACATGGAATACATCATGAATGTGATTTAACTCTAGAGGAAGCTCCAACTGATATGCGACTAGCCCCACTTGTTTCAGAATACGGTACGGCCTAATAAACCGAAGGATCAGCTTACCTTTACGAACGAACCTCAAAACCTTCTTCCATGGCGAGACCTTGAGAAAGACTAAGTCCCCCAATCAGATCCGCGTAGGACTTCTGGCTATCAGATGCTGCATTCAGTCGATCTCCTATCAATCGGACCTTATCTTCAGTTTCAGAAACCAATTCTAGACCAGAACACATCGCTCCCCCAACTCAGTCCAACATAAGGGAGTGTTAAACTTACGACCGTACAATGCCTCGTAAGGTGCCATCTGAATGCTAGACTGATAGCTGTTGTTATAGGCAAACTCTGCCAACGGCAAATACTTCTCCCAACTGCCTTAAAAATCTATAGCACAGCTCCTCAACATATCCTCCAATACTTGAATCATCCTCTCCGACTGGCTATCTGTTTGAGGATAGAAAGCAGTACTGAAGTAAAACCTTGGACCCAGAGCCTCATGCAGTTTCTTCTAGAACCGAGACGTGAAACGAGGATCCGTATCGGAGATAATCGAGACAGGAACCCCATGCAGTCTCACAATTTCAGACACATACAGCTTAGCCAATTTCTGGAGCGAAAAGTCAGTCTTAACCGGAATGAAGTGAGCAGACTTGGTCAATTGATCCACGATAACCCAGATAGAATCCTTCTTAGTGGGTGTTAAAGGCAACCCACTAACGAAGTCTATGGTTACTCGTTCCCACTTCCACATCAAAATCTTTACTAGCTATAGTAACCTCGAAGGCAACTGGTGCTCAGCCTTAACTTGCTGACAAGTCAAACAGTGAGCAATGAAGTTAGTAACCTCACGCTTCAACCCTGACCACGAGTATAACAATCGTAAATCTCGATACATTTTATTCCCAGCCGAATGCATAGCATAAGGGATACAATGTGACTCCCTCAGAATCGACTGTCTCAAATCCTCATCATTCAACACAAAGATCCGATCGCGGAAACAAAGTATCCCATCACTGTTAATCCCAAAATCAGTAGTATCCCCATTCTTAATTCATTCACGAAAACAAAGTATCACATCACTGTTAATCCCAAAATCAATAGTATTCCCATTCTCAACCTGACAGAACCTCAACTTAAGTGATTTATCCCCCATCTGTTTACCTCTGATCTGATTAATCCATATAGGCCTAACCTAAAGTTCTGCTGACAGACTCCCATAGTCGAATAAACTGAGTCGAGTGAACATCGGTCATAGCTTTACGGCTCAAAACATCTACCACTATATTAGCCTTACCGAGATGGTACCCAATGGTGCAGTCATAATCCTTAAGCAGTTCCGCCCATTTACGCTGCCTAAGGTTCAACTCCTTCGAGTGAGGAGGTACTTGAGGCTCTTGTGATCTGTGTAGATAGTACACTTCTCACCGTACAGGTAATGCCTCCAGATTTTTAAAGTGAAGACAACCGTGGCCAACTCCAAGTCGTGCATCGGATAGTTAGCCTCATGCGTCTTGAGCTGACGAGGCGCATAAGCTACCACTTTGCCATCTGGCATCAGAACGCAACCTAGGCCCATATGCGACACATCACTGTATACCACGAAATCCTTCCCAGATCCAGGCTGTATTAGAACCGAAGCCTGCATCAAAATAGATTTAAGCTTCTCGAAGCTCTCTTGTTGCTTTCAGTCTAAACAAAGGGAACTCCTTTATGCAGAAGCTTGGTTAAAGATGCTATGATCAAAGAGAATCCTTCTACGAAGCGTTGATAATAACCCGCTAGCCCCAGAAAGCTACAGATTTCAGACATATTCTTCGGCTGTTTCCAATCCAACACAGCCTTAATCTTATGAGGATCAATACGAATCCCCTCTGCAGAAACCACATGCCCCAAAAAGGTTATTCCCGGAGCTAGAAATCACACTTACTAAACTTCGCATTGATCGCTGTGAAATCAGAGTTTTAAATATTTATAAAAGAATGATCAAACCTGGAGACTAACTCTGACAACGATATTAAGGCAAGTGTACCTATCGAACAGTAGTATAGCTTAGGCAAGACCGGATATCGAACCTAAATGAACTAAAAGTACTAATACTAACTTTCTTTTTATTATTTAACCTAACTAAGATAAAGGTTGCTTTTAAACTAAATTGACGAAAACTAAACTAAGGAAACAAAGACAAAAAGATAACTTGAAAAAGACTAAGTTGATTTTTATGATACCTTCGGGAAGAATCCACCTAGACTTCTCTTATTATCTAACCTTAGATTATATGAGTTCTTTTACTTAGCTTGACCCGTGAGACTCCCTAACCCATGCTAAACCCTCTCTCGAAGCGAATAACGTCTAATCCTAGGTTAATTAGTGGAACTCTCATTTGCTTATAATAACCCCTTAGGAAAGTAGTAAATCGATCAATGGATTCCCATATTAGGTTTCACTCTAATCCGACAAAATCTTGTAACCCTATCTCTAGGTGCCCGATCAACTCCGCTTAATTATGTTAGATCTACTCTTAGGCAGGGTCTATTCCTCCTCTACCTAAGCACATTGGATTTGGATTAAGAAACATAATTAAGAACAAACTAAGTAATTTATCATATAACTTAAAAATCAAATAATAAAATCTGTCTAGGTTTCATCCCCCTTCAGGTATCTGAGGGGTTTAGTTCATAATGTAAAAATAAAACATCACAAGAGAAAAGATAAAACAAAACATAAGAAAAATCCTAAAACTCCCTGATGGGATTGAAGGAGAATTCCGCCGTCTTGAGTATAATTCCGGCTTCTTGGGATGAATCAACTAGCTATCCTCGCGTTACTCCCTAACTCTGGCCTTCTCGGCTTGGCTCCTTGGCCTAGCTTTTGCCCCCTTTCAAAGGTGGTACTTGGGGTATATTTATAGGCTATTGGAATGCGATTCTTTCTCCCGAAGTATCCTTTTTCGACTGAAATTGCTCTTTCCAGCGACAGAGGCACGGCCATGTCACACGCCCGTGCAAATCGAGACCTGACCGTGTTCAGATTTCTTCTTTGGCATGTCCGTGTGCGGTGGTGATGAGGCCATGCTCCAGGTGTTCGTCGAGACACGGCTGTGTAGTCCTTGGCCCAGGCCGTGTCGATTTCGTGGAAAGGCCCATTTACTTCGTTTTAGGCCCGTTTTGTGTTCTTTTCATCCTCGGGTGCTTTCCTGGGTATAAGACATGAAAAGAAAGGATTAAGAGCACTTTTTTACACAAATCAAGGGATAAATCATCCAAAAGCATATTAAATGTGGGCTTACAATATGTTACTTTTACGGTTTATCAAATACCCCCACACTTAAGTTTTTGCTTGTCCTCAAGCAAAATTCTCAACTTACAATTAAAACGAACTTTTCATGATTCATAATTCCTATCAACAATGCCTTATCCTAATTCATAGATAATTTATACATGGATAATTCAACTCAAAGATTCCTAAAAATTCAAACAAGATAAGTCATAAATTTGTAGCACAAAAAACATAGGTGTTTCCCTTTCTCTAAATAATTACCTTTAATTCAAAATCAACAAGGATTGATATCCTCACAAAAGATTCACTCTAATCACTCAAAAAGTGTTTAAGGGTCAAAATTAAGTACTCATAAGTCGAACATGAAAAGTTAATCCCATAGGCTTGCCTGAAAATTAAATCTCCACCACTGTAAAATGATATGACCAACAGATCAAAAGGTCTTTGTTAGGGTTGTAACGGGGCTAGGGTTAAAGGTGTAGATAAAGCTGAAATTAGAAGGTTAGAATCGAGATTGAATTGATAAGTTACCTACCTAAAAATTTCTAAGATAATAATTACATCAACTGAAAACTATAAAAAATCCTACTAATACGAGCTTTTCCTTTTGGGAAATAGTCTTTGATTGTGTAAGCTCACTTTCCATATTACTAATATTGAAAACTTTGAAAAAAAAAAATTTAAGAACAAACTAAATACAAGATAAATTTAACTACCAGAATAATAAACTCAGATAACTAGCTCAAATCAAATCTCGATTAAGGGGTAGTCAAAATAAAGGGTGATAACAAATACAAAGGGTTTTGGGTTAAAATTAGCGGGTATGTCAATAAAAAGGGTTGTTAGGCTCAACGGGGTTCACTAAGGGTTAATTATAAGGGTAGGCTATCTAGTAGAGTAAGTGGGTTAAAACCTAAGTGCCTTTATCATCTCGGTATATCAAATCAAAACTATGGTCTTGACATGTATAATCGAGGCAAGTTCTAGAATAACAATTCATAGTCGACACACTCATAATCAAGAAGTGAGCATGAAAAAGAATGTATGCTCTGTAAGGCTCAATTTCTCACAAAAATTATAAGTGTTTTTGACATCAACCTTGTAAATCTCAAATTTCAAGATAATATTTAAATTTCGGTTGACAACCTAAAATTTTAGTTTTTAGAAAATTAGACTTATCATGCTTGATTCCCTAGTATTCTTCAGATTTAATTATCAATGCACAATTAACTATGACTTATTCCAAAGCATATCAATAAAAATCACAAATCATTAGAAATTTCATCTTAATTAGTAATATGAGAAAATTACCTTAAAACAAGATTAAATTCAGGGATTTGAGAACAATGCAGACAGTTAGGCATTTTTATTCTCAGGGTTTGAGAATAATGACAAATTAGGCATTTTCTCAAAATACCTATTCACCCTTCCCCCACACTTAAGGTGTACATTGCCCTCAATGTACAAAGATAGATAATGACATTTTAAAGATAAATCAAAAGAGAAGGGGGAAGAATTACTCCCTGATTTGTGGATGTTTTCCCAAATGAGTGTCTTTGGTATGCGGTGATGATGGTCGGGATAACGTTCTCAAGCTTAGATGAAGAAATTGGGTAGCGCTTTGAGAAGTAGCCAGGCTTTATTAAGACCTAATAAAAATAAACTAAATATATAAATAAAGATAAGAAAGAGAAAGAGAAAAAGAATAAGAATAAGAAGGAAAATAGACTAAAGCTAGGAGATAAAGGGGCTTGAGAATCGTTATTGGTAGGTGGTTCGCGAGGTGGGTGTGACTTCTAAGGCGACGGAGGTGCTGGCGGTGGCGGAAGTGGCGTGATTCCCAGAAGCCTTTAGAACATGACATTAAGAAACTAAAATAAAATAAAATAAAATAAGCATAAGATAGTCAAAAAGAAGGAAAATAAAGGAAAAGATAAATGTGAAATGAAAGATAAATGGTCTCATAGGTCCTTGGCTTGGTGTTAAGATGAAGCTTCCGGCATGAACTCATGTGCTTTGTTAAGGGGCCTATGCCTAGCTTTCTCCGTTTCTTTGGCATGGTGTTGGCTTGCTCAAGGATCTAGAATAAAGAATCTGAGATGGAAGAGAATGAGAAGCAAAAATAAGGGTGAAAATCGGATGGAGGGAGGGGGAAGAGTTGAGGGGTTTAAATAGATGTTCATATGTTCTGCTCCCCCACGGCCGTGGTCCCAAGGTGTGTCAAATTACACGGCCTCCTCACACGGCCGTGTTATAGAGGGTGTTGTCACCCTATTCCCGTGCTTGATCCATCTACGCCCGTGCTCGTGATGTTTTTCTTGTTGGCACGTGTGTCTATCACGGGCGTGTCCTGTCCGTGGTATAGAAGTCGATAGCTTCACACGGTTGGTGCCACAATCGTGCCATGTCTATCGGTGCCCGTGTTGAGAGTGGTTGGATCTGTGACGTTGGGGTGGTGGTTGGGCTGACTGTACTGCCTCTGCCCTGTCAGGGTGGTAGTTTTGATGGTCCACAAGGCTACGGACACGGCCGTGTGTAAGGCCGTGTGATCTGGGATTCTGCACTTCTGGGTTAGTTGAAAAAGGAAAAGAAAAAGAGAAAATAAAATTCCAAAAAGAAGTAGTGTTAGTACTCGGGTTGCCTCCCGAGAAGCGCTCGATGACTTTCCTCATATTTGAAAATTTTGGGGAGGTTTGAAAGTTTGAACATCCTCCCTCATGTCTATATTTTTAGTTTTATGACAAAATTGAAGTCGAGAAGCGTTTACCTTAAAAGTGCCAAATGTTGGATTGCTTACCTCGACTATTCCTTGTGGGAAGATATCATGTACCTCAAGAAGGAGTTCTCTCTTTTCCTTCACGTTTGTTGTGGTGATGTGAGGCTCAGTTTTATCTAACAGGCCCTGGTCTTTTACTTTATAGTGATTTGATGTCCCCACAAGTTCTTGTGGTGGTTCCTCTGGTTCTACATTGTGTGGAGCCTGCTCTTCATTGACTTCTGTTTCCTGTTCTTCCTTGTGTAACCCTAGTTTTTCCTTGAAGTATGTTTTCCACTCATCTAGGTCATCGATTTGAGTCCTTTGTTCTTCGTAAGTTATTTCTTTGTTGGCACTAAACTGAGGATCTGGTTCAACCATTCTTTTTTTTGAAGGTTCCTGAAAAGAAGGTGAAATTAAATGATTATCGAAAGAATTTTCTTGCTCACCTTAATTCCTTGACGACCTAGCTGAATCGAGGGCTTGAAGACTAATTGAGTCGTCACCTACACAAAGTATGAGCTCACCTGTGGTAACGTCAATTTTAGTCTTGGTAGTTGCTAGAAAAGGTCTTCCTAAAATTAAGGGGATTGAATTATCCTCATCCATGTCTAAAACAACAAAATCTACTGGGAAAACAAATTTATCAATTTTTACGAGAACATCTTCAATAATGCCCCTAGGGTTTCTAACAGTTTTATCCTCTAATTGAATACTCATCTTAGTTTGTTTTGGTTTCCCTAGACCTAGTCACTTAAACAATGTATAAGGCATAACATTTATGCTTGCCCCTAAATTAGCTAACGCATTATCAATATTTAAACTACCAATTAAACATGGAATTGTAAAACTCCCTGGATCTTTTTACTTCTGTGGTAGTCTATTTTGTAATATTGCTGAGCATGTTGCGTTAAGTTCCACGTGGTGCTCTTCATCTATTTTGCGTTTGTTGGTCAAGAGCTGTCTTAAAAATTTCCTCGAGTCTGGCATCTGAAAAAAAGCTTCAAGAAGAGGTAAGTTAATATGTAATTTCTTTAAATGTTTAAGAAACTTACCGAACTGCTCCTCTGGATCGTCTTTTTGTAATGCTGTGGGATAAGGTATGCGAGGTTTGTTCTCCTTGACTACCAATTTTGGCTTTTCTTATACTACCTCTGTTGTACCTTCGTCTACCTTACTTTCTGGAATTGGGTTGGGTGTATCTATCTCCTTGCTATCCTGAAGTGTGATAGCTTGAATTTGCTCCTTAGGATTAATTTCGGTGTTACTAGGTAGGCGTCCTTGCGGTCATTCTGACATTGACTTTACAAGTTGTTCAACGACTTTGCTTACTTCCTTGACTGACTTAGCAAGTTCTTCCATTCAGTTTTCATTGCTTTTGATTGTTCTGTCAGCTTCTTGGATACGTTCCTCAATGGTTGGCCCCTTAAAGGCTGATTTCAGAAGTTTTGGGATGGTTGTTGCCTTTGATTTCCTTGATTGCCTTGTCCTCCCAACGAAAAATTTGGGTGATTCCTCCAACCTGGATTGTAAGTGTTACTATAAGAATTATTATTAGATCGAAAATTATTATCAATATAGCGCATCTGTTCATCTTCTGCTCCTGGTTGGTAGGGTGGGTACTCAGGATTCGCCATAGGTCCACTAGCGTCGCACTGCATGACTGGATGTATCTATGAAGAACACAAACTATCAAGCTTTTTATTCATCATCTCTAGTTGCGTTGATAGCATGGTCATGGTGTCGACGTTGAAAACTCCTTCCAATTTCGTTGGTTTAGTTCTCGAAGCTTGCCACTGATAATTGTTTATCGACATCTTCTCAATGAACTCGTAGGCTCCTTCAGGAGTTTTATTGTTCAGCGTTCCACCGGCGACTGAATCTATCAGTTGCCTTGTTGAGGGGTTTACTCCGTTGTAGAAGGTTTGGACTTGTAGCCACAGGGGTAAACCATGGCGTGGGCACCTCCTCAAGAGATCTTTGAACCTTTCCCATGCATCGTATAGTGTCTTTAAATCCATCTGCACAAAGGAAGAGATATCATTACATAATTTGGCTGTTTTGGTCGGTGGAAAATATTTCATCAGAAACTTTTCGGTCATTTGATCCCATGTAGTGATTGACCTTCCTTGTAACGAGTTTAACCACTGTTTGGCTTTATTCCCCAACGAAAAAGGGAATAACCGAAGACGAATGGCATCATCAGAAACACCATTTATTTTGAAGGTATCACATAACTCCAAAAAATTAGCTATATGCATGTTTGGATCTTCGTCCTGCAAACAATCAAATTGAACAAACTGTTGAATCATTTGTATTGTGTTAGGCTTTAATTCAAAATTGTTAGTAGTTATAGCAGGCCTAACAATACTAGATTCTGCTCCACTTAAATGCGGTTTCGCATAATCAAACATTGTACGTGGAGCATTTTGATCTCCCACAACGCGTAGTGGTGGGTTGTTTTCGTCCATCCCTTCAGTAGGATTGGATCTATTTTCCTCCTCTCTTTCTGTATAATCTAGGGCTCGCTTGGTTTCCCTGCGATTCCTATGAGCAGTTGCTTCGATATCGCTATTGGATACCAAAGGTCCTCTCGGATTCCTTCTAGTCATAAACTAGAGGTACCTAGAAAAAGAAAGGAATAAAAATTAAAATTAAAATTAGAAAAACTAAAATTTAACCTAAGAAAATAAAAGAAATAAATTGCGAATAAAATAATGGCTAAAGTAATAAAAATAGAGCTTTCTTAATATTTTAGTTCTCCCGCAACGGCGCCAAAAACATGATCGCTTTGAAATCAGAGTTTTAAATATTTATAAAAGAATGATCAAACCTGGAGACTAATTCTGACAATGATATTAAGGCAAGTGTACCTATCGAACAGTAGTATAACTTAGGCAAGACCGGATATCGAACCCAAAGGAACTAAAAGTACTAATACTAACTTCTTCTTTTTTTATTTAACCTAACTAAGATAAAGGTTGCTTTAAACTAAATTGACGACAACTAAACTAATGAAACAAAGACAAAAAGATGAATTTGAGGATAACTTGAAAAAGACTCAGTTGATTTTTATGATACCTTCGGGAAGAATCCACCTAGACTTCTCTTATTATCTAACCTTAGATTATATGATTTCTTTTACTTAACTTGATCCGTAAGACTCCCTAACCTATGCTAAACGCTCTCTCGAAGCGAATAATGTCTAATCCTTGGTTAATTAGTGGAACTCTCGTTCGCTTATAATAATCCCCTAGGAAAGCAGTAAATCGATCAATGGATTCCTATATTAGGTTTCACCCTAATCTAGCAAAATCTTATAACCCTATCTCTAGGCGCCCGATCAACTCCGCTTAATTATGTTAGATCTACTCTTAGGCAGGATCTATTCCTCCTCTACCTAAGCACATTGGATTTGGATTAAGAAACATAATTAAGAACAAACTAAGTAATTTATCATATAACTCAAAAATCAAATAATAAAATCTGTCTAGGTTTCATCCCTCTTCAGGTATCTGAGGGGTTTAGTTCATAATGTAAAAATAAAACATCACAAGAGAAAAGATAAAACAAAACATAAGAAAAATCCTAAAACTACCTGATGGGATTGAAGGGGAATTCCACCGTCTTGAGTATAATTCCGGCTTCTTGGGATGAATCAACTCGCTATCCTCGCGTTACTCCCTAACTCTAACCTTCTCAGCTTGGCTCCTTCGCCTAGCTTTCGCCCCCTTTCAAAGGTGGTACTTGGGGTATATTTATAGGCTCTTGGAATGCGATTATTTCTCCCGAAGTATCCTTTTTCGACTGAAATTGCTCTTTCCAGCGACAGAGGCACGGCCATGTCACTTGCTCGTGCAAATTGAGACCTGACCGTGTTTAGATTTCTGCTTTAGCATGGCCGTGTGCGGTGGTGATGAGGTCATGCTCCAGGTGTTCGTCGAGACACGGCCATGTGGTCGTTGGCCCAGGCCGTGTCGATTTCATGGAAAGGCCCATTTACTTCGTTTTAGGCCCTATTTGTGTTCTTTTCATCCTCGGTGCTTTCCTGGGTATAAGACATGAAAAGAAAGGATTAAGAGCACCTTTTTACACAAATCAAGGGATAAATCATCCAAAAGCATATTAAATGTGGGCTTAAAATATGTTACTTTTACAGTTTATCACGCATACAACTATTTCTCACGCAAAGTCTGTAATACCACTGGAGATGCTCATCGTGCTCGTCCTCGGTCTTCGAATACACCAAAATGTTGTCAATGAAGACTACCACAAACCGATCCAGATAGGGCTAGAACACTCAGTTTATCAGATCCATAAAAGCTGCTGGTGCATTCGTCAGTTCAAATGGCATCACTAGGAACTCGTAATGGCCGTAGCGAGTCCTAAATGTCGTCTTATGTACGTCAACCTCTTTAACTTTCAACTGGTGATACCTTGATCGTAGATCAATCTTGGAGAAAACTGAAGCTCCTCGGAACTGGTCAAACAGATCATCAATCCTCGGTAAGGGGTACTTATTCTTAATGGTCATCTTATTCAGTTGACAGTAGTCAATACACATACGTATGGATCCATCCTTCTTTTCACAAATAGAATAGGTGCTCCCCACAGAGATACACTAGGGCGAATGAACCCATGATCCAGTAACTCTTGAATCTGAGCCTTAAGCCCCACAAGCTCCTTCGATGCCATTCTATAAGGGGCGATGGACACCGGAGCTGTACTAGGAAAGAGCTCAATCCCAAACTCTACCTCTCGGCTCAGAGGCAGACCCGGTAGTTTCTCAAGAAAAATATTTGGAAAGTCCCTTACGATTCTGATGTCCCTCACCGAAGAGTCCCCAGAATTCGAAACACTGATGTAGGCCAAAAATGCCTCACATCCGTACCAACTTTTCCACCACCAGCGTAGAAATCACATTCGCCAGATAGTCCCAATGTTCCCCAATCACCATTACCTTGCTATCCTCATCGGTTCTCAAAACAACCCTTTTTGTTGCACAGTCCAGACTTACTAGGTGCTTGACCAGCCAGTCCATCCATAAAATCAAATCAAACTCCCCAAATAGAAGCTCCATCAGATTAGCCAAAAATACTGTCCCTTGAACCTCTAGCGAAACGTCTCTAAACAATTTACTAACATGGATAGATTGCCCCAAAGGACTCACCATAGTTACCTCACTTGAAGTACTCTCAACCCGAATCCCCAAAGTTTCAGACACAGACCTACCTACGTAAGAGTATGTATAGCTTATGTCTACCAATGCAGTGTAGGGTACATCAAAAATTAAGAACATAGCCGTAATGACGTCCGAAGCATCACCATCCTCTCAGCGACGTGCAGCATAAACCAGTGCAGACTGCCTCACCTCAGTTGGTCCCGTACCTCTGCCCGATGCTCTCTGTCCTCGGCCCATGCCATTACCACCCCTGGCTTGTCCTCGGCCTCTAGGTGGCTGCTGAGCTACTCTCAGTGACTGATCAATACCAGTACCCGTAGCTTGCACCTGATCAGTTCTCAGCGGACAATCCCGAACACGATGCTCATTCGACCCACATCTCAAACATGCCCCAGTTGTCCTCCAACATTCACCCGGATAAAGTTTCCCACAATGCCCATAAAGCGCCACTCTAGCAGATTCAACATGAGTCCCAACTCTCATTGGCCCATCAGATCTAACCTTTTTCTTAGGCCTCACCACAGAATTTTGGCGCTCAGCGCGCTTAACCTCCTCGGCGATGTAACACCCCAAACCCGACCTAGACGTTATGACCGGATCTACCGTGTCACATCAAAGTGTCGTTGGAAAACCTGGCTTATCGATAATAGCTCATTACAGAATTATAAGTCTTTATGAAAATGTTGGGGTTATAAAATCAAAAACTTGTTAATCTCTCAATGGTCATATCATTTATTAATCAGGATTAAATATCGCAGAAGCTTGTTCAAGTTGTCAACTTTATGGTTTGAAAATCGTAATTTGCTTTAGAAACTGTTATTATTTTAAAAACCTGAGTTTCCTAGTCTAACAGATAGAAATTAAAAGAAAATACCAAATAAAAGTTAAAGCCCTAAATGGTCTTATCACAAAAATAACAAACCCAAAATAATTATAAAAAAACTAGCTATAAATTGAAATACTTGCGAAGATGTGGCCACCTTCGAGTCCCTCCCACCTCCAAATCCTCTAAGGCCGGGGATTACTTGTACAGTTAAAAGAAAAGGGTGCGTTACGAGAACTCAGTGTGTAATCCCCTAACAGTCTGGGCCCCAGCCCTATTCAGTAACAGATCAGTCTGGGCTTTAGACCTATACAGTAACAGAGTGGGCCTCAGCCCAAAATCATAACAATGCAAAACAAAGATGCAACCCAACCCAGTCCAGCAAACAAACCACCCGTACCAACCAACACACCATGTGGGGACCAAGTCGACCCACCCACCCAGCACACCAATAATATAGCCTAGCTGCTAATGATGATGTAGCAAAGCTGCTAATAACAGTAAATGTGACCAAGCCACTAAAATCAGTATACGTGGCGAAGCCACTAGATAGTAAAACATGGCAGAGCCACTAATACAGTACATCCTCCAAATGCAAATCCCCACCCCAATGCAGAATGTCGTGTCATAAATAATTCGTGTATGCAGTATGTCATAAACATAAGCAGTCATATAAATATCACATAAACATATTGTCGATTAGGGGTAAAATGGTAATTCCACCCCTAGGGGGTATTTCAGTAATTTCACCCATCAAGGGTATTTCGGTAATTTTACCCTTCGAGGGTATTTCGATAATTTTACCCATCGAAGGTATTTCGGTAATTTTACCCTTCAAGGGTATTTTCATAATTTTACCCTTCAAGGGTATTTCGATAATTTTACCCTTCGAGGGTATTTTCGTAATTTTACCCTTCGAGGGTATTTTGATAATTTTACCCTTCAAGGGTATTTCAGTAATTTTAATTTTATAACGTCCTTTTTGAAGGCCTATAGTCATCTGGAGCGACACAGATACCTTTTTTGGTCGAAACAGTGCAATTGGGACCAAAGCCCAATTTTCAGCCCAAGTGGGACCACACGTTCATGTGGCCCATTCAGCCCAATTTCGGTCGCGGCTATGCGAACTTCGCAGTCAATTCCATTTTCTGACACCTTTCTAAATTTTACCCATGTGGGGCCCATGGCCCATCTCGACCCAACAAGGCCCATTACGACCTAAGCCGACGAGAATGTTCGTGGCAACCTCAACGGTCTATCGCCAACGATTGTGGCTCGGTTTATCTCTACTAGCGCTCGCACACTCGAGAGCCCTCAGATGCCGAAGTTTCAGCTTATCAATTTTTCGGCTTTAGCCGATTCACAATTCATCCGGGGTGTGAATACACACCTTCATTCGTCATATTGACAGAACCATGATTGGGTGTACGATTACACACCTTAATTTTGGAGTCGCTCCCAGATCCACCAGCACCCAACCTAGAACCATCGAAATCCAATGTTAATCTTTAATCGCTATAGTAACACCCCCTTTAAAGTACATACTCCGAAATGTCTTCCTTACCTTGCTTGAATGAGAGTGTTCTTAATCTCTCAATGTTCGTGGCTCAGAACCAAACCCACACCTTGCCTAGAATCTGGATTATAACCAAACATTGTTAGATAGAAACAACTACCATCCCATCAATAAAAAGGCAACATTCAGGTTAGAAGAACTAAGGGTACCATAACTTACCCTTACCGTTTGCCAGAAGATTTTATGAAGACGACTTACCAGCAATGGTAGAACCGATGACTATTCGACCAACCCCCTAACAACAGCGTAAATGAAAATGGCTAGCCCAGTAGGTAAGGAGTATCCAGCCTAACCAAAGAGGATCTACCGGAAGAGAACAGAAAAAGAATGAGGTCACAAGATGAGGAGGTATTCGGCTAGTAAGAGAAGTCAAGAGAACTCAACCAATGAGGGAGGGATAAGGCTATAATTGGTCACCACATAACTAATTAAGAGGAAAGGTTCCGCTCATAAGCTAATAAGAAATCGAAACAAAAAGAGAAGTAATGATATTCGGCTTATGAAAAAGAAAAAGAAGACAAATAAAGAATGAAGAGAAAGAGGGAGAAAAGTAGAGGTTCGGCCACCCAAGTGCATGTAGACGAAATACTAAATCGAGCAACAGAAGTGTATGAATGGCTAATAGCAAGGAGAGAAAAAGAAATGCATGAATGGTATCTTGAAATTTTGGCACACCCAAAAATAACAAGGAAAAGAAGTGCTAAAACCGACCTACAACAGAGAAAAGCCTTTAGGAAACCCCCTAGCCGATTTTGCACAAACAAGTCTCCTAATTTGGCTACAACACACCCTCCTTTGAAAATGCTTGGTTCTCTCCACGATTTACTCCTAAAACCCTTCTATGACCCATTCAAACCTCTCATCCATTAGACTTTCACTGCAACACAAACTTTGGCCATCTAACCTGCAAAATAAACACTCCATTGGCCGTCTAACCTACAAAATAAACACTCCCTTACTTATCCTAGGACTTGAACCTCAGACCTCTCTGTTACTCCACACACCACTTGCCACTAAGCCACAAGCTTCTATTGTGTCATTAACCCAGCGTTATTATTAATAAAGCCTAATTGCCAGTGTCCAGGTTCATTTTAGGGGAAAATTTAAAATTTTGCAAAAGCTAAGGTTTGAACCCTGGACTACTCAAACACTCCCAAATACTCCTAAATCACCTAACCAACACACCAAACATGCAATTGTGTCAAAATATCCAAAATTAAAGACCCTATATTTCTGGGACGTTACAGGCGATCTTGCCTTATCCACCAGAACAGAAAAATCATGCTCCCCTTGCGGAGCTATCAGAACCTGTAAGCTATCTCTGAGTCCATCTTCAAAATGGACGCATCGCTCATATTGAGTTGCCACTATGCCCCAGGCATAACGGCTCAGTCTCATAAACTTGGCCTCATACTCGGCCACTTAATGGTCTCCTTGGGTGAGATTAAGAAATTCACGCCTCCTAGCATCGATGTAGATGGCTCCCACATACTTATCCTGGAAAGCTGTATTAAAATAATCCCAATTCAGACGATCAGGCTGAGTGCCCTCCTTAACAGTCAGCCACAACTAGTAAGCCTCATCGCGAAGCAGGGAAACAGTCCCCTTAAGACTCTGCTCAGCAGTAAAGTCCAAATCATCCATGATTCTTTCCATGGCCTCCAACCAATATTCAGCCACATTAGGGGCAACTCCACTAGCGCCCCTAAATAACTCAGCCCCATTGGACCGGAGTCGTTCCGTAACCGACCCTCGGCCCCTAGATCTAGTGTTGGGCCCAGCGACCCTCTCTAAAATCCATAGCATGGCTTTGGATAGTGCGTCGTTCCCAGCCTCACAGTCATGAGACCCAGTCTCTGTAGTAGGTGAGATTGGCATCTCACTCGTATCCAGGTTGGGCAGATTCTCAGATGCAGAGGACCCAGCTTGAGCCCCCATACAACCTCTACCACAGCCTCTAGTACCCCATCCGCGGATACCTCGTGCGCTCATCGTAATTTTGAAATTTATCTCTATTAACAGTTTTATGCATTAGTTACAGTTCCAATATTTGTTAACAGATGTTTTATGCAGAACAGTATCAAAAGTTCAGAGTTCGTTATCACGAATCGTAGATTTTACTACAATTTTTAGTTTTGATACAATTTTTAATTTACACTACCTAGAGCGTTTTCAGTTCAGTATACTACCTAAGGCTGTTTTGAGCATACAAGTATTATTTTCAGACAAATTTAAACAGAGTTCAGAACACTTACAGGATTGGTGCCGGAGACTCGGTGTACCACATACTCATTCAAAAAATATTTTAAAGCATTTAAAAATCATTTTGGAGAAACCAATTTTAAAAACCCAAATCCACAGCTGAGTTTTGTAACCTTACTCTGATACCACTAAATATAACACTCTAAACCTGGCCTAGACGTTATGGCTGAATCTGGCAATGTCACATGATAGTACTTTAGAAAACGTAACGGCGTTGAAATCATTTTTAGGTATCTAAGACTATAGTCAAAACGTATCGTTATTTATTCATTATCTGTTTTCAAAACTTTATACATTGTAGAAGCTTTTAAAATGATTTACAAGGTCGTACATATTTTGATAAAACCTTTGTTTATTTTGAAAACTCACGTCTTGTCCTACTGCTAGCAGTTTATAAAATAATGATCCCAAATTTTAAACTAAAATTCGAAAGGCCTTGTTACATAAAATTTACCCAAATATAACCAAATCATAATTAAAAATAAACCGTAAATAAGTGTCCAGAACCGTGGTCACCGCCGAGTCATCTGCTGCACCGATTCGTCTACTGCTGGGGATTACCTAAATAGATTAAACAGAAAAGGGTGAGTTTTTGCAAACTCAGTGTGTAACCCCACAGAAAACATACACACAGTAACATCAGACAACAGACATAATTTTCACAGTTCGGGTCTGAGCCCATTACAGAAACAGTGTGGCCCATAGCCCACTCAGATACAGAATCAGACATATCGTAGGGCATTAGCCTATTTCAGACAGAATATGCAGATCAGAGCAGAAAATAGTCCTACCCACCAGTCTCTACACACCAGCCCCGTCCAACCTTACACACCATGTAGGGATAAAATCAACCCACCCAGCACTACACACTATGTCGTACCAAATACGGCAAATAATAAAAAATTTGCAGCTGAACTGCCAGATAATAGGCTTAAAAGCCTTTCAAATACTTCCTCCAATCATAATCAACTCACCCCGATGCAATGCAACATACAAGAAAGACATGCTATTATGCAATTAAAACTCATATATTCAGATCAGTATACATGCTTAGTACATAAATCAGAAAGAAAAATCATTCATTTAGGGCCTAAGTATTGCTTACTCACCCTAGGTAGGTCCATAGTCGACTTGTGCAACCCATGCAACCTCACAGAGTTTTCAGAAAAATGAGTTCACACGTCCATGTGGCCTGCCCATATGGCCCACCCAGCCTAAATTGGCCTTGGCCGTGTGGATCACACAGCCTAGCTCAGAATCTCACACGCTCGTGTGGTTCACCCGTGTGGGCTCACACGCCCGTGTTGCCTACACGGGCCAATTGGTCGATCCCATGAGTTGTACACGGCCTTGCCCAGCCATGACATAGCCGCGTCACTCGCGCACGGCCTGTCTCGTCGATTACACAGCCGTGTGGTGACTAATAGTCTTGTACACGGCCTACCACACGGGCAACCACACGCCCGTGTGGCGTCAAAAGTAAGGTTTTCGATTTTTGTCGAAACTTCATTTTCTACATTTTTAGGTACACACTTGGTTTCGATTGAAGCTAAAATGATCTCAAGCACTCTAGTACCTAAATTCGACAAATCAAGGCCCCCATTTAGTAACATAACTGGGATTTAAACAGAATTGTAATGAGGCATTCACCCCTAGCTACCGAAACTTTACCTTCGATCGAAACAAGAATTTCACGCATTTAACTCGTTGATTGAGAATGATATTCAGTCCCTTGATTAATTCCTGAATACCAAAAAGGGAAATCCCTTTTAGGAAGAACACAGAACATTTAGAATAGAAAAATCTCGACTTACCGAAATTGATCCCTGATAAACCGTAAAAGTAACATATTTTAATCCCACATTTAGCTTACTTTTTGATGATTTATTCCTTGAAATATATAAAAGGTGCTTGTAATCCTTTCTTTTCATGTTTTATACCCAGGAAAGCACCTGAGGATAAAAAGAACACAAAATGAGCCTAAAACAGAGTAAATGGGCCTTAGCAAGAAATTGACACGGCCCGGCCCTAAATCCACACGGCCGTGCCTCGACGAACACCTAGAGCACGGGCTCAACTCTACCTCACACGGCCATGCCTCAAGTTAGAAATCTAAACATGGTCTGGTCTCGATTCACATGGGTGTGTGCCATGGCCGTGCCTCTGTCGCTGGAAAGAGCAATTCCAGTCAGAAAAGGATACTTAGGGAGAAAGAATCGCATTCCAAGAGCCTATATATATCCCCTCAGTACCACCTTTGAAAGGGCGTTAAAGCTAGGCCAAGGAGCCAAGCCGAGAAGGTTAGAGTTAGGGAATAACACGAGGATAGCCAGTTGATCAATCCCAAGAAGCCAGAATTATACTTAAGACGGTGGAATTCTCCTTTTGTAACATCCTGAATTAATGGGCCTTTGCATTTGTTGTGTGTTACATATAATGTGCTAATTAGAGTGTTTAAAGGGTCCAGATCGGGCTCAAGATTGGGCCGAGGCCTTAGTTAAAAATCTTCTGCTTGGGCACTCTAGTAGAAAGCCAGTAGGATAGGGCTTAAAAGATGTTATCTGTGTTTTAAGACAAAAATGGGCTTGTGGCCCAGTGGCAAAGTGGCGCCACTTAGGGGCTTTGAGGTGGCGTGATAAGTAGTAAGGAGGTCCAAGGTTCGAGTCGCATTACCCATCTATTTTAATTAATTTTGGCGTCAGGGGAGAGCAGAGTTGGAGTCAGTCAGAATGCTTGAAATTAGGAAGAATAATTGATGGATAATGTGGATAATATAGATGATAAAGTAACTGATAAAGGAATGAAGAGGTGGTGTTATCTAGACTTTTTCTAAAGGTATGAATAGATTAAGATAAAAGAGAAAAGATAGGAGCTATCTACTGAGTGCAATGTTGGCCAAAATTCCATCACCTAGAGGAAGGAAGAAATTGGTTTCTTTATGGCAAAGGGGTGCCGAAATTTCCCCTACTATTTGATTAGTTGTTAGTTATCAGGAAGGGCATTTTCAGTTTTAAGCAGTAAGTGCCGAAATCTTTTATAAATAGAGGGGATATCTCTTTAATTCTGGCATTTGGAACCCTATTCTTTTCTTCTTTCCCTGTGCCGAAATTCTCAATCTTCCTCTGCAATTTCTTTTCTTTTAATTTCTTCAGAAGCCGAAACCTCTTAATTTTCTCAACATCTTTTCTTTCAAAAGCCAAAACCCTGAACTCTCTTCTCATCTCCATAGTCGAATACTCCTATTTCCTTTTGCCGATTTCTTCAACCAAAAAGTCGAAACTACTTAGATTTCTTCTTCTCTTCTGATCTTCTCAAAAAGTCAGAATCTCTAAGGGGTAGTCGAATTCTTTATGTAAAGGTGAGTGTCGATTTTTCTGTCTCTTCACTTTCTCTTTCAGGTTTTGGAAGACAAAGCCGAAAAGCTAATGGTTTAATGGTTTTATGTATTCTCTTGTTGGGCGACATTCGGGAATTGAAGTAAATCTCTTAGATCTAAGAGCCGGAAACACTAGCCCCTGAATCTCATATCACTTTTCAGGATTTCAAGGTAAGGATTTCAATTCTCCTTAAGATGATCAATCGTTTCCTTTTCGTTAGTTGTGCCTTAACCTAATGTTTCGTTACTAGCCTCTAAACAACACCTTAGGTAGATAGCGGTTGTGTCGGCTACGGATAGCGTCAGTGTAGAAAGTCTTGTTCTAACGATAATCAGGTGTGTAGATCTCTAACACACTATTAAACCTGTATGTATGTCTATATATATACGTTAGGGGCTAAAAAGCTGAAAAAAGGCTGTGTACACAGTCGAATGAAACCCTAACAGGGGTTAGGCAAGAATGCCAGGTACGTAATCATAGAAATCTCTATGTGTATCGAAATATATATGAAAGCCTGTGTGATGTTTTCCTTATGTGTATATGCATGGGGTGGGATTATGATAATGAAGGGGAAGTGCATGATAGGTCACTTGGTGATCGGTGGTTAAACCACCACTTCACATGATAGGTCACGTAGTGATCGGTGGTTACGTCACGTTTAATGATTCCTGATTAATAGGAATAGGCAGTACGACTATTGTTATGGTGTGTAGCGGATAGAGGGTTGATTGTAGAAATCCCAAGGTGTGATGGTTGGTACAGGTTGGTGTGTAGAGGATGGAATTCTAGGATGGGTTGGGCTATTCATCATTCATTATTTTCATGTAATTATGATTGTTCCCTTTATGTATGGGCCAGGGCTCATAATGTGTTTGTGGGCCTTAGGTCAGTGTGTCCGGGATTTATACACTGAGTCTTGGTGACTCACCCTTTCATTTTTCTCCACTTTTCAGATTTGAGCGATGAGATCGTGGACATGGGAGCCGAGACGGACTCGAGGGGCCATCACGCCATTTAATTTCTTAAACTATTTTCTATTTTTTTATTATTCTTTAAGTTTGAATTTGGGACTATTCTTGTAATAAGACCTCCCTAGCTTAGTGTTTTGATTCATATTTAATGATGTTTACATTTATAAATTTATGTTCAAAGTTTTATTTATAAAAAGAAATAAAATGGGCTTTTCAAACAAGAGATTTTTATAGGAAAAAGTAACGCTACAAAGGGTTTCTTCAATTGACACTTATTCAACGAATACTTCTATAAATCAACCGAGATTTCAAAACCCTTCAAAGCAAAGTTTTTAAAGTTCAACCTGTAACATACCAGATCTGGTCATAGCAATTGGGCCGGGTTTGGGGTGTTACACCTTCAATTCCTTCAGGGGCTTTTAGGGTTTTCTTATGTTTTGTTTTATCTTTTCTCTTGTGATGTTCTTTTTATTTATTATGAACTAAACCTTCAGATACCTGAAGGGGATGAAACCTAGATGAATTTTGTTATTTGATTTTTAAGTTATATGATAATTGCATAGTTTGTTCTTAATTATGTTGCTTAATCTAAATCTAATGTGCTTAGGTGGAGGAGGAATATACCCTGCCAAAGAGTAGATCTAACATAATTAAGCGGAGTTGATCGAACGCCTAGAGATAGGGTTACGAGATTTTGCCGAATTAGGGTGAAACCTAATATGGGAGTCCATTGATCAATTTACTGCTATCCTAGGGGTTATTATAAGCAAACGAGAGTTCCACTAATTAACCTAGGGTTAGACGTTATTCGCCTCGAAAAAAGGTTTAATATAGGTTAGGGAGTCTTATGGATCAAGCTAAGTAAAGAAATCATATAATTTAGGGTTAGATAACAATTGAAGTCTAGGTGGATTCTTCCTAAGGGTATCGTCGTAATCAACTGAGTTTTCCTTCAACGTTATTTTCCTATTCGTCCTTTTTGTCTTTGTGTCCTTAGTTTAGTCTTCGTCAATATAGTTTAAAGTAACTTCACTCTATTTTTAAGGCTAAATAATAAAAAGAAAGTTAGTATTAGTACTCTTAGTTCCTTTGGGTTCGATATCTGGTCTTGCCTAAGCTATACTACTGTTCGATAGGTACACTTGCCTTTAATCGTTGTCAGAGTTAGTTTTCAAGTTTTGATTATTCTTTTATAAATTTTAAAACTCTGATTTCAGCAATCAATCCTTACAGCTGAATAACGGTCTACCAAACTCGAAAGATAAAAAGGCTAACAGCAAGGAATGGAAAGGGCAGCGGCAAGGATTTTGGGGAAGAAGAGAGAAACTGAAATTTTGTTTTTGTTGGGGAGAGGAAAACTAAACAGATTTTCTGATATTCCCTCTATCATCTCCCCAAATCTCTCCTTACTATCAGACTTTCAATTAAACACAAACTCTTTGAGCGTGTTAGTCCAAAAAAAATAATGTTCACGCCGAGACTCGAACACAGGGCCACCAACACTCTAACACTCCATTTAACCACCAAACCAGCAGGCGCATTCAATTAATTACTTACACACTTTAATTTATAAGCCTATTAACCAGATATAGGGCTTAATTCATAAAAATACAAAAATTTACCCTAGTTGTGACTTGAACTTGGGACCTCACACACACACCCAGAACACATAACCACTAAAGCAGATAAACATAGTGTGTCAAAACTAAAAAAGCTGAAATTAAGAAAAACCGGGGTGTTACACATAAATTCAATATAATATTGTAATTGACTTGTAAATATTAATTAACAACATTTACGGACTTCATCATCGGATAACAGGGTTCTAAAACCACTGTTTTCGACACCACTAACTTTTGGGTTGTTACAATATCTTGAGAACAGCTTTACAAATCTTGATAAAGATTATCAATAATCATCATAACTATAAGCATATCATTATGGAGAATACTTATGAGCAATGTGATAAAACTATAATTTACACATATTTTAAACCCATGTTTGGCTTAAATTTGGATGATTTTCCATTGGATTTGATGAATTCGATGGTCCTAATCTCTTAATTTCATGTTTTATACTCAGGAGAGCTTAGGAAGTCGAAAAGAACGAGAAACGGGCCAGAAAGGGGCAAAATGGGCCTAGCTAGGAAATCAACATAGCTTGGACCATTGGACACGGCTGTGTGTGGCGAGCAAAGTCGAGCACGGCCCAAGCCACCACGCACGGGAATAGACGCTGAGTAGGAGGCAGAAAATACTCCAAGACAGCCGCCGGGAATAGCTTAGGAGAAGGATCTCCATCAAGACTGAGGATCTCCTATCAAGTTCTTTAGAAGTTTTTAGGTTTTCTTATATTTTGTTGTTTTCCCTATTTTAAGATGTTTCCCTTTATCAGTATGAACTAAATCCCTTAAATACCTGAGGGGATAAAACCTAAGACAAATCTTATTATTTGATTTATAAGATAAATACTTGTTCTTATTCTTAATTGTGAGTTCTTATTCTTGTTTTGATAATTCAGGTTATTGATTCAAGTCGAATGTGCTTATTCAGTAGAGCAAAAGTCCCTGTTTAAGAGTAAATCAACACAATTAAGCGGAGTTGATTGCAACCCTAGAAATAGGGCGACGAAAATCTACTGAATTAGAGTAAAATCTAATAAGGGGATCCATAGATCGAGTTAATGCGACAATAGGGGTTTTAATTAGAAAGAGATTTCAATTAATCAACCTAGAGTTAGTTGTTCTTAGTCTTGAAAGAGATATTAACATAAATCAGGGATTTCTACGGATTAAGTCAGGTGAATAAATCGTATGAATCAAAAGTAACAAGTGAAGTCTAGGTGGATTCTTCCTTAGGTTTGCCTATCTCATATAAGTTGTCTAAAAGTATTTTCCTAATTCTTTCTTCATCGTGTTCATAGTCAATTAGTTAGTTAAAAATTAGATTAAAACAAATCCCCTTTAATTATTAGGCTAGATAATAAGAAGATAGTTATTACTAGTAATTTTAGTCCTTGAGGATACGATATTTTGGACTCACCATAACTATACTACTGTTTGATAGGTACGCTTGCCTTCATCGAAGTATTAGTTAGTTTCGAGCTCATCAAGTTTCTGGTGTCATTGTCGGGGACTAAGATATTAGGAAAACTAAATTTTTATTGCTTTAGTCATTTTATTTATTTGCAATTTATTTTTATTTTATTTTAACTTTGCTAATTTTTCTTTTATTTGCTTCTTGCAGGTAATATTAGTTTATGACTAGAAGAAACCCGTCAAGACCCTTGATTTTTGATAGTGAGATAGAACACACCGCTCGTAGAAACCGAAGAGAAATAAGGAGAAGCTTACAATACATAGAAGAAGAGCAAGAAGACGAAACATGTACTACCGAAGAGATGGCTGATAATAATCCGCTACCTTCTGTAGTTGTCGCAAATCCGATGAATCAAAATCCTGCTCCTCGTACTATGTATGATTATGCTAAACCTAATTTAACAGGAACTGAATCAAGTATTGTTAGACCTGCTATTGCTGCAAATAATTTTGAACTGAAACCTAACACTATACAGATGATTCAGCAATTTGTTCAGTTTGATGGTTTGCAGGATGAGGATCCAAACAATCACTTGGCAAATTTTCTGGAGTTTTGTGATACTTTTAAAATTAATGGCGTTTCTGATGATGCCATTCACCTTTGGTTGTTTCCCTTCTCATTGAGAAACAAAGCTAAACACTGGTTGAACTCGTTACCACGAGGATCAATCACTACATGGGACTAAACGACTGAAAAATTTTTACTTAAATATTTTTTGTCAGCTAAAACGGCTAAGTTGAGGAATGATATTTCTTCTTTTGTGCTGATGGATTTAGAAACACTCTACGATACATGGGAGAGATATAAGGATCTACTAAGGAGATGCCCTCACCATGGGTTACCTTTGTGGCTACAGGTTCAAACCTTTTACAATGGTGTGAACCCTTCAACTAGGTAGTTGATTGATTCAGCTGCTGGTGGAACCCTAAATAACAAGACCCCTATAGTGGCTTATGAGTTTATAGAGGAGATGGCACTGAATAACTATCAGTGGCAAGTTATGAGGACAAAGCCAACAAAAGCCACCAGTGTTTTCAACCTCGACACAGTGACCATGCTATCAAATCAGGTAGAACTGTTAAATAAAAAGATTGATCGTTTGGTGCTCCACAGGTACATCTAGTGATGCAGTACGATACAAATGGAGGAGGGACGAACAATACAGAATACCCACCCTACAACCCTAGCATAGAAAATGAACAGATGAAATATAGGGGTAACAATTCTAGACCTCAAATTAACCCTTACAGCAACACTTACAATCCAGATTGGAGGAACCACCCAAATTTCTCATGGGGTGGTCAAGGAAATCAGAGACAACAACCCACTCCAGGCTTTCAATAGTAACCCTACCCACAAGAGAAAAATTCGAACCTTGAAGATTTGCTAGCAAAGTTTATTTCGGCGTTATAAATTCATTTTCAGAATATCGAAACGACATCGAAAAATCAGCAAACATTAATTCAAGGGCTTAAAAATCAAATAGGACAGCTAACCAAGTTAGTTTCAGAAAGAAAACCAGGTAGTTTACCTAGTAATACCGAACCTAAACCAAAAGAGCATGTGAAGGCAGTTACACTAAGGAATGGGAATGCATTGGTTGAAACTGAAAAGAAGATGCCACAAGAAACTGATAAGGAAAAGGGTGAAGAATTAAAGGAGAATGTAACACCGGTAATTAAAGAATATAAATCACCAATCCCATATCCAGCAAAGTTGAAGAAAGACTACATGGACGCACAATATGGTAAATTTCCTGAACTTTTTAAACAATTACATATTAACTTACCTTTTGTTGAAGCTATTTCGCAGATGCCGACATACGCAAAATTCCTAAAAGAGCTTTTAACAAATAAAATGAAGTTTGAAGATCTATCGACCGTGGAGCTTAACGAGGAATGCTCAGCTATTCTCCAAAATAAGCTACCAACCAAATTAAAAGATCCAGGAAGTTTTACTATTCCCTCTTTAATTGATAGTTTAAATATTGAGAAAGCACTAGCTGATTTAGGTGCCAGTATTAATTTAATGCCTTATAAAATGTTCAAGCAACTTGGTCCTGGGGAACCAAAACCCACTAGGATGAGTATTCAATTAGCTGACAGATCTAATAAATATCATAGGGGAATTATTGAAGATATTTTTGTAAAATTTGATAAATTCATATTCCCTGTTGATTTTGTTGTGCTCGACATGGATGAGGACGTTGAGGTGCTTTTAATTTTAGGATGTTCATTTTTAGCTACTGCTAGGGCTATTATTGATGTAGGTGATGGTAAACTTGTGCTAAGGGTAGGCGACGAGGAAATTATTTTTAAAATTTATGATGTTATACGATATTCTAGAGAGCAAGATGATTCTTGTTATTTTATTGATGCCATTGATCATTTTATTCAAGATTCTTTTCAAGAAATCATACATGACAACACGTTGGAACTATGTCTTACCTAATGTGAGGGGGAAGATGATGATACCAATGAGTTGGGGGAGATAAAAAGTGAGTTAAATTCTAATACTTCTTCTCCAAGACAAAAGAATGATGAGGGCATTGAAATAAATGATGAACTAAAACAAAAACCCTCTATTGAAGAACCGCCCAAATTGGAATTGAAACAGTTACCAAATCACTTAGAGTATGCATTCCTCAGAGATAATTCTACACTACCAGTAATCATCTCTTCAGAACTAGAACCCAAAAAGAAAGACGAGTTGCTACAGGCACTAAAGAAGCATGAAAGAGTCATAGCTTAGAAGATTTCTGACATTAAAGGGATAAGTCCATCGTTTTGCACCCACAAAATTTTAATGGAATATGAATATAAACCATGTGTGCAACCTCAAAGACGATTGAATCCCAACATGAAGGAAGTTGTTAAGGCTGAGGTAATTAAACTACAAGATGCTGGAGTTATTTATCCTATTTCTAACAATACTTGGGTAAGTCCTGTGCAGGTTGTTCCAAAGAAGGGAGGCATGATTGTTGTAGCTAACGAAAAGAATGAATTGATTCCAACAAGAACAGTCACAGGTTGGAGAGTCTACATTGACTATAGAAAGTTGAACGATGCCACGAGAAAAGATCTCTTTCCTTTTCCCTTCATTGATCAAATGTTAGAAATATTATCTGGGCATATGTACTATTACTTCCTAGACTGACTCTCTGACTACTTCCAAATCCCAATAGCTCCTGAGGATCAAGAAAAGACAACATTTACGTGTCCATACGGTACATTTTCTTATCGCAGAATGCCTTTTGGATTATGTAATGCTCCTGCTACTTTTCAGTGCTGCATGTTAGCCATCTTTGATGAACTTGTGGAAGATATTATGGAGGTATTTATGGATGACTTTTCAGTATTTAGTAATTCTTTCCATCTTTGCCTTAAAAATATAAAATGAGTTCTAATAAGATGTGAGAAAACAAACCTTGTGCTTAAGTGGGAAAAGTGTCAATTTATGGTTCGAGAAGGGATTGTGTTAGGTCACAAAATTTCTAGTAAAGGGATTGAGGTTGATAAAGCAAAAATTGAAACCATGGAAAAACTACCTCCTCCTAGTTCAGTTATGGCTATTAGAAGCTTTTTAGGTAATGCTGGATTTTATAGAAGATTTATTAAGGATTTTTCTAAAATAGCTAAGCCTTTAACAAAACTACTAGAGAAAGATGTGCCTTTCGATTTTGATCAAGAATGTTTAGATGCATTTAACACCCTCAAAAATAAATTAATAAATGCTCCAATTATAATTGCACCTAATTGGAATTTACCCTTTGAACTAATGTGTCATGCGAGTGATTTTGCAATAGGTGCGGTTTTGGGACAGCGAAAAGACAAGCATTTTCAGCCGATCTATTACGCTAGCAAAACACTGACAGCCGCACAAGAAAATTACACCACCACAAAAAAAGAGTTGCTAGTTGTGGTTTTTGCATTTGATAAATTTAGACAGTATTTGATATTATCTAAAGTTGTTGTTTACACTGACCATTTAGCTCTTCGTTATCTTTTAATTAAATATGATGCAAAACCTCGACTCATAAGATGGATTTTACTCTTACAGGAATTTGATTTGGAAATTCAGGATAAGAAAGGAGCTGAAAATCTTGCGGCATACCATCTTTCTAGGCTTGAAAATCCGTATATCAAAGAATTCGATGAAAGTGAGATAAGTTACTTGTTTCTTGAAGAACAACTCTTTGCCATATCCGACTCTAAGCTACTTTGGTTTGCAGATATTGCAAATTACTTAGCTGCTAACATCCTAAAAAAAGGGTTGACACATCATCAAAAGAAGCAATTCTTTGCTGATGTGAAAAATTATTTTTGGGAGGACCCTTTTCTTTTTCGTGTATGTGCAGATCAAGTAATTCGGAAATGTGTTTCAAAGACAGAAGCAAGCAAAAAACTAGAACATTGCCATTCAGGACCATCAAAAAAACATTATAGTGGGATTAGGACAGCATATAAAACGTTCAAATCAGGTTTTTATTGGCCCACTCTGTTCAAGGACGCTAACAGGTATGTTGCTTCGTGTGATAGATGTCAGAGAACAGGTAATATCTCTAAACGCGATGAAATGCCTCAAATATATATGCTATCATGTGAAATATTCGGTGTATGGGGTATTGATTTCATGGGTCCATTCCCTAGCTCATTTGGGAATAAATACATCTTAGTAGCAGTTGATTTTATGTCAAAATGGGTGAAAGCTCAAGCTTTACCTACTAATGATGCTAGAGTGGTAGTGAGATTTCTTAAGAAACTCTTCTCATGATTTGGAACACCCAGATAATTTATTAGTGATAGGGGTACTCATTTTGTAATACTCAATTTGATAAAGTCTTAAAGAAATATGAAGTACACCACAGAACAGCTACCCCTTATCACCCTTAAACTAGTGGACAAGTCGAAGTAGCAAATTGAGAGCTTAAGCGTATTCTAGAGAAAACAGTAGAATCAAATAGGAAAGATTGGGCATTAAAAGTAGACGATGGTTTATGGGCCTATAGAACCACGTTTAAAACTCCCATAGGAACATCCCCATATAGACTTGTCTACGAAAAGAGTTGTCATCTACCACTTGAATTAGAGCACAAAGCATTTTGGGCTATAAAGTTCTTAAATTACGATCTTAAAATTGCAGGTAAGAAAAGAATGATGCAGTTGAATGAGCTAGACGAGTGGCGAGCTAATGCCTACGAGAACTCACATCTATATAAGGAGGCAACAAAGCGACGCCATGATGCTAGTTTGAAGCAACCGAAGCAATTCGAAGTAGGAGATCTTGTTCTACTATACAATTCAAAGCTCAAATTGTTTCCTGGAAAGTTGAAATCAAGATGGTCAGGTCCATTCATAATCAAAACTATTTTTCCCTATGGCAAATCAAGGTAACTCATCCGACTTATGGCACATTTAAGGTAAACGGTCAATGACGTAAAATATATAATGGTGAAGATTTTAGGGATATAAGAGAGGAGCTTTAGCTCCATGAACCTTCATATAGAAATAAAAACAGGGTAAGTTTAGCTTAAGACATTAAACGAGCGCTTCTCGAGAGGCAACCCAAGTACTAACCTCACTAACATCCATATTTTTTATTTTTAGTATCTAACTAAGAACTAACCAATTTAATAGGCACAGGATTTCCTACCCAAAGGCCTAGCACACGAGCGTGGACATGGCCGTGTGGACACCACGGGAAAAGACATCAGCGTGCCGGAGACCGTGCGGGCCAAGGAAGAAAAACTTTCCCTAAACACAGGCTACGATAAAACACCGCGACAGTGTGATGCGGCCGTGGTTGAAACTGACTCAAAACCATGGGCTGCGATAAAAGTGCCACGGCCGTGCGATACAGCCGTAGTCGTTACTGAGTAAATGACATGGGCGTGCGACACGCCTGTGCCCAGAAGCCGTGGTTGAAACTGAAAGAATCACATGGGTGTGGGATACGCCTGTGCCCTTAGGTCGTGGTCGATACAGGCTAATTACCACGGGCGTGTGACCCTAAACACGGGCGTGGGAGAAACGAATGAAGCATCACATGGCCGTGCGATTAGGCTATGTGACATAACACACCCAGGGAATACGGGCGTGGGCCATGACTTAGACGCGCCCTAATTTAAAATTCTTGAAATACACGGGCTAAATAAAGGGCACACGGGCTTGGCCCCTGACCGTGTTCCCTAATCCCTATTTAAAGCACACCACTACTCATCTTCCCCAAAATTTCCCCCTCCAAAACCCTAGTTGTTCTTTCCCAAACAATCCCTTTTTATTCCCCATCCCGCCACTATCGACCCTTCTCTCCCCTCCCTTCACTTCCCCTTCCTCCTCTTCGCCTTATTTTTCTCTTTTCCCCTTTCTCTTCCACACACACTAGCACGCAGTCTACGCCCGTGACTGACACTATGCCCATGCGCCACCGCCACGATCGTGCCACCGTTTCAATGTGCCCATCGGTTCCCCTTTCTCTACCATTGTTGCCTATTTCATTTATTCTTGATTATTTATTTGATTCTATTCTTTGTTCTTATTATCATTCTTATTATTATTTCAACTCAATTTTTTTTAAAATTCATTAGTTCTATTAATGTGTTATTTAGTTTAGTTTGATTTTAGTTTGATAATTATTATTACTTAAATTTAGTATATTCATTTTACATATCTTATTTCATCATCTAAGTTTAGCATTACATGACAAATCTAATTCACTATTAGGATTATACTATTATTTAGGACCACTAGGATAAGGTACATTTGTGGCTGAAAATGATATTTGATTCATTGAAAATATTTCAGATTTTTTAGGTACGTAAATGACTCCCCCACGTGGGAAAAAGACCATCGTCCCTACTTCAAAAAAGTGAAATGGTGTCGGTGTGACCTCCTCGAGCGCCGCTTCCAAAGTACGCCATTCGTTCTTACAATTTCTTCCGGGACAGGAGGAGCTCTTTCAGATACTTCTCGCGCGACCCCTCAGCATAGGGAGGAGCATTGATTTTGTCACCTTGGAGTAGGTCCAACTACCAGACGTCTTACAGGCCCTATTGTCCATCGACCCGTGGGGGCACTTCTTTGAGATTGTCGACCCAACATACCTAGAGCTCACCTTAGAGCTTTGTTCCACATTCCAGATCCAAACGGTTATGACGAACTTTGGCGACTCCGGCACAATACAATTCTGTCTCTGAGGCTTCGTACGTGAGCTGAGTGTCCCACAGTTCGAATTCGCCTTGAGATTTTACATCGAGGAGTTCATGGAGGAAGACTATTTCGAGGACCTCTATCGCCACATCCATTACTCCTATTCTACATGTTGGAGAGACTTACTCCCCGTCTCGGCCACCTATGACCCCAGCCACTCCAAAGCGTCAGCTCTCGCCCCATCATTGAGGTCCTTACATGCTATCCTAGCTCACACGTTGACGGGTAGGCGAGAGAGCACCGGCGTCGTCAACACTCATGACGCCTATTTTCTATGGTGCATGGCGAACGGCACATCTTCGACTTAGCTTACTTCATCGCCCGCGCCATTCAGCATCAGACGGAACGGCATGAGAGAGGAGTCATCTCCATAGGCCCATACATCACACGTCTGGCTCGATATTTTGGGCTCCTCAACATCGCAGCTCAATCCTCCTCGCTCACCCTTATCGGACAGATGTCCCCGCAAAGCATTCAGACAATGCTTCACATGAGGATGGTTGAGCGCCGATGTGGGTTTGATCCTTCCCAGTACCAGCTCTCGCAACCCACCAGGCAGGACAACCCAGAGGGCATTACTGATGATGTCCCCCACAACACAAGGAGTCACCGTCTGCGCCACTACCGCCACACTGACCAACTCATGTAGCAGATTCACTGACTAACATTTCTGAGTGCCTCACTAGGTCTGAGCAGTATTATACGCAGCAATTTAATGACAACGCTCGACGATTCGACGGTATTAAGGCGACACTACAATAGATTTGTCAGTATTTTCACATCTCGCCGCCACCCTTACCTCACGATCCATCTGGGGATGAGGACCTTTGAGTCCACTTATTTTCATTTTTCTTTTTGTTGTCTTTATTTTATTTAAAGCTTTAAACTATTGAACTATTTCCTTTTCTTGTCTCTAAATTATATTAATTATGTTGATTTCTTTTTATCTTTGGCTGTTTATTATCGAGTAATCATAACGAAATCCATTTAATAAAACACCCTAAAACTTTACTGATGACTCCGTAGTTTCAAAAGGTTCAAGGTGCTACCAAGGAACTGGAATATTCTTCCCCACCTTCACTTCTACTTAGTTCATCATATTTTTCATTGGCTCCATTGCTACAAGTTTCATTTTCAATGATTTCATCCATGATTCAGGAAGTTTCACTCCTCTCCCTCTCTTACGATTTTCTTACTATATTATCTTTGTACATTAAGGACAATGTACATATTAAGTGTGGGGAGGTTAACTATAGTACTATTTGAAAATCTCTGAATTATATCTTGTTCTCAAGTGACTTTCTCATATTACTATTAGAATGAAACTTCTATTGATGTATGATTATCATTGATATGTTTCGGATTAAGTCATAGGTAATTGTGCATTGATGGTATAAACTTTAAGATATTAGAGAATCAAGCATGATAAGTCTATTTTCCGTAATTAAAAAAAAATTTTAGGTTGTTTCCCTAATCTCAAATATTACTTTGAAGTTTGAAATTTGCAAGGTTGACATAAAAAAACCATAATTTCTGTGAGATTTTGAGCCTTTAGAGCATATATTTTTCTTGCTCACTTTTCTTTTTAATTACGAGTGTGTCAATGTTGATTTGTTATTCTAGAACTTGCTTCGATTATACATGTCGAGACCACACCTTTTGATTTGATATACTGAGATGATAAAGGCACCTAGGTTTTAACCTACTTATTCCACCAAAAAACCTACCCTCATAATTAACCCCTAGTGAACCCTTTTGAGCCTAATAAACCGTTTCTTGATTCACCCTTTAATACTAAACCAAAATCAAATTCTTACTTCTCCCACTTTATTGACTCCCCTTATGTCGAGATTTGATTTGATCAGTTGCCTAACTATTTCCTTTATTTCAAGTTGTTAAATTCTATCTTATTATTGTATGTTCTTATTCTTTAAAAAACAGTTTGAAATTTATTCATTATTAGGATTATGAGCTTAAACAGTTAATTTCACATCTTTAGAAGAAGCTCATTTTATTAGTGATAAGTTAAATTGATGAAATTATTAATTATTAGTTTATTGTTTCTAGTTAGGTAATTTATCAATTCAATCTCGAGTCTAACCCTCTAATTCAGCCTGTATCCACACCTTTAAACCCAAGCCCCATTATAACCCTTTAAGACCTTTTGACTTGTGAATCATCTCACTTTTTAGTGGTGGAGATTTGATTTTCATGCAAGCCTATGGGATTAACTTTTCATGTTTGACTTCTGAGTGCTTAATTTGAACCTTAAACACCTTGAGTGATTTGAGTGAATTTTTAATGAGGGTGTCAATTTTTGTCGATTTTGAATCAAGGGTAATTATTTAGGTAAGGGGAAACACCTATATTTTTGTGCTATAAAAATGTATGATTTAGATTGTTTGAATCTTTAGGACTTTATTAGTTAAATTATCAATGTATAAATTACTTATGAATTATGATGAAACATGATTGATAAGGATTATGAATTGAGGAAGTTAATTTTAATTGTGAGTTGAGGATTTTGCTCGAGGACAAGTAAAGGCTTAAGTGTGGGGATATTTGATAAACCATAATTTACTCATATTTTAACCCCATGTTTGGCTTAAATTTGGATGATTTTCCATTGGATTTGATGAATTTGATGCTCCTAATCTCTTAATTTTATGTTTTATACTCAGGAGAGCTTAGGAAGTCGAAAAGAACGAGAAACGGGCCAAAAAGGGGCAAAATGGGCCTACTTAGGAAATCAACACGGCCTGGACCATTAGACACGACCGTGTGTTAAGAGCAGGATCAACCACGGCCTGGACTATCATCCATGGGCAGACCACATGGCCGTGTGTGACGAGCAGAGTCGAGCACGACCTAAGCCACCACGCTCGGGTGTGTCACAAAGGCGTGTCCCTACCGACCCCAAGATTAATTCTATTTGGAAAAGGTTACTTGTGGGCCAAGAAAGGCATCTCGAAGCGTATATAAACACCATAAGGGCCAACCTAAAGAGGGACGTCGAATAGACGCCGAGTAGGAGGCAGAAAATACTCCAAGACAGCCATCAAGAACAGCTTAGGAAAAGGATCTCCATCAAGACTAAGGATCTCCCATCAAGTTCTTTAGAAGTTTTTGAGTTTTCTTATGTTTTGTTGTTTTCCCTATTTTAAGATGTTTCCCTTTATCAGTATAAACTAAATCCCTTAAATGCCTGAGGGGATGAAACCTAAGACAAATCTTATTATTATTTGATTTATAAGATAAATACTTGTTCTTATTCTTAATTGTGAGTTCTTATTCTTGTTTTGATAATTCAGGTTATTGATTCAAGTCGAATGTGCTTATTCAGTGGAGCAAAAATCCCGGTTTAAGAGTAGATCAACACAATTAAGCGGAGTTGATTGCAATCTTAGAAATAGGGCGACGAAAATCTGCCGAATTAGAGTCAAATCTAATAAGGGGATCCATAGATCGAGTTAATGCGACAATAGGGGTTTTAATTAGAAAGATATTTCAATTAATCAACCTAGAGTTAGTTGTTTTTTGTCTCGAAAGAGATATTAACATAAATCAAGGATTTTTACGGATTAAGTCAAGTGAATAAATCGTATGAATCAAAAGTAATAAGTGAAGTCTAGGTGGATTCTTCCTTAGGTATTGCCTATCTCATATAAGTTGTCTAAAAGTATTTTCCTAGTTATTTCCCTGTTGCGTTCATAGTCAATTAGTTAGTTAAAAATTAGATTAAAGCAAATCCCCTTTAATTATTAGGCTAGATAATAAGAAGATAGTTATTACTAGTAATTTTAGTCCTTGAGGATACGATATTTCGGACTCACCATAACTATACTATTGTTCGATAGGTGCGCTTGCCTTCGTCGAAATATTAGATAGTTTCGAGCCCATCACAATGTTTTCTAGATTTTGAAGAATTGTGCTAGTTGCATAATATATAGACAATACACTGGTAATTGTATTAAAAAAACTCTATCAAGTCTCACCAAGACATTATAAAGTGCCAATTTTATTCATCATGACGTTTCGAGAAGTAGAAGCCATAATAATATTGGACCAGACTCTGAAAAAATGATACACTTCAATTACTTCTCTATCTATTGGAACTAATGCTAATTGAAGGTGATAAGAAAAACAGTGAACATAATAAGTATGTTAAAATTGATTCAAAATTTAAGCTTGTAAACCATTGAATGCACCACACATATTTCTTGCTCCATTATAGCCTTCACCTAAAAATTCCATTCTTTAGAGTTAGTGTTGCAGCATTTTTAACATGGACTATATAAAAAAAAATTTAACCAATCCTTTCTTATCGACAAATCTTAAAACAATTGTCATTTTCTCCTTTCTTGACTCATATATCGCTTCATCCACAATAATGCAAAACTTTTTATCACCAATTTCTTCACCAATAGCATCATGAACTATAATAGCATATATCTTCAATGATGCATGTGGACACAGTCAAGATACAAATACAAGCTTAATTTTCCCACAGGGACTAATTACAAGATCCAAGACTAAACAAATCAAAGTTAAATCAACTATATACTTGCAAGAATTTGTGTTAAACACTTCATGAAAACCAATCACTTAACGTTACTATATGGAAGACCCTCTCTCAAGTGAATTTTTAAGACAAGTAAAAGTTATGTACATTAGTTTGTGTCATGGTCAGTTTAGAGATAGTACTATTATTTTAGAGTTTTAATTCAAATTGGTATCTTGGAGAATAAGATTAGTAAAAGACGACAACTTTATATGTAAAATCTCTTACCTGGTCCAACGATCAACACAAATAAGCAATGTCACACTGATACTTTCATAACTTATACTCTCTTTTTTTTTGTTAAAATAATCATTTAAACACTTGGTGAAATCCGATAAATCAATTTAAACATTTAAAAAAACTATGAGCATATTTTTAAAATCTCTTTGAAACAATTCCTAGGTGTTCGGACATGTCCAAAACATAATCAGGGTTTTGGGGATTTAGAACGACCGAAAATACAAGTTGTATATACAATAAGTCTTGAGACTTTGGTAGCAAGTCTCAAGAATTGGCCCATAAGTCTTTAGAATTAGCATGTAAGTATCTACAGTTAAGCCTCATATTATAGCTTTTTAGATACTGACTTGCAAATGCTAGTACCTGAAGGTTACGTATCAATACCTGGGTGCAACATACCTGAAAATTAGTTCGAAAATATCTCAAATCATCCCCAACCATCATCATATGATATATGTTGGAAAATATAGAACTGGTAATTGAGTGCCAAGGGAGTGCCCACTCATTTACCACTTGAGTTGTTATAAACAATTTTCATATTTAAGATATTAGCAATTTATGAAACAATATTTATTGGTTGTGCTAATTATATGGATGATATTTAACCCATCAATGAAGATCATATCACTTGGCAGAATATATTTTAAAGATTAGATTGAATTAGATCACCTTATTTAATCCTTTAGGGTGATTTCTAAGTGCTTTAAACTTGAAATTTCGATCCCCTACTTCATGTTTCAAGACTATAACGCATAGGTTTTTGCAAGTGTACATAGTCGTTATCAAGTAATACGTAAGTATCGAGTTATCGTCTCCACAAGGATTGTATTTCTGTTAAATCACTTAATTGTAAAATTATATTAACAACTTGGTAAAAAAAACACAATAAGATTGAGAAGAGATGATTAAAATTAAATATATTAAACTAAATGCAATGATCCCCAATGCAAATTATCCTAAATATGCAGACTATATGAATGAAATAGATTTTAGAAAAATTAAACACAATTTGCAACAATTATAACATAAATAAACTAGGACAATTACTTTAATTAAACTCAATTTATTATCAACATGTTTAATAACATTCAAAAAAACATTCCATGGCAACTCGATCTTTCATGAGTTTGGAAACCACATTAGGTCCTTTCAGAATCCTTTACTTAGTAAATATGCATTTTACTGATCCTTTTTTATTAAGGGTTTCTTAGCATTCGTGCGAGGTAACAGGGACGTATTAGGTTTGAAACAGTTTAATCATACAAATCTTACAACTATGCAGATAACAGAGCTTGGTTAGAGTTGTTATGCAACCTGCAATTTAATCGGGTTAGGATCTAAATTGAGCATATACATTTCAATTATGTGTCCTTCAGCCGTCGTCTAGTTAGGATCGCTCAGCTAATTCAGGTGCATTTCAATCACATATGAACGAAATACAGACTTGCTTTTAATTGAAAACATGATCGATTGAGGCACAAACATTATAAGCACCAATCAAATAAATATTATTTAATCAAATCAATCATCCTAGCTTAAATAAAATTAACCTAACATTGTTGTAACAAGAACAAAGAACACATAGCAAAGATTTTTAGATTAAATCAAAGAAAAGAAAGATTAAATCCAAATCAAAGTGGCTGTCACCCAAGACTCTGACCGACGAGGCTCCTTCGCTTTGCTCCTTTGCTGGTGACTCTCCAAGGTGGCCGACCAAGGGTGCTTTAAAAGGCTTAATTGCTAAAATATCTATGAAGAGATGATGCTAGGCATGGGGAATGGAAAATACTTAAAGAGAATTGAGAACAAAAAGAGAATGATGAGGGATGAGGGATGATTAGGAATGGTGAAATGAAGACTTATTTATAGGTGAAGAGAGGAGAGTAGTTTTCTAACAATAGAGAGGTTTAGACTCTTCAAGCTTTTTCAATGAGTGGTCGGCCATGTAACATCCCGATTTTAGGTCTAGTCAAAACAGTGGTTTCGGGACCACAAATCCGACACAGTAAAATTTATTTATTTTTTATTATATTTTTATGGTCTACAGTTTCATGGAACGATTTTGTGAAAATTTCGTTCGAAAATTTTGACGTTTGGGCACTCAATTTAGTTAAAAGGACTAAATTGCAAAAAGTGCAAACTTGAATTCTATATGTTAGAGGTGTCCAATTAAGGGCATTTTGGTAATTTGGTAATTAAAATGAATTAAAAAGCCAAAATAAAGCCAATTTTTGTCCATTTTCCTCCCATGGCTGAAATTCACAATGGGAAACCATGGCTAGGGTTTTTCAAGCTTCCAAGCTCGATTGTAAGTCCGCTCTAGTCTCGTTTTTAATGCTCTTTACATTTTTAAAGCCGTTGTAACTCTATCTTTCTATTTCTACCATCAATTTGAAGAGATGTCAATGTCTAAAATTTTACCCATGATGAATTTTTGTGTATTTTGATGTCTAATGGTAGAAAATGCATGTTTGGTGTATGATAAATGACTTTTGCTAAGTGATTTTCGGTGAAAATTCCTAAAAGGACTTATTTGTAAAAGTTATAAAATATAGTGTAAAAAAGTGAATAAATGAAAATTTTGGCCTCTTATAAGCATGTATAAGGTTTGGCTAGGCATGGGTATTGAATAAATTGAATGAAAATCATTTTACGAGCCTAGGGACTAAATTGTAAAAATGTCAAACTTTAGGGGAAAAATGTAATTTTTTCCATAATGTGATTTTGGGCTGATTTGAATAGTATAATGATTAAATAAGTTAATTGTGATATTATAGATCGAGAAAAACGAGGTTCAGAGTTAGAACGGGAGAAAAACGAGTATTTGATGATTTAGTCTTTTTTGCCGTTTTTATGCCGAGGTAAGTTCGTATGTTTAATAAGCATTAAATTATATATGTATAAATGCCTAATTGATATAATTGTGGTAAATGTTATATTACTGAAATGAAATATGAATGCTATTGAGTACGATACTACGGAAAGACCAACAGAAATTCGGTACAGCGAAAATCTCGGTTGAACCTTAGGAATAGATATGATATAAATGTCATGACATTAGGGTTACTGTGATTATGTGTAAGACCATATCTGGGATATGGCATCGATATGAGACTTCATGTAAGACCATAGATGGGCTATTGGCATCGATACGAGATTTCATGTAAGACCATATCTGGGATATGGCATTGGCATGGTACTGTGTGTACGAGATCGCCGAGTATCCTTTAGTATTCCAAATGGTTCAACAGGAAATTCAACGGGTATGTCAAAGAAGAGAAAGAGTATGTAAGTATTACGAATTGGTACAAGTATGTACATAAAGTTTATAAGCATTAACTTCATGAAATTGTGAGTTCATGAATTTCCACGAGAATGATTTTATGAAAACTTTGTAATTATTGGTCTATACTTGTGATGTATGAAATACATGGTAAATTCGATTGATGATTTTGTGATTGGCCTTTGGGCCAAGTTGAGTTATGATATATCATGTTTTATTCACACAAACTGTGATTTATCGGATATGAGAAAAGGGAAAGATTGGCATAATTGCCTATTAAAATGGTTATGGAAGTATGAAAAGATATGAGCTTTAAACAATTGAAAGATGTTAAAGTATATGCTTGAGAGGTGAATACTAATAAATAATGTGCATGTTTATTATGAGGTACGAAATGATTGGTTGATTGTGGTAATTTGTTATAATGGAGAGATTACGGTTGTTAAGCTAATGTCAGAACATGTTAAATTATGCTTATAAGGTGATAGAGTAAACATTGTGACTGAATAAATTATAACTGTGAGATTTATAGCAATATGTACTATCTTATGTTTATATTGTTGGACTTGGTAATTTGTTGGTAAGAGTTGCTTATTATTTTCGTATGGACTTAATAAGCTATATATATATAGCTTACCCCCTCCCTTTCCAATGTCTTATGGGGTTATTGAGATAGCTCGAATTGGAGATCGCTGGAGATCCTATTACACTATCAAGCTATCATTTTGGGTATAAATGAATTTAAGCATTTTAAGTCTATGGCATGTATAGAGACTAGGCCAATTTGTTATGTGTGTCATTATTAATTTGGCCATATGAATTCAAGCATTGTAATTGTTAATGCTTCATCTTATATATAGCCATGAATGATGGCTTATGTTGATCATAAGTTTATTCATATGTTAATGCCCTATTGAGAATGTGAAATTAGTATGTTTTTAATGGGCTAAGTATGATGTTTTAAGCATGATAAATGATGGTATAAGAATGGCATATTAGTGTCTTGATTGTGGTTGTTTGGTTGCATTTATATGCTTGAATTTGTGCCATGTGATGTTGTGTAGATATGTGCAAGTAAAGGTGGCAAAATGGCTTGGTAAATAGCCTTGTTTTTGTCCACACGGGTAGACACACGGGCGTGTGTCTAGGCTGTGTGTGACACACGATCTGCCCCACGGGCATGTGATCCGACCGTGTGTCCCTTGCACCTTAATTGTTGCAAAATAGAATGTCCAGAATTGAGCACAGAGCAGAGACACGGGCATGTGTCTCAGCCAGGTGTGCTACACAGCCTAGCACACGGGCGTGTGGCAGGGCCGTGTGGCACAAGTCAGAGAGCACCCTTAAATTGAACACCATTTGAAGCACGGACATGTCCCAGGGTCACACGGGCGTGTCCCTTGGACCACATGGGCATGTAGCCCTGCATCTAGCAAAAAATTTCTAAGTTTTGTAAAATTTTCTAAAGTTTTCGGTTTAGTCCCGAACTACCTCCAAAGCATGTTTTGGGCCTTGTAGGCTTGTATAAGGGACCTTATGCTTAAATATGAATGATTTTAATTTGGACGCAAATTTTAAGTCTTGGTTTTGTATGTTTGCTTGTGCTTATTCCGGTAATGCCTCGAGCCCTGTTTTGGCGTTGAATATGGGTAAGGGGTATTACAGGCCATGATTAGTGGATTTTGAGTTGAATTTTGCTTTATTTTTAAGTAATTTAAATGCCATAACAACTCAGGACTAGGACTCGGTCAAATGTAAATCTTTAGGCAAATCTCTAATTTCTTCAACATTGCAAGAACCTTATGTAATTAAACCAAAAAGTGGTTTATGTGGACAGCCATGTGTAGCCAAAATTGGGTTGACTTGGTCTTCAATTTGGACGGTTTTTGTAATCCAACAAAGTTATCAAATCTATCCAAAATAAATCAATAAATTAAAGGACCAAAGAATAAAATAATTAATTAATTAAAACCCAAATTATTAATGAAATATTTTAAAATGAATTATTAAATATAATTTTATATTTATTATTTTATTCAATCATGCATGACCCATTTTATATTTTAAAAATATAATATGTTCAAATAAATATAAAATAAGCCATTTTATGCATGAAAACTATATAATAAAGCATAAAATCATATTTTAATAATTTATATGTCATAATTTCATATTTTCACATATTTCATTAATTTATTAAACAATTACTTAATTTTAACAACGAATTTAAGTAAAAAGGTGATAAATTGCATAGGAAAAATCCTATATATTTTTCAGTTTACAAAGACATGGCACTTAATTCTCGAGACTAACAAGTTAGTTGGCTTAATTTTACTCCAAAGGCCCTTAGTTTCGTTACCTTTAGGCCAAGTATCGATACTTGCAAGCCTGTAGCTAAAAAGCTACAGTAAAAAAGGGCAAAGTCTGTAACACCCCTAACTTGAATTTGTCGCTGGAACAGGGTTATTGAGTATTATCGGAGTTTACAAACTAATTATCAGACATTTCATTTCATCTAGCATTCATATTAGAAACCAATCAAAATTATACATATTGTCCCTTAAATGAGCCCTCGAGGCCCAAATAACACATTAGAAATAAATAGGGACTAAGTCGAAAACTAAGAAAAAAATTTTGAAAATATTTAAAGTTTTCAACACTGTAGGGGTCACACGGCAATGTGGCCATGCTGTGTGACTCATACGGTTTGGAGGCACGTCTGTGTCTCAAGCCATGTGGGCATTCGAAATAGGGACACACGGCTGTGTTTCAGCCTGTGTCCGTGCCCATGTGAGTATACTACTTAGGTCACACGACCAAGTCACAAGCGCATGTGCTAGGCCGTTTGAGCATTCTGTTTTGTGCAAATTTAAGATATAGGGGACACACGGCCATGTCACCTAGCTGTGTGTCATACAAGGTTGAGACACACGCCCGCGTCTCTGCCCATATGGACGAAAATAGGCCATTTTACAGGCCATATTTCTCACCCAATTTTGTGTCTATCTACAATCAACATTACACATATCAAAAAGCCATAATTAGACATCCAAAACAAGCCAAAATAAGTGGCTAAACTCAAACTACATATAAGCCATCACTAAACAAAATACCTATACATGCCATTTTAACCAAAATCAAAACATTCGAAAATACCGCTAGAACCGATGGATAGTGTGATATAACTCCGACAAGCTTCCAACCCAATTGAGCTTCCGATAATCTGAAAAGTAAAGGAAAACAAATACATAAGCAATGAATGCTTAGTAAGCTCGTATAAAATTTAATCATAATACTTCCTTTTCAAATATGAAATTTATACATATCAAGAATAGTCCAATATTGCTACTACAATACTCATGAAGTTATATTTAACAACTCACTAAGTGAATAAATCTACAGTATCACTTATACATATTATTCCTAACATAGTAGGATTTTAAACAACTTTAACTCTTCCAAAATTTCTTTATTTTCATTTGCGTTTCTTTACTTTCCACACTCATTCCATATGCATAACACACCAGTCATAATCATATCATTCAACCATAGATACAAGCTAGTGCATTTAAACATAGACCTTTTTCGAATTAATCACATTATAAATCATTTTATAAGAAATTGCATAACTTAAACCTTACCACTCTTTCATAAGCACAAGCATATTTTCATTTGAGCACTTACCATTTCAATACGTCTTATAATTAAACATATTACCATTCAACCAGTAATTTGGCACTTGCCTAAGCATTAAACAACAACACTTGTTAGCGTACTTGAACATATTTGACATAATTTCAACATTAATAACCTTATTGTCTCAACATGTCATACTTCAATTTATTACTCGTCTCAACATACATAATTTGCTTGTATCAACATATCAAAAATAGTCACATATTTACATGTCATGATACATATCATTCTCTTGCCATTTCTTCATAAACATATATCATTCATTTCATTATATCAATATTTTATGTACAATGATTTTCATGAATTCCGTGTATATTTAATCCGGTAACAGCTCATAATCATGAATATACATAATTATTAGACAAGTTTCATATATATGTATTTTCAATGTCATGTTTCAATATATCAAATAAATATCATTTCCATGTATTTCAGGTATATATATATCGGTAATAGTTCATTTCGAACTCATGTTATATCATATCAGAACTTTGCTCGTTGAACCATTTAAAATATCGATGGATCCATGGCTAGTACACATATAGTGTACAAAACTGTAATCCGTCAATTCATATTCGGGAGTGCTCGTTAAAGCACATAATCAAGAAGCCCTCTCTCGAGCCATATAATGGGAAGCTCATGTGAGCCATGTAACAAGAAGCTTATTCGGGTTGTATAACGGAAAGCTCATAAGAGATATAATCAAGAAGCTCATGCAATCCAATAATAGGTAGCTCCAAAGAGCCATTAACGGGAAGCTTTGGATAGCCATATATCAGGAAGTTCAAGCGAGCCATATCGGGAAGCTCCGAATAGCCCCTAAAATTTTACTTTTATTCGATTTAGTCCATGAGCCTAAAACATGCATATTAGCCTTTTGTTTTTAATGTAAACCCTTGCTAGCTGAATATTCATATATATTTTTCCTCCTCCTCCTCCTCCTCCTCCTATCCATTCCACATCCCTAATGTATATAACATGCTTATATGTAACATTATCTATAATTCCACTATTTACTTATATGTTCATATCAAAGTAGTCCACTTGAGTCATAGTCACTAAATTATTTATATATTGAGCTACAGAATTCTAAGTTAGGATCCGCTTAATGTTTTTGAAACTAGACTCGAATATCTTTCTACCATAAAAATTTCAAAATTTATAATTTAGCCAATAAATACAGTAAAATCTTCAAATTTATCTCTGTCCTGCTGTTTGGCAGCTTCGACCTTTCTTTACTAAAAATTAATTATCTCTTAGTACGGGGTTTGGATGATGTTTCCATTTGTTTCTCTTGAAAATAGACTCATTAAGAATTTTAACATATAAATTTAACCCCTAATTAATTTTTTACAATTTTTGATGATTTTCCAAAGTCAGAATAGGGGAACACGAAATCAATCTGAGCTTGTCTCACAAAAATTCATATATCTCATTATATGAAATTCTTTTGCTTACACCGTTTCTTCTATGTAAAACTAGACTCAATAATTCTTTAATTAACCTCTAATTCAATTTCTATAATTTTTGATGAATTTTCAAAGTCAGACTACTGCTGCTGTCCAAAACTGTTTTAGTGCAAAATGTTGATAACCAAGTTTATAACACCTTCCTTTCCCTTCTCTACAATACTTCCCATCACTTCCTCTTATTTCCATTCACTAACATATCAAGAACATAGAACCTTATATAAGAAAACTCTACTTTAACATTATTTTCATGCTTTTTCAATAATATCAAACTTAAAAATATATTGAAATCTTGATGTTCTTACCTTGTCCTATTGATTTCAATCTTTAAGTTGATTTTCTCTCTCCTTCAACTTCCATTTTCTTAAATCCAAGGTGATTTTCTTGTTCTTCATAGTCTCCTTATCACTTTTCTCTCTTGGTGATTATGAAAATTTCTTGAAATTCTTGGTGAAAATGGTAGATTTTTGGTGAAAGGACCAAATTGTAAAGAAAAGAAAATTTATATATTTCTTTTCTCTTCTCTCGTTGCTTGCATGGAAAGATGAAGAGAATTCTTCATCTTTCTTTCCGTATATATTAAATAAAATGATAATAAAATATAATTAAAAAAATCAAATCAAAATATTAATAAACTAATATTTATTTATTTATTTAATCTAAAATATCACCAACATCATCATTTCCTTCTAGAGTTCTCTCTCTTTCTAATTGACCATTTTGCCCTTTATAATCTTTTAAAATTTTATCCTTGAGTCATCACTGCGATTTAGTCCCTCATAATTTTTCACCTATTCAATTTGGTCCTAATTCATCCATTTTTCTTAGTTTCTAAATCATTCCACCCTTAAAATATTTACACTATTGGTCCTTTAACTTTTTCATATTTACACTTTAACCCCTCAAATTTTGAGTATTTACTCTTGGGTAACAAAACTTTTCTCACTTTTGCGATTTAGTCCTTTCTTGAATTAATATATCATAATATACTTCCCAATGTTGACATAACTCAAAATTTCCCTTTCTGTTACTTTATTTCCTTATTTTACTATATCAAGAATAATATCTTACTTTCTTACTGTAGTAATTTTTGAGGTATTACAAAATCTCAATACTTTTGAGCCGAGTCTCGAGATTTACTCCACTGCACTAAAACTTTTGTGTTTTTGTCATTTTAAACCTCCGAGAGCTCCTTTTGGTTCCAAACACCTCCGGGAACTTGTGAATTGTTTTTAAATGATTTTAAAATGTTTTCAAAGCCTCCAAATATATCAATCTTGATTTATTGAATTTATTTAATTGAATTAAAGAGTGATGTCTTGAAATTATAAGTGTCTTGCATTTGTCTTAGTAATATCTCATACATGTACTAATAATCAGGATGGGTGAGAGGTGTTACATGCTATTATAGGCTACTTATGAAGCCTATGAGCTTTGATCCACGTGGTTTCTACTAGCGAGTTATTTGGAAGCTCAATACCCTGCCAAAATTCAAAGTGTTTGCATGGTGCATAGGCCTTGAGATCGCTCCAACGGTGGCCAAGATAGCCACTACTCCTACGCCTAACGATGCTAGATATAGGAAATAGACCATCCTTCATGCCTTACGAAATTATCAGGTATCTCGTGATACTTATATTCTAGCTGGGATTGGTAATTCTTTATTATTTGTTGATGTAGTGAGCTGTATTAACTGGCTTGAACATACGATGAGGTTGCTTGATAAGGAGGCATTAACAAGCATATTGGCCCTGATTTGGCCCTTATGGAATGTGAGCAATGATGCGGTCTTGAAAAGAAAACAAACTCTAGCACATGTTGCTTTGTGATATGCGCACAAGCTCCAAAGTGAGTTCAAGATCCACAATCTCATTCATAGGCCCTTGATTCCGAAAGTGCTACAAGTTGTTCCATGGAGGCCTCCTTAAGGCTTGGCTTCGAAGCTAAACGTGGATGCTGCTTTTTCTGAGGCGTGAGTCCGTGTGGGGCTTTGTGCAGTATTGTAAGATGGAGATGGGTTGGTCTGTAAAGGTTTTAGGCGACAACTTGGAGGGGTTATCGACCCAACATAGACGGAGGCCCATGCCATAATCGTTGGGTTATGTTATGCACAAGCTATGAGCTTTAGACGTGTAATTTTGGAGAGTAATTGTATTTTGGTAGTCTCTAAACTTAATTCATCTATAGTATGGACTTACCTTTATTAGGCCAATTGTTAAATGAGGCTCAGATTTTTATCTTTTTATTCGAGGGTCCTATTTTTCAATATGTAGCCTGTTCAGGTGATACATTAACAGACAAACTTAATCATTTAAGCTTAGAGTGTATGAGCTCACATTCGTTTTCGATTACCGGCGGAATTACAATCTTTTGTTCTTAACTATATTGAATGGGTTTTAATTAAAAAAAAAAAAGATGGGTGAGCTTAAAAATGAATCAAACAAGTTGCAGCGCAATAAAATCTCAATCTAGATATTATTTTCTTCATTTTCCAACATTATATGGACATTAATCAAAACCAAAGCTCACCTTTTGTTCACATTTCAATCCATCAATTCATTCCAAAAAGGTCTAATTTCATCCACATGTTTCTTTATTTATTCCATTTCCTGAAAATTATCAAATATTTTTTCAAGCATCCACAGTCTCCTCTGTTTCAGCAGCAGCTAGAACAAACTCAGGCTGTACCCTTTCAGCTTCGCTGAAGGTCCCATCTATGGCGTTGGGATGCCCCAATGCCTTCAAGGCTAAGTGTGCTGCTTTCTGCCCTGATATCATCATTGCTCCAAATGTTGGACCCTGAAAAAACCAAATCCACAATTTCATCATTATAACACATCAATAACTCAAATCACAATTAAAAAGTAAAAAGGGAGTGTTAATAGTTACCATTCTTGGGGCACCATCAATCTCTGCAACTTCCATTCCTGTTACAATCATGCCAGGCACAATTTCCCTTGTAAGCCTAACGATTGCATCCTCTGCCGTGTTCATATCCAGTGCCTTCATTCCAGGGACGCTGTCAATCATCCCAATGCTCTTCAATCTCTTGACCCCAGTGGCTCCAAAAGGTCCATCATGTCCACAAGAACTGACCACAACCTTAGACTCCATCACGTTCGGGTCCATGCAGGATTGTGTGTCGTGGTTCATTGATACCAAAGCCCAGTTCGTTACCACACCGGCAACCCTGTTTCCTTTGACTATCAGATCCTCAGCAGCCACAGCATTGAACAACTTCACGTTAGGCCTTGCTAAAAGCTTGCTCATGATTGTTGACGTGAACAAAGCTGCATGCTTGATGACAACGTAGTCTTCTTGTTCGTCATATTGGATGCCGAGCTCGTCGAGGAACCTGTGAGCTGGTTTGCGAACAACCATGGCTGAAAATAGTTGGCCACCAAGCCATGCACCTCCACCAGGGCTAACAGATTGTTCGATTATGGCAACACGGATGTTGGGGTTTTTGCTAATCTCGTAAGCACAAGAGAGGCCAGCGGAACCGGCGCCGACGATGATAACATCAGTGTCAGCATAGGTAATCATGTCCATCATGTAACGGCGTGTCATTTCACGAGAAACATAGGATTCTTTGATGGGTTGGAATTTAAAGGATTGTAAGTCATAAGGAGGGGTTAAGGACATGGAAATGGCGGAGTTGTGTGAGGAGGACTTGATGGGAGTGAAGCGAGAAGGAATTGGAGTGCCGTTGAAGGATGACTTGTTGTGGTCTAGGAAAGATGGTTTGGGGCTTGAAGACAGTGAGGTGAGAGCTGTTGCCATGGCTGCCATTGATCTTTCAGCTAAGTTTGTGTGGTAGATGAAAGGGATCTAGTGGAGAGTGATGAATCCAAACTTGGGTATTTAAGCTTTTTTCTAAAATGGAGAGAGTTGAAAATATCTGAATGTTGTGTCAAAGCTTGATGAAAATATCTGGTATAAAAATATCTGAAAAGTGGAAGGATTGATGATGATTGAATTTGAATGGTTCATAATTGATGGCTTGGTTTTTGCTATCTACTTGGGATATTAGTAGCCCAATAGTATCTTTGGCTACTGCAAGGGCAGCCTTTGTTAGTTGGAATTTAGAAACAATTCTGATTCAAGGTCACAAACTTATTATTACATACAAAATATCTTAAAGAAGATAACACTAGTATGTACTAAATTTATGTGAAATGAAGTTATCATCACATGTTGAAACCTTTAGGTAAAAAAAGATTGAATCTCTGGCATCACTGGAGTTTCGGGGTCAATCATCTAGGTGCAACACTTGAAATTGATAAACCATTGGTGGAGCAACTTCTAGTGAATGTTTGATGGTGCTCAGTAAATCTTCCCATGGAGAAGGCAGGTTGTTGTGGTTGGCTTAGTGTCACAGTTTCACCTTTTAACATTACCACAACAGATGACATGGTAGGCCTGTCAAGTGCATCTTCTTGGACACACAACAGTCCGATATGAATGAGTCTTAAAAATTCGTCCATCAATCCATCAGTTAGTAATGGATCCATCAATTCCAGAGCATTCCCTTCGTTCCATAGATGCCATGCCTGCATCATGATTCGATGTCATTAACAGTGTCTAGTAAATTGAAAAGCAAGTAATTCAAGCTGTGGATTAAAAAGTTACATATGCAACAAGGGTTTGGGCATGTTTCGATTGATTGAACCCTGCATTCCTTCTGCCTGTAATTATCTCAAGCAAGAGTACTCCAAAGCTGAAAACATCGGACTTGATCGAATACAATCCCTCCATGGCGTACTCCGGAGCCATATATCCACTAATGCAAAGAAGAACTAGATTTTAGTATGCTTGAGAAAGAATTATTTAGCAGATCACACACTGTGCTTTGAACAATAGTTAAATTTTGAGGAAATGAACTGAAATTAGAAGAGCGGTGCCTTACTATGTTCCGACTATACGTGCTGTATTAGCTTCACTGTCCGCTCCAGCAAAGATTCTTGCCATTCCAAAATCTGAGATTTTCGGGTTCATGTCAAAATCGAGCAACACGTTACTAGCCTTCAGGTCCCTATGTATGATCCTAAGTCGTGAATCCTCGTGTAGATAAAGAATTCCCCTTGCAATTCCATTAATAATGTTTAAACGTTTGCTCCAATTGAGTTGTGCACGTTTCTTTGGATCTAATGCAAAAGACAAGTATCAAGCAAACACTTCGAGTAATTTCCAGTTACTTAAAGAGCACAAAACAAATAAAGAGTTCAAGAACAATACCAAAGAGGACAACATCAAGGCTGCTGTTGGGCATAAATTCATAAACAAGCAACTGTTCTTGCTGATCCACACAGAAACCCAGAAGCCTGACAAGGTTTTTATGTTGAAGTTTCAATATCAGTAGGACTTCATTTGTGAACTCCAAGGCACCTTGCTCAGAGAAGCTTGAAAGCCGTTTGACAGCCACTTGCTTTCCATCAGGAAGTACACCCTAATGAGAAAAAACCCATTTTCTTTCAATATATAGCAGAATTGTTGATTTGGGTATCTCAATTATCTTATAGAAATTTGTATTACCTTGTAAACGGGTCCAAAACCACCTTGTCCCAGCATGTTTGAATCAGAGAAGTTATTAGTAGCTGAGTGTATGGTTGCCAAATCAATATAAGAATCATTTGCTTTTAACTCATCTAAGCCTTCAAAATCCTGGAAATCTGGGTTCTCAGAGTCCCCACTATTGTGTAGTTGAACATGATTTCTCAGGATTTCGTCCTTCCCTGGGACATCAAAACAAAAAGGATCAAATTTAACCTCTAAAAGGCACATGAAGATTTGTAAGAATACTTAATCTTATTGTTATAGTTACCTTTTCGAGTTCCTTTCTTCATTGCACCACAGTATACAAAGGAAGCCATTAGCACTACCACCAAAAATGCTGATCCAATTGTAAGAACTATAATCACCCATATTTTCCTTCCACTTCTTGTTGTGGGTTGAGTTTTCGGGGAAGCAGAGGTTTCATTGGCACCTTCATAAAAGGCATATAACTCATACCTAAGATAGCAACTGCGACTAAGTAACCTTGCTCCACGAGAACCATAGCACTGGGATGCAACATCTTTTATGGCAGCTTCAAGGCATTTGTTACATTCATCAGGGGATAAGTCTAAGGTACACTGCACCAGAGCATACAAAGTGTCATCTATCGTATACGGTTCATCACCAGTAGCATACTTATTTGCCGAAGAGTTAAAGGCTGCCTGTTTTGTAAGATTTCGCAGCTTGTTCTCCACAAGAGCTTGAAACTTTACTGGTTCTGAGATATTAATTACGTTATCTTTGCCGATGTTGTCTTTGACATTCAATTGACCGAGGAAGCTAACATTTGAGTAACGCAATTGACAAACTTCCTCCCAAACGACTGCTTCTGTTTTGTTCGGACAAAGATTCATTATAGCCTGTGTTGCCCCTGAGATGCAGCCATGGCAATCGTCGTATGAAACATAGTCGAGGCACATGAACTGACCATAAACTTTATCGGTTTCATTTCCATAAGAGATATTGTAGTATCTGGAGACTGAAGCGTTTGAGGCCAGTGAACCGAGGAGATTTTGCAGACTAGTTTGAAATGAAGTATTCAATGAATTATTATTGGTATTGTTTGAACAAACCGAATAGGGAGGATCAGCAAGAGCAAGATCATTAAGACCGAATAGAGAATAACAAAGCAAAAGCAAATGAAGGGTTTGTCTGAAATTAGTTGAGTGTTCCATATCTTGTCTTAATGGCTCTACTGCAGCTTTGAGACCCTACAAGCAAACCTTAAATATTACTGAGTTAGAAACACTGACAGGGAGCTATTACTAAGCAGTTTCAGGGAAGAACTTTCAAGCGAAAATAATCTACTTCACTATATAATTTCTTAATTAGAGATTACTGGTAAAATAAGTTGAAATCCAATGTATTTACAAAGATGGAAAATAATTAAAAATGGTATATCGGAGTGATATTATGACTGTGACGTTTTGATGCAGAAGTCAACTCAAGACGCGGTTGTTAATTTGCTAACAAAGCCAATGGAAAATTCATAGGAAAAAACAAAAAGGGAAGAACCAACCACTGAATATAGGTAGAAGTTTTTGGCAAAAGGATGGTAAAGTTGATATTCAATTGGTGGGTTTTCAGACTTTTGAGCCTTTCTGCATTTTAAGCTGAATCAATCAGCGGGCCGAGCGTTTAATGGATATCAACAACCGCTACATCTCAAGCCGTATCTTGTCTCAAGTCTCAATTTCATGTCGACAGACTACCCCTTGTTGTCAACTTGTCTGTAAACAATCTAGGTCTTGAATGCATAGATTGTGAGACTGAAATGAACGTGGACTGTGGAGGTTAGATTTGTAAAATAAATCTAAAATAAAATTTAATAAATTAAGTTTTATACTTGAATACATGTTTTTTTTTTTTTTTTTTTGATATTGGGGATTTGAAAAGATATTTTAGATTATAATTATAATATTTAATACTTATAACATTGGAGTATCTATACATATTTGACTTATATTTTATTTAATAATTAAAACCCAATAAAATTCTACCAAAATTAGAATGGAGACTTGAAGACCAAGGCAAAACTTTAAGTGATAATGGAAGAAGAATCTAATATTTTATAACTTGTCACATTTGTGTTGTTATGGCTTTTTATGAACACGAGTACTGCAACTACTAAAAAATAACAAGAACAAGGATGAAAATAAATTAAAAAGAATACATTAAAACTAGAAGTTAGCATTAAGAGCTGCAGATTCCAAATTGTACTTGCTTTCAATCGATGTTCAATATTGCAGTAAAGTTTTCATGTCCCAAATCGAAATCATAATTTAAGCTACAAAATTCTCGAAATTATGATATTCTAGATTTAAATAATTTTGACTCGTTATCACTAGAGTTAATTATGATTTTAGACTGATATTAATTATAGTTTTCGACTAGTGATTTTTTACATTTGTCACTAGAGTTAGGGTGACTTTAGTATGGTGCGGAAAATTAATGAATATTCAGTTTGTGAAATTTTATATAGTTTTGTTATTTGAAAATCTAAGTTTTGAATAAATTATGTAAGATCACTTAAATTATGTTTTTGAGTAATTAATTATTATTTTTGGCTTAATTGTTTTGTGGTAGAAATGTTTATGAGTTTGGTCAGGTTTGAATTAGATTTAGGTATAATATTAAAATAAATTATATAAGTGGTCACTCAATTATCAAATATTTTTATTTTAGAAACTTAAAATTTAAAAAAAAAATTGTAATTTAAACACTCGTAGTACATAATTCCATCATTTTATACAATTCCATCAAATTAATAAACGGAAAATCTGAAATCATTCACTTGTCTGCTTGGTGCTTCCATTGCCACCCCTTCCATCTCCCTTGGGGTGGAGATGAAGCTCAGGAAGAAATCGAAATAAGTTAAAACTAGCATCAATTTCCTTTAAATTAATCATAACCAACAGTATGAAAACATAAATCAACCAGTACTACTAAATTAACCACGACTAATAATTATTGAAAAAAGAACCATGACGAATAATAATAAAACAATTACTTTTATCATGATCAAATAAATATATGTGAATTAAAAAATTAACTTATTTCTTAAAAATAAGACACTAATGTTATAGGATTAGACCTTTCGTCTCGTAATCTGTGTAGTCTTAAGTGATTTCTTCGTTTAAAATATGCCTAAGTCAGCTTAATTCTTGTAAAATGAGAATTCTCACAGAATTCCTCTAAGGTACCAAAATATAGCGGAAGCAATCTCAAAGACAAAAAAATGTCGAAAGAGCAGAATAGCCACAGAAAAACAATGAACACAATGTGTTTGAATAAATACTCTTAATATGTTTTTTAACTCAAAGAATAGAATACAATGGATACAATGGACAATTACAAATGAGGGAGAGGCTATCTATTTATAGTTGAGAATCGACGGTATAAATTGAGTTACATTGACGGACGAAATCGAAGCTTATCTACAACTAAGAGATTTACACAATCTCCAAAATTATAAATCAAATCTTATCAAACTACAAATCTTCTAAAATTACTTTCCCTATTTACTACGGTAGCTTTAATTTCACATATATAATTACTTCGCTAGGCCACCAAGGCTTTAAGTGGATGGGCTTCGCCACTTGTTCTTCAAATCAGGCCAGTTCAAGTGGGTTAGATGAGCCCCCTTTAATATGTAGACCTCTATGAGACACTTTTTTTTGCAATTGTTACGAGCTTTAAATTGTGGCCCCCGACATTCTCCTTACCCATTCTTGCAACGCCCTCATTGTGTCCTCAGAATAGCACTAGTTTGATTTGACTCGGAACTTTCTCGACTAGTATCACTATCGGGTAGTCCCGCCCCTCAGAACCTTTGCCTCGACTTCCATCGTCCCTTAACTCGAACCGTTTCACTCATTGGTACATCTTGTTTGCAAGAGCCCGCTATTCTTACTCGCTTACATTGTGACTTGCCTTGATTGGGATCCCCTTAATCCGCACAACTAGGCTTCGACACGCTTATGTTAAACACTGGGTTAAGCTTGAGTTTTCCCGCCAAATCTGGTTTGTAAGCCCCCTGGCTTCCTCACTTAAGAACTTTGAAAGGGTTCTTGTGTCATTGCCAAGCCAACAAGTTAGAATGAAAAACACAACCAAAGTGTTTGAGATGTACCTTACTAGCAGCATTTACTCATATCAATTGTCCAGTTTGCATCACCACTTTATCACCAAAGTCTGATGCACAACCCACTTCTTTCATAGGTGGTAGCTCCACTAATAACTCAACAGGCTTCATATCGGTTTCATGCCCCACTAGCATTTCCAAAGGGGTTTCCTTAGCAGTCAGATCTACCGAGTCAATATTCATCCCATACGAAACATCTTCGACTAGTTAGATTACTGACAATACCTTGGTCCCAACCCTTATGTCTCAATTTATCAGCACAACACATTGTGGTTGTGAATCATTAAATATATGAATACAATCGACAAAAGGAAAAATGCATATCATAATCCAGTCAAAGAAGTTCAAGCCAAGAACAAAATCGTAATCATCTAAGTGGATTACCTCAAAATCTTCATTGCCCTTCCACTTGTCAATTTGTAGCTCGACTCTCTTGCTACTCCCATAGTAGAGACCTCTTCAAAATTTACCATCTTGATCTTCTTATTCGATTTTCTAATCGAGAGATCAAGTTTGCTCGTGACTTTCTCCTTTATGAACAAGTCTGATACTCCCGTATCAACAAGAGCACTCTTTCTCTAGCCTATGATATTGATGTCCACAAACATCAGTCCTACCTTCTTGTTATTCTTCTTTATATGAATGAGTATCATTGACCCAAGTTTTGAAGTCTTACTCTCTTCAGACTATGTTTTCTCTCATTTACTGATCATGGATAGCTTAAATCGGTCTAGATAGTCCTGCAACCTATGCGGCCCATAACACAAGAAGCACTTCATTGGCTTCTTCTCACTCTCCTTAGCTTTCTTGGCTTCGACAACCCTCACAATCAAACCAAGCCTCATGGCCTCTTCTTTTGGTTTATCACCTTTGATAGCCGAAAACACGGATCTCTCCGGATCATCGCAAAGGAAGCAATTTTATTTTGTTCCCTTTCTCCTTTGGGTTGTTGATGGTTTTCCACTTCTCATTTATGGTTTCCTATTGTCACTTTTGCCACTATTACTGTTGTCATACTCGCCATGTCCTTTATATTCCCCACTATTACCTTTCCTATTGGACTTGGAAGACTCAAACTTGTATTTCCTCAGGCCAAGTTCAATTAATGACTTCGCTACCATCATGGCTTTTGTAAGTTCCTAAACTCCTCAGGATTGCAACTCATATTCGCCCATGGCTTCAACCTATCCGTGAAGGAGAAAAACGTCTCTTTCTTGCCTAAATCAGAAATCTGGAGTATGAATTCACTAAACTCTTACACACATTCCCTAATTGTGCCTCGTTGCGTAAGTCGGCGTAACTTTTCTTGAGTCTCGTCTTCGACATACTCCGGGTAAAACTATGCCTTGAGTTTCTTTTGGAACTCCACTTAAGTCCCAATTGCGGTTCTATCATGTCTCTCATTTGTGGACCTATGATGCCACCATAACAAAACAACATCAGTGAAATACATAATAACAATGTTTACCTTAGTAGCATTGTCCATGATGCCTTTGGCACGGAAATATTGCTCCGCTCCCCACAAGAAGTTTCCCACATCGCTTGCAAACCTTGTCCCCGTAAACTCTTTTGGTTTCAAGACATTTATCTCACGATTGAGTGTTACACCAACACTTCTCCACTCACGGCAGCTCGACACATAATAAACTCTCTTTCGAACTCCTCAATTCTCGTGTTCAAAGCCCTTGTCATGGTCATTGTCTTCTCTCTCAAAGCCATCACCATGGCCTTGAAAGCATCGTTTCTTTCTATCAGCTTACCCACAATGGAATTGAGCACCCTTTGCATCTTTTCCACATTAGAGTTGAAAGACTCCAACACAAAATCTTTAAGCTACTCCTTCATTGAGTCCAACTCATCAATGCATCTCTCGACCACCTCGAGTGTCTCCCTCATGTCCCCTACGGGCCTCTCAAGATTGACTACTTATCCTTCCAAAGCCAACAGCATGTCCCTCGATCGGCTTGCTTTCCTGGCCCTCCCACAAGTCTCCATTGGCTCCATATGATTGGCAACTTCTTTCGACATCTCGAATGGTGTCTTCGTAACCTTAGCTCTGACACCAACTGTTATGGAGCTAGACTTTTCGTCTCTCAATCTGTGTGGCCTTAGGAGATTCATTTGCTTCAAATGCGCCTAAGTCAGCCTAACTCTCGCAAAATGAGGATTCTCGCAGAATTCCTCTAAGGCACCAAAGTGTAGCAGAAGCAATCTCAAACACAAAAGAAGCTTAAAAGAGTATAACAGCCACAAAAAAAAAAAATGCACACAAAGTATTTGAATAAATGCTCTCAATATATTCTTTAATGCAAAAAATAGAATACAATGCATACAATAGACAATTACAAATGAGGGGGAGACTCTCTATTTATAGTTGAGCTCCCCAAAATCGACGGTATAGATTGAGTTACATTGACGGAAGAGATCGAAGTCTATCTACAGTTAAAGGATTTACACAGTCTTCAAGATTACAAAATCAAATCTTCAAAAATTACTTTCCCTATTTACCAAGGTAGCCCTAATTTTTCATAATTGCTTTGTTGGGTCACCAAGACTTTACGTGGATGGGCTTTGTCACTTGTTAAATGAGCCGCATTTAATATGTAGATCTCCATGGGACACTTTTGTTACAAAGCCTATGACTTGTGACACTAGCATATGGTTTAGCAACAGTTATTTGCACAAAAAAAAAAAAAAAATTTTGGACGTTGAACTCAATTTTTATTTACAACAGTTACATTCATTTGTTTTTGGTAAGCTTAAAAATTGTAAATATGGAAGTTGAGTTAATTAGACAAGTGTTTAATGGCTGATTGTGGTCACAAAATCTAGATATGGTTTGACGTTAAACTAAGGAAAATCAGAGCGAAACTTCCATTGTATTGAAGCTGGAAGGAAATTCAGTAGTTTAGATAACTCAAGACTAATCAATTTCTCCCTAATTATCCCTTTTCATTTTGTTATAGTTAAATGTCGTTCATAACGACTGAGTTAATTAATGGTTGGTGAACTCTACAGCTCAATAATTTAATATTTCCGTTGAACCCAATTTTGGATTTGAGTTCCCATTGTTATAATCTTTCCTTGTTTAATATAGTGTTTAAAAATATTAAATTTTGATTTAATTCTTTAAAAAATGGGAGTGAATATTATAAAAGTGTCAATTGGTCAAAAACTTAGCTTTGATTTCTTGCAAAAACGTATCTATCCAAGGCTATTTAATTAAATAAACTAATAAATACAAGCATTAGCAGTTGGTTTTAGTTTTATCAAAACTAAATAATGATGTATAATGTATTCATGAAGTCAAATACTAGGTGATGGATCACGTTCCTTGCAATGGTATCAAAGTTCACAATAAATAGATCAACTAAATTTAGGCTTAAATGAGGCATGAATTTCACAATAAATAAATTAATTAAATTTAAGATTAATATGAATTTGGATTTTTTTTATATTAGGGCCTAAATTTCTTTTATATAAATTAGACTTTAAATTTGGTAATTGTTCTCAAACTAGGTTTGAACTAAGTATCAGTTTCAACATTGAGACTTACATTTTTTTGTCCAAGTTAATTCTTGAATTTGACAATTGTTTCCATATTAAACCTTAAACTTTAAGATTTAAAGGATTAACTTGGATAAAAAAATTTAGGTCCTAATATAGAAAAAATTTACCAAATTCAAGTCTCAAAATGAGATTTAACCCTAAAATTTATGTTTTGGTACATTAATCTAAATTTGTGCCCAAACGTGGTTTAAGGCCCATCTCATTCATGCTTTTGCCCAAACCTTAAACCCAACGGAAAAGAAACTCAACCATTTTCGTCTCTTTCTCCAACTCTTCAGTGAACCGTCACAGTAACTGAAACGATCCCATTGTCGTTATGGCAGTTACTCTGAAAAGATTATCCTCAATTCCTCCTTTCATTTTCAGGAACTTTCCTCTTTCTACTCCTTCACGTTTTGGCTCTATCTATAATTTCTCTGTGTACTCAACTAACCAAACCGCATTCCCAAATAGCATGGTCAACTCCGGTCAGTTTCTATAGCATCTCAGCTGTTTGCTAAAATGTCTTAATGGATATGTATTGCTCAAATACTTACCGGTTAACTTTTCTCTTTCTTCATATTCTTTTTTCTGTCAAGACAGAAACTGGAGCTGACGTTGATGATGGCCAGGAGTTTTTAAAATGGAAAAATGGTGGTGGCCATTTTCATAAGTCAGCTTGTATTGATCCAACTGTGGTTATCGAGATTGGTGCGATAGCTCATCCGAAATCCGTTTTGGGTGCAAATGTTCATGTTGGTTCAGGGACTGCTATTGGCCCTTGTGTTAAAATCGGCCAGTTTACAAAGATTGGGTAAATCTTTCAATATGACATCCCATGTTGTGAACTTTGATGTTTTGCTTTAATTTTGTGTTTATGGCCTCTTTGTTTCCTGATTGATTTATTAAACTTTGTTCAGGTATAATGCTGCACTTAGTAACTGCACTGTAGGTGATTCATGTGTAATCCATAATGGAGTTTGCATCGGTCAAGATGGTAAGGTCAGCTTCTTCTGAGCTTGAAAGTTATAGAAGACATCGGATTTATTCATTTGGTAGTTAATCCGCTATCAAAATGTCTACATATATCTCCTTTTCTTCCTTACCTGTGTTATTGGACTATTGAAGTGTAATTTTGTACTGAAGTTGAATTTGCTTATCTAATTTTATTCATTGCAGGATTTGGATTTTTTGTCGATGAGGATGGCAACATGGTGAAGAAGCCTCAAGTTGGTGTTTATTGGATTTTAAGAATTACAACATTCACAACTAGAAAAATATCCTAACATGATCATATTTCTTAACAGCCTGAATAATTGGCTATAACTTGAAACATATATATACAATCTATTAACTGTTAGAATAGTTGAAATTGTCTCTTATGCTACATAGGAACTTCTTTAAAACTTGCTTGTTTTTCGAGCACTACAAGGCATAACTTAGGAATTGTTTTATGATTAACATTTCTATTATCATTGAATTTATTCTTGTTGATTTAGAAAAGAAAAAAGGTAAAGAATTGCTGCTTGGGTGTTTCAGATTTGTTGAACAAGTAAATTCAATTATTATTTTTTTTGTGTTGTTTTTCCTCAGATGTTAAATGTTAAGATAGGGAACCACGTGGATATTGGAGCTAATACATGCATTGATCGGGGCAGGCTAGTTATCTATTAACTCTGAATGTTTTCCACTTCTAACTTGTTTCTGCATTCCTGAGCAGACCAATGTTGAATGAAAGTATATCACCTATTTGGTTGTGCAGTTGGAGAGACACATTAATAGGAGATCATACAAAGATAGATAACTTAGTTCAGGTGGTGTTTTCTGTCTGACCTTGTTGATAGCCATACTCTATGGTAATGCCCTTACCCAAAAGCTGGCCATGCAGATTGGACATAATGTAGTTATTGGGAAAAGTTGCATGCTTTGTGGACAGGTCGGCATAGCTGGTTCAGTGATGTATGTTATTAGTATCCTTTAGTTCTTTTCTCCAGTTTTCCCTTCTTGTTTCTTATGTCTCTGAGTGTGCTCAAGTATGTGAACTTGATAAAATTTTCAAAATTTCTGGGAGTTGTGATCATATTTGGTTTCTGTCCTGCCACAGAATAGGAGACTATGTAGTCCTAGGGGGAAGAGTAGCAGTGCGTGATCATGTCTCTATCATATCAAAGGTATTTACTTGATATTGAGAAGAAAAAGTTAATTCTTGCTTTGAGTTGTCGAGGGTCCTTTAAAATTTTATATAGTGACACAATTAAGAGATCAGTATGACAATCAATTTGCATGTTTAGAAATTTAACTTCATATTAGTAAATGCCTGGCAAGAAAAATGACCTATTGCCAAACATTCAGATTGTATACTTGTTCAAAGCTGTCTTGCTTACTGTATGTTTTTCCTTTGTCATTGATTTGATTATATCCCATTGTAATAGCAAAGGGAGTTAAAGGTTTAAATGCTTCCATGAAGGGTATGTTTCTAAATGAAGTTAGTCATGCAGGTGCGACTAGCTGCTAATAGCTGTGTCACTAAGGACATCAGAGAGCCTGGGGACTATGGTGGCTTCCCTGCTGTAAGGATACATTTACATTCTCAATAACTTTGATCTGTTATCAATGTAGAACTATCGAGTAAAAACTCATCTGTCAAATTCTTTTTCTTGCAAAGCTGACACAAAAAGGGGCCTAAACATATTTGAGTTACTGCTTTGCAGGTACCTGTTCATGTTTGGCGAAGACAAATTGCTATTCAATGTCGGAGTTCAAAAAAAAGGAAATCCTAAGGTTTATTAAAAGCTTAGGTCATAGAATTACATATGATACTTGTCTTTCTAGTAGTACTTACTACGTTTACTTTTTTGAAATTAATTTGGAGGGAGGGGATGGCATGCTAACTTTCATTCTGTCAATATAATATACTTTTGGCTTAAACGATAAGTAGATGAGCCCTATGTTATGGACTCTTTTGTTGGCAAGACTTAGTGAAGCAATTAGCTGGAACTTACCTAAATGGAATACTAGTTACATAAGGATTCTTCTTTACAAATTCTTATGATTTAGTTTGTTAAAGCATATATGAGCTGCAAATAGGTTAGGAAGATTAGTTTGAAATCCCTTAAATTGAGGGATTTGATTAGGATATTTTGTTTGATTATGATTTTGTTTCCTATTTTCCCCCCAGTAATCCCCTTTATGATATCATGTATTGTGAAGGTGGATATAAGAATTTCAGAATCATTTTCTCTTTTAATATGGTATCAGAGCTTTAGGGATTTTTTTTGGAATTTATTATTCTTTTTTGCGCAACTTTCATTGTTGCCATTACGATACTATTTTAGCCTTCATTCCTGCCACTTCTACATAATTTTTCCCATTTCCTTATCAACCTATTTCAACCTTCATCATTGTCATTGTTGTGTAATTTTTCCCTTTTCTTCTCTCCATTTTCTATTCCTTCACCGTATCATCTAATTGGTACAAAATTGAAATTTTAAGAATTTAATTCGCCCATAAGCAATCTAAATATGAGGAATCCTTGATAATGAGTAGGTTAAATAATAAAGAAATTGAGAAGCTCGTTAGGGTCTTTTGAGAAACCTTTTGGAACATCTTGTTCTTTATCCTTTTCAAGTAAATGTTCATTTACTTTTTCCATGAATGCCTCAGAAAGACTTTAAGGTAACTCTTGGATGATAGACTTCGGAACCACATACTATATGTCCCCAACATCTCAATTCTTCCATACCTATACCCCATGCCCGAGTAACAAAAAACAAATTGTAATTATCAATATCTTTTTAGCTATTGTTGCATGATTCAAAGACATAAATATTGCACCTATTTTTATCATTAGAAGTGTCTTCTATGTACCAAAATTGTTGGCCAATCTTATCTTCATTCAAAAGCTTATGATCTCAAAAGTCATGCTATTTTTTCCCCTTCTTATTGTGCCTTTCAAGACCAAGGCATGGGGAAGACGATTGGGCTTGCTAAGGGAAGGTGTGGTCTTTATCACCTTGAATCATCTTAGAAAATTAGAAATAACTTATCTCTATCCTTTCTTAGTTCTTCAAATAAAGTTACCATTTGGTCGTATCACCTACGCCTAGGTCATCCATATTTTAGGGTTTTAAAGGTCATGTTTCCTCTTTTTTTTTTTTCCAAGGATTAGATATTGGTGAGTTTGATTGTGATATTTGTGAATTGGCAAAACACATTTGTGTCTATCTTCCTATTAGCAACACAAGAAGTTCTTAGCCTTTTTCATTAATACATAGTGACATAAGGGATCCTTCTACCATACCAAATGCTTTGGGGTCTTGTTGGTTTGTATCTTTAATTGGTGATTATTCTCGAGGTACATGGCTCTTCCTCCTTAAACAAAAATCTGACTTCAGCATTATTATTCCTAATTACCACTCAATGGTTCAAAACAAATTTGGGGTTTGAATAAAAAGCTTTAGTATAGACAATGCTAAAGATTAATTCAACCAAAATTTTCCACTATAGTTTCAATCATAGGTCATTAAGCATGATTTATCTTGTGTCATCATATCACAACAAAAAGGGTTAGCTGAAAGAAGAAAAAAATACATTTTCACAACATTGCTCGTATTTTACCCTTTCAAGTGAATGTTCCTAAGTCCTTTTGGGGGTAAGTTGTTCTTAATGCCACGTACATGATAAACAAACTTGTTTAATGTGTATTAGACCCCCAAAAAAAGTCCCATAGAACTCAATAATTTTTACTTGCTTTTGAACCTCAAATGGTCTCACTTGGAGTATTTGGGTGTATTACCTTTGTTCATTTCCATAACTAACATAGAGAAAAACTAGATCCTTAAGCCATCAAATCTGTCTTCATAGTTTATTCACCCGCCCTAAAAAGATACAAGTGATATAATCCTTCATAAAAAAATGTTTACATCTTTGTTGATGTCACCTTTGTAGAAAATGCACCTTTTTTCCTCCAAGTCCTATCTTTGGAGGAAGATTTCAATGATTGAAGATAGCACTTTTGAGTTTTTTGAATAATTTTAAACCCTCGATCTTCCTTCAACTTGTGTTGTTAAACTCGAGTCCTCTAAACCTATCACTTTCAAGTCGCCTAAATCTCGTGCTTTTGAACCCATGTTTTCTAAAGTTACCATTTAGGAGCCACTTATTCTCGTGTTGTAAGCTTGAGTCCTCTGAACCTATCACTTTTAAGTCACCTAATCCTGCCTCTAAACCTGTGTCATCTTCCCTACCCACTAACGTTGCTCATAATCTTTCACAATTTTTATGTGCATTTAAGGAGAAATATCATTTTAGAACTGCCACAAGTTTAAGAATCCAACTCAAGCTCTGGGAATGAAATCATGGTAAGATTTAACCCTTCCCCTTTATACACACAAACTGTTGAAAAATCTATTGAACCAACAGATGACCTTAACCTCCCTATTGTTGTTAGAAAAGGTCGCAAAGAGTGCACTAAACATCCACTTTATCCTTTATCTTATTATGTCTCCTTTAAGCACCTATCACAAGCCTACAAGAAATTCATTGTTTCTAAGCCATTGTCAAAAAGAGAATGGATGAATGCTATAAGAGAGGAGATAAGTGCTTTAGAAAGAATAAAACATGGGAAATTATTGGGTCTAATCCAATCTCTACCCCTAATAGTTCCAAATCTTAAGTTGGGAGGAGCTAAAGAATAATTAATTGTTGATAAAAGGATGTAAAAGTTAGTTGGTAGGTTCATATATCTTTCTCATATTTGACTAAGCGTATCTTACTCAATGTAATAAGTCAATTGATGCATGATTCAAAAGAACCTCATCTTCAAGCTGCTTATAGAGTGTTGCATCACTTGAAGCGGGATTTGGGGAAACGGATCTTGTTCTAAAAAGTTGATACTCTTAATCTTGAAAGTTACACCTGTGTTGACTATACGGGTTCCCCAGTGGATAAAAGAGAAATTTTAGGGTATTATTCTTTTCTTAGAGGTAATCTAGAAACATGAAGGAGCAAGAAACAAAATAGTGTTAAGGTCATATGAGAAATCAAAATTTAGGGCTATTCTCATTTAAACTACTATGGCTACAGATTATTCTAGATGATCCATGAGTCAAATTAAAAGGTCTTATGAAGCTCTATAATGACAATAAACCAACTATCAATATTACTAATAATTCTATACAACATGATAGGACAAAACATATTGAAATTGATAAACATTTCTTCAAAGAAAAATTAGATGATGGGATAGTATGTAATGTTATTTGCTTAATCAAAATTTCAATTAGCAAATGTCCTAACGAAAGAGATGAACAATTCAAGTTTCCATGAGCTTATATCCAAGCTGGGATAGTAGTGCTAAAATGTATGAGTGAGGGATTTGATTAGATATTATTTGATCAAGATTCTTTTTATATTATTTAGTTTTCTATTTTTTCCTTTGTGATTATGTGAAGGTAGATGGATAAAAATTTCAAATTTAATTTCCCCTTATATTGGTATGAATTACTATTTTTCATGATTTTCTAATTGAAACATTATAAACCTCTAATTAAGATAGGTAATTTTCTTATTAATAAGATTAAGTAAAAATTATTACTAAACCTGCAAGAATGGAGCTCTTCTAAAAAGGTCTAAGGTATCAATTTCTTTTGACGAGTTAAGTTTTTTACTAAGTTTCTCTAGAAACAAGAATAAGAAACTAATCCCTAATTCAATCAAGATATAATTGTGCATCATTAATGACTTGATCCTTGTCTAGGGAGTCTAATAATTTGACGTTAGATCCAAACACCATGGGTGATAAAAGAACATGTGAGAAATTGGAGGCTTTAATCTAAACAACTATCTTGGAATCCGAAGTCAGGATGGAAGTTAGGAAGCACCAACTAACACTTGAAAGTTCTCTTCCAACCTTCAAATTTATTGCGTAACAAATAATAAGACAGAAATTGATAAATCTTGTGTTGGTCAACTAGTCATGTTGAAGGCAAACAAAAATTCTTGATGACAAATAATGAACTTGGAAGTGGCAACAACAATGGAGGAACAATACCACACTTCACCAAGTTAGGTTTCCTAATTTATGATGGGTTTAAGGAATCTTTGATATGTCTTCTCCAATGTTAAAATTATTTTACCAACCAACAACATTTATAACAAATCAAGTTAGGATTCATTTGTTTGCCAGTAAAATGTTTTCCGGAAAATAATTTCTGGAAAATGATTTACTTTTCTGGAAAATGATCTACTGAAAATATTTTCTGGTATTTGGATGAATCTGTGTAAAATATTTTCTGTTGTTTGGTAGATTTCCTGAAAATATTTTCCGGAAAAGCTGTTTTTACATATATTAATAAATATATATATAATTAATTTATGAATTCTGACAAATAGATCCATAATGCCAAATACATGAAGAGAAAAAAAGCATGTATAAATAAGTTTGACATAAGTACAGAACTATCCATTCTTCTTTCAAATCTCTTTAATGAAATATTTACAATACCCGTTTTCTCAATGTCAGTGTGCCTTAATACATGTTATTTCAAATGTTTGTCATCAGTAACTCAATGCAAGACATTGTAGTACCAACTCAATGCAAGACGTTGCTAGCACCAAATAACTTTAAAACTAAAACCAATTGTTGGCTAGTAACTGAAACAGCCTATGGCCACCATGTAAAACGTGCAATGTTGAGCCTTGAGCTGGTCATCAATGCTAAAGGGAAGAGCTACAAATCACATCTGTTGGGGTTTTGACAGCAGAGGAAGAACACAAAGGCAAGTAACCTGGATGATGTAAAGATTAACTTCATTACTTGAATAAACAGTATGCCATATACATAAGTAGTCCGGATTATATGTGTTGGTTTTTTTTAGCAAAAAACTAAGGAGAAAAAAGAAAAATGAATGCAAAGAAGTTTGAACAAGAAGAAAACTGAATTTGATATCCAAAAATCAGATCTTTTTCATTGACTTGAGAAGCATTTATGTTACAATGAAATATGGCAGTTACTTAATGTATAATTGCTCCCACTAATACATGACTAAAACCTAGCTAGAATTACACACAAAATGTAGCGGACATACCAGCTATAACATCAAACATAAATCAACAACTACTTCTACTAACTTTAAGTATAAATTACATTGGAACTAAATCAAGTACAAATGAACAAAATAAACAAATGCTGCTGCTTCTCTGGTTCAGCTTGGATGCTAGTCTGCATGCTGGTTTCCTGTTGCATTGCAGGCCAAAGTTCAACAACATCCTATACCTTGCTTAATAACAAATTAGTTCAAAAACATTAGCATCACATAACCAACATTTGGAGATGACTTGTCAAGATTACCCTAGAATTTAATGAATTGAGCTAGTGTTAGATAGATGGTAACAATTGGGAATGTGATGTTTAAAGAAAGGCGATTGAGTACCGGATGATTGACTCGTTGAAGCACACAAAACATGAAAACAACTAATGCATCAAGAGCAAATGGATTTGAGTTGATCCCTGCAAGTTGATAGAGAAACTCAACTAAGGCTGAGATAATTGATGAATAAACATACGTTGCTTGGACTCCCAACTTTTCCATGGAGAGTAAATATAGAGTTATCTTTTGCTGTCAGTGTGCCATGCATATATGAAACCTCTACAAAATCATCAAACAGGTAATAGCTACCTTGCGAACACAATGTCGGTTCAATCTCGGATTTGCTTCACTTCAATAACTTGGTTTTGTTTTTCTTCTACTTAAGCTTTAGCTAAATGCCAGTTGGCACCAAGACTAGCCGAATATAGAACTAAAACTAGAATGAGACTTAAAATGACTTACTTTTTGAAAGGTGTCAAGTATTCTTAAGCCTTAGCTAAATACCAATAGACAAAAGAGAGATACGGATGCCTTTCAAGCTTATTCTTTCAAATATTGCAAAAAAAAAGTTGAAATCTTATTAGTCAAAACTTTTATGAATATTGGCATAAAAATTAGTCAAATCTAGAACTAAAAGTAGAGTGAAACTTAAAATGACTTACTTTCCAAAAGGTATCAAATATTTAGACAAAAATTATAACAACTTAGATACAGATACTGAAAAGAAAACAAAAATGGTTTGGCGTCTTATAACTAATCCAAACAGTCAAGTCTAGTGAATATAATAATCTTCTAGAACTTTAATTTACTGAACTTTAATTTACTTGTCCTACATAAACCATTTATTTTACTTAATCTTATATGCCAAGTATCTTAGGCACCGCAATCAGTAATATACATTAGTACAAGTATATTAAGTCAGACTTCTACATACATTTTTCTTAAGGTAAGGTATTCAACCGAGATGTAACAACATGGCTCAAAAGTAATAGAAACGACTCAAATCTAACCCAAGACTCAACCCATGCAAAACAACTTGAGTGATAAAATGACCAACTATAACCCATTTGTTTTCCTTTAGGCCCCAACAAAAGAAATAAGGACAATTTTAAGACAACCATATGCAGACAAAATATACTAGCAACCAAAAGATGAAGTGCACCCGGAGGGTTTAACTTTCACAACAAAAATTCCCACTGCAAGCATCTTTAGAAGCAAAAGTTTATAGCATTGATCATAAAACATTTAGCTAGTGAATTCACTCAGACGTGCATTTCATTATATCGCCAAAGGACCAACTATCACCTAACAATTAGCACTATTGACAGACTGAGCTTCCTAACAATTAGTTACTTACATTGTTGTTCACAGGCATATTCAAACCAAAAGATGTATCTGATTGCTTGTTTGCATCAAAGCTTGAAAGTGCCCCACTATTGGCAGCAATCCCAGGCTGCCACATATTGAAAGCTTGACTTTTATAAGTACCATAGGAGTCACCCCAATTATGATGTCCACCAGGGTTTCCAATGCCTAGTGACCCATAATTATCACCCACTCTACAGAATACAACTAATACAAATAAACTCACCGATTCTATAGTTAAGCAATAAACCATAAGAACAACTCCGATCAAGAACTTTTTCTCCTGTCAATCCAAGAACACAAAATTTTAAAAAAAAATGCAAAACTAAATAAGAAAAAAATGAAAATTTCAATTAGAAAAAAAGAAAAACACAAAAACTTACCTCAGGATTCTTGTATGAAGAAAGGTGCTCGAAAATAAGAAACAATGAAAGGGAAATTGTTATGACAGAAAAACCCCAGCAGCAAAAGTCACCCAAATAGGAGGCAAATAGCCCAATAGATAATCTGTAGTGTTCATCGGCTACTACACTTTCTCTCAATTTGATGACAATCAGCATAATTCATTAAAATAAAAATGTTAGAAATCAAAGAACGATCATTGCCTTAAGTCAAGACCCAGCGAAGAATTCATGGTAGATTTGCCTGAGAAAGAGAGAAATGAAACAGAATATGCTGAGAAGAGAAGATATGCTACTGACTTTTACCTGGAAGAGAAGATGAAGAACGGAGGAAAGAAAAGGAATGAAGAACGGAAGAAGGAGAATGAGCCTTACCTGGATGAAGGAGGAACCTGTAAAGGTCCTTGACCAAACTGATTTGCAACCCAGGGGGAAGGGGAAGGGGAAGGGGAAGGGAAAGGGGAGAAGAATGTGTCATTTTCCGGAAAATGTCTTACCGAATTCAAAAGCGCAAGACATTTTTCTAAAGAATGACTCTCATTTTCCCGTGTTTTGTAAAATATTTTCCCATGAAAAATCAATTACAGCCAACAAAACAGCAAAAAAGCATGAAAAGCTTTTACGGAAAAGCTTTTTACAAGTTACCAAACGGAGCCTTAGTCTAGTAGTTTTCCACTTGTTGGGGGAAGCCCAATTATGGTATTATAAAATCAAGCAATAGAAGTTAGATATCAATTTATACAAATTTACTTAGTTTTAAACATTGCATTTTGGCCCTCCATTATGAGGTAACATTTTTGGGGACCTATTAATTTAAGGCAAACAAGTTATGCGAAGGAGTATTAATGACCCTTTTTTCTGAATTGACCAACAAGTATTTTATTCACTACTAGACTAGTTGACTCCATTCATTTGGATGTAAAGGTGTAGCTGTCGACAAACCTTGTGCAAGCCATGAGCTTGGCCAAGGATTTTGAGAAAAAAAAAAAAAGACAATAGATTCTTGTGAGTTCACTTTGCAATTCCAAAACAGCATCCAGGATGGTCACCAAATCTAATAACTCAACAACTTCATCTCCAAAATTTGTCACTAAGGAAACACAGTTTCAACTAATTCTCGAGTGTTTCTTCTCCATTTATTATGAAATTAACAAGGGTAGAAATGACAAAAATGCAATTCAAGAGATTATGCTATTATTGTAAGGAAGTATTTGTTCGAAGGCATTAATGTAATAAGCTATTTTCAATAGAAATTGAATGCAAACTAGACCAACCTATTCAAGGAAAACTTATAGAACCAACCACCTCTTTACATACAATAATGAGGAAACAAGGGTTTAATACAATCCAATTGTAGGCTATGATAAATAATCATAATCATGCCTTACAAAGTTTGGTTGATTTTGGAAGCACCACAATTTCAATAGCTCTATTACTTCTACCATATTGGGATTCAACATCCATCCTTCAATCTAATCTATCGATTTCAATGGAAAAAGGAGAGAAAGTTTCTAGTGTCAACACATGTTTGGTTATGCAAAATTTCATTGTTAACTATCCATTTCTTGATGACTTCTTTGTGATTCTATTCAATGGTTTTGATATTTTTTTAAGTATCAAATAACTACAAACATTAGGGCTAAGCATATGGGATTTTAAACCTAAGCTATAAATTTTAACACGGACAACTCTTTCATAATGCTTCATGGGTAGCTTGCATTTAACCAATTACGATGCCATTGGCTTTAGGCCTTAACTTTATTGAAGGAATTAGACAAATGAATAAGAAAATTCATTGATTTATTTCATAAACCAGAAGGGTTGACACTATTGCAGTTGTGATCACTACATACGCTTACAATAAAAAAGAAGACGAGTAGTGACCTTATTGGTATCCTTATTTACAAAACGGATGAAATTGAAAGCTAATGTGAATATATGTTGCAATAAGGGATTGTTTATGTAGAAACTATTTTTTTGAAAAAGGCACCGACTTTATATTTTGAAAATGAAAATGAAAGTGGGAGTCGCCACCAATCCTTTTTTGATGAGGTGTGATCGGGTCACCTCGTAAAACGGATGTTTTTAATTAACGGTTTCATTTATTAAAACAACAATTTTGGTCTACGAAATTCAGAAAAAAGGTTCGGGAGTCGGTTACGTACGAAGAATGATTAGCACCCTCGTAACGCCCTAAATTGGTACCTAATGGATTAATTAATGTCTTAATGTCGACAATTTGAAAACTTGAAAAGATTTTAAAATATGATCCTTTTTTATTAATGTTAATTTTAAAAACGCTTGAATAAATCAAAAAGAAAGTTAAAGACTCTCTCATCTCGAGGTAATAAAATGTTACATCCCGTAAGCTAGGACACAACACTTTGAACCCTCGAGAATAAGCTTGCCTTTAAAATTTTTTATTGAAATTTCATGTATTTTGAAATTTAAAAGGATATTTGGCTATTTAGATTTAACGAGAAAGTTGAAACCCTGTAAGTTGGGGTACGATTTCTCGAATTTCCAAAACGTGAAATATTACCTTATTTGAAAATTTTTCCTTTTTTGAATAATAGTGAGTACAGCTCTTAACGATGGGCATTTATTTTGTTTGGAATAAAATAAAACTATCTATATTCGATAAATACGTTGAAGCTTAATTCACGACATGATTTAAATGAAATGACTAAAAAAGTAAAGTGGAATACAGAGTAATAATAAATGAATGCTAATGCATGACAATAATATGAAAATACAAATAAACGAATTATAGTGCGCACAATGGCAATAATCACACAACATACATCATTTAAATACTAACATTAATAATCAAAGAAAAATTAAATAAATAATATAAGAAATAATTTGAAGTAAATAATGATTTAAAATAAATAATTTATAAAAAAAATTCAAAATAAAATAATAATAAAGTTTAAATAAACAAAATAATTTTTTAAAAATAAATAGCGTATAAAACAGTTTAAACTAAGTAATTTATATAAAAATTTAAAATAGATAATATATACAAAAATTTAAAAATAAATAATATATATAAATTTAAAAATAAATAATGTATAAAAAAGGTTTAAAAATAAACATTATATATATAAACATTTATAATAATAAAAGAATTCAAATATAAATAATAAGATAATTTTAAATAAATAATACATAAAATAGCTTAAAATAAATACGATATATGGAAACCTAAAGTAAATAGTATAAAACAATTTAAATAATTAATATAAAAAAATTAAAATAAATAATATATACAAATCATCTTAAAATAAATAATATATAAAATAATTTAAAATAATCATATAAAAATTTTAAAATAAATAATATGTAAAAAAAAGAAATTTAAAACAAATGATATACAAAATAGTTTAAAAATAAATGATATATAAAAAAGGTTTAAAATAGATAATGTAAAAGTTTCAAAATAAATAAATAAATAACAAATTTGCAAAAATAAATTGAAATTAAATAGATTTGGAACTAAGTCAGAATAAAAATAGAGTTAAAGGTAAAAATTATAACAAAATAAGTAAATGAGGGCTAAAATGAAAGGGCGCGAAAGACCGAGGACCAAATGGGTAAAAAAAAATCCCTGGACATGTGTCCATTCCAGCGCGTCAGTGGGTCAGGGACCCAATTGAAATGCGCAGAAAATTCCATGGCCAAATTTTTAAAAATAAAAAAGTAAGCAAAAGGAAATAAATCAAAAATGCGGAAGGGCCACGAAAATAAATAGCCCAAAACTCAAAAACACGCAGGTTCCCCTCCTGGAGCGAGTCGGGTTCGGGTTGAGAGGCCCTGTACGGCGTCATTTTGGCGCCAGGGCTCCCAACCCAAAACGGCGCCATTTGCTTCTATTATAAAAACCAATTTTTTTTCTTATTTCTGCCATTTAGTTTTTTTTTAAAAAAAAGACAGTCCCCCTTTTTCTTCTTTTTCTCTGCTAGGGTTTTACACCCTCTTTTGCGCCGTAGCCGGTTTGCCAACATATATGGCGGCCGGAGTCACGAAATAAGAATTTTAGCCCTTTCTTTTAACGTGCCCCAAAGGCGAAACCCCTTTTAGCCCAAAAAATAAAAAGAAACGGGAGCCTTGGCCTCTCCTTAGAACGATAACAACCCCGGAGAGAGGCTTTCCCGACGACGAGCGGACAGAACGTCTCAAGCGAGTACTTGTTTTCTTTTTTCTTTTTTGTTTTTTTTGTATGTAAGTAAAAAAAAAAAACTTAAAGAATAAAACAAATAAACAAAAGCGAAAATCACCTTAAAAAGTTCAAATATTTTGTAACAGCCCGATTTAGGGCTTAGTCGAAATAGTGGTGCGAGACCACAAATCCGAAGTAGAAATATGAGTTTTATGATTTCCATAAGGCTTATGGGGTATTTGCATGATTGTGTGAAAATTTCATGAAGAAATTTTATTAATTAGTGAATAAATTGTCCATTAGGACTAAATTGAAAAGATTAGAAAATATGATATTCTAGAAAATTTAAGTATGAAATAAAATTATAAAAATTACTAGAGGTCCTTATTTAGCAATTAGACCATTATATGTTAATATGGAAAAAAAATGGACATGAGAAGGAAAAATCTCAAGAAAGGATCATTAAGGACATTTTTGTCATTTGGTTAATGAAAGAATTAAAAGGGAAAATAAGTCAAAAATGGTGTCATCTTCCTTCCTCTTGGCCGAAAATCACAAGGAAGCCATAACTAGGGTTTCTTCAACTTCCAAGCTTGATAGTAAGTGCATCTTAGCCCCGTTTTTAATGGTTTTCGTATTTTTGAAACCCTCGTACTTAGTTTAGCTATTTCTAGCTATATTTTGAGCTAGGGTTTATGTTCAAAAATTTACCCATGTATGACATGCATGTATTTTGATGTTTTATGGAAGAATATGAAAGTTTGATGTAGGATAAACATATTTTTCTAAGTGATTTTCATGAAAAATGCATAAAAGGACCAAATGGTAAAAGTTGTAGAAATAGTCATACATGAGTGAAATAGTGAAAATTAAAGGTGGTTATAGTTGAGAATATGATTCGACTAGGCTTGAAATACAAGAAAGTTGAATGAAAATCATTTTACGAGCCTAGGGGAAAAAGTGTAATTATATAAAAGTTTAGGGGCAAAATCATAATTTTGCTAAAATATGAATTATGAGTCAATGTAGTCAATGTGTGTATTTAACAAGTGAAATTATTATTATAGATCAAGAAACACGAAGCCCGGATCGAAACCGAGGTAAGAACAAAATCGAAGACCAAATCGAGCATCAATACACATTTTGAAAATCAAGGTAAGTTTGTATAAAGTTAAAGTTTCATAATGTTTCGATACTTGAAACTACTTAATATTATGACAATGTATGTATTGCTATGGAAATCAAGTGATGAAGCCTTGACGAGGAAATGGTGAAAATAAGCTAGGTGAAATTCCGGATAAAGATTAGGAATAATGAGGATACTCATGTTATAGCATTGAATAAGGAAAGTCTCGTGTAAGACCATGTCTGGGATATGGCCTTGGCACTAAAAGGAAGATCTCATATAAGACCATGTCTGGGACATGGCATCGACATCTATGTACGATCTGGTATAAGACCATGTTTGGGACATGGCATCGACATCGAGTTATGAGATTTCATGTAAGACCATATCTGGGATATGACATCGGCATCAAGAGGTGATCCCATGTCAGACCATATCTGGGATATGGTATTGGCGTCAAGATTTATGCATGATGAGTTTGAATATCTTGCGATAATCTGATTAGTTCAAGGACAAAAGAGTTAAGTATGTAAAATGGTATAGAGCCAAAACTATTTATGGATGACCTTGTGTTTCATTCATTTTAAGATTGATTAAGATTTGAATTATGCTCATGATAGTATATGTGCTGAGTTAAATGACAAGTGATACAGGTACCATGAGTAGGTACAAGTTATGAACCCATAATGTGATATGGGATGGGTAAGAACAAGTATGAGTAAGTATGAATAAGCATGTTTAAGCATTTGAGACATATGTTGTCATTGTATCATGAAATGGATGAATTTAGTTTGAGCAATTATGTTGCTTTAGAATTTCATGCAAGCTTACTAAGTTATATGCTTACCCCTTTTTTTTCCCTTTTCCAAGTAGTTTCGCCAAGTTAGCTCGGGGATCATAAAACATTGGAGCTCGGATCACACTATCAACCGTTCTTTTGGTATACTAAAGTCACTTCATTCTGAGTATGGCATGTGTAGGAACTTGATTATTTTGTGTTATGTCATGTTTGAAGGCCAAAGGGTTGGCTATTAATATTTTACACTCATTTTGTAAATAGCCATGGTGAATTGGTCAGTATTGCCAAGTTCATGTTATAAAGTTGATGAGTGAAATGAAATGAATCCTCATGCAAGTTATTGAGTAAAACATGGAAAATGAAAGATAAATTTAAGGATTCTTCAAAGTTTAATATTGCTATGTATGAGCTTCTTGTGATGAAATGAATGAGTTTATGTTTCAGGGTGACAAAAATGCTTGGAAAATAGCCTCTAATTGTCCATACGGGCAGACACATGGGCATGTGTCTAGGCCGTGTACGACACACGGTCAACCCCCATGGGTATGTTGATAGGTCGTGTGTCCCCTGCATTTAGTTACAAGAATTTGATTCGTCATACGGGCCAGCACACGGGCGTGTGCTTAGGCCGTGTGCTCATTAAGAGGTTACTGAAGTCATAAACAGAATACCCTTAGTTCCACACACGGGCGAGGACACGGGCATGTCGAGGCCATGTGAAGGACACGGGCCATTGACACGGGCGTGTGTCTGGCTATGTGAAAACCCCTGTAGGTTCAAAATAAAAATAAATTCTACACGGGCTAGGGACATAGGCGTGTGTGACCACATGGCCTGTCCACACAGGCGTGTCCGAAGTCACATGGGCGTGTGACCCCTATTTAGGCAAAAAATTTCGAAGAGTGTAAAAGTTTTCAGTTGAACTCCGAAAACTTCCGGATGTATATTTAAGGCCTCATAGGCCCATGATATGTATGTTATGATTAATAAGGAAAAGTTTTTATGTTAAAAAGAAGTTTATAGCCCAATACTTCATGTTCAAGTAAGGTTAAGTATGGTAATGCCTTGTGTCATGTCCCGACGTCGGACAAGGGTAAGGGGTGTTACATTTAATGGTATCAGAGCTACAGTTTAGTCGATTCTTACACTAACGTAGCGTATGTATGAGTCTAGCTATACATGCCATACGTATAAATATTTATATGATGATAGTGTGATGACTCCTGACAATTTAAATTGTGATTTTATATAGTCAATGGATCCTGATCCTGATTGAGCTGCAATCGATGATGCTGCAAGCAATGCGCCGGCTCCCGCACAAGGGACCGTGCTAGTAAAGGGTAGACTTGAGACTTTGGGTCAGGGAGAAGAGGCCCGGGAAGCTTTTCTCCGTATGATGAGCAATTAGTACACTGAGTACATTCAAGCAAATCCTAATGCTCAACCTCCTCCACCCCCGCCTATTCCCCAACCTACCCCTGTAGCTCCCCAAGTGGTAGAAGTGGTAAGAAGAGAAAAGCCTCCGGTTGATAGAATCCAGAAACAAGGAGCCGAGGAATTCCAGGCTAGTAAAGATGATGATCCGGAAAGAGCCAAATTTTGGCCTGAAAATACCATCAGGGTATTTGATGAATTATCTTGCACACTTGAGGAGTGCATGAAGTGTGTGGTTTCTCTTTTGAGAGATTCAGCTTATCAGTGGTGGAATACCCTTGTGTCAGTTGTACCAAGGGAAAGAATTACATGAGAGTTTTTCCAAGAAGAATTCCGGAAGAAGTACATAAGTCAAAGATTTATTGGTCAGAAAAGAAAGAAATTCCTTGAACTAAAACAAGGTAAGATGACAGTGACTGAGTACGAGAGTGAGTTTGTGAGGCTCAGCAAGTACGCTCGGGAGTGTGTGTCCTCTGAAGCCATCATGTGTAAGAGGTTTGAGGACGGACTAAATAAAGATATCAAATTATTTGTTGGTGTCCTCGAGTTGAAAGAATTTATTGTGTTAGTGGACCGAGCTTGTGAGGCCGAGGAATTAGTGAAAGAGAAAAGAAAAGCTGAGATGGAGTCTCGTGAGACAAGAAAGAGACAATTGAGTAAGTCATTTCAGTCCTTGTCCAAGAAATTGAGAGATTTCCCTACCCGATCAACTACTTCAGCTGGGTTTTCAAACAAAAGTAAGAGCAAACAGTACTCAGTGTAACACCCCAAACCCAGCCTAAAAGTTAGGCCCGAATCTGGCGTGTCACATGGAAGTGTTTTTCAAAGCCATACTTCTTGTTGTTAAAACTTGTTTGAGAGTTAAAGCCTCTTTGTTAAAACTCAAAACACTTACACAATTGTTATCCACTTGAAAACGTAATTACTTTTAAAACCTTATCTGTTGCGGAAGCATATTTAAAATAAACAATTTACGAAAATGTGATTTTTAAAATTTGAGTTGCAGAAGCATTTTGAAAACATAGTGTTTTGAAGACAGTTATCGTTTTGGAAATCGTATTCCACTTTTAGCAGTTAGAAAACATCATAAATAAATATCATAAATAATAAGTTAAAAATAGAGAGGCCTTATTACAACCCAAATCAAAATACTTGAATGTACATAATCAAAACGGAAAACACAAGCAGTGTGTGGCCTTCTCCGAGTCCCTCGCAGCACTGATCCGTCTAAGGCTGGGGATTACCTGCACAGTTAAAAATGGGGTGAGTTTACAAAAACTCAGTGTGTAATCCCCTTACTAAAGTAACAGTCAGTATACAGATCAGAGCATACGTGGGCCAAAGCCCACTACAATATCATTTGGGTCATAGCCCATAATAGAATCAATTGGGCCTAGCCCATTTCAGAATCAATTCCATATGCATAATGTGTGATACATGCTAACCCATCCCATCCAACCCTGCACTCCTCCGTCCAACCCTGCACTACCTGCGGGGAATAAATCACCCACGCCATCCCTACACTCCCAATGTTAGCACCGGTTGCGGCACTAACCAAAATAGCAGAAAAGCTGCTAGTATATATATACGGCTCTAAGCCTTCAGTAGCGGTATTATAATTGGCACAAAGCCATCAGTAACTATATTATGTTTGGCACATAGCCATCAGCGACGGTAATATAATCGACACACAGCTTTGGGTAAATATGATCGACACAGAGTCATCGGTATATATGTTAGGCACATAGCCACGGGTAAATACGATTGGCACAAAGCCATACTTAAAATGGCATAGAGCCATGTTGGCACAGAGCCATAGTCAGATTATGAGGCTTTAAGCCGTCCATTAGTCTACAGTCATCGTGCGACCCGTGCGACCCTATCAGAACTTCTTCCGTATCAATGTCCCAACCCCATGCAATATGTCGCGTATGTCATGCTCAATCATTACACGTGTATACAAAATGGCCATGCTCGGTAACAGTCATTTACACACATATTAAAAACATATCAGTCATACAACCACAGTCAAATTAGTCAACTCATAGTCTAAGTCAATTATTTACCCACAACACAAGCTCCTGTTATAGCATTGAATAAGGAAAGTCTCGTGTAAGACCATGTCTGAGATATGGCCTCGGCACTAAAAAGAAGATCTCGTATAAAACCATGTTTGAGACATGGCATCGACATCTATGTACGATCTGGTATAAGACCATATCTGGGACATGGCATCGACATCGAGCTATGAGATTTCGTGTAAGACCATATCTGGGATATGGTATTGGCGTCAAGATTTGTGCATGATGAGTTTGAATATCTTACGATAATCTGATTAGTTTACGAACAAAAGAGTTAAGTGTGTAAAATGGTATAGAGCCAAAACTATTTATGGATGACCTTGTGTTTCATTCATGTTAAGAATGATGAAGATTTGAAATATGCTCATGATAGTATATGTGCCGAGTTAAGTGATAAGTGATACAGGTACCATGACTAGGTACAAGTTATGAACCCATAATGTGATATGGGATGGGTAAGAACAAGTGTGAGTAAGTATGAATAAGTATGTTTAAGCATTTGAGACATATATTGCCATTGTATCATGAAATGGATGAATTTAGTTTGAGCAGTTATGTTGCTTTAGAATTTCATGTAAGCTTACTAAGCTATATGCTTACCCCTCTCTTTTCCCTTTTCCTAGTAGTTTCGCCAAGTTAGCTCGGGGATCGTAAAACGTCGGAGCTTGGATCACACTATCAACCGTTCTTTTGGTATAGTAAAGTCACTTCATTTTGAGTATGGCATGTATAGGAACTTGATTATTTTGTGTCATGTCAAGTTTGAAGGCCAAAGAGTTGGCTATTAATGTTTTACACTCATTTTGTAAATGGCCATGATGAATTGGTCAATATTGCCAAGTTCATGTTATAAAGTTGATGAGTGAAATGAAATGAATCGCATGCAAGTTATTGAGTAAAATATGGAAGGAATGTAAGATAATTTTAAGGATTATTCAAAGTTTAATATTGCTATGTATGAGCTTCTTGTGATGAAATGAATGAGTTTATGTTTCAGGATGGCAAAAAGGCTTGGAAAATAGCCTCTAGTTATCCACACGGGCGGACACACGGGCGTGTGTCTAGGCCATGTGTAACACACGGTCAACCCCCATGGGTGTGTTGATAGGCTATGTGCCCCCTGCATTTAGTTACGAGAATTTGATTGGTCACACAGGCCAGCACACGGGCGTGTGCCTAGGCCGTGTGCTCATTAAGGGGTTGCTGACATCATAAACAGAATACCCCTAGTTTTTACACACGGGCGAGGACACGGGTGTGTCGAGGCTGTGTGAAGGACAGGGGCCATTGACACGGGCGTGTGTTCGGCTGTGTGAAAACCCCTGTAGGTTTGAAAGAAAAATAAATTCTATACGGGCTAGAGAGAAGAGATTTTTTCGTATAACGAGAATGGAGCAAAGACTTTAAAAGGGCCAATTTTGTCTGATCTCATCGAATCTTAACTTTTTGGTGCTTCTTTCTTTCAAGTAGCCTATTTCCTTCCCACTGCATCTTCAGGGGTATAGGAATTGGTGCTTCAATCTGCTCTAATGTAATTTCAAGGAGAAGAGATTTGTAGCTTCGATCTACTCCGCCGGAACTTCAATGAGATAAGAATTGGTAATTTCAACTTGCTCCACTGCAACTTCAGAAAGATAAGGTTTGTATATTTTTATCCTGCTCCACTGCAACTTTAGGGAGATAAGGATTGGGGCTTTGATCCGCCCCAATGTAATTTTAGGGAGAAGAGATTTGTAGCTTCAATCTACTCCACTAGAACTTCAAGGAGATAAGGTTTGTGGTTTTAATCTGCTCCACTACCACTTTAGGGAGATAAGATTTGTGACTTCTATCTACTCCACTGCAACTTCAGGGAGATAAGATTCACCATGATAATTTCAACCCATCCCACTATAACTTCAGGGATATAGGATTTGTAACTTCAATCTACTCCACTGTAACCTCAGAGAGATAAGATATGTTATTTTTGACCTACTCCACTGCAACTTCAGGGAGATAGGGTTTATAACTTTAATCTGCTCTACTGTAACTTCAGAGAGATAAGATTGGCTATCTTCAATCTGCTCTACTGTAACTTTAGGGAGGTAAGACTCCTAACTTCAACCTGCCCTACTGCAACTTTAGGGGAATAAAGTTTATAGCTTTAATCTGCTCTATCAGAGAGATAAGATTGGCTATCTTCAGTCTGCTCCACTGCAACTTTAGGGAGATAGGACTCGTAACTTTAACCTGCCGCACTGAAACTTCAGGGGGATAAGGTTTATAGCTTTAATATGCTCTACTGCAACTTCAAAGAGATAAGATTGGCTATCTTCAGTCTGCTCCACTGCAACTTCAGGGAGATAAGACTTGTAACTTTAACCTGCCCCACTGCAACTTCAGGGAGATAAGGTTTGCTATCTTCAATCTACTCCACTACAACTTCAAGGAGATAAGATCTATATTCTTCAATCTGCTCCACTGCTACTTCAGGGAGATGAGATTTTTTGATTCACCGATCTTGCTACACCGTCCTCTAGGGGACATGACCTGTAGAATCAATTTCATAGGCCTATGCTTATGCCAAATGATTAGGATGTCATGATCAGAATGAATCAAATGCTCCTAACTAGATGTGTATGAATGATATTTGCATGAATGCAGAATGTTATGAGAATGATCCCTTTTTAATGTTTGGATTGTCATTTTTCATTGTTCATCAAGGTTGTATTACTGAGGTGTTATCATGCCCTCTTTGCTCAGCTGGCGTATTTGACAGAAAATCCGAAGAAGTGGTCACAATTTAGACTCTTCTTTCTTAAATATTTCTAACCCTTAGGTTTGGTGAGTTCTAAACAATAGTCCTGCTTCAGGTTCCTGTACTATTTAGAAACTTCTAGAGTAATATGCATAACTCCTTTTGTGAAAGCATTATTAGTCCATTAATTGTTACTTCAATGCAAAATGCTTGAAAAAGGTCAAAATGATGGACAAAGCTAAAAATTATCAGGAAAAAAATCTGAAAAGAATGAATTAATCAAAGAAAGCAAACATTACTAGAATACAAAATAAGTGAGAGAAAAAAAAAGGTGCCCCAGGTATCGCAGGCTGAGCTTCTCTATACGGACTTCTTGAGGACCATTTTGAGCTCAACATGTGTTTAGGAGATCAAAAGTGCTTAGTTGATGCCCCAAGATGAGACATACTTCTTCTTTGTTAATTTAGGCATCGCAAGACTACTGCATTCCCTTCTTCAATCAAAATTTGAACTGCCCTTTCACGGGTTTTCAATTCAAAAACCCCTTTGGTCTCAAGGCGCCCTTTGCGGGTTTTCTCCTTGGCCTCTGTAACATCCTGAATTGGTGGGGCTTCGCATTTAGTGTGCTGTGATGTTTATGTTATGCTTGATGTGCTAGTTAGGGTGTTTAAGGGGGTCAAGAATGGGCTTAGGGATTGGGCCGAGGCCTTAATCAAATTTTCTATTTGGACACTCTAGTGGAAAGCCAGTTAGGATAGGGCTTAAAAGATATTGTTTACGTTTTAAGACACAAGAGGTGATGTGATAAAGAGGCAGGGAGACACCTTTTAGGGCTCAGCAAGGTGACGCCACAAGGGAGCTTGGGGAGGAGGTTCGAGTCGCAAGATACCCATTTATTTTAATTAATTTTTGGCATTAGCAGGGAGCAGAGTTGGGGTCGGCTAGGATGCTTAAAAATAGGGAGATTTAATGAGTGGGATAATATGGATAATATGGCTGATAATATGGCAGATAAAGGAAGGAAGAGGTGGCGTTATCCATGCCACTTGAGGATGAGTGATCAGATGGAGATAAGGGAGAAAATCTAGGAGTTATCTAGTAAGCTGAGTGGTGGCCGATTTTCAAACTCTAGCTGGGAAGGGGAATCAGTTTTGTATGGCTATGGGGTGCCGAAATTTCCCTATTGATAGGATGGGTTTTTAGGTTGCAAAATAGGCATTTTTCGCATTGTTTTGGTGAGAGCCGAAATTCTCTTTAGGGGAGGGGAATACTTCTTTATTTTCGGCATTGGGGTTTTATTCTCTTACTCTCTTCTCTCGTTCTCTGCTAAAGTCGAAACCCCTAATTCCATTCTCTCATCTCCACTTTTATGCTAAAGCCGAATGTTCATTGTTTTTCTCTGCTTTCTTCTATGAGCCGAAACCTCATAATCCTTCTTTACATCTTTTTTTTCTTTTGATCTCTTCTAAAGTCGAAAGTTCCTAAGTCCTGCTTAAAGTGCTCTTTGTTTTATTTTCGGCTCATTCATCCTCTTCCCTGGTATTGCCAAATTTCTTCTTCTGTTGTGCTAAGTGCCGAGATCTTTTAGGGGCTAGCCGAATCTCCTGTGTTAAGATCAAATCATCTAGATCCCAAAAGCCGAAAACCGCTAGTCTCTGAGTCTCATACCTCTTTTCGGGATTTCAAGGTAAGGGGTTCTCTTTAGATTTTCGTTAGGTTCGTTTATTGTAGTTGTGGTCTTAACCCTGTGTTACGGATTAACAACCATATGTGGGTGGTAGCAATTGATAAGGTCTTTTGATGGAATCAAATGTCGATCAGGCGAAGGAAGGGATTAGATCTGTAAACCCAATCCCTAAGTTTAAGAAACGAACGGTGTCAACAGTTCGGGATTGGCCACCGGGTTGTGGACCAACTTCAGAACAAAACCAAAGGCAGTTAGCAGTCGTATCGGCTACTAATAGTGTGGACATAGAAAGTATCATCTTGACTGTAATCAGGTGTATAGATCCCTATCACACTAATTTATCTGTACTATATATGTTATGGGCTAAAAGCCAGAAAAAGGTTGCATGGACAGTCGTGTTACCCGGAAAGGGTAGGCAAGGGATGCCAGATACGTAATCATAGAAACTTCTCTATGTGTATCGATGTATGTGCTAGTCTATGATCTTTTAGGTAGTATATTGTTTTGCTTCTGCATGGATGTATGCATGGGATGGGGTTGATATGATGAAGGGGAAGAGCATGTTAAAAGGTCACTTAGTGATCGGTGGTAAAACCAAGATATGTACATTTAGGTCACATTAATGATCGGTGGCTTGGCCACACTTGATTATAAGGTCGCACAGTGATCGGTGGCTCTGCCACAGTGGATTATAAGGTCACATGGTGATCGGCATTATAACTGACAGCATGACTGTCGATATGGTGTGTAGCGGTTGGTAGGTTGATTGTAGAAATCCTCGAGGTGTGATGGCTGGTACAGGCTGGCGTGTAGAGGATGGACTTTTAGGTTGGGTTGGGCCATGTTGCATGTAAATATTCTGTTGCCATTGTGTATGGGCCAAGGCCCATAATGTGTTTGTGGGCCTCAAGCCTTTTATGTGTTTTCGGGATTTGCACACTGAGTCTTGGTGACTCACCCCTTTAATTTCCCTGACTTTTCAGATGAGCAGTAGATCGTGGGCATGGGAGCCGAGGCGGACTCGAGGGGCGATCAAGTCTTTTATTTTCATAAACTATTTCTGGTTTTCCTTTAAGATTTAATTTTGGGACTATTTATGTAATAAGGCTCCATAGCTTAGGTTATCAATTTTATAATTGTTAATGTTTACATTTTTATAAATTTATGTTCAAAGACTTATTTATAAAAGGGAAAAAAATAGGATTTTCAAACAAGTTCTAAAAAAAAAACTACAAAGGTTTTCTACAAATAACATTTACTTAACGAATAATTACATAAACAAACCGAGATTTCAAATCCTTGCAAAGTATAGTTTTTAACATTTAACCTATAGCATACCAGATCTGGTCGTGGCGTTTGGGCCGGGTTTGGGGTGTTACAGCCTCTCTCCCTTTTTTTTAAAAATTTTTTTGTATTTTTTTATATTTTTAAGTGAAGTATTTCTTGACTGAGTCTAAATTCACAGGGTTGGGCAAGCTTTTACCATCCGTCTCTGTCAAAACCAACGCTCCTCCGAAAAATTCCTTCTTTACTATGTAGGGTCCTTCCCTATTTGACATCCATTTCCCTCTGAAATCCTTCTATATGGGCAAGATCTTTTTCAATATTAGGTCCCCCTAATGGAATTCTATAGGACAAACCTTTTTGTTGTAAGCTCGCATCATTTGCTTTTGGTACATCTGACCATGACGGATGACTTTCAACCTTTTCTCTTCAATCAAACTTAGCTGATTAGATCGAGACTGGATCCATTTTGCTTCATCCATCTTCAGCTCGGCCAACACTCGGTAAGGAGGAATTTCGACTTTAATGGGCAAAACCGCCTTCATTTCATAAATCAATGGGAAAGGTGTTGCCCCGGTAGGGGTCTTGACAGACGTTCGATAAGCATAGATGGTAATTTCTCATGCCAATCTTTATGAATCTTAATCATTTTCTCCACAACCCTTTTTTTTTGGTTGGCCCCACTGCACCATTCATTTTGAGGAGATATGGTGTTTAATCTTGAACATACTGTAAACTTCTGATATCGTGATGTTGTTCAAATTTAGTACGTTGTCAAATATGATCCTTTTTGGCATTCCATACCGACATATGATTTCTTTTTTCAAGAATTTGTTGACTGTCGACTTTGTAACATTGGCATATGAAGCAGCTTCCACCCACTTAGTGAAGTGATCAACGACCACAAAGATGAATCGATGCCCGCTAAAAGCTTTTGGTGAGATCGGCCCAATAACATCCATGCCCCACATAGAGAAAGGCCATGGATTCCACTAATTCTTTGTAAGGTAGGATCTGTTTCTCATCTTGTTTTACCATCCTTAACAAATCAGGAGCTACAGTCTCGATCATCTTCAAAATCCTAAGGCTCCTCTGGACACATATCTTGCTCAAAAGGAGGTTCTAAGTCAATAGCGGTGTCGCTCATATCATTGATATCTAGAGACCTGTTATAAGGATGAAGGAGCATCCAAAGAACAAAAAAATCTAAGAATATTTATCTGTATAGTATGATAATGAATGAAATGGAAACAATAAAAGAATATTTCCTTAAAATGAGACACAAATATGCACTTTATTGAAAGAAATATATTGGACATATGCCTATTTCACAAAAGGATTCTTATTGTTTCTAGGCTTAAAGTAATAAGCATGTTTTGAACATTATTCTGAATTAGCTCTAAAAAATACATGGATCTCTTCCACAGTCCCATCGTTCAAAACATCCTCAGGTATGTTCGGGCGAATGCCTGATAAATTATCTTCCCCGGCTCCTTTTTCGGATACGGCTTTAATGTTTAGATTTTCCAACATTCCTTCTAGGCCTTTGACCTCTTCAAAGAAAACCAACTATTTGTTACCAATTAGACTTTGCACTTAAACTTTGAATTCGGCACACTCCTAGATTTCATGGCCTTCTACTGCTTGGAACTCACAGTAGCTCCTCATCCCTTTGGGTATCTCTTCCAAATCTTGAATGATTAATCCTCTATCTATCATTTGTTTCAAAACCCATTTCAATGGGGTTTTTACTTCTGCAATATTCTTCTTGATTCTCTTCCCTGCATTCTCGATTATCGCGTTTACCCCATTATCACGATGGTTGGGTAACGAATTTTCTACACCAGAAGGATTGTCAAATTTCACAATGCCCATTTTGATGAGCCTTTCGATTAACTTTTTGAAAGTGGTGCAGTTTTCTATCGAGTGTCCCGTGATTCTTGCGTGGTACTTGCATTGAGCGTTCGCATCGAACCATTTGGGGAGCGGAGGCTGCATAGGTTTCGAGCAAAATGGAGATACCACATTGGCATCAAACAGATTTTGGTACAACTTCCTATACGTCATAGGGATAGGAATGAACTGGAGTTTTTATGAGTTCGACCTCAAGTTGGATTCTTTCTTGGAAGGTCCTTGATAGCTGGTGGTTACGACCCTCGGCTGGCCTATAGTGATTGGCTTGGGATACCCTTTATTAAACACGCTCATGTTATCCACTTCATTTTCATTTTTCTTTGGGGCAGATCTTTTGGTACTTTCCCTTGCGTCTATCTTCCCACTCCTTACGGTGTTTTCAATCATCTTGCCGGACATTACTATATCTGAGAAGCTCATGGTAGTGCTTCCCAACATATGGTTAATGAACGAGGCTTTTAGAGTATTGATGAAAAGCATTATGGTTTCTTTCTCCAGTAGAGGTGGTTGGACTTGCGTCGCTACTTCTCTCCATCTTTCGGCATATTGCTTGAAGCTCTCATTTTGCTTTTTCTCTATATTCTGCAGTATGATTCTGTCGGGTGTAATTTTCGTCACATGAATATATTGCTTCATAAAAGCTTGTGCTAAGTCCTTCCATGAATTGACTTTGGCACGACTCAGTTGGTTGTACCATTTAGCTATTGACCCGATCCGACTATCTTGGAAGCAGTGGATCAATAGTTGATCATTATTAACATATCCTATCATCTTTCGACAGAATATGGTGATGTGAGCTTCAGGAAAACTAGTCCCGTTGTACTTTTCAAACTCTGGAGTTTTGAACTTGGGAGGGAGTACTAAATCTGGGACCAAACTTAGGTCCTTGGCATCGATTCCGCAATGGAAATCAGTGTTTTCCATTACTTTGAATTTTTCTTCTGGCCATCTGCATCGATCTTCAAGTTGCTTTGGCAGTTCCAATCTTGTTTTTTCTATTTCTGCCATATCATCTAGATTTGGAACCTGAGCCTGTTTGAAAGTTCATTGGCACCGAGATACCGGTTTGATAATGTTGGGGTCTAATTGTGACGGGTACCATTCATGGGTACGCCTCTGGTTGTGCCTGGGTGTTTATCGGGGTAAAACCCGAGGGGTAAATAGGATCCTCATTATCATACCCTGAGTTGACCGCAGTGTTTTTACCTTTTTTGCATTCTTCATCCAACAAATGTGCCAATTGATTTATCATGCGTCTTTGGGATTCCAATATCTGATCCCTCATCTCTTGTTGCACCTTCTCTAACTGTTCTTGTAATTGCGCTTGCAACTGGCCTTGCATCTTTTTTGAACTTGCTCTAATCTTTCCAATCTTTGGTCCATTGCTTTAGTTTTGGCGCGAGTACTGTAACGATGTTCGATTGGTTGGCCCTTGTTGGTTTCCAGATTAACTGAAATAATTTTGTTTTAATTAGGGTCTCTTCGTGATATTTAATGCATATGATGCAATGTAATGCAAATGCATGAGATGAATGCAGAAAGAAGCATCGACTCTGATTCAATTCTGCTAGAACAACATTACTCGAAAACAAATTTCTTTACATAAAACAGATTACATATACGGCCTTGCCCTAATACTCAAAGCGAAGACATCGATCCTTTTCTTCATATCCGGATGTTAAGATAAAATCTCGCGAATTTTCCAATGGATGCCTTTACTAGCTCCTTTTTGCTTGATCCAGGCTGTGACCCATTGCTCACTCATCCCCATGATGCTTGTTAGCTTTTTTAAGGAAATAGGGATGTTAACGACTCTCGAATAATCTTTGTTGGCTTGAATCCTCGTGCAACGAAGCAATGTCGTGTACTCTTCCGTCAGACCATCACCCATCTCTCATTGTGTTTACTCGAACCATATTCGAAAGGTCGTATTATCCTTCACTTTATCAAGAAATCCATTTTCCATGACAAGCTCTATATTTAGCAACTGAACGTGAATCAACACATCTTTTCTATGATGAAAATGCAATGCAATCATAACCAGAACAAAAGAAAATACGTCAGTACAAAAACATAAATAACTAATAGAGCACATATTTGGATGACCTCTAGGGGTTTGGTGTGGTTCTACCTACGGTAGGCTCTCAGGGCTCATTATATGCGGTTCGATTCTAAAGTAAGGGTACCTGAACCGACAGATTCCTCGATCCTCACCCATTATAGGCTCATATAGACCGAGTTCAGTTCAGGAGAATACATTTCCCTATGGCCATGCAGAGATGAAAATCTCACAAAAACATAGGTACAAATGTATCCCGAAAGCGATCCACTATACCATGCGGAGGTGAAAACCTAACGAAGGAGTAGTTTCTCACTCCCACTTAAAAGGATATAATCGAGCAGTCATGTAATGCAATATGCGAAATATATCAAAAGGCTTAAACCAATAAAGCAAACAAAGACCACAAAAATGACAGAGAAAATGCAACAAAAGTATCGTAAATTTAAAACCAATTTTCAATTTTCGACAAAAAAGAAAAAAATTAATCAACTTGTGGCTTGACTCTCTTGTTTTGGTCCCCAGCAGAGTCGGCAAGCTGTCAAAACAATTTTTTTGAAAAAAGCGTCGACTTTATATTTTGAAAACGAAAATGAAAATGGGAGTCGCCACCAATCCTTTTTTGATAAGGTGTGATCGGGTCACCTCGTAAAACGATTGTTTTTAATTAACGGTTTAATTTATTAAAACAATGATTTTGGTTTATGAAATTCAAAAAATAGGTTCGGGAGTCGGTTACGTACGAAGAATGATTAGCACCCTCGTAACGCCCTAAATTGGTACCTAATTGATTAATTAATGTCTTAATGTCGAAAATTTGAAAACTTGAAAAGATTTTAAAATACGATCCCTTTTTATTAATGTTAACTTTAAAAACACTTGAATAAATCAAAAAGAAAGTTAAAGACTCTCTCATCTCGAGGTAACAAAATGTTATATCCCGTAAGTTAGGACACAACACTTTGAACCCTCGAGAATAAGCTTGCCTTTAAAATTTTTTATTGAAATTTCATGTATTTTGAAATTTAAAAGGATATTTGGCTATTTAGATTTAACGAGACAGTTGAAACCCCGTAAGGTGGGGTACGATTTCTTGAATTTCTAAAACGCGAAATATTACCTTATTTGAAAAATTTTCCTTTTTATAATAGTGAGTACAGCTCTTAAAGATGGGCATTTATTTTGTTTGGAATAAAATAAAACGATCTATATTGGATAAATACGTTGAAGCTTAATTTACGACATGATTTAAATGAAATGACTAAAAAAGTAAAGTGGAATACGGAGTAATAATAAATGAATGCTAATGCATGACAATAATATGAAAATACGATTAAATGAATTATAGTGTGCACAATGGCAATAATCACACAACATACATAATTTAAATACTAACATTAATAATCAAAGAAAAATGAAATAAATAATATAAAAACAATTTAAAGTAAATAATGATTTAGAATAAATAATTTATAAAAAAATTCAAAATAAAATATTAATAAAAAGTTTAAAATAAATAAAATAATTTTTTTAAAATAAATAACATATAAAACAATTTAAACTAAGTAATTTATATAAAAAATTTAAAATAGATAATATATATAAACAATATATATATATATATATAAACATTTATAATAATAAAACAATTCAAACATAAATAATAAGAAAATTTTAAATAAATAATACATAAAAGAGTTTAAAATAAATACTATAAACGGCAACCTAAAGTAAATAGTATAAAACAATTTAAATAATTAATATAAAAAATTAAAATAAATAATATATACAAAGCATCTTAAAATAAATAATATATAAAACAATTTAAAATAATCATATAAAAAGTTTAAAATAAATAATATGTAAAAAAAGAAATTTTAAAAAATAATATACAAAACAGTTTAAAAATAAATGATATATAAAAAAGGTTTAAAATAGATAATATAAAATTTTCAAAATAAATAAATAAATGAAAATTTTGGAAAAATAAATTGAAATTAAATAGATTTGGAACTAAATCAGAATAAAAATGGAGTTAAAGATAAAAATTATAACAAAATAAGTAAATGAGGGCTAAAATGAAAGGGTGCGAAAGGCCGAGGACCAAATGGGTAAAAAAAATCCCTGGACACGTGTCCATTCCAGCGCGTCAATGGGTTAGGGACCCAATTGAAATGCGCCGAAAATTTCGTGGCCAAATTTAAAACAATAAAAAGTAAGTAAAAGGACTAAATTAGAATAAATAAAAAATGCAGAAGGGCCACGGGCATAAATAGCCCAAAACTCAAAAACACTCGGGTTCCCCTCCTAGAGAGGGTCGGGTTCAGGTTGAGAGGCCCTATACAGTGTCGTTTTGGCGCTAGGGTTCCCAACCCAAAATAGCGCCGTTTGCTTCTATTATAAAAACCAAATTTTTATTCTTATTTCTGCCATTTAGTTTTGTTTTTTTTTTAAAAAGAGCCCTCTCCTTTTTCTTCTTTTTCTCTGCTAGGGTTTTAAACCCTCCTTTGCATCGTCACCAATCTGCCACTGTATACGGTGGCTGGAGTCACAAATAAGAATTTTAGCCTTTTTTTTAACGTGCCCAAAGGCGAAACCCCTTTTAGCTCGAAAAATGAAAAGAAACAGGAGCTTTGCCTCTCCTTAGAATGATAACAACCCCGGAGAGAGGCTTTCCCTACGACGAGTGGACTGAACGTCTCAGGTGAGTACTTGTTTTCTTTTTTCTTTTTTCTTTTTTCTTTGTATGTAAGGAAAAAAAACAAAAAAAAAACTTACAGAATAAAACAAATAAACAGAAGCAAAAATCACCCTAAAAAGTTCAAATCTATGATCTTTCTATTTTAAATTTTTTTTCTTTACAAAGTGATTTTGAGCCTTTTATAGGCACATTACAGCTATTGGCTTCTGTCTTTTTTTTTATTTTGCATGTTGTCTGCTACTGTTTTGTCCTCTTCTTTTGCGTGTTGGCTTGGTTTTGCAGGTGTCAGACGCATGGAGGTGAGGTGCGGCGGTGGTGGCGCACGTGTGAGGAGCGGCGGCTGAATAGGGTTAAGGTTTTCTTTTTTTTTTTTCTGAAATGTTAAGATAGTGGGCTTGGTTTAATTTTGAATTGGGCTGGTAATTGGGTTTTGGGCTATCCAATTTGTAAATGGACTGTTGAATTTTTGGACCCTTTCTTATATTTATTTTGGTTTATTTATTGATCTGGGCCTAGGCCAAATTTGGCCTATTACAGTTTACTCATTCTAATCTCATTTTCTCGTCTCTAGTTTTATTGGTGCAAAAGTATGTGCGTATGACGATTTTGTTTTGATTATAGAGATCTCAATTCAAGGACCATCAAATACAATTTTTTTATTATCATGGTAGACAATCATTGGATGAACTTTATGAAGCTTAATTTTTCATTGACCTTTTTTCTAGAAGTTTCTTAAAGTTTGTGGATTAAAAAGATTGCCCTTCGCATACAACATGACCACTTTGAATTTTTGGTCATGTCGGTTGGGCTTACCAATGCCCCTTACATTTTAAGCATTAGTGAATGAGATATTTTAGCAGCACTTATGTCACATGGTTGTTGTGTTTTTAATGCTCACCCACTAAGCACTTTGGTCGTGGATTGTTGGAACTTAATCAATGAGGGTTGGGTTATCAAAGTCAAACATACCTTTAGAGAAGGCAACAAATGTATAGATCATCTCGCAAATATGGCGCAGAACAATAGTGTTGGTCTAGTTTTATTAGATTCTTCTATAATTTGATGCTTATGGTAGAGGTGAACTTCATTTGTAATTCTTTTTTATCCTCTTTGTACTAAAAAAAATATGGAACATTTGCTACACCTAAAAATTATGTTTGATTTTCAATGAATGAATTATATATATATTAAAAAATATCTAAACACTCCTTGAGTGAAACTCAAGTTGCATATTTGGGCCATATCATTTTAACTACCGCTGCATCTATCGATCCTATAAAATTTTGGGCTATTTCCACCTAACCTCAACCTAGTAAATTACATCATTACATGGTTTTCTTATTTGGTTAGGTATTATTGAAAATTCATCATGAATTATGGCCAAGTTGCAACTCTAATGACTAGTATGATCAAACAAAATGCTTTTTAATGGACAAATACAAGGTGTTGTTGCATTTAAGGCTCCAAAAAAGGGTTTAATTGTTGCTTTAAAGTTACAACTGTCAAATTTTAAGGAGAAACTTGTGATAGATTGTGATGTTTTGAGAGGTGAAATTGGGCTTTTCCTTTAACAATAAAGTCACTTGGTTGTCTTTTTCAGCTAAAACTTGTCGAAAATGTCATTTAAAGTTAGCTTCTTATGAATGGGAATTGATCAGGTTGGCTAAGGCAATCTAACATTGGTGCCTTCACTGTGAGGATACTCATTTCTTTTCGGACCAACCTCTACATCCTTAAATATTTTTTGGAACAAGAGTTAACAATTTCCTTGTAAAAACATTGGGTTAGCAAACTCATGAGATTTAACTTTTGTGAGGAATACAAACTTAGGCACTTGAATGCAACTACATATGCTTTATCTAAGGCATGAAGACAATATTAGGTTCACTTATGCTATTTTTATGTCTCATGTCTCCTTACTTGATGAGGTAAGGGTGGATATACAACAATCAAAGGTTCCTCAAGGCATTGTGTCCAATATTGAATCAGGGCAATTAGGTATGGACTAGGCTATTAAGGACAGCTTCAATTTCTACAAGAATCATGCATATCTTTTGCCTACATCTCATGCTGTGGATTCCATTTTATCTAGTTTCCATGACATCACTCATTAGGGAGTGAAGAAGACTTTGTAGTGCAACGTTGATATTTTTATTGTGCTGGAATAAAGAATGTAATCCATAATTATGTTATTTCTTGCAAAGTTTATCGGCAGAACAAGGTTGAATAGTTGAGTCCATGGGCTTATTTCAACCCCTATCACTATCAAATCAAGTTTAGGCTAACCTTTTTATGGACTTTATTGATATGCTACCGAATTCACATGGAAAAACATTCCTGTTCATAGTGGTTGATTACTTTTCCAAGTATGTTTACATTTTATTTGTAACATCCTGAATTAATGGGCCTTTGCATTTGTTGTGTGTTACGTATAATATGTTAATTAGAGTGTCTAAGGGGTCCAGATTGGGCTCAGGGTTGGGCCGAGACCTTAGTTAAAAATCTTCTGCTTGGGCACTCTAGTGGAAAGCCAGTAGGATAGGGCTTAAAAGATGTTATCTGTGCTTTAAGACACAAATGGGCTTGTGGCCCAGTGGCAAAGTGGCGCCACTTAGGGGCTTTGAGGTGGCGTGATAAGTAGTAAGGGAGGTCCAAGGTTCGAGTCCCATTACCCATCTATTTTAATTAATTTTGGCGTCAAGGGAGAGCAGAGTTGGAGTCAGTTAGAATGCTTGAAATTAGGAAGAATAATTGATGGATAATGTGGATGATATAGATGATAAAGTAACTGATAAAAGGAAGGAAGAGGTGGTGTTATCCATGCCAGTTGAGGATGAGTGATCAGATGTAGATAAGGGAGAAAATCTAGGAATTATCTAGTGAGCTAGGAGGTGGCCGAATTTTTCATCTCTTGGAGGGGTGCCGAAATTTCCCCTACTATTGGATTAGTTGTTAGTTATCAGGAAGGGCACTTTCGATTTTTGATAGGTAAGTGCCGAAATTCTCTATAAATAGGGGGTATCTCTTCAATTCCGGCATTTGAACCCATTCTTTTAAAGCTTTTCTCTCATTCTCTGCCAAAGCCGAAATCCCTAAATCCCATTCTTTCATCATCACTTTTATGCAAAAGCCAAAACTATTGATTTTAATTCTCTTCTCCATTCTTTTTCTATAAGCCAAATATTCATTATTCTTTCCTTTTTCTTTTTTGCCGATCTCTTCACTAAAAGACGAATCTACATAGATCTCTTCCTATCATCTTCTCTTTTTGATCTTCTCAAAACCCGAAATCTTCTAGGAGCAGCCGAATCTCTTGTGATAGGGTAAGTGCCGATCTTTTTCTCTTCACTTTCTCTTTCAGTTTTTGGAAGTTAAAGCCGAAAGGCTATTAAGATTGGTAAGGTTGACGTTTGATTAATGGTTTGATGTTTTCTTGTTGGGCAATGTTGGGAATCGAAGTAGATCGTTTAGATCTAAAAGCCGGAAACTACTAGTCTTTGAGTCTCAATCTTCTTTCGGGATTTCAAGGTAAAGGGTTCTCTTTAGATTTCCATTACGTTCGTTCATCGTAGTTATAATCTTAGCTTTATGATATGGATTAACAACCATATGTTGTGATGGTAGCAACTGATAAGGTCTTTTAATGGAATCAAATATCGATCAGGCGAAGGAGGGGATTGGATCTGTCAAACCAATCCCTAAGTTTAAGAAACGAGCGGTGTCAGTAGTTCGGGATTGGCCACCAGGTTGTGGACTGGCTTCTGAACAACACCTTAGGCAGATAGCAGTTGTGTCGGCTACGGATAGCGTCGACATAGAAAGTATCATTTTATCTGTAAACAGGTGTGTAGATTCCTAACACACTAATTAATCTGTACTAAATATATGTTATGGGCTAAAAGCCAGAAAAAGGCTGTATGGACAGTAGTAAAACCCGAAAAGAGTTAGGCAAAGGATGCCAAGTAAGTAATCATAAGAAAACTCTCTATGTGTACCGATATATATATATATAGATGCCTGTTTTCTTAAAGATGGTATGATGTTTTCGATTTTTCATGTGTGTTTGCATGGGCTGGGAGTATGATAATGAAGGGGAAGAGTATGATAGGTCACTTGGTGATCGATGGTTAAACCACGAATTCAAATGTCAGGTCACATAGTGATCGGTGGCAAAGCCATACTTAAATGATTCCTGATTAATAGGAATAGGCAGTACGGCTGTCGATATGGTGTGTAACGGTTGGCGGGTTGATTGTAGAAACCCCCGAGGTGTGTTGGCTGGTAAGGGCTGGTGTGTAGAGGATGGACTTTTAGGATGGGTTGGGCCATTTACCATTCATCATTTAATATGTATGTATGTTTGTTGCCATAATGTATGGGCCAGGGCCCATAATGTGTTTGTGGGCCTCAGGTCGTTGTGTGTTTCAGGATTTATACACTGAGTCTTGGTGACTCACCCTTTCATTTTTCTCTACTCTTTCAGATGAGCAGTAGATCGTGGACATGGGAGTCGAGACGGACTCGAGGGGCCATCACGCCATTTAATTTCTTAAACTATTTTTGATTGATTTATTTATTTATTCTTTAAGTTTGAATTTGGGACTATTCTTGTAATAAGGCCCCTGTAGCTTAGGTTATCGATTTATTTTTGTTATGTTTATACTTTAAATTTTATTTTCAAATGACTTACTTACCATAAGTAATGAAACGGGAATTTCAAACACACACTTAGTGTAACGAGATGTTTTTGGAAAGAAAACCTAAGGTATTGAATATTTGGTTAATCAAACCGAGATTTTCCAAACCAATAAAATTAAGTTTTCAAACAACATCGAAGAATTTTCAAAAGGGATACGTTCCCTATTAAAAGCAAATAAAGAGCTATGTTTTAAACTTTAAACCCGTAACATACCAGATCCGGTCGTGGCGTTTGGGCCGGGTTTATGGGTGTTACATTATTGCCCTCTCTTATCCTTATGATATTCTTTCTTTACGTTAGTTTTTTCTATCAAGTGGTTCATTTGCATAAGTTGCTCGAACACATTGTCAATGACCAAGATCTTACTTCACTAGTACTTTTTTTTATTCATTTTGCACAATGAAATTCCAAGTTATTTATGGTTATACTCCTCCACAATTGCTCTGATGAGGCTTTATGATTCATATATGCCAAACTACAACAAGCCTAGCAATGCATGAAAACAACTTATGATAATAAAGGGTATTGGGGTGTTGATTTAGTTTGGTTCCCTTATTTGGCTTCTTTTGCACCCTTATTGCCAACAGTCTTTCATTGGTCTTGTCATGTCTCGAATCGAGGCATAACAGATGTTGCACATTCGAAAGATATAATCTCATGAATACGCAATGTTATCACTAATTAACTAAAATTTAAGTAAAATAAAATATTTAATATAAAATCAAAGGGTATAATCTCATTGAACTTTTATAATTTTTGTAAAACGTTTCAAGATATGTAGTAGACTAATAGAATCCAAAAATATAACTTAAGCTTGTTTAATAGTATTGAAAGTTTAAAAAATTCAAAACTTCTTGAAATCTCTAAAGAAATATAAAAATTATAAAGTCGTCACTGTCTAGACTTCCGCAATCACGATCAAAATTTGAACCTGTAAAATATTAAAGGAAAGCATGAGTATAACTACTCAATAATTAATTAATTTCTCGTTGGTTGGGTTAAGCAAGCACAAAAGTATTTAGGTCAAAATGTTTGGTTAAAGAACATGTATAACAAAATTTTGGGTAATCTTATCATATTTCAAAATAAATCTTCATCTAATAAACATAAATAAATAAAAACTTAGTTTCTAAGCATTTATAAGGATAAATATAGGTAATTCATCTCCTTTTACAAATTATGACCATTTTTACCTTGGTGACAAATATAAAAAAACCATAATTACCCTAGTGGTATGGGTCCAAACAAAAATCCCTATTCTAAATCAATGGCACGATTGAAAACGATTTCTAGTAATAAAAAAATGTCTATATGGCCAAAGGTTAGCCCTTATTAATAGGATCAGAACATAGTGTTCAGGAGAAAACTCATAAATACAAAAGAACTAGATTACCCATAATGTGTCTTAAACATGTACAAAAATTTATTCAATATATTAAAACATAATTCAATAACATTTTTCTCAAAACATGTTCTATATACCAAGACATAATTCAACACCACTGGAACGGTGGAAATGTGCAAGTGTACACAATCGTAACAAGTAATAGAGTGACAAGTAAATGTCGAGTTATCGTACCCATAGGGACTGTAAAAGAATTATTTATGAAAATAATTTCAACCACTTTGGTTAGGGAAAAATATTTGATTTTTGAAAACTATTTGAAAACTAAAAGAAAAACAAAGTAAAATAAAATAAAACAAAGTTCAAGTGTGCGATTTCAAAAACTGATTTTAATCAAGATGACATAATTGTGTTGGTTTAATCACATTTCTTACCTTAGAATTATTAAACTTGTGTTTATACTTGTTAAAGCATGGCAACTCGGTAATTTGCTAACTTATGAACATATTTACAAATCAAAAATCCATTTATCTCTTGTACATATTTCTATGCCAATTCGACCGATTAAACAGACTTTAAAAGTAAATATGTTATTGCACATACATACTCATTAAATTAAACAATCTCTCGCATATTCCTATGTCGATGCAAACAATTAATTCAACCTAACAAGCATATAAAAGATCATGTGAAGTAACAAAGTATTTTTACCTTGAAACAATTTAATCACAAAAATCCTGCAAGTTATGCAAGGCATACATATTGTCAAATATAATGCTAATTTAATCGTCAGCTACCTTAGAAGAATTAAACATGCACAGATTAAGTATTGTGTCCATTAATTACAATTTCAACGCGTTTAAATAATTAATTCATTAGCTATCTAAACAATTATAATGCCAGATAACTTAGCATAATTTTACCTAATCAAACATTTCACCGAGGCCTTTAACAGCATAAACACAATTTTAATAATCTAAGAGGGCGAAATGAAATCAAACCAACACGAATTAAATTCAAGCTAAATTGATTAAATTAAACATTTCAAAAGAATGAATATTCATAAGCATGTTTGTCAAAACAACAACAAATAATTTAAAGAGATAGGAAACAAGAAACAAATCCGGTGGCTCTTCGTGGCTTGTCTGATTGATCCCTTCTTCGTTCTTCGTTGTCCTCGGTTATCAAAGGGGCTTATGAACACTTCAATTGCTGCTTCAAATGGCTGGAAAACACCTCTTTTCGAAGAGGAGAAATCGGCACAAGAACACCAAAAAAGGGAAAGGGAAAATGGGGAATTGAGAGAAAATGAGAGAGGAGAATGTGAAGGCTTGAGGTGTGTTTTGAATGAGCAGCTAGGGGCTGTATTTATAGGTGTTAGGAGCTGCTAAAAATAGCAAAAAAATCAGCAGCAAAGGAGTCCCACTTGGCCGGCCATCCCATGTGGCAAAGTTGATGGATTCAACTTTGCTAAAATTAGCATGGGCAAATCTTTAAAGCCATGAATTTTGGAGGGGTTTGAATGGGATTTTGAGAAGTCTTCAAGGGCTTCTTTGCAACTCAATTAATCAGCAAATAATCTGATTTGGGCCTTCATTGTGGACTGTTTGGGCTGACCAAGTGGTGGCTGGTTCGATTCAATCGGTTCGGTTCAACCAGTGCGGTTTAACTGGACCCTTTTTCATAATTAATTAAAAATAATTTATTTAGCCCAAATTAAATTGGGAATAAATTAAAATTAATTATATTATGATTAAATATTTATAATTGGACCGTCTTGGGCTGAAAATAGAGTCGCCTTGACACTTCAAATCGCTTATCGGTTTTATTCTTGACGATTAATAATCATTGAGCCGATTTTTGCCCTTTGTGCGATTCTGTCAAAAATAGTCAACATAAATCAAAATTAACCATAAAAATAATTAAAATTCATCATGTTCATATTTTTAGTACAATTTAATTATTTTATAATATTTAATTATTTTCTGACAAGAATTTACTCGAAACCACATGAAATTGGGTCAAAAAGGGCATCAAAAAATATATAAATTTTCGTGCTTCCAACCACATATACCAATAACTCAAATTCAATAATTTATTTCTCAAAAATAGATCATGAAAATAAATTTAAGTATGAAAGCATGAATTTCAACAACAAAAATATAATTATGGCAATTTAAGAATCATACTTGCATACTTAATCCAATTTTCATAAAGCATGGATAAATTTTATATATATTCTACATAATGTAAAACATTAAGAATGATTTTTGGGAGTTCAAAGTCGAAGGAATGTTGATCAATGATTTTTGGGAGTTTAAAGCCGAAGGAATGTTGATCACTTACTTAATTAGCTAAACCAAGACTTGAGAGATGATCAAGAAAACCTCCTAATATCCTCAATTTTAATAATGATATTCCCAAATCAAAATTTAACCAAGATTTTATAAATTAAAAGAAACGAAATTTCGCTGGTCATGTTAAGATATTATGGTCACGTGGCGATAATTATCAATGTTTTTCACAATTGAACTGGTAATTGAATTGATCAGATAATTTCGATTAAATTAATGCAATGAGTCCAACTGCGAGTACAATTGGTTCAAATGTTAAAATAAATAAACATTTAGATTGGATATCACTAATAATGAGTTGCATCAAAAGTGTTTCCTATTCGGTAGTGCTTAATGGGATTCAAGGTCCAAATTTTAAGCCGACCAGAGGGTTGAGACAAGGAGATCCTCTAAGTCCTTATTTGTTCATAATTTGCGTAGAGGGGTTCTCAAAATTACTGAATATGGCTAAAAAGGACAGAAAAATTGGTGGGGAAAAGATAGGAATGGGGTCTTTCAATAAGCCATTTATTTTTTGCAGATGATAGTATTCTCTTTAGGGAAGCTTCACTAGGTAGAGCAGCAACAATGAAAATAGTGGTGAACGAATATGAAAACATTTCAAGTCAGCTTGTGAATTTGATAAATCGTTAGTTTATTTCAGTAACAATGTTGATAATAGAGTCAAGAGCCAGGTAGGAAATATTTTTGGGGTACGAATCACAAATAATCTGAAGAAATATCTTGGCCTACCAACTATAGTTGGGAGACAGAAAAATAACACTTTTGTTGAATTAAAAGAAAATTTTCTGAGAAAAATAAAGAGATGGAGCATACGAAATAAATCAATAGGTGGGAAAGAGGTATTTATTAAATCAGTATTGCAAGCCATTCCAATTTATACGATGCAATGTTTCTTATTACCAGTTACCTTATGTCGTGATTTAGAATCTTTAATGAGTAGATTTTGGTGGCGCAATTTAAAATCTAACAGAGGCATTCAGTGGACCAATTGGAGAGATATGTGCATCCCAAATGCGCAAGGAGGGAGTGAGTTTAGAGATCTATCAAAGTTCAATGTAGCCCTGCTGGTAAAACAGGGGTGGAAGCTAATATTCAATCCTGACAGTCTACTTGCACAAGTGATGAAAACAACAATCTTGATAGTCTACTTGCACAAGTGATGAAAACAAAGTATTACCCACATGGGGATTTCATGAATACAAGGTAGGGTTCTTACCCTTCATTTACCTGGTGTAGCATTTGGGAAGCTCGTAGACTACTAGAAAAGGGAACGAGGTGGAAAATTAGGAATGGAGAATTGGCTAATATTTGGAATGATGTGTGGCTGCCTAAACCTAGAGAAGGAAAATAGAGTGTCAGCATATTAATGTAAGCTACTCAACAATTTTGACTTAATTAATAAAGAATCAGTTACCTGGAAGGTAGAGGAAATCAACAACTTGTTCAACAAAGAGCAAGTAGAAAAGATACATTCCATTCCTTTAGTGAATATCTCACAACCAGATGAGGTAGTGTGGAGAGGTGACATTTTGGGAACTTGTACAATTAAAAGTGGGTATAAATGGCTAATTATAGAATAACAGAATTTTCTTGGCAATAGTGACATAATTTAGAATGTAAATGCGAAAATTTACTTTACAACCATATGGAACCTTAAGATACTCTGCAAAATGTGGATAAATCTCTGGAAAATAACTAACAATTTCCTACCTACCCTAAGTAATCTAAAGTACAAAAGACTAAAAGCTAAAGCGGTCTGTCTAATCTACAATGAAGAAGAAGAAATAGTGGCTCATCATTTTCGAGATTGCAAGCTAATCAAACAAGTCCTTCAAGAGACTGGGTGTTTTTCTAGAGCACAAACACAGAGCAAAATTGGAAATATTGGTTAGTAACATAATTTTCTTACAAAAGAATTGAAGATTGTATAAACATTGCTATAGAATTTTGGGCAATATGGTTTAGCAGAAACAAGTTTGTACACAAGGGGGTAAAAGACACGACACAAAATATAGTGGGATTCATCAAGGCTTATTTAACAAATATAATGCAGATGGAAAAAATGACAGAGTTTAATCATAAGAAAGAAAATGAGACATGGGTTCCCCTAGAAGGTGAACTAGTCAAAGCCAATTTTGATGCATCTTTTTAGCAACAACTAAAAAATGCCATTGGGGGAATTATGATAAGCAATACTAAGGGGTTAGTAATGGGAGCTTGCACTTATTCGTGGGAAAAAATTTGGGATCTTAACATTGCTGAAGCTTGGGCTTGCCTTCAGGCCATTGTTTTTGTAGAGGAACTAGGCTTTTGAGATGTAACTGTGGAGGGTGATGCACTTACAGTTATAAAGAAACTACTTTTAGAAGGTAAAGATAGATCAAAGATTGCAAACATAATGAAAGAGATTAAATCAAGAACCCTAAGATTTAGAAGCTTATCTTTTCCACATGACCCTTGATCGGCAAATGGCGTAGCCCACGGATTGGCAGTATAGAAAATCTGAGCAAAAAGAGTTAAGAGAAGGAGAGAAGATTGAAGAAGAAGATGAAATTTCAGAGAAGAAAGAGCATAAAATTCTTATCTATTTCCATAACTGTCTCACCCTTCATGCTAATTGGTTCATAAATGGTGGGTAATGGGTAGATTTTGACAGGCTATTTAAAACAGCATTGACTCAATGTAGCACCCCTAACCCGTAACCATCTATGCTAATTGGTTCATAAAAGGTGGGTAATGGATGATTTTTACAGGCTATTTAAAACAGCATTGACTCAATGTAACACCCCTAACCCGTAACCATAGTCGGTTTAGGGTTAAGAGGCATTACTGGACAATCAAAAACTTTTACAGATATTTCATAACTTAATTTGGTAAATCACATCAAAGTGCCCCTTAAATAGGTCTTTGAAACCTTTAACATTCTTTAGAATAGGGCCGGGACTAAACCGAACACATATAGAAATTTTTAGAAATTTAAAAATTTTTCTAAGTTATAGAGGTCACGCCCGTGTGGGCAGGCCGTGTTCCTCCCACGGCCTCAGACACACCCGTGTGTCTGAGGAGTGTCAAAACAGGGCACACATACTGACTTGTCCACACGGCCGTGGACACGCCTGTGTGCCTCACCCGTGGTCACTACTGACTTACACCACACGGCCAGTCACACGTCCGTGTGTCTAGCCTGTGGTCGAGTCTGACTTGTTTTAAAAAACAACCAGAGGGACACGATCGAGCCACACGCCTGTGCGCTCAACCGTATGGGCAAATATAGGCCATTTGCAAGGCCAAAATGCCACCCACACTTTGGGCAATCCCTACAAGGATCATACCAATTCAATTCATGCCAAAATAACCAAATTTTCCAAGCATTGAAAGGCATTTCAAACACAACAACTTATGCAACAACTAAATAACAATCATTTCTAAGCAAGTTTCATCTACAATTTTACCATTACAACATAACATCTTCCCATCAATATGATACCAACTTTGCTTCATATACATACCACAATTTTGATCATCTTAATAGCCAACATACCATACCAAAATATGCATCATATATCATGACCACTCATACATATCACCAACATTTATCTAGGCATATCACATGGCTATTTACCTATCTCAAACATATTCCAAAATAACTAGCCTATACATGCCATATTAAACTATATTCACATTCAAAAGTACCAAAGTAGAGTTTGATAGTAAGCTTTCCAAAAGCTTAGTAAGCCATATACAACAAACTTAACATATAAGCATTCATTATTCATATCAAATATGAGATTACTACTAGCTCATTTGCACATTCATAATTCTTCTTGGTTCATTCAGACATATAACACATTTTACCCTATCAAATCTATTCACATATCTTATCTAGGTAAGTTCATATAAACACTTACCTTTCATACACTTGCTTAGTGTACAATTCAAACGTACCTGATTCGTTTATACATTTCACTAAGACTTTCATTTCTTAGATTTGCCCGTTGAACTGTTTGGAATCAAATAGGATACTCAGAATGCTCAGAATAGTCGTACAATGCCAACGTCCCAGACGCGGCCTTACATGTAACCAAATATCGATGCCACTGTCCCAGACAGGGTCTTACATGAATCAATATGATGCCAATGTCCTAGACATGGTCTTACACGTAAATCTTATATCGATGCCAACATCCTAGACGTGGTTTTACATGAAATCTCGAATCAATTCCAACGTCCCAAAAGTGGTCTTATATGATATCACATATTGGAAACCTATGTCATGACATATGTAATCCTATCTATTCCTAGGTTCGTACGGGACTTTTTCAAATGTTGCCACTATGTCGATACTATCTCAGATTTCATGTACTCCTTATCTCGTACACATTCATCATTATGTATCTTCATATAAACAAACATATATCAATGTAAATACATTTGTTTGTATATAAACTTACCTCGAATTCGGATAAACGTATGGACTCGACTATTCGATCACTTTCGACTTTCCGCGATCTAAATCCGTTTTCTTCGGTTCTTGATCTATACATATTCAAATTTAATCCATTTATTCACCAAATCATTCAATTCAATCCAAAAACACATATTTAGGGCAATTTACAAATTAGCCCTCACATTTTCACATTTTGACATTTTAGTCCTTACTTCACAAAATCGCAAAATACACAAAATCGCAATACACCCATGCTTAGACGAATTCTCTATAGGTCCCTAGCAACCCATATTTTTCATTTATTTCACAATTTAGTCCCTCAAAATATTATTTTCTCAATTACGTCCAAATTACTCAAATTCACCAAAAATTCAAAGACAAACTATATGAATCTAGCACATATCTTTCATAATTCATCTTCAAACATCACAAAATTCATGTGTTCATCAGTGGAACATTTCAAAACTTTCATCAATTCACAAAATTAAAGCATGGGTTTTGAAGAACACAAAGCAATGATTAAAAAAATGTAGAAATTATCAAAAACCGAAGCCAAACATACCTTAATTTTTGCTTAGAGTTAGCTGAAGCCTAGCTTAGTTTCTTTTCTTTTCTTCAATTTCGGCACATAGATGATGAAAAATAAAGTATAATTTGGCTTTGTCTTTTAACTAATATCACTTATTTACTATTTTACTTATTTAACCTTTATTAATACATTATGATTTCCACTAAATTTAGGCATTAATGTCCATCCATTTTCCAATGGTTCAATTGCAGTATAAGGACCTCACATTTATAAGACATGACACATAGGTGCTTTTAACATATGACATGCTAATTTAGCATCTTTTACAATTAGGTCCTTTTCTCAAATTAAGCACCCAAACAGATAAATTAATTCATAGAAATTTCACACATGATTAATCAAGTAATGCAGACACAGAAAATAATATTAAAATATTTTTTTATGACTCGGATTTGTGGTCTCGAAACCACTATTTTGACTAGGGTCAAAACTGGACTATTACACTCAAACACACCTATCACTAATATTGTTAAACTCCCTATTTTTGGCACTTATTCGACTACCCTCCCTTACATGCATTGTTTCTATTAAAACCAATGTTTAAAACTAAAAAAAAATTAACATAATTATAAAAGCAGTGAACGTTTCTCCCACATCAAGTAGTCCCTTCCCAAGCACGATCCTTGACCTCAAGGATCAAATGATGGAAATTTCTTTTGTAGCTCATTCAGACGTTCCCAAGTGGAATCCTCAGGGAAGGTGTTCGACCATTCATCTAACACTTCCCAGGTCTCATGATTTCCTTTTTTCACCGTACTACGATCCAAAATGCAAACTGGTATCTTGAGGAAGTTACTTTCAGCATCTGTAGAAGGTAATTTCGGGGAACAAAGAGTAGACCCAATGTGTTTCTTAAGTTGGATACTTGAAAAGTAGAGTGAATCCGAGCATCTGCAAGTAGACTTAGTTTGTATGCTACCTTTCCTCTCTTAGTTGCAACTAGATAAGGTCCAAAATAACGAGAAGATAGTTTCCTATTACCCCATTTTCTGATTGAATGTTGATGGTAAGGTTGAAGTTTCAAGTAAACTAAGTCACCCACCTGAAACTCCCACTTTGATCGCCTCTTGTCAGTCAACTTCTTCATTCTGTGTAGAGCTCTTTGTAAATGAAATCTCATCATGTGTCTAGCTGCTTCACGATGTTGTAACCCTCGATTAACAGTAGCCACCAAAGAAAAACCAGCTAAATAAGACATTTGATGGGGATTCCTGGCCATAAAAAGCCTCATAAGGGGTGAGTCAGATGGTCGTGAAAAAGGTAGTATTATATCACCATTCTGCTAATGGTAGCCATAAAACCCATTCGGAGGGTCATTCCCTGACATACACCTCAAGTATCCTTCCAAGCAGCGATTTAACACCTCCATTTGACCATTAGTCTAGGGGTGATAAGCAGTGGACAAGTGTAGCTTAACCCCTAGGTGTTTGAATAAGGCTTGCCAGAAGGAGCTGATGAAAATTTTATCACAATCATATATGAGACAATAAGGGACTTCATGAAACTTTTATACTTGGTCCAAATATAATTGAGCCACAATAATAGCAGTAAAAGGGTGAGACATTGCTAAAAAATGCCCATATTTGGTGAACACATCTTAATCGAGCTACAAGTAAACCGGAGGGATTTTTTTAGTGTTTTATTTAAGATTTCCACAAGATTTTAGCCTAGATTACAACATTAATATGCTTAAATAAAAACTGTAACTCCTAAGACCCAGTAGAACTATCCCCGAATAGGCGTTGTGGGGGTGCTATAACCTTCTCTACACGTAACTGTACTCCCTAACCCGGAATTTGGTCATGAGATTGAGTTTAGACTTTTAGGATTTTTCGTAGTATTAATTCTAGACTTTTTGACATTAGGTGGCTAACCAACCTAACCCTAATTGGTTAGTGGTGATTCTACGTAAATTTACGCCCTCCGTGTCTAGCATTGCTTACTAGGCCTCCGTACCTTTATGTAGGCAACGTTATGACAGCTTAGCAACTCCACTAGAGAGGTTAGTTGTAACAGCCCAATTTTAATAGTGTCGGAACAGTGATTCGAGATCACTAAATTTGGCGAAAAGTTAGAAAATTTTGTTAATCGATAATTATAAGTTAAGTGTGATTTTAGAAATATTTTAAAATTAGTGAATTTTGTGAACTGAAAGAATTAATTAGAAAAATTAGGCCAAAAACGAGGTATTGAGACCTCGAATTTATAAAGTGAGCCATAAATATTTCCAAAAATATTTATGGAATGTCATTAAGTTATTATTAAACTTTCGTTAGAAAATTTTAACGCTTGGGTAGGAAATTAAATGAAAAGGACTAAACTGAAATGAAAGTAAAAGTTAAATTATAGATTAAAAGAAATTATGAAGGATCAAAATGGAAATTATACCATTTTGTATAGTTGAGGCGGACATAACAAAGAAAAATCTGAGATTTTTAAGGTATATTATTATAATATTATATTATTATATTATTATATTATTATATATATACAAACAAAAGAAAAAAAAAAAAAAAAGAAGAGAATAGAGAAACGAAACCCAAACGAAGAAAGCGAGAGAGCAGGAAAGAAAGAAGAAGAGAGAGAGAAAGAAAGAAAAAAGGGGAAAATTGGAAAATTTTCAAAATTAGCTAAATAAAAAGGGGATCAAATTGAAATATATGGAGAATTCTCTTCATTTCTCTTTATTTTCTTCAGCTGAAAAATAGCCATGGGAGAGAGTTCAAGCTAGTTTTTATACTCAAGCATCATGTAAGTTTAATTCTTGCTTTTTCCTTGAAATTTCTATGTTTTGGACTTTTACAATTGGGTCCAATTTATTAATTCATTAGTTTTTGATTCTATGGCTAAATTTTTAAAGTTTATGTGGATTAGTGTTGGAAGAATATGATGAATAAATATTGAATTGAAGCTTTAATTTTGTTATATGATGATTTAATCAAGTGAAATTGATGGAAATTGGTTTTAGGACCTAATTGTGAAATAGTGAAATTAAGGCCTAGTGTTAAAATTCTAATTTCAAAGGTTATGAAGGAGTTTTAAAATGATAGATAAAAGTATTAAATGAGAAAATTAACTCAATTGAGGGGTTAATTCAGCAAGGACTGAATTGTATGAATTGTGGAATTAGGGACAAAATAGAAATCAACATGTTACACTAAAGCAGTTTTAGACAGCAGCAGTTGTCTAACTTTGAAAAATCACCAAAAATTGTATAAATAGAATTAGAAGTCAAGTGAGATATGGAATTAAAGCTTATTGAGTCTATTTTCATATAAAAGAAACAGAGAAAGCAAAGGAATTCTGTAATTTGAGGTATTTGTATTTTTGTAAGACTGGTTTAGAACAACTTCGTGATCCCCTGTTCTTACTTTAGAAATTCACTAAAATTTGTATAAAAATAATTTGGGAACGTAATTTATATGGTTAGATTCCTTAATGAGTCTAGTTTTATAAGAAATAAACCATAACATCATATGAATTCTATATAAAAAGATAATTAATTTTTAGTGAAGAAGGGTCGGAACTGCCAGACAGCAGAACAGGGGTGACTTTAAAGAATAAACTGTACTAATTGGCTAAACCAAAAATTCTGAAAATTTTATGGCAAGAATATATGTGAGTCTAGTTTTAGGAAAAATTCACGGTTCTTCATTTGGAGTTCTGTAGCTCTGGAAATAAATAATTTAGTGACTATGACTCAAATGGGCAGTTTTGAATATACTTATGAGTAAATAATGAACTTATTTACAATGTTACTTATAGCATGTTATATACATTAAGGATGTGGAATGGAGAGGAGGAGGAGGAAAAATATGTATGAATATTCAGCTAGCATGGCTAATTTGTAATGTTTTAGGCCCAGGGACTAAATTGAATAAAAGTAAAAGTTTATGATTAGTTTTGTATAAATGTTGGAGATGACCAATTTACATGGAATGGATTATTTTATTATTTAAAATTGCAAAATTGAATGAAATTATTAATTAGATTAAGATCGGTTGAAAAATCGATGAAAATGGGAAATTACCAAAATGCCCTTGAATCTTGGTATTTACGCAAATTTAGCTGAGTAAGTTCGTGTAACTTTAAATATGTGATATAAGGAAATATAAGTTGATAGCACGTGAAATATTGATATAACGAATTAACTAATATATGTTTATGAATAAACGGCAAGAGAATGATATTTATCATGACATGTCAATATGTGATTATCTGTAATATGTAAATAAAAGGTAATTAAATATGTTGAGACGAGAAATAAATTCAAGTAAGTCATGAAATAAGAAAAATAAATATGTTTTAAGGGATAATATGTTTGATTTTTGATTGGTTTCAAAAATAAATGTTAAATGATATAAAATTTTTGATAAATAAATTTGTAATTCCGGTAATGCCTCGTACCCTATTTCGGTGTCGAATACGGGTAAGGGGTGTTACATTAGTGAGTCGACTTACTTAGGTTTAAGAGCTAGTTTTCTTAGTATTTATACATATTAGATTTATTTATTCATACATTAATTTATTTAATTATCTAATGTCATTTTAAATTGTTGAATATGTGTTAAATATTGATTTATTTGTTCATTTCATTTACTTATCCTATTTTGATTTGTATGCCAATGTGTTTGTTTATTCTTTTATCGATGAAATCGATTAATTTGTATGTTGACTCTACCATCGTAGGGCGGCTATAATTGTCTTTCATGTTGCATCTTGTTTTCGGTCCTACGCCCGGGCCCATCCTGTTTAGGAGGAGTAGCCTTAGGCTTTTGTGTGACAATATATCACCGTATAAGTTTAAGGACTAGTCCATGATAAAGATGGACATAGATGTTCGTGTAGCAAATGCTGCCAAGTACACTATAGAAGTCTTACCACCCAAGGGCCAACCCTTTTTAAAAGGAGAACACATCCCTATGGATGTCGTATTTAAGCCTAGGATACCCCGTGCATTAAAGTCAGCTGTAAGCCAGCATATAATGGCCATTTTAAATGTGAAACCTAGACATAAGATTCGTACCTTATCCCTTGAAATAATACCCTATAGGGCTTGATGAGCATTTATTTGTATGTTTTGTGTTTGAATTTTTTTTCTCCGCAATGCTTTATGATTTAATTTTGCACTTTTTTCATTTGACTTTATTTTTTTTTACTTACTTTATTTTTCTTCTGCCAATGTCTCTCCATGGCATAATTCATGCATCATTTAAATACATAGGGCATTGTGTCGCATCTATATTTGACAAGAACACACTTCGAGAAGATTCAGTTGTTCGGCATGGGGTAGAAAATATAAGGATAATAGCGAGAATGTCAGAGGATAATCAGAGCAGAGAAGGCGATTGCCAAATAGCTTGTTTTGACTCGAGCCTACCTCAAATAGTTCGCGTGGACTGTAAGAGGAATTGTGAAGATAAGTTAAAGGGGATATGGCAATCATGGGACGATGCTAAGAAAACGTACTTCCGAGACAAGTATTGCGATGTAGCACAGCTTCTGTTCGTTAAATCAGATGATGCCTTGTTGAAGGTCATGATACGTTTTTGAAATCCCACTTATAGGTGTTTTATGTTCAATGAAGTGGACATAGTACCTACTATCGAGGAATATTCTACCATTCTCCACTATGACTTTAGAGATCCGCTCAGGATAAATTGGAAGCAAAACGTCGATTTCTGGGGACCTTTAGCCAATCTGATGGGATTACCTGTAGATGCGGTGAAAGTAAGATTAAAAGATAAAAATAGTCCCTGCATTTCCTGGTCTGACATTAGGGATGCTATGGGAAAGGTCTGCGGCGATAGACATTTAGCATTGTTCGCGTTTGCCGTGGAGCTAGCTAATTTTCTGTTTCAGATTGAAAAAGGAGTGAATCCTGCTCTAGCAGTCTTAGTTGAAACCATTATTTCACTCAATTTCATCAGAAGGAAAGGAGACAAGTGTTTCTTAGATGCGTATAGTTGTTGTTCGTATGGATAAAAACCCATTTTAGGCGCCTCTATAAGCACTTTCGTCGGGTGATTATTCCTTCGACCAAGCCTATAAAGGAATTTTTGGAAAGCAAATGGCCTCCAAATTAATCAATTGAGGAGTGGGTTCAGAACCTTAGTACATTGACATACCAAAAAATAGAATGGAGGGATCCATGGATGATTCGGAGCACAGTACTCATTAGGTGCGGTGGTCATTTGTGAGTTCCCTTAATTTCCATATAATGAGCCATCAGCTATTCATCGTTGTTGGTTCTAAGCCAATACGGGTATGATCAATGTGTACCTGCTATAGCTGGTTTAAACAAGGCAGAAATTTCAGCTTAGGACCCGAGATTTTGGAAGAAATTGGAAGATATACGAATTAAGTGGGGTCAAACCTTGAGCTTACAATTATGAACCTTTTTCAACCATTCCCCCTCAGAAACGTATATCCAGTGGCACCTAAAAAGAAGCAAAATCTCTGTGTCAGCATAATTCAAGGGAAAGATAAAGGTCCTAGATGACCTAGCTGAGCTAACAGAGAAGATACGTGATTCAGAGATGCATTTGAGGGGTAGATATAAAGAGGTCAGGCAGAAATGAGAACAGCATCAGGCATATGTAAAGGAAAATGAGAAAGAAATCATGAGACAACAGCAGCAACATCGGTTAGACATGAAGGGAAGAGAGGAAGAACTAATAATACAGTTAGAACAACGTTAATGAGAAAGATCTAACTTGTTCGCTTAGATTTAGAAGTTGGAGATGGATCCAAGTTTGCAGGCTAATGAACTCCAAAAAGCACGAGAATAAGAGCGAACTTGGAGGAGGGTGTCTAATGAGAAAACTGCTGACATTGAGGTGCTGAAGGAGGAAATTTGTCGTCTGACTAAAGAATTAAAGACAAAAGAAGAGCAAAACAAAAAGGTCATGGAAGAATATACAACGCTTGCGAGCGTTTTGTCGTAGTGGAACAAATGGCAGTAAGCCGACAAGAGGTGTTTACAACAATGCACATGGAAGGTTAGGTTTTCACTCAGCAAGCCGAAGACATATGTGAATTGATTGAATAACTCAAAAAAGAATCTATCCTTTTGTGACTAAGGACGAGCCTGCAATGAAACTTCTGGAAGTGGCTCAAGTACATTACCAAAAGTTCATCAAGCTCATGAGGAGGAAGAAAAAGAATGACGAGTAGAGATTTGCCCTATGGAAATAGGACCGATTAGGATTTTCTTGAAGTATGAATGAAAAATGAAAAAAACAAACATTGTAAGTTGAACAATTTTTTAACCTTCTATGAAAGAAAATGTTTATATTCGAGTATATTTATGATAATGTGTTCCAATTTCATTCATTCATTCATTAGTTTATATAGAAACATCATTTTTTTTTTAAAAAAGAACATTTTTATGACAAATCTAAATGATTTTCTAACTTTGGAAATAAATGTCATTTGAAAAAGGACCAAGGATAGCTCACCCGTATAACACCCGCTCAAAATCCAAAAAGATGATGGAAGAAGAATTAGCATGCATGGCCAAACTGGAAGAACAGATAGAGAGGATGATGGAAATGATGAATACAATGGTCAAAGGCAAGGCCAAGGTAGGAGAAGGAAGCGTCACTTTAAACAATCCAATCCCTGTTTACAGTGATACAGGGGTATATCACGAAGATTTACCGCTCCAAGCGCCAGGTGTCACCATTCAAATCCCAAGAGTAAACGAGTTGCCTGCAAGCGAGGAGCCGAAAGAAGTGGACAAAGGAAAGTTAATTATAGATGAAGAAGCTCATAAATTCAGCTTAATTCAGGAATGTTTGAAAGCCATCGAAAGATTAGACACCTTCGGATTTGTAGAAGCAGAAGGCCTATGTCTGGTACCCAACGTGGTCGTCCTACCAAAATTCAAAGTTCTTGAATTTGAAAAATTCAATGGTATCAGTTGCCCCGTTACTCACATCGCCATGTACTATAAGAAAATGACTGCTTACTCTAAAGATGAGAAGCTTCTAATGCACATATTTCAAGACAGTCTGACCGAATTTGCGACTCGCTGGTATGTAAAGTTGGACAGGAGCAGGATTTGAACTTGGGGAGAGCTTGCACGAGCATTTATTACCTAATACAAACATATTGTAGACATGGCCCCAGACCGTCTAACTCTACAGAACATGGAAAAGAAGTCAAATGAGATTTTTAAGGAATACGCGTAATGGTGGAGGGACCTGGCATCGCAAGTACAACCCCGCTCACAGAAAAAGAGACCACCGTTCTATTCGTTGGTACACTAAAAGGCATATACTACGACAAGATGGTAGGAAATGACTCTAAAACCTTCGCGAATATGGTATTATTTGGAGAAATGATAGAGAATGCATTGAAGTCGAGCAAAATAGATGACTCTTTGAGCATGAAGAGGGGTGTCGTTGGGAAGAAAAAGGAAGTAGAAACAGAAACAATCGCACCAACGGATACCCATACTTTTACTTTTCATACCCGAGCCCAATACCTCCACGCCCTCAATACCCGGCTATAAATGCTACCAATACTTCACCATTTATGTATCGTCCACTTGTACCTGTTACAAATCCCCCTATGTTAACTATGCCAACCGAGTCCCCACAGACCCAAGCTCCAGTAACGCCGCGACAGGAGAGGCCTGTGTTTGATCCAATTCCCATCTCCTACGCAGAACTTTTTCCAATTCTAGTGGAGAAACATCTCATTGTACCTACACATAAGGAACTAATGCAACTGCCATTTCCAAAGTGGTATGATACCAATGCTCGATGTGAGTATCACTCTGGCAATCCAGGTCATACCATTGAGAACTGCTTAGCATTAAAATACAAGGTGCATGATCTTATAAGGGTAGGAAAGATAAATTTCCAGCGAGAGAATACACCGGATGTTAACATAAATTCATTACCAAACCACAATCGAACAATTAATGCTATAACTGAAGAAAAGAGCCTTTAAAGGAGAAAATTGAAAGAAATCACAACCCCATTTGAACAACTCTTCGATATCTTGAAGAAGTCAAATCAAATTTACACCGAGCCACCCAGTTTTGTAATGGGAATTAATATGGATCAAATCTGAAAATTCCACCAAGGAGCTCGAGGACACTCAATCCAAGTTTGCCTAACATTTAGGAAATGTATACAATGTCTCTTGGATTCTTTCCAGCTAGAGATACGAAAATGTGTTAAGACCAATGAGATAAACACCTTAGATGCGAAACTTGTCACTATCGTATATGGAAAAAAAACCCTTATTGAAAAATAGTCTAGCCTAAAGGCCGTACAAGATGATGTATTGGTCATCAAGGGTCCCAACCCTTTTAAGTATAGAGATGACCAATGAGTTCTTTGGAGATATGATTATGAGGTGGTTGGATGTGATGCCTCCAACATCTCAGGACTTAGTGGCATAACTCAAAGCGGACGTTGTTATGAGCCAAACACGGTGGGAAAAGAACCTCGTGGTAAGGAAGTGATTTCAGAAAATTAACCAGAAATTGACGATAAAAAAGCCAATAAGGAAACGAAAGAGGGCCAAAAGGGATAAGTCGAGAATGATGAAGTTAACGAATTTTTACATCTAATAAAGCACAGCGAGTATAGTGTGGTTGAGCAGTTGAACAAAACACCAGCAAGAATTTCTCTACTATCACTACTTTTGAACTTAGAGCCACATAGGGAGGCTCTTGTACGAATAATAAAACAAGCTTATGTTGTTCACAACGTGTAAGTAGATAATATCAGTCACTTAGCAAGGAGCATTTTGGCCCCAAATTACATATATTTCAATGATGATGAAATACCCCCAGCTGGAAGAGGAGTACCAAGGCACTACACATCTTAGTAAAGTCTAAAGCTTATTCTGTGGCTACGGTCTTGATAGACAATGGGTCATCGATCAACATCTTACTTTTGTTAACATTAATTAAGCTGTCCATGGACACCTCGTACATGATATATTGCTCTTTAGTTGTTCAAGCTTTTGATGGCACCAAAAGAAGCGTGATTGGAGAAATAGAGATTCCCTTTGTTGGTAGGAGCCGTTAATTTCAATCTTACAGTATGCTATTGAGACACCCCTGGATTCATTTGGCTGGAGTGGTGCCATCGTCCTTGCACCAAAGATTGAAATTTGTGGTCGATCAGAAATTTGTACATCGTGTGAGGCGAAGAGGACCTGTTGGTAGCTAGCTTGCCAAATTCTCCTTTCATTGAAATGGATGATGATGCATTAGAGAGTTCTTTCCAGACCTTTAAGGTGGCCACTACGTCTTACATGGCAGAGGGAATGCGAGCCCCTAAGCCTCATGTGCCACAAACAGCGAACATGTTATTTTCCTAGACAATAGGGAAGAGTTGGCAAATCCACTTAGGTTTGGGAAATGACCTACAAGGTATCTCAAAACATGTTTTTGTTCCCATTCAGAAGGATACAAGAGGGTTGGGATATAAGCCCACGAGAGAGGATATTGAGAGGATGTGTAAAGAACGGAGAGCAAAGAGGTTGGCCCGCATGGTTGGAAAAGAGGTAGTGGAACCTTTTTTGATTTGTCCTCCACTATCTGAGACCTTTTACTCCGTGGGATTCAAGCACCAGGAAAGGACCCCAATCAAATTAACGATTAATGGAGATGCAGTAGATCTAAACATGATTGGCAATAGGGTGTCGATGTCAAGAGACTGGGTTCGTTACGACCCTTCTACCTTGGACAAGTGGCAACTCATACTGTTACCTGCTATCTTGAGTCCTTCGAGATGTAATCCTTTTTAAGAGTTTTTATATCAAAGTTTAATATTGTGCAGTTAATTTAATTTCCTTCAAAAATCCATGTAAAACTGTTTTATCTTTAATGAAATCAAATTTGGATCATGTCCCTAGTCACTTTTATTCATTCAATCATTTTCATTCATATACCAATATAAATACTCATAATTATTTTAGAGATATACCTCATGAATTGATAAATCATCCAAATAACATCTTTTGAATCAAATTCTCATAATTATATCCACTATAACAATCATGGGACGGAAGAGGAGGAAGTCGTACTAGATGAGTTTTTTAGGCTAGTTGAACAAGAAAAGCAGCTTATAGAACCCCACTTGGAGGGAACAGATATGATCGATCTGGGTGATGATGAGGTAAGAAAGGAAATTAGGAGTTTCATGCTAGAGCAAAGTCAATTGTAAAAGGATTTACTCATTGAGTTCTCGGATGTGTTTGCATGGTCAGACCAAGATATGCCAGGTTTGGACACCAATATCGTGGAACACAAGCTCCCTTTGAAATCATATTGCAAGCCCGTATACCAAAAATTGAGAAGGATGAAACCTGAAATGTTGTTGAAGATTAAAGAAAAGGTCAAGAAACAATTCAATGCGGGATATCTAGAAGTAACTAAATACCCAGAGTGGGTGGCGAATATTGTACTAATGCCTAAAAAAGATGGGAAATTTAGAATGTGCATTGGTTATAGAGATTTGAATCGAGCCAGCCCCAAGGATAATTTTTTGTTAACTCATATAGACATATTGGTGGATAACACTGCTAAACATTGTGATTTCACTTTCATGGATGGATTCTTAGGGTATAATCAAATTAAAATGACGAGGGAGGACATGGAAAAGACCACGTTCATCATGAAATGGGAAGCTTTTTGTTACAGGGTCATGCTATTTGGTCTAAAAAATGCTATGGTCGCGTATCAATGAGCAATGGTGACACTGTTTCATGACATGATCCATAAAGAGATTGAAATTTATGTTGACAATATGATAACAAAGTCTGCTAGGAAGGAAAGCCATGTAGAAAACCTCCGCAAACTATTTGAAAGATTGAGGAAATACAAATTGAGATTGAATCTAGCAAAATGTACTTTCGGGGTAAAGTCGGGGAAGCTGGTGGGCTTCATAGTAAGAGAATGAGGAATTGAAATAGATCTGAAAAATGTTCGAGCAATTCAAGATTTGACACCCTTAAAACTCAAAAAGAGATAAAAGGTTTTTTAGGAAGGTTAAATTATGTGTCTCGTTTTATCTCACAGTTGACAGATAAATGTGATCATATCTTCAAGCTCTAACGTAAGGATAATGATGGTGAATAGATTGAATATTGTCAAAAAACGTTCAAGAAAATAAAAGACTATTTGCCTACGCCACATATTTTGATTCCCTCTGTGCCAGGAAGAACTTTTATTTTGTATTTGGTAGTGCTAGATAATTCCATAGGTTATGTTTTGGAGCAACGAGATGGTTCAAACAAGAAAGAACATGTAATTTATTATCTAAGCAAGAAGTTCACGAAATATGAATCCAAGTACTCCCATCTGGAAAAGATGTGTTGCGCTTTAGCATGGACTGCTCGTCGACTAAGGCAATACATGTTGTATTATACCACCTTCCTCATCGCAAAGTTGGACCCTTTGAAGTTCATTTTTGAGAAGCCATCATTGTTAGGGAAAGTTGCTCATTGGCAAGTGGTTTTTTTCTGAGTATGACATCATGTACGTGTCCCAAGAGGCTATAAAAGGAAGCACAGTCGTGAAATTTCTAGCGGATTGCACGAAAGAAGAATACTAGCCCATAAGTTTTGATTTCTCAGACGAACAGATCATGTCAATTTTGAAGTACGAAGAAGAAATTTGGAGGGTGTATTTTGATGGAGCATCTAACATGATTGGGCATGGGATTGGGGCAGTACTAATCTCCCCAAGTGGCCAGTACTTTCCTGCTACAGCTAAACTAATGTTCACCTATACGAATAATGTAGCTGAATACGAGGCATGCATTTTGGCACTTCAGATCACCATTGAGAAAAAGATTAAGGTTTTAAAAGTTTTTGGTGACTCAGCATTAGTTGTTTACCAATTAAGAGGAGAATGGGAAACAAGGGATTCTGAGCTAATTCACCATCAAACATATGTGCATGAATTGATCAAAGAGTTTGATGATGTTTAATTTTTTCATTTGCAAAGAGAAGAAAACCAATTAGCATATGCATTAGCTACTCTAGCCGCCATGTTCAAACTAGGATCTGAAATAGAAGTGCAACTTATACAGTTAAAGGTCAAGGACTTGCCGACCCACTGTGTTGGAGTAGAATCAGGAATAGATGGGAAACTGTGGTATGTTGACATTAAGTGGTATTTGCAATACCAGCAATACCCGGATTGCACCTCAGAAAATGATAAATGAATAATTAGAAGGTTGGCTATGAGCTTCTTATTGGACGGGGAGTTTTTGTACAAAAGAGGACGTGACCAAACTCTGTTGAGATGTGTCGACACAGAAAAGGAGAATTAGATAATGAAAGAAATCCATGATGGAGTATGTGGAGCACATAGTAACGGATATACGCTGGCAAGGAAAACCATGAAGGTGGGACAGTTTTTGTTGACTTTGAAACGTGATTGTTTAAATTATGCTAAAAAATTTCATAAATGTCAGATTTATACAAACAGCATTAATTCTACCCTTCATGTCTTGAATGTGAGGCATAGATATCATTGGTCCCATCTCACCGAAAGCATCAAACGGGCATTGCTTCATCTTTGTAGTGATTGATTATTTCACCAAGTAGGTCGAAGCCGCTTCATATGTCAATGTAACTCGACCAAAGATTTGCAAATTTCTGAAAAAAGAGGTCATTTGTCGGTACGATTTACCAAAAAGAATCATATCAGATAATGCCAAGCATTTGAACAATGCCTTGATATAAGAGGTTTGCACATAATTTAAGGTCAAGCATCACAATTATGCGTCATATCGTCCAAAAATGAATGGGGCAGTCAAGACCACAAAAAAGAACATCAAGAAGATCATTTCCAAGACAACGGAAATGTATAGGGATTGGCATGAGAAACTCCCTTTTGCTCTCCATGCATATCGCATATTAGTGAGAACTTCGACTGGAGCTACTCTATTTTTATTAGTATATGGCATGGAGGTTGTTTTACCTATCGAGGTTCAAATCCCATCTCTACAAGTGTTGATGGAGGTGCGACTAGAGGAGGCTGAATGAGTGCAAGAGAGATATGAGCAAATGAATTTAATTGAGGAAAATAGATTAGCAGCTTTATGTCATGGCCAGTTGTATCTACAAAGAATGATAAAGGCCTAAAACAGGAAGGTGCGACCAAGGTAATTTAGAGAAGGGGATCTGGTACTGAAGAAGATTCTACCATATATTCATAATCATGGGGGAAATGGACACCAAAATGGGAGGGACCGTATGTGGTGAAGAAAGCTTTCTCTGGTGGAGCATTGATTCTCATTGACATGGACGGAGACGATATGTCGAATCCTGTAAATCTTGATGCAGTGAAAAAATATTTTGCCTAAAAACTAAGCTTGAATGGTCTAGAAAAGTTATTGCATTGAGTAACATTGGCTTTTTCTGTTTTCCTTTTCTTTGTTTGTCATGTTTGAGGTTACATTTTACCTTGAAATCTTGCATTCTCCTTGAGGTTAATTACTTAATAAGTTGGCCATGTTCAAAGTAGCAAATGACATTTTTGAAATATCCTTCACTTAAAGAAAATTTCATCATCTATTAACCACTTTGGGCCATATTGCTTGTTCAAAATTGACCCTTGCCGAAGCATCACCCTCCACATTGGAAGACATTTTGTGAGGTTTTGGGTATGGATCAATGATTTTACAACACTGTGAGACAAACATGAGACTATGCGCAATTTAAATTGAAAAGATGGGCGTATTCCTAAGAATGACCTTTGTGATGAGATTAAACATATTTTGAAATGATAAATGACATTATTTTGTTCTCCCCATCACTTAGAGAAAATTATATCCGTTGCTACCCCATTTTGAGCCTAATATATCATCTTTCTGAACCCTAATTAAAGTCATCCATCGAACATCATGGATTGACAAGAAAGATCATGAAAAATGGAAAAAAATTCTAAATTCTTGATCTCATTTCGAGAAAAAGAAAAAAGAAAAAAAAGAAGAAATAAGGAAAGAGAATAAGAAACAAAAAAAGAAAGGAAATAGGAAGAAGTAAGAACAAAGAAAAGTGATTGAGAGATGGAAGGAGCAATCAAAAATTCAAAATAAATCCTCATGGTTTTTATACTCTTTCACAAAATATATATTTTAGCCTGAAAAACCATTCTTTGATTGACCCTTAACACTTAGACCACGTTACAACCCTTAAAAGACCATTTTGATCGAATATGTTTGTTCAAATCAAGAAGTTAATCCTTGGGAAATTGTTACGTCTTCAAGAGCATAAAAGAGAGAGATGAACTCCAGGGTGAAAACTCAGAAATGAGCAGTCTAGAGAGATTTTTAAAAAAAAAAGAAAAAGAAAAAAAGATATAAGATGCCTTGGAGGATAATGAAAATTTCTAGAATAAATTGATCCTTCAATGCAAGCCCTGAAGTCATCTATTTGAGCCTATTTTAGCACTTTCTTTGGCACCCAAACTCGAGCCGACATAATAACCTTGGAACAAGTCCATCTCTGATTACTCATAGCCAGTTTAAATTAGGGAATTAATCTACTTAGAAAATGTAAGAGTCTATAAAAAAAAGATTTTGTTTAAATCAATAAAAAAACAAACCAAAAAAATAAAGAGAGAGCAAGAGAAAGGAACTATATTGAAGAATATCTACTTTAAGACACAATTTTGCAAAAAAGCATAGTACAAGGTTCACAATTGGAACAATCCAAAGTCAGGAAAAGGAAATTTAGCTTCGTGAGAATTAACGAGTTGACTCTCGATGCAAGAAATTTATGTTTCAAGGGTGGATTTATGAAATCCGTGGTACCAAGATTGTTAAGTGAATTATCATTTGAGAATTTTATTTACGAGTCATAAAATCATTTTGAAATCTGTTAAGGTGATATCCCATGGAATTTGATTTTCATGATCTGCTGTGTGTGGATAGGGATTTGATATTTTTCAACCTAAAAACATGATTCTCAAAATGATTAACTTTTATGAAAAATTCAAGAAAGGAAGAAAGGAGAACATTCATTGTATTTAGAGGCCCAGATGTAGAGGTCCATTTACTTTTCATTACATTTAGAGGCCCAGGTGTGGAGTTCCATTTAGTTTTCATTGCATTTCGAGGCCTAAGTGTGGAGGTCCATTCACTTTTCAATGCATTTAGAGACACAGGTGTGGAGGTTCATTTACTTTTCATTGCATTTAGAGGCCCAAGTGTCGAAGTCCCTTCACTTTTCATTGCATTTAGAGACCCAGGTATGGAGGTCCATTCACTTTTCATTACATTTCGAAGCCCAGGTATGAAGGTCTATTTACTTTTCATTGCATTTAGAGGCCCAAGTGTGGAGGTCCATTCACTTTTCAATGCATTTAGAGGCCCAAGTGTGGAGGTCTGTTTACTTTTCTAGTTTACTTTTCATTGCATTTAGAAGCCTAGGTTTGGTATCAACTTTTCTAGTTTTGGATAATGTAATATGTTTTGATCTGTTTCGATTTTGGTAATTGCAAAAAAATTGTTATTCCTTTTACTGCAATGTTGAGTGGGATTTCATAGTGGTTAGGTGTCTACGTCTTTGTAGGTTCCTTGCTACGCAAGCCACGAACAAAGAGGGGCAGCTGTAGACACCCATTTTTGTCTGAGCCCAATTGGGGGCCCGTTTAAATTTTTGTTCTCTCTTGGGCTGTTTGAAGCCCACCCAATTTTTGATTTGAGAATTTTATTTTTCTTTTCTTTCTTTTTTGGGCCTGTCAAATGCCCAAATTATTATTATCATCACTGTCGAAACCATTTTTTGTTTGGAAAAACGGGCCGACTTTAAAAAGAAAACGGAGTCGCCACCAATCCATTTTTGAAGTGTGATTGGGCCACTTTCGAAAACATTTTTGGTCTACGAATTTTAAGAAAACAGGCTCGGGAGTCGGTTACACACGAGGAAGGATTAGCACCCTCGCAAAGCCCAAAATTGGTACCGTATTGATTGATTAATGTCCTTAATGTCGAAAATTAAAAAAAATATGGAAAAGTGTTTGGGTAATTCGCATTGGATATCAAAACTCTCTTGTTCCAAAAAGTTGAAGTACCACATCCAGCACAATAGGACACGATGCTTCAAACCCTCGATACCAAGATCGTTTCGTGATTTCCAAAATTCATGTATTGCAATTTGAAAAGGGTATTTCACTATTTGGCTAAACTAAAAATCGAAACCCAACACGATTGGGTACGATTCCTTGAATTTCCAATCATGAAATATTGCCTTTATTTAAGAAACCTCGATCAAAACCTCCGAAGGATATTTGGTCATTTGGACGAATAGAAAATCGAAACCCAACACGATTGGGCACGAATCTCTCAAACTTCCAAACACGAAACATTGCCTTATTTTCAAAAAACTCGATCAAAATCTTTCAAGGATATTTAGCGACCTAGACAAACGAAAAAATCGAAGCCCAGCATGATTGGGCACGATTTCCCGAACCTCCAAACACGCAAAGGAAATATATTTTTTTTATGTTTTTGGAAGAAAAATAAAAATAAAAACGTGGAAATGTAGACACGATGATAATAGGGAATAACAATAAATACAAAAAAGAAAAAACAATACTATTACAATTATAAAAACGATATGTAACAAATAAAGCAAATAGTAATAATAATGAAATATAAAAATAATAATAAATAATTAATAACAAATATAAAGAAAAATAATGATATTAACAGTAATAGAAAAGTAGTAAAAGAAATAAAGGTATACTAATAATAATAAAAATAATAGATGTAAAAGTAATAATATATAATAAGACAACTAAAGTAAACCATAATATATATAATAATAGATATATTAGTATGTAATAAAATAATATGATGATAAATATAATAATAATAAATATAGTATAGTAATAATGGTATATGGATGTAAAATAATAGGGATGATAATAATAATAAGAGGATAGTAGTAACAGTAACATAAAATAAAAGTAAGATTAAATAATAAAAATAATAAAACAACGATAAAATTAATAGTAATAATAATAATAATAAACTAATAGTAGTAAAGCAATAGTATACATACATATATAATAATATATAATAATAATATAATAACAGAAATAATATGATTATAATAATAATAACATATATAAAACAAAGCAATAAAAAAATTAAAAAAACTAATTTAATAGTAAAATAGCCAAAATAAATGAAAATGGACTAAATCGGATCAAAAATAGGAATTTGGGGGCAAAATCGTGAAGCAAATAAAAGAAAGGACCAAATTTAATCGCGCGCACAATCTTGGAGGACTAGAAACGCAATTAATCCAATCTTCTGAACATTGTGGCCGGGTGCGGAATAAATTGGAACGGCGCATAAAACTCCGAGGTAAATTTTAAAATAAAGAAAAAGCTAAAGAGGGGACGTAATTAGATAGCGGCGCAAAGTAGGAAGACTAAGCGCACAATTTACCCATTTAGGGTAAATGCGCATGGATCCCCCCCAACTAAATGGCGCATTACTTTAAATGTTTTAAAACATAAAAAAAAAAAACTTTTTGCCTTTTTGCCTTCTTCCTCAGAAATCAAAACCAAAAAATGTTCCCCTCCTTCTCTTATTTTCTTGGGTTTGAACCCTTTCTCTCAGTGAGTCCACCGAGAATACACTGCCGGCGTGGGTCAGAGGAAATCGAGGTAAGCTTTATTTTTTATTTTTATAAAATCTGATCTATATATTATAGTTTTGAAAAACAGAATAAAAAAGGATGATATTCGAAAATAATACAATCGGAAAAAAATAGAGAGGAAAAAAAATAAAAATAAAAGTAAACCTTGACTGATTCAGTGTCTGTAGTGTTTTTCTCTGAAAAATTCCTAATATTTTGTACTCGTATCTTATTTCTTTTTTATGTATCAAAAAAAACCCCCTTTTACACTATTATTCCGGCTCTTATATAGCCATTTTTACAAACGATTTTCCTCTATTTTGAAGATACACGGAGGTTGTAGGTGACGTGCGTGATGGCGCATGATGCAGACACGGAGGGTTCGGAGATGACGTGGCCGAAGCGTGGGTTACAGCGGCAGAGATTGTTGCTAGGGTTTTCCTTTGCTATTTTGTTTTTGGGCTTAATGGGTTTAAATTGGGTATTGGGCTTGTGTTCTGTTTGGGCTTGTTTATTTGGGATTTATGTTTATTGGGCTCCGGGTTAAAATTGGGCCTTACAGCTGCCCCTCTTTGCTCATTGTCGTGTAACGATAATAGAGCAAAGACTTCAAAAGGACTAATTTTGCCCGGTCTAGTTAAATCTTGGTTTCTTGCGACTTCGTTTCATCCACTGCATCTCCAGGGGTATAGGAATTTTGTCTCGATCTGCCCCACTACTACTCAGTGGGGATAAGATCTACTTCTTTAACCTATTACCCGACCGCTTAGGGAATTAAAGTTTATCATTTTCGATTCGCTCCACTCCTGCTCAGTGGAGATAAGATCTACTATTTTCGATCTGCCCCACCCCTGTTCGGCAAGGATAAGATCTACTCTTCAGTCTGATCCATTGCCGATACATGGAGATAAGACTTGTTGTATTTGATCTGCTCCACTTCTGCTCAGTGAAGATAAGATCTACATTCTTCAGCCTGCTCCATTCCTGCTCAGTGGATATAAGGTTAGTGATCTTTAGTCTGCTCCATTGCCGATACATGGAGATAAGACTTACTATCTTCGATCTGCTCCACTCCCGCTCAGTGAAGATAAGATTTGCTCTCTTAGCCTGCTCCACTCCTGCTTAGTCGAGATAAGACTATAAACGTCAATCTGCTCCATTGTCGATACATGGAAATAAGATTCGCCATTTTTTACCTGCTCTACTCTTGCTCAGTGGGGATAAGATCTGGAATTTTCGATCCGCTCCACTCCTACTCAGTGGAGATAGGATCTGCTATCTTCGATCTGCTCCACTTCTGATCAGTGAAGATAAGATCTGTAATTTCCGATTCGCTCCACTTCTGCTCAGTGGAGATAGGATCCGCTATCTTTGATCTGCTCCACTCCTGCTCAGTGAAGATAAGATATGTAATTTTCAACCTATTACCCTACTGCTTAGGGAATTAAGGCTCATCATTTTCGATTTGCTCTACTCCTGTTCAGTAGAGCTAAGATCTATATTTTTTAGCCTGCTCCGCTCCTGTTCAGTGGAGATAAGACTAGGATCTTCAGTCTGCTCCATTGCCGATGCATGGAGATAAGACGTGTAATTTTCGATCTGCTTCACTCCTGCTCAATGAACATAAGATCTGCTTTCTTTCAGCCTGCTCCACTCCTGTTCAGTGGAGATAAGGTTGAGATCTTCAGTCTGCTCCATTGCTGATACATGGAGATAAGACTTGTAATTTTCGATCTGCTTCACTCTTGCTCAGTGAAGATAAGATCTACTTTCTTTCAGTCTGCTCCACTTCTGCTCAGTGGAGATAAGGCTATACACTTTCAGCCTATTACCCTACTGCTTGGGGAATTTAGGCTTACTGTCTTCGATCTGCTCTACTCCTGCTCAATAGAGATAAGATCTGCTATCTTTAGCCTGCTCCACTCCTGCTCAGTGGAGATAAAGCTTCAGTCTTCCGATCTGCTCTACTCCTGCTCAGTAGAGATAAGATCTGTAATCTTCGATCTGCTCCACTCCTGCTTAGTGGAGATAAGATCTGTTATCTTTAGCCTGCTCCACTCCTGCTCAGTGGAAATAAGGCTTCAATCTTCCGATCTGTTCTACTCCTGCTCAGTAGAGATAAGATCTGTAATCTTCGATCTGCTCCACTCCTGCTCAGTGGAGATAAGTCTTCAGTCTTCCAATCTGCTCTGCTCCTGCTCAGTAGAGATAAGATCTGTTGTCTTCAATCTGCTCCACTCCTGCTCAGTGGAGATAAGATATGCTATCTTTAGCTTTGCTCCACTCTACCAGGTGGAGATAAGGCTTCAGTCTTTTGATCTGCTCTACTCCTGCTCAGTAGAGATAAGATCTGTAATCTTCGATCTACTCCACTCCTGCTCAGTGGAGATAAGATCTACTATCTTTAGCCTGCTCCACTTCTCCGCCGATAGAGATAAGGCTTGATCTTACGATCCGCTCTACTCCCGCCGCGGTAGAGATAAGATCTGTTGTTTTCGATCTGCTCCACTCCTGCTCAGTGAAGATAAGATCCGCTATCTTTAGCCGGCTCCACTCCTGCTCAGTGGAGATAAGGCTTCAGTCTTCCGATCTGCTCTTCTCCTGCTCAGTGGAGATAAGATCTGTTGTCTTCGATCTACTCCACTCCTGCTCAGTGGAGATAAGATCTGCTATCTTTAGCTGCTCCCACTCTGCTTTCGCTGGAGATAAGGCTTCAGATCTTCCGATCTGCTCTTCTCCCGCTTTCGATGGAGATAAGATCTCATTGTTTTTCGATCCGCTCCACTCTGCTTTCGGTGGAGATAAGATCTGTAATCTATTGTAACTCCTATCAATTTTGCTACATTGTCCTCTAGGGAACCTTACTGTAGATTTAATTTCATGGGGTCTATCCTTATGTCAAATGATTAGGATGTCATGAAAATGCTCCTAACCATATGTATTATGAATGAATGTATGCATGCAAAATGTAATGAGTATTATCCAATTTTTTTAACTTTTTGGGTTATTATTACTCGCCGCTTGTTAGGGTAATATTCTCGTTGTATGCCTTTTTATTTCGCTGATGCTTTTAACATGGAATCTGAAGATGTCGTCACTGCTTAGACTCTTATTTCAGGGGTTCCAAGCCCCTTAAGCCTGGTGAGTTCTAAATAATTGTCCTGTTTCAGATTTTTGTATTATTTAGAGAATTTCAGAGTAATACACAAAACTTCTTTTATGAAAGTATTATTAGTTCAGTAATCATTATTTTAATATGAAATGCTTGGAAAAGATCATACATAATAGACAAGAAAGAAGTTAATTGGGAGCATAACTCAAAACAAATAAGATAGCAAATACAATCCAGAAGGAAATTTATTGGTAATGTATTTTGAAACGAGCAAATTCAGAATGGGTAAGATGGAAACTAGGTGCCCCAGATATCGCAGCCTGAGCTTCTCTATTCAAACTTCTTGAGGACCGTTTAAGCTCAATATGTGTTTAGCAGATCCGGAGTACTTTGTCGATATGTATTTAGGAGATCCGGAGTACTTTGTCGATGCCCCAAGATGAAACATACTTCCTCATTGTCAATTTAAGCGTGGCAAAACTACTGCATGCCCCATCACGATTTGATCACAATTTGAGCCGCCCCTTTTGGGTTTTTGACTCAAAGCCCCTTTGGTCTCAAAGTGCCCTTTGCGGGTTTTCACCTTGGCCTCTCCGTTTTTAATTTTTACGGAAAGCCTCAAAGTGCTTTTTGCGGGATTTCGCCTTGGCCTATTTTCTTCTTAAGCGAAGTGTTGCTTGACTGAGTTTGCATTAACTGGGTTCGGCTGACTCTTGTCGTCCATCTTGGCTAGTATCAATGCTCCTCTAGAAAATGCCTTCTTTTCGACATAAAGTCCTTCCCAATTAAGCATCCACTTTCCCCTGAAGTCTTTTTGCATAGGGAGGATCTATTTCAACACCAAGTCTCCCTCATGGAATACTCTGGGGCGGACCTTCTTGTTGTAAGCCCGCATCATCTGCTTCTGGTACATTTGCCCATGGCGGATGGCTCTTAGCCTTTTTTCCCTCGATCAGATTCAGTTTATCCTACCGAGATTGAATCTACTCTGCTTCATCTAACTTCAATTCTGATAGAACCTGGAGAGAGGGAATTTTGACTTTAATGGGCAAAACTGCCTCCATCCCATAAACCAATTAGGATGGTGTTGCCCTGGTAGAGGTTCTAACCGATGTTTGATAGGCGTAGAGGGCAAGCGGTAACTTTTCATGCCAATCCTTGTAGGTCTCAGTCATTTTCCCCACAATTTTCTTGATATTTTTTTTAGCTGCCTCAACTGCGTCATTCATTTTTGGGCGATATGGCGATGAGCTACTGTGCTTGATGTTGAACTGACTGCAGACTTTTGCTATCGCGCTATTGTTCAAATTTAACGCATTGTCGAATACAATCCTTTCTGGCATACCGTAGCGACATATGATCTCTTTCTTCAAAAACTTACTAACCGCTGTCTTCGTAACATTGGCATATAAAGTAATTGACAACTGCAAAGATGACGATGTCTATTAGAAGCTTTTGACTAAATCGTCCCCGTAACATCTATGCCCCACGTATAGGAAAAAATGAAGGAAGCACCTGAGTCTTGTCTTCCTCTATTTGGCATTTATAACATAACTAATGCAATCTCCTTTTCATGGTAGACCAGTAGTACCCGACCCTTATAATCGGCCTGGCTACCGAAAAACTGTTAGCATGTGCCTTTTCGAACACTCCATAGCCTTCTCGTGCCTAGGCATATCTTAATGCGATCATGCAAAGACATCTTTAAATTCTTGGAATAACTCAATGACGTCTTGCTTTGTTTCTGTGGCGGACAAGGCTTCGATCTTCACTCTTTTCCCAGACTTGCAATGTCCACTGACCCTTTGTGTGGTAGAGTCTATTTTCATTTTGTTCTACCATCCTTAAGAAATCAAAAGATAAGTTACAATCTCTGACATCTTCAAAATCCTCAGATCTTTTTAGACTCATATTTCGCTAAAAAGGGAGTCCGTAACAGCGTTGCTCATGTCTTGATATCTGGGTACCTATTGTAGGTAAAAAGGCAAATTCTAAAGAATAAGCTATTCTTAGGATGATGAAGAATGAAAGAAATCCCAAAAAAAAAAGAATGTATAGTATGACATGGAAAAAATGAAAAAAAAATATTTGCTCGGCATGAAACAAAAGAATGCATTTTTTATTGAAAATAAAGATGCTTGAACATGAGCCTATTTCACAAAAGATTCTTATTGTTTCTAGGCTTAAAACAACAAGTGTGTTTAAACATTATTCTGTGTTAGCTCTAAAAACTATAGGAATTTCCTCTACAATCCAGTTGTTCGGAACACTTTCAGGCTTGTAGGGGTGAATGCCCCCTAAGTCTCCTTCATTCAATCCTTCTTTGAACACGGCATCGGTGCTCAAGGTTTTCATCATGTATTCAGCCATTTTTTTATTCATATTCACCGGTTCCAGATAGACAATTTCTTCTGATACGAATGCATTGGATATATAGGGAAAAGTCATTGATCCCCATTTAACCTCGGCGTCTTTCTCTACCGACGCTCCTCCTATGGTGCACACGTTTTCTCCTTCGGGAGAGTTAAAGAACTTCAGCTCTTTGTTATCCATTAACCCTTGTACTAGGGCCCTGAATTCGCTGCATTGCTGGATCTCATGGTCCTTCTTATTGTGGAACTCACAGTAGTTCCTCGCATCCTAGGATTTGCTCCCCAACTCTTGCGGAACTAGACCTCTTTTTCGCATTTCCTTCCAAACCTCCCTTAATGGGGTTCTTACTTCAGCAACATTTCGTTTGATTCTCCTCTCTATGTACTCGGTTATCGCGTTTACCCCTTTCTCGATATGACTAGGTAACGGATTTTCCACACTTGGTGCGTCGTCGAATTTCATAACACCTACCTTAATAAGCCTTTCGACTAGCTTTTTAAAAGGGAAATAATTCTCTATCGGGTGCCCCACTATCCCCGCATGGTATTCACATTGAGTGCTTGCGTCGTACCATTTAGGATATGGGGTTACAACGGTTTTAGATAAAATTGAGACACCACATGTGCGTCAAATAAACTTTGATATAACTCATTATACGTCATCGAGATTGGCGTAAATTGGAGCTTTTCAAAGTTTTACTTTGGAGAAACCTGATCGTTGGTAGTTTCCGTCCTTGGCTGGTTCATTGTAATTGGCTCCGAATGGCTCTTGTTATACCTACCAGTTCTCTTTTCCTTCTTCCTCAGGGCATTTGAGGTCCATTCTCCTCTTTCTCTTGTTTCTACCAGAACAATCGGTTTGGCTTGATCATTATTCAGGTCAAAATTTGAACCCATTGGGAACTTCAACAAGGCCGAAGTACCAGCCTGACATCAGGGTTCAATAATGACGGGTCCCCTATGCGAATGCGTATCTAGTTGAGTCGGGACACCTTTTAGGGAATAAACGATGTCTTCCTCATCATCTACGTTGTTGACTACTGGGCCTCTCGTTTTTCCAATTCCTCCAGCTAGTAACTAGGTTAGCTGGCCAATGATATTCTTTTGAAATTCCCGCATTTCTTGTTGAATTTCAATCAATTGCCCCTGCATCTGTATTTGTATTTGCTCTATTCTTTTCAATCTTTGTTCCATGTTTTCCAAGTTAACTGAAATATTTTACCTAATTAGGGTTCTTTTGTAAAAATCTAATGCAAATGATGCAATGTAATGTAAATGCATGAATGTAAAGAAAGAGAGGCATTGACTCTGAATTCAGTTACATTAGAAAAACTTTACTATAAAATAAATTTCTTTACACAAAACGGATCGCATACACGGCCTTGTCCTCATAGTCCAAGTGAAAACATGAATCCCTTCTTCGCAAAAGTCAAGTCTTGCAAACTTCTAATAGATGCCTCCTCTAGCTCCTTTTGCTTGATCTGGACTGCTACTCCTGTTCACTTGTTAGCTTCTTCAAGGTTACCGAGACGTAGTAATCTTCGAATAGTCTTGTCAACTTAAGGGTGATAAGGTCTTGTATTCCTTCACGGACTATCAGTCTTCTCTCGCTGTATTCACTTGGACTATATTCGGACGACCGTATTATAATCCACTTTATTAAAAAATCTATTTTCTTATGACCAACTTTTCTATTTAGTAATCGAATTTGAAATCAACACCTCTTTTCTATGATGTGAATGCAATGCAATCAAAACAAAAGAAAACCCGTTAGCACAGGAAAAATAACATAGAACCTATCAGGGTGACCACTAGGGTTTGACATGGTTCTACCTAAGGTAGGCCCTTAGGTTTTCTACATGTGGTTTAGTTCTAAAGGAAGGGTACCTGAACTAGCAGATTCCTCAACCCTCACCCATTATAGGCTCATACGGATCGAATTCAGTTCAGGGGAATACATTTCCCTATGGCCATGAGGAGGTGAAAACCTCACGGAATCATAGGTACAGATGTATCCCAGAAGCAGTCCCTTAGCCCATACCGAGGTGAAAACCTCATGAAGGCATAGCTTCTCGCTCCCACTTAAAGAGTGTGACCACAACGGTCATGCAACATGAATGCGGAGATATCCCATGTATCTCAAACCAAAACAAATATTTGACGCGGCACAAACTCATGCAAATGGGAAAAACGAAAAAAGTTTCGATAAAAAGGACATTAATCAACCAATTTTATGGCTTGACTCTCTTATTGGTCCCCAGCGGAGCCGCCAAGCTGTCGAAACCATTTTTTGTTTGGAAAAACGGGCTGACTTTAAAAAGAAAACGGAGTCGCCACCAATCCATTTTTGAAGTGTGATTGGGCTACTTTAGAAAACATTTTTAGTCCACGAATTTTAAAAAAAGGGCTCGGGAGTCGGTTACGCACGAGGAAGGATTAACACCCTCGCAACGCCCAAAATTGGTACCGTATTGATTGATTAATGTCCTTAATGTCGAAAATTAAAAAAAATATGAAAAAGTGTTTGCATAATTTGCATTGGATATCAAAACTCTTTTGTTCCGAAAAGTTGAAGTACCACATCCAGCACGATAGGACACGATGCTTCAAACCCTCGATACCAAGATCGTTTCATGATTTTCGAAATTCATGATTTGCAATTTGAAAAGGGTATTTCACTATTTGGCTAAAATAAAAACCGAAACCCAGCACGATTGGGTATGATTCCTTGAATTTACAATCATAAAATATTGCCTTTATTTAAGAAACCTCGATCAAAACCTCCGAAGGATATTTGGTCATTTGGACGAATAGAAAATCGAGACCCAGCACGATTGGGCACGAATCTCTCAAACTTCCAAACACGAAACATTGCCTTATTTTCAAAAAAACTCGATCAAAATCTTTCAAGGATATTTAGCGACCTAGACAAACGAAAAAATCGAAGCCCAACATGATTGGACACGATTTCCCGAACCTCAAAACACGCAAAGGAAATATTTTTTTTTTAAGTTTTTGGAAGAAAAGTAAAAATAAAAACGTGGAATGTAGACACGATGATAATAGGGAATAACAATAAATACAAAAAAGAAAAAACAATAATATTACAATTATAAAAAACGATATGTAACAAATAAAGCAAATAGTAATAATAATGAAATATAAAACTAATAATAAATAATTAATAACAAATATAAAGAAAAATAATGATATTAACAGTTATAAAAAAGTAGTAAAAGAAATAAAGTTATACTAATAATAATAAAAATAATAGATGTAAAAGTAATAATATATAATAAGACAACTAAAGTAAACCATAATATATATAATAATAGATATAATAGTAAGTAATAAAATAATATGATGATAAATATAATAATAATAATAAATATAGTATAGTGATAATGATATATGGATGTAAAATAATAGGGATAATAATAATAAGAGGATAGGAGTAACAGTAACATAAAATAAAAGTAAGATTTAATAATAAAAATAATAAAACAACGATAAAATTAATAGTAATAATAATAAACTAATAGTAGTAAAGTAATAGTATATATACATATATAATAATATATAATAATATAATAACAGAAATAATATGATTATAATAATAATAATAGATATAAAACAAAGCAATAAAAAAATTAAAAAAAACTAATTTAATAGTAAAATAGCCAAAATTAACGAAAATAGACTAAATCGGATCAAAAACAGGAATTTTGGGGCAAAATCGCGAAGCAAATAAAAGAAAGGACCAAATTTAATCGCGCGCACAATCTTGGGGGACTAGAAACGCAATTAACCCAATCTTCTGAACATTGTGCCTGGGCGCGGATCAAATTGGAACGGCGCATAAAACTCCGGGGTAAATTTTAAAATAAAAAAAAAGCTAAAGAGGGGACGTAATTAGATAGCGGCGCGAAGTAGGAGGACTAAGCGCGCAATTTACCCATTTAGGGTAAATGCGCATGGACCCCCCAACTAAACAGCGCAGTAATGTTTTAAAACATAAAAAAAAAAAAAAGAACTTTTTGCCTTTTTGCCTTCTTCCTCAGATATCAAAACCAAAAACTGTTTCCCCCCCTTCTCTTATTTTCTTGGGTTTGAACCCTTTCTCTCGGTGAGTCCACCGAGAATACACTGCCGGAGTGGGTCAGAGGAAATCGAGGTAAGCTTTATTTTTTATTTTTATAAAATCTTATCTATATATTATAGTTTTGAAAAACGAAATAAAAAACGATGATATTCGAAAACAATGCAATCGGGAAAAAATAAAGAGGAAAAAAAATAAAAATAAAAGTAAACCTTGACTGATTCAGTATCTGTAGTGTTTTTCTCTGAAAAATTTCTAATATTTTGTACTCGTATCTTATTGCTTTTTTATGTATCAAAACCCCCCTTTTACACTGTTATTCCGGCTCTTATATAGCCATTTTTACAAACGATTTTCCTCTATTTTGAAGGTACACGGAGGCTGTAGGTAGCGTGATGGCGCATGATGTGGACACGGAGGGTTCGGAGATGACGTGGCCGTGGCGTGGGTTGCGGCGGCAAAGATTGTTGCTAGGGTTTTCCTTTGCTATTTTGTTTTTGGGCTTAGTGGGTTTAAATTGGGTATTGGGCCTGTGTTCTATTTGGGCTTATTTATTTGGGCTTTATGTTTATTGGGCTCCGGGTTAAAATTGGGCCTTACAATCACTACTACTACTACTACTACTATTAGTAAATATTATTATTATCATTTTTTACAAATAAACAATATTAAAAAAACAATATATAAACATGAAATGAAATGAAAAAGAGGAGACTTTTCATTATTTTTTGTCTTTAAAAAAAAGGTAAAAAAAAAATACAACTACAAGCATTCTAATTTTTTTTTTTTTTTTTACCATAGGCATGTCATGAGGGATTGGATTTTGGGTTCCGATAAAGGGGACGTCACTGGACCGTCGGTCTTCCGCCCCTAGGAGCCCCCGAAAATCCCGTTTTTCCTCTCCCATTTCTAAAATAACAGTTTCTTAAAAAAAAAGGCTTGATTTTGGGAAATGTTTTGATTTTTTTTTTTTAACAAAAGAGAAAGTTTAGATTTTAACAAATAAAAATTTGTTTTTCTTTTAGTTATTTTAAAGGAAAGTTTAAATTTTTAAAACAAAGTTTTGATTTTTCTTTCATCTATTTCTTGTTTTTCTTTCATCTATTTCAAAGTAAAAGCTTTAATCGTTAAGAAAATGATGTTCTTTTTTAAAGGAGAAAGTTTAGATTTTGAAAAATAAAAATATTTTTTTAGTTATTTTAAAAGAAAATTTAAATTTTAAAAACAAAATTTTGATTTTTTTTTTCAATTACTTCAAAATAAAAGCTTTAATCTCTAAGAAAAATAGTGTTTTTTTAATTAAAAAAAAAGGAGAAAGTTTAGATTTTGAGAAATAAAAATCTGTTTTTAAAGTTGTTTTAGAGGAAAGTTTAAATTTTTAAAACAAAGTTTTGATTTTTTTTTTTAACTATTTCGAAATAAGTTTTTTATTTTTAAGAAAATTAATGATTTTTTCTAAATAAAACTTTGATTTTGCAAAAAAATTTTCGGCCACCGTACGCGGCGACTCCACCACTGGAGGCCGGACGGCTCTCCGGTGGTGGAGTCATAGCCAGCATAGAAGTTGGAAGAGAAAGAGAGAAATTTTTATTTTTATTTTTGAAAAACAATGAGGTGAAAATGAAAGAATGAACAGTTTTTTTTTTTTTCATTTATAGGTGCCAAAACTGAGTAATTTCTTCCCACTCCCTTACTTTTTAAATTTACAAAAAAAAAATTGCAACACCACCCTCGCTCTTTGACATATTTACACCCATAACCCTTTTATTTATTTAAACATTCTATTTAATCCGAAATTTAAAAATTAAAAGTAAATTAATTGCTACATCAGTCTTCTATCTTCCACATTTTTAATCTTTTAGTCCTAAAATCAAACTATGTTATTTTGTTTCCATCTTTAATAAATAATTTACACTTATATCTTTCATTTCACTTGCATTTATACATTATATATTTAATATTAATTATGCACTTTATTTTAATATTTTATATTTATTCATACTTATGTAATTTTATTTATTCTTATTTTGTTTTATTTATTTTCATGTCTATTTATATTTCTTTTACACATTCCCCTTATATACATTTTAATATTATTTATTTATGTTCCTTTGATTCTTTTATTGTATTATGAATAAGGTGTATTATTGTTATTATTATTATCATCATGTTAATGTCTTATTTATTTCATATATTTTAATTTTCTTTTTATTATTGTCATTTTGAAAGAGTTTTAACTTTTCATTAACTTTAGCCAATTTAATTAATTTTCTTATTTTATTACTATTCGTTTTAAAAGAGAAAACTTTAGGTCATTTTTCCATCGTATAATTGTTGACATGAAGTTAGTTAAGTAGGTGTTATATTTTAATGAAACCATAAGGTTTTTACATTTGAATTTAGGTTAGCCCTTAAGATCTTACCTACCATTTACCTTAGAAAAATTTTAAATAATATGTAAGATATTTTTTAGTATTTTAAATTAGTTTTAAATATCGTATAGGATTAGAATCTTAAGTTAATATGTAAATATTTTTTAGGACTTTATTCAAGATTAAAATTAAAGATTTTTGTAGGTGAATTGTAAATCATGAGTAGGTCTTTCTAAATATTTTATTTTAGAAACTTTTTTAAGAAAGCTAATAAATGTTGTTTAAGATTTATTATTTAGGATTTTGACGAATTTAAATCTTAGATCAAGAATTTTAAAGTAAGATAAATCATAAACCCCACATAGGATACTTTCGTAAGATCTTGATAGGTTCAACGTTATTAATTAAATCTTTTAAAAAATAATAATAATAATAAAAGATCGAATAAGTTGTAGATGTATTTTAATATTTCTCTTAATTCATTGGTAATTTCTAGGTTTTTTTTTAAATTCTAAAATAGAATTAATTTTAGAAATTAAAGGTATTTTACTAGAATTATTTAGGTATCCTTTAAGGTTCCTATTAAAAGTAAAAATCTCTAATTTAAGTTCCAAATTAGATAAGTTTGGTGAACACATCTTAATAGAGCTACAAGTAGATCAAATGCTTTTTTTTTTAAGATTTCCATAAGATTTTAACCTAGATTAAAATATTAATATGCTTAAATAAAAAAATCTAGCTCCTAGGACCCCATAGGACTATCCTCGGATAGGCGTTGTGGGGGTGCTATAACCTTCCCCACACGTAACTGTACTCCCAAACCCAAAATTTGTTCATAAGATCGAGTCTAGACTTTTAAGATTTTTTGTAGTATTAATTCTAGACTTTTAGACAATAGTTAGCTAACCAACCTAGCCCTAATTGATTAGTAGCGACTCTACGTAAATTTAGGCCCTCCATGTCTAGCATTGCTTACTAAGCCCCTGGTAATGTAGGCAACATTATGACAAAGACTATTGGAGGTTTTAGTCTGAGGAAACAAAATATTGGAATAATTTGAATTCCCTGTTATAGAAACAGTTTTGGAAGAACCCCTGCTAATAATGTCCTCTATTTGCAAAGCCAGAATTAACCCTTCTTCCAAGTTGGTTGGTTTAAACAACCGCAAATACTAATCAATCCCAGACTTAAGGTTATTAACAAATATACTCAATACATAACTCTCAGGTAGATGCAGTTGGTTCAGAAGACTTACAAATTGGTCATGATATTGCTCAACCGTGCTCGTCTGTTTCAAGGCAACATTGGCTTGATCTCCCACATTCTCAGCCTTGAGAAATTATTCTAGCTTAGCTCACCAACTACAAAATTTTGTACCATCAAACTGTGGACATTGTAGCTAAAAGAGTCTTTATTGTAGCTAAAAGAGTCTTTCCATCGAATAATCGTGCCAATACGAGAAGAAGTACCTAAATGACTCCATCGATTGCTGCAGACATAACTATTATGTCCTTGGGTGGAAACCCTAGTGGAGGTATACCTAACAACCCTTTGCCACGATCCTGATTTAAACCTTGAATACCAATGGCAAGCTGCCCAAAATACTGATCAAATAAGGAATGTAACCCAAATCTGACCTCGTTGCGTATTTCACCCTTAAAATCTTCACGAAAGTCTTTGAAACGAGCATCTAACTTTGCATCTAACTTGGGTTCCATCTTGCTGTCAAGTTGAGAAAGTTCATGTTGTAGGAGACCCATCTCCTTTTGAAAGCGTGTCGTGATTCCATCAGTGGCCATGAGGAACATGTAGGCTCTGATACCTTCGATGAAGTAAGAAAATTTGAGCAGAAAGAGTAAAGAGAAGATCTAAGAAGAAGATGAAATTTCAGAGAAGAAAGAGCATAAAATTCTTGTGTGTTTCCGTAACTGTCTCGCCCTTCATGCTAATTGGTTCATAAAGGGTGGGTAACGGGCAGATTTTGACAGGCTGTTTAAAATAGAATTGACTCAAACGCACCGTATCACTAGTATTGCTAAACTCCCCATTTTTGGCACTTAGTCGACTACCCTCGCTTACACGCACCGTTTTCATTAAAACCAACATTCAAAACTAAACACAAATTAACAAAATTATACAAGCAGTAAACGTTTCTCCCACATCAATTTATTGGGTGAAGGAGGTCCCTTCACAGATTCAGCAACTAGTCATGAAGGAAAAAAGGGTTTTTCAAGGAATATAATAAGAGTGTGTTCTTGTTTATTCTGAGTCTGAGGGAAGATTTTTTACTCTAAGGAACTCAGTAGATGGTAGGTAGGTTTGGTTGAAAGGAAATGATTTAATAAAAGATTTTGGGGCTTATGGACCAGTCCACTCTAATTGGATTTTCTCCGGTGCAAGGAAGGAGAAAGGTTTAGAGGGAAGATTAATAGTCTTTATTTTAGGTTTTTTTTTTTTTTTCTATTTCTATGTTTTTCTTGTGTTTTTTCTTTTGGTTCTTCTTTCGTTCTCTGTTTAGTTTTGTCCGGTCATTTTTAAGGTCCCCCAAGGCACCGCTCAAATGACTTTGAAGGTGTGCGACACCTATCTTTCTCTGTAAAGGTTTGGGGCCTAGGGTTTGGTGTTAGGTTTATTGTTGTTTTAACCTTTAATTTTCCCTTTCATTGATGCATTGGCTATCTTTTTATCAAAAAAAATAATAAAATAAACATTTGATAAATCAATATAAATATACATTAACCCCTGCCTCGAAAAGTTCCTCTGCTTGGAAATAAAACACGTGTATAAATTTAAAAAAAAATAGAATAGTAAAGGCTCAATATAATATTCCGCATTTGAATTTGACACATTTTTCTAATTTAGTACTTAAAATTTTTTTTAGGTTTAATTTAATACTTAAATTTATTAAATATTATATAAATTACGCAAAACACTAACGGTGTTAATTTTTTTTTTATTATGCTACAAAGATATTGTCAGTATTAGAGAAAATTCATGTTAAAAATAGATATTAAGCTATGCTTAATGAATTAATATTAAATAAAAAAAGATTTTTTAAAACTCCAAATTAAAAAATCATTATTTTCAATTAATAAAATACTTAAATAAATAAATAAAACTAAAAGTAATTGAACATATAAAATACAAAAAAAATATCATATCATTTATCATAAAAAAATAACATTAGTAGTATATTAGAGTAATTTGTAAAACGTTTGATAAGTACCAAATCGAACAAAAAAATTAGGTACCAAATTAGAAAAAAGAGTCAAATTTAAGTTTAGATACCAAATTAAAAAAACAATTTCAAGTTTAGGTACCAAATATTATATTAAGCCAACAGTAAAAGACAATACAACTCATCCGGAAAAAAGTAAATAAACGAAAATGCATTAATTCTTTTTTCCTTGATATAACAAAATGAAAGAGAACATTAAAATTCTCTTTCAAATACACGAAAGACATTCCATCTTCTTTAGAAACTTGACACCGACAGTAACAATCGGAGTCGACGACGGTGAGCTTCAAGGCAACAATTGGGGAGGAGCAACATAGTTGTCATTTTAGGAGCAGAAGCAAGGTAAAAGACGTCATGAGGCAAATGAAAAAAGATAAAAAAAAAAAAAAAATTGTCTTTTGATTTAGGAGAGGGCTTTGTTTTTTTCTTCTTTGTGGTTATTATTTTTAATTTTCTTTCTCTTTTTGGGTTGGATGCTTTTTTTTTTGTTTAGCCCATATATATATGAATAATTGATTCAACAATCAATTCAACCAGTTAGCAGTTTGTAGTTCAAACAGGTTTTTAAGACTCTTCAAGCTATTAAATGGGCCGAAAATAACCCCAAACAATTGAAATAAAAAGTTTAGGAAACGCTCAATATCATTTAGCTCTCTTTGAGCTATTAAAACTCGCAATTCATTTGGTATTTTGACTGTGTAAATATTATATGTATTGCTAAAATTTAGAAATTTGTTTCGGCAAAATTGGTTGCCAAAATCCTCAATTTTGGCAAAATCGGTTGCCAAAACCTCTCTTGTGAAATTCTCGATTCCCCTGTCTCATTGCAACTTACGGTTGTACACTTCTTCTATTTTCTGTGCACGATTAAACAGGACAACAAATTCTCGTATTTCATTACCTCCGATCATCATTCGAATTTCATCATTCAAACCATCTTCAAATCGGATACACATTTCTTCTTCAGTAGGCAAAATTTCTCGAACATATTTACTAAGATACACAAATTCTCTCTCATATTCAACTACTGATCTATTTCCTTGACGCAACTCAAGAAATTCTCTATTTTTCTTGTCCAAATACCTTTTTTCGACATATTTCTTTTTAAACTCGGTCTGGAAAAATTCCAAGGAAATTTTCTCCTTTGGTACCACAGCTACTATCGTCAACCACCAACTATATGCTACCTCTTTTAATAACGAAACAACACATCTAAGAAAGTCATCAGGAGAGCAAGCCATATCTTCGGAAACCCTTATTGTATTTTGAAGCCATTACCCTGCTTTATCGGATCATCCTCTGATCTGCCTCGAAATTCTTCAACACCACACTTTCTAAGTTTCTCAATCGGAGTACATTTATTAGGTTCAATCATTAGAGGAGGTGAAGGTGCAATTGGAGGTACATCAGATGGTACAATAGGGGGTGGAGGTTGTTGAGCCAGATTTCTTTCTTACATAAACTCACTGAACCAATGGTTCATATACCCAAATAACATATTTCTAAGTTCTTGTTTCTGAGCCGAAGGATTTGGGACATTACTACTTGTTCAATGTTTAAAAGTCGGTGCTTTACTGTTAACCTCATCATTGTCAGCACGATCAAATCCGTCTGACATCTTTACAATCTATAAGGAAACGAAGGTTAGATCGGATCATACACATCACACTATCACAAATTTATATGGCATGTGATTCTAGACATTTCACACATTACGTTCAGTCTGAGAATCGGCTAAATCGTAACTCTGATACCACTTAACATAACACCCTTAACCCGTAATAATCGTCGAAATAGGGTTACGAAGTATTACCAGAATTTATAGAATATATAAATAGAAATTTCATATAATACAATATTCATATCAGAAACCAATCAAAATCAAACATATTATCCCTTATACGAGCCCTCGAGGCCCAAAATACACATTAGAAATAAGTTGGACTAAATCGGGTACTCAAAAAAATTTTCGGAAAACATTGAAATTTTTCAAAGTTGCAGGGGACACACGGCCGTTGGCCAAGCTGTGTGACTCACACGGTTAGGGGACACCCCCGTGTCTCAAGCCGTGTGGACATTCGAAATAGGGACACACAGCCGTGTCTAGCCCGTGTCTGTACCCGTGTAACTCTCTAATTTAGGTAACACAACCAAGTCACACGCCCGTGTGCTAGGCCGGTGAGCATGCTGACTTGCATTTTTAAAATATATAAGGGACGCACAGCCGTGTCACTGACACACGGCTGAGGCACACGCTCGTGTCACTGCCGGTGTGGATGAAAATAGGCCATTTTCTAAGCCACATTTCTCACCCAAATTTTACACCAACCTAGACACAACATATTGCATATCAACAAGCCTTAATAAGGCATTCAAAATAAACTAAAATCAAGTCTTAAACATATATTATTACCACATTCAATCAATTTGCACTTATGCACTTCAAATGAAAACTTTAAAAAAAATATCAACAAAACATTCAAACTTACCTAATTAATTTATCAAACCAAATTACCAAAATACACTACAATTCAAACCCATACATACATATATCACTCATACTCATTTCACAATATACCTTATTCTCATACCAATATGTAAATTGGTTATATAAACAAAACATTAATCATAATATTTACACAAGCCAAGTTTGGAATAAAAACACATAAAAGCCTATACATGTCATATAAACCATAATGAACGTTTCAAAAACTACCGGAATAAGCTGGATAGTGTGACTTGAATGTTGATCTGATTGTCCAACCTTCCAAAAGTCTACAAGAACATTAAACAACTCAAATAAGCTTAATGAAGCTTAGTAAGTTCGACAAGTTAAATAGAAATCTTACCGAACCTACTGTAATAAATCAAATAATAAAAATCGTTCAAAACAATTCCCTGTCAATCACAACTTCAATCGATAAATACATATATTTTCAAATCACTACAAAAATAATTAACATGTCTTTCAAATTTGATAAATAAATCATCTTACCATAACTTTCTCATATCAAAGAATGACTTACGGATATTGGTACATCGTTAACAGAAACTCATAAGAGCTAAGCCTCCCAAATGCACCAACAGAAGCTCGAAAGCTAAACAGAAGCTCGTAAGAGATAAACAGAAACTCGTAAGAGTTGAATAAATTCTAGTAAGAGCTGAACAGAAACTCATAAGAGTTAAACAAAAGCTCGTAAGAGTCGAAAAAAAAAACACGGGAGTTCGCAACAAATGGTGAACCCCGATTTACTTGGGTAATTTGCCGTTATTTTCTTCCAATATTGTCATACGCCAAATCACGAATGTACTCAAATCCCGCATTCAATTCAATCCAAATATCCAATTCAATATCATAATTCTAATAATAATTCATTTCTAAAAATATAATAAATGCATAATACCAATCATCAATTTATACAAATGCTAAAATTTAACCGTACGAACTTACCTAGACTGAATTGTATTGATTGCAGAAGTTCAGGAACTATTCCGCTATTTTTCCTTTTTTACGAGTATCTACGGGATCTTGATCTAAAATATAGAATTGCTCAATTAGCATATATTTCATTTCACAATTAATACCCTTTATTTTTTGAATTTACACAATTACCCAAACTTTTACAACTTTTGCAATTTAATCCCTTAACTAGTTAATCTATCAAATTAACTAATTTTTTCAATCAATAATCTATCCAAATATTCTAAGCCATCATACAGCCCTTAATAAACCAAAAATTCACTATCAAACCCTAATATTTTAACCTTTTCACAATTTAATCCTAAAATCAATATTTAACAAAATCACTTTATAAAATCATTATACAACAAAATCAAAGCTCTAAATCTATGTTATTCATTAAAAAAATCTAATATTTATAAATGGAAACTTCCAAAATTTTTAATAAAATCAAAAACAAAGGTATGGTTTGGTTGGACCTAATTGTAACAATCTCAAAAACATAAAAATTACAAGAAACGGGTAAGAATTGAACTCACTTGAAGCAAAAATAGGTAAAATCAGCTTAAGGAGCTCTCCATATGTTTGTTTGAACCGAAATTGAAGAAGAATTGCATAAAATATCTTTAATTCAATTTGTTTGTTTTAATTTCAACAATAATACAAATTTGCCATTAATTGGTTTTATTTTATTATTTTTTTCTCCTTATGCCGCCTCATCTTTTAATTTAGGCATAATTGTTTCTTAAATCCTCCCTCATTTATTAATTAAGCCATTTAGTCACTTAAATATTATAATTAGCAAGTTTTGCACATTTTTCAATTTAGTCATTTTAATTAATTAACTATCGAAACGTTAAAATTTTTCATTGAAACTTTAATACTACCTTAATGACACTCCTTAAATATTTATAAAAATATTTACGGCTCGGTTTATAAAAACGAGGTCCCGTTACTTCAGTTTCTAAAACCACTTGACCTAATTAATCATTATAAAACACAGATTACCAATTACAAAACCTTTTTTAAAACCATATTTGATTCGTAAATATTAAATAATAAATTTACAAGCTTACTCGCCGGATTTGGTGGCCTCGAACCACTGTTTTTGATACCACTGAAAAATTATGCTGTTACATAATGACCAATTTAATGGTCCCAAATCAATCAACCAATATGCCAATCAAGGCACCTCAAATGCAAACATTTAAACTGACCTAAACATGCATTTATTTGATCATATTTCCATCGTCAAACCTAATTCAACTTCTAAGAAATCATACTACAAATATGACCATTACTATTCCATTACAAAACATGCAACATGATATAGTCACAATGACACAAACTAACAAGGCATTAAATGTACCAATATAGTTAACTTACATAACGTATACTTACCAAATCACCTTCCAACCATTTTTAAACATAATAACCTAGTTCAATTATGAACTAAAACATGTCACAAGTAACCATTTTCAAACTATCATCAACATGCCAAGTGAATCATATCAACAAACACTTTAAAGTAATCAACATCACATAATTTGGTAAGGTGTCAAGATGTACCAAACCAATATAGCTTTCCAAAGCTTACACATACCAAAACATCATTAACACATGCACTATAATACCATTACAATAGTCCTATACATGTCATTATAAACCTTAACCAAATTACTCAAAAACTACTGAATTGTCTTCTTGATAGTGTGATAAATCTCCGACGAAATTCCAACCGGTTGAGCTTCCGATAAGCTGTAAAGTAAAGGAAAATAATTACGTAAGCAATGATTGCTTAGTAAGATCGTATAAACTTTAAACATAATATTCCATTTCAATAATGAACTTTATAGTATAAATATAAACCTATACCAATGCCATAAGATTTATAAAACTACATAACCATCAACTCACAAATGAGTAAGTCCTTTAGCATCACATATATTTTTCATTCATAACATAATAGGATTTTATAAGACATATTACGCAATCATCAACCTTTTTATAAGATTATGAACCATTCCATTTACTTACTTTCCATTTCATTCCAAATGCTTAACATAAGCCTAAACAACATTATCAATTCACTAGTCAGTGTATTTATCCATGATATAGGTAAATTCATCCATAGTATAAGTATATTTCTCACATATAAGTACAACATTTAGCCCATCAATCCTTTTATATCATCATATTATATCCCATTTATGAACTTATCGTTTCATTCCCTTTTCTTACCCGTTTCATTTGCATAATACAAAGCATAAGCATAAAAATAAACCATAACCACAAGCTTGGCACAAGCCTAAACATCATCATCAATACACAAGTTAGTGCATTTATACATAACTCTTTTGAGATCAACCACATGATAAGTCATTTCATGAGAAAATACATCATTTGATTCATACAACCTTTTCATGAACATAAACATATTTTCATTTGGAAACTTATCATAAACATATTTTCATTTGGAAACTTATCATTTCAATCCCTTTCCTTGCTCGTTGAACCAATTAGAATTTCATCGGATACTCGAGAAAGATCACACAAAGTGTGCTTAAACATATATCCATAACCTTTTATTTACATCATTGCTCACACGAGCTATGAAATGGGTCTTCTCACACGAGTTGTGGGTTGGAATATAAGCTACACGATGCTGCTCACACGAGCTGTGGAGTATTCGCAACAAATGCAGGACCTCAACCATCGGTAGGGCATTCAAGATCATCATCTGAAACATTAAATCTCTAATGACATGTCATTTGTATCCTACGAATTCCTAAGGTTCAACTGAGACTCATTAACCATCAATTTGTCAAAATGGATTGATCCATTTTCATTAAGAGTAACATAGCATGGCATTCAATTTAAATAACAAAATCATAGTAAACGTTCATACGGACTTACCTAGCTAAATTGCAGTAATGACTAAATACAAGGGCTATTTGGTAATTTTCTCTTCTCCTCGATTTTCCACTCGTTCTTGATCTAAATTAAAATTTTCATTCAGTTCATTAATTCAAACAGCCAATACCAATTCATTTAATACAATTAAGTCTTTTTTGATATTTTACAAAATTGTCCCTAATATTTTACTTTTATACAATTTACTATCTAAGCCCAAAACATGCAAATTTACCATTTTTAGCTGAAATTCATGTTAGCCAATTTTCCTTTAATCTTATAACGACCCATATTTTCCCTCATTTTACACGATTTATATTGAATTTTACTATTTCAACAATTTAATCCCTAATCATTAAATTCATTAAAAATCACTTAACAAAATACTTATAAATAACAACTAATACTTCAAATTCATCATTTAACATCTAAAATCACAATGATTCATCAATGAAAAAAATTTAAAATCTTTAACAATTTCAAAAACGAAGGTACGGGCTAACTGAAACTAGTTGTAACGATCTTAAAATCATAAAAATTATGAGAAACGGGTTCAAAAAGGACTTACATGCAAAAATCTTTCAATAGCCCAACCATAAAATATTTCCATGAAGGTTTTTCTTTCTACAGCCGGTGGAAAACTTTGTTAAAGAAGATGATAGTGATTTATTTTTATTTTACTTTTATTTTATTACTTTTTTTTTAATTATTTTAACATTTACACATGAATAAAACAAAATTTTAAAGCTCTCTTGCCGTCCCACTAATTAAAAATGGTATATTTTTCATATTAATCCTTCCACTTATATTCATTAAGCCATTTAATCATTCAAATCTAATAGTGATCAAATTTTACATCCTTTACAATTTAGTTCTCTTTAATTAATTAACTATCTAAATATTAAAATTTCTTAACAAAATTTTAATACAACTTTAATAATGGTTTATAAAAACGAGGTCCTAATACCTCATTTTCTAAAATCACTTGACTTTAAGGTCATACCACTTGAACCTAATTATTCTTTAAAATAGCATAAATTGTCAATTCAAAATTTATTTTAATACCATATTTGACTCGTAAATATTAAATAATAATATTTACAAACCTAATCATCAGATTTGTGGCCCCAAAACCACTATTTCCTATACCATTGAAAAATAGATTGTTACATCTATATATCATAAACTTAAAAAATTATTTGTTCTTAAATTACTCAACCAAAATGGATGCTACACTTGTACCAACAATATCATTAGAATCTGATCAGAAAATCACTAGAATTTGGCAACTATTAAACTAATCCAAATAATATATAGATTTTATGAAAAATAGATTAAAACACAAAGATTTCAAAAAATCTAAATCAAAACTCAAAATTCTAAGATTGATTTGCCCTTCCTTTACCTTTCTTTATTTTCTCTAGAGTTAGTTTTTCTCAGATTGCGAAAACCACAATCTAAAAATATATAAAATGGGCAAATAAACCACATAATTAATTGGACATTTAAAATAATATCCATTTAAAAATTGTGGGTATTACTAATTGTAGTCATAAATTAACTAAAATCTGACTAAGTAAAGTGCACCTATCAATTAATAGTATAGCTACGGCAAGTAAAGATATCGTTCCCACGAGGACTAAAAGTATTAGTAATTATTGTCTTTCTATTATTTAACCGAAAAATTAGAGAGATTGATTAAAACTAAAATTAACTAAATTAATTAACTAATAAACACGACAAAGAACGAATCAGGAAAATAAATAATTAACAACCAATAAGCAAAACAATACCTAGGAAAGAATCCATATAGATTTCATCTGTCATTATTAATTTGAATTAAACAATTTCTTCACTTAGTATTTTGATCCGTAGAAATCCCTAAATTATGTTATTATCTCTTTCGAGAGTAAGAGCAATTGACTCTAGGTTGATTAATTGAAATTCTTTCTAATTAAAACCCCTATTATTGCATTAACTGGATCTATGGATCCCCCTATTAGATTTGATTCTAATCCAGTAGATTTATGTTGTCCTATTTCTAGGATTACATGCAACTCCACTCAATTATACTAGATCTACTCTTAAACAGAGATTTTTCCTCCTATGATTTTAGCATATCAAACATGGATTAATAGTCTGAAAATATTAAACCAAGAATTAAGCATACATAATTTAGAAAAAGATTCAAGTATTTATTGCGTAAAACATAAATTAAAAGACAAAATTCATGATAGGGTTATCTCCCTTATGTATTTAGAAAATTAATTCATAATCGCAAATAGAAACATTCAGAAGACAATATAACCACAAGAAACAAAACAAAAAACCCATAATAAACTTCAAAGGAATCAAAAGAAGATCCTCAATCTTGATGGAAATATGCTTTAGAGTCGACTTCAATGGTGTTTTTCGAGTTGTTTTCTTCAGTATTCTATGATGCCTTACTCCCCTCTTCTTATTTTTGTCATATATAGGTCTTAAAATGTCTGAAAAACCTAAAAATTGTGTTTTTCCCACATGATTGGAGTGCGATTCGCGAAATCCACACGGTCATGTGTGTGCCCAGCCTGTGTGGCTCGTGAAACTTGTTGTGATTTTTCGATTTTGGCTCTTTTTGCTCCCAAATGCTCTCCTAAGTATAGAAACATGAATTTAAAAGATTAGGAGCATAAAATTCACCATTTTAAATCAAATAATCATCCAAAAATGCATTAAGAACGGTGTTAAAATTTGTTAATTTTATCACTTATCAATTACATGTCTATCTTTTTACAAGTTGATTTCAAATATTATGATCGGTCTTGGTAGTAAAAGAGGTTGGGTCAAGGTAGAAGTATTATAGAAGTCTTTATACTAAGAGTTTATTACATTTTTCTCTCTTTTCTCGAAAAATAGACAAGTTAATCTTGTACATTAGATCAAAGAGCAAATTAGCCCTATTAAAAATTTCATCCGTTTTTACTGCTTAAAATTGGTCCATGTATGTTAGCATAAGGTACACGTGGCACATCATGTGTAATTGTTTGGTTATTTCATCAACCATGCCAATGTTTAACAGTAGAAATAGATGAATTTTTATTAGAAAATGACCAATTTGCTCTTCAACTTAACGTACAGAGGCTAATTTACCCTTTTTGAGTATAAGGGACAAAATGCAATCTGATTCCTAGTATAAAGGCCTCCATGATATTTTTGGGTAGCATTTGGTACGATGGAAAGTACTCACTTTCATAGAAATTTAATCAATTGGAAAGTGATTAAAACGTTTGGTGTGTCAAATTTTATTTACTTTCCTTGGAATCTAACTCTTAATATAAAGGTCTCCATGATTTATTTGGGTAGCATTTGGTATGATGGAAAGTAATCACTTTCCTAGAAATTTAATCAATTGGAAAGTGATTCTAACGTTTGGTATGTCAAATTTTATTTACTTTCCTTGGAATCGAACTTTTCATTGATAGTTACTTTCCCATGAGCATAACAATGTGATTTCAATGATAAAAGGTAGGAAAGTTTCTTTCCCATATAGATTGGAAAGATAAAAAAATATTAAAACAAAATTAACCCTATTTTATATTGGTTTGAGTATTAGTCTATTACAAAAAAACTATTACCTCATTCCTCCCACTTGATTTTTTCTATTGCTCACTTTCTATATATTTAATTTTGTATATGCACTATTATACTTAGAAAATTAAATACATAAATATAATCTTTTATTAAATTGTTGAAACCATTTTTAAAAAGGTTTATAAAAACGGGGATCGACTTTAAAAAAATGGAAATGGAGTCGCCACCAATCTTTTTTCGCTTAGGTGTGATCAGATCACCTTATAAAACATTTTTATTTCAAAACATTAATTTTGGCCTACGAAATTCAAGAAAACAGGTTCGGGAGTCGGTTACGTATGAGGAAGGATTAGCACCCTCGTAATGCCCAAAATTGGTACTGGATTGATTAGTCATTGCCCTAATGTCAAAAATTCAAAAAGATTTGAAAACATGATTTCTTTAAAAATTTGAACAATTTGAGTTGGAATTGGAGTTTCCTTTGTTTTGAAAGCATACAAACATCATATCCAACACATTAGGACGTGATGTTTTAAAACCTCATAACCAAAATCATCTCATGATTTACAAAATTCATTAAAATGATATTTAGTTTTTTGGACGAACGAAAAACCGAAACCCAGCACGTTAGAGCACAATTTCTCGAACTTCCAAACACGAAACATTGCCTTGTTTTCTGAAATCCTTATCCCGAGATAACAAAACGTCATATTAGGACACGACAATTCTGAATTCTTGGAAATAAGTTTTTATTTAACTTTTAAAAAAAAAAGAAAGTAACAAGTTTTTGAACTCGAAGAGAAAAATCGAAACCCAGCAAATTAGGGTACGATTTCTTTTGAACCCTAGAACTCAGAGTATTTGCTTATTTTAAAACCAAATTTTTGATGCATCAAAGAAAATATAATATGATTGTAATATAATAAAAAATAAATCATAATGCTAATGTGCTCAATGGAATAAAAGTGTGGGTGATAATATGAATAACAATAACGAAGGCAAAACAATAATAATAATAATAAAACTAAAAAAATAATTTTTAAAAAATATATTAAGTAAAAAAAATAAACGAATAAATAATTAAAAGAGAAAAAAAATAACAAAAATAAAGCTAATAGCAAATTAATAAATAGATAAATACTATATACAATGATTTAAGATAATAAAATAATAATAATAAATAATAATAATAATAAACTATAATGGAAATGTATTAATAAATAAATAATAATAATAGCAATTATAAAATAAAAATAATAATGAAAATAATGATAAAAGTAATAGCAATAATAAAAATAGTATTAATAATAATAAAATAGTAATAATAATATAAAAATAATAGTAGTAGTAAAATAAAAATATATTAATAATAAAACAATAGTAATAATAAATATAAGAAATAATAATACTCAAAACAAAAATAATAATAACAGTAAGAATAATAATTACAATATTAATAATAAGGAGGGTAATAATAATACTAAACACAGTGATAATAATATTAAAGATAAAAATAATAAACAAAATAATAACAATAATAAGAAAATAAGAAAAGGAAATAAGAAAAAGGACAGAATTAAATTTAAAATAAAACTTTAGGGTGAATTTTGAAAGAAATAAATGAATTAGGGCCTCATAAGAATGCGCATAAAAAAGGGAGGACCAAATGGGAAATTAACCCTGGCCTCCAAAACGCACAACTTGAGGAAGGACCATATTCAAATCTCATCGGAATTATGGGGTAAAAATAAAAAAAAATAAAAACTTGATTATGAAATCATGAAAAAGCGGAAGGGCTAAAAGCGTAAATAGCCCTTCCGTAATAAAACACGCTGATCCTGGGTTCAATCGGGTCGGGTCACACGGGTCGCCATGAAACGACATCGTTTTGGCCTTGGGGATGGGCTCCAGAACGGCATCGTTTAGCAGGTATATAAATACCACTTTTTGCCCCAAAAATTTTATTTGTTTGCTATTTTAAAAAAAAAAAACAGAGAGCATTCTCTGTTTGCTCTCTCTCTGGCGAATTTCGGCTAGCCTCCAGCGTAGCTCCGGCGGCCAGAACCCCCAAAAAGGTAAAAATTTTCTTCTTCTTTTTTAAATATATATATTGTAACCTTGTTATATAAAAGGAAAAGACAGCTAAATAATAAAGAAAAGATGCGAGAAATAAGAAAAAAAAACCCGTCTGAAGTCACCTCTACTCTTTTTTATTTCTGTATTTTGTATATTTTTATGCGTGTATATGCCTCTGTCCATTTTACAAATTATATCGAGGCTTTTATAGCCTCGAAAAATAAATCAAATACAAAGATCATGCTGTTCTCATCGATTTCCTTCCTTTTGCAGGTCGAAAAGCGTGGATCTTGGCGGTGCAGAAGGTTATTTGCGCTGATTGAGCGCGTGCTGTGCTGCTTGCGGCGCGAAGAGGGGGCTGTTGTCGAGTCACTTGCGGCGCCTAAGGTTTCCCAGAAACCCTAGGTCTCTGAAACTTGCTTAAGCTTTGGGCCCTTTTGGGCCGTGTGAGTTTTAAGTTTGGGTCTGTTTTGGGTAGCCCGTTTAGGTTTGTGTTAGTGGGTTTATGATGGGGTATTGGTTTTGGGCTTTGTAAAAGGACTGTAAAAGCATATATTTATTTTTTATTTTATTTCTGTTTTGGTTTGTTTATGGTTTACACGGGCCCGGGCAAAATGGACCAATTACATTAATAAAGGTAAATTCATAAATGAACCCAAGGTGATAATATAATTTTTCTAAAATTTTAATTAATATCTTCTAACATATACAAAATGTTGTATAATAATCTTTTTTTAATAATTATATTCTCAACAATCAAATTCTAAAATATTACATTTTATTAAAATTATAACATAGGAATATACCTAACGCTAAGTTGCCATTGATGATGACAAGGTAATTGGAACTCCCTCTGGAGTGTTGTGTTCCCGTCTTAATCATTGACACTTGGAAATTTTGGTTGAATGATATGTGCTTTTAGTAGAGGATTCGACTTGGGAAATATAGGTGCAATTTGGAGTAGCCTATCTCGATTTTCAACTTGAGGACATGTTTTTTATTTTCAGGAAGTGACTAATATTGTTGTGGAAACTTTCGCTAGCAAGACTTATGACAGACGTGCAAGTGAAGCAATTAGCTGGAATTTAGCTTAAATGGAATGTTAATTAAATAAATATTTATCTTTAAGGAATTCCTACAATTTGTAATGGATAGATGATGATGTCTATTGTTATTGAAATTTTATTGATCACTAGTAGTTTTTCTTAGAAGGTAGATAGCTTGCCGTCGGCTTCTTAATCTATTTCTGTTTAGAGAGTATTTCAGAATAATAAATTATTTCACAAGTCAGTTTGGACTTGTGTAGTCGAGTCGTGTTGTCTTAAGTTTTAATTTTTTTTTTGTTTGCTTTCCATTGTTTAATAATCCTTCACTTTTAGAAGTTTTTGTATGTTTTTATAATACATTTTTTAGTCTTACTTATGCATGTAGTCTTGCTTTTGCAAATGATTTTAGAGATGGTCTTATCTTCTGTCCTTTCTAGTGTGGTAGGTGCTCAGTTCTTTTTCCAATTTTTTCGTCGTTTTGGATCATTTGGGTTGATTTTCTTATTATATTAAGTGTTTGCAATCACTCCAAATATGTCGTGCTTGAGTTATGAGAGAACAAATTATCAAATGTCATAATATTATTCTATTGATATTGAGGCTGAAACTTTTGTTGTGTAGATGAAGCTTGTCCTTTATCGCCTACGATGGGTGTGTATTTTTTTTTTCCGAATCGTATGATCCCATTAATGGAATAGATTAATGAATTTCTCTTTTTAAAAAAAGATCCCTCCAAATTAGTCTCTCTTTTCTTTTCTTTTTTTGTCATTTCCTAGCGTAAACATGGTAAATCTCTATTTAAGAGAGGATATTTTCTTTTTAATAATATCAACTGTGAAAAAAATAACGTCGGTAATGCCGAATATTTCGCAAATAAAAATAAAAATAAAAAACACACAGATTTTATGTGGAAACCCTTTTAGGAAAAAACCACGGGCAGAGGAGAAGAAACTTCACTATGTTGAATTCGAATCAATTACAAGAGGAATAGACTATGTCTATTTATAGGCTTGTAAAGCCATAGTCTAATAGGAGTGTATTAAGATTGAAACTCCTTGTTCTAATCAATATCAAATAGATGGAGTTTAATAAGGTTTAAAAAACCTTATTTAAAATAAAATAAAAGAAGTGTAGTTCTATAGGAATTCTTCTTTTATTTTATTTTACCATTGTATTTTATTTAAATAAAGATTTGGGTCACTTAATTCTAACAATCTCCACCTTGACACAAATTCTCAATGAACAAGTTCTTTATCGTGAACTCTCAACGAAAAAGTTCTTCACCTCTTCCATAAAACCCCTTAAGGGTTTAACTTCAATAATAAACACCAACCAAGTCTAAGCAATGCTCAAACTTAGTTATAGGAAGTGATTTAGTCATCATATCTGCAGGATTTTCATGAGTACTAATTTTGCTCACAACAATATCACCACGAGCAATAATATCACGAACAAAATGATACCGGACATCAATGTGTTTTGCTCTCTCATGAAACATTTGATCTTTTGTAAGGAAGATGACACTCTGACTGTTATAAAATACTGTGCTGATTTGAAGGTCTTCATTGAGCTCACTAGAGAGTCCCTTCAACCAAATAGCTTCTTTACAAGCCTCAGTGATCGCCATGTACTCAGCTTCAGTGGTAGACAAAGCAACTGTAGTTTGCAAAGTAGCTTTCCAACTGATTGCACAACCTCCGATTGTAAAGACATAACCAGTGAGAGATCTTCTTCTATCAAGGTCTCCAGTAAAATCAGCATCAACATACCCAATGAATCCATCTCTAGTTCTTCCAAACTGTAAGCAAACGTCAGTAATACCTCGTAAGTATATTAAAATCCACTGAACTGCTTTCCAATGTTCTTTACCGGGATTCGCCATGTATCTGCTAACTGCACTGACTGCATATGATAAATCTGGACGTGAACAAACCATAACATACATGAGAGATCCCACTGCACTAGAGTATGGAACATGTGACATGTACTCAATTTCATCATCTAATTGTGGAGACAAAGCCGATGAAAGTCTGAAATGGGCTGCTAAACGAGTACTAACAGGCTTAGCACTCTGCATATTGAACCTACAAAGAACTTTCTCAATGTACCCCTTCTGACTTAGGTACAATTTACTTACTTTTCTATCTCTGAGAATCTCCATACCAAGTATCTTCTTTGCTAGTCCCAAATCTTTCATCTCAAATTCTTCATTTAGTTGGGCTTTGACTTTTCTTATCTCTCCTTTATCTTTTGCTGCTATCAACATGTCATCAATATAAAGAAGTAGATACACAAAAGAACCATCACTATTTTTCTTAAAGTAAACACATCTATCAAAACTACTTCTTTTAAAATCATGAGAAGTCATAAAAGAATCAAATCTCTTGTACCACTGTCTTGGTGACTGTTTCAAACCGTAAAGGGACTTTTTCAGCAAGCAAACATAGTCCTCTTTTTCTGAGACTGTAAAACCCTCTAGTTGTTGCATGTAAATATCTTCCTCAAGTTCTCCATGCAAAAATGCAGTTTTTACATCTAACTGCTCAAGCTCCAAATCATGCATGGCCACAATACCAAGCAAAGCTCGAATCGAACTATGCTTTACAACTGGGGAACATATCTCGCGAAGTCCACTCTCGAATTTGATCAGTAACCTTTTGCAACAAGCCTTGCTTTATATCTCAAGTTATTCAACTCCTAGAGTCCCTTCTTTCTTTTTAAACACCCATTTACAAATGAATGACCTTTTTTTTACCTTGGAGAAGTTTCACAAGATCCCATGTTCTGTTTTTGTGAAGTGATTCCATCTCCTCTTGCATAGCAAACATCCACTTTTCTGAGTCTTTACAGTTAACCGCCTCAGAATAATTAGACGGCTCTTGGTTTGCATCTATATCTTTAGCCACATTTAAAGCATAAGCAACTAGATCAGCCTCGACATACTTCTTTGGAGGTTTAATTTCTCTTCTAGTTTTGTTTTTGGCGATAGAGTATTGTGGTGAAGAAGCAACTCTATTCTTAATTTTTGTACTGGTTTGAGGAGTCGACTCTGTATTAATCTGATGCTCCACCTGCTTTTGATTTTTTTTATTGGAAGAGCCTTTAGGAGATAAGTTAGGTATCATAACAGTTTCATCAAAAACAACATCTCTGCTAATCACAACTTTTCTATTTTCAGGATACCATAACTTATATCCTTTTACACCAGCTTTATAACCAAGAAAAACACATTTAATGGATCTCAGTTCCAATTTTCCATTATCAACATGAGCATACGCAGGACATCCAAAGATCTTTAAATCAAAATAATTAGCAGGATTACCAGACCATACCTCTTGTGGAGTCTTTTTCTCAATGGCAATGGATAGAGATTGGTTGATCAAAAAACATGCAGTAGAGGCTGCTTCGGCCCAAAACGACTTTGGTAAGTTGGCATTTGACAACATACATCGAACCTTCTCCATGATCGTTCTGTTCATTCGTTCTACAACGCCGTTTTGCTATAGAGTATGATGAACTGTCAAGTGTCTCACTATCCCTTCTGACTTACACAGTTTATTGAACTCATCAAAACAAAACTCTAAGCCATTGTCTGTACGGAGGTATTTTATTTATTTTCCCGTCTGTTTTTCAATCATAGTTTTCCAAGACTTAAATACGGAAAACACATCGCTTTTCTACTTCAGGAAGAATGCCCAAACTTTTCTGGAAAAATCATTAATAAAAGTTAGCATATAATTAGCTCCACCTGTCGAACGCACTCTTGATGGCCCCCACAGATCAGAATGAATATACTCCAACGTTCCCTTCGTGTTATGGATTCCTCTGGTGAATCGAACTCTTTTTTTCTTCCCAAAAACGCAGTGCTCACAGAACTTTAGTTTGCAAATTCCTTACCCATCAAGAAGTCCTCTTTTGCTCAATTCTGTCATGCCATTCTCACTCATATGCCCTAGGCGTATATGCCAAAGTTTAGTAATATCATCATCTGACAAGGAAGAGGAAGCGACAGCTGCATCACCAAGAACAGTAGAACCCTGCAAAACATATAACTTGGCAGTCTTTCTCTGCCCTTTCATCATAACGAGAGAACCTTTGGAAATCTTCAAAATCCCACTTTCAACTGTGTATTTGTATCATTTTGAATCAAGAGTACTTAACGAAATTAAATTTCTCTTGAATTCTAGAACATGTCGTACGTCACTAAGTATTCTGACAACTCCATCAAACATCTTAACTTTAATTGTTCCAACACCTGCGATTTTACACGAAGCATTATTTCCCATTAAAACAACACCTTCAGACACTGTTTCGTAATTTGTAAACCAATCCCAATTGAGACACATGTGGAAGGTGCAACCCGAATCAAGTATCCACTCCTCGCTCACTTTAAAATTATTGACAAAAGCGACTAGAAGTTCACCATCACTGTAGTCCAACATCAACTTCACCAGAATTTTCTGGTTGTTTTCCCTTTTGATTCGCAGCCTACCTTTTAATCTTGTTCTGTATCTTATAGCATTCAGATTTAATGTGCCCTTTCTTCTTGTAGAAGTTACAAGTTTTACCTCTGTTTGAAGACTTCGATCTACCCTTAGATTTACCGTGAGGATTCCGTTCCTGTGTCCTTCCACGATCATCATCAGCATTTCGATCTTGTCTCCCATGAACAATGAGACCCTCTCTCTGAGAGTCAGTTTTAACCACAAGATGCTTCATCTTATCATACGAGGTCAAAGAATCATAAACCTCATCAACTGTGAGAGACTCGCGACTATATAAAATCGTGTCTCTAAAGGTTGAATAAGACGGGGGTAATGAACAAAGTAGAATCAACCCTAGATCTTCCTTATCATACTGAACCTCCATGGCCTCCAAGTTTGAGAGAATTTCTTTAAACACTGTTAAATGTTCGTGCACAGACACACCTTCCTCCAAACGATGAGCATAAAGACGTTGCTTCATATGCAACTTACTAGTTAGAGTTTTTGACATACATATTTGTTCTAGCCTCTTCCATAATGCAGCGACGGTCTTCTCCTTCATCACATCCTGCAAAATTTCGTTAGACAAATGCAGATGTAACTGTGTTAACGCCTTTCGGTCCTTGCGCTTCTTCTCTTCTTCCGTCAATGTCGAAGGCATCTTATCTAATCCTAGTAGGGCTTCCTCTAAATCCATCTGTGCAAGAACTGTCTGCATATTTATCTGCCACAACGCGAATCTGGTGTTGCGATCCAACAGCGAAATTTTATACTTCAAAAACGCCATTACCGTGATCGAGATGAAAAACCCGGAAGCTCTGATACCAATTTGTGAAAAATATAACGTCTGTAATGACAAATATTTCGCAAATAAAAATAAAAATAAAGAACACACAGATTTTACGTGGAAACCCTTTTGGGAAAAAACCACGGGCAGAGGAGAAGAAACTTCACTATGTTGAATTCGAATCAATTACAAGAGGAATAGACTATGTCTATTTATAGGCTTGTAAAGCCATATTCTAATAGGAGTGTAGTAAGATTGAAACTCCTTATTCTAATCAATAACAAATAGATGGAGTTTAATAATGTTTAAAAAAACCTTATTTAAAATAAAATAAAAGAAGTGTAGTTCTATAGGGATTCTTCTTTTATTTTATTTTACCATTGTATTTTATTTAAATAAGGATTCGGGTCACTTAATTCTAACATCAACAATGAAATATTTTAAATCTACGAGCGCAAAAGTGAAGCTCTTTAACGAGGTGTAAGATATCAGCTAGGTGTGTATGGGTCGTGTTCGAATAGGATTTATATATGATATTAATACATTTTATATTTGTTGAAGCTCGATCAGATTCGAAATATGAATTCAAAGGTTTACCCAAACCCTAAATGATTAACTCAAGCTCGTTTTAAGCCGCACATGTTCTTTTAAAAAAAAAATTTCTGATTTAATATTTAAATAAATTTCTTTTATTAAAAATTTAAATTTAAACAACTTAATATATTTTATATTTTAAAATTTTATTAAAAGCTTAATATAAAAATATATTACAAAAGTATAAGATCAACTAAGAGTAATTTTAATATTAAAGCCGAAATCTAAACCTTATTTTAAAAATTCATTTTTAAATTTTAAACCGGATCTCCAAACTTGGATGAATAGTGTGGACTATGAAGAGTGTAATATCAATGAATTGATTCTTCTTATGAAATAAGTCGCGGAAGAAACATGGAAGCTAACTCATCATTGCAGCGCAACGTACGGCGACTCTATCCTTATATAGGGAATCCAACATCTAATGGAATTTTGGCATATTCTTGTGTTGAAAGTAGAAAATAAGTTCTAATATCATCAATAAATGCGATGCGGTTGTTGTAAGATTTTAGATGAGTTTAAAAATAAAAATAAAAATTATCTAGCCGATTTATTATATTAGGTTGTATGATACATTGCTTATAAACGGGTTGAAAGTATTATAAAATATAATAAAATAAAAAATTAATTATATAAATAAATATAATACTTATTACGCCGCTTCACTGTAAAAAATTCCAAACATTTCTTTTGAAATAAACAAAGAAGAATATTGTATATTTTAAGGTCGGGTACATGTTGACAGAAAAAAAAAAGAATATTGTTTTATTTGCATGTCTGCGTTTGATGATTACATTCAAAACACCTAAATTCATCAACCTATGAAAACTTTGTATATTGGGAAACTCATGAATACACATTAAAAAGAAGAGACATACATGAAGAAACATTTTGAATCATTTTGATGCATCCCGAAGTTTAACTTTCTTCTTCTTGTTGGATATCTTGCCATCTTTACCAATGGGTATGTTTCCTTCCCTATGTAATCCTTGGTGCCTACTCTTTATTAGCCATGTTTTATATCTGACCTTAGTTGATAAATCCACTCTTAGTTCAGCTGTTGCATTCAGTATTGCACTACGAAGAGCTGCCCAAAAGGGGTTGTCAACATCGAAATGGTTGAGCACTTGATGACTTCGATTCTTCCCTTCATTAAATGAAGGGATAGTATTGTTCCCCACTATATTCACCCCGTGATAAAAGATTAGCAAGATATCATCGTAGTAAATACCTGAGTCTTTGTTCGGATTCTTGATATCAAGTTGGTATTGAATGATCCCATGATCAGATGTATTGCTATCATTTACCGCAGGGACCGAAAAATTCGTGATCGTAAAATGGGGGCTTCCCGGACGCAATGCTAGCCATAGACAAAGAACAAGGATGCCTAACAGGCCAAGAATTTGAAGAATCCAAAAGTAGAAGTTTTTGGTCTCACACATTTTATTGTTTGAGAATGAAAAAACAACAACACATGTTTCCACACGAATTGAATCGATTGATCAGCCTGGTAATGGAATTTGGTTTATGTGTAGGGAACAGTGGTTTGAGTGAGAATAAAGTTAAGGAGGTACATTAGGGAGATACCAATTGTATTCTTTTCTTTTTGAGTTACTTTGCTTTATGTGACATGTAAGCTTCAAGGACTAATTGTTACACAAGGGTTTTCCTTTAAGAATGATGATCAATGTTTGTGATTGAAAATATTTTATATTTACAAAAATATGTTAATAAATGATTATTAGTAGAGTGATAAAGGTTGTTCATAAGGATCTTTTGGTCTTGGGTTCAAATCTCAAATATTGTTTTTTTTAATTGTTTTATTTGTATATTATGTATCCTTATAAAAATATTAATTTTTTAAAGTAAAGATATTTTAATAATTTCACAGTTGAATTAATTTCGAGTTAACTCGTGAAATCAACTCAATCCATAAAATGACTCAATAAATAAGAACGAAATTGACAGTTTTATTTTTGTCCCATCCTAATTAAACTTGAAAGATTAAAAAAATTCACCATCAATCATAAAGCATAATTAATAATGTTACAATAAAATTTAATCAAATCAAATAAGAATATGATTATACAACAATGGAGCTACACTTCCCCTTTCAATAAATAAAAATAAAAAGAAAACAAGAAAGACATAAATATATGTATGTGTGCAAGAATCAAGTGAAATAAACTGGACATTTTTTGTTCTTCCAAGCTGGCAAGATCGATCCATCTTGACCAACTGCAACATCACAATTGGCGTGCATCTTATGGTGTTGACTACCCCATGTAGAAACCTTAAATCGGATCACTGCCATTATATCTATACGAAAAACCACCGTCCCTTGTTGCCTGTTATCCATAAACTCCTTCCACCGTCGGCTGTTTACCGTCAATGTGGCCACATTGAATGTATGGTACACAATTGTAGTTGTCTTTGGTTCCTGGTTTGATCTTCGTAAAAAATTGAACCCACCATGGAGATGTAATAGATTCCAATGTGTTGGTTGGGGTTCCTGGCTGTGACATTTAATGTTATTTGAGCATTCTCAAACTCCGGAGTGTTGATTCAAACCAGGAATACTAAAGTCTACAATATAAAACCTTGGACGATGAGGGTTTAAACTAAGCCATAAAATGAAGAAAACAACACCAACAACTAAAATAAGACATAAAAATATGGCACATAGTATTTTGATCACCCTAGTTGTGCAGCTATTACGAACCCGTTCCGCGTTGTTTGGAATGGTGTGCTGTCGTTTGATGTGTTCGGATGCCTGCTTGTTGGAACCGCACATTTTTTTTTTTTTTTGGAAGATTTCGCAGGTAGATGTTGGGTGATGACATTCGACAATAATGGAAGTGTTTGTGTTTGGATGATGGGTGTTTAAGTAGTGGTTATGTGATCCAAAGGTGACGGGGAAGACAAGGGATGGTTAAAGAATTTGGAGTCTTTTTACATGGCCCAAGGAAGGAATAAATTGACCAATAGGCTTGCCATCCTATGATTCAATGTTCATAAATGATTTACTTGGGTAAACTATGCCCATATATAATCTAAAATAGAGTGCGTCTTATTTTTATCAATTTAATTAAATAATTATGTAAATTATTCACTACGGTTAAAATTTTTGATGGGACTGTCAATATTCATCTCCTCAACAGCCAACTCCTCGATCTTGTTTCATCAACAACCCAAACTTATTCTCCAATGCCCATGCCACTGTTGCTTCAAGGTTGATACTATCTCCAATACCAAGAACGACAACAATGAGCACTAATCCCCATGTCCCAAGCACTTTCTCGACTACTAGACCCCTCCCACTTCCACCTCCTCGATCTCCTCCACTAACATCTCCATTGACACCACTGATGAAGTTAAACAAGAATAGGTTATTCGCAATTATTTGTGATGGAGATCGTCATTCATACCTTCAAAGAACTCGAAAATGAGTACATAAAAGAGTATAAAAGCATTAAAGGCAGTATAAAGTGTGGTGTATCGAGCCGGTTTTCGCCTTCAACAAACTGAGCTCCAATAAAGCCAAGAGAGGACAAAAATAGTGCCATTTTGAAGGGAAAAAAGGAACCCATTGTTTATTGTAAGCATTGCTGGACTCAAAAGAAATTGGCTCAATGATTTGTTGTTTGGGTATGATGGGTACAGGGACTTCAATGGGTTAATTTAGGGTTTGGTGGGGCGATGGTTCACCACTGTGGTGATGGTTTAGGAAGCAGCGAGTGGCGGCAATAAGCTGGGAAGAGGCGATGGAGGGTTTTAAAATAATAATAATAATAATAATAATAATAATAATAATAAAGAGAAGAGGACAACGACAGTAAGCGCAGTTGGAGAAGACAATTGGAGGCCGAATGATAATGTTGGAGCTTAGGCGGCGAAGGCAGCGATGGCACAAAGTGAAGGCTAGGGTTTTCAATTGAGAGAAGATTGTTGATTACTTAAATTTGTTAGTGATTAACAGAATTTTTAATGACGATATTTCATTCACACAATTATTTTAATTAGTGTGATTAAATTGAAAAATAAATAGAGTAACCAAAATAGAATAACCCCTGTCATGAGATTCAATGTACCGCATATCCATCAACTTTATTATCTTCCCTTTTGTTTCCTTTTTTTTTTTTTTTTTATGATCATATTAGGGTACATGGCTGTTTATATTGAGTATTGAGTTTAAATTGTATTATAATAATCTTTTAAAATAATTTTTTAGGCATACACTTTATATATTTTAAAAAAACTTAATTAATATATTAAACATTTAAACTCTTTATAATTAAATCAATTCTCTCTACCATTATTTTAATTCTAATTACCCTAAAATTTTGTATTAATTAATTAAATAAAAATGAGTCATTAATAATAATAAAATAAAATTTAAGGTTTAAATTTAGGATTAATATGGAATTAGAGTTTAAGGATAGTGTAACACTCCATATCTCGTTCATTCACCAGACTTGAGCTATGGAACGTCATATTAGTCACCTAAGTGACTCTCCAGTTGAGCACAAATTGAACCTACAACACACCGCACAAAACATGTGAATAAAATAAAAACATGTGATTAACCCACAATACTTAACTTAAGCATGCAAAGGGGTTCGCAAGCAGCAATTCGCCAAACGTTAGGGTTCGTATCCTGCACAGGTCGACAACTTTGTCACTTCACAGCTACTTTGGCGAACTCTATATAAATTAATCAGTTTTGATCATTTCCTGCTCTTAACTTATGGCGAATACTCTGTTTGGAAATTAAGTACTTAAACATGAACTCATAAAATTAAGGAAACATCAAACATGAATTCAAATTATATTCATACCAACAAGGAATTAACATACTTAATATTCAGGTATATATATAGTTTTATTGGTTCGTAAGCTTGAAATAAATAAATAAAAAAACATAAATAACTAAGTCTTAGAATAATCAACGAAGTCAACATATAGAAAAATATCTCTAAGTCCAAGTGGAATCCCATATTGTCTTTGAGTCCTAAGTTCATTTGTACCACCTATTAATCAGTGTTTATGTCTTACTTGGATCACTCGCTTCGTCGCTACACACCGTGCGACCTAGCTATCTACAGTGTTTAGTAAAGAGTGTGTGAACTCTTGCGAACTCAATAAATGTTCCGAAGAACCACATAGCATATACAAAACATAAGTCACCCAATGAGTTCTCCATTACTTTCATATTTTTACTTCACAATCATATACGGGTTCGCATACACATAAGGGTTCACATGCATATGAGGGTTCGCATGTATATAATGGTTCGCATACATATAAGGGTTCGCATACATATATACAATTTGTGTATAGTTATTTCTTTGACTATTTGAAACATAAAAGTTGACTTAATCACAACACATTGGATAAGCGAATCTCCATTACACCTCGAAACTCAAAAGTCAAACACCTCCCATAAGTGTAGCACAAAGCTAATCACTCTCCAAACACACCGCACATATTCCCTAAGTGTAGCATAAAGCTAAACACTCTTCAAGCACACCTCGCATATCCCCAAGGCCTCTCACCCAAATCACAAAGCATATAGGTGAGTAATCACAAATCTTATGGCATGCCAATTATATCCAATGGTTTTAGAGATTACAAAGTTAAATATACATGTATAAGCAGTTCATATCATACTTACTCATCCACGTGTCATATATAGCTCGCAATGCACAAGGCATGCTTTCACATATCATAATCCATTCATATTCATACTTACCGCGAACACATATGGTTCACACATGGCAAAATCACCATAAAACTATGGTTTGTACATACTAATGGCGACCTTAGAAAACTCACCTGTCGGGTTCGCAGATTTGTATACGAGCTTCTGCTTACCCTTTGTTTTGCTTAATTAAGGCTCTGTTGGGTTTGCAATTTCACACATACAATTCACAACACATACATGTTAAACACATAAAAAATCAAACAAAACACATAACACACATAGTTCGTTTAAACCTATACTTTGACAGTTCGACGAACCTATTAGACTGACTTGTCCTTATAACTTACTCTCAGTTTCTCCACTTCAAAACAAGTTGGAAAATACTTTAAAACAATGGTTTAATTCAGAAATCCAAGTTTCACCACTAACGACCTCGATTTTAGCTAAAACATGAACTTTGTTTCAATGACTTTAAAACCTATTTTCAAAAGGGAACAAAACCTTACCTTGCACTAGAGAATGGTGACCTGGTGTTCACTCTTTATAAAAACTCGGTAGAAACAGACTTGAAAATCAACGAAGGCTCTTCAAAACATTGAGAGAGTTTTTGCTGTTTAAAAGATGAGTAGAATCATAATAGAAGGGTTTGCTTTTTTAGGCTATCAAAGTGTTTGGGTGAGTGAAAGATTTTCAAGTCATAGCAGGAGTTTGAAGGAGATTACATGAGTGACTTTGTTATGCTCTAGGATAAATAGGCTGATTTTTTTTTTTAAAAAAAGGCATAATAACTTTATCAATACTTCCAATTTTTCCCTTTTTACAATTTAGTCCTCTAAATTACATTTCAAAAATGGTTTCTCTTAAAAACCTGTTAGAAAAATATTTTCCAAACCTCACTAAAGCCTTTGGTATTGAGAACTAATTTCGGCCCAAACCATCTAAACCTAATTTGCTAAATTGAAACTTTTAGGCCCAATTTTGGAATGTGACAAATAGGATTAAAATAAATACTTAAGAGATCTTTGTACTATAAGATCAAAAGTAATTTAATCCCTCTCAAGATAAATTGAGCAATTTAGTGTCTATACTATTAGAAGTTGAGCAAATAAGGATAATTTATACTAATATTAACTATTTTTGTTTTCATTAAATTGTGCACTTTGAGATTGTGTCTCGACATCACCTTTTAATGATGTTAAAAAATTGACTATTTCTTTTTATAAAATCCAAGTTTTAGAATTAATATGGACCAAAAAAGTATAGAAACCAAGTTGGAAAGTTTTGTCAAGTTCAAGAACTAAATGTTGCTTTATCTTTTTTAAAATTACATATTTAACCTTATGTTTTTTTTAGAATAATGAATATGAAATTAAGCCTTAAAAAAATCTCACCCTATTGAGTCATCAACTAAGCTTTTTGGTTAACTAAAACTATCGTTAACCAGTTTGATCGTTAACGAACACAGATGTGGTTGACAAAATCTGACATGTGGCATGCCATGTCAACATATATTTAAAAAATAAAAATCTAAAAATTATAAAAAAATACGAAAAATGCACATCTAGAATGAATATAAGTGGACATTGGAAGTATATTTGAATTTGGACACTAGTTTGTCCATGTTCATTTTATATATGGTTGAAAGTATAAAATTTATTAAAAAAAATTAAAATGTATAAAGAATAATTAATAAATCTTAAAAGTATAAAATAATAAAATTATTAAAATTTTATCTAGATTTTGTTCATGTATCCCATTTTTCTTATAGATTTTTTTAAACTTTTTAAAATAAACATAAAGCTAATGCTATTTGACCAGTTATAGTAATTCAAATAATTGGATATTCATCAAAATGTCTCTTGTTTAAAGAGATCCCCATATTTATTTTTCATATGAATTATAGATATCATGATTGAAAGCTTAACAAATTTGATTAGTGGTTTTTTAGGCTTAATTTTCCAATTTCAACGATGACGATGGAGAAGGGGAGGTTTTTGTTTTAAGTGGTATTTGTAATTTTTTTTTAATATTGAATTCGTGTTACAAGTCAACTGAATTTTAATAAATTATGAAAATGTTTTTTTATATATTTAAAATAGGCTTAATGATAAATTTGGCCACTAACATTTACATTTTTTGTCAAAATGACCCTAATTGTATTTTTGAGTCTTTTTTAGCCATCAACCTTTGTTCTTTTTTTAAATTGTTTTTTTTAACAGATTTGATGAAAATGTCGTTAAAAAGTTAACGGAGTGACGTGGAATTTCATACGTGGAATATTTTTAATGAGATGTAACTTATTACTTAAGTAACCCAATAAAATAATTACATGTTAAAAATAAGAAAAATAAATAAATCATAAATGAAATTAAAAAAAATAACTCTTAATTTAAAGAAAATAAACTTAATTATCTAAAAGAAATTTCAAAATGGATACATAAGTTTGTTTACTGATAGGTTTCAAAAACATAATTAATAAATCAAATCGAAAATACTGAATGCGTGCATTCATTTTAAAACCCTTTTTAATTATGTTTATTTTATTTAAATTAAAAGTTATTTTTTTAACTTCATGAATTATTTATTTATTTTATTATTTTCTACATGTAATTATTTTAATGGGTTATCTAAATAATAAATTATATCTCATTAAAAATATTCCACATATGAAATTCCACATCGTCCCGATAATTTTTTTAATAGTACTTTCATCAAATCTGTTAAAAAAATAATTTGAAATAAAAAATAAAGGCCAAAAAAGCTAAAAAAAATACAATTAGGGTCATTTTGACAAAACATGTAAACGTTTGTAGCCAAATTTCTCATTAAAGCTTTAAAATAAGTAATATTACTCAAGGGTACTTTAGTTTATTTTTTATTTTAAAAAAACTAATAAAAATATGCGTATGGTGGGATTTGAACTCATGCTAATTAAATTAGTAAAATTTTAAGTTTACTACTCAACCAATAATTTATTTTAATTTATTATATATTTTAATTTTATTATGCATATTTTATTATCTTCATCAATTGTGTATGGATATTTATATCATTATTTAAACCCTGACTGAGTTGGTGTTACGGGTTAACCAAATCCCAACTCAGTTGAGAAATGACAAATTTATCCTTTTTATTAAATGATTACTATTATTATTTTAATGATTTTTTTCGTATTTTTATATAATCTTTAAATAAAATAATTAAAATTGACATATCCAAATATCAAACACATGTTCAATAGATTTATGAGCAAATTCTTTACCACATCAATAATTCTTATTGAGTAATTTTTTAAAAAAAATTACATAAAATGTTTTTTCTCACCCGTGGTGCATATAGATTATGTTGTTGATTGAGTTAGTGTCACAAGTAAGCTCGATATTAACTCAAGATTAATGATAATACCTTAATAAACAATTGGAGTACATTTAATAATTTTAATCTGATATATTTATATGCTTAAATTTTGTTTTACTCACAATTTAATCTAATTTTTTTATAATATTAATATAGTACAAATTTATTGTGTATTATTTTTAAACACACGTTATATTTTAAATACATAGTTTCCGCACGCATATACATGTGATAAAATTTCTAGTTTTTAATAATGTTTATAAAATTGCATGATTTTTACTTCTTTGAAAAAAAATTATAATATTCATAACCATATTTAAAATGAACATAGACAAAGGATGTCTAGATTCAAAAGAACTTGAATGTCCATTTGTCCAACTTCAATTTGGGCACATGGTTTTAGTAACTTTTTATTATTATCAATTTTTAATTTTGTAAATATGTTGACAAATGCCGACATACTATTCACATGGCATGTCACATGTTATCTTCCATCAGTCATGCCACTATCTATTAAAGATCAGACCAATCAACAATAGTTTCCATTTATAGAAAGACCTAAATTAATTATTTTGTCACTAATGACTTAATACAGTGAAAATATTTAAGATATTAATTTATTTTTTTACCCTTAAGTCTAAGCATTAATGTAAGATAACATTTTATAATAATTGGGATAAATATCAAAATTATATGTGAACTTTGATCCAATATGCAATGTTATACATGAACTTTGATTTTGTGTGACTTTATACATGGCATTTTGATTTGACTTAATTTTCAATAATCACTAACAACATTATCGAATTAGCATCATTTTACGTTGGATATTACATACACAAACAATTATATTAATCCAATATGAAAATAAATGTATGTATTCATTTCTTTAAATGTTTACAGTTTAATCAAAATCGAAATTTTATATATACATAATAGTAATATAAGTTTCATGTGTATAATTACGCAAATAAAAATTCATAGAACAAATTGCAAAATTAAATATTTATCCATGATAATTTCGATATTTCAAAAGTGACTTATTCTAAGCCAAAAAAAATTCCAAATTGTTTTCAGACCTAACTCTTTACTTTTAACTTATCTATGACTTAAAAAAAAAAAAAGCATATCTATGACTTCATGACTTATGTTTTGGGTTTGATCACTTAAGGATGATAAATGCAAGAAAGAGGGGGGACCGAAAATCAAAGAGTAAACGTTTTAAAGAAAAATACAAAAGCTTTTGTCCAACAAAAACGTAATCAGCCTTTGTCTGGCTATCAAGTATGCCCATTCGTCATCAACTTCAAATGTAAATGACTTATTAATGGCTGGTCCATAGCCTTGATTCAGACTTGAGCCAACCAAACAGCAAACATGCTGCTTTCATTACATGTGACAAAAGCCCAAACCTAGGCCTTTACTCTAACTTTAAGCCTTTAATTGTTTAAGTAATTGTACCTTAAAATTGCAGCAATTAGCCCTCCACCCATTAACTCCTTTGATTCTTAAACTACTTGCTGCTGGGTAAAGTTTTACCACTGCGCAGCTCAGCTACTTATTTTGTACCCTTATTATTGCCCAGAAAGGAAAACAGCCTTCCCCTATAAAACATGTCCCTTTCTCTACCTTTGAAATTGAAACCCTAATAGTTGGATGTTTTGAGTTTAGGTTTTATAAATAGAGAACATAAAGTTGAAAGAACTTTGTCTATTGTTGAGAGATCCAACTAACTTAATTCGGATTTAATTGAATTTATATGATTAGTGAATATCAAAAGATGTAAACAAAAAAAGTAAAGAAAATTCATAGTTGAATCTTTGACATCCATCGATAGAACAATAAAGAAACGGAGGATTAGAAATTTAGAACCATTAATGTCTCTGTTATTAAGACACATTATTAAATGTGGATAATGTTGGACGCTTTAATTATTTATAAATTTATTGGATAAACTAATCAATTTTAAGACAAATCTATATGTTGAAGGGAGTGATTATAGACATAAATTATTGGATAGTGCCTTCTACAACGCTACAGAAGCATTGCCTCCACGTATTTGTTATGGTATTCCATGGACCAAGCTCTTCTACTTTATTATTAGTCAACTATGTCATTACCATTTCTTTAGAAATATATGTATAAGGGATGAGTTTTTACAATTCAATTATCGAATTTATCAATATAATCGTACTTGTCATATATATAAAATTTCAAATCAATTTAATTTTTTTCTCATATAGGTCTAAAATATTATTTATATATTATATATTATAACGCCTAAGACCTAAAGTTGATACGCACAGCTTATTTTATTGACACATGAATTTATTATACATAAAAAAAATTGTTTTTGACTAAAAAAATTCATCTACCTATATTAAGCCCTAATATGTCATTGGTTTTACTACTTCCTTATTAAAATATATTTCTATTATTAATCACCGGAGTTAGATGAGATGATAACGGTTTCTCTTACTTTAATCAGTGGTCGAGAGTTCGATCCTTGTCCTGAGTATGCAACAGCTTTAAAACTCATGGTCAGCATCTATCCCTTAATAGACTTACAGAATGCAGAGAATTAATTACTGGGCATATATTTCTATTTTTTATTGTATTTGTATGTAAATTATAATCACAATTTAATAAATTATGGATATTATATTTAACATAATAATAGGGTTTCTTACACTCATATATTTACTCTCTTCGGCACAAACCTACTTAGTATTGCTAATAGCATTGACGAAGTAAGGAGTGTTGGTAGAGTCTGGTTTCCTTAAAATAGAAATTTTTTTATTTAGGTTTTTTTATAATCTATAAAATTTTAAATTAGTAATGGTAAAATTACACTTTAGCTCTCCAAAAATGATAAAAATTTGATTTAATCATTTAAAAATTATAAAAATATAAGTCATTAAAATGGTGGAATTTCATTTTTACTATCATAAAAATATACAACTTAATTCCGACCTCCAAAAAAAATTCTAACTTCGCTCCTGACTAAGAAGACGACTGTCCACGTCAAAATTTTTGACGCTGGTGAACGACGATGATAATGAAGTTTGGGAGAGGATGAAAAATTGAAAAGGAAAGAAAAAATTGAAAATGTTAATTAGTTTTTAATTAATAAAAATTAAAAAGAATTTAAATAAATATATTAAATTTAATACACGTGGCTTAGTATGATTGGTTGAAATTAAAAGCGTAACAATGTTAGTTATGTACCTAAAAAAAACAAGTGAACTTACTGTTTCCAAACTTAAATATAATTAAATTCAAAAAATTTAAAGTACCAAATAAATATAAATTGTCAAATTCGAATACTTTCGTATATGTACACCCTAAATAATAACATGATTTGTAACAAATTGCAAGTCTAAAACACCAACCCATTGAACAATGATATCATCATATTTGTTTTTTATAGTATAAACTATATCTATTTCATGTTACAATACTAATTCTAAATTCTTTTTAATTTTTTATGAATTTACGTTTAAATTTTATAATCATATATATAGTCTAAACTATATGTCCAATCATGTTACTTGTATAATACTATTTGTGCATAACATGTGATAAGAAATTAATTAGTATATATTTAACAGTTGAAGTTTTTCTTTACGTAAAATAAATAATTTAAAATTTTATTTTACTTTAAATTAGACATGCATAATTTATATAAATGAAACATAAAATATGATGATTGAATTATTAAAATATCAATTAAGAAAGAAATTATTAAAGTGATATCTTCAAATTGGATCCTTTGAATCATAAAAATGAAGTGATTAAACCATAAATTTTATGTAATTTTATATTCAAATTTGATCATTTTACCTAATATATTAATTTTAACTCAAATATTTAATACGCCAAATTTATTCTCTTCTCATCCTAATATGACAATTTTTATGGACCACTAAAATATCTTATTTGTTATTCTTAATAATTTTATTACTTTTTACCTCCTTTATGTATTTAAAATGTGAAGTTTTACATGTGGATAACTTATAGTATTATTTTATGGAATAATATTTTGCATTAGTGGAGTGGGGCTGATAAGTGTTTTATAAAAATATAATAAAATAGTAAAAAATAAATATTTAAAAAAGAGACAAGTGACAATTTTTTAAAACGGTTTATGAAATAAAAAATACAATGCCAATGTGTCAAATACTACCTTATTTTATTTTTATTGTATTTTTTTGAAAAAATATTGAGTGGATGCCATTTAAAAATTGCAAAACTGCATAGGTCACACGTGTCCTACACAAACGCTCACCACAAAGCAATGATAGTCCCTTAATTAATGAGAAAAAAAAAGTGATCATTTCTATTCCTAAGAGATTGTAATCGTCCACAAAAAACCCCATTTCTAATGGCTTGAACCCTAAAACAAACTAAAGACAAAAACAAAAAGGAAACCAAATTGATCCCTACAATTTTTGGAAAAAAACCCAGTAGTCCAAATTATTTGGCATCCCACACCTTTCTTTTACTACCATCGTTCTTCCTCGTGTCGGTCTATACCCTTGTTGCCCTCGATAGAAACTTTGTAAAAATAGAAGTTGTCAGAGTCTTTTCAAACTTCTTTTCCTCTGACTCATTTCAAACGTCGTCCAAAGATCTTCTATCTTTTTCGGTTGCCGATTCTGTCCTTGGAGGAGACTCCTCGATCCAAACTCTCGGTTCTGCCCATTGTTTACCTTCATTCGCCATCGCATGTGCCACATGATTCACCGATCATTCCACAAAGTAACATGTAAAACTCTCAAGTCTTTGGGCTTTTTCCTTTACTTCTTGTATAATCGCTAATATGCTCGATTTATCCTTATCTACTGTTTGGATTTTTTTATGACTATCAGTGAGTCCCCTTCAACCATCAGATTACGAAACCTTAGTTCCTTAGCCACAATCACTGCTTGCAGACATGCTCTCGCCTTCGCTGTGGTTGCATTAGCTAAAAAATTGTTCTAGTAAGTGCATGCTGCCAATATATGCCCCTCGCTGCCTCTAAATATGATTCTCGTAATTGAGTTTAGCATGTTTCTGCTATAGGCCGTATCCAAAGTGTATTTGACTTCATTTGCTCTCAGTGGTTTCCAAGAATTGTTATCCTGTCGTATATTTGTTGCTGTTTCTGAGGCTATGTGGATACTTTCTGCTTGATATGCTTTGATAAACGTGATTAGCCCAACTGTACTTTGTTTTTCACTTTGATGATAAGTTTTATTTCTTTGATGCCAAACTACCTAGAAAGTTATTGCTGGATATTTACCTTGTTCTTCATCCATACTGACAAATAGATTTGCTAACCAAATTTTCCAATTTTGTCCTTGGGTACTTGGAGTGACATCGATCCCTACCCTTTGTAGGATATTTTTGACAAACATACATTCCCAGAATATATGATTCACCAATTCTTTCGTTGACCGGCAAAGTGGGGAAATATTCGTCACCATCAGATTCCTGGATTGTAAAATTTTAAAAGTAGGGATATTATTATTTATCACTTTCCACATCGTAATTTTAATCTTGCTTGCAATTTGTAAGCTCCAGAGTCTGATGTAGAAGTTTTGTAAAGTCGATACTTGTAGCGTTACGTCCCATTGCATTGATCTTGTATTTTCTTTAAACAACCACTTGTGACCACTTTTTGATGAGTACACCCCTGTATTATCTCCCCTCCATACCCTGACGTCTTTGATGTCAGTTTTAGCAATTGGGATGGTCTGAATTCTGTTTGTTTGCTCCTCATCAAAAAGCTTTCTAAGGGCTTCTAAACTCTAGGTAGTCTGTTCAAAATTGATGAGGTCTGCTACTGTTGTGAAATTAACATTAATATTCTAGCATGTTATTTTCCTTGACCAGGTCTTGAAAGTCAAGCTTTGTTCCATATGTTAGTCGATTTGTCGTTTCCTACCCACCATCCCATGCCAGCCTCTAGAAGTTCTCTCGTGCTCCATATGCTCCCCCAGGTATATGATGGGTGAGATTCTAAACTTGCATTCAGAAAATCACTATTTGGGTAATATTTTGCTTTCATAACTCTAGCAGATAAACAATCCGGATTCATAATTAATTCCCTCCCCTATTTTGTGAGCAAAATGATATTAAATTTAGCCAAATCTCTAAAGCCTAAAACCTCCCCGTTCTTTCGGTTTGCACAACCTCCGCCACTTACATCAATGAATCCCCTTCCCTATTTTAAAATTTCTCCACCAGAATTTGTTAATAATGTTTTCAAGCTCACGACATAGGGTAACAGGCAATAAGAATAATTGTATTGTGTAAACTGGTATGTCTTGTAAAATTGATTTAATAAAAACTTCTTTACCTCTAAGTGATAATTGTTGAATACTCTAATTTTTCACGTGTTTGGAAAATCTATCTTTGAAGTTTGCAAACGTTTCTTTTTTCCGTCTTCCTATCATGGTTGGAAGACATAAATATTTTTCGAATTACTCGAAATTCTTACACCAAGAGACACTCCAATCTGTTCTTTACTCTCGCTCTTCACATTACTAATAAAGTATATCAAGGACTCGTCAAAATTGATTAGTTGGCCCGATACCCCTTCATACTCATTTATTATTGATTTAATAGCATTTGCTCACTCTAGGCTTGCTTCCTCGAACAGAATGCTATCATCAGCAAAAAATAGATGAGTTAGCGATAATCCACTCCTCCCCATTCTTACCCCTTTGATAGTTCCCTTTTTTTTTTGCCAGTTTTAGAAGTGAGGAAAAACCTTCAGCGAATAACAAAAATAAATATGGGCTTAGAAGACCCCCTTGTGTAATACCCTGGTTTAGGGGCTAGGAAATTCAAGTATAATTCAAGTGTTGGAAAGGTTTTGGGGTGTTTTTGGATGTGTTTTAGAGGTCTAAGAATGCTTGGATGAAAATGAAAGGCTTTGGAAAATTTTGGTTTTTAGTGCAAAAGGGAATCGGGCCAAGGAGGCCTTAAGAATAATTTTTGTAAATTTTGGCACAAGAGAGGTGTGTGGTAGAGTGGCCTCCGTCTTGTTTGCTAGAAATTTGGAAGTAGCGCTAAGGAGGGCTGGGTTCGAGTCCAGTGGAAACAAGGGTGTTTTATTTTTGGGTTTTGGGCATTAGGCCTAGGAAGGCCTTATAAATAAATTTGGGGCCTTATGGGCATGAAAGGCGGAGTGGGCGGAGTGGTGAGGCGCTACAAGAGGGCGCTTAGTGCAGTCGCGGGGTTCGAGTGGTTTTGGAAGGCGACATTTTGGCATGTTTTATTTTATGCGGATATGGACTGTAGCATGAAGGCCTTAAAAATTAAATGGGTGGCTTTATGGCATAAAAATCAAAGTGGCCGAATGGCCTGGGCGCTGCTTGGCAGTTGGCTTCCCCCAGGTCCCAGGTTCGAGACTTATGGGCAGCAATTTGGGGTGTTGTTTTATTTTGATTTTTTTGCAGCAAATTTGAAGGGTGGACGGCACATGGAACCTGCAGGTGGGGATAAAGACTAAGATTAATTTTGTTTTAATTCGGCTGGAGTGATAAGGGTGGGTTTTATTTCATTTTATTTTTTTATTTATTTTAGATAATAGGATAATTGTAGGAGTATTTTTTTAATTAGTTTAAAATTAGTGATAATGGTGGCTGTTGGATTATTTCTATGGGATTAAGTAAAGATAATGGCTGAAACCATTCAAACTAGTTTGAATGGATTAAAATAGGGAATTTGGGCTAATTCAAATTACTTGGAATTAGCAGTGGTGGTGGCGAATGCTTTATATAGAGGAAGTCAAGTCTCAAATTCTCTTTTGAATAGGCAGTTTTCTTTTTGCTTTCTTTTAGACTCTTGTGTCGAATTTCTTCCACCATTCTCTTCCTATTACTTCCATTCTTCCAACCTTATTTCTTCTTTTCTTGACTAGGCCGAAACCTCTCTAGTCTTGAGCATTATTGCCAAACTCTTCCAACTTTCTTCTACTACCTCTTAAACTCGGTTTGTATCTATTTTGTGCTAGCCGAATGTTTGATCTTCCTTGGTGGCCATAGTCGAACATCTAAGGTGTTTTATTTTTTTCTATATATATATAGTGCAAGTTGAGAAGCCAAAATATCCTTGGGGATTAGCGATAAAGGGGTAAGTATCCTTTTTATGAATCGGTTTTGAACTCTTTTCCATAAATTGCCAAATCAAGTGTCTAGACCTTGATTCCTATGGTTGGCCGAATGGTGTTTAGGCCCTTAGTGGTGTGGTTCTTTTGCGACAAGCAAGTTAAAGGAGGACTTTTGGAGAGTAGATTCATCAAGGTAAGGGTGGTAAGGTATTCGGCCAAAGGGGGTCTCTCTTTTCATAGATTTTGTTATAAGCCATATTCGGCATTTGTGGTAACCGATTCTGACCTTGACCATTTAGGAGTTTTAGCAGTGATTAAGGAGCTTTTGGGATTTCAAGACTCTGTCGGTAAGGATGAGTAGTTTATGATTATTCGTTTAAGATCTGTATTAACCAAGTTTTGATTAGATATCGTTATGGATGCGAATACCGGTCCAAGGTGAGCAAGGAAAGTCCTGTTAGAAGTTTAAGAAAAGAGCCGTCTCGGTTCGGGATTGGATTGGCCACCGGGTGTGGACGTGCAACGTAAAACGATAGGCGGATAACGGTAGTCTCGCTAAGCGATAGCGTCGAAATCGAGGTTTAGAGCTTGAGGTTATAAGGTGTGTAACTAACCCATTTGTTTCCGGGTTTATGTCTTATATGTGTTACTAACAAATGCGAAGATGATAAGTGTGCTATATATATCCTTAAAGGGTATAGCGATGATCGAGTTAGTATCGAACTCGTTGCAATGTGATTACTTGCTTGTATATGAGTATGTTTATGGATGTTAATAAGCATGTGCATGCATTATCACGATTATATTTTATGTGGCATGTGCATGGGTGGGTTATGAAAGAAGGTACGGGTGTACTTGAGTGCGTGGTTGATGCCACTTTGTGCTACATCGTGGATTGGCGCCGATCGAGGTCGCGTTGTGGATCTTTGCGATTTAGTTCGGCGTGGTTACCTTGATTGATATCGGCTTTATGCCATATCGTGGCTTGATGGGTTGCTATGTGCTCCATCGTGGATGGCATTGGTTGCCTTTTTGGAGGGAAAAGGAGAGGGTGACCCGATAGTCCCCTCAGTGTGTAGTAATTTGGATAAGGGGGTGTAGCGGATGGACCCTAGGTTTGGGTTGGGTTTCATGTTGCATTATTCATTTATGAAATAATATGGAAATGGGCCAAGCCCAATATGACATGTGGATAGGTATGTTTTGGGAACATACGTGGAAATGGGCCAAGCCCAGTTGATATGTGGTTTATTGAGAAATGGGCCTAGCCCGATATTTGAGTATGATTTGAATGTGGGCCAAGCCCAGTTGTAGTAATTGTTAAAATGAATATATTACTTGTTGCATTTGATAATTGGGATATTATGTGGCTAGCATGTGGGTGGATTTCAGTGGTTAACTTACACACTGAGTCATTATGACTCACCCAATTATTTTCAAACATCGCAGTGTGTGAGTTGATCGGACCAAGGTTGGAGAGGATGCAAGGTGGCCCATGCGAGAAGGAGATTGATTTAATTGTTTTTAAGCAATTTTTAATACTAAGTGTTTTGGATTAATTATTTTTGTAATAAGGGCCTTATTATTATTATTTTTGTTATCACTATTTTTGATATTACTTGATATTATGGTTTACTTAAAAGAAATTATTATGTGAAGATGATTTTAATTTTAGCAACCTATTTAATCAAAGTATTTATATATTTTTATACTAAAGTTTTAATATGGATTATTTTTAATAACAAAGCTTTATTTATAATTTTAAAAGAAAAGACATGGTTTCCAAAAGTTAACAAATTTTTACGTTTTAAACTAAAGTCAAAGATTTTCCACCGCTTTTTCATGATGTGAGCCGGATCCGGTCTAGACTCGTGGGCGGGTTTGGGGATGTTACAGATTGGTATCGAGCCAGTTCAAAACTCGGCTTTGAGGGTTTTAGGCCAAAAATGTTTTCAAAATGGGCTTTTCAAAAACATGGGCTTTTAAGAAATTTTTCGTATTCTACATGGCACTGTATTCTCACTACCCGAGTCCACTGTAAGTACTTGGACTTGTGAAGTAATTTGTTATATGATCTGTTATGGGCTTAGTTGGGCTCGTAGATTAGTGAGCTAGGATCTGTTGAACCCTAGGACTAGTCTACTCGAACATATGCATAAGACTTAAAATTACTAAACAAACCTACGATTAAGTCGCCGGAGTTAGGGTGTGGTAACCCCTGCATGCGCATGTCAAGGATTGGATCCTAAGAGCTTGGTACTTAAGCGATCCTCGTGACTCACCTCCTCTTCGCGGGATTCCTACAGTGCGTGTAGCTTCGGTTCACCCTAACCAAGAGGACTCGGTCATAAAGCTAAACGCGTCTTGAATAAAACCCGAAAGGGATTGGCCTTCTTTGCTTTAAAACCTTTAATTTTAAAAAAATTTCAAACTTACCCTTTTCTTTGTAAACCCTAAATCTGATTTTGAAAAACGATTTCTCGATTTACAAAATTACCAAAATGCCCTAGCGGCAAAATTACAAAAATACCCCTGTATTGTAAAATTACCACACTACCCTTAACTTTTGATAAAATGATTTTACATTGCAAAATACCAAAACCTTTAGTTTTCAAAATATCAAAATACCCCGATTTGCAAAAATTTACTGAAAATACCCTATGTTGAAAATTACTAAAATGCCACGACTTTCAAAATTGCTTGGTTTAACCCCAATTTTAATAAAATTTCCCTACTTTGCAAAAGTATTCAAAAATGCTATTTTGTAAAAATTCAAGACACCATGATTTTGAAAATTTACAAAATTACCCTAATCGACAAATTACCAAAATACCCACTGTTCCAAAATCTGTCATACCTTTAATTTGAGAATTTTTCAAAATACCCTAAAGTTTTGGAATATCAAAATATCTTGATTTATTAAGGCTTTCAAAATTTTTCTCGATTATTCACGAAAATACCCTAGGAAATGACTGAAATACCACTTGGGGTAGAAACGGCGCGAAGATCCGAATAGTGGATGTGTGTGGTGGATACCATCAGAATGTGCCTCTCTGAGGGAGAAATGTGTTCTTGTGGATGAATGAATGTGTGTGTGAATGTGAGTCTTGAACTAGAGTAGTAAACTTGAATCGAACTTTTGCGTGATCGAAAGAATTACTTCTAAATACCCTTCCTTCATAAAATGTGCTCGTGGTTAAATAGTGGAACAAAATTTCTAATACATAAAATTTCTTAAATCGGATTAAATCGCGACGATAGAGATGAGTTCTAGGGACGCGGTAGAGGTAGAATGATGCTTTCTAACGTGTAGGTCGACCATGGGTCGAGAAATGAAGTCTGCCGCCGCTTGATCGTAGCGCGGAAGATCAAGATCGAGCGGAGGGGATGACGCAGTGTCACAAGCTATGTTCGCGCGTGCTCCAACAAGTGGCAAGAGCTGGTATGGGGAACGGAGCTCGGAAGTCGATGTCCGAGAGACTCGTGTCGAACGGGTCAAGTTTTTAGGGAGTATCGGGAGTGGCTCGAATGTAGCAGTAGTGGCTAGAAGGAGTCGAAAGAATTATGGACGACTTGGATTGTACCCCGGAGGAGAAGCTAAAAGTCTTTGTTTATTTGCCGGAGGACGAGGCTTATCGATGGTGGCTCACTTTGTCGAGCAAGGTGCTCGTGAACGAGTGGATTGGGATTACTTTAAGGAGAAGTTTGAAGGGAAGTATGTAGGAGCCGCTTATTTAGATGCGCAGCGAAAGCGTTTCTAAACCTAGTACAAGGGAATAAGTCGATAGCGGAGTATGAAGTCTGAATTTGTGCGGCTAAGTCAATGACGCCAAAGGAATCGTGGCCACCGATTATGAAAGGAGTGTTCGATTCGAAGATGAAATTTGCGAGATGAGTTGCGGGAGTTGATCGCTCCGCAAAGAGAAAGGGACTTCACCATTCTGGTGGAGAAAGCTCGGATCGCTGAAGAGGTTAAAAAGACTATAAGAGAAAACCGAGAGAAGAATAGGAACGAGAATAAGAGAAATGTTGGACCGTCAGCATCGTTTGGTAATGTCCGAAAAGACCAAAAATCAAGAATCTGTATGCGTGCACTTGTACGATGAGATCGGAATCGTTCTTGTGTTCGATGTGGAAGAACTCATTCAGGAGAGTGTTAGGGGAATAATAAAGAATGCTTTCGGTGCGGATCTAAGGCACATTTAGTTAAGAATTGTCCTCGAGCAACGAAGGGTCGTGGTTCTAGTCAAAGTCAACCAAGGATGTGATATCGGGTAAGCTCCCTTGTTTTGGAATATTCTTTAATTGTTCTCCTTGTTTGTAAGTTAATTCTTTCCTGTATGATTTGGATCTCGAGTGAGAACTTAGAGACTACGTTTGGGAGGTATGATGAATGGAAATCGAGTGCGCTTGTGAGGCGTAGAGTAGAGAGTTAGGATTGCATGGTAGTAAGTAATTTCGGGGACGAAATTATTTTAAGGAGGGTAGAATTGTAATACCCTGGTTTAGGGGCTAGGAAATTCAAGTATAATTCAAGTGTTGGAAAGGTTTTGGGGTGTTTTTGGATGTGTTTTAGAGGTCTAAGAATGCTTGGATGAAAATGAAAGGCTTTGGAAAATTTTGGTTTTTTAGTGCAAAAAGGGAATCGGGCCAAGGGAGGCCTTAAGAATAATTTTTGTAAATTTTTGGCACAAGAGAGGTCAGGTAGAGTGGCCTCAGTCTTGTTTGCTTAGAAATTTGGAAGTAGCGCTAAGGAGGGCCTGGGTTCGAGTCCAGGCGGAAACAAGGGTGTTTTATTTTTGGGTTTTGGGCATTAGGCCTAGGAAGGCCTTATAAATAAATTTGGGGGCCTTATGGGCATGAAAGGCAGGTGGGCGGAGTGGCTGAGGCGCTACAAGAGGAGGCGCTTGGTGCAGGTCGCGGGTTCGAGGGCTGGAAGCAGCATTTTGGCATGTTTTATTTTATGCGGATATGGACTGTAGCATGAAGGCCTTAAAAATTAAATGGGTGGCTTTATGGCATAAAAATCAAAGTGGCCGAATGGCCTGGGCGCTGCTTGGCAGTTGGCTTCCCCCAGGTCCCAGGTTCGAGACTTATGGGCAGCAATTTGGGGTGTTGTTTTATTTTGATTTTTTTGCAGCAAATTTGAAGGGTGGACGGCACATGGAACCTGCAGGTGGGGATAAAGACTAAGATTAATTTTGTTTTAATTCGGCTGGAGTGATAAGGGTGGGTTTTATTTCATTTTATTTTTTTATTTATTTTAGATAATAGGATAATTGTAGGAGTATTTTTTTAATTAGTTTAAAATTAGTGATAATGGTGGCTGTTGGATTATTTCTATGGGATTAAGTAAAGATAATGGCTGAAACCATTCAAACTAGTTTGAATGGATTAAAATAGGGAATTTGGGCTAATTCAAATTACTTGGAATTAGCAGGTGGTGGCCGAATGCTTTATATAGAGGAAGTCAAGTGCCGAAATTCTCTTTTGAATAGGCAGTTTTCTTTTTGCTTTCTTTTAGACTCTTGTGTCGAATTTCTTCCACCATTCTCTTCCTATTACTTCCATTCTTCCAACCTTATTTCTTCTTTTCTTGACTAGGCCGAAACCTCTCTAGTCTTGAGCATTATTGCCGAAACTCTTCCAACTTTCTTCTACTACCTCTTAAACTCGGTTTGTATCTATTTTGTGCTAGCCGAATGTTTGATCTTCCTTGGTGGCCATAGTCGAACATCTAAGGTGTTTTATTTTTTTCTATATATATATAGTGCAAGTTGAGAAGCCAAAATATCCTTGGGGATTAGCGATAAAGGGGTAAGTATCCTTTTTATGAATCGGTTTTGAACTCTTTTCCATAAATTGCCAAATCAAGTGTCTAGACCTTGATTCCTATGGTTGGCCGAATGGTTTTTAGGCCCTTAGTGGTGTGGTTCTTTTGCAGCAAGCAGCGTTAAAGGAGGACTTTTGGAGAGTAGATTCATCAAGGTAAGGGTGGTAAGGTATTCGGCCAAAGGGGGTCTCTCTTTTCATAGATTTTGTTATAAGCCATATTCGGCATTTGTGGTAACCGATTCTGACCTTGACCATTTAGGAGTTTTAGCAGTGATTAAGGAGCTTTTGGGATTTCAAGACTCTGTCGGTAAGGATGAGTAGTTTATGATTATTCGTTTAAGATCTGTATTAACCAAGTTTTGATTAGATATCGTTATGGATGCGAATACCAGTCAAGGTGAGCAAGGGAAAGTCCCTGTTCCGAAGTTTAAGAAAAGAGCCGTCTCGCCGTTCGGGATTGGCCACCGGGGTGTGGACGTGCAACAAAAAAACGATAGGCGGATAACGGTAGTCTCGCTAAGCGATAGCGTCGAAATCGAGGGTTTAGAGCTTGAGTTATAAGGTGTGTAACTAACCCACTTTGTTTTAGGGTTTTATGTCTTATATGTGTTACTAACAAATGCGATGATAAAGTGTGCTATATATATCCTTAAAGGGTATAGCGATGATCGTGTTAGTATCGAACCCGTTGCAATGTGATTACTTGCTTGTATATGAGTATGTTTATGGATGTTAATAAGCATGTGCATGCATTATCACGATTATATTTTATGTGGCATGTGCATGGGTGGGTTATGAAAGAAGGTGCGGGTGTACTTGAGTGCGTGGTTGATGCCGACTTTGTGCTACATCGTGGATTGGCGCCGATCGAGGTCGCGTTGTGGATCTTTGCGATTTAGTTCGCGCGTGGTTACCTTGATTGATATCGGCTTTATGCCATATCGTGGCTTGATGGGTTGCTATGTGCTCCATCGTGGATGGCATTGGTTGCCTTTTTGGAGGGAAAAAGAGAGGGTGACCCGATAGTCCCCAGTGTGTGGTAGAAATGGATAAGGGGGGGTGTAGCGGATGGACCCTAGGTTTGGGTTGGGTTTCATGTTGCATTATTCATTTATGAAATAATATGGAAATGGGCCAAGCCCAATATGACATGTGGATAGGTATGTTTTGGGAACATACGTGGAAATGGGCCAAGCCCAGTTGATATGTGGTTTATTGAGAAATGGGCCTAGCCCGATATTTGAGTATGATTTGAATGTGGGCCAAGCCCAGTTGTAGTAATTGTTAAAATGAATATATTACTTGTTGCATTTGATAATTGGGATATTATGTGGCTAGCATGTGGGTGGATTTCAGTGGTTAACTTACACACTGAGTCATTATGACTCACCCAATTATTTTCAAACATCGCAGGTGACAGGTTGATCGGACCGGGTTGGAGAGGATGCAAGGTGGCCCATGCAGAAGAGATTGATTTAATTGTTTTTAAGCAATTTTTAATACTAAGTGTTTTGGATTAATTATTTTTGTAATAAGGGCTTTATTATTATTATTTTTGTTATCACTATTTTTGATATTACTTGATATTATGGTTTACTTAAAAGAAATTATTATGTGAAGATGATTTTAATTTTAGCAACCTATTTAATCAAAGTATTTATATATTTTTATACTAAAGTTTTAATATGGATTATTTTTAATAACAAAGCTTTATTTATAATTTTAAAAGAAAAGACATGGTTTCCAAAAGTTAACAAATTTTTACGTTTTAAACTAAAGTCAAAGATTTTCCACCGTCTTTCCGCAGTGACAGAACCGGATCCGGTCTAGACTCGTGGGCCGGGTTTGGGGATGTTACACCTTGTCTCAAACCCCTTGATGGCTTAAATTTTTTGCCTTGAATCCTATTGAACAAGACTGAATATTCCACCATTCACGCACATCTCATTACTAGATCCAACCATTCTTCACAAAACCTATCCGTCTCATTATGTTTTCTATGAAATTCCATTCAACCCTGTCATATGCTTTACTTACGTCTAATTTCAACGCAAATTGACCCCATGTTCCTTCTTTCTTCTACTTCAAAGTTTGTAGAATCTCATATGCAATAAGCACATTATCCGTGATCTGTCTTCCAAGAAAAAAATTGATTGTGTTTTTTCAATATAGATGTCCAATACTGTTCTAAATCTATTAACCATAGCTTTAGAAATAATTCTGTACACCATATTGCAAAGACTAATTAGCTTGAACTATGTCATACACTTTGGTGAACTCATTTTTGGAATAAGTACTATACTAGTATTATTAATATCTCCAATCTCCTTTCTCCTATTTAAGATGTCTAAGCAATACTTAGAGACCTCATCTCCCACAATATGCCAGTATTTTTGATAAAACAAAGTAGGGTAACCATCCATACCTGATTCTTTCAAAGGTGCAATGTATTTTTACTGTTGTTGTCATTTCCTCTATTTTAAAATTTTCTAATAATGCCATGTTCATTCTTTCTTGAATGCACTTTGTAATACCTGATAACAGTCTATCATCATTCCACATATCTAACATTGTGAATAGTTTCTTGAAGTATTCCGTCGCTACCCTTAACTTTTCTTCCTTAACAACGATCCATTCCCCATTCGACCTTTTTAACTTTTTCATATTATTTCTTTTTTTACCGTTGATTTGCAAAGTTGTGGAAAAAGGATGTATTTCAATCCTCAAATCTAAGCCAATTTGCCCTCACTTATTCCTAAAATAATTCTTCTTTATCGGCTTCCAAATTTAATGCCAACTTGACTTCTTCCATTTCTGCAAGCATTTCGTCATCCGAATCAACCAAGTTCAGCTCTACTAATAATCTCTTATTTAGTAAGGTAGACTCCTTTCTTTTATTGGTCATAAGTCGAGCCATCTCCGCATTGAACACCTCTCCTAGCATTCGCAACTTCAAAGGCACCTCCACTAAATTCCCCACCCAAAAGTCTTTGATTTGTTGTCCACACTCGTCTTCTAAAACCCAAATTGCATTAAATCTAAATCCCTCTTCCCTACGAGCCCTATATCTGTTACTATCAATCCCAAAATCTACCAATATCGGACAATGATATGATATAGCATGCGTTAAATGTTTTAAGGAATACCCTTGAAAAATTTCCCACCATGTTTGGTTTGCTACTCCTCTGTCGATTCTTTCACGAACATTGTTTTTAGGCAACCTACCTCTTTTTCATGTAAACCATTTCCCTGCGAAGCCTAGGTCATTAAAGTCATAATCATCTAATACTTTTTTAAATCGAGCCATATTTCTGTCGCTTCTTAATCGGCCACCTCTTTTCTCGAAAGTTAACATAATCTCATTAAAATCTCCCACAACCATCCATAGCAACCCTTGATAATTCCCCAACCTCCTTAAGAGTTTCCAAGACTCTTTTCTTTTATGTTCTCCTGGTGCACCATAAAACCCTGTAAGTCTCCATGACAACATTTCTTCTATTTCCTTGACTTCTACATCGATATGATTGGTTGAAAAGCTTCTCAACTGTACCACATACTCCCTTTTCCAACCAATGGACAATCCCTCTTTGGACCTATGCGCTCCCACATCTATTCCATTGGTAAAACCATATCTTGCACGAACTTTTTCCATTCTTTTTTCACTTAAGTACATGCCTCACCTTATCCCGGAGGCAATTAATTGCATGTGGATGCCCCAATCTATGAACATTCTAATTTAAGATTTTTATTGCACCCGGTCGACAGACCATCGATCTCTTAGTAAATTGAACCAATGCACCAGAATTATCGTTCTCAACTGAATGTTTGTTCCTTGTTCTTTGTTTTTTCTTTCCTTCACAATGCTCAATTGGTTTATTCTCCATTATTACTTCCCTTTGACCCATTGACCATTCATCTTGGGTAGATTCATCTTTTTCTATTCATCCTCTGTTCTAAATATCTATCTCTATTTCAATGAAACTATTGTCCATTTGAAGTCCGCTCGACACCTCCTTCCTTAGCCATTTACTTCTGACAAGAATCTCATTCCTTGACTACGCTCTTAATGATAAGTCCCATCCAAATTTTACTTCTTGAATCCTATTTGTCTTCCTTACTGAACTTAATCCTTCCCCATGACCTAATTTTCTGCATAGGAAATAGAATAAGGATAGTTACTGATATTAAAAGTACGCATATCCCACTCGTCCTTGCCCCAAGGCCAATTTTTTCTTTCTTTTCAAGGCTAGTCTTACGTCAATTCTTGTCCTGAATCGCATATACCTTCATTTCCCTCTTGAAATCAGCGCAACATCATATTGTATGAATTGCACAATAAAATCCCCCAACTTTCTTACTAATCCCTTTGATATTACCCCAAACGACAAATTATGGACTTAAATCCAGAAGTAAGTATAATTTAACTAAATTTGCTTTGGGTCTTCCCCTTTAACCAAACAATGTAAAACTATTAAATGTTTGTTGAACGACCACGACATGCCATCCAACACCCCATTTATATCCACTTTGTAAAAGAATTGGAAAATATATTGTTTCTCTCCTAGATCCGAAATTATTACTCCCCCCAATGGATGACACAGATCAACCAAAGTTATTTTGAGAGAAGGAAAGTGAATTACACAATCCGCTAGTGCTTTTCCAACTAAACAGAACTGATATTCATCATCTTTTTTTGTTCGGATCTCTTTCACATGGGATCGATTCCTCCTCTTCATCCTCCAGATTTAGATTTGCAGTATTTGCCTCCATCAATGATCGGTTGCTTGTGAAAAACCTCACTTTTTGAAAATATTCCAACCCTAGAATATGCCAACTTGATCTCAACAAATGAAAGAAAAAAATGGCGTGCTAAAAAACCCTAGCAGACGAAAGAACTACTCTATTTTATTTATGAAAAAAAAAGGGGTGAGTATTTAGTATACTAACAGTATGTTTTTTTATTCGATAAACAACTTTACAAAATTGACATCTACACTTGTCAACCCTCTAATCTTACTTATAGAATCCTGATGATGACAGTGTACCAAATATTTTTCCTCAAAACATACATATGTTTTCTCCTAAATTAGATATTAATTTTTTACAAGTCATCTCCCTCTAATTAGGGTGATAATGTATCGTATCAGTTTGTATTTGTTTATTTTTTATTAATACAAAATGTTTTAGATTCTTTAAAGTCAATTTAGAATTTGAAATTATTTTTTCTTCTTCAAATTGAACATATTTGATTGATTTTATCGGTTGAAATTGGTTGATCAATTATGAAAAAAATTATTATTTTTTAATTCATTCTTATTATTTTAAAATTATTTTCAATACATAATATATATTTAGATTTAAAATTATTTTATTTTACAGAAAATTAAAAATTATATTAAAAAAATGTATAAAAGTTAATGCAAAACAAAATTTGATTTGGATACAATAATTAATTTATATGCCCAAAATTGTATGATTGTTTTTTTTAAACGTAATTTTTTATGATTGTTAAATAATGGAAAATCAATAGTAGATATTAATGTCAGCATATATGATATATGTTCATTAATGGATAAAAATACATATAATTATCTGCCAAAAAAATTACTAAAAATATAATGATTTAAAACCATAAAAATTAAAAGCCTAAAATAATAATATCTCATATATTGATAAATAATTATTTCTTATTATATTTAAATAAAGCAATCTTTAATTAATAATTAAATTAAACTAAACAAAAATAAATGTTAAATAATTATATTTTAATATTTTAACTAAACTTAAAAATAAAAGTGTGAAAATATGAAGAGTGATTAAACATGTATTGAATATAAATGGATGAAAATGTAATGGATTAGAACCAAACTTAAAACACTCTTTGGTCCTTAACTTGTCAATTACTTTCATGCTGGGGTAAATTTTTTTTTTTTCAAGTTAATCTCTAAACTTTATAATTATTTTCAAATTAGGATTGTCAATTGCTCTTGTTCACTTAAATAAAAAAAAGTTCAAGTTCGAATGTGAAAATAATTGTCAAATTCAAATATTAATTTAGAAAAAGAAAAGTTGAGTAAATAATTATTAAATTGAAGATGATTTAACTATTTACTAGATTTAAATATTTTTAATATCTGAAATTCCTTTTGTTGAGTAAAACTGAAACTTTCTTTACAAATGTCATGACATTGCTATTTCAACTACAAAAAATTATTTTACCTGAGGTGAGGTTGCTATAAATAAAAATATTTCCAGTTTTCATTGCAAAATTTTGCTTTTTTATATATAAAAAAGCAAACAAAGTCTTTAATTCTAAATTCTTTGTCTTGTTTTTTCATTCTAAAATAATAAAAATTTCAAAATTGCATTACTTTATTTAAATAAATTATTGTACTTTTATTAATAAAATAATGATACAAGAGCTTTTTCTTTCAGAGGTATTTCAACCTTGTTTTTTCTCTCTCATATAAAAAAAAATGAAAACAACAAATACCTCTTGCCAACTTCAAGGAACTATCCAACGTTGTTATAAAGTCTGTTCATTACACCAATCTATTTAACAAAGAAAATACTTGCCTTTCTCCTCTGCTCTTTCTTTTTAATGGTGTTTTTTTTTCAGTAAGTGTTGTTTGTAATTCACGAGATTTCTTTGATTTTTAGATTAGTTTTTTCTTGTTGAACTTTCTTTTTTTCCTTCTAAACGAGACTGTATCTCTGTTTCTTCCTTTATTGCCTTTTTTTTTTTTTTTTTTTACTAATCTCTCCCTCACTTTCCCAAGAAAATGATGGACATGACGGAAAACCCAAAGTTGGTAAGTATAATATATTTAGGTTTTCTTTTTTTTTTTTTAATTTCATTTTCCTTGTAATCAACTGTTCGATTGATTTCTTTCATCATCTAATATCTATCCTTTAGTTTTTTTTTTATCATAATTTCAAGTTAATCGTTGTTCTGTTTTTTTTTTTTGTATTCCTCTGACTGTGTTTGGTCGGATTCCTTGAAGGATTTAGCATCTTGCTGCGAGGATCTTGTGTCAAAAGAGAAGACCTCCACTCAAAAGATATCAGTTTTGGATCATACTAATGGATTTCAATACACAACTGATCAATCCGATAGCTTTGTCATTAACATGGAAAGGTTCTCTTATGGAGGATTCAGTAAAGAAGTCAATCCAAATTCAAGAATCACAGTTAGTCTTCTTCTTCTTTTCTGAACACGCTGTATTCTTTGAATCACACGTGTTTATAGCTTTTTAAAAAAACCAGTTTCATTCATGTATCAAAAAAAAAAAGTCATCTTTTGTTTGATTTTAAAAAAAAAAAAATTGCAGAGAAGCCTTTCACGAAAAGGGTCTCAACGAGGCGACAAGAAGACTATTGTTCCCAATCATACCAATTCTAATGATTTGGATTCTTTAGTTTCCACCTCTTCACCCAGAGGTACTAGCACTCTCAATTTACCAATTGCTGGGTTATTATTATTTAACTCATAAGAAATTTCCTTGAAAAATGATGGGAATAGTTTAGCTCATCACCAACCTGGACCAACCTCACCTCCGGGGTTTAGTAGCCAGTAATAGCTCCACAATTATACGGATATATATATATATATATATTATTAGGTTTATCAATTACTTTAATACTAAGATTCTTGGTCCTTCACCATGTGCTGGCATTACATGCCTTGCTTGAATTTAACTTGTTAACAACGGGGCACCTATGGAAAAGCCTTTGTCATTTAACTCACGAGAGCTCAATGCATGAACCTGAGCACTGCTATGTGTTTATTAGTTTGGTGCAAGTACAGATTCTTGAGAGTATGTCCTTTTTGTTGGTGGCTCTTTTCCCTTGGATGCAATCTTCTGCATGTATGTCTGTTAGTTCACATTACTTTGACTTTGTTAGATTGATCTTGGAATTATTGAAACTGCAATTGCTCTGGTAGGGTCTTGCATGCCAGAAAAGCCGAGGACGGTGGTTGCCGGGTCCACCGATCCTGCCACCAACCAACAAGTTCATCATCAGATCACCATTACAACCGGCAATATCACTGCTGCAAGCGAAAGCAGATTTAGTTTGAGGAGGAATAGTTTCAGGCGGTATCCTCCGCCATGGTTGCTTGATCCCAAGAGGATTCTCATGTTGTTTGCCACATTGTAAGCTTCCAAGCTATTATGGTATTTTCACCTGCAAATTACATAAACACTTTCAACAAATTGATTTGATATATTGAAGTGAAATTTTCTGTTCTTCGACAGGTCAAGCATGGGCTCGATTTTGCTGATATATTTCACCTTGTCGATAAGCAAAATGAATGGAGATGAGAATGGCTTAGATTAGTAGCTGGAAAAGATAACTCACCAACATATTGCTGATTAAAATATGTTGCAGTATAACACACACATGGGAGTTCAATGCTTGACAAACAGAAATGGATGCAAGTGGTTGATGATAGGCCATCTTTTAAATTTTTTTTTTTTTAAAAAAAAAGGGCCTTCTTTTTATGAGAACTATCCAGGAAGTGAAGAACAAAAAGAAAGTTTAGAAAAAGAAGACAAAGTGGGCCATGGGATGACAAAAGCTAATCAATCTTCCATTAACAGAGCTTCTTTAAAGAAATTTTGGAGATGAAGACAAGGCCTTACTCCACTAAGACAAAGAGAAGGAATCTTTCCTTTTAAATTTACATAAATATGTATGTATGTATGTAAGAGATGAAACAAAACATGGTATCCTACTTTTTTGTGCTTTCTTGTTTATCTTCAAATAAGACAAGTTGACATGGAGGATCAGAAAAGTTACCTTTGCTCCCCTTCTTTTAATTTTCCTTCGCCCAAACCCTTTTTTTTTTTTTTTTTTTTTCTGACAGTCTAACTTCAAGTGCTTGTTCTTTGTGGCTTTCATGTGATTGAGCAGAGGGAAGATGATGATAGCTATGACCCTGAGATTTACAGGCACTAAAGTATATACATAAATGTATATTTGCATATCAGCATGCGCACTCCTAGTTTCTTACCTTTTTTGGACCAAAGTTTGGGCTTTGGGGAATAAAGAAGGGCAACCTATTGGGGGCCGGGGGGGGGGGGATTCTTTTCCAAAGGCACGTAGGCTTGCTCCCACAACTGTCAAGTAGGCCGAGCGCTCTCACTGATGGTTCAGTTGAAGTGGGAAAGATTGAATCATTCCTCATACTGATACATAAATGCCTGGGTTCCGTTATGGTTCAAGTAATCATTGTGCTTTTGTGAAACCATGTTAGTGAAAATGAGCAAAAAAGCAAATGCATCATGCTGCCGGCAGCAAATAAAGCAGAATAATAGGCAATATGTATGTACACTATGACCATGAGAGCATGCAAAGAGCTAAAATTTTCACTATTGAGAAAAGCTGCTTCAGACATGTTGAATTGTTTCAGTTCCATAAAGCCACACCTGATCCCAGAATACAGTCTTTCCTTGGAAAAAAATGAACTGCTTCCAAATGTCATAGGCATAATTGTCATAGTCCACCCATGACGTGCTGAGGTGGCAGTGAATGTGAGGAGTGCCCAAGTCGCATGTTTACTTGGCTAACAGAGCCACAAAGATACACGTTGATTCTAAAATCAACGATGACAGCTATTGAGAGCCTCTCAGCATATTAATCCTTTTCCACTGGTCTTTTAAGCTGAGCAAATGTCTGAAAGATGCAGCTACCCTAGGCCACTACCTCACTTTATTAGGAATCTCAAACTAATATTTTCTAAGATCATCTGTAGTGGATACTATGACTAGATCCCTTTTACCTAATGCTCTTGTGTGAAAAACGAAAATCTTTTATTCTATTCATCAAAACAGAAGCAGTCCATTTCAACTGTATGAATCATGCGAAAGCATAAAGAAATTTAATGTATCATGATACAGAACCCAACAAAATCACTAATTCAACTATAGGACTAAAACAAACTTCATAATAGCATTTAGCAAACTGATTCAGAACATTGTAGTCATTGACAAATGGAAAACCTCTTAAGGTAAGGAATTCAAGAGCACCTAGAAAATACGGATTCAAGCTTCTTGGATAAAACCAGATACAAGTTTTATATATCCCCCAGTGGGGAGAAAATGCAGACTCAAATAAACCAAAATAATAAACGAATGATTAAAGACAAGTTAGACCTTGCACTCGTTCTGGTACTAATTTCCTCAACAATCAATATATCAGGTTCGGGAGATAATGAAGTAGCCCCTTTAGAATATATTTTCAATAATATAAACCACTTGTAACAAATAATGGCTGCCACTTTATTAAGAATCTTTATATGTTCAATTGACAGAAAGAAAAGTTTGTTGTAGGACAAACTGCATAAGTAAACTACATAGCTGTATTGCATCATTATAGAATAGTAGTTAGTATAGTTCATAACCAGTGAAGCACTGGCATTGTACATGTAAATTGTAGCTAATTTCATCAACCCCCTTCAGTAGTTACAAGGCAGCAAAGTCCTATTACTCCAGCATACCTGGAGAAAAAAGTAATTTTCCATCTCATTACTTCATTAGTAACGTTTTGATATTCGTGGCATTGAACACTTTTGCTTACGGTCATGGTAGAGCCTCAATATAACAGCAGCAGTTTCTTCAATTGCTTTACCAGTAACTTCTGCAAGGGTAAGGACCAGTAGGTGAGCCCAAGGTTCATCAGATGAATATGTCAAACATCTTTAACTGCTTAATATCAAAATTTACCATATTTTTAATCCTCTTAAGCTTAATAATGATCTCTAAGTATCTCCATGTCAAGGAATCAAAACAGTTGGGAGAGTTAAACAAAAATAAGTAAATTAATTATGTTTACCGATGACTGGCCATGTAGGATTTTGAGCAAAAACGTTGCGAGCAAATTCCAACTCCTCTTTCACATAAGCCATCTCCGAGTAGTTACTCCTTGCATTGTCACCGAAACCCAGACTCTTAGCCCTTGCTTTCCTAATAGTTTGCAAGACCAAGGGATTAATAGTCAAACCAAAAACCTTCTCAGGGTCTACTTCGAAAAGTCCCTTTGGCAAAACCACTCCCTTCACAATAGGCACATTTGCCACTTTATATCCTTTCTGTGCTAGATAAATTGATAACGGCGTCTTCCCAGTACGAGAAACACCTGTGAGAACAATGTCAGCCTTGCTTAAGTTTTGAGGTAAAGCCCCATCATCCTGCTTGATTGTAAATTCAACAGCTTCAATCCGCCGAAAGTATTCATCTGAGAGAGGGATGTTTCTTCCAGCTGCTCCACGGGGAAGACCAGAAGGTGAGACACCTAAATGAGCAGCAATAGCCTCTGTAATTGGACCCAATATATCCGTCGATGGTATACCCCACAATTTGCAAGCTTGCTTGGCGGACTCTGCCATGGAAGGATCAGCTAAAGTATATACAAGCAATGCACCTTCCTTGGCTGCCTGCTTTATAATCTCCATCAATCTCTCAACATCATCAATCTGAACATTGCAGATCATCATTGTCATTCAACCAATCTAAATGACACTGATTTCCCAGTTTTTAAAACATTACAAGTTCTAGTTTCATCACTAACTACAACAAATACATAAACTTGAATAACAACTAAACTTAGATTAATTAGTAACTGAAACAAGTTCTGAAATATGAAACAAACATACCCCAGAGAAGAGATGGGTATTTACGGGACACCCACGATCCACCAAACAATGCTCGAACTGCCCCAAAGCTGCGTTAACGGAATGCTCCGCCGTCCATCCAGTTCCATCAGATACCATATAAATTGGCTTCCCCGAGTATGTTATCTCCACCTCACGATCGCTGTCATTTGCCGTTGAAGTGGGTTCCAAAGACAAGGTCTCACTGGTTCGTTGAGCTGAGGGGTTCACCTCAAGCGCCACAGTCCCGTGGCTCGGTCGTTCAAGCTTGTGGCCCGACCTTAAGGCTCGTGCACGGTACCATCTGTTGAACTGTGGGCTACCCTTTAGTTTCCGAACTTTGGGCTCGGGTTCTGGGTTGGAAATATCAGGATTGGCCGGGGCGGCCGTGGCCCGGAGGTTGAAGGCGGAGCAAGGACATGCTAGCATTTTTAGTTTTGCTTCATTTGCTTTTCTTCTAATCTAATTTTATTTACTGGTCTGAAAATTATGAGGTGGAAGGATCTTGGGCCAAAAAATGGTAGCAAAATCCAAACAATAGGTTAATGAAATATGAACCCACCAACTAAGTTGGACTGAATTGGATATTAAAAATCTAAGATATTTATTCCCATTTGAAAAAAATATCAATTTGACTCTCATCTTTCATCATATTACAAGGATTTCACTTTATTGAGAAATGATGGGAGGGATATGAATTCTTGGATATTAATGCCAATTCAATAGGAAGTTGAACCCATTGTTTGGGGCATGAAAATTTCAGTGAGGGCTTTAAATGAGTTAATGGGAGGACTGAGAAAATATTGCATGTAGTTTAAACAAAATAAAATGGATAAACATAATGCCTTTTTTATGGTTACATTCATGTGAGAAGGTGTTGATGTTGGTTTAAGCATGCCATACTGAGAGACCACCAAAAAGAAATCACAAAAGAGAATAAACATGTCTGGGCCCGAGTTTGAAACCGGGGGCCTCTAGTGTGTTAGACTAGCATGAAAACCAACTACACTACCCAAACATTTTGATGTCACTTAAAATATTAATTAAATATTACTTTTCATTTTTTTAAGTTTTGTGTTAAGTTTATTCACTTAGTGGAGGTTAATGACATAATAATCAGATGCAAGTGTTACGGGTGACCGCCTCCAAATGTGCGAATATTTAAAGTTAAAAATATGTAAATAAAAATATATGCGAATGTTTAAAGTTAAAAATATGTAAATAAAAATATAAATATTTAAATGCGGTATCTGTAAACGTACATTTCAAATTGTAATATAGTAAGCGTTACAATAGAATATCGATAAGCATTCCGAGGATAGTACCCAAGAGATTGCAGATTGGAGAAATTATTATTAAATTAATTATAGAAAATAATTACTAATCTAATCAAGTCACGAATTAGTAGTGTGAATCCAAATTAAAATATTAATTAAACTAATGAAATTAATTAATCTAAAATTAACCTAAGGGAATTTCCAATTCCTAGTGTTGACAATGCGAGCCTCTAGCTTATGATCAATTAAATCCCTAATTATCTAATTAAATAATTAATTATCCTCAATTCAGTTATTTATCACTCTTAGCTAAAAATACTCTTCCAGTCTCATCTTCACTAAGGATTACCACCTAAGTCACCCTTTCAGTCTCTTCCTAGGCAGACAAATACACTCCTGGACTCACTGTTTGGCACAGGGTATACACGACAGGATACCCTTCCGGTCTCACCTGTCTAGATATTCTATCAGGGGCGTCACTCCCTAATATACTAAGCACTCTTGAATAAACAACCAATTTTAGATAAATAATCATTTAATAGATAAATCAATTTAATAATCGAATCATGCAAGATATGAATAAAGCACAAGAAATTATTGTAATATTCATACAAACGTTAATTGATTAGATTAACAAAATATAAATAAAAGAATAAAATAGAAGAGTGAAGAGAATGCTCATTGATAAATATATTGAAGCGCGAATCCAGAGCAATCTTCGCTCGTAATTGTCTTCACATCGGAACAGAAAAGTTCTTACTAAGTGAACATCAAAATAAAATACAAAGAAAACTGAATAGTAAAAACTGTCTGTCTAAGTCTACACTGTCCTGTCTACCAATCCCGGTTACCCTAAAGTTACTTATATAGGCTACGAGCTACTTGGTGCCCACACAACACAAGATACATTTAGATACTAATTAATACAATATAATATTAGATTGCTAGGGTCTAAATATGAAAATATCCCAAGAGTTTCGTCCTAGGATTTAGCTCATTTTGGCCTACCTTTGTTACGTCATCCTGACGTAGAGAGACTCCTCGTCACGACATCGCTACCGTGAATGCCTTCTCATGATCGTCGCATCGTCATGACAAAGGGAAATTCCTAGTCACGACATGGAATACTTTTTAGCCTTGACAACTTCGTTGTTCTATCGGGCTCCCTTGTCTTGTGACCTGACGATCATTCCTCGTATTCTTGGACCTGAATTGGCATCCTACACATTTAATTAGCCCATTAATCACTCCCGAGACCCATGTTGGCCTTACGACTCATCGAAACATTAGAAAATGTGCAAAAACACTTATTTTATTAATATTTAGATCGTAAGCTATTAATATCAAAAATTTAATAATTACTTATAAAATGCCAAGAAAATAAGTTTGTTAAGTGTCGTATTTAAACTACCACTATAATTAGTGGCAGGTCAACAAGCCATGGATCAAAACTCATGACAAATGCACATAGAACGTCTCATGAAGCTCATTTGATCCACTTGAATTAGCTCAATTCGTGAAACACATGGAGAAGTCCATCTACTTAAAGTCTTAGAGGCCTAGTGGAACACTCCAATAAAACTAGAGTTACCATGATGAATATTGTAAATCCTAAGGGATAAAATTGTATAAAGTTTAAATCCTTTAGGACTCTCATCTTGTAGATAGGCTTTAATCTTTATCATCGGTGTAGTTTAAATTAGATTGTTGGATTTGGGAGAGCTTAACTATAATAGTGTACCTATCATCTCATTCATTGTTATTGAATATGTTCGAGAGGATTTACTCAGACACCTTGTGTGCATTGTTTTCGTATTTTCAGTTTGATTCAAGTGCTTTTGTCTTTTGAGTTACTTCCGCTTTGTTTTGGTGCCTTAGAGAATTTCCCTTGAGAATTCTAACTTTTAAGAGATAGACTGACTTAGGCAGATTTGAAATAAAAAAAATACTTAATGCCGTGCAATTTATCAAACTAAAATTTTAACCCCGTAATGCAAGAAATTAGATAGTTTTTAGCATCTAATAGTAAGAAAAGAAGGAAGGCTTTTCAAATGAGACCTTCTAACGCAATGAAATGATAATGGTGCTAGCGGCAACGATTTGGTGGTGCGCGCAATCGTATCGACTATTGTTCTATCTCACCTCATCTCAGTGTGGATTGATTAGGGAATATTAACCATCATTAATGAAAAATTTAATCACCTCGTTACCAAAAAAGACAAAATCTCACCGCACATGATATCAGGTCTAACATGAGCCGCAAAAAGTCAATTTTGAATATTTAAATTGATTATGTTGGAGAAAGGACTTGTTTGAGGATGGATTTGAGTCTTTTAAGGAGTCAAGGGTTGCATTGGTCATAAAAGAACTGCCTCAGTGAATTGAATTTTCCACCGCTCAAATTAAATTCCACTGGCCCGTGACGGTAATTGCGGAGGAGCCTGAAACTTTGAAGACTCCTCCAAGGATTATCCATAATTGGAAGTCCAATTATTTTCTACGAATAAGGTATAATCACTTCAATTCTTTTCCTCTAGAATGGTCAGATTGTAATGAAGCGTCTTATAAAAGTGATTGAAATGAAGTTTCGCAGGCCTAACCTGTACTTGATGAACAATGCAAGTCCTTGGCAGTGAGCGGATATCTGTGTTTTTTAAAATTATTTGATTCCTCAAATTTATCTAAAAATTTAAGTTCATAAATTATTCAAGTATTACTACTCAATATTATTATTTGTTGGATATTTGAATATACAAAAAATCTGAATTTAATATTTTCAATCATATGTTAAATATTCAAATCTACAAAAATTCAAATCTATCCAAGAAATAATATAAAATCAAATAAAAATTAATTTTAAATAAATTTATTTATAATTAACATTAAATAAATACAAATTAACAAAAGTAGTTAAATAAAAATCTAAACAAATTAAACATAATAATTTCACAACAATTTAAATATACCTACCAACTTTACATAAAAATTCTAAACAAATTAAAAGTCTCAAATAACTTTGTTTGACATTTAAAGTTTAAAGTTATATATTATTAAAATAAAAATGTACATTATATGATTATAAATATAAATAAAATTGCATATCACTAATAATCTACCCCACTAATCACATATATTAGGAAAATGATTGTCTCACCGTCTGTAACTCTCCATGCAACTTACAGACGTATATCAGCCACAAATCTTAATATGAAACAAGTATACTTAAATGTCCAATAAAAGGACTAAATTACAACATATAACTTTTGGTAGCTTTTGGAATATTTTGACTAAATTCATCTCTAAATTGAATGAGATAATTATTTGGTAAAATTTGTAATACTGTTGACTAGAAGTCTGCTTAATCCCATAAATGAAGTTCTTTAATTTTCAAATCATTAACTCCACATCATCAGACACAAAGTTTTCTAGTTGCACCATATAAATGTATGATCAATGTTACTGTTGAGAGACTATTAACTTAATATTCATCTGATGCAACTTAAGGTCAAAAGATTCCACTAAAGCCATTATAATTCTTTCTCTAGTGGACCTTTTAATGGCATTCGTTCTTAAGGTTGTTGAGTTTGTTTTTCTGGAACAATTACCTCATCTTGAATAGGGAGTTGTTCAACATTAAGATCAATGATAGGTATTGAACATTGTCAAAAGAGATAGTAGGAATTGAGTTAGAATCTAATTAGACTCATGCGATTTGAATGATCCCACATCTCAAAATCCCTCTTAGCATCAGGGGTGCGTTCCACAGTGAGAGGTGTAGGTTATTCTTCCCCTAATTCAAGGTCTATGTCCATACAACCAAACATTATAAATGCCTTTTCCGTTCCTTAAAAATAGTCTCATTAAACATGGGTATAGAATTTATATTAGCAGATATTGTGGCAGCAAAAGATAAACTAGTTGAATCCAAAACAAAATAGATAAAAACAAGCTCACATCAATATTCATAAGTAAACAATAAATTCAAAATAATGGCTAATCCCATCTCAAGATACCAAACACAACATTAATATCAAGTCTTTGGACAGTAATATTAACAATAAGCGGTACTCTTTTTGTAGCAATCAAACATTGACAATAAATTATGTCAAACAATGAATTAATCTTTGGACTAACAAATTACTCTCATAAAGTACTTTATAATTGTCACACATTTATCACCACAGTTGTCGTTGAAATTCTTCCGAATATTAACTTATCTTTGGGTCAATTAACAAACACATGAATCACAAAAACATGTAATCATCTTAATATTTTAAATAAACTAATCTATGCAAAAGAGGTCACTTTGGCGGCGTTTTGTTTCAACTAATCTATTTAAAATATTACACATCTTAATTAAAAATCAAAGCCAAAATCTGAATTTTTTTGTTTCAAAATATTTTTCCTAATTTCATCTTTCAATCAAATTAAAAGATAATAGTATATATATGTATATATATTTATCCCAAAACAACATACAATGATGTTGGCAAATATAATAATAGCTGAATAAATCAAAATAACCTCACATAAGACTTTAGATTTAAACCAAAATAATTTGAATAAAGGAAAACCTCATATCAAGATATCGGGCACTCCATTAATATTTCATCTTTGGACAAAATATTTACTTGTAAGTGATATCTTGGTGTAGTAATCAAACACTGACAATAAGAACATGTCAAACAATAAATCTTCCTTTGGGCTGATTTAATACTCACATGTAAAATCGAATAATCGTCACATGTTTATTACCACAGTTGCACATGTAATATTATTAATCTTCCTTTGGGCCGATCAATATTAACGTAGCTTAAGTTACATGCATACAACCTTTTATATTTTTAAAACACAATATATAAACATTTTAATATTATTAACCTTCCTTTGTGTTTCATGATAATTGTATATATGTGGTAATAATTGGTAGTCATTTATTCCAATAACAACAGGAGCACATCAAAGTCAAAGCACATAGACTTTAAGTTCTTGATTGTTAAAGTAAAAGTTTAGAGTGGTTAGGTGCCTATAAAGCATATTGAGACAAACTCTATAATTGCGGATCCGCTTACTAAGGGACTACACCCAAGGTTTTTCATGAGCACATTGCTCATATGGGTGTAATGTCATTTAATGATATTTGGTTTTAGTGGGAGTTTGTATTTTTAAATGCTTTTATGTTATAGACACATTTTCAGTTATTTTAGTTTACGGATATTAAATTTATTTTCTGTAGAAATAAAGTTCATTTGGTTTATTCACACTCTGTTTTTGGTAAGGTTTGATCTCACTAAAGTTTAAGGAGGACCAGTTGGAAATAAATATGTTTAGATCATATTGCATGTAATTTCCATGGTACACATCCATACTTGATCTATGTCATTTGGTTGTGTCAATAAGCATGATCAGGGATGGATTTAGTTACAATATACGTAACAAAAGTTACATTGGTTCTATGTTAACATAATTAATGGACGGGATTGTTTGGAATACCTTTTGGATATGATAGTAAAATTTTGAGCTCATAAGGTTAAATAATGACTTGTAATTATAAAGTAAGTAGTGTATATATATATGGTCCAAGTGCAAGATTGTTGGAAAATATAGACATCACATATATAATAAGGGTAATTACATGTTATTATTTACTATCATAATAGGTTAGCCCAAATTAAAAGTGATCTAATTTGGTTAAGTTTTATTAGGCTTTAATTATTAAATAAAGTATGAGTCAAATATGTGTAGATACTCTAGTAACTAATTTCTAATTAATGATGGGCTTATTAGAAATTAGGGCTAATATGCCAAAGTTATAGATATTACGTTATGGTCCCCCAATTGTACACAAGGTAACTTTTCTAATATCCCATCTTTAGAAAAGAGAGAGCCACATTCTTTAGATTACTTGTGTGCTAATTTGGAAGATCAAAACCTCCATATCCGTAGATTTCAAGAAATCGATGAATTCAGGTACACTTCTGCATCTAGTTTTGTTCTTGATCTATTTTTGATGATTTGACATGACAGATCCTAGTTTGCAGTTCTAATTTTATATTAGATATTATTTATTGTTCTAATAGCACCCTCTCATGTTCATTGATCATTTACACCACAGTCAGAAAATCACTCTTGAGCATGACTTGCTTAAAGCTTTCCTCCCAAGCTATGAAGAGACCCTCGTGGATAACCCACAACTCTGATTTTCGAACAGTACAAATACCCAATAACCGACTACACCCAGCTATCCAACATCTGCCCTCATCCCAAATCACATTACCTATAGAAGCAAAGTTACTTGTCGGGTAAACCGCGTTATCACAGTTAAACTTCACCCGATTTGCAGTCGGTTGTGTCCATTTTGCATCAACATGGTTGCTACTAACATGCGCCTTGTCCTGATTGAAAGATGTAGAATGTTTGTGGCCCAAGCTTTGCCCTGGACAATAATAGTAATTGAGTCGATGTTGCAACCCCACAAAACTACCAAATTCCTTGCCTTCCAAATTCTTCAAACCATAACTCTGAACAAAACACTCCAATTTAACTCTCGGGAAAGGACACTCATAATATTTATTGTAATAGTTCATTTTTCAGTGGTACCGGTAATAGTGATTTCAGGATTACGATTACGACGAGTGAGTTCGTAAACATTAGTAATTAATATTTATGAGTTAAATATAGTATTATAGTGAATTTGCGCTGGACACTCATAATGTTTGTCGCCCAAGCTTTGCCCTGGACAATAATAGCAATTGAGTCAATATTGCAACCCCCCAAAACAACCAAATTCCTTGCCTTCCAAATTCTTCAAACCATAACTCTGAACAAAACACTCCAATCTAACTCTCGAGAAAGGACACTCATAATATTTATTATAATAGTTCGTTTTTCAGTAGTACCGATAATAGTGATTTCAGGATTACGATTACGACGAGTGAGTTCGTAAACATTAGTAATTAATATTTATGAGTTAAATATAGTATTATAGTGAATTTGTATTGGATAGATTTTATTAATTGGTTATTTAGTCAAGTACAAGTAGTGCATAACGAAAGTTAGCGGTTTTGAAAAAAATGAGGTATTGGAACCTCATTTTCATAAACTGAGTTTGTAAATATTTTTATTAAATATTTACGGAGTTGTGGTATAAGTAGATTGAAGTTTGGTTTGATAATTTTGATGATTTGATAGTTAATTAAGGAAAAATAAATAAATCATAAAAAACGTAAAACTTTATCGCTATTGATTTATAATGGTTAAATGACTTAATTAATAATTAATTAAGGCCTAATTTAGCAATTTAACATCTTTTAAATGTTTGTAAGGTTAGTGCTCACATTTTTCTTAATTATATTATGTTAAATTAAGTTATAATAAAATAATAAAAGGTTAAAGTTAATAAAAACAAAAAAAAAATCATGATTTTCTTTCATTTTCTTCTCTTCCAATTGAAGAACACCATTGTTGAGATTAGAGAGCTTCGGCCAAGCTTTTAGTAATGCATGTAAGTACTTTTGAGGTCCGTTTTTCGTAATTTTTATGTTTTTGATATCATTGCGATTAGGTCTAGCTAACTCATATTTCAAAACTGTTAAAGGTTTTAAAACTTGTCATTGATGAATCTTAGATTTTTTTTTTTATAGAAAATGGTAGATTTGGAATCTATGAAATGTTTAAGGACTATTTGATAAAGTAAATTTTGTTAATTTTGCATTTAGGGACTATATTGAATAAAATATAAAAGTTTATGGAAATTATGTAAAATGAAATTAAAAGATTATAAGCATGAATTTTAATGTTATTATGAGATTGGTATTGATATTTCGAATCTTAACTATTATATAGATCAAGTTGATGACTTAGGCGAAAAACGAAAAAATTGTCAAATAGTCCCTAGTATCCAAAGCGTTACCATTTTATCATATAAGTTCATACGGTATAAATATGTTTAATTTGATGTTGAGTTTTATATGTATGTTCATTAATTTTTTATTAGCAATTTGAGTTGGCTACGAATTAGTACCTAAATTGAGAATTGAATCAAATTGAAATGGATTGTTGCGAAATGGTATAATGTAAGTTTAAATCCCGATGAAAATAGTAAAAGTCTCGTAAACGAGGTTATGATTTTACCCAGGTTCTGAGCTTTTGCATATGTTGCAGACTTGAGAATATAGATTTAGGCTCTAAGATCCGGCATATGTTGCGAACTCGAGAATACATGAATATTAAGCCCTGGCCAGGCTATTTATAATGTAGGTTCAACCCTAATAGGTAACCAAGCATTATTACTTTAACCTGTATACGAAGTTCTTTTACGAAGATTCATCGGGTAGGAATAAAAGATGGAAATATAAAAATTTGAAATTGGTGTTGGCAAAAAGGATGAACATGATATGAATGGTTATGATAAAGATATATGATGTAATTGAATGATGGAAGTGAGGAAAGTGATAAATTGGAAATGGATTCATGATGTATTTTGAGTTGAAGTTAGTATTTTACCATTTGAAATTATATATGTTGTAACACCCCTTACCCGTATTCAACGCTGGAACAGGGTACGAGGCGTTATCAGACTTATACGCAAGCAATCATACAAAATCGTGACATGACTTTCCACTCAAATTTAAAACTTTTCATATCGCCCCTTTTACAAGCGTACGAGGCCCAAAACACACTTCAGGAACAGTTTGGGATCAAACCAAACTCTTTGGAAAACCTCTAGAAAAACTTAGAGAATTTTCTAAAAACAGTCCACACGCCTATGTGGAAGAAGGGTCACGCCCATGTGGCATATCGTATGCCCGTGTTCCACACCCTTGTAGATTTATTTCTCAATTCGAACCTACAAGGGTTTTCACACGGCTTGACACGCCAGTGTCCATGGCCTGTGTCCCTCACATGGCCATGACACGCCCATGTCTTATCTCGTGTGCAAAAACCTTGAAATTCTGTTTCTGATGTCATCATCCCAATAAGGTCACATGGCTAGGGCACACGCTCTGTCCTTAGGCCGTGTGGCGAATTAAATTCCTAAATTCAGGTGTAGACTTCACATGGCCTGGGCACATGCCTATGTCCTAAGGCCGTGTCTCTCACACGGTTGAGTCACACGGCCGTGTCTCAGCCCGTGTGGTTACTACTGGGCATTTTATTTTTCCAACTTAAGATGTAGGGGGACACACGGCCAAACCACACGCCCATGGGGTAGATCGTGTGTCACACACGGCTTAGACACACACCTGTATGTCTACTCGCGTGGATGAGGACAAGGTTATTTACCAAGCCCTTTCTGTCACTCCTACTTGCAGCAATAGAAACCACATCTAGCAACCAACTCATTCATGCATAAATATGCCGATTACTCAACCATGCAACTTGCACATTCATGAATAACACCATCATTTCGTAGATTAATAAGAAAGAGCCATCAACTATGACCTTATACAAAAGAATTCATCTTCAAATGAGCCAACACATTTGGCCAAAACAATATGACATTTAATCAAAGACTAGGTCCCTATACATGCCATATTCAAATGCTAAATCTAACTATACAAAAATGTGTGGATAGTGTGGGTGATCCTCCGACGGTCTCTGTATCCCGAGCTGGCTATTCGACACTATAAAATAAAAGAAAAGAGAAGGGAGTAAGCTTTAAGCTTAGTAAGTCTATATGTAAACAATGAACATCATACCACATACTTATGAATCAAGAACATTACTTACTAATCAAGAACAGTTCAGATCCTCAAAATTATACTTACTCATTTCAAATCTTACCACATTCCAAACACAAATTATAAGACATTGCTCACATTTACATGCACTTAATACCCTGCACTTATCACCACAAAGCCACATGAAATTTCACTTAGACAAAGTTTCTCAATGAACACCTCGGAATAAAACTAGATACATGGTGGTTTCGCACACAGCCCACCATTAATAAATAACATGGTGGTATCGCACATAGCCCACCAACAATGATAATTACGGTGGTATCGCACATAGCTCACCAGCAATGATAAATACGGTGGTATCACACACAACCCACCAATAATCACTTTTTCATGGATTTTATCCGTATCATTTTCCTATTCCAAAGGTTTATCCGAGAATTTTCTCACTTTCTATCATTTAATAGATATTAATAATATTCATTCACATTTCACACATTGAATTAATATGTAAAAACATAAGTAAAAAAGATGTATCATTTACACATAAACTTACCTCGGTACAAAATATGTCAATTTGCAATTTAGTCCGAAACCTTACCTTTTCCTCGGTCAAGGTTGGTTCCATGCTCTTCTTGATCTATAATGACACATTTAGCTTATTAAATAACCACATTAATCAAATCACTCCAAAATTCCTATTTTGGATAAATTAACATTTTGCCCCTAGACTTTCACAAAATTACTATTTTGCCCCTAGGCTCGTAAAATGAAATGTGTTCATTTTTTTCTCACTCCCAAGCCTATTCGATTCATATTCCCTCTTATAGCAACTTAAGATTTCAATTATTACACACATTTACCACTTATTTTACAACCTTTACAAAAAGGTCATTTTAAGTGTTTTCATGGAAACACCGTTCACAAAAGTTGTGTATTTAACAATCAAGACTCATTTTATTCCATAAAATTTAAGAAATCAACATGAATATTCACATGGAAAAACCCTAGACTCTCAACCATTTTACAAAATAGTCCCCTCATTAGCTAGCTTAAGCTTTAGGGGTTCCAAAAGTACAAAAATTATCAATAAAGACCACCGAAATCACTTTTTTCAAGGAGTGTAAATTTCTAAAAAATTCAACTCTTTGGTTGATATATTTGGTGGAGGAAGAAGGAGAATGAAAAAGATGATAGCTTTTCTTTTTGTTTTATTTATTTATTCAATTAAGTCACCTAATCCACCAAACATTGACCAAATTTAGTCTTCTTGTCCCTATGGCCGGCTATCAACCTTAGAAAGGTCTAATTGCACATTAATGACCTCTAATTTAAGGTTCCGTAGCTATTTGACACCTCTAGCTAGTAAAATAAAACTTTCACACTTTATGCGATTTAGTCATTTTTCACAATTAAGTATGAAATCACTAAAATTAATTCACCAAAATTTTCATGCATTCATATAATCATGCCATAACCAATAAAATAATATTAAATATAATTTCTCCAACCTCGAATTAGTGGTTCTAAAACCACTGTTCCGACTAGCCCCAAAATCGGGCTGTTACATATGTGGTTTGACCTAAATCTCATTTGGTTGATATTGTTTTTAATGTCATGATAGGTGAACTTGTTTCATATTGATTCATGTAACTGATAAATGATTAAAGTAAGCATATTGATTCATGTAACTGATAAATGACTAAAGTAAGTTATTTGTTTATATTGTATGAGCTTACTAAGAATTCCATATACTTACTTGTGTTACTACTTTTTTTGTAGATTTTGGACGCCCGAAATGTGTCGATCGGATCAAGGAGAAGCATACACCTTTCATCTCTCGATTTGGTAGACTTTTGATGTTTCGAACTTGGTTATTTGTGGCATGTACTTAGGGGGGTTAAACATTGAAATGTAAAGTTGTTTTTGTGTTTGGCATGGTTGAGTTTGATTGTAAATAAATATATGAATATATGCAGATGGTAACTTGTCATGTGATGGATGAATTGTTACAAGAGTTGATATTAAGAATGTTTAGGTGAATGGTATTATACATATGTTTATGATGGTGGTACGAAATGGCTATAGACTTTGGTTGTGTTAAGAAAATGCTTATATTTGATATGCTTGAGTTGTGATATGAAATGGTTGAGACATGAATTGAGTTTATTGAATTGTTTGTGCCAATGTGAGCATATTGGTTGTATGTTTATATGATCAGGTGAATTAGTGTTTTAACTTTGAAATATGTAAGTTTTGATGTTGGTTTGATTGACACAAAAATATCATTATAGGTCACTTGAATGGTTGGATTGCAAATCGTTCAAAATAGGTCATTTTTACTGCACATGGGCTACCACACGACAGTGTGTCACACATGATTGGATGACACGACTGTGTATTCAACACGTTCAGGATGGTTTTTAGTCCACACGGCCACAGTGAGTTACATGGCCTGGCGACACGGTCGTATGACCTTGAATTACCCAACATCAGTTTGTTACACGGGTTGGGATACGACTGTGTTATATTACACCACACGGCCTTAGCCCTGTTACAGGTCTAGCCACATGGTCATGTAACCCCTATTTTCTTTTTTACCCAATATTCCATAAATGTTTCAAATTAGTCCCGATTTTGTTCCGAGCTTGTTTAAAGGATTTCATAAGCCCGAATGAGACTCAGTTTTGTTTGTCATGCATCTTTAACATAGACTTAACTTATTTATATTGAATTATAGATTATTAATGAGTAATTTGTATATGAAAGTTTTTGTTTACTATTGTGACATCCTGTAGCGCAAGTCCGACGATTGGACTGGGTAGTGTTACATTTACCATGTTGTCATTTACCCAACTAGTTAAGAACATAACAAAAAATCTAGGCTAAGTAACCTGCGGAACAAGCTACTTTCGTGTAACACTCCCACTCAGTTCGATCGCCGAATTGGAGCTATAGGGAGCTACCACTCTAGATGTGTAACACCCCTAACCCATATCCGACATCGGACTAGGGTTACGAGGTATTACTGATCAATTCATAACATTTAAACATCCATAACTCATACATCATTAAATCATAATTACAAAGTCCCTTAAGAAGGTCTACAAGACCTCAAACATGCTTTAGGAAAGGGTCAGGACTTAACCGAGCACATACAAAATTTTTCTGAAACTTAAACATTTTTCAAAGTTACAGAGGTCACACGCCCGTGTGGGTAGGCCGTATGCCTCACACGGCATCAGACACACCCGTGTATCCAAGCCATTTCAAAACAAGGCATACATATGGACTTGTCCACATGGCCGAAGACATGCCCGTGTGCTTGACCTGTGGGCAACAATGACTTAATTCAAACAGCCAATCACACGCCCGTGTGTCTAGCCCGTGTGCGAGTCTGACTTGTTTCGAATTAAAAACTTAAGAGACACGATCGAGCCACACGCCCATGTGCTCAACCGTGTGGGCAAATATAGGTCATTTGCAACGCCAATTTACCACCCAAATTTGGGTTAACCTACAAGCTCAATTACAACATCACAAAACATACATTTAAACACCATTCCCATCAACCAATTCAAGCATGAAACATATCACTTAAACATCACCAAAACATATCAATATGATAATTCACACAACATTACATATACACCTTAACTATCATTTTCTCATATCCAAAACACATGCTAAAATCATTCAACTTTCAAGCCATATCACATGACAAGATCTATACATCTCAAAACATTCCATAATCACTAGCCTATACATGCCATATACCAATTATACAACTTTCAAAGTACCAAAATAGATGGTCGATAGTGTGATTGAGTAGTTGACGATCCTCGGATCCGAGCTAGCTTTAATGACACTGTAAAATAGAGAAGAACTTCACACAGTAAGCTTTAAAGCTTAGTAAGTTTGTAATATAACACATTTAGCTTAACAATTCAAATTCAATAAGCAAAATTACTAACACTTAGTTCAATTCACATCATTACTCAATCTCAACCACAACTACTACTCGCTTTTATACCATAACTATCACATGGATCAATTTGTATTAATACTCACTTAAACATCCATTTATTCCATATAAAAAATCATCAACCACATAGGTTTCGTACATACCTGTACCATCACGTAATTATCAATCACATTTACCATTCAATGCTCAATTCCATAATTCGTTTAATCCTCTTTCAACATTCGATGAATTCACACATTCAATGCCATTTAATTAGCCGAAGCCATAATATTATTGCACACTTAGTGCCATTACATTAAACAGAAGATGTCTCAATATCGCACACACAGTGCCAACTAATATAGTTGATGCTCTCTTTATCTCGCACACTTAGTGCCGATCATCATTTTATAGATTCTGTTTACGCACACTTAGTGCCATATAACTTCAAAATCACATCTCACATTTCCATTCATTTCAACACATAAGAACATCGTTTAAACAACATGTATTATACACAAACTTACCTTGGACGTAGAAACACGATACAAGTCGATCAATCGAGCACCCTGTTCTTGCCTTGATCTAAGTCCGAATTTCTCTTTTCTTGATCTATACATATTCAAATTTAACTCATTCATTCACCAAATCATTCAATTCAATCCACAACACATAGTTAAAGCAATTCACATTTTAGCCCTCAAATTTGCATATTTTGACGTTTTAGTCCCTTTTTCATAAAATCACAAAATACTCAAAATTTCACTACACACATGCCTAGCCGAATTTTCTCCTAGCTCATTCAAGCCCAAATATTTCATTTATTTTAATTTTAGTCCTTCAATTTCCCATTTTCCCAATTTAACCCATAATACTCAATTTCATCAAAAATCACTTTATAAAACATGTATATCAATAACCAAACTTGCATAATTCATCATGAAACATCACAAAACTCATGAATTCATCAATGGATAAACTCACAATCTTCATCAAAATCAGAAATTGAGGTATGGGCTTAATAAAATACTAAGCAACGATCACAAAAACATAAAAATCACTAAAAATCGAGCTCAAAACATACCTTGATTGAGCCTAGACAGTGGCCAGATGTGAGAAAGCTTCCAACCCTTATTCTTTCTTCAATTTTTGGCAACCCAAGATGATAATGGCTTATTTTTTATTTTTTTTATTATATTAACATTAATAACCATTTTACAAATTTAACCTTAATATAACCATTAAAATTCGACTAACTAATGTCCATAATTGACCATCCCCACTATCAAGGGTCTAATTACAACATAAGGACTTCTCATTTAATAAGCCATGACAATCAAGCACTTTAACAATTAGCACACAGCTTTTTCATTTTATGTGATTTAAGTCCTTTTTCACAATTCGGCATACAAACGCTAAAATTTTCACAGAGAATTTTTACACATGCTTTATCACATTCTGTAAACACTAAAAATAATATTAAAATATTTTTTTAACCTCAAATTTGTGGTCTCGAAACCACTATTCTGACTAGGGTCTAAACCGAGCTGTTACAACTCTCCCTCTTAGGGATTTTCGTCCTAAAATCTTACCAGTGAATAGATTCGAATATTTCTCTCTCATAACATCTTCAGGCTCCCACGTAGCCTTTTCAACTTCGTGTTTGTGCCACAACACTTTCACTAAAGAAATTTTCTTATTTCTTAACTTTTTGATCTCACATGCCAGAATTCGAATCGGTTCTTTATTATATGATAAATCAGATTGAATCTCAAATTCAGTAGGGGTAATCACATGTGATGGATCAGATATTTATTGTCTAAGCATCGATACGTCAACAACATGATGAATCTTCTCTAGCTCAGGTGGCAACAACAATCTATAAGCAACTGGCCTAATACGTTCAATAATCTCATACGGCCCGATGAACCTTGGACTCAATTTGCCTTTTTTGCCGAAACGAAGTATTTTCTTCCACGGAGACACTTTCAAAGACACTTTATTACCGATCTCAAATTCAATATCTTTTTGTTTCAAATCTGCATAAGAATTCTGACGATCTGATGCCGCTTTCAAACTGTTACGGATCACTTTCACTTTCTGTTCAGGCTCTTTAATCAAATCAATCCCGTGAATCTTATTTTCACTAAGCTCAGTCCAATATAATGGAGTTCTGCATTTACGACTGATCGCTGTGAATCAGAGCTTTAAAAATTTATAAAAAGAATGATCGAACCTGGAAACTAACTCTGACAACTATTTAAGGCAAGTGCACCTATCGAACAGTAGTATAGTTAAGGCAAGACCAGATTATCGAACCCAAAGGAACTAAAAGTACTAATACTAACTTTCTTTCTATTATCTAGCCTAAATATTAAGTGGTTGGTTGTTTAATCTAAAATTATCTAACTACCAAGCTAAGACGCAAAGACAAAAAGACTAAATTCGGGAGATAACTTTTAGAAAAACTCAGTTGATTTAGATGATACCCTTAGGAAGAATCCACCTAGACTTTACTTGTTATCTAACCCTGAACCATACGATTTATTCACTTAGTTTGATCCGTAAGACTCCCTAACGTATATTAAACCCTCTCTCAAGGCGAATAACGTCTAACCCTAGGTTAATTAATGGAAATCTCTTTCTCTATTAATAACCCCCTAGGATAGTAATAAATTGATCTATGGATTCCCATATTAGGTTTTACCCTAATCCGGTAAAATCTCGTCACCCTATCTATAGGCGTGCGATTAACTCTGCTTAATTATGCTAGATCTATTCTTAAGCAGGGACTTTTGCTCTTCCACCTAAGCACATCTGACTTGAATATTAAGAACACATAATTAAGAACAAGCTAAGTATTTATCATATAATTCAGTAATCAATAACAAGATTCTTTATAGGTTTCATCCCCTTCAGGTATCTGAAGGGTTTAGTTCATAACACATAAAGAAAATATCTTAAGAGAAAAGATAAAACAAAACATAAGAAATTCCTAAAACTCCCTGAAGGAATTGAAGGAGAGATCCGCCGTTTTGAGTATAATTTCGGTTTCTTGAGATGGATCAACTGGCTATCTTCGAGTGATTCCCTACAAATTTGGCCTTTTCGGCTTGGCTCATTGGCCTAACTAACCGCCCCCTTTCAGCTGACACTTAGGAGGTTTATATAGGCTGTCGAAATAGGTTTCTTCGCCCCAAAGTATCCAAATCCGAATGAAATTGCTCTTTGCCACGACAGGGACACGGCCATGGCACACGCCCATGTGGTCGGTCTTCAAGCCGTGTTCAGATTTCTTTAATGAGGCATGGCCGTGTATATCAGGGGTTAGGCCGTGTTCTAGATGATTGACTTGGCACGGCCGTGTGGTCTTGGGCCCAGGCCGTGTAGATTTTTTGATATGGCCCATTTACTCCGTTTTGGGCCCGTTTTATGTTCTTTTCATCCCTAGGTGCTTTCTTGGGTATAAGACATGAAAAGAAAGGATTAAGAGCACCTTTTTACATAAATCGAGGGATAAATCATCCAAAAGCATACTAAATGTGGGATTAAAATATGTTACTTTTACGGTTTATCAAATACCCTCACACTTAAGCTTTTGCTTGTCCTCAAGCAAAATTCTCAACTTACAATTAAAACAAACTTTCCATGATCCATAATTCCTATCAATAATGTCTTATCATACTTCATAGATAATTTATACATGCTCAAAGAGTCCTAAAGATTCAAACATTATAAGTCATACATTTGTAGCACGAAAATATAGGCGTTTCCCTTCATCTAAATAATTACCTTTAATTCAAAATCGATAAGGATTGACATCCTCACAAAAGATTCACTCAAATCACTCAAAGTGTTTAAGGTTCAAAATTAAGCACTCAATAAGTCGAACATGAAAAGTTAATCCCATAGGCTTGCCTGAAAATCAAATCTCCACCACTGTAAAATGAGATGACAAACAGATCAAAAGGTCTTTAACAGGGTTGTAATGGGGCTTGGTTAAGGGTATGGATATAGGCTGAATTAGAGGGATAGAATCGAGATTGAATTGACAAGTTACCTACTTAGAAATACTAGAACAATAATAATAAATAATTACATTAACTGAAAAGTAATAACCCTAAACACGAGATTTTTCCTTTGATGAATGGACTTTAACTGTATAAGCTCTTTTTCATAATACTAATACTGAATATACTTAAATTTTTTTTTTTTAAGAACAAACTAAGAAATAGAGGATAAATTCAACTATTGAAATAAGATAATTATGTAACTAATCAAATGAAATCTCAATATAAGGGTAGTAAAAAAGGAACGGTGATAACAAATACAAAGGGTTTTGGGTTAACATTAGTGGGTGAGTTAATAAAAATGGTTGTTAGGATTAAACGGGGTTCACTAAGGGTTATTTATGAAGGTAGGCTTTTTAGTGGAGTGAGTGGGTTAAATCCTAGTTGCCTTTATCATCTCTGTATATCAAATCATAACTGTGGTCTTGACATGTATAATCAAGGCAAATTCTAGAATAACAGTTCAATGTTGACACATTCATAATCAATAAAGTGAGCATGAAAAAGAATATATGTTCTATAAGGCTCAAAATCTCACAAAAATTATGGTTATTTTGATATCAACCTTGTAAATTTTAAACTTCAACATAATATTCAGATTCAGGTAGACATCCTAAAAATTTTAGATTTTTGAAAAATAGACTTATCGTGCTTGATTGTCTAATATTCTTCAAATTTAATCATCAATGCACAATTATCAATGACTTACTCAAAAACATGTCAATAAAAACCATAAATCATCAGAAATTTCATTCTAATTAGTAATATGAGGAAATTACTTTAGAACAAGTTTAAATTCAGGGATTTGAGAATAATGAAAAAAGTTAGGCACTTTTATTCTCAAGGATTGAGAATAATGCAGAAAGTTACGCATAATAACTGTTCACCCCCCATACTTAAGATGTACATTGCCCTCAATGTACAAAGATAGATAATAATAGTTAAGAGATAAATCAAAAGAGAAGGGAAGAGGTGAAACTTCCTGAATTTATGGATGATTTCCTTGAGGTGGAGGGGTCGGTCTGGATGATGATCCTGTGCTAGATGGAAAAATTGTGTAGCTCACAAAGAATTAGCCAGGAATTATTAAGACACATTTAAAATAAACTAAATATATAATTAAAGATAAGAAAGATAAAGAAAAAGGAAACAAAAATGTAAACCAAATGAAAATAAAAGATGGATGTACTGAAGAGTCCTTTTTTGTGGATGGTTCGCGAGGTGGGTGTGACCTCTAAGGCTGGGGAGGTGCTGGCGGTGGCAGAAGTGGCGTGATTCCCTAGTAGCCTTTCGAACCTGACACTACGAAACTAAAATAAGTTAAACTAAATTAAGTAGAAAAGTAGTAAAGATAAGGAAATTGAAGCAAAAGAGAAAAACTAAATAAAAACTAAATAGCCTCAAATGTTCTTGTCTTGTTGTTTGGATGAAGCGGCCGGTATGAACTTATGTATAGGGGTCTCCCTTGAGAGGACTACACTTGCCTTCTTCCGCTTCTTCGACATGGCGATGTGTAGCTCAAGAGTACAGAGACTTGTTATATGGAGGGGAAAATTTTGAGAGAAAGGGGAGAAGAGGATGGAGTGGACAGTGGGTGGAAAGAATGGGGGAGGCTCGGGTTTAAATAGAGGCTCAATTCTGGTACATTCACACGCCCGTGGACCGAGGGTGTGTCGATTCACACGGCCATTTCACACGGCCGTGTTTCAAGGCGTGTTGATTTTCCATGCCCGTTTCTTCAGTCTGCCACGCTCGTAGGTTTCAAGTCAGTATCTTCACACGGCTAAGGGCACGGGCGTGTTCTGCTTGTGGTTGGCAAGTCAGTAGCTTCGCACGGTCGTGTCACTTTGTCGGTGCCCGTGGGGGAGTGGTTGAGTCCGTGATTTCGAAAATTAGTTGAATCTGACTTGTACCGTCCTGCCATATTAGTACCAAGATTCTTGAGGTACACACGACCTCAGCCACGGCCGTGTGGCCTGGAAATCTGCACCCTTGGTTATTTTTAAAGTTAGATAAAAGGAAAGATATAAATAAAATGAAAAACATAAAAGTTAATGGGGTTAGTACTCAGGTTTCCTCTCGAGAAGCGCTTGTTTATAGTCTTAAGCTAGACTCTTCCTTTTATATGTAAAAATTTCAGGGGGGTTTAAAGGTTTGAATATCTTCCCTCATGCTTACAGTTCTAGTTTCTTGATAAAGTTTAGGTCGAGAAATATTTACTTTAAAAATGCTGAATGTTGGATTGCTTACCTCGACTGTTCCGTGTGGGAAGATATAGTGTACTTTAAGAGGAATATCTTTGTTTACTTTCAGGCCTGGTGTGGTAATTCGAGGGTCGGCTTTGTCTAACAGTACCTGGTCTCCTATTTTGAAATGGTTTGATGATCCTATGAGCTTTTCTGGGGGCTCTTTTGGCTTTACTTTGTCTGGTTCTTGTTCTTTTTTTAAAGTGTGTCTTCCACTCTTTTAATTTGTCGACCTTAAGGCTTCGATCCTCATATTCTTTTTCTTTGTTGGCATGAGGTCCATGATCCGGCTCAGGTTTGTAATTCGGTGGTGTTTCCTATGGTGAAAGTTGAATAATTTGATTATCAACTGATTTTACGTTCTCACCTTCATCGATTGTTGTCCTGGCTGAGTCAAGAGCTTGAAGACTGATTGATTCGTCACCTACACAAAGTATGAGTTCTCCTGTGGCAACATCAATTTTAGTCTTGGCAGTCACTAGAAAGGGTCTTCCTAAAATAAAGGGGATTGAATTATCCTCATCCATGTCTTAGACAACAAAATCTACTGGAAAAATGAAATTATCAATTTTTACAATAACATCTTCGATAATGCCCCTAGGAATTCTAACAGTTTTATCAGCTAATTGAATACTCATCCTAGTTTGCTTGGGTTTCCCTAGACCTAGTCATTTAAACAATGTATAGGGCATGACATTTATACTTGCCACTAAATCAGCTAACGCATTATTAATAGTTAGACTACTAATTAAACATGGAATTGTAAAATTCCCTGGATCTTTTTGCTTTCGCGGTAGTCTATTTTGTAACATTGCTGAGCATACTGCATTCAATTCCACATGTGGCTTCTCGTCTAATTTGCGTTTGTTCGTCAAGAGCTGTTTTAAAAATTTTCTCGAGTCTGGCATTTGAAAAAGAGCTTCAAGAAGAGGTAAGTTGATATGTAATTTCTTTAAAAGTTTAAGAAACTTACCGAACTGTTCCTCTGTATCGTCTCTTTTCAAGGCTTCGAGATAAGGTATCCGAGGTTGGTACTCTTTGATTACCGGTTTTGGCTCTTCTCGTGTTACCTCTACTTTACCTTCTTCTACCTCGTTTTCTTGTATTGACTTGGGTTCATATAACCCCTTACTATCATGAGCTGTGATGGCTTGAATTTGCTCCTTTGGGTTAATCTCTGTGTTACTTGGTAGACGCCCTTGGGGTCGTTCGGACATTAACTTTGCAAGTCGTTTGACTGCTTTAGTGACTTCCCTTACTAACTTAGTAACTTCCCCGACTTGGTTCTTGGTCTCTTCAACCAATGTTTGTTGATCTTTAAGTGTTTGCTCAGTCTCTTGGAGACGATTTTCTGTGGCTGCCATGAATTGTGTCAGCATCTCTTCAAGGTTTGACTTCTTCTCTTGCGGATATGGTTGATTTTGGAAATTCTGAGGAGGTTGTTGTCTTTGATTTCCTTGTCCTCCCCACGAAAGATTTGGGTGGTTCCTCCAACCTGGATTGTAAGTATTACTATAAGGATTATTATTGGATCTGAAATAATTACCTATAAGTTCATCTGTTCGCTCTCAGCTTTCGGTTGGTAGGGTGGGTACTTAGCGACATATCTTTGAAACTCGTAGGCTGCTTCAGGAGTTTTGTTGTTCAGAGTTCCGCCCGCGGCTGAATCAATTAGTTGTCTCATTGAGGGGTTTACACCGTTATAGAAGGTTTGGATTTGTAGCCACAAGGGTAAACCATGGTGCGGACACCTTCTCAAGAGATCCTTGTATCTCTCTCATGCGTGGTATAATGCCTCTAAATCCATCTGCACAAAAGAAGAAATATCATTCCGTAATTTTGCCGTTTTGGCCTGTGGGAAGTATTTTAATAAAAAATTTTCGGTCATTTGTTCCTTTGTAGTGATTGATCCTCGTGGTAGCGAGTTTAACCACTGTTTGGCTTTATTCTTTAATGAAAAGGGAAATAACCGTAGACGTATGGCATCATCAGAAACACCATTTATTTTAAATGTATAACAGAACTCCAAGAAATTAGATATATGAGTATTTGGATCTTCATCCTGCAAACCATCAAATTGGACAAATTGTTGAATCATTTGTATTGTGTTAGGTGTTAATTCAAAATTATTAGCGGCTATAGCAGTCCTAACAATATTCGATTCTGCTCCTGTTAAATGCGGTTTAGCATAATCAAACATAGTACGTAGAGCATTGTTTTCCCCCACATCATGTGGTTGTGGATTATTCTCATCCATCCCTTCAGTAGGATTGGATCTGCCTTCTTGATTTTCCTCTGTGTAATTTAGGGCTCGCCTAATTTCTCTGCGATTCCTTCGAGCGGTAGGTACAATATCACTGTCGTATACTAAAGGTTTTCTCGGGTTCCTTCTAGTCATAAACTAGAAGTACCTGTTGAGAAAAGAAAGAAAGAAAATTTAGCAAAATTAACATTTAACCTAAAATAAAAATAAAAGTAAATTACAAAAAATAAAAAAATAATGGCTAAAGTAATAAAATAGAGTTTTCTTAATATTTTAGTTCCCCGGCAACGGCGCCAAAAACTTGATCGTTGTGAATCAGAGCTTTAAAAATTTATAAAAAGAATGATCGAACCTGGAAACTAACTCTGACAACGATTTAAGGCAACTAAAAGTACTAATACTAACTTTCTTTCTATTATCTAGCCTAAATATTAAGTGATTGGTTGTTTAATCTAAAATTATCTAACTACCAAGCTAAGACGCAAAGACAAAAAGACTAAATTGGGGAGATAACTTTTAGAAAAACTAAGTTGATTTAGATGATACCCTTAGGAAGAATCCACCTAGACTTCACTTGTTATCTAACACTGAACCATACGATTTATTTACTTAGTTTGATCTGTGAGACTCCCTAACGTATATTAAACCCTCTCTCGAGGCAAATAACGTCTAACCCTAGGTTAATTAATGGAAATCTCTTTCTCTATTAATAACCCCCAGGATAGCAGTAAATCGATCTATGGACTCCCATATTAGGTTTCACCCTAATCCGGCAAAATCTCATCACCCTATCTCTAGGCGTGCGATCAACTCCGCTTAATTATGGTAGATCTACTCTTAAGCAGGGACTTTTGCTCCTCCACCTAAGCACATCTGACTTGAACCAATATCCCGAAAATATTAACAGAAGAATTAAGCACACATAATTAAGAACAAGCTAAGTATTTATCATATAATTCAGTAATCAATAACAAGATTCATCATAGGTTTTATCCCCTTCAGGTATCTGAAGGATTTTGTTCATAACAAGTAAAGAAAACATCTCAAGAGAAAAGATAAAACGAAACATAAAAAATCCCTAAAACTCCCTGAAGGAATTGAAGGAGAGATCCACCGTTTTGAGTAGAATTCCGGCTTCTTGAGATGGAGCAACTAGCTATTTTCGAGTGATTCCCCACAAATCTGGCCTTTTCGGCTTGGCTCCTTGGCCTAGCTAACCGCCCCCTTTCAACTGACACTTAGGGGGTTTATATAGGTTCTCGAAATAGGTTTCTTCACCTCAAAGTATCCAAATCTGAATGAAATTTCTCTTTGCCATGATAGGGACACGGCCATGGCACACGCCCGTGTGGTCGGTCTTCAAGCCGTGTTCGGATTTCTTTAATAAGGCACGGCCGTGTAAATCGGGGGTTAGGCCGTGTGGATTTTGTGATATGGCCCATTTACTCCATTTTGGGCCCATTTTATGTTCTTTTCATCCCCGGGTGCTTTCCTGAGTATAAGACATGAAAAGAAAGGATTAAGAGCACCTTTTTACATAAATCAGGGATAAATCATCCAAAAGCATACTAAATGTGGGATTAAAATATGTTACTTTTTCAGTTTATCAACGACCGTAAAGAGCCTCATATGGTGCCATTTTAATGCTTGATTGAAAACTATTATTATACGCAAATGCAATAAACGGCAGATGCTTTTCCCATGTACTTTCAAATTCAAGAATACAACATCTCAACATATCCTCGAGAATTTGAATGATTCACTCGGATTGACCATCCGTTTGCGGATGAAATGCAGTACTAAAATGCAGCTTCGTACCTAAAGCCTCTTGCAATTTCTTCCAAAACCGCAAAGTAAACCTCAGATATTTGTTAGACATAATAAATAGTGGTACCCCGTGCAATCTCACAATCTCAGAAATATACAATCTCTATCATCTATCACCCAGATTGCATCTTTCTTTCTTATAGATAAAGGTAACCTCGACACAAAGTCCATTGTTATTCTCTCCCATTTCCACTCAAGAATCATGATCGGTTGTAACAAACTGGATGGAACCTGGTGTTTAGCTTTGACTTGCTGACAAACTAAACATCTCAAAACAAACTCTGAGATATCTCGTTTCATACCATGCCACCAATAAAACAATTTCAGGTCATTGTACATTTTCGTACTTCCCAGATGAACAGACAAACGGTTATTATGAGCCTCATTCAAAATCAACTGAATCAACTCTGAATTTCTCGAAATACAAATTCGATCTCGAAATCTCAAGCAACCATCATTATCAACTCGAAATCTTGAATCATAATTTAAACCACACTGAGCTCGTTTTGCCATCATCTCAGTATCACTTTTCTGGGCATCACAAATCTGACGTATAAACATTAGCCTCACTTTCAACTCAGCCAAAACCGAACCATCATCACAAAAATCTATCTGAGTACTCATTGTTCATAAAACAAATAAAGACTTTCAGTTCAAAGCATCAGCAACAACATTAGCTTTTCTCGGATGATAATGAATTACTAATTCATAGTCTTTTAGTAATTCTAAACATCTCCACTGTCTCAAATTTAATTCTTTCTGAGTCATCAGATATTTCAAGCTCTTGTGATCAGTATAAATGTGACACTTTTCACCAAATAAGTAGTGACGCCAAATCTTCAATGCAAACACAATAGCTGCTAATTCAAGATCGTGTGTTGGGTAGTTCTTTTCATGCGGTTTTAACTGTCTCGAAGCATAGGCTATAACTTTGCTTTCTTGCATCAACACATGACCTAAACCATTCAACGATGCATCACTGTAAACTATGAATTCTTTAGCCGGTTCAGGTTGAACTAACACTTGTGCCTCTGTCAACAATGTTTTTAACTGTTCAAAACTCTACTGACACTTTTCTGACCACTCAAATTTAACATCTTTCTGTAGCAATTTCGTCAACAGAGTTGCAATCATTGAAAAACCTTTCACAAACCGTCTATAATATCCCACTAGTCCCAGAAAACTACGGACTACAGACACATTTCTCGGAGGTTTCCAATCTAGAATTGCTAAAATCTTGTTCGGATCAACTCGTATTCTCGCAGTTGACACTATATGTCCCAGAAAACCAACCTCGCACAACCAGAACTCACATTTAGTAAACTTTGCGTTCAATTGCTTCTCACGCAGAGTCTGTAACACAATTCTCAAATGTTTGGCATGTTGTGTCCCATCACAAAAATAAATCAAAATATCGTTAATAAACACAACGACAAATCGATCCAAATACGGTTTGAATATCCGGTTCATCAAATCCATAAATACTGCAGGAGCATTCGTTAGTCTGAAATGCATAACTAAAAATTCATAATGTCCGTACCTCGTTCTAAAAATAGTTTTTGGCACATTTGATTCTTTAACTCTCAACGGATAATATCTCGATCTCAGATCTATTTTCGAAAAGACTGTAGCTTCTTTTAACTGATCAAACAAATCATCAATTCGCGGTAGAAGATACTTATTCTTTATCGTCACTTTATTTAATTGTTTGTAGTCAATACACATCCTCATAATACCATCTTTCTTTTTCACAAACAACACAGGAGCACCCCAGGGCGAGAAACTCGGTCGTGCAAATCCTCTATCAGTCAACTCTTGCAACTAAGACTTCAACTCTTTTAATTCTGTCGGTGCCATTCTATACGGAGCTATTGGGATAGGAGTCGTCCCTGGCACTAACACAATACCAAACTCGACTTCTCGTATCAGAGGTAATCCCGGTAGTTATTCAGGAAACACATCACGGAACTCACAAACCACAAGCACAGACTCAGCTTTCTTTTCTGTCACTTTTATATCTATCATAAATGCAAGATAAGTTTCAAACCCCTTTTTCAGATAATTCAAAGCTTTCATCCAGTTATTATAGCCGGTAGCCCATTCAAATCACTGGATTCAATTCGAACTATCTCACTATTTTGGCTTCTCAAATCAATACTCTTCCGTTTACAATTCACAATTGCATTATGCAAAGTTAGCCAATCCATACGCAGAATTATATCAAATTCATCAAAGGGTAGCAACATCAGATTAGCAGAAAAACAAATATCCCGAAACATCAACGGATAATTCTTGCACACTTTATCAACCATAACACATTTACCTAAGGGGTTCGATACTCTAATTACAAACTCAGTAGACTCAACAGATAGTCTTACTAGATACTAGGTTCACATATACATATGAATGAGTAGATCCTGGATCTATCAATGCAATCACATTAGTATCGAAAAGAGGAAAAGTACCAGTTATGACGTCTGGTGATGACGCTTATTCTCGAGCACGAATAACGTAGGCTCGGGTAGGTGTTCTCACTTCAGATCTCACAGCGGTATCTATTGTTCCTCTCTGACTACCACTCACATTTCCAGTGTTTCTAGGTGGTCTACCCCTAGCTGTCGTGTTACTCAGCCTCGCACTTTGAACATTATCTTTCTTAGCTAACTCTAGGCAATCCCGAATAAAGTGATCTCGTGATCCACATTTATAACAAGCTCTATTATTATACTTGCCCCAACATTCTCCGATATGGTGTCTCCCACACCGTCTACACTCAGGCTTATTGCTTTTGACACTTTCAACACTTGATTCCATTGGAGTTTGAGTTTGAGGACCAGTGTTTTGTTTTACACGATCTTTACTCGAATGTCCAAACAAAACATTTGAGTGATTATTTGCATCTCTGAATCTCTTTGACGAAGAATGATACGACTTACTCATCGACCTTTTTCTTTCATCTCTAGCTTCTGAATCTGCTTTCTTATTTTCTTTACTAAGCTCCTCAACTTTATAGGCTCTCTCAACCAATACCACAAATTCATTCAAATCAAGAATTCTGACTAGAAGTTTAATGTCTTCGTTCAATCCTTCAATAAATTGTTTACACATAGTAGTTTCTGTTGAAACACATTCTCCCGCATGCTGGTTCAATCTTACAAATTCCTGCTCGTATTCTGTAACGACTTATGACCCTATTTCAACTCAAGAAACTCTTTACGGTTTTGATCTATAAACTATTGTGTAACATCCTAGATTAGGGGTTATGCGTTCGTGCCTAATTCATGAGTTAGTAGGTTTTGGCAGTGTTGGAAGTGTATTAAGGGTTTTTAGAATTCTAGGATGGAAGAAGAAAGCTTTGGAAAATTATTGGTTTTTAAGTAAAAAGGGGAGCTAGGTAAATGAGGCTTTAAAAGAAACTCCGTGTGAAGCATGACACAAGGAACCACGTGGTAAAATGGCATGTTTTATGAATTATGAATGTGTTATGTGAATTCTAGAAATAAGGAAATGTATGAAAATGTAAGGAAATGTAAGGAAATGTAAGGAAATGTATGGAAATGTATGGAAATGTAAGGAAATGTAAGGAAATGCCTTGTCTTGGAAATGTAAGGAAATGTAAGAAAATGTCTTATCTTGGAAATGTAGGGAAATGTGTTGGAAATGTAAGGAAATGTCTTGTCTTGGAAATGTAGGGAAATGTGTTGGAAATGTAAGGAAATGTCTTGTCTTGGAAATGTGAGGAAATGTCCTGGAAATGTAAGGAAATGATGTGGAAATGATTCAAAAGAGGAAAGTAAACATTTAAAACTTGGAAATGTAAGGAAATGTCAAGTTTACTGAGTAGAATGAAAATTTTTGGAAACTTAGAAATGACTTAGAAATGTCGAGTTTTAAAGTTTAAAAGAGGAAATTAAGGCAAGGTGGCCTTAAAAGAAAAAGTTGGTGAAATTTGACACACAAACAGGAGCTTGGTAAAGTGGCACAAGATATCACTTAAGGCCCGTGTAGGTGGCGCCACAAGCTAGGCAAGTGGGCTGAGTTCAAGTCACATGGGAAGCAAATAAAAGAAGTTTTATTTTTGCTTCCGGAAGACCGAGTGGACGGCACATGCTTCTAGAAAGGAGGTGTTTTATTTTCATAAATATTCGATTAAAAGGTGATAAATAATGGATTTTTAAATTGGATTATTTTGAAGAGATAAATGTTGGATTAAACTCTTTTATTTATGATAATTAAAGGATAAAGTTATTAGATAGAGGAGTGGTGGCCAAGTAAGGGACTTTGAATTATCTTTTATTTTAGGTGATAATTAAAAAGATAAATAAGGGATTATTCTTTAATTTTTAAATAAGGAGATAAGGAGGAAAATAAGGAAGAGTGGTGGCCAAGTAAGGGACTCTAGCCTAGTAATTTCGGCTATAAAAGGAAAAGAGAGGCCAACCTTCATTCTTCCTTTTCTCTTTTGTTCATCTGCTGAAATTCTCTAGCAAAATTCTCTCTTCTCTGTTTTGCCAAACCAAAATACCTTGTGTTCTAGCCGAATCCTCCATCTTTATTCTTCCTTTTCTTTTCTTTCTAATCCCTCCAAAAGCCGAAAGTTGTGAGAGCATCATTTAGCCATAGTCGAATCTCTAAAAGTTGAAGTGAAGGTGCAATCGATTTCTTCAAATAAGGGTAAGATCCAAGTTTGGTTTCCATTCTTTTATATTTTAGACTTATCGAAATTTAGGGACTAATTCCTATTATTGATCTTGGCTGAATCATGGAAGGAAAGTTTTAGGATTTATTAAGTGTCGACTACAAGGAAGGAGAAGTTCTTTTCCCGAAGGTACACTATAGGCCACGTGTTCCCTAGTTATTCGGTGAGTTTCGAGATTTAAAATCCACAAGGTAAGCATATGAAGCATTCGGCCAAGGCTTATTTTTGGTATTTAGAATTATTTCCTATTTATTCAAAAGCCGAAAACTGACCTAGTTAAATGATTTGGTAGTAGCCGATTTTTAAGGAAGGAATACTACAAATTTCCGGATTTGATTATTAATCAAATCGGCAAACAGGGTAAGTTTAAGAATACTAATCCTACTAGGATTTGGATTTGTGGCCGAATGGCTTTTTATTAAAGTAGTAAGTGATTAATCAAATGTAGGGATTAAGGATCTAAGCATTAGATCAAGCTTTTCGGATCTCAAGGAATTTGCTAAGCGAATCGGTGTGTACCCCACACTATCTTTTAATACGATTTATGGCTTAAACTTGTTATATGTTCTAATATGAAAATATAAGAATGTGGCTAATGTACCATGTTATGATACAAAGTACTCAGGTACGATTCCTACTCCTACTAGGATTACGAAATATGTTATATTTAACATGTGAAAGGTGACATGAATGTGAATTTAAGTATGATATGCATAATATGAATAATATGGGGCATTCGGGTTATATGAGAAAGGGGAAGTGAATGTGGTGACTTCGGTCTCACTATCTGAATGTGGTGACTTCGGTCACATTATCTGAACGTGGTGACTTCAGTTACATTATCTGAATGTGGTAACTTCGGTTACATTATCTGAATGTGGTGTCTCATGACACAATTATCTCGTGGCTATGCCACAAATTTTATATGGGCGATGAGCACGCCGATCGCAATGATCGCCTTCGATGATGGTGTGTAGCGGATGGAGGGTCGATTTAGTAGTCCCCACGGTGTGACTGGCAGGTACGGGGGTGTGTAGCGGATGGACAATTAGGTTTGGGTTTGGGAATGCATCATAACTTGTATTCATTGTTCTGAATGTGTAACTCTTGTATGCCTAATTCTATTATGATTTAGTGTCGTGTACACATTGAGTCTGTTTGACTCACCCCGTTTGTGGGACTATTTTAAGTGACGATCAGTAATGGACCGGGCTCGTGAGGCTTAGGGATGGCCATGCACAAGAGGAATTTAATTAATGTGGATTTTTATTTTTATCAAGTACTTAAACTTAAAGTTTGGGGAATTATTTGATGTAATAAGGCCATAAGGCCATAGTTGGTTTTCTTTAATTCTTTTACTTTTATTTATTATGTTTACAAATTATTATTTATGGATACAAGTAAATTTATTTTGAAGTAAACCCTAAATGTTTATCACCTTAAATAAATGGATTTCAATGTAAGATAAATTGGTTTTCAATAAAAGCCCAACCCAAACAGTATTTTTTTAAAAATCGTACAAATTTTCTCTAAGTAACAAAAGAATTTGAAACCGGTTTACTTGAGGAACATATCAGATCCAGTCAAAGCTCGTGGGCCGGGTTTGGGGTGTTTCATGTTGACTAATATATTTCTTCCGAAATTCAGATTGAAAGAAATCCCAGGTGATTTTTTCTCTCGAAGCCACAGATGTTAACGTTTTCCAATAATGATATGCCGTATCTCTCAACAATGAAATAACAGACTTTAGGCATTCATCAGGAGTACATGATAATTCATCAAACACTCTAATGGAATTCTCAAGCCAAAATTCAGCTCGCTCATCATCATCATCCACTGTGGCCCTGAACTCTTTAGCCCCGTACTTTCGAATTTTATCCATTGGAGGTTTACTCAATCGGATCGGATCTACAACTTGTGGCACTACAAGAACTTGCAGGGGTGAAGATTGTTGAGCAGCCGGATTCGTTCGAACGAACTCCGTAAACCACTCACTCATCATTTGGAAGAAAGCTTGTTTTGCCTCTCCCTCATGACTACTAGCAATCGGCCTAGATTCAGCCGGCGCTGTCCCTTGAGCGGGAGCATGCATATTACTCTCAATATCATCAGCAACTTCTCGACTGGGATCTATTTGCTATATATAAACACATTTTTAACTGTCAGGAATCATTACACTATCGCAGATATATATATGGCATGTATAGCTACACTCTCACACGCTACGTTAGTCCTAGAATCAACTAAATCGCAGCTCTGATACCATAAAAATGTAACACCCCTAACCCATATCCGATACTGGACTAGGGTTACGAGGTATTACCGATCAATTCATAACATTTAAACATCCATAACTCATACATCATTAAATCATAATTAATCATTGACACAAAGTCCCTTAAGATGGTCTACGAGATCTCAAACATGGTTTAGGAAGGGGTCGGGACTTAACCAAGCACATACAAAATTTTTCTAAAACTTAAACATTTTTCAAATTTACAGAGGTCACACGCCCATGTGGGTAGGCCGTGTGCCTCACACGGCATTAGACACACCCGTGTGTCCAAGCCGTAGCAAAACAAGGCATACATACGGACTTGTCCACACGGCCAAAGACACGGCCGTGTGCTTGATCCATGGGTAACACTGACTTAATTCACACGGCCTATCAGACGCTCGTGTGTCCGGCCCATGTGCGAGTCTGACTTGTTTCAAATTACAAACTTAATAGACATGGTCGAGCCACACGCCCATATGCTCAACCGTGTGGGCAAATATAGGCCATTTGCGACACCAATTTACCACCCAAATTTGGGCAAGCTCAATTACAACATCACAAAACATACATTTTAAACACCATTCCTATCAACCAATTCACGTATGAAACATATCACTTAAACATCACCAAAACATATCAATATGATCATTCACACAACATCACTTATACACCTTAACTATCATTTTCTCATATCGAAAACACATACTAAAATCATTCAACTGTCAAGCCATATCACATGGCAAGATCTATACATCTCAAAACATTTCATAATCACTAGCCTATACATGCCATATACCAAACATACAACTTTCAAAGTACCAAAATAGATGGTCGATAGTGTGATTGAGTCGCTGACGATCCCCAGATCTGAGCTAGCTTTAATGACACCGCAAAATAGAGAAGAACTTCACACAGTAAGCTTTAAAGCTTAGTAAGTTTGTAATATAACACATTTAGCTTAACAATTCAAATTCAATAAGCAAAATTACTAACACTTAGTTCAATTCACATCATTACTCAATCTCAACCACAACTACTACCCACTTTCATACCATAACTATCACATGGATGAATTCGTATTAATACTCACTTAAACATCCATTTATTTCATATAAAAAATCATCAACCACAGAGGTTCCATACATACCTGTACCATTACGTAATTATCAATCACATTTACCATTCAATGCTCAATTCCATAATTCGTTTAATCCTCTTTCAACATTCGATGAATTCGCACACTCAGTGCCATTTAATTAGCCGAAGCCATAATATTATCGTACACTTAGTGCCATTACATTAAATAGAAGATGTCTCAATATCGCACACACAGTGCCAACTAATATAGTCGATGCTTTCTTTATCTCGCACACTTAGTGCCGATCATCGTTGTATCAATTCTGTTTACGCACACTTAGTGTCATATAACTTCAAAATCACATTTCACATTTCCATTCATTTCAACACATAAGAACATCGTTTAAACAACTTGTATTATACACAAACTTACCTTGGACGTAGAAACACGATACAAGTCGATCAATCGAGCACGATCTAAGTCCGAATTTCTCTTTTCTTGATCTATACATAGTAAAATTTAACTCATTCATTCACCAAATCATTCAATTTAATCCACAATTTAATACATTTTAGCCCTCAAATTTGCACATTTTGAGATTTTAGTCCATTTTTTATAAAATCACAAAATACTCAAAATTTCATTACACACATGCCTAGCCGAATTTTCTCCTAGCTTATTCAAGCCCACATATTTCATTTATTTCATATTTTAGTCCTTCAATTTCTCATTTTCACAATTTAACCCATAATACTCAATTTCATCAAAAATCACTTTATAAAACATGTATATCAATAACCAAACCTGCATAATTCATCATGAAACATCACAAAACTCATGAATTCATCAATGGCTAAACTCACAATCTTCATCAAAATAAAAAATTGAGGCATGGGCTTAATAAAATACTAAGCAACGATCACAAAAACATAAAAATCACTAAAAACTGAGCTCAAAACATACCTTGATCGAGCCTAGACAATGGCCGAATGTGAGAAAGCTTCTAACCTTATTATTTCTTCAATTTTTGGCAACCCAAGATGATAATTGCTTATTGTTTTATGTTTTTTTATTATAATTAACATTTATAACCATTTTACAAATTTAACCTTAATAAAACCATTAAAATTCCACTAACTAATGTCCATAATTGACCATCCCCACTATCAAGGGTCTAATTACAACATAAGGACTTCTCATTTAATAAGTCATGATAATTAAGCACTGTAACAATTAGCACACAACTTTTACTTTTTATGCGATTAAGTCATTTTTCACAATTCGAAACACAAACAATAAAATTTTCACACAGAATTTTTACACATGCTTTATCACATTCTTTAAACACTAAAAAAAATATTAAAATATTTTTTTGACCTCAGATTTGTGGTCTCAAAACTACTATTCCGATTAGGGTCTAAACCGGGCTATTACATGACGGATCAGTTGCATGCATAAATTTTAAAATAAAAAATTTAATATAACATTTAATTATCTAACACATATAGAAAAATCATGTTTAAAAAATATACAACATAGTTCTAGTAACTACAAAGACTTCATATAATTTGATAATTTAATTCCATACATTCAGCTTAACAGTTATCACAAAGTTTTAAATGAGTTCTTCTCAAAATACAATACGAGAGTTATACTCGATAGGTGCCCTGATATCCATAACTATTATAGACAAAAGGTGTCAGGCTTACACTAGGCTTGAAGACTCTGGCTTAGTCTCCCTTCACTTCACACAACAGTATCGATTACTTGAAATTAAAGGAGAGAATCATGGTAAGTTCGTAAGGAACTTAGTGAGTTCAAGAAAAATAAGTCACTTCCCTTTTTATTGGTTAGCTTAAGAATGTGCCACGGGTCACACTTAGAAAAAACTTGCACATTCATATGACGTGCATGGAAATAAAGCATATAAAAACAAAATTTCAAAACTTATACTTGGGCTTGAATTTCACAATGGCGTAGTTCATAACGTTTGGGTATTTCTCTTGATGATGGTTATAACGCTCATAGTTTCTACGTACAGAATTGTTGCGAATGACATGGTAGATGATCCACCGCGTGGATTGTCACATCCTAAAAATTGGGTTAGAAGAATTTGGGTTAATAAACCGAGAGTGGTCACATCCAAATTTTTTTAGATGACCTTAGAACATTTGTTAATAAATAAGTACCAATTATAGTGAGTAAGTAGTGGTGGATTTATCCTTGATGATTTGAGTTTGAATCCCTTCATTCTCATTAATTTCTATTTGCTACAAATTTGTTTTAAACCCTTGGCAAAGGTCATCCAATGTTTTTAAATATTTTCTTTTAAAATGATACCAAGAAGTTAAGTGGTAAAGTGGTTAAGTGCTTAGTAAGTTTCTTATGGGTGCTAGGTTCAAGTCTCCTTATTAGCATCCTTTAATTATTTTTTTAAATTTTTTCCTAATTTTTATATGTGTTGTCGTCCAACCTAGCTTTCCATAAGGGGAGAAAGATTATTTCCTTTTCTTTTGGTCTACATATGTAACACCCTTAACCTGTATACGTCGCCGGAGTAGGGTTACGGAGTATTACCGAAGTTTACGTTTCAAAACTATCAATATTTAAAACATTTAATTCACAACATCAACCAATGCAAAACCAAATAATGACATACATATTGTTCCTTTTATGAGCCCTCAAGGCCCTTAAAACACATTAGAAACAAGTCGGGACTAAATCAAAATCATATAGAATTTTTCAGGAAAAGGTAAAAATTTTCAAAACTGTAGGGGTCACACGACCGTGTGACTAACATGGTTGAGAGACACGCCCGAGTCTTAGCCATGTGGATATTCAAAGTAGAGACACATTGCCGTGTCCCAGCTCGTGTCCATGTTCGTGTAACTCTCTAACTTGGGTCACACGACCAAGTCACATGCTTGTGTTCCAGGCCGTGTAACTCTTGAAATACAACCTTTAAAACCCTACAGGAGATACACGGCTGTGTTGGCTAGTCTTGTGTCACACATAGCTGAGACACACGCCCGTGTCTCTGTTCATGTGGACGAAAAATAGGCCATTTCTAAGCCATTTTTCTTACCCATTCATGCACACACTTATAACCAATTTACCACATGTAATTAAGCATTCCAAAGTACACCAAACCATACAAAAAAAAGCTATCCAAATAGGTACAAATTCATACAACCAATATGCCCAAAAGGCACCTCAATCACAATAATTAAACATGTATAACTAAATGTAATGCCCCGATTTTTGCTTAATTTCGGCTTTTTTAATTTTGGCGTGAATGAGTGTCTGGTTCAGTGGATATGTGTTCTAGGTGCGGGTGGGAGGTCCTAAGTTTAAGTCTCAACTTGGGTAAATTTTGGTATGTTTATGAATAAAGCCCAAACTGTGGTTAGTAGGCTTATAAGTAAAAGTGTATATGTAATTAACAGCATGGGCCTACTGGTTTGGTGGTTAAGTGGACTGTTGGTGTGAAGGAGGTATTGGGTTCGAGTCAATGGGACGACAATGGCTTTAATTTTTGCTCCTAGTTTCGGCTAGAGTTGTGCTAAGATGGGAGACTGGGTGGTGGTTTCTGAATAGAATTAGTGGGAGGAAAATTAGGAAAGGATCAGGATTCCTGACAGTTGTATTTTCCAAAATTCCTCTCTGCCAAAAATACCATTGTTCTACTCTTTCCAGCTGAAATTCTCCTTTCTCCTCACCCTCTTTTTTGCTTTCTTTTTACTTCTATTTTGCACGGCAATCATACTTCCTCCCCTATCTGTGGCGTTTCTCTGAATAACTTTGGTAAGTAGTTCTTGTGGATTGTGATTTATGAGGCTAAACTTTGATTGGGTATTTATTTTGATGTTTTGGCAGCATCAAATCTTCGCGATCAAGGCTCTTTTCATACTGCTTCACTAATAAACAGAGTTTGAAGCGTTAGGGGTAAGTTTTAATCGCTTCTTAGCTAGGTATTTCATTTGGGTTGGTTTCGATTTGTTGATTAAGTAAATAATTGAGTGAATTACTAATCAATTATAGGTGTTGGTGATCTCTAGATTTTGTTAAGAGTGAAAATGAACTAGGTGTGTACCTGAACAAACAGAAAATGAGGTTTCGGTGAAAGTTAAAAACCATTTTGTCGACGCCACACAGACGTGTGGTCGCCCGTGTGGTAGGCCGTGTGTGAGGCTGTTAGTTTGACCAGCGAGCCAGGCCGTGAGCGAACGATACGGTCGTGTAGGCCCCATAGGCGTGTGGGCCTACACTATTGAACTACACGGGCTTGTGGGATTCTAGGCTAGGCCATGTGATCGACGAGCCCGACCGTAGACTGTGAAGACAGAGCGAGGCCGTGTGGGCTACACGAGCGTGTGGGCCCATACGGGCGTGTGAGCCCATTTTTCTAAAAATTTTGTAAGGTTGCACGGGTCGCCCAAGTCAACTGTGGACCTACCGTAGGGTCGGTAAGCAATACTTAGACCTCTAAATGAATGATCTGTCTGTCTGATTTCTGTATTAAGCATGTATGCTGATCTGAATATATGAGTTTTATTTGCATAATAGCATGTCATTCATGTATGTTGCATTGCATCGGGTTAGGTGGATTATGATTGGAGGAAGTATCTGAAAGGCTTTTAAGCCTGTTATCTGGCAGCTCAGCCGCAAATTTCTAATTGTGCCGCATTTGGTACAACATGGTGTGTAGGGCTGGGTGGGTTGATTTTATCCCCACATGGTGTGTAGGGTTGGACGGAGTTGGTGTGTAAAGGCGGGTGGGTAGGACTCTGTTTTCTGCATATTCTATCTAAAATGGGCTAAGGCCCTAATATATGTCTGAATCTGTATCTGAGTGGGCTAAGGTCCACACCGTTTCTGTAATGGGCTTAGGCCCGAATTGTGAATTGATGTATGTTATCGATACTTCTGTCTGTGTATGTTTTCTGTGGGGATTACACACTGAGTTTACGAAAAGTCACCTTTTTTTGTTTAATCTGTTCAGGTGATCCCCAGCAGTAGACGGATCAGTGCGGCGAAGGACTCGACGGTGACCACAGTTTTAGATTCCTTATTTACGGTTTATTTTTAATTATGATTTGGTTATATTTGGGGTAAATTTTATGTATTAAGGCCAATCAGATTTTTGTTTAAAACTTGGGATTATTATTTTATAAACTTCTAGCAGTAGGACAAGACGCAAATTTTCAAACTAAATAAAGGTTTTATCAAAATACGTACGACCTTGCAAATTATTTTAAAAGCTTCCGCAAGTGTATAGCGTTTTGAAAATGGACAGTGAATGAATAAACGAAATATTTTTTAAGGTAACCTAATATATCAAAAAAAAAAAAAAAGGTTTCATGGTTATTATGTTTTCTAAAAGCACTACCATGTGACATCACTAGATTAGGCCATAACGTCTAGGCCGAGTTTGGGATGTTACATTTAGTGGTATCAGAGCTCAGTTGCAAAACTCGACTGTGGATTTTGGTTTTTAAATTGGTTTTTTCGAAACGTTTTTTAGATGATTTGAAATATTTTTGAACTAAGTATGTGGTACACCGAGTCTCCGGCGCTGATCTTGTAAGTGTTTTGAATTCTGTCTAAATTTTCTGAAGTACTACTTGCATGCTTGAAATAGTCTTAGGTAGTATACTGTACTGAAAACACTTTAGGAAGTGTAAACTGAAAACTTTAGCGAAACTAAAAATCGTAGTAAAACTGCGATTCACGATAACAAACTCTGAACTTCTGATACTACTCTACATATGGAATTGTAAACTAATACATAAAACTGCTAATAGAGATAAACTTTAAATTTACAGCAAGCGCACGAGGTATTCGCGGATGGGGTACTAGAAGTCATGGTAGAGGCCGTAAGGAGGCTTGAGCTGGGTCCTCTGCAACTGAGAATCTGCCCAATCTGGATACTAGCGAGACGCCAATCTCACCTGTTACAGAGACTAGGTCTCATGATCGTGAGGTCAGGGATGAGGCACTATTTCAAGCCATGTTACGGATCATAGAGAGGGTTGCTAGACCCAACACTGGATCTGGGGGCCGTGGGTCGGTTACGAAACAACTCTAGTCCAATGGGGCTGAATTATTAATGGGTGACGCTGGAGTCGCCTCTAACGTGGCCGAGTACTGGATGGAGGCCACGGAAAGAATCATGGATGACCTGGACTTTACTGCTGAGCAGAAGCTTGAGGGGACTATTTCCCTGCTTTACGAAGAGGCTTATCAGTGGTGGTTAACTGTTAAAAAGGTCACCCAGCCCGATCGTCAGACTTGGGACTACTTTAAGACGGCTTTCTAGGGCAAATATGTAGGAGCCAGCTACATTGATGCTAGGAGGCGTGAGTTCTTTAATCTCATCCAGGGAGACCGTTTTATTGCTGAGTATGAGGTCGAGTCTCTTAGACTGAGCCGTTATGCCCGGGGCATGGTGGCGACTGAATATGAGTGATGCGTCCATTTCGAGGTTGGACTCAGGGACAGCCTATGGGTTCTGATAGTTCCGCAGAGGGAGCTTGATTTTTCTGTTCTAGTGGATAAGGCGAAGATCACCGAGGAGGTTAAGCATGGTGAGCGCCAAGATCGTGAGAAGGGAAAGAATAAAAGGGAATCGAAGCCCTCAAATTCTGTGATGAAGCCTAAGAAAAATGCCAGATCTGATGGGGGCAGTGAGAGTTGGGCCTCCTGTTGCACCTTCTAGGGTGGCGCTTTGTGTGAATTGTGGTAGACGCCATCCGGGCGAGTGTTGGAGGACGACTGGGGCATGTTTGAGATGTGGGCCGATGGAGCAACATGTTCGGGATTGTCAACTAAGGACTTATCAGATGTAAGCTGCGCGTACTGGTACGACGCAGCCACCGAGAGTAGCTCAACAGCCACTTAAGGGCCGAGGTCAGGCCAGGGGTGGTAATGGCATGGGCGGAGGACAAAGAGCACTGGGCCGAGGTGTGAGACTGACTGAGGCAAGGTAGCCTGCACTGGTCTATGCTACACGTTGCCGAGTGGATGGTGATGCTCCAGACGTCATTACGGGTGTTCTTAGTTTTTGATGTACCATATAATGCCTTGATAGACATAGGCTCTACACACTCTTATGTGGCTAGCTCTGTGTCTAAAACTTTGGGGATTTTGATTTTGAGTACTTCGAGCGAGATAGCGGTTGTGTGTCCGTCGGGGCAATCTATCCGGGTTAATAAATTGTTTAGAAACGTTTCACTAGAGGTTCAATAGACAGTATTTCTAGCAGATCTGATGGAGATTTGGGGAGTTCGATTTGATTCTGGGAATGGTCTGGCTGGTCAAGCATCGGGTGAGTCTGGATTGTTCTACAAAAAGGGTTATTCTGAGAACCGATGAGGATAACGAGGTAGTGGTGATTGGGGAGTGTCGGGATTATCTGGCGAATGTAATTTCTGTATTGGTGACGAAAAAGTTGGTATGGAAAGGATGTAAGGTATTTTTGGCCTACATCAGTGTTTTGAATTCTAAGGACTCTTCAGTTATGGAGATCAAAACTCTAAGGGACTTTCCATATGTTTTTCCTGAGGAACTACCGGGTCTGCCTTCGAGCCGAGAGGTAGAGTTTGGAATTGAACTCTTTCCTGGTACAGCTCCGGTGTCTATCGCCCCGTATAGAATGGCACCGAAGGAGCTTGTGGAGTTTAAGGCTCAAATTCAAGAGTTACTGGATCGTGGGTTCATCCGCCCTAGTGTGTCTTCATGGGGAGCACCTGTGCTGTTTGTGAAAAAGAAGGATGGATCCATCCGTATGTGTATCGACTTCCGCCAATTGAATAAGCTAACCATTAAGAACAAGTACCCACTACCGAGGATAGATGATTTATTTGACCAGTTCAGAGGAGTTTCTATTTTCTCCAAGATCGATTTGCGATTTGGATGCCATCAACTGAAGGTTAAAGAGACTGATGTGCATAAGACGACATTTAGGACTCGGTACGGCCATTAAGAGTTCCTAGTAATGCTATTTGGGCTGACGAATGCACCAGTAGCTTTTATAGATCTGATAAATCAGGTGTTTTAGTCCTATTTTGATCTGTTTGTGATAGTCTTCATTGATGACATTCTGGTGTATTCGAAGACTGAGGACGAGCACGATGAGCTTCTACGAATGGTATTACAGATGCTTCGCGAGAAACAGTTGTATGCGAAGCTTAGTAAGTGTGAATTCTGGCTTCGAGAAGTAACCTTTCTGGGGCATTTAGTTTTTGCTGAGGGGATTTGTGTTGATCCGCGTAAGATTGGGGCTGTGTTGGAGTGGAAACAATCGAAGAATGGTTTTGAAATCCGCAGCTTTCTGGGGCTGACGGGTTATTAATGACGCTTCGTAGAAGGGTTCTCTTTGATCGCGGCACCATTGACTAAGCTTCTGCGTAAGGGAGTTCCCTTTGTCTAGACCGATAAGCAGTAAGAGAGCTTCGAGAAGCTTAAATCTATTTTGCCGCAGGTTCCGATTGTGATATAGCCTAAATCTGTGAAGGATTTTGTGGTATACAGTGATGCGTCGCATGTGGGTCTGGGTTGCATTTTGATGCAGGATGGTAATGTGGTAGCTTATGCGTCTTGTCAGCTCAAGACGCATGAGGCAAACTATTTGATGCATGATTTGGAACTGGCTGCAGTTGTCTTCGCTTTGAAAATCTGGAGGCACTATCTGTACGGTGAGAAGTGTACTATCTACACTGATCACAAGAGACTCAAGTATCTCCTCACCCAGAAGGAGTTAAATCTTAAGCAGTATGGATGGGTGGAATTGCTTAAGGATTATGACTGCACTATTGAGTACCATCCTGGTAAGGCGAATATGGTGGCAGATGCTTTAAGCCATAGGCAATGACTGATCTGATAGCAATGTTCGCTCGAATCAGTTTATTTGACGATGGGAGTCTGTTAGCTGAGCTTCAGGTTAAGCCTACGTGGATTGATCAGATCAGAGGTAAATTGATGGGGGATAAGTCTCTCGAGTTGAGGTTCCGGTAGGTTGAGAATGAGGATACTATGGATTTTGGAATTAACAGTGAAAGGGTACTTGGCTTCCGCAGTCGGATCTGTGTGCCAAATGATGAGGATTTGAGGCAATCAATTTTGTGGGAGGTGCATAGTAGCCTTACGCTATGCACCCCGACAGGAATAAAATGTACCGAGATTTGCGAGAGTTATACTGGTGGCCAGGGTTGAAGCTAGAGGTTACTAACTTCGTTGCTCATTGTCTGACTTGTCAGCAGGTTAAGGCTGAGCATGAGTTGCCTTCGGGGTTGCTGCAGCCGGTAAAGATTCCAATGTGGAAATAGGAAGAGTAACGATGGACTTTGTTAGTGGGTTGCCCTTAACACCCACTAAGAAGGATTCTGTCTGGTTCGTTGTGGATCGATTGACCAAATCTACTCACTTCATTTCGGTCAGGATAGATTTTTCTCTTCAGAATTTGGCTAAGCTATATGTATCTGAAATAGTGAGACTGCATGGGGTTTCTGTCTCGATCATCTCTGATAGGGATCCTCGCTTCACGTCTCGATTCTGGAAGAAATTGCATGAAGCTCTGGGTTTAAGGTTGGACTTCAGTACTGCTTTCCATCCTCAGACAGATGGTCAGTCAGAGAGGGTGATTCAAGTACTAGAGGACATGTTGAGGAGCTGTTTATAGATTTCCAAGGCAGTTGGGAAAAGTATTTACCGTTGGTAGAGTTCGTCTATAAAACAGCTATCAGGCTAGCATCCAGATGGCGCCGTATGAAGCCCTATATGGTCGTAAGTGTCGCACTCCCTTATGTTGGACTGAGTTGGGGGAGTGACGGGTTCTAGGTTCGGAATTGGTTTCTGAAACTAAAGATAAGGTTTGATTAATTCGGGATCAACTGAAAGCTGCATCTAATAGGCAGAAGTCTTACGCTGATCTGAAGAGGAAGGATATCGAGTTTTCTGTGGGGGACTTAGTTTTTCTCAAGGTCTCGCAATGGAAGACGGTTCTGAGGTTCGGTCGTAAGGGTAAGTTGAGCCCTCGATTTATTAGGCCGTACCGTATTCTAAAGTGAGTGGGGCCAGTTTCCTATCTGTTAGAGCTTTCTTCGGAGTTGGGCCGCATTCATGATGTGTTCCACGTCTTGATGTTGAGACACTACCGCTCTGATTCCATGCATGTTGTTCCTATTGAGGACATTGAGGTTAGACTAGATTTGACATTTGAGGAGGAGTTGGTTCAGATCATGGATCGCGACATTAAAGTGCTTCGAAGGAAGTCTATCCCCTTAGTGAAGGTGCTATGGCGGAATCATAGCACTAAGGAGGCCACTTGGGAGCCGGAGGATGCAATGCGTCAGCAGTATCCTCACTATTTCTGATCAAGTAAAAATTTCGAGGACCAAATTTTCTTTTTGGGGCATAGTTGTAACGCCCTGGTTTTTGCTTAATTTTGACTTTTGTAATTTTGGCATGAATGAGTGTCTGGTTCAGTGGATATGTGTTCTGGGTGTGTGTGAGGTCCCAAGTTCAAGCCTCAACTTGGGTAAATTTTGGTGTGTTTATGAATAAAGCCCAAACTCTGGTTAGTAGGCTTATAAGCAAAAGTGTTTATGTAATTAACAGAATGGGCCTACTGGTCTGGTGGTTAAGTGGAGTGTTGTTGTGAAGGATGTCTTGGGTTCGAGTCAATGGGACGACAATGGCTTTAATTTTTTCTCCTAGTTTCGACTAGAGTTGTGCTAAGATGGGAGACTGGGTGGTGGTTTGTGAATAGAATTAGTGGGAGGAAAATTAGGAAATGATCAAAATTCCTGAGCAGTTGTGTTTTCCAAAATTCCTCTCTGCCGAAAATACCATTGTTCTTCCCTTTCTAGCTGAAATTCTCCTTTCTCCTCGCCCTCCTTTTTGCTTTCTTTTTGCTTCCGTTTTGCATGGAAATCGTAATTCCTCCTCTATCTGTGGCGTTTCTCTAAATAACTTCAGTAAGTAGTTCTTGTGGATTGTGATTTATCAGGCTAAACTTTGATTGGGGTATTTATTCTGATGTCTTGGTAGCATCAAATATTTGCGACTAATGCTCTTTTCGTACTGCTTCACTAATAAACTGAGTTTGAAGTGTTAGGGGTAAGTTTTAATCGCTCCTTGGCTAAGTATTTCATTTGGGTTGGTTTCGATTCATTGATTTAGTGAATAATTGAGTGAATTACTGATCAATTATAGGTGCTGGTGATCTCGAGATTACATTAAGAGCGAAAACGAACCAAGTGTGTACCTGAGCACACAGAAAATAAGATTTCAGCAAAAGCCAAAAACCATTCTGTCGACGCCACACGGGTGTATGGTCATCCGTGTGGTAGGCTGTGTAGTTGCCCGTGTGGTAGGCCATGTGTGAGACTGTTAGTTACCACACGGTCGTGTGACCGACGAGCCAGGCCGTGCACGAGCGATACGGCCGTGTGGGCCTCACGGACGTGTGGGCCTACACTGTTGAACCACACGGGCGTGTGGGATTCTGGGCTAGGCCGTGTGATCGATGAGCCTGATCGTGCATTGTGAGGGCCGAGCGAGACCGTGTAATCCACATGACCAAGGCCAATTTGGGGCGCGTGGGCCACACGAGTGTGTGGGCCCACACGGGCAGGCCACATGAGCGTGTGAGCCCATTTTTCTGAAAACTCTGTAAGGTTTCACGGGTCGCCTAAGTCGACTGTGGACCTACCGTAGGGTCAGTAAGCAATACTTAGACCCCTAAATGTGTGATCTGTGTGTCTTATTTCTGTATTAAGCATGTATGCTGATCTGAATATATGAGTTTTATTTGTATAATAGCATGTCATTCATGTATGTTGCATTACATCGGGGTGGGTGGATTATGATTGGAGGAAGTATCTGAAAGGCTCTTAAGCCTGTTATCGGGTAGCTCAACTACAAATTTCTAATTTTGTGCCACATTTGGTACAACATGGTGTGTAGGGCTGTGTGGGTTGATTTTATCCCCACATGGTGTGTAGGGTTGGACGGAGTTGGTGTGTAGAGGCTGGTGGGTAGGACTCTGTTTTCTGCATATTCTATCTGAAATGGGCTAAGGCCCTAATCTATGTCTGAATCTGTATCTGAGTTGGCTAAGGTCCTCATCGTTTCTGTAATGGGCTCAGGCCCGAATCGTGAATTGATGTATGTTATCTGATACTTCTGTGTGTTTATGTTTTCTGTGGGGATTACACACTGAGTTTGCAAAAACTCACCCCTTTTTTGTTTAATCTGTTCAGGTAATCCCCAGCAGTAGACGAATCGGTGCGGCAGAGGACTCGACGGTGACCATGGTTTTGGATTCCTTATTTACGATTTATTTTTAATTATGATTTGGTTGTATTTGGGGTAAATTTTATGTAATCAGGCCATTCGGATTTTTGTTGAAAACTTGGGATTATAGTTTTATAAACTGTTAGTAGTAGGACAAGACCCGAATTTTCAAACTAAACAAAGGTTTTATAAAAATACGTACGAACTTGCAAATTATTTTAAAAGCTTCCGCAAGTGTATAACGTTTTGAAATTGGACAATGAATGAATAAACGACACGTTTTTGACGGTAACCTAATATATCGAAAAAAAATGGTTTCATGGTTATTACGTTTTCTAAAAGCACTATCGTGTGACATCGCCAGATTCGCCATAATGTCGAGGCCGAGTTTGGGGTGTTACATTTAATGGTATCAGAACTCGGTTGAAAAACTCGAATTTGGATTTTGGTTTTTAAATTGGTTTTTCTGAAATGATTTTTAGATGATTCGAAATATTTTTGAACTGAGTATGTGGTACACCGAGTCTTCGATGCTGATTCTGTAAGTGTTCTGAATTTTGTCTAAATTTTATGAAATACTACTTGCATGCTTGAAACAACCTTAGGTAGTATACTGTACTGAAGACACTCTAGGTAGTGTAAACTGAAAATTTAGCAAAACTGAAAATCGTAGTAAAACTGCGATTCACGATAACAAACTCTGAACTTCTGATACTACTCTGCATAAAACATCTCTTAACAAATATTGGAACTGTAAACTAATGCATAAAACTGCTAATAGAGATAAACTCCAAATTTACGATGAACGCACAAGGTATCCGCAGATGGGGTATTAGAGGCCGTGGTAGAGGCCGTAGGGGGGCTCGAGCTTGGTCCTTTGCATCTGAGAATCTGTCCAATCTCAACTGTTACACAGACTGGGTCTCATGATTGTGAGGCTGGGGATGAGGCACTATCTCGGAGCCATGTTATAGATCTTAGAGAGGGTTGCTGGACCCAACACTGGATCTGGGGGCCGTGGGTCGGTTATAGAACGACTCCGGTCCAATAGGACTGAATTATTCAGGGGTGTCGCTAGAGTCTCCCCTTACGTGGCCGAGTACTGGATGGAGGACACGGAAAGAGTCATGGATGACCTGGACTTTACTACTGAGCAGAAGCTTAAGGGGACTGCTTCCCTACTTTGCAACGAGGCTTACTAGTGGTGGCTGACTGTTAAGGAGGGCACTCAGCTCGACCGTCTAACTTCGGACTACTTTAAGACGGCTTCCCAGGGCAAATATGTGGGAGCTAGCTACATCGATGCTAGGAGGCATGAGTTCCTTAATCTCACCCAGGGAGACCATTCTGTGGCTGAGTTTCTAAGACTGATCCATTATGCCCGGGGCATGGTAGCGACTGAATATGAGCGATGCTTCCGTTTTGAGGATTGACTCAGGGATAACCTACGGGCTCTGATTGCTCCACAGAAGAAGCGTGATTTTTCTGTTCCGGTGTATAAGGAGAATATCGCCGAGGAGGTTAAGCATGCTGAGTGCCAAAACTATGAGAAAGGAAAGAATAGGAGGGAATCGGAGCCCTCGAGTTCTGCGATGAGGCCTAAGAAAAAGGCCAGATCTGATGGGCCAATGAGAGTTGGGCCTCCTGTTGCACCTTCTAGGATGGCGCTTTGTGGGCATTGTGGTAGACGCCATCCAGACGAGTGTTGGAGGAGGACTGGAGCATGTTTGAGATGTGGGTCGACTAAGCATCATGTCCGGGATTGTCCACTAAGGACTGATCAGACACAAGCTACGGGTACTGGTATGGCGCAGCCACTGAGAGTAGCTTAGCAGCAGCCTAGGGGCCGAGGTCAGGCCAGGGGTTGTAATGGCATGGGCCGAGGACAGAGAGCACCTGGCCAAGGTGCGGGACCGACTGAGACGAGGCAGCCTGCATTGGTTTATGCTGCACGTTGCCGAGAGGATGGTGATGCTCCGGACGTCATTACAGGTACGTTTTTAATTTTTTATGTACCATACACTGCATTGATAGATAGAGGCTCTACACATTCTTACGTGGCTAGCTCTGTGTCTGAAACTTTGGGGATTCCGGTTGAGAGTACTTCGAGCGAGATAATAGTTGTGAGTCTGTTGGGGCAGTCTATTCGGGTTAGTAAATTATTTAGAAACCTTCTGCTAGAGGTTCAAGGGATAGTATTTCTGGCGGATCTGATGGAGCTTCCATTTGGGGTGTTCGATTTGATTCTGGGAATGGTCTCGCTGGTCAATCATCGGGTGAGTCTGGACTGTTCTACAAAAAGGGTTATCCTGAGAACCGAGGAGGATAACGAGGTAGTGGTGATTGGGGAACATCGGGATTATCTGGCGAATGTGATTTCTGCGTTGGTGGTGAAAAAGTTGGTACGGAAAGGATGTGAGGTATTCTTGGCCTACATCAGTGTTTCGAATTCTGAGGACTCTTCAGTTAGGGACATCATAATCGTAAGGGACTTTTCGAATGTTTTTCCTGAGGAACTATCGGGTCTACCTCCGAGCCGAGAGGTAGAGTTTGGAATTGAGCTCTTTCATGGTATAGCTTTGGTGTCCATCGCCCCTTATAGAATGGCACCGAAGGAGCTTGTGAAGCTTAAGGCTCAAATTCAAGAGTTACTGGATCGTGGGTTCATCCGCCCTAGTGTGTCTCCATGAGGAGCACCTGTGCTGATTGTGAAAATGAAAGATGGATCCATGTGTATGTGTATCGACTACTGCCAATTGAATAAGCTAACCATTAAGAACAAGTACCCACTACCGATGATAGATGATTTATTTGACCAGTTCAGAGGGGCTTTTCTTTTCTCCAAGATCGATTTGCGATCTGGATACCATCAAGTGAAGGTTAAAAAGACCGATGTGCATAAGACGACATTTAGGGTTTCATGCATAAGACGACACTTTTTTACCGTAACCTAATATATCGAAAAAATGGTTTCATGGTTATTACATATTCTAAAAGCACTACCATGTGACATCGCCAGATTTGGCCATAACGTCCAGGCCGGGTTTGGGGTGTTACACTAAATGCTTAGTGTGGTCAAAACTTACCATTTTGTACACAAATCAAATCCACACTTTTATGTACCTAATTTACCATTTAACATTTAGCATTATAAGCCATAAATACCAATTACATTTTTAATACCAAAATGACCATGTTCAGCTTCCATCATCTAAGCATCATAAAGACTATAAAGTCATCTATCAAAAGGCCACACATATATATATCCACATATCAACCATTTCAATCATTCAAAGTACCAAATTTACAAGCCAAAACATAATGGCTAAAACATCAACCAAAAAAACCTATGCATGTGCATATTTATCCAATTATCAATTAACATGTTTCCATGCCAAAACATAACATAACTGCTACATAATCACCTCACCATATTAGATTCATGCCATATCTAGTTCAAAACCTTTCCAAAGCATACCATATCTTGACCATGTTGAGGTCAATTCATCATATGTCACTTTGGTCATTCAAACATTCTTTAGCACATTATCAAATTAACACATGTCAATAAGGCACCAAATGTACCAAGGCTACATCACCCAAAATGACATATACATGCAAAACACATAAACTAACATTCAACTAACCATCAACCATAAGATCACCTATACATGCCATTATAACCTTAACCAAGACATCAAAATCTACTGATATAATCGCTGGATAGTGTGATAGATCTCCGACAAGCTTCCTACCCGATTGAGCTTTCGATAGTCTTAAAAGTAAAGGAAAAACAACTACATAAGCAATGAATGCTTAGTAAGCTCGTATAAAATTTAGTCATATTAATCTTTTCAAATATGAAATTTATACATATAAAGAATAATCCTATACCAATATTGCAAGATTCATGAAACCATATTCAACAACTCACAAAGTTAATAAATCCACAACATCACATATACATATCATCCCTAACATAGTAGGATTTTATATAACTTTAAACCCTTTCAAATTTTCGTATTTTCATTTGTATTTCATTACTTTCCATTGCATTTACTTTCTTTAACTTAAATAACAACATCAATTCAAGTCATCGTTCCCTTTTTCATCATTTAACACTTCAAGTATGAACTTACTATTTCATTACCTTTCCACACCCGTTTCATATGCATAACACATAAGACATAAGCATATCATCAACCATAGCCACAAGCTAGTGCATTTAAACATATCTCTTTTGGGAATTAACCACATGATAAACCATTTCATAAGGAATTACATAATTTAAACCTTGCTGCTCTTTCATGAACACAAGCATATTTCCATTTAAGCACTTACCATTTCAATGCGTAACTTGTAAGTTTAACATGGCATAATCCAACCACAACTTGGCCAAAGCCTAAGCATTTACACCAAACATGTTAGCATACAAGATATAATTCATAGGCACATTAACATAAATAGCCATTTTGCCACAACATGTATGTCATGAGTTTATAACTCATCTCAACCTATATAATTTTCATGTATCATCGTATCAAGGATGTTCACACATGTACATGTTATATTCATATCATTCTCTTACCATTTAAAATCTGAATAGTGCTTGTTGAACCATTTAGAATACCGTTGGATACTCGGGATAGCTCACACATAGTGTGCTAATTAATATAACTGTAATTCATCAATTGTTGTACATGTATGCTTACATAAGCTGTGAAAATGGGCCTGCTCACACGAGCTATGGGTTGGAACGTAGCTACACGATGCTGCTCACACGAGTTGTGGAGTATTCATAACACATGTCAGACCTCAGCCATCGTAGGACATTTAGGACCAGCACCTGAATCATGTAAACCCTAATGACATGTCATTTGTATCCTACGAATTCCTAAGGTTCAAACAGGGCTCGGTAACCATCGTACGCCATTGGATTTACGTCGTTTCATAACACAGTAAATTGCATACTAACATATATGTATATTGATTTAATCATAATATAATCACATATTAACTTTCAATTTAATCAAAATTATACATAATACAGTTTATACGAACTTACCTGGCTAAATTGCAGAAATACCAAAGTTTAGGGGTATTTTGGTAATTTTCTATTTTCCTTGATTTTCCACCTGGTCTTGATCGAAATTAATAATTTCATTCAATATATTAATTTAGAAAATAAAAAAATTCATTTTATGCAATTTAGTCATTTTTGACATTTTTACAAAATTACCTCTAAAGTTTTAGTTTTATTCAATTTAGTCGATAAGCCCAAAACATACAAATTAACCATTTTTACCCAAAATTGAGATTATCCAAATGTTCATGGTATCCAAAACAGCACATTTATGCAACAATTTCACATTAAATCATTGTAATTTTATTAATTTAACAAATTAGTCCCTAATCGATAAATTCATCAAAAATCACTTAACAAAATACTTTTAATTATCAATCAACATTCCCAATTCATCATTTAACATAAAGAATCACACGATTCATCAATTGAAACTTTCAAAATATTTAATAGTTTCAAAATCGAAGGTACGGGCTACCTAGACCTAGTTGCGACGATCTCAAAAACATAAAAATTACAAGAAACGGGGCTAAAACGGACTTACATGCATCCTATGAAGTTTGGTTGAAGGTTCATCAATGGCTTTCTTCCTTCTCAAATTCAGTTAAACAATAAAATGTAAAAGATGATATCTTTAACTTATTTTATTACCTTTTAATTTTTTAATTTATTAATAAAACACATATATTTTCATAATAAAACAAAGCCAACTACCCACTCATATATAATATGGTATATTTATCATATTAGACCATATACTTTCATTCGTGAAGCCATTTAATCACTCAAATCAAATAGCAATCAAATTTTTCATCTTTTACAATTTAGTCCTTTTTAATTTATTAACCATTGAAACATTAAAATTTTTCAACGAAACTTTAATACACCTTAATAAAACTCCGTAAATATTTATTAAAATATTTATGGCTTGGTTTATAGAAACGAGGTCCCGATACCTCATTTTCTAAAACCATTTGATCTTAGGGTCATACCACTTGTAATTAATAAATCACTTATATAACATAATTTATCAAGTCAAAAACCTTTTTAAAACTATATTTGACTCATACATATTAAATAATAATATTTACAATCTTACTCGTTAGATTTGGTGGCCCCGAAACCACTGTTTCCGCCACTACTAAAAAATGGGCTGTTACAACAAGCCTTAAGTAAAGAGACCATGATCCCCTTTTCACTCTATTGTCCCCCTTTGTTTGCTTTTTCCTCCATTTTTTGCTTTATGCAAGGTACAATGAACCTAGACTAGGGTGACCACTTTTTGTCATCCAACCTCCTGTTCTCCTCCTCCCCTTGCTACACCACCCTCATCTTCTCCCCATTTTCTCTTTTGTTTAGCTCTCAACCTTCCCCTTTTTCTTTTTTTTTTTGTCACTTTTTCCTCCATCCTTCTTAGTTGTGCACCACTAATATTTCACCACCGAACCACCACCCATCACCTCTCCTCTCTTATTTTTTCTCTCCGAGCACCGGCCTTTGCGCCGCCCTCCTTCACTGTGTCAACCACCGCGCACCACCACTAAATTCCTCTTTTTTCTTATTTTTTCTTCTATCTTTTGTTTCTCTTCTCTTCTCCATTAAGAAAATGATTGAATCATTGAACTGTTGCAACTGTTGCTAGACCATCACCATAGCGCCACCACCGGTGGTGCAGATCTTTTCCCTTTTCCTTTTTTTATTTTGAATGTTCATTATTTTTATTTTAATAATCAAATTCCTGCATTAATTATTTCATTTGAATCCTAATTTGAAACTCAATTTCTTCCTTGGTTTTATCTCCGAATAAATCCTCCTCTTAGATTATTCCATTTCCTCCAATTCGTGACCCATTCAATTTGTTGATCCTCCGTTCCATTCGTGTGAGAGTAAGTATAAAGGGTGTATAGGAATATTTTTGCCTTTCTATTTTTCTTCTCTTCGCTGATTATTTTAGGGGGCCTTGGTGATTTATTTCCTCAATAATTAATGTTTCATCTATCTTGTGTGTAGAAGGGCTGATCGACATCAACCCGAGAGACCGTTAATTGTTGAATTTTATTCAATAATCCAAGAGATCTTATAAGGTTAAGTGATAATAATAATCAATAATTAATTTATCGTATTAACCTTTAAGATGATAGTCCTTACTCAAGATCATTTGTTGCTCGATTAGGTAATCTAATTGTAGATCCACAAGTGAGGGTTTTGAGAGATTTATTGCACATCAGATCTATAATCAGGTGTGGGTTTTAACATTAAATAAATTAAGACTATTATTAAATCGATAAGAATTTTGTTATTAACATAACGTTGTTTGATGGGGATAATATATGCATCTATAAAGTGAGATAAGTCATCCTTATGGATTTTTATCAAGTAAGTGTTTTTCCTAAACTGTATGCTTGTGAAAAGTATGTTGTGTGATATTGATGTTTCCTAATAATGTGAAAAATATGTACATCTCATTCTCATGTTATGTGATTATATGGCATATGTGATATTCTTATGAAAATAAGACGTGAAATTGGTGTCCCTTTAGTACATATGCGATTTGCATTTAAACATGCCTACACAATTTAGAGTGCTTTGGTCATATCACATGTATGGGGTGGGATATGTGAAAGGTGAAAATATATGGCAGTTTATCTGTATTAATGAAAAACTATTCACGATTTGATTATATGGTAGTTTATCAACAACTCTGATGGCTTGTCCACAATTTTGTTTATATGGCAATTTATTTGCATTACTATGACACTGTTCACAATTTGGTGTGTTGCTTGGACGAGTTATGGGAAAATTCAATTTTGGCGTGTAGTGGAGATTGGTAGGACAGTTTTCCTAAAATCTGAATCATTTTACCAATTATGCATTAACATGATCATTCATGATATGCTTATGAAATATTGAGATATGCGATTTTATGACTTTGTATCATATATGTTTTATATTGTGAATGAGTTTGTGTTAATCTCACACTAGGCTTAAAAAGCTCACCACATTAGTGTTTCAATCTCTTAGGTAACACTCAAACATAGGACTTAGACTCAGCACTCAGTGGAGCCTCTCGAAAAATTTTACATCATGAATATTTATTGGATTTTTAACTATTTGGATGTTGGGTTGTGATTTTGTGGACTTTTGGACTTTGGACATTACCTTTAGTTTTTTGGTTTCTGATTTGTATTTTTATAACACTAAAACTACCATGCATGCATGCAAAATTATGAGATTTTAAGTATTATTAGTAATGTCATTGTTCTAAATTAATTATATTTTGTTAAACTTTAAACGAAATAATAATTCGTAAATTTTCTAAAAAGTTTTATGAAAATCCGCTGTGAGCTTCTTTATAAAAATAATTTTTATAATTATAATATAAGATCATTCGTTTTCAAATGTTTTTTAAACAAAATTACAAATAAGTGACACTTTTCTTTTTAAAATAAATATATTTCACTAAGTATTTTTCCAAGAGATAAAATTTGTCAATCTTAGAGTTTTTTTTTACGTTTTCAAACTCAAACATCTAATTTTCAAATAAACAAATAATTTTGCACGTCATTAATGTAATTTTTGAGATTCGACCATAACATCTAAGTCGGACTTGGGGTGTTACGTTTAGTGGTATCAGAGACCAGTTCAAAACTCGGACAGTGTATTTTTGGGTCTACATGCATAATTTAAAAGAATTTTTGAAAAGTCTTTTTCTATTGAATTTAAAGATTTAAAACTTTGAAAATCTGAGACTCCCGAAGCTGATCCAAGATAAGTACTCTTTAGATTTTGAGATTTTAGATAGTATGCTCTTAATTATTAAAAAATTTGATCGATAATAATTAAGTGATAACATAGAATATACTTCTATAAATTGTTAAATAGTTCATAAGACTTAAGCAATATGAATAGTCAAGGGGTTAGAACTCATAGTGCACGTCATCGTGCGACTCAAAAAGAGTCATGCACTACTCCAGTGCCTACACCAGACCTCGGAGTTGATGAGAATGAGCCCATTATGGATAATATGAATGATGCACACTAGGAATTTGTTAAGGAGGAGGCAAATCCTAAGCCCGCTGATGGTGCGATATATCAAGCGCAGTTGAGGGTTTTACAGCGAGTTGCTGGAGGCCATAAGTCTATTGCTGAGAGGCTTCGATCAAGTGGAGTCGAAATGTTTAGGGGAGCTGCTAGAATGACCCCTACAATAGCTAAATACTAGATGACATCTACCAAGAGGATCTTGGATGATCTGGACTGTACCCTAGAAGAGAAACTTAAGGGTACAATGTCTCTTCTAAGGGGCGAGGCCTATTGCTGGTGGCAATCCGTTTTGGAGGGTACTTAGATAGATAGGATTACTTGGGACTATTTTTAGATTGCCTTCTGGAAGAAGTATGTGGGCTCGAGGTATGTTGAAGCCCGAAGAATTTAGTTTATCGAATTAAAGCAAGGGGACAGAACCGTATCCAAGTTTGAGGTTGAGTTCTTGAGGTTGAGTCGATATGCACAAGGGATGGTAGCTTCAGAGCAAGACAAGTATGTGAGATTTGAGAATGGGCTGCGATAAGATCTCAGGGTTCAAGTTGCCATGTTGTAGGAGAGAGTCTTCAAAACTTTAATAGAGAAGGTGAAAATCCTTGAAGAGAAAAAAGGGGCTAAGCGAGATAGAAGGGATAAGACCAAGACTCCAATGAAGAGGGGTTTTGCTTCTGGAGATTCTAATCCGTGTCTAGCTAGGAAGGTCGTGATGATAGCTCTCGATAATATCCTTCTTCTGTGAGTGACCGAAATCAAATTTGTGAATTTGCTTACTGTAGGAAGTCCTATATTAGAGAGTGCTGGAAGAGAAAGGGAGCACGTTTTAAGTATGGAGCCATGGAGCATCAGATTAATGATTTCCATTGATGAGGGATCAAAGGAAAGCACCGCAACCCCAGCAAAGTGAAAATCAAAGGGGGCGTGATAATAACAGAAATGGTAATGCTGGACAGAGGACAGCCGGTTAGGGTACAAATCGCATTAATGCTAGATAGATCGCCTTGGTTTATGTAGCGAGGCGCAAAGAGGACCGTAAAGCAGTTGATGTTATCAAAGGTAATTTAAAAGATCTACTCCAATTGTGCCTTGCACTGATTGATATTTTTTTTCCCTAAAAGTTTTTTGTTCATAATTTATTTATGAAGCTGAGAATTTGGGAATGTAAGAATCGGGCTTTTGAATTGAGAGGGAGTGATCATTCCTTAATTTTTTAAATTATCTATGCATTTTTAGGAAATAAATGTGGTATTGGTTTGTTGGTTAAGTGTTAGTGTAACGTTTCTTGAAACCCAAGTTCAAATCCCTTCTCTCACATCATTTTTATTATTTTGTAAATTTTGTCTTAAACCTTAGTATGTGACATGCCTTGTTTTTTAAAATAAATATTTCAAATTCTATCAGGAATGATTTATTGATTTGATGATTAAACATTAGTGAATTTATCCTTAAGTTCCTAACTTCAATTCCCTTCCCATACAAATAATTTATTTTTTTTGACAAAAACCCCTTGTTTTAATGTGTGGGCCATCCAAGCCTAGTTAACGTAGGTATAAATATTAATTTTTCACTAACAATCATCATTTAATCATCCTCCTCATTGCCCTAGCTATTCCTCTCCTCCTCTCATTCTCTTTGATTTTAATTTGTTTTTCCTTTCCTCCATTGTTGTCGTCGCCTACACCTAGTTTTACCATCTCTTTCTTTTTTTTTCTTTTTGCCACAAGATTTGTTAACATATTCTCACCATATTGTTGTCATTTTTTCTCATTAAAATCAACCCAAAATCTGAAATCTTGAACTCCAAGACCGACCCCCAACATTGCCAAGAAAGTGTCATTGCCGTTTCTCTCGACTAGCTTGGGTAAGGTCTCTTTTCTCTTCAATTTCTTGATTAACTTTTTCAATTTAAAACCAAAATATCTAGATCTTGAATTTGGTGGATTTTAAATGATTTCAAAGGTATTTTTCTAGATTTTAATGAAATCTCAAACTGTTTTAAAATTTAGACCCAATTTTGGCCACCGCGGGTGGTGGTGCGTGCACCTACGGGCAAGAAAATGGGCTGTTTTGTTTTGTGGTTTGTAACAGCCCAATTTTGGGCCTAGTCAGAACAGTGATTTCGAGACCACAAATCCGATGTAAGAAAATTTATTTTTAGTTTTGAAGGGTCGGAATTACCATGAAGGAACCATGGCTAAGGTTTTTCAAGCTTTCAAGCTCGATTGTAAGTCCGTTTTAGCCCCATTTTTAATGATTTTTACGTTTTTGAAATCCTCGTAACAAGATCCATCTATTTCTACCACTAATTTGAGATATGGTTAAAGTCTAGGGTTTTGATCCATGATCAATATGTGTGTATTTTTGTGTTTGATGGTAGAAAATGCATGTTTATGGTTAGAGAAATGACTTTTACTAAGTGATTTTCGGTAAAAATGCTTAAAAGGACTAATTTGTAAAAGTAATGAAATTTGTCATAAAAGTGTGAATTAATGGAAATTGTGGGCTGTTGTAGTTATGGAAATGGTTTGGCTAGGCTTAAAATACAAGGAAATTGAATAAAAATCATTTTACGACCCTAGGGGAAAAAGTGTAAGACAAAGTTTAGGGGTAAAAATATAAATTTTTCCATAATGTGAATTTAGGCTAATTTGAGTAGCAGGATGAATAAATAAATTAAATGTGTTGTTATAAATCAAGGAAGACAAGATTCGAACTTAGAACAGGGGAAAAATAAAGTGTATGACGAATAAGTCATTTTCACCGATTGTGCTACTGAGGTAAGTTTGTATGTAAATAATACATCGTTTTTATTTATGTTTTTATATTTTGTTATATTATATGAGATATGTTGAATATTGAGTAATTATTTGATGTAAATTATGAATTGTGATTGATTATGGATGAATTGGTAAACTGTTGAAAAGTGAGAATTCCCAGTTGAACCTTCGGAATAGAAAAGATACGAATGAGGTAGCTAGGTCGCATGTGTGGTACTAAGTGTAGGCCACTATGTTTACAAGAGAGCTATAAGATGGTTTTAGGTCACATGTGTAGTACTAAGTGCAGGCTACTACGTGTACCAGACGGATAGGTCGCATGTGTAGTACTAAGTGCAGGGTACCCGATAGCTTCGATCAGATATGTGGTACTAAGTGCAGGCCACTATGTGTAAGTGATGGTTTTGGTCACATGTGTAGTACTAAGTGTAAGCTACTATGTGCACTAGATAGCTTCGGCTACAAGGGTGGTACTATGTGCAGGCCACGGTGTATCTATTATTCCGATGAGTTCAACGAGAAATTGACTAAGTGAAAATACATGTGATCATGTAACGACTAAGTGTAATTGAATATGATTATGTGATGAATAAGTGCAGGTATAAGTGTGAAAATTTATGAACAATGTGCTCGATATTTGATCGAACCTTCGGTAAGATGAAATGGAGTAAGTGAAATTATGAAAGAATAAATTTAGCAACAAAATAGTTTTGGACAGCAGCAGTTGTGTGACTTTGAAAAATCACCAAAAATGGTGGAAATCGAATTAGAGGTTGAATAAGATATGAAATTAAATATGAATGAGTCTATTTTCACATAAAAGAAATAATGTAAACAAAAGAATTTCATATTCTGTGATATTTGAATTTTTGTGAGGTAGGGTCAGAATGATGTCGGAATCCCCTATTCTGAATTTTGAAAATCATTAAAAATTGTATAAATATAATTATGGTTTATATTTATATGCTTAAATTTATTAATGAGTCTAATTTCAAGAGAAATAAATGGGAACATTATCCAAATTCTGTACAATAAGATAATTAATTTTTAGTGTTGAAGGGTCGGAACTGTCAGAGAGCAAAACATGGGAGACTTTAATGAATAAACTGTACATATTGGCTAAACCAAAAATTCTGAAAATTTTATGGTAATAAGATATATGAGTCTAGTTTTAGGGAAAATTATTGGATCTTAATTTGGAATTCTTTATCTCGAGATATAAATAATTTAGTGACCGTGACTCGAGTAGACAGCTTGAGATGAACATGAATAAATAGTGGAACTATGTGCAATTACGATTGTATTATCTTGAGAACATATTGGGAAGATTTATAAAAGCCTATTAACAAGTCACTTATTATTTAAATACCTACTTACTAAGCTATAATGCTTACCCTCCTTCTTTTTCTTTTTCCTATAGTGTCACAGATGCTAGCTCGAGTTGGAGGTCGTCGGAGATTCTATCACACTAACAAATTATTGATTGGTATTGTATCAACGGTATTCAAGTATTTTTAAGTCTATGGCATGTATAGGGACTTGTTCACTTGTGTACATGTTATTATGAGTTGGCCTAGAATATTGGCCTATGCTAATTAAAGGTCATTGTTGTATAAGGCCATTTGATGTGGCCAATATTTGTTATGTTATAAGTCTATGATGAATCATTACATGGATGTGCATGCTTGTTTGGGTTGGATGAGTGAATGTGTGATACTTATGTGTGGCAAATACTAAATGTGAATGGTTGAGTAAGTTATATGCTATGATTAGTTAAGTGTGTGTGTGGTTGTGCATGATGAATGTGATTTATAAATGGTGTGGGAATGCCATGATGTGGTTATTGGGATGCCTAAAAAATGCCATGTGTGTGTTGATAAACTTGGTATAAGTGCGCAAGAGTTTTTGGATGGAAAAAGGCTTGGTAAATAGCCTAACTTTCATCCACACGGCCTAGCACACGGGCGTGTGACTTGGCCATGTGACCTTAAATGGTTGATGATGTCATAAACAGCGAGTTACATGGGTCGAGGACACAGGCGTGTCCCAAGCCACACGGGCATGTGGCCCTATTTTGTGGTAAAATTTTCTAAGTATTACAAAGTTCTTGGTTTAGTCCTGAACCACTCCCAATATATGTTTTGGGTCTCGTAGGCCGTATAAGGGACAATATGATTATGAATGAAAATTTTTAAATTTGAATGGAAATTTGTGAATCGAAAATGATCGGTTAAATGTGATTAAGTCTGATAATGCCTCGTACCTTATTCCGGCGAAGGATACGGGTAAGTGGTGTTACATGGTTCTTGCTTATATTTTTCCAGACTTAATTCGAGTTCTTTCACCCTCCTAATCAGCATTTAAACCCATTTCAATTAGAGAAAAACGTTCTTGATCGATTGGCCATTTGAAACCCACAAATCATGAAGCGTAAGTGCAATTAAGGGTAACTAGTTTGTTATTTTGACATAGTTGTTGGGTAAAAGTTATGAATTGATTAAATGAAGGAATTTAATCATTAATTAGCTAATTATTTTCCAATATATTATTAAATTAGGTAATTATTAAATTATTTTCCAATAATTAGCTAATTATTCACTAGTGTACTGTGAGGAAGTAAAAAGTAGGGTGTGGGTCCTAAACTCATAAAATTGTTTGAAAAATGTTAAATATCATGTTATATTTGGTAAATTTCTTTCTTATTTGATTGACTTAATATCAAAATTATTGATTTTGTGAGTGGCCGAACCAGGTATGTTTCGAGCCTTAAAAGATTGACATGTTGGCAAAATTGCTAGTTTGATAGTAGGAATGTTTGATTGAGTTTGCAATTGCATATTTGTTATGAGATATGAGAATGTTTGACTGAATGATATAATGTGTTGAGATATTATGCTTATCTATGATTTAAACGCGTGAGATATTTGTTATATTGTGTATTGACAAGGGTGTAATTTATGCACAATAAAAATCTGTAAAGTATGTGAAATTGAACGATATTGATTGATACCAACACAATGGTAATTTGAAAGATTGGGCCACTGATTCTATTTACAGAAAGTTTGTGATTATTGAGGACATGTTGAGATGTCAATTGAATGTGAAAACTATTGAGATATGATTATGTATGAGATTGTGTGACATATTGCATATGCATTGGGTTGAGGTTTTGTGGTTGGCAGAGGAATTCTATTGAGTACCGACGGCATATTAAGTTTGCATTATTCATAGTCAGTGCACTACACCTGGAGTACCGAGGGGAATGGCAATTTATCGCATTTTTACTGGCAGCTTGTCTGCATTCTTATTGGCAGAATTTTCTGCATATTGTTATGAATAGTTTTAACCACAACGTGCTTAAGCCCATAATGTTTTAGAGTTCAAATGATGGGTTTTGGGGAACTCGTGGTGTGTAGCGGATGATATGGGTAGGAACCATTTTGCATTGCATCGTGCTCATGACATATTCGAATGTTATTGATTTATGCTTCGTTTTGTATTGTGTTGTATTGAATGGTATCGAAATTAATGATTGTTATTCGAATGAATGATGACCCATGCTCATACACCGTTTGACATTAATTTGATATTGGACATGTAGTGATATGAAATTCCAATGATGGTTTTGTGTTCTTTTGTTAATGCTAATATGTTTCACTGTATTTGATATTTTTGTTTTTTTCTGTTAAAATAATTGTTCAACTCACGCTGAGCTTTTCATAAGCTCACCCCAATAGTGTTTAACTTTTTAGGTAAACCTCAAAATTAGGACCCGGCTCACCATTCAGAGAATCAACTTGGACCTCAGATTATTATTATTTTAATTAAGTATTATTAAGTATTTATTGGTTTTAGCTTGTAATTTTTAATTATTTTTGGTCTGCGGCTTGGTAACTTTTCTTTTGGGGATTTTTGCATGCATGGATTACTTAAGCATAATAATCGGATAATGCATGATATCAGACTTAAGTAAAATTTGATATTGTTCCCTAGTTTCCGCTAAATTGCAAAGGAACCATTTTTGAAAAAAAAAAAACAAATCGATAAGGCAACTAATTTTCCAAAATGACTTGAAAAATGGTTTTTCTGCTGTATTAGTTTAACTTTGAGTTTTTTTTTAAAGAAGAGTGATAAGAAAATGGTTTTTCTAAAAGAACTCTATCAAAAATAAAATGAATCCTAAGTATATATGGCCTAATGAAGAATGCTTTTAAGCTAACATAAAGTACAACTACGGTTTTCTTTAAAATGAGTTTATTTAAAGTCTTCAAAAGTAACGTATGTTAGCTTAGCCATTTTGGTGGCTAATGTAGCCTTCTCAATCTAGTCATAACGTTTAGGCAGTGTTTGGAATGTTACATTTAGTGGTATTAGAGCCTTGATTCAAAACCTTGAACTGAGTTTTTAAATCTACTTAAGTAAGTTTGCATGCATGCATACATGAAAAAGGGGAAATTTTGGAAAAAGAAGCCACAGAGAATTTTGAAAATGATATTCTACAAAAAAAATCAGGTCCGAGACTTCGATTTGCCATGAAAAAGATGCTATTAAGTTATAGGTAAACACTTGAGGTGTATTACTCTAAACATAGGACTGAAATAGTTAGTATTTATTTTTTCTTTAAAACTATAAGATAGGAAATTAAAAATTAACTGAAGTTAGCTAGTGATTATTTTTTCTGAAACTGAAGGTCAAATTTAAGACCATAGGATACATAATTAACAATTGTAGAATGAGGAACCATATGGCTTAGCATCGAGCTACCCAATTTGAGTGATTTGCTTCTCAAATTGAATCAATTTGAGTGATTTCCAATTTAAGACTGACGTCGTGATTGCGCTTACTTTTGAAGGCAAAAAACCAGGAGGTTGGGGATGATGCATTGTCTGTCCCAAGCGATATTAGGAGTTTTAGAAAAGGTTTTCAAGATTATGGTTGAAAGGACTAATATGGAGGAAGAGACTAAATGCTTAGAGTGCAAAAGAAAGGAAAAGAATAAAGTTCGAAAAAAGGAGAGATTCTGCTTCTACTGGACCAAATCTGTGACCTTTAAAGTGGGCCAGATGAGTCAGACTTCAACAAAAGGTTGTAGTAGTTATTACGGGGGAAACTATTAGATTAGTTAGGATTCCGATTTGTAGATATTATGGTAAGCATAATCTAGTAAAGCTTCTATCAAAATTGGGAATTGGGGTAGAGGAAATTATTAGTAACGTTTCCTTAATTAGATATGCAAAATATATGTTAGGAATTTAAGGAGATGCATTGTCTAGAGTTGTGTTGAAATTAAAGTTGTGCAGCGAAAGCTTAGTGGCCTGGTTTGAAGGAAAAGGGTTAACATCCCAAATAGAGAGTGATCATGCCTTAATTTTTTATGAATCGAGAGAATTTCGAGGACGAAATTTCCTTAAAAAGGGGAGAATTGTAACATCCCAAAAATCGAGGGTTAGTAGAATCGGGCTTGTGAATCGAGAGAGAGTGATCATGCCTTAATTTTTTAAATTCTCTATGCATTTTTAGGAAATAAATAAGGTATTGGTTTGTTGGTTAAGTGTTAGTGTAATGTTTCTTGAAACCTAAGTTCAAATCCCTTCTCTCGCATCATTTTTATTATTTTGAAAAATTTGCATTAAACCCTAGTATGTGACATGCCTTATTTTTTAAAATAAATATTTCAAATTATATCAAGAATGAGTTATTGGTTTGATGGTTAAACATTAGTGAATTTATCCTTGAGGTCCTAACTTCAATTCCCTTCCTATTCAAATAATTTAATTTTTTGACAAAAACCCCTTGTTTTAATATGTGGGCCATCCAAGCTTAGTTAACCTAGGTATAAGTATTAATTTTTCACTAAAAATCATCCTTTAATCCTCCTCCTCATTTCCCTAGTCGTTTCTCTCCTCCTCTCCTTCTCTTTGATTTTAATTTTTTCCTTTCCTCCATTGTTGTCGTCGCCTACACCTAGTTTTACCATCTCTTTCTTTTTTTTTTCTTTTTGCCACATGATTTGTTAACATATTCTCCACCATATTGCTTTCATTTTTCCTCATTAAAATCAGCACCAAATCTAAAATCTTGAACTACAAGATCGTTCCCGAACATTGCAAAGAAAGTGCCATTGTGGTTTCTCTCGACTAGCTTGGGTAAGGTTTCTTTTCTCTTCAATTTCTTGATTACTTTTTTTAATTAAAAACAAAAATTTCCAGTTCTTGAATTTGGTGGATTTTAAATGATTTCAAAGGTATTTTTCTAGATTTTAATGAAATCTCAAACCATTTTAAAATTTAGCCCCAATTTTGGCCACCGCAGGTGGTGGTGTGTGCACCTATGGACAAGAAAATGGGCTATTTTGTTTCTTGGTTCTTAATTATATTTTTTCAGCCTTAATTTGAGTTATTTAACCCTCATAATCAGCTTTTAAACCCATTTAAATTAGGGAAAATGTTCTTGAACGATTGACCATTCAAAACCCACAAATCGTGAAGCGTAAGTGCAATTAAGGGTAACTAGTTTGTTATTTCGACATAGTTGTTGGGTAATGGTAATGAATTGATTAAATGAAGAAATTTAATCATTAATTAGATACTGATTTTAAAGTATATTATTGGATTAGGTGCTGACCCCAACGCCCCAAATCATCCATAAAGGCGAAGAACGATTGTATGTAGGTTTGCATCGATACTGTGCAAATCTAACTAGTTTGGATTCATAAAATAGTTATAATTTCAACGATCGGTTTGAACTCATAAGTTGGTGTTTGGGGGCTGTTTTAATGGTAAATTGATTGAATTTATACTGAATTTTGGTTTTGGTTCGTTTAAGGAATTATTAAGGAAAATTGAAAGATTCATTAGTGCACTGCAAGGAAGCAAAAAATAAGGTGTGGGTCCTAAACTCATAAAATTATTTGAAAATGTTAAATATCATGTTATATTTGATAATTTAGATTTGGATTGACTTAATAGCCAAATTATTGATTTTGTGAGTAGCCGAAGCAGATATGTTTCGAGCCTTAAAAGATTGACATGTTGGCAAAATTGCTAGTTTGATAGTAGGAATGTTTGATTGAGTTTGTAATTGCATATTTGTTATGAGATATGAGAGTGTCTATAGCATCCCAGAATTTGGGGTTAGAAATTTTGAGGTTGTGGTTAGGGTCATTTAAGAGGTCGAGCACTTGAGTGGGTTTTCGCGTTTTAATGCCATAATGGGCCTGCTGGTCTTTGTTATGTGTTAATTTGCCTTTGGGTTCCGGGTTCGAGTCCTCATGTGTGTTTTGAAGAGCTAATTTATTTTGGTTTTGCTTTTTAATTTTTAAAAATTTACTTTTAAAAATTAAAAAGAGGAGTTTTTTTTTAGTTTCACGTTCTTCTTCATTTTTCTTTTTCTTCACTATTGTTCCGCTTTTTATTTCTGTTCTTTCCAAATTTCAAAGTTGTTTTTTTCTTTGTTCTTCCGTTTTACGCACTTGTTATCTATCTTTCCGTTAAAGGTGATTGATCTTGTGTGTTTTATGTAATCAGATGTGAGTCAGAATAGTCTCGTAGAGGTGAAGCGGTTAATCCTTGTTGTTTGCAATATCGATTTAAGGTGTGTTTCCAAAACTATTGATTTTAAGTGTTAAGTCATTTATGGATGTGACACTTCCACACGGCTTAGACACTTCCACACGACCGGGGCACATGGCCATGTGACCCTATTTTGCAGAATTTTTGTTTTGAGTCATAAACTATATGTTTTATGTTTCTGTGTATTTCGACCCTCGTTCAAGCTTCAGTAAGGTGTTTGGGGCTCAATTTAGTTTGGTTCATGTATATATATATGTTTATGGGCTTTAATTTTATTGCTCATTTATGTGATGAATAAGTATGAGTTTATTGTTATTGTCGTAACTGAATATTAGAATACAAGTGTAATCAAATCTGAATCTGTTCAACTGGAAATGTTAATGTCTGTTTCTGTATGTTGTCTGCGAAACGTGTACATTGTTGTATAGGATGAAAATCTTGGAATCTGGTTATGAATAGAAGGAAGACAGACTTAGCAGTTTTAACTGTGATACTTTTGTATAGTGGTTACCACACTACCCTATACGTATATCAGCTCAGCTGTATACAGTTACTCAAGTGGCATAGTTCCACGTTATATGGTGTGTAGGGTGGATGAACCTATTATGGTTCCATGTGGTGTGCATGGTGGACGGGCCTACCATAGACCTTATGTGGTGTGCTGGATGGACAAAGTGGTGTTTGGTTGGTGGGGTGGGATTTTTGACTTGTGCATTCGTTCGCATCTGAATATACGTCTGTTTTTCAGAACATTTTGTCTGTTGTGTGAACTTTTGGTTATTAACAATATAGTTAGTGTCATGTAATATGTTCTGATTATTGCGTATGATTGGAACATCATTTCTGTGGTTTGATATTGTATTTGACATATCGATTAAGGCTTTCGTAAGTGATAATTTTACACATATGCTTGTTTGAAGTATTTATTGTGTCACTCTATATTTTTCCATCTGTTCAGGTTTCAGACTCACACTGAACTCGTGTAGCTCATCTCTATAGTGTTTTTCCTTTTAGGTACATTCTGTGTTTTGGAGCTGGACTCAGCATACCGAAGGTCTCAAAAAGATATGGTTTGATTCGGTTTAAGTAAAATCTCATAAGTTTTATATGGTTAATTTTAAGTCGGTTTGTAAAACGATTATATAAATTGTGGTACAAGTTTTTATGGTGGATTTCGTAAGGTGTTATTTGAACTTAACTTTAGAAACTGTGGATTTTATTTTTGAATGTTTGATGTCAGTTTCATATTGTTTCAAACATAATGAACAACAAGGTTTTCTTGGTTTGAAGTAAAGTTTTTTTATCTGCCATTTTTGGTGGCCAATGTAACCTCTAGGATTCAACCCAAACTTCTAGGCCAGGTTTTAGGGTGTTACAATGTTTAACTGAATGATATAATGTGTTGAGATATTATGCTTATCTATGATTTAAACGCGTGAGATATTTGTTATATTGTGTACCGAAAAGGGTGTTATTTATGTACAATAAAGATCCATCAAGTATGTGAAATTGAACGATATTGATTGATACCAACACAATGGTAATTTGAAAGATTGGGACACTGATTCCATTTACTGAATTGTGATTATTGTTGTAATATCCCTGATTTATGGCTTATCAATTTCTGCTTAAATAAATGTGAGAGCATGTTTATGTGTATGAGAATGTGTTTTATAAACTTTGGGAACTTTAGAATGTAGATAAATGCCTTAGAAATTATTAGATTTTAAATCTAGAAAAGGGAGCTAGGCAGAGTGGCCTTAAGAGAAAATGTAGGGGAGATATGACACACAAATGGGCTTGGTAAAGTGGCTTGGAGGCGCCACTTAAGGCCTCTGGAAATGACGCCACAAGCAGGTGCAGATGGGCCAGGGTTCGAGTCACAAGGGAGGCAAATAAGAGCTTTTATTTTTGCAGCTAAGATGTACAGAGATGGACGGCATGGGGAGTCTATGGGAGGAGTTTAAGATGAGGTGTTATTCTTTTAAAAAATTCGGCTAAGTTAGGGAGATAATGGTTGGTTTATTCAGATTATTTTAAGGGATAAAGAAGAGGAAAAATAGGAGGAAAGAAAGGGATGAGATAGGGGGAGGAGAGTTGGCCGTATAGGGGGATCTAGGGGTGATAATTTCGGCAAAAGGGAGGAGTGTGAGGACATTTGTTTTTGTTCTTCTCATTTGTGCCTCTGCCGAAATTCTCTAGTTATCTTTTTCTCTTTTATTTTGTTAAAACACAAGTAAGCCTAGCCGATTTCTCCATCTTTTTCTTCTTCAAAGATTATCACCATTGCCAAATTGCTCAACCCTTCTCTCCTTCTTCTCACAATTTCATAAAAGCCGAAACTAAGTACTTGCTAGACCCTAGCCGATTGTTCAGTGAATCCCAAAGCCGAATCTATTGTGGTGTCAGGCAGGGGTGTTGTCGATTTCTTCAGTAGGGGTAAGATCAAATTCGATTTCCATTCTTTTTCTTTCAGGCTTGTCGAAGTCTAAGATCTAATCTCTATTATTATTCTTTGGCCGAAACTATAAAAAAAAGGTTTCGGGATTTGCCTATTGTCGACTACAAGGAAGGATCTTCGGGACTTCTAAGATCTAAGGTAAGCTATGGGGGATATTCGGCCATAGGCCATTTCATTGTGTTTTAATGTTAGATTAGATCTAACATGTGCTTATAAGAATTTCAATATCACCAAGAGTAAGGATCGATTTTGGGATTTAAGATTCATAAGGTAAGAGCATGTGATATTCGGCCAAGGCCTATTCAATGATTAAGATCTATTTCTTATTTATTCAAAAAGACGAAAACTAACCATTTAGGTAATTTAGTGCCTAACCGATTGCAAGAAGAGGTATCACCAAGTTTTCGGGATTTCAGTAAACTCGCTAAGTATACCAGGTGTGTACCCCACACTAAATCTTATTAGATAACGACTTTAATTTAATATATATGTGTCAGTAATAATATGAATGTGGCCAAAGGTACCATGCAATGGTACAAAGTACTCAGGTACGTGATCCCGACATTATACTAATAAGTGATATGAATATTTGACACATGGCATAAGGAAATATTGATAAGAATGTGAAATAAGGAATATGGCATGACTTATGCATGATTTGTATGACATGGGGCATATGGGTGATATGTAAGGGGGAAGTGAATTGGTGGTTTAATACCACATTATCTGAATATGGTGACTTCGGTCACAATTATCTGAATGTGGTGTCTCATGACACAAAATATAATATCTGTTGGCTATGCCACAATTTTATAAGGGCGATGAGCACGTCGATTGCAGCCGATCGCCTCGCCGATGATGTGTAGCGGATGGAGGGTTGACTTAGTAGTCCCCACGGTGTGCAGGTTGGTACGAGTGATGTGTAGCGGATGGTACCTAGGTTTGGGTTCGGGTTTGCATCATTATCTTTAATTATATGTATATGTATGAACTGTTGTGCCTAAAATTGTTGGGACTTAGAGTTGGTTGTTACACATTGAGTCTATTTGACTCACCCCGTTGTGGGAACATTTTTCAGGTGACACTCAGTGATGGACCAGGTCGGCAGGAACTTATTGGTAGCCATGCTCAGTTCGAGATTTTATTTTATTTTGGACTTGTTATATTTTAAGTATTTTGGATTCCTTTTGGATTTCATTTTCGATGTAATAAGGCCATAGTATGAACTGTTTATGCATGCTTTTTATTTGATTTAAGTACGATACGATTGAGGTTAAATCAAGGTTAAATGGTTTTTCTTAAAAATAAATATTAAGTGTTTTTGCTACCTAAACATGAATAATTTTCAATTTAAAGGTAAAATTTTTAAAACAATCTCGGCATATCTTTTAGTATGAGAATAAAGTTTTTAATAAATCCCTGATTTCTAAGTTAACAAAGTTTTCAATCGAACCCAACACAAACAAATCAAATTACCTTCAAAAACCACTCAGATTTTTTTCAAATAAACAAACAAGTTTTGAATTAGTTTTATTCAAGGAACATACCAGATCCGGTCAAGGCTCGTGGGCCGGGTTTGGGGTGTTTCAGCTTGGTATCAGAGCCCAGTTTTAAACTCTCGGCCTTGGGTTTAAAGCCCATAACGTTTTTAAAGTAAGGCCCAAACAAGTTTTGTGGAAATTTTTGTGAATTAAGCAGGTTTTCTGGCATGGCACCCAAGTCTCTGACCCGAAGTCCACCAGGTAAGTATCTCTAATTGTTGTGTGAATTATAGTATGACTTGTAGAAGGGTATAAATGGAATGTAGAATAGTATATTAAGTACTTGAACCCTAGGACTAGTTTACCCCAACAATTGCATAAAACTTTAATGCCTAATTAAACCAACCTGTGGCTAAGTCGCCGAGTTAGGGTGTGGCAACCATTGTGCGCATGTCTAGGATTGGATTCAGGAAGAGCCTGGTATTTAAGTAGTCCTCGTGACTCACCTCCTCTTCGCTGGAATCCTACCTGGTGCATAGCTACGGTTCACCCTAACCAAGAGGACTCATTCACGGGCTAAACTCAATAACTAAAACCCGAAAGGGACTAGCCATATTTTTATAAAAACCCTAGTTTTAAAAATCAACAAACTACCCTTTTGAGTTCTGAAAATTATTTATTTTGAAAATTTTCCAAAAAATATTCTCAATTTACAAAATTACCCAAGTACCCCCGATTGTAAAATTACTAAAATACCCTTGATTTATAAAAATTACTATACTACCCATAGATTTTATCAAGATATTCTTACTTTACAAAATATCCAAAAACCCCTATTTTGCAAAATATTAAAATACCCTGATTTGGAAAATTTATTAAAATACCCCTAATTTACCAAATTACCAAAATGACCCCGATTTCCAAAATTTCTGCAACAACACCAATTTGGAAAACAAATTCTCAAAAAAGAACCCCAAGTTTTGCAAATTTTGAAATACCTTTGATTTCTAAAGTTTTTTTTAAATTGAGCCCGACTTATTACCAAAATACCCTTGTAGGATAAATGACGAAAATACCCCTGGGGTAGGAACAGACGACAATGTTTGAATAGTGAATGTGTGTGTGCTACTAAATGGATGCACTTCTCTGAATTAGGATAGAAGACCTGGAACTTGGAATGATCAAAAGAATTACTTCTAAACTTCTTTCATAAAACTTCTTCGCGGATAATCAGTGGAACAAGGACTAATTCATAAAACTCTGTAATCAGATTAAAGCGCGATTGTAGAAATGAGCTCCAGGGGACGTGGTCGTAATGTGTGAGGACGCGATCGAGGCAGGATGACCGTGTCGGAACCCGTTAGATCGGGTCAAGGGTCTAAGAATGAGGTACCACCACCCCCACCACCAGTTGTTGGTGTTGAGCAGCAAGATCAGACGGGGGATGATGTAGTATCGCAAGCGGTGCTGCGAGTTCTTGAAATGGTGGCCGGAGCAGGAGGAAATATGGGAGCTCGAAAATCTGTACCCAAGCGACTCCGAGCTAATGGAGTTGAGGTGTTTCGTGGCGTATCCGGCGTGGCACCCAGTACAGCTGAGTATTGGTTGGAAGCAACCGAGCGAATTATGGATGAGTTGGATTTGACCCCTGAGGAGAAACTGAAAGGAATGGTGGCGCTGTTACGCGATAAAGCATATCAATGGTGGTTAACAGTTCCGGATGGTGCCACAGCTGAGGATCTTACTTGGGAATATGTTAAGGCGGCGTATCAGAAGAAGTATGTTGGAACCAGATATACTGATGCATAGAGGAAGGCTTTTCTGGGGCTGGTTCAAGGGAACAAGTCCGTGGCGGAGTATGAGGCAGAATTTTTAAGGTTAAGCCGATATGCTCGAGGCGTGGTGGCTACGGAGCATGAGCGATGTGTTCGTTTTGAGGATGGACTAAGGGATGACCTGAGGTCGTTAATAGCCCCACACCAGGAGCGGGAGTTTGCTGCGTTAGTAGAGAAGGCTAAGGTAGCCGAGGGAATTAAGGACTCTGTAAGGCAGAACTCTGATCGGAATAGACAGAAGAGAGGTTTTGGATCGTCAGGCTCGTCTGGGAATGTACAGAAGAGGCCTGGAGTTGATGGGCCGCGAGGCCAGCAAGTTGGTTCAGAAGGGCAGTATTGTACTTGTAATCAATGTGGAAAAATGCACTTAGGGGAGTGTTGGAAGAAAACGAGAGGATGCTTTAAGTGCGGGTCGAAGGATCATATGATTAAGGACTATCCCATTAAGATAGACGGGAGCCGACCGTCAGGTCAGGGTGTTAATCAGGCGGGTAGAGGTGGACAGCAGCCTCAGCGAGGTCGTGGTCTGAATGGTAAGGGTAACGGTGCTGGAAGAGGACGTGGAACACCTGGCAGAGGTGTCAGTAATACAGAGGCAAGGCAGCCGGGTCTAGTGTATGCGGTTCACTGGAGGGAGGATGGAGACGCGCTGGACATCATAACCGGTACGTTCCTTATTTTTGGCAAGCCTTATTTTGCTCTGATTGATGTGGGCTCGATCCATTCCTATGTTGCATGTAGAATAGTTGAAACTCTAGACATAGCTTCTGAACTTTCTAGTAGGGAGATGACTGTAGTAAGCCCACTAGGTCAAACTGTAGTGGTGAACAAGATATTTCTGAGTGTACCCCTAGAAATTCAGGGAGTGAACTTTCCTGCCGACTTGATGGAACTACCCTTCAGAGAATTCGATCTCATTCTTCGTATAGACTGGCTAGTAGAACATCGAGCTGTGTTGAATTGTGCAGCTAAGCGAATCGAGTTAAGGTCCCCGGAGGATGAGGTGGTAATTATGATAGGAGAAAGAAGAAACCACTTGTCTAATGTAGTTTCAGCGCTGAAAGCTGATAAGATGGTTCGAAAAGGGTGCAAGGCATTTTTGGCCTTCGTAAGTGCGTTGGATGGGAAGGAAGGGGGAGTTAGCGGAGTTAGAACCGTAAGGGAATTTGTGGATGTCTTTTCGAAGGAATTACCTGGAATACCCTCGGATAGGGAAGTGGAATTCGGAATTGATTTGCTGCAAGGAACAGCTCCTGTGTCAATTGCCCCTTATAGAATGGCACCTAAGGAGTTGGTTGAGATCAAGGCTCAGATCCAAGAGTTGCTTGATCGTGGGTTTATTCGACCCAGTGTGTTTCCATGGGGAGCACTGGTCTTGTTTGTAAAGAAGAAGGACGGAACTATGCGTATGTGCATAGATTATCGTCAGTTGAATAAGCTGACCATCAAGAACAAGTACCCATTGCCAAGGATAGACGACTTGTTCAATCAGCTTAAGGGGGCAGCAGTGTTCTCAAAAATCGATCTAAGGTCTGGATATCATCAGTTGAAGGTGAAGGAGATAGATATCCATAAGACAGCTTTCCGGACAAGATACGGCCATTACGAGTTCTTGGTAATGCCATTTGGGTTGACGAATGCCCCAGCCGTGTTCATAGATATGATTAACCGGGTCTTTCAACCTTACTTGGATAGGTTCGTCGTTGTGTTCATCGACAACATCCTAGTATACTCCAAGTCGGAGGAGGAGCATGATGAGCATCTTCGGGTTGTGTTGCAAGTGTTGAGGGAGAAGAAGCTTTATGCCAAATTCAGCAAGTGTGAATTTTGGCTTAAGGAGGTGGCATTCTTAGGGCATGTGGTGTCTGCAGAGGGAATAAGGGTTGATCCTAGGAAGATTGAGACAGTGTTAGATTGGAAACCACCTAAGTCTGTGGCTGAGATTCGTAGCTTCTTCGGATTGGTAGGCTACTACAGAAGGTTCGTGGAAGGATTCTCATCGATAGCCGCACCTTTGACGAAGTTGTTGAGGAAGGAGGTACCTTTCGTATGGACAGATAAGCAACGGGAGAGATTTGAGAAGCTTAAGAGGGTTTTGACCGAAGCTCCGGTTTTGATTTAGCCGGAGGCAGGAAAGGACTTCGTGGTGTATTGTAACGATTCTCATACGGGATTGGGATGTGTTCTGAGGCAAGACAGAAAGGTAGTCGCGTATGCGTCTCGACAACTAAGGCCACATGAGGTTAACTACCCGACGCATGATTTGGAATTGGCGATAGTGGTCTTTGCTCTTAAGGTGTAGAGGCACTACCTTTATGGAGAAAAGTCAGTGATCTACACTGACCACAAGAGCCTCAAGTATCTGTTGACTCAAAAGGAGTTGAACCTGAGACAGTGAAGGTGGGTGGAGTTGTTAAAAGATTACGATTGTTCTATAGAGTACCACCCGGGCAAGGAGAATGTAGTGGCAGATGCCCTAAGTCAGAAAATGGTGTCGGATCTGAGGGCGATGCTCAACATCTGAGTTTATATGACGACGGAAGTTTGTTGGCAGAGTTGCAAGTCAAGCCGACATGGCTGAATGAGGTAAAGGAAAGTCAGTTGGTGGATAAGGATTTAAGTGCTAAGTTACAGCAAGTGCAGAATGGAGAGTTGGAAGATCATGGTATTAATGACGAGGGACTATTGTGTTTCAAGGGTAAGGTCTCAGATGCCAAGAATGAGGAACTTAGGCGAGAGAATTCTTCGAGAATCGCATAGTAGCCCTTATGCTATGCATCCCAGAGGCGATAAGTTGTCACAGATTTTAAAGGAACAGCAGTTTGGTGGCTTTGATCTTAAGAGGAAGTTACTGAATTTGTCGGCAAGTGTTTGACGTGTCGACAAGTTAAAAATTTGAACACCAAGTTCCATCGAGGTTGCTTCAACCGATAAAGATTCCGCTGGAAGTGGGAGAGAATCACCATGGACTTCGTTAGTGGGCTTCCCCTTACGCCTACTAAGAAGGACTCGGTATGGGTGATAGTGGATCGGTTGACAAAGTCCGCGCATTTCTTGCCAGTGCGAGTTGACTATTCTTTGCAGAAGTTGGCGAAATTGTATGTGACAGAAATTGTAAGGTTGCATGGAGTGCCGGTGTCAATCATTTCAGATAGGGATCCAAGGTTTACGTCTCGATTTTGGAAGGCTCTACATCAAGCTTTAGGCACCAGATTGGATTTCACTACGGCTTTTCATCCACAATCAGACGGTCAATCTGAACGAGTAATCCAAGTGTTAGAGGATATGTTAAGAGGCTGTGTAATTGACTTCAGAGGAAGTTGGGAAAAATATTTGCCTCTAGTAGAATTTGCATACAATAATAGCTATCAAGCCAGTATTCGGATGGCACCGTATGAAGTGCTGCATGGACAGAAGTGTCGCACTCCTACGTGTTGGACGGAATTAGGGGAACGGCGAGTTTTGGGTCCAGAGATTGTGGCAGAATCTAAGGAAAAGGTTGAGGTAATTCGGGCACGGTTGAAGGAGGCATCTGACAGGCAAAAGTCGTATGCGGATCTCAAATAGAAGGAAATAGAATTTGCTGTAGGAGACCAAGTGTTTCTTAAGGTTTCGCCATGGAAGAAGGTAATGCGATTTGGTCGCAAAGGGAAGTTAAGTCCAAGGTTTATAGGACCTTATCGAGTATTGAAGAGAATTGGACTAGTGGCATACCAGTTGGAGTTGCCTTCGGAATTGAAGCAGATGCACGGCGTATTTCATGTTTCTATGCTATGTAGTTATCAATCGGATCCATCTCATGTGGTTCCAGTTGAAGAGGTGGAGCTAAGGCCAGATTTGTCCTATGAGGAGGAGCCAATTCAGATCTTGGAACGAGATGTGAAAGTGTTACGGAGGAAGTCAGTTCCTCTAGTTAAAGTGCTATGGCATAATCATGGATCAGAAGAAGCTTCGTGGGAGCCAGAAGAAGCAATACGATAGCAATACCCTCTCTTATTTCAGCCAGGTAATTTCGAGGACGAAATTCTTTTAAGGGGGGTACACCTGTAATATCCCTGATTTATGGCTTATGTATTTTTGCTTAAATAAATGTGAGAGCAAGTTTATGTGTATGAGAATGTATTTTATAAACTTTGGGGAACTCTAGAATGTAGATAAATGCCTTAGAAATTATTAGATTTTAAATCTAGAAAAGGGAGCTAGGCAGAGTGGCCTTAAGAGAAAATATAGGGGAGATATGACACACAAATGGGCTTGGTAAAGTGGCTTGGAGGCGCCACTTAAGGCCTCTGGAAATGACACCACAAGCAGGTGCAGATGGGCCAGGGTTCGAGTCACAAGGGAGGCAAATAAGAGCTTTTATTTTTGCAGCTAAGATGTACAGAGATGGACGGCATAGGGAGTCTATGGGAGGAGTTTAAGATGAGGTGTTATTCTTTTAAAAAATTCGGCTAAGTTAGGGAGATAATGGTTGGTTTATTCAGATTATTTTAAGGGATAAAGAAGAGGAAAAATAGGAGGAAAGAAAGGGATGAGATAGGGGAGGAGAGTTGGCCGTATAGGGGGATCTAGGGGTGATAATTTCGGCAAAAGGGAGGAGTGTGAGGCCATTTGTTTCTTTTCTTCTCATTTGTGCCTCTGTCGAAATTCTCTAGTTATCTTTTTCTCTTTTATTTTGTTAAAACACAAGTAAGCCTAGCCGATTTCTCCATCTTTTTCATCTTCAAAGATTATCACTATTGCCAAATTGCTCAACCCTTCTCTCCTTCTTCTCACAATTTCGTAAAAGCCGAAACTAAGTACTTGCTAGACCCTAGCCGATTGTTCAGTGAATCCCAAAGCCGAATCTATTGTGGTGTCAGGCAGGGGTGTTGTCGATTTCTTCAGTAGGGGTAAGATCAAATTTGATTTCCATTCTTTTTCTTTCAGGCTTGTCGAAATCTAAGATCTAATCTCTATTATTGTTCTTTGGCCGAAACTATGAAAAAAAGGTTTCGGGATTTGCCTATTGTCGACTACAAGGAAGGATCTTCGGGACTTCTAAGATCTAAGGTAAGATATGGGGGATAATCGGCCATAGGCCATTTTATTGTGTTTTAATGTTAGATTAGATCTAACATGTGCTTATAGGAATTTCAATATCACCAAGAGCAAGGATCGATTTCGGGATTTAAGATTCATAAGGTAAGAGCATGTGATATTCGGCCAAGGCCTATTCAATGATTAAGATCTATTTCTTATTTATTCAAAAAGACGAAAACTAACCATTTAGGTAATTTAGTGCCTAACCGATTGCAAAAAGAGGTATCACCAAGTTTTCGGGATTTCAGTAAACTCGCTAAGTATACCAGGTGTGTACCCCACACTAAATCTTATTAGATCACGGCTTTAATTTAATATATATGTGTTTGTAATAATATGAATGTGGCCAAAGGTACCATGCAATGGTACAAAGTACTCAGGTACGTGATCCCGACATTATACTAATAAGTGATATGAATATTTGGCACATGGCATAAGGAAATATTGATAAGAATGTGAAATAAGGAATATGGCTTGACTTATGCATGATTTGTATGACATGGGGCATATGGGTGATATGTAAGGGGGAAGTGAATTGGTGGTTTAATACCACATTATCTGAATGTGGTGACTTCGATCACAATTATCTGAATGTGGTGTCTCATGACACAAAATATAATATCTGTTGGCTATGCCACAATTTTATAAGGGCGATGAGCACGTCGACTGCAGCGACTGCCTTCGATGATGTGTAGCGGATGGAGGTTGAGTTAGTAGTCCCCACGGTGTGCCAGGTTGGTACGGGTGATGTGTAGCGGATGGTACCTAGGTTTGGGTTCGGGTTTGCATCATTATATTTAATTATATGTATATGTATGAACTGTTGTGCCTAAAATCGTTGGGACTTAGTGTTGGTTGTTACAAACTGAGTCTATTTGACTCACCCCGTTGTGGGAACATTTTTCAGGTGAAACTCAGTGATGGACCGGGTCGGCAGGAACTTAGTGGTGGCCATGCTCAGTTCGAGATTTTATTTTATTTTGGACTTGTTATATTTTAAGTATTTTGGATTCCTTTTGGGTTTCGTTTTTGATGTAATAAGGCCATAGTATGAACTGTTTATGCATGCTTTTTATTTGATTTAAGTACGATACGATTGAGGTTAAATCAAGGTTAAATGGTTTTTCTTAAAAATAAACATTAAGTGTTTTTGCTACCTAAACATGAATAATTTTCAATAGAAAGGTAAAATTTTTAAAACAATCTCGGCATATCTTTTAGTATGAGAATAAGGTTTTTAATAAATCTCTGATTTCTAAGTTAACAAATTTTTCAATCGAACCCAACACAAACAAATCAAATTACCTTCAAAACCACTTGGATTTTTTTCAAATAAACAAACAAGTTTTGAATTAGTTTTATTCAAGGAACATACCAGATCCGGTCAAGGCTCGTGAGCAGGGTTTGGGGTGTTTCAATTGTGGACATGCTGAGCATGTCAAATGAATGTGAAATGTATTGAGATATGATTATGTATGAGATTGTGTGACATATTGCATATGCATTGGGTTGGGATTTTGTGGTTGAACAGAGGAGTTCCGTGGAGTACCGGTGGCATATAAAGTTCACATTATTCGTAGTCAGTGCATTGCACTTGGAGTATCGAGGGGAATGGCGATTTATCGTTGGCAGCTTGTCTGTATTCTTACTAGCAGAATTTTTTGCATATTGTTATCAGTGGTTTTAACCACAACAGGCTTAAGCCCATAATGTTTTGGAGTTCGGATGACGGGTTCTGGGGAACGCGTGGTGTGTAGCGGATGGTATGGGTAGGCACCATTTTGCATTGCATCATGCTCACAACATATTCAAATATGTTACGTTTTGTATTGTGTTGTATTTAATGGTATCGAAATTAATGATTGTTACATGAATGAATGATGGCCCATGCTCATACACTGTAACACCCCAAACCCGGCCTAGGAGTTAGTCCTGAATCTGGCGTGTCACATTGAAGTGTTTTTCAAAAACCATGTTTTCCATGAAAACCCTTCTTAATACTTAAAAACTAAAGTCTCAGTTTGTGTTTGTTCAATTTCGAAACGTGGTTCATCGAAAAGTTAATCACATTTAAAAACATTATTAACTTCGTTAAAAATCTCTTTTAGTTGAGGAAGCTAATTTAAGGTAAATAAGTTTAAAATGTATTTTTTTTAAAAACAGTAATTGGGTTGAAAACTCGTCTACGTCTAATAGATATTAAACGTAACAAAATCCCAAATTCAGAATTAAATCCAGAGAGGCCTTACTACAGAAATTAAAACCCAAAACGAAATTTAAAACATATATGAAGTCCAAAGCATAACAGCCGCAGTCGTGTGGTCACCTCTGAGTCTTTCGCAGCACCGATCCTCCTAACGCTGGGGATTACTTGCATAGTTAAAAACGGGGTGAGTTTACGAAAACTCAATGTGTAATCCCCTTACTAGAGTAACAGTCAGTATACAGAAATAGAAACTGAAATAGTTTGGGCCAAATCCCTTTAGCAGTAACAGTACAGTCCAGTTCAGAGCATACGTAGGCCAAAACCCATTACAATATCATTTGGGTCACAGCCCATAACAGAATCAATTGGGCCTAGCCCAAACCAATAACAAAAAAAGTGGCCCTAAGCCTAGTACAATGAAAAATCTCATAAACAGATATGCAACAGTATGAGGATACATCCCATCCCGATCCAGCCAACACACCACCCGTACCAACCCTTATGGTGGCCCATAACGACCTAAGCCCATGAGAACGCTCATGGTGGCCTCAACCATCTTACACCCAAATTTGTGGGCTCGGTCCACCACACGTGCAATCGCACGCTCGTGTGGCATCATTCGTCGGTATTTCGGCTTTTTGGCATTTTGTTGATCTACGGTCAAAAGGAGTATGGTTACACACCTTCGGCTTATCAGCCGACTATCAGGTACAGGGTAAAAATACACACCTATTAACGAAGTCGAGTGAACCGCTCACGAGCCTAAAGCCTACATTCAAACACATTTGTCATCAATCCCCTTCTCGTACAACCAGACCAACATCCAATAAATCCTTACGCTATCATCTTTATTAAAGAACTCTAAATCCCTACCTTGATCGACATAAGGTCACACCCCTACGCCGCTGCCAGAGATTAACCACTAGGCCTATGGAATTCCTGAATCACAAAGTTACTTAAGAAGAAAGGAACAGTCGGCCAAAGCAATAAGGTGAAGAGAAAGAGTTGCTATGCCAAAAGAATTGAGAGTGGGGGAAAGACTATTCAACCAACACAACCAATTCCAAAAGCCAGAGAAAAAGGGATGATCCATCAGTCAACAAAATCAAAAGAGTGGAGGGAGAAGGTGGAATATTCAGTCAAGAAGACCAGAAACAGATCAAAAAGAATCAGTTCACAAACTTGTAGGAAGCCAAAAGGAAAAGATATTAAGGGGAAGAAGCAAAGTTTGATTTTGGCACAAAAATTAAGTGTCTAAACAACCAAGGAAGTAGTGATTTGAGATAGGGAAGGAAAAACAAAGAAAACAAGTAGCAGAAAGAGGAGGCAATAGAAGAATTCGGCACCAACAAGATCAAATACCAAATGGCAAAAGGAAAACACACAAAATCGAAACTTGAGGAATAACCCTCCACCAAAATTCTAAGTACTCCTAAGCACATTTGGCATAATACCACACCAACTCAAACTCCACTTTTTCCTCCATAAATCACTTCCTTAATCCCTCCACAAAATCCTCCTTGATTCACTCAATGACCAATTAAAACCTTACCTAGTAGAGTTCCAGTCCACCTCTACTTCTCCACTGGCCATAGCAGCAAAATAAATACCTCTTTGCTCCAGGCGTGACTCGAATACCAGCCCCTTTGAAGCTTTATCATGCCACTGACCAATAAGCCACAAGCCTAATCATGTCCTAATTTATCCTCAATATTTTATAAAGCCTTCATGCCAATATCCAGGTTTATTCAAGAAACAACCAAAAATTCTGTGCACGCCATGACTTGAACCTCAGACCACATGCATACTCCTAACGCCACCTTGCCACCAGACCACATGCTTCCTTGTGTCACATTTTATTCTCAAATATTAATAAGGCCTTCAAACTAACGCCAAGATCACCTGAAGGGAAAAACTCAAATTTTTGCTAGAGCCCTGGTTTGAACCCGGGACTCCTCCCACACTCCCACCTCTTTCTAAATCACTTAGCCACTAAACAAAACATTCAATTTGTGATATTTCTTGCACACATAAACTTTTATGTGCAGTCTCCTAGAGGCTCCCACGCACAAGGCCCAATCCTACTAGGTCCAAATTCGGGGTGTTACATACAGTGTTTGACATTAATTTGATAATGGCCATGTAATGATATGAAATTCCAATGATGGTTTTATGTTCTTTTGTTAATGCTAATATGTTTCACTCTATTCGATATTTATGTTTTTGTCCGTTTAAATAATTGTTCGACTCACACTGAGCTTTTCATAAGCTTACCCCCTAATAGTGTTTAAATTTTTAGGTAAACCTCAGAATTAGGACCGGACTCGGCATTCAGAGAATCAACTTGGACCTCAAATTATTATTATTTTAATTAAGTATTATTAAGTCTTTATGTGTTTTGGCTTGTAATTTTTAATTATTTTTGGTCTGTGGCTTGGTAACTTTTCTTTTGGGGATTTTTGCATGCATGGATTTCTTAAGCATAATAACTGGATAATGCATGATATCAGGCTTAAGTAAAATTTGATATTGTTCCCTAGTTTCCATTGCATTGAGAAGGAACCATTTTTGAAAAAAAAAAACAAATCGATAAGGTAACTAATTTTCCAAAATAACTTGAAAAATGGCTTTTCTGCTATATTAGTTTAACTTCGAGTTTTTTTTTTTATAGAAGAGCTGCAAGAAAATGGTTTTTCTAAAGAAAATCTATCAACAATAAAATGAATCCTAAGTATATACGTCCTAATGAATGAATGCTTTTAAGCTAACTAAAAGTACAACTACAATTTTCTCTAAAATGAGTTTATTTAAAGTCTTCTAAAGTAACGTATGTTAGCTTAGCCATTTTGGTGGCTAATGTAGCCTTCTCAATCTAGCCATAACGTTTAGGTAGGGTTTGGGAGGTTACAGGGAATGAGGAAATCGTTAGTGATATTTCTATAGATAGTCCACTGAGACAATCGTGTAAGTAAATAAGAAATTCATCTGAGATTTAAGGTGAAATATTGGAACTACATTGGAATTAGAGTTGCGCAGTCAAAACACAATGGTTAGTTTAGAAAAACGAGTTATGAAATTTGTGATTAAGTGAATTGGTTTAACAATAGGAATTTTGAGGATGAAATTATTTTTGAGGGGAGAGTTGTCACATCCCAAAAATTGAGTTAGTAGAAATAGGGTTAATAAAGCAAGAGTGGTCACGTTTGAATTTTTTTAGATGACGTTAGCACATTTGTTAATAAATAAATATAAATTATAGTGATTGAGTAGAGGTGGGAGCTGTCCTTGATGATCTGAATTCGAGTCTCTTCCCTCTCATTAATTTTTATTTGGTGCAAATTTATTTTAAACCCTTAGCAAAAGTCATCCCAGGTTTTTAAATATTTTCTTTTAAAATAATAATGAGGAGTTAAGTGGTAAAGTGGTTAAGTGCTTAGTTAGTTTCCTATGGGTCATATGTTCAAGTCTCCTCATTAGCGTCATTTAATTATTATTTTTTTATTTTTCCCATGTGTTATATATGTTGTCATCCAACTTAGCTTGCCATAAAGGGAGGAAGATTATTTCCTTTTCTTTTAGTCAATACGCCTTAAGTGAAGAGACCATGATCCTTTTTTCACTCTATTGCCCCCCTTTGTTGGCTTTTTCCTCCATTTTTGCTTTATTCAAGGTACAATAAACCTAGACTACATTGACCACTTTTTTTCCATCCAACCTCCCATTCTCCTCCTCTCATTGCTAAACCACCTTCCTCTCCTCCCCATTTTCTCTCTTTTTCTCTTTTTTTTAGCTCTCAACCTTCCCTTTTTTTTTTCTTTCACTTTTTCCTCCACCCTTCTTAGTTGTGCACCACCAATATTTCACCATCGAACCACCACCCATCACCTCTTCCCTCTTTCTTTTTTCTTTTCGAGCGCCGCCCTCCTTCACCATGTCAACCACCGTGCACCACCACTAAATTCCTTTTTTTTTATTATTTTTTTCTTCTTTATTTTGTTTCTCTTCTCTTCTCATTAAGAAAATGACCGAATCATTTTTCATTCTTTCTCCTCTATCGAATCGGTGCCACTATTGCTAGCTATCATCGTCGCCACCATAGCACCACAATTGACGGTGCAAATGTTTTCCCTTTTCCTTTTCTCATTTCGAATGTTCATTATTTTATTTTAATAATCAATATCCTGCATTAATCATATCATTTGAATCCTAATTTGAAACTCTATTTCTTTCTTGATTTTATATTTGAACAAATCCTCCTTTTAGATCATTCATTCTCCTCCGATTTGTGACCCATTTGATTTGTTGATCCTGCATTCCATTCGTGTGAGAGTAACTATAAAGGGTGTTTAGGAATATTTTCTCCTTTATATCTTTATTTTCTTCATTGAATACTTTAAGGGGCCTTGTTGATTTATTACCTCAATAGTTAATGTTTCATATATCTTCTGTGTAGAAGGACCGACCGACATCAACCGGAGGGATCGTTAATCATTGGGTTTTAATCATTAATCTGAGATATCTTTTAAGGGTAAGTGATAATAATAATTAATAATCAGTTTATCGTATTAACCTTTAAGATGATAGTCCTAACTCTAGATCATTTGTTGCTCGATTAGATAATCTAATTGTAGATCCATGTGTGGGGGTCTTGAGAGATTTATTGCATATTAGATCTACGATCAGGTATGGGTTTGAACACTAAATAAATTAAGACTATTATTAAATCGATAAAAAAATTGTTATTAAAATAATGTTGTTTGATGGGTATACTATATGTATCTATAAAGTGAGTGTGACACCCTAAACCTAACCTAGACGGACCAACCCGAATTCAAAGTGTTACATTAGCCACTGAACTGACTCTCCAGCTAATGACCACCTAACGCACACCCCAACCTTATAACACCTCATTTATGACTAATTAACTATCATTTATTAACGCAGAAGCAATTTGTGAGCCATTTTTAAACTTTTTCTAAGTATTTAAACCTAAGGGTATTTTGGTCATTTTACCACCTAAGGTTAAACTATCCCAGTCTTATTTCTGAATAGTTACTGACCCTCTTTTAATCAAATAATGCATGCCTTAAAAATTTTAGCTTAATTCAAGTTCATTCATTATGTCCAATTCAAGTTTTTTTATTAGGGACTAAATCGTAACTTTTACAAAATTTTAGTACATTTTCAAAATTAAAAATTAAGAGTTTTTATACCAAATATTAACATTTACAAGTCTAATCCTAACATATTACCAAGTTTCCCTATTGATAGACTCGAAACTAACTAATATTTCGACAAAGGCAAGCGCACCTATCGAACAGTAGTATAGCTTTGGTGAGTCCAGAATATCGTATCCTCAAGGACTAAAATTACTAGTAATAACTATCTTTTTATTATCTAACTAATTGTTTTGTTTCAATCCAAAATTTAACTAACTAATTAATTAACGATGAACACGATAGAGAGTGAAAAAAATCGAATAAACTAATGGTAAGGACAATACCCAAGGAAGAATCCACCTAGACTCCACTTATTATTCTGACTCTGAATTAAATGATTTATTCACTTGACTTGATCTGTAGAAATCCCTAAATTATGTTAATATCTCTTTCGAGACTAAAAAAAACTGACTCTAGGTTGATTAATTGAAATCTCTTTCTAATTAAAACCCCTATCATCGCATTAACTCTATCTATGGATTCCCTATTAGATTTGACTCTAATCTGGCAGATTTATGTCGCCCTATTTCTAGGGTTGCCATCAACTCTGCTTAATTATGTTGGATCTACTCTTAAATAGGGACTTTTGCTCCACTAAATAAGCATATCAATCTTGAATTAATATTCCTGAAAACATTAAAACAAGGATTATGAACACATAATTAAGGATAAGAACAAGTATTTATCACGTAATTCAGATTTATTAAATAATAAGATTCATCTAGGTTTCATCCTCCCTAGGTATTTAGGGTGTTTAGTTCATAACGTAAAAGGAAAACATCATAGAACTAAGAAAACAACAAGACATAAAGAACCCAAAAACTTCTAAAGAAATTGATGGAGATCTTCAATCTTGGAGTGAATCCACTTCGAGATGATTCCGATGGCTTCCTTTAAGTAATCTCTGCAATCTACTCTCCGTCCCCCCTTAGGTCCTCCTCTAGGGTGTTTATATAGGCTTTGGAGCACCTTCCTTGGCCCACAAGTAGTCTTTTCCTAATAGAATTAGACTTGGGTTCGGCAGAGACACGCCCGTGTGACACGTCCGTGTGCAATAGCTTAGGCCATGTTCGATTCTACTCGCCACATATGGCCGTGTGGTCTGCTCGTGTGCGATAGTCCAGGCCATTTTGATTTCTGAGGTAGGCCCATTTTGTCCCTTTTTGGCCCGTTTCTCATTCTTTTCGACTCCCTAAGCTCTCCTGAGTGTAAAACATAAAATTAAAGGATTAGGAGCATCAAATTCATCAAATCTAATGAAAATTCATCCAAAAATAAGCCAAGCATGGGGTCAAAATATGTATAAATTATGGTTTATCAAATATCCCTACACTTAAGCCTTTTCTTGTCCTCAAGCAAAATCCTCAACTCACAATCAAAATAAATTCTTCTCAACCTATAATTTTCATCAATAATGTTTTGAAATAATTCACACATAATCATGTATTGAGAATTCTACTTAAAAGCGCATCAAAGTTTGAAACAATCCAAGTCAAACATTTGAATCATAAAATCATTCCCCTTCATCAAAGTAATTACCTTTAATTCCAAGAGTTGACATCCTCACTAAAGATTCACTCAAATCACTCGAAGTGTTTAAGGTTCAATAATTAAGCACTCAAAAGTCAATCATGAAAAGCTATTACCATAGGCTTGCATGAAAATCAAATCTCCACACTATAAATGAGATGATACACAAATCAAAAGGTCTTTAGCAAGGTTGTAATGGGGCTTGGGTTAAAGGTGTGGATAAAGGCTGAAAAAGATGGTTAGAATCGAGATTAATGTAATAAATTATCAACTAGAAAAACAGTGTTGAATTACAAATAAGTACCCAAAATTAAAACTACTCACACTTTAGAACGTGAGCTTTCCCTTGAAATAATAACTTTTAACTTGTACAAGCTCAATAACGAATGTAATTACATGAATTTTTGTTTTTTTTAGAATAAGAACAAGTAATGAGTATACGTGGGTAGCACCTAAAAAGAAATAATTCAACAACTAGAATTGACGAACATAGTTAGGTAACAAATCAAATTAAATCTCGATAAAAAGGGAGTCAACAAGAAGGGAAAAATTCTTAATGAATCAAAAATAGTTAAATTATGGGTTATCATTAAAGGGGAAAATAAAGAGACGATGGTTAAAGCTCAAAGGGGTTCACTAATGGTTAATTATGTGGTTAGGCTTTTTATGGAGTAAGTGGGTTAAATCCTAGGTGCCTTTATCATCTCAGTATATCAAATCAAAAGTGTGGTCTTGACATGGATAATCGAAGCAAGTTCTAGAATAATGATTTAGTGTTGACATACTCATAACCAATAAAAGAAGTGAGCAAGAAAGAATATATGCTCTAAAGGCTCAAAATCTCATAAAAATTATGGTTTTTTGATGTCAATCCTGTAAACTTAAAATTTCAATATAATACCTCAATTTAGGGAAATATCCTAACAATTTTAATTCTCAAAAGATCAACTTTATCATGCTTGATTCTCTAATGTCTTAAAGTTTAATAATCAATGCACAATTACCTATGATTTAATCCAAAACATATCAATAAAAATTATAAATCAATCCAAATTTAGTCTAATAGTAATATGAGTAGATTACTTGAGAACAAGATAAAATTAAGGGATTTTTCTAATAATCAATTAAATAACCTCCCCACACTTAAGATGTACATTGTCCTCAATGTACAAAGATAGATAATAGCAATGTAAGCAAAAAATCATAAGAGAGGGAGGGAGGTGAAACTTCCTGAATTATGGATGAAATCCTTAGAAAGTGAAAATTGTAGAAATAGATCCAATGAGAAGCATGATGAACTAGGTAGAGGTGAAGGTGGTGGAGAATACTCCAGTAGTTTGTTTGTTCCTTAGTAGCACCTTGAACCTTTTGAAACTGCGGAGTCATCAGTAAAGTTTTAGGGAGTTTTATTAATGGACTTCGTTATGGTTACTCGATAATAAACAGCCAGAGATATAAAGAAATCAAAATATAATAATATAAATAAAAGACAAGAAAGATAAAGAGAAAAAGTTTAAAATTAAAATAAAAGAAAAAGAAAAAAATAAATGGACTCAAAGGTCCTCATCAACAGATGGTTCGCGAGGTAGGGGTGGTGGTGATATGTGGAAGTGTTGACAAATCTGTTGTAGAGTCGCCTCGAGGCAGTCGAATTGTCAAGCGTTGTCATTGAATTGTTGAGTGCAGTATTGCTCGAAACGAGTGAGGCGCTCAGATATGTCAGTCAATGAAGCAGCCGCATGAACTGGTTGATGAGGCGGTGGTGGCGCGGAAGGTGGCTCCTCGTGATGTAAAAGGACATAATCAGTAATGTCCTCTGGGTCGTCCTGATCGGTGGCTTGCGATAGATGGTACTAAGGAGGATCAAACCCATGACGACGCTCAATCATCCTTATATGAAGCATCATCGAGATATCTGTGGGGACATCTGTCCAACAAGCGTGAGCGAGGAGAACTGAGCTGCGGTGTTGAGGAGGCCAAAGTATCGAGCCAGGCGCGTCACATATGGGCCAATTGAGAGGACCCCCTTCCTATGTCGCTCTATCTGATGCAGAATGGTGAGGGCAATGAAGTAAGCTAAATCGAACACGTGCCCATGCGCCATGCTCTATAAAAAGTAGGTGTCGTGAGTGTTGACGACGCTAGTGCTCTCTCGCCTACCTGTCAAAGTGTGAGCCAGGATGGCGTGTAAATACCTCAAGGATGGGGCGAGAGTTGATGCCTTGGAGCGACTGGGATTGTAGGTAGCCGAGGTAGGAACTAAGGTTCTCCAGCAGGAAGAAAGGGAGTAGTGGATGTGGCGATGAAGGATCTTGAAGTCGTCGTCCTCCATGAATTCCTCGGTATAAAGTCCCAAAACGACCCCAAACTCTGGGATACTCAACTAACGTACTAGGCCTCCAAGGCGAAACTGGACTGTGCCTGGGTCGCCGAAGCTTGTCATGACCGCCTGAAGGTGAAAGGTGGAACAGAGCTCCAAAGTAAGCCCTAAGTAGGTCAGTTTGACAGTCTCGAAAAAATGCCCCCATGGGCCAGTAGTCAATAGGGTCCGAACTGCGTCAGCTAGTTGGACCTGCTCTAAGGTGGCCCAATCAATACATCTCCCCACATCAAGGGGTCGTGTAAGAAGTATCTGAAAAAGTTCCTCATGGGGTCCCAGGCGAAACTGTAGAAAAAGATGGCGTACTTCGGCAAATGCAGTCGCAGAGGTAGCTCCGGGTCCTTTCTGCTTTTTTTAAGCGGGGACAGTAGTCTTTTTCCCACGAGGAGTCATTATGTGCCTGCAAGATAAAGTATTCAACATTAGTAAACTAAGGTAGAAACATCACCGAATATGTTCCCAAATAAATAAAAAAATTCGGAATAAAAACTAGTGAACCAGAATGTCAAAATGGGATTACCTATGATGAAGTTGTGGTTCCTAGATGCAAATATTTATCAATGTAAGATACTAACTAATAACGATTAAGCAGCAATGAGCCTAAAAGTGTTACAGTAATGAGACTAATTAACAAGACTAATGGGATTCCCAAAATGCATGGCATTATAAAAATCAATAAGCTACCAAGAGCAAAATCATTGTCAAATATCAATTAGTATAGAGAATGAAAATGTGACAAATGAAACCTAATAATTAATATGAGTATACTTAGCAACTCAACCTTAATCTGAAAATGGGACTTATAAAATGGACTCACAGTTATAAAAATGAACAAGGAACTAAAAAGTGAAGGGGGAAGAGTAAACCGATGGAGGTATTAAGGCGGCACACGGATGTGGTGGTGGCGCACGTGTATAGATTACGGGGGCTAGTGCACATGGAAAAGAAAAGGAGAAGAGGAAAGGTAAAGAAGGAGAGTATATGGGGGATAGTTCAGTCACTGGTGGGTTGTGGAGGTGGTGGCTGGAGTAGGGGAGGAGGAGTAGAGAGGCTGTTTGGGTGAGATAGCGGCTAGGGTTTTAGGGGGGAAATTTGGGGGAGAAGGTGAACAGTAGACGGGGGTTTAAATAGGGATTGGGGCACATAGTCGCGGCCCACGCCCATGTGTTTCATAAATGTTGGTTTAGGGCATGTTTGAGTCTTGGCCCACGCCCGTGTTCCCTAGGCATGTTAGGTCACACGGCCGAATCACATGGTCGTGTGATGCTTTGTTCATTTCTCCCATGCCTGTGTAGAGGTTCATATGCCTGTGTTAATTAATCAGTATCGACCATGGCCTATAGGCACGGGCGTGTAGCATGACCGTGTTCTTTAGTCAGTTTCGGCCATAGCCACATCGCAAGGCCGTGGCATTTTATCGTAGTCTGTGTTTTGGGGAAATTTTTTGTCCTTTTTCCGCACGATCTTCACCACACCGATGTACCTACTCTTGGTGTCCACATGGCCACGGCCATGCCCGTGTGCAAGGCCGTGTGGGTAGGGAAACCTACTTTTATTAATTTGGTTAGTTTTTATTTAAGTGCTAAAATTTGAAAATATGGACATTAATGAGGTTAGTGCTCGGGTTGCCTCCCGAGAAGCGCTTGTTTAAAGTCTTAAGCTAGACTTACCTTGTTTTCATCTCTTTTATGAAGGTTTACGGAGCTGAAGCTCCTCTCTAATATCCCTAAAATCTTTACCATTATATAGTTTAAGTCGTTGACTGTTTACCTTGAATATGCCATAAGTCGGATGATTTACCTCAATTGTGCCATAGGGAAAAATGGTTTTGATTACGAATGGACCTGACCATCTTGATTTTAGCTTTCCAGGGAAAAATTTGAGCTTCGAATTGTATAGTAGAGCAAGATGTTCAACTTGAAATTGCTTAGGTTGCTTCAAACGAGCATGATGGTGTCATTTTGTTGCTTCTTTGTATAAACGTGAGTTCTCGTAGGCATTTTCTCACCACTCATCTAGCTTGTTCAGCTGCATCAATCTTTTCTCACCTACAAGTTTAAGATCATAGTTAAAGAATTTTATAGCCCAAAATGCTTTGTGCTCTAATTCAAATGGTAGATGACAACTCTTCCTGTAAACAAGTCTGTATGGGGATGTTCCTATAGGATTTTTAAAAGCGGTTCTATAGGCCCATAAAGCGTCGTCTACTTTTAATGCCCAATCTTTCTTGTTTGATTCTACGGTTTTCTCTAGAATACGCTTAAGCTCTCGATTGGTTGCTTCGACTTGTCCACTGGTTTGAGGGTGATAAAGGGTAGTTGTTCTGTGGTGCACTCCATATTTCTTTAAGATTTTATCAAATTGAGTATTATAAAAATGAGTACCCCTATCACTAATAATTGCTCTAGGTGTTCCAAATCGTGAGAAGAGTTTCTTAAGAAAACTCACTACCACTCTAGCATCATTAGTAGGTAAAGCTTGAGCTTCCACCCCTTTTGACATATAGTCAACCACTACTAAAATGTATTTATTCCTAAATGAGCTAGGGAATAGACCCATAAAATCAATACCCCATACATCAAATATTTCACATGATAGCATATATGTTTGAGGCATTTCATCACTTTTAGAGATATTACCTGTTCTCTGACATCTATCACACAAAGTAACATACCTGTTAGCGTCCTTGAACAGAGTGGGCCAATAAAAACCTGATTCGAGCATTTTATGTGCTGTCCTAGTCCCACTGTAATGTCCTCCTATTGGTCCTGAATGGAAATGTTCTAGGATTTTGTTTGCTTCTGCCTTTGTAACACATCTCCCAATTACTTGATCTGCACATATACGAAAAAGAAAATTGTCCTCCCAAAAATAGTTTTTCACATCAGCAAAGAATCGCTTCTTTTAATGATGTGTCAACCCTTTTGGTAAGATGTTAGCAGCTAAGTAATTTGAAATATCTACAAACCAAGGTACCTTGGAGTCGGATAAAGCCAAGAGTTGTTCTTCAGGAAACGAGTCATTTATCTCACTCTTATCGAGTTCTTTGAGATGTGGATTTTCAAGCCTAGAAAGATGGTCTCTTGCAAGATTTTCAGCTCCTTTCTTATCCTGAATTTCCAAATCAAATTCCTGAAAGAGTAAGATCCATCTTATTAGTCGAGGTTTTGCATCAGATTTAGTTAAAAGACAACGAAAAGCTGAATGGTCAGTGTAAACGACAGCTTTAGATAACATCAAATACTGTCTAAATTTATCAAATGCAAAAACCATAGCTAGCAACTCTTTTTCTGTGGTGGTGTAATTTTCTTGTGCGGCCGTCAATTTTTTGCTAGCGCAATAAATCGGCTGAAAATGCTTGTCTCTTCACTGCTCCAAAACTGCACCTATTGCAAAATCACTCGCATCACACATTAGTTCAAAGGGCATGTAACACCCCAAACCCGGCCCAAACACCATGGCCGAATTTAGAATGCCACTAAGGAAAAAGGCTTGAAAAGAGTTTGACATAGTGGTAAAACATAAAAATTTGTTGTTATTTATAAAACATGGTATTCTTGAAGTTTCTAAGTAAAATTAGGTTGTTACAAAATACCCGGATTTAAAACTTTGATGTAGTTTTAAGATATAAATTGCTTTTAAAATTATAACTAAGACATTCCCAAATACCAATTTTGATCGTCAATCCAACTTAAACATATTAAAAATCCCAAATACTTTAACTGGCCTTTATTACAATAAATAATTATCCAGAAATACTGAAATGTAAAGTGTATAAAATAAGTAGAAACATCTTCTGCATGGCCACCTCGTATCCGCTCCAACCCGGTCCAAGCATCATGTATCACCTGTGATGTTTGGTTAAAATTTGGGTGAGTCAAACAGACTCAGTGTATAATTAGTCCACAGATTTCTACCCACGGGCTTAGCCCACAAACACACCAAACCACATATCAGATAATAAGGCAATTAATCCACATGATTCCACAAATGGGCTTGGCCCATATCCACACCAATCCACATACCACACATGATTATGCAAAGTGCACCCAACCCAGCCTAGGGTCCATCCTCTACACACCCCCGTATCTAGCCACCACACATCAGGGGATTACTAAATCAACCCTCTAACCTCTACACACCAATTTGGCAATTAATGCCGTCCACGTGAAATAAATCACAAATAATCCACAATGCGACCTCAGTCAGCGCCAATCCACGATGTAGCTCGTAGCTAACATCAAACCACGATGAGGCACATAGCCGTCACCAACCACGATATGGCACAAAGCAGATACCAACCACGATGAGGCACGGAGCCACTCATCGATCCACGTGAGGCTCGTAGCCATCACTAAACCATGTACATAAATGTACACCCTTTCCTTCTTTCATATACAATCCCACCCCATGCACATGCAACATACGATAGTGTCATGATAAATAATGCATGAGCATGCTAATCAGGCATACAATCATGTATATAATCGTAACCACAACTTTATCGGTATTTAACACTGACCTGATTATCGACATACCCCTTAGGGGTATCCATCTCATTATTGCCACTGCATTTGTTAACATATACATACCACAGGAAAATATAACATACAACCGAGAAATTTGTGGGTTAATCACACGCCTGATAACCTGAACCGTTACGCTCTCAATCCCGATGCTGTCACTAATCGAAACTACAACTATCTGCCTATAATCCTGCCTTGCTGCTGGCCCACACCCCGGTGGCCAATCTCGTACTGCAGAGACTGATCTCTTATTAAACTTAGGGATAAGGACTACCCCTTTCTCCCCTTGATTGGTACTCGCATCCATCAATGATACTTAATCAGAATCAAACGATTAATCGATAACGTTAACAACTAAACAAACCAAATCTAAACTCACTGAATATCCTTACTGAAATGATCTTGAAACCCGAAGGCTTTGCTTACTTTTCTCGATTTGCCCCTAAATATCCATAGTCAAAATCGGCTAACACTTAAATACTCATAATATGGCCTTTGGCCGAATGTCATCAACCACTTACCTTGCTTATCTAACTCCCGAACCACCACTTGTCTATGGAGTTGACGAAGTCCCTGCTTATCAATTGTTAGAATCGAATTTTATACCAAAAAGCATTAGAAAGTGGCCTTTGGCGGAGCACTACTACTACCTTACCTTGATGAATCGAATCCCGAGAGGTCTCTTCCCTTCTAACGTTAGCCTACAGAAATCCCGACATCACTCTTCATGATTTCGGCCACATCAGAGAAATAAAGTCAGATCTTTGACTTTCGACAATCAAGAGAGATAGAAGAAAACGATTAAAAGAAGTCCCTTACCCCCTTTTGAGAATCGGTTGGATAGCTTGCACCAAAAGAAATCGACAACACCTCCCCTCTTTGCTCACTGTGAGATTCAGCCACAGGAGAAGGATTATTCAGCTTAAGGATTTGCGAAATATAGAGCAAATGAGGGCTACAAGATTCGGCCTAAGTAAAATAAAAAGAAAAGAAGAGAAGAAGAGGTTGACGATTGAGTAATTCAGCAATGGTGAGTTTGAGGGAGCTTTTGGCTTTGGCAAGGTAAAAGAAAATGAAAGGAAAAGAATATGCATGAATTGTCCCAAATGGTCACTTAAAGTTTCAATTCTTGCTTCAAAGAAAAGAGAGGAAAAAGGAAAGAATTCTCTTGACTCAAAATTTCGGCAAGGGAGATTAAAGGAGAAATAAAAAGATTGACACACTTACAAAGGAAATTTCGGCACCTACCCCCCTCTACATGGCCGAATTTGCCACCCAAAAGACTCACTTGGCCGGCCAACTCTTCTTTCCCCTATCATATCCCACCTTTTTCTCCTATCTTCTCTCCATACTACTCATTCAAAAGAATTTGAATGAGTCAACCTTTATCACTCCTCCTTAGCCTAATTTTAAAACAAAAAGACCAAGTCTTAATCCTCATCCACTCAAAGTCCAAGTGTCGTCCAACTGCCCCTCCTCCTTGACGCAAAAAGAAACCCCATAATGCTCCCTCTGCAACTCGAACCTCCTTCCTCCTGAAGCCCCTTTTGACGCAACCTTCACTGCACCCTAGGTGGCGTCCCTTGCCACTTTACTGCTTGCTTACTTGTGTCCAAATTCCCTCACAATTTTTCTTAAGACCTCCTTTGCCTAGCTCCCCCTTTTTAAACTTAAAACCCAATATTCTTTCCAAAGCATTCTCCTTCATCCTAGAGTTCTCAAAACCCCTAAAACTCATCCAACCATACACTAAGCCCACTATCACCTGAATTATGCATTAAACGCATAACCTCTAAATCCCGGATGTTACAGGGCAAATTCCAATCAGGTGGAATTATAATTGGAGAATTTATTAATTTATTTTTGAGGGTATTAAATGCATCTAAACATTTCTAATTAAAATTAAAGGGCACATCTTTTTCTTGTAATTTCCTTAAAGGCTTAGCTATTTTAGAAAAATTCTTAATAAATCTTCTATAAAATCCAGCATGTCCTAAAAAGCTTCTAATAGCCTTAACTGAACTAGGAGGAGGTAATATTTCTATGGTTTCAATTTTTGCTTTATCAACCTCAATCCCTTTACTAGAAATCTTGTGACCTAACACAATCCCTTATCGAACCATGAAGTGACACTTTTCCCAATTAAGCACAAGGTCCATTTCCTCACATCTCATTAGAACCTGTTTTAAAATTTTAAGGCAAAAGTGGAAAGAATTACCGAATACTGAAAATTCAACCATAAATACCTCCATAATATCTTCCACAAGTTCATCAAAGATGGCTAGCATGCAGCGCTGAAAAGTAGCAAGAGCATTACATAATCCAAAAGGCATTCTATGATAAGCAAACGTACCATATGGACATGTAAATGTTGTCTTTTCTTGATCCTCAGGAGCTATCTGGATTTGGAAGTATCCAGAGAGTTCATCTAGGAAGCAATAGTACATATGCCCAAATAACCTTTCTAACATCTGATCAATGAAGGGTAAGGGAAAGTGATCTTTTCTTGTGGCATTATTCAACTTCCTATAGTCAATGCAAACTCTCCAACCTGTGACTGTTCTTGTTGGAATTAATTCATTCTTCTTGTTGGCTACAACAGTCATGCCTCCCTTCTTTGGAACAAGCTGCACAGGACTTACCCAAGTTCTGTCAGAAATAGGATAAATAACTCCAGCATCTAGAAGTTTAATTACCTCAGCTTTAACAACTTCCGTCATATTGGGATTTAATCGTCTTTAAGTTTGCACACATGGTTTATATTCATCTTCCATTAAAATTTTGTGGGTGCAAAACGATGGTCTTATCCCTTTAATGTAAGAAATCTTCCAAGCTATGGCTCTTTTATGCTCCTTTAGTACCTGTAGTAACTCATCTTTCTCTTTTATGCTCCTTTAGCCTGAAGAAATAATTACCGGTAGTGTAGAATTATCTCTGAGGAATGCATACTCTAAGTGATTTGATAACTGTTTCAATTCCAATTTGGGAGGTTCTTCAATAGAGGGTTTTTGTTTTAATTCATTGTTTATTTCAATATCCTCATACTTCTTTTGTCTTGGGGAATAATTTTTAGAATTTAACTCAATTTTTATCTTCCCCATCTCAGTGGTATCGTTTTCTTCCTCCTCACCTTGGACAAGACACAGTTCCAACGTGTCTTTATCTATGATTTCCTAAAAAGAATCTTGAATAGAATGATCAATAGTTCGATAAAATAACAAGAATCATCTTGCTCTCTAGAGTATCGCATAATATCATAAATTTTAAAAATAATTTCCTCATCACCTACCCTAAGCACAAGTTTACCATTACCTACATCAATAACAGCCCTAGCAGTAGCTAAAAATGGGCGTCCTAAAATTAAATGCACCTCAACATCCTCATCCATGTCAAGCACAACAAAATCAACAAGGAATATGAATTTATCAACTTTTATCAAAACATCTTCAATAATTCCCCTAGGATATTTAATAGGTCTATCATCTAATTGGATACTCATCCTAGTGGGTTTTGGTTCCCCAAGACCAAGCGGCTTGAACATTTTATAAGACATTAAATTAATATTGGCACCTAAATCAGCTAATGCTTTTTCGATATTTAAACTAACAATTAAATAGGGAATAGTGAAACTTCCTGGATCTTTCAATTTGGTTGGTAGCTTATTTTGGAGAATAGTTGAACATTCCTCGTTAAGCTCCATGATTGATAGCTCTTCAAACTTTCTTTTATTTGTTAAAAGCGCTTTTAAGAATTTTGCATACGTAGGCATCTGCGAAATAGCTTCAACAAAAGGTAAGTTAATATGTAATTATTTAAAAAGTTCAAGAAATTTACCGAATTGTGCGTCCATGCGGTCTTTCTTCAACTTTGCTGGATAAGGGATCGGTGATTTATACTCTTTAAGAACCGATGTTACATTCTTATTTACTTCCTCACCCTTCGCCTTATCAGTTTCTTGTGGCATCTTCTTTTCAGCTTCAACCAACACCTTCCCATTCCTTAGTGTAACTGCCTTCACATGCTTTTTTGGGTTAGGTTCGGTGTTACTAGGTAAACTACTTGGTTGCCTTTCAGAAACTAACTTAGCTAGTTGTCGAATTTGATTCTCAAGCCCTTGAATTGATGCTTGCTAATTTTTCAACGCCATTTCGGTATTCTGAAAATAAGTCTCTGACACCGAAACAAACTTTGCTAGCATATCTTCAAGGTTCGGCTTTTTCTCTTGCTGGTAAGGTGGTCGGAAACCTAGAAGGGGCTGTGGTCTTTGATTCCCTTGATTACCCCATAAGAAATTTGGGTGGTTCCTCCGTCCTGGATTATATGTATTACTGTAAGGATTATTTGGAGGTTTAGAGTTATTAGCCATGTAATTCAGCTGCTCATTCTCCATACTAGGATTGTAAGGAAGATATTCTGAGTTATTCATTCCTCCTCCCTTTGTTTCGCATTGCATCACCGAATGTACCTATATTGAAACACATAAACCATCAATCTTTTTGTTTAAGAGCTCTACCTGGTTTGATAACATGGTGACCACATTGAGGTTGAAGACACCAGCAGCTTTTGTCTACTTTTTTCTCATAACTTGCCACTGATAGTTATTCAGTGGCATCTCTTCTATAAAATCATCAGCCGCTTCAGGGGTTTTGTTGTTTAGAGTACCAGTTTCCTAGTTGAGGGGTTCAAACCGTTATAAAAGGTTTGAACCTGTAACCATAGAGGTAACCCATGGTGAGGACACCTTCTCAACAAGTCCTTCTACCTCTCCCATGCATCGTAAAGTGTTTTTAAATCTGTCTGCACAAAAGAAGAGATATCATTCCTCAACTTTGCCGTTTTAGCCGGGGGGAAATATTTTAACAAAAACGTTTTGGTCATCTATTCCCAAGTAGTGATGGAACCTCGTTGTAACGAGTTCAACCACTATTTAGCTTTATTTTTCAAGGAAAAAGGGAACAACCGAAGGTGAATGACATCATTAGAAACGCCATTAATTTTACAAGTGTCGCAAAATTCTAAGAAATTGGCCAAATGAGTATTTGGGTCATCATCCTGCAAACTATCAAACTGAACAAACTGTTGAATCATTTGAATCGTGTTAGGTTTCAGTTTAAAAATATTTGCAGCAATAGCAGGTCTAACAATACCCGATTCTGCCCCAGTTAAATTGGGCTTAGCATAATCATACATAGTATGAGAAGTAGGATTTTGATTCACCGGATTTGTGGCAACCATAGGAGGGAGCGGATTATTATCAGCCATCTCCTCGGTAGTATTAGTATTGTCCTCTTGCTCTTCCTCTATGTATTGTAGACTTCGCCTTATCTCTCTTCGGTTTCTGCGAGTGGTGCTTTCTATCTCACTATCAAAAAGTAATGGTCCTAACGGGTTCCTTCTAATCATAAACTAAAATTACCTGCCAGGAGCAAATAAAAAGAAAAGTTAGTAAATTAAAATAAAAGCAGAAAATAAATTGTAGTAAAAATAAAAATGGCTAAAGTAATAAAAATTAAACGTTCCTAATATTTTAGACCCCGGCAACGGCGCCAAAAACTTGATGGATTCGAAACTAACTAATATTTTGACAAAGGCGAGCGCACCTATCGTATAGTAGTATAGCTTTGGTGAGTTCGAAATATCGTATCCTCAAGGACTAAAATTACTAGTAATAACTATCTTTTTATTATCTAGCCTAATAATTAAGGGTTTTGTTTCAATCTAAAATTTAACTAACTAATTAATTAACGATGAACACGATAGAGAGTGAAGAAATAATCGAATAAACCAATGATAAGGACAATACCCAAGGAAGAATCCATCTAGACTCCACTTATCATTCTAACTCTGAATTAAATGATTTATTCACTTGTCTTGATCCGTAGAAATCCCTAAATTATGTTAATATCTCTTTCGAGACTAAAAACAACTGACTCTAGGTTGATTAATTGAAATCTCTTTTTAATTTAAACCCCTATCGTCGCATTAACTCGATCTATGGATTCCCCTATTAGATTTGACTCTAATCCGGCAGATTTATGTCGCCCTATTTCTAGGGTTGCAATCAGCTCTACTTAATTATGTTGGATCTACTCTTAAACAGGGACTTTTTCTCCACTGAATAAGCATATCAATCTTGAATTAATATTCCTGAAAACATTAAAACAAGGATCAAGAACACATAATTAAAAACAAGAACAAGTTTTTATCACGTAATTCAGATTTATTAAATAATAAGATTCATCTAGGTTTTATCCTCCCTAGGTATTTAGGGAGTTTAGTTCATAACGTAAAAGGAAAACATCATAGAATTAAGAAAACAACAAGACATAAAGAACCTAAAAACTTTTAAAGAACTTGTTGGGAGATCTTCAATCTTGGAGTGAATCTACTTTGAGATGATTCCGACGGCTTCCTTCGAGTAATCTCTGTAATCTACTCTCCGTCCCCCCTTAGGTCCTCCCCTAGGGTGTTGATATAGGTTTTGGAGCACCTTCCTTGGCCCACAAGTAGTCTTTTCCGAATAGAATTAGACTTGGGTTCGGCAGGGACATGCCCGTGTGACACGCCCGTGTGCGATAACTTAGGCCGTGTTCAATTCTGCTCGTCACACATGACTGTGTGGTCTGCCTGTGTGCGATAGTGCAGGCCGTGTTGATTTTTGAGGTAGGCTCATTTTGTCCCTTTTTGGCCTGTTTCTCGTTCTTTTCGACTCCCTAAGCTCTCCTGAGTGTAAAATATGAAATTAAAGGATTAGGAGCATCAAATTCATCAAATCTAATGAAAATTCATCCAAAAATAAGCCAATCATGGGATCAAAATATGTATAAATTATGGTTTATCACCTATCATTAAAGGCTTCAATTAATCTAATCAAGTTTTAGGACTAAATTATAAATTAAGCAAATTAGAATACTAGACTACGAAAACAAAAAATAATCCCCCAAAAACCTACATGGCTGTGTCCCCAGCCCGTGTGTCGACCACTGCATCTATTTTGTCAAAAATTTGTTTTAATTACCCGATTGTACATATTTTGCTTACCCATTAAACTTGAAATAGCTATAGTTATGATGAACCGTAATATGAACATATTTTAATCTCACATTTAGCATACTTTTGGATGATTTAAGCCTTGAATTGTGGAATTTGGTGCTCTTAATCCTTTAATTTCGTGTTTTATACTCAGGAGAGCACCAGAGGATGAAAAGAACGAGAAATGGGCCTAAAACAGAGTAAATGGGCCAAATTACGAAATCGACACGGCCTAGGCCTAAGCCACACGACCGTGCCTCATTAACAGACCCGACCACGGCCTGGATACGATTCACACGGGCGTGTGCCACGAGCGTGTCCCTGTCGCAACATGTTTTAATTTCACTCGAATTAGGATACTTAAGGGTGAAGAAAGACATTCCGAAAGCCTATATAAACACCCTATGTATGACCTATAAGGGGGCGTCCAGTTAGGCCGAAGAGCCAAGCCAGAGAGGCCAAAATTGTGGGATTTACTCGAAGAAAGCTAGTTGATTCATCTCAAGAAGCCGGAGTCATACTCAAGACGGAGGATCTTCCCTTCAATTCCTTCAGGGGTTTTAGGGTTTTTCTTATGTTTTGTTTTCTATTTTCTTCTGAGATATATTCTTTTATTATTATGAACTAAACCCTCAAATACCTGAGGGGGATGAAACCTAAGATGGATCTTGTTATTATATTCTGAACTATATGATAAATACTTGATTTTTTCTTAACTATGTGTTCTTAATTCTTGTTTTAATATTTCAGGATATTGATTCAAGTATTGATGTGCTTAGGCAGAGGAGGAATAGACCCTGTCTAAGAGTATATCTAGCATAGTTAGGCAGAGTTGATCGCAACCCTAGAGATAGGATGATGAAAATCTGCCGGATTAGGATCAAACCTAATATGGGAGTACATAGAGCGAGTTAATGCAATTCTAGGGGTTTTAATTAGAAAGAGATTTCAATTAATCAACCTAGGGTTAGATGTTAGTAGCGTCGAGAGAGGTATTAATATAAATTAGGGAATCCTACAGATCAAGTCAAGTGAATAAATCGTCTAGTTTAGAGTTAAATAACAAGTGAAGCCTAGGTGGATTCTTCGTCGGGTATTGTCTTAATCAATTGGTTTTTCCCACAAGTATTTCCCAATTCATTCTCTTTGTCTTAGCATCTTTAGCTTAATAGTTAGTTAATTTTAGATTAATTAATAATTCCTTTAATTCTTAGGCTAAATAATAAAAAGAAAAGTTAGTATTACTACTTTTAGTTCCTTTTGGTTCGACAATCCGGTCTTGCCACTAAACTATACTACTGTTCGATAGGTGCGCTTGCCTCAATCGTTGTCATAGTTAGTATCTAGGCTTGATCATTCTTTTTATAAATTTTTAAGACTCTGACACATGATCAAGTTAACTACCATAAACATCCACACATCTCTAATTTAATTTATTTACAACAAATATGCAATAATTAATCAAAATTTAATACCAAATTTCACGCTCATTAAACACCAATTAATTCACACAAGCTACATACCTTAGTCGCAAGCAATACACTTTATGGTAAGCTTCAATTAAACATTGTTAGTAAAAAAATACATGCTTCATACATCGTGTTATCAACTACCGTATGAGCACTCATCAACATACCATAAGTAAAACATCAATTAGACATAAAATCATGTATTAAAGCAATTATAAAATCATCAAAATTAAAGCCCAAAATTTAATGTCCAATGTCCATTACAAGTAAAATAACACTAGTCCCAAAAGCATCACAATGCCCCTATATAGTCTCTAAAGTAAATTTCTTAAACCACTACCGAGCCTTATTCTTGGATCGTCCTTGCACTCACTTCTCGACTCCTTACGCCTGGAAATTCTCTGCACGAAATGTGAGGGTGTGAGCTTAAAGAGCTCTGTGAATGATAGTAAAAACATCAAGTAATTTGCACCTAATCATGCATAAATCAAAGCAATTAAGCATTAAACTTTCAGTCGCAACATGTTAACATTTCACCATAACATCACATGTTATTTCAAGAAGTAAGAACCAAATTTTCCATGGCATGTAAAATCATCTCTTAACACATAAACAATCAATTATATTGGCACAACCAGTCAATTATATTGGCATAATAAATCCAAGGCAATAAGTAAACATGTGATCATACATTGGATAAACAAAACTCTGAACTCCTACAAATCAAATACAATCCTTCGACTGGAGCGACCCGAAGCCACACGCTCTCTTATAGCGCCTAAAATAACTCGATAAGTAGAGACTCAGGCTCAACACTCCCTTATCTACTCCAAACAAATCAACCCACTAAGAGCCACATGCTCACAATATCACAAATAATGGTGAGTAATCACAAATCCTATGGCATGCCAACTCTATCCAATGGATCCACCATGCAATGTTGCCAATTTAGTCATACATACAAGGCATAAAATCTGTTGTTTAATCACTTAATTTAGGATGTTAAAATGCAAGTAAAAGCTTGTTGCTAAGCAATTTTAACATAAATAAAATTAAGCATAGCAAATATCATTTTCCCAATATTCATATACCAATTAGAACAACTTAATCAAATTTTCAATAAATCAACAATTCATGCTCCAAATATCAATTTATTCCATGCAATTTAATCATGCTAAAAGCATAATACACAGCTTACCAAACCAATTGTCATTTTTCTCTTTTATAAAATAAAACCTATTTTTTCAAATCCAACCATCCAATATGCTATTAAGTCATTAATAACACAAAATAAACTTTTAATTTAACACATAATCAGGCCAATTTACCAAACTGACCTTAATGTCACTCACCTCCACACTTAGCTCTTTAAGCAAAAATGTGTTCAAACAAGTAAGTTTGAGCTTCAATTATGATTTGCACGTTCCTCCTCTTGATGTGGAGCTTTAACAGAGACAAAGTATGCATTACAAACTAAGAATAACAACAAGAAACATGAAATTTGATAAAGTATACGAATCTAAATCATTGCTCTAAACTATCTTACCAATGTTGCACAACTAAGCCGAAATATGGAATTCCTCAACTAAACTCCCCTTTTAGCACCTCAAATCACTTCTAATCTTCATTCCTAGTCCAATAACATGTATTCTAAGTGTTAATTTCATCATTTCATCCGTTTCATAATTTTCAGAAAAATCATCCATGTTCTTGATCAAATTTGAATTTCTCATAATTGATCCATAAAACATGTTTGATCTTTTGGTTTAAGATTAAAAACCTCTTATTAGACCTATTTTGAGCTTAGACATCCATTAATATTTCGATTCCAACTCAAAATTAAAGATCCACCATTGTTGATCCTCAAGTTCAAGAAAGAAGAAATTAAAGTTGAAAATTCATTATAATCACTTTAATTAACAAATAATGATTGAAATCAACTTAAAAACAAGTTTAGAGACGAGAATTACCTTCAATTGAACTCAAATCATTAATTTGGAAGTTTGAATCAAAATGCTTGAAAAAATTCGGATGCCTTTTTGCCCAACTTTGAAAATTATTTTGAAAATTAGTCCCATTTAATTAATATTTTAAATCACCCAATTAAACCCCCAATTTAATTTTTTTTTAAATTCCATTTTAACCCAAAAGATTTATTTTGACTCAAAAATTATTTAAAACCATAAATTTAATTTTTCTAAAAATATTTTTCTTTTCTGGAATATTATTTACCGATTTTTTAGATGAAATTAAGCTAACTAATAAAGAATTTAAATCACTAATTAATCTGATTAATTCCTAATTTTCACTCGAAACCCGGTAAACTTACTTGAAACTACTAGACCTATTTTTGGGGCCTTACAGTTAGATAAGTCATCCTTATGGATTTTTATCAAGTAAGTGTTTTTCTTAAACTGTATACTTGTGAAAAGTATGTTGTGTGATATTGATGTTTGCTAATAATGTGAAAAATATGTACATCTCATTCTCATATTATGTGATTATATGGCATATATGATATTTGTATGGAAATAAGACGTGAAATTTTTTTTACCTTGAGTACGTATGCGATTTGCATTTAAACATGCCTACACGATTTCGAGTGCTTTGGTCATATCACATGCTTGGGGTGGGATATGTGAAAGGTGAAAGTATATGGCAATTTATCTGCATTAATGAGACATTGATTTGATTATATTACAGTTTATCTACAACTCTAGTGGCTTGTCCATGATTTTGTTTATATGGTAGTTTATTTGCATTACTGTGATATTGTTCACAATTTGGTGTGTTGATTGGACGAGTTCTGGGAAAACTCGATTTTGGCGTGTAGTGGAGATGGATAGGACAATTTCCTAAAATCTACATCATTTTACAAATTATGTATTGACATGATCATGCATGATATGCTTAGGAAATATTGAGATATGTGGTTTTATGTGTAACACCCCAAACCTGGCCTAGACGTTATGGCCGGACCTAGCATGTCACATCAAAAGGTTATTTAAAAACTACGCATTCACTGAAAACCCTTCCTCAATTTAAAACTTTCTACCATTTAAAAATCCCGAGTTTCATTGCTTACAAAAACAAGATTTGCTTGAAGTTATTTCCTTGCAAAAATATTACTATTTTCCTTGCTGAAGACTGACTTAATTAGTTGCGGAAATGTGATATTTTGAAAACAGTAGTTATTGTTCTAAAAACCCATGTTTAATTGTTTATCAGTTCGTAACTAAAAAAATTACCAAATAAAAGTTAAAAAGAAAATCCCAATGGCCTTATTACAAAAATTATAAACCCAATAATTAAAATAAATTAAATTAAATTAAACCAAAATTTCTACATTCAGTTTAATATCATATCCGACGTATGGCCACCTCCAAGTCCTCCGCAGCTCCAAATCCTCTAACGCTGGGGATTACCTGCACAGTTTAAAGAAAGGGTGAGTTACGAGAACTCAGAGTGTAATCCCCTATTACGGTCATAATCTGGGCCCGAGCCCATACGGTGTCGGTCTGGGCCTAAGCCTTTATTCGGTAACAATCTGGGCCTAAGCCCCAAATCTTATCAATGCAATGGATATGTACCCACCCCAATCCAACTAAACTCTCCACCCGTACCAACCAATCTCTCCATCTGGGGACCATGTCAACCCACCCAGCCAAAACTCTCCAATAATGCAGTGAAGCTACTAATAATGGTATATGTGGCTGAGCCACTAAATTAAGAATATGTGGCGATGCCACTATAACGGTATGTGGCAATGTCACTAAAACGGTACTTCCTCCAATCAGCAAACCCAACCCAATGCAATATGTTATGAACGCAGTGTATTACGATCATATACAGATATATAAAATCACATAAACAATATTTAAATACCACTAAGAGTATATCGGTCATTTTTTCATTTATGGGTAAAACGGTAATTCCACCCCTTAGGGGTATTTCGGTAATTTACCCATCGAGGGTATTTCGTTAACTTCACTCGTTGAGGGTATTTCAGTAACTTACCCACGAGGGATATTTCGATAATTTACACACTAAGGGTATTTCGGTAATTTACCCATTAAGCATATTTTAGTAACTCATCATCTAACGGCCTTTCCGGAGGCCCATCCTCGCCTCGAGCGACACAGCTTCCCTTTTTGGTCATTACGGTGTAATTGGGCCTAAAATCTAATTTCAGCCCAAACGGGCCCACACGCTCGGATGGCCCATTCAGCTCATTTTCGATCTCGGTTCTGCGGACTTTGCAGTCGCATCAGTCATCCGCCACTTTCCATCAATTTCGCTCATTTGGGCCCGTTAACCCGTTGGGCCCACTTAGCCCGCTTCAGCTCCACAAGGTCCATTTCGGTTTCAGTTCCATGAAAGAGTTCGTGACACTCCCAACGGTCTATCGCCATCACTAGTGGCTCGATTTATCTCTACAAGCGCTCGCACACTCGAGTGATCTCAGATGCTGATATTCTGGCTTTTCGGTATTTCAGCTTTTAGCTGATTCACAGAACATCGCATTAAGAGAACAACTAGAGGCGTGAGATTACACACCTTAGCGAGACGCACGATTAACCCTTCGTATCCAACCTTGTTCGAGCAAACAACCCTAAACACCCCAGTTTACTAAGCACGATTGGCTTCACGTCCTTAACAAGAATCTGTACAAAATGATACTCATAAGTGTGACTAAAATCTACATACCACATATCACAAACATATGGCACATTCAGCCAAACCAAATATTATGACCAACGTTCTTACCTCACTTGAACGGTGAATCAACAATAAAGGTTTGCTTAATACAAACCACTTGTTCCCCTTCGCCCTATTGAAATCCCTAAGCCCAACGATGGCCGAAACGCAGAAAAGAACGTATTTTTAGCCACAAAGTCTAAGAAAGAACATACGGTTATTAAGAAAGAAACCGAATGGGAACAGAGTTACTGACAAGAAAGAACTATAAACTTATCGATTGTCACACTCCTTGTAGAACCATAAAAGAAGAGAAAAGAAGCTAATTGAAGAATTAAAGAAAAGGAAATAGATTCAGTTATGGAGAGGAGGAGGTTCAAGAGAGGAAAAGAGTAATGTGAGAATAGAAAAGAAGTGTAGGTATTCGGCTAGAGAAAAAAGACAAGAGATGAACGAGGTGTGAAGGGAAATGGGAAGAAGGGTAATGATTCAGCCAACCAAGTGTTTAGGCTATTAGTAAAAGAAAGAGGAATAAATATGCACGAAAGGTAAAAAGACGAGAAGGAGAAAGTGCACAAAATGCTACCAAGGAGAAATCACGAAATGCTTCCAAAAGAACTCTCAGCTGAAATGCCTAATTGAAAAAAACTTGAAAAGAATCAAAAGAGGTAGTAGCATAAAGAAATTTTCGGTTTCTACACAAATCCAAAGCTGTCGAAATTGCTTCCAAATGCCACCCCCTAGCCAAAATCTCCCCCTTAGCCACAGTCCCACATTCGGCCAACTCTCCCACTCTCCTCTTTCCCTTGAGTTTCTCCACTATCTTCTCCTTGAATGACTCCTAGCCTCCCATTCAAACCTGTTGACCAAGTCTCCAAGTCCCCATTAAAGAGTTTGATCCAAACTCCCCCCTCTCAAGTCACAAAATAAAAGCCTCTATTTGCACCATGTGGGATTCAAACCCCAATCTTCATGCCTTCCCATTGAAACTACTGCCACTGAGCTACAAGCTCATCTTAACGCACATCATTTTACTTAAGTCCTGCTTCTAATAGCCCTCTCCATTAAAGGGCCAAAAACTAAAATTTTTCCAAGGCTCAGACTCGAACCCGGGCCTCCCTAGAACCCCCAAATATACTCAAATAGACAGCTGAGCAAGCACAACATGAAATTATGCAAAAATTACAACCCCTAATTTTTGGGACGTTACAACTCTACCCCCTTAAAGAAATTTCGGCCTCGAAATTTACCTGATCAAAAGAGATGAGGGTATTACTGTCGCATCACCTCCCCAGTCTCCCACGTGGCTTCATCTGAACCGTGATTACACCACAGCACCTTGACTAACGGAATAGATTTCCTTCCCAGCACCTTAACATCATGATCCATTATCTGCACCGGTTCTTCCTCAAAAGTCAGATTAGGTCTTACCTCGATCTCCTCCACCGGCACTAAATGAGAAGGATCAGAATGGTATCACCTCAGCATAGAAACTGGAATACATTATGTATACGATTTAACTCAGGAGGTAGTGCCAGCTGTGAGGCAACCGATCCCACATGCTTTACTATTCGGTAAGGTCCGATAAATCTAGGGCTCAGCTTGCCTTTTCGCCTAAATCTCAGAATTTTCTTCCAAGGTGAGACTTTCAAGAAGACAAAATCTTCCACCGAGTACTCAATCTCTTTACGCTTTAAATCAGCGTATGACTTCTGCGTATCGGATGCTTCTTTTAACTGACCCCAAATCAATTTTACTTTCTCCTTGATTTCAGAAACTAGCTCCGAACCCAATAGTCGCCGCTCACCCAATTCTGCCCAACAAGTAGGGGTACGACACCTACGACCATATAACGCTTCGTATGGTGCCATCTAAATACTAGATTGGTAGCTATTATTGCAAGCAAATTCTGCCAACGACAAATAGTCTTCCCAACTACCTTTCAAATCAATCACACAGCTTCTTAACATGTCTTCCAAAATCTGAATTACCCTTTCTGACTGACCATTCGTCTGCAGATGAAATGATGTGCTGAAATCCAACCTTGTACCCAAAGCTTCGTGTAACACTCTCTAGAATCATGATGTGAATCTGGGGTCCCTGTCCAAGATGATAGACACTGGTACCCCATGTAACCTCACAATTTCCACCACGTACAATTTGGCCAACTTTTGCAACGAGTAATCGGTGAGAACCAGTATGAAGTGGGCAGATTTATCAACAATTACCCATACTAAATCTTTCTTAGGAGGCGTCAGGGGTAGCCCACTAAATAAAATTCATGGTTACTCTCTCCCACTTCCAGAGTGGAATTTTAACAGGTTGCAGCAATCCCGAAGGTAGTTGATGCTCAGCCTTCACTTGCTGCCATGTTAAACACTTACTTACAAAGTCGGTAATCTCACGCTTAAGCCCTGGCCACCAGTACAGCTTACGCAGATCTCGGTATAACTTGTTTCCACCGGGATGCATAGCGTATGGACTACTATGCGCTTCCCACAGAATAAACTGCCTTAGCTTAGAATCCCTCAGTACACAAACTCTTCCATGAAAACATAATACTCCTCCACTATTCAGCCCAAAATCCACAGTCTCCCCCTTCTTCACTAGTTGAAAACGATGAGCCAACGATTCATCCAATAACTGCTTTTCTCTAATTTGACTAATCCAAGTCAGTTTCACTTGAAGTTCAGCTAACAAACTACCATCCTCAAATAGGCTGAGACGAGCAAACATTGCCCTTAGCTCAGATACAACCTTACGGCTCAATGCATCCGCTACTACATTAGCTTTGCCCAGATGATACTCGATATAGAAATCATAATCTTTAAGCAACTCTATCCATCTTCTTTGCCTAAGATTCAACTCCTTTTGAGTAAGGAGGTACTTGAGACTCTTATGGTCGGTATAGATGATCGACTTCTTCCCGTACAAGCAATGTCTCTAAATATTTATTGCGAACACCACCGCAGCTAATTCCAGGTCATGAGTGGGGTAGTTCAACTCCTGCGGCCTAAGCTAACGAGACACATACGCCACCACCTTCCCCTCCTGCATTAGCACACAACCCAAACCCATATGCGATGCATCACAGTAGACAATGAATTCTTTTCCAACCTCTGGCTGTATCAATACCGAGGCTTCATTCAGAATCTTTTTCAATTTCTCAAAACTCTCCTGCTGTTTATCAGTCTAAACAAATAGTACTCCCTTACGCAGTAACTTAGTTAGGGGTGTAGCAATCAGTGAAAACCCCTCAACGAACCATCTGTAATACCCAGCCAGACCCAGAAAACTCTGAATCTCAGATACCGACTTTGGTGGCTTCCAATCTAATACAGCCTCAACCTTTTGAGGATTAACCCCAATCCCCTCGGCAGACACGACATGACCCAAAAATCTTACCTTTTGCAGCGAAAACTCGCACTTGCTGAATTCGGTATAAAGATGTTTTTCTCTCAATATCTGCAGAACAATCCGGAGATGTGAATCATGCTCCTCTTTGGTTCTTAAATATACCAAAATATCATCTATAAATACTACCACAAATCGGTCTAAATAGGGTTGGAAGACCCGGTTCATCATATCCATGAAAGCAGCTGGTGCATTTGTTAACCCAAATGGCATGGCCAAAAAATCGTAGTGTCCATAACGAGTCCTAAATGCTGTCTTGAACACATCTGCCTCCTTAACCCTTAACTGATTGTACCCCGATCTTAGATCTATCTTGGAGAAAACCGAAGCTCCTCGTAACTAATCAAACAGATCGTCTATCCTTGGTAGTAGGTACTTGTTCTTAATCGTTAGTTTGTTCAATTGACGATAATCAATACACATGCGCATTAACCCATCCTTCTTCTTCACAAACAATACCAGTGCTCCTCACGGAGACACACTCGGTCAGATAAATCCTCGATCCAGTAGCTCTTGGATCTGAGCTTTAATTCTACCAGTTCCTTCGGTGCCATCCTCTAAGGGCCAATGGATATCGGAGCCATTCTTGGTAAAAGCTCAATACCGAACTCGACTTCACGATTTGGTGGCAACCCCGGAAGCTCTTCAGGGAATACATCCAGAAACTCCTTTAAGTTCTCACATTCTCAACAGACGGTCCTTTAACATCAGTTACGCTGACATACGCTAGGAACACTTCGCAACATTTACGAACCAGCTTCTCGGCCCTTAATGCTGAGATTACATTGGATAAATAATCCCTTCGCTTCCCTATCATGACCACTTCCTCATCCTCTGAAAACTTCAACACCATACGCTTAGCAGTGCAATCCAAATTTGCACGGTGTTTCACTAACCAATCCATGCCCAAAATGAGATCAAACTCGCCGAATGGTAGTTGCGTCAAATCCGCCAGAAAGACAACCCCTTGAACTTCTAGAGGCACATCTCTAAACAACTTATTCACTCTAACCGACTGTCCTAAATGACTAATCATTGACATTTATCTATCAACAAGTTCTAACTAAATACTCAAAGTTCCAGACACATTACATGCAACATACGAATGTGTAGACCCAATATCAATTAAAGCTGTATACGGTACATTAAGAATAAGGAACGTACCGGTTATGACGTCAGGTGCGTCGCCATCCTCTCGACACTGAGCAGCATAAACCAATGCTAGCTGTCTCGCCTTTGTATTACCAACACCTCTGCCCGGTGCTTCACGACCTCGTCCTAACCTACTTCCCCCTCTGGGTGGACCACAGCCTCTCGGTGGCTGTTGACCACTTTCCCTGGTTGCACATAGCCCTGACCTATTGCTTGCCTCTGCACAGGCTCCCGAGGACAATTTCTAAACTGATAATCCCTGGACCCACATCTGAAACACCTCCTAGTTCTTTTCCAGCACTCTCTCGGATGAGGTCTCCCACACTCAATGCAAGGCTGCGGTCGATACTAACAACTGGAACCCCAGCTTGGGCTGGCCCATCAATCCTAGGCCTCTTATTAAACCCACCTGAAGAACCTGAGAGCCCAAAATCCCTCTTATTTCTACCCCTTTCCTTCTCACAGTTTTGACGCTCAGAGCGTTTCACATCCTCGACAATCTTTTCCTTTTCAATCAGGGCAGCAAAATCTCTATCCCTCTGTGGGGCTATCAGCACTCGCAACTCATCTCGAAGACCATCTTCAAGTCGTACGCAGCGCTCATACTCAGTCGCGACTATGCCTCGAGCATGCCGGCTCAACCGCAGAAATTCTGCCTCATATTTTCTACAGACTTGTTCCCCTGAACCAGATTCAGAAATTAATTTCTCTGGGCATCCACATAATTTGGCCCAACATATTTTCCTTGGAAGGCCACCTTAAAGAAGTCCCATGTCAATTGGTCAGCCTGCGTGCCTTCTCTCACGGTAAGCCACCATTGATATGCCTCATTCCGCAGTAAAGACAATGCTTCTTTCAGTTTTTGCTCTACCGTGCAGTCAAGGTCATCCATTATTTGCTCGACAACCTTTAACCAATATTCTGCTACATTCGGGGCTACACCTGAAATGCCCCTAAAGATTTCCACCTCATTCGACCGGAGTCGTTTAGAGATTGACCCTCGGCCCACTGACCCAGTACTCGCTCCAGCAACCCTCTTAAGAACTCGTAACATTTCTTGGTATAGAGCATCATCCCCACCGACTTGGTCATGAGACCCCGTTTTAGTCACTGGTGATGCCGGTGCTTCTCTTTCTAGCACATGTCCCGTTTTAGTCACTGGTGATGCCGGCTCAGTCATTTTTTCGTTTAGGGGTAAAACGGTAATTCCACCCTTTGGGGGTATTTCGATAATTTACCCATCGAGGGTATTTCGGTAACTTCACCCGTTGAGGGTATTTCAGTAACTTACCCACCAAGGGAATTTCGATAATTTACCCACTAAGGGTATTTCAATAATTCATCATTTAACGGCCTTTCTGGAGGCTCACTGTCGCCTCGAGCAACACAGGTTCCCTTTTTGGTCATTACGGTGTAATTGGGCCTAAAATCCAATTTTGGCCCAAATGGGCCCACAGGCTCGGGTGGCCCATTCAGCTCATTTTCGATTTCAGTTCTGCGGACTTCACAGTCACATTAGTCATCCGGCACTTTCCATCAATTTTCTCAAATGGGCCCGTTAACTTGTTGGGCCCACTTAGCCTGCTTCAACTCCACAAGGCCCATTTCGGCCTCAGTTCCACGAAAGAGTCCGTGACATTCCCAACGGTCTATCGCCATCACTAGTGCCTCGATTTATCTCTACGAGCGCACGTACGCTCGAGTGATCTCAGATGCTGATATTCCAGCTTTTCAGTATTTTGGCTTTTAGCCGATTCACAGAACATCGTATTAATAGAACAAAAAGAGGTGTGAGATTACGCACCTTAGTGAGACTCGCGATTAACCCTTCACATCCAACCTTGTTTGAGCAAACGACCCTAAACACCCCAGATTACTAAGCACGATTGGCTTCACATCCTTAACAAGAATCTGTACAAAATGATACTCATAAGTGTGACTAAAATCTGCATACCGCACATCACAAACATATGGCACATTCGGCCAAACCAAATATTATGACCAACGTTCTTACCTCACTTGAATGATGAATCAACAATAAAGGTTTGACTAATACAAAACACTTGTTCCCTTCGCCCTATTGAAATCCCTAAGCGCAGCGATGGCCAAAATACAGAAAAGAATGTATTTTTAGCCACAAAATGTAAGAAAGAACATACGGTTATTAAGGAAGAAACCGAATGGGAACAAAGTTACTGACAAGAAAGAGCTATAAACTTACTGATTGTCACACTCCTTGCAGAACCATAAAAGAGGAGAAAAGAAGCTAATTGAAAAATAAAAGAAAAGGAAATAGATTCGGCTATGGAGAGGAGGCTGTTCAAGAGAGGAAAAGAGTAATGCAAGAAGAGGAAAGAAGTGTGGTATTCGACTAGAGAAAAAGATAAGAGATGAATGAGGTGTGAAGAGAAATGGGAAGAAGGGTAGTGATTCGACCAACCAAGTGTTTAGGCTATTAGCAATAGAAAGTAGAATAAATATGCACGAAAGGTAAAAAGACGAGAAAGAGAAAGTGCATGAAATGATACCAAGGAGAAATCCCGAAATGCTTCCAAAAGAACTCTTAACCGAAATGCGTAATTGAAACAAACTTGAAAAGAATCAAAAGAGGTAGTAGTACAAAGAAATTTTTGGTTTCTACATAAGTCCAAAGCTGCCAAAATTGCTTCCAAATGCCACCCCCTAGCCGAAATCTCTCTCTTAGCCACACTCCCACATTCGACCAACTCTCCCACTCTCCTCCTTCTTTTGATTTTCTCCACTATCTTTTCCTTGATTCACTCCTAGCCTCCCATTCAAACCTGTTGACCAAGTCTCCAACTCCCCCTTGAAGAGTTTAATCCAAACTCTGCTTCCTCCCCTCTCAAGTCACAACATAAAAGCCTCTATTTGCACTTGTGGGATTCGAATCCCACTCTCCATGCCTTCCTATTGATGCCACTGCCACTGAGCTACAAGCTCATCTTATGTCATCTTAACGCATACCATTTTGCTTAAGTCCTGCTTCTAATAGCCCTCTCCACTAAAGGGCCAAAAACTAAAATTTTTCCAAGGCTCAAACTCAAAACCAAGCCTCCCTAGAACCCCCAAATACACTCAAATAGCTAGCTGAGCAAGCACAACATGAAATTATGCAAAAATTACAACCCCTAATTTTTGAGACGTTACATTATGACTTTGTATCATATATGTTTTATATTGTGAATGAGTTTGTTTTAATCTCACATTGGGCTTAGAAAGCTGTAACACCCCTGACCCATATCCGTCACCAGAATAGGGTTATGGGGCGTTACCAGAGTTTACAGAACAAATACAATTAATTTATATTATTTACTATTCATATCCAAAACAAATCTTATTCAATCATACTATCCCATAAATGAACCCTGCATTTGAAACAAGTCGGGACTAAATCAGGAACGTAGGAAATTTTCGTAAAATTTCAAAATTTTTTCCAAGGTATAGGGGACACATGCCTGTGTGGTCAAGCCGTATGGCTCACACGGCCAAGTGACACACCCGTGTCCTAGGCCATGTGGGCATTCGATGTGAGGCACACGGCCGTGTCCCAGCCCGTGTAACTCTCTGACTTGGATCACACGTCCAATCACATAGTCGTGTCCCAGCCCGTGTCCTAGGCCGTATGGACAATTTTATTTTTGAAAATTAAGTGCAGGGGTCACACGACCAAGTCACATGCCTATGTGCTAGGCCGTGTGACACACACGGCTGAGACACACGCCCGTGTCTCTGTCCATGTGACCAATTCGAAGCATTGTATTTCTCAAATTTTAAAATGCAGGGGACACAAGGCCAAATCACATGCCCATGCACGCGGCCGTGTATAACACACGGCTGAGACACACCTGTGTGGACAAAATTTAATTGCAAAAATAAAAATAAATATGGCTAAAGTAATAAAAATTAAGCTTTGTTAATATATTAGTTCCCCGGCAACAGCGCCAAAAACTTGTTCGTTGTTTTCGCGATGTCAAAGTCTTAAAATTTATAAAAAGAATGATCAAACCTGGGAACTAAATATGACAACGATTTGAGGCAAGCATACCTATCAAACAGTAGTATAGTTAAGGCAAGACTGGAATGTCGAACCCAAAGGAACCAAAAGTACTAATACTAACTCTCTTTTTATTATTTAACCTAAGAATTAAAGTGATTTTTATCTAATCTAAAATTAACTAACAACTAATCTAAAGATTCTAAGACAAAGAAGAATGAATTTGGGAAAATAACTTTGAAGAAAAACCAATTGATTAAGACGACACCCAAGGAAGAATCCCCCTAGACTTCACTTGTTATCTAACTCTAAACTAGACGATTTATTCATTTGACTTGATCCGTAAGATTCCCTAAGTTATATTAATCCCTCTCTCGAGGCGACTAACATCTAACCCTAGGTAGATTAATTAAAATCTCTTTCTAATTAAAACCCCTAGAATTGCATTAACTCGATCTATGGACTCCCATATTAGGTTTCACCCTAATCCGGCAAAATCTCGTCACCTTATCTCTAGGCGCGAGATCAACTCCACTTAATTATGCTAGATCTACTCTTAGGCAGGGACTTTTGCTCCTTCACCTAAGCATATCACACTTGAATTAATAGCCCAGAAATATCAACACAAGAATTAAGAGCATATACTTAAGAAGAAGTCAAATACTTATCATATAGTTCAGTAAATGATAACAAGATTCATATTAGGTTTCATCCCCCTCAGGTATCTGAGGGTTTAGTTCATAATAATAAAAGAAAACATCTCAAAAGAAAAGATAAAACAAAACATAATAAATCCCTAAAACAAAACATAATAAATCCCTAAAACCCCTAAAGGAGTTGAAGGAGAGATTCTCCGTCTTGAGTATAATTCTGGCTTCTTGAGATGGATCAACTGGCTATCTTCGAGTAATTCTCCACAAATCTGCCTTCTTTAGCCTAGTCGGATGCCCCTTGACTGAGGCCTTGGGTTCCCCTTTCTTAGGTGATATTTAGGGTGTTTATATAGGCTTTTGAATATGTTTCTTTGCCCCTAAGCATCCTAATCTAAGTGAAACTTCTCTTCCTGATGATAGGGACACGCCCATGGCACACGCCCGTGTAAGTTATGGCCAGGCCATGTTTAAACCTGAGGATTGAAGCACGGCCGTGTGGTCTTGGGCCCAGGCCATGTGGATTTTGTGATATGGCCCATTTACTCCGTTTTAGGCCCATTTTATGTTCTTTTCGTCATCCGATGCTCTCTCGAGTATAAAACATGAAAACAAAGGATTAAGAGCACCAAATTACATAATTCAAGGCTGAAATCATCCAAAAGCATGCTAAATGTGGGCTTAAAATATGTTACTTTTACGGTTTATCAAATACCCCCACACTTAAGCTTTTGCTTGTCCTCAAGCAAAATTCTCGACTTACAATTAAAATGATCTTCCTCGATCCATAAAATTTATCGATAATGTTTCATCATAAATCAAAGATAATTCATACATGGATAATTCAACTCAAAGGGTCCTAGAGATTCAAAAAATCAAAGTCATAGTTTTTATAGTACGAAAACATAGGCGTTCCCCCTTACCTAAATAATTACCTCTGATTCAAAATCGACAAGAGTTGATATCCTCTCTAAAGATTCACTCAAATCACTCAAAGTGTTTAAGGTTGAGAATTAAGCACTCAAAAGTCAAACATGAAGAGTTAATCCCATAGGCTTGCATGAAAATCAAATCTCCACCACTATAATATGAGATGATACACAAATCAAAAGGTCTTTGATAGGGTTGTAACGGGGCTTGGGTTGAAGGTGTGGATAAAGGCTGAATTAGAGGGTTAGAATCGAGATTGACTTGACAAATTACCTAACTAGAAAAATGAACTAATCTTAAATAATTACATCAATTGAAAACTAATAATACAAGCTTTTTCTTCAAGATTTGAAATTTAAACATGTAAGCTCACTTAATTATAGAACTAATAATGAATATATTTCGTTTTTTTTAAGAACAGGTCAAATAATAATAAAGAACTTTAACAATTGAAATATAGAACATAGTTAGGTAATTGCTCAACATCAAATCTCGACAAAAAGGGTAGTCAAGAAGAATGATGATAACAAATACAAAGGGTTTTGGGTTAATATTAGTAGGTGAGTTAATAAAAAGGGTTGTTAGGATCAACGTGGTTCACTAGGGGTTAATTATGAAGGTAGGCTTGTAGTGGAGTGAGTGGGTTAAACTTTAAGTGCCTTTATCATCTTTGTATATCAAATCAAACGTGTGGTCTCGACATGTATAATCAATACAGGTTCTAGAATAACAGATCAATGTTGACACGCTCATAATCAAAAAGTGAGCAAGGAAAAGAATGTATGCTCTAAAAGGCTCAAAGTCTCACAAAAATTATGGGTATTTGATATCAACCTTGTAAATTTCAAACTTCAAAGTAATATTTAGATTTAAGTAGACAACCTAGAAAAAATTTTAATTCTGAAAAATAGACTTATCATGCTTGATTCTCTAGTATCCTTCAAATTTAATCATCAATGCACAATTATCAATGACTTAATGCAAAACACATCAATAAAAATCATAAATCAAGGGAAATTTCATTCTAATCATAATATGAAAAACTTACTTCAAGAAAAGGGATAATCCAGGGATTTGAGAATAATGAAGAAAGTTAGGCACTTTCTCGAAATAACTATTCACCCCCACACTTAAGATGTACATTGCCCTCAATGTACAAAGATGTATATTATTTTTTTGAGAGAGGGAGAGGTGAAACTTCCTGAATTTGGATGCTTTCCTTGAGTTGGGAGTCCTGAGGTGTGGTGGCTGCTACCGAGCTCTGCGCTAGATGAAGAAATTGGGAAGCTCGTAAAGAATTAGCCAGGAATTATTAAGAAACATTTAAAATAAACTAAATATATAGTTAAATACAAGAAAGATAAAGAGAAAAAAAATAGAAAACAAAATAAAATTAGAATAAAAGATGAATAGAACGAAGAGTCCTTATTGTTGGATGGTTCGTGAGGTGGCTGTGACTTCTAAGGCTGTAGTGAGTCAGTGGTCGTGGTTCCGGTGTGATTCCCTAGCAGCCTGAAGAACCTGACACTAAGAAACTAAAATAAAATAAACCAAATTAAGCATAAGATAGTCAAAGAGAAGGAAAATAAAGGAGACGGGAAAAGTAAAACAAAAGTTAAACGGTCTCAAAGACCCTTGGCTTGTCGAGTGGATGAAGCGGCTGTCATGAACTTATGTAGATCGGTCTACCTAAGGAAGACTATGCTTGGATCCTTCCGTTTCTTCGACATGGCCATAGAGTTAGAAGAACGATAGGGGAGGTTAAAGTTTTGAAAGAGAAAAGAAAAAGAAAATGATATGGAAGAAGGGAGATGGGGAGTAGGTTAGGAGACGGAGTGGGGTGGTTTAAATAGGATTTTAGAGCCTGGTATTTTCCCACGCCCGTGTACCACAGGTGTGGTGTGTCACACGGCCATATCGCATGGTCGTGTTGTGCTTTGTTCGCTTCTCCCACGCCCATGTTCAAGTCTCCACGTCCATGTGTTATCTAATAGTGTCGACCACGGCCGCATCGCACGGCCGTGGGGTTTTGTCTGTGCTCGTGGTGTGGTGGTTGGAGTCCGTGACTCGAAGATTTTATTTGTTCTGACTCGTACTATTTCTACCATGTCAGTATGGAGATTCATGAGGTCCACGCGGCCACGGCCGCGGCCGTGTGGCTTGAAATTTTGTATTTTTTTGGTTAGTTTATAGTTAGGTGTTATAAAGAGAGAATAAAATAAAATGAATAAGATGAACAATGCAGAAGTTAATAGGATTAGTACTCAGGTTGCCTCCCGAGAAGCGCTCGTTTATAGTCTTAAGTTAGACTCTCCTCTCATTTGTATATTCATGGTGGTTTGAGGAGTTGAAAGTCCTTCCTCATTCTGGCAGTTCCATGGTCATGATAGAGTTTAAGACGAGTAGTGTTTATTTTCAAAGTATCGAAAATAGGGTTACTTACCTCAACTGTTTCGTACGAAAAAACATCGATTACCTTGAAAGGGATTTCCTTGCAGGTGTTAGGATCAGGAGGGGACACTCGTGGATCTGCTTTATCTAGCAATACCTGATCCCCAATTTTGAACATGTTTGTCTCGTAGGGTGGCCTTGGTTCTGCTTCGTGTATCCCTAGTTCTTTTTAAAAATACTTCTTCCCCTCTTCTAGTTCATCGATCTGAATCCTTTGTTCCTCATGAGTTATTTCTTTGTTGGCACAGGGATTAAGATCGGGATCATGATGTGGTGTTTCCTGAAAAGAAGGGTTGACCAAATGGTTATCAATAGAATTTACTATCTCACCTTGGCTATTCGATGTTCTAGCTGAATCGAGGGCTTGAAGAGTGACTGTCTCGTCACCTACACAGAGTATAAGTTTGCCTGCATCAACATCGATCTTAGTTCTGGTAGTTACTAAGAATGGTCTTCCTAAAATTAGGGGGATCGTGTTGTCCTCATCCATGTCTAAAACGTCAAAGTCTACTGGGAATACGAATTTGTCAATTTTCACGAGTACATCCTCAATTATACCCCTAGGAACTCTAATAGTTTTATCAGCTAATTGAATGCTCATCCTAGTTTGTTTGGGTTTCCCTAGACCTAGTTGTTTAAACAATTTATAAGGCATGACATTTATGCTTGCCTCTAAATCAGCTAACGCATTATATATAGATAAACTACTAATTAAGCATGGAATTGTAAAACTCCCTGGATCTTTTAGCTTTCATGGTAGTTTATTTTACAACATTGCTGAGCACACTACATTCAGTTCCACATGTGATTCCTCATCTATCTCCTGCTTATTTGTCAATAGCTTCTTTAAAAATTTCCTGGAATCTGGCATCTGTGAAAGAGCTTCAAGAAATGGTAAGTTAACATGTAATTTCTTTTGAAGTTTAAGAAACTTACCAAACTGTTCCTCTGTGTCATCTTTCGTTATTGCTTCGGGATATGATATGCAAGGTTTGTACTCTTTGATTACCGATTTCGGCTTGTTATTGATCTCAATCGTATCTTCTTCTACCACCTTCTTTTGTTTTGAATTAGGCACGTCTAACCCTTCACTATCTTGAGTTGTTATGGCTTAAACTTGCTCTCTTGGATTAGTCTCGGTGTTGCTCGGTAGTCTTCCCTGTGGTCTCTCAGAGATTTGCTTAGCGAGTTGCCCGATTTGATCCTTGAACTCTTGTGTCAATGCCTCGGGTTTTGTTTCTATCTTTTGGAAACGTGTTTCTATATTTTGGGAACGTATTTTTGAGGCTGTTATGAAGTTTGTCAGCATCTCTTCAAGATTCAGCTTCTTTTCCTGTGGGTAGGGCTGTTGTTGGAAGTTTTGGGATGGTTGTTGCCTTGGATTTCTTTAAACACCCCATGAGAAATAGGGTGGTTCTTCCAACCTGGATTATAAGTATTACTATAAGGGTCATTATTGGATCGGAAATTGTTACCCATAGTTCATTTGTTCGCTCTCCATGCCCTGTCCGTAGGGTGGGTACTCACGATTCGCCACTCCTTCACTTGCGTCGCACTGCATAACTGGATGTGCCTGCGAAGAACCATATAAACCATCAAATTTTTTATGTAGCAATTCTACCTGATTTGATAGCGCGATTACTGCATCGATGTTGAAAACTCCGGCTACTTTGGCTGGCCTTGTCCTTGTAACTTGCCACTGATAGTTATTCAGTGACATCTCTTCTATAAACTCGTAGGCTACTTCAGGAGTTTTGTTGTTCAGGGTTCCGCTGGCGACTGAATCGATTAGTTGCCTTGTTGAAGGGTTCACACCATTGTAAAAAGTTTGCACCTGTAGCCACAAGGGTAATCCATGGTGTGGACACCTTCTCAACAAATCCTTGTATCTCTCCCATGCATCATAAAGTGTCTCTGAATCTATCTGCACAAAAGAAGAGATATCATTCCTTAATTTGGCCATTTTGGCCAGTGGGAAATATTTTAATAAAATTTTTTCTCTCATTTGATCCCATGTAGTGATTGACCCTCGTGGAAGAGAATGCAACCACTATTTGGCTTTATTTCTCAGAGAAAAGGGAAATAACTGAAGACGGATGGCATCATCAGAAATGCCATTTATCTTGAAGTTATCACAGAATTCTAGAAAATTCGCTAAGTGTGTGTTAGGATCCTCATCCTGCAAACCATCAAACTGAACAAACTATTGTACCATCTGTATAGTGTTAGGTTTCAGTTCAAAATTATTTGCAGCAATAGTAAGCCTAACAATACTAGACTCAGTTCCTGTTAAACTAGGTGGAGCAAGATTTTCAGCCATCTCTGGAGGTGGCAAATTATTTTCAGCCATCTCTTCCGTGTTATTTATATCGGCTTCTTGCTCTTCATCTGTGTAGTTTAAGCTCCGCCTTATTTCTCTATGATTTCTACGAATGGTACCTTCAATATCACTATCATAGAGTAAGGGTCCTGTCGGGTTCCTTTCAGTCATAAACTAGAGGTACCTAAAAGGAACAAAAGCAAGAAAGAAAATTTAGAAAAATAAAATAAAATTTCATTGCAAAAATAAAAATAAATATGGCTAAAGTAATAAAAATTAAGCTTTCTTAATATTTTAATTCCCCGGCAATGGCGCCATAAACTTGATCGTTGTTTTCGCGATGTCAAAGTCTTAAAATTTATAAAAAAAAATGATCAAACCTGGAAACTAAATATGACAATGATTTGAGGCAAGCGTACCTATCGAACAGTAGTATAGTTAAGGCAAGACCGGAATGTCGAACCCAAAGGAACCAAAAGTACTAATACTAACTCTCTTTTTATTATTTAGCCTAAGAATTAAAGTTATTTTTATCTAATATAAAATTAACTAACAACTAGTCTAAAGACTCTAAGACAAATAATAATGAATTTTGGAAAATAACTTGGAAGAAAAACCAATTGATTAAGATGACACCCAAGGAAGAATCCCCCTAGACTTCACTTGTTATCTAACTCTGAACTAGACGATTTATTCATTTGACTTGATCCGTAAGATTCCCTGAGTTATATTAATCCCTCTCTCGAGGCGACTAATGTCTAACCCTATGTTAATTAATTGAAATCTCTTTCTAATTAAAACCCCTAGAATTGCATTAACTCGAACTATAGACTCCCATATTAGGTTTCACCCTAATCCAGCAAAATCTCGTCACCCTATCTCTAGGCGTGCGATCAACTCCACTTAATTATGCTAGATCTACTCTCAGGCAGGGACTTTTACTCCTCCACCTAAGCACATCACACTTGAATTAATATCCCAGAAATATCAACACAAGAATTAAAAGCACATAATTAAGAACAAGTCAAATATTTATCATATAGTTCAGCAAACAATAACAAGATTCATCTTAGGTTTCATCCCCCTCAGGTATCTGAGGGTTTAGTTCATAATAATAAAAGAAAACATCTCAAAAGAAAAGATAACACAAAACATAAGAAATCCCTAAAACCCCCTGAAGGAATTGAAGGAGAGATCCTCCGTCTTGAGTATAATTCTAGCTTCTTGAGATGGATCAACTGGCTATCTTCGAGTAATTCTCCACAAATCTGCCTTCTCTGGCCTCCCCTTTCTTAGGTGATACTTAGGGTGTTTATATAGGCTTTTAAATATGTTTCTTTGCCCCTAAGCATCCTAATCCGAGTGAAACTTCTCTTCCTGACGACAGGGACATGCCCATGGCACACGCCCGTGTAAGTCGTGGCCAGGCTGTGTTCGAACATGAGGATTGAAGCACGACCGTGTGGTCTTGGGCCCAGGCCGTGTGGATTTCATGATATGGCTCATTTACTCCGTTTGGGCCCGTTTTCTATCATCCAGTGCTCTCCTGAGTATAAAACATGAAAATAAAGGATTAAGAGCACCAAATTACATAATTCAAGGCTTAAATCATCCAAAAGCATGTTAAATGTGGGCTTAAAATATGTTACTTTTACGGTTTATCACAGGGGTACCCATTAGGGCACATAATCTGGAAGCACTCTCTTGAGCCATATAACAAGATGCTTATGTGAGTAATGTAACAGAAAGCTTATTCGGGCTATAACAGGAAACTCATAAGAGTTTAAAACAGGAAGCTTGTTGAGCTTAACAGGTAACTCCTAAGAGTTATTATCAAGGAGCTCCAGGTAGCTATATAACAGGAAGTTCAAGCGAGCCATATCAAGAAGCTCCAAAAGAGCCTATATCAGGACACTCATAAAGAGTTGCGTTTGTGTCCGCAATATATACAGGATCACAACCGATCATATAACAAGACGCTCACAAAAAGCTACAGTAGTCCACAACACATGCAGGATCACTACCAATCAGGATGCTCGCAGGAAACATATAACGGGAAGCTCGAGAGGGCTTATAACAGGATGCTCGTAAGAGCTATGGTCTGTCCACAACATATGCAGAACCATAACCAATATGGAAAATCCTATATCCATCAAATTTCATTTACTCAAACGGGACTCATTTTTTATCGGGCATAATCGGACATGTCATCAATTTCATATATAAGGCATTTATACAATTCACATATACAACTTTCAATTCAAGCATATAAATATACACAATTTACTTGCACAAACTTACCTCGTCGCTTGCTTGTATACGGAGATCTACTAATCCAATACTTTTTATTTTCCTCGATCTAACTCTTTATTTGATCTTTCCATATCTATATAAATGAATTTAACATCAATTTGATACAATTTATTCAATTCAATTCAATTCCCATCCCAGGCAAAATTACCATTTTGCCCCTATACTTTTAATTAATGACAAATTCATCTGTAAATAAAATTCATGCAATTTAATCCTTATTCCATGCCTAGATAATTTTTCACATATAAAATTTACAACCCATGTATTTCATAAATTTTAAATTTTTTTATGAATTTTACAACTTTACAATTTGGTCCATAAATCACAATTTCATGAAAATTTCCTTTACAAAAGTTGTTTATTTATCAACAACCTTTCATTTTCTACCATAAATTTAAAAATTTCAGCATACTCATCCATGGAAAATTTTTAATGGTTTGATAACTTCACAAATTAATCCCCAAAATAGGTAGGTTAGGTTACTACAATCTCAGAAATATAAAAATTACTAAAAACGGGACAAGAATTCATACCTAATTGAACCAAAACAACTTGCTTGAGCTCACTTTCTCTTAGCTAGGGTTTCCATGTATTTTTAATTTGGGGATGATGATGAAATAGATGATATTAGTTTATTGTAACATCCTAAAATTTGGAATTTTATGTGTTGCATTATTTTTGGTGATAAGTTAGTTAAATTATTAACTTTGTATGTCTAAGGGAGGTCCTGAGAGGGCTCGGGGTCTATTTGGACCTAATAAAAAATTTTGGCATTTAGCACTTTAAGGAGATAGAGTAAGTGACCTCAAAGCTTATGGAAATAAATGAGTAAATAGCTAGCATAAATGTGCAATTGGTAAGAAGGTTATGGCGCCACATGAAGTACCTTGAGGGAAGAGGTTCAAATCCCATTTTGTGCAAATTTTGACTATTATTTTTGCATTCTTTCCCTAAGTGTCAGCCAAGCATGTAAATATGGACTTTTTATTTTTGGCAAGATGGCTAAGGAAAATAGGAAAGAATGAAGGTGAGGAAAGAAATCAAGAGAAAGGGGAAAGTAAGGGGAACATATGGCCTTTTTCAAGGGAAGTGTTATGGAAAGTGTGGTTGGCCAATTTTTGACCATTATGGTCATGTATGTGGACGATTTTGGGGCTAAAGGGAGGTAGCTGAATTTTACTTGGTGTTTTGGTAAAACTATAGTGTTTGTTTTGGTCAAAAATAGCTTTAGCTTCAATAGTGTCATTTTCTCCAAATTGCTACTCTTTGTGAGTTTTAGTTTTTTCTTCTTTCTTTCTTCTTTGCCGAAACCTCCTAGCACATTAGTGCAATTTTATCTTCTATTTTGCTGGTCAAAACATTCACCTCATGTTCATCTCCCTTTGATAGCCGAATCACCTATCATCCACCCAACCTTCCATCCTTTTCTTTTAACCATTCCTCTAATCTTTTCTCTTCTCTAAATCAACACCACCGTAAAATCACATTTTCTTGTTTGATTATCCTCCATAGCCGAATATCAATATTCATTTTCTTCTATAACCGAACCTTCATCTCTTTTCTATCTTTTCTTCTCATCCGTATTTACACTCAATCCTTGATTAATCGGTAAGTGTTCTTCTCAACATTTTTAATTTTCTTTCTCTTAATGCCGAATCTATGCTTTGGTTTGGGATGGTCATTTTGACCGAGACCATCACCTTATTCTCTCTCAAACAAGATCTTTTTCTTCTTCGTAGTGATATAGTGGAAGGCCGAAACCTTGATTCTTTAGAAGTTATCATATAATCGCTAGGAATCGGTCCTAAAAATCTTTAAGGTAAGGAGTTCTTCAAGGATTTTATAAATCGTTCTTATTTCATTAAAGATGTTATTGGAATAGTGGTGATTAACTAATTATAATTATAGGGATTAAATCACTTGATCTATCCAACCGTTGATCACTCGGAATTATTGGTAAGCAAATCTTTACCCTTTTGACAATCCATATTTTATCGTAATATCAATCTATATAAGATCTAATCGAATGGAGGCTTGTGGTACTGATTCAAAAGGAAAGTAGAGTGGAGATATCAAAAGGAGCGAATTAGCGATCCCTACTCCTAAATTCAAGCGAAGAGCGACTTTCCATCGGGTTGTGGACCCTCATCCGGTGAGAATCGACTATTCGAGGTCATTCACAATTTTGAGGCATCAGCGATTCGGGATTTTCCAGGGGTTGTGGGTATCGATCGGGAAAATCGACAAATCGTGGTCATTCACGATTCCAGGGGTAAGCACCGTAGATCGTTCATTTTAGTGTTGATTAATAAATCGCGTATGTCGGCTAATCAAGTGTTATAATATTTTAGGTGTCGACGATCAAGAAAGCTTAGTGCTTACCGTAATCAGGTGCGTAATCTCACACCATTTTTCGTGGGTTTAAGGTGATTTAGTATCGGAAACAAATCACTATGACTAAATTGTAATAGGGCATAAATCGGAAAAATTGGCCTAATATATATTATTTTGATAAAATTGATGAAATTGGTAGTATCATTGTGCAAATTGTGAAAATACCCCTAAAAAGGCCGAAATACGAAATTGCTTATGGGCCGAATTGACATATTGCCTGATGAGCTGAATGGACATATTGATTAATGGGAAAATATGATATTTTGCTAAATGGGCCAATTTGATATTTTGCTAAATGGGCCAAATCTGATATTTTGCTTAATGGGCCTTTTTGATAAATTGTTATAATGGGCCATAATTTTGTAATAAATATCATAACAAATTACTGTTGTTATATTGTGATTTGTTATGCATTATATACATGATTTTGCATGGGATGGGATAATATTGAAGAGAAGTTCTACTGGCTCTGCCACAAATCTGTATAGTGGCAATGCCACGTAAATTCTGTTAATCTGGTGGCGTGTCCACAATTATATTTGTTATAAATGGCTTAATGCCTGCGATTGGTGTGTTGGCGGGGTGGGTTGACTCGATCCCCACAGGTGTGTTGGTTGGTACGGGTGGTGTGTAGCGGATGGATTACTAGGTTTGGTTTGGGAATTGTATCTCATACACATGATATAATTGATACATTATTATTATTGTAGATAGGCTTAGGCCCAAATTATTGCTTAATGGGATTTTGGCCCAGTGGACAACGGTAAGTGGGTTATACACTGAGTTCTAGTAACTCACCCCGTTTTCCTTATCCCTTTCAGGTAATGATCAGTGATGGAGACTTGGGCCATGGATGACTCGGTGGAGGCCATACTACAAAAATGGTTTAAATTGGAATTTGGATTTCTTTTTAGTACATTTAATTACTTAGTATTTTGAGATAAGGTTGTAATAAGGCCTCTGGATTAATTTTTGTTTTGTTTTATGTTTGACGAATTCATAATTTTCTCTACGTATTTCAAATTGAGATTTTTTCTAAAAACTTAAATAAATGTTTTTTTTTTCTAAAATGGATATACAAAAAGGGTTTCATAATAAACTTTCAAAAATATATTTTTAACTCGGAGATTTTCTATTAAAATTTTTATCAACACTTTTCGAAAGATATTTTCAAAATTTTTTTAATTTCTTCTCGAACTATTAACGATATTTTCAAAGTTATGGTTTATAAATCTTATATCTCAAATTTATCAATTTATCAATCAAACTTTTATTCAATAATACTTTATCAAAAATTTTAAAATGGGAGTTTGTTTTAATTGATTTTAAATCACAATCTATGTATGTACAAATAAAAAGGACTTAATAGTATTTTTCTCATGTGACGTGTCAGATCTGGCCTTAACGCATGGATCGGGTTTAGGGTGTTACATTTTATGGTATCAAAGCCTGGTTCAAACCTCGGCTGTGGTTTGGGTTCAAAAACATTTTTCAAAGTTGTTTTGAAATGTAAAATTTAGAACGTTTGTCTTTAAGGAAGTATGGCACCACGGGTATCCGGCACCAAGTCAAGTAAGTGTATGTTATTATTGTATGATTATAATGATTATGATTTGACTGTAGGAATACTCTAGAACTTCTAGTTTTAGGTATTGAAACTATAAAGATTGAGACTATTGGATGCGATTATGAAAACGATTTTACTTCTTATGTTTCATAAAACATCGTTTAATAAACACCGAAATAGTATACTGATTCATAAGACTTTTAATCAGATTAAATCGAATTACCTAATATAAGCGCTAGAGGACGTGGACGCGGTAGACGTGGCCGTGGTAGAGGCCGAGGTGCTAGAGTTGCGTCTGAAGCATCAGGACATATGCTGGAAATGGACGCACCTGCGTCACCCTGACTGAAACTGGATCACATGACCATATAAGGGAGGACATTGCTCTGTCCCAAGCAATGTTGGGAGTCTTGGAAAGGGTTGCTGGGGCTAGAACTGGGCCAGCAGCACGTGGGTCAATTTAGGAGCTACTCAGATCAAATAGTGCTAAGGTTTTTAGGGGTATCTCGGGTGTAGCCCCAAATGTCGAGGAGTATTGGCTCAAGGCAGTGGAGTGGATCATGGATGATCTGGATTGCACCGCCTAGCAGAAACTGAGAGGAGCTGTGTCCTTGTTGAGAGACGATACTGTTCGGGAAGGCACTCAGGCCGATCGTGTTACCTAGGATTTCTTTAAAACTGCATTCCAAGGAAAGTATGTCGGGGCTAGCTATGTGGATGCCCGAAGGAAGGAATTCCTAAATCTGGTACAAGGAGGTAAGACTGTGACAGGTTACGAGGCAGAATTTCTACGTCTGAGTCGTTATGCCCGGGGTATAGTGCCAACTGACTACGAACGCTGTGTGCGTTTTGAGGATGGGTTGAGTGATGAGTTGTGGGTACTGATAGCCCCACAATAAGAAAGGAATTTTGCCACACTTGTGGAGAAAGCCAAGATAACTGAAGAGGCTAAGCACTCGAAGCGGCAAAACCGAGAAAAAGATAGAGGCAAGAGCAAGAGGGACTTTAAGTACTCAGGTTCTGCTAGAAGGTTTCAGAAGAGGCCCAGGAATGATGAGCCAGCTCGAGCTAGAGTACCAGCTGCTACCAATCAGATACAGCCATGTGCAGATTGCAGAAAATGACACCCGAGTGAATGCTGAAAAAGAACCGGTGGTTGATTCAAATGTGGTTCCAAAGACCATCAACTCAAAAATTATCCTCGACAGACTGCTCAGACTCAGGATGCTCGTAACTATGATGCACAGCCAGCTAGAGGCCGTGGGCCAGGTCGAGGTGGTAATGGCGTAGGACGGGGTCAGGGTGCATCGGGTAGAGGTAATGGTTATAGGGGTAACGTAGAGGTGAGGCAGCCAGGGTTGGTTTATGCAGTCAGACACCGAGAGGATGGCGATGCATCTGATGTGATAACCGGTACGTTCTTCATATCTGATATACCTGTTACTACTTTGATAGATATCGGATCCACCCATTCATATGTTGCTAGTGCTGTATCTGGAAATCTGAACATTAGATTTAAGATTACTGCTAGAGAGATGACGGTAATTAGTCCTTTAGGACAGTCTGTGATAGTGAATAGATTGTTTAGAGATGTGCCCTTCGAAATTTAGGGAGAAACATTTTTGGTGGATTTGATGGAACTGCCTTTCGGTGAGTTCGACCTTATTTTATGCATGGACTGGTTAGTGAAACACCGTGCGAATTTGGGTTGTGCTGCAAAGTGGATGACACTAAGAACTTCCGAAGATAAGGAAGTGGTGATGATAGGTGAAAGAAGAAACTATCTATCAAATGTGGTGTCTGCTTTAAAGGCAGAAAAGTTGGTGCAAAAAGGGTGTGGAGCATTCCTAGCCTTCATTAGTGCTCTGGATGCCAAGGAATGTTGGTGGAAGGTGTTAGAACGATGAAAGATTTTTCAGACGTCTTTCCCGAGGAACTTCCTGGATTGCCTCTGGATCGGGAGGTAGAGTTTGGCATTGAGTTATTGCCAGGAACGGCTCTGGTGTCCATTGCTCCATATAGAATGGCACCGAAGGAGTTGGCAGAGCTTAAAGCTCAAATTTAGGAGTTGTTGGATCGGGGATTCATACGACAGAGTGTGTCACCGTAAGGAGCACCGGTCTTGTTCATCAAGAAGAAGGATGGGTCGATGCGTATGTGCATCGATTATAGGCAGTTGAATAAATTGACGATAAAAAATAGGTATCCATTGTCGAGAATTGATGACCTGTTCGATCAACTGTGAGGACCTTCGGTTTTCTCGAAGATAGATTTGAGATCTGGTTATCATCAACTTAAGGTCAAGGAGGTGGACATTCATAAGACTACGTTTCAAACTCGTTATGGGCATTATGAATTCTTGGTGATGCCGTTTGGGTGGACTAATGCACTAGCTGCATTTATGGACATGATGAACCGGGTCTTCCAACCCTATTTAGACCGGTTTGTAGTAGTGTTCATAGATGACATCTTGGTATACTCGAAGAATGAAGAAGAACATGATTCACATCTGCGGGTAGTATTACAAATATTACAAGAAAAACAACTTTATGCCAAATTCAGTAAGTGTGAATTTTGGCTGAAGGAAGTGACCTTCTTGGGGCATGTTGTGTCGGCCGAAGGAATTAGAGTTGATCCTCGGAAGGTAGAGTTTGTGTTGGATTGGAAACCACCGAAGTCAGTGGCTGAAATTTGAAGTTTTATTGGGTTGGCTGGTTATTACAGTCGTTTCGTTGAGGGGTTTTCGTTGATTGCTGCACCCCTAACTAAACTACTGCACAAGGGAGTACACTTTATGTGTTCAGATCGGCAGCAAGAGAGCTTTGAGAAATTGAAGAAGATTCTGACAGAAGCGCCAGTATTGATTCAACCTGAGGCTGGAAAAGAGTTTATTGTTTACTGCGATACGTCACACACGGGCTTGGGATGTGTGTTGATGCAAGGTGGAAAAGTGGTTGCTTATGCATCTCGTCAGTTAAGGCCGCACGAGGTGAATTATCCCACTCATGATTTAGAGTTGGCTGCAGTGGTGTTTGCTTTAAAAATTTGGAGACACTACCTGTACGGTGAGAAGTCGATCATCTATACGGATCATAAGAGTCTAAAGTAACTTCTTACCCAAAAGGAGTTGAACTTAAGACAGCAGAGGTGGATAGAACTGTTGAAGGATTATGATTTCTCAATCGAGTATCATCTCGGATAGGCTAACATGGTGGCAGACGCGTTGAGTCGTAAGGTGATATCGGATTTGATAGCGATGTTCACTCATCTCAGCTTGTATGAAGATGGTAGTCTGCTAGCCGAACTTCAGGTGAAGCCTGCGTGGGTAGGTCAGATTAAGGAAAAATAGTTCTCAGATAAAAAGTTGGGTTCCATACTTCAGCAAGTGGAAGGTGGTGTGATAGGGGATTTTGGATTGAATAATGATGGAGTATTGTGTTTCCGCGGAAGAATTTGTATGCCCAAAGATTCAGAATTGAGACAAATGATTCTGCGTGAGGCGCATAGTAGCCCTTATGCTATGTACCCCGGGGGAAATAAAATGTATTGAAACCTCTGTGAGCAGTATTGGTGGCCAGGGTTGAAACGGGAGGTTACTGATTTTGTGAGTAGGTGCTTAACACGTCAACAAGTGAAGGCGGAACATCAATTGCCTTCGGGATTGCTACAACAGGTGAAGATTCCATTATGGAAATGGGAACAAATAACGATGGACTTTGTTAGTGGGTTACCCTTATCGCCTACTAAGAAAGATTCTGTTCGGGTAATAGTGGATTGGTTGACGAAGACTGCTCATTTCCTACATGTTCGTACGGATTACTCATTGCAGAAGTTGGCCAAGTTGTACGTAGTAGAGATCGTGAGGTTACATGGGGTACCAGTTTCTATTATTTCGGACAGGGACCCTAGGTTTACATCACAATTTTGGAAAGCCTTACATGAAGCTTTGGGAACAAAGTTAAATTTTAGCACGGCATTTCATCCTCAGTCAGATAGTTAGTCGAAGAGAGTAATCCAGATTCTGGAAGACATGTTAAGGGGCTGTGTGATTGACTTCAGGGTTAGTTGGGAGGATTTCCTACCGTTGGCAGAGTTTGCATATAACTATAACTATCAATCCAGCATCCAGATGGCACCCTACAAGGAGTTGCATGGTCGTAAGTGTCGTACTCCTAATTGTTGGACTAAATTGGGGGAGCGACAGTTATTGGGTCCTGAGCTAATTTCAGAAACGGAAGAAAAAGTAAAGGTAATTCGGGCACGGTTAAAGGAAGCTTCGAATAGACAAAAATCATATGCGAATATAAAGCATAAGGATATTGAGTTTATGGTTGGAGATCAAGTCTTGCTAAAGGTCTCACCTTGGAAGAAGATCTTCAAGTTTGGATGAAAGGGCAAGTTGAGCCCTAGGTTCATCAGACCGTACCGTGTTTTGAAGCGTGTTGGGCCAGTGGCTTATCAGCTTGAGTTACCTCCGGAATTGATTCAGATACATAGTGTATTTCATGTCTCAATGTTAAGGTGTTATCGATTGGATCTATCTCATATAGTACCGGTAGAAGAAGTCGAGATAAGACCTGACTTGTCTTTCGAAGAGGAGCCAGTACGAATTTTAGATCGGGATGTTAAGGTGCTGAGAAGGAAGTCGGTACCATTAGTCAAGGTTTTATGGTGCAATCACAGATCGGAGGAAGCTACATGGGAGCCTGAGGACGTGATTTGGCACCAATATCCTCACCTCTTTTAATCAGGTAAATTTCGAGGACGAAATTTTCTTTAAAGGGGTAGAATTGTAACATCCTAAAATTTGGAATTTTATGTGTTGCATTATTTTTGGTGATAAGTTAGTTAAATTATTAATTTTGTATGTCTAAGGGAGGTCCTGAGAGGGCTCGGGGTCTATTTGGACCTAGTAAAAAATTTTGGCATTTAGCACTTTAAGGAGATAGAGTAAGTGACCTCAAAGCTTATGGAAATAAATAAGTAAATAGCTAGCATAAATGAGCAATTGGTAAGAAGGTTATGGCGCCACATGAAGTACCTTGAGGGAAGAGGTTCAAATTACATTGTGTGTAAATTTTGACTATAATTTTTGCATTCTTTCCCTAAGTGTCGGCCAAGCATGTAAATAAGGCAAGGTGGACTTTTTATTTTTGGCAAGATGGCTAAGGAAAATAAGAAAGAATGAAAGTGAGGAAAGAAATCAAGAGAATGGGGAAAGTAAGGGGAACATATGGCCTTTTTCAAGGGAAGTGTTATGAAAAGTGTGGTTGGCCAATTTTTGACCATTATGGTCATGTATGTGGACGAATTTGGGGCTAAAGGGAGGTAGCCGAATTTTACTTGGTGTTTTGTTAAAACTATAGTGTTTGTTTTGGTCAAAAATAGCTTTAGCTTCAATAGTGTCATTTTCTCCAAATTGCTACTCTTTGTGAGTTTTAGTTTTTTCTTCTTTCTTTCTTCTTTGCCGAAACCTCCTAGCACATTAGTGCAATTTTCTCTTCTCTTTTGTTGGTCAAAACATTCACCTCATGTTCATCTCTCTTTGATAGCCAAATCACCTAGCATCCATCCAACCTTCTAGCCTTTTCCTTTAACCATTCCTCTAATCTTTTCTCTTCTCTAAATTGACACCATCGTAAAATCACATTTTCTTGTTTGATTATCCTCCATAGCCGAATATCAATATTCATTTTCTTCTATAACCGAACCATCATCTCTTTTCTATCTTTTCTTCTCATCTGTATTTACACTTAATCCTTGATTAATCGATAAGTGTTCTTCTCAACATTTTTTATTTACTTTCTCATAATGCCAAATGTAACATCCTAAATTCGGGGCTATTTGTGATTGAATGATTATTTCTTGTGTTTGAATTGCTATAGTATTAGTCATGGGATAATAATGCTTAATTAAAGGCCTTGAGTAGGCTCGGGTTAGTAGAAAATCTCATTTTTGAACTTTAAAGGTAAGGAGCCTTAACAGGTAGGGGTTACAAGAATAAATAGAGGATTTATTGACACCAATAAGGCCTTGGGAAAGTGGCAAAAAGAAGGCCACTTGGGAGCTACATGGGACGCCATAATGGGTAAGGGAGAGCCTGTGTTCGAGTCACGAAGATCCCCTTTTTGCACCTTGATAGACGGCATAGGGAGGGAGAGATTTTCTCTCTTTAAACTCTTTTTATTATTTATTTAGATAATAAGATAATAGGAGATAAATAAGGATATTATTTGGATTATTAAGAGATTATTAATTGATTATTTGGGATTAATTCAAATTATTTTGAATTAAATCAAATAAGTGGCTTGGAGTAAAATAAGGAAGCTGGCCGAATTTGAACTCCTTGTTGATAGGGGTGGACGGCAAGCTTAAGGGGGGGTGCCGAATGCCTATAAAAGCATCAACTTTGTCACCGTGTTTTCTTTTTGTCATTTTTGCTAAAGTGCCGAAATCCCTAACCCCTTCCTTCTCTGCTTTCTTTTATTTTTCCATTCTCTCAAGACCTTGGCCGAAACCCTCTCTATTTCTCCTTGCCGAATCCCCATCCTCAATCCCCTTTTTCTTTTATTTTCCTATTAGCCGAACATCCACTCCTATTTGCCGAAACTCTAACACTCTTTTCTCCCATTATTTTTCCCTCTAGCCGAATCTCCCTACTACTTCCTTAGTAGTCTTGGCCGAATATTAAGTGGTATAGATATCTTCAAATTTCATTGACAATTGAGTTAGCAGAGGTACTCCGGGATCGAGAAGCAGTCGACTCCAGCCCCTAATCTCTAGTAAACGGTTTTGGTAAGGGTGGTAAGAAATTAATCTAGTAACTATTTTATGATGTTCAAAAGCAAGCCGAAGGCTATTATTATGATACTAATGACTGCCGATTATAGGAAAAGGAAAGCAAAATCGTAAAGCGTGTGCTATAAATATACTCGAGGGCGATTAGGTAAGGATTTGGGTTCAAAAGATGACCCCTTTAAATTATTTGGGCTGGCCGAATAGGCCATAGTACTAATCCCATGGTTGGCCGAATATAGGTGCAGAGAGATCTGGGGTGGCGACCTGCCTTTTCGAGATTTAGAGCTTTCGGTGGTGATAGGTGTGTACATACACACTTATAACAATTAATAAACTGTGCGAAATGCATGTTATGTGTAAATCTGCTTTATGTAGATACGAATTTAGTACTTAATGGTACAATCGAGGATCCCGGTAAGTCTCTGTCAGTATGAGATTGATTATAATGCTTTTGAGAAGCATGGCTTATTTGATACATGTGATAAATGTATGTTGGCATGAACTCTGTTTATAACTGTTTGATATGGGTTAATGAGAGGAGGGGCAGTGATGTTAGTGTCGACGGACACCAGTGGTTTGGTACAACATTGTGACTTCGGTCACCAGAGGTTTGGCACCTCCAGAGGTTTGGCACCTCATAGCGTCTCGTCCCAGTGGCTTAGCACCACAGTGGGTTGGCCCTAAAGATGATAATACGGGATTGACGCCAGTGATTTGGTATCACACGATGGGTTGGCCCCATCAAGCGATTTGTGTCTTCGGACATCAGAGGTTTGGCACCTCCAGTGATTTGGCATCACATCGTGACTATACGTCACCAGTGGTTTGGCACCACCAGTGGTTTGGTACCACAATGGGGTAGACAGAGGCATTTGGTTGGCTAGGTTGGGTACCTAACCTTATGCATGTTAATTGTTATAAAGTATGTATGAAATTGCTTAAACCGGGGGAAGGGTTATATGAAATTGCTTAAACCGGGGGAAGGGTTACATACTGAGTCTTGGTGACTCACCTTCTCCTTTATTTTTCAGGTGACACGTAGATCGCGGATATGGAGCCGGAGGGACTCGAGGTGGCCATGCAGTGGGATTTAAATTTAATAGACTTTGAATTTCAGTTTATTTATTTTTCGGTTGTTGGTTTAAATTTTAATTGGGTTGTAATAAGGCCTCCTAGGAATATTTTATTATGGTTACATGCTTTAATATTTGTTTTAAATTACTTACTTATAAAAAAATGAGTTCACATGTTTTCCAAAGCAAATGTAAAGGTTTTAAAGTACCATCGGGTATATTATATATATATATAATAACTTGACTTAATAAATATTTTCAGAATAAATCTAAATATGGGTTTTATACACCTCAACTGTTTTAACAAGACGCTATCTTTTATCAAGAAGTTAAATCGGTTTTAAGAGATTTCAAAATGTTTTCTCCGTAGCAAACCAAATTCGGTCATAGTGTTTGGGCCGGGTTTGGGTTGTTACAAATTGGTATCAGAGCCCAGTTCAAAGCTCGGCTGTGGGGGCCCAAGGCCTAAAATGTTTTATTTTATGCTAGTAGGCCTTTCTAAGTTATTTTTGGGTTTTGAATAGCATGGCACCGAGTCTCCGGCACCGTTCCACCCAGATAAGTACTTCTAAACCTCTTGGTGAATTATTTCTTGTGTAGAAGGGTAAGAAGCATGGAATGTAGAATAGACTTATAGGAACTTGAACCCTAGGGTTAGCCTACTCAAACACACAAACGAAACATAAGACTTAATGAACTAAACCAACCTATGGCTAAGCCACTGAGCTAGGGTGTGGTAACCCCTGTACGCATGTCTAGGATTGGATCCTGAAGAGCCTGGTATTTAAGCAGTCCTCGTGACTTACCTCCTCTTCGCAGGTATCCTACCTGGTGCGTAGCTTCGGTTCACCCTAACTCAGAGGGCTCAGTGGTGTAGCAACCTCTGTGCGCATGTCTAGAAAGGTCTCGGTGGGAGCTTGGTACTTAAGCAGTCCGCGTGACTCACCTCCTCTCCACTCGAACCCTGCCTGGTGCGTAGCTTTGGTTCACCTTGACCAAGAGGGCTCGGTCATAGGCTAAACATAATGACTAAAACTCGAAAGGGAACTAGCCATGTTTTTGGAAAGAGAAGAACACAACAGAATCCTAGTTTTCAGAACTATTAAGAATTTTTCCTTCAAAATTTGAGAAAAATCATCTTTACAACATTTTTCAAAAAAATTTGCGAAAATTACAAAAATGCCCTTAGGGGGTAAAATTTCTAAAACGCCCTTAGTTCATAAAATATCAACTCAATGGTTTTACCCAAAAATTTCATCATTTTATAAATATCCAAAAACCTTACTATGCAACTGTCAAAAATATTTTATTTTTGGCAAAAATTACAAAAATGCCCTCAACTTACAAAATTACCAAAATACCCCTGGTTTCTGAAACGATGCCGTATCTTTAAATTTTACAAATTTTTAGAAACAACCTCCAGTTGTGGGAACTTCAAAGTGACCTGCTTTGTTAAAAGTTTTAAAATTCCTCTGATTGATTACGAAAATACCCCTGTAGGAAAATGACGAAAATACCCCTGGGATAGAAACGGACAGAAATGTCCAAGGAGTGAATAAGTATGGAAAGTGTTAGGGAATGGATGTACTCTTCTGTGTGAACTAGGGTAGAGGACTTAAAACCTTTCTGCTCGAAAGAATCCCTAATTAAACTTTCTTCATAAAATTTCTTCGCGGATAACCAAGTGGAACAAATGCTAATACATAAAAATTTTCTTAATCTGATTAAAGCGCAGTAGTTAGAATGAGCTCTAGAGGACGTGGACGCCGTGGACGCGGTAGGGGTAGGATGACAGTGTCTGAACCCGTTAGGTCGGGTCGTGGTTACGAGAATGAAGTACACACCACCACCCCCCCAACTTTTGGAGCCGAGGATCGAGATCGGGCCGGGGTGAGGCGATATCGCAAGTCGTGTTTGCGAGTCCCGGAGTTGGTGGTCAGCCGATGGAAATCTGGGAGCTCGAAAATCTGTTCCCGAGCGAATTCGGTCTAACGGAGCTGAAGTGTTCCGGGTGTGTCGGGAGTGGCACCTAGTGCAGCGGAATATTGGTTGGAGTCCACGGAAAGGATCATGGGCGATCTCGACCGACTAATGAGGAAAAGTCGAAAGGCGTGTCGCGCTGAAGGATGAAGCGTATCGGTGGTGGCTCACGATTCGAGATGGTGCCATAGCGAGATGATCTTACGTGGGATTACTTTAGAGTTGCTTTTCGAAAAAGTGCGTGGGTACCACTACTACACCGACGCCAGCAGAGAAAGCTTTTCAGGGTTAGTGCAAGGAACTAAGTCGTGGCCGGAGTATGAGGCGAAATTTTAAGGTGAGTAGATATGCTAGAGGCATCGTAGCTACTAGAACATGAGCGTTGTGTCCACTTTGAGGACGGGCTTAGAGATGACTTGAGGTGATAATTGCTCCACAAAGAGTTTCGTGAGTTTTCGCCGCTAGTGGAGAAGGCTAAGGTAGCCGAAGGGATCAAGGAGTCCGTGAGGCAGAATTATGATAAGAATAAGCTGAAAAGAGGCTTTGGGTCATTCGGATCGGGTAATAATGCTCAGAAGCGGGCTAGGCAGAATGGGCCGAACCAGGAAGGGAAACCCATGGCTACTAATCAAAGACCGGCTCAGTGTAATCGCTGTGGGAAATCGCATTGGGAAGGTTGTTGGACTGGTGAAAGAGGATGTTTTGAAAGTGGATCCTTGGATCATCGTGTAAGGGATTATCCTCGAAAGTTGGTAAGGAATCAGCCAGAGGGTCAGAACCGTAATCAGGCTAGGAACAGGGGACCACCACAGAGGGGTCGTGGTAATGGTAGAGGAGGCAGTGGTCCTAATCGAGGTCGCAGAATTCAGGGTAGAGGCACAGGCAACACAGAGGCAAGGCAGCCTGGCTTAGTCTATGCAGCGAGGCGTTGCGAGGAGGGTGACGTACCAGACGTCATAACCGGTACATTCCTAATTTCTGGTCTTCCATATGTTGCATTAATAGACGTGGGTTCAACGCATTCATACATTGCTAGTAGTGTGGTAGAGACTATGAACCTAGACTTTGAGACTGCCTCTAGGGAGATGACTGTAATTAGCCCTTTAGGCCACTCTGTAGTTATAAACAAGCTATATAGAGATGTACCCCTAGAACTCCAAAGGGTCATGTTTGTGGCTGATCTGATGGAACTACCGTTTGGGGTGTTCGATTTGATCTTTGGAATGGACTGGTTAGTCAAATATCAGGCAAGGCTGGATTGTGCTGCTAAGCGCATGGTTCTCAAGATGGCTGAGGGTGATGAAGTGGTCATGATCGGTAATAGAAGGAATTACCTATCCAATGTGGTGTCAGCTTTGAAGGCTGAGAAGATGATCAAGAAGGGTTGTGAGGCATTTTTGGTTCGAATTTGTGCCTTGGAGGCTGAGGAGTCAGCAGTTAAGAAGGTCCGACAGTGGGGAATTTGCTGATGTGTTTCCTGAAGAACTTCCGGGTCTGCCTCCAGATCGGAAAGTTGAATTCGGTATAAACTTGCTACTCGGAACGGCACCTGTGTCTATAACACCGTACCGAATGGTACCAAAGGAATTGGTGGAGCTAAAGGCTCAAATTCAGGAGCTTTTGGATAAAGGGTTTATTCGACCAAGCATATCTCCGTGGGGAGCACCTGTGCTGTTTGTCAAGAAGAAGGACGGCTCAATGCGGATGTGCATCGACTACCGTCAGTTAAACAAGTTAACGATCAAAAACAAGTATCCGTTGCCTCGGATCGATGACTTGTTTGACCAACTAAAGGGTGCGTCGGTATTCTCAAAGATAGACCTTAGGTCGGGCTATCATCAATTAAAGGTAAAGGAGGTTGATGTGCACAAAACGGCATTTCGTACAAGGTATGGGCATTATGAGTTTCTAGTAATGCCATTTGGGTTGACCAATGCCCCGGCAGCGTTCATGGACCTAATGAATAGGGTGTTTCAGCAGTACTTGGACCAATTTGTCGTGCTGTTCATAGACGACATATTGGTTTACTCAAAAATTGGTTTACCAATTTGTCGTGCGTATAGTTTTACAAGTATTGAGAGAGAAGCAATTATATGCCAAATTCAGTAAGTGCGAATTTTGGCTAAGGGAGGTAGCTTTCTTAGGTCACGTAGTATCAGCTGAAGGCATAAGAGTGGATCCCCACAAGATTGAAGCGGTGTTGGATTGGAAACCGCCTAGGTCAGTGGCGGAAATTCGAAGCTTTCTGGGTCTGGCAGGGTACTATCAAAGGTTTGTGGAAGGTTTCTCTTTAATCGCAGCACCGTTGCCGAAGCTATTAAGGAAAGGAGTTCCATTTGTTTGGTCGAAGAAGCAACAAGAAAGTTTTGATAAGCTAAGAAAGATTCTGACGGAAGCTCCAGTTCTGGTACAGCCTGAGGCTGGAAAGTTGTTCACGGTCTATTGTGATGCATCCCATACTGGTTTGGGATGTGTATTAATGCAAGAAGGGAAGGTAGTGGCCTATGCGTCTCGTCAGTTAAGACTGCATGAGGTGAACTATCCGACTCATGACTTGGAGTTAGCAGCAGTAGTTTTTGCTTTGAAAATATGGAGACATTACCTGTATGGGGAGAAGTCGATAGTCTACACGGATCACAAAAGTCTGAGGTATCTATTGACGCAGAAGGACTTAAATTTAAGGCAGCGTCAATGGATTGAACTATTGAAGGACTACGACTGTTCAATTGAGTATCATCCGGGTAAGGCTAACGTGGTGGCTGACGCGTTGAGCCGGAAGGTCGTGACAGACTTAAGAACGATGTTTGCCCATCTCAATCTATACGACGATGGAAGTCTTTTAGCGGAGCTGCAAGTTAAACCAACTTGGGTCGAGGAGATTAAGGAAAAGCAGATAGTAGATGAAGGATTGAATGTAAGGAGGTTGCAGGTCCAAAATGGTGGTTTGGAAGGGTATAGCTTGACTGATCATGGTGTATTGTGTTTTCAAGGACGGCCTTGTATGCCGAGGGATGTGGAACTGAGACAACGAATTCTCCAAGATGCACATAGTAGCCCATATGCTATGCATCCCGGAGGCAGCAAAATGTATGGAGATTTGCGTAGCGATTACGGTGGTCGGGGTTGAAGCGTGAAATGGCGAGTTCGTAGGAAAGTGTCCGACGTGTCGCCAGTTGGGCGAGCATCGATTACCAGCAGGGCTACTTCAACCAGTAAAAATCCCTCAATGGAAATGGGAGAGGATCACTATGGATTTCGTCAGTGGGCTACCCCTCACGCCCAGCAAGAAGGATACAATTTGGGTAATTGTGGACCGTTTGACTAAGTCAGCTCACTTCGTGCCGGTGAGAAGGGATTACTCACTCCAGAAGCTAGCAAAGTTGTATGTGGCTGAGATAGTCAGATTGCATGGTGTGCCAGTATCGATTATCTCAGATAGGGATCCAAGGTTCACGTCGAGGTTCTGGAAAGCGTTGCATCAGGCTTTGGGTACACGATTGGATTTTAGTACAGCTTTCCACCCACAGTCAGACGGGCAGTCGGAAAGGGTTATACAGATCTTAGAGGATATGCTGAGGGGTTGTGTCTTGGATTTTTGGGGTCGTTGGGAGGAGTTTTTACCATTAGCAGAGTTCGCCTACAATAATAGCTATCAGGCAAGTATTCAGATGGCACCATACGAAGCATTGTATGGTCGGAAATGCCATACTCCTACATGTTGGACGGAGTTGGGAGAACGACAAGTCTTGGGTCCGGAATTGGTTGCTGAAACTGAGGACAAGGTTAAGGTGATTCGGGCTCGTCTTAAAGAAGCGTCAGATAGACAGAAGTCTTATGCTGATCTGAAGCGTAAGGAAATGGAGTATGATGTAGGAGACAAGGTCTTTTTGAAGGTGTCGCCTTGGAAAAAGGTGTTGAGATTTGGGCGAAAAGGGAAGCTAAGCCCAAGGTTCATTGGCCCATATACGGTGTTGAAGCGAGTGGGACCGGTAGCTTATCAGCTGGAGCTGCCGGCAGAGCTGAGTCAGATTCATGATGTTTTCCATATGTCGATGCTTAGGCGATATCGGTCAGATCCATCGCACGTTGTGCCAGTGGCGGAGATTGAAGTAAACTCGGATTTATCTTTCGAAGAAGAACCAGTTCAGATCTTGGATCGAGATGTCAAGGTTCTGTAGGAAGTCGCGTGCCTCTAGTGAAAGTCTTTGTGGCGTAACCATGGTACGAGAGAAGCTACGTGGGAACCCGAGGATGTAATGCGGCAGCAGTACCCCCACCTCTTCTAACCAGGTAATTTCGAGGACGAAATTATTTTTAAGGGGGTAGAACTGTAACATCCTAAATTCGGGGCTATTTGTGATTGAATGATTATTTCTTGTGTTTGAATTGCTATAGTATTAGTCATGGGATAATAATGCTTAATTAAAGGCCTTGAGTAGGTTCGGGTTAGTAGAAAATCTCATTTTTAAACTTTAAAGGTAAGGAGCCTTAACAGGTAGAGGTTACAAGAATAAATAGAGGATTTATTGACACCAATAAGGCCTTGAGAAAGTGGCAAAAAAAAGGCCACTTGGGAGCTACATGGGACGCCACAATGGGTAAGGGAGAGCCTGTGTTCGAGTCACGAAGATCCCCCTTTTGCACCTTGATATGGACTGCATAGGGAGGGAGAGATTTTCTCTCTTTAAACTCTTTTTATTATTTATTTAGATAATAAGATAATAGGAGATAAATAAGGATATTATTTGGATTATTAAGAGATTATTAATTGATTATTTGGGATTAATTCAAATTATTTTAAATTAAATCAAATAAGTGGCTTGGAGTAAAATAAGGAAGTCGGCAAATTTGAACTCCTTGTTGAAGTAGGGTGGACGGCAAGCTTAAGAGGGGTGCTTAATGCCTATAAAAGCATCAACTTTGTCACCGTGTTTTCTTTTGTCATTTTTGCTAAAGTGCCAAATCCCTAACCCCTTCCTTCTCTCGCTTTCTTTTATTTTTCCATTCTCTCAAGACCTTGGCCGAAACCCTCTCTATTTCTCCTTGCCGAATCCCCATCCTCAATCCTCTTTTTCTTTTATTTTCCTATTAGCCGAACATCCACTCCTATTTGCCGAAACTCTAACACTCTTTTCTCCCATTATTTTTCCCTCTAGCCGAATCTCCCTACTACTTCCTTAGTAGTCTTGGCCAAATATTAAGTGGTATAGATCTCTTCAAATTTCGTTGACAATTGAGTTAGCAGAGGTACTCCGGGATCGAGAAGCGATCGACTCAAATTTCCTAATCTCTAGTAAACGGTTTTGGTAAGGGTGGTAAGAAATTAATCTAGTAACTATTTTATGATGTTCAAAAGCAAGCCGAAGGCTATTATTATGATGCTAATGACTGCCGATTATAGGAAAAGGAAAGCAAAATCGTAAAGCGTGTGCTATAAATATACTCGAGGGCGATTAGGTAAGGATTTGGGTTCAAAAGATGACCCCTTTAAATTATTTGGGCTGGCCGAATAGGCCATAGTACTAATCCCATGGTTGGCCAAATATAGGTGCAGAGAGATCTGGGGTGGCCGACCTGTCTTTTCGGGATTTAGAGCATTCGGTGGTGACAGGTGTGTACATACACACTTATAACAATTAATAAACTGTGCGAAATGCATGTTATGTGTAAATCTGCTTTATGTAGATACGAATTTAGTACCGTAATGGTACAAGCGAGGATCCCGGTAAGTCTCTGTCAGTATGAGATTGATTATAATGCTTTTGAGAAGCATGGCTTATTTGATACATGTGATAAATGTATGTTGGCATGAACTCTGTTTATAACTGTTTGATATGGGTTGATGAGAGGAGGGGCAGTGATGTTAGTGTCGACGGACACCAGTGGTTTGGTTCCACATTGTGACTTCGGTCACTAGATGTTTGGCACCTCCAGAGGTTTGGCACCTCATAGCGTCTCGTCCTAGTGGCTTAGCACCACAGTAGGTTGGCCCCACAGATGATAATACGGGATTGACGCCAGTGATTTGGTATCACACGATGGGTTGGCCCCATAAAGCGATTTGTGTCTTCGAACACCAGAGGTTTGGCACCTCCAGTGATTTGGTATCACATCTGTGACTATACGTCACCAGTGGTTTGGTACCACAATGGGGTAGACAGAGGCGTTTGGTTGGCTAGGTTGGGTACCTAACCTTATGCATGTTAATTGTTATAAAGTATGTATGAAATTGCTTAAACCGGTGGAAGGGTTACATACTGAGTCTTGGTGACTCACCTTCTCCTTTATTTTTCAGGTGACACATAGATCGCGGATATGGAGCCGGAGGGACTCGAGGTGGCCATGCAGTGGGATTTAAATTTAATAGACTTTGAATTTCGGTTTATTTATTTTTCGGTTGTTGGTTTATATTTTAATTGGGTTGTAATAAGGCCTCCTAGGAATATTTTATTATGGTTACATGCTTTAATATTTGTTTTAAATTACTTACTTATAAAAAAATGAGTTCACATGTTTTCCAAAGCAAATGTAAAGGTTTTAAAGTACCATCGGGTATATTATATATATAATAACTTGACTTAATAAATATTTTTAGAATAAATCTAAATATGGGTTTTATACACCTCAACTGTTTTAACAAGACGCTATCTTTTATCAAGAAGTTAAATCGGTTTTAAGAGATTTCAAAATGTTTTCTCTGTAGCAAACCAAATTCGGTCATAGTGTTTGGGCTGGGTTTGGGTTGTTACACCAAATCTATGTTTTGGTTTGGGATGGTCATTTTGACCAAGACCATCACCTTATTCTCTCTCAAACAAGATCTTTTTCTTCTTTGTAATGATATAGTGGAAGGCCGAAACCTTGATTCTTCTGAAGTCATCGTATAATTGCTAGGAATTGGTCCTAAAAATCTTTTAAGGTAAGGAGTTCTTCAAGGATTTTATAAATCATTCTTATTTCGTTAAAGATGTTATTGGAATAGTGGTGATTAACTAATTATAATTATAAGGATTAAATCGCTTGATCCATCCAACTGTTGATCACTCGGAATTATTGGTAAGCCGATCTTTACCCTTTTGACAATCCATATTTTACTGTAATATCGATCTATATAAGATCTAATTGAATGGAGGCTTGTGGTACCGATTCGAAAGGAAAGTCGAGTGGAGATCTCAAAAGGAGCAGATTAGCGATCCCTACTCCTAAATTCAAGCGAAGGGCTGTTTCGGCAATTCGGGACTTTCCATCGGGTTGCGGACCCACATCCGGTGAGAATCGACTATTCGAGGTCATTCACAATTTTGAGGCATCAGCGATTCGGGATTTCCCACCGGGTTGTGGAACGTCAACCGGGGAAAACTGACAAATCGTGGTCATTCACAATTCCAAGGGTAAGCACCGTAGATCGTTCATTTTAGTGTTGATTAATAAATCGCGTATGTCGGCTAATCAAGTGTTATAATATTTTGGGTGTCGACGGTGAAGAAAGCTTAGTGCTTACCGTAATCAGGTGTGTAATCTCATACTGTTTTTCGTGGGTTTAAGGTGATTTAGTATCGGAAACAAATCGCTATGACTAAATCGTAATAGGGCGTAAGTCGAAAAAATTGGCCTAATATATATTATTTTGATAAAATTGACGAAATTGGTAGTATCATTGTGTAAATTGTGAAAATACCCCTAAAAGGGTCGAAATACAAAATTGCTTCTAGGCCGAATTGACATATTGCCTGATGGGCCGAATGGACATATTGATTAATGGGCCAATCTGATATTTTGCTAAATGGGCCAATTTGATATTTTGATAATGGGCCAAATCTGATATTTTGCTTAATGGGCCTTTTTGATAAATTTTTATAATGGGCCATAACTTTGTAATAAATATCCGAATAAATTACTGTTGTTATATTACGATTTGTTATGCATTATATACATGATTTTGCATGGGATGGGATAATATTGAAGAGAAGTTCTGGTGGCTCTGCCACAAAATTTTGGTGGCTCTGCCACAAATCTGTATAGTGGCAATGCCACGTAAATTCTGTTAATCTGGTGGTTTGTCCACAATTATATTTGTTATAAATGGCTTAATACCTGCAATTGGTGTGTTGGCGGGGTGGGTTGACTTAATCCCCACAGGTGTGTTGGTTGGTGCGGGTGGTGTGTAGCGGATGGATTACTAGGTTTGGTTTGGGAATTACATTTCATACACATGATATAATTGATACATTATTATTATTGTAGATGGGCTTAGGCCCAAATTATTGCTTAATGAGATTTTGGCCCAGTGGACAACGGTAAATGGGTTATACACTGAGTTGTAGTAACTCACCTCATTTTCCTTATCCCTTTCAAGTAATGATCAGTGATGGAGACTTGGGCCATGGATGACTCGGTGGAGGCCATACTACAAAAACGGTTTAAATTGGAATTTGGATTTCTTTTTAGTACGTTTAATTACTTACTATTTTGAGATAAGGTTGTTATAAGGCCTCTGGATTAATTTTTGTTTTGTTTTATGTTTGACGAATTTATAATTTGCTCTAAGTATTTCAAATTGAGATTTTTTCTAAAAACTTAAATAAACGTTTTTTTTTTCTAAAATGGATATACAAAAAGGGTTTCATAATAAACTTTCAAAAATATATTTTTAACTCGGAGATTTTCTATTAAAATTTTTATCAACACTTTTAGAAAGATATTTTCAAAATTCTTTTAAATTCTTCTCGAACTATTAACGATATTTTCAAAGTTATGGTTTATAAATCTTATATCTCAAATTTATCGATTTATCAATCAAACTTTTATTCAATAATACTTTATCAAAAATTTTAAAATGGGAGTTTGTTTTAATTGATTTTAAATCACAATCTATGTATGTACAAATAAAAAGGACTTAATAGTATTTTTCTCATGTAACATGTCAGATCTGGCCTTAACGCATGGGCCAGGTTTGGGGCGTTACATTTATTATCATATTTAATTATTTCCATTTCCAATTTAGTTCTTTTCTTTTTCTAATTTTCTATGAATGATTCATCATAAATATCTACTGACTCCATTTAATGGTCTAATTACCATATAAGGACCTCAAGTTTTAAATTCCATAGTTATATACTACCTATAGCTACTAGAACTCAACTTTTGTATTTTATGCAATTTGGTCCTTTCTATAATTAAACATGAAAACGGTAAAATTTTCTTATCAAAATTTTCATACGTCTTTCCTATCATAATGCAAACCATGCAATAATATTAAAATAAAATTTTTTGACTCAGATTTGTGGTCCTGAAACCACTATTTCGATTTCACTAAAAACGGCTGTTACAATTCTCCCCCTTAAAGAATTTTCATCCTTAAAAATCTTACCAGTAAAGAGGTTCGGCTATTGCTTTCTCATTGTTTCCTCTGATTCCCAGGTAGCTTCTTCTATTCCCTGTCGTTGCCAAAGAACTTTAACTAAAGCTATCTTTTTATTTCTTAACTCTTTCGTTTCCGTGCAAGAATTTTGATCGGTTCTTCACTGTAAGTCATGTGAGGCTGAATCTCAGCTTCTGTCAGAGAAATAACATGTGAAGGATCTGAGCGATACCGTCGCAATATAGATACATGGAAAACATTATGAATTCTATCAAGTTCTAGTGGTAATGCTAATCGGTATGCAACAGGTCCAATTCTTTCAGTGATCTCATATGGTCCGATAAATCGTGGGCTCAGTTTTCCTTTACAACCAAGTTGAAGAACTTTCTTCCAAGGTGAAACTTTCAGAAATACTTTGTCACCAATTTGAAACTCTATTTCTTTACGTTTAAGATCAGCATAAGATTTTTGACGATCAGAGGTTGGTTTCAATATATCTCTAATCACTTTCACTGTTTCTTCAGTCTCACGGATTAGATCAACTCCATCTATTTTTTTTCTCATTGAGCTCTGTCTAATACAACAGAGTTCTACATTTACGACCATACAGAGCGTCGTACGGTGCCATTTTAATGCTTGACTGATAGCTATTATTGTATGCAAATTCAACTAAAGGAAGATACTTTTGCCAATTACCTTTAAATTCTAGTACACAGCACCAAAGCATATCTTCTAAAATCTGTATCACACGTTCGGATAGTCCATTAGTTTGAGGATGGAATGCGGTACTGAAATGTAACTGTGTACCCTAAGCTTCTTGCATGTTATTCTAGAATCGGGATGCAAACCGGGGATCCCTGTCTGAAATAATGGAAACTGGCACTCCATGCAGTCTGATAATCTCAGAAACATATAATTCATCCAATCTGTCTAAACAGAAATCCATACGTACCGGAATAAAGTGTGCAGACTTCGTTAAATGATCAATGATTACCCAAATGGCATCTTTCATTTTCAGGGATATGGGTTATCCCGATACAAAGTCAATGGTAACTCTTTCCCATTTTTATTCCAGTATCGTTGCTGGCTGTAATAATCCCGAAGGCTCCTGGTGTTCAGCTTTAACTTGCTGACATACCAAACATTTAGATACAAATTCAAAAATATCGTGTTTCATTCCCGGCCACCAGTACATCTTATTCAAATCATTATACATTTTATTACTCCCAGGATGCACAGATAAAATACCATTATGAGCTTCATTTAAAATCTTCTGTATAAGTTCTAAATTCCTTGGTACACATATTCTGCCTCTCAATAACAGACAACCATCAGACCAATCTAAAATCCTGAATCGAAATTTAACTCATATTAAACCCATTTAGCTTGTAGTTCATCATCATTTTTCCAAGCTTCACAGGTCTACTGTAGATACGTCGGTTTGACTTTTAACTCATCTAGGATTGAATCATCATCTGACAATGACAATCGGGTATTCATTTCTTGTAAGGCAAATAAATATTTTCTACTCAAAGCATCAGCAACCACATTTTGTTTTCCTGGATGATAGTCTACAACCAGATCATAATCCTTTAATAATTCAAGCCACCTGTACTATCTCAAGTTCAAGTCTTTCTGTGACATCAGATACTTTAAACTCTAGTGATCAGTGAATATATGACACTTTTCACCAAACAGATAGTGTATCGGGTATCGGGTAATTCTTTTCATGTGGTTTTAACTGTCTAGAAGCATAGGCTATTACTTTACCTTATTGCATCAAGACACAGCCTAAACCATTCAATGACACATCACTATAAATCACAAATTCCTTACCCGATTTAGGCTGAAGTAACACTGGTGCTTCAGTCAACAAGGTTTTTAATCTGTGAAAACTCTCCTGACATTTATCAGTCCATTCAAACTTCACATCTTTCTGCAACAATCGTGTCATCGAAGAAGCTATCATAGAGAACCCTTTTACAAACCTCCGATAATATCCAGCTAATCCCAGAAAACTTCTAACTTCAAACACAGTTTTCAGTGGTTTTCTGTAACACCCCAAACCCGGCCCATTTAATCCGACCGAATTTGGAATGCCACTGCGGAACACTTTCGAAAAATATTCTTACTTAAAAGATAAACCGTTTAAAATTTGTTTCCTTTAATAAAACAACTTCGTGACTTGTAATATTCTAAGTAAAAATCGGAGTTTGTTATAAACATATCGGTTTCAAGCTTTATTGAGAAAATAAAACCATTTGAAATCAATCTTTAATCATCCTTCCATAATAGGGCATAATAGTAACAATACTTAACAAATGAACTGAAACACTTTAGTGGGCCTTATTACAATACACGCTTAATCAAAATACGGAAAATATAATTATTTAATTAATCAAATAAAATGTCCCTTTTCATAAAAGTCCATTTCCTCATGGCTACCTTTGTATCCTCTCTGACCCGGTCCAAGCTTTATGCGCCACCTGAAAGGGTTTAATAAAAATAGAGTGAGTCATCAAGACTCAGTGCATAGTTAATACACACGTCCTCACATATGGGCTTGGCCCATATCCACACAATCCATATATATAACATACAATTATAAATATGCAATTATGAATACACAATATTATAAATATGATTACGAATATACAATTACGAAGTCCAATCCACAAAGTGATCCACATATCTTTCTTTTGCACATTATTTCTTAAAGTCATGTCTAAGCCACCGATCCCATAGGGATCCCACATATCTTTCAATTCACAAATCATCAAACACGAATGCAGCACGAGGTTCGGATTAGACCTCTCACATAGTGTACACCTTTTTCTTCAATAGTCACATCACAAGTCTCATGCGTACGTATATGTACCATAGCAACATTTTGTACGAAACCAATATGTATATTTTATATATCATGGTCACATTTTACTCAGAACAATATACATCACATCTCAATCACTTTATTTTACATTCAATAATAATCAATTATTATCGCAAATCACTGAAAGGTTAATATCATAACCTGATTATTCGATCACTTACCTTAGTATCCATACTTTTAGCATTTATTTTGGCTAACATGCATAACATATTCGTTTACATTAAACAACACATACAACACATATAATGAATAACAAACAAGAGTACAGTGCGATAACTACGCACCTGATTTTAACGAGATTCTGATTTATCGATTCTAATATCAACTAAAGTCTCGAAAGCTTCTGTTTCTTTTATCGTTTAGCCCCTAGAACACACAACCGAAATCGGTCACACTTTGTACCAAAAACATGGCCTTAGGCCGAATACCATAAGTCATTTACCTAGCTTATTTCGATCCCGAAACACTACTTGCCTTGTTGTTCAAAAATCCGAGAGCTCCCTTAAAGATTCCTTCCTTCAACTAGATGTTCAACAGCCCGAGAGCTCTCCTATAGTCTCCTTCCTTCACTCAAAAGCAAAAGCTCGATGGTCCTATTCTAGAAGAATCGGCCACACGAAATGGGTAGAGATTTAAAGTTGAAAAATAAAGAACCAAGGAGAAAGGTCGAAAGATTTGGCAATAGTGACCAAAACATTTGGTTAACAACAAGGAAGAAACACAAGGCAAGCAATATTTGCTAGCTGAAAATACTTTCTAGCCTCCTCAAAACCAAAACTCAGTCCTTTCTTTCTCCCCTTTTTGGTCAAGCATCAAGTTGGTAAAAAGAGAGAAATCAACAAGGAAATTTGACACTCCCATGCTGTATTCTAAAAATCGGCTATACACAAAAAGCAAAGAAAGGAGGACAAGAAGGAGACATTCGGCCATGCTGTTCCTAAGGTATCATACATTCGGCCATTACCAAAATGGAGGGAAGGAATGAAATTTTAGCCAAGTTTACTAAACAATTAGCAGGCCATGCCTCCTCTCTTTTCCCCAAGCTTCATTTCCAATTACCAAGAACATTGATTAATCATTATTCCATCAATAATAAAAAAAAAAAAAAACCAACTAATTCTTAACCTCAAATGGCCATACATTCACAACCCCTATGCCGCACATGCTTCCTTCCCAAATGCCAAGACCCAAATTTGCATAAACTAATAATAATAATTATAACTCATCCTTTAAAATACATTATTTATTCCTTCACCTTACCATCTCTTAATAAAATAAAAGATCAATAACCATTTCTCTTTTTACCAAACCAAGGCCGGTCATCTCCCAACATTCTCATCACTTATTCATTATTTATATACATTAAAATAAGCAAACAACAAATACCAATAAAAATTATTTAATCCTTATTCCATACAACACCACTTTCTATACAATAAAATAATAACCATCATAAATCAATAATGAAATAAACTAACTCATCCTTTCATATTCAAAATAATAATATTAATAATATTATTATATATATTATCCCATTATCCTAAGTGAACAATTAAAAATAAAAATAATGGTTTAAGCCCCATACTTTCCAAAACAATTAAAATAAAAATAAAAGAAGAGGATCCTTTGCTTCATGCGTGGTGCTTTGCATGCGTGCATGTTGACATACATTTAATGCCCATGCAATTTCTTATTCTCACGCTGAAAAGGCCAAAATAGAAACCCATGTGCAAATTTCCTGTGTCTCGAACCCGAGACACGGAGAAAAATCCTCCAAGCCCCACCACTCTGGCCACGTGCGTGTTTCATGACATAAGCGTGTTGCGATTTTCTTTTAAACCTTACTTACTGGCTTCCTCATTTTAGCGCTAGGAACCGAAAAATAAAAACATCCGTGCCCTTAATGGGACTCAAACACGAGTCCTCGTGGTAGCCTTCATGTCGCAAACGTCTTAACCACTCTGCTAAGTGGTTTTATGCGACATGAACCTCGCATAATTTCTTTTAAGGCCTCTTTCAAAGCGATGCCCTTTTTCAAAATAAAATGCTTATGCCGCACACGAGACTCAACCCCTTGACCATGCTTGGCGCTGAATCTTAAGTGGCACACTAAGCCATCATACTACCCGGACTTTCATGTCCATAACTTCACAAAATTTATTATTAAGGCCTCTTCACTAAATTCCACTTTTAACCCTCAAATTTTCAAATTTTTCAAAAATGTCCCATTTTATTCCGGGAGTTTTAGGAACTCCAAAAACACATCAAAACCACTCTTGAGGCCTAATACACTCGAGTTATTTTCCAAACTCGCAACCCCTATTTCGGGATATTACATTTTCAGTTAACAATTGTTGAAATTTTATTCAGGTCAACTCTGATGCCTTCAGCAGATACTATATGTCCAAGAAAACCAACTTCTCGAAGCCAAAATTCATATTTACTAAATTTGGCATACAGTAGTTGCTCACGCAGAGTTTGCAACACAATTCTCAAAGATCAGCATGTTTATTTTCATCTCAAGAATATACCAGGATATCATCAATAAATACCACCACAAATTGGTCTAGATATGGTCTGAAAATTCTATTCATCAGATCCATAAATACTGCAGGTGCATTCGTCAAACCGAACGGCATCACAAGAAATTTATAATGCCCATACCTGGTTCTGAAGGCTGTCTTTGGTACATCTGATTCTTTCACTCGTAACTGATAGTAACCAGAACGAAGATCAATCTTCAAGAATACAGTGGCATCTTTCAACTGATCAAACAAGTCATCAATACGAGGCATGGATACTTATTCTTTATTGTGACTTTTTTGAGCTATCTGTAATCAATACATAACCTCAACGATCCATCTTTCTTTTTTAACAAATAAAATCGGTGCACCACAAGGTGATGAGCTTGGTCAAGTAAAACCTCTGTCAGTTAATTCTTATAACTGCACTTTCAATTCTTTTAACTCTGTACGAGCCATTCTGTAAGGTGCTATAGATATCGGTGTTGTCCCCGATACAAGATTTATAGAAAATTCAACCTCTCTGTCTGGTGGTAATCTAGGTAATTCTTCCGAAAACATGTTAGGATATTCACAGACAACCGGACTGACTTAATCTTCAATTCAGGTACTTTAGTGTCTAATACATATGCAAGATAGGTATCATACCCTTTCTTGATATTTTCGCTAATATAGTTGACATCACATTACACAACCCATCCAGTTTATCATATTCAACACAGAGCAATTCACCATTCTGACATTTTAATACAATATATTTTCATTTACAATTTAGCACTGCATCATGATGAGTTAACCAATCCATACCCAGGATTACATCAAATTCATCAAATGGCATTAACATCAAATCAGCTGGAAAACAGAAAATCAGTATCATTAGCGAACATTTCTTGCAAATTTTATCCACCATCACATACTTGCCTAAGGGGTTTGATACTTTGACCACGAATTCAGTGGATTGAACAGATAATTTTTTTAATAAATGCTAAATTTGTGCAAATGTATGAATATGTTGAACCAGGATCAATTAAAGCAATAATATCAGTATCAAGAAGAGAAAATGTACCAGTAATAACATCAGGTGCAGAAGCATCCTCTCGAGGTTGTCTACCTCTCGAAGTAGGGTTGCTCAGCCTTGAAGTCTGAACAGTATCTTTTCAGTTCTTTCTGGGCAGTTCTTGAGATAGTGGTCAAGGGAACCACATCTAAAACAGGCTCCGCTTCTCATGCGACACTCACTGAAATGCCATTTATTACCTTTACATCTGGGTTTGGGATTTCCAACACTTCCAGCACTTGCTACTGATGGGGCCGGAGATCTCGATTTAGAGCATTGAGAGCCTCGGTCTTTCCTAGAATACCCCACAGATGTGGTAGAACGATCATGATATTTCTTTGATTTCTTTGAAGCTGACGGTTTGACTTCCCCATAAATCTTTTATTCAAGGTTCGGGCTTCCATCTCTGCCTGTCTCTTTTCTTTACTTAATTCTTCGGCTTTATGTGTCCAATCAACTAGTACGAAAAATTCTTTTAATTCTAAAATCCCAACTAATAGCTTAATGTCTTCATTTAATCCCTCTTCAAATTGTTTACACATAGCAACTTCAGTCAAGATACACTCTCTGACATTTTTACTTAATCTGGAAAATTCCCGCTCGTATTTAGATACAGTCATATTCCCCTATTTGAGCTCTAAAAATTCCTATCGTTTCTAATCCAGGAATCTCTGGCTAATATACTTCTTTTTAAATTCATTCTAGAGAAATTTTCATTTATCATTCTCCTTTAGTACAACAGAAACCAGAGTATTCCACCACTAATAAGCCAAATCTTTTAGCAAAGATACAACACATTTAATGGTCTAATTACCATATGAGGACCTCAAGTTTTGAATTTCATAGCTATATACTACCTATAGCTACTAGAACTCAACTTTTGTATTTTATTCAATTTGGTCCTTTCTATAATTAAACATGAAATCGGTAAAATTTTCTTATCAAAAATTTCATGTCTTTCCTATCATAATGCAGACCATGCAATAATATTAAAATATATATTTTTTTACTAGGATTTGTGGTCCCAAAACCACTGTTTCGAATTCACTGAAAACGAGCTATTACAAAAGCTCACTCCATTAGTGTTTCAATCTCTTAGGTAACACTCAAACATAGGACTTGAATTTAGCACTCGGTGGATCCTCTCAGAAAATTTTACATCATGGATATTTATTGGACTTTTAACTATTTGGATTTTGGGTTGTGATTTTGTGGACTTTTGGACTTTACCTTTATTTTTTGGATTGTGATTTATATTTTTATGACATTAAAACTATCATGCATGCATGCAAAATTAGGGGATTTTAAGTATTTTTGATATTGTCATTTTTCTAAATTAATTATGTTTTGTTAAATTGTAAATGAAATAATAATTCGTAAATTTTTTAAATAATTTTATGAAAATCCTTTGCGAGCTTCTTATAGAAATCATTTTTATAATTATAATATAAAACCATTCGTTTTTAAATGTTTTCAAACAAAATTACAAATAAATGATGCTTTTCTTTTTTAAATAAATATATATTCCTAAGTATTTTTCGAAGAGATAAATTTGTCAATCTTAGAGATTTTTTTCGTTTTCAAACTCAAACCTTTATTTTTCAAATAAACAAATAATTTTGCACGTCGTTAATGTAATTTTTGAGTTTTGGCCATTACGTCTAGGTCGGGTTTGGGACATTACATGGATAGATACATTACAAATTAACAATGCGAACAATCCTGCAGACACTCACATTCGGATTCATAGATGCAGATTCATGCATGTGGGTTCATAGATGCAAATTCATAGATGCGGTGTAACACCTGAAACCTAGCCTAGACATTATGGTCAAATCCGGAGATGTCACTAAGTATAGTTTTGAAAATAGCGCCGTCTCGTCAAATCATTCAAGTTTCTTAATTCAAATTTGTTTATAACCATTTTCAAAAGTGATAATTAATTCATTTATTTGAAAAAAACATAATTTTCAGCGAAAGCCTTAAAACCTTTATAATTTAGAAATCCAATTCGTGTTTCCAGAAAAACCTTTGTTTTTGTAAAAGTGTGTTTTCCGTCATGCATAGTAATAAAAGTTTCAAAAACGCCTTTAAAAGCCAAATAAAAACCAACAGTCTGGAGAGTCTCAAATATTACAAACTCTCAAATAAAATAGGAATTATAAGTAAAAAATATAATTTATTACGTAAAAATAGTTCTCGATCAAGTGGTCACTACTGAGCCTTTGCCGCACCGACCCGTCTAAGTCTGTGGATTACCTGATAGAACATACAAGCAGGTGTGAGTTTTCACAAAATCAGTGTGTAACCCAATAGAAATAGACATGCTAAAGATACAAAGTCATATACACATTTAGATACGGATTCAGATTTAAATTACAGAAACAGATATACAAAATCCTACCCCTATCCTTTACACACCAACTCTGACCATCCCATCACACCATGTGGGGTTAAAACACTCACCCATCCCTACACACCATATTGTGCCATTATGACACACATCATATAATATGCAGCCAAGCTGCCAGAATATTGGTGATAAATGCCATATAGAACACTTCCTCCACATATACAAGTCCCACCCAAATCAGATATACATAATCAGAATATTCATGCTTACATGCTCATATACGGAATCAAATATATATATGTATCAGGCCAATCAAACATACATAACAGTGTCATACTCAAAACGAAATATCATACTAACAGGTCACATAGTTTAAGGGTTTGGTTAGCCATTACCGACCCTACGGTAGGCCTACAGTCGATCGGAGCGACCCATGCAATCCTAGGGAAAATTTCAAAATTTTGGGCTCACATGCCCGTATGGCTCATACGGCCTAGCCCAATACCCACACGCCCAGCTTGGCCTTGCCCGTGTGGGCCCATATGCCCAACTAGGCCTAGCCTGTGTGGCCCACACGACCATACCCACATCACTGCACGGTCGTGTCTTGCGCACGGCCATGCCTTCGTTGACCACACGGCCACCCATACGGTGATCCATACGCCCATGTGGTGTCGACAGTAAGAAGTTTTGGCTTCATTTTTCACGATTTGGGAACATACCTGGTCTGATTTTGATGCTACTACAAACACGAGCCCTCCAGAACCTAAAAAATCGATATACCAACGCTCAAAATCAGTCATGATTCAAAGATTAAACCGAAACCACCAGAACCGACAACCATCCAATTCAACGTTCATCACTTACCCTAACACTCCAAACAATACTAACTACGATTCCACAAGGGGAGAGCCCCGTTCCTCATGATTCATTGCTGCCAAAAACTCAAAATCACTAACGGAAAAAAAGCATAAAGAAAAATGATTTAAGCAACATAAGAAACTGCTACTCCAATCCACAACTCACCCCTTACACTTACCAAATCGCGCAAAAGTACCGAAGAACTGGAAATTGGAATTGAAAGATAGAATTTCAATAGAATTCCAAATGCAAGAAAGCAAAAAGAAAATTTTTTTTCCAGAACAAGAAAAGAACGTCAAAAAACTTGGGAATTAGCAAGAGAGAGAAAAATGAAAAATAAATGATATCACAAATCCCCTCTTTTTCTCCCACAAATCCTACTACACATAACTCCCTCAGACTTTTAGCTCCACTAAAATTCTATCAGACAACCGAGCAAAAATAAATACTCTCACTAACGCAGGGATTCAAATACAAGACCCCCAGCACAGCAACCCCTTACCACTCGAACCAGCAGGCTCATTCTGATATGAATTAACAGACAATTTAATATAAGCCCTTCCGACAACAGTAATGCTTGGATAAAAAAATAACAAAATTTAGCAAAGGTGAGACTTGAACCCAAGACCTCTCACACACCCCAGAGCACTTAACCACTGAAGCAGATACACACTTGTGTAAAATATTTACAGAAATACAAATAAATTATTCAGGGCGTTACATGCAGACTCATAGATGTAGATTCATAGATATAGATTCATAGATGCGGATTCATAGATGAGGATTATCCTGCATGTAGTTTTAATCATGAAAACTTGAGGACAAGTCCAACGGACTATCTTAGCTTGCATATACCCATAGCCATGGGACTTGCATATATACATGAGGCTTAAAGCTTTAGACTCTGCAAAGTCTCATACTTGAGAAGAACCCTTGTAGGGTTTTCATATACTTGTGCACATATATCTCTGTACAATTCATCTGAACCTCCGTAAAGCCAAATAACATGCATCACTTCAACTCTCATTATCTACTCTACATACCTCCTTCATATATATCACATTAGCATTAACAATTCAACCAATTCATTCTACTTTCTAATACACACATATGTGCATGTTTACAACCATACACTTTTCTAACTAATGATCCTCACCACGACACTTACACGCATATTATCCCAACACAATTATATCCCACAGCAACCCACACAGCAAGGTAACATAATGAATGACATCTATGAGTATGAGTGTAGGAACTCACCAGCAAAATACTTGGAAGCTAATATTACTTACACATTGTTTATCTTTACTTTTACTACATGGGCCTCATCATTGGTTACCTAAACACGGCAACCAAATAACAATCAAAACAGAGGCATTCATATGTAAGACAACCATAATTCATTAGCATGCAAAGAAATTTTAAAGGCTAACTACAAATTTAAATCATCATAGTTTAAAATTGATGAATTATACCGAAATCCACAAGTTTCCCTTCCTTATTCTTCAATCAAAAGTTACGAAATAGATGAAAGATTAGCAGATACTAAATTCTCAATTTCTCAAGCTAATAAGTTGGTTTCTCCCCCAGGCAGACCGTTCCCTAAACTCTTCTCTTTTCTTGCTTTCAGAACGAATTAGAAAGGGAAATGAAAGAAAGGAAAATGAATGCAATAATAAGAAAATACTCAAATGAGAATGTCGATTCTCCTATATATATATTAACCCTCCCATTTATGATTATTAAAACCAATTCAATCAGCCTAACATTTAATATTCATAATCATAATGTTTCCCACTCAGAAACATTTATTTCTAATGCAACGAACTAAAATTAAAATTTGACTATCTATCATTTAGTCTACAAGACCCACTTAATCACACTAGAGGCTGGCTAAATTAGAATTTTTTTTCCAATTAGATACCCAATACTGTAGTTGGATTAGATCAGAAATTTATTTATTTAACTCTCAACTTTTCTTCAAAAGTGACCCCTCAAATCTTTTAACATCGCCGGGTGTGACATCTCGCATATAGGACACATGGCATCTGCGGTCATTCCTCAATGTAATCTCTTTATATTAGTGAGTAGTCTCCCCTTTAACACCAACCACAAAAATTATTTAATACTCTACGGTCCTTTGTACCATCAAATCAACTTCTATTTGAGCTCTTCTAGAACCCATATATTATTTAAAAAAGGATATTTTAGACTATACCAAGGTGCTGTTGATAATATGTGTCGAAACCATTTTTATATTTTGAAAAACGGGGTCGACTTTAAAAAACGAAAATGGAGTCACCACCAATCCCTTTTTGCTTAGGTGTGATCGGATCACCTTATAAAATATTTTATTTCAAAACATGATTTTGGCCTATGAAATTCAAGAAAATGGGTTCGGGAGTCGGTTACGTACGAGGAAGGATTAGCACCCCCGTAATGCCCAAAATTGGTATCGAATTGATTAGTTATTGTCCTAATGTCGAAAATTCAAAAATATTTGAAAACATGATTTCTTTAAAAACTTGAACAATTTGAGTTAGAACTTGAGATTCCTTTGTTCTGAAAGAATACAAACATCACATCCAGCACGTTAGGACATGATGTTTTAAACCCTTGTAACCAACATCATCTCATGATTTACAAAATTCATTAAAAGGATATTTAGTTATTTAGTCAAATGGAAAATCGAAACCCAGCACGTTAGGGCACTATTTCCTGAATTTCTAAACACAAAACATTGTCTTATTTAAGAAAACTTTTGGATAAAATGTGGTAATTAAAGGAGATAGATATCTTTAAACAAATATTAAAAAATAACATTAAGTTATTATAAAAAAGTGCAATTTACTAAAGTTACAGGTCATATTAACAATTAGCACTAACATAAACAATTAAGTAAAAGAATGACAAGCAATAATAATCATGTTAAGGTAAACAAAGATAATGGATTCAAATTTTTTATGTATGCATTAATGTACCAACATGGCAGATATACAGAGTACACAAACATGCTCAGCCTACCCTTTAAGGTATGATAGTAAATTTACTCACTTGGGCTGTAACCAAACTACCCCACTAGGGATATTTCATTGACTTACCTATTAAGGGTATTTCGACTTTTAGCCGACACATAGAAAGTCTCATAGCACAACAAATAAAAGTGTGATTACACACCTTAATACTTGAATCGTTCCCTGAACTCATGATCAACACCCTAAAACAATTGAAACCATTGTTAGCCTTTAATTGCTAAGATAACCTTCCTCATATAGTATACACTTCAATTCCATCCTTACCTTGCCTGCAGGAGAGTATCCCTAATCACTCAACGATTGCAACTCAGACCCACGTTTACGTCTCGTCTCGAATCTAGATTGAAAACAACACTTATTAAACAACAGTAACAACTATCGTCACAACCTAAGATAATTATCCAAAACAAAACACGTAGGTGTCACCACCTTCCAAAACCAATTGTTAGCAACCTTTTATGGAGATCGACTTACCAGGATTGATGAAACCGTAAGATGCTCAACGAATCCCCCTTGCCAAAAGTGAAATCGGAAATGGCTAACCTAAATAATGAGGAGTATTCGGCCTAACCCATAAAATACTACTTATGATGCGTACAAAAGAATCAGTTACAAAAAGATGGAGTATTCAGCTAGCAAGAAGAGATCAAGGTTTGAGAGAGTTTATATTCGGCTAACAGAGAAACCCAGAGAAGAAGAAGAAATGCGATTTACTTGGTTTAGAGAAGAAAAGAGAAAAAGATCACAAGTGGTGAAAAGGGATTAGAAGTAGCAAAGAACCTCAAAGTCAAAGAAGAGAGGAAGTAAATGAATTCGGCTTTAGGTGTTTGTCAACAACTAAGAAAAGAAAAGAAAAACGTCAAAAGTGAGATGAAGAAATAAAGAAAAACCACTCAAATGACCAAGGTTTCGTCAAAGGAAGATGCTACTACAAATAAAACCTGATTGACAAAAAGAAGAGAATGCTCTCACTTGCACAAATGCTCAGAAAAAGTGCTCCAAAAATTCGGCACACACACATTACCCCAAAATTGAAACACTCCCACAAAAGACCCTTTCTTGACTGAATTTACTCCTCCCCAAACACTTCCCAATTTCGGCCAACTATCACCTCACTCCCACTCCCATGATTTGCTCCTTGATTTACTCCCCTACTCACTCTTCATCATCCATTCAAAATTTTTGACCAAGTCTCCCCTCTCTCCTACAGAGTTCGAACTTTACTCAGCTTCCTCCCCTCTTGAACACCAAAAATATAACTCCTTTTGTAGCAGGTGGGATTCGAACACACTCCCCCTTCCAAGCTCCCTTGTGACGCCACCCACTAGGCCACCTTGCTAGTTGTGATAACAAAATTCACTTAATTAAACTTAAGTCCCGCTTTCACTAGCTCACCCTACTAAAGTGCTCCAAAACCAAACTTTCATTAGGGCCTAAGCTCAACCCCGAGCCTCCCCAAGACCCCTGAGCACACACAATTAACAAGCTTAGCAAACCCAACACATAGAATAGTGCAAAATGCCGAACCTCTAATTTTAGGATGTTATAGTTCTACCCCCTTAAAGAAATTTTGGCCTCAAAATTTACCTGATTAAAAGAGGTGAGGGTATTGCTGTTGCATTGCCTCTTTTGGTTCCCACGTGGCTTCCTCTGAACCATGATTACTTCATAATACTTTAACCAATGGAACCGATTTCCTCCTCAACACCTTAATATCCCGATCCACGATCTGCATTGGTTCTTCTTCAAAAGACAGATCAGGTCTTATATCAATTTCTTCTACCGGCACTACGTGAGATGGATCTGAATGATAGCCCTCAGCATCGAAACATGGAATACATTATGTATCTGACTCAACTCCGGGGGTAACTCAAGCTATTAAGACACTGGTCCCACACGTTTCAACACTTGATAAGGTCTGGTGAATCTGGGGCTCAACTTGCCCTTCCGTCCAAATCTTAAAACCTTCTTCCAAGGTGAGACTTTTAAAAAGACACGATCCCCCACTGAAAATTCTATCTCCCTACGCTTCAGATCTGCATACGATTTTTTTCTATCAGAAGTTTCTTTCAATCGGTCTCGAATCAACTTAACCTTTTCCTCCGTCTCTGAGATCAATTTTGGGCCCAACAGCTGTCGCTCACCTAACTCTGTCCAACAGGTAGGGGTATGACACCTACGACCATACAACGCCTCGTAGGGTGCAATCTGAATGCTGGACTGATAGCTCTTATTGTACGAGAATTCAGCCAACGGTAGGTAATCTTCTCAACTACCTCTAAAGTCAATCACACAGGCCCTTAAGGTATGATAGTAAATTTACTCACCTGGGCTGTAACCAAACTACCCTACTAGGGATATTTCATTGACTTACCCATTAAGGGTATTTCGGCTTTTAGCCGATACATAGAAAGTCTCATAGCAAAATAAATAAAAGTGTGATTACACACCTTAATACTCGAATCATTCCTTGAACTCACGATCAACACCCTAAAACAATTGAAACCATTGTTAGCCTTTAATTGCTAAAATAACCTTCCTTGTAAAGTATACACTTCAATTCCATCCTTACCTTACCTGCACGAGAGTATCCCTAATCACTCAAGATTGCAACTCAGACCCATGTTTACGTCTCGTCTCGAATCTGGATTGAAAACAACACTTATTAAACAACAGTAACAACTATCGTCACAACCTAAGATAGTTATCCAAAGCGAAACACGTAGGTGTCACCACCTTCCCAAACTGATTGTTAGTAACCTTTTATGGAGATCGACTTACCAGGATTGATGAAACCGTAAAATGCTCAACGAATCCCCCTTGCCAAAAGTGAAATCGAAAATGGCTAACCTAAACAATGAGGAGTATTCAGCCTAACCCATAAAATGCTACCTATGATGCGTACAAAAGAATGGGTTACAAAAAGATGGAGTATTCGGCTAGCAAGAAGAGATCAAAATTTGAGAGAGTTTATATTCAGCTAACAGAGAAACCCAGAGAAGAAGAAGAAATGCGATTTACTTGGTTTAGAGAAGAAAAAAGAAAAAGATCACAAGTGGTGAAAAGGGATTAGAAGTAGCAAAGAACCTCAAAGTCAAAGAAGAGAGGAAGTAGATGAATTCGGCTTTAGGTGTTAGTCAACAACCAAGAAAAGAAAAGAAAAATGTCAAAAGTGAGATGAAGAAATGAAGAAAAACCACTCAAATGACCAAGGTTTCAGTAAAGGAAGATGCTACTACAAATAAAACCCGATTGACAAAAAGAAGAGAATGCTCTCACTTGCACAAATGCTTAGAAAAATGCTCCAAAAATTCGGCACACATACACATTACCCCAAAACCAAAACACTCCCACAAAAGACCCTTTCTTGACCGAATTTACTCTTCCCTAAACACTTCCCATTTTCGGCCAACTATCACCTCACTCCCACTCCCATGATTTGCTCCTTGATTTACTCTCCCACTCACTCTCCATCATTCATTAAAAATTTTTGACCAAGTCTCCCCTCTCTCCTACAGAGCCTCCCTTCCTAAACACCAAAAATATAACTCCTTTTGTAGCAGGTAGGATTCGAACACACTCCTCCTTCCAAGCTCTCTTGTGACGCCACCCACTAGGCCACATTGCTAGTTGTGATAACAAAATTCACTTAATTAACCTTAAGTCCCGCTTTTACTAGCTCACCCCACTAAAGTGCTCCAAAACCAAACTTTCATTAGGGCCACAATTAACAAGCTTAGCAAACCCAACACATAGAATAGTGCAAAATGCCGAACCCCTAATTCTAGGATGTTAGAAGTTGAGCCTCCCCAAATCTAACAGTACAGATCAATTACATCAATGGCTAAGATTAAAAGGTATCTACAAATTAAATCTCTAAGATTACAAAATCATATCTTCTAAGATTACATACCTTATCTTCTAAGATTACATATCATATTTAAGATTTGCATATCATATCTAAGATTGCATATCATATCTTCTAAGATTGCTCTAGGATTGCATATCATGTCTAAGATTGCATATCCTTGAAGAATGTGTTCCCATATATGTCAAGCTTGTAGATGAACCTTTAATCTTTTCAAGTAATAAGCCATTCCGGTCGGGCCAAATGATATATTTTGGACTGGACTTGGACTTTGTTTTATTATTTTTTGTTTATTATTTTTTTATGGGCCCGGGCTAAATTGGCCTATTACAGCTACCCCTCTTTCTCATTGTCGTGTAATGAGAATAGAGCAAAGACTATAAAAGGACCAATTTTGCCCAGTCTTGCCGAGCCTTAACTTCAAAGATCCTCATCTTCTTCAAGTAGTCTCTAACCCAACTGTAACTTCAAAGAGATTGAATCTGTAGCTTTAATCTTATTCTACTGCAACTTCAAGGAGATAAGACCTACTGTAACTTCAGGAAAGTGAGACTAGTATCTTTGATCTTACTTCACTGCAATATTTAGGAAGACAAGATCTGTTATTTTTAGTCTGCTCCGCTGCAAACTCAGGGAGGCAAGCTAATATCTTCGATCTGCTTCCTGCAACTTAAAGAAGATAAAATCTGCTGTCTTCAGTCTGCTCCACTGCAACTTCAGGAAGGAAGGCTAATATCTTCGATCGCTTCTCAGAATTTCGGAAAGATAAGATCTGCTGCTTTTAGTCTCGCTTCACAGAACTTCTGGGAGCCAAAGCTAATATCTTCAATTGCTACACTGCAACTTCGTGGAAGATAAGATCTGCTGTCTTTAGTCTCGCTTCCATCAGCAACTTTAGGGAGGCAAGCTTAATAATCTCAATCGCTTCGCAACTTCGGAAGATAAGATCTGCTTCTTTCGGGCCGCTCACAGAATCTCTGTGGAGGTGAGGTCGACATTTTCGATCTGCTTCTCAGAAACTCTCGTGAAGATAAGATTTGTTATCTTCAGTCTGTTCCATTACTGATACATAGAGATAAGACTTGTTGTCTTCGATCTGCTCCACTCCTGCTCAATGGAGATAAGATCTAAAATCTTCAGTCTGTTCCATTGGCGATACATGGAGATAAGACTTGCTGTCTTCGATCTGCCCCACTCCTGCTTAGTAGAGATAAGATCTGCTATCTTTAGCCTGCTCCATTGCCGATACATGGCGATAAGACTTGCTATCTTGGATCTGCTCCACTCCTGTTCAGTGGAGATAAGATCTGATATCATTGGTCTGCTCCCTTGCCGATACATGAAGATAAGACTTGCTGTCTTCGATCTGCTCCACTCCTGCTCAGTGGAGATAAAATCTAATATCTTCAGTCTACTCCATTGCCGATACATGGAGATAAGACTTGTTGTCTTCGATCTGCTCTACTCCTGCTTAGTGTAGACAAAATCTACTATCATTAGTCTGCTCCATTGCTGATACATGTAGATAAGACTTCCTGTCTTCGATCTGCTCCACTCCTATTCAGTGGAGATAAAATCTGCTATCATTAGTCTGCTCCATTGCCGACACATGGAGATAAGACTTGCTGTCTTTGATCTGCCCCACTCCTGCTCAGTGGAGATAAGATCTATTATCTTCAGTCTGCTCCATTGCCAATACGTGGAGATAAGACTTGATGTCTTCGATCTGCCCCACTCCTGCTCAGTAGAGATAAGATCTATTATCTTCAGTCTGCTCCATTGCCAATACATGAAGATAAAACTTGTCGTCTTTAATCTGCCCCACTCTTGCTCAGTGGAGATAAGATTTGTTATCTTCAGTCTGCTCCATTGCCAATACATGGAGATAAGACTTGCTGTCTTTGATCTGCCCCACTCCTACTCAGTGGAGATAAGATATGTTATCTTCAGTCTGCTCTATTGCCAATACATGAAGATAAGACTTGCTGTCTTCGAGCTGCCCCACTCCTACTCAGTGTAGATAAGATCTGATATCTTCAGTCTGCTCTATTTTTTATACATGGAGGTAAGACTTACTATCTTTGATCTGTCCCACTCCTGCTCAGTGGAGATAAGATCTGATATCTTCAGTCTGCTCTATTCTCGATACATGAAGATAAGACTTGTTGTCTTTGATCTGCCCCACTCCTGCTCAGTAGAGATAAGATTTGATATCTTCAGTCTGCTCCATTGCCGATACATGAAGATAAGACTTGCTGTCTTTGATCTGCCCCACTCCTGCTCAGTGGAGATAAGATCTGTTATCTTCAGTCTGCTCCATTGCCAATACATGGAGATAAGACTTGCTCAATGATCGCTGTGAAATCAGAGTTTTAAATATTTATAAAAGAAGGATCAAACCTGGAGACTAACTCTGACAACGATGTTAAGGCAAGTGTACCTATCGAACAGTACTATAGTTCAGGCAAGACCGGATGTCGAACCCAAAGGAACTAAGTTGACTAATACTCACTTTCTTTTCACTACTTAGCCTAAATAAGATAAAAATTGGTTGTGAATGGTAGTAACGATAACTAGACTTAAAGAAACAACAACAAGAAGACTAGATTAGGGATAACTTGGAAAAGACTCAGTTGATTTTTATGATACCCTCGGGAAGAATCCACTTAAACTTCACTTTATTACTTGACATTAAATTATACGATTTCTTTTATTTAGCTTGATCTATGAGATTCCCTAACCTATGCTAAACCCTCTCTCTTGGTGAATAACGTCTAATCCTAGGTTAATTAGTGGAACTTTCATTCGCTTATAATAACCCCCTAGGAAAGCAGTAAATCGATCAATGGATTCTCATATTAGGTTTCACCCTAATCCAGCAAAATTTCGTAACCCTAACTCTAGGTGCCCGATCAACTCCGCTTAATTATGTTGGATCTACTCTTAGGCAGGGCCTATTCCTCCTCCACTTAAGCACATTCGATATTGATTAAGAAACATAATTAAGAACAAACTAAGTAATTTATCATATAATCCAAAAATCAAATAATAAACATCTGTCTAGGCTTCATCCCCCTTCAGGTATCTGAGGGGTTTAGTTCATTAAAGAAAAATAAAACATCACAAGAGAAAAGATAAAACAAAACATAGGAAAAATCCTAAAACTCCCTGTCGGGATTGAAGGAGAATTATGCCGTCTTGAGTATAATTCCAGCTTCTTGGTGATGAATCGACTGGCTATCCTCGTGTTATTCCCTAGCTCTGACCTTCTCGGCTTGGCTCCTTGGCCTAGCTTTCGACCCGATTTCGGCTTCTGCCGAACTTCCTTTCAAGTTGCCCCATTGGGTGTTTATATAGGCTTTGAGATGCCTTACTTGGTCTCTAGGTATCCTAATTTAAGTAGAATTCCTACTTGGGTGTTTGAATAGGCTTTGGAATGTGTTTCTTTGCCTCCAAGTATCCTTTCCCAAATAAAATTGCTCTTTCCAGTGACAGGGACACGGCCATGGCGCACGCCCGTGTGAATCGTGGCTAGGCCGTGCTCGGACTTCTTTAATGAGGCACGGCCATGTGAGTCGAGATCAGGCAGTGTTTTTGATGACAGGCACGGCACGACCATGTGGTCTTGGGCCTAGGCCGTGTCGATTTTGTGATATGGCCCATATACTCCGTTTTGGGCCCATTTTATGTTCTTTTTTTCCTCGGGTGCTTTCCTGGGTATAAGACATGAAAAGAAAGGATTAAGAGCACTTTTTTACATAAATCGAGGGATAAATCATCCAAAAGCATACTAAATGTGGGCTTAAAATATGTTACTTTTACGGTTTATCAAATACCCCTACACTTAAGCTTTTGCTTGTCCTCAAGCAAAATTCTCAACTTAAAATTAAAACGAACCTTCCATGATTCATAATTCTTATCAACAATGCCTTAGCCAAATTCATAAATAATTTATACATGGATAATTCAACTCAAAGATTCCTAAAGATTCAAACGAGATAAGTCATACATTTGTAGTATGAAAACGTAGGTGTTTCCCTTCATCTAAACAATTACCTTTAATTAAAAACCTACAAGGATTGACATCCTCACAAAAGATTCACTTAAATCACTCGAAAAGTGTTTTAAGGGTTAAAATTAAGCACTCATAAGTCGAACTTGAAAAGTTAATCCCATAGGCTTGCCTGAAAATCAAATCTCCACCACTGTAAAATGAGATGATACACAGATCAAAAGGTCTTTATTAAGGTTGTAACGGGGCTAGGGCTAAAGGTGTGGATAAAGGCTGAAATTAGAAGGTTAGAATCGAGATTGAATTGATAAGTTACCTATCTAAAGATTTCTAAGATAATAATTGCATCAACTGAAAATAATAATAATCCTACTACTACGAGTTTTTTTCTTTTTTGATAATTAGACTTAAACTTGTATAAGCTCACTCTTCATACTAATACTGAATATACTTTACTTCTTTTTTTTTTGGAACAAACTAATAAAGACAACAACTTTATGTAACTAATCAAATCCTATCTCGATTAAAGGGTAGTCAAAAAGAAGGGTAATAACAAATACAAAGGGTTTTGGGATAATATTAGTGGGTGAGTCAATAAAAAGGGTTTGTTAGGATCAAAAGGGTTCACTAGGGGTTAATTATGAGGGTAAGCTTTTTAGTGGTGTAAGTGGGTTAAACCTAGGTGCCTTTATCATCTCCGTATATCAAATCATGACTGTGGTCTTGACATGTATAATCAAGGCAAGTTCTAGAATAACAGTTCAATGTTGACATACTCATAATCAATAAAGTGAGCATGAAAAAGAATATATGCTCTATAAGGCTAAAGATCTCCCAAAAATTATGGGCATCTTTGACATCAACCTCGTAAATTTCAAACTTCAAAGTAATATTCAAATTCAGGTTAACAACCTAAAGTTTTAAATTTTTGAAAATTAGACTTATCATGCTTGATTCTCTAGTATTCTTCAAATTTAATCATCAATGCACAATTAATTATGACTTAATCCAAAACATATCAATAAAAATCATAAAATCAAAGAAATTTCATTCTAATCATAATATGAGAAACTTACTTTAGAACAAGGCATAATTCAGGGGTTTTCAAATAATACTATAGTTAACCCCCCCAAACTTAAGATGTACATTGCCCTCAATGTACAAAGATGGATAATAGCAAAATAATCATAAAATCATAAGATGGGGAGAGGAGTGAAACTTCCTGAATTTTGGATGAAGTCAATGAAAAGAAATCGTATAAGATTGGAAGTGAACTTGGGGGAGCGTCTCCAACCATTTGAAATTTAATCCTCGAAGTAGCCGGTCTGATTTTATTGTATCCTAAGCTAAATCTAAATATCATAAAGAATAAGAAGAAGAAAATAAAATAAAATAAAGTAAAAATAAAAATAGAAAAAAATAAAAGAAAATGAAAGACAGTTAGAAAAAGGGAGAATGAGATTTGAATAGAAATGTAGCTCGTGTTATGGGATTTTGGATTCTGGGCGCGTTTAGGGTGCTCGGGCACGGCAAGGTAACACGGGCGTGTTCAGCCCGTGCTTAGTAAATTAGTAACTTTACACGGTCGCATGGCACGGTCGTGTCTCGCCCGTGCTCAACAAGTCAGTAACCTCGCATAGATAGTCGGCACGAGCATGGTCTTTTATCGCAGCCCGTGTTGGGAAAACAAATTCTTTTCTGTCGTGCACGGCTATTGGCCCGCCGTGGTTTGTCTCCTAGCTTCCACACACGACCACGGACACGCCTGTGTGTAAGGCCGTGTGGTCTAAAACCTGCTCTCTTGATTAGTTTATGGTTAGGTGCTTAAAAGGAAAAATAAAAAAAAAATAAAGAATGTAAAAATGGGGTTAGTGCTCGGGTTGCCTCCCGAGAAGCGCTCGTTTATAGTCTTAAGCTAGAGTTTACCTCTTATTCAAACGGTCATGGTGGTTTGAGGAGGTGAAAATCCTTTCTCATGCGATCACTTTGGTTATGGATATATAGTTTAAGTCTAGTAATGTTTACCTCAAAAGTATCGAATTTAGGATTGCTTACCTCGACTTTGCCATATAGGAAGACATTAAATACCTCAAAAGTGATTTCTTCGTTTGCCATGAGGTCTGAATTGGTGATTTGAGGGTCTTCCTTATTCAACAATACATGATCCCCTATTTTGACGTAATTTGTTGTTTTTATCTGCTCGTTTGGGGTTTCCTTCAGTTTCACTTCGTACGATTCCTGTTCCTATTTGATTTGTGATTCCTCATCTTTTAGTTTGTCGACCCTAATTCTTCTTTGTTGGCACAAGGTCTAAGATCTAGCTCAGCTAGGTAACTTCGTGATGATTCCTATAAAGAAGGTTGAACCAAGTGGTTATCAATTAAATTAGCGTTCGTACCTTTATTACTTGATGTCCTAGTTGACTCAAGAGCTTGAAGAGCGATTGTTTCGTCGTTTTCACGAAGTGTAAGTTCACCGAATTCTTCCTCTGTGTGGTCTTTTTTTATTGCATCAAGAAATGGCACACGAGCTTGGTACTCTGTATTTACCGTGGTTTGGTAAATCATGGCTTACCTCAATCTTACCTTTACTTATCATAGTTTTTTGTCTTGGGTCAGATTCCACTAACAATTCACTGTTATGAGCTTGTACTGCTTGGGGCCCATGATTCGGCTCAGGTTTGTAGCCTTGTGGTATTTCCTGTGGTGAAAGTTGAACAATTTGATTACCAACTAAATTTACTTTCTCACCTTCGTCATTTGATGTCCTGGCCGAGTCAAAAGCTCACGAAGAATGAGTTCTCCTGTACCAACATCAATTTTAGTCTTGGCAGTTGTTAGAAAGGGTTTCCCTAAAATTAAAGGAATCAAATTGTCCTCATTCATGTCTAAGACAACAAAATCTATCGGGAATATGAATTTATCAATTTTGATTAGAACATTTTCTATTATACCCTAGGAATTCGATAGTTTTATCACTAATCAATGCTCATCCTCTAGTTTGTCCGGTTTCCTAGACCTAGTTGTTTAAACATTTTATAAGGCATAACATTGATGCTTGCCCTTAAATCAGCTAACGCATTATCAATATTTAATCTACCAATTAAACATGGAATTGTAAAACTCCCTGGATCTTTTTGCTTCTGTGGTAGTCTATTTTGTAACATTGCTGAGCATGTTGCATTTAGTTCCACGTGGTGCTCTTCATCTATTTTGCGTTTGTTGGTCAAGAGCTGTCTTAAAAATTTCCTCGAATCTGGCATCTGAAAGAGAGCTTCAAGAAGAGGTAAGTTAATATGTAATTTCTTTAAAAGTTTAAGACACTTACCTAATTGTTCTTCTGAATCGTCTCTTTTCATTAATGCTTCGGGGTAAGGAATGCGAGGTTGGTATTCTTTGATTACCGGTTTTGGCTTTTCTTGTGTCACCTCTACCTTACCTTCGTCTACCTTGTCTTCTTGTTTTGAGATGGGTTTGTCTATCTCTGCATTTTCCTGAGCTGCTATGGCTTGAGTTTGCTCCTTTGGATTAATCTCAGTGTTACTTGGTAGACGTCCTTGCGGTAGTTTTGACATGAGCCGTGTGAGTTGCTCGACTGCATTAGTTATTCCCTTGATTGATTTAGCAATTTCACTCATTCGGCTTTCGTTGCTTTTGATTGTTCTCTCAGATTCTTGTAGGAGTTTTTCCATGTCTGACGAGAATTTTGTCGGCCTTTCTTCGAGGGTTGGTTTCTTCTCTGGTGGATAGGACTGATTTTGGAAATTCGGAGGAGGTTGTTGAAAATCTGGAAGAAGTTTTGGTCTTTGGCTACTTTGATCATCCCACGAGAAACTAGGATGGCACCTCCAACCTATATTATAAGTGTCACTATAAAAATTATTTTGTGGTCTAGAATAGTTACCCATATAGTGAGCTTGCTCGTTTTCCATGCCATATCCATAGGGTAGGTACTCAGGATTCGCCACGCCTCCTGAATCATATTGTATTTCTGGGTGTACCTGTGAGAGACTATGCAAACCTTCGATCTTTTTATTCATCATCTCTAGCTGGGTAGATAACCTGGTGAACACGTCGAGGTCGAAGGCACTGGCAGCTTTAGTAGGAATTGTCCTCATGACTTGCCACTGATAATTATTCAGTGCCATCTTCTCTATAGACTAAAATTATCTGCCAAAAGCAAAATAAAGGAAGAATTAACAAAGTAAAAATAAAATAAAAAATAATAATAATGAAAATAAATTTCAATAAAAAAATGGCTAAAGTAATAAAAATAGAGCTTTCTTAATATTTTAGTTCCCCGGCAACGGCACCAAAAACTTGATCGCTGTGAAATCAGAGTTTTAAATATTTATAAAAGAATGATCAAACCTTGAGACTAACTCTAACAACGATGTTAAGGCAAGTGTACCTATCGAACAATAGTATAGTTTAGGCAAGACCGGATGTCAAACCCAAAGGAACTAAGTTGACTAATACTCACTTTCTTTTCACTACTTAGCCTGAATAAGATAAAAATTGGTTGTGAATGGTAGTAACGATAACTAGACTTAAAGAAACAAGAACAAGAAGACTAGATTGGGGATAACTTGAAAAAGACTCAGTTGATTTTTATAATACCCTCGGGAAGAATCACCTAAACTTCACTTTATTACTTAACCTTAAATTATACGATTTCTTTTACTTAGCTTGATCCGTGAGATTCCCTAACCTATGCTAAACCCTCTCTCGAGGTGAATAACGTCTAATCCTAGGTTAATTAGTGGAACTCTCGTTCGCTTATAATAACCCCCTAGGAAAGCAGTAAATCGATCAATGGATTCCCATATTAGGTTTCACCCTAATCCGGCAAAATCTCGTAACCCTATCTCTAGGCGCCAGATCAACTTCGCTTAATTATGTTGGATCTACTCTTAGGCAGGGTCTATTCCTCCTCCACCTAAGCACATTCGATATTGATTAAGAAACATAATTAAGAACAAACTAAGTAATTTATCATATAATCCAAAAATCAAATAATAAACATCTGTCTAGGCTTCATCCCCCTTCAGGTATCTGAGGGGTTTAGTTCATGAAAGAAAAATAAAACATCACAAGAGAAAGGATAAAACAAAATATAAAAAAAATCCTAAAACTCCCTGTCGGGATTGAAAGAGAATTCCGCCGTCTTAAGTATAATTCCGGCTTCCTGGTGATGAATCGACTGGCTATCCTCGCGTTATTCCCTGGCTTGGCTCCTTGGCCTAGCTTTCGACCCGGCTTTGGCTTCTACCGAACTCCCTTTCAAGTTGCCCCCTTGGGTGTTTATATAGGCTTTGAGATGCCTTACTTGGTCTCTAAGTATCCTAATTTAAGTAGAATTCCTACTTGGGTGTTTGAATAGGCTTTGGAATGTGTGTCTTTGCCTCCAAGTATCCTTTCCTGAATGAAATTGCTCTTTCCAGCGACAGGAACACGGCCATGGCACACGCCCATGTGAATCATGGCTAGGCCGTGCTCGGACTTCTTTAATGAGGCACGGTCGTGTGAGTCGAGATCAGGCGGTGTTTTTGATGACTGGCACGGCACGGTCGTGTGGTCTTGGGCCCAGGCCGTGTCGATTTCGTGAATGGCCCATTTACTCCATTTTGGGCCCATTTTACATTATTTTTATCCTCGGGTGCTTTCCTGGCTATAAGACATGAAAAGAAAAGATTAAGAGCACCTTTTTACATAAATCGAGGGATAAATCATCCAAAAGCGTACTAAATGTGGGCTTAAAATATGTTACTTTTACAGTTTATCACTCAAATTCGATCTGCTCCACTCCTGCTCAGTGGAGATTAGATTTGATTTCTTCAGTCTTCTCCATTGCCAATACATGGAGATAAGACATGCTCAAATTCGATCTGCTCCACTCCTGCTCAGTGGAAATTAGATCTGATTTCTTCAGTCTGCTCCATTGCCAATACATGGAGATAAGACTTGCTCAAATTCGATCCGCTCCACTACTACTCAATGGAGATAAGATCTGATTTCTTCAGTCTGCTCCATTGCCCATACATGGAGATACGACTTGCGACTTCAACCTGCTCCACTGCAACTTCAGGGAGATAAGGTTGGTGGCTACAATCTACTTCACTGCAACTTTAGGAAGATAAGATTTGTCGTTCGATCTCATCTCACTATTGCTTAGGGTGACAAGATTTACAATCTTCGACCCATTCCACTGCTGATCAGGGAGATAGGAACGGTGAATTCACCGATGTTGCTACACCGTCCTCTGGGGGACATATGCTGTAGACTTATGTTTATGCCAAATGATTATGATGTTATAATCAAAATGAATCTAATGCTCCTAACTAGATGCATTATGGACGACATTTGCATGAATACTGAATGTCATAAAAATGATCCTATTTTTTAGATGTGTAATGATTAGGATGCAATGATCGAAATGAATCTAATGCTCCTAACTAACTGTATAATGAATGTAAAATGTCATGAGAATGATCCTTTTCTTTCATATGTACAACGATTAGAACACAATGATCAGAATGAATTAAATGCTCCTAATTAGAAGTGTGAGAATGATCCCTATTTAATGTTTGGGTTGTCATTGCTCATAGCTCATCAAGGTTCTTTCTCGGTCAGCTGGTATCTTTGACAGAAAATCCAAAGAAATGATCATATTCTGCTCAGCAAGCTTGCCCCACTGTAATTTTAGAGTTTCTCCCACTGTACCTTCTGGGACATAAAGTTTGTACGTCCCATTGCAACTTCAGGGGAATAACATTTGGTTTCTTTCATCCAATCTATTATCAATTTGATCTATTACACCATTCCCTAGGTGTAATAACCAGATGTATGTGTCTAAAATTTGCATGAATGCAGGGTATCAGTTTTCTTTTCCCGAGAATGATCCCTTTTTACACTTGGGTTGGCATTGCTCGTTATTTGTCAAGATGGTATCACCAACGAAATGTCTTATCCAATAAAAATCCGAATAGATAATCATCTTTCACTGTTTCTAACCCTTAGGCTTGGTGAGCTCTAAACAATAGTCCTATTTCAGATTTTGCATATTATTTAGAAGCTTCCACAGTAATATGTGAAACTCCTTTTGTGAAAGTATTATTAGTCCATTAATCATTATTTCAATATAAAAGATCACAACAATGGATGAGAAAGAAAATAATCAGGAGCATAGCTCGAAACAAATAAGTTAATCAAAGATAACCAAGGCCCTAAAAGAAAATTAATTGGGGCGTATCTTGAAAAAAATTAAAACAATCAAAGATAGCCAAGGTAATAAAAGAAAATTGATTGGGGTGTATCTTAAAAAAATAAAATGATCAAAGATAGCCAATTCAAAATGGGTAAGATAGGAGTTAGGTGCCCCAAATATCGCAGCCTGAGCTTCTCTGTACAAACTTTTTGATGACCATTTTGAGCTCAATACGTGTTTAGAGGATCCGGAGTACTTTGTCAATGCCCCCAAAACGTAGCATACTTCCTCATTGTTAGTTCAGGCATAGCAAGACTACCACATGCCCTATCTTTGATCAAAATTTAAGCCGCCCTTTTTTAGGTTTTCGGCTCAAAACCCCTTTGGTCTCAAAGGGCCCTTTGCTGGTTTTCAGCTTGGCCTCTCCTCTTTTTTTTTTTTTTTTTTGATCTCAAGGCGCCCTTTGCCGCCACCTTGGCCTTGGCCTCCTTTTCGTAAAATACTTCGTGACTGAACCTGAATTCACCAAATTGGGCAAGTCTTCGTCATTCATCTCGGTTAATATCAATGCTCCTCTAGAACAAGTCCCTTTTTTACTACATAATGTCCTTCCTAGCTTGGCATCTGCTTTCCTCTGAAGTTCTTTTGTACGAGAAAGGTCTTTTTCAACATCAGGTTCCCCTCGTGGAATTCTCTAAGATGAACCTCTTTGTCGTAAGCTTGCATCATCTGATAGTGACAGATAGCTTTTAAATTCTTCGATTAGGTTCAATTGTCAAATACTGTTTCTATTCCAATGAGAAATGAGTTGCCCCAACAAAGGTTCTAGTCGACGTTCAATAAGGCAGAGGGTAAATGGTAACTTCTTTATGTCAATCTTTACAAGTCTCAGTCATCTTTCCCGTGATCCTTGTTTTGTTTTTTTTTTTTGCTGCCTTTACTGCACTGTGATATGGTGTCTGATCTTTGAACAAACTTCCAAACTTTTGACATTGTCCTTTTTAGCACTCTTTGTCGGCACCTGATCCTTTTTTTTTTTGAGAATTTGATGACTATCGACTTTGTAACATTGGCATATGAAGCTACTTCCACCCTCTTAGTGAAGTAGACGACGACCACGACAATGAGTCGATGTCGACTAGAAGCTTTTGACGAGATCAGCTCCATAATATCCATTCCCCACATATAAAAAAATCTATGAAGAAATAGCTGAGGCACATGAGTCTTGTCTTCCTCTATTTGGCATTTACGATGTAACTGATGCAATTTCCTTTTCTTGGTAAACTAGTAGCTCGATCCTCTTGATTAGCCTGACCATCGTAGAACCATTACCATGGGTTCTTTAAACAGCATACCCACATTTCAATCCTGGTATTCCTCGACATGATTGTGTGAAAACATCTTGGAATTCTTGAAAATGGCTCAATGATGTCTTGTCTTATTTCTGTAGTGAGTTAGGCTTCAATCTTTACCCCTTTCCTAATCTCGCAACGTCCACTGACCCTTTCCAAAGTAGAGTCTATTTTCACTTGTTCTACCATCTTTAACAAATCAAAAGATAGGCTACGATCCCTGTCATCTTCAAAGTCCTTAGATCCCCTAGACCCATATCTCATTCAAAAAGGGAGTCAGTAATAACGTCACTCATGTCGTTGATATTTGGGTACCTAGGTACGAAGGCAAAAAATCCAAAGAATAAATGATTCTAAGGATGATTATTTGTATGGTATGGTCATGAATAAAGAATGAAAGAATATTGTGAAAAACAAAAGAATGTACAGTATGAAATGTAAAGAATAAAAAAATATTTGCTTAAAAAGATGCAATTTATTAAAATAAAAATTCTGGACACAAGCCTATTTCACAAAAGGATTCTTATTTCCTCTAGGCTTAAAGCAACAAGCATGTTCTGAATATTACTCTAGATTAGCTATAAAAATACAAGGATCCCTTCCACAGTCCCATTGTCTAAAATCTTCCTAAGTATATAAGGGCTTTGGAAGCTTTTATTCCCCGATTCTCTCTTCGGATATGTCATTAATGTTTAGATTCCCTAATATTCCTTTGGGTCTTTGATCTTTTCAATTTATTATCCATCAGGCCTTGCACTAAGGCGCTGATCTCAATTCAGTAGACTTTTGTCAGTTCCCAGGTTGCTGAAATAATTTTGAATTAATTAGGATCTTTCTACAAATTTTAATGCATATGATGTGATGTAATGTGAATGCATGAAATGCAATGCAAATGCATGGAATGAATGCAAAAAAGAAAGAGAGGCGTTGATTCTAAATTCAATTCCATTGAAAGAACTATTCTAGAAATTAAATTCCTTTACATAAAACGGATTACATATGCGTCTTTGTCCTCATAGTCAAGGTAAAGACAACAATCCTTTTCATATCCATATGTTATGATCGTGTCCCGTAAACTTTCTTAATAAATACCACTTCTAGCTCCTTGTTGCTTGATCTGGGCCGCGACTCACTGCTCACTTATTTCCATAATGCTCGTTAGCCTCTTTAAGAAAGCCGGGACGTGGTGATTCTCGAATAGTCTTTGTCAGCTTGAATCCTTGGGCACTAAAGTCTTGTATTCCTTCATAGACTATCAACCTTCTCTCGTTGTGTTTACTTGGACCATATTTGGACGTCCACGTTATCAAGAAATCCATTTTCTCATGACAAACTCTTCTATTTAGTAATCGAATTTGAATCAACATCTGATCGTTGTTTTCGCGATGTCAAAGTCTTAAAATTTATAAAAAGAATGATCAAACCTGGAAACTAACTATGACAACGATTTGAGGCAAGCATACCTATCGAACAGTAGTATAATTAAGGCAAGACCGGAATGTTGAACATAAAGGAACCAAAAGTACTAATACTAACTCTCTTTTTATTATTTAGCCTAAGAATTAAAGTGATTTTTATCTAATCTAAAATTAATTAACTATTAAACTAAAGACTCTAAGACAAAGAAGAATGAAATTGGGAAAATAACTTGGAAGAAAAACCAATTGATTAAGACGACACCCAAGGAAGAATCCATCTAGACTTCACTTGTTATCTAACTCTGAACCAAATGATTTATTCATTTGACTTGATTCGTAAGATTCCCTAAGCTATATTAATCCCTTTCTCGAGGCGACTAACGTCTAACCCTAGGTTGATTAATAGAAATCTCTTTCTAATTAAAACCCCTAGAATCTCATTAACTCGATCTATAGACTCCCACATTAGGTTTCACCCTAATCCAGCAAAATCTCGTCACCCTATCTCTAGGCGCGCTATCAACTCCACTTAATTATGCTAGATCTATTCTTAGGCAGGGACTTTTGCTCCTCCACCTAAGCACATCATACTTGAATTAATATCCCAAAAATATCAACACAAGATTTAAGAACACATAATTAAGAACAAGTCAAATATTTATCATATAGTTCAGCAAACGATAACAAGATTCATCTTAGGTTTCATCCCCCTCAGGTATTTGAGGGTTTAGTTCATAATGATAATATGAAACATCTCAAAAGAAAAGATAAAACAAAACATAAGAAATCCTTAAAACCTCCTAAAGGAATTGAAGGAGAGATCCTCCCTTTTGAGTATAATTCTAGCTTCTTGAGATGGATCAACTGGCTATCTTCGAGTAATTTTCCACAAATCTGCCTTCTCTGCCCTAGCCGGGCGCCCCTTGACTAAAGCCTTGGGTTCCGGCTTCTGCCAAACTCCCCGCTTAAATTGCACCCTAAGGTGTTTATATAGGCTTTGAGATGCCTTACTTGGTCCCTAAGTATCCTAATCTGAGTGGAATTCCTACTAGGGTGTTTGAATAGGCTTTGGAATGTGTTTCTTTGCCTCCATGTATCCAAATCCGAGTAAAACTCCTCTTGGCCATGGTAGGGACACGCCTATGGCACACGCCCGTGTAAGTTATGGCCAGGCCCTGTTCGAGACTGTTGAGTGAGGCACGGCCATGTGGTTTAGGCTCAGGCTGTGTGGATTTCGTGATATGTCTCATTTACTCAGTTTTGGGCCCGTTTACCGTTCTTTTCGTCATTGGGTGCTCTCCTGAGTATAAAACATGAAAACAAAGATTAAGAGAACCAAATTACATGATTCAGGACTTAAATCATCCAAAAGCGTGATAAATGTGGGCCTAAAATATGTTACTTTTACTATTTATCAAATACCCCCACACTTAAGCTTTTGCTTGTCCTCGAGCAAAATTTTCAACTCACAATTAAAATGAACTTCCTCAATTAATAATATTCATCAATAATGTTTCATCATAATTCAAAGATAATTTATTCATGGATAATTCAACTCAAAGATTCCTAAAGATTTAAACAATCAAAGTCATAGTTTTATAGTACGAAAACATAGGCGTTTCCCCTTACCTAAATAATTACCTCTGATTCAAAATCGACAAGAGTTGACATCCTTACTAAAGATTCACTCAAATCACTCAAAGTGTTTAAGGTTCAAAATTAAGCACTCAAGAGTCGAACATGAAAAGCTAATCCCATAGGCTTGTATGAAAATCAAATCTCCACCACTATAAGATAAGATGATACACAAATCAAAAGGTCTTTAACATGGTTGTAATAGGGCTTGGGTTAAAGGTGTGGATAAAGGCTGAATTAGAGGGTTAGAATCGAGATTGAGTTGACAAATTACCTAACTAGAAAAATGAATAATTACATCAATTGAAAACTAATAATACGAGCTTTTTCTTGAAGATTTGAAATTTAAACATGTAAGCTCACTTAATTATAGAACTAATAATGAATATACCTCGTTTTTTTTTAAGAACATTACAATAATAAGAAAGAACTTTAACAGCTGAAATATATAACATAGTTAGGAAACTGCTCAACATCAAATCTCGACAAAAAGGGTAGTCAAGAAGAATGGTTAACAAATACAAAGGGTTTTGGGTTAATATTAGTGGTGAGTTAATAAAAAGGGTTGTTAGGATCAACGGGGTTCACTAGGGGTTAATTATGAAGGTAGGCTTTTGTGGAGTGAGTGGGTTAAAACCTAGGTGCCTTTATCATCTCTGTATATCAAATCAAAGGTGTGGTCTTGATAAATCATAAAAGTAACATATTTTAAGCCCACATTTAGCATGTTTTTGGATTATTTAAGCCCTGAATTGCATAATTTGGTGCTCTTAATCCTTTGTTTTCATGTTTTATACTCAGGAGAGCACCCAATGATGAAAAGAATGGAAAATGGGCCCAAAACGGAGTAAATAGACCAGATCACGAAATCCAGGACAGTCGTGCCGTATTCAACAGGTTCGAACACGGCCTGGCCATAACTTACACGGGCGTGAGCCATGGGCTTGTCCCTGTTACAGGAAAGAAGAGTTTCACTCGGATTTGGATACATAGGGGCAAAGAAACATATTCAGAAGCCTATCTAAACACCCTAAGTATGACCAGAAAGGGGGGGAACCCAAGGCTTTAGTCAGGGGGCAGCCGACTAGGCCAGAGAAGGCAGACTTGTGGAGATTTACTCTAAGAGAGCCAGTTGATCCATCTCAAGAAGCTAGAATTATACTCAAGACGGAGGACCTCTCCTTCAATTCCTTCAAGGGGTTTTAGGGATTTCTTATGTTTTGTTTTGTCTTTTCTTTTGAAATGTTTCCTATTATCATTATGAACTAAACCCTCAGATACCTGAGGGGGATGAACCCTAAGATGAATCTAGTTATCGTTTGCTGAACTATATGATAAATATTTGACTTGTTAGTAATTATGTGTTCTTAATTCTTGTTTTGATATTTCCGGGATATTAATTCAAGTATGATGTGCTTAGGTGGAGGAGCAAAAGTCCCTGCCTAAGAGTAAATCTAGCATAGTTAAGCGGAGTTGATAGCGCGCCTAGAGATAGGGTGACGAGATTTTGTCGGATTAGGGTGAAACCTAATATGAGAGTCCATAGATCGAGTTAATGCGATTCTAGGGGTTTTAATTAGAAAGAGATTTCAATTAATCAACCTAGAGTTAGATGTTAGTCGCCTCGAGAGAGGGATTAATATAACTTAGGGAATCTTACGGATCAAGTCAGGTGAATAAATCGTCTGGTTCAGAATTAGATAACAAGTGAAGTCTAGGTGGATTCTTCCTTAGGTGTCGTCTTAATCAATTGGTTTTTCTTCAAAGTTATTTTCCCAAATTCATTCTTCTTTATCTTAGAGTCTTTAGTTTAGTAGTTAGTAAATTTTTAGATTAAATAAACAATTCCCTTAATTCTTAGGCTAAATAATAAAAAAGAAAGTTAGTATTAGTACTTTTGGTTCTTTTGGGTTCGACATTCCAGTCTTGCCTTAACTATACTACTGTTCGATAGGTGCGCTTGCCTCAAATCATTGTCATAGTTAGTTTCCAGGTTCGATCATTCTTTATATAAATTTTAAGACTTTGACATCGCATAAAACAACGATCAGGTCTCGACATGTATAAACGATGCAAGTTCTAGAATAACAAATCAATGTTGACACACTCATAATCAATAAGGTGATCTAGGAAAAGAATGTATGCTCTACAAGGCTCAAAATCTCACAAAAATTATGGGTGTTTGATATCAACCTCGTAAATTTCAAACTTCAAAGTAATAACTAGATTCAGGTAGACAACCTAACAAATTTTTTAATTTAATGAAAATTAGACTTATCATGCTTGATTTTTTAGTATTCTTCAAATTTAATCATCAATGCACAATTATCAATGACTTAATTCCAAGACATTTCAATAAAAATCATAAATCAAAGGAAAATTTCATTCTAATCATAATATGATAACTTACTTTAAAACAAGGCATAATTCAGGGATTTTCAAATAATACTATAGTTAACCCCCCCACACTTAAGATGTACATTGTCCTCAATGTACAAAGATAGATAATATCAAAATAATCATAAAATCGTAAGATGGGGAGAGAAGTGAAACTTCCTAAATTTTGGATGAAGTCAATGAAAAGAAACCGGATAGGATTGGAGGTGAACATGGGGAAGCGTCTCGAACTGTTTGAAATTGAGTCCTCGAAGCAGCCGTCCTGATTTTGTTGTATCCTAAGCTAAATCTAAATGGTACGAAGAATAAGAAGAAGATAATAAAGAAAATAAAAAATAAAAGTAAAAGTAAAAGTAAATAATGAAAAATGAAAGAAGAAAGATAACGGGAAAAAGGAAGGGAAGAAGAGGGTTAAATAGAAATTATGGATCTGGTAGTTGGCCTCGCCCTTGTACCTTTCTGTGGTGGCCACACGCCCTCGGCCACGACCGTGTGCAAGGCCGTGTGGTATGGAAATCTATACTTTGGTTAGTTTATTTTTTGGTGCTAAAAGGAAAAATAAAAGTAAAAAATAAAAAATATAAAAATTAATGGGGTTAGTTCTCGGGTTGCCTCCTGAGAAGCGCTCGTTTATAGTCTTAAGCTAGACTTTACCTCTCATTCGTATGGTCATGGTGGTTTGAGGAGGTGAAAATTCTTTCTCCTGGGATCAATTCGGTTATTGATTGATTGCTGTAAATCAGAGCTTTAAAATTTATATAAGAATGATCGAACCTGAAAACTAACTCTGACAATGATTAAAGGCAAGTGTACCTATCGAACAGTAGTATAGTTTAAGCAAGACCGAATATCGCACCCAAAGGAACTAAGAGTACTAATACTCAGCCTTAAAAATAGAGTGAGGTTGCTTTAAACTATATTGACGAACACTAAACTAAGGACACAAAGACAAAAAGGATGAATAGGAAAATAACCTGAAGAATGACTCAGTTGATTACGACGATACCCTCAGGAAGAATCCACCTAGACTTCACTTACTATTTAATCCTAAATTATATGATTTCTTTTACTTAGCTTGATCCGTAAGACTTCCTAACCTATATTAAACCCTCTCTCGAGGCGAATAACGTCTAACCCTAGGTTAATTAGTGGAACTCTCGTTCACTTATAATAACCCCCTAGGATAACAGTAAATCGATCAATGGACTCCCATATTAGGTTTCACCCTAATCTGGCAAAATCTCGTAACCCTATCTCTAGGCGTTCGATCAACTCCACTTAGTTATGTTAGATTTACTCTTAGGCAGGGTCTATTCCTCCTCCACCTAAGCACATTAGATTTGGATTAAGCAACATAATTAAGAACAAACTAAGTAATCTATCATATAACTTAAAAATCAAATAAAAAGATTCATCTAGGTTTCATCCCCTTCAGGTACCTGAGGGGTTTAGTTCATAATGAATAAACAAAATATTGCAAGAGAAAAGATAAAACAAAACATATGAAAATCCTAAAACCCCTTGAAGGAATTGAAGGAGAATTCCGCTGTCTTGAGTATAATTTTGGCTTCTTGGGATGGATCAACTAGCTATCTTCGCGTTATTCCCTAACTCTAACCTTCGTGGCTTGGCTCATTCGCCTAGCTTTGACGTCGGTTTTGGCTTCTACCGAACTCCCCTTTCAAGTTGCCCCCTTGGGTGTTTATATAGACTTTGAGATGCCTTACTTGGAATTTAAGTAGAATTCCTAATAGGGTGTTTGAATAGGCTTTGGAATGTGTTTCTTTACCTCCAAGTATCCTTTCCCGAATGTAATTGCTCTTTCCAGCGACAGGGACACGGCCATGGCACACGCCCGTGTGAATCGTGGCCAGGCCGTGTTCGGACTTTTTAATGAGGCAGGGCCCTGTGATCTTTAGGCCAGGCCGTGTAGATTTTGTGATATGGCCCATTTACTCTATTTTGGGCCCATTCTCTATTCTTTTCATCCTCGGGTGCTTTCCTGGATATAAAACATGAAAACAAAGGATTAAGAGCACCTTTTTATATAAATCGAGGCTAAAAGCATACTAAATGTGGGCTTTAAAATATGTTACTTTTATGGTTTATCAAATACCCCCACACTTAAGCTTTTGCTTGTCCTCAAGCAAAATTCTCAACTTACAATTAAAACAAACTTTCCATGATCCATAATTTCTATCAACAATGCCTCATCATAATTCATAGATAATTTATACATGGATAATTCAATTCAAAAAGTCCTAAAGATTCAAACAATATAGGTCATATTTTTGTAGCACGAAAACATAGGTGTTTCCCTTCATCTAAATAATTACCTTTGATTCAAAACCGAAAAGGATTGATATCCTCACAGAAGATTCACTCAAATTACTCAAAAAGTGTTTAAGGGTCAAAATTAAGCACTCATAAGTCGAACATGAAAAGTTAATCCCATAGGCTTGCCTAAAAATCAAATCTCCACCACTGTAAAATGAGATGATAAACAGATCAAAAGGTCTTCGTCAGGGTTGTAACGGGGCTTAGGTTAGGGGTATGGATAAAGGCTAAATTAGAAGGTTAGAATCGAGATTGACCTGTTAAATTTCCTAACTAGAAAAAATGAACTTAATTAAAAAACTAATAATACGAGCTTTTTTCCTTGAGAATTGGAATTTGAACATGCAAGCTCACTTAATCATAGAACTAATAATGAATATACTTCATTTTTTTTAGAACAAACTATCATAATAATAAGAAAGAATTTTTACAACTGAAATATAGAACATAGTTAGGAAACTTGTTCAAAATCAAATCTCGACAAAAAGGGTAATTAAAAAGGGATGGTGATAACAAATACAAAGTGTTTTTGGGTTAATATTAGTGGGTTAGCCAATAAAAAGGGTTGTTAGGCTCAACGGGGTTCACTAAGGGTTAATTATGAGGGTAGGCTTTTTAGTGGTGTAAGTGGGTTAAAACCTAGGTGCCTTTATCATCTCGGTATATCAAATCATAACTGTGGTCTAAACATGTATAATCAAGGTAAGTTCTAGAATAACAGTTCATAGTTGACACACTCATAATAAAAGAATGAGCATGAAAAGGAATGTATGCTCTATAATGCTCAAAATCTCACAAAAATTATGGGTGTTTTTGACATCAACCTTATAAATTTCAAATTTCAAGATAACATTCAAATTCAGGTTAACAACCTAAAATTTTAAATTTTTGGAAATTTGACTTATCATGCTTAATTCCCTATTATTCTTCAAATTTAATTATCAATGCACAATTATCAATGACTTAATCTAAAACATATCAATAGAAATCATAAATCAAAGAAAATTTCATTCAAATCGTAATATGAGAAACTTACTTTAAGATCAAGGCATAATTCAATTTCATTCAAATCGTAATATGAGAAACTTACTTTAAGATCAAGGCATAATTCAGGGATTTTCAGATAATACTATAATTAACCCCCCACACACACTTAAGATGTACATTGCCCTCAATGTACAAAGATGGATAATATCAAAATAATCATAAAATCATAAGATAGGGAGAGAAGTGAAACTTCCTGAATTTTGGGTGAAGTCAATGAAAAGAAACCGGATAGGATTGGAGGTGAACGTGGGGAAGCGTCTCGAGCCATTTGAAATTGAATCCTCGAAGCAGCCAGTCTAATTTTATTGTATCCTCAGCTAAATCTAAATATCAAAAGAAAAAGAAAAAGAAAATAAAATAAAATAATGTAAAAAAAATGAAATGAAAATAAAATTAAAATAAAAACAAAAATAAATAATGGAAAATGAAAGACAACTAGAAGATAAGAGAACGAGTTTTAAATAGAGATGTAGCCCGTGTTTTGGAATTTTGAATTTTGGGCGCGTTCAGGGTGTTCGGGCACGGCCGTGGGTGTAGTGGCACGCCTGTGTCTTTCTTCATACAGTCATTTAATACGGGTGTGCTCCTTCCATGTTCGATAAGTCAGCACGGGCATGGACTATTATTGACAACCGTGTTGGGAAAAGAATTTTTTCTATGTCATGCACGGCTACTAGCACGCCAATGGGTCAACCTCTGGCTTCCACACGGCCACGGGCACGCCCGTGTGTAGGGCCGTGTGGCCTAGAAATCTGCTCGTTGGTTAGTTTATGGTTAGGTGCTAAAAGGAAAAATAAAAGAAAAAAATAAAATAAAATAAAAAATGTAAAAATGGGGTTAGTGCTCGGGTTGCCTCCCGAGAAGTGCTCTTTTATAGTCTTAAGCTAGACTTTACCTCTCATTCGTATGGTCATGGTGGTTTGAGGAGGTGAAAATCCTTTCTCATGCGATCACTTCGGTTATGGATATATAGTTTAAGTCGACTAGTGTTTACCTCAAAAGTGTTGAATTTAGGATTGCTTACCTCGACTGTCCCGTATAGGAAGACATTAAGTACCTCAAAAGTGATTTTTCCGTTTGTCGTGAGGTCTAAATTGGTGATTGGAGGGTTTTCCTTATTCAACAATATTTTATCCCCTATTTTGAAGTGATTTGTTGTTTCTATCGGCTCGTTTGGGGTTTCCCTCGGTTTCACTTCGTGCGGTTCCTGTTCCTCTTTGATTTGTGATTCCTCCTCTTTTAGTCTGTCAACCCTAAGGCTTTGTTCCTTAGGTATTTCTACTTTGTTGGCACGAGGTCTAAGATCTAGCTCAGCTAAGTGATTTCGCGATGCTTCCTGTAAAGAAGGTTGAACCAAATAATTATCAATAGAATTAATGTTCGTACCTTCATTACATGATGTCCTAGCTGAGTTAAGAGCTTAAAGAGTGATTGTTTCGTCGTCTTCACGAAGTGTGAGTTCATTGGGTTCTTCCTCTGTGTGGTCCTTCTTTATTGCATCGAGATATGGCGCACGAGGTTGGTATTCTTTATCACTTGATGTTTTGGCCGAGTCAAGAGCTTGAAGAGTGACTATCTCGTCGCCTACGCGAAATATGAGTTCACCTGCATAGATACAATTTTAACTCTCGTAGTTGCTAAAAAGGGTCTTCCTAAAATTAAAGGAATATTATTGTCCTCATCCATGTCTAAAACGACAAAGTCTACTGGGAATACGAATTTATCAATTTTTATTAGAACATTTTCTATTATACCCCTAGGAATTCTGATAGTTTTATCAGTTAATTGAACGCTCATCTTAGTTTGTTTGGGTTTCCCTAGACCTAGTTGTTTAAACAGTTTATAAGGCATAACATTTATGCTTGCCCCTAAATCGGCTAACGCATTTTCTATAGATAAACTACCAATTATGCATGGAATTGTAAAACTCCCTGAATCTTTTAATTTCTGTGGTAGTCTATTTTGTAGAATTTTCGAGCACTTTGCGTTGAGTTCCACATGTGATTCCTCGTCTATCCTTTGCTTTTTCATTAACAGCTCCCCTAGATATTTTCTAGAGTCTGGCATCTTCGAAAGAGCTTCAAGAAGAGGTAAGTTAATGTGTAATTTCTTTAATAGTTGAGGAAACTTACCGAACTGTTCCTCTGTATCATCTCTCTTTAATGCTTCGGGGTAAGGAATGCGAGGTTGGTATTCTTTGATTACCAATTTTGGCTTTTCTTGTGTCACCTCTACCTTACCTTCGTTTACCTTGTCTTCTTATTTTGAGATGGGTTCATTTCTCTCTGCATTTTCCTGAGCTGCTACGGCTTGAATTTGCTCCTTTGATTTAATCTCAGTGCTACTTGTTAGATGTCCTTGCGGTCGTTTGGATATTAACTTTGCAAGTTGTTCAACTACCTTAATGGCTTCCCTTACTGACTTAGTAACTTCCTTTAATCGATTCTTGTTCTCTTCAACCGGTGTTTGTTGACTTTTAAATGTTTTCTCAGTGTCTTGGAGAGGGGTATCTGTGGTTGCCATGAATTTTGTCAGCATCTCTTCAATGTTCGACTCGTCTTCTTGTTGGTGAGGTGGTTGTTGAAAATCTAGATGAAGTTCCTATCTTTGGCTACTTTGATCATTCCACGAGAAATTAGGATGGTACCTCCAACTTGCATTATAAGTGTCATTATAATAATTATTTTGAGGTCTAGAGTAGTTACCCATATAGTGGACTTGTTCGTTCTCCATGCCATATCCGTAGGATGGGTACTCAGGATTCGCCACACCTCCTAGATTCGAGTCATATTGCATTATTAGGTGTACCTGCGAGAGTCTACACAAACCATCGATCTTTTTATTCATCATCTCTAGCTAGGTAGATAACCTGGCGAACACGTCGTGGTCGAAGGCACTAGCTGCTTTAGTAGAATTGTCCTCCTGACTTGCCACTGATAATTATTCAGTGCCATCTTCTCTATAGACTAAAATTATCTGCCAAAAGTAAAATAGAGGAAAAATTAGCAAAGTAAAAATAAAAATAAAAAATAATTAAAATAAATTACAATAATAATAAATGGCTAAAATAATAAAAATAGAGCTTTCTTAATATTTTAGTTCCCCGGCGACGGCGCCAAAAACTTGATCGTTGTAAATCAGAGCTTTAAAATTTATAAAAGAATGATCGAACCTGAAAACTAACTCTGACAACGATTAAAGGCAAGTGTACCTATCGAACAGTAGTATAGCTTAGGCAAACCGGATATCGAACCCAAAGGAACTAAAAGTACTAATACTAACTTTCTTTTTCTTATTTAGCCTTAAAAATAGAGTGAGGTTGCTTTAAACTATATTGACGAAGACTAAACTAAGGACACAAAGACAAAAAGGACGAATAGGAAAATAACCTGAAGAAAGACTCAGTTGATTACGACGATACCCTCGGGAAGAATCCACCTAGACTTCACTTACTATTTAACCCTAAATTATATGATTTCTTTTACTTAGCTAGATCCGTAAGACTCCCTAACCTATATTAAACCCTCTCTCGAGGCGACTAACGTCTAACCCTGGGTTAATTAGTGGAACTCTCGTTCGCTTATAATAACCCCCTAGGATAGCAGTAAATCGATCAATGGACTCCCATATTAGGTTTCACCCTAATCCTGTAAAATCTCGTAACCCTATCTCTAGGCGTTCAATCAACTCCGCTTAATTATGTTAGATCTACTCTTAGGGAGGGTCTATTCCTCCTCCACCTAAGCACATTAGATTTGGATTAAGCAACATAATTAAGAACAAACTAAGTAATTTATCATATAACTCAAAAATCAAATAAAAAGATTCATCTAGGTTTCATCCCCTTCAAGTATCTGAGGGGTTTAGTTCATAATGAATAAACAAAACATCGCAAGAGAAAAGATAAAACAAAACATAGGAAAATCCTAAAACCCCCTGAAGGAATTGAAGAAGAATTCCACCGTCTTGAGTATAATTCCAGCTTCTTGGGATGGATCAACTGGCTATCTTCGCGTTATTCCCTAACTCTGACCTTCTCGGCTTGGCTCCTTGGCCTAGCTTTGACGCTGGTTTCGGCTTCTGCCGAACTCCCTTTCCAAGTTACCCCCTTGGGTGTTTATATAGACTTTGAGATGCCTTACTTGGTCCCTAAGTATCCTAATTTAAGTAGAATTCTCAATAGGGTGTCTGAATAGGCTTTGGAATGTGTTTCTTTGCCTCCAAGTATCCTTTCCCAAATGTAATTGCTCTTTCCAGCGACAGGGACACGGCCATGGCACACGCCCGTGTGAATCGTGGCCAGGCCGTGTTCGGACTTTTTAATAAGGCACGGCTGTGTGTTCCTTGGGCCAGGCCGTGTAGATTTCGTGATATGGCCCATTTACTCCGTTTTGGGCCCATTTTCTGTTCTTTTCATCCTCGGGTGCTTTTTTGGATATAAAACATGAAAAAAAGGATTAAGAGCACCTTTTTATATAAATCGAGGCTAAAAGCATACTAAATGTTGGCTTTAAAATATGTTACTTTTATGGTTTATCATTGATATAAAATTTAAGTCGAGTAATGTTTTCCTGAAAAGTGTCGAAACTAGAATGTGTTACCTCGACTGTTCCATCTAGGAAGATTTTGAGTACCTGATCTCCTATCTTAAGCTGGGTTGTCCCATTATTAAGTTCATCGTGGAGTTGCCTCATTTTTGCTTCGTGTGTTTTTAGTCTCTCCTTGAAGTGTATCTTCCATTCGTTTAGTTCATCGATCCAAAGCCTTCTTTCCTCATGAATTTATTCTTTATCGACACGAGGTCTAGAATCTGGCATCTGCGAAAGAGCTTCTAGAAATGGCAAGTTAATATGAAATTTCTTTGAAAGTTTAAGAGACTTACCGAGTTGTTCCTCTGTGTGGTCTTTCTTTGTCGCATCGGGGTATGGCACACGGGATTTGTACTCTGTAATTACCGAGTTTGGTAATTCATGGCTTACCTCAACCTTACCTTCACTTACCACAGGCTCTTGCCTTGGGTCAGATTCCACTAACCTTTCGCTGTCATGAGCTGTTATGGCTTGAGTTTGCTTCTTTGGGTTAGTCTCGGTGTTGATCGGTAGTCTTCCCTGTGGTCTCTCAGAGATCTGCTTAGCAAGTTGCCCGATTTGATCCTTGAGCTCCTGTGTTAATGCCTCTAGTTTTGTTTCAATATTTTGGAAACGTGTTTCTGTATTTTGGAAACGTATTTCTGAGGCTACCATGAATTTTGTCAGCATTTCTTCAAAGTTCGGCTGCTCTTCCTGTTGGTGAGGTGGTTGTTGAAAATCTGGAGGAAGTTCCAGTCTTTGGCTACTCTGATCATCCCACGGGAAATTGGGATGGTACCTCTAACCTGCATTATAAGTGTCACTATAAAAATTATTTTGAGGTCTAGAATAGTTACCCATATAGTGGACTTGTTCGTTCTCCATGCCATATCCGTAGGGTGGGTACTTAGGATTCGCCACGCCTCCTAGATTCGAGTCATATTGCATTACTGGGTGTTCCTGCGAGAGACTATACAAACCATCAAACTTTTTATTCATCATCTCTAGCTGGTTAGATAACCTGGTGACCACGTCGAGGTTGAAGACACTGGCTGCTTTAGTAGGAATTGTCTTCATGACTTGCCACTGATAATTATTCAGTGTCATCTTCTCTATAAACTAAAATTTTCTTCCAAAAGAAAATAGAGGAAAAACTAGCAAAGTAAAAAATAAAAATAAAAAATAATAATGAAAATAAATTGCAATAAAAAAATGGCTAAAGTAATAAAAATTGAGCTTTCTTAATATTTTAGTTCCCCAGCAACGGCGCCAAAAACTTGATCGTTGTTTTCGCGATGTCAAAGTCTTAAAATTTACAAAAAGAATTATCAAACTTGGAAACTAACTATGACAATGATTTGAGGCAAGCGTACCTATCGAACAGTAGTATAGTTAAGGCAAGACCGGAATGTCGAACCCAAAGGAACCAAAAGTACTAATACTAAGTCTCTTTTTATTATTTAGCCTAAGAATTAAAGTGATTTTTATCTAATCTAAAATTAATTAACTACTAAACTAAAGACTCTAAGACAAAGAAGAATGAAATTGGGAAAATAACTTGGAAGAAAAACCAATTGATTAAGACGACACCCAAGGAAGAATCCACCTAGACTTCACTTGTTATCTAACTCTGAACCAGACGATTTATTCATTTGACTTGATCTGTAAGATTCCCTAAGTTATATTAATCCCTCTCTCGAGGCGACTAACGTCTAACCTAGGTTGATTAATTGAAATCTCTTTCTAATTAAAACCCCTAAAATTGCATTAACTCGATCTGTCGACTCCCATATTAGGTTTTACCCTAATCTGGAAAAATCTCGTCACCCTATCTTTAGGCACGTGATTAATTCCGCTTAATTATGCTAGATCTACTCTTAAGTAGGGACTTTTGCTCCTCCACCGAAGCACATCATACTTGAATTAATATCCCGAAAATATTAACACAAGAATGAAGAACACATAATTAAGAACAAGTCAAATATTTATCATATAGTTCAGCAAACGATAACAAGATTCATCTTAGGTTTCATCCCCCTCAGGTATCTGAGGGTTTATTTCATAATGATAATAGGAAACATCTCAAAAGAAAAGATAAAACAAAACATAAGAAATCCCTAAAACCCCCTGAAGGAATTGAAGGAGAGATCCTCCATCTTGAGTATAATTTTGGCTTCTTAAGATGGATCAACTCGCTATGTTCGAGTAATTCTCCACAAATCTGCCTTCTCTGCCCTAGTCGGACGCCCCCTGACTAAAGCCTTGGGTTCCGGCTTCTGCCAAACTCCCCGCTTAAGTTGCCCCCTAAGGTGTTTATATAGGCTTTCAGATGCCTTACTTGGTCCTAAGTATCCTAATCTGAGTGGAATTCCTACTAGGGTGTTTGAATAGGCTTTGGAATGTGTTTCTTTGCCTCTAAGTATCCAAATCCGAGTAAAACTCCTCTTGGCCGCGGCAGGGACACGCCCATGGCACACACCCGGGTAAGTCGTTGCCAGGCCATGTTCGAGACTGTTGAGTGAGGCACGGCCGTGTGGCTTAGGCCCAGGCCGTGTGGATTTCGTGATATCGCCCATTTACTCCATTTTGGGCCCATTTTCCGTTCTTTTCGTCATTGGGTGCTCTCCTGAGTATAAAACATGAAAACAAAGGATTAAGAGCACAAAATTACATAATTCAGGACTTAAATCATCCAAAAGCGTACTAAATGTAGGCCTAAAATATGTTATTTTTACGGTTATCAACACCTCTTTTCTATGACGTGGATGCAATGCAATCAAAAAAAAAGAGAACACGTTAGCACAAGAGAAATAACAAAATAGGGCACCTATCTGGGTGACCACTAGGGTTCAATATAGCTCTATCTAGGTTGGCTCTTTAGGATCACTATATGTGGCTTTGTTCTAAAGGAAAGGTACCTAAACCAGCAGATTCCTTAATCCTCACCCATTATAGGCTCATATGGATCGAATTCAGTTCAGAGGAATACATTTCCCTATGGCCATGCGGAGGTGAAAACCTCACGAAGACATAGGTACAGACGTATCCCGGAAGCAGTCCACTAGCCCATGAAGGTGAAAACCTCACGAAGGCATAGTTTCTCACTCCCACTTAAAAAGAATGACCACAACAGTCGTGCAATATGATGCAGTGATACTTTATAAGATTAGAACAACATGAAATAAAAAGATCATAATTTTTCAAATCAGATTTTCAAATTTAGACAAAAAGACAGGAAATAATTAATTTTACGGCTTGACTCTATTATTATGTCCCCAATGGAGTCGCCAAGCTATCGAAACCATTTTTATATTTTGAAAAACGAGGTCGACTTTAAAAAACGAAAATGGAGTTGCCACCAATCCCTTTTTGCTTAGGTGTGATCAGATCACCTTATAAAACATTTTATTTCAAAACATTAATTTTGGCCTACGAAATTCAAGAAAACAGGTTCGGGAGTCGGTTACGTACGAGGAAGGATTAGCACCCTCGTAACGCCCAAAATTGGTACCGGATTGATTAGTTATTGTCTTAATGTCGAAAATTCGAAAAGATTTGAAAACATGATTTCTTTAAAAACTTGAACAATTTGAGTTAGAACTTAAGATTCCTTTGTTCTGAAAGAATACAAACACCACATCCAGCACGTTAGGACATGATGTTTTAAACCCTCGTAACCAACATCATCTCATGATTTACAAAATTCATTAAAAGGATATTTAGTTATTTAGTCAAACGGAAAATCGAAACCCAGCATGTTAGGGCACTATTTCTCGAATTTCTAAACACAAAACATTGTCTTATTTAAGAAAAACTTTTGGATAAAATGTGGTAATTAAAGGAGATAGATATCTTTAAACAAATATTAAAAAATAACATTAAGTTATCACAAAAAAGTGCAATTTACTAAAGTTACAGGTCATATTAACAATTAGCACTAACATAAACAATTAAGTAAAAGAATGACAAGCAATAATAATGTTAAGGTAAACAAAGATATAAAAAAAATGAACAATCAAAATAAAAAATATAGAGTAGATAATAGCAATTTTAAAAGAATCTATAAAAAAAATTAAGGAAAAAAAATTTTATTCACAAGATTAAATTCATGTATAAAAAATAATAATATAAAGTAAATAATATACTCAGAACAATTAATGAATATTATAAAAATTTTTAAAAAAATTTTAAAAAAAGTAAAAAAATGATATGGATAAATAAAAAAAAGTTAAAAAAACGCATAAGTCAACCTAACTCCCGCAATATAAGGATTAAACGAAATTCCTCCACCAAAATTGTAACATCCCGAAATTGGGCCTAGTAGGTTTAGGCCCAATGGGCCTTGGGCGTAGGAATGTTTAAAATTTTTGAGAACAAGAGAACGACATTATTTCAAGTTGGACTTATTAAGAATGTGATTTTAAAAAGTTACAGGGTTCTATGAAGTTTCGGGTTCAAGTTGGGCCTTAGTAAAATTTTGTGTTTAAACCTATTAAGGAGAGATAGTAAGTGACATCAAGGCTTATGGAAATAAATGAGTAATGTGCTTGTATAAATGAGCTATTGGTAAAGAGATTATGGCATCAAGTGATGGACTTTGAGGGAAGAGGTTCAAATCCCATTGTGTGCAAACTTTAACTATTATTTTTGCACTCTTTCCTTAAGTGTCGGCCAAGCATGTAAATAAGGCAAGGTGGACTTTTTATTTTTGGCAAGATGGCTAAGGAAAATAGGAAAGGATGAATGTGAGGAAAGAAATCAAGTGAAAGGGGAAAGCAGGGGGAACATGTGGCCTTTTTCAAGTGATGTGTTATGGAAATGGTGGTTGGTAAATTTTTTACTATTAGGGGCATGAATGTGGACGATTTTGGGGCTAAAGGGTGATAGCCGATTTTTGCTTGGTGTTTTGGTGAGACTAAAGTGTTTAATTTTGGTCAAAAATACCTTTTGCATCAAATGTGTCTTTTTCTCAAAATTTGCTACTATTTGTGAGTTTTGGTTTTTCTCCTATTCTCTCCTCTTTGCCAAATCCTCCTAGCACATTTATGCATCTTCTTCCTCTTTTGTTTGGTCAAGACCTTCATCTCTTGTTCATCTCCCTTGGATAGCCAAATCACCTAGCATCCATCCAACCTCCCATCCTTTTCCTTTTAACCATTCCTCTAATCTTTTCCCTTCTCTAAACCGACACCACCATTAAATCACATATTCTTGTTTGATCATTCCTCATAACCGAAACTATTCTTGTTTATTTTCTTCTATAGCCGAAACTCTCAATCCACAATCACTCCTTCATAATTTCTTTCTCGTTTGAGGTGACATTCCTTCTTCGATTAAATCGGTAAGTGAATTCTTTTCTATGATCATATTCTTTTCTCTTTAGCCGAATAAGTATTTATCACTATTAGGTTGTAAATCGTGATCGTAACCGAAAATGGTGTTATCTTCCACTTCTTCATGTCTTAATCACCCTCTTTTCGTAGTGCTTTAAGTGGGAGACCATGTATTGTTCTAGCCGAAGTCAAACGGTGGAAATTGGATCCAATATCGATAAGGTAAGGGGGTTCATTTTGGATTTTTTGCTATATCTCTATTTGGCTATGTTGCAAATTGGATTGAAGTTTCGACTGATCGATTACGTTTTAGGGACGAAATCACTTGATATATTCGTTTTGCAAATCCTTCGGATATAGTGGGTCAACGAAGAGTGGTTCTTTAGGGAATCCTAATCAAGGTGTGTAATCCGGTACTTTAATCTCGTACTTTCTGAATACATGCTTGAAACGGTGTGTAATCTCACATCTCTCTGAAAGTTTGTATGATATGTTCTGTGATTCGGTCAAAATACCGAAGAAAATCAGAAATCGACATCCGTAATCACTCGGGCGTGCGTATGATCGTAGTGGTAAATCATATTTTGTAATGAAATAGTTTCGGTTAGAAACAATGATGTGTTTTCAAAAAATCACGAAAAATAGGAGAAAAGGAATTAGAAAGTGAACAAGATATCAAATTAAATCTTACTGTGTCTATTTTGATAAGGAAGAAACGGAGAAGGAAAAGGAATTCTATATTCTGAGATATCTTAATTTTAGTGAGACTGGTTCTGATTGACTTCTTGTTTCCCTGATCTGTCTTGGAAAAATCGTATAAAATGGTAACAAATGAATTATGGGTTATAGTTTATACAGATTCCTTAGTGAGTCTAGTTTCATTAGAAACAAGTGGGAGCAATATATGGAAACTGTACAGTGAGATATTTGAATTTTGGATAAGAGAGGTCAGAATCGTTGGTCAGTGAAACAAGGGAAACTTTAAGGAATAAACTGTACTAAATGGTTAAGCCAAAAATTCTGGAAAACTTGTAGTAAGAAGATATATGAGTTTAGTTTCAAGGAAAATTTACGGATTTAGATTTCGAGATTTCTAACTCAAGTTATAGTCAATTTAGTCAGTACGACGCAGGTGGACAGTTTTAAATTGTTATGCCCAATTTAGTAGTTAAGTCTGGATTGCGAAATTACCGAATTACCCTTAGTGGGTAAATTACCAAATTACAAAATTGCCCTTACGGGCTGAATTATGGAAATGTCGTAAAGGGCCGAAATATGAAATTGCTTATAGGCCGAAAAGACATATTGATTATTGGGCCAATCTGATATTTTGCTAAATGGGCCAATCTAATATTTTGCTAAATGGGTCAATCTGATATTTTGCTAAGTGGGCCAATCTGATATTTTGCTAAATGGTCCAGATCTGATATTTTGCTAAATGGGCCTTTTTGATTAATTAAGATAATGGGCCATAATTTTGTAATAAATATCCAAATAAATTACTGTTGTTATATTGTGATTTGTTATGCATTATATACATGATTTGCATGGGATGGGATAATGATGAAGAGAAGTTCTGGTAGCTCTGCTACATAATTCTGTTGGCTCTGCCACAAATCTGTCAAGTGACAATGCCACGTATATTCTGTTAATCTAGTGGCTTGTCCACAAATTATATTTGATATAAATGGCTTAATGCCTGCGAGTGGTGTGTTGGCGGGGTGGGTTGACTAAAGATCACCCACAGGTGTGTTGGTTGGTACGGGTGGTGTGTAGTGGATGGATTATTAGGATTGGTTTGGGAATTGCATTTCATACACATGTTATATTTGATACATTATTGTTATTGTAAATGGGCTTAGGCCCAAAATATTGCTAAATGGGTTCCGGCCCAATGGATAACGGTAAGGGGATTTCACACTGAGTTCTTGTAACTCACCCCCCTTTCTCTTAAACCTTGTAGGTAATGCTTGATGATATGGACTTGGGCTATGGATGACTCGAGGGAGGCCATACTTCAGAAATAGTTTATTTGGACTTTAGACCTATTTCTCGTTTATTTTATTACCTTACTATTTTGGGTTAAATGTTGTAATAAGGCCTCTAGACTATTTTTATTTTGCTTTATGGTTGTGATGTTTTTATTATTTTTCTTAAATGGTTTAAAAAGGGAATTTTCTAAAAACTTAATTAATGGTTTCCAAAATCGATTAACAAATGGATTTCAAAATAAACTTTTACAAATACTTTTGATACGGATATTTTCTCTCAAACTATTAATGATATTTTCAAAAGACTCGGATTCACTTTCAAATTTTCAACGTCGTTTTCAAGGTCAAGGTTTTGTAAGATCATTAGTTCAAATTTATCGATTTATCAATCAAATCTTCGAGGTTAGTAGTATTTTATCAAATCAAACTTGTTTTCTTGATTTTAACAAAGCAATATTTTAGTACGAATAAAAATGGTTTAACATGTTTTGCTCGTGTGACATACCAAATCCGCTCATAACGCATGGGCCGGGTTTGGGGTGTTACAAAAATCTAACTCAAACGAAAGCCACTCAAAAAGAAACAAAGATGAGCGAAGAACAAAATAAGAACAAGCCACAGAAAATAAGAACGCAAAAGAGAGAGAAATTTGAGTGAATGCTCTCAAGAATTTTTATTACTCAAAACTCAAGTGTGTCTACAATGAAGGGAGAGGCCTCTATTTATAGTTGAGCCTCCCCAAATCCAACGGTACGGATCAATTACATCAACGGCTAAGATTAAAAGGTATCTACAAATTAAATCTCTAAGATTACGAAATCATATCTTCTAAGATTACATACCATATCTTCTAAGATTGCATATCATATCTAAGATTTGCATATCATATCTAAGATTGCATATCATATCTTCTAAGAGTGCATACCATATCTTCTAGGATTGCATATCAATCTAAGATTGCATATCCTTGAAGATTGTGTTCCCACATATGTCAAGCTTGTAGATGGACCTTCAATCTTTTCAAGTAATGGGCTATTCCGATCGGGCCAAATGATATATTTTGGACTTGACTTGGACTTTGTTTTATTATTTTGGGTTTATTATTTTTTGTATGGGCCCGGGCTAAATTGACCTATTACAATATGGAAAATCTTTTTTTTTAAGAACATCAAATATCCTCTCAACCACATTTCGAAGTTTAGAATATTTCAAACTAAACAATTCGTGACCTGTCTTTGGTACTTGTGTCTAGCTTGATTCTCACAAATCGTATCGTACCCCATGTATGGTGCAAAAAAAACCTTTTTATATTTGCATAAACAACATCTACTAAATAATATTTTCCTATAAAAATAAATATAATAGTTTGAATAATTTATAAGAAAAATAAATTTATAAATAGGCAAGGATATGATAATATTTGGATTTGATATGTTTAATATCAAAGCATTTTTATCCAATAATAAGCATATATTTATATAAATATATGTCTAAAATTAAAATATTTTATTATTATTTTATAAAAATAAATTTTGTAAACTTGTTTAAAAAAAATTTCTTAAACTTATATTATGTATGTATGGAAAACCATAGGGTAATTGGTAATTGCTTGTAATTACTCGCGTTATTACTTCAATTCTCATCCCTTAAGAATTGGAGAGTGTAACTGGTGTGCTCCAGTTACACTTAATTCAATAGAATCAACCAATTACATTTGTTACACAAACATGTCAAACCTACATATTACAAACAATTTGTAACATCCCTAACACCCTTTGAAATAAGAATAGTGTCAATTCAAGTTGGCACGTGTTAAAATTTTTGAAGTAGATAAAATAAAATTATTAATATTAGTGGAGAAGGTAGTAGGATATTATAAGAAATTAAATACTTTTGAATTTATGGAAATTAATTTAAGGAAATGGACTAAATTATAAAAGTGTGAGAAGTGTTGGGCCCTAGTGTAAAAACTAGAAATAAGAAAAGACTAGACTAGATGGATGAGAAGAAGATGAAAGACTTAGGAGCAATTTGACCAAGAGAGTGCATAAGCTTTTGGATGAAATTTAAATGCAATGAGAATCACTAGTTTGGATGATGATGACTTGATTTTTATTATTATTGGTCATTTAAAATATAAAATTTTAGTATATATATTTTAGGAAAGATGTAGAAAACTTTTTCCAACATCATTTGTCATCATCCTTTATCAGTTTCTTTTCTTTCTTTCTCATTCACGTCACCTTCATCCCTTTCTATAACAAATTTCAATTTCTTTCATTTTAGTCCATTTTCTTCCATTTCCCACCCCTCTCAAGCTTTAACTTCCAAATTTCCACCATAGATTTTACTGAAATCACAAGAAAAACTCTATGGCAAGATAAGCTTTCTTGAATTTAGATAGAGTTTATATTTGAGGAGAGAGAAAAGAAAAGTTAGGGATTTGAGAAATTTTAAGGTAAGTATAATGAGATTTTTCTTAAGGGATTCCATGTTTATTTCATCAAAATGTATGGAATTAGTATATGATTATTGTTTTGAATTTAAATATTGTGTATGTATGTTATTTTATTGAAGAAAAAGAGAAAAGAAGTAAAGAACAAATTGGGGATAAAGACAAAGGTATGGCAAAGGAGTGAAGAAAGAAGAAAAAGATTCATCCAAGCATTTTGTTGTAAGTATATCAAGAATTTTACTTATTTAATTAAACCCTAAATAGAAAACTTGACAAATTGGTTTAGTATTATACATGGGGTTTGTTTACATATGAAAATTATGATATGTTTCATGGAATTTATTTGAATGTGCAATTGTATTCTTATTATGAATTGAAAAGTATATGTGTAGTGAAATTGGTAAAAAAAGACTAAATTGAAAAGAGAGTAAAAGTTAGATAGGTGAAATAGATGATGATATGAAGTATTTAAGTGAGATGTTAAATGTTGATGAAATAGATGTCAAGTGAAATTTGATGAATGGTTGATTCTATATGGATAAGGACTAAATTGCAAAAAATAGTAAAGTTTGAATTGTTTTATTTGTCGGGAAAATGTAAATAAATTGTATAGTTTAAATACCCAAGTAGAAAAAATGATAACTAGTAGGATATAAATGGAATGTCATTTGGAAAATTTCAATGCGCGTAAGTGATGGTGGCGCTATGGTGCAAGTGTTGGTGGCACTTCGGTGCAAAGTGACATCCACACATTTGTGCAAATAATAGTGGCACTTCGGTGCAAATTATTGACATTGCTGCATATCTTATATGTTCTATTAAGTCTACATTTGGGCAATAGATTTCCATGGTAAGTGAACTGCATAATGATACTATTGGTAAGTAGCTTATGAACTTGTTAAATTGATGCCTTATTACAACTATTATGGAAACAAATTCCATGTATGATAGTGTTAATTCATATATGTTATAAATATATATAGGCAACAGTTTGTTTGACATTGCAAAATTTAATTATTGATATGCTTACTAAGCTCTCATGAGCTTAACGTGTTTCTTTTCAAAGGCGTAGAGAGGGCTTGTTTTGGAGCTCTAAAGTGAAGATTGACCTCTACTGATCTCATCAAAATCAACCTTTGAAGCAAGTATGAATTTAAATTTTAGGCTTTAGTTTTTGGCATGTACATAGGAATATGCTAAGAATGTTTGTGGATGAATTCAATGAAAGAAATTGATGGTTTTTGATCTTCTTGTAAATTTTGTATCTTGAACATGTTTGATATTGCTTTAAGTTGAATTAAGTGATGTCTAAGGATGGAAATTGACATATTTGAATGGTTAATTGGTTTATATAGATGATATATACCATATAGATATTGTCGTAATTGATAGGGAGCAAAATGCTAAAGTTTTAAGGTGGTAGGATTAAAGTCGCGACGTTGAGCTTTTGAAATTACGACGAGCCAAGTTAGATACTCACATCATGACGTGGTGCTCTCGAGGTCGTGATGAGCTAAGTCAGCATGTGACGTCACGATGTGGGAGTCCGTGAAGTTACGACGAGCTCCCGATGGTTTGGAATTTTACATTTGTGTCTTTAAATAACCTCCGATCACCTTAGGAGTTTTCGCAAGCTCAGATAAGTATTTTAATCGTATTTTGAGCTTATCAACTTGAAAAAAAATGTTTAATCGATATAAAGTGATTTTAGTTGCTTCAATAATGAATGTGACATCCCGATACTTTAACATGACAATCGGGTCAGGTAACAGGTGTTACACAATTACACTTAAATTCAATTATTATGTGGTTTTCCAAACACTGCCTTAATGAATGACTGTTTCTTTACAACTCTATTTCATTTGATTCAACCAGACATACCATATAAATACAAAACACCTTAAATAAAATCAAAGAATGTTATTAACATTTCAATTTATTTGAAATCTATTACATTTTCGTTTACTGTTTAAGACTTTAAAAATATATTATATAAGTTGGCCCTATTTACTTTAGTAAAACCAAGGTAATTTTATTTTTATTTTATCCTTAAATTTAAGTTAGCATACCTATCCTATTTTATTTTTATTAATTTCTAATGTTACATGAGTTGCAAATCATTTTATGTATTTAAATTTTATTAGTTTTTTTTAAAAAATTACTTTTACTTATTTTAATTGTATAAAATACTATTTGTTATTCAAATTTTCGAACATATTTAAAAATATTAATTTCTTTAAAAACAATCAAATATTAAAAAATAATTTTTTTAAAGCATAATTAAAGAATTTTTACAATATTCAATAGTCAATATAGTTCTACTTAATATAATTAATATAAAGCAACATTATTAAAAATAAGATTAATGTATATATATTATTTTGCTCATTCAAATATAATGCTAAAAAAAATCATAATCATTATTAAATCATCTGTACAAACTTATAAAAAAATTTATATATTGTATAAGCTCTTCACCATTTAATTTTTCTCTCTCTTTAATAGTCAATAAATTGACCCTACTAGTTGGTAGGTAATATATAATTAGTATAATTATAATAGATTAGATTAGATTAGATTATATAAATTTATTATTTATAAAATTTTATATATGAAATATAAAGTTACTTATTATATAAATAATTAAAATTTTCTATTTAAAATAAATGTAATATAATTATTTTTTTATCATTGAAAACATAATAGTTTAAATATATTTATCTAAAAACATAAAGTAGTTTAATATAAACTTTATTTATTTTATTTATATCTAAATCATTTAATAAAAGTCTTTAAATGGAATCAAAATTCTTTTTATAAGTATAATAAATTTATTTAACCAAATATTTTAATAAAATTAAAATTCTTATTTATAAGGGTGATTAATCTTATAAATAATAAAAAATATTTAAAATGATAAATTTAGTCATATAATAAATAAAAAAGGTATATTAATCAGTTTAAAGATTTTTTTAAACTCGTACTAGATCTTAAGGTCACATGTGTTTCATGTGTTTTTGACGTGTTTATTTTTAAATAAGTAAACAATATAATTTTTAGCTAAATGATTATGGTGATAGATTTCAACTTTCTATTATTAAAAAAATCAGTTAAAATTGAACAATTTAAATTAATGTAAAAGAGTTCTTTAACATAAACACAATGTGTAATTAAAAGATTTTTTTCAAAATTTAATACTAATAATTTAAATGAAAAGATTTTTCCAATAATCAAAATCTAATAATATTATTACAATATTATTCTAATGTTAATATAGTAATATAATAGACAATAAAAAATATTTTTGTCAATTTAAAAGTTTATCTAAATTCATGCTTTTAAAATAATTAAATAAGTACTAATTTAATTTATATAGAAGTCTATTAATTTTGAAAAATATTTTTGAGAGAATAAAAATAAAATAACATTTTAAAAGTAATGGGGTAACAAAAAATGGAAAACAACCCATGATAAAATATTAAGAAATTTCATTTACAAACAACTGTTATTTTAATACTCCATGCATGAGTCAAACAAACGCACACAGCCTCTAGATTGTGCCGAAGGGGAGTTGGTTCATTCGGTTTGGTGCTACTGGTATGACGTCTGCTCTTGTACTTTCTTCATTTGGGTTATCGGTCGACCTTCCAATGGAGGCCGCCGATAGCCATGAATTGCATAGCTTGGAATTGTCGTGGTTTGGGCAATCCATGCGCAGTGTTTTCCCTTTGGGACCTTGTACATACAGATAAGCCCAATTTTCTATTTTTATTTGAAACTTTAGTCAATTCTAATAAAATTGAAGAGTTGCGTGTTTTACTTGCACTTGGATAATTATTTTTCAGTTGATAGAATTCGAAGGAGTGGTGGATTAACTCTATTATGGACGTTAGGGGATGCGGTTTCAATTGCTAGCTACTCATCTAATCATATTGATGTCGTTGTTGAAAGCTCGAATTCTCGTAAGTGACGGCTTACTGATGTTTACGGTTATCCGGAATCTCGCAGGAAGAGAGCAACTCGGGTTCTTATGCGTTGCTTGTCAGAGCGTTTCCAACTTCCTTGGCTCTATATGGGTGACTTCAATAATTTGCTCTCAGCTTAGGATAAATGGGGCGGTGTCCCGTATTTGGATAGTCTTTTTCGTGGATTTCAAGATTATATGACAGATTGTGGTTGACGGATGTGCCACTGTTGGGTCCTTTTACATAGGATAGGGGTAGGGGCAAAGATTTAAATTGCAGTCGCGGTCGCGTTTTCGGTCACGTTGCATTTATCACGGTTACGGACATAACGGATATTATTGCGGTCACTGCAGGTATCGCAGTCATGAATTTTTTTTAAAATTCACACAACTTATTATAAAACATAATAATTATAATTATAATTATAATTATAAAAAATCACTTTTAATGATTTTTAGAGTGTTTTCTAACACTTATGAACTTTTATTTGTGACAATTTAATTACAAATGAGTTAAGAAAAAACAATTTTATTATTATTTTATTACTTAATCCATATCTATACCCAAGCCCAAATAAATACACAACATTCATAAAATTATTAATTTATTTATTATATAATGTCTAATAAATTGTTTCCTAATAAAAGGATAATTTTAAATTTTAAAGACATAAAAATTAATATTATACACTTATCCATATTTGATATATCATCTAATTTAATTTAATTATAATAATATCTTTTTACATTCAAAATTATTTGGGCCACAACTCTACTGGCAAGGGTAAAATGTGATCATATGTGCTAAGAAAATATTAAATTTTTTTTTAAGACAAACACGTTTCATGTATTTTTTATTTTTACATATGGTTTGTTAATCAATTTTTATAAAGCTTAAAATGTGTCACAAGTATTAGAGCTTAGATTTCTTTTGATTTTTAGATTATTTGTTTTCAAGTAATAAATTCGAAAATATGAAATGTTTCCTATGGTTCTAAGAGGATTCTTTATATGATTTAAGTAATAAAAATCACTCACCATTTTTAAAAACTATATGATGGAAATTGGAACTGTGTGGAATGATTAGCGTTAATTTTCTCTACTTAATAAAATATCTTCATTATCAAAATGTTCACTCCCATAAAATTAAAAAAAAAAATACATCTCCTTTATTCACACAATTTTATCAATACCGGGTATGTTTAGGCAATATGTTTTATTCACACAATTCACACAATTTGAATACCCCATAATTGATTTAGGCAATATGTTTTATAAAAATAAAAAAAAAAAAACTCAACAATGTTGTTTTATGAATGATTAATTTATTGTTTATTTTTTTTTTCCAATTTTTAAGCCACCGATTGAGTGGCCAATAAGGTTAGGTTTCTGTTTTTTTTACTCTTTTCATTTCCAAGGCAGTAATTAAATGTATATTACCCTTCCTTTAATAAATCACTTCCTTTAATAAATCAGTTATGTTTTTTAAAAAAAAAATAATGGCAGAACTTTGTTCTAAAAAAAGTCCCTAAAGAGGCTAAAGGTTTTTTTGTTCCCAAATCCCTAAAGCCAGAAGCAAAATTGTTCTGCCTCTCTACCTTCTCCTATCTCCAGTTTTCCCTTCATGGGAGAAATCAAGACTCCAAAGTCCAGACCAGAGTTTTTATCCCTAACCCTGCTTTCATGTTTAAAGAAAATATCTATATATTCTACACTACTGCAGATTCAAGACATGCAAGCAAGCGAAACAAGAATCAAGAGTTCAAGAAGACAAAATTTCAAGTAAATCGACTACTTACTTGAAAATAATCAAAGAATCTCGCTCACCTGCTGGCTGTACTGTGTTCTTCACTTGTTTGCCGAAAATGAGAAACAAACTTTCATTTTCATATTTTCTATTGCTTTCAAGTTTTGATTTTTGAATGTGATTGCTTTTTTTCTGTTTATTTACTGTTCTTCTTACTTTTTTTGATTAAAAATTTCTGATTTTGCAGGTAGAGAATATATTCCTTTTTGTTTTTACACTGCTTCTGTTGAGGATATATGTATTTTTTTTTAAATTTAATGTAACGAAAAATAACGGGAATAGCGGCCCGTTATTGTCGCAATTGGCCGTTACCCGTTAAATTGCGGCTGCGGCTGCGACCAACCGCTATCAGTGTGACTCCGCTTCACATATAGCAATAGCGGTTTCAGACGGCACCGCTACCGCTATATAACAGTCGCTATTTCGATATCGGACCGCTATTTGAAACCCTGGGTAGGGGTGCTGCTCATTTTGTAATAGAATGGGTATGGCATTTATTAATGAGGAATAGATGCAGATGTTTCCTTACTTTAAGCTCTTCAATCTTGCCAGTGCTACTTTTGATCATAATCCCATTAAGATGGTGGCTCGTTTGACTCATCCTGACTGACAGGGTCGGCGGTTTCAGTTTGAGAATGTTTGGCTTTCTAAAGAAGATTTTGGGGCAGTGATTTCTTCTAGTTGGGTTGAGTGTCCCTCAGTTTCTGTTCTGGACAAGCTAAAGTTTTGTTTTGATCGACTGCTTCACTAGCATTCAACCTGCCCTACTAATTTTGAGCCACGAATGTAGGAGCTTAAACTCAAATTGTAGCAGTTCAGTTTTTTCAAGCAAGGGGTCACTCGTTGTTTAAGCTTCGTAAAGAGCTAAACCAATTGCTAGCACAACATGTTGTGTACCAGAAACAACGGGCGAAATTGTTCTGGATAAAACATGGTGAAGTGAATACAAAGGTTTTTCATGCACAGGCTTCTTAGTGATGGTGTATTAATCATATTCATATGCTTTATGATGCCATGGGCCGTCCTTATACTGATACATTGGGTATGCGGTAGATTGCTTTGGATTATTTTATATAGGCTTTTTTTCTAATTCCACAGGGGCCAACTTTCATAGCTTCTCGGATTTTCCTTCGTCTGTGACAGCTGCGCACTGCTTCTTTGCTTGCTCCTTCTACCGAGGGTGAGTTCAAAGCAGTGATTAAGGAAATGCACCCTTATAAGTCTTTTGGGCCAGATGGGTTGAACTCCGCTTTTTACCAGAGGTGTTAGTCTATTGTTGGTACTGATGTTTTTTTGCACAGTGTACTAACTGGCTTTTTACCCAAGGCCAGTTCCCATCGAGGTTCAATGATACGCTTCTAGTTCTAATTCCTAAGAAGGAGCGGCCTAATCAGATGCAAGATTTGTGATCCATTGCTTTATGTACATTTATTTACAAAATTATCGCCAAAGTCTTTATGAATCATCTGAAGTTGGTTTTGTCGGATGTGTTCTCCCATATGCAGTCAGCTTTTATGCTAGGAAGGTGATTACGGCTAATGTTCCGATTACATTTGAGGTAATCCATCATATGCGTAATAAGGGTCAAGGTAAGGTGGGGGATGTAGTATTGAAAATCGATATAAGTAACACATATGATCGTATGGATTGGAATTTTTTACAGTTTATTGTGTGCAAGATGAGATTTGATATGTTGGATTAACTAGGTAATTCTCTACGAGATGAATGTGGCTTATTCGATTTCCTTGAATGGGGGGAGGTAGGATTGATCCACCCTAAGCAAGGGCTTTTCCAAGGTGAACAGATTTCTCCCTATTTGTTTATTCTTTGTACTGAATGGCTTAGCTTTTATGCAGAATTGTGAGGAGCTATCCATGGGGTTTCTTTTTGTCGTCAAGGGCCTAATGTGTCCCATCTACTTTTTGCGTATGATAGCTTTCTTTTATTTTGCGCAACTGTCACTGAGTGCAATGTTGTTTAAAGGGTTCTGGCAGATTATGAGGTTGCTTCGGGTCAGGCTCTAAATTATCAGAAGTCAGACATAGTGTTTAGTTCTAACACAATAGCATCTGTATAGGATACGGTAATAGGCATATTGTTGGGATTATGAAAAAGAATAGTCAAGGTTCACAACAGCTTGAGCAACAAGGCTCTATACTTGCTGTGCAAACAAGAAACAGAATTGAGCTCAAATAACAAAAAATGAATGCAAAGAATTGAGAGAGTATTGGATGAATTCTGATGAATTTCATCAAACTTGAATAATGGCATAATGCCAATAAATATACCAAACATAAACTGATAAAGAAAAATCAACAAAATGTCACTTACACCTAAACATTTACCTAACACCACTAAGTTACATTGAAACTTGTTAAACATAACCTGTACATTTTGCAAAGCTAAATTATCAGCTCAAATCTCACCTAATTACATCAAACATTTTACCAACTTAGTTCAAGACAAAGTAAAATACAAAATACTGATTGAAGTAACAAAACAAAATAGTAGCTGAATCTTCAGCTGCAACTTCATGGCTCGAGCTGCATGGCCTGCTCTTTAGTAACTTCATGTGTTGCATGCAGGCCAACTTCAACACTCCTCATTGACTTGCATGCTGCAAACTCCCATTTTTCTTCTTAACTCAATGAATCTTGACACACTAAAGAGCTTTGTTAAGATGCCAGCAACTTGATCTTCAGAACTACAAGGAATCAGTCTCACTTCTTTAGCTTGCTCCATCTCCCTAACAAAATGAAACTTTATCTTAAAGTGTTTTGTTCTTCCATGGAACACTGGATTATTTGTAATTGCAGCAGCAGATTGGTTGTCACAATTGATCTCTGTTGCTTCCTTTTGGTGTTGATTCAAATCAGCCATGATTTTCCTTAGCCAAATGGCTTGGTTGACAGCTTTTACAGCTACCATATACTCTGCTTCAGTAGTTGACTGAGCAACAACATTTTGCTTCTTCAAACTCCAACAAAAAAATGGCTGATCCAAGGGTAAATAGATACCCTGAGGTGCTCTTCATGTCATCCACTGATCCATCCTAATCACTATCAGCATAACCAAGCAACTTCATGTCATCAACCTTGGTGAACTTCATTCCAAAGCTCAGTGTACCTTTGATGTACCTATGAACTCTTTTGGCAGCTTGAAAATGCTTCTCATTACAGCAATACATGAATCTAGATAGCAGACTTACAACAAACATGATGTCTGGTCTAGTGGCTGTCAGATATAGCAAACTTCCAACCAAACTCCTATAGGTTTATTTACTAACCTTCTCAAATTCACCTTGGCTCGATAGTTTCTCGCCAACAGCAACTAGTGTGCTTGTTGCTTTACAATTTTGCATGGAGAATTTGTTTAGAATCTTTGAGGCAAAAGCCTTTTGACTTAGGAAGATTCCATGCTGAGTTTATGACACTTCCATGCCAAGGAAGTAAGTCATCTTTCCTAAATCAGACATCTCAAACCTTTGCTCTATTTTCTCCTTAAAATCAGCCAACATAGTATGATTTCCCTTGTCACCAATAGGTCATCCACATACAAAAATACAATCAGCTGTGTTTCAACACCTTCCCTTTTGAGACACAAGATTGGCTCACTGATGCTCCTCTCGAATCCTAGGCAAGCCAGATTGTTGTCGATTCTGTCATACCAGGCTCTTGGTGACTGTTTCAAGCCATACAAGGCTTTCTTCAGCTTGTAAACATTGTCTTCTTTGCCTTCAACTTTGAACCCTTCAGGTTGTTCAACATAAATTTATTCCTTAAAAAATCCATTGAGAAAGGCTGATTTTACATCAATCTGATGGATTTTCCACTGCTTTTGTGCAGCCAAGGCAATTAGCAGCCTTATAGTGTCAAGCCTGGCCACTGGAGCAAAGGTTTCAAAGTAGTCAATGCCATATTTTTGGCTGAATCCTTTCACTGCCAACCTTGCTTCAGCTTGTTCAAGCTTCCATCAGCATTGTGCTTGGCTCGAAACACCCACTTCACTCCTATGACTTTTTTGTTGACTGGTTTTGGAACTAGCTCCCATGTCTGATTTTTCTCAATCATGTTGATTTCATCAACCATAGCCTGTTTCCAGCCTTGCTGAGCTTCAGCCTCTTCAAAACAACATGGTTCAACTACAATAACTTTAGCTCTTTCATATATTTCAGCCAATGGTCTAGTGCCTCTGACTGGTTCATCATCAATGTCCATTTCAGGACCATTTTGATCAGCATCAATCTGATTTGTTTCAAGATCTTCAGCAGTAGCCTCTAGCTCATTCTTGTCCCAATTCCAGGCTGATTTCTCATCGAATACAACATCCCTGCTCACAAGAACCTTATTAGATGAAGGATCCAAGATCCTATAGCCTTTCTTGACACTACTATAGCCCACAAGGATACCAGGTTGAGCTTTCTTGGCCAACTTGTCCCTCTTGACAGTAGGAACATGTGCATAACAGATGCAACCAAAGACCCTCAGAACCAGTGATGATTTGAACCCAAACCAAGCTTCGAATGGAGTTTTCTGAACCAATGCCTTGGTTGGGAGCCTATTTTAGAGGTATACAGTAGTATTAACTGCCTCAACCCATAAGGTTTTGGGAAAATTCTCTCAAACAAAAGACATTTGGCCATATCCATCAGGCTTCTATTCTTTCTTTCACTAACACCATTCTGTTGAGGTGTACATATGTTGGTGAGCTGGTGCTTGATGCCTGCTTCATCATAAAAACTCTAAAACATGACCGAAGTATACTCAGTCCCATTATCAGACCTCAATGTCCTCAACTTACAACCTATTTCAGTCACTGCTGCAGCCTTAAACTTCCAAAATACTAAGGCCACTTCTACCTTGTGTTTCAAGAAGTAAATCCAGTAATATATCGAGTAATCATCAATAAAAAGGATGAAATACCTGTTGCCATTCAGGGACCGTGTCTTCATGGGGCCACATACATTAGTGTAGACCAGTTGTAGCCTTTCAAAAGCTTTCCAGGCTTTGTTTGGAAGAAATGGCATCCTGGCTTGCTTTCCTAACTGACATACTTCATAAACCTCTTCCTTCTCAACTGAATTAGTGAATTTTTCAACCAAGTCTTCTTTGGTTAGCTGAGCCATTGACTTGTAGTTGGCATGGCCAAGCCTCTTGTGCCATAGCTTGGATTCATCTGAAGTAGTTGCGTAGGTACTGTATAAGTCTTTGTTCCAGTCCACAATAAAGCTTTTGTCAACCATGGTCACTGATATGAGCTTGGATCCATTTGGGTCACTGATTAGGCACTCATTGCCTTTGAACACCACAGAGTAGCCTTTTTCTTGCAACTGAGCTATACTGAGTAGATTTCTATTAATTTTAGGTACCAACAGGACATTTGAAACAAGCTTGTTACCTGTGGGAGTGTTTATCAGCACATCTCCCTTCCCTTCTGCTTTGATGAAGTGTCTATTTCCAACCTTCACTTTTTCTTTAATGCTTCTGTCAATTGACTTGAAGATGGCAGCATCAGGAGTCATGTGGTTTGTGCAACCATTATCTATCAGCCATCCCTTTATGGCCTTTTCTTTAGCAGCTAAGTAGAAAACTGCAAAGACTTGCTCTTCTCGGTCACTGCCCTCTTCTGCTACTTGAGCTTTAGCTCTTGGCTGCTGAGGTTGGTTTTGTCTTGTTTTGGACTTGTTTCTATAAACTTTCTCAACATGGCCTATTTTCTTGCAGACTTGGCACTGCACATCAAATTTGAACCAACAGTTTGCCTCTGGATGACCAGGCCTTTTGCAATCTTTGCAAGGTTTATCCCTTCTTCCATCTGATCTAGGCTTGTTTTTCCAGGTTTTCTTCCCTTTATAGGCAGACAAGCTCGAGGCTTGTCTGTTTTTGGCTTGGAAGGCACCTTCTTGATGCTCCTCTACTCTACTGGCTCTCCTTTGCTCTTGAGCATAAAGAGCATTGATCAGCTCTATCAAAGAGATGCTGGTTAGGTCCCTCGAGTCTTCAAAGGATGATATATTTGCCTCATACCTTTTAGGCAAGGTTGAGATCATTATCTCCATAATTCTTGCTACATTGAACTGTTCTCCAAGCAGTCTAATGCTATTTACCACAGCCATGATTCTGCCTGAGTATCGCTTCACTGTTTCCTCCTTCTTCATCTTCAAGTTTTCTAAATTCCTTCTCAAATTCAGTAGCTCTTGTTGCCTTTTTCTTTCAGTCCCTTGAAACTCCTCCTTCAGCCTATCCCAAGCCTGTTTTGGTGACTTACAAGCCATGATTTTGTGAAAATCACATCAGACACACTGTTTTGGATGCAAGACATGGCTTTGTGCCTTTTGGTTCTTTCATTTGCATGTTGTCTGATCTGAGCCACTATTGGATTGGCTCTTAGAGGTGCTGGTTCAACATCTGAGTTGACAACCTCCCATAAGTCGAATGCCTACAGGTAGGTCTTCATTTTTACTACCCAAATGTGGTAGCATTCTCCATTGAAAACTGGTGGTGCAGCTGGAGAGAATTCGGATGAAGATATGGTTTTTAGACTTAAAAAATGACAGGTCCACTAAGAATTAAGCTCTAGATACCAATTGTTTGGATTATGAACAAAAAATAGTCAATGTTCACAATAGCTTGAGCAACAAGCTCGATACTTGCTGTGCAAACAAGAAACAGAATTGAGCTCAAATAACAAAAACTGAATGCAAAGAATCGAGAGAGTATTGGATGAATTCTGATGAATTTCATTAAACTTGAATAATGGCATAATGACAGTACATATACCAGACATAAGCTAATAAAAAAAAAATCAACAAAATGTCACTTACACCTAAACATTTACCTAACACCACTAAGTTACATTGAAACTTGTTAAACATAACTTGTACATTTTGCAAAGCTAAATTATCAGCTCAAATCTCACCTAATTACATCAAACATTTTTCCAACTTAGTTCAAGACAAACTAAAATACAAAATATTGACTGAAGTAACAAAACAAAACAGTAGCTGAATCTTCAGCTGCAACTTCATGGCTCGGGCTGCATGGTTTGCTCCTTAGTAGCTTCATGTGCTGCGTGCAGGCTAACTTCAACACATATTTGGTGTGACTAATCCAATTGATCACGAGAGTTATTTTGGTCTCCCTTCCTTTGTTGATCGTAAAAAACAACAAATATTTGATTTTCTCAAGGAATGATTTAGTAAGAACTTCTTGACTTGGAAATATGAATTATTATTTAAGCTGGGTAAGGTGATAGTTATTAAAATGATAATGCAGGCTCTACCAATTTATTGTATAAGTGTGTTCTTGTTGTGTTGTGCGGAAGCGTGTAAAAGAGTAAAATTATTGTACTGAAAAATCACACTAAGTTCAATTCCCAGGAAAGATAGGTGGATCACAAGGATCGCTTAAGTACCAGGTCTTTCCTAGACAGAATATCCCTCTATCGTAATTTAATAGCACAATAAATCACCATAATCACACTCACAAAATATGCAAAACAATACAATAAAGAACACTATAATTTTAACGAGGTTTAGCAAATTTTGCCTACGTCCTCGGGCACTACCAAATATATTTCACTCTAGTGAAGATTTACAAAGAGAGAGAACAATGCTTTAAGTAAAGAATGGCAAAATGTGGGTTGATGAAAATGAGAAATGGTTAGGACTATTTATAGTTGAGGTTTAGGGATCAACTTGCAAAGTCTCTATACAATTAGGGACCAAAAAATCACAAATATCTCATGCCAAATCTCAATCCCATTTTTGGTGCCTTAAATCCCAGATTTCTAGTGCCAACATTTTGATACCCATATCTTTGACTTTCCAAAATATGAATGATTTCCAACACATTCTGTGATGAACTCCAAAATTTGATGAACTTGTTGTGGTGGTGTAGTGCTAGTGATGGAGCAAGGGCGCTCAAGTATGCCTCTTGGGAACATTTATGTGTCCTTAAGAAATTTGGTGGCATGGGTTTTCAAGATTTGCATTATTTTAATCTTGCTATGTTGGCTAAGTTTGGGTTAAAGGTGTATATTAGTTTAAAAGAGCTAATTACATGAATTTAATTATTGTTTTAAATGTTTGGATTAGTTAATTGAATTAATTATTATAATTAGATCAAGAAGCACGTTCATCGACTGCTAATCGGGGAAAAGAGAAGGTTGTCAAATAGGCATTGTCGTATATCTATAGTTATGGAATCTCGATAAGTTCTTAGTATACCATAAGTTAATAATAATTGTTTTGCTTTAATATCCTTAATGTTAGTAGTTGTTGAATGTTGATGGAAGAGAATTAATAATGAAATAGAGTTGCATAGAAATAGTGTATCAGATTTTGAGTCTAGCAAGCTTCGCATGGGTGTTTGGAATCAGGCCTTAAGCTTATCAGGCTTCATACCGGTGTATTGTATTAGGTTTTATACTTAGTAGGCTTTATGCCAATGTAATTGTAATAGGCCTCGAGCCAAGCAGGTATTGAGTCGGTGTGGCCGTATCAGGTAACTTGTATGGAATATACTATTTCAAGTAACCGTTGAATTTAAAAATGTTTACGACCTTATAAGCTTATATATGGTGTATCAGGTCATGACTTGGTGACTTTAAACAATTCAGATTTTTATAGATTAAATTATCTTGGTTGTTTGAGATAGGGAATCATGATACATTGTTACATTAATGTGCTTCAATTTATGAGCATAACAAGTTAACTTAAGGAACTTACTAAGCTTTACTCGAGCTTACTTCACTTGATTTAATTTTATATGTTCGTTGAAATTTTGACATCGATTGGATTAGCTCAAGAAATCTCACACTATCCACTATATTTTTGGTAGTGATATTGTTCATTTTGGGGTCTGTTTGAAGTGGCATGTAAATAGGGCATTGATAAACCGTAAATATAACATATTTTAATCCCATATTTATTATGCTTTTTAAAGATTTAAGCCTTGTTTTATATAAAAAGGTGCTCTTAATCCTTTCTTTTCATGTCTTATAACCAGGAAAGCACCCGAGGATGAAAAGAACACAAAACGGGCCTAAAGTGAAGTAAATAGGCCTTTCCACAAAATCGACACGGCCTGGGCCATGGACCACACGGCCGTGTCTCGACGAATACTTGGAGCACAGCCAGGTCTTGATTTGCACAAGCGTGTGACATGGCCGTGCCTCTGCCGCTGGAAAGAGCAATTTCAGTCGAAAAAGGATACTTCGGGAGAAAGAATCGCTTTCCAAGAGCCTATAAATATGCCCCAAGTACCACCTTTGAGGAGGACCGAAAGCGAGGCCAAGGAGCCAAGCCGGGAAGGTCAGAGTTAGGGAATAACGCGAGGATAGCCAGTTGATTCATCCCAAGTAGCCGGAATTATACTTAAGACGGCAAAATTCTCCTTCAATCCCATCAGGGAGTTTTAGGATTTTTCTTATGTTTTGTTTTATCTTTCTCTTGTGATGTTTTCTCTTTACATTATGAACTAAACCCCTCAGATACCTGAAAAGGGATGAAACCTAGATAGATTTTATTATTTGATTTTTAAGTTATATGATAAATTACTTAGTTTGTTCTTAATTATGTTGCTTAATCCAAATCGAATGTGCTTAGGTGGAGGAGGAATAGACCCTTCCTAAGAGTAGATCTAACATAATTAAGCAGAGTTGATCGGACGCCTAGAGATAGGGTTACGAGATTTTGCCGAATTAGGGTGAAACCTAATATGGGAGTCCATTGATCGATTTACTGCTTTCCTAGGGGGTTATTATAAGCGAACGAGAGTTCCACTAATTAACCTAGGATTAGACGTTATTCGCTTCGAGAGAGGGTTTAACATAGGTTAGGAAGTCTTACGGATCAAGCTAAGTAAAAGAAATCATATAATTTAAGGGTTAATTAATAAGTGAAGTCTAGGTGGATTCTTACTGAGGGTATCGTCATAATCAACTGAGTTTTCCTTCAACGTTATTTTCCTATATGTCCTTTTTGTCTTTGTTTCCTTAGTTTAGTCTTCGCCAATATAGTTTAAAGCAACTTCACTATATTTTTAAGGCTAAATAATAACAAGAAAGTTAGTATTAGTACTTTTAGTTCCTTTGGGTTCGATATCCGGCCTTGCCTAAGCTATACTACTGTTCGATAGGTATACTTGCCTTTAATCTTTGTCAGAGTTAGTCTCCAGGTTTGATCATTCTTTTATAAATATTTAAAACTCTGATTTTACAGCGATCAAGTTTTTGGCGCCGTTACCGGGGAACTAAAATATTAAGAAAGCTCTATTTTTATTACTTTAGCCATTATTTTATTCGCAATTTATTTCTTTTGTTTTCTTAGGTTAAAATTTTCTATTTTTTGTTTTTTATTTCTTTCTCTTTTCTAGGTACCTCTAGTTTATGACTAGAAGGAACCCGAGAGGATCTTTAGTATACGAAAGTGATATTGAAGCTACCGCTCGAAGGAATCATCGAGAAACCAGATGAGTCCTAGATTACATAGAAAGAGAGGAAGAAGACAGATTCAATCCTACTGAAGGGATGGGCGAAAACAACCCACCACTACACGATGTGGGGGATCCCAATGCTCCACGTACAATGTTTGATTATACGAAACCACATTTAACAGGAGTAGAATCTAGTATTGTAGGCCTGCTATATCTGTTAACAATTTTGAATTAAAGCCTAACACAATACAAATGATTCAACAGTTTGTTCAATTTGATGGTTTGCAGGACGAAGATCCAAATATGCATATAGCTAACTTTTTAGAGTTCTGTGATACCTTCAAAATAAATGACGTTTCTGATGATGCCATCCGTCTTCGGTTATTCCCTTTTTCTTTAAGGAATAAAGCCAAACAGTGGTTAAACTCGTTACAGCTAGGGTCAATCACTACATGGGATCAAATGACCGAAAAGTTTCTTATGAAATATTTTCCACCAGCCAAAACAGCTAAATTACGTAACGATATCTCTTCCTTTGTGCAGATGGATTTAGAGACGCTATACGATGCATGGGAGAGGTTCAAAGATCTCTTGAGGAGATGCCCACACCATGGTTTACCCCTGTGGCTACAAGTCCAAACCTTGTACAACGGAGTAAACCCCTCAACAAGACAACTGATAGATTCAGCCGCCGGTGGAATGCTGAACAATAAAACTCCTGAAGCAGCCTATGAGTCCATTGAGGAAATGTCATTAAACAACTATCAATGGCAAGCTTCAAGGACCAAACTGACAAAATCGGCAGGAGTTTTCAACGTCGACACCATGACCATGCTATCAACGCAACTTGAGATGATGAATAAAAAGCTTGATAGTTTGTGTTCTTCACAGATACATCCAGTCATGCAGTGCGACACTAGTGGAACTGTGGCGAATCCTGAGTACCCACCCTACCAACTAGGAGCACTAGATGAACAGATGAACTATATAGGTAATAATTTTCGATCTCATAATAATCTTTATAGTAACACCTACAATCCAGGTTGGAGGAATCACCCAAATGTTTCGTGGGGAGGACAAGGCAATCAAGGAAATCAAAGGCAACAACCTCCTCATCCACAATCAAAGGAACCAATACATGGAAAGGATTCAGCAACCATATACAAACGCCTGTAAGATATTGAGAGTATCCTGAAAGACCAACAAGCATCAATTGAAAATTTCACCGAGACATCTTGGGAAATCACTAAAATGGTTGGAATGCTTACCAAAATAATTGGTGAACCACGTACAGAAAATTTTCCTAAGGGGACAGAACAGGTAAAAGTAGTCACACTAAGAAGTGGAAAAGAATTGAGCGAATTGAAGAAACACTCCCCAACAGACAGTAACAAAGCAAGCAATAAGGGAATTGATGAAGTAACCCCATTATGCAATGGAAACAAGCCATCACTTCTATACCCGGCAAAGTTAAAGAAAGAGCGAACGGACGCACAATTCGGTAAGTTTCTCGAACTTTTTAAGTAAATACATATTAACTTACCTTTTGTTGAAGCTATTTCATAGATGCCAAAGTACGCAAAATTCTTAAAAGAACTCTTGACGAATAAACAAAAGTTTGAAGAGGTATCAACAGTGGAACTTAATGAAGAATGTTCCACCATCCTCCAAAACAAGCTACCAACCAAGTTAAAAGACCCAAAAAGTTTTACTATCCCTTGTCTTATTGGTAGTTTAAATGTTAAGAAAGCATTAGCTGATCTAGGTGCCAGTATAAATTTAATGCCTTATAAAATGTTTAAACAACTAGATCTTGGGGAACCAACACCCACTAGGATGAGTATTCAGTTAGTAGACAGATCTATCAAATATCCTAGAGGAGTCATCGAAGATGTTTTGGTCAAAATTGATAAATTTATTTTCCCTGTTGACTTTGTTGTATTGGATATGGATGAAGACATTAATGTTCCCTTAATATTAGGACGTCATTTTTTAGCCACTGCTAGGGCCGTCATTGATATAGGAGATGGTAAACTTGCATTAAGGATAGGAGACGAAGAAATTATTTTCCAAATTTATGATGCCATGCGATATTCTAAAGAGCAAGATGATTCATGTTATTTTGTTGATACTACTGATCATATCACTCAAAATTCATTGCAGGAAATCATACATGACGCCACGATTAGCCCGTGTCTCACTCAAAAAGAGGAGGAGGAAGATGAAGTCGATGAGCTGAATTAGAAAACTTCGTCATCCAAACAAATGGCAGAGGAAGGCATTGACAACAATGACAATACAAAACAAAAGTCCTCCATCAAAGAGCCACCCAATTTGGAATTAAAACAACTACCAAAACATTTGGAATATGCGTTCCTGGGAGACAATTTCACATTACCAGTAATCATATCTGCAAAATTAGAACCTGAGGAAAAAGAGGAGCTGATAAAGGTATTAAAGGAGCACAAAAAAGCCATAGCATGGAAAATTTCTGACATTAAGGGAATAAGCCCCGCATTCTGCACCCACAAAATTTTAATGGAAGAAGAATACAAGCCATGTGTGCAACCTCAGAGGCGGCTAAATCCCAACATGAAGGAAGTAGTCAAAGCTGAGGTCATAAAACTGCTAGACGCAGGAATAATTTATCCTATCTCTGACAGCACTTGGGTAAGTCCTGTAAAGGTAGTTTCAAAGAAAGGGGGAATGACAGTAGTGCCCAATGAAAAGAATGAGTTGATTCCTACAAGGACAGTCACAGGTTGGAGAGTTTGCATAGATTATAGAAAGTTGAATGATGCCACCAGAAAAGATCACTTCCCTCTACCCTTCATAGATCAAATGTTGGAAAGATTATCTGGGCATATGTACTACTGTTTTTTGGATGGACTCTCCGGCTACTTTCAAATCCCTATAGCTCCTGAAGATCAAGAAAAGACAACATTCACATGTCCATACGGTACTTTTGCTTATCGTAGAATGCCTTTTGGATTATGTAATGCTCTTGCTACTTTTCAGCGTTGCATGTTAGTAATCTTTGATGAACTCGTGGAAGACATCATGGAGGTATTTATGGATGACTTCTCGGTATTCTTTAATTCTTTCCAACTTTGCCTTAAAAATTTAAAATGAGTGTTAATGAGATGTGAGGAAACAAACCTCGTTTTAAACTGGGAAAAATGTCGCTTTATGGTAAGAGAAGGGATAGTATTAGGACATAAAATTTGTAGTAAAGGGATCGAGGTAGATAAAGCAAAGGTTGAAGCTATAGAAAAACTACCCTCTAGTTCTGTTAAAGCTATCAGAAGCTTTTTAGGACATGCAGGGTTCTATAGAAGATTCATTAAAGATTTTTCTAAAATAGCTAAGCCATTGACAAAATTACTAGAAAAAGATGTTCCTTTTGATTTCAATCATGAATGTTTAGTTGCATTTAATTTCCTTAAAGATAAATTAATAAATGCACCAATTCTTATTGCACCTGATTGGAACTTACCCTTTGAACTAATGTGTGATGCATGTGATTTTGCAATAGGTGCAGTCTTAGGACATCGAACAGACAAGCACTTTTTGCCGATTTACTACGCTAGCAGAACATTAACACCCGCACAAGAAAACTACACCACAGAAAAAGAACTGTTAGCTGTAGTTTTCGCTTTTGATAAATTTAGACATTATTTAATAATGTCCAAAGTTGTCGTTTACACTGATCACTCAGCCCTTCATTATTTTTTAACCAAACCTGATGCTAAACCCAGGCTCATACGATGGATATTGCTCTTACAGGACTTTGACTTGGAAATACAAGATAAGAAGGGAGCCGAAAATCTTGCAGTAGATCACCTGTCTAGACTTGAGAATCCACACACCGAAGAACTCAACGAAGGTGAAATAAATGACTCGTTCCCCGAGGAACAACTCTTTTCTATAACACATTCTCAAATACCATGGTTTGCGAATATTGCGAATTATTTAGCAGCTAACATCTTACCAAGAAAATTAACACATCACTAAAAGAAGCGATTCTTTTCTGATGTGAAAAATTATTTTTGGGAAGATCCCTTTCTTTTTCGCATTTGTATAGATCAGGTCATTCGAAGATGTGTTACAAAGACAGAGGCAAATAAGATTTTGGAACATTGTCATTCAGGACCATCAGGAGGACACTATAGTGGCATTAAGACGGCACACAAGATACTCGAATCAGGTTTCTTCTGGCCCACTCTATTTAAAGATGCCAACAGGTACGCTACCTCATGTGATAGATGTCAATGAACAGGTAATATCTCTAAACGTGATGAAATGCCCCAAACATATATGCTATCATGTGAAATATTTGATATCTGGGGTATTGACTTTATGGGACCATTTCCTAATTCATTTGGAAACAAGTACATTCTAGTAGCAGTCGATTACGTATCAAAATGGGTAGAAGCAGAAGCCTTACCTACCAATGATGCTAGGGCACCGAGAGCAATTATTAGCGACAGAGGTACGCACTTCTGTAATACCCAGTTTGAAAAAGTTCTAACAAATAAGGAGTATATCATAAGACAGCAACTCCATATCACCCTCAAACTAGTGGGCAAGTTGAGGTAGCAAATTGAGAACTCATGCGCATTCTAGAAAAAACCATTGAAACAAACAGAAAAGACTGGGCATTAAAAGTAGATGATGCAGATGAACGAGCTGGAAGAATGGAGAACAGAAGCTTATGAGAACTCAAAACTGTACAAGGAAGCAACAAAGCGACGCCATGACGCTCGTCTCAAAGGATCAAGACAATTCAAAGTAGGAGATCTGGCTCTATTATACAATTCAAGGCTTAAACTATTCCCATGAAAACTAAAGTCAAGATGGTCGGGTCCATTCATGATCAAAATAATTTTTCCATATGGCACTGTCGAGGTAACCCACCCCACTAAAGGCACTTTCAAGGTAAATGGTCACCGACTTAAAATTTATAATGGTGCAGATTTGGGCGATATGAGAGAGGAGCTTATGCTCCACGAGCCATCTTTTAGAACCGCAAATAGAGAGAGTCTAGCTTAAGACTATAAATGAGCGCTTCTCGGGAGGCAACCCGTGCACTAACACACTAACATCATTTTTTCTATTTCCCTAACATCGCATGAAAATACAGGATTTTGCACACGCCCTCGACCATGGCCGTGTCCCTTGCCGTGTAGGAAACAGGGGAAGACACACGGACGTGCCACGCTCCATGCTTAAACAGGGTAGAATTTTTCTCGATAACACGGGCTGCACCTCCTTGACACGACCGTAAATTACCCAAGCTACTGACTTCTAAAACACGGGCACCACATGGCCGTGCTACACAACCGTGTAAAATTCCTAAAGTTACTGACTTGTTCGACACGGGCGACACACGACCGTGCGACCTCACAGTGCAAGACGCCTAATCCTGCAAAACGTAAAAAACACGAGCGATTTTAAGCCTTCCCTATAAATAAAAATTAACCGTCACCTTCCCCAAACCAAACCCTACAATCAAAATTTCCTCTCCCAATCTTAATATTTCAGCCACCAAATCAGTCTCCTCCATTTCCATCGCCGTTTACTCCAAGAAATCTCAACCCAGCCACCCACACGGTCAACACACCACCGTGCGCCCAAGCCCCACGCCTTCAACAGCACCGTGTCCACGCCAGAAACCCAGAGCACCGCTGTGCGCGCCGCCCGTGCCTGACATTCACCACCACCGTCGGTTCATTCCTTCTTCAAGTCTTTTTACTTTTCTTACATATTATCCTTAATGTTTAGAAAAGTGATTAATATTGATTAGTATAGTTAAGTTCTTATTTAGTATACAGAGATTCTTTGTTTAGTTCATAGAAAATTGATTCATATTCTTTGTTTACAAGCCTCTTCCTCTTTTCATTTACTATTTACGTAAAATTGCAAGTTTTTGATTGTTCCATCTTTTTAGTAATGCATGCTAGAATAGGTTGTTGTAGTAATGCTTGCTCTTGATAAAAATGCAATAGGAAAATTTGGCAAAATATTGGTTGAACTAGAGAGTTTTTACACCTAAATTGTAGGAATATGTCATCATCATGAGTAAAAAGAGCCGTCCAAAGCAAGAAACATAAAGAACCCAGATCCTCTTCTGCCAGCACCAAATTTCGACACCCATCCCTTCGTTTCCCACAAGACTCTCAGGAGGACCGATACAAGGCCATGAGGGATAGGCCAATAGGCACTGGTCGTCGAATTGATTGGGAAGCCGTCAGACAAGTAGGGCTCGCTACCGACATTCAAGCACTATTGTCAACGGATCCATGAGACACCTTCTTCGCAATCAACGAGCCTACATACCTCAAGCTTACACTCGAATTCTGCTCTACATTCATGCTACAAATAGTGATGACCCAATTCGATGACCAGAGTACCATATAATTCCGTCTCGGGGGCGAGGTACGACGACTAAGCGTACCCTAATTTAGAGCAGCCCTTGGCCTCTACACGACGGATTTCATCGCAAAAAACCCACTAGCAGGTCTAAATCGAGAACCTCACAAGCTTCCGTACGGACTGTTGGCTCAACCTCCAACCAACGACGGCCATCTACAACCCCAGCAAATCCAAAATGACGGCCCTTCCTCCGGCCTTACGGTACATTCACGCCATACTCGCGCATACCATCACCGGTCGGAAGGAGAGTACCGGTGTCGTCAATAAACACGACGTCTACTTTCTATCCTGCATGTCTGAAGGACATGTGTTTGACATGGCATACTTCATTGCATGTGCAATGCAACACCAAACTGAAGCCCACATGAAGGGAATTCTATCAATGGGGCCATGCATCACGAGGTTAGCCCGGCACTTCAACCTCCTCCACTCAGACGAGCAAGTCTCCTCCCTCACACTGATGGGGAATGTGGTTCCCCAAGGCATCCAAACCATGCTACACATGAGGATGATAAAACAACCTCGAGGGACAAATCCTCCGCAGTTCATACTAAAGTCACAATCCACCGAGGAAGAGGACGAGGACATTTCCGATGATGTCCCACCACCATCAAAGGAGGCAACAAATCCGAGCCAGTTTCCACACCGAGTGACCACATCAATAGCAGACATCTCTGCTCGACTTGATCGATTCGAGATGCATTTTGCTAAAAACACCTGCCGCTTTGACGGAATAGAGGCAACACTCCAACAAATATGTCAGCACCTCAACATTTCATCATCGACGCCACCACCAGACACAACCCATGATGAGGACCTCTGAGTCCTTTTTCATTTGTTTTCTTTAATTTTATTTTCTTCATTTTGACAATTTTATTTTATGTTCTTATTGCAACATTTTCTCATTGGCTATCTAATTATTCAAGCATCCCTAACAAACATATCTATTTCATTGACAAGATCATTAACAAGTGAACTTTGCAGAACAAAAATCATATATCCCACCTACACAAAAGCACAACTAGGCGAAATACAAAAAGTCATCTGATGCCACACAGTCCACATCCTCAAGGATCTAGTCATCAAAACCAGGAAGTGACACTTTTCCCTCCTATCTTTTTGATTGATCTTTAATTGTCATTATTTATCTTTGTACATTGAGGGCAATGTACATCTTAAGTGTGGGGGGGTAAAAGTGTCTAAATTTTGCATGATTCTCAATTTGTGCCTAACTTTCTGCATTATTCTCAAAATTCCTGAATTTAATCTTGTTTTAAAGTAATTTTCTCATATTACTAATTGAGATGAAATTTCTGATGAATTATGATTTTTATTGATGTGTTTTGGAATAAGTCATAGTTAATTGTGCATTGATAATTAAATTTGAAGAATACTAGGGAATCAAGCATGATAAGTCTAATTTTCTAAAAATTAAAATTTTAGGTTGTCAACCGAAATTTAAATATTATCTTGAAATTTGAGATTTACAAGGTTGATGTCAAAAACACCCATAATTTTTTGTGAGATTTTGAGCCTTATAGAGCATACCCATTTACTCCACTAAATAGCCTACCCTTATAATTAACCCTTAGTGAACCCCGTTGAGCCTAACAACCCTTTTTATTAACTTACCCGCTAATTTTAACCCAAAACCCTTTGTATTTGTTATCACCCTTTACTTTGACTACCCCTTAATCGAGATTTAGTTTGAGCCAGTTATCTGAGTTTATTATTCTAATAATTTAATTTATCTTGTATTCAATTTGTTCTTAAAAAAAAATTTCAAAGTTTTCAATATTAGTAATATGGAAAGTGAGCTTGCACAATCAAAGACTATTTCCCAAAAGGAAAATCTCGTATTAGTAGGATTTTTTTATTGTTTTCAGTTGATGTAATTATTATCTTAGAAATTTTTAGGTAGGTAACTTATCAATTCAATCTCGATTCTAACCTTCTAATTTCAGCCTTTATCCACACCTTTAACCCTAGCCCCGTTACGAACCTAACAAAGACCTTTTGATCTGTTGATCATATCATTTTATAGTGGTGGAGATTTGATTTTTAGGCAAGCCTATGGGATTAACTTCTCATGTTCGACTTATGAGTGCTTAATTTTGACCCTTAAAACACTTTTTGAGTGATTTGAGTGAATCTTTTGTGAGGATGTCAATCCTTGTCAATTTTGAATTAAAGATAATTATTTAGATGAAGGGAAACACCTATGTTTTTCATGCTACAAATTTATGACTTATCTTTTTTGAATTTTTAGGAATCTTTGAGTTGAATTATCCATGTATAAATTATTTATGAATTAGGATAAGGCATTGTTGATAGGAATTATAAATCATTGAAAGTTTGTTTTAATTGTAAGTTGAGAATTTTACTTGAGGACAAGCAAAAGCTTAAGTATGGGGATATTTGATAAACCGTAAATATAACATATTTTAATCCCACAATTATTATGCTTTTTAAAGATTTAAGCCTTGTTTTATATAAAAAGGTGCTCTTAATCCTTTCTTTTCATGTCTTATAACCAGGAAAGCACCCGAGGATGAAAAGAACACAAAACGGGCCTAAAATAAAGTAAATGGGCCTTTCCACAAAATCCACACGGCCTGGGCCAAGGACCACACGGCCGTGTCTCGACGAACACTTGGAGCACGGCCTCATCACCACCGCACACGGCCGTGCCAAAGCAGAAATCTGAACACGGTCAGGTCTCGATTTGTACGGGCATGTGACAGGGTCGTGCCTCTGCCACTGGAAAGAGCAATTTCAGTCGAAAAATGATACTTCGGGAGAAAGAATCGCATTTCAAGAGCCTATAAATATGCCCCAAGTACCACCTTTAAGGAGGATCGAAAGCGAGGCCAAGGAGCCAAGCCGAGAAGGTCAGAGTTAGGGAATAACACGAGGATAGCCAGTTGATTCATCCCAAGAAGCCGGAATTATACTTAAGACGGCGGAATTCTCCTTCAATCCCATCAGGGAGTTTTAGGATTTTTCTTATGTTTTGTTTTATCTTTTCTCTTGTGATGTTTTCTCTTTACATTATGAACTAAACCCCTCAGATACCTGAAGGGGGATGAAACCTTGACAGATTTTATTATTTGATTTTTAAGTTATATGATAAATTACTTAGTTTGTTCTTAATTATGTTGCTTAATCCAAATCGAATGTGCTTAGGTAGAGGAGAAATAGACCCTGCCTAAGAGTAGATCTAACATAATTAAGCGGAGTTGATCGGGCGCCTAGAGATAGGGTTACGAGATTTTGCCAGATTAGGGTGAAACCTAATATGGGTGTCCATTGATCGATTTACTGCTTTCCTAGGGGATTATTAGAAGCGAATGAGAGTTCGACTAATTAACCTAGGATTAGACGTTATTCGCTTCGAGAGAGGGTTTAACATAGGTTAGGGAGTCTTGCGGATCAAGCTAAGTAAAAGAAATCATATAATTTAAGGGTTAATTAATAAGTGAAGTCTAGGTGGATTCTTCCTGAGGGTATTGTCGTAATCAACTGAGTTTTCCTTCAACGTTATTTTCCTATTTGTCCTTTTTGTCTTTGTTTCCTTAGTTTAGTCTTCACCAATATAGTTTAAAGGAACTTCACTATATTTTTAAGGCTAAATAATAAAAAGGAAGTTAGTATTAGTACTTTTAGTTCCTTTGGGTTCGATATCCAGTCTTGCCTAAGCTGTACTACTGTTCGATAGGTACACTTGCCTTTAATCTTTGTCAGAGTTAGTCTCCAAGTTTGATCATTCTTTTATAAATATTTAAAACTCTGATTTTACAACGATAAGGCATCTAGATGTATATATTTTAAACTCTAATTAATAAACAACTTTTGTTGGATTGGTAACTTGTATAAGTCATTATGGTATTTGATGGACGTGCTTGGTGTTTTGCAATGGTCTTATGTAGTTATCATTAAGTATCATATTGAGATGGAAATGGTTATTATATGTATGAGTAAAATGGTATTGGTTGGTAAAATAGACGTAAGAAGTAAGCTAGCATAATGTACGTGATCATGGTAGTTGTTATGTTTTGAATTGACATTTAAATTGTGGTGCTAATGAAGGCATATCGGTTAGGCACATAAGTGTTGAGCATACACTTGAGAATCGTATTATAGACCTTGCATGATAAACAATTGTATGCAAAGTTTAGCAAATGGGAATTTTGGCTTAAAGAAGTTGGACTTGTCAGCCATGTGATCTCAACGGAAGGAATACAAGTTGATCCGAGCAAAATTTTTGCTATTCTGAATTGGAAACCTCCGCAAAATGTTTCTGAGGTATGTAGTTTTCTGGGATTGACCAGATATTATTGATGATTCATTAAGAATTTTTCGATAATAGCTCTACCTATGATGAAACTATTACAGAAATATGTTAGTTTGTGTGGTCTAAAATGTGTTAGCAGAGTTTTGATCAACTGAAGAATATGTTGACAGAGGCACCATTGTTGACACAGCCTAGATCTGGGAAAGAATTTGTTATTTACAGTGATACTTCTTTAAATGTTTTGGGATGTATTTTTGATGCAGGAAGGAAAAGTTATTGTGTACACTTCTCGACAACTAAAAACCCATGAAAAGAATTACCCCACACATGATCTTGAGTTGGTTGTAGTTGTTTTTGTGTTAAAAATTTGACGTCATTATTTATATGGTGAGAAATGCCACGTGGATACTGATCACAAGAGCCTGAAGGATTTGATGACAAAAAAGAGTTGCATCTATGACAACGAAAGTGGTTAGAATTACTAAAAGATTATGATCTCGTGATAGATTATCATTCGGGTAAAGCAAACATAGTTGTCAATGCTTTGAGTCATAAATCTCTATTTGCTCTTAGATCAAAGAATGCTCAACTTAGAATGGAACATGATGGATCCATTTTGGCCAAGCTTCGATTTAAGCATTTATTTTTACAGAGGATTCAGGAATTACAGTCTTGTGATCTGAATTTGTTACCTAAGGGGGAGTTGGTTAATAATGGATAGTTGGCTAATTTTAGTGTTGGTTCAAACGGTAACTTGTATTTTTGCAATAGGTTGTGCGTATAAGAGGATCTGCAGTTGAAACAAGAAATTTTGACTAAAGCTCATAATAGTGTGTATTCCTTACATCCAAGTAGTACTAAAATGTATTGCGCTTTAAAACAAAGATATTGGTGGCCAAGAATAAAACATGAAATTTTTGAATTTGTATCGATCTGTCTTGTTTGTCAACAAGTAAAGGCCAAGCATCAGTGTAACACCCCTTAACCCGTAACTGTCACCGGACTAGGGTTATGAGGCATTACCGAATAAAACACAACTCAGAACAGTCATTTATTTCTTCTCATGCTTCGTAAATTAATCACCAATACACTTATCCCATGCAAAATTCAAACTTTAATACTCCCAAGTTCATATCAATAGCATATGAAAATTTACTTAATCGTAAAACGTTACTTAACAAATATTGAGCAAACATCAAAACAAATATTTCATAAGCTGAGTATCAAACCTATTACTTACATACATGTGCATATTAAAACCAAATATATTCATTTCATACATGGGATATTTTAAATTATTACCCATTGATCAAGTATATTTATATGCATTATTATTTCATGCGTAACACACTATAATATCTTTAATCAATTTCGAACTTCGAAGAAATTTTGTAGCATTTAATTCGCATGCTCAATAGCCAAACCAAACCATATACTTAGCCATTTAATTCATCACAAGGCTATGTGCATAATACATATTAATTTAAACCATCTTTAGCATAAATAACAACTAAAAATACACTCATTTCATATGTCAATTGACCCTACTTAAAATACATACACCAAACCAACTATTAACTACCTATTCGGACATATAAGATAGCTTTAATACATCATATTTATATAATTATACCATACACCATATCACATATACTAATGATCGTTGTTTTTTGCGATGTCAAAGTCTTAAAATTTATAAAAAGAATGATCAAACCTGAAAACTAACTATGACAACGATTTGAGGCAAGCGTACCTATCGAACAGTAGTATAGTTAAGGCAAGACCGAAATGTCGAACCTAAAGGAACCAAAAGTACTAATACTAACTCTCTTTTTATTATTTAGCCTAAGAATTAAGGGAATTGTTTATCTAATCTAAAATTAACTAACTACTAAACTAAAGACTCTAAGACAAAGAAGAATGAACTTGGGAAAATAACTTGGAAGAAAAACCAATTGGTTAAGATGACACCCAAGGAAGAATCCACCTAGACTTCACTTGTTATCTAACTCTGAACAAGATGATTTACTCATTTGACTTGATCCGTAAGATTCCCTAAGTTATATTAATCCTTTTCTCGAGGCGACTAACGTCTAACCCTAGGTTGATTAATTCAAATCTCTTTCTAATTAAAACCCCCAGAATTGCATTAACTCGATCTATGGACTCCCATATTAGGTTTCACCCTAATCCGACAAAATCTCGTCACCCTATCTCTAGGCGCGCGATCAACTCCGCTTAACTATGCTAGATCTACTCTTAGGCAGGGACTTTTTCTCCTCCACCTAAGCACATCATATTTGATTAATATCCCGGAAATATCAAAACAAGAATTAAGAACACATAATTAAGAACAAGTCAAATATTTATCATATAGTTCAGCAAACGATAACAAGATTCATCTTAGGTTTCATCCCCCTCAAGTATCTGGGGGTTTAGTTCATAACAATAAAAGAAAACATCTCAGAAGAAAAGATGAAACAAAACATAAGAAATCCCTAAAACCCCCTGATGGAATTGAAGCAGAGATCCTCCGTCTTGAGTATGATTCCGGCTTCTTGAGATGAATCCACTGGCTATCTTCGAGTAATTCCCCACAAATCTGCCTTCTTTCACCTAGCTGGACGCCCCCTAACTAAAGCCTTGGGTTCCCCCCTTTTTGGTCATACTTAGGGTGTTTATATAGGCTTTTGAATATGTTTCTTTGCCCCTAAGTATCCAAGTCTGAGTGCAACTCTTCTTTCCTGCGACAGGGACACGCCCATGGCACACGCCTGTGTAAGTCGTGGCCAGGCCGTGTTCGAACCTGTTGAATAAGGCACGGTCGTGTGGTCTTGGGCCTAGGCTGTGTGGATTTTGTGATATGGCCCATTTACTCTGTTTTGGACCCGTTTTCCTTTCTTTTCATCATTGGGTGCTCTCCTGAGTATAAAACATGAAAACAAAGGATTAAGAGCACCAAATTACATAATTCAAGGTTTAAATCGTCCAAAAGCATGCTAAATATGGGCCTAAAATATGTTACTTTTATGGTTTATCAAATACCCCCACACTTAAGCTTTTGCTTGTCCTCAAGCAAAATTCTCAACTTACAATTAAAACAAGCTTCCTTAATTCATAATATTTATCAATAATGTCTCATCATAATTCAAAGATAATTCATACATGGATAATTCAATTCAAAGAGTTCTAAAGACTCAAAAAACTCAAAGTCAGTCATTTATAGCACGAAAACATAGGCGTTTTCCCTTATCTAAATAATTACCTCTGATTCAAAACTGACAAGAATTGACATCCTCACTAAAGATTCACTCAAATCACTCGAAGTGTTTAAGGTTCAGAATTAAGTACTCAAAAGTCAAACATGAAGAGTTAATCCCATAGGGTTGCATGAAAATCAAATCTCCACCACTATAAAATGAGATAATACACAGATCAAAAGGTCTTTAACAGGGTTGTAACGGGGCTTGGGTTAAAGCTGTGGATAAAGGCTGAATTAGAGGGTTAGAATCGAGATTGACTTGACAAATTACCTAACTAGAAAAATGAACTAATCTTAAATAATTACATTAATTGAAAACTAATAATACGAGCTTTTTCTTCAAGATTTGAAATTTAAACATGTAAGCTCACTTAATTATAGAACTAATAATGAATATACTTCATTTTTTTTAATTAATTAGGACAAGTCAAGTAATACTAGGAAAGAACTTTTACAACTGAAATATAGAACATAGTTAGGCAACTGCTCAAAATCAAATCTCGACAAAAAGGGAGTCAAGGAATGGTGATAACAAATACAAAGGATTTTGGGTTAATATTACCTGGTGAGTCAATAAAAAGGGTTGTTAGGATCAACATGGTTTACTAGGGGTTAATTGTGAAGGTAGGCCTTTAGTGGAGTGAGTGGGCTAAAACCTAGGTGCCTTTATCATCTCTGTATATCAAATCAAAGGTGTGGTCTTGACATGTATAGTCAGTGCAAGTTCTAGAATAACAAAACAGTGTTGACACACTCATAATAAAAAAAAAAGTGAGCACAAAAAAGAATCTATGCTCTACAAAGCTCAAAATCTCACAAAAATTATGGGTATTTGATATCAACCTCGTAAATTTCAAACTTCAAAGTAATATTCAAATTCAGGTAGACAACCTAGAAAAAAATTTTAATTTCTGAAAAATAGACTTATCATGCTTGATTCTCTAGTATCCTTCAAATTTAATCATCAATGTTCAATTATCAATGACTTAATCTAAGATATTTCAATAAAAATCATAAATCAAGGGAAATTTCATTCTAATCATAATATGAAAAACTTACTTCAAGACAAGATATCATTTAGAGAATTGAGAATAATGCAGAAAGTTAGGCACTTTCTCGAAATAAATATTCACCCCCCACACTTAAAATGTACATTGGCCTCAATATACAAAGATGTATATGAAATTTAAGAGAGAAAGAGAGGTGAAACTTCCTGAATTTGGATGGTTTCCTGGAGTTGGAAGTCAATAGAGGTGGTAGCTGTTACCGAGCTCTGCGCTAGATGAAGAAATTGGAAAGCTCTTAGAGAATTAGCCAGGAATTATTAAGACACATTTAAAATAAACTAAATATATAATTAAAGAAAAGAAAGAGAAAGAGAAAGAAAATAGAAAGTAAAATAAAATTAAAAGAAAAGATGAATGGACTGAGGAGTCCTTATTGTTGGATGGTTCGCGAGGTGGGTGTGGCCTCTAAGGCTGCGTTGAGGCGGTGGTCGTGGTTCTGATGTGATTCCCTAGTAGCCTTTAGAACCTGAAACTAAGAAACTAAGATAAAATAAACTAAATTAAGCATAAGATAGTCAAAGAGAAGGAAAAAAAAGGAGATGATAAAAGTAAAACAAAAGATAAATGGTCTCAAGGACCCTTGGCTTGTCGAGTCGATGAAGCGGCCGGCATGAAATTATGTAGATCGGTCTCCATGAGGGAGACTGTGTTGGGATCCTTCCGCTTCTTCGACATAGATGTGGTGTAGCTCGATGGTTGTGGGCTAGGGTTAGAGAAGGAAAGTTGGGAGAAGTTTGAGAAAGAAAAGGAAAACTAAATGGGCTGAATGGATGAAAAAGGGAGGGGTGGGTGGTTTAAATAGAATTTCAAGTTAGGTAAGTTCACACGCCCGTGTATCGTGGGCATGGAGTGTCACACGGCCGCATCGCATGGCCGTGGTGGGCTTCGTTCATTTCTCCCACGCCCATGCTCAGGTCGCCACGCTCATGTGTAATATAACAGTGTCAACCATGGCCGCATCACACGACCGTGGGGTTTTGTCGGTGCCCGTGGTGTGGTGGTTGGAGTCTGTGACTTGAAGATTTTATTTGTTCTGACTCGTACTATTTCTGCCATGTCAATATGGAGAGTCGTGAGGTCCACACGGCCACGGCCACGGCCGTGTGCAAGGCCGTGTGGCTTAAAATTCTGTATTTTTGGTTAGTTTATAGTTAGGTGTTATAAAGAGAGAATAAAATAAATTGAATAAGATGAACAATGAAGAAGTTGATAGAATTAGTACTCAGGTTGCCTCCCGAGAAGCGCTCGTTTGTAGTCTTAAGCTAGACTCTCCTTTTATTTGTATATTCATGGTGGTTTGAGGAGTTGAAAGTCCTTCCTCGTGCTGGCAGTTCCATGATCATGATAGAGTTTAAGACGAGTAGCGTTTATTTTCAAAGAACCGAACATAGGGTTACTTACCTCGACTGTTCCGTACGAAAAAACATCGATTACCTTGAAAGGGATTTCCTTGCTGATGTTAGGATCAGGAGGAGACACTCGTGGATCTGCTTTATCTAGCAATACCTGATCTCCAATTTTGAACTTGGTTGTCTCGTAGGGTCGCCTTGGTTCTGCTTTGGGCATCCCTAGTTCTTTTTTAAAATATTTCTTCCCCTCTTTTAGTTATCGATCTGGATTATTTGTTCCTCATAAGTTGTTTCTTTGTTGGCACAGGGTTTAGGATCAGGATCATGCTATGGTGTTTCCTGAAAAGAAGGGTTAACCGAATGGTTATCAATAGAATTTGCTTTCTCACATTGGCTATTTGATGTTCTAGCTGAATCGAGGGCTTGAAGAGTGACTGTCTCGTCACCTACACAGAGTATAAGTTTGCCTGCATCAACATCGATTTTAGTTCTGGCAGTTGCTAAGAACGGTCTTCCTAAAATTAGGGGGATTGTGTTGTCCTCATCCATGTCTAAAACGACGAAGTCTACTGGGAATACGAATTTATCAATTTTCACAAGTACATCTTCAATTATACCCCTAGGAACTCTAATAGTTTTATCAACTAATTGAATGCTCATCCTAGTTTGTTTAGGTTTCCCTAGACCTAGTTGTTTAAACAATTTATAAGGCATGACATTTATGCTTGCCCCTAAATCAGCTAACGCATTATCAATAGATAAACTACCAATTAAGCATGGATTTGTAAAACTCCCTGGATCTTTTAATTTTGGTGGTAGTTTATTTTGCAACATTGCTGAGCACATTGGTTCAGTTCCACATGTGATTCCTCATCTATCTTCTGCTTATTTGTCAATAGTTTCTTTAAAAATTTCCTGGAATCTGGCATCTACGAAAGAGCTTCAAGAAATGGTAAGTTAATATGTAATTTCTTTAAAAGTTTAAGAAACTTACCGAACTGTTCCTCTGTATCGTCTTTTGTTATTGCTTGGGGATATGGTATGCGAGGTTTGTACTCTTTGATTATTGGTTTTAGCTTGTTATTGACCTCAACCATATCTTCTTCTACCGTATTCGTTTGTTTTGAATTAGGCTCGTCTAACCCTTCACTATCTTGAGCTGTTATGGCTAGAACTTGCTCTTTTGGGTTAGTTCCGGTGTTGCTTGGTAGTCTTCCCTGTGGTCTCTCAGACATTTGCTTAGCAAGTTGCCCGAATTCCTTGAACACTTGTGTCAATGCCTCAAGTTTTGTTTCTATCTTTTAGAAACATGTTTCTATATTTTGAGACCATATTTCTGAGGCTGCTATAAAGTTTGTTAGCATCTCTTCAAGGTTCGACTTCTTTTCCTGTGGGTAGGGCTGTTGTTAGAAGTTTTGGGATGGTTGTTGCCTTTGATTTCTTTGACCGCCCCATGAGAAATTGGGGTGGTTCTTCCAACCTAGATTATAAGTATTACTATAAGGGTTATTGTTAGATCGGAAATTATTACCCATATAGATCATTTGTTCGCTTTCCATACCCTGTTCGTAGGTGGGTACTCAGGATTCGTCACTCCTTCACTTGCGTAACACTGCATAACTGGATGTGCCTGTGAAGAACCATATAAACCATCAAATTTTTTATGTAGCAATTCTACCTGATTTGATAGCGCGGTTACTGCATCAAGGTTGAAAACTCCGGCTGCTTTGGCTGGCCTTATCCTTGTAACTTGCCACTGATAGTTATTCAATGACATCTCTTCTATAAACTCGTAGGCTACTTCAGGAGTTTTATTGTTCAGGGTTCCGCCGGTGGCTGAATCGATTAGTTGCCTTGTTGAAGGGTTCACACCATTGTAAAAAGTTTGGACCTGCAGCCACAAAGGTAATCCGTTGTGTGGGCACCTCTTTAACAAGTCTTTGTATCTTTCAAAAGCATTATAAAGTGTCTCTAAATCCATCTGCACAAAATAAGAGATATCATTCCTTAATTTGGCAGTTTTGGCTGGTGGAAAATATTTTAATAAAAATTTTTCGGTCATTTGGTCCCATGTAGTGATTGACCCTCGTGGAAGAGAATGCAACCACTGTTTGGCTTTATTTCTCAAAGAAAAGAGAAATAATCGAAGACGGATGGCATCATCAGAAACGCCATTTATCTTGAAGGTATCACAGAACTCTAGAAAATTCACTATATGTGTGTTAAGATCCTCATCCTGCAAACCGTCAAACTGAATAAGCTGTTGTATCATCTGTATAGTGTTAGGTTTCAGTTCAAAATTATTTGCAGAAATAGTAGGCCTAACAATACTAGACTCAGTTCCTGTTAAACTAGGTTTAGCATAATCATACATAGTACGTGGAACATGATGTTCGGCCATCTCTAGAGGTGGCGGATTATTTTCAGTCATCTCTTCCGTGGTATTTATTTCGGCTTCTTGCTCTTTGTCTATGTAGTTTAAGCTTCGCCTTATTTCTCTGTGATTACTAACAATGGTACCTTCAATATCAATGTCATAAAGTAGGGGTCCTGTCGGGTTCCTTCTAGTCATAAACTAGGGGTACCTGAAAGGAGTGAAAGAAAGAAAGAAAATTAGCAAAGTAAAAAAAAAAAATAAAAAATAATGAAAATAAATTTCAATAATAATAAAAAAATGGCTAAAGGAATAAAAATAAACGTTCTTAATATTTTAGTTCCCCTGCAACAGCACCAAAAACTTGATCGTTGTTTTTTGCAATGTCAAAGTCTTAAAATTTATAAAAAGAATGATCAAACCTGGAAACTAACTATGACAACGATTTGAGGCAAGCATACCTATCGAACAGTAGTATAGTTAAGGCAAGACCGGAATATCTAACCCAAAGGAACCAAAAGTACTAATACTAACTCTCTTTTTATTATTTAGCCTAAGAATTAAGGGAATTGTTTATCTAATCTAAAATTAACTAACTGCTAAACTAAAGACTCTAAGACAAAGAAGAATGAATTTGGGAAAATAACTTGGAAGAAAAACCAATTGATTAAGACGACATCCAAGGAAGAATCCACCTAGACTTCACTTGTTATCTAACTCTGAACAAGATGATTTATTCATTTGACTTGATCTGTAAGATTCCCTAAGTTATATTAATCCCTCTCTCGAGGCAACTAACGTCTAACCTTAGGTTGTTTAATTGAAATATCTTTCTAATTAAAACCCCTAGAATTGCATTAACTCGATCTCTGGACTCCCATATTAGGTTTCACCCTAATCAGGCAAAATCCTGTCACCTATCTCTAGACTCGTGATCAACTCCACTTAACTATGCTAGATCTACTCTTAGGCAGGGACTGTTGCTCCTCCACCTAAGCACATCATACTTGAATTAATATCCCAGAAATATCAAAACAAGAATTAAGAACACATAATTTAGAACAAGTCAAATATTTATCATATAGTTCAGCAAACGATAACAAGATTCATCTTAGGTTTCATCCCCCTCAAGTATCTGGGGGTTTAGTTCATAACAATAAAAGAAACATCTCAGAAGAAAAGATAAAACAAAACATAAGAAATCCCTAAAACCCCCTGAAGGAATTGAAGGAGAGATCCTCCGCCTTGAGTATGATTCCGGCTTCTTGAGATGAATCAACTAGCTATCTTCGAGTAATTCCCCACAAATCTGCCTTCTTTCACCTAGCTGGACGCCCTCTGACTAAAGCCTTAGGTTCCCTCTTTTCTGGTCATACTTAGGGTGTTTATATAGGCTTTTGAATATGTTTCTTTTCCCCTAAGTATCCAAATCCGAGTGAAACTCTTCTTTCCTGCGACAGGGACACGCCCATGGCACACGCCCGTGTAAGTCGTGGCCAGGCCGTGTTTGAACCTGTTGAATAAGGCACGGTGGTGTGGTCTTGGGCCCAGGCCGTGTGGATTTTGTGATATGGCCCATTTAATCTGTTTTGGGCCCATTTTCCATTTTTTTCGTCATTGGGTGCTCTCCTGAGTATAAAACATAGAAACAAAGGATTAGGAGCACCAAATTACATAAATCAAGGTTTAAATCATCCAAAAGCATGCTAAATGTGGGCCTAAAATATGTTACTTTTACGGTTTATCAACTAACCAACCAAATATGCTCATACACATTATTCATTATTTCTGATCAAAACATCAATATAAATATTTCATCACATAAACTAATATACAAGCACATTATAACCAATTTTGTAACAATCCACAAGACAGAAAATACACATATTATTAAATATCATATAACCGAACTTAATAAACATTCCCTCTATTATATTCTTAACATTTCACCTATTTATTCAACTTATATCTTAAGACTTTAACACCTACTATATACCAAGTTTATCACATACATGTAACTTAAATATCCCATTCGAATGCAAGCTCAAATCATGATCAAATGTAGTCAAATTTGAGCATAAAAATTAAACACATCAAGCACCCATTCAAAAGCACATAAAATCCAACTTAAGCAAAATGATCATGGATAAACCATTTTCAAACCAAACTGAACACAAGCATGGAAGTTAACCATTTTCGCATGGCTATTCATATATACATGACCAAAAATCAAACATTTCAACTCTGCTATACATGCCATATGCCCAAGTTCAACATAGTAAAATACCGAAAGAAACAGTCGATAGTGTGATAAGCTTTGCTGACGATCCCTGAGCTCGTAACGTGACTCCAAAATCTTAAAACAAAGGTAAACAAGAACACACACAGAGTAAGCTATTTAAGCTTAGTAAGTCTTAAACAAAAACATATATATATCAAAAATTAGATATTAACATTTTATTAACAAGGCCGAATATGCATAATATCAAATACAAGTTATCACTTACTACCAGATCACATTTAAAACTCACATACATATACCATATGGCCGAACATAATCAATCATATACATATATATAATTTCACTTTTATTATTACAAACACATCAACAGGCCGTAACACATAATTCATATTCACATAATCTTTTATCATTTCTAATAACTAACTTACCGTGTTTCCATATAAACAAGTAACTAACACATACCTGAACCTGTAATTCAATTTCACATTCGGTCTTTACTTCACATTGCCCGTTGAACCGTTCAGAATTAAAAAGGATACACAGATAGTCAGAAACTCATACAATGCCAGCGTCCCAGATGTGGTCTTACATGTAATCACATATCGATGCCACTATCCCAGACAAGGTCTTACACGAATCAAATACGATGCCAATGTCCCAGACATGGTCTTACATGTAAACACAAGTCGATGCCAATGTCCCAGACGTGGTCTTACACGATAACACATATTAGAAATCCTATGTCATGACATATGATTCCTATCTATTCCTAGGGTTCGTACGGGACTTTCAGACGTTGAATCTTGATCGAATCGAACTCGAAACATAGTTCCCTATTTCATATTCACATTCGGACAAAGTACACACACACACACACACACACATATATATATTCGAATAATTCAATTCATCACATAACATTTCTCAATTTAACAACATTTAAATGCTTATAGACTTACCTCGGATGTTGCCGGACGGTTTAATCGACTATTCGTCTACTTTCGATTTCCCCCGATCTAATTCCATTTTCTTTTGTTCTTGATCTAAATAAATTAAAATTTCACTAATTTAACCACATATTCATTCAATTTAATCCAAAAACACATAAATGGGAAAATTACCATTTTGCCCCTAAGATTTCACACTTTTTGCAATTTAGTCCCTATTGCATAAAACACAAAATATACAAAATTTGCATGTACAATGCTAGGACTGAATATTCACAAGTACTATACAGTCCATATATTTCATTTTTTTCACATTTTACTCCCTCAAAATTTTAGTTTTACAATTTAGTCCTAATTACTCAAAATCATCAAAAATCCCAAGACAAAACATGTTAATCCTTCACATATCTTTAATATTTCATCATCAAACAACAAAAATCACAAGCTATCATTAATGGCATAACACAAAACCATCATCAATTTCAAAAATTAAGACACGGGCTTTGAAGATAACTTAGCAATGATATCAAAAACGTAAAAATTATCAAAAACCAAGCTAGATACGTACCTTAATCAAACTCAACAATGGTCGAATACCCTAGCTCTCTTTCTTTCTTTTTCTTTTCCTTAATTTCGGCACAAAAAAGATGAGTATGGCTTTTTAATTCATGTTTTTTTATTATATTAACTTATAATATGTTTAATTATTATTTTAACTATTATAACTAATATATAAAAACTATATATTAATCAATATGTCGTCCACTACCTTTTATTATTGGCTAAATTACAACATAAAACCTCCATATTAAAAGAACAACCATTATTCGGCCCGTTTGAATTTAACCACTAAATTTTCATTTTACGCGATTAAGCCCTTTTATTAAATCGGGCACTCAAACGACGAAATTAAAACATGAAAATTTCACACAAGCAAATTCACACATAATAAACATAGAATATAAATTTTAAAATATTTTTTGAACTTGAATTTTTGTTCCCGAAACCACTGTTCTGATGAGGGTCAAAATCGAACTGTTACAACTGCGACAATTACGAGTTAAGAGGTGTTACAATCAGGTTCCATCTAGGTTGTTACAGCCAATTATGATTCTCATGTGGAAATGGGATTGTATTACTATGGACTTTGTATCAGGTTTACCGATAACGCCAAAAAAGAAAGATGTTATCTAAGTTATAGTTGATCGATTGACAAGTCCGCACATTTTATACATGTACGTACAGATTATTCACTTGACAAGTTGGAAGAATCGTATGTTCTAGAAATAGTTAAACTACACGATGTTCCATTATCAATAATCTTCAATCGTGATCCGAGGTTCACTTCCAGGTGTTGGAGTAAGTTACATGATGCCTTGGGTACCAAATTAAAGTTTAGTATAGCTTTCCATCCACAAACGGATGGTCAGTCAGAATGGGTGATTCAGATACTTGAAGACATATTACAATGTTGTATCATTGAGTTCGAGGATAGTTGGGAAAATTAATTATCATTAGCCAAATTTGCTTACAGTAACAACTATCAATCGAATATAAAAATGGCACCGTAAGAGGCTTTATATGGGCGTAAATGTAGATGCCCTTTGAATTGGTCCGAGTTGAATGAAAGAAAGTTAACCGGTGTTGATTTGGTTCAAGAAATTGAGGATAAAGTTAGAATTATCTGTGATAACTTGAAAGCTGCATCAGATTGTCAAAAATCTTATGATGATTTGAAGCGTAAAGATATAAAGTTTTCTATTGGTGAGAAAGTCTTTTTAAAAGTCTCGCCCTAGAGAAAAGTGTTGCATTTTGGCAAGAAGGGAAAGCTCAGTCTGAGATTCATTGGACTATATGAAATTTTAGAAAAGATCGAACCTGTGGAATACTAGTTGGTATTACCTCCAGAACTTGAAAGAATTCACAACATTTTTCATGTTTCCATGCTTCGTTGCTATCATTTCAATCCATCACATGTATTGTCAACGGATGGGATTGAATTACAGTCTAATCTAATGTATAGCAAAAAACTAGTTAAGATTTTAGCCCAGAAAGTGAAGGAGTTGATGAATAAATGTGTACCTTTAGTTAAAGTGTTATATCATTGACACTGAGTTGAAGAAGCTACGTGGAAAATAGAAGAATCAATTATATCACAATATTCGAACCTATTTTCTGGTAAGATTTTCAGGGACAAAAATTTCTTTAAAAGAGGGCGAGTTGTAACAGCCTGATTTCAGTGGAATTAGAAATAGTGGTTTCAGAACCACAATTCTAGTTAGAGAGTCAATTTTTATTATTTAATTTAATAAGAATGGTCGTGTAAAGGTTGTATAAAAATTTGGTTACAGAATTTTAATGTTTAGATAATTAATTAAATAAAAAGAACTAAATTATAAAGGTTGCAAAAGTTAGTTGTATTAGTGAAATGAGTTAAATAGCTATGGAAATAAAAACTAATGAACTTAAATGGAAATTAGCCATATTTTCTTTTGGGTGGATGGTTTTGGCTAGGTTACTAAGTAAAATTTTAGTCAATTAAAGGGTAAAAGGGTAATTGAATAATTAAAACATAAAGGAAAGGTTGGAAAAAACCATCATCTTCTTATTCAATTTCTTCCATCACCGAAAATACCACGGTTTTTCATGCTTGAGGTTCGACCAAGGTTTAAAGGTGTGCATGTAAGTAAAATTTTAGTTCATTTTAGTTCATTTTTATGTCTTTCGGTTCGTGTTAGCTTAATTTAGCTAACTCGGTGATTAGATCGTGAAATTTTTGAAAGTTGTAGAACATTCTATAGTTGAAATTTGAATGTTTTGATGTTAGTAGATGGATTTATGATATTGATGGTGGTTTTAGACTATTTTATAAAATAGCTTTGAATGGTTTCGTACCTAGGGACTAAATTGTTTAATGTGGAAATTTTCATAGGCTAGGGGTAAATATTATGTTATTTAGGGGGTTTTTTGGGCACTATTAGGAAATCAACACAAGCCTATCTAGTTTAATTTTATTAAGGTTGAAAGTTTAGAGATTTAGGGTTAAATCAAATAAAAGACAAAGTTTAGGTTGAATGTGTATATTAGTATAAAAGAGCTAATTACATGAATTTAATTATTGTTTTAAATGTTTGGATTATTTAATTGAATTATTTATTATAATTAGATCAAGATGCAAGTCTATCAACCACTAATCGAGGAAAAGAGAAGGTTGTCGAATAGGCGTTGTCGTATATCTGTAGTTATGGAATCTTGGCAAGTTCTTATTATACCATAAGTTATATTAAATTCCTTAATAATTTTTTTGCTTTAATATTCTTAATGTTAGTAGTTGTTGAATGTTGATGGATGAGAATTAATAATGAAATAAAGTTGCATTGGAAATAGCGTATCAGACTTTGAATCTAGCAAGCTTCGTGCCACTGTATTATATTAGGTTTTATACCTAGCAAGATTTATGCCAACGTAATTGTAACAAGCCTCGAGCCTAGCAGGCATTGAGGCGATGTGGCCGTATCAGGTAACTTGTATGGAAGATACTATTTCAATTAACTGTCGAATTTAAGAATGTTTACAACCTTATAAGCTTATATATGGTATATCAATTCGTGACTTGGTGAATTTAAATGATGTGGATTTTTATAGATTAAATTATCTTGGTTGTTTGAGATAGGGAATCATGATACGTTGTTACATTAATGTACTTAAATTTATGAGTATAACAAGTTAACTTCAAAAATTTACTAAGCTTTACTCGAGCTTACTTCGTTTGATTTAATTTTGTAGGTCCGTTGGAATTTTAACGTCAATTGGACCAGCTCAAGAGGTCTCACACTATCCACTATATATTCGGTAGTCATTTTGTTCATTTTGGGGTCGGATTGAAATGGCATGTAAATAGGGTATCTAGATGTATATGTTTTAAACTCTAGTTAATAAACAACTTTTGTTGGATTAGTAACTTGTATAAGTCATTATGGTACTTGATGGACATGCTTGGTGTTTTGCAATGGTTATATGTAGTTATCTGATAAACTGTAAAAGTAACGTATTTTAAGCCCACATTTGGCATGCTTTTGGATGATTTAAGCCTTGAATTATGTAATTTGGTGCTTTTAATCCTTTGTTTTCATGTTTTATACTCAGAAGAGCACTGGATGACGAAAAGAATGGAAAATGGGCCCAAAACGGAGTAAATGGGCCATATGACAAAATCCACATGGCCTGGGCCCAAGACCGCACGGCCGTGCCTCATTCAACAGCTTCGAACACAGCCTGGCCGCGACTTACACGGGCGTGTGCTATGGGCGTGTCCCTACCGTAAGAAAGAAGAGTTTCACTCGGATTAGGATACTTAGGGGAAAAGAAACACATTTAGAAGCCTATATAAACACCCTAAGTATAACCTAAAAGGGGGGAACCCGAGGCTTTAGTCAGGGGGCGTCCAGCTAGGCCAAAGAAGGCAGACTTGTGGGGAATTACTCGAAGATAGCCAGTTGATTCATCTCAAGAAGCCGGAATCATACTCAAGACGGAGGATCTCTCCTTCAATTCCTTCAGGAGGTTTTAGGGATTTCTTATATTTTGTTTTATCTTTTCTTTTGAGATGTATTCTATTATTATTATGAACTAAACCCTCAGATACTTGAGGGGGATGAAACCTAAGATGAATCTTGTTACCGTTTGCTGAACTATATGATAAATACTTGATTTGTTCTTAATTATGGGTTCTTAATTATTGTGTTGATATTTCCAGGATATTAATTCAAGTGTGATATGCTTAGGTGGAGGAGCAAAAGTCCTTGCCTAAGAGTAGATCTAGCATAATTAAGCGGAGTTGATCACACGCCTAGAGATAAGGTGACGAGATTTTGCCGGATTGGGGTGAAACCTAATATGGGAGTCCATAGATCGAGTTAATGCAATTCTAGGGGTTTTAATTAGAAATAGATTTCAATTAATCAACCTAGGGTTAGACGTTAGTCGCCTCGAGAGAGGGATTAATATAACTTAGGGAATCTTACGGATCAAGTCAAATTTATAAATTGTCTGGTTCAGAGTTAGATAACAAGTGAAGTCTAGGTGGATTCTTCCTTGGGTGTCGTCTTAATCAATTGGTTTTTCCTAAAAGTTATTCTCCAAATTCGCTCTTCTTTGTCTTATAGTCTTTATTTTAGTTGTTAGTTAATTTTAGATTAGATAAAAATTCATTTAATTCTTTGGCTAGATAATAAAAAGAGAGTTAGTATTAGTACTTTTGGTTCCTTTGGGTTCGACATTCCGCTCTTGCCTTAACTATACTATTGTTCGATAGGTGCACTTGCCTCAAATCATTGTCGTAGTTAGTTTCCAGGTTTGATCATTCTTTATATGAATTTTAAGACTTTGACATCGCATAAAACAACGATCAAGTTTTTGGCGTCGTTGCCGGGGAACTGAAATATTAAGAACGCTTAATTTTTATTACTTTAGCCATATTTATTTTATTTTTGCAATTTACTTTTATTTTTAACTTTTCTAAAATTTCTTCCTTTGGTTCCTTCAAGGTACCTCTAGTTTATGACTAGAAGGAACCCGACAGGACCCCTACTTTGCGACAGTGATATTGAAGGTACCGTTCACAAAAATCTCAGAGAGATAAGGCGAAGCTTAAACTAAATAGAAGCAAAGCAAGAAGCCGAGATTAATAGCACCGAAGAGATGGCTGAGAATAATCCGCTACCTCCAGAGGCAAAAGAACATCATGCTCCACGAACTATGTATGATTATGCTAAACCTAGTTTAACAGGAACTAAGTCAAGTATTGTTAGGCCTACTATTGCTGCAAATAATTTTAAACTGAAACCTAACACTATACAGATGATACAACAGTTTGTTCAGTTTGATGGTTTGCAGGATGAAGATCCTAACATACACCTAGCAAATTTTCTAGAATTCTGTGATACCTTCAAAATAAATGGCGTTTCTGATGATGCCATCTGTCTTCAGTTATTTCCCTTTTCTTTGATAAATAAAGCCAAACAGTGGTTGCATTCCCTTCCACGAGGGTCAATCACTACATGGGATCAAATGACCGAAAAATTCTTATTAAAATATATTTCGCCAGCCAAAACGGCCAAGTTGAGGAATGATATCTCTTCTTTTGTGCAGATGGATTTAGAGACACTTTACGATGCATAGGAGAGATACAAAGATTTGTTGAGGAGGTGCCCACACCACGGATTACCTTTGTGGCTACAGGCCCAGACTTTTTACAATGGTGTGAACCCTTCAACACGGCAACTAATCGATTCAGCCGCCGACAGAACCCTGAACAACAAAACTCCTGAAGTAGCCTACGAGTTTATAGAGGAGGTGTCATTGAATAACTATCAGTGGTAAGTTACAAGGACAAGGCCAGCCAAAGCAGCCGGAGTTTTCAACCTCAACGCAGTAACCGTGCTATCAAATCAGGTAGAGTTGTTACATAAAAAATTTGATGGTGTATATGGTTATTCGCAGGCACATCTAGTTATGCAGTGTGACGCAAGTGAAAGAGTGGTGAATCCTAAGTACCCACCTTACGGACAGGGCATGGAGAGCGAAAAAATTAACTATATGGGTAACAATTTCCGATCTAACAATAACTCTTATAGTAATACTTATAATCTAGGTTGGAAGAACCACCCCAATTTCTCATGGGGTGGCCAAGGAAATCAAAGACAACAACCATCCCAAAACTTCCAACAACAGCCCTACCCACAGGAAAAGAAGCCAAACCTCGAGGAGATGCTGACAAAATTCATGGCAGCCACAGAAACACGTTTTTAGAATACTGAGACATCCTTTAAAAATCAACTTGAAAAATCAACTTGAAAAATCAACATAGGAGCTCAAGGATCAAATCGGGCAACTTGCTAAGCAGATCTCTGAGAGACCACAGGGAAGACTACCGAACAACACCGAGACTAACCAAAAGAGCAAATTCAAGCCATAATAGCTCAAGATAGTAAAGGGTTAGACGAGCCCAATTTAAGGCAAAAGAATGTGGTAAAAGAAGGAAAGGTTGAGGTAAAACCAAAACCGGTAATCAAAGAGTACAAACCTCGTATACCATATCTCGAAGAAATAATGAAAGACGACATAGAGGAATAGTTCGGTAAGTTTCTTAAACTTTTAAAGAAATTATATATTAACTTACTGTTTCTTGAAGCTCTTTCGCAAATGCCAGATTCTAGGAAATTTTTAAAGAAGCTATTGACAAATAAGGGAAAGATAGATGAGGAGTCACATGTGGAACTAAATGCAGTAGACTCAGCAATGTTGCAACATAAACTACCACGAAAATTAAAAGATCCAGGGAGTTTTACAATTCCATGCTTAATTGGTAGTTTATTTATTGATAATGCGTTAGCTGATTTAGGGGCAAGCACAAATGTCATGCCTTATAAAATGTTTAAACAACTAGGTCTAGGGAAACCCAAACAAATTAGGATGAGCATTCAATTAGCTGATAAAACTGTTAGAATTCCTAGGGGTATAATCAAAGATGTACTCGTGAAAATTGATAAATTCGTATTCCCGGTAGACTTTGTCGTTTTAGACATGGATGAGGACAACACGATCCCCCTAATTTTAGGAAAACCATTCTTAGCAACTGTCAGGACTAAAATCGATGTCGGTGCAGGCGAACTCATACTCTGTATAGGTGACGAGACAGTCACTCTTCAAGCTCTCGATTCAGCTAGGACATCAATTAATTAAGGTGAGAAAGTAAATTATATTGATAACCATTCGGTTAACCCTTCTTTTCAGAAAGCACCACAGCATGAACCCAATCCTAAACCCCGTGCCAACAAAGAAATAACTCATGAGGAACAAGAGATTCAAATCGATGAACTAGAAGAATGGAATACGCATCTCCAAGAAAAACTAGGGATACATGAAGCAGAACCAAAGCCACTCTACGAGACAGACAAGTTCAAAATTAGAGATCAGGTATTGTTTGATAAAGCAGACCCACAAATACCTCCCCCTGATCCTAACATAAATAAAGAAATCCCTTTTAAGGTGGTCAATGTTTTCCCTTACGGAACAGTCGAGGTAAGTGGCCCTATTTTTGGCACTTTGAAAAAAACGCTACTCGTCTTACACAATATCATGATAATGGAACTGCTAGCATAAGGAAGGACTTTCAACTCCTCAAACCACCATGAATATGCAAATGAGAGGAAAGTCTAGCTTAAGACTATAAACGAGCGCTTCTCGGGAGGCAACCCGAGTACTATCCATATTAACTTCTACATTTTTTTATTTTATTTATTTTATTCTTTCCTTTCAGCACCTAACTCTAAATCAAACCAAGTGCAGATTTCCCAGCCACACGGCCGTGGCCGTAGCCGTGTGGATGCACCGAATCTCCGTACTGACATGGCAGAGATGGTACGAGTCAAAACGAATCAATCTTCAAGTTGCGGATTCCAACTACCACACCACGACCGTGCGATATGGCCGTGGCTAACACTGTTAGATCATACACGGACGTGGTGATCAGAACATGGGCGTGGGAGAAGCGAACAAAGCACCACATGGCCGTGCGATACGGCCGTGTGACACAACACGCCCATGGTACACTGGCGTGGGAACATACAAGACCTAAAAATTCTATTTAACCCCCTATTTTCTTCTTACCTACTAACCATCTCCTTTCTCGCATCTCATCCCTTAGATATCCCCCTCCCCACACTTTTTCTTCTTTAGCTATTACCCAAACCCTTGAGCTCCACCACATCTATGACAAAGAAGCGGAAGGATCCTGGCGCAGTCTCCATTTTTGAGACCGATCTATATAAATTCATGCCGGCCGCTTTATCCATTCGACAAGCCAAGGGTCTTTGAGGCCATTTAATTCTTCTTCTTCTTCACTCTTCTCCTTTATTTTCCTTCTCTTTGACTATATTATGCTTAAATTAGTTTATTTTGTCTTAGTTTCTTTGATTTAGGTTCTAAAGGCTGCTAGAGAATCACACCAAAACCACGACCACTACCTCACTACAGCCTTAGAAGTCACACCCACCTCGTGAACCATCCAACAATAAGGACTCTTCGGTCCATTCGTCTTTCATTTTAATTTTATTTACATCTCTATTTTCTTTCTCTTTATCCTTCTTTTCTTTAATTATATATTTATTTTATTTTAAATATGTCTTAATATTTCCTGGCTAATTCTCTACGAGCTTCCCAATCTATTCATCTAGCGTAGAGCTCAGTAGCAGCCACCACACCTCTGGACTCCCAACTCAAGGAAACCATCCAAATTTAGGAAGTTTCACCTCTCCCTCTCTTCTAAATTTCATATACATCTTTGTACATTGAGGGCAATATACATCTTAAGTGTGGGGGGTGAATATTTATTTTAAGAAAGTGCCTAACTTTCTTCATTATTCTCAAATCCCTGAATTTTGCCATGAATGATATCTTGTCTTAAAGTAAGTTTATCATATTATGATTAAAATGAAATTTCCTTTGATTTATGATTTTTATTGATATGTTTTGGATTAAGTCATTAATAACTGTGCATTGATGATTAAATTTGAAGGATACTAGAGAATCAAGCATGATCAGTCTATTTTCAAAAATCAAAAATTTTTCTAGGTTGTCCACCTGAATCTAATTATTACCTTGAAATTTGAAATTTACGAGGTTGATATCAAACACCCATAATTTTTGTGAGATTTTGAGCCTGTTAGAGCATACATCCTTTCTTGCTCACTTTATTGATTATGAGTGTGTCAACATTAATCTGTTATTCTAGAACTTGCTTCGATTATACATGTCAAGACCACACCTTTGATTTGATATACAGAGATGACAAAGGCACCTTCACACTTACTCCACTAAAAAGCTTACCTTCACACTTAATGCCTAGTGAACCCCTTTGATCCTAACAACCCTTTTTATTAAATCACCTACTACTATTAACCCAAAAACCCTTTGTATTTATTATCACCATTCCTTTGACTACCCTTATGTCGAGATTTGATTTGATCAATTGCCCAACTATTTTATCTATTTCAATTATTAAATCTATCCTTTATATTTGACTTGTTCTTAAAAAACAAAAGAAAAGAAAAGAAAAGAAAAGAAGAAGAAATTTCGAAGAATATTCATTATTAGTTTTATGAGCTTATACATGTAAATTCCAAATCTTGAATAAGAAGCTCGTTTTATTAGTTTCCAGTTAATATAATTATTTATTATCAGTTCATTATTTCTAGTTAGGTAAATTGTCAGGTCAATCTCAATTCTAACCTTCTAATTCAGCCTATATCCATACCCTTAACCTAAGCCCCGTTACAACCCTGTAAAGACCTTTTGATTTGTGTATCATCTCATATTAAAGTGGTAGAGATTTGATTTTCATGCAAGCCTATGTGAGTAACTCTTCATGTTTGACTTTTGAGTGCTTAATTTTGAACCTTAAAACACTTTGAGTGGTTTGAGTGAATCTTTAGTGAGGATGATAACTCTTGTCGATTTTGAATCAGAGGTAATTATTTAGATGAGGGAAAAATACCTATTTTTTTGTGCTACAAATGTATGACTTTGAGTGTTTGAATCTTTAGGACTCTTTGAGTTGAATTATCCATGTATGAATTATCTTTGAATTATGATGAAACATTATTAATGAATATTATGAATCAAGGAAGTTCATTTTAATTGTAAGTTGAGAATTTTGCTTGAGGACAAGCAAAAGCTTAAGTGTGGGGGTATTTGATAAACCGTAAAAGTAACATATTTTAAGCCCACATTTGGCATGCTTTTGGATGATTGAAGCCTTGAATTATGTAATTTGGTGCTTTTAATCCTTTGTTTTCATGTTTTATACTCAGAAGAGCACCGGATGATGAAAAGAATGCAAAACAGGCCCAAAACGGAGTAAATGGGCCATATCACGAAATTTACATGGCCTGGGCCCAAGACCACACGGTCGTGCCTCATTCAACAGCTTCGAACATGGCCTGGCCGCGACTTACACGGGTGTGTACTATGGGCGTGTCCCTGCCGTAAGAAAGAAGAGTTTCACTCGGATTAGAATACTTAGGGGCAAAGAAACACATTCAGAAGCCTATATAAACACCCTAAGTATAACCTAAAAGGGGGGAACCCAAGTCTTTAGTCAGGAGGCGTCTAGCTAGGGCAAAGAAGGCAAATTTGTGGGGAATTACTCGTAGATAGCCAGTTGATTCATTTCAAGAAGCCGGAATCATACTCAAGACGGAAGATCTCTCCTTCAATTCCTTCAAGGGGTTTTAGGGATTTCTTATGTTTTGTTTTATGTTTTCTTTTGAGATGTATTCTATTATTATTATGAACTAAACTCTCAGATACCTGAGGGGGATAAAACCTAAGATGAATCTTGTTACCATTTGCTGAACTATATGATAAATATTTGACTTGTTCTTAATTATGTGTTCTTAATTCTTGTGTTGATATTTTCGGGATATTAATTCAAGTGTGATGTGCTTAGGTGGAGGAGCAAAAGTCCCTGCCTAAGAGTAGATCTAGCATAATTAAGCGGCGTTGATCGTACGCCCAGAGATAGGGTGACGAGATTTTGTCGGATTAGGGTGAAACCTAATATGGGAGTCCATAGATCTAGTTAATGCAATTCTAGGGGTTTTAATTAGAAATAGATTTCAATTAATCAACCTAGGGTTAGACGTTAGTCGCCTCGAGAAAGGGATTAATATAACTTAGGGAATCTTACTGATCAAGTCAAATGAATAAATCGTCTGGTTCAGAGTTAGATAACAAGTGAAGTCTAGGTGGGTTCTTCCTTGGGTGTCGTCTTAATCAATTTGTTTTTCCTAAAAGTTATTCTCTAAATTCATTCTTCTTTGTCTTAGAGTCTTTATTTTAGTTGTTAGTTAATTTTAGATTAGATAAAAATTCATTTAATTCTTAGGCTAGATAATAAAAAGAGAGTTAGTATAGTACTTTTGGTTCCTTTGGGTTCGACATTCCGGTCTTGCCTTAACTATACTATTGTTTGATAGGTGTGTTTGCCTCAAATCGTTGTCATAGTTAGTTTCCAGGTTTGATCATTCTTTATATAAATTTTAAGACTTTGAAATCCCATAAAACAACGATCATTATCATTAAGTATCATATTAAGATGGAAATGGTTATTATATGTATGAGTAATATGGTATTGGTTGGTAAAATAGATGTAAGAAGTAAGCTAGCATAATGTATGTGATCATGGTAGTTGTTATATTTTGAATTGACATTTAAATTGTGGTGCTAATGAAGGCATATTGGTTAGGCACATAAGTTGTTGTGATTTGGCATGATTTGGTTGTGTTGGTATTTTTTTTAATGTGTTTAAATAGGGTGAAAGTGTCTTGAATTGATTTGGATTGGTGCTCAAGCAATTGAGTTGAAATGGCTTGTTTTAGGGTTATTCAGGGAGAACACGGTTTATCAAACGGTCGTGTGCCACACACGGTCACACCACATGATTGTGTGTATCTTTAATTTTTAGGTGCAGGTGTCACACGGTTTGAGACACGGTCTTCTGTCTCAAGTCAGTTTTTTGCACGACCTAGCACACGACCTACGACACATCTATGTGAATCAACGTCGAATATACACACGATTTGGCACACGGCCTGCGACACAATTGTGTTATCCTAATTTGAATACTCACATGAGCAGATACAATGGCTGGGACACGGCCATGTGTCCCTACTTTGAATGCCCACACAGTCTCAGCTATGTTAAACGGTTTGGCCTGTAATAGCCTGATTTAGGGGCTAGTCGGAACAGTGGTCTCGGGACCACTAATCCGGGGTCAAAGAAAATTATTTTAATTTTTTTTCATGGGTTATAGCATGATTATAAAGGTGCATGAAAATTTTGGTACTTTAATTTTAGCGATTTCATGTCGCATAAAGTGCGAAAGTTCTATTTTATTTGCTAGAGATGCTAAATAGCCATAGAATATTAGTCGGAGGTCCTTAAAGTGCAAATAGGCCATGGGGGGAGTGATGGCCGACCATAGCGGACAAAGAATAGACTTTGTCATTTGGTTAGGTGAAATTTGGTGATAAAAATTTATTTTTATCATAAAATACAGAAAAGAAAATATCACCTTTTCTCTCCATTTTCTCTCCACTGAAAATGAGCGGCAAAAATGGGGGTTGAGAACTCAAAATTTCAGCCAAGCTTCCTTCCTTGTAAGTAAGTGATTTTGATGACCTTTCATGAAAATTTTTGTACTTTTGGAACCCCTAAAGCTTAAGCTAGCTAATGAGGGGACTATTTTGCAAAATGATTAAGATCTGGGGTTTTTCCATGATAGCAATTAAGTTGTTTGCTGCATTTTTATGGGAGGAAATGAGTCTTAGTTGTGAGATGAACAACTTTTGTGAAATGTGTTACCATGAAAACACCTAAAAGGACCTCTTTGTAAAAGTTGTGAAATAGATGGTAAAATGTGTGTAATAGTTGAAATATTGAGTTGCTATAGGAGGAAATATGAATCAGCTAGGCTTGATTAACAAATAAATTGGATGAAAATCGATATACGAGCCTAGGGACAAAATCATAATTTTGCCAAAGTCCATGGGTAAAATGGTAATTTTTCTAAAGTATAAATTTTGAAATGTATTGATTAGTGTGGTGATTAAATGGGTAAATTTTATTGTTATAGATCAAAGCAAACGAGATTCGGACCTAGAATAGGAGAAAAGAGAAACGTGGATAAATAGGTCCCTTTTTACCCTTTTTGGTATCGAGGTAAGTTCGTGTGCAAATAATACAATTTTATGTGAGGTATTTAATATTTCAATGTTGAATGAATTGTATATTGTCTTTACGAATATATATTAAATATGTTTTGACGAGATGTTAAGAAATGAAAATCTCCAATTGAACTTAAGTATAGAATGGAAGGCAAATATCATAATACTATGATAATTAAGGTCCCTGTAAGACCATATTTGGAATATGGCTTCGATGTGAGATTTCGTATAAGACCATGTCAGGGACATGGCATCGATATGACATTCATGTAAGACCTTATCGAGGATATGATGTTGATATAATACTAAATGTTGAATGATTCAACAGTTATGTTGAAAATGAGAAAGTATGTGGACATGTCATGAGAGGTACAAGTATGTACCCAAAACTCATTTGAAGTGAATTCGGTATGTGATGTACCCATGGTAAGTTCATGTGTAAACGATGCCTCTTGATTTCATATGTTATACTTATTAATGCATTGTGAGAATGCGAATGATTATTGTAGATGAGCATTCGAAATAGGAAAATGAATGTGGATAAATATCTGTGAATGTGTAATTAAATGGTGGGCTGTGTGCGATACCACCTTAATATTTATTTACGATGGGCTGTGTGCGATACCATCGTATTTATTATCAATGGTGGGCTATGTGCAATACCACCTTATTGTTGTTATCGATGGGCTGTGTGCGAAACCATCGTGTTTAGTATTAATGGTGGGCTGTGTGCGATACCACCTTATTTATTATTATTCCGAGGTGATTTCGAGAAACTTGACTAAATGAAATTTTACATGTGGCTTTGTGGTGACAAATGCAGGATATAAATGCTACTAAAGGTGAACAATGTTATATGTTATGTATTTGTGATATGTGAAGGTTTGGAATAAGTAAGCATTACGAATGATTGAATGAGTAACCATGAGCTTAGATGTAAATCTCATTGTAATACCTTTGCAGTGGAGTAAAATAAATGAATGTCAATAGTTGATTTATATTTGCATATGAACTTACTAAGCATTATTGCTTACCATTCTTTCTTTCCTATCTCTCATAGGTTAACTTAACTAGCTCGGGTTGGAGATCGCTGGAGATGTTTTCACACTATCGAGCAGTCACTTGGGTATAAGGTTTCAAGTCTTCTTGACATATGGCATGTATGGGGATCTTATTTTTGTTTAATTAAGTCATAGTTAAAGTAGCCAAATGTGTTGGCCTAAAATAGTTTATGGTTCGGTTGTGTATAGCCACGTATGATGGCTTATGTCGTTTGTATTTATGCTAGCGAGAATGCTCTCTCGTATCTGGGAAGATAGTTTGGTTTTCATGGTTAAAATGTGAAAATCTAAGTATTACAACTGATGGTTTGAGAATGATATGTGATGATGTGTGAATGTGTGCAAGTTAGGGTGGCTAAATGGCTTAGAAAATAATCTTGAATTGGTCCACATGGGTAGACACACATGCGTGTATTTAGGCCGTATGTGACACACAGTCAGTCCCATGGGTGTGTGACTAGGCCGTGTGTCCCCTGCATGTTAATGTTGCAAGTCAATGTCGACCACGGGCTAGACACACGGGCGTGTGCCTAGGCCGTGTGCCCCTTATATGGTTGCTGACATCATAAATAGAATACGCAAGTTTTTACACACGGGTGAGGACACAGGCGTGTCTAGACCGTGTGGAGGACACGGGCGTGTGCCTGGCCGTGTGAAAACCCCTGTAGGTTCAAAGTCAAAATAAATTCCACACAGACTACAAACATAGACGTGTGTGACCACACGGCCTGCCCACACGGGCGTGTTCCATTTCACACAGGCGTGTGGCCCCTTTTTAGGCAAAATTTTTCTAAGTGCGTGGAAGTCTCCGGTTAAATTTCGAGACCTTCCAAATGTATGTTTAAGGCCTCGTAGGCCCATGATTAAGATGTTATGCATATGTATGAGAAGTTTTAAGTTGGAAATGAAATTTTAAACCCAAAGTTATATGTTCAAGCAAGTTAAGTCCGGTAATGCCTCGTACCCTGTTCCGGCGTTGAATACGGGTAAGGGGTGTTACATGGCCACACGACTATGTGACCCCTATTTCTGAAAGTTTCAAGTTTTTTCTAAATTTTCTGTTTTATTTTGAAATGGTCCCTAAATGTTTTCAAACTATTTTTAGGGCCTCGTAAACTCGATTTAAGGCGTGTGAGTGTGCTTTCTCTATAATTAACTTATGTTATTGAATGTCATTAATTAAATGGTATAATTGTTTCTAGTGTAAGATAAATGTTCCAATTTGTATCGTAATGCTTCGTAACCCTAATTCGGCAACGGAGATGGGTTAGGGATGTTTCACAAGGACTTTGCTTGGTATTGTCTTTGGCACTTTTTACCAACATAGGTTCGTTTAAACGAGAAGGGTATTTCGCTGTCTCCCTTTATGTAGCTGACGTGGTGAGGCCGAGTGTGTGGATCATGTTTTGTTGCTTTATTCATATGCACAAGCTATTTGGAGTAGTACTGGATATATTTTGATATATTTAATTTTAAAAAAATATTTAATATTTTGATATATGAAATTCAAACATGTTTCAATATATATATAAAACATGATTATTTAAATGTTCCAAATTTCAAATTTCAATACGAAAATTTTTTATATATTACAATATTAAATATTTTTTAAAACTAACTGTTTTAAAAGAATATTCCATCATTTTTAAATATATCAAAATATTCAATATATATTTTAAATTAAATATTTTAAAAGGTTATTTTAGTATCACTTTTAACAATTTTAGAGTTAGCCTTAATATATATATAACAAATTGAATATTTTTAAAACTTAGAAATACCTGCTCCTCCTTGGCTCTGATACTAGATTATCCCGAAGACCTGAGAATGGAGTTTGAATTGAAAAGTTTGAAATGTGATAACTGTAATTGTTTGAAATTAAAATTTGATTAAATCTTGAAGAGGAAAATAATTTAAATCTTCAATTTTAAAAATTTGGAGAAACTTTAAAACTTTGGAGAAACGAGTTTTGATTTCTGAATTGGGTATTTCAAGTCGTGCCTTTCATTCTAAATCTGATAGCCTTTTATAGAGGGATATTTTCTCTTTACATCATTTGAACCGGGAAATTCAATCCCTTTCATCATTACATAATTGAAACTTTGATTACATAATTAAAACTTTCCAGAGAATATGTTCTCTGGTTACAGAAATACAAACTACAGAGAATATTTACTATTCATGCGTCATAGAATCTTACTGTTCTTGCCAGGAATATTTACTGTTGACACCAGAGAATATTTCAGAAACACCCCAAACCCGGCCCACGAGCTTTGACCAGATTTGGTATGTTCCTCAAGTAAACCGGTTCAAAGTTCTTTTGTTTCTTAGGGAAACCTTGTGTGATTTAAAAAAAAATATTGTTTGGGTTGGGCTTGTGTTGAAACAGACTCGATTTTATTTTGAAAACCCCTTTTTAATATTAAGTGATAAAACATTTAAGGTTTAGTTTAAAGAAATTTTCCTTAAACTTTAATAAATAAGGTTCATAAACATAATAAATAAATAAAAATAAATGTAAAATGATTCAACTATGGCCTTATGGCCATATTACATCAAATAATTTCCAAATAATTCAAGTACTTAAAAACTCATAGTCCATAAAAATAAAGACTTCATGTTGAGCATGGCCACCACAAGTTCTGCCGTCTCGGTCCATCACTGTTCATCACCTGAAACATGGTCCCACAACGGGGTGAGTCAAACAGACTCAATGTGTACACGACACTAAATCATAATAGAATTAGGCATACAAGAGTTACACATTCAGAACAATGAATACAAGTTATGATGCATTCCCAAACCCAAACCTAATTGTCCATCCGCTACACACCCTCGTACCTGCCAGTCACACCGTGGGGACTACTAAGTCGACCCTCCTTTCGCTACACACCAAATTGCGGTCTTAGGTCACCATATTCGTGGTCTTAGGTCACCACGTTCAGATTACTGTGGTCTTAGGTCACCACTTTCAGATATCACGGTCTTAGGTCACCGTGTTCGTGGTCTTAGGTCACCACATTCACTTTCCCTTTCAAACAAACCCATATGCCCCATATAATAATATGCATAAACATGCCAGAGTTCACATTCTTATCATATTCTCATGTTACTAATAACATTTTTCATATTCCTAGTAGGAGTAGGAAACGTACCTGAGTACTAAGTACCATAACATGATACCTTAGCCACTTTCATATTCTTAATGTCACATATTTTAATTAAACATGCCATAAAACGTATTATGAAGTAGTGTGGGGTACACACCTGATTCGTTTAGCAAATTTTTTGAGATCTCGAAATCTGATCTATCACTTAGATCCTTAATCCCTACATTTGATTAATCACTTTAAAAAGCCATTCGGCCATAAATCCAAATCCTAGTAGGATTAGTATACTTAAACTTACCTTGATTGCAGATTTGATTAATAATCAAATCCCGAAATTTGTAGTATTCCTTCCTTAAAAATCGGCTAGCCACCAAATCATTTAACTAGGTCAGTTTTCAGCTTTTGAATAAATTGGAAATAATTCTAAATACCAAAAATAAGCCTTGGCCGAATACTTCATATGCTTACCTTGTGGATTTTAAATCCCGAAGCTCACCGAATAACTAGGGAACACGTGGCCTATGGTGTACCTTCGGGAAAAGAACTTCTCCTTCCTTGTAGTCGACACTTAGTAAATCCCGAAAGATCTCTTCAAAGTTTCGGTAATAAGATATTAATGGGGTTAGTCCTAGATTTCGGCAAATCTTAAAAGAAAAAGGATGAAACCGAATGAGATCTTACCCTTACTTGAAAAAATTGATTGCACCTTCACTTCAATCTTCAGAGATTCGGCTATGGCTAGATGATGATCTTACAACTTTCGGCTTTTGGAGGAATTAGAGAAGGAAGAATAAAGATGGAGGATTCGGCTAGAACACATGGTATTTCGGCTTGGCAAAAATAGAAGAAGAAGATTTGGTGAAGAGAATTCGGCAGAGGCTTTCAAAGAACAGAAAATAATGCAGAATGGCCTCTCTTTTCCTTTTATAGCCGAAATTACTAAGCTAGAGTCCCTTACTTGGCCACCACTCTTCTATTTTGATAGCTTTATCCCTTTAATTTAAAATAATTAGAGAATAATCCTTTATTATCTCTTCAAAAATAATCCAAATTAAATCCCTTATTTATCACCTTATTAATCGAATATTTATGAAAATAAAACTCCTCCTTTCTAGAAGGCTTGTGCCGTCCACCTCAGGCTTCTAGAAGCAAAAAAAATAAAACTTTCTTTATTTGCTTCCCAAGTGACTCGAACTCAGGCCCAACACCTTGCATGTGGCGCCATTTCCAGAGGCCCTAAGTGGCATCTTCGAGCCACTTTTCCAAGCCTTGTTGTGTGTCAAATTTCACCAACTTTTTCTTTTAAGGCCACCTTGCCTTAATTTCCTCTTTTAAACTTTAAAACTCGACATTTCTAAGTCATTTCTAAGTTTCCAAAAATTTTCGTTCGCTCAGTAAACTTGACATTTCCTTACATTTCCAAGTTTCCAAATGTTCACTTTCCTCTTTTGAATCATTTCTAAATCATGTCCATACATTTTCGAGTTTCCAAAAATGTTCATTTCGAGATCATTTCCATACATTTTCGTGTTTCCAAAATGTTCATTTCCAAATCATTTTCATTCATTTCCTGTTTCCAAAAATATTCAAAATTTATTCTTAGTACATAAAACATGTCACTTACACAATTAAACCGAAAATGCATAGGCCCTTTCCGAATGTTACGCTTCTACCCTCCTTAAAAATAATTTCGTCCTCGAAATTACTTACTAACAGTCGTACAATCCTTCTCACCGAACTATGCTTACGCTGCGCACTCTGATCTTAATAGAACTACCATACTTTCTAGGCACAATCTCTAAGTTCACGTCCCTTAGAACTCGTTTTCTAACGTCGCGATTTAATCTGATTTAAGAGTTTTATACATTAGTACTTTTGTTTCACTGATTAACCGTGAACAGTTTTATGAAAAGAGATGTTTAAAAGTGGTTCTTTCGATCAAACAAAGTTCTCAGCTCAAGTTCACTATTCAGAAAGTCACGTTCACATTCATCAACCAATTATGAACTTTCGTTCATTCAGAGAAATGTTGTAGTTTTCATTGTTGTTGTTTTTCCACTACCCAGGGATATTTTCGTAATTTGTCCTACAGGGGTATTTTCGTAATTTTTCAAAAGAAAAAGTTCCTTGGTGATTTTGTCAAAAAGTATTTTGGTATTTTTAAATTCCCGGGGTATTTTGGAAAAAATTTGAAATCTGAGGGTATTTTGGTAATTTTGGACCTCAGGGGTATTTTGGTAATTTTTCACAAATAGGGGTAAATTTGTAAAATCTAGTAAATCAGGGATATTTCAAAAGTTGCAAAACTTTGAGGGTTCTTTTTGAGAATTGTACTTTCCAAAACAGTGATGTTGCAAAAATTTTGGAAATTAGGGTTATTTTGGTAATTTTGTAAGTTAGGGGCAATTTTGTAATTTTCCAAAATCAAGATATTTTTTATAGTTTGTAAATTAGGGTTTTTTTTTTGAACATTTATAAAATAATGAAATTTTGGTAAAACTGTCAGGTAGTTGGACATTTTATAAACCAAGGGTATTTTTGTCATTTTACCACTAAGGGCATTTTTGTAATTTCATAAATCGAAAATTTTTTTTTCAAAAAATTTTGTAAAAATAGTTTTCACAAATTAAAAAGGAAATTTTAAGAGTTTTAAAACTAGGGTTTTTATAAAAGCACGGCTAGTTCCCTTTTGGGTTTTAGTTATTGTGTTTAGCCTATGAATAAGTCCTTATGGTTAGAGTGAACCGTAGCTACGCACCAGGTAGGATTCCTGCGAAGAGGAGGTAAGTCACTAGGACTGCTTAAGTACCAGGCTCTTCCGGATCCAATCCTAGACATGCGCATGTGGGTTGCCACACCTAACTCGACTTAGCCATAGGTTTGTTTAACTAGGCCCTTAAGTCTTATGTAATAGTTGGGGTAAACTAGTCCTAAGGTTCAAGTACTTATTCTCTACTCTACGTTCCATTCCTACCCTTCTACAATTCATAGCATAAATCACACAATAGATAGGGGTACTTACCTGGTGGACTGTGGGTCGGAGACTTGGGTGCCATGCCAGAAACCTGCTTATGTCAAAAATATTTTCATAAAACTCATTTGGGCTCGCTTTGAAAACGTTTTGGGCTTTAAACCCCTAGGCCGAGGGTTTGAAACTGGGCTCTAATACCAAACTGGAACACCCCAAACCCGACCCACGAGCTTTGACCAGATTTGGTATGTTCCTCAAGTAAACCGGTTCAAAGTTCTTTTGTTTCTTAGGGAAAACTTGTGTGATTTAAAAAAAATATATTGTTTGGGTTGGGCTTGTGTTGAAACAGATTCGATTTTATTTTGAAAACCCCTTTTTAATATTAAGTGATAAAACATTTAAGGTTTAGTTTAAAGAAATTTTACTTAAACTTTAATAAATAAGGTTCATAAACATAATAAATAAAAAAATAAATGTAAAATGATTCAACTATGGCCTTATGGCCTTATTACATCAAATAATTTCCAAATAATTCAAGTAATTAAAAACTCATAGTCCATAAAAATAAAGACTTCATGTTGAGCATGGCCACCACAAGTTCTGCTCGGGTCCATCACTTTGCTCATCACACTCAAACATGGTCCCACAACAGGTGAGTCAAACAGACTCAATGTGTACACGACACTAAATCATAATAGAATTAGGCATACAAGAGTTACACATTCGTAACAATGAATACAAGTTATGATGCATTCCCAAACCCAAACCTAATTGTCCATCCGCTACACACCCCGTACTGCCACCACACACTGTGGGGACTACTAAGTCGACCCTCCTTCCGCTACACACCAAATTGTGGTCTTAGGTCACCACATTCGTGGTCTTAGGTCACCACGTTCAGATTATTGTGGTCTTAGGTCACCACTTTCAGATATCACGGTCTTAGGTCACCGTGTTCGTGGTCTTAGGTCACCACATTCACTTCCCCTTTCAAACAAACCCATATGCCCCATATAATAATAATATGCATAAACATTCCAGAGTTCACATTCTTATCATATTCTCATGTTACTAATAACATTTTTCATATTCCTAGTAGGTGTAGGAAACGTACCTGAGTACTTAGTACCATAACATGATACCTTAGCCACTTTCATATTCTTAATGTCACATATTTTAATTAAACATGCCATAAAACGTATTATGATGTAGTGTGGGGTACACACCTGATTCGCTTAGCAAATTCTTTGAGATCTCGAAATCTGATCTACCGCTTAGATCCTTAATCCCTACATTTGATTAATCACTTTAAAAAGCCATTCGGCCATAAATCCAAATCCTAGTAGGATTAGTATACTTAAACTTACCTTGTTTGCCGATTTGATTAATAATCAAATCCCGAAATTTGTAGTATTCCTTCCTTAAAAATCGGCTAGCCACCAAACCATTTAACTAGGTTAGTTTCCGGCTTTTGAATAAATAGGAAATAATTCTAAATACCAAAAATAAGCCTTGGCCGAATACTTCATATGCTTACCTTGTGGATTTTAAATCCCGAAACTCACCAAATAACTAGGGAACACGTGGCCTATGGTGTACCTTCGGGAAAAGAACTTCTCCTTCCTTGTAGTCGACACTTAGTAAATCCCGAAAGATCTCTTCAAAGTTTTGGCAACAAGATATTAATGGGGTTAGTCCTAGATTTCGGCAAATCTTAAAAGAAAAAGGATGAAACCGAATGAGATCTTACCCTTACTTGAAGAAATCGATTGCACCTTCACTTCAATCTTCAGAGATTCGGCTATGGCTAGATGATGATCTCACAACTTTTGGCTTTTGGAGGAATTAGAGAAGGAAGAATAAAGATGGAGGATTCGGCTAGAACACAAGGTATTTCGACTTGGCAAAAATAGAAGAAGAAGATTTGGTGAAGAGAATTCGGCAGAGGCTTTCAAAGAACAGAAAATAATGCAGAATGGCCTCTCTTTTCCTTTTATAGCCGAAATTACTAAGCTAGAGTCCCTTACTTGGCCACCATTCTTCTATTTTGATAGCTTTATCCCTTTAATTTAAAATAATTAGAGAATAATCCTTTATTATCTCTTCAAAAATAATCCAAATTAAATCCCTTATTTATCACATTATTAATCGAAAATTTATGAAAATAAAACTCCTCCTTTCTAGAAGGCTTGTGCCGTCCACCTCAGGCTTCTAGAAGCAAAAAAAATAAAACTTCCTTTATTTGCTTCCCAAGTGACTCAAACTCAGGCCCAGCACCTTGCATGTGGCGCCATTTCCAGAGGCCCTAAGTGGCATCTTCAGGCCACTTTTCCAAGCCTGTTTGTGTGTCAAATTTCACCAACTTTTTCTTTTAAGGCCACCTTGCCTTAATTTCCTCTTTTAAACTTTAAAACTCGACATTTCTAAGTCATTTCTAATTTTCCAAAAATTTTCGTTCAGCTCTGTAAACTTGACATTTCCTTACATTTCCAAGTTTCCAGAAATGTTCACTTTCCTCTTTTGAATCATTTCTAAATCATGTCCATACATTTTCAGGTTTCCAAAAATGTTCATTTCCGGATCATTTCCATACATTTTCAGGTTTCCAAAAATGTTCATTTCCAAATCATTTTCATTCATTTTCGGGTTTCCAAAAATATTCAAAATTTATTCTTAGTACATAAAACATGTCACTTCGTACAATTAAACCGAAAATGCATAGGCCCTTTCCAGGATGTTACAGTTCATGTTCACTCGTCTTTTCTTGCAGGAAATATTTACTGTTTACTTCAGAGAATATTTCCTATTCACTCTTCTTTTCTTGCATCATTTTTTCTTGGTCCCGGTGATGGTTGCTGAAGTGGTATTGTCTGCAAGATCCACCGTTTTGATTGAAGACGTTGAAGATTTCTCATCTTCGAATTCGGAGTCCATTGAGCTGAGCATTTCAGCCATGATTTTTTTTGTATTCTTTCTTGGTCTTGGCTTTAGCTAACATAGTACTAGCTGTCGATTTTGCTTGAAGGAATTTTGCTATGGTTTGATCCGGGGCTGCGGACTTACATAATCTCAGATTCTTGTTGAAAAAAATTATCCAAATATTTTGAATCATACTTTTCATCATTAAACTTGTCCCACCATTTAATCCTGTAGTTTCGAACTTGTAATGGAATTCTAGTACATTGATATTGCTCATAGGAATAATTCCAAAAAACAATCCAAGAAATGCACAGTTTTGAGAAAAAAATGGATTGTTCTGTAAATGTGTTTTTGGTCTGGTTCAGGCTGAAATTTGTCAAAGAATTTGGGCCATAAATTTTGAATTTTTTTTGGTAGGATCTCAAAGGATGATGGTCCATACCAATTCTTGGAACCAGTTTGGGAATTTGAATTGGGTACCGTATTTGAAATATATAAGCCAAGAATGTCTCATGTGTTGGTTATTCATTAAGAAGGCATTGTACCATGCCATTTGGTAATCCCAATATGTAAAATATGGGTGGTGGTCAATTTTGGTGGTAAATTTGGTTGGAAATCTCTTTGGAGAATTTGGGTTTTCACTCCAATCCCTTGGTCAAAGAATTTTTAATATTTGGGCTATTGAATGGGTAATAAAATTTGGATCTTTTGGGTCTGTGTAGTGTTTAAATAGTACTGATCCAGTTTGAACTAGTATGTTTTCATAATACTGTTGGGGTTTTTGAGAATCCAATGGTTTGAAATGCCATCCATTGAAAAGTTCTTTTGCAAGTATATGTGGAGGTTTTTCTGAAAATTCTTCCTTCATAACAAGAATTTTTTTCGAAACATTTGTTTGGAAAATATTGTGAGGATTTTTGTGTAGCAGTCTGTGAAGACACTACTATTTCTTTTGGAAAAACATCTTCGAGAGATGCTTCTTTTAAAAAAATTTTGAGAGATTTTGGCTTGTGTAAAACAATCTCTTTATTTTTTGAAATCTTTGCTGATTTACCAGCAATTTGTTTGAGAGGAGTTTCTCTTTCATTTGAGAAAAGGCCAATGCCACTTCTGGGGATTGAGAAAGGGACTCAATCCATTTTTTGATTTGAGAACCAATTTCATTTGGATCTTGTGCATCTTGAACGACTGTATTTTTGGAGGATTTTAGTGATGATGATTATCTCTCATTTTCTTCTTCATGGAAAATTTCATACAATGACTTAATTGGTTTTGAGGAAATTTGGGTTTTGGATGAGTCTCCTATTTTTCCTTTTCCTTTGTCTCAGAGTTTGGGTGGCATTTTTGAACAAACTCTCTGGTGAGAAAATTAGGCAAAGAATTAGTTTCTCCTTTGATGTATTCAATATCAAAATCAAATATGCTCAAAATTGTCTGCCATCTTGCAAAAATCTGTTTTGAGGCAATATTTTGAACATCTTTTTGTAAAACTTTTTTTGCTAATTTGCAATCGATTTGTAAAAGAAATTTTTATTTAATAAATCACTTTGGAATTTTGTAATACACAAAAAAATTGATAAAATTTCTTTTTTAATGGTACTATAATTTTGCTGAGTTGGATTCCAGTGTCTGGAAGTAAACTGGACTATTTGCTCTTTTCCCCCTTTAACTTGTTTTAGGATCCCACCATATCCTATTTCAGAAGCATCTGTTTCTACAATCTTGAGGGCATTTGGGTCGGCTAAATATAAACAAGGAAGCTTAGTGATTTGTTTTTTAATTTGGGTGATAATATTGGTGTGGTCATTTGTCCAAGGTTGTGGATTCTTTTTAAGCCTATCATATAACGGTTTACATAATTTGCTAAGACCTGGATAAAAGTCTATGACATAATTGAGGCTTCCTAAGAATCTTTGAAATTGGACTTTATCAAGGATTTGGTCTGGAAATTTGCTAGCAAACTTTATGGACCTTTCTATTGGGGTAATGGTTCCTTGGGTAATGTAATGACCTAAAAACCTTACTTTGGTTTGGAACAAACTTATCTTGGATTTAGAAACTACTAAACCATTATTTTTAATGACTTTTATAAAGATGGATAAATGTTTGAAGTGTTTTTCTAAATTTTCTGAAAACACTAATACATCATCAATGTATACTATTGTGAATTGAGAATATTGGTAAAAAATATCATTCATTATTCTTTGAAATTATGATGGAGCATTTTTTAATCCAAAAGGCATTACATTCCATTCATATTGTCCAAATGGTACAGTAAATGCCGTTTTATATCTTTCTTCTTCTTTTATTTGGATTTGCCAAAATCCAGATTTCATGTCAAATTTTGAGAAAATATTTGCATTACAAAGTTTCTGTAGCAAATCTTTCTTATTTGGTATTGGGTATCTAATCCATTTTAAGGCTTGTTTGAGGGGTTTGTAATTAATTACTAATCTTGGCATTCCTCTTTCAAGTTCTGCATTTTTTATTACATAAAATGCTGAACAACTCCAAGGAGAATTGTTTTTCCTAATTAAATTTTTATAAGGTCTTGTATTTCTTTTTTACAAAATTCTTCCATTTCTTTGTTCATTTGTACGGGTCTTGCTTTTGTGGGTATTTGTTTTTCATCAAAAAAATTTTCATATGGTAATGTTACTTCATGTTTTTTCCTATTCCAAAAAGCATTAGGTATAACACCCTAAACCCGGCCCAGACATTATGACCGAATCTGGCAGTGCCACATTGAAGTGCAAGTTTGGAAACGTAGTTCTCATAAAACTTGTTGAAATAGCCCTCTTAGTTAAAACTCATTAAGCCATTTTTAAGTTATTTATCCAAAACAAAATTGTAGTTACATATGAAAACTTGATCATTGCTGAAGCTTACTTTTTAAATTAATTGTTGTAAAGCCGTGATGTTTTTGAAAACAGATATCTTTTAAGAAAACCGCGCCTTAGTTCTATCCGCTTCAAAATGTAAATAAGTAAACCTAGAATTTTGAGTTTAAAAGTTAAGTAAAAGCCTTATTACAAACCCAATATAAAATAATAATTAAGGCAAATCAAATCCAAAGTAATTTTAAATGTGTGGCCGTCTCCAAGTCCCTCGCAGCACCGAACCGTCTATGCCTGGGGATTACTTGTATAGTAAAACAGTTGGGTGAGTTTACGAAAACTCAGTGTGCAATCCTAATAATAATAACAGTAACATACAAAAATAGTCTAGGTTTGAGCCCATTTCAGTAACAGGAACAGTCTGGGCCAAAGCCTGTTTCAGAATAGAAGCAGTGTGGGCCTTAGCCCAAATCAATACAGTAACAGAATAATCAAGCATGCAAGAATCCTACCCATCCAGCCTCTACACTCCATCTTCGTCCAACCCTACACTCCATGTGGGGATATAATATCGACCCACCCATCCCTACACTCCAAATAATAGTACCGATGTGGCACTAAACAGACATATGCAAAGTTTGTGCCATTACAATAGGCTAAAAGCCATCGAGAGATATCAGTGAGCTGGCGCGATATAGACACTTCCTCCAATCATATATACCCAACCCCCATGCAATGCAACATTCATCAGTGACATGCTATATCATAATGTTATGCATGCATTTAGATCATAACTATATATATATATTATGTCATCTCATGGCATACATAATCATCCATACATCATATAGGGTCAAAACAGACATTTTACCTATAGGGGGTATTTTGGTCATTTTACCCCTTAGGGGTATTTCAGTCATTTTTATCAGTTTGGGCCTAAGTACTCTTAGGCCCATCAGTAAGCCCACGGTCGTCTCAAGAGGCTTATGCGACCATAATAGCGCAGATAGTGGAATTGGTCCCAAGCCCATTAAGCAGCCCCATATGGGCCCACACGACCGTGTGGCCCACCAAGCCCAAAATTGGCCTAATCCATGTGTGCGTCGCAGCCAGGCTAGTAATACCTAACTAATAATAAGTTTCACTCATACGGGCCCATTGGGCTCATACGGCATATTTCGGCCCAAGCCTACGAAATCGCTCATGATGACCGTTTCTCGATGTAGGCCCACATTTCGTGGGCTCAGCTAATCACATGTGCATTCGCGTGCCCAAGTGGCCAAAAGCCCAATCTTTTGACTTTTCGGCTTCTGGCATTTCAGCATTTCAACTTTTGTCGTTATAGTTTATATAGTGTGAAAACACACTTTACCAGCTTTTACGCCTATTACCATTTGCAAGGTAACGTTACACACCCTTTTCAGCTTTTAAGCCGAATATTGATAAACCGTAATAGTAACATATTTTAAGCCCACATTTAGCATGCTTTTGGATGATTTATACCTTGAATTATGTAATTTGGTGCTCTTAATCCTTTGTTTTCATGTTTTCTACTCAGAAGAGCACCGGAGGATGAAAAGAACGAGAAACAGGCCCAAAAACAGAGTAAATGGGCCATAACACGAAATCGACACGGCCTGGGCTCAAGACCACACGGACGTGCCTCATTAATAGACTCGAACACGGCCTGGCCACAATTTACACGGGCGTGTGCCATGGGCGTGTCCCTAACGTGAGAAAGAGGAATTTCACTCAGATTAGGATACTTAGAGGCAAAGAAACACAATCCAAGAGCCTATATATACACCCTAAAGGTCAACCTTCAGGGGAAGTCGAGTTAAGCGTCCAGCGAGGCTAAAGAGCCGAGCCAGAGGGCTCAGAATTGTGGAATTTGCTCGAAGGAAGCCAGTTGATTCATCTCAAGAAGCCGGAGTCATACTCAAGACAGATGATCTCTTCAATTCCTTCAGGGAGTTTTAGGGCTTTCTTATGTTTTGTTTTATCTTTTCTTTTGAGTTGTATTCTTTTATCATTATGAACTAAACCATCAGATACCTGAGGGGGATGAAACCTAAGATAAATCTTATTATCATTTGCTGAACTATATGATCAATACTTGATTTGTTCTTAATTATGTGTTCTTAATTCTTGTTTTGATATTTCCGGGATATTAATTCAAGTGTGATGTGCTTAGGTGGAGGAGCAAAAGTCCCTACCTAAGAGTAGATCTAGCATAATTAAGCGGAGTTGATCGCACGCCTAAACATAGGGTGACGAGATTTTTCCAGATTAGGGTGAAACCTAATATGGGAGTCCATAGATCGAGTTAATGCAATTCTAGGGGTTTTAATTAGAAAGAGATTTCAATTAATCGACCTAGGGTTAGACGTTAGTAGCCTCGACGGAGGTATTAATATAACTTAGGGAATTCTACGGGTCAAGTCAAGTGAGTAAATCGTCGAGTTCAGAATTAGATAACAAGTGAAGTCTAGGTGGATTCTTCCTCAGGTATTGTCTTAATCAATTGGTTTTTCCCAAAGTATTTTTCCCATATTCATTCTCTTTGTCTTTGCATCTTTAGTTAGTTGTTAGTTAATTTTAGATTAGATAAAAATTCCTTTAATTCTTAGGCTAGATAATAAAAAGAAAGTTAGTATTAGTACTTTTGGTTCCTTTGGGTTCGACAATCCAGTCTTGCCACTAAACTATACTACTGTTCGATAGGTACGCTTGCCTCAGTCGTTGTCACAGTTAGTTTCTAGGCTCGATCAATTTTTTTGTAAATTTTTAAGACTCTGACACACAATCAAGTTTTTAGTACCATTGCCGGGGAACCAAAATATTAAGAAAGCTCAATTTTTATTACTTTAGCCATTTTTTATTTTCTGTAATTTCTTACTTTTATTTTTTTTAATTTTTGTTAATTTTTGTTCTTTTACTCCTTTCAGGTATCTCTAGTTTATGACTAGAAGGAACCCGACAGGACCCCTACTTTACGACAGTGATATTGAAGGTACTATTCACTGAAATCGTAGAGAAATAAGGTGAAGCTTAAACTACATAGAAGAAGAGCAAGAAGCCAAAGCTAATACCACCGAAGAGATGGTTGAGAATAATTCGCCACCTCCAGAGATGGCCGAAAATCATGCTCCTCGAACTATGTATGATTATGCTAAACCTAATTAACAGGAACTGAGTCAAGTATTGTTAGACCTACTATTGCCGCAAATAATTTTGAACTGAAACCTAACACGATTCAGATGATATAGTAATTTGTTCAGTTTGATGGTTTGCAGGATGAAGATCCAAATAATCACTTGGCGAATTTCATAGAATTTTGTGACACTTTCAAAATAAATGGCGTTACTGATGATGCCATCCGTCTTCGGTTATTTCCCTTTTCTTTGAGAAATAAAGCCAAACTGTGGTTGCATTCTCTTCCACGAGGGTCAATCACTACATGGGATCAAATGACCGAGAAATTTTTATTAAAATATTTTCCACCGGCCAAAACGGGCAAGTTAAGAAATGATATCTCTTCTTTTGTGCAGATGGATTTAGAAACACTTTATGATGCATAGAAAAGAGACAAAGATCTACTGAGGAGGTGCCCACACCACGGATTACCCTTGTGGCTATAGGTCCAAACTTTCTACAACGATGTGAACCCTTCAACAAGGCAATTAATCGATTCAGCCGCCGGCGGAACTCTAAATAACAAAACTCCTGAAGCAGCCTACGAGTTTATATAGGAGATGTCATTGACTAACTATCAGTGGCAAGTTACAAGGACAAGGCCAGCAAAAGCAGCCGGGGTTTTCAACCTCGACGCAGTAACCATACTATCAAATCAGGTAGAGATGCTAAATAAAAAGATTGATGGTTTGTATTCCTCACAGGTACATCCAATTATGCAATGTGAGACAAGTGAAGGCATGGCGAATCTTGAGTACCCATCCTACGGACAGGGCATGAAGAGCGAACAAATGAACTATATGGTTAACAATTTTCGATCTCAAAATAACCCTTATAGTAATATTTATAATCCAGGTTGGAAGAACCACGCCAATTTTTCATGGGGTGGTCAAGGAAATCAAAGACAACAACCACCACAAAACTTCCAACAACAGCCCTACCCACAGGAAAAGAAGCCGAACCTTGAGGAGATGCTGACAAAATTCATAGCAGTATCAGAAACACGTTTCGAAAATTGTAACATCCTGAAATTTAGAATTTATGTTGGTGCATTATTTCTTGCGTTAGACTAGTTAAAAATATTAATTGTGTATGTTTTAAGGTCCTAAGAAGGCTCGGGGTTTAATTGGGCCTTAGTAAAAATTTGGTGTTTTAGCACTTTAAGGAGAGATAGTAAGTGGCATCAATGCTTATGGAGATAAGTAAGTAAATTGCTAGAATAAATGAGCATATGGTAAAGAGGATGTGGCGTCACATGAAGGGTTTTAGGGGAAGAGGTTCGAATCCCACTTGGTGCAAAATTTTGATTATTTTTTTGTGCTATTCATCCATAGTGTCGGCCATGGTGGTATTTAAGGCAATGTGGACTTTTTAATTATGGAAAGGTGGCTAAGGATTATGGTAAGGAGGGAGATAAGGGATAATGAAGGAAAGAATCAAAAGAAAAAGGCAAGAGAATGGAGCATGTTGGCCTTTTTCATGGGTGATGTTTTGGAAAGTGTTTTTGGTCAACACTTATCCTTTTGGCAAAACAATACACAATTTTGGTGAAGGAATAGAGAGAGTCGAAATCTTCTTTGGTCATTTTGCAAAGTTTTATGCATGCTAAAGTTTGGTTCTTTTAGCATTTTGGGTACTCTTCCTTGCTAATATCTTTTCCTTTTTACTTTGGTCGAAACCTCCTAGTTACTTTGGTCCATTCGTGCATGTTTCTCCTTTGTTTTGGCCGAAACCTCAATGCATTTTGGTCATTCTCTCTTTGATAGCCGAAACACCTAGCCTAATTCTTCATTTCATTTTTTTGTTTTGCCGCAACACTCATCACACTATTGCTCATCTTCCCTTTGAAAACCGAAACTAGTTAAGCACTCCTTCTCCATCTTTCTTTTCTTTTTCACAAAATTCTTCAATCCTCTTTCTTCTTCTCTAAGTCATACTCTCATAGCCGAATTTTCTTGTTGATTTTTCCTCCATAGCTGAACCATTCAACCCATAATCCCTCCTTCACAATTTCTTTCTCATTTGTGTTGACACTTTCTTCTTCGACCAAATCGTGTTCTAAGTGGGTGGCCGAATATCATTCTAGCCTTAAGTCGAACGGTGGAAATCAGATCCAATATTGATAAGGGAATAAATCGCTCGATCTATCCACTTGTTGATCATACGATTCTAGTGGTAAGCTGAACCTTTTTCCTTAGTCAATTATTTCATATCAACGTAATATCATTTTGACTAAGATTTATCCAATGGAGGCAAGTAGTACCGATTCGAAAGGGAAAGCGTTTGGAGATCACAAAAGGAGCGGATTTGCGACTCCTACTCCTAAGTTCAAGCATAGAGCGGTATCGACAGTTCGGGATTTTCCACCGGGTTGTGGACCATCATCCGGTGAAAATAGAAAAATCGTAGTCGTTCGCGATTCTAGGGGTAAGCATTTTAGATCATTTGTTTTAGTGTTAGATTAATAAAATCTCGTATGTTGATTAATCGAGTGATATGATATCATAGGTGTCGATGATCAAGAAGGTCTAATACTTACCGTAATCAGGTGTGTAATCTCACACCATAACTCCGTAGATCCATGATACGGTAACATGTTTGATAATAGATTGTTATTATTATACGGCTAAAATTTGTAAAAGTTAGCACAAGACAATAAATTGGCTTAATGAACATTATTTCTATATATTTGACAAAATCGGCATTAAAATTGTTAGAAATACCGAAATGCCCCTATGGGCTGATTTACCGAAATGCCCCTATGGGCCGATTTACCGAAATGCCCCTATGGGCCAATTTGTTTAAATGCCTTAGTGGGCCAAATCATTTTATTGCTTAAATGGATTGATTCATAAAAAGTATTCAATAGATTAATGTTTGTTATTTATATATGGATATTTTATGTTATTATGTATGTTGCATCTCTACATATCGCATGGGATGGGAAAATTGAATGAAGAGAAGTGTAGCCCGGTGGCATTGCCACAAATTGTTCATTAATGTGTTTAACTATGACTCTGGTGGTTCAACCACAAAAGTATTAAATGGCAGCTTGACTGCAAATTGAAGAGACTGGCGGGGTGGGTTGACTTGATCCCCACAGGAGAGTTTGGTTGGTCGGGGGAGAGATTGGCTGGATAGGATGGGTTGCATTCATTTTATTTATTTATTATTTTGTAAATGGGCTTACGCCCAAGATGATGTTAAGCGGGTCCAAGCCCAGTGGACAACTGTAAGGAGATTATACACTGAGTTCTAGTAACTCACCCCGTTTCCTTAACCCATGCAGGTAATGCTCAGTGATGTGGGACTTGGGCCATGGATGACTCTGTAGAGGCCATACTTCAGAAATGGTTTTTTTTTTGAACTTTAGTTTTCTATTTCCGTTCACTTTATTACTTTTACTATTTTGGGTTTATTTTGAGTTGTAATAAGGTCTCCGGAATATTTTATTTTATTTTTGCTTTATATTTGACGTACTTATTATTTTGCTTGAAATTGTTTTAAATGGGAATTTTTCTAAAAACTTAAATAAAGATTTTCCAACATAGATTAACTAATGGATTTCATAACAAACTTTTACAAATATTTTAACTCGAAAATTTTCTCTCAAATTATCAACAATATTTTCAAAAGTCATAGTTTAAAAGATCTCAAATCATCGATTTATCAATCAACCTTCGAGGTTAGTAGTATTTTATCAAACATTTCAAGTCAAACTTGTATTCTTGATTATAATACCTATTTAGTACAAATTAAAAGGATTTAACACGTTTTCTCATGTGACATGTCAGATCCGGTCATAACGCATGGGTCGGGTTTGGGGTGTTACAAGAATACCGAGACAACACTTAAAAATCAACAAGCATCGATTCAAGAGATTGAAAACCAGTTAGGGTAACTTGCTAAGCTGATCTCTGAAAGACCACAAGGAAGCCTACCAAGCAACACCGAGACTAACACAAAGGAGCAAATTCAAGCCATAACAGCTGAAGATAGTGAAGGGTTAGACGAACCCAATTTTAGGCAAGAGAATTCGGTAGAAGAAGGTAAGGTTGAGGTAAGTAATAAAAAGCCAAAACCGATAATCAAAGAATACCAACCTCGCATACCATATCCCAAAGCAATAAAGAGAGACGACACAGAGGAACAGTTCGATATGTTTTTTAAACTTTTAAAGAAATTAAATATTAACTTACCATTACTTAAAGCTCTTTTGCAAATGCCAGATTCTAGGAAATTTTTAAAGGAGCTATTGACGAACAAACAAAGGATAGATGAGGCATCGCATGTGGAACTAAACGCAATGTGCTCGGCAGTCTTGCAAAATAAACTACCATGAAAATTAAAAGATCCAGGGAGTTTTACAATTCCATGCTTAATTGGTAGTTTATCTATTGATAATACTTTAGCCGATTTAGGGGCAAGCATAAATGTCATGCCTTATAAAATGTTTAAACAACTAGGTCTAGAGAAACCCAAACGAACTAGGATGAGCATTCAATTAGTTGATAAAACTGTTAGAATTTCTAGGGGTCTAATCGAAGATGTACTTGTGAAGGTTGATAAATTCGTATTTCCAGTTGACTTTGTCGTTTTAGACATGGATGAGGACAACACAATCCCCTTAATTTTAGGAAGACCATTTTTAGCAACGCCAGGACTAAAATTGATGTCGACGCAGGTGAACTCATATTCCTTGTAGGTGACGAGACAGTCACTCTTCAAGCTCTCGATTCGGCTAGGACATCGAATAATCAAGTTGAGAACGTAAATTCTATTCATAACCTTTCGGTTAAACCTTCTTTTCAGGAAGCACCACAAAAGAACACAACTGAACCCGATCCTAGACCCCGTGCCAACAAAAAAATAACTCAGGAGGAACGAAGGTTTCAGATTGATGAACTAGACGAACAGAAGACGCATTTCAAGGAAAAACTAGGGATACACGAAGCAGAATCAAAGCCACTTTATGGGATAGAAAAATTCAAAATCAGAGATAAGGTATTGTTAGATAAGGCAGACCCACCAATATCTTCTCCTGATCCTAATACAAACAAAGAAATCCCTTTTAAGGTAATCAATGTTTTCCCATACGAAACAGTCGAGGTAAGTAATCCTATATTCAGCACTTCCAAAATAAATGCTACTCGACTTGAACTATATACTGTTAGTAAGACAGATAGCATGAGAGAGGATGTTCAACTCTTCAAACCACCATGAATATGCGAATGAGAGGTAAGTCTAGCTTAAGACTATAAATGAGCGCTTCTCGGGAGGCAACCAAGCACTAACTCTATTAAGTTTTACGTTCCTTTATTTTTATTTTTATTTCTACTTCAGCATCTAATTATAAGCTAACCAAAAGTGCAGACTTTCATGCCACACGGCCTTACACACGACCGTGGCTGTGGCAGTGTGGACACCACGAATCTCCGTACTGACAGGGCAGAGATGGTACGAGTCAGAACGAATCATATCTTCGAGTCCTGGACTCCAACTACCACGCCACCGCTGTGCGATACGGCCGTGGCCGACACTGTTAGATTATACACAGGCGTGGCGACCTGAACATAGGCGTGAGAGAAGTAAACGAAGTACAACACTGCCGTGCGATACGGCCGTGTGACACAACACACCCATGGTACACGAGCATGAGGATGTACCAGACCTCAAAATTCTATTTAAACCACCCCACCCCTCCCTCTTCTCACCTACTCCCCATCTCTTTTCTTCCATACCATCTTCTTTCCCTTTTCTCTTTCAGATCTTTCCCCTTACATATTATTCTTCTAGCCCTTGATCTCCACAATACCTATGTCGAAGAAGCGAAAGGATCCAAGCACAGTGTCCTTGTGGGAGATCAATCTATATAAGTTCATGCTGGCCGCTTCATCCACTCGACAAGCCAAGGGTCTTTGAGGCCATTTAACTTTTATTTTTCTTTTCTCGTTTTCTTTATTTTCCTTATCTTTACTTCTCTTCTACTAAATTTAGTTTCTCTTATTTTAGTTTCTTGGTTCTAGGTTCTAAAGGCTGCCAGGGAATCACACCTCGACCACGACCACCACCTCACCACAGCCTTAGAAATCACACCCACCTCATGAACCATCGAACAATAAGGACTTTTCAGTCCATTCATCTTTTCTTTTTACTTTATTTCAATTTTTACACTATTTCTCTTTATCTTTCTTGTCTTTAAATACATAATTTGTTTATTTTAAATGTGTCTTAATATTTCCTGGCTATTTCTTCACGAGCTTCCCAATTTCTTCATCTAGCGTAGAGCTCGGGAGTAGCCACCACACCTCGGGACTCCCAACTCAAGGAAACCATCCAAATTCAGGAAGTTTCACCTCTCCCTTTCTCTTAAATTTCATATCTATCTTTGTACATTTAAGGCAATGTACATCTTAAGTGTGGGGGTGAATAATATCTTGTCTTTAAGTAATTTTCTCATATTATGATGAGAATAAAATTTCCTTCGATTTATGATGTTTGTGATATGTTTTGGATTAAGACATAGTTAATTGTGCATTGATGATTAAACTTTAAGATACTAGAGAATCAAGCATGGTAAGTCTATTTTTCAGAATTAAAAATTTTTTTAGGTTGTCTACCTGAATCTAATTATTACCTTGAAGTTTGAAATTTACAAGATTGATATCAAATACCCATAATTTTTGTGAGATTTGAGCCTTATAGAGCATATATTCTTTTTCGTGCTCACTTTTTGATTATGAGTGTGTCAACATTGATTTGTTATTCTAGAACTTGCATCGATTATACATGTCGAGACCACACCTTTAATTTGATATACAGATATGATAAAGGCACCTAGGTTTTAACCCACTTACTCCACTAAAAGCCTACCTTCATAATTAACCCCTAGTGAACCCCCTTTGATCCTAACAACCCTTTTTATTGACTCACCCACTAATATTAACCCAAAACCCTTTGTATTCGTTATTACCATTCCTTTTGACTACCTTTTTGTCGAGATTTGATTTGATCAGTTGCCTAACTATGATCTTTATTTTAGTAGTAAATTCATCCTTTATTATGTACTAATTTGTTCTTAAAAAAAAATTGAGGTATATTCATTATTAGTTATGTGATTAAATGAGCTTATACGTTTAAATTCCAATTGTTGAAGAAGAAGCTCGTACTATTAGTATTAGTATTACAAGTTTTCAATTGATGTAATTATTTATTAGTAGTTCATTGTTTATGGTTAGGTAATTTGTCAATTCAATCTTGATTCTAACCCTTTAATTCAGCCTTTGTCCACACCTTTAACCCAAGCCCCATTACAACCCTGTTAAAAACCTTTTGATTTGTGTATCATCTCATTTTATAGTGGTGGAGATTTGATTTTCATGCAAGCCTATGGGATTAAATTTTCATGTTTGACTTATGAGCGCTTTTTCTTGAACCTTAAACACCTCGAGTGATTTGAGTGAATCTTTAGTGAGGATGTCAACCCTTGTCGGTTTTGAATCAAAGGTAATTATTTAGGTAAAGGGAGACACCTAACGTTTTTAGGCTACAAATGTATGACTTTGATTGTTTGAATCTTTAGGACTCTTTGAGTTGAATTATCCATGTATGAATTATCTTTGAATTATGATGAACCACTATTGATGAATATTATGAATCGAGGAAGTTCGTTTTAATTGTGAGTTGAGAATTTTGCTTTAGGACAAGCAAAAGCTTAAGTGTGGGGGTATTTGATAAACCGTAATAGTAGCATATTTTAAGCCCATATTTAGCATGTTTTTGGATGATTTATCCCTTGAATTATGTAATTTGGTGCTCTTAATCCTTTGTTTTCATGTTTTATACATAGAAGAGCATCGGAGGATGAAAAGAACGAGAAATGGGCCCAAAAATGGAGTAAATGGGCCATAACATGAAATCGACTCGGCCTAGGCCCAAGACCACACGGACATGCCTCATTAATAGACTCGAACACGGCCTGGCCACGATTTACACGGGCGTGTGCCATGGGCGTGTCCCTGACGTGAGAAAGAGGAATTTCACTCGGATTAGGATACTTAGAGGCAAAGAAACACATTCCAAGAGCCTATATATACACCTTGAAGGCCAACCTTCAGGGGAGTCGAGTTAAGCGTCCAGCGAGGCTAAAGAGCCGAGCCAGAGGGGTCAGAATTATGGAATTTGCTCGAAGGAAGCCAGTTGATTCATCTCAAGAAGCCGGAGTCATACTCAAGACGGAAGATCTCTCTTCAATTCCTTCAGGGAGTTTTAGGGTTTTCTTATGTTTTGTTTTATCTTTTCTTTTGAGATGTATTCTTTTATCGTTATGAACTAAACCCTCAAATACCTGAGGGGGATGAAACCTGAGATGAATCTTATTATCGTTTGCTGAACTATATGATAAATACTTGATTTGTTCTTAATTATGTGTTCTTAATTCTTGTTTTGATATTTTCGGGATATTAATTCAAGTGTGATGTGCTTAGGTGGAGGAGCAAAAGTCCCTACCTAAGAGTAGATTTAGCATAATTAAGCGGAGTTGATCGCACGCCTAGACATAAGGTGACGAGATTTTGCCAGATTAGGGTGAAACCTAATATGGGAGTCCATAGATCGAGTTAATGCAATTCTAGGGGTTTTAATTAGAAAGAGATTTCAATTAATCAACCTAGGGTTAGACGTTAGTAGTCTCGACGGAGGTATTAATATAACTTAGGGAATTCTACGGGTTAAGTCAAGTGAATAAAATGTCTGGTTTAGAATTAGATAACAAGTGATGTCTAGGTGGATTCTTCCTCAGTTATTGTCTTAATCAATTGGTTTTTCCCAAAGTATTTTTCCTATATTCATTCCCTTTGTCTTTGCATCTTTAGCTTAGTTGTTAGTTAATTTTAGATTAGATAAAAATTCCTTTAATTCTTAGGCTAGATAATAAAAAGAAAGTTAGTATTAGTACTTTTGGTTCCTTTGGGTTCGACAATCTGATCTTGCCATTAAACTATACTACTGTTCGATAGGTGCGCTTGCCTCATTCGTTGTCACAGTTAGTTTCTAGGCTCGATCATTCTTTTTATAAATTTTTAAGACTCTGACACACGATCAATTATCATTTACGGAAAACAATTACACACCTATTCATGATAACGAGTGAACAGTTCACCGCCCAAAGCCTAGATACATTCAAGATATACAGTTAGTCTACCAATCGTTAGGGTTCACCAACACTTAATTCCCAAATCGCCAAACACCACCTACCTTGAACGAATGAATATGGCTTAATGCACTTAGGTTGTTGGCAAAAATCGATCACTCGATCCTTGCCGATTAACTGCATCAACAATAGACTTACAAATCAGGATTGTTCATACATGTGGCCTATATTCACAAATGTAAGCCCACAGAACACAAACAATATTCGGCCTATACCCAAAAGAAGGTAAGATAACACATTTACCTTAATTGAACGATGAGAGAAACAGGTTTAGATTGCTTCAACAACACATGCACTCCTTCACTCCTCGGGAAACCTAGAAACCTAACGAACTACACATCACGAGGAAGGGATCAAAAGTCGGTAATCAGAGGATAAGAAGAAAGAGTATTTGGCTTTAAGATAAAAGTAAAAGAGTACACTTGAACCCATACCGATTGACAGAAAACTCTTGCTACATTGAACAATACACCAACGGCAGTGTAAGGGAGTAACCAATAACTATAGAACCGATAGAAAAGGGATGAGGGGAAAAAGGATATACGGCACTGCTCAAGGGAGAAGGAAGAAATGGTATTCGGTTTAGGGTACTTGGATGAGCACGTTAGAAAGAATAAGAAAACTGAAAGAAAGAAAGAAAAGAAAATGCCAAAGTAGAAAAATACCTGCATGGCCAATGCGTAAAACGGCTACCAAAACAAGCTTGAAACCAAAAGAGAGAAAAAGCATAAGTGGAATAGCTACTGAAAAACAAATAAACAAAAGCTAGACAATTTCGCCACTAAGTGCCTATAATCGAATTGGCATCAAAGGAAATCCTACTTTTGGCAAACACTACCACTCCCCTACTCCTTGATTCACTCCTCATATCTCTACACAATATCCTCCTTATTTTTCTCCTCATATCACTCCACAAATCACTCAACATCCAATTCAAATTGCCTACAACCACCTCATGACCAATTCAAGCTCAGTGTCCCAGTCCAACTCCACCTCCTACATAGCTTGGGCAGCAAAATAAATACTTCTTGTTGCTGCGACAACACTCGAACCTTGGATCTCATGCACCACTCTACACGCCACTACCACTGGATCAACAGGCTCTTTGTGTCATAAATTCACCATAATTATTCTTAAAGCCTCCAGGCCAGAATCAAGGTTCACTTAAGAGAAAAAATTAAAATTTTGCTATAGCCTAGGTTTGATCCCAGGACTTCTCAGACACTCCTAAACACTCCAAATCACTTAACCAATAAAGCAGACAATCATTTATGTCATTTTCTTGCACACATAAATTTTTATGTGCTCTCACGCTCAAGACCTATTTCCTTCTAAGCCTAAATTCGGGGCATTACATTAGGAATGGCAGAACAAATTGTTGATTCTATTTCTTCTCTGATTTGATTTATCCTTTTTTGTACTTCTCTTTTTTCTAATTGTTCAGTCAATTTTTTAATACATATTTCTTCTTTTAGAAAAGAGATTTGTTTCTGATTTTAATAAGTTGAGATTTCTTATTTTTGGTTTTTCTACAAAAGGAAATTCTACTTTAGTGTTTAAAACTTTGGTGGAGATAGAATTATTTGTTACTTTATAAAGTTTGATCAGTAAGGATATGAATGGGGTTCCTAATATGACATCTTAGGTAATATCTTTTACCATTAAAAAACATGTTTGATATTTTATACCTTTGTTGGATATTTCTGCATTGGGAATTTTATAAGTAATTTTTAGTTTTTTACCATTTGCAGCTTTAAGAGATTCTGATGTTTTGTCATAATATTTTGTTGGAATTATCCCTTCTCTAATGCAGTTTTGGCCTGCTTCTGTATCAAAAAGGGCTATTGTTTCTAATTGAAATTCATTATTTATGATAATATTTATTTTTATTAAATATCTTTGAATAGATACTTCAATTAGAACCATCATATATTCCTGTGTATTTTCTTCAGGTTCGGGTTTAGTTTCTGACGAACTTTTTTCTGGAATTTCATGTTTTAAGGTTTGCATTTGTTTTTTTTCATTTCTTGTTGTTCCATTTTAAGCTGAGAAAGTTCTAATTTAATTTGTTTTATTTCTAATTGTAATTCAGAATTTGTAATTTGTCTTTGTTTTATTTTTTCATATTTATTAAATATGATATCTTGTATATTATACATTTGTGATTGACTAGAAATAATTTCTTTTTTTTTTTCTAGTTTATCTTTTAATAAGGATTTTAATTTCAAAAGGTATTCTCTTTTAAGTTCTGGGTCTTGAATTTTATCAATAACTTCAATAATAAATTCTTGGTCTTTGGTTAACATATTAATTGAGGGTTCATTTTCATCATCAGAAGATTGGGATGTTTTATGTAATTCGTCTACTTGTAATTCATCTATTTCGGTAAATGTATCATTTTCAGAAGAAGTTGTTTCCAAGAGAATCTCATTTAATTTTTGTTCTATTTCTTCATCTATATTTAAATTATTAATTTTTCTTTTAATTTTACAATATTTTGATATGTGTCTTGGTTTTCCACATCTATAACATTTTATTGTTTTATCAATTTTGTTTTCTTTTTTTTTTTTTGTTGTTTCTTTTCTTTTCTGTATTTTCTATATTTGGGTTTTTATAATATTCTGAAATATTATTTTTCCTATTTTTTGGTTTTACAGGGCAACATGTTTTTGAAGAAGAAGGTTCATTCCTAATGTCAAATTGATGGCAGAATGATCCTAATTCTTTTCTACATTGATATCTTTCTTTCTCAAGTTGTTTTTGTAATTTTAAATCTTAACAAATTTGTAATCCTTCTTTTTGGGTGAAACAAATTAGTTCACCATATGTAAGCCTTTCATATGGAATAATTCCTCTATAATTTTCTTTTATTTGATTTCTAACTTTTTCACCTAATAAAGTAGGAAGTCCTGCTAGAAACTTTTCTTTCCAAAATAGTTGTTGGTTATCAGATCTTTGCATAACTCTAGTCATAAAGACATCTTTATACCATTTAAAATCGGTTAATTTTTTGCATTTTAAATTTGATAATAGTTCTGAATTTCTATCTTTAAGATGAGAAGGATCTCCTATAAAGTGTTTAGAGATTAAGAAAATTAAAGTTGTTACTGCATCTTGGATTTCTCTTCCTTGTTCTTCTAAACTAATTCTTCCTTGATCATCCTTTTTTTATTGCTTTTAAAATTTCTTCCTGTTGGGTTTTAGTGAGTGTATGATCCCACCATCCTTTTAATTGACCAGTAAATCCAGCAACTAAAAGATTGGCTATAGCATGATCAGTAATTAATCCATTTTGGTTTTAGGTTTTATAAACATTTGAAACCATCGTCATTTGTTGTAATAAACTAAGAATATTGTATTCAGACATTCCATCTATATTCCATTCATAAATTGTATTAGTATTGTATTTATTCTGGAAAACAGGTTTTTCTTCTATATTAAGATTAGGTGCAGTGGTTTTTGGATAATATAATCTTTTTGGTTCTTTCCAAGCCATCTTGTTAATTTGTTATTCATCTGACTGGTCAGAGTCAAATTGGGAGGATTGGTGTAATGTATTTACTGAATGTTGGGCTTGCATTGGGGTATCAGTTGCAATTAATTCAGACTTGTAACTTTCCAAAGCATCAAGTCTATTTTGGATTTCTGTTAAGAAATCATTTTGGGATTTTTGGAAAGGTTTTGAAATTTCATAAGGTGTGAATATTGGTTCTTTAGAACTTTTTTCAATTACTTCTTTTACTGGTTCTTTCTTAATCGGTTGACTTTCCACCAAATTCTCAATATAATTTAATTTTTTTCCTATTGTATGAAGACCGATATTTGTATAGTTGTTTTGTTCTACTATCATTTTAATATCTTTTGATAGATTTGTTCTCCTGTATCAGGAGCTCTCATTCTTAAAGGATTTGCTTTTATTCCAGTATTTTTTTGAAGATATTGAACCTCCATTAAAGGGGGATATCGAGATTCAACTTCTCCTTTATTAGTTTGCCATGTAATATTATGTTTTATTGTATTAACAGATTCTGAATAATATTCTTCAAACCATTCAAAGAATTTTATATGAATTTTATCATAATATTCTTTCTATCATTATAATTTTTAAAGTAATATTCTTGAAGCATGCTTTCTTTTTTATCATTATAATTTTTAAAGTAATATTCTCTTTTTTGCTTATTTCTGCTGGAATAGAAGTGATTTCTACACCATTCTTTGTTTATCTCAAAATTTTTTTTATAAAAAAAATATTTTTGAATTTTCTCCTTGTCTTGCTTTATTAGTCATTGATGAATATGTTGGTGACATATTAGGTGAATTTTGGGGACTCTCTTCCTGTCTGGCATAGATAGGTTGAGCTATATTTGAGGAATTATCTATTCCTTGTAAATTGGTTCTAAATGTTGTTGGGATAGAAGAGACAGAGGCTCTAGCTGTCCTAAAATCCGCCGTTTGTGTTTCTGGATTTGACTCTTCTTCTAAATTTAACCTCCTAAAAGCTATGCTGGTACTACCTATTTCGAAGGAATGCCTTGGAGGCATTCTTTGTGGCCTGTTGAATATTAATTCAACTGTGCCATCTTGGTGTTGAGAGATTTCACTCAGTGAAGTGTTTCTTATGGGAGTTGGTGCCACAAGGTCTATAGCACCCTCAAGTTTCCACCTATTAGGAAGGTTTATTTCATGTCATTGTATTGTTCTTGAGATTGTGGTATGAGATCTTGAAGTATCTATTTCTATTAAGAGGGTTTCTCCTTTTGGGCTTTGGAGTAAAGCCTTGGTATTAACTACAGAATACATAGCTTTAAAATGGAGTCTATAGACTAATGTTAATACTTCCGTACCAGGAAGCATTTTGTAGTTATGGGTATGTATTTGGAGGGTCAAATATTGTAAAATATTTTTGTCAGTCAAAGAAACCATAAAATTTGGATAATAATTAAAATGTATTGGGCCGGTACATAGCTTGTTTCTATAGTTCCTAATAATGAGTCATTAAACATGATGTGTCTGTGGTCTCTTAAAACAATTAAAATTGAGGTATTTTTAGTGGCTTCAATACTAAGAGGTTTGACACCAACCTGGACTAGTCCAAAATGGACATATTTGTATCTTTGTTCTTTGAGTTTATTAATGACGACTCTATCTAATAATTGGATTGTTTCATATTCTTTTTGAATAGGTAAACTCCTTTCTTTTGTTTTTATAACGTAATTGTAAAAAGCATTTAAATTTTCAAAAGTTGTTTTCTTGTAAACTTGGTTTGTTGGAACTCTTGGAAGAGTCCAATTATCAAATCTTTGGGGAATATTTTCATTATGTTCTTCTTGTTCATTAATGGTGTTGTTTGAGGTTTGGTTGGACTCTTGGGACTGATTGGAAACAAAGCTTACAGAAGAATTGGTTCTTCTAAGGAAGGGAAACATTCTTCGTTTTCTTATTTCCTACAAGGGGGTTTTACTAGCAGGATTTCCAGATTATTAAGGTTGCCTACAAGGATAATTTTTCCCTTGACACGCCTAACCCATGGCTAACTGGACAATGTATCAATACTCAGCAAAATAATAATACATTAATGAAGACAGTTAAACCAGAACTCAAAAATATTGAAAACAAATTGAATAATTTCAAAACTTAGAAATACCTGCTCCTCATTGGCTTTGATACCAGATTGTCCCGAAGACCTGAGGGTGGAGTTTGAATTGAAAAGTTTGAAATGTGATAATTGTAATTGTTTGAAATTAAAATTTGATTAAATCTTGAAGAGGAAAATAATTTAAAACTTAAATTTTAAAAATTTGGAGAAACTTTAAAACTTTGGAGAAACGAGTTTTGATTTCTGAAATGGGTATTTCAAGTCGTGCCTTTCATTCAAATTTGATTAATTCTTAAAGAGGAAAATAATTTAAAACTTAAATTTTAAAAATTTGAAGAAACTTTAAAACTTTGGAGAAACGAGTTTTGATTTCTGAATTGGGTATTTCAAGTCGTGCCTTTCATTCTAAATCTGATAGCCTTTTATAGAGGGCTATTGTCTCTTTACATCATTTGAACCGGGAAATTCAATCCCTTTCATCATTACATAATTGAAACTTTGATTACATAATTAAAACTTTTCATAGAATATATTATCTGGTTACAAAAATACAAACTACAGAGAATATTTACTATTCATGCGTCAGAGAATCTTACTGTTCTTGCCAGGGAATATTTACTGTTGACGCTACAGAATATTTCATGTTCGCTTGTCTTTTCTTGCAGGGAATATTTACTATTTACTTCAGAGAATATTTCCTATTCACTCTTTTTTTCTTGCATCATTTTTTCTTGGTCTTGGTGATGGTTACTGAAGTGGTATCGTCTGCAAAATCCACCGTTTTGATTGAAGACGCTGAAGATTTCTCATCTTCGGATTTGGAATCCATTGATCCTCTTTTACTGGTTCTTTCCCAATCGGTTGACTTTTCACCAAATTCTCAATATAATCTAATTGTCTTCCTATTGTATGAAGACTGATATTTGTATAGTTCTTTTGTTCTACTATCATTTTAATAACTTTTGATGAGATTTGTTCTCCTACATCAGGAGCTGTCATTCTTAAAAGATTTGCTTTTATTCTAGTATTTTTGTGAAGATATCGAACCTCCATTAAAGGGGGATGTCGAGATTCAACTTCTCCTTTATTAGTTTGCCATCTAGTATTATGTTTTATTGTATTAACAGATTTATTTCTAATTTTTGAAAATATTCAATTTGTTTTCAATATTTCTGAGTTCTGGTTTAACTGTCTTCATTAATGTATTTTATTTTGCTGAGTATTGATACATTGTCCAGTTAGCCATGGGTTAGAAGTGTCAAGGATAAAGTATCCCCATAGGCAACTTTAATAATCCAGAAATCCTGATATTAGAACTTCATTGTAGGAAATAAGAAAACAAAGAATGTTTCCCTTCTTTAGAAGAACCAATTCTTCTGTAAGCTTTGTTTCCAATCAATCCCAAGAGTCCAACCAAACCTCAAACAACATTGTTAATGAACAAGAAGAACATTATGAAAATATTCCTCAAAGATTTGATAATTGGACTCTTCCAAGAGTTCCAACAAACCAAGTCTACAAGAAAACAACTTTTGAAAATTTAAATGCTTTTTGCAGTTACGTTATAAAAACAAAAGAAAGGAGTTTACCTATTCAAAAAGAATATGAAACAATCCAATTATTAGATAGAGTTTTCATTAATAAACTCAAAGAACAAAAATACAAATATGTCCATTTTGGACTAGTCCAGGTTGGTGTCAAACCTCTTAGTGTTGAAACCACTAAAAATACTTCAATTTCTTAGGAGACCACAGACACATCATGTTTAATGATTCATTATTAGGAACTATAGAAACAAGCTTATGTACCGGCCCAATACATTTTATTTGTTATCCAAATTTTATGATTTCTTTGATTGACAAAAATATTTTACAATCTTTGACTCTTCAAATACATACCCATAACTACAAAATGCTTCCTGGTATGGAAGTATTAACATTAGTCTATAGGCTCCATTTCAAAGCTATGTATTCTGTAGTTAATACCAAGGCTTTACTCCAAAGCCCAAAAGGAGAAACCCTCTTAATAGAAACAGATACTTCAAGATCTCATACCACAATCCCAAAAACAATACAATAGCATGAAATAAACTTTCCTGATAGGTGGAAACTTAAGGGTGCTACAGACCCTGTGGCACCAACTCCTATAAGAAACACTTTATTGAGTGAAATCTCTCAACACCAAGATGGCACAGTTGAATTAATATTCAACAGGTCACGAAGAATGCCTCCAAGACATTCCTTCGAAATAGGAAGTACCAGCACAACTTTTAGGAGGTTAAATTTAAAAGGAGAGTCAAATCCAGAAACACAAACAATAGATTTTAGGATAGCTAGAGCCTCTGTCTCTTCTATCCCAACAACATTTAGAACCAATTTACAAGGAATAGATAACTCCTCAAATATAGCTCAACCTATCTATGCCAGACAGGAAGAGAGTCCCCAAAATTCACCTAATATGTATCCAACATATTCATCAATGACTAATAATGCAAGACAAGAAGAAAATTCAGAAATATTTGTTTTAGAAAAAAACTTTTGAGATAAATAAAGAATGATATAGAAAGCACTTCTATTCCAACCAAAAAAAAAAGTAAAAAAGAGAAGATTACTTTAAAAAATTTATAATGATAGAATAGAAAGCATTCTTTAAGAATTTATGAATAGCTGAACTCCTTTTTCAATCCCTAAACAGTCGTAAGGCTCGTGCAACCATTGCGCGTTGCTGTACACGAATATGTAGTTATTTCCTTTGCCCCGGGGGCCTGAGTTCTGACCATACCGTGAATAGATCTGCCCAAAAAGTCTTACAATACAATAGCAAACACCATCCTCATCAATTTGCTGCTGCTGTTTGTTAGAATAGTAAATGTTACAAAGCAAGATACTTATAATTACTGGAGAACAAATATAAATGAACCAAAAGAGCCAAGAATTTGGACTTCGAGATTAGACATGAAACCCTGGATGGTGGATTTTGGAAGGGAACTAACAACACATGAGTTCTATTTGTTTACAGAATGTTGAAAAAGCTAGAAAAAAGAAAAGCATGTAAAAGTCATCTGAGACATTCAACAATCCATTTTAAAAGCTCGATCTATGCAATGTGAAATAAACGTAAGTAATGATCATGGATCGACAGAGAAAAGTGAAGTGCATATCATGAACAAATAGACAACATAAAAATCTCCAAGAGAGAAGGTACTTGAGAAGAGATGGCTTTTGATAAAAACTGATGGCCTTGTTCGTATTTTGGAATGAGTCCCGCAATATATAGTACTCTCTCAGAAGATTATATCCTTCACAAAACTTATTAGGCAAAAGATGTCTCCTTTACCCTCTTCTTGGAATGCAATTAACGTCACAGAACAATACAAGCATCTAAATTATGAACAAAAATGAAGATTGATCGATGATAGGACAAGAAGATTAAGGTAAACATGTAATTTTTATTCATATAATATCATTACATAAGATAAAACATAGATAAAATAGCTTAGGTTTATTTATGAGGCCTTAACAGGGCCAGACATCACAATCATTCACATAAAATCCAGAAACCTCATTTTCATAGGAAAGCTTAGAAACCACCACGAAGACGCAAGACAAGGTGGAGAGTGGATTCCTTCTGAATATTGTAATCAGCCAAAGTCCTTCCATCTTCCAATTGTTTCCCAGCGAAAATCAACCTTTGCTGATCTGGTGGAATCCCTTCTTTGTCCTGAATCTTCGCCTTAACATTGTCGATCGTATCGGAACTCTCCACCTCCAAAGTTATGGTTTTCCCAGTCAACGTCTTGACGAAAATCTGCATCCCACCACGAAGCCTCAATACCAAATGGAGTGTCGACTCCTTCTGGATGTTGTAATCGGCCAAGGTGCGACCGTCCTCGAGTTGTTTCCCGGCAAAGATGAGCCTTTGCTGGTCTGGTGGGATGCCTTCCTTGTCTTGGATCTTGGCCTTGACGTTGTCAATGGTGTCAGAGCTTTCGACTTCCAAAGTTATGGTCTTGCCGGTCAGGGTTTTGACGAAGATCTGCATGCCACCACGTAGACGGAGGACGAGATGGAGGGTGGACTCCTTCTGGATGTTGTAATCGGCCAAGGTCCGGCCATCTTCGAGCTGTTTTCCGGCGAAGATGAGACGTTGTTGGTCTGGTGGGATCCCTTCCTTGTCTTGGATTTTCGCCTTAAGGTTGTCGATCGTGTCGGAACTCTCGACTTCGAGGGTTATGGTCTTGCCGGTCAGGGTCTTAACGAAGATCTGCATCTTAATTGGAGGGAGAGAAAAAAAAATAGAAAATCGAAATGCTTGGCATAAGAAAAAGAAGTCGGAGGGGAGACTAACTTATAGAGATGAAGAACCAATAAGAATTAAACACGTAAGCTGAGGTGAGGTTGCATAGGATAAGGAATTGACAAAGCAAAGCAAGTGGGGGTAACTGCCGTTAGTCTTTCCGTTTGAAGTTGAGAGGAGTGTCGTTAATTGACGGAAAACATGCCGTTGGAAGTAAATGGGGCCCCAGTTGTCGCCCGCAGCATTGATTTTTTATAGAAAGTAATAAGTGGGTAGGAGAGAACCACAAACATTGTTTCCAAGGATGGTAGTGTCCTACTCTTTTTGTGGAATGGTAGGGGTCCGTTTCGCGTCTCTATTCATTCAAACCCTTTAGAAACATCCTTTTTTGGAAAACAAATTTGGTTTACTTTAACTCCCTGCTCCACATAAGGTATATCAATTTATAGCTAAAACTGGTTCTTATATTTATGTAATGTTTCTAAATTCAGTATAGTTTAAATTCTCATTTTCTTTTAACGAGTTAGCACGTTAGCCTATTCACTCACCCACATGTGATACATTTTATTGACTTTTGACTAAAGTTTAAGCACCTCTCTATAAAATTTAAGATATAAAAGTTAGACTAATTATATGGAGGTTCTTAAACTTTAGTCAAAAGTCAACAACAAAAATGTCGCTGTTAGTCACTCAATGTACTAATATGTCACATCAATAATTTATTAAAAGAAAATTAAAATTTTAACGGCAATGATTAATTTACACAATTATCTTATTTAAAATGACTAAATTAAAATAAAACAATTAAAGTGGTCAAAATAGGACAAATCCTATTTTAGAGTGACCATGAATAATATTAATTAACTGTTAGTTAACAAGATAATATCTTAATGTAAAATTAATTAATTTGATTATATATTTTAAAATTTCACTTAAAAAATGACATCAATATGATTAATTAATAAATTTTTATATTATTTAATACAATTGGATATATTAAAAACAATAAAAATCTTAAGTTTTTGTAATTAGATAAATATACATTTTTATTTAAATATGATAATAATTGAATCATGTTAAAATCAATTTTTTTTATAATTATTAGAAATTAAATGGTTGAGATTAACCTTATATATAAAAAATATTATTACTATATTGGTTATCTAATATTATTTATTATGTATAAATTTATTTATTATTCTTAATTTATATAATAAAACTCAAAAGAAAATAAATATATTTTTTAAAAATTATATATTTTATAATTAAATTAAAGATTGTTTATAAATACTAATTACATCTAACCAAATCAATGACTCAATAGTGTAGAATCTATTTGAAAATTTAAGATTAATGCGGATTAATTAAAAATTATTATTTTATATTAGTTATGTTTTTCATATTTTTAAATTTACAACATCAATAATATAGTACTAGAAATTCTATTGCATATGTATGCATTTGAAAACCATAAGTTTAGAATTTAAAAGTGCTTTTAAAAAATAATATAAATAAATAATAAAACTTATGGTTTGAAACTAATTAATAGTAACACATGAAATATGTATGTTATTCGAATGAAAAAATAAAATAAATTATTTATCATAATATTGTCATCAATCTTAATTCAGTGTCGAGTTAACTTGTAACACTAATTTAATCAAATACATTATTAATACTAAAAATCCTATCTCACACTTATGCGTGTGGAAACCATAAATTTAGAATACAAATGTTTGTTTAAAAATAACATACAATTAATCATGAAACTTATGGTTTGAAACTAATTAATATTAACACATGAAATATGTATTTTATTAGAATGAAAAATTAGATTAAATTGTTTATCATGGTGTTTTATCAATCTTGAGTTGGTGTCGAGTTAACTTGTAACACTAATTCAAGCAAATATATTATTAATAAATACAACTGATGGTGATAATAGATTGTGCAAAATAAAATTAAAATGTATAAAATTATTAAAATGAAGTTTTAGTTGAGTGGTAAATTAAATGTTTTACTAATGCAATTTGCATGTGTTTAAATCCCACCATATGTATATTTTTATTAGTTTTTAAGTGAAAAGACTAAAATATCATTGAATAATATTACTTATTTTTAATTACGGAATGACATTCTCGTAATTTTTAATCGAGTTGGTGCTTAATAGACTTATGACAATAACTCAATCAAAACTTTAAATAATAGTATATATATTATAATTATTTTATTGATAATGTTTTTATTGCACCTTGAATATAAATAGATATATTTTATGTTTATTTAAAATAATAAATTATTAATAATTTTTCATAATCAGTCATACATTTATAATCACTTAATTAGACTTTAGATTCATATTAAATTACACTTATTGTTTTAAATTAATTATAAAAACAAAAAAAACCCATAATTTAGTATTGTTTAATAAGTTCTGTTTACACCACTCAAAAATTTATGATTTTTATTATTATTTGATATGTTTGCCTATTATTTTTTGATATTTGATGTTTTTACTATTATTTGATTTTAATAATAATATTTATACGATTTGAAATGGAGCTTTCTTTTTTAAAACAAAGTCCATTAATGAGAAAAATAGCTCAAATAGCAAGTAGACTGAAGATACGGACAAACTAAACCCAAGCTAGTAAACTTACCCCCATACACCTAAACTTATTATCCACACTTCTCAATCATACTCGCTTCAATTATAGATGAAGCATTCTCATTAAAAGAAACAATGGGAAACTCTAGGAAACTCATCTCAGTCTATGTGGTTTGCATATAACAAGGTTGCTCAAGCTAAGGAATGAGCCATCTCGTTGGCACAACGACAAGTCCAACAAAAGGACAAGTGCTAAAACTGATTCTTCATCAACAAACACTCATGTAATAGAAAACCTAACTTAGAAATATCATATAATGGATGTGACAAGGCTGAAATAACAAGCAAGCAATTTGACTCAATAACATTGTCGACCAAAGATTTTAACCATGATAAGGACTCCCTAATAAAAAAAAAATCTTCAGTGATGCAAGGATTAAAATGAGCATAAATAAAATTCGAAAAACTTTAAAGCACACAACTCGTATAATCCCAAACAACAGCTGCTTACCCCGTAGCCCCTCTTGCTCGAACCAAGCAAAGTCTACATTACATTTTAGCCTACCACCAACTAGAGGTTTCCAACTAGCCTTTCCCCGACTACATGTCACTCCCTCTCGGTCGCGACTCTCACTAGCCGCAGCAACATATTGATTTGTTGTAATTTGATACGTCAAATTAGGCTCTCCATTACACTTAAAGAGCTTACTTTCAAGCAAATCAAGTGTCTTTTCTTTACATATGTTGATTATTAGTTTTGTTGTTAATAAATTGCTTTTGTTAGCTTTATGTCATTTTTTAGACCCAAATTAGCCAATCGTGCAACGGGGAACCTAACAATAAGATTGAGTGGTTTAAGGAGTCGATAATGACCCAAGCGTGAAGAAAATATCACTTAAAGGGGATATTACAATATTGAGGCATGGAAGTCGTGGTACCTCTGACAGTGTTGATGTAATAGCCCGGTTTAGACCCTAGTCGGAATAGTGGTTTCAGGACCACAAATTTGAGTCAAAAAAATTTTAATATTATTTTTCGTGTTTACAGTATGTGATTAAGCATGTGTGAAAGTTTCGTGAATTAATTTTATCGTTTGTGTGCTTAATTTGCAAAAAGGACTAAACCGCAAAAAATGTAAAATTGTCCTTCCATTTGAATAATGGCCGATTGATGTGTCTTTATAAATGTGAAGTCCTTATGTTGTGAATAGACCATTGGTTTAATGAGTGGACATTTATGGACAACCATTAATTAATTTATAAGTTAAATAGTCATGGGTAAAATGGTAAATGATGTATTAATGTTAATGAATTAAAATAAAACAAATGGTTAGTGGAGTGTTCATCTTGGTTTGCCGAAAATTGAAGAAGAAAGAAGACAACCATGGCTATTTAGGGTTCGGTCATTTGAAGCTTCAATTGGTATGTGATTCTTGTTCGCTTTTTGATTATTTTTATGTTTTTGTGATCGTTGTTAAGTGTTCTAGTTAGCCGATGCTTAAATTCATGAAATTGATTATGATTTGGAGTTATGCAATTGTTGATAATGTGAGCTTTGTGAGGTTTGATGATAGAAAATAAGTGTTACATGATATATACATAAATTTAGTATTGGGATTTTTGATGAATTTGATTATTATGGGCTAAATTGTGAAAATGAGAAATTGAGGAGCTAAAATGTGAAATAAATGAAATATGTGGGCTTATTTGAGCCAAGTGAATATTCGGCCAAGCTATAGTATAATGAAATTTTGTATATTTTGTGATTTTGTGAATTAGGGACTTAAATGTCAAAATGTGAAAATGTGAGGGTTAATTTGTAAAATGTCCTAAATATGTGTATATGGATTGAATTGAATGATTTGGTGAATGAACAAACTAAATATGAATGTGTATAGATCAAGAACAAAAGAAAACGGAATTAGATCGGGGGAAATCGAAAGTGGTCGAGTAGTTGTTTCCATCCGTTCGTATCCGTACGAGGTAAGTCGATAAACAAATAAATGTGTTTAAATTCAATTATTAATACTTTTATGTGAATGAATTGTGATATATGGCTATTTGAGATGAATATGTGAAATCGATAAAGTTCTGATAATGTGACGACGTTTGAAAAGTCCCGTACGAACCTTAGGAAGTAGTTAAGATATGTATGTCATGACATAGGATTCCAATATGTATTATTGTGTAAGACCACATCTGGGACATTGGCATCGATTTTTAATTTACATGTAAGACCATGTCTGGGACATCAGCATCGTATTTGGTTTCGTGTAAGACCCTGTTTGGGACAGTGGCATCGATACTAATTACATGTAAGACCACGTCTAGGACATTGGCATTGTACGAGCTTTCCTAGCTATCCGAGTATCCTATTTGATTTTAAACGGTTCAACAGGCATTTCGAGAAATGAATGAGTATACAAATGTGCATCCAAATTCCGGTACGTATGTATGTATATGAAATTTGGCAATGAAAGGTATGTATGTATATGATCATTTGATATGTGAGCTACATTACATAATATGTGATTATGAGCAAGTGGACATGATCAATTGAGATATAAGAGAAATATGACTTGTGATTGTGTTATGCCATGAACTATATGTATGAAATGGTTTATAATTGTTCTATGTGGTAAGTTTGTTTGTATATGGCTTACTAAGCTTTTGAAAGCTTAATTTGTGTGTGTTTTCAATGTTTTATAGATTATCGAAGCTATTGGAAGTTTGGGGATCGTCGAGGATCATCACCACACTATCGAACTATACTTTGGTACCTTTTGAAAATGTACATATAGAAGTATGGCATGTATAGGCTAGAGAACTTGATTGTGTTTTGGGACATGCATATCTAGCCATGTGATATGGCTTGGTTAAATTTGAGTTTATGAATGAATTTTGGATATGTACTATGTGTTATAAAATGGTACATTTTGCGGTATATATGTGGTCAAGGGAAAAGGCCAATTTGATAGGTCTTGATGTGAATGAATTAGTATGTTTTGGTTATGTATGAAATGGTTTAATTTGGATATGAAGTGTATGATTTTAGATGTGATTATAGTCCATGAAAGGTATGCCTTTGGATTGGCAATTGAATGTGGAATTAATCGATGATATTATGGTTTACATGATGTATGTTTTGGTATTGGAATTGGCTGGAAAATGTGGTGTAAAAATGTGTTATTTGTGCTTGTAAGTATGACCTAATTTTAGGTGGAAAATTGGCCTTACAAATGGCCTATATTTGTCCACATGGTTGAGCACACGGGTGTGTGTCTCGACTGTGTCCTTCAATGTTTCATTTTGAAGCAAGTCAGACTTGTACACGGGCTAGACACACGGGCGTGTGACAGGTCGTGTGATTCAAGTCAGTGTTGCACACGGGCTAGACATATGGGTGTGGTTCGTTCTATGCCTTGACATTCCGAAAAGCTTGTACATCACTCGATTTTTACTTCCATGTAAATTGGGCCTTTATATCTCTATCATACACACTTAATTGAACCAATTAGCACACCCTAAGGCCCATGTTGGCCTATTGGGTCACGACACCTACAAAATGTGTTAAAAACACTTATTTTTATTAACTTTTAATCCTAAGATCTAATTACTGAAGACATAACTTGAAATACTAAATTGCTTAGAAAATAAACTCCTTAAGTATGGAATTGACCCGAATTGACTACTACATTTGATGATAGGTTACAACCTATGTATACCTTTAGACTACCAACCTTACCTTGTTTATTGTGATGTAGCCATTTTTATTTGTTTTATTCTTGAAAATTCATTTTGTACCAATCACGTTATAATGGAATGACTTGGGGACCAACTCTTGGACTTGGTTTCTTTCAAATTGTTGAAGCTTATCTTACATTCCATTGATCTAATTAACATCTTTCAAAGCCTTTTTAACCTTTTTAGGTTCAATATGAGAAGTATAACATGTAACACCCCTAACCCGTATCCTTCGCCAGAACAGGGTCTCAGAGTATTACCGAAACATTCAGAATATTTATTGATTAATTCAGGCAAGTTGCTATTCATTCACCGAGGTCATTCATAATGTCCCTTAAATAGACCCTCGAGGCCCAATACGAGCATTAGAATCAAGTCGGGATAAAATTGGGAACTCAGGGAACTTTTCGTAAAATTTCAAAATTTTCCAAGGTGCAGGGCTCACATGTCCTTGTGACCCTGGGACACGCCCGTGTTGTAGGACGTGTTCAAAACTAGGTAGCTCTCTGACTTGCGCCACATGGCCATGCCACATGCCTATGTGCTAGGCCATGTGGTTAATTAATTCAATTTGAATTAGGTGCAGGTTTCACACGGCCAAGACACACACTCGTATTCTAGGCCGTATGGCACACACGGCTGAGACACACGCCCGCGTCTATGCCCGCATGCTCAATTTTGAGCATTCTATTTCTCAAAATTAAGGTACAGGGGACACACGGCCTAACCACATGCCCGTGTTACCAGGCCATGTGTCACACACGGTCTAGACACACGCCTGTGTATCTGTCCGTGTAGATAAAATAAAGGCATTCCTAGCTTCATTTCTCACCCCCAATCTTTGCCATAATCCTACACCACATCTTGCATTCATGACCCAACAAATCCAAGCATTTTATTCAAGTTAATTCTATCATTTAACATGATATATCATCACATACAATTACTAACCATTTCAAGCATTCTAATCAAGCATATTCCATTCATCATCATGGCATATCATTTCATGCATACATGTTTACAATCTTACCTTGGTTATGTCCTTATGTTAGACATAATCTGATCAACTACTTAATGTTTATGTGGCTAACATAATATGACATTACAAGTATATCAAAGCAATCATTACTAGCCATTCCAATTGCTAGATTACAAGAATCGTTTATGTTTACATGCCAATATGGCCAACATATCCTATACATGCCATTACAACTGCAATTAAATTACCATACTATACCAACATGGGCCGATGGATAGTGTGAGTGATCTCCGCCAGGCTTCCAATCCAACAAGCTTCTGATTACTCTAAAATAGGGAAAATAAAATAGAGTAAGCATAAAATGCTTAGTAAGTTCGTATAACATGGAACTTAACTTACTATTCATCCTATTTGGGGTAACTAAGTAAGGAATATTCAACCACTTTGATCTCAAGCCCTACACACATCCTCATTTCCCTTGTTAGTCATATATTCCATAGTAACATCAAGACATGTATGGGCTCAACAACAATCAAGTTCCCATGCACATATGCTTTCCACAACATATATTTGTTCAACATGTATATACATCTCTTATTAATACAAGTATAGCTTCATAGTAATTCTTTTCGAGTTCAGATCATTTCATGGTAGGACTTTACTCATTTTATTCGAGTATTAAGGTTGCACAAGTAGTAGTGCAATCAAGGTGTACGGGTCTATGATCAAGGATGAACATTCTCATCAAGAAATTTCCATATACAAATATCATCTTTTTGTATTCCATGTAATATTCTTTTCATGTCATATTTCCATATCATATGTATCATTCCATGTCAATTTGTTTTAAATTCATATTTTCTCTTGTCAAACTTTACCCGTTGAATTTTGTAACGCCTCAAAAATTTAAGTCTTTAATTTTTGCATGTTATGACATAAATTGTTTGTTTGCTATAATGGCTAAGTGATTTGGGTGTGTATGGGGGTGTATGAGAAGCCTGGGTTCAAATCATGGCTTTTGCAGAATTTTTAGTTTTGCTCTTAAATGAATCTGGACACTGGCATATAGGCCTTTTATATAAGAGTGCTTGTTTTATGACACAAAAAGAGCTTGTGATCTAGTGGCAAGGTGGCGTGTTGTGTAACTGGGAGGTCTGAGGTTCAAGTCCTGGGTTGCACAATGGAGTGTTTATTTTACTGCTCGAGCTGTGTAGGTAGTGGAGTTGGACTGAAACACAGCTAAGGGGAGTTTGAATAGAATTTGAATGGAGTTTGAACTGGTTATGAAGAGATTCAATGAGGGATAAGGGGAGGGATTTTAGGAGAAAATCATGGAGTTTGAGTGAGAGGAGGTGCTATGCCATTTGGGGGAACTTAGGCATTGAGAATTCGGCTGGGTGTGAATGTTGGTCATTTTTCGGCACTGAGTTAGCATCTGTCGAATTCTCTTTTCTTTCCTCCCATTAACCGACTTTTCGTTCTATCAGAAATATTTTTGGTTGCTGCGCATTAGCCAACAAAAGTCCCTTCTTTTTGGTCAATAGTTGTCAGTCATTTTTTTGAGCAACTCTTCCTTTTCTTTCCTCTCTTCTTCTCTCCCTGAATCTGTACTCTCTTGGCCAAATATCCTTTGTCTTCCAATCAGTTTATCTTCTTTTTCCTTCTAGGTTCTACTATTAATCGGTTTGACTTAGTCTGATTCTTCTCTTTCAATCTTCTACCTCCAAATATTTTTCTTGTTTTGACCGAGAGCTATCTCTCCTTATTGATTATGGTTTGGCTAAATATCACCTTTGTGTTATCACTCTCTACGCCGACTTTCTCTTAATTGCTTCTTGCTGTTCCAGTGTTGCAAGTGTTCCTGAGTATCGGTAAGTGTTTATACTCCTCATTTTTTTGATTAAACCTGTTCGCTTTTATTCTTCTTCTTAAAACGATTACCCTCTTATTCATCTTTTGATTATCGACCGTTGTTTCCTTTCTTTCACGATGTAACTCCCCGAATTTTTGGGCCTAAAAGTGTTGGGCCTTGTGCATGGGAGCCACTAAGAGACTGCACATAAAAGTTTATGTGTGCAAGAAATATTACAAATTGGTGGTTGCTTTAATGGTTAAGTGATTAGGAGTGTTTGGGAGTGTTGGAGAAGTCTTGGGTTCAAACCTGGCCTTTAGCAAAAATTTATGTTTTTCTCTTAAAGGAGCCTTGATATTAGTGGGTAGGTTTTAAGAATATTTTTTTTTGGATAATTTATGACACAAGAGGAGCTTGTGGCTTAGTGGTAAGTAGCGTGTGGTGGACTGGCAAGGAGGTAGCATCACAAGGGAGCAAAGAGGTCAAGGTTCAAGTCTCTCCCTGCTCAAAAGAGTAATTTATTTTACTCATTGCTAAGTTAAAAGTTGAGTTGGAGTGGAACTCTACTTGGTGAAGGTTTGAATTGGTCTTGGTATTTGAATGAGAGATGGGGAGTAGATTAAGGAGAGATAATAGGAGGGAACTATAGGATGAGATGTGGTTGGGAAGTGGGTAGCTGACTTTGTTTAGGGAATGGAGAGTTCGGTTTTGTGCATTTTTCGGCTTTTGGTCACTTTGTTTTTCCTTTCTGAAAAGTAGGCATTGCCGAATTTTCTTCTTTTCGCTTTCGGGTTTTGTTTCCTTTTCTTTTCCTCTCAAAGGTCAAATTTAGCACTTGTCTTGGTATGTTGTGTTTATTTCTTCCCCTCTATTTTCTAGCCGAATTGATGAAAGTACCATTCAAGTACTTTGTAGGATTGTTTTGCTTTTTCTTGTAACCGAGTCTTTCTCTACTCAATCTGCCGAATCTTTTCACTTTCTCCTTATTCGACATCTCTCTTTTTACTCTTCATCATTGTTGGTCAAATACTCTCAATCCTTCACTCAAGCAATTGACTTAGCCGATTGTTGATTATTCTTCCTCTCCGTTTACTTTCCTTCCTTTCCTTTCTCTTTAAAGCCAAATACAACCCTCTTGTCTTTCTAAAATATTTCTTTTCCTCTCTTCTAATATTTGGCCGAATAAAACCCTTTGTTACTCAGTTTCATCCCTTGTTTACACCTTATACTAACTTTTTCTCCTTTGCGTCTCTTTAATCAGTATTTGGATTAACAATTGGTCTCTGGCAATCCGTAAGTGGATTGGACTCATTCTTATTTTCTCTAACCATTTTCGAAGTACTCTACTCTTGTACAGCTTAAAAGCTGAATGTACCTTACCCGTCTCTGTCTTGTTGCTGATTCTTCTTCCTCTCTGTTAGGGGTGGTGTTATCAAGTTTTAGAACCCTTTGAGAGTGCGGGAAATATCTAAAGTTTGAAGTGGTTGAAATCTCTCGCTCTTTTCCAGATTGTAGGTACTTAGTTGAGGAACCCGAGGTAAGGCCGAGTGCTATCCTTCCTTACTTTGGGGTTCTGTTGTTCTGTAATCATCACAAGTGGGTGTAATCCACTCAGTTAATCTATTTTGTTAATTGAATCTGCTTATAATATACAGGTTTTTAATAAGGGACAAGAGGGTCAACGCTAGCTAGTAACCTATGAGAATTAAGCCATCTAGTATTCTATTAAGGTGTGTAACGGTGTTATGTTTGATAAGCGGCTGAAAAGCCGAAAGTATGTGTTGTTTACACTGCGATGACTGTAGATTGGCAAAATGTCGAAAAGTTGAAATACCATCGAATGATGCCACACGAGCGTACGATCGTACGTGTGGTGGATCGAGCCCACGAGTATGGGTGTAAGATGGTTGGGGCCTCAAGAGTGTTCTCATGGGCTTAGGGCCGGAAGTGGGCCGTATGGGCCCAATGGGCCCGTGGGCCCGCGTGGGTAACCTTCACTGTTAAGTGAGACGTAGATAAAATTGTCATGTCGCGCACATGGCTTAGGTAACTCTGGGCCTCGTTGGGCTAAAGTGTGCTGTATGGGCCCAGTGGGCTTTTGGGCCCACACAGATAAAATGTATGTGGTGGTTTCTATTGGTTTGAACTATGATGTTTGCATAACTGTGGCTGTTTCTGGGCTAAATGGGTCGCACGAGTGTGTGGGCCCACTTGGGCCGAGTAATGGGCCTTAGGCCCATTTACACCGTTGTGTCTGTTTGGGTTCTTAAGTCGCTCGAGGCGACGGTGGACCTTCTGTTGGGTCGCTAAGACCCCAATTTACCAAAATTACCAAAATACCCCCAGTTTGCAAAATTATCGAAATACCTTCGATTTGTGAAATTATCAAAATACCTTCTATTTGCAAATTTACCGAAATACTCTAGTTTGTGAAATTACGAAAATACCTCGATTTGTAAAATTATCGAAATACCCCTGATTTATAAAATTATCGAAATACCCCTGTAGGGTAGGATTATCGAAATACCCTTATAGGGTAAAATGACTATTTTGCGCTTGCGGGTAACTGACTAATTAGGACTATGACTGATTTAACTGTGAATGTATGATTGTGTTTTAACTGATTTGACTGTGGTCGTGTGACTGATATGCTTTTAATATGTGTGTAAATGACTGTTACCGAGCATGGCCATTTTGCATACACATGTAATGATTGAGCATGACATACATGACATATTGCATGGGGTTAGGGCATTGATACGGAGGAAGTTCTGATAGGGTCACACGGGTCGCATGACGACTGTGGATCCAGTATTGATCTGTTAAGGTCGCACGGGTCGCATGAGACAACTGTGGACCGACGGACGACTTAAAGCTGCGTAATCTGATTATGGCTCTGTGCCAACCTAAACATGGATTTGTGCCAATCGTACTTACCCATGGCTATGTGCTTAAAATATATATCGATGACTCTGTGTCGATCATATTTACCCAAGGCTGTGTGCTGATTATATTATCGTCGCTGATGGCTATATGCCAAACATAATACAATTATTGATGGCTTTGTGCCAATTATAATACCGCTACTGAAGGCCTAGAGTCGTATATATATACTAATAGCTTTGCTGCGATTTCGATTAGGGCCGCAATCGGTGCTAACAGTGGTGTGCTGGCTAGGTAGGTCGGTTTTATCCCCATGTAAGTGTAGGGTTGGTACGGGTGGTGTGTTGGCTGGATTGGGGTGGGATGCATCCTCATACTATTGCATATCTGTTATGAGATCTGTCACTGTACTGGGCTTAGGCCCACTTGTTCTGTTATTGGTTTGGGCTAGGCCCAATTGATTCTATTATGGGCTGTGACCCAAATGATATTGTAGTGGGCTTTGGCCCACGTATGCTCTGATTTGTAATGTATCATTATCATTAAAGAGCTTTGTCCTGCATCGCTTAGGTTTCTCGCTTTCAGATAATCGACAAGCTACTCTAGTAAGGGGATTACACACTGAGTTTTCGTAAACTCACCCCATTTTAACTGTGCAAGTAATCCCCAGCCTTAGACGGATCGGTGCTGCGAGGGACTCAGAGAAGGCCACACACTGCTTGTGTTTTCCATTTTGATTATTTACATTCAACCATTTTGATTTGGGTTGTAATAAGGCCTCTTTAAGTTTCTAGAATTTAACTATGGGTCTTTTTTTACTTTGAATTATATCCGTTAGAAGTAAATCACGGTTTTCCAAAATGCTAACTGTTTTTAAAACAACACTACATTTTCGCAACATTTTCAAAATGGTTTCGTGACTTAATCTTTTTTATAAATCAATTACTTTCAAAATTAGCTTCCGCAACTGAAAAGATGTTTTGGGAATAAAACTAATAAATTTTCAGTGTACCACGTTTTAAAAATAAACTAACGTAGCTGGGATTTTACTCAAGCCTTTAAACAAGAAGGGTTTTCAATGAAAACATGGTTTTCGAAAAACACTTCAATGTGACACGCTAGATTTGGGCCTAACTTCTAGGCTGGGTTTGGGGTGTTATACATGATGTGTTACTTGTCGCGGTTCTAGGGTTTTCCTTGAAGAGTGGTGGAGTGTCAGTGGTTCCGAAATAGTTGCAACCCTTGTTCTTAGCGTTCAATCAAAGAAATGCGTTACCTCACTTTTGGAGTTTAAGCCATACTGATTATGTCTTATAGGAGATCATTTGTGGTTTGAGGCCACTTACATGGCCTACCTTGGTTAATGGATCGGTGTTTGTGGTACAGATAATCTCTAAATGCGTGTGATTAATTCTAGTTAACGGTCTTGGAGGACTAAAGTCGCCTCATTCAAACAAGGTAAGGATGGTGGTTTTGGATTAAGTGTCAATAAGAGGATGTTTTACCCTAACGATTAAAGGACTGGCAGTGGGTCATGTTTGAATCTAGGTTGTGTGCTCGTGGAACTTGGAGCGGTTTCGTAAACAAGTGTGTAAACACCCCACTGTAAATGTAGAACGGCAAAAGCCAAAAAGCCAAGAAGCCGAAAACATGATGTTTGAGACCATACGAGCATGCGATCGCTCATGTGGTAAGTCAAACCCACAAAACGTGGGCGATAGAATGTAAGAGGCCTCCATGAGCATTCTCATGGGGTTAGGCTGTATCAGGCCACGTTAGGCCGAAATGGGCCGTGTGGGCCCAGAGCGCTCGTGGGCTCACACGGATGAAATCCATGATTTGTGGCATATATTGGATTGGGCTATGTAGGTCACATAACCGTGGCAAAATCTGGGTTGAACGGGCCGCACGAGTGTGTGGGCCTTTTGGGTCGAGTAATAGGCTTTAGGCCCATTTGCACTGTTATGACCGTTTAGGTTACCGAAGTCGCTCGAGGCGACTGCGGACCTCTTGAGAGGTGGATACCTACACCGAGACCCCAAAGTAGGTAAAATGACCAAAATACCCCTAAAGGGTGAAATGACTATTTTACCCCTAATAAATGGAAATGACCGTTATATCCCTAAGGGTAGGTTGATTGATGTGTTCGTGATTTTTATATGGCTGTTACTAAGTATGACATTCTGCATATACGTATGATTTATGACATGACATACTGCATGGGGTTGGGATACTGTTATAGAGGAAGTATATTATACTAGTGGCTTTGCCACATATTCTATTACCGGCAGCTTTGCTGCAATACCGTTACTGGCGGCTTTGCTACTATACTGTACTGGCAGCTTTGCTGCTATATTGGTGTGTTGGCTGGGTGGGTCGATTTTATCCTCACATGGTGTGTTGGTGGTATGGAGTGGTGTGTTGGCTGGATTGGGATGGGTTTCATTTTTACACTGTTACTATATTGGGCTAAGACCCATACATCTGCATCATTATCAGATAGGCTCTCGTGCCCGCATCATTACTTCATGTTGTATACTGACTGACTGGTAGAGGATTACACACTGAGTTTTCGTAAAATCACCCTTTTCTTTTTACAGTACATATAATCCTCAGCCTTAGGTGATTTGGTGCTGTGAGGGACTCGGAGGTGGCCACACTATTGCAGCTGTTTTACACTGCTTTTACTTAAATTTAAAATTTATATTGGGTTTTGTTTATGTAATAAGGCCATTTATGTTTGTTTAAATTTTTAATTGGGCTTTGCTTATTTACTTAAAACTGCTAGTTTAGGAGAAGGCGAATTTTCAAAATAATTACTGTTTTCAAAGACATGAAAGTTAAACATTAGATTTTTCCAAAAGCTTCCACGATTTTAAATCAACCTATTATAACAATAACTGATAATAAGGCAAACGTTTTGACTAGATGATTTGTTAAATAACAATAAAGGGGTTTTGAATTTGGAAACGAGTTTTACCAACAAGTCCAATTTTCGAAAGACACTTCAATGTGACACACCAGATTCGGCCATAACGTCTAGGCTGGGTTTGGGGTGTTACAAATTTATTCGAAATATCGATGGATACACAAGTAATACACTCGAGGTGTACAAATCAGGATCCGTCAATTCATATTCAATGTACCCATAAGGTACTATCTCATAGAGTACACTCTCGAGCCACACATGTAAACAACAAGATTACCAGTCCAGGCTAAATCCTTTTTATGACATATGCCCTAAGGAGCTTGATCTGGATTATCCGTCCGAGCTAAATCCTTTCCATAATGAAGTCATTAGGATTGCTTGTCCGAGCTAAATCCATTCTGCAACAAATGCATGACCTCATTTATTTCAGGCAATTATATTTATCCATCGATATTCATTTATTCAAACGGGATTTAAACATTTTTCAAACATTATCGGGCATGTGATTATTTCATACATCTTTAACATCATATAATTCATATGATAATATTCCAGATCCATTTCCAGCATAAAAGCAACATTTCCATCGTTTACCCTTTTAACATGTACTGGGCATTATCAATTAATTAGAACATTTTTATTTATTGGGCTTGATCGGATATGTAATCCTTTCACATATATATGACATTTATATAATTTACATAATCACAATCAAAACAAGCATGTAAATAAACATAATTTAGTTAGACGAACTTACCTCGACAAAGGTTCGTGTATGTAAAATATTAATTCGACATTTTCCTCATTCCTCATTCTAACTCCGAATTTGGTCTATCTGTATCTATACGAGTAGATTTAACATTAATTTATCATATTTTACATTCATGTGGACTAAATTTTCATCCTAGGAAAAATTACTATTTTGCCCCTAACTTTTCCATTAATTCCATTTTCGTCCCTAGGCTCGGAAAATGAAACTTGTGTAAATTACTCCCTATTCCAAGCCTAACCAAAGCCCCATTACAAAATTTACAGTACATATATTCATAAAATTTTAGAATTTTTCCTTCAATTTCACAAGTTTACATTTTAGTCCCTAAATTATGTTTTCATCAAAAATCACTTTGTAAAAGTTGTTTATCTATCAATAATCTTTCATTTTCTACCATATATTTCTAATTTCGAGCATATAAATCCATGACCCATTTTTCATATCTTGATAACTTTTCAATTTAATCCCCCAAATAGAGAGATTAAGTTATCCCAATTCCAAAAATATCAACATTACTAAAAACTAGACAAGGAAACTTACCCAATTTGGCCATGAAAGTCTCTTCTCTCTCTCCTAGGGTTTCCATGTTTATTTTTGGGAAGAAGATGAGAAAATATGATTTTTATTTTCTTTTCATCTATTTAATTAATTAATATTTTCACTTTCCAATTTAGTCCCTAGCCTTTTTCTCATATTCCATGGACGAATCATCCAAAAAAATCTACATAATTTTTTTATTAATGGTCTAATTACCATATAAGGACCTTAAGTTTTGAATTGCATAGCTATTTGATCCATCTAGCTACTAGAATCCAACTTTTGCATTTTATGCGATTTGATACTTCTTATAATTAAGCACATAATCGATAAAATTCTTTTCAAAATTTTCACACGACCTTTCTAGTATAATATGGATCATATAATAAAATAAAAAATAAATTTTATTTTTCGGCTCAAATTTGTGGTCTCGAAACCACTGGTTCGATTTCACCAAAATTGGGCTGTTACATAGCAGGCCAATCTAATCATATCCTTGTAATTAGGCCTTGACTTCCCTCTAGTTCAAACACCACTTTGAAGGTCACTTTTAACATCCCTCATAGAATGGTTCTTTCTAACTCTTTCAAGCATTGTTTCACAACATTAATTGACTCCATGATCTTTTTTGAGACGCTTATTGTAGACCCTATATGCCTTGCTTCTTTCTTAGTACCCAAGGAAGACCCCTTCATCACGTTTTGTATCAAAATTTCCTTGGTATTCCTTGTCTTTGAGAATATAGCATACACTGCCAAATATATGAAAATATTTAACATTAGGTTTCTTACCATGCCATAATTCATATGAAGTTGAGCAGACAGTAGTATGGATTGCTTTAGCCCAAAACTGTGAGTTATTCCCTTGCAATTCAACATAACTCGAGCCATCTCCTGAATGGTCATATTTTTCCTTTCTACCCCTCTATTTTATTGAGGAGTCTTTGCAATATAGAATTCATGATCAATGCCTTCCTTATCACAGAACTCAACAAATTCTTGATTTTCAAACTCCTTACCAAGATCACTCCTAATCCTAACAATGACTCAAATGGTTCTCTCTTTCTCAATCACAAGTCATTTGCAGAGTTTCTTAAATTCTCTAAAGGTGTCTGATTTCTCCTTCAAGAATCTAACTGAATTTTCATAATTTGATATGAAAAATTAGGCTTTCACAATATACTTAAGGAGCTTATTCACAAGCGAAGTAGCGTCTTTTTCATTATTTTTTTTTTGTAATTTTTAGATTTTAATTTAATAAGTATAAGTGTCTAGTTTTTACTCATTTTTGTGACCCAATTTGGCCAATAGTGCCATTGGGGGCCCTAACCTGTCGTTGAGTGGTATAGGGGGATGTTGGAGGTTGAAAATGAGCGAAAAAAGCACCAAATGAAATGGTATTGTGATATCCAAACCTTGGAATCATGATACCTACAGGAGCCGTGAAGATTGGAGACCACCCCTCAATGGTATCGTGATATCCACCCTAAAAGAAGAACCCAAAGCGGTATCCTCTACTTGGGTATCACGATATCGATATCGTGAGGAGACAACAAAAAATGTAGTTTTTGTTCACCTGATGTGCCAATCACACAAGGCTTGTGTAGGGGCAATTTTGGAAATGAAATTTCATCAACCATTAGCCTAAAATAGTAAATTTTGGCTAAGGAGAAGGGGGACACACATTAGTTTAGTTTTCAACCTTAGTTTCTCTAGGTTTTCTCTTGGTTTTTCTGTAACTTTTTTAGGGTTTTTATTTTTTCTTCTCCTTTCTTAGTTTTAGGTTTAATTTTTCTACACTTCCTTCTTGTTTTTAGTGTTCTTAGTGTTAGTTATCATTGTAGCTTAAGTTTATTTGCACTTTCAGTCCCTGTACTGTGGTTGTAAGACATTTCTAATTTTAGTTCAATGTATTTCAATTTCTCTTACTTTAAATCAGCTAAAGTTTGTTCCTTTTATGTTTATTACTTTAGATTTTCTTGTTGAATATCTTTAATTTCATGTTCTTTAAGTTTTCTTACATAAAAATCCAAAATTTTATATTTTTCTCAAGCTTTACTTTAGTGGCTTCTTTGCTTTTCATTTCCATGTCCATTAGCTTTATTTTCAACATGAGTAGCTAAACCTTAAAGGGGTTGGTTGATGGAGATGTGGGTAAGTTGAATTTTTTAGACAAGGGAGTAAATCGTAATAAATTGGACTAAACCAAATAGACCTAAAAACTTAGGAATTGACGCCCCTAGGGGAATATCTAGACAAGTGAGACAAGAGGTAATTTTGTTGTGCACCAATTCATTAGTCTTGGATTAACCGATGAGATCGAAAGATAAACCAGATTAATTTGTCTAAGTTGGTAAAATTGAGATCGAGAGATAAAATTGAGCCACTTAGTAATTTAAGCAATTTAAGTCCATCATTCGAAGACCGGTGAACCAGACATCGAATCAACTGACCACCATTAGTCATTTATTGGTTAATCTCGTAGTTTTATACTTTTTACAACTTGGTCCCTAAATTAGCATATTCAGTTTTCTTGCAAAACTTTTTTTTATGATTGTCGTACTATAAAACCATATTAGTAGCCACTTTAACTTTGTAGAGTACGCTATTACCACTCAATCGCCATCTCCTTTTGATTTGACCCCTTGGAATACTTTGTGTTCAATCGAAACTATAAATATTACAACTGGCCTATACGCTTGCCATAAAACTACACTTTATTTTGCTTTATAAAATCGTGATAAGTGCTAAAATTAACATATTTTTACTTTATTCTTAATGCATTTTTGGGTGATTATTTGATATTAATTGTGAATTCCATGCTCATAATCTTTTAAATTCACGTTTTTATGCTTAATAGAGCATTTGAGAGCAAAAGGAGGGAAAAATAAGCAAAAACTAGAAAATCAGAGCAAGCTACAAAAGACACACGAGCTGACCCATTCCACACTACCGTGTGACCCACACGAGCTACCACACGGCCATGTGGTAAACTGTGTCGATTGTACGGATTTGCACTCTGAACAGCAAAAAAATGCAATTTTTAGGTTTTTTGGGCATTCTAAGACGTATATGTGACAAAAATAAGAAGATAGGAGTGAGCTGTCATATTCAAGAAAACAACTCAAAAAGCACCATTGAAGCCGATTCTGAAGTAGATTTCTGTCAAGATTGAAGATTCCCAGTTGATTTCTCAGGAGATTATCATGAATTTCTTTATTTCTTTCGGTTATACTATCTTTTGGATGTTTTTATTTTTAAGCATGAACTAATTTTCTAAATAGTTAGGGAGATGAACCCTATGATGGATTCTATCGTTGGATTTTTATTTTACGTAATAAATACTTATATATTGTTCTTAATTATTTGTGCTTAATTCTAGGTTTGGTGTTTCTAGATTATTAATCCATATTTGATGTGCTTAATTCAGAGGAGGAATATACCATGTTTAAGAGTAGATCTTGCATAATTGAGTGCAGTTGCATGCGATCTTAGAAATAACACGACATAAATCTACCGAATTTGTAACACCCTAAACTCGGCCTAGAGGTTATGACCGAATTTGACGTGTCACATCGAAGTGTCATTTGAAAACCGAAAAAGTTCGTTACTAAATTCTAAATCCCATTTAATGTTTTGAAAATGTTAGTGTTGTAAACCTTGATGTCTGATTATAGGCCGTAACAATTGTTATAAGCTTATTAATCTGAAATAAAATCACAAAAGCCTTCTCTAGTTGTAAACTTTAAGATTTGAAAATGTGATTTAAAAAAAACGATTATTGTTTTAAAAACCCGTGTTTCCTAAACTAGCAAGTTGAAATAAAGAGAAGCACCAATAAAAATTAAAACCCCAAATGGCCTTATTACATAATTATTAACCCAAAACATTATAAATAAAATAACTAAGCCTAAGATTAAAAAATATAGAGCGTGTGGCCACCTCTGAGTCCCTCGCAACTCCAAATCATCTAAGACTGGGGATTACCTGCACATTTAAAGAAAAGGGTGAGTTACGAGAAATAAGTGTGTAATCGCCAATCACGCAATAATAGTCTGGGCCTGAGCCCTATTTAGTATCAGTTCAGTTTGGGCTTTAGCCCTATACAGTAGCAGTGTGGGCCTAAGCCCAAATGAGCACAAAACAGAGCAGTAATGCAACCCAACCCAATCCAGCCAACACATCACCCGTACCAACCAACACACCATGTGGGGACCAAGTCGACCCACCCAGCCAACACACTAATATCGCAGCATAGCTACTAGTAGTAATGCAACAGAGCTGCTAATGACAGTGAACGTGGGCCAAGCCACTAAAATCAGAATACGTGGCGAATCCACTAGATCAGTAAACGTGGTAGAGCCACTAGTACAGTACTTCCTCCAAATACAAATCCCAACCCCAATGCAGAATGTCGTGTCATAAATAATTCGTATATGCAGTATGTCACAATCATAATCAGTCATATAAATATCACACATACATCACTTAAACTACCACTAGAGGTATAACGGTCATTTTGTTAGTTAGGGGTAAAACGATAATTTCACCCCTCAAGGGTATTTCAGTAATTTTACTCTTCGGGGGTATTTCAATAATTTTACCCTTTAAGGGTATTTCAATAATTTTACTCGTTGAGGGTATTTCGGTAATTTCACCCTTCGAGGGTATTTCGGTAATTTTACCCATCGAGGGTATTTTGGTAATTTTACCCATCGAGGGTATTTCGATAATTTTAGTCCTATAACGGCCTTTCTAAATGCCTACAGTCGCCTCAAGTGACACAAATACCCTTTTTAGTCGAATCGGTGTAATTGGGCCCAAAGCCCATCAAGTGGGCCCACACATTGGTGTGGCCCATTCAGCCCAATTTCGGTCGCGACTATGCGAACTTCGCAGCCTAATCCTTTATTTGATACTATCGTGAATTTTACCCACATTGGGCCCATGGGCCCAATGGCCCATCTCAGCCCGACGAGGTCCATTACGACCTAAGCCTACGAGAATGTTCATGGTAGCCTCAATGGTCTATTGCCAACGATTGAGGCTCGGTTTATCTCTACGAGTGCTCGCACGCTCGAGAGCCCTCAAATGCCAAAGTTTTGGCTTATCGATTTTTCGGCTTTAGCCGATTCACAATTCATCAGGGTGTGAATACACACCTTCATTCGTCATATTGACAGAACCAAAATTGGGTGTACGATTACACACCTGTTATGGGTTGTAGTTTGAAGCGCTTCCTAGACACCTAGGACAACAATCATCCCATTAATTAGTCACAACCTTTGTTAATCCATAATATTGAAATGCTTTAATCAAATTAACTTCACTTACCACAATACAACGATCTCCTACAGTGTAACGGTAATTGGCCCACCCCTTGGCTAAGGAAAACGAGTCCCTAGCAACATTCGACGAGAAAGAGAGTGTTAGCAATACATATCTCCATGGCAACTAGGGCAAAAGCCTTTTGGACCCAGAGAAACAAAATCGAAAAAGGAGAAAAAGCCAACCTAGATATAGTCACCACTTACCAACCAATCGAAGAGATTCGGAAACGGTTAGAACGAAGAGGAAAAGATACCTTGGCCCTAATAGATTCGGCCTACACAAGAAGAACCAAGGTTTAGCGTTCGGCTAGCTTTGCAAAGAAAAGAGAAGAACAATAAGAGGAAAAAGAAAAAGGTTCGGTTCGGCCAGAGATGAATCGAAAGGAGAAAAGGGATTAAGCAGAAAGTAGGCAGTAACAGAGAAATAACGATGAAAAGAAGAAAAGGAAGTAAAAGAGGAGAGGCCTACCAATACGACAATTAGAAAAATATGAATAAGAAGGAAGGAAGACGAAAAACAACAGAATGAGAAGGAAGGGAGAAGAAAGGAATTCGACAGAGGTGAAATGAAAAGAAAAAGACCTGAAACGTAAAAAAAAAGTACCAAAATGCAAAACAACCCCCAAAAAATGCCAGAGAAAATTTGACACTCCAACACTCTCATAAGCCAAAAATGCACCCAAATGACAACCCTTGGCCTAAATTCCCCCCTACTCAAGCTCTCCAAATTCGGCCAAACTCCCCCTCACATTCAAACTCCTTCAACTTTCCACCAAATCCTACTTGAATTGCTCCCAGCCTCCCATTCAAAATTGTTGACCAATTCTTCAACCTCTTTTACAGAGTTTGATCCAAACTATACCTCTTGCACCCCCAAGACATAAAATAAAAGCCCCGATTTGCCAGTCATAGGATTCGAACCCCACTCCCCTTGCCATCTCAGTGGCGCCACAACCACTAAGTCACATGCTCTTTTTGTGACACATAAACACACATATTTATACATAAGTCCTACTGCTAACAGTCCATTCCTCTTAAGAGCCAAAAACTAAAAATTTTCCAAAGCCCAGACTCAAACCCAGGCTTCCCAAAAGCCCCCAAATACACTTAATTACTTATCCATTAAAGCACACATGGAATTTTAGCCATTTCGGCAAAATTACAAACCCCACCTTTTTTGGGGCGTTACAGGATTAGAGTCAAATCTAACAGGGGAATCCAAAGATCAAGTTAATGCGATAATAGGGGTTTTAATTAGAAAGAAATTTCAATTAATCAACCAAGAGGTAGTTGCTCTTACTCTCGAAAGAAATATTAGCATAATTTAGGGATTTCTACGGATCAAGATACTAATTAAAGAAATTGCGTAATTTAGATTGATAGTGATAGATGATGTCTAGGTGAATTCTTTCTTGGGTATTGTTTTTCTTCTTGGTTGTTAATCGTTTATTTTCCTAATTTGTTATTTATCGTGTACGTTAGTTAATTAATTTTGTTAATTTTAGTTTTTAATCAATCACTCGACTTATTCGGTTAAATAATAGAAAGAAAGTACTTACTAGCACTTTTAGTCTTCATGGGAATGATATTTTTTGTAACACCCCTTACCCGTATTCTACGCCAGAACCGGGTACGAGGCGTTACCGTACTTAACTCACTCGGTCATACAACTTTAAGCTATAGAAATTTATCCCAACTTAACATTTCTCATTTAGGGCATATGGGGCCTCAATCAAGCTTTCGGAGGGTCTCAGAACCCAACCCGAAATTTTTGTGCATTTAAAATTTTTTGTCTAAACAGGGGCCACACGCCCGTGTGACATGGGACACGCCCGTGTAGGCAGGCCGTGTGGTCACACACGCCCATGTCCCTAACCCGCGTGGGATTTATTTTCATTTCGAACCTAGAGGGGTTTTCACACAGCTGGACACACGCCCGTGTTCTTGGCCGGTGTGCTCTACATGGCCTAACGCCCGTGTCCTCGCCTGTGTGTAAAAACTTGGCTATTCTGTTTATGACATCAGCAACCTCATAGGAGGCACATGTGTGGCTAGCCCGTGGTCGACACTGACTTGAAACACTAACATGCAGTGGACACACGGCCTTATCACACACCCATGGGACTGCCCGTGTGTCTCACACGGCCTAGACACACGCCCGTGTGCCTACCCGTGTGGACAAGAACAAGGCTATTCACCAAGCTCTTTTCATCACCCTATCTCACACAACATAATCCCATTAAAAAAATCACTAAGCAACCCAAATTTTCCATATATACTTCCATGAATAACTTCATCTTTCATAAATTAGTAATAATGAGCCATCAACTATGACAAAATAGTTCATCTTTAAAGGAGCCAATACATACTTGCCCAAAATAAAGAAAACAATTTACCTAGTCTAGCCTCTATACATGCCATACTCAAAATACTAAGTCTAGATATACCGAGATGAGCTAATAGTATGGGTGATCTTCCAATTATCTTCGTATCCCGACCTAGCTCTTTGATACTATAAACAAGGGAAAAGAAAGGGAGTAAGCTTTAAGCTTAGTAAGTTTAAATGTAAACAATAAACATCATAATATGTGCTAATCAATAAATAGCATTTCATAATAAGAACATTCCAAATTCCAAGATCATGCTTACTCATCTCATCTCTTACCACATTCCAACCATATCACAAGCCAAATGCTTATATTATTTAACATACATCCCTACACTTATCACCACATGATCGCATGAAACAACATATCACAATTTCATAATAAGCCATTCACAGTAATGCAAAACACTTGGTGGTTTCGCAGTTAGTCCACCATTAATCTTTAACAGGATGGTATCGCACATAGCCCACCAACAAGAATATTTACAGTGGTATCGCACATAGCCCACCAAATGTTAATATAAACGATGGTATCGCACACAGCCCATCGTGAATAAGTAGTAAGGTGGTATCACACATAGCCCACCAACAAGAATAATTAAGGTGGTATCACACACAGCCCACCATTAATTACTACGGATAATATTCCACATTTATATATCTATTTCAACGTTCATACGAAAATTATTCATTATCTACCGAATTCAATCCATTTAAATTTTAAATGTTCTCAATCATACAGTGCACCAATAAGTAACAACAGGTGTATTTAAAATGCATCATTTACACATAAACTTACCTCGGTGCAAAATCTGTTAATTTGCAGTTTAATCCGAAACCTTGCCTTTTTCCCGGTCAAAGTTAATTTCGCGCTCTTCTGGGTCTATAAGAACAAAATTCACTCATTCAATCATTTTATAATCATAATACATCATAATCTCTATTTAGGCAGAAATGACCATTTTGTCCTTGTACTATGGCAAAGTTACGATTTTGCCCTTAGGCTCGTAAATCATTTTTCATCACATTTTCTCATTAAACAAGCCTAGCTAAACATTTATTTCTCTTACTACTACTCATAATTCCAACTATTTCATGAATCTATTACACAATTTCAACTTTTACAACTTAGTCCCATTTAGGTGTTTTCATGGTAACACCTTTCACAAAAGTTGTTCCTTAACTCACTAACATCCATTTTCTTCTATAAAAACTTAGAAAACTACATAAAATCTCTCATGGCAAGTCCCTAGACTTTCAACCATATTGCAAATTAGTCCCCTCATTAGCTAGCTTAAACTTTGGGGGTTCCAAAAGTACAAAAATTATCAACTAAAATCATCAAAATTACTTACTTGTGTGAGGATAAGTTGCTGAAATTTCAAAGCTTGCAAAACCCCCCTCTATGCTGGTATTTTCGGTGGTGAAGGTGATGAAGAAAAATGAATGATATCATCTTTTGTTATTTTTATTTATTTCCTTCAAATTAGTCCACCTAACCCACCCAATTTTGACCAATTTTGAGTCTATTGTCCCCTATGGTTGGCTATCAACATTAGGAAGGTATAATTTCACATTCAAGACCTTCAATTTAAAGTTCCTTATCTATTTAATACTTCTAGCTAGTAAAATGGAACTTTTACACTTTATGCAATTTAGTCCTTTTTCGCAATTAAGCCTTAAATCGCTAAAATTAATACACCAAAATTTTCATGCATCCTTATAATCATACTATAACACATGAAATAATGTAAAAAATAATTTTCTTTATCCTCAAATTAGCGGTCTCGAAACCACTGTTCCGACTAGCCCCAAAATTGGGCTGTTACATTTTTGCTCACTGTAGCTATATTAGTAATTGATAGGTGCACTTGCTTTAGTAAAACTTTTAGTTGGTTTTATGGACATCAAATTGTTTGTTTTATTCGCACATGCGTAAGCGGTCACTCACCAAGTGTAACGAGAGAAGTCATCCACACATACTAATACATACTTGTTACCTCCAATACTCTTAGTTTGCATTGGCCCAAAACGATATATATGAAGAAGCTGAAGTTAAGTTGTGGTTTGAATCTGTGCTAATAGTTTGTGGGGCTCTCTATACCACTTCCCTTTAGAGCAATCTCCACATACTTTAGGGTCTGTTACTCCTAGATTTAGTAAACCTTGAATTGCATCATATTAAACTAGCCTTTGTAGTCCTTGATAGTGGATGTGTTTCAACTTCTCATTCCATAGCTCTAGATCAGACACTCTTGCCTTGTTGTAATTGGATGGAAGAAGGACTTCATGTAAGTTTTCAAAAGTCCTCGCACCCTTTATGATTTTTTATTCTGCCTGAGGTAACCACTTATTTATTCCTTGTGAAATTAACAAGCATTCTCTGATCACAAAGTTGTTTGATGCTAATCGGTTAGCTTTTAGTCCATAAACATACAATACAGCCTTGAGACTAGGTATCCCATCAATTATAAGTGTCCCTTTCCTATAAATCTGTCCATTCTTCCCATTTCCAAAAGTGACATTGCCCTTATGGCTTTCAATAAAATTACATAAGCATAAGAGGTTATCAATCATATGGCTTAAGCAGCCACTATCAAAGTACCAAACATCATCAACTGAAATTTTAAGTGATTGGTATATAGCAAACAAACATCGTTGGTGTTTTCTTCTCTATACAAGTTTTTCCTTCTTTCAAACAGTGACAAAAGCAATGGGAACATTTTGTGGCATTATTTTATTCCATAAAAGATCTTTGAGGATCTTGAAGCAATGGGGCCTGATATGGCTTGGAACACTATAGTAGTGACAAATGAACCTTCATCTAGTTGATGGAACTGGTTTCTACAAAAATTTAGGCTTGTGAATTTTTACTTGTTTTGAACACTCTCCAAGAAGATTGTTGTTTACTACCTTGACAAACACTGTATAGCTTTCCACAATAGTCTTCCCTTTAACGAAGCTTAGACCTCCCCTCTTCTTATCCCTTTTGCCAGTTGCTATCATCACATTTAATTTTACAATGCTACAATTGAATTTCTCAAGAGTTTACCTAGTATCTTTCAATTCCTCTTCAAGTTTTTCAACCCTTTTTTATTGCTCTTCGAGCTATATTAACTTTGCAACTACTTTTCCTTCAAGCATGGATACTTTCATTTCTTATAAAACCATTCTCAGTCAAAAGCTTTTGTAACAGTCCGATTTCGGGACTAGTCAGAATAGTGGTTTCGATACTGCTAATCCGAAGTTGAAGAAAATTATTTTGATATTATTTTACATGTTATGGCATTAATATATGGCTATATGAAAATTTTGGTGCTTTAATTTTAATGATTGCATGCTTAATTGTGAAAAAGGACTAAATAGCATAAAGTGCAAAAGTTCTATTTTTCAAGGTAGAGGTATCTAATAGCCATAGAATATTAAACTGGAGGTTTTTAAAGTGCATTTAGGCCATTATAGGTGTGTTGGCTGGCCATAGAGATAAGGAGACAAGGGCATTAAATTTTTGGTCAAAATTTGGTGAAATCAAGTGATGAAAGGATGAATAAAATAAGATAAAAAGAAAAGATATCACCTTTCACTATTCACCCTTTTTCTTCCACCAAAAATTGAAGAGAAAATATAGGTTTTTGGAGTTCAAAATTTTAGCCAAGCTATCTCCTTGCAAGTAAGTGATTTTAGAGGTCTTTCTTAATGATTTTTGTATTTGTGGGACCCCTAAAGCTTAAGCTAGCTAATGAGGGGACTAATTTGTAATATGGTTGAAAGTTTAGGGACTTGTCATGAGAGTGTTTATGTTGTTTTCTGAGTTTTTATGGAAGAAAATGAATGTTAATGAGATGAGAAACAACTTTTGTGAAAGGTGTTATCATGAAAACACCTCAATGGGACCAAGTTGTAAATGTTGTGATTTAGTAATAAATGCATGAAATAGTTGGATTTGTGAGTAGTTGTAAGAGGAATAAATATCCATCTAGGCTTGTTTAATGAGGAAATGTGATGAAAAATGATTTACGAGCCTAGGGGCAAAATTGTAATTTTGCCATAGTACAAGGGCAAAATGGTCATTTTTGCCTAAGTAGAGATTATGATGTATTATAATTATAAAATGATTGAATGAGTGATTTTTTTTATTATAGATCAAGAAGAGCGCGAAATTAACCTTGACTGAGGAAAGGGCAAGGTTTCGGATTAAACCTCAATTTAACACATTTTGCACCGAGGTAAGTTTATGTGTAAATGATGCATCTTAAATACACATGTTGTTACTTATTGGTGCATTGTATGCTTGAGAACATATATGATTCAAGTGGATTGAATTTGGTAGATAATGAATAATTTCCGTATGAACGTTGAAATATATATGTAAGTGTGGAATATTACCCGTAGTAATTAATGGTGGGCTATGTGCGATACCACCTTAATAATTCTTGTTGGTGGGTTGTGTGCAATACCATCATTTATAATATCATTTGGTGGCCTATGTGCGATACCACCGTAAATATTCTTGATGGTGGGCTATGTGCGATACCACCCTGTTAAAGATTAATGGTGGGCTAAGTGCGAAACCATTGAGTGTTGGTATTACTAATAATGGCTTATTGTGAAATTGTTAAGTGTTGTTTCATGTGATCATGTGGCGATAAGTGCAGGGATGTATGTTAAATAATATGAGCATTTGGCTTGTGATATGGTTGGAATGTGGTAAGAGATGAAATGAGTAAGCATGACCATGGAATGTGGATTGTTCTTGCTTAGTATGTAATGCTATTTATTGATTAGCACATATTATGATGTTTATTATTTACATGTAAACTTACTAAGCTTAAAGCTTACTCCCTTTCTTTTTCCTTGTTTTATAGTGTCAAAGAGCCGGGTCGGGATACGAAGATAATTGGAAGATCACCTACACTATCAGCTCATCTAGGTATATTTAGACTTAGCGTTTTGAGTATGGCATGTATAGGGGCTAGACTAGGTGAATTGTTTTGTTATTTTGGGCAAGAGTGTGTTGGCTCCTTTAAAGATGAACTCTTTTGTATATAGCCATAGTTGATGGCTCATTATTACTAATTTATGAAAAGATGAAGTTATTCATGGAAGTGTATGTTGCAAATCTGAGTTGCTTAGTGATTTGTTGAATGGAAATATGTTGTGTGAACTAGGATGGTGAAAAGAGCTTGGAAAATAGCCTTGTTCTTGTCCACACGGATAGGCACACGGGCATGTGTCTAGGCCGTGTGTGACACACGATCAGTCCCATGGGTGTGTGACCAGGCCTGTGTCCCTTGCATGCTAGTGTTGCAAGTCAGTGTCGACCACGGACTAGCCACACGGGCGTGTGCCTAGGCCATGTGTCCCATTTGAGGTTTGTGACGTCACAAACAGAATACCCAGGTTTTTACACATGGGCGAGGACACGGGCGTGTCTAGGCCGTGTGGAGCACATGGGCCAAGAATACGGACGTGTGTTGGGCTGTGTGAAAACCTCTGTAGGTTCGAAATAAAAATAAATCCCACACAGGTTAGGGACATAGGCGTGTCCCATTTCATACGGGCGTGTGGCCCCTGTTTAGGTAAAAAAAATTTAAGTGCACAATAGTTTCCGGTTGGGTTTCAAAACCCTTCGTATGCATGTTTAAGGCCTCGTAGGTCCTTAATGAGAATGTTTGATGGTGAAAGAGATATTTTAAGTTGGAACGAAATTTTATAGACTAAAGTTGTATGACTAAGTAAGTTAAGTTCGGTAATGCCTCGTGCCCGGTTCTGACGTAGGATACAGGTAAAGGGTGTTACATTTAGTGGTATCAGAGCTATGGATTAGTCGGTTCTCACACTATTGTAGTGTGTGTAAGAGTCTAGCATTACATGCTATAAGCGTATATTGATAATGTGGTGGCTTCTAACATTTCTAAACTTTGTTTTTATATAGTAAATAGATCCCGATCGAGTGGCTGCTGAAGACGCAGCTAGTAACACGTCAGCTCTCGCGTTAGGGACCACACCTTTTGAGAGTGGACTCGAGATTGTGGGTCAAAGAGAAGAGGCCCGGGAAGCCTTTCTCCAAATGATGAGTAATTGGTACACGGAGTATATACGAGCGAACCCTAATGCTCAACCTCCTCCACCCCTCCTATTCCTCAGCCAGTTCTTGTGGCTCATCAAGGTATAGATTTAGTGAGAATAACTAAGCCCCCGGTAGATAAGATTCGGAAGCAAGGGGCCGAGGAATTCAGAGCTAATATAGATGATGACCCTGAGAGGGAGGAGTTCTGGCTTGAGAACTCAATGAGAGTATTTGATGAACTCTCCTGCACACCTGAGGAGAGCTTAAAATGCACCGTGTGTTTGCTGAGGGACTCAGTATACCAATGGTGGAAAACATTGACGTCAGTGGTTCCAAGGAAGAGAGTGACGTGGGACTTCTTTTTGGAAGAGTTCCGAAAGAAATATATATGTCAGCGATTTGTTGACCAAAAACGGAAAGAATTCCTTGAGTTAAAGCAAGGAAAAATGAATGTGGCAGAGCGCGAATTTGTTGGGCTCAGCAAGTACGCACAAGAATGTGTGCCTACAGAAGCTATCTTGTGCAAAAGGTTTGAAGATGGGCTGAATGAGGATATCAAACTTTTAGTGGGGATTTTGGAGCTAAAAGAATTTGTGGTGTTGGTGGATAAGACATATAAAGCTGAGGAACTGTATAAGGAAAAGAGGAAAGCCGTGAATGAGGCCCGAGATGCAAGAAAAAGGCCAATGAGTAAATCATACAAAGCTTAATCGAAGAGGTCCAAGGAGTTGAACCCTCAGACGATTGCATTAGTTGGATATTCACATCGAGATCGAGGTAACACATAATCGGGCTCGAGAGTTCAAGCCACCTCGATGGCAAATGTGGGCAATCCAAAGTCCAAACTGGAGTGTCCAAGTTATGATATACAAAACACTAGGGAGTGTTGTGGGAACAATCGAAATTGTTACAAGTGCGGTTTACCCGACCATTTTATCCGAAATTGTCCAGAGAGGGAGGAGAAAGAAAGAAAGCAAGAAGTGAGCTCCAGCAATGTATCTTCGAGGGGTAGATCAGAAAAGAACCCGAGAGGTGGGACCAGTAGTAGAGGTACACCTCGAGACTCTGCTGTGAGACCGGAGGGTCGGGCACCTGCAAGGACTTATGCCACTCGCGCTCGCGAAGAGGTATCATCTCCAGATGTGATAACGGGTACTTTTTCTCTTCATGACACCTCTGTTATTGCTTTGATTGATCGAGGGTCTACCCATTCTTACATTTGCATGAAATTGGCATCTAATATGAGTATGATTACTAAGTCTACGAAATTTGTAGTAAAGGTATCCGACCTGTTAGGTAAACATGTACTAGTTGACAAGGTGTGTAGAAATTGTCCTTTGACAATTAGAGGTCATTATTTTCCGGCAAATCTTATGCTATTTCCGTTTGATGAATTTGACTTGATTCTTGGTATGGATTGGTTGACGGCTCATAATGTTTTAGTGAACTGTGGTAGCAAGTTTATTGAATTGGAATGTGAAAACAGAGATATCATTTGGGTTGAATCAGGTAGATCGGATAATCTGCCTGTGATAATTTCAACTATGGTAGCCGAGAAATACTTAAGAAAAGGGTACGAGTCCTATCTCGCCTTTGTGTTGTATACCCAAGAGTCAGAGGTAAAGATTGAATCAGTGCCGGTGGTATGCGAATATCCAGATGTGTTCCCGAAAGAGTTACCCGGATTACCTCTAGTTAGAGAGGTCGAGTTTGGAATTGAGTTAGTTCCGGGAAGGGCATCTATTTCGGTTGCTCTGTATAGGATGGCACCATTGGAACTAAAAGAATTGAAAGTTCAGTTGCAAGAGTTAAGGGACAAGGGTTTTGCAAGATCGAGGTATTCACCGTGGGATGCTTCGGTACTTTTTGTGAAGAAAAAAGATGGGTCGATGAGATTGTGCATAGACTACAGACATCTCAACAAAGCGACTGTGAAGAATAAGTATCCTTTGCCAACGATAGATGATTTATTTGACCAACTGAAGGGAGCTACGGTATTCTCTAAGATAGACCTAAGGTCTGGCTATTACCAGTTGAGGGTTAAGGTGCAAGATGTGTCAAAAACTACATTTCAGACGAGGTATGGTCCTTATGAGTTTCTTGTCATGCCGTTTGGTTTAACGAATGCTTCTGCGATTTTTATGGATTTAATGAACCGTGTCTTTCGACCGTATTTGGATAAATTTGTGGTTGTTTTTATTGACGACATATTAATTTATTCTCGGGCTGAGAGTGACCAGGCAGAGCACCTGAGAATTGTTTTGCCGAGAGACAAGCAGTTGTATGCTAAATTTAGCAAGAGTGAGTTTTGGCTTCGAGAGGTCGGATTCCTAGGACACATTTTGTCGGGTGATGGTATTAGAGTTGATCCAAGTAAGATCTTGGCTATTATGGAGTGGAAACTACCAAGAAATGTGTCGGAAGTCAGAAGCTTTTTGGGTTTAGCGGGGTACTATAGACGGTTCGTAAAAGGGTTTTCCATGATTGCTACCCCAATGACGAAACTGTTGCATAAGGATGTCAAGTTTGAATGGACTGAGAAAAGTCAACAGAGTTTTGAGAGATTGAAAACATTGTTGACTGAGGCGCTGATTTTAGTACAACCTAAGTCAGGGAAAGAGTTTGTGGTCTACAGTGATGCGTCATTAAATGGTCTCGATTGTGTGTTGATGCAAGAGGGTAAGGTAGTAGCTTACACCTCGAGATAGCTAAAATCGCATGAGAAGAATTATCTGACTCATGATTTGGAGTTGGCTGCGATTGTTTTCGCATTAAAGATCTGGCTTCATTATTTATATGGTGAGAAGTGCCGAATCTTCACTGATCATAAGAGTTTAAAGTACTTAATGGACCAAAAGGATTTGAATTTGCGACAACGACAGTTGCTCTAATTATTGAAGGACTATGAGCTAGTAATTGATTATCATCTGGGGAAAGCGAATGTAGTTGCAGATGCCTTGAGCAGAAAATCTCTATATGCTTTGAGAGCTATGAGTAAGAGCATAGCGTTGTCTGAGGATGGTGCTATATTAGCCGAGTTGAAGGCTAGACCATTACTTATTCAACAGATACGTGAGGCTCAAAGGAATAATAATGAGATGCAAGCTAAGAAAGCTAAGTGTGAATCGGGAAATGATTCTGATTTTCGGGTGAGTTTAGAGGGTTGTTTGATGTTTCACGACAGGATTTGTGTACCTAAAGTTGATGAGTTGATCCGAAAAATTTTACATGAAGCACACAGTGGTCACTTGTCAGTTCGTCCCGGTAGCACGAAAATGTACAATGATTTGAAGAAATTTTATTGGTGGTTGGGTATGAAAAGAGATATCTCCAGATTTGTTACAAAGTGTTTGATCTGTCAACAAGTGAAAGCTGAGCATCAAGTACCTTCGGGATTACTTCAGCCGGTGATGGTTCTCGAGCGGAAGTGGGATCGGATCACCATGGATTTTGTAATGGGCTTGCCTATGACTTCGAAAAATAAAGATGCGGTGTGGGTTATTTTTGATAGACTAACGAAGTCGACTCATTTTATACCTTTGCGTGTTGATTATTCACTTCATAAGTTGGTCGAGTTGTATATTGCTGAGGTGGTGAGATTACATGGAGTGTCTATATCTATTATCTCGGATAGAGATCCAAGATTTTCTTCTAGATTTTGGAGGAAGTTACAGGAAGCCTTAGATACAAGGTTGAATTTTAGTACTGTGTTCCATCCCTAAACCGATGGCCAATCTGAAAGAGTAATTCAAGTTCTTGAGGATATGCTCCGATACTGTGTGTTGGAGTTTGGAGGTAGTTGGGAAAAATATCTACCTTTGGTTGAGTTTACTTATAACAACAGTTATCAGTCGAGAATACGGATGGCACCGTACTAAGCTTTATACAGTCACAAGTTTCGAACTCCCTTGTATTGGACTGAGCTTAGTGAGAAGCAAATTTATGGGGTCGATCTAGTTAAAGAGACCAAGGAGAAAGTGAAAGTGATCCGTGATAGTCTGAAAGCTGCTTCAGACCGAAAAAAGTCGTATGCAGATTTAAAAAGGAAAGAAATTGAGTTTCAAGTGGGCAACAAAGTATTTCTAAAAGTATCCCTGTGGAAGAAAATATTGAGATTTGGTAAAAAGGGCAAATTGAGCCCGCGATTCATAGGGCCATATGAGGTTACCGAAAGGATTGGACCAGTGGCATACTGGTTGGCTTTACCGATAGAGTTAGGGAAAATACACAACGTGTTTCATGTATCAATGTTGCGACAATATCGTTCCGATCCTTCGCATGTAATCCCTCCTCGGAAATTGAGATATGATCAGACATGACTTACAAAGAGAAGCCAATTAAGATATTGGCTCGGGAGGTTAAACAGTTGAGGAATAAGAGCATAGCTTTAGTAAAAGTGTTATGGAGAAAACATGGTGTGGAAGAAGCTACGTGGCAACCAGAAGAAGCCATGAGAGAACAATATCCAAACCTTTTTACTGGTAAGGTTTTCGGGGACGAAAATCTCTAAAGGAGGGGAGAGTTGTAACAGCCCGATTTCGGGGCTAGTCAAAACAGTGTTTTAAGACTGTTAATCTGAGGTTGAGGAAAATTATTTTGATATTATTTTATGTGTTATGGCATTAATATGTGGCTATATGAAAATTTTGGTACTTTAATTTTAATGATTGCATGCTTAATTGTGAAAAAGGACTAAGTCGCATAAAGTGTAAAAGTTCTATTTTTCAAGGTAGAAGTGTCTAATAGCCATAGAATATTAAATTAGAGGTCCTTAAACTGCAATTAGGCCATTATAGGTGTGTTGGCCGGCCATAGAGACAAGGAGACAAGGGCATTAAATTTTTGGTCAAAATTTGGTGAAATTAAGTGATGAAAAGATGAATAAAATAAGATAAAAAGAAAAGATATCATCTTTCACAATTCACCCTTCTTCTTCCACCGAAAATTGAAGATAAAAGAGGTTTTTGGAGTTCAAACTTTCAGCCAAGCTATCTCCTTGCAAGTAAGTGATTTTAGAGGTCTTTCTTGATGATTTTTGTAGTTTTGGGACCCCCAAAGCTTAAGCTAGCTAATGAGGGGACTAATTTGTAATATGGTTGAATGTTTAGGGACTTTCCATGAGAGTTTTTATGTTGTTTGCTGAGTTTTTATGGAAGAAAATGAATGTTAATGAGATGAGAAACAACTTTTGTGAAAGGTGTTATCATGAAAACACCTAAATGAGACCAAGTTGTAAATGTTGTGATTTAGTAATAAATGCATGAAATAGTTGGATTTGTGAGTAGTTGTAAGAGGAATAAATGTTCAGCTAGGCTTGTTTAATGAGAAAATGTGGTGAAAAATGATTTACAAGCCTAGGGGCAAAATTGTAATTTTGCCATAGTACAAGGGCAAAATGGTCATTTTTGCCTAAGTAGAGATTATGATGTATTGTAATTATAAAATGATTGAATGAGTGAATTTTTGTTATTATAGATCAAGGAGAGCGCAGAACTAACCTTGACCGAGGAAAGGGCAAGGTTTCGGATTAAACCGCAATTTAACACATTTTGCACCGAGGTAAGTTTATGTGTAAACGATGCATCTTAAATACACATGTTGTTACTTATTGGTGCATTGTGTGATTGAGAACATATATGATTCAAGTGGATATTTGGTAGATAATGAATAATTTCCGTATGAACGTTGAAATAGATATGTAAGTATGGAATATTACTGGTAGTAATTAATGGTGGGCTGTGTGCAATACCACCTTAATAATTCTTGTTGATGGGCTGTGTGCGATACCATCGTTTATAATATCATTTGGTGGCCTATGTACGATACCACCGTAAATATTCTCGATGGTGGGCTATGTGTGATATGATGGGCTCGAAACTAACTAATATTTCGACAAAGGCAAGCTCACCTATCGAACAGTAGTATAGCTTTGATGAGTCCAGAATATCTTATCCTTAAAGACTAAAATTACTAGTAATAACTATCTTTTTATTATTTATCCTAATAATTAAAGGGTTTTGTTTTAATCTAAAATTTAACTAACTAATTTACTATGAACACGGCAGAGAGTGAGGAAAGTAATCGAATAAACCAATGAATAAAGACACTACCCAAGGAAGAAACCACCTAGACTTCACTTATTATTCTGACTCTGAATTAAACGATTTATTCACTTGTCTTAATCCGTAGAAATCCCTAAATTATGTTAATATCTCTTTCGAGACTAAGAACAACTGACTCTAGGTTGATTAATTGAAATCTCCTTCTAAATAAAACCCCTATCGTCGCATAAACTCGATCTATGGATTCTCTTATTAGATTTGACTCTAATCCGGTAGATTTATGTCATCCTATTTCTAGGGTTGCAATCAACCACTAAATAAGCACAGTAAACTTGAATTAATATCCTAAAAATATTAAAGCAAGGGTTAATAACACATAATTAACAACAAGAACAAGTATTTATCATGTAATTCAGATAATTAAATAATTAGATTCATCTAGGTTTCATCCTCCCTAGGTATTTAGGGAGTTTAGTTCATAACGTAAAAGGAAGACATCTTAGAATAAAGAAAACAACAAGACAAAAAGAACCCAAAAACTTCTAAAGAACTTGATGGAGATCTTCAATCTTGGAGTGGATTTGCTTCCGAGATGAATCCGACAGCTTCCTTCGAGTAATTTCTTCGATCTACTCTGCATGTTCCCTTAGGTCTTCCTCTGATGTGTATTTATAGACTTTAGAAGGCTCAAAAACCCTAAAAATTGACTTTTTTCGCTGAAAACAAAGTAGGGTACGAAAGGGACACGGGCATGTGATCAACCTGTGTGAGGAGGCCCAGGCCGTGTGGGGATTTGCATGTCTCTCGATCGACATGGGATGGCACACAGGTGTGTGTACAGCCCGTGTGGTTCACACAAGCATCTGTTCAGCCGTGTGATGCGGGCTTTGGCCGTGTGGATCCTTAAGATGGCCCGTTGTTCCTGGTTTTGGCTTGTTTTTCATTCCTTTCACTCCCCTATGCTCTCCTAAGTATAGAAATACAATTTTAAAGGATTAAGAGCATCGAATTCACCAAATTCTATAAACAATAATCCAAAAACATGCTAAGCGTGGGATTAAAATGTGTTACTTTTATGGTTTATCAAATATCCCCACACTTAAGCGTTTGCTTGTCCTCAAGAAAAATCCTCAACTCACAATTAAAATTAAACTTCCTCAATTCATAATTCTTATCAATAATGTCTTGTCATAATTCACAGGTAATTCATACATTGATAATTTAACTAAAAGAATCTTAAAGATTCAAACAATTCAAGTCACAAATTTTATAGCATGAAAACATAGGTGTTTCCCCTTATCTAAATAATTACCTTTGTTCAAAGCCGACAAGAATTGACATCCTCACTAAAGGTTCACTCAAATCACTCAAAGTGTTTAAGGTTCAAATTAAGCACTCAAAAGTCAAACATGAAAAGTTATTACCATAAGCTTACATGAAAATCAAATCTCCACAACTATAAAATGAGATGATACACAAATCAAAAGGTCTTAAAAAGGGTTGTAAAGGGGCTTGGGTTAAAAGTGTGGATAAAGGTTGAATTAGAGGGTTAGAATAAAGATTGAATTGACAACTTACCTAAATAGAAAAATAAACTAATGTTGAATAATTAAAATTGAAAAATAACACGAGCTTATTCTCAAAATGTGAAATTAACTGCTTAAGCTCAAAGAACTAGTAATATATATTTCCACTTTTTTTTCAAGTACGGATTTAACAACTGAAATAAAGAACATAGTTAGGTAACTGCTCAACTCAAATCTCGGCAAAAAGGGCTAAAACAATAGGAAAAATTCTCAATGAATCTAATGGGTTTTGGGTTAATATTAAGGGTGAGTCAAGAACGGTTTTATTAGGCTCAAATAGGTTTACTAGGGGTTAATTATGAAGGTAGGTTTTTAATGGAATAAGTGGGTTAAAACCTAGGTGCCTTTATCACCTCAGTATATCAAATCAAGGGTGTGGTCTCGGCATGCATAATCGAAGCAAGTTCTAGAATAACAAATCAATGTTGACACACTCATAACCAATAATAAAGTGAGCAAGAAAAATATATGCTCTAAAAGGATCAAAGTCTCACAAAATTTATGGTTTTGATGTCAACTTTGCAAATTTCAAACTTCAAAGTAACATTTAAATTTAGGGAAACAACCTAATAAATTTTTAATTCTGAAAATAGACTTATCATGCTTGATTCTCTAATGTCTTAAAGTTTAAACCATCAATGCACAATTACCTATGACTTAATCCAAAACATAACAATAAAAATCATAAGTCAATAGAAATTTTATTCTAATTAGTAATATGAGAAAATTTACTTAAGAACAAGACATAATTCAGGGATTTTCTAATAATACTATAATTAATCTCCCCACACTTAAGATGTATATTTTCCTCAATGTACAAAGATAGATAATGACAATATAGAAAGAAAATCATAAGATAGGGAGAGAAGTGAAACTTCCTAAATTTTGGATAGAATCCGTGAAAAGAAGCCTGATGAACTAGGCAGAGGTGAAGGTAGGGTAGGATACTCCGGTAGCACCTTGAACCTTTTGAAATCAAATTAATGAAGCAGCCGACATGAACTGGTCTATGAGGAAGTGGTGGCATATCTGCTGTAAAGTGGTCACGTACGGGGAGACTGCGCCGGGATCCTTCAGCTTTTTCAAAGCGGGGATGGCAGCCTTGGTCTTGCCTCGGGTATTAGTCATTGTGTACCTAAAAATGATTTGCAATAACTAATTCAAGCATCACCACAAGTAATATCGAAATAGTCCTAAATAACAGGATATTCCTGACATAGTGAATTTAAAAGTTAAGCAAAAAGCAGTATTTTAAAATTAACAGCACTAACTTATGGTACCCTAAGCTAAATTTAAATGGAATGAATAATAAGAACAAAATAATAAAGATAATAAAGATAATAAAATTAAATAATAGAAAATAAATATGAATTCAAAATAAAGGGGAAAATGATTGACCAACAATGGCAAGGATGGTGGCTGGAGTGGGGCGCGACGGGTTTCGGGTGGGGGAAAGGCTGGCGGCAGAAGGTGGTGGCTGGAGTGGTGGTGGTGCAAAGGAAGAATAAGGGAAAGGGGAAAGGTGAAGCAAAAGGGAGGAGGGGGATCAAGGTGGCTGGAAGTGAGAAGGGGGAAAAAGGCAAAATGAGGGAAAAAGGAAGGGGGTCGTCGGTAGCCAGTGGCCGAAGTTTCAGCGGAGGTTGGAGAGGCTAAGGTTTGGCTAGAAGAAAGAAGAAAGAAGAAGGGTTTGGGGGAAAGTAAGAAAAAAGAAGAAGGGTTTGGGGGTTTTATAAGTGATACGGTCGTGTAACAGCCTGTGTTGGGCTACACTGCCATGTCACACGCCCGTGTGGCTTGTTCCCTATCCCGTGTTCGTCACAATTTTGAGAGGCTAGTTTTCGCATGGCCTTAAACATGCCCGTGTGGTTCACATGACTGCGTCGCACGACCTTTTGCGAAGCCCTTCGCTTCTCCCACGCCTGTGTAGAAATTCACATGCCCATGTGATCGCACACACGGTTGTGGGGCCTGCCCGTGGAGCCCCCTGACTTGTTTAAAATTCTGAATTTTGAAAAATTGAGCCCTAGTTTTCAACGGCTTAGGACACGCCCATGTGGAATTGTGACACGTGTAACACCCCTAACCCGAGACCGTCGCCGGAATAGGGTTAAGAGGTGTTACTAAACAACCACAATAATTCACATCCATTCCATGACACATAGTCTATCATCAATCATACATACTTAAATACGAACATACAGTCCCTCATCTAGGTCTACGAGACCTTAATCAAGTGTTAGAAAAGGGTCAGGACTAAACCGAACACTAATGAAAGTTTTCAAAATTTCAATACTGTTAAGGTCACACGCCCATGCAATCAGGCCGTGTGCCTCACACAATCACCAGACACACCCATGTGTCCAGGCCGTGCCAAAACAGAGCATGTATTCAGACTTTTCCACACGACCACCAGGCTTGCCCATGTGCTAAGGCCGTGTACTCTTAGGCAATATACTAACTTATTCACACTGCTACTAGGCACGTCAGTGTACGGTGGCCATGCATATTCGGGCTAGCTACTGAATTTATCCCACAATCACTAGGCGCACCCGTGTGCCATAACCGTGTACACAAAACAGGCCATTTGCAAGGCCAATTTGCCACCCACACAAGGATTTACCAACAAGCTTCATTACAATTCCAATTCATGCTTTTAAATGCACTCAAACCTACCATTTCATGCTCTCAATACCCATCAACATTACCATATACTTCCATGCTCATTATCATCACAACTAAGTCCATTCAAAGTGACAATTATACGTTTTAAAGCATGTAAAATTCAACAATCATATAATCCATACCAAAATTCATCTTCAAATCACATATTTCACAATCAACAAGATCATGAAATATAGCACATTCATAGCTCATTCATCAATTCTACGTCATTCAACTTCAAAGCCAACTCACATGGCAAGGATTAAACATTTCAAGACATATCTTAACTTCTAGCCTATACATGCCATAATTCAACTCTATACATCTTTCCAAAGTACCAAAATAGATTGCCGATTGGAACACTGGAAATGTGCAAGTGTACACAATCGCAACAAGTAATAAAGTGACAAGTAAATGTCAAGTTATCGTACCCACAGGGACTGTAAAAGAATTATTTATGAAAATGATTTCGAACACTTTGGTGAAGGGAAAATATTTGGATTTAATAAAAATTTAAAAACTAAAATAAACAAAGTAAAATAAAATAAAACAAATTTCTAATACACGATTTCAAAAGCTGATTTTAATCAAGATGATATAATTGTGTTGGATTAATTACATTTCTTACCGTAGAATTATTAAACTCATGCTTATACTTGTTACAAATAAATCACGGCAACTCGGTAATTTGCTAACTTATGAACATATTTACATTTCAAAAATCCATTCATCTCTTGTACATATCCCTATGTAAATTCGACCGATAAACAGATTTATAAAAGTAAACATGTTATTGCACATACATAATTATTAAATTAAACCATCTCTCGCATATTCCTATGTTGATTCAAACGATTAATTCAACCTAATAAGTATATAAAAGATCATGCGAAGTAACAAAGTATCCCTACCTTGAAACAGTTTAATCACAAAAATCTTGCAAGTTATGCAAGGCATATGTATCGCCAAATACAATGTTAATTTAATCTTCAGCTACCTTAGAAGAACTAAACATGCACAGATTAAGTATTGTGTCCATTAATTACAATTTAAATGTGCTTAAATAATTAATTCTTTAGTTATCTAAACAATTATAATGCCAAAATAACCTAAGCATGATTTTACTTAATCAAGCATTCTACCGAGGCCTATAACAACATAAACACAATTTTAATAATTTAATAGGACGAAATGCAATCAACCTGACACGAATTAAATTCAAGCTAAGTTGATTAAATTAACCATTCCAATAGCATAAATATTCATAAACATGTTTTTTCAAAACAACAACGAAATTTAAAGAGATAGGGAACAAGAAGCAAATCCGGTGGTTCTCCGTGGCTTGACTGATTGCTCTGTTCTTTGTTCTCCGTTGTCGTCAGCTATCAAGGTGGCTTATGAACACTCCAATTGCTGCTCCAAATGGCTTAGAAAAAACCTCTTTTCCAAGAGGGGAAATCGGCACAAGAAGGCTTGGGTGTTTGGAGAAAAGGAGAAAAAGGAGAGAAGAGAAGTGATGAGAGAATGAGAGAGTGAATGAGAAATGAAGGGTGATTTGAATGATCAGCAAAGGGTGGTATTATAGCTGATTGTGGCTACTAAAAATAGCAAATCCCATCAGCCAAAGAGACCTCCCTTGGCCGGCCATCTATGTGGCAAAGTTGATGGATTCAACTTTGCTAAATATGGCATGGGGCAATCTACAAAGCCACTAAATTTGGAGGGGGTTGAATGCAAATTTGAAAAGTCTTCAAGGGCTTCTTTGCAAGCTTAATTAATCAGCTAATTAAGCTGATTTGGGCCAGCATATGGATGGTCTGGGCTGCCTAATTCTTTGCTCGGTTTGGTTCAATTGGTTTGGTTCAACTGATGCGGTTCAACTGGGCCTTTTTCATAATTAATTAAGATTAATTTATCTAGCCCAAATTAAATTGGGAATAAACTAAAATTAATTATATTATGATTAAATATTCATAATTGGACCGTCTTGGGCTAGAAATAAATTCGCCTTGATACTTCAAATTGCTTCTCGATTTTGTTCTTCGAGCAGTGTCTGCCGAGCCAATTTTTGCCTTTTGTGCGAATCTGTCGAAAATAGTAAAAATTAATCAAAATTAACTATAAAATTAATTAAAATTCATCATGTTCATATTTTTAGTACAATTAAATTATTTTATAATATTTAATTATTTTCCGACAAGAATTTAACGAAACTGCATAAATTTGAGTTAAAAAGGGCATGGAAAAGTGTATAAATTTACGTGTTTCCACACCCCCAAACTTAATTCATTGCTCGTCCCGAGTAATGCACAAATTTGGAATGAATTTTCTTGGAAACACCTTTGAAAAAAACTCCTTCAGAACAACTTTCTTCTCAAAATTATGAATTTAATATACTTATGCTCAAAAATAAGAGATTTGATAGTTATGCTACTTAAGTATACATATCATTCAAATTACCTCTAACAACTATTATACTAGCAAAATTAGACTAAATGTTTCTTAATAAAGACATGTTACTCACTACCAAGTTGATTTTAATCCCTTATTCAAAATTAAATTGCAATCATTAAGCTTAACTGATGTCTTCATATGTTAAACAGAGTAATTTCTCTCCACTAATGTAGGTAACATTGGAATTTTGAATCAATAGGTCTTTAATAAGGTTGTAACGTGGCTGGGCTTAGGGGTAGGTAAAAGATAGACAAATTTTTGGCTTAAAAACCCTAGACTCAGCTTAAAATCGAACCTTCAGAATTCTTACCCTTGATGCCCTAACTTGTGCTCTTCCGATCATTTCTTTCATTTCAATTTTTTTTTTCAAATTCGAGTACTTGCTTCATGTACTACAATTTTTGAGCAATTGATACTTCTTTTCAACTCCCCCAAAATTATTTTCAAACGATATTCTAAATAGTACTGAGTCTAGTGTTTGGGACAATTTTAAAAGTAATGAAGAGAAAATTGATGGCTAAATATTGCATAGGTCCAAATAAAATTAGGCCATATAGTCTCAAAGTTGGGTTTCAAAGGATAATTTTATCAGGGTTGGCTTGAAAGGCTCAAATGGTCCAAACAATAGTTCCCTAAATCATTTTCAGTATTCCATGCTTCCTAGGATTTCGCCTCAAGAAATTACTAAGTCAATTCTAAAGACTTAAACTTTCATGCATGCCTAATTTTGTCGTAGGGAACTAAAAATTTTATGGTACGAATTTGCATGCTTTATTAAAAATACATTCATATCATTATTAAGCTAACATAATAACTTATTGAAATAATAGAACTTTATTAATACTGAAGTTCAGCATACTTAACAAAATTTCAAATTATTGAACAAAATATATCCTAATCATAATTAGAAGAAAATTTTATTCTGAGTGGAATTAATTCAAATTTTCGGTCCCCCCTACGTAAGGTGATCAATGTCCTCATTGTTTAAAGTGAATAGACACTAGACACCAGGTAGAATTTTTAGAAAAGAGGAGGTGAGTCAATTTGATTGCTTAAGGACCAGGCTCTCTCTAAAATCAAATCCTAGACATGTATATATCTATTGCCACACTTTAGCCTTTGTGACTTGTTCAAATTTTATTCATGATTTCTATCTCTTGTTTTATTGTGCAAAAATAAAAATTCCAAATTAACCTAATTCTAAAATAACTTAAGAAAAAAATAAACTAAAGTTGCAGTCATCCCCTTTTTTATTTGTTTGCCGATCCTTCTAAATTCGACTCATCTTTTGCTCCATCAGTATTGCCTTTACATGAATCCCCTTGCTCCCTCTTTGATGATGAAATCCATGGTTCAATTATGAAATCTAGAAACTCAGGCACAAAAATAAATGGGTCATTATAAATTTTCTTGAGGGCAGTCCTCATCGAGTCATCCCTTATTTTTGAGTATCTCCAGTAGGCTTGTTGCTGCCATTGCATCTGTTGCGTTAAGTCCATCAGCTTTAACAACTCATCACGAAGATCTGGGCTAGGCAGTGGAGCTCCAAACATTGAGGTTTCAATGTCAGGTTCAGCTTCTAGTTCCATTGATTCTGCCTCATTAGGGACTTCGGTTGATTACTCTGGCGAGATTTCTATGGGATTATCTTCTGCTTCTTCAGGATCCTCGCTCTCTTCAACTCGTTTCTGTAGAACAGAATCTTTGGCTACTCGGTAGAGGCCCCAATCGATGATTGTGCCTTGACTATATTCTGTCCCCTTCACGTCTAACGGCACAATTTTGCATTTCTCTTAGGATGATTTTGCCCACATCAATGGTCTTTCCAGTTAGAATCGAGTATAATAGGACCATTCGCTCTAATGAGATTGTAGTCCCATGCGAACTAGGCATAAGGATGAAACGGATGAAATAAAACCATACCTTCGCAAGTGGTGTCAAATACTCTCTTCGACACGTGTGGATTCCTTGCTTTGACACAGTCCACTTAGAACCTGGAATTGTAAGTTCCTCGAGAATTTCTTGCAAATTTTCAGGCTTAATGTTGCTCAACAGAGAAGAATATTCATCATTGTCGAAATTAGGTAATTCAAAGAATTCATTAATAGCATTTGAATTTATTGGTACCTTGATTCCGCAGACTAGAACTTCGGTCAGTTCGCTTGAGGTTAAGTTCGTGTTGAATTCACAAACTAGTTCCTCATCTATACTTGGTCTCTTTTCACAAAACAATTCCCAATTGAGGGCTTCAGCAACTTGACGAATACGTGCCATAAAATCTCTGTAGTTGCTTTCCTTCAATGTGAAGCCTTTCTCTGGATGCATCTGTTGATTTTTGAAGATATTTTCGTATCTTCTTTTGGCATCACAGCAAAATTTGTTTTGTGCTTCATCAATTTGGGTGGAGGCACGAGTTCTCTTGCGAGGCATGATTGATCTGAACATAAGATGGAAAAAATTATTCTCTTAAAAATTTAATTAATAAACATTATTAATATTTCAATAAATTGAAAAATTAAATAATTGAATAAAAATTAAACTTAAGGAAAGAAAATTGTTCTTACCACCTTCCTCGTAAAAATTAAGAACTCCTAAAATAAAATATACTAATGAACAAAAGATGGAAATTTAAAAAGAAGGGTTGAAGGCTTTTGGCTTAGGTTGGGTGGATCGGTGCGTGGTAGGGGTTGCACGCAAGCAGCAGTGTGCAAGGCCTTGCGGCAGGTAGGCCACGGCTGGTCGAGTGTGTGGGGAGATGGTGCGCAGCAAGCAACGCGAGCCAAGGTACGCGTGAGGCAAAACACGGCATCTCACGGAGTGGGGCGTGCGGCGTGTCTTTGAAGCAGTCTTTGGCGAATGGTCATTGTGGCTATGGACTTGCGGCACTTTAGTGTTTTGGTGATTCGGGGTTTTTAGTTATGAATGAATGGGGAGAAGCTAGGGGGTAATTTATAGTAGGAGTAATGGGACTTAGACTAGAACTCTTAGTAAAATTTAATGATTAAAAATAAGAGTCCAATTCTAATCGTACTCAAGATTAACAACAATTAATAATTAAATATACACATATAAAATTATCAATTGCTATTAAATTATTAAGATAAACATAAAATAAAATTAATCCTAATCCTAAACTAAGTTGATAAAAATTAATATATAAATTATAATGAATACAATTATATATTAAAGTTTATCAATAATTTATAAATATGATATTAAGTAAAAATATTTATTCTAGATGCCTTTTAAAAAATATTTATAAAAAGAGGCACCTAGTTTTTATTATTTACGAAAACAGCAACCAAATTTTGAAAATAATTCAATTGAGTCCCTAGACTTAATGAAAATTTGAAATTGAGTTGCAATTTAAGACTTGGGTCAAAACTGACCTTTTTATTTGGAAAACCAAAAATTTATTTTGTCATTTAGGGGTTAATTTCTTGGAAAATTATGTAAAAATCAATTCCCAGGAAAGATTGGAGGGGTCACAAGCGGTCCCGCTTAAGTTCCAATCTCCTAGACATAATTTATTTAAACATAATAAACCTGAAAATATACCCTAAATAATTTACTGAAAACAAGAAAATCAAAATATCAGATAAACTGAACAAGATTTGATCTCGTTCAGGTCTTTCTCCGTAGTAATGTTTCAAACGTTGAGCATTGACTTGAAATTTACCTCCCTTACCTTGGAGATCAACAAGTTCGTATGGATAGACGCGATGAATCGTAAATGGACCGGACCAACGTGATTTTCACTTACCTGGGAAGAACTTCAATCTGGAGTTAAATAACAAGATTTGCTGACCTGCTTCAAACTCTCGAACTCGAATATGCTTGTCATGCCATTTCTTGAGTCTTTCTTTGAGTAATTTGGCATTTTCGTATGAGAATATTTGAAATTCCTCTAGCTCGTTGAGTTGGAGCATCTATTTCTCTCTAGCAGACTTAAGATCCAAGTTGAGTCATTGAAGAGCCCAGTAGGCTTTGTGCTCTAACTCTAGAGGTAGATGACAGGCTTTCCCAAAGACTAACCTGTAGGGTGACATTCCTAAAAGTGTCTTGTATGCTGTTCTGTAAGCCCATAAAGCATCATCTAGTCTCTTGGACCAATCTCGTCGATTAGGGCAAACTACCTTCTCGAGTATGCCTTTGATCTCCTTATTCGCTAGCTCAACTTGCCCATTTGTCTGCGGATGGTAAGCTGTAGCAACCTTGTGTTCAACTCCCTGTTTATCTCGCAACCATTTTAACCACTTGTTCACAAAATGGGTCCCTTCATCGCTGATAATAGCTCTTGAGGTTCCGAACCTTGTGAACACATGTTTCTGCAAGAACTTCATCACAACCTTGGCATCGTTCGTCGGATAAGCTTTAGCCTCAACCCATTTGGACACATAATCTATTGCTACCAATATGTACTTGTGACCAAAAGACTGAAGGAAAGGACCAAGAAAGTCAATACCCCAAACATCAAACAATTCTACCTCAATGATATTCATTCGAGGCATCTCATTTCTATTGGTGACATTCCCAACCCTCTGACATCGATCACAACTCTTTACGTAAGCATATGAATCCTTGAATAGTGTTGGCCAAAAGAATCCGGCTTGCAATACTTTGGCCGTTGTACGTGTACCTCTGAAGTGTCCCCCACTTGGAGCTGAATGACAGTGGTATAAAATCTTCGGTATTTCATCTTCTGTCACACATCTCCTAATCATCTAATCTGTACACTTTTTAAAAAAATACGGCTCTTCCAAAAAATAGTACTTCACATCGTGAAGAAACTTTTTTTCTTTGCTGATACGTTTTATCAATCGGCATCAAACCACAAGCTAAATAGTTAGCAAAATCAGCAAACCAAGGAATATTATGGACATGATTTACCTTCAATATGTGTTCATCTGGAAATGTCTCTTGGATCGATAAAAGTGGAGAATTTCCTTCTTGCGGCTCTAATCTAGATAAGTGATCTGCTACTTGGTTTTCTTCTCCCCTTCGATCTTGAATTTCTAGATCAAACTCTTGAAGTAGAAGCACCCACTGGATCAATCTCGGCTTAGCATCTTTCTTGGCTAATAAGTACTTAATTGCGGAGTGGCCCGTATAGACAATTACTTTGGTACCTACAAGATAAGATCGAAACTTGTCGAAAGCAAACACAATAGCAAGTAACTCTTTTTCTGTTACTGTATAGTTCAGTTGCGCTCCGATTAGAGTTCTACTTACGTGGTAGATGGGATGAAAAACTTTGTTCCTTCGCTGGCCCAAGACAGCTCCAATGGCGAAGTCACTTGCATCACACATCAACTCGAATGGCGAATCCCAGTCTGGTGGGATGTTTATGGGTGCCGTGACTAATCGACTCTTCAGATCGTTGAAGGCTTTTAAGCATTCCTCATCAAACTTGAATACTGAGTCTTTCTCCAATAGCTTGCATAAGGGTTTAGCCACTTTGGAGAAGTCCTTGATAAATCTTCGATAAAAACCGGCGTGGCCCAAAAAGCTCCTAACACCTTTTATAGATGTTAGAGGTGGGAGTTTCTCAATAACGTCTACTTTTGCTTTTTCCACCTCGATCCCATGTCTCGTTATCCGATGCCCTAGAACAATTCCTTCTCGTACCATAAAATGGCATTTTTCCCAGTTGAGTACGAGATTCGTTTCTTCACATCGCCTCAGTACCTTAGCTAGATTGGCTAAGCAATCACCGTAAGTATCTCCGAATACTAAGAAATCATCCATGAAAACTTCCAAGTATTTCTCAACCATGTCAGTAAAAATAGACATCATACATCTTTAAAATGTAGCTGGTGCATTACATAAACAAAATGGCATGTGTCTAAATGCAAATGTACCGTACGGACAGGTGAATGTTGTTTTGTGTTGATCTTCCGATGCTACTATAATCTGATTATACCCTGAGTATCCATCGAGAAAATAGTAGTAATCTCGTCCTACGAGTCTATCCAGTATCTGGTCCAAAAAGGGTAAAGGAAAGTGATCTTTCCTAGATGCCTTGTTCAGCTTCCAGTAATCGATGCAGATTCTCCATCCCGTAACTATTCTTGTTGGTATCAACACATTGTTATCGTTCTCCACGACCGTGATACCTCCTTTCTTCTGCACGCACTGGACTGGACTCACCCATGAACTGCCTGAGATAGGGTAAATTATACCCGCATCCAACCACTTGATAATTTCCTTTTTACTACATCTTTCATGATGGGGTTCAGTCTCCGTTGTCCATCAATCGTTCCTCTCTCGCCATCTTCTAATATGATCTTGTGCATGCATACAGATGGGCTAATATCGCGAATATCAGCTATGGTCCATCCGATAGCCTTCTTGAATTTTTTCAAAACTATGATAAGTTTCTCTTCTTTTTCAGTAATTAATTGTGCTGAAACAATCACAGGCAAAGTATAGGCGTTACCTAAATAAAAATATTTTAAGTGTGAAGGTAATACCTTGAGTTCTAACTTAGGTGGCTCCTCGATTGATGCTTTTGGTTGGCTGTAATCTCTTTTCTCTAATTCCAAAGATTCAAAATGAGATTGCGGATTAAATCCTTTTTGATTTGCTTCAAGCATAGCTAAGTATTCATCCTCCTCTTCATCATTTGGGGGATCGGATGTCAAAATTCTTTCCAGTGGGTCCTCAACACAGTTAAGTTCTTTCTCTACTATTAATTCCTCTAAATTGGCTATTGCAAAACAATCATCCATTGTGTCAGGAAATCACATTGACTTAAAAACATTAAATGTTACCTGATCATCCTGAACACGCATAGTCAGCTCGCCCTTTTGCAGATCAATAAGGGTCCTTCCAGTTGCTAAGAATGGTCTTCCTAGGATAATTGGCACTTCTTTGTCTGCTTCAAAGTCTAGAATTACAAAGTCAGCAGGAAAGATAAATTTATCTACACATACCAATACGTCCTCAATTTTTCCTTCTAGATGTGCTAAGGATCGATCTGCTAGTTGAAGTGTAACCGTAGTTGGTCTAACTTCTCCTATCCCCAACTTCCTAAATATTGACATAGGCATCAATTTGATACTTGCACCTAAGTCACATAATGCTCTACCACAATATGTTGATCCAATGTTGCACGGTATGGTGAAACATCCAGGATCCTTCAATTTTTTGGGTAGTTTATCTTGAAGATATGCATTGCATTCCTTCGTCAGAGCTATCGTCTCAAATTCTCCAAGTTTTCGTTTCTTAGACAAGATATCTTTCATGAACTTGACGTAGTTCGGCATCTGCTCAAGTGCTTCGACCAACGGGATGTTGATGTGAAGTTGCTTGAGTACGTCAAGGAACTTCTTGAATTGAATCTTCTGTTTCGGCTTCTGAAATCTTTGAGGGTAGGGTGGTGGTGGTTTCATTACTGGAACTAATTCTGGTTGATTCACCTTTGGCGGTAATTCTGCCTCTAATGAAGTTGTTGGTTGATCATAATTGACTGGTCCTGAGGTTATTTTGTCGGGTTTTGCAGATTTCGGTTCTGGTAAAATTGGGATTTTAACTTTTAGTTGAACTTCCTCTGAGTCTTGAGCATTAGCTTACTCCATTTCAACTTCGACAGTGTTGGGATCTACTATCTTTCCGCTCCTCAATGACAACGCTTTGCAATGTTCCTTTCCTGGATTTCTCATATTTTCTGTGTCACTTGGTAGAGCACCTTGTGGTCGGTTCCTGAGTTCAGTAGCAATCTGGCCCACTTGATTCTCCAAATTCTTCAATGTAGCTGCTTGGCTCTGGATTAAGGCATCATTCTTTGCCATGTCTGCCTTCAGCAAATTCTCCAAGCAATTGGATGCTTCAGCTTGAACTGGTTTCTGAACTTGTTGCGGAAAATTAGGCCGCTGGGTTGGTCTGGGTTGGGTGTAAGTGGTACTGGTTCCAGCCCCTTGGTTACTCTAGGAGAAATTCCGGTGGTTTTTCCATGATGGGTTATAAAAATTTGATTGCAGCCCTTGCCTTCCTCAGTTTTGGTTATGATTACCCGTGTAGTATACAGATTCTGGGTTCGACGGACATTTTTCAAACAAATGCCCTTCCCCACAATAGACACAGGCTATATTTTCAAATTGATTAGGCGGTTGTGCTGCAAAACTATTAGACCCATTAGTAGTAAGATTTTTAAGCATTGAGGATATTGATGATACCTGAGATGCAAGTGAAGCAAGAGCGTCTACTTCATGAATTCCAGCGACTTGTCTTCTTGACACTGCACGACTGGTTGGCCATTGATAATTGTTGCTGGCAATTCTCTCAATAATTTCATAAGCCTCATTATAAGACTTAGAAAGGAGAGCACCATTAGCAGAGGCGTCCACTACCATCCTTGTGTGAGCGTTGAGACCATTATAGATGATATAATTGTGTTGGATTAATGCACGATTTCAAAAGCTAATTTTACTCAAGATGATATAATTGTGTTGGATTAATTACATTTCTTACCTTAGAATTATTAAACTCATGCTTATACTTGTTACGAATAAATCACGGCAACTCGGTAATTTGCTAACTTATGAACATATTTACATTTCAAAAATCCATTCATCTCTTGTACATATCCCTATGTTAATTCGACCGATAAAATAGATTTATAAAAGTAAACATGTTATTGCACATACATACTTATTAAATTAAACCATCTCTCGCATATTCCTATGTTGATTCAAACAATTAATTCTACCTAATAAGCATATAAAAGATCATGCAAAGTAACAAAGTATCCCTACCTTGAAACAGTTTAATCACAAAAATTTTACAAGTTATGCAAGGCATATGTATCGCCAAATACAATGCTAATTTAATCTTCAACTACCTTAGAAGAATTAAACATGCACAGATTAAGTATTGTGTCCATTAATTACAATTTCAATACGTTTAAATAATTAATTCTTTAGTTATCTAAACAATTATAATGCCAAAATAACCTAAGCATGATTTTACTTAATCAAGCATTTTACCGAGGCCTATAACAGCATAAACACAATTTTAATAATTTAAGAGGATGAAATACAATCAACCCGGCACGAATTAAATTCAAGCTAAGCTGATTAAATTAACCATTCCAATAGCATAAATATTCATAAACATGTTTTTCAAAACAACAACGAAATTTAAAGAGATAGGGAACAAGAAGCAAATCCGGTGGTTCTCCATGGCTTGACTGATTGCTCCATTCTTCGTTCTCCGTTGTCCTCGGCTATCAAGGTGGCTTATGCACACTCGAATTGCTGCTCCAAATGGCTGAGAAAACACCTCTTTTCCAAGAGGGGAAATCGACACAAGAAGGCTTGGGTGTTTGGAGAAAAGGAGAGAAAGGATAGAAGAGAAGTGATGATAGAATGAGAGAGTGAATGAGAAATGAAGGGTGATTTAAATGATAAGCAAAGGGTGGTATTTATAGCTGATTGTGGCTACTAAAAATAGCACATCCCATCAGCCAAAGAGACCTCCCTTGGGCGGACATCTATGTGGCAAAGTTGATGGATTCAACTTTGCTAAATATGGCATGGGGCAATCTACAAAGCCACTAAATTTGGAAGGGGTTGAATGCAACTTTTAAAAGTTGATAAACTGTAAAAGTAACATATTTTAAGCCCACATTTAGCATGCTTTTGGATTATTTAAGCCTTGAATTGTGTAATTTGGTGCTCTTAATCCTTTGTTTTCATGTTTTATACTCAGAAGAGCATCGGATGACGAAAAGAACGGAAAACGGGCCCAAAACAGAGTAAATGGGCCATATCACGAAATCCACACGGCCTGGGCCCAAGATCACACGGCCGTGCCCCATTCAATAGGTTCAAACATGGCCTGGCCACGACTTATACGGGCGTGTGCCATGGGCGTGTCCCTGCCGCGAGCAAGAGGAGTTTTACTCGGATTTGGATACTTGGAGGCAAAGAAACACATTCCAAAGCCTATTCAAACACCCTAGTAGAAATTCTACTTGAATTAGGATACTTAGGGGCCAAGTAAGGCATCTCAAAGTCTATATAAACACCCAAGGGGGCAACTTGAAGGGGGAGTTCGGCAGAAGCCGGAACCCAAGGCTTTAGTCAGGGGGCGTCCAGCTAGGCCAAAGAGGGCAGACTTGTGGAGATTTACTCGAAGATAGCCGGTTGATCCATCTCAGAAAGCCGGAGTTATACTCAAGACCGAGGATCCCTCCTTCAATTCCTTCAGGGGGTTTTAGGGATTTCTTATGTTTTGTTTTATCTTTACTTTGAGATGTTTTCCTTTATTGTTATGAACTAAACCCTTAGATACCTGAAGGGGATGAAACCTAAGATGAATCTTGTTATCGTTTGCTGAACTATATGATAAATATTTCACTTGTTCTTAATTATCCGTTATTAATTCTTGTGTTGATATTTCCAGGATATTAATTCAAGTATGATGTGCTTATGTGGAGGAGCAAAAGTCCCTGCCTAAGAGTAGATCTAGCATAATTAAGCGGAGTTGATCGCACGCCTAGAGATAGGGTGACAAGATTTTGCCGGATTAGGGTGGAACCTAATATGGGAGTCCATAGATCGAGTTAATGCGATTCTAGGGGTTTTAATTAGAAAGAGATTTCAATTAATCAACCTAGGGTTAGACGTTAGTCGCCTCGAGAAAGGGATTAATATAACTTAGGGAATCTAACGGATCAAGTCAAATGAATAAATCATCTGGTTCAGAGTTAGATAACAAGTGAAGTCTAGGTGGATTCTTCCTTGGGTGTCGTCTTAATCAATTGATTTAGTTTAATTGTTAGTTAATTTTAGATCAGATAAACATTCACTTAATTTTTAGGCTAAATAATAAAAAGAGAGTTAGTATTAGTACTTTTGGTTCCTTTGGGTTCGACATTCCGGTCTTGCCTAAACTATACTACTGTTCGATAGATGCACTTGCCTCAAAATTGTTGTCATAGTTAGTTTCCAGGTTCGATCATTCTTTTTATAAATTTTAAGACTCTGAAATGCGATCAAAAGTCTTCAAGGGCTTCTTTGCAAGCTTAATTAATCAGCTAATTAAGCTGATTTGGGCCAGCATATGGACGGTTTGGGCTGCCCAATTCTTTCCTCGGTTTGGTTCAACTGATGCGGTTCAACTAGGCCTTTTTCATAATTAATTAAGATTAATTTATCTAGCCCAAATTAAATTGGGAATAGATTAAAATTAATTATATTATGATTAAATATTCATAATTGGACCGTCTTGGGCTGGAATAAATTCTCCTTGATACTTCAAATTGCTCTCGGTTTTGTTCTTCAAGCAGTGTCTGTCCAGCCAATTTTCGCCCTTTGTGCGAATCTGTCAAAAATAGGAAAAATTAATCGAAATTAACTATAAAATAATTAAAATTCATCATGTTCATATTTTTAGCACCATTTAATTATTTTATAATATTTAATTATTTTCTGACAAGAATTTAACTGAAACTACATAAAGTTAAGTGTTTCCACCGATAGTGTGATAGAGATGCTGACGATCCCTGATCCGAGCTAGCTTTACTGACACTGCAAAGCAGAAAAACAAATCAGACAGTAAGCTTTCCAAAGCTTAGTAAGTTCGTAACATAACACATTTAAATCAAAACAAACCATCATATAGATTATTTCACATCTATATATATATATATATATATTGTACCATCCAAAGCTAATATGCTCATTTAACGTTTCATAATCTCATTCATAAATTCATCAACCACATAGGTTCCGAACGTACCTTAGTCAACACTTCGTTCTCAATTACATTTGCTACTCAATACTCACTATTCTATTTCGATCAACTTCCGTATCTTCTTTGATTCAATCGCACACTTAGTGCCCAAATAGTTAGCGAAAACTTAATTAACATCGCACACATAGTGCATCTATATCAAACCGATCTTAAATCAGTATCGCACACACAGTGCCAACCACAAAGCCAAAGCTTATATTATTTCGCACACACAGTGCTAATCATCTCGGTCACATTTCCGAAAATGCACACTTAGTGCCACATAACTCAAGCTCTCACATAGCGTTCACATTTCTATATTATCATACCACTCATTTCATAGCATTCAACAAGACTAAATATACACATTATGTCCGAACTTACCTCGGACATCGAACTATCGATACGGTCGATTAATCGAGCACCTTATCTTTACCTCGATCTCGATCCGAACCTCTCCTCTCTTGGTCTTGAATTGAGCTTGGAAATAACTGAAATCTTCAAAGCTCTTAAGCCTTTCTTTTTCTTCTAATTTTGGTGGATGAACACCATTAAAATTGTCACCATTATGTCTTTATTTTGTTATAATAATATTGTTTATTCATTTACTTATTTAGCCTTTATTAAACATATATATAACATATATACACTAAGGTTATTTTTGTCCATTATCACCCACTATCACTAATAATGGTCAAATTGCATCTTAAAGCCTCCATATTTAAAAGAAAACCACAATTAGGCTCTTATAAATCAGCACACAACTTTTGCATTTTATGCGATTAGACCATTTTTCTTAATTCTGAACACAGTCAATAAAATCTTCACACAGAAATTTCACATAGGCTAAATCACATACTATTCACATAGAAATTAATATTAAATTATTATTCTGACCTCAGATTTGTGGTCTTGAAACCAATGTTCCGACTAGGGTCTAAACCAGGCTGTTACAACTGATCGCTGTAAAATCAGAGTTTTAAATATTTATAAAAGAATGATCAAACACGAGACTAACTCGCATAACGATATTAAGGCAAGTGTACCTATCGAACAGTAGTATAGCTTAGGCAAGACCGGATATCGAACCCAAAGGAACTAAAAGTAATAATACTAACTTTCTTTTTATTATTTAGCCTGAAAAATATAGTGAAGTTGCTATAAACTATATTGGCGAAGACTAAACTAAGGAAACAAAGACAAAAAGATGAATTTGGGGATAACTTGAAAAAGACTCAGTTGATTTTGATGATACCCTCGGGAAGAATCCACCTAGACTTCACTTATTATTTAACCCTAAATTATATGATTTATTTTATTTAACTTGATCCGTGAGACTCCCTAACCTATGTTAAACCCTCTTTCGAAGCGAATAACACCTAACCCTAGGTTAATTAGTGGAACTCGCGTTCGCTTATAATAACCCCCCAGGAAAGCGGTAAATCGATCAATGGATTCTGATATTAGGTTTCACCCTAATCCAGCAAAATCTCGTAACCCTATTTCTAGGCGTTCGATCAACTCTGCTTAATTATGTTAGATCTACTCTTAGGCAGGGTCTATTCCTCCTCCACCTAAGCACATTAAATTTGGATTAAGCAACATAATTAAGAACAAACTAAGTAATTTATCATATAACTTAAAAATCAAATAATAAAATCAGATAGGTTTTATCCCCTTCTGTATCTCAAGGATTTAGTTCATAATGTAAAAATAAAACATCACAAGAGAAAAGATAAAACAAAACATAAGAAAAATCCTAAAACTCCCTGACGAGATTGAAGGAGAATTTCGCCGTCTTGAGTATAATTCCGGCTTCTTGGGATGAATCAACTGACTATCCTTGCGTTATTCCCTAACTCTGACCTTCTCGGCTTAACTCCTTGGCCTAGCTTTTGTCCCCTTTCAAAGGTGGAACTTAGGGGATATATATAGGCTCTTGGAATGCGATTCTTTCTCCCGAAGTATCCTTTTCTGACTGAAATGACTCTTTCCAACGACAGAGGCATGGCCATGTCACACGCCCATGCGAATCGAGACCTGACCATGTTCAGATTTTACTAATGGCATGGCCGTGTGTGGTGGTGAAGAGGCCGTGCTCGAACTTCTTTAATGAGGCACGGCCATGTAAATCAAGATTAGGTCGTGGTCTAGATGTTCGTCGAGACACGGCCGTGTGGTCCTTGGCCCAGGCCGTGTCGATTTCGTGGAAAGGCCCATTTGCTTCGTTTTAGGCCCGTTTTGTGTTCTTTTCATCCTCGGGTGCTTTCCTGGGTATAAGACATGAAAAGAAAGGATTAAGAGCACATTTTTACACAAATCAAGGGATAAATCATCCAAAAGCATATTAAATGTGGGCTTAAAATATGTTACTTTTACGGTTTATCAAATACCCCCACACTTAAGCTTTTGCTTGTCCTCAAGCAAAATTCTCAACTTACAATTAAAACGAACCTTCCATGATTCATAATTCCTATCAACAGTGGCTTATTCTAATTCATAGATAATTTATACATGGATAATTCAACTCAAAGATTCCTAAAAATTCAAACAAGATAAGTCATAAATTTGTAGCACGCAAAACATAGGTATTTCCCTTTATCTAAATAAATTACCATTAATTCAAAATCGAAAAGGATTGATATTCTCACAAAAGATTCACTCAAATCACTCAAAAAGTGTTTAAGGGTCAAAATTAAGCACTAATAAGTCGAACATGAAAAGTTAATCCCATAGGCTTGCCTAAAAATCAAATCTCTGCCACTGTAAAATGATATGATAAACAGATCAAAAGGTCTTTGTTAGGGTTGTAACGGGGCTAGGGTTAAAGTTGTGGATAAAGGCTGAAATTAGAAGGTTAGAATCGAGATTGAATTGATAAGTTACCTACCTAAAAATTTCTAAGATAATAATTACATCAACTGAAAATAATAAAAATCCTACTAATACGAGCTTTTTCTTTTGGGAAATAGTCTTTGATTGTGTAAGCTCACTTTCCATACTACTAATATTGAATTTTTTTTTTTAGAACAAACTAAATACAAGATAAATTTAACTAGTAATAAACTTAGATAACTGGCTCAAATCAAATCTCGATTAAGGGGTAGTCAAAATAAAGGGTGATAACAAATACAAAGGGTTTTGGGTTAAAATTAGCGGGTAAGTCAATAAAAAGGGTTGTTAGGCTCAACGGGGTTCACTAAGGGTTAATTATAAGGGTAGGCTATTTAGTAGAGTAAGTGGGTTAAAACCTAAGTGCCTTTATCATCTCGGTATATCAAATCATAACTGTGGTCTTGACATGTATAATCGAGGCAAGTTCTAGAATAACAATTCATAGTCGACACACTCATAATCAAGAAGTAAGCATGAAAAAGAATGTATGCTCTGTAAGGCTCAAATTCTCACAAAATTTATGGGTGTTTTTTACATCAACCTTGTAAATCTCAAATTTCAAGATAATATTCAAATTTCGGTTGACAACCTAAAATTTTAATTTTTAGAAAATTAGACTTATCATGCTTGATTCCCTAGTATTCTTCAAATTTAATTATCAATGCACAATTAACTATGACTTATTCCAAAATATATCAATAAAAATCACAAATCATTAGAAATTTCATCTTAATTAGTAATATGAGAAAATTACTTTAAAACAAGATTAAATTCAGGGATTTGAGAACAATGCAGACAGTTAGGCATTTTTATCCCCAGGGTTTGAGAACAATGAAAAATTAGGCATTTACTCAGAATAACTATTCGCCCCCCACACTTAAAATATACATTGCCCTCAATGTAAAAAGATAGATAATGACATTTTAAAGATAAATCAAAAGAGAAGAGGAAAGAATTACTCCCTGATTTGTGGATGTTTTCCCGAATGAGTGTCTTTGGTGGCGGTGATGGTCAGTCGGGATAACGTTCCTGCGCTAGATGAAGAAATTGGGCAGCGCTTTGAGAAGTAGCTAGGCTTCATTAAGACCTAATAAAAATAAACTAAATATATAAATAAAGACAAGAAAGATAAAGCGAAAGAAACTAAGAAGGAAAACAGACTAAGGCTAGGAGATAAAGGGGCTTGAGAATCCTTATTGGTAGGTGGTTCGCGAGGTGGGTGTGACTTCTAAGGCGACGGAGGTGCTGGTGGTGGCGGAAGTGGCGTGATTCCCAAACAGCCTTTAGAACTTAACACTACGAAACTAAACTAAGGTAAACTAATTTAAACATAAGATTATTGAAGAAAAGGAGAATGAAAGGAAAAAGAAATGAAAAATAAAAATTAATTGGTCTCATAGATCCTTGGCTTAGTGTTGAGACGAAGCTGCCGGCATGAACTCATGTTGATCGTTGTCCTTTGCAGAATGTGGCCTTTTACGCTTCTTTGGCATGGTCTTGCTCAAGGATCTAGAGCCTTAGTAAGTGGGGAATCTGAGATAGAGGGGTTTAAATAGATGTTCATATGTTCTGCTCCGACATGGCCGTGGTCCCAGGGCGTGTCGAATTACACGGCCTCCTCGCACGACCGTGTCATAGAGGGTGTTGTCACCCTATGCCCGTGCTTGATCCATCTACGCTCGTGCTCGTGATGTTTTCCTTGTTAGCACGGTTGTCTGACACGGGCGTGTCTTACTCGTGCTCGATAAGTCAGTAACCTTAGTAATTTCACACGGTTTGTGGCATGGGCGTGTTCTGTTCGTGGTATGGAAGTCGATAGCCTCACACGGTTGGTGCCACGGCCGTGCCTTATTTGTCGGTGCCCATGTCGAGAGTGGTTGGATCTGTGATGTTGGGGTGGTGGTTGGGCTAACTGCACGGCTGCTGCCCTGTCAGGGTGGTGGTTTTGGTGGTCCACATGGCCACGAACACGGTCATGTTTAAGGCCGTGTGATCTGTCATTCTGCACTTTTGGTTAGTTAAAAAGGAAAAGAAAAAGAGAAAAGAAAATGTAAAATAATGCAAAAAGAAATAGGGTTAGTACTCGGGTTGCCTCCCGAGAAGCGCTCGTTTATAGTCTTAAGCTAGACTTTCCTCGTATTTGAAAATTGTAGAGAGGTTTAAAAGTTTGAATATCTTCCCTCATGTCTACAGTTTTAGTTTTTTGACAAAATTGAAGTTGAGAAGAGTTTACCTTGAAAGTGCCAAATGTTGGATTGCTTACCTCGACTAGTCCTTGTGGGAAGATATGGTGTACCTTAAGAAGAAGTTCTCTCTTTTCCTTCAGGTTTGTTATGGTGATGTGCGGCTCAGCTGTATCTAACAGAACCTGGTCTCCTATTTTATAGTGATTGGATGTCCCCATGAGCTCTTCCAGTGGTTCCTCTGGTTTTACTTTGTGTGAATCCGGCTCTTCTTTGACCTGTGTTTTCTATTCTTCCTTGTGTAATCCTAGTTTTTCCTTGAAGTGCGTTTTCCATTCATCTAGGTCATCAATTTGGGTCCTTTGTTCTTCGTGAGTTTTTTCTTTGTTGGCACTGAACTAAGGATCTGGTTCAATCGTTCCCTTTTTTGAAGGTACCTGAAAATAATGTGTAATTGAATGATTAACAAAAGAATTTTCTTACTCACCTTGATTCTTTGATGACCTAGCTAAGTTGAGGGCTTGAAGACTAATTGAGTCGTCACCTACACAAAGTATGAGCTCACCTGTGGCAACATCAATTTTAGTCTTGGCAGTTGCTAGAAAAGGTCTTCCTAAAATTAGGGGGATTGAATTATCCTATTCCATGTCTAAAACAACAAAGTCTACTCGAAAAACAAATTTATCAATTTTTACGAGAACATTTTCAATAATGCCCCTAGGAATTCTAACAGTTTTATCAGCTAATTGAGCTCATTTTAGTTTGTTTTGGCTTCCCTAGACCTAGTCGCTTAAACAATGCATAAGGCATAACATTTATGCTTACCCCTAAATTAGCTAACGCATTATCAATATTTAAACTACCAATTAAACATGGAATTGTAAAACTCACTGGATCTTTTTGCTTCTGTGGTAGTCTATTTTGTAACTTTGCTGAGCATGTTGCGTTTAATTCTACGTGGTGCTCTTCATCTATTTTACGTTTGTTGGTTAAGAGTTGTCTTAAAAATTTCCTCGAGTCTGGCATCTGGAAAAGACCTTCAAGAAAAGGTAAGTTAATATGTAATTTCTTTAAAAGTTTAAGAAACTTACGAAACTGCTTCTCTGAATCATCTCTGTCTAATGCTGCGGGATAAGATATGCAAGGTTTGTACTCTTTGACTATCGGCTTTGGTTTTTCTTGTACTTCCTCTGTTATACCTTCACCTACCTTACTTTCTGGAGTCGAGTTGGGTGTATCTAACTCCTTGCTACCCTAGACTGTGATGGCTTGAATTTGCTCCTTAGGGTTAATCTCTATGTTACTAGGTAGACGTCCTTGCGGTTGTTCTGATATTGATTTTGCAAGTTGTTCAACTGCTTTAGTGATTTCCTTGACTGACTTAGCAATTTCATCAATTTGACTTTCGTTGCTTTTAATTGTTCTGTCATCTTCTTGGATTCGTTCCTCGATGGTTGGCTTCTTGTCTTGTGGATAGGGCTGATTTTGGAAGTTCTGGGGGTGTTGTTGCCTTTGATTTCCTTGATTGCCTTGTCCTCCCCACGAAAAATTTGGGTGGTTCCTCCAACTTGGATTTTAAGTGTTACTATAAGGATTATTATTAGATTGAAAATTATTACCTATATAGTTCATCTGTTCATCTTCTGCTCTTGCTTGGTAGGGTGGGTACTCAGGATTCACCACAGTTCCACTAGCGTCGCACTGCATGATTGGGTGTATCTATGAAGAACACAAATTATCAAGCTTTTTATTCATCATCTCTAGCTGCGTTGATAGCATGGTCATCATGTCGACGTTGAAAACTCCTGCCGATTTCTTTGGTTTAGTTCTAGAAGCTTTCCACTAATAATTGTTTAATGAAATCTCCTCAATGAACTCGTAGGCTGCTTCAGGAGTTTTGTTGTTCAGCGTTCCACCAGCGACTGAATCTATCAGTTGCCTCATTGAGGGGTTTACTCCGTTGTAGAAGGTTTGGACTTGTAGCCACAGGGGTAAACCATGGTGTGGGCACCTCCTCAAGAGATCTTTGAACCTTTCCCATGCGTCGTATAGTGTCTCTAAATCCATGTGCACAAAGGAAGAGATATCATTACGTAATTTGGCCGTTTTGGCCGGTGGAAAATATTTCATCAAAAACTTTTCGATCATTTGATCCCATGTAGTGATGGACCCTCGTTGTAACGAGTTTAACCACTGTTTGGCTTTATTTCTTAATGAAAAAGGGAATAACCGAAGACGTATGGCATCATCAGAAACACCATTTATTTTGAAGGTATCACAGAACTCTAAAAAGTTAGCTATATGCATGTTTGGATCTTCGTCCTGCAAACCATCAAATTGAACAAACTGTTGAATCATTTGTATTGTGTTAGGCTTTAATTCAAAATTATTAGCAGATATAGCAGGCCTAACAATACTAGATCCTACTCCTGTTAAATGCGATTTCGCATAATCAAACATTGTACGTGGAGCATTGTGATCTCCCACATCGCGTAGTGGTGGATTGTTTTCGCCCATCCCTTCAGTAGGATTGGATCTGTTTTCTTCCTCTCTTTCTGTGTAGTCTAGGGCTCGCCTGATTTCCCTGCGATTCCTACGAGCGGTTGCTTCGATATCACTATCGTATACCAAAGGTCCTCTAGGATTCCTTCTAGTCATAAACTAGAGGTACCTAGAAAAGAGAAAGAAATAAAAAAAAAATTAAAATTTAACCTAAGAAAACAAAAGAAATAAATTGCAAATAAACTAATGGCTAAAGTAATAAAAATAGAGTTTTCTTAATATTTTAGTTCCCGGCAACGGCGCCAAAAAACTTGATCTCTGTAAAATCAGAGTTTTACATATTTATAAAAGAATGATCAAACCTGGAGACTAACTCTGACAACGATATTAAGGCAAGTGTACCTATCGAACAGTAGTATAGCTTAGGCAAGACCGAATATCGAACCCAAAGGTACTAAAAGTACTAATACTAACTTTCTTTTTATTATTTAGCCTTAAAAAAATAGTGAAGTTGCTTTAAACTATATTGGCGAAGACTAAAATAAGGAAACAAAGACAAAAAGATGAATTTGGGGATATCTTGAAAAAGACTCAGTTGATTTTGATGATACCCTCGAGAAGAATCCACCTAGACTTCACTTATTATTTAACCCTAAATTATATGATTTCTTTTACTTAACTTGATCCGTGAGACTCCCTAACCTATGTTAAACCCTCTCTCGAAGCGAATAACATCTAATCCTAGGTTAATTAGTGGAACTCTCGTTTGCTTATAATAACCCCCTAGGAAAGCAGTAAATCGATCAATGGATTCCCATATTAGGTTTCACCCTAATCCAGCAAAATCTCGTAACCCTATCTCTAGGCGTTCGATCAACTCCGCTTAATTATGTTAGATCTACTCTTAGGCAGGGTCTATTCCTCCTCCACCTAAGCACATTAAATTTGGATTAAGCAACATAATTAAGAACAAACTAAGTAATTTATCATATAACTTAAAAATCAAATAATAAAATCTGTCTAGGTTTCATCCCCCGTCAGGTATTTGAAGGATTTAGTTCATAATGTAAAAATAAAACATCACAAGAGAAAAGATAAAACAAAACATAAGAAAATCCTAAAACTCCCTGACAGGATTGAAGGAGAATTCTGCCGTCTTGAGTATAATTTTGACTTCTTGGGATGAATCAACTGATTATCCTCGCGTTATTCCCTAACTCTGACCTTCTCGGCTTGGCTTCTTGGCCTAGCTTTTGCCCGCTTTCAAAGGTGGTACTTAGGGGATATATATAGGCTCCTGGAATGCGATTTTTCTCCCGAATTATCCTTTTCTAACTGAAATTGCTCTTTCCAGCAACAGAGGCAGGGCCATGTCACACGCCCGTGCGAATTGAGACCTGACCCTGTTTGAATTTTACTAATGGCATGGCCGTGTGTGGTCGTGAGAAGGCCGTGCTCGGACTTCTTTAATGAGGCACGGCGGTGTAAATCGGGATTAGGCCGTAGTCTAGATGTTTGTCGAGACACGGCCATGTGGTCCTTGGCCCAGGCCGTGTCGATTTCGTGGAAAGGCCCATTTGCTTCGTTTTAGGCCCGTTTTGTGTTCTTTTCATCCTCAGGTGCTTTCCTGGGTATAAGACATGAAACGAAAGGATTAAGAGCACCTTTTTACACAAAGTCAAAGGATAAATCATCCAAAATCATATTAAATGTGGGCTTAAAATATATTACTTTTACGGTTTATCAACAACTCTCCCTCCTTAGGGGTTTCCGTCCACGAAAATCTTACCACTGAATAGGTGTGGATATTGCTCTCTTATAATATTTTCAGGCTCCCACTTAGCCTCTTCAACTCCGTGTTTATGCCACAACACTTTCACTAAGGAAATTATTTTGTTTCTCAACTCTTTGGTCTCTCGTGCCAAAATTCGAATTGGTTCTTCACTATATGATAAATCTGACTGAACTTCAACCTCAGTAAGAGCAATCACATGAGACGAATCAGATCTGTACCGTCGAAGCATCGACACATGAAACACATTATGAATTTTCTCTAATTTAGGTGGCAACAGCAATCTATAAGCCACTGACCCAATTCTCTCAATAATCTTATATGGTCCGATGAACCTCGGACTCAATTAGCCTTTCCGGCCAAATCGAAGCACTTTCTTCCATGGGGACACTTTCAAGAATACTTTATCACCAACTTCAAATTCAATATCCTTTCGTTTCAAATCTGCATAAGACTCCTGACGATCTGAGGCCGCTTTCAAACTGTCATGAATCACTTTCACTTTCTGCTCAGTCTCTTTTATTAAATCAACCCTGTGAATCTTATTCTCACTCAGTTCAGTCCAATACAATGGAGTTTGGCATTTACGACCGTAAAGAGCCTCATACGGTGCCATTTTGATACTAGTTTGAAAACTATTATTCTACGCAAACTCAATCAATGACAAATGTCTTTCCCACGTACTTTCAAACTCAAGTATACAGCATCTCAACATATCTTCGAGAACCTGAATGATCCTCTCAGATTGACCATCCGTTTACGGGTGAAAAGCAGTACTGAAATACAATTTTTTGCCTGAAGCCTCTTGCAACTTCTTCCAAAACCGCGAAGTAAATCTCGGATCTCTATCAGATACAATAGATAGTGGCACCCCGTGCAATCTCATAATTTCAACAACATACAATTCAGCTAATCTATCGAGTGAATAATTTGTTCTCACCGGAACGAAATGAGCTGATTTCGTCAATCTGTCAACTATCATCCAGATTGCATCTTTCTTTCCTGGAGATAAAGGCAATCCCGACATAAAGTCCATCGTAATTCTCTCCCATTTCCACTCAGGAATCATGATCGGTTGTAACAAACCGGACGGAACCTGATGTTCAGCTTTAACTTGCTGACAAATTAAACATTTCGACACAAAGTCAGAGATGTCCTGTTTCATACCATGCCACCAATAAAACTCTTTCAAGTCATTATACATTTTCGTACTCCCCGGATAAACAGTCAAACGACTATTGTGAGCTTCATTCAAAATCATCTGAATTAACTCTGAATTTCTTGGAACATAAATTCGATCTTTAAATCTCAGACAATCATCATTATTAATTCGAAATTCTGAATCAACATTTGATTCACACTGCGTTTGTTTAGCCATCGTTTCAACATCACTTTTCTGGGGATCACAAATCTGACGAACATACATCGGCTTTACTTTCAACTCGGCCAAAACCGCACAATCATCACATAGATCTATCTGAGTACTCATAGCTTGCAAGGCATATAATGATTTTCGACTCAAGGCATCAGCTACAACATTAGCTTTACCCGGGTGGTAATCTATCACAAGCTCGTAGTCTTTCAACAATTCTAACCATCTTCTCTGTCACAAATTTAATTCTTTCTGAGTCATCAAGTATTTGAAACTCTTGTGATCTATAAAGATATGACATTTCTCACCAAATAAATAATGACACCAAATTTTCAATGCAAACACAATTGCTGCTAATTCAAGGTCGTGCGTCAGATAGTTCTTTTCATGCGGCTTTAACTGCCTCAAAGCATAAGCAATGACTTTGCCTTCTTGCATCAGCATACAGCCTAAACCATTTAACGATGCATCACTATAAACTCTTTACCTGATTTTGGTTGAACTAACACAGGTGCCTTTGTTAACAATGCTTTCAACTGCTCAAAACTCTGCTGGCACTTTCCTGACCACTCAAATCTAGCATCATTCTGTAGCAACTTCGTAAACGGAGTCGCAATCATCGAGAAGCCTTTCACAAACTGTCTATAATATCCCACTAGTCGCAGGAAACTACGGACTTTAGACACATTTCTCGGAGGCTTCCATTCCAAAATAGCTGAAATCTTACTCGGATCAACTCGTATTCCCGCAACTGATACAATATGCCCTAGGAAACCAACTTCACGCAACCAAAATTCACATTTGCTAAACTTAGCATACAGCTTTTTCTCAAGCAGAATCTGTAACACTATTCTCAAATGTTCGACATGTTGCCCCTCATCACAGGAATAGATCAGAATATCATCAATGAACACTACAACAAAACGATCCAAATACGGCCTAAATATCTGATTCATTAGATCCATAAACACTACAGGAGCATTTGTTAGTCCTAAAGGCATCACTAAGAATTCATAATGTCCGTACCTCATTCTGAAAGCAGCTTTTGGCATATCGAATTCTTTAACTCTCAACTGATAGTAGCCCGATCTCAAATCTATCTTAGAAAAGACCATAGCTCCTTTCAGCTGATCAAACAAATCATCAATATGTGGTAACAGATACTTATTTTTAATAGTCACTTTATTTAACTGTCTGTAATCAATACACATTCTCATAGTACTGTATTTCTTTTTCACAAATAACAAAGGAGTACCCCAGGGCGAGAAACCCGGTCTTGCAAACCCCCTATCAGTTAACTCTTGCAACTGTGACTTTAACTCTTTCAATTCCGTTGGTGCCATTTTATACGATGTTATCAAGATAGGAGCCGTTCCCGATACCAAATCATTACCAAATTCAACTTCTCGAATCGGAGGTAATCCCGATAACTCTTCAGGAAACACATCTGGAAACTCACAAGCCACAGGCACAGATTCAACTTTCTTTTCTGACACTTTTGTATCAACCACATGTGCCAGATAGGCTTCGCAACCCTTTCTCAGATAGTTCATACCTTTCATTGTGGATACAACAGCTGCTAACCCTTTCATATCACTTGATTCAATTCAAACTATCTCACTATTCTGACTTTTCAATTCTATACTCTTTCTTTTACAATTCACAATGGCATTATGCAAAGTGAGCCAATCCATACCTGGAATTATATCGAACTCATCGAATGGTAGCAACATCAAATTCGCCAGAAAACATAAATCACGAAACATCAATGGGCAATTCTTGCACACCTTATCCACCAAGACACACTTGTCTAAGGGTTTCGATACCTTAACCACAAATTTAGTAGATTCAACAGGTAGAGTCTTATTCAATACTAGATTTACACACAAATAGGAATGAGTTGAACCCGGATCTATTAATGCAATCACATTTGACATTTGGAGATGATGCTTCCTCTAGTGCACGTATAGTATAAGCTCGGGCAGGTGCTCTCGCTTCTGACCTCACTGCTTATCAGTGGTTCCTCTCTGGCCTCCATTCATATTCCTGGCATTTCTGGGTGATCTACCCCTAGCTGTCACATTACTCGATCTTATATTCTGAACATTTTCTTCCTCAACTATCTTTGGTCAGTCTCGGATAAAATGATCTCGTGATCCACATTTATAGCAAACTCTATTGTTGTACTTGCCCCAACATTCTCCCACATGTCATCTTTCACATTGTCTACACTCAGGTTTGTTGCTTTTAACACTATCAACACTTGATTCTATTGGAGCTTGAGTTCTCAGACTAACACTTAGTCTTGCGCGGTCTCTATTCAGATGTCCAAATGAAGTATTTGATCGGTTGCTTACATCTCTAAATCTCTTTTTCGAAGGTTGAGAAAACTTACTCATCGATCTTTTTCTTTCATCACGAGCTTTAGAGTCGGCTTTCTTCTTTTCTTTCTCCTCGGCTTTGCATGCTCTTTCGACTAGCACAACAAATTCATTATATCAAGTATTCCAACCAACAATTTAATGTCCTCATTCAACCCTTCTATAAAATGTTTACACATAGTGGCTTCGATCGAAACACATTCCCGTGCATATTGGCTCAATCTCAGAAATTTCCACTCGTACTCAGTAACTGACAAGCGGCCATGTTTCAGCTCTAGAAACTCTTCACGTTACTGATCAGTGAATCATTGACTGATATACTTCTTTCTGAACTCAAATTGAAAGAAATCCCAGGTGATTCTCTCTCTCGGAACCACAGATGTCAATGCTTTCCACCAGGTATAAGCTGTATCTCTCAACAAAGAAACTGCACACTTAACACACTCATCAGGAGTCAACGTCATCTCATCAAATACCCGAGTTGTATTCTCAACCCACAACTCAGCTCGCTCAGCATTGTCATCAACTGTGACCCTAAAGACTTCGGCCCTGTACTTACGAATCTTATCTACAAGAGGTTTATTCAATCGGATCAGATCTACAACTTGTGGCACAACAGGTATTTGTGGGGGTGGAGGTTGTGAAGCAGCCGGATTCGTTCGAACGAACTCCGAAAACCACGCACTCATCATACGGAAGAAGGCTTGCTTAGCCTCTCCTTTCTCACCACTTTCATTTGGCCTAGATGTGGCTGGCGCTGTCCCTTGAGCGGGAGCAGGCGCATTACTCTCTACATCGTCAGCAACTACTCGATCGGGATCCATTGCTATACAAAAACACATTTATAACTGTCATAATTTATCACACGATCGCAATTTCATATATGGCATGTATAGCTAGACTCACACTCGCTACATTAGTCTGAGAATCAACTAAACTGTAGCTCTGATACTAATAAAATGTAACACCCCTAACCCAAGACCGTCGTAAGAATAGGGTTAAGAGGCGTTACTGAACAACCACAATAATTCACATCCATTCCATGACACATAGTCTATCATCAATCATACATACTTAAATACGAATAGACAGACCCTCATCTAGGTCTACGAGAACTTAACCAAGTGTTAGAAGGGGTCAGGACTAAACTGAACACTAATGAAAATTTTCAAAATTTCAATACTGTTAAGGTCACATGCCCGTGCCATCAGGCCGTGTGCCTCACACGATCACCAGACACATCTATGTGTCCAGGCCGTGCTAAATCAGAGCATGTATTCAGGCTTTTCCATACGGCCACCAGGCACGCCCGTGTGCTAAGGCCGTTTACTCTCAGGCAATATACTGACTTATTCACACGGTTACTAGGCACGTCCGTGTACCGTGGCCGTGCATATTTGGGCTAGCTACTGAATTTATCCCACGATCACTAGGCACACCCGTGTGCCATAACCGTGTACACAAAACAGGCCATTTGCAAGGCCAATTTGCCACCCACACAAGGATTTACCAACAAGCTTCATTGTAATGCCAATTCATGCTTTTAAATGCACTCAAACCTGCCATTTCATGCTCTCAATACCCATCAACATTACCATCTACTTCCATGCTCATTATCATCACAACTAAGTCCATTCAAAGTGATAATTGTACGTTTCAAAGCATATGAAATTCAAGCATTATATAATCCATACCAAAATTCATCTTCAAATCACATATTTCACAATCAACAAGATCATGAAATATACCACATTCATAGCTCATTCATCAATTCTACATCATTCAACTTCCAAGCCAACTCACATGGCAAGGATTAAACATTTCAAGACATATCTTAACTTCTAGCCTATACATGCCATAATTCAACTATATACATCTTTCCAAAGTACCAAAATAGATTGTCGATAGTGTGATAGAGATGCTGACGATCCCCGAATCTGAGCTAGCTTTACTGACACTGCAAAGCAGAAAAACAAATCACACAGTAAGCTTTCCAAAGCTTAGTAAGTTTGCAACATAACACATTTAAATCAAGACAAACCATCACATAGATTATTTCACGTCTATATATATATTGTAGCATCCAAAGCTAATATGCTCATTTAATGTTTCATAATCTCATTCATAAATTCATCAACCACATAGGTTCTGAACGTACCTTAGTCAACACTTAGTTGCCAATTACATTTTCTACTTAATACTCACTATTCCATTTCGATCAACTTCTGTATCTTCTTTGATTCAATCGCACACTTAGTGCCCAAATAGTTAGCCGAAACTTAATTAACACCGCACTCATTGTGCATCTATATCAAACTGATCTTAAATCAGTATCGCACACACAATGCCAACCACAAAGCAAAAGCTTATATTATTTCACACACAGTACTAATCATCTCGGTCACATTTTCGAATTTGCACACTTAGTGCCACATAACTCAAGCTCTCACATAGCAATCACATTTCTATATTATCATACCACTCATTCCATAGCATTAAACAAAACTAAATATATGCATTATGTCTGAACTTACCTCGGATGTCGAACTATCGATATGGTTGATTAATCGAGCACCTTATCTTTGCCTCGATCGCGATCCGAACCTCTCCTCTCTTGGTCTTGAATTGAGCTTGGAAATAACCGAAATCTTTAAAGCTCTTAAGCCTTTCTTTTTCTTCTAATTTTGGTGGATGAACACCATTAAAATGCCACCATTATATCTTTATTTTATTATAATAACATTGTTTATTCATTTACTTATTTAGCCTTTATTAAACATATATATAACATATATACACTAAGGCTATTTTTGTCCATTATCACCCACTATCACTAATAATGGTCAAATTGCATCTTAAAGCCTCCATATTTAAAAGGCAACCACAATTTGGCTCTTATAAATTAGCACACAGCTTTTGCATTTTATGCGATTAGATCCTTTTTCTTAATTCGGCACACAGTCAATAAAATCTTCACACAGAAATTTTACATAAGCTAAATCACATACTATTCACACAAAAATTAATATTAAATTATTATTCAGACCTCAGATTTGTGGTCTCGAAGCCACTGTTCTGACTAGGGTCTAAACCAGGCTGTTACAACACGCCCGTGTGGTCGAACACACGTTTGTGTGTTGTGCCCGTGGATCCCCCTGTTGAATTCTTTGAATTTTAAAAACTAAGTCCCCACATCCGCACGGCCAGGGACACGCAGTGTGTCCAGGCCGTGTGGGTTAAAAAAAACTGTATTAAAACATGAATAAAAGAAAAAAAATTAACTAATTAGTAAGGGTTAGTGCTCGGGTTGCCTCCCGAGAAGCGCTTATTTAGAGTCTAAGCTCGACTCACCTTTAATTCATATAATTATGGTGGTTCGAGGAGTTGAAACTCCTTATTCCTGCTATCAATTTTTTCAAAATAAGGTTTTAGATGAGTACTATTTACCTTGAAGGTGCCAAATTTGGAATGAGTTACCTCGACTGTACCGTATAGAAAAATATTAAGTATCGTGAAAGGGGTTGTTCCATTAGGTTCAGAAGTGGCAATACAAGGATCTGTATTATCCATTAGAACTCAGTCTCCAACCTTAATTTGACTCATTTTATTTTTAGGCTCGTCATGGCTCTGCTTTGGTTCATCGTGTACTTTCAATTTCACCTTAAACTGTGTTTGCCATTCATCTAGTTCCTCGATCTGGACTCTTCATTTCTCATAAACAATTATGTTTTCAATATGAGAGCTAGATCATGGCTCTGTCATCTTTTCCCGAGGGATTTCTTACAAATTATTAATTCCCCTGTATCAACATCAATAATGGTCACTAGATATTCTTGTATCATTAAGTTCACTTACATTAACAGGACTTATATCATCTTGATCACTAGATATTCTGTCAGAATCACGTGCTTGGAGTTTAATCATGTCATCACCTACATGAAGTATTAATTCCCCTGTATCAACATCAATAATGGTCCTAGCAGTTTCTAAAAAGGGTCATCCTAAAATTAGGGGAATGTCGCTATCCTCATCCATGTCTAGAACAACAAAGTCTACTAGGAATATGAATTTATCAATTTTGACTAGCACATCTTCAGTTATACCCTTAGAAAATCTAATGGTTTTATCAGCGAATTGAATGCTCATCCTAATTTGTTTGGGTTTCCCAAGACCTAGCTGTTTAAACATTTTATAAGGCATAACATTGATACTTGCCCCTAAATCAGCTAAGGCATTATTAACAGATAAACCACCAATTAAGCAAGGAATCGTAAAACTCCCTGGATCTTTTAATTTACGGGGTAGTTTATTCTGTAAAATTACTGAGCAAACTGCATTTAACTCCACATGTGACGCATTGTTTAACTTCCGTTTGTTTGCCAAAAGCTCTTTTAAAAATTTTACTGAACTGGGCATCTACGAAAAAGCTTCAATAAATGGTAAGTTAATATGTAATTTCTTTAAAAGTTTAAGGAATTTACCGAATTGTTCATCTATGCGGTCTTTCTTTGTCGTATTGGGGTATGGCACACTAGGTTTGTACTCTATACTTACCAGTTTTGGTTTATTATGGCTTACATCAGCCTTACCTTTATCTACCACGTTTTCTTGCCTCAGGTGTGGTTCGTCTAACCTTTCACTATCGTGAGCAGTAATGGCATGAAGTTGCTCCTTTGGGTTAGTTTCAGTGTTGCTTGGCAAGCTACCTTGTGGTTGTTCTGAGATCAACTTGGCAAGCTGACCTATTTGGCTCTCGAGCCCTTTAATTGACACTTTGAATTTTTAGTGTTGTTTCGGTGTTTTGAAAACAGGTTTCTGACACAGAGATGAATTTTGTTAGCATCACTTCAAGGTTCGGCTTTTTCTCCTATGGGTAAGGTTGTTGTTAAAAGCCTGGAGGGGGTTGTTGTCTCTGATTTCCTTGACCACCCCATGAGAAGTTTGGGTGGTTCCTCCAACCTGGATTGTAAGTTTTACTATAGGAAGTATTCTGAGGTCTAGAATTATTACCTATAGAATTCATCTGTTCGCTTTCTATGCCAAGGTTGTAAGATGGATATTCTGTATTGTTCGTCCCTCCTCCATTTGTATCACACTGCATCACTGGATGTACCTGCTAAGAACCATACAAACCATCAAGCTTTTTATTTAAAAGCTCTACCTGGTTTGATAGCATGGTGACTGCGTCGAGGTTAAAAACATTGGCAGCTTTTATCAGCTTTGTTCTCATGACTTGCTACTAATAGTTATTCAGTGACATCTCCTCTATAAACTCATAAGCTGCATCAATCAATTGCCTAGTTGAGGGGTTCACACCATTGTAAAAGGTTTGAACCTGCAGCCATAATGGTAACCCATGGTGAGGGCATCTTCTTAGTAGATCCTTGTATCTCTCCCATGCATCGTAAAGTGTTTCTAAATCCATCTGCACAAAAGAAGAAATATCATTCCTCAACTTAGCCATTTTAGTCGGCAGAAAATATTTAAGTAAAAATTTTTCAGTTATTTGTTCCCATATAGTGATTGATCCTCGTGGTAACGAGTTCAACCACTGTTTAGCTTTGTTCCTTAACGAGAAGGGAAATAACCAAAGACAAATGGCATCGTCAGAAACACCATTAATTTTGAAAGTATCGCAGAATTCTAGAAAATTCGCTAAATGAGTATTTGGGTCTTCGTCCTGCAAACCATCAAACTGAACAAACTGTTGAATCATTTGAATAGTGTTAGGTTTCAGTTCAAAATTATTTGCAGCAATAGCAGGTCTAACAATACTCGATTCAGACCCAGTTAAATTAAGCTTAGAATAATCGTACATAGTACGAGAAGCAGGATTTTCGGCAACCACTGGAGGAAGCAGATTATTATTAGCCATCTCCTCGATAGTATTAGTATCGTCCTCTTGCTCTTCCTCTATGTATTGTAAACTTTTCCTTATCTCCCTACGATTTCTCCAAACGGTACTTTCTATCTCACTGTCAAAAAGCAAGGGTCTTGACGGGTTTCTTCTAGTCATGAACTAAAGATACCTGCTAGACGCAAAGAAAGAGAAAAATTAGAAAAGTAACAATTAAGATAAAATGAATTGTAATAAAATAAAAATGGCTACAGTAATAAAAATTTAGTGTTCCTAATGTCTTAGTCCCCCGCAACGGCGCCAAAAACTTGATGGGCTCAAAACTAACTAATATTTCGACAAAGGCAAGCGCACCTATTGAATAGTAGTATAGCTTTGATGAGTCTGGAATATCGTATTCTCAAGGACTAAAATTACTAGAAATAACTATCTTTTTATTATTTAGCCTAATAATTAAAGGATTTTTTATCTAAAATTTAACTAACTAATTTACTATGAACGCGACAGAGAGTGAAGAAAGTAATCGAATAAACCAATGAATAAATACAATATCCAAGAAAGAACCCACCTAGAATTCACTTATTATTCTAACTCTGAATTAAACGATTTATTCACTTGTCTTGATCCGTAGAAATCCCTAAATTATGTTTATACTGACTCTAGGTTGATTAATTGAAATCTCTTTCTAATTAAAACCCCTATCGTCGCATTAACTCGATCTATGGATTCCCTTATTAGATTTGACTCTAATCTGGCAGATTTATGTCATCCTATTCTAGGGTTGCAATCAACTCCGCTTAATTATGCTAGATCTTCTCTAAAATAGGGACTTTTGCTCTACTGAATAAGCACATTAAACTTGAATTAATATCCTGAAAATATTAAAGCAAGGGTTAAGAACACATAATTAAGAACAAGAACAAGTATTTATCATGTAATTCAAATAATTAAATAATAAGATTCATCTAGGTTTCATCCTCCCTAGGTATTTAGGGAGTTTAGTTCATAACGTAAAAGGAAGACATCTCAGAATAAAGAAAACAACAAGACATAAAGAACCCAAAAACTTCTAAAGAACTTGATGGAGATATTCAATCTTGGAGTGGATCTACTTCCGAGATGAATCCGACGGCTTCCTTCGAGTAATTTCTTCGATCTACTCTGCGTGCTCCCTTAAGTCTTCCTCTGATGTGTATTTTTAGACTTTAGAAGGCTCCGAAACCCTAAAAATTGGCTTTTTGTCACGTGAAAACAAAGCAGGGTACGGAAGGGAAATGGGCGCGTGATCAACTCGTGTAAGGAGGCCCAGGTCGTGTGGGAATTTGCATTGCTCTCGATCATCAGGCGTGTGTCCAGCCCGTGTGGTTCACACGGGTATGTGTTCAGCCGTGTGATACTGGCTTTGGTCGTGTGGATCCTTAGGATGGCCCGTTTTGTCTGGTTTTGCCTGTTTTTCGTTCCTTTCGCTCCCCTATGCTCTCTTAAGTATAGAAATACAAATTCAAAGGATTAAGAGCATCGAATTCACCGAATTCTATAAATAATCATCTAAAAACATGCTAAGCGTGGGATTAAAATGTGTTTCTTTTATGGTTTATCACGATACCACCCTGTTAAAGATTAATGGTGGGCTAAGTGCGAAACCACCGAGTGTTGGTATTACTAAGAATGGCTTATTGTGAAATTGTTAAGTGTTGTTTCATGTGATCATGTGGTGATAAGTGCAGGGATGTATGTTAAATAATGTGAGCATTTGGCTTGTGATATGGTTGGAATATGGTAAGAGATGAAATGAGTAAGCATGATCATGGAATGTGGATTGTTCTTGCTTAGTATGTAATGCTATTTATTGATTAGCACATATTATGATGTTTATTGTTTACATGTAAACTTACTAAGCTTAAAGCTTACTCCCTTTCTTTTTCCTTATTTTATAGTGTCAAAGAGCCGGGTTGGGATACGAAGATAATTGGAAGATCACCCACACTATCAGCTCATCTCGGTATATCTAGACTTAGTGTTTTGAGTATGGCATGTATAGGGGCTAGACTAGGTGAATTGTTTTGTTATTTTGGCCAAAAGTGTGTTGGCTCCTTTAAAGATGAACTCTTTTGTATATAGCCATAGTTGATGGCCCATTATTACTAATTTATGAAAAGATGAAGTTATTCATGGAAGTGTATGTTGCAAATCTAAGTTGCTTAGTGATCATTGTTTTGTCGACTTTTGAAATTTATAAAAGAATGATCGAACCTAGAAACTAACTCTGAAAATGATTAAAGGCAAGTGTACTTATCGAATAGCAGTATAGCTAAGGTAAGACCGGATTATTGAACCCAAAGGAACTAAAAGTACTACTACTAACTTTCTTTCTATTATCTAGCCTAAATATTAAGTGATTGGTTGTTTAATCTAAAACTAATTAACTACTAAGCTAAAGACACAAAGACAAAAAGAACGAATTGGGAAAATAACTTTTAGGAAAAACTCAGTTGATTAAGACGATATCCTCAGGAAGAATCCACCTGGACTTCACTTTTATTAAACCCTGAACCATATGATTTATTTACTTAGTTTGATCCGTAAGACTCCTCAACGTATATTAAACCCTCTCTCGAGGCGAATAATGTCTAACCCTAGGTTAATTAGTGGAACTCTCGTTCTCTTATAATAACCCCCTAGAATAGCAGTAAATCGATCTATGGACTCCCATATTAGGTTTCACCCTAATCCGGCAAAATCTCGTCACCCTATCTCTAGGCGTGCGATCAACTCCGTTTAATAATGCTAGATCTACTCTTAGGCAGGGTCTATTCCTCCTCCACCTAAGCACATCAAATTTAGATTAAGCATGCATAATTAAGAACAAACTAAGTATTCATCATATAATTTAGAAAATAATAACAAGATCCATCATAGGTTTCATCCCCTTCAGGTATCTGAAGGATTTAGTTCATAACAAATTAAGAAAACATCTCAAGAGAAAAAATAAAACAAAACATAAGAAATCCCTAGAACTCCCTGAAGGAATTGAAGGAGAGATCCGCCGTCTTGAGTAGAATTCTGGCTTCTTAAGATGGATAAATTGGCTTCCTTCGAGTGATTCCCACAACTCTGACCTTTTCAGCTTCTCTCGTTGGCCTAGCTAACCGCCCCCTTTCTGGTAGCACTTAGGGGGCTTATATAGGCTTTCAAAAATACGTTTCTTTCTCCCTAAGTATCTATATCTGAGTGAAATTGCTCTTTCCAGCGACAGGGACACGGCAATGGCACACGCCCGTGTGGATCGTGGTCAGGCCTCGGACTTCTTTAATGAGACACGACCATATGAATCGGGAGAAGGCCGTGTTCTAGATGATCAGTTAAGGCACGGCCGTGTGGGCTTTGGTCCAAGCCGTGTCGATTTTGTAGTATGGCCCATTTACTCTGTTTTGGGCCTGTTTCTCGTTCTTTTTATCCTCGGGTGCTTTTCTGGGTATAAGACATGAAAAGAAAGGATTAAGAGCACCTTTTTATTTAAATCAATGGATAAATTATCGAAAAGTTAGCTAAATGTGGGATTAAAATATGTTACAATTACGATTTATCAATTAGTGATTTGTTGAATAGAATTATGTTATGTGAACTAGGGTGGTGAAAAGAGCTTGGCAAACAGCCTTGTTCTTGTCCACACGGGTAGGCACATGGGCATGTGTCTAGGCCGTGTGTGACACACGGTCAATCCCATGGGTGTGTGACCAGGCCGTGTGTCCCCTGCATGCTAGTGTTGCAAGTTAGTGTCAACCACGAGCTAGCCACACGAGCATGTGCCTAGGCCGTATGTCCCATATGAGGTTGCTGGCGTCACAAACATAATACCCAGGTTTTTACACATGGGCGATGACACAGACGTGTCTGGGCTGTATAGAGCACATGGGTCAAGAACAAGAGCATGTGTCCGACCGTGTGAATACCCCTGTAGGTTCGAAATGAAAATAAATCCCACACAGATTAGGGACATGGGCGTGTGTGACCGCACAACCTGCCCACACAGGCGTGTCCCATTTCACACGGGCGTGTGGCCCCTATTTAGGTAAAAACTTTTAAGTGTACAAAAGTTTTTGGTTGGGTTTTGAAACCCTTCGTATGCATGTTTAAGCCTCGTAGGTCCTTAATGAGAATGTTTGATGGTGAAAGAGATATTTTAAGTTGGAATGAAATTTTATAGACTAAAGTTGTATGACCAAGTGAGTTAAGTCCGGTAATGCCTCATGCCCGATTCCGGCGTAGTATACGGGTAAGGGGTGTTACAAGCTTTGAGTTAAATTCACTAATAAGATTCCATTTTTCCAGCATAAGATTGTAAGCTTTCAGCAATTCCTCATATGTATTTTCTTCATTGCACTCAACTGATTCATTATTAGAAACATCATATTCGCCCATATTTGAAGTAAAGACAACAAAATTACTCACTTGTTCCTCATCAGAATCTAACTCTGAGCTAGTTTCTTCATCCCTCCAGGTTATGTACAGATATTTACTCTTATTCTTCTTAAGAGTATTTGCACATTATGCTTGAACATGCCCAAAGCCATGAAACTAATGACACTGAATAAGTTCATTGACTCAGATATGCCTTAGAATTTTTCCTTCTATATGATCTTGGATGCCTTTGATCTTTTATTCCTTTCAAACTACATTTTTTTTCATCTTATTGAACCCTTGAGTAAGCAAAGCCAACTTTTCTTTCATCTCCTTAATAACAGTGTTTTGTTCAGTGGGCACAGTTTCAACCACTGAAAAGGCAATGTTCTTCTCAGACTTTAGCTTGGTCTTTTTGGCCCCTTCCAAGTTTGTAATGCCCTAAAATTTTAATTTTTGATTTCGTGTATGTGTGACACACAATGTCTATCTGCTTCAGTGGTTATGTGTTCTGGGTATGTGTGAGAGGTCCCAAGTTCAAGCCTTACTAAGGCAAATTTTGGTATTTTTATAAATAAAGCCTTAACCTTATGCAAATGGCTTAAGTTTAAATGTTGGGTTAATAACATCAGAATGGGTCTACTGGTCTGGTGGTTAAGTGGTGTGTTATTATGGTGGAGGTCTTGTGTTTGAATCCCTACGTAGGCAAAGGTATTATTATTATAATTTTTGCTTAGATTTCAGGATAGAGTTGTGTAATAGGGGGATTCTGAGTAGTGGATGTGAAGTGGGAATTAGGGGAGAAGATTAAGGGATTTTGGGGGTTATCGGGATTTTATTTTATTTTTTTCCTATAACTGAATTTTGGCTCCTTTTTCCAAAACAAATTGCCGTCTATTCTTCTCCCTCTCCTCTTGCTAAAATTCTCTGAGTTTTTCCATCTTTCTCTTCTTTTTTTTCTTCTTGATTTTTCCCTAATCCATTTAATTTCCTTCGTTTTCAAACGCGGTTAGTGCTCGCTACAGTTTTGGTAAGTGTTTCTCTTTGTTTCTGTCATGAATCTCTTAACAATTGAAGTGGAAATGTTTTTTCTCTATGATTGGGTGTAGAGGAAGGCTCAGACTGGTGAATTCAGTGTTCTCGTCTTAACAATAGTTAAACAGAGGGTTATCGTTGGCTGCCTTGAAGTGCTCAGGAGTGATTAGGCATCAAAACGATACCAGGTGTGTACTCGAAATGCAGAAAATGGGATTTTGCAAAAAACTTAAATTGCTTGTTGTCGAGAAATAAGAGAAATAAGAGAAAATGATGCGAAAATTTGTAGAGAAAGGAAATAAGGGTGTTAAAAACTAGGATATCAACATTTTGCACTAAAACAGTTTTGGATAGCAGCAGTAGTCTAACTTTGAAAAATCATCAAAAATAGTGAGAATTGAGTTAAAGGTTGAATAAAATATGAAATTAAATTTTATTGTGTCTAGTTTTTCATGGAAGAAACATTGTAAACAATGGAATTGTAAATCATGAGTTATAATAAATTTTACGAGACAAGCTCAAAATGATTTTGGGTTCCCCTATTCTGACTTTGGAAAATCATCAAGAATTGTAAAACAATAATTAGCGGCTTATATGTTTAAATCCTTAGTAAGTCTATATTTAAGAGAAACAAACAAAAACATCATCTAAATTTTGTACTAAGGGATAAATAATTTTTAGTAAGGAAAGGTTGAAGTTGTCAAACAGCAGAATAGGGATAACTTTAAAGATTTTACTGTACTTATTTGATAAACTATAAATTCTGAAAATTTTATGGTAGAAAGGTATTTGAGTATAGTTTCAAAAACATCAAGTGTATCTTAATTTGGAATTCTGTAGCTCAAGATATAAATAATTTAGTGATAATGACTCAAGTAGACAACTTTGAATGAACATATAAGTAAATAGTGAAAACATATATGAGTATTGAGCTAGCACGGGTTACTTTAAAAACGAACCACACAGCCAAGGCCAATTTGGGCCGAGTGGGCCACACGGGCATATGGGCCCGCATGGACAGATCACATGGGCATGTGGGCCCATTTTTACCAAAATGTTTTTAAGGTTGCACGGGTCGCCCAAGTCAACTGCGAACCTACTGTAGGGTCAGTAAGCGCTACTTAGACCGCTAAATGTGTGAAATTGACTGAATGATATCTGTACTGGACATGTTAATATCTGAACTGAATATATGTACTGAAATTGCATAATAGCATGTCATCTATTGTGTGTTGCATTGTATTGGGTTGGGGGTTGGTATTCGAAGAAAGTGTACTAAAAGGCTTTAAGTCTAATTTACTAGCAGCTCAATTGTAAACTACAGTATTGTGTCGCATTCGGTAATACTTGGAGTGTAGGGATGGGTGGGTTGATTATATCCCCACATAGAGTGTAGGGTTGGACGGAGATGGTCGGTAGAGGCTAGTTGGGTAGGATTTTGCTACTACATAACTGTTACTACTACTGATACTGTGATGGGCTAAGGCCCTACTAAATTTTTGACACTGTATTGAGATAGGCTAAGGCCCAAACTTACTACTACTGATACTGTGATGGGCTAAGGCCCTACTAAATTTTTGACACTGTATTGAGATGGGCTAAGGCCCAAACTATCACTGATACTGAAAAGGGCTTAGGCCCAAGGCTGTTCAACTGTGTATTGTGAATATTGATTGGTTGTTTGTTTCTGCAGGATTACACACTGAGTTTATGTAAACTCACCCTTTTTGTTTAATGTGCACAGGTAATCCCCAGACTTAGACGGATCGATGTGACGGAGGACTCTACGGTGACCATACGGTTATTGGACTGATTTTATTTTTATTATTTTAGGAGTATTTGTTGTAAATTGGACTTCTGGACTGTTTGCTTTCGTTTTGGTTTATTTTACTATTTTCTTAAACTTTTGAACTACAACGAAAACTCGATTTTAATAAACACAACGTTTTCTTAAATGCGAACGAGTTTCTCTAAATAACACGTTTTAAAAAAAATTATGGTACAGAATATGTTTTTAAATGAATCAAAATTAACGAGGAATTTATTTTTGAAATTGACGAGAGGTAAATAGATGCTAATAAAGGGAAACGGCTTTAATTGGGTAAATTCAATTTCAAATCCCATTCCATGTGACATCGCTAGATTCGGCCATAACATCTAGGCAGGGTTTGGGGTGTTACTTTTAGTGGTATCAGAGTCAGGTTACAAAACTCGACTGTAGATTATGGGTTTTATAGAAAAATGGGCTTTCAAAAAATTTATTGATTTCCAAATGATTTAAAACGTTTTTACTGAGTAAGTGGTACACCAAGTCGCCAGCGCCGATCTTGTAAGTATTCTAAATTGTGATTTGTTTTAAACTAAAACTGTTATGGATAGTATATTCTAAAACTACTATAGGTAGTAAATTGTACTGAAAACACTCTAGTTAGTGTATACTGAAAATTGTAGAGAAACTAAAAACTATAGTAAGACTGCGATTTACGAAAATGAACTCTGAATAATCGATACTGTTTTACATAAAACATTTGTTAATAAACACTGGAACTGTAACTGATTCATAAAACTATTAATACAGATAAATGTGATTAGACAATAAGCGCACGAGGTATCCGCGGACAGGGTACTAGAAGCCGAGGTAAAGGCCGCAGAGGAGCTCGAGCTGAGTCCTCTTCACTGGGTAGCATACCAAATTTGGATACAAGTGAGACGCCAGTGCCACCTGCTACTGAAAATGGGTCTCAAGATTGCATGGCTGGGATGACACATTGTCCCAGGCTATGCTAAGGATTTTGGAGAGGGTCACTAGGCCCAATACTGGATTTGGGGGCCGAGGGTCGGTTACAAAATGACTCTGGTCCAATAGAGCTGAGCTCTTCAGGGTTGTCACTGGAGTTGCCCCTAATGTGGCTGAGTATGAGGCCGAGTTCTTGTGACTGAGCCGCTATGCGCGAGGTATGGTGGCCTCTGAGTATGAGTGATGTATCCGCTTCGAGGATGGTTTCAAGGATAATCTGAGGCTTCTGATAGCTCCGCAGAGGGAGCGATATTTTACTATACTGGTGGAGAAGGCATAGATCACTGAGGAGGATACTGAGGTAGTCATGATTGGGGAACGACGGAATTATCTGGCTAATGTGATCTCTGCACTGGTGGTTGAGAAATTGGTTCGTAAGGGATGTGAGAAATTCTTGGCCTATGTGAGTGTCTCTATTTTTGGGGACTCTACCGTCAAGGACATCAGGACTGTAAAGGATTTTCCAAATGTTTTTCCATTAAAGATCTACCGGGTTTACCTCCGAATTGTGAAGTGGAGTTTGGGGTTGAACTTTTTCCTAGTACATCTCCGGTGTCTATCGCCCCTACCGAATGGTACCGAAGAAGCTTACGGAGCTTAAGGCTCAGATTCAGGAGCTGTTGGATTGTGGGTTCATACGTCCCAGTGTGTCTCCATGGGGAGCACCTATGCTGTTTGTGTAAAAGAAGGATGGGATGATGAGGATGTGTATAGACTATCGGCAGCTGAATAAGCTAACGATTAAGAATAAGTAACCACTTCCAAGGATTGATGATTTGTTTGACCAGTTTCGAGGGGCTTCTGTGTTCTCCAAGATTGATCTATGTTCTAGATATCATTAGTTGAGGGTTAAGGAGGCCAATGTATTTAAGATGGCATTTAGGACTCATTATGGATACTACGAGTTCCTAGTGATGCCTTTTGGACTGACAAATGCACCAGCAGCTTTCATGGACCTGATGAATCGAGTATTCTAGCCTTATCTGGATCAATTTGTGGTGGTGTTCATCAACAACATATTGGTTTATTCGAAGATTGAGGATGAACATAATGAGCACCTTAGAGTTGACCTTCAGACATTGAGGGAAAGGTAGCTCTATGCTAAGTTTAGCAAGTGTGAGTTTTGATTTTCGTAGTAGTTGGGAGGAGTATTTGTCGTTAGTGGAGTTTGCCTATAATAACAGTTTCCAGTCTAGCATCCAGATGGCACCTTACGATGCACTATATGGTCGTAAGTGTCACACTCTTTTATGTTGGACTGAGTTGGGCGAGCGACGTGTTATGGGTCCTGAATTGGTTTCTGAGACAAAGGATAAGGTTAAACTGATTCGAAAATGACTGAAAGCGGCTTCTGGAAGACAGAAATCTTATGTGGAACTGAAGCAACGTGAGATTGAGTATTTGGTAGGGGACTTTGTATTCCTTAAGGTCTCGCCATGGAAGACGGTACTGAGGTTTGGTCATAAGGGCAAGTTGAGCCCTAGGTTTATTGCACCTTACCATATTTTGAAGCAAATGGGACCAGTCGCATATCAGTTGGATCTACCTCCAGAGTTGGATCGTATCCATGACGTGTTCCACGTCTCGATGTTGAGACGCTACCGCTCTGATCCTACTCACATCATTTTCGTATGAAGTGATTGAGGTTAGGCCAAACTTGACATTTAAGGAAGAGCCGGTTTAGATTCTGGGTTGAGATGTAAAGGTACTGAGGAGGAAATCTATTCTACTGGTTAAGGTTATTTGGCGTAATCATAGCACTGAGGAGGCTACATGGGAGCCTGAGGATACGATGCGTCAGCAATATCCTTATCTATTCTGACCGATAAATTTCAAGGACGAAATTTTCTTTTAGGGGGTAGAATTGTAAAGCCCCAAAATTTTAATTTTTGATTTCGTGTATGTGTGACACATAATATCTATCTGCTCTAGTGGTTATGTGTTCTAGGTGTGTGTAAAAGGTCCCAAGTTCAAGCCTTACTTGGGCAAATTCTGGTATTTTTATAAATAAAGCCTTAACCTTGTGCAAAGGGCTTCAGTTTAAATATTAGGTAAATTACATCAGAATGGGTATGCTGGTCTGGTGGTTAAGTGGTGTGTTATTATGGTAGAGGTCTTGTGTTCGAATCCCTATGCAGGCAAAGGTATTATTATTATTATTATTATTATTATTATTATTATTATTATTATTATTATTATTATTATTATTATTATTATTTTGCTCAGATTTCAGGATAGAGTTGTATAATAGGGGATTCTGAGTAGTGGATGTCAAGTGGGAATTATGGGAGAAGATTAAGGGATCTGGGGTGTTATCGGGATTTTTTTTTTCCCATAACCGAATTTTGGCTCCCTTTTCCAAAAAAAATTTTGTCCTCTATTCTTCTCCTTCTCCTCTTGCCGAAATTCTCTGATTTTTTCCATCTTTCCTCTTCTTTTTCTTCCACTTGACTTTTCCCTAATCCATTTAATTTCCTTCGTTTTCGCACGCGGTTAGTGCTCGCTTAATTTCTGTAACGCCCCAAAAATATAGGGTCTTTAATTTTTCATGTTCTGACATAAAAAGCTTGTTTGCTTTAATGGCTAAGTGATTTAGGTATGTATGGGGGTGTGTGAGAAGCCTGGGTTCAAGTATTGGCTCTTGCAAAATTTTTAGTTTTTTTCTTAAATGAATCTGGACATTGGCATATAGGCTTTATAAATAATAGTGCTTGTTTATGACAAAAGTAAAGCTTGTGGTCTAGTGGCAAGGTGGCGTATTGTGTAACTGCAAGGTCTGAGGTTCAAGTCCTGGGTTGCGCAATGGGTATTTATTTTGCTGCTTGAGCTGTGTAGGTAGTAGAGTTGGACTGAAACACAGCTAAGGGGAGTTTCAATAGATTTGAATGGTGTTTGAACTGGTCATGGAGAGATTCAATGAGGCATAAGGAGAGAGAATCAAGGAGTTTGAGTGAGAGGAGAGTTGTGCCGTTTGGGGGAACTTCTGGAGGGAGGGTTGTGGGCCATTTCGACATTTGAGTTAGCCTCTGCCGAATTTGGTAAGCTCTTTGACATTTTTCTGTGATCACTTTTGCATTTTTTCTTTCTTCTCCCTGCCGAATCTTCTTTCCTTTCCTCCATTCTCTGGCTTTTGGTTCATTTGCCTTTTTCTTATCGGTCAATAGGTGAATTTCATGAGCAATCCTTCCTCTCTTTCCTTCCTTTTTTCCTCTCTTCCTCAAGCTTTCCTCTCTTTGGCCGAATATACCATCTCGGGATCATTTGTGCTTTTGCCTCTCTTTCTCTTTTCCTAAAGAAATAGCCAAATCCTCACAACATTCTGGTAAGACGAATATTTCATCTTCTTTTTCCCTCTATTTTGTTTCTCTGCTTGTTCAATAGTGACTGAATATCTATCTTGTCTTGTTACCTTTTGGAGGTTAGTCTCTAACAAGCGATGGAGCATCATCTGCTTTACTTCTCTACACGTCTCTACCTTTTGCTTCGAATATCTCTTTGGCTGAATACTGTGGGGTTAGTAGATTGTTTTGTAGTATTGACTGAATACCCAATCTACTCTAACTCTAACTCTTTAAACTATGGGCATCAATTCAAGCCTTGTATTACACAAGTATGGATAATGAAATCTGCCTTATGCGCAATAAATCGAGAAGAAGGGTGTGATCATTTCCAACCAGCGATCTAAGAGTAGAAATCGTGTAACTTTCAGTCAAGGTAAGTGGTGATATCAGTTTAGGGCTTTAGTGTTAATGATCTAAAGGATAAGAGACTGATTAGCTTAGGATGATTGTAGGTTGATCGCGCGTGGTGTAATCTGTTCATTGCGCAAACAAGTGTGTAGTCACACCCCTCTCTACTGTGAATCGGCCAAAGCTGAAAAGCCGAAAAGCTAAAAAGCCGAAAAGCTGAAAAGCCGAAAAGTCAAAACTTCGACATTTGTGGCCCCATGAGCTTGCGATCGTTCGAGGGGTGAATCAAGCCCATGAACCGTGGGCGATAGACTGTAGAGGCCACCAAGAGCGTTCTCATGCTCTTGGGTCGATATGAGCCTCTTTTGGCTAAAATGGGCCCACAGGGCCCATTGGACTCATGGCCCCGCACGGAAAAAATCCTCGTTAATTGAAAAATACTGGACTGGACTATGTAATTTATATAGCCGTAACTAAATTTGGGCTACATGGGCCACACGAGCGTGTGGGCCGACTTGAACCGAATATTGGGCCTTGGGCCCATTTACACCGTTATGACCATTTAGGTTATATGTGTCGCTCGAGGCGACTATAGACCTTCGAAAAGGTTCTTATCTGCACTTAAATACCCCTAAAGAGTAAAATGACTGAAATAACCATAAAGAGTAAAATGACCGAAATACCCCTAAAGAGTAAAATGACCGAAATACCCCCATAGGGTAAAATGATCGAAATACCCCCATAGAATAAAATGACCATTATACCCCTTAGGGTAGGTTGACTGATGTGTTCATGGTTTGTATATGATTGTTACTGAGTATGGCATTCTGTGTATACGTATGATTTATGACATGGCATACTGCATGGGGTTGGGATACTGTTATGGAGGAAGTATATTGTACTGGTGGCTCTGCCACATATCAATTCTTCGCGGCTTTGTTGCGATCATCATTCTTGGCGGCACTCTTTGCATTATTATTACTGGCAACTATGTTGCGATATTGGTGTGCTGGTTGGGTGGGTCGATTTTATCCCCACATGGTGTGTTGGTTGTATGGGTGGTGTGTTGGCTTGATTGGGGTGGGTTGCATATTTGCACCATACTGATATTGTATTGGGCTTAGGCCCACACTATTACTGTAATGGGCTAAGGCCCACACTGCACTATTACTGAATAGTGCTCATGCCCAGACTGTTACTGCATGTGTTGTTACTGATTGACTGTTAGGGGATTACACACTTATCTTTCGTAAACTCACCTTTCTTTTTAACTGTACAGGTAATCCCCAACCTTAGACGATTTGGAGCCGCAAGGGACTCGAAGGTGGCCACATGATCGCAAATGTTCTACTTTACATTTAGTTATTTAATTTTCATTTTCATATCTATTGATTATGTAATAAGGCCATTGGTATTTGGATTTCATTTTTATTGGGCTTTGATTTCTCATTTTAAACTGCCAAATGGACACAAAAAGGTTTACAAAATCACAACTATTCTTCAGGAAAAACACGCATTTTAAATTTCAAGGTTTTAGTTAGAGAAGCTTCCGCGGTTTTATTCTGTATAAGAAATCAACGGTAACAAATATGGCAATCGTTTTGATAAGCTGTTTTCAAATTTTCATAACTTAATTTGCCGAATTTTCTCAATTAATAAAACTAAATAGGTTTTAACTTAAATACAAATTTTTTTATCAACAAGTCCAAATTTTTAGAAATCACTTCGGTGTGACACGTCATATTTGGTCGTAACGTCTAGGCCGGGTTTGGGGTGTTGCAGTTTCCGTAAGTGTTTTTCTTTGTTTATGTCATGAATCTCTTAGCGACTGAAGTGGTAATATTTTTTCACTGCGATTTGGGCATAGGGGGAGTCTCGGACTGGTGAATTCAGTGTTCTCGTCTTAACAATAGTTAAATGGAGGGTTATCGTTGGCGGCCTTGAAGTGCTCGGGAGTGATTAGGCATCAAAATGATACCAGGTGCGTACCCAAAATGCAGGAAACGGGATTCGGCAAAAAGTCAAAATTCCTTGCTGTTGAGAAATAAGAGAAAATTATGCGAAAAATTGTTAGAAAAGAAACAAGGGTGTTAAAAACTAGAAAATCAACATTTTGCACTAAAATAGTTTTGGACAGCAGCAGTAGTCTAACTTTGAAAAATCATCAAAAATAGTGGGAATTGAGTTAGAGGTTGAATAAAATATGAAATTAAATTTTATTGAGTCTTGTTTTTCATGGAAGAAATAGTGTAAGCAATGGAATTGTAAATCATGAGTTATAATAAATTTTGCGAGACAATGTCAGAATGATTTCGGGTTCCCCTATTCTAACATAGGAAAATCATCAAAAATTGTAAAAAAATAATTAAGGACTTAAATTTATGTTTAAATCCTTAATGAGTCTATTTTCAAGAGAAACAAATAGAAACATCATCTCAATTCCGTACTAAGAGATAAATAATTTTTAGTAAGGAATGGTCGAAGCTGTCAAACAGCAGAACAGGGATAACTTTAAAGATTTTACTGTACCTATTTGAAGAACTATAAATTCTGAAAATTTTATGGTAGAAATTTATTTGAGTCTAGTTTCAAAAACATCAAGCGTATCTTAATTTGGAATTCTGTAGCTCAAGAAATAAATAATTTAGTGGTAATGACTCAAGTAGACAGCTTTGAATGAACATATAAGTAAATAGTGAAAACATATATGAGTATTGAGCTAGCATGGGTTACTTTAAAAATGGATCACACGGCCAAGGCCAACTTGGGCCGAGTGGGCCACACCGGCAGATCACATGGGCATGTGGGCCCATTTTTACCAAAATGTTTTTAAGGTTGCAGGAGTCGCTCAAGTAGACTATGAACCTACTGTAGGGTCGGTAAGCGCTACTTGAACCCCTAAATGTGTGAAATTGACTGAATGATATCTGTACTGGGTATGTAAATATCTGAATTAAAAATATGTACTGAAATTGCATAATAGCATGTCATCTATTGTGTGTTGCATTGAATTGGGTTGGGGTTGTTATTCGGAGGAAGTGTACTGAAAGGCTTTAAGCCTAATTTACTGGCAGCTCAGCTGCAAACTACTATATTGTGCCGCTTAGGTACTACTTAGAGTGTAGGGATGGGTGGGTTGATTATATCCCCATATGGAGTGTAGGGTTGGACGGAGATGGTGTATAGAGGCTGGTTGGGTAGGATTTTGCTCTTGCATAATCATTCTCTGCTCACGATCATCGTGACGGGCTAAGGCCGTACTGCATTTTTGACGCTGCATTGAGATGAGCTAAGGCCCAAACTGTCACTGATACTGAAAACGGCTTAGGCCCAAGACTATTCAACTGTGCACTGTGAATACTGATTGTTTGTTTCTTTTTGCGGGATTACACACTGAGTTTACGTAAACTCACCCTTTTTGTTTAATGTGCACAGGTAATCCCCAGACTTAGACGGATCGGTGCGACGGAGGACTCTACGGTGACCACACGATTATTGGACTGATTTTATTTTTATTATTTTAGGAGTATTTTGTTGTAAATTGGACTTATGGACTATTTGCTTTCGTTTTGGTTTATTTTACTATTTTCTTGAACTTTTGAACCACAACGAAAACTCGATTTTAATAAACACAACGTTTTCTTAAACGCAAACGATTTTCTCTTAATAACACGTTTTAAAAAAAATTCTGGTACAGAATATGTTTTTGAAATTGATGAGAGGTAAATAGATGCTAATAAAGGGAAACGGATTTAACTGGTAAATTCGATTTCAAATCCCATTCCATGTGACACCGCTATATTCGGCCATAAAATCCAGGCCGGGTTTGGGGTGTTACAAAGTTGATCGCAAAGGTTTTAAGAGATCCAATCAACTCATCTATCCTTATGGTTTCGATGTCCTTAACCTCCTCAATGGCAGTTACTTTCATGCTAAACCTTTTAGGGAGTTAACTAAGCACCTTTCTTATCAGTTTAGAATTTGAGCACTCACACTGTAACACCCAAAACCCGACCCTAGAAGTTAGGCCCGAATCCGACGTGTCACATTAAAGTGTTTTTGCGAAAAACCTTGTTTTCATTAAAAACCCTTCTTAAAGAATTTTGATTAAAAACCCAGCTCATAGTTGTCTTCCAAAACAAAGTGTATTAGGAAATCAGTCTTTTCGATTGTAAGTTAATAATTATTTAAAAATAAAACTTTTTACCAGCAGAAGCTTAATTTTGAATAAAACACTTATTTTCAGAAAAATTTGTTATAAATCTTAAAAGAAATAAAGTAAAACATTCAATGTAAAGTTAAGCAGAGGGAAAGCCTTATTACAATCCAATTTAAAACTATAAAGAAAATCAAGTAAAACAAAACGTCTTGCTAGCTGGCCACCTCTGAGTCCCTCCATTCGTCGAACCGTCTACTGAAGATTTCCTGAGAAAAATAAAATAGGGGGTGAGTTTTGAAACTCAGTGTGTACAACCCTCAGCAAACAAATAGCATACAAGCAATCAATTGGGCCTAAGCCCTTTTCATAATAATAACATAGAAACATCATACATGCAATGCTGTGCAACCCTCCCCAAATAATCCATCCACTACACATCATCTCCATCCCTTGATACACATCATGTGGGGATGTCTACATCAACCCACCCATCCGGTACACATCAATGGTAGGCCGGTTGCGGTACTACCTGCGTTGCAGCAAAGCTGCTAATGGGCTTAAAAGCCACTGGTGGATCCACGGTCGTCAAGCAACCATGCGATCCTCATATACTTCCTCCGTTCCACAATTCCCATCGATATGTAACCTAGGCAGTATATCATATGAATGCAGCATGTAACATCCACAATCCTAAGTTTAACACATAGGGGTATTTTAGTCTTTTTCGCCCTTAGGGGCATTTCGATCATTTTTAAGAGTACTTACTTGGGTCCGTAGACAAATCCCCGTTGGCCAAAGTGAACAGGTACTATGCACCAGGTAGGATTCCAAAGAAGAGGAGGTTGGTCATTGAGGCCGCTTAAGTACTAAGCTCTCCCTAGATCCAATACTAGACATGCATATACCTATTACCACACTTCAACCTTATGACTTGTCCACGGTTGCAATTAAGTATTTAAGTTTTATGAAAGTTTAGTAGTTATCAGGTACTAAGCCCAAATCCATATACAAATCCCATTCTCAATCATATGGCCCATTAGGCCCAAATCATAATCGTATGGCCCATTAGGCCCAAATCTCTATCATGTGGCCCATTGAGCCCAAATCCAATTCAGATCATGTAACAAGCATGACTAACTCAGTTCATATAACCAAATCAATCAATTTCACAAAACTTAGCCTCAGGGCCCACCGGGCCTATTTAGCCACTTTCGGCTTTTCGGCTTTCCAGCATTGCTGATATCATGTGTGTGTAGTGTTTGTACACACCTGGTAATAACGCGTGCTGCAATTTTCTCCTCGTCATGAACCTACAGTTGATATTACTTAACAATTAATCATAGGCTAAATACAAACTTTATCAAAAATCGAAGCCTCACCGTAACCTTACCGTGTGCGACAAGCCTTAATAGCTCTTTTCTTTAACACCAACCGCGATTAGACCTTAGATCTGCACCAACTTAATCATTAGAGCCTAAGTAATAGATGACTTGCATCCAACACAAGTCACCCTCACAACATATATGACTATTCAGCCAACCCTTAAACCGAAGTAAAGAACACTTACCTAAAACCCAAAACGCAACAAGAGTGAAATGGTAACGACCTTGGAGGAAAGAGATCGATGCTAAATCCCAAGAATCAATCGGCCAAAGCTGAAGAAAAAACACAGAGAAGATTCGGTCAAGGTGTATTCGGCCTGAAAATCGGAGTGGAGCAAAGGGATATTCGGCACCTAAATGCAAGGTAAAGGAAGAAGATGAAGTCGCAAAAATCAAAGAAGATCCTCGAGGGAGAATAGAGGCTATTTGGTTTGTCAAGAAAGAAGAGAAGATTCAGCTAAGAAGCAAGAATAAAGGTTTAGAAGGTAGTAGAAGAGTGAAGAATTAGCAACAAGGCAAGGTATTTTCGGTTGTGGAAAAATAAGGTTTCGGCAAGGAAAATAAAAAGAATGGAAAATTTGGCATTACCTCGGACCTCATATTTAGCGCACACACATTTATATAGCCTATAGCAGGAACTTAGCCACCTCTAAAGTCCAATTCGGCACCACTTCATCCACTGATCATCTCCTAATTTTTCTCCATGATATCTCTCTTATCCTACTCCTAAATTCTCTCTACTGATCACTTTTCCTTAGAGTCCCTCTACACGCCACTTCCAGCCTTCTAGAAGCCTAAAATTAAACTCCAAAATAAAACTAAACTAGCACTTGAACCTCAGACCTCCCTGCATGCATATGTCGCCAGCTCTCTACACCCTAGTGGCGTCACTTAGCCACTTCACCATAGGCTTCTTTGTGTCATTTTTCACTTATTTTTATTTAAAAGCCCACTACTCACAACCCTGATTCCTTAATTAATTAAATTAAGAATCCTCCACCACAAAACTCGAAGCCAGAGCTTCTCCAACAGACCTAGACACTCCAAATTCATTAAACCCTTAAAGCCATCATGTCATTTGTCATTTTCTTGCTCACTTAAAAATTTTATGAGACCCAAAGCCCAAAGCCCAATTCATCTAGGCCCAAAATTTAGGGTGTTACACACGCCCTAAATCAAAAGTCTGATTGGCCAGGTCATAGATTTTTGCCTAAAAATATCTAATGATATTGATTTGCCACAAATCGATGTGACAAATTAGGCTTTTTCGACACACTTAAAGAGTTTTCCCTAGAGCAAAATAGAGTTTTTAGTGTAGTTTTCTATTATTTTTTATATTTTAATATTTCTCGATAATAAGTGAAAATGCCTCATTTTTATCTCATTTTTTATCCAAATTTGCCGATAGTGCCATTTGGAGGCCTAACGTGTGTTTAAGTATTGGAAGGACGTGTCAAAGGTCGAAAACAAGCAAGAATGACATCCAGCGAAAGGGTATTGCATTATCCAACCCCTAGAATTGCGATACCTACAACAGTGTAGAAGACCAAGGAGACCCTTTAGTGGTATCGCGATATCTTCTTTGGGTATCGCGATATCCACCTCTCAAGGAAGACCCTAAGATCAATACTACTTGAGATATCATGATATCCTTCCCTGGGTATCACGATATTACCTTCTTCAAGAGGACAAACTTGGACAAAAATGGCAACATTTGTTTACTTAGCTCACCAATCACACAAGGCTTGTGGGCAATTTTGGCATCGAAAAGTCATCAGAACACCCTTCAAAACAACCAAAAATTTCTGAGGAGGAGAGAGACACATTCTAGCTTAGTTTTAGGTTTAGTTTTCTCTAGGTTTTCTGTAACACCCTTAACCCGTCTCCGTCACCGGATTTGGGTTACAGAGCATTACCGAATAGTCAGAACAACATTTAACATCAAACATCTCAATAAAATCATTTAATATTAAGTAAATAAATCTCATTAAAAACCTATCAAACATATGTATTTGGGCCTTAACTCGAGCCTTCGAGGCCCTAAAATTTGTTTAAAAGCAATTCGAGACTAATTTGAAACAATTCCGTAAATTTGGAAAAAAGTTGTAAATTTTGAAATTAGGGGTCACACGGCCGTGTAACAATCGAACAAAGGGACATACGACCATGTCCCAACCCGTGTCTCAACCCATGTAACTCACTGAGTTGGGTCACACGGCCGTGTTGCAGGCCTTGTGCCAGACCATTTAACTCACTGACTTGATACACTAAAAATTAACAAGTGACACATGATCGTGTAGCCAGCCCGTGTATGTCACATAGTTGTGTGACAGCCCGTGTCCTAGGCCATGTGCTCCACAAATAGACCCTAAAATCAAGCCATTTCAAGGCCAAAACATACCTATTCAACCACTCCATTCATGCACACATTCAATAGACCTAAGCATCATTCAAACACATCTAAACATACCATTTAAAACATCTTATTTCATCTAGCCAATATGTCATTCAAAAGCACCACATTTATACCAAAACATCAGTAATCAAATCAAAGCAATATATCCACATTTCAAGCATAAAACGTAATTTCTTTAACTATCAAATAACATCACATATATCCATTTACATATCATCACAAACATACCAAAAAAAACCATATATTCCAAGTACCTAAAAAAAAGGCCAAAATAACCATTCTAAAATATGCCATCATACCATATGCTATCTAGAACCTATGGAGCATGCATGAGGTTTCATTCACCCATATTTACAACTATTATTCATGCCAACATTTACCTTATTAACCACAACAAGCTTGACACAACTCAAGACAAGCAATTTCACTTGAATAACCTTTCAACCCTGTTACATGTCATTTATAACCATTAACCAAAATAACCATAAATACCAATATGTTGAATAGATAGTGTGATGATACTCCAACGATATTCGAACCGGCTGAGCTTCTTGATAAACTATAATCCATCACCTATATATATATATATATCCTTTACACATACTTTCCATTGAAATCATATGGTTAATAGATATTAAGTAGACAATACATCTATAAAACATAACATATATTAAGAAATATATTCCATGCATATTTCATCCATCATTCAATAAATTATCAACCATTTTCATATTGTATATGCATATTCACCTTTTCTTGTCATATGAACATTAGTAACATTAAGTTTTTATACATGTCTTTCCATTAACCTTTTCTAACTTGTTGAACCGTATAGAATAGCATCGGATACTCGGGGATGTTCACACATAGTGTGCTTTTTCATGTAACCGTAACCTTTCTTTTACATTAGTGCTCACACGAGCTATGAAATGGACCTACTCACATGAGTTGTGGGTCAGAATGTTAGCTACATGATGCTGCTCACACGAGCTGTGGAGTATCCGCAACAAATGTAAGACTTCAGTCACCGGTAGGACATTCAAGACCAGCACCTAAAATTGTATAACCCCAATGACATGTCATTCGTATCCTAAGTATTCACAAGGTTCAAACGAGACTTTTACATCTCAAATCCTTTATTTCAATCGCATTATAACATTTTTGTATACCATCATGAATTTCACAATTATAAGTTACAACTTTAAGTCAACTAACCTTCCAACCATATCCATAATATCAATTATCAAATCAAGATTATAATTCACATAATTATACATAGTAACTCATCCAAAACATAAAATGACAAATTTAATCTCTATACAAACTTACTTGTACCAAAACGATGCTCTAACGTGATCCAACGGCTAATATACTATTTTGGCTTTCCCACAATTAGTATCTGTTTGAGTTGTTTCTTGATCTATATAATTATTTTTATTCAATTAATCTCGTTCTGACATTTAAAATAATTAATTTAACATATAACCCTTTATAATTAAAATTTTCAAAATAGCCCTCAAATTTTACCTTTTATGCAATTTAGTCCTTAAACCCGAAACTTGCAACTTCACCATTGTTAACCATAAATCATGCTAGCCAATTTTTACCTAATCTTATAACAGCCGATATTTATCCATAATTTACAATGTTTCCTTCAATTTTACCATTTTCATAAATAAGTCCCTAAACTTGAAAATCATCAAAAATTACTTAATAAAATACTTATATTTAACATCCAAGCTTAATAATCTATCATAAAATTTCAAGAACATTAAAAATTTATACATGGTAAAATTGTAAACATTTAACAAATTGACCCCCGGGTTAGATTAAGCTAATACGAGCCTAAAAACATAAAAATCATTAAAAACGGGTAAAAATTACATACCATGCATGTGAAATAAATCTTGGCTGAAAGCTTGGTTTAAGCTTCCATGGAGTTTTGGCCTTTTTCCCAAAAAGATGAAAAAAAAATGGCTTTGTTCATATTGTAATTTATGTTTTAATTTCATTTATTTATGTAATTACAAGTTTGCCCTTTACTATTTAATAAAATTTCATAAAACATATCACCTAAACCATCCACTATCTAAAAATTATGGATAAATTACCATATAAAGACATTCAAATATGTTCCTATGCTCAATTAACCCATAATAATCAATAACGATTAACTTTTGAATCTTTTACGATTTAGTCATTTTTCCTTAATTAACTATCTAAACATTAAAATTTTTAACCAAATTTTAAGACAACCTTAATAACACTCCGTAAATATTTAATAGAATATTTACGACTCAATTTAAAAAAACGAGGTCCTGATACCTCATTTGCTAAAACCACTTGACTTTTAGGACATACCACTTGAACATAAATCATTAAATCAAATTTTATTATTACACTATATTTGACTCATAAATATTAAATAGTAATATTTACGGACTCACGTCGGATTTGTGGCCCCGAAACCACTGTTCCGACACCACAGAGAAATGGGTTGTTACATTTTCCTTAGTTTTTTCTGCACTTTTCTAGGGTTTTTAGTTTTTCTCTTCTTCTACTTTAGATTAGACTTTATTTTCTGCATTTTCTTCTTGTTCTTTCTTTTCTTGATGTAAGTTAAGTTAGCTAACACTGTAGCTAAGGTTTATTTGCATTTCAGTCCATGTACTTTGCTTTTAAGACTCTTTAAGCTTTAGTTTAATGTATTTCAGTTTATTTTACTTTAAATTTGTTAAAGCTTGTTCCTTTTAGGTTTCTTGCCTTAGATTTCTTGTTAAATGCTTTTGGTTTCATGCTATTTAAGTTTTCTTACATAAAAATCTCAACTTTCATATTTTTTTTAAACTTTACTTTCATGGCTACCTTGTTTTCCATTGTTATGTTTATTTTATTCACTTTAAGCATGAGTAATTAAACCTTTAAGAAGGTTGGTTGATGGAGATGTGGATAACTAAAATCTTTGGACAAAGGACTAAAATGGAACAAATTGAAATAATTTGAATAGAACTAAGAACTTAGGTATTGATGCCCCTAAGGGAATATCAAGATAAAGCAAGACTGATAGGTAATCTTGTCGAGCACCTGTTCGTTAGTCCCAGATTAACTGACGAGATTGAGAGGTATATAGGACCTAATTCGTCTAAGTCAGTGAAGTTAAGATCGAGAGATAAGATGGAGCTACTTAGTAATTTAAGTGATTAATGTCCCTAGCCTGAGATTTGGTGAACCAAATCAAAGTCAATCAACCCCCATTAGTGATTGTTGCATAGTCCCATTAGTTTATATTTCTTGCAATTTAGTCATTAAGGTAGAATTTTTTTTTTTTTTGCAAAATCTTCTTTTATGAATTGTTGTACGACAAAATTGTGCTAGTAGCCACTTAGACTCTATTATGTATGTTAATCATTGATCAATCATCTTTTCCTTTAGGTTTGATCCTTGGAGTACTTCAGTGTTTCATTGTAACATTATAAATATTACAACTGACACTGTACGTTTGTAGTAAAACTAGACCTTAGAAATATTTTCATAAATTTAGTTTTTTTAATGCACATGCGCATAGTCGGTCAAGTTGTTGGCATCGTTGCCGAGGAAGACGGTGTAAGATTGAGTAATCTTTAGTGTACATTTCTAGGTAGAGTTAAATAGCAAAAGTAGGATTTATAGATACAACTTTATTTCCTATTTGTTTTTATTTTGTTTTCAAGTTTGAGAAATTTCATTCACTCCCTCGTGCTTGTAGGAACGTTGTATGACTCAAACCGGTAACGGTATCTTACCATTTGAGCCAGAATCGAAATGCATCATCACTCATGTTTTCCTCACTCGACAGTATGCTACATGATCGAAATTGGTTGAGACCTTCAATAACTACACATAATATTGAGATTCTACATTTCAAGATTAATCCATCCCTTATTTCGTGGATGTTAGTCAATCTTCAATAATGGGAATGATCACGAGAGTCTGGTGAACTTTCTTCGCATGTTTGAACACATATGTAACACAGTAAGCTATGGAGGGGTTCATTCTAACAGTATCAGATTACCATTGATTCCTTTCGCTCTTGAAGAACAAGCGAAGGAATGGTTAGATATGTTGCCTCCTAATACTATCGCCACTTGGGAAGAATTTCTTTGGTTGTTCTTGGAAAAGAACATGCCTATCACAACGGTAATTAATGTCTATGAAGAGCTATTCAATTTCAAACAAAAAGAGACCAAAACCTTAGGGCAAGTTTGGGATAGGTTTAAAAAGATTTTGACGAACTTTATCAGAAATGGAGTAGAGAAAGCTGCTCATTTGCAATGTTTTTATGTTGGATTAGATACAAACAATAAGAAAATATTTCACATAATCTTTGGGGGAAGCATTTGGACTAAAACTGTAACAACCAAATTTTCAGTGATGTCAGAAAGAGTGGTTTCGGGACCGCAAATTCGACGAGTAAGTTCATACCATTAGTATTTAAATTATACGAATTAATAATAATTTTTATATTGAATTTTGGTTTGATGAATTGAACTAATTAAATTAAAAGTTAATATAAGTGGTTCGGTTCAACAGTCAAGTGGTTATTAAAAACGAGGTATTAGGACCTTGTTTCCATAATTTTTTTTAAATATTTACAGAGTTGTATTATATATGAATTGAGGTTTGGTCCAGTAATTTTGATGATTTATTACTTAATTGCGGTAAAAGGATTACATTGTAAAAGAGGTAAAAGTTAATTGTTTTTGATTTAAAATAGTAAAAGGACCAAAATGATAATTAAACCATGGTCAAAAAGTTCAAGCGGTGGTGACATGATTGAATCAACTAACTTTTGGGATATTTGCTCATTTAGTCCTAATTAGTTTAGGTTTAAATTGAAAATTAAGTTTGCTTAGTTGGAATTTAATATAATTGAAAGACTAATTGTGCAATTAAACCTTCCTTCGATGGTAATTATACCATATTTATATATTATGGACAAATATGGACATGTTTTAATTATTTTTATAAGTTATATAGTAAAGGTTAAAGTGTAAATTAGTAAATAAGTAAAAACTATAATGAAACAATTAGAAAACAAAGTTATTTTTTCTTCATTTTCTTTCTTTGAAACCGAAACTCCATAACCATGGAGAAGTAAGCTTTCAGCCAAGCTAGGGCTTCCATTTGGTTAGGTAATTCTTTCCCATTTTTAGTAATTTTTATGTTTTTGAACTCGTAGCTCGATCTAGCTAATCTGGTGACTAATTTGTAAAACTGTTAAATGTTGTGGATTATTCCATTGATGAGTTCTGTATATTCTTGGAATTTTATGATGGATTGTTAAGTTTGGTTGTTCAATAAGACAATTTTGTAAAGTAGTTTTTGATGATTTTAACATTTAAGGACTAAAATGTTAGAATGACAAAGTTACTTATACTTGATGTGAAATAATTGCAAAAATGGCTAAAGCTGAAATCTGAATAAATGGTTAAATTGCATGTCTTTAGTTAGGGTCTAAACTGCATAAAAGTAAAATATTAGGGGTAATTTTGTAAAAATGTCAAAAAAGACTTAATTGCATAAAATGAATTAATTTTGCTGTTAGAATTAGTGAATTGAATGGAATTATTATTTTAGATCTTGAACGACTGGAAAACTGAGAAAATGAGAAAATTACCGAATAGCCCCTATACTTTGTCATTGCTGCAGATTAGTCTGGTAAGTTTGTACGATTTAAATTTAGTACATTTTTAAATGTATTATACGCTGTAATTTTATAATGTTTGAATTATATTGATGTGGGTAATTGAAAATGAAAATAATGAATTGACACAACGTCGATCATTGATAAAACTATTCTGGACCGTTATTGTAAATCAGACTTATAAGTTCGTACGGTTTATAATTTAATATCTATATGAAATGTTTGATGATATAATATGATATAATAGATATAATTGTTTTATTGTTGATGTAAAGTTGTTTGAAAAATATTATTGAATTTCAATACTTGGATCGGATGAACACGAGATAGAGTACAATTGAATGACGGCGTGTTCTGTGGGGATTGCAGTGGAGATTGATGTGGTGTGATATATATATTTTTCTCAAGTAGGCCAAGGTTCATCATTTGTTGCGAACTCTTGTGTTATACTCCCTATTTTAGCGTGTTATAGGGTGGATTAGCTCTTGTGAGCGATTGGCGAGTTTCAGTTGGATTGTTTGTGTACTCATATCTGTAAGTCGTTCATCAGGTCATAAATCGTGGTATTATAACATATTTAATGGCTTTGAAAGATATGATGTGTATTTCCCTTTGAATTAATTTGTTATGTATATATGTGTTTTCCAGATATTATGGTTTGAAGTTTAAATTGAATTATGAAATTCACCGAATTGATATTGTGGATGACAAGAAACGCTTATTGTTGAATTATTTTTGATTGAATAGTTATATTTACTTCGATAAGATTTATTGTTTTTTGTACAATGAACTTACTAAGATTCAATAAGCTTACTTGTGTTATTTTCTATCTTGTAGATACTTTTGAAGGTTGGACAGTCGGTTCAGCACTCAAGTCACACTATCCATCTATTTTCGGTAGTTTTTGCAACGTTGTTTTGGATTATATGGCATGTAATAGGCTTTTTTGTCATTGCTATTGTTTTGATATGTAAATCCATAAAGTATGATCTTAAGTGCAAGTAGTCAACTTATTCTGATATATGTGAATGAAGGAAGATGTTTTTAATACAAGTTTATAGTATGTGTTATATTGAAATGTTATGATTTGAGGTGCCTATGATAGGCATATTGGCTGGGAACTAAGTTGTGTGAATTGACATGTTTTGGTTGACAACTCATTTTGTTGTATACTTGTGTATACTTGTGGTACCAATGAGGGTGCATTGGTTAAGCACTTAGGATGGTTGATTTAGCATGTTTTAAGCTTGTATAATGTCAATTTGAATAGGTTTAATTGCTGGTAAATGGATTATTTAGGGTTCAAGTAAGCTTGAAATGGTAAACTTGATGTTTAAGGTTCAATTAGGTGCACACGGCCTGGGATACGCCCTCGTCACTTGCTTGTGTCTCACACACAGTTTGAGGCACGACCGTGTGTTATAACTCAGTGTTACATGATCATGTGTCATAAGACAGTGAGTTACACGGGCAGGGACACGGGCTGAGACACGGTCGTGTGTCCCTATTTCAAAAGTCACACAGCCTGGGGCATTCCACAAGGCCGTGTGTCCCCCTGTTTTGGAAAATTTTTAAATTTTTCTTAAAACTTCTGATTTATTTTGATTTAGTCCTGAATCATTTATAAGTGATTTTCAAGGCCTCAAAGGCTCGATTTAGGGACAAAATGGTTTTTGTTAAGGTTAATCTATTTAATATTATGATGTTAAATATTATACGGTTGATCGGTAATACTCTGTAACCCTATTCCAGTGACTAAGACTGGTTAGGGTGTTACAGGAATGGTGAGAGAAATAACAGTTCTGCTTGAAAATGTTAGCATCAACGACTCCTTTCTTAGGGATAATCGAGGTTCTGACAATGATAAATCTAATTAGATGTCTGAAAAATTGGCAAGCCAGAAAGTTAAAGCATTTCAAGGACTCCCCATACCAAGAACGATTATGGTCCAAGAAAATTGTGAAGTTTCTATATAGGAGGAATACAAATTAGAACCACTTTTAGATGTCAGAAGTATTAAATCTATAGAAAATGAGAGCAATGAAGAATGTCAAGTGCTTTATGCACAGGATATAGGCAAACTCACTATAGATGAAGAGGACAATGACTTGCATGAAGACTTGGAAATTCAACTAACACCAAAATACATGCATCGACTCGATTGGTGGAAACACTGCAAAGAACCTCTAGGGCCTCTTGAGGATGCATTTGCGACAATTAAACCTCTTAAACTTGAATTAAAACCCCTCCTAGAAGGTTTGAAGTATGGATATTTAGGACAACACAACACTCTTCCAGTTATTATCTCTGCCTATTTAAGGACAAAAAAGGAAGTTGTGTTTCTTCGTGTGTTAAAAGTACACAAGAAAGCGATTGGGTGGACGATCACTATTATTAAGGGAATAAGCTCATCCCTTTGCCAACATAAAAATATTATTAGAAGAGGGAAAGAAGTCGGTTGTTGATGCCTAGTGACGCCTCAATCCGGCAATGAAGTCGTGAAAATGAAGTTCACTAAGTGGTTAGACACTGATATTTTCTACGCTATTTCCGATAGCGATTGGGTGAGCCCCATACATTATGTCCCGAAAAAGGGTGGGATGACTGTGGTGTCAAATGAAAAAGACGAGCTCATACCAACTAGAATTGTGATCGAATGGCGTGTGTGCATTGATTATCAAAAGCGATGCCACTAGAAAGGATCATGTCCCCTTATCGTTCATTGATCAGATGTTGGATAGATTAGCGGTAAAAGAGTTTTGTTGTTCGTAATAGCCGTTTTTCAATGATGCCGTAAACAGTGGTTTTGGGACCATAAATCTGATGAGTAAATTATTATATTAATAATTATTTAATGTCTACGGGATTACCTTAAGGTAGTATTAATTTCGTTAACAAATATTGATGTTTAAAAGGTTAATTAGGTAAAAAGGACTAAATCGTAAAAAGTTTAAAAGTTGAGTTCTATTAGCTAAAGGGGTCTAATGGCTATCAAATCTTAAACTGAAGGACTTGAATGGTAAATATACCATTTAAGGTGTTATTGGATGTTCATGGACAAGGTTTTGTTGAAATTTTATGTTTTAAAAGGTTAATTTGGTAATTTAATAATTATGTTAAAAGATTAAGTAATTAAATGATAAAACAAAGTATCATCTTCCTCATTCTTTCTTTCTAAAACTTATTTCACCATTAAGAGGGGAGCAAGTTTTGACCAAGCTATAATCTATTGCATGGTATATATTCAAGCCCCGTTTTTAATGACTTTTATATTTTTGAGTTTGTTTTAGCTTAATAAAGCAAGCCCGGGGGTTAATTTATAAAATTGTTAAAGGTTGAGGGACTTGCCATGGATTTTTTTGAATGATTTTATATGTTAGTTGATAGATTATTAATCTTTTGTAAAATAGACATGTTTTATTAAGTGATTTTTGATTAATTTTGGAAATAGCGATTAATTTGTTAAAAGTGTAAATTTATAGGTTTTATTGTGAATTGTTGATAAAATGGGTTGTTCCAAGGTCCCTTGTAGCTTTGGTTAATATGGTTATAGATTAGAATGGTTAGATTTCAAGTTATGAGCTTAGGGACTAAATTGTAAAAAGTTAAAATATTAGAGGCAAATTTATAATTTTGCATAAATATGAATTATGGATAAAATTGAATTCTAGAAGTACTTAATTGAATGAAATTATTTATTTAGATCAAGATAAACCACATTCAGACTTAAATTGAGGAAAAGCGAAAGCTTCGAATTAGTGTTCGATTATACTTCTACGTCGAATTATCGAGGTAAGTTCGTATGAACTATGATCTTTTTAATGTTAGTTAAATTAACTATTTACTATTTTTTTGTAATATAAATGAATTGGATTATAAATGTAACAATGATATGATGAATTGACGGAATACGAATCCTGGTTGAACCTTAAGAATTCTTAGGATACAAATGACATGTCATTAGGGATTTCATGTTTTGGGTGTTAGTCTTGAATGTCCTACCGATGGCTGAGGTCCTGCATTTGTTGCGGATTCTTCACAAATCGTGTAAGCAGCATCGTGTAGCTTACATTCCAACCCACAGATCATGTGAGCATTGATGTAAATGAAAGGTTATGATTATATGTAAAGACACACTATGTGTAAGCTTTCCCGAGTATCCGATGTAATTCTAGATGGTTCAAGGGGTAAGAACTTGAATGAAACGGTAAGTAAGTTAATGGAAATGTTCATGACTTTATGAAAAGGTTGGTGCATATGTAATGTATCTTATGAAATTTACTTATGATATAAATAAGCTTATATGTGATGTTGATGAACCTACTAACATGTGAGTTTGATGATGCTTGAATAGGCTTATTCTAAGCTCATGACATTGGTAATGGTTTATACTTAATCTATGAACTATATAAATGACATGGTAAGTTATGTTTATGTTATATGAGCTTACTAAGAACTCGTTGTTTATGTAGTTCCTTTCTTTTGTTTTATAGATTATTGAAAGCTCGACCAGTTGGAAGCTCGTCAGAGATCTATCACACTATTCAGCAACTATTTCGATAGATTTTGAGTATTTTGGCCAAGGTTAATAATGGCGTGTATAGGATCTTTGTAATGTATGTTTTGGTATGTTTTGTTGGCTTACAAATGGTCATGTATGGTAGTTGGTTGAATTAGGCTTCTATGTTTGGAAAATGGCAATATTGACATGTTTAGGTATTGATGTTTGGATACAATTTTGGTGCCTTTGAATGGCATATTGGTTAGGTGATTTAGGATGTTTGAAATGGCATGTTTATGTGTGTTTGATTGATGAATAAATCCCTTGAATGTGTGCCAAAATGGAATGGTTATTTATGCATGACATGGTTTTGAAATGGCTTAATTTTAGGTAAATTATTAGGTTCACACGGCCTGGGGCTCAAGTATCACACGGCTATGTGTCATTTGAAAGTTCTTAATGTTTCAAGTCAGTGAGTTACACGCCTGGCACGTGGGCGTGTGTGGTAACTCAGAGAGTTACACAGCCTGGCACACAGGCGTCTAGGGCAACTCAATGAGTTACATGGGTGAGGACACGGGTTGGGACACGGTTGTGTGTCCCTTGTTCGAATGTTACACGGCCTGAGGTGATGTCACACAGCCTGGCCATACGACTGTGTGACCCCTGTTTTCCAAATTTTGCAAGTTTTCTTTAAACTTCTGATTTGTTTTAAATTAGTCCAGAATTGCTTCTAAGATATTTTTAAGGCCTCGAAGGCTCAATTTATGGATAAAATGCATGTGATTGAATGATTTATAATATGTTTAATTTATTTAATGTTATTATGATAAATGGTTTTCGATTGTTTGGTAATGCTCTGTAACCCTAATCTGGTGACGGAGACAGGTTAGAAGTGTTACATTGTTTCTTAGATGGGTATTCTGGATATCATCAAATCCCAATTCACCCAGATGATTAAGAAAAAACTACATTTACTTGCCCATTTGGTACTTATGCCTTCCGAATGATGCCTTTTGGGTTGTGTAATGCTCTTGCCACATTCATGTGGTGTATGACATCTCTTTTTAGGTTCATGCTATTTAAGTTTTCTTGCATAAAAATCTCAACTTTCATATTTTTCTTAGACTTTACTTTCATGACTGCCTTGTTTCCCATTGTTATGTTTATTTTATTCACTTTAAGCATGAGTAACTAAACATTTAAGGAGGTTGGTTAATAAAGATGTGGATAACTAAAATCTTTGGACAAGGGACTAAAGCGTAACAAATTGGACTAATTTGAATAGAACTAAGAACTTAGGTAGTGACACCCCTTAAGAGAATATCAAAGATAAAGTGAGGCTGAAAGGTAATCTTTGTAACACCCCAAACCCGGCCCATTTAATCTGACCGAATTTGGAATGCCACTGCGGAACACTTTCGAAAAATATTCTTACTTAAAAGATAAACCGTTTAAAATTTGTTTCCTTTAATAAAACAACTTCGTGACTTGTAATATTCTAAGTAAAAATCGGAGTTTGTTATAAACATATCGGTTTCAAGCTTTATTGAGAAAATAAAACCATTTGAAATCAATCTTTAATCATCCTTCCATAATAGGGCATAATAGTAACGATACTTAACAAATGAACTGAAACACTTTAGTGGGCCTTATTACAATACATGCTTAATCAAAATACGGAAAATATAATTATTTAATTAATCAAATAAAACGTCCCTTTTCATAAAAGTCCATTTCCTCATGGCCACCTTTGTATCCTCTCCGACCCGGTCCAAGCTTTACGCGCCACCTGAAAGGGTTTAATAAAAATAGAGTGAGTCATCAAGACTCAGTGCATAGTTAATACACACGTCCTCACATATGGGCTTGGCCCATATCCACACAATCCATATATATAACATACAATTATAAATATGCAATTATGAATACACAATATTATAAATATGATTACGAATATACAATTACGAAGTCCAATCCACAAAGTGATCCACATATCTTTCTTTTGCACATTATTTCTTAAAGTCATGTCTAAGCCACCGATCCCATAGGGATCCCACATATCTTTCGATTCACAAATCATCAAACACGAATGCAGCACGAGGTTCGGATTAGACCTCTCACATAGTGTACACCCTTTTCTTCAATAGTCACATCACAAGTCTCATGCGTACGTATATGTATCATAGCAACATTTTGTATGAAACCAATATGTATATTTTATATATCATGGTCACATTTTACTCAGAACAATATACATCAAATCTCAATCACTTTATTTTACATTCATCAATAATCAATTATTATCGCAAATCACTGAAAGGTTAATATCATAACCTGATTATTCGATCACTTACCTTAGTATCCATACTTTTAGCCTTTATTTTGGCTAACATGCATAACATATTCGTTTACATTAAACAACACATACAACACATATAATGAATAACAAACAAGAGTACAAAGTCACGATAACTACGCACCGATTTTAACGAGATTCGATTTATCGATTCTAATATCAACTAAAGTCTCGAAAGCTTCTGCTTTTTTTTTATCGTTTAGCCCCTAGAACACACAACCGAAATCGGTCACACTTTGTACCAAAAATATGGCCTTAGGCCGAATACCATAAGTCATTTACCTAGCTTATTTCGATCCCGAAACACTACTTGCCTTGTTGTTCAAAAATCCGAGAGCTCCCTTAAAGATTCCTTCCTTCAACTACACCAAAGAGCACACCAACATAGTTATTGAAGGTTCGGCCACAAGTAAACCAGATTAAGGTTTCGGCTACCACATCTTAATATTCTTCAAAACCTTCAAAACAAAGATTTGGCTAACACAAAAATATTAAAAACATGGCCCTTGGCCGAAACTACACATCTTACCTAGATGTTCAACAACCCGAGAGCTCTCCTATAGTCTCCTTCCTTTACTCAAAAGCAAAAGCTCGATGGTTCTATTCTAGAAGAATCGGCCACACGAAATGGGTAGAGATTTAAAGTTGAAAAATAAAGAACCAAGGAGAAAGGTCGAAAGATTTGGCAATAGTGACCAAAACATTTGGTTAACAACAAGGAAGGAACACAAGGCAAGCAATATTTGCTAGCCAAAAATACTTTCTAGCCTCCTCAAAACCAAAACTCAGTCCTTTCTTTCTCCCCTTTTTGGTCAAGCATCAAGTTGGTAAAAAGAGAGAAATCAACAAGGAAATTTGACACTCCCATGTCAGTATTCTAAAAATCGGCCATACACAAAAAGCAAAGAAAGGAGGACAAGAAGGAGACATTCGCCATGCTTGTTCCTAAGGTATCATACATTCGCCATTACCAAAATGGAGGAAGGAATGAAATTTTAGCCAAGTTTACTAAATAATTAGCCGGCCATGCCTCCTCTCTTTTCCCCAAGCTTCATTTCTAATTACCAAGAACATTGATTAATCATTATTCCATCAATAATAAAATAAAAAAACCAACTAATTCTTAACCTCAAATGGCCATACATTCACAACCCCTATGCCGCATTATGCTTCCTTCCCAAATGCCAAGACCCAAATTTGCATAAACTAATAATAATAATTATAACTCATCCTTTAAAATACATTATTTATTCCTTCACCTTACCATCTCTTGATAAAATAAAAGATCAATAACCATTTCTCTTTTTACCAAACCAAGGCTAACCATCTCCCAACATTCTCATCACTTATTCATTATTTATATACATTAAAATAAGCAAACAACAAATACCAATAAAAATTATTTAATCCTTATTCCATACAACACCATTTTCTATACAATAAAATAATAACCATCATTTATCAATAATGAAATAAACTAACTCATCCTTTCATATTCAAAATAATAATATTAATAATATTATTATATATATTATCCCATTATCCTAAGTGAACAATTAAAAATAAAAATAATGGTTTAAGCCCCCATACTTTCCAAAACAATTAAAATAAAAATAAAAAGAAGAGGATCCTTTGCTTCATGCGTGGGTGCTGCATGCGTGCATGTTGACATACATTTAATGCCCATGCAGCCCCTTATTCTCACGCCTGAAAAGGCCAAAATAGAAACCCATGTGCAGCCCCAGGTCTCGAACCCGAGACCTGGAGAAAAGTCCTCCAAGCCCCAGCCACTCGGCCCTGTGCGTGTTTCATGACATGAGCGTGTTGCGCTTTTCTTTTAAACCTTACTTCACTGGCTTCCTCATTTTAGCGCTAGGAACCGAAAAATAAAAACATTCGTGCCCTTAATGGGACTCGAACACGAGTCCTCGTGGTAGCCTTCATGCTGCAAACGTCTTAACCACTCTGCTAAGTGGTTTTATGCGACATGAACCTCGCATAATTTCTTTTAAGGCCTCTTTCAAAGCAGCGCCCTTTTTCAAAATAAAATGCTTATGCCGCACACGAGACTCAAACCCTTGACCATGCTTGGCGCCGAATCTTAAGTGGCACACGGAAGCCACTGTGCTACCTGGACTTTCATGTCCATAACTTCACAAAATTTATTATTAAGGCCTCTTCAGCTAAATTCCACTTTTAACCCTCAAATTTTCAAATTTTTCAAAAATGTCCCATTTTATTCCGGGAGTTTTAGGAACTCCAAAAACACATCAAAACCACTCTTGAGGCCTAATACACTCGAGTTATTTTCCAAACTCGCAACCCCTATTTCGGGATATTACAATCTTGTAGTGCACATGTTCGTTAGTCTCGGATTAATCGACGAGATCGAGAGATAAACCAAACCTAATTCGTCTAAATCGGTGAAGTTGAGATGGAGAGATAAAATGGAAGCACTTAGTAATTTAAGTGATTTATGTCCCTAGCCTGAGATTTGGTGTACCACATCGAAGCCAGCCAACCCTTATTATTGATTTGTTGGATAGCCTCATTAGTTTACATTTCTTACAATTTAGTCCTTAGGGTAGAATATTTAATTTTCTTGCAAAATCTTCTTTTATGAATTATCATACTATAAAATTTTGTTAGTAGCCATTTAGACTCTATTGTGTATGCTAATCATTGCTCAACTGTCTCTTCTTTTGGGTTCGATCCTTGGAATACTTTGGTGTTTCATTGTAACATTATAAATATTACAATTGACACTATACGCTTGCAATAAACTGGACCTTAGAAATATTTTCATAAATTCAATGTTTTAATGAGCGCAACCGGTCAGGTATCTATTTCCTGCATCCTTAAAGTCTCAAATTTAATTGTCATCATATGAAGGTTAGATTGTTTCATCGTATTAGTCCCTTCATGAGTTGTCTCCAGTATCTTTTAGGCTTTCTTGGCTTCAATACACTTATAAATTCTCTTGAATTCCCGAGCATCTACTCCACAAAAAATAACATACAGTGCATTGGAGTTTTTACTCCTTCAATTTCAATGAAAGGATGAGTCCATCTAGTTAAAAACTCCCATGCTCGTTCATCAGTTGACTTAATGAAAGCTTTCATCTTAGCTTTCTAGTAACCATAATTTGCTCCATTGAGCGTAAGGGGTGAGAAATTGAAGATCATTCTATTTCAAGCAAATATATTAACCAGGATAATCATAATGTGTGTTAAGTGAGAGTCTCTGATGCCAATTGAAGGAACGAAAGGGATAAACTTGCTTGACAAATAAAATTTGTGGCTAAAATGATGCTTGGAACTATGGCTAAAGCTTCAACCACGAAATAAAAAGTGTGAAAATAATAAAGAACATCGAGATTGTTTACGCAGTTTGACCTCAGTCTACGTCTCCGAGGCCTTGCATAAAGCAATGACCCACTATCTTTTGTATAGTACAACCGGTGATTTAAGTCCTATCATTGGCCTAACACTAACCAATTTATCGACCTTATTGTAGGATAAGGACTAGGCCACTCTCCCTCTAAGCTTCCCCCTCAAAAGCTTAGCTTTGCAACTCAATAGACTCTTTTGATTGCTTACAGAAATAATGCACACACATGTCCCTTACTTGAACAAATTTGTGCTCTATCAAATGCTTAATCTCTCGGTCCTCTCTTAACCTAGGCAAAGCTTAAGTTTATATACTACTTAAGTTTTGTTTCCATAGTGATTACAATCTAATCACATCTCTACAAAGAATGCTAAAAATTAGTACAAAATACTACATCCATAAGGGTTTCGATTTAATCCAATGCCTTCAAAACATAGAAAATGACTTTCTTTGTTTAACAAGCAATCTACCTTGGGCTGAAACAAACCAATCTTCAATTTCAACTCAAGTGATCTTCAAGTTATGGGCTTTGCATGTCAAAAAATCTTCACAACATATAGCTCAATGTTTTTATTCTAAAATACGTTAACTCTTAAAATAAGCAAGTAAGACAATCAAATAATGCCTAAAATTGCCTTACCTTCAAATGTGTCAACAAATATGTATTACTTAAACATTAATAAAATGGAAAGAAATTACAACATAAAAAATTATTGCAATACAAAAATAGAAAAAAACTCAATTTTATAGCTTTTAAATATTCAATATTACAAAAAGAAATATATATTTTAATACAAGGAAATTTATTATTCCTTATTAATGATAAAAGTTAAAAGTTAAGTAAAATGATATGAAAAAGAAACAGGACTAAGAAATAGATTTATCTAAAAATTTATAAAATTGAATCTCCAATCGGTGAATTATTTGGCTAATTTTTAGCTCCTTTCCCTTTTTATTTGTTTTTTTTTATTATTTAATTTGTTATCAAAATGGTTTATCTATTTATTCCTTTTTTGTCCCTTCTTTTAAAACTTAACAACAATCACGTGAGTAGATATATTATTATACGCGTGAGTAGCACATGACTATACAACTCATCTCCTGTTATTGCTGGAACATTGAGTCTCAACAGTTGACGATCTTATGGTCTCAGGAAATTCAATTTCAAGGTGACTAGAGGAAGGATGTGTCGATTTTCCTCTTTCAGTAATTCTAGCTAGCTATAATCAGTGTAGTTTATACAAGTTTAGCGCATGCGCTGACATACACACATATCTACGTACCTATATATAAAAAGAATGTTCTTCGACCTTTCTACTGTTGACACGTGACTTTCTCACCATGTTTCTTTTTCTTTTTTTCCTTTTACACAAATGGTTAAATTTCATCTTTGGTCTCTCTAATATGCTTAAATTTGAGATCTAATTCATAACTTTAATTTTTAACATACTTTGGTCCCTATATTTTATAATGTTATTAATTAGTCTAAATAGTTAATATGTTAACTTTTTGGTTAAAACATTATGTGGTTATATATAATTTGAATACTCTAATAACACGTTTGATTCATTAGAATGGAATTGAGTTGTAATCAGTAATTCAATTGTTTGGTTGAATGGAATGAAATAGAACTATAATAGTATTCTTATGTTTGGTTGAATGGAATAAATGTTGTAATAGCATAAGGAAAAAAGTTGAAATAACCAGAGAACCATTAACAAAAAAAAAAAAAAAATAGGTAGATAATTATTGTTATTGTTATTAAATTTTAATAGGATTATTATTAAATATAATTTCATAAAAATAATAAATAATTTAATCATATTTTTAATAATATTATTATTAAATATAATATAATATAATATAATATAATATAATATAATATAATAACTAATTATTATTAAAATATGAATTAATAAAAATAAAAATATATAATATTAGAAAAATAACATATAACTTACTTTATTATTTTTAAACTACAATGCATATTTAATGGGCTAGAATACCATTAGCGAAACAAATAATTTAATTATCTTCTAAATTAAAAAGCAAAAAATTAAAAGTAATAAATAGCTTGAGAATTATATTTTACATTCAAACATAATGCTCATACATTAACAAAAAAATTTGCATGATGTCATTAGCTTATATGTCATAATCTATATGTTAAATTTTACAGCATCAAAAAGTTACAACAATATGTGGCATTCTATCATGTCATTATACCATCCAAATATTACATATATAAAAAGTTACCAAAACACCACCAACACAACCATGATTTTTAATGGGTAGAAATAAATCTTCTCACATATTTCAATCGCACAGAAGAAGGTAGATTTAAGAAAACGAGCATTTACGTTGGATGGTCAGGAATCTTGCTCAAAGCAAGAAAGCACTCATGCTCAATTAATCATTCTACTTCACATAAGACCAAATATAATTTTTGGGCATTTTCTTAAATGAGCGATAACTTCATCTACCTCGCTCTCTTTAACAGTAGGAGGGTCATCATTCAAAAATTTGGCAAAGTTCAGCATGGTCAAATAAAACAACATTTTCTATTACCTACTTTTGAAATTTTGTCCCGAGAATTTTGCAGGTTTCTCGTTGTGGCTTACAGCAGCTGCCACCGGCAACACTGAGTTTTGGATTGAAGATTGCGTTTGAACCAAAGCTTCAAATTGCGAATTAATTGAATTGGTGGGAGTCTCCATTTTTTTGTTAAGAAACAAAACCAGAATTAGAAAACTTATCAACTTTTTTTAGACGGTAGGAATCTAATAAAGCTCGAAACAAAAGATTATACGGTCTAATAAAAAATACAATAAAACAATGCATCAGGTAGGTAACCCTAAAAGAGAGGTGGTGCACTCGGCACGCTTAAATACCAAGTCTTTCAAAGAACCAATCCTAAACATGCATTCTAATATTGTCTTTTTAATTCGTCGGTGATAAATTTATTATTAATTCGCAACTTAAACCACAATTAAGGCCATCATAAACAGAAAATTTTCCCTTTAATTTGTTAAACAGCAGAATTAAAATTCTAAAACAAAATCAAAAAAAATTTTGTTAAACGGCAGGCTTAAATCCCGAAACAAAATAATATAATTAAATCAAAATAAATCTGTTAAATGGCAGGAATAAATTCCGAAACAGAATTATTTCATTATGTCTTTACTTGGAAACAAAACAATATCGAATAAAATCTTGTTAATCGGCAGGAATAAATCCCAAAATAAATTTTATTCAACTTAATTCTAATTTTGAAACAAAACAAAATCAAATAAAATATTGTTAAACGGAGGGAATAAATCTCAAAACAGATTTTATTTAATTTAACTTTAATTTGGAAATAAAATAAAATTAAATAAAATCTTGTTAAACAGCGGGAATAAATCCCAAAACAAATTTTATTTAATTTAATTTCTCGTTTTTGACAACAAATCAAAATGTAATAAATCCGTTGAACGGCGGAAATAAATCTCAAAACAGATTTTATTTTTATTTTAATACTCATTTTTTGAAAATAAAATCAAAATTGGAATAAAATTCGTTGAACGGCGGGAGTAAATCCCAAAATAGATTTTATTTAACTTTAATTTCCCATTTAGAAATAAAATAAAATATGGAATAAAATCCATTAAACAGCGGGAATAAATCCCAAAAAGGATTTTATTTACTTTTGATTTGGAAACAAAATCGAATAAATTCTGTTAAACAGCAGGAATAAATCCCTAAAGAAATTTTATTTAGTTTTAATATTCATTTGGAAATATATTTGTTGAACGGCGGGAAAAATCCCGAAACAGATTTATTTAATTTAAAAAAAAATTATTTTCGAAAAATATTTTTTTTGCTTGGTTTCATTTGTCTCGGATTTGAGAATTGCAAAAAAAAATCATTTCTGTATTAAGATTGTTCGACAAAACACGTTAGTGAACAAAATAAAATCAAATATAAATAACAAATTTTTATATATGATGTAAAATAAAAATAGGATAATTTATATTTAAGTTGTCAAATACGTAAATCAATAAAAGCCATGACAAAAGTTGAAATCGAAAATAAGAATAGAAATTTACTAAACGTTGTGGCTTGTTTAACACAGTCTCTTTAAGACAGATTCAGCCGCTCCTACAGTACTTAGAGAAATGTTGGTCGAATGTCTCTCTTGATACAACAACACAATGATCAGAGCAGTAACACCTCTGCAACGATCAATGAACAAACGATGCATTTTTTTTTTATCACCGGAACATTTGAAAAATACATAGAAGAAAAGAAGAGTTTGAGAGCAATAGAAATTTGGTACGAGAGAATACGAGAGTGTGTCTAATTCTACAGAATTCATAGCCTTATATAGGCATTGAGAATGTTGAAATTTTGGAAATTTCCACAAAATCTGCCATTAATGAGTCAATAAATCAATTTGATTAAAAATTAAATCAAAATTTTAATCAAATAAATAAGATAAATGCCCATATATAAAAAGATTCTGTCTGAGGAAAAATAATTTTGTGTTGGGCTACAATATTCGTAGGCCCATTTAAGCCTGCCCAGTCCGAATATTTCGCGTCACCCACATCGTGTAAGTGCCTCCCAACCCCATCGGGTTTGGACCTACACCCTTCTTGCGTGTGAAGTAAGGTTCTAAACTTAATCATATATAAACACATCTCACACTTGGTATTTAACCAATGTGGGATCTAAGCCTTTACTTTTCCTCAACAAATATTTCCAAGTAGCTTATTTTGAGCATCAATTTCTCATTCATCACTCAACCATTTTGAGCAAATAATATACCGTTGTAAAGGTCCCATAGAGTAGAATATGAAACCATAATTTTATGATTTAACTCTCCACCTTTACCTATTGAGAATATACCTCAAAGTTCCCATAAAATACAATTTTTCCCACAAAAACCACACTTGAGATTGAATTTGTGTAAAATTTAGGCTTTATGACTTTTTACATATCACACTAAATGTAAGCAGAATTTTCTATCTATATTTTGGGTCAAACAAATCCTGCATGAATATTGTGATTTGAAAAATTCAACAAAAAGGGCACAAATTGCACAATTACTACTGGCTTGTCACACCCTTAGCATTCCATAAACATACATATACATATGAGAGAGGAATGGGGGCAATAACTAGCAAAACATGCCCCATTTGAACAGCTTTCAAGGACTTAAAAGGATTTAAAGCTTTAAGTTGTTCTTGATTCCGTTATATTGCTCATAGAAAGCAATGAGAGAAATGTCAACATACGTGACAATTTAACTTTTAACATTAAATAGGATGAGCCCATGATAACCATCAATCAACAAATCAATTCCAACTTTATTCTATTGAGAAATATTAGACATAAAAAGAGAAGATTTGTGATAAAAAAATTATCCCAAGCGATCTCTAAATGAAGTCATGAAGTGACAACTGTACAAATCTATTGTCAACATTTCAACCAATTCAATCTCAATAACTAACAACTAATGGTACAATCTTATCAAAACTGAAGGACAAAATGTATATTAGAAATAACAAGGACAGTTATACATCACAACTAGAATGACGTATTTGAAGGATATTTTCGGCTGTTAAGGCATACCTCAAAGCAAGTTAGATGCAGTAGATTGACATAAAACATTAGTCTAGGACAATTTATGGCTTATGAAAGTGTTTGGTTAAAAAAATCAGGAATTTAAAAGGATTACAACTTATATGAATTGGGACTGAGACTTAGAAGCACATAAAGGTTTGATTCTATTGAGGTTTAGCCTCAAAAGAGAGCCACGTCAGAAAGGAAAGTAGCAGAGATTGGAGAGTAGTCGAAAAACCAGGATAAAACTTGTGACACCATTCCTGTTTCATGAACAATAACCTGAGATTACAGTAGTAAATAAAGAGAAAATTGTGGAACAAAGAGGTGTAGAAGACAGGTTTCTAGGCATCAGCCCAATTAACCAAAAAATTCATAAATACGTTAGTTAATACTTATAGAAATATGGAGACAACATGATATTTATATTGGACTATCATCCGACTAACTGGAACTAGGTTCCTATTTGAAAATTGACTAATAAACAAGTAAAAAACAATCAAGAGACGAAGAAAGAAAATTTATGCTCCCTCAATCCAACGTATGAACTCTCAGGCCTAGGGGGTTATATTACAGTACTTCACATGCTACAAATTATAATATGAAATTCTGCATACAAATCTTTAAATGCATAACAAAAGAAGTGAAGAATTAAGAGCTTTCACTGCATGCACCAAACATAATAAACATAGCAGAATATGCAATTCAAAGTCCTAATTTTTGGGTTTAGAAGAACATAGTAGTAAAAAACTTACCCTTTGTTTCAAATCTAGGAGGAACTCATGGCTTTAAGGTAATATCGACTGAGAAAAGAAAAAAAGAAAGAGCAGGGGATGATGGCTTCAATTGACTGACGTAGGTTTCTTCTACAACCAAAGGAAAAAAAAAAAAAAAGGGAAGCATTTAAAAAGAGTACCACTATCCTTAGTAGAGATAGAAAGGGAATGAAGTTATCAGTGAGACTAAGGGAGAATGACGATGGTTCCAATTACAACATTTTTATTCTCTAGGTAGAGGTGAGGGCAAAATTTGAAAAAAAAAAAAAAAAAAAAAAAAAAATCTCCCTATTCCACCGGGTTAAATGCCTATTCAATGATGAGGGAAGAAAATGACTATGCAGCCTTTTCTCGGATTAGAGACCTATTCAACGCAAGCCGTAAGAGGCCATTACAACCAACCAAATATTAGAATTTGGTGGTGAACCGACCAAATTGGGCTGTAATCCATTCCTATTCCAGTCAACTAGACATGATATAAGAGTCTTAAAAACTGGCATGAACTTCTCATTCCTTTTAGGTTTACTAAGTGCTTAACCCTTTTTTTAGTTTAAAAAATGGTTAAATTTTAATTTTGATCCCTTTATTATGTCTAAATTTGAGATTTCATTACCACGCTTCAATTTCTAATGTAATTTGGTACCTATAGTTTTATAATGTTACTAATCAGTCCAAATAGTTAATATCATTAATTTGTCGATTAAAATATTACGCGACTATATATAATTTGATGCTTTGATGGTCGTAGAGATGAATACGTAACTTTTTAATTCTTTTAGGTTTGCCTTGCTTTTTTAAAAAAAAAATATATTATAAACTTCAATTTTAACCTTTCTACTATGCTGAAACTTGAGATTTAATTTATATACATTATTTTTGACATAATTTGATCTTCTACTTTTATCTTATCGTTAGTTAGTCTAAATATTTAATATTGTTAACTATTCCAATCAAAATATCGGCGTGAATTTTTCTTATGAACACTGTTCAAATAATAAAAATTATTTTATAATGACGAATTCGAATGAATATTTTTAAGGAAAAAATCTATATGCACTTTTCAATGTTATTTTTCTTAGGACTACCAAGTTTTTTTTTTTAATTTCAAAATGTTACATAAGTAAATTTAATAGAAGAATTTTAATAGTGATAACAATTGAATCTAAATTTTTAAATTCAAAAGTAAAGTGTCTAAATTTCTAAATACAAAAATAGGTTCAAAGTATATTTTAACTTTCAAATTTGTACTTCATAGTTTGGGTAAATTACCAAAATATGCCTTTTTTTTTTTAAATTTTCGGAAAAGGTCATTTTTTTCAATTATTTACCGGAGTAGGCCATTTCCCAAACGTCCCACGTCAGTGCGATTTCGGGGATGCAAAGAGAAAACGCTGGCCCCCGAGGAGTGTTTTACGCCACATCGCCAGAAAATCGCGTCCTTGAGGGCGCGCTTTGCTGATGTGGCAAAAACGCTCCCTCAGGGACGTGTTTTGCCCACTTCCAATGGCCATATTTTTTTTTACCATTGGGCCTCCAATGGTAAAAAAAAAACTATAAAACCCCCCTCCCTTTCATATTTTTCACACAAAGGTCCTTACTCAATTTTCTCTCAAATTTCTCTCAACTTTCTCTCAAATTTCTCTCAAATTTCAAAAAAGTCCTTTAATTTTTACAAAAAAGCCCTGTTTAAAAGTTTTTTGAAATATTTTTTTTAAATTTAAAAATATTTGATCGTATTAGCAATGGCCGGAGAATTAATCGTTTCGACAATAAACACATCTCCGTCGATCAAATGACAATGGTAAGTTATAATTTCAATTTTTCAATACTATTTAATATTTTTTAGGTTTATGCAATTTTAATTAATTTTTATTTTATAATTTTTTACACAGTCTATAGATCGGGTGTTGTAATGCTATATTCGCAATATGTCTGGTCTGCCATCGCCGTTGATCGAGAATTGCTTGTGGGAAGCGGGTTTTTAGCACATGGCCACGATAGGCCGGGGGTGCAAGTTGGACCCGAAGCTAATCAGTGCGTTGATAGAGAAGTGGAGACTTGAGACGCACACTTTCCATCTTCCATGCGGAGAATGTACTATCACTCTGGAAGACGTGCAGTTGCAATTGGGATTGCCGGTGGATGGGTACGTAGTCACCAGGTCCGCAACTTCTGGTGGTTGGGGAGCCTTATGCTTCGAGCTTTTGGGTGCTATTCCGGATAACATTAACAGAGGTCGGATCGAGATGGGCTACTTACGAGACACATTCCCGGAGCCGGATAATGATTCGAACAAATTAGAAAGAATACGGTATGCTCGAGCATATATTCTTGAGATGATTGGAGGCTATCTAATGCCGGACTTGTCATGAAATCTCGTACATCTCAGATGGCTGCTGAAACTCGTTGATTTTAGAGCAACCGATGAATTGAGTTGGGGGTTTGCCGTGCTAGCAAAATTGTATCGGAAGATGTGCGAGGCGACGCGACCGAATAAAGCCAAAATCGGACGTTGCCTATCACTACTGCAATCATGGGCACGGTTTCACTTTCCATTTTTACGTCCTTAAGTGGACCACCCATATACACTCCCACTCATAACGAGGTAAATTTAATATTAGATTTTACAATTATAACGTAGATTTAAAATATAATTGTATACTAAAAATTTATTTAATTAGGTGGAATCATTCGGCGAGTTATGTTGGAATACCTACTCGCTTGAAGATATACGGCTTCTATTAGACCAAAGGTCGGAAGCACAAGTAAGTATTAAATAAAATATATTTTCGTAATAAAATAGTCGTTTCATATTTAGTATTTAGTATTTAGGATTTAGGATTTTGTATATAACTAATATTTTTATCATGTTAATATAGTTTCAATGGATACCATACGAGGATCCGTCAATTCTGGCAGTAATTCCGGATGAGTTCTTTCAAAATTCGAACATTTGGCATGTGAAGGTCCCATTGGTCAACTAGGCCACCGTGGAGATGCACCAGTCAGATCAGGTTCTGCGTCAATTTGGATTTCGAAAACTTATTCCCGTAGCACCCGAGATGCTCGATGATGAGCACAAAGTCGACTTACGGCAGTTGCATATGGATTGGCCAAGATTTTGGTTAGCATATACCGAATTGTGGGAAAACCGGTATGATTATATACCTACTCGGGAATCGGTCATCGTTCCTAAGTTAGCGTGCGTACATGAATACATGTCATGGTTTAGGATCCATGGCAAGCCGTATTTATTGTCCGAAGAGGAGAGGCGACGGCAACTTTGTGTATAAAGGGAACGACGGGGCCCTTTAAATCTAAGGAGAATAGATGATGGGACGGGCCCATCAACAGCGCCGACACAATCACGTGCCCATCAACAAATACCACACAATCCACCGGCCCAATAATTCAAATAACGACACCCACATCACAGCCTTTTTCGGTTATGCCGGGTGTATATCCTAACCCTTATATGTATCCTAACCCTTATATGTTTCCTTTTCCCAGTCTTATGGCAGGTTAGAATGCATGGCCCAGTTCGAGTCTGTTCTCGACTACTCCGAGTGGACCGCCGATCTATAGGCCGCCGTCGCATGAGGGATCGCACGAGGCGCCGTTGGGGAGCTCTTCTTTTTACCAATCTACGATGCCTTATGGGATTCAAACACCTCCACCATGGGTGATGCAAACACCTCCCTATTCATTATTTTATCAAGATGGGTCATCCTCCCAACACCCACCACCAGACCCCCAGCCAGAGAACCAGAATCCCCGCCGAAGCAACCACAACCCCCGCCGAAAGCTGGAACAAGGAGGAATCCAATGCGTAACCGTCGACCACCCTCATGTGGCACTGATTCCGATTGGCACCAACATTGATTTTTTTAATATATTTGTATAAACTTTTTTATATTGTTTCATTTAATAAAATAAAAAGTTGTTTTTAATATTTTTATTGTAATTTAATTTTTATATTTTTAATAAAATAAAAGTTGTTTTTTATTTTTTATTGTAATTTAATTTTTATATTTGTAATAAAATAAATGTTGTTTTTAATATTTTTATTGTAATTTAATTTTTATATTTTTAATAAAATAAAAGTTATTTTTTTATTTTTTATTGTAATTTAATTTTTATATTTGTAATAAAATAAAAGTTTTTTTATTTTTTATTGTAATTTATTTTTTATATTTTTAATAAAATCAATTTATTTTGAATAAGGCAAAAATATTGCTAATATTTTTGTATTTTTAATATATTTCTACAAAATTTTTTATATTGTTATATTTAATAAAATAAAAGTTGTTTTTTATTTTTTATTGTAATTTAATTTTTATATTTTTAATAAAATAAAAGTTGTTTTTTTATTTTTTATTGTAATTTAATTTTTATATTTGTAATAAAATAAAAGTTATTTTTTACTTTTTTTATTGTAATTTATTTTTATATTTTTAATAAAATCAATTTATTTTGAATAAGGAAAACATATTACTAATATTTTTATATTTTTAATATATTTCTACAAAATTTTGAGGGGTTAATTTTTAAGGACTAAATTGAATAAGTGAAAAAGTATGAGGGGTTAATTTGTAATTTTATCAAGATTGGTGTTGATCCAATGTAGGAATTTTTAAAGATCGTAAGGGGCAAAATAATCATTTAGAAAGAAAGATAATTTTGAAGAATAATGATGATGGTGATATTTTAGATTAATTGAATAATTTTTTTCTTGTTTTGCAACTTAGTCCTTCTACAAAAGTTCACCATTTTCATCAAGAAATTAAAAGAATTATCATAGCCACAAAGAGAAAAAAATGATAAGGAGACTATCAACTATTCCGATTTGGACATGAGCGAGATGTATGGCCTGGATTCCTATACCATCCGCATAACTTCCGTTGGTTGGCTGTTTTTCGGATATCCATATTGTTATGTATTCTAGTCGAGCAAGGTCAACCCTTTGGTTTGCGACGCAGTTCTCTATCTGGTAACAGCTTAAACGGAGCAAGCGATACAGACAGCCACTTACGTTCATCTGGGACTGGTGGGAATACGTGTCTCCACACATTGTACATGTATTCTATTTTGTACACTTCATTGACATAGCTCATGGGATCTAGATGGAGATTCTGACAAGCTGCAATTACATGAGTGCATGGATAACAAAGTGCGTCAAATATCCCACAGTCGCAGGTCCTATTTCTCAAGTGTACACGATATTGCCCGCCAACAATACCTTGGTTCGGTCTGTCAAACTCAGTCACACGAAACCATAGGTTGTTGCTATCGTGACATACTGTGCGCATGGTGTTGGCCTGTGCCTTTGCCTTGTTAATTTCTTCCAATACCTTCGCGCACCATATATGGCCTCCCTGCATTTGGCCTTTATAACTCGCTGCTCGCTTCGAAAATAGTGCCGCTAAACGAAAATATGTCTCTCACACAACCGATGTTATCGATAAATGACGCATTCCTTTTAGAACAGAATTTATGCATTCAGCCACGTTTGAGGTCATATGCTCATATCGTAGTCGCCATCATATGCTTGTGTCCACTGTTCGAAAGGTATGTTGCATAGGTAGTTTGCGCCTTCTTCGTTAACTGAGCGCAAAATCGCCAACATCTCGTGAAAACAGTCCTTATTGATCTCGTACCCTGCCAATATAAGTTGATAGTGAATATTACATACCACTCTTCAATTAAGAATAAATTGAATATTACAAACGAAATTATATTAATAGATATTACATACCCATGTTGTAGATCGATGTTGCCTGTGGTAGTTGGACGCAACATGCCTTAGGCAATATCGATGGTGTATGTGATGCCATAGGCTTCCCTGTCGCTCTATTGTTGCTAGTATTCCAGGGCCACGATCCGATATAATGCATATATCAGTTTGGGGGCAGACATACCTCCTTAACCTAGATAGAAAGAAATCTCAGTCATTAGCTGACTCCCCCGGTGTTATTGCAAAAGTAATTGGAAGGATTCTCCCACTGCCATTTGTGCCACAACTAGCAATAACCGATGCGTTTATCTACCCTACATAAAGGTACTGTCAATTTGTACCAATAGCTTGCAATATAAAAATGCGTCTCGATATTGCTTAAATGTCCAGAACAAATGCTTGAACACTTGGCATCCACGGAGTAATTGATCATTTTAGTACACAGGTTCCGTTTCAAGGTCTGTTATGCTGCCTGGGACATATCTCTCCGACACTTGACACCACTGCCACACTTCATTATATGAAGCGTCCCACCGACCATACAACTTTTCCAACGCCTTCTGCTTAGCTATCCAAGTCTTGCGTTAAGAGGGCGTGTACCCCAATTGGCTACGAATATTGGCAATTAAGACCGGCACTGAAGTCTTGGGATCCGCCTTCATCGTTGGTATTATTAACCCTGCCAACATATCTAAATCCATCTTGGGATGATCTTGTGAAACACCTGTCAACAAAGTACGTTAAATAATGCAACATTACGTAACATCAGTATTATTCAAAAACCATAAACACCTAATGATACTGTACCAGCAAGACATGTATGTGGACCTTTGTACTTTTTAATCTCCCACAAGCCTGTCCTTTTCCTCAACGAGGCCATGATTTTCCATGAACATGTACCATCTTCCACTGTACACTTGGCCTCGTACTTATTGAGTTTGGATTTAACCACGTTGTAGTTAACCTCGTTCTTAATGCTATATTGTTTCAATGTATCAAGAAAACTATCATTGTTGGAAAACTCTTTACCAACTTCTAATTCACCTGAATCTAACGATGAACTTGTACGGTTACGTCTTCTGTGCGGTAGTTCAGGCCAACGTATCGTCTTGAGATAGATCGACATTATGCATGTGGGTTGGAGGCGAGTACGCCTTGAATCGCGGATCTTCTTCTTCTTCATCTGAACCCCCTTCAACATCTTCAGGTATGGTTGAAACAGGCTCCGGTTCAGAAAATAATGCAACTTCTGCACCATCGGGGTCGGGCTCTCGAGGTGGATCCACATCAGACTCATTATTCGACCCACCATCATCTGCAAAGAATGAGGTCCCCTCGTCGGTGGATGTCGTGGGGAGTACATTATCCCTTCTTAAACAACTTTCGTAACGTCCCCAATCATATGTGGATTGCCAACCACTAGAATTTGATGACGTTCCCCAATACGTATTTTTAGCATCGAACATCGACCCACCGATATGCATGTCCCATCCACCAATCGAGTGTCGTGCAGGGGTTGTGTTTTCCATACTACCACCAAACACGGGTGCTTCCGTATTCTACCTCCCACTAACAGAGTGTCGGCTTGGGGTCGTGTATTCCTCTCGAACAGCAATAGATGTTGAAGTCGAAGGAAGATCACTTGGCAATGAAAATTGTACATATACCTCAAGATAGGGTGACCCACTGGCAAGATGAGTGTCCACTATTGCCTCCAAGCTCCGAGGACCTTTGATGTCGAATGAGTCATATCTCACGGGATCAACCGAAGCACAAAATCTATACTTAATATACTGAGCTTTCATTGGCATTGTTCCGAAGATTTTACGCCTAATTCTTTTGCGAAGTTCTGTCAAATATATGTTCTGGTTAAAAACCAGTCGTGCTGTGTTCTCCGATAAAAAACAACACCGTTTTCGGTGTCACGAACCTCACCATCATAGTAAATAACAGTACTAATACGTTCACTTATCTTCAGTTTCTATTATACTTTTGCCTCAATTTCTATTATGCAACCTAAGAATGAAATTTGACTCATTTATAGTCTAAGGATAAATAGGAACTACTGTAGCAAAAGAGCGTCCACGTGAGAGCTTTTTTCAGTACTCTTGCTGATAGTGCTTCCTGCTTGAAGCGTTTTGGTCACTATTTATTCAGAAACGTCTTCTCAAAATTATCTTTTCAGGAACTACTGTAACAAAAGAGCGTCCACGTGGGAGCTTTTTTCAGTACTCTTGCTGACAGTGTATCCTGCTTGAAGCGTTTTGGTCACTATTTGTTTAGAAACGTCTTATCAAAATTATCTTTTCAGGAACTACTGTAACAAAAGAGCATCCACGTGGGAACTTTTTTCAGTACTCTTGTTGACAATGTATCCTGCTTGAAGCGTTTTGGTCACTATTTGTTCAGAAACGCTCTTCTCAAAATTATCTTTTCAGAACTATCAGTAGTAAAAGAGTCCCACGTGGGAGCTTTTTCCAAAGATTTCTGCCGACAATGCATCCTGCTTGAAGCGTTTTGGTCACTGTTTGTTCAGAAACGTCTTCTCAAAATTATTTTACCATATACTACTGTAAAAAAAAATTTAATTTTACCAGATAATTTTTATATTGCTGATATATTTTTCTTAAACCCTAAACCTAAAATTATTTTAATTAATTAACCCTAAACTCTAGTTCATTAATTTTCCCCTAAAAACGCTAAACCCTAATACCCTAAAAACCATAAAAAACCCTAAACCCTACTCTTAAAACACTTAAAACCCTAGTCCTAACCCTAAAAACAGCTGAAAACCCTAACGGAGGGAGAGGGCAAAAACGCGTCCCTGAGGGAACTTTTTTGCCACATCAGCAAAGCGTGCCCTCAAGGACGTGATTTCTGCTGTGGCAGAAAACACTCCCTCAGGGACGCGTTTTCCTGCTGCATCCCCTGAAATCGCGTTGACGTAGACGCGTTTTCGGGGGAAATGGCCCATTCCGGTAAATAATTGGAAAAAATGACCTTTTCCAAAAATTTTGAAAAAAAAGGTATATTTTGATAATTTACCTCCATAGTTTAACAGAAATAAAAAATCAACCTGATACTAGTGTATATATATTACAAACTTCAGGTGTCTGCCATTTTAGCTAAAAACTAACTGCTACAATAACAACTGATTGCTACCAATGAGGGAAATTTGGTGGGCATATGTTTCTAAATCAATTTCTTCTTGTTTTTATATGTAATGCACACACACACACATGTAAGTTTGCAAGGGAAACTCTGGGAAAAAAGATCGAGCACCAACACACTTTGCAATTATTTAATGAACAAAAATCATCAAACTCTGCTCTTGAAATTCTTCAAAATATATGAACTGTGTTATTAAAAAATAGTGAACCAAAGATAGATCTGGTCAAATATGCAAACTCATATCATAAGGACAATTGAATAAATTATATAAACATCCCATAAAATCGAAACAAAAATTTATCTTAATTGATGATATAGGATCCTATTCCCAGGGACTCAATGGACACTCTCCAGGCAATTTAGGATATCGTTCATTATCCTTGCAATAATCATAAATGACAAGGTTCCTCTGCACCCAAGCATAATCCATTTTCTGGGAATCAGATAAATGCCAAGCCTTGTACTGATCCCACCAGTTCTTGGTGGTGCTGGAAACACAGGCAGGGTAAGGGTCTTCCCATTGGCAACCCTCGACGCTGAAATCCTTGTAAGACGACACAAATGGGGCTCTTTTCCAGTCTGTTTTCTCCAACCCACCTCTCGTCGCCCACTCATCTGCGTTCCATATGCTGGAGAACAAATACATTGGCTTCTCATTGGGAAAGAAGTCGTTTTTCTCATCACCATTGTTTTTGAATACTCTTATGGGAACTTCATCCACAAAAAACCTGTTTTGCAATAATTCAGTAGGCATATATTCGGATATGAGTATAAGATATAATACGAGACTTACACAATTTGGTGGTTGTTCCATAGAATGGAATATGAATGAAACTCTTCAGTGGGGTCGAACCAAAGCATGTGCCTCATTTCACGGCCTCCAACACCATTTTTATACACGTTTGTCTGAATTAAATACGGTCGCCCTGTTCGATTCCCCAAGAACTCAAAATCCAGTTCATCTCGTTCTGGCCCTGCCCCGTTCTCAGAACACATCTGCACCACTCTTTAAACTTCAGTTATGGAAAACACAACTCTTATGTTACAAAATATTTAAACTGTCAGGAAAACATACATAGTAAGCTGTTACAACGCCAGCAGAGTCACCTCCGACCAACTTCAGTTTCATGCTAAACCACCCAAATCTGTATCTTTGCTTGGTTTGAAACCCGCAACCTAGAAGCAGATAGAAACAGATTAAAATCCTGGATTTGAAGCAAGTTATTAGAACCAAACACAAATGTTTAACGCAATCAAATTGTATCAAACCTGTTTCTTTGTCCAAGGAGAGGTACCAGGTCTGACCATCTTCAGAGGTCTTGAAATGATCTTCAGACCACATTATACTGAAGTTATCTTCGAAAGAAGTTTGTGAATCAGCTGCTTCAGATGAAGAGTGAAACGCAGATATTAGAAGTGCAATCAAGAGTACCCTTTCTCCATTTTGTTGACCCATAGTATTGTTTTTGGAAGAAGAGGATGAGATCTCACTTCTCTGCTGGATCTTGAGAAGTAAATATACGAGTATTCGAATTTGGACACTTGATGTGATCATGTGTGAAGCGGCACACCAATAAAACAAGGTTTATTTTGGTCTATTAATGGATGAATGTACCAATATACCCATCCAAGAAATCATGCAAATTGCAAAGTGAAGAAGGGTATTTTAGGGAAATGAAGTAAGATAAATGATCCATGGAGAACATAAATGAAATGCCAGGCTGCCCTCCGATTAGGAATTGGCAGTATAAAGAAATGGAGAGTGGGTCCATTTCTTACATGTAAGAACTGTTGTGTTTGTCTTGAAAATAATCACAGAAAATCTTGGATTTCACCACTGGATTTGGCGGTCGGGACTCGGGACCAACAGCCAGATTAAACTTTGAATTAAAGCAAATTAATCTCACTTTAATCTTTAACTTTAGGTAAAAAAGGACTTAGATTACAAATTAAAAACAAAATTTTCCTTTTTTAATAGTAAGCAATGAAAAGAAAGCAGAAAAAGCAGAGCTTGCTTTCTTGGTAAACATGACCAGACATGCTAATCTAAACCTTGTTATATAGTTGATTGGGAGAGGTGCTCAAGCACATGGCATTAGGGACCAATTTTAGGGGTCATAGGGTCCCACAACAAGCTGCATTTTTGATGAACTGAAAGTGAATGCCAAAAGTATGGATTTAATGAAGCAAGAAGATCATATGCAACTGTCGATGCCAAATATGAAGACATTTCAACAAATTAATGCGATACTCCAAAAAAAATGAAATACCTGATATATAACATCATTATTGAGTAAAAATGAAATTATTTAATCCATTAACAATAAAAATTTAACCAAATTCTTGACTTGGAATAAGAAAAACACTGACTTTGCAAGTTGATTATGCACGTGAAAAACAGCTATTACTTCAACGCTCATCAGCTTATTGCTAGTTACTTGTAGGTCGTAGGCTTCTAGCTGTCAAACTGGTGCATCAGCAGCTTTGACTTTAACTATATATTTGTTTTAATGCAAAGCAACAAGGGACAGTTTGGCCGAGTGGTCTAAGGCGCCAGATTTAGGCTCTGGTCCGAAAGGGCGTGGGTTCAAATCCCACAGCTGTCAATTTTTCTTTTTGAAAGCTTAGAGCTGGCTCATATGATATTCTTTCAAAGTCCATTCAAACGAGCCCATTTTAAGCTGAACATGGACCTAAATGATCTTTCATCCTATACGACGTCGTTAAGCCGGAACTCAAGGTCAAGTCAGTCAACGCGTCAAAGTCATCTTGTCCAGACGAATGTTAAAACCGGAGAAACGTTAAGACCGACGCTGTTTGTCGCCAATCCCCAAATCCGAAAGCTAAGCAAGGAAATGGCGATCCCTTCCAGTGCTGCTTATCTCTTCTTACTCTCCTTTTGCACTCTTCCTCTATTCCTTGCCATTTCCACTGCTGAATCTGAATTAGAACTGGTAGCCGATCTCCGCACCCTTCAGTCCGAATCCAAATCAGGAGTCATCCACTTAGATGACCGAACCATCGCCAAATTCTTAACCTCCCCCAAAACCCCTCGCCCTTACTCTATCCTCATCTTCTTCGACGCCACCCAACTCCACGACAAAACCGAACTCCACCTCCGCGAGCTCCGCCAAGAGTTCGCCCTCGTCGCCTCTTCCTTCATCACCAACCACAACAACTCCAACACCAAGCTCTTCTTTGCCGACATCGAGTTCCGCGAATCTCAATCTTCTTTCCACCTCTTCGGCGTCAACTCCCTTCCCCACATCCGCCTCGTCGGCCCCACCGCAAAATCGTTGAAAGATGAGTCGGAACAGATGGACCAGGGCGATTTTTCTCGATTGGCTGAGTCAATGGCCGAATTCGTTGAGTCCAGAACTAAACTCACCGTGGGTCCCATCCATCGTCCTCCTATTCTCTCGAAAACTCAAATGGGTCTGATCGTTGCCCTTTTGTTGATCTCTTCTCCGTTCATCGCTAAAAAGATCTGCGCTGGGGAAACCCTCTTGCACGATCCCAAGATTTGGCTTTCTGGCGCCGTTTTTATTTATTTTTTCAGCGTTTCAGGTGCAATGCATAATATAATAAGGAAAATGCCGATGTTTTTGGTGGATAGGAACGATCCCAACAAATTGATTTTCTTTTACCAAGGATCGGGGATGCAGCTTGGGGCGGAAGGATTCGCGGTGGGTTTTCTTTATACAATAGTGGGATTATTGCTAGCTTTCGTTACCCATTTGCTTGTTTATGTTAAGAACGCGAAAGCCAAGCGTGTGGCCATGGTTTTTGCGATTTGCGTTTCTTTTTGGGCGGTGCAGAAAGTGATTTTCTTGGACAATTGGAAGACTGGATATGGGATTCATGGGTTCTGGCCTTCCAGTTGGAACTGAAGGCATCATCTTTTTTTTTTTTTTTTTTTTTTTTGGCTGCTATAATTCGAACTATGGTTTCGATTCAGTTGAGAATTTGATATCAATTTTAGATGTTTTAATGTACTTTGGGCAAAATACTGAGCTTATAGAACGTTAATCTGTTATAAGTTGATCCATGAAAAATCCATTTGCTAAAAGATTTTCTAATCTTAATTATAGTATTCCACATTTACGCATCCAGTTAGCCCTGTTTTTTGTGCTGCGTATGGTTCTAAATTTCTCAGAGATTCTTTGTTTTACATGTTTAGCTTTGATAATTTCTTTAGTTTATGAATGAAAGCTTATGCGCATAGGGTGTAATCTTGTGGAGGATTAAATTGGCTTCCCTTACTTAGTTCTCTATTTATACTTGTTCTACTTTTGTGCACCAATAATCGTGTAGGATTTCACATTGTAAGCTGCAAAGTGGTCGTGTTGAATATGAGAGTTATAGTTTAGGTTTGAAAAGGTTAATCATATAGGTATCTTCTTCATTTACTTTAGAACTATATTTAAGCCCTTTTGACGATGATGCTGAATCTGGCTTAAATCTTGGAGGCTTTTTGGATTGGTAGCAGTTTGTTAGTATTGAGTTACATGATCCCTCTCAGACCAAGCTTTAATGGCTCAGTTTTGTTTAAGCTTTCCACACATTTTTACCTTTCCTGACTCTTGTTAGAGTTGTTTAGGTCTAAGTTCCCCAAATTTGGCATCACATACCAAAATTTATGTTCTTGTCATGTCGGTAGCATGTTAAAACTTAAGGTGTTTGATGATCAATAGTCTCATCTAGTTCTAGAGTGGTAAATATCCTTTCTGAGTGACTGCAGACTAACTCTGAAGGCCTTATTTTTTATGGCTTATGCTCCATGTAGCGTATGATAATCCAAGAAACCGGTTTATGTTCCAGCAAACTGTTTAAGAGGAGCAGTAGGGAATTTTATGTAAAACTTGCTGACTATATTTCTTTTCCCATAGTTATTTCTTTTGGGTTCATCTTGTTGTATCTAAGTTTTGGAAATCTTGATATTTCTATAGCTTGATAAACAAAACTTGAAGTTGTTTATATATAGTAATGCTAAAACGAATAAATTGTGCTAATTGTTGGTGTTTAGTACTTCTTGTATGCTTGAAGTTCCCTAGGTTGTTCAAATTGGCTGGGCATTGGAAAATTTCTTGTTATTTCTTTGTTGATGCAACTGTTGATTTGATTTCTTGCATGAAATGCGGTGGATTTTATATTTGAAGTTTCGCCTGTTGATCAACTCGGTCAACAGCATTTCATGTAGTGTTAAGGCTTTGAAAGGTGATAACTTGGTCAATAATCTTTTGAGTTGTTCAGGAGATCACTCAATGTTGCCCTCTGTTAAAGAGGGTGATCGTCTTTTGGTTCATATGTTAGAGGGTGATTATGAAGAAAGATATTGTTAAGCATATACTTACCGTATCTCCTTAGAATCTTGGTTTTCGGAGCTTGTTCCTGCAAATTTTGTGATAATGATGGTTGTTGTTGGTGTAACTGGCTGAAGGTAGCTACGGTGAAGGCTCTGAAATGTGACCTAAATGGCTAAATCTAAAGCCCCTTCCAGGTTGATAATGGTAAGCTTTTCAGGGAACATTAACCCTTTATGCCATTACAGTTCCCATGCAACTTTGCTTGTAAATGCAGTGGTGTCAATTCTCTTTATTGCATATTCATTTAACATGGCATGGTGTGACAGTAACCTTTTTGAGTAGAGAGATGGATAGGCAGTGGAAGAACAAACTGATTTTGTCGGGAAAGCGTTTGTGGATCATCACCATGTTTTGGATAATGATCGGCCAACGGTTTCTCCTTTCTACTAGCTTCCTCCATTTTGAAGTTTGAACGCCGAGGCATTTGAGTAAAGAAACAATCGGTTGAGTACAGCTGTTGTAAATTTTAATGATAAAAAGATTATTTATACAGAAGATATATCAGTGTGTGAAGATTGCGTATTTAGAACACACGTGATAATAAATAATGCATTGTAAAAATTAAAATTAATAATAATAACACATATGCCTTATATGTAAATTTAAAATAAAAAATCTGTTAAATTGTGTGTAAAAATAAATTTAAATATGTAAATACATCAGATTAATAATATTAAATGTACTCAATCGTTTATCATAATAATGTCATTTTTTTTAATTAGTCTTGAGTTAACTTGTAACATTAACTCAATAAATGACATTATCAGTATATACAATGTGACTATAATAACATTGAAATATATAAAAAAAATTAAAACAAATTTTTGGTTAGAGTTATAAAGAAAAGATTTTATAGATGTTGATGTCATATATTTAAATAAATATATACAAATTATAAGTTGTTTTTTTTTATTAAAAATGTAAAATAAAAAAAATAATAGTATAAACATTTAAATAATAGTATAAATATCGGCTATACAAAGAGAAGAATTTTTTTTTTTTATTAAGATAACTAATATTATGCACTAATAAAATGTTACGTCGTGGAGTGATAATGAAGAGGAATGTTCATAATGAAACATTTCAACCTCTGTTTATAGTCCTCTTTCTCCAACCAGAGTTAAAAAAGAAAAGGGATAATTACAAAATAATTGAAATATTCAACATTTATAAATAGTGAAATAAAGGGAAATCACATTCACATTAGTGCTTTTCAAGTAATATATATTGAGAGTGAGAAAATTTATTGAATGTATTGCAAGTGTAAATGTAATATCCTTGTCCAATCCAATCGTCAGGTCTAAATAACAGAATGTCAATATTTATTGTCAGAGCAATTACTTTCAAACAAATAATAAAATGATCATTCAAACAAACATTTACATGTTAAACACATTTATGATATGTAATACTGTTAGCTCAATAACTCAATGAATTAGTCAATAGGAGGTGAATTGACCTTTTAAAAATTTGTGGAAATAGAGAAAAATATGAGACAAAGAACACAAGGATTTATAGTGCATAAACAAAAGATATGAAAATTTGAGCTCTTAGGTTAATAGAATGACACTTTAAGCTTTTTGATCCCTCTAATTATTGTATAACCTTTTCAAGTTGGTATTTATTCTCCCAAATTGATTTTCAATCGTTGTGGTTGTTGGGATATTGAATAAAGTTGTTGGGGATGAAAATATCAGTGCATTTATGTCACCTACAACAACTGATATCGATATTTTTGGATAGGTATCGATACTATTAGCATTTAATTCATCAATTTAGTGACCATTAACCCTATTTACATCAATACCTAATGAAAATTATCGATACTTGATTGAAGGTATCGATAATACTTGATAAATATCGATACTAGAGTAAATTTTTGAATAATTTTCAAAACATCGAACGTTAAAACTACATCGATACAATGAGAAGGTATCGATAAATTTTTAATAAGTATCGATACGTAATTACAAGTATCAATACTTAATACTATTGCTCAAAATTTACCCCAAAGTCAGAATGTCAATTTTGTATCGACACTAAAAAAGGTATTGATAAAAATATCACGGTATCGATATTTAATGATAAGTATAAATATTTTTACTTTTATAAAAAAAATTCCAGAATGATATTTTCGTATCGATACCAAAAAAGGTATTGATAAAATTTTTTAGGTATCGATACTTAATGAAAAATATCGATTTGAGCAGTTTTTCACTTGTTTAAAACAATTTCAAAGGTTTTTAAATTTCTCCAGAATATTTTCTAAGTATTCAAAGTATTTATCAAAGTATTTGGAGTTTATAAGGATTTTGAAATGTATTTTTACTTTGAAATTTATCAATTCTTTGTTCAAAAATATTTTTTTATTCAAAAACATTTTATTTGTTGTATCAAAATAATTTTATAAAATAATTTTATCAAAGGTTTTAATAAATATTAGAGTCTTGAGGGACATCAAATTTATCTTAATCTTGATGGACATCCACTGAATAATAAAATATTTAGAACAATTATGTTTTTTTTTTTTGGAATTTTAATGATTTTTTTAGTTTTTTAAATATTAAAAAACATATTTTTTATAATCTTCAAAAATGTATTATGATTTTTTTAGTTTTTATAATTTTCTAAGTTTTCTTGTTTTTAGGAAATTTTTTATGATTTTTAAATATTTAAGTAGATTTTATAAATTTTTTTACATGTGGCAACGTGTCATTGGTTGTTTAATTTTTTTATCGGAAATATTGGGGGGCTAACTTGAGTAAGGAAATGAAAGTAGAAGGGGCAAACTGATTGAAAAATAGTAAAAGGACCAAAGTGAGAATTTCACTATAATACAAGGGCCAAAAATTGTATTAAGCCATGTTCTTTTTTGTCTTGACTTTGTGCTTCTGAGAGTCCTTAAGATTCATCTTGAATATTTACAAGGACCCAATCAGTTTATAAATCCTCATTGTATGATGTTTTTAGCCTCCTCTATAGTACCTTGATGTAGAATTATTCAAGGAGAAATCTAGGTTCCTTCTTCACCAACTATGCATTAGAATACTCTCCGCCCTGGGTAAAATCTTGATGAGAGATGTCACATAATTTTGTTTACAAGTAAAAAAATGTTACATCTTTTAACATTCTAAAAGTCTTAAACCAATATGTTAACACCTAAACTTTGGATTATTTGACAATAGAAGTTCCTTTAGGTATTGTTTTAAGTATGATCTAAGTCGAGCAGTGGTGCACTTGAAGATTCTCTTGAATTCCTAGGGGTCTATTTCATTGCAAATGGCATATAAGGAATTAAAGTTGTAGTTAACAACCTTATCCTCATTTATGGTCCATGTAACACCCTTAACTCGTCTCCGTCACCAGACTAGGGTTACAGAGAATTACTATAACACCCCTAACCCGTATCCGTCGCTGAAACAGGGTTACGAAGCATTACTAAAACATTTAGAAACATTTACAGATAATTCATGCAAGTTACTATTCATTAACCAAGATTATTCATAACGTCCCTTAAATGGACCCTTGAGGCCCAATATGAGCATTAGAAACAAGTCGGGAGTTAATCGGGACCTCTAAGAATTTTTCGCAAAATTACAAAATTTTTCTAAGGTACAGGGCTCACACGCTCGTGTGGTCCAATGAGCCGTGGACTTAGTTTTCCTTTACGACCAAACCGGAGAACTTTCTTCCAAGGCGATACTTCCAAGAATACTTTGTCACCAACCTGAAATTCTATCTCTTTTCTTTTCAGATCAGCATAGGAATTTTATCGATCAGAGGCTGCTTTCAAACTGTCTCAAATTACTTTCACTTTTTCCTCGGTCTCTCGGACCAAGTCAACTCCGTGTGTAACAGCCTGATTTTGGGCCTAGTCGGAGCAGTGGTTCCAGGACCACAAATTCGACCTAAGAAAATTTATTTTTATTATATTTTTATGGTCTAAAATTTCACGAAATGATTTCATGAAAATTTCGTTCGAAAATTTTGACGTTTGGGCACTCAATTTAGTCAAAAAGACTAAATTGTAAAAAGTGCAAAAGTTGAATTCTACATGCTAGAGGTGTCCAATTGTTATGAAAATTTAAATTGGAGGTCCTTATATGGTAATTAGACCATTTTTTAAGTTGGTGGACAAAAATGGACATGGTTGGCATGTTTCCAAAGTTTTTCATTAAGGGTATTTTGGTCATTTAGTTATTAAAATGAATTAAAAACAAAATTAAAAGCCAATTTTTGTTCATCTTCAACCCCTTGGCCGAAACTTGCATGGAGAAATCATGTATAGGGTTTTTCAAGCTTCCAAGCTCGATTGTAAGTCTGTTCTAGCCCCGTTTTTAATGATTTTTAGGTTTTTAAAATCCTCGTAACAAGATCTATCTATTTCTACTACTAATTTGAGATATGGTTAAAGTCTAGGGTTTTTACCCATGATGAATATGTGTGTATTTTGATGTTTAATGGTAGAAAATGCATGTTTATGGTTAGAGAAGTGACTTTCACTAAGTGATTTTCGGTGAAAATGCCTAAAAGGACTAATTTGTAAAAGTTATAAAATATGTCATAAAAGTGTGTTTTAATGGAAATTGTGGGTTGTTATAGTTATGAAAATGGTTCAGCTAGGCTTAAAGTACAAATAAAGTGAATGAAAATCATTTTACGAGCCTAGGGGCAAAAGTGTAAATACGATAAAGTTGAGGGGTAAAAATGTAATTTTATTCAAAATATGATTTTTGGGCTGAGTTGATTAGTATAATGATTAAATAAGTTAAATGTGATGTTTTAGATCAAGAAAAACAAGGTTCAGATCTAGATCTGGGAAAAACAATTAATTAACGAATAAGTCCTTTTCACCTGTTTTGCTTTCGAGGTAAGTTTGTATGTAAATAATGCATCGTTTTTACTTATGTTTTTATGTTTTGATATATTTTATGAGATTTGGCTGAATATTGAATGAAATTGACAAAGTATCAAAATGTGAGAAATTTCCCAATTGAACCTTAGGAATAGAACATGATACAAGTGACATGTCACTAGGGACCTATGTGAAATCTATCTGAAATTGTGACTAAGTGAATCCAAGTGCTGGTATTAAGTTCTACTAGTGGCTGGGTATACCGGCATGTGTTGCGAATAACTGACAGCTTGTGTGAGCAGCACTAAGTAGTAACGAATGACTGACAGCTTGTATGAGCAGACCCGTGAAAGTGAATAGCTCGAGAACGAGCCTTTATGTGAAAAGTGATGTGAAGTAGCTTTGGCTACAAGTGTGGTACTTATGTGCAGACTTCTGATGTATCCAATAATACTCTGACGTGTTCAAAGGGAAAATGACTAAGTGTAATGCAGGTACATGTGTATATATATTCATGAGCAATGTGCTCGATATGTGATCGAACATTGGTAAGGTTGATATAGAGTAAGTGTTACAATGAAGACTTGTAAATATTTGATGATGACTAGCTATTGGCATGGATAACTATGGATATACTTTAGTGTTAGTGTTATATGTGTGTAAATGAGAATTAATACAAAGAAAACATGATAGAGTAAAATTAACAATAAAACAGTTTGGACAGCAGCAGTTGTATCACTTTGAAAAATCACCAAAAATGGTGAAAATTGAATTAAAGTTTGAATAAATATGAAATTAAATATTATTTATTCTATTTTCACATAAAAGAAACGATGTAAGAAAAGGAATTTCATATTCTGAGATATTTGAATTTTTGTGAGATAGAGTTAGAATGATTTCAGAATCCCCTATTCTGACTTGGAAAAATCATTAAAAATTGTAAAAAAATAATTATGGGTTATAATTTACATGATTATAATACTTAATGAGTCTATTTTTAAAATAAACAAATGGGAACATCATCCTAATCCCACACGAGTAGATAATTAATTTTTAGTGAAGAGGGGTTGGAACTGTCAGACAGCGGAACATGGGCGACTTTAATGAATAAACTGTACTTATTGGATAAACCAAAAATTCTAAAAATTTTATGGTAATAGGATATGTGAGTCTAGTTTTAGGAAAAAGTAACAGATCATAATTTGGAGTTTCGTACCTAAATATATAAATAATTTAATTACTGTGACTCAAGTAGATAGCTTGATATGAACATAAGTAAATAGTGAAATTTTGTGCAATTATGATTGTATTACCTTGAGAACATATTGTGAGAATTGGTGAAAACATGTTAATAAATTACTTATTATTTTCATACGGGATTACTAATCTATATAGCTTACCCCCTTCCTTTCCTTTTTCCTATAGTGTCACAGAGGCTAGCTTGGGTTGGAGATCGCCGAAGATTCTATCACACTATCAAGCTTTTGATTGGTATCAATGCCTTCAAGTAATTTAAGTCTATGGCATGTATAGGGACTTAGTCATTTTGTGCATGTGTTATTATGTTTTTTCCAAATGTATTGGGTTGTAATGGTTAAAGGTTATTGTAGTATGTAGCCATGCTAATTGGCTTATATTGGCTAATTGATTGTAAGCCTATATATATTATTTATATATGCCAATGTCTTGTGATGTGAGCTGTGTTGCATGATACATGATGAGTTGTGGGTTATGGCCTAAATACCTAATGGTTGAATGTGCTAGTAGTCTTGATGTTGAATGGCTAAGTTTGGCTCAATGGTATGGTATGATAATTAGATATAATTATGCATGTATAAGAGTTGTTGATGATGCATATTGAGTGTGACCCTGTTTTGAAGAAAAATTTTCTAAGTGTTGTGAAATTTTCCAAAGTTCTCGGTTTAGTACTGAACCGCTTCCAAAGCATGTTTTGGGCCCTGTAGGTCCATATTAGGGACTCTATGATTGAATATGAAAAGTTTTAAATTTGGATGGAAATTTGTGACTCGAAAATGATCGGTTATAGGTGATTAAGTTCGGTAATGCATCGTACCCTATTCCGGCAACGGATACGGGTAAGGGATGTTACACCGTGTTACTTTTTCTCACTAAATTTTGTCCAGTACAATGGAGTTCTACATTTGCGACCATACAAGGCTTCATACGGTGTCATTTTAATGCTAGACTGATAACTGTTATTATAAGCAAATTCCACCAAAGGTAAATACTTTTCCCAGTTACCTTCAAACTCAAGTACACAACATTGAAGAATATCTTTCAAGATCTGTATTACCCGTTCAGACTGACCATCTGTCTGGGGATGAAATGTAGTGCTAAAGTAAAACTGAGTACCCAAAGTGATACGAGCCGGCTCGGTGATGCGAGTCGAGTCGTCTTAAATTGCCCTGTCGTAAAATTAAGAAGTATGAGTTGTGGTTTCAAGTTGGGTTGTAAAAGAACAAGTTGGCTGGAAATAATAAAAGATTTAAGTATTTAAAAGATGGATAGGGTAGGTTCGTTTTCAAGGCTGAAGAAAGAACTGATATTATATGCAATATCGACCCAAATCTTATGTTAGCTCGAAATGAAGAAGATAGTGGCGTTCAATCTTATATCGTTGGTTCCTATCTTTCATAGATAGTGGGTCACGATTAACTATCTTCTTCATTTCGAGCTAACATAAGATTTGGGTCGATATTGCATATAATATCTGTTCTTTCTTTAGCCTTGAAAACGAACCTACCCTATCCATCTTTTAAACACTTAAATCTTTTCTTGTTTCCAGCCAACTTGTTCTTTTACAACCCAAATTGAAACCACAACTCATACTTCTTAATTTTATGACAGGGCAATTTAAGACGACTCGACTCACATCACCGAGCCAGCTCGTATCACAAAGCTTCTTGCAGTTTACTCCAGAATTGAGATGTAAACTGAGGATCTTTATCTGAAATAATGGAGATAGGCACTCCATGCAATCTGACAATCTTAAAAACATATAACTCAAGCAATCTATTCAAGGAAAAATCCATACGTATTGGAATAAAGTGTGCCGACTTTGTCAACCGATCAACAATTACCCAAATGGCATCTTTCTTCTTTGGGGATAGGGGTAACCCCGAAACAAAGTCTATGGTAATTCTTTCCTATTTTCATTCTAGTATCGTAACCGGCTGTAATAGTCCAGAAGGCAACTGATGTTCAGCTTTTACTTGCTAACATTTCAAACATTTAGATACGAACTCAGAAATATCTTATTTCATTCCTGACCACCAGTACATCTTTTTCAGATCATTATACATTTTATTACTACTAGGTTGAATAGACATGTTACCGTTATGAGCTTCATTCAAAATCTTTTGTACTAGTTCTAAACCTTTCGATACATATACTCTACCGCTGAATAACAAACAACCATTAGTCCTGATCTGAAATTCTGAGTCAAGAGTCGATTCACTTTGTATCCTTTTTGCTTGCAACCTACTATCATTTTTCTGAGCTTCAGAGATCTATTGCAAAAACATTGGTCTAGCTTTTAACTCAGCTATGATTGAACCATCATCATACAACGACAATCGGGTATTCATTACTCATAAGGAAAACAGAGATTTTCTGCTCAGAGCATCAGCAACCACATTGGTTTTTCCCGAATGATAATCAATAACAAGATCATAATCTTTCAATAATTCAAGCCACCTGTGCTGTCTCAAATTCAAATCTTTCTGTGACATCAATATTTCAAACTTTTATGATCAATGAATATGTGACATTTTTCACCAAACAAGTAATGCCGCCAGATTTTTAATGCAAACACTATGGCTGCCAATTCAAGATCGTGTGTCAGGTAGTTCTTTTCATGTGGTGATGTGTTTCTAACTAACTATGATCACAATAAAGGCAAGTGCACCTATCGTTTAATAGTATAGTTATGATAAGATCAGTAGTATCGTATCCACAAGGACCAAGAGTACTAGTAATTACTATCTTTCTATTATTTAGCCTAAGAACTGGAGTGGTTTCATTTTAAACTAAAACTTAATTAAAAACACGACAACGAAAGAATTAGGAAAATACTTTTAGACAACTCATATGATAAAGACAATACCTAAGGAAGAATCCACCTAGACTTCACTTATTACTTTTGATTCATATGATTTATTCACTTGACTTAATCCGTAAAAATCCCTGATTTATGTTAATATCTCTTTCAAGATTAAAAACAACTGACTCTAGGTTAATTAATTGAAATTTCTTTCTAATTAAAACCCCTATTGTCTCATTAACTCGATCTATGGATTCTCTTATTAGATTTGACTCTAATCTGGCAGATTTTCGTCGCCCTATTTCTAGGGTTGCAATCAACTCCGCTTAATTGTGTTGATCTACTCTTAAACAGGGACTTTTGCTCTACTGAATAAGCACATCCGACTTGAATCAATAACCTGAATTATCAAAACAAGAATAAGAACTCACAATTAAGAATAAGAACAAGTATTTATCTTATAAATCAAATAGTAATAAGATCTGTCTTAGGTTTCACCCCCTCAGGTATTTAAGGGATTTAGTTCATACTGATAAATGGAAACATCTTAAAATAAGGACAACAAAAAAACATAAGAAAACCCAAAAACTTCTAAGGAAATTGATAGGAGATCTTCAGTCTTGATGGAGATCTTTCTCCTAAGCTGCTCCCGACGGTTGTATTTGAGTATTTTTTGCCTTCTGACCGGCGTCCTCTTTTAGGTTTCCCCCTAGGGTGTTTATATAGGCTTTGGGATGTCTTTCTTGGCCCACAAGTAACCTTTTCTGAATAAGATTAAACCTGGGTTCGATAGGGACACTCCCGTGTTCGATAGCCTTAGGCAATGCTTGACTTTGCTCGCCACACACAGCCGTGTGGTCTACCACTTAGGCTGTGCTCGATTCTGCTCATCACACACGGCCGTGTGGTCTGCCCGTGTACGTTGGTCCAGGCCGTGTTGATTTTCGAGGTAGGCTTATTTTGTCCTTTTTTGGCCCGTTTCTCATTCTTTTCGACTCCTTAAGCTCTTCTGAGTGTAAAACATGAAATTAAGGGATTAAGAGCATCAAATTCATTAAATCTAATGAAAATTCATCCAAAAATAAGCCAAGCATGAGGTTAAAATATCTATAAACTATGGTTTATCATGTGGCTTTAGCTGTCTTGAAGCATAGGCTACTACTTTACCTTATTGCATCAAGACACAACCTAAACCATGCAATGACGTATCACTGTAAACTATAAATTCCTTACCCGATTCAGGCTGAAATAACACAGGTGCCTCTGTCAATAAAGCTTTTAATCTGTCAAATCTCTGCTGACATTTGTCAGTCCACTCAAATTTTACATCTTTTTGTAGTAAACGAGTCATCGGAGAAGCTATCATTGAAATTTTTTTTACAAACCTCTGATAGTAACCAGCTAGTCCCAGAAAACTTCAGACTTCAGACACATTCCTCGGTGGCTTCCAATTAATAATGGCTAAAATTTTATTTGGGTCTACCCTGACACCTTCAGCAAATACTCTATGCCCAAGAAAACTGACTTCCCATGGCCAAAATTCACATTTACTAAATTTGGCGTACAATTGTTTCTCTTGCAGACTTTGCAACACTATCCTCAAATGCTCAGCATGTTCATTTTCATCTCGAGAGTAAACCAAAATATCTTCTATAAATACCCCCACGAACCTGTCTAAATATGGGCTAAAAATTTTGTTAATCAAATCCATAAACATTGCAGTTGTATTTGTCAAGCCGAATGGCATCACAAGAAACTCATAGTGTCCATACCTGGTTCTAAAAGTTGTCTTTGACACATCTAAATATTTTACGCTTAATTGATAGTAACCAGTGCGAAGATCAATCTTTGAAAATAAAATGGCACATTTTAACTGGTCAAACAAGTCATCAATACGAGGCAATGGATACTTCATCTTTATCGTAACCTTATTGAGCTATCTGTAATCAATACACAGCCTCAACGACCCATCCTTCTTATTTACAAATAGAATCGGAACACCCCAAGGCGAGAAACTAGGTCGAGCAAAACCTCTGTCAATCAATTCTTGCAACTGTGCTTTCAACTCTTTCAATTCAGTAGGAGCCATCCTGTAAGGTGCTATAGATATAGGTGTTGTACCCGGAACAAGATCTATGGAGAATTCTACTTCTCTATCCGGTGGTAAACCAAGCGATTCTTCTGGGAATACATCAGGAAATTCACATACAACCGGCACTGACTGAATCTTTGATTCAGACAGTTTAGTATCCAACACATATGCGAGATAAGTGTCATAACCTTTCCTTACATATTTCTGTGCTAATATTACTGAAATCACATTAGCTAATCCATCTAGTTTATCAGATTCAACATGAAGTAATTCACCATTTTCACATTTCAATACAATATTTCTTCTTACAATTCATCATTGCATCATATTGGGTTAACCAATCCATTCCCAAAATCACATCAAATTCATCAAATGGTAATAACATCAAGTCAACCGAAAATCAATAACCTTTTACCATCAATGAACAGTTTTTACAGACTTTATCCACCATAACACACTGGCCCAGGGGGTTTGAAACTGTAACCACTAATTTAGTGAATTCAACAGGTAAATTTTTAACAATCACTAAATTCGTGCATATGTAAGAATGTGTGGAACCAGGATCAATCAAAGCAGTAATATCAGTATCAAGTAGAGAAAATGTACCAATAATGACGTCTAGTGTAGAGGCATCTCCTCTAGCACGAATAGCATATGTTCTTACATGTGCTCGTGCCTCAGATCTAACTGTTGTATCCTTGGTAGTACCTCGACTACCACCACCACTGCCGGGATGACGGGGTGGTCTGCCTCTCAAGGCAGGATTACTAGGCTTTGGAGTTGGTTCTATCTCTTTTTCAACTCTTTCGGGACAATCCCTAAGAAAATGGTCAAGCGAACCACATCCAAAACAAGCTCCACTTCTAGACCGACATTCCCCATGATGAAATTTGTTACAATGTTTACATTTCGGTTTGGGATTACCAACACTACCCACATTGGTCGCAGATGGAGATGAAGACCTCGGGTTAGAACGTTGAGAGCCCCACTCTCTTCCAAAATATCCCATAAAGATGGTCACACGATCATAATACTTCTTTAATTTCTTAAAAGCAAATAATTGTGACTTACCCATAGTTCTTTTTCCAAAAAATCGAGACTCTCTTTCAGCTTGTTTCTTTTCTTTACTCAATTCCTCAGCTTTGTATACTCAATCAGTTAACATCGCAAATTCCCTTATTTCAAGAATTCCAATCAATAACTTGATATCTGCATTTAAACCCTCTTCAAAGCGTTTACACATCTCAGCCTCGGTTAGAACCCATTCTCTAGCATACTTGCTCAACCAAACAAATTCCCGTTCATATTCAGATACAGTCATGTTTCCCTACTTGAGTTCTAAAAGTTCTTTCTTTTTCTGATCCTTGAACCTCTAACTAACATATTTCTTTCTGAATCCAGTTTGGAAAAATTCCCATGTAATGCTCTCTCTCGGTACCACCAAAGTTATGGTATTCCACCAATGATAAGCTGTATCTTTTAGTAAAAACACTGCACATTTCAAACATTCGGCAGGTGTACAGGATAATTCATCAAAAATCACTTTGTAAAAGTTGTTTATTTATCAACAACCTTTCATTTTCTACCATAAATTTCTAATTTCCAGCATACACATCCATGATCCATTTTCCATACTTTGATAACTTTTCAAATTAATCCCCCAAATAGATAGATTAGACTATCCCGGTTTTGAAAAATATCAAAATTACTAAAAATGGGACAAGAAAACTTACCCAATTAGGCCTTGAAAGTTTCTTCTCTCTCCCAGGGTTTCCATGTGTTTTTAGGTTGAAGATGATGAGAAAATAAGATGATATTTTCTTTTCATCTTTTAATTAATTAAGTATTATGTATTTCCAATTTAGTCCTTGCCCTTTTTCTATATTTCCATGGATGAGTCACTAAGAAAATCTACATACTTTTCTTAATGGTCTAATTACCATATAAGGACCTTTAGTTTTGAATTTCATAGCTATTTAATCCTTATAGCTACCAGAATTCAACTTTCAAAATTTTATGCGATTTAGTCCTTCTCGTAATTAAGCACTTAATCGATAAAATTTTCATATCAAAATTTTCATACGACATGTCGATCATAACACGGACCATATAATAAAATAAAATAAATTTTATTTTTGGGTCAAATTTGTGGTCCCGAAACCACTGTTTCGATTTCACTGAAAAATGGGCTGTTACAATTACAACATATAACGAATCTAACGACAGCATAAAACCTTTCAAATATTAATTTAAATACCAAACATTTAAACTCCATATCATTCATAGCATATTTACATTTACAGGCCTTAAACCGAGTTTTATGGGTCCTAAAAATCAACTAAGAAACAATTAGGGATTAATTTGGAACAAAATAGAAAAATATTAAAAAACAAAAAAATTTAGAAACAGGGGCCACACGGCCGTGTGGCTTAGGGACATGGCTATGTGGCCAAACCGTGTAACAAATTGTGCCCGTGTAACTCACGGTCATACGGTCGTGTCACCAGGCCGTGTAACAACTTGCTTTCATGTGGAAAAAACCTGCAACAACAATAAAAATAACACACGATCGTTGGTGTGTATTTGTATGGTACACGGCCATGTGACAACCCATGTGCACCTAAAATCCTTCCAAAACAAGCAAAAACAAATGTCACGCCCCAAAATTGAGCCTAGGAGTTTTAGGAGTATCTTAAGGATTTTAGCTCTAGTGAACTCGGGAATTTTGTTTGCATGGTATTCAAAAATGTTTTTGTCTATGATATTTTGAAAATTAAAACAATTTTTGACATAATGTTCAAAAGACTTTCAATTTTGAAATAAGTACTAGTTTGTAAAAGGGTTCAGTTTATGAGTTTTTAAAAGGCAATTAAACCAAATTTTAATTTTCACCCTATTTTCTTCCCCTCACCTACAGTTTTCACGATAGTTTTCACCATTTTCTTTTGTTTGTCGTCCTTGCTCTCCCAAGCTCTTCCTATTCAAATTTTGATTCCCAAACTCCATTCCCTTGATTTTTTTCATTCTTCGAACATTAAACCTCCATAGCATTTCAAGAAAAACACTCAAAACACCATAGATTTTTCCATTGTTGAGTTTTTGGGTTTTTCAGATTTTTGGTCAAACGCTTGGTTTTTCATCAACTAAGGTAGTGATTTGATTCCTAATTAGTTTTAAATGTTATCTGGTCTTTTAAACTAAATTTTTAGCTGTTAAATCACATGTTTTGAATAAAAGCAGAAAATTGGATCGTTAATGGTGGATTTCAGGATTTTGGATAAAAACGTGGTTTCAAAGTGTTTTTCAATTAGTTTGATGTAATTAGAAGTTTTCTAAATTGATTTTAAAGTTTCGTTAAAGATTTCCAATGTTTTAATGAATTTTCATAAAAATCGGCATAACTTGTTGAAAAAATTTCATTTAAAGGTTGAGAATCTACCGTAGGTGAATAATTAGATGAATGGAATTCGTTTTAGGCAAAAAAAAAATAATTAAGTGTAGACCGAGATAATTGGAATTCAAGTTTGCTATGTCGAAGGTTTGGTTACATGAGAACTTAGCTTAGGATTATGACTTTGATTGTTTGAGGTGAGTTCTTAGCTAATTGTTGATTATAATACTATGTGATTTATTGTGTTGAAGCTTCAGATTCGTTAGGACCTTCTACAAGTCAAGGAAAGGCTAGTTTGGGTTTTCGGCATTTAGGTGAAAACGTAATTTGTGAGTGTTGGAATCACTACTTGTAGACACCATTCATTACGTTAAATGGGAATTTAGAAGCAGCCTAAACCCCTACTCTAAATTCCGAGTGTAAGTTTTCTCATACTCATGATTTTATAAGTGAAAATGTGTTGTGAATTTGTGGATTAAAATGTGATATTGTGATATGTGTAATAAGCTTATGATGGCTATTGTGAAAGAATTGATTCTAGGAAAGTTATGCATGCCATATGAAAGTGATTATGTTGTGTTTATAATGTGATTATGTAGCGATAAAGTGCAGAAAATGGTAAGTAATTATGTTTGCCAATTATAGACATTTTGGCCTTGTGATGTTTGAGACCACTGGATATAGTTGGCATGCCATAGGATTGTGAGTACTCACCCATATATGTTGTATGTTTGGGGCGTTAATGCTCGGGACAGATTTGGGGTGATAAGGGAATGTGAGCTAAGCTCCAGTCATCGGGATATGTTTAATGTGTTGGAGAGTGCTAGCTGTACACTTCACTTTTTGGGATATATTCGGATCTATAAGTCATTTGGTGTGTTGGAGATCCGTGTATCCAATGTGTGATGATAGAGCTCACTTTTATGTTTCATAGCTCAAGTTTCAAATTATCAATAAATGTGTTTAAGAGTATTGTGATATGTGCTTAAAAGAGTATGTGATTAATATGTAAGTGAACCAATAAGTTAAACATGAATAAGTATAATATGACACTAAAGTTGGGACTACTGTAATTGTGCTACTTAGTTGTTTGTTAATGCATGATGACATGTTTTCATGTTAGTTATTCTGATCATTCATTGAGATTGTTAAGCTCACCCACTCCTTTTTAAACCATTGCAGATTAGTTGGGTTTTGGTGTGAGTGGTGTGCTTCCGAGGGAGTAATCCAAGCCAGACTTTCGCATTATTTCATAGGTGTATATTTATTCGTTTTTTTTATGGGAATTAAAGGCAATGTGGTAGACTTTTTATTGGTTTTGCCATGATATTTAGGATGTTTTCATGATTTGTTTGCTTTAGATTTAAGGACATGGATCTTGATATTTTGATTCTTTTTCAGACATATTTTCAATGTTTTGAACTGATATTGTAGCCGTTTTGACGATTGTTGATGTGGTATAAGTTGCATGTTGAATGGACTTAAGTTAGATTGGACTAATTACTTTAAACTGCAGTATTTTTGTGGTTTGGAGCAGATGTATCATTATTTAGGTTTCAAAATGCTACTTCCATATTTTTCAATGCATAGGAAGTCAATATTTAATTTGCTTGTCACGAGTATCGATACTTAGGGTAATAAAACCGGTGCTTTTTGAAATGTACCGATATTTTCTTGTGTTTTGATTTTATGTGAGAAACAAAATATTAATTTGGTCCCAATTTTTCAAGCAGTATCAATACCATGTAAGAAAATTATCGATGCCTTAGTTTCAGTATCGATACCTACATGATTGTTTTGGAAATTTTGCTAAGTGGTTCTAATGGATGTTTAATTCTTGTTTTAAGCATGTTTGGTGAATGTTCAACATGTTTTAGTGATAACTGGAATATGTATGTCTTGTAATTATTATGAAGCTAAAATGAAAAATATTTTCTTAATAATGAGACCATATGAATTGCATGTGATGTGTAACGGTGATGTGACATCCTGATATTCGGGCTCAGTGTCTGAGCCAGGTATAGGGTGTTACAACAAAGCCATTTTCTTAGGTGCCAAGAAAACCCAAATTCATCCATTTACATGCCTTCAAAATACATTCAAACAAGCTTAAAACATAGTAATACATTCATCCTAAATGCTTAACCAATATGCCATCATTTGGCACCACAATTCATACACCAAACTATTTCAAATTCAATGCTACAAGTTCATATCTTAACCATATAACAAACATACCAGATTAACCAATATACCATTTACATGACATTCCACCATAACCTATTTACTTTCAAGAAGCCTAAACAAATTGACCAAAAACACATATACATAGACATTTACAAGCCAAAACAAAAGTCATATATACAAGTAAGCTCAAACCACATCATATTGGCAAAATAACATAAAAACTCCTATTACATGTCATTTATAACCATCAACAAAATAACCAAAACATCTACCAAAATGACAGAGGGATAGTGTGTATGTGCTCTGACTAGGTTCCAACTGATCGAGCTTTCTGATGATCTACAAGAAAAGAAAAACAACTAACGTAAGCAACTAGTGCTTAGTAAGCTTGTATAAATCTTAAACATAAACTTACCAAATAAGCTCAATTTATATATTTCATACAATATTCCATTGGCATGCTCATAAGATTATTCATTGCCTATTTACAACACTAACCTCACGAGTTAGTGAGTTCAATAATGAACAAAAAATCTATCCATATCAATAAACATAATTTTTGTGCATATCCATATACATCACATCATTACATCTCTAATATGTAACATACATATATTTCAAAGCATTCATACAACCTTTTTCCATTTCATCCATCAATGTTATATAACATATCTTGTAATTACGATTATTCGATTAAGCCTTTACCCGTTGAACCAAATGAAACAACATCGGATACAAGGGAACAATGCTCACACAAAGTGTGCCTGTATCTATAACTGTGACTGTATCTGTAACGCTCACACGAGCTATAAAATGGGCCTGCTCACATGAGCTATGGAGAATTCGCAACAAATGCAAGACCTCAACCATTGCTAGGACATCTAAAACCAACACCAAAACTGTATAACCTCTAGTGACATGTCATTTGTATCCTAAGTATTCACAAGGTTCGAATGAGACAAATTACATGTCCAAATCCTTTATCTTCACTCCATTATAACTTGTCAAATATACATTATTGAAATTCACATTTTCAAACATAATCATCAATTTAATTAACATTATAATTCAATCCAAATCACTAGTTAGCATTACACAATCAACTAAAACTATATAAAGCACAACCTTAATCAATAATTAAACCAAAATAACAATTAACAAAATTAATCAATATATGAACTTACCTATACAGAAATGATTACGAACATGAACCCAACGACTATTCTGCTACTTTGGCTTTTCCGCGATTTGAGTCTGATTTATTCGTTACTTGATCTAGATAATAATTTTCATTCAATTAAACAATTAAAATAGCTTAAATAAACAAGCTTATACTCATAGGCCCTTTTATTATAAAATTTACAAAATTACCCCAATATTTTACCTTTTATGCAATTTAGTCTATAAACTGGAAACTTGCAAATTAACCAATTTTAACCTCTATTCATGCTAGCCGAATCTCTTAGGGACCTTTTCTAGCCCATATTTATCATGTTTTCAAAAAAATTTCATGAAGTTTTACCATTTAAACAATTTAATCCCTAAATATTAAAATTAACAAAACTATTTTACAAACTACTCCTATTTAGCTATCAAACTCATGAATCAATCAACTAAGTTCACAAACACATATAAATCATTCAATCAACTAAGTTCACAAACACATATAAATCATTCATGGTAAATCCCTAAAATTTTAGAAATTTCACAAATTAGCCTTTGGGCTAGCTAGATTAAGCTAAAACGACTTTAAAAACATAAAAATAATGAAAAATGGGTTACAAAATACTTACATGCACACAAATACAACTTTTCCGAATGCTTCCTAGGTTTGGCTGACTTTTTCTGTTTCAAAACAAAAAGAAAGGAAGAAGATGATAACTTTTACTATTTGCTTATGTTAGTAATTTACTTAAATACTATTTTGCCTTTAAAACAACATATAACATAACTAAAATGTGTGTATAAAATCTTCTACTAAATAACCAAAGGTAAAATTACCTAATAAATCCATCCAACCTTTTTTCCTTATTAAATTAACACCTTTAATCTTATGGAAACTAACTTTTGCAGCTTTTACAATTTAGTCCATTTACCTAATTAGCTATTTAAACGTTAAAATATCTTAACCATATTTTTATATGACTCAAATAAATACTCGTAAATATTAAATAAATAATATTTACTATCTCACTTGTTAGAATTGTGGTCCTAAAATCACTATTTCTGACACCATTAAACATAGGTTGTTATAGTCCAAGTGATCTCTAGCTTGGGTGTCCTTACACCATTAACATTTGTAGTTTAAGGATTTTAACTAGTAAGCACTACCTTCCTTTCCTTCTTATCTATGGACTTAATAAGCACATTTATACTTGCTTTCTAATAGGTGTAGTTGAAGTTGTTGAGCATAAGGGATTTGAAGATTGAACTGCATTCTATGTCTCAACAATTCAAAACATGATCTTCACCCACTACACCAAAACAGACTTTTAGCGGCGTTTTAATAAAAAACGCCACTGTAACATCCTGAATTAGGGGTTGTTTGAAAATTTAATTATTTGTTCCCATGTGTGTGTGTGCTTGAAGAAATAAATACTATGATTTATTTGGCATGTTCTAAGGTCTAGAATTAAACCCGAGTTAGGCCTGACTTAGTATTAAATTTTTTTTTTAGTATCTAAAAGGAGGGAGCTAGGAGATAGGGGTTAAGTATAAATCTGGGAGAAACATGACACGAAAAATTGGGCTTGGTAAAGTGGCTCCCATGCGCCACTTAAGGGTTGGAAATAACGCTAGCAAGGGCCTGGTTCAAGGCACGGCAACAGCAAGTGGCGTTTTATTTTTGGGTGTTGGCATTAAGAAGGAAGGGGCTGAGTTAAGGAGGGTAAAAACGATGTTGTGGACAATGGTGGACAAGAAAGTCAGCTTGGCGGAGTGGCTAGGGGCGCCACTTAAGGGTCTTGGCAAGGGACTCAAGTTCGAATAGCATGGGAAGCACATGGGTTTTATTTTTGGTTTTGGCGTAAGACAAGGGAGCTAGGGAGTGAGGTGTTAAAAGATGTTTTGGGTGGATTATATCACAACTGGCGCTGGCAAATTGGCTGGGACGTTAGCTGCAGATTATGGTTCCAGGGAGGTCGCAGGTTCGAAGCTCAATGGCAAAGATAAGGGGTGTTTTTTTTTTTTAATTTGATTTTGCAAAGAAATTGGAAGGCATTGGACTACACATGGGAGCTTCAATAGATAAAGATTAAGCTGATGTTGTTTAATCCTTTTAAAATTCGGCTGGAGTGGGGGGGGATAAATATTAGTTTATTTTGTATTTTATTTTAAAGAGGTGGATAGGGGATAAGGATAATGCATGGGATTATTTTATTTGTTAATTGTTAAAGGATAAGAGAATATATAGGAAATTGATAAAAGATTAAACTAGTTTTTGGTTTTAGAATTCATTTGGGTATGCTAACCTTTAGTTAATTATTTATTTATGTTAAGATAGAAAGCAAGGGTGGGTTTATTGTTTAATTGTTTTTGAAAAGGTGATAAAGGTGGGGATAGGAGATAAATGTTTTTTTTAGTGATAATTAAAGTTGAAATTATCAAAAAGGGGGAGAGTTGGCCGAAGGTGGGATTGTAGGCAAGGTTAGCTATCGGTTTTGAGAGCATAGCCGAATGTTCCTCAAAACTCATTCAAGGCTATTTTCTTTTCTCTCTAATTTGCTGCTGCCGAATTTCCCTTGTTGCATTGCCTAAATTTTTCAAAAATTCCAGCTTCTTTTCTTCTACTAAGGCCAAACCACCACCACTTTCCTTACATCTCTTCTTTTTTTTTTTTTTTTTTCAAAAATTCCTATTAGCCGAACCTACACCTTTCTCTTCTCAAAATTCCAGCCTTCAACCTTGAGTTAGCCGAATCTCTTTATCCCCTTCTTGCTGAAATCTTTCCTCCTCCATTAGAGTTACTTTGGCCGAATATCAAGGGAGCACAAGTTTCTTTTCGGGATTCTTTTTCAATCATTAGTAAGAGGGAAGCCATAGCCATTAAGGGAAGCTTTCGGAATTTATTCTCCTAAGGTAAGGTGGTAAGTAACATTTGGCTATAGGCTTTGGTTATGTATAGGTGTGCAAGCCAATTATAAACAAATGTTTTGGTAGGAATCTCGACAGGACAAGTGACAAATACGGGAATTCGGTGAATTGGAGGAAACAACGTCTCGGGATTTCGCTAGTATATTTGGGATTTGCTAGTAAATAGGTGTGTAAGATCTCTCTACACACTTTATTAATTTACATGACATTATTGTTTGCCTTAAATCTTTTTGGTTGTGGTTAGCTTGTGGCATAATCGTGGATTTCGGGTAAAGTCCCTTAACTTGTAATTTTTGATATATGTTTGCATGCCATCACATGATGTTTAATGCTATGACATGATATATGGAACTTGATGTATAAGCATGTGATGGTGGGATTGATGAGAGGGGGGGATGAATTATGGACTGTCGCCAGTGGTTTTGACCACAAGATGGGTTGGCCCCATCAGACTGTTTGTGACCTATGGTCATCAGTGGTTTTGACCACAACGATTGATTATTTGCATCTAAGTCCCAGTGGTTTGGTACCACCAGTGGTTTTGACCACATTTGATATATTGTGATCTATGGTCATCAATGGTTTTGACCACACGATGGGTTGGCCCCATCATTTAAATTGTGACTTTAAGTCATCAGTGGTTTTGACCACACGGGGTAGAAAAGGAGTATGGATGGCTAGTTGGGTTGCATGAGCATGTTTATTAATGAATTGTGTATGAGATGTAATTTTTGGTGGGGATTTACACACTCGAGTCTTGGTGACTCACCCTTTCCTTAACATTTTGCGGATGAGTAGATCGCGGAGATGGAGCCTGATGGACTCGAGGTGGCCATGCAAATGGAAATTTTGATTAGATGAACTTGGATTTTGTTTTATTTTACTTTAATGTTGGTTTTATTTTAATTAAGTTGTAATAAGGCCTCCTAGATATATTTTTATTATTCTATGTTTTGGATTAATTTGTTTAAACTATTTCTTAACATTAAATTAAGTACACATGTTTTCTAAAATTTAATCGCAAAATGTTTTATCGTGCCATCGGGCACACCTGAATCGATAACAACTTGACTTAATAAATATTTCTTTTATAAACCTAAGTATAGTTTTATACCCCTCAACTGTTTTAAACAAGACACTGTCTTTTATCAAAAAGTTAATTCGGCTTAAAGGGATTTTCAAAAAAAATATTTTCTCTGTAGCACACCAACTTCGGTCGTAGTGTTTGGGCCGGGTTTAGGGTGTTACAGCCACAAATATTATACATTAGTGGCGTTTGAAAGAAAACGCCGCAAAAAGTTGAGCAATAGCGGCATTTTTGGTCCAAACGCCGCTAAAGATCTGAGCATTGCGTCGGTTTCGTAAAAACGACGCTAAAGATCTGAGCATTAGCGACGCTTCCCCAAAAACGCCGCTAAAGATCTGAGCATTAGCGGCGCTTTCGTAAAAACGCCGCTAAAGATCTGAGCATTAGCGGCGTTTCTTTAAAAATGCCACAAAAGGTAAGCTTTAGTGGCGTTTTTTATAAAAGCGCCGAAAAAAAAAATTTTATTTTAGGGCTTAGGGTTTAGAATCTAAGGTTTAGAGTTTTAGGGTTTATGATATAATGGTTATTATTTGGGTTAAGGGTTTATGTTTTATAGCTTAGGGTTTATGGTTCAGGGTTTTATAGTTTGGATTTAGGGCTTAAGGTTTGGGGTTTAAGGTTTAAGGATACTATTTGAAAACCGAAAAACATTTGGAATTTACTGAGGTTCATGCTATTTTGTACTACACCCATATTATTTAATATAAGAATATAAAATATATGTTTTATACTACACTAACATTGGCCACATGAATTCCCAAAAATTTGGTCTCGGATTATGGTTTAAGGTCTACGGTTTAGAGTTTAGGGTTCGAGTTTTATGGTCTAGGATTTATGGTTTGGGGTTTTGAGTTTGGGGTTTATATTTTGGTGTTTGTGGTTTGGGGTATAATATTTAGGGTATAAGATTTATGATTTAGGGATTATTGGATTTTTTAGAATATAAATCAAAATAAGATAAATTTAAATTATTATTTTTAAAAAATATATATCAAAATGAGTTAAATCCCAAAAGCATACATGAAGAATGGTTTAGTGTGCAATTGTATACATGAACTTTAATTTGATCCAGATCTTGTAAAATATTAACACAATTATTGATATAATTAACATAATTTTTTATTTATATATTGCACATACATAAAAATTTATATTTATTCATTATAGAAATATATTGATGTATTTATATTTTAAAATAATATCTATGATTAAATCAAAATTAAAGATTCAACTATACATTTAAACCACAATTAGAATTTCACATCTAGAATTACACATTAAACCAAAATTCATATATAATTCTGAGATGTATCTATATCAAAATTTAAGTGTATACATATAATTAAATGCCATTTATATAAAAATCTAAACAACTAGTGTTGATGTAAAAAGAAAGAAAAAAGAAATTCCTAAAAGAGTTGATAATGGTAATTAAATTTTTACATTTTAATAATAAAAAATTAAAAAATAAAAAACTTAAAAACTTAGAAATTTAATATTTAATATTTTAGTTAAAAAGTTCAATACTCAAAATATAATAAAAATAAAAATTCAAAAAAAATGATAATCTCAGTAGAAAAATTTTGAAATATAAAACATAGAAAAATATAGGTTAAAATTAAAATTAAAATTAAAATTAAAATTGAAAAAAATTAAAATTAAAATAGGATATGCTATAGTGGCATTTTTAAAGAAACGCCGCAAATTGTTTGTTTATGTTTTAGTGGCGTTTTATCAAAAACGCCGCAAAAGGTTGGGATATAGCGGCGCTACTCAAAAAACGCCACAAAAATGTTATTGTATTTTAATTAAAACGTCATCGGTTTGTATGTTTTTTAGTGGCGTTTTATGTTAAACGCCGCAATAGGTAGGTATTTAGCGGCGCTATTGGATAAAAGATGCAAAGCTTGAATTGTTTTAGGCAAAACATCACCGTTTTGTTCTCCTTCATTTCCCCCAACCATTAAACCCGATTGACTGAATCAATTTCCCCTTCTTTTGAATTTCATTTCCCCCTTCCCCTGAAATCCCTAAATTGAAGCCCAAAATTGCAAAATTTCAACCTTTTTACGTTAAGGTTTTCCCCCCAACCTTTTCTCCCTACTATTTTTTCCCTTCGAAATCGCTAATTTCAACCCGAAATCAGCAGCCCCACTATTTTCCCCAAATCGCCAGCCTTGAAATCGGTATTCAAGTTTTGTTGTTGGCATCCATGATTTGTTCTCCTGTCAGAAAATAGAACGAGCAAAAAATGTAAGCTCATTTTTAGTGTTGTAATAACTTACTTGCAATTCTGCGGTTTGGGTTTGTTTTACTATTTTGTGGAATCTGAAAGGAATCCATCAGAGGATCCACTGGTTCTTTGGCTTAATGGTGGACTTGGATGTTCCAGCTTTGACGGCTTTATTTACGAGCATGGTATATAGATATATAGTAATATACTATAGAACGTAAACCATAAGTCAATGCAAATACTTCATCTGTTTCACCAGATATTACAATATTTCAGATTTACCTTAGGGTTTACAATAATCTACTTATTTGGGTTTCTAGACTTTGAAATTATTTACTTGAACAACGAGTGGTGGAAAGGTAAAAGTTCTGCAATTTATTTACTGGAGTATTAGGGATCCCCTATAGTAACTCAGTTGTTCCTGTTTTGTTAAATTTATAACAATTGCTTTGAATTAACAGGGCCTTTCAATTTTGAAGCAGCAAAGGCAAATGAGAGTTTGCCCCAACTACATCTCAATCCCTATAGTTGGTCCAAGGTTGTAATTTTTTACTTTTGTTTTATGGGACAAAAGGGAGATGTTTGATTTGTTTATGTTCGTTTCCCCATTGTGGTAAAGATATCATATTCATAGTTGTCTTTTTCTTTTAGGTCTCTAACATTATATATTTAGATTCTCCGGTCGGTGTTGGGTTTTCATATTTGAAGAACAAAAGCGATTATGAGACTGGTGATGTACAGACTGCCATTGACACCCATGCATTTTTGCTCAAGGTTATACATCAAATTTATTTATTATTTTCTTTATTAATTGAGATACTTATCTGTTGTGTATCAGTGGTTTGAACTATACTCTGAGTTCCTTCCAAACCCCTTTTTTGATTCTTTACCAATGTGGCAATCTCTAATGCTATTCTCTTCACTTCTTAACTATTTTTCAATACAATGATTGGTGTCTTCTCATATTTGGCTTGGGCTAGGTAGAGCATTTATCTGTTATTAATGCTAAACCAAAATCTAAACCCTTTCTTATTCTTGCTTCACTCCTATTCCACTCTGAAACTTTACTTTCTAGAACATGTTTTGTTTGAACACCTCTTACTGAAATTATTTAAAGTACATACTTTGAAAATGATTAGCGAGAATGATATCATCTCGGGTTCCTTTTACAGAGACATCTTGTGCTTGGATTGATTTCTTAAATTATAAAGGTAACTTGATCTCTCAAATTATTGTCTAATCCAAAGCAATTAAAATTTTGCATAGGCCATTCTTGCTAAAAATCTATGCTGGTTTAGATACAACTGTTGGCAGACCTCAACTTGAAGAAAACACCTCAGTTGGTGGAGCTTGTTGATGATAGTAAGGTAATGTATTGTTTCACAAGAATATCAGTTCATTTGACTATACTTGTTTTGTGGAACATTTTAAGGAAATGTACTACTTATATTTTTTATATCATATACCAATATTTTAAGGAAAAGTTCTACAATTATGATGAATTTTTCAATCTTGTCTATATTTTTTTCTGTAAAGAGCTTAAAGCGTTGATTCGTTCAGTATTTCTTTTCACGATTCAATATTGAGATATATAATTCTATGCTATTCGGTTCCTGGAGATAGAACGCATAACTTCTTGGATTTTTGCCAAATTTGAGATAGTAATCTGCAAGGTAATTGCAACCTTAATTTATTTTTTATCCTTAATTTGGTTATAGTTTTTGGGATTGTAACTTTTTTTGTCGAGATTAGTTCATTAAGTCTGAACTTGAAAACAATTCTGTAACACCCCAAACACGGCCCATGCATTACGAGCGGATTTGGTATGTCACATAAAGAAAATGTTTTGAGAACTTATGAATGTACTAAAGAATGACATTAATATAAGAATGCAAGTTTGATTTATAACTATTCGATAAAATACAAATTTCGAGAAGTTGATTAATATATCGGAAACTAAATTATTGAACTTTAAAACCACAGGGGAAACGTAAAACATCATGTGATTCTTACTAAAATAGGCGCTACTTGGTTGTGTTTAAGTAAACAAGTTTTGTATGTAAATATTTGATAAAATACAGCTATTTTTGAAAGATCGTTTTGATGAGTCAAAAATTAAGGTAGTGAGCTTTAAAATCGTGACTTTTGAAAATATCGTTGATAATTCGAGAGAAAATTTCCGTGTTAAAAATATTTGTAAAAGTTTATTTTGAAATTCATTTGTTAATTGATTTTGGAAAATCTTTATTTAAGTTTTTAGAAAAATTCCCATTTAAAACAATTCAAGCAAAATAAAAGTACGTCAAACAGAAAGCAAAAGTAAAATACTCAAGAGGCCTTATTACATCATAAAAACCCAAAATAGTAAAGTGAACGGAAATAGAAATCTAAAGTTCAAAATAAAACACCATTTCTGAAGTATGGCCTCCACCCGAGTCTTCCATGGCCCAAGTCCTCATCACGGAGCGCTACCTACAAGGGTTAAGGAAAAGGGGGTGAGTTACAAGAACTCAGTGCATAATCCCCTTACCGTCATCCACTGGGCCTCAACCCATTTAGCAATAACTTGGGCTTAAGCCCATTTAGCATACACTTGGATCGAAGCCCATTTACATAATAATATTAAGATGACATGTATGCAACCCAACCCATCCTAATAATCCATCCGCTACACACCACCCGTACCATCCCATCACACCTGTGGGGATCAAGTCAACCCACCTCGCCAAACACACCAATCGCAAGCAAGTTGCCATTTATAATATATTGTGGCCAAGCCACCGCTGCAGTCAAACTGCTTTTCATAATTTTTGTGGCAAAGCCACTAGAGTCATAATTATGCGTGGCATATCCACTATACAGATTGTGGCAGAGCCACCAGAATATCATATACGGTAATATAACCAGCACACAGCCTTGGGTAAATATGATCAACACAGAGTCGTTAACCATATGCTAGGCACATAGCCATTATCAGAATTTGTGGCAGAGCCACCAGAATCAGAATGTGGCAGAGCCACCAGGCTACACTTCTCTACAGTCATTAACCCGCCCCATGCTCATGATGAAATGCTATGTATCAACATAAAAAAGTGTAATAACAATAATACACACGATATTTAACTACGAATAAGAATATAATAGTCATCTTCATTCATTTAGAAGTGTTTCGATAATTTTACCCATCGAGGGTAATTCGGTAATTTTACCCATTAAGGGTAATTCGGCAATTTTGCAACCCAGAGGGTATTTCAGTAATTTATCATGGTGAATCGGCCAGAACTTTGTAATTTGGCCCGCTAAGGTATTCTAGCAAATCGGCCCATAGGGGCATTTTAGTAAATCGGCCCGTAGGGGCATTTTAGTAAATAGGCCCGTAGGGGCATTTTCGTAATTTGGCCCATAAGGGCATTCTTGTAATTCGATAATTTTACCCACTAAGGGTAATTCGATAATCTCGCAACCCAGAGGTATTTCGGTAATTTACCCTCCATGGTTATTTTGGTAATTTCGCAACCTAGACTTAACTACTAATGTGGGGTATAAAAATTGAAACTGTCCATCTACATTATACTGACTAAATTGACTATAACTCGAGTTAGGAAACTCAAAATTTAGATCCGTAAATTTTCCTTCAAACTAGACTCATATATCTTCTTACTACAATTTTTCCAGAATTTTTGGCTTAGCCATTTAGTACAGTTTATTGATCAAAGTTTCCCTTGTTTCACTGACCAACGGTTCTGACCTCTCTTACCCTAAATTTAAATATCTCACTTTATGATTTTCACTGCTCCCACTTGTTTCTATTGAAAATAGACTCACTAAGGAATCTATACATATATCTTATAACTCATAATTCACTTTGTACAATTTTATACGATTTTTCCAAGATAGAACAGGGAACCACAAAGTCAATCAGAACCAGTCTCACTAAAATTAAAATATCATAGAATTTAAAATTCCTTTTCCTTCTCCACTTCTTCCATATAAAAATAGACACAGTAATCTTTAATTCAATATCTTATTCACTTATTAATCCCTTTTCTCCTATTTTTCGTGATTTTTCAAAATCACATCACTGCTACTAACCAAAACTGTTTCATTGCAAAATATGGTTACCACTACGAACTTACGCACGCCCGAGTGATCACGGATGCCGGTTTCTAGTTTTCCTTGGTATTTCGACCAAATCACAGAACATTTCATGCAAATTTTCAGAGAAGTGTGAGATTACACACCATTTCTGTAATATCCCAAATTTGAGTATCATTTGTGTTGGCTTGAGTATGAATTTTGTGTGTTAGCATAGTCTTGTGAAGGCTTGATTTTATTTAGGAAGCTAGAATAAATTTTAGTATGGTTCATTTAATGAAGTGGATTAAGTGAGCTTAGCACTTAAGTTAATTTAAGTGTTCATTTATAGCATAAGAGGAGTAAGTGGCAAGATGGTTAAGGAGCTTGAAAGGTTGCTTGAGGTTAGAGGCTCGAGTAGCATGTTTAGCATTTTGAAGGTTTATTTTTGAATCTTTGCAGTGATGGACGGTCAAACTTATTTATGATAGGTTGGACTATTGTTTTTGGTAAGTTGAATATATGATTAAGGAAAGCTTGATATTGGGGATAAGAATTTTGAAGTTATGGAAGGTTATCTTAAGGTTATGGTAAGATGGGGGGACATAAGGCTTGGCTTGTGGGAAATGTTTTGGAAATAATTCCTATGCCTTTAGTGGATGAATGTGGATGGCATTGGTGTCTAGGGGGGTGGCCGAATTTTGTAAGTAGCTTTGGGGGGAATATCGGCCAATTTTTGTCATTTGAACATCTTTTTGCAATTGTCTTTCCTCTACAAAAATTCTCTCCTTTGGCCGAATGTTATTGTGCATTTTGGTGCAATTTTGGTTTGATTTTAGCCTCTTATTGTTGAACCAAATCACATCATTTTACTTTCTTTCATTTGCCCTTTTGAAACCGAAACTACAATCTAACTTGTGCATTTTTGTGCACTTTCTATTGGCAAAGTAGTGCTTGGCCGAATCTCTCTCACAACCCTCTCTCTTTTCTTCCTTTGTTTTATGCTCAAACACAATTCCCTTTTCTTTCATTTGGCCGAATCTCTTTCTTCCCCAAATCCTCTTTTCTTTTCTTTCTTCCATTGTTGATTAAACTGAATCCCCGTCCCCTCATTTTTATTCTCTTTTCTACTTACATATTCCCTCACTTTTATTCACATATTTTTCTCCTTTCATAACTATATACCCGAAACTTCCCATCTCTTTTAGTCCTTGTTTTGGCCGAATATTCAAGGGTAGTTTTTCTTTGATTCTTTTTATATATACAATCGGTTTTGTAAGATAGGCTCTTTGGGACTTTGGAAGCGATTGATTTAAGCCTTATCTCTCTCTAGCAATCAAAGGTTGGTAAGTCAAAGGGTAAGGATTTTTGTTGATTCATCATTCTTTTGAAAAGACTAAAGTTTTAGGATTAAAGTATTATGGTTTGGCCGAATGGCCTTTGTTAATAATTTTTAGTATTGGCCGATTGTAGGACAAAGTGATCTAGTGCGATAGATCGGATTTTTGGGAGATAGTTCTTGCGTTGGTGAAAGGTGTGTATCTTACACACTTATAACTTGGTTCATATTTGTATATATGTATGTTAAATAACTATTTATGTTGTCAAAGCCGAAATGATGAGTTTTTGAGATGATACCATGATGGTATGAATGAGGATACGGGTAAGTCCGTTTCGATATATGATGTTATTATTCATGGACTAAAATCATGATCTATTTATTATATGATTCATATCAAAGTATGTTAACATGATTTGGTTATCTATTGCATTGTTATGGGCAATATGAGAGGAGGGGGAAGATTAATATCGTGTCGACGGACACCAGTAATTTGGTATCTCCAGTGATTTGGTATCACATTCGTGTCTTCGGACACCAGAGGTTTAGGACCTCATAGCGACTCGTCCCTGTGGTTAACACCACTATGGGTTGGCCCCACTTTTGAGATATAGGATCGTCTGCCAGTGATTTGGTATCACACGTGGGTTGGCCCCACAACTTGATGATTCGTGACTTCGGTCACCAGTGGTTTGGCACCACCAGTGATTTGGTATCACATTCGTGTCTTCGGACACCAGAGGTTTGGGACCTCATAGCGTCTTGTCCCTGTGGATTAATTCCACCGTGGGTTGGCCCCACTTTTGAGATATGGGATCGTCGCCAGTGATTTGGTATCACACGTGGGTTGGCCCCACACTTAATTATTTGTGACTTTGGTCACCAGTGATTTGGTATCACAATTGTGTCTTTGGACACCAGTGGTTTGGCACCACTAGTGGTTTGGTACCACACGGGGTAGAAAAGGAGTTATGGATGGCTAGGTTGGGTGCATTATATATGTATGTGCTTTGTTATAATTTCTGTAAGTATGTGGCAATTACCCGGGAGAGGGAATATGCACTGAGTCTTGGTGACTCACCTTCTCCCTTATCATTTCAGGTGATTCGTGAGATCGCGGATGAGGAGCCGGATGAACTCGAGGAGGCCATGCAATAAATTTTGGTCCTACGTGAACTTTGGTTTGAGAACTTTACTTTATTTATATTTGGTTTTTATATTTTGTGGGTTTGTAATAAGGCCTCTCTAAATTATGGTTTGGATTATTTTTATGTTTTGAGCATGTTTTAAATATGGGTTATAAATTTCTTGATTATTATAATAAATTGAGCACAAAGTTTTCTAAACAATACAACGCGATGATTTTAAAAGCGTTACCATCGGGTAACATAAATTATTTGCCAATTTTAACAACTTGAGTGTTTTCGATAATTTAAATGATTTTCAAATATTAAGTTTCTACATTCAAATGCAAATGGCTTTCAAAGTAATAATTCGAGTTTTCTTAAACTGATATAAATATTTTCAAATTTCGATTTATTCACTTATTTTAAAGTTTTATGTAATTTCAAATTAAATTTTCAGTGTTAACTTATTAAACATGTATTTTCTTCAAATATAGAATTGGAAAAGGGTTTTTCACAAAAATTAAATCTTTAACTCGTTTTTCTTCAAAGTATTTTCCTCAGTGACATACCAGATTCGGTCATGGCGTATTGACCGGGTTTGGGGTGTTACAAATTGGTATCAGAGCCAAGTTCAAAAGCTTGGCTGTGGGCCCGAGGCCCAAAATGTTTCAAAGTATGGTTTTAAAATGTTATTGTATAAAATTTTATGGTTGGAAAAGCATGGCCCCGAGTCTCCGGCATCAATCCGCCCTAGTAAGTACATCAAACTGTTGATTTTGATGTTATGTTATGATGATATTGGCATGAATGTATAGAAGTAGGAACTACTTTAGAGACCCAAAACTATAGGTTTTGTGTGTACTCGCGAAACAACCCTTATTAAAATTTTTCATAAAACTGTGCTTTAAAGAAAGTGGAATAATGACTAATGCATAAAACTTTTAACTTAGATAAGAAGAGACGTTAGACATGAGTACTCGTGGTCGAGGTCATACTACTCGTGGACGCGGTAGGGGTAGGATGGCTGTGTCTGAGCCAGTGAGGTCGGGTCAAGGATCCGAGAATGAGGTACCACCAGTTCCACCACCAGCGGTTGGAATAGAGCATCAAGACCAAACGGGGGATGACGTAGTGTCTCAGGCGGTGTTACGGGTCCTTGAGAGGGTAGCTGGAATGGGTGGAGGCACGGGAGCTCGGAAATCTGTACCCGAGCGACTCCGATCCAATGGAGCCGAGGTATTTTGAGGTGTTTCGGGTGTAGCTCCCAGCTCGGCTGAATATTGGCTAGAGGCGACGGAGCGGATCATGGATGGCTTGGATTTGAGTGCTGAGGACAAGCTGAAAGGGATTGTATCGCTTCTTCGGGATGAGTCATATCAGTGGTGGCTCACGGTTTGGAATGGTGCTGCTGCGGAGGATCTCACTTGGGATTATTTCAAGGCAGCGTATCAGCGGAAATACATTGGATCTAATTACATTGATGTGCAGCGTAAGGCATTTCTGAGTTTGGTCCAAGACAGTAAGTCCGTGTCAGAATATGAAGCGGAATTTTTAAGATTGAGTCGATATGCTGGAGGTATTGTGGCTTCGGAGCACGAGCGATGTGTTCGGTTCGAGGATGGTTTGAGAGACGAGCTGAGATTGCTGATTGCTCCACATCAGGAGCGAGAGTTTGCTGCTTTGGTTGAAAAGGCTAAGATAGTTGAAGGAATCAAGGAATCTGCAAGGCAGAGTTACGATTGGAACAAGCATAAGAGAGGATATGGATCATCTGGGTCAGCCGGTAATGCTCGTAAGAGGTTAGCGCGAGTGGGCGAATCAATGCGGAAGGCACATTCATCGCTAATCGAGGCCGCAGCAATGTAACCGATGTGGGAAGTATCATTGGGGTGAATGTTGGACCGGAGGAAAGGATGTTTCGAGTGTGGCTCGCTAGATCATCGTGTGAGACCCGCCCACGTAAGTAAGCCGAGAATCGATCCGAGGTCAAGGTCGTGCTCGATTCGGGAAGGAGGGACCACCACCGCAGAGGTCGTGGTAATGGTTCTGATCGAGGCCGCGGAGCATCGGGCAGAGGTGCAAGCAACACTGAAGCAAGGCAGCCTGGTTTGGTGTATGCTGCGAGACGTCGAGATGAGGGTGATGCACCGGATGTCATAACCGGTACGTTCTTAATCTTTAGTGTTCCATATACTGCTTTGATAGATGTGGGTTCAGCACATTCATATGTTGCGAGTAGCATAGTCGAAACTATGAGATTAGTTTCTGAGACTGCTTCTAGGAGGATGACCGTACTTAGTCCTCTAGGTCATTCTGTAGAAGTAGATAAGCTGTATAGGGATGTACCCCTAGAACTCCAAGGGGTAGTGTTTGTAGCTGATCTGATGGAACTGCCGTTGGAGGAGTTCGATCTAATTCTTGGAATGGATTGGTTGGTCAAGTACCAAGCGAGTTTGGATTGCGCTGCTAAGCGCATGGTTTTGAAGACAGTTGAAGGTAAAGAGGTGGTCATGATAGGTAATAGAAGAGATTATCTATCAAACGTGGTATCGACATTAAAAGTCGTGAAGATGGTCGAGAAAGGTCATGAGGCATTTGTAGTTCATATGTGTGCTTTGGAAGCTAAGGAATCTTCGGTGGAGAATGTCCAAACTGTAAGGGAATATACGGACGTATTTCCTGAAGAACTTCCGGGACTGCCTCCGGATCGTGAAGTCGAATTTGGTATAGATCTGTTACCTAGAATGGCGCCAGTGTCTATAGCTCCGTATAGGATGGCACCGAAGGAATTGATGGAATTGAAGGCTCAGATTCAGAAGTTGTTGGATCGAGGTTTCATTCGACCAAGTGTTTCGCCTTGGGGAGCACCGGTACTTTTTGTCAAGAAGAAGGATGGTTCGATGCGGATGTGTATTGACTACCGCCAGTTAAATAAGTTGACGATCAAAAACAAGTATTCTTTGCCAAGGATAGATGACTTGTTTGATCAGCTTAAAGGGGCTGCGGTTTTCTCCAAGATTGATTTAAGGTCTGGATATCATCAGTTAAAGGTGAAAGAGGCTTGATATCCATAAGACGACTTTTCGCACTCGGTATGGGCACTACGAGTTTCTGATGATGCCATTTGGGTTGACTAACGCACCGGCAGCATTCATGGATATGATGAATCGGGTATTCCAGCAGTTTTTGGATCAGTTTGTTGTGGTTTTTATAGATGATATTTTGATATACTCGAAGTCAGAGGAGGAGCATGATGCGCATCTGCGAGTAGTGTTGCGGATTCTGAGGGAAAAGCAGTTGTACGCCAAATTTAGTAAGTGCGAATTTTGGCTTAGTGAGGTGACTTTCTTGGGTCACGTTGTATCAGCTGAGGGGATTAGAGTGGATCCTCAGAAGATCGAAGCGATGTTGGACCGAAGCCGCCTAAGTCGATGCATGTTGAGATTCGAGTTTCCTATGTCCAGCGGGTACTATCAAGATTTGTGGAAGGATTTTCTTTGATCGCCGCACCGATGACCAAGTTGTTGAGGAAAGGAGTTCCATTTGTGTGGGCCAGAAGCGGCAAGAAAGTTTCGACAAGTTGAAGAAGATTCTGACTGAAGCTCCAGTTTTGATTCAACCTGAGGCAGGCAAGGAATTCACGGTTTATTGTGATGCATCACATACTGGTCTGAGATGTGTGCTGATGCAAGCAAGGAAGGTAGTGGCTTACGCATCTCGACAGTTGAGACTGCATGAGGCTAATTATCCAACGCATGACTTGGAATTAGCTGCTGTGGTTTTCGCTTTGAAGATTTGGAGACACTATTTGTACGGAGAGAAGTCGATAGTCTACACGGATCACAAGAGTCTTAAGTATCTTTTGACTCAGAAAGACTTGAACTTGAGGCAGCGTAGATGGATCGAGGGACTATGACTATTCGATCGAGTATCATCCCGGCAAAGCTAACTTGGTGGCAGACGCGTTGAGCCTAAGGTTGTATCGGATTTAAGATCGATGTTTGCTCGTCTTAGCTTATATGACGATGGGAGTCTTTTGGCAGAATTGCAAGTCAAGCCGACTTGGTTAGATCAAATCAAGGAGAAGCAGTTGGAGGATAATGTTTTGATTGATCGGAGGTTACGGGTTCAGAACGGAGGTTTAGAGGATTATAGTCTGTCCAGTGATGGAATTTTATGTTTTAAAGGAAGAGCTTGTATGCCGAAGGATGTTGAGTTGAGGCAGAGGATTCTTCGGGACGCTCATAGCGGCCCATATGCTATGCATCCTGGAGGTAGCAAGATGTATCGAGATTTAAGAGAGCAGTTTTGGTGGCCAGCTCTGAAGCGGGAGGTAACTGAGTTTGTGGGCAAATGTCTGACGTGTCAGCAAGTCAAGGCTGAACACCAGTTGCCGTCTGGGTTACTTCAGCCGGTGAAGATTCCACAGTGGAAGTGGGAAAGGATCACTATGGACTTTGTCAGTGGATTACCTCTTACGCCTAGTAAGAAGGATTCAGTTTAGGTGATTGTGGATCGTCTGACTAAGTCAGCTCATTTCATTCCGGTTAGAATGGATTATTCGCTCCAGAGGTTAGCTAAGTTGTATGTGGCAGAGATAGTGAGGTTGCACGGTGTGCCAGTGTCGATCATCTCGGACAGGGATCCTAGATTTACGTCGACGTTTTAGAGAGCGTTGCATCAGGCTTTGGGTACGCGGTTGGATTTCAATCTAAAGATTTCATCCACAATCGGCGGACGATCGGAAAAGAGTTATTCAGATTTTAGAGGATATGTTGAGAGGATGTGTTTTGGACTTGAGAGGTACTGGAAGAGTTTTTGCCGTTAGCTGAGTTCGCATACAACAATAGTTACCAGGCAAGCATTAAGATGGCTCCATATGAGGCGTTGTATGGTAGGAGGTGTCGCACACCTACATGTTGGATAGAGTTGGGTGAGCGTCAGATGTTAGGACCAGAGTTGGTTGCAGAAACTGAGGATAAGGTGAAGTTGATTCAGGCTCGTCTGAAAGAAGCTTCGGATAGGCAGAAGTCATATGCCGATCTCAAGCGAAGGGATATAGAGTTTGCCGTGGGTGACAAAGTTTTTCTGAAGGTCTCGCCATGGAAGAAAGTGTTAAGATTTGGAAGAAAAGGCAAGTTAAGTCCAAGGTTTGTTGGACCGTTCAAGGTGTTGAGACGAGTGGGACCAGTAGCTTATCAGCTTGAGTTGCCAGCGGAACTGAGTCAGATTCACGATGTGTTTCATGTCTCCATGCTTAGACGCTATCGTTCTGATCCACCGCATGTCGTGGCAGTAGAGGAAATAGAAGTGAGTCCAGATTTGACGGTGGAAGAGGAACCTGTGCAAATTCTAGATCGAGATGTGAAAGTTTTGCGTAGGAAGTCAGTTCCTTTAGTGAAGGTCTTATGCCGGAATCATGGCATGGAAGAAGCTACGTGGGAATCGGAGGATGCAATGAGGCAATAGTATCCTCAACTCTTTTGATCAGGTAATTTCGAGGATGAAATTTTCTTAAGGGGGTAGAATTGTAATATCCCAAATTTGAGTATCATTTGTGTTGGCTTGAGTATGAATTTTGTGTGTTAGCATAGTCTTGTGAAGGCTTGATTTTATTTAGGAAGCTAGAATAAATTTTAGTATGGTTCATTTAATGAAATGGATTAAGTGAGCTTAGCACTTAAGTTAATTTAAGTGTTCATTTATAGCATAAGAGGAGTAACTGGCAAGATGGTTAAGGAGCTTGAAAGGTTGCTTGAGGTTAGAGGTTTGAGTAGCATGTTTAGCATTTTGAAGGTTTATTTTTGAATCCTTGTAGTGATGGACGGTCAAACTTATTTATGATAGGTTGGACTATTGTTTTTGGTAAGTTGAATATATGATTTTTGGAAAGCTTGATATTGGGGATAATAATTTTGAAGTTATGGAAGGTTATCTTAAGGTTATGGTAAGATGGGGGGACATAAGGCTTGGCTTGTGGGAAATGTTTTGGAAATATGTGGACAGCATGGGTGTCTAGGGGGGTGGCCGAATTTTGTAAGTAGCTTTGGGGGGGGAATATTGGCCAATTTTTGTCATTTGAACATCTTTTTGCAATTGTCTTTCCTCTCCAAAAATTCTCTCCTTTGGCCGAATGTTATTGTGCATTTTGGTGCAATTTTGGTTTTGATTTTAGCCTCTTTTTGTTGAACCAAATCACATCATTTTACTTTCTTTCATTTGCCCTTTTGAAACTGAAACTACAATCTAACTTGTGCATTTTTGTGCACTTTCTATTGGCAAAGTAGTGCTTGGCCGAATCTCTCTCACAACCCTCTCTTTTTCTTTCCTTTGTTTTATGCTCAAACACAATTCCTTTTCTTTCATTTGGCCGAATCTCTTTCTTCCCCAAATCCTCTTTTCTTTTTCTCTCGTCTTCCATTGTTGATTAAACTGAATCCCCATCCCCTTATTTTTATTCTCTTTTCTACTTACATATTCCCTCACTTTTATTCACATATTTTTCTCCTTTCATAACTATATAGCTGAAACTTCCCATCTCTTTTAGTCCTTGTTTTGGCCGAATATTCAAGGGTAGTTTTTCTTTGATTCTTTTATATATACAATCGGTTTTGTAAGATAGGCTCTTTGGGACTTTGGAAGCGATTGATTTAAGCCTATCTCTCTCTAGCAATCAAAGGTTGGTAAGTCAAAGGGTAAGGATTTTTGTTGATTCATCATTCTTTTGAAAAGACTAAAGTTTTAGGATTAAAGTATTATGGTTTGGCCGAATGGCCTTTGTTAATAATTTTTAGTATTGGCCGATTGTAGGACAAAGTGATCTAGTGCGATAGATCGGATTTTTGGGAGATAGTTCTTGCGTTGGTGAAAGGTGTGTATCTTACACACTTATAACTTGGTTCATATTTGTATATATGTATGTTAAATAACTATTTATGTTGTCAAAGCCGAAATGATGAGTTTTTGAGATGACACCATGATGGTATGAATGAGGATACGGGTAAGTCTGTTTCGATATATGATGTTATTATTCGTGGACTGAAATCATGATCTATTTATTATATGATTCATATCAAAGTATGTTGACATGATTTGGTTATCTATTGCATTGTTATGGGCAATATGAGAGGAGGAGGAAGATTAATATCGTGTCGACGGACACCAAAGATTTGGTATCTCCAGTGATTTGGTATCACATTCGTGTCTTAGGACACCAGAGGTTTGGGACCTCATAGCGACTCATCCCTGTGGTTAACACCACCGTGGATTGGCCCCACTTTTGAGATATGGGATCGTCTGCCAGTGATTTGGAATCACACGTGGGTTGGCCCCACAACTTGATGATTCGTGACTTCGGTCACCAGTGGTTTGGCACCACCAGTGATTTGGTATCACATTCGTGTCTTCGGACACCAGAGGTTTGGGACCTCATAGCGTCTTGTCCCTGTGGATTAATTCCACCGTGGGTTGGCCCCACTTTTGAGATATGGGATCGTCGCCAGTGATTTGGTATCACACGTGGGTTGGCCCCACACTTAATTATTTGTGACTTTGGTCACCAGTGATTTGGTATCACAATTGTGTCTTTGGACACCAGTGGTTTGGCACCACTAGTGGTTTGGTACCACACGGGGTAGAAAAGGAGTTATGGATGGCTAGGTTGGGTGCATTATATATGTATGTGCTTTGTTATAATTTCGTAAGTATGTGGCATTTACCCGGAGAGGGAATATGCACTCGAGTCTTGGTGACTCACCTTCTCCCTATCATTTCAGTGATTCGTGAGATCGCGGATGAGGAGCCTGATGAACTCGAGGAGGCCATGCAATAAATTTTGGTCCTACGTGAACTTTGGTTTGAGAACTTTACTTTATTTATATTTGGTTTTATATTTTGTGGGTTTGTAATAAGGCCTCTCTAAATTATGGTTTGGATTATTTTTATGTTTTGAGCATGTTTTAAATATGGGTTATAAATTTCTTGATTATTATAATAAATTGAGCACAAATTTTCTAAACAATACAACGCGATGATTTTAAAAGCGTTACCATCGGGTAACATAAATTATTTGCCAATTTTAACAACTTGAGTGTTTTCGATAATTTAAATGATTTTCAAATATTAAGTTTCTACATTCAAATGCAAATGGCTTTCAAAGTAATAATTCGAGTTTTCTTAAACTGATATAAATGTTTTCAAATTTCGATTTATTCACTTATTTTAAAGTTTTATGTAATTTCAAATTAAATTTTCAGTGTTAACTTATTAAACATGTATTTTCTTCAAATATAGAATTGGAAAAGGGTTTTTCACAAAAATTAAATCGTTAACTCGTTTTTCTTCAAAGTATTTTCCTCAGTGACATACCAGATTCGGTCATGGCGTATTGACCGGGTTTGGGGTGTTACAATTTCAAACAGATTTTTGAAAAGTACGGGATTACACACCTTGATTAGGATTCCCTAAAGAACCACTCTTCGTTGCCCCCTAAAAGTAAAATCGATCAAAAGTTAGCCTTGATTTCTTAAAGGTTCCAAAAGTCCAAAAGTACTCACTCACAAGAGTCACTTACCACAATCGTGTTCCTTCCCTACTAGATTCTAAAATCTGGTCTTGCACCTTGGCTATTGCAACAAGTTCCAATCAACTTTCAAAACCAAGGCTAAGAGAAAGATAAGTAGCAGCAAAGGATGGCTTGATTCGGCCTTCATCAAAAGAGAATAAGAGGAGTTGAAAATAACAACAAGTGGCTAGGTTCGGCTTAGCCAAGGGATGAGAGTTTCGGCTTAGTCATGTCAAGAGAAGAAAGAACAACAACATGAAATAAGAAGAAAGAACCTTTACCCTAATAATAGGGATGAACCGAAATGAAGAACACGGTTTGGCACTAGTAGCAAGACAACAAAGAAGGATCGGTAGTTTTGGTTTTCAAGAGAAGATGAGTGAAAATAATTGGTCACAAAGGCTAGGTGTTTTCGGCAAGGCAAGAAAGAAAAGAGAAAATGCCCACTATTGTCTTGAAGTTGCGGCAATGAGAGGAGAAGTTGGAAGAATAAACACAAAGGATGCCAAAATGAATTAAGCCTAACAAGCACCAAAACTATCAAAATGTTCCCATCAAAATTCGGCTACCCTCTCCCTTTCCCAAACCATTATCATCTTTACCAAAAGATGAACATAGACCAAATCCAAAACATCTCCCAGGAAAAATGCCAAGATGTTCCTTATTCATTCCCCTTTCTTTTACTCATTTCCATCCATTCTTCCTTTCCATATTTCCTTAGCCACCTTGCCAAAATTAAAAAGTCCACCTTGCTTTAAATACCACCATGGCCGACACTTAGGGAAATAACACAAAAAAAATAGTCAAAATTTTGCACTTGATGGGATTTGAACCTCCCCCCTCAAAGTCCTTCATGTGGCGCCATATCCCATTTACCATAAGCTCCTTTACGCTAGTAAAATGCACACTTTTTCCTTAAGTCTTGATGCTATTTGCCTACTCTTCTTAAATGCTTAAACACAACATTTTTCCTATAGCCCATCTTGAACCCGGAACTTTTTAGAAACCTCGTAACCTTCCAAATTCACTTAACTAATAAGTCCAATTTGCAATAACGCCATTCATATTCTCGAAAATTTTAAACATTCCTATGCCCAAGGCCTATTGGGCCCAATTTTACTAGGCCCAATTTCGGAATGTTACAAATTCAATCATTTAGCTGAAAACAGAGAAGATGCCCGTCTTAGGAAGAAGGTAACATAACAGGCTTCAGCTTAATCTCTCTCATATTGAAGTAGTAAATTTTTGTTATATACAATTTATGCTAAACTGTTCTTCTTTTTAATGGGTAATGCTTGTCCTTTTATTAATTATTGTTGCTTTGTTTTTCTGAATTTTATGGCTTTATATTACATGCAAATACAGGATCTGTATCTTGATCTTATAGGATCTGTATATTGGATTATAATCTAAGGGAAAAAAAGAAATCTGACATGCATTATCCATTTTCAAAGATGAAATATAAATTGTTTCTTCACCGAGAAACCATGCCAACCTGGATTAAGCATTAGTGCTTGTCTTTTAGTCTAATGAGCTGGATAGATATTCAATGCTAACTTTCTCTTATGATTTAGGTCGTATTTGATACCTAAACATTCTTCCTTAAATCTCATTGGTACATTCTGCCACTCATTTTCCCAAAGCTTTATTACTACTTATATCGGTCCTTTATTTAATTTCAGTCATTTTTTTGTTCAATAGTATGTTACTTAATCTTAAAATACGAATCATTTTTCCTGAAATCTTGTTCGGCTGCTAGTTTCCATGTTTCTCTGACTCTTGAAGTACCCTTGTCTGACACATAAATACAGGGATATGACCTATAATGATCTTCTAAATACATGGAAAAACTTAGAAAATCTAACCCGAGACATTATTCAATGCTATTGTTTGTTCTTTTGGCGTTTATCCAATATAAGCTTTCATTCTAATTCAACTGCCTCCTTTGCAGGTTTTATATAGTAACTGAAGCTTAAGTTCTAAAGGATTGACAAAAAGCTGTAATTACCTGGTAAGTATCAAACACATTGAACTGTTGAAAAATGATTTTACACCATTTTACACCTTTTAATTTATCATTGTCCTATTCATGATTTATATTGTAAGTGAATTTTTATTGTTCAACTGATTCGTACCAATTTGCAGCCTCTGTTTCTTGGTGAGAGTGGAGTAGACCAGCTTCTTGAAATTATTAAGGTACGTTTTAGTTAAAAATTCTGATCAATAACAGTTATATCATGATGAATTTGTCTAAATTGCTGTCCAAATTGCTGTTTATTATCCTGCTTGGTTGGTAGATATGCTGTTTATTATTTTGCTATCCAAAAAAAAAAAGATTCAAAGTATATAGGCTAGAAACCTAACGGGTTGCCTTATATCTCATTGTAAGATATAATGGATCCTCCCCAGGTGTAACAATGCCACGTATGATGAATCTTAAAAAATTTCTATCCAAATTGCTGTTTATTATTAATAATGTTTGAACAACCTCCAAATTGCTGTCTAATCATGCCGCTTAGATTTTTGACAAGCTCCTAAGGTACAGTACGATATAAAAAATAACATAAATAAAATATAAAAGTTAATTGTTAAAATATGTTATAATTTTTTTATATTTTTAAAAATTTAAATTTAACTATTATACTTTTTTTTGTTAAATTTAAAAATGTAAAAATTACATTTCTGATTAACTTTAATTTAACAAATAATAATAACAATAATAATAATAATAATAATAATAATAATAATAATGAGACCTAAATTTTAAAATTTGTAAAATAAAATGACTAAAATTATGCATATAAGATGATAGAAATTAAAATTTGTTAAAAGGTATGTATATAAAATAAAGAAATAACTTATTTATTTATTCATTTTTTAATTAAAAAAGTCTAACTTATAATACAAGAATTTCCATACTATTTTTTCCCATAATTGTACTAAAAAATGATAATACAAAGTTGAATTTTGCAAGTGAAGATAAGAGATTAACATAAATTTCATATTTTAATAAATATTTTCAAATATATGCGCACCTGTCACTACATATATTATATATTATATTAAAGAATTCATCATCTTTTTTTACTTTATCTTCCCTAATAATAACCTATGGTGTAATGATTTAATTAATCTCCTCACAAAAGTAGTGGGTGCGTCATTCTCGAAGGTCTCCGTCAACATTAAATAACCGTTAATCCCCGAACCTATAAAAACATATAAAAACGTAAATTCATCATTCATTTTATTATGTTACCCATATTTTTTTTCACATTATATACATAACTTACATAACTCACATAACATACATAAATTACATAACTTACATAACTCAGATAACTTACATAATACATAACTCATATAACTTACATAATACATAATACATAGGTTAAAGATCAAATTTCATAGCTTTCATCAAATTATTTAACTTACATAATACATAACTTACATAACTTTAAGATCAAACTTCATAACCTACATAATTTACATAACTTACATAATACCTGTATAGATAAACAATTTACCCGTGTAATTTGCTGTCAACTTTAGACTTCAACAACTACGAAATGGATAGAACTTGGATGAATTTGTCAAGGGTAAGCAATGGCTATTGATATGGAGTAGAAAGTTTTCTAAATTTTGCATTTCAAAATGCAAGCCAAGAGAATATGATTCTTTGCCCGTGTAAGAAGTGTTGCAATATCAATTGGCATTATCGTGAAGTTGTCTACGAACATCTAGTTGTTGATGGCTTTGTTCGAGGGTATAAAAAATGGATTTTCTATGGAGAGTGTACATCTAGTGGAGCCTCTTCATCAATGAATCTGGGCTATCCTCATAGTGCTTACAATCAGAATGTTAGAGAAGATGACATGGATGGCATCTTGCGGGATGCATTTAATATGCGTGGTGATGGTTTGCAATCATTTCCACCTGACTTGGGTGCAGCTGATGATTATAATTTTGGTGGAAATACTTTCACCGAAAGGGGAAGAAGTGTACCTGATGATCAGCCAAATGAAGAAGCGGCGAAGTTCTACACGTTGCTTGGTGAAATGAACGAAGAACTATATGAGGGATTTAGATTTTCAAAACTATCTTTCTGTATTCGTCTTTTTCACTTAAAATGTTTGGAAGGGTGGACCAGAAACTCTTTGACAATGTTGTTAGAGTTTTTGAGAGAAATGTTCCCGTTTGCGAAAATCCCTCAATCTTCCAAAGACATGAAGAAACTGATCAAAGATTTGGGCCTTGGCTACAACAAAATTCATAGTTGCCTAAATGACTGCTTGTTGTATTGGGGCGATCGGAGAAACCAACAGTGCTGTCATGTATGTGGTCAATCCCATTGGATGAATGGAAATACAGATGATGGTAATGAGGATGAAAACGATACACAATCAAGGAAGCAACCAGTTAAGATTTTGCGGTATTTTCCGCTAATACCAAGGCTTCAAAGGCTTTTCAAGTCGTCGAAGACAACCGAGTCAATGACGTGGCACCATGGTGGACGAACCGATGATGGACTGTTAAGGCATCTTGTAGATTCTTTATGTAACACCCCAAACCCGGCCCATATGTCACGACCAGATCCGGTATGCTATGGGTTTGATGTTAAAAACTTTTCATTAAAAGGGCTTTGTAAAACTTAGTTTGTTTTTGTAGATATTTGTTAAATAGGTGACACTTGTAGAAAATCTTTGTAATTTATCTTTTCAAATAAGTGTTATTTAAATAGTGTTTAGATATCCCATTTTTATTTCTGTAAAACATAAGTCTTTGATCATGAATGATAAAAAAAACATAAACATTAACATATATCAACTTATATCCTAAGCTATGGAGGCCTTATTACATCCAATAATTCTAAAATTAAAACTTAAAATAAAACGGAAAGTGTAAAAACAAATAACTTGATGGCCCCTCGAGTCCGTCTCGGCTCCCATGTCCACGATCTACTGCTCATCTCAAAGAGTAGAGAAAAATGAAAGGGTGAGTCACTAAGACTCAATGTGTAAATCCCGAAACACAATGACCTGAGGCCCACAAACACATTATGAGCCCTGGCCCATACATGAAGGCAACAATCATAATCACATGATAAATAACAAATGATGAATAGCCCAACCCATCCTAGAATTCCATCCTCTACACACCAACCCGCACCAACCATCACACATCGGGGATTTCTACAATTAACACTCCATCCGCTACACACCATAACGACAGCCGTACTGCCTATTCCTATTAATCAGGAATCATTAAACGTGGCATTGCCACAGATCACTATGTGACCTAACATTAGATTTTATGGTTTAACCACCGATCACCAAGTGACCTATCATGCACTTCCCCTTCATTATCATAATCCCACCCAATGCATACATACTTATAAACAAGAAAACATCATACCATCTTTAGGAAAACAGGCTTTCATATATATATCGACACACATAGAGATTTCTATGATTACGTACCTGGCGTCCTTTGCCTAACCCTTTTTGGGTTTTATTCGACTGTCTACACAGCCTCTTTCCGGCTTTTTAGCCCATAACATATATATTACAATTAACTAGTGTGTTAGAGATTTACACACATGATTACCGTTAGAACGAGACTTTCTAAGTCAACGCTATCCGTAGCCAACACAACCGCTATCTGCCTAAAGTGTTGTTCAGAAGCCGGTCCACAACCAGGTGGCCAATCCCGTACCGCTGACACTGCTCGCTTCTTAAACTTAGGAATCTAATTTTCAGATCTAGTCCCCTCCTTTCCCTGATCGACATTTAATTCCATCAAAAAGGCCTTATTAATCATAACATATGGTTAAGATTGTGATTTCAATATCGAATCTAACGAGAACGTAAAGAGAATCCCTTACCTTGAATTTCCCGAAAAGTGATATGAGATTCAGGGACTAGTATTTCTGGCTTTTAGATCTAAGAGATCTACTTCAATTCTCGATGTGCCCCAAAATAAGAACATGAGAGGAGTGTAAATGTTAGACCAAACCTTAGCAGCCATTCGACTTTGGACTCTCGAAAATCGAAAAGAAAAGAGAAGAGTAGAGAAAAATCGTCACTTACCCAACACAGAGAGTTTCGACAACTTCAAGAAGATCCCAGTTTTATGGAGAAATCGGAACAAGAGGAAAAGAATGGAAACAGAAAGTGAAGTGAAAGGTTTCGACTTTTAAGAAAGGTCCCAAAAAGAGATGAACAAGAAGAGGCTTAGGCATTTTCGGCTTTTAGAAGAAATTAACAGAAGTTGCAGAGAAAGACTAAGAATTTCGGCACAGAGAATGAGAGATAAGAATGGGGTTCCAAATGCTGGAATTGAAGAGTACCACCCCCTATTTATAGAGAACTTCGACACTTACCTAACAAATCCTAGAAATGCCCTTCCTGACAGCTAAAAATTAAACAAATAACAGGGAAAAATTCAGCACCCCCTATGGCAAATAGAAACTGATTTCTTCCCCCCTCTTAGAGTCAAAATTTCGGCCACCACCTAGCCTTGCAGATAACTTCTTGATTCTTTCCTTATCCTCATCTGACTACTCATCCACAGTGTCATGGATAACACTACCTTTTCCTTCCTTTATCAGCACATTATCCACCTTATCATCACATTAAATAAATTCCTAAATTTAAGCATCATTGTCGAACTCCACTACTGCTCTTATAAATGCCGAAAATATTTAAAATAAAAAGTACCAGGCGACTCAAACCTTGGACCTTCAATTGATGCCAACTTCCTTCCCTCTTAGTGGCGCCATTTTGCCACTGGGCCACAAGCCCATTTGTGTTTTAAAACACAGCTTATATCTTTTATGCCCTAACTTAACAAGCTTTCCACTAAAGTGCCTAAATAGAAAATTTTAACTAAAGCCTCGGCCCAACCTTGAGCCCAATCTGAACCTCTAACACTCACGTTGAACATAACCACACATTAAATGCATAGGCCTAAAAATTCAGGATGTTACAGTTCTACCCCCTTAAAGAAATTTCTTCCTCGAAATTTCCAACTACAGGAACAGTCGTACAACCTAACCTATAACGCTACGCTCATGCTGCGCACTCTGATTCCAATAACCCTCTATCCAGCAACCCCTGAATCTGCGCTTTCAATTCCACCAACTCCTTTGGCTTCTAGAGCCCGAACAAACATTAAAATTGCTTCACATCCTTTTCTCACCATCCTTTCTGCTCTTAAGGCAGACACCAGACGCTTGGCTGTACAGTCCAAATTTGCTTGATACTTCACCAACCAATCCATTTCTAAGATCAAATCGAACTCCCCAAATGGCAATTCCATCAGATCAGCCTGAAAAGTTACCCCTTGAACTTCCAAGGGTACATCCTTATATAGCTTGTTTACCACTACAGTTTGTACTAAAGGGCTCACTACAGTCCTCTCCCTAGAAGAAGTCTCATAATCTAAGTTCAAAGTTCCTGCTATAGCACTAGCAACAGAGGAGTGCGTCAAACCAATATCAATCAATGCAGTGTAAGGCAAGCCAAAAATTAAAAACTTATCGGTTATGACATCCGGTGCGTCAGTCTCCTCTCGACGTCTGACAGTATAGACTAACCCCGGCTGTCTCGCCTCAGTGTTTCCTGCCCCTTGGCCTAGTGCTCCACGGCCCCGACCGGAACCGTTACCGCCTCTGGCTGAACCATGACCCCTCTATGGCTGCTGTCCACCTCTTTCCGGTTGTGCATTTCCTTGACCTGTGGGCCCTTCACTGCCCCATTGCTGCGGATAGTTTCTAACTTGGTGGTCTGTAGATCCACACCTAAAGCACTTCCCACTGCCTGCCCAACACTCACCTACATGGAATCTACCAAATCGAGCACACTTCTATGTCTGACTAGCAGCAGCAGGTCTCTCATCCCGTCTCGGCCCGTCTGACCTAGGTCTTTTCTGAGTTTGCCCAGCTGCCTCTGACGATCCAAAATTCCTCTTACTTCTACCCTTATCTCTATCCCGATTCAGTTTCTCCGTCCGCTTTACCTCCTCAGCTATCTTAGCTTTTTCCACTAGCACAACAAATTTCCTCTCCCGCTGTGGAGCTATCAATACACGCAAATCATCCCTCAGACCATCTTCAAATTGAACACAACGTTCATGGTCTATGGCCACCATCCCTCAAGCATAACGGCTAAGGCGTAAGAATTCCGCTTCATACGCAGCCACCAACCTACTTCCTTGCACCAGATTCAGAAATGCTCTACGCTGCGCATCCACATAACTTGTCCCAATGTATTTACTCTGAAACACAGTTTTGAAAAACTCCCAGGTAATATGGTCAGCCATTGTTCCATCTTTAACCATAAGCCACCATTGGTATGCTTCGTCCCGCAGGAGAGATACAACCCCTTTCAGTTTCTCCTCCTCCGAGAAATCAAGATCATCCATTATGCGTTCAACCGCCTCCAACCAATACTCAGCTGTACTTGGGGCTATACCAGAAATTCCCCTAAACATTTCTGCCCTATTGGCTCTAAGTCGTTCCGGCATAGATTTCCGGGCTCCTGTGCCCACACCTGCCCCAGCAACCCTCTCTAAAACCCTTAACATTGCCTAAGATACAACATCATCTCCGGCCGTCTGGTCTTGAAATTCCACCTCCGCAGCAGGTGGAACCAGCATCTCGTTTCCAGACTCATGGCCAGATCCTACTGGTTCTAACACAGCCGTCCTACCACTACTACGACTACACGGCAGACGTCCACGACCCCTTGTACTCATTCTACCGATTCGCGTTTATCAGATTAGAAATTTTATGAATTATTAGTTCTCTTCCACTGATTAACCACGAACAGTCTTATGAATAGTAGTTTTAAGAGTAGTTCTTTCGAATTCGTAATTATATCTACAATTCAGTCTTAAGTTCACATCTCCTAGTTCTAGGAAGCACACACATTCAATCATCAAACATCAACATCCATCACATAAGGGTATTTTCGTCATTTCACTACCCAGGGTATTTCCTTAATTTTATCGTACAGGGGTATTTTCGTAATTCCTTAAAAATAGGTATCTTGGTGATTTTTTGAAATAGAGATATTTTGATATATATATATATATATTTTAAAACAGGGGTATTTTGAAAAATTTAATTTTTTCCAAATCGAGGGTATTTTGGTAATTTTGTAAATTTTTGATAATTTCTTATATCAGGTACTTTTGTAAATCTAGGGGTTTTCGGGTAAATTTTTCGAATTTTGGTAGTTTTACAAATCCAGGGTATTTCGGAAATTTTATGAAACCAGGGGAAATATTTTAGTAATTTTGCGAAATAGGGTGGCTGGTCCCTTTCCGGTTTTAGTTATAAATTTTGGCCCATCAACTAGTCCTCGTGGCTAAAGTGAACAGTCACTATGCACTAGGTAGGATTCCAGAAAAGAGGAGGTGAGTCACTAGGACTGCTTAAGTACCAAGCTCTCCCTGAATCCAATCCTAGACATGCGTATGCCTGTTGCCACACCCTAATCTTGCGACATGTTTACAGGTTTGTTTGGTTGGATTAAATCTTATGAATTTAGAGAGTTGTTTTAAACAAAGCCTAAAGTCCATCAAGGTCTAATAGACTAGCCTACGTCCATCAAGCCCATCAAACCCAACATGTATATCACATCAAAAGTTAGAATACTTACTTGCGTGGATCGGGTGCCGTAGACTCGAATGCCATATCTTCTTTTAGAATTTTTCCAAATCCACATCAACTTTACAAAACATTACTAGACCCATTTCACAGCCTAATTTTGAACTCGGCTCTGATACCAAAATGTAACACCCCAAACTCGGCCCATACGTCACGACTAGATCCTGTATGCTACGGGTTTGATGTTAAAAACTTTTCGTTAAAAGGGCTTTGTAAAACTTAGTTCATTTTTGTAGATATTTGTTAAATACGTGACACTTGTAGAAAATCTTTGTAATTTATCTTTTCAAATAAGTGTTTAGATATCCTATTTTTATTTCTGTAAAACATAAGTCTTTGATCATGAATGATAAAAAAACATAAACATTAGCATATATCAACTTATATCCTAAGCTATGGAGGCCTTATTACATCCAATAATTCCAAAATTAAAACTTAAAATAAAACGGAAAGTGTAAAAACAAATAACTTGATGGCCCCTCGAGTCCGTCTCGGCTCCCATGTCCACGATCTACTGCTCATCTCAAAGAGTAGAGAAAAATGAAAGGGTGAGTTACTAAGACTCAGTGTGTAAATCCCGAAACACAATAACCTGAGGCCCACAAACACATTATAAGCCCTGGCCCATACACGAAGGCAACAATCATAATCACATGATAAATAACAAATGATGAATAGCCCAACCCATCCTAGAATTCCATCCTCTACACACCAACCCGCACCAACCATCACACCTCGGGGATTTCTACAATTAACCCTCCATCCACTATACACCATAACGATAGCCGTACTGCCTATTCCTATTAATCAGGAATCATTAAACGTGGCATTGCCACGACCACTATGTGATCTAACATTAGATTTTGTGGTTTAACCACCGATCACCAAGTGACCTATCATGCACTTCCCCTTCATTATCATAATCCCACCCCATGCATACATACTTGTAAACAAGAAAACATCATACCATCTTTAGGAAAACAGGCTTTCATATATATATATCGATACACATAGAGATTTCTATGATTACGTACCTGGCGTCCTTTGCCTAACCCTTTTTGGGTTTTATTCGACTGTCTACACAGCCTCTTTCCGGCTTTTTAGCCCATAACATATATATTACAATTAACTAGTGTGTTAGAGATTTACACACCTGATTACCGATAGAACGAGACTTTCTAAGTCAACGCTATCCGTAGCCAACACAACCGCTATCTGCCTAAGGTGTTGTTCGGAAGCCGGTCCACAACTCGGTGGCCAATCCCGTACCGCTGACCTTGAATTTCCCAAAAAGTGTTATGAGATTTAGGGACTAGTGTTTCCGGCTTTTAGATCTAAGGGATCTACTTCAATTCCCGATGTCGCCCCAAAAGAAGAACATGAGAGGAGTGTAAACGTTAGACCAAACCTTAGCAGCCATTCGACTTTGGACTCTTAAAAACCGAAAAAAAAGAGAGAAAAGTAGAGAAAAATTGTCACTTACCCCACACAGAGAGTTTCGGCAACTTCAAGAAAATCCTGATTTTATGGAGAAATAGGCACAAGAGGAAAAGAATGGAAACAAAAAGTGAAGTGAAAGGTTTCGGCTTTTAAGAAAGGTCCGAAAAAGAGATGAACAAGAAGAGGCTTAGGCGTTTTCGGCTTTTAGAAGAAATTAACAGAAGTTGCAGAGAAAGACTGAGAATTTGGGTACAGAGAATGAGAGAAAAGAATGGGGTTCCAAATGCTGGAATTGAAGAGTACTACCCCCTATTTATCGAGAACTTCGGCACTTACCTAACAAATCCCAGAAGTGTCCTTCCTGACAGCTAAAAATTAAACAAATAACAGGGAAAAATTCGGCACCCCTATGGCAAATAGAAACCGATTTCTTCCCCCCTCTTAGGGTCAAAATTTCGGCCACCACCTAGCCTTGCAGATAACTCCTTGATTCTTTCCTTATCCTCATCTAACTACTCATCCACAGTGTCATGGATAACACTACCTCTTCCTTCCTTTATCAACACATTATCCACCTTATCATCACATTAAATAAATTCCTAAATTTAAGCATCATTGCCGAACTCCACTACTGCTCTTATAAATGCCGAAAATATTTAAAATAAAAGGTACCAAAGCACTCGAACCTTGGACCTTCAATTGACGCCAACTTCCTTCCCTCTTAGTGGTGCCATTTTGCCACTGGGCCACAAGCCCATTTGTGTTTTAAAACACAGCTTATATCTTTTATGCCCTAACTTAACAAGCTTTCCACTAAAGTGCCCAAATAGAAAATTTTAACTAAGGCCTCGACCCAACCTTGAGCCCAATCTGAACCCCTAACACTCATATTAAACATAACCACACATTAAATGCATAGGCCCAAAAATTCATGATGTTACACTTTAGCTTGGAAATCATCTGACTCCTAATTTTCAAGCTTTGCAAGCGATCCTCGGAGTGTGAGGCTGGGGCTATCATCTGATGGATTTAACCCTTACAAAGTCATGAGCACTGCGTACAGTACTTGGCCTGTGGTGCTTGTTCCTTACAATTTGCCTCCTTGGGTTTGCATGAAACAATCATCCTTTATCTTATCCATGATTATCCCTGTAGAGAAAGGGCCCGAAAATGATATTGATATATATTTGCAGCCACTTATTGAAGAGTTAAAACAATTATGGGCTGGTGTTGAGACATACGATGTACTGAGAAAGGAGAACTTCAATTTACGTGCAACTTTAATGTGGACTATTAATGACTTCCTGGCCTATGCTAATTTATCTAGTTGGAGTACCAAGGGACGTTATGCTTGTCCTTGTTGTGCTGCGCAAACATGTTCGCAATGGTTATATAATGGTTATATATGTGCGCTTTTGTAAAAACGCCGCTAAAGATCTGAGCATTAGCGGCGCTTTTTTGAAAAACGCCGCCATAAGTTGACCATTAGCGACGCTTTTTGAAAAACGCCGCAAATAATTTTAAAGTTTTTTTTGGGTATATATGATTGACTATTTTTTAATTTATATATTAAATAATTTCTTACATAATTGTAAAAGAGATATATTAATTTTAAAATATTAAATTAATTATCATTATAGTTTAGGGTTTATGGTTTAGCATATATAATTTAGGGTTTATGGTTTAGCATATATCTGTTTATGCCGTAAAGCTTTTTTGTAGAGGTTTTCTAAGGGTTTTGTCAGTGTGCATGGGGAGAGGCCTTCTGCCGAGTATGCAAAGTTGAGGAAAGAATCATTGGAAAGTGAATTCGGGCATATTGTTGCAACACACAGCTCCAAAAGTGTCTCTGTTGTCTACCGATTTGGTCCATTTTTGGCATTGTACAGAGCAGCAATCATTTCATTTCATGTATTGAAGTTGACCATTTGGCGAATTTTTTTTCGAGACATTAAGAAGCGTGCTTCCAAGGTATTATAATAATTATTATATTCTTAAGTTTAACCATGTGTAACATCCTGAATTTATGGGCTTGTACATTTTGTGTAATGTGTGCTTAAGATATTAATTTGAGGATTTGAGGTACTAATTAGGCTCAAGAATGGACTGAGACCTCAGTTAAAATATTCTGTTTGGGTATTATAAGGTTTAAAAGTAGGTATATATGTTAAAAATGTCAAATTGGGCTTAGGGCCAAAGTTAGGAGGCGCCACAAGGAAGGAAGAGGGTGGCGTCACTAGTGTATGAGGAAGGCCCAAATTGTGGTTGCTTGAAGCCCAAGTTATAGGGCTAAATTTCGGCACTTAAAAGAGTAAGGGGGGACGGCACAAGGCTATTATTTAGGGATTTATTTTATGTGGATAATAAGCAGATAAAGGCTATTTTTGAGGAGATAACAGATTAAGATAAGGAAAAAGGATAGGAGCTATCATGTGTTGCAGTGTTGGCCGAAAATCAATCTCTGCTAAGGGGAGGAATCGGTTTTCTATATGCAGAGGGGGTGCCGAAATTTGCTGCTAAAGCTCTCATATTTTCTCTTTTCTCTGCCAAAGTTTCTACTTTATTCTCCATCTCCTTTCTTTTTCTTCAGTTGGCCTAATTCTCTCTTTCTCATCTCTTTGAGACACCTTAGTCGAATCATCAAGCCCCTCTTTACTCTCTTCTCACTTTCCCTTGTTAGCCGAAACATACCACCCAGATCTTCTAAAAGAAAAAAAGCCAAAAACGCAATAGTTTATCTTTTTCGGGATTTTTCATAAAAGCCGGAATCGTGAGATCTAGTTTTCTCAGATGCATAAATCACTGCAGGGTGCCTACTTGTGCCAAAATTTGAAGGAAACTTTAGGTAAGTGTTGATTTGAGAAAACCAAATCTTCTTCGGCTTTTCAAAGTCCCTAGCCGAATGGCAATTTAGAAACTAATCTCTTATTTCTCTCTTATTTTCGGCATTCCGGGATCTGAAGAGGAGTCAATCGCGTAGATCTCTAAGTCATAAGTTTAGTAGTACTCAAATCGTGTTACTTTCGAGATTTCAAGGTAAGGAGATCTATTGATTTTAGCGGGTAAATTCAGGATTTACTAGCCATTGGCCGATTGTAGGGGAGGCCAAGTCTCCGTGTTTTTCTGGCTTTTAAGCAAGGTTATAGACTGGAGGTAGTAGATTCAGGTAGCAGGAATATCGACTAAAAGTATATCAGGTGTGTAACTTCTCACACCATAGATTGATTGCTAATATATATATGTAATAAATCTGCTATACTTTGTTAAATGCCAAAATCCTGGCATAACGTTTAGAAACCCGAGAGGGGTAAAGGCTAAATATCAGGTTAGTGATTTTGCCATTCATCAGTGAATGTTTCTGTTAAAAACGAAATGTTTTATATGTCGATTTCTATGTATGCTTGGGGTTGGGTGATTGATGAAAGGGGAAGTGATCTGTTCTGGTGGCTTATGCCATTTCAGCCTGGTGGCTCTGTCACAACTTGACGATGAGAAGCTAACTGCAGGATGACTACCATCAATGGTGTGTAGCGGTGTGGGTTGATTGTAGAAATCCCCAATGGTGTGATTGGTAGGTAAGGGTGGTGTGTAGCGGATGGAAACCTAGGATTCGGTTGAGTTCTATGTATGTTATCTTTTATATTATGTTTTATATTCTGATCTATGGGCTAAGGCCCAGTCGATGGTGCACGAGAGTTGCACACTGAGTTTCGCGACTCACCCTATTATTTTAACAATTTCAGGTAGCACTTAGTGCATCAGACCAGGCTGGAGAGGAGGGCAAGGTGACCATGCAAAAGAACATTTGGATTCAGAAAAAAAGACTTTAGATTATTATTTTATATCTTTATTTAATGGGTTTTAAATCTCATTGTAATAAGGCCATGGGCCACTAGACTATTATTTATGTTTTTGGGTTTATGTTGGGTTTTATGATTAGACATTTCAATTTTATGTTTAAGATTAAGCTAAGACATGTACAAAATTTCAGTTTTTATTTAAAATTCACCAAGGCAACTTATAACTTTATAGCTTATATGACTCAATAAATTATTAAGTTCTTGGAATTAACGATTAAACCTAGTAATTGTTTTCCAAAATGCGACATGCTTTGTGAAATCACTCAAGTGACATACCAGTCCCGGTTGTAGTGTTTGGGCCGGGTTTGGGGTGTTACACCATGTTTTGATGAATAATTTGAATTGTTTCTATTATTCTTGGATGCAAACAAATGTACCATATATGGAGCATGGTAAAGTACTGGACACTTGGCATAGTCTGGCTAACTTTATACTAAAAGTTTACATGTTTTAAATGTTGCAATTTTGTGTTATTTGAGCCTAGAATTTGTTAAAACTATCACATATTTCTATGAATAAGCCTTCCTTTTTCGGTCACTGCTAACTTATTGCAATTTGTACACTATTTTAGTTTTGGGAGATTCTAATTCGCTTGGGTCCTTTCTACGTTAAGGCAAGCTACTTTATCTTTGCTTTATCATTTTTCGTAACTTTTTTTATTAAGTTGCTTATTGGGTTTTGTTTATTCTAGTTTCTCTTTACCATAGTTTACAAAATTTAGCAAACTTAACTATTCAATCCTACTTTTTTTGTGTCATTGAATCCAATTGCCTATTGCAGCTGCATCAATAGGACAGGTGTATAAATGTCAGAAAACCATTTCTGTGAAACAGAAAACAATATATCTGCTCTTTGTTTCCCATTCTATCTATCATTTTCTTATGTTGAAAACATTCCATGTTTCTAATAGCACCCTTTTGACTACTTTTTTGAGAATTGTAAAGCTGAATACTTGCTCCATCGCTTTACGTCTTACAGCGCACCTTCATTCTGGAGAACTTGTAGCTGTTAAAGTACAGAGGCTTAGTATTTCACTCTTGTTGACCCTTGATGCATTGTTATTCCACATGATTGGGGGCCAATTAAAGCGATTTGCAAAATCCCACAAAGATTTGTTAGTTGCTGTAAATAAAATGGTGAGTCCTTCTTGTTTTGAGTGTTCAGATATTCCAATAATGTGTACATCTATATCATCAGTTATTATTTATGCATTTGTAAATAATATATCAGGTTTTGATCTTTGCAATAGATGCACTTGGCATCTGGATTTTATGACTCTTGCTATTTTGTGTATACAATACAACTTGCATTGTTAATTTTCATATTGTTTTTGCAAAGTACCTGCATTTGTACTATCATCTTTTCATTAATGAGATTGTACATTCTTATGGACATCTTCAGGTCTCTTTTAAATGAACAGGTAAGACACATGTTTGATGAAATCGATTACATCTTGGAGGTAAGAAATGCTGAACGCTTTGCCTCTCTTTATAGTGACCGCCCTAGTAAGTATATATAATTGCGTGTGGACCCTAAAGTTCATGTTAAGTAATTTTAAGGTGATCAATTGATATGGGATTTATTCTATTTTTTAGGCTTCTCTGAAAGTAGAAAAATTAAAAGGGTTAACTTGTAACCTGTACATGACCTGACATCATCTTTTGTGTGTCATTTGCTTGAATGATTGTTTTAAACTTTTATAGTATTTTGTGGAGCTCAACTTCACAAATTCACTTCAAAGGAACAAAAAATTTTAAGGTAGATGTTGGAAGTTTTAACTCCTTTTCATCTTTTACTCTTTAGCATGTTTTATTATTTTGTAATCCTCCCTTTACATCTTTGCTACTTTTAACATGTTTGTTATTTTTTGCATCTTGATCTTGTGTTTTGTGAATGTTGATGCTGAGATTTGATGGTTATTTCCATGAGCTTGTATTTGCGTTGATAAGTTCTTGCTTCTCTCATCTTGTGGACTTTGTTAATCGTGACTCTCTGGGATTGGCAAATGACTTTCTTTCTTTGGGATTTATTCCTGAAGGAGTTGATATACAATCTGTGGCTGATGCATTGCAGACATCTTTTGGGAAGGGTACACGACAATCTCAAGACTTCTAGGTTTTTTCTTGTAGTCTCCTTACCTTGTTATTTAGATCTGTTTCCTGGCAAGTAGGTATAATAAGCACTTAAAAATGCCACTCTGTTGTAAATTTTGTAGTTCTACAAGTTTCTCTGTTGTTATTATTATAATAAATAAAATGGTTCTCAATTTCTTTTATTAAGTAAAATGATGAAACTTGACAGTTGTGGGGAAATATTTGCATCGAAGATTGTAAGCAGCTGCTGGAACATATTACTTTGTTGTGTTGCATAATTATAGCAAGTATCCATTTGCACTGCCTTAATATGAGGCCAAAATAGCTTTCCTGTATTCAAACAATTGGGTTATAACGTGAGATTTATTTACCAATCTCGTTAAGATCTACATATCTGTTTATATCTCCAAAGTTTGCATGACAGCTCCTACAAGACATTTTTTTCTGTGCTGGTCACTTGTGTAACATCCTGAAAAGGGCCTATGCATTTCCGGTTTAATTGTACGAAATGACATGTCTTATGTGTTATGAATATATTTTGAACATTTTTGGAAACCTGGAAATGTATGGAAATGTTAGGTTTAAAAGAGGAAAGTGAACATTTTTGGGAACTTGGAAATGTAAGGAAATGATTTAGAAATGGTTCAAAAGAGGACAGTGAACATTTCTGGAAACTTGGAAATGTAAGGAAATGTCAAGTTTAAAGAGGCAAACGAAAACTTTTGGAAACTTAGAAATGACTTAGAAATGTCGAGTTTTAAAGTTTAAAAGAGGAAATTAAGGCAAGTTGGCCTTAAGAGAAAAAGTATGTGAAATTTGACACGCAAACAGGCTTGGAAAAGTGGCCTGGAGATGCCGCTTAGGGCCTCTGGAAATGGCGCCACATGCAAGGGGATTGGGCCTGAGTTCAAGTCACATGGAAAGCAAATAAAAGAAATTTTATTTTGCTTCCAGAAGAAGTGAGGTGGACGGCACAAGGCTATAATTTAGGAGCCTTTATTCTTTTATTTTTAAGAGATAAATAGTGGATAAATAAGGGATAAATAATGGATTTATTTTAGATTATTTTCAAGAGATAAATGAGGAATTATTCTTTAATTAGGAAAAATAAGGGAGAAGTGATGGCCAAGTACGGGACTTTGAGTTTAATAATTTCGGCTAAGTAAGGATAGTTGCTGAATTATCTTTTATTTTAGGAGATAATTAAAGAGATAAAGCTATCAAAATAGAAGAGTGATGGCCAAGTAAGGGATTCTAAGTTAGTAAATTTGGCTATATAAGGAAAAGAGGGCCATTCATCATTCTTTCTCTCAACCCTTTTCTCTGCCGAATTTCCTAGAGCATTTGTTCTTCTTCTTTTTGTTAGCCAAAGCCGAAAATTCCAGATATCACCATTAGCCAATTTCTTTTCTTTCCAATACATCAAAAGGCGAATCTTTGAGGGGCTTCAAGCATAGGTGCTGTCAATTTCTTCAAGAAAGGGTAAGAACAAGTTTTGATTTCTATTCTTTTCTTTTAGATTTGTCGAAATCTAGGACTAATCCCATCAATATTCTTATTTGCCGAAATTTGGAAGGATTCTTTCGGGGGATTTGACCATCAAGCTAAGTCATATCTGACATTCGGCCAAGGGTCATTGATTGTGATTAAAGGTTAGAAGTTGATCTAACATGTGGTTTTAGGGATTTCGACAGAAGCTATAACCAAGGGATAATTTCTGGATTTAAGATCCTTAAGGTAAGTGACTATGAATATTCGGCCAAGGCCTATTTTAGTAGTTAGATCTATTTTTATGTGTTTTAAGCCGAAAACTAATCGATTCAAGGGATCTAGTGATTAGCCGATTTCAAAGGGGAAGAATACAAGTTTCCAGGATTTGATTAATTATCAAATCGGCAGCAAGGTAAGAAAGTGGATACGATAATCCTTTGGGATTTAATTAAATTAGCCGAATAGGCTTTTTCCTAAAATACTAAATGTGGCCAAATGTAGGGATTTAGGATCTAAAGCGATAGATCGGTTTTTTCGGGATTTCAAGGAATTCGTTAAGCTAATCAGGTGTGTACCCCACACTATTTCTTAATAAGTTTTATGGCAATGTTTAATAAATATATGTATGTGATATTAAGAATGTGAAAAGTATGGCTAAAGTACCATGTTATGGTACAAAGTACTCTGGTACGTTTCCTACTCCTACTAGGAATATGAAATATGTTATTTGTAACATGAGAATAAGAATGTGAACTTTTGCATATTAATGCATATTACAAAATGGGGCATATGGGTTATTGCAAGGGGAAGTGAATGTGGTGACCTAAGACCACGAACACGGTAACCTAAGATCGTGATATCTGAATGTGGTTACCTAAGACCACGAACACGGTGACCTAAGACCGTGGTATCTGAATGTGGTGACCTAAGACCACAGTAATCTGAATGCGGTGACCTAAGACCGCGATATCTGAATGTGGTGACCTAAGACCACAAATGCGGTGACCTAAGATCGCGATATGGAGTGTAGCGGAAGGAGGGTTGACTTAGTAGTCCCCACGGTGTACAGGTTGGTACGGGGGAGTGTAGCGGATGGCTTATTAGGTATGGGTTTGGGAATGCATCATAATTTGTATGCTATGATATGAATGTGTAATATTTGTTATGCTCCGATTCTATTATGATTTAGTGTTGTGTACACATTGAGTCTGTTGGATCGACCTGTTGAGGACCATGTTTGGTGATGAACAAGAATGGACCGGACTAGCAGAACTTGTGGTGGTCATGCTCAACATGAAGTTTTTATTTTTATAGACTATTAATTTTTAAGTACTCCAAATTATTTGGATTTACTTGATGTAATAAGGCCATAAGGCCATAGTGCACTATTTTATTTCTGTTTTTATTTATTATGTTACTGAAATTTTTATTAAGTTAAAGATTAAGTAATTTACTTTAAATGTATTCTATATGTTTTATCACCTAAAATTTAAAAGGGTTTTCATTATAAAACGATTTTGTTTTCTACTCGAGCCCAACCCAAAACAATATTTCTTTCAAAACACACTATTTTCCCAAAGTAACAAAAGAACTTTGAACCGGTTTACTTGAGGAACATACCAAATCTGGTCAAAGCTCGTGGGCCGGGTTTGGGGTGTTTTAGTTTGGTATCAGAGCCCAGTTTTAAACTCTCGGCCTGTGGGCTAAGGCCCAAAACATTTTTCAATTGAGCCAAATGAGTTTTATGGAAGTAACTCTGAAAATAAGCAGGTTTTCTGGCATGACACCTAAGTCTCCAACCCGCAGTCCACCAGGTAAGTACCCCTAACCATCTGTGTGATTATGTGAATTATGGAAGGGTAGAAAAGGAATGGAACGTAGAATAGCATGATAGGAACTTGAACCGTAGGACTAGTCTACTCAAACCCAAGCACATAAGACTTAAGGATCACGAAACAAACCTGTGACTAAGTCACCGAGTTAGGGTGTGGTAACCATTGTGCGCATGTCTAGGATTGGATCTGGAAGAGCCTGGTACTTAAGCAGTCCTAGTGACTCACCTCCTCTTCGCAGGAATCCTACCTGGTGCGTAGCTATGGTTCACCCTAACTAGGAGGACTTATTCACGGGCTAAACCCGATAATTAAAACCCAAAAGGGACTAGCCATGCAGTTTTATAAAACTCCTAGTTTTAAAATCCCTAAATTACCCTTTTAATTGTAGTAAAAGATTATTGTGAAAATTTTTCCAAAATATCTCTGATTTACAAAATTACAAAAATGCCCCTGGTTGTAAAATTACTAAAATGCCCTTGGTTTCTAAAATTCCAATATTACCCTCGACTTTTAAAATATTCTTACTTTATAAAAATATCAAAAAATTCTATTTTTGCAAAATGTTAAGATACCCTGATTTGAAAAATTACGAAATTGCCCCTAACTTACAAAATTACCAAAATGACCCTAACTTCCAAAATTTTTGCAATATCACCAAAATAGAAAGCAAATTCACAAAAAGAACCCTCAAAGTTTTGCAAATTTTGAAATACCCCTGAATTATTAAACTTTACAAATTTACTCTGGTTTGTGAAAAATTACCGAAATACCCCTGGAATTTCAAAATTACCGAAAGGCCCCGGGATTTCAAAATTACCAAAATACCCTTATTGACAAAATCACCAAGGAACCTTATTTTGACAAATTACGAAAATACCCCTGTAGGATAAATTACGAAAATACCCCTAGGTAGTGGAAAAAAACAACAACAATGAAAACTACAATATTTCTCTGAATGAACGAAAGTTCATAATTGGTTGATGAATGTGAATGTGACTTTCTGAATAGTGAACTTGAGCTGAGAACTTTGTTTGATCGAAAGAACCACTTTTAAACATCTCTTTTCATAAAACTGTTCGCGGTTAATCAGTGAAACAAAAGTACTAATGTATAAAACTCTTAAATCAGATTAAATCGCGACGTTAGAAAATGAGTTCTAGGGGACGTGGTCGTCGTGGACGGGATAAGAGGAGTCTTGGACCGTCAGAATCGTCTAAGAGTCTTAAGAAAAGACCGAAGGTTGAGAATTCTGCTCGTGTTTTTAAGCCAACTACTAAAAATCTAGACCGTCCGTGTGCTCAGTGTGGAAGGTATCATGTTGGAGAGTGTTGGAACCGAGATCGGAAATGTTTTAGATGTAAGTCTAAGGCTCATTTGGTTAAGAATTGCCCTCAGGCAACGAAGGTTTGTGGTTTAAACCATAGAGGAAATGGTCATGGAACACCCTGGTAGAGTCTGTGAAGGTTCGATGTGAGACAACCAAGGATATGATAGCGGTTAAGTTCCTTGTTTTTGGAGTAATATTTATTGTTTTAGAGATAGTTCATTCTTGTGTTACAAGTGAACTGTTTGAAACTTTGGATGTGAACTTAGAGACTGTGCTTAGAAGGTAAGATAGTTCTTTAAGATCGAGTCTGCAAAGAATAGCGTAGTGGGGTGAGTTAGACCGTACGATGGTTCATTAGTAAGTAATTTCGAGGACGAAATTATTTTTAAGGGGGGTAGAACTGTAACATCCTGAAAAGGGCCTATGCATTTTCGATTTAATTTTTACGAAATGACATGTCTTATGTGTTATGAATATATTTTGAACATTTTTGGAAACCTGGAAATGTATGGAAATGTTAGGTTTAAAAGAGGAAAGTGAACATTTTGGGAACTTGGAAATGTAAGGAAATGTCAAGTTTAAAGAGGCAAACAAAAATTTTTGGAAACTTAGAAATGACTTAGAAATGTCGAGTTTTAAAGTTTAAAAGAGGAAATTAAGGCATGGTGGCCTTAAGAGAAAAAGTATGTGAAATTTGACACGCAAACAGGCTTGAAAAAGTGGCCTGGAGATGCCACTTAGGGCCTCTGGAAATGGCGCCACATGCAAGGGGATTGGGCCTGAGTTCGAGTCACAGGGAAAGCAAATAAAAGAAATTTTATTTTGCTTCCAGAAGAAGTGAGGTGGACGACACAAGGCTATAATTTAGGAGCCTTTATTCTTTTATTTTTAAGAGATAAATAGTGGATAAATAAGGGATAAATAATGGATTTATTTTAGATTATTTTCAAGAGATAAATGAGGAATTATTCTTTAATTAGGAAAATAAGGGAGAAGTGATGGCCAAGTAAGGGACTTTGAGTTTAATAATTTCGGCTAAGTAAGGATAGTTGCTGAATTATCTTTTATTTTAGGGGATAATTAAAGAGATAAAGCTATCAAAATAGAAGAGTGATGGCCAAGTAAGGGATTCTAAGTTAGTAAATTCGGCTATATAAGGAAAAGAGGGCCATTCATCATTCTTTCTCTCAACCCTTCTCTCTGCCGAATTTCCTAGAGCATTTGTTCTTCTTCTTTTTGTTAGCCAAAGCCAAAAAGCCAAATCTTTGAGGGGCTTCAAGCATAGGTTCTGTCGATTTCTTCAAGAAAGGGTAAGAACAAGTTTTGATTTCTATTCTTTTCTTTTAGATTTGTCGAAATCTAGGACTAATCCCATCAATATTCTTATTTGCCGAAATTTGGAAGGATTCTTTCGGGATTTTTACCATAGTCGACTATAAAGGAAAAGATCTTCGGGATTTGACCATCAAGGTAAGTCATCTCTGACATTCGGCCAAGGGTCATTGATTGTGATTAAAGGTTAGAAGTTGATCTAACATGTGGTTTTAGGGATTTCGACAGAAGCTATAACCAAGGGATAATTTTGGGATTTAAGATCTTTAAGGTAAGTGACTATGAATATTCGGCCAAGGCCTATTTTAGTAGTTAGATCTATTTTTATGTGTTTTAAGCCGAAAACTAACCGATTCAAGGGATCTAGTGATTATCCGATTTCAAAGGGGAATAATACAAGTTTTCGAGATTTGATTAATTATCAAATCGGCAGCAAGGTAAGAAAGTGGATACGATAATCCTTCGGGATTTGATTAAATTAGCCGAATAGTCTTTTTCCTAAAATACTAAATGTGGCCAAATGTAGGGGTTTAGGATCTAAAGCGATAGATCGATTTTTTCGAGATTTCAAGGAATTCATTAAGCTAATCAGGTGTGTACCCCACACTATTTCTTAATAAGTTTTATGGCAATGTTTAATAAATATATGTATGTGATATTAAGAATGTGAAAAGTATGGCTAAAGTACCATGTTATGGTACAAAGTACTCTGGTACGTTTCCTATTCCTACTAGGAATATGAAATATGTTATTTGTAACATGAGAATAAGAATGTGAACTTTTGCATATTAATGCATATTACAAAATGGGGCATATGGGTTATTACAAGGGGAAGTGAATGTGGTGACCTAAGACCACGAACACGGTGACCTAAGACCGTGATATCTGAATGTGGTGACCTAAGACCACGAACACGGTGACCTAAGACCGTGGTATCTGAATGTGGTGACCTAAGACCACAGTAATCTGAATGCGGTGACCTAAGACTGTAATATCTGAATGTGGTGACCTAAGACCACAAATGCGGTGACCTAAGACCGCGATATGGAGTGTAGCGGAAGGAGGGTCGACTTAGTAGTCCCCACGGTGTACAGGTTGGTACGGAGGAGTGTAGCGGATGGCTTATTAGGTTTGGGTTTGGGAATGCATCATAATTTGTATGCTATGATATGAATGTGTAATATTTGCTATGCCCGATTCTATTATGATTTAGTGTTGTGTACACATTGAGTCATTGACTCACCCCATTGAGGACCATGTTTGGTGATGAACAATGTGGACCGGGACTGGCGCGAGAACTTGTGGTGGCCATCTCAACATGAAGTTTTTATTTTTATAGACTATTAATTTTTAAGTACTCTAAATTATTTGGATTTACTTGATGTAATAAGGCCATAAGGCCATAGTGCACTATTTTATTTCTGTTTTTATTTATTATGTTACGAAATTTTTATTAAGTTAAAGATTAAGTAATTTACTTTAAATGTATTCTATATGTTTTATCACCTAAAATTTAAAAGGGTTTTCATTATAAAACGATTTTGTTTTCTACTCGAGCCCAATCCAAAACAATATTTCTTTCAAAACACACTATTTTCCCAAAGTAACAAAAGAACTTTGAACCGGTTTACTTGAGTAACATACCAAATCTGGTCAAAGCTCGTGGGCCGAGTTTGGGGTGTTTCAACTTGTCTCATCCATATTATAGTTTTTGTTTTACTATTTTCATAAGTAAAAGCTTGACGCCTGTAATTTCTTTTTGTTACTTTGGATCACAGAGTATAATGACCAGTTATATGATGTCATGTATGATTTTAACTTCTCTCTTCCCCCGGACTATGCTTTAGTGGTAAGAGCTCTTGGTTCACTAGAAGGGACAGCTAAAGTTCTTGATCCTGATTTCAAAGTTGTTGAAAGTGCATACCTTTTTGTGATCGGGAAGCTCTTGGCTGATCCAAATCCTGATATGAGAAAAATTTTAAGGAAACTTCTCATCTGTAATAACGGATCCATTAGATGGAACCGCCTAGAGCGCTTGATAAGCGTTTTCTCTTTAGTTATTATAAATGTTAGTCCATATTTACAATGCCATTATATCTGCTAGTAACATATAAGTACAGTTGTCTGTTTTAGTTCACAATTTGGCTTCATGCCTTTAATGACTGGGGTTTATCTTGTGTCAGATAGCAGCAATATCGAGCAGAGCATCCAATCGCCCGAGAGAGCCTCTTAAGTCTGAAGAAAAAGGTTTGCATCCCTTGGGATGGAAGTCATTCGATATGCATGCTGTTGTTGCTGCAACCGAAGATCTCCTACTTTTTATTCTATCTGAGAAGGGTCAAATAGTACATATTTGTTTATGTATGTATTATGCATTGACATGTATATTGGAAATTGACATCTAATAGCCATTTTAATTTCTGGGAATGGATTTGTGGTGTTATTATAATATTTTATTTTTATTTTTATTTTTTAGGACCTTTAACGGCGTTTTTGTAAAAGCGTCGCTAAAGACCAAGACTTTTAGTGGCGTTTTCTGTAAAAGTGCCACTAAAAGTCGTGATCTTTAGCTGCGCTTTTTTAAAAAACGCCGCTAAAAGTTGTGATCTTTAGCGGCTTTTTAAAAAAGCGCTGCTAAAGACCAAGACTTTTAGCGGCGTTTTCTATAAAAGTGCCGCTAAAAGCCATGATCTTTAACGGCGTTTTTTGAAATAAACGCCACAAATTTTAGCGGCGTTTTCTATAGCGACGTTACAAGCGCCGCAAATAGTTTTAGTGGCGCTCTAAAGGCCAAAAAAACGCTGCAAAAAGTCTGTTTTCCTGTGGTGTGGGATGACAACCAAAGCACCCACCCCGGTTACTTAGCCCAACACACTCTTAAAATTTTTTTGTTTAATTCCGGTTAGCAAAGTTTTGCGTAACATGTCACACAACCTTTTTACGCGAAGTAGGATGACAACCCAAGTAACCTACTTCGGTTGCTCAGTCAATCTCGTTTTAAGTTGTGTTCATAACCACAGAATCATCAAATTTTATTTTATTTTTTTAAAGGAATATAATTTTAATTTTGGATGACTAGGCAAAACAATCAAGTGTCAAAAATAAGTTTTGGCAATTACCTATCAGTCATGAAAATAAATTTAGTATACATTTGTATTAAATGTCCTCTTTGCACTTAGACTTATTTTATTTTAGTATAAGCAAAATAAGATTAACTGTATTAATTATAATTATTTTAGCCTAATAGAAATAAAATAGTGGAGATGAAATCAATATAGCAAAATCATAAGATGAAATCAATATAGCAAAATCATAACTAACTCAATAGATAAGAATCACGCTCGCAAGTCAAACAGTGGGTAATTCCTAGTGAAAATCTTGGGCATGAAAAGGGGCAAGATATACTAAAAAAAATATGGGCAAAAACAAGCACAAGGCAGCAGCAATAGTAACACAACAGAAGAAACGGAAGATAAAACAACAAAAATAATGAGGAATGTCTCCCCGTACTTAAATCACATTGCCCTCAATGTGATAAATAATCTTTACAAATATGATGAAAAAGAAAGGGTTTAGAACACTCCTTATGTCTTTTTCGTTACTATTTTCCCCACCCGTTTTCAAATTTAATTTTTCATTTCCTTGATTCTCCTGAATATAAGAAGAGAGATAAAATTTATTAACTTGCAAGAAAATAAAGAAAATAAAATAGAAAAAAATAAAATATATAACAAAATAAAAATAAAAATAAAATTGGGTTGCCTCCCAACAAGCACTTGTTTAATGTCGTTAGCTTGACGCCCTAACTAGTATTAGGGCTGCTCCAACTGATTTTTTTCGATTGTATGGGCTTGAAAATTCTCTTTTTTTACTACATCCAACATATTTAGGTTCAATCTTCTTTGCGCCTCTTGCTTTGGTTTTGTATTTCCACCAAGAAAATCTTATGTGTGCATGTCAAGGGGTTAATCCCTTTTTAGTCGGCAATGGTCTCATCATTCTCCAAAAATACGCACTTAAGATGCTCAGGAAGTGGTTTTAATTCCAGATCTGGTGTTTGTACAACAGAAGGTAGAAGTTTAGTGTTCATAGGAGCTGATAATTCGTTAACAGATTCGCAAATAGATCATGAATCGAAATTATCATCAAACAATGTTTCAAATTTATCTTCATAAGGTGACTCAAAAGTTTCTTCTACTAATGAATGAATTGTGCCGACACGATTTACGTTCAATATTTCACTCGGGTGACTAACAGCATCGTAAATGTTAAACATCATGATCTCCCCGTCAAACTGCATTGTGAGGGTTCCGCTACGCATGTCAATCTTAATACTTGTAGTACTAAGGAAAGGTCACCTCAACAAGACGCCCGAAGACCCATAAGCATTATCTTCTTCCATTTTTACCACATAAAAGTCCGCAGGAAAGATAAGCATGTTGACTTTCACTAATAAATCCTCAAGGACTCATTCGGGATGTACAATAGACCTGTCTACTAATTGAATAATAACACCTATTTTCATAAAAAAACCCACGTTAAGTGATTCATAAATGGAAAAAGGCATTACATTTATGGAGTTCCTTAAATCACACATAACATTTTTAATTCCTAAGTGGTCTATTTTGCATGGTATTGCAAACATGCCTCTATCTTTACATTTTACTAGCATCCCCCGCTGCAACACCGCAGATACATTTTCACCAACACTTACCCTTACATTTCCAGTTAATTTTCGCTTGTTGGTGCAAAATTCCTTAAAGAAGTTGGCATATCGTGGAATTTGTTTGATGGTATCCAACAACGGTATGTTAATCTCGACATTTCTGAATGTTTCAAGGTTTTTTATCCTCTTTACCTTTCCAATGTTGATTCAACCATCATGGAAACAGAGGTTGAATTTTGGGCAATGGAGGTTTCGTTCGGACCTGTTCATTTTTCTCATGCTTTTCTTGGGCAGAATCTTGATCAAGATTTCTGCCAGGATTTGGTTCCAGTTCTTTTCCACTTCGCAACGCTATTATATTTGCATTTTGTCTTGGGTTAGGTTTTGTTTGTGACGACATCTTTCCTTGTGAGTTCATTTTTTCAATTGATGTGGTCAACTCTTTTATAGATGCCTCGGTTTTCTATTGAAAATCTTTTGTTTCCTTTTGAAAATCAACAGTTTGTCGTTGTATTTGCTGTTGGAAATCAAGCACATTAGCTGTTAATTTATTAACCATGGTTTCTAGAGAGATACCTGAATCTTGCGTTTGTTGTGGAAACTGATTTTTGTATAGAGGTACCTGAATCTCACATTTTTTGTGGAAATCGATTTTTTTATAGCTGGTTATACTGTAGGTTTTCCCCATTACTCAAGTTAGGATGGTCTTTCCATCCTGGGATTTATGTACTTGCGTAAAGGTCATATCGCCTTTGGGGCAGTCCAGAAAAGTTCCCCACGGCATCTAAATGGGCCATAGTATTGTCACACAAACTAGGGCATGCATTTGTTGTATGTTTGGGTGTTGCACAAATTCTGCATAATCTGGTTGGTCCTGTTTTTACTAGAAAAAGAGAATTCATGATATTAGTAAGTTTTTTTTACTTTATCTTCTAAATTTGAAACACTTAGCTGGTGAACCCTTCTAGTGGGTTTAGGATTGGCTTGGAATTGCTGAGTATTTGTAGCCATCGTGGATATCAAGTCCCTTGCCTGTTGGGGGGTTATGTTGACCAATGCCCCTCCACTGGCGGCATCTATCATATTCATTTTCATGGGCTTCAAGCCCTCATAGAAGTATTGGAGAAGAGACTATTCTGTTATCTTATGTTGTGGGAAACTTGTGCACAACTTCTCAAATCGCTCCCAATAGTCGTAAAATGACTCCACTTCCTTTTGCCTTATCCCAACAATCTCCCTTCTTAATTCAACTACGCGTGATGCTGGAAAAAATTTGTTGAGAAACAGATGGGAAAGATCAGGCTACGTTGTGATAGATCCAGGAGGTAAATAAAACACGTAATTTGATTTGATCCTCAGTTACGCCCTGAGGTTTCATACTTAGACAAACCATATGAAACTCTTTTAGATGTTTGTATGGATTTTCATTTGTAATCCACGAATGGTCGGCAGTAACTAGATTAATCTTGACTTAAGTTCAAAATTAGTATCCATAGTAGGATACGCAATGCATAATGGTTATTGTTCTGCAGGAGCTTCGACCAATTGCTGAATCGTTTAAGCCATAGGTTATTGTACTGGATTCGGTTTTACGTTACGCAAAATTTCCCAGAGCAGATTTGGTCATAAGAGAAAGAAACAAGATTAGTACATTGTCAGTCCCTGGCAACGGAGCAAAAATTTGGTGTGTCATTGAAAGCACCAAAAATAACCTATCCCTAAGAAATAATGAAAAGAATAATATAAGGGAAGTAGGGTCAAATCCTCATAGACTGGATCGTTACAACTTCTTGTTCCTCGAAATCTTGGGCATAATCATGCCAAGAAAAACGTCTAACTTGGGAAAAAAATAAAAAAATAGAATAAAAAATATGGACAAGTTGAAATTAAATAAATTGAAATTACAATTATAAAAAGAAACAGAGTTAAGAGAAGGGGTTTTTCGATTTGAGGGATTCCAGCCTTCGGTTATCTCAATCCTCCTTGGATTCAATCATATGCTTTTAGGTGATCCTTCTCATGATCGAAGAAATCAGTTATAGTTGAAGGGGACACCTACGACCACCAGCTCCACTTAGGTTGTAGCCTTATGATTTAAAGGAACTTGACTCTAGCCAACCGCCACTTTTGTGGGACCGTCTTACATTAGATCACCATTTTTCTCTTGGGCTCGACAACCACTGATGCAATAAGTTAGCAAACCGATTGTGCAACCTTCCTGATACGGATTCGATTCGGTGTTGATTTGAGTTGTTTAGATTACCCAATCGAGAAATTGAGTAGGTTGTGCTTCGTTTCAAGAAAGGCTGAAAATGGGTAGAAGATAGGCTCAAACAGAGGTTCAAAGAATGTTTTAGAAATGGATGGATAGGTTTGGCTAAGGAAAAGGCTGAACCAACAATATGGATGATTGTTGACCTAAGTCTTAAAAACACTTAGTTGGATAATTCAATTTAGGAAAAAGCAAATAAACCTTGACCTGCTATCTAACAAGATAGGAACCGAAGGTAAAATGAACGCCACACTTGAAGTGATAAGTTCGAATAACAAAGGAAGGAAATGACACCACAAGCCTAACTTGGTAAGTCAGAACAGTCCCAAAGAGAACAAGGAGATTTGAATTCTCACAAGTTTCAATTGGTTCATAAAATTGGCAAAAAGTTCCTTACAACTAGCTAAAAACAAAGTATTTATAGGCATGAGATAAACCTCAGCAAAATAGACATACACACTCAGGTTAATTGAGCTATTAATGAACATAATTGAGCTAATTAAAAACTACAAGACCTTTGATGAACTCTAACATAAGTAACGACAATGGACAGCATGTTTGGTCTTCCTATTTAGCTAATAATTTTTAACACCCCTAACCCATAACCGTCGCCGGCCTAGGGTTAAAAGGCATTCCGAACAATTGAAAACTTTTACGGACATTTGATAATATAAATGAACCAATAGAATCAAAGCGTCCCTTAACTAGGCCAACGAGACCTCAAACATGCTTTAGAGCAGGGCCAGGACTAAACCGAATACATACGAAAATTCTTGGAAATTTAAAATTTTTTCAAAGTTACATAGGTCACATGCCCGTGTGCCTCACCCGTGGTCGCTACTGACTTGCACCACGCGACCAGTCACACGCCCGTGTGTCCAGCCCGTGGTCGCTACTGACTTGATCCACACGGCCAGTCACACGCCCGTGTGTCCAACCCGTGGTCGAGTCAGACTTGTTTTGAATTTCAACCACGAGGGACACGATCGAGCCACACGCCCGTTGATAAACCGTAAAAGTAACATATTTTAAGCCCAAATTTAATATGCTTTTGGATGATTTATCCCTTGATTTGTGTAAAAAGGTGCTCTTAATCCTTTCTTTTTATGTCTTATACCCAGGAAAGCACCCGAGGATGAAAAGAACACAAAACAGGCCTAAAATGAAGCAAATGGGCCTTTCCACGAAATCGACACGGTGTGGGCCAAGGACCACACGGTCGTGTCTCAATGAACATCTAGAACACGGACTAATCCTGATTTACACGGCCGTGCCTCATTAAAGAAGTCCAAGCACGACCTCCTCACCACCACACATGGCCCTGCCATTAGTAAAATTCAAACACGGTCAGGTCTCGATTTTCACGGGCGTGTGACATGGCCGTGCCTCTGTCGCTGGAAAGAGCAATTTCAGTCGGAAAAGGATACTTCGGGAGAAAGAATCGCATTCCAATAGCCTATAAATATACCCCAAGTACCACCTTTGAAATAGGGCGAAAGCTAGGCCAAGGAGCCAAGCCGAGAAGGTCAGAGTTAGGGAGTAACGCGAGGATAGCCAGTTGATTCATCCCAAGAAGCCGGAATTGTACTCAAGACGGTGGAATTCTCCTTCAATCCCGTCAGGGAGTTTTAGGATTTTTCTTATGTTTTGTTTTATCTTTTCTCTTGTGATGTTTTATTTTTACATTATGAACTAAATCCTTCAGATACCTGAAGAGGGATGAAACCTAGACAGATTTTATTATTTGATTTTTAAGTTATATGGTAAATTACTTAGTTTATTCTTAATTATGTTGCTTAATCCAAATTTAATGTGCTTAAGTGGAGGAGGAATAGACCCTGCCTAAGAGTAGATCAAACAAAATTAAGCGGAGTTGATCGGGCGCCTAGAGATAGGGTTACGAGATTTTGCCGGATTATGGTGAAAGCTAATATGAGAATCCATTGATCGATTTACTGCTTTCCTAGGAGGTTATTATAAGCGAACGAGAGTTCCACTAATTAACCTAGGATTAGACGTTATTCGCTTCGAGAGAGGGTTTAACATAGGTAAGGGAGTCTCACGTATCAAGCTAAGTAAAAGAAATCATATTATTTAAGGTTAGATAATAAGAGAAGTCTAGGAGGATTCTTCCCGAAGGTATCATAAAAATCAACTGAGTCTTTTTCAAGTTATCCCAAAATTCATCTTTTTGTCTTTGTTTCCTTAGTTTAGTTGTCGTCAATTTAGTCTAAAAGCAACCTTTATCTTAGTTAGGTTAAATAATAAAAAGAAAGTGAGTATTAATACTTTTAGTTCCTTTGGGTTCGATATCCTGTCTTGCCTAAGCTATACTACTGTTCGATAGGGACACTTGCATTTAATCGTTGTCAGAGTTAGTTTCCAGGTTTGATCATTCTTTTATAAATTTTAAAACTCTGATTTTACAGAGATCAAGTTTTTGGCACCATTGCCGGAGAACTACAATATTAAGAAAGCTCTATTTTTATTATTTTAGCCATTATTTTATTCGCAATTTATTTCTTTTGTTTTCTTAGGTTAAATTTTAATTTTTCAAATTTTAATTTTAATTTTTTTATTTCTTTCTCTTTTTTAGGTGCCTCTAGTTTATGACTAGAAGGAATCCGAGAGGACCTTTGGTATACGATAGTGATATCGAAGCAACCGCTTGTAGGAATCGCAGGGAAACCAGGCGAGCCCTAGACTACACAGAAAGAGAGGAAGAAAACAGATCCAATCCTATAAAAGGATGGACGAAAACAACCCACCACTACGCGATATGGGAGATCACAATGCTCCACGTACAATGTTTGATTATGCGAAACCGCGTTTAACAGGAGCAGAATCTAGTATTGTTAGGCCTGCTATATCTGCTAACAATTTTAAATTAAAGCCTAACACAATACAAATGATTCAACAGTTTGTTCAATTTGATGGTTTGCAGGACGAAGATCCAAACATGCATATAGCTAATTTTTTGGAGTTCTGTGATACCTTCAAAATAAATGGCGTTTCTGATGATGCCATTCGTCTCCAATTATTCCTTTTTTCATTAGGAAATAAAGCCAAACTATGGTTAAACGCGTTACAATGAGGGTCAATCACTACATGGGAGCAGATGACCGAAAAGTTTTTAATGAAATATTTCTCACCGGCTAAAACGACCAAATTACGTAACGATATCTCTTCTTTTGTGCAGATGGATGTAGAGACACTATACGACGCATGGGAGAGGTTCAAAGATCTGTTGAGGAGGTGTCCACACCATGGCTTACCCCTATGGCCACAAGTCCAAACTTTCTACAACGGAGTAAACCCCTTAACGAGGCAACTGATAGATTCAGCCGTCGGTGGAACGCTGAACAATAAAACTCCTGAAGCAGCCTACGAGTTCATTGAGGAGATGTCGATGAACAATTATCAGTGGCAAGCTTCGAGAACTAAACCAACGAAATCGGTAGGAGATTTCAATGTCGACACCATGACCATGCTATCAACGCAGCTAGAGATGATGAATAAAAAGCTTGATAGTTTGTGTTCTTCACAGATACCTCCAGTTATGTAGTGCGACGCTAGTGGAATTGTGGTGATATAACATCCTGAATTTTTGGGCTTATGCCTTTAATGGGTGAATATGTGTAATGTGTTAATTTAAGTGTAAGGGGTCCAAATAGGGCTCAGGATTAGGCTAAGGCCTTGATTAAATTATTAGATTGGGCATTAAAGAATTAAAAGGTGGTAATTATATTTAAAATGCCAAACATGGGCTTGTGGCCCAACAATAAGTGGCACTATAAGGGAATTAGAAGTGACGCCACACACAAGGGATTTAGGGGCCCAAAATTTAAGTTAAATGAAGCCAAAATCTTTTAATTTAAGTGAGTTAAATTTCGGCAATTAGGTTTAATGAGGTGGACGGCTACAAGGCTTAAAAATAGGAGATTTATATGGATTTAGTAATTGATAATTTAAGAGATAAAAAGGAGAAAAGATAGGAGCCTATCTACAAGGCAAGTGATGGCCGAAAATCCATCACCTAGAGGAGTGTAAAATTCGGGTACTGCATGGCAAAGAGGGTGCCAAATTTCCCCTCTCTTTTAACTTGAATTTTAAGGGCGTTTTTGGTTTTTAGCAGTAGGTGCCAAAATATCTATAAATAGGGGGGATAGCTCCTTGATTCTGACATTTAAAAAACCCTAATTCTCTCTATTCTTTGTGCCGAATTCTTTAGCCTCTCCCTCTCCAATTTCTTTTCTCCAATTTCTTTTCTCCAATTTTTTTCAAAAGCCGAAACTCTTCTCCACTTTTTCCTCATGTGCTGATTTCTCTTTAAAAAGCCGAAATCTCTATAGTTTTTCTTTATTCATCCTATTTGAGAATTAGTTCTATTCTTTCGGCATTTAAAACTTTTCTTTGACATTGACGAATCCTCTCTTCAAGTGCTAGTCAAATCTCCTATTCTAAGGTAAGTGTCGACTTTTGTTAGATCTCATATTTTATCCCCGGTTTTTTGAAAGGCAAAAAGCCGAAAAGCTAATAGTTTAATGGTTCTATGATTGGGCGGCAATTCGGGATTTGAAGGAAGCTTGGTCAACTAGATCTAAAAGCCAAAAATAGCTAGTCTCCAATTTTGGGATTTTAAGGTAAGAAGATTTGTTATTCAAATATATAAAATTGGGTAGAACACTAACCATGGCCAAATATAGGAGAGGCCCTAGTTTCACATCCTTCCAGCTTTTTGAGCAAAGTTGTAGATTGGTTTAGCAAGGGTATCGACATTAATCAGGTGTGTAGATCTCTAACACACTCTTTAACTGTGTTTTATGTGTTATGGGCTAAAAAGCCGGAAAGTGGCTGTGTAGACAGTCGAATAAAACCCTAAAAGGGTTAGGCAAGGATGCCAGATACGTAATCATAGAAATCTCTATGTGTATCGAAATATGTATAAGTCTGCATGATGTTTCTTTTATGTGTATGCATGGGGTGGGATTATGTTATTGAAGGGGAAGTGCATGATAGGTCACATAGTGATCGGTGGTAGAAATCCCATAGATATGAATGTTAGGTCACACAGTGATCGGTGGCTATGCCATGTTTAATGATTCCTGAATAACAGGAATAGGCAGTACGGCTGTCGTTATGGTGTGTAGCGGATGGAGGGTTGATTGTAGAAATCCCCAATGTGTGATGGTTGGTACGGGTTGGTGTGTAGAGGATGGAATTCTAGGATGGGTTGGGCTATACATCAATTATTATCTATCATGTAATTATGATTGTTGCCATTGTGTATGGGCTAGGGCTCATAATGTGTTTGTGGGCCCAAGCCTTTTATGTGTTTTCGGGATTTACACACTGAGTCTCGGTGACTCACCCTATTATTTTCCCTAACTTTTCAGATGAGCAGTAGATCGTGGACATGGGAGCCGAGACGGACTCGAGGGGCCATCAAGTTTTTATTTCTATAGATTATTTTCGGTTTTTCCTTTAAGTTTTATTTTGGGAATATTCAGGTAATAAGGCCCCTAGTTTTTATTCAACTAAGTAGTTTTCAATGTTATGCTAGTTTTTATTCAACTAAGTAGTTTTCAATGTTATGCAACATATGAATATACCACAAGGTTTATTTACATTTATTAATAAAAATACAAAGAGGTTTATTTTCAAAGAGTCTCTCCTTTATTCAAATTTAATTAATTTAACTTGTGTTTTCAAAATGCGATAAAGTGGTATGTGTTCGATAACATGCCGGATCTGGTCGAAACGCATGGGCCGGGTTTGGGGTGTTACAGGTGAATCCTGAGTACCCACCCTACCAACCAGGAGCAGAAGATGAACAGATGAACTATATAGGTAATAATTTCTGATCTAATAATAATCCTTATAGTAACACTTACAATCCAAGTTGGAGGAACCACCCAAATTTTTCATAGGGGCGACAAGGCAATCAAGGAAATCAAAGGCAATAACCCCCCCGAAAACTTCTGAAATTAGCCCTATCCACAAGACAAGAAGCCAACCATCAGGGAGCGCATCCAAGAAGCTGATAGAACAATCAAAAGCAACGAAAGCCGAATTGATGAAATTACTAAGTCAGTTAAGGAAATCACTAAAGCAGTCGAACAACTTGCAAAATCAATGTCAGAATGACCGCAAGGACGCCTACCTAGTAACACGGAGATTAACCCTAAGGAGCAAATCAAGCCATCACAGTCCAGGGTAGCAAGGAGTTAGATACACCCAACTCGACTCCAGAAAGTAAGGTAGGCGAAGGTATAACAGAGGAAGTACAAGAAAAACCAAAGCCGATAGTCAAAGAGTACAAACCTCGCATACCTTATCCCGCAGCATTAGACAGAGATGATTCAGAGGAGCAGTTTGGTAAGTTTCTTAAAATTTTAAAGAAATTACATATTACCTTACCTCTTCTTGAAGCTCTTTTCCAGATGCCAGACTCGAGGAAATTTTTAAGACAGCTCTTAACCAACAAACGTAAAATAGATGAAGAGCACCACATGGAATTAAACGCAACATGCTCAGCAATGTTACAAAATAGACTACCACAGTAGCAAAAAGATCCAGGGAGTTTTACAATTCCGTGTTTAATTGGTAGTTTAAATATTGATAATACGTTAGCTGATTTAGGGGCAAGCATAAATATTATGCCTTATGCATTGTTTAAGCCACTAGGTCTAGGGAAGCCAAAACAAACTAAGATGAGCATTCAATTAGCCAATAAAACTGTTAGAATTCCTAGGGACATTATTGAAGATGTTCTCGTAAAAATCGATAAATTTGTTTTCCCAGTTGACTTTTTTGTTTTAGACATGGATGAGGATAATTCAATCCCCCTAATTTTAGGAAGACCTTTTCTAGCAACTGCCAAGACTAAAATTGATGTTGCCACAGGTGAGCTCATACTTTGTGTGGGTGATGACTCAATTAGTCTTCAAGCTCTCGACTCAACTAGGTCATCAAAGAATCAAGGTGAGCAAGAAAATTCTTTTGTTAATCATTCAATTACACCTTCTTTTCAGGTACCTCCAAAAAAGGGAACGATTGAACCAGATCCTCAGTTCAGTGCCAACAAAGAAAAACCTCACGAAGAACAAAGGACCCAAATTGATGACCTGGATGAATGGAAAACGCACTTCAGGGAAAAATTAGGATTACACAAGGAAGAATAGAAAACACAGGTCAAAGAAGAGCCGGATTCACACAACGTAAAATCGGAGGAACCACCAGAAGAGCTCGTGGGGACATCCAATCACTATAAAATAGGAGACCAGGTTCTGTTAGATACAGTCGAGCCATACATCACCACAACAAACCTGAAGGAAAAGAGAGAACTTCTTCTTAAGGTACACGATATCTTCCCACAAGGACTAGTCGAGGTAAGCAATCCAACATTTGGCACTTTAAGGTAAACGCTTCTCGACTTCAATTGTGTCATAAAACTAAAACTGTAGACATGAGGGAAGATATTCAAACTTTTAAACTTCCCTAAAATTTTCAAATACGAGGAAAGTCTAGCTTAAGATTATAAACAAGCGCTTCTCGGGAGGCAACCCAAGTACTAACCCTATTTCTTTTTGCATTATTTTACATTTTCTTTTCTCTTTTTTCTTTTCCTTCTTAACTAACCAAAAGTGTAGAATGACAGATCACACGGCCTTACACACGGCCGTGTCTGTGGCCGTATGGACCACCAAAACCACCACCCTGCTAGGGCAGCAACCGTGCAGTCAGCCCAACCACCACCCCAATGTCACAGATCCAACCACTCTCGACACGGGCACCGACAAATAAGGCACGGTTGTGGCACCAACCGTGTGAGACTATCGACTTCCATACCACGGACAGAACACGCCCATGCCACAAACCGTGTGAAATTACTGAGGTTACTGACTTATCGAGCACGGGTGAGACACGCCCGTGTCAGACAACCGTGCCAACAAGAAAAACATCACGAGCACGGGCATAGACAGATCAAGCACAGGCATAGGGTGACAACACCCTCTATAACACGACCGTGCGAGAAGGTCGTGTAATTTGACATATCCTGGGACCATGGCCGTGTCGGAGCAGAACATATGCACATCTATTTAAACCCCTCACCTCTTCTCCTTTCCCCCATCTGATTTCATCCTTATTTTCTTTGTTTTCACTCTCCTCCATCTCAGATTCTCCACTTACTAAGGCTCTAGATTCTTGAGCAAGCCAACATCATGCCAAAGAAGCGTAAAAGGCCACATTCTGCAAAGGAGAACGATCAACGTGAGTTCATGCCAGCAGCTTCGTCTCAACACTAAGCCAAGGATCTCTGAGACCAATTAGTTTTTATTTTTCATTTCTTTTTCCTTTCATTCTCCTTCTCTTCAATAATCTTATGTTTAAATTAGTTTAACCTAGTTTCGTTTCTTAGTGTCAGGTTCTAAAGGCTCCTTGGGAATCATGCCATTTCCGCCAGCACCAGCACCTCCGTCACCTTAGAAGTCACACCCACCTCGCGAACCACCTACCAATAAGGATTCTCAAGCCCCTTTATCTCCTAGCCTTAGTCTATTTTCCTTATTAGTCTCTTTCTTTTTATCTTTCTTGTCTTTATTTATATACTTAGTTTATTTTTATTAGGTCTTAATAAAGCCTGGGTACTTCTCAAAGCGCTACCCAATTTCTTTATCTAGCGCAGGAACGTTATCTCGACTAACTATCACCACCACCAAAGACACTCATTCGGGAAAACATCCACAAACCAGGGAGTAATTATTCCTCCTTCTCTTTTGATTTATCTTTAAAATGTCATTATCTATCTTTGTACATTGAGGGCAATGTACATCTTAAGTGGGGGGGATGAATAGATATTCTGAGAAAATGCCTAATTTGTCATTATTCTCAAACCCTGAGGATTAAAATACCTAACTGTCTGCATTGTTCTAAAATCCCTGAATTTAATCTTGTTTTAAAGTAATTTTCTCTTATTACTAATTAAGATGAAATTTCTAATGATTTGTGATTTTTATTGATATGTTTTGGAATAAGTCATAGTTAATTGTGCATTGATAATTAAATTTGAAGAATACTAGGGAATCAAGCATGATAAGTCTAATTTTCTAAAAATTAAAATTTTAGGTTGTCAACCGGAATTTGAATATTATCTTGAAATTTGAGATTTACAAGGTTGATGTCAAAAACACCCATAATTTTTGTGAGAATTTGAGCCTTACAGAGCATAGATTCTTTTTCATGCTCACTTCTTGATTATGAGTGTGTCGACTATGAATTGTTATTCTAGAACTTGCCTCGATTATACATGTCAAGACCACAGTTATGATTTGATATACCGAGATGATAAAGGCACTTAGGTTTTAACCCACTTAGTCTACTAAATAGCCTACCCTTATAATTAACCCTTAGTGAACCCCGTTGAGCCTAACAACCCTTCTTATTGACTTACCCGCTAATTTTAACCCAAAACCCTTTGTATTTGTTATCACCCTTTATTTTGACTACCCCTTAATCGAGATTTGATTTGAGCCAGTTATCTAAGTTTATTATTCTGGTAGTTAAATTTATCTTGTATTTAGTTTGTTCTAAAAAAAAATTCAAGTTTTCAATATTAGTAGTATAGAAAGTGAGCTTACACAATCAAAGACTATTTCCCAAAAGAAAAAGCTCGTATTAGTAGGATTTTTATTACTTTCAGTTGATGTAATTATTATCTTAGAAAATTTTAAGTAGGTAACTTATCAATTCAATCTCAATTCTAACCTTCTAATTTCAGCCTTTATCCACACCTTTAACCCTAGCCCCGTTACAACCCTAACAAAGACCTTTTGATCTGTTTATCATATCATTTTACAGTGGTGGAGATTTGATTTTCAGGCAAGCCTATGGGATTAACTTTTCATGTTCGACTTATGAGTGCTTAATTTTGACCCTTAAACACTTTTTGAGTGATTTGAGTGAATCTTTTGTGAGGATATCAATCCTTATCGATTTTGAATTAAAGGTAATTATTTAGATGAAGGGAAACACCTATGTTTTTCGTGCTACAAATTTATGACTTATCTTGTTTGAACTTTTAGGAATCTTTGAGTTGAATTATCCATGTATAAATTATCTATGAATTAGGATAAGGCATTGTTGATAGGAATTATGAATCATGGAAAGTACGTTTTAATTGTAAGTTGAGAATTTTGCTTGAGGACAAGCAAAAGCTTAAATGTGGGGGTATTTGATAAACCGTAAAAGTAACATATTTTAAGCCCACATTTAATATGCTTTTGGATGATTTATCCCTTGATTTGTGTAAAAAGGTGTTCTTAATCCTTTCTTTTCATGTCTTATACCCAGGAAAGCACCCGAGGATTAAAAGAACGAGAAACGAGCCCAAAACAGAGTAAATGGGCCTTTCCACGAAATCGACACAGTGTGGGCCAAGGACCACACGATCGTGTCTCGACAAACATCTAGAACATGGCCTAATCTCAATTTACACGGCCGTACCTCATTAAAGAAGACAAAGCACGGCCTCCTCACCACCACACACGGTTGTGCCATTAGTAAAATCTGAACACGGTCAGGTCTAGATTTGCAAGGGCGTGTGACATGGTCGTGCCTCTGTCGCTGGAAAGAGCAATTTCAGTCGGAAAAGGATACTTCGGGAGAAAGAATCGCATTCCAAGAGCCTATAAATATACCCCAAGCACCACCTTTGAAAGGGGGCGAAAGCTAGGCCAATGAGCCAAGCCGAAAAGGTCAGAGTTAGGGAGTAACGCGAGGATAGCCAGTTGATTCATCCCAAGAAGCCGGAATTATACTCAAGACGGCGAAATTCTCCTTCAATCTCGTCAGGGAGTTTTAGGATTTTTCTTATGTTTTGCTTTTATCTTTTCTCTTGTGATGTTTTATTTTTTACATTATGAACTAAATCCTTCAGATACCTGAAGGGGGATGAAACCTAGACAGATTTTATTATTTGATTTTTAAGTTATATGATAAATTACTTAGTTTGTTCTTAATTATGTTGCTTAATCCAAATTTAATGTGCTTAGGTGGAGGAGGAATAGACCCTACCTAAGAGTAGATCTAACATAATTAAGCGGAGTTGATCGGGCGCCTAGAGATAGGGTTACGAGATTTTGCTGGCTTAGGGTGAAACCTAATATGGGAATCCAGTGATCGATTTACTACTTTCCTAGGGAGTTATTATAAGCGAACAAGAGTTCCACTAATTAACCTAGGATTAGACGTTATTCGCTTCGAGAGAGGATTTAACATAGGTTAGGGAGTCTCACGGATCAAACTAAGTAAAAGAAATCATATAATTTAAGGTTAGATAATAAGAGAAGTCTAGGTGGATTCTTCCCGAAGGTATCATAAAAATCAACTGAGTCTTTTTCAAGTTATCCCCAAATTAATCTTTTTGTCTTTGTTTCCTTAGTTTAGTTGTCGTCAATTTAGTTTAAAAGCAACCTTTATCTTAGTTAGGTTAAATAATAAAAAGAAAGTGAGTATTAATACTTTTAGTTCCTTTGGGTTCGATATCCGGTCTTGCCTAAGCTATACTACTGTTCGATAGGTACACTTGCCTTTAGTCGTTGTCAGAGTTAGTTTCCAAGTCTGATCATTCTTTTATAAATTTTAAAACTCTGATTTTACAGCGATCACCCGTGGGCAATTATAGGCCATTTTCAAGCCCAAAATGCCACCCACACATTGGGTTATCCCTACAAGTAACATACCAATTCAATCCAAACATTATAGGCAACCAAAACATACCAAAATGTTCATCATTTCTAACCACTTATGAGCTCAACAATCGCAAACATTTCTAAACATAACTCATCCGTAACTTACCATCAATAATATGCTAACTATGCATCCATAAGCTTACCATTATTATGACCATTTTGTTAACCACCAAAACATATCAAAACTAAGCATCATAAGACATGGCTACACATTTATAACTTAAACCATTTATCTAGCCATATCACATGGCTATATACATATCTCAAACATACTCTAAAACAACTAGCCTATACATGCCATACTTTAATATCTATACATTTTTAGAAGGTACCAAAATGTGATTTGAGTAGTGTGATGACAACCCTCGATGATTCTCGAGCCTTTCATAGCTTTGACGATCTGTAAAACAGAGTAAACACACACAAAGTAAGCTTTCAAAAAGCTTAGTAAGCCATATAGAAATAAACTTATCATATAATTCATATTATCATATCAATACATGAATCATTAACATATCTCAATATCAAATTCATAATTCTTCATTGGCTCATTATTTAGCCATTATTTATCAATCATCATATCTCCATCCATCTCAATTGCTCGTATCACATTCATTCATATATCGTATTTTAGCTCATTGCATCTATGTACGTATTTACTCACCTTTCATGCCTATTCAAAGCATATGCATCAAACGTACCTGAAACAGATATACAACTCACATAGTCATTCATTTCTCGGACTTGCCCGTTGAACCGTTCAGAATTAAATAAGATACTCAGAGTACTTAGAATAATCGTACAATGCCAACGTCCCAGACGTGGCCTTACATGTACTCAGATATCGATGCCACTGTCCCAGGCAGGGTCTTACATGAATCAAATATGATGCCAATGTCCCAGACATGGTCTTACACGTAAATCTCATATCGATGCCAACGTCCCAGACGTGGTCTTACACGAAATCTCAAATTGATGCCAACGTCCCAGACGTGGTCTTACATGATCTCACATATCGGAAACCTATGTCATGACATATGTAATCCTATCTATTCCTAGGTTCGTACGGGGCTTCTTGGACATTATTGCACTATCGATACATCCTCGATTTTCATATATCTTTCATTCTCATATGCATTCATCATAATGAGATTTCACATGAACATACATAAATTAATACAAATACATTTATTTGTATATAGACTTACCGCAGATTCGGTTAACGTACGGACTCGACTATTCGATCACTTTCGACTTTCCGCGATCTACGTCCGTTTTCTTCGGTTCTTGATCTATATATATTCAAATTTAATCCATTTATTCACCAAAGCATCCAATTTATTCCAAAAACACATATTTAAGGAAATTTACAAATTAGCCCTCACATTTTCACATTTTGACATTTTAGTCCCTATTTCACAAAATCACAAAATACACAAAATTTCAATACACCCATGCTTAGCCGAATTCTCATGTAGTATATACAAGTCCATACATTTCATTTATTTCAAAATTTAGTCCTTAAAAAAATATTATTTTCTCAATTAAGTCCATATTACTCGAATTCATCAAAAGTCCAAAGACAAACTATGTTAATCTATCACATATCTTCTGTAACACCCCTTACCCGTGTTCAAAACCGAAATCGGATTTGAGGCATTACCTAACTTAACTTGCTTAAACATATTATATTGGGCTATAAAATTTCTTTTTACCATAAAGAGTTTCCATATAAAGCCATATTCTGCTCATTCTCGGCTACGAGGCCCTAAACATACTTTCGAGAGGTTTCAGAATTAAACAGGGAACTTTTACAAACTTAGAAAATTCTTCATCAAAACAGGGGCCACGCACCTGTGTTGTCCTAGTGACACGCCCGTGTGCCCCTAAGACATGCCCGTGTCTTTCACCGGTGGTCGACACTGACTTATTTCACACGTCCAGGCACATGCCCGTGTCCTTCACACGGCCTCGACACGCCCGTGTCTTAGCCCATGTGTCAAAACCTTGGCATTCTGTTTATGATCTCATCATCTCACTATGGTCACATGGCCAAGGCACACGCCCGTGTCCTTAGACCGTGTGTTGAATTAAATTCCACATTTAAAGTGCAAACTTCACACGGCATGGGCACACGCCCATGTCGAAGGCCGTGCCTCCCACATGGCTGAGACACACGGTCGTGTCTTTGCCTGTGTGTTTACTACCAAGCATACTGGCTTGCAAGCCTAGCATGCAAGGGGACACACGGCCGATCAACACACCCATGGGGCTGACCGTGTGTCTCACATGGCCTAGACACATGCCGGTCTTCCTACCTATGTGGACATTAAAAAGGCTATATTCCAAGCCAAATGCCACCCTGCATAGCAAACATACTTATTCCAGCTCATCTCAACATAACTTATAACCCAAAGACACATCCAAGAACTCAATTCAAAACATTCACACAAGCATAAACTTCATAATTTCACCCTCATAGAATATATATATACTTATCAAGTATTGGCCCAATTCCAATGACCATTTACATAATGAATTTAATAACATACATAGCCAACACTTTGGCTAACAATTACGACCTAGCAAAATACCCAAGTTCTATACATGCCATACTTAAAATAAGTCTAAATTGTTATACCAAAGTGATGTCGATAGTGTGATTTCTGAACTCTGACGTTTCACATTCCTTGAGTTATATTGGCAATACTACAAGGAAAAAGGGCAATAAAAAGGGGTAAGCATAAAGCTTAGTAAGTTTGCATGGAAATAAATGGCAACAATAAGCTCATGATAAAATCCATCCATGACAATAATTAACCATACACAAGGTTATAGGCTACTTGCCATACTTACTCAAACTTTCCCTTATTTAGCACATAGCATGCCACATGTCGTAATTATTTCTTCGTGAATCATTCACGAGTACCTGTCTCACTCATTCACAATTCTTTATTACTAAGGTCATTTATATTTCCAAACTAATCTATTTATCCCATTAATCACTAGGGATACTCAAAGACGTATTTTCATCGTCATTAATATAAGTACAAAGCCAAGGCCACACCCTCGATGTGGTCTTACATGGGGTCACCTCTGAGTGCCGATGCCATATCCCAAATATGGTATTATACGGAAATCTCACATCAAGTATCGATGCCATATCTCGGATATGGTTTTATATAATTCTCATATTCAATACCGAAGCCATATCCCGAATATGGTCTTATACGGGATTTCAATTTGGTGCCGAGGCCATGTCCCAGACATGGTCTTATACGGGACCTTATCCATTTCATGTCTCGATGATAGCATTTTTACATTCATTATAGTCCACTAGGACTTCAACATCTCAACTTACTCATTCAACATCAAATACTCAATTTAGTAGAACATCATGTATCAATATAATACCAAATATTCTCAAATGTGCTAACATAACATTGAATTTATCATATACAAACTTACCTCGATTTCAAAATAAGCTAGATCGTCGATCTAGTCCGAGACTTTGTTCTTTTCCCGATCGAGGTAAACTCTCGGTTCTTCTTGCTTTATAATAGAAAATTAGATCATCTCAATCATCACATTAATAAAAGCATTTTAATAATCATGCTTTGGCAAAATTACTATTTTGCCCTTAGGCTTTGTTAAAATGACCATTTTACCCCTAGGCTTGGAAATTGATTCTAATCATGTTTCTACCTTCAACAAGCCTAGGTGAACATTTAATTCTCTTATGGCTATCATCAAAAGCCAACATTTCACACATTCACTAAAAACTTTATAACCTTTACAACAAGGTTCAATTAGGTGTTTTCATGGCAACACCTTTCACAAAAGTTGTTCATCTAACAACAAAGACTCATTTTCTTTCATAAAAATGCAGCAATTAACAATGAAAGCTCTCATGGCAGCTTTCTAAACTCTTCACAATATTACAAATTAGTCCCCCTCATTAGAAAGCTTAAGTTTTAGGGGTCCTAAAAGTACAACTATCATCAAGAAAAGCCACTAAAATCACTTACTACTAAGGAGAAGAGTTTGCTGAAATTTTGAGCTTTCAAAACCCCTATTTGGCTACCAATTTTTGGTGGAGAAGAAGAGAGAAAAAGATGATATTTTTTCTCTTCGTCATTTTATTAATACAAGTCAATTTAGTCACCAACTTTTACCAACTTTGACTAATTTGTCCATCTTTGTCTCCTATGATCCCCTATGGCCGGCCAACTATTTACTATAGGGCTAATTGCCTTTTAAAGACCTCCAATTTGCAATCTATGGCTATTTGGCACCTTTAGCTTATAAAATAGAACTTTCACACTTTATGCGATTTAGTCATTTTTCGTAATTAAGTAAGAAATCCACAAAATTAAAGCACTAGAATTTTCATACACTTATACCATTACACTATAACTCATAAAATATCATGGAAATAATTTTCTCTAACCTCGGATTAGTGATCCCGAGATCACTATTCCGACTAGCCCCTAAATCGGGCTGTTACATCTTCCATAATTCATCTTCAAACATCACAAAGCTTGCAAAATCATCAATGGCTTATTTCACATTCATCATCAATTCACAAAATTAAGGCATGGGTTTTGAAAACACAAAGCAACGATTACAAAAACGTAGAAATTATCAAAAATCGAAGCAAAACATACCTTGAATCAATGAACTTCCATGGCTGAATGTTTGAAAGCCTTAAACCTTATTTTTCTCTCTATTTTCGGTGGTGGGTGGATGAACAATCCACAATCAACTTTTATTTACTTTGTTTTTATGATTTAAATTAACATTTTATTTCAATTACAAATTTACCCCTTTGTTATTAACATATAAATCATGTATATTCAATTGCTTTACCATCCATCTATCACACCAATGGCATATTTACAACATAAGGGCCTCATGTATAGAAAGACACATCAATTAAGCACTTAATCAAATAGAAGGCTACTTTTACCTTTTATGTGATTTCATCCTTTCATCAAATTAAACACACAAATGACAAAATTAATTCACAGAAATTTCACACACACTTAATCATAGACTGCAGACACAGAAATAATATTAAAATTTTTTTGACTCAAACTTGTGGTCCCAAAACCACTATTCCGACTAGGGTGTAAACCAGACTGTTACAATTCTCCCCCCATTAGGGATTTTCGTCCCCGAAAATCTTACCGTTAAACAGATTCGAATATTGTTGTCTTAGAGAGTCTTCAGGCTCCCACATAGCCTCTTGAACTCCATGTCGATGCCACAATAGTTTGACTAATGAAATTTTCTTATTTCTCAACTTTTCCACTTCGTGAGCTAAGATACGGATCAATTTTTCTTCACAAGTCATGTCAGATCAGATTTCAATCTCAGACAGTGAAATCAGATGTGATGGATCAGATCTGTATCAATGAAGCATTGACACATGAAATACATTATGTATCTTTTCCAACTTTGGTGGCAATAAGAATCTATACGCAACAGGTCCAACACGCTCGATAATCTCATACGGCTCGATGAACCTCGGACTCAATTTGCCTTTACGTTCGAATCTGAGTATTTTCTTCCACGGATCTACTTTCAAGAACATTTTGTCACTAATATCAAACTCAATATCTTTTCTTTTCGAGTCTGCATAGGACTTCTGATGATCAGACGTTGTTTTCAAACTATCATAGATTACTTTCACTATCTGTTTAGTGTCTTTTATCAAATCTACCCTGTGTATCTTACTTTCACTGAGCTCAGTCCAATATAGAGGTGTTCGACATTTGCGTCCATACAAAGCCTCATAAGGTACCATTTTGATGCTGGACTGAAAAATATTATTATATGCAAATTCAATCAATGGCAAATATCTCTCCCACGAACCATCAAACTCAAGAATGCAACATCTCAGCATATCCTCGAGTATCTAAATAATTTGCTTGAATTGACCATCTGTTTGACAGTGAAAACCCGTATTGAAATGCAATTTAGTTGTAACAGCCTGATTTTACCCTAATCAGAACGGTGGTTTCGGGACCACAAATCCAAGGAAAAAATATTTTAATATTATTTTCTATGCTATAATGTGTGATTTGATGTTAGTGAAAATTTCGTATTAAAATTTGATCGTTTTGGTGCTTAATTGTGAAAAATGGCTTAATTGCATAAAAAGAAAATTGGGTGGTTAAATGTGTAGGTGCCGAATTGTTATATCTTCATAAATTGGAGGGTTAAATAGAAATTTGACCATGAAAGTATGGATAGTGGCCGGCCATCATTATGCATGTAATAGTGTTGGCATTTTATATTCTATTATATTTTATGTTAAAATGAATTAGTTAATATATGATAATAAAATACAAAATAGAAAGCCATGCATTGCTCATCTTTTTGGACCGAAAAACACAAAAGAAATAAAGAAGAAAGCTAGGCACATTCGGCCTTGGATTTTGCTGGATTTAGGTATGTAATTTGCTTAGTTTTTAATAATTTTTACGTTTTTGAGATCGTTGTTTCGAATACAATCCGACCCATGTTAGAATTTTTGAGATTAATGTATCTATGATATTTGGCCATGGATGGAAGCTTGTGCTTTGTGATGTTTGATGATTTTGAATTAAAGTTATGTTGTAGATTAACATATTTTATATTGGAAATTTGGATGATTTTGAGTAATTAGGGTTAAATTGTAAAAATTGAAATTTGAAGGGTCAAAATGTGAAATAAATGGAATGTATGGGTTTGTATAAGAGCATTGAATATTCGGCCCTAAAGGAGTATATGTAAATTTTGTGTATTTTGTGTTTTATGCAATAGGGACTAAATTGTAAAAGTTGTAAAGGTCAGGGTAAAATGGTAATTTGCATAATTATATGTTTTTGGATTAAATTGAATGAAAATATATTTGAATGAGTTTAATTTGGAACTATTTAGATCAAGAACAAAAAGAAACAGGATTGGATCGGGGAAAGGCGAAGTTGAACGAATAGCCGAGAAACCCTAATCCATCAACTTCCAAGGTAAGTTTTTAAGCAATCGGATTAAGTTGAATTATCTCTATATTAAAATATATATGTTCAAGGGAAGTGTTAGATTTTATTTTTAAGATGCCGAATAAGGCATAGGAATTAATATGTGTTTGTGCCGAATATGGTTAGTAAATATATGTATATATGAATAACCATTGAATAATTAAGTTGGCCATATATATGCACTTGTGTTAAGGGATAGATATAAATATGGAAATGGAATGAATGTAGGGTGGTAATTGAATATTCGGATATGTGTGTATGTATATATTTGATAATACCGAATGTGATGACATGAGACAAGAGAAATGAAATGTTAGTGAACTTTTAAATATATGTGTACATATGAATGAATATGAAATCATGTGTGTATTTGGATTTAAGTAGAAAATGAGTTGACGGGCACCATGTGTGCGACCTAAAATACCGAGCACTGTGTGTGCGAAATCGGTCGAACGGCATTATGTGTGTGGAAAATGAGTAAGGGCACTGAGTGTGCGATACATTACTAGAAGATGGCACTGTGTGTGCTCTTTTTCAAGTAACGGCACTAAGTGTGCGATACGTTGCTTGAATTGCACTAAGTGTGCAGAGTTATGTATCTATCAAAACATTGACTAACGGATGGAGATAACCGAGAAGTATTACTTATGAAAATGATGCATGATATCTTGGTAACATATTACCAATAAAGTAAGTTGCTCTTGTTTTATGAAATCATAGAAACGAGATGTATTCTTTAATCTATGAGCTTGTCCGAAATGGATAAAGGGTAGGTAAGTATGCGGTTTTGAGATTTATGGAATTCGGTAAGGTTTGCATGGTATTATGTTATATGCATTTACGGTTATGAGCTCTTTTATAATTAATTTGAATTGATTAAAGTTTGACTAATGAATTGTTGTATATAAAATCATTACTTATAACTTACTAAGCTATGTGGCTTACTGTATGTGCTGTGTTTCTTTGATTTTTTATATATTTTGAATTTTAAGTTCGCGCTCGGGGATCCATGTCAAAGTCAAGCACACTATCATCTATCTTTGGTACCTTTTTGTTAAATCAAACTTTTGGAAACTATGGCATGTATCGTCTATCTTCTCTTTGGAGTTACTTTGTACAAAATGTATATAAATGCCATACGAATATGGCTTCATATCTATGCTTGGGTTGATTTGTTTGCGCTTGAAGTAATATATATGATTGTGCATTTTCGATCCTTATAAAAACATGTTTTCGCATGTAAACTTTGTGAAGTTCTTAAAGGATATTTTTAATCTATACATTTCGAATGGATGAACTATGATGGAGGTAAATGTAAATGCACGATAAATAAATTAATTGAATATGGCTTGGTTATGCTTGGTTTTGGTTTAAATTTTTTTTTTTTTTTTGAGTGTATGGGAATACATTATAATCTTAATTTGGAAGCTATATCAAATTATGTCATGTATGTGATAATTGAGATTATAAGTTCGATTTGAATAAGGTACGTAGGCCCCTTTGGATAATGAATATATATTTTTGCATGGATTTATATGTACTTATAATACATACTATGGAAGGATTAGGTCATATTTCGTGTATGTACAATTGCAAATATTCAGTCATAGTATTGTTTGAATTGGGGTTCATATTATTCATTGGAGGTTTATAATCTTAAAGTTATGAGGTTATATTGGGTAAATATTGCTGTGAATAACTAGATATGGCGTACATGTGATTAAATTAGTATTAGTATAGTTATTTGATTTTTATAAGATGAATAAGTCTAATATATTTATTCGGCTATAAGTTCTATAATTACCAAATGAATAGTAAATTGCTAATTGAATGCAAATTAGTTTTAATTGAGGTTGATGATACTATTCGTGTTATGTTAGTTAATGATTTGATAATAGATGGGATATACCTGTTAAATCGTGATAGTATGAATTGGTACACATTTATCAAAGTATTAGTTTTTATAAAAGTGCATTGGCTTGTGTTTGGTTAAGTAATGCCTGTAACTCTAATCTAGCAACGGATACGGGTTAGAGGTGTTACATTTTATTGGTATCAGAGCTATGGTTTAGCTAGTTCTCAGACTAACGTAGCGCGTATGAGTCTAGCTATACATGCCAGATTTTATAATGTGATAGTGTGATGAATTCTGATAGTGAAATGTGTTTATTTCTTTCATATAGTAAATGGATCTTGATCCTGATCGAGCTATAGCTGACGATGTCGAGAGCGTGGCGCCTGATGAGTTATCATTCGTGTTTTCGATGAGTTATCATGCACACCTGATGAGTGCTTGAAGTGCACCATATCTTTATTACGAGATTCTACCTACTATTGGTGGAATACTCTCGTATCAGTTGTTCCAAAGGAACGAGCTACCTGGGACTTCTTTCAAGCGGAGTTTCGTAAGAAATACATCAGTCAGCGATTTATAGACTCCAAACGCAAGCAATTTCTCGAGCTTAAACAGGGTCGTATGACCGTATCTAAATACGAGCGCAAGTTTGTGAGGCTTAGTCACTATGCTCATGAGTGTGTTTCATCTGAGGCTGTTATGTGTCGGAGATTCGAAGAAGGGTTAAATGAAGATATAAAATTTCTGGTTGGCATTCTTGAAATAAATGAGTTCGTAGTACTTGTGGAGCGAGCTTGCAAAGTAGAAGAGCTAGGGAAAGAAAAGCGGAAAGCCGAGTTTGAAGCTAGAGACTTCCGAAAGAGATCTGCAGGTAAATTTCCTCAAGTGTCAACAAAGAAGTTCAAGAATGATAGTAGCCGATCCAAACCTAACATAGGGATCTCTATACGAGAACAACCACCAGTGAGTTCTCGGGCTACATCGATTGCTAGTGTTGGCAATACCCGACCGAATAAGCCCGAGTGTCAATAGTGCAGTAGACGGCATTTTGGTGAATGTTGGGGTAAATCTAATAATCGCACTTGTTACAAGTGTGGTTCGCAGGATCATTTTATTCGGGATTGCCCGGAGACAGCTGAAAAGGGTATTGCTCATAGTGCGAGACCGAGAGCGCTACAACTAGAGGTAGACCATCTCGTAATGTGGGAGGTAGGAGTGGTGTTCAGAGGGGGACTTCAGATGCGGCTATTTGATTAGAGGCCCGTGCATCGGCTAGAGCTTATGCCATTCGTGCCAGAGAGGAGGCTTCATCTCCCGATGTCATCACCGGTATATTCACTCTCTTTGATACTAGTGTAATTGCTCTGATTGACCCTGGTTCAACTCATTCTTATGTGTGTGAAACATTAGTATCCAGCAAGACTCTACCTGTTGAGTCTACTGAGTTTGTGATTCGGGTTTCAAACCCCCTGGGCCGGTGTGTGTTAGTTGATAGAGTGTGCAAGAATTGCCTTTTAATGATTCGAGACTCATGTTTTCCGACTGATCTGATGTTTCTACCATTTGATGAGTTCGATATTATCCTCGGTGTGGATTGGCTAACAATGCACGATGCAGTAGTGAATTACAGACGAAAGACTATTGATTTGCGGTGTCAGAATAATGAGATAATTCGAATTGAATCTATAGATTTGAATGGGTTACCAGCAGTGATATCCTCGATGTTGGCTAGGCAGTATTTGAGAAAAGGTTGTGAAGCTTATTTTGCGTATTTGATTGATAGCAAAGTAACCGAAAAGAAGATTGAATCTGTATCGATTGTTTGTGACTATCTAGATGTATTTTTGGAGGAGTTGCCGGATTGCCACCTGTTCGGGAGGTAGAGTTTGGTATTGACTAGTGCCAGGGAGAACTCCAATTTCGATAGCTCCATATAGAATGGCACCGACCGAATTAAAAGAGTTGAAAGCTCAGTTGCAAGAATTGACAGATAAAGGTTTTGCCCGACCGATTTTCTCTCCCTGGGGTACGCCAGTCCTATTTGTGAAAAAGAAGGACGGAACTTTGAGAATGTGCATCGATTATCGACAGCTCAATAAAGTGACCGTGAAGAATAAATATCTGTTTTCCACGTATCGATGATTTATTTGATCAGCTTAAGGGAGCTTCGGTATTCTCAAAAATTGATCTAAGGTCAGGTTATTATCAGCTGCGAGTTAGAGACTTGTGATAAACCGTAAAGTAACATATTTTAAGCCCACATTTAGTATGCTTTTGGATGATTTAAGCCTTGATTTATGTAAAAAGATGGTCTTAATCCTTTCTTTTCATGTCTTATACTCAGGAGAGCACCCGATGACAAAAAGAACGGAAAACGAGCCCAAAACGGAGTAAATGGGCCATATCACGAAATCCACACGGCCTGGGCCCAAGACCACACGGCCGTGCCCGTTCAATAGGCTCGAACACGGCCTGGCCACGACTTACACGGGCGTGTGCCATGGGCGTGTCCCTGCCACGGCCAAAAGGAGTTTTACTCGAATTAGATACTTGGAGGCAAAGAAACACATTCTAAAGCCTATTCAAACACCCAAATAGGAATCCTATTCGAATTAGGATACTTGGAGGCCAAGTAAGGCATCTCAAAGCCTATATAAACACCTTAGGAGGCAACTTGAAAGGGAGTTCAGCAGAAGCCTTTTGCCAGGGCTTTTGTCAGGGCTTTTAACTAGGCCAATGAGCCGAGCCGAAAAGGTCAGATTTGTGGAAATCACTCGAAGATAGCCAGTTGATCCATCTCAAGAAGTCAGAATTCTACTCAAGACGGCGAATCTCTCCTTCAATTCCTTCAGGGGGTTTTAGGGATTTCTTATGTTTTGTTTTATCTTTTCTTCTGAGATGTTTTCTTTTATAGTTATGAAATAAACCCTTCAGATACCTGAAGGGGATTAAACCTAAGACGGATCTTGTTATTGTTTTCTAAACTATATGATAAATACTTGACTTGTTCTTAATTATGTGTTCTTAATTCTTGTGTTAATATTTCTGGGATATTGATTCAAGTATGATGTGCTTAGGTGGAGGAGTAAAAGTCCCTGCTTAAGAGTAGATCTAACATAATTAAGCAGAGCTGATCGCACGCCTAGAGATAAGGTAACAAGATTTTTTCGGATTAGGGTGAAACTTAATATGGGGGTCCATAGATCGAGTTAATACGTTTTAGGGGTTTAAATTAGAAAGATATTTCAATTAATCAACCTAGGGTTAGACATTATTCACCTCAAGATAGGGTTTAATATAAATTAGGGAATCTTACGGATCAAGTAAAGTGAATAAATCGTCTGGTTCAGTGTTAGATAACAAGTGAAGTCTAAGTGGATTCTTCCTAAGGGTGTCGTCTTAATCAACTGAGTTTTTTCCAACAGTATTTCCCCAATTCATTCTTTTTGTCTTTGCGTCTTTAGCTTAGTAGTTAGTTAAATTTAGATTTAATAACAACTTCATTTATTTTAGGCTAGATAATAAAAAGAAAGTTAGTATTAGTACTTTTAGTTCCTTTGGGTTCGACAATCCGGTCTTGCCTAAGCTATACTACTGTTCGATAGGTGCACTTGCTTTAAGTCGTTGTCAGAGTTAGTTTCTAGGTTCTATCATTCTCTTTTTATAAATTTTAAGACTCGACAGCTACGATCAAGTTTTTGGCACCATTGCCGGGGAACTAAAATATTAAGAAAGCTCGATTTTTATTACTCTAGCCATATTTTATTTTGACAATTAAATTTTATTTTTTTATTTTGCTAATTTCTCTTTTATTTGCTTTGGTAGGTAATGGCACTGAATAACTATCAGTGGCAAGTTATGAGGACAAAGCCAACAAAAGCAGCCGATATCTACAGCCTCGACCCAATAACCATGCTATCAAATCAGCTAGAGCTTTTAAATAAGAAAATTGATGTTTTATGGGGTTCTTCGCAGGTATATCCGGTTATGCAGTATGAAACAAGCGGAGGTGTGGCGACTCCTGAGCACCCACCCTACGGACATGGCATGGGCAGAGAACAAGTCAACTATATGGGTAACTATGCTAGACCTCAAAATAATTTTTATGATAACACTTATAATGCAGGTTGAAGGTACCATCCCAATTTCTTGTGGAATGATCAAAGTAGCCAAAGACCGGAACTTCCTCCAGATTTTCAACAACTACCTCACCACCAGGAAAAGAAGTCGAACCTTGAAGAGATGATGGAAAAATTCATAGCAACCACAGAAACACGTTTACAAAATAGAGAAACGAAACAAGAAGCATCGATTCAAGGGATTGAGGATCAGTTAGGTTATCCTGCTAAGCTGATCTTAGAACAACCACAAGAAAGCTTGCCAAGCAACACTGAAACTAACCCAAAAGAGCAAATTCAAGCCGTAACAGCTTATGACAGTGAAAGGTTAGTGGAATCTAACCCAAGACAAGAGCCTGTGGTAAGTGAAGGTAAGGTTGAGGTAAGCCATGATTTACCAAACCAGGTAATTACAGAATACCAACCCCGTGTGCCACACTCCGATGCGACAAAGAAAGACCATACAGAGGAACAACTCGGTAAGTCTCTTAAACTTTCAAAGAAATTTCATATTAACTTGTTGTTTCTAGAAGCTCTTTCGCAGATGCCAAATCCTAGACCTCGTGTCGATAAAGAAGAAATTCATGAGGAACTAAGGCTTTGGATCGATGAACTAGACGAATAGAAGACACACTTCAAAGAGAAATTAATAACACACGAAGCAAAAACGAGGCAACTCCACGACGAACTTAATACTGGGAAAACCCAGCTTAAGATAGGAGATCAGGTACTCAAAATCTTCCCAGATGGAATAGTCGAGGTAACACATTCTAATTTCGGAACTTTTGAGGAAAACATTACTCGACTTAAATTTTATATCAATAACCGAATTGATCACATGAGAAAGGATTTTCACCTCCTCAAACCACCATGACCATACGAATGAGAGGTAAAGTCTACCTTAAGACTATAAACGAGCGTTTCTCGGGAGGTAACCCGAGCACTAACCCCATTAATTTTTGCATTTTTTTATTTTTTACTTTTATTTTTCCTTTTAGCACCTAGCCATAAACTAACCAAAGTACAAATTTCCATACCACACGGCCTTGCACACGGCTGTGGCCGTGGCCGTGCGGCCACCACAGGAAGGTACAAGGGCGGGGGCGACTACCAGATCCATAATTTCTATTTAACCCTCTTCTTCCTTTTTCTTTTCCAGTTGTTTTTCTTCTTTCATTTTCCATTATTTACTTTTATTTTTATTTTTATTTTTATTTTTATTTTTATTTTTATTTTCTTCTTATTCTTTATGACATTTAGATCTAGCTTAGGACACAATAAAATTCGACCGACTGCTTCGATGATTCCATTTCAAACGGTTCGAGGTGCTTCCCCACGTTCACCTCCAATCCTATTCGGTTTCTTTTCATTGACTTCATCCAAAATTCAAGAAGTTTCACTTCTTCCCCCATCTTATGATTTTATGATTATTTTGATATTATATATCTTTGTACATTGAGGGTAATGTACATCTTAAGTGTGGGGGGTTAACTATAATATTATCTAAAAATCCCTAAATTATGCCTCGTTCTAGAGTAAGTATCTCATATTATGATTAGAATGAAATTCCCTTTGATTTATGATTTTTATTTATATGTTTTGGATTAAGTCATTGATAATTGTGCATTGATGATTAATTTGAAGGATACTAGGGAATCAAGCATGATAAGTCTAATTTTCATTGAATTAAAAACTTTTCTAGGTTGTCTACCTAAATCTAATTATTACTTTGAAGTTTGAAATTTACGAGGTTGACATCAAAAACCCATAACTTTTGTGAGATTTTGAGCCTTATAGAGCATATATTCCTTTTCTTGCTCACTTTATTGATTATGAGTGTGTCAACATTGAACTGTTATTCTAGAACTTGCCTCGATTATACATGTCGAGACCACACCTATGATTTGATATACAAAGATGATAAAGGCACTTAGGATTTAACTCACTCACTCCACAAAAATCCTACCTTCATAATTAACCCCAAGTGAACCCCGTTTAATCCTAACAACCCTTTTGATTAACTCACCCACTAATATTAACCCAAAACCCCTTGTATTTGTTATCACCATTCCTTTTTGACTACCCTTATATCGAGATTTGATTTGATTAGTTACATAATTATATTATTTCAGTAGTTGACTTGTTCTTAAAAAAAATCGAAGTATATTTATTATTAGTTCTATAATTAAGAGAGCTTACATGTTTAAATTTCAAATCTTGAAGAAAAAGCTCGTATTATTAAAATTTTCAATTGATGTAATTATTTAGGATTAGTTCATTTTTCTAGTTAGGTAATCTATCAGGTCAATCTCGACTCTAACCTGCTAAATCAGCCTATATCCATACCCTTAATCTAGCCCCGTTACAACGCTGTAAAGGCCTTTTGATCTGTTTATCATCTCATTTTATAGTGGTGGAGATTTGATTTTCATGCAAGCCTATGGGATTAACTTTTGATGTTCGACTTATTGAGTGCTTAATTTTGAACCTTAAACACTTCGAGTGATTTGAGTGAATCTTTAGCGAAGATGTCAATTCTTGTCAGTTTTGAATCAAAGGTAATTATTTAGATAACGGAAAATGCCTATGTTTTCGTGCTACAAATGTATCACTTTGATTGTTTGAGTTTTTAAGACCCTTTGAGTTGAATTATCCATGTATGAATTATCTTTGAATTATGATGAAGCATTATTGAGGAATTTTATGAATCAAGGAAGTTCATTTTAATTGTGAGTTGAGAATTTTGCTTGAGGACAAGCAAAAGCTTAAGTGTGGGGGTATGTGATAAACCGTAAAAGTAACATATTTTAAGCCCACATTTAGTCTGCTTTTGGATGATTTAAGCCTTAATTTATGTAAAAAGGTGCTCTTAATCCTTTCTTTTCATGTCTTATACTCAGGAGAGCACCCGATGACAAAAAGAACGGAAAATGAGCCCAAAACGGAGTAAATGGGCCGTATCACGAAATCCACACGGCCTGGGCCCAAGACCATACGGCCGTGCCCCGTTCAACAGGCTCGAACACGGCCTGGCCACGACTTACACGGGCGTGTGCCATGGGCGTGTCCCTGTCCCAGCCAAAAGGACTTTTACTCGGATTAGGATACTTGGAGGCAAAGAAACACATTTCAAAGCCTATTCAAACACCCAAATAGGAATCCTATTCGGATTAGGATACTTGGAGGCCAAGTAAGGTATCTCAAAGCCCATATAAACACCTTAGGAGGCAACTTGAAAGGGAGTTCGGCAGAAGCCTTCTGCCAGGGCTTTTGTAAGGGCGGTTAACTAGGCTAAGGAGCCGAGCTGGAAAGGTCAGATTTGTGGAATCACTCGAAGATAGCCAGTCGATCCATCTCAAGAAGCCGGAATTCTACTCAAGACGGTGGATCTCTCCTTCAATTCCTTTAGGGGGTTTTAGGGATTTCTTATGTTTTGTTTTATCTTTTCTTCTGAGATGTTTTCTCTTATAGTTATGAACTAAACCCTTCAGATACCTGAAGGGGATGAAACCTAAGACGGATTTTGTTATTATTTTCTGAACTATATGATAAATACTTGACTTGTTCTTAATTATGTGTTCTTAATTCTTGTGTTAATATTTCCGGGATATTGATTCAAGTATGATGTGCTTAGGTGGAGGAGCAAAAGTCCCTGCTTAAGAGTAGATCTAGTAAAATTCAGCGGAGTTGATCGCATGCCTAGAGATAGGGTGACGAGATTTTGTCGGATTAGGGTGAAACCTAATATGGGGGTCCATAGATCGAGTTAATACGATTCTAGGGTTTTAATTAGAAAGAGACTTCAATTAATCAACCTAGGGTTAGACGTTATTCGCCTTGAGAGAGGGTTTAATATAAATTATGGAATCTTACAGATCAAGTCAAGTGAATAAATCATCTGGATCAGTGTTAGATGACAAGTGAAGTCTAGGTGGATTCTTCCTAAGGGTGTCGCCTTAATCAACTGAGTTTTTCCAGCAGTATTTCCCCAATTCATTCTTTGTGTCTTTGCGTCTTTAGCTTAGTAGTTAGTTAAATTTAGATTAAATAACAACTTCATTTAGTTTAGGCTAGATAATAAAAAAAAAGTTAGTTTTAGTACTTTTAGTTCCTTTGGGTTCGACAATCCAGTCTTGCCTAAGCTATACTACTGTTCGATAAGTGCACTTGCCTTAAGTCCTTGTCAGAGTTAGTTTCCAGGTTCGATCATTCTCTTTTTATAAATTTTAAGACTCGACAGCTACGATCAACTCAGATGTACCATAAACTGCTTTTCGGACGAGATACGGCCATTATGAGTTTTTAGTGATGCCATTCGGACTCACTAATACCCCTGCTGTTTTCATGGATCTGATGAATCGGGTATTCAGACCGTATCTAGATCAGTTTGTGGTTGCATTCATAGATGAAATTCTGATCTATTCGCGTGACAAAACCGAGCATGCCGAGCATTTGAGACTTGTGTTACAGATTTTGCGTGATAAGCAGTTGTACACAAAATTCAGCAAATGTAAGTTTTGGTTGAATGAAGTTAGCTTCCTGGGGCATGTCGTTTCGGCATCGAGCATTCGGGTTGACCCGAATAAAGTCTCGGCTATACTTGATTGGAAACCTCCGCAAAATGTTTCTAAAGTTCGTAGTTTTCTGGGACTTACCGGGTACTGTAGACACTTTGTAAAAGGGTTTTCTATAATTGCAGCTCTGATGACAAAGTTGTTTCGAAAAGACGTTAAATTCGAGTGGTCAGAAAGGTGCCAGAAGAGTTTTGATCAACTAAAAACCTTTCTAACGAAAGCTCCAGTACTTGTTCAGCCAGAGTCGGGTAAGGAATTCGTTATTTTCAGCGATGCATCCTTAAATGGGCTGGGCTGTGTTTTGATGCAATAGGGTAAAGTTGTAGCCTACGCCTCGAAACAGTTGAAGCTGCACGAAAAGAACTATCCGACACACGATCTTGAGTTGGCCGCCATAGTTTTTGCTTTGAAAATATGGCGTCATTATCTATTCGGTGAAAGATGTCATGTCTATTCGGATCATAAGAGTCTAAAATATTTAATGACTCAGAAGGATCTTAATTTGAGACAACGACGATCGTTGGAGCTATTAAAAGATTACGACCTTGTGATTGATTATCAATCGGGGAAAGCTAAAGTAGTGGCTGATGCACTTAGTCGAAAGTCACTATTTGCTCTACGTGCAATGAATGCGGATAAAGCTATGATTGATGATGGTGTGATTACTGCAGAAATGAAAGCGAGACCACTGTTCGAGAGGTTGATAATGACTTAATAGCAAAAAAGAGTCAATGTGGCTTCAGTATTGATTCAGATTTCCAGTTAGATGCTGAGGGATGTCTACTATTTAAGAATCAGATATGTGTGCCTCAGAACCTTGAGTTGATTCGAATGATTTGTGATGAAGCTCATAATAATAGATTGTCAATTCACCCGGGTAGTACGAAGATGTATAACGACCTGAGACAGCATTACTGGTGACATGGTATGAAACGAGATATTTCAGACTATGTGTCAAAGTGTTTAATATGTCAACAAGTGAAAGCTAAGCATCAGGTGCCATCGGGACTACTCCAACTGATTATGATACTTGAGTGGAAGTGGGATCGAGTCACGATGTATTTCATATCAGGTTTGTCGTTGACGCCGAGTAAGAAAGACTCAGTCTGGGTTATTGTTGATAGATTGACGAAATCGGCCCATTTTATAACGGTACATACAGATTTCTCACTTGATAAGTTAGCTGAGTTGTACATTTCTCAGATCGTACGATTTCACGGAGTACCTATTTCTATTGTTTCTGATAGAGATCCGATGTTTACATCACGATTTTGGAAGAAACTGCAAGATGCTTTAGGTACCAAATTGCGTTTCAGTACTGTATTCCAGCCTCAGTCAGATGGCCAATTCGAACGTGTTATTCAAATACTCGAGGATATGTTGAGATGTTGCGTTCTTGAGTTTGAGGGTACGTGGGAACGATACTTGCCTTTGATTTAATTTGCGTACAATAATAGCTTTCAATCGAGTATCAAAATGACACCTTACAAAGCTTTGTACGATCGTAAATGTCGTACACCTCTATATTGGACCGAGCTAAGTAAAAGCAAGATACACAGGGTTGATTTCATCAAAGAGACTGAACAGAAAGTAAAAGTAATTCGAGAAGTTTGAAAGCCGCCTCAGATCATCAGAAGTCATATGCGGACTTAAAACGTAAAGATATAGAGTTTCAAGTGGGCGACTGAGTATTTTTGAAAGTCTCACCGTGGGAAAAAATACTTAGATTTGGTCGTAAAGGAAAGCTGAGTCCGATATTTATTGGGCCGTACGAAGTTATTGAACGTATTGGGCCAGTTGCGTACAGACTTATGTTGCCATTTGAGCTAGACAAGATTCACAATGTTTTTCATGTATCGATGCTTCGACGATACCGATCTGATCCTTCTCATGTGATTAGCCCATCAGAGATTGAGATTCAACCCGACTTGACTTATGAGGAAGAACCAATTCGTATTCTAGCTCGTGAAGTGAAAGAGTTACGAAATAAGAAAATCTCGTTGGTTAAAGTAATGTGACATAAGCACGGGGTTGAGGAAGCAACCTGGGAACTAGAGGAATCAATGAAAGAACGTTATCCTAACTTATTCACCGATAAGATTTTCGGGGACGAAAATCCCTAATGGGGGAGAGTTGTAATAGCCCGATTTTGACCCTAATCGGAACGGTGGTTTCAGGACCATGAATCCGAGTTAGAAAAATATTTTAATATTATTTTCTATGCTATGATGTGTGATTTGATGTTAGTGAAAATTCAGTATTAAGATTTGATCGTTTTGGTGCTTAATTGTGAAAAGAGGCTTAATTGCATAAAAAGAAAATTGGGTGGTTAAACGTGTAGGTGCCATATTGTTGATGTCTTCATAAATTGGACGGTTAAATAGCAATTTGACCATGAAAGTATGGATAGTGGCCGTCCATCATTATGCATGTAATAGTGTTGGCATTTTATATTATATTTTATTATATTTTATGTTAAAATGAATTAGTTAATATATGATAATAAAATACAAAATAGAAAGCCATGCATTGTTCATCTTTTTGGACCGAAAAACACAAAATAAATAAAGAAGAAAGCTTGGAACATTCGGCTTTGGATTTTGCTTGATTTAGGTATGTAATTTCCTCGGTTTTTAATAATTTTTACGTTTTTGAGATTGTTGTTTCAAATACTATCCAACCCATGTTAGAATTTTTTGGGTTACTGTATCTATGATATTCGGCCATGGATGGAAGCTTGTGCTTTGTGATGTTTGATGATTTTGAATTAAAGTTATGTTGTAGATTAACATATTTTATATTGGAAATTTGGATGATTTTGAGTAATTAGGGTTAAATTGTAAAAATTGAAATTTAAAAGGTCAAAATGTGAAATAAATGGAATGTATGGGTTTGTATAAGAGTATTGAATATTTGGCCCTAAAGGAGTATATGTAAATTTTGTGTATTTTGTGTTTTATGCAATAGGGACAAAATTATAAAAGTTGTAAAGGTCCGGGGTAAAATGGTAATTTGCATAATTATGTGTTTTTGGATTAAATTGAATGAAAATATATTTGAAAGAGTTTAATTTGGAATTATTTAGATCAAGAACAAAAAGAAACGGGATCGGATCAGGGAAAGGCGAAGTTGAACGAATAGCCGGGAAACCCAAATCCATCGACTTCCAAGGTAAGTTTTTAAGCAATCGGATTAAGTTGAATTATCTCTATATTAAAATATACATGTTCGAGGGAAGTATTAGATTTTAATTTTAAGATGCCGAATAAGGCATAGGAATTAATATGTGTTTGTGCCGAATATGGTTAGTAAATATATGCATATATGAATAATCATTGAATAATTGAGTTGGCCAAATATATGCACTTGTGTTAAGGGATAGATATAAATATGGAAATGGAATGAATGTAGGGTGGTAATTGAATATTCGCATATGTGTGTATGTATATATTTGATAATGCCGAATGTGATGACATGAGATAAGAGAAATGAAATGTTAGTGAACTTTTAAATATATGTGTTCATATGAATGAATATGAAATCATGTGTGTATTTGGATTTGAGTAGAAAATGAGTTGACAGGCACTATGTGTGCGACCTAAAACACCGAGCACTGTGTGTGCGAAATCGGTCGAATGGCACTATGTGTGTGGAAAATGAGTAATGGCACTGAGTATGCGATACATTACTAGAAGATGGCACTGTGTGTGCTCTTTTTCAAGTAATGGCACTAAGTGTGCGATACGTTGCTTGAATTGCACTAAGTGTGCGGAGTTATGGATCTATCAAAACATTGACTAACGGATGGAGATAACCGAGAAGTATTACTTATGAAAATGATACATGATATCTTGGTAACATATTACCAATGAAGTAAGTTGCTCTTGTTTTATGAAATTATAGAAACGAGATGTATTCATTAATCTATGAGCTTGTCCGAAATTGATAAAGGGTAGGTAAGTATGCGGTTTTGGGATATATGGAATTTGGTAAGGTTTGCATGGTATTATGTTATATGCATTTACAGTTATGATCTCTTTTATGATTAAGTTGAATTGATTAAAGTTTGACTAATGAATTGTTGTATATAAAATCATTGCTTATAACTTACTAAGCTATGTGGCTTACTGTATGTGTTGTGTTTCTTTCATTGTTTATAGATTTTGAAGTTTAAGTTCGTGCTCGGGGATCCTTGTTAAAGTCAAGCACACTATCATCTATCTTTGGTACCTTTTTGTTAAATCAAACTTTTGGAAACTATGGCATGTATAGTCTATCTTCTCTTTGGAGTTACTTTGTACAAAATGTATATAAATGCCATACGAATATGGCTTCATATCTATGCTTGGGTTGATTTGTTTGGGCTTGAAGTAATATATATGATTGTGCATTTTCGATCCTTATAAAAGCATGTTTTCGCATGTAAACTTTGTGAAGTTCTTAAAGGATATTTTTAATCTATACATTTCGAATGGATGACCTATGATGGAGGTAAATGTAAATGCCTAGGGCTACTTGTGGCATTAGTACCTAGGGCTACTTGCAGTTTCTTTCAGAATCGTGATGTAAATCTCGGATATCTATCTGACACAATAGACAGTGGCACCCCGTGCAATCTCACAATCTCAGAAATATACAGCTCAGCTAATTTATCAAGTGAGTAATCAGATCGTACCGGAATAAAATGGGCGGATTTCATCAATCGATTAACTACGACCCAAATTACATCTTTCTTTTTCAGAGTCAAAGGTAACCTAGAAACAAAATCCATTGTCACTTTGTCCCATTTCCATTCGGGAATCATCATCGGTTGTAACAAGCCTGATGGAACCTAATGTTCAGCTTTAGCTTGCTGACAGACTAAACATTTCGAGACAAAATCTGAGATATCTCTTTTCATACCAGTCCCACCAATAATGTTGCTTCAAATCATGGTACATCTTCGTACTTCCTGGATGAACAGATTGTCAACTATTATGAGCTTCATTCAAAATTAGCTGATCTCGAAATCTCAAACAACCATCAACATCAATTCAAAATTCAGGGTCAAAGTTTGAATCACACTGAGCTCGTTTTGCTATCATTTCATTATCAAATTTTTGAGCATCATATGTCTATTGTAAAAACAATGGTTTCACTTTCATTTCAATCAAAACTGAACCATCATCAAACAAGTCTAAATGAGCATTCATCGCTTGTAGTGCAAACAATGACTTTCGACTTAATGCATCAGCAACAACATTTGCTTTACCCGTATGATAATCTATCACAAGCTCATAGTCTTTCAACAGCTCATAGTCACCAGATACTTTAAACTTTTATGATCTGAAAACACGTGGCATTTCTCACCGAAAAGATAATGACGCCAAATCTTCAATGCGAACACAATTGCAGCTAGCTCAAGATCATGTGTCGGGTAATTTTTTTCATGCGACTTCAATTGTCTCGAGGCGTAAGCTATTACTTTACCTTCATGCATCAAAACACATCCCAGACCATTTAATGAAGCATCACTATAAATCACGAATTCTTTACCCAATTCTGGTTGTACCAAAACTGGAGCTTCAGTCAACAAGGTTTTCAGCTGATCAAAGTTTTTTGGACATTTATCAGACCATTCAAATCTCACCTCCTTTTGAAGCAATGTAGTCAAAGGAGTAGCTATCATCGAAAATCCTTTTACAACCCGACGATAATAACCCACTAGTCCCAGAAAGCTACAGACTTCAGACACATTCCTTGGAGGTTTCCATTCCAGAATAGCAGAAATCTTACTCGGATCAACTCGAATTCCAGAGGCTGATACAATATGTCCTAGAAAACCAACTTCTTTCAACCAAAATTCACATTTACTGAACTTTGCATACAATTGCTTATCTCACAGAGTTTGCAAAACAATTCGTAGATGCTCAGCATGCTCAATCTTATCATGTGAATAAATCAAGATGTCGTCAATGGATACTACAAAAAATTGATCTAAGTACGGTCTGAAAATTTTGTTCATCAAATCCATAAATATAGAAGGAGCATTTGTTAGTCCAAAAGGCAAAACTAAAAACTCATAGTGCCCGTACCTCTTTCTGAAAGTAGTTTTCGTAATTTCTGAATCTTTTACTCACAACTGGTAGTATCCCGATCTCAGATCTATCTTTGAAAACATAGTAGCTCCTTTTAGCTAATCAAATAAATCATCGATTCTGGGCAGAGGATATTTATTCTTTATATTCACCTTGTTCAACTGACGATAATCAATGCACATTCTCTCATGCCATCTTTCTTTTTCACAAACATAATAGGAGACCCTAAGGAGAGAAACTTGGTCTTGCGAATCCTCTATCTGTCAACTCTTGCAACTGTGACTTTAACTCTTTCAACTCTGTTGGTGCCATTCTATACGGAGCTATTGAAATAGGAGTCGTTCCCGGCAATAGATCAATACCAAATTCAGCTTCACGTATCGGAGGTAATCCTGGTAACTCTTCAGGAAATACATCAGGGAATTCACAGACAACTGGCACTGATTCAACTTTCCTTTCAGTTACTTTTGAGTCAATCACATAAGCAAAATAAGCTTCATAACCCTGAGCTTTCATCACTGATATCACGGCTGGTAACCTATTCAAATCATTAGAATCAATTCGAACTTTATCATTATTCTAACATCTCAAATCAATAATCTTTCTTTTACAATTCATAACAGCATCATGTAGTGTCAACCAGTCCATACCCAAAATTATGTCACACTCATCAAATGGTAATAGCATTAGATCAGCTAGAAAATAAACATCTCAAAACATTAATGGATAGTTCTTGCATACTTTATCAACCAGGACACTTTTACCTAAAGCGTTCGATACTTTTATAACAAACTCAGTAAACTCTACAGGCAAAGTCTTACTAGATACTAAGTTCATGCATATATACGAATGTGTATAACCTAGGTCTATCAATGCAATCACAGAAGTGTCATAAAGAGTGAATGTACCGGTTATAACATCCGGAGATGAAACTTCCTCATGGGCTCGGATGGCATAAGCTCTGGCAAGTACTCTAGCTTCAGATCTCACAACTGAGTCTTTTGTAGCTCTTTGACTACCACTGACATTTCTTGTAGGTCTACCTCTAGCTGAAACATTTTCTGACCTTGGGTTCAGAACAATCTCTTGCTCAATAGACTCTGGGCAATCTTAGATGAAATGGTCTAACGATCCACATCTGAAACAAGCTCAGTCATTCAACCTACAACTTCCCGGATTTCTTTTACCACAGTGTTTACATTCAGGTCACTCAGATCGGACATTTCAACACTGGCCATTGAAGTAGCGGGAGCTTGGAAATTTGACTGTGATCTAGCTCGATCTCTATTCGAATGTCCCACATTAGCCTTCGGTCGGCTTTGTTCATCTCTGAATTTCTTGGAAGCAGACTGAAATTTTTTACTCAGAAATCTCTTTCCCGTATCTCTAGTTTCAAAGTCAGCTTTTCTTTTCTTTTCTCTTTCTCAAGTGCCTCAATTTTGCAAGCTCATTCAACTATTACTACGAACTCTTTTATCTCAAGTATGCCTACTAACAATTTAATATTGTCGTTTAGACCATCTTCGAATCTTTTGTACATTATTGCCTTAGTTAATACACATTCCCGAGCATACTGACTTAATCTCACGAATTCTCTTTCATACTTAGTGACAGACATACGACCCTGTTTTAATTCCAGAAACTCTTTTCGTTTTTGATCTATGAATATCTGACTGATGTATTTCTTCTGAAACTCAAACTAGAAGAAATCCCAAGTAACTTGTTCCTTTGGAACCACGGAGATCAAAGTCTTCCACCACTGATAGGCTGCGTCTTGTAACAATGAAACAACACATTTTATGGACTCTTTAGGATTCAGCGACATTTCATCAAATACCTGGATAGTGTTCTCTAACCAAAACTCAGCTTTCTCGGCATCTTCATCACTAGTGGCCCTGAACTCTTCAGCCCCATACTTACGGATTTTGTCGACTGGAGGCTTATTCAACAAATTCAAATTCATAGCCGGAGGTATAGCAGAATTCTGTGGAGGATTAAGCGAGGGCGGAGGTGGTGAAACAGTCGGATTATTTCTTACAAACTGAATAAACCACTCACTCATCATTTGAAAGAAGGCTTGCTTAGCCTCACCCTCTTGACCTCCAGTAGCCGGTCTCGAATCAGATGACACTGTCCCTTGAGTGGGAGCAGGCGAATTACTTTCAACATCGTCAGCTACGGCTCTTTCAGGATCCATTACTATACGAAACACATTTTACACGTCAGGATTCATCACACAATCACATTTCATATAATATGACATGTATAGCTAGACTCTCACACGCTACGTTAGTCCGAGAATCAACTAAACCATAGCTCTGATACTAATCAAATGTAACACCCCTAACCCGTAACCGTCGCCGGCCTAGGGTTAAGAGGCATTATCGGAAAATTGAAAACTTTTACAGACATTTCATAATATAAATGAACCAATAGGATCAAAGCGTCCCTTAATTAGGTCAACGAGACATCAAACATGCTTTAGAATAGTGCTGGGACTAAACCAAACACATACGAAAATTATTGGAAATTTAAAAATTTTTCAAAGTTACAGAGGTCACACGCCCGTGTGCCTCACCCGTGGTCGCTACTGACTTGCACCACACGCCAGTCATACGCCCGTGTGCCCAACCCGTGGTCGCTACTGACTTGATCCACACCGCCAGTCACACACCGTGTGTCCAGCCCGTGGTCGAGTCTGGCTTGTTTTGAATTTCAACCACGAGGGACACGATCGAGCCACAAGCCCGTGTGCTCAACCGTGTAGGCAATTATAGGTCATTTTCAAGGTCAAAATGCCACCCACACATTGGATTATCCCTACAAGTAAGATACCAATTCAATCCAAGCATTATAGGCAACCAAAACATACCCAAATGTTCATTTCTAACCACTTAGGAGCTCAACAATCACAAACATTTCTAAACATAACTCATCCGTAACTTACCATCAATAATATGCTAACTATGCATCCATAAGCTTACCATTATTATGACCATTTTGTTAACCACCAAAACATACCAAAACAAAGCATCATAAGACATGGCTACACATTCATAACTTAACCATTTATCTAGCCATATCACATACATATCTCAAACATACTCTAAAACAACTAGCCTATACATATCATACTTTAATATCTATCCATTTTCAAAAGGTACCAAAATGTGATTTGAGTAGTGTGATGGCAATCCTCGACGGTTCCTGAGCCTTTCGTAGCTTTGACGATCTGTAAAACAGAGTAAACACACACAAAGTAAGCTTTCCAAAAGCTTAGTAAGCCATATACAAATAAACTTATCTGTAACGGCCCGATTTAGGGGCTAGTCGGAATAGTGATCTCGGGATCATTATCACTATTCTGAGATTTGAGGAATTTATTTTCATGTTATATTATGAGTTAGAACATGATAGCACATATGCATGAAAATTTTGGTGCTTTAATTTTAGCGATTTCGTGTTTAATTGTGAAAAATGACTAAATCGCATAAAGTGCAAAAGTTCCATTCTATAAGTTAAAGGTGCCAAATAGCCATAGATTGTTAATTAGAGGGCTTTAAAAGGCAATTAGACCCCTAAAGATAGCATGGCCGACCATAGGAGACAATTGTGTCAAAAATTGGTCAAAGTTGTTGATAGCAGGTGGACTAAATTGATGTTTTATATTAAAATAAAAAAAAAGAAGATATCTATCTTTTTCTCTATTCTCCTCCACCAAAAATTCATAGCAAACTAAAGGGTTTGAGAGCTCAAATTTTCAGCAAGCTTCTTCCTTTGCTAGTAAGTGATTTTAATGATCTTTCTTGAAGAAAATTGTACTTTTGAGACCCCTAAAGCTTAAGCTTTCTAATGAGGGGATTAACTTGTAATATGGTGAAGAGTTTAGAGTTTTCCATGAAAGCTTCCATTGTTATTTGCTGCATTTTTTATGGGAAGAAATTGAGTCTTAGTTGTTAGATGAACAACTTTTGTGAAAGGTGTTAACATGAAAACACCAAATAGGACCTTGATGAAAAGGTTAAAAAATTGGTAGTAAGTATATCAAATGTTGAGTTTTGATGATAGTCATAAGAGTATTAAATGTTCACCTAGGCTTGTTGAAGGTAGAAATACGATCAGAATTTATTTCCGAGCATAGGGGCAAAATGGTCATTTTGCCAAAGTCTAGGGGCAAAATAGTAATTTTGCCTAAGCATGATTTTTGAAATGCTATTATTGATAAAGTGATTAAAATGGGTTAAATTGCTATTATACAGCAAGAAGAACTGAGGACCCGCCTTGATCGGGGAAAGAACAAAGTCTCGGACTAGATTGACAAGCTAACTCATTTTGAAATCGAGGTAAGTTTGTATGTGATTTGAGTAACATTTATATTAGCATGTTGAGAAATGCCTGACCTTATGTTAATGCATGATGCACCACCAATTTGAGTAGTTAACTTGAATGAAATGTTGAAAGCCTAATGGGCCATGTTGATTATAGAAATGTTATCATTGAAATATGAAATACATAAGGTCCCGTATAAGACCATGTCCGGGACATGGCATCGGCGCCGAGTTGAGATCCCGTATAAGACCATATTCAGGATATGGCTTCGGTGAGGGATATGAAAAGCGTATAAGACCATGTTCAGAATATGGCACCGACCCATGTTAGGAAATTCCATATAAGACCATATCCGGGATATGGCATTGGCATTTAGAGGTAATCCCATATAAGACCATATCTGGGATATGGCATTGGCAGTTAGAGGTGACTCCATGTAAAACTACCTCGAAGATGTGGCATTGGCTTTATACTTACAGTCGTGGCAATAAATACACGTATTTGACTATCCCTTGAGAAGTGTGGGATAAGTAGATGAATTTAGAAGTAGATATATGAATGAGTCACGCAGAATCGATTTCGATACTATACAAGGGCAATTGTAAGTAAGTATTGTCAAGAAGCCTTGACTTGCGTAAAATTAGCTAATACCGTGGATGGATTACTTTATGAGCTTATTATTGTTGTTTATTTCCATGCAAACTTACTAAGCTTTATGCTTACCCTTTTTCATTGCCCTCCTTTCTTGTAGTATTGCCAAGGTAACTCATGGACCGTGGGCGTAGGAGTTTGGAAATCACAGTATCGACAACACTTTGGTATAACAATTTTAGGCTTGTTTTGATTATGGCATGTACAGGGCTCAAGTATTTTGTTAAGCTGTAATTGTTAGTCAAAGTGTTGACCACGTAAGTTTGTAAAAGTTAGTTTGTAGATGGCCTATTGAGTTAAACAAATACCTGGAAAACTCTTCTGTTTAATGAAGATGTAATTCATGAAGTGTATGTCCCTTCTTATTTATCTTGTAAGTTGGAATGAGCTTTAGATTTGCTTGTGGCTAGGAGATGGTATTGTTCTGAATGGAGGAATGTATGTGCTAACTCTAAGGTGACAATGGCTTGGTATATAGCCTGTTATTTGCCCATATAGGTAGACACACGGGCATCTGTCTAGACCGTGTGGGAGGTACGGCTAGTACATGGGCGTGTGCCCAGGCCGTGTGAAGTCTGCACCTTGCACTTAGAATTTGAATCATTACATGGCTGGAGTACACGAGCGTGTCAAGGTCATGTGACTTTAGTCAGAGTAGACCACGGTTGGAAGACACGGGCATGTCAAGGTTCATGTGAAATTAGTCAATGTTGACCATGGGTGGGAGACAAGGGCATGCCTTAGGGGTACACGAGCGTGTCTCTAGGCCTACATGGGCGTGTGGCCCTTACTTTGTTAAAAGGTTTCCGAACTCATGAAAATTCCTGGATAAATTCTAATACTTCTCGGAAGTATATTTAGGGCCTCCTAGGTCGGATATGCGCGAGCGATAGGGTTAAACGAAATTTTATGACCTTATTTTATATGTTTAAGCAAGATTAGCTATGTAATGCCTCGAACTCTGTTCCGGCTTGGATACGGGTAAGGAGTGTTACATTATCATATAATTCACATTATCATATCAATACATGAATCATTAACATATCTCAATATCAAATTCATAATTCTTCATTGGCTCATTATTTAGCCATTGCTTATCAATCATCATATCTCCATCCATCTCATTCACTCTTATCACATTCATTCATATATCGTATTTTAGCTCATTGCATCTATGTACATATTTACTCACTTTTCATGCCTATTCAAAGCATATACATCAAACGTACCTGAAACAGATATACAACTCACATAGTCATTCATTTCTCGGACTTGCCCGTTGAACCGTTCAAAATTAAATAGGATACTCAGAGTACTCAAAATAATTATACAATGCCAACATCCTAGACGTGGTCTTACATGTACTCAAATATCGATGCCACTGTCCCAAACAGGGTCTTACATGAATCAAATACGATGCCAATGTCCCAGAGATGGTCTTACACGTAAATCTCATATCGATGCCAATGTCCCAGATGTGGTCTTACACTAAATCTCGAATCACCGCCAACGTCCTAGACGTGGTCTTGCATGATCTCACATATCGGAAACCTATGTCATGACATATGTAATCCTATCTATTCCTAGGTTTGTACGGGTCTTCTCGGGCATTATTACACTATCGATACATCCTCGATTTTCATATATTTTTCATTCTCATACGCATCCATCACAACAAGATTTCACATGAACATACATAAATCAATACAAATACATTTATTTGTATATAGACTTACCTCGGATTCGGTTAACGTACGGACTCGACTATTCGATCACTTTCGACTTTCCGCGATCTAAGTCTGTTTTCTTTGGTTCTTGATCTATACATATTCAAATTTAATTCATTTATTCACCAAATCATTCAATTCAATCCAAAACACATATTTAAGGCAATTTAAAAATTAGCCCTCACATTTTCACATTTTGACATTTTAGTCCTTATTTCAGAAAATCACAAAATACACAAAATTTCAATACACTCATGCTTAGCTGAATTCTCATGTAGTCTACACAAGTCCATAAATTTCATTTATTTCACAATTTAGTCCCTCAAAATATTATTTTCTCAATTAAGTCCATATTACTCAAATTCATCAAAAGTCCAAAGACAAACTATGTTAATCTATCACATATCTTCCATAATTCATCTTCAAAAATCACAAAACTTGCAAAATCATCAATGGCATATTTCACATTCATCATCAATTCACAAAATTAAGGCATGGGTTTTGAAGAACACGAAGCAACGATTACAAAAACGTAGAAATTATCAAAAACTGAAGCAAAACATAGCTTGAATCAATGAACTTCCGTGGTCGAATGTTTGAAAGCCTTAAACCCTTATTTTTGCTTCTATTTTTGGTGGTGGATGGATGAACAATCCACTATCAACTTTTATTTGCTTTGTTTTTATGATTTAAATTAACATTTTATTTCAATTACAAAGTTACTTCTTTATTATTAACATATAAACCATGTATATTTAATGGCTTTACCGTCCATCTATCATACCAATGGCATATTTACAGCATAAGGGCCTCACATATAGAAAGACACATCAATTAAGCACTTAATCAAATAGAAGGCTACTTTTACCTTTTATGCGATTTAGTCCTTTTATCAAATTAAGCACACAAACGACAAAATTAATTCACAAAAATTTCACACACACTTAATCATATACTGCAGACACAGAAAATAATATTAAAATATTTTTTTGACTCGGATTTGTGGTCCCGAAACCACTATTGTAACACCCCAAACCCGGCCCATGTGTTATGACCAGATTTGACATGTCACATGAGAAAACGTGTTAAATCCTTTTAATTCATACTAAATAGGTATTATAATCAAGAAAACAAGTTTGACTTGAAATGTTTGATAAGATACTACTAACCTCGAAGGTTGATTGATAAATCGATGATTTGAACTAGAGATCTTTTAAACTATGACTTTTGAAAATATTGTTGATAATTTGAGAGAAAATTTTCGAGTTAAAATATTTGTAAAAGTTTGTTATGGAATCCATTAGTTAATCTATGTTGGAAAATCTTTATTTAAGTTTTTAGAAAAATTTCCATTTAAAACAATTTCAAGCAAAATAATAAGTACGTCAAACATAAAGCAAAAATAAAATAAAATATTCCAGAGGCCTTATTACAACTCAAAATAAACCCAAAACAGTAAAAGTAATAAAGTGAACGGAAATATAAAACTAAAGTTCAATTAAAAACTGTATGGTCTCCACCGAGTCATCCATGGCCCAAGTCCCACGTCATTGAGCATTACCTGCAAGGGTTAAGGAAACGGGGTGAGTTACTAGAACTCAGTGTATAATCCCTTTACTGTTGTCCACTGGGTCTAGACCCGTTTAACATCATCTTGGGCCTAAGCCCATTTACAAAATAGTAAATAAATGACATGAATGCAACCCATCCCATCCAGCCAGCCAATCTCTCCTGTGGGGATCAAGTCAACCCACCCCGCCAGTCTCTCTAATTTGCAGTCAAGCTGCCTTTTATAATATTTTTGTAGTTGAACCACCAGAGTCATAATTAAATACATTAATGAACCATTTGTGGCAATGCTACCTGGCTACACTTCTCTTCATTCAATTTTCCCATCCCATACAATATGTAGAGATGCAACATACGTAATAACATAAAATATCCATATATAAATAACAACCATTAATCTATCGAATACTTTTCATGAATCAGCCCATTAAAGCAATTTAATAATTCGGCCCACTAAGGCATTTAAATAAATCGGCCCATAGGGGCATTTCGGTAAATCGGCCCAAAGGGCATTTTGGTAAATCTAACAAATGACGATTTTGTCAAATCTATAGAAATAATGTACTTTAAGCCAATTTCTCATTTTGTGCTAACTTTTACTATTTTTAGTCGTATAATATTAACAATCTACTATCAAACATGTTACCGTATCATGGATCTACGGAGTTACAGTGTGAGATTACATACCTGATTACGGTAAGTACTAGGCCTTCTTGATCGTCGACACCTATGATATCATAACACTCGATTAATCGATATACAAGATTTTATTAATCTAACTCTAAAACAAATGATCTAAAATGCTTACCCTTAGAATCTGAACGACCACGATTTGTCTATTTTCATCGGATGATGGTCCATAACCCGGTGGAAAATCCCAAACCGCCGATACCGCTCTACGCTTGAATTTAGGAGTAGGAGTCACAAATCCGCTCCTTTTGTGATCTCCAAATGCTTTCCCTTTCAAATCGGTACTACTTGCCTCCATTGGATAAAATCTTAGTCAAAACGATATTACGTTGATATGAAATGATTGACTAAGGAAAAAGGTTCGGCTTACCACTAGAATCGTATGATCAACAAGTGGATAGATCGAGTGATTTATTCCCTAAAAATATAATCGATTAGTCCAAATTATTATTCCGTTAGCAACTAATCGAATATTGAATGATATCAAATAATCCATAAAGAACTCCTTACCTTATCGATATTGGATCCGATTTCCACCGTTCGACTTAAGGCTAGAATGATATTCGACCACCCACTTAAAACACTACGAAAAAGAAGGTGATAAGATGTGAAGGAGTGGAAGGTAGCACCATTTCAGTTTAGAAACAAGATACACGACCGAATAGTGATAAACACACATTCGGCTGTAAGAAAAAAAAAATGAAAAGAGAAAAGAAACCATTTACCGATTTGATCGGAGAAGAAAGTGTCAACACAAATGAGAAAGAAATTGTGAAGGAGAGATTATGGATTGGAAGGTTCGACTATGGAGGAAAAATGAACAAGAAAATTCGGCTATGAAAATATGGATTAGAGAAGAAGAAAGAAGGGTTGAAGAATTTTGTGAAAAGAAAAGAAAGATGGAGAATGAGTGCTTATCAAGTTTCGATTTTCAAAGGGGAGATGAGTGAAAATAATTTAGTCACAAGGCTAGGTGGTTTCGGCAAGACAAAGAAAGAAAAGAAAAATATACTCACTATTGGCTTGAAGTTTCAAAAATGAGAGAAGAAGTTGGAGAAAAGAACGCAAAAGAATGCTAAAAGAAATTAGGCCAACAAGCACCAAAATTCTACCAAAAGACTAATGAACATTCGGCTACTCCAAGACCCCTTCCAAACCGTGTATTGTTTTGCCAAACGGATAAGTGTTGACCAAAAACACTTTCCAAAACATCACCCATGGAAAAGGCCAACATGCTCCCTTCTCTTGCCTTTTTCTTTTGATTCTTTCCTTTATTATCCCTTTTGTCCCTCCTTACTATAATCCTTAGCCACCTTTCCATAATTTAAAAAGTCTTCCTTGCCTTAAATACTATCATGGCTGACATTATGGATGAATAGCACAAAAAAAAAAAAAATCAAAATTTTGCACCAAGTGGGATTCGAACCTCTTCCCCTAAAGCCCTTCATGTGACGCCACATCCTCTTTACCATATGCTCATTTATGCTAGCAATTTACTCACTTATTTCCATAAGCATTGATGCCACTTACTATCTCTCCTTAAAGTTCTAAAACACCAAATTTTAATAAGGCCCAATTAAACCCCGAGCCTTCTTAGGACCTTAAAACATACGCAATTAATATTTTTAACTAGCCTATCGCATGGTATAATGCAACACATAAAATCTGAATTTTAGGATGTTACAACTATTTCGACTAGGATCTAAACCAGATTGTTACATAATTAACTCTAATGAGCTGAATAAACTTGATTCAATGCTTGATTAGCTAAAGAGTTATAACAACCTTTTAATTTCTCATTGGACAGCGAAATGAGCAGCAGCCAAAAATTAACATCATTTGGCACACGAACAACCCCCTTTGTGTGAATGCTTGAATATAAACGGTAAAAAAGGTGTGAATGGACGAATTGGAACAGCCACCATCATGTGAAAATGTTTGGAAACTGAATGGGCTTGTGTGAACAGCTCCTTGTCCATTGAACTCTTCGAACAGTTACTTGGAGAAGCTTATAACAACTGTTGGCCTTTAATTCAACTTTATAACGACTGAATTTATTCCTCTCTTTAATGTCGATCTATGCAACAGCTGGTTCAGATGATTAGTTCACCTATAGGCGCAATTAAACTGTAATAAACTGTAGGAGCTGAAACTCATCTAATAAGCTAAAACAAATTAAATGGCTGTAGCAAATTAATTAAGTTAGAACATATTAATTTCTAAAATTATTTAAACAACTAAATAAAATTAAAACAACTTAATTACTTAAACTAAAATAACTAAACACATTACTAAGACTCATTTAATACTTAAACTAAATATTATTTAAGTTTATTCCAGCAATGGTTTCCACCCCAATCTCGAACAATTAAAACCTGCACACAAGTTAACAAATTGAAATTAAATTTCATTTTACACTTGGGTCCCTCGTGTTTAGGCCAATCTCGGTGACGTCGAGTTGTGTCGTAACATGATGCGGTCGGGATCGCATCACTTTCCAAAACATACAAAGTAATCGCCTTTGCAAAAGATGAAAAGATTACTTTTGGAAGGACATGGATGGAAGCGTCAGTTCCATAATACGGAGAAATGATGAATACTCATTGAGAAGGGTTAAGTGCGGCTTCTAAGTCTCATGAAATTTTTTGGAGGAGTCTTGATAACCTTTGGCTAGATGTGTAACACCCCAAACCCGGCCTAGACGTTATGACCGGATCTGGCATGTCACATAAAAAGGGTTGTTTAAAAACTGCGCATTCGTTAAAAACTTTGTATTCTTTTTAAAACTTCGAGCTTTGATGTTTGTGAAATTCAGATCTGATTTTATGGGTTTCTTGTAAAAACGTTATTATTATTATTTTCGAAAGCTTTGTTTTTCGTAGAAATCAGATTCAGTAATTTGCGTGTTGCGGAAACGTGATATTTTGAAAAACGGTTATTAAATTTTTAGAAAACCCAGAGTTTAATCATTTATAGTTTGAATATAACTGAAACGAAAGTTTAAAAGAAAAATGAAATCCAATGGCCTTATTACAAAATATTTACCTAAACTAAAGAAAATAAAATAAAGATAAGTTAAAACCGAATGTATGAAGCAAATCCTAAGTATGGCCACCTCCGAGTCCTCTGCAGCTCCAAATCCTCTAACGTTGGGGATCACCTGCAAGGTTAAAGCAGAGGGGGTGAGTTACAAGAACTCAGTGTGTAATCCCCTAATCGGTCATTAACTGGGCCTGAGCCCATATAGTAGCAGATCGGGCCAAGCCCATACTGAAGTGCATCGGGCGAAGCCCATACTGAAGGCATCGGGCCTTAGCCCTATAAACATGATAGTGTACAATGTAATGCAGCCCAACCTAATAATCCATCCGCTACACACCACCTGTACCAGCCCAACACACCTGTGGGGATTTCTAAATCGACCCACCCATCCGCTACACACCAGTATGGCAAACAAGCTGGTCATCACAGAATTTGTCGCGGAGCCACCAGAATAACAGAATATACATGGCGTAGCCACCAGAACAGAATGTGGCAGAGCCACTAGAATCATAATCGGCACATAGCCATCAGCGACGGTAATATAATCGGCACACAGCCTTGGGTAAATAGGATCGGCACAGAGTCATTGATATCTGTTCGGCACAAAGCCACTGGTAAATACGATTGGCACAAAGCCATATTCAAGATGGCACAAAGCCAAGCTTCTCAATAATGCGACCAAGTCACTACTAACGGATATATGTGGCTGAGCCACCAAAATAATATATGTGGCATAGCCACTAAAACAGAATGTGGCAGGGCCACCAGAATACACTTCCTTCGATCATCAAACCCAACCCAATGCAATATGCCGTGTATGTCATGCTCAATCATTACACGTGTATGCAAAATGGCCATGCTTAGTAACAATCAATTCAACACATATTAACAGCAAATCAGACACATGCCCACAGTCAAGTCAGTTAAAACACAACCATACAATCACAGTCAACTCAGCCAAATTCACAGTCTAAATCAGTCATTTACCTATAAGGGCAAAACAGTCATTTACCCTATAAGGGTATTTCGGTAATCCTACCCCTCAGGGGTATTTCGATAATCCTACCCCTCAGGGGTATTTTGATAATTTCGTAAATCAGAGGTATTTCGATAATTTTGCAAACTGGGGGTATTTTGGTAATTTTGCAAACTGGGGTATTTCGATAATTTCACAAACCGGGGCTATTTCATTAATTTTGCAAACTGAGGGTATTTTAGTAATTTCACAAACCAGAGTATTTTGGTAATTTTACAAATCGGGGGTATTTCAGTAATTGTGTAAACCAAGGGTATTTTAGTAATTTTGTCAACCAAGGGTATTTCAGTAATTTTGTCAACCCCTCAGAAGGTCTGCAGTTGCCTCGAGCGACTCAAGCATTCTAAACAGAGGTTATGATGCAAATGGGCCTAAGGCCCATTCTCGGCCCAAATAGGCCCACACGCTCGGGTGGCCTATTTAGCCTAAATCTAGCAATAGATATAAGATTCACACGGTCTAATCCAACATCTACTACACAATCATACAATCTATTCATATGGGCCCGCCCATTGAGCCCACTTGGCCCCATTTGGCCCATCGTGGCCCAAACAACATCAGCCCACAAGAATATACTCATGGTGGCCACGACTATCGCTTCGAAGCTCCCACACGTGCACTCGTACGCTCGTGTGGCTACCATCGTCGTGTAACCGGCATTTCTGCATTTGCCGCTCTATAGCTAGAGTAGGGCGAAATACACACCTGATAGGAGTCTGAAGCTAATCCGTGCTCTGAATGCTCCTATGCCCAAACGCCCACTAAGGTATCCTTCCTCTCCTCATAGACAGCTCCATTTATATTCAGCTTTTCACCTTCCCTATTGCTAGCTTTCCAACACAACTCTGGCCGTCCAATCTGCAAAATAAATACTCCCTTGCTTGTCATGAGATTCGAACCCAAGCTCTCCCATCAGCCAATTCACACCACTTGCCACTAAGCCACAAGCTCCTCTTGTGTCTAAAATCATTTGCAACTAAATATAAATCTATGGCCAAAGTCTAAAGTCCATTTAAAAAGAAAATCAAAATGCAAGCACCAAGACTTGAACCTTGGACCCCTTACTTCCTTGTGGCGTCATTCCCTTGTCTCTTATGTGGCGCCATTTGCCACTAGACCACAACTCCTTTTTGTCATTTTCTCCACATTTCATTCTTAAAGCTTACCTACTAACTCCCAGGGTTTTATTCACCTAAAACCAAAATTTTCCTAAAGCCCAAGTTTGATCCCGGGACTTCATAGAAGCCCCTTAACCTTCCAAAATCACTCACCTAACAGGTCCAACTTGCATAAATATTGTTCTCATGTTCTTAAAAAATTTAAACGCTCCCACGCCTAAGGCCCAATTCTACTAGGCCCAAATAATGGTCGTTACAAGATGAGTTTAGTGGCTCATGCTTTTTGGGGAAAAAAAAACGCAAGTTTAATGGAATGGAATTTTATTGGAAAATAAAATGAACAAAATGACTAAGAGCTTTAGGGGGAAGGAGGTTTTTTACAGAAATGATGAGTGAATATTCATGTCACTCCATCCCCTATTTATAGTACATAAAAAACCTAGTTTGTTCCTATTTAAACTCTAAAAGATAAAAAAGATATAATTTGAAATTAAATCTAAAAAAATATCAGAATAATCCTAACAATAATCCTAAAAATAAAATTCAAATTTAAATAAAGTCTTATGTTCATAAATCTCTTCTTTGAATTTTTTCCCCAAGTCTTTCACATTTTGTATTTTTGGCACCACTTCTTCCCTATTTTGCATACTAACCCATTTTGTCTTTAAATTCACATTTTTTGCCCCCAAATTTCCTTTTGCCTTTAATTTAGTCCCTGCAAGATAAAAAACCATAAACAACCCAAATTAGTAGGATCGTACTCAAAATATATATGTAATTAACACATAAAAGTATGTCATTTTAGAGTATTATCACTAACTTTGATACTAAACGCTAGTGTTGAGTTGCTAGTTCATTGTTTTCTGAGTTGTAACTAATTGTACATCTAGAATTGAAAAAAAAAACAATGAACACACGAATTAATTGCGTAATTCAAAACAATGCTCAATAGTAGTAGACTTGATTTAAGCTCAACTCACTCCTATGCACTTATCTAAATTCACTGTTGCACTTAGTCTTTCCCCCTTAAAATCTTAGGGCTAGTTTAGCAATGCTTTTAAAAAATAATTTTGAAAAGTACTGTGGAAAAGTGCTATTGAGAAGTGCTTTTGAAAAGTTTGGTTTTAAAATTTGAGTGTTTAGCATTACTGTCAAAAAGTGCTTTTGAGAAATAAAATGTCCATTTTAGACAAGTTATTATCAAGTAATAAATATGTATTTAAATAATATTTAAATTAGTTAATATTATTATATTTTAGTAAGAATATAAAAAAATTTATTATAACTTGTTAATATTTTAATATATGAAATATAAATTTTAAATATTTTTAAGCAATAAATATTAATTATTTATAAAATTTAATAAGAATATATAAACTATATTTTAAATATTTAGATATAACTATTAAATATTTGTAATTAGTATTTAAAATAATATTTTTTATTTTTAATTAATTATTTTAACATATTTGTAATTAAGCACCAAGAAAAAAAAGGGAAAGTACTATGTTATTAGAGAGGTGAAAAAGTAATTAAGCACCAAAAGTGTTTTTGGGAGAGTAAAAGCTATAAATTTTAACTTCTCCTTTTTAGAATTGCTTTTTAGAAGCTTTTGAAAAGTACTTCTGAAAAGCTAAAATTTCATCCAAAAGCAGCTTGTTTAGCACAACTTTTCTTTCAAAAGTGCCTTTGGAGCCAGATGTGCTTTTTCTAAGCACTACTAAACAAGCATTTAGTCACAAACTGATCAAAATGGTTTGTTTACAAAACAGTATACGCTCAAAACAAGTTCCTCTAATGAATAAATTAGTTCTTTCTTCACTCATTCCTAAAACAAGTGACCAAGTCTCCAATATATAGACATTGTTGAACTTATATATTCAAGCTAGTATGATTGCCTTAAAACACTAAAATTGCACCCTAGTTAAACTTCTTAATATAGCATGGGATAAAATAAATCTTCTTCACTTTAACTTTTTCAATTGCGATATCTCTTGAAATAAGGTAACTAAATCATGCTAGGACTCCTTTGAAATAGCCCTGCTTGACTAAATCTATTTATCAATCATAATCAAGTCAAAATATGCCAACAAAATAAGTAAGTTGCATTGTGTTCAGTTGCAACTAATGATGTGTGTTAACGCCAACAAAACAAAGAAATATGACTATCTTTACTCACGCTAATTATTGTGCAGAAGAAGTGAGACATCATAGTATTTGTTGCGCAAAGAGTATAATGGCAATGATCAGGGATTTAAATTGCGGTCGCGGTCGCATTTTCTGTAACAGTCTAATTTAGGGGCTAGTCAGAACAGTGGTCTCAGGACCACTAATCCAGGGGCAGAGAAAATTATTTTAATGTTATTTTATGAATTATAACATGATTATAAAGGTGCATGAAAATTTTGGTGCTTTAATTTTAGAGATTTCATGTTTAATCGCGAAAAAGGACTAAATCGCATAAAGTTTGAAAGTTTAATTTTACAAGCTAAAGGTGCCTAATAGCCATAGAATATTAATTGGAGTCCCAAATGTGCAATTAGGCCTTGTTTTAAGAGGTGGCCGGCCATAGGGGGACAAAGAAGTCAAAATTAGTTAAAGTTGGTGTAGTAGGTGGATTAAATTGATGAAATAGAATAAAATAAAGATAGAAAAGATATCATCTTTTCTCCTTCACTCATCCACCAAAAATTTACAGCAAATAGGGGTTTTGAAAGCTCAAAAATTTTAGCAAACTCTTCTCCTTACAAGTAAGTGTTTTAGTGATCATTTCTTGATAATATTTGTACTTTTGGAACCCCTAAAGCTTAAGCTTTCTAAAGAGGGGTCTATCTTGAAAAATGGTTGAAAGTTTAGAGTTTTTCCATGTGAGCTTTTAAGTTGTTTGCTGCATTTTTATGGAAGAAAATGAGTCATAGTTGTTTGATAAAAAAACTTTTGTGAAAGGTGCTTCCATGAAAACACCTAAAAAGACCTTTTTGTAAAAGTTATAAAATATGTGGTAAATGTGTGAAATAATCAGTATTGAGGGGTTCCATAAGAATAATAAATTTTCACCTAGGCTTGTTAAAGAAAGAAATTTGATTAGAATTGATTTTCGAGCCTAGAGGTAAAATGGTCATTTGGTGAAAGTCTAAGGGCAAAATGGTAATTTTTCTAAAGTATGATTATTGAAATGTGCTGATTAATATGGTTATTAAATGAGCTAAATTGTTATTATAGATTAAGAAGAACGAAGGATTAACCTCGACCGAGGAAATGGCAAAGTATCGGACTAGATCGACAATCTAGCCTATTTTGAAATCGAGGTAAGTTTGTATGTGATAAATTCAACATCATGCTAGTATATTTAAGAATGTTTGATATTATAATGATGTATAATATTTCTATGAAATTGAGTGATGGTGTTGAATGAGAAAAATGATGAAAGTTGTGATGTTGAAGTCCTAATTGGACTATAATAAATGTGAGAAGACTATCATTGAGACATGAGATGGATAAGGTCCCGTGTAAGACCATGTCTGGGACATGGCCTCAGCACCGAATTGAAATTCCGTATAAGACCATGTCTGGGATATGGCATTGACATTGAATATGAAAATCGTATAAGACCATATCTGGGATATGGCATCGATAATTGATATGAGACCCCGTATAAGACCATATTTGGGATATGGAATCGGCACTCAGAGATGACCTCATGTAAGACCACATCAGAGATGTGGCATTGACTTTGTAATTGTGTGAATGACGATGAACACGTATCTTTGAGTATCCCAAATGATTTAGTGGGATAAATAGTGGAGTTTAAGGTAGAAATGAGATTAGTGCTAAAGCTATGTGATTGAGTGAATACAGGTACCCGTGAGTAATTCACGAGAAATTGTTTACGATACGTGACATGGTATGTATGTAATAAGAACAAGCAAAAGTAAGTTATGACAAAGTACTTAAGACTTTGCGTTTTATCCAATGCCATGATCGGATGATATTATAAGCTTATGTTATTTATTTTCATGCAAACTTACTAAGCTTTATGCTTACCCCTCTCATTTCCCTTTTCCTTGTAGCATTGCCAAGTTAGCTCGAGAATTCGTGGAACGTCGGAGTTCAAAAATCACACTATCGACTACTCTTTGGTATAACAAAGTTAGATCCATTTTAAGTATGGCATGTATAGGACTTAGTCTCTTATGTTATGTCATATTTGGTAGCCAAAGTGTTGGCTATTAATGTTGTTAAATTCATTTTGTAAGTGGTCATTGGAATTGGGTCAATACTTGAAGTTTATATATGTTCAATGATGATGAAATTCATTAAATGTATGCTGTGTGGATGTCTTGATTTTGAGTCTTTAGAAGTGCTTTATAGTCCTAATATATGTTGGATTGAATTGGTGTAAGTATGATTACTGTATAGGGTGGCATTGGGATTGGTAGATAGCCTTTCAAATGTCCACACGGGTAGACACACGGGCGTGTGTCTAGGCCATGTGTGACACATGGTCAGCCCTATGGGCGTGTTGGTTGGCCGTGTGACCCCATGCATGCCAGGTTTACCAGTCAGTATGCTCAGTAGTAAACACATGAGCAAAGACATGGCTGTCTGTCTCAGCCATGTGGGAGGCATGACCATGGACATGGGTGTGTGCCCAGGCCGTGTGAAGTCTGAACCTAAAATTAGGAATTTAATTCGACACACGGTCTAAGGACACGGGCGTGTACCTTGGCCGTGTGACCATAGTGAGGTGATGATGTCATAAACAGAAAGCCATGGTTTTTGGCACACAGGCTAAGACATGGGTGTGTCGAGGCCGTGTAAGGGACACGGGCGTGTGTCCGGCCGTGTGAAAACCCCTGTAGGTTTGAAACGAAAAATAAATCCCACACGGGCTAGGAACATAGACGTGTGAGATCACACGGCCTGCCCACACGGGCGTGTGGCCCTGTTTAAGTAAAACTTTTCTAAGTGCTTAAAAGTTTCCGGTTTGGTTCCGAACCATTCCAAATGTATGTTTAGGGTATCCTAGACCCGTAATAAGGAAGTTATGTATGTGAATGAAAAAGTTTTAAGTTGGAACGAAATTTTATAGCCCGATGATGTATGTTTAAGTCCGTTAAGTTTGGTAATGCCTCGTATCTGGTTCCGGTGTTGAACGTAGGTAAGGGCTGTTACATTTTCGGTCACATTGCGTTTATCACGGTTGCGGATATAACGGATGCTATTGCGGTCACTGCGGGTATCGCAGTCGTGAATTTTTATTTAAAATTTGCACAACTTATTGTAAAACATAATAGCGGTTTCGACAGTAGTGGTTTCGGACGGTGCCGCTACCGCTATATAGCGGCTGCTATACCGATATCAGAGCACTATTTAAATCCCTGGTAGTGATTAAAACTAGTTGAGAGTGTTTGATAGATTGGTTTAGTTCTCTGAGTAAGGGTGGATGAAATTTAATACTGATGGTATGGTATCTCAAGGTGACAATGTGGCTATTGCAGGGGGAGTACTAAGGGATTGGGGTGGTAATTAGGTTGTTGGTTTCAAGAGGAATGCATGTATTGGAAATGTTATCCAAGCGAAACATTGGGCGACATTTGATGGTTTATCAATTTCTTAGAAGAAAAGATATGGTGATGTGGTGGTTCAATGTGACAACTTGGATGTTGTTCATATGATCACTGCAACTAATAATGTGGTGACTAACATGGTTGTAGTGAGGCGGCTAGATGCTCTATGTACAAGGCTTTTGGAGTTTAGAGAAGTTGAAAGAATAAATACAAAAAAAAAAACAAGGAAAAATACTTAGCATAATAATCTTTTACTGCTATTAAATTCTCTAATCACCCTCTTCATTTCACATGAATTACAACATATATATGGGTGTAGTGGTTACATATAATTCAACAAAGCCTACTAAAATACCTTGAAAACATAAAGATGAAATTTATACATAAACTGATTAGGTAAAAGTCAGTACTTAAAAAAAGTCAAATCAATACTAACTCTACTTTCTTTAGCAAGTAATCTCAGCAAGCAAACTAATTATAAAATATCATCAGCAGAATATGCTAACCCTTCTTGTAATACATTTGGGGTTCGCCAACAACTCATAACAGCTTGCATCTGACTTAGCAAGCAACTTGAGTTGAGCTCTTACTTTTGATTGAGCTCGCAACTTTAGGTGAGCTCGAAGACTTGTTTGAGCTCGCAGCTTCGTAGGAAGAGTTCGCCATTGCATGAATGGCCACTTCGCAACAAAGGCAATGGGAGGTGAAGGTCCAACTTGTTTTCAACGAGAAAAATTCGGCAGCTAATTTTATGTCAAAGCTGGATATTGGTTTTTGACACTCGACCCCATTTATTCGAAAGGCTACCCTCCGGCATGTGGACTAACATATTCCCCTTTACTGCTAATAATAACAGAAGAAAGTGAAATTGAATTTGGTTAATGGGTGAGTCGGACCGGATCCTTCAAAGTCTCTTTGGGCCATGTGATTTGTTTGAATTTGGTTTAGGGTCAAAGGTAAAATAAAATGAATCCCCATCTCTCGTCCAAAATGACTGCCCTCGGATTCTTTATGTTTGTTCACAAGATGCAGCCCCTGCCATTGAAAATGAATGAATAAATAAATAAATAATCAAAGAAACATCATGATTAGATGCAAATACTAGTTGAATTAAAAAAAAAAAATCCTTTTCTCGGCATTTAATAAAGTTTCAATATTTAATTCATTCGCTTTTCATACATAAAATTTAAAGTCATGGTAAGATTTACTTTTGGTTTTTAATGGTGAATTTCAGCATGGGGAGGATGGATCCCAATGTTATATGAGGATATAATATCCCCACTTGGATCTGAAGTGGTAGACATTCTGACCATGATTCCTTGCTTTTTCTTAGCCATAGCTTAAAAAAATAAAAAAAATAAAAAAAAATTAATGGATAAGTTCAAAGCTCTTTAATCTTATTAATTACTAAACAAACAAGAAAAAGCATGCATTGAGATAACATTCAGACACTTCATACCATTTGTATGTTATATTTCGACATTGATTTGGAATAAACGTTCATTTTTAAATTATATTTTGACAAAATTACCATAAATCATTTTAAATGTTTCAATCAATGTTTTGCCTTTTCTTGTTAAATTGCCAATTAATAATAAAATTGGGTTGAATATTTAGCCATGCGTTGAAAAACATAAGATTTGAGACCCAGAAAAAGCAAAACGCCTATTATTCAATTTCACTTTATTTTACATACATGCATATAACAATAGCACGTAATTTCTACAGTTCGATCTCTCAACTTCGGTATAGAATGAACATCTTTGGTTAACGAGTTTGAATATTTAATTTTATATGTTTTAACTTTTTTTTAGGGTTATTATTTGATTAATTAGTAATGTGTTTTTTTTATTCCACAATCAACTTTAAAAATTTTTATGTGTTTTTTTAATATTTTTTTATACTCTTATAGGACACTTGTCAACCCCTAACTAAATATTTTCCTTTATTTTTTAATTCTTTTACTTACTAAATTTAGATAGTTATTTGCTTCTAATATTTGAATGACAATTTTTTTAATTCATATAATAATACATAAACTTAAGGGATAAATCTCAAAATTATTCATGAACTTTAATTCAATGTGCAATTCAATACAGGAATTTTAATTTGGTGGAACTATATACAATAAACTTTGATTCTGGTTCAAATGTGTACATGAAACTTTAATCTTGACTCAATCATACACATTTAAAGAAATAAATACATCAATTTATTTTTATATGCAATGTATAAATATAAAATAATGCTATATCAATAATTGTGATAATAGTTCGTGAGAATTGGATCAAATTAAAATTTTATGTATACAATTTCATAAAGTCAAGTTTAATATACAAAATATATGCATAGTTTTGAGTTTTATCCTTAAATGTAATGATGATTTGTTATGATATTATTGATTGATAGTGTATGAAATTTATGTACGGACTGAATAAATTCAAATTTATAAATTCAAATTCAAATGTAACAAAAATTACATTTATCTAATCCATTCAACCTTACTAATTATATAACTTAATTTGTTCAACGCTGACAAATGATCCACCATGAGAAACTCTCTCAAATCCTACTTAGTGATAGCTATCATTTTCTTTCATTGAGAAAATATAATCATAAAGTTCTTTTGATTTGTGTGCAATCATTTCATACATTATCCCTTTAATTGCTTTACTTAAGTGCTTTGATTAAAAAAAACCCATACTTAATTCACTTGTTCCTTATTTAAGGATGATATGATAAAAGAGCCAAGTGGTTCCAAGTTAAGCAGATCAAGCTCACTCACCAACTATGACCACTCCCCATCAGCCTCTATTAGACAGATCCAAAACCTCTTATACCAGGATTCTCCTCCTAATCTTCACCTTGGTTGCTATAATATGCTCAGCTGCTTTGGTTAGTGTTCGTTTAGTTAGATTTAGCTCCTCTGGTACTGCTCTCCCATATCGGTTTTGTGAGAGAGCTGTTGACCAGAAATCATGTACAGTTTTGCTGTCAGAAATGGCATCAAATACGACCTTGAAAATGAAGGATGCTGGTGATCTACTGCAAGCCTTCTTAGAGCAATCCAAAGTTCGTATGCAAAATGCCATGAACGTGGCCAAGAAGTTCAAGTATCGGATCAACAATCCTGGAGAGCAAGCAGCTTTGGCTGATTGCATGGAGTTAATGGAGTCATCCATGGATAGGATCATGGATTCCATGGTGGCTGTTGAAAAACAAGATGCCACATCCTATTCAAATGCTCACGCATGGCTAAGTAGTGTACTCACTAACCATGTCACATGCTTGGATGGCCTGGAAGGGTCAGCTCGGACCCTTATGGAGCCATGGCTCAATGACCTGATATCAAGGGCAAGAACTTCACTGGCCATTTTTATTTATTTTTCTCCAAGGAAAACAAAACTTATTGATCCACTGATTGATGGATTCCCATCATGGGTCAGCAGCAAGGATCGGAAGCTGTTACAATCTTTGCCTAATGAAATCAAGGCCAATGTTGTGGTGGCCAAAGATGGGAGTGGCAAGTACAAGACATTAGGGGAAGCTGTTGCAGCAGCACCAGATAAAAGCAAGACCAGGTACATAATCTATGTGAAGAAAGGTAATTACAAAGAAAATGTTGAGATAGGAAAGAACAAGAAGAATTTGATGATTGTTGGTGATGGCATGAAATCGACCATTATCACCGGCAGCCTGAATGTTATTGATGGATCTACCACCTTCAGATCAGCCACTGTTGGTAAAGATCTCACCCTTCCTGACTAGAATATAGCTATATCTTTCATTGATATTTCTCTGATAAATATATTGACTATGGTGCTAAAACAGCGGCTGTTGGTGATGGGTTTATGGCCCAAGACATCTGGTTCCAAAATACAGCAGGGCCACAAAAGCATCAAGCAGTGGCCCTTCGTGTCGGAGCCGATCAATCGGTTATACACCGGTGCCAGATTGATGGCTACCAAGACACACTTTACACCCACTCCAACCGCCAATTCTACAGAGATTCCGAAATTACTGGCACAGTGGACTTCATATTTGGTGATGCAGCAGTGGTGTTCCAGAATTGCAAACTGGTGGTCCGGAAGCCGATGGACAAGCAATCAAACATGGTTACAGCCCAAGGCAGAATAGACCCGAACCAAAACACGGGTACTTCGATCCAAAGCTGTAATATAATAGCAAGTTCTGATCTTGAGCCAGTGAAAGGGTCCTCCAAGTCATATTTGGGGCGTCCCTGGAAGGAGTATTCAAGAACTGTTGTTATGCAATCACACATTGGTGACCATATTGACCCATCAGGGTGGTCAGTTTGGAACGGTGATTTCGCATTGAAGACACTGTACTATGGGGAGTACATGAACAAGGGACCTGGAGCTGGAACTAGCAAGCGAGTGAAATGGCCTGGCTATCATGTCATTACCAGTGCAGAAGAGGCCAAGAAATTCACTGTGGCTGGGCTTATACAAGGAGGATCATGGTTGAAACCTACTGGAGTCACATTTACTGAAGGGCTGTAAAATAAATTAGCTAGGCTTGGGTTCTTTTGACTTCAACTGTTTTCGTTTTGAATAAATGAAAGCTTCCTTTCATCCCTTTCACTGTAACATGAGTTTTCTGGTTCAATGAAGCTCATGTTGTTTAATTAAAGGATTGCTTTGAACAAGAGTTTGCTGCTGTCTTGTCTTACTCAATTCACTAACTTCTGTGGAAACAAATCAAGATTTCATAAATCAACACTGCTGGAATCAAGAGTAATTGACCATTGAATAACAGTCAAGTAATCAGATCATAAGTTTTTCAACTATGACGCCCTTAGAATTATAGAGATTCAGAGGTATTATACAAATAGAGGTAAAATTACCCCATGTAATGGGAGTCACTCTACTAAAAATTTATAAAGGGTAGAGGAATTTCTAGAAATTTAGCTGTATTAGATTGCCACAAGCAGAGTAGGAATATTATAATATATACTAGATCATGCCCTTGCTATGCTTTAGGAAATTAGAGTCATGCTTTGTATATAATATTTATGTTAATATAAATAATTTATAAAAAATATATAATGTAATGATTTAATTTTCAAGTAAAGGAATTTAGAATCATAATTAAATGATATTTATGTAATAAACTATCCAATTACCCTTAATCTTTAAAGTGGAGTATATAACACGCTTTTGATCCCATGCTATTCAAATGGTTGCAATAACGATGTTGTCATCTGAACAATTCAATTAAAAATTTAAATAATATATACTAGCTTATGGCACACCCACGATACAAGTGAAAAACAAAATTATGTAACAAATATAGTGATGAAAAATTGACATAAATGATAAATGAAACTTTAGTTGAATGGTAAAGTATAAATGTAAAAAATTAAAAAGACATGAGTTCAAATCTTATTACGATTATATATATATATATTTCATTTTTCTATATAAAATATAGAAAATAACAAAGATACCCTCAAAATAATACAATTTACTTAAAAAATAAGAATATTTTTATTTTTTCTCAATTAAATTGATATTCAATTAATCCATGACATCGATTGAATCAAAATATTTATAATAAGTATGGGCATATAATAAGTATAAATGTGTACAGGCTTTCTCCATATTTATGATATTTAAGAAAGAAAACAAATAAAACGGTAGGGATTTTGGGTTGAAACGATGAATATGACACCTTTCATTATATCTGCTTATGGTTGGGTGATCCGTCTAGACTTGAAAGTTTGCTTGAAAAAGGAAAGGATTTGGATAAACTATAATGTCTTAAAAATGGATTTAGGTAAAATTTAAGGTCCATTTTCTATATGGGCCAAGTCTCAGGCAAGATTTTTTTAGCTTGAGCTCAATCCGGCCTGAATATATATATTATGTTATAAAAAACATTATATTAACTATATATGTTAAATAATAATTATATATATTTATATTAAATCACTAACCCAATAACAATTAATTTCATTACACAAAATCTAAAATAAAACTTACCCAACTAAATAACCCAACCCAAAATATAAAATTTTAAAATCTATATTTAATACAATAAATATTTATTATATTTATTGTTTTTTTTAATATAATAAAATATTTATTATATTTATGGTAGTTTTTTTAATATAAATATTTTTAATGCATTTTTAATGTGTTAGAAAACTTTTAATTTAATTTTTTTAGTGATTTAGTATATTATATCTTTTTTAAAAAATATTTACAAATAAAAATTAGTCTAAAAAATCAAATATGGGCGGGTCAAGTCCTGTTTACCTTTCTTAAAATTGAGTTAAGGAAAAAAAAAGTAAACCAATTTTTCATGTTGGACCGAGTTTGGGCTTGAAAATTTGGTCTAGATACCTTGCATGCATCTAGCCTAACTCATGAGCACCTCTAGCTTTCACCAAACAAAAAATAAAGTCGCTCATTTTTTTTTACCAGAAAATAAAGTCACCTAGTTGGTCACTCAACTTTTAGGCGTTTTCATTTTGATAATTCAAATTGAAATTCTTGCAATTTCATTACCCAATTTTTGCGGCGTTTTCTTTTAGTCACCTAAGCGCTAAAGATCTAATGGTGGTTGATAGTACATGCTACGTCATGTTTACACTTTCATTTTGGTTATCCAATTTATAGGTTGCTTTCATTTTGGTCCTCCAAAAAAAAAAAAAAATCTTATTTTAAGTATTAATCATGGTAAAAAAAAAATAAAGATTAAAGAGAAAAGCGATAGAAACTAAAATAATGCTTTTAAAAAATTGTCAAATTGCACTTGTTTATCCCCCTTTCCCATAGTTCTTTTTTTTTAATATTGAAATTTTAAATTTCAAATCATCAAAATTTACTAAATATTGAAATTAATTAATTTAATCTCCTTATAAAATTTAAAAATTTTATTTTATATTTCCAAATTAAAATAAACTCAAATAACTCATCTTTAATAATTGTCTACGAAACCCGAATTTCTTTTGATTATGTGATCTTAAATCCTCCATGCTAAGTTAAAAGTAAAGAAAAATCTTTACAATTAATTAATTAAATTTATTTTTCATGCCAAACAAAACTTAAATTTTTTTTATTACTTCTTTACCCAAACAAAAGACAAGCATAGAATATTTGAGATTATATAATCAAAAGAAATTTAAATTTTGTAAACAATTATTAAATACTAAAAATCTTATCACACGTGTATGCATGTGGAAATCGTGTATTTAGAACATAGAGATATTTAAAAATAACATACAAATATATTTATTAAAGCTTCTAATAAAAATTAAAAATCACTTTAGTGCAAATCGTTAAAAAAAAGTTCTATATGCATGGTGTCCTTGTTCAAATCTTATTATAGACAATTTTTTTTATTTATAAAAATATAAAAAGACAAAACATCTACACAATAATATAACCTATTTTGCAAATAAAATAATTTTTGGTAATTTCTTAACTGAGTTGGGACCTGGTTGATGGGTGACACTAACTTAGTAAAAAGGCTTAATAAATAGTATAAATGAGTTAATTAAGTTGATTTCCTTAAGATTAATATTGAAACATAAAATAAAATTGTAAAATTTGGAAAGAGATTAAATTAATTAATTTTAATATTATAGTAACAAATCATTGACATTAATAAGGGATAAAAAATTTCAATAATTTATTTAATTCTTTTGATTTTTGAAAATTAAAATTTTAATATTAAAAAAAAATAGAAATTCTAGCAATTGATAAACAACTCCAATTTGACATATGTTTAATGCATTATTTTAGTTTCTATTGTCTTTTCACTTTAATCTACCTCAACCAATACTTAAACATAATGTGGTGTGTACAATTAATTGAGTAACTAAAATGAAAGCACATTTGTTATATAATTATAATAAAAACAACACGACCCGAAATTCGACCCAATATAATAAAAGGTTACAAACATCCTAAATAGAGGGATCTTCTTCTTCGCTACTACGGGACCAAAATTCCCTTCCCTGAATCTTCACATTTATTGATCCAAAGTATCAACAACCTTAAAAATTAAGCACCTTTCTCTATATTGCTCATCTAACCCTAAGAAAATCTCTAGGAAATGAAGAAGGTGAGAAAAGAAAGTGTTTGAAGAAGAGAGAGAAAACATGTTCTGATTATGAAATATTGGGTTTTAAGCCTTTTAAGTTGGCGAGGGGAAGAAGAGAGAAAGCAAATTTACGATGTTTTATTTTTAAATTTTTTCTTTGTATATTTGTAAGTTAAGCATAATCTTCCCTAGTCAAAATGACACGAATTCACTAGCTCCGTTGTCAAACGATGGCTGAAATTTCCATCCAATGATTGACATTTGCATAAAAAACCAAAATTACTTTAAAAGATGCGGGCGGCACGAAAATTTGATTAAAATTGTTCAACAGTTTGTGATACATTTCTGCTAGATGAATCAAATAAAAGTATTTTCAGTTTTGTCTTTTCATACATAATTAAAATTTACTTAAAGGATGGAATTATTCATGAATTGATTGCTTAATTGAATCTTACAAGTCTTCTTTTTTTAATAGACAAGAGGTGGTTTAGGGTTTCAACTTGGTGAATTAGATGTTTAGATTTTCAAAAGATTTATTTAAATTACATTTTTTTACTTTTTAAGTAAATTTAGAATTTAGTCCTTTACTTTATGAAAATTGAGTAGTTAATCTAAATGTTGATGAATATTTAAAGTTGAATTGTAATTTTTGTTAATTTAATACGTATAAATTGTTAAACTACTTATTTTTGCTAATTCCTTAGATATAAATTGTTTAACGGTTCATTTTTAGGTCAACAATTTAATGAAAATGTTTGATAGTATTACTCAATTGGATTAAGTATTTAATTTTCTTAAATACGAGGATTAAATTTTGTAAGTTGAATTAGAAAGACTGATTTGTTAAGTTTTGCAAAATAGAAAGACAAAATTTATAATTAAACCATTATCAAAGTTTTTATTTAAATATAATTTTAAAAATTACTAAATATTAATATTTTGAATTTAATAATAAATGCGTAACATCTATATGTGCTATAAAAAAGTCATATTTTTATTCCTTTTAATGTTTACATGTTCTTCTAGTAATATTAAACAAAATTATGTTACGATTACAATCGAAATTACAACAATTGTTTATGAACGGCAAAAGAATAATCTAGAGGTAGGTTTGGATGGGTGGTGAGGTGCAGCGCGTTTAGCTTACTTTTTGTCTCACAGTGTATTATTTAATCTCATTACTACCATTATTTTTACACTAATCGCAAGTAAACGTGTCCATCCAAACACATCATAAGAATCCTTCTTCTCCTCTCTCTCTACCCCATAGCTTCTAGATTTTACCCGCATTTTAAGAACAACTATACTTAAAATTTTCTTACAGAGTAGCCTTAACAAGACATTAGAATATCACTCGATCAAAACAATAAATCCCCACAACAACTAATTATCACAATCTTTTGTTTTCTTAATCAAACAGACAAAGCTACCACCCGATTCTTTTCCGTTTCATCTGTATTTCAAGACCCCATATCTCAATCTCACCTTTAGAACCCCTCTTTCCCTTCATTTTCTTGCATTTTCTTTCTCATTTTCTCATCCCTTGTTTCTTTCTCTGGAAAAAGTCATTTGATTACTTTCCTTTGCATGTTTTCCTTGACCATTCATCAAAAGTGATAGCAAACAAGACGAAGAATAGAACTTTGCATCAATGCTTCTCTCGTAAATCTTCCCGCTATTGTACTCACCACATTTTATAGGTAAACTATAAAACATATCTCTTTATTATCATAATTTGCTATAGTTCCTAGGCTAGACACCTATGTAGTTCATCACATATAGTTACATCTCTGATAATCAACATTCATCATCCTTTTTCTTTTTTGGTCTTAAAGAAGCAAAAGTACAATCTATCCACATTTACCAAAAGGTTCCTTCAACATTCCATCACTCTTTCAACTACCCCAACATCATGTCTGCCATCAAAGGCATCTGCAAAGGTTTCAAATACATTTCCAATATCTTTAGTGAGGCCCTTTTTTTTATCTCTCTTTCTATATACAATAACATGGAAGCATTTGAGCATGTTTTCTAGGTTAGTTTGGTATTTTTGTGCTTTCAAACTGAGGTGAGCAGGGGTTATTGTTGTTGTAGTTGTGAAAGAGCGAGAGATGGAAATTGGGAACCCCACAGATGTTAAGCATGTGGCACACATTGGTTTGGATAGCTCTTCCGATACTGCACCCAGTTGGGTATGTTCAATAAATTTTGATTCAATATTCAACAACTAAATTTGTATAGGCAAGCTATGTTGTTTTCATCTCTTAATTATTTGCTTGGCTTGGAATATATTACAGATGAATGAATTCAAGACAGGCCTTGAATTAACAGCAAAACCAATCCGCAAATCCAGAGTTTCTAATCCTACATTTATTTCAACATGCTCCTCCCAAGGCACATTTTCTCTAAACTTACCTTATTTTCCTTTATACATAATGAATGTTTCCAAAATGATGAATGCTTGGATCATTCCCAACCTTTAATTATTATTTTTGTTATAGGTGTTGACCTATCTGTGGGATCACAACCTGCAACAGGGATGACGAGAAACCGTTCTTGCACAGATCTTCCAACTGTTATTAAGAAACAAAAACGAAAAAGGAAGAACCCTTCCATTTCCAAATCTCCTTCCCTGAAATCTTCACGAATATCGAAGACTAAGTATACTCAATTGGCTCCAACTGCAGACTTTGAAATGTAAGATTACCTATACTCAATTGGCTCCAACTACAGACTTTGAAATGTAAGATTACCCGACTTTTGATTTGAACTCATCAAAGATCAGTATTAAGAAAATGATTACCGAACAGTAGGAATTAGTTTGAACAAAGCTTTGTGTAAATTGGAATTCATAGACAGATAAAAAAAGGAATGACCAATGTATGAATCCAAATCCCAAGGATGTGAGACTTATCTATAGGCAATAGAAGATATTTAGTTTCATGGAGGAAAGTTTTATTGTAATTGTTGGTAGAATGGTTTGTTAATTTAGATTATCAGTTTCGAACAAAGTTTGTAAGGGAATCTAATTATTTTCATGTTATGGATGAACATAATTATCTATTTGAACATCTTGATTTACCAACCAACCCTTTTATCGTCTCCTTTGTGTCACACACCCGATATGGACAACAATACTTCTAAGTGTCGTTCCAAATTTTTTCTAAACTAACATATTACATTTTGGTACACGAGTTATGAATAAAATCATGAGAAATTAATGAAAGCTGTAAGGTATGTAATCATGTCATTTTTTTAAGGTTTTAATTTGGCTCTATTGTATATGTTAATATACAAAAGAGTTATTAATAAATAATCTTAAAGAATATAATGAAGTCCTATAAATATTAGTATTTTGCATTGACAAAAATATATAGTCCATTGAGCGCTAAGCTATGTATAACAATAACATATATAATAATCTTTTATAGAAAAATTTATGAATATGAGAAGATGGAGAAAGAATGAAATAAACTTTGTTTTAGATTTTTTTTTTCTTTTCGTTTCAATCCAAGCAAAATCAAAATTCATCATTCATTTACGACATCTCACAAATCTATGCACATCCTATGAGATTGACAACGTGAATTAAAGAAATCACAAATTATGAATATGACAAGGAAAGCACAAAGTGAAGCATTTGTAGCCCGCCTACAATCAAACCATTGAAATTTCAAGGACTATTCTATAGAGAATACATAGCATGCTTTCAAATCATATTTAATCACATAAACTCGTATGCTATCTAATTTGAAATTACATTCAATGTCCTCAAGTCAAATACATGTAAAATCTAGATGTGAAAATTTTTAAAAATTGGCCAAAAGCTACTAAAAATAGAAAAGCTTGAATGAAAACATTGTAAATCCCACCCCAAACTTAAATTAAACATTATCCTCAATGTTTAAAAGTAAAGGAAAAAATGAAACTCCCTCAGTTTAAGCTCAAATTACACTTCCTGGTAGGATGTCTACTGCTTTTATAAAAATGACAATACATAAGTCTTGCCTTTTCTTTATTAGTAGGTTAGTATTCAACATTTGGTAGATGTATACTACTTTCTTTAATCCACTTATTCAATAGCTTAAGAACTTTCTCCATAGAATATGGAAATGGTGGTGGAGAAATTTATTCACCTTGGCTAAGCTTGGACTTTTTGTAAGGCTTTTCTTTTTGTGAAACAAAGAAAACATATCCTTTCTAGTGAAAGTAATTTGTCATTTTCTTATTTCCCATGATAGTGTTGCTAGTTCTTTTACAATCTCTTCTAGAGTAGAAAATGAAGTTAGTGATAAGTTTTGCAAGTAGAGTTGAAATTCATCAAACATTTCCTAGCTGTACACTTTGACAAACTCTTTCTCATCATGAGCTTCTTGTATATACTAAAACTTTTTCTTTAAAATGTTGGATGTAATCCATCATGTCAGTGAAGAAAAATTTCTCTCCAAACATATTGCTCATTTGATTATAAGATTTCACAAGTCAGGAAGTAAGATTGACATGCCAAGTGTATGCCTTTTCAATCAAGGATTTGGAAAACTCTTTTAAATTTATATATTCATAAAGTCTAACTACTTCGAAAGTTTTCATAAATTTCATCACTTGTTCACAAGCATATTTAATCTTCCAATTAATTTGCTTAAATTCATGACTGGCATAATTCTTAGGATATGTCTTAGCAGCTATACTAGTTAGATTTGGTAACTTGAGATCAAACGTAGAAAAGCTTATGCTTTTATTCGTATCCTCAAGTAACCTCTTGAGTTTTTCCTTAGTGAAATAACCCAGAGAAGTAGCTTTTGGAGTAGTCATAGTAGAATTAGTAGCAACATCGGTATAAACCCTATCAACAACTAGAAAAACCCTATAGGTAGTGGTATATAGGTTAACAATATTAGTGTTTTTGGATGATATATAGTTATTGGGTGTATTATCTCCATTGCTAGTGTTCATGTTTGGAAGAGTTGTTCCATTAGAAGTATTTTCACCTCTATTCATAAGTTGATCTTGTGAAGTCGTAGAAGAAGATGCAACCTTGAAATGGTTTTCATCATTTGTATATATCCATGTATTTTGTTTGTCTAAGTGTTGAAGTTTTTTAGTTCATACAATCACTCCCTAGTGGAGTGACCAAAATGTAGAGAGCTCTTTTGTAAGAAGAGTGAGGATTACAAATAAGTGAAATGGGATGTGCTACAAAATGATGAAGAGGAAGAATGAAGCAGACTCAATAGAATTGAGTGCAACGGTTGGTGGTAGTTTGGGTGGCGGAGAAAGAAGAACAGGGTTAAGGATGAGAAACTGGGAGTTTGTATGATTAGTCAAGTTGAGTTACGAGCATGCTATGACAGGCTCAATCCAGCTTGGGACAAGGGATATAAAATGTTGTCATCAAATTTGATAATAGCATTGTTTCCCACATGCTTAACAGCAAGGAAGAGGAGGACTCCAATTTCTCCATCACTTTAAGTACACATGACCTTAAAAAGAGGAAATGGAATGTCATCATCAAACATATACACTATGAAGCAAACTCAATAGCGGACCATATGGCAAACTGGTTCTAGCATATCATGTAACACCCATCGCCTGACTCGATCGTTGGGTCCGAGATACAAAATGCTACATTCATTGCTGAAGCAACTATAGTCAATTTATAGTAAAATATTCATATAAACACTTGCAATTCAATGTCAAACACATTCATTTATGGTTAAACAATCAAAACCGAGTCTTATTAGAGCTTATGAAAGCTTTTTAGCCAATTCGAGCTTGAAACAGGACCAAATTGCAAAGTTTAGAAAGTTCAAGGTTGAAGTCGTTACGTTACCTCCTTCACATTGAGATGTCGCCAAAATAGTATGTCATGTCATGTGTAACACCCCAAACTTGGCCTAGACATTATGACCAAACCTGGAGATGTTACTGAAAAATCAATTGAAAATCTAGAATTTGTTTATTTTGAAAATAGTCGTAAGGTCTGATTACACAAAAATCAGGTTTATTTGAAAGCATTTATTACTTAACTAATTTATTGAAAACGACGACGTTTACACTTTCCAAAATATATAGGTTTGCAGCGGAAATCTTTAGTACATTAATATTTAGGAAAACACAATTTGTTGTTTGAAAATCTGAAATTTTGCATATAAAATGAATGTTGTCGATTTAAAAACGCGTAAACAATTTCTAGTGAAAAAGAAAATGATAACAAAAACAAAATCCAAAAACTGAATAGTCCCAAAATGTCCAAACAATCTAAAAATAACAAAACCCATAAAACTAAGACAAATAGAATGATTAACTAATTAAGTTTTAACCGAGCTCTGTTGCTTCGAACCACCCTAAGTCTAAGGGTTACCTGAAAATGTCAGGCACCAGAAAGTGAGTTTTCGAAACTTACTGTGCAGCACATCATACAGAAATCAGTTAGACATGTTTATATATTTATATCAATGACAGAACTTATCAAAACGTAAGAGATGCTGACATAAAGAATTCTACCCCCATCCGCTACACACCATCTCCGACTATCCCAACACACCTTATAGGGTATTATATATCCATCCAGCCCTACACACTGTTTAGCGGCAACAGGACACTTCTCAGAGTATTTGCAGCTGAGCTTCCAGTTTGTAAGGCGATTTATCGTCATTTACAGAAATATATGTGGTTGAGCCACCACATATAGCAGGTTATTAAACTATTTGCACTTCCTCTATATAACAAACCCCAACCCAAATGCAAATGAAGAACTAAAAAATATCATATATGCCTATAACGAACATGCTTATAATGACAGATACAGAACATATATACACTTTTCAGATAAACATAGCATACTATAGATTTTATCTATCTATTTCATTTTGAACATACGTATTTACAACAAATTTTCGCTAACAGATGGTCAGAATTCGTGTTTTATAGCTTAATTAATAACATACCGACTCTATGGAAGGCCTACGATTGATCCAAAACGTTGTTTACGGCCCTAGAGAAAAATTTAAAATTTTTGGCCCACACGACCCAAATAGCCAACCTTTATGGCCCACATGGCTTGGCACACGGTCTAACACACGACATGAACGCGACCGTGTGTCACACACGGTTTAACACACGACCGTATGGCGTCAACAGAGTAGGTTTTTAGCTTTTACCATTTGTTGTTTTTTGGGTTTCTCGTTACACACTTGGAGGTTTTCTAACGCTGATTCCAAAACTGAATAAACCAACACCTAAATCGATAATTATCACAACCAAATTTTAGTAACGTTTTGTGAAACTTAATAAGAATTCAACCACAAATGTACTCAATCAACCCCTAAAAGCATATTCGAATACTTACCCCAAAAGAAAATAGCAACTAAACAACATTTAAGTCGCTGGACGATCGTCGATTACCTCTCGTTTTTCTCCAAAAAACGCATCGGAATCATTACAAAAACTCAAAACATAAACTTAATACAACCTCAATGCATAAAAACAATTATAACCTACGCATATAAAAGAGAACAAAAACAGTACTTACCGCACGATTTGCAGTCAATAGAACAAGGATTAAGGTTTCCAAAAAAAAAAATAGTAACAAGAAAAAGGGAAAGAAGATATAGTGTTACGAAAGAACTCAGCAAGAAAGGAAAAAAATTAAAGGAAACGTGGAATTTGGGAAGGAAGAATGACGACCGAATTGAAACAAAAATTAAAATAAATAAAATAAAGAAATAAGAGAGTACAAGAAAGGTGGTGGAAATGTGCCAAACTCTACCATCCAAACTCTACCATCTAGTGATTCAACAAAAATAACAAAATATATATAATGCAAATTCGCTCATGCAAAGGTTCGAACCCAAGACCCCTAATAAATAATCAACACCCATAACAACTGAAACAGGCACTTATTGATGAAAAATTAATAAAGCATAAATTCATATTTTTGGGGCATTACAACTCTACCCCCTACAAAAAATTTTAGCCTCAAAATTTTACTTGATTCAAACAGATGAGGATATTGTTGTCGAATCGAATCCTCAGGTTCCCAAGTGGTTTCCTTAATGCCATGATTCCACCACAAAACCTTAACCAAAAGAATGATCTTCCTTCTCCAAACCCTAATGTCTCGATTCAGAATCTAAACTGACTCCCCTTCGAATGTCAATGTAACACCCCATACCCGAGTCCGAAGCTAGGGCTGGATACGAGATATTACCATGCTTGACTTTGCTTGAGCGTATACTAACGGGCTATAAAATTTCATTTCAATTTAAAACTTTCTTTTCCTTGTCATAACATACATCTCATGGGCTTACGAGGCCTTAAACTTACATCTGGAAGGTTTCGGAGTTTAACTGAAAACTTTTACACACCTTGGAAATTTTTGCCTAAACAAAGGTCACACGCCCGTGTGACTGGGAACATGCTCGTGTGTGCAAACCGTGTGGTTTCACACACCCATGTCCCTAGCCCGTGTAGAATTTATTTTTATTTCAAACATACAGGGGTTTTCGTACGGTCGGGCACACGTCCGTGTCAATGGCCCGTGTCCTTCACACTGCCTAGACACGCCCGTGTCCTTACCCGTGTGAAAAATTAGGGGTATTCTGTTTATGATGTCAGCAACCCCTTAAGGAGTACACGGCCTAGGCACACGCCCGTGTGGCTAGCCCTTGGTCGACACTGACTTAATATACTAACATGCAGGGGACACACAGCCTCTTGCCACACCTATATGGGTTGACCATGTGTCACACACGGCTTAGACACACGCCCGTGTGTATACCTGTGTGGACACTTAAAGGCTATTTTCCAAGCCAACTACCACCATGAAATCAAGATCATTCATATACCCATTCCAACTACTCAAATACTTTACAATAACATGAACAATAATGCATAACTCATCAACATTGATGGATAAACATTGTAAATATTTGCCAATCTCTTAGCCATATACAAAAAATAATAATAACCTTAATAGCCAACACTTTGGCTTCTCTTAAGATATAACTTAAAATGAAATGATTCCTATACATGCCATACTTAATATAAACAACTTGGCAATACCAAAATGGTGATTGATAGTGTGTTCTGAGCTCCGACGTCTATGATCCCCGAACTCGCTAGGCGAAACTACAAGGAAAGAAGAAAAGAAAGAAGTAAGTATATAGCTTAGCAAGTTCGCATGAAACTCATATAGCAATATATTTGCTCAATATAATTCATCCATCATGAAATAATGACAACATAAGTCTTAAATGCTTGACTTACTTACTCATACTTATCCTTTCTCATCACATGTTACATAATAATTTCATACTTGCATTATAATCATGGTACCTGTATCACTTAATCATTTAGATTAGTACGTTTTTCTAATACAAAAGTAAACTTAATCCTCATTCTTCTTAACATGAACAATGCTTTATATCAACCTTAAATAACCTAACTTATATCTATCTTTACTTGCTTAACTTTCTTATTGTCTCTTTCATACTTTGCTCTTTTGCTCGATGAATTACCCGAAATAACTGAGGTTACTCAATCTCATCAAACATGTATCTCGATACCAATGCCATGTCCCAAACATGGTCTTACATGGGATCGCCTCATGATGCCAATGCCATATCCCAAATATGGTCTTACATGGGATCTCTTAATTCAGTGTCGATGCCATGTCCCAGACATGGTCTTACACGAGACCTTCCTTATATGTTTCTTTTGGAAACTTGCCATTGCCATGTCTTGACATGGTCTTACGTGGTATCCTTGTAACAGCCCGGTTTAGACCCTAGTCGAAACAATGGTTTTGAGACCACAAATCTGAGGTCGGAATGATAATTTAATATTATTTTCAATGTGAATAGTATGTGACATAGTCTGTGTGATAATTTTATCGATTGTGCTGAATTAAGAGAAATAACTTAATCGCGTAAAAAGTAAAAGTTATGTGCTGATTTATAAGTACCTAAGTGTTGTTGTCTTCTTAATAGGATGGCCTTAAGAGGAAATTAAGCCATTATTAAAGATGGTGGATGGCTAAATGACATATTAGCCTTAATGTATATTTGTCTTATATGTTTATTAAAAGGTTAGTTTGGTAAAGTGATAATTATGTTTAATATGTTATAATAAAACATGAAAATGGCCATTTAGTTATCATCCTTAGCCGAATATTAGCAAGAAAAGAAAAGGGAAAAGAACACAAGGGTTCGACACATTTTGATCTTGATTCAAGGTTAGTTTTTAATCGAATTTTGATAATTTCTACGTTTTTTGTGACCGTTGCTTCGTGCTCTAGCTAACCCATGTTGTAATTTTGTAAATTGATGATGTTTATGAAATGTACCACTGATGAAATGAGGAGCTTTGTGATGAGTGTTGGTGTTAAATGAAAGATATGTGCTTAATGAACATTTTTTGTTCTCGAATTTTTGATGAATTTAGCTAATTAGAGCTTAATTGAGAAAATGAGAAATTGAAGGGTTAAATTATGAAATAAATGAAATGTATGAGCTTGTATTAGCATGGGAAGAATTCGGCTAAGCACATGTGTATTGAAATTTTGTGTATTTGATGATTTTGTGAAATAGGGACTAAAGTGTCGAAATGTGAAAATGTGAGGGCTATTTTGTAAAATGCCCTAAATGTGTGTGTGCGTGTGTGGACTAAATTGAATAAACTAGTGATTGAATGGATTGAATTTGAATGTGTATAGACCAAGAGAGGAGGGGTTTGGATCGAGATCGAGGCAAAGATAAAGTGCTCGATTAATCGACCGTTTTGATAGTTCAACATCCGAGGTAAGTTCGGATATAATACATGTTGTTAAAATATGTTTTAGCATTTTGAAATGAGTATGTATATGATAATAAAATTGAGATGCTATGTACAATACTTAGTTGATGGCACTAAGTGTGCAAAAAAAGAATTTGATACCAGAATGAATGGCACTGTGTGTGCGATGTTACGAAAGCTTCGGCTTATTGATTTGGCACTGTGTGTGTGATACCAAGATAAGTTGGTTGAAAGATTAGGCACTAAGTGTGCGATGATGAGTATGTTTCTGTCATGTATATAGCACTGAGTGTGCGATTAAGTTGAACGAATGTCAGAGGATGATCAACATGTAATATCGAGCTTTGAATAGCCTTAAAGTTGATTAAATTTGTGTTAGCTAATGTATGTATTAAACCTTTGTGGTTGATAAGTTTATAGATAAGCTATGAATGGGAGAATGAGATTTCGGTCATGGATGATATGATATGATATAAAAGTGAGAGAATGGATCTATCTGATGGTTATTATATACATTGGTTTGAATTGATAAAATAATTGTATTGTATTTCGAACTTACTAAGCTTTAGAAAGCTTACTGTGTGATCTGTTTCTCTGCTTTGCAGTGTCAGTAAAGCTAGCTCAAATCTGGGGATCGTCAGCTTCTCCATCACACTATCGGCAACCTATTTTGGGTACTCTTGGAAAGATGTAATAGTTAAAATATGGCATGTATAGGCTAGTTATTTGAATCATATTAGAGATGTGTAATTAGCCATGTGATATGGCTAGATATATGATGGTTTTAAGCATGAATGGCTTGATATATATGATGCATATTTTAGTATGGCATGTGGGTAAAGAAGATGAATTTCAAATGGTAATCTTTGTGATGGTAAAATGTTAGTATGATTTTGTGAATTTGAGAATGAATGTTGTTTAGTTTATGAATGTGTTCAAGTTGTATATGTTAGCTTATAAGTTGACATGTTTGGAAATGAAATTGCATGAGATGATGTATCGATTATTGTCATGGAATTGGTTGCCAAATTGTGTGTATAAAGATGACCAAATGTGCTTGTAGGATTGACCCATGTGGGTGGCATTTTGGCCTTGCAAATGGCCTATTTTGCCACACGGTTGTGGCACACGGGCGTGCCTAGTGGCCGTGGGACAAAGTCAGTAGTTAGCATAAGAGTACACGACCTTGGCAAATGGCCTATTTGCCACACGGTTGTGGCACACGGGCGTGCCTAGTGACCGTCGGACAAAGTCAGTAGCTAACATAAGAGTACACGACCTTGGCACACGGACGTGCCTAGTAGCCGTGTTGTTTTCAACAGGATCGACCACTATAACACCCCAAACCCGGCCTAGACGTTACAACCGGATCTGGCACGTCACATAAAAGGGTTGTTTAAAACTGCGCGTTTGTTAAAAATTTCGAGTTTAATTATTTATTTGCAGGTAATCCTTTATTTAACATTTTGGAAAACGATTATTAGGGGTTTAGGAAATTCCCGTATCGAACATTTAATACTAATAGGCAGTAATCAAATTAAAAGTTAAACCAAATAAAATACCAAATTTAAAGTAATAGTGGCCTTATTACAAAATAAAATCCCAAATTAAAATAAGTTCAAAATAAAGTAACGTAGTTTACGAAAGAAATAGAAACGCATGGCCACCTCGAGTCCGCCCCGGCTCTAAAAACCCGCGATCTATGGATTACCTGCAAAAATTTAAGCAGAAAGGGTGAGTCAAGAAGACTTAGTGTGCAATCACTCCACACCAACCATAGCTGGGCCCGAGCCCATTCGAATACCAACTGGGCCTTAGCCCTATAGTACAGAATAAAAGATAGCATATGCAAGATGATGCAAAACCCAACCCAGCCTAAATTTCCATCCGCTACACACCACCCGTACCTGCCAATCACACCAATGGGGATTTCTACAATCAACCCTCACCGCTACACACCATCGATGGCAGACATGCTGCAGTTAGCTGCTCATCATTAGATTCGTGACATAGTCACCAGAACAGATCGTGGTAGAGCCACTACAATAGATCGTGGCAGAGCCACCAGAACACTTCCCCTTTCATCATATCCCAAGCCCATGCAACATGTCGTGACATAATAATTCGTGTCTGCAGTATGACATGTATGCAAATCATATATCAAATATAACATATGAAACGGATTACCATCATAATCAGAATAACAAATACAACATAATCCAGCTAATCAACCTCTAAGGGTATAACAGTAATTTACCTTCCAGGGGTATTTGAGTAATTTCGCGCCTACAGTGGCCTTTTCGAAGGCCTAATGTCGCCTCGAGCGACTCAACTACCATTTCCGGTCGTACCGGACTATTGGGCCTAAAACTCGATTTCGGCCCATTTAGGCCCACACGCTCGTGTGGCCCACCTAACACAAATATAGCCACGTATATAAGATTCACCTAGTCTAGTTCACTATATACTACACCATCATACAATTTTAATCAATTGGGCTCACGGGCCCATTGTGGCCTAAGCAGCCTCAACCCACAAGAATACTACTAATGGCCTCAACTATCGCGTCGAAGCCCCACACGTGCGCTCGCACACTCGTGTGGCTACTATTGCCGTGACCGGCACTTCGGCATTTCCCGCTCTACAACTAGAGTAGAGAGAGTTACACACCTGATAGGAATCTGGTGCTAATCCGCGCTCTGACCACTCCTGTGCCCAAACGCCCACCAAGGTATATTAGCTCACCTCATAGAATGCTCTATATATAGCTAGCTTCTCACCTTCCTTCTTTGTATCTTTTCGATGTGGGATCCCTTCGTCAGTAGAGTTTAAATCCAACTCAAACTCTTCCCGTCCAATCTGTAAAATAAATACTCCTTTGTTTCTCATGAGATTCGAACCCAGGCTCCCTTGCAACATAATCCACGCCGCTAACCACTTGGCCACAAGCTCCTCTTGTGTCTTAAACCATGTGCAACTAAATATAAATCTATAGCCAAATACTAAGGTCCATGTAAAAAAAAAAACCAAAATGCAAGAGCCAATACTTGAACCTTGGACCTCCTTCCTTCCTTGTGGCGTCACTCCCTTGCTCCTTAAGTGGCATCACTTTGCCACTACACCACACACTCCACTTGTGTCATTTTCCTCCACATTTTATTCTTAAAACCTACCTACTAACTCCCAGGGTTTTTTCTCGCCTAAAACCAAAATTTCCCTAAAGCCAAAGTTTGATCCCGAGACTTCATATAAGCCCTCTAACCTTCCAAAATCACTTACCTAATAGGTCCAACTTGCATTTAAGCCGATCTTTTGTTCTCCAAAAATTTAAACGCTACTACGATCAAGGCCCATTGGGCCCAATTCTTCTAGGCCCAATTTCGGGATGTTACAACCACGACCAAAGTACACGGGCGTGCTTGGTGGCCGTGGAGCAAAGTCAGATTTGACCACGGGGAGGACACACAGGTGTGTCTAGCAGCCGTGGGAGGCACACGGCCTACCCACACGGACGTGTAAGCCTTGAAACTTAGAAAAGTCAAAAATTTTCGAGAATTTCTGTATGTGTTCCGATTTAGTCCTGACCCGTTTCTTGCATGTATTTAAGGTCTTGTAGACCTCTATAAAGGACTATTTGATTATGTTTTGATGTACTATGATGATGTTTGACTTTGTGTTGTAAATAGGTTGTAAAATGATTCGATTGTTCAGTAATGCCTCTTAACCTTATTCCGGCAACGGTCTCGAGTTAGAGGTGTTACAATCCTTGCCTTATGAATCTTATCAATGCCATGTCTTGACATGGACTTACATGACATCTTTGCCTTATGAATTTACTAATGCCAAGCCTTGGCTTGGACTTACATGGGACCTTTGCCTCATTATAACTTTTCAATGCCATGACTTGTCATAGGCTTATATGATATCCTTTCCTTAATGCCGATGCCATGTATTGACATGGTCTTACACGGGCTTTCCTTGTCTCATGCTGTGATATTAGTATTCCTCATTATTCCGAGTCTTTAACCGGGACTTCCTCTTACATATTCTCATTCATTTTCTTATCAATATACCATTAATCATAACTTCATGAAAATAGCATATATTATATAACATAATAAGCAGTTTATTGAAAATACATGTGAAGCCTTAAATTCATACAAACTTACCTCGGTATTCAAAATGTATGTAGATGTGCAATTTAGTCCTCGACTTTGTTCTTGCCTCGGTTTCGATCCAGGCTTCGTACTTCTTGATCTATAATAACAATTTAGCTCATTTTAATCATCACATTAATAAAAGCATTTCAATAATAATGCTTTGGCAAATTACTATTTTGCCCCTAGACTTTGGCAAAATGACCATTTTGCCCTTAGGCTCAGAAATAATTTCTAATCACATTTCTACCTTCAACAAGCCTAGGTGAACATTTAATACTCTTATAGCTATCATCAAAACTCAACATTTCACATAATTACTACAAATTTGTAACCTTTTCATAAAGGTCCAATTAGGTGTTTTCAAGACAACACCTTTCACAAAAGTTGTTCATCTAACAACTAAGACTTAATTTCTTCCATAAAAATGAAGCGAATAACAATGAAAGCTCTTATGGAAAATCTCTAAACATTTCACCATATTGCACAATAGTCCCCTCATTTGAAAGCTTAAGTTCTAGGGGTTCTAAAAGTACAATTATCACTAAAAAAAATCATCAAAATCACTTACTAGAATGGAGGAGAACTTGCTAAAAATTTGAGCTTTCAAAACCCCTATTTTGCTTGAAAATTTGAGTGGAAGAGTGAAGGAGAAAAGATGATATCTTTTCTTTCCTTATTTTATTAATACTAGTCAAATTAGTCACCAACTATCAACTACTTTGACCAAAGTTTTGTCCATCTTTGTCTCCTATGTAGTCTATGGCCAGCCAAGCAAATTTTGGGGGGTCTAATTGCCTTTTAAAGACCTCAAATTATCAATCTATGGCTATTTGGTACCTTTAGCTTATAGAATGGAACTTTTGCATTTTATGCGATTTAGTCCTTTTTCGCGATTAAACATGAAATCGCTAGAATTAAAGTACCAAAATTCTCATGTACTTATACAATCATATAATAATTCATAAAATCACATGAAAATAAATTTCTCAAATCTCGGATTAGTGATCCCGAGATCACTGTTCTGACTAGCCCCTAAATCGGGCTGTTACAATCAAATTCGGGCTTACATCAATCGCCTCAACAGATACAATATGAGATGGGTCCGACCAATACCATCTCAACATAGAGATGTGAAAAAAATCATGAATACGGTCTAACTTTGAAGGTAGCTCTAACTGATAGGCGACTAGTCCCACACGTTTCAGAATCCGATAAGGTCCAATAAACCTAGGGCTCAACTTGCCTCTACGTCGAAACTGAATAACCTTTTTCCACGTAAATACCTTAAGAAAGACTTGGTCGCCAATTGAAAACTCAATATCTCTCATCTTCAGATCCAAATAGGATTTCTTTCTATCAGAAGTTGCCTTAAGATGATCTTGTATTAGTCTAACTTTAGCCTTAGTCTTAGAAACCAACTTAGGACCCAAAACTTGTTGCTCACCCAACTTAGTCCAACATAATAGGTTACGACACTTACGACCCTACAAAGCCTCATTAGGTGCCATTTGAATACTGGACTGGAAACTATTTTGATACACTTACTCAGTCAATGGTAGAAATTTCTCCCAACTACATTGTAAAGCAATGACACAACTCTGCAACATATCCTCCAGTATCTGAATCACCCTCTCAATTGTCCATCTCTCTAAGGATGGAACGCAGTACTAAAGTCTAATCTATAATCAAGAACTTTATGAAGCTTCCTCTAAAATCGTGAAGTATAGCGAGGATCTCTATCAGAAATAATCGAGACCGGAACTCCATAAAGTCTAATGATCTTAGAAACATACAACTTAGCCAGTTTTTGAAGGGGATAGTCTGTCCTAATAGGAATAAAATGAGCGAACTTAGTCAAATGATCCAGATGACCCAAACAAAATCCTTGTTAGTGGGTGTTAAGGGCAACCCACTAAAGAAGTTCATAATCACTCACTCCCATTTTCGTAGGGGGTCTTAACGGGTTAAAGTAAACCTAGAGGTAGTTGGTCAATCCAAGTCAATCATTAACTAATTTATTAAGAACGTTGTAGTTTACACTTTCCAAAATATATAGGTTTGCAACAGAAATCTTTAGCACGTTAATTTTTAGGAAAACACGATTTTTTGTTTGAAAATCTAAAATTTTTGCATGCAAAGCGAATGTTGTCGATTTAAAATTGCGTAAACAATTTATAGTGAAAAATAAAATGATAACAAAAACAAAATCAAAAAACCAAATAGTCCCAAAATGTCCAAATAGTCCATAAATAACAAAACCCATAAAACCAAGACAAATAGAATGATTAACTAATTAAGATTTAACCGAGCTCCGTCGTTTCCACCCACCTTAAGTCTGAGGGTTACTTGAAAATGACAAACAACAGAAAGTGCATTTTCAAAACTTAGTGTTCAACACATCTTACAGAAATTAATAAGACATGTTTATATATTTATATCAGTGACAGAGCTTATTAGAACGTAATAGATGCTAACATAAAGAATCTTGCCCTCATCCGCTACACACCATCTCTGACCATCCCAACATACCATATAGGGTATTATATACCCATCCAACCCTACACTCCATTTAGTGTCCTTATGACACTTCTCAGAATATTTGTAGCCGAGCTACCAATTTATTAAGTGATTTATCGCTGTTTACAGAAATATATTTGGCTAAGCCACCAAATACGACATGTTATTAACTTTTTGTACTTCCTCCATATAATAAACCCCATCCCATATTCAAATGCAGAACTAACAAATATCATATATGCCTACAATAAACATGGATACAATGACAGTTACATAACATATATACACTTTTCAGATAAACATAACTTTTACAGATTTTAACTATCTTATTTCATTTTGAAAATAAGTATTTACAAAAAATTTTCGCTAACAGATGGTCAGAATTTGTGTTTTATAGATTAATTAATAACACGCTGGCCCTACGAAAGGCCTACAACCGATCCAGACTATGTTTATGGCCTTACAGAAATTTTCAAAATTTTGGGCCCACACATCTATGTGGCCCACAAGGCCCAAATGGAAGCCACTGTGGCCCACACGGCCTGGTACACAGTCTAACGCATGGCATGTAACATGACGGCCTACCACACGGCCGTGTGGCGTCGACAGAGTAATTTTTCGGCTGGCATTGTTCACTATTTTTTGGGTTTCTCGTTACACACCTGGAGGTTTTCTGACGTCGATTCCAAAACTGAATAAACCAACACCTAAATCGATAATTATCACAAACAAATTTTAGTAACGTTTCATGAAACTTAATAAGAATTCAGCCACAAACATACTCAATTGATCCCAAAAAACATATTTTGATACTTTCCCCAAAAGTAACTAGCAACTAAACAATGTCTAGGTCGCTGGACGACCGCTAATTACCTTTCGATATTCTCCAAATAACGCATCAGAATCATTACAAAAACTAAAAACACAAACTTAATACAACCCCAATGCCTAAAAATAGTTATAACCTATGCGTATAGAAGAGAAGAAAAACAAAACTTACCTCATGATTTGCAGTCAACAGAGCAAGGATTAAGGTTTCCCTAAAAAAAATAGTAACAAGAAAAAGAGAAGAAGATATTGTGATATGAATGAATTCAGCAAGAAGGGAAAAAACAAAATTAAAGAAAACATGAAATTTGGGAAAGGAAGAATGGTAACCAAATTGAAACAAAAAGTAAAACAAATAAAATAAAGAAATAAAAGAATACAAGAGAGGTGACAGAAACTTGCCAGACTATTTTTTTGAGAAATTAGAAAATTAAATAAAATAAATAAATTAAAATAATAATAAAAGATAATAATCACCCAACCAATTTGATTCTAATATCTTTTCAATTTTCCTTTACAATTCGAAATCCATCCAAACTCTACCATCGGGCGGTTCAACAGAAATAACAAAAAAAAAAAAAAAGAAATTATATTACCAATTCGCTCTAGCAGGAATTTGAACCCAAGACCCCTAACACATAATCAAAATCTTTAACCACTGAAGCAGACACTTATTCATAGCAAAATGAGCAAAACATAAATTCATATTTTTGGGGCATTACATCGTGACCTCAAGCCACTCGACATCGTGACATGAGTCACTATCGACCGATGTTGCGATGAGGAAACTTGCTCATCGGGTTGAGAACCCTGTATTTGGTAAAAATGAACCATTTTGTACCAATTTCAAAGCTTCCAAACATACCTATCAACATGTTCAACCATTACCAATTTCAATTGACTCAAAACATACCTAAAATATATCAAAACACATAACATTTCATATGAAAACAAGTCATTTAACTATTTTCATTCAACCATGTCAACATAGGTTCAATCTATTACCACTTATTGATTTCTATACATTCCATCAAATACCATTCCAAATAAAATAACCAAACTATTCAATTATCAATCTTTACCTAAGCCAAGTCATATGGAATCATGTCATTTGTCACATCCCAAAATTCGACCTAGTAATTTCATATTAGTGAATCGGGTTTTGTCAATTTGGCACGAGATTAGTTTCCAGAATTATGGCCTAAAATTAGTTTCGGGAATTCAGAATTAAGTAACCGAAAAATATTTTTCCTTAAAACGGTTTTCAAAAATAAATTCAATTTTAAAAAGAATTAAGAAAAAGCTTTTAATTAGAGAAAGGAGACGAATTTGAGAAAAGGGTTAAATTTGGGAGTGACACAAAAGCAATTAAGTCATCGTTTTAAAACTAGCCTATTTTCCCTACACGATACAAATTCATTTACGCCTCTTCCATCTTCACTTGTCGTCATTTAAAAATTTTCACAAACACAAATCCACATATTTTCTCTCTAAATAATCTAACCCTTGTGATTTTCTCTTTTCCAAATATCAAAATCTCTTTCAATTCTGAAGAAAACCATCAATCACATCATCGATTTCTTCATTTCTTTTCTAAAGGATTTTCATGAAAATCAGTTAATCATTCATTTTTCTTCTCAATCAAGGTAACATTTTGTTTCTCTATTAAATTTTGGTGTAGCCTTTCAAATCAAGTTTTGACCCTTTGTAACAAGAATTTTATATTTTAGCCGAAATTGTGATCATTATTGGCAAAATTTGGGTTTTCAAGATGAATCGCTATTTCTAAGTGTTTTTCAACTTATTTTGATGAGATTAGAAGGTTTCTAAATTTACTGTAACCAATCGTTATGATATTTGAAAGATTTAATGATTTTTTAGTTCAAAGTGTTCATGGATATCAAATTTTCTAGAAAGTTCAAATCTAAATTTCTAGTTGTTTTAATGGTTTAGATCTATTATGAAGTGAATAATTAGATGTTTATAATTTATTTTAAGTAATAGAAATAAGTCTAGATTAAAAAATCTAATTTTCGGTTAAACTAGTCGAAATTTTCGGTTTAAAGAGTAGCTAGGATGGGTTTGTGTATTTGTATGATTTTTTTATATGTTTGTGACCATTAATAATCTGTATATATATTGTGCATAATATGTTTATGAAGTTTTAGATCCATCGAAGCTGTCTCCGAGTAAAGTGAAATACAAGGCGAAGCTCGTTTTAGCTTTTGGCAACCAAGCAAAAGCTAGACCGGTGAGTGTTTCAGAGTTTCTGCTGGTATGCGATTCATAACATTAATCAGAAGCTTAGGATTATCCTAAACCCCTATCATAAGTTCCAAAAGTAAGGCTTTCCTATACCTTATTGCCCTATTTTTAAATTTATGCCTAAGTAAGATGAATTGAGATATGGGACGCTAATGCAACAAGTAATTTGTGAAAATAAATTAATGTAATATGTGATTTATTGATTTTTAACGCAAACATATGAGGTCTGATATATGATAGCTCAATGAGCACTATTGTCGCACTTGTAAGTTTGATTGTACTAGAAAGAACATATGTTTTCTTCCAACTTATTGGTTAATTTGTTTCGATTTAGTTACCCTTAACATACATTTTAGCATGTTCAGTTTAGTAAATTGCATTTTATAACTCAGTTAATCCTAGCCTATTTTATCCTTAATTTTACTATCTTATTGCATTAACGTCGCTGCATGAGTTAATTCTAGATTGCGTCCAGAATTGTAGCCGTAATTGACAGATGTCTGCAATGTCACTGCATGAGTTAATTCCAAATTGCATCCAAAATTGTCATTGTAGTTAATATTTGTCTGATAAGATCCAACCATGCGTGAGCTGTCTAGTTCAGTGTAACTACCCTATATGAATAAGGACAGAAGAATGTTGAGAGAAGGACACCTGTACTGTTGAGGAAAACATAAAAGGATAACGTGAGAAGAATGAAGAGAGGATTTGTTTTCGCTAGACCACCATTCTTTTACCCTATTTTGAAGCTTGCGGCCATGACAACTTGAGCCTCCTTTGGGTGAGCCAACATGAAGATTGATGTAGATCCACTCCTGGCGAGGAGATCTAAGCGCAGAACAAGGGGAAATGGAGAGATTCAATCGAGTAGCGTAGGAATAGTATTCTCCATTCAATTCTTTCTCATTTCTTTGAAAACGCTGGTGATTACTCTATGTTTTTTACTGTATGAAAGTACACTGAATGCGTTGTTAAATGTTATCTTATTAAATCTTCTTTTTATTGTTTAATATTGGAGGTTTGAAAGTTCTAAACGCGAAAGTGTTATTGCAGTCACTAACACTGGAAGGTGCAATGAATGTTTAAGCTAATAAGCATTTCAGCGGAAGTTGAGTAAGGATTAAAGGAATTTAGTCCACTTGTTCATAATAATGCCATATTTCCATCATCGAAAGGTGAGGTTAATGTGCATGGTTAAGTCCCAGATTAAATAAAAGAGTGGTATTTGGTAAGATATACATTAAATTTTATTGCGTCGAGAATCACCTATCTTTTATACCTTGTGAGTACTTAGTATACTACTGAAGATTCATGTTAGGGATCCCAGTTTATCAGTAGCATACTTTATTTTATTGTTTTCGATTTATTTCTTCGACAACTATACTCATAATTTATCTAGTTTCTATCTAGTTATTGCACCAACATTAATAGACAAAAGACAACCATCCCTGTAGGATCGATATCTAACAGACTCACATCTATCTACTCTACTTGCATCGATAGTGTACATTTGCACATTATTGCTGTGACATTTACAGTGGATCAAGTTTTTGGCGCAGTTGCCGGCGATGGCATTTGTTTGATGTTTATTTTTGTTCTTGTGTGTTTTTGCACTTTGTTTTCCTTATATAATATTCAGTATTCACTACCTTGTTTTCTCTTTGTTGTTATTTTTCAATTTCATTTTAGGTGTTTTATGACCCAAAGCAATTAGAATTTTCTTGCTGACTTTGATCCAGGAATTGAACGAACTGTTCGGAGAAGACTTTGAAAACAAAGAAATATGGATTTACCAAGGGACAATGTAGCCATACCCCCGATACAATAGCAAAACATTCATAACCCGTTGTTGCCACAAAATACTCACATCCATAATAGAACCATATGAGATAGTGTAGTACCTGTTCTAGATGATTTAAAACTAGGAGTTGTTAGACCAACAATTCAAGTTAGGAACTTTGAACTCAAGCTAATGATATTTCAAATGCTGAACTCCAATGGCTAATATGCTGGACTGCCATATGAAGATGCGAGAAAACATCTTAAATCTTTTTTATTGATCTGTGCTTCCTTTAGTCAGCAAGGCATTCCTGATGATACCTTAAGGTTGTTATTATTTCCCTATTCCTTACAAGGGAGAGCTCGGATTTGGTTTCTTGGGCTACCTGCTGAATCAATTACTTCTTTGAATACTCTAGCCACACAGTTTGTTTTGTGATTTAACCCGCCGATAATAAATGCTCGTCTGCGAAATGATATTACTACTTACCATCAGCTGGATGATGAAAATCTTCACACCACATGGGAACGTTATATGTCTTTGCTTCGATGTTTTCGCATGCACGGCATTCAATTAGAAACACAAATCGAGTTTTTTTATAATGGTATGAATTCACATACAAGGAATGTTTTCGACACATCAGCCAATGGACCGCTGTTGGATTGTACTTACAATAGTGCTGTGAGAATTCTTGAGAAAATTGCTCAAAATGATAATAAATATCCCATCTCTAGAGCTACACAAGCAAAGACTACTCTAGGAGTTATTGAATTGGATGAACTATCCACACTAAGTGCCCAAGTTTCTTCGCTCACAAACATAATTAAAAATATGCAAGGGACGAGTGACATTACACCTATACAGGTTGCTTAACAATTGAATGTTCCTGTCTTCTGCTGTGAAATTTATGGTGACAATCATAGTTATGAAGATTGTCCGAAACATGCAAAAAAGTCTGTTATGTCAGTAATATTTGAAATAATTCTCATGGAAATTCTTACAACAACTCTGCACGCAACCAACAGTTTTGGGGAACTCAAAATGTTGGAAAAAATGCTGCGACATTCAGATATGGGAATGCATCTACACAGGGCAATTATAATCTATAACAAGGGAATTACAATCAACATGCTCAGAGGTATCAAAAACAAGGTTAGACACAATCACATCAAAATCAGATGCAACCACAACATTCTTCAATGATGAATCCGAATGATCAAGGACAGCGCCAACAACAGTATACATGAGCTTCTACTTCTGGCCCATTAACTGCTCTTGAGGCGTTAATGTGGGAGTATTATTCACAGAGAAGCTATTGTTCAAGGAAATTCATCTTCCATTCGAGCATTGGAAGCACAATTGGGACAACTTGCTTCAAATCTGAATACTCGACCACAAGGCTCATTACCTAGCGGCATCGAAAATCCCAATCCAAGGGGGAAAGGGCACTGTAAATCTATCACTCTTAAGAATGGAAAACAAACTGGTTCTCGATTCTCTGTAGCATCCCCAGATACTGGTGACATAAGCCCTAATGGGAAGGTTGATTCTAAAGAGCTTGTTGATGTACCAGAAAAAAAAGTATCGCCAACTGCCGCTCACATGCCTTATATTTGACCCTCAAAATTGTGGATGCAACCAAAAGCATCGCCACAACCGGATGTACTTCCACCTATACCTTTTCCACAAAGATTCAAGAGGAATGAAAATGATAAATAGTATTAGCAGTTTCTCGATACACTAAAACAACTGCAGATCAACATTCCTTTAGTGGACGTTTTGGTAAAAATTTTGAGTTATTGGAAATTTATGAAAGACCTCTTGTCTAAGAAGAAAAAATTCACTGATGTTTAAAATATTGCACTCACAGAAGATTGTAGTGCTATTTTGACAAACAAGTTGCCCCCTAAATTGAAAGATCCTAGAAGCTTTACCATTCCATGTTCGATTGGAAATCAATATTTGGGCAAAGCTTTATGCAATTTGGGAGCCAGCATCAACCTCATGCCATTATCTACTTTTAGAAAGTTGGGAATTGGTCATATGAGATCCACTACAATGACATTACAACTGGCAGATTGATCTTTAGCTCAACCTGAAGGGAAAATCAAATATGTTTTAGTTCGTGTGGATAAATTCATTTTTCCGGATGCTTTTATCATACTTGACTATGAGGAAAACAACGAAGTTCCCATAATCTTTGGATGACCATTTTTAGCCACCGACCGAACTCTCATTAATGTTTATAAAGGATAACTCACCATGTGACTGAGTGATGAGCAAGTTACCTTCAGTGTTTTTGAGTCTGTTCATTATAAGGATAAAGCCGAGTGCCATACTATCGATGTGCTATGTGATTTGATTGAGGAAGACTTCAACAACCAAAGCATAGTACTTGCTAAAGAAATTGCAGTGACATCTAAGGTTGAATCTGTAGACAATTGTGATAGTACGGTTGAAGCTAATACTGTTGAAATCAAGCATAGATGGCAAATTGAATCCTTAGACGTAACTAACATAACCACTCCAATTTTCAAACCATCAATTGAAGAAGCTTCCACTCTGGAATTGAAACCACTACTTCCTCATCTTAAAGACATCGTTTTGGGTGATCACAATACTCTTCCAGTTATTATCTCTGCAACACTAGATGAAACACAAGAAAAGAAATTGACTCACATTCTTAAGCAACAAAAACAAGCTATTGCCTAGAGTATTATAGATATTCAAGGTATTAGTCCTTCTTTTTGCATGAAAAAATCAAACTAGAAGATGAAGGTCACTAGTTAATTGAACAGCAAAGAAGATTAAATGAGAAGATGAAGGAAGTGGTTAAGAAAGAAATCATAAAATGGCTTGATGCAGGAATTATTTACTTGATTTCTTATAGCAAGTGGGTGGGTCAAGTGCAATGTGTCCTGAAAAAGAGTGGCATCATAGTGGTTCACAATGATGAGGATGAATTACCACCAACATGCATCCCTACGGGATGGCTAGTCTGCATGGACTGGTGAATTAAATGCAGCCATAAGGAAGGATCATTTTCCACTTCTCTTCATTAACCAAATGTTAGATCGGCTTGTTGGAAAAGCTTATTATTGGTTCCTAGACGACTATTCTAGGTACAACCAAATTGCTATTACACTAAAGGACCAGGAGAAAACCACTTTCACCTGCCCCTCGTATGCCTTTCGGTCTTCGGAATGCACCAGCGACATTTCAAAAGTGTATGATGGCAATATTCTCATATATGATCGAAGACTCTTTAGGGGTTTTTATGGATGACTTTTCATTTCATAACACCTCTTACTCATATTCAACATCAGAACAGGGCTCAAGGTATTACCGGACTTATAACACAAGCATTCACATAATTCTGAGTCATAAAGTCCTTTATATGAGCCTACGAGGCACACAACATGCTTTGGAGGTGGTTAAGGACTAAACCAAGAACCATAGAAATTTTTACAAAACTTAGAAAATTTTTGCTAGATGTAGGGCTTACATGCCCGTATGGTCCAAGGGACACGCCTGTGTGACCCTGGGACACGCCTATGCTTCAAATCATGTTCAAATTAAGGTGCTTTCTGAATCGTGCCACACACACGTGTGCTAGGCCGTGTAGTACACATGGCTGAGACACACACCCATATCTCTGCTCCTGTGCTCAATTCTAGACATTCTATTTTTCAAAATCAAGGTGTAGGGGACACACGACTGGAAGTCATATCCGTGGGGACACACGTTCTAGACACACGCCCGTGTGTCTACCCATGTGGACAAAAAACAAGGCTATTTACCAAGCCATTTTGTAGCCCTCACTTGCACACATCAACACAACATCACATTACACAAATTCAAGCATATAAGAGCAACCAAACAACCACAACCAAGACAATAACATGTCATCCTCATGTCATTATTTATCATGCTTTGAACATTAACCTATCCACACCAAATCATGCAAGATTCCATATTCACAAATGACATTAATAAATAAATACAATAATAACCAGTATTAGCCAACTTCTATGGCTATATACAAAAATGAACCATAAACCATTATAAACCAACACATATGGCCAAATTAATAATAGCACATATAACCAAAAGACCAAATCCCTATACATGCCATACACTCAAAATAATTGAACTCATCAATACCCAAAGGGATAACTTGATAGTGTGATAGGATATCTGGCGATCTCCAATCCGAGCAAGCTTAATGACACTATAAAACATGGGAAAGGAAGGGGGTAAGCTATATATCTTAGTAAGTCCATATGAATATAACTCATCTCATCAAATAAACACATTTTAAGCCATTAAAAATACTATAATATAGCTTGTATAATTCCACCTTTATGCCATGTATTCGTTCACATAATTAACCAAGAACTTCACAAGTTTATTCATTTCAATGCTTACATGGTTTAAATACTTCTTATCAATTCATTCACATTTACATAAGCATAAGCAAATAGAAATAAACTGTATTCAATTCAATAGCCATCACATTTATAAATATTAAATTGAAGCATATGAATTCTTATAATTTTCCACTTACTCATCATATGAAACTCACTTTTAACACTTGTCGATTTCTGTCATGAGTACCTTGACTGAGTCATACCATCACTTGTAACCACATTTCATCAATATTTCCCGTTGGAACACTAAAGGATACTCAGGAATCTTGTACACACAATACCGTATCAATGCCATATCCCAAAAATGGTATTACATGAAATCTCGTATCGATGCCAATAGCCCAGCTATGTTCTTATACGAAGTCTCATATCGATGCCATATCCCAGATATGGTCTTACACGTAATCTCAGTAACCCTAATGTCATGACATTTGTTTCCTATCTATTCCTAAGGTTCAACCGGGACTTTCGCTGTATCGAATCTCTGTCGGTCATTTTTGTAGTATCGTACTCAATAGCATTCACATTTCATTTCAATAATATAACATTTACCACAATTATATCAATTAAGCATTTACACATATATAATTTAATGCTTATTAAACAAACAAACTTACCTCGATACAAAAATAGCGAAAATGGACCTAATCGTAAAACACTTTGGTTTTCTCCTGATCTAGACTCGAACTTCGTGTTCCTTGATCTATAATATGGAATTCATCTCATTTAATCATCACATTATTTATTTCAGCCCAAAAGTCACATTATGGTAAAATTACATTTTTACCCTTAAACTTTTGACATTTTACACTTTAGTCCCTATGCTCGTAAAATGATTTCCATTCAATTTCTTCACACCCAAGCCTAGCTGTAACTATTTTCATACTCATAACAGCTCACATTTTTTATTATTTTACATGTTCTACTCATTTTATAACTTTTACAAATAAGTCATTTTTTACATTTTTACCGAAAATCACTTTAACAGAAGTCGTTTATCAAACAACAAACATGCATTTTCTACCATCAAACATCAAAATACAGACATATTGAACAAGGGTTGTAACGCCCTGAATTTGGGCCTAGAAGAATTGGGCCTATTGGGCTTTGGGTCTCATAAAATTTTTAAGTGAGCAAGAAAATGACAAATGACATGACGGCTTTAAAGGTTTAATGAATTTGGAATGTGTAGGTGTGTTGGAGAAGCTCTGGGTTTGAGTTTTGTAGTGGAGGATTCTTAATTTATTTAATTAAGAATCAGGGTTGTGAGTAGTGGATTTTTAAATAAAAATAAGTGAAAAATGGCAAAAGGAAGCCTGTGGTGAAGTGGCTAAGTGACGCCACTAGGGTGTAGAGAGGTGGCGACATATGCATGCAGGGAGGTCTGAGGTTCGAGTGCTAGCTTAGTTTTATTTTAGAGTTTAATTTTAGGCTTCTAGAAGGCTGGAAGTGACGTGTAGAAGGACTCTAAGGAGAAGTGATCAGTAGAGAGAATTTAGGAGAAGGGTAAGGGAGATATCATGGAGAAAAATTAGGAGATGAGCACTGGATGAAGTGGTGCCGAATTAGACTTTAGGGGTGGCTAAGTTTCGGCTATAGGCTATATAAATGTATGTGTGCCGAATCTGGGGTCCTAGGTAATGCCGAATTTTCCATTCTTTTTCTTTTCCTTACCGAAACCTTGTTTTTCCACAACCTAAAATACCTTGCCTTGTTGCCGAAATCTCCCATAGCCAAATCCCTTTTTGCCGAATTCTCTCATAGCCAAACTCTTTTATTGCCGAAGTATCATCATCTTCTCTTGCCAAAATCCCTATTAGTGCCAAATTTTTTTTGTTTTCCTCCATCACAAATCGATTGTTATCTACTATCAGTCAAGGTTAAAAGCCGAATCTCGTTCAGTAGCTATCTAGGCCACATGATCAAAAGTGGATTCGGTAAGTATTCAGTTAACTCCTTAGTGTGTTTTGTTAAAAGCTGAAGGGTTATCTAACTTCTCATTATCGTTAATCTTGAATTAACAAGGGTAAGGTTCAGAGATTGCAAGCGTGGTAAGGATCGTTAGTAAAGTGTAAGTGTACTCAACTCGATTATGGTTTAAGTAAATGGCCGAATGTGAGTATGATCTATAGGGGTGACTTGTGTGGATTATGAGTCATTTGAAATTTGATGGTGTATGTGTGAGTGCAGATCTAGGGGATACTCATGATTAGTAGCTAAAGAAAGGCTATTAGAACCGCGGTAAGGATACGGTAAGGCTTCGGCTTTTGGTAAATATTTTGATTAAGTATGGGTGATTGATTGAAGGTTGGTTGGTTGTAGGTTCAAGACCAAGGATAGTATAGCACGTCACAGTAACCAAGTATGTACAAACACTACACACACATGATATCGGCAATGCTGGAAAGTCGAAAAGCCAAAAGTGGCTAAATGGGCCCGGTGGGCCCTAAGGCTAAGATTGATGAAATTAATTGATTTGGTTATATGAATTGAGTTAGTCATGCATGTTACATGATCTGGAACTGTTTTGGGCCTAATAGGCCATATGAATGAGATCTGGGCCTAATAGGCCATAAGGATGTGGTTTGGGCATAATGGGCTATATGAACGTGAAATGAGCTTAATAGGCTTTATGGGGACATAGACAAGTATGCTAAGTATAATGGACTTTAGGCCTAGATCTGAACAACTCTTAAACCAAATAAGACTTAATCTAATAATTAAACATGTCCATGGACAAGTCGCTGGGTTAGAGTGTGGCAACGGACATATGTATGTCTAGAATTGGATCTAGGGAGAGCTTGGTACTTAAGCAGTCCCAGTGGCCCACCTCCTCTTCTTTGGAATCCTACCTGGTGCATAGTGTCTGTTCGCTTTACCTGCAAGGACTTGTTAATGGGCCAAAGTTCATAACTAAAACCTGAGAGGGACCAAATACCCCTGATTTAAAAATTACCAAAATATCCTTAGATTTGTAAAAATACCCCTGATTTGAAAATTACCAAAATATCCTTAGATTTGCAAAAATACCCTGATTTGAACATTACCAAATATCCTTAGATTTGTAAAATTACTAAAATACCCTTGATTTGTAAAATTACCAAAATACCCTTAATTTGCAGATTTACCAAAATATCCTTGATTTATAAAATTTCCAAAATACCTTGTTTTGTAAAATTACCTAAATACCCCTGTAGATAGATTTACGAAAATACCCTTGGGTAGTGAAATGACTAAAATACCCCTAAGTGCCGAATGTGTGAAAATGTGTATGTTGCATTCATGAAATATATTGCACTTGGGTGGGTTTTGATGATACGGAGGAAGATTTGAGGATCGCATAGTCGCTTGACGACCGGCAATCCACCAGTGGCTTTAAGCCCATTATAGCAGCTTTGTTGCAACGTTTGAGTAGTGCCGCTACTGGTGCTACCTTTGGAGTGTAGGGATGGTTGGGTTGATATTTATATCCCCACAGGAGTGTAGGGTTGGAAGGGAAATGGAGTGAAACACCCCATACCCGGCCCACGAGCCTTGACCGGATCTGGTATGTTCCTCGATGTAAACCGGTTCAAAATTCTTTTGTTACTTTGGAAAACTGTGTGTTTTGAAGATGGTTTGTTTGTGGGTTGGGCTCGAGTTGAAAACAAGTTTATTTTATATTGAAAAACCCTTTTATTTCAGGTGACAAAATATTTAAAGTTTATTTTAAATTAAAATTTCTTAATCTTTAATTAAGAAAAATACGTAACATAATAAATAATAAAACCGTCAACTATGGCCTTATTACGTCAACATAAAACCCAAAATAAAATTCAAAGTACTTAAAAATAAGGAGTCCACATAGTAATAAATTTCTTGCTGGGCATGGCCACCACTAAGCTCCCGCTGACCCGGTCCATCACTGTTCATCACCTGAAAAATGTTCCCACAGCGGAGTGAGTCAACAGACTCAATGTGTACACAAACACTAAGTCCAAATAAATTCAGGCATATCAAGTCATACACATTCAGATCAAAATATACAATTAATGATGCAACCCAAACCCAAACCTAGATGCCATCTGCTACACATCACCCGTACCAACCTGCACATCGTGGGGACTACTAAGTCAACCCTCCATCCGCTACACACCATCGAAGCGATCATTTGCGATCGGCGTGCTCATCGCCCTTATAAATATTCGTGGTCTTAGGTCACCACATTCAGATATCGTGGTCTTAGGTCACCACATTCAGATATCGTGGTCTTAGGTCACCACATTCACTTCCCCTTTTTCGATAACCCATATGCCCCATATCATACATATTATGCATTAAATGCCAAATTTCACATCCTTATCACTTATCACATGTTAAATATAACATATTTCATAAATCTAGTAGGAGTAGGAAACGTACCTGAGTACTTTGTACCATAACATGGTACCTTAGCCACATTCTTACACTTTCATATTAACACATATATCAAGTTTAAGCCATAAAACTATTAAGATTAGTGTGGGGTACACACCCGATTAACTTATCACTTCACTGAAGTCCCAAAATTCGATCTACTGCCTTAGATCTTAATCCCTACATTCGGCCAACATTTGATATTTAAACCAAAAGTCTATTCAGCTACAAATCCAAATCCCAGTAGGATTAGTACACTTAAAACCTACCTGGCTTGTTGAATTGACTTTAAGCAAATCCCGAAATGTGTTATCCCTTCCTTCAATCGGTTAGGCACTAAAATCACCTAGATGATTAGTTTCGGCTTTGTACTTATGCATATTACCTCGTGATCTAAATCCCGAAAAGTGACCTTGGATTGTAATATCTGTCGAAATACCTATAAACTCATGTTAGATCAATTTCTAACATTTACTCACAACTAATGGCCCTTGGCCGAATGTTATACATGCCTTACCTTAGCTCTTAAAAGTCCCAAAATATCCTTCTCCCTTGTAGTCGACAATAGCAGATAAACCCCGAAAAGATTTCTTCTAGGTTTCGGCAAACAAGACATTAGTGGATTAGTCCTTGACTTTCGACTAAAAGAATTAATATAACAACAGTAGATTCTTACCCTTAGTGCTGTAGTCGACAACCCCCTTTGCTTGAAGTCCCAAAGAGTTTCGGCTCTTGCTGTGAACAAATCGGCTAGAACACAGGGTATTTCGGCTTTGTGGCTTGTTTGAAGAATCAGCTAAGACTACCTTGAGTATTCGGCTATGGCTATCAATTGGGAAAAGGAGAGAGCCATTCGTCCTTAGCCAATGGGAAAGAAAAGATGAAGAAAAATTCGGCAATAATAGTGTTTTGACTTAAGAAGTTTTGACACACTTACTAAAGAAGGGAAAGAATGCAAAAGAAATACCCTTCACCCTTAATATAGTTTCGGCTACACCCTCATAACCTTCCTAGCCGAATTTTTGACACTAAAGACCCCCTTTAAAAGCTGATATAATAAATGAATTGGTTTGGTACAGGTTTTCCAGGGATTGGGCTGCACTTTGAAAACAATTGGAGCATGGACGGCCACATGTGGTGAATAAATAAATTTGCAAGTATTTAAAATAACAAGATGCATGCTTGTACGGCAAAGCAAATGGAGCATGGGAATTAAAGCATGCGTGAATAAAATGGAGAGCATTGGCTGAATTTTAAATAAATAAATAAAATAAAAACTTGATGGAAGCTAGCTTGAAATTAAATAATCAAGCATGTGTGAGATAGTGGAGCCATGGGGTATGGGACGGCAAGGATTAAAATAAAGGAAGTATGGGGATTTAATTTGATTGGCCGAAAATGGGGAACAAGCCTTCATGGTTTCATGAAATTATTCAAGCATGAGGAGGCTAAAGGAGTGTATGAACTTAAAAAAATGTGCAATAGCTTAGTGGATTATAAGCTTGGACGGCAATGGTGGAATGAATTTCAAAATCAATTGGTAAACAAGGGCCTCACTATTGGAATAAATAATTAACATGTGAGTGGCTTAGAAGGTCAACCCCCTTGGACGGCACTAATGGAGAAAGAATGAGGTATAAAATAATAGCACCATGTTGAAGCATGAAGAGAAACAATAAAATAACAAAGCACATGGTGAACAAATTTTCAAGCTTTCATGAATTTTTAAAAAAAAAACGGCAAAGGATGGTATTTTGAAGGGAGGTATTTTAATCAATTCCATATGCTATTTCATATAACTTAGTACTAATGCATAAGCTATAATCCCGGATGTTACATGGAGTGTAGGGTTGGATTTGGGATGGGTGCATTGCATTCATGTGATACTGATGTGATATGAGGTCATTGTGGGCTAATGCCCAAAGACCACTGTTTTTGATAGGGCTTAGGCCCAATGTAATAATTGTATGCTGATTGGATTACCAAGAGTCGTACACACTAAGTTTCGAAACTCACACCCTTTTTATTAAATGTTTTAGGTGATCCTCAGTAAACGGCTTGACGTGGGAGAGGACTCGGAGATGGCCACACTACAAGATACTTAGAAGTTTTATTTATTTGTCTCAAAAGACATGATTTTAATTACTTTATTTTCGTTGGATGTAATAAGGCCTTGTACTCCGATTTGACTTTTGATTTTGAGTGTTGTTGTTTCAACTGTTTACTTAATTATTAAACCTGAGTAAATTTCTTATGTTTAGACATGGTTTTCAGAATACTTAAAATATTTAAATCGGCTTTTATCATTACTTAATAAGACTCACGGATTTTGGGCTTTTGGGTCTTAAATGTTAACTTAGCAAAATCGTTTTGAATTATGCCTTTGATGTGACATTCCCAGATTCGACGATAATGTCTAGGCCGGGTCTGGGGGTGTTACATGGGTAAAACCCTAAACCTTGATCATATCTTAAATTAGTGGTAGAAATAGATTGATCAGGTTACAACGACTTCAAAAATGTAAAATACATTAAAAACAGGGCAAGAACGGACTTACAATCGAGCTTGGAAGATGAACAAACCTAACTATGTCTTCTTTGTGAAATTCGGCCAAGGGAGGAAGAAGATGGACAAGATTTTGACTTTTTAATTCATTTAATTACCAAATTACTAAAATGCCCTTAATGAAAAACTTTAGAAACATACCTAACCATGTCCATTTTTGCCCACCAACTTAACAATGGTCTAATTACCATCTAAGGACTCCTAATTTAAAAATCTCATAGCAATTGGACACCTTTAACATATAGAATTCAAGTTTGGCACTTTTTACAATTTAGATCTTTTAACTAAGTTGAGTGCCCAAACATGAAAATTTTCGAACGAAATTTTCACGAAATCTTTCCATAAAAGTGTAGACCATAAAAATAAAATAAAAAATGAATTTTACTGCGTCGAATTTGTGGTCCCGAAAGTGGTTCCAACTAGACCCAAAATCGGGCTGTTACAACTCTCCCCTCTTAGGGATTTTTGTCCCCGAAAATTTTACCGGATTATAAATTCAATTTCCACGTAGACTCCTCTATCTTGTGACACTACCAAAGAACCCTCACTAGGGTTATGCTTTTATTTCCCAACTTTTTAATCTCTCGCGTCAAAATTTCGATCGATTCTTCGTTAAACAACACATCGACTGAATCTTAATCCTTATCGGAGAATTCATACTCAAAGAGTCCAATTGATACCATCGTAACATAGATACACAAAACACAAAACACATTTTGAATATTTTTCCAAGGCAATACTTTCGGAAGCATGCTATTGCTGAACGAGAATTTCATATCCTCATGTTTCAAATTCACATACGTTTTCTGACAATCTAAAGTGGATTCTGAACTGCCACGAATCACTTTTAATTTTATACGATTTTTGATCGGATAGTCTCTGAAACATTTAACTCAACTAATCTATCATGTTACATACCCGATCACCAGAACATCTATTTCAAATAACTGTACATTTTATTACTCCCTGAATGAGCAAACGAGCTATTACTGAGCTTCATACAAAATTTTTTGCATAAGGTCTAAATTACTCAGTGCGCAAGTTCTATCTCAGAATAATGCTAACAATAATCAGGTCCTACCTGAAATTCAGAATCAAAAGTCGTTTCACACTGTGCTCGTTCAGTTTACCACTCACTATCACATTCCCGAGGTTATCAATCTTGCAAAGAAAACATCACTTTAGCCTCTAATTTAGCTAGATTCAGACTGTTATCAAATAAGATTAATCATGTTTCCCAACGGTTTCCGTTCAAGCATTTGCAACTATAACTGCTTTCCCAAAGGTTAATCGATAACTGCTCACAATTTTTCAATAGTTCAAGCCATCTATGCTGTTTGAAATTCAGATCCTTTTGTGACATTAGATACTTTAAAATCTTGGAATTAGGAAACATATGACATTTTTTGTCGGAAAACTGATGTTATCAAATTCTCAACACAAACATAAAAAGTGGCGGACTCTAAATCACCCGTCGGACAATTTCTTTCATGTGACTTTAACCGTCTGAAAGCATAAACTATCTTCTTGTATCAAAACACATTCCAATCCATTTGATAGTGCATCGCTGAAAAATCACAAATTCTTTACTCAATTTAAACTGGAACCAAAATCAGTGCTTCGGTTAACAATACCTTCAACTATTTTCAACTTTGCTAACATTCAACAGACCATTCAAACTTTCACAAATGTGATAAATTTATCAATCAAAACAACTTTAACTAATAATAATATCATTTAATTAGAACTAATCTAATAGGTACGTCCTTGTATCACACCCTTTTTTAATATAAATTCTTCATTCAGACTGTTTCTCAATTTACTCATGAATGTACAAGATTTTATCCTCTTACCTGAAGATAAACTTAAATGCATATAAATCAAATTACCTTTCAACTAACCATCTTTTTTAGATAAAAAACAACTGAGTTGATCTCAACTATCAAATAATATCATATCAAAATGCTCCCTTATTCATGCTGTTAAAACAACTCAAACATACAATCTTTCAAAATTTCCTCACATACTAGTCAAAGATATTCACAACTACATTAGTTCAAGGAACTCATTGACCTTAATCAACTTACCTGAGGAAAGAAAACCATCGTACAATTTGAGCTTGAGCTTCCACTATTTATACCTTTGCCGATGTCAATTCCTTTCACGAAAATTTGAGAAATCTTGATACCAGAATCACCATTTTCTTATGATCGAACCAGAAATACAACCATAATAGACATAGTTATCACAAGCCAAAGAACACACTTTAAAGATGAGCCAGGATTGATAATTTACGAAATAAGAATGATAAGAAAACTAAGATAAAGAAATCTAAGATGCGATATCATACTAGAAGTCCGAGAACATAACTTATGAAAAGAATTATAAAGATCTTGATGATTCTTCAGAGAAAACCAGAAGAAAAACAATGCTTATACGCTCTGGAATCAATTGTAACAGAGATAATATATTTTCTATATATATATATATATAAAACAAAACAACATCCGGTAGAAAAAGAAGAATAGCTTCACATAAAATTTTGCCAACAACTTTTATTCCAAACATAATAGAATAGAATTCCAAAGAGAGAGATAAGAAATGCTGCCCATCAACCAACCAGACCAACAGTGCTTTCATCTAACATTATAATTAGCTAGCATACTCATAGGATAAGAATTTTATTAGAAAATGAACAATCCCATATATCTCTGAGGATAAATGAATATATAAAATACCCAATAGAGATCATCATAATCTATTCAATTACAACTGTTACACTCAGACATCTTTACGATTCAAATATCATTTCTCTGACTAATTTTGTCATCATTAATCCCGTATTATTCCATTCACTAACGAAAATTAGTCCGGAAGAAATATCAGCAAATATATACTTTAGACATCATACCTGAATGAGTCGATTAGCCCAGATTAACTTTTTCTTTGACCGGGACATCGTGAAATCCAAATGATCTATAGAATAACCTGGCATCTTTTCCCAGAACTGTATTCAATTGCCAAACTATTCTTAACTCTAACCACATTATTAGTCATTCCGCTACTGAACTCTTTAGTCCTTTACTTGTGAGCTTATTCAACTTAAATATCGTGAAATTTCGTTGTAAAATACCACATTGGTAAGGGGGTGAGGCCGTAAAGCTTTTAACTCGACTCTCATAAATACACACATATAACTTAGCATTCATCATCATCATCATCAATATAGTATCTTCACGATCACATAATTCACTTCAAGCTAATTAACATACATATTTATGTTACATGAACTTTCCGATTATGTTTATTCAAACAAGTGTACTTAAACATACATTCCATAAATTTTGAGTAAGTTTACTTATCGCATTCACTTAATCAAACAAATTAGGCACATAACATCATATGAATGCCAAATAAACATGGATGAATTTATCACAATATAAACTTTCTTTTCATTTCACCTTTTCATATTTTAAGAATAATTCCCATTGAACTATTGTAATTTCAATGGATACTCAGGTAGTATACCCAAGGTATGCATGTCAACAATCCGTCAATTCATATTCAAAAGTGCCCTTTTGACACAAATTCATAGAGCACACTCTCGAGCCACATATGATATAATAGGATTGCCAGTCCAGGCTAAATCCTTTCAGTAATGTATGCTCTAAAGGGCTTACTTTGGATTACTCGTCTGGGCTAAATCCATTTCAAAATATATGCCCGAGAGGGCTTAATTCAGGAATACCCTTCCTGTCTAAATCCTTTTTGCAACATTTAGAACACTCTTTTCATAAAATCACCATAATCCATCGAAATACACGTTCAACTGGAACAATGACATTTTATCCATATTCCTCAACTTATGGTTATTTCATTTTATACATCATCACATACATATCATGAACTCTTATTCATACCTTTTCAAGTTTCGACTCATCACAAACACATTTTCAAATATCTTTGTATCACTTTTAGCTTTTTCAAAAATAGCTCAATTGGAAAGCATCTCTGCCTCAACAAAACAATTTCATCAGAGTTGGGAGATATCACACTATCATAGGTAGTAATATGGCATGTATAGCTAGACTCACATACGCTACGTTAGTCTAATACCACTAAATGTAACACCCCTTACCCGTATTCAACACCGAAACAGGGCTCGAGGTATTACCGGACTTATAACACAAGCATTCACATGATTCCGAGTCATGAAGTCCCTTATATAAGCCTACGAGGCCCAAAACATACTTTGGAGGTGGTTCGGGACTAAATCGAGAACTTTAGAAATTTTTACAAAACTTAGAAAACTTTTACTAGATGCAGGGCTCACATGCCCGTGTGGTCCAAGGGACACACCCGTGTGATCCTAGGACACGCCTGTGCTTTAAACCGTGTTGAAATTAGGGTACTCTCTGACTTGTACCACTCGCCCATGTGCTAGGCCATGTAGCACACGCAATGAGACACACGCCTGTGTCTTTGCCCGTGTGCTCAATTCTGGACATTATGTTTTTCAAAATCAAGGTGCAGGGGACACATGGTCAGAACACATGCCCGTGGGGCACACCGTGTGTCACACACAGTCTAGACACACGCCCGTGTGTCTATCCGTGTGGACAAAAACAAAGCTATTTACCATGCCATTTTCCACCCTCACTTCCACATATCAACACAACATCGCATGGCACCAATTCAAGCATATAAGAACAACCAAACAACCACAACCAAGACAATAACACGTCATCCTCATGTCATTATTTATCATGCCTAGAACATCAACCTATCCACACCAAATCATGCAAGATTCCACATTCACAAATCAAATTAATAAATAAATATACTCATAACCAATATTAGCCAACTTCCATGGCTATATACAAAAATGAACCATAAACCATTATAAGCCAACATATATGGCCAAATTAACAATAACACATATAACCAAAAGACCAAATCCATATACATGCAATAAATGCAAAATACTTGAATTCGTCAATACCCAAAGTGATAGCTTGATAGTGTGATAGGATCTCTGGTGATCTCCAATCTGAGCTAGCTCAATGACACTATAAAACATGAGAAAGGAAGAGGGTAGGCTATATAGCTTAGTAAGTCCGTATGAATATAACTCAACTCATCAAATAAACACATTTTAAGCTATTAAAAATACTATAATATAACTTGTATAATTCCACCTTTATGCCATGTATTCGTTTACATAATTAACCAAGAATTTCACAGGTTTATTCATTTTAATGCTTACATGGTTTAAATACTTCTTATCAATTCATTCACATTTACATAAGCATAAGAGAATAGAAATAAACTATATTCAATTCAATAGCCATCACATTTATGAATATTCAATTGAAGCATATGAATTCTCATAATTTTCCACTTACTCATCATATGAAATTCACTTTTAACACTTACTTGTCATTTCTTCCACGAGTACCTTGACTGAGTCGCACCATCACTTGTAACCACATTTCATCAATATTCTCGTTCAACCATTTGGAACACTAAAGGATACTCGGGAATCTCGTGCACACAGTACTGTATCAATGTCATATCCCAGATATGGTTTTACATTAAATCTCGTATCGCTGCCAATAGCCCAGCTATGGTTTTACATTAAATCTTGTATCGCTGCCAATAGCCCAGCTATGGTCTTATACGAAATATCATATTGATGCCATATCCTAGATATTGTCTTACATGTAATCTCAGTAACCCTAATGTCATGACATTTGTATCCTATCTATTCCTAAGGTTCAATTGGGACTTTCGCTATATCGAATCTCCGTCGGTCATTTCCGTAGTATTGTACTCAATAGCATTAATGTTTCATTTCAATAATATAGCATTTACCACAATTATATCAATTAAGCATTTATACATATATAATTTAATGCTTATTAAACATACGAACTTGCCTCGATACAAAAATAGCGAAAATGGACCTATTCGTCAAACACTTTAGTTTTCCCCCGATCTAGACTCGAACTTTGTTTTTCTTGACATATAATACCAAATTCATCTCATTTTATCATCACATTATTCATTTCAGCCCAAAAGTCACATTATGGCAAAATTACGTTTTTACCCTTAAACTTTTGACATTTTACACTTTAGTCCCTATGCTCGTAAAATAATTTCCATTCAATTTCTTCACACCCAAGCCTAACCAAAACTATTTTCATACTCATAATAGCCCATATTTTTTATTATTTCATATTTTTCTACTCATTTTATAACTTTTACAAATAAGTCCTTTTTGACATTTTTATCGAAAATCACTTAACAAAAGTCGTTTATCAAACAACAAACATGCATTTTCTACCATCAAACATCAAAATACATACATAGTCAACATGGGTAAAACCCTAGACCTTAATCATATCTTAAATTAGTGGTAGAAATAGATAGATCAGGTTACAATGACTTCAAAAATGTAAAGAGCATTAAAAACGAGGCAAGAGCGGACTTATAATCGAGCTTGGAAGATGAACAAACCCTAGCTATGTCTTCCTTGTAAAATTCAGACAAGGGAGGAAGAAGATGGAGAAGATTTTGGCTTTATTTTGGCTTTTTAATTCATTTAATTACCAAATTACTAAAATGCCCCTTAATGAAAAACTTTAGAAACATACCTAACCATGTCCATTTTTGTCTACCAACTTAACCAATGGTCCAATTACCATCTAAGGACTCCTAATTTAAAAATATCATAGCAATTGGACTCCTTTAACATATAAAGTTCAAGTTTTTCTCTTTTTATAATTTAGTCCTTTTAACTAAATTGAGTGCCCAAACATCAAAATTTTAGAACAAAAGTTTCACGAAATCGTTCCATAAAACTGTAGACCATAAAAATATAATAAAAATGAATTTTACTGCATCAGATTTGTGGTCTCAAAACCATTGCTCCGACTAGACCCAAAATCGGGCTGTTACACAGTTTATGGGAATGATTTTGATCATTGCGCTGACAATTTGGATAAAGTACTGAAGCAATGTGAGGACACTCATCTTGTCTTGAATTGGGAAAAAAGTCGTTTTATGGCAACTGAAGGTATTGTGCTAGGCCATCGCATCTCTAATTAGGGTATTCAAGTAGATAAAGCTAAGGTGAAAATCATCGAGAAATTACCCCCATCGAAAAATGTGAAAGGTATTCGTAGCTTTCTTGGACGTGCAAAATTTTACCAGTGGTTTATTAGGGATTTTTCAAAAATTGCAAAACCATTGTGCTCATTATTGGAATAGAATAAAAAATTCCTCTTTGATCAAACATGTTTGGATGCCTTTATTCAGTTAAAGAAGCAGCTGATCTATGCCCCCATAATCATTGCACCCTATTGGTCTCAGCCTTTTGGAGTTATGTGTGATGCAAGTGACTTCGCCGTGGGTGCAGTGCTAGGACAACGCAAGAGAAAAATTATTTCATGCTATCTATTATGCTAGCAAAACTCATACAGAGGCTCAACTCAATTATACCACCACAGAGAAAGAATTGCTGGCTGTAGTCTTTGCTTTCGACAAGTTTCGTTCTTATCTTGTTGGCATAAAAGTTATGGTATTCACTGATCACTCGGTGTTGCGATATCTCTTTGCAAAAAAAGATGCCAAACCAAGACTGGTACAATGGATTTTATTGTTGCAAGAATTTGACATGAGATAAAAGACTGAAAGGGGTCTAAAAATCAAGTTGCAGATCATTTATCTAGATTGGAAGATGGCAGTAAAGACGAGAAAATACTTCAAATTGTTGACACATTCCTAGATGAGATGTTATTCGTTGTCGATAACTCATTGGTATGCAGATTTGGTTAATTACTTGGTGTGTGGTAAACTCTCATTGAGTATCAAAGGCCATAAAAAATAAATATTTCTTCGTGACATAGTGAAGTGCCATTGGAACGAGCCGTATTATTCAAGGTATGCAATGGCAACATCATTCGGCATTGTGTTCTAGAAGAAGGGATGCTTTCAATCCTGAAGCACGATCATGATGCTCCTTGTGGAGGCCATTTCGGTGGGATGAGAACTGCCGCTAATGTTTTACAATCAGGATTCTATTGGCCATTATTGTTTAATGATGCTCATAATTTTGTGAATTAATGTGATAAATGTTAGCGCACCGGTTTTATTTTTCGACGTAATGAAATTATGGAAGTTGAATTATTTGATGTTTGGGGAATGGATTTTATGGGATCGTTTCCAAGTTCATTTTGAAATCTTTATATATTTATCACTGTTGACTATGTCTCGAAGTGGGTGGAGGCTATTACTGTCCCAAATGATGATGCAAGGACAGTGCTCAAATTTTTTCACAAGCATATACTCACCCGTTTCGGTACACCAAAGGCCTTGGTTACTGATTAGGGTACATATTTCCATTGCAACCAAGTGACAACTGCATTAAAGAGATTTGGAGTCAATCATAGAATGACCACTACTTATCATCCACAAACCAATGGACAAGCTGAAGTTTCAAATCGAGAAATTAATAATATTCTTGAGAAAGTTGTGAATCCTTCGAGAGAATATTGGTCTTCTCGATTGGATGATGCTTTATGGGCATTGCGGACAACATATAAGACTCCATTAGGAATGTCACCGTACCAATTAGTTTTTGGAAAAGCATGCACTTGCTAGTTGAACTGGAACACAAAACGATACAGACAATTAAGCAAGTGAACATGGACTATGAAGATGCTGGAAAGAAAAGGCTGTTGGACATCACCGAGCTAGAGGAGATTCAGAGAAATGCTTATGAAACTGCTGTGATTTATAAGGAAAATACCGAACGATGGCATGACAAGATTATTTTACAGCGATAATTTACTATAGGTCAACAGGTTTTATTATTCAATTCTCGACTTAAATTGCACCCAGGTAAATTGCATTCATGTTGGTTTGGACCATTTGAAGTTGTCGACATATTTCCCCATGGTGTAGTCACAATTCGAGATTTACGTGAGGACACCAGTTTAAACTCAATGGATAGAGATTGAAACACTATTTTGGAATTAAAAATCAAGAGTAGTAGAGACCATTAATTTGGTCCAAACATTTTAAATTTTTAATTTCGCGATTTCATCTTATTTTATTCTTGTTTTGTAAAGTTTTTTTTCTTTCCTTTTTGCAGAATAATAAGGTACCAATGTCGACACACCAAGATTCGGTTGCAAAATGCATTCCGTACCATTGTGTTACCATTAATCAGAATTAAGGGAAATCCAATCTTCATCGTTGGATCAATACCCACCCAGTTGTTTGATCTATTTGAGCATACACAATTCTTATTAGATGGAACTCTTCCCGCTAGCTTTGTATCTCTCCACAAATATCACGACTCTACATCTTCCTCATTCACTCTCTATAAAATCTACACCACTGTGCCGACTGCAAAGCATCCAAGTAACCATTTTTATTTTTTTTCCTTACTCAAGATCCCATCTTTTTCACTTAAAATTGTCTTCCCTTCACAAAAGATGGAAAGAACAACAGGTTTGACTAAGAAAGCCAACAAATTTGCTGAAGAACCTGCGTCCTCAGCCACCGCAGTTCACGAGTCGGAATGCCCCAGGCAAGTGCAGAAAAAGGAACCAGTAATCTTTTTGAATAAAGCGGAAGGGAACAATTTCAAGACAACATATTGTACCAAAAATTTCACCCTGAACAGGGAATTTCCCTATCGCAACAATAGGAGTTAGGAAAACAAATTAATCGAACCCATTTCTAAACTGAAATGGGGAAATTTCTGCCACACCCTGGAAACTATTCCCCTTCCCTGGTACGTGAATTCTATGCCAACCTTTATGGCCAAGATTTAGAATTTATTTTTGTTTGTGAAGGTTTACTCCAATGGGATGCCAATGCAATCAATGAGTTGTATAACCTTACGATCGATGTCGACAAATACTTCGATTTCTTTGCAGAAGTGATGGACGAGAAAAAGGACTTGCTCGTACAGGATTTGTGTATTGAAGGAGCACAGTGAACAGGGTCGCATCAAAAGAATTTTACAATGCACCACCATTTCTTAACATTGTATAGTAAAATATGGTTTCAGTTTGTTAACTGTAGACTAATGCCATCTAGCCACAGCATTACCGTCAACCTTGATAAAATGTGTCTAATACATTCCATTATCAAGGGTAGAACAATTGATGTAGGCGTAATTCTCCACTGGGAAATTACTGAATGCGCCACCAAGTAGATTGACATTTTGGTTTTCCCATCAATGGTAATGTCACTATGTAGGCAAAAAGGCATTGTGCCCTAGGAAGATGAAGAAATCAGGGATAATAAGGGTCCAATTAATGAAGCCTCTATCAAGAGGCTGACTCATGGAACAGAAACACCAATACTGAAAGAGGCAGGAACCAGCAAGACAAAGAAGGACAAAACCAAAGACGACAGTAAAGGAACAACCCTGCATACAGAGACATTCTTTTGGTGTAACATCCTTAAATCGGGGCTCTTGCATTTTAATTGTTTGCATGTGAATGGTATGAATGTGATGTTAGTTAGGGTGTCTTAGGGTCTAGGCATGAGCCAGGGGTATGCCCGAGCCATAGCAAAAATTTTATTTTTGGGTACTTGATAGGGGGAGCTGAAGGAGCTAGGTGTTAAGGGTATTTTATAACAAGTTTTGGCACAAGAAACCAAGTGGTAAAGTGGCAAGGGAGGCGCCACTTAAGGCATGGAAGTGACGCCTCATACATGGGGAAGGAGCCTTGGTTCGAGCTGCAGGAATCCCTCTTTGGGTATTTCTTTTTGACGCTTGGACAAGGGAGGAAATGTGCTCAGGTTGGACTCTGATAGATGAGGATAAAAGAAGTCAACAGATTCAAAATAGATGGAGGAGAGAAATTTGTGGAGTTTGAAGTATTCAAATTTGTTTGAATAGGTGGTCAAGAGAAAAGTAAGAAGGAAAAGAAGGGATTTTGTTGGGGGAAGTATGTTAGCCGAAATTGAAGTGGTGGATGGTGTGTATTCGATTTTGGAGAGTGGAAGGGGGTGTGCCGAATTTGGGTTTGCTTTGGGTATTATTTTTCGGCATTTGGTGTGTGTGTGTCTCACTTCTTGGTTTTCAACTTTTCTTTCATTCTCTGTTATGCCGAATCACTCTCACAATTGCACATTTTTGCATCTTTGGTTCTTTTTCCTTTTCTCTCAAAATACCCTTAGTCGAATGCTCTCCTAGACCTCTTATTCCTCTTTTGTGTTATTTTAGTTGCTTGGCCGAACCTGCTATGCTCACTATTCACTTTCTCTTATAAGTCGAAACCCCTTTCTTGCTTTCATCTTCTTTTTGTTGTGCTAGCCGAATCTATTCCACCCCATTTGGTTCATTTTTTCCCCATCTTTTCTTCCAAAATCGAATCACTATTTCTCTCTTTCTCTTATTTTGATTTTTCTTTTCGAAACACACTGTTAGTCGAAGATCATACTTCCTTTTTACTCCTAGCAGAATCGCAACTCATAACCTGGTAAGATCTTATTATTTTCCCTTTTGCCTCCTTCTCTTTTCTTTTGATCTCATGGCCGAATCTCTCTGACATGCTCACATCTCTATTTCTTTTTCTATTTTGGTTGCTATGATGAGAAAAGCCAAAATCTCTGTCACTCAACCTCTCACGTTGGACTCTTGGTTGCTGTAGATTGTCGTCGTTGTCTATTCCCTCTCAATCAATTTTGTTAGCACTGTGGTGAGTGTCTCTGCTACTCAATTATTTCCTATTGTGTTAAATGCCGAAGGCAATTACTAAACTTATAGATCTTGGCCGATTGGAGGGTGTTAAGGAAGGCTTGGCGTTAGCCGACTGAGTAGTCAAGTAGTGCTTTGGTCTAAGACACTGAATCTTCGGGATTTGTCGACTTAGGTAAGGGATCTATCCATTCGGGTTCTATATCTCCAAAGGTTGTTATTTCATTGCTTTAACCTGATTTAATGATAAGGTGTGTTATGGATTCAAAGGCTAATCAAGCGTTAGGTGGGGTTAGATCAGAGACCCCAGCCCCTAAGTTCAAGAAGAGGGCTGTCTAGGCGGTTCGCGATTGGCCACCACGGTGTGGATCGATATCCGAGCAAGAGAGTAGACAGATCCCAGTAGTGTCGATAAATGACAGTATCGACGTAGAAAGTGTAGTCTTAAGGGTAATTAGGTGTGTATCTCTTACACACTTCATATTCCATGTGTTAGTATGTTAATAACTTAAGTATCGTTAAAAGCCGGAATAATTGTGGAAATCAATATGATACCCTTGTAGGTAAAAGCGAGGACTCCGGGTAAGTCCATTCTAATGGCTAGTGTTATTTGCCTCTGTTGAATCTGTATATGCCATGTTATAGCATGTTGTTAATTGCTAAAGCATGATAATAATGTATGTAAGAGCATGTTCATTAAAATGGGTATAAAAAGAGGAGGGGGAAGATAGGTTATTTGTGACTTTGGGTCACTAGTGGTTTGGCACCACCAGTGGTTTGGTACCACATATGTTATTCGTGACTTTGGGTCACCAGTGGTTTGGCACCACATATGATATCTTTGTGACTCATCCTAGTGCCTTAGTACCACAGTGGGTTGGCCCCACATATTACATTAAAAAGGGATTATCACCAGTGGTTTGGTACCACAATGTGGGTTGGCCCCACATATGTTTAATTGTGACTTTGGGTCACTAGTGGTTTAGCATCACCAGTGGTTTGGTACCACATTTGTACATATATTGTTTGTGACTTTGGGTCACCAGTGGTTTGGCACCACCAGTGGTTTGGTACCACACGGGGTAGGATTTGGAGTTCTGGATGGCTAGGTCTTGGGTTGCATGACATACATCCTTGCTTATGAAACTGTGTAAGGGTTTTGTTATTTCTGGGATGGGGATTTACACACTGAGTCTCAGTGACTCACCCGTTCCATTTACATTTTGCAGATAATTCATAAATTGCGATTGTGGAACCGGGATGGACTCGAGGTGGCCAGGCTCAACAGTTGGTTTTTTTTTAAAATGGTTAACTTCTAGCTTTACTTTATTTTTAAATTTTGGATATTCGGTGATGTAATAAGGCCATCTAAATGTTGCTTTCGATTTTATTTACTTTGACAATGCCTTTGAATTTTATGATAAACATTAACGCAAGATTAACAAGGAAAGAAACTATAAAATGAATATTTTCACAACTTAAACAAATTTTCAGGATTTCCCAAAATCTTACCATCGGGTAAATAACTGAACTTGTAGCATTAACAAGTTAAATAGGACTTCTTTAAAGAAGATGTCAAAATGGGTTTAGAAAGTATCTTAAATTAACTCGGTTTAGCTTAATTTTAAGAGGTTTTCTTTTAAATGTGAGGCAGCATCATATTTTTCAAAAATGTTTTCTTTATTGTGACAAACCATATTCGGTCGTAGCATTTTGACCGGGTTTGGGGTGTTACAATTATGGAATCAGAGCATGGTTCAAAAGTTTGGCTGTGGGCCTGAGGCCCAAAATGTTTTCAATTAAGGGTTTGTAAATAATTTTATTAAAAATGAATATTTTGGGAAAAGCATGGCACCCGAGTCTCCGGCACCGATCCGCAACAGGTAAGTCTTTTAACTGCTGCTTATATGGTTTGAACGATTGTGAAATAGAAGCTAGTGGTAGGACTCTACTTTAGAGACTAAAGCCCATAGGACTGTTTGAACTTGCGAGAACAACTACTGTAGTAAATTGCTCATAAAACTGTTTTGTAATAATCAGTGGAAAGAAGGCTAATTCATAAAATCCCTTAATCAGATTAATTCGTGAATGTTAGCCATGAGCACTCGAGGACGTGGTCGTAACATGCGTTGACGTGGTAGGGGTAGAATGACTGTGTCTAAACCAGTCGGGTCTGGCCATGGGTCGGAGAATGAGGTACCACCACCGCCGCCAAATGTGGGCGCGGAGTTCCAGGATCAAACGGGTTGTGATGACACGGTGTCGCAGGCGATGCTGCGGGTTCTGGAGAGAGTAGCTAGAGCAGGTAGGGGTATGGGGGCTCGAAAATCTGTGTCTGAACGATTCTGAGCCAATGGCGTAGAGGTATTCAGAGGTGTATCCGGTGTGGCTCCCAATAGGGCTGAGTATTGGCCTGAGGCGACAGAACGTATCATGGACGACTTGGATTTTACGGCGGAGGAGAAGCTAAAGGGAATAGTGTCTCTTCTCCGGGATGAATCTTATCAGTGGTGGCTCACGGTCCGGGATGGTGCGACAGCTGATGATCTCACTTGGGACTTCTTTAAGACAGCTTATCAGTGGAAGTACGTCGGGTCTAGCTCTATTGATGTATAGCGTAAGGCGTTTTTAAGACTGGTCTAGGGGAGTAGGTCAGTATCTGAGTACGAGGCAGAATTCTTAAGGTTGAGCCGTTATGCTCGGAGTATCGTAGCTACGGAACACGAGCACTGTGTCAGGTTTGAAGATGGGCTGAGAGATGAACTGAGGTTGTGTCTTGGATTTTAGAGGTAGCTGGGAAGAATTTTTACCGTTGGCAGAGTTCGCATACAACAATAGTTACCAGGCAAGTATCAAGATGGCACCATATGAAACGCTATATGGGCGGAAGTGTCGTACACCTACGTGTTGGACAGAGTCGGGTGAGCGTCAGTTGTTGGGTCCAGAGTTGGTTGCAGAAGCAGAGGATAAGGTTAAGCTGATCTGGACTCGGTTGAAGGAAGCTTCGGACAGGCAGAAGTCTTATGCCGATCTTAAGCGAAAATATATAGAGTTTGCAGTGGGTGACAAGGTTTTCCTAAAAGTCTCGCCGTGGAAGAAGGTGCTGAGGTTTGGTCGGAAAGGTAAGCTGAGCCCTAGGTTTATCAGGCCTTATAAGGTGTTGAAGCGTGTGGGACCAGTAGCATACCAGCTCGAGTTACCAGCGGAGTTGAGTTAGATCCATGACGTGTTTCATGTTTCCATACTTAGACGTTATCGTTCAGATCCATCGCATGTTGTGCCAGTTGAGGAGATTGAGGTGAGTCCGGATTTGTCTTTTGAGGAAAAACCAGTGCAGATCCTGGATCGGGACGTCAAGGTTTTACGTAGGAAGTCAGTTCCTTTAGTGAAGGTGTTATGGCGGAATCATAGAACAAAAGAGGCCACGTAGGAGCCAGAGGATATGATACGGCAGCAATACCCTCAACTCTTTTGACCAAGTAATTTCGAGGCCGAAATTATTTTTAAAAGGGGTAGAACTGTAACATCCTTAGATCGGGGCTCTTGCATTTTAATTGTTTGCATGTGAATGGTATGAATGTGATGTTAGTTAGGGTGTCTTAGGGTCTAGGTATGAGCCAGGGGTAGGCCCGAGCCATAGCAAAAATTTTATTTTTGGGTAGTGAGAGGGGGAGCTGAAGGAGCTAGGTGTTAAGGGTATTTTATAATAAGTTTTGGCACAAGAAACCAAGTGGTAAAGTGGCAAGGGAGGCGCCACTTAAGGCATGGAAGTGACGCCTCATACAGGGGAAGGAACCTTGGTTTGAGCTGCAGGAATCCCTCTTTGGGTATTTCTTTTTGACGCTTGGACAAGGGAGGAAATGTGCTCAGGTTGGACTCTGATGGATGAGGATGGAAGAAGTAAACAGATTCAAAATAGATAGAGGAGAGAAATTTGTGGAGTTTGAAGTATTCAAATTTGTTTGAATAGGTGGTCAAGAGAAAAGTAAGGAGGAAAAGAAGGGATTGTGTTGGGGGAAGTATGTTAGCTGAAATTGAAGTGGTGGATGGTGTGCATTCGATTTTGGAGAGTGGGAGGGGGTGTATCGAATTTGGGTTTGCTTTGGGTATTATTTTTCGGCATTTGGTGTGTGTGTGTGTCTCACTTCTTGGTTTTCAGCTTTTCTTTCATTCTCTGTTGTGCCGAATCACTCTCACAATTGCACATTTTTGCATCTTTGGTTCTTTTTCCTTTTCTCTCAAAATATCCTTAGTCGAATGCTCTCCTAGACCTCTTCTTCCTCTTTTGTGTTATTTTAGTTGCTTGGCCGAACCTGCTATGCTCACCATTCACTTTCTCTTATAAGCCGAAACCACTTTCTTGCTATCATCTTCTTTTTATTGTGCTAGCCGAATCTACTCCACCCCATTTGGTTTATTTTTCCCCATCTTGTCTTCAAAAGTCGAATCACTATTTATCTCTTTCTCTTATTTTGATTTTTCTTTTCGAAACACCTTGTTAGTCGAAGATCATACTTCCTTTTTTCTCCTAGTAGAATCGTAACTCATAACCTGGTAAGATCTTATTATTTTCCCTTTTGCCTCCCTCTCTTTTCTTTTGATCTCATGGCCGAATCTCCCAAACATGCTCACATCTCTATTTCTTTTTCTATTTGGGTTGCTATGATGAGAAAAGCCAGAATCTCTATCACTCAAACTCTCTCATTAGACTCTTGGTTGCTGTAGATTGTCGTCGTTGTCTATTCACTCTCAATCGATTTTGTTAGTGCTGTGGTAAGTGTCTCTGCTATTCAATTATTTCCTATTGTGTTAAATGCCGAAGGCAATAACTAAACTTGTAGATCTTGGCCGATTGGAGGGTGTTAAGGAAGGCTTGGCGTTAGCCGACTGAGTAGTCAAGTAGTGCTTTGGTCTAAGACACTGAATCTTCAAGATTTGTCGACTTAGGTAAGGGATCTATCCATTCGGGTTCTATATCTCCAAAAGTTGTTATTTCGTTGCTTTAGCCCGATTTAGTGATAAGGTGTGTTATGGATTCAAAGGCTAATCAAGTGTTAGGTGCAGTTAGATCTGAGACCCCAGCCCCTAAGTTCAAGAAGAGGGCTGTCTCGACGGTTCGCGATTGGCCACCTGGGTGTGGACCGGCATCCCAGCAAGAGAGTAGACAGATCGCGATAGTGTCGATTAACGACAGTATCAACGTAGAAAGTGTAGTCTTGCGGGTAATCAGGTGTGTATCTCTTACACACTTCATATTCCATGTGTTAGTATGTTAATAACTTGAGTATCGTTAAAAGCCGGAATAATTGTGGAAATCGATATGATACCCTTGTGGGTAAAAGTGAGGACTCCGGGTAAGTCCATTCTGATAGCTAGTGTTATTTGCCTCTGTTGAATCTGTATATGCCATGTTATAGCATGTTGTTAATTGCTAAAGCATGATAATAATGTATGTAAGAGCATGTTCATTGAAATGGGTATAAAGAGAGGAGGGGGAAGATAGGTTATTTGTGACTTTGGGTCACTAGTGGTTTGGCACCACTAGTGGTTTGGTACCACATATGCTATTCGTGACTTTGGGTCACCAGTGGTTTGGCACCACATATGATATCTTTGTGACTTGTCCTAGTGGCTTAGTACCACAGTGGGTTGGCCGCACATATTACATTAAAAAGGGATTGTCACCAGTGGTTTGGTACCACAAAGTGGGTTGGCCCCACATATGTTTAATTGTGACTTTGGGTCACCAGTGGTTTGGCACCGCCAGTGGTTTGGTACCACATTTGTACATATATTGTTTGTGACTTTAGGTCACCAGTGGTTTGGCACCACTAGTGGTTTGGTACCACACGGGGTAGGATTTGGAGTTCTGGATGGCTAGGCCTTGGGTTGCATAACATACATCCTTGCTTATGAAACTGTGTTAGGGTTTTGTTATTTCTGGGATAGGGATTTACACACTCAGTCTCAGTGACTCATCCCTTCCATTTACATTTTGCAGATAATTCATAGATCGCGGTTATGGAGCCGGGATGGACTCGAGGTGGCCATCTCAACAGTTGGTTTTTTTTTAAAATGGTTAACTTCTGGTTTTACTTTATTTTTAAATTTTGGATATTCGGTGATGTAATAAGGCCATCTAAATGTTGCTTTCGTTTTATTTACTTTGACAAATGCCTTTGAATTTTATGATAAACATTAACGCAAGATTAACAGGGAAAGAAACTATAAAATGAATGTTTTCACAACTTAAACAAATTTTCGGGATTTCCCTAAATCTTACCATCGGGTAAATAAGTGAACTTGTAGCATTAACAAGTTAAATAGGACTTCTTTGAAGAAGATGTCAAAATGGGTTTGGAAAGTATCTTAAATTAACTCGTTTTAGCTCAATTTTAAGAGTTTTTCTTTTAAATGTGAGACAACATCATATTTTCCAAAAACATTTTCTTTACTGTGACAAACCAGATTCGGTCGTAGCGTTTTGACCTGGTTTAGGGTGTTATAATTGTGGTATCAGAGCCTAGTTCAAAAGCTCAGCTGTGGGCCTGAGGCCCAAAAGGTTTTCAATTAAGGGTTTGTAAATGATTTTAATAAAAATGAATATTTTGGGAAAAGCATAGCACCTGAGTCTCCGGCACCGATCCGCAACAGGTAAGTCTTCTAACTGCTGCTTATGTGGTTTGAACGATTGTGAAGTGGATGCTAGTGGTAGGACTCTACTTTAGAGACTAAAGCCCATAGGATTGTTTGAACTTGCGAGAACAACTACTGTAGTAAATTGCTCATAAAACTGTTTTGTAATAATTAGTGGAAGGAAGGCTAATTCATAAAATCCCTTAATCAAATTAATTCGTGAACGTTAGTCATGAGCACTCAAGGACGTGGTTGTAACACGTGTGGACATGGTAGGGGTAGAATGACTGTGTCTGAACCAGTCGGGTCTGGCCATGGGTCGGAGAATGAGGTACCGCCACCGCCGCCAGCCGTGGGCGCGGAGTTCCAAGATCAAACGGGTGGTGATGACGCGCGGCGGTGCGCGAGCGATCTGCGGGTTACGGAGAGAGTAGGCGGGGCGGTGGGGTACATGGCGGACCTGCGGTTCCCGGCTACGATCATCCTACCTCTACCACGACCACGCGTATTACGCCCACGTCCTTGAGTGCTCATGACTACCGTTCACGTTTTAATCTGATTTAAGAATTTTATGCATTAGGTTTATTCCACTGTTATTACAGGTTTCAGTCTCTAAAGTACATTCCTATTACTATCATTCATATCACAATCACCGAAAACATATAAACAGTAGTTAAGGGGCTTACCTTAGTGGATTGGTGCCGGAGACTCGGTGCCATGCTTTCCCAAATCATGCATTTTCCATCAAGATCATTTTGTAACCCCTTTTTGAAAAAATTTTGGGCTCAGGCCCACAACCGAGCTTTTGAACCAGGCTCTGATACCAAAATTGTAACACCCCAAACCTGGTCAACACGCTACGACTGAATCCGGCATGTCACAGGGAAAATAGATTTTAAAGAAAACAAGTTGTTGATTTGAATTTGTAAAGAAACGTTATTGGAAACAAGGTGTCGTCTCTTACTTTTAGAAAACTTTTAATTTTTATGAAAAGCTGAGTTAGTTTGAGTAATGTTACTAAAAACCATTTCGAATTTAGTCATTAAGAAAGATCTAATTTTGAAGAAGATTGAGTTAGCTAGTTATTACTACTTGTTTACCGTTACCCGATGGTAAAGTTTTGGAAAATCCCGATACTTTGTAATAGTTGGGAAAACATTCATTACTAGGGTTATTAGGCATGCCGTTTTTAACTTCATCTGGATATAGTGCAAATTCAAAACAGATAAATAATCCCAAAAATAATATCTAGTGGCCTTATTACAAAATCAAAAACCCGAAATTAAAGCAACGTAAAAACCAAAATAGTATTTTTAAACATAACCTGTAACGTCTTACATGGCCACCTCGAGTCCGTTTCAGCTTCGTATCCGTGATGTATGAATCATCTGCACAATGTAAAGGAAGGGGTGAGTCACCGAGACTCAGTGTATAAATCCCCATCCCGAAGATATTAATGCCCTTACACAATTTCATAAGAGAATATGTATGCCATGCAACCCAAAACCTAACCATCCAAAACTCCTGAGTCTACCCCGTGTGGTACCAAAGCACTGGTGGTCAAAACCACTGGTGACCATAGTCATAAATAATACAAATGTGGTGCCAAACCACTAGTGGTCAAAACCACTGGTGACCAAAGTCACAAATAATATGTGTGGGGCCAACCCACATTGTGGTCAAAACCACTGGTGACGATCCCGTATATCGATATGTGGGGCCAACCCACTGTAGTACCAAACCACTGGGATGAGTCACAAGGATAGATATATGTGGTACCAAACCACTGGTGGTCAAAACCACTGAGACTTAGTCATAATATTATAGAAAGCGGGGCCAACCCACTGTGTGGTCAAAACCACTGGTGGCAGTCTGAAATTATACCTTCCCCCTCCTCTCAACACCTGTTTTTTTCATGGCATAATAATCATGCTTATCATACAGAAATATCATGGCATGGCATATGCAGATTTAACACAGGCATTTAATGTTAGCCAATCAAAGTGGACTTACCTGGAGTCCTCGTTTTACCCACAAGGGTAACATACCCATTTCAACAGCTATTCTGGCTTTTGGCAATATACATGATAAAACATATTAACGTATGAAGTGTGTAAGAGTTACACACCTGATTACCCATAATATGACACTCTCTACGTCGACAATGTCATTAATCGACACTACCGCTATTTGTCTACTGCTTTGCTCAGATGCCGACCCACACCCAGGTGGCCAATCGCGAACAGTCGATACTGCCCTCTTTTTGAACATAGGGGCTGGGGTCTCCGATCCAACCCCTCCTAACGCTTGGCTAGCCTTCGAGTCCATAACACACCTTAGTCACTAACTCAGATTAAAGCAATGAAATAACGACCAACAGAGATATAGAACCCGAATGAATAGATCCTTTACCTAGATCGACAGATCCCGAAGATTAAGATTTAAACCACGAACCGAGCAAACCCCGAAAATCCAAATGCATGCGTCACTCCCTTCCTATATTCGGCCAAACATATCACTATTAAACAAATAGCCATTTGGCTTTGGTCATGAAATCCCGAAAGAGATAACGCAACCCTTACCTTAACTCAACAAGTTTGGCCAACACCCAGCAAGAATCGGCAACACTAGAGTAGAAGAGAACCTGAAAGAAAAGTAGACAGAAAGAAAACCTGAAAGCCAGAGAGAGTCGTTAACACAAAATGAAAACAATCAGGAAAGGCACTGAGTTTCGATCGCACTAAAAAAAAAATCTGAGAGAAAGTAAGAATACCATGTTGGGGTGATTCGGCTAAGGAAGAAAACTTACCAATGATGAATGTTGATGATGTTTCGATCTTGACTCGAAAGAAATAGAGAGGAGAAGATAGTTTCAGCCTAAAAGTGATGAAGAGAAGAGGTAGTTTTGGCTCTTAGGGAGATTGAGAAAAATAAGAAAGAGTGCCTAGGGTATTCGGCTATCACAGAATGTAGATGAAAAGAGAAAGAATGATGAGCACCAGCTGTGGCTATGACCAAGATGAGAAGAGAAGAAAGATTTATGTATTTCGGCACAAGAGAGAGATTGAGAGAGAAGAAAAGAAGTCGAATGAGAGGGAGGGTGATGGTTTTGGTTTTGACACAAAATGAGAGGAAAAGTAGAAGAATGGAAGATAGAGTTTCGATTTGATGTTACTAGCAAGAAGAACAACAAAGATGATGAATAGGGGGTAATGTAGTTTTGGCCAAATACCAAAGGTAGAAAAAGAAGAGGAGGCCTTAGGGAATGCTTCAATTTTGGTACTTGAGAGAAACGGCAACGAAGATGCTATGGGGTATTTCGGTTTTGCCACAAAAGAGATGTCACAAAAGAATGCCTAGCCGAAAATGCTCTCCTAAGTTGGTTATTAAAATTCGGCACGCCCCCTAAGCTACCCAAATCGATTTCTCCCCTCACCCCTAGAGTTTGACATTCGGCCAACTCTAAGCTCGCATGTCTATCTCCACAATTTTATCCTGACCACTCATTCCAATCCATTTGAATGATTCAAACTCCTCAGATTTCTCCCCTCCACTCATTTGAAACTGTTGACTCCTTCAACAACTATCCACCAGAGTATATCCTGAGTACATCTCCTCCAGGTCCTGGCGTGAAAAAGAATAAGTAGCAAAAGGATTCTTGCAACTCGAACCAAGGTCCTTCAGCATGCATGCGGCGTCACTCCCCTTGTGCCCTTAACACCTGACTCACTCAGCTCCCCCTTCTTAGTGCCCTAAAAGAAAATTTTTGCTATGGCTCAGGCCTACCCCTGGCTCATGCCTGGACCCCAAAACACCCTAAACTAACATAACATTCATACTATCCATATGCAGATAGATAAAATGCAAAGGACCCTTTTTAAGGATGTTACAGGGTAAGTCAATAAAGAGGGTTGTTAGGCTCAACGGGGTTCACTAAGGGTTAATTATAAGGGTAGGCTATTTAGTGGAGTAAGTGGGTTAAAACCTAAGTGCCTTTATCATCTCGGTATATCAAATCATAACTTGTGGTCTTGACATGTATTATTGAGGCAAGTTCTAGAATAACAGTTCATGGTTGACACACTCATAATCAAGAAGTGAGCATGAAAAAGAATGTATGCTCTATAAGGCTCAAAATCTCACAAAAAATTATGGTGTTTTTGACATCAACCTTGTAAATCTCAAATTTCAAGATAATATTTAAATTCCGGTTGACAACCTAAAATTTTAGTTTTTAGAAAATTAGACTTATCATGCTTGATTCAATAGTATTCTTCAAATTTAATTATCAATGCACAATTAACTATGACTTATTCCAAAACACATCAATAAAAATCATAATTCATCAGAAATTTCATCTTAATTAGTAATATGAGAAAATTACTTTAAAACAAGATTAAATTCAGGAATTTGAGAATAATGCAAAAAGTTAGGCATTTTTATCTTCAGGGTTTGAGAATAATGAAAAATTAGGCATTTTCTCAGAATAACTATTCACCCCCCACACTTAAGATGTACATTGCCCTTAATGTACAAAGATAGATAATGATATTTTAAAGAACCAAAAGAGAAGGGGAAGGAATTACTCCCTGATTTGTGGATGTTTTCTCGAATGTTGGTGGCGGTGATGATCCGTCGGGATAACGTTCCTGCGCTAGATGAAGAAATTGGGCAGCGCTTCGAGAAATAGCCAGGCTTTATTTAGACCTAATAAAAATAAACGAAATATATAAATAAAGACAAGAAAGATAAAGAGAAAGAGATTAAGAAGGAAAATAGACTAAGGCTAGGAAATAAAGGGGCTTGAGAATCCTTATTGGTAGGTGGTTCGCGAGGTGGGTGTGACTTCTAAGGTGACGGAGGTGCTGGCGGTGGCAGAAGTGGCGTGATTCCCAAACAGCCTTTAGAACCTGACACTAAGAAACTAAAATAAAGTAAAATAAATTAAGCATAAGATAGTCAAAAAGAAGGAAAATAAAGGAAAAGATAAATGTGAGACAAAAGATAAATGGTCTCGTAGGTCCTTGGCTTGGTGTTGAGATGAAGCTGTCGGCATGAACTCATGTTGATCGTTTTCCTTTGCGGAATGTGGTCTTTTACACTTCTTTGGCATAGTGTTGGCTTACTCAATGATCTAGAGCCGTAGTAAGTGGAGAATTCTGAGATGGAGGAGAGTAAAAACAAAGAAAATAAGGATGAAACCAGATGGGGGAAAGGAGAAGAGGAGAGAGGTTTAAATAGATGTTCATATGTTCTGCTTCCCTACGGCCATGTTCCCAGGTGTGTCGAATTACACGGCCTCCTCACACGGTCATGTTATAGAGGGTGTTGTCACCCTATGCCCATGCTTGATCCTTCTACGCCCGTGCTCATGATGTTTCTCTGTTGGCATGGTCATATGACACGTGCGTGTCTTACCCGTGCTCGATAAGTCAGTAACCTCAGTAATTTTACACAGTTTGTGGCATGGGCATGTTCTGTTCGTGGAATGGAAGTTGGTAGCCGCACACGGTTGGTACCACGACCGTGCCATATCTGTCAGTGCCTGTGTCGAGAGTGGTTGGATCCGTGACGTTGGGGTGGTGGTTGGGCTGACTGCACGGCCTCTGCCCTGTCAGTGTGGTAGTTTTGGTGGTCCACACTGCCACGGCCACGGCCGTGTGTAAGGCCGTGTGATTGGAATTCTGCACATTTGGGTTAGTTGAAAAAGGGAAAGGAAAAGAGTAAAGAAAATAAAGTGTAAAAGAATGCAAAAAGAAATAGGGTTAGTACTCGGGTTGTCTCCCGAGATGCACTCGTTTATAGTCTTAAGCTAGACTTTCCTTATTTTTGAAAACTTTAGGAAGGTTTGAAAGTTTGAACATCCTCCCTCATGTCTATATTTTCAGTTTTATGACAAAATTGAAGTCGAGGAGCGTTTACCGTAAAAGTGCCAAATGTTGGATTACTTACCTCGACTATTTCTTATGGCAAAACATCGTGTACCTCAAGAAGGAGTTCTCCCTTTTCCTTTGGGTTTATTGTGGTGATGTGAGGCTCGGCTTTATCTAACAGGCCCTGGTCTCTTATTTTATAGTGATTTGATGTCCCCACAAGTTCTTGTGGTGGTTCCTCTGGTTCTACATTGTGTGGAGCCGACTCTTCATTAACTTGTCTTTCCTGTTCTTCCTTGTGTAACCCTAGTTTTTCCTTGAAGTGTGTTTTCCACTCATCTAGGTCATCGATTTGGGTTCTTTTTTCTTCGTAAGTTATTTCTTTGTTGGCACTAAACTGAGGATCTGGTTCAATCGTTTGCTTTTTTGGAAATTCCTGGAAAGAAGGTGAAATTAAATGATTATCGAAAGAATTGCCTTGCTTACCTTGATTTCTTGTCGACCTAGCTAAATCGAGGGCTTGAAGACTAATTGAGTCGTCACCTACACAGTGTATGAGCTCACCTATGGCAACATGAATTTTAGTCTTGGCAGTTGCTAAAAAAGGTCTTCCTAAAATTAAGGGGATTGAATTATCCTCATCCATGTCTAAAACAACGAAGTCTACTGGGAAAACAAATTTATCGATTTTTACGAGAACATCTTCAATAATACCCCTAGGGATTCTAACAGTTTTATCTGCTAATTGAATACTCATCTTAGTTTGTTTTGGTTTCTCAAGACCTAGTCGCTTAAACAACGTATAAGGCATAACATTTATGCTTGCCCCTAAATCAGCTAACGCATTATCAATATTTAAACTACCAATTAAACATGGAATTGTAAAACTCCCTGGATCTTTTTTGCTTCTGTGGTATTTATTTTGTAACATTGCTGAGTATGTTGTGTTTAATTCCACGTGTTGCTCTTCATCTATTTTGCGTTTGTTGGACAAGAGCTGTCTTCAAAATTTCCTCGCGTCTGGCATCTAGAAAAGAGCTTCAAGAAGAGGTAAGTTAATATGTAATTTCTTTAAAAGTTTAAGGAACTTACCGAACTACTCCTCTAAATCGTCTTTTTGTAATCCTGCAGGATAAGATATGCGAGGTTTGTACTCCTTGACTCCCGGTTTTGGCTTTTCTTGTACCACCTCTGTTGTTTCTTTGTCTACCATACTTTCTGGAGTTGGGTTGGGTGTATCTATTTCCTTGCTATCCTGAAGTGTGATAGCTTGAATTTGCTCTGTTAGGCGTCCTTGCGGTCGTTCTGACATTGACTTTACGAGTTGTTCAACAGCTTTGCTTTCTTCCTTGACTGACTTAGCAAGTTCTTCCATTCGATTTTCATTGCTTTTGATTGTTGTATAAGCTTCTTGGATATGTTCCTCGATGGTTAGCTTCTTGTCTTGTGGATAAGGCTGATTTCAGAAGTTTTGCCTTTGATTTCCTTGATTGCCTTGTCCTCCCCATGAAACATTTGGGTGATTCCTCCAACCTGGATTGTAAGTGTTACTATAAGGATTATTATTAGATCGGAAATTATTACCTATATAGTTCATTTGTTCATCTTCTGCTCCTGGTTGGTAGGGTGGGTACTCAGGATTCGCCACAGTTCCACTAGTGTCGCACTGCATGACTGGATGTATCTGTGAAGAACACAAACTATCAAGCTTTTTATTCATCATCTCAAGTTGCGTTGATAGCATGGTCATGGTGTTGACGTTGAAAACTCCTGTCGATTTTATCGGTTTGGTCCTTGAAGCTTGCCATTGATAGTTGTTTAATGACATTTCCTCAATGAACTCATAGGCTGCTTCAGGAGTTTTCTTGTTCAGCGTTCCACCAGCGGCTAAATCTATCAGTTGTCTCGTTGAGGGGTTTACTCCGTTGTAGAAGGTTTGGACTTGTAGCCACAGGGGTAAACCATGGTGTGGGCATCTCCTCAAGAAATCTTTGAACCTCTCCCATACGTCATATAGTGTCTCTAAATCCATCTGCACAAAGGAAGAGATATCGTTACATAATTTAGCCGTTTTGGCTGGTGGAAAATATTTCATCAGAAACTTTTCAGTCATTTGATCCCATGTAGTGATTGACCCTCGCTGTAACGAGTTTAACCACTGTTTGGCTTTATTCCTTAATGAAAAAGGGAATAACCGAAGACGGATGGCATCATCAGAAACGCCATTTATTTTGAAGGTATCACAGAACTCTAAAAAGTTAGCCATATGCATATTTGGGTCTTCGTCCTGCAAACCATCAAATTGAACAAACTATTAAATCATTTGTATTGTGTTAGGCTTTAATTCAAAATTGTTAGCAGATATAGCAGGCCTAACAATACTAGATTCTGCTCCTATTAAATGCGGTTTCGCATAATCAAACATTGTACGTGGAGCATTGTGATCCCCCACATCGCGTAGTGATGGGTTGTTTTCGCCCATCCCTTCGAGGGATTGGATCATCTTCTTCTTCTCTCTCTTTCTCATGTAATCTAGGGCTCGCCTGGTTTCTCGATGATTCCTTCGAGTGGTAGCTTCAATATCACTTTCGTATACTAAAAGTCCTCTCGGGTTCCTTCTAGTCATAAACTAGAGGTACCTAGAAAAGAGAAAGAAATAAAAAATAAAAAATAGAAAATTTTAACCTAAGAAAACAAAAGAAATAAATTGCGAATAAAATAATGGCTAAAGTAATAAAAATAGAGCTTTCTTAATATTGTAGTTCCCCGGCAACAGCGCCAAAAACTTGATCGCGTAAAATCAGAGTTTTAAATATTTATAAAAGAATGATCAAACCTAGAGACTAACTCTGACAACGATTAAAGGCAAGTGTACCTATCGAACAGTAGTATAGCTTAGGCAAGACCGGATATCGAACGCAAAGGAAGTAAAAGTACTAATACTAACTTTCTTTTTATTATTTAGCCTTAAAAATATTGTGAAGTTGCTTTAAACTATGTTGGCAGAGACTAAACTAAGGAAACAAAGACAAAAAGGACAAATAGGAAAATAACGTTGAAGCAAAACTCAGTTGATTAAGACGATACCCTCAGGAAGAATCCACCTAGACTTCACTTATTAATTAACCTTTAAATTATATGATTTCTTTTACTTAGCTTGATCCGTAAGACTCCCTAACCTATGTTAAACCCTCTCTCGAAGCGAATAACATCTAATCCTAAGTTAATTAGTGGAACTCTCGTTCGATTATAATAACCCCCTAGGAAAGCAGTAAATCGATCAATGGACCCCATATTAGGTTTCACCCTAATCTAGCAAAATCTCGTAACCCTATCTCTAGGCGCCTGATCAACTCCGCTTAATTATTTTAGATTTACTCTTAGGCAGGGTCTATTCCTTCTCCACCTAAGCATATTCGATTTGGATTAAGCAACATAATTAAGAACAAACTAAGTAATTTATCATATAACTTAAAAATCAAATACTAAAATCTCTCTAGGTTTCATCCCCCTTCAGGTATCTGAGGGGTTTAGTTCATAATGTAAAGAGAAAACATCACAAGAGAAAAGATAAAACAAAACATAAGAAAAATCCTAAAACTCCCTGATGGGATTGAAGGAGAATTCCGCCGTCTTGAGTATAATTCCAGCTTCTTGGGATGAATCAACTGGCTATCCTCGCGTTATTCCCTAACTCTAACCTTCTCGGCTTGGCTCCTTGGCCTCGCTTTCGATCCCCCTCAAAGGTGGTACTTGGGGAATATTTATAGGCTCTTGGAATGCGATTCTTTCTCCCGAAGTATCCTTTTTCGACTGAAATTGCTCTTTCCAGCGGCAGAGGCATGGCCATGTCACACGCTCGTACCAATCGAGGCCCGGCTGTGTTCGAATTTCTGCTTTGGCACGGCCGTGTGCGGTCGTGATGAGGCTGTGCTCCAAGTGTTCGTCGAGACACAGCCGTGTGGTCCTTGGCTTAGGCCGTGTCAATTTTGTGGAAAGGCCCATTTACTTTGTTTTAGGCCCTTTTTGTGTTCTTTTCATCCTCGGGTGCTTTCCTAGTTATATGACATGAAAAGAAAGGATTAAGAGCACCTTTTTATATAAAACAAGGCTTAAATCTTTAAAAAGCATAATAAATGTGGGATTAAAATATGTTATATTTACGGTTTATCAGTGGCCACCACTGAGTTCACCTCGGCTCCAAATCCTCAATGCTGGGGATCACCTGCAAGATTAAGTAGAGGGGGTGAGTTACGAGAACTTAGTGTGTAATCCCCTAATCGGACATTAACTGGGCCATAGCCCTTACGGAAACAAAATGGGCCTTAGCCCTTACGAAGACAAACTGGGCCTTAGCCCTATCAGCATGATAATACAAACAATGCATGCAATGCAACCCAGCCCAGCCTGATATTCCATCCGCTACACACCACCCGTATCCCGCCTAACACACTTGTGGGGATTTCTACAATCAACCCTCTGTCCGCTACACACCTTGATGGCAGTCACGTTGCTCATCGCCAGAATTGTGGCTGGGCCAATAGATTATTGAAATATGCGTGGCATAGCCACCGGATAAAGTGTGACAGAGTCACCGAAATATGTGGCAGAGCCACCGAAATAGACTTCCTTGGTCATCAATATTCCAATCCCATGCAACATATCATGTCATAATAATATAGTGTATGCATCAACATACTAACATAGCAGATAACCAGATCACATACAATCATACTAAATCTACCAAAAGGATATAGTCATAAATTTACTTACCTGGGTTATTCCTAGCTCACCTGCTAGGGGTATCACAATAGCTTACCCATTATGGGTAATTCGGCTTTTAGCCGACATACAGAATAATACGAAACAAACAAAATAAGGTGTGAGATTACACACCTAATTACGAGAAGAACTAGACACTCCCGGTCGACGTCCCCCTCACTATTACGAACAACTACGATTTGCTTATCCAAATCAGATGTCGACTCCCTTCCACAACCCGGCAGAAAATCTCGAATTGCTGACACCCTACGTCATTTGAACTTGGGAGTAGAGACTACAAGTCAAATCTTTTTAGGCTCCCTTAACGCAACCCCCTTAGATCAGCTATCACTTGCCTCCATGAAGAAAGTCTCGATCAGAAAAGTATCACAGTGAAAGAATGATGGTTGTCTAACAAGAAGGTTCGGTTATGGTAGAGTAAAACGAAAAGAGAAAGTGAAATGAAACCAAGGAGAGAACTCCTTACCTTACTCACAAAAGTAGATCAGTTCTATCCTCTTGACTGAGTTCCTAACACGATTAATGTACCAAAACAACCGAAGTTACCAACCAACCCCATTCGGTCAACAGAGAAAAACTCATAAAAATGAATAACACTGCTTACCCCTAGTTCCGGCAAGAACGGGTTCTTGAACAATAAAAAATTGAACCCTTACACCCTTCAGAGATGATAATCGATGGCACACAAGGTTGAGGTAATGAGCGCTCGGCTTATGATATCATTAGAGAAGGAATAAGAAAGAAAGATATCATACATTCGACCAAAGGAGAAAGAAATAATATGGAAAGAAAAAAGAGAGTCACAAAACGGCATTGAAGCCTTACCTATTTAGCCATTTACCTAGAGAAGGGAATGATGGAGCAGGAATTAGTCGGCACTTGACAAGAGCAACCGAAAGAGGTAGAATATTGGAGAAGAAAGATAATAGTAGGAGTTTCGGCTAATAGCAAAAGATGAAGAAACAGATTCAGTTTGACAGAAGAGAAGGTTCGGCTTGCATAAGAAAATAAGTAAGGAGAAAAAGAAAAAAAATGAAGGAGAAACGAAGAAGACACAAGATTTGGCTACTTGAAGGAAAAGAGGTCGGAGAGGGATTCAGCTATAGGTGTTTGGCGATTAACAAGAAAGGAAAAATGTCTGAAACGAAAAAGAAAAGGAAAGAAGAAGTCGTAAGAATATTTGAGGTTTCGCAAATGAAAGATGCCATGAGATGCCCGAAATATTTGAGTAGCAAATGCCGAAAATGCCAAAAAGAAAGAAAAGAGAAAACACTAAGATGCACTAGAGAATTTCAGCACACAACCTCCTCACTAGACTGAATATGCTACCCAACACCCCCTAGCCGAATTTTCATCCCCTCCCTAGTTCCCATTTTCAGCCAACTATCACCATACTCTCAAATCCCCTTACTTTACTCCTTGATTCACTACCCCCATCCACTCTCCATCCACCATTTGAAATCACCTAACCACTTTTGACCCATTCAAACACCCCAAACTCCTCTCCTCCTTCCATTTTGAATTCTTTGACTCATTCAGCAACCACCCTATTAGAGTCCCACGCCAACACCACCTCTTCTCCATCTTGGGCACAAAAATAAATGCCATACTTTGCAGCATGTTGGATTCGAACCCTTCTCCTCCTATTCTGCCAAGACGCCATAGCCATCACACCACACACTTCACTTGTGTTATCAAACACAAACAATTATTCTTAAGGACTGCTTCCACTAGCTATCCCCCTTAAGTGCCCAAAAAGAAAAACTTTACCAAGGCCCCAACACAACCCTAGGCCTCTCTAGGACCCCTAAACACGCCTAAACAAGAACATAACAAGCACAACACATGTAATTACCCAAATTGTACAGACCCCCAGATTTTAGGATGTTACACTTGCGATTAATGATCTACATTTATTTTAACACCCCTAACCCATATCTGTCACCGGAATAGGGTTAAGAGGCATTACCGGACATATCAGAACATTTCACAAACATACATCTCACATCAACAAAACATCATCATGCATAATCACTGTCTTTTTAGAAGATCTACGAGACCTTAAACATGCTTTAGAAAGGGTTCAAGACTAAACCGAACACATATGAAACTTTGCAGAACTCAAAAAATTTCTTTCAAAATAGGGCACATGCCCATGTGGCTAGGCCATGTGCCTCACACGACTTGTCAGACACCCGTGTGTATGACCTGTGTGCATCACTGACTTGAATCACACGGCCTGTCACACACTCGTGTGTCTAGCCCGTGTGCAAGTCTGATTTGTATCAAATGAAGACAATGAAGGACACGGTCAGGACACACCCCCATATGCTCAACTGTGTAGGCAATTATAGGCCATTTGCAAGGCCAAATTGCCATCCATTAAGGGTCAAATCTACAATCACCAAAGTATCATTTCATGTTCCAAGAGCAGCCAAAACATACCAAATTATACACAAATTGTCCCATAACAATAACATTCATAAGAACATTAATACATATGAACTTATGCATCACATATCATAGACCAAATTAACCCATATTCACATTTATTAACAAGCCATATCACATGGCTATATATATATACATGTTCCAAAACATATCTTAACACTTCTAGCCTATACATGCCATACTTCAATATATACATTTTCAAAAGGTACCAAATATAGTTTGATAGTGTGGTGATGATCCTCGACGATCCCCGAGCTTCGAGTAGCTTCGATAATCTATAAAACAATGCAAACACACAAAGTAAGCTTTCAAAAGCTTAGTAAGCCATACACAAATAAACTTATCATGTAAAACAATTATAAACCATTTCATTCTCATAAACTATAGCATAACTCAATAGCAAAATCATATTTCTCCTTTGGCTCAATTATTCCTAACCATTTGCTTTCACACATACCACATAACCATGTAGTTCATTTGATCATAGCACAATTTATTTCATTGCTCTCATATATGTATCTCAATTCCACATTTTTTTCACATATACTTACTTTTCATGTTCGTACTTTGCATAAATTTCAAACATACCTACATTGGATGCACATTTCACATAATCATTCATTTCTCGGATGCCCGTTGAACTGTTCAAAATGAAATAGGATACTCGGATAGCTCTAAAAGCTCGTACAATGCCAACGTCCCAGACGTGGTCTTACATGAAATCAATATCGATACCACTGTCCCAGACAGGGTCTTACACGAAATCATATACGATGCCAATTTCCCAGACATGGTCTTACACGTAAATCTCAAATTGATGCCAACATCCCAGAAGTTGTCTTACACGATAACACATATCGGAACCCTATGTCATGACATATGTATCCTAACTACTTCCAAAGGTTCGTACGGGACTTTTCAAATATCGTCACATTATCAGCTCAAATAATCATATAACACAATTCATTCACATATAAGCAATATTAATTCAATCTAAACACATTTATTTGTATATTGACTTACCTCGTACGGATATAAATGGATGTAAATGACTACTCGACCACTTTCGACTTCCCCCGATCAAATTCCGTTTTCTTTGGTTCTTGATCTATTCACATTCAAATTTAGCTTATTCATTCACCCAATCATTCAATTCAATCCAAATACACATGTTTAGGGAATTTTACAAATTAAGCCTCACATTTTCACATTTTGTCATTTAAATCCCTAATTCACAAAATCACCAAATACACATAATTTCTTTATTCCCATGCTTAGCCGAATATTTCATTAATCCATAGAAGCCTACATAATTCATTTATTTCACATTTTAGTCCTTCAATTTCTCATTTTCACAAATTAGCCCATAATAATCAAATTCATCAAAAATTCAAAGACAAAACATATCAATCTAACATCAAGCTTTCATATTTCACCATTTAACATCAAAAAGCTCACAAAATCATTAATGGCATAACTCACAATCTTTATCAAATTTAAAAATTGAGACATGGGCTTAAGAGAACACGAAACAACGATCACAAAAAACGTAGAAATTATCAAAAACTGAAACAAAACATACCATAATCAAGCAAAACCTAGGCCTAACCCTATTTTGCTTTCTTTCTTTCTTTTTCTTTCAAATTCGGTAAGAACAGGATGATAATGGCCTATTTTTTATGTTTGTTTTATTTAATAAACATTATGTAATCTTTTACTAAATTAACCTTTTAATTAACATTAAAATCCCACTAACATATGTCCATATTTGTCCATGCATTAATCCAAGGGTCCCTTTACCACATAAGGACCTCACACTTAATAAGACACATCAATTCGACACATAATTAAATAAAAGGACAATTTTGTATTTTCTACGATTTAGTCCTTTTTGCAAATTAAACATATAATTGATCAAATTAAATGATAGAACTTTTACACATATCAATTCATGTATTATAAGCAAAGAAAATAATATCAAAATATTTTTCTGACTCAAATTTGTGGTCCCAAAACCACTATTCCGACTAGGGTCTAAACCGGACTGTTACATTTATGATGAATAGATGCATGAGAAGATTTGAAAATGACCATATGTTAATCAGCCTAATTTGCGTTGTGATATAGTACGATGTATATGCTTAAACTGTGATTCGTTTGATATGAGAAAAAGGAAAGACAGGCGCAATTGTTGATTAAAGTCATTATGAAAACATAGAGAGACATGAGCTACAAATAAGTGAAATATTGTTAAGCTATATGTTGAAATTATGATTACTTGTAAATGATGTGCATGTTGTTAAAAGAGTTGAAATAACTTGCTAAATAATGTGATATGCTATAATGGGGAGATTATGGCTGCTAGTTTAATACCAAGATATGCAATTAACGTTTGTAATATAAAAGAGTAAGCATTATGAATGAGTAAGTGGTAATCATGAGGTTTAATGCAAATTGTATTAATAATACTCTTATGGATGGATAAAGTAAATGAATGTTAATAGTTGTTTAGTATTTACATATGAACTTACTAAGCTCTATTACTTACTCCCTTTCCTTTCCTATTTCTTATAGGTTAATTTAGCTAGCTTGGGTTGGAGATTGCCGGAGATGCTATCACACTATCAAGTTATCATTCGGGTATAAGTGAATGCAAGTATTCTAAGTTTATGGCATGTATAGGCACTTTATCTTTTGTTAATGATGTCAATGTTAATGTGGTCATGTGTGTTGACCTATTATGGCTATGGTCTAATTTGTATATAGCCATGAATGATGGCTTATGTTGTTTATATGATTATTCAAATGCATATGCTAATGTCCTTATGAATATGAAGTTGGTATGAGTTGTTTTAGTAAAGCATAATGCTATTAGAATGATGGAAGTGAATATGTACATGATATGTTATTGCTTGATTATGTTAGTTCAATTTGAACGCATTTGTATGCCATAAAAGTTGCCATGTGATGTTGCTTGAGGGTGACAAGATGGATTAGAAAATAGCCTTGTATTTGTCCACACAGGTAGACACACGGGCGTGTGTCTAGGCCGTGTGTGACACACGGTTTGCCCTATTGGCATGTGATCCGGCCGTGTGCCCCCTGAACCTTAGTATAGCAAAACAGAATGTCCAGAATTGGCCACATAGGCTGAGACAGAACCGTGTGTCTCGGCCGTGTGAGTGACACAGCCTTGGGACATGGGCGTGTGCCCTTGCCATGTGAAGTCTACACCTGATTTATGAAAAATCATGATAATAAAATTGACCACACGGCCTAGCACACGGGCGTGTGACCTGGCCGTGTGGCTACCATTTGTTGCTAACATCATAAACAAAATGTAACCTAAAATCGACACGGCCTAAGCCCACGGGCGTGTGACATGCCACACGGGCGTGTCCATTGACCAACATAGGCGTATGCCCCTAAAGGCTCAAAATTTTTCTAAGTTTCGTAAAATCTTCCTAAGGTCTCGGTTTAGTCCCAAACCACCCTCAATGTATGTTTCGGACCTCGTGGGCCCATCTAAGGGACGATGTGCACGTGAATGAAAAGTTTTAATTTAGATGGAAATTTAAGTCTCGGTTTTGTATGATTGCTTGAGTTTATGTTCGGTAATGCTTCATACCCTGTTCCGGCATCGAATACAGGTAAGAGGTGTTACAAGCAATGCAATTCATGGGAAATAGTGGTCTACACTGGACCATTCCAAGTGGCCTTTTCTACACAAACAGTAGTCAATGATGCCGGGGCTGAGCCAGGAACTAAGGAGCAACCTGAAGACTGCGCAAAGCCCAAAGAAAAGAAAAGAAAGCACTCCAAGGATAAAAAACGAAAGAAGGGGAAGAAAAGGATGAGAAAGAAACATCATGCAGCCACATCGATGGTTGTGGACAACTGAGTAGGTTTTTTTCAAGATTAAGTTATAGTATTCATGTATTGCATGTAGCTGTAGGTTTTATTTTAATAAGTATACATTGTCATTGCATTTTCATTGTCATTACATATTCATGCCAGTGTGTTGGGGACAATGCAATCTTTAAGTTTGGGGGAATGTATATGGGATTTGGAAATACACCCACATTTCAAATTTTTTTGATGCATGCAAGGTTTATGTATAATTGTTTGAAAATTTTTTGTTACATTCGATTCTTAATTCTTGGATCATGTAAATTGTCAATGAATGAGTTGGATAAATTTGACTGAATGTTGTATCTTCAATACTTTGATGAATGATTTAGGTTGCATTAGTAATAAATGAGTAGTAGCATTCCTTGAATCTTGAATGAAACTTCCTTTTTCAGCTCTCTCTCTCTCTCTCTATATATATATATATATATATATATATATATATATATATATATATATATATATAGATATATAGATAGTTATAAATAAGAGACACTCCAAAGTAGGTGTATTTTGGAATGTTAAAAAGGGAACACTCTAATACAAGCGTTAGAAAAATGAATCTGGCCAAAGGCTGTTGCTGTATGAGTGTGTGTCGGTGCAATTACGTGCTCCCTGGGGTTTTTTTGCATGCCATTGTTACTTCTCAGGAACAAGGGTACAATAATGCAACTATATCTCTTATTCCGGAAAAAAATTAAAGTATTATACAATAAATGCTATGTTACTAGATAAAATTTAGGATGTGAAGCATGATGCTGACCTTGATGAAAGTGCAATCTTACTCATTCATGCTTATGTATTGTCGATGCTGTAACACCCCAAACCCGGCCTAGACGTTACGACAGGATCTGGCATGTCACATAAATCGTTAAAAAGTTCGTAATCTCTTTGAAACTTTGAGCTTTTTTGTTTGTGAAAATCTGGTTTGTCTTTATGGTTTTCTTGTAAAAACGTTATTGTGATTATTCCCGAAAACTTGTTTATAACAGAAATCAGATTCAGTGAATTGCGAAGATGTGATATTTTGAAAACAGTTATTGTCATTTCATGAAAACCACGTGTTTATAAGTTTAACAGTTATTAATGAAAACTTAAAAAGAAAATAAACCAACGGCCTTATTACAAAATATTAACCCACCTTAAGAGTATAACAGTAATTTACCCACCGAGGGTATTTCAGTAATTTACCCACCAAGGGTACTTTGGTAATTTTTCCCTCCAGGGGTATTTTGGTAATTTTACTCTCCAGAGGTATTTCGGTAATTTCACATTCAATGGCCTTTCCGAAGGCCTACTATCGCCTCGAGTGACACATGACCATTTTTAGGTCACTACAGAATTATTGGGCCTAAAATCCATCTTAGGCCCAATCGGGCCCACACGCTCGTGTGGCCCATTTCGCATGATTTCGGTCTCAGATTTACAGATTTTGCATTCGGACTTATCATTTGATAATTTTTCTAACATATTTGCCCAAGTGGGCCGGATAGCCCATTGGGCCCACTTGGCCCGTTTTGGCTCGATCAGGCCCATTACGGCCTCGACTTCGCAAGAGTGCTCGTGACACTCTCAAAAACTTACTATCATTATTCGTATCTCGATTTGCCACTACGAGCGTTCGTACGCTCTAGTGGTCATAGATACCAATTTTCTGGCTTTTCGACTTTCGGCCGAGTCACAGAACATTGTAGGCATGCATTCGGAAGGATGTGAGATTACACACCTGTACAGGTGTAGATTGGAACCCTCGATATTACGCACCACAAAGAAAACCTCCTTCGATGCACCAAACCGCTCAGCCCTACCCCTTGACTAACACCCACGGGTTCCCTCAGATTTGGCAAGAACAGGTTTTTGAACAATCAGAAGTTGAATCGCCACAACCCTCAGAGATGATAATCAACTCGTAAAGAAGAAGAAAGGATGAGTTTTGGCTTAACCAAATAGGAAATGACAGATGAAGTATTAATGGAGAATGGATTCGGCCCTATTAAAAAATAACAAGATAGTAAGTATTTGGCTTATACTTTGAGCGGAGAGGGGAAAAAACAATAGGAGAAGAAGAATAATCAAAGAGAAAAGAAGAGTGAGAGAGTAGAGGCTTACCAATTAGAGAACACAAGATGAATATGTTGGTGTAGGCAAGGTTCGGCTACTAGAAGAAAAGTGTCAGAAAAGAATTCGGCCAATCAAAGTTTAGGCAATCATGAGAAGAGAAAAGAGTTTGGAAAGAAATTGGGAAGAAAGGAATAGTGAAGTTGAGGTTTTGGTAAGGAAGAATTGAAGACGAAAAGACCCAAAATGCCTTGAAAAGAAAAGTGACTAAAATGCGAAAATGCTAGGGAGAGCTAGAGAAATTCAGCACCCTTCCTACCCTTGACCGAATGTGCACTCTTCCAATACCAAGTCTCTTGGCCGAATTTTCCCCTTCACTTCCCTATATTCGGCCAACTCTTCCTACACCATAATCCCTTGATTTTCTCCATAAATCTCTCCCCAATTCACTCTTTATCTCCTATTCGAAATCACCCAACCACCTTGACCAATTCAAACACTCCTCCATTAGAATTTGATTCCAACACAACCTCTTGTCATCTCCGGAGCAAAATAAAAGTCTCTAACTTGCCATCAGTGGGATTCGAACTCTTTCCCTCCCTGCTCTGCCAATGACGCCACAGCCACCTTGCCACTAGACTCCTTGTGTCTCCTAAATGCGCCCAATTATTCTTAAGTCCTATTGCCATCAGCCCTATCCACTAAAAGTCCAAAAATGAAAAATCTTCCTATGGCCTAACTTGAACCCTGGACTTCATAGAAACCTAGTAACCTTCCAAAATCACCGTCCTAACAGGTCCAACTTTAGATAATGCCGTTCCCATATTCCCAAAAATTTTAAAATGTTTCTACGCTCGTGGCCCAATAGGCCCAATTCTACTAGGCTCAAATTCAGGGTGTTACAGATGCAATATTCTTTCATCTAAATTTGATTCATTCATTGGGAATTTAGAGGGTTCAAGTTGCTAGAATGATCATTTACCTTAGAAAAATTTTTGTAGCCTTGCTAGTTTCTGTTTTACTTGAGGACAAGTAAAAACTCATGCTTGGGAGTGTGATTGTACTAGAAAGAACATATATTTTCTTCCTACTTATTGGTTAATTTTTTCCCATTTATTTACCCTTAGCATACATTTTAGCATGTTCAGTTTAGTAAATTGCATTTATAACTTAGTGAATCCTAGCCTATTTTATCCTTACTTTTGCTATCTTATTGCATTAGTGTCGCTACATGAGTTAATTCTAGATTGCGTCCAGAATTGTCGCCGCAGTTGACAGCTGTCTCATAAGAGCCAACCATGCATGAGTTGTCTAGTCTCGTGTAACTACCCTGTATGAACAAGGACAGAAGAATCCTAAGGGAAGGTGTAACACCCCTAACCCGAAACAGGGTTATGGAGCATTACTAGAGATTACAGAACAAACAAAAAAAATTCACATTTATACAGTATTCATATCAGAAATCAATCATTAAGCCCCTTATATGAGCCCTCAAGGTTTAAAACATGCATTTGAAACGAGTCAGGACTAAACCGAGTACTCAAAGAATTTTTCACAAAATCTCAAAATTTTTCCTAGGTGCAGAGGTCACATGCCCATGTGGTCAGGCAATGTGGTTCACACAGCAAGGGACATACTCGTGTATTAGGCCGTGTAACTCTCTAACTTTGGTCACATGCCCGTGTGCTAGACCGTGTATAGATGCAGGGTCACACGGCCAAGCCACACACTCGTGTGCCAAGCCGTGTGATTAATTCTGAGCATTCTATTTTGACATTTTAGAGATGCAAGTGGCACACGGCCAGATCACACGGCCATGTGCTGGGCCATGTGTCACACACGACTAAGACACATGCCCATGTCGCTGCCTGTATGGACAAAGTAAAGCCATTTCTAAGCCTTATTTCTCACCGAAATATTTTTTCCACTTTCATAGACATTTTAATACATTCCCAAGTCAGCACAAAACGTTCAAATCAAGCCAAAACTGAGTCTTATGCATGACTTATCATTACCTATGTTCAAGTGTTTAAACTTATCAAATAATATATATATACACATATAAGTATACTTTCTCATTTATGCTTACTTAAAGCCATTTATCATTAAGTTTATATGCTTTTCATCACATAACCATTTCAAACACATCATAATAAGGGCTTATACAATTTCATCAAAATATGTTTAATACTAGCCATCCCAATGGCTAATTACAACCAAAGCATTATCATGCCAACATTGGCCAAATTAACCTATACATGCCATTATAACCATAATTAATTTACCATATATACCAAGATGGGCCAATTGATAGTGTGAGTGATCTCCATCGATGCTTCCAATCCAACGAGCTTCTGAATTACTATAAGACACGGGAAAATAAAATAGAGTAAGCATGAAATGCTTAGTAAGTTCGTATAACATGGTAAATAACTTACCATATATTAATGTTTAAAATAAACATGCAAGGCACTATCAACCAATTTGGTTACAAGCCTTAAACACATATCCTAATCATGTTAGCCAAGTAATCATGATCGCTAAAATCAAAGTTTTAAAATTTATAAAAGAATGATCAAAACACGAAAACTAACTCTGATAACGATTAAAGGCAAGTGTACCTATCGAACAGTAGTATAGCTTAGGCACGACCGGATATCGAACCCAAAGGAGCTAAGAGTACTAATACTAACTTTCTTTTTATTATTTAGCCTTAAAAATAGAGAGAGGTTGCTTTAAACTATATTGACGAAGACTAAACTAAAGACACAAAAACAAAAAGGACAAATAGGAAGATAACTTTGAAGGAAAACTCAGTTGATTACAATGATACCCTCAGGAAGAATCCACCTAGACTTCACTTGTTATTTAACCCTAAATGATATGATTTCTTTTACTTAGCTTGATCCGTAAGACTCCCTATCCTATATTAAACCCTCTCTCGAGGCGAATAACGTTAACCCTAGGTTAATTAGTGGAACTCTCGTTCGTTTATAATAACCCCTTAGGATAGCAGTAAATCGATCAATGGACTCCCATATTAGGTTTCACCCTAATTCGGCAAAATCTCATAACCCTATCTCTAGGCATTCGATCAACTCCACTTAATTATGTTAGATCTACTCTTAGGCAGGGTCTATTCCTCCTCCACTTAAGCACATTAGATTTGGATTAAGTAACATAATTAAGAACAAACTAAGCAATTATCATATAACTTAGAAATCAAATAACAAAATTCATCAAGGTTTTATCCCCTTCAGGTATCTGAAGGGTTTAGTTCATAATGAATAAAAAGAACATTACAAGAGAAAAGATAAAACAAAACATAAGAAAATCCTAAAACCCCCTGAAGGAATTGAAGGAGAAATCCGCCGTCTTGAGTATAATTCTGGCTTCTTGGGATGAATCAACTGGCTATCCTCGTGTTATTCCCTAATTCTGATCTTCTCAGCTTGGCTCATTGGCCTAGCTTTGACACCGATTTCAGCTTCTACCGAACTCTCCTTCAAGTTGCCCCCTTGGGTGTTTATATAGACTTTGTGATGCCTTACTTGGCCCTTAAGTATCCTAATTTAAGTCGAATTCCTACTAGGGTGTTTGAATAGTCTTTGGAATGTGTTTCTTTTGCCTCCAAGCATCCTTTCTCGAATGAAATTGCTCTTTCCAGCGACAGAGGCACGGCCATGGCACACGCCCGTGTGAATCGTGGCTAGGCTATTTTTGGACTTTTAATGAGGCACGACTGTGTTTATCGGGGTCCAGGCCGTGTCGATTTCATGAATTGACCTATTTACTCCGTTTTGGGCCCGTTTTGTGTTTTTTCATCCTTGGGTGCTTTCCTGGGTATAAGACATGAAAAGAAAGGATTAAGAGCACCTTTTTACATAAATCGTGGGATAAATCATCCAAAAGCATACTAAATGTGGGATTAAAATATGTTACTTTTACGGTTTATCAAATCACATATAATAGTTCTTAATCATGGATGAATAAAGTCATTAAGTAAGTTCCACAACCCAGTAACAACCAATTCATGTATTATTATATCAGGTAATATCATTTCTATGTGTTTCATGTACACATGGGTAATAATTCGTTTCTAAGTCATACTATCTCATATAAATATCAAGAAACATATATGAGCTCAAAAATAACCAAATTCCCATGTACCTATATTTTCAACATCATGAATTCATATAACATATACAAATCATACCCATGTATTCTCAAGTACATTTCCATAATATTTTGTCTCAAGTTCAGATTATTTCATATCAGAATTTTGCTCATTAAATCAATTGAAATATCAATGAAAACCTGGGTAAATACACTCGAGGTGTACAAATATATAATCATAGATGAACATATTCATCAAACAAGTTCCATATTCATATATCACTATCTCATACTTCCATATATCATGTATTGTCATTTTCATGTATTTTAGGCAAATATATGTAATAATTCATTTCATGTTCAAATTTTCTCATGTTAGGATTTTTCCCGTTGAATTTATTTGAAATATTGATGGATATACAGGTAGTACACTCGAAGTGTACAAATAAGAAATCCATCAATTTCATGTTCAGGGGTACCAATAAGGGCACATAATCAGGAAGCACACTCTCGAGCTATATATCAGGATGCTCATATGAGCCTTGTAACAGGAAGCTTTGTAACAACCCATTTTTAGTCAAATCGAAACAGTGGTTTCGAGACCACAAATCCGAAGTCAAAATATTTTTTTTATTATTTTAATGTTTACAGTAGGATAATATGTTTATGTGAAAATTTCGTTAAGAAATTTTATCGTTTGATTAGTCAATTTGATAAAAAGGACTAAATCGCGTAAAATGTAAAACTTGTGTTCTATTAGATAAACGTGTCCAATTTCTATAGAACCTTAAAATGGAGGTCCTTATGTTGTAATAAAACCATCCATAATGTGAATGGACATATTTAGACACATTATTAGGTGTTTTAAAGGTTAATATTAAAGGTTAAAAATGTAATTTATATAATAAACATAGTAAAATAATAAGAACAAAAGTGTTGTCTTCCTAATTTCATGCATCCACCAAAATTTTAAGCTTAGAAACCTCCATGGAAGCTTGTTAGATTCGGCTAAGCAAAACTTATTTTTCAATCTGTTTTTAATGATTTCTATGTTTTTGAGATCGTTGCAGCTTAATCTAGCTAGCCTAGGGACTAATTTGTAAAATTGTTAAAGGTTTAGGGTTTTCCATTGATTAATATATGAGTATTTTGATTTTTAATGATAGATTATTAATGTTTGATGATAGTTATACAAGTTTTGTTAAGTGATTTTTTAGTGAAAATGCAAATTAGGGATTAATTTGTGAAAAGTGTAAAATTGATTGTTAAAATGTGAAATAAATGAAAAATATAGGTTTCTAGGGACCTAATTAAAATTCTGCTAGCATGGGTTATGGTTGAATTGCATTAATTTTTGTTTTTATGAAATAAGGACTAAATTGTAAAAGTTGTGAAATACTTGGGACAAAAGTGTAAATATGCTTTAATTAGTGTTTTAGATTAAATTGAATAGGAAGGTAATTAAGTAAGTTAAATTTGATATTGTATAGAACAAGAAAAGTAAAATATAATCTTAGATCGGGGAAAGAACAAGGTTTCGAAATAGTTAACTCGTTTCGTCGTTTTTACATCTGAGGCAAGTTTGTAAGTAATAAGCATTATTATAATTATGTTTTTAATGCTTTGATCTTGTATGAATTGTGAATATGACTCTATGGAAACGTTTGATGAAGATTCGACAAGTGTGAAATCCCAGTTGAACCTTAGGAATAGATTTGGATACTAGTGACATCTGTAACAACCCAACCCCGGTCTAGAAGTTAGGCCCGAATTCGACGTGTCACATTGGAGTGTTTTTTCGAAACCCAGGTTTTCATTGAACAACCCTTCTTACAATTAGAACATTTCGCTATTTAAAACCTCAGATTTTGTTTACTTGTTTTTAAAAGTCATTCTCTTGTAAAACGTTGTTACCTTTAAAACTTTATTTGTTGCGAAAGCTTAATTTAAAACTGTTGCGGAAACGTGATGTTTTGAAAAATAGTTGTTGTTTTGGTATTCTACTTCTAGCCTATAAATAAGATCCCAAATTTAAAACCCAGAAATTAGAAAGGCTTTATTACAACCCAAAAATAAATAAGGTAAATAAAATCCAAAGCAAGTTTAAATGTATGGCCATCTCCAAGTCCCTCGCAGCTCCGAACTGTCTATGTATGGGGATTACCTACACAGTTAAACAATTGGGTGAGTTTGCGAAAATTTAGTGTGCACCCTAAATAAAAACAGCGATCAATTAGAATAGTTTGGGCCTAGGCCCATCTCAGAAGCAGTGTCCAACTGGCCTAAGCCCATTACAGAACAGATGCAGTGTGGGCCTTAGCCCTAAACAAAACAGAATCAGAATAATCAAGCATGCAAAAACCCTAACCATCTAGCCTCTACACACCAGCTCCATCTAACGGTACACACCATATGGGGATATAGTATCAACCCACCCATCCCTACACACCACATGATAGTATCGATGCGACATTAAATAGAATTTGCAGCAGAGTTGCCAGAACGGTAGGCTAATAACCATCAGAAATATGCAGTAGTGCTGCCAGAACAAAATACTTCCTCCAATCACATAACCCAACCCCATGCATCATAATATCACATGAATGCAACCATATCATAAATAGCATACAATAACAATCATATAACATGGAAGGGCATTTTAGTCATTTTGCCCTTTAGGGGCATAATGGTCATTTTAGCCTGTAGGGGTATTTCGATCAATTTACAACCTTCCCGAAGGTCTACAGTCACCACGAGCGACACAGATAACATATATCGTCAAAACGGTGTAATTAGGCCCAAAGCCCAATACTCGACCCAAAAAAATTACTCGCGTAGGGCCTATCAAAACTGCCTTTGGCCATGTGATCGCCATGGCCAGCTCATTATTTCCTATCCAACCAAAAAAATTACTCGCGTAGGGCCTACGGGCCCACTAGGCCCATTTCGATTCATTTGGCCTCAAAAACGGCTTAAACCTATGAGAACGCTCATGGTGGCCTCTATAGACTAACACCCATGTTCACGGGCTCGGTTCACCATACGCACGATCACACGCTCGTGTGGCAACCGTTGTCGTACTTTCAGCTTTTCAGCATTCTGGCATTTGTCGATCTCCTGTTTGGGTGGTGGTGTACACAACTTGTGTACGAAACGTGTCAAAGTCCATGACCACAGACCTTGACTGACTGAGTGTGATTTCAGCCCACCCAAAACGCTGACAAGATTGCTAACAACCTCCTTGATGGTTATCTGCACATTAAGCGGATTCATTACTCATGTTGCTTAAACTTGTGGTTTGAATCCACATATATTGGCCTATGGAAAATGCAAATCCTAAAGTGAGAAAAAGGCATTAGGCCAATACCAACCCAAGCCAACATAATCTAGTTCAGATCAATCACAACGAACAGCATTACCTTCGGTCAAGAACAAGCAAAAAGGTTCCAATCATATATGCAGCTCTAGAGAACTCCTTCACTCCTCAAGGATTACTTAGACTCGAATCAACACCATAACCAAGAAAAAAGATAAGAATCGGCATTAAAGAAAAAGAGGAACAAAGTCAAAAAATAGAGACATACTGATGGATCTCAAAACTAACTATTATTTCGACAAAGGCAAGCACACCTATTGAACAGTAGTATAGTTGTGGTGGGTCTAGAATATCGTATCCTCAAGGACCAAGAGTACTTAGTATTAACTATCTTTTTTATTATCTAGCCTAATAATTTAGGGGATTTGTTTTTAATCTAAAATTAACTAACTAATTTAACTAACTATGAACGCGACAAAGACTAAATTGAGAAAATACTTTTGGACAACTTATATGAGATAGGCAATACCTGAGGAAGAATCCACCTAGACTTCACTTATTACTTTTGATTCATGTGATTTATTTACTTGGCTTAATCCGTAGAAATCCCTAAATTATTTTAATACCTCTTTCGAGGCTACTAACAATTGACTCTAGGCTGATTAATTAAAATCTCTTTCTAATTAAAACCCCTATTGTCGCATTAACTCGATCTATGGATTCCCTTATTAGGTTTGACCCTAATTCGGCAGATTTTCATCGCTCTATCCCTCGGGTTGCAATCAACTCTGCTTAATTGTGTTGATCTACTCTTAAACATGGACTTTTGCTCCACTGAATAAGTACATTCGACTTGGATCAATAACTTGAATTATCAAAGAAAGAATAAGAACTTACAATTAAGATTAAGCACAAGTATTTATCTCATAAATCAATAATAATAAGATCTGTCTTAGGTTTCATCCCCTTAGGTATTTGGGGAATTTAGTTCATACTAAAAGGGGAAGACATATTAGAATAGGGAAAACAACAAAACATAAGAAAACCCAAAAACTTCTAAAGAACATGATGGGAGATCCTCCGTCTTGATGGAGATCCTTCTCCTAAGCTGTTCCCATTGGAGTATTTTCTCCTTTTACTCGGCGTTTACTCGACGACCTGTCGAACTCTATTCGACCTCTAGTTGACGTCCCCTTTTAGGTTGCCCCTTAGGGTGTTTATATAGGCTTTGGAATGCCTATCTTGGTCCACAAGTGTCCTATTCTGAATGGAATTCATCCTAGGGTCGACAGGGACACGCCTGTGGTCGATAGCCTAGGCCGTGTTTGATCCGGCTTGTCAACACGGCCGTGTGATCTGCCCGTGGTCGATAGCCCAGGCCGTGTGCTTTCCAAGGTAGGCCCACTTTCACCTATTTTTGACCTGTTTCTCATTTTTTTCGACTTCCTAAGCTCTCCTGAGTATAAAACATGAAATTAAGAGATTAGGACCATCAAATTCATCAAACTCAATGGAAACTCATCCAAAATTAAGCTCAGCATGGGGTTAAAATATGTGTAAATTATGGTTTATCACATAAAGTGTAACAGTCTGGTTTACACCCTAGTCAAAATAGTTGTTTTGGGACCACAAATCTGAGTCCGTATAATATTTTAATATTATTTTCTGTGTCATTGATATGTGACTAAGAATGTGGTGAATTTTCGTGAGCTAATTTGTCTATCTGTGTGTTTAATTTGACAAAAGGATTGAATTGCATTAAAATGCAAATTTGCATGTTTTATAAAAGGATACTTATTTGTTATGTCTTTTTAAGAGTAAGGACTCATGTGGCAATTAAGACACTTTCATAGTTAGTGGACGGCTAAGGTCATAAATGACCTTGAACTATTTGTTTTAATAAATTTGATTAAAGGTTAAAAATGTCTTTTATGTATTAAATGATTATATGATAAATAAAAACATGAAAATGGCCACATTATCATCCTTTGTTAGCCGTAATAAGCAAAGAAAGAAAAGAAAAACATAAGCAGGGGTCCGTTAATGTTTCGAGATATCTGTTTCCCTGCTGATCTGATGCTTTTGCCATTTGATGAGTTTGATATCATTTTGGGTATGGACTGGTTGTTTATGCATGATGCTATTGTAAACTGTAAAAGAAAAACTATTAACTTAAGATGTCTGAATAATGAAATTGTACGGATTGAGTCTGATGATTTGAATGGGTTGCCTGCTCTGATATTTGTTTTGAAAGCTCAAAGTTATGTGAAACAGGGTTATGAGGCATATTTCGCTTATGTGATTGATTCGAAAGTATTTGAGAAGAAAGTTGAATTAGTGTCTAATGTTTGTGAGTTTTCTGACGTATTTCCTGAAAAATTACTGGGTTTGTCTCAAATTCGTGAAGTTGAGTTTAATATTGATCTATTGCCTGGTACAACACCTATATCGGTAGCTCCGTATAGAATGGCACCAACATAGTTGAAAGAGTTAAAGTCACAGTTGCAAGAATTGATAGATAGAGGGTTTGTAAGACCGGGTTTCTCGCCTTAGGGTGCTCCTGTTCTGTTTGTGAAAAAGAAAGATGGCATGATGAGAATGTGCATTGACTATCGTCAACTGAATAAGGTGACTATAAAGAATAAATATCTGTTGCCCTGAATAGACGATTTATTTGATCAGTTAAAAGGAGCTATTGCATTTTCAAAGATTGATCTGAGATTTGGATACTACCAGTTGAGAGTTAAAGATTCAGGCATTCCGAAGACTACTTTCAGAACGAGGTGCGGGCATTATGAGTTTTTAGTTATGCCATTTGGACTAACCAATGCTCCTACTATTTTTATGGATCTGATGAACAGAATTTTCAGACCGTACCTAGATCGATTTGTTGTGGTGTTCATAGATGACATCTTGATTTATTCACGTGATGAAAATGAGCATGTTCAACATTTGAGGATCGTGTTGCAAACTCTAAGAGAAAAGTAATTGTATGCAAAATTCAGCAAATGTGAATTCTGGTTGCACAAGGTTAGTTTTCTGGGGCATATTTTGTCAACTTCTGGGATCCGAGTGGATTCGAGTAAAAGTTCTGCTATTCTAAATTAGAAACCTCTGAGAAATGTATCTGAAATCCAAAGTTTTCTGGGTTTAGTTGGTTATTATCGTCGAATTTGTAAAAGGATTTTCAGTGATAACTACTCCGTTGACTAGATTACTTCAGAAAGATGTTAGATTTGAATGGTCGGATAAATGTCAGAAAAGTTTTGATCAGTTGAAAACTCTGTTAATAGAAGCTCTAGTGTTAGTACAGCCAGAATCGGGTAAAGAATTTGTTTTATACAGTGATGCTTTGTTAAATGGTCTGAGATGTGTTTTGATGCAGGAAGGCAAAGTTGTAGCTTATGCCTCGAGACAATTGAAACCTCATGAAAAGAACTATCCGACTCACGACCTTGAGCTAGCTACGATTGTGTTTGCACTTAAGATTTGGTGCCATTATCTGTATGGTGAGAAATGTCATGTGTTTTCAGATCATAAAAGTCTGAAATATCTGATGACTCAAAAAGATTTGAACCTGCGTCAAAGAAGATGGTTAGAGCTGTTAAAAGATTATGAGCTCGTGATATATTATCATCCAGGTAAAGCGAACATTGTTGCTGATGCGTTAAGTAGAAAATCATTGTGTGTATTACGTGCTTTGAATGTTCAGTTAGATTTGTCTGATGATAGTTTTGTATTAGCTGAGTTAAAAGCGAAACCATTGTTTATACAGCAGATATGTGATGCTCAGAAATCTGATAATGAGTTATTAGCAAAACGAGTTCTGTGTGATTCGAATTTTGAATCTGAATTTTGGGTTGTCGATGATTGCTTGAATTTTCGAGGTCGTATCTATGTTCCGAGAAATTTGGAGTTGATTCAACTGATTTTAAGTGAAGCACATAACAGTCGTCTATCTGTTCATCCAGGAATTACAAAGATGTACCATGATTTGAAGCAACGCTATTGGTGGTCTGGTATGAAACGAGATATTTCTGACTTTGTTTTGAAATGTTTAATCTGTCAACAAGTGAAAGCTGAACATCAAGTTCCGACTGGTTTGCTACAGCCAATTCTAATTCCTGAATGGAAATGGGATAGAGTGATAATGGATTTTGTTTCTGGTTTGCCTCAGACTCTGAGAAAGAAAGATGCGCTTTGGGTCATAGTTGACTGATTGACGAAATCTGCCCATTTTATTCTGGTAAGATCTGATTTCTCACTTGAGAGATTAGACGAGCTTTATATTTCTGAAATTGTAAGATTGCACGGGGTGCCACTATCTATTGTGTTAGATAGAGATCCGAGATTCACATCGCGATTCTGGAAGAAGTTGCAAGAAGCTTTGGGCACAAAATTACACTTCAGTACAGCTTTTCATCCGCAAACAAATGGTCAGTCCGAACGGATCATTCAGATTCTTAAAGATATGTTAAGATGTTGTATACTTGAGTTTAACTGTAAGTGGGAACAGTATTTGCCATTGATTGAATTTGCATACAATAACAGTTTTCAGTCAAGCATCAAAATGGCACCTTAGGAAGCTTTATATGGGCGTAAATGTCGTACACCTCTGTATTGGACTGAGCTCAGTGAAAATGAGCTACATGGGGTTGATTTGATAAAAGATTCAGAACAGAAATTGAAATTGATTCGAGATTGTTTGAAAGCAGCATCTGATCGACAGAAGTCTTATGCGGACTTGAAACGAAAAGATATAGAATTTGAGATCGGCGACAAAGTATTTCTGGAAGTATCACTGTGGAAGAAAGTACTCCGATTCAGACGTAAAGGCAAGTTAAGTCCAAGATTCATTGGAGCATATGAGATCATTGAACAAGTTGGGCTTGTTGCATATAGACTAAGTTTGCCCTCTGAATTAGAAAAGATCCGTAATGTGTTTCATGTCTTGATGCTCCATAGATATCGATTTGATCCGTCACATGTAATTTCCCCATTTGAAATTGAAATCTGATCTGATATGACATATGAAGAAGAACCGATCCGTATCTTAGCTCGTGAAGTGGAAGAGCTAAGAAACAAGAAAATTCCATTAGTGAAGTACTATAGAATTGACACGGAATAGAAGAGGCTACGTGAGAGCCTGAAGATTCAATAAGACAGCAATATCCGAATCTGTTTAATGGTAAGATTTTCGAGGACGAAAATCCCTAAGGGGGAGAATTGTAATAGTCCGGTTTACACCCTAGTCAGAATGGTGGTTTTGGGACCACAAATCTGAGTCTGTATAATATTTTAATATTATTTTTTGTGTCGTTGATATGTGACTAAGCATGTGGTGAATTTCGTGAGCAAATTTGTCTGTCTGTGTGTTTAATTTGAAAAAGGATTGAATTGCATTAAAATGCAAATTTGCATGTTTTATGAAAGGATGCTTATTTGTTATGTCTTTTTAAGAGTAAGGACTCATGTGGCAATTAAGCCACTATCATAGTTAGTGGACAGCTAAGGTCATAAATGACCTTGAACTATTTGTTTTAATAAATTTGATTAAAGGTTAAAAATGTCTTTTATGTATTAAATGATTATATGATAAATAAAAACATGAAAATGGCCACAGTATCATCCTTTGTTAGCCGTAATAAGCAAAGAAAGAAAAGAAAAACATAAGGGTTCGACCATAGTTTTGGTCTAATTCAAGGTTAGTTTTCGATATGTTTTTGATAATTTCTATGTTTTTGCAATCGTTGCTTTGAGAGCTACAAAGCCCATGTATTAATTTTGTGAATTGATGATGTTTGTGTGATATGCCATTGATGATATCTTGAGATTTATGGTGAGTTACGGTGTTAAATGAAAGTTTTGAGATAGATGAACATACTTTGTTCTTGGATTTTTGATGAATTTAGCTAATTAGGGCTAAATTGAGAAAATAGCAATTTGAGGGACTAAGTTGCAAATTTGATGGAAAGTATGGGCTTGTATGATATATATGTTCATTCGGCTAAGCTTGGATGTGTGATGATTTTGTGAATTTGATGTTTTGAGAAGAATGGACTAAATTGATAAGTTGTGCAAATGTGAGGGTTAATTTGTAAATAGCCCTAAATATGTGTCTTTCGATTGAATTGAATGAGTTAATGAGTAAAAGGGTTGATTCTGAATATATTTAGATCAAGAACCTAAAAAAAATAGACTTAGATCGCGGAAAGGCGAAGCTAACTGAGTAGCCATTTCCGTTTCAGCTAAACGGAATCCGAGGTAAGTCATTATGCAAATAAACGTATTCGTATTGAATTATGTATGTTCTGAAGACTATTGTTATTGATGAAAACTTATGATATGATATGTTCATGAATTCCGAGATGAGGATTACTTAGTGACAATATCCGAGAAGTCCCGTACGAACCTAGGAATAGATAGGATTAGCTATGTCAAGACATAGGTATCTGTTCTGTTTTATCATGTAAGACCTCGTCTGGGACGTTGGCATTGATTTGAGATTTTCTGTAAGACCACATCTGGGACGTTGGCATTGATCTGATCTTTACGTGTAAGACCATGTCTGGGACATCGGCATCGTATTGATTCGTATAAGACCCTGTCTGGGACAGTGGCATCGATATCTGAGTGCATATAAGACCTCGTCTGGACGTTGGCATTGTATGACTATTCTGAGCTTTCTGAGTATCCTACTAGATTCCTAACGGTTCAATGGGCAAGTCTGTGATACGGATTGCAATTCCGAGCTAAGAACAAATACGTGAATGTATGTTCGTTTCAAGCACATTTCATATGTACACTAAATGTGTATAAAAAGGTAAGTACCTAAGTGATTTTTGATTGGAGGAAATGTACAATTGAATATGAGAATGTGATTGAGATACAAGAATAGTTATGTAAGAGAATTATGTATACATGTGATTCTTGAATTGATAAATGTGGCAATTATGGCCAAGGATATGGTTTAATGCATATATGTGAGAAATTCACTATGAATAGGAATTGTGCCAATGTCTCTATATGCTTAAATGTTTTACATGTTAAGTTTATTTGTATTATGACTTACTAAGCTTTTGGAAAGCTTACTACGTGTGTGTGATTTCTCTGTTTTATAGGTCGTCAAAGCTACTGAAGGCTCGGGACCATCAAGATTTGTCATCACACTATTCAACTTGTTTTTGGTACATTTTGAAGATATATTTTGCTAGATATGGCAAGTATAGGCTAGTCTTTTGTATTTGTAAATGAAGTGGATTTAACCATGTGATTTGGCTAGTTATATGTTGGTATTATCTTTAAATGAATGTGGTATATGAAGTATACTTTGGTATGGTTGAAGCATGTGAATTGGTCAAGTTTTTGGGTAAGCATTTGGATGAATTATACTTGATATACATATGTTTTGGTCTTGGAAGCTGGCATGGTTGAAATGTATATTTAATGTTTAGATTGAATGTTTTTTTTGGTTGTCTAGTATGCATGTAATGTGTTGGTAAATCTTGGTTGTAGGTATGACCCTAGTGGGTGGCATTTTGGCCTTGAAAATGGCCTATAATGTCACACGGTCGTGGCACACTGATAAACCGTAATTATAACATATTTTAGGCCCACATTTAGTATGCTTTTGGATGATTTATCCCTCGATTTATGTAAAAAGGTGCTTTTAGTCCTTTCTTTTCATGTCTTACACCCAGGAAAGCACCCGAGGATAAAAAGAACGATAAACGGGCCCAAAATGGACCAATTCGGGCCAAGGAAGAAATCAACACGGCCAGGACTTAAGCCCACACGGCCGTGCCACGCCAATCATCTAGAACACAGCCTTCTCCCGATTTACACGGCCGTGCCTCATTAAAGAAGTCCGAGCACGGCCTGGCCATGATCCACACGGGCGTGTGCCATGGCCGTGTCCCTGTCGCTGGAAAGAGCAATTTCATTCGGGAAAGGATACTTGGAGGCAAAGAAACATATTCCAAAACCTATTCAAACACCCTAGCAAGAATTCTACTTAAATTAGGAAACTCAGGGGCCAAGTAAGGCATCTCAAAGTCTATATAAACACCCAAGGGGGCAACTTGAAAGGAGTTCGCGGCAGGTTTAAATCCGTAAAGCTAGGCCAAAGAGCCAAGCCGAGAAGGTCAGAGTTAGGGAGTAACGCGAGGATAGCCAGCTGATTCATCCCAAGAAGCCGAAATTATACTCATGATGGCGGAATTCTCCTTTAACCCCATTAGGGAGTTTTAAGATTTTTCTTATGTTTTGTTTTATCTTTTCTCTTGTGATGTTTTCTTTTTACATTATGAACTAAAGCCTTCAGATACCTGAAGGGGGATGAAACCTAGACAGATTTTATTATTTGATTTTTAGGTTATATGATAAATTACTTAGTTTGTTCTTAATTATGTTGTTTAATCCAAATTCAATGTGCTTAGGTGGAGGAGGAATAGACTATGCCTAAGAGTAGATCTAACATAATTAAGCGGAGTTGATTGAATGCCTAGAGATAGGGTTGCGAGATTTTGCTGGATTAGGGTGAAACCTAATATGGGAGCCCATTGATCAATTTACTGCTTTCCTAGGGGGTTATTATAAGCGAACGAGAGTTCCACTAATTAACCTAGGATTAGACGTTATTCGCTTCGAGAGAGGGTTTAACATAGGTTAGGGAGTCTCACGGATCAAGCTAAGTAAAAGAAATCACATAATTTAAGGTTAGATAATAAGATAAGTCTAGGTGGATTCTTCCTGAAGGTATCATAAAAATCAACTGAGTCTTTTTCTAGTTATCCCCAAATTCATCTTTTTGTACTTGTTTCCTTAGTTTAGTTGTCGCCAATATAATTTAAAGCAACTTCACTATATTTTTAAGGCTAAATAATAAAAAGAATATTAGTATTAGTACTTTTAGTTCCTTTGGGTTCGATATCCGGTCTTGCCTAAGCTATACTACTGTTCGATAGGTACACTTGCCTTAATATCGTTGTCAGAGTTAGTCTCCAGGTTTGATCATTCTTTTATAAATATTTAAAACTCTGATTTTACAGCGATCACACACGGACGTGCCTAGTGACCGTGGGCTAAGTATATAGCTAGCACAAGAGTACACGGCCTTGGCACACAGACGTGCCTGCTGCCTAGTAACCGTGTGATTTTTGACAGGATCGACCACGGCCTGGGTACACAGGCGTGTTTTGTAGCTATGGAAGATAAGTCAGTTTCGACCACGGGGAGGACACACGGTGGTGTCTAGTAGCCGTGGGAGGCACACGGCCTTCCCACACGGGCGCGTAACCCCTAAAGCTTAGAAAAGTTTTAAATTTTTGGGAATGTTTGTATGTGTTTTGGTTTAGTCTCGACCCAATTTATAAGCATGTTTTAGGTCTCGTTGACTGTATTAAGGGACATTATGTTTGAGATTGATGGATGAATGTATGAACTTCTGAAAATATTTTCGATCGATCCGATAATGCCTTTAACCCTAGTCTGATGCCGGATACGGGTAGGGCTGTTACATAGAGACTTACCGATTGATATTTAGCCAACAAAAACCGATTGAATGAAAGGGAAAAGAGGATAGGATCGAGAGAGAAAGAGAGGGAGAGTAGAAAAGAATCGACAATGAAGGACTAGGGAAAAGATTGATGGAGCAAAACAATATTCGGTTACATGGGAGGAAAATGTTCGGTTACACAAAACCAAATGTGAGTGAAGGCAAAGTACCAATAATATTCAAGAGGGGAAAAGTGAGGGAGAGAGAAGAAGTTGATCAAGCAAAGCACAAAAATGGAGAGCAAAACCACAACTTGGCAAAATCCCGAAATGAGAATGACCAATTACCAATACCTAGCCGAATTTTACCCCAAAAGATCTCCCCACTTTCGTTCAGCCTTCCACACACTAAATTTCCCCCTAACACCACTTCTCAACCGAAACACTAAATGCCAGAGTTCTAATCTGGCAAGAGTCTTCTCCAAATTCAAACTTTCTTGATTTTCTCCTTAGTTTCCTCCCATCCATCTCTTCAAATTCGGCTAACAACAACCCCATTCAAATCTGTTCAAACTCTTGGTGTTTCGGTTAAACACAACTTCCTCCCAAGGCCACCAGCAAAAATAATCCCCATTTACGCAAGCAGGGACTCGAGCCGCAAACCAAATAGTACACTCCACATGCCACTATCCACTAGACCACATTGCTCCTTGTGTCATACTTTACCAAATTTTATTTATAACCGTACTAACCAAAGATAGGGGTTTTATTCACTTAAAATAAAAATTTTGCTAAAGCCCAGGTTTGAACCTAGGACTTCTCAAGCACTCCCACACACTCCTAAATCACCTAACCAACACACCAAACATGCAATTGTGATAATTCGTGCACACATAAACTTTTTTGTGTAGCCTTCTAGCGGCTCCCACGCCCAAGGCCCAATTCTACTAGGCCCAAATTCAGGGCGTTACAACTCTACCCCCTTAAAGAAATTTCGTCCTCAAAATTTCCAACTATCTAATAATCGCACAATACAGGTTACACTGCTACACTTCTGCTGTGCACAGTAATTCTAATTGCAAATTAGGTAAATAGCACACTATGGGTAAATTACGTACCAGTATTCGCATCTGGAGCGTCTCTATGCTCTCGGCAACGTGCTGCATAAACCAAAGCTGGCTGCCTCGCCTCTGCAGGACCAATACCTATGCCTAGAGCTCCACGACCCAGACCGTTTCTATCCCCGGCCTGACCATGGCCTCTAGGCGGCTGCTGACCGCCCATTGGTGACTGTATATTCCCACTCTAGTAGATTGCGCCTAAACTAGCCTTCGTGGACAATCCTTGATGCGGTGCTCCATTGATCCGTACCTCAAACAGGCTCCCATGCTTTTCCAGCATTCCCCAAGATGACTCCTCCCACACTCAGCACAAGGTTACAACCTGTCAGTAGCAACAGGGGGCCCAGTTCTGACTGGTCCATCAACTCTGGCCCTTTTCCTGAGCCTCAGCTCGAAATCGGTGGGCTCTACATCCCTTCTGTTTTTCCTTTTGTCTTTCTCACGATTCTGGCGCTCTGCACGCTTCACCTCCACAACAATTTTAGCTTTCTCTACTAACGCAGCAAAGTCCCGCTCCTTCTGTGGAGCTATCAACACTCAGAGATTGTCTCTGAGGTCGTCCTCAAACCGAACACAATGTTCGTACTCCGTTGCCACAATTCTTTGAGCATACCAGCTAAGTCGCAAAATTCTGTCTCGTACTCAGCCACAGACTTGTCACCTTGAACCAGATTCAGAAATTATTTCCTACGAGTGTCCACATAGCTAGTGCCCACATACTTTCCTTGAAATGTGGACTTGAAGAATTCCCAGGTCAATCGATCAGACGAGGTACCCTCTTTTACCGTAAGCCACCACTAATAGGCTTCATCCCTCAGCAAGGACAAGACACCCTTCAACTTTTGTTTCGGGGTGTAGTCGAGGTCATCCATAATTCTTTCGGTGGCCTCCAACCAGTACTCTGCCACACTTGCGGCCACCCCAGAAACTCCCCTGAAGATCTCTGCTCCATTTGACTGGAGTCGTTCCGTATTCAACCCACGGCCCCCAAATAACGGTATTAGGCCCAACAGACCCAACAACTTTTTCCAAAATACGAAGCACCTCCTGAGACTGAGTGTCATCCCCAGCTGCTCGGTCGAACAACCCTTTCTTAGCCATCAGTGAAGCTGATGCTTCTATCACCTCGACATTGGGCATGTGGCCTGACGCTGAAGACCCAGCCCTAGCACTTCCGCGGGCTCTACCGTGGCCTCTTGTACCTCTTCTAGTGTTCATTATCGCGTCGTGTAAAGTCTGTATTAGGAATTTTATGCAATTTAACTTATAATTTCAATAATTAAGCAGATATTTTATGACAGTAGCAGTTATGAGTTGTTTACGCAGTTGTAGACTCACTACAATTTTAGTCTCCTACGGGCTTCAGTTTTACTCTAGCTAAGAGTCTCAATATAGTCTATCATCTAAAGTAAGTCCAGTAACTGTCCACAGTATATCAATTTAAAACAGATTTCAACATCAAGAAAAACTTACTTGGTCTGGTGCCGGAGACTTGGTGTGCCACACAATACAATCCTTACTTCAAAAATACTTCAAAATCGTTTGAAAGAAATTTTGGAATCCCCAAAGGCTAAAAGCCCATTTCATAGCCCAAGTTTTGAACTTGGCTCTAATACCACTAAATGTAACACCCCAACCCCATCCTGGAAGTTAGGCCCAAATCCGGCGTGTCACATTGGAGTGTTTTTTCGAAACCTAGGTTTTCATTGAACAACCCTTCTTACAATTAGAATTTTTCTCTATTTAAAACCTCAGATTTTGTTTTCTTGTTTTTAAAAGTCATTCTCTTGTAAAATGTTGTTACCTTTAAAACTTTATTTGTCGTAAAAGCTTAATTTAAAATTGTTGCGAAAACGTGATGTTTTGAAAAACAGTTGTTGTTTTGGTGTTCTACTTCTAGCAATTATAAACCTATAAATAAGATTCCAAATTTAAAACCCAAAAATTAGAAAGGCCTTATTACAGCCAAAAAACATATAAGGTAAATAAAATCCAAAGCAAGTTAAATGTGTGGCCATCTCCAAGTCCCTCGTAGCTCTGAACCGTCTATGTATGGGGATTACCTGCACAGTTAAACAATTGGGTGAGTTTGCGAAAACTCAGTGTGCACCCCAAATAAAAACAGTGATCAATCAAAATAGTTTGGGCCTGGATCCATCTCAGAAGCAGTGTCCAATTAGCCTAAGCCCATTACAGAAAAGATGCAGTGTGGGCGTCAGCCCTAAGCAGAACAGAATCAGAATAATCAAGCATTCAAAAACCCTAACCATCCATCCTCTACACACCAGCTCCGTCCAACTGTACACACCACGTGGGGATATAGTATCAACCCATCCATCCCTAAACATCAGAAGATAGTACCGATGCGGCCCTAAACAAAATTTGCAGCAGAGCTGCCAAAATGGTAGGCTAATAACCATAAAAAATATGCAGTAGTGCTGCTAGAACAGAATACTTCCTCCAATCACATAACCCAACCCCTTGCATCATAATAACACATGAATGCAACCATATTATAAATAGCATACAATAACAATCATATAACATGTAGGGGCATTTTAGTCATTTTGCCCTTTAGGGGCATAACAGTTATTTTACCCTGTGGGGGTATTTCCGTCAATTTACAATCTTTACGAAGGTCTACAGTAGCCTCGAGCGACACAGATAACATATATCGTCCAAACGATGTAATTGGGCCTAAAGTCCAATAGTCGGCCCAAGTGGGCTAACATGCTCGTGTGGCCCACTAAGCCCAAAACTGCCTTTGGCTACATCATCGCCATGGCTGACTCATTATTTCCTATCCAACCAAAAAAATTACTCGCGTAGGGCCCACGGGCCTATTGAGCCCACTAGGCCCATTCCGGTCGATTTGGCCCCAAAAATAGCCTAGGCCCATGAGAACGCTTGTGGTAGCCTCTATAGACTAACGCCCATGTTCGTGGGCTCGTTTCACCACACGCATGATTGCACGCTCATGTGGCAGCCGTTCGGCTTTTTGGCATTCTAGAATTTGCCAATCTACAGTTTGGATGGTATGTGTACACACCTTGTTTACGAAACGTGTTGAAGTCCATGACCATAGACCTTGACTGACTAAGTGTGATTTCAGCCCACCCAAAATGCTGACAAAGATTGCTAACAACCTCATTGATGGTTATCTGCACATTAAACAGATTTATTACTCATGTTGCTTGAACTTGTGGTTTAAATCCACATATATTGGCCTAAGGAAAATGCAAATCCTAAAGTGAGAAAAAGGCATTCGGCTAATACCAACCCAAGCCAACATAATCTAGTTCGGATCAATCACAATGAACAGTATTACCTTCGGTCAAGAACAAGCGAAAAGGTTCCAATTGTATCTGCAGCGCTAGAGAACTCCTTCACTCCTCAAGGATTACTTAAACTCGAATGAACACCATAACCAAGAAAAAACAGATAAGAATTGACATTAGAGAAAAAGAGGAACAAAGCCGAAAAATAGAGACATAGAGACTTACCGGTTGATATTAAGCCAACGGAAACTGATAGAATGAAAAGGAAAAGAGGATAGAATCGAGAGAGAAAGAGAGGGAGAGTAGAAAAGAATCGGCAATGAAGGACCAAGGAAAAGATTGATAGATCAAAACAATATTCGGCTACAAGGGAGGAAAATATTCGGTTACACAAAACTGAATGTGAGTAAAGGCAAAGTACCAAAATATTCAAGAGGAGAAAAGTGAGGGAGAGAGAAGAAGTTGATCAAGCAAAGCACGAAAATAGAGAGCAAAACCACAACTTGGTGAAATCCCGAAATGAGAATGACCAGTTACCAATACCTAGCTGAATTTTACCCCAAAAGAACTCCCCAATTTTGTTTAGCCTTCTACACACTAAATTTTCCCCTAACACCCATTCTTAACCGAAACACTAAGTGCCAGAGTTCAAACTCGGCAAGACTCTTCTCCAAATTCGAACTTGCTTGATTTTCTCCTTAATTTCCTCCCATCCATCTCTTCAAATTCGGCTAACAACCACCCCATTTAACTCTGTTCAAACTCTTGGTGTTTCGGTCAAACACACTTCCTCTTAAGGCCACCAGCAAAAATAATCCCCATTTGCACAATTAGGGATTCGAACCTCAAACCAAATAGTACAATCCACATGCCACTACCCACTATCCACTAGACCACATTACTCCTTGTGTCATACTTTACCAAATTTTATTTATAACCCTACTTACCAAAGATAGGGGTTTTATTCACTTAAAACAAAAATTTTGCTAAAGCCCAGGTTTGAACCCAGGACTTCTCAGACACTCCCAAACACTCCTAAATCACCTAACCAACACACCAAATGTAACACCCCAAACCAGGCCAAAATGCTACAACCGAATCTAGCATGTTACCGAGAAGAAAATTTTAAAAATCGAGTTAAAAATCATGAGTTGCGAAAGAGTTTGCATATTAACTCACCTTTCGTGAAGATTTAAAACAATAGCCCAACTTAAGTCGTGATACAGATCAGGTTTCATAATCCCAAGTCCAATTTTAAAAAAGATTTTATTGAGCGATCAATTGAAACCAATGTTGGGTCTTAGGTTGAAAATTTGAGTTAATTTGTTAACTAAAACCCGATCTCATTTAGCCAAATTACAACATCTTAAATTCAAAGGGTTCCAGTTTTGAAAACACCCACTTAGACAATTCATTAGGCATGCCATAACATTTGAAATTAATAACAAAAACCAAATTAACGTTTAGATGGCCTTATTACAACACCCAAAATCCAAATTAAAATAGTAATAGTCCAAAATAATTATTAAAAATGAATTTACTCAAAACTTTATGCATGGCCACCTCGAGTCCACCTCAGCTCCATATCCGCAGTCTAAGGATTACCTGAAAAACTTAACGGAGGGGGTGAGTCACCGAGACTCAGTGCATAATTCCCCATCCAAAAGAGTTTTGGGCTCTCACACAAATCATGTATTAAGCATGTATGTAATGCAACCCAACCAACCTATTATCCATCCTCCATATCTCCGGAATCTACCCAATATCTCATGGCACCTAGCCACTGGTGGTACCTAACCACCGGGTGGTTCCAAACCACTGGTGACAAAAGTCACAAAATGTATATGTGTGGGGCCAACCCACTTGTGGTACCAAACCACTGGTGACAATCCCTAATATCAATACGTGGGGCCAACCCACTGTGGTACCAAACCACTGGGACGAGTCACAGAAATTATATATGTGGTACCAAACCACTGGTGGTTCCAAACCACTGAGACTTAGTCACAAAATATAGTATGTGAGGCCAACCCACGTGTGGTACCAAACCACTGATGACAGTCTGAAAATTATGTTTCTCCCTCTTCACATTGTTCCCCAAATCCATGCTCATGTTTAACAAATAATATGGTATGGTCATGCTTTCGAAATATAACAAGTAATCATCTTAGCCAAACATGCATTAGCTAAAAGCAGAACACAGCAAAACTTACCTGGAGTCCTCAACCTTACCCACAAGGGTATCTTAGTGATTCATGCCATCACTTCGGCAATTGCCAACAAGTTTATAAAGTACTTAAAATACAAAATGTGTGAGAGTTACACACCTGATAACACGTAATACCACTCTCTCTATGTCGACACTGTCGGTAGTCGGGACTACTGCTATCTACCTACGACTCTACTCTGAAGCTGGCCCAGAACCCGGTGGCCAATCTTAGACTGCTGACACTGCTCGCTTCTTAAACTTAGGGGCTGGGTTTACGGGTCCAACCCCCTCCTTAGAATTGTTGGCATTTGGGTCCATAGAATAGATCTTGGTCAGAAGACCGAGTTAAAACATAGAATAAGATATGAGTAGAATTATGCGTTTAGTTGAATAGATTTCCTTACCTAGATCGACAAAAGCCGAAAGTTTTAGGCTTGGTTCACATGTTGAGTGAATCCCGAAAGTCTCCAAAAAGAATGCGAACACCACCCCCTCCTATATTCGGTCAAAGCATCCAAAACATTAAGCCAACCAGCCATTCGGCTTTGGCTACCAAAACCGAAAGGGAAATAAGGAAATAGGAGAAATCGCCTCTTATCTTGACACAAGATTCGAATGGCACCTAAGAGAAATCGACACAAGCACAGCTGTAGCGAAGGTTCGGCAAGGACAGAGAAGAAAACGAAAGAGCCAGAAAAACAAAAATAAAATAAAAGAACCCCAAATGGGACCTAGAAATTTTCGGTTTTAGCAGAGATCAAAAGAAAAGATGAAAGAATAGAAGGCTATGAAGATTCGGCTTGTAGAAGAAATCAGAGAAGAGAACTATGGACAAAAGACATTCGGTTATAGCATAGAAATAGAGATGAGAATGGGATTAGGGGTTTCGGCTTTTGAAAAAGAAAGAAACAATTGAGAGTAGAAGAATTAAAATGAGATGAAAAGTAGTAGGAATGGTAAAGAAGAAGGATTTTTCGGCAACACTTGAATGAATTCAGCTTTAGCAGAAAATGAAGAAGAGAATAAATGTGGATGAGGGTTTCGGCACACACTTAGAAAAGGTTCAAGAAGAGAATGAATGAAAGCCCCCAAATGCCGAAAATGGAAAGAAACTCTCACTTAACTATACAAAATTTCGGCACTTACCAACCCAAAGCCAAAAATGCACTATTTTGAGAACAGAAAAACCTATGTTACCACAATAGAAATTTGGCACACCCTAGCCAAGACAAAAACCGATTCCCCCCACTAAGACTTTGAAATTCGGGCAACACCAAGCTCACATGCCCATCCCTTATTTTTCCCCTCAAATTCCTCCTGATCACCCATTTGAAGTATTTTGAACACTTCAAACTCCACTTTTTCCTCTCTGCCATTCAATCAAACTATTTGACTCAGTCCACTCCCCTATCCTGAAGTTTCCCAGTCAAAATCTGCCTCTGCTCTCCCTGACGCCAAAAGGAACTCCAAAATGAGCTCCTTGTGACTTGAACCCGCTCCCTCTCCTACTCCCTGTGGCGTCACTTACCAGCAACTTAATTGGTGCTTCCTTGCCACTCTGCCACTCCTTTTCTTGTGTCATCCAAATACAAACAATATCCCTTAAGTCCTATTCTAGCTAGCTCTCCCCTGAAAGTGCCCAAAACTAAAACTTTGGCCAAGGTTCCGGCTTATCCCTGGGCCTTCTCGGAGACCCCAAATACACATAAACAACACACAGAGCATACCAAACACATAGAAACAGGGTAAATACAGAGCCCCTAAATCTCGAATGTTACAGTTCTACCCCCTTAAAGAAATTTCGGCCTCAAAATTACCTGGTCAAAAGAGATGAGGGTATTGCCGTCGCATCGATTCTTCGGGTTCCCACATAGCTTCCTCAGAACCGTGATTACGCCACAGAAACTTAACCAATAGACCTGTCTTTCTACGTAATACTTTGACATCATGATCCAAAATTCGAACTGGTTCCTCTTCAAAGGATAGATCAGGCCTCACTTCGATCTCTTCCACTGACACCACGTGAGATGGATCCGAACGATATCGTTTTAGTATCGAAACGTGGAACACATCATGGATCTGACTTAACTCTGAAGGTAGCTCGAGCTAATAAGCTACTGGTCCTACACGTTTCAACACCCGATAAGGCCCAATAAACTTAGGGATTAGCTTACCCTTCCAACCAAACCTTAGCACTTTCTTCCACGGTGACTCCTTTAAGGAAACCATGTCACCCATTGCAAATTCTATGTCCTTACACTTTAAATCGGCATAGGACTTTTGTCTATCCGAAGCTTCCTTCAATCGAATTCGAATTAGCTTAACCTTATCTTTCATTTCAGAAATCAATTCTGGACTCAACAACTGACGCTCATCCAACTCTGTCCAACACGTAGGTGTACGACACTTCCAACCATATAACGCTTTATATAGTGCCATCTGAATACTCGACTGGTAGCTATTGTTATACGCGAATTCTGCCAACAGTAGAAATTCTTCCTAACTACCTCTAAAGTCTATGACATAGCCCCTCAACATGTCCTCTAGGATCTGAATCACTCTCTCCGACTGCCCATCAGACTGTGGATGAAACGCTGTACTGAAATCTAACTTTGTACCCAACGCTTGATGCAACGCCTTCCAAAATCTCGATGCAAACCTAGGGTCTCTATCCAAAATGATCGACACTGGCACCCCATGCAACCTTACAATCTCTGCTATATATAATTTAGCCAACTTCTGAAGAGAGTAGTCCACACGCACTGGTATGAAATGAGCAGACTTCGTCAACTGGTCAACTACTACCCAAACTGAATCCTTCTTAGTAGGCGTAAGGGGTAGCCCACTAACAAAATTCATCGTGATCCTTTTCCACTTCTTAGTAGGCTGCAACAACCCCGAAGGTAACTAATGTTCTACTTTTACTTGTTGACACGTCAAGCACTTACCCACAAATTTGGTTACTTCTCGCTTCAGACCCGGCCACCAAAACTGTTCCCGCAAATCCTGATACATCTTATTTCCTCCAGGATGAATAGCATATGGGCTACAATGCGCTTCCTGAAGAATCTTCTGCCTCAAATCCATATCTTTTTACATGCAAACCTTCCCACAAAAACATAACACTCCATCGCTGTTCAAACTGAAATCCCCTATTCCACCATCCTGTACTTGCGGAAGTCGAGCACCCAAGACATCATCTAATAATTGTTTCTCCTTAACCTAACTTACCCATGTCAGCTTCACTTGCAATTTCGCTAATAAACTTTTGTCGTCGAATAAGCTAAGGTGGGCAAACATTGCTCTCAGGTCAGATATTACCTTACAGCTCAGCGCGTCTACCACCACGTTAGCTTTACCTAGGTGGTACTCAATCAAGCAGTCGTAATCTTTCAACAACTCGATCCACCTCCGCTGTCTTAAATTCAACTCCTTCTCAGTAAGGAGATATTTCAAGCTCTTGTGATCCGTATAGATGATGACTTCTCCCCATATAAGTAGTGTCTCCAGATTTTCAGAGCGAAAACCACTGCAGCTAGCTCCAAATCATGCGTTGGATAATTCACTTCGTGAGGTCTCAATTGTCGAGAAGCACACGCTACTACTTTCCCTTCTTGTACCAGCACACATCCTAACCCCATGTGCGATGCATCACAGTAAACAGTAAACTCTTTCCCTACCTCAGGCTAGATTAACACCGACGCCTCTATCAAAATCCTCTTAAACTTCTCAAAACTTTCCTGTTGTTCAACTGACCAAACGAATAGTATCCCTTTCCGTAATAACTTGGTTAAGAGTGCTACTATTAATGAGAATCCTTCTATGAACCTTCTGTAATATCCAGCCAACCCCAGAAAACTTTGAATCTCCACCACAGACCTAGGTGGTTTCCAATTCAACACAGCTTCAACTTTCCGAGGGTCAACCCTAATCCCCTCAACTGACACCACATGGCCCAAAAAGGTAACTTCCCTTAGCCAGAACTCACACTTACTGAACTTAGCGAACAACTGCTTCTCCCTCAAAATTTGCAAAACCACTCGAAGATGTGAATCATGCTCCTCCTCAGACTTTGAATAAACCAGGATATCGTCTATAAACACCACGATGAATTGATCCAGATAAGGTTGAAAAACCCGGTTCATCATGTCTATAAACGCTGCTGGTGCATTGGTCAACCCGAACGGCATAACCAAGAATTCTTTGTGACCATAACGAGTACGAAACGCCGTCTTATGAATGTCTGCCTCCTTGACCTTAAGCTGATGATAGCCTGATCTCAAATCTATCTTTGAGAAGACTGATGCTCTCTTAAGTTGATCAAACAGGTCGTCTATCCTCGGCAACGGGTACTTGTTTTTGATCGTCAACTTATTCAACTGACGGCAATCAATGCATATACGCATTGATCCGTCCTTTTTTTAACGAATAGCACCGACGTTCCCCAAAGTGATACACTCGGTCGGATAAAACCTCGATCTAACAGTTCCTGAATCTGCGCTTTCAACTCCACTAACTCCTTCGGCGCCATCCTATATGGGGCAATAGACACTGGCGCTGTTCCCGGTAAAAGATCAATACTAAACTCCACTTTGCGATCTAGAGGTAATCCCAAAAGCTCTTCTGGGAAAACATCAGAAAATTCCTTTACTGTTTGCACATCCCCTACAGCTGATTCCTTGGTCTCTAAAGCATAAACATGAACTATAAATGCCTTACATCCTCTTCTCACCATTCTCTCGGCCTTCAAGGCGGATACCACATTAGATAGGCAGTTCCTCCTCTCACCTATCACCCCCATCCCTTCACCCTCGAGAGTTCTCAACACCATGCGTTTGGCTGCACAGTCTAAATTCTCTTGATACTTCACTAACCAATCCATACCTAGGATCAAATTGAACTCCTCGAATGGCAATTCCATCAGGTCGGCCGGAATAACTACCCCTTGAACTTCTAGAGGTACATCCCTATAAAGTTTGTTCATCACTACAGATTGTCCTAGAGGGCTAATTACAGTAATCTCCCTAGAAGAAATCTCGAAGTCCAGATTCAAAGTTTCGATATAGCACTAGCAACATGAGAGTGTGTCGAATCAATATCAATCAAAGCAGTATATGGCAACTCATAAGGAACGTACCGGTTATGATGTCCGATGCGTCACCCTCCTCTCTGCGCCTAGCTACATAGACCAATCCAGGCTGCCTTGCCTCTGTATTCCCAGCATCTCTGCTTGGTGCTCCATGCCCCCGACCAAAACCATTTCCCCCTCTGGCCGGACCACGACCTCTTTGCGGTTGCTGACCCTCCCTTCTGAATAGTGCACATCCTTGACCCTCTGATTGTGCCCTGACTGGCCTCCGTGGGCAATCCTTTATCCGATGGTCCATAGACCCACATCTGAAACAACCTCTATTACTTGCCCAACACTCTCTCGAATGAAATTTCTCGCATCGAGTACACTAAGGTAGCCACTGATCAGCAACAGGCTTCGTAGCTTGACTCGGCCCACCTAATCTAGACCTTTTTTGGAAACCCCCAGCAGATCCTAATAGCCCAAAACTTCTTTTATTCCTACTCCTATCCTGGTTCTGCTTTTCAAACCTCTTCACCTCTTCGGCTATCTTAGCCTTCTTAACCAACACGACAAACTCCCTTTCTCGTTGCGGAGCTATTAATACTCGAAACTCGTCTCTCAGGCCATCCTCAAATCGGACACAGCGCTTATGATCCGTTTAATAATACCAAGGGCATAGCGGCTAAGACGCAAAAATTCTGCTTCATATTCAGCCACTGACTTACTTCCCTGAACCAAATTAAGGAATGCCTTCCGCTGAGCGTCCACATAGCTCGACCTGATGTATTTTCCTTGAAATGCTGACTTAAAGAACTCCCAGGTGATGTGGTCAGCCGTTGTGCCATCCCTAACCGTGAGCCACCATTGATATGCCTCATCTCGGAGTAGAGACACTACACCCTTCAATTTCTCTTCAGCAGTACAATCGAGGTCATCCATAATACGATCCACCGCTTCTAACCAATACTCCGCTACGTTAGGGGCCACACCAGAAACACCCCTGAACATCTCCGCTCCATTAGCTCTAAGTTGTTTCGACATAGATTTTCGAGCTGTCGATCCCATACTCGCTCCAGCTACTCTCTCCAACACTCATAACATCACCTGAGACACAGCATCATCTCCCCCAGTTTGATCCTGAAATTCAGCTCCCGCAATTGGCGGCACTGGTACTTCACCTTCCAGCCCATGTCCTGATTCCGAAGGTTCAGACCCAACACTCCAGCCTCTACCACGGCCTCGTATGCCACGACCACGTCCTCTAGCACTCATGACTATCATTTCGATTTAATCTGATTAAAAGTTTTATGAGTCAGTTTTTCTTTCTTCCACTATTTATTCCCGAACAGTCTTATGATTATATTATCGAAGTAGTTGTTTTCGCGAACTCAAGCATTCCTACAAGCTTCAATCTCTAGCGTAATTTTTTCTTACTACTAGCAATCATATCACAGTACAATCACATCATACAACTAATAGTTAGAAAACTTACCGTCGCGGATCGGTGCCGGGGATTCAAGTGCAATGCTTCCTGAAAACATGTATTTTATCTAAACCATTTTTTTCAAGCCATCTATTGGAAATAGTTTAGGCTCTACACCCAAAGCCAAGCTTTTAACCTTGGCTCTGATACCACAACAGTAACATCCCAAACTCGCTCAAAACGATAGGACCGAATCTAGCATGTTACTGGGAAGAAAATTTTTAAAACGGAGTTACAAATCATGAGTTGTGAAATAGTTTGCATATTAACTCGCCTTTGGTGAAGATTTAAAACAATAGCCCAACTTAAGCCGTGATACAGATCAGGTTTAATAATCCCAAGTCCAATTTTAAGAAAGACTTTATTGAGCGATCAATTGAAACCAATGTTGCGTCTTAGGTTGAAAATTTGAGTTAATTTGTTAACTAAAACCCGATCTCATTTAGCCAAATTACAACATCTTAAATTCAAAGGGTTCTAGTTTTGAGAACACCCACTTAGACAATTCATTAGGCATGCCATAACATTTGAAATTAATAACAAAAACCAAATTAACGTCTAGATGGCCTTATTATAACACCAAAAATCCAAATTAAAATAGTAATAGTCCAAAATAATTATTAAAAATAAATTTACTCAAAACATTATGCATGGCCACCTGGAGTCCACCTCAGCTCCATATCCGCAGTCTAAGGATTACCTACAATAACACGTAATACCACGCTCTCTATGTCGACATTATCGCTAATCGGGACTACTACTATCTGCCTACGACTCTGCTCTGAAGCTGGCCCAGAACCCGGTGGCCAATCTCGGACTGCTGACACCACTCGCTTCTTAAACTTAGGGGCTGGGTTTACAGGTCCAACCCCCTCCTTAGAATTGCTGGCATTTGGGACCATAGAATATATCTTGCTCAGAAGACCGAGTTAAAACATAGAATAAGATATGAGTAGAATTATGCGTTTAGCTGAATAGATCTCCTTACCTAGATCAACAAAAGCTGAAAGTTTTAGGCTTGGTTCACAAATTGAGTGAATCTTTAAAGTCTCCAAAAAGAATGCGAACACCACCCCCACCTATATTCGGTTAAAGCATCCAAAATATTAATCCAACCAGCCATTCGGCTTTAGCTACCAAAACAGAAAGGGAAATAAGGAAATAGAAGAAACCGCCTCTTACCTTGGCACAAGATTTGAATGGCACCTAAGAGAAATCGACAGAAGCACAGCTGTAGCGAAGGTTCGGCAAGGACAGAGAAGAAAATGAAAGAGCCGGAAAAACAAAAATAAAATAAAAGAACCCAAATGGGACCTAGAAATTTTCGATTTTAGCAGAGATCAAAAGAAAAGATGAAAGAAGAGAAGGCTATGAAGATTCGGCTTGTAGAAGAAATCAGAGAAGAGAACTATGGACAAGGGACATTCGGCTATAGCATAGAAATGAAGGTGAGAATGGGATTAGGGGTTTCGGCTTTTGAGAAAGAAATAAACAATTGAGAGCAGAAGAATTAAAATGAGATGAAAAGAAGTAGTAGGAATGGTAAAGAAGAAGGATTTTTCGGTAACACCCAAATGAATTCGGCTTTAGCAGAAAATGAAGAAGAGAATGAATGTGGATGAGGGTTTCAACACACGCTTAGAAAAGGTTCAAGAAGAGGATGAACGAAAACCCCCAAATGCCAAAAATGGAAAGAAACTCTCAATTAACTATACAAAATTTCGGCACTTCCCAACCCAAAGCCGAAAATGCACTATTTTGAGAACAGAAAAACCTATGTTACCAAAATAGAAATTTGGCACACCCTAGCCAAGACAAAACCCGATTCCCCCTACTAAGACTTTGAAATTCGACCAACACCAAGCTCACATGTCCATCCCTTATTTTTCTCCTCAAATTCCTCTTGATCATCCATTTGAAATATTTTGAACACTTCAAACTCCACTTTTTCCTCTCTGCCATTCAATCAAACTATTTGACTCAGTCCACTCCCCTATCCTGAAGTGTCCCAGTCGAAATCTGCTTCTGCTCTCCCTGACGCCAAAAAGAACACCAAAATGAGCTCCTTGTGACTTGAACCTGCTCCCTCTCCTACTCTCTGTGGTGTCACTTACCAGCAACTTAAGTGGCACTTCCTTGCCACTCTGCCACTCCTTTTCTTGTGTCATCCAAATACAAACAATATCCCTTAAGTCCTATTCTAGCTAGCTCTTCCCTCAAGGTGCCCAAAACTAAAACTTTGGCCAAGGTTTCGGCTTATCCCTGGGCCTTCCCAGAGACAAGGTAAATGCAAAGCCCCTAAATCCCGGATGTTACACCAAACATGCAATTGTTATAATTCTTGCACACATAAACTTTTATGTGTATCCTCCTAGAAGGTCCCACGCACAAGGCCCAATTCTTCTAGGCCTAAATTCAGGGCGTTACAACATGTCATTAGGGCTTATTGTGATTATGTGATCCGTATGCTGGTCCTGTACGTCCTACCGGTGGCTGACTATACCGGGATGTGTTGCGATTACTTGACAGCTTGTGTGAGCAGCACCGTGTAGCTACGTCTTGACCCACAGCTTGTGTGAGCAGGCTCGTTGATGGCTCGAGAGTGAGCATTTATGTGATATGTGATTGAAATAGCTTCGGCTATATATGTGGCACTTCGAGTGCTAGTTTCCCATGTATCTGATAGTATTCTGAATGGTTTAATGGGTAAATGAAAGATGTGGTTGAGTATGAGATTGATACGAGGTGGTACAGATATGTACATGAATTGTATAAGCTTAAAACGAAGAAGTTGTTAAGTTCTTATATAAGATTATGATTAAATATGTGAAAGCTTTGTAAGTTTAATGATCTATATGCTGTTATATTAAATTTTTTGAATTGTATATCTATGATTAAATTGATTTTATTTAATACTAGCTTACTAAGCTTTATAGATTAGTTTGTTTAATTTTCCATGTTTTATAGTGAAATCAAGCTAGCTCAAATTCGTAGATCATCGGAGACTACTTCACACTATCCTACTATCACTTGGTACTTTTGAACTTTGGTATTTTGGTATATGGAATGAATAGTGTCTTTGGTCATTTTGGTTATGTGTTAGTAATGAATTTAGCCATCTGAATTGGCTTGTAAATGTATATGTTTTGGTTTGTATATATATATATATATAGCCATGAGCGATGGTTTATTTTGGGTTATTTTGGTATGTTTGAATCATGTATATATATGTGTGTGTGTCTATGTTTTGTGAAATGTGTTGAATGATGGTTGTGTGATGCTTTATGATAATAGGTATTATGAGTATCAAATGGTTGATTTGTGGTTATTGGTTTGCTTGTGAAATTAGGTTAAATGATGCATATTTACAAGTGTATAATGAATTTAATTGTATATGTGATATTGGTCTAAATGGTATGGTATATTTTGTGACTTGTGTGTATTGAAGAAAGTGGTAGAGATTATGCATGAATTAAGCTTGAATTGGTTGGTTATGTCATATTATGCTATGTTTTGGAGCCATTTGGGTTTATGTAGGTGTGCACAAGTTTGGGTGGCAAATTGGCTTGGTAAATAGCCTATTTTTGTCCACACGGACGTGTGTCTCTGCCGTGTGCAATACATGGTCAAGTACACAGCTGTGTGTCCCTTGGTGTTGAAATTAAAAACAAGTCAGTATGCTCCACACGGCCTCACACACAGGGATGTGACTTGGCCATATTGCTTAAGTCATTATACCCTACAGGTTTGGCATGGCCTAGCACACAGCCTGGAACATGGGCGTGTATGGCCATTTTTAGGGTACACGGGCGTGTGTGTTGGCCGTATGACCCAAGTTAGAGAGTTACACGGGGTCAGACACGGGTTGGGACACGTCCATGTGCTTCCATTTCGAATGTCCACCCGGCCTGTGACACGGGCGTGTTTGTTGGCCATGTGAGACACACGGTCGGGCCACACGGACGTGTGTCCCCTGTTTTGAGAAAAAAATTCTAAGTGTTCTATGAATTTCCAAAGTTACCAGTTTAGTCTTGAACCACCCGAATGCATGTTTAGGGCCTCGTAGGCTTGTATTAGGGACAAAATGATTGGTTGTGACTGAATTATATTTGAATTAATTAAATTGTATATGAAATGTATGTTAACTGTGTGATAAGTCTGGTAATACTCTATAACCCTATTCCAGTGTTAAATATGGTGAGGGGTGTTACAAGCTTATTCGGGCTATACCAGGAAACTCGTAAGAGTTTTAATTAGGGAGCTCATAGAGCTGAACAGGTAACTCCGAAGAGTTATTATCAGGGAGCACCGGATAGTATAATAGGGAGTTCAAGCGAGCCATGTCAGGAAGCTTGTAGAGCCTATATCAGGACGCTCACGTAGAGTTGTGTTTGTGTCTGCATTATATGCTGGATCACAACCGATCGAATCATGTAATTGGACCCTCACAAAGAGCTGTGGTAGTGCGCAACACATGCAAAATCACTACCGATCAAGATGTTCATAGGAACTATATAATAGGACGCTCGAGAGTGCTTATAATAGGATTGCTTGTCCGAGCTATAATGTGTCCGCAACATATGCTAGACCACAACCAATACAGGAAATCATGTATCCATCGACTTTCATTATTCAAATGGGATTTAATTTTTTATCGGGCTTTATCAGTTATATATATATTCAATTTCATATGCAAGACAACTACAAAATTCTCATACACAACGTTCAATTCAAGCATATAAATAAATACAATTTAGTTACACGAACTTACCTCGACAAATGTTCGTGTACATTAAAATCTACTAATCCAACGCTTCCTTTTTTTTTCCTCGTTCTAACTTTGAATTTGATCTATACGATTAAATTTAACATCAATTTAATACAATTTATACTCAATTCAGTCCAATTCATATCTTAGGTAAAATTACCATTTGCCCCTATACTTTTAATTAATGATAATTTTGTCCCTAGGCTCGGAAAATGAAATTCATGCAATTTAATCCTTATTCCAAGCCTAGCTAAATTTCTCATATAATATTTACAGCCCAAGTATTTCATAAAAATTTAGAATTTTCCATAAATTTCACAACTTTACAATTTAGTCCTAAAATCATAATTTCATCAAAATTCACTTTATAAAAGTTGTTTATCTATTAACAACCTTTTGTTTTATAACATAAATTTCAAAATTTCAGCATACCCATCCATGTAAAAATTTCAATACTTTGATATCTTTACAAATTGATCCCCAAAGTAGATAAATTAAGCTATTCCGATCTCGAAAACATAAAAATTACTAAAAGCGAGACAAGATTACTTACCCCAATTAAGCCAAGAAAGCTTGCTTTCTCTTTCCTAGAGTTTCCTTGTATTTTTGGGGAAGAAGATGATATAAAATTATGATATTTTTGTTTTTTTTATCATTTATCATCTTTTATTATTTCACTTTCCAAATTTATCATTTTCTTTATTTTATTTTCCATGGATGGATCATCATCCTTAACAACTAAGAATTTTTAATGGTCTATTTGTCATATAAGGACCTCCACTATAAATTTCTATAACTATTTAATCCCTTTAGCTATTAGAACTCAACTTTTGCACTTTATGCAATTTGGTCCTTTATCAAATTAGACATGTAAATGGTAAAATTTCTTTACAAAATTTTCATATGACATTGTTATCGTAATATAGATCATAAAATAATATTAAAATAAATTTTTCTTCTGAAATCGAATTTGTGGTCTCAAAACCACTGTTTCGATTTTACTGAAAACAGGCTGTTATAGAAGGACACCTGTACTATTGAAAAAAACTTAACAGGATAATGTGAGAAGAATGAATGGAGGATTTTTTTTTTGGCTGGACCACCATTCTCTTACCCTTTTTTGAAGCTTGCAGCCATGGCAGCTTGAGCCTTTTTTGGGTGAACCAACGTGGAAACTATTGCAGATTCATTCCTGACAAGGAGATCTAAGTGCAGAACAAGGGGAAATGGAGAGATCTAATCGAGTAGCCTAGGAATAGTATTCTCCATACGATTCTTTCTCATTTCTTTGAAAACAATGGTGATTACTCTATGTTTTCTACTGTACAAAAGTACAATGAATGCGTTATTAAATGTTACCTTACTAAATCTTATTTTTATTATTTAATATTGGGGGTTTGAATGTTCTAAACACGAAAGTGTTATTGCAGTCACTAACACTGAAAGGTGCAGTGAAAGTTTGAGCTAATAGTGCCACATTGTTCTTGTTCTTAATAGTGCCACATTGCCATCATCGGAAGGTGAGGTTAATGTGCATGGTTAAGTACCATATCTTTTATACCTTGTGAGTACTTAGCATACTGCTAAAGATTCATGTTAGGGATTCTAGTTTATCTATAGCATACTTTATGTAATATCCTGAAATAGGGGTTATTTGTGATTGAATTGTTTTGCATGAGTTTGGACTGTCGTGTTATTATTCGAAGTGTTTTAAGATCTAGTTATAAGTCTAGAGTAGGCAGGAAATTTTTGTTTTTAAGCTTTAAGTAAAGGGAGCTGAAAGAGCTAGGGGTTAAGTGTAATTCGTGGGGCATTTTACCACAAGATTGGGCTTGGTAAAGTGGCAAGGAGGCACCACTTAGAGCCTTGTGATTGACGCCACATACAGGGAAGGGAGAGCTTAGGTTCGAGCGGCAGAAATTTCACTTTCTGCTTATTATTTTGATGCCAAGGGGGAGGAGTTGTGCTTAGCACAAACTCTGTCTGATAAGCATGGAATAAGTCAAATTAATTTAAATGGGTGGCAAGGAGAAAATTTAGGAACTTGTGGGATTCAAATTCATTTGAATTGTTGGCCAGGAGAGAATTTAGGTGGTTGCCGAATTTTGAACTCCTGCTTAGGAGGAGTGTTCAGTTTGGGAAAGCTGAGTAGAGGGGAGTGCCGAAATTCCTTAGTGGTTAGGTGATCAATTTCGGCTAGCTTTTGTTTGTGTCAAAGCCGAAAACCATTTTTTTTGAGCATTGCCGATTTCTCCCTAATGCACCATAGTGAAACAAAAGCCGAATCTTCTTTGGTACTTGCCGAATACCATTTGAAGCACCTAGCCGAACCTTCATTTGAGCTTTCTCTCTTTTTCTTCTTTGAAACCGAAAGCCACAAGCACCTTAGACTCTTGCCGATTTCTTCCTCAGGCATTTAGCCGAATTTTTCACTTGCTTTTCTCCCTATTTCATTTGAAGCCGAAACCTTACCCTCCCAAAATCTCCTCTCCTTTGCTCTCCATTCTTATTGGTGGCCGAAGAATCTTCTACTCTCCCATCTCTCTCTTTTTCTTTCTTCCACTTGTGCTCTAAGCCGAACCCTCCCTCTCCTACTTTCATTTTTCTTCTCCCTTCTCTTTTTCCCACTCTAGCCGAATCCTAATTGTTTGTTTTTAATCAACCATAGCCGAATCTTCCTTCTTTCTTTTTGTTTATTTTAGCCGAATCTCGATCAAGCTTTGATCTCTTTTGGTTGTTTCTTCAATCGGTTTTAAGAAGGTAAGTGTCCATGGCCGAAACTCCCTTCTTACTTTCTCTTCTTCTCTGTCGACACGCATAGATAAAAGCCTAATCCGACATTTGTTGATAGTATTGTTAATTATTAATGGGAATCGAATTCTTATAGGATCTTCGGGACTTTGGAAGCAGTAGATTTGAGCCATCTTTTCTCTGTCAATCGCTTCATTAAAGTCTGTGGTAAGGATCCATTTCGGTTTAATCATTTTTAAGTTATTTGGAAAAGCCGAAGGCTATTGAGACTAAGTTGTGTTGGTGGCCGACTGTAGGGGGAAGATCAGTCTCGCATACTTTGTGTTATGGTTAGCATTTGTAAGGCAAAAAGGGTAAGGATTGTGTTAGTTATGCATTATCTCGTCTTTCAGGATTTATTGGTATGGCCGAATGGCCTTGTTAATGGTTTTGAGTGTTGGCCGAATGTAGGACAAGGAGATCTAGTGCAGTAGATCAGGTCTTCGGGATTTAGTGCTTGCGTTAGTAACAGGTGTGTAACTTACACACTTTATAACTTGGTCATATGTTAATAACCTAATCATGATTAAAAGCCAAAAACTGTAAGATCTTGATATGATGCCTTATGGGTGTGAGCAAGGATTTGGGTAAGTCCGTTCCGATATGACTTTTGCTATATCGTGACTTTGGGTCACCAGTGGTTTGGCACCACCAGTGGTTTGGTACCACATGGGGTAGATACAGAGTTTTGGTGCATTATATATATTGCTTGGTCATGATTTGTGTAAGTATGTTGCATTAACCAGGAGGGGGATTATGCACTGAGTCTTGGTGACTCACCTTCTTCCTTATCTTTTCAGGTGATTCATAGATCGCGGATGAGGAGCCGGGTGGACTCGGGGTGGCCATGCATTAAATAAACTCGATTTTACATGGACCTTGGTTTGGGTACTTTATTTTATTTAAATTCGGTTTTTATTTTATTTGGGTTTGTAATAAGGCCTTTTAATTATGTTTTGGATTATTTATATGCTTTAGATTTGTTTTAAACTTGGCTAAATAAATTACATGGTTGACTTAATAATTTGAGCCCAAGGTTTTCTAAACTATAGAACGCAATGGTTTTTCAAATCTTTACCATCGGGTAATACAAATCAATTGATAACAACAACAACTCAAATGGATTTCAAACTTAAGTTTTCCACATTCAATTTAACTGATTTCTAAATAACTAAGAAAGAACCCTTCGGTTTATAAATGACATAAACATTTTCTAAACCTACGGATCAACAACTAAGTTTTAAAGATTTACTATCGGGATTTCAAGGTATATCATGGGTTTTTAACTAATCATGCACCTGATTTCTACAAATATAAACATTTAAAGAGTTTTTGTCTAAAATTAAACCGGTAACTCGTTTTCTTCAAAGCGTTTTCCTCTGTGACATGCCAGATTCAGTCGTGGTGTGTTGACCGAGTTTGGGGTGTTACACTTTATCTTATTATTTTCGAGTTATTGCTTCAACAACTACCCTTATAATTTATCTCGTTTCTATCTAGTTATTGCACTGACATTAATAGAGAAAAGACAACTATCCCTATGGGATTGATATTCGATAGACTCACATCTGTCTATTATACTTGCACCAACAGTGTACGCTTGCACATTATTGCTGTGACGTTTACAGTCGATCAAAGTGCAACTAAATGTGTATCCAATAAAACATGGAACATGTATGAGGTTGTGATGTGAAACTGATGAATATCAACAAAGGTTATATGTATTAAAAAAGTAAATATGTGTAATTGTGGATATTTTGGCCTTGTGATCTCTTAAAACCATTGGATATAATTGGTATGCCTTAGGATTGTGAGTATTCACCTTTTTGTTTTGTGATTGGGCGATTGAGGCCCTAGGACATGATAGAGAGATAAGGGAATGTTGAGCTAAGCTCCATTCAAAGGGACATATTTGGTGTGTAGGAGAGTGTTTAGCTTAATACTGCACTTGTTATGACATGTTAGACTCTTTCTGTAACACCCCTTACACGTATTCAACGCCAAAATAGGGTTTCTGAGTATTACCGGACTTATCATACAATTCCACATACATTTCTCAAGCATTTTCACATTTCATGCATTCATTGTTCAACATCAATCATAATGTCCCTAATACTAGCTTAAGAGGCTCAAACATGCCTTGGAAGTGGTTCGGGACTAAACCGATAACATATGAAACTTTTTACAAAACTTATAAAATTTTTCAAACAGCAAGGGTCACACGCCCGCGCCTCAAGCCGTGTGGAAATTTGAAATGGGATCACATGGTCATGTCTTAGCCTATGTCCGACCCCGTGTAACTCTATCACTTGGGTCACACAGCCAACCTACATGCTCGCGTGCCCTAAAAATGGCCATACATGCCCATGTGCCAGGCTGTGTACAAGGCCGTGTCAATCCTATAGGGTATCCTTGTAACAACCCGGTTTAGACCCTAGTCAGAATAGTGGTTTCGAGACCACGAATACGAGGTTGGAAAAAAATTTTAATATTATTTTTTGTGTTTACAGTATGTGATTGAGCATGTATGAAAAATCTGTGTGAAAATTTTATCGATTGTGTGCGTAATTTGCAAAAAGTACTTAATCGCATAAAATTTAAAAGTTGTGTGCTGATTGTTAAAGTGCTTATTTGGCATGGCTTTTTAAATGAAGAGTCCTTATGTGGTAATTAGACCTTTGATAGTGGAAGTTGACATATATAGCCATTAAATGAATGAAATAATATTGTTTTAATAAAGGGTATTTTAGTAAATGATGAAATAATATGTATTAAATAAAATAATAATAATAAAAATAAGCCATATTCTCATCTTTGTTTGTCGAAATCTCAAGAAAAAAGGAAAAAGAGTTTAAGGGTTTAGGCTCGAAGTTGGCTCAATCAAGGTATTTTTTGAGCTCGATTTTTAGTGATTTCTACGTTTTTCTGATCGTTGCTTAGTGTTCTAGCTAGCCCATGCTTTAATTTTAGAATTTGATGAAGATTTTGAGATTTGTTATTGATGAATTCTTGAGCTTTGTGATGGTTGATGATGAAATATGGAAGATATGTGATAGATTAACATATTTTTTCTTTGAATTTTTAGTGAAATTGAGTAATTTGGACTAAATTGTGAAAATGAGAAATTAGAGGACTAAAATGTGAAATAAATGAAATATAGGGGCTTGTATGAGCATAAGGAAAATTCGGCTAGGCATGTCTGAAGTGAAATTATGTGAATTTGATGATTTTATGAAATAGGGACTTAAACATTGAAATGTGAAAATGTGAGGGCTATTTTGTAAAATGCCCTAAATATGTGTGTTTGGACTAAATTGAATGATTTGGTGATTGAATGAGCTAAATTTGAATATGTATAGATCAAGAAAAGAGAGATTTGGATCGAGATCGAGGCAAAGATAAAGTGCTCGATTAATCGACTTGTTTTGTTATTCTGACGTCTGAGGTAAGTCCGTTTATAATACAAATTGTTTAAATTATGCTCATGTGCTATGTAATGAAAGATTATATGGTTGATGAATTATTAAAGATAAATGTGATTATGAGAGGTGTGGCACTAAGTGTGCGGAATAGAATTGCTACAATAGAGAACGATACAAAGAAAGTATCGACTACTTTGATCGGCACTGTGTGTGCGATACCGAGTTAAATTTGGTTTAAAGTAAAGGCACTAAGTGTGTGATGATATTAAAGTTTCGGCTAAGAAATTGGCACTAAGTGTGCGAGTAAATCGAATGATTAATGAAGATTGAACGAAATGTGGTATTGGGCATTGAGTAACAAGAATGATCGTTAACTAAGTGTTGTAACAGGTATGTATGAAACCTATGTGGTTGATGATTTTGTAAAAGGATAAATGGATGGTTGTGTGAGCATTTGGTTATGGGTGAGATTGTGTATTCATGTGAATTAATCTATGTGATGGTTTCTTTTGTATATTGAATTTGAACTATTGAGTTATATGTATTATATTACGAACTTACTAAGCTTTAAAGCTTAATGTGTGAAGTTTTCTCTATTTTACAATGTATTTAAAGCTAGCTCGGATCTGGGATCATCAGCAACTCAATCACACTATCGACTATCTATTTTGGTACTTTTGGAAGTTGTATATATTTGGTATATGGCATGTATAGGCTAGTGATTATGGCATGTTTTGAAGTTTATAAGCTTTGCCATGTGATTTGGCTTGGTAGTTTGATGTTTGGTATATGTTTTAAACATGTGAAAAGAATGATTTATATGTATATGTGTATGTTCTATGTGAGTAATCATTATGGCATAAATTAGCAAAATGGAATTGGTATGTTTCATGAGAGATTTGCTTAAGATTAAATAAAGAATAGATTATATGATTTGGGATGTGGAATTAATATTTTAGATGGACATGTTTGGGTTGAAATTGAGTATGGAAATAAATGGTGTAGTTGATGTTTAATTGGTGCATATATTGGTATGTTTTGGTTGCCATTTGAGGTATAAATGCATATAGTTTGATGCTTGTAGGTGAGACCTAAGTGTGGGTGGAAAATTGGCCTTGCAAATGGCCTATATTTGCCTACACGATTGAGCACACGGGCGTGTGGCTCGACCGTTTCATTTAAGTTTTCAAATTGAAACAAGTCAGGCTCGCACACAGGCTAGACTCACAGGCGTCTGACTGGCCGTGTGGTGCAAGTCAGTGTCGACCACGGGTGAGGCATACGGGCGTGTCTTAGGCCATGTGGACAAGTCAGTATGTATGCCCTGTTTTGCCACGGCTTGGACAAAAATGTTAAGTTTCCGAAAAAAATTGTATGTGTTCGGTTTAGTCCCGATTCCTTTCTAACACGTGTTTAAGGTCTCTTAGACCTCACTAAGGGACTATAAACATATATCTTGTTATGTTTGGATGATGATATACTTTGTGTTGTAAAACGATCATAAATGTTCCAGATTATTCGGTAATGCTTCATAACCCTAGACCGGCGACGGTTACGGGTTATGGGTGTTACAATACTGACTTATGCCACACGGCCAAGTCACACGCCCATGTGTGAGGCCGTGTGAAGCATACTGACTTGATATCAATTTCAACACCAGGGGACCCACGGCCATGTAACATGATCGTGTGTCGCACACGGCTGAGACACACACCCATGTGGACAAAAATAGGCTATTTACAAAGACATTTTGCCGCCCAATTTGGTACACACCTACATCAAACCAATTTGCACCAATACAAAGCATAAATAAGCATTCTATTAACCTTATTCAAGCATAATTCCTACCATCTCAACACCAACCAATACAAACACATCAATACCATAATATACCATTCAAATTCATACAAAATTTTACTTACTCAATTCATCAAATTGACCATTAACAAATATGCATCAATATGCTCAATTCCATAAACATACTAATTCACAAATCATCACCTATTGACATTCAAAATTACTTATTATCAATAAGCATCATGAATCCAACCTTAATCATTCAACACATTTCTCAAAGCATAAACATATATATACATGATTCAATCATACCAAAATAACTCAAAATAAGCCATCACTTTTGGCTAGATATACAAACCAAAACATATACACTTACAAGCCAATTCAAATGGCCAAATTCATTACCTAAACTTAACCAACATGATCAAAGTCCCTATACATGCCATATACTCAGAACATCAGCTTAAAAATACCAATTTAATATATAGATAGTGTGACGATGTCTCCGGCAATCCCGAATCCTAGCTAGCTTTGAATTCACTATAAAACATAGAAAAATAAACGATGTAAGCTATAAAGCTTAGTAAGCTCGTATGAAATAAACTCGATATAATCATAAACACATAATTCAACCATTGATTATAAATACATGAATTCACATCAACTAACAAACCTTTCGATTACTCATTCACAAAACTATATATTTGCTTCCATTTCTTCGATTCAAAGATATTATGGTTTATGCATATGCCTGTACTGTATTGTACCAATATCATTCTCAACTACATCATTCATTTACCCATTGAACCATTGAAATAGAAGTCGTATACTCAAGAATCTGGCACAATAAGTACCTATACCTTAGCCCGAAGTCAAATCGAGGTAACTTATATCCGAATTACTAATATCATGGCCCAAAGCCAAATCAGTCGATATTCATGGCCCAAAGCGAAATCAGTATAGCTCGCACCCAAAGTGCTAATATCATGGCCTGAAGCCAACTCAATGTATCCTCTAATGACATGTCATTAGTATCCTAAACTATTCCTCAAGTTCAACCGGGATTTCGAATGTCGAATTACCATCGAATCATTGTCAAACTTATCCGAAGTTTCGTATTCACAGCTTATACAATATCAAAGCATTTAAAATACATTTATAATGAAATTTATCACATACGAACTTACCTCGGATGTGAAAACGACGAAATAGGTTGATTTGTCGATACCTTTAGTTTTCCTCCAATTTAGATCCGAATTCCACTTATCTTAATCTAAATATATTAAAAATTAAATTATTTAACAATCTATCTATTCAATTTAATCCAATATTTAAGCACATTTACATTTTTACCCTAATAAACCGTAATTATAACATATTTTAATCCCGCATTTAGCTTACTTTTGGATGATTTATTCCTTGATTTATATAAAAAGGTGCTTTTAATCCTTTCTTTTCATGTCTTATACCCAGGAAAGCACCTGAGAATGAAAAGAACATAAAACGGGCCCAAAACGGAGTAAATGAGCCTCAGCACGAAAACAACACAGCCTGGCCCAAAGCTCACACAGCCGTGCCTTGTCGAACAGCTGGAACACAGCCTCAACCTCAAGTTACACGGTCGTGCCTCAAGTTAGAAATCCGAACACGGCTTGAAATCGATCTACACGAGCGTGTGCCATGGCTGTGCCTCTGTCGCTGGAAAGAGCAATTTCAGTCAGAAAAGGATACTTAGGGAGAAAGAATCGCATTCCAAGAGCCTATATATACCTCCTAAGTACCACATTTGAGGGGGGCGTTCAGCTAGGCCAAGGAGCCAAGCCGGAAAGGTCAGAATTGTGGAATCGCTTGAAGTTAGCCAGTCGAGCCATTCCAAGAAGCCGGAATTATACTCAAGACGGTAGAATTCTCCTTCAATTCCTTCAGGGAGTTTTAGCTCTTATGTTTTGTTTTATCTTTTCTCTTGAGATGTTTTCTTTATTCATTATGAACTAAACCCCTTAGATACCTGAAGGGGATGAAACCTAGATGAATCTTGTTATTTGATTTTTGGATTCTATGATAAATACTTAGTTTGTTATTAATTATGCATGTTTAATCCAAATCTGATGTGCTTAGGTGGAGGAGGAATAGACCCTGCTTGGATGTAGATCTAGTGTAATTAAGTGGAGTTGATCGCACGCCTAGAGATAGGGTGACGAGATTTTGCTAGATTAGGGTGAAACCTAATATGGGATTCCATAGATCGATTTACTGCTATTCTAGGGGTTATTATAAGAGAACAAGAGTTCCACTAATTAACCTAAGGTTAGACGTTATTCGCCTCGAGAGAGGGTTTAATATACGTTAGGGAGTCCTACGGATCAAGCTAAGTAAATAAATCATATGATTCAGGGTTAGATAACAAGTAAAGTCTAGGTGGATTCTTCCTGAGGGTATCGTCGTGATCAATTGAGTTTTTCTTCAAGTTATTTCCCAATTCGTTCTTTTTGTCTTTGTCCTTAGCTTAGTCGTCGTTAATTTAGATTAAAACAACTTCACTTTATTTTTAAGGCTAAATAATAAAAAGAAAGTTAGTATTAATACTTTTAGTTCCTTTGGGTTCGACAATCCGGTCTTGCCTAAGTTATACTACTGTTCGATAGGTACACTTGCCTTTAATTGTTGTCAGAGTTAGTTTCCAGGTTCGATCATTCTTTTATAAATTGTAAAGCTCTGATTTCAGCGATCATACCCTTAGAATTTCACAACTTTTACAATTTAGTCTGTATTACACAAAATAAAAAATTAATGAAATTTCTTTAATACACCCATGATAGCCGAATTACAATAATGCCCCTAGAAGCCCATATTTATCAACTTTTCACATATTTAACCACACATTTTCACATTTTCACAAATAAATCCATATTTTACATTTTTACTCAAACTCACTTTACAAAATATGTAAATCTAGCAACAAGATTTCATATTTCATCATCAAACATCAAAGAACACATATTTTCGTCAATAGAAAGTTTAAAAATCTTTAACAGTTTTGGAAAATAGTCCCTAGGCTAGCTAGAACTAGTTGCAACAATCACAAAAACATAGAAATCATTAAAAACCAAACAAAAATGGACTTACATGCTCAATAAGACAAGCCCGAATGTATCAAGCTATTTCCATGATTTTTATTCTACTAACTTTCGGTTATATGATGAAGATGACACCAAAAATTTTTGTTTTATTTAATTAACATTTATTTACTAAATTACTATATTAACCTTAATGAAAAACCATTACTAACATCCATTTAATGTCCAATATTATCCACTTACCATTATAATGGTCTAATTACTACATAAGGACCTCTAAATTAAGGTTTCATAGCTATTAGATACCTTTAGCTAATGGAACTCCACTTTTACACTTTACGCTATTCAGTCCTTTTTCTCAAATTAAACAATCAAACATATTATCATGCCGCGAACATTAAAATAATAATAAAATAATTATTTTGACTTCAAATTTGTGGTCTCGAAACCACTGTTCTAATTTGACTAAAAGTAGGCTATTACAACTCTCCCCCCTAGGGATTTTCATCCCCGAAAATCTTACCAGTGAATAGGTTAGGGTACTATTTTCTCATACTCTCTTCGAGATCCCATGTAGCTTCTTCTACTCCTTGTCTTTGCCACAAAAATTTCACTAAAGCTATGCTTTTATTTCTCAACTATTTAACCTATCGAGCTAGAATTCTGATCGATTCTTCGCTATACGTCATATCAGGCTGAATATCAATCTCTGACGGTGAATTTACATGTGATGGATCTGATCTATAACATCATAACATCAACATATGAAAAACATTGTGGATCTTTTCTAACTCAAAAGGTAAAGCTAGTTGATATGCCACTGACCCTATTCCTTCAATGATCTCGTACGGTTCGATGAAACACAGACGCAATTTGCCTCTACGACCAAAATCTAAGGATTTTCTTCCACGGAGATATTTTTAGAAACACTTTATCCCCGATTTGAAATTCAATGTCTTTTCATTTCAAATCTGCATAAGATTTCTGTTAATCTAAAGATGCTTTTAGGCTATCACAAATTACTTTCACTTTTTCTTTCGTCTCTCAGATCAAATCAACCCCGTGAATCTTTTTCTCACTCAATTCGGTCAAGTACAATGGAGTTCAACATTCGCGACCATACAAAGCTTCATACGGTGCCATCTTTATGCTCGATTGAAAGCTTTTGTTATACGCAAATTCAACCAGTGGCAAATATCTCTCCCAATTGCCTTCAAATTCTAAAACACAACATCAAAGCATATCTTCAAGAATCTGAATTACTCTCTCTGATTGACCGTCAGTTTGTGGATTAGAAGTTGTACTAAAATTTAATCTCGTACCCAAAGCTTCTTGCAATTTCTTCCAAAATCGCTATGTAAACCTCGGATCTCTATTCAAAATAATCGAAACTGGTATCCCGTGCACTCTAATGATCTCAGATAAGTATAATTCAGCCAATTTATCAAGTGAATAGTCTGTACATACTGGTATAAAATGCATCGATTTCGTCAATCTATCAACTACAACCCAAACAACATCTTTCTTTTTCAGAGTCAAGGGTAACCCCGATACGAAAACCATCGTAACTCTATCCCACTTCCACTCTGGTATCATTACAGACGGAAGTAAACTCAAAGGCACTTGATGCTCGGCTTTCACTTGTTAACAAATTAAACACTTCGATAAAAATTCTGAAATATCTCGTTTCATGCCCGACAACCAATATAACTGTTTCAAATCATTGTACATTTTAGTACTCCCTTGATGAACTGATAAACAACCACTGTGTGCCTCGTTTAAAATTTTCTGAATCAACTCTAGAATTTTTCAATATGCATACTCTATTTCACAACATTAAACAATTGTCGGTTCTAATTTGATAATCTGTATCACTATTCAGTTCACATTGCATTCTTTGAGCTTGCAACTCATATCACATTTTTGAGCTTTACAAATTTGTTGAAGAAAAATCGATTTTGTAACACCCCTCACCCGTATTCACTATCAGAATAGGGTTACGAGGTATTATCGATCAATACATATTATTTATCAAACATAACTTATACATTTAAGCATTCTTCTCAAACACCATTCAATCAAATTCACTATGTCACTTATATGGGCCTGTGAGGCCTTAAACATGCTTTAGAAGTGGTTCGAGACTAAACCGATAACTTATAAAAATTTTGGAAACTTAGAAAAATTTCAAACATATAAGGGTCACACGCCCGTGTGAACTGGCCGTGTGCCTCACACGGCTCCAAACACGGCCGTGTCTTAGGCCGTGTGAAAACAGGGCATACATACTGACTTGGGTCACATAGCAGACCACATGCCCGTGTGTCTAGCCCGTGTGCCCTTCGAAGTGGCCACACACGCCCATGTGCCAGGCAGTGTGCTAGGCCGTGTCAATCCTGTAGAGTTTACTGACTTATGCAACACGACCAAGTCACACACTCGTGTGCTAGGCCGTGTGCCATTTAGGGGGTATACTGACTTGTGCCACACGGCCAGTCACACGCCTGTGTGTGAGGCTGTGTGGAGCATACTGACTTCAATTCAATTTCAATACTAGGGGATACACGATCATGTAGCATGACCGTGTGTCGCACACGGTTGAGACACATGCCTGTGTGGACAAAAATAGGCCATTTGCAAGGCCAATTTGCCACCCTTTCTCATGCTCACCTAAACAACCAAAATGGTACCATTTCATCATACAATAGGCATTCCAAAACCATCAACCAAGTACACAAATCATACCATATTCATTTCAACTATTTCAATACTCAATTCAATATCATTTTCCTATTCAAATACTTATATCATTAAACATCAATTCACAAGCACTTAACTAATCACACCTTATAGATCAATTTCCAAATTCAAATATAACCATAACCACATTCTTGCCAAACATAACCAAATGAGCCATTACTCATGACTATAATTACATACTAAAACATATACCATTTACAAGCCAAATCTCATGGCCATTATCACAACCAAAACATATCATCATATCACTAGCCTATACATGCCATATACCATATTTACAAAGCACCAAAATTACCAACAAGTTGATCGATAGTATAACGGTGTTCTTGATGATTCTCGAGTCCGAGCTAGCTTCGATTATCTATGAAACAGGGAAAGAGCACACAAAGTAAGTTTTAAAAGCTTAGTAAGCTACATACAAATAAAATTACCACATGAATAAACATCATTTCCATCAATAGGCAAACTATGAGTAAACACATATAAGCTCATAAACCTTTCCCAATGTATACATATTCAATATCATAAGTGAATTTGTCAAATACTTCCATTTTCAATACTTGTATGAATCTTGTATGTACCTAAGTCACTTAACTCATTCTCACATTCTTTCTCGACTTGACTTTGCCCATTGAACCTTTTGGAATTGTTAAGGATACTCAGAAATCACATATAGCTCGTATAATGCCATATCCCAGATATGGTCTTACATGTTATCACATATCGATGCCGATAGCCCAGCTATGGTCTTACTCGAAATCAAATAACGATGCCAATGTCTTAGGCATGGTCTTACATGTAATCACATAATGATGCTAATGTCCCAGGCATGGCCTTACACATAATCACATCTTGTTAATCCTAATGTCATGGCATTCGTATCCTATACTTTTCCTAAGGTTCGTACGAGACTTTCAGATATCGTAACCTTGTCGATTCTTACTCGTATTTGATCATTCAACATTCATAGCAGTTCAATGACAATTAAACATATATAATTCAATTTAAAGACATTTATTTGCATATGAACTTACCTCTTATTCGGGATAAACGGACTGGATCGACTATTCTATAACCTTTGATTTTCCTCGATCTAAATCCGATTTCTTTGGTTCTTGATCTACATACATTCAAAATTAACTCATTTATTCATCAAATCATTCAATTTAGTCCAAAAATACACATTTGGGCATTTTTACACATTAGCCCCTAAACTTTCACATTTATTCAATTTAGTCCCTATTTTACAATTACACTAAATTCAACTTAACCCATGCGTAGCCAATTTTCATGTAGGTCCATAGCAGCCCATAACTTTCATTTATTTCACATTTCAACCACTCAATTTGCATATTTCACAATTTAATCCTTTTTTGACATTTTTTGTCAAAAATGACTTTACAAAACCATTAAATCTATCAACAAATAGTCATTTTCCATTATCAAACATTCAAAAGCTCAAGTATTCATCAATGGCACTTCACAAAATCATTAAAAAATTCAAAAATTAAGGCATGGGCTAGCTAGAATACGAAGCAACAATTACAAAAACATAGAAATCATCAAAAATTGAGCTAAAACTGTACCTTAATCAAGCTAGGAGTTGGCCGAAGATTACAAGCCTTAAAATGTTTTCTTCTTCCTCTTATTTCGGTTGAAAAGAGGATAATATGAAAAATTGTTTCCTTTTGTTTTATTAATATTAACTTAATAAACTATTTTACTAATTTACCATTAATGATAAAACACAAATATCATCATATTAATGTCCATCTATGTCAAATTCCACTATCAATGATCTAATAACATCATAAGGACCTTTCATTTAATAGATCATAGCAATTAGACACCTTTAACAAGTAGAATGCAACTTTTGCATTTTACGCGATTTAGTAATTTTTCTCAAATTGAGCTACTAAATGATAAAATTAACTCACGAAATTTTCACACATATCAAATAACACACTGTACACACAAAAAATAATATTAAATAAGTTTTTAACATCAGGTTGGTTGTTTCGAAACCACTGTTCTGATTTAGCTAAAATCGGGCTATTACAGGTTTAGCTTTCAACTCTGCCAATATCGAACCATCATCGGACAAAGTCAGTCTTGTATTCATTGCTCTCAAAGCAAACAGAGATTTTCTACTCAAAGCATCTACGACTACATTTGTTTTACTTGGATGATAATAAATTACTAACTCATAGTCTTTTAGTAGTTCGAGCCATCTCCGTTGTCACAAGTTCAGATCTTTCTGAGTCATAATATACTTTAAGCTTTTATGATCGGTAAAGAAGTGTCATTTTTCACCGTACAAATGGTGTCGCCAAATTTTCAATGCGAAAACAATAGCATCCAACTCTAAATCGTGCGTCGGATAGTTCTTTTCGTGCGGTTTCAACTGTCCAGAGGCATAAGCTATAACTTTTCCCTCTTACATCAACACGCAACCCAAACCATTCAATGACGCGTCGCTATAAATCACAAATTCTTTACCCGACTCAGTTTGAACCAAAACTGGTGCCTTAGTTAACAATGCTTTCAACTGATCAAAACTTTGTTGACATTTCTCTGACCACTCAAACTTCACATCTTTCTATAGCAATCTGGTCATCGGTGTAGCAAGCATCGAGAATCCTTTGACAAATCGTCGATAATAACCAACTAACCCCAGAAAACTTCTGACTTTAGATTCATTTCTCGTTGGTTTCCAATCAAACTGCTCCAATCTTGCTTGTATCAACCCATATAACTTTTGCTAAAACAATGTGCCACAAAAATTTGACTTCTCTGAGCCAAAACTCACATTTACTAAATTTAGCATACAGTTGCTTATCTCTCAAGGTTTGTAACACAATTCTCAAATGCACGGCATGCTTAAAATCATCTTGTGAATAGATCAGAATGTCGCTGATAAGCACAACAACAAATCTATCTAAATACGGTCTAAATATCCAGTTCATCAAGTCCATAAAGACTGCAGAAGCATTAGTTAATCCGAAAGGCATAACAAGAAATTCGTAATGTCCATACCTTGTTCTAAATGCCAGAATTTAAATCAATCTTCGAAAACACGGTTGCTCCTTTCAACTGATCAAACAAATCATCTATTCTCGGTAAAGGATGCTTTTTCTTTATCGTAACCTTGTTGAGCTGTCGATAGCCAATACACATTCTCATTGTTCATTCTTTCTTCTTTACAAAAAATATTGGCGCACCCCAGGGTGAAAAACTAGGTCGTGCAAAATCTCTATCTGTTAAATCTTGCAACTGAGATTTCAACTCTTTCAATTCTGTTGGAGCCATTCTATATGGAGCTATCGATATTGGTGAAGCTCCCGGTACTAATTCAATACCAAATTCAACCACTCTGATCAGTGGTAATCTAGGTAACTCTTCTAGAAACACATCTGGAAACTTACATACTATCGGTACTGATTCAATCTTCGATTTAGACACTTTTGTATCCAGTATATAAGCAAGATAAGCTTCACAACCTTTTCTCACAAATCTCTGAGCTGGCATAGACGAAATCACAACAGGCAATCCACTAAACTCATCTGATTCAATTCGAAGGATTTCACTATTTTGACATTTCAATTCAATAATCTTTCGTCTACAATTCACAACGGCATCATGCAGAGTCAACCAATCCATTCCTATAATCACATTGAACTCATCAAATGGCAAAAGTATCAAGTCAGCCGGAAAATAGTAACCCCGAGTCATCAAATGGTAATCTTTGCAAAATTTATCAACTAAAACATACTTGCCTAAGTGGTTCGATACTTTAATCACAAACTCAGTAGACATAGGTAAACTCTTACTAAACACTAAATTCATACAGATATATGAATGAGTCGATCCAAGATCTATCAAAGAAACACATCAGTTTCATAAAGAGAGAACATACTGGTAATAACATCATGGGAGGAAGCCTCTTCGCGAGCACGAATAGCATAGGCTCTAGCAGGTACTTTGGCCTCGGATCTCATAGCTGAGTCCTTTGTCGCTCCTTTTCCACTTGACACATTCCCCGTATTTCTTAGGGTATCCCTCTCGTAGTATTATTGATCGGTCTTGCACTCTAAAATTTATCTTTCTCGGATAATGCTATAACACCCTTTACTCGTGTTTAATGCCGAAACAGGGTACGAGGCGTTACCGAACAATAACACTTGCAACTGGACAAATTCAAGGCATAAATTTTTGTTTAAAAATTTAAAACATTTATCTTATATCAACAAGTCCCTTAAATGGGCCAACGAGGCCCAAAACATGCTTTGGGAGAGATTCGGGACTAAATCGAGAACTTTTAAAATTATTGGAACATTTAGAAACATTCCTTGTTTTGGAGAGTCACACGCCCGTGTGGGTAGGTCTTGTGGTCACACCCGCCCGTGTCGCCCAGGACATGCCCGTGTCCTCTGCCCGTGTAATTCTCTATTTATGACATCATCATTCGTTTTGGATCACATGACTAAGTCACACACCCGTGTGCTAGATCGTGTCCTCAACACGGCCGTGTCTCTGCCTGTGTGGTCAAGAAGATGACTATTTTCCAAGTCAATTTCTACCTTATCCTGCCCATACATGAGTATAACTTGAATGACACTTTTCATGACATATTAAAGCTACCAAAACATCTACCACACACACGTAACAAGTCATAGCATACAATTTACTCAACCATGGAATGCATCATCATGAGTTTGTAGCATAACCAATTTATTGGCCACATTAAATGACTTTATAAAACAATGAACTTCGAATATCATGGGTCATAATTCTAGGACAACTCATAGTAACATATACACATGACCAAGTTTCCTATACATGCCATAACCTTAAGTATAAAAAGAAATCATTGATACCTAAATTGTAAGCTCAATAGTGTGATAGGTTTTCCGGTGATTTCCAACCCGAGTTAACCTAAATACATTATAAACACGGAAAACAATGGAGTAAGCTATAAAGCTTAGTAAGTATGTATATAAATAATAAACAATTTATTACCATACTTTTAACAATTCTCATTATAAGCTCTCAAGATAATACCATCATTATTGCATAAAATTTCAAAATTCATTTATGTTCATCTTAAGTTGTTTACTCGAGTTACAGTCACTAAATTATTTTTATTCGGAGCTAAGGAAATCCAATTAAGATCCGCTAATTTTCCCTAAAACTAGACTCACATATCTTCTTACCATAAAATTTCCAAAATTTTTGGTTTAGCCAATCAGTACAGTTTTTTCTTTAAAGTCTCTATTGTTTCGCTATCCAATAGTTCCAACCCCTCTTCACTAAAAATTAATTATCTCGTTGTATAGAACTCAAATGATATTCCCGTTTGTTTCTCTTGAAAATAGACTCATTAAAAATTTCAAGCATATAAATTTTATTTTTGTACAATTTTTAATGAATTTCAAAAGTCAGAACAGGGGATTCCAAAATCATTTTGACTCCATCTCACTAAATTCCAATTATATCACCATATGAAATTCTTTTTCTTATTTTGTTTCTTTTATGTAGAAATAGACTCAATAAGCTTTAATTTCATATCTCATTCAACCTCAAAATCGATTTCCACCATTCTTTTGTGATTTTTCAAAGTTACATAACTGCTGCTGTCTAAAACTATTTTATTTCAAATTTCGCTCATTCATGAAAACATCATAACAATATGCTCACATTCAATAACATAATTTGATTAGCATGAATAATACAAAACTTTATCACTTCACTTACTCATTTTAATCCTAACCAAAATTCATCACATATTGAATTCATTGGTCACATGAAATTCCACTTAGTCGAATTTTCCTGATGAACACTTTGGAGTAATGACGGATACACGGTGGTTTCGCACACAGCCCACCCATAATAACAGATACATGGTGGTTTCGCACACAACCCATCAATAATAACAGATTCACGGTGGTACCATACACAGTCCACCAATGATAATAGATTCACGGTGGTATCGCACACAGCCCACCAATGATAATAGATTCACGGTGGTATCACACACAGCCTACCAATAATAATAGATGCTATCCGGTGCACATAGTAGCCTGCACTTAGTACTACACATGTGACCATAGCTACTTTATTCCACAATCTCACATAGAACCATATCTCGGTGCCATAGTCTAACTATGGTCTTACACGATTTCACTTAGTCACACTTTGCCACGACTCATTCATGGTCTTTCCCGTCAATTCATCTTTTAGTACTGAACGAAAGTGTTCAACTTTGCTTCGCTAGTCTCGAACATCGGATTTTCATTGTAATTAAATTCACAAATTATTCATCAATTAATCAAATAAACATTTATGATTAACATACGAACTTACCTCAGTATGAAAAGATGAAATAAGTCAATTACACGATTATCTTGCTTTTCCCCCAATCTAATTCCAAATCTCATCTTCTTTGATTTGTAAGAGTTAGAAGTTGCTAAAATTGTCAAGCTACCATAGCCATTTCCTTGGGTAAGAGTCGGTGGAGAAGAAGAGAGAGTGAAAAAGATGACAACTTTTTCTTATTTTATTTTATTACATCAATTTAAGTCACCTAATTTCCACCAACTTTGACCGATTTGCGTTTTCTTGTCCCCTATGGCCGACCAACTCTTTCCTAAGGCCTAATTACACATTAAGTACCTCCAATTTAAGGTTCTATAGTTATTTGACGCCTTTAGCTTATAGAACAAAACTTTCGCACTTAGTGCGATTTGGTCCTTTTTCAAAATTAAGCTTGAAATCACTAAAATTAATTCACCAAAATTTTCATGCACTCATATAATCATGCTATAATACATAAAATAATATTAAATAATTCCTCTGACCTCAGATTAGTGGTTTCAAAACCACTGTCCGACTAGCCCCAAAATCGGGCTGCTACAATTCTTCTCCCTTTGGGGATTTTCATCCCCGAAAATCTTACCAGAATCTAGATTTGAGATTCGTTTTCTCAGTGCCTTATCAATTTCTCACATAACCCCGGATTCTCCATTCTTTGATCTCGCAAGCTAAGATTATGATCCGTTTTTCACTTTTCATCAAATCAGACTAAATTCCAACTTCTCTTTATAACTAAATCGATAATTTCTATTTCCACAGTTATACTTTCATAAACATTTAGTTCACTATCTTAAAATTCAACAATTTTATGTATCAAGTCTGTATATATTTTCTGTCAATCTGAAACTGCTTCTAACTGTTATGAGTTACTTTCATTTTCTACTCAAATTCTTTAATGAAATCAATCCCGTAGATCTTTTCTCACAAAGCTCGATCAAGTGTCAACTGAGTTCGGTAATTGCAACCATACACGCTCCATACAAGGCCGTCTTTACACGCACTAAAAGATTATTATTACACATAACTCAATTAATGGTAATTGTTTTTTTTTTCTCATTCACTTTCAAATTCTAAAGCACCACAACAAAACATTTCCTCGAGGATCTAAAATTCCCTTTCGGGTTAACTATCTGAAATATTAGAGTTTAGCATGCTGATTAATCTAAAAGTAATCTGTACATACCGAGATAAAATGTGCACACTTCTCCACACGATCAACAATAATTCATACATCATCTTCCTTTTACACAAAATCCTTTGAAAATTTATTTTCTCACCACTCAGATATTAACATAGACTGTAATAGTCCTGAAGGTAGTTGATAATCAGTTTTAACCTATTGATAATTCAGACATCTGGACACATAGTTAGAAGTATCACGTTTCATACTCATTCGCTAGAACAATCATCTCAGATTATTGTATATTTTAGTACTCCTCGAATGAACAGATAATTGTTTTATAATCTCAGGGTTTCTTAATACACGAACTCTATCCCGAAACAACGAATAATAATCGGTTCCAATTTGAAATTATGAATTAGGAGTCAATTTACTTTGACCCCTTTTTAACTTGTGATTCACTGACACATTTCTAGGCTACGTAAATTTGATGAATACACACAATTTAGTTTCTAACTTAGCTAACGACTATCCATCATCCGATATAATCAATCGTATAATCATCACTCGCAAAGTACACATAAGTGTCCTACTCAGAACATTTGTGACTGTAATCATTTTCTATGGATAATAATCAATCACTGACTCAAAAGCTTTCTACAGTTCAAGCTATCTTAGTAGTCCCAAATTCAGATCTCTTAGAAACATCAAATGTTTTAAATTTTTGTGGTCATCAAAAGGTTACGTTACTTATCAAATAATTAATGTTACTTACTATTCAACACAGTTGAAAATAACTCGAATAATCTTTCAAGCAAATAATCTTGACTGTCAATCTTGACTGTCAAATTATGACTTTCAATTATTAACAAATAAAGCTTTGAACCACCCTGAAGCCACAACCATCAGATGGATTAAAACCATAGTGCCATAATAAGGCCGACATCTTAATTGTATGGATAAATAATATCTGAAACACTCCAAACCTGGCCCACGAGCTTTGACCAGATTTGGTATGTTCCTCAAGAAAACCGGTTTCAAATTCTTTTGTTACTTAGAGAAAACTTGTGCGATTTTAAAAAAAAATATTGTTTGGGTTGGGCTTGTGTTGAAACAGACTCGATTTTATTTTGGAAACCCCTTTTTAATATTAAGTGATAAAACATTTGGGATTTAGTTTAAAGAAATTTTTACTTAAACTTTAGTAAATAAGGTTCCTAAACATAATAAATAATAATAAATGTAAAATGATTCAGCTATGGCCTTATGGCCTTATTACAACAAAAAAAAATTCAAAATAATTCAAGTACTTAAAAACTAATAGTTCCATAAAAATAAAGACTTCATGTTGAGCATGGCCACCACAAGTTTTGCCGTCCCGGTCCATCACTGTTCATCACCTGAAACATGGTCCCACAACGGGGTGAGTCAAACAGACTCAATGTGTACACGACACTAAATCATAATAGAATTAGGCGTACAAGAGCTACACATTCAGAACAATGAATACAAGTTATGATGCATTCCCAAACCCAAACCTAATTGTCCATCTACTACACACCCCCGTTCCTGCCAGTCACACCGTGTGGACTACTAAGTCGACCCTCCTTCCGCTACATGCCAAATTGCGGTCTTAGGTCACCGCATTCGTGGTCTTAAGTCACCACGTTCAGATTACTGTGGTCTTAGGTCACCACTTTTCAGATATCACAGTCTTAGGTCACCGTGTTCGTGGTCTTAGGTCACCACATTCACTTCCCCTTTCAAACAAACCCATATGCCCCATATAATAATAATATGCATAAATATGCCAGAGTTCACATTCTTATCATATTCTCATGTTACAAATAACATTTTTCATATTCCTAGTAGGAGTAGGAAACGTGCACAGGTACTTTGTACCATAACATGGTACTTTAGCCGCCATATTCTTAATATCACATATTTAAATTAACATAGCCATAAAACGTATTATGAAGTAGTGTGGGGTACACACCTGATTCGCTTAACAATTTCTTTGAGAACTATCTACCGCTTAGATCCTTAAACCGTACATTTGATTCATTACTTATTACCTTAATAAAAAGCCATTCGGCCAAGATTCCAAATCCTAGTAGGATTAGTATTCTTACCTTGTTGCCGATTGGAACACCAACAAATCCCGAAACTGTTCCTTGTTTCCCTAGGAATGTCGAAATCCTTAAAACCTTACGTTAGACTTAATCTTAATCATCGAAACATAAATCAAGGCCTTTGGCCGAATATTCACATGTCTTACCTTAATCTTAGAAATCCAGAATACTCCTCCTCCTTTTAGTCGACTACTCGATAATCCCGAAAGATCCTTCCATATTCGGCAACCATAATATGTATGGGGTTAGATTATCTCTCGGCTAATCTAAAAGAAAAGAATGGAAATCAAACTTGTTCTTACCTTTGAAGAAATCAATAGCACCTATGCTTGAAGCCCTTCCAAGATTCGGCTTTTGAATGGATTGGTAAGAAGAAATAGGAAGAAAAGAAAACTTGAGAATTTTGACAATGGTGGACAATAGATTCGACTTGACAAAAGAAAAGAGAAGAGAGAGAGAAGAGAGCACTCAAAAATTCGCGAGAGAGAGAGAGGAGGAAGAAAAATTGATGAGTAGCCTTATTTTCTTCCATTTATAATAAAACTACTACTCAGAATCCCTTACTTGGCCACCACTCTTCTTTATTGATAAGTTTATCTCCTTAATTTAAAATAATTAGAGAATAATCCTTTATTATCTCTTCAAGAATAATCCAAATTAAATCCCTTATTTATCACCTTATTAATCGAATATTTATGAAAATAAAACTCCTCCTTTCTAGAAGGCTTGTACCGTCCACCTTAGGCTTCTAGAAGCAAAAAATAAAACTTCCTTTATTTGCTTCCCAGTGACTCGAACTCAGGCCCAACACCTTGCATGTGGCGCCATTTCCAGAGGCCCTAAGTGGCATCTTCGAGCCACTTTTCCAAGCTGTGCTTGTGTGTCAAATTTCACCAACTTTTTCTTTTAAGGCCACCTTGCCTTAATTTCCTCTTTTAAACTTTAAAACTCGACATTTCTAAGTCATTTCTAAGTTTCCAAAAAATTTCGTTCGGCTCTGTAAACTTGACATTTCCTTACATTTCCAAGTTTCCAGAAATGTTCACTTTCCTCTTTTGAATCATTTCCTTACATTTCCAAGTTTCCAAAAATGTTCACTTTCCTCTTTTGATTCATTTCTAAATCATGTCCATACATTTTCAGGTTTCCAAAAATGTTCAAAATTTATTCTTAGTACATAAAACATGTCACTTCGTACAATTAAACCGAAAATGCATAGGCCCTTTTCATGATGTTACAATATCTTAGAGAAAATCTGGGAATAAAGCATTTCTCTTCTGCACTGTAATCAACTGTGACCAAGGCTATATAATCCCCAGTATAATAAGCAGACAATAGCCGGTAGAAACAAAATACTATCATCACCTAAATTCTATCACCAATTTTTCTTTAACAAAAGAGAGATAGAATACCAGTGTAAGATGGAACAATACTAAACATAGCCCAAACAGACCAACCATGCTTTCGTCTATTAGTATATTTAGTTAACATTTTCATACAATAAGAATTTCATCTGAAACATACAGTCATATATACCTCTGAGAGTAGATAAATACATATGGTACTCAGAAGAAATCGTCATAATCCATTCGACTATAATCACCGTAATCAACTATCTTTACAATTCAAACATTATTCCATTGTCTATATCTAATACCACTGATTTCTCATTATTCCATTGCTACAAAAATCATTTCACAAGAACTTCCAATTAATACATATATTCTTTAGGTATCACACCTGAATATTTTGTTTCATCGAATTTAACTTTTTCTTTAACCGTGACATTGCATAATCTATATAATCATTAAAACAATCTGATATTTCTTTTAAAACTGAGTTCATTTTTCACACTATACTCAACTCTGTTTGCATTACTAATTATTTCACCATTGAACTCTTTAGTTCACACTTATAAACTTATTCAACACGATTCTCATAAAATTTTGTCACAAAGCAACACTAGTAAGGGGATGAGGTCGTAAAGCCTCTAACTTAACTTTCATAAATACATACATATGACTTAGCATTCATCACTAATGTAATACCATCATAATCACATTGTTCATTCCAAGCAAATTAACACATATATTTATTATACGAATGTTTTCCGTCATCCACAATTTCTCACAACGAATTTACTTACTCAAGCTCAATATTAATATCTAATTAAATTCCAACACTTGGCTTCCATTTTACTTACCAGCACTTGTTAAATTAGAGAATGCCTTACGGGTTTGAGTACGTCGTTCACTTGATGCCATAGTCCAACTATGGTCTTACACTAAGTCTCACATTGATGCCATGTCCCAGACATGGTCCTACACAGAATCACAATGCCATAGCCCAGCTATGGTCTTACATTCCATACTTTGCCATAGTCCAACCAGGGTCTTATCCGTCAAATCTTCATTAAATGATCATACTCATTTCCTGCATTCTACTCGGTTTACACATTTAATTCCTTTTTCATAACTTCTCAACATTTATAACATTTTATCTATTGCATAAAAACACCATAATTCATCGAAATAAGACATTCAACTAGGACAGTAACATTGTACCCCAAATTCTCAAATTATGGCTATTTCATTTTATACATCATCACATGCATTATATGAAATTTAATTTGTACCTTACCACATTTCAACTTATCGCAAACACATTTTCAAATACCTCAATGTCAATGTTAGCATTTTTGAAAATAGCTCGGTTGGAAAACACCTCTATCTCAACAAAACAATTTCGTTAGAGCCTGAAGATATCACATTATCACAGTCCACATATGGCATGTATAGCTAGACTCTTACTCATGCTAGGTTAGTCCGAGAACTGACTAAACCTAATTTTGATACCACTAAATGTAACACCCCTTACCCATGTTCAATGCCGGAATAGGGTACGAGGCATCACCAGACAATAATGCTTGCAAATGGACAAAATTAAGGCATAAATTTTCGTTTAAAAGTTTAAAACTTTTATCTTATATCATCAGGTCCCTAAAATGGGCCTACAAGGCCCAACACACGCTTTGGGATCGATTCGGGACTAAAACGAGACCTTTTAAAACTATTGGAACATTTAGAAACTTTCCTTGTTTTGGAGAGTCACACGCCCGTGTGGGCAGGCCCTGTGTCACACCCGCCCGTGTGGCCCAGGACACGGCCGTGTCCTCTGCCCGTGTAACTCTTTATTTATGACGTTATCATTCGTTTTGGATCATACGGCCAAGTCACCCACCCGTGTGCTAGATCGTGTCCTCCACAAGGCTGAGACACACGGCCTTTCAAGTCAATTTCTACCCTATCCTGCCCATACTTAAGAATAACTTGAATGGCACATTTCATGACATATTAAAGCTACCAAAACATCCACCACACACATAACAAGTCATAGTATACAATTTACTCAACCATGGAATGCATCATCATGAGTTTATAGCATAACCAATTTATTGGCCACATTAAATGGCTTTATAGAACAATAAACTTCGAATATCATAGGTCATTATTCTAGGACAACTCATAGTAACATATACAAATGACCAAGTTTACTATACATGCCATAACCTTAAGTATAAAAAAATCATCGATACCTAAATTGTAAGCTCAATAGTGTGATAGGTTCTCCTGCGACTTCCAACCCGAGTTAACCGAAGTACATCATAAACACGGAAAAAATGGAGTACGCTATAAAGCTTAGTAAGTATGTATGTAAATAATAAACAATTTATTACCATGCTTTTAACAATTCTCATTATAAGCTCTCAAGATAATACCATCATTATTGCATAAAATTTCAAAATTCATTTATGTTCATCTTAACCTGTTTATTCGAGTTACAGTTGCTAAATTATTTTTATCCGGAGCTAAGGAAATCCAAATTAAGATCCACTAATTTTCCCTGAAACTAGACTCACATATCTTCTTAGCATAAAACTTTCAGAATTTTTGGTTTAGCCAATCAGTACAGTTTATTCTTTAAAGTCTCCCCTGTTTCACTATCTCCGATTCCTCTTCACTAAAAATTAATTATCTCGTTGTACAGAACTCAAATGATATTCCCGTTTGTTTCTCTTGAAAATAGACTCATTAAAAATTTCAAGCATATAAATTTTATTTTCGTACAATTTTTAACGAATTTCCAAAGTCAGAACAGCGGATTCCAATTATATCACCATATGAAATTCTTTTTCTTATTTTGTTTCTTTTATGTAGAAATAGACTCAATAAGCTTTAATTTCATATCTCATTCAACCTCAAAATCGATTTCCACCATTCTTTTGTGATTTTTCAAAGTTACATAACTGCTGCTGTCCAAAACTATTTTATTTCAAATTTTACTCATTCATGAAAACATCATAACAATATGGTCACATTCAATAACATAATTTGATTACCATGAATAATACAAAACTTTATCACTTCACTTACTCATTTTAATCCTCACCAAAATTTATCACATATCGAATTCATTGCGCACATTAAATTCCACTTAGTCGAATTTTCCCGATGAACACTTTGGAGTAATTACGGATACACGGTGGTTTCGCACATCGCCCACCCATAATAACAGATACACGGTGGTTTCGCACACAGCCTACCAATAATAACAGATGCATGGTGGTTTTGCACACAACCCACCAATAGTAACAGATTCACAGTGGTATCGCACACAGTCTACCAATGATAACAGATTCATGGTGGTATCGTACACAGCCCACCAATGATAACAGATTCACGGTGGTATCGCACACAACCCACCAAAAATAATAGATGCTATCCGGTGCACATAGTAGCCTGCACTTAGTACTACACATGTGACCATAGCTATTTTATTTCACAATCTCACATAGAACCATATCTCGATGCCATAGTCTAATTATGGTCCTACACGATTTTACTTAGTCACAGTTTGCCACGACTCATTCATGGTCTTTTCCGTCAATTCATCTTTTAGTACCAAACGAAAGTGTTCAACTTTGCATTCGCTAATCTCAAACATCGAATTTTCATTGTACAAAAAAATAATATAATTAAATTCACAAATTATTCATCAATTTATCAAATACACATTTATGATTACGAACTTACCTCGGTATGAAACGGCAAAATAAGTCAATTACTCAATAATCTTGCTTTTCTCCCGATCTAATTCCATATCTCATCTTCCTTGATTTGTGAGAGTTAGAAGTTGCTAAAATTTTCAAGCTTCCATAGCCAGTTTCTTGGGTGAGAATCGGTGGAGAAGAAGAGAGAGTGAAAAATATGACGACTTTTTCTTTTTTTATTTTATTACATCAATTTAAGTTACCTAATTTCCACCAACTTTGACCAACTTGTGTTTTCTTGTCCCCTATGGACGGCCAACTCGTTCCTAAGGCCTAATTACACATTAAGGACCTCCAATATAAGGTTCTATAGTAGTTGACACCTTTAGCTTATATAACAAAACTTTTGCACTTAAATGCGATTTAGTCCTTTTTCAAAATTAAGCATGAAATCACTAAAATTAATTCACCAAAATTTTCATGCACTCATATAATCATGCTATAACACATAAAATAATATTAAATAATTTCTCTGACCTCGGATTAGTGGTTCCAAAACCATTGTTCTGACTAGCCCCAAAATAGAGCTGTTACAAATGCAATCTCAAATAAAATGATCTGGCGAGCCACATTTTAAACAAGCTTTATTACACTTATTCCAACACTCTCCAAAATGTCTTCTCCCACACTATTGACACTCTGGTTTGTTTTTTTCACACTGTCAACGCTCGAGATGGAAGTAGCTTGAGCTTTAGGACTCACATGATGATTTCCACGATCTCTATTTTGATATCCCAGTGAAACATGTGATCGACTAAACAAATCTTGGGATTTCTTTGATGAAGAATGATAAGGTTTATTCATCGATCTTTTTCTCGAATCTCTAACCTCTAAATCTACTTTCCTCTTTTCTTGGCTAAGTTCTTCGGCTTTGCAAGCTCAATCAACTAGGACAACAAATTCTTTCAATTATAGAATTCCAACCAGAAGTTTGATGTCTTCATTCAAACTGTTAACAAACCGCTTGCACATGATCTCTTCGGTAGAAATATACTTTCAAGCATACTTTCTCAGCCGTACAATTCTCTTTCATATTCAGTCACAATCATTCGGCCCTATTTCAATTCTAAAAACTCTTTGTGCTTTTGATCCAAAAATTGTTGGCTTATATATTTCTTCCTGAACTCGGTCTGAAAGAATTCCCATGCCACTCTTTCTCTCGGTACCGCTGATACTAGAGTATTACATCGTTGATACACTATATCTCTCAATAATGATATGACACACTTTAAACTCTCAGCTAGAGTACACGACAGTTCATCACATACTTGAATAGTTTTTTCAAGCCAAAATTTAGCTCTCTCAAGATCGTCATCAACAGTAGCTCTGAACTCCTTGGCCCCGTACTTACAGATTTTATCAACCGGAGGCTTATTTAGTCGTTGAAATTCCAAAACTTGAGGGGCTACAGGAATCTTTTGGGGATTAGGTGGGGGTGGAAGTTGTTGAATAGCCGGATTTGTCTAAACAAATTGAGTGAACCGATCGTTCATCATTTGCAAGAAGGCTTCCTTAGCCTCTCAATCTTGACTACCCAATACGGGTCTAGATTCAGAAGGTGCTGTCCTTTGAATGAGAGCTGGCATATTACTCTCAACATCATCAGCTATAGCTCGATCGGGGTCCATTTTTTATATGAAAACACAGTTTAAATTGTCAAGAGTCATCACACTATCACAGGTTATATATGGCATGTATAGCTAGACTCTCACATACGCTACATTAGTCCTAGAATCGACTAAACCGTAGCTCTGATACCAATAAATGTAACACCCCTTATTCGTATTCAACGTTGGAATAGGGTTTCAGAGTATTACCGGACTTATCATACAATTCCACATACATTTCTCAAACATTTTCACATTTCATGCATTCATCATTCAACATCAACCATAATGTCCCTAATACGAGCTTAAGAGGCTCAAACATGCTTTGGAAGTGGTTCAGGACTAAATCAAAAACTTATGAAACTTTTACAAAACTTATAATTTTTTTTCAAACTGTAGGGGTTACACACCAGTGTTGTAACACCCCTTACCCGTATTCAACTCTGGAACCGGGTACGAGGCATTATCGGACTTATCTTGCTTAAACATACAACTTTGGGCTTTAAAAATCCATCCCCAACTTAAAACTTCTCATTCAAATGTATAGCATCTTATCATGAGTATATGAGGCCTTAAACATACATTTGGAAGGTCTTAAAATTCAATCGAAAACTATTACGCTCTTAGAAAAATTTTGCCTAAACAAAGGCCACATGCCCATGTGAAATGGGACACGCCCGTGTGGGCAGGTTGTGTGGTCACACATGCCCATGTCCCTAGCTCGTGTGGAATTTATTTTCTAATTCGAACCTACAGGGGTTTTCATACGGTCAGACACATGCCCGTGTCCCTCACACGGCCTCGACACACCCGTGTCTTAGCCCGTGTGCCAAAACCATGGCATTCTATTTATGACTTCATCATCTCACTATGGTCACACGGCCAAGGCACACGCCCTTGTCCTTAGGCCATGTGTTGAATTAAATTCCAACGAATCCTCGAATTATCTTGGCAATACTACAAGGAAAAGGGAAATGAGAGGGGTAAGCATAAAGCTTAGTAAGTTTGCATGAAAATAAATAGCAACAATAAGCTCATAATGACATCAATCCATGGCATTAGATAACCACACAAAGTCATAAGCACTTTGTCATAACTTACTCGTACTTCTTCTTATCTAGAACATACCATGCCACATATCGTAAACATTCCTCGTGAATTTCTCACGGGTACCTGTATTCACTCAATCACATTACTTTAGTACTAATCTCATTTGTATTTCCAAGCTTATCTATTTATCCCGCTAATCACTAGGGGTACTCAAAATGCATATTCATTGTCATTAACATAAGCACGAAGCCAATTCCACATCCAAGATGTGGTCTCACATGGGGTCACCTCTGAGTGCTGATGCCATATCCCAGACATGGTCTTACACAGGACCTTATGACTACCATCAAAACTCAAAATTTCCAACATTTACTACATATTCTACAATCTTTACAAAAAGGTGCTTTTAGGTGTTTTCATGGAAACATCTTTCACAAATATTGTTTATCTAACAATCAAGACTCATTTTATTCCATAAAAATGCAGCAAATTAATAGCTTTCATGGAAAAACTCTAAACTCTTCACCATTTTACAAAATAGTCCCTTCTTTAGAAAGCTTAAGCTTTAGGGGTTCCAAAAGTACAATTTTTATTAAGAAATAATCACTAGAACACTTACTTGTAGCGATAAGAGTGTGCTGAAATTTTTGAGCTTTCAAACCCCCATTTGCTGCAAATTTTCGGTGGAGAAATCAAGGAGAAAATATGATATCTTTTCTTTCTTTATATTAATATAAAATCCTAATTTAGTCCACTTAACACACCTACTTGACCAAATTTTGACCTCTATTGCCCCCTATGGCCGGCCAACCATGATTTAAAGGGCTAATTGCCGTTTAAAGACCTCCAATTAAAATTCTATGTCTTTTAGACACCTTTAGCTTAAAATTTTGAACTTTTACACTTTATGCGATTTAGTCCTTTTTTGCGATTAAGCATGAAATTGCTAAAATTAAAGCACCAAAATTTTCATGTACTTATATAATCATACTCTAACTCATAAAATATCATGAAAATAATTTTCTCTAACCTCAGATTAGTGGTTCCCAACCACTTTTCCGACTAGCCCCTAAATCAGGCTATTACACGTGTGCCCCAGCCTTGTGGACATTCAAAATGGGATCACATGGCCGTGTCCCAGCCCGTGTCTGACCCGGTGTAACTCTTTGACTTGAGTCACACAGCCAACATACACGCCCGTGTGCCCTAAAAATGGCCATACACACCAGTTTCCCAGGCCGTGTGATCGTTGTTTTATGCGATATTAAAGTCTTAAAATTTATATAAAGAATGATCAAACCTGGAAACTAACTATGACAATGATTTGAGGCAAGCGCACATATCGAACAGTAGTATAGTTAAGGCAAGACCGGAATGTCGAACACAAAGGAACCAAAAGTACTAATACTAACTCTCTTTTTATTATTTAGCCTAAGAATTAAGGGAATTGTTTATTTAATCTAAAAAATTACAAACGACTAAACTAAAGACTCTACGACAAAGAAGAATGAATTTGGGAAAATAACTTTGAAGAAAAACCAATTGATTAAGACGACACCCAAGGAAGAATCCACCTAGACTTCACTTGTTATCTAACTCTGAACCAGACGATTTATTAACTTGACTTGATACGTAAGATTCCCTAAGTTATATTAATCCCTCTCTCGAGGCGACCAATGTCTAACCCTAGGTTGATTAATTGAAATCTCTTTCTAATTAAAACCCCTAGAATCGCATTAACTCGATCTATGGACTCCCATATTAGGTTTCACCTTAATCCGGCAAAATCTCATCACCATATATCTTCGCTTAATTATGCTAGATATACTCTTAGGCAGGGACTTTTGCTCCTCCACCTAAGCACATCACACTTGAAATAATATCCCAAAAATATCAACACAAGAATTAAGAACACATAATTAAGAACAAGTCAAATATTATCATATAGTTCAGCAAACAATAACAAGATTCATCTTAGGTTTTATCCCGCTCAGGTATCTGAGGGTTTAGTTCATAAAGATAATAGGAAACATCTCAAAAGAAAAGGTAAAACAAAACACAAGAAATCCCTAAAACCCCTAAAGGAATTGAAGAAGAGATCCTCCGTCTTGAGTATAATTCCGGCTTCTTGAGATGGATCAACTGGCTCTCATCGAGTAAATCTCCACAAATCTGCTTTCTCTGGCATAGTCGGGCACTCCCTGACTAAAGCCTTGGGTTCCCCCCTTTCTAGTCATACTTAAGGTGTTTATATAGGCTTTTGAATATGTTTCTTTGCCACTAAGTCTCCAAATCTGAGTGAAACTCCTCCTTCCTGCGACAGGGACACGCCTATGGCACACGCTCGTGTAAGTTGTGGCCAGGCCATGTTCAAACCTACTGAATGGGGCACGGTCGTGTGATCTTGGGCCCAGCCCGTGTGGATTTCGTGATATGGCCCATTTACTCCATTTTGGGCCCGTTTTTCGTTCTTTTCATCATTGGGTGCTCTCCTGAGTATAAAACATGAAAACAAAGGATTAAGAGCACCATATTTCACAATTTAGGGCTTAAATCATCCAAAAGTATGCTAAATGTGGGCTTAAAATATGTTACTTTTACGGTTTATCAAATACCCCCACACTTAAGCTTTTGCTTGTCCTCAAGTAAAATTCTCAACTCACAATTAAAATGATCATCCTTAATTCATAATATTTATTAATAATGTCTCATCATAATTCAAAGACAATTCATACATGGATAATTTAATTCAAAGAGTTTTAAAGACTCAAACAATCAAAGTCATACATTTGTAGCACGAAAACATAGGCGTTTCCCCTCATCTAAATAATTACCTTTGATTCAAAACTATCAAGAATTGACATCCTCACTAAAGATTCACTCAAATCACTCGAAGTGTTTAACGTTTAGAATTAAACACTCAAAAGTCAAACCTAAAGAGATTTTATCTTAGTCAAATCTCCACCACTATAGTATGAGATGATACACAAATCAAAAGGTCTTTGACAAGGTTGTAACGGGACTTGGGTTAAAGGTGTGGATAAAGGCTGAATTAGAGGGTTAGAAACGAGATTGAATTGACAAATTACCTAACTAGAAAAATGAATAATTATGTCAATTGAAAACTAATAATACAAGTTTTTTCTTCAAGATTTGAAATTTAAACATGTAAGCTCACTTAATTATAGAACTAATAATGAATATACTTCGTTTTTTTTTTTACGAATATAGAACAGAGTTAGGCAATTGCTTAAAATCAAATCTCCACAAAAAGGGAGTCAAGGAATGGTGATAACAAATACAAAGGGTTTTGGGTTAGTATTAGTGGGTGAGTTAATAAAAACGGTTGTTAGGATCAACGGGGTTCACTAGGGTTAATTATGAAGGTAGGCTTTTAGTGGAGTGAGTGGGTGAAAACCTAGGTGCCTTTATCATCTCTGTATTCTAATCAAAGGTGTGGTCTCAACATGTATAAACGATGCAAGTTCTAGAATAACAAATCAATGTTGACACACTTATAATCAATAAGGTGAGCAAGGAAAAGAATGTATGCTCTACAAGGCTTAAAGTCTTACAAAAATTATGGGTTTTTGATGTCAACCTCGTAAATTTTAAACTTCAAGATATCATTTAGATTCAGGTAGACAACCTAAAAATTTTTAATTTAATGAAAATTAGACTTATCATGCTTGATTCCCTAGTATCCTTCAAATTTAATCATTAATGCACAATTATCAATGACTTAATCCAAAACATATCAATAAAAATCATAAATCAGGGAAATTTCATTCTAATCATAATATGAGACACTTATTTCAAGACAAGATATCATTCAGGGATTTGAGAATAATGAAGAAAGTTAGGCACTTTCTCGAAATAAATATTCACCCCTTCACACTTAAGATGTACATTGCCCTCAATGTACATAGATGTATGTGAAATTTAAGAGAGAGGGAGAGGTGAAACTTCCTGAATTTGGATGGTTTCCTGGAGTTGGAAGTCGATAAGGGTGGTGGCTGCTACCGAGCTTTGGGCTAGATGAAGAAATTGGGGAGCTCGTAGAGAATTAGCCAGGAATTTTTAAGACATATTTAAAATAAACTAAATATATAATTAAAGACAAGAAAGATAAAGAGAAAGAAAATAGAAATGTAAATAAAAATAAAATGAAAGATGCATGGACCGAAGAGCCCTTTTTTTGGATGGTTCGCAAGGTGGGTGTGACTTCTAAAGGTGCGGTGGTGCTGGCGGTGGCGGAAGTGGCGTGATTCCCAAGGAAGAATCCACCTAGACTTCACTCGTTATCTAACTCTGAACCAGACAATTTATTCACTTGACTTAATCCGTAAGATTCCCTAAGTTATATTAATCCCTCTCGAGGCGACTAACGTCTAGCCCTATGTTGATTAATTGAAATCTCTTTCTAATTAAAACCCCTAGAATCACATTAACTCGATCTATAGACTCCCATATTAGGTTTCATCCTAATCCGGCAAAATCTCGTCACCCTATCTCTAGGTGCGCGATCAACTCCGCTTAACTATGCTAGATCTACTCATAGGCAAGGACTTTTGCTCCTCCACCTAAGCACATCATACTTAAATTAGTATCCCAAAAATATCAAAACAAGAATTAAGAACACATAATTAAGAACAAGTCAAATATTTATCATATAGTTAAGCAAATGATAACAAGATTTGTCTTAGGGTTCATCCCCCTCAGGTATCTGAGGGTTTAGTTCATAATGATAATAGGAAACATCTCAAAAGAAAAGGTAAAACAAAACACAAGAAATCCCTAAAACCCCTGAAGGAATTGAAGAAAAGATCCTCCGTCTTGAGTATAATTCCGGCTTCTTGAGATGGATCAACTGGCTCTCTTCGAGTAAATCTCCACAAATCTACTTTCTCTGGCCTAGTGGGACACTCCCCGACTAAAGCCTTGGGTTCCTCCCTTTCTAGTCATACTTAGGGTGTTTATATAGGCTTCTGAATATGTTTCTTTGCCCCTAAGTCTCCAAATCCGAGTGAAACTCTTCTTTCCTACGACAGGGACACGCCTATGGCACACGCTCGTGTAAGTTGTGGCCAGGCCATGTTCAAACCTGTTGAATGGGGCACGGCCGTGTGATCTTGGGCCCAGCCCGTGTGGATTTCGTGATATGGCCCATTTACTCCGTTTTGGGCCCGTTTTCCGTTCTTTTCATCATTGGGTGCTCTCCTGAGTATAAAACATGAAAACAAAGGATTAAGAGCAAGAAATTACATAATTCAGGGCTTAAATCATCCAAAAGCATGCTAATTGTGGGCTTAAAATATGTTACTTTTATGGTTTATCAAATACCCTCACACTTAAGCTTTTGCTTATCCTCAAGCAAAATTCTCAACTCACAATTAAAATGAACCTCCTTGATCCATAAAATTTATCAATAATGTTTCATCATAATTCAAAGATAATTCATACATGGATAATTCATTTCAAAGAGTTCTAGAGACTCAAACAATCAAAATCATAGTTTTTATAGTATGAAAACATAGGTGTTTCCCCTTACCTGAATAATTACCTCTGATTTAAAATCGACAAGAATTGACATCCTCTCTAAAGATTCACTCAAATCACTCGAAGTGTTTAAGGTTCAGAATTAAGCACTCAAAAGTCGAACATGAAAAGTTAATCACATAGGCTTGCATGAAAATCAAATATCAACCACTAAAATATGAGATGATACACACATCAAAAGGTCTTTAAAAGGGTTGTAACGAGGCTTAGGTTAAGGGTATGGATATAGGCTGAATTAGAAGGTTAGAATCGAGACTGACCTGACAAATTATTTAATTAGAAAATTGAACTAATCTTAAATAATTACATCAACTGAAAACTAATAATATGAGCTTTTTCTTCGAGATTTGAAATTAAAACATGTAAGCTCACTTAATTATAGAACTAATAATGAATATACTTTGTTTTTTAGGAATATAAAACATAGTTAGGCAGTTGCTCAAAATCAAATCTCGACAAAAAGGGAGTCAAGGAATGATGATAACAAATACAAAGGGTTTTGGGTTAGTATTAGTGGGTGAGTTAATAAAAACGGTTGTTAGGATCAACGGGGTTCACTAGGGGTTAATTATGAAGGTAGGCTTTTAGTGGAGTGAGTGGGTTAAAACCTAGGTGCCTTTATCATCTCTGTATATCAAATCAAAGGTGTGGTCTCAACATGTATAAACGATGCACGTTCTAGAATAACAAATCAATGTTGACACACTCATAATCAATAAGGTGAGCAAGGAAAAGAATGTATGCTCTACAAGGCTTAAGGTCTCATAAAAATTATGGGTTTTTGATGTCAACCTCGTAAATTTTAAACTTCAAGATATCATTTAGATTCAGGTAGACAACCTAAAAATTTTTAATTTAATGAAAATTAGACTTATCATGCTTAATTCCCTAGTATCCTTCAAATTTAATCATCAATGCACAATTATCAATGACTTAATCCAAAACATATCAATAAAAATCATAAATCAGGGAAATTTCATTCTAATCATAATATGAGACACTTATTTCAAGACAAGATATCATTCAGGGATTTGAGAATAATGAAGAAAGTTAGGCACTTTCTCGAAATAAATATTCACCCCTCTACACTTAAGATGTACATTGCCCTCAATGTACATAGATGTACATGAAATTTAAGAGAGAGGGAGAGGTGAAACTTCCTTAATTTGGATGGTTTCCTGGAGTTGGAAGTCGATAAGGGTGGTGGTTGCTACCGAGCTTTGGGCTAGATGAAGAAATTGGGGAGCTCGTAGAGAATTAGCCAGGAATTTTTAAGACACATTTAAAATAAACTAAATATATAATTAAAGACAAGAAAGATAAAGAGAAAGAAAATAGAAATTTTAATAAAATTAAAATGAAATATGAATGGATCGAAGAGTCCTTATTATTGGATGGTTCGCGAGGTGGGTGTGACTTCTAAGGTTGCGGTGGTGCTGGCGGTGGCGGAAGTGACGTGATTCCCAAGCAGCCTTTAGAACCTATCACTAAGAAACTAAGATAAAATCAACTAAATTAAGCATAAGATAGTCAAAGAGAAGGAAAATAAAGGAGAAAATAAAAGTAAGACAAAAGATAAATGGTCTCAAAGACCCTTGACTTGTCGAGTGGATGAAGCGGCTGGCATGAACTTATGTAGATCGATCTCCATGAGGGAGACAGTGCTAGGATCCTTCCGCGTCTTCGACATAGATGTTATGGGCATCGGAAATTGGGGGAGGATTAAAGAAGAGAAATATGGAATGGGAGAATTATGAAGAATAGGATACAAGAAAGGGGATGGGAAGTGGTTGAGAAGAGGGAGGGAGGGTTGGTTTATATAGAATTTCAAATCTGGTACATCCCTGCACCCGTGTACTTGAGGCGTGTCAATTTACACGGCCATGTCGCACGGCAGTGGTGGGCTTCGTTCATTTCTCCCACGCCCATGCTCAGGTCACCACGCCCGTGTGTAATCTCTAGCAGTATCGACCACGGCCGCATCGCACGGCCGTGGGGTTTTGTCAGTGCCCGTGGTGTAGTGGTTGGAGTCCGTGACTCAAAGATTTTATTTCTTCTCCTCTTCTAGTTCATCGATCTGAATCTTTTGTTCCTCGTGAGTTATTTCTTTGTTGGCAAAAGGTCTAGGATTGGACTCAGTTATGTTCTTTTGTTGTGCTTCCTGAAAAGAAGGGTTAACCGAATGGTTATCAACAGAATTTACTTTCTCACCTTGGCTATTTGATGTTCTAGCTGAATCGAGGGCTTGAAAAGTGACTGCCTCCTCACCTACACAGAGTATGAGTTCACCTGTGTCGACATCAATTTTAGTTGTGGCAGTTGCTAAAAATGGTTGTCCTCAAATTAGGGGGATCGTGTTGTCCTCATCCATGTCTAAAATGACGAAGTCTACTGGGAACACGAATTTATCAATCTTCACAAGTACATCTTCAATTATACCCCTAAGAACTCTAGTAGTTTTATCAGCTAACTGAATGCTCATCCTAGTTTGTTTGGGTTTCCCTGGACCTAGTTGTTTAAACAATTTATAAGGCATGACATTTATGCTTGCCCCTAAATCAGCTAATGTATTATCAATAGATAAACTACCAATTAAGCATGGAATTCTAAAACTATCTGGATCTTTTAATTTTGGTGGTAGTTTATTTTGCAATATTGCCGAGCACACTGCGTTCAGTTCCACATGCGATTCCTCGTCTATCTTCCACTTATTTGTTAATAGTTTCTTTAAAAATTTCCTAGAATCTGGCATCTGCGAAAGAGCTTCAAGAAATGATAAGTTAATATGTAATTTCTTTAAAAGTTTAAGAAACTTACCGAACTGTTCCTCCGTGTCATCTTTCGTTATTGCTTGGGGATGTGGTATGTGATCGCTGTGAATTAGAGTCTTAAAATTTATAAAGAGAATGATCGAACCTGAAAACTAACTCTGACAACGATTAAAGGCAAGTGTATCTATCGAACTGTAACATCCCGAAATTGGGCCTAGAAGAATTGAGCCCAATGGGCCTTAGGCGTAGTAACGTTTAAATTTTTGGAGAACAAGAGATCGGCTTAAGTGCTAGTTAGACCTATTGGATAAGTGATTTTGGAAGGTTAGAGGGCTTCTATGAAGTCCTGGGATCAAATATTGGCTTTGGGGAAATTTTGGTTTTAGGTGAAAAAAACCCTGGAAGTTGGCAGGCAGGCCTTAAGAATAAAATATGAAGGAAAATGACACAAGTGGAGTGTGTGGTGTAGTGGCAAAGTGGCGCCACTTAGGGGACAAGGGAGTGACGCCACAAGGAAGGAAGGCGGTCCAAGGTTCAAGTCTTGGCTTTTGCATATTGATTTCTTTTTACTTGAATCTTAGAATTTGGGCCATAGTTTATATTTAGTTGCGCATGGTTTAAGACACAAGAGGAGCTTGTGGCCAAGTGGTTAGCGGTGTGGATTATGTTGCAAGGAGCACAGGTTCGAATCTCATGAGAAGCAAGGGAGTATTTATTTTGCGATGCAGACGGTAAGAGTTTGATTGAATTTAAACTCTCTTGACGAAGAGATCCCACATCGGAAAGACACAAAGAATGAAGGTGAAGAGCTAGCTATATAAGAAGCATCCTAGGAGGAGAGTAAACACATCTTGGAGGCGTTTGGGCACAAGAGTGGTCGGGCGGGATTAGCCCCAGTCTCCTATCGGTGTGTAACTCTCTCTCTAGCAGTAGAGCGGCAAAATGCCGAAATGCCGGTCACACGGCATTAGTAGCCACATGCGTCGTGCGCGCGCGTGTGGGGCTTCGGCCGCGATAGTTGAGGCCATCGATGAGTATTCTTGTGGGTTGGGCTACTTGGGCCACGATGGGCAGAAGTGGGCCCAATGGGCCCGTGGGCCCATATGAGTAAATTGTATGATTGGTTAGTATTTGTTGAACTAGACTAGGTGGAACTTATATACGTGGCTAGATTCGTGCTAGGTGGGCCACACGAGCGTGTAGGCTCGGATGGGCCAAAATCGGGTTTTAGGCCCAATCGTCCGGTACGACCGGAAATGGTAGCTGAGTCGCTAGTGGCCACATTAGGCCTTCAGAAAGGCCATTGCAGGTGTAAATTTACGAAAATACCCTTGGTGGGTAAATTACGAAAATGCCCTTGGTAGGTAAAATTACGGTTATACCCTTAGAGGTTGATTAGCATGATTATGTTGTTTAGTTTTGGCCGATTGTAGGGGAAGGCTTGATCTCGCATATCTCGGGTTGTGACTAGTTCTCAAAAAGCGTTAAGGAAGGGGGATCTAGTGCGTTAGATCTTGATTTACGGGATTTGATAGTCGCGTTAGTAACCAGGTGTGTAACCTTACACACTTCATTAGTATTACATGTTATTGTGTTAATCTGTTATTAGCCGATTAGCCATTGAAACCCCATGTGTGCCTTGTGGGCATGAGCGTGACTCGGGTAAGTCCTCTCGATTGTGGATCTTGATATATGCTATCATGTCGTTATTGAATGCTATGCCATATGTTATTTTGCATCATCATATGTTATTATGCCACGATTAATTTTGGACATGATGGTGGGATTGTTGAGAGGAGGATGATTTATTTGGGTATCACGATGGTTTTGACCACAAGATGGGTTAGCCCCATCATTTGATTTGTGACTACGGTCACCATGGGTTTTGACCACATTACTATTATGATTTGTGACTAAGTCCCAGTGGTTTTGACCACCAGTGGTTTTGACCACACTATTGATATTTGTGACTACGGTCACCAGTGGTTTTGACCACAAATGAATATTGTGACTCGTCCCAGTGGTTTGGTACCACAGTGGGTTGGCCCCACATGATATATGATGGGATTGTCATCAGCGGTTTTGACCACAAGATGGGTTGGCCCCATCACTTGATTTGTGACTACGGTCACCAGTGGTTTTGACCACACCGATATGATATTGTGACTTCGGTCACTAGTGGTTTTGACCACACGGGGTAGAGAAAGGAGTTCGGATGGTTAGGTTATGGGGTTTGCATGATTTGCATGTTTTATCAATGATCTGTGTAAGTGCTTGAATTATCGGGTTGGGGATTTATACACTGAGTCTTGGTGACTCACCCCTTCCCTTATATTTTGCAGATGAGGCATAGATCGCGGATATGGAGCCGGGGAGGAGTCAGGGTGGCCATGCATGTTGGTTTCAGGTTTGGACTATAAAATACCTTCTCAGTTTTATTTATTTTCTTTAAACTTGTACGATTTTGTAATAAGGCCGCTGGTTATTATTTTGGGTTTTGGTTATTTGATTTACTTCTGATTTTGTTATGCATGTGATTAGAACTTGATTGCTTAATTAACCAGTAAATACAGCGTTTTCAAAACTATACCTCTTCGGGTTTTCCAAACGTTACAAGATAATAAAGGTAACTTGGATGTTTTTATAAACTCTCATTTTCAAATCACTTTAAAGGAAAATGGTTCTAAACTTGATTTTTCTTATCAAGTTCAGTTTTAACAAGTGTCCAATGTTTTCTAAAATTGGTAATCGCAAATGGGTTTTTACTCATGAGTTTTCCAAGTATTACGACAACTTCTAAAACAAACTCAGCATCAATTATTACTAAGTTTTCTAAACCCTAAAACAAAACAAGAGTTTTCTTTAAACACTTCCGACAAACTTATGATTTTAAGATGTTTTCACTTCGTCACATGCCAGATTCAGTCGTAACGTTTAGGCCGGGTTTAGAGTGTTACATGAACAGTAGTATAGCTTAGGCAAGACCGGATTATCGAACCCAAAGGAACTAAAAGTACTAATACTAACTTTCTTTCTATTATCTAGCCTAAATATTAAGTGATTGGTTGTTTAATCTAATCTAAATTAACTACTAAGCTAAAGACACAAAGATAAAAAGGATGAATTGGGAAATAACATTAGGAAAAGCTCAGTTGATTAAGATGAAACCCTCAGGAAGAATCCATCTAGACTTCACTTGTTAATTAACCCTGAACCATACGATTTATTCACTTAGTTTGATCCGTAAGACTCCCTAACATATATTAAACCCTCTCTCGAGGCGAATAACGTGTAACCCTAGGTTAATTAATGGAAATCTCTCTCTCTCTTAATAACCCCCTAGAATAGTAGTAAATCGATCTATGGACTCCCACATTAGGTTTCACCCTAATCCGGTAAAATCTCGTCACCCTATCTCTAGGCGTGCGATCAACTCCGCTTAATTATGCTAGATCTACTCTTAGGCAGGGTCTATTCCTCCTCCACCTAAGCACATTAAATTTGGATTAAGCTCACATAATTAAGAACAAACTAAGTATTTATCATATAATTCAGAAAACAATAACAAGATCCATCATAGGTTTCATCCGCTTCAAGTATCTGAGGGGTTTAGTTCATAACGAATAAAGAAAACATCTCAAGAGAAAAGATAAAAAAAAAACATAAGAAATCCCTAAAACTCCCTGCAGGAATTGAAGGAGAGATCCGCCATCTTGAGTAGAATTCCGGCTTCTTGAGATGGATCAACTGGCTATCTTTAAGTATTTCCCACAATTCTAACCTTTCTGGCTTGGCTCCTTGGCCTAGCTAACCGCCCCCTTTTTAGCTGACACTTAGGGGGTTTATATAGGCTTTTGAAATAGGTTTCTTTGCCCCAAAGTATCCAAATCCGAATGAAATTGTTCTTTGCCAAGACAGGGACACGGCCATGGCACACGCCCACATGGACAATCTTCAAGCCGCGTTCGGATTTCTTTAATGAGACACGGCCGTGTAAATCGGGGGTCAGGTCGTGTTCTAGATGATCAGTGAGGCATGGCCGTGTAAGCTTAGGTCCAGGCCGTGTTGATTTCCTCTTTGGCCCGATTTACTCCGTTTTGGCCCCGTTTCTCGTTCTTTTTATCCTCGGGTGCTTTCCTGGGTATAAGACATGAAAAGAAAGGAAACATAGCACCTTGTTATATGAAACAGAGGATAAATCATCCAAAAGCATACTAATTGTGGGATTAAAATATGTTACTTTTACGGTTTATCAAATACCTCCACACTTAAGCTTTTGCTTGTCCTCAAGCAAAATTCTCAACTTACAATTAAAACGAACTTTCCATAATTCATAATTCCTATCAACAATGTCTCATCATAATTCATAGATAATTTATACATGGATAATTTAACTCAAAGAGTCCTAAAGATTCAAGCAAGATAAGTCATGTATTTGCGTCACAAAAACATAGGTGTCCCCCCTTATCTAAATAATTACCTTTAATTTAAAACCTACAAGGATTGACATCCTCACAAAAGATTCACTCAAATCACTCAAAAAGTGTTTAAGGTTCAAAGTTAAAAGATCACTCATAAGTCGAACCTGAAAAGTTAACCCCATAGGCTTGCCTTAAAATCAAATCTCCACCACTGTAAAATGAGATGATAAACAGATCAAAAGGTCTTTGTCAGGGTTGTAACGGGGATAGGGTTAAAGGTGTGGATAACTACTGAATTAGAAAGAATCGAGATTGAATTGACAAGTTACCTATCTAGAAATACTGAGACAATAATAATTACATCAACTAGAAAAGTAATAAGCCTAATAATACCAGCTTTTTCTTTTAATAATTAGATTTTAATTGTATAAGCTCGCTTTTCATAATACTAATACTGAATATACTTTAATTTTCTTTTTAAGAACAAACTAAGTATTATAATAATGAATGAATTTATTTAAAATAAAGATCATAGCTAGGCAATAGATCAAATCAAATCTCGACATAAGGGTAGTCAAATAGAATGGTGATAACAAAAAGAAAGGGGTTTTGGGTTAATATTAGCGGGTGAGTTAATAAAAAGAGTTGTTAGGATCAACGGGGTTCACTAGGGGTTAATTATGAAGGTAGGCTTTGTAGTGGAGTAAGTGGGTTAAAACCTAGGTGCCTTTATCATCTCGGTATATCAAATCATAACTGTGGTATTGACATGTATAATCAAGGCAAGTTCTAGAATAACAGTTCATAGTTGACACACTCAAAATCAATAAAGTGAGCATGGAAAAGAATGTTTGCTCTATAAGGCTTAAAATCTCACAAAAATTATGAGTGTTTTTGACATCAACCATATAGATTTCAAATTTCAAGTAATATTCAAATTCAGGTTAACAACCTAGCAATTTTAATTTTGAAAAATGGATTTATCATGCTTGATTCTCTAGTATTCTTCAAATTTAATCATCAATGCACAATTATCAATGACTTATTCTAAAAAACCTCAATAAAAATCATAAATCATCAGAAATTTCATCGTAATTAGTAATATGAGGAAGTTACTTAAAAACAAGATTATATTCAGGGATTTGAGAATAATGAAAAAAGTTAGGCACTTTTATTCTCAGGGATTGAGAACAATGCAGAAAGTTAGGCATTTTCTTGAAATAACTATTCACCCCCCACACTTAAGATGTACATTGCCCTCAATGTACAAAGATAGATAATAATATTTAAGGGATAAATCAAAAGAGAAAGGGAAAGAATACTCCCTGAATTTTGGATGGATTCCTTGGGTCGGAAGTGAAAGGAGGATGGGGAGGTCGGTCTGGATGACAATCCTGCTCTAGATGAAGAAATTGGGTAGCTCATGGAGAAGTAGCCAGGAATTATTAAGACACATTTAAAATAAACTAAATATATAATTAAAGATAAAAAAGAGAAAGAGAGAGAAAATAAAAATGTAAACTAAATAAAAATTAAAGATGAATGAACCGAAGAGTCCTTATTATTGGATGGTTCGCGAGGTGGGTGTGACCACTAAGGCTGCCTTTTAAACCTGAAATGAAGAAAGTAAAATAAGTTAAACTATATTAAGCATAAGATTGTGGCGGAAGTGGCGTGATTCCCTAGCAGCCTTTTGAACCTGGAATGAAGAAAGTAAAATAAGTTAAACTATATTAAGCATAAGATTGTCAAAGGGAAGGAAATTGAAGCAAAAGAGAAAAGAAAAATAGAAACTAATTGGTCTTTGAGACCCTTGGCTTGTTGTTTGGATGAAGCTGCTAGCATGAACTCATGTAAATTGTTCTCTTTTGATAAGATTGGCCTTTTATGCTTCCTTGGCATGGTTTCGATGTGGCTCAAGGGTTAGTGAGACCTGTTATAGAGAACTCTGAGAAGAGGGAAGAAGAGAAGGGGTGGAGAGTAGAGGGGGAGGTTGGGTCTAAATAGAGTTTCAATTTTGGTACACGCACACGCCCGTGGTCTGAGGGCGTGTCGATTCACACGGTCACCTCACACGGCCGTGTGTTTGGGTGTGTTGGCTCACCCACACCCGTTTTGTAGGTTGCCATGGCTATTGATAATAAGTCAGTATGTTGACACGGTTGGAAGGCACTGACGTGTTCTGCCCGTGGTTGACAAGTCAGTAGCTACACATGGTCGTGGGACATGGCTATGCCACTTTGTCGGTGCCCGTGGGGAAGTGGTTGAGTCTGTGACTTTGAAATTTAGTTGAGACTGAATTGCACGACCTCTGCTATGTCAGTATGGGGATCCTTGTGGTCCACACTGTAATATCCTGAAATTGGGCTTATGTATTTTTCCTTAATTTTATGAAATAGTATGTCTATTGTGATATGGATGTGTTGTGTGCATTTTTAGAACCTTGGAAATGTAAGGAAATGTCTTGAAAATGTAAGGAAATGTCTTGTCTTAGAAATGTAAGGAAATGTCTTGGAAATGTAAAGAAATGTCTTGCCTTGGAAATGTAAGGAAATGTCTTGTCTTGGAAATGTAAGGAAATGTCTTGGAAATGTAAGGAAATGTCTTGTCTTGGAAATGTAAGGAAATGTCTTGGAAATGTAAGGAAATTCCTTAGAAAATATTAAGCTTCGAGCTTAAAAAGAGGGAACTAAAGCAACGTGGCCTTAAGAGAAAATGTAGCGAAAGTATGACACACAATTAGGCTTGGAAAAGTGGCTTGGAGGTGCCACTTAGGGCTCTAGAAATGATGCCATATGCTAGAGGAAGGGCTTGTGTTCGATTCGTGTGGGAAGCATAATTCCAAGGCTTTTATTTTGGGATTGTGACATCAATAAGAGGGAGTAAGGGGGACGGCACCAAGGCTAAATTTTATGAGTTTTGTCCTTTTATTTTCAAGAGATAATTGAAGGATTATTCCCATTAATTTTTAAAATGAAGTGAGAAAAATATGAGAAGTGATGGCCAAGTAAGGGACTCTAGCTTAGTAATTTCACCTGGAAAAGGAAAAGAGAGGCCAACCTTCATTCTTCCTTTTCTCTTTTGTTCATCTGCCGAAATCCTCTAGCAAAATTTCTCTCTTCTCTTCTATTTTGCCAAAGCCGAAAACTCAAGCAAAGTTTAGCCAATTTCTTTACCATTCTTCTTCTTTTTCTCTCAATTCTCCAAGTGCCGAACCCCAAGGCAACCATTAGCCGATTGCTCAAAGCCCAAAGCCGAAGGGTTACTTCTTCTAACCGATTTCTCTTGCAAGCTTTTTGCCGATTTCTTAAGGGTGGTGGACAATTGTGTTTCGATTGTTCTTTTGGTAAGAATCTCTTTTAGCCGAACCCTTATTCTTTTCCTTCTCTAACCGATGAAAAGCAAGGCTTTAATCTTATTATTTTTGTGACCGAAACCTTGAAGGATCTTTCGGGATTTGTCTAGGTCGACTATAAGGAAGAGAATTTTCGGGATTCAAAGATTCAAGGTAAGTCGTATGTATATTTGGCCAAAGGCCATTTATTATGTTTAAGGTTGAAATCGGATCTAATATGAGCCTGTAGGTATTTCAACAACTTCCTAAGCAAGTGGTTGTTTTCGGGATTTGAGATTCACAAGGTAAGAGAATCTAACATTCGGCCCAAGACCTGTTTTAGTATTTAGATATGTTTTTATTCGATTAAAAGCTGGAAGCTAATCTGTAAAGTGATTTAGTGCTAGCCGAATACAAGAAACACTACAAAGTTTCGGGATCTGATTAGGAAGTGAATCGGTAGCAAGGTAAGGATTTTTTGTTACAATAATCTTTCGGGATTTAACCTTATAGCCGAATAGGCTTTTCCCTAAAATACTAAGTGTGGCCGAATGTAGGGAATTAAAGATCTAAGGCAGTAGATCGAATTTCGGGATTTCAGTGAATTTGTTAAGCGAATTAGGTGTGTACCCTACCCTATGTTTTAATATTTTAATGGCTATGTTTTAAATTGAATATGTTAATAAGATCGTGAAAATATGGCTAAGGTACCATGTAATGGTACAAAGTACTCAGGTACGTTTCCTACTCCTACTAGGATTATGAATACTTGTTATATATAATATGTGAAAAGTGATAAGAGTGTGAATTAAGGCATGATGTGCATGATATGTATGATATGGGGCATTCGGGTTATATGAAAAAGGAAAAGTGAATGTGGTGACTTCGGTCACATTATGTGAATGTGGTGACTTCGGTCACATTATCTGAATGTGGTGTCACATGACAGAAATATTATCTGGTGGCTATGCCACGAAAATTATAAGGGCGATAAGCATGTCGTCTACAGCGGCAGCCTTCGATGGTGTGTAGCGGATAGAGGGTTGACTTAGTAGTCCCCACGGTGTGCAGGTTGGTATGGGTGATGTGTAGCGGATGGCTAACTAGGTTTCGGGTTCGGGTTTGCATCATATTAATTTAATAATTTATGAATCTGAATGATTTGATATGTCTAAACTTGTTAAGGCTTAGTGTTGTGGTTACACATTGAGTCTGTTGACTCACCCCGTTGTAGGATTATTTTTTTCAGGTGACGATCAGTGATGGACCAGGTCGGCAGAAGCTTAGGGGTGGCCATACTCAGCAAGGAAATTTATTTAATTGAGTCTTTTTATTTTAAGTACTTAATGTTGGAATTTATTTGATGTAATAAGGCCATAGTTGAACTATTCTATTGTTTCGTTTTATTCTATTATGTTACAAATTTTTATTTAATTAAAGTTTTAAGTAAATTTAATTTAAAACTAACTCTAAACATTTTATCACCTAAAATTTCAATATAAGCGAAACTTGTTTCCAACTCGAGCCCAACCCAACAAAAGATAATCTTTCTTTCAAAACACACAGTTTCTTTTAAAAGCGACAAAAGTATTTGAAACGGTTTACATCGAGGAACATACCAGATTCGGTCCGGGCTCGTGGGCCGGGTGTGGGGTGTTTTAATTTGGTATCAGAGCCCAGTTTTAAACTCCCGGCCTTGGGTTTAAGGTCCAAAATGTTTTCAAATCGAGCCCAAGTAAGTTTTATGAAAATATTTTTGGAAATAAGCAGGTTTTTCTGTCATGGCACCTAAGTCTCCGACCCGAAGTCCACCAGGTAAGTACCCCTATCCATTGTGTGATTTATGATATGAATTTTAGAAGGGTAGGATTGGAACGTAGATTAGAATATTAAGTATGTGAACCCTAGGATTAGTTTACCCCAACTATTACATAAGACTTAATGCCTAATTAAACAAACCTATGGGTAAGTCGCCGAGTTAGGGTATGGCAACCCCTGTGCGCATGTCTAGGATTGGATCCGAAAGAGCTTGGTACTTAAGCAGTCCTAGTGACTCACCTCCTCTTCGCTGGAATCCTACCCGGTGCGGAGCTTCGGTTCACCCTAACCAAGAGGACTCAGTCACAGGCTAAACCCAATAATTAAAACCCGAAAGGGATTAGCCATGTTTTTATGAAAACCCTAGTTGTAAAACTCTTAAAATTACCCTTTCAATTTGTGAGAACTATTTTTACAAAATTTTTTCGAAAAATTTTCGATTTATAAAAAAAATTACCTAAATACCTCTGGCTGTGAAATTACAAAAATGCCCTTGGTTTATAAAATGACCAAACCACCCACAGTTTTGGCAAAATTTTCTTACTTTATAAAATGTCCAAAAACCCTAATTTGTAAAATATCAAAATACTTTGATTTTGGAAAATTACGAAATTGCCCTTAATTTGTAAATTACCAAAATGACCCTAATTTCCAAAATTTTTGCAATATCATCAACTTGGAAAACAAAATTCTCAAAAAGAACCCCCAAGTTTTGTAAATTTTGAAATATCCCTGTAATATTAAGCTTTACAAATTTACCCTGGTTTATTACCGAAATACCCTCGAGTTACAAAATTACCGTACCCCCGAATTTCAAAGTTTCCAAAATACCCTCGGGAATGCAAAATTACCAAAATACCCTTATTGACAAATCACCAAGGAACCATATTTTGAAAAATTATGAAAATACCCCTATAGGGCAAATTACGAAAATACCCCTAGGGTAGGAATAGACAAAAATAGAGAAATAGAGAATGTGTGTGAATGAATGTTTGAATGAATGTGCTTCTCTGAATTAGGATAGAAAACTTGAACTTTGATTGATCGAAAGAACTACTTCTAAACTTCTTTCATAAAATTTCTTCACGGATAATCAGTGAAACAAGTATTAATTCATAAAATTTCTTAATTAGATTAAAGCACGAACGTAGACATGAGCTCTAGGGGACGTGGACGTAACGTACGAAGACACGGTAGAGGTAAAATGACCGTGTCGAAACCCGTTAGATCAAGTCAAGGATCTAAAAATGAGGTACTGCCACCGCCACCACCACCGTGTTGGTCTTTGAGCAGTGAAGATCGGGACGAGAGACGCCAGACGCAAGTCGTACTACGTGTTCTTGAGTTGGTAGCTGGTGTAGGAGGAAATTCGGGAGCTCGAAAGTCGGTACCTGAGCGACTTCGTGCCAACGGAGCTAAGGTATTTCGTCGCGTATCTGGTGTAGCACCCAGTACGACTGAATATTGGTTGGAGGCAACCGAGCGCATTATGGATGAGCTCGATCTGACCCCTGAGGAGAAGTTGAAAGGAATGGTGGCACTGTTACGCAATGAAGTGTATCAATGGTGGTTAATAGTTCGGGATGGTGCCACAGCTGAGGATCTGACCTGGGAGTATGTTAAGGCAGCATATCAGAAGAAATATGTTGGCACACGATATACTGATGAGCAGAGAAAGGCTTTTCTGGGAATAGTTCAAGGGAACAAGTCCGTAGCAGAATATGAAGCTGAATTTTTAAGGCTGAGCCGATATGCTCGTGGAGTAGTGGCTACGGAGCATGAGCGGTGTGTCCGGTTCGAAGACGGTGTAAAGGATGATCTAAGATTGTTGATAGCTCCACATCAGGAGCGGGAATTTTCTGCGTTAGTCGAGAAGGCAAAAGTAGCTGAGGGAATTAAGGATTCTGTAAAGCAGAATATGGATCGGAATAGGCCAAAAAGAGGTTTTGGATCGTCAGGAGCATCTGGGAATAAAAGGCCTAGAGTTGATGGGCCGCGAGGCCAGCAAGCTGCCACAGGAGGGCAGTATCGTACTTGTGATCAATGTGGGAAGAAGCACTTAGGGGACTGTTGGAAAAAGACGGGAGGATGATTTAAGTGTGGGTCAAAAGATCATATGATTAAGGACTGTCCAATGAAACCTGATAGGAATTGACCAGCAGCTCAGAATGTTAATCAGGTTGGTAGAGGTGGACAGCAGCATCAACGAGGCCATGGTCCGAATGGTAGAGGTAATGGTGCTGGCAGAGGACGTGGAACACCGGGTAGAGGTGTTGCTAATACTGAGGCAAGGCAACCGGGTTTAGTTTATGCGGTTCGTCAGAGGGAGGATGGAGATGCGTCGGACGTCATAACCGGTATGTTCCTTATTTATGGCAAGCCCTATTTTGCACTGATTGATGTGGGCTTGACCCATTCTTATGTTGCATGTAGTGTAGTCAAGACACTAGGCCTAGACTCTGAACTTTCTGATAGGCAGATGACTGTAGTAAGCCCATTAGGCCAAGCTGTAGTGGTGAATAAGACCTTTCGGAGTGTACCTCTAGAGATTTAGGGAGTGAACTTTCGGGCTGACTTAATAGAACTACCTTTCGGAGAGTTTGAAGTCATACTTGGAATGGATTGGTTAGTAGAGCACCGGGCCGTGTTGGATTGTGCGGCTAAGCGAATGGAGTTGAGGACCCCGGAGGATGAAGTAGTGGTCATGATGGGAGAAAGAAGAAACTACCTGTCTAATGTAGTTTCGACGCTGAAGGCTGAAAAGATGGGTCGGAAAGGGTGCAAGGCATTTCTGGCCTTCGTTAGTGCTGTGGGTGCAAAAGAAGGGGGAATTAGTGGAGTTAGAACTGTAAGGGATTTTGGAGATGTGTTTCCGGAGGAACTACCAGGAATACCCCCAGATAGGGAAGTGGAGTTTGGAATTGACTTGCTACTGGGAACAGCTCCTATGTCAATTGCCCCATACCGAATGGCACCAAAGGAGTTGGTTGAGCTCAAGGCTCAGATCCAAGAGTTGTTGGATCGTGGGTTTATCCGACCCAGTGTGTCTCTGTGGGGAGCACCGGTCCTATTTGTGAAGAACAAGGATGGAACTATGCGTATGTGCATAGACTATCGTCAGTTGAATAAGCTGACCATCAAGAACAAGTATCCTTTGCCAAGGATAGATGACTTGTTCGATCGACTTAAGGAGCCGATTTTCTCAAAAGATCGACTTAAGGTGGGGATATCATCAGTTGAAGGTGAAGGAGGCGGATATCCATAAGACAGCCTTTAGGACAAGGTACGGCCACTATGAGTTTGTAGTAATGTCGTTTGGGTTAACGAACGCTCCAGCCACGTTCATGGATATGATGAACCGGGTTTTTCAACCTTACTTGGGTAGGTTCGTCATTGTGTTCATCGACGACATCTTAGTATACTCAAAGTCAGAGGAAGAGCATGATGAGCACCTACGGATAGTGTTACAAGTATTAAGGGAGAAGAAGCTCTATGCCAAATTCAGTAAGTGTGAATTTTGGCTTAAGGAGGTGGCATTCTTAGGGCATGTGGTGCCCGCAGAGGGATTAAGAGTGGATCCTAGGAAGATCGAAGCAGTGTTGGATTGGAAACCACCTAGGTCCGTGGCTGAGATCCGTAGTTTCTTAGGTTTGGTAGGCTATTACAGAAGGTTCGTGGAAGGATTCTCGTCAATAGCTGCGCCTTTGACAAAGTTGTTGAGGAAGGAAGTACCCTTTGTATAGACAGATAAGCAACAGGAGGGCTTTGAGAAGCTCAAGAGGGTTTTGACTGAAGCTCCAGTGTTAATTCAGCCTGAGGCAGGAAAGGATTTTACGGTGTATTGTGACGCTTCCCATACAGGTTTGGGTTGCGTATTGATGCAAGACGGGAAGGTGGTCGCATATGCGTCTCGACAATTAAGGCCTCATGAAGTTAATTACCCGACTCATGACTTGGAATTGGCGGCTGTGGTCTTCGCTTTTAAGGTGTGGAGGCATTATCTTTATGGAGAAAAGTCAATAATTTATACAGACCACAAGAGCCTCAAGTATCTGTTGACTCAGAAGGAGTTGAACTTGAGACAGCGAAGGTGGGTGGAATTATTGAAGGATTATGATTGTTCGATAGAGTATCACCGGGCAAGGCGAATATGGTAGCAGATGCTTTAAGTCGGAAGGTGGTGTAGGATCTGAGGGCGATGTTCGTACACTTGAGTTCGTATGATGATGGGAGTCTGCTGGCCGAATTGCAAGTCAAACCAACATGGTTGAATAAGGTAAAGGGAAGTCAGTTGGTGGATGAGGATCTAAGTGTTAAGTTACAACAAGTACAGAACGGAGAGTTAGAGGATTATGGTGTTAATGATGACAGAGTGTTGTGCTTCAAGGGAAAGGTCTGTATGCCGAGGGACGAGGAGTTAAGACAGAGGATTCTTCGGGAAGCGCATTGTAGCCCTTATACTATGCATCCCGGAGGCACTAAGCTGTACAGGGATCTAAGCGAACGGTTTTGGTGGCCTGATCTTAAACGGGAAGTTACCGAATTTGTGGGAAAATGTCTGACATGTCAGCAAGTTAATGCTGAACACCAAGTTCCATCGGGATTACTTCAACAAATCGAGATTCCGCAGTGGAAGTGGGAGAGAATCACCATGGACTTCGTTAGTGGGCTTCCCCTTACGCCTACTAAGAAGGACTCGGTATGGGTAATAGTGGATCGTTTCACCAAGTCCGTCCATTTCATCTCCGTAAGAGTTGATTATTCTCTTCAGAAGTTGGCCAAATTATATGTGGCGGAAATTAGGAGGTTACATGGAGTGCCGGTGTCAATCATTTCGGATAGAGACCCAAGATTTACGTCTCGGTTTTGGAGGGCACTTCATCAAGCTTTAGGCACTAAGTTGGACTTCACTACGGCTTTTCATCCACAGTCGGACGGTCAGTCTGAATGGGTAATACAAGTTTTGGAGGATATGTTGAGAGGCTGTGTGATGGATTTCCGAGGAAGTTGGGAAGACTACTTGCCTTTAGCAGAGTTCGCCTACAACAACAGCTATCAGGCTAGTATTCGGATGGCACCGTATGAAGTGTTGTATGGCCGGAAGTGTCAACCTCCTACATGTTGGACGGAATTGGGGGAACGTCGAGTTTTGGGTCTAGAAATTGTGGCAGAATCCGAGGAAAAGGTTGAGAAAATTCAGGCACGGTTGAGGGAAGCATCTGATAGGCAAAAGTTGTACGCGGACCTGAAACGGAAGGAAATAGAGTTCGATGTGGGGGATCAAGTGTTCCTTAAAGTGTCACCTTGGAAGAAGGTAATGAGATTTGGACGAAAAGGGAAGTTAAGTCCAAGGTTTATAGGACTCTATCAAGTATTGAAGCGAGTTGGACCAGTGGCATACCAGCTAGAGTTGCCACCGGAATTGAAGCAGATGCACGACGTATTCCATGCGTCCATGCTACATCGATATCGATTAGACCCATCTCATGTGGTACCAGTCGAGGAGGTGGAGCTAAGACCAGATTTGTCCTACGAGAAAGAGTCGATTCAGATATTGGAACGTGATGTGAAAGTGTTACGGAGGAAGTCAGTTCCTCTAGTCAAAGTTTTATGGCGCAATCATGGAGCAGAGGAAGCTTCGTGGGAGCCAGAAGAGGCAATGCGACAGCAATACCCTCACTTATTTCAGCCAGGTAATTTCGAGGACAAAATTATTTTAAGGGGGTAGAACTGTAATATCCTGAAATTGGGCTTATGTATTTTTGCTTAATTTTATGAAATAGCATGTCTATTGTGATATGGATGTGTTGTGTGCATTTTTAAAACCTTGGCAATGTAAGGAAATGTCTTGTCTTGGAAATGTAAGGAAATGTCTTGGAAATGTAAGGAAATGTCTTGCCTTGGAAATGTAAGGACATGTCTTGTCTTGGAAATGTAAGGAAATGTCTTGGAAATGTAAGGAAATGTCTTGTCTTGGAAATGTAAGGAAATGTCTTGGAAATGTAAGGAAATGCCTTAGAAAATATTAAGCTTGGAGCTTAAAAAGAGGGAACTAAAGCAAGGTGGCCTTAAGAGAAAATGTAGCGAAAGTATGACACACAATTGGGCTTGGAATAGTGGCTTGGAGGTGCCACTTAGGGCTCTGGTAATGACGCCATATGCTAGAGGAAGGGCTTCTGTTTGAGTCGCGTGGGAAGCATAATTCCAAGGCTTTTATTTTGGGCTTGTGACGTCAATAAGAGGGAGTAAGGGGGACGGCACCCAGGCTAAATTTTAGGAGTTTTATCCTTTTATTTTCAAGAGATAATTGAAGGATTATTCCTATTAATTTTTAAAATGAAGTGATAAAGATATGAGAAGTGATGGCCAAGTAAGGGTCTTTAGCTTAGTAATTTCGCCTGAAAAAGGAAATGAGAGGCCAACCTTCATTCTTCCTTTTCTCTTTTGTTCATCTGCCGAAATCCTCTAGCAAAATTTCTCTCTTCTCTTCTATTTTGCCAAAGCCGAAAACTCAAGCAAAGTTTAGCCAATTTCTTCACCATTCTTCTTCTTTTTCTCTCAATTCTCCAAGTGCCGAACCCCAAGGCAACCATTAGCCGATTGTTCAAAGCCCAAAGTCGAAGGGTTACTTCTTCTGAACCAATTTCTCTTACAAGCTTTTTGCCGATTTCTTAAGGGTGGTGGACAATTGTGTTTCGATTGTTCTTTTGGTAAGAATCTCTTTTAGCCGAACCCTTATTCTTTTCCTTCTCTAACCGACGAAAAGCAAGGCTTTAATCTCATTATTGTTGTGACCGAAACCTTGAAGGATCTTTCGGGATTTGTCTAGGTCGACTATAAGGAAAAGAATTTTCGGGATTCAAAGATTCAAGGTAAGTTGTATGTATATTCGGCCAAAGGCCATTTATTATGTTTAAGGTTGAAATCGGATCTAATATGAGCCTATAGGTATTTCGACAACTCCCTAAGCAAGTGGTTGTTTTCGGGATTTGAGATTCACAAGGTAACAGAATCTAACATTTGGCCCAGGCCCTATTTTAGAATTTAGATATGTTTTTATTCGATTAAAAGCCGGAAGCTAATATGTAAAGTTATTTAGTGCTAGACGAATACAAGAAACAATACAATGTTTCGGGATCTGATTAGGAAGTGAATCGGCAGTAAGGTAAGGATTTTTGGTTACAATAATCCTTCGGGATTTAACCTTATAGCCGAATAGGCTTTTCCCTAAAATACTAAGTGTGGCCGTATGTAGGGAATTAAGGATCTAAGGCAGTAGATCGGATTTCGGGATTTCAGTGAATTTGTTAAGCGAATCAGGTGTGTACCCTACCCTAAGTTTTAATATTTTAATGGCTATGTTTTAAATTGAATATGTTAATAAGATCGTGAAAATATGGCTAAGGTACCATGTAATGGTACAAAGTACTCAGGTACGTTTCCTACTCCTACTAGGATTATGAATACTTGTTATATATAATATGTGAAAAGTGATAAGAATGTGAATTAAGGCATGGTGTGCATGATATGTATGGTATGGGGCATTCGGGTTATATGAAAAAGGGGAAGTGATTGTGGTGACTTCGGTCACATTATCTGAATGTGGTGACTTCGGTCACATTATCTGAATGTGGTGACTTCGGTCACATTATCTGAATGTGGTGTCACATGACAGAAATATTATCTGGTGGCTATGCCACGAAAATTATAAGAGGCGATGAGCATGTCGTCTGCGGCGGCGCGTATTTCGATGGTGTGTGTAGCGGATGGAGGGTTGACTTAGTAGTCCCCACGGTGTGCAGGTTGGTACGGGTGATGTGTAGCGGATGGCAAACTAGGTTTTGGGTTCGGGTTTGCATCATATTAATTTAATGATTTATGAATCTGAATGATTTGATATGTCTGAACTTGTTAAGGCTTAGTGTTGTGGTTACACATTGAGTCTGTTGACTCACCCCGTTGTGGGATTATTTTTTTGGTGTGACGATCGTGATGGACCTGGTCGTGAAGCTTAGGGGTGGCCATGCTCGAAGGAAATTTATTTAATTGAGACTTTTTATTTTAAGTACTTTGAATTTAATGTTGGAATTTATTTGATGTAATAAGGCCATAGTTGAACTATTCTATTATTTCGTTTTATTCTATTATGTTACAAATTTTTATTTAATTAAAGTTTTAAGTAAATTTATTTTAAAACTAACTCTAAACGTTTTATCACCTAAAATTTCAATATAAGCGAAACCTGTTTCCAACTCGAGCCCAACCCAACAAAAGATAATTTTTCTTTCAAGACACACAGTTTCTTTTAAAAGCGACAAAAGAATTTGAACCGGTTTACATCGAGGAACATACCAGATCCGGTCTAGGCTCGTGGGCCGGGTGTGGGGTGTTTCACACACGGTCACGGCCATGGCCGTGTGACCTGGAAATCTGTACTTTTGGTTAGTTTAAAAGAGAAGAGAAATAAAATAAAATGAAAAAAAATAAAGAAAGAAGTAGGGTTAGTGCTCGGGTTGCCTCCCGAGAAGCACTCATTTATAGTCTTAAGCTAGACTTTCCTCGTGTTTGGAAAGTTCAGGGAGGTTTAAAGGTTTGAATATCTTCCCTCATGCTAGTAGTTTTATTTTCTTGATAAAGTTTAAGTCGAGAAGTGTTTACCTGGCAAGTGCCGAATGTTGGATTGCTTACCTCGACTGTTCTGTGTGGGAAGATATTGCGTACCTCAAGAGGAATTTCTCCCTTTGCTTTTATGTCTGTTGTGATGATGTGAGGATCTACTTTTTCTAATAGTACCTTGTCTCCTATTTTGAAGTGATTTGATGTTCCTACGAGCTCTTCTGGTGGTTCCTCTGGTTTTACTTCATGTGGTTCTGGTTCTTCTTTGATGTGTGTCTTCTGCTCTTCTAATTTTTCGACCCTAAGGCTTTGTTCCTTGTGTAATTCTTTTTTGTTGACTTGGGGTCTATGATTTGGCTCAGGTTTGTATTCTTGTAGTGTTCCCTGCAGTGAAGCTTGAGCAAATTGGTTATCATATGTATTGATTTTCTTACCTTCATCGATTGTTGTCCTGGCTAAATCAAGAGCTTGAAGACTGATTGTTTCGTCACCTACACAAAGTATGAGTTTTCCTGTGGCAACATCAATTTTAGTCTTGGCAGTTGCTGGAAAAGGTCTTCCTAAAATTAAGGGGATTGAATTATCCTCATCCATGTCTAAAAAAAAAAAATCTACTGGGAAGACGAATTTATCGATTTTTACAAGAACATCTTCGATAATGCCCCTAGGAATTCTAACAGTTTTATCAGCTAATTGAATACTCATCCTAGTTTGTTTGGGCTTCCCTAGACCTAGTCATTTAAACAATGTATAAAGCATGACATTTATGCTTGCTCCTAAATTAGCGAACGCATTATCAACATTTAAACTACCAATTAAACATGGAATTGTAAAACTCCCTGGATCTTTTTGCTTCCTTGGTAGTCTATTTTGTAGAATTGCTGAGCACTTTGCGTTGAGTTCCACATGGTGCTCTTCGTCTAATTTGCGTTTGTTTGTCAAGAGCTGTCTTAAAAATTTCCTCGAGCCTGACATCTAAAAAAGAGCTTCAAGAAGAGGTAAGTTAATATGTAATTTCTTTAGAAGTTTAAGAAACTTACTGAACTGTTCCTCTGAATCGTCTCGTTTCATCGCTTCAAGATAAGGTATGCGAGGTTGGTATTCTTTGATTACCGGTTTTGGCTTTTCTTGTGTTACCTCAACTTTACCTTCTTCGACCTCGTTTTCGTGCATTGGATTGGGTTTGTCTAACTCTTCTTTTTCCTGAGCTATTATGGCTTGAATTTTCTCCTTTGGGTTAATCTCAGTGTTGCTTGGTGATGCCCTTATGGTCATTCTGACATTAGCTTTGCGAGTTGTTCGACTGCATTAGTGACTTCCTTGACTGTCTTAGTAAGTTCCCCGACTCGGTTCTTGATGCTTTTAAGTGTTTTCTCGGTATCTTGGAAGCAATTTTCTGTAGTTGCATGAATTTTATCAGCATCTCTTTGAGATTTGGCTTCTTTTCTTGCGGATAAGGTTGATTTTGAAAGTTTTAAGGAGGTTGTTGTCTTTGATTTCCTTGATTTCTTTGTCCTCCCCATGAAAAATTTGGGTGGTTCCTCTAACCTGGATTATAATTATTACTATAAGGGTTATTATTGGATCTGAAATTATTACTTATATAGTTCATCTATTCGCTTTCTGTGCCCGATTAGTAGGCTGGGTACTCAGGATTCGCCATAGTTCCACTTGTGTCGCACTGCATTACTGGATGTGCCTGCGAAGAACACAAACTATCAAGCTTTTTATTCATCAATTCTATCTGTGTTGATAGCATGGTTACTGTATCTAGGTTGTAGACTCCGGTTGTTTTTGTTGGCCTTGTCCTTGTAACTTGCCACTGATAGTTGTTCAGAGACATCTCTTTAATGAACTCGTAGGCTGCTTCAGGAGTTTTGTTGTTCAGGGTTCCACCTGCAACTAAATCAATTAGTTGCCTCGTTAAGGGGTTTACACCGTTATAAAAAGTTTGGACTTGAAGCCACAAGGGTAAGCCATGGTGTGGACACATTCTCAAGAGATCCTTGTATCTCTCTCATGCATCGCATAATGTCCCTAAATCCATCTGCATAAAAGAAGAGATATCATTCCGTAATTTGGCCGTTTTGGCCGGTGGGAAATATTTCAATAAGAATTTTTCGATTATTTGTTCCCATGGTGGTGATTGGCCCTCGAGATAATGAGTTCAACCACTGTTTGGCTTTATTCCTTGGTGAAAAGGGAAATAACCGAAGACGTATGGCACCATCAGAAACGCCATTTATTTTGAAGCTATCACAGAACTCTAAAATGTTAGCTATATGAGTATTTGGATCTTCGTCCTGCAAACCATCAAATTGAACAAATTGTTGAATCATTTGTATTTTGCTAGGCTTTAATTCAAAATTATTAGCAGCTATAGCAGGCCTAACAATACTAGATTCTGCTCCTATTAAATGTGGTTTAGCCTAATCAAACATAGTACGTGGAGTATTGTTTTCTCCCACATCATGTGGTGGTGGATTATTTTCGTCCATCCCTTCAGTAGGATTAGATTCTCGCCCTTCTTCTGTGTAATTTAGGGCTCACCTAATTTCTCGACGATTCCTGCGAGCGGTTGCTTCAATATCACTGTCGTATACTAACGGTCCAATCGGGTTCCTTCTAGTCATAAACTTGATAAACCGTAATTATAACATATTTTAACCCTGGATTAGCTTAATTTTGGATGATTTATCCCCTGATTTATATAAAAAGGTGTTCTTAATCCTTTCTTTTCATGTCTTATACAGAGGAAAGCACCCGAGGATGAAAAGAACATAAAACGGGCCCAAAACAGAGTAAATGGGCCATATCATGAAATCGACATGGCCTGGCCCAAAGACCACACGGTCGTGCCTTGTTGAACATCTAGAACACGGCCTTTCCACCGATTTACACGGTCGTGCCTTGTTGAGCACCTAGAACACGGCCTCTCCCCCGATTTACACGGCCGTGCCTCATTAAAGAATCCGAACACGGCCTGAAGTCGATCCACACGGGCGTGTTATATGGTCGTGCCTCTGTCGTCAGAATGAGCAATTTCAGTCGGAAAAGGATACTTAGGAAGAAAGAATCGCATTCCAAGGAGCCTATACATATCGCCTAAGTGCCACCTTTGAGGGAGAGGGCGAGCTATGCCAAGGAGCCAAGCCGGAAAGGTCAGAATTGTGGGAATCACTCGAAGTTAGCCAGTTGATCCATCCCAAGAAGCCGAAATTATACTCAAGACGGCGTAATTCTCCTTCAATTCCTTCAAGGAGTTTTAGGGATTTCTTATGTTTTGTTTTATATTTTCTCTTGAGATGTTTTCTTTCTTAGTTATGAACTAAACCCCGCAGATACCTAAAGGGGATGAAACCTAGATGAATCTTGTTATTTGATTTCTGAATTTTATGATAAATACTTAGTTTGTTCTTAATTATGCATGCTTAATCCAAATCTGATGTGCTTAGGTGGAGGAGGAATAGACCCTGCTTAAGAGTAGATATAGCGTAAGTAAGTGGAGTTGATCGAACACCTAGAGATAGGGTTACGAGATTTTACTGGATTAGGGTGAAACCTAATATGGGAATCCATAGATCGATTTACTGCTATTCTAGGGGGTTATTATAAGAGAACAAGAGTTCCACTAATTAACCTAGGGTTAGACATTATTCGCCTCGAGAGAGGGTTTAGCATAGGTTAGGGAGTCCTACGGATCAAGCTAAGTAAATAAATCATATGATTCAAGGTTAGATAACAAGTGAAGTCTAGGTGGATTCTTCCTGAGGGTATCGTTGTGATCAATTGAGTCTTTCTTCAAGTTATTTCTCAATTCGTTCTTTTTGTCTTAGTGTCCTTAGCTTAGTCGTCGTTAATTTAGATTAAAACAACTTCATTTTATTTTTAAGGCTAAATAATAAAAAGAAAGTTAGTATTAGTACTTTTAGTTCCTTTGGGTTCGACAATCCGGTCTTGCCTAAGCTATACTACTGTTCGATAGGTACACTTGCCTTTAATCGTTGTCAGAGTTAGTTTTCAGGTTCGATCATTCTTTTTATAAATTTTAAAGCTCTGATTTCAGCGATCAAGTTTTTGGCGCCGTTGCCGGGGAACTAAAATATTAAGAAAACTCTATTTTTATTACTTTAGCCATTATTTTTATTTTTATTTTAGCAATTTATTTTATTTTTAATTTTTCTAATTTTTCTTTCTTTTCTTTCCAGGTACCTCTAGTTTATGACTAGAAGGAACCCGAGAGGACCTTTAGAATACGATAGTGATATTGAAGCTACCGCTCGAAGGAATCACCGAGAAACCAGGCGAGCCATAAACTATACAGAAAGAGAGGAAGAAGACAGATCCAATCCTACTGAAGGGATGGACGAGACTAATCCACCACCACACGATGTGGGGGAACGCAATGCTCCACGTACAATGTTTGATTATGCTAAACCGCATTTAACAGGAGCAGAATCGAGTATTGTTAGGCCTGCTATAGCTGCTAATAATTTTGAATTATAGCCTAACACAATTCAAATGATTCAACAGTTTGTTCGATTTGATGGTTTGCAGGACGAAGATCCAAACACTCATATAGCTAATTTCTTAGAGTTTTGTGATACCTTCAAAATAAATGGCATTTCTGATGATGCCATACGTCTTCGGTTATTCCCTTTTTTATTAAGAAATAAAGCTAAATAGTGTTTAAACTCATTACAACGAGGGTCAATCACTACATGGGATCAAATAACCGAAAAGTTTTTAATGAAATATTTCCCACTGGCCAAAACGGCCAAATTACGGAATGATATCTCTTCTTTTGTGCAGATGGATGTAGAAACATTATACGACGCATGGGAGAGATACAAGGGTCTCTTGAGGAGATGTCCACACCATGGCTTACCTTTGTGGCTTCAAGTCCAAACATTCTATAATGGTGTAAACCCCTCAACGAGGCAACTAATCGACTCAGCCGCCGGCGGAACCTTAAACAACAAAACTCCTGAAGAAGCGTATGAGTTCATTGAAGAGATGTCACAAATAATTATCAGTGGCAAGGTTCAAGGACGAAACCGACAAAATCAGCAGGAGCCTTCAACATAGACACAGTAAGCATGCTATCAACACTGTAACACCCCTAACCTGTATCCGTAGCCGTATTAGGGTTATAAGGCATTACTAAACCAAACTCAGATCATCGCAGTTATTTATCGAAATTCATACTTCTATCTAACAAAAATAAATTAATAACATGCTTTTACATTTCAAAACATTGAATCATCAAATATATGTCATTCAAATATTTAATACATGTTCGAATATTTACATATATATATAAATAAAATTTAGTCAATAATCCTATTTTCACATACATTTAATCAAATCCATGTTAACTAATTGTGGACACAAACATCATTATTAACCAACCAGTACATGAGGTATTTATCTAGCCGAATATATAGGTATAACCAAACCATTGATCTCATACCCGAACCTTAACTACAAGATGAAATACCATTGTTTACAACTTAGTCTAGCTTATACATGCCTTATGAAACAAACTAAGTTTATGAATACCAAAAGAGTCGATAATGTGGTTGATTCCTCTGACGTTCCTTAGAGCCCGTAGCCTGAACGATATCTGTAAAACAAACATAGACCACTCACAAAGTAAGCTCACTAGCTTAGTAAGTCTCAAGCGATATTAATGACATAAACATATACTTAACAATTTAGCTTCCATGCTTGCGCCATTAGCATAAATAATTCAATACAAGTTACACCTATTCGAATATTAGTCATATCCTTAACCTAATCAATAGTAGTTTATCACATGAATTTATGCAATATCATTTCATATGGATAACATATGCATTCGAATATTTCAAGTTACATAAACCTGTCATAATTCCGATCTCATTGCACATCATATCTATAACCGAATCTTCAAGTAACACAAATATATGTATATACCTCAATTTCACATATATACATAGATCGTACCAATCAATGATAAGCTTAATATCATGAGATAGAATACAATTTGAATCAATAGTTTCACTACATCACGATTAGCTCATATAAAAAAAATAAACTAACTTACCTTATTACTTACCAAAACAATAAGCTGACCTTTTTCTCGAGCTTATAGCTCATACTACTATGTATATACGTCTCAACTTATTTAACTCTTAAGTTCTCTGTTATGGCGTATCACCGGCAATAAGCCTACTGGACATTAAAGCCCGAAATAAATCATCGGCATGAGGCCTGCTAGGCAATAAGCCCGATATTAATCATCGGCACGAGGCCTGCTAGGCAATAAGCCCGATAATAATCACCGGCACGAGGCCTGCTAGGCTTGAAGCCCGATAATAATCACCGGCACGAGTCCTACCAGGCTTGAAGCTCGAATATTTCACATATTTAACAATTTCCATACACATCACTTAACACTGAAATCACAAACATTCCTTATATATTTCATAATGCTTTCATATATTGAACCGAACCTATTTATTCACATTACACTTAACAAGAAAAAAAATCACTTCAATAAAATATCATCACATTCGGCCATCTCCAAATTTTATGCTTTAAGTTTTTAAATTTCATCATTTAATAAGTTCATAACTAGTTAGTTAACATATACTTGCTTAGGGACTTACCTCGACTGTCGACGGACCGTGTAAACCAGCTATTCGATAACCTTCGTCTTTCCCCGATCCAAATCCATTTTTCTTTGTTCTTGATCTAAACATATCAAAAATAAGCTCATTCAAGTACATTTCATTTCAATTTAGTCCCAAAACATATATACAGGCAAATTACCATTTTGTCCCTACTATTTCACATTTTTATAATTTAGTCCTATTTGCATAAAATACAAAATACACAATATTTCTCCATACTACTCAAGGGCCAAATCTTCCTAGGGACCTTACAAGTCCATTCATTTCATTTATTTTGCAAATAAATCCCTCTAAAATTTTATTTTTACAAATTGGCCCTAAAAACAAAAATTCATCAGAACTTCCAATACATAATATACTAATCTTTAACTTATCTTTTATCTAAAATCATCAAACATCAAAAACCATATGAACCTATCAATAGCCGAACATCAAGCATGCTTAGATTCAAAAATTTTAACATGGGTCAGCTACGGTTCGAAGCAACGATCTCAAAAACATAAAAATTAACAAAAACTGAATTCAAACTAACCTTGAAATCAAGCTTCTAAATGCAGAAAATCAAAGAACATAAACCCCCTTTTTCTTTCTCAATATTCGGCCAACAAGAGAAAAGATGATAATGGCCATTTTCTTATGTTCTATTTAACATAAAATAAACATTTAACCATTTACTAATTTAACCTTTATTAATGCTTTAATAATAACATAATATCATGGACAAGTTAGTCATATGCCGTCCACTTACTCCCAAAATGGGCTATTTCCTCTTTTAATACCCCATATTAAAAAGCCATAATCAATTAGGCACTTTTCACTATAGTTTGCAACTTTTACACTTTACGCGATTAAGTCCTTTTTCTAAATTAAATACATAAACGATTAAATTTTCATACGAAACTTTCACACACATCAATTCACATATAATAAACACAAAATATAATATTAAAATATTTCTTGGACTTGAATTCATGGTCCCGAAACCACCGTTCCAATTAGGGTCAAATTCGGTCTGTTACAACTCTCCCCCCTTAAGGATTTTCGTCCCCGAAAATCTTACCGTTGAACAAATTTTAGTCGGACATTGTTGCCTCATTAAATCCTCAGGCTCCCACGTAGCCTCTTCAACTCTGTACCGATTCCATAATACTTTCACTAATGGAATTCTCTTGTTTCTTAATTCTTTCATTTCCCGAGCTAAAATACGGATCGGTTCTTCCTAATACGTCATATCGGGTCAGATTTCAATCTCAGATGGAGCAATCACATGTGACGGATCTGATCTGTATCTACGAAGCATCGAAATGTGAAATACATCATGTATCTTTTCTAATTCAGAGGGCAACTTCAATCTATAAGCAACAGACCCGATACGTTCAATGATTTCATACGGTCCAATAAATCTCGGACTCAGTTTGCCTTTCCGACCAAATCGAAGTACTTTCTTCCACAGAGATACTTTCAAGAATACCTGATCTTTGAGTTGAAATTCAATATCTTTACGTTTCAAATCAGCGTAAGACTTTTGATGATCTATTGCAGCCTTCAAACTACCTCTGATTATAGCCACTTTCTGTTCAGTCTCTTTAATCAAATCAACCCTATATATCTTATTCTCACTAAGCTCGATCTAGTACAATGGTGTACGACACTTGCGGCCATATAGAGCTTCGTAGGGTGCCATTTTAATACTTGATTGAAAATTGTTATTATAAGCAAATTCAATCAAAGGTAAGTATTTTTCCCATGTACCTTCAAACTCGAGAACGCAACATCTCAACATGTCCTCAAGTGTCTGAATGGTTCGCTTTGACTGACCGCCTGTTTGCGAGTGAAAGGCTATGCTAAAATGAAGTTTAGTACCTAAAGCATCCTGCAACTTCTTCCAAAATCACAATGTGAATCTCGGGTCTCTATCTGAAATAATAGAACTCGGCACACCATGTAATCTCACAATTTGAGATATATACAACTCAACAAGTTTATCGAGTGAAAAGTCCGTACAAACCGGTACAAAGTGAGCCGATTTGGTCAGTCTATCTACTATAACCCAGACCGCATCTTTCTTGCTCAGTGTCATAGGCAAACCAGATACAAAATCCATAGTGATTCTATCCCATTTCCATTCAGGTATCATGATTGGCTGAAGCAACCCAGAAGGCACTTGATGCACGGCTTTTACTTGCTGACAGATTAAGCACTTTGAAACAAATTCAGATATATCCCGTTTCATGCCAGGCCACCAATAAAACCGTTTCAAATCATTGTACATTTTCGTGCTACCCGGATGTATCGATAATCGACCACTATGAGCCTCGCTCGGAATCATCCAAATCAAATCCGAGTTCTTCGGAACACATATTCGACTTTTAAAGTTCAAACAATCATTTGCATCAATTTGAAACTCTGATTCCACATCTTTTTCACACTGAAGTCATCTAGCAATCAAATCCTTATCAATTTTCTGTGCATCACAAATTTGCTGAATAAACATCGGTCTTGCTTTTAACTCGGCTATGATCGAACCATCACCAGACATAACCATCTGTGCATTCAACGCACGAAGAGCAAACAATGATTTTTGACTTAATGCATCTGTGACAATGTTAGCTTTCCCCGGATGGTAGTCAATCACCAACTCATAGTCTTTCAACAGTTCTAACCATCTGCGTTGTTTCAAGTTCAGATCTTTCTGAGTCATCAAATACTTTAGACTTTTGTGATCCGAATAAATGTGACATTTCTCGCCGAATAAGTAATGACGCCAAATTTTCAATGCGAAAACAATGGCTGTTAATTTCAGATCGTGAGTCGGGTAATTTCTTTCGTGCGGCTTCAATTGTCTCGAAGCGTAGGCTACAACTTTGCCTTCCTGCATCAAAACGCAACCCAAACCATTCAAAGAAGCATCATTATAAACAACAAATTCTTTACCCGATTCAGGCTGAGCTAACACTGGAGCTTCGGTCAAAAGCGCTTTCAACTGATCGAAACTTTTCTGACACTTTTCCAACCACTCGAACTTGACATCTTTCTGTAGTAGCTTTGTCAAAGGTGTAGCTATCACAGAAAAACCTTTCACAAACCGTCTGTAGTACCCCGCAAGTCCCAGAAAACTTCGAATCTCAAAAACATTCTTTGGTGGTTTCCAATCCAGTATAGCCAATAATTTGTTTGGATCAACCCGAATACCTGATGCTGAAACAACATGTCCCAAAAAGCTGACTTTATTCTTCCAGAACTCACACTTACTAAACTTTGCATACAACTATTGATCTCACAAAGTTTGTAGCACCAATCTCAAATGCTCGGCATGCTCGGTTTCATTTTTGGAGTAGATCAATATATCATCAATAAACACTACTACAAACCGATCCAAAAACTGTCTGAATACCTGACTCATCAGATCCATAAAAACAGCAGGTGCATTAGTAAGTCCAAAAGGCATAACTCAAAATGTCCGTACCTCGTCCGAAATGCAGTGTTTGGCACATCTGTATCTCTGACTCGCGACTGATAATAACCTGATCTCAAATCTATCTTCGAAAATCCTAAAGCCCCTTTCAACTGATCAAACAAATCATCAATCCAAGGTAGCGGGTCCTTATTCTTTATAGTTACCTTATTCAGTTGCCAATAATCAATACACATTTGCATAGTTCCATCTTTCTTTTTCACAAAAAAAACTGGTGCACCCCAAGGAGAGAAGCTCGGTCGTGCAAAACCCCTATCTGCTAACTCTTGCAACTGTGATTTCAACTCTTTTAACTCAGTAGGTGCCATCCGATACGGAGCTATCGAGATCGGAGTCGTCCCCGGTACTAATTCAATGCCGAACTCAATCTCTCGTATTGGTGGTAAACCCGACAATTCTTCAGGAAACACATCTGGGTATTCACACACAACCGGTACAGATTCAATCTATTTTTCAGACACTTTATTATCCAATACATAGGCCAAATAAGCTTCGCACCCTTTTCTCACATTCTTTCGGGCTAACATCGAGGATATTACTGTAGGTAACCCATTTAAACCACTGGATCCAACTCTGATGATCTCACCGTTCTGACATCTCAAATCAATAAGCTTTCTTTTGCAATTTACCACAGCATCATGCGAAGTTAACCAGTCCATTCCCAAAATTATATTGAACTCGTCGAAAGGCAACAACATTAAATCGGCTGGAAAGCAAGAATCCCGAATCATCAACGGGCAACCTCTACACACTTTATCAACAAGTACACATCTACCCAAAAGGTTGGACACACGAATCACAAACTCAGTAGACTCAACTGGCAGAGTCTTACTGAATACTAGAGTTTCACACACGTATGAGTGAGTCGAACCAGGATCAATCAATGCAATCACAGTAGCATCATAAAGTGCAAAAGTATCGGTACTGACATCTGGGGAAGAAGCATCCTCTCTAGCTCGTGTAGCATAAGCTCTAGCTGGAGCTCTAGCCTCTGATCGTACTGCGGTGTCCTTCTTCCCTCTCTGACTGCCACCTACATTGCCCAGATGTGCCGGTGTGGTCCGCCTGCTTTGGCGCTGCTGTTGCTGCTTCGGTCTAGTGTTCTGAGTGTGATCGCTTCACTAAAATTAGGCACTCTCGAATAAAATGGTCCGACGATCTACATTTAAAGCAGGACCGATCACGAACTCTACAACTCCCAGAATGCCATTTCCCACAATGATTGCATTCGGCCCGATTTTGCGGAAGATTACCAACACTAGCCATCGAAGTGGCTCGGGAATTCACTGGAGGTCGATCACGTCTAGGCAAGTCTGAAGTAGCTTTATGTCGACTGAAGTCATCTCTGAACTTCTTAGGCACTGAATGGAAAGTCTTACTCGATGATCTTTTACGAGTGTCTCTAGTTTCAATTTCAGCCTTTCTTTTCTCCTTTCTGAGCACTTCAGCTTTGCAAGCTCGCTCGACTAGTGTTACGAACCCTTTGATTTTAAGAATGCCAACAAGCAACTTTATGTCTTCATTCAAACCGTCTTCAAATCTTTTGCACATAATGGATTCAGTGGATATACACTCTCGGGCATAACGGCTCAATCTGACAAACTTCCGCTCATATTCCGTCACAGTCATACGACCCTGTTTTAATTCTAGAAATTCTTTTTGTTTATGATCGATGAACCTCTGAATGATATATTTCTTACGGAACTCAATCTGAAACAAGTCCCAAGTCACTTTTTCTTTCGGAACCACTGATACTAGTGTGTTCCACCAGTGATAGGCAGTGTCCCGAAGTAGAGATATAGCACACTTTAGGCATTCATCTGGAGTACAGGATAGCTTATTAAGTACCCGAATAGTGTTATCAAGCCACATCTCGGCTCGTTCCGCATCATCATCATCATTTGCTTTGAATTATTCGACCCCATATTTCCTGATTTTATCAACGGGAGGCCTACTAGATCTCATCGGATCTATCATCGGGGGTGCTGAAGGTATCGGAGTTGGATTATTTGGGGGTGGAGGTTGTTGTACAGCTGGGTTAGTCTGAATAAACTGGGTAAACCATTCGTTCATCATCTAGTAGAAGGCTTGTTTAGCCTCCCCCTCATGGCTACCCAAAACTGGTCGACTAATGGCACTGATCCACGTGCGAGACCAGGCGCAACGCTCTCTACATCATCGGCTACGGCTCTGTTAGGATCAGAATTCATTTACTAGATAAAACACAATTGAAAATATCAGAAGTCACCACACTATCATATTATAAAACTTAAGGCATGTAAAACTAGACTCTCACGCGCTACGGTAGTCCTAGAATAGACTAAACCGTAAGCTCTGATACCAATTAAAATGTAACACCCCTAACCCGTATCCATCACCGGATTAGGGATATAAGGCATTACTAAACCAAACTCAGATCATCGCAGTCATTTATCGAAATTCATACTTCTATCTAACCAAAATGAATTAATAACATGCTTGTACATTTCAAAACATTGAATCATCAAATATATGTCATACAGATATTTAATACATGTTCGAATATTTACATATATATATAAATAAAATTTAGTCAATAATCCTATTTTCATATACATTTAATCAAATCCATGTTAACTAATTGTGGACACAAACATCATTATTAACCAACCAGTATATGAAGTATTTATCTAGCCGAATATATAGGTATAACCAAACCATTGATCTCATACCCGAACCTTAAATGTGATTTATGGTCCTAAAACCACTGTTTCGACTAGGGTCTAAACCGAACTGTTACAAATAAAGTAATCCATTCAAGGCATAACATTTGAGTATGTTTTTGTGGTTCGTGTAGGGCCTAGAAAGTTGAGGCATAGTGAGCTGGTGTTCACATGTAGGCCTGGCGAGTTGGGGTCGCTAGTGAATTTAACGAACTATGATCATGATTGGGCTTGGCGAAGCAAGGATCGCCAGTGGTTTTGGGAAGCTGTAATAATTGTTTTGGGTTGAAAGTCAAAACTAGGAGTATTCTAAGGGTAATTATACAGAAATTAGGAAGTCAACCTACTTTCCTCTTCATAACACCATTCATGTACGTAACTCTTTTCTGATTCTATTGCGACTAGAAATTCCTGAGAACATCAACACACTTAGTGCCTATAAATTAAGCTCTTTTCATTGAAAATTCCATATTCTTTTGAAAAGACAAAACTCTCTCAAATTCCTTCATAGATTATCTTGTTGTCAAGTTTCTATGAAAACAAGGACCCAGAACCTAGCTCTGAAAATTTAAAGTAAAACTCCATTTCTCTATTGTGTTGATGTTTAGAAGTAATTAAGAAAAGTTTGCAATAAAGGAAACTAGGTTCACCAAAAGACTAGCATTTGCAAACCTAGGTTTGCTTGAGTTTTAATGTGCTATTAGTGACTTGTTTATGTTTGTGAAATTGTGAACCTAACAGAACCGTCTACAAGCAAAGATAATGGAAAGGCGAAACTTGTTTAAAGCTTTCAGTAAATTGGTGAGTGTTCAGGGATCGCGACAAGAGTAAGTGTTTCTAAAATATGTTCTGTGAATATGTTAAATATGTGTTCTTATGAATAGTTATATGCAAGTTCTACATTTCGAGCTAGATATTAACAGTGATTTGCGAGCTCATCATGGTTTGCGAGCTTTATGTTTAAGTAAATGTTTTGACACTATAATCTTCTGAAACCGTTGGATATAAAGGCATGTCATAGCATTATGAGTACTAACCTTTATGTTCTATGATTTGGGCGAGAGGCCTTGGGATAGGTTTGAGAGATAAGGGAATGTTGAGTTAAGCTCTATTCAAGAGGATATTTTGGTATGTTGGAGACTATTTATGTAACACCCCTAACCCGAATCCGTCACCAAACTAGGGTTACGAGGCATTACTCGACCGAACACAAATCAATGCACTTTTATAAAAAAAACTAATACTTTGATAAATGTATACCAATTCATACTATTACGATTGAACAGGTATATCCCATCTAATATCAAAACATTAACTTACATATCACGAATAATATCATTAACATTTAGTAGCAAATCACTACGCATTTGGACATTCAAATACAAAGGCCGAATAGACATATGGTAATTATTCATTTATTTCAATTCTATAATCAACATTACATTCAATCATATACCATTTCTGAACATATGCATCACTTTCAATTATGTACATTTCTCATTTCATTATCACATACGATTATACCATTGACCGTTATACTTATTCCACATTCAAGTATACTATAATATAAATATCAAACCAACTCATTTATCTCATAGTTACTTATCACTTTCGGTATTAATCATTACATATATATATCATCAATAGCACACTTTAGCACTTATTTCCCATAACCAAATATACCATAGCACTCAATAGAAAATTTAGACTCCAAACTAGATCAAGTCATGGCCAAACATTTCATTTTCACTAACTTGACATACTGTACATACATATAATTGTACATATGTTCATCACTTACCTTAACATACTATATGCATTATTCAAAATCATAAACATGCATTCGTACATGCCGTACATATATTATCAAGGTATAAAATTTACAAAAATGCTTGCCACAAAACCGTACATACCTAAGCATTATAATCAAGCTTGATAATTTTAAACCAACCCATCACATAGTAATATGCCATTCATAATATCATGAAACATACCTACCCAAATCAAGCTATATACAAAACTAAAATTTCTCAAACATATATTTATACCAACTCAAACATATTCACTCAATTCAAGGATAGAAGTGAAGCCATTTTCGCATGGCATTATATACATCCACTTCAAAATAACTCAAAAGAGTAACATAGCTTATTCATGCCATAATTCCCAAAAGTTTCACAAATAAAAAGGTACCAAAGATAGATGATAGTGTGATGAGCTTCCAAGATGATCCCCAGGCACGAGCCGAGCACCTAACAGAAATCTGCATTGCGAAACAACTGAAAACAAAGTAAGCTTTCACAGCTTAGTAAGATTTAAGCAATTTATACACATATAAGCTTATTCGAGATTTCATAACTAATTTCATTTATAATATCCTTACCGAATAGTCAAACATTCAAAAGTAGAATTCAAAGCAACATATATATATGCTTATACCTATTTCCATATACCACCATCACATAATGAATATGCTATATCTTCTACTTATCAAATCTTATCCTTACATTTCAATCTACCATCAATCTCAAATTAATATGTATTAATGTATAATACATACCTCTAGTTTACTTACCTCTCCAAACTTAACCGTTCATGCGTAACATATGATATTATACTCGATCCTTTCCATATACTTAACAGTATTAGTAATAAAAGTCTTTTAACGAACCTCATACCTGTACACTTATTAAAAAGATTTAGTAATGTATCGTACACTTAGTGCCGTTACTCAACATTACCGCACACTTAGTGTCAATTTCCAGTAACGTATCGCACACTTAGTGCCGTTACTTTAGTAGTTCGCACACTTAGTGCCATGTGACCGGTTTCGTACACTTAGTGCCTGGTTATAGATTCGTACACTTAGTACCTTTCGTAGACCTGTGATTCATTCAAATGTACACTATATATATATCCAAGTTCTAATCCACAGCATCACGTATAAGCACATACATATAAGCATAACTTTATTATTTCATACCTAAATATAAATATCATATTCCGCCAAAACAATAGTATGTAACTAACTTATCATTGAATATATTCATATCATAATTTAGTATCGCTCATATCCATTTGCATCATTAACATTTAGATATTCATTTCATGACATCAATTTCAAATTCCAACCAATCTCACATTAGGCTATTTTATACCAAATTCACCAACACATTCGGAAATATGTTATTCAATATACTTACCATCATTAACATAGATATACTATATAAAAGAAATTCAATTTCACTCAATTGCTTAAAATCTTACCTCAAAAATCAACGGATTAGGGTTTCCCGGCTATGCATTCAACTTCGCCTTTCCCCGGACCAATCCCGTTTCTTTTTGTTCTTGATCTAAATAATTCCAAATTATGCTCATTCAAATATATTTTCATTCAATTTAATCCAAAAACACATAATTATTCAAATTACCATTTTACCCCTAACATCTACAACTTTTACAATTTAGTCCTTATTGCACAAAACACAAAATACACCTAATTTTAATTCACTCCCTAAGGGCAGAATGTTCTTTATGCTTTTATAAGTCCATACAAGCCATTTATTTTGCATTTTAGTCCCTCAACTGTTTATTTTTGCAATTTAATCCATAACACTCAATTTCATCAAAATTTCCAATTCAAAACATGTTGATTTAAAACATATCCTTAATATTCTACCATCAAACATTACAAAACATAAACATTCATCAATGGCCGAACATCAACATGTATCAAATTCAAAAATTTTAACATGGGTCAAATAGTATTCGAAGCAACGAACTCAAAAACGTAGAAATTATCAAAAACCGAGCTCAATTACTATCCTTAATTTAACATGCAATAGGCCGAATGGTTGAAAGCTATAGTTTCTTCTTCTTTCTTTATGTTTCGATGAAGATGAAATGAAAAATGATGAAATAAAACATGTTTCTTTATTTAATAATATTAATATATATTATAACATGACATTTTACTTATAAAAATATATTTATAATATACTTTAACATAAAATCAAAGTCAATGCCGTCCACTACCATGTAAAAAAGTAAATTTGCAACTTAAGTGCTCATACAAAAGAAGACAAAGCAATTTAGCCACTTAATTTAATAATTGGCTACTTTTACCACTTATGCGATTTAGTCCTTTTTCTTAAATTAAACACCCAAACAGACAAATTAACCTACGATATTTTAACACAGGTTCAAACATATAACATAGATATCGGATAAAATATTAAAATATTTTTCTAACTCATATTCGTGGTCTCAAAACCACCGTTCCGATTAGGGTCATAATCGGGCTGTTACAACTCTCCCCCCTTAAGGGATTTTCGTCCCCGAAAATCTTACCAATGAATAAATGTGGGTTGCGATATTTCATTGAATCTTCAAGTTACCATGTTGCTTCCTCAACTCCGTGCTTATGCAACATAAATTTAACCAACGAGATTTTCTTATTCCGCAACTCTTTCACTTCACGAGCTAAGATACGAATCGGTTCTTCCTCATAAGTCAAGTCAGGCTGAATTTCAATCTCTGACGGGTTAATTACATGAGAAGGATCGGATCTGTATCGTCGAAGCATCGATACATGAAAAACATTGTGAATCTTGTCTAGTTCGGATGGCAACATCAGTCTGTACGCAACTAGCCTGATACGTTCAATAATCCCATATGGCCCAATAAATCTCAGACTTAGCTTTACTTTACGACCAATCTAAGTATCTTCTTCCACGGTGAAACTTTCAAAAATACTCGGTCACACACTTGATACTCTATATCTTTACGTTTCAAGTCCGTATAAGGTTTCTGACGATCTGACGTAACTTTTAAACTTTCTCGGCTTACTTTTACTTTCTATTCAGTCTCTCTGATTAAATCAACCCCTTGTAACTTGTTTTCACTTAGCTCAGTCCAATATAGAGGTGTACGACATTTACGACCGTACAAAGCTTCGTAAGGTGCCATTTTGATACTCGTCTGAAAGCTATTATTGTATGCAAATTCAATCAAAGGCAAGTATCGTTCCCACGTACCCTCAAACTCAAGAACGCAACATCTCAACATGTCCTCGAGTATACGAATAACACATTCAGATTGTCCATCCGACTGAGGGTGAAAAGCAGTACTGAAATGCAATTTGGTACCTAGAGCATCTTGCAGTTTCTTCCAAAACCGCGATGCAAACCTCGGATCTCTATCCGATAAAATAGAAATAGGTACTCCGTGCAATCCTACGATCTGAGATATGTACAACTCAGCTAACTTATCAAGTGAGAAATCCGTACGTACCGGAATAAAATGGGCAGGTTTCATCAATCTATCAACAATAACCTAGATTGAGTCTTTCTTACTCGGTGTCAACGGCAAACCAAATACGAAATCCATCGTGACTCGATCCCACTTCCACTCAGGTATCATAATCGGTTGGAGTAGTCCCGATGGCACCTGATGCTCGGCTTTCACTTGTTGACATATTAAACACTTCGACACATAATCTGAAATATCTCGCTTCATACCATGCCACTAGTAATGCTATCTCAGGTCGTTATACATCTTAGTACTACCCGGATGAATCGACAATCTACTATTATGAGCTTCATTACAAATCATTCGAATCAACTCAGGGTTCTGAGGCACACATATCCAATTCTTAAACCGTCGACATCCCTCAGCATCTAACTAAAAATCTGAATCAGTACTCGAGCCACATTGACTCCTTTTTGCTATTAGGTCATTATCAACCTCTTAAGCTTCGCGAATCTGTTGTACGAACAGTGGTCTCGCTTTCAGTTCTGCAATAATCACACCATCATCAGTCATAGCTATATCCGCATTCATCGCACGTAGAGCAAATAATGACTTTCGACTAAGTGCATCAGCCACCACATTAGCTTTTCTCGGGTGATAATCAATCACAAGTCGTAATCTTTTAATAGCTCTAACCACCTTCGTTGTCTCAAATTCAGATCCTTTTGAGTCATTAAATATTTTAAACTCTTGTGATCTGAATAGACATGACATCTTTCACCAAATAGATAATGACACCATATTTTCAAAGCAAAAACTATGGCGGCCAACTCAAGGTCATGCGTCAAATAATTCTTTTCGTGTAGCTTCAACTGTCTGGAGGCGTAGGTTACAACTTTACCCTCCTGCATCAAAACACAGCCCAAACCATTTAAAGATGCATCGCTAAAGATAATGAACTCTTTACTCGACTCTGGCTGAACAAGCACTGGAGCTTCTGTTAGCAAGGTTTTTAGCTGATCAAAACTCTTCTGAAATCTTTCTGACCATTCAAATTTAACGTATTTCTGCAACAAATTTGTCATCGGAGCTGCAATCATAGAAAACCCTTTCATGAAACATCTATAATACCTGGAAAGTCCTAGAAATATACGAACTTCAGAAACATTTCGCGGAGGTTTCCAATCAAGTATAGCCGAGACTTTACTTGGGTCAACCCGAATGCCCGATGCTACAACAACATGCCCCAGGATGCTAACTTCGTTCAACCAAAACTCACATTTGATGAATTTTGCGTACAACTACTTATCACGCAAAATTTGTAACACAAGTCTCAAATGCTCAGCATGCTTGGTTTCGTCACGCGAATAGATTAGTATGTCATCTATGAATACACCCACAATCCGATCTAGATACAGTCTGAATACCTGATTCATCAGATCCATGAAAACAGTAGGGGCATTAGTGAGTCCGAATGGCATTACTAAAAACTCGTAATGGTCGTATCTTGTCCGAAAAGCAGTCTTTGGTACATCCGAGTCTCTAACTCGCAGGTGATAGTAACCTGACCTCAGATCAATTTTCGAAAATACAAAAGCTCCCTTAAGCTAATCAAATAAATCGATACGTGGCAACAGATATTTATTCTTTACGGTCACTTTATTGAGTTGCCGATAATCGATGCACATTCTCAAAGTTCCATCCTTCTTTTTCACAAATAGGACTAGCGCACCCCAAGGTGAGAAACTCGGTCGAGCAAAATCTCTATCTGTCAATTCTTGCAACTGAGCTTTCAACTCTTTTAATTTGGTCGCTGCCATTCTATACAGAGTATCGAAATTGGAGTTGTCTCTGGCACTAGCTCAATACCAAACTCTACCTCCTGAACAAGTGACAACCCCGGCAATTCCTCCGAGAACACATCCAGATACTCACAAACAATCGGTACAAATTCAATCTTCTTTTCAGTTACTTTGCTGTCAATCACATACGCAAAATAAGCTTCGCAACCCTTTCTCAAATACTGTCGAGCCAACATCGAAGATATCACAGCTGGTAGCCCATTCAAATCTGCAAATTCAATCCAAATTATCTCGTTATTCTGACACCTCAAATCAATAGTCTTTCGCCTACAATTCACTACTGCATCGTGTACAGTTAACCAATCCATACCGAGAGTAATGTCGAACTCATCAAATAGTAACAACATCAGATCAGCTAGAAAATATGAGTCTCGAATTATTAAAGGGCAATTTTTGCACACTCTATCAACTAGCACACACCGACCCAGAGGGTTCGAAACCCGAATCACAAACTCAGTAGACTCAACAGGTAGAGTCTTGCTGGATACTAATATTTCACACACATACGAATGAGTTGAACAAGGATCTATCAAAGGAATTACACTAGTATCAAAGTGAGTGAATATACCGGTGATGACATCTGGAGATGAAGCCTCCTCTCTAGCACGAATGGCATAAGCTCTAGCCAGTGCACAGGCCTCTGATCGAATAGCCGCATCTGAAGTCCCCTTCTAAGCGCTACTCCTACCTCCCACATTACGAGATGCTCTACCTCTAGCTATAGTGCTGCTCGGTCTCGCACTCTGAGCAATACCCTTTTCAGCTGTCTCGGGGTAATCTCGAATAAAATAATCCTGCGAACCACACTTGTAACAAGTGCGATTATTAGATTTACCCCAACATTCACCAAAATGTCGTCTACCGCACTGTTGACACTCAGGCTTATTCGGTCGGGTATTACCAACAGTAGCAATCGATGTAGCCCAAGAACTCACTGGTGGTCGTTCTCGTATAGAGATCCCTGTGTTAGGTTTGGATCGGCTACTATCATTCTTAAACTTCTTTATTGAAACTTGAGGAAATTTACCCACAGATCTCTTTCGAAAGTCTCTAGATTCAAACTCGGCTTTTCACTTTTCTTTCCCTAGCTCTTCGGCTTTACAAGCTCACTCAACAAGTACTACGAACTCGTTTATTTCAAGGATGCCAACCAGAAGTTTTATATCTTCACTTAACCCTTCTTCAAATCTCCGGCACATAGTAGCCTCAGACGAAACACATTCACGAGCATAGCGACTAAGCCTCACAAACTTGCGCTCGTATTTAGATACGGTTATACGACCCTATTTAAGCTCAATAAATTCCTTGCGTTTGGAGTCTATAAATCCCTAACTGATGTATTTCTTATGAAACTCCATCTGAAAGAAGTCCCAGGTAACTCGTTCCTTTAGAACAACCGATACGAGAGTATTCCACCAATAGTAGGCAGAATCCCGTAATAATGATATGGCACACTTCAGGCACTCATCAGATGTACATGATAGCTCATCGAAAACACGAATAGTATTATCGAACCAAAATTTAGCTCGCTCCGCAACATCATCATCTTCGACTCTAAACTCTTGAGCCCCATGTTTTCTAATTTGATCAACTGGAGGCTTGCTTGCTCTTTTAGGATTAATAATCGGGGTATCACCAGTACTATAGGGGGAGTGTTCGGATTCAAGGATTGTTGAACAGCCGGAAGGCTTGTTTAGCCCCCTCATCGGGGTTACTCGCAGCTGGTTGAGATTCCTCCGACACGGTCCTTTACGCGGGAGCAGGCGCCACACTCTCGACATCATCAGCTATAGCTCGCTCGGGATCAGGATCCATTTACTATATGAAAGAAATAAACACATTGCACTGTCAGAAGTCATCACACTATCGCATTATAAAATATGGCATGTATAGCTAGACTCACACGCGCTGCGTTAGTCTGAGAACTGACTAAATCGTAGCTCTGATACCAATAAAATGTAACACCCCTAACCCATATCTGTCGCCGGACTAGAGTTACGAGGCATTACTCGACCGAACACAAATCAATGCACTTTTATGAAAGAAACTAATACTTTGATAAATGTATACCAATTCATACTATTACGATTGAATAGGTATATCCCATCTAATATAAAAACATTAACTTACATATCACGAATAATATCATTAACATCTAGTAGCAAATCACTAGCATTTGGCCATTCAAATGCAAAGGCCGAATAGGCATATGGTAATTATTCATTTATTTCAATTCTATAATCAACATTACATCCAATCATATACCATTTCTGAACATATGCATCACTTTCAATTATCTACATTTCTCATTTCATTATCACATACGATTATACCATCGACCATTATACTTATTCCATATTCAAGTATACTATAATATAAATATCAAACCAACTCATTTATGTCATAGTTAGTTGTCACCTTTGGCATTAATCATTACATACATATATATATCATCAATAGCACACTTTAGCACTTATTTCCCATAACCAAATATACCACAACACTCAATAGAAAATTTAGACTCCAAACTAGATCAAGTCATGGCCAAACATTTCATTTTCACTAACTTGACATACGGTACATACATATAATTGTACATATGTTCATCACTTACTTTAACATACTATATGCATTATTCAAAATCATAAACATGCATTCGTACATGCCGTAGATATATTATCAAGGTATAAAATTTCCAAAAATGCTTGCCACAAAACCGTACATACCTAAGCATTATAATCAAGCTTGATAATTTTAAACCAACCCATCACATAGTAATATGCCATTCGTAATCTCATGAAACATACCTGCCCAAATCAAGCTATATACAAAACCAAAATTTCTCAAACATATATTTATACCAACTCAAACATATTCACTCAATTCAAGGATAGAAGTGAAGCCATTTTCACATGGCATTATATACATCCACTTCAAAATAACTCAAAAGAGTAACATAGCTTATACATGCCATAATTCCCAAAAGTTTCACAAATAAAAAGGTACCAAAGATAGATGATAGTGTGATGAACTTCCAAGATGATCCCCAGGCACGAGCCGAGCACCCAAAAGAAATCTACAATGCGGAAACAACCGAGAACAAAGTAAGCTTTCACAGCTTAGTAAGATTTAAGCAATTTATACACTTATAAGCTTATTCAAGATTTCATAACTAATTTCATTTATAATATCCTTACCGAATAGTTAAACATTCAAAAGTAGAATTCATAGCAACATATATATATGCTTATACCTCTTTCCATATACCACCATCACATAATGAATAATTAGCATACATATCTTCTACTTACCGAATCTTATACTTACATTTCAAGCTACCATCAATCTCAAATTAATATGTATAATACATACCTCTAGTTTACTTACCTTTCCAAACTTAACCATTCATGCATAACATATGATAATATACTCGATCCTTTCCATATACTTAACAGCATTAGTAATAAAAGTCTTTTAACGAACCTCATACCTGCACACTTCTTAAAAAGATTTAGTAACGTATTACACACTTAGTGTCGTTACTCAACATTTTCGCACACTTAGTGTCAATTTCCAGTAACTTATCGCACACTTTGTGCCATGTGACCGATTTCGCACACTTAGTGCCCGGTTATAGATTCGTACACTTAGTACCTTTCGTAGACCTGTGATTCATTCAAATGTACACTATATATATATCCAAGGTCTAATCCACAGCATCACGTATAAGCACATACATATAAGCATAACTTTATTATTTCATACCCAAATAAATATCATATTCCGCCAAAACAATAGTATGTAACTAACTTATCATTGAATATATTTGTATCATAATTTAGTATCTCTCATATCCATTTACATTATTAACATTTAGATATTCATTTCATGACATCAAATTCAAATTCCAAGCAATCTCACATTAGGCTATGTTATACCAAATCACCAACACATTCAGCAATATGTTATTCAATATACTTACCATCATTAACATAGATATACTATATAAAAGAATTTCGATTAACTCAATTGCTTAAAATCTTACCTCAAAAATCAATGGATTAGGGTTTCCCGACTATTCATTCAACTTCGCCTTTCCCTGGTCCAATCCCATTTCTTTTTGTTCTTGATCTAAATAATTCCAAATTAAGCTCATTCAAATATATTTTCATTCAATTTATGCCAAAAACACATAATTATGCAAATTATCATTTTACCCCTAACATTTACAACTTTTACAATTTAGTCCTTATTGCCCAAAACACAAAATACACCTAATTTGAATTCACTCCCTAAGGACCGAATGTTCTTCATGCTTATTTAAGTCCATACAAGCCATTTATTTTGCATTTTTGTCCCTCAACTATTTATTTTTTTCAATTTAATCCATAACACTCAATTTCATCAAAATTTCCAATTCAAAACATGTTGATTTAAAACATAGCCTTAATATTCTACCATCAAACATTACAAAACATAAACATTCATCAATGGCCGAAGATCAACATGCATCAAATTCAAAAATTTTAACATGGGTCGGATAGTATTCGAAGCAACGAACTCAAAAACGTAAAAATTATCCAAAATCGAGCTCAATTACTAACCTTAATTTAACATGCAATAGGCCGAATGGTTGGAAGCTATAGTTTCTTCTTCTTTCTTTAAGTTTCGGTGAAGATAAAATGAAAAATGATTAAATAAAACATGTTTCTTTATTTAATAATATTAATATATATTATAACATGACATTTTACTTATAAAAATATATTTATAATATACTTTAGCATAAAATCGAAGTCAATGTCGTCCACTACCATGTAAAAAAGTAAATTTGCAACTTAAGTGCTCATACAAAAGAAGACAAAGCAATTTAGCCACTTAATTTAATAATTGGCTACTTTTACCACTTATGGGATTTAGTCCTTTTTCTAAAATTCAACACCCAAACAGACAAATTAACCTACAATATTTTAACACATGCTCATGCATATAACATAGATATCGGATAAAATATTAAAATATTTTTCTAACTCGGATTCGTAGTCCCGAAACCACCATTCCAATTAGGGTCATAATCGGCCTGTTACAATTTAGCTTTATGCTACACTTATGGGACAAGTTAAGACTCTTTGAGTCAAAGTGAGGAGTTATAAGGAGATCCATTTATCCAATAGAAAAGAACATGTGAATAAGATTGTGTTTTCTGAAATATTATGTTTTACTTTTTTCAGCTTACTGATAGTGAGTATCTGCGAACTAGACTTCGTGTAAGTATGGTGAGCCCAGTTTGCAGTTTAGTGACCTTACCAAAGCTGAAACACCCCACACCCGGCCCACGAGCCTAAACCGGATCTGGTATGTTCCTTAAGAAATTCGATTTTGAAGTTCTGTAATACTTAGAAAAAATTTTGTGTATTTTTAGAAAGATATTGATTTTGGGTTGGGCTTAGGTTGGAAACCCATTTATTTTACTTAGAAATCATTTAATTAGGGTGACAAAATAATTTAGGGTTTATTTTAAAGAAATAATTTTTTTTACTAGAACTTAAATCCAAAAATAGTTCGTGACATAGTAAATAAAAATTTAAACAGAAATAAAGAAATCCAACTTGGGCCTTTTGGCCTTATTACATCAAATAATTTCCAAAATTAAAATTCAAAGTACTTTAGGAATGAAATGTCCAAATGAAGTAAAATAATCCCTTGCTGAGCATGGCCACCACTCGGCTCCTTCCTACCATCCATTCATCGCTCATCACACAAAAATAGTCCCACAATGGGGTGAGTCAACAGACTCAATGTGTACACAATACTAACAATCAACAGATCAGGCATACATATTCATATCAAGTACATATTCATATCAAAATGATGCAACCCAACCCAAGCCTATTGGTCCATCCGCTACACACACACCCGCACTCGCGGTCACACACCGTGGGACTACTAAGTCGACCCTCCTTCCGCTACACACCATCGAAGGCAGTCGTTGCAGTCGACGTGCTCATCGCCCATATAATTTGTGTCATTAGACACCATGTTCAAATAATGTAACCGAAGTTACCAAATTCGAGATAATGTAACCGGTTACCAAATTCGGATAGTGTAACCGGTTACCAAATTCGAGATAGTGTAAAAGGTTACCAAATTCGATATAGTGTGACCGTAGTCACCATATTCAGATAGTGAGACCGAAGTCAACACCTTCACTTCTCCTTTCACAAATATCCCAGATGCCCCAAATATTTTTATATCATGCATAACATACTTATTTCTCATTCATGTTACTATTTACATGTTCAAAATATATCATATTCGTAATCCTATCAGAAGTAGGAAACATACCTGGGTACTTTTTACCACATTTGTGGTACTTAGCCACATTCTCATTCTTATGCATATTCATATATTAAAAATAATTGCCATATGATATATCGAAAGTTAGTATGAGTACACACCTGATTCGCTTAATAGGTTCCTTGAAATCCCGAAGAGAATCGATCACAGTTTTAAATCCCAAATCCTACATAAGTTAATCACTTACTATTTAAAAGACCATTAGCCCATTTTTCCAAATACAACTAGGATTTGTATTACTTACCTTGTAACTGAATTGATTTTAAGAATCAAGTGCTGGATCTTTGTATTCCTCCCTTGTGAATTCGGCTAAACACTATATTACTCCATAGGTTAGTTTTCGGCTAAATAATAAATCCAAACATGTAACATAGGCCTTAGCCGAATTTCTTAGCACTTACCTTGTGATTCTAAATCTTGAAAAGTAACCCTTGGCTTATGGAGATGTTGAAATCCCTTAGATCTGAAATCCCAAAATTCCTCCTTTGGTATTCGGCCAAGAGACACAAAAGGGATTATTTCCTAGATCTTGATTAAAAGAACTAGAAGAACAAAAATACATTGTTCTTACCTTAGATCCTTGATCCTTGTATTCAACAATTGTGAAACACGAGAGATCCCTTGTAGATTCGGCCAAAATTGCTAATAGAATTAGTACCTGATTTCAATAAAAGAGAAGGAATACAAATCGATTGACCACGATCTTACCCTTTTGATGTCAGAGTTGATTACTTCCTTGCTTAGAGTCACAGAGATTCGGCTATGGAACAGGGAATCAAAGAAAGGTTTTGGCTTGACAGATGAAGAAAAGAGAAGAAGAAAATTCGCAAGAGAGGGTTTTTGACTAGGGATTTCAGCAGAGCTTAGAAAAGATGAGAGAATAGCCTTAATTCTCCTCTTTGTGCCGAAATTATCAGGCCAAGAGTCCTTGACTTGGCCACCACTCTTCCTTGTGATAATATCATCTATTTTATTTAAAAATAAAAGTGTTTTATCCATCACTTATCTCCTCAAAAATCAAATTTAATAAAATCCCTTATTTATCACTTAATAGCCAAATTTTAAAGAGGATAAACCTCTCTTTTTCTAGATGCCTTGCCGTCCACACCTTGGCCTTCTAGAAGCAAAAATAAAACTCTTTTTATTTGCTTCCCTTGTGACTCGAACCCAGGCCCATGCCTCTTGCACATGGCACCATTTCTATAGGCCCTAGGTGGCATCTTCAGGCCACTTTTCCAAGCCTGTTTGTGTGTCAAATTTTACCAACTTTTTCTTTTAAGGCCCCCTTGCCTTGATTTCCTATTTTAAACTTTAAAACTCATCATTACAAGGTCATTTCTAAGTTTCCTAAAATTTTCGATCGGCTCTGTTAACTTGTCATTTTCTTACATTTCCAAGTTTCCAGAAATGTTTACTTTCCATTTTTGGATCATTTCCATTTTCATTTCTTAGTTTCCAAAAATGTGTACTTTCCATTTTTGAACCATTTCCTTACATTTCTAGGTTTCCTAAAATGTTCATGTCCAATGCATTTCCAGGTTTCCAAAAATGTTCATTTCCATTTCTTTTCCATTCATTTCCGAGTTTCCAAAAATATTAAAAATTTATTCATAATACTTAAAATATGTCACTTCGTACAATTAAACCGAAAATGCATAGGCCCTTTCTAGGATGTTACAGTTCTACCCCCTTAAAATAATTTTGTCCTCGAAATTTCTAAACTAAAATAATTGGGGGTATTGCTGTCGCATTGTCTCCTCTGGTTCCCACGAAGCTTCTTTCGATCCATGGTTGCGCCATAACACCTTGACTAGAGGAACTAACTTCCTTCGTAGTACTTTCACATCACGTTCCAAGATCCAAATCGGCTCTTCCTCGTAGGATAAGTCTGGTCTTAACTCCACCTCTTCGATAGGTACCACATGAGACGGATCCGATCGATAGTGACGTAGCATGGATACATGGAATACGTCGTGCATTTGCTGCAACTCTGGTGGCAACTCTAATTGGTATGCCACTTGCCGAACTCACTTCAGTACTCGATAGGGCCCATTAAACCTTGGGCTTAACTTCCCTTTGCGACCGAACCTCATAACCTTCTTCCACGGTGAGACCTTCAGAAATACTTGATCTCCTACTTCAAACTCTATTTCCTTCCGCTTAAGGTCTGCGTACGACTTCTGCCTATCAGAGGCTTCTTTCAACCTTGCCCGGATTATCTCAACCTTCTCCTCAGTTTCTGCCACTAACTCCGGACCCAAAACGCAACATTCTCCTAACTCAGTCCAACAAGTAGGAGTTCTACACTTCCTACCATACAATGCTTCGTATGGTGCCATCTGAATGCTTGCACGATAGTCATGTTGTTGTAGGCAAACTCATTAAAGGCAAATAATCTTCCCAACTTCCTCGGAAATTCATCACACAGCCTCTCAGCATATCTTCCAACACTTGTATAACCCGTTCAGACTGCCCGTCTGATTGTGGATGATACGCCGTAGTGAAATCCAACTTAGTGCCTAATGCTTGATGAAGTGCCTTCCAAGTCATGGGTTGGATAATTAACCTCATGAGGCCTTAACTGCCGAGACGCATAAGCGGCCACTTTTCCTTCTTGCATTAGCACACGGCCTAACCCCAGTGCGCTAAGCGCCACAAGATTTACCACAAAATCCTTCCCCGCCCGGTTGAATTAACACCGAGCTTCCACAAGACCTTCTTAAGCTTTTCAAAGCTCTCCTGTTGCTTATCCGTCCACACAAAGGGTACTTCCTTCCTTAGCAACTTTGTCAAAGGCGCGGCTATTGACGAGAATCCTTCCATGAACCTTCTGTAATCGCCTGCCAATCCTAAGAAACTTCGGATTTCAACCACAGACCTAGGTGGCTTCCAATCCAACACTGCTTCGATCTTCCTAGGATCCACTCTTATTCCTTCTGCGGATACCACATGTCCTAGGAATGCCACCTCCTTAAGCCAAAATTCACACTTGCTGAATTTGGCATAAAGCTTCTTTTCCCTTAACACTTGCAGCACAACTCGGAGATGTTCATCAGGCTCCTCTTCAGACTTAGAGTACACCAAAATATCGTCGATTGACACCATGACGAACCTATCCAAATAGGGTTGGAAAACCCGATTCATCATATCCATGAACGCGGCTGGAGCGTTCGTTAACCCAAACGGCATCACCACAAACTCGAAGTGGCCATATCTTGTCCTAAAAGCGGTCTTATGAATGTCAGCCTCCTTCACCTTCAACTGGTGATATCCCGACCTTAAGTCTATCTTCGAGAACACAGCTGCCCCTTTCAGCTGATCGAACAAGTCGTCTATCCTTGGCAAAGGATACTTGTTCTTGATGGTCAGTTTATTCAACTGACGATAATCTATGCACATACGCATAGTTCTCTCCTTCTTCTTCACAAATAGGACCAGTGCTCCCCATGGAGACACACTGGGTCGAATGAACCCACGATTCAACAACTCTTGGATTAGAGCCTTGAGCTCCACCAACTCCTTTGGCGCCATTCGGTATGGAGCGATTGACACAGGAGCTGTTCCCGGTAGCAAGTCTATCCCAAATTCCACCTCCCTATCTGGGGGTATTCTTGGTAACTCATCTGGGAACACATCTACGAAGTCCCTTACCGTCCTAACTCCATGGACACCTTCATCTTTTCCTCCCAACGCACTCACGAAGGCTAAGAACGCCTCGCACCCTTTCCTAACCATCTTCTCAGCCTTCAGCGCCGAAACTACGTTGGACAAGTAGTTCCTCTTTTCTCCGATCATCACTACTACTTCATCCTCTGGGGTTCTTAGTTCCATACGTTTAGCCACACAATCCAACACGGCTCGATGCTCTACTAGCCAATCTATTCCAAGTATAAGCTCAAACTCTCCGAAGGGTAACTCCATTAAGTCAGCCCGAAAATTCACTCCCTGAATCTCTAGGGGTACATTCCGAAAGATCTTATCTATCATCACAGTTTGGCCTAATGGGCTTACTACAGTCATCTGCCTATCAGAAAGTTCAGAGTCTAGGCCTATTGTTTCCACTACGCTACATACGACATATGAATGGGTCGAGCCCACGTCAATTAAAGCAAAATAGGGCTTGTCAAAAATAAAGAACGTACCGGCTCAACCTCAGGAATTCAGCCTCATATTCTGCAACTGACTTGTTTCCTTGGACCAGCCCTAGAAAAGCTTTCCTTTGCTCATCAATGTACCTGGCTCCCACGTACTTCTTCTGGTATGCTTCCTTAACATACTCCCGTGTCGATCCTCACCGTGGCACCATCCCGCATGCTTAACCACCATTGATACGCCTCATCGCGCGTGCGGTGCCACCATCCCCTTCAACTTTTCCTCGTGGGTCGATCAAGCTCATCCATGATGCGCTCCGTTGCTTCCAACTAGTACTCACCGTATCATCGGGTGCCACTCGCACACTCCACGAAACATCTCGGCTCCATTAGCTCGGGCCGTTCGAGCACGATTTCCGGTTCCCGGTTCCACCGCACTCACCCACGGTTCCAAAACTCACAAAGACGACTGCGACACGAAGATCTTCCCCCGTCCGAGCTTGCTTTGCTCAACACCAACAAATTTGGAGGTGTTGGTGGCGGTGGTATCTCATTGTCGAACCACGACCCGATCTAACGGGTTCTGTAACACCCCAAACCCGGCCCATTTACTTCGACCGAATTTGGAATGCCACTGCGGAACACATTCGAAAAATATCCTTACTTAAGAGTAAAACCGATGAAGATTTGTTTCTTTTAACAAATCATTTTCGTGACTTGAAATATTCTAAGTAAAAATCGAAGTTTGTTATAAAAATATCGGGTTCAAGCTTTACTTGAGAAAATAAAACCATTTGCAATCAACCTTTGAACCATCCATCCATGATAGGGCATAATAATAACGATGCTTAATAAATGAACTGAAATACTTTAGTGGGCCTTTTTTTTTACAATACACACTTAATCAAAATACGGAAAATATAAATATTTAATTCATTAAACAAGAGATTCCTTTGCATGAAAATCCACTTTTGCATGGCCACCTTTGTACCCGCTCCAAACCCGGTCCAAGCATTAAGCGCCACCTGAAAGGTTTAATAAAAATCAGAGTGAGTCACCAAGACTCAGTGCATAGTTAGTACACATGTCCTCATAAATGGGCTTGGCCCATATCCACACAATACATACCCATAATTATACAATTACAAAGCCCATATCCACATAGTCCATGCACATAAATATACAATTACAAAGCCCATATTCACATAGTCCATACACAAAATATATAATTACAAAGCCCATATTCACATAGTCCATACACAAAACATACAATTACAAAGCCCATACTCACATAGTCCATACACAAAATATACAATTACAAAGCCCATATTCACATAGTCCATACACAAAATATACAATTACAAAGCCCATATTCACATAGTCCATACACAAAATATACAAATACAAAGCCCATATTCACATAGTCCATATATATTAAATTTCGTGGCAACATACAATTCAAAACAATACACATCACATTATTTTACACTCATCGATAATCATTTATAATCGAAAAGTTAATACAGTAACCACTAACCTGATTATTCAATCACCCACTACGGGTATCCATCATCATAGCTTTTATTTCGATTAACATGCTCCATATACATATTTTTACATGAAATAATACACACAACACATATAACAACAAAAGAACAATGCGATAACTACGCACCTGACTATAACGAGGTTCTGACTTATCGAATCTAATATCGACTAAAATCCCGAAAGCTTTTGTTACTTCTATCGATTAGCCCCTAAAACACATAACCGAAATCGGTCACACTTAGCGCCAAAATGGCCTTAGGCCGAATGCCAAGAGTCATTTACCTAGCTTCTTTCGATCCCGAAACACCACTTGTTCTCGTAGATTAGCTCTCGAAGTCATCGAATGTCCTATTAAAACGTTGTTAGAAACAACTATTACACAAATCTATGAACAAGGCCTTTGGCCGAATGTCACACTCACCATTTACCATGCTCGACTAAAATCCTGAGATCGTCACCAATTCTTGTTGTGTCAAAAACCCTACTAAACAATAGTTAGTAATGGCATAACACGAGAATACTTTGAAAATGACAACTTGGTCGAATACTACCTGTCTTACCTATCTTTTCCAAGTCCCAAAATGTTTGCTTGCTCTTGTAGATACCAAATCCCTTTAATAGCCGAAACCAATAGGCTCTTTTGAAAGCTCCTTAACACTAGCACAATAGAAACACATCAATATGGCCTTAAGCATTTTCGGCCATTCTTAAAAATCAAAGTCTAGCCTTGATTTCGGCATGCAAAAGAAAAAGAACCAAATCAATTGCAAAAAGGTGAATACACTTACCAATGCCCACATTGCTTAGCACATATGAACACTCCTTGATAACTTGAAATCGAAAGGAAGATCCTAAGGAGTCCTACTTTCGGTCAAGGGAATTCGGAAAATGAAAGGCAAAACAATCAAAGCATTCGGCCATGCTTTGCTTTTGCCAAAACAAGGCCGGTCATACTCTCTCATTGTTGCTAAATTAACCATTGTTTATTCCTTTACCCATATTCAAATTTTTTTTTCCAACAAGTAAAATATTTATCCAAAACATACCCATGCTCCCAACGGCATGCTTCCCACTTTTGTTAATCTATTTCCCATCATTTAATAAAATAAAAGATCAATAACCATGCTTCCTACATAATATAATAATAACCCATCACCTTGGCCATAAAATAATAAAAGGTTAATGCTCAAGCTTGCTATGTCATGGCCGGCCATGCCCCTCTCTTTTTGCTGAATTCAAATACCAATTTCCATCACCTTACCCATTCCAATACATAATATAATAATAATAATATATAAACTTTCCCATAATTCTAAGTAAACAAAAATAATGGAATATAATGGTTTAAACCCATGCTTTTGCAGCTTTGAAATAACCAACAAAATAAATAATAAAAACAATAATATAAAAGTTTGAAGTCCCATGCTTCCAAAACAATTTTTTTTTTAAAAAAAAAGAAGAAACTCTTTTCATGCATGCATGCTGCATGCGGCATGCAACCACTTCACGTCAGCAAGAAGAAAAAAAAATCAAAACCACGCTGCGCTCCAGGGTCTCGAACCCGAGACCTGGAGAAGACATATCCACGCCCCAGCCATTCAGCCTCTATGCATTTCATGCAATAATCTCGTCGGAATTTCTTTTAAGCCTTACTTTCGCTGGCTCCGTAAGCTTTTGTGCTAAAAGCAAAATAGAATTCTTTAAATGCAAACTCCAGGACTCGAACGCGAGTCCCCTTTTGACGCAGCTCTCAAGCCAAATCCTTAACCACTCGGCCACTTTGAATTTCATGACATGAAAGCATCGCGACTTCCTTTTAACCCCTTTTTCCGTTAGCTTCCCTTTGTTTAATGCGCCAGACCAAAAGAATAAAACACTCTCACTGCGGACAACAAGGCTCGAACTTGAGCCCTCTTAAAGCCTCCTTGCGCTCTTAGCCACTCTGCTAAGTGGTTTCATGCGACATAAACCTCGCATAAATTCTTTTAAGGTCTCCTTAGTCCATAACACCATATAGCAAAAAATAAAATAAAAACCATGCGCCCAGCATTGCTCGATCCCCTGACCTGCTTAGCGCCAAACCTTAAGTGGCACACGGAAGCCACTTTGCTACCTGGACTTTCATGTCCAAGACTTTACAAAATTTTTACTTAAAGCCTCCCTCAGCCAAATTCCACTTTTAACCCTCAAATTTACGAAATTTCCAAAACACTCCCATTTCAATCCGAGAGTTCTAGGAACTCCAAAAACACATCAAAACCACTCTTAAGGCTCACTAACACTCGAGTTATTTACCAAACTCGCAACCCCTATTTCGGGATATTACAATTCTACCCCCCTAAAAAAATAATTTCGTCCTCGAAATTACTTACGAACGAACATCCGTACATTTCAATTCACCACATAACAATCACATATACTCAATTATACACATATGCAAACACATTTCAACCTCTTTCATATTTAGCATTTTCACATATGGCCACTTCTTCATAAGCATATTCAAGCTTAAATTCCAATATAGATAACTCATACACATCACTGGTAAGATCGATTGCACATATTAAAAGTCTTACTGAAGCTTCAACTATATCACATCTTACTTAGTTCAAATGGGAATATACTAACTTTCCTTACTTCTTGCAAATATGAAAGACTTGTATTTACCCAAGCATTTAGCTTATGGTAATAAACATGTTCCATCTTGTAAGTGATTCATGAAATCTCTATTATAACACATCACCGGCATTAAGCCTGCTAGGCATCAAAGCTCAAAATATACTGCCAAGACAAGGCTGCTAGGCATCAAAGCCCGATATAATTCACCAAGCACAAGGCACCTCTGCTGGTGAAAGCCCGAAATACAATACACCGCACACAAGGCCTGCTGAAATTGAAAGCCCGAAATACGAGATTATCATCATCTGAATCACATTACAAGCGGACCAAAATTATAAACCATATATCATTCATATCACTTGTACTTATCACTTCAATTAAAAAATTCAATATCATATCATGATAGAAAATCTATCCACATTTGGCTTTCACCATATTTTATAACCAGGGTTCCATAGTCCCACATGTGCACAAGATTATAACTAACCTTAACAATATTCCATTGCTTATAGACTTACACTTAAAACATTCTCAATTTCTCGGTTCTAACACTCACGACATGATATTTTCCATCTTCGAGCACACAGGCGGTCCCGATTTCTCATAAATTGGTTTAGTCACACTAGCAAAACTTTCAAGCCTCGGTCTTTTCCGAAGACCCTCAGATAATTTAGACAGTTCAAAATTTCTTCTATCACGGTTCTTATCCTTATCTCTATTTTATCTTATCGAGTTCTTATATTTTCTCTCGCTCCAACCACTATTTCTAAAACTCACAGCGCCGCCTACGATACAGCATTATCCCTCATCTGATCTTGCTACTCATTATCAAAGGCTGGTGGTGGAGGTGATACCTCATTATCAGATCCTTGACCCGATCTAACGAGTTTCGATACGGCCATTTTGCCTCGATCATGTCCTCTAGGACTCATCTCTTATCGCACAATCTTAAAAAGTTTTATGCATTAGGAATTTGTTCCACTGATTATTCGCGAACAATTTTATGGAATAAAGTATTTAGAAGTGGTTCTTTCGATCACACATAGGTTCAATTCAAGTTCACTATTCTAATTTAGAGAATCACATACACGTTCATAAGCAGGGACACATTCCTTCACTACTCCTCTAGGGTCATTTCAGTTCTCAGGTCTTATGCACTTGTTTTTGAATAGACTAGTCTTAGGGTTCGATAGCCCAAATTTTCTAATCTACGAGCCCAATTATGCCCACACGATTTACATATTCAATATACCTCAATAGTCGAGAGATACTTACTGGTGGACTTGGTCTGAGGTACAGTGCCATGCCGAAACAAGCCCAAAATATAAGTTCACATTTTGAAAAGCCCACTTTCGAAAACAGTTTTCGGGCCCAAAACCTCAAAGCTGAGTTTTGAACCAGGCTCTGATACCAAAATGTAACACACCAAACCCGGCCCATTTACTTCGACCGAATTTGGAATGCCACTGCGGAACACATTCGAAAAATATCCTTACTTAAGAGTAAAACCGATGAAAATTTGTTTCTTTTAACAAATCATTTTTGTGACTTGAAATATTCTAAGTAAAAATCGAAGTTTGTTATAAAAATATCGGGTTCAAGCTTTACTTGAGAAAATAAAACCATTTGCAATCAACCTTTGAATCATCCATCCATGATAGGGCATAATAATAACGATGCTTAATAAATGAACTGAAATACTTTAGTGGGCCATTTTTTTTTACAATACACACTTAATCAAAATACGAAAAATATAAATATTTAATTCATTAAACAAGAGATTCCTTTGCATGAAAATCCACTTTTGCATGGCCACCTTTGTACCCGCTCCAAACCCGGTCCAAGCATTAAGCGCCACCTGAAAGGTTTAATAAAAATCAGAGTGAGTCACCAAGACTCAGTGCATAGTTAGTACACATGTCCTCATAAATGGGCTTGGCCCATATCCACACAATACATACCCATAATTATACAATTACAAAGCCCATATCCACATAGTCCATGCACATAAATATACAATTACAAAGCCCATATTCACATAGTCCATACACAAAATATACAATTACAAAGCCCATATTCACATAGTCCATACACAAAATATACAATTACAAAGCCCATATTCACATAGTCCATACACAAAATATACAATTACAAAGCCCATATTCACATAGTCCATATATATTAAATTTCGTGGCAACATACAATTCAAAACAATACACATCACATTATTTTACACTCATCGATAATCATTTATAATCGAAAAGTTAATACAAGAACCACTAACTCGATTATTCAATCACCCATCATGGTATCCATCATCATAGCTTTTATTTCGATTAACATGCTCCATATACATATTTTTACATGAAATAATACACACAACACATATAACAACAAAAAGAACGGTCGATAACTACGCTTTTTGACTATAGCGAGGTTCTCGACTTATCGAATCTAATATCGACTAAAATCCCGAAAGCTTTTGTTACTTCAATCGATTAGCCCTAAAACACATAACCGAAATCGATCACACTTAGCGCCAAAAATGGCCTTAGGCCGAATGCCAAGAGTCATTTACCTAGCTTCTTTCGATCCCGAAACACCACTTGTTCTCGTAGTTTAGCTCTCGAAGTCATCGAATGTCCTATTAAAACGTTGTTAGAAACAACTATTACACAAATCTATGAACAAGGCCTTTGGCCGAATGTCACACTCACCATTTACCATGCTCGACTAAAATCCTGAGATCGTCACCAATTCTTGTTGTGTCAAAAACCCTACTAAACAATAGTTAGTAATGGCATAACACGAGAATACTTTGAAAATGACTCCTTGGCCAAATACTACCTGTCTTACCTATCTTTTCCAAGTCCCAAAATGTTTGCTTGCTCTTGTAGATACCAAATCCCTTGAATAGCCAAAACCAATAGGCTCTTTTGAAAGCTCCTTAACACTAGCACAATAGAAACACATCAATATAGCCTTAAGCATTTTCGGCCATTCTTAAAAATCAAAGTCTAGCCTTGATTTCGGCATGCAAAAGAAAAAGAACCAAATCAATTGCAAAAAGGTGAATACACTTACCAATGCCCACATTGCTTAGCACATATGAACACTCCTTGATAACTTGAAATCAAAAGGAAGATCCTAAGGAGTCCTACTTTTGGTCAAGGGAATTTGGAAAATGAAAGGCAAAACTATCAAAGCATTCGGCCATGCTTTGCTTTTGCCAAAACAAGGCCGGTCATACTCTCTCATTGTTGCTAAATTAACCATTGTTTATTCCTTTACCCATATTCAAATTCTTTTTTTCCAACAAGTAAAATAATTATCCAAAACATACCCATGCTCCCAACGGCATGCTTCCCACTTTTGTTAATCTATTTCGCATCATTTAATAAAATAAAAGATCAATAACCATGCTTCCTACATAATATAATAATAACCCATCACCTTGGCCATAAAATAATAAAAGGTTAATGCTCAAGCTTGCTATGTCATGGCCGGCCATGCCCCTCTCTTTTTGCTAAATTCAAATACCAATTTCCATCACCTTACCCATTCCAATACATAATAATATAATAATAATAATATATAAACTTTCCCATAATTCTAAGTAAACAAAAGTAATGGAATATAATGGTTTAAACCCATGTTTTTGCAGCTTTGAAATAACCAACAAAATAAATAATAAAAACAATAATATAAAAGTTTGAAGTCCCATGCTTCCAAAACAATTTTTTTTAAAAAAAAAAAAAGAAGAAACTCTTTTCATGCATGCATGCTGCATGCGGTATGTAGCCACTTCACATCAGCAAGAAGAAAAAAAATCAAAACCACGCTGCGCTCCAGGGTCTCGAACCCGAGACCTGGAGAAGACATATCCACGCCCCAGCCATTCAGCCTCTATGCATTTCATGCAATAATCTCGTCGGAATTTCTTTTAAGCCTTACTTTCGCTCGGTCCGTAAGCTTTAGTGCTAAAAGTAAAATAGAATTCTTTAAGTGCAAACTCCAGGACTCGAACGCGAGTCCCCTTTTGACGCAGCTCTCAAGCCAAGTCCTTAACCACTCGGCCACTTTGAATTTCATGACATGAAAGCATCGCGACTTCCTTTTAACCCTTTTTCCGTTAGCTTCCCTTTGTTTAATGCGCCAGACCAAAAGAATAAAACACTCTCACTGCGGACAACAAGGCTCGAACTTGAGCCCTCTTAAAGCCTCCTTGCGCTCTTAGCCACTCTGCTAAGTGGTTTCATGCGACATAAACCTCGCATAAATTCTGTTAAGGTCTCCTTAGTCTATAACACCATATAGCAAAAAAAATAAAAACCATGCGCCCAGCATTGCTCGATCCCCTGACCTGCTTAGCGCCAAACCTTAAGTCGCACACGGAAGCCACTTTGCTACCTGGACTTTCATGTCCAAGACTTTACAAAATTTTTACTTAAAGCCTCCCTCAGCCAAATTCCACTTTTAACCCTCAAATTTACAAAATTTCCAAAACACTCCCATTTCAATCCGAGAGTTCTAGGAACTCCAAAAACACATCAAAACCACCCTTAAGGCTCACTAACACTCGAGTTATTTACCAAACTCGCAACCCCTATTTCGGGATATTACAGGTTCCGACACGGTCATCCTTCCTCTACCTCGTCCACGACGACCACGTCCTCTGGAGCTCATTTCTAGCGTCGAGATATGATAAAGAAGTTTTATAAATTAGTCATTGTTCCACTTATTTACCCGCGAAGGAGTTTTATGTAACGAGTTTTAGGAGTGGTTCTTTCGTATTCACACAAGCACATAGTCTTTCATTCATTCATCCATCCATCAAACAATTATGAACTTTCGTTCATTCAGAGAAATGTTGTAATTTTCCTCGTTGTTGTTTTTCCACTACCTAGGGGTATTTTCGTAATTTCATCCTACAGGGGCATTTTTGTAATTTTTTTCAAAACAAAAAGTTCCTCGGTGATTTTGTCGAAAGTATTTTGGAAATTTTAAAGTCCCGCGGTAATTTTGGAAAAATTTCAAAATTCAGGGGTATTTCGGTAATTTTTGACCTCGGGGTATTTCGGTAATTTTCCAAAAACCAGGGTAAATTTGTAAAATTTAATAAGTTAGGGATATTTCAAAAGTTGTAAAACTTTATGGGTTCTTTTTGAAAGTTCCTCTTTTCAAATGGTGATGTTTGCAAAGATTTCGAAAACCGGGGTCATTTTGGTCATTTTGTAAGTTAGGGGCACTTTTGTAAAATTTTCCAAAATCAAGGTATTTTTGATGGTTCGCAAATTAGGGTTTTTGAACATTTATAAAATAATGAAGTTTTTAGCAAAACTGTTGGAAAGTTTGACATTTTGTAAATCAAGGGCATTTTGGTAATTTTACCACTAGGGGTATTTTTGTAATTTCACCAATTAAAATTTTTCGGGAAATTTTGTAAAGATAGTTTTTTACAAATTTAAAAGAAAGTTTTAAGAGTTTTAAAACTAGGGTTTGTTGTTTGTTCTCTTTTTTTTTTTTTAAACATGGCTAGTTCTCTTTCGGGTTTTAGTCATTATATTTAGCCTATGACCGAGCCCTCTTGGTCAGGGTGAACCAAAGCTACGCACTAGGCAGGATTCGAGTGAAGAGGAGGTGAGTCACGCGGACTGCTTAAATATCAAGCTCTCACCGAAACCGTTCCTAGACATGCGCACAGAGGTTGCCACACCACTGAGCCCTCTCAGTTAGGGTGAACCGAAGCTACGCACCAGGTAGGATTCCTGCGAAGAGGAGGTGAGTCACTAGGACTGCTTAAATACCAGGCTCTTCCGGATCCAATCCTAGACATGCGTACAGGGGTTACCACACCCTAACTTAGTGACTTAGCCATAGGTTTGTTAAGTGCCTTAAGTCTTATGTGTTTTGTGTGTTTGAACAGTCTAGTCCTAGGGTTCAAATTCCTATCATACTATTCTACGTTCTATGCCTTTTCTACCCTTCTAAAGTTCATAATATAATTCACATAATCACCCAAATAGTTAGGGGTACTTACCTGGTGGACTGCGGGTCGGAGACTTAGGTGCCATGCCAGAAAACTGGCTTATTTCAAAAAAACTCATTTGGGCTCGCTTTGAAAACGTTTTGGGCCTTAGCCCACAAGCCGAGAGTTTAAAACTGGGCTCTGATACAAAGCTGAAACACCCCACACCCGGCCCACGAGCCTGAACCGGATCTGGTATGTTCCTTAAGAAATTCAGTTTTGAAGTTCTGTAATACTTAGAAAAAATTTTGTGTATTTTTAGAAAGATATTGATTTTGGGTTGGGCTTAGGTTGGAAACCCATTTATTTTACTTAGAAATCATTTAATTAGGGTGACAAAATAATTTAGGGTTTATTTTAAAGAAATAATTTTTTTTACTAGAACTTAAATCCAAAAATAGTTCGTGACATAGTAAATAAAAATTTAAACAGAAATAAAGAAATCCAACTTGGGCCTTATGGCCTTATTACATCAAATAATTTCCAAAATTAAAATTCAAAGTACTTTAGGAATGAAATGTCCAAATGAAGTAAAATAATCCCTTGCTGAGCATGGCCACCACTAAGCTCCTTCCGGCCCGGTCCATTACTGCTCATCACCTGAAAAATAGTCCCACAATGGGGTGAGTCAACAGACTCAATGTGTACACAATACTAACAATCAACAGATCAGGCATACATATTCATATCAAGTACATATTCATATCAAAATGATGCAACCCAACCCAAGCCTATTGGTCCATCCGCTACACACCACCCGTACCTGCCAGTCACACCGTGGGGACTACTAAGTCGACCCTCCTTCCGCTACACACCATCGAAGAGAGTCGCTGCAGTCGACGTGCTCATCGCCCATATAATTTGTATCATTAGACACCGAAGTTACCAAATTCAGATAATGTAACCGAAGTTACCAAATTCAGATAATGTAACCGAAGTTACCAAATTCAGATAGTGTGACCGTAGTCACCATATTCAGATAGTGAGACCGAAGTCAACACCTTCACTTCCCCTTTCACAAATATCCCAAATGCCCCAAATATTTTTATATCATGCATAACATACTTATTTCTCATTCATGTTACTATTTACATGTTCAAAATATATCATATTCGTAATCCTATCAGAAGTAGGAAACGTACCTGGGTACTTTTTACCACATTTGTGGTACTTAGCCATATTCTCATTGTTATGCATATTCATATATTAAAAATAATTGCCATATGATATATCGAAAGTTAGTATGACTACACACCTGATTCGCTTAATAGGTTCCTTGAAATCCCGAAGAGAATCGATCACAGTTTTAAATCCCAAATCCTACATAAGTTAATCACTTACTATTTAAAAGACCATTCGGCCATTTTTCCAAATACAACTAGGATTTGTATTACTTACCTTGTAACTGAATTGATTTTAAGAATCAAGTGCCGGATCTTTGTATTCCTCCCTTGTGAATTCGGCTAAACACTATATTACTCCATAGGTTAGTTTTCGGCTGAATAATAAATCCAAACATGTAACATAGGCCTTAGCCGAATTTCTTAGCACTTACCTTGTGATTCTAAATCTTGAAAAGTAACCCTTGGCTTATGGAGATTTGAAATCCCTCAGATCTAAAATCCCAAAATTCCTCCTTTGGTATTCGGCCAAGAGACACAAAAGGGATTATTTCCTAGATCTTGATTAAAAGAACTAGAAGAACAAAAAATCATTGTTCTTACCGTAGATCTTTGATCCTTGTATTCAACAATTGTAGAAACCTGAGAGATCCCTTGTAGATTCGGCCAAAATTGCTAATAGAATTAGTACCCTGATTTCAATAAAAAGAGAAGGAATACAAATCGATTGACCACAGATCTTACCCTTTTGATGTCAGAGTTGATTACTTCCTTGCTTAGAGTCACAGAGATTCGGCTATGGAACAGGGGATCAAAGAAAGGTTTTGGCTTGACAGATGAAGAAAAGAGAAGAAGAAAATTCGCGAGAGAGAGGGTTTTTGACTAGGGAATTTCGTGAGCTTAGAAAAGATGAGAGAATAGCCTTAATTCTCCTCTTTGTGCCGAAATTATCAGGCCAAGAGTCCTTGACTTGGCCACCACTCTTCCTTGTGATAATATCATCTATTTTATTTAAAAATAAAAGTGTTTTATCCATCACTTATCTCCTCAAAAATCAAATTTAATAAAATCCCTTATTTATCACTTAATAGCCGAATTTTAAAGAGGATAAACCTCTCTTTTTCTAGATGCCTTGCCGTCCATACCTTGGCCTTCTGGAAGCAAAAATAAAACTCTTTTTATTTGCTTCCGTTGTGACTCGAACCCAGGCCCATGCCTCTTACACATGGTGCCATTTCCATAGGCCCTAAGTGGCATCTTCAGGCCACTTTTCCAAGCCTGTTTGTGTGTCAAATTTTACCAACTTTTTCTTTTAAACCCCCTTACCTTGATTTCCTATTTTAAACTTGAAAACTCATCATTACAAGGTCATTTCTAAGTTTCCTAAAATTTTCAATCGGCTCTGTTAACTTGCCATTTTCTTACATTTCCAAGTTTCCAGAAATGTTTACTTTCCATTTTTGGATCATTTCCATTTTCATTTCTTAGTTTCCAAAAATGTGTACTTTCCATTTTTGAACCATTTCCTTACATTTCTAGGTTTCCTAAAATGTTCATGTCCAGTGCATTTCCAGGTTTCCAAAAATGTTCATTTCCATTTCTTTTCCATTCATTTCCGAGTTTCCAAAAATATTAAAAATTTATTCATAATACTTAAAATATGTTACTTCGTACAATTAAACCGAAAATGCATAGGCCCTTTCTAGGATGTTACAAAAGCTTTTGTTTAAATTATGTTTTGTGCATTCTATCCTTACCAAAGCTTTTGTTTAAATTATGTTTTGTGCATTCTATGTGGTTATTCTTTCTTTTATATTCATTAAGTTCACAAGAACCCACACACTCCTTTCTAAACATTATAGATAATTAGATTGCACGGTAAGTAACGGCGAGGCAAGAGATCCAAGTGAAGCATAAATCCTGGAAAGGTAGTACAAGTAAACTCTGGACACAATGTCAATATGGGATTCTACTTGTGCTTAGAGTTATATTTATCTATCTATTAATTTCACTGATTGTTCTTAGACTTAGTTTTCCTTAAAGTTTTTCCGTATGTTTTCATTTGCGAATTGAATAATATTTATAAACACACCTGAATTTTAAATATATAAATATAGTCCAAGTCAGATTTGATGTTTTCTTAATTTACAAATTCATACTAAAGCAATTAATTTTTGACTTAGTGTTCGCAATAAGCAATAGCATGGAATATTCAAAACTGACAAACTTATATAGAGTTAGCCAAAGTTGTTGTGGAGTGCCAGTCTTGTCGAACTATACAAGGTGTGAACCCTAAACAACTGACGAACTGTTATCTGCAAACCCTTAATAAATTTTGATACGCAGAATGGGAGAAACCTTACAAATCGAGTTCATAGTGTCTAAACACGTAGGGGTAGTTTCTGAAACTTACCCTGTTAAATGTGCCTTACACTGAGAAGACTTAGAATGTGTGAGCTACACTAGGAGCAAACCTTGATGTTGAAATGTGTATGTTGTTTACAAACTAAAAAACCACCTGAATAAAAATTAGTTTAAGTGTATTAATGAAAGAACTTATATGATAATCTGCTGCATGCTAGTAACTTAAGCATATTTTGTGTTTTAACTTCTGGTGTGATGGAGGTTAGGTGGTCGCTGAAATCAGAGCTTTAAAATTTATAAATAAATGATCGAACCTAGAAACTAACTCTGACAATGATTAAAGGTAAGTGTACCTATCGAACAGTAGTATAGCTAAGGCAAGACCGGATTGTTGAACCCAAAGGAACTAAAAGTACTACTACTAACTTTCTCTTTATTATTTAGCCTAAATATTAAGTGAAGTTGTTTTAATCTAATCTACTACTAAGCTAAAGACACAAAGACAAAAAGAACAAATTGGGAAAATAACTTTAGGAAAACTCAGCTGATCAAGACGATACCCTCAGGAAGAATCCAACTAGACTTCACTTATTATTAAACCTGAACCATATGACTTATTTACTTAGTTTGATCCGTAAGACTCCCTAACGTATTTGAAACCCTCTCTCGAGGCGAATAACGTCTAACCCTAGGTTAATTAGTGGAACTCCCGTTCTCTTAAAATAACCCCCTAGAATAGCAGTAAATCGATCTATGGACTCCCATATTAGGTTTTACCCTAATCCGGTAAAATCTCGTCACCCTATCTCTCGGCGTGCGATCAACTTCGTTTAATTATGCTAGATCTACTCTTAGGTAGGGTCTGTTCCTCTTCCACCTAAGCACATCAAAATTGGATTAAGCATGCATAATTAAGAACAAACTAAGTATTTATCATATAATTCAGAAAATAATAACAAGATCCATCATAGGTTTCATCTCCTTCATGTATCTGAAGGGTTTAGTTCATAACAAAATAAGAAAACATCTCAAGAGAAAAGATAAAACAAAACATAAGAAATCCCTAAAACTCCCTGAAGGAATTGAAAGAGAAATACGCCGTCTTGATTATTATTCTGGCTTCTTGGATGGATCAACTGGCTAACTTCGAGCAATTCCCACAATTTTGACATTTCCAGCTTGACTCCTTGGCCTAGCTCGACGCCCCCCACAAAGGTGGTACTTAGGGAGTTTATATAGGCTCTTGAAATACGTTTCTTTCTCCCTAAGTATCCAAATCTGAGTGAAATTACTCTTTCCAGTGTCAGGGACACTGCCATGGCACACGCCTGTGTGAATCATGGTCAAGCCGTGCTTGGACTTCTTTAATGAAGCACGACCGTGTAAATCGGGGAAAGGTCGTGTTCTTGATGACTGGCGTGGCACGGCCGTATGGTCTTGGGCCCAGGTATTGTCGATTTCGTGATATGGCCCATGTACTCTGTTTTGGGCCTGTTTTGTGTTCTTTTCATCCTCGGGTGTTTTCCTGGGTATAAGACATGAAAAGAAAGGATTAAGAGCACCTTTTTACATAAATTGAGGGATAAATCATCCAAAAGCATACTAAATGTGGGATTAAAATATGTTACTTTTATGATTTATCAAATACCCCCACACTTAAGCTTTTACTTGTCCTCAAGCAAAATTCTCAACTTAAAATTAAAACAAACTTTCCATAATTCGTAATTCATACTGACAATGTCCCATCATAATTCATAGATAATTTATACATGGATAATTCAACTCAAAGAGTCCTACAGATTCAAACAATCAAATTCATATATTTGTAGCATGAAAATATAGGTGTCTCCCCTTATCTGAATAATTACCTTTAATTTAAAACTGACAAGGATTGACATCCTCACAAAAGATTCACTCAAATCACTCAAGAAGTGTTTAAGGTTCAAGTTAAAAGATCACCCATAAGTCGAACCTGAAAAGTTAATCCCATAAGCTTGTCTTAAAATCAAATCTCCACCACTGTATGAAATGATAAACAGATCAAAAGGTCTTTGTCAGGGTTGTAACGGGGCTAGGTTTAAAGGTGTGGATAAAGGCTAAATTAGAAGGTTAGAATCAAGATTGAATTGATAAGTTACCTACCTAGAAAAAAAAAACTAATCTAAGATAATTTACATCAATTGAAAATTTATAATACTAAAAATATGAGCTTTTTCTTTTAATAATTAGACTTTAACTGTATAAGCTCACTCTTCTTAACACAAATACTGAATATACTTTGAATTTAAATTTTTTTTTTAAGAACAAACTATAACAACTGAAATATAAAACATAGTTAGGTAACTGCTCAAAATCAAATCTCGACAAAAAGGGTAATTAGAAGGATGGTAATAACAAATACAAAGGGTTTTGGGTTAATATTAGTGGGTGAGTCAATAAAAGGGTTGTTAGGCTCAATGGGGTTCACTAGGGGTTAATTGTGAAGGTAGGCTTTTTAGTGGAGTAAGTGGGTTAAAACCTAAGTGCCTTTATCATCTCGGTATATCAAATCATAACTGTAGTCTTGATATCTATAATCAAGGCAAGTTCTAGAATAACAGTTCATAGTTGACACATTCATAATCAAAAAATGAGCATGAAAAAGAATAGATGCTCTATAATGCTCATAGTCTCACAAAAATTATGGGTGTTTTTGACATCAACCTTGTAAATTTCAAACTTCAAGATAACATTCAAATTCAGGTTAACAACCTAAAATTTTAAATTTTTGAAAATTAGACTTATCATGCTTGATTCCTCGTATTCTTCAAATTTAATCATCAATGCACAATTAACTATGACTTATTCAAAAACATATCAATAAAAATTATAAATTATTAGAAATTTCATCCTAATTTGTAATATGAGGAAATTACTTTCAAACAAGACTAAATTCAGGGTTTTGAGAACAATGAAAAAAATTAGGTTTACTCTCAAGGATTGAGAATAATACAGAAAGTTAGGTATTTTCTCAAAATAATTATTCACCCCCCCACAATTAAGATGTACATTGTCCTTAATGTACAAAGATAGATATGACATTTAAGGGATAAATCAAAAGAGAAGGGGAAAGAATTACTCCCTGAATTTTGGATGTTTTCCCAGATGAGTGTCTTTGGTGGTGGTGATGGTCGGTCTAGATGACGAACCTGCGCTAGATGAAGAGATTAGGTAGCGCACTGAGAAGTAGCCAGGAATTATTAATACCTAATTAAAATAAACTAAATATATAATTAAAGATAAGAAAGATAGAGAAAGAGGAAACAAAAATGTAAACAAAATGAAGCTAAAAGATAAATGGACCGAAGAGTCCTTATTGTTGTATGGTTCGCGGGTGGGTGTGACCTCTAAGGCTGGGGAGGTGCTGGCGGTGGCGACAGTGGCGAGATTCCCTAGTAGCCTGATGAACCTGACAATACGAAACTAAAATAGGTGAAACTAATTTAAACAGAAAAGATGTAAAATTAAGGAAATTAAAGCAAAAGAGAAAAGAAAAATAGAAATTGTATGGTCTTAAATACCCGTGGCTTGTTGTTTGGATGAAGCTACCGGCATGAACTCATGTAAGTTAGTCTCTTTTGAGGAGATTGGCCTTTTACGCTTCTTCGACATGTTGTGTGATGGCTCAAGGATCTAGAGTCTTAGTAAATGGAGTAAAAAGTCTGAGAGGAAGAAGGGAGAAAAGAAAAGCAAGTTTAGAAGGGGAGAAGGGGAAGGGCTGTGGGGTTTAAATAGAATTTCAAATCTGGCACATTCCCACGCCTGTGGGCCGAGAGTGTGTCGATTCACACAGCCGCTTCGCACGGCCGTGTGCCTAGGCATGTCGGCTCTCTATGCCTATTCTTTCGCAAGCCACGCCCGTTTTCGACACGGGTTAAAGGCACGGGCGTGTTCTACCCTTGGTTGGTAAGTCAGTAGCTTCACACGGTTGTGGGGCACGGCCGTGCCACTTTGTTGGTGGCCGTGGTGTAGTGGTTGGGTCCGTGACATCAAAAAGTGGTTGGGACTAATTCGAAGGGCCTCTGCTATGTTAGTACCAAGATTCTAGTGGTCCACACGGTCACGACCACGGTCGTGTACAAGACTGTGTGATCTGGAAATCTGCACTTTTTAGTTAGTTTAAAAAGAAGAAAAATAAAATGGAAACAAAAGAAAAAAAATAAGAAGTAGGGTTAGTACTCGGATTGCCTCCCGAGAAGCGCTCGTTTATAGTCTTAAGCTAGACTTTCCTCGTGTTTGAAAATTTTCAGGGAGGTTTAAAGGTTTGAATATCTTCCCTCATATTATCAGTTTTATTTTCATTGTATGGTTCAGGTCGAGTAGCATTTATTTGTTTGTGTCAGGGTCTGAAGGGAATAGTCGTGGGTCTGCTTTATCTGACAATACTTGATCTCTGACTTTGGACTTGTCTATCTCATAGAGTTGTTTTGATTCTATTTCCTGTATCCCTAATTTTTCCTTGAAGTGCGTTTTCCACTCGTCTAAGTCATCGGTTTGAATCCTTTGCTCCTCGTTAGTTATTTCTTTGTTGGTACTGAACTGAAAATCATGTTCAATCATACCCTTTTTCGGTGGTTCCTGAAAAGAGAGGTTAATCGAATGGTTATCAATGGATTTTTCTTTCTTACCTTAGTTATTCGATGTCCTGGCTGAGTCGAGGGCTTGAAGAGTGACCGTCTCATTTCCTACACAAAGTATTAGTTCTCCTGTGGCAACATCCATTTTAGTCTTAGCAGTTGTTAAAAAGGGCTTTCCTAAATTAAGGGGGATTGAATTATCCTCATCCATGTCTAAAACAATAAAATCTACTGGAAAAACAAATTTATCGATTTTGACAAGAACATCTTCGATAATACCCCTAGGAATTCTAATAGTTTTATCAGCTAATTGAATACTCATCCTAGTTTGTTTGGGCTTCCCTAGACCTAGTCGTTTAAACAATGTATAAGGCATGACATTTATACTTGTCATTAAATTAGCTAACGCATTATCAACAGTCAAACTACCAATTAAACATGGAATTGTAAAACTCCCTGGATCTTTTTGCTTCTACGGTAGTCTATTTTGTAGAATTGCTAAGCACTTTGTGTTGAGTTCCACATGTGGCTCTTCGTCTAATTTGCGTTTGTTTGTCAAGAGCTGTCTTAAAAATTTCCTCGAGTCTGGCATCTGAAAAAGAGCTTCGAGAAGTGGTAAGTTAATATGTAATTTCTTTAGAAGTTTAACAAACTTATCGAACTATTACTCTGTATCATCTCTTTTTAACGCTTCGGGATAAGGTATACGAGGTTGGTACTCCTTGATTATCGGTTTCGACTTTTCTTGCGTTACCTCTACTTTACCTTTGTCTACCTTGTTTTCTTGTATTGGATCGGGTTCATCTACCCTTTTACTGTCATGAGCTGTGATGGCTTGAATTTGCTCCTTTGGGTTAATCTCGGTGTTACTTGGTAGACGTCCTTACGATCATTCTGACATTAGCTTTGTGAGTCATTCGACTGCATTGGTGACTTCTTTGATTGACTTAGTAACTTTTTCAACCGACGCTTGTTGGTCTTTACGTATTTTCTCATTTTCTTGGAAACTGTTTTCTGTGTCTGCCATGAATTTTGTCAGCATCTCTTCGAGGTTTGGCTTATTCTCTTGTGGATATGGCTGATTTTGGAAGTTTTGAGGAGGTTGTTGTCTTTGATTTCCTTGATTTCCTTGGCCTTCACATGAAAAATTTGGGTGGTTCCTCCAACCAGGATTGTAAGTATTACTATAAGGGTTATTATTAGATTTGAAATTATTACCTATATAGTTCATCTGTTCACTTTCTGCTTCCGGTTGGTAGGGTGGGTACTCGTGGATTCGCCACGCCCACTTTCGTGACCATTGCATTACTAGATGTACCTGCGAAGAACACAAATTATCAAGATTTTTATTCCATATCTCCATCTGTGTTGATAGCATGGTTACTGTGTCTATGTTGAAAGCTCCGGCTGATTTTGTCGGTTTCATCCTTGTAACTTGCCACTGATAATTATTCAGTGACATCTCTTCAATGAACTCATATGCTGCTTTAGGAGTTTTGTTGTTCAGGGTTCCACCAGTGGCTGAGTCGATTAGTTGCCTCGTTGAGGGGTTTACACCGTTATAGAATGTTTGGACTTGTAGCCACAAGGGTAAACCATGGTGTGGACACATTCTCAAGAGATCATTGTATCTCTCACATGCATCATATAATGTCTCTAAATCCATCTGCACAAAAGAAGATATATCATTCCTTAATTTTGCCATCTTGGCCGGTGGGAAATATTTTAATAAAAAATTTTCGGTCATTTGTTCCCATGTAGTGATTGACCCTCGTGATAACGAGTTTAACCACTGTTTGGCTTTATTCCTGAATGAAAAGGGAAATAACCGAAGACGTATGGAATCATCAGAAACGTTATTTATTTTGAAGGTATCACAGAACTCTAAAAAGTTAGCTATATGAGTATTTGGATCTTCGTCCTGCAAACCATCAAATTGAACAAACTGTTGAATCATTTGTATTGTGTTAGGCTTTAATTCAAAATTATTAGCAGCTATAGCGGGCCTAACAATAATTGATTCTACTCCTGTTAAATGTGGTTTAGCATAACCAAACATAGTGCGTAGAGCATTATGTTCCCCCACATCATGGGGTTGTGGAATATTCTTGTCCATCCCTTCAGTAGGATTGGATCTGTCTTCTTTATTTTCCTCTATGTAGTTTAGGGCTCGCCTGATTTCTCGATGATTCCTACGAGCGGTAGCTTCAATATCGTTGTCGTATACTAAAGGTCCTCTCGGGTTCCTTCTAGTCATAAACTAGAGGTACCTGAAAAGAAAAAGAAGGAAAGAAAAATTAGCAAAATTAAACTTTAACATAAAAACAAAAAAAATTGGTAAAAAAATAATGGCTAAAGTAATAAAAATAGAGTTTTCGTAATATTTTAGTTCCCCGTCAACGGCACCAAAAACTTGATCGCTGAAATCAGAGCTTTAAAATTTATAAAAGAATGATCGAACCTAGAAACTAACTCTGACAACGATTAAAGGCAAGTGTACCTATCGAACAGTAGTATAGCTAAGGCAAGATCGGATTACCAAACCCAAAGGAACTAAAAGTACTAATATCCACTTTCTTTTTATTATTTAGCCCAAATATTAATTGAAGTTGTTTTAATCTAATCTTCTACTAAGCTAAAGACAAAAAGACAAAAAGAATGAATTGGGAAAATAACTTTAGGAAAAACTCAGTTGATCAAGACGATACCCTCAGGAAGAATCCACCTAGACTTCACTTGTTATTAAACCCTGAACCATATGATTTATTTCCTTAGTTTGATCCGTAAAACTCCCTAACGTATATTAAACCCACTCTCGAGGCGAATAACGTCTAGCCCTAGGTTCATTAGTGGAACTCTCGTTCTCTTATAATAACCCCCTAGAATAGTAGTAAATCGATCTATGGACTCCCATTTTAGGTTTCACCATAATCCAGAAAAATCTCGTCACCCTATCTCTAGGCGTACGATCAACTCCGCTTAATTATGCTAGATCTACTCTTAGGTAGGGTCTATTCCTCCTCCACCTAAGCACGTCAAAATTGGATTAAGCATGCATAATTAAGAACAAACTAAGTATTTATCATATAATTCAGAAAATAATAACAAGATCCATCATAGGTTTCATCCCCTTCAGGTATCTGAAGGGTTTAGTTCACAACAAAATAAGAAAACATCTCAAGAAAAAAGATAAAAGAAAACATAAGAAATCCCTAAAACTCCCTGAAGGAATTGAAGGAGAAATTCGTCGTCTTGAGTATAATTCCAGCTTCTTGGGATGGATCAACTGGCTAACTTCAAGCGATTCCCACAATTCTGACCTTTTCGGCTTGGCTCCTTGAATTAGCTCGACGCCCCCCTCAAAGGTGGTACTTAGGGGGTTTATATAGCTCTTGAAATACATTTCTTTCTCCCTAAGTATCCAAATCTGAGTGAAATTGCTCTTTCCAGTGTCAGACCATGGCATATGCCCGTGTGAATCGTGGTCAGGCTGTGCTCGGACTTCTTTAATGAGGCACGGCCGTGTAAATCAGGGAAAGGCCGTGTTCTTGATGACTGGCGTGGAACGACCGTGTGATCTTGTGCCCAGGCCGTGTCGATTTCATGATATGGCCCATTTACTCCATTTTGGGCCCGTTTTGTGTTCTTTTCATTCTCGGGTGCTTTCCTGGGTATAAGACATGAAAAGAAAGGATTAAGAGCACCTTTTTACATAAATCGAGGGATAAATCATCCAAAAGCATACTAAATGTGGGATTAAAATATGTTACTTTTACGGTTTATCATTAGGTTGGGCTTAATGGAGAGTCACTTACTTGGCTAATGCGGCGTTTCATAGCTTGGGTTTGACAACCAGACCGGGTATGGAGTGGTAAAGTTCGAACACTTGAAAATAAAGGCAATGTGGGATCTTATTTAGGACTAGATTTTTGAACTATTATTCTAAATTTGGAACTTGATTTGAGTTTATCTTGATGATTGGTGAATGATATGGATGTTGCTTAGCATGTTTACTTATTACGCTTATGCTAAAAAAGTTCAGTAAAATGGTTGAAATGTGTTTTAGTGGTTAAAATAATACATCAAAGTTTCTGGAATGTTTTGATTGACCATTTGAGTTTATCTTAATTTGGCAAATTAAGTAATTAATTTTGATTTCAATGTTGGATGTAAGTATGTACCATTTACTTAGGGAGTCAAATTATGTCCTGATGTGTTTTGATGAGTATGTGCATGTCCTAAATGTTGTATGATGTATTATGACTTGTTCAGATTGAGTTTAGGCCTTTAATGCATGAAATGGTAAGTGGGGAAGTGCCTAAAATTTGGTTTGCCAAATTATAGGTTTGATTACTGCAAAATTGTAGGGCATATCGAGACAACATTCAAACATCGTTCAGAAGTGGGTTCAGCATCAGGACGACCTGATCGTATCATCAAGATGAGGGCTTTCCTTTAGGGCACATTTCAACGTGCAGCATTGTGTTGTCCTGACATGATGCCTTTGCTCCAAAGGCCAATTTTCTAAGCTTTGCACTTTATTCCTAAGATTTTGGTTAGGCAATCGAAGTTCGAAATGGTTACGAAATGCTTTAGAAATTCACATGCTTGAGTCTTGTATGGTTAATTTCATAAGTCCACTTTTAATTTTGTAATTAGATTATTTTTAATATTTTCATCTTTTCAATTTAGTCCCTAAAACACTTAATTTAAAATTAGCTAAAATTTACTAATTGGATCTAAGATTCTTTGTCTAATGTTCCTAAAATGATTTTAGAACTAAAATGCACTTTTTTAATTTTTATTACATGTATGTTCGCATATTTTGGACGTGAAATGTTGATTGTCCCCTTATGTTTTAATGCAAGTAAAATAGTTAGAAAGGCATACAACTAGGTTTTAAATATTTGCCTATGATTACGTATGAGCTAATATGCATGCATGAGACTTTCGCTAATGGTTGAACACGTTTTAAATATTCATTGACTAATGTGTCATGCCAGATTCGGGTCAGATTTTCCTGATCGAGTTTGGGGTGTCACATTTGGCGGTATAAGAGTCAAGTTTCCAAACACTGAGACCTAAGTTTTTCAATATTCGAGAATAGGGTAACGTAACCCTTGGCCCTAGATTTTCATAGCACCTAGACTGTTTGACTAAAATACCCTAATTGAAATTATTTTGGAATTGCTTATTTTTGGGGTAGGATTGGGAACACATTAACTTTATTAAAATGTTTTTACAGTAGTATGTCTTGGATCATATTTCGCCACTCACACTCGTGGTTTTTTTGTGTGTGCTTATAGTATTTACAATATGCCTCCTACATGTGTCAATGTGAATGTGAATGCTCCAGATGGGGGTGTTGGCTCTCTGATGCGAGCCATGATTGGGCCATTTCAGCATTTTGCTGGTGCCAACCCTACTCCTGTTAGTCGGGGACTACCAATTAAGTTTTTGCGAGTGTTGGGTGGTAAGGAGTTTATTGGAGTGAAGGGAGTCGGTCCAACTATAGCAGAGTATTGGCTCAAAATTGATGAGAGGATCTTTAATCAGATGTCCTGCATTGATGAGGAGAAGTTGGGTTGTACCGTATCCCTACTCAACGGCGAAGACCATCATTAGTGGAATACTATGAAGAGTGGGACTGTTGCGGACCGTTTGACTTGGGACTACTTCCTTGAAGTGCTTAAGAGGAAGTTTATGGGTGAGCAATATAGGAGGTCTGTAAGTTTCTTAACCTGGTTCAAGATGGTATGACTGTGGCTAAATACAAGTTGGAGTTTGTGTGACTTAGTTAGTATGTTCCTGAGATGGCTCTTACTTAGAAGGGCTGATGCAAGAGGTTCTGTTTAGGGTTGATGTAACACCCTAAACCCGGTCAAACACTACGACCGTATCTGGTATGTCACAGAAAAGAAAATTTGGAAAAGATTAACTAAATATCGAGATTTAAAAAAAAACTTTGCATTGCGTTATCGCGTTTTAGAGAGAATTTAAAGTAGTTGTTCAAATTGAACTTAGTTATAAAATTAGGTTTATTTAACGAAGGTCGACTTTAAAGAATTTCATAAAACCATTAGTTTGAAAACAATGTTGCGGCTTCTAGTTAAAAATTTTAACCACTTAATTACTCTTTACCCCACTTCCGTAAGCCGAGCGAAAATAGTTTGTTTAACGAATTAATCTTAGAAAACTCCCATTTCGATTATTTAATAGGCATGCTATGTCAATTTCAAAATAAAATCAAAGTCAAAGTTTAAATGGCCTTATTACAATACCAAAACCCAAAAAGTGACATTTACAAGATAATGAAATCAACAAAATACTTAAAGCATTATGCATGGCCACCTCGAGTCCGTGTCGGCTCCGAATTCACAAACTACTGATTACCTGCAAAATTTAGCAGATGGGTGAGTCACCGGGACTCAGTGTGTAAATTCCCATTTGACAACTCCGGGCTTTCAGCCCACTGAGGCCCCTTGGGCCTTAGCCCACACATTCAATATATTAAGTATGTATGCAATGCAACCCAAACGCACCTATTTTCCATCCTCTACAAAGACTGACCACAAATAAACGCCTGTGGCACTAAGCCACCGTGGTTCCGCACCATCGTGATACTGCATCATCGCGTGATGAGTCACTAAATATAATATGTGTGGGGCCAACCCACCGTGGTACCAAACCACTGTGACAATCCTGAATAAGTATACGTGGGGCCAACCCACTGTGGTACCAAACCACTGAGATGAGTCATTGAATCATATATACATGGTATTAAACCACCGTGGCACCTAGCCACTGAGACATAGTCACTGAATCAAATACGTGGGGCCAACCCACTGTGGTGCCAAACCACTATGACACTCCCTAATTTAGCACTTCCCTTTCTGCCTCATATCCTGATTCCATGCTTATGTTAACATGCTGAAATGAAAGATCATGCTTTGGATGCAAATAGCCAATTAACTCATACATACTCGTATTTTAACCATGAAGAGGTAATGGAACTTACCCGGTATCTCTAACTTTACCCCCAAGGGTACCTCGACTGCCAATTCAGTCGTTTCAGCTTTCAGCCAACACAGTTATTAACATATTTAATATACAGAGTGTGTAAGAGTTACACACCTGGTAACGCGTAAGACTATACCCTCTACGTCGACGCTTTCACTAGCAGGAACGACCACTATTTGCCTATCCCAAGCAGACGTCGGCTCTCTACTACAGCCCGGTAGAAAGTCTCGTACCACTGATACTGCACGCTTCTTAAACTTAGGGGCAGTGACCAAAACTACACTCCCCTCCTCTACTCGGCCGTTTCTTGCATCCATGAATAGACTTGATCAGTGGTCAAAGAGGACCTTTGATAGGCTAACCCAAGAGATCTGATTAACACAACTATAACGAAAGAGAAAGATCAAATCGTGAAACTAAAGAACTCCTTACCTTTGTTACTAATGCAAAGAATAAGACTGCTTGGAACTCACTTTTGGCAACTAGAGAAACCTCGGCACTTCTCCTCCTGATTTTCAGCTCAAACTAAGAAGAATGGGAGACAAGTTATAGAAGAATAGATAATCAGTTGTTTGAACAAAACAAAACAGATGGAAAGAACTAACAAAAGAGCCCCCTACCTTGATTAACCAACGCCGATTGCTAGCAACCTTTGCCCACGAAATCGATTGCCCCTAAACAATCACCATGTTAGAATTGACTTCCACAATAGAATAGCGAGAAGTGGCCTTTTGTCCAAACCATTTGATATGAACCCCCTTACTACCCATTCGGCCAAGCACCAAGTAACCAAGTTAATGCCTTCGATTACCGATCAATAAGAGAAAGAAGAACCGAAAAAGAAGAAGAACGCTTACCAGAACACAAGAAGAGGCCGATTCCAGAAGACTAGAAGAATGAATGACGGCACTCTACCAGAGAAAAGAGGAGCGTTAGGGAGTAATATTGCAACAGAAAAAGAAGAAAATGAACAACCAGGTTCGGCTATGAAGCAGATGAGTTAAAGAGGTGATTCGACTAAGGAATGAAATTAGTAGAAAGAAAAGAGGGTTTTCGGCTTGAAAAGAGAGGAAATGGATTGAACTAGATTCGACTAAGGTGTTAAGGGAGAACAAAGAAGAAGAAAAGATTCGACAAAGGAGTTTCAATAAGTTTTGGCTAAGAAGAGGGAGAGAAAAAGAGAGCTACGATTTTCCCTGGTAACAACAAGGAAATGAGTTTCGGCTTAACACTCCTTCACAAGACACTTGTACCAATCGGCACTACCACACCCCTATGACCGATTGAACAAACCAAAAGAGAAAACCCAAGTGCCACAAGCCTTATGAATTTCGGCACTTCATTCAACAAACACTAACTGAATTCTCCCCCCTCAAGTTCCCCACAACCGGCCATCACATCCTCCAACTTGAAATCCCTTGATTCTCTCCTTACATCACTCTTCAACACCCATTTGAATTGATTTGACCAATTTAAATATCACCAACATCTCCTGGCCACACGTTTGAATATGTTGACCCATTCCACCATCATCTTTGGAGAGTCCCTGCTGAATCCACCACCTTAGCTTCCTGAGTGCAAAAATTAAGCTTCAAAGTGAGTGCTACAGGATTTGAACCTGTTCCCTCTTGCTGCTACATAATGACGCTACTTCTCTGCACTTTAAGTGGCATCTTCTTGCCACCTTTCCACTTCAATTCTTGTGTCAACAAACACAAGCAAATAACCTTAAGATCTGCCTCAGCTAACTCTCCCTTATAGTGCCTAGAAATAAAATTTCCACTAAGGCTCAAGCTTAATCCCGAGCCTTCCCGGGACCCCCAAACACACCAATTAAACAGACAAAACAAACCAACACTCAGGAACATAACAAATGCAGAGCCCCTAATTCCCGAATGTTACAGTTGAATCGAGATATCTAGCTTTATCTAATGGCTCAAAGTATTGAGATTTATAATGATATGATTGAGAAAGCCAAGGATGTTGAGGAGACGTTGGTTGAGGTGTCAGGACTAATGGTAATTGAATTGGGGAAAAGAACTTCTGATCATTTTGGTGCATCTGGTTGACCATCTAAGAGAGAGTGTGATACTCAAGGTTCTAGTAGAGGTATTAGGTGTGGCTTCCGACTGAGTTATTCTAGGCAACTAAATATTGTTGTGGTTAGTACTAGTGGGTTGTCGGGGGTTTCGAGATGGCCGCTTTGTGGGCATTATGACTGTAGGCACTCTGATGAGTGTTGGAGACTGACTGGGGGATGCTTCAATTGAGCCTCTAAAGCGACATATGTTGAGGAATTATCTAAAGAGAGTCAAGGTTTCAATGAATCAGAGTTCTACACCTACAACTATGCCTACTAGAGCAGTGGCCGAGGTAGAGGTGGTAATGGAAGGTAGGTTGGGCATCGAATCATTGCTCACACCATTGCTATTTAGGTTGAAACAAGAGGGCCAGCTCAGGTTTATGCTGTTAGGGAGCCGCAGGATTGGGATTCGACCAATGTTATCACAAGTACTTTTATTTTGCATTCCATTTTGTTATTTTCTTTAGTTGATTCCGGTTCTACGTATTCGTACATCTTGAGTAATTTGGCTAGTGAATTAGGGATTCCAATGGATATTACTAGTCTGGGTATGACTATCATTAGTTGCTTCGATGAAAATTTTATGGTGAATTAGGTATATCATAGGTGTCCATTGATGATTCAGGGGCATGTCTTTCCCATAGATTTGATGGACTTGCTTTTTATAGGTTTGATTTGATGCTCGATATGGATTGGTTAACCGAGCATAAGGAAAATTTTGAGTTGAAATGGATAACCTTACGAGGTAATGATGGGATGGAGATTACAGTTGTCAAGGAAAGACCCGAATTTCTGTCTAATATGGTTTCAGTGACCAAAGCTGAGAAAATGATGGGTAAAGGTTGTGAAGCTTATCTGGCTTACGTGCTGAATTCGGGAAATAAAGAAATAAGTTTTCAAGATATTCGTATCATAAGGGATTTTCTTAACATGTTTTCAATTGAGTTTTCTAGTTTGCTACTAGATCGTGAAGTAGAGTTCGACATTAAACTCTTCCCCGGTACTGTACTAGTGTCTATTGTGCCTTATCGCATGGCACCAAAAGAGCTTAAGGAGTTGAAGGTGCAGTTGCAAGATTTGCTTAAATGAGGTTTCATTCAATCGAGTGTATCCCTTTGGGGTGCGTCAGTTTTGTTTGTAAATAATAAGGATGGTACTTTGAGGTTGTGCATTAACTATAGACAATTGAATAAGTTTACCATCAAGAACAAGTATCTTTTATCTTAGATCAATGACCTTTTTGATCAGTTTCGAGGAGTGACTGCGTTTTCAAAGATCAGTTTGAGGTCAGGGTATTATCAGCTTAAGGTGAAGGAGTCTAACATCTTAAAGACTGCGTTGAGGACTGTGTTTGCAAAGATCAATTTTAAGGTCATGGTATTATGAGCATTGTGAGTTCCACGTTGTTTGGTTTAACTAATGTGCCTATCGCATTCATGGACTTGATGAATCGTGTTTTCCATTCATATCTAGATCAATTCGTGGTTGTATTTATAGATGAAATCCTAGTGTATTTAGGTATTGAGGAGGGTCACATTGCATATCTACGGGTTGTTTTGCAGATATTACGGGAGAAGAAACTATATACAAAGTTGAGTAAATACGAATTCTAGCTAAGAAAGGTGACATTCTTAGGCCATGTTATATCGACAGATGAGATTCGTATGGATCTGAAAAAAGTTGAGGCAATTTTGGAATGGAAAACTATGAAGCTTTTTATCGAGGTTTGGAGTTTCTTGGGTTTCATTGGTTATTATCATAGATTTGTTGAGGGGTTTTCCATTATTGATGCACCTTTAATGAAGCTATCTCGCAAAAGAATGTAGTGTTTGAATAGATGGATGAGAGACAAAAATGCTTCGAGCGGCTTAAGGTAGTTTTGATCGAAGCACCTGTGTTGAGCCATTCAGATTCCGGGAATGATTTTTTGGTTTATAGTGATGCTTCATATACAATACTCAGTTGTGTTGACTCATGACCTGGAATTATCTGTTGTGGTATTTGCGCTTAAGATTTAGCATCATTATTTGTATGGTGAGAGATGTATTATTTACTTGAATCTTAAAAGCCTTAAGTATCTCTTAACCAAGAAGGAATTGAATTTAAGGCAGAGGCGGTGGATTGAACTGCTAAAATATTATGATTGTGTGATAGAATATCATCCTGGTAAAGTGAATGTAGTTGCAGATGCCTTGAGCAAGAAGTCGATGACTAAGTTGAGAGCTATATTTGCACATTTGAGTGTACCTTGAGATTGTGGGCTGTTGTTTGAACTTCAGGTGAAGTTGGTTCGAAGAAATGTGCAAGGATACACAACTGTTGACAAGTAATAAAGTGATAAGTATAGAGTATCATCTCCACAGGGACTGTATAAGCAACTCTTTGTGAAAAAGTAAAACTTAAACAAATTGGTGGTGAAAAATAATATAGATTAAAGTATGATGCAAAGAAGTAAGAGGGGATTGACTAGATAATTTAATTAACATAGAATTACCTAAGCATGCAAAATAAAATAAACACATAAAATAAACAAGTTTTCAAAATTATCACAATAGCATGCTTGTGTTAGAATAATCTTCTTTCCTAGCCTAGATTTATTTAAACAATGTTAAAAGATGTTACAGAGACTCCATGGCAAGTCAATCATTTACTAACATTTATTTAATAGGGGTAAAAAATGTTAAACTTATTTAATTACTAAATCTATCTAGCATATTTTTATGTTTAATAAACTATAATTCATAAACAAAACATTTTAAAAGGTTATGTAAGGTAATAATAGTTTTGGTTTTATAACAAATTTAATCCCAAATTTATTAAACATACACTATACAAGTATTTCGGCATTTAGTTAAAACATTGATTAGATTAATTAATTAATTCAATCATTTCTTTACAATTATAATGTATAAGAAATATAGTCATGATTTTACTTGTATAAGCAAATAGATCAAAAGCACAAAACACCTTTAACAGAATTAAATAAACTAAACTATGAAAATCAAATAAATGGAAAGAACAGAAAACGGGCCCAAAATAGAGTAAATGGGCCATATCACGAAATCCACACGACCTGGTTCCAAGACCACACGGCCGTGCCCCATTCAACAGGTTCGAACATGGCCTGGCCACGATTTACACGGGCGTGTACCATGGCCGTGTCCCTGCCGCGGCCAAGAGGAGTTTTACTCGGATTTGGATACTTGGAGGCAAAGAAACACATTCCAAAGCCTATATAAACAACCAAGGGGGCAACTTGTAAGGAGAGTTCGGCAGGAGCCTTCTACCAGGGCTTTTGTCAGGGCGGTTAGCTAGGCCAAGGAGCCTGGCCGAATAGGTTAGATTTAAGGGAAATCACTCGAAGATAGCTAGTTGATCCATCTCAAGAAGTCAAAATTCTACTCAAGACGGCGGATCTCTCTTTCAATTCCTTCAGGGGGTTTTAGGGATTTCTTATGTTTTTTTTACCTTTTCTTCTGAGATGTTTTCTTTTATAGTTATGAACTAAACCCTTCAGATACCCGAAGGGGATGAAACCTAAATGAATCTTGTTATCGTTTGCTGAACTATATGATAAATATTTGATTTGTTCTTAATTATGTGTGCTTAATTCTTATTTTGATATATCACGGATATTGATTCAAGTATGATGTGTTTAGGTGGTGGAGAAAAAGTCCCTGCCTATTCATAGATCTAGCATTGTAACGACCCGAAATTGGGTCTAGTGGGATTGGGCCTATTGGGCCTTGGGCGTAGGAGTGTTTAAAATTTTTGAGAACAAAAGAGCGGCATTATTTCAAGTTGGGCTTATTAGGAAGGTGATTTTAGAAAGTTATGGGGTTCTATGAAGTTCCGGGTTCAAGTTGGGCCTTAGTAAAATTTTTGTGTTTAAGCACTTTAAGGAGAAAAGGTAAGTGACATCGAGGCTTAAGGAAATTAGTGCGTATTTTGCTAGCATAAATGAGCATATGGTAAAGAGGTTATGGCATCAAATGGAGAGCATGGAGGGAAGGGGTTCAAATCCTATCTAGTGCAAATTTTGATTTTTTTTTATGCTATTCATCCATGTGTCGGCCATGGTGGTATTTAAGGCAAGGAAGACTTTTTAAATTATGGAAAGGTGGCTAAGGATTATGGTAAGGAGGAAGATAAGGGATAATGAATGAAAGAATCAAAAGAAAAGGAAGGATAAGGGAACATGTTGGCATATAGTGTGGAAGGTGTTTTGGAAAAATTTTATTTGTTCAATGTTCATCTTTTGGTAAAGATGATAACGGTTTGGGAGGGATTTTGGGTAGCCGAAATTTTCATTAGTCTTTTGGCAAAATTTTGGTGCTTGTTAGGCCTAATTTCTTTTAGCATTCTTTTGTGTCCTTTTCTCCAATTTTTTCCCTCTTTGCCGAAAACTCCAAAACCTAAAGTGAGCATTTTCTTTTCTTTGTTTTGCCGAAACCATTTAGCCATTTTTGTCCCATATTTTTGCCCATTTTTCCCCTTTGATAATCGAAACTAGTTAGCACCCTTTCTCCCTCCTTTCTTTTCTTTTTCACAAAATCTTCAACCCTTCTTTCTTCCTCTTTAATTCATATTCTCATAGCTAAATCTTCTTGCTTAATTTCCCTCCATAGCCGAACTTTTGAATTCTTCATCTCTTCTTCGTTATTTCTTTCTCGTTCGTGTTGGCATTCATCTTCTTTGATCGAATTTGTAAGTGGCTCTATTCTATCATTGTATTTTCTTTTCTTCATGCCGAATTTGTGCCTTTGTCATGGGATGGTTTTCTTAACCGAAAACATCATTTCTTCTACTCTCTCTAAATGTGATCATTTTTCCTTTCGTAGTGTTCTAGTGTGTGGTCGGAAAGCACATTCTTGCTGATTCATCTCTAGTCTTAAGTCAATTGATTGAAGACGGATCTATCATCATTAAAGTAAGGGGTTCATTTTTGGATTTTTCGTTATATCTCTACTTGGCTATGTTGCAAATCGGATCAAAGTTTCGACTAATCGATTATGTTTTAGGGATGAAATCACTCAATATATTCTATTTGCTAAACCTTCAGATATAGTGGTAAGTGATTCAAGTGTAAGTAATACGTTGTGTACGAAATATTTTTGAAATCTGAGGCTAACTTTTGGTTGGTATTGTTCTAGGGTCAACGAAGAGTGGTTCTTTAGGAAATCCAAATCAGGTGTGTAATCCCGTATCCTTCCGAATACCTGTTTGAAATGGTGCGTAATCCCATACCTCTCTAAAAGTTTACATGAAATGTTCTGTGATTCGGTCGAAATACCAAAGAAAATCAGAAACCGGCATCCGTGACCACTCGGGCGTGCGTATATTCGTAGTAGTAACCATATTTTGCAATGAAACAGTTTGGTCAGCAGCAGTGACGTGATTTTGAAAAAATCACGAAACATAGGAGAAAGGGAATTAAAAAGTGAATAAGATATCGAATTAAAGCTTACTGTGTCTATTTTTATATGAAAGAAACAGAAGAGGAAGAGAAATTTTATATTCTGTGATATTTTAATTTTAGTGAAACTGGTTCTGATTGACTTCGTGGTTCCTTATTCTGTCTTGGAAAAATCGTTTAAAATTGTAAAAAGTGAATTATGAGTTATAAGTTATATGTATAGATTCCATGAGCCTATTTTCAGTAGAAACAAGTGGGAGCCACGTATATTCTGTTATTCTGGTGGCTCGGCCACAAATATTATAAATGGCATCTTGCCTGCGAATTAAATGGCATCTTGCCTGCAATTGGTGTGATTGGCGGGGTGGGTTGACTTGATCCCCACATGTGTGATTGGATGGTACGAGGGTGTGCTGGCTGGATGGGTGGGTTGCATACATCGTACATATATATATACACATATATCCTGTTATGTAAATGGGCTAGGCCCAAGATATTGCTATATGGGTTCAGGCCCAGTGGATGACGGTAAGGGGATTATGCACTGAGTTCTTGTAACTCACCCCCCTTTCTTTTCTTGATCCTTGCAGGTAACGCTCAGTGATGAAGACTTGGGGCCATGGATGACTTGGTGGAGGCCATACTTCATAAATGATGTTCGCAAACATTAGTAAACTACTTTTCCGTATTATTTCGTTACCTCTACTATTTCGGGTTTTAAAGTTGTAATAAGGCCTCCGGAATAAACTTTAATTTTCTTTATGTTTGGACGTATTTATTTTTTTTTTTCTTAAATTGTTTTGAATTGGGATTTTCTAAAATTATAAATAAAGGTTTTCCAAAATAGATTAACAAATGGATTTCATAACAAACTTCTACAAATATTTTAAACTCAAAAATTTTCTCTCGAATTACCAATAATATATTCAAAAGTCATGGTTTTATAAGATCACTAGTTCAACTATTGATTTATCAACCTTCGAGGTTAGTAGTAGTATTTTATCAAATACTTAAACCAAACGCATGGGCCGAGTTTGGGATTTTCCAAGCATAATTACAGCGGAGTTGTTCGCGTGCCTAGAGATAGGGTGACGAAACTTTGCCGAGTTAGGGTGAAACCTAATATGGGAATCCATAGATCGAGTTAATGCGATTCTAGGGGTTTTAATTAGAAAGAGATTTCAATTAATCAACCTAGGGTTAGTAGTTATTCGCTTCGAGAGAAGGTCTAATGTACATTAGGTCTTACGGATCAAGTCAAGTGAATAAATCATCTGGTTCAATGTTAGATAACAAGTGAAGTCTAGGTGGATTCTTCCTAAGGGTATCGTCTTAATCAACTGAGTTTTTCTTCGAAGTATTTTTCCCAAGTTTACTCTTTTTGTCTTTGCGTCTTAGCTTAGTGGTTAGATAAATTTAGATTAAATAACAACTTCACTTATTTTAGGCTAGATAATAAAAAGAAAGTTAGTATTAGTACTTTTAGTTCCTTTGGGATTCGATATTCCGGTCTTGCCTAAGCTATACTACTGTTCGATAGGTGCACTTGCCTTAAGTAGTTGTCAGAGTTAGTTTCTAGGTTTGATCATTCTCTTTTTATAAATTTTAAGATTCTAATTTCCACGATCAAGTTTTTGGCACCGTTGTCGGGGAACTAAAATATTAAGAAAGCTCTATTTTTATTACTCTAGCCATTTTTTTCTACAATTTAATTTTTTTTTTATTTTTATTTTTTTTACTTTGCTAATTTTTCCTCCATTTTGCTTTTGGCAGATAATTTTAGTCTATAGAGATGATGGCACTGAATAATTATCAGTGGCAAGTCATGAGGACAATTCCTACTAAAACAGCCAGTGCCTTCAACCTCGACGTGTTCACCAGGTTATCTAACCAGCTAGAGATGATGAGTAAAAAGATTGATATTTTGTGTAGTCTCTCGTAGGTACACCCAGTAATGTAATATGACTCGAATCCAAGAGACGTGGTGAATCCTGAGTACCCACCCTACGGATATGGCATGGAGAATGAACAAGTCCACTATATGGGTAACTATTCTAGACCTCAAAATAATTTTTATAATGACACTTATAATGTAGGTTAGAGGTACCATCCCAATTTCTCGTGGGATGATCAAAGTAGCCAAAGATAGGAACTTCATCCAAATTTTCAGCAATCACCTCACCAACAGGAAGAGAAGTCGAACCTTGAAGAGATACTGGCAAAATTCATAGCAAACACAGAAACACACTACCAAAATATAGAAATGAAACAAGAAGCATCTATTTAAGGGATCGAGGATTAGTTAGGTCAGCCTGCTAAGCTGATCTTAGAACAACCACAAGAAAGCTTGCCAAGCAACACTGAAACTAACCGAAAAGAGCAAATTCAAGCCGTAACAGCTCATGACAGTGAAAGGTTAGTGGAATCTAACCCAAGGCAAGAACCTCTGGTAAGTGAAGGTAAGGTTGAGGTAAGCCATGATTTACCAAACCCGGTAAATACAGAGTACCAAGCTCATGTGCCATATCCCGATCGAATAAAGAAAGATCACACAGAGGAAGAATTCGGTGAACTCACACTTCGTGTAGACGACGAAACAATCACTCTTCAAGCTCTTGTCTCAGCTAGGACATCGAGTAATAAAGGAACATTAATTCTATTGATAACCATTTGGTTCAATCTTCTTTACCGGAAGCTTCACGAAATCACCTAGCTGAGCTAGATCTTAGACCTTGTACCCATAAAGAAATAATTCATGAAGAACTAAGGCTTCAGGTCGATGAACTAGACGAGTGGAAAACACACTTTAAAGAGAAACTAGGAATACACGAAGTGAAACCGAAGGAAATCCCAGACGAGCTGATAGGAACAACAAATCACTTCAAAATAGGGGATTAGGTATTGTTGAGTAAGGAAGACCCTCGAATCACCAATTCAGACCTCAAAGCAAACAAAGAAATCACTTTTGAGGTACTTAATGTCTTCCTATATGGCACAATCGAGGTAAGCAATCCTAGATTCAACACTTTTGAGGTAAACACTATTCGACTTGAACTATATATCCATAACCGAATTGATCTAATGAGAAATGATTTTCACCTTCTCAAACCACCATGACCATACGAATGAAAGGTAAAGTCTAGCTTAAGAATATAAATGAGCGCTTCTCGAGAGGCAACCCGAGCACTAACCCTATTTTTACATTTTTTATTTTTTATTTTTTTTACTTTTATTTTTCATTTTAGCACCTAACCATAAACTAACCAAAGTGCAAATTTCCATACCACACAACCTTGCATACGGCCGTGGCCGTGTGGCCACCACAAGAAGGTACAAGGGTGGGGCCAACCACCAGATCCATAATTTCTATTTAACCCCCTTCTTCCTTTTTCTTTTCCAGTTGTCTTTCTTCTTTCATTTTCCATTATTTACTTTTACTTTTATTTTTATTTTTATTTTTATTTTCTTTATTTTCTTCTTATTCTTCATGCCATTTAGATTTAGCTTAGGATTAAATAAAATGAGGACGGCTACTTCGAGGATTCAATTTCAAGCGGTTCGAGACGCTTCCCCACGTTCACCTCCAATCCTATCCAGTTTCTTTTCATTGTCTTCATCCAAAATTCAGGAAGTTTCACTTCTCTCCCCATCTTATGATTTTATGGTTATCTATATTTGTACATTGAGGGCAATGTACATCTTAAGTGTGGGGGGGTTAACTATAGTATTATTTGAAAATCCCTGAATTATGCCTTGTTCTAAAGTAAGTTTCTCATATTATGATTGGAATGAAATTTCCTTTGATTTATGATTTCAATTGATGTGTTTTGGATTAAGTCATTGATAATTGTGCATTGATGATTAAATTTGAAGGATACTAGAGAATCAAGCATGATAAGTTTATTTTTCAAAAATTAAAAAATTTTCTAAGTTCTCTACCTGAATTTGAATATTACTTTGAAGTTTGAAATTTACTAGGTTGACATCAAAAACCCATAATTTTTTGTGAGATTTTCAGCCTTATAGAGCATATATCCTTTTTCATGCTCACTTTATTGATTATGAGTGTGTCAACATTGATTTGTTATTCTAGAACTTGCATTGATTATACATGTCGAGACCACACTTTTGATTTGATATACAAAGATGATAAAGGCACTTAGGATTTAACCCACTTACACCACTAAAAGGCCTACCTTCATAAATTAACCCCTAGTAAACCCCGTTTAATCCTAACAACCCTTTTTATTGACTCACCCACTAATTTTAACCCAAAACCCTTTGTATTTGTTATCACCATTCCCTTTTAACTACCCTTTTGTCGAGATTTGATTTTGAACAGTTTCCTAACTATGTTCTATATTTCAGTTGTAAAAGTTCTTTCTTATTATTATAATGATTTCTTTTTAAAAAAAACAAAGTATATTCATTATTAGTTCTATGTTAGGTGAGCTTATGCATGTAAATTTCAAGGCTAGAAGAAAAAGCTCGTATTAGAGTATTAGTATTTCAAATTTTCATTTGATGCAGTTACTTATCATTAGTTCGTATTTCTAGTTAGGTAATTTGTCAGGTCAATCTCAATTCTAACCTTCTAATTCAGCCTTTATCCATACCCTTAACCTAAGCCCCGTTACAACCCTGTTAAAGACCTTTTGATTTGTGTATCATCTCATTTTACAGTGGTGGAGATTTGATCTTCATGCAAGCCTATGGGATTAACTTTTCATGATTGACTTATTGAGTGCTTAATTTTGAACCTTAAACACTTTTAGTGGTTTGAGTGAATCTTTAGTGAGGATGTCAACCCTTGCCGATTTCGAATCAGAGGTAACTATTTAGGTAAAAGGAAACGCCTATGTTTTCATACTATAAATGTATGACTTTGATTGTTTGAATCTTTAGGACTCTTTGAGTTGAATTATCCATGTATGAATTATATTTGAATTATGATAAAGCATGATTGATGAATTTTATGAATCAAGGAAGTTCGTTTTAATTATGAGTTGAGAATTTTGCTTGAGGACAAGCAAAAGCTTAAGTGTCGAGGTATATGATAAACCGTAAAAGTAACATATTTTGATCCCACATTTATAATACTTTTGGATGATTTACCACTTGAATAATGTAATTTGGTGTTCTTAATCCTTTGTTTTCATGTTTTATACCCAGGAGAGCACCCAATGACGAAAAGAACGAAAAACGGGCCGAAAACAGAGTAAATGGGCCATATCACAAAATTCACACGGCCGTGCCACATTCAACAGGTTCGAACACGGCCTGGCCACGATTTATACAGGCGTGTTCCATGGGCGTGTCCCTACCGCGGCCAAGAGGAGTTTTACTCAGATTTGGATACTTGGAGGCAAAGAAACACATTCCAAAGCCTATATAAACAACCAAGGGGACAACTTGCAAGGAGAGTTCGGCAGAAGCCTTCTGCCAGGGCTTTTGTCAGGGCGGCTAGCTAGGCCAAGGAGCTGAGCCGAATAGGTCAGATTTGAGGGAAATCACTCGCAGATAGCCAGTTGATCCATCTCAAGAAGCCAGAATTCTACTCAAGACGGCAGATCTCTCCTTCAATTCCTTCAGGGGTTTTAGGGATTTCTTATGGTTTTTTTTTTTTACCTTTTCTTCTGAAATGTTTTCTTTTATAGTTATGAACTCAACCCTTCAGATACCTGAAAGGGATGAAACCTAGATGAATCTTGTTATCGTTTGCTGAACCATATGATAAACATTTGATTTATTCTTAATTATGTGTGCTTAATTCTTGTTTTGATATTTCGCGGATATTGATTCAAGTATGATGTGTTTAGGTGGTGGAGCAAAACTCCCTGTCCATTCATAGATCTAGCATAATTACAGCGGAGTTGTTCGCGTGCCTAGAGATAGGGTGACGAAACTTTGTCGGGTTAGGGTGAAACCTAATATGGGAATCCATAGATCGAGTTAATGCGATTCTAGGGGTTTTAATTAGAAAGAGATTTCAATTAATCAACCTAGGGTTAGTCGTTATTCACTTCGAGAGAGGGTCTAATGTACATTAGGGAGTCCTACGGATCAAGTCAAGTGAATAAATCATCTGATTCAGTGTTAGATAACAAGTGAAGTCTAGGTGGATTCTTCCTAAGGGTATCGTCTTAAACAACTGAGTTTTTCTTCCAAGTATTTTTCCCAAATTTATTCTTTTTGTCTTTGTGTCTTAGCTTAGTGGTTAGATAAATTTAGATTAAATAACAACTTCACTTATTTTAGGCTAGATAATAAAGAGAAAGTTAGTATTAGTACTTTTAGTTCCTTTGGGATTCGATATTCCGGTCTTGCCTAAGTTATACTACTGTTCGATAGGTGCACTTGCCTTATGTAGTTGTCAGAGTTAGTTTCTAGGTTCGATCATTCTCTTTTTATAAATTTTAAGACTTTGATTTCCACGATCAATGATCATGAAATTGAGTAAAAGTAAAAGATTTAAGGGAAATAAGAAACTCTAAGTTATTTTTGGTAGGTCTCCGAAGCACAGCTCGCTTGCTCTTTCCTTTGCTCTTCCTTTCTTGTTGAACAACCAAGCCAAGAAGCTCTTAATGTGATTGAATAAGGTTTCTCTCTATTGAAAAAAAGGGGTTTGGAAAATACAGTCGAAAATAAATTTAGGGAAAACAAAGTTTTAATTTTTTTTCCAAAACAATATTTTAGTTGTGATATATGAAGTAATACACACTTAATCAAAATTATACATGTAACACCCCTGACCCGTATCCATCGCCAGACTAGGGTTAAGAGGCATTATCGAACATTTCGAAGCATTTCACAAACATACATCTCACATCAACAAAATATCATCATGCATAATCTCTTTGTCCATTTAGAAGATCTATGAGACCTTAAACATGCTTTAGAAAGGGTTCGGAACTAAACCGAGCACATATGAAACTTTGCAGAATTCATAAAAATTTTCTTTCAAAATAGGGCACATACCTGTGTGGCTAGGCCGTGTGTCTCACACGGTCGTGCCTTAGCCCGTGCCTCAGCCTGTGTACAAAACTGACTAGTACTACACAGCCTGTCACACGGCCGTGTGTCTAGTCCGTGTGCAATACTGAGTTGAATCACATAGCCTGTCACACACTCGTGTTTCTGGCCCGTGTACAACACTGATTTACTTCGAAATAGAACAGTGAAGGACACAGTCAAGACACTCGCCTGTGTGCTCAACCGTGTGGGCAATTATAGGGCATATGCAAGGCCAAATTGCTACCCCTTTAAGGGTCAACCTACAATCACCAAACAAGCATTATTTCCTATCACAAAAGCAGCCAAAACACACCAAATTATGCACAATTTATCCCTCAACAACATCATTTATTTCTATATACAAATCCATCCAAATCATACCAATTCAATATGCCAACCTTTCATAAAAAAATATACTAACTTTGCTTCACATAGCATGGACTAAATTTTCCATATTCACATTCATTAACAAGCCATATCACATGGCTTTATATACATAAACATGTAGCAAAACATATCTTAACAAATCTAGCCTATACATGCCATACTCTAATATATACATTTTTTAAAACGTACCAAAATAAAGTTTGATAGTGTGGTGATGATCCTCAACGATCCCCGAACTTCCAGTAGCTCCGATAATCTATAAAACAATGCAAACACATACAAAGTAAGCTTTTAAAAGCTTAGTAAGCCATATACAAATAAATATTATCACTTAGAATATTTATAAACCATTTTATTCGCATAAACTATAGCATGACTCAATAACAAAATCATATTTCCCTTTTGGCTCAATGTTCATAACCATTTGCTTACACACATACCACATAACCATTTAGTTCATTTGATCATAGCACAATTTATTTCATTTCTCTTATACATGTATGTAATGCCCTAAATTTTGGGCCTAGAAGAAATAGGTTTTGAACAAGGGAACAATTAGGAGACTGTTCATAAATATTTAGTTGTGCAAGAAAGTGACACAAATATCTGTCTGCTTCAGTGGTTAAGTGCTCTAGGAGTATGTGAGAAGCATGGGTTCAAGTCTTCACTTTTGCAGAATTTTTAGTTTTGCTCTTATATGAATCTGGACACTAGCATTTAGGCCTTATAAATAATAGTGCTTGTTTTATGACACAAAAAAATCTTGTGGTCTAGTGGCAAGGTGGCATGTTGTGTAATTGGGAGGTCTGAGGTTCAAGTCCTGGGTTGCACAATGCAGTGTTTATTTTACTACTTGAGCTGTGCAGGTAGTGAAGTTGGATTGAAACGTAGCTAAGGGGAGTTTGAATAGAATTTGAATGGAGTTTGAACTAGTCATGGAGAGGTTTGAGTAAAGATTTTAGGAGAAAATCAAGGAGATGATAGGGGAGGGAGTTTGTGCCAAATTTGGACTCTAGCACTCAAGAATTTGGCCAAGAGAGGTATACTGCTCATTTGGGTTTTTTTTCTCTCTTTGACCAAATGTGGTAGGTTCTTTTGGCATTTTTCTTCTCTGCTCACTTTTTCCTTTTTGCATTTTTCTTTCTTTTCCCCTGCCGAATCCTCCTTTCTCTTCCCCTCCTCTCTTTGCTATTTATTCCCTTTCCTCTACTTTCCCAAACCTTGACCGAATAGTATTGGGTAGTTTCACATTATTTTTCTTCTGATTTGCTCCTCTTCCTTCACCCCTTTTTGGTTAATTGTTTGTTGAATATTGCCTTTCTCTCCCTCTTCATCTCTTCAGTTGTGTTTTTGGCTTCACAGCTATTCTCTGATGAATTGAATTCCTTGAGGAGTTGCAAAAGTGTTAGGTAAGACTAAAGTCATCAAAACCTTTCTCTCATCACTCGATCAAAGGTAAGAATGTAGGCTAGCATTCTAAAGTGTAGGCCGAATGCTTTATGCGATTATGTAAGTTATCATGTGGGGATTTAAACCACATGAATTAACAATCCTGTTTAATAAAATCCATTTGTAATGTAGATATCCATCAAAGAGACTGTAGTTGTAATATCCTGGAATAGGAGTTACGAGTTTGGTAAATAACTCAAGTGTTAGTGGGCCTCAAGAGTGGTTTTGATGTGTTTTTGGAGTTCCTAAAGCTCGAGGATAAAAAGGGAGTGTTTTGGAAATTTTTGAAAATTGAGGGTTAAAAGAGGAAAATATGGAATGAGGCCTTAAGAATTAATTTTGTAAGGTTGTGGCATATAAAATGCCCTGGTAAAGTGGTCTTCGTGTGCCACTTAAAGTGTGGGTTTGGCGCTAAGCAGGTCAGGGGATCGAGCAACGCTGGGCGCGGCATAAGTGTTTTGTTTTTGGAAAATAGCGCTGCTTTGAAGGAGGCTTGAAAATAATTGGTGGCGGGATTATGTCATCAACGCACCATCAGCAAAGTGGTTGGGGCGCTAGCAGCAAAAGAGAGACCTTCGCGAGGACTAGCGTTCGAGTCCTGGGGGTCGCACTTGAAGCATTCTATTTTGCTTTTAGCACTAAAGCTTAAGGAGCCAGCGAAAGTAAGGTTTAAAAGAATTTCGATGCGTTTATTGGCATGAAAGACACACGGGCAGACTGGCTGGGGGCTTGGAGAGTTCTTTCCAGGTCTCAGATTCGAGACCTGGGGGCTACACCTGGTTTTCTTTTTATGCCGGCGTGGGAAGGCCCTGCATGGCCCATGCACGCATGCACTTTGGGAGGGGTTGCTTCTTTTTATTATTATTTTATCTTATTTGTTATGGGCAAAATTGTTATATTGCTATTATTATTTTTATTTAGTTGTTCTCAAAAGCTGCATGTGTATGAGTATTATTTTAGTTTAGTTTTATTATTTTAAATGGTGATGGGTAGTGTTTAGATAATAGTTATATTATTATTATTTTATTTAGAGATGTGTAAGATGATGAAAGAATGAATAAACAATAAATTGTTTATTCCAAAGGTGATGGGCTAGTTTATTAGTTTATGCAAGGATGGGTCTTGGCTTTGGGGAAGGAAGCATGTGCGGCATAGGGGTTGCAAATGTATGGCCGTTTGAGGCATGGGGACTTTTTGGTCAGCTTTGAGTTTGGGAAAAGCATGGTCAAATGCATAATTTTGTCTTGTTTTCCTTCCCACTTGAGCATGGTCGGTTTGTGATGCAAAAGGGATGGCCGAATGAAGTCCCTTGGGACCTTGTTGGTCGGCTTTGTGTGTAGCATAGAGAACTTGGCCAAACCTTTTCTTTTGTTTTGTTTTCTTGACAATTTTTGTGCATGGCCGATTGGAGCTTGCTTCAAAGTCTAGTATGGTAGGTTTTCAAGTAGCAAGGGAGGTGGCCATTGATTTGTTTGTTCTTGACGGAGAGAGAAAAAAAAAGGAGAGTGAGTGACAGCAAGCTTGAGTTTCGGTTGTAGAAGGAGTGCTAGGATGGTATTTTCGGTTTTGAAGGCCTTGCTAAACCTAGTAGCATCTTCTTGCTTGACACCTTAGAGGATCACCATAGCCAATAATTGTTAACTTCATCTTGAAGCCATAGCCGAATATCAAGTGTTGTTTTCTATTTCGCAAGCCTTTAAAGCCAAGCTAGAAGCCGAAATTTACTCTCTTTTGGGACTTCACAAGCATCATGGAGTAGTAAGTAAGTTTTCTCCTAGCCATCGGTTGGGGTTTCTTTCCATTAAAGTGCTAAAATCAAAGGTTAAACCTTGATTTCTAAGGAGGGCCGAATGTACAATAAGATTTTCTAAGTGTTCTTTTGTGTGGCAAGTGTTAGGGCTTTAAAAAGGAGTCTTTCGGGAGTTGAAGTGCCCAAGGGACTTTGTTGAGCAAGAGAAATGGTAAGCATAATATTCGGCCAAGGGCTTTTGTTCGTAGATTTGTGTATGAGCTGATTCTAACAATGTTTTAGTAGGAATTTTGATAACTTCGGGAGCAAATCAACAGGAACAAGTGGTGTTTTGGGATCGAAATAAGCTAGGTAAAAGATTCATGGCATTCGGCCTAAGGCCATATTATTGGTACTAAGTGTGACCGATTTCGTTATGTGTTCTAGGGGCAAATCGATAGAAATGTGTGTTTTTCTGGACTTTAGACTTTGTTAGAATCGATAGATCGAATCTCGCTATAATCAAAGCGTAGTTATCGCACTGTTTCTCTTGCTTGTTATATGTGTTGTACGAGTTATTTCATGTAAATGTATATGTTGTGTATGTTAGCCGAAATAAGGGTTAAGATAATGGATACCAAGGTGGGTGATCGAATAATCAGGTTAGTGGTTATGATATTAACCTTTCAGTGAATTGCGATAATAATTGAATATTGATGAATGTGTAATAAAGTGATGACATGTGATGTATATTGTTTTGGGTAATATGTGGCCATGGTATATAATATATATATATATATGCATGGGATTTGGGATGTGACTATTTGAGGAAATGATGTACGTTATGTGTGTGGTCTAATGCTAGCCTCGTGCTACATTAGCACTTGATGTTTAGGTGTGTGCTTCCTCAAGAGAGGTGTTGGCTAAGTGCTCATTTCAGCGGTCTATAGCTGTGTGCATCACCGTGGATCGATTAATATGTGGATCACTATGTGGATTGGGCTTCATAATTGTATATTCATAATTGTATATTCATAATTGTATATTCATAGTTGTATATTCGAAATTGCATAATCATGTGTATAGACTGTGTGGCTATGGGCCAAGCCCATATGTGAGGACATGTGTATTAACTATGCACTGAGTCTTGGTGACTCACTCAATTTTTATTAAACCTTTCAGGTGGCGCAAAAAGCTTGGACCGGGTTGGGAGCGGGTACAAAGGTGGCCATGCAAAAGCGGATTTTCATGCAAAAGGACAATTTGTTTGATTAATTAAGTATCTACATTTTCATAATTCCGATTAAGTGTTTAATGTAAAAAGGCCAACTAAAGTGTTTAAGTTCCTTTATTAAGCAGCTTTATTATTATGCCCTATTATGGAAAGATAGTTTAAATGTTGATTGCAAATGGTTTTATTTTCTCAAGTAAAGCTTGAATCCGGTGTTTTATAACAAAAATTAAACTCTTATACGGAATATTTTGAAGTTACAAAAATGTTTTATTAAACTCAACAAAATTTTTATCGGTTTTACTCTTAAGTAAGGATATTTTTCGAACATGTTCCGCAGTCGCATTCCAAATTCAGTCGGAGTGAATGGGCCGGGTTTGGGGTGTTACAGTAGTCAACCTTCATCGGTGGTATAAGTGGGCTAAGCCACATTTGTCAATTGAGGCAAATGTTAATTTTAGTTTTAGCTGTGGGTGTAAAAGAAGGGGATTAACCCTATTGTTCAGCGACTAGTGGAAAGCCTTGTATGAATGTAGGTTTGGTGCTCGTGGAACTTGGAGTAGTTGCGTAAATAGGTGTGTATTCACACTGTTTTGACAGTTGAACGGCAAAAGCCGAAATGTCGAAAAGCCAAAAGATTGGGCTTTGATGTCACATGGGCGTGCGAATGCTCGTGTGGTCAAACCGAGCCCATGAATCACGAGCATATGACTGTAGAGGCTTCCATGAGCATATTCATGGGTTTAGGCCGTATTGGGCCACGTTGGGTCGAAATGGGCCGTGTAGGCCCAATGGGCTCATGGGCCCCACACGGATGAAATCCACAATTTCTGGAAAATACTGGACTTGGCTATGTAGGTCTCATAGCCGTGGCGAAATCTAGGCTAAATGGGCCGCACGAGCGTGTGGGCCCACTTGGGCCGAGTAATGGGCCTTAGGCCCATTTACACTGTTATGACAGGTCGATATTTGTAGAAAGACCCCAAAGTAGGGTAAAATGATCGAAATACCCCCATAGGGTAAAATGACCGAAATACCCTCATAGGGTAAATGACCGAAATACCCTCATAGGGTAAAATGACCTTAATACCTCCATAGGGTAAAATGACCGAAATACCCCCATAGGATAAAATGACCAAAATACCCCTATAAGGTAAAATGACCGAAATACCCCCAAAAGGTAAAATGACCGAAATACCTCTCACAGGATAAAATGATCGGAATACCCCCACAGGTTAAAATAACCGAAATACCCCCATAGGGTAAAATGACCGAAATACCCCCATATAGTAAAATGACTGAAATACCCCCATATGATAAAATGACTAACATACACCCACAGGGTAAAATACGTGTTATACCCCTAGGTGATGAAATGACTATTATGGCCTTCTGTTATGTATGACTTATTTGCTCTATGATATATATAACTATGATTGAGCATGACATTTTGCACACACGTATGATATTATGTCACGACAAATTGCATGGGGATGGGTTGTTATATTTGGAGGAAGTGTACTGTACTGATAAGGTCGCACGGGTCGCCCAAGACGATTGTGGACCTACTAATGGCTTTATGTCATTTATTTTACTGGTAGCTTTGCTGCAATACCGTTTAGTGCCGCAACCGGTGCTAATCTTGGTGTGTCTGGCTAGGTGGGTGATTGTTATTTTATGCGATGTCAAAGTCTTAAAATTTATATAAAAAATGATCGAACCTAGAAACAAACTATGACAATTAGTTGAGGCAAGCGCACCTATCGAACAATAGTATAGTTAAGGCAAGACCGGATTGTCAAACCCAAAGGAACCAAAAGTACTAATACTAACTTTTTTTTTATTATTTAGCCTAAGAATTAAATGAATTTTTATCTAATCTAAAATTAACTAACAACTAAATTAAAGACTCTAAGACAAAGAAGAATGAAATTGGGAAAATAACTTTGAGAAAAAACTAATTGATTAAGACGATACCCAAGGAAGAATCCGCCTCGACTTCACTTGTTATCTAACTCTGAACCAGACTGTAGGCTAGCATTCTAAAGGGTAGGCCGAATGCTTTATGCTATTATGTAAGTTATCATGTGTGGATTTAAACCACATGAATTAGCAATCCTGTTTAATAAAATCCGTTTGTAATGTAGATATCCATCAAAGAGACTGTAGTCAACCTTCATCGGTGGTATAAGTGGGCTAAGCCACATTTGTCAATTGAGGCAAGTGTTAATTTTAGTTTTAGTTGTGGGTGTAAAAGAAAGTGATTAACCCTATTGTTCAGTGACTAGTGGAAAGCCTTGTATGAATGTAGGTTTGGTGCTCGTGGAACTTGGAGCAGTTGTGTAAACAGGTGTGTATTCACACTGTTTTGACAGTTGAACGGCAAAAGCCGAAATGTCGAAAAGCCAAAAGATTAGGCTTTGATGTCACATGGGCGTGCGAACGCTCGTGTGGTCAAACCGAGCCCATGAATCACGAGCATATGACTGTAGAGGCTTCCATGAGCATTTTCATGGGCTTAGGCCGTATTGGGCCACGTTGGGTCGAAATGGGCCGTGTGGGCCCAAGGGGCTCATGGGCCCCACACGGATGAAATCCACAATTTCTGGAAAATACTGGACTTGGCTATGTAGGTCTCATAGCCGTGGCGAAATCTGGGCTGAACGGGCCGCACGAGCGTGTGGGCCCACTTGTGCTGAGTAATGGGCCTTGGGCCTATTTACACTGTTATGACAGGTCGATATTTGTACAGAGAGCCCAAAGTAGGGTAAAATGATCGAAATACCCCCATAGGGTAAAATGACCGAAATACCCTCATAGGGTAAATGACCTAAATACCCTCATAGGGTAAAATGACCTTAATACTTCCATAGGGTAAAATGATCGAAATACCCCCATAGGATAAAATGACCAAAATACCCCTATAAGGTAAAATGACCGAAATACCCCCATAAGGTAAAATGACCGAAATACCTCTCACAGGATAAAATGACCGGAATACCCCCACAGGTTAAAATGACCAAAATACCCCCATAGGGTAAAATGACCGAAATACCCCCATATGGTAAAATGACTGAAATACCCCCATAGGATAAAATGACCGACATACACCCATAGGGTAAAATACGTGTTATACCTCTAGGTGATGAAATGACTATTATGGCCTTATGTTATGTATGGCTTATTTGCTCTATGATATATATGACTATGATTGAGCATGACATTTTGCACACACGTATGATATTATGTCACGACAAATTGCATGGGGATGGGTTGTTATATTTGGAGGAAGTGTACTGTACTGATAAGGTCGCACGGGTCGCCCAAGACGATTGTGGACCTACTAATGGCTTTATGTCGTTTATTTTCTTCGGCACTTTTCTTTGCACCGCTTAGTTAGTCCGCAACCGGTGCTAATCTTGGTGTGTCTGGCTGGGTGGGTGATTGTTATTTTATGCGAAATCAAAGTCTTAAAATTTATATAAAAAATGATCGAACCTAGAAACAAAGTATGACAATTATTTGAGGCAAGCGCACCTATCGAACAATAGTATAGTTAAGGCAAGACCGGATTGTCAAACCCAAAGGAACCAAAAGTACTAATACTAACTTTTTTTTTATTTAGCCTAAGAATTAAATGAATTTTTATCTAATCTAAAATTAACTAACAACTAAATTAAAGACTCTAAGACAAAGAAGAATGAAATTGGGAAAATAACTTTGAGAAAAAACTAATTGATTAAGACGATACCCAAGGAAGAATCCACCTCGACTTCACTTGTTATCTAACTCTGAACCAGACTGTAATATCCTCGATTTTGGGCTTATGCATTTTTGCTTGAATATACGTGGAAGCATGTTTATGTGTATATGAATGTGTTTTATAAATTGTGGGGAACCCTAAAGTGTAGAGAAATGCCTTAGAAATTATTACATTTTAAATCTAAAAGAGGAAGCTAGGCAGAGTGGCCTTAAGAGAAGATGTAGGGGAAATATGACACACAAATGGGCCTGGCTAAGTGGCTTGGAGGCGCCACATAAGGCCTCTGTAAATGACGCCACAAACAGGTGCAAATGGGCCAAGGTTCGAGTCGCATGGGAAGCAACATTTTGAGGCTTTTATTTTGCATGTTTATGTCAAGAAGAGGGGGAGGTGATGGACGGAAATAGGGCATTGATAAGGTGAGGATAAAGGCTTGATTTATTATCAAATTAACGATTAAGTAATGAATCTCAAAAAAAAATGTTTTGACATTTAACATAAATGGTTTTCAGCTTATATAGCAAACCTTAAGAACTCGGTAATGTTTTCAACTTATTGTTTTCAGAATAAAGTTTTATTAACATTTAGACTTCGAAAATATACTCGTTTATAACTCGAGCCTACTACAAATAAATTTTTCTCCAAAACTAACCAAGTTTTCCAAAAATAACAAACGAATTTGAAATTGTTTTACTCTAGGAACATACCAGATTCGGTCGAGACTTGTGGGCCGGGTTTGGGGTGTTTTAGCTTGGTATCAGAGCCCAATTTTAAAACTCTCGGCCTTGGGTTAAAAGCCCATAACGTTTTCAAAATGAGCCCAAACGAAGTTTGTGGAAATTTTTGTGAATAAGCAGGTTTTTCTGGCATGGCACCCAAGTCTCTGACCCGAAGTCCACCAGGTAAGTACCCCTAATCAATTGTGTGATTTATATTATGAATTGTAGAAGGGTATAAATGGAACGTAGATTAGTATATTAAGTACTTGAACCTTAGGACTAGTTTACCCCAACAATTACATAAAACTTTAATGCCTAACTAAACAAACCTGTGACTAAGTCGCCGAGTTAGGGTGTGGCAACCATTGTGCGCATGTCTAGGATTGGATTCGAAAGAGCTTGGTATTTAAGCAGTCCTCGTGACTCACCTCCTCTTCGCTGGAATCCTACCTGGTGCGTAGCTATGGTTCACCCTAACCAAGAGGACTCATTCACGGGCTGAACCCAAAAACTAAAACCCGGAAGGGATTAGCTGTATTTTCATAAAAACTTCGGTTTTAAAATCACCAAATTACCCCTTTAAATTGTAGCAAAACTTAGTTTGAAAATTTTCCAAAATATTTCTGATTTACAAAATTACCTAAATACCCTAGTGGTAAATTTACTAAAATGCCCTTGGTTTTCAAAATTACCATACTACCCCCGATTTCAATAACATTCTCTGATTTTGCAAAAATATCCAAAAACTTTATCGTTACAAAATACTAAGGTAGCTTGATTTGGAAATTTACGAAATCACCCCTATTTTACAAAATTACCAAAATGACCCTCGATTTCTAAAATTTCTACAACAACACCGATTTGGAAAACAAATTCTCAAAAAGAACCCTAAGTTTCGCAAATTCTGAAATACCTTTGATTTATAGAGATTTTTCAAATTGACCCCGATTTATTACCAAAATACCCCTGTAGGACAAATGATGAAAATACCCCTGGGATAGGAACAGACAAGAATGTTTGAATGATGAATGTGTGTGATAGGAACTACTGAATGGATTGTACTTCTCTGAATTAGGATAGAAGACTTGAAACTTTGAATGAACGAAAGAATTACTTCTAAACTTCTTTCATAAAACTTCTTCGCGGATAATCAGTGGAACAAGGACTAATTCATAAAATTTCTTAATCAGATTAAAGCGCGATCATAAGAAGGAGCTCTAAGAGACGTGGTCGTAATGTACGAGGACATGGTCGAGGTAGAATGACTGTGTCGGAACCCGTTAGATCGGGTCAAGGGGTCTGTGAATGAGGTACCACCACCCCCCACCAGCTGTTGGTGTTGAGCAAGAAAGATCGGGCGGGGATGATGCGATGATCGCGGCGGTCTTTGCGAGTTCTTGAAATGGTGGCTGGAGTAGGAGGAAATATGAGAGCTCAGAAATCTGTACCCGAGCGACTCCGAGCCAACGGAGCTGAGGTATTCCGTGGCGTATCTAGTGTGGCACCCAGTACAGCTGAGTATTGGTTGGAGGCAACGGAACGAATTATGGATGAGCTGGATCTGACCCCTGAGGAGAAACTGAAAGGAATGGTGTCGCTGCTACGCGATGAAGCATATCAATGGTGGTTAACAGTTCGGGATGGTGCCACAGCTGTGGATCTTACTTGGGAATATGTTAAGGCAGCGTATCAGAAGAAGTATGTCGGCACGCGTTACACTGATGCGCAGAGGAAGGCATTTCAGGGTGGGTTCAAGGAATAAGTCCGTGTGCGCAGTCTGGTGAATTCCTAAGGTTGAGCCGGTATGCTCGAGGAGTAGTGGTTACGGAGCATGAGCGATGTGTCCGGTTTGAAGACAGACTAAAGGATGACCTGAGGTTGTTGACAGCCCACATCAGGAGGGGGAGTTTGCTGCGTTGGTAGAGAAGGCTAAGGTAGCCGAGGGAATTAAGGATTCTGTAAGGCAGAACTCTGATCGGAATAGATAAAAGAGAGGTTTGGATCGTCAGGCTCGTCTGGGAATGTGCAGAAGAGGCCTAGAGTTGATGGGCCGCGAGGCCAGCAAGTTGGTTCAGGATCTAACACTTGCCATAGTGATTTCGACAGATACCCAACCAAATAGCACTTTCCGGGATTTGAAATTGCAAGGTAAGTACATATGTACATTCGGCCAAGGCCATACTTAGAGATTCCGATCTGTTTCTTAAATGTTTAAAAGCCGAAACTAACTTATGTAGTGATTGAGTGCTAGCCGATTGCAAGGGGAGAAAACACTACAAAATTTCGGGATTTGGTTAGTAACCAATCGGTAGCAAGGAATTAAAGATCTAAAACTCTAGATCAGGTTGTTCGGGATTTCAATAAACTCGATAAGTATACCAGGTGTGTAGCCCTTCCCTAAGTCTTAATAGATTTAAGGCTTTAAATTTAATATATGTGTTAAAATGATGTGCAAAGTGGGCTAAGGTACCATGCAATGGTACAAAGTACTCAGGTACGATAAATTACTACAACTGTAGTTATGATATTATGAATATATGTTATGGCTCATACATGAACAGTGATAAGAATGTGAAATAAGGCATGATGTTGCATGATAAGTATGATATGGGGCATATGGGTTATATGGAAAGGGGAAGTGAATTGTTGGTTTTATACCACAATATCTGAATGTGGTACTTCGGTCACATTATCTGAACGTGGTGACTCATGTCACAAAATTGTACCTGGTGGCTATGCCACAATATATAAGGGCGATGAGCATGTCGTCTGCAGCGACTACCTTCGATGATGTGTAGCGGATAGAGGGTTGACTTAGTAGTCCCCACGATGTGATGGTTGGTACGGGTGATATGTAACGAATGGCATCTAAGTTTGGGTTCGGGTTTGCATCATTAATTCTATCTGTTATATATGTACATGTGTGATATGATATGACATGCCTAAATCATTTGGGACTTAGGGTTGATTATACACACTGAGTCTGTATGACTCACCCCGTTGTGGGATATTTTTCAGGTGACGCTCAGTGATGAACCGGGTCGGCAGGTGCTTAGTGGTGGCCATGCTCAGCTCAGAGTTTATTTAATTTTGGACTTTTACATTTTAAGTATTTGGATTTATTTTGGTATTGTTTCGTTTGTAATAAGGCCACTGATATGAAACTGTTGATGCATGTTTTTAAATTATTTTATTATGTTACGAATTTCTATCAAATTAACAATTAAGTAATGGATCTAAAAAAATGTTTTGACATTTAACACAAATGGTTTTTAGCTTATATAGCAAACCTTAAGAACTCGGTAATGTTTTCAACTTATTGTTTTCAGAATAAAGTTTTATTAAAATTTAGACTTCGAAAATATACTCGTTTATAACTCGAGCCCACTACAAATAAAATTTTCTCCAAAACTAACCAAGTTTTCCAAAAATAACAAACGAATTTTAAATTTTTTTACTCTAGGAACATACCAGATTCGGTCGAGACTCGTGGGCCAGGTTTGGGGTGTTTCAGCTTGGTTCGGAAAGGGTGCAAGGCATTTTTAGCCTTCGTAAGTGCGTTGGATGGAAAAGAATGGGGAGTTAGTGGAGTTAGAACTGTAAGGGAATTTGAAGATGTGTTTCTGGAGGAATTACCCAGAATACCCCCGGATAGGGAGGTGGAATTTAGAATTGACTTGCTATCGGGAATAGCTCCTGTGTCAATTGCTCCATACAGAATGGCACCAAAGGAGTTGGTTGAGCTCAAGGCTCAAATCCAAGAGTTGCTTGATCGTGGGTTTATACGACCCAATGTGTCTCCGTGGGGAGCACCACTCGTGTTTGTGAAGAAGAAGGGCGAAACTATGTGTATGTGCATAGATTATCGTCAGTTGAATAAGCTCACCATCAAGAACAAGTATCCGTTGCCAAGGATAGACGACTTGTTCGATCAGCTGAAGGGGGTAGCAGTATTCTCGAAAATAGATCTGAGGTCGGGGTATCATCAGTTGAAGGTGAAGGAAGCAAATATCCATAAGACAGCTTTCCGGATAAGATACGGCCATTATGAGTCTTGGTAATGCTGTTTGGGTTAACGAACGCCCCAGCCACGTTCATGGATATGATAAACCGGGTTTTTCAACCCTACTTGGATCGGTTCGTTGTTGTGTTCATCGATGACATCCTAGTATACTCCAAGTCTGAAGAGGAGCATGATGAGCATCTCCGGATAGTGTTACAAGTGTTAAGAGAGGAGAGGCTTTATGCAAAATTCAGCAAGTGTGAATTTTGGCTTAAGGAAGTTGCGTTCTTAGGGCATGTGGTATCCGCAGAAGGAATAGGGGATGGATCCTTGAAAGATTGAGGCAGTGTTGGATTGGAAACCATCTAAGTCGGTGGCTGAGGTCCGTAGTTTCCTGGGATTGGTAGGCTATTACAGAAGGTTTGTAGAAGGGTTTTCATCAATAGCCACACCTTTGATGAAGTTGTTGAGGAAAGAGGTACCTTTCGTATGGACAGATAAGCAACAAGGGAGCTTTGAGAAGCTTAAGAAGGTTTTGACTGAAGTGCCAGTTCTGATTCAGCCTGAGGCAGGAAAGGATTTCGTGGTGTATTGCGACACTTCTCATACACGATTGGGATGCATATTGATGCAAGACGGGAAGGTAGTCGCCTATGCGTCTCAACAATTAAGGCCGCATGAGGTTAACTAACCGACGTATGATTTGGAATTGGCAGCAGTGGCCTTTGCTCTTAATGTATGGAGGCATTATCTCTATGGAGAAAAGTCGGTGATCTACACAGACCATAAGAGCCTTAATTATCTGTTGACTCTGAAGGAGTTAAATATGAGACAGTGAAGGTGGGTGGAATTATTGAAAGACTATGATTGTTCTATAGAGTACCACCCGGGCAAGGCGAATGTAGTCGTAGATGCCTTAAGTCGAAAAGTGGTGTCGGATCTGAGGGCAATGTTCACACATCTGAGCTTGTATGACGATGGAAGTCTGCTTGCAGAGTTACAAGTCAAACCGACGTGGTTGAATAAAGTAAGAGAGGGTCAGTTGGCAGATGAGGATTTAAGTGCTAAGATGCGGCAGGTTCAGAATGGTGGTTTAGAGGATTACAATATGTCCAGTGATGGAGTATTGGGTTTCAAGGGTAAAGTCTGTATGCCGAAGAACAAGGAGCTAAGGCAGAAGATTCTTCAGGAATCGCATAGTAGCCCTTATGCTATGCATCCTGGAGGTACTAAGTTGTACAGAGATTTAAGAGAACAGTTTTGGTGGCCTGGTCTTAAGAGGGAAGTTACAGAATTTGTCGGCAAGTGTTTGACGTGTCAGCAAGTTAAGGCTGAACACCAGGTTCCTTCAGGGTTACTTCAGCCAATCAAGATTCTGCAGTGGAAGTGGGAGAGAATCACCATGGACTTCGTTAGTGGGCTTCCCCTTACGCCTACTAAGAAGGACTCGATATGGGTGATAGTGGATCGGTTGACAAAGTCTGCGCATTTTATTCCAGTGCGAGTTAACTATTCTTTGCAGAAGTTGGCAAAGTTGTATGTGGCGGAGATTGTAAGGTTGCACGGAGTATCGGTGTTGATTATCTCGGATAGGGATCCAAGGTTTACGTCTTGGTTTTGGAAAGCACTACATCAGGCTTTAGGCACCAGATTGGATTTCACTACGGCTTTTCATCCACAATCTGACGGGCAGTTTGAACGAGTGATCCAAGTGTTAAAGGATATGTTACGGGGCTGTGTGATAGACTTCAGAGGAAATTGGGAAGAATATTTGCCTTTAGCGGAATTTGCATATAACAACAGCTATCAGGCCAGTATTCGGATGGCACCGTATGAAGCGTTGTATGGACGGAAGTGTCGCACTCCTACGTGTTGGACGGAATTAGGGGAACATCGTGTTTTGGGTCCAAAAATTATGGCTGAATCCGAGGAAAAGGTTGAGGTAATTCAGGCACGGTTAAAGGAGGCATCTGATAGGCAAAAGTCATAAGCAAACCTTAAGCGGAAGGAAATAGAATTTGATGTGGGAGATCAAGTGTTTCTTAAGGTATCGCCTTGGAAGAAGGTGATGAGATTTGGTCGCAAATGGAAGCTAAGTCCCAGGTTTATAGGACCTTATCGGGTATTGAAGTGAGTTGGACCAGTGGCATATCAGTTAGAGTTACCTCTGGAATTGAAGCAAATGCACGACGTATTCCATGTGTCTATGCTACGTCGTTATTGAGCGGATCCATCTCATATAATTCCAGTTGAAGAGGTGGAGCTAAGGCCAGATTTGTCCTACGAGGAAGAGCCGATTCAGATCTTAGAACGAGATGTGAAAGTGCTACGGAGGAAGACAGTTCCTCTAGTCAAAGTGTTATGGCGCAATCATGGATCAGAAGAAGCTTCGTGGGAGCCGGAAGAAGCAATGCGACAACAATACCCTCACTTATTTCAGCCAGGTAATTTCGAGGACGAAATTATTTTAAGAGGGTAGAACTGTAATATCCTGGATTTTGGGCTTATGCATTTTTGCTTGAATATACGTGGAAGCATGTTTATGTGTATGTGAATGTGTTTTATAAATTGTGGGGAACCCTAAAGTGTAGAGAAATGCCTTAGAAATTATTACATTTTAAATCTAAAAGTGGAAGCTAGGCAGAGTGGCCTTAAGAGATGATGTAGGGGAAATATGACACACAAATGGGCTTGGATAAGTGGCTTGGAGGCACCACTTAAGGCCTCTGTAAATGACGCCACAAACAGGTGCAAATGGGCCAAGGTTCGAGTCGCATGGGAAGCAACATTTTGGGGCTTTTATTTTGCATGTTTGCGTCAAGGAGAGGGGGAGGTGATGGACGGCAATGGGGCTTTGATAAGGTGAGGATAAAGGCTTAATTTATCCTTTTTAAATTTCGGCTAAAGTGGAGGATAAATGATGAATTATTTTAAATTATTTTAAATGGGTAAATGAGAGGAAAAAGATGAGAAAAAGGAGGAAGCTGAGAGGAAGTAAGAGTTGGCCGGCCAAGGAAGTGTTTTAGATGGTATTTTCGGCTAATCATAGTATAGGTGTGCCGAAACTTTAATTCTCTTCTCACTTCTCGTATTTGTGCCAAAATTCCAAAGAATCCAACTTGTGCTCTTTGTCTCTTCTTCTTTTGTTTTTGTTACTCACTTCCAAAAGCCGAAAATAGGATCCCCTAGGCTTGCCGATTCTTCCCCAAGTCCTACACCTTTCCTTTCTTTCCTTGTTGAAGACGAATCCCTTGCACTCCATTCTCTTCTTCTTCCACAAATCTTCAAAAGCCGAAAACTCAGTAATCACCACCTAGGCTGTAGCCGAGTTCCTCTGAAGGTTCAAGTAAAGATACAGTCGACTTCTGTAGTAAGGGATTCTCTCAGGATTTTTCAGTAGCAGACTTCTAGAGAGATCATTCGAGATTTCAGATCTAAGGTAAGTCATGAATTCGGCCAAGGGCCATTTGTTAAGATTAAATGTTAGATTTGGATCTAACACTTGCCATAGTGATTTCGACAGATACCCAACCAAATAGCACTTTTCGAGATTTGAAATCGCAAGGTAAGTACATATGTACATTCGGCCAAGGCCATACTTAGAGATTCCGATCTGTTTCTTAAATGTTTAAAAGCCGAAACTAACTTATGTAGTGATTGAGTGTTAGCCGATTGCAATGGGAGAAAACACTACAAAATTTCGGGATTTGGTTAGTAACCAATCGGCAGCAAGGAATTAAAGATCTAAAACGGTAGATTGGGTTGTTCGGGATTTCAATAAACTCGATAAGTATACCAGGTGTGTAGCCCTTCCCTAAGTCTTAATAGATTTAAGGCTTTAAATTTAATATGTGTTATAATGATGTGCAAAGTGGGCTAAGGTACCATGCAATGGTACAAAGTACTCAGGTACGTTAAATTACTACTACTGTAGTTATGATATTATGAATATATGTTATGGCTCATACATGAGCAGTGATAAGAATGTGAAATAAGGCATGATGTTGCATGATAAGTATGATATGGGGCATATGGGTTATATGGAAAGGGGAAGTGAAATGGTGGTTTTATACCACAATATCTGAATGTGGTACTTCGGTCACATTATCTGAACGTGGTGACTCATGTCACAAAATTGTATCTGGTGGCTATGCCACAATATATAAGGGCGATAAGCATGTCGTCTGCAACGACTGCCTTCGATGATGTGTAGCGGATGAAGGGTTGACTTAGTAGTCCCCACGGTGTGATGGTTGGTACGGGTGATGTGTAGCGGATGGCATCTAGGTTTGGGTTCGGGTTTGCATCATTAATTCTATCTGTTATATATGTACATGTGTGATATGATATGACATGCCTAAATCATTTGGGACTTAGTGTTGGTTATACACACTAAGTCTGTATGACTCACCCCGTTGTGAGATATTTTTCAGGTGACGCTCAGTGATGGACCGAGTCGGCAGGAGCTTAGTGGTGGCCATGCTCAGCTCAGAGTTTATTTAATTTTGGACTTTTACATTTTAAGTATTTGGATTTATTTTGGTATTGTTTCGTTTGTAATAAGGCCACTGATTTGAAACTGTTGATGCATGTTTTTAAATTATTTTATTATGTTATGAATTTCTATCAAATTAACGATTAAGTAATGAATCTAAAAAAAATGTTTTGACATTTAACACAAATGGTTTTCAACTTATATAGCAAACCTTAAGAACTCGGTAATGTTTTCAACTTATTGTTTTCAGAATAAAGTTTTATTAAAATTTAGACTTCGAAAATATACTCGTTTATAACTCGAGCCCACTACAAATAAATTTTTCTCCAAAACTCACCAAGTTTTCCAAAAATAACAAACGAATTTGAAATTGTTTTACTCTAGGAACATACCAGATTCGGTCGAGACTCGTGGGCCGGGTTTGGGGTGTTTCAGCTTCCAGCATTGTTACCTCTACCATTCGGACCACGACCTCGCTGAGGCTGCTGTCCACCTCTACCAGCTTGATTAGCACCTTGGCGTGATGGTCGACTTCCATCTATCTTTATTGGACAGTCTTTAATCATATGATCCTTCGACCCGCACTTAAAGTATCCTCCCGTTTTCTTCCAACACTCCCCTAAGTGCATTTTTCCACATTGATTACAAGTACGATACTGCCCTCCTGAACCAACTTGCTGGCCTCGCGGCCCATCAACTCTCGGCCTCTTCTGCACATTCCCAGATGAGCCTGACGATCCAAAACCTCTCTTTTGTCTATTCTGATCAGAGTTCTTCCTTACAGAGTCCTTGATTCCCTCAACTACCTTAGCCTTCTCTACCAACGCAGCAAACTCATGCTCCTGATGTGGGGCTCCTGTGTCGCCACAAAGAAGTCAGTATGCTCCTCCTTGGGATGTCTTTACGGGTATGTTATGACACCGAAGGCAGTTTCATCATTTCTCAATTCTACTCTCAATGTTGTGACATTGGAACTCCTGCGTTGAGACATATCATTCAGTATCGGCCTAAAATGCCTTCTGATGGTCTACTGCACTCACGAAGTATGTTGGCTCTCCATTAGGCCTCATTCAACCCTTAAGGTTAATAAAAGACTCAGTTTGCACATTTTATTAGATATAAGTAAAACTAAAGGCACTTAACTGAAATATAATGGAAATGCTTGTATTCAGGCTCCTTAAGTGCGAAAACTAGCTTAATTTGCTACACCGAATTTCAATGGATCAATAGGTGATTAAAATAAATTTGCCAGCCAAGGTTTCCATGGTTCTATTTTTAGAAAATAAAATTACATGATCTTTCGCCACAAGGCATTCCTTGTCTTCAACCACCATTACATCTTTTCCTCAGCATGGACTCCTTTTAGAAAAATTACATTTAAATCCTATATTTGTTTCTGGCTCACAAGAATTCTATGAATTTTAAAAAAATAGTCCTACTTGGAGATGATAGTCCACGGTCTATTTCCTAAGAACCACAACCTCAACAATAAAAAAGTATATAACAAATATATAATATCACATCCATTTTCATATATAACTCAATACATGCATAAGTTCTAAAGAATGTTAATTTCTATGTAATCAAATCATTCAATAAGAAGATAAATTTATTTTGATTATCTATTTATAGAACACAACCTAGCTCATGATACCAATTGTTGGAAAAAAATTAGGTTTGGAAAACACAGCGAAAAATAAATTTAGGAAAAATAGAGCTTTATAAATTTTCCAAAACAAGATATTGGTTGTGATATCTAAAATAATAAACACTTAATCAAAATTGTACCTTTTCGATTCGTCTAGGATGAGCACTTCGATTGATTAGTCTTCTCCGCTATCCTCAAGCTCACGTCTATCGAGTGTGGGCCTGCTTTGAATCAGAAAATTTTTCAAAAAAATTATCAGTGGGGTAATTTCTCAATTTCTCTAAAATTTTAGGTCAAGTTGTAAATCAGAAAAATATCTCTAGAAATTTTTTGAAATAATCTCTTCAGAGATTTTTCCCTCCACAACTTTCTCTTGAATTCAAGTGTGTGTAAAATAATGACCCAAGGCTCTCTTTATATAAGAAGAGTTTAGAGAGTTCAACTATAATTAAACTTTATCACTTTAATATTAAATTTAATCTAATATATAAATATTAGATTAAATTTAATATAAAATCTTATAAAATAATAGATTGTTTATCTACAAGATAAATATTAAATTTAATTTAATATTAAGATAATCACTTTAATATTAAATTAATAAAATATTATTAAGATAAGTATTAAATTAAATTTAATACTCAACTTTTAAAATTAATATTATTTTTGGAATAGTTAATCTGAAATCAAATTATCTGGTAGAGTTCTAGTAGGAGTTTAACTCTTTTGCTGCTCAACCACCAAAGACCAAACGCCACCGATCACCGAGATGCCGCCATCATAGCCTCTGGTACTGCCATATCTGGTGATACAGGTGCAACACCCTTCGGCACCCCGAGCTGGTACAGCTGCTGCTGGTTCGGTCCAAGTCAGTGACAACTAGACCAATTCGATCTAGCCACCAGTTGGACTGTCAGCCTGATTTTAAATACCGGGCCTGGTTCGACCAATTTTTGGGTCTTCGTCTCGATTGTGGGCTCTCGAACCCAATTTATGATCTCAAGTCCAATTTTCAAGTACCCATTGGGCCAATTGTCTAAATTAATTTTACTTGATCAAAATTAATTTTCCCAAAAATGACTTAGATTTTCCAAATTAATTTTTCAAGAAAATTCTTTGATAAAATTCTCTAGTTGAACAATTCTCACGATCACCTAATTTTATTCCACATCGAATAAATCGACTGAAATAAATTATTTCCAAAGGCATAAAATTTTCTTCTAATTCAAATGCAATTCGATCGAGCTTTTGATCAGCTAGTGAAGGGACCAATCGGACATATACAATTAGGCTCTAGTAATTGCAATTACTTAATCATGGAGTCAATCTATAAGAAGCACCATGATTGAAAACTTCTTATTGTATACTTTTTATGAAAATAATTCATCCAACTACATAGTTCAATGACCTCGTCATGTGTGTGGTACCCTCATATGATATCCTTGATTCCTTTGACTTAAATTTATTCACTCAGTACAATCCTATTTTATCTCAATTTCACCATTATGTCTTCTTAATGATTAATATGATCACTGTCAACAAATGACTGTGATAAATTGCTCATTCGGGAACAAGCAAGTCGTGGCCACGTTCCATATTTATCAGTCCACACAATGCCAATGAGAGGATACAATTAACTCTTTAGTTGAGCTATGAATTCCACTGTTGCTAGTAAAGTCACGCTATGGACAAGTCATGTACCCAACATACCAGCTATGGGCTTTATCATCTTTAGAGCATAAGTCTCCACTTATATCAAAGCAGATGATTTGCATAAGCATGGTCAATGACTAACTCAGGATTTAGGTAAATCAAACCATGAACGTCACAAATGAATTAATTTACAAACTAATTCATAATTAATTCATCTTGGGTCCAGTCCAATGTATCATTCTACCAATGAATACATCTATGTCTCTACTCGTGGAGTCAACTACTGTAGCACCCCAAACCCAGCCTAGAAGTTAGGCACGAATCCAGCGCGTCACATTAGAATGTTTTTTTGAAACCAAGGTTTTCATTGACAACCCTTCTTACAATTAGAACTTTTTGCTATTTAAAACCTCAGATTTTGTTTGCTTGTTTTTTAAAATGAGGTTTATTAAAAGTTATTCTCTTGTAAAATGTTGTTACCTTTAAAACTTTATTTGTTGCAAAAGCTTAATTTAAAACTGTTACGGGAACGTGATGTTTTGAAAAACAGTTGTTGTTTTGGTGCTCTACTTCTAGCAATTATAAACCTATAAATAAGATTCCAAATTTAAAACCCAGAAATTAGAAAGGCCTTATTACAACCCAAAAATAATAAATAAGGTAAATAAAATCCAAAGCTAGTTTAAATGTGTGGCCATCCCCAAGTCCCTTGCAGCTCCAAACCGTCTATGTATGGGGATTAACTGCACAGTTAAACAATTGGATGAGTTTGCAAAAACTCAGTATGCACCCCAAATAAAAACAGCGATCAATCAGAACAGTTTGGGCCTAAGCCCATCTCAGAAGCAATGTCCAACTGGGCCTAAGCCCATTACAGAACAGAGGCAGTGTGGGCCTTAACCCCTAAACAGAATAGAATCAGAATAATCAAACATGCAAAAACCCCAGCCATCCCGCCTCTACACACCAGCTTCGTCCAACCGTACACACCATGTGGGGATATAGTATCAACCCACCCATCCCTACACACCACATAATAGTACCGATGCTGCACGAAATAGAATTTGCAGCAGAGCTGCCAGAACGGTAGGCTAATAGCCATTAGAAATAAGCAACAGTGCTGCCAGAATGGTATACTTCCTCCAATCACATAACCCAACCCCCTGTTATGCAACATACACCAGTGGCAAGCTATAAATTTTATCCTGCAGGTAAACAGAACAAATATACATATAAAAATCATCTCATGGCATACATAGTCAACCATATATCCTATAGAGTCAAAACAGACATTTTACCCATGAAGGATATTTAGGTAATTTTGCAAATCGGGTGTATTTCGGTAATTCCCCAAATCGAGGTCTTAACGACCCAATAGAAGGTCCATCTTCGCCTCGAGTGACATAAGTAACCTATACAATCACAACGGTGTAAATGGGCCTAAGGCCCATTACTCGACCCAAGTGGGCCCTCACACTTGTGTGGCCCAATTAGCGCAGAAATAGCCTCGGCTATACGAACAGCACAGTTCAAACCAATAGAAACCATATAACATGCATTTTATCTGTGTAGGGCCCACTAGCCAAGTAGGCCACACGACCCATTGCCCAAAAACGACGCTAGCCATGTGGACTACACAGCTCAGTCTAACATTTACCACAATATGCACATTTAATCCGTGTGGGGACCACAGGCCTATGGGGCCCAAACGGCCTATTTCGACCAAAATGTGGCCCAAAATGACCTAAGCCCATGATAGCGCTCATGGTGGCCTCTACTATCGTGTTGGATTCTTGACATGTGTGTTCACGCACTCGTATGGAAACCCACGTCATACTTTCAGCTTTTCGGCATTCTGCATTTGTCGATCTATAGTTTGGGTGGTATGTTTACACACCTTGTTTACGAAACGTGTCAAAGTCCACGACCACAGACCTTGACTGACTGAGTGTGATTTCAGCCCAACCAAAACGCTGACAAAAATTGCTAACAACCTCCTTGATGGTTATCTGTACATTAAGCGGATTCATTACTCATGTTACTTAAACTTATGGTTTGAATCCACATATATTGGCCTATGGAAAATGCAAATCCTAAAGTGAGAAAAAGGCATTCGGCCAATACCAACCCAAGCCAACATAATCTAGTTCGGATTAATTATAACGAATAGCATTACCTTCGGTCATGAACGAGCAAAAAAGGTTCCAATCGTATCTGCAGCGCTAGAGAACTCCTTCACTCCTCAAGGATTACTTAAACCCGAATAAACACCATAACTAAGAGAAAAAAATAAAAACTCGACATTAGAGAAAAAGAGAATCAAAGCTGAAAAACAGAGACATAGAGACTTATTGATCGATATTTAGCCAATAGAAATTGATTGAATGAAAGGGAAAAGAGGATAGGATCGAGAGAGAAAGAGAGGGAGAGTAGAAAAGAATCGGCAATGAAGGACTAGGGAAAAGATTGATAGAGCAAAACAATATTCAGCTACAAGGGAGGAAAATGTTTGGTTACACAAAATCGAACGTAAGGAAAGGCAAAGTACCAATAATATTCAAGAGGAGAAAAGTGAGGGAGAGAGAAGAAGTTAATCAAGCAAAACACGAAAATGGAGGGCAAAACCACAACTTGGCGAAATCCTAAAATGAGAATGACCAGTTACCAATACCTTGCCGAATTCTACCCCAAAAGAACTCCCCAATTTCGTTCAGCCTTCCACACACTAAATTTTCCCCCAACACCCCTTCGCAACCAAAACACTAAGTGCCAAAGTTCGAACCCGACAAGACGCTTCTCCAAATTCAAATTTGCTTGATTTTCTCCTTAATTTCCTCCTATCCATCTCTTCAAATTCGGCTAACAACTATCCCATTCAAATTTGTTCGAATTCTTGGTGTTTTGGTTAAACACAACTTCCTTCCAAGGCCACCAGTAAAAAAAATCCCTATTTGCACAAGCAGGGATTCGAACCTCAAACCAAATAGCACATTCCACATGCCACTATCCACTAGACCAGCAGGCTCCTTGCGTCATACTTTACCAAATTTTATTTATAACCCTACTAACCAAAGATAGGGGTTTTATTCACTTAAAACAAAAAATTTACTAAAGCCCAGGTTTGAACCCAGGACTTCTCAGACACTCCCAAACACTCCTAAATCACTTAACCATCAAAGTAAACAATCAATTGTGATAATTATTGCACACATAAACTCTTATGTGTAGCAACCTAGCGGCTTCCACGCACAAGGCGCAATCCTACTAGGCCTAAATTTAGGGCGTTACAACTCTACCCCCCTAAAGAAATTTTGTCCTCGAAATTTCCAACTATCTAATAATCGCTCAACACAGGTTACACCATAATGCTTCTGCTGCGCACTCTAATTCTAAATGCAAATTAGGTACATAGCACACTATGGGTGAAGTACAAACTAGTATTTGCATCTGGAACGTCTCCGTCCTCTCAGCGACGTGCTGCATAAAGCAAAGTTGGCTGCCTCGCCTCCGTATAACCAGCACCTCTGCCTAAAGCTCCATGACCCAGATCGTTTCCATCCCCGGCCTGACCACGGCCTCTAGGCGGCTGTTGGCCGCCCCTTGGTGGCTGTATATTACCCACTCTAGTAGCTTCGGCCTAAACTAGTCTTCATGCACAATCTTTGATACGGTGCTCCATCGATCCACACCTCAAAAAGGCTCACAAGCTTTTCCAGCATTCCCCAGGATGACTGCTCCCACACTCAGCACAATGTTGCAACCTATCAGTAGCAACAGGGGGCTCAGCTTTAACTGGCCCTTTTCTTAGGCCTCTGCTCAAAACCGGCAAGCTCTGCATCCCTTTTATTTTTCCCTTTGTCTTTTTCACGATTAGGGTGCTCTGCGCGCTTCACCTCCTCAGCAATCTTAGATTTCTCTACTAAAGCAGCAAAGTCCCGCTCCCTCTATGGAGCTATAAACACTCGGAGACTTTCTCAGAGGCCGTCCTCAAACCGAACACAATGTTCGTACTCTGTTGCCACAATTCCTCAAGCATACCGGCTAAGTCGCAAAAATTCTGCCTCGTACTCAGCCACAGACTTATCACCTTGAACAAAATTTAGAAACTCTTTCCTACGAGCATTGACATAGCTAGCGCCCACATACTTTCTTTGAAATGTGGACTTGAAGAATTCCCAGGTCAATCGATCAGATAGGGTACCCTCTTTTACCGTAAGACACCACTGGTAGGCTTCATCCCTCAGCAAGGTCACGGCACCCTTCAACTTTTGTTCCGACGTGTAGTCGAGGTCGTCCATTATTCTTTTGGTGGCCTCCAACGAGTACTCTGCCACACTTGGGGCCACCCCAGAAACTCCCCTGAAGATTTCTGCTTCATTTGACTGGAATCATTCCGTAATCGACCTATGGCCCCCAATAACAGTATTAAGCCCAACAGACCAAGCAACTCTTTCCAAAATATGAAGCATCGCTTGAGATAGTGCGTCATCCCCAGCAGCTCGGTCGAACGACCCTGTCTCAGCCACTGGTAAAGCTGGTGCTTCTCTCGCCTCAACATTGGGCATCTGGCCTGACGCCGAAGATCCAGCCCTAGCACTTCCACGGCCTCTGCCGCGTCCTCTTGTACCCCTTCTAATGCTCATTATCACGTCGTGTAAAGTTTGTATTAGAAATTTTATGCAATTTAGCTTATAATTCCAATAATTGAGCAGATGTTTTATGACAGTAGCAGTTATGAGTTGTTTACTCAATCGTAGGCTCACTAAAGTTTTAGTCTCCTACGGGCTTCAGTTTTACTCTAACTAAGAGTCTTAATATAGTCTATCATCTAAGGTAAGCCCAGTAACTATCCACAGTATATCAATTTAAAATAGATTTCAACATCAAGAAAAACTTACTTTGTTCGGCGCCGGAGACTCGGTGTGCCACACAATAAAATCCTTACTTCAAAATGTTTCAAAATCGTTTGTAAGAAATTTTGTAAACCCCAAAGGCTAAAAGCCCATTTCACTGCCTAAGTTTTGAACTTGGCTCTGATACCACTAAATGTAACACCCAGAACTCGGCCTAGAAGTTAGGCTCGAATCCGGCGTGTCACATTGGAGTGTTTTTTCGAAACCCAGGTTTTCATTGAACAACCCTTCTTACAATTAGAACTTTTTGCTATTTAAAACCTCAGATTTTGTTTGCTTGTTTTTTAAAACGTGGTTTATTAAAAGTCATTCTTGTAAAACAATGTTACCTTTAAAACTTTATTTGTTGTGAAAGCTTAATTTAAAACTGTTGCAGAAACGTGATGTTTTAAAAAATAGTTGTTGTTTTGGTGTTCTACTTCTAGCAATTATAAACAATAAGATTCCAAATTTCAAACCCAGAAATTAGAAAGGCCTTATTGCAACAAAAAATAATAAATAAGGTAAATACAATCCAAAGCAAGTTTAAATGTGTGGCCATCCCTAAGTCCCTTGCAACTCGAAACTGTCTATGTATGGGGATTACCTGCACAGTTACACAATTGGGTGAGTTTACGAAAACTCAATGTCCACCCGAAATAAAAACAGCGATCAATCAAAACAGTTTGGGCCTAGGCCCATCTCAGAAGCAGTGTCCAACTAGGCCTAAGCCCATTATCGAACAGAGGCAGTGTGGGCCTTAGCCCTAAACAGAATAGAATCAGAATAATCAAACATACAAAAACCTCATCCATCCAGCCTCTACACACCAGCTCCGTCCAACCGTACACACCATGTAGAGATATAGTATTAACCCACTCATCCCTACACGCCACATAATAGTATCGATGCGGCACTAAACAGAATATGCAGCAGAGCTGCCAGAACGGTAGGCTAATAGCCATCAAAAATATGCAGTAGTGCTGCCAGAACGGTATACTTCCTCCAATCACATAACCCAACCCCATGTTATGCAACATACACTAGTGGCAAGCTATAAATTTTATCCGGCATGTAAATAGAAAAAATATACATATAAAAATCATCTCATGGCATACAAGTCAACCACATATCCTACAGAGTCAAACAGACATTTTACCCATAAGGGGTATTTAGGTAATTTTACAAATCGGGAGTATTTCAGTAATTTCCCAAATTGGGATCTTAGCGACCCAACAGAAGGTCCATCGTCGCCTCGAGCGACTTAAGTAACCTACACAATCACAACGGTGTATATAGGCCTAAGGCCCATTACTCGACCCAATGGGCCCACACACTCGTGTGGCACAATTAGCCCAGAAATAGCCTCGGCTATACGAACAGCACAGTTTAAACCAATAGAAACCATATAACATGCATTTTATCTGTGTAGGGCCCACCAGCCCATTAGGCCCACACAGCCCATTGCCCAAAAACGGCTCTAGCCATATGGACTACACGGCTTGATCTAATATTTACCACAATATACACATTTAATCCGTGTGGGGCCCATAGGCCTATTGGGCCCACACGGCCCATTTCAGCCCCAATGCGGCCCAAAACGACCTAAGCCCATGAGAGCGCTCATGGTGGCCTCTACTATCGCGTTGGATTCTCCACACGTGTGTTCACGTACTCGTTTGGAAACCCACATCGTACTTTCAGCTTTTCGGCATTCTAGTATTTGTCAATCTATAGTTTGGGTGGTATGTTTACACACCTTGTTTACGAAACGTGCCGAAGTCTACGACCACAGACCTTGACTGACTGAGTGTGATTTCAATCCACCCAAAACGCTGAAAAAGATTGCTAACAACCTCTTTGATGGTTATCTGCACATTAAGCGGATTCATTACTCATGTTGCTTAAACTTATGGTTTGAATCCACATATATTGGCCTATGGAAAATGCAAATCCTAAAGTGAGAAAAAGGCATTCGGCCAATACCAACCCAAGCCAACATAATCTAGTTCGGATTAATCATAACGAATAGCATTACCTTCGGTCAAGAACGAGCAAAAAAGGTTCCAATTGTATCTGCAGCGCTAGAGAACTCCTTCACTCCTCAAGGATTACTTAAACTCGAATGAACACCATAACCAAGAGAAAAAAATAAAAACTCGACATTAGAGAAAAATAAGATCAAAGCCGAAAAACAGAGACATAAAGACTTATCGATCGATATTTAGCCAACAGAAATTGATTGAATGAAAGGGAAAAGAGGATAGGATCGAGAGAGAAAGAGAGGGAGAGTAGAAAAGAATCGGCAATGAAGGATTAGGGAAAAGATTGATGGAGCAAACAATATTCGGCTACAAGGGAGGAAAATGTTCGTTACACAAAACCGAATGTGAGTAAAGACAAAGTACCAATAAAATTCAAGAGGAGAAAAGTGAGGGAGAGAGAAGAAGTTGATCAAGCAAAATACAAAAATGGAGAGCAAAACCACAACTTGGCGAAATCCTGAAATGAGAATGACCAATTACCCATACCTAGCAAAATTTTACCCTAAAAGAACTCCCCAATTTTGTTCAGCCTTCCACACACTAAATTCTCCCCCAACACCCCTTCGCATCCGAAACACTAAGTTCCAGAGTTCGAACCCAGCAAGACTCTTCTTCAAATTCGAACTTGCTTGATTTTCTCCTTAATTTCCTCTCATCCATCTCTTCAAATTTGGCTAACAGCCAACCCATTCCAATTTATTCAAACTCTTGGTGTTTCGGTCAAACACAACTTCCTCCCAAGGCCACCAGCAAAAATAATCCCTATTTGCACAAGCAGGGATTCGAAGCTCAAACCAAATAGCACACTCCATACGCCACTATCCACTAGACCAGCAGACTCCTTGCATCATACTTTACCAAATTTATTTATAACCCTACTAACCAAAGATAGGGGTTTTATTCAGTTAAAACAAAAATTTTGCTAAAGTCCAGGTTTGAACCCAGGACTTCTCAAACACTCCTAAATCACTTAACCATCAAAGAAAACAATCAATTATGATAATTCTTGCACACATAAACTTTTATGTGTAGCCTCCTAGCGGCTCCCACGCCCAAGGCCCAATCCTACTAGGCCCAAATTCAGGGCGTTACAACTACTCCAATAGCAAACACGAGCCATCTCTCTAATTGGAAATGTAGATGACATAATAATCCTTCTTAGTATTTGATTCAAATGCTCACTTTGATTCTTTTTCGAGATTACGGGCTTATTTAGATTATCTACTGACGTAAATTGTCTTTCTCGCAATGTAAACGTTCTTACAATTCCACTTATCTTCATGAAACATCCCAAACCCAGCCCACGAGCCTTGACCGAATCTGGTATGTTCCTTGAGTAGACCATTTCTAAAATACGTAGATTTCTTTGGAAAAATTTGGGTGATTTTGAGGAAAAATTGATTTGTGTTGAGTTCATTTGAAAACATTGTTATTCTTGAAATCAGGGATGTAGTAAAGCCTTGTTTTTAAATTCCAAAACCTCAAATTAAAAGACATGCCGAATTTGTTTTAGAGTTTACCTTTAGATAGAAAATTATTTCCGATTAGGTGTCAAAATATTTACAAATGTATTTTAAGAAAAGCTATTTAATAATCGTAACATAATAGACGTTAAAAGCATGCATAAACAGTTTAATACCAAGTGGCTTTATTACATCGAAAACAAACCCGGATAAATCCAAATTTAAAACATAAAGTCTCAAAATAAAAGATCACTGAGCTGAGCATGGCCACCACTAAGTTCCTGCCGACTCGGTCCATCTACTGAGTGTCACCTGAAAATATATCCCACAACGGGGTGAGTCATACAGACTCAGTGTATAACCACCATCACAAAGTCCCAACGACTTAGGCAAATCAGTTCATACATATATATATAGCAATTAAATATAATGGTGGAATCCCGACCCAAACCTAGATAACCATCCGCTACACATCACCCGTACCAACCATCACACCGTGGGGACTACTAAGTCGACCCTCCATCCGCTACACATCATCGAAGGCAGTCACTGCAGACGACTAGCACATCGCCCTTATAAATTCGTGGCATAGCCACCAAATAAAATATTTTGTGACATAAGTCACCACATTCAGATTATGTGACATGAGTCACCAGATATCGTGGTAAAAACCACCAGATCACTTCCCCTTTCATAATCACCCACATGCTCTATGTCATACAAATCATGCTAATATCATGCCATTTTCCTTATTCTGCATTCTTATCAATATTCACATACGTGCCATAACAGATATTCATAACTATTAACATAGCTTTGGAAAATAACGTACCTGAATATGCCGTACCATTAAATGGTACCTTAAGCCATATCTTTCACATTTTATTAACACACATATTAAAACATTACCATAAATCTATTAAGATTCAGTGTAGGGCTACACACCTGGTTTACTTAATGAGTTCCCTGAGATCCCGAAATCCTGATCTAAAGTTCTAGATCCTTAGTTCCTACATTTGGCCAACACTAGGTATTTTAGTAAAAGCCTAATAGGCTAAATAACCAAATCCCGGAGGATTACCGTAACCAAAAATCCTTACCTTGCTGCCGATTTGGTTACCACTCAAATCCCGAAACTTCGCGATATCCCCCTTGTAATCGGCCAAACACTAAGTCACCTAACTGGTTAGTTTCGACTTTCGAATGAATAAGGAACGGATCTGAATCACTAAATATGGCCTTGGCCGAATGTCAGATTCACTTACCTTGTGGATCTAAATCCCGAAATAGCTACTTGATTGTGGCATCTATCGAAATCCCTTAGATCCTTAAAATCCCGAAGATCACCTCCTCCTTTGTAATCAACAATACCAGAATCCCGAAACCCTCCTTCAGAGTTTCGACCAAAGTACATTAGTAGGATTCGTTCTTGAGTTTCGGCTAAAAGAAAATAAAAAGAAAGGGAATCGAATAACATTTAATCCTACTCTTAACACAGAAGTCGCCTGCTCCTTCGCTTGAACTCTCAGGGATATTCGGCCATAGACTAGATGTTGACTGCTAAGTTTCGGCTTTTGGAAACTTATGGAAGAAGAAGAGAATGGAGTACAAAGGGATTCAGCAATGGGGTGATTTGAGTTGAAGATGTTGCGGGAAGGGTGAAATAGATAGAAGAAGATTTCTGCTTTTGGAAGTGAGTAAGAAGAAGGAAGAATAGAAAAGAACACAAGTTGATCTCTTTGGGATTTTTGGCACAAATGAAAAGATGAGAAGAGGAGCAATTTCGGCACACCTATCTTACTATACCAAAGCCGAAAATGTCATCCTTCTATGCCCCATATTCTGCCAACTCCTCTTCCCTTATCTAATCCCTTATTTTTCTCCTTATTTTTCTCTTTATCACCCATTCAAAAATAATTGAAATAAATCAATAATTATCCTTTGCTTTAGCCGAAATTTTAAAAGGATTTAACCACTTCTAAAGCTCCTCCCTCAGTCTCCCAATGCCGTCCACTACTCCTCTTTGTTGCCGCAAAAATAAAAGCTCTTATTTTGCTTCCCTTGTGATTCGAACCTAGGCCCTATCCATTGCATATGGCGTCACTTACAGAGGCTTTAAGTGGCGCCTCCTTGCCACTTTAACAAGCTGATTTTTGTGTCTAATTTCCCCTACAATTTCTCTTAAGGCCTATCAGGCTTAGCTCCCCTCTTTGAACTTAAAATCGAATAATTTCCAAGGCATTTTTCTATACTCTAAAGTTCTCAAAATTCATAGAGCACATTCAAATTACACACAGGCATGCCACTTCATACAATTAAGCATTAATGCATAAGCCATAAATCTCAGATATTACAGTTCTACCCCCTTAAAATAATTTCGACCTCGAAATTACCTGACTAAAATAAGTGAGGGTATTGCTGTTGCATTGCTTCTTCTGGCTCCCACGAAGTTACTTCCGATCCATGATTACGCCATAATACTTTGACTAGAAGAACTGATTTCCTCCGTAGCACTTTCACATCTCGCTCCAAAATCTGAATCGGCTCTTCCTCGTAGGACAAATCTAGTCTTAGCTCCACCTCCTCAACTGGCACCATATGAGATGGATCCGATCGGTATCGACGTAGCACCAAAACATGGAATACATCGTGCATCTGCTTCAACTCCGGAGGTAACTCTAGCTTGTATGCCACTGGTCCAACTCGCTTTAACACCCGATAAGGTCCTATAAACCTGGGACTTAGCTTCCCTTTGCGACCAAATCTCATCACCTTCTTCCAAGGTGACACCTTAAGAAACACTTGATCTCCTACATCAAATTCTATTTCCTTCCGCTTAAGATCTGCGTACGACTTCTGCCTGTTAGATGCTTCCTTTAACAGTGTCCAAATTACCTTAACTTTCTCTTCAGATTCTGCCACAATCTCTGGACCCAAAACTTGACGTTCCCCTAATTCCGTCCAACACGTCAGTGTGCGACACCTCTGCCCATACAACGCTTTATACGGTGCCATCCGAATACTGGCCTGATAGCTATTGTTGTATGCAAATTCTGCTAAAGGCAAATACTCTTCCCAACTTCCTCTGAAGTCTATTACACAGCCTCTCAACATATCCTCTAACACTTGGATTACTCGTTCAGATTGACCGTCCGATTGTGGATGAAATGCCGTAGTGAAATCCAATCTGGTGCTTAAAGCCTGATGTAGAGCTTTCCAAAACCGAGACGTAAACCTTGAATACTTATCCGAGATAATTGATACCGGCACTCCATACAACCTCACAATCTCCGCCACATACGACTTCGCCAACTTCTGCAAAGAATAATCAACCCGCACCGGAATGAAATGCGCAGACTTTGTCAATCGATCCACTATCACCCATACCGAGTCCTTCTTAGTATGCGTAAGGGGAAGCCCACTAACAAAGTCCATGGTGATTCTCTCCCACTTCCACTGCGAAATCATTATCGGCTGAAGCAACCCTGACGGAACTTGGTGTTCAGCCTTAACTTGCTGACATGTTAAGCACTTCCCCACAAATTCGATAACTTCCCTCTTAAGATCAGGCCACCAAAACTATTCCCTTAAATCTCTGTACAACTTGCTACCTCCAGGATGCATAGCATAGGGGCTACCATGCGATTTCTGAAGAATCCTCCACCTTAACTCCTTGTTCCTCGGCATACAGACCTTACCCTTAAAACTCAATACTCCTTCGTCATTAATACCATAATCTTCCAACTCTCCACTCTGCACTTGCCGTAGCTTAGCACTTAGATCCTCATAATTGACTTTCTTTCACCTCACTCAACCATGTCGATTTGACTTGCAACTCCACCAGCAAACTTCCATCATCATACAAGCTTAGATGTGCGAACATCGCGCTCAGATCCGACACTACTTTCCGACTTAGGACATCTGCCATTACATTCGCCTTGCCCGGGTGATACTCTATAGAACAGTAGTAATCCTTTAATAACTCCACCCACCTTCGCTGTCTCAGATTCAGCTCTTTCTGAGTCAGCAGATACTTAAGGCTCTTGTGGTCTGTGTAGATCACTGACTTTTCTCCATACAAATAGTGCCTCCACACCTTAAGAGCAAAGACCACTGCCGCCAACTCCAAGTCATGCGTCGGGTAGTTAACCTCGTGTGGCCTCAGTTGTCGAGACGCATAAGCGACTACTTTCCCGTCTTGCATTAATACGTATCCCAATCATGTGTGAGAAGCATCACAATACACCACAAAGTCCTTCCCTGCCTCCGGCTGAATCAAAACCGGAGCTTCAGTCAAAACCCTCTTAAGCTTCTCAAAGCTCTCCTGTTGCTTATCTGTCCATACGAAAGGTACCTCCTTTCACAACAATTTCGTCAGCGGTGCGGTTATTGATGAAAACCCTTCTATAAACCTTCTGTAGTAGCCTGCTAATCCCAAGAAACTACGAACCTCAGCCACAGACTTAGGTGGTTTCCAATCTAATACTGCCTCAATCTTTTGAGGATCCACCCTTATTCCTTCTACAGACACCACATGCCCTAAAAATTCAACCTCCTTAAGCCAAAATTCACACTTGCTGAATTTGGCATAGAGTTTCTTCTCCCTTAACACTTGCAACACTATCCGGAGATGCTCATCATGTTCCTTCTCAGACTTAGAATACACTAGGATGTCGTCGATGAACACAACGACGAATCGATCCAAGTAAGGTTAAAAAACCCGATTTATCATATCCATGAACACGGCTGGGGCATTCGTCAATCCAAACGGCATTACTAGAAACTCATAATGGCCGTATCTTGTTCAGAAAGCTGTCTTATGGATATTTGCTTCCGTCATCCTAAGCTGATGATATCCAGATCGTAGATCTATCTTTGAGAATACTGCTGCCCCCTTAAGCTGATCGAACAAGTCGTCTATCCTTGGCAACGGGTACTTGTTTTTGATGGTCAGCTTATTCAACTGACAATAATCTATGCATATACGCATAGTTCCGTCCTTCTTCCTCACAAACATGACCGGTGCTCATCACGGAGACACACTGGGTCGAATAAACCCACGATCAAGTAACTCTTGGATTTGAGCCTTGAGCTCAGCTAACTCCTTTGGTGCCATTCTATACGGAGCAATTGACACAGGAGCTGTTCCCGGCAGCAAATCAATTCCGAACTCCACCTCCCTATCCGGGGGTATTCCAGGTAACTCCTCCGGAAAAACATCCACAAATTCCCTTACGGTTCTAACTCGACTAACTCCCCCTTCTTTTGCATCCAACGCACTAACGAAAGCCAAAAATGCCTTGCACCCTTTCCAAACCATCTTATCATCCTTTAGAGCAGAGACTACGTTAGACAAGTAGTTTCTTCTTTCCCCTATCATAATTATCACCTCATCCTCCGGGGTCCTTAATTCCATTCGCTTAGCTACACATAGCCCGATGTTCCACTAGCCAGTCCATGCCAAGAATGAGATCAAATTCTCCGAAAGGTAGTTCTATTAAGTCGGCAGGGAATATCACTCCCTGAATCTCTAGAGGTACACTCTGAAATATCTTATTCACAACTACAGTTTGACCTAATAGGCTTACTACAGTCATCTTCCTATTAGACAGTTCAGAGGCTATGCCTAATGTTTCAACTACTCTACATGCAACATATGAGTGGGTCGAGCCAACATCAATCAAAGAAAAGTAAGGCTTGTAAGCTATAAGAAACGTACCGGTTATGACGTCTGGTGCGTCTCCATCCTCCCTCCGGCGAACTGCATACACCAGATCCGGCTGTCTTGCCTCTGTGTTACCAACACCTCGACCCGGTGCTCCACGTCCTCTTCCAGAACCATTAACTCTACCAGTCGGACCACGACCCCGTTGAGGCTGCTGTCCACCTCTTCCAGCCTGATTGAAACCCTGACCTACTGGTCGGCTCCCGTTTATTCTTATAAGACAGTCCTTAATTATGTGTTCCTTGGACCCACACTTGAAACATCCTCCTGTCTTTTTCCAACACTCTCCTAGGTGCATCTTTCCACACTGAGTACAAGTACGGTATTGCCCTCCAGTAACAACTTGCTGCCCTCGTGGCCCATCAACCTTAGGCCTCTTTTGAATATTCTCGGATGACCCTGGCGGCCCAAAACCTCTCTTTAGCCTATTCCAATCTGCATTCTACCTTACAGAGTCCTTAATTCCTTCGGCTACCTTAGCCTTCTCTACTAACACTGCAAATTCCCGCTTCTGCTGTGGAGCTATTAATAATCTCAAGTCATCCCTCAGTCCATTTTCAAACCGGACACATCGTTCATGCTCCGTAACCACTATCCCTCGAGCATACCGGCTCAACCTTAAGAATTTAGCCTCGTACTCCGTTATGGACTTGCTCCCTTGAACCAGCCCCAGAAATGCCTTCCTCTGCGCATCAGTATAACTAGTTCCAACATACTTCTTCTGGTACACCACCTTAACATACTCCCAAGTGAGATCCTTAGCTGTGGCACCATCCCGAACTGTGAGCCACCATTGATATGCCTCATCGCGAAGTAGCAACACCATTCTTTTCAGTTTGTCCTCAGCAGTCAGATCCAACTCATCCATAATTCGCTCGGTCACCTCCAACCAACACTCAGCCGTACTGGGTGCCACACGGGATACACCACGGAATACCTCAGCTCCATTGGCTCGGAGTCGCTCGGGTACAGATTTTTGAGCTCCCATACCTCCACCTGCTCCAGCCACCATCTCAAGAACTCGCAGCACTGCTTGCAATACAGTATCATCCCCTGTCTAATCTTGCTGCTCAACACCAGCAGCTGGTGGTGGGGGTGGTGGTACCTCATTTTCAGACCCTTGACCCGATCTAATGGGTTCCGATATGGTCAGTCTGCCTCTACCATGTCCTCGCACATTACGACCACGTCCCCTAGAACTCATTCCTACGATCACGCTTTAATCTGATTACAAAGGTTTATGTATTAGCCTTTGTTCCACTGATTACTCGCGAAGAAATTTTATGAAAAGAAATTTAATAGTGGTTCTTTCGATCATTCAGAGTTTTCATTTCAAGTTTTCTACCTTAATTCCGAGAAACACATCCATTCAGTACTATCTACACACACATTCACCATTTGAACATTTTTGTCTCTTCCTATTCTAGGGGTATTTCTGTAATTTGTCCTATAGGGGTATTTTGGTAAATTTCCAAATCATGGTATCTTGATATTTCGAATAGAATAGGGATTTTGGATATTTTTGTAAAGTAGGAGTATCTTAGTAAAAATTGAGGGTAGTATGGTAATTTTAAAAACCAAGGGCATTTTAGGTAATTTTGTAAATCGGGATTATTTTGGAAAAATTTTCAAAATACATTTTGCTACCAATCAAAGGGGTATTTGGATGATTTTAGAAACTAAGGTTTTTTTTTTGTAAAAATATGGCTAGTCCCTTTCGGGTTTTATTTATTGAGTTTAGCCCGTGAATAAGTCCTCTTGGTTAGGGTGAACCGTCACTACGCACCAGGTAGGATTCGAGCGAAGAGGAGGTGAGTCACTAGGACTGCTTAAATACCAGGCTCTTCCTAAATCCAATCCTAGACATGCGCACAATGGTTGCCACACCCTAACTCGGCGTCTTAGTCACAGGTTTGTTTAATTAGGCTTTAAAGTTTTATGTGATTCTATGTTGGAGTAACCTAATCCTAAGGTTCAATAGCTTAATATACCAATCTACGTTCTCATTATTCCCACATACATATCATACAATAAATCACACAACGGTTAGGGGTACTTACCTAGTGGACTTCGAGTCGGAGACTTAGGTGCCACGTCAGAAAACCTGCTCAAAAAAATTTTCACAAAACTTATTTGGGCTCGAATTTGAAAACATTGTGGGCTTTAAACCCAAGGCCGAGAGTTTAAAACTGGGCTCTGATACCAAGCTGAAACACCCCAAACCTGGCCCACGAGGCTTGACCGGATCTGGTATGTTCCTTGAGTAGACCATTTCTAAAATTCGTAGATTTCTTCGGAAAAATTTGGGTGATTTTGAGGAAAAATTCATTTGTGTTGAGTTCATTTGAAAACATTGTTATTCTTGAAATCAGGGATGTATTAAAGCCTTATTTTTAAATTCCAAAACCTCAAATTAAAAGGCATGCCAAATTTGTTTTAGAGTTTACCTTTAGCTAGAAAATCGTTTGCGATTAGGTGTCAAAATATTTACAAATGTATTTTAAGAAAAGCTATTTAATAATCGTAACATAATAGAAGTTAAAAGCATGCATAAACAGTTTAATACCAAGTGGCCTTATTACATCGAAAACAAACCCGGATAAATCCAAATTAAAAACATAAAGTCTCAAAATAAAAGATCACTGAGCTGAGCATGGCCACCATTAAGTTCCTGCCGACCCGGTCCATCTACTGAGTGTCACCTGAAAATATATCCCACAACGAGGTGAGTCATACGGACTCAGTGTATAACCACCATCACAAAGTCCCAACGACTTAGGCAAATCAGTTCATACATATATATATAGCAATTAAATATAATGATGCAATCCCGACCCAAACCTAGATAACCATCCGCTACACATCACCCGTACCAACCATCACACCGTGGGGACTACTAAGTTGAGCCTCCATCTGCTACACATCATCGAAGGCAGTCACTGCAGACGACTAGCACATCGCCCTTATAAATTTGTGGCATAGCCACCAGATAATATATTTTGTGACATAAGTCACCACATTCAGATTATGTGACATGAGTCACCAGATATCGTGGTAAAAACAACCAGATCACTTCCCCTTTCATAATCACCCATATGCCCCATGTCATACAAATCATGCTAATATCATGCCATTTTCCTTATTCCACATTCTTATCAATATTCACATACGTACCATAACAGATATTCATAACTATTAACATAGCTTTGGAAAATAACGTACCTGAATATGCCGTACCATTAAATGGTACCTTAAGCCATATCTTTCACATTCTTATTAACACACATATTAAAACATTACTATAAATCTATTAAGATTCAGTGTAGCGCTACACACCTGGTTTACTTAATGAGTTCCTTGAGATCCCGAAATCCCGATCTAAAGCTCTAGATCCTTAGTTCCTACATTCGGCCAACACTAGGTATTTTAGCAAAAGCCTATTCGGCTAAATAACCAAATCCCAGAGGATTATCGTAACCAAAAATCCTTACCTTGCTGCCGATTTGGTTACCACTCAAATACCAAAACTTCGAGATATCCCCCCTTGTAATTGGCCAAACACTAAGTCACCTGACTGGTTAGTTTCAGCTTTCGAATGAATAAGGAACGGATCTGAATCACTAAATATAGCCTTGGCCGAATATCAGATTCACTTACCTTGTGGATCTAAATCCCGAAATAGCTACTTGATTGTGGTATCTGTCGGAATCCCTTAGATCCTTAAAATCCCGAAGATCACCTCCTCCCTTGTAATCGACAATAGCAGAATCCCAAAACCCTCCTTCAGAGTTTCAGCCAAAGTACATTAGTAGGATTAGTTCTTGAGTTTCGGCTAAAAGAAAATAAAAAGAAAGGGAATCGAATAACATTTAATCCTACTCTTACCACAGAAGTCGCCTGCTTTTTCCCTTGAACTCTCAGGGATATTCAGCCATAGACTAGATGTTGACTGCTAAGTTTCGGCTTTTGGAAACTTGTGAAAGAAGAAGAGAATGGAGTGCAAAGGGATTCGGCAATGGGGTGATTTGAGTTGAAGATGTTGCGGCAAGGGTAAAATAGATAGAAGAAGATTTCGGCTTTTGGAAGTGAGTAACAAAAAGGAAGAATAGAAAAGAACACAAGTTGATCTCTTTGGGATTTTCGGCCAACTCCTCTTCCCTTATCTAATCCCTTATTTTTCTCCTTATCTTTCTCTTTATACCCATTCAAAAATAATTGAAATAAATCAATAATTATCCTTTGCTTTAGCCAAAATTTGAAAAGGATTTAACCACATCTAAAGCTCCTCCCTCAGTCTCCTAATGCCGTTCACTACTCTTCTTTGTTGCCGTAAAAATAAAATCTTTATTTTGCTTCCCTTGTGATTCGAACCTAGACCCTGTCCACTACATATGGCGTCACTTACAGAGGCTTTAAGTGGCACCTCCTTGCCACTTTAACAAGCTGATTTTTATGTCTAATTTCCCCTACAATTTCTCTTAAGGCCTATCAGGCTTAGCTCCCCTCTTTGAACTTAAAATAGAATAATTTCTAAGGCATTTTTCTATACTCTAAAGTTCTCAAAATTCATAGAACACATTCAAATTACACACAGGCATGCCACTTCATACAATTAAGCATTAATGCATAAGCCATAAATCCCGGATATCACACTTCATTTTGAACTTAGACAATCAATGAGCTAATATTTTCTTGTCACAATTTCGCTATGCATACAAAATATAAAAGATAGAAACATAAAAGGCATAATAGTGAAATGTGAAATTAACTTTATTTATTTATTCATCGTTCATATAAATAGAAAGCACTTACATTTTCACTACAATATGGGCGTGGTCTAAGTGGCGTGGTCTTGTCTACCCAATTGATGCATTCGGTGTACACGTAGGGCGCATAGCTAATGTTAGAGTTTAACAAAAGGATTGCTCTCTAAAATGTGTGAATATGTATAAAGGAAGAAAATGACAAGTGTGTTAAGAGTTATTGGGTAATGAGGGTATCGCCAAAGGTAAGATACACCTAGTTTGTCTAGTTATAGTGTAAGTTACGTTCTAACGAGATGGTTAGGGATGAATGAAGGGATAAATCAAGGATATGTAAAGATTTTGGATTCTTGTATACGTTTCTCATACCTGTAAGCCACTAATAAGGGCAGTTTGGAAAGTTGGTTACACGTTTCAAGTTCCACTATGAGAACATGGGTTTTGCATATATATTGATTGAGCTTTATAAGAAAAGGGGGAGTTATCTTCTTCATTCTATAGGAAAAAATCATTGTTTGACTTGCTTTGGAGTTGATCAGGGATCTTTGTTGCTGAGCTAAGACTAAGGATTAGAGTTCATGTAGAAGGTTGTTTCATATTCTGGGTAAGTATTATAGACTTTCATGTTAACTTCTAAAAGAGTAAGTCTGTTTTATGTACGTAAATAGTAAGATGAGGAAGTAAGGTGTTGTATGGGGGTCATTTGGGTTCCAGATGTTGATAAAAGCCATACGAATTAGTTTTAATGGGATCCCTATGTCATATAAGTAGTGATTGATAGATCTTCGTGTTGGATGCTTAGGATCTTGAGAGGAAGTTGTTATTCGTGGGTGTTAGGTGAGTATCTAAACTAACTCATGTATGTATATTGTTTATTCTAAATAGTTCTCTGAAGAACCATATGAACTACAAAATGAAACTAGAAAAGCATGGTATGATGAATATACTGATGTGTGAAAATTAGTTACAGATTGCTTGTGTGACTCGTATGAATCTTACAGGTATAGAGTATGTGATAAATAACCTGAAGTTGAAGCTTGACTTTATAGACATGTTTTCAATGCATGAGGTGAATAGTGTGCTACGCTTAAATAGTGTCAATACATGAAAGGTTTGCTAGTGAGTTTATGTGTAACAACCTGATTTAGACCCTATTCAGAAAAGTGGTTTTGGGACCGCAAGTCTGAGTTACAAAAATAGTTTAAATTTTTTTTTAGTGTTTAAAATATGAGAATTTATATGTGTGAAAATTTCATGTGAAAATTTTATCGTTTGTGTGCTCGATTTAATCAAAGGATTTAATCGCATAAAATGCAAAAGTGGCATACTATTTGTTTAAGTGTTTATTTGTCATGGTGAATTAAATATGAAGTCTTTATGTTGCAATTAGACCATGGTTGTAATGAGTGGACATTTATGGACAACCATTAAGTGATTATTATGTTTACTAATCAAGGGTAATTTTGTAAATGTGATATTATGTTGATTAAAACATAAAATAAATCATTTCTTTCATCACTTTTGTCCATCCACCACCGAAACATAGAAAAAGATAAGGGGTTAAGAGTTTTGAAGCATTCGGCTCTTGTGCAAGCTTGATTAAGGTTTGTTTTTTATCCGTTTTTGATTATTTCTATGTTCTGTAATCATTGCTTCGTGTTTTAGGTAGCCCATACTTGAATTTCTAAAATTGTTGATGATTTCGTGAGATGCCATTGCTGATAGTTTGAGCTTTGTGAAGTTTGATGATAAAAAAATAAGCATGTGATGATAGATTAACCTGTTTTGTTAAGTGAATTTTGGTGAAAATGTATAGTGATGATTAAATTGTGAAATGTGTTAATTGTGGAGTTAAATTATGAAATAAATGAAAGATATGGAATGCTAGAGGTTATATGAGAATTCGGCTAAGCTATGATTTTAATGAATTTGGTAAATCTTGTATATTTGTGAAATAGGGACTAAAATGTTCAAATGTGAAATTATGAGGGCTAATGTGTAAAAAAGGCCAAATTATTTGTTTATGTATTGAAAATGTGAAATTATGAGGGCTAATGTGTAAAAAAGGCCAATTTATGTGTTTTTGGATTGAATTGAATGAATGTGTGATTAAATTATTTAAATATTAATTTATTTAGATCAAGAACGAAAGAAATCAGAATTAGATCAGGGGAAGTTGAAAGTTGTCGAATAGTCGCTTCGATCTGTTCGTTTCTGTACGAGGTAAGTTCCTAAGTAAATAAATGTCGTTAAATTCGATTATATATATTTTATTTGTATCAAATTGAATTATTACATGTATAATTTAAGTGAATGCTGAATTGGAAAAAGTGTGGAAGAATTGTCTATGAGCTTGAATCTATCAAGTTATGACGTCTGAAATCCTCGTAGAAACCTTAGGAATAGTTAGGATACATATGTCATGCCATAGGATTCTGACATGTGTTTTCGTGTAAGACCACGTATGGAACGTTGGCATCGACTTGTGTTTACGTGTAAGACCATGTCTGGGACATTGGCATCGTATTTGATTCGTGTAAGACCCTGTCTGGGATAATGGCATCGATATGTGATTACATGTAAGACCACGTCTGGGACATTGGCATTGTACGAGATTTTCGACTATCCGAGTGTCCTTATTAATTCTGAATGGTTCAACGGGCATGATCAAGTTAAGATCGAATGTGAAAATGAACTAAAAGGTTCAAGTACGTGTTATGTTATATGAATATCAAAGTAAGGTAAGTATATGTTTGAGATGAATATATGAATTAGACATGGTAAAAGAGAAATTTATATGTTCTTATGAGTATATATGCATTCGGCCATTTTTGTTATAATACTATTGTATATGTGATAATATTGAGTTTGCAAGCATAATAAATGTACATTTGGTTAAGGTTTGTTTGATTTAGCTAGTTAATTTAATGCGAATGTTTATTTGATCATTATTTGCTTATGACTTAGTAAGCTATAAAAGCTTACTCTGTGTGTGTGTTTTTTCATTGTTTTATAGATTATCAAAGCTACGTGAAGCTGGGGCATCGTTGAGGATCATCACCACACTATCGAACTATATTTTGGTACCTTTTGAAAATGTACATATTAAAGTATGGAATATATAGGCTAAAGAACCTTGATTATGTTTTGAAATGTGTAATTATAGCCTTGTGATATGGCTTGATAATGAATGTGATTATGGATGAGTTTAGTTAATGCTATATGATGCAAAAATTGGTATGTTTTGATGTGTTCTTGAATGGCCAAATGAAATGGTCTATATTGGTAAGTTCATGGTTGATTTGGAAAATTGATATGATGAGAAATGCTATGAATTGAAACGGTTCTAAATGAAGTATGAATCATATGTTTTGACATGAAATCTATGCTTTGAATTGGTATGTATGAGTTGGAGTTGTGTATGGATATGAATGATGTTGTTAGGAGTCAAATTGTGCATGTTTTGGTATGTTTTTGGATGCCTTTGGGACATGAATTGAGATTTGTTTGATGCTTGTAGGTTTGACCCAAATTTTGGGTGGCAAATTGGCCTTGCAAATGGCCTATAGTTGCCCACATGGTTGAGCACACAGGCGTGTGTCTCGACTGTGTCTCTCATGGTTACATTTCGAAATAAGTCAGGAAGCCACACGGGCCGGACACACGAGCGTGTGACTAGTAGTGTGAACAAGTCAGTAGCCTCCCTAAATTTCACACGGCCAGGCATACGGGTGTGTCTTGTGGCCGTGTGGACAAGTCAGTATGTATGCCCTGTTTTGCAACGACCGACATACAGGTGTGTCTAATTCCATTTGAGGCACACGGCATGCCTACACGGGCGTGTGACCTCTGTAACTTTGAAAAAAATATTTAATTTTTGAAAAAATTTGTATGTGCTCGATTTAGTCCCGCCCCCTTCCCAATGCATGTTTAAGGTCTCATACACCTTCTAAAGGGACTCTATGTGCATTCTTCGTTATGGAATGTTTGTGAATGTTTGATGTTAATGAATTGTTTATGTTTTGATCGATATGTCTGGTAACACCTCTTAACCTTAGTCCGATGACAGATACAAGTTAGGGGTGTTACATTTATTGCTATTAGTGCTACGGTTTAGTTAGTTCTAGGACTAACATAGTGCGTGTGAGTCTAGCAATACATGCCATATTATTATACTGCGATAGTGTGATGATTCCTGATAATTAAAATGTGTTTTCATATAGTAAATGGATCTCGATCGAGCCGTAGCTGATGATGTGGAAAGTAATGCGCCCGCTCCTACTCAGGGGGCAGCGTCGGCTGATTCTAAGCTGATTTCAAGTAGTCATGAGAGTGAGGCTAAACAAGCCTTCTATCAAATGATGAACGATTGGTTCACATAGTACATTCGTACAAATCCTGCTGTTCAACAACCCCAACCCTGCCTAATCCTCCTCCGATACCTATAATACCTCAAGTATTTAATCCGATGAGATCACATAAGCATCTTGTGGATAAAATTAGAAAATACGAGGCTGAAAAATTTAGAGCCACTATTGATGATGATGCTGAGCGAGCTGAATCTTGGCTGGATAATACTATCCGTGTATTTGATGAACTACCTTGTACCCCTGACGAGTGTATTAAATGTGATGTATCATTGCTTTGAGATTCTGCTTATCACTGATGGAATACACTGGTTTCGGTAGTTCCGAGAGAACGGGTTACCTGGGAGTTCTTTCAGACTGAATTTCGTAAGACCGTAATAGAATATGAGCGAGAATTTGTGAGACTTAGCAGATATGCATGAGAGTGTGTTTCAACAGAAGCAATTATGTGTAAAAGATTTGAGGACGGGATGAATGAAGACATTAAATTACTCGTTGGGATTCTTGAAATAAAAGAGTTCATTGTACTTGTTGAACGAGAGTGAAAAGCTGAAGAGCTCAGGAAAGATAAAAGAAAAGCTGACTTGAAGCTAAAGATTTACGTAAGAGATCCTCGAGTAAGTCATTCCAATTGGCATCAAAGAAATTTCGAGATAACTTTAGCCGTTCAAAGGCTACTGTGGGTTATTCTAAACGTGATCGAGATAGACCACCTATGAGCTCAAGAGCTACCTCAGTAGCTAGTATTGGTAACATTTGACCGAACCAACATGAGTGTAAAAATTATGGTAAATGACATCCCGGTAACTATAGATTGAATGATCGGGCCTGCTTAAAATGTGGATCGATGGATCACTTAATTCGTGAATGCCCTGAGTTGGTTAAGCAAGACATGAAGCAGAATATAAGGCCGAGTAATACGACAGCTCATGGTAAACCACCCAGAAATATGGGTAACGTGAGTGGCAGTCAGAGAGGAAATAAAGACACAGCTGTTAGATCCGAGGCTCGTGCACCTGCCAGAGCTTATGCTATTCGCGCTCGCGAAGAAGCTCCGTCTCTAGATGTGATTACTGGTACTTTCACTCTCTATGATACTAGTGTGTTGCATTGATTTATCCTATTTTAACTCATTCTTATGCATGTGAGACTTTAGTATCCAGTAAGACTTTACTTGTTTAGTCTACTGAGTTTGTGATTAAAGTATCGAATCCCTTAGGCTGGTGTGTTTTGGTTGATAAAGTATGCAAGTTGTCCGTTGATGATTCGAGATTCATGTTTTCTGGCTAATTTGATGTTGTTTCCATTCGATGAGTTTGATATAATTCTGGGTATGGATTGGTTAACATTGCATGATGCTATTTGAACTCCAAATGGAAGACTATTGATTTGTGATGTCAGAATGATGAGATTATTCGGATTGAGTCTAATGATCTGAATGGTTTACTGGCAGTGATATCTTTGATGTTAGCTCAGAAATATGTGAGAAAAGGTTGTAAAGCTTACTTTGCTTATGTGCTCTATTCTAAAGTAACCGAAAAGAAGATTGAATCAGTACCAGTTGTGTGTGAGTATCCGGATATGTTTCTCAAAGAATTACTGGGTTTACCACTGATTCGAGAGGTAGGGTTTGGTATTGAGTTAGTGCAGGGGATGACTCCGATTTTGATAGCTCTGTACAGAATGGCACCAACTGAATTAAAAGAATTGAAAGCTCAGTTGCAAGAATTGATGGATAGAGGCTTCGCACGACCGAGTTTTTCTCCCTGGGGTGCACTAGTTTTGTTTGTGAAAAAGAAAGAAGGAACTATGAGAATGTGCATCGATTACCGACGACTTAATAAGGTGACTATAAAGAATAAATATCCTTTGCCACAGATTGACGACTTGTTCGATCAGTTGAAAAGGGTACAATGTTTTCTAAGATAGATCTGAGATCAGGTTATTATCAGCTGTGAGTTAAATACTCTGCTATGTCGAAAACTGCTTTTTGAACGAGGTATGGACACTACGAGTTCCTGGTTATGCCTTTCGGACTTAGTAATGCCCCTGCTGCTTTTATGGATCTAATGAATAGGGTCTTCAAATAGTATTTGGATCAATTTGTTGTTGTGTTCATAGATGACATATTGATCTATTCCTGTAATGAATTCGAGCATGCTGAACATTTGAGATTAGTGCTATAGACTTTGCGTGACCAGCAGTTGTATGCAAAGTTTAGTAAATGTGAGTTCTGGTTACGAGAAGTCAGTTTTCTGTGACATATTGTATTAGCATCGAGTATTCAGGTTGAACAAGGTTTTGGCTATACTAGATTAGAAGCCTCCTAGAAATGTATCCGAAGTCTGAAGTTTTCTGGGATTAGCTGGTTAATATAGACGGTTTGTAAAAGGTTTCTCTATTATTGCAACCCCGATGACACGACTACTTCAAAAAGATATTAAGTTCAAATGGTCAAAAAAGTGCCAGAAAAGTTTCAATCAGTTGAAAGCTTTGTTGACCGAAGCCCCAGTGCTAGTTCAGCCAGAATCAGGTAAAAAATTCGTTATCTATAGTAATGCATCTTTGAATGGTTTAGGCTATGTTTTGATGTAGGAAGGTAAAGTTATAGCTTATGCTTCAAGACAGTTAAAGCCACATGAAAAGAACTATCCGACACACGACCTGGAATTGGCAACTATTGTGTTTGCGTTGAAAATTTTGGCGCCACTATCTGTTTAATGAGAAATGTCACATTTATTCTGATCATAAAAGCTTAAAATATTAGATGACTTAGAAAGATCTGAATTTACGATAGCGAAGATGGCTAGAGTTAAAAGATTACGAGCTTGAAATTAACTACCATCCGGGGAAAGCCAGTGTTGTTGCAGATGCTTTGAGTCGAAAATCATTGTTTGCCCTACATGTGATGAATACTCAGATGGTTCTATCTAATGACGGCTCGATTGTGGCTGAGTTGAAAGTGAGACCATTATTTATTCAGCAAATCTGTGAAGCTCAGAAAGTCAATAATGAATTATTAGCAAAACTGGCTCAATGTGATGCCAATACTGATTCAAAGTTCTGAATTGATACTGAAGGTTGTTTGAGGTTCAAAGACCGAATGTGTGTTCTGAGAAATTCAGAGTTGATTCAGATGATTTTGAATGAAGCTCATTGTAGTCGGTTATCTATTCACCCGGGTAGTACAAATATGTATAATGATTTGAAACAGCTTTACTAGTGGCATGGTATGAAATGAGACATCTCTGACTTTGTTTCGAGATGTTTGATCGTCAACAAGTCAAAGCTGAACATCAGGTTCCGTCTGAGTTACTTCAACCGATTATTATACCCAAGTGGAAATGGGATAGAGTCATAATGGATTCTGTGTCAGGTTCACTTTTGTCACCGAGTAAGAAAGATGCAATTTGGGTTATTGTGGATAGATTGACTAAATTGACTCATTTCATTCTTGTTCACACAGATTAATCACTTGATAAGCTTGCTAATTTGTACATTTCTCGGATTGTAAGATTTCACGGAGTACCTATTTCTATTGTTTTGGATAAAGATCCGAGGTTCACATCATGGTTTTGGAAGAAACTACAAGATGCACTAGGTACGAAACTACACTTTAGCACTGCTTTTCATCCGCAAATAGATGGTCAGTCTGAACGAATTGTTCAGATACTCGAGGATATGTTGAGATGTTGCATTCTTGAGTTTAAAGGTACGTGGGAACGATACTTGCCACTGATTGACTTTACGTATAATAATAGCTTTCAATCGAGTATCAAAATGGCACCTTACAAGGCTTTGTATGATCGCAAATGTCAAACACCTTTGTATTGGACTAAGCTCAGTGAGAATAAGATACACGGGGTCGATTTGATCAAAGAGACTGAACAGAAAGTGAAAGTGATTCGCGATAGTCTGAAAGCCGCGTCAGATCGTCAGAAGTCGTATGCAGACTTGAAATGAAAAGTTATTGAGTTTTAGATTGGGGACAAAGTGTTTTTGAAAGTCTCACCGTGGAAGAAAATACTCCAATTCGGTCGTAAGGGCAAATTGAGTCCACGATTCATTGGGTTGTATGCAATTGCTGAACATATCGGGCCGGTTACTTACAGACTATTGTTGCCACCTGAGTTAGAAAACATTCATAATGTATTTCATGTTTCGATCCGACTCATCGCATATAAATTCTTCGTCTGATATTGAGATTCGATCCGATATGAAATACAAGGAAAAATCGATTCGAATTTTAGATCGCAAAGTGAAAGAATTGAGAAATAAGAAAATTTCTTTAGTAAAAGTTTTATGGCATCGACACGGGATTGAAGAAGCTACGTGGGACCCCGAAGATGCTATGAGAGAACGTTACCCAAACCTATTCGCTGATAAGATTTTCGAGGACAAATCCCTAAGGGGAGAGAGTTGTAACAGTTCGATTTAGACCCTATTCAGAATAGTGGTTTTGGGACCACAAATTCGAGTTTAAAAAATAGTTTAAAATAATTTTTAGTGTTTACAGTATGAGAATTTATATGTGTGAAAATTTCGTGTGAAAATTTTATCATTTGTGTCCTCGATTTAATCAAAGGACTTAATCGCGTAAAATGCAAAAGTGGCATACTATTTTTTTAAGTGTTTATCTGTCATGACGAATTAAATATGAGGTCTTTATGTTGCAATTAGACCATGATTGTAATGAGTGGACATTTATGGAAAACCATTAAGTGATTATTATGTTTATTAATCAAGGGTAATTTCGTAAATGTGATATTATGTTGATTAAAACATAAAATAAATCATTTCTTTCATCACTTTTGTCCATCCATCACCGAAACATAGAAAAAAAAAAGGGGTTAAGAGTTTTGAAGCATTCGACTCTTGTGCAAGCTTGATTAAGGTTTGTTTTTGATTCGTTTTTGATGATTTCTACGTTTTTGTAATTGTTGCTTACTGTTTTAGTTAGCCCATGCTTGAATTTCTAAAATTGTTGATGATTTTGTGAGATGCCATTGATGATAGTTTGAGCTTTGTGAAGTTTGATGATAAAAAGTAAGCATGTGATGATAGATTTACATGTTTTGTTAAGTGAATTTTGGTGAAAATGCATAGTGAGGATTAAATTGTAAAATGTATTAATTGTGGAGTTAAATTATGAAATAAATGAAAGATATGGGATGCTAGAGATTATATGAGAATTGGCTAAGCTATGATTTTAATGAATTTGGTAAATCTTGTATATTTGTGAAATAGGGACTAAAATGTTCAAATGTGAAATTATGAGGGCTAATGTGTAAAAAAAGGCCAATTTATGTGTTTGTGGATTGAATTGAATGAATGTGTGATTAAATTAGTTAAATTTGAATTTATTTGGATCAAAAATGAAAGAAATCAGAATTAGATCGGGGGAAGTTGAAAGTTGTCGAATAGTCGTTTCGATATATTTGTTTTTGGAAGAGGTAAGTTCCTAAGTAAATAAATGTCGTTAAATTCGATTGTATATATTTTATTTGTATCAAATTGAATTATTACTTGTATATTTAAGTGAATGCCGAATTGGAAAAAGTGTGGAAGAATTGTCTACGAGCTTGAATCGATCGAGCTACGACGTCTGAAAGCCCCATATGAACCTTAGGAATAGTTAGGATACATATGTCATGACATAGGATTTCGATATGTGTTTTCATGTCAGACCACACCTGGGACGTTGGCATCGACTTGTGTTTACGTGTAAGACCATGTTTGGGACATTGGCATCGTATTTGATTCGTGTAAGACCCTGTTTGGGATAATGGCATTGACAAAGCATAATACATATTTTAACCCCACGCTTGGCTTATTTTTGGATGAATTTTCATTAGATTTGATGAATTCGATGCTCCTAATCCCTTAATTTCATTTTTTTGTACTCAAGAGAGCTTAGGGAGTCAAAACGATCGAGAAACGGGCCAAAAATGGGCAAAATGGGCCTACCTAGGAAATCAACACGACCTGGACCATTGAACACAACCGTGTGTTACGAGCAGGATCAAACACCGCCTGGAACGTCACATACGGCAGATAAAACGGCCGTGTGTGACGAGCAGAATCGAAGGAGTCCAACACGGGCGTGCACCTGCCAAACCCAGGTTTAATCCTATTCGGAAAAGGTTACTTGGGGGCTAAGAAAGGCATTCTAAAGCCTATATAAACACCTAGGGGCAACCTAAAAGGGTACATCGATGAGGCATTGAGTAGAAGGCAGAAAATACTCGAAGACAACCGTCGGGAGCAACTTAGGAGAAGGATCTGTATCAAGACTGAAGATCTCTTATTAATTTCTCTTGAAGTTTTTGGGTTTTCTTATGTTTTGTTGTTTTTCCTATTTTAAGATGTTTCCCTTTATCATTATGAACTAAACCTCTAAAATACTTGAAGGGATGAAACCTAAGACGAATTTTATTATTATTTGATTTATAAGATAAATAGTTGTTCTTTTCTTAATTGTGAGTTCTTATTCTTGTTTTGATAATTCAGGTTATTGATTCAAGTCGAATGTGCTTATTCAATGGAGCAAAATTCCATGTTTAAGAGTGGATCAACACAATTAAGCGGAGTTGATTGCAACCCTAGAAATAGGGCGACGAAAATCTATCAGAATAGAGTCAAATCTAATAAGGGAATCCATAGATCGAGTTAATGCGACAATAGGGGTTTTAATTAGAAAGAGATTTCAATTAATCAACCTAGAGTCTGTTGTTTTTAGTCTTGAAAGAGATATTAACATAAAAGGGATTTCTATGGATTAAGTCAAGTGAATAAATCATATGAATCAAAAGTAATAAGTGAAGTCTAGGTGGATTCATCCTTAGGTATTGCCTTTATCATATAAATTGTCTAAAAGTATTTTCCTAATTCTTTCATTGTTGTGTTTAATTAGTTTAGTTTAAAATGAAATCACTCCAATTCTTAGGCTAAATAATAGAAAGATAGTAATTACTAGTACTCTTGGTCCTTGTGGATACGATATTACCGGTCTTATCATAACTATACTACTGAACGATAGGTGCTCTTGCCTTTTATTGTGATCATAGTTAGTTTTAGACACATCAGGCATCGATATGTGTTTACATGTAAGACCACGTCTGGGACGTTGGCATCGTAAGAGATTTTTGACTATCCGAGTATCCTTATTAATTCTGAATGGTTTAACGAGCATGATCGAGTTAAGATCGAATGTGAAAATGAACTAAAAGGTTCAGGTACGTGCTATGTTATATGAATATGAAACTAAGGTAAGTATATGTTTGAGATTAATATATGAATTCGACATGGTAAAAGAGAAATTTATATGTGCTTATGAGTATATATGCATTCTGCCATTGTTGTTATAATACTATTGTATATGTGATAATACTGAGTTTGCAAGCATAATAAATGTACATTTGGTTAAGGTTTGTTTGATTTGGCTAGTTGATTTAATGCGAATATTTATTTGATCATTATTTGCTTATGACTTACTAAGCTATGAAAGCTTACTCTGTGTGTGTGTTTGTTCATTGTTTTATAGATTATCAAAGCTACGTGAAGCTGGAGGATCGTTGAGGATCATCACCACACTATCGAACTATATTTTGGTACCTTTTGAAAATGTACATATTAAAGTATCGCATGTATAGGCTAGAGAACTTTGATTATGTTTTGAAATGTGTAATTATAGCCATGTGATATGGCTTGATAATGAATATGGATGAGTTTAGTTAATGCTATATGATGCAAAAGTTGGTATGTTTTTGTAACACTCCAAACCCGGCCCAAACACCACGGCCGAATTTAGAATGCTACTGAGGAAAAAGTTTGAAAAGAATTTGACATAAGGGTGAAAACATAATAATTTTTCGTCTTTTATAAAACATTGTACCTTTGAAATTCTAAGTAAAATTATGTTGTTACAAATTTCCGGATTTAAAACTTTAATATAAGTTTTTAAGAAAAAAAAATTTTTAAAAATAAAACATTCCCAAATATTAACTTGATCGTCAATCCAAATTAAACAAAATAAAAATCCCCAAATACTTTAAGTGGCCCTTATTACAGTAAATATTTATTCAAAAGTACTGAAAATATAAAGTGCATGAAATAAATAAAAACATCTTCTGCATGGCCACCTCGTATCCGCTCCAGCCCGGTCCAACATTTATGTATCACCTGCGATGTTTTTGAAAAAAATAGGGTGAGTCAAACCGACTCAGTGTGTAATTATTTCACATGCCTCCACAAATGGGCTTGGCCCACATCCACACAGTCCACATATACAATCATGCAAAATGAATCCCAACCCAACCTAGTGTCCATCCGCTACACACCCCCGTACCTGCCGCACACACCAGAGGATTACTAAATCACCCTCCAACCGCTACACACCTCCTTGGCAAACTTGCTGCTCAAGGTCGTGGCATAGCCACCGATCACCTAAGTGACCCAACATATCTGTATCCACAAGGTGACTCATGGTCATCCTCAATCCACGGTGATGCACACAGCTATCATCCGTCCACGATGTGGCACATAGCCAACATCAAGTGCCGATGTAGCTCGAGGCTAACATCAGACCACGTACATAAATATGTACACCCTATCCTTCAATAATCATATCCCAATCCCCATGCATATATATGTATCATGACAAAATAACAGTAAATTCTAATGAGCATACATCACAGGCTTACCACAATTTCACACATATACCAGAGGTAAATTAATATCATAAAACACTGACCGGATTAACCGATTACCCACCATGGGTAGCCACCATCTCAGCCATTATTTCCGGCTACCACACACAACATACATGCATATATATAACACAAATACAAACAATAGGAGAACAGTGCGATAACTACACACCTTTTTGGCACAGTCGACTAAATCCCGAAACCCAAAGCCTAAACGATTTGCACCTGAACTTGCCGAAATCTCCTACACAACCCTATGTTAGATTCGGCTCAACCCAAATAAACACATGAAATGGCCTTCGGCCCAACAATATTCCCTGCTTACCTTGATCACTCAAATCCCGAAAGATCTCTACTCCTTTAATGTTAGCCTACAGAAATCCCGATAACACCTTTCATGAGCCCGGCCATAACAAGAAAAGGGAGTTAGTCTTTCCCGATTTGATATCCGAATGGAAAATAATTGAGAAACAAATAGAACGAAATCCCTTTACCACAATATTGAGAATTGATTTGGAAGATTGATGGAAGGTGAATGTCGACACCTCCCCCTCTACAGGCCCTAGTAGATTCGGCCAAGGTTTCATAAAAGGAGAAAAACTCTTTCGGCTTTTGCAAATGGTTGGATCAATGAGAAGATGGAGAAGAAGAGAAGATAAGGTTTAGGAGATTTCGATTTCTGGTCACACAAGAAAAGAAAAAGGAAATAAAGCTTTTAGAAGAGAGAAAAAAAATCACAAAAAGATGCCTATCACTACACTAAGTAAATTTGGCACCTAGCTCCCCTTGTATGACCGAATTATGCCCCCTAAAGTCCCATATTCGGCCAACTCCTCAACCTCACTCCCTATCCCTTGTTTTTTTCCTATTTTCTCTCTACTCCACTCTTTCAAATGAGTTCAAATTAAGTCCAATCTCATCCCTTCTCTTTGCCACACATTTAAAATAATTTGACTCAGTCAAATCCCCCATTTTTAGTGCCATAGCCGAATCCAACTCTCCCCCTCCTCCTGATGCAAAAATAAATGCCAAAATGCTGCCTCTGCAGCTCGAACTTTGTCCCCTTTTAGCTCTCTGAGGCGTCACTCCCTCATGCTCTAAGTGGCGCCTCCCTTGCCACTCTGCCACTAGGTTACTTGTGTCCTATTCTCCACATTAATTTCCCTTAAGGCCTAGCTCCCTTAGCTCTCCCTCAACCAGGTTCAACCCAAAATTACACTGAGGCTCCTACCAACTCCCTAGGGTTCCAAAAACCCCCAACCATATACAAACAACACACAAAACACACTATCACATGAATTATGAATTAAAACGCATAACCCTTAAATCCCGAATGTTACAGTTCTACCCCCTTAAAAATAATTTCAGCCTCGAAATTACCTGGCTAAAATAGGTGAGGGTATTGCTGTCGCATTCCTTCCTCCGGCTCCCACGAAGCTTCTTCCGATCCGTGATTATGCCATAACACCTTGACTAGAGGAACTGATTTCCTTCGCAAGACTTTCACATCCCGCTCTAAGATCTGAATCAGTTCTTCCTCGTAAGACAAATCTGGCCTCAACTCTACTTCTTCAACTGGAACCACGTGCGATGGATCTGATCAGTAACGACATAACATAGAAACATGAAACACATCATGCATCTGCTTTAACTCCAAAGGCAATTCTAACTGATACGCCACTGGTCCAACCCGCTTTAGAATTCGATAAGGTCCTATAAACCTGGGACTCAGCTTACCCTTGCGCCCAAATCTCATCACCTTCTTCCACGGTGAAACCTTAAGAAACACTTGATCACCCACTGCAAAGTCTATTTCTTTCCGTTTAAGATCCGCATATGACTTCTTCCTATCAGATGCCTCCTTCAACCGTGCTCGAATCATCTTAACCTTCTCTTCCGACTCTACCTCTATCTCAGGCCCTAAAACATGACGTTCACCAAGTTCTATCCAACAAGTAGGTGTCTGACACCTCCGCCCATACAATGCTTTGTACGGCGCCATTCAAATACTTGCTTGGTAACTGTTATTGTAAGCGAATTCTGACAAAGGCAAGAATTCCTCCCAACTGCCCTTGAAGTCGATAACACATCCCCTTAACATATCCTCTAACACCTGAATCACCCTTTCAGACTGGCCATCCATCTGCAGATGAAAGGCAGTACTAAAATCCAATCTGGTGCCCAAAGCCTGATGCAACGCCCTCCAGAACCTCGACGTAAACCTAGGATCCCTATCCGATATAATCGACACTGGCACTCCATGCAGCCTCACAATCTCTGCTACATATAGCTTCGCCAACCTCTGCAAAGAGTAATCAACCCAAACAGGTATGAAGTGAGCGGACTTTGTTAACTAATCCACAATCACCCAAATCGAGTCCTTCTTAGTCGGCGTAAGAGGAAGTCCACTAACAGAATCCATGGTGATTCTCTCCCACTTCCACTACGGAATCTTCACTGGTTGCAGCAATCTCGATGGACTTGGTGCTTAGCTTTGACCTGCTGACACGTCAAGCACTTTCCCACAAATTCTGTAACCTCTCGCTTCAACCCAGGCCACCAAAACTAATCCCTTAGATCCCTATACAACTTACTTCCCCCAGGATGCATAGCGTAAGGGCTACAATTCGATTCCCGAAGAATTCTTTACCTTAACTCCTCATCTTTCGGCATACAGACCCTACCACGGAAGCACAAAACCCCGTCGTCATTCACATTGTAGTCTTCCACTCCTCCACTCTGAACCTGTGCAAGCTTAGCACTCAGAACATCATCCACTAACTGTTTCTCTTTAACCTGACTTAACCATGTCGGCTTTACCTGCAACTCCGCTAACAGACTTCTGTCATCATAGAGACTAAGATGCGTAAACATCGCCCTTAGATCCGATACCACTTTCTGACTTAGCGCATCCGCCACCACATTCGCTTTACCCGGGTGGTATTCGATTGAACAGTCGTAATCCTTCAGCAGCTCCACCCACCTTCGCTGTCTCAGGTTCAACTCCTTCTGCGTCAACAGATACTTCAAACTCTTATGGTCTGTGTAGATTACCGACTTTTCTCCATATAGATAATGCCTCCACACCTTTAGAGCAAAGACCACCGCAGCTAATTCTAAATCATGCGTCAGATAGTTAACCTCATATGGCCTTAACTGTCGAGACGCATAAGCAACAACCTTTCCTTCCTGCATCAGTACGCATCCCAACCCCGTGTGAGAAACATCACAATATATCACAAAATCTTTCCCTGCCACAAGCTAAATTAAGACTGGAGCCTCTGTTAAAACCTTTTTCAGCTTCTCGAAACTCTCCTGCTGCTTATCTGTCCATATGAATGGTACCTCCTTCCTCAACAATTTTGTCAATGGTACCGCTATTGAAGAGAAACCCTCAACAAATCTTCTATAATAGCCTGCTAACCCCAAGAAACTGCGGATCTCTGCCACCGATTGAGGTGGTTTCCAATTCAATACTGCCTCAATCTTCCGAGGATCCACCCTTATTCCTTCCACCGATACTACATGACCTAGAAAAGCAACTTCCCCTAACCAGAATTTGCACTTGCTAAACTTGGCGTACAACTTCTTCTCTCTTAAAACTTGCAGCATCACCCGAAGATGTGCATCGTGCTCCTCCTCTGACTTGGAATACACTAGGATGTCGTCTATAAACACAACTACGAACCGATCCAAGTAGGGTTGGAAAACTCGATTCATCATATCCATGAACGCAGCTGGGGCGTTTGTCAACCCGAACGGCATTACAAGGAATTCATAGTGTCCGTATCGAGTCCGAAAAGCTGTCTTATAGATATCTGCTTCCTTCACCTTTAGCTGGTGATATCCAGACCTTAGATCAATCTTTGAAAACAATGCAGCCCCTTTAAGCTGATCAAACAAGTCATCTATCCTCGGTAACGGATACTTGTTTTTGATCGTCAGCTTATTCAAATGGCAATAATCTATGCACATCTGCATAGATCCATCCTTCTTCTTCACAAACAAGACCGGTGCTCCCCATGGAGATACACTGGGTCGAATAAACCCACGATCTAGCAAATCTTGAATCTGGGCTTTAAGCTCAACCAACTCTTTTGGTGCCATCCTGTACGGAGCGATTGACACTGATGCCATCCCTAGCAACAGGTCGATTCCAAATTCCACCTCACGATCTGGAGGCAATCCTGGAAGTTCTTCTGGAAAAACATCCACAAACTCCTTCACTGTCCTGACCTCTCCCACAATTGCTTCCTTACCATCCAAGGCACTAACGAACATCAGAAAAGCCAAGCATCCCTTCTTCACCATCTTTTCTGCCTTAAGAGTAGACACTACGTTAGACAGGTAGTCTCCCCTGTCACCTATCACCGTAACCTCATTGTCCTCGATAGTCCTCAACGACATGCGCTTAGCAGCACAGTCCAGATTCGCATGATACCTTACTAGCCAATCCATACCTAGGATCAGGTCAAATTCCCCAAACGGCAGCTCCATCAAGTCAGCTGGGAACACTACCCCCTGAACTTCTAAAGGCACGTCTCTAAAGAGTTTATCTACCACTACAGATTGCCCTAAAGGACTAAGTACAGTCATCTTCCTAGTGACAATTTCAGAGTTCACACCCAAAGTTCCAGACACAACACTAGCAATGTACGAATGAGTTGACCCAATATCAATTAAAGCCATAAAGGGTAACCCGTAAATAAAAAATGTACCCGTGATAACATCTGGCGCATCTCCCTCTTCACGATGTCTGGCTGCATACACTAACCCTGGCTGCCTTGCATCCAAACTCCCAGCACCTCTGCTTGGTGCCCCACAACCTCGGCCAACGCCATTTCCTCCACGGTTAGGGCCACGACCCCTCGACACCTGTTGACCACCCCTTCCTGGCTGCACATACCCCGGACCTACTGTTCGAGCCCTATTCAGATCCTGAGGACAATCTTTAGTCAAATGAGACTTAGACTTACACCTAAAACACTCCCGATCCCGTCCCTAGCACTCACCAACATGAAACCTTCCACATCAAGCACACGGACGGTCCTGATTTCCAGCAGCTGGCATAGAAACACGAGCAGAATTTTCAACCCTCGGTCTTTTTTGAAAGCCTCCAGAAGACCCTGATGATCCAAAACCTCTCTTGTTTCGACCTCTGTCCTTATCCCTGTTCTGCCTCTCAGTCCGCTTGACCTCTTCGGCTATCCGAGCTTTCTCTACCAAAGTAGCAAAGTCTCTCTCCTGATGAGGAGCTATCAGTACCCGTAGCTCATCTCGCAGCCCATCCTCAAACCTCACACAGCGTTCGTAATCAGTAGCAATAATCCCTCTTGCATATCAACTTAGCCTTAAGAATTCTGCCTCATATTCCGCTACTGACTTACCCCCTTGTACTAGGTTCAGAAACACTTTCCTCTGCGTGTCCACTTAGGTAGCTCCAACATACTTTCCTTCAAACTTTACTTTAAAGTAACTCCAGTCTACTCGATCTGCTGGAGTACCCTCTCTAACAGTGAGCCACCACTGGTAGGCTTCATCCCGAAGTAAAGAAACAGCACCCTTCAGCTTTTCCTCAGCAGTACAGTCCAAGTCATCTATGATCCTTTCGACTGCCTCTAGCCAGTACTCTGCCACATTCGAAGCTACCCCTGAAACTCCCCTAAATATCTCGGCTCTATTCGCCCTGAGCCGCTCTGGTACTAACTTTCGAACCCCAGTACCCATGTTTGCTCCTACAACTCTTTCCAAAACTCGTAACATAGCCTGCGAAACTGCGTCATCCCCACCCGTCTAATCTTGATCTTCCGCGCCCACCGTTGGCGGCGGCGGCACATCATTTTCTGACCCATGGCCAGACCCCACTGGTTCCGACACTGTCATCCTGCCCCTACCACCTCCACGTGCGTTACAACCACGTCCCCGAGAACTCATGTCTACTATCGCGATTTAATCTGATTTAAGAAATTTTATGCATTAGTCTTTTGTTCCACTAATTATCCACAAAAAATTTTATGTAAAGAAGTTTTAGTAGTAGTTCTTTCGATCAACCAAAGTTTTCATCTCAAGTTTATTACTCTAATTCAGAGAGTCACATTCATTCATCCACAACATTCACTACACTACTTTGGGCATTCTGTCCGTTCCCAACCCAGGGTATTGTCGTAATTCATCCTACAGGGGTATTTTAGCAATAAATCGGGATTAATTCAAAAAGAATCTTAACGAATCAAAGGTATTTCAGAGATTTTAGAAATCGGGGTTACTTTGAAAATTTGTACAAATTAAAGGTATTTTTGGAAATTTCAGAAATCGGGGTTATTTTGGTAATTTTGTAAATCAGGAGTAATTTAGTAAATTTTCCAAATCGGGGTATTTTGGTCATTTTTCAAATCTAAGGTAGTTTTTACAAAATGGTGTAGCTGATCCCTTTCGGGTTTTAATTATTGGTTTAGCCGGTGAATAAGTCCTCTTAATTAGGGTGAACCGTCACTACGCACCAGGTAGGATTCGAGTGAAGAGGAGGTGAGTCACTAGGACTGCTTAAATACCAAGCTCTTATCGAATCCCATCCTAGACATGCGCACAACTGTTGCCACACCCTAACTCAGCGACTTACTCACAGGTTTGTTTGGTTGTACTTAAATCTTATGTATTTTGTGTTGGGGTAAGCTAGTCCTAGGGTTCAATAGCTCCTAATCTACTAATCTACGATCCCATAATGCCCATAAAGTTCACATATCAATCACCTCAATGGTTAGGGGTACTTACTTGGTGGACTTTGGGCCGGAGATACAGGTGCCATGCTAGAATAAACCTGAAAAAGTTCATGAAAGTCTATGTTTTTGAAAAGCCCATCTTTGAAAAATGTTTTTGGGCCCAAAACCCTCAAAGCCGAGTTTTGAACCTGGCTCTGATACCAAATTGTAACACCCTAAACCCGGCCCAAACACCACGGTCGAATTTAGAATGCTACTGAGGAAAAAGTTTGAAAAGAATTTGACATAAGGGTGAAAACATAATAATTTTCCGCCTTTTATAAAACATTGTACCTTTGAAATTCTAAGTAAAATTATGTTGTTACAAATTTCCGGATTTAAAACTTTAATATAAGTTTTTAAGAAAAAAAATTTTAAAAAATAAAACATTCCTAAATATTAACTTGATCGTCAATCCAAATTAAACAAAATAAAAATCCCCAAATACTTTAAGTGGCCCTTATTACAATAAATATTTATTCAAAAGTACTGAAAATATAAAGTGCATGAAATAAATAAAAACATCTTCTGTATGGCTACCTCGTATCCGCTCCAGCCTGGTCCAAGATTTATATATCACCTGCGATGTTTTTGAAAAAAATAGGGTGAGTTAAACCGACTTAGTGTGTAATTATTTCACATGCCTCCACAAATGGGCTTGGCCCACATCCACACAGTCCACATATACAATCATGCAAAATGAATCCCAACCCAACCTAGTGTCCATCCGCTACACACCCTCGTACCTGCCGCACACACCAGGGGATTACTAAATCACCTTCCAACCGCTACACACCTCCTTGGCAAACTTGCTGCCCAAGGTCGTGGCATAGCCACCGATCACCTAAGTGACCCCACATATCTGTATCCACAAGGTGACTCATGGTCATCCTCAATCCACGGTGATGCACACAGCTATCATCCGTCCACGATGTAGAACATAGCCAACACCCCACCTTGATGAAACACATAGCCAACATCAAGCGCCGATGTAGCTTGAGGCTAACATCAGACCACGTACATAAATATGTACACCCTATCCTTCAATAATCATATCCCAATCCCTATGCATATATATGTATCATGACAAAATAACAGTAAATTCTAATGAGCATACATCACATGCTTCCCACAATTTCACACATATACCATAGGTAAATTAATATCATAAAACAATGACCTGATTAACTGATTACCCACCATGGGTAGCCACCATCTCAAATGTATTATTTACGCTACCACACACATCATATATGCATATATATAACACAAATACAAACAATAGGAGAACAGTGCGATAACTACACACCTTTTTGGCACAGTCGACTAAATCCCGAAACCCAAAGCCTAAACAATTTGCACCTAAACTTGCCGAAATCCTCCTACACAACCCTATGTTAGATTCGGCTTAACCCAAATAAACACATGAAATGGCCTTCGACCCAACAATATTCCCTGCTTACCTTGATCACTCAAATCCCGAAAGATCTCTACTCCTTTAATGTTAGCCTACAGAAATCCCGATAACACCTTTCATGAATTCGGCCATAACAAGAAAAGGGAGTTAGTCTTTCCCGATTTGATATCCTAATGGAAAATAATTGAGAAACAAATAGAACGAAATCCCCTTACCACAATATTGAGAATCGATTTGGAAGATTGATGGAAGGTGAATGTCAACACCTCCCCCTCTACAGGCTCTAGTAGATTTGGCCAAGGTTTCATAAAAGGAGAAAAACTCCTTCGGCTTTTGCAAATGGTTGGATCAGTGAGAGGATGGAGAAGAAGAGAAGGTAAGGTTTATGAGATTTCGGTTTCTGGTCACACAAGAAAAGAAAAAGGAAATAAAGCTTTCAGAAGAGAGAAAAAAAATCCCAAAAAGATGCCTATCACTACACTAAGTAAATTCGGCACCTAGCTCCCCTTGTATGACCGAATTATGCCCCCTAAAGTCCCAAATTCGGCCAACTCCTCAACCTCACTCCCTATCCCTTGTTTTTCTCCTATTTTCTCTCAACTCCACTCTTTCAAATGAGTTTAAATTAAGTCCAATCTCATCCCTTCTCCTTGCCACACATTTAAAATAATTTGACTCGGTCAAATCCCCCTTTTTTAGTGCCATAGCCGAATCCAACTCTCCCCCTCCTCCTGACGCAAAAACAAACGCCAAAATGCTGCCTCTGCAGCTCGAACCTTGTTCCCTTTTAGCTCCCTGAGGCGTCACTCCCTCATGCTCTAAGTGGTGCCTCCCTTGCCACTCTGCCACTAGATTATTTGTGTCCTATTCTCCACATTAATTTCCCTTAAGACCTAGCTCCCTTAGCTCTCCCTCAACCAGGTTCAACCCAAAATTACACTAAGGCTCCTACCAACTCCCTAGGGTTCCAAAAACCCCTAACCATATACAAACAACACACAAAGCACACTATCACATGAATTATGAATTAAAATGCATAACCCCTAAATTCCAGATGTTACAGTTTTGATGTGTTCTCGAATGGCCATGAAATGGTCTATATTGGTAAGTTCATGGTTGATTTGGAAAATTGATATGATGAGAAATGCTATGAATTGAAATGGTTTTAAATGCAGTATGAATCATATGTTTTGATGTGAAATCTATGCTTTGAATTGGTATGTATGAGCTGGAATTGTGTATGGATATGAATGATGTTGTTAAGAGTCAAATTGTGCATGTTTTGGTATGTTTTTGGATGCCTTTGAGACATGAATTGAGATTTGTTTGATGCTTGTATGTTTGACCCAAATTTTAGGTGGCAAATTGGCCTTGCAAATGGCCTATATTTGCCCATACGGTTGAGCACACGGGCGTGTGTCTCGATCGTGTCTCTCATGGTTACATTTTGAAATAAGTTAGGAAGCCACACGGGTCGGACACACGGGCGTGTGACTGGCCGTGTGAGCAAGTCAGTAGCCTTCCTATATTTCACACGGCCAGGCACACGGGCGTGTCTTGTGGCCATGTGGACAAGTCAGTATGTATGCCCTATTTTGCCACGGCCTAGACAGACGGTTTTGTCTAATGCCGTGTGAGGCACACGGCATGCCCCACGGGCGTGTGACACTCTATAACTTTGAAAAAAATGTTTAATTTTCAAAAAAATTTGTATGTGCTCGATTTAGTCTCGACTCTTTCCTAATGCATGTTTAAGGTCTCATAGACCTTCTAAAGGGACTCTATGTGTATTTTTCGTTATCGAATGTTTATGAATGTTCGATGTTAATGAATTGTTTATGTTTTGACCGATATGTCCAGTAACGCCTCTTAACCTTAGTCCGATGACAAATACGGGTTAAGGGTATTACATTATGTCTATCTTCGTAGAGTTGTCTAAAGGGGTTCGTTGGGACTTTAAACGCGATATCTAAAAGGAAAAGTCCATAGACATGGAAACATATCATGTAAGACCATAGTTGGCGGGCTATGGCATCATATGGAAATAAATAAAGAAAGTTTATTACCTAATGGGGTTCTCTACGTGACTCAGGATGATAAGGGGAAAACCACACGAAATGTAAGTCTAGGTGAATCCCGATCGTGAACATGCCAGAAAATGGAAGCCTTTGTGGCAAGAGATGAAAGGAACGCCTTTTTGGCGTAAACAAAAGAATGGCCCTTGTGGCAACCATCTGAAGGAAACACCTCTATAGCGGACCGTAAAAGATAGAAATGGTATTGTAACACCGTTTACCCGTATTTGACACTGGAACAGAGTACGAGGCATTACTGGACTTAAAACAAACAAACATACAATTCCAAATCATAAATTTCCATTAAATTTTAAATCTTTTCATACACATTCATATCATCCCTAAAACGAGCCTACGAGGCCCAAAACATGCATCGGAAGTGATTCAAGACTAAATCGAGAACTTTAGAAAATTCTACAAAACTTAGAAAATTTTTCATGTTATAGGGCTCACACGCCAGTGTGGCCTAAGGGACATGCCCGTGTGACCCTGGGACATGCCCATGCTTCAGACCGTGTCCAAATTTCTCTGACTTGTGCCACACGACTGTGCCACACACCTGTGTGCTAGGCTGTGTAGCACACACGGCTAAGACACACGCCCGTGTCTTTGCCCAACTGCTCAATTCTAGACATTCTGTTTTTCCAAAATTAAGGTGCAGGGGACACATGGCCAGAACACATGCCTGTGGGGCAGACTGTGTGTCCTACACGGTCTAGACACATGCCTGTGTGCCTACCTGTGTGGACAAAAACAAGGCTATTTACCAAGCCATTTTGCCACCCTCACTTGCACACATTATCACAACATCACATGGCACAAATTCAAGCATATAAATGCTACTAAACAACCACAAATAGGACAATAACATGTCATCCTCATGCCATTATTTATCATGTTTAGAACGTGAATCTTTCCATACCAATCCATGAAAGATTCCACATTCATGGTTAAAACATATCACATTTATATCCCTTTCTAACATATTCACTACATTTATTAAGCCCTAAATCAAACATACAAATTTCACATTCATTAGGCTTCATTCAACTACTTTCAAGTTACCAAATGATACTCAAATTCCTCATCTCATCAATAGGTCACATTTCCAAAAATCACACAATCATGCTATAAATCATAATTCCAAACATTTCACCTTCACCAAGCATACCATGGTCATATCACCATAGACACTTAGGCTTACAACTATGTTAGTCAATATGAGCCAACTTACATGGCCAAATAGCAAAACAAGCCTTTGACAATCACAAGCCAACCCATTGGCTACAATCACAATGACACATTTAACAAATGACTAAGTCCCTGTATATGCCATAGACTTAAAGTACTTGAATTCACTTATACCCAAAATGATAGCTTGATAGTGTGATAGGATCTTCGATGAACTCCAACCCGAGCTAGCTCAATAACCCTATAAGAGATTGGAAAGGAAGGGGGTAAGCTATATTATATAGCTTAGTAAGTTCATATGAAAATAATAAGCAACTCTTACCGATCTTTTATCTGGTCCAACAATATAAACATAAAATAATAATAATTGCTTTAAAACTTAAAGTTATAAACTTTCATTCAGTCATAATGTTTACTCTATCAACTTATAAGCATAATTTAACATATCTTGCTTTAGCCTAATAATCATAATTTCTCCTTTGTATCAAATTACAGCAAATAACTTCATAGTAACCATGCACATTAATTTTGAGTATTTACATTTATACTTTAACATCTTTCAATTGCCTAAACTCTTATCTTCCCATACTTCCATAACCAATTCAACAAACAATTATGCCAATCTTCAATTTTTCTCAATTTCAGTAAATCACAATTTGTGTGAATCAAACATACCACACCATAACTCAATTTGGCCCGAAAGACAATCACATAATCGTCAATCGAATTTACCATGTATTTCATACATCACAAGTATAAACCAAAAATCACAAGGTTTTCACAAAAAACATTCTCATGGAAATCATTAACTCACAATTTCATGAAGTCAATGCTTATAAACTTTATGTACATACCTGTACCAACTTATACTTTCTCGTCTTTGACATACCCGTTGAATTTCCCGTTGAACCATTTGGAATACTAAAGGATACTCGAGTACATACAGTACAATACCAATGCCATATCTCAGATATGGTCTTACATGTAATCTTGTATCGATGTCAATAGCCCAGCTATGGTCTTACACGAAGTCTCATATTGATGCCATATCCCAAATATGGTCTTACACGAATGCCTCATATTAATGCCATATCCCAAATATGGTCTTACACATAATCTCAGTAACCCTAATGTCATGACATTTATATCCTATCTATTCCTAAGGTTCAATCGGGACTTTCGCTATACGGAATCTCTGTCGGTCATTTCCGTAGTATCGTACTCAATATTATTCACATTTCGTTTCAATAATATAACATTTACCATAATTATATCAATTAAGCATTTACACATATAATTTAATTCTTATTAAACATACGAACCTACCTCGACATAAAAATGGCAAAAAGGACTAAATCGTCAAATACTCGTTTTTTCCCGTTCTAGGTTCGAACCTCGTTTTTCTTCTTCTATAATATCACATTTAAGTTATTCAATCATTATACTATTCAAATTAGCCCAAAATCACATTATGGAAAAAAAATACATTTTGTAACACCCCTAACGCGTATCCGTCGCCGGATTAGGGTAAAGAGGCATTACCAAACCAAACTCAGATCATCACAGTCATATATCACCATACATAAATTTATCAAACCAAAAAAATACATATTTAATTAAATACCTTTCACTTTATTCACATGTATTGAATATAACTACATTTATTACCTTCTTCACATGTCATCTTATCAATTCATATATTATGCATATATGCATATTTAAACATATAAACCATAGCACTTTATGGTATATTTATTCACATATGAGGCATTAATACGTAGTAACTTATCCAAACATGCCCCTGGTACTAACATAATATGTGCATTTTTCCTAAAAATAAAAGCCACATTTGCGTTGCACATAATTAACCTTACAATGCATACCAAATTCGAATAAAAATGTTGGTTTACCTAGACTTCACAATTTTTCATATTAACAAACCATTTCATATCACTTACCACTTGGACATGCATTTGAAATAACCATAAAACAAATTCACTTCTTACCATTAGCATTCGTACCTTTATAACCACTTTAAAAATTCATACCTCATTTTATAACTATAATTATCACACAACCAAAGTCATTTAAGCATAACATCATTATTCCTTCTAAATACATTACACATATATTATTATCTACTTTACTATCAATACATGTGACCAAACTCAATAGTCATTTGTAAAACATATTAAACCCAAAGCACATAGAATCATCATAACCGCAAATATACCCTCTATATAACATACATCGATCTAGATATGCATGTAACAGGCCAAGGATAAATTTGCTAAGAACCAAGCACATCAAGCATACAACCATTCACGTATATTTCCAAACTTAACTTTAAAATCCAACCATTATGTCGAAGAGCATAAAAACTAAAGTTAACCAAAGGGAATAAGCCTTTTTCACAAGGCTAGGCTATACTTATATACAAAACCAAAGTTCATTGATTTTACAACTTAGTCTAACCTATACATGCCTTTGATTCAAAAACCAAGTGTATAAGTACCAAAAAGGGGTTGATAGTGTGGTTGATTCCTCTAACAATCCTCGGAGCCCGTAGCTTGAACGAAATCTATAAAACAAACAATGTGCACCCACAAAGTAAGCTCACTAGCTTAGTAAGCCTTAAGCAACCACAATATAACATTCGATTACACAAGCATTTAAAATAATCATTTCTTGACATTAAACATTCATGAATTAACATATAATAGCCGAATATCCCATCTTACTTAATATATCAACTTTCATTTCTTTGCCACAGTACATCATTTACCGAATAAATAACCACACACTTATGCATATAGTTATACCTGTACAGTTACCTTACTTCTTTCATGCTTTCCTATAACCAATTTCCTCAAGTATAGATCATATACAAATTCCATCTATCATATGTATATCACTCTCTTTCATCGTTTCATTTACTTATCATCATAGCATATAAGCATAACATTAAAGTATGATTAATACATACCTTATAGCCGAACCCACAAATTCACTTTCATAAACTTAAGCTTTCTTGGTTTGTTTCATAACTTTACTATTTCAATATCGAAGTTTGGGAATTGAATACTCACCAGCATACAACAAGCTATACATTAGTCCGAATCGCATACACCGGAACTTGGCCTACAAGACTCAAAGTCTGAGATTTTAAACACCGACATTTAGCCTGCTAGGCATTAAGCCCGATATATTCACCGGCACGAGGCCTGCTAAGCATTAGGCCCAAAATGGATCACCAGCACAAGGCCTGCTAGGCTCGAAGCCCGAAATATCAACACAATTAATCATTCCATACACATTACATAATGCTACTACCACATGTAACACTTATTTTTCACAATTCAATCACATATCGATTTTAAGTAAGCTTATTCACATTAAACAAATAAACTAAGTCAACATTATACAATTCACATTCGGCAACTATGTATATAATTTCTCCACTTTTCAATTTTTAATATTTATTAGAGTACGTAGGTAATTTTCGACATCTAATTGCTTAAAGACTTACCTCGACTATCGACGGACAACGTAGACCGACTATTAGATAACCTTCGCCTTTCCCCGATCCAAATCCGTTTTTCTTTGTTCTTGATCTAAAAACATTAAAATTTAGCTCATTCAAGCACATTTCATCTCAATTTAATCCCAAAACACATAAATGGGCAAATTATGATTTTACCCCTGATGTTTCACATTTTTACAATTTAATCCTATTTGCATAAAACACAAAATACACAAAATTTCACTATACCACACAAGGGCCGAATGTTCATAGGGACCATACTAGTCCATTTATTTCATTTATTTTGCATTTTGGTCCCCTCAAAAATTCATTTTTGCAATTTAGCCCAAATACTCAAATTTACCAAAAATCCAAATACAAAACATATTAATCTAACATATATCTTTCATAATTCATCAACTATCATCATAAAACTCATAAACTCATCAATGGAACATTTCAAAATATTCACCAAAATCAAAAATTCAAGCATGGGTCTTGAAGTATTCAAAGCAACGATCACAAAAACGTAAAAATTATCGAAAACCGAAATCAAACTAACCTTTGATTTGAGCTTTCAAGTGCCGAATTTTGAAACTTGAAAACCTATTTTCTTCTTTAGCACATTCGGCTTTCATGAATTAAAAAGATCATATGGCTTTTTCTTTTGTTTTATTATCATATATTATGTTATTAAATTAATTACTTATTTAACCTTATATAATAAAATTTTATAACATATAACTTAAGGTTAATCTTGTCATATACTACCCACTAACTTTAAAAATGGGCTATTTGCCCTTTCAATACCTCTTATTAAAAATCCATTATCATTCTATCACTTTTCACTATAGTTTGCAACTTTTACATTTTACGCGATTAAGTCCTTTTTCTAAATTAAACACACAAACGATTAAATTTTTCTACGAAACTTTCACACACATTAATTCACATATAATAAGCACAAAATATAATATTTAAATATTTCTCAGGCTCGAATTCGTGGTCCCTAAACCACCGTTCCGATTTGGGCCAAATTTGGTCTGATACACATTTTTACCCCTAGAGTTTGACATTTTTTACAATTTAGTCCCTAAGCTCGTAAAATGATTTTCATTTGATTTCTTCAAAACCCAATCCTAGCCTAACCTATATAATGCTCATAACAGCCCACATTTTTCATTTATTCACACTTTTACTACATATTTTACAACTTTTACAAACAAGTCCTTTTAGGCATTTTTACCGAAAATTACTTAGTAAAAGTCATTTAACAAACAATAAACATGCATTTTCTTCCATAAAACATCAAAATATATACATTTTCAACATGGGTAAATTTAAGACCTTGACATCTCTTCAAATTGATGGTAGAAATAGAAAGATCGAGTTACAACGATTTCAAAAACGTAAAGAGCATTCAAAACGAGGCTAGAACGGACTTACAATCGATCTTTAAAGCTTGGAAAACCCTAGCTATGTCTTTTCCATGCAAGTTTCAGCCATGAGGAAGAAGATGGACAAAAATTGGCTTTTAATTTGACTTTTTAATTCACTTAATTACCAAATTACCAAAATGCCCTTAATGAAAAGCTTTGAAAACATACCAAACCATGTCCATTTTTGTCCACCAACTTAACCAATGGTCTAATTACCATTTAAGGAACTCTAATTTAAAATCTCATAGCAATTGGACACCTCTAACATATAGAATTCAAGTTTTGTACTTTTTACAATTTAGTCCTTTTGACTAAATTGAATGCCCAAATGTTAAATTTTTCGATGAAATTTTCAAAAAATCGTTCCATAAAATTGTAGACCATAAAAATATAATAAAAATGAAATTTTCTTCTTCGGATTTGTGGTCCCAAAACCACTATACTGACTAGACCCAAATTTGGGCTGTTACAGGTATTCCCGACAAACTCTGAAGGGATAGTATATATGGTAAAGGGATAGTATGTATGGAAAACTCTGAAGGAACAATAGGTATAACAAACTGTGAAGGAAAAGCCCTTATGGCATATCATGTTACACTTTTGATAAGATAATCCAATGAGTTTTCTTTGTGGTGAGCTCCCAATGAGTTGTTGGCGCAGATCCTGCATGGTTTTATAATAGGAACAAAGAATTTGGAATACGCCAGATTATGTGGTGAATTCAAAGTATGGTTAAATATACTTGAAGAATAAATCTGAATAAGATCTGTGTTTGGTACGTTGAAGGTAATCTGAGTAAGAAATGTATTAAAGAGGTGAAGGGTAGGGCATGATTTCAAAATAAGGCATGACATTTATGGTACAAAGAATGGAAATTCTAGAAAGGTACTTACCAGAAACAAGTTGAAGATTAAGAACAATGGGATAGATAATTAAATTATCAGACACGATATGTAAACACGATCTAGGTATGTGGTGTTTAACTCACTATGCTCTCATGAACTTACATCTATGTTTTATGTCATAGGTTTGCTGATTTGGGTCTTTTCCTGAAGGGACAACGTCATGACTAAGACAAAGGATGACGTATTGGGTTATTATGCATACAGAACGAGTTGGCAGCACAGATGAAGTTAGTAGTATTACTTAAAGGCTATATAAATAGAAGCAATGTAAATATGTTTTGAGATATGTCTATCAGTCCTTGTAGTGGAAATGTCTTGTACAATGATTATAATCATCCATTGTATATTTCGCTATAATCTAGTTGGAAAATCGTTTACCATCAAGTTATAATGGTTGAAAATTTTAGTGTAAGTCTATATTAGCATTGTAACACTCGAAATTCGGACCCAATGAATCAAATTGGGTTGAGGGCATTACAGGGATGGTTAAAAATAGGAATTAAAAGCCTTGATTTTTTTCTCCACATGTGGTCGGCCATTCATTATAGGGAAAGGGTGTTGATAGCTTGCAACTTTTAACTAAGTGCTTGAAATAAGAAGCTTGAAAAGTGAAAAGGTTGAAACGGTCACATGAAGAAATATAAGGGCTGATTTTTAATTATTTAAATTAGCTTTGAATGGCTGATTTGGGAAGTATCCTGGACAGTTTGGGCCTCTCTTGGTTTGGTGGCTCATTCCTCCTCAATTGGATGGTCTAGATTAGTACCTTTGCATCAGGCTATCTAGTTTCATCAACCCAATTGAGATTTGGGTTAAATAAATTTTTAGAGTCTAAGAATAATATTTTGAGGCATCCATGGTTTTTTATTAATCAACCATCTTTTGTATGGCACATGCTTCAAGGATGTTACAGTAATTTGAGCTTCTCAAGGTAACTTCGAGATCTTCCATTACTCCAGACTACTTAAAATTGGCATAATTGTGTAAGTTTAGCATCAAAATAGTCAAAAATAAATGTGTCCTAAATTTTATCCAAATTAGATATTCTGTAATAAAATTACAAAATCTGATGAAAAACGCTTTGAATTTGCATGATTTAATGATCAAAAAATGCTGAAAAAAGTCTATATATTTTTGAGTTACCAGAAGCCGACTTTGTCTTAGAAGATTAAGAAAAACAAATAAAAGCTGAGAGTTTGGTAAAGCGGATTCAGCAAGTAGAGAAAGGTGTTAGGGGAGATTTTGGTCTTAATGTAGACAGTATATTGAGTTTTCGAGGGAGAGTTTGTGTGCCGAATGGTTTGGATTTAAGGCATGAAATTCTTACTAAGGCACATAGTAGCCCTTACGCTATGCATCCTAGTAGTAATAAGATGTATCGTGATCTTTGAGATATGTATTCGTGCCCTAGTTCGAAACATGATGTTATGGATTCGTCTCTAGGTGTTTGGTTTGCTAAAAAGTGAAATCGAAGCATCAGTACCCTTCAGGTTTGCTTCAGCCAATTTAGATTCCAGAGTGGAAATAGGAAATAATCACCATGGACTTTTTCTCGGGTAAAGAAGGTTTTTGTATGGGTTATTGTTGATCGATTTTCGAAGTGTGTCCATTTTCTAGCATTGTGTACTAACTACTCTTTGCAGAAGTTGGCAAAGTTGTACATAGTTAAGATTGTACGTCTCCATGGTATTTCAGTTTCCATTATTTCCAATAGAGTTTTAATCAAACTTTTCCCAAAGGCGCAGTAGACATCTTCAATAATCCAGGAAATCTTTTCGACACTTAATCTATTAGAATCCATGCTATAAGGATCCCTCATACAAATTATATGCATTCTTAAATACTACACTGAGCGGGATGTTACAAGTCAACCATTTGTTTTTCTTCTCAATCGTGGTAAGGTTCTATTTCTCTATTAAATTTTGATGTATTCTAGCCTTTCAAATTAAGTTTTGATCCGTTGTAAAAAGAATTCTATATTTTAGCCAAAATTGATATCGGTAATGGTAGAATTTGGGTTTTCAAGCTAAACTATTGTTTCTAGGTGTTTTAAAACATGTTTTGATGAGATTAGAAAGATCTAATGATTTTTTTGTTTAGAGTGTTCATGAACATCGAATTTTTTGAAAACTTTAAATCTAAATCTCTAGGTGTTTTAATTGTTTAGATCTATTCTAAAGTGAATAATTAGATGTTTGGAATTGATTTTGAGCAATAGTCCAAAACAAGAAATCTAAGTTTCAACTAAAATAGTTGAAATTTTCAGTTTAAAGAAGAGCTAGGAGGATCTGTGTATTTGTATGATTTTTGATGTGTTTGTGACCATTAATAATCTTTATATATTGTGTGTAATATGTTTTTGAAGTTTTGGATCCGTCAGATTCCTCTTCGAGTAAAGTGAAAGGTAAGGCGATGCTCGTTTAAGCTTTTTTGGCAACCAAGCAAAAGCTAGATCAGCGAGTGTTCTAGAGTTGTTGTTGGTATAGTGACCTCCTCTAGATGTATCTGATCGCTTCCTAATGTACTAACGTCCAGAGTGTGAATGCTGCAATAGAATATAGAGTTATAAAGTGGTATTTGCAAGTATATGAGTTGAGTTGTAATATAGATTTTACAATGAAATAGGTGACTACTCCGAGGATCGTACCAAAGGAAGGCGAGTACTAAATCAATCTTAACCTCAACAAGGAAATATCTAATTAATACTTTAAATCAGTTATAGTACAAGAGCAAAATAAGAAATATGTTGAGGGTTTGTAAAATAATAAAATAAAATAACATAAAAAGAAATTAAATTTGCGAGAGATAGAGATAAATAAAGTGAATCAAATTTGAGGATGGGTGATCAACTCACTTCGACAATCCCAATTAATTGTCGTATCGGGTTCCTCGTCAACCAACTAGTCACTACCCTAGTAGGATCTATTGATCATCCACTAACATAACGAGTTAAAAAGAACTATTTATCTTCCGACCTCACAGTCTAGACTAGCTTAGGGTAAAGGTGTTCACGAAAGGGCAATGCCAATTTTGGGTTAATTCCTACCTTGATGACTTCCCAGGGTTGTCAGGCCTAGGGTTTGTTTCACGTTCTTCCTTTTCCAAACAATACAAAATAGTTAAGAGATCATGCCTCCACTCACTAATCCCCAATAGAAAGATTAGCTCCTTATGGCTGTAATAAACAACATGGAAAGAATGGAGTAATTAATCATAGGAGGTAAAGCGGAATAGAGAGTTTAAGAAAGCCTGATTGATATTGAATAATACAAACCACAGAAGTTGGTCTTGCCTTATAACCAAATCTCTCGAAGGAACAAATAAACTGAACTATGAAAACCTAATAGAAACAAGAAAACAAATCTAAAACCTAAGAAAAGAATCTAAACTAATGGAATGGTCTCCATAATGTGTGCTAAAGTAGCCTATTTATAGCCTTCATGTGGTCGTCGTCCTTAACCCTAGGTTAGTTGACGTTCCCAAGCTTTAAGTTTGATTATGCACACCAAAACGCCTCTGCTTTGTGTTTTATTCTCGTTACAGAGTAGATGTCGTGACACACCAGGACCTATGTCGTGACATAGCAACCAGTATGCTCCTCTGCAGCCATCTTCAGGGGTATGTCGCGACATCCTCAGCCTGTGTTGCAACATTGAAGGCAATTTCTCATTTTCTCTATTCTGCTGTCTATGTTGTGACATTGGATCTCCCATGTTGTGACATAGTGTCCAGTATTGGCCTGGAATGCCTTTTAATGGTTTCCTGCACACTCACGAAATATGTTAGCTCTCCCTTAGGCTTCGTTCGGCATTTAAGGTCAATAAAAGACTCGATGTGAAAATTTTATTGAATGTAAATAAAACTAAAGAAACTTAACTAAAACATAAAAAAATGATTGTATTCAAGCTCCTTAAATGTGAAAACTAGTTTAATTTGCTACACCGAATTATGGCAGATCAGTACCAACGTCCAGAGTAAGAATCCAACACAAAAGATATGAAACAAGTAGTGTTTACAAGTATATGAGTCAAGTTGTAATATAGTTACAATAAAGAAGGTAAGTACTCTGAGGATCATACCCAAGGGATGCTAGCACTAAATTAATCCTAATAAATATAACTAGATCTAATTATTACTTTAAATAAATTATATTTTAAAGAAACATAATGAGAGATTTTTTGGGGGGGTTGTAATAATAAAGAGAATTCCATAAATAACGAGACTTTGGCAAATTAATATGTAAACTTTATCATATCTAACTATCGGTGATTAGCTTGCTTTGTTAGTCATAACCAATTCCTGTTTCGGGTTCCTATTCAATCAACTAGTCATTAACCTAGCAAGATATCTCGATGTTCCACTAAACTAATGAGTCGGTAAGAACTACTTATCTCTCGACCTAACAACCCCAGATTGATCTACAGCTAAGGTGTTAATGGATAGGCCATACCAATTTTGAGTTAATTCCCACCTACATGACTTTCTAGGGATGTCAAGCCTAGGGTTTAAGTTCTTCCTTTCCCAAACAACTAATCTGCTAAGGAAACCCTACATAGAAATCATTTAATCACATCCCCATTCATTAATCCCCCATAAAAGGATTAGTTCCTCATAGATCTCATGAACACGGTAAATTTAATGCTAAAGATAAACATAAATAATGAATACAAGAGAAAATGTTTAAGAGAATCCTGAATTATATTGAGTGAAGCGCATAATCCACAAAGAGTTGATCGAGTCTACATATCAAATCTCCCAAAAAACACTAGTAGAAAAACTAAAAATAACCTAAAGCATAAAAATGGAAAAATTAAAAGCTGACGTTACAAAGAAAATTCTCAAGTTTAAAAGTGTTCCATAATAAGTGCACTGAAGATGAAGCTGCATGTAACACCCCTTACCCGAAGCCCTTACCGGAATCGAGTACGTGGCATTACTAGACTTGACTATTAACTTAAGGTGTAAAATTTTAAAGCTATCCAACTGTGTCATGCTGACTAAATCGACCATAACTCGAGTTATAAAACTCGAAATTTAGATCTGTAAATTTTCCTTGAAACTAGACTCATATAACATTTCACCATAATTTTTCCAGAATTTTTCATGTGGCCAATTAGTACAGTTTATTCATCAAAGTTACCCTTATTACACTGTCTAACAATTCTGACCTGTCTCTACAAAAATACAGTTATCTCATTGCACAATTTTCATATACTGTTCTAGTTTATACCAATGAAAAATAGACTCAATAAGGGTTTTACACATATAACCCATTCTTCCTAATTATTTTTGTACAATTTTTGACAATTTTTCCAAAACAGAACAGTGACTCACGAATGCATTCAGAGCAGGTCTCACTAAAACTTAATTATCTCATAATATATAAATCTTTTGCCTACTCTGTTTCTTCCATGTAAAAATAGACACAATAAGGATTAATTCTATACTTCATTCACCATCTAATTCAACTTATCCTATTTTTGGTGATTTTTCTAACTCACATCACTGCTGTAACTAAAGACTGTTTCTATACTACATATGCTTTCTAGCTTATAACCGGATATACTCACATGCAATTCATACTCTCCATGCATTTTTTTTAATCACTTACAAAGATAGCTTGTACTTAAAACATTCATATGATATTCTAACATCATCGATTTAAAAGAGTATCACTATTACCCACATTTATGACAAAACCCCAAAAACATACATAACCAAATATTTAGCCATATTCGCATGGTCATTATATACAAGGTCAAACATCGTATGTTTGTAAAACTTCATCTAGCCTATACATGCCTTCTAAATCGCAACCAAAAATTCAAAATACCAAAGGAAGGCGATAGTGTGGATGACTTCTTGAAGATCCTTCACGAGCCATAACGTGACCAAAATCTATAAAACAAAGAAGAACATTTCACGTAATTAAGCTTACTAGCTTAGTAAGTCCTAACTCATGATAATAAAACATTTATACTTGAAAACCAATTGTTCCATAATAGCACATTCTAACTCAAATTCCATCATATAACATCCATCAATATTAATTTCAAACACATATAACACAATTCTCACAATATTAATTTAACCTGTAATATTAAGCATACCTACCTTACATGCTTACCTGAAACGTAAACCCAATAAATTAACTTTAAGTTATCTTGAACAAGGATTCGATTTATCTTTGATAAAGTACATCACCGCATCAAGCTCCGCTAGGCATAAAAGCCCGTAAAGTAACACCGCACAAGGCACGCTAGGCGTAGAAGCCCGATAAATAACACCGGCACAAGGCACACTAGGCAAAAGCCCGATAAATAACACCGCACAAGGCACGCTAGGCATAAAGCCCGATTAATGTCACCGCACGAGGCTCGCTAGGCTCGAAGCCCGAATGTCGAATATTTATTATATGCTTTTCACATTTCACTATCACATATCGAATCATAAACATCTATTCCCATTGCAATAAATAAATTTGAAATCAATCTAATCCATCATTATCACATTCGCCAACTCATGGTTTTACACCAAGCTTATACAAATTCTATCATTCACTAGATATGTAAATGATCTTTAAATAATAAGTAGCTCAAGAACTTACCCATTCACCTTGCATTAGCCAAAATATTTTCCATCATATACTCAACATAAATCATCAACCAATATGTAGATATACATTCGCCCATGATGCAATTGGATATTAACATTCATCAATTTTTAATAGTCAAGATAACCATAATTTATTCTTTGACATAATTTAACTAAAGGACTTACCTCGGTTGTCGATAGTCCGTATGAATCGGCTATATTCGAGAACCTTCGTCTTTCCCTGGTCTAATTCGGTCTTTCTTTGCTCTTGATCTAAAACACATTAGAATTTAGCTCATTTAATCTCATTTCATCTCAATTTAGTCCCAAAACACCCAAATGGGCAATTTACCATTTTGCCCCTAATGTTTCCCATTTTTACAATTTAGTCCTATTTGCACAAAACACAAAATATGCAAAATTTTCCAACATCCTAGTTTGGCCGAATCTTCATTATAGTCATAGGTGTCCATGCATTTCATTTATTTGACATTTTAATCCTTCACAACTTTATTCTTTTCAATTTAGCCCTATATACTCAAAATTATCAAAAATTCCAATACAAAACTTGTAAATCTTTAACATACATTCAATTTAAAACCATCAAACATCAAAACTATCCAAGCATGTTAATGGTCAATCTTAAATACATAGTATTTTCAAAAATTTAAACATGGGTTGTATAGGATTTAAAGCAAGCATTCCAAATATGCAAAAATTTTCAAAAACTAAATAAAACACATACTGCCTTTAATTAAGCCCCAAAGTGCCGAAATTTTCAAGCTCCTACAATGGAGTTCTTCATCCAAGTTTCGTAGAGAAGATGAGTAAGGTAAGGTTCTCTTTCATCCCACTTGTTTTTATTATTTAATGATAAAACAAACACATTTTTATTAACATTATTTTAACACCTTAATAAAACTATCTAATAAGCTAATTTAACATATAATTTGGACTTATAAAGGCCCATTGTCGTCCCTTACTATGGTGAATGGGCTAATTGCCCTTTTGGTACACCCACTTAAAAAGCCAAAATCAATTTAGTACTCTTCACTTAAGCATGCAACTTTTTCGCTTTTTTCGATTAAATCCTTTTTATCAAATTGAGCACTTAAACGACTAAATTTTTCTACGAAATTTTCACACTCACTAAATCACATATAACAAACACAAAATATAATATTAAAAATATCTCTCAGGCTCGGATTCGTGGTCCCGAAACCACCGTTCCAATTTGGGTCAAAATTGGTGCATTACAACTCTCTCTCCCTTAAGGATTTTCGTCCCGAAAATCTTACCGTTAAATAAGTTCGGATATTGTTGCCTCATCGACTCTTGAGCTCCCACGTAGCCTCTTCAACTCCGTGACGATTCCATAAAACTTTTACTAATGGAATTCTTTTATTCCTCAACTCTTTTATCTCTCGGGCTAAGATACGGATCGGTTCTCATCATATGTCAAATCGATTTAATTTCAATCTCTGTCGGTGAAATCACATGGGACGGATCCGATCTACATTTCATAAGCATCAAACATGAAATACATTGTGTATCTTTTCTAACTCGGAGGGCAATCTTAATCTATAAGCAACCGGTCCAATACGTTCAATGACTTCAGCGGTCCGATAAATCTCGGACTCAACTTGCCTTTCTCGACCGAATCGAATATTTTCTTCCACGGAGAAACTTTCAAGAACACCCGATCTCCGACACGAAATTCAATGTCCTTGCGTTTTAAGTCGGCATAGGACTTTTGATGATCCGGCGACTTTCAAATTACTTCTAATCACAACCACTTTCTTGATTTCTTTAATCCAATCAACCCGTGTATCTTATTCTCACCGAGCTCACCCAATACAACGGTGTGCGACATTTTCGACCATATAAGGCTTCATAAGGCGCCATTTTTATGCTAGATTGAAAACTATTATTGTAAGCAAATTCGATCAAATGTAAGTATCGTTCCCATGTACCTTCAAACTCGAGAACGCAACACCACCTCAACATGTCCTCAAGTATCAAAATAGTTCGCTCGATCGACCGTCTGCATTTGCGGATGGAAAGTCAGTACTAAAATGAAGTTTAGTACCTAAAGCATCTTGCAATTTCTTCCGTAACCGTGATGTAAATCTTGGGTCCCTATCTCGAGACAATGGAACTCGGTACACCGTGTGCAATCTTACAATCACAGACACATACAATTCGGCAAGTTTGTCAAGTGAATAGTCGAGTGCGTCTTGTGTACAAAATGAGTGATTTAGTCGATCTATCAACGATAACCCACACAAAGATCTTTCTTACTAGGTGTCATAGGGAGTCCAGATACAAAATCCATGGAAATTCTATCCCATTTCCATTCGTGTATCGAGATTGGTGAAGTAAACCGGATGGTACTTGATGCTCGACTTTTATTTGTTGATGATTAAACACTTGGAGACAAATTCGGATATATCTCGTTTCATGCCGTGCCACCAATAGAATCGTTTTCAAATCATTATACATTTTTGTGCTACCCGGTGTATCCACATTCCGCCATTATGGGCCTCACTCCAGAATCATCTGTGATCAAATCTGCGTTGAAGGAACACACAACCGACTTTTATAATTCAAACAGTCATTTGCATCAATCTGGAAATCTGATTCCGTAGCGTTTTCACCCTGAATCCGAATAGCAACTAACTTTTCATCAACTTTCGCATGCATCACAAATTTGCTGAATAAGCATCGGTCTTGCTTGTAACTCGGCTATGATTGAACCATCATCAGACATAGCCACCCGTGCGTTTAATGCACGAAGAGCAAATAATGATTTTCGACTTAACGCATCCGCAACAACATTAGCTTTCCCCGGATGGTAGTCAATCACTAATTCATAGTCTTTCAAAGAATTCTAACCATCGGCGTTGTCTCAAATTTAGATCTTTCTCGAGTCATTAAATATTTTAGACTTTTATGATCTGAATAAACATGACATTTTTCACCGAATAAATAGTGACGCCAAATTTTCAATGCGAATACAATGGCTGCTAATTCCAGATCGTGAGTTGGATAATTCTTTTCATGTGGCTTCAATTGTCTTGAAGCGTAGGCTATCACCTTGCCTTCTTGCATTAAAACACAACCCAACCCATTCAAGGAAGCATCACTAAAAATAGTAAATTCTTTACCCGATTCAGGCTGAGTTAACACTGGAGCCTCGGTCAAAAGGGCTTTCAACTGTTCAAAACTTTTCTCGACACCTTCGACGACTACTCAAATTTGACATCTTTCTGTAGTAGTCTCGTCAAAGGTGTAGCTATTACGGAAAAACCTTTTACAAATCGTCTATAATATCCCGCAAGGCCCGTAAAAACTTCGGATCTCGAAAACATTCTTTGGTGGTTTCCAATCAAGTATGGTTGCTATTTTATTTGGATCCACCCGAATACCGACACCGAAATCACATGACCCAAGAAGTCGACTTCATTCATCCGTAACTCACACTTACTCGAATTTTGCATATAACCGTTGGTTTCTCAAAGTTTGTAGTACTACTCTCAAATGCTCGTGCGTGCTCGCTTCATTTTTGAGTAGATCAATATATCATCAATAAATACTACTACAAACCGATCCAAAAAGCGCCGGAAGACTCGGTTCATTAGATCCATAAAAGCAAGCAGTGCATTTGTGAGTCCAAATGGCATAACTAAAAACTCATAATGTCCGTACTCGTTCGAATGCGAGTCTTTGGCACATCTGAATCTCGACTCATGGCCGATAATAGCCCGATCTCAAATCTATCTTGAAAACACCGAAGCCCCCTTCACCATCAAATAAATCATCAATCCGAGGTAATAGGTACTTATTCTATATAGTCACCTTATTTAGTTGCCGTGTCGATACACATTCTCATAGTCCCATCCTTCTTTTCACAAATAAAACTGGTGCACCCCAAGGAGAGAAACTCGGTCGTCGAAGCCCTTTATCTCATCAACTCTTGCAATCGCGCTTTCAATTCTTTTAATTCGAGGCGCCATTCGCATGCGAGCTATCGAAATCGGGTCGCCTCGTACCAACTCAATGCCGAACTCAATCTCTCGCATGACTCGGTAAGCCCGCGTAGTTCTTCTGAAACACATCGGGGTATTCACATACAACCGATCTGATTCAATTTGTTTCTGGACATTTTATTATCCAATTACATAGGCCAAATAAGCTTCACACCCTTTTCTCACATACTTTTGGGCTAACATTGAAGATATTCTTTGTAGGCAACCCATTTATGTCGCAGATTTAATTCGATGGTCTCACCGCTTCGACATCTCAAATCGATAAGCTTTCTTTTACAATCCACTACTTTGCCTCATGTGAAGTTAACCACCATACCCAAGATTATATCAAATTCGTCAAAGGGCAACAACATTAAATTAGTGGGAAGCAATAATCCCCAATCATCAACGGGCAATCTCTACACACTTTATTAACAAGCACACATCTACCCAAAGGGTTGGACACTCGAATCACAAACTCGGTAGACTCAACTAGCAGAGTCTTTCCGAATTTCAAAGTTTCACACACATATGAATGAGTCGAACCAGGATCAATTAATGCAATCACAGTAGTATCATAAAGAGTGAAAGTACCGGTAATGACGTCGGGGGAGGAAGCATCCTCTCTAGCTCGTGCAGCATATGCTCTAGCCGAGCTCTAGCCTCAGATCGATCCGTAGTATTCTTCGTTCCTTTCTTGACTACCACCTACATTGCCTGAATGTCTGGGTGGTCTACCTCGCATTGACACATTGCTCGGCTTAGTGCTCGATCGCATTCTCGCTTTCGCTAACCGGACACTCTCTAATAAAATGATCTGATGATCCACATTTATAGCAAGACCGGTCGTGAAATCTACAACTCCCTGAGTGCCATTTCCCACAGTGCTTGCACTCGACTCTATTTTGTGGAACATTACCAACACTGGCTATCGAGGTAGCTCGGGAGCTCATAGGAGGTCGATCCCGTCTAGGTGGATCTGTATTAGCTTTCTGTCGGCTGTAGTCGTCTCTAGGCTTCTTGGTCGTGGAATGAAAGACTTTACCCGAAGATCTTTTACGAATGTCTCTAGCTTCAGCCTCTCACTTTTCTTTTCTCTTTCCCGAGTTCTTCAGCTTTGCAAGCTCTTTCAACTAAAGTCACAAACTCTTGAATTTCAAGAATACCAACAAACATCTTTATATCTTCATTCAGGCCATCTTCGAATCTTTTACACATAATAGCTTCAGAAGAAACACATTCTCTAGCATATCTGCTGAGTCTGACAAATTTTCGTTCATATTCCGTCACGGTCATTCGTCCTTGTTTCACTTCAAGGAATTCTTTTAGCTTTTGATCGATGAATCTTTGGCTAATATATTTCTTGCGAATTCATTCGGAAAAATTCCCATGTTACTTTTTCTTTCGGAACCATCGATACTAGTGTGTTCCACCGGTGATATGCAAAGTGTCCTCGATGAGGATATAGCACATTTCAAGCATTCATCCGAGTACAAGATAGCTCATCAAGTACCGTATAGTGTTATCAAGCCACATTTCGGCTCTCTCAAAGATCATCATCATCATTGGCTTTAAATTCTTCAGCCCCAAATTTTCAGATTTTATCAACTGGGGGCCTACTAGATCTCAACGGATCTATCATCGGGGGTGCTGAAGGAATCGGAGCTGGATTATTCAGGGGTGGAGGTTGGTGTACATTCGGGTTATTCTGAATAAATTGGGCAAACCACTCATTCATCATCTGATAAAAGGCTTGTTTAGTCTCTCCTTCGTGGCTACCCGAAACAGGTCGAGAGTCTATCGGCGCTGATCCGTGGGCACGGTCAGGCGCGACGCTCTCCCCATCATCAGCTACGGCTCTTTCAGGATCAGTGTCCATTTACTATATAAAACAAAGTTCAGGCTGTCAGAAGTCACCACACTATCAACATATAATAAAGGCATGTATAGCTAGACTCACACGCGCTACGATAGTCCTAGAATCAACTAAACCGTAAGCTCTGATACCAATCAAATGTAACACCCCTTACCCGAAGCCCTTACCGGAATCGAGTACGTGGCATTACTAGACTTGACTATTAACTTAAGGTGTAAAATTTTAAAGTTGTCCAACTGTGTCATGCTGACTAAATCGACCATAACTCGAGTTATAAAACTCGAAATTTAGATCCGTAAATTTTCCTTGAAACTAGACTCATATAAAATTTCACCATAATTTTTCCAGAATTTTTCATGTGGCCAATTAGTACAGTTTATTCATCAAAGTTACCCTTATTACACTGTCTAACAATTCTGACCTGTCTCTACAAAAATACAGTTATCTCATTGCACAATTTTCATATACTGTTATAGTTTATACCAATGAAAAATAGACTCAATAAGGGTTTTACACATATAACCCATGCTTCCTAATTATTTTTGTACAATTTTTGACAATTTTTCCAATACAGAACAGTGACTCACGAATGCATTCAGAGCAGGTCTCACTAAAACTTAATTATCTCATAATATATAAATCTTTTGCCTACTCTGTTTCTTCCATGTAAAAATAGACACAATAAGGATTAATTCTATACTTCATTCACCATCTAATTCAACTTATCCTATTTTTGGTGATTTTTCTAACTCACATCACTGCTGTAACTAAAGACTGTTTCTATACTAAATATGCTTTCTAGCTTATAACCGGATATACTCACATGCAATTCATACTCTCCATGCATTTTTTTAATCACTTACAAAGATAGCTTGTACTTAAAACATTCATATGATATTCTAACATCATCGATTTAAAAGAGTATCACTATTACCCACATTTATGACAAAACCCCAAAACATACATAACCAAATATTTAGCCATATTCGCATGGTCATATATACAAGGTCAAACATCGTATGTTTGTAAAACTTCATCTAGCCTATACATGCCTTCTAAATCGCAACCAAAAATTCAAAATACCAAAGGAAGGCGATAGTGTGGATGACTTCTTGAAGATCCTTCACGAGCCCGCAACGTGACCAAAATCTATAAAACAAAGAAGAACATTTCACGTAATTAAGCTTACTAGCTTAGTAAGTCCTAACTCATGATAATAAAACATTTATACTTGAAAACCAATTGTTCCATAATAGCACATTCTAACTCAAATTCCATCATATAACATCCATCAATATTAATTTCAAACACATATAACACAATTCTCACAATATTAATTTAACCTGTAATATTAAGCATACCTACCTTACATGCATGCTTACAAACGTAAACCCAATAAATTAACTTTAAGTTATCTTGAACAAGGATTCGATTTATCTTTGATAAAGTACATCACCGGCATCAAGCCTCGCTGAGCATAAAAGCCCGTAAAGTAACACCGCACAAGGCACGCTAGGCGTAGAAGCCCGATAAATAACACCGGCACAAGGCACGCTAGGCAAAAGCCCGATAAATAACACCGCACAAGGCACGCTAGGCATAAAGCCCGATTAATCACCACCGCACGAGGCTGCTAGGCTCGAGCCCGAATGTCGAATATTATTATATGCTTTTCACATTTCACTATCACATATCGAATCATAAACATCTATTCCCATTGCAATAAATAAATTTGAAATCAATCTAATCCATCATTATCACATTCGCCAACTCATGGTTTTACACCAAGCTTATACAAATTTTATCATTCACTAGATATGTAAATGATCTTTAAATAATAAGTAGCTCAAGAACTTACCCATTCACCTTGCATTAGCCAAAATATTTTCCATCATATACTCAACATAAATCATCAACCAATATGTAGATATACATTCGGCCATGATGCAATTGGATATTAACATTCATCAATTTTTAATAGTCAAGATAACCATAATTTATTCTTTGACATAATTTAACTAAAAGACTTACCTCGGTTGTCGATAGTCCGTGCGAATCGGCTATTCGAGAACCTTCGTCTTTCCCCGGTCTAATTCGGTCTTTCTTTGCTCTTGATCTAAAACACATTAGAATTTAGCTCATTTAATCTCATTTCATCTCAATTTAGTCCCAAAACACCCAAATGGGCAATTTACCATTTTGCCCCTAATGTTTCCCATTTTTACAATTTAGTCCTATTTGCACAAAACACAAAATATGCAAAATTTTCCAACATCCTAGTTTGGCCGAATCTTCATTATAGTCATAGGTGTCCATGCATTTCATTTATTTGACATTTTAATCCTTCACAACTTTATTCTTTTCAATTTAGCCCTATATACTCAAAATTATCAAAAATTCCAATACAAAACTTGTAAATCTTTAACATACATTCAATTTAAAACCATCAAACATCAAAACTATCCAAGCATGTTAATGGCCGAATCTTAAATACATAGTATTTTCAAAAATTTAAACATGGGTTGTATAGGATTTAAAGCAAGCATTCCAAATATGCAAAAATTTTCAAAAACTAAATAAAACACATACCCTTAATTAAGCCCCAAAGTGCCGAAAATTTTCAAGCTCCTACAATGGAGTTCTTCATCCAAGTTTCGGCCAAGAAGATGAGTAAGGTAAGGTTCTCTTTCATCCCACTTGTTTTTATTATTTAATGATAAAACAAACACATTTTTATTAACATTATTTTAACACCTTAATAAAACTATCTAATAAGCTAATTTAACATATAATTTGGACTTATAAAGGCCCATTGCCGTCCCTTACTATGGTGAATGGGCTAATTGCCCTTTTGGTACACCCACTTAAAAAGCCAAAATCAATTTAGTACTCTTCACTTAAGCATGCAACTTTTTCGCTTTTCTCGATTAAATCCTTTTTATCAAATTGAGCACTTAAACGACTAAATTTTTCTACGAAATTTTCACACTCACTAAATCACATATAACAAACACAAAATATAATATTAAAAATATCTCTCAGGCTCGGATTCGTGGTCCCGAAACCACCGTTCCGATTTGGGTCAAAATTGGTCTGTTACACTGCACACGTTGACCAACACATCTTTCAATACTCCTTTGGATGCACTGAAGATCTGTCAGCCAATTATAGTGTGATCTGAGTGTTTTTAAGGTCCCCTAGCCTGAGTTTTTCGTATATAGATAGAGGCATTAGGTTTATGCTAGCTCCTAAATCACATAGAGCTTTACTAAAATGAATATCCCTTATATATATGGGAATTGTAAAACTCCCACGGGTCTTTTAGCCTTAGGGGAACCTGTCGAGATATAATCATACTACATGAGGCATTTATGTTAATTTACTTTCCTATTTTAATTTTCCTACGGCTAGAGATGATTTATTTTAGCTATTTTGCGTATTTAGGGACTTTCTCAACTAAATCAACTAAAGGAAAGTTAAAGTTTAACATTCTGAATAAGTTCAAAAAACTTACAAATTCATCCTCATCTCGTCTTTGTTTTCCCTCCAACCGTGAAGGGAATGGTACTTTTGCAATTGCAAGTTCCTTGACTAGCTCTTTCTCCTACTCAGCTACTTCTTCTGGTTCTATTTCCTTCTCAGCTTCTTAGGGGTTATTTTAAAGATATTCACAATCCTCTTTGTTTTCCTCATGAGTTGCTTTTTCTGGGTTACTCAGTATTTTACTCGAATGAAGAGCTATGCCTTCACATGCTCATTTCCCTCTCTCTGATGATTATTTTCTATGTTACTTGGGATTCTCGTGCCAATTTGATCTCCATCTAGTCCTTAATCGATGGTGTGGGCATCTCTAAATTAACGTTTTAAAACACTCTCAAGCTTCGTGAAAATTTTCCCTTTCTAATTGTTTAAATGTTGTGATCTCCCTCCTTAGTTGGACTATTTTAATGATAAGGAATAACTTTTGTAAGAATTTTCCTGCGAGTTTATTCCATGTAGTGATAAATCTTGGTACCTACGAATCTAACCAAGAGAAAGCATTATCTATTAAGGAGAAGGGGAACAGCTGAAGACGAATAGCATCATCAGTGACCTGTTATATTTAAAAGTATCACAAAGTTAAAGAAACCATTTTAGATGTTGATTAGGGCCCTCAGGCATTATGCCTTTAAATTGCAAATTGTTCTGGATCATCTGGATCATAACTGGTTTGATCTCAAAATTATTAGCTGTGATAGCTAACCTTGTTAAACTTCCTTGAAGCATATCCAGATTTCATAGCGTGTATTCTCTTAGGGTTCTTTCGTTGCGCGCCATAGGTATCTTTGCATGTAACTGTGGTGGTGGTGGTGGTGGTGGTGGTAACTCCTGTGGATAATTATTGTTAGCTTCATCAAACAACAGATTCTCTTAAGGCAAATTGCTTACAGCAGGTGATGGGTTCTGCATCTGCTATTGCTGTCAACGATTCCAATGAATTATTCTTTCTGGATCAATGGTTGGCTCTATAGGCATTCCCGTACTGCAAGTCATACACTGAAACCAAAAAGCAAAATAAAAAAATTAGTAAAAACAAAATAAAAATCGTATCTATAATTTAAAAAATTCCTAATTATTCTAATAAATACAAAAATTAAAATCAATCTAGTGACGTTGCCCCACCCCGACAACGGCGCAAACAACTTGACCGCCTCCAGACGTGCCAATGTGCAGAGTAAGAATCCTACACAGAAGATATGAAATAAGTGGTTTTCGTAAGTATACGAGTCAGGTTGTAATATAGTTACAAGAAGTAGGCAAGTACTCTTAGGATTGTACCCAAGGGAGGCTAGCACTAAATTAATCCTAACCTAAACACAACTAGATCTAATTAGTACTTTAAATAAATTATATTACGAAGAAACATAAAGAGATATTTTTTTAGGAGGTTGTAATAATAAAGAGAATAGCATAAATAAGACTTTGGGAAATTAATGTGTAAACTTTATCAGATCTAACAATGGGTGATTAGCTCGCTTTGGTAGTCATAACTAATTCCTGTTTCAAGTTCCTATTCAATCAACTAGTCATTAACCTAGCAGGATCTCTTGATCTTCCACTAAACTAATGAGTCGGCAAGAACTACTTATCTCTTAACCTCACAATTCAGATTGGTTTGGAGCTAAGGTGTTCACGGATAAGTCATACCAATTTTGGGTTAATTCTTACCTAAATGACTTCCTAGGGTCGTCAAGCCTAGGGTTGAAGTTCTTCCTCCCCCAAACAGTTGATTCGCTAAAGAAACCCTACATAGAAATTAGTTAATCACACCTCTACTCGCTAATCCCCCATAAAAGGATTAGTTCATCATGGATCTCATGAACATAATAAACTTGATGCTAAAGATAAACATAAATAATGAATTCAAGAGAAAAGGTTTAAGACAATCCTGAATTATATTGAGTGAAACGCAGAATCCACAAAGTGTTGATTGAGTCTACAGATCAGATCTCTCAAAAAACGCAAATAGAAAAACTAGAAATAACCTAAAGCCTAAAAAATGGAAAAACTGAAAACTGAAATTATGAAGAAAATTCTCAAGTCTGAAAGATGTCTATAACAAATGTTAAATGAGCCTATTTATAAAGTTAGGGTTGTAGTCATCCTCAACCCTAGGTCAACTGATGCTCTTGTGTTAAATATTTGATTATGTAGACCAAAACGCCCCTAGCTCGTACATATTTCTCGTACAAGACCAATGTCGCGACACCCTAATGCCTATGTCACGACACCGAAGGCAATCTCGATATTCTTGTATTTTGTTCCTTACGTTAAGACATTAGACTTCCCATGTTGCAACGTAATGACCAGTATTGAGTTTGTACGCCATCTGATAGTTTCCTACACACTCACTAAGTTTATTAGCTCACGTTTAAGCCTCATTCGACCCCTAAGGTCAATAAAAGACTCATAATACACTTTTTTGTTGCATTTAGACTAAACTATGAAAACTTAATTAAAACATAATGAAAATGCTTGTATTTAAGCTCCTCAAGTATGAAAACTAGTTTAATTTGCTCCACCAAATTACGGCAGATCAAATGTGCTATTTATAGTGTTAGACAGGAGTTTAAGATTAGCCTAAACCCCTATCTTAAGTTTCGAAAGTAAGCCTTTCCTATACCTTATTTCACTACTTGTAAAATCATGCCCAAGTAAAATGAGTTGAGATATGGGATGCTAATGCAACAAGTAATTTGTGAAAATACATTAATGTGATATGTGATTTACTGATTTTTAACGCACATATATGGGGTCTGATATATGATAGCTCAATTAGCACTATTGTGGCACTTGTAAGTGCAATTAAAATTGTACCTGATAAAGTATGTATTATGTATGAGGTTGTGATGTGAAATTGATGAATATGAATAAAAGTTATGTGCATTAAAATAGTAAATAAATATGTGTAATTGCGTATATTTTGGCCTTATGATCTATTGGAACCATTGGATATGGTTGGAATGCCATAGGATTGTGAGTACTCACCTTTATGTTTTGTGATCGAGCGATTGAGGCCTTGGGACAGGATCGAGAGATAAGAGAATACTGAGCTATGCTCCATTGAACAAGACATGTTTGGTTTGTTGGAGAGTGTTTAGCTTAATGCTACACTTGTTAAGACATGCTAGGCTTTTTTATTCATTAATATGGTGGAGATTCATTTATCCAATGTGTGGTGATTGAGTTCACTTATATGTTTCATAATCTCAAGATATCAATATGTCATTATTTGAAGTATGTGAGTTATGATGTGTGTGATCATAATTAAAGTATATTCTAAACTTGTTAGACATATAAAACATGAAAATGATTCTTTAACTTGATGGATATGAATTGTGGATGTACCTTAGAATGCTCTTGCTTAACCTATGTTATTGTGTATTCTTGGTAGACCCTTTGACCATTCATTAAGCTTTTTGCTCACACTCTTCACTTAAATTTTGTAGAAAAGTAACAAATTCGGGGAGTGTGAAGCGGCCAAGAAAGTGATCCATTCAATGCATAGCATTTGAGTATGTTTTTGTGGTTCGAACACTTGAAAATAAAGGCAATCTGGAATCTCATTTGGGACCATATTTTTGAACTATTATTCTGAATTTGGAACTTGATTTGAGTTTATTTTGATGATTGGTGAATGATATGGATGTGGCTCAACATGTTTACTTATTATGCTTATGCTAAAAGAGTTTAGTATGACTGCTTAAATGTGTTTTACTGGTCAAAACAATAGATCAAAATTTTTGGCATGTTTTGATTGACCATTTGGTTCATTTTGTGCATATAGGCTCCCTAAAAAAGCATGGCATGTTGATTGGACAAATTGAGTAATTGATTTTGAGTTTAGTGTTAGATGCAAGCATGTACCATTTACTTAGAAATTCAAATTATGCCATGATGTGTTTTGATGAGTATGAACATGTATTAAATGTTGTATGAATGTATTAAGACTTGTTCAGATTGATTTTAGGCCTTTAATGCACGAAATGGTAAATGGGGAAGTGTCCAAACTTCGGTTTGCCAAATTGCAAGTTTGATTGCTGCAAAAATGCAGGGCAAGTTGAGACAACATTCGAACGTCGTTAGGACGTGGGTTCGGTGTCAAGATGCCTTTATTGCTTTGTCGGGACGAGGGCCTCCCTCTAGGGCACATTATGACATGCAGCATCGCATCATCCTGATGAGATGCCTTTGCTCCAAAGGCTAGTTTTCTAAGCTTTGCACTTTAGTTCTAAAATTTCAATTAGGCAATCAAAGTTTGAAATGGTTACGAAATGCTTTAGAAATTCACATGCTTGAGTTTTAGGTGGCTAATTTGGTAAGTCCACTGTTAATTTTCTAATTATATTATTTTTAATATTTTGTCATCTTTTCAATTTAGTCCCTAAAATACTTGATTTAAAATTACCTAAAATTTACTAATCAGATCTAAACGATTTTTTCTATAATGTTCCTAAAAAGGTTTTAGAACTGAAATGCACTTTTTTAATTGTTGTTACATATATGTTTGCATGTTTTGGATGTGAAATGTCAATTGTGCCCTTATGTTTTAATTTAAGTAAAATCGTTAGAAAGGCATGCAACTAGGTTTTAAATATTTGCCTATGATTACACATGAGCTAATATGCATGCATAAGGCTTTCGTTGATTGTTGAACAAGTAAATGAATAGTTAATTGTATGTGAACATGTTGTATTGTGTTCTGGGTCACTTCGGTGACTAATGTGTCATGCCGGATTCGAGTTGGATTGTTCTGGTCAAGTTTGGGGCACTACACTATTTCATTTCCATTTCAAGCACTTAAGCATATATACACATCTATTCATTCAACTTGACATTTCTTCAATACTCAACATTTAGCATGTCTAATAACATATTCAAGTTTAAAATCATCAATTAAACCACATCAAACATTTGTTAATTCATACACCATTTGGTACATACCAACTTTTCAACAACTCAATATTTGCCACAAATATCAAACATACAAAATGATCAAGATAGTGACCACTTTCTTAAAATTTAATCCCTATATACATGCCACAATCCCAAAACTCAAGTGATCAAAAAACTACCAATTCGATGATAAGATAGTGTGAGCTTTAAAATGATCAGGCTTGACGTGTTCTGCAAGGTGACGATCTACACGGAAAAGGGAAAATAAAATAGGTAAGCATATAGAATGCTTAGTAAGTTCATAGGCATTAAACAAAAGCTTTCCTTAACTTTCAATTAAGCACAATAAGTTACTAAACTTGGCATAATTGGCTAGACTTAGCAATCCACGTATCAATAAGGTGAGTTTTAACTTGTAAATAAAACATAAAATACCACATTGGCATATCATGCCAATTCATGTCATTTAGATTAACTAGTTCAAAACTTATTCAATCATGAATGAAACAATTTCATACATGCTAATATCATTTCTTCAATATATTGTTCAAGTTAAAATTTAACATTTCACAAATGAATATCAAAATCATTATGTCTCAATTCAATTTCTCAATTCATGTAATCTGTTTCGCCCGATGAACCCTAGTAAATGGACTCGGATAAATAGGTATCTACGTCACACCAACTGCTTGTCCGAGCTAAGTATATCCATGTCATGTTACCAATCCAGACTAAACCAACCCAATTGCTTGTCCAAGATGAAAATATACATGTTAGATTATCCTTTAGGGCTAAACCTTTAAAATGACATCAGGTTACTAGTCCATGCTAAACATGTGTCACATATATCTTCGAGTCCACAAGAAATGTTGGATCTTGATATCCTCCATAACCAATCTCATACAAGCGTGCACAAAATCCTATTGGCATGTCAATCGTATCCTAATTACTAAGTTCACACGGGCATCTATTACATATATAATCATCACTTTTCAATTTAGTCAAATTCTTACATTTTCGTACCAATTCACAACCAATTCCTCCAAATAAATGTAATCTATGTTATAAATACCACATGAACCTACCTGGAAAAAACAGCAAACTAGTTGAATCTTCAAGGATTATTTGATAATTTTGGCTTTTCCCCTGGTATCCTCGATTTGATTCAATTATTGATCTAAACAATTATTTTAGACAACTCATCAATACCAAACATTTTTATATCATTCCATGATATGCATGAACCTATTTAACTTCATTTTTTGAATGCTCTTTATTTTTTGCATTTTATTCAATTTTGCCCCTGAAATCAAAATAACAATATCTTTCAATTTTGAGTTTCGATTTGAAAACTGATCTTAATCACATCCCTTAGGGACCCTCTAGCATCTATTATTACAGAAATTTCACAAATTTATTCACTTTAGCCCTCATGTACAAAAGCTAACAATTAATCATTACAATTTAGTCTTTTTTCATATCTAAGCTTAAATATTAATTTAACACCAAAATTTTAAGAAATAAACAATGAAAACTTTCAAAAACTTTAACAATTTTACAAATTGGTACATTGGCTAGTTAAATCAAGCTCTTATGACCTCAAAAACATAAAAATTACAAGAAAAATGCTTAATTACAATACCTAATTAGTTGACGAAAGTTAAAACCCTTGAAGCTTCATATTTCTTTTATGCTGGACGGCTTGAAGGATGAAGAAGAAGAGAATTCTCTCTTTCTTTCCATCGAAAAAGGCTTTTATACCATAATTAATAATTTGTTTTATTTTAATTAGTCTTAGTTATTAACTTAATAATCACATTTTAATGTTTTAATCCACCAAAATCCAGTAACACATATTACAATCTATTTAATTGCTATTTTGGATCTTTGACTAATTGAAGTCCCTAAGTCTTTTGCCAATTAAAAACTTATAGTGATAAGACTTTTACAATTTAGTCTCTATAGCTTAATTATGCAATTAATAAACAAAATTGAATGGCTAAACTTTAATAAACTTTTATACCAACTCTGTAAATATATATATTTAATATTTACAAGACCTAATTTACAAAAATGAAATTCCCAAATCACCTTTTCTAGCACTACTGAAAATCAAGTTGTTACATATCGATTTTTTTCATTTTCGATCGGCCATATGAGAGACTAGGGAATAAGCTCTTTAGTGATTGTATGGGGATTACTTACGTGAGAAATGTTTGTCTTAGAGTGTTGTGAGCAAGGGCCTAAGCTCTTTTTTTTTTTTCAAAAAAGAAAATAGTGACGGATCTTAACCATACATAAAATTTATACAGCCAAATTAAAATGGCTAGAACAATCAAAGAATAATCTTACACCAATTGAGGACAACTTGGTAGGACTTAGGTCAAAGGGTTGAGCCAGCGGTGGGGCAAAATAAAACAGTTAATCTTTAATTTAGGAGAAGTATCAGCTTATAATATGCCATGTCAATATATTAATTTGGTGATAGAAAATTTTGGGAAAAGAAAATATTACCAACAAATATATACTAAGAAGATTACCTTATAAATATAAATATAGGGAATAAATTATATTAGGATAATCTTAAAAGTATAGTTTTTAGACACTAATAAAATAGTGCTACATCATTAAATTTTAAAGAAAACAAAGTCTTATTATATACTCATTTATATTTAATATTTTCTTTTACAAATTTTAATCATTTTGTTTTTTTTCATAAGTTAATATTTTTTTATTTTGTGCAACCGATTAAAAAAAATAGTAATTTTTGTGTAATTTTTTTCATGTCATTGACTTATAATTTTGGTAATTGTTTTACCCTAAACCTAAAATCTCGAATCTTGAACTTAAACCTTGAATCTTAAACTTTGAACCCCGAATCTTAAGGTTTAGGGTTTGAGTTTAGGATTTAAGTTCAGAGTTCAGGTTTGGGTTTTGAGTTTTGAGTTTTGAGTTTTGAGTTCAAGGTTTGAGGTTCGAGATTCAAAGTTCAAGTTTAGGGTTCAAGATTTTGGGATTTAAGTTTTAAGGGTTTAGGGTTATGGGTTATGAGTTTGGGATTTAAGGTTTGGTTGTAAGGTTCAAGGGTTCAAGGTTTGAGTTAAGGGTATGGGGTTTTATATTTTAGGTTCATGGTAAAAAAATTATCAAAATTATGTGTTAATGATATGAAATTTTTTTAAAAATATCATTAAATAATTGGAAAGAGAATATGAATAATGTGGTGGAAAGGGTCCATAAAATAATTTTTTTTATGGATGAGTTTATAATAATTATTTTGTCTTTAAATTTTGATGATGTGGTAAAATATTATTGGTGCCTACAAACATTAATTTTCAGGATAATCCTTATCTAAGTTATTCTCATAAATATAATATGATTTATTTTATTTAACATATAAATATGTAGACCATGGAGATATTCAGAAATTTTGGGGATGAAGCTCCATAAATCATCTGCCATTGCTAGAATTACGAAATTCAAATGATAGTTAATCCAAATACATCGCTAACTTAGAGGATGAGGTTTAAGCTGACTTATTCTACATTAGTTCCATTAGCAGCATCCATAATTTGGATTCAATGTTTCCTCCATCTTCTTTCTCTCAATTTCTTCCTCTATTCTTTACTCTTTCATATGCACTCACGCTGCACAACTCTGAAACAATTCCTTCATAGAAAACCGGTGTTACAAACAGTTTCCATTACAGTTCCCAAATATCATTTAAGATTAAACAACTGATAGCTAAGATAATTAATCGTTTATCTCTGACGTGGAGGGCTTGAAGATATGAAATTGTCATGGAAAGTAGTAGCCTTCATGTTGTTTCTGTTTCATTCAACAAATCATATTTGTTTAGCCCAACAAGAAGGTAATGATGAGGCTGATGATGAGGCAGAAAAGCAACCTACGCTTCCCAAAGGGCAAGAACATTGTAAAGGGATATTTATTTGGTACAATTTCATCTCTAGAACAAAAGAGTTTCCCCGTTTGAAGAATACAACAGCCCAATCATGGGCATTCAAGTCCAGAGTGACCATATTGAACATGGGAACCAGTGAGTTGCAGGCTTGGAAGATTTTCATTGGGTTTCAATACAAGGAGATATTAGTTTCAGCAAAAGGAGCAGTTTTAATGAGTGGTGTGGATTTCCCAGCTCCTGTTGGCAATGGAACATACCTCTCCGGATATCCTCAAACCGATCTCGAAACTTCCATCGACACCGCTAATGAGTTAGACAAAATTCAGGTGAAAGTTGAACTCAGAGGCACACAGTTCGGACTGAAGCCACCTGGGAATCCATTGCCTAAAACAATAAAACTTGCAAATGATGGATACAAATGCCCTTCACCGACTCGTCGTAGTGAGTACTTAAAACCCTTTATTTTTTTTTTTTCCTTATATACTTTCATTTTAAAACCCTTTATTTTTTTTTTCCTTATATACTTTCATTTTGATTTCCTAACCATAACAATGTTGTTCATCCACAGAAGCCTCAATGTACGTATGTTGTGTGAAGGACCCAAAGTTAAAAGCTAATAAAACTACAAAAACAAAGTTCTTGACACGACAAAAAGGAGACCTTTTGATTTCGTATGATGTTAGTCAAGCCTACAGAAACAACTACCTTGCTCAGGTAACAATTGAGAACCGTCACCCTTTGGGACGTCTGGACCATTGGAACTTGACTTGGGAATGGATGAGAGGGGAATTTATAAACTCACTCAAAGGTGCTTATGTTCGAAAAGTTGATATTTCAGGCTGTTTAAATGGTAAAGTTGGGGAATACTACGGAGATATGGATTTTTCTAAAGTATTGAACTGCGAGAAAAAACCCATCATTTTTGACTTGCCGGCGGAGAAAGCCGATGACGCCCAGATGGGGAAAATACCATTTTGTTGCAGAAATGGCACCCTTTTGCCAGAAACCATGGATTCAACCAAATCAAAGTCAGCTTTCATAATAGAAGTCTTCAAAATTCCACCTGATTTGAACAGAACAACCATATACCCTCCCCAAAAGTGGAAAATTGTGGGGGATCTTAATCCAGATTATAGATGTGGGGCACCTATCAGAGTGGAACCTGCTCAGTCCCCCGATCCCACTGGAGTTGAGGCAGTAAAATATGCAATCGCTAGCTGGCAAATTGTTTGCAACATCTCACGGCCAACCAAAGGCAACTCTAGATGTTGCGTTACGTTCTCTGCTTACTACAATAAGTCAGCTATTCCTTGCGACACTTGTGCCTGTGGGTGTCAAGATACAACGAAATGCAATCCGAACAAACCGGCAATGCTTCTTCCTCCCGAGGCCCTTCTCGTTCCATTCGAAAATAGATCGGTGAAAGCCAAAGCCTGGGCGCAGATTCAACATTTTAAAGTCCCGAAGCCATTGCCTTGTGGTGACAACTGTGGGGTCAGCATAAATTGGCACGTCTCCTCGGACTACAAACAAGGATGGGCGGCTCGGCTTACCCTTTTCAATTGGAAAAGTATCAACTTCGAAAACTGGTTCACTGCGGTTCAGTTCAAGAAAGCTGGTTCTGGGTACGAAAGGATGTTCTCTTTCAATGCAACATTATTGAAAGAACTCAACAATACCATCTTCATCCAAGGCATAGAAGGGATGAATTATTTGATTGGAAAGAAGAACGGTTCAGACCCGGAAAATGATCCCCATGTGCCTGGAAAACAACAATCTGTTGTTACCTTTAAAAAGACCGGAAAGACAAGGCCCAATATTGCTAAAGGAGATGGATTTCCAACAAAGGTCCTTTTCAATGGTGAAGAATGTGCACTTCCTTCACGTATTCCAGTTTCAACTGGAATCAGATTCAGTGTTAGTTTGTCGTTACTTGTTCTTTGCAAATTTGTGAGCTTCTTGTTGATACAACGTCTCAACTGAGGATTGAAGTTTAATACTCGTTAATGGACGGTAGTTTCATATGAAACTTGAAGCTGGGTCTTGATCTTGCCAGTTATATTGTGCCCATTTTCTTTTTGTTTAAACATTTTGGGCCCATGCTTATTTTCAGTGGGATAACGACAGAAGCCCCACACAACCTGTCTGGCCCAATTTACTATGTTCAATTGGTAAACATCTTTTTGACGTGAAACAAGGATATAGTTTAAACTTTAATGTAATTTTTTAATTTTATAATTTTTCTCAGTTCTTTTATGTCATCTTATTACTTAAAAAATTAATTAAAAACTAGAAATTCTATCACATGTGTATACATGTGAAAATTACATATTTAGAATACAGATATGTGTTTAAAAAAAAACATATAATAAAGAATAAAATGAATGGTTTAAAACTAATTATTAATAATAACATGTGAAATGTGTACGATATTAAAATTTTAAAAATAGATTAACTTGTTTATCATTGTGTTTTCACCAATCTTGAGTCGGTGTTTGGTATTATGTTTGATACTCAATATGTTTTTCAATTATTTTATTTGAAGATGGGATAAATCCCAAAATTATACATGAACCATTGTTTAATTTACAATTGTATATATGAACTTTGATTTTGTGCCGTTTATACTTGAAAGTTTGATTTGATCCAATTCTTGTAAATTATTAACACAATTATTGATATAACATCATTTTATGTTTATATATTGGGTACATAAATAATTATATTTATCTAATATAAAAATAAATAGATGTATTTATTTCTTTAAATGTGTATGATTAAATCAAAATTAAAGTTTCAAGTATACATTTGAGTCACAATTAGACTTTCATGTGTATAGTTGCACCAAATTAAAGTTTATGTATACAATTGCACATTAAATCAAAGTTCATGTATAATTTTGAGATTTATCCCTTTAAATATTTATAAAAGTATGAAAGAGGAAAATACCCTTATAATAATATTAATTACCCTTTAAAGCAAGCGTATTTTAGTAATTTTACAGTTAAGCTTGTCGAAACTATTTTTTTTGAAATCGACTATTATTTTGAAAAAAAAAAACGAAAATGGGAGTCGCCACCAATCTTTTTTTATGAGGTGTGATCGGATCACCTCGTAATTTGATCGTTTTAATAAACGATTTGATTTATTACAATAATATTTTTCGGTCTACGAAAATCCAGAAAATAGGTTCGGGAGTCTGTTACGCACGAGGAAGGATTAGCACCCCAGTGACGCCCAAAATTGGTACCTAGTTGATTACTCGATGTTTTAGTGTCGAAAATTAAAATTTTGATGAGATTTTAAAATACGATCTTTTGTTAAAATATTGCTGAATTGAATTTTTACAAAAAAAAGGGGTATAGTTCAGGTTAACCGAGAAAAAGTCACGTCCCATAAGTTAGGACACAATGCTTTAAATCCTCGGAACTAGAATAAACACCAAAAAAAATTATTATTTATAAAAGATATTTGATTATCTTGGGTTTTAGAAAGAAATCATGTTCCGTAAGTTAGAACACGATTTTTCTAATTCGAAAATAATGAAAATTAATCTCAGTTTAAAAATCTCTTTTTTTTATATGCATTGTGCGAAAACAAATAACATTTGAAATATTGTGTAATTAATTTATTTGGGTATGGTAAAAAACGGCTGAAAGGTTTTAATAATAATGAAGATGATAATGTAAATTCTAATAGTAATAATAATAAATAATCTAAATCTTCGAAGGTATATAAAAAGATATAATAAATATATAACGAAATAACAATAATGAGGATAAAAATAAAATATAAATAAAATAAATAAAAGAATAATAAAGAATAATAAATGAAATAATAAATAAATACTAGTAAAAGTTTAATTAAAAATTGAGAATAAACAAATAAACAAAGAAATAAAGAAATTTCAAATAAAATGGTTTAAAAAATACTAATACTAATACTAATACTACTACTACTACTACTACTACTAATAATAATAATAATAATAATAATAATAATAATAATAACAATGATGATGATGATTGAAGTTAAATAGACTAATGACTAAATTGAAATCGAAGTGAAGTTAGGGGGTTCAAATTGTAAATAAAAAAATAAGATCAAAATGAAAAGAGTGAAAACTAATGGGGACTGAAAGGGAAAATATCCCTGGTCCTTTATGCGCGGCGTTTTTGGGCCAAATCGGGGGACAAAGTTGAAAACAAAATAAAACTAACGGGGTAAAAATAAAAAAAATAAAAAGGATTTGATTGGAAACCACTTAAAAAGTCGAAGGACCAAAGGTGCAATAAGACCATTTTTCAAAAAAAAACACGCAGATCCTATCAAAGGGGCGGGTCAGATTTCGGGTCTAATGCCGAAAGATGCCGTTCTTAATAGGACTAAAATGAACAAAAATAAAATTATAAGGTAAATTTTAAAAAAATAAAAAAAAATTTGGATCGCAAACTAATAAAAAAGCGGAAGGGCTAAAAGTGCAATTAGACCCTTCCGCAAAAACATGAAAACCCTGAGGTTGGAGCAGGTTGAGTCTCGGTTCCCCCCTAAACGACGCCGTTTTGAGGCACATGAGGGTGAAACTGTGCCGTTTCACTCCACTATTTAAGCCAAAAATTTTTCTAAAACTTTCATTTCAACCCTCAGTTAAAAAAATATATATATAGTTTTTTTTCTCTGTTCTCTCTCTCCCTCTAGCCATAACTTCGACTGTCGGCCACCCTTTTTTGCTTTTCGAGTTTTCGAGTCCACAAGATGACGCTTTTCATCAGAAGTGACAAACCTCGGCCCCCATACGGCGGTTGAATACGAAGGGTCAGGTAAGTTTGACCTCCTTTTTTATATTTTTGTTTATTTCTTTCTTTAAAATAGTAAACAAAAAATAACAGTAAAATAAACAAAAGATCACCTTTTTGTAATTTTTGTTTCTCTCTATTTTTTTTTTGTAATTTATGCGGTGTAAACATACATTGATAATGTTCGGGGCTTTTTATAGCCGATTACATTGCTTTATTCGCTGTTTGCTTTCACTGTTTGTTCTTGCTTCTGCTGCAGTCTTTCTGTTCTTTTTTCTTTGTGTTTTTTTAGTTTTCTTTTGCAGGTATTTAGAGAGTCAACGGAGGGGCTTTGCTATTTCGGTGTAAGACGGAGCAGAAGGGGTCAGGCCTCGGGACGAGGCTCGGGCGGTGCGCCCAAGGAGGAGCAGCGCACATGGGAGCTAGGGTTAGGTTTTCTACGAAAAATGTTCAAACATTTTGGGCCACTGGGCCTTGTAATTTTTGGGTTGTAATTATTATTATTTTTTGTAAGTGGATTGTTTTTTTGTTTTGGACTTTATTGTGTAATTTTGGGCCCGGGCGAATTGGGCCTATTATAACTGCCCCTCTTTGTTCATTGTCGTGTAACGAGGATAGAGCAAAGACCTTTAAGAAGGACCAAATTTTCCCGGTTTTCAAATCTCGACTTCTTTAGTGCTTCTCTTCTTCAAGTAGCCTGAATCTATCCCACTGCAACTTCAGGGGTGTAGGAATTGTTGCTTCAATCTGCTCCATTGTAACTTTATAGCTTTAATCTGCTCTACTGCAACTTCAGAGAGATAAGATTTGCTATCTTCAGTTTGCTCCACTGTAACTCCAAGGAGATCAAACTTGTAATTTCAACCTGCTTCACTGCATCTTCAGGGAGATAAGGTTTGTATTTTGTAGCTTTAATCTATTCCACTGCAACTTCAGGGAAATAAGAGTAGTGGCTTCAATCTGCTCCACTGCAATTTCAGGGAGATAAGATTCGCCATGATAGATTTGATTCGACCTACTGCAACTTCAGAGGTATAATATTTGTGACTTGTAGCTTTAATCTATTCCACTGCAACTTCAGGGAGATAAGATTCGCTATTTTCAGTGTGCTCCACTGCAACTTCAGGGAGATAAGACGTGTAACTTCAACCAGCTCCACTGCATCCTCAGGGAGATAAGGTTTGTAATTTGTAGCTTTAATCTATTACACTATAACTTCAGGGAAATAAGAGTAGTGGCTTCAATCTGCTCCACTGCAATTTTAGAGAGATAAGGTTTGCCATGGTAGATTTGTTATACCATTTTCTGGGGAACACGACCTGTAGAATCCATTTCATGGGCCTATGTATGCCTAGTGATTAGGATGTCATGATCAGGATAAATCAAATGCTCCTAAGTGGATGTGTATGAATGATATTTGCATGAATACAGAATGTCATTTTTTGGGAATGATCCCTTTTTAATGCTTAGGTTGTTATTGCTCACCGTTTATCAAGGTTCTATCACTGATGTGTTACCATGACTTCTTGTTCAGCTGGTATCTTTGATAGAAAATCTGAAGAAATAGTCACAATTTAGACTATTCTTTCTCGAATGTTTCCAACTCTTTGGTTAGTTCTGACCAGTGGTCCCATTTCAGGTCCTTGTACTATTTAGAAACTTTTCAGAGCAATATCTAGAACTCCTTTTTCTTTGAATATTATTAGTCCATTAATTGTTATTTCAATGAAAAATTCTTGAAAAGATAATAATGATGGAAAAGATCGAAGCTTATTGAGAGCAAGGCTCGAAATGAACAGATTAATTAAAATAGCATATTTGCATAAATACAAAGTGAATAAGATGAAAACATGTGCCCCAGATATCGTAGCATGAGCTTTCCCACACAAACTTCTTGAGGACCCTTTGAACTTAATATGTGTTTAGAAGACCTAGAATACTTTGTTGATGCTCCAAGACGTAGCATTTTTCCTCCTTGTTCATTCAGGGATAACAAGAATACCATATGCCCCATCTTTGATCAAAATTTGAATTGCCCTTTTCTGGGTTTTCAACTAAAAAACCACTGTGGTCTTAAGGCGCTCTTTTGGGTTTTCGCCTTGGCCTCTCCTCCTTTTTTTTTTTAGGTGAAGTACTTCTTGGCTGGGTCTGAATTCACAAGATTAGGCAAGCTTTTGCCATCCATCTCAATCAAGTCAACGCTCCTCCAAAAAAGGCCTTCTTTACCACATAAGGTCCTTCCCAATTTGACATCCATTTCCCTCTGAAATCCTTTTGTATGGGCAAGATCTTTTTCAATATAGGGTCCCCCTCATGGAATTCTCTAGGACGAACATTTTTGTTGTAAGCTCGCATCATTCGCTTTTAGTATATCTGACCATGACGGATGGCTTTCAACCTTTTCTCTTCAATCAAGTTTAGTTGATCATATCAGGATTGGATTCATTCTGCTTCATCCAACTTCAATTTTGCCAAAACCTGGAAAAAAGAAATCTCGACTTCAATGGGTAAAACCGCCTCCATTCCATAAACCAAAGAGAAAGGCGTTCCCCCGGTTGAGGTCTTGACAGATATTCGATAAGCATAGAGGGCAAATGATAATTTCTCATGCCAATCTTTGTAAGTCTCAATCATTTTCCCCACTATCTTCTTGATATTCTTATTGGCTGCCTTCACTGCACTATTTATTTTTGGGCGATATGGTGATGAGTTGTGGTGTTTGATCTTGAACTGACTACAGACTTCTAATATCATGCTGTTGTTCAAATTTAGCGCATTTTCAGATTTGATCCTTTCTGGCATTCCATATCAGAACATATGATCTCCTTCTTTAATAACTTGCTGACTGCCAACTTCGTGACATTGGCATATGAAGCAGCTTCTACCCACTTTGTAAAGTAATCGATGACCACGAAAATGAATCGATGCCCGTTAGAAGCTTTGGGTGAAATTGGCCCAATGATATCCATGCCCCACATAAAGAAAGGCCATGGAGAAGTCATAACATGAAGAGGTGAGGGAGGTACATGAATTTTATCTCTATAAATATGACACTTATGGCATTTCTTGGCATAACTGATGCAATTTCCTTCTATGGTAGACAAATAATACCTGAATCTCATGATTTGTCTGGCCATTGTAAAACCATTGGCATGTGTTCCGCAGACACCCTCGTGAACTTCTTCAAGATTTTCTTAGCCTCGAAAGTGTCTACACATCTTAGCAGCACCTGATTCTTTCTCCTTTTATATAGGATCTCCCCATCTAAGACATAACCATTGACCAGTCTTCTCAACGTCTTTTTATCATTCTCATTTGTTAGGTCAGGGTATTCACGATTCTTCACATATCGCATTATGTGATTGTCCTCTTCTTCTTCTTCTTCTTCTTCGATGTTGTAACAATGAGCCGAAGTCTCATAAATACTCATCTAGATAGGCTTTACATCTTCTTGTTTGTTTTCTTTGACTATCGAAGCCAAAGTAGCCAAGGCATCAGCCATCTGATTTTCATCTCGTGGGAGGTAATAGAAGGTGATGTCATCAAACTCTTGAATTAACTCAAGAACCAACCTTCGATAATTGATTAACTTGGGATCTTTTGTCTCCCATTCTCCTTTGAGTTGATAGATCACTAGTGCAGAATCCCTATATACCTATAACACTTTGATCTTACGTTTTATGGTTGCACGGATACCCATGATGCATGCTGCGTATTCTACCATATTGTTCGTCCAATCAAAATCCAATTTTCTAGTGAAAGGATAATGATCTCCGTTTAGGGATACCAGGACCGCCCTGGTTCTGTTACCCACAGCGTTTGAGGCTCTGTTGAAGTTTAGCTTCCAAGGATGACCTTCTTGAGAGTCTTCTTTAGTGGCTGCAACATACATTAGATCTTCATTCGGGAAATCAAAGTTCAAAGGCTCGTAATCTTTTAGAGCTCTACTGGCCAGAGAATTCACTATTGCGCTCCCTTTTATAGCCTTTTAATTCATATAGACTATATCAAATTCGGAGAGCAAAATTTGGCACTGGGCCATTCTTCTATTCAAAGCAGTCGACTCTATCATGTACTTTAGAGGATCGAGTTTTGAGATGACCCAAGTTGTGTGGTACAGCATGTACAGTCTCAATCTTCGGGTTGTCCAGATCAGGGTACAACATAACTTCTTGATTGGTGAATACATTGTCTTATATTCGGTGAATTTCTTACTGAGATAGTATATCGCTCTTTCTTTTCTTCCTGACTCATCATGCTGACCTAGCACGCATCCCATGAAATTCCCGAATACTGCCAAGTACAGTATCAATGGCCTATTTGGACTGGGAGGCATCAGTATTGGGGCATTGGACAGGTAATGTTTGACCTTGTCGAAAGTTTTCTGACACTCCTCATTCCAAACACCTGGATTGTGCTTCTTAAGGAGACGGAATATGGGTTCGCATTTCTCAGTCAATTGTGAAATGAACCGGGCGATATAATTTACTCTTCCTAGGAAACCTCGAACTTCTTTTTGAGTGCGTGGTGGAGGTAACTCCTATATAGCCTTAACTTTGTCTGGGTCGATCTCGATCCCTTTTTCACTGACTACAAATCTTAGCAATTTTCCCGACCTAGCCTTGAAGGTACATTTTGCTAGATTGAGCTTTAGTTGGAACTTTCTCAATCTCAAGAACAATTTCCTCAAGACTTGTACATGTTCCTTCTCTGTTCGAGACTTTGCGATCATATCTTCTACATAAACCTCGATTTCTTTATGCATCATATCATGAAACAAAGTTACCATGGCTCTTTGATACGTTGCTCTCGCATTTTTCGGGCTGGCTTTATTCAAGTCCCTATAGTATATGCACATTCATACTTTCCCATCTTTTTTAGGGACGGGGGCGGTATTGGCTACCTATTCTGAGTATTTAACCACCTGTAAGATATCGGCATCTAATTGTTTCTTGACTTCCTCTTTTATTTTCAATAAAACATTGGGTCTCATTCTTCGGAGCTTCTGTTGAACTGGCTTGCACTCTTCCTTTATAGGGAGCCAGTGTACCACGATATCAATACTTAACCCGGGCATGTCTTGAGATGATCATGCGGAGATATCTTTAAATTTTTGGAGTAATTCAAGGAGGTCTTACTTTTTTCTGCGGTAATGCAAGCTCCTATCTTCACCTCTTTTTCCTCTCCTAAGCTCACAATTTCCACGAACTTTTTATAAGGCAAGATTTGTTTCTCATCTTATTCTACCATCCTCAACAAATCAGGAGATAGGTTACAGTCTCGATCATATATGTTACAGTCTCGTGTTGGAACACCGATACCCCATGGCGCAGTAGAATTAAAATTAGATCCGGCGATCCAAACCATGGATCCATGTGCGAGGAACGAATCGGGGTGAAATAAAGGTTTCGAAATTACCAAAACTTCAATCTGAGTAGACAGCGACGCCTTGGCAACAAGCGTTTTGATCTACTGTCGAATCAAGCCACAACCTTTTCCGATGTCGGCCTCTACGTGATCCACCCGGTTTGACTATGAACGGAAGAAATCTCCAAAACTATTTTGGAGGTTTATTTGCTTGACGGTTCTATAGACCTAACAAGCAATCTCTTAGGGTTTTCCTTAAGCTTTGCCTCTTTTAAATACCTTTTATATTGGGTATCCTTTTAATTGGGCCTTTTATAATGGGTATCTTTTTCATTGGGCCCATTATTAGGTATCCTTTTAATACCTTTTTATAATTGGTATCTCTTGAATGTATCATAAGATTAAATAAATACAATGAAGTTTTTAACCTAAAAATTATAATTACATTAATTATATCCAAAAATTATAATTACATTAATTATAATAAGGATTTCATAAACTATATTTATTTAAATTTATATATGAATCAAATTCATATATTAATAGAATTATGTTGTCATTATGTGTACAACATCCTTGTACATATAATATGTTCAATATTTGATTGCCCAATTAAATTAATTCTTTAATTAATTTAATTCATGTGACAACTAAAAACAATACCAATTATATTTTATTCCGCTCATTTAAACCATAGGGTGTGACCACTGTAGGTTCTTGCAACGCGTTAGCGATAATAATAGAACGATTCTAATGTCACAAACAATGAGGGCATCTAGCAATGCATCATTGCTACCTAAGTTACAAGAAGTCATGATTCCACATAACTTTTTGTGATTAACCTTTCATACATTAATCCTTAAGTCCTTTATCTCTGGAATGGACACAAGTCATGGAATAGTCACACTTGTATAGTCCATCCCATGTTTCTTGATATCTTGAGTAGACTATGATATAAAAATTAGTATGACATCTCATGTCAACTTATTTGAGCATGGCCATGCATTTCTAGTCTCACTCAATCAAGTAACCTAAGATATTACTCCCATTATGTAGGAGGGACTTATCCTATATTGATCAACCATATCCTCTACATAGATTGTGGTATATCCAACATCGAGTCTTTATAGAACAACCAATTACGATTATCGTTTGATCAGATGAAAATATACAACTCACGATGTTGAGATAATAATTATCTCAAGTCGAGGATCATATACATATTAATCACTATGAGTAATGTTGTGACAATTACATAACAATCCAATAAACATACTCATAACGGGTCAATCCAATATGTTGTTCTCTAACACACATATTCATGCATTGAATTTGACAATCCACATCAATGACAACTCTTTATCATCAATCAACTACATGTTAGTCTTAATGCATTATTGTTGTCCTAGTCAACAATAATACTCGACTAAGGATCTTTTAAGAATAATCATATTATTCTTAGGACATTATTATAAAACAGTTTATTTATACACACAGAAAGAAAAACTGAAATAATAATGACAATGCTTTATATTAATAAACATGGTAAATTAAGTATGTTATTACAACCATCTCATGATTGGTCTTTGGGCATACTCTTACATCTCGATCATCTTCAAAATCCTGAGAATCCTCTATACACATATTTTGCTCAAAAGGAGATTCTGAGTCAGTAGCAGCGTCGCTCATATCATTGATATCTAGAGACCTGTTATAGGGATGAAGAAAAATTCAAAAAAGAATCTAAGAATAATTATCTGTATGGTATGATTATAAATGAAATGAAAAGAATAAAAGAATATTTGCTCAACATGATACGCAAAGATGCATTTTATTGAAATAAAGATATTGGACATAAGCCTATTTCACAAAAAATTCTCATTGCTCTTAGGCTTAGAGCAATAAGCATGTTTTGAACATTACTCTTAATTAGCTCTAAAAATTACAGGAATCTCTTCCGTAGTCCAGTTGTTCAGAACACTTCCAGGTACATAGGGGCAGATATATGATAAATTATCTCCTCAGATTCCTTTTTCAGATATGGCGTTGATGTTCAGATTTCCCAACATTTTTTCAGTGGTCTCTTTTCTTGACATCTTTCACTCAGGGTGAGTAGTTCCTCCTGACACGAAAGTCCTGGATATATGGGGAAAGGTCATTGGTTCCCACTTGACCTCTTCCCCACTCAGTCGCACTCTTCTCCTTACTTGTTTCTTCTCATTCTCCTTCTTCTTTTGCCTTGCATCTGGTTTAAATCCTAAACCACAACGGTCTTATTTGTCCTTCAGCATAGGTGCTTCGACTTTTCCTTGTAGGCATTTTCCAAGTCCTCTCCCAGGCAAGGCTCCTATCCCGACTGTCAGTTGCAGGCCCATCCTTGTAGTTTTGGAGATTTTGGGCATCGAGATCTTGTTCCCTTCGACGATGAAGGTTGCATTCACAATTTCTAATGACCGAAAGGAAAATTCTATTGTTTCATCATCTGTCCCTACGTATGGCACATCACTGGTTATGGATGCAATAATGTCTTCTTCTGCGCTTATTGTTACTAGTAAACCCTCAGTTACCAACTTTAGCTTCTGGTGCAGTGATGACGGTACTGCCCTAGCCGTGTGAATCCAAAGCCTCCCCAACAAAAAATTATAAGAATGCTTAATGTCCATCACCAAGAAATCTACTTCATACGTATTTGGACCAATCAAGAGGGGTATCTCAATCCTTCCCATCACTTTTCTTTCGGTACCATCAAATGCTCTCACTATGTTTTGACATGTCTTCATATGAGAGCTATCCACAGGTAACCTATTCAGGGTGGATAGGGGCAAGACATTTAGTGCAGATTCATTATCAATTAACACCTCTGGTAATGTATACCCTTTTGTAGCGGGTGGTGATGTGCAGAGCCTTTGTAGATCCCATGCCCCCTAGCGGTATTTCATCATCATTAAAGAAGATGAAGTTGTCCACACTTATATTGCTAACTAGACGGTCCAGCTTGTTTACAGAGATATCGTTAGCGACATAAGTTTTGTTTAGCACTTTCATCAACACGCCACGATGTGTCTCCGAACTTAAGTGTAAAGCTAGCACTGAAATGCGAGCCGGTTGCTTGTGTAGCTGTTTTACAACACTGTACTCACTATGTTTTAAGAATTTCAGGAATTGCCTAGCCTCGTTCTCAGTTACTGGCTCATTAACTGGCGATTTGAGCCTGACCGTCTTTTCCTTCTTTTGTTCAACTATTGGGGTTTTTCCTTTAATAGGCTCAGATCCTGCATTTGATGGATTATAGCGCCTCCCACTGCGCGTGTAGAAACCCACATCTTGGCTTTCTTCTGAAGCACTAATTGGGTTCTCTTCTTCCGAGATCGTCATGTTGCAGTCATAATACTAGATAACCTTCTTACTATCCTTGTAGGGAAAAGCTACAAGTTTCTGGATTATGACCCTTGGTGCAATTTGTACTCCGGCTTCATTGCTTCTAGGTTGTGAAATAATAACCACGGGGATGGTTGACTTTATAGACCTTTTCTATTGACCCTTCTTCTGAGGCACACACATCTTATCTTTCAGAGCCCATAACATATTCAAAGAATTCTAGCTTCTTATTGTCCATCAAATTTTGCACTAAGGCCTTGAATTCAACACACTCTTGGATCTTATGACTCTCCTTAATATAGAAGTCATAGTAGTTCCTCATCCCTTTAGGTTTCTCTTCTGAATCTTGTTTGATTAATCGTCCCTCTACTATTTTCTTCCAAACTCATTTTAGTGGGATTTTTACTTCTATTACATACATCTTGGTTCTTTTCCCTCCAATCTCAATTATCGCATTTACCCCTTTATCAGAATGACTGGGTGACGAATTTCTTGCCACATTAGATTCTAATGGGTCGTCAAACTTTACAATTCCTATTTTAATGAACCTTTCGATCAACTTTTTAAATGCAGTGCAGTTTTTGATTAAATGTCTCGTGATTCCCGTGTGGTACTTGCATTGAGCATTTGCGTCATACCATTTGAGGAATGGAGGTTACATAGGTTTCAGGTAGAAAGGGGATACCACATGTGCATCAAACAAACTCTGATACAGCTCCCTATATGTCATCGAGGTAGGTGTGAATTGGAGCCTTTCTGTATTTGGCCTCGAGTTGGATTCTTGCCTTGGGGGGTCTTGGTGGTTTGCGGTTACTGTCTTTGGCGGGCCTACAGTAATTGGTTTCGAATAACCCTTGTTGTCTGTGCTTACATTATTCACCTTGTTTTCCTTCTTCCTTAAGGCTGATCTTTTGGAGTTTTCCCCTGCGTCTATCTTACCATTTTTCACTACGTTTTCAATTATTTCATCGGACATTACTATATCCGAGAAGCTCTTAATAGTGCTTCCCAATATATGGTTGATGAACGAGGCTTTTAAAATGTTGATGAAAAGCATTGTGGTTTCTTTCTCATAAAGAGATGGCTAGACTTGCGTTGCCACCTCTCTCATTCTTTGGGCATATTGTCTGAAGCTCTCATTTTACTTTTTCTCCATGTTTTGCAATGTGATTCTATCGGGCATTATGTCCGTCACATGACTATATTGCTTCATAAAAGCTTGTGCTAATTCTTTCTATGAATTGATTTTGGCACGACTCAATTGGTTGTACCATTTAGCTACTGACCCTATCAGACTATCTTGAAAGTAATGGATTAGCAGTTAATCATTATTGGCGTATCATGTCATCCTTCGACAGAACATAGTGATGTGAGCTTCTAGATAACTAGTCTCATTATACTTCTCAAACTCTGGAGTTTTGAACTTCGGAGGGAGCATTAAATCTGGGACCAAAATCAGGTTATTGGCATCGATTTCGCAATGATTATCAGCATTTTCCATTACTCTGAATTTTTCTTCTAGCCATCTATATCGATCCTCAGGTTGCTTTGGTAGTTCCACTCTTGTTTTTTCTATTTCCGCCATATCATCTAGATCAGGAACAACGGGATTGGTTGGTTTATCCCTCGGATTGAAACCTAAGCTTGTTTGGTAGTTCATCAGTGCTGAGGTACCGGTTTGATACTGTTGGTACCCTTTGTGGGTACGCCTCTGGTTGTGCCTGGATGTTTATCGGGGTAAAACCCGTGGGGTAAATAGGATCCCCATTATCATCCCCTGAGTTGCCCTTCCCTTTTTTATGTTTTCTAGCCAGCAACTGCACCAATTGACTTATCATACTTCTTTGGAATTCCAGTATATAATCCCTCATCTCCTGTTGTAGTTTCACTAACTGTTTTTGCAGTTGCGCTTGCAACTGATCTTGCATATCTTTTTGAATCTGTTCTAGCCTTTCCAATCTTTGGTCCAGTACTTTGGTTTTGGCGCGAGTACTGTAAAGATGTTCGGTTGGTTAACTCTTGTTGGTTTCCAAATTAATTGAAATAATTTCATTTAATTAGGGTCTTTTTGTGAAATTTAATGCATAGGATGCAATGTAATACAAATGAATGTAAAAGAGAGGCATTGACTCTGATCAATCCTGTTAGAACAACTTTACTACAAAATAAATTTCTTTACATAAAATGGATTACATATACGGCTTTGCCGTAATGCTTAAAGCCTTAACCTTCCTAAGAAGCCAAGCTAAGTCTTGACTCCGATTCGATTCTGATTCATACTTCAAGGTTAACACGTCAGCCTGAACTGCTAGGGTTTGTAAATGATCGGCCACCTCTCGTATTTGAGCTACAGCTTCACCCATGATATAGTCTCTATCCTTGACCTGACATTGAGAACAATGAAGTTACTCTTTCCACTGCTCGTTGTTTGCTTCAAGGAGTTCAACTCAGAGTTCACAATTTTGTAATGTGATCTCGAGGTCTTCTATTTTCCTTTTCAGTTCTTCAATCTTGTTTAAGCTTACTTTCAGCTCAATTGTGGAGTTGCGATTATGATATTGATGAAGTGACTTCTCTAGTTCTACTACCCTGGCTTTTAATCTAACTTTTTCATTTTGACATTCTAATAGGTTTCTTTCTAGAGTATTTTCTCGAACCTGGGTATCTTAGCACTTCTTTTCCCATTGATCGGCTCTGTTCTTTTCTTCTTTAATCTCTTGCCGCCATTGTTCTAATGTATTTCCCAGCTCGGTAGTCATCATTGATAAGCGTAGCTTCTTGTAATCCGTTTTTAAACTGCTCAGATCTTCCTCAGCCTTGTTTTTTTCTTTCATCAATTTATCGGTCTCTAGCTTCTAGACGTCAACATCTAGTCCTAATTGCATCTTTTCTTCTTCCAATTGTTCTATCTTCTTCCTAGCTCCAAATTCCTCTTTTCAAAATCCTGCTTGATGATCTCTAGCTTAGATGGAATCACTTGCAGATGTTCTTCCAAATTCCTCGATTTATATTGCCTCAACACGAGTAGAGGAGCATATCCAATAGCTCCCCAAATCCCAAGTAGAGGAACCCAGTCAAAATCTCAACACCGGTACAGAATCTCATCTGGGATCATCCAAGGGGCTTTCTATTCGACGTCCTCATTTTGGAGATCTGGAGTATAGCCATCTATTTTTCTTCCGAAATGTCATCTCGCCTCGGTGTAGCCACTAATTCTTTTAATGGAGAGTAGTTCTCAGAGAATACTGGATAAAAAACATTTTCTACCCTCCAAAAGTGGCTATGAAACCATGCCAACAAGAGTTACACGCATCCAATGAATCTTCCTTCACCTACTCTTCGGTATGCAATCAAAGATCAGACTGTTTCGGCCAAAATTGCATGGACGGGCGTAACCATCTTATCAAGTTTATCGAACAAATCTAAAACTACCTCGTCCACGTGCCCTAGTGTTTTAGGGAAAACAACCAGCCCCTAAATGCTCAAAGCGAAGACATCAATGATTTTTTTCATATCTGGGTGTGCTAAGATCAAATCTTGCAAACTATTCCAAGGGATACATTTTTCATCTCCCTTTTGCTTGATCCGGGCTGCAACCCATTGCTCACTCATCCCCGTAATATTCATTAGTTTCTTTAGAAAGGTCGGGACATTAGCGACTTTGGAATAAACCTTGTCCGGTCAAATTTTTAGGGAACAAAGTAAGGTCGTATATTCTTCCACAGTAGGTACTAAGTCCACTTTTCCAAAAGTAAAGCAGCTGTAGGTGGGATTCCAAAATTGAGCCAGAGCTCAAAACAAGTGCTTGTCCACTTTGATATCGAGTAGATAGGGCAAATCACCATAATTATAGTAAAATAGTTGCTTGATTTCATCATCCCATTGGACCCATATCTCTTTCAGTTCTTGGAGATTGTTTTGGGTTACAGTGATATGAGTGAAGTCCCACAATTCTGATACGTACCCCTCTGTTATATTATCACCTTTCTCTAGTCACGTTTTCTCAGACCATATTCGGATAGCAGCATTATCTTCCACTTTATCAAGAAATCTATTCTCCATGGAAAGCTCTCTATTTAATAATCGAACGTGAATCAACACCTTTTTTATGATGAATATGTCATGCAATCACAGTCAAAGTAAAACAAAACAAGTTAGTATACAAAGCTAGAATTCAAAGTAAGCAAGGAATAATAAATAAAGCACCTATTCGGGTAACCACTAGGGTTTGTTATGGTTTTACCTAGGGTGTGCTCTTAGGGCTCACTATATGCGGTTTGATTCTAAAGTAAGGATACCTAAACCGGAAAATTCCTCGATCCTCACCCATTATAGGCTCATACGGACCGAGTTCAGTTTAGGGGAATACATTTCCCTATGGCTATACGGAGATGAAAATCTCACGAAGAGATAGGTACGGATGTATCCCAAAAGTGATCCGCTATTCTATATGGAGGTGAGGACCTCACGAAGGAATATTTTCCCACTCCAACTTAAAGGGGTAAAAATCGACCGGTTATGCGATGCAATATGTGGAGGTACATTTAAAAGACTCGAACCAATAAAGCAGCCATATTAAATGATGCAGACCACAAAAATGAAATGCAACAAAAAGACAAGAAATAATCAAATCGTGGCTTGACTCTCTTATTTTTTTCCCTAGTAGAGTCGCCAAGCTGTCGAAACCATTTTTTTGAAATCGACTTTTATTTTGAAAAAAAAAAGAAAATGGGAGTCGCCACCAATATTTTTTTATGAGGTGTAATCAGATCACCTCGTAATTTGATCATTTTAATAAATGGTTTGATTTATTAAAACAATGTTTTTCGTTCCACGAAAATCCAAAAAATAGGTTCGGGAGTGGTTACGTATGAGGAAGGATTAGCACTCCCGTGACGCCCAAAATTGGTACCTAGTTGATTACTCGATGTTTTAGTGTCGAAAATTGAAAATTAGATGAGATTTTAAAATACGATCTTTTGTTAAAATATTGCTGAATTGAATTTTTACAAAAAAATGGTATATTTTACGTTAACCGAGGAAAAGATTACGTAACCGAAATAAAATTAACGGGGTAAAAATTAAAAAAAGGAAAAAGGATTTGATTGGAAACCACCTAAAAAGCCGAAGGACCAAAGGCGCAATAAGACCATTTTTCAAAAAAAGCACGCGGATCCTATCAAAGGGGCTGGTCGGATTTCGGGTCTAATGCCAAAACGACGCCGTTCTTAATAGGACTAAAATGAACAAAAATAAAATTATAAGGTAAATTTTAAAAAATAAAAAAACTGGATCGCAAACTAATAAAAAAGTGGAAGGGCTAAAAGTGCAATTAGACCCTTTCGCAAAAACACGCGGACCCTGAGGTTGGAGTGGGTCGGGTCTCGGGTTCCCCCTTAGACAACTCCATTTTGAGGCGCATGGGGGGTAAAACGGTGCCGTTTCACTCGGCTATTTAAGCCAAATTTTTTTTCTAAAACTTTCATTTCAACCCTCAGTTTAAAAAAAAAACAAAAAATATAGTCTTTTTCTCTGTTCTCTCTCTCTCTCTCTAGCCATAACTCCGGCCGTCGGCCACCATGGAGACCGCCGGTCGCCGGCGACGACGCCGTCATACACGGTGGCCGGAGAAGATAAAAAGTCCCTTTTTTTTCTTTTTGAGTTTCCGAGCCCACAAGATGTTGCGTTTCATTGGAAGCGACGAACCTCTGCCCCCATACAGCGGTAGAATGCGAAGGGTCAGGTAAGTTTGACCTCTTTTTTTATATTTTTGTTTATTTCTTTCTTTAAAAGAGTAAAAAAAATAACAGTAAAATAAATAAAAGATCGCCTTTTGTAATTTTTGTATCCGATTTTCTCTTCTTCTTTTTTTTTTGGTAATTTATGCGGTGTAAACATACATTGATAATGTTTGGGGCTTTTTATAGCCGATTACATTGCTTTATTCACTGTTTGTTCTTGCTTCTGCTGCCGTCTCTCTGTTCTTTTTCTTTGCAGTTTTTTAGTTTTCTTTTGCAAGTATTGGAGAGTCAACGGAGGGGATTTGCTATTTCGGTGTAAGACGAAGTAGAGGGGGTTAGGCCTCAGGACGAGGCACGGGCGGTGCGCCCGAGGAGGAGCGGCACACATGGGAGCTAGGGTTAGGTTTTCTGCCGAAAATGTTTAGACATTTTAGGCCACTGGGCCTTGACTTTATTGTTTTATTTTGTGCCTGGGCGAATTTGGCCTATTACAAAGTTTATGTTAAGTTTGACTCGTGATACCAACTTAATCAATCACTTTATAAATAGTATAGATATACAAATATATAAAATTGATATACTTATTAAAGTTTCATATTAACATTAAAATTTGCTTTAATTTAATGAATAATATTTAGTATAATGCCTGTGGAGTTTTTAAACTCTACTAATAAGATTAGGAGTTGACAAATGTTGTATAGGAGTACTGTAAAATATTAAAAAGTAAATATGTAATATATATATATATATAAGCATGACTTTAGAAAAACTTTTGAATCGACAAAAAAACACTTTTTTCTATCTTATTACTAAATTGACATCTAAATATAAATATAGTTTAATTTAAAATAATTAATTAAGATTTAAATATTCTCCCACTCACGTTAATCGTAATTTTATTAAAATATAATATATTTACAATATTTCAATTTCTTGATTTTCTTATTATAGATAATCACTTTAACCTAATTTAAATAATAATGATAGTAAAAAAAGTTGTGTTTCTTTGTAATTCATATACGTAATAATAATAATAATAATAATAATAATAATAATAATAATAATAATAATAATAAGAATTCAAGTTGTTGATAAGGAGAAACAAATATAATTTTTTTTATATCAAACAAAACTTGACCTCGTAATATTATAAATAATCATAATATCTTTAAAAGTATTTTCCACTTTAAGAGAGCTATGTTTGTGTCAAATGCATTCTCTCTGACTTTCATATTCATTTCATAACTTAAATTCTCACCTTGTTGATGAAATGTGTTTGGCAAAGTCACACTCAATCTTTTTCCACATTAACTCTTTATACAATCTACACGTTTGAAAATAATAGTAACTACTCACATTAATTTTATATTTATATAAGTATTTAATAATATAAATTTCATTTAAACACACTAATTCATTTCATATCTTATCTTAATCACTTCGTATCAAATGTCTAATTACTATAACATCTCCCATTTAATCCTCTTAGCACTTATTTCATTTGCTTTTTATCTTACTTCGATTTGTTTCACATGACCCTTAGTAAATAATAGAGAATTGAGAAAGATACGTGGAATCAAACTGAAACGTTAAAGTGTTAATCTCATTAGAACACCGAATGTTGTTATCACTTGAGCACCAAAATACTATTCATACTAAGCATCGAAGTGTCTATTACACTGATGCGCTAAAGATCTTCTTATAACATCTCAATAATACCTCACTAGTTCTACCTCATTTACCAAAGCTTGCCATCATGTGTTTATCTCTTTTGATTCTCATCACAATTATATTTTCACATTTAAACATTCACTTCCACTATTTTACACGCTTTCACATAAATAATTCACATCACTTATCATTTAATCCACTCAACCTTGTTTCACTATCTTCACTTGTCACTTGCCACTTTCACTATTTTATATATTTGACAATTTATTCATTAAATTCACTCATGTTAACACTTATTTATTATTTAATGCCACTTACTATATTTTATTTCACTAATTCTTTACTTATTATTTAATTCATTTATTATTTGACTTTTATAGTTTAATTTTAATTTGAAATTAAATATAGACTTAATCAAATGTATAATATGAAGTAAGAATTTCAATTTAATTAATTGAATTGTTTTTATGAAACTTTATTGAATACATAAAATTTTATATTTTATTAAATAGTACACAGGAAATTTGATTTTAGGACCATTTGGATGAATGATGAAATTGTCTTCATTGAGATTAAAAACAATTGTGGCTTTTGAAATTAGATTCCATTTAAAAATATTCTTAATTAATGTATAATTATATATATTTTTATTATATGAAATTAATACTTTTTTTTTCTAATATACCTTTAAATTGAAATAATAAAAAGTTGTTGGTTCATCAAAATAGATGTCCTATTGGCAATAAAGGAAGTTGGTGTGTTGCTTTCAATAACCTTTATAAAGCTATACTCAAGTATTTTCTCGAGTATGGTGAAAACATTTATTTTGATTAAATTATCAGTCAACCTCCGAAAGTGGCCCCTTTATAGGATTCAGCTATATGATCATTATGCTATGAATCTTAGGGTGTTTTTCACAACATTTTAAAATATTTCACTCATTCAAAAATTTATCCCTTTCTTTTCATATTTAAATAAACATATTTGTCTTTCTTCCCAAACTATCTAAAATTTTATTTATCAATTTAAAAAATGATTGTACAAAGTTACAAATTAAATGGGTTTATCATGGATGATCTCATCTCAAATGGCTTAGGGGATAGGATTCTGAAATTGGTGAAGACATTGATTACCTGATTATGGGGACCAAAGTCTTAGCGCAGTGAGCCCTGATGAAGCTAATCAATGGAGACCATAAATGGAAATTTCAGGGTAGGGTAGTATCCACATTGAAAACTCAAGACTTTTTTCTTTTCGTTTTTTCTCCCCATTTTTCAATGAATTATTTCCTGCAGTGCTACCCCCCCCCCCAACCCGATTTCCTTTTTTATTTGCCTGATCAGCATCCCTTTTGGCATTTAGATATATTTTGAAAGCAATGCTTATCCTTTACGATTATGGGCATCAACATGGTACGTACGCTTGATGAAAATTATAGGGGGATTCCTTGCTACATCCATTTCACAACTCAAATGAAGTTGGAACCCACTTCAAAGCAGTACAGTATGAATGGTACGAAAGAGGGCCCCGGGACACATGAATTTAAATTCATTACTCAGCTCGACAATTACTGAAAATTTTTAATAATTTTCTTCTTATCCTGATCAATAGAATTTTTAATTTAGATTTGAGTGGCTGTTCGGGGGCAGTTAAAAGATGTTATTTGAAATGTGTCGTATAATTTATTTATTTTGATACTTATTTTTTTTCTTTCTTTTAGTGTTTTAATTGGGGACCGAGGAGAGAAAGAAAAGAAAAGTGGAAATAAAGAGGAAAAGAATGGGAAAATACATCCATTTTTGAATATTTAAATTTGAGATTTATTGTATGTAATAGATTTATTTTGGTGTATAGGCATTAGTTGGACATTTTAGTTTGATTTGTTTTATATATATTATTTATGATTATATTATACTTGTAAAAATTCTTTAAAAATAAAATATTTTTGTGCTATTTTTCATGTGGTTAAAATATTACAAAATTTGTTTTATGTAATTTTTGACTGTATGATTTAAATTTGTATTAATATAGGTGAAAAAAGAGATTTCAGTTATATAAATTTCCAGTATGACTATATATATGATTGGAAAGGTGAATAAAATAAGGGTATATTACTATAATTAGGGTTGGAATATATTTAAGTCATTAACCCTAGTTTTTGAATATAATTATAATTTAGTAAGTTGGTAGAATTATTACATGCAGGGGTTGAATAACTTGAGTAATCCAACAATATATGTTTGGTATCTCAACCAGGGTTAAGCGTTGATCATATCTATATCTACTTTGTGATACAAATTTATTTTTTTGATCCATTTTCAGTAAATTTTCTAAATAGTCTTAGATTTTAATAATAAGCGTTCGATAAGAGAGATGATTTTTCGGAATTTATTACGATGGGACGCTTGGATATCATTCGGCTTGGGACAGCTAAATGTCCGCGTAATACTATTGTATTTATAACGTGCTATTCGTATAACAGTAAGCAGACTAAATCGTAATTAAGAATAACATGAGTTGACACGGGAATTTAAGTAGGTTGATATTTAAAGTTTTAAAAAATATGGATAATATTACATATTGTATTAAAAAATAAAAATATTTGTAATAAATAAATGATACACTAAAATTATAGTTGTTAATGTTGCACAAACGTTAGTAAAATAACAGTAATATAAAAGTTTTATATTAATTACAAGATCGAATAAAAACAATATATATATAAATTGAGAAACAAAAAAAATAAAATTAGATTGAAATATTATACTGATAGTTGAGGCCTGTTTAGACAGTCTCCTTAAGACAGATTCGGCCGCTCCTTTGGTACTAGAGAAACGTTGGTCGATTGTCTCCCAGAATATAACAACAAGATGAGCACGGCTGCAATGATCAACGAACAGTAGCCTTACCTTCGTCTATCATCGGAAAACAGATTTAAAAATATGTAGAGAAAAGATATCTCGAAAACTTGGAAAATTTCAATGTGTATCTTCCCTATAAGATTATTTGGTTTTTAAAATAAATACAAGGGAAAAATATTTGGAAATCTTTGACTAATGGAGCCAAAACGTGTCCGTGAATTAAAGAGCCATTTAAACCTAAATTAATGTTTTAATTAAAGGCATTAAATCCTTCTGATTCCAAAAAGATAAACTCTGCTGAAAAAAAATTAAGAATACATATTGGGCTAAACACTAGAGTAAGCGATATTCACTGGACTAGAAGTGCCCCCTCTAGTAAAAGCTTCTACTGCTGGTTGACCAAAATGAGGATCCCAAATTGCATGAGAAATCGTCATTACATGTAAATGATCCTGTACCCATGCCTCAAAATTTTCCTACCAAGCTACATGAAACAGATTTTCAGAAGTCCATAGAAAAATTATTGCTAATTGCCCGAAATGAAAAGCAAAAATATTTTGATAAAGACATTCCTTAGTAATATCATCATGACTCTCAAAGTCATGCGCAGTAGCAATACCAAACCAAATACGATGAAGTAGTGGGGTCCTGAGATAATCCATGACTAAACCTTGGAAATCTTAATGCCATAACGCCTTTCAAATCCTCCTAGCCATTATCCTACTACAATAATTCTTGCTAAGAAGAATGCCCATGTTGTGGCAATTCCACCCAGAAGGTAATGGGTTACCCTTACAGCATAACCTTGTACAATGCTCAATGCTCTAGGCTGAGTAGCAAGAGCAACTTTTAATTTATTATGAGCCCAAACGATGGATTCAATAAGTTCTTGCTAATAACCACGTCCGCTAAATAGAAACATTAAACTAAAAGCCCATACAAAATGAGCACCTAAGAAAAGAAGGCCACATGCAGATAATAAAGAACCATAAGATTGAATTACCTGGGATGCTTATACCCATAAGAAATCGAGTAGCCACCCATTAATAGTAATAGAACTCTGTGCAAAATTTCCTCACGTGATATGAGTTACAACCCCTTGATCACTTATAAACCCCTTATTTCTTATTTATTGTTTAAATGAGTGTTGCAACAAAGGAGGTATTTTGCCATTGACATGAAATCTTCCCCCTAATTCTAATAAGAATTATTATTATTGGGAATTTTCAATTGAAAAAAATACATTTCTAGCTAACTAGATAAATATAATATATTTTTTTGACTCCGTTAGACATAGTTAAATGAAAATTCATAATCATAATAATAAATAATTTAATAATTTATTAAAACAAAAAAAGAAATACATAGAATTAGAATAATTAGAATAATATACATATGATAGAATAAAATAAATGGAAAAGGAGTCAAGGCGATATAATACAAAAAAACTATCTAAAATAAAATAGGAGATCATATGAAAAATGTAACTGATTCTTTTGTTTCCTTGGGTCACTGGCCATCCGCCGGGAGTTTTGGGGTTAATACCAATATTTTAGCAATAAATCTAAGTGTAGCCCTTAGTGTATTGATCTTTTTTTGGAAAGAGAGTGTATGCGAGTTGTTTATTTCAATAATAGGCTGGATTCACCCAGATGTACTTTTTTTTCATTATAACTAGGAAAGAAAAGAGTGCATGATCCCGCGAATTGCTTCTAAATAAGTTTTTAAAATCATATTATATAACCATAGCATTTTGTGATTCATTGGTACATCGACTTTGATTCTTTATTAACCAATAATTTGGGACCATTAACATGGTTAAGGCCAAACCCATTTGATTAGTTATAACTATATTGAATAAAAATTTCAAAATTTTGACTCGATCCTCGGAATCGATATTTCCTTGTTCATCTTCTGTCAATGTCAATAAAGAGAGTTCTTTTTCTGTTGCTAATGATTTTATATTGAGTGTATCTAGTTTCTGTTCAAGTTCGTGATAATCAGTAGTAAGAAGTAAAGCATGAATCTTATTTATCCAAAACGGATCTGTGTTTTTTTTTATAAGTTTGATTTATGCTTAAAGGAGAACCCCATTTTTTGATTTTTCTGTGGTATGGTCCATGCAAGAAAGGATCATATAGTTTAGGCAAGTATTCTTTTTTACTTTCATTATTAGAGAATCAAGTCCTTTCTTCAAGTATGCCTAGATGAAAAGATTCCTTATCTAAAGATTTGACTCTTTTTATAAACTCCTTACTAAAATTTCTTCAGTTCATTGATAAAACTTCAATAAGTATACAATTCATCATAAAACAATTTTTCTGGTGTGAAATTTTTTTTGTATCATTTCTCCAAAAGTTGCTAAACTGGGTGGATACGTAAAAGATATTTTTTTCTTTTCCATCACTTTGACATGTATAAAAGAAATATTGGGACATTTCATTTTTTTATAGTATTTTCAACGCTGTAATTTTTTATATATAGTAAAGGTTGATTCCATCGTTTAGAATAAAAAAAACAGTGTCACAAGATACATATTAGGCTAATCCACAGGCCTTGAAAGCCTAATTGATCCAAACATTCTGCGCCGCCCATGTCTTTTGCCCCCAAACCCAACGGGTTTGGATTTAAACCCCCTTACACGCAAGGGAGAATATTAGTTTACTCATTCAATTACTACTAAGTTGGTTCACATATATAAACATATTTCATTCTTGATATCTAACCAATGTGGGACTAAGTTTTCTATTTTCCTCAACATAATTCACAAGTGGCTTACTTTGAAGATCAATTTCTCATTCATCACTCAACCATTTTGAGCATATGATATACCGTTGTAAAGACCTCATGGAGTAGAATATAAAACCATAGTTTTATGACTAAAATCTTCACCTTTACTAATCGAGAATATGCCTCAAAGCTTCCAAAATATCCATATTTTTCCAACAGTTAATATTATCAACCTTTGATATTTATAAAGTATTATGCGTTAATTTTTTCCTTGAGTTGCAACAATAATGAAAATACTTTTTTTCGGTAAAATAAAATAGCATTAAGCGAAACTAATGAATAGGCTCATTCGCCCTTGTAAATCTAAAACAATCTGCTTGAACTAAGTCCTGCACAGAATGGGGTGGGACCTCAAAAACTTGGATATCAGTGACTCTTGTTGCCATAACCTTTGCCATATGATCAACGACAACATTGTGATTTCTTGAAACATGGTGAAAACAAACCTTCCACCCTCGACACACTATTTGATGAATCTCACGTAATTTCATTATCTGACTATCGGCTGCACCTTCCTCAACAATCGTCTCTATCAAAAAAACACTATCACTTTCAACTTCTAACTGATAAATCCCCTTCTCCAATGCTAAACGAAGCCCCTCCAAAATAGCTCTCTCTTTAGTCTTAAAAATTGCTTCCTTACCTAGCAACCTTGAGAATCCCCAGAGCCAATTAGCATTAGCATCTCTAAACACTCCTCCAATCCCGACATAAGATCCATTTGGCAAAATTGCTCCATCTGTGTTCAATTTAATCTAGCCTCTAGACGACGCTGACCAATGTGCAACAGTAACCATAAGACTATACTAAAGCACAAGATAAGATGTCCTCGCATAATTCCTTGCCCAATTGATGCCCTTATCGATAATTTCCTGGGAGCTACCGTGGCAATTTGAAAACACAAGCGTATTGCGATTCTTCCATAACAACCAACACATATAGGAAAAAAGGTACACCATTCAACAACTTGACTGCCACAATCCCCAACATTCTCTAAATTCTATAATATCCAATCATTCATAGGCATAGCGAAAAAACTAACCCATGCATGAGATGGCACAATTGATCACCAAACAAACTTAGGAAAAAAGCAATCATGAACGGCATGGATCTCTGATTCATAGACATTGCAACATCTCATTATAGTTTCTTATTATATTTGTTTTTTTTATATAATGTTTAAAACTACCCATAGCCCCTCCCAAACCCTTAAATAGGAGGATAATGCGCTTCAGAGCACTCGAACTTATGTCCTCCTGCATTGACAATAATGTCAATGCCAGCCAAATTAAGACTCAATCAACCAATAATAAAAATATTAAGTAGACTATAAATTCTTAGGATAATAAAAGATTTGTTGTCAATGAGCTTGATTGAACGGTAAGGTTAGGTTTTGAAATTTTTGAGTGTTTAGTTTTGAGTTTTACTTGAATAAATAATGTGTGGATGAATTAGTTTATTAAATTAATTATTTAATTCGACGTTTATCATTGATTAATATAATAAATATTGATATTATTGTATATTGTAGTTTCAATATATATATTGAATTTCAAGTTGTGGCTTATTGGTATGGTATTCATTTTCTTCAGGAATAGTTTGGGTTCGAATTACTGTGGTACCAAAAAATATATTTATATATATGGAGGGGGTCCACTTATACCAGTGTAAAACTTATGTTCAAATTATCGTTGTACCAAAAAATATATATTCTTATATGTGGAGGGATCCAATGTAAGTTTTACACCCTTCCACAACTTTTTATATTATTAATATTTTAATAATTCAACTGTCATATTTCATGCCCCCATTCTTATAGATCATGCATGTCAAGTGTGACATATATTAAAAATTTCCAACTATTTGTTTTATGTTTGTTAAAGATATGTGACCTAAATTCTTGTTAAAATAAAATACAACTGGCAAGATAGGGAGATCTACGAGGGTAAAGCTGAGGCCTTTGCAGTACGGTACCGACTACACAAGTGAAATCCATATAGAAGTATACTACCTCTATTTGATATTGATTAGAATAAGGTGTTTTAACCTTACTGCATTACTTCTATTTGACTTTGATTAGAATATGGTTTTACAAACCTATAAATAGACGTAGTCGTCTCTCTTCTTGTATCATTCAAATTCGACATAGTGAATTTCTTCTCCTCTACCCATGGTTTTTTCCCGAAAGAGTTTCCACGTAAAAATTCTGTGTTCTATTTTTCTTTCTTTCCTTTGCGATACATTGCTATTATCGACGTTTCTATTTTTAACAATGTTAAAAAAAAAAAAATTCCAACTTCCAACCGTTAAATATATATTAATATAGATAGTATTTTAGATTGATATAATAAAGATATTAGATTGATTTAAAATTGTACATACATAATAAATACAAATATTTTAATAAATTCAATGATTTAAACATTAAAATACTAATAATATAAAAAAATAACTACAAAAATAATCATTAAACATTCTCAACATCGCATCCCCATTCAAATACAAAACACATATGCAAGATCAGTCCATTTATCATCTCAAAGCACATCACATTGGTATGCGAAATAAAACACATATCACAATGGATAATAAAAAATAAGATAAATTTAACATTGAACATAAAATGCATTTGAGAAGGCAGAGGAAATATGATTCTAATTACTTTGGTCACCTCCCGACACAAAAATTAGTGGTGAAATACCGATCTGCTTCGTAATTGTATTAAATATAACAAGCCTTCATTCTTAAAATTCATTTCATATATTACACATGAAACAAATAAGATTTGCTTAACAGCCTTCAAATCTGTCAAAATGAAATGATTTTGAATATATACCTACGGACAGCGAGACGTCCGAGTAGCTTGCTGCCAAGGAATTCAGCCTGAGCAATGCCACAATGGCCTTTGTTATTAACCTTCTCGGCGTAAAGCTCGACACTGTTTTCAGGGAGCTTGAATTGCTTTTGAACCACAGAGGTCAGTTCCCTAATGCTGCTCCCTTTGTCACCTATAATCCACATTATTCACACATTGAAAAGGGTAATAGGGTATGTATAATTTTGATTATTCAATAATTTTATTTTTAAATTTAGTTTTAGATAAATTGTGTGAATTAGTCACTACTATCAAAATATTTGTTTTCTTTTATCGGATTGTTGTTGTGGAACATTAGCCCATTGAGTGACTAACTGGTGTCATTTTTTTGTTGACTATTGACTAAAGTTTAGGGGTGAAAAAAATTTGAACTAATTATAGGTAGGTCACTAAACTTTAGTCAAAAGTCAACAAAAAATACCATCTGTCAATCACTCAATATCAAAATGTTACACATTAGGAACCCGTTAAAAGAAAATGAAAATTTTAATGGTAGTGACTAATTCACACGATTATCTTATTTAGAGTGACTAAATTAAAAAAAAAAATCACCAAAATAGGACATTTCCTATTTTAGAGTGACCATTGGTGTACTTTATCCCTTTTAAAAAGACCCACAATTTAAAAATCAAAACCCATCATCAAAAAGTAATTTTTAGAGTTCTTTTAGAATTTTTTAATTTTTACATAATTATAATTTTAAAAAATATTTTTATAATTTCAAAAAATAAATAATGAATTTTCAGAATTTTTTAAAATTATTGTTAAAAATGTTGCAAATTTACTATAAATGTTTTAGCTATAGTTTAGGGATCAAATTGGATACTAACCCTTGAATTAATGTGTCACCTTACTTTTCTGTTAAGGTTGTAACGATCATTAATGGACGAGTGACCAAAACGTACAAGTTGATAACTTTGGTAACCAAAACATAACTTTTCATAGTTTAGTGACAACAAATGAAATTTCACCACAATTTAGTGACCATTTTTGTATTTTACCCGATACAAAATTATATAAAAAATGTAAAATAAAAAAAGGGTAAGAGTTTAAAAAAAATTGGAATGATGCGAACACCATTTATTTTTCATCATATTACTAAATTAATATTTAAAAATATTAAAATTTAATTCTATTTTTAAAAATGAGAAAAAGAGAGAGAGAGTAGTGATAATTAAGAATTATTGGTTAAATAATAGAACAGGGTACTTTTGTCAAAAGAGAAAAATAGTGAAATGTTATTGTTTCTAATTTACATTAAAAATTAAATATAAAAATATTTTAATTATAAATTTTAATAGTGATACAGTATTTCTATCAAAAGAAAAAAAATAGTAAAATATTGTTCCTAATCTAAATTAAAAATTTAATATAAAATATTTTAATAATAAAATTTAACAGTGATACAGTAATTCTATCGAAAAGAAAAAAAAAAGAAAAGTAGTGAAATGTTGTGGGGTAAACTGTACAAATATTCACTTAATTATGTTTGTATTTTTATTTCGGTTACTTAATTTTAAAATTTTTAATTTAAACACTAATGTTAATATTTATTCCTATTTTGTTCATTCATGGTTAAATTGATAACAAAAATAATTATGTGACCTTTTTCTAACTAGTATAATAACATATTTAGTCCTTAATACTTACATATTGTATCAGTTCGATTCTAATTCTAAATTATTTAATAAATTTAACCCTTCATATTTATAAATTCTACCAGTTTGATCCTCAAACACATATAGTTAAACACAAATTCTATCATTTTCTTAATGGATAACACAATATTGAGTTTCAATTATTAACAGAAAAAAAAAAACATCTTGAAAGCCTAAATCTTACATATAATGCGATAAAATTTAAAAAATAATAATTTACAAAGGAAGCAATTGGAAAGAATCCAAATATAATGTGTCAAATTTTACATTAAAATATATACTAAAAATTTACACTTTTTTTTTCAAATGGTGACATCCTTGCCTTAATTGCTTCAATCTAGTCCATATTGTTGGAAAATTTGGACATCACATATATAATAAGGATAATTACATGTTATTATTTACTATCATGATAGGTTAGCCCAAAAAGTGATCTAATTAAAATTTTATTGGGCTTTAATTATTAAATAAAGTATGGGTTAAATATGTGTAGATACTCTTCTAATCAAATTCTAATTAATGATGGGCTAATTAGAATTTGATTAGAACTAATATGCCAAAGTTATAAACATTATGGTTATGGTCCCCCAAATTATACACAAGATATCTTTTCTAATATCCCATCATTAGGGAAGAAAGAGCAGATATTCTCTGAATTTCTTGTGTGCTAATTTAGAAGATCAAATCCCCAAAATCCGGTAAAACTACAAAGGAATTCATGGATTCAGGTACGCTTCCTCATCTATTTTTGTTCTTGATTTATTCTTAATAATTTGACATGATAGATCCTGGTTTATTAAGTTTTATTTCAGATTTATTTTACAAATCTAACACATGTATATAGAATTAGGATCAAATTGATAAAATATGTAAGTATTGAGGACTAAATGTGTTATTATACCAGCTTAAGAGTGAAATAAGAGGTAATTGATGCATCTTTAAAGGCGGTTGGCATTCCGAATTTCTTGAGGAAAGTTATCATGTCTGCCATTTCTAACTCCACTATGCAGTTACTCTCAAATGGGGTTATAACTCATAAATTTTAGCCTATAAGGGGGATTCACCAAGGATGTCCTTTGTCCCCATACTTATTTGTGTTATGCATGGAGTGGCATGATACTAAGACAACTATCTTAAATGGCCAATGGAGTCCAATTTGTCTATCCAAATCAAGTCTGAATTTATCTCACTTATTTTTTGCTGACGATCTAATTATTTTTAGTAAAGCAGATGTGGGTCATGCCAAAATTATCAAGGAAGTTTTGGAGTGGTTTTGTGCTTATTCCGGACATAAAGTTAATGCACAAAAGACTAATGTCTGCTTTTCACGTTGTGTCAATGAAGATTTGGGTCTCCAAGTCAGCAGTGTTTTGGGCTTTTGAAAGGTTCATGTTCTTGGCCACTATTTGGGGGTTCCTTTATTTCATGAAAGAGTCACTAAAAGCACCCTTCGTTTTGTGGTTGACAAGGTACGTAGCAAACTCTTTAGTTGGGATGCTAGACAATTATCGCTTGCAAGGAGGGCTACTTTGGCCCAATCTGTGCTTTTGTCAATCCTAAATTATTTTATGTAGGCAATGAGGATACCTAAAGGAATCTATGAGGAGATTGAATGTTTAGCCAGGCAGTTTAATTGGGGTTGTTCTAATGGAATGAGGAAAATGGCTTTGGTTAGTTGGGTTTCAATCTGGTTTCCAATGGCAATGCTTTGTGGGTGATAGTCCTTTTGTCGAAATATGGGATGAAGGATATGATACCAGAAAGTATTTTGAAAAAAAAAATAGCTCTTTCCTTTGGAGAGGTTTGTCAAAGATTTGACCTTTGTTTAAAGATAATCTTGTTTGGTCAATAGGGGACGGAAAGATCATTCAGTGTTGGCACGACCCTTGGATCCCACATTTGGGTCCTCTAATTAATTGTATATCTTCACGTGGGAATTTGGATGTGGATTGTTTCTTCAAAGACATGGTTACTTCTGAGGGTAATTGGAATATTGCTTTCTTTTTCAATTGGGTCTCAGAAAATATCATCAGGCGTATTGTGAATATTCCACCACCACATCCGGATGGAGGTCTTGACAGGATTTCTTGGTTACCTAATTCGACAGGGACTTTCTCGATTAGGAGTGCTTATTGGTCGATTAAGGAAAATAATTGGAATACTAATGAGGCAATTTGTAAATCTCCTTGGAATTTTAAGGGCCCTCAGAGAGTTCGCTTCTTCCTTTGGCTCGTTTTTAAACAACGTTTACTTACCAATCTAGAACGGGAAAGGTGGGGTACCAGACATGATGCGTCTTGTTCTTTTTGTGGATATGTTACAGAAGACATTATTCATGAGCTTAGAGATTGTTCTGCGGCAAGAGAGGTTTGGGGACAAGTTGTGCCTTTGAGACATAATAATAGTTTCATTTCCTCTAATCTGTCTAAATGGATGCTTAGCAACCTCCAATCCTACAAATTGTTGGACTCTGTGGGAGTCAATTGGGCAAGTTTATTTGGAATGATTTTGTGACACATTTGGAAGAACAAGAATCTTTTCATCTTCCAAGGTTTTACGTGGAAAGCTCTTGAGATCATTAAAATTTCTATTACTTAGGTGAAACAATTTTTGACGATGCATAAGAAAGATTAGATCCAACGAAAATTCATATTCAAAGGTATCCTTTTTTTGATAATTGGGTTCACTTACACACTGATGTCGTTGTTAATGTTTTTACAGGACTTGCTTCTACTGGGGTGTGGTGAGAAACTACCTAGGTGATTGGATTATGGCCTTTAATTACTTCCTGGGTAACTGTTCTGTCTTTAATGTCAAGATATGTGGTATTTTTTATGGTTTTTCCTTGTTAAAGGATTGGGAGATGGAAAGAATTTTGATTCAAACAGATAATATCGAACTGGCCCAAGTTCTATAAAGGGACGCCCCATTTAGTTCAATCACTGCTTTGGCTAGACGAGTCCAAAAATTGCTACAACATAAAGAGTTTTGGGTGGTCAAACACATTCCAAGGGAAGCTAATCGTGTTGCTAACATGATTGCCAATATAGTCTGTGCTGATGTGGTAGGAGTTAATATGATGACAACAACTCCTATGAGACTATCGGAGGATATTGTTAGGGATAAATCTAATGGTGTGTTTGTTATCATTAGACTAACTTAATTGCTTATGTTTACTATTTCACCAAAAAGAATCTATTTGAAGATAAAATGCTATACCGATTGAAAATTAGTCTAATTAATATATATGATGGTTCTTTTATTAAAATAAAGAATTTTTAAATAATTCTCGTAACGAATGAAAGGAAAGTAAAAGTTAATATTTCAATTACACCCTTTGGTTAATCGTATATGTATATGGTGCGTTTATTATTTATAAAAAATATTTTTTAGTCACGTGAATTATACTTGTTCAATTATTTTAATTTAATCAAATACATCGTTTTGTTTGATTTGATCTATATAAATAATTATTATTTAAAAATAAACTATTAATTTTTATTTTTAATAATATATTTTTATTTCATGCAATATAAACTAATTAAAATATTTTATAATAATATATTGTTATGTATGAATTTTAATAGTTTAAATTTTAATTAATATAAAATGTAATTCAATATTTCTCAGACTTTATCTATCCCCAAAAAAAAAAAAGCTTTAATATGATAATAAACATAATAGTATAAATTACAATGAAAATTTAAATCAAAATGAATATAAGGTGTATTTTTAATATTTATCGAAGTTCATCCATTCAAATTTTTATTTTAATATTGTTGAAGCATACTTTTTAAGTGGCCTGTTAAGTGTCAATTACAAGTAGCCATTTTCATCGTTTCTGCAACAACTTACTCTTTGCCTTTTTTGGAGCTAGAAATTTATCAAAACAAAATTTTGAGCTTTAAATTGTGATGATATTTTGGATATATGCAAGCGCGGCTTAAAAGATCAATCCTCTTAAAGCTATTATCCTTGGAGATTGGATCGGATCAAATCAAGTAATTGAATACCTTGGATTGTGGAGAATGAATTATATCGCATTAAAGATACAATTGAAGAGTGAATCTCCAACAATTTATTTGACTTTGATCTTTATTAGTATATTGCTTTTGCTATTTTGTAGCGACTATTATTAAAGGGTTGAATTGAAATTGATTTCTACTATGTTAGCAAGTCCTGAAAACTTCTATATATTGAGAGACTTGTATAGGTTTTGTAACATAGTATAGAGAGTACTTTATTATTCATTGAATAACTTATTTTGTGAGCGTAACAACCCTTTTTTAAGTAGTGCAGGAAATAGTGTTTTTGAAACCCCTTTTTTCAATGATCAAGTTTGGAAATATTATAGTAAAATATTGAATTTTGGTCTAGGAATTTTATTGAATTGATAATTAATTAAGGTACAAGGACTAAATTGTAAAAATTGTAAAAATTAATCACTATAGATTTTTATTTGATAAAAGGCTTAATTAATAATTGAACAAGGTTTAAAAGGGTGATTAGCCACTTTTCTATAATAATGGACGGTTGATAACTATTTTGTTTTAGTGAAAATGTGCTTAAATTATTATTAAAACATTAAAACATGAAAATGAAAATAAAAAAATGCCATATTCATCTTTTTCTTTCTTTCCACTATTTCTTTATTGTTAAGAGAGCTAGGACGTTCGTTCAAGCTTTCAATCATGAATGGTAAGCTAATTAAAGCTCGTTTCTTTTAATTTTTATATTTTTAAGATCTTGGAAGCTTGATTTAGCTAACTCGAGTACTAATTTGTAAAAATGTTAAAGTTTATAAAAGTTTTCATTGTTAAATCTTGAAGCTTTTACTAAATTGATGGATTTTGAGCTTAGTTAAGAAAAATGACTAATTTGTAAAGTGGAAGTTAGTTTTGAACATAGTGACTAAAGTATAAATAATTCAAAATTTATGTAATTATAGATTCTATAGGGCTGTAGAAGGATGAGATTGAATTGGTTTCAAAATCAAATCTCAAATTAGAAAGCTATAGCAATTTCAGTTTTAGGGACTAAATTGAATAAGATGCAAAACTTTAGGGATACTTTGAAAAATGAAAATTAAATTGTCATATGCATGAAATAAGATGGTATAAGGTGATTGAAACTTATGAATTGAAATGAATTATTGTATAGATCGATATTTGAATCAACCATAACTTAATCAAGGAAAAAACAAAATTACGAAGTAGTCCCCGACATTACACTTATTTTCATTTTGGTCTGACAAGTTCATAGGGTATTTTTATATATGTAAATACTAATGTATGTGTTTTAATTATAAATTTATATTATGTGAATGTACTTTGAATTGTATACAAATTGGTACAAAAAGGTGAGAAATGGACTGAGTTGTAAAGAATTGATCTGATGTGTTAAATGTGCCCAGATGAACACAAGAAAGGATAGGATACAATTGTCATGCCAATAGGGTTATTTGCGTATTGTACGGGTGTTTGCAAATGAGTTATGAAATGGCTATTACATGTTATGAAATGACTTATTGAACATGTATTTGATTATGTTATAAATTCATGTAACGTAAATGAGCTATCCTCTAAATGTACTTGTTGACGTACATGTGAAAGTAATAGGATGCCAAAGGATTTCCATGTTAGTCTTAGTATGCCATAATTGTTTAAATTGTTTATTGATCAAATTAATTTAAGTAAAATTTTATATGGACTTATTAAGCATTCATAATGCTTACCGACATTTTCCTTCTCTTATAGATAGTTGACTTGTGGAGCATGTCGATTGGATCACCTCAAAGTTCACACTATCCCTTTATCAACTTGGTAGACTATGCTCAATTAAGCTTGGTATTGTGGCATGTACATAAGTGGTTATATATGTGACATTATTTGAATGGATGATTTTGGTTTAAACTTCGATTAAAGTTGATTTGGGATGTTAATGTCTACTTTGCATAAATGTATGTTTTTCCTATATGATAAGCCCTATATGTAAGTCATTATAAATGACCATTTTGAATATGGAAATTAATGACAATCCGCAACATATAAAGGGGGTCTCCTTTATCTATTGAGGCATTGAATGAATTTACTGTTAAAATATAGAGCTCGGAGAGACAGAAGATGGCCCTGATTTTATCAGATCACACTAAGGAAAAAATCCTTTGGTTTCGCTAGAAGAAACATTGGGAGGTTAAGTACTGGGTGGAACCACTGGCTGTTCTGAGCGTATTATTTTTGTTGGAACCTCAACCAAATGGGGATCAAAGATGTGACTTGGTGAGTCTACAGTGTGGGCGGACTCCATTGGTAATGTAGGGAACAATTTTCTAAGTCTATGCCATTTTAGTTGGGGGCATTCACTCTTCTCTGTCCATTGGGTGATTTCTTCCACCCTTGGCCTCTTCTGAGTTTTATTCGCTGCTATTTTCTTGGTTGGAGCAACAACAACCTTCTCTTTTGCTCAGGCCTCACCCAATAAAGTTGTGATATCGACGTTTGGTGCTTGATCAGACGTAGTATGAGAAATCAAAGAAGATCCTCCACCATCAATATGAGAATTAGCCCTAATTGAAGAGGAAGAATAAAGAGTACTAGGATGTGTGATAATTCAATTACGTGGATGTAGTCCACAAATATCATATAAAAAAAGGGAGGTTCCCTTATGCACCTTGTCAAAACCTATGTCAAATCACTATCTGCATTAAAAGGCCATGCCTATGAAGCAAAAGGGATATTAAAATTGTCCAACCATGTAATAGCCTGTTTTTCAGTGGTTTCCGGGCCATAAATCCGAAGTGTGAGTTTGTAAATATTTCTATTCAATATTTATGGGTCAAATATGATAATGTTGATTTGGTAATTTATGCTATTTGAGAGAACAATTAGGTTCAAGTGGTAAGCCCTTAAAGTCAAGTGGTTTTAGAAAATGAGGTATTGGGACCTCATTTCTATAAATTGGGCCGTAAATATTTTATTAAATATTTATGGAGTGTTAGTAAGGTCGTATTAAAGTTTTCTTAAATAAATTTTAATGTTTAAATGGTTAATTAAGCTTAAAGGACTAAATCGCAATAGTTGAAAAAGTTAATCACCATTAGTTTAAAGGTGTTAATTTATTAAAGAAACATAATTGGATGGCCTTAATGGATAAATTACCCATTTTTAAGATGGTGGGACGATTTGAGCTTTAACTTGTTTTTACTTTATATGTTTTATATGTTAGTTTTATTATTAAAATAAAGAAAAAGGTTAAAAAAATAAGAAACAAAAGTTATCTTCTTGAAAGCCATGGTTGGGAGCTTGTAAGTCTGTTTTGAACCCGTTTCTCGTAATTTTTATGTTTGTGGGATCGTAGCAACTAGGTCCAACAAGCCTGAACCTTCATTTTTTAAAACTGTTAAAGATTTTGAATGTTTCCATTGATGAATATTTGTGATTTTAGAGATTAAATGATGAATTTGAAGCATTAGTTGTTATTTATAAGTATTTTGTTAAGTAATTTTTAATGATTTAAATGTTTAGGGATTAAATTGCTAAAGTAATAATAATTCAAGGACTTGATGTGAAATTGTTACAAATGTGGGCTGTATTGGAAGCTATTAACATTTTGGTGGTATGGGTTTTCAATAAAATTGGTTTATTTGCATGATTAGGACATAGGGACTAAATTGAATAAAAATGAAAAATTGAGGGTAATTTTTTAAAAATATCAAAAAAAATATTGCATAAATGAATTCTTTTTACTGTCTGAATTAATGAATTGAATGAAATTATTAATTTAGATTAAGAACGAGTGGAAAATCGATGATAAGAGAAAATTACCAAATAACCCCTGTACTTAGTCATTGCTGCAATTTAGCCAAGTAAGTTCGTAGGTATAGAATTGTACATACCTATATATATATAATGTTACTGTTGATTTATGAATATATATATATATATATATATATATATATATATATGATGTTTAACATGTGAGTTAGAAATTGAAATATTATAATTGAATATAAGGTGAGAAAGGATTTATTAGAAAACTATTGAATATTTATGGAATATGATATATGTAATTTCAGAATGATTAGGAATTTTTACAGCATGTGTATTGAGAAATATGGAAGTGCCTCTGATTCATGAAAGTTATAATTTTGTTAAAATGCCTATTTGGACATAGTAAACGATTAGGATACAATTGGCATGCCAATAGGGTTAGAATGCGCACTTGTATGGGATTTGCACTTCGATGCCCTTGTTTGCACTTTGGTTCCTCTGTATACACTTTGGTGTCTTTGTTCACACTACGATGCCCGTATTTGCACATTTGTGCCCCTGTTATGCATCTATGATGCCTCTAGTGTGATGTAGTAACCCGAGTATCCGAGTCAAGTTACTAGTTCATCAGGCTAAATGTGAATGGAATTTACAACATTATTTTAATGTTAAAGGCTAATGTACAGTCAATATATTAGTAAATGTTAAATTTTCAATAAATTACTTTATCATATGTGAGTATCATTATATTAATGATTATTCGGTTAAAGATATATATGTGAGTTTTGATTGAATTATTAAAGTACATGAATCATACGATGAATCATTTTCAATACTAACCCTATAAGTGCTTCGTAAATGAATAACATGTATGATTAATTTATTAATTTAGAAAGTAAGTGATTCTGGGGTGATATATTTATAGGAAAGTTTGAAACAGATGATGAATTACAGAATGATTATATATTAACTGTGTAAGTGTTTTGGTAACAAGAAACGTTTAAGCAAAATGGTTATATGAAATAATTATAAGGAAAAATATATATACATGTATACGCAAGAGTGTAGTGAATAGAAAACATAAGTTGGCTTAAAGTATAATAAAAATTATGCTTAGTTTTTTATTCTAATATGTTAGCAGTTAAGTTGCCTTTTATGAACTTACCAAGCATTATTGCTTACGTTAAATGTTTTCTTTTCCTGTAGATCATCAGAAGGTTCGTTTTTGGTTGGAAGCTCATCGGAGACCTATCACACTATCCAACAGTTAATTCGATAGTTTTTGAGCATTTTTGGCTAAGGGTTATAATGACATGTATAGGTGGACTTATAATGATGTTTAGTTGAATGTTTGTTTGATATTTTAGTTTGTATAAGTTACTTGGTTTGGTACTTTTGATGCCTTATTAGTATGTGTTCATATGATTAAGTTTTGATGCATGTTTGAATGAATAAAATGATATGTAATGAATTGGTTTCAATATGGTCAAGTATACATGTTTAGGTAAGTTGGAATGTTCACAATTGAGGTGCCTTGAATGACATATTGGTTTTTTGGTTTAGGACTATTGAATTGGTCATTATATGCATGTTTTGGTAAGGTTTTAATGCTTTGATTATGTGCTTAAAAATGCTTTTAGGTACATGCTTGATTTGGTGATGGAACTGGCTTGATTTTGACCAAATTCATGTCCACACAGCCTGAGACATAGGCGTGTGACTCAATCGTGTGTGACACACGACCAGGCGACATGGTTGTGTATCCCTTGTAGGTTTTAGTGCATGCATGTCAGGCTATTTGTAACAGCTTAATTTAGGGTCTAGTCAGAATAGTGGTTGCGAGACCACAAACCCGAAGTAGAAATATATGTTTTATGGTTTTTATGAGATCTATGGCATGTTTGCATGGTTGTGTGAAAATTTCATGAAGGAATTTTATAATTTAGTGATCAATTTATCCTTTAGGACTAAATTGCAAAAAAAATTGAAAAATATGAGATTCTAGAAGTTTTAAGTATGAGATAGCATTAGAAAATTTATTAGAGGTCTTTATTTAGTAATTAGACCATTATATCTCATGATGGACAAAAATGGACATGGAAGGGAGAAATCTCAAGGAAGGGCCTTAAGGGCATTTTGGTTATTTGCTTAATAAATTAATAAAAAGGGAAAAAAAAGTCAAAATTTGTGTCCATCTTCATCCTCCATAGAAGAAATTTGCAAGGAGCCATAGCTAGGGTTTTGTTTCACTTTCAAGCTTGGGACCTAAACCAAGGAAAGAACAAGGTGGTGAACTAAATTGAACAACTACCTATATTTTGGTACCAAGGTAAGTTAGTGTGTAATTGTAACACCCTAACCCCGGCCTATGCGTTAAGCCCAGACTTGGCATGCCACATAAAATGAACTTACACTTAAGCATCAATGTTTTTAATAAAACAATTCTTGAAAATGATTTGAAGTTGGAGTTTATCAAAAATCGAGATTTATTTAGAAACCATGATTTTTAAAACATAAGAGTTTACAATCTGATTTTCAGAGAAATAATTGGTTTAAAACTTTAATAATTGGTTGAAATAAATTTATAAAAGAGTTTTCACAAAATTTCATAAGTATGTGATATTTAAGAAAAATCTCCTTTTTATACACAAGTTTAAGAAAAACATTTATAAAAGATTAACAACCCCATTTAAGTAGCTAAAACATATTAAAATCCATCCACGCATAAAAAAAAATCCATAAAAAATAATACCAGAGGCCTTATTACATCGCAATTGAAATAGTACTTAAATAAAAATACTTAAAAGAAATTCAAAGTTTTTATAACTCATCATTTGTAGTATGGCCTCCACACGAAGTCATCCCCGGCCCAAGCCTCCATCAATTATTATTACTTGAGAAGGGTAAGAAAAATGGGTTGAGTTACTTAGAACTCAATGTGTAACCCACTTACCGTGCTCACTGGGCCAAAACCATTTAAGCAATTAGTTGGGCTTGAGCCCATTTACAAATATACAATGTATATATATATAAATCACATATAAAAAATAATGCATGTGATATGCAATTCCCAACCAAGCCTAATTTCCATCCGCTACATACTCCCGTACCAACCAACACACCTGTGGGGATCAAGTTAACCCACCCCGCCAACACACCAATAGCAGGCATTGAGCCAAATATAATATTTGTGGCAACAGGCCATTTAAAATATTTGTGGCAGAGCCACCAAACTAGATTTTGGCAACAGGCCATTTATAATATTTGTGGCAGAGCCACCGAACTAGATTTTTGGCAACAGGCCATTTATAATATTTGTGGCAGAGCCACTGAACTAGATTTTGGCAACAGGCCTTTCTTCTCTTCGTCATTTATCCTAACCCATGCAGTCATGTATATATATAATGCATAACAATAAATTCATAAGGTAAATTTCAAAAAAAGCCCATATTACAAATTATCAATTTGGCCCCTTGGTCAAAAATAGCAATTTGGCCCATTTAACAATCTAGCCAACTTTGGCCTATTTACGATCTAGCAAACTTTGACCCATTTAACGATCTAGCGATTTCTTGGCCTATTATACACATGAGGCCTTTTTCACAATTTTCACACTTTGGCCAATTTATCAAAATAATTATATGGCCCAAAATATCACTTTTTAACAATATAGCCCATTGAGGGCAAATCCGTAAATTTTTCCACAACCTTAATACTGGTTTCATGCATTCACACAAAAAGTTCTAATATACCGTATTTTCAAATTTTATCGAATTTACGATTTCTATTCTAACGCTTACAGTAATATAACCCATGAGATACGTGTGAAGTTACACACCTGATTACGGTGAGAACTATACTTTCCTGCTCGTCGATACCTAAATATATATCACTATTGATTAGAACACTAATATTTAATATAAAACTATTCTAATGATTAACGATCTAGATCCTTACCCTCGGAATCTCAAATGACAACTGTTTGCGATTTCTCCCCGATTGATGGTTCATAACCTGATGAGGAACCACAAACAAACAATGGCTCGGGGGTACATACGACTTCAAATAATCGATTTTCTCCGGCAGAGGGTCCACAACCCGATGGAAAGTCTCAGATTGCTAAAACAGTCCTTCGTTTGAATTTAGGGGGAATAGCGGAACCACCCCTCTTCCAATCACTATTAACAACCCTTTTCGTCCCTATCTTGTTTGTCTCTATTGACAAAAGATTATTAGTCCTACCATATATCGGAAATTTTAATACTAATGGCTTAAAAGAGCGAACTCGGCTTACCTTAAAATCCCTAGTGATTTCTAAAGGATTCCTATACGTAAAAACTTTCGGTTATAACAAATCCCACTGATAGTCATTTATGAAAATGAGAGTGATCAAAAATCCTTGAAGAGTTCCTTCTTACCTTGATAAATATGATCCGAACTTGAATAACTTTCAAGATGACTTGACAAGATGATAGTTCGGCCCTCCACTATCTTATGATTATCCAAAGCTTAATGAAAGAATTGATGGAGAACAAGGTCAAAGAAGAATAAGAGATTCGGCTATGATATAATAGATAGGAAAATAAATTTCAGCTAAGGGGATGGTTACAAGCATTCGGCCATGGAAGGAAAATGAAGGAAGGATGTGTTTGAATGGTAAATAAAATGAAGAGGAAAGGAGAATAGGGAGAAAAGAAAAGAAATGGAGATGAGAGGTTTATATTTCGGTTCTCAAGGATGGAAGATGAATCAAAAAGAAACTTTGGGACCAAAATGCATTCGGCAATGGGGAAAAAGAAGAAAAAGAAATGGCTTTTTGGTGTTGATAAATTCGGCACTAGGAAAGAAATACAAGATGAAACACTTGAGGGTTTTGCAAAAATGACCACATGGTAAAAAAGAATGACCAAAAGAAACAAAGTAAAGATTACTTTCCTCCTAACACAAGCATATTCGGCCAAGAGGAAAAGATGAGAGAAAAAAAATGTTTTTGGGAGAGCAAAAATGACCAAAATGGAAATTCTCTCAAGCTACCAACTTTTCCCAAAACTTACCACCAAAATTCGGCTCCCCTTTAGTCCACAAAACTGTCCATGTTCATGGACAATTTGGCCATTCAAAGTTTCCAAAACAAAGCCCTTGATTCATGCCTTATGTCCCCCTTACATACCAAAACCTTTTGATTCCTTACCTTAAGTTAACACTTGCCTTTTTCCCTTAGTCTACTTTCTATAAAAGAATTTGTCCAACCTTACCATAAGTAAAGCTTGACCGACACATGCCATACAAGTGCAAAAATAAAAGTCACCTAAATGCTATCCATGGGATTCAAACCTCTCCCCTCAAGCAATTAATCATGCGCCAACACCACCTTGCCACTAGCTCATCTTATGCTAGCTTTCATCACTTAAATTAACTTAAGCATCATAACCACTTGATCCACTTCAATAAAATACTCACTACTAAAATTTATTCTAGTTCTGAATAATCCCGAGCCTTCTCAAGACTATATTAAGCATGCAAAAATTTAATCATACACAAGCTAAACACCAAAAACATGTATCATATCGATACTCAAATTTTTAGGATGTTACAGTGATAAATCAACATTATGTTGTTATGTATTTAAATGGTTGATATTACATGAAATGTATATTCTTTTTATGAAATTGGTTAATGAGGTCTCGATGAAAAGTATGATGAAGTTTTACTATATCGAAGTCCCGATTGAACCTTAAGATTAGAAAGGATACCCTTGTCATGACATTAGATTAATAAGGCCCCGTATAAGACCATATCTGGGATATGGCCTCGGCACCGAATTGAGATCCCGTGTAAGACCATATCTGGGATATGACATTGGCATCAAATAGTGATTCCGTGTAAGACTATGTATGGGACATGGCATCGACATACGATCTCGTGTAAGACCATATCTGGGATATGGCGTTGACATCGATATGAGATCCCATATAAGACCATATTTGGGATATGGCATCGGCATCGACATGTGATCCCATGTAAGACCATATCTGGGATTTGGCTTCGGCATCTTACTATGTGTATGACAATTCCTGAGTATCCTTCGATATTCCAAGTGGTTCAACGGGGTAAAGAATTAAAGTTTATGATAAAGATGGAAAAATGGCTAAAGTTATGTGATGGAGTGATATAGGTACATATGCGAAACTCACAAGAAATGAGTCCAGTATGTGATATGTGGTTGGTAAGGGTGAGCATGAGTAAGCAATGTCAATGTTGCTTGAGAATTTTGTGTTAATTCATAATGTAATGTGTGGATGTTTTCACAAGATTTTATGTTGTTATTTATTACATGAAAACTTACTAAGCTTTATGCTTACTCCTTCTCTTTTCCCTTTCCTTATAGTATCGCCAAGCTAGCTAGGGGATCATAGGACGTCGAAGCTCGATTCACACTATCAAGCTATTCTTTTGGGCACAGTAAAGTTTGATTATTTTGGGTATGGCATGCACAGGAACTTGGTCTTTTTTTTTGTATGTCATATTGGTTATCCAAGGTGTTCGCTATTAATGTTACTTATTGCATTTTGTAAATGGCCATTGGAATTGGCCAATACCAGTTAAGTTATATCTATTCAATGATGATGAAATTCATGAAGTGCAAGCTTGTGCAATTGAATGAGTAATGTGTGAAGTATATGCATGATGAACGCAGTGTGAAATTAAGGTGTGGATGTCTTGATTGTGGTTATTAGAGGTGCATTATTGTTATGCTATGTGTTGCTGGAAATGGTATAAGTGTGGTTGCTTTTCAAGGTGGCAAATGGCTTGGTAAATAACCTTGTATTTATTCACACGGGTAGACACACGGGCATGTGTCTAGGCCGTGTATGACACATGGTCTGCCTCATGGGCGTGTGACTTGGCTGTGTGACCCTAAATGTCTACTGGCGTCATAAATATAATGTCAAGGTTTTCACACACGGGCTAAGACACAGGCGCGTCATGGCCATGCGAGGGACACAGGCCTGTTCCAGGCCGTGTGAAAACCCTTGTAGGTTTGAAATGAAAAATAAAATCTGCACAGACTAGGGACATGGGCGGGTGTGACCACACGGCCTGCCTACACGAGCGTGTGGTCCTGTTTTGAGAAAAAAATTTCTAAGTATTCGTATGCTTCTGGTTTAGTCCCGAACCACTCTATGTGTATGTTTCGGGTCTCGTAGGCCTATAGTAGGGACATTATGATCATGAATGAAAATTTTTAAGTTGGAATGTAAAATTATGGCCTGATTTTATGTGATTAAGTATGTTAAGTCTGGTAATGCCTCGTACTGGGCTCCGGTGTCAAATACGGGTAAGGGGTGTTACATACAAGGCCTAGCACATGACCTAGGACACGGGAGTGTGGAGCCATTTTGAGAGTTACATGGCTTGGAAGACGGGTGTGTGGCTTAGCCGTGTGATCCAACTCAAAGAGTTACATGGGTGAGGACACGGGCTGGGACACGACTGTGTGTCCCTATTTCGAGAGTCACAGGGCCTGGCCACACGGCCGTGTGACCCCTGTAGTTCAAATATTCTAACTTTACTTTCCAAATGTTTCCAATTTAGTCCTGGATTGTTTCTAAAGTATTTTTAAGGCCTCGAGGGCTCGATTAATGGGCAATATGTGTGTGAGTGAGTGTTTTATATCATGCTATGTCAATGTATGAAATGCATGATTTAATGTTCAAATTGTACAATAATGCTCGATAACCCTATTCCGGCTATGGATACAGATTAGGGGTGTTACAATTCAGTTTAGGGGGTCATTTTACCGAAAACTGTATGGACATAGGTCTTGTAGGCAATATAGAAAGACATTTCTGATTGAGACAAATTCTTCCAAATCTAGTACCCGTCCTCTTCTTATTCGTTTGTACTGCTTCCAACAACCTGAGAATCAACTAGCTAGCATTGGGCACAAACATTTTCTCAAGGAAGGTACCAACGAGTGGGAAAGTCAAATCCATTCTCGAGCTTGCAAATGACACTTATGAATTTATCCTTCTTTAATGTAGGTTTGAAATACTATTTTGAATTAGAGGCTCGCAATCTGGGCATACACTAAAATAGGTATTTCTAGAAAAAGTTCCTAGACTTTTTTCCTTCAGTTATGTCCAATAGTTGTGGCTCATTGTGCATGCAACGATCTATGAATTAAGATATCAAGGTCCACCATGACAAGGCTGATAGTTGTTCAAGTGCGATGCCATATTCATTCAACATTTCACAAAAGAAAGGAAGAAGTGACAGATGAAAGCCGATCTCCAATAATATTAAGGAGAGGATTGTAACGCTCTCGACTCGACCCTATCTACCGGACTCAAATCTCAAGTTTTACATCCTTTTTACAGTTGTAACTTAAAATTTTTCTTTCTTTTTCATTGATGTAATTGTCTCTCTATGAGTGTAACAGAAGTTCTCATGGCGTACATTGTATGATTTCATTTAAATTCTAGAATAATAATATTCTATCGAATTATATTCTCTCTCTTATGTTGATGAGTACATATTGGATTTCTACTTAATGAAATTATGCACAAACTAAAACATGCTATTTTCCTTTCTTTGTATGCATAAAAGCCCAATGCGTCGCTCCCTTGGTGTAGCCTTAACATCGTCTCTTGATGCATATTCCTTTACAGACCTTCAAAAAGAAACAACTTTTGCAATTTCATAATAACTTAGTGAGCTAAAACTTAGAAAACCTTTTTCATTGATTCTATGTTGCATATGTTATTTTGCACATCCTTGGGTATTTCTTGACCTTTCTTCCTTCTTTGGTGAGTACATTACTAAGGCTACCATCTGTGTAACACCCCAAACCCGGTCCAAACACCACGACCGAATCTGGCATGTTACGGGAAAAACGAGGTTGAAAATTTCGAATTTGTACCAACTTGACTTGATAAAAACTTTGTTCCTTTTTGAAACCAAGTTGTTTAATGATGTTACTAAAACATTTAGACTTAGAAAAAAAAAGAATTTGCCTTTAATCTTGAAAACAATTGATTTTCGTAAACTTATAAAATCGGTCACGATACGATGGTATAGTTGAAAACATATCGTTAAAGTTTTGAAATCGTTGTTGTGTCATGTTTTAGCAAGTTAACCCAATCAGTCTGTTAAAGCATATTAAAATCAAACTTAAAACATAATAATAAAAGGCATAATTTAAAGGCTTTTTACAAGTCCGAAATAAAACCCAAACAAAATTAAATAAACTAAGGTACTCAAATGCAAATGGCTGAGTAAACTTTTCATTAGAGCATGGCATGCGCACCCCGAGTCCATCCCGGCTCCAAGTCCGCATCTACGAGTCACCTGAAATGTCAAAGGAGAGGGTGAGTCGAATGACTCAGTGTGTAAATCCCGCTCCCGAATAAACCACATGCTAACACACACAATACAAAGCAACATGATTAATGCAACCCGATCCTAACCATCCATACACCTTTTCTACCCCGTGTGGTACCAAACCACTGGTGACATACCGTCACGATGTGTTACCAAAACACTGATGTCCCAAAGACATAATATCCGTCAATGTGGTCCCAAACCACTTTGGTGTCCCAAAGACACGGTTGTGCTTTACAAAGCACCGTGACCAAAGTCACAAATCCAACGATGATGGGGCCAACCCATCGTGTGTTACCAAAACACTAGCGAGACAATCCCATATCTCAAGTGGGGCCAACCCACGGTGGTCAAACCACGAGGGACAAGTCGCAATGTGGTGCCAAACCACGGTGTCCCAAAGACACAATGTGCTACCAAAGCACCGTGACCGTAGTCACAAATCCGGTGATGGGGCCAACCCATCGTGTGTTACCAAAACACTTGGCGTCAATCCCAGTATAATCATCTCGTGGGGCCAACCCACCGTGGTGCTGAGCCACTGGGGCGAGACGCCGAGGTACCAAACCTCTGGAGGTGCCAAACCTCTGGTGACCCAAAGTCACAAAGTGTGCTACCAAAGCACCGTGCTCGTCGTCGGACAAAATATCACTGCTCCCTCATCACATATCACCCCATCAAGATACCGTACTCATGTAATCATGCATATCATATAATCATGCATCTCATGCTATATCTCATGTCACATATACCCACAGTCATGGTAACATATAACTCATCATTAAAAATAGTAATACTGACTTACCCGAGTCCAGAATTATACCCATTAGGTATCATAACAATCATCAACTGTATCATTAGTCATCACACACGTTATCAATTATATTACTAGGTATAAGTGTGTTAGTTACACACCTGGTAACTACGAGCCTAGAAATCCAACGAGAACGAAAGCTAAGCCCCTCGAGTATTGACTCCTACAATCGGCCAAAGATAGGGGTTAGGCACAAAGACATTCGGCCAACACCATTTAGACCAACAAGGATTGTCGAACATCCTTACCTTACTATTGGTTCGGTTTCTTAGCAACCCGAATCACAATGATTCCTCCTCCAGTGATCAAGACCCTAACAAACCAATCGTTAATAACTAATCACTTTAAACTTAAACTTAATCGAAATCAACCGATTGCACTAACCAAGATATACCAACTGCTTACCCTTTACTTACCAAACACCAAAAATCGGTCAACCAAAACAGATCACCCTTCACTAATATTCGGTCACCAAGGCACTTCTAGAAGAGAGGGGAGTTTCGGCCAAAGCTTCAAAAGAAGGAAGAGGGTTCGGTTTTAGGAGAGAATAAGAATAAGAATTTGTGAGATAAGGATGGAATTTCGGCAATGGAGTATTTAGAAGAGAAGGAGTGGATGGACAAAAGGTAGTTTCGGTTTAGAGGAGGTGTGTTGGAGAATATAGTTTCGGCAACCAAAGCTTCAAAAAGAGAAAAAATGCTGGAGAAGAGAGAGTGTTTCGGTTTGAGTAGCAAAAGAGAGAGAAGAAGGGGAGAAATGCAAATAGAGTTTCGGCAATATGGCTTTGGGAAGAAAAGAAATGGAAGTACCTTGAGAAATGGCTTTCGGTTTGCAAAAGAAAAATGAGAGAAGCTCTCTTGAAATTTTCGGCTAACAAAAGAAAGGTTTTCTTTGACACTAAATGACCGAATATGCACCAAAATTCACAAATGAATTTCGGCACTACCTACACCCCACTACTATGCCGTCCATTCCCCCTCCAACACTCCCTAGAATTCGGCCAAAAATCCCCCAAAACTCTCCCCACCAATCCTTCAAACGGCTTGACCAAGTCCACCTCCCCAATTTACTCTCCACCTTCCATTTGAATGGTATGACCAAGTCAATGGCGAGGTTGAAACCTGCACACTACTACTCCTCCTCCATGCCGTAAAAATGGAAGCAAAAATGTGGGATTTCTGCAGCTTGAACATAGGACCTCCTTCCCCTGCAAGTGACGCTAAACACAAGCCCCAAGTGACGCATGGTTTGCCACTTTACTAGCTCAACTCTTGTGCTAAAAATCACCAACAAATAATTGTAAACCCCACTCAACAGACTCCTCATACCCAAAGCTTAAAACTAAAATTTTCCTACCTACTCAGGCTTACTTCTAGCCTACAATTAAACCCCTAAAACACCGAAATAACAACACAGCACACCAACACATGCGATATCATGCAACACAAAATTAGCCCCTAACCCGGGATATTACAGTTCTACCCCCCTTAAAAATAATTTCGGCCTCGAAATTACCTGATCAAAAGAGTTGCGGGTATTGCTGTCTCATCGTATCCTCGGGTTCCCATGTGGCTTCCTCCACACCATGATTCCGCCAAAGTACCTTAACCAAAGGCACAGACTTCCTACGTAGAACCTTAACATCTCGATCTAGAATCTGCACTGGTTCTTCCTCTATGGTCATATCTGGATTTACCTCGATCTCTTCCACTGCTACTACATGCGATGGATCTGAACGGTACCTCCGAAGCATCGAAACATGAAAAACGTCGTGAATCTGGCTAAGCTCTGCTGGCAACTCAAGCTGATATGCCACTGGTCCAACTCGTCTCAATACCTTATACGGCCCAATAAATCTTGGACTAAGCTTGCCTTTTCTGCCAAACCTCAGCACCTTCTTCCAAGGCGAGACCTTTAAGAAAACCCGATCTCCTACAGAGAACTCTATATCTCTCCGCTTAAGATCGACATAAGACTTTTGCCGGTCCGAAGCTTCCTTCAAACGAGACTGAATCAACTTAACCTTGTCCTCGGTCTCAGCAACCAACTCGGGTCCCAACAACTGACGTTCACCTAACTCTGTCCAACATGTAGGTGAGCGACACTTCCTGCCATATAGCGCCTCATATGGTGCCATCTTGATGCTTGCTTGGTAGCTGTTGTTGTAGGCAAACTCGGCCAACGGCAGAAACTCATCCCAACTGCCCCTGAAGTCCAGAACACAACCTCTCAACATGTCTTCCAAGATCTGAATGACCCTTTCTGATTGCCCGTCGGTCGAGGGTGAAAAGCCGTCTTTGAAATCAAACGAGTACCCGAGCACGATGCAACGCTCTCGAACCTCGATGTAAACTCGGGATCCCTATCCGAGATAATCGAAATCGGAACACCGTGTAGCCTCACTATCTCGACACATAAAGCTTCGCCAATCTCTGAAGTGAATAGTCCACTCTCAGAAATGAAATGGGCCGACTTAGTCGAGACGGTCCACAATAACTCAAAATGAATCCTTCTTGCTTGGCGTGGCGATAAACCACCGACGAAAATCCATAGTTATCCTTTCCCATTTCCATCGAGGAATTTTCACAGTGAAGCAAACCCGACGGCAAATGATGCTCTGCCTTGACTTGCGACAAGTCGGACATTTCCCAACAAACTCACACCTCTTTCTTTCAAGCCGCCACCAAAATCGCTCTTTAAGATCCCTATACATTTTACTACCTCCGGGATGCATAGCATAAGGACTCTATGTGCGTCTGAAGAATCTTCCTCGCCTCACTCAACATCTTTAGGCATACAAGCCTTTCCTTGGAAACACAGAGAACCTCATCCTCTAACTGTTTCTCTTTGATCTGCTCAACCCAAGTAGGCTTAACTTGCAGCTCTGCCAGAATACTCCCGTCGTCATACAAGCTCAAATGGGCAAACGAAGCTCTTAAGTCCGAAACAACCCTACGGCTCAACGCGCGTCGCGCCACCACGTTAGCCTTGCCCGGATGATACTCGATCGAGCGATCGTAATCCTTGAGCAACTCAACCCATCTGCGCGCTTCTCAAATTCGGATCCTTCGAGTCAATAGGTACTTCAAACTCTTATGATCTGTGTAGACGATTGACTTCTCCCCGTACAAGTAGTGCCTCCAGATTTTTAGAGCGAAGACAACAGCTGCTAGCTCCAAATCGTGCGTCGAATAGTTGACCTCGTGTGGCCTCACCGCCGAGAAGCGTAAGCCACCACCTTACCCTCCCGCGTGATCAAAGACACAACCCAATCCCGTATGTGATGCATCGCGATGAGATCGTGAAATCCTTACCACCCTCGAAAGTTGAATTAAAACAGAGCCTCGGTCAAGATCTTCCTCAACTTATCAAAACTCTCCTGCTTTGTTTCTCGGTCCAAACGAACGGAACTCCCTTCCTTAACAACTTAGTCATCGGTCTTTGCATTAACGAAAACCCTCAACAAACCTTCTCAGAGTATCCCGCCAACCCCAGAAACTCGAATCTCGGTGATCGACTTAGGAGGCTTCCAATCCAACAACGCCTCAACCTTCCGAGGATCTACTCTAATCCTCACGGTGATACTACATGACCCAAAAACGTCACTTCACTAAGCGAACTCGCACTTACCGAACTTAGCATAGAGTTGCTTCTCCTCAAAATCGCAACACCACTCTTAAGTGTGCATCATGCTCTTCCTCCGACCTTGAATATACCAAAATATCGTCAATAAAAACCACGACGAAACGGTCCGATCTTCTTTGAAACACCCTATTCATCATATCCATAAAAGCTGCTGGAGCGTTAGTCAACCCGAACGGCATTACGAGAATTCGTAGTGCCGTCTGATCGAGTCCAAACGCAGATCTTATGGATATCCGCTTCCTTAACTTTCAACCGATGGTACCTGGACCTCAAATCGATCTTGAAAATACCGATGCACCTTTCAAATGATCAAACAAGTCATCTATCCGTGGTAATCTGGATACTTGTTTTTAATCGTCGGCTTATTCGGTTGGCGATAGTCGATACACATCCGCATCGAACCGTCTTTCTTCTTGACGAATAACACCGCGCTCCCACGGCGAAACACTTGGCCTAATGAAGCCTCGATCCAACGACTCTCCCGTGTCCGAGCTTAAGCTCCACCAATTCCTTTGGTGCCATCCTATATGGAGCAATAGACACCGGCGCAGATCCACGGTAGCGAGATCTATCCCAAACTCTACCTCTCGATCGGGTGGCAAACCCTAAGCTCCTCCTCTGAAACACATCCACAAATTCCTTAACAATGACGAACCTTCTCAACAAAGATTCCTTAGCCTCCAAGGCATACACATGAACCACATACGCTTCACACCCTTCCCGACCATCTTTACAGACTTTTAAGGCCGACACCACATTGGATAAGTAATCTCTCCTATTACCTATCATAATTACTTCATCTCCTCATCCGTCGATAGAACCATGCGCTTAGCCACAAGAATCCACCTTGGCCTGGTACTTCACCACCGGCCCATCCATCGAGAATCGGATCAAACTCCTCAAACGGCGGTTCCATCGGATCAAGAAGAAAACTACCCTTGGAGTTCTAGGGGTACATCCTTATACAACTTATCTACCACTACAGAGTGACCTGAGGGCTAAGTGCATGCAGGTCATACGCCTAGAAGATATCTCGAGAATCTAAGTCCATGGTCTCAACTATACTACTAGCAACATACGAATCGCGTGGAACCCAAGTCAATTAAAGCGGTATAGGAGAGAACCAAAAATCAAAAACGTCTGGTGATTACGTCCCGTGCGTCGCCCTCTCGCGGCGCCTCGCGGATACACCAAACCAGTGTATGTCGTGCCTCGAAACTACCCGCACCTCTGCGGTGCTCCACGACCTCTACCAAATCCATTACCACCTCTCGCCATTACCACGGCCCCTCTGCGGTGGCGGTCCATTACCTCTGTCGACATTACGGCCCCGACTCTCGACCGTCAATCTCGCCACCCCTACGCGACAATCTCCCTAATGCGATGATCCGAGAACCACACTCGAAGCAACCTTTACCACCAGTCCAACAACCACCCCAATGAGATTTCCCACACTGATTACACTGCGGTGGTCCTTGCCTAGCAGCACCAAATCTAGCAGACTGATTCTGCCCACTCGGTCTAGCCCTCTTCTGCGGATTACCCGACGATCCCGAAGACCCAAAGCTCCTCTTAAGCCTACTCCTGTCCATGCTCGCCTCACTCGATTCCTTAACACCTTCGGCTACCTTAGCCTTCTCGACTAAGACAGCAAACTCGCGCTCCTGCTGTGGAGCAATCAGCAGCCTCAACTCGTCTCGCAGACCATCCTCGAAACGAACACACCTCTCATGCTCAGTGGCTACAATGCCCCGGGCATACCTACTCAGCTTCAAGAACTCACCGTGACTGCAAACCATGATTACTCCTCTGAACAAGCCTCGTAAATGCCTTTCTTGGGAGTCGATGTAACTAGCTCCGATGTATTTCTTTTGGTAGCGGCTGCTGAAATAGTCCCAAGTCGGATCCTCACCGCCACACCGTCCCCAACCGTGAGCCACCACCACCGATATGACTCATCCCAAGAAGAAGATACGATCCCCTTAAGTTTCTCCTCGATCGCCAAGTCCGGATCGTCCATGATCCGCTCGGGCTGCCTCTAGCCAATACTCAAGCAGGTGCTAGGAGCAACACCGAAACACCTCGGAAGAACTTCGGCCCCGTTAGCCCTGAGTCGCTCGAGAATGATTTCTAACTCCCGCACCACCACTTACACCAGCTACTCTTTCCAACACCCGCAAAGACGCCGCTGTGACACACTGCGTCATCTCCACCGATCTTGGAACTCACCACCTCCACCGGTGGTGGAACCAAGATCTCATTTTCTCGAACCACGCCCGGATCCTACGGGCTCGTAAACCGTCATCCTACCCTACCTACCTCTACCACGAGTATTACGACCACGTCCGCCTCGAGTGCTCATGCCTAAACGATCTACGATCTCGATTAAAAGGATTTTTTTATGCATTAGTATAGTTCCACTTTCTTAACCGCAGCAAAGAAATTTTATGAATGGAGTTTATTCAGGGTTCTTTCGAGCAATCAAGGTTTCAATCTTCTATCCTATTCACGCAAAAGAGATTATACATTCATTCCTTAACCCTTTCCATACCTATTCACTCATCTGGACATTCTTTGCCATTTCTAGCCCAAGGGTATTTTCGTCATTTTCCTACAGTGGTATTTTCGTAATAAAAGATATTTTAAAACTTTCGTAAAACTGGTCAATTTGAAATTCCAAAAATTTGAGAATGTTCTTTGAAAATTTTGTAGAATACTTTGTTTTGGAAACCAGGGGTATTTTAGTAATTTTCACAAACTGAGGGCGTTTTCGTAAATTTCAAAATCCAAATTTTCGATTGATACTTTGTAAAACAGAGTATTTGAATTTCGTAACATCATTGAAATTTTGGGGCAAAATCATTGAGTTGAGATTTCATAAACCAAGGGCATTTTAGTAAATTTACCCCTAAGGGCATTTTTGTAATTTTCCCATAAATCAGGTTTTTCGAGAAAATTGTTGTAAATGTGACATTTTTAGTTTTGAAAGAGTTTATTGCAAAAAGTTTGAAAACATTAGGGTTGTTGTTGTATTTTTGAAAACATAGCTAATTCCCTTTTCGGGTTTTAGTCGTTAGGTTAAGTCTATGACCGAGCCTTTTTGGTCGTGGTGAACTCGAGCTACGCACCGTGGGATACTGCGAAGAAGAGGAGGTGAGTCACGAGGATCGCTTAAATACCAAGCTCTTCCTGTTCCTCTCCTGACATGCGTGCAGGAGTTACCACACCCCAGCCCCGTGGGTGAGTCACGATTGGTTTAGTGCTTTAAGTCTTATGCTTGAGCTTCAAGTGTTTGAGTAATCTAATCCTAGGTTCCAGTCCTATTAATCTAACTACGCCCATATCACCTACCCTTCTACAAATAGTAATTCACGAAAGAGTTAGAATTACTTACAGGCGGCGAATCGTGTCTTGAGACTCGGTGCCATGCCTTGTAAACCATGTATCCAATCCCAAAATAACTTAAAACAAACTTTTGAAAACAGTTTGGGCCTCAAGCCCACAGCCGAGCTTTTGAACCTGGCTCTGATACCACAATTGTAACACCCCAAACCCGGTCCAAACACCACGACCGAATCTGGCATGTTACGGGAAAAACGAGGTTGAAAATTTCGAATTTGTACCAACTTGACTTGATAAAAACTTTGTCCTTTTTGAAACCAAGTTGTTTAATGATGTTACTAAAACATTTAGACTTAGAAAAAAAAAGAATTTGCCTTTAATCTTGAAAACAATTGATTTTCGTAAACTTATAAAATCAGTGCGATACCCGATGGTATAGTTGAAAACATATCGTTAAAGTTTTGAAATCGTTGTTGTGTCATGTTTTAGCAAGTTAACCCAATCAGTCTGTTAAAGCATATTAAAATCAAACTTAAAACATAATAATAAAAGGCATAATTTAAAGGCTTTTTACAAGTCCGAAATAAAACCCAAACAAAATTAAATAAACTAAGGTACTCAAATGCAAATGGCTGAGTAAACTTTTCATTAGAGCATGGCATGCGCACCCCGAGTCCATCCCGGCTCCAAGTCCGCGTCTACGAGTCACCTGAAATGTCAAAGGAGAGGGTGAGTCGAATGACTCAGTGTGTAAATCCCGCTCCCGAATAAACCACATGCTAACACACACAATACAAAGCAACATGATTAATGCAACCCGATCCTAACCATCCATACACCTTTTCTACCCCGTGTGGTACCAAACCACTGGTGACATACCGTCACGATGTGTTACCAAAACACTGATGTCCCAAAGACATAATATCCGTCAATGTGGTCCCAAACCACTGGTGTCCCAAAGACACAGTTGTGCTACCAAAGCACTGGTGACCGAAGTCACAAATCCAACGATGATGGGGCCAACCCATCGTGTGTTACCAAAACACTAGCAGACAATCCCATATCTCAAGTGGGGCCAACCCACGGTGGTCAAACCACAGGGACAAGTCGCAATGTGGTGCCAAACCACTTTGGTGTCCCAAAGACACAATGTGCTACCAAAGCATTTGGTGACCGTAGTCACAAATCCGGTGATGGGGCCAACCCATCGTGTGTGTTACCAAAACACCGGCGCTAATCCCAGTATAATCATCTGTGGGGGCCAACCCATCGTGGTACCGAGCCACTGGGGACGAGACGCCGAGGTACCAAACCTCTGGAGGTGCCAAACCTCTGGTGACCCAAAGTCACAAAGTGTGCTACCAAAGCACTGGTGCTCGTCAGCACAAAATATCACTGCTCCCTCATCACATATCACCCCATCAAGATACCGTACTCATGTAATCATGCATATCATATAATCATGCATCTCATGCTATATCTCATGTCACATATACCCACAGTCATGGTAACATATAACTCATCATTAAAAATAGTAATACCGACTTACCTTGAGTCCGAAATTATACCCATTAGGGTATCATAACAATCATCACTGTATCATTAGTCATCACACGGTTATCAATTATATTACTAGGTATAAGTGTGTTAGTTACACACCTGGTAACTACGAGCCTAGAAATCCAACGAGAACGAAAGCTAAGCCCCTCGAGTATTGACTCCTACAATCGGCCAAAGATAGGGGTTAGGCACAAAGACATTCGGCCAACACCATTTAGACCAACAAGGATTGTCGAACATCCTTACCTTACTATTGGTTCGGTTTCTTAGCAACCCGAATCACAATGATTCCTCCTCCAACAGTCAGCACCCTAACAAACCAATCGTTAATAACTAATCACTTTAAACTTAAACTTAATCGAAATCAACTGATTGCACTAACCAAGATATACCAACTGCTTACCCCTTTACTTACCAAACACCAAAAATCGGTCAACCAAACAGGATCACCCTTCACTAATATTCGGTCACCAAGGCACTTCTAGAAGAGAGGGGAGTTTCGGCCAAAGCTTCAAAAGAAGGAAGAGGGTTCGGTTTTAGGAGAGAATAAGAATAAGAATTTGTGAGATAAGGATGGAATTTCGGCAATGGAGTATTTAGAAGAGAAGGAGTGGATGGACAAAAGGTAGTTTCGGTTTAGAGGAGGTGTGTTGGAGAATATAGTTTCGGCAACCAAAGCTTCAAAAAAGAGAAAAAAATGCTGGAGAAGAGAGAGTGTTTCGGTTTGAGTAGCAAAAGAGAGAGAAGAAGGGGAGAAATGCAAATAGAGTTTCGGCAATATGGCTTTGGGAAGAAAAGAAATGGAAGTACCTTGAGAAATGGCTTTCGGTTTGCAAAAGAAAAATGAGAGAAGCTCTCTTGAAATTTTCGGCTAACAAAAGAAAGGTTTTCTTTGACACTAAATGACCGAATATGCACCAAAATTCACAAATGAATTTCGGCACTACCTACACCCCACTACTATGCCGTCCATTCCCCCTCCAACACTCCCTAGAATTCGGCCAAAAATCCCCCAAAACTCTCCCCACCAATCCTTCAAACGGCTTGACCAAGTCCACCTCCCCAATTTACTCTCCACCTTCCATTTGAATGGTATGACCAAGTCAATGGCAGAGTTTGAACTGCACACTACTACTCCTCCTCCATGCCGTAAAAATGGAAGCAAAAATGTGGGATTTCTGCAGCTTGAACATAGGACCTCCTTCCCCTGCAAGTGACGCTAAACACAAGCCCCAAGTGACGCATGGTTTGCCACTTTACTAGCTCAACTCTTGTGCTAAAAATCACCAACAAATAATTGTAAACCCCAGCTCCAACAGCTCCTCATACCCAAAGCTTAAAACTAAAATTTTCCTACCTACTCAGGCTTACTTCTAGCCTACAATTAAACCCCTAAAACACCGAAATAACAACACATCACACCAACACATGCGATATCATGCAACACAAAATTAGCCCCCTAACCCGGGATATTACAATCTGTCTTTCTTCAGAACCATTTCCTTTCTCTTGAATGTACTATACTTAACATCCTTTTACCTTACACATCCTTTCTTAAATCTTATCTGTACATAGTCCTTAACCTCTTCATTTACCTTATTATCAGACTTAATATCTTATTCCATACTTACTAGTCTTACCATTATCTTCAGGCGGGGTAGACTATGCCCAATACTTAACTCAGAATTTGCTTAGATCTTCCTTACTTCAATGCACTCTCTATAAATACTTTCAACACATAACCTTGCTTTGCCACGTACTCTGGTGCATAGTAGCCTTTCTATTCATCCTTTGTAACTATACAAGGTTCACCATTCATTTGGTGTCTACCCAAAGGTATTGTCTACAGATGGTCATCACAAGATCCATTATTCAGATTATGCTACGAAGGCGTTCCTTTCCGAATATAGCCACAGATGATTTTGTTTTAGAGTCTCGCCACATAGGCATCCTTTGGTAGGGATTGCCACAAGACATTCACTTAACTGAGATAGCCATAAGGGTATCCTTTTAATAGAGATAGCCATAAAGGTGTCCTTTGAACAGAGATAGCCACAAAGGCTCTTTTAAAAGATATTAGCCATAAAGAATTTCTTTTAAAAGAGATCACCATAATGGCTTCCTTATAATAGAGATCACCATAAAGGCTTCCTTACGGAAACTACCACAAAGGCACTTCTTGAAGTTACGCCACAAATGCATATCCTTATAGATTACCACAAAGGTATTCCTTATCAGAGATTTGTGACAAATTCATTCCTTTAATAGAAACAACAAAAAAGGTTCACTTATAAAAAAATTATTATTTTTAACGGTAAAGATTCGCCTAAACTCACCGTCTTGAGGTTTTCCCCTCATCGCTGGTACTTACCCAATCGTCCTTTAAATTCTTTCCATATGACGCCATAGCCTAGCCATGGTCTTACACTATAAGATCTTCAAAGTGCCATAGACTTTTCCTTTCTGAGGTTCATGTTTTTAGTCCCGGCAGACCCCTTTACGCGACTTCGGAGACAGACATTGATACTTCATGCAAACTCATACTTGACAGACTTGTTCCTTTCAGACTTCTTCATAACAGATGCATTCATGCTTCTAGACATGTAACACATCCCCTTAAACTTCATGTAGTGACTTACCCATGATAGACACAGTTAGGCTTCAGACATATTATACATGCATATACTTCTTTTCTTATCATAGGCCTATATCATGTTTTGTTAGTTTAAGTTTCACGATTTAGTCACTTGCTATAGAAATATCTAGACTACAAACATACATGTAAGAGTTAGTCTTAGAGACTGACCTGACTTGCATCTTTAACAGCTCTAAACACCAGACCCGGGCTCCTATCGAGTAGATCGATAACCTTTAATTAAAAAAACATGGGAACTCATCAAGATTTGTATACTTAACTCATTTTTTTCACTTTTAACATGATAAATATCTAAATAAGACTTTACCATACTTAGTTTACCCAGTTAAACCAAGCTTCTCCTTAACAACTTAGTATGTAAGGTTGTATATGATATCTTAACTAGGGGCATCTCAGAGCCTCGGTCCATATTTTCAACTCAGCTTGAAGGATGAAAGGAATTCTCTCTATTTCTCTTCCTTTTATAAATAGAGATCATTTCTTGAAGAAGAAGGAGAAATGTCCCCCATTTCTTACCCAAGTTGCCTTGATATTTTACCTTTGTCCCTATTGATATTTGACACGCGTCCCATTCCTTACAATCCACCAAATAAATGCTTGATAGTTGTAAAGAGACGTGTACCAGAATATAAATATTTACATAACATACCCTTAGGCCTTAACCCATCATTTGTCCTTATTCATTATGTTAGTTCATAGTTGGTATCTTAACCAATCACACTTGGCGCATCATTCATTCTTGGAGACGACCTTATTTTCTAAGTTTCCGTAACACCTTACTGGACTTAGTTTTCCTAATAATTTATTCCTTTCTACATAGTTTCTTGGTATAGTCCAATATTGATTACGCACCCATTTAACACGCTAAGAGCATTAGTGGGTGTAGACAACACTTCACCATTTGAAGTAACACTTAGTTTACTTATTAAGTTCAGAGCTCGCCCAAATCCAGAGCATTACCCTACTTTTAAGGAAATCTTGTTCAAGCATCATGGTATTAGAATTAGCTTAGAGGAGTACCTCACCTTTTTTCTAATCCTATTATCTTAAAAAAAAAATGAGATGATATTTTCTTCTTAACCTATCTTAGGTACTTAAAATACAATTTCCAAGAAACTAATCAAGTACTTATGTTTGGTCCTTAACTATCTTTGGTTCTCGTTTGGTTGGTTCTTGACTATTGTTCCTTCCATCTTGACTAGCTCAAAGCCAACCTTATAGGATACTTTACATTGCTGACCTAAACTCACATCATAAAGATTGTTTCCCTTATCCATAAGGGAGTCCGCCCACTGTATGTGCCATCTAAGCTTTTGGGTGAATCTTTCCTTACCAGACACACTTCTTGATAACTATGTGCCAACCTAGTGTTCGCCAACATCAAGGAATCACAAGCGTACTGATCGTGTGTCAGAGTCTTAAAAATTTATAAAAAGAATGATCGAGCCTAGAAACTAACTATGACAACGATTGAGGCAAGCGCACCTATCGAAGAATAGTATAGTTTAGAGGCAAGATCGGATTGTCAAACCCAAAGGAACCAAAAGTACTAATACTAACTGTCTTTTTATTATTTAGCCTAAGAATTAAAGGAATTTGTTATTTAATCTAAAACTAACTAACTACTAAGCTAAAGATGCTAAGACAAAGAGAAGGAATTGGGGAAATACTTGTAGGAAAAACCAATTGATTAAGACAATACCCGAAGAAGAATCCACCTAGACTTCACTTGTTATTTAACTCTGAACCAGACGATTTATTCACTTGACTTGATTCGTAGGATTCCCTAAGTTATATTAATACCTCTCTCGTGGCTACTAACGTCTAACCCTAGGTTGATTAATTGAAATCTCTTTCTAATTAAAACCCCTAGAATTGCATTAACTCGATCTATGGACTCCCATATTAGGTTTGACCCTAATCTGGTAGATTTTCGTCATCCTATCTCTAGGGTTACGATCAACTCCGCTTAATTATGCTAGATCTACTCTTAGACAGGGTCTATTTCTCTTCTGCCTAAGCACATCAATACTTGCATCAATATCCTAGAATAACAAAACAAGAATTAAGAACACATAATTAAGAACAAATCAAGTATTTATCATACAGTTTAGAAAACAATAACAAGATCCGTTGTAGGTTTCATCCCCCTCAGGTATTTGAGGGGTTTAGTTCATAACAATAAAAGAATACATCGCAAAAGAAAATATAAAAAAACATAAGAAAAACCCTAAAACCCCCTGAAAGAATTGAAGAGAAGATCCTCCGTCTTGAGTATAACTCCAACTTCTTGAGATGAATCAACTGGCTTTCTTCGAGTAAATTCCACAATTTTAGCCTCTCTGGCTCGGGTTTTTGGCCTAACTAGACGCCCCCTAAAGGTTGGCCTCTAGGGTGTTTATATAGGCTTTTGGAATGGCTTTCTTTGCCTCTAAGTACCTTAATCCAAATGAAACTTTTCTTTGTCACGTTAGGGACATGCCCATGGCACACATCGATGTGAATCGTGGCCAGGCCGTGTTTGGGTCTGTTAAGGAGGCACGACCGTGTGGTCTTGGGCCTAGGCCGTGTCGATTTCAGAAGTTGGCCCATTTACTCCGTTTTAGGCCCGTTTCCTTTTTTTCATCCTCCGGTGCTCTCCTAAGTATAAAACATGAAATTAAAGGATTAACAGCACCAAATTCCACAATTCAAGGAATAAATCATCCAAAAGTATGCTAAATGTGGGATTAAAATATGTTCATATTACGGTTTATCAAATACCCCCACACTTAAGCATTTGCTTGTCCTCAAGCAAAATTCTCAACTCACAATTAAAATGAACTTCCTTGATTAATAATATTCATCAATAATGTTCCATCACAATCAAAGTCATAGTTTTTTGTAGCACGAAAAATATAGGCGTGTTCCCTTATCTAAATAATCACCTTTAATTCAAAATCGATAAGAGTTGGCATCTTCACTAAAGATTCACTCAAATCACTCAAAGTGTTTAACGATCAAAATTAAGCACTCAAAATTCGAACATGAAAAGTTAATCCTACAGGCTTGCCTGAAAATCAAATCTCCACCACTATAAACTAAAATGATACGCAAATCAAAAGGTCTTTAAAAAGGGGTGTAAAGAGGCTCGGGTTAAAGATGTGGATAAAGGCTGAATTAAAAGGTTAGAATCAAGATTGAATTGACAATTTACCTAACTAGAAAAATGAATGAACTAATCCTAACTAATTACATCAATTAAAAACTTGTAATGCTACTAAAACGAGCTTTTTCTTCAGTATGTGGAATTTAAATGCATAAGCTCACTAATGATGGATACACTTTTTTTTAAGAACAAATCAAGTCATAATAAAAGATGAATTTAATTACTGAATTAAAGATTATAGTTAGGCAACTGATTAAATCAAATCTCGATATAAGGGTGGTCAAGAGGAATGGTGATAACAAATACAGATCTGGTTTTTGGGTTAATATTAGTGGATGAGTCAATAAAAAGGGTTGTTAAGATCAAAGGGGTTCACTAGTGGTTGATTGTGAGGGTAAGCATTTTAGTGGAGTGAGTGGGTTAAATCCTAAGTGCATTTATCATCTGAGTATATCAAATCAATTAATATGGTCTCGACATGTATAATCGAAGCAAGTTCTAGAATAATAGCTCAATGTTTTCACACTCATAATCACAATGTGAGCACGAAAGAATGTATGCTCTAAAAGGCTCAAAATCTCACAAAAATTATAGATTTTTGATATCAACCTTGTAAATTTCAAACTTCAAGGTAATAATTAGATTCAGGTAGACAACCTAACAAAATTTTAATTTTTGAAAATGGACTTATCATGCTTGATTCTCTAGTCTCCTAAAGCTTAAATCATCACTGCACAATTATCAATGACTTAATTCAAAACATATAAATAAAAATCATAAATCAAAATAAATTCATTCTAATAATAATATAAGAAAATTACTTAAGAACAAGGCATAATTTAAGGTATAATTCAGGGATTTAAGAATAATACAGAAATTTAGGCACTTTCTCGAAATAAATATTCACCCCCCACACTTAAGATGTACATTGTAACGCCTTGAAATTGGGCCTAGGAGAATTGGGCTTATTGGGCCCCGAGCGTAGAAGCATTTTGGAATTTTATGGAAAATGAGAACGGTAGTATTTCAGGTTGGACCTGTTAAGAGGGTGATTTTGGAAGGTTACAGGGTTTCTATGAAGACCCGTGTTCAAGTTAGGTCATAGGAAGGATTTTCATTTTTGGCTCTTTAGGGGAAAGGGCAACTAGAAGTAGGACTTAAAGTAAAATTGGGTGTTTTTGGGAGACACAAGGGAAGTGTCTGGTGTGGTGGCTGTGGCGTCATTGGCAGAATAGGAGGAGAAGGGTTTGAATCCTACTGATGGCAAATGGAAGGCTTTTATTTTGCTCAGAAGAAGATAAGAGGCTGTGTTGGAGTGGAACTCTACAAGGTGGATGAAGACTTGGTCAATCTAGTTTGAATGGAAGGTGGAGAGGAGATTGAGGGGTTGGAATTGGTCAAGGTTATTGGGGGAATTGAGTGGGAGGTGGAGAGTGTTTGGTGGAGCAAATGGAGGAGAGAATCGTGGGAATGGAGGTAGAGGAGGTAGTGGCCGAATTTTGGGAGGTGCATGGGGGGAGTTTTGATAAAAAAGACTTGTTATTTTGGGTGCATTCAGTTTTTTGGGTAGGGAGAAAGGGTACCGAATTCTGTAGTGTTTTATGTTGCATTCGTGCATTTTAAGTACGGTCCTCTTCAAGCATTTCGGGACACCTTTGCATGCACCTACTTGTCAAAAACCTTTTTCTCCCTTTTCACCTTCTCCGTTTTCTTTCTAATTTTCTCTCCATAAGTCGAATTCCCTCCCTTCTCCCATTTGAATTTGTTCCTCTTTTCTACACTATAGCCAAATTTCCTCTTACCTCTCATCCAAATCAGGTTCTCTTCATTTGGCATTTCATTTCTTTATCTTCTTCAACTTTTCGTTTTCCTCTCTTTAAGCCGTATAGCCGCATCTCCTTTTATTGGTTACGCAAAACACCTCTTGGCCGAATCTCTCTTTTCCATCCTCCCATTTTCTATTTTCTAAACCATAGCCAAATATATAACCTCTCTTTCCATTTGTTTCTTCACGATAACCAAAACCCCAATTCCCCTCATTTGTTTCTTCTCATTTTCTTCACTTGTAGTTGCTTAAACGGTGTTGGCCAAATCTCTTTCTCCCAGTCGACTTCTCTCTGACTAATGGTAAGGTTTCTTCCCTCTTATTCTCTGTCATCTCTTTTACTTCCCTTCAAACCCGAGGCACTCAGTCTCAATTCTCTATGGTTTAGGCTGATTCCTCTGACAAACAATGGGCGAAGATCGTTAGCATTGTTTTCAGTAAAGGTGAAGTTATTCAAATACTCTTTTATTTCGATGATTAGTGACATCCATATGACTCTATTTTGTAGTGATGATTTTGGTTTCCTGCTCTTGTGGGGGGCGAATATTGGATTAAGGCTAACCCCGTGGTACATCACCTATTTTTTTAGGAACTCGTTGCTCTAGCCAAGAGAGAAGCAAAGTTGAATTTTGTCACACTACTCAAGGAGATCATTTTGTGGGTAAGTAGTGGTATCATTTCCTTGTTTTCCTGTTGTCAAATCTTTCCCCTTCCTAAGTTTGATGTGGGATGGTGTTAGGATCATTCGAGGAGTGATATGAGATTGGCGCTTGCTAACCGAGAGTTCTTCATGGAGACAGGTAATAGCCGATCTGAGGGGGGATCAAGAAGGGTGCCTAATGGAAGTGGAATCGTGACCCTTGCTCCCAGGTTTAAGTGACGTAGTGTGTCGGCGGTTCGAGACTTTCCGCCAGGTTGTGGAGGGACATCGGCGTCTGGTTTAGATAGGCAAATCACGGTTGCTCGCTCTAGTGAAGGTGACGATGGTCGTGAGTGTATAGACTCTACGTGATCAAGTGTGTAATCTCACACCCACTACGATGATTGCAAGTGGTGTTCTGTGAAACGGTCAAAAGCCGAAAAGCCGGAAAGCCAGCAATTATAACCACTCGAGCGTGCAAGCCCTCGTAGTGGTAAATTGAGTCACAAATCGTGACGTTAAGGCATGTAGAGTGTTACGAACACTCTCGCGATATCGAGTCTGTAACGAGCCTAATCGGGCCAAAACAGGCCAAATGGGCCCAACGGGCTATCCGGCCCACTTGGGCAAAACTAATCGAAAAACTTTCGAATGATAACTCTGAATGCCAAATCTATAAATCTGAGACCGAAAACATGCGAAATGGGCCACACGAGCATGTAGGCCTGAGTGGGCCTAAGACGGATTTTTGGCCCATTAACCCTATAGTGGCTTAAAAGAGTTCTCTGTTGCTCGAGGCAACAGTAGGCCTTCGAAAAGGCCATTGAATGCGTAGATTACCAAAATACCCTTGGAGGGTAAGTTACTGAAATACCCCTAGGTTGTGAAATTACCAAATTACCCTTGGAAGGTAAGTTACTGAAATACCCCTAGGTTGCGAAATTACCAAATTACCCTTGGAGGGTAAATTACCGAAATACCCCTGGATTGCGAAATTACCTAAAATTATCGAAACACCCTAAAGTGGTGAAAATAACTGTTATACCCTTGTTCGTGGCTGAATATCGTATGTATGATTTTTATTACACTTTTATATGTTGATAACATTGCATATTATCATGTTGCGTGGGGCGGGATAATGACTGAAGAGCAGTATAGCCTGGTGGCTCTGCCACATACTATTTTAGTGGCTATGCCACATATATATATATATACATACTATGACTCTGGTGGCTCAGCCACAGACATTGTGATTAGTAGCTTGACTTGATCCCCACAGGTGACGAGTGGTTGGTACGGGGGTGTGATTGGCTGGATTAGGTTGGGTTACATTACATTATCTGCACTTTCATGTTTATAGGGCTTAGGCCTAGTTTGATGTCATATGGGCTTGGGCCCAGTCAGTGACTGTTTAGGGGGTTACACACTGAGTTCTAATAACTCACCCCTCTGCATTAACCTTGCAGGTGATCATCAGCGTTAGAGGATTTGGAGCGATGGAGGACTGTGGGGTGGCCATTCGTCGGGAATATTTCTCGTGACTTAGTAAATTTTCATTTTTGCTTTACTTTAAAGTTATTTTATTTTGGGTTTTCATTTTGTAATAAGGCCTTTGGTTTACTTTCTTTTAAGTTTTCATTAGTAACTGTTAAACTTATGAATACGGGGTTTTCTTAAAACACTAATAATCGTTTTCAAAATATCATGTTTCCGCAACGATTCAAGTTAAATTTTCATAATAAAAACAGTCTTTTCAAATGATAACAACTTTATAAAAGGGACACTAAGTAAATCGGGTTTTTTACAAACAAAAATCAAAACTCAGAGTTTTAAATGAGACGCAACCTTTTTAACGAACGCTTATCTTTTCAACTATCGTTTGTTGTGCATGCTAGATTCTGCCATAGCGTTTAGGCCAGGTTTGGGGTGTTACATTTTATGGTATTAGAGCCCAGGTTACAAAACTCGGTTGTGGAAGGGGTTCGAAAATGTTTTTCAAAATTTGTTTGAAATTTGGTTTAAGAAAATATATCTTTATTAGATGTCTGGCACCCGAGTCTCCGGCACCAAATCTGTAAGTCTCTTACCTTATATTCGTTTATATGATGAGATGACTGTAGGAAGACAATTACTAGAGATAGTGATAGTATATTGAAACTTTTAGCTATAGGAGCTAAGATTATAGAGACTGAAACATTATGAAACTCGATCTGCGAAAACTACTCGTACTACTGTTCTGTCATAAAACATCTGTTAAAATTAGTTGAACATTAAGCTGATGCATAATATTCTTAATTAGATTAATACGATTCTACAATATGAGTTCAAGAGCACGCGAACGAGGTGCACGCGGCCATGGTAGAGGCTGAGATGCTAGGGCTGGATCCTTAGTATCTGGGCATGTACCCGAAATGGAAGCACCTGCATCACCAGTTACTGAGACGGGGTCTCATGTCTGAACCAGAGTTGATATGCTGACTCAGCTAGTTAGGGAGGTGTTGGAGGAGGTTAAAAGAATTGGTGAAACACTTCGAGTTGGGTGCGTGGACTGTAAGAAGAAAACAGATTGCACTTTTCTAGGGTCGTGGTCTCGTTCTGTGAAACATGTGAGGGCGCGTCCAAACTTTTCGGCGTGCGATTATTGCAATAGGCATCATCCAGGTGAATGCTAGAGGAGGTCAGGAGCATGCGTGAGATGCGGGTCTAAGGAGCATAGGGCTCGGGATTGTTCCATCACCATTAAATCGGGTATGTTCTGGTTGAATGTAGAAAATCCTATGAATGTGTGAAATACCTGTTTGTTTCTGTGGTTGGATATCTGGTTGGGTGAAGAGGTTTCTAGATTAGATTAGAGTGTATTAATGGTATTGGAATCAAAGTGCGTAGCGGTAGCGCGGTAGAGTAGTCTGTGTTAAACCACTGATAGATGGTTTGAAATTTCGAGGATGAAATTTCTTTAAGGGGGTAGATTTGTAACGCCCCAAAATTGGGCCTAGGAGAATTGGGCTTATTGGGCCTTGAGCCTAGAAGCATTTTGGAATTTTGTGGAAAATGAGCACGGCATTTTTTTTGGTTGGACCTGTTAAGAAGGTGATTTTGGAAGGTTACAGGGTTTCTATGAAGTCCAGTTTTCAAGTTAGGTCATAGAAAGAATTTTCATTTTTGGCTCTTTAGGGGAAATGGCAACTAGAAGTAGGACTTAAGTAAAATTGGGTGTTTTTGGGAGACACAAGGGAAGTGTCTGGTGTAGTGGCTATGGCGTCATTGGCAGAATAGGAGGAGAAGTGTTTGAATCCTACTGATGGCAAATGGAAGGTTTTTATTTTGCTCAGGAGAAGATAAGAGGCTGTGTTGGAGTGGAACTCTACAAGGTGGATGGAGACTTGGTGAATCTAGTTTGAATGGAAGGTGGAGAGGAGATTGAGGAGTTGGAATTGGTCAAGGTTATTGGGGGAATTGAGTGGGAGGTGGAGAGTGTTTGGTGGAGCAAATGGAGGAAAGAATCGTGGGAATGGAGGTAGAGGAGGTAGTGGCTGAATTTGGGGAAGTGCATGGGGGAGTTTCGGTCAAAAAGACTTTTTATTTTGGGTGCATTCAGTTTTTTGGCTAGGCAAAAAGGGTGCCGAATTTTGTAGTGTTTTATGTTGCATTCATGCATTTTGTGTATGGTCCTCTTGAAGTATTTCGAGTCACCTTTGTATGCACCTACTTGTCAAAAACCTTTTTCTCCCTTTTCACCTTCTCAATTTTCTTTCTATTTTTCTCTCCATAAGCCGAATTCCCTCCCTTCTCCCATTTGAATTTGTTCCTTTTTTCTATACTATAGCTGAATCTCCTATTACCTCTCATCTAAATCGGGTTCTCTTCATTTGGCTTTTCATTTCTTTGTCTTCTTCAACTTTTCGTTTTCCTCTCTTCAAGCCGTATAGCCCCATCTCCTTTTATTGGTTACCCAAAACACCTCTTGGCCGAATCTCTGTTTTCCATCCTCCCATTTTCTGTTTTCTACACCATAGCTGAATTCATAACCTCTCTTTCCATTTGTTTCTTCACGATAACCAAAACCCCAATTCCCCTCATTCATTTTTTCTCATTTTCTTTACTTGTAGTTGCTTAAACGGTGTTGGCCGAATCTCTTTCTCCCAGTCGACTTCTCTCTGACTAATGGTAAGGTTTCTTCCCTCTTATTCTCTGTCATCTCTTTTACTTCCCTTCAAACCCGAGGCACTCAGTCTCAATTCTCTATGGTTTAGGCTGATTCCTCTGACAAACAACGGGCGAAGATCCTTAGCATTGTTTTCAGTAAAGGTGAAGTTATACAAATACTCTTTTATTTTTATGATTAGTGACATCCATATGACTCTATTTTGTGGTGATGATATCGGTTTCCTGTTCTTGTGGGGGGGAGGGGGCGAATATTGGATTAAGGCTAACCCCGTGGTACATCACTTATTATTTTTAGAAACTCGTTGCTCTAGCCAAGAGAGAGCCAAAGCCAAATTTTGTCACTCTATTGAAGGAGATCATTTTGTTGGTAAGTAGTGGTATCGTTTCGTAGTTTTCCTGTTGCCGAATCTTTCCCCTTCTTAAGTTTGATGTGGGATGGTGTTAGGATCATTTAAGGAGTGATAGGAGATTAGCGCTTGCTAACCGAGATTTCTTCATGAAGATAGGTAATAGCCGATCTGAGGTGGGATTTAGGAAGGGTCCCTAATGGAAGTGGAATCGTGACCCCTGCTCCCAAGTTTAAGCGGCGTAGTATGTCGTCGGTTCGGGACTTTCTGCCGGGTTGTGGAGGGACATAGGCGTCTGGTTTAGATAGGTTAATCGCGGTTGCTTACTATAGTGAAGGTGACGATGATCGTGAGTGTATAGTACTCTACGTGATCTGGTGTGTAATCTCACACCCACTACGATGATTGCATGTGGTGTTCTGTGAAACGGTCAAAAGCCGAAAAGCCGGAAAGCCGACAATTGTGACCACTCGAGTGTGCGAGCGCTCGTAGTGGTAAATCGAGTCACAAATCGTGACGTTAAGGCGTGGAGAGTCTTACGAACACTCTCATGGTACCGAGCCCGTAACGAGCCTAATTAGGTCGAAACGAGCCAAATGGGCCCAACGGGCTATCCGGCCCATTTGGGTAAAACTAATAAAAAACTGTCGAATGATAACTCTAAATGCCAAATCTGTAAATCTGAGACCGAAAACATGCGAAATGGGCCCCACGAGCATGTGGGCTCGATTGGGCCTAAGACAGATTTTAGGCCCATTAACCCTGTAGTGGCTTAAAAGAGTTCTGTGTTGGTCGAAGCGACAGTAGGCCTTCGAAAAAGCCGGTGAATGCATAGAATACCAAAATACCCTTGGAGGGTAAGTTACTGAAATACCCCTGGGTTGCGAAATTACCAAATTACCCTTGGAGGGTAAGTTACTGAAATACCTTAGCTTTTTAACGAACACTTAGCTTTTCAACTATCGTTTGATGTGACATACTAGATCTAGCCATAGTGTCTAGGCCGGGTTTGGGGTGTTACATACATTGCCCTCGATGTACAAAGATATATAATAACGATAAAGTAATAAAATAATAAGATAGGGAGAGAAGTGAAACTTCCTAAATTTTGGACGGATTCCTTGAGAATGAAACTTGTAGGTATGGAGTAAAAGAAATGCATGATGATCTAAGCAGATGTGAAGGTATGTGAAAATATTCTAGTTCCTTAGTAGCACCTTGAACCTTTTGAAACTGCAGAGTCATTAGTAACTTTTTAGAGGGTTTTGTTATGATATTTACTCGAAGATTAGACAGTCGGAGATAAAAGGAATTGGAATTTCACTAATAAAATTTTAGAACAAAATAAAATGTAAAGGTGTGAACTAGCAAATTATAATAATAAAGTACATCAAAATCAAATAAAAGCAAAAATAAAATTAAAATTAAAATTAAAGATAGAACTAAAAATAAAAAGGACTCAAAAGTCCTCATCATTGGTTGGATCGCGAGGTGGTGGAGGCAACGATATGTGAAAGTGATAACAAATCTGCTGAAGAGTCACCTCAATGCCATCGAATCATCGAGCGGTGTCATTGAATTGTTTAGTACAGTAGTTCTCGAACTCAGTGAGATGTGCAGAGATGTCTGAGAGTGAAGCAGCCGCGTGAACTGGTCGATGGCTCGGTTGTGGTTCCTCATGTGGGTGTGGGACATTGTCCGTAATGTCCTCAGGATCCTCCTCTTCAGTGGTAGGTGCTAGCCGATATTGGGAAGGATCGGTCCCATGTCGATGTTGGATCATCCTCATGTGTAGGATCATTTAGATGCCTTGTGGGGACATCTGACCTATCAATGTAAGTGAGGAGATTTGAGCAGCGGTGTTGAGGAGCCCGAAATATCGAGCCAAGCGTGTGATGTATGGGCTCGTAGATATAACCCCTCTCCTATTTTACTCCGTCTGATGTTGAATGGCACAAGATATGAAATAGGCTAGGTCAAAAACGTGCCAGTTTTCCATGCACCATAGGAAGTAGGCATGTGAGTGTTGACGACGTCGGTGCTCTCTTGCCTACATGTTAGTGTATAAGCTAAAATAACGTGTACGTACCTCAGGGATAGGGCGAGAGCCATCGCCTTGGAGCGACTAAGGTCATAAGTGGCTGAGTTGGGAGCTATATTGTACCAACATCTCGAGGGGGCGTTATGGATGTGGCGGTGGAGGTCCTCGAATTTGTTATACTCCATGAATTTGTCTGTATAGAGTCCCAGAGCAGCTCCAAACTGTGGGACACTCATCTCACGGACTAGACCTCTAAGGCGAAATATTTGGATAGTGCTAGAGTCGTCGAAGTTAGTCATCACCGTCTGGAGGTGAAAAGTAGAGCAGAGTTCCAGAGTGAGCTCTAGGTATGTGGGCTCAATGATGTCGAAAAATTACCCCCATGGGTCTATGAATAATAAGGCCCGAACCTCATCTGTTAGCTGGACCTGCTCTAAAGCAGTCCAATCAATACACCTTCCTACGCCGAGAGGTCTTGCGCGTAGTATCTGATAAAGATCTTCTTGAGTTCCTGGAGGAAAACATAGGAATAGGTGTCATATTTTGGCAGACACACTTGAAGAGGTCACACCGTGTCCCTTCCGTTTTTTCGACGTGGGAACGACAATTTTCTTGCCTCGGAACGATGGCATTATGGTCCTGAAAATAACAGATATTCAACGATTCAAGTAACATTTCCAGCCAAGATATATTGCATAACATTTGTCGTCATAATTATCAATCGCTATTACTTAAACAAAGACTAAATGAATTAACAATCTAATAGTTTGTAACTAATATTAAGTAATAAGCTAACTAGAAACTAAGTAAAGTTCTTATGAATATAGTTTAAAACAGTCTAATAGTGAGTAACTAATAAAAATAAACTAATTAGAAGCTAAAAAAAAATTCTTATGAATATAGTTTAATGAAGTAAAATGTGAAAAGTAGAGGTGACTGGTGAAATTTTTGGAGAAAAGTGGAGCGGTTGAGGTAGTGGTCGAAGCACGGGCGCGCGGTCGTGGGAGGGTGATGGGCTTGAGGCGGTGGTCAAAGCACGGGCTTGATGGTGGCACGCGGGTGTGTTATCCTTAAATGGGCACGGACTACATCTTAATGAGGAATAGAAAAGGAAAATAGAGAAGGAGGAGGAAGAAGGGAAGGAGAAGGATGGTGGCCGGACGTAGGGAAGGGGAGAAAAAGAAAACGACTAGGGTTTAGGGGCTGAATTTGGGGGAAAAATGATGAATAGTGAGGGGTTTATATAGAAATAAGGGTACACGGGTGTGTCACACGCCCATGTAAATCGTTTTTAGCCCGTGCATTTTGAATGTTCAGGGGTCTGGCGCCCATATGTTGTGTCCCACGCCCGTATCGCACAGGCGTGCCTAGCCTTGTTTGCTTCTCCCACGCTCGTGTCTATTGTCCTACGCCCGTGTCCGTAAGTCAGTTTCGACCACGGCCTTAGAGCACCGGTGTGTTTGACGCCCGTGTCGTTTACTCAGAATTGACCACGGGTTGACACGCCCGTGTCGATTAGTCAGTTTCAACCATGGCCGCGTCGCACGGTCGTGTCGTTTAGTCGGAGCCCGTGGCTTGGGGAAAATTTTTGTCCTATTTTTACAGCATCTTTGCCACGCCCATGTACCTATTCGTGGTGTTCACATGGCCACGGCCATGCCCGTGTGAATGGCCATGTGGTGGGGAAACCTGCGCTTTTACTGAATTGGTTAGTTTGTAGTTAGGTGCTAGAAATCTAAAATATGACATTAGTGAAGTTAGTGCTCGGGTTGCCTCCTGAGAAGCACTCGTTTAAAGTCTTAAGCTAGACTCACCTTGTTTTCATTTCTAAATGAAGGTTCATGGAGTCAAAGCTCCTCTCTCATATCCCTAAAATCTTCACCATTATAAATTTTCAGTCGCTGACCATTTACCTTGAATGTGCCACGAGTTGGATGAGTTACCTCGATTGCACCATAGGGAAAAATAGTTTTGATCACGAATGGACCTGACCATCTTGATTTCAGCTTTCCAGGAAACAATTTGAGCCTTGAATTGTACAACAAGACTAAGTCTCCTACTTCAAATTGCTTTGATTGCTTTAAACGAGTATGATAAACCGTGATTATAACATATTTTAATCCCACATTTAGCTTATTTTTGGATGATTTATCCCTCGATTTATGTAAAAAGGTGCTCTTAATCCTTTCTTTTCATGTCTTATACCCAGGAAAGCACCCGAGGATAAAAAAGAACAAGAAACGGGCGTAAAACGAAGCAAATTGGGCCAAGGACGAAATCAATACGGCCTGGCCCAAAGATCACACGGCCGTGCCTCATCAAGCATCTAGAACACGACCTAACCCCTATTTACACGGCCGTGCCTCATTAAGAAATCTGAGCACGGCCTGAAGACTCATCACGCGGGTGTGTGCCATGGCCATGTCCCTGTCATTGGAATAAGCAATTTCACTCGAATTTGGATACTTGGGGAGAAAGAAACGTATTTCAAGAGCCTATATAAACCCCCTAAGTACCACCTTGGAGGGGGCGTCGAGCTAGGCCAAGGAGCCAAGCCGGAAATGTCAGAATTGTGGGAATTGCTCGAAGTTAGCTAGTTGATCCATCCCAAGAAGCCAGAATTATACTCAAGATGGCGGATCTCTCCTTCAATTCCTTCAAGGAGTTTTAGGGATTTCTTATGCTTTGTTTTATCTTTTCTCTTCAGATGTTTTCTTATTTCGTTATGAACTAAACCCTTCAGATACCTGAAGGGGATGAAACCTAGATGAATCTTGTTATTGTTTTCTGAGTTATATGATAAATACTTAGTTTGTTCCTAATTATGCATGCTTAATCTAAATTTGATGTGCTTAGGTGGAGGAGGAATAGACCCTACCTAAGAGTAGATCTAGCCTAGTTAAGCGGAGTTGATTTCACGCCTAGAGATAGGGTGACGAGATTTTGCCGGATTAGGGTGAAACCTAATATTGGAGTCCATAGATCAATTTACTGCTATTCTAGGGGTTTATTATAAGAGAACGAAAGTTCCACTAATTAACCTAGGGTTAGACGTTATTCGCCTCGAGAGAGAGTTTAATATACGTTAAGGAGTCTTACGGATCAAACTAAGTAATAAATCATATAATTCAGAGGTTAATAAGAGTGAAGTCTAGGTGGATTCTTCCTGAGGGTATCGTCTTGATCAACTGAGTTTTTCCTAAAGTTATTTTCCCAATTCATTCTTTTTGTCTTTGTGTCTTTAGCTTAGCAGTTCGTTAAATTTAGATTAGATAACAACATTTATTTTAGGCTAAATAATAAAAAGAAAGTTAGTATTAGTACTTTTAGTTCCTGTGGGTTCGACAATCAGGTCTTGCCTAAGGTATACTACTGTTCGATAGGTACACTTGCCTTTAATCATTGTCAGAGTTAGTTTCTAGGTTTGATCATTCTATTTATAAATTTTAAAGCTCTGATTTCAGCGATCAGAGTATCATGGCGTCCCTTTATTGTCTCCTTATATAATTGTGAGTTCTCATAGGCATTAGCTCGCCATTCATCTATCTCATTCAACTACATCATCCTCTTCTCACCTACGGTTTTAAGATCATAATTTAAGAATTTTATAGCCCAAAAAGCTTTGTGCTCTAACTCAAATGGTAGATGACAACTTTTTGCATAGACAAGTTTGTATGGGGATGTTCCTATGGCAGTTTTAAACACTGTTCTATAGGCCCATAAAGCATCGTCTACTTTTAATGCCCAGTCTTTCCTGTTTGATTCAACCGTTTTCTATAGAATATGCTTAAGCTCTCGATTTGCTACTTCTACTTGCCCACTGGTTTGAGGGTGGTAAGGGGTAGCTCTCCTGTGGTGTACTCCATATTTTTTTAAGACTTTATCAAATTAAGTATTACAAAAGTGAGTACCCCTATCACTTCCGAATCGAGAGAAAAGTTTCTAAAGAAACCTCAATACTACTCTAGCATCATTAGTAGGTAAAGCTTGAGCTTCCACCCATTTTGACATGTTATCTACTGCTACTAAGATGTATTTATTTCCAAATGAACTAGGAAATGGACCCATAAAGTCAATACCCCATACATCAAATATTTCACATGATAACATATACGTTTGAGGCATTTCATCACATTTGGAGATATTACCTGTTCTTTGGCATTTATCACATGAAGCAACATACCTGTTGGCATCTTTAAACAGAGTTGGCCAATAAAAACCTGATTCGAGCGTTTTATGTGTTGTCTTAATCCCGCTATAATGTCCTCCTGAAGGTCCTGAGTGGCAATGTTCTAGGATTTTGCTTGCTTCTGCCTTTGTAACACATCTCCGAATTACTTGATCTACACATATACAGAAAAGAAAAGGATCCTCCCAAAAATAATTTTTCGCATCAGCAAAGAATCGCCCCTTTTGATGATGTGTTAACCTTTTTGGTAGGATGTTAGGAGCTAAGTAATTTGCAATGTCTATGAACCAAGGTACCTCAGAGTTAGATATAGCAAATAGTTGTTCTTTAGGAAACGAGTCATTTATCTCATTCTGATCTAGTTTTTCAATATACGGATTTTCAAACCTAGAAAGATGATCCGCTGCAAGATTTTCAGCTCCTTTCTTATCCTGAATTTCTAAATCAAATTCCTATAGGAGTAAAATCCATCTTATGAGTCGAGCTTTTGCATCGGATTTAGTTAAAAGATAACGAAGAGCTGAATGGTCAGTGTAAACGACAACTTTAGATAATATCAAATACTGTCTAAATTAATCAAATGTAAAAACCACAGCTAGCAATTCTTTTCTGTAGTGGTGTTATTTTTTGTGCAGCCGTTAATGTCTTGCTAGCATAATAGATTGGCTGAAAGTGCTTGTCTCTTCGCTGTCCCAAAACTACACCTACTACAAAATCACTCGCATCACACATTAGTTCAAACGGTAAATTCCAATCAGGTGCAATTATAATTGGAACATTTATTAATTTATCTTTGAGGATATTAAATGCATCTAAACATCCCTGATCAAAATTGAAAGGTACATCTTTTTCTAGTAATTTCATTAAAGGATTAGCTATTTTAAAAAAATCCTTAATAAATCTTCTATAAAATCCAGCATGTTCTAAAAAGCTTCTAATAGCCTTAACTGAATTAGGAGGAGGTAATTTTTCTATGGTTTTGAACTTTTCTTTGTCTACCTCAATCCTTTTACTAGATATTTTATGTCCTAACACAATCCCTTTTCGAACCATAAAGTGACACTTTTCCCAATTTAAAACAATGTTTGTTTCCTCACATCTCATTAGAACTCTCTTTAGATTTTTAAGGCAAAGATGAAAAGAGTTACCAAATACTGAAAAATCATCCATAAATACCTCCATAATGTGTTCCACAAGTTCATCAAAGATAGCCAGCATGCAGTGCTGAAAAGTAGTAGGAGCATTACATAATCCAAAAGGCATTCTACGATAAGGAATCGTACCGTATAGACATGTGAATGTTGTCTTTTCTTGATCCTCAAGGGCTATTGGGATTTGGAAGTAGCCGAAGAGTCCGTCCAAGAAGCAGTAGTACATATGCCAAGATAAACTTTCCAACATCTGATCAATAAAGGGCAAAGGGAAGTGATCTTTTCTGGTGGCGTCGTTCAACTTTCTATAGTCAATACAGACTCTCAAACCTATGACTGTTCTTGTAGGAATTAATTCATTCTTTTCGTTGGCTACAACAGTCATGCCTCCTTTATTTGAAACGACCTGCAAAGGACTTACCCAAGTACTATCAGAAATAGGATAAATTATTCCAGTATCTAGGAGTTTAATTACCTCAGCTTTAACAACTTCTTTCACGTTAGGATTCAATTGTCTTTGAGGTTGCACACATGGTTTATACTCATATTTCATTAAAACTTTGTGGGTGCAAAACGATGGGCTTATTCCTTTAATGTCAGAAATTTTCCAAGCTATGGCTCTTTTATGTTCCCTTAGTACTTTTAGCAACTCGTCCTTCTCTTCGGGTTCCAGTTCTCAAGAGATAATTACTGGTAGTGTAGAATTATCCCCGAGGAATGTATATTCAAAGTGTTTTGGCAACTGTTTTAATTCCAATTTCGGTGGCTCATCAATAGAAGGTTTTTGTTTAAATTCATCATTTATTTCAATGTCCTCCTCTATCTTTTGTCTAGAGGTAGATGTATTAGAATTCAACTCATCGGAATCATCATCTTCCCCCTCACATTGGGCAAGACGCAGTTCCATCGTGTCGTCATGTATGATTTCCTGCAAAGAATCTTGAATAAAATGATCAATGGCATCAATAAAATAACAGGAATCATCTTGTTCTCTAGAATACTGCATAGCATCATAAATTTGGAAAATAATTTCCTCGTCACCTACCCTTAATGCGATTTTACCACCACCTACATCAATAACAACTCTAGCAGTAGCTAAAAAAGGGCGCCCCGAAATTAAAGGTACCTCAATGTCTTCATCTATGTCAAGCACAACAAAATCAATAGGGAATATAAATTTATCAACTTTTACCAGAATATCTTTAATAACTCCTCTAGGATATTTAATAGATCTGTTAGCTAATTGAATGCTCATCCTAGTGGGTTTTGGTTCCCCAAGATCAAGTTGCTTAAACATTTTATAAGGCATTAAATTAATACTAGCGCCTATATCAGCTAGTGCTTTCTTAATATGTAAATTTCCAATTAAACAGGGGATAGTGAAACTTCCTGGATCTTTTAATTTGGTTGGTAGCTTGTTTTGAATGATAGCTGAACATTCTTCATTAAGTTCCACTGTTGATATTTCTTCAAATTTCCTTTTATTTGTTAGAAGCTCTTTTAGGAATTTTGCGTACGTTAGCATAAGTGAAATAGCTTCAACAAAAGATAAGTTAATATGTAACTGTTAAAAAGTTCAATAAATTTACCGTATTGTGCATCTAATCGGTCTTTCTTCAACTTTGCTGGATATGGGATTGGTGGTGTACGTTCTTCGCATACTGGTGTTACATTCTCAACTCTCTCATCTTTTGCTTTATCTGTTTCATGTGGTATCTTCTTCATTGTTTCAATCAATTCCTTTCCACTTCTTAGTGTAACTGTTTTCACTTGCTCTTTTTTCCTAGGTAAACTTTCTAGTTGTCTTTCAGAAACTAACTTAGTTAGTTGTCCAATTTGATCCTTAAGCCCTTGAATTGATGCTTGCTGATTGTTCAATATTGTTTCGGTATTTTGGAGACGGGTTTCTGACACCTCTATAAATTTTATCAGCATTTCTTCAAGGTTTGGCTTCTTTTCTTGTGGGTAGGATTGTTGTTTTTGGTTTCTTTGACTACCCCATGAGAAATTTGACTGGTTCCTCCAACCTGAATTGTAAGTGTTACTATAAGGGTTATTTTGAGGTATAAATTTGTTACCTATATGGTGAACTTGTTTATTTTCACCGTTCGGGTTGTAAGGTGGATAATCTGTGTTGTTCCACTAACCTCCATTCGTATTGCATTGCATAACTGGATGTACCTGCAAAGAATCACATAAACTATCAATCTTTTTGTTTATCAGTTCTACCTGATTTGTTAGCATGGTTACTGAGTCGAGGTTGAAAATACTGGTTGCTTTTTTTGGCTTGGTCCATGTGACTTTCCACTGATAGTTATTCAGTGACATCTCTTCAATAAATTTGTAAGCAACCTCAGGTGTTTTGTTGTTCAAGGTTCTGCTGACGGCTAAATCAATTAATTGTCTTGTTGAAGGGTTCACACCATTATAAAAAGTTTGGACCTGTAGCCACAAGGGTAATCCATGGTGAGGGCACCTTCTCAATAGATCTTTGTATCTCTCCCATGCATCGTAAAGTGTTTCTAACTCCATCTGTACAAAAGAAGAGATATTATTCCTTAACTTGGTCATTTTAGCCGGCGAAAAATATTTTAATAAAAACTTTTCGGTCATTTGTTCCCATGTAGTGATTGATCCTCGTGAAAGAGAATGCAACCACTGTTTGGGTTTATTCCTCAAAGAAAAGGGAAATAACCGAAGACGGATGGCATCATCAGAAACGCCATTTATTTTAAAAGTATCGCAAAATTCTAAGAAATTTGCCATGTGATTATTTGGATCTTTATCTTGCAAACCAACAAACTGAACAAATTGCTGTATCATTTGAATTGTGTTAGGTTTCATTTCAAAATTATTTGTAGCAATAGCAAGTCTAACAATACTTGACTCAATTCCTGTCAAATTAGGTTTAGCATAATCATGCATAGTTCGAGGAGCATGATGTTCGGCCGCCTTTGAAGGTAGCGGATTATTCTCAGCCATCTCTTCGGTGGTATTAATATCGACTTTTTCTCTTCTTCTATGTAATTTAAGCTTCGCCTTATTTCTCTACGATTTCTGCGAAGAGTACCTTCAATATCACTATCGTAAATTAGGGGTTGCGTCTGGTTCCTCCTAGTCATAAACTAGAGGTACCTATCAAGAACAAATAAAAGAAGGAAAATCAGTAAAGTTAAAAGCAAAATAAAAATAAAAATAAATTGCAAAAATAAAAATGGCTAAAGTAATAAAAATTGAGCGTTCTTAATATTTTAGTTCCCAGGCAACGGTGCCAAAAACTTGATCGTGTGTTAGAGTCATAAAAATTTATAAAAAGAATGATCGAGCCTAGAAACTAACTATGACAATGATTGAGGCAAGCGCACCTATCGAACAGTAGTATAGTTTAGTGACAAGACTGGATTGTCGAACCCAAAGAAACCAAAAGTACTAATACTAACTTTTTTTTTAGCCTAAGAATTAAAGGAATTTGTTATTTAATCTAAAACTAACTAATTACTAAGCTAAAGATGCTAAGACAAAGAGAAGGAATTGGGGAAATACTTGTAGGAAAAACCAATTGATTAAGATAATACCCGAGGAAGAATCCATCTAGACTTCACTTGTTATTTAACTCTGAACCAGACGATTTATTCACTTGACTTGATTTATAAGATTCCCTAAATTATATTAATACCTCTCTCATGGCTACTAACGTCTAACCCTAGGTTGATTAATTGAAATCTATTTCTAATTAAAACCCCTAGAATTGCATTAACTCAATCTATGGACTCCCATATTAGGTTTTACCCTAATCCGACATATTTTGGTCATCCTATCTCTAGGGTTGTGATCAACTCCGCTTAATTATGCTAGATCTACTCTTAGATAGGGTCTACTTCTCCTCTGCCTAAGCATATCAGTACTTGAATCAATATCCTGGAATATCAAAATAAGAATTAAGAACACATAATTAAGAACAAATAAAGTATTTATCATATAGTTCAGAAAACAAAAACAAGATCAGTCGTAGGTTTCATCCCCCTCAGGTATTTGAGGGGTTTAGTTCATAATAATAAAGAATACATCTCTAAAGAAAATATAAAACAAAACATAAGAAAAACCCTAAAACCCCCTGAAGGAATTGAAGAGAAGATCCTTCGTCTTGAGTATAACTTCGGCTTCTTGAGATGAATCAACTAGCTTTCTTTGAGTAAATTCCACAATTCTAGCCTCTCTGGCTCGGCTCTTTGGCCTAACTGGACGCCTCCTAAAGGTTGGCCTCTAGGGTGTTTATATAGGCTTTTGGAATGGCTTTCTTTGCCTCTAAGTACCCTAATCCTAATGAAACTTTTCTTTGTCACGTCAGGGACACGCCCATGGCACGCGCTCGTGTGAATCGTGGCCAGGCTGTGTTCGGGTCTATTAAGGAGGCACGGCTGTGTGGTCTTGGGCCCAGGCCGTGCCAATTTTGTAAGTTGGCCCATTTACTCCGTTTTAGTCCCGTTTCTCATTCTTTTCATCCTCTGGTGCTCTTCTAAGTATAAAACTGAAATTAATGGATTAAGAGCACCAAATTCCACAGTTCAAGGAATAAAATATCCAAAAGTATGCTAAAGTGGGATTAAAATATGTTCATATTACAGTTTATCACATACTCAAAGGGTTCTTATACTTAGTCTACTTCTGACACTATACAGATTTGATATAATGACCCGAAAGTCAGTGGAGTCAAAAATGGTGGTTTTGGAATGTTATTTTCGGATGATAGGTTTAGTGAATATTTTTTATTAATATTTACGAGGGTATTATAGTATTATATTGAAGTTTGGTATAATAATTTTTGTTATTTGGAAAGTTAGATAAGGTACCAGAAGTTACTGTTGTCGGGAAGTGTCGTTTCGCGACCCTATTTTTGTAACGCCCCAAAATTTTAATTTTTGATTTCGTGTATGTGCGACACACTATGTCTATCTGGTTCAATGGTTATGTGTTCTGGGTATGTGTGAGTGGTCCCAAAATTTTGGAATTTTTATAAATAAAGCCTTAAGTTCAAAGGGCATAAGTTTAAATGTTTTGTAAATTACATCAGAATGGGCCTACTGGTTTGGTGGTTAAGTGGTGTGTTATTATGGTGGATGTCTTGTGTTCGAATCCTTCCGCAGGCAAAGGTATTTTTCTTTGCTTAGATTTCATGATAGAGTTGTGTAATAGGGGGATTCTAAGTAGTGGATGTGAAGTGGGAATTAGGGCAGAAGATTAAGGGATTTTAGGGGTTTTCAGGAATTTTTTTCCTATAACCGAATTTTGGCTCCCTTTTCCAAAAAAAAATTCTACCGTCTATTCTTCTGCCTCTCCTCTTGCCAAACATCTTTAAGTTTATCCATTTCTCTTTTCATTTTCTTCTTCTTGATTTTCCCTAATCCATTTAATTTCCTTCATTTTCGCTCGCGATTAGTGTTCGCTTAGTTTTGATAAGTGTTTCTCTTCGTTTCTATCATGAATCTCTTAGCGACTGAAGTGGTAATTGTTTTTTGTCTACGATTTAGGCATAGGGGGACGCTCAGACTGGTGAATTTAGTGTTCTTATCTTAACAATAGTTAAAGGGAGGGTTATCGTTGGCGGTAAGTTGGGTTTCTGTTCATTCTTGGTTGTCAATTCGCTTGTAAATCCATTAAATCGATGTTGAGTATCTTGATTTTAGGCCTTGAAGTGCTCGGGAGTGATTAGGCATCAAAATGATACTAGGTGTGTACCCGAAACACAGAAAACGAAGTCCGACGAAAAGCCAAAATTGCTTGCTCTCGAGAAATAAAAGAAATAAGAGAAAATGATGCGAAAAATTGTAGAGAAAGGAAGTAAGGGTGTTAAAAACTAAGAAATCAACATTTTGAATTGGAAATAAGTGTAAATTGAGTTAGAGGTTGAATAAAATATGAAATTAATTTTTATTGAATCTAGTATTTCATGGAAGAAACAGTGTAAGCAATGGAATTGTAAACCATGAGTTGTAATAAATTTTATGAGACAAGGTCAGAATGATTTCGAGTTCCCCTGTTCTAACTTTGGAAAATCATCAAAAATTGTAAAAAAATAATTAGAGGGTGAAATTTATATGTTTAAATCCTTAATAAGTCTATTTTCAAGAGAAACAAACAGAAACATCATCTAAACTCCATACTAAGAGATAAATGATTTTTAGGAAGGAAAGGTCGAAGCTGTCAAACAGCAAAATAGAGATAACTTTAAAGATTTTACTGTACTTATTTCATAAACTATAAATTCTAAAAATTTTATGGTAGAAAGGTATTTAAGTCTAGTTTCAAAAACATCAAGCGGATCTTAATTCGGAATTCTGTAGCTCAAGATATAAATAATTTAGTGATAATGACTCAAGTAGACAGCTTTGAATAAACATATAAATACATACTGAAAACATATATGAGTATTGAGATAGCATGGGTTACTTTAAAAATGGATCACACGCCAAGGCCAATTTGGGCCGAGTGCGCGACACGAGCATGTGGGCCCACACGGGTAGGCCACATGTATGGGCCCATTTTACCAAAATGTTTTTAAGGTTGTACAGGTAGCCCAAGTCGACTGTAAACCTACTGTAGGGTCGGTAACCGCTACTTAGACCCCTAAATGTGTGAAATTGACTGAATGCTATCTATACTGGATATGTTAATATCTGAACTGAATATATATACTGAAATTGCATAATAGCATGTCATCCATTGTATGTTGCATTGCATTGCGTTAGGGGTTGTTATTCAGAGGAAGTGTACTGAAAGGCTTTAAGCCTAATTTACTGGCAACTCAGTTGCAAACTACTGTTTTGTACCGCATTCGGTACTACTTAGAGTTTAGGGATGGGTGAGTTGATTATATCCCCACATGGAGTGTAGGGTTGGGCGGAGATGGTGTGTAGAGGCTGGTTGGGTAAGATTTTGGTACTGCATAACTGTTACTGCTATTGATACTGTGATGGGCTAAGGCCCTATTGCATTTTTAACACTATACTGAGATGGGCTATGGCCCAAACTGTCACTGATACTAAAAAGAGCTTTGGCCCAATACTGTTCAACTGTGCACTGTGAATACTGATTGTTTATTTGTTTTTATGGGATTACACACTGAGTTTACATAAACTCACCCTTTTTGTTTAATGTACACAGGTAATCCCCAGACTTAGACGGATCGGTGCGACGGAGGACTCAGCGGTGGCTACAATAATTTTTGGACTTTATGGTTTTCAATTTACCATTTATGATTTGATAATTATTGATTATTTGGGTTGTAATTTAAGGACCCTCCAGGACTTTGGTTTTGTAACAGCCCGATTTAGACCCTAGTCAGAACAGTGGTTTCGGGACCACAAATTCGAGGTCAGAAAAATATTTTAATATTATTTTTAGTGTTTACAGTATGTGATTAAGCATGTGTGGAAATTCTGTTTGAAAATTTTATCGTTTGTGTGTTTAATTTGCAAAAAGGACTTTGTAATATCCGGGATTTGGGGCTTGTGCATTTTTACTTAATTGTATGTAGTAGTATGCCTATGTGTGGTTTGAGTGTGTTTTATAGATTTCAGGAACTTTAGAATGTAGGTGAATGCCCTAGGAAAATATTGTACTTTAAGTCTTGAAGTAGGAGCTAAGCATGTTAGGCCTTAAGAAAATTTGTAGGGGTATTTGGATACAAGGATTGGCTTGGTAAAGTGGCAAGAAGGCGCCACTTAAAGCCTTAAGAAGTGACGCCACAAGGAGTGCAAGAGGGGCCTAGGTTCGAGCAGCAAGGGGAGCAATTTTGGGCTACTTTTTGCGTCAGGCAGGAAGGGAGTTGGACGGCATTGGGAGACTGGGTGGATGAGCATTAGATGTGGTCAAATTCTTTTTAAAATTCGGCTACGGGCAAAGGATAATGGTTGACTCATTCAAATTATTTTGAATGGGTAAAGAAGAGAAAAAGTAGGAGAAAAAAGAGGAAGCTGATAGAGGGAAGAGAGTTGGCCGGCCTAGGGACTTTCTTGTTGTCATTTTCGGTCAGGTTGGTAGGGAGGAGTAGCCGAATTTCATAAGACCATTAAGGTCACTTTCAACCTCTTTTTCGTCTTCTCTTTTCTCTCCATAAGATCAAACCCATCACTTTCTCTTCTCTTTTCTTTGTTCTAGCCATAATCTCTCTCAAGACACACTATTGCCGAATTCTTCTGAGCCTCTCTTCTCTTCTCTTTTATGTTGGCCGAACCTTCCTCTTGTCATCTAAACTAAATCGCATCAAATCTCAACCTTCTCTCTTCTTCTTTTCACAATCCATCAAAAGCCGAATACACAAGTAACCCCTAGCCGATTGTTCATTAAACCCCAAAGCCAAAACAAATCAATCACTAGCTAGCCTACATAACCGAATCTCTCTGTGGGTTCAAGCAGGGGTGCAGTCGATTTCAGCAGTAGGGCTAAGGATCAACTATCGTTCATTTTCTTTCTTTTTCTTTTGGATTATCCGAAATCTAGGATCTAATCCCTTTCCCTCTCTTTGGCCAAAACCTTAAAGGTGAGTTTCGGGATTTGTTGTAGCCGCCTATAAGGGAGATCATCCGGGATTTGATTATCTAAGGTAAGAGAAGTGTGATATTAGGCCGAAGGCCATCTGCTTTGGTTCATTAAATGTTAGAATTGAATCTAACATAGAGCTTGTAGGGATTTCGACATCTCTATTGACAAGTGGTATTTTCGGGATTTAGATCCGCAAGGTAAGAGAGTATTAATATTCGGCCAAGGCCATATTAAGTGTTAATGTTGGCCGATTCTGACTATGGTTTTTAGGAGAGTACAACTGCTTCTTGTAGATTTTCGGGATTCAAGATGGTGTGTTAGTACCAATTGTGTAGCCCTACACTAATTCATGATAGATTAATGGTATTAATGTTATGCATGTGATAATGGAAGTATGACAAATGTGGTTAAAGTACCATTCAAAGGTACAGTGAATTCAGGTACGTTACTCCTTAATGCTCTGTTAATAATGTTATGAACATTTGACACGACACATGTGTGAATTCGTTATGAATTTGGGATAAGGTATATTGCATGATTTCTGCACGTTTTGTATGATGCATGGGCATATGGGTGATAATGAAAGGGGGAAGTGTTTTGGTGGTTTTTACCACATTATCTGGTGACTCATATCACATACTATGAATCTGATGACTAATGTCACATACTGTTATCTGGTGACTCTGTCATATTATCTGGTGGCTATGCCACGATTATAAGGGCGATGTGTAGTTGATCGCAAATGCTGCGCGCCGATGGTGTGTAGCGGATGGAGGGTCGATTTAGTAATCCCCACGGTGTGATTGGCAGGTACGGGTGATGTGTAGAGGATGGTTATTTAGGTGGGTTTGGGATTGCATCATTGTTTATATTTGTTATATATGATTTGATATGCCTAAATCGTTTGGGAGTTTTTGTTGGTTGTTACACACTGAGTCTGTTGACTCACCCTTCGTAGGCTAACATTTTGCAGGTGACACTCAGTAATTGGACCGGGCCGGCAGGAACTTAGCGGTGGCCATGCTCAGCTCAGTGTTTTCTTTTAATTTTGGGTTTTCATATTAAGTTTTGGATTTATTTTGGGTTTTGCTTTGTTGTAATAAGGCCGTTACTATTAAACTGTTTTATGCATGTGTTTTAATTTTTATTTTGACACGATCGATATTAAACAAAAAGGGTTAAACAAATTTTCTTAAAACATCTTTAAATGTGTTGACACCTAAATACCAACGATTTTCAACTTACTGATAAGCTCTAAAAATTCGACATTTCTTTCAATGTAATATTTTCGAAGTATGAAAAAACGTTTTAATAAAATATAGACTTCAATAATGACACTGTTTTCAATTTAATCACAACACAAATCGATTTTTCCTATAAATGACCAAATTTTCCGAAATAACAAATAAGCTTTTGAAATGTTTTACTCAAGAAGCATGCTAGATCCGGTCGAGGCTCGTGGGCGGGGTTTGGGGTGTTTCAGACTTAATCGCATAAAATGCAAAAGTTGTGTGTTAGTTGTTAAAGTGTTTAGTTTCCATGGCTTATTAAATGAGAATTTCTTTGTAATTAGACCTTTGATAGTGCAAATGGTCATAAATGGGCTTGTATTAAATGAATTTTTATGTTAATTCATTAAGGACAAAATGGTAATTTGGTGGCCATTTTATCATCCTTATTCCACCAAAAATAGAAAGAATACGTAGGGTTCTTGAGCTTTGGATATTCGGCACTTACAAGGCTTGATTGAGGTATGTTTTGAGATAGATTTTTAGTGATTTTTACGCTTTTTTGATCGTTGCTTAGCGTACTATCAAACTCATGCCTTAGTTTTAGAAATTTATGATGATTTTGAGATGTGCCATTGATGAATATGTGAGCTTTGTGTTGATAGTTGGTGGAATATGAAAGTTTAATGTTGGGTTAACATTGTTTGTCCTTGAATTTTTGATGAATTTGAGTATTATGGGCTAAATTGTAAAAATAAGATATTGAAGGACTAAAATGTGAAATAAATGAAATATGTGGGCTTGTATGAGCTAGTGGAAAATTCAGCTAAGCATGTATATGATGAAATTGTGTGTATTTTTTGATTTTATGAAATAGGGACTAAAATGTCAAAATGTGCAAATGTGAGGGCTATTTTGTAAAATGCTCAAAATATGTGTTGTTGGATTAAATTGAATGATTTGGTGGATGAATGAGTTAAATTTGAATATGTATAGATTAAGAAAAGAGAGATTCGGATCGAGATCGAGGCAAGAATAAAGTGCTCGATTAATCGACTTGTATCATGTTTTTACGTTCGAGGTAAGTTCGTGTATAATACGAATTGTTTTTATCATGTTCATATGTTATGTAATGAATGAATATGTGGTTGATGAATTTGTAATGCTAAAATTGAGTCTGAAGAAATGTGGCACTAAGTGTGCGTAAACAAAATCAATACAATGATGTATTGCACTAAGTGTGCGAATTAAAGAAAGCATTGATTATATTAGTTGGCATTGTGTGTGCGATACCGATACATTATCGGTTTACTGTGATGGAACTAAGTGTGCGATAATATTGTGGCTTCGGCTAATTGTTTGGCACTGAGTGTGCAAATTTATTGAATGTTTAAAGAGGATCGAATGAGTAGTGATTCGGAGCATTAAATGGTAAACGTGGTAGTTAAATACGTAATGGTACAGGTACGTACAGAACATATGTGGTTGATGAAGTTGTGTATGAGATAAATGGATAGTTATGTGAATAAATGATGGAAAGAGTTAGATTGAGTAGTTTAGTAAATGCTGGTACATTGAACATATAATTATGTATGAAAGTGAGGTATTGGTATGGATGGAAATTGAGTACTGAAGTGAATTGAACTAGGTGTTGGTAATTTTGCATATTGAATTTGAAATGTTGAATTAATTGTGTTATATTATGAACTTACTAAGCTTTAAAGCTTACTGTGTGAATTTTTTCTTTATTTTACAGTGTTATTAAAGCTAGCTCGGATCCAGGGATCGTCAGAGACTTAATCACACTACCGGCCATCTATTTTGGTACTTTTTTGAAGTTGTATATTTGGTATATGGCATGTATAGGCTAGTTATTATGATGGTATGTTTTGAGATGTATAAATCTTGCCATGTGATATGGCTTGATAGTTGAATGCCTTAGTATATGTTTTGGATATGTGAAAACGATGGATATAATGTGTATATGTGGTTTATGTGAATGATCATTATGGTATGAATTGATGAAGATGGAAGGGGTATGTTTCATGCTTGAATTGGTTGATAGAAATAAAGGTTAAAAATGCATGTTTTGGATGTATTTCAGATGTGAATTTAGAATGGTTGATGCCTGTAGGTGTAACCCAAAGTTTGGGTGGCAATTTGGCCTTGCAAATGGCCTATAATTGCCCACACGGTTGAGCACACGGGCGTGTGTCTCGACCGTGTCCCTAAAAATTGTAATTAGAAACAAGTTAGACTCGCACACGGGCTAGACACACGGGCATGTGATTGACCGTGTGAGCAAGTCAGTAGCCTCCTTAATTTTCACACGGCCTGGCACACGGGCGTGTCTTGTGGCTATGTGGACAAGTCAGTATGTATGCCCTATTTTGCCATGGCTTGGACACACGGACGTGTGACCTCTGTAACTTTGAAAAATATTTGATTTTTGGAAAAATTTTGTATGAGCTCGGTTTAGTCCCGACCCCTCCCTAAATAATGTTTAAGGTCTCGTAGACCTTTTAAAGGGACTCTATGTACATAATTTGCTATGATATGATGATGATGTATCAATGTTTGAGAAATGGATGTAAATTTCCATTTTTTCAAGTAATACTTCTTAACCCTAGACCGACGATGGTTATGGGTTAGGGATGTTACATTTTGTTGGTATCAGAGCTACGGTTTAGTTGATTTGAGGACTAACGTAGCGTGTGAGAGTCTAGCTATACATGCCATATATATGCCTGTGATAGTGATGATTCTTGACAGTTAAAAATGTGTTTTTATATAGCAAATGGATCTCGATCGAGCAGTAGCTGATGATGTCGAAAGTAATGTGCCTGCTCTCACTCAAGGCATAGCTCCAAATGATGAGTGAGTGGTTTACGGAGTTTGTTCGAACGAATCCAGCTGCTCAACAACCTCTACCCCCGCAAGTACCTGTAGTGCCACAAGTTTCAGATCCAATTTGATTGAGTAAGCCTCCTGTGGATAAAATTCGAAAGTGGGCCGAAGAGTTCAGAGTCAGAGTTGATGATGTTGCTGAACGAGCTGAATTTTGGCTTGAGAATACCGTAAGAGTGTTTGATGAATTATCGTGTACTCCTAAAGAATGTTTAAAATGTGATGTTTCGTTGTTGAGAGATATGTCATATCATTGGTGGAAAACATTGATAGCTGTGGTTCCGAGAGAAAGAATCACCTGGGATTTCTTTCAAGCTGAATTTCAGAAGAAATATATCAGTCAATGGTTTATTTATCAGAAACGTAAAGAGTTCCTTAAGCTGAAACAGGGTCGTATGTCTGTTACAGAATACGAGTGGGAATTTGTGAGATTAAACCAGTATGCGCGAGAATGTGTTTTGACAGAAACTACTATGTGTAAACGATTCATCTTAGGTTTGAATGAAGACATTAAAATTTTAGTTGGAATTCTTGATTTGAATGAATTTGTAGTATTGGTTTAACGAGCTTGCAAAGCTGAGAAGCTTAATAAAGAAAAGAAGAAAGCGAATTCGGAAGATAGAGACGAATGAAAAAGGTCGATGAGTAAGTCATATCATTCCTCGTCAAAGAGATTTAAAGATGCAACCAATCACTCAAATGTTTTGTTTGGACATTCGAGTAAAGATCGTGTGAAACAGAATACTGGTTCGAAAACTCAAACCCCAATGGAATCAAGTGTTGGATGTGTCAGAAGAAATAAGCCTGAGTGTAGACAGAGTGGGAGACGTTATAACGCAGAATGCTGGGGCAAGTATAATAATAGAGCTTGCTATAAATAAAGATCACGAGATCACTTTATTTGGGATTACCCAGAGTTAGTTGAGAAAGATAATGTTCAGAGTGCGAGGCCGAGTAACACGACAGCTAGGGGTAGACCACCCAGAAACACCGAAAATGTGAATGGTAGTCAGAGAGGAACAATGGATACAAATTTGTGAGATCGGGCGAGAGCACCGCGAGCCTATCCTATTCGCTCATGGCGACATCTCCGGGCGTCGAATCGGTATTTTCACTCTTTTTGACAGTGAAGTGATTGCACTGATAGATCCAGGATCTACTTATTCATATGTGTGTGTGAATCTAGTATCTACTAAGACTCTACTGAGTTTGGGATTAGAGTATCGAACCCCTTAGGCAAGTGTGTTTTTGTTGATAAAGTGTGCAAGAATTGTCCGTTGATGTTTCAGGATATTTGTTTACCAGCTAATCTGATGTTGCTATCCTTTAATGAATTTGATATAATTCTGGGTATAGATTGGCTAACTTTGCATAATGCCATTGTGAATTGTAAACGAAAGAGTATTGATTTGAGAATTCTGAATGGTTAAATAGTTCGAATTGAATCCAGTGATTTGAATGGGCTACCGGCTATAATATCTTCAATGGAAGCTTTCAAATATATGAAAAAGGGATGTGAAGCTTATCTTGCATATGTGATAGATACAAAAGTGACAGAAAAGAAAGTTGAATCTGTGCCTGTGGTTTGTGAAGAACTGCCAGGACTATCTCCAATATGAGAGTTGAGTTTGGTATTGACTTAGTGCCAGGGACGACTCTTATCTCAATAGCTCCGTATAGAATGGCACCGACAGAATTGAAAGAGATGAAGTCTCAGTTGCAAGATTTGACCGATAAAGGATTTGTTCGACCGAGTTTCTCGCCCTGGGGTGCTCCTATGTTGTTTGTGAAAAAGAAAGATGGTACTATGAGGATGTGCATTGGTTACTAACAGTTGAATAAAGCTTCTAATTCAAGATCGTGCATCGGGTAGTTCTTTTCATACGGTTTTAATTGTCTTGAAGCATAGGCTATAACTTTTCCCTCTTACATCAACACACAGCCTAAACCATTCAATGATGCATCACTGTAAACTATAAATTCTTTACCCGATTCTGGCTGAACTAACACTGGTGCCTCAGTCAACAATACTTTCAATTGTTCAAAACTTTGCTGACACTTTTCTGACCACTCGAATTTAACATCTTTCTGTAGCAATTTTTTCAATGGAGTCGCAATCATCGAAAAGCCTTTCATAAACAGTCTATAATATCTCGCTAGTCCCAGAAAACTGCAGACTTCAGACACATTTCTCAGAGGTTTACAATCTAAAATTGCTGAAATCTTACTTGGATCAACTCGTATTCCCACAGCTAACACTATATGTCCTAGAAAACTAACCTCATGTAACCAGAACTCACATTTACTAAACTTTGCATACAATTGCTTCTCACACAAAGTCTGTAAAATGATTCTCAAATGCTCGGTATGTTGCTTTTCATCACAAGAATAAATCAAAATATCATCAATAAACAGGACGAAAAATCGATCCAAATAGGGTCTGAATATCCGGTTCATCAAATCTATAAATACTGCAGGAGCATTCGTTAGTCCAAAAGGCATAACTAAAAATTCATAATGTCCGTACCTCGTTCTGAAAGAATTTTTCGGCACATCAGAGTCGTTAACTCGTAGCTGATAATAGCCCGATCTCAAATCTATCTTAGAAAATACTGTAGCTCCTTTCAATTGATCAAACAATCATCAATACGTGGCAAAGGATATTTATTCTTTATAGTCACCTTGTTGAGTTGTCTATAGTCAATGCACATTCTCATAGTTCCATCCTTCTTTTTCACAAACAAAACCGGTGCACCCCAGGGAGAAAAACTTGGTCGTACAAATCCTCTATCAGTCAACTCTTGCAACTGAGACTTTAACTTTTTCAATTCTATCGGTGCCATTCTATACGGAGCTATTAAGATAGGAGCCGTCCCCGGCACTAAATCAATACCAAACTTGACTTCTCGTATCAGAGGTAATCCCAGTAATTCTTCAGGAAACACATCTTGGAGCTCACAAACTATAGGCCCAGATTCAACTTTCTTTTTTTTCACTTTTGTATCTATCACATATGCAAGATAAAATTCACAACCCTTGTTCACATAATTCAAAGCTTTCATTGAGGATATTACAGCCGATAGTCCATTCAAATCACTAGATTCAATTTGAACTATTTTACCATTCTGACTTCTCAAATCAATACTCTTCCGTGTACAATTTACAATAACATCATGCAAGATTAGCCAATCTATACCCAGAATTATATCAAATTCATCATAGGGTAGCAGCATCAGATTAGCCAGAAAACAATTATCCCCAAACATGAACGGATAATTCTTACATACTTTGTCAACCAGTACACACTTGCTGATAAACCGTAAAAGTAACATATTTTAAGCCTACATTTAATATGCTTTTGGATGATTTATCCCTTGATTTATGTAAAAAGGTGCTCTTAATCCTTTCTTTTCATGTCTTATACCCAGGAAAGCACCCAAGGATGAAAAGAACATAAAACGGGCCCAAAACAGAGTAAATGGGCCATATCATGAATTCGACACGGCCTAGCCCGGTGACTACACGACCTTGCCACGCCTAACGTCTAGTACACGATCTATCCCCCGATTTACACGGCCGTGCCTCAAGTTAGAAATCCGAACACAGCCTGGAGTCAATCCACATGGGCGTGTTACATGGCTGTGCCTCTGTCGTCAGAATGAGCAATTTCAGTCGGAAAAGGATACTTGGGGAGAAAGAATCGCATTCCAAGAGCCTATATATACCCCCTAAGTACCACCTTTGAAGGGGTGTCAAAGCTAGGCCAGGAAGCCAAGCCGAGAAGGTCAGAGTTAGGGAATAATGCGAAGTTAGCCAATTGATCCATCCCAAGAAGCCGAAATTATACTCAAGATGGCAGAATTCTCTTTCAAATCCTTCAGGGGGTTTTAGGATTTTCTTATGTTTTGTTTTATCTTTTCTCTTGCGATGTTTTATTTATTCATAATGAACTAAACCCCTCAGATACCTGAAGGGGATGAAACCTAGATGGATCCTTTTATTTGATTTTTAAGTTATATGGTAATTACTTAGTTTGTTCTTGAAACACCCCTTACATTTCCATACATTTCCTTATTTCTAGAATTCACATAACACATTCATAATTCATAAAACATGCCATTTTACCACATGGTTCTTTGTGTCATGCTTCACACGGAGTTTCTTTTAAAGCCTTATTTACCTAGCTCCCCTTTTTACTTAAAAACCAATAATTTTCCAAAGCTTTCTTCTTCCATCCTATAATTCTAAAAACCCTTAATACACTTCCAACACTGCCAAAACCTACTAACTCATGAATTAGTCACGAACGCATAACCCCTAATCTAGGATGTTACAGTTCTACCCTCCTTAAAAATAATTTCGTCCTCGAAATTACTTACTAACAGTTGTACAATCCTTCTCATCGCACTATGCTTACGCTGCGCACTCTGATCTTAATAGAGCCATCATACCTTCTAGGCACAATCTCTAAGTTCACGTCCCCTAGAACTCATTTCTAACACCGCGATTTAATCTGGTTAACGAGTTTTATGCATCAAAACTTTTGTTTCACAGATTAACCGCGAACAGTTTTATGAAAAGAGATGTTTAAAAGTGGTTCTTTCGATCAAACAAAGTTCTCAGTTCAAGTTCACTATTCAAAAAGTCACGTTCACATTCATCAACCAATTATGACCTTTCGTTCATTCAGAGAAATGTTGTAGTTTTCATTGTTGTTGTTTTTCCACTACCCAGGGGTATTTTCGTAATTTTGACCTACAGGGGCATTTTCGTAATTTTTTTCCAAAAGAAGAAAAAAAAAGGTTCTTGGTGATTTTATCCCAAAGTATTTTAGTAATTTCAAATTCTCGGGGTATTTTGGAAAAAATTTTAAAATCCGGGGGTATTTTGATAATTTTAGACCTCAGGGGTATTTCGGTAATTTTTCACAACTGGGATAAATTTGTAAAATTTAATAAATCAAGGATATTTCAAAAGTTGCAAAACTTTGAGGGTTCTCTTTGAGAATTGTACTTTCCAAAATGGTGATGTTACAAAAATTTTGGAAATCAGGGTCATTTTGGTAATTTTGTAAGTTAGGGGCAATTTTGTAATTTTCCAAAATCAAGGTATTTTTGTTAGTTTGCAAATTAGGGTTTTTGAACATTTGTAAAATAATGAAATTTTGGCAAAACTGTTAAGTAGTTTGACATTTTGTAAATCAAGGGCACTTTGGTAATTTTACCACTAGGAGTATTTTTGTAATTTCACAAATCAGAAAAATTTTCGGAAAATTTTGTAAAGATGGTTTTCACAAATTTAGAGGAAAGTTTTTAAGAGTTTTAAAACTAGGGTTTTGTTGTTTTTATAGAAACACGGCTAGTTCCCTTTCGGGTTTTAGTCATTGTGTTTAGCCTATAACCGAGTCCTCTTGGTCAGGGTGAACCGAAGCTACGCACCAGGTAGGATTCCAGCGAAGAGGAGGTGAGTCACTAGGATTGCTTAAGTACCAGGCTCTTCCGGATCCAATCCTAGACATGCGCACAGGGGTTGCCACACCCTAACTCGGCGACTAGTCATAGGTTTGTTTAGTTAGGCACTTAAGTCTTATGTAAGTGTTGGGGAAAACTAATCCTAGGGTTCAAGTACTTATCATACTAATCTACGTTCCATTCCATTTCTACCCTTCTACACATCATACTATAAACCACACAAATGGATAGAAGTACTTACCTGGTGGACTGCGGGTCGGAGACTTAGGTGCCATGCCAGAAAACCTGCTCATCTTTAAAAATACTTTCATAAAACTCATTTAGGCTCGATCTGTAAACATTTTGGGCCTTAGCCCACAGGCCGAGAGTTTAAAACTAAGCTCTGATACCAAACTGAAATACCCCAAACCCGGCCTACGAGCTTTGACCAGATTTGGTATGTTCCTCAAGAAAACCGGTTTCAAAGTTCTTTGTTACTTAGAGAAAACTTGTGCGATTTTAAAGAAAATATGGTTTGGGTTGGGCTTGTGTTAAAAACGAAGTCAATTTTTTTTATATTAGAAATCCTTTTAATCTTAGGTGACAAAATATTTAGGGTTTAGTTTAAAAATAAATTAATACTTAAACTTTTAATAGATAAATCACATAAACATAATAAATAAAAATAAATGGAAAACAATTCAACTATGGCCTTATAGCCTTATTACATCAAATAATTTCTAAATAAGTCAATTACTTAAATAAAAATAATAGTCCATAAAATAAAAACTTCATGTTGACATGGCCACCATAAGTTCTGCCGTCCCGGTCCATCACTGCTCATCACCTGAAACATGGTCCCACAACGGGGTGAGTCAAACAGACTCAATGTGTACACGACACTAAATCATAATAGAATCAGGAATACAATAGTTACACATTCAAAACATAAAATACAAGTTATGATGCATTCCCAAACCCAAACCTAATTGTCCATCCGCTACACACCTCCGTACCTGCCAGTCACACCGTGGGGACTACTAAGTCGACCCTCCATCCGCTACACACCATCGAAGGCAGTCGCTGCAGTCGACGTGCTCATCGCCCATATAAAATTTTTGGTATAGCCACCAGATATAATTGTGTCAAGAGACACCAGATTCAGATAATGTAACCGAAGTTACCACATTAAGATAACGTGACCGAAGTCACCACATTTAGATAGTGAGACCGTAGTCATCACATTCACTTCCCCTTTTTCATATATCCCGAATGACCCATATTATCCATACCATGCATATCATACTTAAATTCACATTCTTATAAAGTTTCACATGTTATAAATAACATATTTCATAATCCTAGTGGAAGTAGGAAACGTACCTGAGTACTTAGTACCATATCATGGTACTTTAGCCACTTTCATATACTTAATAAGACATATATTAATAAACATAGCCATAATACATATTATAAAGTAGTGTGGGGTACACACCTGATTCGCTTAGCAAATTCCTTGAGATCTCGAAATCTGATCTACCGCTTAGATCCTTAATCCCTACATTTGATTATTCACTTACTATTTTAATAAAAAGCCATTCGGCCATAAATCTAAATCCTAGTAGGATTAGTATTCTTAAACTTACCTTGTTGCCGATTGAGACACCAACAAATCCCGAAATTGATCCTTGTTTTCCTAGGAATGTCAAAATTCCTATAACCTTGCGTTAGATTTAATCTAACCATTAAAACATAAAACATGGCCTTTGGCCGAATATACATATGTCTTACCTTAATCTTAGAAATCCCGAAACCTTCCTCCTTGTAGTCAATAGTTAGTAAATCCAAAAAGATTTCTTCAAAGTTTCGGCAACAAGATATTAGTGGGGTTAGTCCTAGATTTCGGCAAATCTTAAAAGAAAAAAGGATGAAACCGAATGAGATCTTACCCTTACTTGAAGAAATCGATTGCACCTTCACTTCAACCTTCAGAGATTCGGCTATAGCTAAATGATGCTCTCACAACTTTCGGCTTTGGAGGGATTAGAAAGAGAAGAGAAGAGAAGAGAGCCCTAAGAAATTCGGCAGAGAGAAGAGGAAGAAGAAAAATTGATCAGTAGCCCTCTTTCCTTCCTTTTATAGCCAAAATTACTACTTAGAATCCCTTACTTGGCCACCACTCTTCTTTATTTGATAACTTTATCCTTTGAATTAATAATAATCCTTCTATTATCTCTTCTTTTATCCATTAAAAAAAATAAAAGGAATTAATCCACAATTATCTCTTGAAAATAATCTAAATAAATCTACTATTTATCTCCTATTTAGCCGAAATTTAAAGAGAATAAAACTCCTCTTTTGCAAGCCTTGTGCCGTCGACCTCTGTGTTTCTAGAAGCAAAAATAAAACTTCTTTTATTTGCTTCCCATGTGACTTGAACTCAGGCCCACTTGCCTAGCTTGTGGCGTCACCTACCTGGGCCTTAAGTGATATCTTCAGGCCACTTTACCAAGCCTGTTTGTGTGTCAAATTCTTCATATTAATTTTCTTAAGGCCACCTTGCCTTAGTTTCCTCTTTTTAAGCTTTAAAACTTGACATTTCTTTTCATTTCCAAGTTTCTAAAAATTTTCGTTTAGCTCTTTAAACTTGACATTTCCTTACATTTACAAGTTTCCAGAAATGTTCACTTTCCTTTTTTGAATCATTTCTAAATCATTTTCCTAGTTTCCATAAATGTTCACTTTCCTCTTTATTCCTTTACATTTTTAGGACATTTCCCTACATTTCCAAGACTGACATTTCCTTACATTTCCTTGCATTTCCTTACATTTCCATACATTTCCTCACATTTCCTTACATTTCCTTACATTTCCATACATTTCCATACATTTCCTTACATTTCCTTACATTTCCATACATTTCCATACATTTCCTTACATTTCCTTACATTTCCATACATTTCCTTATTTCTAGAATTCACATAACACATTCATAATTCATAAAACATGCCATTTTACTACATGGTTCCTTGTGTCATGCTTCACACGGAGTTTCTTTTAAAGCCTCATTTACCTAGCTCCCCTTTTTACTTAAAAACCAATAATTTTCCAAAGCTTTCTTCTTCCATCCTAGAATTCTAAAAACCCTTAATACACTTCCAACACTGCCAAAACCTGCTAACTCATGAATTAGTCACGAACGCATAACCCCTAATCTAGGATGTTACAGTTCTACCCTCTTTAAAAATAATTTCGTCCTCGAAATTACTTACTAACAGTCGTACAATCCTTCTCATCGCACTATGCTTACGCTGCGCACTCTGATCTTAATAGAGCCATCATACCTTCTAGGCACAATCTCTAAGTTCACGTCCCCTAGAACTCATTTCTAACGCCACGATTTAATTTGGTTAATGAGTTTTATGCATCAAAACTTTTGTTTCACTGATTAATTGCGAACAGTTTTATGAAAAGAGATGTTTAAAAGTGGTTCTTTCGATCAAACAAAGTTCTCAGTTCAAGTTCACTATTCAGAAAGTCACGTTCACATTCATCAACCAATTATGAACTTTTGTTCATTCAGAGAAATGTTGTAGTTTTCATTGTCCTTGTTTTTCCACTACCCAGGGGTATTTTCGTAATTTTGACCTACAGGGGTATTTTCGTAATTTTTTTCCAAAAGAAGAAAAAAAAAGGTCCTTGGTGATTTTGTCCCAAAGTATTTTAGTAATTTCAAATTCTCGGGGTATTTTGGAAAAATTTTGAAATCCGGGGGTATTTCGATAATTTTAGACCTCAGGGGTATTTCGGTAATTTTTCACAACTGGGATAAATTTGTAAAATTTAATAAATCAAGGATATTTCAAAAGTTGCAAAACTTTGAGGGTTCTCTTTGAGAATTGTACTTTCCAAAATGGTGATGTTACAAAAATTTTGGAAATCAGGGTCATTTTGGTAATTTTGTAAGTTAGGGGTAATTTTGTAATTTTCCAAAATCAAGTTATTTTTGTTAGTTTGCAAATTAGGGTTTTTGAACATTTGTAAAATAATGAAATTTTGGCAAAACTGTTGAGTAGTTTGACATTTTGTAAATCAAGGGCATTTTGGTAATTTTACCACTAGGGGTATTTTTGCAATTTCACAAATCAGAAAAATTTTCGGAAAATTTTGTAAACATGGTTTTCACAAATTTAGAGGAATGTTTTTAAGAGTTTTAAAACTAGGGTTTTTTTGTTTTTATAGAAACACGGCTAGTTCCCTTTCGGGTTTTAGTCATTGTGTTTAGCCTATAACCGAGTCCTCTTGGTCAAAGTGAACCGAAGCTACGCACCAGGTAGGATTCCAGCGAAGAGGAGGTGAGTCACTAGGATTGCTTAAGTACCAGGCTCTTCTGAATCCAATCCTAGACATGCGCACAGGGGTTGCCACACCCTAACTCGGCGACTAGTCATAGGTTTGTTTAGTTAGGCACTTAAGTCTTATGTAAGTGTTGGGGAAAACTAATCCTAGGGTTCAAGTACTTATCATACTAATCTACGTTCCATTCCATTTCTACCCTTCTACACATCATACTATAAACCACACAAATGGATAGAAGTACTTACCTGGTGGACTGCGGGTCGGATACTTAGGTGCCATGCCAGAAAACCTGCTCATCTTCAAAAATACTTTCATAAAACTCATTTAGGCTCGATCTGAAAACGTTTTGGGCCTTAGCCCACAGGCCGAGAGTTTAAAACTGGCCTCTGATACCAAACTGAAGCACCCCAAACCCGGCCCACGAGCTTTGACCAGATTTGGTATGTTCCTCAAGAAAACCGGTTTCAAAGTTCTTTGTTACTTAGAGAAAACTTGTGCGATTTTAAAGAAAATATGGTTTGGGTTGGGCTTGTGTTAAAAATGAAGTCAATTTTTTTTATATTAGAAATCCTTTTAATCTTAGGTGACAAAATATTTAGGGTTTAGTTTAAAAATAAATTAATACTTAAACTTTTAATAGATAAATCACATAAACATAATAAATAAAAATAAATGGAAAACAATTCAACTATGGCCTTATGGCCTTATTACATCAAATAATTTCCAAATATGTCAATTACTTAAATAAAAATAATAGTCCATAAAATAAAAACTTCATGTTGAGCATGGCCACCACAAGTTCTGCCGTCCCGGTCCATCACTGCTCATCACACAAACATGGTCCCACAACGGGTGAGTCAAAGCAGACTCAATGTGTACACGACACTAAATCATAATAGAATCAGAATACAATAGTTACACATTCAAAACATAAAATACAAGTTATGATGCATTCCCAAACCCAAACCTAATTGTCCATCCGCTACACACCTCTCCACTGCCACCACACCGTGGGGACTACTAAGTCGACCCTCCATCCGCTACACACCATCGGAAGGCGATCATTTGCGATCGACGTGCTCATCGCCCATATAAAATTTGTAGCATAGCCACTGGATATAATTGTGTCAAGAGACACCAGATTCGATAATGTAACCGAAGTTACCACGATCGAGATAATGTGACCGGTCACCACATTCGAATAGTGAGACCGTAGTCATCACATTCACTTCCCCTTTTTCATATATCCCGAATGACCCATATTATCCATATCATGCATATCATACTTAAATTCACATTCTTATAAAGTTTCACATGTTATAAATAACATATTTCATAATCCTAGTGGAAGTAGGAAACGTACCTGAGTACTTAGTACCATATCATGGTATTTTAGCCACTTTCATATACTTAATAACACATATATTAATAAACATAGCCATAATACATATTATAAAGTAGTGTGGGGTACACACCTGATTCGCTTAGCAAATTCCTTGAGATCTCGAAATCTGATCTACCGCTTAGATCCTTAATCCCTACATTTGATTATTCACTTACTATTTTAATAAAAAGCCATTCGGCCATAAATCCAAATCCTAGTAGGATTAGTATTCTTAAACTCACCTTGTTGCCGATTGGGACACCAACAAATCCCGAAATTGATCCTTGTTTTCCTAGGAATGTCAAAATTCCTATAACCTTGCGTTAGATTTAATCTAACCATTAAAACATAAAACATGGCCTTTGGCCGAATATACATATGTCTTACCTTAATTTTAGAAATCCCGAAACCTTCCTCCTTGTAGTCAATAGTTAGTAAATCCAGAAAGATTTCTTCAAAGTTTCGGCAACAAGATATTAATGGGGTTAGTCCTAGATTTCGGCAAATCTTAAAAGAAAAAAGGATGAAACCAAATGAGATCTTACCCTTACTTGAAGAAATCAATTGCACCTTCACTTCAACCTTCAGAGATTCGGCTATGGCTAAATGATGCTCTCACAACTTTCGGCTTTTGGAGGGATTAGAAAGAAAAGAGAAGAGAAGAGAAGAGAGCCCTAAGAAATTCGGCAGAGAGATGAGGAAGAAGAAAAATTGATGAGTAGCCCTCTTTCCTTCCTTTTATAGCCAAAATTACTACTTAAAATCCCTTACTTGGCCACCACTCTTCTTTATTTGAAAACTTTATCCTTTGAATTAATAATAATCCTTCTATTATCTCTTCTTTTATCCATTAAAAAAAATAAAAGGAATTAATCCACAATTATCTCTTGAAAATAATCTAAATAAATCTACTATTTATCTCCTATTTTGCCGAAATTTAAAGAGAATAAAACTCCTCTTTTGCAAGCCTTGTGTCGTCCACCTCTGTGTTTCTAGAAGCAAAAATAAAACTTCTTTTATTTGCTTCCCATGTGACTTGAACTCAGGCCCACTTGCCTAGCTTGTGGCGTCACCTACCTGGGCCTTAAGTGATATCTTCAGGCCACTTTACCAAGCCTGTTTGTGTGTCAAATTCTCCATATTAGTTTTCTTAAGGCCACCTTGCCTTAGTTTCCTCTTTTTAAGCTTTAAAACTTGACATTTCTTTTCATTTCCCAGTTTCCAAAAATTTTTGTTCGGCTCTTTAAACTTGACATTTCCTTACATTTCCAAGTTTCAGAAATGTTCACTTTCCTTTTTGAATCATTTCTAAATCATTTTCCTAGTTTCCATAAATGTTCACTTTCCTCTTTATTCTTTTACATTTTCAGGACATTTCCCTACATTTCCAAGACAAGACATTTCCTTACATTTCCTTGCATTTCCTTACATTTCTATACATTTCCTCACATTTCCTTACATTTCCTTACATTTCCATACATTTCCATACATTTCCTTACATTTCCTTACATTTCCTTACATTTCCATACATTTCCATACATTTCCTTACATTTCCTTACATTTCCATACATTTCTAGACTTCATATAACACATTCATAATTCATAAAACATGCCATTTTACCACATGGTTCCTTGTGTCATGCTTCACACGGAGTTTCTTTTAAAGCCTCATTTACCTAGCTCCCCTTTTTACTTAAAAACCAATAATTTTCCAAAGCTTTCTTCTTCCATCCTAGAATTCTAAAAACCTTAATACACTTCCAACACTGCCAAAACCAACTAACTCATGAATTAGGCACGAATGCATAACCCCTAATCTAGGATGTTACAGTTCTTAATTATGTTGCTTAATCCAAATCTAACGTGCTTAGGTGGCGGAGGAATAGACCCTGCCTAAGAGTAGATCTAACATAATTAAGTGGAGTTGATCAAATGCCTAGAGATAGGGTTACGAGATTTTGCCGGATTAGGGTGAAACTTAATATGGGAGTCCATTGATCGATTTACTGCTATCCTAGAGGGTTATTATAAGTGAACGAGAGTTCCACTAATTAACCTAGGGTTGGACGTTATTCGCCTCGAGAGAGGGTTTAATATAGGTTAGGGAGTCTTACGGATCAAGCTAAGTAAAAGAAATCATATAATTTAGGGTTAATTAATAAGTGAAGTCTAGGTGGATTCTTCCTGAAGGTATCATCGTAATCAACTGAGTTTTCCTTCAAAGTTATTTTCCTATTCGTCCTTTTTGTCTTTGTGTCCTTAGTTTAGTCTTCGTCAATATAGTTAAAAGCAATTTCACTCTAATTTTAAGGCTAAATAATAAAAAGAAAGTTAGTATTAGTACTTTTAGTTCCTTTGGGTTTGATATCCGGTCTTGCCTAAGCTATACTACTGTTCGATAGGTACACTTGCCTTTAATCGTTGTCAGAGTTAGTTTTCAGGTTTTGATCATTCTTTTATAAATTTTAAAACTCTGATTTCAGCGATCACTTGCCTAAGGGGTTCGACACTCTAATTACAGACTCAGTAGACTCAACAGGTAGAGTCTTACTAGATGCCATATTCACACACACATATGAATGAGTAGGTCCTGGATCTATCAATGCAATCACATCAGTATCGAAAAGAGTAAAAGTACTAGTAATGACGTCTGGAGATGTCGCTTCTTCCCGAGCGCGAATAGCGTAAGCTCGGGCAGGTGCTCACGCCTTCGATCTCACAGCTGTATCAGTTGTTCCTCTCTGGCTACCACTCACATTTCCAGTGTTTTTGGATGGTCTACCCCTAGCTATCGTGTTACTCGGCCTCTCACTCTGAACATTATCTTTCTCAGTTAACTCTGGACAATTCCGAATAAAGTGATCTCGTGATCCACATTTGTAACAAGCTCTATTATTATACTTAGCCCAACACTCTCTGATATGACGTCTCCCACACTGTCTGCACTTAGGCTTGTTTCTTCTGACACGTCCAACACTCGATTCAATTGGAGTTTGAGTTTTAGGACCAGTATTTTGTTTCACACGATCTCTACTCGAATGTCCAAACAAAACATTTGAGTGATTGGTTGCATCTTTGAATCTCTTTGACGAAAATTGATACAACTTACTCATCGACCTTTTTCTTTCATCTCTAGCTTCTGAATCCGCTTTCTTCTTTTCTTTACTAAGCTCTTCGGCTTTGCAGGCTCTTTGAACTAATACTACAAATTCATTCATATTAAGAATTCCAACCAAAAGTTTAATGTCTTCATTCAAACCTTCGATGAATCGTTTACACATAGTAGTTTCTGTCGAAACACGCTCTCGCGCATATTGGCTCAATCTCACAAACTCCAATTCATATTCCATAACTAACATACGGCCCTGCTTCGGCTCTAGAAACTGTTTACATTTCTAGTCTATAAATCGTTAACTGATGTCTTTCTTTCGAAATTCAACTTGAAAGAAATCCTAGGTGATTCTCTCTCTCGGAACCACATATATAAATGTTTTCCACCAATGATATGCCGTGTCTCTCAACAATGAAGCAACACATTTTAAGCATTCATTAGGAGTACATGATAATTCATCAAACACTCTTACAGTATTCTCAAGCCAGAATTCAGCTCGCTCAGCATCATCATCAACTATGGCTTTGAACTCTTCGGCCCCATATTTTTGAATTTTATCCACATGATGTTTACTCAATCGGATCGGATTTAAAACTTGTGGCACTACAGGTACTTACGGGGGTGGAGGTTGTTGAGCAGCTGGATTCATTTGAACGAACTCCGTAAACCACTCACTCATCATTTGGAAGAAGGCTTGCTTTGGCTCTCCTTCGTGACTACTAGCTATCGACCCTGATTCAGCTGACGCTGTCCCTTGAGCAGGAGTAGGCGCATTACTTTTGACATCGTCAACTACTGCTCGATCGGGATCCATTTGCTATATAAAAACATATTTTTAACTGTCAGGAATCATCACACTATCGCAAGTATATATATGGCATGTATAGCTAGACTCTCACACGCTACGTTAGTCCTAGAATCAACTAAACCGTAACTCTGATACTAATAAAATGTAACACCCCTAACCCGTATCTGTCGCGGGGCTAGGGTTATGTGGTATTACCGATCAAATCAAAACCTTTAACCTTCATAGTTCATACAATATTAAATCATAATCAATCAAAGTCACTAAGTCCCTTAATAAGGTCTATAAGACCTTAAACATGCATTAAGGAGGGGCTGGGACTAAACTGAGCTCATACAAAATTTTTCCGAAACTTAAAATTTTTCAAAGCTACAGAGGTCACACGCCCGTATGGGTAGGCTGTGTGATGGTAGGCCGTGTGCCTCACACGGCCTCAAACACACCAGTGTGTCCAAGCCATGGCCAAACAGGGTATACATACTGACTTGTCCACACAGTCGAAGACACGCCCGTGTGCTTAACTCGTGGTCGACACTGACTTATTTCACAAGGCCAGTCACACACCAGTGTGTCTAACCTGTGTGCAAGTTTGACTTGTTTTGATTTGGAAACTTAAGCAACACGGTCGAGCCACACGCCCATGTGCTCAACCGTGTGGGCAAATATGGACCATTTGCAAGGCCAATTTGCCACCCACACTTTGGGTTATCAAACTATTCCAAAATCATACCTCAAATGCATCTAAAACATACATTTTCATCTTCTCTAATTCATACCATAAATGATCATTCACATAACCACATTTACACATTATAACCACCACCTTTACATATCCAAAATATATACTAAAGGCATTTTAACTTTCAAGCCATATCGCATGGCAAGAACTATACATATCAAAACATACCATAATCACTAGCCTATACATGCCATATACAAAATATACAACTTCCAAAAGTACCAAAATAGATGGTTGATAGTGTGATTGAGTCGCTAACAATCCCTAAATCTGAGCTAGCTTTAATGAAACTGTAAAACAGAGAAGAATTTTACACAGTATGCTTTAAAGCTTAGTAAGTTCCTAATATAACACAATTAACTCAACAATTCAAATTCAATATACAAAATTATCAACACCTAGTTCAATTCACCTCAAAACTCAATTCTCATCCATAACAATTCCTTACTTTCATACATAACTATATGTTCAATGTACTATCATTTACCAAGATACTTAATCTCACTATTTTCATCATTCATTCACATAACTATCCATTTATCTCAAACTCTAATTCATCAACCACATAGGTTATGTACGTACTTGTACCATCATGTATACAATTACAACATTTACCATTCAATGCTCCAAGCCATTACTCATTCAATCCTCTTTAAACATTCGATAAATTCGTACACTCAGTGCCGTATAATTAGCTGAAGCCAAAATATTATCGCACACTTAGTGCCATCACAGTAAACCGATAATGTCTCGGTACCGCACACACAGTGTGAACTAATATAATCAATGCTTTCTTTAATTCACACACTTAGTGCAATGCATTGTAGTATTGATTCTAATTACGCACACTTAGTGCCACATCTCTCAAGTCCACATTTAGCGTTACTAACTCATCAACCACATTTTCATTCATTACTTAAAATGTAAATATGATTAAATCAATTCGTATTATACACGAACTTACCTCGGACGTAGAATTAACGATTCGAGTCGATCAATCGAGCACTTTGTTCTTGCCTCGATCTAAGTCTGAATTTCTCTTTTCTTGATCTATACATATTCAAATTTAGCTCATTCATTCACCAAATCATTCAATTTAATCCAAATATACATATTTAGGGCATTTTAGAAAATAGCCCTCACATTTTCACATTTTGATATTTTAGTCCCTATATTATAAAATCACAAAATAGACACAATTTCATCATACCATGCTTAGGACGAATCTTCCTCATGTTCATACAAGTCCACATATTTCATTTATTTCACATTTTAGTCCTTCAAATTACACTTTTCTCAATTTAGCTCAAAATAATCAAATTCACCAAAAATTCAAAGACAAAATATGTTAACCCAACATTAAACTTTCAAATGTCACCAACTATCAACACAAAGCTCACATATTCATCAATGGCACTTCTCAAAATCATCATCAAATTCAAAAATTAAGACATGGGCTTGATAGAACACAAAGCAACGGTCACAAAAACGTAAAAATCACTAAAAACCGAGCTCAAAACATACCTTGATTGAGTTTTATGCTAGCCAAAACCTAAAACACATCCATGGCTTTTCTTTTCTTTGTATTTTCAGTGGAATGAGTAAAAATAATGATAATATTACATTATGTTTTATTTATTATACATTAACATTTATTTTACCATTTTACCTTTTGTTATTAAAACCATTTATTCATCAAATATATGCCCATGTATGGCCATTCCCACTATCAAGGGTCTAATTATAAAATAAGGACTTCTTATTTAAGAAGCCATGACAATTAAGCACTTTTAACATCTAGCACACAACTTTTGCATTTTATGCGATTAAGTCCTTTTTAGCAAATTAACACACAAACGATAAAATTTTCATACAGAATTGTCACACATGCTTAATCACATACTGCAAAATACTAAAAATAGTATTAAAATATTTTTCTGACCTTGAATTTGTGGTCTCGAAACCACTTTTCTGACTAGAGTCTAAACCGGGCTGTTAAAAGGTAAGCTATAAATGATAAAAAGAGGTGAATTGATCCAATTTAAATTTATTATTCTGATAAAGATTAAAGTGAATAGTTTTGGAAATATCGTACAATAATATAAATATGAAATTGAATCTATCTTGAGATGTGATATATATATAGATATAATTGCGTATATGTATATAAGTATGATGGATGAAATAACGATATGGATTTGGGACATTGATTATAAATGAAATTGAATAGAGGATACTGGAGTTAAGTCCAAAAATGTGTATATAATATTGATGTGATAAAATTATTTTGATTGTTATAGGGAGAAATGTATAAATGTGTTACAATTATGTGGGATTGAATTATTATAAATAAATAAAATTGTAATATTAAATGATACATTATGACAAGTTGCTTTCCAATAAAAACATGTATTAGACATTATTGTTAAGTCATGCATTACATAATTTATATTAGAGATAGAAATACCACTGAGTTATACTCAGTGAACGTTATCGTTGTTCATGCACATGTTAGGTATTACTCAATTCGTACGTTGACTCAGTACCTAGCGGCAATCCCACACTCAAGTGTTGGTTATATTCTTATTTTGGTTTTGGCATGTACCTAGGAAGTATTTTGAGTTATAAAGTTCATTTTGTATGTTAATGGTCATATTGAAAATGTCTTGTTCAAGTAGTTGGATTATATGCATATTGATCAAATGGTTGAAAAGTTAATATGCTAGGTGAGTTTTTGATTACTGCATAGTTATGAGAATGATGGATGATAGATGATTTGAATTTTGCAATGGATGATAAAGCCTTGGTGTATGTTTATAAATGAAATTGAGTGTTTAGTTGTTCATGTTGAAGTACTTGATGACATAATGGTTGAATAATTAGGTTGGTTGACTTAAAGGATGCAATTGGTTTAGATTTTGATATTTCTTCAATGGTTGTGATGTGGTATATAGGTATGGTGACTTGAGTTGTACAAGAATAGGTATGTTTAGATGATGATTTGCATACCCTTATTTATGTGTAGCTTTGTCATTTGAGTTTAGGTAAGTTTTGGGTATAAGTGGACCATTTTAAGAAAGGTTATTACCATTTCTGAACTTAAGTATCGGTATTTTTGTTTCTTATATCAATACGTAACCATATTAACAATTTTAAAACAAATAGACAAAAAAGGTATCGATTTTTATTTAAGTATCAATAATTTTTCATAAAATATCGATGCCATGAAATAAATATCGAAACCTTTATTTTCCAAAGAAAACATAATTAAATTTTGGTATCGATTTTTAATAAGGTATTGATTTAGTATCGATACTAACTATGGATTCTCGAAATTAACTTTTAAAGTTTGAAACTTTTCATTTATATATGATTCTTGAAATTTCTCAATTAAGTCCATATATATTTCAAATTTTCGTTATGTTTGATTATATATGATTTGATGATAAAGAATTGATCTTTTAGTTAGTAAAGTATTTATCGATTGTTGAATTTTTGCTGTAACATCCTATTACTCGGGTTTGTCGACCGGACTAGGTAAGGGGTGTTACATTCGAAACCTATCCCATCTATCTTATTTCCCTGAATAGTATCTAGACACTAAAGCTTCGTCGAGTGGGGTGTTACAAGGATAAAGCCTATGGTATTATCACTTAGGAAACACCTCTGTGGCCATCTGAAATCGTAAGTAAATTTTGGGTGGAGAATACCCCGTGTTCCTAAGTATCAATGTATGTAGTGGTACTACATTCACACATAGAAGTCTCCACACGTTGTGGAGTATGACTGGGACCTTGGGGTCTAAATGAGTTTGGACTTCTGGGTTGACGCTTAAGTTAACTTGGTCTCAACCCCTTCCTCTGGTAGTTATTCTAACCATTTTGTATGAAAAGAAAGTGAAAGGAAAAGAAAAAGAAGAAAATCAAATGTTATCTTTGAGAAAAATGAGGACTGAAGACGAAGAAAGCAGAATAATTAAACAGAAAAGAAATTAGGGTTCTAGTTATTTCAGCAAACTGTTTGAAGGGGTGTTTGAGTATCTATTTTATAGAGAAATAAATATGTGCAAGAAGTTTAATTTGTGGTAACTATTCAAGTTCTCTAATATAAATTTTACATCAGTCGATGAGTAAGTTAAGTAATGTTTAAAATCACGCGAGTAATCGCCAACTTCTAAAGTCGCCAATTGGATGAAACTGTTGACATTCTCACCAGCAGGGGATCTCTAAGATATATGTCTTTGAGAAGAAGTTGTTATGTGTAAGAATGATAGTTCGCCAATTAATAGTATGTGCCTGGTACGAACAGTTAGTTTGCAGTTGTTGTAGTGGAATTTTCCAAATTGTAAAAATTTCGAGGACGAATGCTGTTAAGGGGGGAAAGCTATCACATCCCAAGTCTAGTGGATCCGAGATTTAGGCGTAGAGTTGTGAAGTTATCTATTTGGCGTATTGTAATTCACCATGTTGTAGTCTTCGGGAGAGTTGGAATGTGGCATATAGTAACTGTTGTAGAGTTAAATAAAGGTTTGAGGTTATTCTATTATCTAAGTTAAAGATATATCAAGTGAAGTACAAGTTGGGTGGAAGTTATTGCCAAAAGTATGGTTTGCCTAGTTATTAGAGCACTGTGCTGAATGGGTTCTATAAAGTGATCTAGTTAGGAGCCAACTAGATTGACTAGTCAAATATCAGTTTTACAAGATTCTCATTTATATTTCCCTCAGAATTTGTAGGCTATCAAGAATGAAAAATTCCATATAATAATTACATATTTCAAGTTACAATAAAGGGATTTGAGAGCATATATATGTTAGAAGGGTTCATCAGGAAGTTTCTTCATCCTTCAATATTTCTTTCTGGTTCTTTTTCTTAAGTTTAAATATTATGTCTTCTTCATTAAGCTAAAAGTTAAGGTTCTCGAGTTAATCAATAGATGCCCGACCTCTTGGCAAGTCTGATAACCTTGCATGTTAAGCTTTTGAAAGAATAAGGTTGTTAAGAAGTTTATGAATAATAAGTTTTGTAACAGCCCGATTTAGGGGCCAGTTGGAACAATGGTTTCAGGACCACTAATTTGAGATTGAAGAAAATTATTTTAATATTATTTTATGTGTTATAGCATGATTATATGAGTGCATGAAAAATTTGGTGCATTAATTTTAGCGATTGCATGCTTAATTTTGAAAAAGGACTAAATCGCATAAGGTGCAAAAGTTCTATTTTACAAGCTAAAGGTGTCTAATAGCTATAGAATTTTAATTGGAGGCCCTTAATGTGCAATTAGACCCTGAGAATATTGAGTGGCTGGCCATAAGGGACAAAGAAGTGAAAATAGGTTAAAGTTGGTGAAAAATTAGGTGATTAATTGATGTTTTATAATAGAATAATGAGAAGAAAGATATCATCTTTTCTCTTCATCTTCTCGACCAAAATTTTCCACAAAATAAAGGGTTGAGAACTCAAAAATTTCAGCCAAGCTTTTCTCCTTGCAAGTAAGTGTTTTAATGGCCATTCTTTGATAATTTTTGTACTCTTGAGACCCTTGTAGCTTGAGCTAGCTAATTAGGGGACTATTTTGCAAAATGGTTGAAAACCTAGGTTTTTCCATGAAAGAATTAGTTTTTATTTCTAAAATTTTATGGAAGAAAATGACTCTTAGTTGTTAAATAAACAACTTTTGTGAAAGGTGTTTCCATGAAAACACCTAAAAAGGACCTTTTTGTAAGAGTTGTAAATTGGTGGTAACTGCATGAAATAATGAGTATTGAGGGTTTCTATAAGAGTAATAAATGTTCAGCTAGGCTTGTTAACGGAGGAAATTTGATTAGAATCAAATTACAAGCTTAGGGGTAAAATCATAATTTTGTGAAAGTCTAAGGGCAAAATAGTAATTTTGCCAAAGTATGATTATTGAAATGTATTGATTAATGTGGTAATTAAATGAGTAAATTTGTTATTATAGATCAAGAAGAACAAGGAATTAACCATGACCGAAGAAAAGGTAAGGTTTCGGACTAGATCGGTAAATTGGCATATTTTGGTATCGAGGTAAGTTTGTGTGTAATAAATTCAACATCATGCTATTATGTTTTAAAAATGTTTGATATTTGTGAAGATGTATATTATTTCTATGAAATTGAGTAATGATGTTCAATGAGAAAAGGGTGAAAATTTATGATGTTGAAGTCCCGATTGGACCTTAAGAAGTGAGAGGATACCATCATCAAGACATGAGATTTGTAAGGTCCTGTATAAGACCATGTCTGAGACATGGCCTCGGCTCCCAATTGAAATCCTATATAAGACCATATCTGGGATATGGCATCCGCATCGAATATGAAAATCGTGTAAGATCACGTCTAGGACATGGCATCGATATACGATCTCGTATAAGAACCTTATCTAGGATATGGCATCGACATCAATATGAGACCCCGTATAAGACCATATTTGGGATATGACATCGGCATCTAGAGGTGACCCCATGTAAGACCATATCTGGGATATGGCATTGACGCCGTATTTATGTGAATGATGATGATTATGTATCCTCGAGTATTCCAAGTGATTCAACGGGATAAATAGCTAAGCTTATAATACAGATGAATTTAGTGCTAAAACTATGTGATGAAGTGATACACGTACATGTGAGTAATTCATGAGAAATGTTTACGATATGTGTCATGTAATTGGAAAGAGTAAGCATGAGTAAGTTATGGCAATGTGCTTGAGACTTTATGTTTTTCTTTATTCAATGCAATGGATGGATGACATTATGAGCCTTTATGTTGCTATTTATTTCATGAAAACTTACTAAGCTTTATTGCTTACCCCTCTCATTTCCCTTTTCCTTGTAGTATCGCCAATATAGCTCGGGGATTGTAGGACGTCGGAGTTCGGAATCGCACTATCAACTTCTCTTTGGTATAGCATAGTTTGATTAATTTTGAGTATGTCATGTATAGGAACTTGACTATTTTTGGTGATATATCATATTGGTTAGCCAATGTGTGGCTATTAATGTCATTCAATTCATTTTGTAAATGGCCATTGGAAATTGGCAAATACTTGGTAAGTTTTATATATTCAATGGTGAAGAAGTTCATGAAGTGCTTGCTTGTGTGTTTTGGATGATAATTGAGTAAAGAATATGCATGCTTAATGTAGTGTAAACCTATGTATGGATGTCTTGATTTTGGGCATTAGTAGTGCCTTATGATCACGTAGAGTGTTAAAATGAAATGGTATAAATGTGGTTGTATTTCAGGGTGACAATTGGCTTGGTGGATAGCCTTATAGTTGTCCACACGGGTAGACATACGGGCGTGTGTCTAGGCCATGTGTAACACACAGTCAGCCCCATGGGCATGTTGATAGGCTGTGTATACCCCTGCATGATAAGTTGACAAGTTAGTATGCTTAGTAGTAACCACAAGGGTTGAGACATGGCCGTGTGTCTCAACCGTGTGGAAGACACGGTCGTAGAACATAGGCGTGTGCCCCGGCCGTGTGAAGTCTGTACCTGAGTTTGGGAATTTAATTCGCCACACGGTCTAAGGACACGGGCGTGTGCCTTTTCCGTGTGACCTAAATGGGATGATGACATCATAAACAGAATGTCAAGGTTTTCACACACAGGTGAAGACACAGGCGTGTCATGGCCGTGTGAGGGACACGAGCCATGGACACGGGCGTGTATCTGGCCGTGTGAAAACCCCTGTAGGTTCGAAATGAAAAATAAAATCTGCATGGACTAGGGACATGGGCGTGTCTGACCACACGGTCTGCCCACAAGGGCGTGCCCCTTTTCACACGAGAGTGTGGCCCTATTTTGTATAAAAAATTTCTAAGTGTTCAAAAAAAGTTCTCGGTTTAGTCCCGAAACATTCTGTATGTATGATTAGGGTCTCATGGACCTATACTGGGGACGTTAGGATCTCGAATGAGAAGTTTTAAGTCGAAATGGAATTGAATGTCTCGATGTTGTATGTTTGAGCAAGTTAAGTACGGTAATGCCTCATACCCGATTCCGGCGTCAGATACGGGTAAGGGGTGTTACAGGTTTTAAATAAGAGACCTTGCATGGAGGTCATTTAAAAATGGAATGTTAAAAATTTACCTTTAAATGGGTTTGTAATGATGGTTACATGTTCTGTAAGCAGTTGTTGTTGCTGGTTTAAGATGGATGTTTGAATTTAGAGCTTCAAGCTACAGTTTAAGTGAGTATCAGGTAAGATTTGATAGTAGATGGGATGTATTGTTGATAGTAGATGGAAAATGATATGAAATTGAAATTGAATTGAATAAATGTTGTTTATAAGTGATTTGTAATGTTATATATGTGTTGTTATATTAATTTGGTATTAATAGATTTGGTTGAATCCTAGCTAAGATTTGATTTTGGAAAGGCTATTTTCTTATTTATATGTGTATATTTTGGTAATATGTTATGTTATATGTCTAACATTAAAAATGACATAATTGAGTATGGATTGACATGGTTGAATGAATTATGATTCAATAGGTTGAATTGATATATTTTGGTGTAAAAGTTGAGGTATGAAAGATGAAGTTAAATTGAATAAAGTAAATTGGTATGTTTTGATGTTCAATTGATGATATCTTGAATTAGTTGAGTGGTGATGATATGGTGAGATGTTGGGGTGTGTTTTAGCATAATTTGTGTAGCTTTGTAGGGTGCTCTTAAGCACCAATTGTGGTTGAATAGATTTTAGGCATGAAAGAGGACAAAAAATGCAAGATTTTGACCTATTTGGCAATAAGGTATTGGTATCTTAAATAAGGTATCGGTACATTATGTTTTTCAATCAATTTTCAAACATCGAATGCCATAATTTTATTCATACTAGACTAAAGTATCAATACTTGATATTAGAGTACCGATACTTTACAAGGGTATTGGTACTATTGAAATATTGTTTTAAACTTTTGCAAAACAAAATGCTAAAATAGTATCAATACTATGGTAAAGTATAAGTACCTAGAAAGAAGTACTAGTACTATGAGTTGAGTATTGATTCCTTATGATTTAAATCGATTTTTCTAAAACATTAAATCTTAGATTGATATCGATACTTATATGGGGTATTTATACTTGATCTGGATATTTTGAAAACATTGCAATTTTGTCCTAACTCATGCTCGGGTCTACAAAGAGCTTTTGTAAGCTCAATCAATGCTCGAATTTAATTGTGTATCTTAATATCTAGGTATTTATGGCATGTCTGAACATTTGAATGATTTGTTTATGGTATACTTGATTAGAAATTTTAAAAAAATGTTACAAAAAGGTCCTTATTTGATCCTGAGTTGAGTTACAGCATTCCAGTTGAATATATGTTGTATTATTGTTGATTACATTACTGGTGATGTGAAATGATGATTTTATTGTGATTTTTTTATTATTTGCTTCAGCAACAATGTGACACCTCGTTGCTCGGAATCGACAATTGGTCAGATAAGGGGTGGTGTTGCATGTCGTTCATCTTTATGATGAATGACTTGATTACTAGTTGATACTTTTCATGGAGGAAGATGTAATAGTTACAATGAGATAAAATAGGATCATATTAGGGGAGTGGATTTATCCAAAAAAGATTAAGTATATCCTCTGAGGGTAACACAGTTATGACAATGTCATTGGACGAGCACTAATCGAGTTGATTTCGTAACAGTATGCCATTAGGGAGAGCTGAGTCACAATACTATAGCGAAATGACTTTGTGACTAAATATGTTTATAACTAATACGAGAAAAGCTAGAATTTAATTATAAATCGTGTGATCCCTAATTGTATATGTCCAATTGGTCCCTCTGCTAGCTCGTTGAAACCAACTATGTAACACCCCAAACTCAGCCTAGACGTTATGGACGAAACAGGCGTGTCACATTGAAGTGTCTTTCAAAAATTGGACTTGTTGGTAAAAACTCGTTTCTAAGTTTAAAACCCTTTATTTTAATTTAACAACTCATCTAGTCAAAACATTTGCCTTATTTATAATAAGTTGATTTAAAATCGTGGAAGCTTTTGAAAACTCTAATGTTTAAATTTCGTATCTTTGAAAACAGTAATTATTTTGAAAATTCGTCTTCTCCTAAACTAGCGGTTTAAAATAAGTAAACAAAGCCCAATTTAAAATTTAAAAAAACATAAATGGCCTTATTACATAAACAAAACCCAACATAAACTTTAAATTTAAATGAAATCAAGTGTAGAATAGCTGCAGTTGTGTGGCCACCTCCGAGCCCCTCACAGCACCAAATCGCCTATGGCTGAGGATTGCCTGTACAGTTAAAATGAAAGGGTGAGTCTATGAAAACTCAGTGTGTAATCCCCTATCAGCCAGTCAGTATACAACATGCGATATGATAGTTTGGGCACGAGCCTTACTCGAGAATGATGCGATGTGCGTCTTAGCCCAATACAGTAATAGTATGAGCCTTAGCCCAATACTATATCAGTACACTGCAATAATACAACCCATCCCAATCCAACCAACACACCACATTGTACCACCAACATACCATGTGGGGATAAAATCGACCCACCCAGCCAACACACTAGTATCGCAGCAAAGCTGCCAGTAACAATATGTGTGGCGAAGCCACCAGTACAGCATACTTCCTCCATAACAGTATCCCAACCCCATGCAATATGTCATGTCATAAATCATACGTATATATGAATGTCATACTCGATGAATATCATATACAAATCATGAACACATCAGTCAACCTACCTTTAGGGGTATAATGGTCATTTCCATCTATTAGGGGTAAAATAGTCATTTCACCCTTTAGAGGTATTTTGGTCATTTTACCTACTTTGGGGTCTCGGTGCAGATATCGACCTCTCAGAATGTCCGCAGTCGCCTCGAGCGACTCCAGTAACCTAAATGGTCATAACAGTGTAAATGGGCCCAAGGCTCATTACTCGACCCAAGTGGGCCCACACACTCGTGCGGCCCGTTCAACCTAAATTTTTCCACGGCTATGAGACCTACATAGCCCAGTTCATTATTTGCCACTGATCGTGGATTTCATCCGTGTGGGGACCATGAGCCCATTGGGCCCACAAGGCCCATTACGGCATAAGCCCATGAGAATGCTCATGGAGGCCTCTACAGTCATACACCCGTGATTCATGGGCTCGGTTTGACCACACGAGAATTCGCACGCCCATGTGACCTCAAAGCCCAATCTTCCGGCTTTTTAGCTTTTTTCGTTCTACAGTCAAAACAGTGTGAATACACACCTGTTTACGCAACCACTCCAAGTTCCACGGGCACCCAACCTAGATTCAAACATAACCCAAAGTCAGTCCTTTAATCGTTAGGGTAAAACACCCTCTTATTTCCACTTAAACCAAGAACACCATCCTTACCTTGCTTGAATGAGGCAACTTTAGTCCTCAAAGACAGCTAACCAAAACTGATCACACACTTTTATCGATTATCTGTAACACAGCACCGATCTCATTAACCAAGGTAGGCCATATAAGTGGCCTCAATCCACAAATGATATCCTATAAGAACATAATCCGTATACGTCCTAAATCCCAAAAATGAGATAAGGTATTACCTTGATTGAACGCTGAGAACGAAGGTTGCGACTACTTCAAAACCATTTACACTCTACCACTCCTCAAGGAAAACCCTAGAACTGCAACAAGTAACACATCGTAAAGAAGGAAACAATAGTCGATACTCAAAAGATGAATAAAAGGGTATTCAGATTAAAGAAAAAGAATAGAAGAGAACATGTTTAATCAAAAAGTGAGGAGTATAAACACTTTACCAATAATCAGAAACACTTGAAGCACTGGAACAACAAGAAGCAATGAAGAGAAGATCGGCATAGAGAGTGATAAAACAAAAGGGTGATATTCGACTAACCTACAATCGATAAGGACAGAAAAGAAACAACAAAGAGAAGAGGGGAAGAGAAAAGAGGATTCAGTAGAGGAGAGAACCAAAGAGCTATTTAGCCAAACCAAAAAAAAAAAAAGAATTAAAGGGAAGAGCAGAAAAAAGAAAATGAACAAAACCGAGAGGTACTCGAATTCTTAGCCAAAATTTGGCACCAAAAGCAAATAGGTGAAAAGAATGCTTACCGAAACAGAAGTAGACAGAAAGAAAACAATCCAAAATCCCCCAAAACCGGTTATCTGAGTGCCTAGTGACCAAATTCAGCACAAACACCTCCTCTCCATCAAACTCCTTAATTTTCTCCTAGTATCCCTTCCCTTATTCCTCCTTGAATTACTCCACCGTTTTCTCCTTAACTTCCCCAATAACTCCATTCAAATTCTATTCAAACTCTCCTTAGCTGTGTTTCAATCCAACTCCACTACCTACATAGCTCAAGCAGCAAAATAAATATTCCATTGTGCAACCCAGGACTTGAACCTCAGACCTCACAGTTACACAACACGCCACCTTGCCACTAGACCACAAGCTCTTTTTGTGACATAACACAAGCACTATTATTTATAAGGCCTATATGCCAGTGTCCAGATTCATTTATGAGCAAAACTAAAAATTCTGCAAAAGCCAAGACTTGAACCCAGGCTTCTCAAACACTCTCATACACACCCAAATCACTTAGCTATTAAAGCAAACAAGCAATTTGTGTCATATCATGCAAAAAATTAAAGACTTAAATTTTTGGGGCATTACAACTCTACCCCTTTAACGAAATTTCAGCCTCAAAATTTACCTGGTCAGAGTAGATGAGGGTATTGCCGACGCATCGCTTTCTCAGGTTCCCACGTAGCTTCTTCTGAACTGTGATAACGCCAAAGCTCTTTACCTAGTGGAATAGATTTCTTCCTCAGTACTTTAACCTCACGGTCCAATATCTACACTGGCTCCTCCTCGAAGGTCAGATCTAGCCTAACCTCGATCTCCTCGACTGGTACTATATGTATGGGATCCGATCGATAGTGCATTAGCAAGGAGACGTGGAACGCATCATGAATCCGGTCTAATTCTGGAGGTAACCCAAGTTGATAGGTGACCAGTCCTACACGCTTTAGTATATGGTAAGGCCCAATGAACCTAGGGCTAAGATTACCCTTCCCCCCAAACCTTAATATCTTTTTCCATAGAGAGACCTTGAGAAATATGAAGTTCCCCACAGAATACTCAATCTCTCGGTGTTTAAGATCCGTGTAAGACTTCTGCCTATTAGATGCTTCCTTCAACCGGTCTCGAACCAGTTTTACCTTCTCTTCGGTATTAGAAACTAACTCTGACCCCAAAACTCACCGCTCACCCAACTCAGTCCAACAGGTAGGAGTACGGCACCTACGACCATATAACGCCTCGTACGGTGCCATTTGAATACTAGACTGGTAGCTATTATTATACGCGAACTCTAGTTGCGGCAAATAGTCTTCCCAACTGCCACGAAAATCAATTACAAAACTTCTTAACATGTCCTCCAGTATCTGAATCACCCTCTCTGACTGACCATCTGTCTAAGGATGGAATGCAGTACTGAAGTCCAACCTAGTACTCAAAGCATCGTGTAACTTCTTCCAGAACCAAGATGTTAATCGAGGGTCTCTGTCAGATATGATGGAAACCAATACCCCATGCAATCTCACAATCTCAGCTGCATATAACTTGTTCTGCAACGAATAATCAGTACGAACTGGTATAAAATGAGCAGATTTAGTCAATCAGTCTACAAGAACCCATACCAAGTCCTTCTTAGTAGGCGTTAAGGGCAACCCACTCACAAAATCCATTGCTACCCTCTCCCACTTCCAAAGTGAAATCTTAACTGGTTGTAGTAACCCTGAAGGCAGCTGATGCTCAGCCTTAACTTGTTGGCACGTTAAGCACTTAGTCACAAAATCAGTAACTTCGCGTTTTAGTCCTGGCCACCAGTATAGCTCATAAAGATCTCAGTATAACTTGTTGCTGCCAGGATGTGTAGCATATGGACTACTATGTGCGTCCTGCAATATAGACTGCCTCAGATCAGGATCCCTCGGTACACAGACTCTCCCACGAAAACACAGTATTCCTTTACCATTCAACCCAAAATCTGCAGTCTTTCCATTCTCAACTTGTCGGAAACGAGAAACCAGTGACTCATCCAATAATTGTTTACTCTTAATCTGTTCAGTCCACATCGGTCTAACTTGCAGCTCAGTCAACAAGCTACCATCAACAAACAAGCTGAGATGAGCAAACATTTCTCTCAAATCAGATACAGCCTTGCGGCTCAGTGCGTCAGCTACCATGTTAGCCTTACCAAGGTTGTATTCAATCGAGCACTCATAATCCTTAAGTAGCTCTATCCATCTTCGTTGCCTAAGATTCAGCTCCTTCTAAGTGAGGAGGTACTTGAGGCTCTTGTGATCTGTGTAGATAATACACTTCTCACCGTATAAATAGTGCCTCCAAATTTTCAGTGCGAATACCACTGCGGCTAACTTCAAATCATGAGTAGGGCAATTCGCCTCGTGAGGATTAAGCTAACGAGACGCATAAGCAACCACCTTACCCTCCTGCATCAGGATACAACCCAAACCAACGTGTGATGCATCACTGTAGACAGTGAATTCCTTCCCAGATTCTGGTTGTATAAGGACAGGGGCCTCAGTCAAAACTTTCTTCAGTTTCTCAAAGCTTTCTTGCTACTTATCAATCCAGTTAAATGGTACCCCTTTACGCAGCAACTTAGTCATAGGTGCAGCAATCAAGGAAAACCCCTCAACAAAACATCTGTAATACCCTGCAAGACCTAGAAAGCTTCGAATCTCAGATACGGTCTTAGGTGGTTTCCAATCCAGTACGGCTTCAGTTTTTCAAGGATCAACCGTAATCCCCTCAGCAGATATTACGTGACCCAGAATTGCCAGTTCTCACAGCTAGAACTCACACTTGCTGAACTTAACGTACAATTGTTTCTCCCTTAAAATCTGTAGAACAATTTGGAGATGTGCATCATGTTCCTCCTCGGTTCTCAAATACACCAAGATATCGTCTATAAATACTACTATTAATCGGTCTAGGTAGGGCTGGAATACTTAGTTCATCAAGTCCATTAAGGCAGCTGGTGCATTCGTCAGCCCAAACGACATTACTAGGAACTCGTAATGACCATAACGAGTTCTAAAAGCAGTCTTATACACATCAGCCTCCTTAACACTCAGCTGATGGTGCCCAAAACGAAGATATATTATGTAGAAAATTGAAGCTCCTCCTAGCTGATCAAATAAATCATCAATCCTCGGGAAAGGATACTTATTCTTGATAGTTAGTTTATTCAATTGCCGATAGTCGATGCACATGTGCATGGACTCATCCTTCTTCTTTACGAACAACACTGGTGCTACCCACAGAGACACACTAGGTCAAATGAGTCCTCAATCCAGCAGTTCTTGGATTTGATCTATTAACTCTACCAGCTCCTTCGGTGCCATCCTATAAAGAGCGATAGACACTGGAGCTGTTCTCTGCAGGAGCTCAATACCAAATTCAACTTTGTGGTTCAAAGGCAACATAGGGAGCTCATCAAGAAATAAATCAGAAAATTTCTTAACTATTCTAATATCTCCAATAGAAGGACCTTCAGAATCAGATACACCAATATAGGCTAGAAACGCCTCACAACCCTTTCGAACCAGTTTTTCGACCCTTAATGCAGAGACCACATTATACAGAAAGTCCCTCCGCTCCCTAATCACTGCCACCTCCTCATCATCCGTAGTCTTCAACACCATACTCTTAGTAGCACAATTCAAACTTGCACGGTGTTTTACCAGCCAATCCATCCCCAAGATTAGGTCGAATTCACCAAATGGTAGCTCCATCAAATCCGATGGAAATATAACTCCTTGGACCTCTAAGGGCACATCTCTGAACAATTTGTCTACTCTTGCTGACTATCCCAGTAGACTTAACACAGTCATCTCATTAACAGTACTCTCACACATGACACCCAAGGTGCCAGACACAGTGTAGCAATGTATGAATGCGTAGACCCTATATCAATCAAAGCAGTGTAAGGTACATTATGAATTAGGAACATACTGGTTATAACATCTGGAGCGTCACCATCCTTTCGGTGGCGAGCAGCATAGGCCAGTGCTGGCTGCCTTGCCTCAATGTTACCAGCACCTCTGCCTGACGCTCCACGACCTCGTCCCACACCATTTCCACCACTGGCCTGCCCACGGTCTCTCGGTGGCTGCTGACCACCTCTCCCTGGTTGAACATAACCCTGACCTGCAGCTTGCATCTGAACAGGCCTCTGAGGACAATTCTTGACTTGATGCTCCATAGACCCACATCTGAAACATGATCTAATCTTCTTTTAGTACTCACTAGGTGATGTCTCCCACAATCAGCACAAGGCTGTGGTCTTGCAACAGGAACCCCAGCTCGGACTGGCGCATCAAGCCTGGCCTTCTTTTTAGGCCTTCCAAAAAATTTTGAGGGCTCGGAATCCCTCTTATATCTTCCCCTATCCATCTCATGATTCTGGCGCTCAGAGCGCTTCACGTCTTCGGCGATTTTCGCCTTTTCTACTAGGGCAGCAAAATCTCACTCCCTCTGCGGAGCTATCAAAACTCATAACTCATCTTAGAAGCCACCTTGAATCATGCACAGCGTTCATATTTGGTCTCCACTATCCCATAAGCATAGCGACTCAGTCGGAGGAACTCTGCCTCATATTCTGCCACAATTTTATTCCCTAGGTCAAGCTCAGAAATTCCCTTCTTCGGGTGTCCACATAACTTGCACTTACATGCTTTCCTTGGAATTCCACCTTAAAAGATTCCCATGTTAACCAGTCAGCCTGAGTACCTTCTCTCACGGTAAGCCACCATTGAGAGGCCTTGTCTCGCAGTAAAGATATTGCACCTTTTAGTTTTTGTTCAGAAGTGCAGTCGAGGCCGTCCATTATTCTCTCTGTAGCTTCCAGCCAGTATTCAGCCACATCAGGGGCTACTTTAGAAATACCCCTGAAGATTTTTGCTCCATTGGATCGGAGTCATTTTGAAATCAACCCATGGCCCACAGCACCAGTACTGGTCCCAGCGACCCTTTCCAGAATGCAGAGCATAGCTTGGGATAGTACATCATCCCCAGCTGCTGAATCGCATGATCCCATCTCAATCACTGGTGATGCTGGTGCCTCCCTAGCCTCGACAATAGGCATATGGCCTGATGCCGAAGACCCAGCCCTAGCACTTCCTCAGCCTCTACCGCAACCTCGTGTACCCCTTCCTCGAGTACCTCTAGTGCTCATATCAAATAACGTATTATCTATTTAAGAAGTTTTATGTATCAATTTGTAATTCCAGTAATTGTTAATAGATGTCTTATGAAAAACAGTAATCAGAATTTTATTTTCACAAATCAAGGTCTCCCTACAGTTTCCAATTTCCTACAGTTTCAGTTTACTATAACTAAAGAGTTTCAGTTTAGTCCTACTATCTATAATAGTCTCTCAGTGTATTTCAGCCCATGCAATCTATAGTATAAAGAAAAATTACGGATTCGGCGCTGGAGACAAGGTGTGCCACACTTGTAAACCTTCTAAAAGACTTCAAGAACAGTTTTCCAGAAATTCCAAATATTTTCAAAACCCATTCCACAATCGAGTTTTGTAACTCAACTCTGATACCACTAAATGTAACACCCCAAACTCAGCCTAGACAATACGGACGAATTTGGCATGTCACATTTAAGTGTTTTTAGAAAATTAAACTTGTTGTTAAAAAATTGTTTCTAAGTTTAAACCCCTTTATTTTTATTTAACAACTCATCTAGTCAAAACATTTGCCTTATTATCTACTATTGTTATAATAAGTTGATTTAAAATCGTGGAAGCTTTTGAAAACTCTAATGTTTAAATTTCGTGTCTTTGAAAACAGTAATTATTTTGAAAATTCATCTTCTCCTAAACTAGCAGTTTAAAATAAGTAAACAAAGCCCAATTTAAAATTTAAACAAACATAAGTGACCTTATTACATAAACAAAACCCAACAGAAACTTTAAATTTAAATGAAAGCAAGTGTAGAATAGCTATAGTTGTGTGGCCACCTTCGAGCCCCTCACAGTACCAAATCGTCTATGGCCGAGGATTACCTGTATAGTTAAAAGGAAAGGGTGAGTTTACGAAAACTCAGTGTGTAATCCCCTATCAGCCAGTTAGTATACAACATGCAGTAACCGTCTGGGCGTGAGCCCTACTCAGTAATAGTACAGTGTGGGTCTTAGCCCAATACAGTAACATTATAGGCTTTAGCCCAATACCATATCAGTACAGTGCAATAATGCAACCCATCCCAATCCAGCCAACACACCACTCCATACCACCAATACACCATGTGGGGATAAAATCGACCCACCTAGCCAACACACCAATATTGCGTGAGCTACCACTAACGATGCTCGCAAAGAAGGTCATCGATGCTGATATCACAATAAAGCTGGCAATAACAGTATATGTGGCAAAGCCACCAGTACAGTATACTTACTCCATAACAGTATCCCAACCTCATGCAGTATGTCATGTCATAAATCATACGTATATGTAGAATGTCATACTCAATAACAGTCATCTACAAATCATGAACACATCAGTCAACCTACCTTTAGGGGTATAACAGTTATTTCCATCTATTAGGGGTAAAATAGTCATTTCACCCTTTAGGGCTATTTTGGTCATTTTACCTACTTTGGGGTCTCGGTATAGATATCGACCTCTCAGAAGGTCAATAGTCACCTCGAGCAATTCCAGTAACCTAAACGGTCATAACAGTGTAAATGGGCCCAAGGCCCATTGTAACGCGTCAAAATCTCGAAGCCCTAATTTTTGTGCACTAAAGTTGGTATGTATGAGTAGCACTTAGAATATTAATTTTGTGGTACTACCAGGTTTATTTGAAGTCTTAAGGATGGGGAAAAACATAGGAAAAAAAAGTTAATTTTTGCCTTAGTGGACCCTAGTCTTAGGCTTTAGGCCAGGATAAAAGGAAAATAGAACACAAGTGGGCATGTGGTCTAGTAGAAGGATGGTGTCACTTGGGGGAGCTACAAGGTGGCGTGAAGAGGTCCAATGTTTGAGCAGAGGTAAGGCATTTTAAGAGTGTTTATTTTGCATAGTGGACGGCCAGAGTTATGTTGAAATGGAACTCTCTCGTTAGAGTGTTTCACTTGGTTTTGTGAGCTGATAGAGGAGGAAAATTCAGATGAGATGGAAGGATTATCAAGAGAGAAAAGTTAGGAGATGAGGAGTGTGGATGTGATGGTGCTGATTGGGACTCTGAGGGAAAGGAGTTTCGGTTGTTGGCTATAAAAGTAGGGTGTCGAATCCCTTTGAGAAGTTCTTAGAAATTTTGTTTTTCTCCCCCTCAGCCGAATTCTTCCATTTGCTGAAAAAAAGAACCCATCATTCTTTTTGCCAAAAATTCCTCTTAAGTGTTGTGTTCTTTTTCTTTCTCTGAAAGTCGAATACACCATTATATCATATAACCCTACTTGTGCCGATTCTTAGTTATTTCTCCTTCATCACAAAAATTGTTACCCACTTTTGGTCAAGTTTAAAAGCCGAATCTTGTTGGTAGCTATCTAGGCCGCAGGACCAAATGAGGGTTTTTAGGTAAGATTCAGAGATCACAAATGTGGTAGGTAAGGATCGTTAGCAAGAGGTAAGTGCACTCGTCTCGGTTGTGGTTTAGTAATGGCCGAATGTAATATGGCTTATAGGGGTGACTTATGAGGAATATGGGACACTTGATTCTGAAGATATATGTCTGGGTGCAAATCTAGAGGATAATCGTAAATAGTAACAAAGGAAGGGCTACTAGAACGGGTGGCACACGGTAAGGTTACGGTGATGTTTCGATTTTTGATAAAGCGTGTGTTAAGCCATGATTCATCGTTAGGTGATGTTAATTATAGGTTGGTGATTAAGGGGTTTGCAGCACGCGTGGTTATCAAGTGTGTACAAACACTACACATACGATATTGGCAACGCCGAAAAGCCGAAAAGCCAAAAGTTGCTAAATGGGCTTGCCGAACTTATGGGCCCAAAACGGCAAGGGTTGATATGTGAGCATGAATAATGAATTGGCATGAACTGTTGTATGATTGGATTGTAATTGAGCTCAATAGGCTATAAGAGCATGAAATTGGTTTAATGGGCTATATGACATGAAATGGGCTTAATGGGCCTTAAGAGATTTTAGGAATATATGTTAGGGTTTAGTGGACTCTAGGCCTAGTTTGACAAACTCTTGAATAACATAAAACTCTTGTAATAATCAAACATGCCTGTGGACAAGTCGATAGGTTAAGGTGTGGCAATAGACATATGCATGTCTAGGATTGGATCTAGGGAGAGCTTGGTATTTAAGCGGTCCTAGTGGCCCACCTCCTCTTCTCTGGTACCCTACTTGGTGCATAGTGTCTGTTCACTTTAGCCACGAGGACTTGTTTATGGGCCAAAGTTCATAGCTAAAACACGATAAGTAAGAAATTACGAGGATACCCCTGAAGTGTAAAATTACCAGAACACCCCTGTAGGGTGAATGATTAGAATACCCCTATGTGATGAATATGAGCTTTCTGGATGTTACTCATGTCCTTGCTGCATTCATACGATAATCTGTTTAGGATGCATATGGGTGGGAAATCATTGTACGGAGGAAGAATTTGAGGATCGCATAGTCGCTTGACGATCGTGGATCCACCGGTGGCTTTAAGCCCTTTATATGATTAGCAGCTTTTCTGCAACGTTGAGTAGTGCCGCTGTTAGTGCTACCTTTGGAGTGTAGCGGAGGGGTGGGTCGATTTAGAAATCCCCACAGGTGCACAAGGTTGGAAGGGAAATGGTGTGTAGTGGATGGATTGTTGGGGAGGGTTTTGCATAACCTTGTTATTATGGGTTCAGGCCCAAGACCATCGATTGTGATAGGGTTTAGGCCCAATGTGATAATTGTATATTGTATTAAAGCCAAGGGCTGTACACACTGAGTTTCGAAACTCACACCCTTCTATTTAATGTTTTAGGTGATGCACAGTAGACGGTTCGACGTGGAAGGGGACTCGAGGATGGCCACATTGCAAGTGATTTAGACATTTTGTTACTTTATTTCGTATAACTCTATTATTTTAATCACTTTATTTTTGTTGGGTTGTAATAAGGCCTTGTAACTCCAAATTGACTTTACTTATGGGTTTTATTATTCTGTTTATTTATTGAACTTAATTAAATTTCTTAAGAATAAACATGATTTTCGAAATAACTCAACACATTTTATTAAAATATAGGCTTTTTATCTTAACTTAACAAGACTTAAGAGTTTTTTTTGGGAATCTTAACCTCAAACAGGAATTTTTCGCTAAACAAAGTCATTTTGAATTTTTACTTGATATGACATTGTCAGATTTGGCCATAGCGTCTGGGCCGGGTCTGGGGGTGTTACATTTTGTGGTATCAGAGCCTAGTTGGAAAGCTCGAGCTATGAAATAGGCCTTAGATTTTGGTTTTTTTTTACATGTAGATTAGAAAGTTTAGCAGGATTCTGGCAGTGTAGTTCACCGAGCCCTTGATGTCGAGCCAATTAAGTTTTTTTATGTTCTTTTACTGTTTAAATCACTGAACTATATTTAGATATTGGGCTACTTTAAATAATAGGTCTTTAGAGACTAAAGCCCGTAGGAAACTTAAGCCTGTAGTAGGTATATGTCCGCGAAATAACTTCTAAATTGTTATTTACATAAGACATGTGCTCTAAACAGTGAAACTATGCACTAATTTCATAAAATTCTAATTCAGAAATATGCATGCAACGAAAAGCGCTAGAAGAGGTGCAAGAGGTCGCTGCCGAGGCCGTAGGAGTGTTTGGGCTGGGTCTTCGGAGTCAGGACATATGCCCAACGTTGGAGTAGGGGAGGCTCTGGCCTCACCAGTAGCTGAAAGGGGACCGTACGACTGGGCTGCCGCTACAAAAGATGCAGTATCGCAAGCTATGTTACGAATCTTAGAAAGGGTTGTTGAGCCCAATATTGGTACGGGGAGTCGTGGGTCGATCGCGAAGCGACTCCGAGCTAATGGGGCAGAGATCTTCGAAGGAGTAGCGGGGGTGGCCTCGAATGTGGCAGAGTATTGGTTGGAAGCAACAGAGAGAATATGGACAACCTGGATTGCACGGCGGACCAAAAGTTAAAAGGGGCAATATCTTTACTGAGGGATGAAGCTTATCAGTGGTGGTTGACCTAAAGGAGGGCAACCAACCAGAGCAGATCACTTGGGAGTTCTTCAAATTGACATTCCAAGGGAAGTACATTAGAGCAGGCTATGTGGATGCCCGAAGGAAGGAGTTTTTGAATCTGACTAAGGGAGATGAGCCGGTAGCAGAATTCGAGGCTAAGTTTATGCGCCTTAGTCGATCTGCCAAAGGAATAGTCGAAACAGAGTATGAGAGATGTGTTCGGTTTGAGGATGGGTTAAGAGACAGCCTTAGGGTGCTAATAGCTCCACAGAGGGAGCGAGACTTTGCGCTCTTGGCGGAGAAAGCAAAGATAGTCGAGGAAGTAAAGCGCACGTAACGCCTCAACCGAGAAAATGAGAAGGGCAAGAACAAACGGAAAGTGGAAGCTATGGGGACCGAGAAGAGGCTTACGAGAAGGGCTAGAGTGAATGGGTCGGTTACGACTGTGGCCCCTGTTACTATTGCTAATACCGGGATACCACCTTGTGAGGTGTGTGGAAAAGGGCATACGGGTGAATGTTGGAAGAGAATAGAAGCTTGTTTGAGCTATGGGTCTATGGAACATAAGATTAGAGAGTGCCCGAGAAGGCCAAATCAGGAGCGAGCTGATGGTAGAGGTAACTTTCAGCGACAAAGGGGTGGTTAACAACTGCCAAGGGGCCGTAGACAAGTCAGAGGCGGCAATGGCGCAGGATGAGGACATGGAGCACCGGGGAGAGGTGCAAGATAGGTAGAGCCAGGGCAGCCAGCCTTAGTATTTGCTGCTCGTCGCAGAGAGGAAGGAGATGCACCAGATGTAATAACGTCTACGTTCTTTATTCGTGAGCTACCTTATATTGCACTAATTGATGTGGGGTCGAGACATTCATACATTGCATGCAATAGGACTGAAACAGTAGGGGTTGAGTGTGAAATTGTTGGAATGAAATGACTGTGTTAAGTCCTTTAGGGCAATCGGTGGAAGTTAACAAGATGTTTAGGAATGTACCATTGGTAGTTCAAAGAGTTACCTTCTTAGCTGACTTAACAGAATTATCATTTGGTGAGTTTGACCTCATCTTAGGCATGGATTGGTTGACGAGGCATCGGGCAACTTTGGATTGTCTTGTGAAGTGGATGGTGTTAAAAATTGTGGGAGATGTTAAGGTAGTGGTGATCAGGGAATGACGTGATTACTTGTCGAACGTGATTTCGGCTTTAAGCTCAGAGAAGTTGGTGAGGAAGTGATACAAATCGTCTCGGGTTGATAACGAATTGTAAATGTTGCCCGATCGTAAATTAGGTAGTTTTTCTTTTAAATAACAAAAAAGATAATTTTATTGAGATAATGTCTTTGAAAGGTAAGGGGTTGAGATGGATACGTATTTGAAACAAGAAAGAACCTTTAATAAAAATTAAAGACCCGAATCTTATAAGTTTCAAATTGATGAAAGATGTTTTGAATAAAAATCGAGACCCACTATCTAGCAAGATAGGAACCAACGGTATAGATAAATGAACGCCACACCTGAAAGGATGATAAGTTTGAAACAAGTATAGAACGACGCCACTAGAAACTAGATAACTCAATTAGATGTTGAAGCATGATTGGGGGTTGCTCTAGGCGTAGCTCTTCGTTTTAGCTATTTTTCGACGTTTATTGCCATGTGAACCATTTTGATGATATTGAAGTAATGGTGTAATTCTGCAACATTTGCGATATCTCGATTAAGGCCGGCGCTAAAGCGTGCCATTGTGGCTTCTTAGTCTTCCTCTACATTGGCTCGGATCATGGCCACTTCCATTTCCTTGTAGTAATCCTCCACGCTTCGGTGACCTTGAGTTAGGCTTTGCAACTTTTGATGCAACTCACGATGATAGTAGGTTGGGATGAATCTTTTCCGCATTAGTGCCTTCATTTCCGCCCATGTAGATATTGGACGTTCACCATTCCATCTTCGGTTCGTTGTTAATTGATCCCACCAAATAATAGCATAATCAGAAAATTCGATGGCAGCAAGTTTCACCTTCTTATTTTTTGAATAATTATGGCATTCGAAGATGAATTCCACCTTCTTTTCCTACTCAAGGTAGGCTTCCGGATCGGACCGTCCTTGGAAAGCAGGAATCGCCATTTTAATATTCTTCAAGTCGTCATCAACCCATTCTCGATCTCTTCATTCACGGACTCGTGGACCTCCTCTCCGTTCATTGTGTTCGAAAGCGGGATTGCTGTCGACTTCACTTGGTTCATAGATGTCGTTGTCATGCAACCAAGGTTGTTCTCGTCCCCTTCTTAGAATTGGAGGCGTGTTTGCTCGAGGCCTCCGTTCATCTCTTCGATCCAATCATTCGTTGATTGATTGGAATAAACGTGTGATTTCGCGTATTACGGTTTGAAAATCTGGATCTCTCCCTTCACGATCATTTCTTCGGGGCTGCAATCCTCTTCTACCTCCGACGGTGTCGGATGCTTCGTCGCTTATTATTCGACGTTCGGGTCTCCTAGACATGTTAAACAAAATTACTGAATCCTCACTACAATCCTCTCTTGTTCACTCACAAAGAAATTATCAACACTCACACTCGTGTTTTCACTCAATTTCTGGCTTTTTCCTTAATGTAATCACTCTTGCCTTTTACCGCTCTAATTCACTCTTCTAGATTCTAGAAGGTTGTCTTTTACTTACTAGCAACTCGTAGGTTGTTTCAAGAGTTAAAAGGTTAAAATTGGTCTCGAAAAAAAAGGTAGGCTTTGAAAGGGTAGAAAGTTGATAGGTGGTGGGTCGAAAAAAAAAATAAGGCTCGACAGTAGAGGTGGTGAATTATGAAGAGTTTGAAAATCCAGATACTACGATACTTTTTTTTTACTTGAAATTTTTTTTAAACTTACTCAGAAAAACTCGAGATGATCAAAACGTGCCTAATTTAATTGGCTCTGATACCAACTGATACGAATCGTCTCGAGTTGATAACGAATCGTAAATGTTGCACGATCATAAATTAGGTAGTTTTTCTTTTAAATAACAAAAAGGATAATTTTATTGAGATAATGTCTTTGAAAGGTAAAGATAGGTAAGGGGTTGAGATGGATACGTATTTGAAACAAGAAAGAACCTTTAATAAAAATTAAAGACCCGAATCTTATAAGTTTCAAATTGATGAAAGATGTTTTGAATAAAAACCGAGACCCACTATCTAGCAAGATAGGAACCAACGGTATAGATAAATGAACGCCACACCCAAAAGGATGATAAGTTCGAAACAAGGATAGAACGACGCCACTAGAAACTAGATAAGTCAATTCGAACCTTGAGAATTAGGAGAGTGAAATAAACTCACCAAAAGAAATTCTTCATTCATTCAAATTCAAAAAGTGTTCTCAATGAGAATTTAACAAGCTATTTGTAGGAACCATTTTTAAAGTCCTCATGAGAAGATAACATGGCCGTCCTTATTTAATTCATAGGCCTCCACTAATTTTCCAAGACATTGCCGTCCATATAGGCCTCCACTAATTTCCCACACTTGCAAATTTCCAGCTTGTTTATTCACCCACAAGACCAATGTTATATAATTTAATGCAAACTAAGATTTCTTCCCTTATCATGCCGTCCAACGACCCTCTAATAGCTAGTGATTTTCATTATTTTAATTCAAGGATGGATAACCCCATATCCCATGTGTTCAAATTAAATTCCTTTTCTCATGCACTACTCTTTGCCGTCCAACAACCCACTAACCACACATGCTCCCTTTTAATATCTCACAAACACATGCTTTAATTATTTTCCACTATAGCCGTCCATGCCTAAGCTCCACCAAAGTTTGTTGCCGTATGCTACTTGTAATTGCCATATGTTTGACTAAACTATTCCAATTTAAAAGTGCTATGCCGTCCATTATTTCCTTCCATGCATGCTTTCCCATTTGCTATTATTTTATGCGCACATGGCCTAATTTAAATGTGTTTTGCCGTCCACTATTTAAGGTGATACTTCAATTATTTTACAATTCTTTAATCCACCCTTTTGCACATTTGTTAATTCTTTAATCCACTATGCCGTCTATGCTCTCACCCATGCCTTGGTGGTCTTCAATTATTTATTCCTTGGAGATATTCTTCAATTGTTTATATCCACCATGCCGTCCATGCACTCACCCATGCCTTGAGTAAAATTTGTTTTGTGCGTTCCATTTGTTTGTCTCTCAGCTACCATCTTCCATGACATCTTATTATTCAACTTGCATAAAAAACGTGGGGCAACTACAAAGGCATATAAACCAACATTATTAGCAAAATTCGGCTGACCACAATTAGCACAAATTTTTAATCAATTTATTTAAACACTAGGTAAAGCATACTAACATTCAACTTCGACAAAGGATTTATTAGAAATTCGTACTATCTAAACAAACTAATGTGAACTAAGAAAATGCAACAACTACTGAAATTAAATCAAACATGCGTAATTTAAAGTGTTAAATAAACTAGCAGTTGGACTAGCTAGTATATTCAACTTCAAGTAAGTTGTAAAAGTTCAGCATGTTTTTGGGTTCTTTTCTATCGTCATTCCAAATTTGTGCCACCAAAACCATCGCGGCATCTTTGAATTGTTTGGTACGGGAACGTGTAATTGGCCCATTAGGTAGCTCAATTGGGTCATGGTTGACGTCCATCACAGGCTTCGTAGGTGAGTTCGTATTAGGAGGGGCTGTGAAGCTTACTTACCCTACATTAGTGATTTGGAATCTAAGAGTTTTACTGTTAAGGATTTGAGAACAGTAAAAGAATTTCCTGATGTTTTTCTAGAGGAATTGCCTGGGTTACCTCCTAATAGAGAAGTGGAGTTTGGAATAGAATTGTTACCTTGTACGGCTCCAGTGTCCATCGCACCTTATAGGATGGCACCGAAGAAGCTGGTGGACTTGAAGGCCCAGATTCATGAGTTATTAGACTGCAGATTTATTAGACCAAGTGTGTCTCCATGGGGAGCATCGAAATTATTCGTGAAGAAGAAGGATGGGTCCATGAGGATGTGTATCGATTATAGGCAATTGAACCAGTTAACCATTAAGAATAAGTACCCCCTGCCTAGGATAGATGACCTTTTCGATCAACTTAGGGGAGCCTCAGTTTTCTCGAAGATTGACTTGCGTTTAGGGTACCATCAACTAAGGGTTAAGGAAACAGATGTGTATAAGACAGCTTTCAGAACTTGTTATGGACATTACGAGTTTTTGGTGATGCCTTTTGGGCTAACAAACGCACCTTCTGCTTTTATGGATCCTATGAATTGGGTTTTTCAACCGTACCTAGACCAGTTCGTAGTAGTCTTCATAGATGACATCTTGGTATACTCGAGAACGGAGGTTGATCATGATGCACACTTAAGGATTGTGTTGCAGATTCTAAGAGAGAAACAACTTTATGCCAAGTTTAGCAAGTGCTAATTCTGGCTAAGTGAAGTCCCTAATAAACCGTAATTATGACATATTTTAACCCCGCATTTAGCTTACTTTTGGATGATTTATCCCTTGATTTATATAAAAAGGTGCTCTTAATCCTTTCTTTTCATGTCTTATACCCAGGAAAGCGCCTAAGGATTAAAAGAACGTAAAACAGACCCAAAACGGAGTAAAATGGGCCTTAGCAAGGAATCGAAACGGCCTGGCCCAAAGTCCACAAGGCCGTGACACACCGATCAACACGGCCTCTCCCCTAATTTACATGGCCGTGCCTCATTAAAGAATCCAAACACGGCCTGAAGTCGATCCACACAGCCGTGCTACATGGCCGTGCCTCTGTCGTCAGAATGAGTAATTTCAGTCGGAAAAGGATACTTAGGGAGAAAGAACTGCATTCCAAAGAGCCTATATATATCCTCTAAGTGCCACAATTAAAGGGGAGGCGAGCTAGGCCAAGTAGCCAGGCCGAAAAGGGCAGAATTGTGGGAATTGCTCTAAGTTAGCCAGTTGATCCATCCCAAGAAGTCAGAATTATACTCAAGATGGCGGAATTCTCCTTCAATTCCTTCAGGGAGTTTTAGGAATTTCTTATGTTTTGTTTTATCTTTTCTCTTGAGATGTTTTCTTTCTTAGTTATGAACTAAACCCCTCAGATACCTGAAGGGGGTGAAACCTAGATGAATCTTGTTATTTGATTTCTAAATTTTATGATAAATACTTAGTTTGTTCTTAATTATGCATGCTTAATCCAAATCTGATGTGTTTAGGTGGAAGAAGAATAGACCCTGCTTAAGAGTAGATCTAGTGTAATTAAGCAGAGTTGATCGAACGCCTAGAGATAGGGTTACAAGATTTTGCCGGATTAGGGTGAAACCTAATATGGTAATCCACAAATCGATTTACTGCTATTCTAGAGGGTTATTATAAGAAAATGAGAGTTCCACTAATTAACCTAAGGTTAGACGTTATTTGACTCAAGAGAGGGTTTAATATAGGTTAGGGAATCCTACGGATCAAGCTAAGTAAATAAATCATATGATTCAAGGTTAGATAACAAGTGAAGTCTAGGTGGATTCTTCCTAAGGGTATCGTCGTGATCAATTGAGTTTTCTTCAAGTTATTTCCCAATTAGTTCTTTTTGTCTTAGTGACCTTAGCCTAGTTGTCGTTAAATTTAGATTAAAACAACTTCACTTTATTTTTAAGGCTAAATAATAAAAAGAAAGTTAGTATTAATACTTTTGGTTCCTTTGGGTTCGATATCCGGTCTTGCCTAAGCTATACTACTGTTCGATAGGTACACTTGCCTTTAATCATTGTCAGAGTTAGTTTTCAGGTTTGATCATTCTTTTATAAATTTTAAAGCTTTGATTTCAGTGATCAGTCACTTTCTTAGGGCATGTAGTCTCAGCCGAAGGCATCAGAGTTGATCTTCGGAAGGTGGAAGCAGTCTTGGATTTGAAACGACCTAAGACGGTGTCAGAAATTTGGAGTTTTATAGGCCTGGTAGGGTACTATAGGCAGTTTGTGAAAGGGTTCTCCCTAATCGCTGCACCCTTGACCAAGCTGCTACGGAAGGGAGTGTCGTTTGTGTGGACTAATAAACACCAAGAAAGCTTTGAGAAGCTTAAGAAGGTTTTACTAGAGGCCCCTGTGTTGACTCAGCCAGAGCCCGAAAAGGAGTTTACGGCTTATAGTGATGCGTCACACGTGGGCTTAGATTGGTTTTGATGTAGGAAGGGAAGGTGGTTACTTATGCGTCGTGCCAGCTTAAGACTTACGAGGGGAATTACCCAACCCACAATTTGGAGTTGGCAACAGTGGTTTTTGTACTTAAGATTTGGAGGCATTACTTGTATGGAAAAAAGTGCACCATTTATACAGATCACAAGAGTCTAAAGTACCTCTTGACTTAGAAGGAGTTGAACTTGAGGCAGCGCAGATGGATTGAGCTGTTAAAGGATTATGATTGCACAATCGAATATCACCCGGGCAAAGCGAATGTGGTGGCTGATGCACTAAGCCATATGGCTATGTTGGATTTGAGGGCAATGTGCGCTCGGTTGAGTTTGTATGACAATGGAAGTTTGTTAGCCAAATTGCAAGTGAAGCCACTGTGGGTTGAGTAGATTAAAGTTAAATAGTCATTGGATGAAACTCTAAGTTCTCGATTCAAGCAAATTGAGAATGGTGAAACGGCAGATTTTGGGATAAATGGTGATGGGTTATTGTGTTTTTCTGGTAGAATTTGTGTGCCAAGGGACGAAGAGCTAAGAAAGTTTATATTGCGGGAAGCGCATAGTAGTTCCTATGCTATGCACCCCGGAGGTAACACGATGTATCGAGATTTGTGAGAGCTTTATTGGTGGCTGGGGTTGAAACGCGAGGTTACGGACTTTGTTGGCAAATGTTTGATATCAGCAACTGAAAGTGGAAGATCAGTTGCCATCAGGATTACTTCAGCCAATTAAGATCCCACTATGGAAGTGGGAGCAGGTTACCATGGATTTTATTAGTGGGCTACCCTTGACGCCTGCTAAGAAGGACTCTGTGTGGGTCACTGTGGATCGGTTAACTAAGTCTGCCCAGTTATACCGGTCCGCACTAAATACTCATTACAGAAGTTGGCACGATTGTATGTGGCAGAGATTGTGAGATTGTATGGGGTTTCGGTTTCTATTATATCTAATAGAGATCCACATTTTGCATCTCACTTTTGGAAGAAGCTGCATGAAGCATTGGGTACGAGGTTGGATTTTAGTATGACATTCCACCTTCAGACTGATGGTCAGTCAGAGTGGGTAATTCAAGTTTTGGAGGATATGCTGAGAGGGTGTGTAACATAGTTTCGAGGTAGTTGGGAGGACTACTTACCGTTAGATGAATTCGTGTATAATAATAGTTATTAGGCAAGTATTGGAATGACTCCATATGAAGCACTATATGAGCGAAGATGTCGTACTCTGACTTGTTGGAAGGAGTTGGGTGAGCAACGAGTTTTGGATCGGAGTTTATAGTTGAGACCGAAGATAAGGTAAGGTTGATTCGGGAATAGTTGAAAGAGGTGGTGGATAGGCAGAAGTCGTATGTTGACCTCAAACAAAAAGAGATCGAGTATGCTATGAGGGACATGGTTTTTCTCAAGGTTTCCCCTTGGAAGAAGGTGTTAAGATTTGGTCGGAAAGGTAAGTTAAGCCCTAAATTCATTGGGCCATATCGGATGTTGAAGCGAATTGGGCCAGTTGCCTATCAGCTAGAATTGTCGTCTAAATTGAACCAAATACACGATGTGTTCCAGTGTCAATGTTAAGGTGTTATCGCTCAGATCCTTCTCACATCATGTCAGTCGAAGAGATCGAGGTTAGACCAGACCTAACTTTTGAAGAGGAATCGGTTCAGATAATTGGTCAAGATGTTAAGGTACTAAGAAGGAAGTCTGTCCCTTTAGTCAAAGTGCTTTGGCGTAACCATAATACCGAGGAGGGTACTAGGGAGCCCGAGGAGGCAATGCGACCACAATACCCTCACTTGTTTCAAGCAGGTAAATTTCGAGGCCGAAATTTTTTTTAGACGGGTAGAATTGTAATGCCCCAAAATCCCGAAACCCTAATTTCTGTCCACTAAAGTTGGTATGTATGAGTAGCACTTAGAATATTATTTTTGCGGTATTACCAGGTTTATTTGAAGTCTTAAGGATGGGGAAAACCATAGGAAAAAAAGTTAATTTTTGCCATAGTGGACCCTATTCTCTGGCTTTAGGCCTCTTAAGCAGGATAAAAGGAAAATAGGACACAAGTAGGCCTGTGGTCTAGTGGCAAGATGGCGTCACTTGGGGGAGCTATAAGGTGGCGTGAAGAGGTCCAAGGTTCGAGCAAAGGTAAGGCATTTTAGGAGTGTTTATTTTGCATAGTGGACGGACAGAGTTGTGTTGAAATGGAACTTTTTCGTTGGTGTGTTTGACTTGGTTTTGTGAGCTGATAGAGGAGGAAAATTCAGATGAGATGGAAGGATTATCAGAGAGAAAAGTTAGAAGATGAGGAGTGTGGATGTGATGGTGCCAATTGGGACTCTGAGGGAAGGGAGTTTTGGCTGTTGGCTATAAAAGAAGGGTGTCGAATCCCTTTGAGAGGTTCTTAGAAATTTTGTTTTTCAACCCCTCAGCTGAATTCTTCCATTTGCCGAAAAAAAGAACCCATCATTCTTTTTGTCGAAAATTCCTATTAAGTGTTGTGTTCTTTTTCTTTCTCTGGTAGCCGAATACACCTTTATATCATATTGCCCTACTTGTGTCGATTCTTTGTTATTTCTCTTTCATCACAATCGGTTGTTACCCACTTTTGGTTAAGTTTAAAAGCCAAATCTTGTCGGTAGCTATCTAGGCCGCAGGATCAAAGGAAGGTTTCGGGTAAGATTTAGAGATCACAAACGTGGTACGGATTGTTAACAAGAGGTAAGTGCACTCGTCTCGGTTGTGGTTTAGTAATGGCCGAATGTAATATGGCTTATAGAGGTGACTTATGACGAATATGGGTCACTTGATTTTGACGATATATGTTTGGGTGCAGATCTAGAGGATAATTGCAAATAGTAGCAAAGGAAGGGCTAGTAGAATGTGTGGCACACGGTAAGGTTACGGTGAGGTTTCGTTTCTAATAAAGTGTGTATTAAGCCATGATTCATCGTTAAGTGATGTCGATTGTAGGTTGGTGATTAAGGGGTTTGCAGCACGCGTGGTTACCAGGTGTGTACAAACACTACACACACGATATCGGCAACGTCAAAAACCCAAAAAGCCGAAAAGCTAAAAGTGGTTAAATGGGCCTGCCGAACTTATGGGCCCAAAACGACAAGGGTTGATATGTGAACATGAATAATGAATTGGCATGAATGGTTGTATGATTGGATTGTAATTGAGCCCAATGGGCTATAAGAGCATGAAATTGGTTTAATGGGCTATATGACATGGAATAGGCTTAATGGGACTTAAGAGATTTTAGGAATATATGTTAGGGTTTAGTGGACTCTAGGCCTAGTTTGACAAACTCTTGAATAACATAAAACTCTTGTAATAATCAAACATGTCTATGGACAAGTCGATAGGTTAAGGTGTGGCAATGGACATATGCATGTCTAGGATTGGATCTAGGGAGAGCTTGGTACTTAAGCGGTCCTAATGGCCCACCTCCTCTTCTCTGGTATCCTACCTGGTGCATAGTGTCTGTTCACTTTAGCCGCGAGAACTTGTTGATGGACCAAAGTTAATAGCTAAAACCTGACAAGTAAGAAATTACGAGGATACCCTTGAAGGGTAAAATTATGAGAATACCCCTGTAGGGTAGAATGATTGGAATACCCCTATGTGATGAATATGAGTTTTATGGATGTTACTCATGTGCTTGCTGCATTCATACAATAATCTGTTTAGGATGCATATGGGTGGGAAATCGTTGTACGGAGGAAGAATTTGAAGGTTGTATAGTCACTTGACGACCATGGATCCACCGGTGGCTTTAAGCCTATTAAATGATTAGCAGCTTTGCTGCAACGTTGAGTAGTGCCGCTGTTGGTGCTACCTTTGGAGTGTAGCGGAGGGGTGGGTCGATTTATAAATCCCCACTAGTGCATAAGGTTGGAAGGGAAATGGTGTGTAGCGGATGGATTTTTGGGAAGGGTTTTGCATAACCTTGTTTCCATATAAAATAATATGAGGTCATTGTGGGTTAAGGCCCAAGACCAACGATTGTGATAGGGCTTAGGCCCAATGTGATAATTGTATATTGTATTGAATGCCAAGGGTTGTACGCACTGAGTTTCGAAACTCACACCCTTCTATTTAATGTTTCAGGTGATGCACAGTAGACGGTTCAACGTGAAAGGGAACTCGGAGATGGCCATATTGCAAGTGATTTAGACGTTTTGTTACTTTATTTCGTATAACTTTATTATTTTAATCACTTTATTTTCGTTGGGTTGTAATAAGGCCCTATAACTCCAAATTGACTTTACTTATGGGTTTTAGTATTACTGTTTATTTATTAAACTTAATTAAATTTCTTAAGAATAAACATGATTTTCGAAACAACTCAACACATGGACGTTTTATTAAAATATGGGTTTTTTATCTTAACTTAACAAGACAACGATTAAAGGCAAGTGTACCTATTGAACAGTAGTATAGCTTAGGCAAGACCGGATATCGAACCCAAAGGAACTAAGCGTACTAATACTAACTTTCTTTTTATTATTTAGCCTTAAAATTAGAGTGAAGTTGCTTTAAACTATATTGACGAAGACTAAACTCAGGAAACAAATACAAAAAGAACGGATAGGAAAATAACTTTGAAGGTAAACTCAGTTGATTATGACGATACCCTTAGGAAGAATCCACCTAAACTTCACTTGTTATCTGACCCTAAATTATATGATTTCTTTACTTAGCTTGATCCGTAAGACTCCCTAACCTATATTAAACCCTCTCTCGAGGCGAATAACGTCTAACCCTAGGTTAATTAGTGGAACTCTCGTTCGCTTATAATAACCCCCTAGGATAGCAGTAAATCGATCAATGGACTCCCATATTACGTTTCACCCTAATCCGGCAAAATCTCGTAACCCTATCTCTAGGCGTTCGATCAACTCCGCTTAATTATGTTAGATCTACTCTTAGGCAGGGTCTATTCCTCCTCCACCTAAGCACATTAGATTTGGATTAAACAACATAATTAAGAGCAAACTAAGCAATTATCATATAACTTAGAAATCAAATAACAAAATCTAGGTTTCATCCCCTTCAGATATCTGAAGGGTTTAGTTCATAATGAATAAAAAGAACATCACAAGAGAAAAGTTGAAACAAAACATAAGAAAAACCCTAAAACCCCCTGAAGGAATTGAAGGAGAATTCCGCCGTCTTGAGTATAATTTCGGCTTCTTGGGATGGATCACCTGGCTATCTTCGCGTTATTCCCTAACTCTGACCTTCTCAGCTTGGCTCATTGGCCTAGCTTTGATGCCTCTTTAAAGGTGGTACTTAGAGGATATATATAGGCTCTTGGAATGCGATTCTTTCTCCCTAAGTATCCTTTTCCGACTGAAATTGCTTATTCTGACGACAGAGGCATGGCCATGGCACAAGCCCGTGCTAATCGAGACTAGACCGTGTTTGGATTTCTAACTTAAGGCACGGCCCTGTGAGGTGAAGTTGAGGCCGTGCTCTAGGTGTTCCTCGAGGCACGATCGTGTGGACTTTGGGCCAGGCCGTGTCAATTTCATGCTAAGGCCCATTTACTCTGTTTTAGGCCCAGTTTGTGTCCTTTTCATCCTCGGGTGCTTTCCTGGGTAAAAAACATGAAAAGAAAGGATTACAAGCACCTTTTTATATAAATCAAGGGACAAATCATCCAAAATTAAGCTAAATGCAGGATTAAAATATGTTATAATTACGGTTTATCAACCAAACAGAGCAGATCACTTGGGAGTTCTTCAAATCGACATTCCAGGGGAAGTACATTAGAGTAGGCTATGTGGATGCCCGAAGGAAGGAGTTTTTGAATCTGACTCAGGGAGATAAGCTGGTAGCAGAATACGAGGCTTAGTTTCTGCGCCTTAGTTGGTATGCCAAAGGAATAGTCGTAACAGAATATGAGAGATGCGTTCGGTTCAAGGATGGGTTAAGAGACAACCTTAGGGTGCTTATAGCTCCACAGAGGGAGCGAAACTTTGCGGTCTTTGATGTGACATCGTCAGATTCGGCCATAGCGACTGGGCCGAGTCTGGGGTGTTACACCCATTACTCGACCCAAGTGGGCCCACACACTCATGCGGCTCGTTCAGTGTAAATTTTTCCACGGCTATGGGACCTATATAGCCTAGTCCATTATTTGCAACAAATCGTGGATTTCATCCGTGTGAGGCCCACGAGCCCATTGGGCCCACACTGACCATTTTGGCCTAAGCCCATGAGAATGCTCATGGAGGCCTCTATAGTCATACGTCCGTGATTCATGGGCTCGGTTTGACCACACGAGAATTCGCATGCCCATGTGACCTCAAAGCCCAATCTTCCGGCTTTTCGGCTTTCGGCTTTTGTCGTTCTATAGTCAAAACAGTGTGAATATAGACTTGTTTACGCAACCGCTCCAAGTTCCACGGGCACGCAACCTAGATTCAAACATAACCCAATGTCAGTTCTTTAATCGTTAGGGTAAAACACCCTCTTATTGCCACTTAAACCAAGAACACCATCCTTACCTTGCTTGAATGAGGCGACTTTAGTCCTCTAAGACCGCTAACCAAAAGTGATCACATGCTTTTATCGATTATCTGTACCACAACACCGATCTAATTAACCAAGGTAGGCCATATAAGTGGCCTCAATCCACAAATGATATCCTATAAGAACATAACCAGTATACGGCCTGAACTCCAAAAGTGAGGTAACATATTACTTTGATTGAACGCTGAGAACGAAGGTTGGGACTACTTCAAAACCATTTACGCTCCACCACTCCTCAAGGAAAACCCTAGAACTGCAATGAATAACACATCGTGAAGAAGGAAACAACAATCAGTAATCAAAAGATGAATAAGAGGGTATTCAGTTTTAAGAAAAAGAATAGAAGAGAACAAGTTTAATAAAAAAGTAAAGAGTAAAAATACTTTATCGATAATCAGAAACACTTATAGCACTGGAACAACAAGAAGCAGCGAAGAGAAGATCGGCGTAGAGCGTGATAAAACAAAAGGGTGATATTCTGCTAACCCACAATCGATAAGGAGAGAAAAGAAACAGCAATGAGAAGGGGGGAAGAGAAAAGGGGATTCGGTAGAGGAGAGAACCAAAGAGATATTCGGCCAAACCAAAAAAAAAAGGAATTAAAAGGAAGAGCAGAAAAAAGAAGACAAACAAACCCGAGAGGTACTCAAAGTCTTAGCCAAAATTCGGTACCAAAAGCAAATAGGTGAAAAGAATGCTTACCGAAACCGAAGAAGACAGAGAGAAAACAAGCCAAAATTTCCCAGAACCAGTTATCTGATTTCCTAGTGACTAAATTCGGCACAAACACCTCCTTTCCATCAAACTCCTTGATTTTCACCTACTATCCCTCCCCTTTATCCCTCCTTGAATTACTCTACCAATTTCTCATTAACTTCCCCACCAACTCCATTCAAAATTCTATTCAAACTCCCCTTATTTGTGTTCAATCCAACTCCACTACCTATACAACTCAAGCAACAAAATAAATATTCCATTGTGCAACCTAAGACTTGAACGTCAGACCTCACAGTTACACAACATGTCACCTTGCCATTAGACCACAAGCTCTTTTTGTGACATAACACAAGAACTATTATTTATAAGGCCTATATGCCGGTGTCTAGATGCATTTAAGAGGAAATCTAAAAATTCTGCAAAAGCCAAGACTTGTACCCAGGCTTCTCAAGCACTCCCATACATACCCAAATCACTTAGCCAGTAAAGCAAACAAGCAATTTGTGTCATATCACGCAAAAAATTAAAGACTTAAATTTTTGGAGCGTTACAAATTATCAATTGCATTTGAATCAAATGAACATAAATGGAGAAAATTGATCAAGTTTGAGAAATGAGATATTTGGAAATGAATGTGGTTTTCTCACTTTATGGAAATGACATGGAAAATTAATCTATGGTTTTTTGAATCATTATTTATTTTATTAAGTAATTAAAATTTGAAAATTAAATTAAATTAATTGGTCATAGTGAATCCGTTGAATATAGAAATATTAAATATATTTTCTCATAGATTCTTTTATGGTAGAGTTGTCACGATTTTAACAGAAATAGAATCAGATTGAGAAAATTATTTTATTAGGAAATTAATTAATTAATTTAAATTAATTTATAAAGTTTATTTTGGAAAATAGAAAAACATGTATTGGATTATATTGAATTATAAAGTACTGAGTTAAAATATCAATAAGTACTTATAATTAGATCTGATACGGGAGAGGTCCAAAAGTCTATCATGGTAATACAAGGGACAACAAACCCTAGGATATTGAACTAGGGTTACCACTCCTCTCTCCTAGTTGAACTAAGATTTTATTTTTCTTTTGAAATATACTTCTACGAATCCAATGAGGGTTTCACTTCTCCTTTTTATAAATAGATCACACTGGTAGGGCTAAATACAGAAGAATTTTTACACAACTTTGAGATATTGTTATTGTACTTGAAAATAGTGAGAAGTTATTTTCTAAGTATAAATTATATTTTCTACAATAATAATTCTACTGGCTTTTATTAAAGAGAGATTTTTGCTTTCCTACTAAAAGTAAAGTAAATAATTTTTAGTTCTGTGTTTGATTCGAATTCGTTCGAGCCCATACTTGAAGTAGTTCATGGTACGAGAATAGCAGATAAGGTCATTCAATTGAAAGTCGAGAATAATAAGGATCAGTTTAGCCGAAAACACAAGTGCAGTTTCGGGTAAATTTTATTGCTAAAAATATAAAAAAACTGACTTTGTTTTCAGAATTTTAATTTTTTGCTATGTAAGAAAACTATTTTCAAACCAGATTTTTTCCAATAATTGGTATCAAAGCCAGGTTGTGCTATGTCGATAGTACTAACTGATACCGAAATTTTTCTCTCTTATTCATGTATGATTAATTTTGATAAGATGTGATATTCTTGTAATTATATACATGTGTAGGGAAATGTATGCAAATGAAATTATGTTATTATTTTATTATTATATATGACAAAGTAATTTTGTCAAAGTTGTGATTCCTAGAAATTTAAATGTATTTATTATTAATCTCTCAGGTATGTATAAATTAGATAGTGGACAATCATCTCCTCGGATGATTTACAATTATTATTTTAGAATAAATTATGTAAGAAAAAAATGGACATATGACCTATGTAACCTATATTTTTGGTGGAACTCGAAGAACCGAGATGCATCCAGGCTGATCAAGACGACGCAAATCTAACCCAACCAAATCAACAAAAGATCGATAGTGTTTCGACAACAAGAGGTTGTCGATGGTTCGATGGTGATGATTATTGGCAATGGTCGATAGCAGTGGTCGATGAGTGGTCGGTGATGGCCCAATGATGACCCAAAATGGTTCAACGGCTGACAGTAGCCCAACGATGACAACACGAAAATGGCAATGTAAAAACCATGATGATAGTGACGTGAACCAGAACCGCAATGGAAGTTTATGGTGGCAAAATAGAATACCCAAAGTATGCTTTGGGGTGAATTTTGTAATTTTAGTTTTTTTTTCTAGGATGGAATCGTGGATACTTTGGCTATTCATGGTCATTTAATTTTTATGCTTTTATATGTGATAATGTGATAATATTTATTTGATTGTGAATATATATTCATGCAAATGTATGATAAGCAAGCCATATAGTTTAGGGAAAGAATGCCACATGTACTTGTCATATATATGTCGATCATGCATGATTGAAATCAGAAATTAAGAACCTTTTATGTTTTTAAGAGACTGAGTGAGAGAAGGTCCCTAAATAAGATCTACGACCTTTATCAATGGTCTATTGTAATGCCCCAAAAATATAGGGTCTTTAATTTTGTATGATCTGACACAAATTGCTTGTTTGCTTTAATGGCTAAGTGATTTGGGTGTGTATGGGAGTGTTTGAGAAGCTTGGTTTCAAGTCTTGGCTTTTGCAGAATTTTTAGTTTTTATTTTAAATTAAGATGGGCAGTGGCATATAGGCTTCATGAATAATAGTGTTTGTATTATGACACAAAAAGAGCCTGTGGTGTAATTGTAAGGTGGCGTGTTGTGTAATTGTGAGGTCTGAGGTTCAAGTCCTAGGTTGTGCAATGGGGTATTTATTTTGCAGCTTGGTTCGGCTAGTGGTTGTGTTGCAGTAAAATTCTGATAGATAAGTGGTTGGAGTGATACGTGGAGTGATATGTAGAGGATATCAGGGAGGATTTTTAGGAGTGGATTGTGGAGAGAAAGGAGAAGTTTGAGTTGTAAAAGGATGTGCCGATTGGTATGTTGGTGTATGGGGAATTCGGTTATGAGACTTTCTCCTCTCAGTTTGGTTCAATTTTTGGTTATTTTTTATTAGGTCGGTTGCTCAAAATTCTTAAGTGCCGAAAATAGTTTCCTGTTCTCCGTTTTGATTGTTGAAGTTCTGTCAAATTGACTGTTTGGGGAAAATTGGTTAGTATTGTCGAATTCACTTTTCAATATTTGTCGAATCGTCTTTCTTCTTCCAATTCTTTCTACTTTCCTGTTTCTTAAAACTGAATAGTGCTTCTCTCTTTCCTCTCTAATTCTTCTCCTTTCGGACTCTCTTCTAAGCCGAATCTTCTCTCCACCTTTCTTTATTTTCTTCTCTGCTTCCCATTCCTTCACAATCATAGCCGAACACATCTAAGGCCTTTCAGGTACTTTCATTTTATCATCTCCTCTCTCTATTGTGCTTGGCCGAATGCACCTATTCCTTTCTAACCGATTTTATCATCACTTTTTCTTTTGGTATTAAGCCGAACATTGTGTCTCTTAACTATTCTCTGACAATCGATGGAGCGTCGACTGCCTTGCTTCTCTGCACATCTCTGCTTTCTTCTTCGAATACTTCTTTGGCCAAATACTATGGGGTAAGTAGGTTTGTTTTGTAGTATTGGCCGAATACTCAATCTTCTCTAACTCTAATTCCTTGGACCATAGGTATTAATTCAAGCCTTGTATTAAATGATTATTGCTAATGAAATCTGTTATATGTGCAGTGAATCGAGAAGACGGGTGCGATCGTTTTCAATCAACGATCTAAGAGTAATAATCGCATAACTTTTGGTCAAGGTAAGTGGTGATATCGGTTTGGGGCTTTAGTGTTAATGATCATGAAAGGATGAAAGATTGATTGTTTTGGGATGATTGTAGGTTAATCGCGCGTGGGGTATTCTGTTTGTTGCGCACACAGGTGAGTAGTAACCCTTCTCTCTTCTGTGAATCGGCAAAAGCTGAAAAGCCAAAACTTCAACATTTGAGGCCTCATGAGTGTGCGATCGCTCGTGTTGTAAATCGAGCCCACAAATAGTGGGTGATAGACTGTAGAGGCCACCACGAGCGTTCTTGTGCTCTTGGGATGATATGGGCCCAAGCGGGCCCCACACGGATAAAATCCACGATAAGTGGAAAATACTAGACTGGGCTATGTGGTTCACATAGTCGTGACTAAATTTGGGCTAAATGGGCCACAAGAGCATGTGGGCCCACTTGGGCCGAATAATGGGCCTCGGGCCCATTTACACCGTTCTAACCATTTAGGTTATTTGTGTCGCTCAAGGCGACTGTAGACCTTCAGAGAGGTCGTTATCTAAACCGAGACCCCAAAATAAGAAAAGTGATCGAAATACCCCTAAAGGGTAAAATTACTATTTTACCCCTAATAGATGGAAATGACCATCTTACCTCTAGAGGTAGGTTGACTGAGGAGTGTATGATTATTTGTAGGATTGTATTGAGTAGGACACTTTGCATACATGAACTATTTATGACATGACATACTGCATAGGGTTGGGATTTTGATATGGAGGTAGTACTCTACTGGTGGTTCTGCCACATTCACTATTATTGGCAGCTATTCTGCGTCATTATTACTGGCAGCTATGCTGCGATATTGGTGTGCTGGCTGGGTGGGTCGATTTTATCCCCACATGGTGTATTGGTTGGTATGGGTGGTGTGTTGGTTGGATTGGGGTGGGTTGCATATTTGCACCGTCTCGATCATCAGATTGGGCTTAGGCCCACATCATTCTTGTAATGGGCTAAGGCCCACACCGCATTGTTATGCAGAATAGGGCTCGTGCCCGCATCATTCTCGCATATATCTTTATTCTTGACTAACTGATAGGGGATTACATGCTGAGTTTTCGTAAACTCACCCTTTCTTTTAACAGTACAGGTAATCCCCAGCCTTAGACAATTTGGAGCCGAGAGGGACTCGGAGGTGGCCACACGATCGCTGATGTTCTACTTTAGACGTATTTATTTAAATTTCATTTTGGGCTTTTGATTATGTAATAAAGCCATTGGTGGATTTAATTTTTAATTGGGCTTTGATTTCTTGTTTTTAACTGCCAGATTGACATAAATGAGTTTTCAAAATAATAACTATTTTCAAGAAAAACATGCATTTTAAACTTCAAGGTTTTAATTAGAGAAGCTTCCACGGTTTTATTCAGTTTAAGAAACCAATGGTAACAAATATGGAAATCATTGTGATAAGCTGTTTTCAAATTGTAATAACTTAATTTGCCGAATTTTCTCAACCAGTAAAAACTAAAAGGGTTATAACTTAAATACAGATTTTGTTATCAGCAAGTCCTGTAACACCCCCATACCCAGCCCAGACGTTATGGACGAATCCAGTGAAGCCACATTAAAGGAATAATTCATAACAACTTTGCCTAGTTGAAACTTAAGTCTAAGGCTTAGCAACCCAAAAATCTAAGCAACTTGTTAAGTAATGGTAAAAGCCCACGTTTTAAGAAAACGCCCATATGTTATAGGTATTTCGAAAACCATGTTTAAACTTAAGAAATTTATTCAAGTTTAACAATTACGCAGTTGAAAACATAAGGAAACAAAAATGTAAAGTCAAATTGGAGATACAAGGCCTTATTACAAATGAAATAATTAACAACAAGTCATTTGAAAACAAATAAACAAAAACTTCTAAGTAACTTGTACTGTGGCCATCTCCGATCCTCTCCCAAGTCGAGCCATCTACTGAGGGCCACCTAAAACATTTAATAAAAGGGTGTGAGTTTCAAAACTCAGTGTGTATGACCCTTGGTAATCCAATCAACATGCAATTATCACATTGGGCCTAAGCCCTATCAAAAACAATGACCTCATATCACATCAGTATCACATGAATGCAATGTTCCCATCCCAAATCCAACCCTGCACTCCATTTCCCTTCCAGCCCTACACTCTTGTGGGGATATAAATATCAACCCACCCATCCCTACACTCCAAAGGTAGCACCAACAGCGGCACTACTCAAACGTTGCAGCAAGGCTGCTAAGCATATAATGGGCTTAAAGCCACCGGTGGATCCACAGTCGCCAAGCGACTATGCGATCCTCACATATCTTCCTCCGTATCATCAAACCCACCCAAGTGCAACATATATCTCATGAATGCAACATACACATTTTCACACATTAAAGCACCTAGGGGTATTTTAGTCATTTCACTATCCAGGGTATTTTTGTAAATCTACCCTACAGGGGTATTTTGGTAATTATACAAATCAAGGGTATTTTGTTTATTTTTCAAATCAGAGGTATTTTGGTAATTTTACAAATCAGGGGTATTTTAGTAATTTTGCAAATCACAGGTTTTAGTTATGAACTTTGGCCCATTAACAAGTCCTTGCGGCTAAAGTGAACGGACACTATACACTAGGTATGATCCCAGAGAAGAGGAGGTGGGTCACCAGGACCGCTTAAGTACCAATCTCTCCCTATATCCAATCTTAGACATGCATATGTCCATTGCCATACTCTAACTTAGCGACTTGTCCACAGACATGTTTGATTATTAAATTAAGTCTTGTGCTATTTAAGAATTTATCAGAACTAGGCCTAGAGTCCATTAAAAACCTAGCACGCATTTCTAAAATCCCACAAGGCCCACTAAGCCTAATCATGTCCATATAGCCCATTAAGCCCAATCATGTTTATGTAGCCCATTAGGCCCAATCACAATCAAATCATACAACCATCCATCATTCAGTTACACATATAAACTCTTGCTGACTTGGGCCTACGAGCTCGGTAGGCCCATTTAGCCCTGTCTGGCTCGGTCGGCCAAATAGTAGACCGAGACCATAAGATCGCTCTCTTAGCCATGGTAATCATATCGGTGTTCCCAGACAAATGTTCGCACGCTCGTGTGGTTGCCAGTGCCAAACTTTCAGCTTTTTGGCTTTTCGGCATTTCGGGATTTTCGGTATTTCGGCTTTTACCGATTTGTCTTGTGTAAAGTGTATGTACACACCTGGTTATTGCGACGTGCTACACTATCCTCAGCCTTGAACCTACAATCAATACCAATCTCTAATCAATCACACACTTAACTATAGTATTTACCTAAAAACCGAAGCCTTACCATTACCTTGCTGTGTGCCACCAGTTCTAGTAGCCCTTCCTTAGCTACTATTCACGTAGATCTGCACCACACATATATTATCAAAAATCAAGTGACTCATATTCCACACAAGTCACCCATGTAAGCCATACTTACATTCGAGCATTCACTAATCCACAACTGAGACGAGTACACTTACCACTTGCTAGCGATTCTTACCACGCTTACGATCTTTGAACCCTACCCTTGTTAATACAAGGTTAACGACAAGGAAAAGTTAGATGGCCCTTCGGCTTTTAACAAACCACACTAAGGAGGTTGACTGAGTACTTACCAAATCCCGCCCTTGACCCTGCAGCCTAGATAGCTACTGAACGAGATCCGACTTTTAACACTTGATCAACAGATTTGTGATAGAGGAAAACAATAAAGAAACAACACAAGTAGGGATTTCAGCAAAAAGGAATGATGGTAATTCGGCAATGAAAGAAAAAGAATAAGGGGAAGAAAAGAAAAAAAAATAATAAAAACCCAAAAAACCCTTCAAAGGAATTCGGCACCCCCATTTTATAGCCAAAGCCAAAACTACCTCCCCCCCAAGAGTCTAATTCGGCACCAACACATCCACACCTCATTCCCCTATCTTTTCTCTATTATCTTTACCTTAAATTTCTCTCCTGAACACTTCCTTCTAGAGCCCACTCCAACGCCACTACCTTTCTTCCATGTGCAAACATAAAACCCCTCAATTTACCACTCTTAAGCCTCGAACCTTGGACCTCTTCACCTGATAATAACACCACCACCTTGTAGCTCCCGAAATGATGCCACCTTGCCAGTGGACCACAGGCCCAATTGTGTCCTATTTTCCCCTTAATCTGTTTAAGAGGCCTAATACCTGGACTAGGGTCCATTAAGGCAAAAATTAATTTTTTTCCTATGGTCCTCCCTATCCTTAAGACTTCAAATAACCCTGGTAATACCCTAAAATTAATATTCCAAGTGCTACTTGTACATACCAACTTCAATGCACAGAAATTTAGAGTTTCGGGTTTTTGGGGCGTTACAATTCTACCCTTCTAAAAAAAATTAGGCGAAATTTACCTGATTCAAACAAGTGAGGGTATTGTCGTCGCATTGCCTCCTCAGATTCCCAAGTAGCCTCCTCGGCATTATGGTTACGCTAAAGCACTTTGACCAAAGGGACAAACTTCCTTCTTAGCACCTTAACATCTTGATCAATCACTTGAACTGGTTCCTCTTCAAAAGTTAACTCTGGTCTAACCTCAATCTCCTCGACTGACACGATGTGAGAAGGGTCTGAGCGATAACGCCTTAGCATTGATACATGGAACACATAGTGTATTTGGCTCAGTTCAGAAGGCAATTCCAGTTGATAGGCAACTGGTCCAATTGGCTTCAACACTCGGTATGGCCCAATGAATCTAGGGCTTAACTTGCCCTTCCGACCAAACCTTAACACCTTCCTCCAGGGGGAAACCTTGAGAAAAACAAAGTCCCTCACCGCATACTCAATCTCTATCTGTTTGAGGTCAGTATATGACTTCTGCCTATCCACCGCCTCCTTCAATTGATCCCGAATCAACTTTACCTTATCTTCGGTGTCTGCTGCCAACTCCGAACCCTATACTCGCTGCTCCCCCAACTTGGTCTAACAAGTCGGAGTACGACATCTTCGCCTATACAGTGCTTTATATGGTGCCATTCTAATACTTGCTCGATAACTATTGCTATACGCAAATTCAGCTAACGACAAGTAATCCTCCCAACTACCTCGCATCTCAATTACACACCCTCTCAGCATATCCTCCAAAACTTGAATTACCCTCTCCGACTAACCATCAGTCTGAGGGTGAATGTAACATCCTTAAATCGGGGCCTTTGCATTTTATCTGTTGTATGTAGATAGTGTGATTGTTGTGCTAATCTAATGTGTTGTAAGGCCTATGTGTGAGCTAGGGGTAGGTTAAAGCCTTAGCAAAAAATTTTGTTTTGGGTATTTAGAAGGGAAAGCGGTATGAGTTAGGTGTTAGGTGTTAAGGGAAAATGGTGGTATGTTTTGACACAAGAAGTGCCTTGGAAAAGTGGCAAGGAGGCGCCATTTAAGGCCCAAGGAAGTGATGCCTCAGGTGAGTAAGGGAGCCTTGGTTCGAGCTACGAATATCCCCTTTTCAGCTTGTTATTTTTGACGCCAAGACCAGGAGGAAGTTAGGCTCAGGATGGACTCTGATGGATGAGGATTGAAGAAGTCAGCAGATTTGAATGGGTGGATGAGAGAAATATTAGGAATTTGAAGTATTCAAACTTGTTTGAATGGTTGCTCAGTGGAAAATTGAGGAGAAAAACATGGGATCAAGCAAGGGGGTGGGTTAGCCGAATTTTTGAAGGAGTTTAGGTGAGGTTGAGCAATCGGTTTGGTTGTTAGCCTAGGGGAGGGTCGAATTCTTGTATTGAGAGCTTTGTGTTCTCGGTCACTTGAGGTTGGTAAGGTGCCGTCTAGGCTATTCCAATTTTGGGAATGGGTAGAAAGCCGAATGAGGGGTGCATCTTGTCTTTGGTTTCATTTTCGACATACACTTTAAGGCTAAGCAAATAGTTTCTTTTCTTCTCTGTATCAGTGCCGAAACCTCATTCCCCTAATTCTGTTCTTTTTCTTTCTTTGTCACATCACCCTTCTTATTTCTTGAAGTCATAGCCGAAACTTCCTAACTCTCTTCTCCTCTTTAATTTCTTCCCAAAAGCCGAATACTCCTTGTCCACACTTTCTTCTCCCATAGCCGAACCCTTTTTTCATTTTGGTTTTCTCTTTTGCTTTTTCTCTTAATCTCCTCAAGAACCGAATCAGACTCTATTTCCTATTTCTTCTTTGCATCTCTTTCATTTCTTGTTAGCCGAAACTCTACTACTCTCCTCACTTCTCTTCTAGCACCTTGGCCGAATATCCCCTGTTAAAGAGTACCTTTCTTCTTCATCTTTTTCTCTGCTTAGTGGAACACTCTCGGCATTTGGGTAAGTTTTTGGCGCTTTGGCCGAATCTCCCTAACTCTTCCTTGTTCTCTTTTCTCTTTGCTCTAACGTTTTCTTTGGGAAGGAAAAGCTGAAATCTCTTGGCATTCAAACCTTCTTGTTTGACTCTTGTTTGAAGGGGATTGCTGTTGTGGGTTTGCCATCACTTCCAATCAGTTCTGATAGTGTGTGGTAAGTGTTTCTGTCATTTGACATCTCTTGTTATGTTAAATGCCGAAGGCAGAGATTCAATTTCATTTGATACTTGGCCGAATGCAGGGGGTGGTGACGCCATCTAGTGTGAACTTCCGGGATTTGTTGGGTTGTGCCTAGAACCTCTGGTTCTGGCGATTTAGGTAAGGGTGCTAACTTCGGGTTTTAGTTCCTTGCGATTCGTTTCACTACTTTAATCTGAGTCAGTGACTAAGATGTGTTTATGGACTCGAAGGCTAACGAATCGTTAGGAGGGGTTGGATCTGAGACCCCAGCCCCTAAGTTCAAGAAGAGAGCGGTGTCGGCCGTTCGCGATTGGCCACCTGGGTGTAGACCAACATCAGAACAGGAGAGTAGATAGATAGCAGTAGTGTCAATTAACGACATTGTCGACATAGAAAGTGTAGTCTTGCGAGTAATCAGGTGTGTAACTCTTCACACTTCGTATGTAAATATGTTAATATTTTGCATGTTGTCAAACGCTGGGATAGTTGTGAAAATCGATATGTTACCCTTGTGGGTAAAAGCGAGGACTCCGGGTAAGTCCATTCTGATGGTTAAGTTAACGTTAATTGCCTCTGTTAAATCTGCACATGCCATGTTACATTATTTGCGAATGCTAAGCATGATTTGTTTCATTATTTGTGGATGCTAAGCATGATTATTTTGCATTGAAAGGCATGTTCATAAAAATGGGTATGATGAGAGAAGGGGGAAGACATGATTATCAGACTGTCACCAGTGGTTTGGTACCACGCAGTGGGTTGGCCCCACTTCTCATTACTTCGTGATTAAGTCTCAGTGGTTTGGCACTACCAGTGGTTTGGTACCACATATATTTATTTGTGACTTTGGGTCACCAGTGGTTTGGCACCACCAGTGGTTTGGTGCCACATATATTTTTGTGACTTGTCCCAGTGGCTTAAAACCACAGTGGGTTGGCCACACATATTATATTAAAGGGATCGTCACCAGTGGTTTGGTACCACAAAGTGGGTTGGCCCCACATATGATTATTTGTGACTACGGTCACCAGTGGTTTGGTACCACATATGTTATTTGTGATTTTGGGTCACCAGTGGTTTGGCACCACCAGTGGTTTGGTACCATACGGGGTAGAATTGGGAGTTTCGGACGGTTAGGTTTTGGGTTGCATGGCATGCATATTTGCATATGAATCTGTGTATGAGTTTATTATCTTCGGGATGAGGATTTATACACTGAGTCTCAGTGACTCGCCCCTTCCTTTACATTTTGCAGATAATCCTTTGATCGTGGATATTGAGCCGGGATGGACTCGAGGTGGCCATGCTCAAAAGTTAGTTTTTTTTAATGGTTAAATTTTAGATTTACTTTGCTTTAAATTTTGGTTTTCGGTTATGTAATAAGGCCATCTAAGTTTTATTTTGGGATTATTTACTTTGATAAATACCTTGAATTTGTGTTAAACATCAAAGCATGATTAAAATGGAAAAACAATTTATAAAATGAAGGTTTTCACAAAAACTTAATGAATTTTCGGGTGTTTCCAAAACTTTACCATCGGGTAAATAGCGAACATGTATCAACGATGAGTTAACCTGATTTTCTTTAAAACAAACATTGAAACGAATATAGCAATTTACCTAACTAAACTTTGGTGTCTTTAAAATGAAACATTTTCTTTACCAATTAAGCCAACAACTTGTTTTTCCAAAAATGATTCTTTCCTGTGACATGCTGGATTCGATCGTAGCATTTTGACCGGGTTTGGGGTGTTATAATTGTGGAATCAGAGCTTGGTTTAAAAGCTCGGGTGTGGGCCTGAAGCCCAAAATGTCCTCAAATAGGATTTTTGCAAAATGGTGTTGATGGAAAATGCATGTTTTGGAAAGCATGGCACCTGAGTCTCCGGCACCAATCCGCAACGGTAAGTCCCCTAACTGTTGATTGTATGGTTTAAATAATTGTGATATGGATGCTAGTAGTAGGAATCCACTTTAGAGATTGAAGCCCATAGGATTCTATGAACTCACGAGAACAACTACTGCGATAAATTGTTCATAAGACTGTTCTGTAATAATAGTGGAAGAAAAGCTAACTCATAAAATTCCTTAATCAGATTAAATCAAGAACGTTAGTCATGAGCACTCGAGGACGTGGTCGTAACACGTGGGGATGTGGTAGGGGTAGGATGACTGTGTCTGAACTGGTAGGGTCTAGTCATGGGTTGGAGAATGAGGTACCGCCGCCGCCACCAGCTGTGGGCACTGAGTTTCAGTATTAGACGGGTGGTGATGACGCGGTGTCACAGGCGATGCTGCGGGTTTTGGAGAGAGTAGCTGGAGCAGGTGGAGGTACGGGGGCTCAAAAATTAGTGTCTGAATGACTCCGAGCCAATGAAGCAGAAGTATTCTGGGGTGTTTCTGGTGTAGCTCCCAGCACAGCGGAGTACTGGCTTGAGGCGACTGAGCGTATAATGGATGATTTGGACTTTACGGCTGAGGAGAAGTTGAAAGGGATAGTATCTCTTCTCTGAGATGAGTCTTACCAGTGGTAGCTCACGGTCAGGGATGGTGCGACAGCCGATGATATCACTTAGAACTTCTTTAAGGAAGCTTATCAGAGGAAGTATGTCGGGTCCAGTTATATAGATGCGCAGCGAAAGGCATTTTTGAATCTGGTTCAGGGGAGTAGGTCAGAATCGGAGTACGAGGCAGAATTCTTGAGGTTGAGCCGTTATGCTCGGGGTATCGTGGCTACGGAACACGAGTGTTGTGTCAGGTTTGAGGACGGACTAAGAGATGAGTTGCAGTTGTTGATTGCTCCACAGTAAGAGAGGGAATTTGCTGTTCTTGTGGATAAGGCCAAGATAGCCGAGGGGGAGAAGGAGTCCACGAAGTAGAACCTGGATAGAAATAGAAACAAGAGGAGTTTTGGGCTATCAGGGTCTATTGGGAATTCTCAGAAGAGGGCTAGATTTGGTGGATCGAGTCAGGCTGCACGGTCTTCTGCTACTACTCAATGGCCAGCACGGTGTGCTCGATGTGGGAAGTCTCATTGGGGGGAGTGTTGGACGGGTGGCAGGGGGTGTTTCAAGTGCGAGTCGATGGATCATCGAGTAAGGGATTGTCCATGTAAGCTAGCTAGAATGAAGTCTGAGGGTCAGGGGCGTGCTCAGTTCAGGAGCGATGGACAGTAACCACAGAGGGGTCGAGGTTCGGTCAGGGGAGGTAATGGTTCTAGTCGAGGTCGTGGAGCACCGAGTAGAGGTGGTGGGAATACTGATGCAAGACAGCCTGGGTTGGTCTATGCTGTAAGGCGTCGAGAGGAGGGCGACATACCGGACGTCATAACCGGTACGTTCTTAATTTTTGGATTATCGTATACTGCTTTAATTGATGTTGGTTCGTTGCACTCATATGTTGCTAGTAGTATAGTGGGAACTTTGAACTTAGCTTATGAGGTTTCTTCTAAGGAGATGAATGTAATTAGCCCTTTAGGTCACTCTGTAGAAGTAAACAAACTGTATAGAGATGTACCCCTAGAACTCCAAGGGGTAGTATTTTTGGCTGATCTGATGGAACTGCCATTCAGAGAGTTTGATTTGATTCAAGGGATGGACTGCTAGTGAAGTATCAGACAAGGTTGAACTGTGCGGCTAAGCGCATGGTGTTGAGATCTGTTGAGGGTGAAGAGGTGGTGATGATAGGTGATAGAAGGAATTACCTATCCAATGTAGTATCCACTTTGAAGGCCGAGAAAATGGTGAGGAAAGGATGTGAGGCATTCATGGTTCATGTTTGTACTTTGGAGGCCAATGAGTCAACTGCAGCGGATGTCCGAATGGTGAAGGAATTTATTGATGTGTTCCCAGAAGAGCTTTCGGGTTTGCCTCTAGATCGCGAAGTTGAGTTTGGTATAGACCTGTTACCAGGAACCGCGCCAGTGTCTATTGCCCCATATAGCATGGCACCGAAGGAATTAGTGGAGCTGAAAGCACAGATTCAAGAGTTACTAGATCGAGGTTTTATTTGGCCGAGTGTATCGCCTTGGGGAGCGCTTGTGCTTTTTGTTAAAAAGAAGGACGGAACAATACGGATGTGTATAGATTACCGTCAGCTGATTAAGTTGACGATTAAGAATAAGTACCCATTGCCGAGGATAGACGACCTCTTTGATCAGCTGAAAGGAGCATCAGTTTTTTCTAATATTGATTTGAGGTCGGGGTATCACCAGCTTAGGGTAAAAGAGGCTGATATCCATAAGATGGCGTTTCACACTCGTTATGGTCACTACGAGTTCTTGGTAATGCCGTTTGGGTTGACTAACACGCCAGCAGCGTTCATGGATATGATGAATCGGGTGTTTCAGCCGTATTTGGATCAGTTCGTCGTAGTATTTATAGATGATATTCTAGTGTATTCAAAATCTAAGGTGGAGCATGATGAGCATCTCCGTGTGGTTCTGCAGATTCTAAGGGAGAAGAAACTGTTCGCAAAGTTTAGTAAGAGTGAGTCCTGGCTAAAGGCAGTAACTTTCTTGGGTCATGTGGTGTCAGCTGAGGGGATTAGGGTGGACCCCTGAAAGATTGAAGCGGTATTGGACTGGAAACCACCTAAGTCTGTGGCCGAGATTCAGAGTTTTCTGGGTTTAGCAGGATATTACAGAAGGTTCGTGGAAGGGTTTTCTTTTATTGCAGCACCGGTAACAAAGTTGTTAAGGAGAGGAGTTCCGTTTGTGTGGTCAGACAAGCAACAGGAGAGTTTTGAGAAGTTAAAGAAGATTTTGACAGAAGCTCCGGTTTTGATACAGCCTGAAGCGGGGAAGGAGTTCACGGTTTATTGTGATGCGTCGCATACTGATTTGGGATGTGTGCTGATGCAAGAGGGGAAGGTAGTTGCGTATGCGTCTCGACAGTTGAGACCCCACGAAATGAATTACCCGACGCACGATCTGGAGTTGGCTGCTGTGGTTTTCGCCTTGAAGATTTGGAGACATTATTTGTATGGAGAGAAGTCTATCATGTATACACACCACAAGAGTTTGAAGTACCTCCCCACTCAGAAGGAGTTTAATTTGAGGCAGTGAAGGTGGATCGAGTTGTTGAAGGACTATGACTGCTCGATTGAGTACCATCCGAGTAAGGCCAACGTGGTGGTAGACGCGTTGAGCCGTAAGGTGGTGTCAGACTTAAGAACAATGTTTACTCACCTTAGTCTATACGATGACGGAAGTTTGCTAGCAGAACTGTAAGTGAAGTCGGCATGGGTTAATCAGGTTAAGGAAAAGTAGTTGGTTGATGAAGTCCTAAGTGCTCGATGTTTACAAGTGCAGAATGGTGGATTAGAGGGGTATAGTTTGAACAGTGAGGGTGTGCTATGTTTCCAAGGGAAGGTTTGCATGCCGAAGGATGTGGAGTTGAGGCAGAAGATTCTTCAGGAGGCACATAGCAGTCCGTATGCTATGCATCCTAGGGGTAGTAAGATGTACTAAGATTTGCAGGAGCAGTTTTGGTGGCCGGGTCTAAAGTGGGAGGTAACAGAATACGTGAGTAGGTGTCTGGCGTGTCAGCAAGTCAAAGCTGAACATCAGGTACCTTCGGGTCTGATGCAGTCGATAAAGAGTCCGCAATGGAAATGGGAAAGGATTACGATGGATTTCGTCACTGGGCTACCCCTCACGCCTACTAAAAAGGATTCAGTTTGGGTGATTATGGACCGTTTGACAAAATTGGCTCATTTTATACCAGTTCGGGTCGATTACTCACTTCAAAAGTTGGCTAAGTTGTATGTGGCAGAAATTGTGAGACTGCATGGAGTGCCGGTGTCGGTTATCTCAGATAGGGATCCTAGATTCATGTCAAGGTTCTGGAAAGCATTGCATCAGGCATTGGGTACAAGGCTAGATTTCAGTACGGTGTTTCATCCGTAATCAGATGGGCAATCAGAGAGGGTGATTCAAATTTTAGAGGATATGTTGAGGGGTTGTGGCTTGGATTTCAGAGGTAGTTGGGAAGAATTTCTACCGTTGGCAGAGTTTGCGTATAACAATGTTATCAGGCAAGTATCCAGATGGTACCATATGAAGCATTGTATGGACGGAAATGTCGAACCCCTACGTGTTGGACAGAGTTGGGTGAGCGTCAATTGCTGGGTTTGGAGTTTGTTGTCGAAACAGAGGATAAGGTTAACCTAATTTGGGCTCGACTGAAGGAAGCCTGGGACAGGCAGAAGTCCTATGCTGATCTCAAGCGGAGGGATATAGAGTTTGCAGTGGGTGACAAAGGTTTCCTGAAGGTGTCGCCATGGAAGAAGGTGTTGAGATTTGGTCAGAAGGGCAAGCTGAGCCCTAGGTTCATCGGGACTTATAAGGTGTTGAAGCGTGTGGGACCAGTAGCTTATCAGCTCGAGTTGCCAGCGGAATTGAGTCAGATCCACTATATGTTCCATGTTTCCATGCTTAGATGCTATCGTTCAGATCCGTCGCATGTTGTGCTAGTGGAAGAGATAGAAGTGAGCCCAGATTTTTCCTTTGAAGAGGAACCAGTGCAGATCTTGGAGCGGGATGTCAAGGTTTTGCGTAGGAAATCAGTTCCTTTTGTGAAGGTGTTATGACAGAATCATGGCACGGAGGAGGCCACGTGGGAGCTAGAGGATGTGATGCGACAGCAATACCCTCAACTCTTCTAACCAGGTAATTTCTGGGCCGAAATTATTTTTATGGGGGTAGAACTGTAACATCCTTAAATCGGGGCCTTTGCATTTTATCTGTTGCATGTAGATAGTGTGGTTGTTATGCTAATCTAATGTGTTGTAGGGCCTAAGTGTGAGCTAGGGGTAGGTTAAAGCCTTAGCAATATTTTTTGTTTTGGGTATTTAGAAGGGAGAGCGGTACGAGTTAGGTGTTAAGGGAAAATGGTTGTATGTTTTGACACAAGAAGTGCCTTGGAAAAGTGGCAAGGAGGCACCACTTAAGGCCCAAGGAAGTGAAGCCTCAGGTGAGTAAGGGAGCCTTGGTTTGAGCTGCGAAGATCCCCTTTTCAGCTTGTTATTTTTAACTCTAAGACTAGGGGGAAGTTGTGCTCAGGATGGACTCTGATGGATGAGGATTGAAGAAGTCAACAGATTTGAATGGGTGGATGAGGGAAATATTAGGAATTTGAAGTATTCAAACTTGTTTGAATGGTTGGTTAGGAGAAAATTGAGGAGAAAAACTTGGGATCAAGCAAAGGGGTGGGTTAGCCGAATTTTTGAAGGAGTTTAGGTGGGGTTGAGCAATCGGTTTGGGTGTTAGCCTAGGGGAGGGCGAATTCTTGGTATTGGGAGCTTTGTGTTCTCTTTGTGTGTGTGTTTTCGATCACTTGAGGTTGGTAAGGTGCCGTCTAGGCTATTCCAATTTTGGGAGTGGGTAGAAAGCCGAATAAGGGGTTCATCTTGTCTTTGGTTTCATTTTCGGCATACACTTTAAGGCTAAGCAAATAGTTTCTTTTCTTCTCTATATCAGTGCCGAAACCCCAAATTCCCCTAATTCTGTTCTTTTTCTTTCTTTATCACATCACCCTTCTTATTTCTTGAAGTCCTAGCCGAAACTCCCTAACTCTATTCTCCTCTTCAATTTCTTCCCAAAAGCTGAATACTCCTTGTCCACACTTTCTTCTCCCATAGTCGAACCCTCTTTTCATTTTGGTTTTCTCTTTTGTGTTTTCTCTTAATCTTCTCAAGAACCGATTCAAACTCTATTTCCCATTTCTTCTTTGCATCTCTTTCATTTATTGTTAGTCGAAACTCTACTACTCTCCTCACTTCTCTTCTAGCACCTTGGCCGAATATCCCCTGTTAAAGAGTACCTTTCTTCTTCATCTTTTTCTCAGCTTAGTGGAACACTCTCGGCATTTAGGAAAGTTTTTGGCGCTTTCGCCAAATCTCCCTAACTCTCCCTCGTTCTCTTTTCTCTTTGCTCTAGCGTTTTCTTTAGGAAGGAAAAGCCGAAATCTCTTGGCACTCAAACCTTCTTGTTTGACTCTTATTTGTAGTGGATCGCTGTTTTGGGTTTGCCATCACTTCCAATTGGTTCTGCTAGTGTGTGGTAAGTGTTTCTGTCATTTGACATCTCTTGTTGCGTTAAATGCCGAAGGCAGAGTTTCAATTTCATTTGATGCTTGGCCGAATGCAGGAGGGGGTGGTGACGCCATTTAGTGTGAACTTCCGGGATTTGTTGGGTTGTGCCTAGAACCTTTGGTTATGTCGATTTAGGTAAGGGTGCTAACTTCAGGTTTTAGTTCCTTGCAATTCGTTTCACTACTTTAATCTGAGTCAGTGACTAAGGTGTGTTCATGGACTCGAAGGCTAACCAATCGTTAAGAGGGGTTGGATCTGAGACCCCAGCCCCTAAGTTCAAGAAGAAAGCGGTGTTGGCAGTTCGCGATTGGCCACCTGGGTGTGGACCAGCATCAGAACAGGAGAGTAGATAGATAGCGGTAGTGTCGATTAACGACAGTGTCGACATAGAAAGTGTAATCTTACGAGTAATCAGGTGTGTAACTCTTACACACTTCGTATGTAAATATGTTAATATTTTGTATATTGTCAAAAGCCGGGATAGTTGTGAAAATCGATATGTTACCCTTGTGGGTAAAAGCGAGGACTCCGGGTAAGTCCATTCTGATGGTTAAGTTAACGTTAATTGCCTCCATTAAATCTGAATGCCATGTTACATTATTTTCGAATGTTAAGCATGATTTGTTACATTATTTGTGGATGCTAAGCATGATTATTTTGCATTGAAAGGCATGTTCATAAAAATGGGTATGATGAGAGGAGGGGGAAGAAATGATTATCTGACTATCACCAGTGGTTTGGTACCACACAGTGGGTTGGCCCCACTTCTCATTACTTCGTGACTAAGTCTCAGTGGTTTGGCACCACCAGTGGTTTGGTACCACATATATTTTTGTGACTCGTCCCAGTGGCTTAGAACCACAGTGGGTTGGCCCCACATATTATATTAAAGGGATCGTCACCAGTGGTTTGGTACCACATATGTTATTTGTGACTGTGGGTCACTAGTGGTTTGGCACCACCAGTGGTTTGGTACCACACGGGGTAGAATTGGGAGTTTTGGACGGTTAGGTTTTGGGTTGCATGGTATGCATATTTGCATATGGATCTATGTATGAGTTTATTATCTTTGGGATGGGAATTTATACACTGAGTCTTGGTGACTCACCCCTTCCTTTACATTTTGCAGATCATCCTTAGATCGCGGATATGGAGCCGGGATGGACCCGAGGTGGCCATGCTCAAAAGTTGGTTTTTTTTAATGGTTAAATTTCAGATTTACTTTGCTTTAAATTTTGGTTTTCGATTATGTAATAAGGCCATTTAAGTTTTATTTTGGGATTATTTACTTTGATAAATACCTTAAATTTGTGTTAAACATCAAAGCATGATTAAAATGGAAAAACAATTTATAAAATAAAGGTTTTCACAAAAACTTAATGAATTTTCGGGTTTTTCCAAAACTTTACCATCGGGTAAATGGCGAACATGTATCAACGATGAGTTAACCTGATTTTCTTTAAAACAAACATTGAAACGAATATAGCAATTTACCTAACTAAACTTTGGTGTCCTTAAAATGAAACATTTTCTTTACCAATTAAGCCAACAACTTATTTTTCCAAAAATGATTCTTTCCTGTGACATGCCGGATTCGGTCGTAGCATTTTGACCGGGTTTGGGGTGTTATAGTGAAATGTTGTACTAAAATCCAACCTTGTACCCAGTGCTTCATGTAGCTTCTTCCAAAAGTGAGACGTAAAATGAGGGTCTCTATCAGATATAATAGAGACAGGAACCCCATGCAATCTCACAATCTCCGCCAGATACAACCTTTCCAACTTCTGTAATGAGTAGTCGATGCGAATCGGTATAAAATGTATAGACTTAGTTAACAGATCCACAATAACCCACACAGAGTACTTCTTAGCAGGCGTCAAGGGTAGCCACTAACAAAATCCATAGTAACCCATTCCCACTTCCATAGTGGAATCTTAATCGATTAGAGTAACCCTGATGGTAGTTGATGTTCCGCTTTCAATTGTTGACATACCAATCATTTGTCCACAAACTCCGTAACCTCGCATTTCAATCCCGGCCACCAGTAAAGCTCTCGTAAATCCCGATATATCTTCTTACCTCCAGGGTGCATAGCATAGGAACTACTACGCGCTTCTCGTAGTATAGACTTCCTTAGCTCTTCGTCCCTTGGTACACAAATTCTACCACGAAAACACAACAACCCGTCACCATTTAACCCAAAATCTGTCGTTTCCCTATTCTCAATTTGCTTGAATCGAGAACTCAGAGTTCCATCCAATGAATGCTTAACCTTAATCTGCTCAACCCACAGTGGCTTCACTTGCAACTCGACTAACAAACTCCCGTCATCATGCAAACTTAACCGAGCAAACATCGCCTTCACATCCAACATAGCTCTACGGCTTAGCGCATCAGCCACAACATTTGCTTTGCCCGGGTGATATTCGATTGTGCAATCATAATTTTTTAATAACTCAATCCATCTGCATTGTCTCAAATCCAAATCCTTCTGAGTTAAAAGGTACATCAGACTCTTGTGATCAGTATAGATGGTGCACTTCTCCCCATACAAATGATGCCTCCAAATCTTAAGTGCGAATACCACTACTGCCAAATCCAAATTGTGGGATGGGTAATTTCTTTCATGAGTCTTAAGCTGGCGTGACGCATATGCAACCACCTTTCCTTCTTGTATCAAAACACAGCCCAAGCCCACGTGTGACGCATCACTATAAATCGTAAACTCCTTTCCAGGCTCTGGCTGAATCAAAACAGGTGCCTCCGTTAAAACCTTTTTAAGCTTCTCCAAGCTTTCTTACTATTTATCAGTCCACACAAATGACACCCCCTTCCGTAGCAGCTTAGTCAAGGGTGCAGCGATTAAGGAGAACCCTTCAACAAACCACTTATAGTACTCTGCCAAGCCTAGAAAACTCTGAATTTCTGACACCATCTTAGGTCGTTTCCAATCCAACACTGCTACCACCTTCCGAGGACCAACTCTAATGTGACAGACCAATTTGGACCCTAGTCGGAACGGTGGTTTTGGGACCACGAATCCGAACCCAATAAATATTTTTAACATTTTATTTTCTGTCTATTATGAGTGAATTGATGTGTGTAAATGTTCCATAGAAAAATTTAACCATTTGAGTGATAGATTAGCAAAGGATTAAATTGCTAAAGGAACTATGATAGCAAACATGAAACATATCAAGGGGCTAAGTGAATTGTGACTCAAACATAGGGATTTGCATGTCAAATTCCCCATGTTAGAGAGGTGGACGGCAAGCTTGTAATAAAATAACTTATGGCTTTAAAATATTGTTTGTAAGACATTATTTTAAGTAAGCATGCTAAGAATATTAAGCTTTTCTAAATATATTATAAACATTAGTAAAATATTATACTAAAAGCATGCTAAAATAAGGTGTTAGTGATATTAAACAAAAAGGAAACTAATTTACATTTTTTTTCTTTCCTCATTCATTTACCCGAATCTTACCTTCAAGAAGAGAGGAAACTCATCTTCTTCATTCGGCTGATGCATGTGTCTTTAAGGTGAGGTATCAAGCTTCATTTTTTTGATGATTTTGCATGGTTGTGTGGGTAGTCTTATATACTATCGATTTCTTGTGCAAAACTTGAGATTTAAGCTCCCTTTTGATTCGGCCATGATCTAGTTCTATGGCTTTTTCATGTTCGATGGAAACATGTTAGCTATGGTTAGTCAAATCGTTTGCTAAAAAAAAAAAAAGGTGGGTATTTTAGCTTGATTTTTAATAAGTTGTTTTATATAGTAAGTACTTGCGTTGGATACTAATAAAAATCAAATTAAAATTTTGAATTTTAACAAGCTAATAATCGGCTGGGCTTAGGATGAATAAATTGTGGTTAATTGGCTTGTTGCTTAGCATTATGTTAAAGAAAATGCATGGGTGCAATGAATTTTAATCTATGTTAAGGTATATATATATATGTTAAATAGAAGTAAGATTGATAAATTACTTAAAGCCGAATGTGACATTGGTTAAGCTATGTGCTAGCCAAACATAAGGTTGATGTATACATGAGTACTTATAGATCGAGAGGTAGTTAATTGTGGAAATTATAATAGCTAATGGTTGTATTTGATATGTGACTATACGTGTTTAATGAGTATAGCCAAATGTGTGGATGGTTTCTATGTGAGATTTTGATTGGCATTGGTTTGGGATAAACAACTATAAATTGAATAGTTATTTTAGTATGTATGTATGTATATATATATATATATATATATATATGGGTGTAGCTAAATATGGTATATATAAAAAAAAAAAAAAAAAAGAATCCAAATGGGGTAAATTTATATTGTGGTGTGCAATAGGTTAAATTGAATAAGTTAAATGTTTGATTTGGTATGGCTATTGTTTTAAATTGAATAAATGAAATAGGGATTCTGTTCCTAGCTATCTTGAATTGAATTATGTGCAAATTGTTTTGAGTTGAGCAAATGAATAGGAAGAATATGAATGAGATTTACTTGGCTTTTTAGATCGGGAACAAAAAGAGAAAGAACGAGAGCGAGGAAAAACAAAGGTTCTCGAATAGCCGATCCACACGGCCTTATCGACAACCAAGGTAAGTCTTTCGATTTTAGTGTATTGAAGAATTAAATTATGAATCTAGTGGATCGATGATGTTTGATAAATTCTAGTATATATATAATTTTACCATAGCCTAATGTATATAAGCCTAATTGAAATGATTTCGATTGTTGATGTAAATAAGCCAAAGTGAATTCGATATTTAACATAGTCATGAAAAGTGTTAGCGATGATCAATTGTATTAATGTGGTTCGAGCTTTACGCCTAGCAGGCCTTGTGCCGGTGTACTTATCGGGCTTTTACGCCTAGCAGGCCTTGTGCCGGTGTACTTATCGGGCTTTTACGCCTAGCAGGCCTTGTGCCGGTGTTACATATCGGGCTTTTATGCCTAGCAGGCTTGATGCCGGTGATGTAAATTACAAACTAGAAACCGAAATTTGTGGTCAAGGTGAATTATGGCAAAAATATCAAGTTAAAGGCTCAGGTACGCATGTAAAGTAGCAGTGTACTTCTTACTTATTTAAAACAAAGTAATCAAATGATCCAGTGATTCATTTCAAATGGTATATGTTACGAGGGAAGTGGATATATATATATATGGTTATAATATTATTACCGGTTTTATTAATGAATGATATGGATATCGTGATATTGATTTCTTATTGTGTGGATGCTATGTGATAATAATTGAAATGTAAGTATATGAATGTTGGTATCTGTTGTTACAAGATGACATTTTGAGTTTGAAAGATTGGATCATAAATATGTGAGTAACGAGAAATCTCCCTATGAATTCATATTTATTTACATGAGTATGAAATTGAAAGTTTGACAATAAATACGAGTACAAGCCTACAAGCTGACTTGTAGAAATTCTTAATTGTTGGTAATTGAATGTTATTTATTTTTTTTGTAATTAGGACTTACTAAGCTAGCAAGCTTCTTTGTGTGAAACGTTTCCTCTGTTTTATAGATTAAGTGCAAGCTACAAGCTCACCGGGATCGTTCGGAAAACCACTCGCACTATCAACCTACATTTTGGGTACTTTTCATTTTGGGTTTTAAATGAAGGCATGTATAGGAAAGACGTAGTTTTTGTTTGGTGAACTTTGGAGATTTATGTATATAATAGCCATGCGAATATGGCTAAATTTTTAGTAAGTACGACGTTGTGTCTCGATATGTATGTTGGTTCATGATGGCAATGTTATGAAATTCTTAATCCGGATTTAAATCATTTCTTTTGTTAAGAGATGTTTGTATATAAAATGCAACAAACAGTTTGTAGTAGTAGCAGTGATATGAGTTAGAAAAATCACCAAAAATAGGGTATATTGAATTTGAAGGTGTATGAGATATGAAATTAAACCTTGTTGTGTCTATTTTTACATGAAAGAAACAGAGTAGGCAAAAGATTTTTATATTATATGATAATTAAGATTTAGTTAGACCTGTCCTGAATGATTTCGTGAGTCACTGTTCTGTTTTGGAAAAATTGTCAGAAATTGCACAAAAATAATTAGGAATCATGGTTTATATGTGTAGAACCCTTAATGAGTCTATTTTTCATTGGTATAAACAAGAACAGTATATGAAAATTGTGTAATGAGATAACTGCATTTTTGTAGAGACAGGTCAGAATTGTCAAGCTGTGTAATAAGGGTAACTTTGATGAATAAACTGTACTTTTTGGCCACATGAAAAATTCTGGAAAAATTATGGCAAAAATTTATATGAGTCTAGTTTCAAAGAAAATTTACGGATCTAAATTTTGAGTTTTTTAACTCGAGTTATGGTCAAATTATTCGACATGATGCAGTTTGACAGCTTTAAATTTTTATGTCCTGAACTTGTAGTCTAGTCTTGTAATGCCTCTTACTCGACTTCGGCGATGGACTCGGGTAAGGGGTGTTACATCTAATCCCCTCAGTTGAGAACACATGTACTAAGAAAGTGACTTCCCTTAGCCAGAATTCGCACTTGCTAAACTTAGCGTAAAGTTGCTTATCCCTTAGAATTTGCAACACAATCCTTAAGTGTGCATCATGATCATCCTCCGTTCTCAAGTATACTAAGATATCATCTATGAAAACTACTACGAACTGGTCTAGATACGATTGAAAGACCCGGTTCATAAGATCCATAAAAGTAGTAGGTGCTTATTCTTAATGGTTAACTTGTTTAACTGTCGATAATAGATGCACATCCTCATGGACCCATCCTTCTTCTTCACGAATAATATCAGTGCTCCCTATGGAGACACACTTGGTCTAATAAATCCGCCGTCCAATAACTCCTAAATCTAGGCCTTCAACTTCACCAGCTCTTTCGGTGCCATCTTATAAGGTGCGATGGACATTAGAGCCGTACCAGGTAATAATTCTATTCCAAACTCCACCTCTCTATTGGGAGGTAACCCAGGCAACTCCTCCAGAAAAACATCAGGGAATTCTTTTACTGTTCTCAAATCCTTAACAGTAAAGCTCTTAGATTTCAAATCACTAATATAGGCTAAGTAAGCTTCACAGCCTTTCCTCACCAACTTCTCTGCCCTTAAAGCCGAAATCACATTCGACAAGTAATCACTTCGTTCCCCGATCACTACTACTTCATCACCTTCCACAGTTCTTAACACCATCCGCTTCGCAACACAATCTAAAGTTGCCTGGTGCCTTATCAACCAATCCATGCTTAAGATGCGGTCGAACTCACCAAATGGTAATTCCATCAAGTCCGCTAAGAAAGTAACTCATTGAACTACCAATGGTACATTCCTAAACAACTTACTAACTTTCACTGACTACCCTAAAGAACTTAACATAGTCATTTCATTCGCACTGGTTTCAAACTCATCCCCTACAGTTTCAGCCTTATTGCATGCAATGAACGAATGCATTGACCCCACATCAATTAGCGCAATATAAGGTAGCTTACGAATAAGTAACATACTCATTATCACATCTGGCGCATACCATTCCTCTCTGCGATGAACAGCATAGACTAAAGCTGGCTACCTCGCCTCTGCCTGTTCTGCACCTCTGCCCGGTGCTCCACGTCCTCGACCTGTGCCATTGCCGCCTCTAGCTTGTCCACGACCCCTTGGTGGTGGCACTCTCTAATCCTATGTTCTATAGATCCATAGCTCAAACAAGATCTTATTCTCCTCCAACATTCGCCCGTACGCCCTTTCCCACACACAGCACAATGTGGTATCCTGGTATTAGTAGCAGCAACAGGGGCCCCATCTCTAACCGGCCCATTCACTCTAGCCCTCCTCGTAGGCCTCTGTCCAGCCCCCATAGCTTCTACGTTCCATTTGTTCTTTCCCTTCCCCTTCTCTCGGTTGAGGCGCTCCGTGCGCTCTACTTCCTCCGCTATCTTTGCTTTCTCCACCAAGACCGCAAAGTCCCACTCCCTCTGTGGAGCTATAAGTACCCTAAGGTTATCTCTTAACTCATCCTCGAACCGTATGCATCTCTCATACTCTGTTGCGACTATTACTTTGGCATATCGACTAAGGCGCAGAAACCCAGGCTCATACTCTGCTACCGACTTATCTCCCTGAGTCAGACTCAAAAACTCCTTCCTTTGGACGTCTACATAGTCTGCTCCAATGTACATCCCCTGGAATGTCAATTTGAAGAACTCCTACGTGATCTGATCTGGTTGGTTGCCCTCTTTTACGGTTAACCACCACTGATAGGCTTCCTCCTTAAATAAGGATATCGCCCCTTTCAACTTTTGTTCCATTATTCTTTTCATAGCTTCCAACCAGTACTCCGCCACATTCAGGGCCACCCCAGCTACTCCTTTAAAAATCTCTGCCCCATTAGCTCGGAGTCGCTCCGTGATGGACCCACGACTTCCCGTACCATTACTGTGCCCAGCGAACCTTTATAAAATCCATAACATGGCCTGCGATACTGCATCTTCTGTAGCGATAGCCCATTCATATGGTCCCGTTTCAGCTACTGATGAGGCCAGAGCCTCCTCTAGTCCAACGTTGGGCATATGGCTCGATACCGAAGACCAAGCCCTAACACTTCCACGGCCTCTGCTGCGGCCTCTTGCAACTCTTCTAGCGCTCATCATTGCGTGTGCATTTCTGGATTAGAATTTTTATGAAATTAGTTCCTAGTTCCACTATTTAAAGTACATGTCCTATACAAGTAGCAATTTAAAAGTTGTTTCGCAGACGTAAATCCACTACAGGCTTAAGTTTCTTACGGGCTTTAGTCTCTAAGACCTTATTGTTTATAGTAGTCCAATATCTAAATATAGTTTAGCAATTTAAACAAGTGTAATAACATAAAAACTTACTTGGCCCGACGTCGAGGGCTCAGTGAACCACACTTCAAGAATCCTGCAAAAACTTTTTAATCTACTTATTTTAAAAACCCAAAATCTAAGGCCCATTTCACAGCCTGAACTTTGCAACCGGCTCTAATACCACTAAATGTAACACCCCCAGACCCGGCCCAGACGTTATGGCCGAATCCAGTGAAGTCACATCAAAGGAATAATTCAAAACGACTTTGCTTAATTAAAACTTAAGTTTAAGGCTTGAAACCCAAAAATCTAAGCAACTTGTTAAGTAATGATAAAAGCCCATATTTTAAAAGAACGCCCATATGTTATAGGTATTTCAAAAACCATGTTTAAACTTAAGAAATTTATTCAAGTTTAACAATTACGCAGTTAAAAACATAAGGAAACCAATATGTAAAGTCAAATTAGAGATACAAGGCCTTATTACAAATGAAATAATTAACAATAAGTCATTCGAAAACAAATAAACAAAAACTTCTTAGTAATTTGTAGTGTGGCCATCTCCGAGTCCTCTCCCAAGTCGAGCCGTCTACTGAGGGTCACCTGAAACATTTACTAAAAGGGTGTGAGTTTGGAAACTCAGTGTGTACGACCCTTGATAATCCAATCAACATGCAATTATCATATTGGGCCTAAGCCCTATCGAAAACTGTGGTCTTGGGTTTTAGCCCACAATGACCTCATATCACATCAGTATCACATGAATGCAATGTTCCCATCCCAAATCCAACCCCGCACTCCATTTCCCTTCCAACCCTACATTCTCGTGAGGATATAATATCAACCCACCCATCCCTACACTCCAAAGGTAGCACCAATAGTGGCACTACTCAAACGTTGCAGCATGGCTGCTAAGCATATAATGGGCTTAAAGCCACCGGTGGATCCACGGTCGTCAAGCGACTATGCGATCCTCACATATCTTCCTCCGTATCATCAAACCCACCCAAGTGCAACATATATCTCATGAATGCAACATACACATTTTCACACATTAAGCACCTAAAGGTATTTTAGTCATTTCACTACCCAGGTGTATTTTTTTAAATCTATCCTACAGGGGTATTTTGGTAATTTTACAAATCAAGGGTATTTTGGTAATTTTACGGATTAGGGGTTTTTGGTAATTTTAAAAATCAGGGGTATTTTAGTAATTTTACAAATCAGGGGTTTTAGTTATGAACTGTGGCCCATTAACAAGTCCTTGCGGCTAAATTGAGCGAACACTATGCACCAGGTAGGATCTCAGAGAAAAGGAGGTGGGTCACTAGGACCGCTTAAGTACGAAGCTCTCCCTAGATCCGATCCTAGACATGCATATGTCCATTGCCACACTCTAACCTAGCGACTTGTCCACAGATGTGTTTGATTATTAAATTAAGTCTTATGCTATTTAAGAATTTATCAGAACTAGGCCTAGAGTCCATTAAAACCCTAGCATACATTTCTAAAATCCCATAAGGACCACTAAGCCTAATCATGTCCATATAGCCCATTAAGCCCAATCATGTTTACGTGGCCTATTAGGCCTGATCACAATCAAATCATACAACCATCCATCATTCAGTTACGCATATCAACACTTGCTGACTTGGGCCCACGAGCTCGGCAGGCCCATTTAGCCCCGTCTAGCTCGGTCGGCCAAATAGTGGCCTGAGACCATGAGATCACTCTCTTGGCCCCGATAATCGTATCGGTGTTCCCACACGAATGGTCGCACGCTCGTGTGGTTGTCGGTGCCAACCTTTCAGCTTTTTGACTTTTTGGCATTTCAGGTTTTTCAGTATTTCAACTTTTGCCGATTTGTCATATGTAAAATGTATGTACACACCTAGATATTGCAATGTGCTACACTATCCTCAGCCTTGAACCTACAATCAATACTAAAATCTAATCAATCACACACTTAACTATATTATTTACCTAAAAATCGAAGCCTTACCATAACCTTACCGTGTGCTACCAGTTCTAGTAGCCCTTCCTTAGCTACTATTCACGTAGATTTGTACCCACACTTATACTATCAATAATCAAGTGACTCATATTCCACACAAGTCACCCCTACAAGCCATACTTACATTCGGCTATTCACTAATCCACAACTGAGACGAGTACACTTACCACTTGCTAACGATCCTTACCACGCTTACGATCTTTGAACCCTACCCTTGTTAATACAAGGTTAATGACAAGGAGAAGTTAGATGGCCCTTCGGCTTTTAACAAACCACACTAAGGGGGTTGACTGAGTACTTACTGAATCCTAGCCTTGACCCTGCAGCCTAGATAGCTACTGAACGAGATCCAGCTTTTAACACTTGATCAACAGATTTGTGATAAAGAAAAACAGCAAAGAAACGGCACAAGTAGGGATTTTGGCAAAAAGGGATGGTGGTAATTCGACAATGAAAGAAAAAGAATGAGGGGAAGAAAAGAAAAAATCATAATGAAAACCTAAAGAACCCTTCAAAGGAATTCGGCACCCCATTTTATAGCCAAAGCCGAAACTACTTTCCCTCCAAAGTCCAATTCGGCACCAACACATCCACACCTCAATCCCTTATCTTTTCTTTCTTATCTTTACCTTAAATTTCTCTCCTGAACAATCCCTTCCAGAGTCCACTCCAACGCCACTACCTTTCTTTCATGTGCAAAAATAAAACCCCTCATTTTACCACTCTTAAGCCTCGAACCTTGGGCCTCTTCACCTGATAATAACACCACCTTGTAGCTCCTCAAGTGACGCCACCTTGCCACTAGACCATGGGCCCAATTGTGTCCTATTTTCCCCTTAATCTGTTTAAGAGGCCTAATACCTGATACTAGGGTCCACTAAGGCAAAAATTAAATTTTTCCCTATGGTCCTCCCTATCCCTAAGACTTCAAATACCCTAGGTAATACCCTAAAATTAAGATTCCAACTGCTACTTGTACATACAAACTTTAGTGCAAAGAAATTTAGAGTTTCAAAATTTTAGAGCGTTATAAGTCCGAATTTCAAAAATCACTTCGATATGACACGTCAATTCAATCGTAACATATTGGCCGGGTTTAGGGTGTTACATCTATTGTGATGACATGATGTTTTAACTAACCCATGGTGAGATTTTCCCAAAATGACTCATTTTTGGTACATGATGTGATGGGTGTTGATTTAATGGTTATACACTCAAGATCTTCTAGTTAAGTAACTTCCCAAGAAGCTATGCTTAGGTTAGAATGATGGCCAAACATTAAACAATTATTAGTACGTGTGAATGCCTAAGGAATTCATTTCATGTACTAATTGGATGGAAATCCATGTTCTTACTAGTTGGTCTAGATTGCCCCAAGATAACTTGATTCAATGGGTGTAGGAATTATTATTGCAAGGGTTTACAAATGTTTTCAAGGTTCAGTGTAAGACGCATGCATCATCTTTAATGCATATCGTAAGTTGCAAAATATTTTCAAATATTTTATTAATACAAAGGTATTAATGAATGAATATTTTATTTTCATTTCAAAAATGACACCTACTCCTTTATTAAATATACTCATTAAGAACAAACTGAACGAAAATAACTATAATGAATGGAAAGGAACCTAATGACTGTCTTAAGCTGTGAGAAACCAAAGACAATCATTGTTAATAAATGCCCTTTGGCTACTCAACCTAAGGCTAGAAAATGCTAGGAGAAGTTTGATGAGATAGCTCATTGCTATATGTTGGCAAGTGTGACTAGCACCCTTTATAAACAAGTGGAGAGCTATAAGACTACCAAAGCTATTCTAGACAAACTAGAAGACATGTTCGGAGGCCAAGCTACCTTGGCTCTATAGTTTGTATCAAGCGAATCCAGGTCCAAGACTCTGACAAGCTATTAAACATATCGTCAAGTATTTAAGAAGAATGAGGGATTATAAACTTCTGTATTCTAGAGGAGATCTTACTACTGTTGGATATACCAATTTAGACTTCCAAAGGTGTTAAGATTCGAGGAAATAGACATCGGGCTGTGTCTTTGTCTTAGGTAGTGGGTCCATATTGTGGAGAAGTGTCAAGCAAATTTGTACTACTGACTCTACAATGGAGGTCAAATATGTGGATGCTTCTGAAGCTACAAAAGAATAAATATGAATTCGAAAGTACCTTATAGATCTTGGAGTCATTCTTGGTATGGAAAAAGCTATGACACTATTTCGTGACAATAGTTCTGCAGTAGCTAACTCCAAGAAAACCATAAACCACAATAGGACAAAACACATGAATAGAAACTATCACATTATAATGGAGGTAATAATAGAAGAAATAGTGGATGTAGTCAAAGTGCATTAGAGGAAAAACTTGCGGACACGTTTACCAAGACTCTAAAAGCTAGGAGTTTTGAGAAACATGTAGAGAGCAAGTGAATGCAAAATATGACTCATCTACTTCACTAGGGCAAGTAGAAAACTGTTGGATTTGGTGTCTGAAGTGTAGTATATTCATTTTTGTACTTGTATATTTTTCCGAATAGATTGGTTTAATAAAGTTATCCATAAGTTATCTAATGTTTAAATAATACTAAGCAATATGTCGTGGTCGGATCATAATATAGAAAGACAACTTATATAAGTATATGAACCTAAACATGTCCTTAGTCTAATCGAAAATTAACATATCAATTGAAAGACTAATATGTCATCTATCAAGTCCGATTGATATAGATGTGACTGACTGGACTGACAGTATATCAAACATGAGACAAGTTGAATAAATGTTGAATATGTTTGTGGATTTATTCACTTGTGATGTTCATAGTGGGGCATAACTTAATCCTGAGTGGATGGTGGACTATGTACGCATGACTCGTATACTTTGATGTAAGTAAAAAACTGAGTTCAAATAGATAAGGAACCAAAAGTTGATGTGTTACGTATACGAATTTTGTAATATGTAGCGTTATTCACAATAGTGGAGTTCATAACCCAAGAAATGGGTAAATGGTATCCTCTCATTTGCATTACATGATAGATGAAAAGTAAATGTGGCCACGAGTTGTTTGTCTATATGATAAATGACTTTATTTTGATAGTGGCTGACTTCTCATGAAGGAAGATGTAATGGTTACCATGAGATAAAATAAGATCATACTGGGAGAATAGATTTATCCCAAAGAGATTAAGGATGTCCTATGAGAGTAACAAACTTATGACAAGGTCATTGGACGAGCACTGATCGAGTAGCTTTCGTAATGTTAGGAAGAGCTTAGTCATAATACTATAGTGGATTGACTTCGTGACTAAATGAAGTTATAATTAATAGGAAAAAGCTTGAATCCAATCGGTCATTCCGCTAGCTAGTTGAAACCAAAAATGAGTTGCATATAAAACCAAATGTATAGAAATGGATAGAAATGATAAATTTAGAGAAATGGGTTACATTCGAAAATGAATATGGTTTCTCACTAAGTATGAAAATGACGTGATAATTAATTTATACTTTTTGAATTATTATTTAATTAAATAATTGAAATTCAAAAATTAAATTAAATTAATTGGTCATTGTGAATCCGTTGAATATGGAAATTAAATACATTTTCTCATAGATTCTTTTACATTAAAGTTGCCATGACCTTAACAAAATTAGAATTGGGTTGAAAAAAATTATTTAATTGGAAAATTAATTTAATAAATAATATTTATTTTTGAAAATAGAAATACATGTATTAGGTTAGATTAAATTATAAATTGTTGGGTCAAAAGTTCAGGATGCACATATAATTGGAGCCAATACAAGAGAGGCACGAAACCCTTTATAATACATATAAAGGGTGGAAACCCTAATATATTTAACAAGGTTGTGTCACCCCTCTCTCTTAGTAGAACTAGGAGATGTGTTTTTCTATCATATAAGTATTATTTATATTCTATTAAATGAACCAAGATCATTTTATCTCTCCCTGTAAACAGATGACACTTGTAGGGCTAAAAATATACATAATTTTGAAATATTATTTTTCTGCCCAAAAATAGTGGGAATTTATTTCTAAGTGTAGATTCTACTTTGAAATAACAATCCTAACGGTTTTTATAGAGAGAGAGATTTACTTCCCTACTGAAAGTAAGAAAATTATTTTTGGTTCTGTTTGATTTGTGATTGTTCGAGCCCACACTTGAAGTAATTCGTGGTACAAGAATAGCAGAGAAGGTCATTCGGTAGAAAATCGATAACGTTAAGGATCTATCTCGCACAAAGCACATATACTTTTCAGGAAAAGTTTATTGTTATAAATATCACAAATCAGTTTGATTTTTGAAATTTTAATTTTTTTTTGCTTTGATAGAAAACATTTTTAAATCGGATTTTTTCCAATAATTGGTATTATAGCCAAATTATGTTATGTTCACAATAAGCCAATATCAATTTTTTTATCTTCTATATGGTTGGTTAATTTTTTATAAGATTTGACATTTTTGTAATTATAAGCATGTTTTGGGTTATTTATGTGAATGGAATTATTTTATTATTTATATGATAAAGTCATTTTGTCAAAGTTGTGATTCCTAGAAATTTAAGTGGCTATAATTATTATTTTGATAATTTTTGGGATATGTAATTAGATCGTGAACTATAATATCTATGTAGGTTTTATTCATTTATTTTAGAATAATTCATATGAGCCACAAAACAAACATAAGTATTATTTAACCGAATTTTTCTACAGATTCTGAAGAATTGTGATGTATGCAAGACTGATCAAGATGATGCAAACTTGACCCAATTGATATAAAAAGATTGGTAGAGGTTTGAATGACGGTGGTTTGACAGGGATCAACAAGAACGACGATGATGGCCGGTGGCAATGGTGATCGAAGGCAAGCCAACGATAGTTGAAGGGGGTTGATGATAGAAATCAGCAATGGTCTGATGACAGTAGTCCGACGATGGTGATGACAATGTCAATGGTTGCAACAATGAAAGTCCGTGGTGGTGTCAATAGTACGACAACAGATCCCTTCAATGTTTTTAAAGTTATTTTTGTTTTGGGAAAAACCCCAAAAAGTAGGATTTATTACTTTCACCCAGACTTCCCAAATTATGCTTTGGGTTAATACGTGTAATTTTATTTATTGTTTTCTAGGATGGAATCATGGAAACTATAGTTTCACTTACGATAGTGAAATTCATAGCCTAATAAAGGATAAATGATATCCTTTCATTGGCATTACATGATAGATGGAAAGTAGTGTGGCAACGGATCATTTGTCCTTAGGCAAATGACTTAATTACTATTTGTTAGTAAATGACTTTTCGTGAAGAAAGATGTAATAGTTACCATGAGATAAAATAGGATCAGATTGGAAAAATTAATTTATCCCAAAGAGATTAAGAATGATTTATGAGGGTAACACATATGGCAAGGTCAATGGACGAGTACTTGATAAAGTAACTTACGTAATGATATATATTAGGGAGAGTTCAGTCATGTTACTTTAGTGGAATGACTCCATGACTAAAAACTATTCTTATTAATAGATGAAGAGTCAAAACTTACAAATTATATGATCCCTAATAATATTTTTCCAATCAGTCCCTTTACTACCTTGATATAACCTTGATGGTTTATACTGATCGATGATATGGAAAAACTGAAACAAAGAACTAGAGAAATAGACAGCATGTGTCACTATTTGCAGTGAATGTGTTTTCTAGCTATGAACAAGAGATGACTCAAGAAATAAATTAATTTCTTCAAACTATTATTTAATTAAATAATTGTATTTAGAAATGAAAATTAAATTAATTAAGTCACTATAGTTTTATAAGAATGAGTTAATTCAATTAATTTAATCATAGATTCTAGTACGGGCTTTAATGGAAATAAATATAGGTTGAGAAAATAATTTAATTAGTTTAATTAATTAATATAATTAATTAACTAAATAATATTTTGGGATAGAAAAATTTTATGAGTTAGTTTACAGACTAGATAACATACATAATTAACTGAATACAAAACAATGCCCAATCGGCTAGATTTAGTAAGAAAGGGTAGAAAACTTTAGTCCCAGCAAGGTATTGCTGTCACTTCCTTGTATACTCCTTGTAGGAGTTAACTTTTCCTATATATTACTATTTAGGTATTTCTTATTCTACTAAAACTCGTGTTATTTTATCTATAAAAAGAGATTAAGAGCTAGGTCAATATACACACTTCTCTACATCGATATTCTACCAAAATATAATTATGGTATTTTGATAAACAGTAAAAGTAACATATTTTAATCCCACATTTAGTATACTTTTGGATGATTTATCCCTCGATTTATGTAAAAAGGTGCTCTTAATCCTTTCATTTCATATCTTATATTCAGGAAAGCACCCGAGGACGAAAGAATAAGAAACGGGCCTAAAACAAAGCAAATTGGGCCATGGGAGAAATCGACACGGCCTAGACTTAAGCCCACACGGCCGTGCCTCACCGATCATCTAGAACACGGCCTGACCCCGATTCACATGGCTGTGTCTCATTAAAGAAGTTTAAGAACGGCCTGGCCACGATTTGCACGAGCATGTGCCATGGCAGTGTCCCTGTCGCTGGAAAGAGAAATTTCATTCGGATTTGTATAATTAGGGGTGAAGAAATGCACTCCAAGAGCCTATATAAACCCCTATGTATCAGCTGAAAGGGGACGGTTAGCTAGGCCAAGGAGCCAAGCCGAAAAGGTCAGATTTGTGGGAATCACTCAAAGATAGCTAGTTGATCCATCTCAAGAAGCTGGAATTCTACTCAAGACGGCAGATCTCTCCTTCAATTCCTTCAGGGAGTTTTAGGGATTTCTTATGTTTTGTTTTATCTTTTCTCTTGAGATGTTTTCTTTATTTGTTATGAACTAAACCCTTCAGATACTTGAATGGGATGAAACCTATGATGGATCTTGTTAGTGTTTTCTGAATTATATGATAAATACTTAGTTTGTTCTTATTTATGTGAACTTAATCCAAATTTAATGTGCTTAGGTGGAGGAGGAATAGACTCGGCCTAAGAGTAGATTTAGCATAATTAAGTAGAGTTGATCGCACGCTTAGAGATAGGGTGACAAGATTTTGTCGGATTTGGGTGAAACCTAATAGGGGAGTCCATAGATCGATTTACTCTATATTCTATGGGGTTATTAAGAGAGAAAGAGATTTCCATTAATTAACCTAGGGTTAGACGTTATTCGCCTCGAGAGAGAGTTTAATATACGTTAGGGAGTCTTACGGATCAAACTAAGTGAATAAATCGTATGGTTCAGGGTTAAATAACAAGCAAAGTCTAGGTGGATTCTTCCTAAGGGTATCGTCTTAATCAACTGAGTTTTTCCTAAAGTTATTTCTCAATTCATCCTTTTTGTCTTTGTGTATTTAGCTTAGAAGTTAAATAGTTTTAGATTAGAACAACCAATCACTTAATATTTAGGCTAGATAATAGAAAGAAAGTTAGTATTAGTACTTTTAGTTCCTTTGGGTACGATAATCCGATCTTGCCTTAGCTATACTACTGTTCGATAGGTACACTTGCCTTTAATCATTGTCAGAGTTAGTTTCTAGGTTCGATCATTTTTTATAAATTTTAATGCTCTGATTAACAGCGATCAAGTTTTTGGCGCCGTTGACGGGGAACTAAAATATTAAGAAAGCTCTACTTTTATTACTTTAGCCATTATTTTCTTTATTTTTCGCAATTTACTTTTATTCTTATTCTAGGTTAAATTTTAATTTTGCTAAAGTTTCTTTCTTTCTTTTCTTAACAGGTACCTCTAGTTTATGACTAGAAGGAACCCGAGAGGACCTTTAGTAAACGACAGTGATATTAAAGCTACCGCTTGAAGGAATCGTCGAGAAATTAGGTGAGCCCTAAATTACACAGAAGAAGAGCGAGAATCCAATCCTACTGAAGGGATGGACGAGGATAATCCACAGCCACATGATGTGGAGGAAAACAATGCTCCACGTACTATGTTTGATTATGCTAAACCGCATTTAACAAGTGCAGAATCGAGTATTGTTAGGCTTGCTATAGCTACTAATAATTTTGAATTAAAGCCTAACACTATACAAATGATTCAATAATTTGTTCAATTTGATGGTTTGCAGGACGAAGACCCAAATACACATATAGCTAACTTTTTAGAGTTCTGTGATACCTTCAAAATAAATAGCGTTTCTGATGATGCCATACATCTTCGGTTATTTCCCTTTTCATAAAAAAATAAAGCCAAACAGCGGTTAAACTCGCTACCACGAGGATCAATCACTACATGGGAACAAATGACCGAAAAATTTTTATTAAAATATTTCCCACCGGCCAAAACGGCCAAATTATGGAATGATATCTCTTCTTTTGTGCAGATGGATTTAGAAACATTATACGGTGCATGGGAGAGATACAAGGATCTCTTATGAAGGTGTCTGCACCATGGTTTACCCTTGTGGCTACAAGTCCAAACCTTCTATAACGGTGTAAACCCCTCAACAAGACAATTAATTGATTCAGCCGTCGGTGGAACTCTGAACAACAAGACTCCTAAAGCAGCCTACGAGTTCATTGAAGAGATGTCACTGAATAACTATTAGTGACAGGTTACAAGGACGAAACCGACAAAATCAGCTGGAGTTCTCAACCTCGATACAGTAACCATGCTATCAACACAGATGGAATTGATGAATAAAAAGATTGATAGTTTGTGTTCTTCGCAGGTACATCCAGTAATGCAGTGCGACGCAAGTGGAACTATGGTGAATTCTGAGTATCCACCCTACCAACTGAGCACAGAGAGCGAACATATGAACTATATAGGTAACAATTTCAGATCCAATAATAACCTATATAGTAACACTTATAATCCAGGTTGGAAGAACCACCCAAATTTTTCATGGGGAGGTCAAGGAAATCAAGAAAATCAAAGACAACAGCCCCCTCAAAACTTCCAAAATCAGCCTTATCCGCAAGAAAAGAAGCCAAATCTCGAAGAAATGCTGACAAAATTCATGACAGTTACAGAAAACCGCTTCCAAGACACTGAGAAAACACTTAAAAGCACCAAGAACCGAGTCGAGGAGGTTACCAAGTCAGTAAGGGAAGTCACTAAGGCAGTCGAACAACTTGCAAAGCTAATGTCAGAACGACCGCAAGGACTTCTACCAAGTAACACTGAGATTAACCCAAAGGAGCAAATTCAAGCCATAATAGCTCAGGAAAAAGAAGAGATAGACGAACCCAATCCAATGCAAGAAAACAAGGTCTGTAGCACCCCAAACCCGGCCTGAACATTACGACCGGATCTGGTATGTTACAAGGTGAAGTAAAAATGAAGTCTTGTTTAATTTAGGAAAAATCGTACTTTCGAAAACTTTTCGATTTAAGGCAATGTCTTGAAAATAGTGGTTTGGCAGTGTAGGAAAATTTCAATTTGTGTTAATCGAATATTCGTTAAGCTTGGTGATACTTTAAAGAAAACTTATGTTTTGAGTTACTCATTTTTTGAAAACCCCATTTTTAATTTCGTGATTAAGTTTACATAGTGTCAAATTTTAAGAAAAGTAATACATAATTAAATAAAATAGAACCCAAAAATTTAGAAAGGCCTTATTACACAAACAAAGTCCCTAATTAAAACTAAAGTATAGCAGGAAAAGTTTACGAAAAGTAAAGTCTTTATGGCCTCCACAAGTCTGCCTCGGCTCCCATATCCATGATCTACTGATTACCTGAAAGGTTAAGAAAAGGGGTGAGTCATCGAGACTCAGTGTGTAAATCCCCTATAACACATAATCGGCTTGAGGCCCACAATCGCATATCGGGCCTTAGCCCACTCAGGATGACATAAAGATAAATGAATGCATCATGTCCCAACCCAAACCTAGTTATTTTCAATCCTCTACACGCCAACCCGTACCCGGCCAAACACACCGTGGGATTTCTACAATCAACCCTCCATCCGCTACACACACACTTTGATGATCATGCTTTGTCGGTTATAATGCCGATCACAATGTGACCTAATAATATAACGTGGCCTAGCCACCGATCACTATGTGACCTCATAATATAACGTGGCCTAGCCACCGATCACTACGTGACGTCATAATATAACGTGGCCTAGCCACCGATTACTTATGTGACCTTATAATCGAGCACTTCCTTAAAGAGCATATCCATATTCCATGCATAACATACATGTCATAATGAATGTAACATGCTATTAACAAGGTAATAGATTACCACATACATCTATACACGCAAGAACGATACTATACTCATGTACCTGGCATCCTTTGCCTTACCTACAAGGGTATCACGATCATTATCACGACCCTTTTTCGACTTTTCACCCCCATACAATTAATATTACAACTAAAATAAAGTGTATGAGGTTTTGCACACCTAATAACCCGCAAAAATAATACTCTTTACGTCGACACTATCGATAGCGTGAATGATCGCTATCCGCCTACTACTACGTTTCGGCCGGTCCACAACCCGAAGGCAAATATCGAATAGCAATGACACCGCACGCTTCTTGAACTTTGGGACTGGGGCTATGGGTCCAACCCCTTCCTTAGACTTGCTGGCATTTGAGTCCATGAACGATCTTGGTCAGAAGATACTATATTGGAACAATGATCGCTTAACGTAACATTGGGTTAAGATACGAATAACGAAAGGAATACCCGATCGAATAACTAAAAAGAAACTAAAGAGAAAACCCTTACCTTGAGATCTCGAATGAAGAGATAAGATTGGGTTGATTCCTGGACTTGGAGTTAGATTGATTTGGCTAAACAAGATTTCCCGGAATAGGCGCCCCTGAAGAGAAAAGAAAAGACAAGAGAGTGTAAACACAACAGTAGATCACTAGGCCAATTAGCCATTCGGCTTTGGCTACCAAAAACCGAAAGAACAAAAAGGAAAAAGTTGACAGTGTCCCACTTACCTTAATTCAACAGCCCGATTGTCCTCAAAGCCCCCTTCAATCGATAGCCATATGCTGGAAAACGCGAAGACAAGGCTCTCCTTCAAACGGCTAAGAAGAAATACAAAAGGAATAGGAACAATGGATGTTTCGGCTACCAAAAGAAACCGATGAGAGGGTGTGGGATATGTTTCGGCTAAGTAGGGTGGAATCAAAAAGATGAATGAGAGTAATGGAGGATTCGGTCAAGAAGAAGAAGAGAAGATGAATAAGGTTTTGGCTTTTGCAGGAAAGTAGAGAAGAAAAGAATAAGGGAATGATCAAAGAAGAAATCGGTGGGGTGCTTTTAGCTATGAAGTCTAAGAGTATGAGTGGAGAAGAGGAAAGATTCTTGCACAGATAGAAAAGGTTACGGCTTTAGAAGTCTTTGGTGAAAGGAGAAAGTGAAGAAGAAAAATAAAGATGCATCAATAGTCTTTACCAATTCGGCTAAAGAGCAAAAGAAGAGACAAAAAGAAGTTGGATCAGCAAATTCGGCACTCACCCCTACTGACCAAAACGCCCAAATGTCAAGCCTAAGATCTCTAGACTTTCGGCACACCCATAACAAGCCAAAACCGATTCCTACATTCCCACAAAGCATTTGAAATTCGCCACCACCTTCATCACTTGCTAATCCCTTGTTTTCCTTCTTAATTAGTTCTTGATCACTCATTCGAAAAAGTTTGAATGCTTCAACTTCCTACTTCTTCTCTCAGCCACACATTTGAATTATTTGACTCAGTCTACTCTCCCCTTCTGAAGTGCCCCAGCCAAACTCTACCTCTACTCCCCTTGACGCCAAAAAGAATTCTCAAAATGAGAACTATGCGACTTGAACCTGCTCCCTCATGCTCCCCTGTGGCGTCACCTACCAGCACTCTATGTGGCGTCACCTTGCCACCTTTCCACTGACTTTCTTGTGTCCTCAAATCACAATTAAATACTCTTAAGGCCTACCCAAGCTAGCTTTCCCCTGAAAGTGGCCGGAACTAAAATTTTGGCTAGGCTTTAGCTTAACCCCGAGCCTTTCCTGGACCCCCAAGCACCCCAAAATAATGTACAAACACAGCATACACATACACAACATATAATAGATGCAAAACCCCCAAAACCAGGATGTTACAAGGTCGAAGAAGGTAAAGTTGAGGTAACACAAGAAAAGCCAAAACTAGTAATCAAAGAGTACCAACCTCGCATACCTTATCCCAAAGAGATGAAAAGAGACGACTCAAAGGAACAGTTCGGTAAGTTTCTTAAACTTCTAAAAAATTACATATTAACTTAACTCTTCTTGAAGCTCTTTTTGGATGCCGGACTGAGGAAATTTTTAAGACAAATTTGACAAACAAACGCAAATTAGACGAAGAGCACCATGTGGAATTGAATGCAACAGTGCTCAAAGCAATTCTACAAAATAGACTACCATAGAAGCAAAAAGATCCAGGAGTTTTACAATTCCATGTTTAATTGGTAGTTTAACTCATGATAATGCTTTAGATGATTTAGGGGCAAGTATAAATGTCATGCCTTATACATTGTTTAAACGACTAGGTCTAGAAAAACCCAAACAAACTAGGATGAGTATTCAATTAGGTGATAAAAATCTGTTAGAATTCCTAAGGGCATTATTGAAGATGTTCTTGTCAAAATCGATAAATTTGTTTTACCAAAGAGATTGGGTTGTTTTAGACTTAGATTAGGACAATTCAATCCCCTTAATCTTAGGAAGACCCTTCCTAGCAACCGGTAAAACTAAAATTGATGTTGCCACAGGAGAACTCATACTTTGTGTAGGGGATGAATCAATCAGTCTTCAAGCTCTTGACTCGGCGAGGACAACAGTCGATGAAGGTAAGAAAGACAATTCGGTTGATAATCAATTTGTGCAACCTCATCACAGAAACACCACAAGGATACAAATCGAGCCGACTCACGAGAATTCATATAAGAACGAAGCCTTAAGGTTGACAAACTAAAAGAGCAGGAAACTCAAATTAGAGAAGAACCAGAACCGCATGAAATAATACCGAAGGAGCCCCTAGAAGAACTCGTAGAAACATCAAACCACTTAAAAATAGGAGACCAGGTACCACTAGATAAATCAGATCGTCACATCACCACATCAGACTTGAACAAGAACGAAGCAATTCCTCTCGAGGTACAAAATATCTTCCCACACGGAGCAATCGTGTTAAGCAATCCAATGCAAGAAAACAAGGTCTGTAGCACCCCAAACCCGGCCTGAACATTACGACCGGATCTGGTATGTTACAAGGTGAAGTAAAAATGAAGTCTTGTTTAATTTAGGAAAAATCGTACTTTCGAAAACTTTTCGATTTAAGGCAATGTCTTGAAAATAGTGGTTTGGCAGTGTAGGAAAATTTCAATTTGTATTAATCGAATATTCGTTAAGCTTGGTGATACTTTAAAGAAAACTTATGTTTTGAGTTACTCATTTTTTGAAAACCCCATTTTTAATTTCGTGATTAAGTTTACATAGTGTCAAATTTTAAGAAAAGTAATACATAATTAAATAAAATAGAACCCAAAAATTTAGAAAGGCCTTATTACACAAACAAAGTCCCTAATTAAAACTAAAGTATAGCAGGAAAAGTTTACGAAAAGTAAAGTCTTTATGGCCTCCACAAGTCCGCCTCGGCTCCCATATCCATGATCTACTGATTACACCGAAGGTTAAGAAAAGGGTGAGTCATCGAGACTCAGTGTGTAAATCCCCTATAACACATAATCGGCTCGAGGCCCACAATCGCATATCGGGCCTTAGCCCACTCAGGATGACATAAAGATAAATGAATGCATCATGTCCCAACCCAAACCTAGTTATTTTCAATCCTCTACACGCCAACCCGTACCAGCCAAACACACCGTGGGGATTTCTACAATCAACCCTCCATCCGCTACACACCACTTTGACAGTCATGCTGTCAGTTATAATGCCGATCACAATGTGACCTAATAATATAACGTGGCCTAGCCACCGATCACTATGTGACCTCATAATATAACGTGGCCTAGCCACCGATCACTACGTGACGTCATAATATAATGTGGCCTAGCCACCGATTACTATGTGACCTTATAATCAGGCACTTCCCCTTAAAGAGCATATCCATATTCCATGCATAACATACATGTCATAATAAATGTAACATGCTATTAACAAGGTAATAGATTACCACATACATCTATACACGCAAGAACGATACTATACTCATGTACCTGGCATCCTTTGCCTTACCTACAAGGGTATCACGACTGTTATCACAGCCTTTTTCGGCTTTTCAGCCCATACAATTAATATTACAACTAAAATAAAGTGTATGAGGTTTTGCACACCTAATAACCCGCAAAATAATACTCTTTACGTCGACACTATCGATAGCAGGAATGACTGCTATCTGCCTACTACTCTGTTCTGAAGCCGGTCCACAACCCGAAGGCAAATATCGAACAGCAGACACCGCACGCTTCTTGAACTTTGGGACTAGGGCTATGGGTCCAACCCCTTCCTTAGACTTGCTGGCATTTGAGTCCATGAACGATCTTGGTCAGAAGATACTATATTGGAACAATGATCGCTTAACGTAACATTGGGTTAAGATACGAATAACAAAAGGAATACCCGATCGAATAACTAAAAAGAAACTAAAGAGAAAACCCTTACCTTGAGATCTCGAATGAAGAGATAAGATTGGGTTGATTCCTGGACTTGGAGTTAGATTGATTTGGCTAAACAAGATTTCCCGGAATAGGCGCCCCTGAAGAGAAAAGAAAAGACAAGAGAGTGTAAACACAACAGTAGATCACTAGGCCAATTAGCCATTCGGCTTTGGCTACCAAAAACCGAAAGAACAAAAAGGAAAAAGTTGACAGTGTCCCACTTACCTTAATTCAACAGAAACTGATTGTCCCTGAAGCCCCCTTCAATCGATAGCCATATGCTGGAAAACGCGAAGACAAGGCTCTCCTTCAAACGGCTAAGAAGAAATACAAAAGGAATAGGAACAATGGATGTTTCGGCTACCAAAAGAAATCGATGAGAGGGTGTGGGATATGTTTCGGCTAAGTAGGGTGGAATCAAAAAGATGAATGAGAGTAATGGAGGATTCGGTCAAGAAGAAGAAGAGAAGATGAATAAGGTTTTGGCTTTTGCAGGAAAGTAGAGAAGAAAAGAATAAGGGAATGATCAAAGAAGAAATCGGTGGGGTGCTTTTCGCTATGAAGTCTAAGAGTATGAGTGGAGAAGAGGAAAGATTCGGTACAGGATAGAAAAGGTTACGGCTTTAGAAGTCTTTGGTGAAAGGAGAAAGTGAAGAAGAAAAATAAAGATGCATCAATAGTCTTTACCAATTCGGCTAAAGAGCAAAAGAAGAGACAAAAAGAAGTTGGATCAGCAAATTCGGCACTCACCCCTACTGACCAAAACGCCCAAATGTCAAGCCTAAGATCTCTAGACTTTCGGCACACCCATAACAAGCCAAAATCGATTCCTACATTCCCCACAAGCATTTGAAATTCGGCCACCACCTTCATCACTTGCTAATCCCTTGTTTTCCTTCTTAATTAGTTCTTGATCACTCATTCAAAAAAGTTTGAATGCTTCAACTTCCTACTTCTTCTCTCAGCCACACATTTGAATTATTTGACTCAGTCTACTCTCCCCTTCTGAAGTGCCCCAGCCAAACTCTACCTCTACTCCCCTTGACGCCAAAAAGAATTCTCAAAATGAGAACTATGCGACTTGAACCTACTCCCTCATGCTCCCCTGTGGCGTCACCTACCAGCACTCTATGTGGCGTCACCTTGCCACCTTTCCACTGACTTTCTTGTGTCCTCAAATCACAATTAAATACTCTTAAGGCCTACCCAAGCTAGCTTTCCCCTGAAAGTGGCCAGAACTAAAATTTTGGCTAGGCTTCACAAACCCCGAGCCTTTCCTGGACCCCCAAGCACCCCAAAATAATGTACAAACACAGCATACACATACACAACATATAATAGATGCAAAACCCCCAAAACCAGGATGTTACAAGGTCGAAGAAGGTAAAGTTGAGGTAACACAAGAAAAGCCAAAACTAGTAATCAAAGAGTACCAACCTCGCATACCTTATCCCAAAGAGATGAAAAGAGACGACTCAAAGGAACAGTTCGGTAAGTTTCTTAAACTTCTAAAAAAATTACATATTAACTTAACTCTTCTTGAAGCTCTTTTTCAGATGCCAGACTCGAGGAAATTTTTAAGACAGCTCTTGACAAACAAACGCAAATTAGACGAAGAGCACCATGTGGAATTGAATGCAGCGTGCTCAGCAATTCTACAAAATAGACTACCATAGAAGCAAAAAGATCCAGGGAGTTTTACAATTCCATGTTTAATTGGTAGTTTAACTACTGATAATGCTTTAGATGATTTAGGGGCAAGTATAAATGTCATGCCTTATACATTGTTTAAACGACTAGGTCTAGAAAAACCCAAACAAACTAGGATGAGTATTCAATTAGCTGATAAAACTGTTAGAATTCCTAAGGGCATTATTGAAGATGTTCTTGTCAAAATCGATAAATTTGTTTTACCAGTAGATTGGGTTGTTTTAGACTTAGATTAGGACAATTCAATCCCTTAATCTTAGGAAGACCCTTCCCTAGCAACCGGTAAAACTAAAATTGATGTTGCCACAGAGAACTCATACTTTGTGTGGGGATGAATCAATCGGTCTTCAAGCTCTTGACTCGGCGAGGACAACGATCGATGAAGGTAAGAAAGACAATTCATTTGATAATCAATTTGTGCAACCCTCATCACGAAAAACACCACAGGATACAAATCGAGCCGACTCACGAGAATTCATATAAGGAACGAAGCCTTAAGGTTGACAAACTAAAAGAGCGAGAAACTCAAATTAGAGAAGAACCAGAACCGCATGAAATAATACCAGAAGGAGCCCTAGAAGAACTCGTAGAAACATCAAACCACTTAAAAATAGGAGACCGGTACCACTAGATAAATCGGATCGTCACATCACCACATCGGACTTGAACAAGAACGAAGCAATTCCTCTCGAGGTACAAAATATCTTCCCACACGAGCAATCGTGTTAAGCAATCCAATGCAAGAAAACAAGGTCTGTAGCACCCCAAACCCGGCCTGAACATTACGACCGGATCTGGTATGTTACAAGGTGAAGTAAAAATGAAGTCTTGTTTAATTTAGGAAAAATCGTACTTTCGAAAACTTTTCGATTTAAGGCAATGTCTTGAAAATAGTGGTTTGGCGAAGTAGGAAAATTTCAATTTGTATTAATCGAATATTCGTTAAGCTTGGTGATACTTTAAAGAAAACTTATGTTTTGAGTTACTCATTTTTTGAAAACCCCATTTTTAATTTCGTGATTAAGTTTACATAGTGTCAAATTTTAAGAAAAGTAATACATAATTAAATAAAATAGAACCCAAAAATTTAGAAAGGCCTTATTACACAAACAAAGTCCCTAATTAAAACTAAAGTATAGCAGGAAAAGTTTACGAAAAGTAAAGTCTTTATGGCCTCCACAAGTCTGCCTCGGCTCCCATATCCATGATCTACTGATTACCTGAAAGGTTAAGAAAAGGGGTGAGTCATCGAGACTCAGTGTGTAAATCCCCTATAACACATAATCGGCTCGAGGCCCACAATCGCATATCGGGCCTTAGCCCACTCAGGATGACATAAAGATAAATGAATGCATCATGTCCCAACCCAAACCTAGTTATTTTCAATCCTCTACACGCCAACCCGTACCAGCCAAACACACCGTGGGGATTTCTACAATCAACCCTCCATCCGCTACACACCACTTTGACAGTCATGCTGTCAGTTATAATGCCGATCACAATGTGACCTAATAATATAACGTGGCCTAGCCACCGATCACTATGTGACCTCATAATATAACGTGGCCTAGCCACCGATCACTACGTGACGTCATAATATAATGTGGCCTAGCCACCGATTACTATGTGACCTTATAATCAGGCACTTCCCCTTAAAGAGCATATCCATATTCCATGCATAACATACATGTCATAATAAATGTAACATGCTATTAACAAGGTAATAGATTACCACATACATCTATACACGCAAGAACGATACTATACTCATGTACTTGGCATCCTTTGCCTTACCTACAAGGGTATCACGATCATTATCACGACCTTTTTTTCGCTTTTTCAAACCCATACAATTAATATTACAACTAAAATAAAGTGTATGAGGTTTTGCACACCTAATAACCCGCAAAATAATACTCTTTACGTCGACACTATCGATAGCGAGAATGATCGCTATCGCCTACTACTACTACTGCTGCGAAGCCGGTCCACAACCCGAAGGCAAATATCGAATGTTGCCAGACACCGCACGCTTTCTTGAACTTTGGGACTAGGGCTATGGGTCCAACCCCTTCCTTAGACTTGCTTGGCATTTGAGTCCATGAACGATCTTGGTCGGAAAGATACTATATTGGAACAATGATCGCTTAACGTAACATTGGGTTAAGATACGAATAACAAAAGAATACCCGATCGAATAACTAAAAAGAAACTAAAGAAAACCCTTACCTTGAGATCTCGAATGAAGAGATAAGATTGGGTTGATTCTGGACTTGGAGTTAGATTGATTTGGCTAAACAAGATTTCCGGAATAGGCGCTCAAGAGAGAAAAGAAAAGACAAGAGAGTGTAAACACAACAAAGAGATCACACTAGGCCAATTAGCCATTCGGCTTTGGCTACCAAAAACCGAAAGAACAAAAAGGAAAAAGTTGACAGTGTCCCACTTACCTTAATTCAACAGAAACTGATTGTCCCCGAAGCCCCCTTCAATCGATAGCCATATCTTTGGAAAACGCGAAGACAAGGCTCTCCTTCAACGGCTAAGAAGAAATACAAAAGGAATAGGAACAATGGATGTTTCGGCTACCAAAAGAAATCGATGAGAGGGTGTGGGATATGTTTCGGCTAAGTAGGGTGGAATCAAAAAGATGAATGAGAGTAATGGAGGATTCGGTCAAGAAGAAGAAGAGAAGATGAATAAGGTTTTGGCTTTTGCAGGAAAGTAGAGAAGAAAAGAATAAGGGAATGATCAAAGAAGAAATCGGTGGGGTGCTTTTCGCTATGAAGTCTAAGAGTATGAGTGGAGAAGAGGAAAGATTCGGTACAGGATAGAAAAGGTTACGGCTTTAGAAGTCTTTGGTGAAAGGAGAAAGTGAAGAAGAAAAATAAAGATGCATCAATAGTCTTTACCAATTCGGCTAAAGAGCAAAAGAAGAGACAAAAAGAAGTTGGATCAGCAAATTCGGCACTCACCCCTACTGACCAAAACGCCCAAATGTCAAGCCTAAGATCTCTAGACTTTCGGCACACCCATAACAAGCCAAAACCGATTCCTACATTCCCCACAAGCATTTGAAATTCGGCCACCACCTTCATCACTTGCTAATCCCTTGTTTTCCTTCTTAATTAGTTCTTGATCACTCATTCGAAAAAGTTTGAATGCTTCAACTTCCTACTTCTTCTCTCAGCCACACATTTGAATTATTTGACTCAGTCTACTCTCCCCTTCTGAAGTGCCCCAGCCAAACTCTACCTCTACTCCCCTTGACGCCAAAAAGAATTCTCAAAATGAGAACTATGCGACTTGAACCTACTCCCTCATGCTCCCCTGTGGCGTCACCTACCAGCACTCTATGTGGCGTCACCTTGCCACCTTTCCACTGACTTTCTTGTGTCCTCAAATCACAATTAAATACTCTTAAGGCCTACCCAAGCTAGCTTTCCCCTGAAAGTGGCCAGAACTAAAATTTTGGCTAGGCTTCAGCTTAACCCCGAGCCTTTCCTGGACCCCCAAGCACCCCAAAATAATGTACAAACACAGCATACACATACACAACATATAATAGATGCAAAACCCCCAAAACCAGGATGTTACAAGGTCGAAGAAGGTAAAGTTGAGGTAACACAAGAAAAGCCAAAACTAGTAATCAAAGAGTACCAACCTCGCATACCTTATCCCAAAGAGATGAAAAGAGACGACTCAAAGGAACAGTTCGGTAAGTTTCTTAAACTTCTAAAAAAATTACATATTAACTTAACTCTTCTTGAAGCTCTTTTTCAGATGCCAGACTCGAGGAAATTTTTAAGACAGCTCTTGACAAACAAACGCAAATTAGACGAAGAGCACCATGTGGAATTGAATGCAGCGTGCTCAGCAATTCTACAAAATAGACTACCATAGAAGCAAAAAGATCCAGGGAGTTTTACAATTCCATGTTTAATTGGTAGTTTAACTACTGATAATGCTTTAGATGATTTAGGGGCAAGTATAAATGTCATGCCTTATACATTGTTTAAACGACTAGGTCTAGAAAAACCCAAACAAACTAGGATGAGTATTCAATTAGCTGATAAAACTGTTAGAATTCCTAAGGGCATTATTGAAGATGTTCTTGTCAAAATCGATAAATTTGTTTTACCAGTAGATTGGGTTGTTTTAGACTTAGATTAGGACAATTCAATCCCCTTAATCTTAGGAAGACCCTTCCTAGCAACTGGTAAAACTAAAATTGATGTTGCCACAGGAGAACTCATACTTTGTGTAGGGGATGAATCAATCAGTCTTCAAGCTCTTGACTCGGCGAGGACAACAGTCGATGAAGGTAAGAAAGACAATTCAGTTGATAATCAATTTGTGCAACCCTCATCACAGGAAACACCACAAGGATACAAATCTGAGCCGACTCACGAGAATTCATATAAGGAACGAAGCCTTAAGGTTGACAAACTAAAAGAGCAGGAAACTCAAATTAGAGAAGAACCAGAACCGCATGAAATAATACCGAAGGAGCCCCTAGAAGAACTCGTAGAAACATCAAACCACTTAAAAATAGGAGACCAGGTACCACTAGATAAATCAGATCGTCACATCACCACATCAGACTTGAACAAGAACGAAGCAATTCCTCTCGAGGTACAAAATATCTTCCCACACGGAGCAATCGTGTTAAGCAATCCAACATTCGACACTTTTAAGGTAAATGCTTCTCGACTTAAACTTTATCAAGAAAATAAAACCATAAGCACGAGGGAAGATATTCAATCCTTTAAGCCTCCCTGATTTTCTTTATACGAGGAAAGTCTAGCTTAAGACTATAAACGAGCGCTTCTCGGGAGGCAACCCGAGCACTAAGCTCATTAACTTCTATGTCTTTCATGTTCTATTTTATTTTATTTTATTCTTTCTTTTACTTAAACTCTAAAAACAACCAAGGGTGCATATTTCCAGACCACACGGCCTTGTACACGGTTGTGGCCGAAGCCGTTTGTACCTCAAGAATCTTGGTACTAACATGACAGGACGGTACAAGTCAGAGCAACTAATTTTTGAAGATTACGGACCCAACTACTTCAACACGGGCACTAACAAAGTGACACGGCCATGTCCCACGACCGTGTGTAGCTACTAACTTGCCAACCACAGGCCCAACACGCCCATGCCCACCAATCGTGCCAACATACTGACTTATCACCAACGACCGCGGCAATCTGCAAAACGGGTGTGGGAGAGCCAACACGCCCAAAAACACGACCATGCGAGGTGGCCATGTGAATCGACAAGCCCTCAGACCATGGGTGTGTACATGTATCAGAATTGAACTCTATTTAAACCCTCCTCCATCCTCCCCCTCTACTCTCCACCCTTTCTCTTTTTCCCTCTTCACAGATTTCTCCATAACAAGTCTCACTAACCCTTGGACCACACCGAAACCATGCCAAGGAAGCACAAAAGGCCAATCTCCTCAAAGGGGAACGATTTACATGAGTTCATGCCGGCAGCTTTATCCAAACAACAAGCCAAGGGTCTTTGGAACCATTTAGTTTTTACCTTTCATTTTTCTTTTGCTTCAATTTCCTTATCTTTACTTCTTTTCTACTTAATTTAGTTTAACTTATTTTAGTTTTGTAGTGTCAGGTTCGAAAGGCTGCTAGGGAATCACGCCACTTTTGCCACCGCCAGTACATCCCTAGCCTTAGAAGTCACACCCACCTCGTGAACCATCAAACAATAAGGACTCTTCGGTCCATTTCTCTTTAATTTTCCTTTTGTTTACATTTTTGTTTCCTCTTTCTTTATCTTTCTTATGTTTAATTATATATTTAGTTTATTTTAATTAAGTCTTAATAATTCCTGGCTACTTCTCAGTACGCTACCCAATTTCTCCATCTAGCACAGGATCGTCATCCAGACTGACCCATCCACCTCAAGGAAATCATCCATAAATTTAGGAAGTTTCACCTCCCCCCTTCTCTTTTGATTTATCTCTTAACTGTTATTATCTATCTTTGTACATTGAGGGCAATGTACATCTTAAGTGTGGGGGGTGAATAGTTATTATGCATCTAAAGTAATTTCCTCATATTACTAATTATGTAACATCCTAAAAATTTAGTATTTATATGTTGCATGTTTTTTTTGGTGCTTAGCTTGTGAATGATTCAATTTGTGTGCTTAATATAGTCTTGAGAAGGCTTGGGATTTATTCAGAATTAGAATAAATTTTAGTAATCAGTACTTTATTGAAGTGGAACAAGTGATCTTGATCTTTAAAGAAATTAAGTGGTAAAAACTAGCATAAGATGAGCTAGTAGTAAAGTGGAGTTGGCGCCATAGATGTTGCTTGAGGGAAGAGGTTCGAATCCTTAGGAATACATTTATGACATTTATTTTTGCTCTTTCCTAGCAAGTGTCGGCCAAGCATCAATTTTTGGTAAGTTAGACTTTTATTTTTATGGTAAGGTGGCTAAGAGAAAAGGCAAGTACAAACTTAAGGTAGGGAATCATGAGAATATGGCATGTAGGGGGAACACAAGGCATATCTTAAGGGTTATGTTTTGGAAACTTAGAATGGCCAATTTGTCCATGAACTTGGATGGCTTTGTGGACTAAAGGGGAGCCGAATTTGGGTGGTAAGCTTTGGTAAAGGATGGTAGCTAGATAGAATCTCATTTGGTCATTTTTGCTCTCCCAAAACACCTTTTCCTCTTATCTTTTTCCCTCTTAGCCGAATGTGCCATATGCTTGGAGAAAACAACTTTGTTTTGTTTCATTTGGTCATTTCTTTTTGACCATTTGGTCATTTTTGCCAAGCTCTCAAGTGCTTCATTTTGTGCTTCTCTCCTAGTGCCGAAATCATCAAACACAAAAAGACCATTTCTTTTTCTTCTTTATTCCCTATTGCCGAATGCACATTGTTCCAAACCTTACTTTTTGCTCTTTTCTCACCCTTGATAAACCGAATCATAAACATCTCATCTCTATTTTCCTTTCTTCTCCATTTTACTCATCTTTCAAACACATTTTTCTCCTTCGTATTTCTTCCATGGCCAAATGTTAGTGACCACCTCCATAGCCGAAATTATTCTTTCCTTACCATTAAATCATAGCCAAATCTTCTTTTCCTCATAGACTTTATTCTCGATCATTTCTTCTATTCAACTTTGGACAACCGGTAAGAATCATCTTCCTTGTTTTCTTTTGCTATTTGGTCACCTTGGCCGAATATATAGGTTGGCTTAGAAGAGCCTTTTAATCGATAATCGTTCATCCTCTTAGACGATTTTTCCTTTTGATTTTTTTTTTTAGTGTTATAGAGAAGGCCAAACTCAGAGTATTCGTAATCATTGTGACTCGCTAGAAATTGATTCGAAGTGTTAAGGTAAGGGTTTCTATCAAGGATTTCTATATTACTCGTCATATCATTATAGATGGGCTACTAATCGATTTCATTTTAGGGGACATTATCGCCCGATTATCATTTCTGTGAACATAAGATTTTGTGGCAAACAAGATACGTTCGAAAAGAGTGGTGAATAGTGTTCGGAAGAGGGGTGGATTCACTATTCCCTCTAGATTCAAGCGAAGGGCTGTTTCGGCAATCCGAGATTTTCCACCGGGTTGTGGACCCTCTTCTGGTGAAAATCAATTATTTGAAGTCGTTCGTACTCCTGAGCCATTGACTGTTCGTGGTTCTTCAATGGGTTATGAACCATCAATCGGGGAGAAACCACAAATAGTTGTTGTTTGAAATTCTGAGGGTAAAGATCTAGATCGCTCATCTTTAGTATAGATTTATATTAAATATTAGTGTTCTAATCAAACCTGACATATATTTAGGTATCGACGAGCGGGAAAGTTTAGTTCTCACCGTAATCAGGTGTGTAATTTCACACTTATCTCATGGGTTAGATGTTATACCGTAAGCATTAGAACAAAAATTGTAAAGTTGGTAAAATCAGAAAATACGATATACTAACACTTTATGTGTCAATGCATGAAATCAGTAATAAAGTCATGGAAGTTACGGGATTGCCCTCGATGGGCTAATCTGATAAAAAGTAATTTTTGGGCCTCATGTGCTTAATGGGTCGAATTGCTAGATTGCTTAATGGGCCGAATTGCTAGATTGCTTAATGGGCTAACTTGTAGTATGGGCCTTATGTTGAAATTATCATATGAAAATTTCTATGATTTGTATATGTATACATGATTGCATGGGTTGGGATAAAATTGAAGAGAAGTTCTGGTGGTTCTGCCACAATCTAGTTCAGGTGGCTCTGCCACAATCTAGTTCGGGTGGCTCTGCCACAATCTAGTTCGGGTGGCTCTGCCACAATCTAGTTCGGGTGGCACTGCCACAATCTAGTTCGGGTGGCTCAGCCACAAACATTTTAAATGGCTTTATGCCTGCGATTGGTGTGTTGGCGGGGTGGGTTGACTTGATCCCCACAGGTGTGCTGGTTGGTACGGGTGGTGTGTAGCGGATGGAAATTTAGGCTTGGTTGGGAATTGCATTTCACATGCATTTTTTATTACTATTTTGTTATATTCGTAAATGGGCTCAAGCCCAATAAAATGCTTTGATGATTTAGCCCAGTGGACTTGGTAAGTGAGTTACACACTAAGTTCTAAGTAAGTCACCCCATTTTCTTACCCTTCTCAGGTAATGATAATTGATGGAGGCTTGGGCCGGGGATGACTTCGCAGGGGCCATACTTCAAATGATGGTTTTTATGAACTTTAAATTTACTCTTTAGTATTTTTATTTAATTACTATTTTAATGGTGATGTAATAAGGCCTCTGGTATTGTTTTCATGGATTTTTATTTCGTGGATGGATTTTAATATGTTTTAGATACTTAAATGGGACTATTCTAATTTTTATAAATGTTTTCTTACGTATATATAAAAAAAAAGGGGGTTTTCTTAAATATCACTAACTAGTAAAAATTTCTATGAAAACTCTTTTATGAATATGTTTTAAATCCCTTTTGAATTTTTACTTCTTTAAAATTTTTAACCAATTATTTCTCTGAAAATCAAATTATAAACTCTTACGTTTTAAAATCATGGATTTCAAATTAACCTCGATTTTTGATAAACTCCATCTCTAAAATAGTTTTGAAGATCTGCTTTCTTTAAATCATTAGATGACTAGATGTATGTTCGATTTGTGTGGCATACCAAATCTGGTCTTAACGCATAGACCGGGTTTGGGTTGTTACAAATTAGAATGAAATTTCTAATGATTTATGGTTTTTATTGATATGTTTTAGAATAAGTCATTGATAATTGTGCATGGATGATTAAATTTGAAGAATACTAGGGAATCAAGCATGATAAGTCTATTTTTCAAAATTAAAATTTTTGCTAGGTTGTTAACCTGAATTTGAATATTATCTTGAAAATTGAAATTTACAAGGTTGATATCAAAACACCCATAAATTTTGTGAGATTTTGGGCCTTATATGAGTGTGCCAACATTGAACTGTTAATCTAGAACTTACCTTGATTATACATGTCAAGACCACAGTTATGATTTGATATACAGAGATGATAAAGGCACTTAGGATTTAACCCACTCACACCACTAAAAGACCCACCTTCATAATTAACCCTTAGTGAACCCCGTTGATCCTAACAACCCTTTTTATTGACGAACCCACTAATACTAACCCAAAAATCCTTTGTATTTGTTATCCGTATTCCCTTTGACTACCCTTATATCGAGATTTGATTTGATCTGTTGCCTAGCTATGATCATTATTTTAATCAATAGATTCATTCCTTATTATGTATTACTTAATTTGTTCGTAAAAAATAATAAAATAAATAATAAAATAAATAATAAAAAAATTAAAGTATATTAAGTATTAGTATTACGAAGAGTGAGCTTATACAGTTAAAGTCCAATTATCAAAAGAAAAAAAGCTCGTATTATTAGTATTATTAGTTTCCAATTGATGTAATTATTTTAGATCAGTTTATTTTTCTAGATAGGTAACTTGTCAATTCAATCACTATTCTAACCCTCTAATTCAGCCTATATCCATACCCTTAACCTAGCCCTGTTAAAACCCTGTTGAAGACCTTTTGATCTGTTTGTCATCTCATTATACAGTGGTTGAGATTTGATTTTTAGGCAAGCCTATGGGATTAACTTTTTATGTTCGACTTATTGAGTGCTTAATTTTGACCCTTAAACACATTGAGTGATTTGAGTGGATCTTTTCTGATGATGTCAATCCTTGTCGATTTTGAATTAAAGGTAATTATTTGGATAAGGGGAAACACCTACATTTTCGTAATCACAAATACATGACTTATATTGCTTGAATCTTTAGGAATCTTTCAGTTAAATTATCCATGTATAAATTATCTATGAATTATGATAAGACATTGTTGATAGGAATTATGGATCATGGAAAGTTCTTTTTAATTGTAAGTTGAGAATTTTGCTTGAGGACAAGCAAAAGCTTAAGTGTGGGGGTATTTGATAAACCGTAAAAGTAACATATTTTAATCCCACATTTAGTATGCTTTTGGATGATTTATCCCTTGATTTATGTAAAAAGGTGCTCTTAATCCTTTCTTTTCATGTCTTATACTCAGGAAAGCACCCGAGGATGAAAAGAACGAGAAACGGGCCTAAAATGAAGCAAATTGGGCCATGGGAGAAATCGACACCGCCTGGACTTAAGCCCACACGGCCGTGCCTCACCAATCATCTAGAACACGGCCTGACCCTAATTCATACAGTCGTTCTCATTAAAGAAGTCCGAGCACAGCCTGGCCACGATTTACGCGAGCGTGTGCCATGGCCATGTCCCTGCCACTGCAAAGTGCAATTTCATTCAGATTTGGATACTTAGGGGCGAAGAAACGCACTCCAAGAGCCTATATAAACCCCCTAAGTATCAGCTAAAAGAGGGCGGTTAGCTAGGCCAACGAGCCAAGCTGAAAAGGTCAAATTTGTGGGAATCACTCAAAGATAGCTAGTTGATCCGGAATTGTACTCAAGATGGCGGATCTCTCCTTCAATTCCTTCAGGGAGTTTTAGGGATTTCTTATGTTTTGTTTTATCTTTTCTCTTGACATGTTTTCTTTATTTGTTATGAACTAAGCCCTTCAGATACCTGAAGGGGATGAAACCTATGATGGATCTTGTTATTGTTTTCTAAATTATATGAGAAATACTTAGTTTGTTCTTAATTATTTGAACTTAATCCAAATTTAATGTGCTTAGGTGGAGGAGTAATAGACCCTGCCTAAGAGTAGATTTAGCATAATTAAACGGAGTTGATCGCACGCCTAGAGATAGGGTGACGAGATTTTTCCGGATTAGGGTGAAACCTAATATGGGTGTCCATAGATCGATTTACTGCTATTCTAGGGGGTTATTAAGAGAGAAAGCGATTTCCACTAATTAACCTAGGGTTAGACGTTACTCGCCTCGAGAGAGGTTTTAATATACGTTAGGGAGTCTTACGGATCAAACTAAGTGAATAAATCGTATGGTTCAGGGTTAAATAACAAGCGAAGTCTAGGTGGATTCTTCCTAAGGGTATCGTCTTAATCAACTGAGTTTTTCTTAAAGTTATTTCCCAATTCATCCTTTTTGTCTTTGTGTCTTTAGTTTAGTAGTTAATTAGTTTTAGATTAAAACAACCAATCACTTAATAATTAGGCTAGACAATAGAAAGAAAGTTAGTATTAGTACTTTTAGTTCCTTTGGGTTCGATAATTCGGTCTTGCCTTAGCTATACTACTGTTCGATAGGTACACTTGCCTTTAATCGTTGTCAGAGTTAGTTTCTAGGTTCGATCATTCTTTTATAAATTTTGAAGCTCTGATTAACAGCGATCATATTTTCAAAATAAATTCTATCTTTTGACAAAGTTCTTCATTAGGTTTTCTAGTTTTTAATATTTCACTCTAGAATAAAGCCTACACTCTGGAAAACCATGTGACCGCCACCAAACGTGCGAACGTTTGGACTTGAAATACTGCAGCAAAAAGATATGGAATAAAGTAGTGTATACAAACATACGGATCAAATTGTAATATTTGAATGTATTACAACAAAATACTTTGGGAAATAATTTGAGGACCGTACCCCAGGGATTGTAGATTGGATAAATTTATTATTAAATTAATTATATAAAATATTTATTAATCTAATTGACTCACGAATTAATAGTGTTGATGTAGAACTAAAACAACCTAATGGAATTTCCTATTCCTAGTGCCGAAGATGCGAGTTCTCGGCCTATGATCGATTAAATCCCTAATTATCAATTAAGTTGCTAATTACCCTCAAATAAGTTATTTACCACCCTTAGCTAATAATACCCTTTTGGTCTCTGTAACACCCCATACCCGAGTCCGAAGCTGGGACTGGATACGAGACATTACCATACTTGAAGCATACCTAAATGTGTACTTGTGGGCTACAAAAATTTCATTTTGATTTAAAAACTTATCTTTCTTAGTCATTACGTACATTTCATGGGCCTACGAGGCCTTAAACTTACATCCGAAAACTTTTACGAACTTAGAAAACTTTTCATCGAAACAGGGGTCACACGCCCGTGTGACTATGGACACACCCGTGTACTCCATGACATGCCCATGTTCTCCACCCGTGATGGATACTGGCTATCTCACATGGCCAGACACACGCCCGTGTGGTTAGCCCGTGGTCGATACTGACTAATTCACACGCCCGTGTGACGTGCCCGTGGCCTATCCTGATTTAAAACACTAACATGCATGGGACACACAGGCTATTAACACCCTCATATGGGTTGTCCGTGTATCACACACAGCCTAGTCACACGCCCGTGTGACTATCTATGTGGACACTTAGAGGCTATTTCCCAAGCCAATTTCCACCCTAAAATCAAGATCATTCATGTACCCAATTCAACAACTCTATACTTCTTCAAAACATGAACAATAATGCATAATTCATCGACATTGATATATAGAAACTTAATGAAATATTGACCAAATCTGTAACACCCCAAACCCGGCCCAAACACCACGACCGGATCTGGCATGTCACTATGAAGATTTAGTAAAACATGTAGCATTTTTGGAAAACAATCGTCGAGTATAAACATGTATACCGGAAAACTGAATAATTTTGATAGTTTGTAGAAGATATAAATTTTCATTTAAATGACTTTATGAATTAAAAACCAAAATTTAGTACATACCTTAACTTGATTAAAATGTAAAATCTGAATGTCTAGTGATAATAAAGCCCAAAACAAATGAAAACATAAAGCTAGTGGTTCGTGGCCTTATTACAATGAAATTTAAAACCCACTAACTAAAATTATTAAAAATTAATAAACTGGTAAAGTCTTTTGCTGAATCAAAATAATCTCTCGCATGGCCACCTTACGCTCCTATCCAGCTCGGTCCAATGCACTAGGTGCTACCTGAAAGATGTTAAATAATGGGGTGAGTCGCGAGACTCAGTGTGCAACCCTCGTGCACCATCAGATTGGGCCTTAGCCCCACAGAACAGATAGCAGAGTATAACATATCAAAAAATATGCAAAGCCCAACCCAATCCTAGGTTTTCATCCACTACACACCACCCTTACCGCCAATCACACCATTGGGGATTTCTACAATCAACCCACACCGCTACACACCATCGATGGCAGTCATGCTGCAGTTAGCTGATCATTGTCAGATCATGGCAATAGCCACTACAACAGATCATGGCATTAGCCACTACAATAGATCATGGCAATAGCCACTACAACAAATCATGGCAAAAGCCACTACAACAGATCGTGGCAAAAGCCACTACAACAGATCGTGGCAAAAGCCACTACAACAGAACACTTCCCCTTTCATCAATCACCCATCGTCATGCAATCATAGAAATCGGCATACATATAAAACATATCATCTCAACAGAAACATTCACTTATGAATGACAGAAATCACTAACCTGGTGATTCACTTTTACCCTCCTTGGGTTTCCAACCGTTATGCCAGGATTTCGGCATTTAACATAATATAAACAGATTTATTTACACATACTAACAGACAATCTAAATGGTGTGAGAAGTTACACACCTGATTAACGCGTAAGACTACCCTCCATGTCGATACCCTCGCTAATCGGATCTACTGCCCTCTGTCTAACAACTTTGATCAAAAGCCGGAAGAACGTGAAGATAAGGCCTCTCCTATATTCGGCCAAGGGTTAGTGTTTACCCGAATTTATATGTTTAAATTAACAGATCTTCTTACCTTGAAATCCCTAAAGTAATACGATTTGAGTGCTACTGAACTCTGGCTTAGAAATCTAAGCGATTGAATCCCCTTCAAATCCCGAAATGCCGCAAATGAGAGAAAACACCCGATTAGTTAACCATATAGCCATTCGGGTAAAACCCCTAAAAGCCGGAAAAGATTGAAATCTCGTGAATCAACTCTTACCTTTAGTTTTCTTCAAGATTTGACACAAGCACACACCACAGAAAGAATTCGGCAATCACAGGAGATGAGATCTAGGGGTTTCGGCTATTAAGAAAATCCCGGAAAAGATGAACAAGAGGGAGATTTCGGCTATAAGAACAAACAAAAATGTAGTTTCGATTTTTATTGAATGGAAGAAGAATAACAATGGAGATTTAGAAGATTCGGCTAAAAGGAAATTTTCAAGAAAGAAGAAAGGGTGAGGGAGGTGGTGATTTTAGGCTTTTGAAAGAAAAGATGTTGAGAAGATTGGGAGATTTCAGCTTTTGAAGAAATCAAAAGAAAAGAAATTACAGAGGGAGACTGAGGATTTCGGCACAGGAAGAGAGGAAAAGAATAGGGTTCCAAATGCCAAAATTGATGAGCTATCCCCCCTATTTATAGAAAATTCGGCACCTACCTATCAAAACCCGAAAGTGCCATTTCTGATAACTAAAAATTAAGCAAATAAAAGGGGAAAATTCGGCACCCCTTTGCCCTATCAGAAACTGATTTCTCCTCCTCTTCAAAGTCAAAATTTCGGTCACCACCTATCTTAAATCTTATCTTTTCTCCTTTATCTTAATCTATCCACATCTCCAGAAGAAACCTAGACAACACCAACTCTTCCTTCTTTTATCAGCACATTATCCACCTTATTATCTCATTAAATAATTCCTATTTTTAAGCCCTATTGCCGTCCAACCTACTACTCTTTTAAGTGCCGAAAATGGCCCAATTACATGGGCTACATGCAGCGAAAAACTTGGGCCTCCTCCTTTGCCATTGACGCCAACTCCCTTCCCTCTTAGTGGAGCCATTTTGCCACTGGGCCACAAGCTCAGTATGTCATTTAAACTACCAAGACTTTATTTTAAGCCCTAGAGTATCCAAACAGAATATTTAATCAAGGCCTCGACCACATCCTGAGCCCAATTTGGACCCCTAACACTTAAATTAACACATTAAACATATTCACCCATTAAACCCATAGGCCCAAAAATTTCGTCTTCGAAGTTTCCAACTAACTATTAATCGTACTACCAAAGTCTCACCACTATGCTTTCGCTGCGCACCCTAATTTAATAATATATAAACATTGCACGCATATAGTTTCTATACCCAAAGATATAGCATCCACACAAAACATACCTGAAGTGTTTCACCGATTTCTTTAACCTCCTTCAGTACCTCCCTAACTAGCTGAGTCAGCACATCAATCCTAACACTTCCACGGCCTCAACCGCCGCCTCTTCTTCCTCTTCTAGCGCTCATCGTTGATTCTCGTATTATCTGAATTAGAAATTTTATGAATTATTAATTTCTTTCACTGATTATCCACGAACAATCTTATGAAAAGTAGTTTTAAGAGTGATTCTTTCGAATTCGATCCTATCTACAGTTTCAGTCTCAAGTTTACCTCCTAATTCTAGAAACCACATACATTCACACCTTAACATACATACCACATCCATGAAGTCACATTCACCACATAAGGGTATTTTCGTCATTTCACTACTCAGGGGTTTTCCTGTAATTTCATCCTACAGCGTTTCTTTGTAATAAAATATCTCGGGGATTTTCAAAATAAAGGTTTGTATATATATATATATATATATTTTAAAAAAAAAAAAGGGTATTCTGGAGAATTTGATTTCAAAAGAATAATAGTGACGTTCAGGTGTTTGTGATTTTTGGTTGTTGTTGTGTGTTTTTTTTAACAAAAATTTTGTTGACTTTGTAAATCGGGGTATTTCCGTAAATCTGGGGGTATATTTGCAAATCACGGGTATCTTGGTAATTTTTAGAATAAGGGTACTTTGGTAATTTCGTGAAGCAGGGGTATTTTGGGAATTTTACAAATTTTGTTAAATTTCCAAATCAAGGATGTTTTGAAAATTTCCACATCAAGGGTGTTTTGGTAATTTTTTTTCAAAACTAGGGTGGCTGGTCCCTTTCGGGTTTTAGTTAGAAACTTTTGGCCCGTTAAAAAGTCCTCACGGTTAGGGTGAACAGTCACTACGCACCAGGTAGGACTCCAGCGAAGAGGAGGTGAGTCACTAGGACTGCTTAAGTACTAGGCTCTTCCGGATCCAATCCTAGACATGCGCATGCCTGTTGCCACACCCCAACCCAGCGACTTGTTCACGAGTTTGTTTAGTTGACTTAAGTCTTATGAGGTTTAAGGAGTTGTTCAAGATAAGCCTAGAGTCCATCAAGTTCTAATTTAAATAGTCTAGGTCCCATAAAGCCCACATACATATATAACACACAGTGAGTTCAGAATACTTACCTGGTGGACTTGGGCCGGAGACGCAGGTGCCATGCCGAGAAAACCCTCCTGTGTTATTTATAAACATGCATGTTTCCTAAAACCCATCTTTAGAAAAAGTTTTGAGCCCAAAACCCCAAAGTCGAGTTTTGAACTTGGCTTTGATACCAATTTGTAACACCCCTAACCCGGCCCAAACACCACGACCGGATCTGGCATGTCACTATGAAGATTTAGTAAAACATGTAGCATTTTTGGAAAACAATCGTCGAGTATAAACATGTATACCGAAAAACTTAATAATTTAGATAGTTTGTAGAAGATATAAATTTTCATTTAAATGCCTTTATAAATTAAAAACCGAAATTTAGTACATACCTTAACTTGATTAAAATTTAAAATCTGAATGTCTAGTAATAATAAAAGCCCAAAACAAACGAAAACATAAAGATAGTGGCCTGTGGCCTTATTACAATGAAATTTAAAACCCACTAACTGAAATTATTAAAAATTAATAAACTGGAAAAGTCTTTTGCTGAATCAAAATAATCTCTCGCATGGCCACCTTGCGCTCCTCTCCAACTCGGTCCAATGCACTAGGTGCTACCTGAAAGATGTTAAATAATGGGGTGAGTCGCGATACTCAGTGTGCAACCCTCGTGCACCATCAGATTGGGCCTTAGCCCCACAGAACAGATAGCAGAGTATAACATATCAAAAAATATGCAAAGCCCAACCCAATCCTAGGTTTTCATCCACTACACACCACCCTTACCGGCCAATCACACCATTGGGGATTTCTACAATCAACCCACACCGCTACACACCATCGATGGTAGTCATGCTGCAGTTAGCTGATCATCGTCAGATCATGGCAATAGCCACTACAACAGATCATGGCATTAGCCACTACAACAGATCATGGCAATAGCCACTACAACAGATCATGGCAAAAGCCACTAGAACAGATCATGGCAAAGCCGCTACAACAGAACACTTCCCCTTTCATCAATCACACATCCCCATGCAATCATAGAAATCGGCATACATATAAAACATATCATCTCAACAGAAACATTCACTTATGAATGACAGAAATCACTAACCTGGTGATTCACTTTTACCCTCCTTGGGTTTCCAGCCGTTATGCCGGGATTTCGGCATTTAACAGAATACAAACATATTTATTTACACATACTAACAGACAATCTAAATGGTGTGAGAAGTTACGCACCTGATTAACGCGTAAGACTACCCTCTATGTCGATACCCTCGCTAATCGAATCTACTGCCTTCTATCTAACAACTTTGCTCAAAAGCCGGAAGAATGCGAAGATAAGGCCTCTCCTATATTTGGCCAAGGGTTAGTGTTTACCCGAATTTATACGTTTAAACTAACAAATCTCCTTACCTTGAAATCTCGAAAGTAATATGATTCGAGTGCTACTGAACTCTGGCTTAGAAATTTAAGCGATTGAATCCCCTTCAAATCCTGGAATGCCGTAAATGAGAGAAAACACCCGATTAGTTAACCATATAGCCATTCGGCTAAGACCTCTAAAAGCCAGAAAAGATTGAAATCTCGTGAATCGACTCTTACCATTAGTTTTCTTCAAGATTCGACACAAGCAGACACCACAGAAAGAATTCGGCAATCACATGAGATGAGATCTAGGGATTTCGGCTTTTTAGAAAATCCCGAAAAAGATGAACAAGAGGGAGATTTCGGCTACAAGAACAAACAAGAGTGTAGTTTCGATTTTTATTGAATGGAAGAAGAATAACAATGGAGATTCAGAAGATTCGGCTAAAAGGAAATTTTCAAGAAAGAAGAAAGGGTGAGAGAGGTGGTGATATTCGGCTTTTGAAAGAAGAGATGTTGAGAAGATTGGGAGATTTCAGCTTTTGAAGAAATCAAAAGAAAAGAAATTATAGAGGGAGACTGAGGATTTCAACACAGGAAGAGAGGAAAAGAATAGGGTTCCAAATGCCAGAATTGATGAGCTATCCCGCCTATTTATAGAAATTTTGGCACCTACCTATCAAAACCAGAAAGTGCCCTTTCTGATAACTAAAAATTAAGCAAATAAAAGGGGAAAATTTGGCACACCTTTGCCTTATCAGAAACTAATTTCTCCTCCCCTTCAGAGTCAAAATTTAGGCCACCACCTAGCCTTGCAGATAAATCCTATCTTTTCTCCTTTATCTTAATCTATCCACATCTCCAGAGGAAACCTAGATAGCACCAACACTTCCTTCTTTTATCAGTACATTATCCACCTTATTATCTCATTAAATAATTCCTATTTTTAAGCCCTATCGCCATCCAACCTACTCCTCCTTTAAGTGCTGAAAATGGCCAATTTACATGGGCTACATGCGGCGAAAAACTTGGGCCTCCTCCTTTGCCATTGACGCCAACTCCCTTCCCTCTTAGTGGAGCCATTTTGCCACTGGGCCACAAGCTCAGTATGTCATTTAAACTACCAAGACTTTATTTTAAGCCCTATAGTATCCAAACAGAATATTTAATCAAGGCCTCGACCACATCCTGAGCCCAATTTGGACCCCTAACACTTAAATTAACACATTAAACATATTCACCCATTAAACGCATAGGCCCAAATATTTAGGATGTTACAAAATCCATTTAGCCATATACAAAAAGAATAATAACTTAATAGCCAACACTATGGCTCTTCTTAAGACAAAACTCAAAATGAAATGATTCCCATACATGCCATATGCAAAATGAATCAAATTTAATATACCAATAGAACGGTTGATAGTGTGATCCAAGCTCTGACTTTCTACGATCCCTGACCTAAGTTGACGATACTACAAGGAGAAAGGGAAAAAGAGAGGGGTAAGCATATAGCTTAGTAAGTTTGCATGAAAATTTTAAAGCAATATAATTGCTCAAACTAAATTCATCCAATATAATTGCTCAAACTAAATTCATCCATTTCATGAAACAATAGCAACATAAGTTTCAATTACTTAGGCATACTTACTCACACTTATTCTTACCCATCTCATGTCATAATATGATTTCTTAACTGTTACTTATTCATGGTACCCGTATCACTCAATCACATAACTTAGCACATATGCTAACGTGAACATAAACTCAAATCTTCATCATTCTTATCATAAAGGAAACTCAAGATCATTCGTAAATGAATTTGGCTCAATACTATTTTATACTCTTAGCTCTTTTGCCCACACTAATCAGATTACCATAGGATATTTGAACCCATCATGCATAAATCTTGATGCCAATGCCATATCCCAGATATGGTCATACATGGGATCACCCCTTGATGCCGATGTCATAGCTCGATGTTGATGCCACATCCCAAATATGGTCTTATACGTGATCGTACATGAATATCGATGCCTTGTCCTAGACAAGGTCTTATACGAAATCCTCTTTTGGTGCTGAGGACATATCCCAGACATGGTCTTACACGGAACCTTCTTTATTCAATGCTAAACATGGGTAACCTCATTATTCTGAATCTTTATCCGGGATTTCATATAATTTATTTTCAACATTTACTTATCGAGGTTTCATCTTTCGATTATTCGTAGCAATAACATATATTGTCAAAATGTTAAGTAGTTTCAAACATCAATGTGTTATGAAACTTCAATTTCATATAAACTTACCTCAAATCTCAAAATGTATATCGACGCTCGATTTAGTCCTCGATTTTGTTCTTGCCTCGATTTTGATCCGGGCTTCGCGTTTCTTGATCTATAATAACAATTTCATTTGTTAAATACACACATTGACTAAATTGACTCATAATTCGTATTTTGGATAAATTACAATTTTGCCCCTAAACTTTCTCATAATTTCACTTTTACCCCTAGGCTCGTAAAATGATTTTCATTCAACTTTCTTGTATTTCAAGCCTAGTCGAATCATATTATCAACTATAGCAACCTTCAATTTCTACTATTTCACTTATGTATGACCATTTTCATAACTTTTACAATTTGGTCCTTACATGCATTTTTCAGGAAAATCACTTAGAAAAAGATGTTTATCATACATCAAACTTTCGTATTCCTCCATAAAACATCAAAATACATGCATGTCACACATGGGTAAATTTTTGAAATGGAACCCTAGCTCACAATATCGCTAGAGATAGCTAAACCGAGCTACTAGGGTTCCAAAAATACGAAGAACATTAAAAACGGGGCTAGGATGTACTTACAATCAAGCTTGAAAGTTGAAGAAACCCTAGCTATGGAGGGCTTGTAAAATTCGGCTATGGCAAGAAGAAGATGGACACAATTTGACTTCTTTTTCCCTTTTTAATCTTTTATTTACCAAATGACAAAAATACCTTTGATGACCCTTTCTTGAGATTTTTTCTTCCCATGTCCATTTTTGTCCATCTTATTATATAATGGTCTAATTGCTAAATAAGGACCTCTAATAATTTTTGTGATGCTATTTCATACTTAAATCTTCTAGAATCTCATATTTTCTAATCTTTGCAATTTAGTCCTAATGGACAATTAAATCACTAATTAATAAAATTTCTTCATGAAATTTTCACACAAGCATGCAACCACCTCATAAGCCTCATAAAGACCATAAAAACTTATATTTCTACTTCGAATTTGTGGTCTCGCACCACTATTCTGACTAGGCCCTAAGTCGGGCTGTTACAGTCTCGTTATCAATAAGGATTACCACCGAAGTCTCCCCTTCTGTCTCTTCCTAAACATACGAATACCCTTTCGATCTCACCACTTGTTATAAGTTATACTCGACAAGATAGCCTTCCAGTCTCACCTATCTAGATATTCTACTAGGGGCGTCACTCCGTAATATACTAAGTATTCTTGAAAAATCATCTAATTAGTTAAATAATTGCTTGATTAATAAATCAGTTCCATAATCGAAACATGCCATATATGAATAAAACACAATAATTTATCCCAATATTCATACAAACACTAGCTGATTAGGCTAACGAAATATAAAGATAAGAATAAATGAAAGGGATAAGGAAACTGGTCATTGACAAATACTTCAAGTTCGATTTCAAAACAATCTCTGCTCGCAATCGTTTTCACACCTGAATTGAAAAATCCCGACTAAGTGAACATAAAAATAAACCAAATGAAAACGAAGTAAATAATATTGTGTGTCTAAGTCTAGATCTAACTAGTTTATCAAGTGACTCTAAGGTAACTTATATATGCTTGTGTTGCTTGGTGCCCACACTACCCTAAATACACTTTAAGCCTGATTAATACAATATATTATTAAATGACTAGGGTTTAAATAAGGAAGTAATCCAAATTTTCCATCCACAAAATTAGGCATATCTTTCTATAAAATTATTGCTTTGTCTCAATATCAAGAAGGCCCATGTCACGACGTTATCCCCTTTTCAACCCTAAAAGCTTCGGAGTTTGATATCGTGACACTGCATGTTCGTATCACGACACTAGCACCTTCCTTTGTATTCTTAGGCCTGAATTGGCACCCTACACACTCAAATCACCTAATAGTCATTCTTGAGACCTGAGTTGGCCTAACGGGTTGTCAAAATACCAGAAAATGCATAAAACACTTATTTTGCAACAAAATAATTCTAAGCTAATGAAATCTAAAATGTAATAAATAAACACAAAATGGTTAGAAAATGTAACACACCAAACCCGACCCAAACACCAAGGCCGAATTTAGAATGCTACCAAGGGAAACGTTTGAAAAGAATTTGACTTAAAGGTAAAAACATAAAAATTTGTTGTCATTTGTAAAACATTGTGTATTTAGAATTCCAAGTAAAATTAGGTTGTTACAAAATATCCAGATTTAAAACTTTAATATATATTTTTAAGACGTAAATTGCTTTTAGAAATAAAAGCATTCTCAATATTAGTTCGTTCGTCAATCCATCTTAAACATAATAAAAATCCTCAAATACTTTAAGTGGCCCTTATTAAAATAACCATTATTCAAAAATACTGAAAATATAAAGTGTATAAAATAAGTAATACGTCTTCTGCATGGCCACCTTTATATCCGCTCTAGCCCGGTCCAAGCATCATGTATCACCTGCGATGTTTGGTAAAAATTGGGTGAGTCAAACCGACTCATTGTGTAATTAGTCCACAGATTTCCACACATGGGCTTAGCCCACAACCACACCGAACCACATATCCGATAATAATGCAATCAATCCACATGACTCCACAAATGGGCTTGGCCCATTTCCACACCAATCCACATACAACACATGATTATGCAAAGTGCACCCAACCCAGCCTAGGGTCCATCCTCTACACACCCCCGTATCTAGCCATCACACACCAGGGGATTACTAAATCAACCCTCCAACCTCTACACACTAATTTGGCAATCAATGCCGTCCACGTGAAATAAATCACAATATAATCCACAACGCGACCTCAGTCAACGTCAATCAACGATGTAGCTCATAGCTAGCATTAAACCACGATGAGGCACATAGCCATCACTAACCACGATATGGCACAAAGCCCATACCAACCACGATGAGGCACAGAGCCAATCATCAATCCGTGTGAGGCTCGTAGCCATCACTAAACCACGTACATTAATGTACACCCTGTCCTTCTTTCATATATATAAATCCCACCCCATGCACATGCAACATACGATAGTGACATGATGAATAATGCATGAACATGTTAATCAGGCATACAGCACATACATACGGTAATAACCACAGTTTTCCGGCATTTAACACTGACCTGATTATCTGCATACCCATTACGGTTAACTATCTCATTGTTGCCACTGCATTTATCAACATATACATAACACATGCAAATATAACATACAACCGGGAAATTGTGGGTTAATCACACATCTGATAACCTGAAGCGTTACGCTCTCAATACCGAGCAGTCACTAATCGAAACTACCGCTATCCGCCTATAATCCTGCCCTGCTACTGCTGGCCCACACCCCGGTGGCCAATCCCTCTCTGCAGAGACTGATCGCTTTTAAACTTAGGGATAGGGGCTACCCCTTTTCCTCCTTGACTGGCATTCGCATCCATCGAAGAACACTCTAATCAAAACCCGATTAATACGAGATCTTAAACGAATAGAAACTACAACTTAACATCTTTAACAAATGGATCAGAATCCCGGAAGCTTCTGCTTACTCCTGTCGATTTGCCCCTAAATAATCATAGCCAGAATCGGCTAACATTAATAGACAAAATGGCCTATGGCCGAATACCATAACCCACTTACCTTGCTTATCTAAATCCCAAAACTGTCACTTGCTCCTGAAGTTGTCGACATCCCTATTTAGTAAATGTTAGAATCTGCTCCAATGCATAAATCTATGAAAATGGCCCTTAGCCAAATACTACATTTGCTTACCTTGATCACTCAAATCCCGAAGGATCTCTATTCCTTTAACGTTAGCCTGCAGAAATCTCGATAACACCTTCCATGAAATCGGCCATAACAAGAAAAGAGAGTTAGTCTTCTTGATTTGATATCCTAATTAAAAAATAATTGAGAAACAAATAGAATGAAATCCCCTTACCCCAATATTCTAAACCAATTGGAAGATTGATGGAAAATGAATGTCGACACCTTCCCCACTACAGGCTCTAATAGTTTCGGCCAAGGTTCCGCCACCAAGAGAGGTTTGATCGACTTTCTAGAAGAGCAAAGAAGAAAGAAATTATGAATGAAAGATTCGGCCATAGAACAGAAGAGTGTATTCGGCTTCTTGAAGAAAACCAGAGAAGAAACGAAATAGTGGGAAGGTTCAATAGAGATTCGACTATGGTGTTTCTTTAAGGTTTCAAGTAAAGAAAAGAGAAGAAGAGGCTACAAGGTTCAGCTATGACTCTAGTTGCAAAATAGGGCATTGGGTCATATAAGAAAAAGATATAGAATCAAGGTTGAAAGAAAGAAAAAGAATAAGAAGAGAAGGTGAGAAAAATTTCGGCAAGGAGACTAAAATAGAAAGAAGAAGATGGATGCTCATTAAAAGGTAATTTCGGCACTTACTCCCTCCCTTACAAGACCGAATTTGTCATCTAAAGAACCCCTTGGCCGACCAACACTACTTCCCTTATCAAATCCCACATTTTTCTCCTATATTCCCTCTTCTCCCCTCATTCAAACAATTTTGAATGAGTCAACACTTATCCTTCCCTTCTTAGCCGAATTTTAAAAGAAAAATCGAGTCTCATCCTCATCCACTTAAAGTCCCAATGCCGTCCAACACCTCTCATCCCTGCAGCAAAATAAAACTCCCATTTGCTTCCCTTGCTACTCGAACCTGAGCCCTTTTGCAATGCTTGTGGCGTCACCTACCAACGCCCTAAGTGGCGCCTTCTTGCCACATTACCAAGGCACTCTTTGTGTCCAAATTCCCCTACTAATTTTCTTAAGGCCTCACTTGCCTAGCTCCCCCTTCTAAGACTTAAAATCTAATATTTTCTAAGGCATTCTCTTGCATTATAGAATTCCCAAAACCCCTAGAGCACATCCAAACACACATAAAGCACACTATCTCATGAATTAAGAATCAAATGCATAACCCCTAAATCTCGGATGTTACAGTTCTACCGCCTTAAAATAATTTTGACCTCGAAATTACCTGGCTACACTACGCGAGGGTACTGCTACTCCCTGAACCTCTAAAAGCACTTACCTTAAAAAGTTTGTCTACTACCACTGATTGCCCTAAAGGACTAAATACGATCACCTTTCTAGGTACAGTCTCAAAGTTCACAGTCAAGGTTCCAGACACTTCATTAGCAATGCAAGAATGAGCTGACCCTATAACGAACAAGGCAACAAAGGGTATTCCAGAAATAAGGAACGTACTCGTTGTCACATCTGGCACATCGTCCTCCTCACGACGCCTGACTGCATAAACCAATCCTGGCTGTCTCGCAACTAAACCCTCAGAATCTCTGCCTGGTGCTTCACGACCTCGGCCGGAACCATTCCCTCCATGGTTCGGACCACGACCCCTCGTCGCCTGCTAACCACCTCTGCCTGGCTGCACATAACCCTGGCCTACTGTCTGAGCCCTATCCATCTACCGAGGACAATTCCAAACCAAATGAGCCTTAGACCCACACCGAAAATATTCCTTACTATTTCCCCAACACTCTCCTGCATGAGCTCTCCCACACTGAGCATATGGGCGACTCCGACTCTCAACAACTGGTACAGATGTACGCATAGAATTCTCAATCCTTGGTCTTTTCTGGAAATCCCCAGATGATACTGACGGTCCAAAACTCCTCTTATTCCAGTTCCTATCCTTATCTCGATTCTATCTCTCAGTCCTCTTAACTTCTTCAGCTATCCGAGCTTTCTCCACTAGAATAGCAAAGTCTTTCTCTCTCTCTCTCTGCGGAACAATCAACACCCGCAGCTCATCCCGCAACCCATCTTCGAATCTGACACACCTCTCATAATCAGTAGCCACGATCCCCTTGGCATACCGACTTAACCGCAGAAATTCCGCTTCATACTCCGATACTGACTTGCTTCCTTGTACCAAGTTTAGAAATGCCTTTCTCTGCGAGTCTAGGTAACTAGCTCCAACGTATTTCCCTTCAAACTTAACCTTCAAATACCCTAATCCACTCGATCTGCAAGGGCACCCTCTCTGACAGTGAGCCACCACCGATAAGCCTCGTCTCGAAGTAGCAAAACAGCACCTTTCAGCTTTTCCTTCGTAGTGCAGTCCAAATCATCCATGATCCTTTCGACTGCCTCTAACCAATACTCCGCTACATTCGGAGCCACCCCAGATACTCCTCTAAAAGCCTCGGCTCCGTTTGACCTAAGTCTCTCCGACACTGACTTTCGAGCCCCATTTCCCACACTAGCTCCTGCCACTCACTCTAGCACTCGCAGCATAGCCTGCGATACTGCGTCAACTCCTCCTATCTGATCCTGATCTTTCGCGCCCATCGCTAGCGGCGGCACATCGTTTTCTGACCCATGGCCAGACCCCACTGGTTCCGATACTGTCATTCTACTCCTACCACGTCCACGACGACCACGTCCCCTAGAACTCATATCTAACATTGTGATTTAATCTGATTTAAGAAATTTTATGCATTAGTATTTTGTTCCACTGATTATCCGTGAACAATTTTATGTAAAGAAGTTTTAGTAGTAGTTCTTTCGATCAACCAAAGTTTTCAGCTCAAGTTTACTATTCTAATTTAGAGAGTCACATTCATCCATCAACAACATCCACAACATTCAACACCCTACTTTGGGCATCTTATCCGTTCCCAACCCAGGGGTATTTTCGTAATTCATCCTATAGGGGTATTTTAGTAATAACTCGGGCTCAATTCAAAAATCTCAATAAATCAAAGGCATTCCGAAATTTTCAAAACTCATGGGTATTTTGAAAATTTTTCCAAATCAAAAGGTATTGTGGAAATTTTGGAAATCGAGGTTATTTTGGTAATTTTGTAAATCAGGGGTAATTTAGTAAATTTTCCAAACCAGGGTATTTTGGTCAAAACAGTGTAGTTTTTATAAAACTAAGGTTTGTATTCAATCTAAAATGGTTTTTTATAAAACAGTGTAGCTGGTCCCTTTCGGGTTTTAATTATCGGGTTTAGCCGGTGAATAAGTCCTCTTGGTTAAGGTGAACGGTCACTACGCAACAGGTAGGATTCAAGTGAAGAGGAGGTGAGTCACTAGGACTGCTTAAATACCAAGCTCCCACCGAATCCAATCCTAGACATGCGCACAACTGTTGCCACACCCTAACTCGGCGACTTACTCACAGGTTTGTTTGGTTGTCCTTAAGTCTTTTGTATTTTGTGTTGGACTAAGCTAGTCCTAAGGTTCAATAGCTGCTAAATTACTAATCTACGATCCCATAATGCCATAAAGTTTCACATACCAATCACTTCAGTAGTTAGGGGTACTTACCTGGTGGACTTCGGGCCAGAGATACAGGTGCCATGCCAGAATAAACCTGAAAAAGTTCATAAAAGTTTATGTTTTTGAAAAGCCCATCTTTGAAAAATGTTTTTGGGCCCAAAACCCTCAAAGCCGAGTTTTGAACTTGGCTCTGATACCAAACTGTAACACCCCAAACCCGGCCTAAACACCAAGGCCGAATTTAGAATGCTACCGAGGGAAACGTTTGAAAAGGATTTGACTTAAAGGTAAAAACATAAAAATTTGTTGCCATTTGTAAAATATTGTGTATTTAGAATTCCAAGTAAAATTAGGTTGTTACAAAATATTCGGATTTAAAACTTTAATATAGATATTTAAGACGTAAATTGCTTTTAGAAATAAGAACATTCTCAATATTAGTTCGTTCGTCAATCCATCTTAAACATAATAAAAATCCTCAAATACTTTAAGTGGCCCATATTACAATAACCATTATTCAAAAATACTGAAAATATAAATTGTATAAAATAAGTAATACGTCTTCTGCATGGCCACCTTTTTATCCGCTCTAGCCCGGACCAAGCATCATGTATCACCTGCGATGTTTGGTAAAAATTGGGTGAGTCAAACCGACTCAGTGTGTAATTAGTCCACAGATTTCCACACATTGGCTTAGCCCACAACCACACAAAACCACATATCAGATAGCAATGCAATCAATCCACATGACTCCACAAATGGGCTTGGCCCATTTCCACACCAATCCACATACCACACATGATTATGCAAAGTGCACCTAACCCAGCCTAAGGTCCATCCTCTACACACCCCTGTATCCAGCCACCACACACCAGGGGATTACTAAATCAACCCTCCAACCTCTACACACCAATTTGGTAATCAATGCCGTCCACGTGAAATAAATCACAATATAATCCACAAAGCGACCTCAGTTAACGTCAATCAACGATGTAGCTCGTAGCTAGCATCAAACCACGATGAGGCACAAAGAAGTCGCTAACCACGATATGGCACAAAGCCCATACCAACCACGATGAGGCACAGAGCTAATCATCAATCTGCGTGAGGCTCGTAGCCATCACTAAACCACGTACATAAATGTACACCCTGTCCCTCTTTCATATATATAAATCCCACCCTATGCACATGCAACAAACGATAGTGACATGATGAATAATGCATGAACATGTTAATCAGGCATACAGCACATACATACGGTAATAACCACAGTTTTCTGGCATTGAACACTCACCTGATTATCTGCATACCTATTACGATTAACTATCTCATTGTTGCCACTGCATTTATCAACATATACATAGCACATGCAAATATAACATACAATCGGGAAATTGTGGGTTAATCACACACCTGATAACCTGAAGCGTTATGCTCTCAATACCGAGCTGTCACTAATCGAAACTCTCGCTATCTCGCCTATAATCACCCTCTTCTGCTTGCCCCACACCCGGTGGCCAATCCCTCTCTGCAGAGATTGATCGCTTTTAAACTTAGGGATAGGGGCTACCCCTTTTCCTCCTTGACTGGCACTCGCATCCATCGAAGAACACTCTAATCAAAACCCGATTAATACAAGATCTTAAACGAATAGAAACTACAACTTAACATCCTTACCAAGTGGATTAGAATCCTGGAAGCTTCTGCTTACTCCTGTCGATTTGCCCCTGAATAATCATAGCCAGAATCGGCTAACATTAATAGACAAAATGGCCTATGGCCAAATACCATAACCCACTTACCTTGCTTATCTAAATCCCGAAATTGTCACTGGCTCCTGAAGTTGTCGACATCCCTATTTAGTAAATGTTAGAATCGGCTCCAATGCATAAATCTATGAAAATGGCCCTTGGCCGAATACTACATTTGCTTACCTTGATCACTCAAATCCCGAAGGATCTCTATTCCTTTAACGTTAGCCTACAGAAATCCCAATAACACCTTCCATGAATTTGGCCATAACAAGAAAAGAGAGTTAATCTTCTTGATTTGATATCCCAATGAAAAAATAATTGAGAAACAAATAGAACGAAATCCCCTTACCCCAATATTCGAAACCAATTGGAAGATTGATGGAAAATGAATGTCGACACCTCCCCCTCTACAGGCTCTAATAGTTTCGGCCAAGGTTCCCCCACCAAGAGAGGTTTGATCGACTTTCTAGAAGAGCAAAGAAGAAAGAAATTATGAATGAAAGATTCAGCCACAGAACAGAAGAGTGTATTCGGCTTCTTGAAGAAAACCAGAGAAGAAACGAAATAGTGGGGAGGTTCAATAGAGATTCGGCTATGGTGTTTCTTTAAGGTTTCAAGCAAAGAAAAGAGAAAAAGAGGCTACAAGGTTCGGCTATGACTCTAGTTGCAAAATAGGGCATTCGGCAATATAAGAAAAATATATAGAATCAAGGTGGAAAGAAAGAAAAAGAATAAGAAGAGAAAGTGAGAAGAATTTCGGCAAGGAGACTAAAAGAGAAAGAAGAAGAGGGATGCTCATTAAAAGGTAATTTCAGCACTTACTCCCTCCCCTACATGACCGAATTTGTCATCCAAAGAACCCCTTGGCCGGCCAACACTACTTCCTTTATCAAATCCCACATTTTTCTCCTATATTTCCTCTTCTCCCCTCATTCAAACAATTTTGAATGAGTCAACACTTATCCTTCTCTTCTTAGCCAAATTTTAAAAGAAAAACCAAGTCTCATCCTCATCCACTTAAAGTCCCAATGCCATCCAACACCTCTCCTCCCTGCAGCAAAATAAAACTCCCATTTGCTTCCCTTACTACTCGAACCTGAGCCCTTCTCCACTACTTGTGGAGTCACCTACCAAGGCCCTAAGTGGCGCCTTCTTGCCACTTTACCAAGGCACTCTTTCGTGTCCAAATTCCCCTACTAATTTTCTTAAGGCCTCACTTGCCTAGCTCCCCCTTCTAAGACTTAAAATCTAATATTTTCTAAGGTATTCTCCTACATCCTAGAATTCCTAAAACCCCTAGAATGCATCCAAACACACATAAAGCACATTATCTCATGAATTAAGAATCAACCGCATAACCCCTAAATCCTGTATGTTACAGAAAACGAGCTCGTTAAATACTGAAAAGACTTTGATTTGCCACCACGAATTGTTGCAGATCAAACTCCCCACTACTTAACATGTTGCTTGTCTTCAAGCAACAAATCAAAAACACACACAAACAAAAAACAACTAAATAATGCTTAAGCATACTTAATACATGAGATCGATTCGGAACATTATAAACAAGACAATATGGCTAAACACATAATTCTAGCATGATATGTACTTGACTTTCAATTTTCAATATCGAACACGCTAGTTCCCTAGGTTACAAAGTAAACAAATTCAAGAATGTTAAGCATAGCATTCCATTTAAACAAGTAAACAAATATACATTTATGTTTGAAGAATACTATTGGCTAGAAATGTTAATATTCAGTTTAATTTTCATCCATATTTCATATCAATTAGGTCACATAGGACTTTTTGGCTTGTAATATTCTGCGACTTAGGTTGGTTCAGGCTTGAAGAATTGGCTCTACAAAATAGGTTGTGCATGAAAATAGTTTGGCACAATATATTAACCCCGATGCTACCATATTTATATTCCTTAGCTCACCACCTTATATCCACTTCTCTCACCTTCCTTTTCTCTCTATTTCCTAAGGTACAAAATAGTAGTGCAATAATTGATCAATCATAATTTAATATGGAAAATTAGGATTTCTCGGTATACTTAAGGAGCTTATTATCAAGCAAAGTAACTTCTTTTCCATTATTTTTCGTAATTTTTAAATTTTAAGTTAATAAGTGAAAATGCCTTACTTTTACTCATTTTGAGATCCAAATTTGTTGATGGTACCATTGGGGGGACCTAACATATGGTTGAGTGATGTAAGGCTGAAACACCCCAAACCCGGCCCATGAGCCCTGACCGGATCTGGTATGTTCCTTGAGTAAAACGGTTTAAAATTTGCTTGCTTCTTTGAAAAGTTTGGGTGGTTTTGAAGAAAATTTGATTAGTGTTGGGCTCGATATTGAAATCAGTATTATTTTTGAAGTCGGGAACTTTTTAAAACCTTATTTTTTTATATTTCAAACTACATGTTAAAAATTATTAGCGTTTTGGATGTCAAAATATTTATAAATGTATTTTTTTTATATTTTACTAAGAGTTATTTAATAATTATAACAGAAATCAAAACATGCATAAACAGTTCATAACAATGGCCTTATTACATCAAAATCAAATTCCCGAAATAAATCCAAAATACTTGAAAATAAAAGTCCAAAATTAAATAAACTCTGATTTATGCATAGCCACCACTAAGCTCCTGCCGACCCGGTCCATCACTGAGCGTCACCTGAAAAATATCCCACAATGGGGTGAGTCAAACAGACTCAGTGTGTATAACCAACACTAAGTCCCATCGATTCAAGCATTCATATCATATCATACATATACATATAACAGATAGAGATAATGATGCAAACCCGAACCTAACCTAGAAGCCATCCGCTACATATCACCCGTACCAACCATCATACCATGGGGACTACTAAGTCGACCCTCCATCCACTACACATCATCGAAGGCAGTCGCGGCAGACGACGTGCTCATCGCCCTTATATATATATTGTGGCATAACCACCAGATAAAATTTCGTGACATAAGTCACCACATTCAGATTATTTGATCGAAGTCACCACATTCAGATATTGTGGTATAAAATCACCAAATCACTTCCCCTTTCATAATCACCCAAATGCCCCCATATCATACAAATCATGCAAAGATTATGTCACATTCTTTATTTCACATTCTTATCAAAATTCACCTATATGTCATAACAGGCATTCGTAACATTGTTAATATAGTTTTAGAGAATAACGTACATGAATATGCCGTACCATTGAATGGTACCTTAAACCATATCTTTCACATTCTTATTATCACTTATATTAAATTAATGCCATAAATCTACTAAGAGATAGTGTCGGGTACACACATGGTACACTTATCGAGTTCACTTCAAATCTCAAAAATCTGATCTATTGCTTTAGATCTCAAGTTCCTTGTTGCCGATTTGATTGCTAGTCAAATCCCGAGACCTTGTGATGTTCCCTTTTGCAATTGGCCCACTACTATATCACTTACTGGTTAGTTTCCGTCTTTTGAATAAATAAGAAATAGATCTAAGCCACTAAATAGGCCTTGGCCGAATGTACATGTGTACTTACCTTGCAATTCAAACCCCGAAAGTAGTCTTTTGACTATGAAGATGTCGAAATCCTACAGAACATATGTTAGATCCAGTTCTAACACTAAATCACAATAAGTGGCCCTTGGCCGAATGCCACATAACTCACCTTGGATCTCAGAAAGTCCTGAAAGATCCCTTCCCCCTTGTAGTCGACAATAGCCGACAAATCCCGAAAGATCTCTTCAAAGTTTCGGCAACCAAGAATATTAATGGATTAGTCCTTAAGTTTCAGCTAAAAGAAAAAGATTGAAGATCGAGAACAATTGATTTCGGCTAAAAGAAAAAGATTGAAGATCGAGAACAATTGATCTTACCCTTAAGAAATCGTCAGAGAGACCTTGCAGGAGAAATCGATTCGAAGAGTGGCAACTTTCGGCTCTTGATGATCACTTGGAAAGATTCGGTTTTAACAAAAAAAGAAAAGAAAGTATAGGGCTTAGGGAAAATCGGCAAGACTAGAGAATCCTAGTTTCAGCTTTTGAAGAATTGAAAAGAAGAAAAAGAATAGTTTGCAGAGAGAATTCGACAGAGGCACAAGAGGAAAGGAAGAATGAAGAATAGCCTTATTTTCCCCTTTTTGCCAAAATTACTACACCAAGAGTTCCCTATTCGGCCAACTCCCCCACTCACTATCAAATCCCTTGTTTTTCTCTTGATCTCTTCATTTAAAATTAATAGAAATAATCCATCCTTTATCCCCTATATTAGCCTAATTTTAAAAGATATAAATCAAGTCTTTATCCTCACCTTTTCAAAGCCCTATTGCCGTCCATCACTTCCCCTTGTTGTCACAAAAATAAAAGCTTTTATTTGGCTTCCCATGCGACTCGAACCTTGGCCCATTTGCACCTGTTGGTGGCGTCATTTACATAGGCCTTAAGTGGCGCCTCCAAGCCCCTTCACCAAGCCCATCTTTGTGTTATAAATCCCCCACAATTTCTCTTAAGACCACTCTGCCTAGCTTCCTCTTTTGAACTTATAATCGAATATTTTCTAAAGCATTTTCCCACATTCTAAGGTTCTAAAAAAAAAAATTCACATAACACATTCATAACACACAAGACATGCTATTTCACACCATTTAAGCACAAATGCATAAGCCATAAATCCCGGATGTTACAGTTCTACCCCTTTAAAATAATTTCATCCTCGAAATTACCTGGCCGAAATAAGTGAGGGTATTGTTGTCGTATTGCTTCTTCTAGCTCCCATGAAGCTTCCTCCGATCCATGATTGCACCATAACACTTTGACTTGAGGAACTGATTTCCTCCGTAGCACTTTCACATCTCGTTCCAGAATCTGAATCGGCTCTTCCTCGTAGGACAAATCTGGCCTTAGCTCCACCTCTTCAACCGGAACTACATGGGATGGATCTGATCGATAACGATGTAGCATAGATACGTGGAATATGTCGTGCATCTGCTTCAACTCCAGAGGCAATTCTAGCTGATATGCCACTGGACCAACTCTCTTCAATACCCGGTAAGGTCCTATAAACCTGGGACTTAACTTCCCTTTGCGACCAAACCTCATCACTTTCTTCCATGGCGAAACCTTAAGAAACACTTGATCTCCCACATCAATTTCTATTTCCTTCCGTTTGAGATCTGCGTACGACTTCTGCCTATCAGATGCTTCCTTCAACCGTGCCTGAATTACCTCAACCTTTTCCTCAGATTCTGCCATAATCTCTGGACCTAAAACTCGACATTCCCCTAGTTCCGTCCAACACATAGGAGTGCGACACTTCTGCCCATACAGTGCTTCATACGGTGCCATCCGAATACTAGCTTGATAGCTGTTATTGTAAGCAAATTCCGCTAAAGGCAAATACTCTTCCCAACTTCCTCTGAAGTCTATTACACAGCCCCTTAACATATCCTCCAACACTTGGCTTACTCGTTTAGACTGCCCGTCAGACTGTGGATGAAAAGCCGTAGTGAAATCCAATCTGGTGCCTAAAGCCTGATGTAGTGCTTTCCAAAATCGAGATGTGAACCTTGGATCCCTATCCGAGATAATCGATACCGAAACTCCATGCAACTTCACAATTTCCACCACATATAACTTTGCCAACTTCTGCAAAGAATAATCAACTCGCACTGGTAAGAAATACGCTGACTTTGTCAACCGATCCACTAATACCCATACCGAGTCCTTCTTAGTAGGCGTAAGGGGAAGCCCACTAACGAAGTCCATGGTAATTCTCTCCCACTTCCACTGTGGAATCTTTATCGGTTGAAGCAACCCTGACGAAACTTGATGTTCAGCCTTAACTTACTGACACGTTAAGCACTTGCCAACAAATTCTGTAACTTCCCGCTTAAGTCCAGGCCACTAAAACTGTTCCCGTAGGTCTCTGTAGAACTTACTACCTCCGGGATGCATAGCATAAGGGCTACTATGCGATTCTCGAAGAATCCTCTGCCTTAACTCCTCGATCTTCGGCATACAGACTCTACCCTTAAAACACAACACTCCTTCATTATTAATGCCATAATCTTCCAACTCTCTATTATGCACTTGCTGCAACTTAGCACTTAGATCCTCATCCAACAACTGCCCCTCTTTCACCTCATTCAACCACGTTGGCTTAACTTGCAATTCTGCCAGCAGACTTCCATCGTCATACAAACTTCAGATGTGCGAACATTGCCCTCAGATCTGATACTACTTTCTGACTTAGGGCGTCCGCCACTACATTTGCCTTGGCCGGATGATACTCTATGGAACAATCGTAGTCCTTCAATAATTCCACCCACCTTCACTGTCTCAAGTTCAACTCCTTCTGAGTCAACAGATACTTAAGACTCTTGTAGTCTGTGTAGATCACCGACTTTTCTCCATAAAGATAATGCCTCCATACCTTAAGAGCAAAGACCACTGCTGCCAATTCCAAATCATGCGCCGGGTAGTTAACCTCGTGAGGCCTTAATTGTCGAGACGCATAAGCAACTACCTTCCCATCCTGCATTAAGACGCATCCCAATCCTGTATGAGAAGCGTCACAATACACCACGAAATCCTTTCCTACCTCAGGCTGAATCAAGACTGGAGCTTCCGTCAACACCCTCTTAAGCTTCTCAAAGCTCTCTTTATTGCTTATCTGACCATACGAAAGGTACTTCTTTCCTCAACAACTTGGTCAGCGGTGCGGCTATCGATAAGAACCCTTCTACAAACCTTCTGTAGTAGCCTACCAATCCCAAGAAACTTCAAACCTCAGCCACTGACTTAGGTGGTTTCCAATCTAGCACTGCCTCAATCTTCCTAGGATCCACCCTTATTCCTTCTGCAGACACTACATGCCCTAAGAACGCAACTTCCTTAAGCCAAAATTCACACTTGCTGAACTTGGCATAAAGCTTCTTCTCCCTCAACACTTGCAACACAATCCGGAGATGCTCATCATGCTTCTCTTCAAACTTGGAGTATACTAGGATGTCGTCGATGAATACAACGACGAACCGATCCAAATAAGGTTGAAAAACTCGGTTCATCATATCCATGAATGCAGCTGGGGCGTTCGTGAACCTGAACGGCATTACTAAGAACTTATAATGGCTGTATCTTGTTTGGAAAGCTGTCTTATGGATATCTACTTTCTTCACCTTCAGCTGATGATATCCCGACCTTAAATCGATCTTTGAGAATACTGCTGCTCCCTTAAGCTGATCGAATAAGTCGTCTATCCTTGGCAAAGGATACTTGTTCTTGATAGTCAGCTTATTCAACTGACGATAGTCTATGCACATACGTATAGTTCCATCCTTCTTCTTCACAAACAAGACCAGTGATCCCCATGGAGACACACTGGGTCGAAAAACCCACGATCAAGCAATTCTTGGATCTGAGCCTTGAGCTCAACCAACTCCTTTGGTGCCATTCTATGCGGGGCGATTGACACAGGAGCTGTTCCCAGGCAGCAAATCAATTCCGAACTCCACCTCCTTATCCAGGGGTATCCCAGGTAATTCCTCCGAAAAGACATCCACGAACTCCCTTACGGTTCTAACTCCACTAACTCCCCCTTCTTTTGCATCCAACGTACTAACAAAGGCCAAGAATGCCTTGCACCCCTTCCGAACCATCTTATCCGCCTTTAATGCTGAAACTACATTAGACAAGTAATTTCTTCTTTCTCCTATCATAATTACCGCCTCCTCCTCTGGAGTCCTTAACTCCATTTGCTTAGCCGCATAATCTAATATAGCCCGATGTTCCACTAGCCAGTCCATACCAAGGATGAGATCAAATTCTCCGAAAGGTAGTTCCATTAAGTCGGCAGAAAATACTACTCCTTGAATTTCTAGAGGTACACTCCGAAAGATCTTATCCACCACTACAGTTTGACCTAATGGGCTCACTACAGTCATCTCCCTATTAGAAAGTTCAGAGGCTATGCCTAGTATTTCCACTACACTACATGCAACATAGGAATGGGTCGAGCCCACATCAATCATAGTAAAATAAGGCTTGCCAAAAATAAGGAACGTACCGGTTATGACGTTCGGCGCATCTCCATCCTCCCTCCGACGAACTACATAAACCAGACCCAGCTGTCTTGCCTCTGTATTCCCAACACCTCTACCAGGTGTTCCTCGTCCCCTTCCAGTACCGTTACCTCTACCATTCGGATCACGACCTCGCTGAGGCTGCTGTCCACTTCTACCAACCTGATTAACACCCTGACCTGTTGGTCGACTCCCGTCTATCTTTATGGGACAGTCCTTAATCATGTGATCTTTGGATCCACACTTAAAACATCCTCCAATCTTCTTCCAACACTCCCCTAAATGCATCTTACCATACTAGGTACAAGTACGATATTGCCCTCCTGTTCCAGTCTGCTGACTTCGCGGCCCATCAACTCTAGGCCTCTTCTGCACATTCCCAGACAAGCCTGACGATCCAAAACCTCTTTTCTGCTTGTTCCAATCCGTGTTTTGCCTCACAGAGTCCTTAATCCCTTTAGCTACTTTAGCCTTCTCTACCAATGTAGAAAACTCCCGTTCCTGGTGTGGAGCTATTAACAATCTCAAGTCATCCCCTAGTCCGTCCTCAAAACGAACATATCGCTCATGCTCCGAAGCCACTACTTCTCGAGCATACCGTCTTAACCTTAAGAATTCAGCTTCGTACTCTACTACGGACTTATTCCCCGAACCAGCCCTAGAAATGCCTTCCTCTGCGTATCGATTAACGCGCGTGTCTTTGACATACTTTATACGATCGCCACCTTAACATACTCCCAATTCAGATCCTCAGCTGTGGCACCATCTCGAACTGTGAGCCACCATTGATATGCTTCATCGCGTAGCAGCACCACCATTCCTTTCAGTTTCTCCTCAGGGGTCAAATCTAGCTCATCCATAATTCGTTCCGTCGCCTCCAACCAATACTCAGCTGTACTGGGTGCCACACTGGATACGCCACGGAATACCTCAGCTCCGTTAGCTCGGAGTCGCTCGGGTACAGATTTTTGAGCTCCCATATTTCCACTTGCTCCAGCCACCATCTTAAGAACTCGGAGCACAGCCTGCGATACAGCATCATCCCCCGTCTGATCTTGCTACTCAACACCAACAGCTGGTGGTGGTGGTGGTACACCATTCTCAAATCCTTGACCCGATCTAACGGGTTCCGATACGGTCATCCTGCCTCTACCACGTCCTCGCACATTACGTTCGCGTCCCCTAGAGCTCATTTCTATGATCACGCTTTAATCTGATTAAGAAATTTTATGTATTAGCCTTTGTTCCACTGATTATCCGCGAAGAAGTTTTATGAGAAGAAAATTAATAGGGGTTCTTTCGATCAATCAAAGTTTCGAGTCTTCTATCCTAGTTCAGAGAAACACATCCATTCAATGGTATGTACCACACACATTCACTATTCAACTTTATTGTCTGTTCCTACCCCAGGGGTATTTTCATAATTTGTCCTATAGGGGTATTTTGGTAATAAATCGGAGTCAATTTAAAAATCTTAATAAATCGGGGCACTTTGAAATTTTTAAAAACTCAAGGGTACTTTTGAAAATTTTCTCAAATTAGGGGTATGGCAGAAATTTTAGAAAACGGGGGTCATTTTGGTAACTTTGTAAATCAGGGGTAATTTCGTAAATTTTCCAAGTCAAGGTATCTTGGTATTTCGCAAGGATAAAGTTTTTGGATACTTTTGCAAAATCAGAAAATTTTATTAAAATCAAGGGTAGTATGGAAATTTAAAAAACTAAGGGCATTTTAGTAATTTTACCACTAGAGGTATTTAGGTAATTTTGTAAGTCGACAATGTTTTGAAAAATTTTCAACCTAAGTTTTGCTACAATTTAAAGGGGTAATTTGGTGATTTTACAACTGAAGTTTTTATGAAAATATAGCTAATCCCTTTCGGGTTTTAGTTATTGGTTTAGCCCGTGAATGAGTCCTCTTGGTTAGGGTGAACTGTAGCTGCGCACCAGGTAGGATTCGAGTGAAGAGGAGGTGAGTCACGAGGACCGCTTAAATACCAAGCTCTTCTTGAATCCAATCCTAGACATGCGCACAATGGTTGCCACACCCTAACTCGGCGACTTAGTCACAGGGTTGTTTAATTAGGCATTAAAGTTTTATGAAATTGTTGGGGTAACCTAGTCCTAGGGTTCAAGTACTTAATATACTAATCTACGTTCCATTTATACCCTTCTACAAATCATACTATAAATCACACAATGGTTAAGAGTACTTACCTGGTGGACTACGGGTCGGAGACTTAGGTGCCATGCCAGAAAAACCTGCTGAATTTCAAAAAACTTTCACAAAAATTCGTTTGGGCCTAAATTTTAAAACATTGTGGGCTTTAAACCCAAGGCCGAGAGTTTAAAACTGGGCTCTGATACCAAGCTGAAACACCCCAAACCCGGCCCATGAGCCCTGACCGGATCTGGTATGTTCCTTGAGTAAAACGGTTTAAAATTTGCTTGCTTCTTTGAAAAGTTTGGGTGGTTTTGAAGAAAATTTGATTTGTGTTGGGCTCGATATTGAAATCAGTATTATTTTTGAAGTCGGGAACTTTTTAAAACCTTATTTTTTTATATTTCAAACTACATGTTAAAAATCATTAGCGTTTTGGATGTCAAAATATTTATAAATGTATTTTTTTTATATTTTACTAAGAGTTATTTAATAATTATAACAGAAATCAAAACATGCATAAACAGTTCATAACAATGGCCTTATTACATCAAAATCAAATTCCCGAAATAAATCTAAAATACTTGAAAATAAAAGTCCAAAATTAAATAAACTCTTATTTGTGCATGGCCACCACTAATAAAACACCCCAAACTCGGCCCACGAGCCTTGACCGGATCTGGCATGTTCCTTGAATTAAACGGTTCAAAACTTTTTGATTACTTTGGAAAAATTCGGATGGTTTTGAGGTAAAAGTGGCTTAGGTTGGGTTCAATTGAAAACTTTGTTAATTTTGAAATCGGTGATTTATTGAAAACTTTGCTTTTATAATAAAAGACTTGCCAGTTTTGTTTTTAAAGATCTTTACCCTTAAATTAAGAATCAATTGAATTTAAGTGTTAAAACATTTAGGGATTTAGTTTTATAAAAATAGTTTTAACCTCGATTTAACATTTATCTTATCGTAATAAAAGAATTAAAATGCATGCATAAAATTGTTCATACTATGGCCTTATTACATCAAATGAAAACCCAAAATAAATTCAAAAATACTTAAAATATAAAAAAAAAGTCCAAATTAAATAGAACTGAACATGGCCACCACTAAGCTCCTGCCGACCCGGTCCATCACTGATCATCACCTGAAAAATATTCCCACAACGGGGTGAGTCAACAGACTCAGTGTGTAACCACAACACTAGTCCTAACAAATTCAGGCATATCAAATCATACATGTACATATAACATTTAAATAATATGATGCAAACCCGAACCCAAACCTAGATAGCCATCCGCTACACATCACCGGTGCCAACCTGCACACCATGGGGACTACTAAGTCAACCCTCCATCCGCTACACACCATCGAAGCCAGTCGCTACAGTCGACGTGCTCATCGCCCTTATAAAATTCGTGGCTTAGCCACCAGATAATATTGAGTCATGAGACACCACATTCAGATAATTGTGACCGACGTCACCACATTCAGATATCGTGGTAAAAACCACCAAATTCACTTCCCCTTTCATAATATCCCATATGCCCCATGTCATACAAAAACCATGTCATATTTCTTATTCACATTCTTATAGTTTCACGTAGGTACCATAATAGATCATATTATAATCCTAGTAGGAATAGGAAAACATACCTAAGTACTTCGTACCATTGCATGGCACCTTAGCCATATTTTACACATTCTTATAAACACATATATATTAAATGGGTGCCATAATTCTATTAAGAGATAGTGTGGGGTACCCACCTGATATATTTATCGTTTCACTGATTTCTCGAAAAACCCGATCTAACGCTTTAGATCCTCAATTCCTATATTCGGCCAACTCTAAACATGTTAGCAACAAGCCTTTCGGCTAAATAATCAATTACCGAAGGTTCATGGTAACCGAAACCCTTACCTTGTTTGTCGATTTGATTGCTAGTCAAATCCCAAGACCTTGTGATGCTCCCTTTTTAAATCGATCCACTACTATATCACTTACTTGTTAGTTTTCGGGTTTTGAACAGAGTAAGAAATAGATCTAAGCCACTAAATAGGCCTTGGCCGAATGTATATGTGTACTTACCTTGCGTTTCAAATCCCGAAGGTAATCTTTTGACTATGAAGATGTCAAAATCCTACATAGCATATGTTAGATTCAGTCTAACATTTAAATAGATGGCCTTCGGCCTAATCTCACACCTTGCTTACCTTAAATCTGAGATCCCGTGGGTCTTCCTCTTATAAATGATAGTAGCAGACAAATCCCGTAACCTCTTTCATTATTTCGGCCAAGAGACATCAAGGGATTAGTTTCTAGATTTTCGGCTAAAAGAGATTGAACACCAAAAATCAATTGCTCTTACCTTAGTAACACAATTGACAGCACCCTTGCTTAAGACCACAGAGATTTGGCTTTTGCTTAACCATAATGGTGATGAGAAAGAGATGAAAAGAATATTATAGAGGCTCAAGTATGAATCGGCTAAAGGGGAAAAGAAAGAAAGAATTGAGAGAATTAGGGAAGAGGATTTTCGGTTTTATCAAACAAAAGAGAAAAGAGAGGATTTGCTTAGAAAATTCGGCAGAGGCTCAAAATAATGAAGAATAGCCTCTCTTTTCCTCTTTCAGCCGAAATTACTACCCCAAGAATCCCCTAATTGGCCAACACTATCAAATTCCTTGCTTTTCTATTTATCTCTTTTCTATTTAAAATTAAAGAAAAATAATCCATCATTTATCTCTTAAAAATAAAAGGATAAAAACTCCTAAAATTTAGCCTTAGTGCCGTCCACTACTCCCATCTTTTTGACGTCAATAAGCAAAAATAAAAACCTTAAAATTTTGCTTCCCACGCGACTCGAACTCAAGACCTGCACCAAGCTTGTGGCGTCATTTCCAGAGCTTTAAGTGGCGCATTGTAGCCACTTTGCTAAGCCCAATTTCATGTCACATTTCCCCTACATTTTCTTTTAAGACCACCTTTCTTCAGTTCCCTCTTTTAAACTTTAAACTTAATATTTCCTAAGGCATTTCCTTACATTTCCAAGGTTCTAAAAATTCACATAACACATTCAACACACATAGGACATGCTATTAAATATATTTCAGTAAAATGCACAAGCCCAATTTCAGGATATTACAGTTGTACACCCTTAAAATAATTTCGACCTCGAAATTACCTGGCTAAAACAAATGAGGGTATTGCTATCGCATTGCCTCTTCTGGCTCCCACAAAGCTTCCTCTGCTCCATGATTGCGCCATAACACTTTGACTAAGGGAACTGATTTCCTTCGTAGCACTTTCACATCTCGCTTCAAGATCTGAATTGGCTCTTCCTCGTAGGAAAAATCTGGTCTTAACTGCACCTCTGTAACTGAAACCACATGAGATGGATCCGATCGATAATGACGTAGCATGGACACATGGAATACATCGTGCATCTGCTTCAATTCCGAGGGCAACTCTAACTGGTATGCCACTGGTCCAACTCGCTTCAATACTCGATAGGGTCCTATAAACCTTGGACTTAACTTTCCTTTGCGACCAAACCTCATCACTTTCTTCCATGGCGAAACCTTAAGGAACACTTGTTCTCACACAGCAAATTCTATCTCCTTCCGTTTTAGATCCGCATACGACTTTTGCCTATCAGATGCTTCCTTCAACCGTGCCCGAATTATCTCAACCTTTTTCCTCAGACTCTGCCACAATCTCTGGACCCAAAACTCGACGTTCTCCTGACTCTGTCCAACACGTAGGAGTTCGACACTTTCGACCATACAACGCTTCATACGGTGCCATCCGAATACTAGCCTGATAGCTGTTGTTGTAGGTAAACTCTGCTAAAGGCAAATATTCCTCCCAACTACCTCTGAAATCCGTCACACAGCCTCTCAACATATCCTCTAACACTTGGATTACCCGTTCAGACTGCCCGTTCGACTGTGGATAAAAAGCCGTAGTGAAATCCAACTTGGTGCCTAACGCCTGATGTAGCGCTTTCCAAAATCGAGAAGCAAACCTTGGGTCCCTATCTGAGATAATTGACACCGGCACTCCATGCAACCTTACAACTTCCGCCCCATACAACTTTGCCAACTTCTACAAAGAATAATCAACCCTTGTCGAATGAAATGCGCGGACTTGGTCAAACGGTCCACTATTACCCATACCAAGTCCTTCTTAGTAGGCGTAAGAGGAAGCCCACTAACGAAGTCCATGGTAATTCTTTCCCACTTCCACTGAGGAATCATTATCAGTTGAAGCAATCCTGATGGAACCTGGTGTTCAGCCTTAACTTGCTGACACGTCAAACACTTGCCGACAAATTTTGTAACTTCCTTCTTCAGACCAGGCCACCAAAACTGTTCCCTTAGATCTCTATACAACTTAGTACCCCCCGGGATGTATAGCATAAGGGCTACTATGCGCTTTCTGAAGAATCTTCTGCCTAATTTCCTCATTCCGCGGCATACAAACCTTTCCCCTGAAACACAATACTTCATCACTAGACATACTGTAATCCTCTAAACCATCATTCTGAACTTGCCGCATCTTAGCACTTAGATCCTCATCAACCAACTGACTCTCTTTCACCTCATTCAGCCATGTCGGCTTGACTTGCAATTCTAGCTTCCATCATCATACAAACTCAGATGTGCGAACATCGCCCTCAGATCTGACACTACTTTCCGACTTAGGGCATCCGCTACTACATTCGCCTTGACCGGATGATACTCTATCGAACAATCATGATCCTTCAGTAACTCCACCCACCTTTGCTGTTTCAGGTTTAACTCCTTCTGAGTTAGCAAATACTTAAGGCTCTTGTGATCTGTGTAGATTATCAACTTTTCACCATAAAGATAGTGCCTCCACACCTTTAGAGCAAAGACCACTCCCGCCAATTCCAAGTCATGAGTCAGGTAGTTAACCTCATGTGGCCTTAATCGCCGAGACGCATAAGTGACAACCTTACCGTCTTGCATCAGTATGCATCCCAACCCTGTATGAGAAGCGTCACAATACACCACGAAATCCTTTCTTGCCTCCGGCTGGATTAAAACCAAAGCTTCAGTCAAAACCCTCTGAAGCTTCTCAAAGCTTTCATGTTGCTTATCCGTCCATACGAAAGGTACTTCCTTCCTTAGTAACTTTGTCAAAGGTGCGGCTATTGACGAGAATCCTTCCACGAACCTTCTGTAGTAGCCTACCAATCCCAAGAAACTACGAATCTCAGCCACCAACTTAGGTGGTTTCCAATCTAGTACTGCCTCAATCTTCCTAGGATCCACCCTTATTCCTTCTACGGATACCACATGTCCCAAAAACACAACTTCTTTCAGCCAAAATTCACACTTGCTGAATTTGGCATAGAGCTTCTTCTCCCTTAGCACTTGCAACACAATCCGAAGATGCTCATCATGCTCCCCTTCTGACTTGGAGTACACTAGGATGTCATCGATGAACACAACGACGAACCTATCTAAGTAGGGTTGAAAGACCCGGTTCATCATATCCATGAACGCGGCTGGGGCGTTCGTCAACCCAAACGGCATTACTAAGAACTCATAATGGCCGTACCTTGTCCTAAAAGCTGTCTTATAGATATCCGCCTCCTTCACCTTCAACTGATGATATCCCGACCGTAGATCTATCTTCGAAAATACTGCCGCCCCCTTCAGCTGATCGAACAAGTCATCAATCCTTGGCGAATGATACTTGTTCTTAATGGTCAGCTTATTCAACTGATGATAATCTATGCACATACGCATAGTTCCATCCTTCTTCTTCACAAACAAGACCGGTGCTCCCCAGGAGACACACTGGGTCGGATAAACCCACGATCCATCAACTCTTGGATCTGAGCCTTGAGCTCAACCAACTCTTTTGGTGCCATTCTATACGGAGGCATTGACACATGAGCTGTTCCTGGTAGCAAGTCAATTCCGAATTCCACTTCCCTATCTGAGGGTATTCAAGGTAATTCCTCTGGAAACACATCTTCAAAGTCCCTTACTGTCCTTACTCTACTAACTCCCCCTTTCTTAGCGTCCAACGCACTAACAAAAGTCAAGAAAGTCTTGCATCCTTTCCGCACCATCTTCCCAGCCTTAAGTGCTGAAACTACATTAGACAAGTAGTTTCTTCTTTCTCCGATCATAACTATCACTTCATCCTCTGGGTCCTCAACTCTATTCACTTAGCTGCACAGTCCAACACGGCCCAATGTTCTACTAGCCAATCCATGCCGAGTATGAGATCGAATTCTCCGAAGGGTAGTTCCATTAAGTCAGTTGGAAAGTTTACCCCCTGAATCTCTAGAGGTACACTCCGAAAGATTGTATTTACCACTACAGTTTGACCTAATGGGCTTACTACAGTCATCTCCCTATCAGAAAGTTCAGAGGCTATGCCTAGTGTTTCAACTACACTACATACAACCTAGGAATGGGTCGAGCCTACATCAACCAAAGCAACATATGGCTTACCGAATACAAGGAACATATCGGTTATGACGTCCGGCGCGTCTCCATCCTCCCTCCGATGAACTACATAAACCAGACCCGGCTGTCTTGCCTCGGTATTCCTAACACCTCTGCCAGGTGTTCCACGTCCTCTGCCAGTACCATTTCCTCTGTTATTCGGACCACGACCCCGCTGAGGCTGTTGTCCACCTCTACCAGCCTGATTAACATTTTGAGCTACTGGTCGATTGCCATCTGGTTTCATAGGACAGCCTTAATCATATGATCCTTGGACCCACACTTAAAGCATCCTCCCGTTTTCTTCCAACACTCCCCTAAGTGCATCTTCCCACACTGGTTACATGTACGATACTGCCCTCCTGAACCAGCTTGTTGACCTCGCGGCCCATCAGCTCTAGGCCTCTTTTGTACATTTCCTAACGATCCTGATGATCTAAAACCTCTCTTCTGCCTGTTCCGATCAGAGTTCTGCCTTCCCGAGTCCTTAATTCCCTCGGCTACTTTAGCCTTTTCTACCAACGCAGAAAACTCCCGCTCCTGATGTGGAGCTATCAACAACCTCAGGCCATCCCTTAGTCTGTCCTCAAACCGGACACATCGCTCATGCTCAGTAGCCACCACGCCTCGAGCATATCGGCTTGACCTTAGAAATTCTGCCTCATACTCTGCCACGGACTTGTTCCCTTGAACCAGCCCCAGAAAAGCCTTCCTCTGCACATCAGTATATCTAGTTCCAACATACTTCTTCTGATACGCCGCCTTAACGTACTCCCAGGTCAGATCCTCAGCAGTGGCACCATCCCGCACTGAGAGCCACCATTGATATGCTTCATCACGTAGCAGCGCCACCAACCCTTTCAACTTTTCCTCAGCGGTCAGATCGAGCTCATCCATGATCCGCTCAGTCGCTTCCAACTAGTACTCAGCTGTACTGGGTGCCACACCAAATACGCCACGGAGCACCTCAGCTCCGTTGGCTCGGAGTCGCTTGGGTACAAGTTTCCGAGCTCCCATATTTCCTCCAGCACCAACCACCATATTCAGAACTCGCAGCACAGCCTGCGATACAGCATCGTCCCGTCTAATCTTGCTGTTCAGTACCAACAGCTGGTGGTGGTGGTGGTACTTCATTCTCAGATCCTTGACCCGACCTAACGGGTTCCGACATGGTCATTCGGCCTCGACCGCATCCACGCACATTACGACCATGTCCCCTAGAGCTCATGTCTATGTTTGCGTTTTAATCTGATTAAGAAATTTTTATGCATTAGTATATGTTCCACTAATTATCCGCGAAGAAATTTTTATGAAAGAAGTTTATGAGTAGTTCTTTCGATCAATCAAAGTTTCAAGTTCTCTATCCTAATTCAAAGAAGCACATTCATCCAACCATTCATTCAGTAGTACCTAGCACACACATTCATTACCCTAACATCTTTGTCTTATTCCTATCCAGGGGTATTTTTGTCATTTTTCTTACAGGGGTATTTTGGTAATAAACCGGGGTAACTTCCAAAAATCCTTATAAATCAAAAGTATTTCAAAGTTTGCAAAACTTGGGGGTTCTTTTTGAGAATTTGTTTTCCAATTCAGTGTTGTTGCAGAAATTTTGAAAATCGGGGGTCATTTTGGTAATTTTGCAAAACAGGGGTAATTTCGTAAATTTCCAAATCGAGGTGCCTTAATATTTTGTAACGATAAAGTTTTTGGATATTTTTGCTAAATCAGAAAAATGTTATTGAAATCGGGGGTGAAATTGGTAATTTTAAAACCAAGGGCATTTTAGTAATTTTTAATTTTTTTCCACTAGGGGTAGTTTAGTAATTTTATAAATCGGAAATATTTTGGAAAATTTCCAAACTAAGTTTTACTTACAATTTAAAGGGGTAATTTGGTGATTTTAAAGCTAGGGTTTCCATGAAATTATTGTGTTTAGCCTGTGACTGAGTCCTCTTGGTTAGGGTGAACCGTAGCTACGCACCAGGTAGGTTTCCAGCGAAGAGGAGGTGAGTCTCTAGGACTACTTAAATACCAGGTTCTTCCGGATCCAATCCTAGACATGCGCACAATGGTTGCCACACCCTAACTCGACGACCTAGCCACAGGTTTGTTTACTTAGGCACTTAAATCTTATGTAAATGTTGGGGTAACCTAGTCCTAGGGTTCAAGTACTTAATTTCCTAATCTACGTTCCATTTCTACCCTTCTACAATTCATACTATAATTCACACAATAGATAGGGGAACTTACCTAGTGGACTTCGGGTCAGAGGCTTAGGTGCCATGCCAGAAAACCTGCTCAATCTCATAAAAAATTTCACAAATCCATTTGGGCCTAAATTTTAAAACATTGTGGGCTTTAAACCCTAGGCCGAGAGTTTAAAACTGGGCTCTGATACCAAACTAAAATACCCCAAACCCAGCCCACGAGCCTTGATTAGATCTGGTATGTTCCTTGAATTAAACGGTTCAAAACTTTTTGATTACTTTGGAAAAATTCTGATGGTTTTGAGGTAAAAGTGGCTTAGGTTGGGTTCAATTGAAAACTTTGTTAATTTTGAAATCGGTGATTTATTGAAAACTTTGCTTTTAAAATAAAAGACTTGCCGGTTTTGTTTTTAAAGATCTTTACCCTTAAATTAAGAATCAATTGAATTTAAGTGTCAAAACATTTAGAGATTTAGTTTTATAAAAATAGTTTTAATCTCGATTTAACATTTATCTTATCGTAATAAAAGAATTAAAATGGATGCATAAAACAGTTCATACTATGGCCTTATTCCATCAAATGAAAACCCAAAATAAATTCAAAAATACTTAAAATGTAAAAAAAAGTCCAAATTAAATAAAGTCCCGAACTGAACATGGCCACCACTAATCTCCTGCCGACCTGGTTCATCACTGATCATCACCTGAAAAATATTCCCACAACGGGGTGAGTCAACAGACTCAATGTGTAACCACAACACTAGTCCTAACAAATTCAGGCATATCAAATCATACATGTACATATAACATTTAAATAATATGATGCAAACCCGAACCCAAACCTAGATAGCCATCCGCTGCACATCACCCATACCAACCTGCACATCATGGGGACTACTAAGTCAACCCTCCATCTGCTACACACCATCGAAGGCAGTCGCTGCAGTCGATGTGCTCATCGCCCTTATAAAATTCGTGGCTTAGCCACCAGATAATATTGTGTCATGAGACACCACATTCAAATAATTGTGACCGAAGTCACCACATTCAGATATCGTGGTAAAAACCACCAAATTCACTTCCCATTTCATAATATCCCATATGCCCCATGTCATTCATAAACCATGTCGTATTTCTTATTCACATTCTTATAGTTTCACATAGGTACCATACCAGGTCATATTATAATCCTAGTAGGAGTAGGAAAACATACCTGAGTAATTCGTACCATTGCATGGTACCTTAGCCATATTTTACACATTCTTATAAACACATATATATTAAATGGGTGCCATAATTCTATTAAGAGATAGTGTGGGGTACACACCTGATATATTTATCATTTCACTGATTTCTCAAAAAACCCGATCTAACGCTTTAGATCCTCATTTCCTATATTCGGCTAACTCTAAACATGTTAGCAACAAGCCTTTCGCTAAATAATCAATTCCCAAAGGTTCATGGTAACCGAAACCCTTACCTTGTTTGTCGATTTGATTGCTAGTCAAATCTCGAGACCTTGTGATGCTCCCTTTTTCAATCGATCCACTACTATATCACTTACTTGTTAGTTTCCGGCTTTTGAACAGAGTAAGAAATAGATCTAAGCCACTAAATAGGCCTTGGTCGAATGTATATGTGTACTTACCTTGCATTTCAAATCCCGAAGGTAATCTTTTGACTATGAAGATGTCGAAATCCTACATAGCATATGTTAGATTCAGTCTAACATTTAAATAGATGGCCTTCGGCCTAATCTCACACCTTGCTTACCTCAAATCTGAGATCCCGTGGGTCTTCCTCTTGTAATCGAAAGTAGCAGACAAATCATGAAACCTCCTTTATTATTTCGGCCAAGAGACATCAAGATATTAGTTCCTAGATTTTCGGCTAAAAGAGATTGAACACCAAAAATCAATTGCTCTTACCTTAGTACCACAATCGACAGCACCCTTGCTTAAGACCACAGAGATTCGGCTTTTGCTTAACCGTAATGGTGATGAGAAAGAGATGAAAAGATTATTATGGAGGCTCAAGTATGAATCGGCTAGAGGGGAAAAGAAAGAAAGAATTGAGAGAATTAGGGAAGAGGATTTTCAGTTTTATCAAACAAAAGAGAAAAGAGAGGATTTGCTTAGAAAATTCGGCAGAGGCTCAAAATAATGAAGAATGGCCTCTCTTTTCCTCTTTCAGCCGAAATTACTACCCCAAGAGTCCCCTAATTGGCCAACACTATCAAATTCCTTGCTTTTCTCTTTATCTCTATATTTAAAATTAAAGAAAAATAATCCATCATTTATCTCTTAAAAATAAAAGGATAAAAACTCCTAAAATTTAGCCTTAGTGCCGTCCACTACTCCCCTCTTTTTGTCGTCAATAAGCAAAAATAAAAACCTTAAAATTTTGCTTCCCACGCGACTCGAACTCAAGACCTGCACCAAGCTTGTGGCGTTATTTCCAGAGCCTTAAGTGGCGCCTTGTAGCCACTTTGCTAAGCCCAATTTCATGTCACATTTCCCCTACATTTTCTATTAAGACCACCTTTCTTCAGTTCCCTCTTTTAAACTTTAAACTTAATATTTCCTAAGGCATTTCCTTACATTTCCAAGGTTCTAAAAATTTACATAACACATTCAACACACATAGGACATGCTATTAAATATATTTCAGCAAAATGCACAAGCCCAGTTTCAGGATATTACAACTAAGCTCCTGCCGACCCGGTTCATCACTGAGCGTCACCTGAAAAATATCCCACAACGGGGTGAGTCAAACAGACTCAGTGTGTATAACCAACACTAAGTCCCATCGATTCAGGCATTCATATCATATCATACATATACATATAACAGAGAGAGATAATGATGCAAACCCGAACCCAACCTAGAAGCCATCCGCTACACATCACCCGTACCAACCATCACCGTGGGGACTACTAAGTCGACCCTCCATCCGCTACACATCATCGAAGGCAGTCGCTGCAGACGACGTGCTCATCGCCCTTATATATATATGTGGCATAGCCACCAGATAAAATTTCGTGACATAAGTCACCACATTCAGATTATGTGATCGAAGTCACCATATTCAGATATGGTGGTATAAAACCACCAAATCATATCCCCTTTCATAATCACCCAAATGCCCCCATGTCATACAAATCATGCAAAGATTATGTCACATTCTTTGTTTCATATTCTTATCAAAATTCACCTATGTGTCATAACAGGCATTCGTAACATTGTTAATATAGTTTTAGAGAATAACGTACCTAAATATGCCGTACCATTGAATGGTACCTTAAACCATATCTTTCACATTCTTATTATCACTTATATTAAATTAATGCCATAAATCTACTAAGAGGTAGTGTGGGGTACACACCTGGTACACTTATCGAGTTCACTTTAAATCCCAAAAATTCGATCTATTGCTTCAGATCTCAAGTTCCTTGTTGCCAATTTGATTGCTAGTCAAATCCCGAGACCTTGTGATGTTCCCTTTTGCAATCGGCCCACTACTATATCACTTACTAGTTAGTTTCTGGCTTTTGAATAAATAAGAAATAGATCTAAGCCACTAAATAGGCCTTGGCCGAATGTATATGTGTACTTACCTTGCGATTCAAACCCCGAAAGTAGTCTTTTGACTATGAAGATGTCGAAATCCTACAGAACATATGTTAGATCCAGTTCTAACACTAAATCACAATAAATGGCCCTTGGCCGAATACCACATAACTCACCTTGGATCTTAGAAAGTCCTAAAAGATCCCTTCCTACTTGTAGTCGATAATAGCAAATAAATCCCGAAAGGTCTCTTCAAAGTTTCGGCAACCAAGAATATTAATGGATTAGTCCTTAAGTTTCGGCTAAAAGAAAAAGATTAAAGATCGAGAACAATTGATCTTACCCTTAAGAAATCGGCAGAGAGAGCTTGCAGGAGAGATCGATTCGAAAAGTGGCAACTTTCGGCTCTTGATGATCACTTGGAAAGATTTGGTTTTAACAAGAAAAGAAAAGAAAGTATAGGGCTTAGGGAAAATCGGCAAGACTAGGGAATCCTAGTTTCGGCTTTTGAAGAATTGAAAAGAAGAAAAAGAATAGTTTGCAGAGAGAATTCGGCAGAGGCACAAGAGGAAAGGAAGAATGAAGAATAGCCTTATTTTCCCCTTTTTGCCGAAATTACTACACCAAGAGTCCCCTATTCGGCCAATTCCCCCTCTCACTATCAAATCCCTTGTTTTTCTCTTGATCTCTTCATTTAAAATTAATAGAAATAATCCATCCTTTATCCCCTATATTAGCCAAATTTTAAAAGAGATAAATCAAGTCTTTATCCTCACCTTTTCAAAGCCCCATTGCCGTCCATCACTTCCCCTTGTTGCCGCAAAAATAAAAGCTTTTATTTGGCTTCCCATGCGACTCGAACCTTGGCCCATTTGCATCTGTTGGTGGCATCATTTACAGAGGCCTTAAGTTGCGCCTCCAAGCCACTTCACCAAGCCCATCTTTGTGTTATAAATCCCCCACAATTTCTCTTAAGGCCACTCTGCCTAGCTTCCTCTTTTGAACTTATAATCGAATATTTTCTAAAGCATTTTCCCACATTCTAAGGTTCTAAAAAAAAATTCATATAACACATTCATAACACACAAGACATGCTATTTCACACCATTTAAGCACAAATGCATAAGCCATAAATCCCGAATGTTACAAAGTAGGTGTTGAAGGTTGAAAACGAGAGAGAACAGTAGCAAAGGAAAGGGTATTGCAATATCCAAACCTTGGAATCACGATACTTGCAACAGAGTCGTGATTTAAGACCACCCTTAAGTGGTATCGTGATATCCACACTCCAAGACCACCTAGTTTAAAACTTTCTGACATATCGCAATATCATCTTCTTTGGTATCGCGATACTGATATCTTGAGGGAGCACAATTAGACAAAAAGAGTAGTCTTTGTCCATCTAATACACCAATCATTAAAGTTCCATTAAGGGTATTTTGGGCATACAAATTGGATTAGAATAGTTGTTACATCAACCAAAATTTGGCTGAGAGAAAAAAGAGGCCACATTACCTTACTTTAAGCTTAGTTTTCCTTAGGTTTTCTCTTGGCTTTTCTTTCTCTTTTTCTAGGGTTTCATATTTTTATTTTCTTAGCTATAGATTTTATATTTCCCACCAACGTTTCATCTTGTTTTAGTTTTTCTTAGTGTTAGTTAAGTTAGTTATCACTGTAGCTTAGGTTTATTTGCACCTTTAACCCCTGTACATTGGTTGTAAGTCATTTTCAGCTTTAGTTTAATGTATTTCAGTTCCTTTTACTTTGTGCATGTTAAAATTTGTTCCTTTTATGTTTATTGCTTTAAATTTTCTTTACATGTCTTTTAGGTTTTCTTGCATAAAAATCTCAATTTTATATTTTTCTCAAGCTTTGCTTTAATGGCTTCGTTGCTTTTTATTTTTATGATTGTTCATTTTATTTTCAACATGAGTAACTAAACTTTGAAGGGGTTTGGTTGATGGAGATGTAGTGAGTTGATGGAGATGTACGACCAAATCTTAATAAACTGAACTAATTTGAATGAACTTAAAAACATAGGATTGGCGACCCTAAGGGAACATTTATGCAAGAGAGACCGAAAGGAGATCTTGTTGGGCACCAATTCATTAGTCCCGGGTTAACAGTTGAGATCGAGAGATAATCTTGATTAATTTGTCTAACTCGGTAAAGTGGGTACCAAGAGGTAAAACGGAGCTATTTTGGGAGTTTAAGATATTTGGTCAAAGATTAGAAAATCACATTAATATTAACCAACCACAGTTTGTTATTTAATTATTAATTTCATAACTTTGCATGTTTTACAATTTAGTCCTTGCTAGCTAGATAATAAAATATATTAATTTCTCTTAATTTTATGATTTGCTATAATATAGTTGTTTGCTATTAATTGGTTAGAATTTTTATTTTACACGCACGTTATTTAGAAATTGTTCAATCCATGATTCTCATGGGTTTGATTCTTGGAACGCTCTAGTGTTCCATTATAACATTACAAATATTACAACTGACTTGTCACACTTGCAATAAAGCTGTGATAATTATATTTTATTCTATTTCTTGAGTGTTGATCTTCATATCTCTCTCTCCCTATTTGTTTGCGAGGACGGATAGAGAGAGAGAATAGAGATCAATCATCTTAGCGAATCTTTGTGTAAAAAGGAGTACTTTCTTTCTTTTTTCTATTTTTGATTTTTTTCTTTCTTTTTTCTTTTCTACTCATGTTGCTTTTGTTGATTCGAAATTTTCTCGATTGGCTTTTACCCTTCACAAATGTTTCTTCACTTTATTTTGTTTCCTTTTACGCACAATTTTGCAAGAATCTTATACTCACTATACTATATTATCCCTTAGTTTTCACTCTCAATTTTTTTTCGTTTTGAAACCTCCGTGATATATCTACCTAACCCTTAATATTAATGGTTTGACATCTAAGTTCGTGCTTGGACCAAAAAGAAAAGGGTCAATAGATTATGCATTAGGCTTACGGTTTAATTCGAGGTTCATCAAGAAAATGAAATTAGGATCAAAATTATGTACTAGGGAATTTACATATAGGGTCGGCTTTTTTGCTCTAGCAGTGCCCAAACAATGCCTTAGGTCATTCGTAAGTGTCTCATTTCATGGACTCAACTAATTAAATTTAACATTCTAATATAACTTATCATTCAAAGAAACATATATGCTTTTTAAATAATTATTTTTCATTTGGTATACTTAACACGCTTTCACCTATTTACAGTGTAACAAAGTGAACTAATTAATTTAATACAAAAACCTAAAATCAAATACTATTGGAATAAATTTATAGTTTAAACACAAAATTCTATTTACATACTCCTAACCAATCACTTGTGTTTTTACAAGCTCGAGCACAAACAAGCACACAAATATTAAAATTATACTAATAAAACAACTAAAGACAAGTAATAAATTTAAATTTTTTGAACAAATTTGGAAAATTCTATGTTACCCCCATACTTTATTTGGCACATTGTCCCTAATGTGCACCCAAAAGATAAGAGAAGTGACTACCAGATTTAAGCATTGAATTTCCTGAAACAGCTGGGTTGTCCTCGTGCTGGTTTAGCTCCAATATGTAATCACTTAATTTGTGGGGTTCCTACATAGAATAAACACACATATTCTTTTAAACCTCAAAGTTTGGTGAAGTTGTCATTATCAAACTCCTTGATATTGTTGTTCTTATTCGAATTGAACATCATCTCCTTTCCTATGGTTGTGGATGGTCCTTCTTATGTGGGTCGAGTGGTGTCAGATGGGGCTTTCCAAGGTCGAGGTGGTTACAGGCATCGAAACGACTCTATATCTAATTGTTAGGTTAAATGGATCATTACCTTCTTGCATTCATAGTTACACGCAGTGTTGTACTCGAGGGATGCCTCTATACATCGAGTCATTTCCTCACTCATCAGAGCTGGGGAAATCGATGCCACCCTATTTCATTGTACCATTGGTGGTATGGGTTGTGGCTCTTCCATTAGCTCTGATAGCCTACAGTCTCGAATGTATTCACGATGTGTCATCACCTGCTCATTTCTCTCATCCACCTGATTGTCTCTTTGATTATAAAATGATTCAAAAATGACATCATTTAAGATGACCTTCGCTTGGAAAGTTGGTTCCTCTGGGTCAATCTCCAGTCTAGCCCTCCGGTACATTGTCTCATGTTGTAGAGGATCTAGTCCCCTACATTAATCTTCAATCCTTGCAAAATGGCATACAAAAGAAGAGCACGATCACGGGTAACTTCTGTGACGTACTGTATAGGAAAAAAACTGCCCAGATAAAATATATCCAGATTTTGGCTTCTAGGGTCATTATTGATTGCTAAAATCACAATGGTTCTCGGGTTACCGACTTTTGGACCCAATGTCCTTGATCCTTAGTTAAAAAATTAATAATCTTGTCATAATCCACCTCCTCCTCACTTATCTCGTCATAAAAATTGAAAGAATAATGAGATGTTTTATAAATAGCATCAATTAAGAATGGAAATGCATTTACGTACATGACTCTCACAAGACTTTGTTTTCTTACACTTCAAGAAAATTCACGTAAAATTCTTTAACGATCGAAATGACGGTTGATTTGAGAGGTTGTCGGCAAAATGTGTTGTAACGACCCAAATTTGGGCCTAGTAGAATTGGGCATATTGGGCTTGGGAGGATTTAAAATTTTCGAGAATAAGAGAATGGCACAAATGCAAGTTGGACCTATTAGGTGAGTGATTTTGGAAGGTTAGGGGGCTTCTATGAAGTCCCGGGATCAAACTTGGGCTTTAGGAAAATTTTGGTTTTAGGTGAATAAAATCCTTGGAGTTAGTAAGTAGGATTTAAGAATAAAATCCGGAGAAAAATGACACAAAAAGGAGTTGTGGTCTAGTGGCAAATGGCGCCACATAGGAGACAAGGTGGTGACGTCACACAAGGAAACAAGGGGTCCAAGGTTCAAGTCTTGGCGCTTGCATTTCATTTTGATTTATTTTTTTAGTAAACTTAGACGTTGGCCCATAGACTTATATTTAGTTGCGCATGATTTTAGACACAAGAGGAGCTTGTGGTCTAGTGGCTAACGGCATGGATTAAGTTACAGGGGAGCCTGAGTTCGAATCCCATCACAAGAAAAAAGGGATATGTATTTTGCTAAGTTGGGATGGCCACATCGGGAAGCTAGCAAGAGGGAAGGTGAGAAGCTGGCTTTAAATAGAGCAATCTATGAAGAGAGTAAGCATACCTGGGTTGGTATTTGGGCATAGGAGTGTTTGGAGTGTGGATCAACTCTAGATTCCTATCAGGTGTGTATTTCGCCCTACTCTAGCTGCAGAGCGGCAAATGCCGAAATGTCGGTCACACGATGGTGGTAGACACATGAGCGTGCGAGCGCACGTATGGGAGCTTTGACGCGATAGTTGAGGCCCTCATGAGTGTTCTCATAAATCTAGGCTGCCTTGGGCCAAGTGGGCCCATATGAATAAATTGTATAATTGTGTAGTAGATAGTGAATTGGTCTATGTGCATCTCATAACTGTGGCTAGATTTGGGCTAAATGGGCCATACGAGCGTGTGGGCCCATTTGGGCCGAGAATGGGCCCTAGGCCCAATCGCATCGTTATCTTTGTTTGAATACCTTGATGTATGAAATTACTGAAATACCCTCATTTGGAAAATTACCGAAATACCATCGATTTGTAAAATTACTAAAATACCCTCAGATTGCAAAATTACTAAAATACCCTTAGTTTTCAATAACCAAAATATCCCCAGTTTATGAAATTACCGAAATATCCCTGGTTTGCAAAATTATCGAAATACCCCTGATTTGTGAAATTACCAAAATACCCTTAGATTGTAAAATTACCGAAATACCCCTGATTTGTGAAATTATCGAAATAACTCTGGTTTACAGAATTATCGAAACACCCCGGTTTGCAAAATTACCAAAATACCCCTAGTTTGTGAAATTACTAAAATACCCTCTATGGGTAAAGTTATTGAAATGCCCTCTATGGGTAAATTTATCGAAATACCCTCGACGGGTAAAATTATTAAGATGCCGTTACGGGACGAAATGACCGTTTTACCCCTAACCGATTAAATGACCGTTGTACCTTCTTGGTAGTACTAGTGTTGTATGTGTTAATTGTATGGTTGATTATGTTTGAGATGCACTGCATACATGGACTAGTTATGAGTAGAATTACTGAATTACCCCTATCGGGTAGGATTATCGAATACCTTATAGGGTAAATGACCGATTTGCCCTTGCGGGTAAATGATTAACTTGTGCTATGATTTGACCGATTTGACTGTGATCGTATGACTGTGTTTTAACCGACTTGACTGTGGGCGTGTGTCTGATTTGCTGTTAATATGTGTTGAGATGACTGTTACTAAGCATGGCCATTTTGCATACATGTATAATGATTGAGCATGACATACACGACTTGTTACATGGGTTGGGTTTGATGATTGGAGGAAGTACTGTTTTTGTGGCTCTGCCACATACCATTTGAGTGGCATCGCCACATACCGTTTTAGTGGCTCAGCCACATATACCGTTATTAGCAGCAAGGCTACATTATTGGAGAGCTTGGCTATGTGCCATCTTGATTATGGCTTTGTGCCAATTGTATTTACCCGTGGCTATGTGCCTAACAGATATCGATGACTCTGTGTTGATCATATTTACACAAGGCTGTGTGCCGATTATATTACCATCACCGATGGCTATGTGCCAAACATAATACAGTTACTAATGACTCTATGCCAATTATAATACAGCTATTGAAGGCTTAAGAGCCGTGTATATACTGTGATTAGCAGCTTGACTACAATATTGGTGTGGATTGGCGGGATGGGTTGACATGATCCCCACATGATGCGATTGGTTGGTACCGGTGGAGAGTTAGACGGCTAGTAGGATTGGGGTGGGCACATTTTCTTATCATTGCATTGTTTTGATTTGGGGCTTAGGCCCAGCTTGTTACCGAATAGGGCTTAGGGCCAGATCGATACCGTGCGCTTAGGCCCAGATAGTGACTGTTATAGGGGATTACACACTGAGTTCTCATAACTTACCCCTTTCTTTTAACTGTGCAGGTAATCTCCAGCCTTAGAGGATTTGGAGCTGCGGAGTACTCGGAGGTGGCCACACGTTGGATATGGTTTAAAGATTAAACTTAGCAATTTTAGTCTAATTTAGTTACTTTAAATTATTGGGTTAGTAATTTTTTAATAAGGCCATTGGTTTTTTTTTTTTTTTTTCGTTTATACTTTTATTTGGTGTTTCTTTAGATTACAAACTGCTAGTCTATTAAACACGGGTTTTTCCAAAGTAACTATTGTTTTTCAAAATATCACGTTTCCGCAACTGTTTTAAATTAAGATTTTGCATCAAACAAGGTTTTAAAGACAATAATGTTTTACAAGAGAATGGCTTTAATAAACTACGTTTTGAAAATAATAGTGTGTTTGCAAGGGAATCAACTTTAAGCAAATTTAATTTTTAAGCGACGAAACTCGAGGTTTTTCATTGATAAAAAGTTTTTAAATTGAGGAAAGGTTTTTAAAGATCATATGGTTTTATACAACCTTTTGATGTGACATGCCAAATTCGGGCCTAACTTCTAGGCCGGGTTTGGGGTGTTACATGTGTTCCACCGTATGTGGTTGACCCTCATAATTATAGGGTTGTGGAATAATTTCATGGAAAATTTGAAGTCATGCTTCAAAATCAATGGTTTATCGAAATTGCCAAATCGTTTGGCCGCTTCGTTGGAGACAAATCGTATCATTGGATTGTTTAAAACATTGTGTTTTGTGGTTCATTAGGGTGAAGTTCACTTTCAAGATGGCATATTAAACAATTCTGATTTGATTTCAACAACCAATAACACAATATATTCAATTAAAATAAAATTCCAAGTTTGCTAATCTATTTATCACAATCTAACACATATATTCAAATATTAAAAAAGAGATTGAGCATCAGTGGGCTTTCAAGGTGTCGAAATAGTTGTGTCTCCATGCTTCCCTGTCAGCCACTGTGTTCCCTTTGCCAGAATTTCATTGCTTTGCTTGAAGAGGAGAGTTTTAATCCAAATCCTAAGTAAAACGGGAAGAAAAATACTAAAAATAAGAGATTAATGGTTAAGAAACAAGGAAAAACTTGAAGACGCAGGGGATTTGAGGCTTTGGGGATGAAGAACGATGGAGAAGAAGAAGAAAAAAACTATTTGGGGGGTTCTGGTTAGGGCTTGTACTGATGAGGCCCTTTTATAATCATCACAATGTCACGACATCAATTCCTTCCTCATCTCGACACTGGGTTTAGGTCATGAGTTCAATTTTTGTTATGTCACGAATCATTGCAACATGGAGAACCTTTCGTTGCGACGGGACAATACAAACTTCCACATCTTGATGTCACCGTTTGTTTGGCCCTTCGTTGGGCCGGCTCATCATGACATCACTAGGCCACGTTGGAACGTGGAGTGGGCTCATCGAGACGACGTGACACTCCTCATCTCGACATCACAAGCTATTTCAGCTTCTCCGCGTGTAACATTTTGATTTCTCGGTCCGTTCGTATTTCCCCTTTTCATGAACTCATAACCTCTAAAAATATAGAAATATACTTGAATTTAAAAATTAAACATAATAATTAAAAAATACTTAAATGAAAGTTAAGAATTTAAAATTAAAAGAAATTTAAATGGAAAGTCTTTTTTCAAAATTAGGTTGAGAGATGTAAACTAGCACCATTGGTCGATAGCATTGGCAATGTCTTATCTTCGATCAATGCGACATCCACATTACGAGCCACTTGGTGCTAAATTTAAGCCAACCCCAAATATTTTTCGGGGTATTATTACCATGAGCCACTTCACCTCCATGTCACGTGAGGTTCTGTGAATTTGAGATTTATCTTTAGTTTCGAATGAGAACTAGACCAACTCATCAGTTTCTTCGATTGGCACCTCTTTATTTTGGTCAAAAAGTATATCGACTCGTATACACTTTCATTCAGATTCTAATTAAGCTCCATGTTAGTCGTTAGATCTACTTCTGCATCTACATCTATGGCTACATCTATCTTTATGTTAGTTGGATCAGAGATGCCTTCGGCTATATTCAACATCTCATCATGGTCTTCGATTCGAAACTCTTGCTAACTGTTATCATCTAATTCGGAGTAATTGAAGAAGATACGATGGTTTTCATGATCCGAGTTGGGAACATCGTGTCTGATATCTTCCAAAGAACTCTATGCCATTAGATCATTTATTTCCAACACATCCGTAGTGTAGGTTGACATGGTTACCCCACATGAAATTTTCTCATGCAAATTACGAGAGAGATCGGTTGGATATTTGGATGTCTTTAATTGGTCTAATTCTCTTTGGACTTCCTCGAATTTAGCTTGGACTTCTAGCTTGAGGTGGAAGGACTTATATTCTTTCGAATCTAGGGGAAATTTGTATGAATCTTCATAATCTCCACACATTTTATCATGACTTTGTTGATTGGTTGAAGCTCCATTCGACCATTGTGATCTTTGATTTTTCCTATGTTGCTCATACAAATCCCAGTATACCTTATCATTCATGATTGGGTCAAATTCTTGTTGAGTTGGATATCCGGGAATATCATATTCTCCATCATAAATCCATTGGTTTGTCGAAGATCTATTCATCCAACTTGATGTTTTGTTAATGTACCCATCATCATTTTATCGTAAATATAACTCCAGCTATTGATGGCTTTTACAATCTGGTTTAGGGTGGTTGACAACAATACGATGATCTTTGCGATTAGAGTTGGGAACATCATGCATGACTTCGTCTAATGGATTTATTGCTTCGTCTCTTCATTGGAGTAGCTCTATCATGAACAATATTTGGTTCTCCATAATCTCCCATTGCTCATATACTTCCTCTTCATATACTTTGTCATCATACCACACAGACATCTCGCGTTCCTCGTCCGAACTGCTATCATTGTCAAATTAATCATCAACTACATCCATGATTAAATTAAATAATAGATAAGGTATCTAAAATATTTAAATGAATAAAAAAATAATTAAAAATTAACCCATTATCTAGCTCATTTATCTTTTGACTATTATTATTTTACAAAGCAATTAAATTAATAACAATTTTCATCGTTGTAATCCCCGGCAATGATGCCAACAACTTGATTACTGCTAGACGTAAGACCGTTTGGACTGGAAATACTATAGCAAATATATATGAAATAAAATAACAATGTTCGCAAGTATACATGTCAAATAATAATATAGTAAAGTGTAACAACGAAACATTCTGGGAAGTATTCCGAGGATCGTACCCAAGGAATTGCATATTGGAGAAATTTATTATTAAATTAATTACAGAAAATAATTACTAATCTAATAGAGTCATGAATTAGTAGAGCTGATTCAGAACTAAAATATTAATTAAACTAATTAAATTCATTAAACTAAAATATCCTAATGGAATTTCCTAATCTTAGTGTCGAAGGTGTAAGGTCCTGGCCTATGATCGATTAAATCCATAATTATCAATTCAGTTGCTAATTACCCTCAACTGATTTCTTTACCACCCTTAGCTAAGAATACCTTTCCGGATTCATCTTCACTAAGGATTACCACCTAAGCAACCCTTTCGATCTCTTCCTAGGCATATGGATACCCTTTTGGTCTCATCACTTGGCACAAGTTATACTCGACAGGATGTCCTTCTGTTCTCACCTGTCTAGATATTCTACTAGAGGCGTTACTCCTAATATACTAACTACTCTTAAATAAGCACCCAATTTTAGATAAATAATTACTTGATTAATAAATCAGTTCCATGACCGAAACATTCTAGATATGAATATAGCACAATAATTTATTCCAATATTCATACAAACATTAGTTGATTAGACCAAAAAAAAATATAAATAAAAGAATAAACAAAAGGGATAAAGAAATTGGTAATTGAAAAATAATTGAAGTGCAGGTCTGGAAAATCTCTGCTCACAATCGTCTTCACATCGGAATAGAAAAATCCCAACTAAGCGAACATAAAAAAACTAAATAAAAATAAAGTAAATTAAATTGTGTGTCTAAGTTTAGGTCTAACTAGTCTCTTCTCAGGTGACTTATATAGACTTATGTTGCTTGATGCCACACTACCCTAGATACACTTTAAATCTGATTAATACAATATATTACTAATAACTAGGGTTTAAATAATAAAGTAATTCCAATTTTCCATCCAAAGAATCAGCCACATCTTTCCATAAAATTGTCGTATAGTTGCGACGTCAAGGAGGCCCACGCCGCGACGTCGACCCCATTTTAGCCCTTGGAGCTTCAAAGTTTGGTGCCATAAAGTTGCATGCTGGCTTTGTGACATTAGCATTGTCCTTTGTATTCTTGGGCCTGAATTGGCACCCTACATATTCAAATAACCTATTAGTCGTTCTTAAGGCCCGAGTTGGCCTATCGGGTCGTCAAAATCCCAGAAATGCGTAAAAATTCTTATTTTGCAATAAAATAAATCTAAACTAATAAAATTTAAAATGTAATAATTAAAATTAAAATGGCTAGAAAAAACCTCATTAAGTGCCGAAAAGACTCTAATTTGCCACAATGAATTGGGTCGATCACCAAGTTTGAGATTAGTAGCGAAGATCAAGTGGTCAAAAGCTAGAAATGACTTAGTCTGCTTAATATAAATATAGTTACTATTTAGGTACATGGTTTACTGTTATAAACATAAAAAAAAGTTAGTTTTTTATGAAAAAAATTAAAATTTTGTTGTGCCTTAAAGCACTATTTTCAAATCAATTTTCCAACAATTTTGTAACATAAACTACTGCAAAAGACAACATTGTGAAGATGATGTAGAGTGAATTGGAGATGAGTATGGTTGGTGAATTGACATACTTTCTTGGGTTCTAAATTAATCAAATGGAGGATGGTACATTCCTTTTAGAATAAAAGTATGCTAGAATCCTTGTAAAGAAGTTTGGACTAAAGAATTCCAAGTCAACTAGAACACCTATCCATAAGTGAAAATTTTTATGTAAATGCAACAAGAGTTCCCACTTCTGAGACAACTTACAAGAGCATGATTCAGAATTTGTTATACCAAACTACTATGTTCCAGATATAAAGAAAGTCCTAAAGATTCACAAGTCAAGGCTATTAGAAGGATCATTAGATATGGTCATGGAACATCAAACTTTGGAACTCAGTTTTCTAAAGACAGTTCAATGAGCCTTGTTGGTTATAATGATGCTGGTTGGGCTGGAACTATTAATGATTGAAAAATCACATCAAGAGGATTCTTTTATCTAGGATAAAACCTATTGTGTGGGTATAATAAAAAGCAATCTTCAATTTCACTCTCAAAAGTAGAAGCAGAGTACATAGTTGCTGGGAGTTACTATGCTTGTAACACCCCCAACCCATATTCATCGTTGGAACAGGATTACGGAACGTTACCGGGAACTTTTGAAATATTTTCAGACAAATCATTTCAATCACTATTTATTAACCAAGATCATTCGTAATGTCCCAATATGAGCATTAGAATCGAGTCAGGGCTTAATCGGAACTCTAAAAAATTTTCGTGACAATTTAAAATTTTTCCATGGTGCAGGGCTCACACGCCCCTGTGGTCTAAGGGACACACCCATGTGACCCTAGGACACCCCCGTACCTCAGGCCGTGTTTGATTTAGGTTACTCTTTGACTTGCGCCACATGGCCATGCCACACGCCCATGTGCTAGGCCGTGCGGTTAATTAATTCAATTCAAATTAGGTGCAGGTTTCACACGGCCAAGATACACGCCCGTGTTCAAGGCCATTTCTCCCACACGTCTGAGACACATGCCCGTATCTCTACCTGTGTGTTCAATTCTGAGCATTCTGTTTCTCAAATTTTAATGTGTAGGTGACACACGCCCTAACTACACGCCTATGTCCTCGACCGTGTGTCACACACAGCCTAGACACAAGCCCGTGTGTCTGCCCGTGTGGACAAAATAAAGCCATTTCCTAGCCTCATTTGTCACCCAAATTTACCACTTTCCTGCACCAAAACATACCAAGTATAATCCAACCGTTCCAAGCATTCAAATAAGAAAATTTCATCATTCAACATGGCATATCATTACATGCATACATGTTTACTATCTTACCTTGGTTCAGTTCATGTGTTAAACATGATTTAATTAACTACTTAACATATATATATAGCTAGCATAGCATGACATTACAAGTATATCAAAACAACTATTACTAGCCATTCCAATGGCTAGATTACAAGCATCATTTACATTTACATGCCAATGTGGCCAATCTAACCTATTCATGCCATTACAACCATAATTGATTTACCATATTGTACCCACATAGACCGATAGATAGTCTGAGTGATCTCCGCCTAGCTTCCAATCCAACAACCTTCTGATTTACTCTAAAACAGGGAAAAATAAAATAGAGTAAGCATTACATGCTTAGCAAGTTCGTATAACATGGTACTTAAACTTACCATTCATTCTATGTCGAGGTAACTAAGTAAGGCATATACAATCAATTTGACCTCAAGCCCCACACACCTCCTCATTTCCTTGTTAGCCATATAATCCATAGTAACATCAAGACATGTATGAGCTCATCAACAATTAAGTTTCCATGCACTTATGCTTTTCACAACATGTATTCATTTAACATGTATAAATCATCTCTTATTATTACAAGTATAGTTTCATAGTAGTTTGTTTTGGGTTCAACTTATTTTATGTCAGGACCTTTACTCCTATTTTGTGAATATTAAGGTCACACAAGTAGTAGTACACTAAAGGTGAACAAGTCTATAATCAAGGATGAACTTATATTCATCAACCAAATTCCAAGTACAAATATCATCGTCTCATATTTCCATGTATCAGTTATCACATATTATCATTTTCATGTATTTCATGCAAATACATGTAATAACTCATTTCTTATTCATAATCTTCTCATGTCAAGAGTTTTACCCGTTGAATTTATTTGGACTATCGATGGATACACCGGTAGTACACTTGAGGTGTACAAATTAGAATCCGTCAATTCATGTCTAATAGTACCCATAAGGTACAATTTTAGAGAGTACACTCTCGAGCCACACATGTATACAACAGGATTACCAGTCCAGGCTACATCCTTTTTATGACATACGCTCTGAAGAGCTTAATCTGGATTACCTGTCTAGGCTAAATGTAACAGTCCGGTTTAGACCCTAGTTGGAATAGTGGTTTTGGGACCTTAAGTTCGAGTCAGAAAAATATTTTAATATTAATTTGTGTGTTTTCAGTATGTGAATTGACATGTGTGAAATTTTCGTGATTAAATTTGATCATTGTGTGCTTAATTTGCAAAAAGAATTAAATCGCATAAAAGGTAAACGTGACATTCTATTTGTTAATGTGTTTAAATGAGTTGGCTTTTGAATGTGATGGCCTTAAATTGTAATTAGACCATTTTGATTGATAATGGACATTAATGGCCTTAATATATATATGTTTTCTTTGTTAATTAAAAAGATTAATTTGGTAAATGATTAAATAAAGTTATTATTAATAAAAAAAAGCTTATAATATAGCCATTATCATCATCTTTCCACCGAAATTAGAAAGAAAAGAAAAGTTTTAAAGTTAGCAACATTCGGCCATTGTCTAAGCTTAATAAAGGCATGTTTTTGTTTTGATTTTTGATAATTTCTACGTTTTTGTGATCGTTACTTTGAGTACTAGCTAGCCCATGCTTGAATTTGTGAATTTGGTGATGTATTCATGAAATGCCATTGATGATGTTTATGGTTTTTGTTGTTTGATGATGAAAAATAAAAATATGTGGTAGATTAATATGTTTTGTCTTTGAATTTTTGATGAATTTGAGTGATTTGGATTAAATTGTGAAAATAATAAATTTAGGGGCTAAAATATGAAATAAATGAAATATGTGGACTTATATGATCTTAGTGAATATTCAGCCAAACTATAGTGAAATGAAAATTTGTTTATTTTGTATTTTGCGAAATAAGGATTAATTGGTCAAAAATGTGAAATGTTAGGGGCAAAAGTGCAATTTGCCCATTTATGTGTTTTAGGATGAATTTGATTGAATGTGTGATTAAATAAGCTAAATTTGTATTAATTTAGATCAAGAAAAGAGGAAATCAGAATTGGATTGGGGAAAATCTAAAGTTGTCGAATAATCTTTTCGTTTCATCCGTCATTATCCGAGGTAAGTTCATAAGTAAATAAATGATGTTAAATTTGATTGCATATATATTATTTGTATCAAATTGAATTATTACTTGAATATTTATGTGAATGCCGAATTAGTAAAAAATGAGCAAGAATTGTCTACGAGTTGGAATCGATCGAGATACGACGTCTGAAAGCCCCGTACGAACCTTAGGAATAGTTAGGATACATATGTCATGACATAGGATTTCGATATTTGTTTTTGTGTAAGACCACGTCTGGGACATTGGCATCTATTTGTATTTACGTGTAAGTCCATGTCTGGGATATTGGCATCGTATTTGATTCGTGTAATACCCTGTTTGGGACAGTGGCATCAATATGTTATTACATATAAGACCACATCTAGGACATTGGCATTGTACGAGCTTTCCGACTATCCGAGTATCCTTATTAATTCCGAGTGGTTCAACGGGCATGATCAAGTTAAGATCAAATGTGAAAATAAATTAAAAGGTTCAGGGACGTGCTATGTTATATGTATATGAAAATAAGGTAAGTATGTGTTTGAGATGAATATATATATGAATTAAGCATGGTAAAAGAGAAATTTATATGTGCTTATGAGTATATGTGCATTTGGCCATTGATGTTATATTGTTATTGTATATGTAATAATATTTGAGATTGCAAGCATAATAAATGGACATTTGGTTAAGGTTTGTTCGATTTGGCTAGATGATTTAACGCAAATGTTTATTTGATTATTATTTGCTTATGACTTACTAAGCTATGAAAGCTTACTTTGTGTGTGTGTTTGTTCATTGTTTTATAGTTTATCAAAGCTACGGGAAGCTCGGGGATCGTCTAGGATCATCACCACACTATCAAACTATATTTTGGTATCTTTTGAAAATGTATATAATGAAGTATGGCATGTATAGGCTAGAAAGTTTAGATTATGTTTTAAAATGTGTAAATATAACTATGAGATATGGCTTGGTAATGATGTGTTTATGAATAAGTTTAGTTCTTGCTATATGATGCAAAAGTTGTTTATCTTAATGTGCTTATGAATGGCCAAATGATATGGTCAATTTAGGTACATTTCATGGTTGATTTAGGAATTTGATAGGATGAGAGACGTTATGAATTGAATGGGATCAAAATGATGTATGATATCATATGTTTTGATGTGAAGTTGGTGTTTTGAATTGTTTTGTTTGAGTTGGATTGTATATGGAAATGAATGATGTGGTTAGAGGTCAAATCGTGCATGATTTGGTATGTTTTTGGTCACCATTAGATCATGAATTGAGGTTTGTTGGATGCTTGTAGGATTAACATAATTTTGGGTGGCAAATTAGCCTTGCAAATGGCCTATATTTGCCCACACGGTTGAGCACACGGGCGTGTGGCTCGACCGTGTCTCTTAAGGTTGTAAGTCGAAGCAAGTCAGGAAGCCACACGGGCTGGACACACGGGCGTGTGACTGGCCGTGTGAGCAAGTCAGTAACCTCCCTAAATTTCACACGGCCTCGCACGCAGGCGTGTCATGTGGCCGTGTAGACAAGTCAGTATGTATGCCCTGTTTTGCCACGGCATAGACAGACAGATGTGTTTAATGTTGTGTGAGGCACAAGGCCTACCCACACGGGCGTGTGACCTCTGTAACTTTGAAAAATGTTTAAATTTTTTGGAAAATTTTTGTATGTGCTCGGTTTGTCTCGACCCCTTTCTAATGCATGTTTAAGGTCTCGTAGACCTTTTATATGGACTCTATGTGTATATTCTCTATGGAATGTTTATGATTGTTAGTTGTTGGTGAAATGTATGTGATATGTTTCGTTATGTCTGGTAATGCCTCTTAACCTTTGCCTAGCGACGAATACAGGTTAGGGGTGTTACATTTTATTGGTATTAGAGCTATGGTTTAGTTGATTCTAGGACTAACGTAGCGTGTGTGAGTCTAGCTATACATGCCATATTTATAAACTGTAATAGTGTGATGATTCCTGACAATTGAAATGTGTTTTCGTATAGTAAATGGATCCCGATCGAGCCGTAGCTGATGATGTAGAAAGTAATGTGCCCACTCCTGCGGGCAGCGCCGATTGATTCTTGGCCGATTTCGAGTAGTCATGAGCGTGAGGCTAAACAAGCCTTCTATCAGATGATGAATGATTTGTTTACACAGTACATTCGTACAAATCCGACTGTTTAACTACCCTCATCCCAACCTAATCCTCTTCCAATATCTGTAATACATCAAGTACTTGATCTAATGAGATCACATAAGCCTCCTATAGGTAAAATTAGAAAATACTGGGCTGAGGAATTCAGAGCCACTATTGATGATGATGCTGAGCGAGCTGAATTCTTGCTTGATAATACTATTTGTGTATTTGATAAACTATCTCGTACCTTGATGAGTGTATTAAATGCGCTGCATCATTGCTTCGAGATTCTGCCTATCATTGGTGGAATACACTAATTTCGGTAGTTCCGAGAGAACGGGTTTCCTGGGAGTTCTTTCAGACTGAATTCCATAATAAATACATCAGTCAGAGATTCATCGATCAAAAGTGCAAAAAATTCCTCGAGTTGAAACAGTGTCGTATGACCGTAACAGAATATGAGTGGGAATTTGTGAGACTTAGCAGATATGCCCAAGAGTGTGTTTCGACAAAAGCAATTATGTGTAAAAGATTTGAAGATGGGCTGAATGAAGACATTAAATTGCTTGTTGGGATTCTTGAAATAAAAGAGTTTGTCGTACTTGTTGAACAAGCATGCAAAGCTAAAGAGCTCGAGAAAGAGAAAAGAAAAGCTGACTTTGAAGCTAGAGATACACGTAAGAGATCATTGGGTAAGTCATTCCAATAAGTATCAAAGAAATTCTGAGATGACTTTAACCATTCAAAGGCTACTACGGTTTATTCTAGACGTGATCGGAACAGACCATCTGTGAGTTCAAAAACTACCTAAGTAGCTAGTGTTGGTAACATTCGATTGAACCAACTTGAGTGCAAACACTGCGGTAAACGACATCTCAGTAGCTGTAGATTAAATGATTCGGCTTACTTTAAATGTGGATCGACGGATCATTTCATTCGTGAATGCCCTGAGTTGGTTGAGCAAGACATGAAGCAGAATATTAGGCCGAGAAACATGACAGCTCGTGGTAGACCACCCAAAAATATAGGTAATGTGAGTGGTAGTCAGAGAGGAACTAAAGACACAGCTGTTAGATCAGAGGCTCATGCACATGCCAGAGCTTCTGATATTCGCACCCGCGAAGAAGCTTCGTCTCCAGATGTGATTACTTGTACTTTCACTCTCTATAATACTAGTGTTGTTGCATTAATTGATCTTGGTTCGACTCATTCTTGTGTATGTGAGACTTTAGTATCCAGTAAGACTTTTCCTATAGAGTCTACTGAGTTTGTGATTAGAGTATCGAACCCTTTAGCCCGGTGTGTTTTGGTTGACAAGGTATGCAAGAATTGTCCGTGTAACAGTCCTATTTATACCCTAGTAGGAATAGTGGTTTCGGGACCACAAATCTGATTTAGTAAAATATTTTAATATTATTTTCTATGCCTATGATATTTGATTATGCATGTGCTAAAGTTTCGTAAGTTAATTTGCCTATCTGTGTGCTTAAATTGAGAAAAGGATTAAATTGCATTGAAATGCAAATTTGCATGTTTTATGGAAAGATGCCTATTTGTTATGTCTTTATAAGTGTGAGGACTTATGTGGCAATTAAGCCAAAACTATTGTTAGTGGACGACAACATGCATACATTATGCTTTTATATGTTTATTTTATTAGTTAAGTTAATATTTTATATATTATAAGATATTATAATAAAACAAATGCATCAAATAAAGCTATTCCCATCTCATATTGCCGAAATATCAAAGAAAAGAAAAAGAAAAAGAAGCTAGGTTTTCAGCAAGCTTTTGATTCAAAAAATAAGCTTTTAATAGATTTTCGATAATTTCTACGTTTCTGTAATCGTTGTTTTGTCTACTACAAAACCCATGCTTCAATTTTGAGAATTGATGATGTTTGTGAAATGAGACTTTGATGAACTCATGTGATTTGTGATGTTTTATAGTGAATTATTAAAGGTATATGTTAGATGAACATATTTTGTTCTTGAAATTTTGATAAATTTAGCTAAATAGGGCTAAATTGAGAAAAATGATAATTTGAGGGACTAAATTAAGAATTTGATGGAAAATATGGGCTTGTATAAGATATATAAGCATTTGGCTAAGCACATATATATGGTGATTTTGTGTATTTGATGTTTTGAGAAAAATGGACTAAATTGATAAAATGTGCAAATGTGAGGGCTAATTTGCAGATTGCCCTAAATATGTTTATTTGGATTGAATTGGATGAGTTAGTGAATAAAATGGTTAAATTTGAATATGTATAGATCAAGAGCCGAAGAAATCAGATTTAGATCACAGACGAAAGTAATTGAGTAGCCGTTTCCGTTTTCTTAAACCGAACTCTAGGTAAGTCGATATACAAATAAATGTATTTGCATTGCACTATTTGTGAATAAATGAAATTTGAATTCCTATGAATATCCATTGAGATGGATTGTATGTGAACTCTGCGATTTACGAATAAGTCAACAAGTTGTTTAAGTTCTAGAAGTCCCGTTTGAACCTTGGGATAGATAAAACAGTAAATGTCATGACATAGGTGTTCGATATGAGAATTTCGTGTAAGACCACATCTGGGACATTGGCATCGATATGAGAATCTTGTGTAAGACCACGTCTGGGACGTTGGCATCGATATGAGAATTTTGTGTAAGACCACGTCTAGGACGTTGGCATCGATATGGAATTTAGGTGTAAGACCCTGTCGGGGACAGTGGCATCGATATCTGAGTACATGTAAGACCTCGTTTGGGACGTTGGCATTGTATAACTATTTCGAGTCTTTGTAGTATCCTATTAGATTCTGAAGAATTTAATGGGCAAATTCTGAGTCATGAAAGATTACGTGAATGTATATCCGTTTTAGGTATGTTTGATAAGTACACAAGGTGTGTATGAAAGGTAAGTATCTATATGAACTTACTAAAATGAATATGTGCAATGGAATGATGAGATGATATGTGAAATTATGCTTAGATGAGCTATGTGCAGATGTGGTAATAAGTTAAAGTATGTGATAAGTTATGGCTAAGCCATTGAGCCAAACTCTATCTGAGATGTATAGGCTATGAGAACCATTATTGTCATTGTTTTAGTATGTTATGTGCATTTTAAATTAAGTTTATTTGTATATGACTTACTAAGCTTTTGGAAAGCTTACTCTGTGTGTTTTTGCTCTGTTTTATAGATCGACAAAGCTACTGAAGGCTTGGGACCATTAAGGATCGTCATCATACTACCCAAGCTCATTTTGGTATCTGATAAATCGTAAAAGTAACATATTTTAATCCCACATTTAGCATACTTCTGGATGATTTATCCCTCGATTTATGTAAAAAGGTGCTCTTACTCCTTTCTTTTCATGTCTTATATTCAGGAAAGTACCAGAGGATAGAAAGAACGAGAAACGGGCCTAAAACAGACCAAATTGGGCCAAAGTGGAAATCGATACGGCCTGGACTTAATCCCACATGGCAGTGCCTCCCTAATAAACTAGAACACGGCCTGATCCCGATTCACACGGCTGTGCCTCATTAAAGAAGTCTGAACACGGCCTAAAGACAACGCATACGGGCGTGTGCCATGCCCGTGTTCCTGTCGCTGGAAAGAAGAATTTTACTCGGAAAAGGATGCTTAGAGGCAAAGAAACCTATTTCAAAAGCCTATATAAACCCCCTAAGTATAACCCAAGGCGGTTAGCTAGGCCATGGAGCCGAGCTGAAAAGGTCAGATTTGTGGGAAATCACTTGAAGATAGCCAGTTGATCCATCTCAAGAAGCCGGAATTCTACTCAAAACAGCGGATCTCTCCTTCAATTCCTTCAGGGGGTTTTAGGGATTTCTTATGTTTTGTTTTATCTTTTCTTCTTAGATGTTTTCTTTTATAGTTATGAACTAAATCCTTCAGGTACCTGAAGGGGATCTAACCTAAGATGAATATTCTTATTGTTTTCTGAACTATATGATAAATACTTGATTTGTTCTTAATTATGTGTGCTTAATTCTTGTGTTGATATTTCCAGGATATTGATTCAAGTATGATGTGCTTAGGTGGAGGAGCAAAAGTCCCTACTTAAGAGTAGATCTAGCATAATTAAGCGGAGTTGATCGCATGGCTAGAGATAGGGTGACGAGATTTTGCCGGATTAGGGTGAAACCTTATATGAGAGTCCATAGATCGAGTTAATGCGATTCTAAGGGTTTTAATTAGAAAGAGATTTCAATTAATCAACCTAGGGTTAGACGTTATTCGCCTTGAGAGAGGGTTTAATATAAATTAGGGAATTCTACGGATCAAGTCAAGTGAATACATCGTCTGGTTCATTGTTACATAACAAGTGAAGTCTAGGTGGATTCTTCCTAAGGGTATCGTCTTAATCAACTGAGTTTTTCCAACAGTATTTCCCCAATTCATTTTTTTGTCTTTGTGTCTTTAGGGTAGTAGTTAATTAAAATTAGATCAAAAAAACAACTTCACTTATTTTAGGCTAGATAATAAAAAGCAAGTTAGTATTAGTACTTTTAGTTCCTTTGGGTTCGACAATCCGGTCTTGCCTAAGCTATACTACTGTTCGATAGGTGCACTTGCCTTAAGTCATTGTTAGAGTTAGTTTCTAGGTTTGATCATTCTCTTTTTATAAATTTTAAGACTCGACGAACACAATCAAGTTTTTGACGCCGTTACCGGGGAACTAAAATATTAAGAAAGCTCTATTTTTATTACTTTAGCCATTATTTTTTTCCCGCTAATTACTTTTATTTTTAGTTTAATTTCTAATTTTGCTAAATTTTCTTTCTTTCTTTTCCTAACAGGTGCCTCTAGTTTATGACTAGAAGGAACCCAAGAGGACCACTAGTATACGACAGTGATATTGAAGCTACCGCTCGAAGGAATCGCAGAGAAATTAGGCGAGCCCTAAATTACACAGAAGAAGAGCAAGAAGACAGATCCAATCCTACTGAAGAGATGGATGAGAATAATCCACCACCACAAGATGTGGCAGAAAATAATGCTCCACGTACCATGTATGATTATGCTAAACCTCATTTAACAGGAGCAGAATCAAGTATTGTTAGGCCTGCTATAGCTGCTAATAATTTTGAATTAAAACCTAACATTATACAAATGATTCAACAATTTGTTCAATTTGATGGTTTGTAGGACGAAGACCCAAATACACATATAGCTAATTTTTTAGAGTTCTGTGATACCTTCAAAATAAATGGCATTTCTGATGATGCCATACGTTTTCGGTTATTTCCCTTTTCATTAAGGAATAAAGCCAAACAGTGGTTAAACTCGTTACCACGAGGGTCAATCACTACATGGGATCAAATGACGAAAAAATTTTATTAAAATATTTCCCACTAGCCAAAATGGCCAAATTACAGAATGATATTTCTTCTTTTGTGCAGATGGATTTAGAGACATTATACGATGCATGGGAGAGATACAAGGATCTCTTGAGAAGGTGTCCACACCATGGTTTATCCTTGTGGCTCCAAGTCCAAACTTTCTATAACGGTGTGAACCCCTCAACGAGGTAACTAATTGATTTAGCCGCAGATGGAACCCTGAACAATAAAACTCCTGAAGCAACCTACAAGTTTATCGAAGAGATGTCACTGAATAACTATCAGTGGCAAGTTACAAGGACAAAACCAACAAAATCAGTCGGAGTCTACAACCTCGATGCAGTAACAATGCTATCAACACAGATGGAGATGATGAATAAAAAGATTGATAGTTTGTGTTCTTCACAGGTACATCCAGTAATGCAGTGCGATGCAAGTGGAACTATGGCGAATCCTGAGTACTCACCCTACCAATCGGGCACAGAAAGCGAATAGATGAACTATATCGGTAATAATTTCAGATCTAATAATAACCCTTATAGTAGTAATTATAATCCAGGTTGGAGGAACCACCCAAATTTTTCATGGGGAGGTCAAGGAAATCAAAGACAACAACCTCCTCAAAATTTCCAAAATCAGCCCTATCCATAAGAAAGGAGGCCGAACCTCGAAGAGATACTGACAAAATTCATGGCAACCATAGAAACTCGTCTCCAAAAAACCAAGACAACGCTTGACAATCAACAAGCATCAATCAAAGGGATTGAGGGCCAAGTTGGAAACTTACTAAATTAGTTGGACAACTTACCAAGATAGTTTCTGAAATTCGATCAGAGATTTTCGAAAGACCACAAGGGCGTCTACCAAGCAACACGGAGATTAACCCAAGGGAGCAAATCCAAGCCATCACAACTCATGAAAGTATAGGGTTAGATGAGCCCAATCCAATACAAGAAAACAAGGTAAAAGAAGGTGAAGGTAAGGTAATACAAGAAAAGCCAAAACCAATAATCAAGGAGTACCAGCCTCGCATTCCTTATCTTGAAGCAATGAAGAGAGACGATACAGAGGAACAGTTCAGTAAGTTTCTTAAACTTTTAAAGGAATTACATATTAACTTACCTATTCTTGAAGCTCTTTCATAGATGCCAGATTTGAGGAAATTTTTAAAACAACTCTTGACAAACAAGCGTAAGCTAGACGAGGAGACACATGTGGAGTTAAACGCAGTATGCTTAGTAATGCTACATAATAGACTACCGTGAAAGCTAAAAGATCCAGGGAGTTTTACAATTTCATGTTTAATTGGTAGACTGACTGTTGATAATGCCTTAGCTGATTTAGGGGCAAGTATAAATGTCATTCCTTATAAAATGTTTAAACAACTAGGTCTAGGGAAACCCAAACAAACTAGGGGTATTATCGAAGATGTTCTTGTAAAAATTGATAAATTCATTTTCCCAGTAGATTTTTTTATTTTAGACATGGATGAGGATAATTCGATCCCATTTAGAAAGACCTTTTTTAGCAACTGCTAGGACAAAAATTGATGTTGGTACAGGAGAACTCATACTTTGTGTAGGTGATGAATCAATTAGTTTACAAGCCCTTGACTCAGCCAGGACAACAAGTGATAAAGGTGAAAAAGCAAATTCAGTTGATAACCAGGTTGTTCAACCTTCACTGTAGAGAACACTACAAGAGTACAAACCTAAGCCGAATCATGGACCCTATGCCAACAAAGAAAGATCACACAAGGAACGAAGCCCTAAGATCGATAAATTAGAAGAGTGGACGACACACTTTGAAGAGGAACAGGAACTGCACAAAAAAAAACCAAAGGGGCCCTCAGAAGAGCTCATAGAAACAACAAACCACTACAAAATAGGAGACCAAGTACTGTTAGACAAAGCAGATCCTCGCATCACCACACCAGACCTGAACATGAACAAGGAAATCTCTCTAGAGGTACGCAATGTCTTCCCACACGAAACAGTCGAGGTAAGCAATTCAACATTCGGCACTCTTAAGGTAAACGCTTCTCGAGTGAAAATAGAACTGAAAGTATGATGGAAGGTATTCAAACTTTTAAACCACCCTAATTTTTGTAAATACAAGGAAAGTCTAGCTTAAGACTATAAACGAGCGCTTCTCGGGAGGCAACTCGAGCACTAACCCAATTTACTTTCATAATTTTTTTCATTTTTTATTTTATTTTCTTTTCTTTTTTCTGAACACTTAGTGTAAACTAAACAAAGGTGCAGATTTCCAGGCCACACGGCATTACACACGGCCATGGTCGTAGCCTTGTAAAAATATAGAATCCTCGTACTGACAGGGCAGAAACGGTACAAGTCAGAAAGAATCAAATCCCTCAGCCACAGACTCCAACCACCACACCACGGGCACCGACAAAGTGCCACAGCTGTGCGACGTGGCCGTGGTCGACATTGACTTCTCACAAATGGGCGTGGCAATCTGTAAAATGGGCGTGGATGAATCAACACGCCTAGACACATGGTCGTGCGAAGCGGCTGTGTGAATCGACACGTCCAGAAGATACGGGCGTGTGAATGTACCAGAATTGAAATTCTATATAAACCAACCCCCTCTCCTTCTTCTCACCCTGTCCCCAGCCTTTATTTTTCTTTATTTTTCTCATATTTCTCTCCTCCCTATTAATTCTCCATACTCTTGAGCTACACCAAAGCCATGCCAAAGAAGCAGAAGAAGATAAACACAGTTTCCCTCATGGAGACCGATATACATAAGTTCATGCCAGCCGCTTCATCCAAACAAAAAGCCAAGGGTCTTTGGGACTATTTATCTTTTGTTTTACTTTTATCTTCTCCTTTATTTTCCTTCTCTTTGACAATCTTATGCTTAATTTAGTTTAATTTATTTTAGCTTCTTAGTGTCAGGTTCAAAAGGCTGCTAGGGAATCACACCTTGGGAACCACGACCACCACCACCACAGCCCTCAGGTTCTAAAGGCTACCTGAGAACTACGCCACTTCCGCCACCGCCAGTAGCTCCATAGCCTTAGAAGTCACACTCACCTCGCGAACCATCTACCAATAAGGATTCTCAAGCCCCTTTACCTGTTAGCCTTAGTTTAATTACTTTTTTATTTTCTTTCTCTTTATCTTTCTTGTCTTTATATATTTAGTTTATTTTAAATGTGTCTTAATAACTCCTGGCTAATTCTCTACGAGCTCCCCAATTTCTTCATCTAGCGCAGAGCTCGGTAAGCAACAACCACCCCTCCGGGAAACCATCCAAATTCAGGAAGTTTCACTTCTCCCCTTCTCTTGTGATTATCTCTTAAATGTTATTATCTATCTTTGTACATTGAGGGCAATGTACATCTTAAGTGTGGGGGGTGAATATTTATTCCGAGAAAATGCCTAACTTTCTGTATTATTCTCAAATCCCTAAATTTAATATGATTCTTAAGTAATTTCCTCATATTACTAACTAGGATGAAATTTTTGATGATTTATGATTGTTATTGATATGTTTTAGATTAAGTCATTGATAATTGTGCATTGATAATTAAATTTGAACAATACTAGAGAATCAAGCATGATAAGTCTAATTTTTTAGAATTAAAATCTTTTAGGTTGTCTACCTAAAACTGAATATTACTTTGAAATTTAAAACTTACAAGGTTGATATCAAAACACCCATAATTTTTTGTGAGACTTTGAGCCTATTAGAGCATATATTCTTTTTCATGCTCATTTATTGATTATGAATATGTCAACATTGTACTGTTATTCTAGAACTTGCCTTGATTATACATGTTGAGACCACACTTTTGATTTGATATATAAAGATGATAAAGGCACCTAGGATTTAACCCACTTACTCCATAAAAATCCTACCCTCATATTTAACCCATAGTGAACCCCGTTTAATCCTAACAACCCTTTTTATTGACTTACCCACTAATATTAACCCAAAAACCCTTTGTATTTGTTATCACAATTCCATTTAACTACCGTTATATCGAGATTTGATTTGAATAGTTACCTAATTATATTATTTCAGTAGTTGAATTTAGCCTTTATTACTTGATTTGTTCTTAAAAAAAAAGTTTGAAGTATATTCAGTATTAGTTCTATAATTAAGTGAGCTTATATGTTTAAATTTCAAATCTTGAAGAAAAAGCTCGTATTATTAGTTTTCAATTGATGTAATTATTTAAGATTAGTTCATTTTTCTAGTTAGGTAATTTATCAGGTCAATCTCGATTCTAACCTTCTAATTCAGCCTATATACATACCCTTAACCTAGCCCCGTTACAACCCTGTTAAAGACCTTTGATCTGTTTATCATCTCATTTTACAGTGGTGGAGATTTGATTTTTAGGCAAGCCTATGGGATTAACTTTTCAGGTTCGACTTATAAGTTTTTAACTTTGAACCTTAAAACACTTTTTGAGTGATTTGAGTGAATCTTTTGTGAGGATGTCAATCTTTGTCAGTTTTGAATTAAAGGTAATTATTTAGATAAGGGGAAACACCTACGTTTTCGTAATCACAAATATATGACTTATATTGTTTGAATCTTTAGGACTCTTTGAGTTGAATTCTCTATGTATAAATTATCTATGAATTATAATGAGATATTTTTGATTGGAATTATGTATTATGGAAAGTTCGTTTTAATTGTAAGTTGAGAATTTTGCTTGAGGACAAGCAAAAGCTTAAGTGTGGGGGTATTTGATAAACCGTAAAAGTAACATATTTTAATCCCACACTTAGCATACTTCTGGATGATTTATCCCTTGATTTATGTAAAAAGGTGCTCTCAATCCTTTCTTTTCATGTCTTATACTCAGGAAAGCACCAGAGGATAGAAAAAATGAGAAACAGGCCTAAAACGGACCAAATTGGGCCAAAGTGGAAATCGACACGGCCTGGGCTTAATCCCACACGGCCGTGCCTCCCTGATAAACTAGAACACGGCCTGATCCCAATTCATACGGTTGTGCCTTATTAAAGAAGTCCGAACACGACCTAAAGACGATGCACATAGGCGTGTGCCATGTTCGTATCCCTGTCGCTGGAAAGAAGAATTCTACTCGGAAAAGGATGCTTAGGGGCAAAGAAACCTATTTCAAAAGCCTATATAAACCCCTTAAGTATAACCCAGGGCAGTTAGCTAGGCCAAGGAGCCGAGCCAAAAAGGTCAGATTTGTGGGAAATCATTCGAAAATAGCCAGTTGATCCATCTCAAGAAATCGGAATTCTACTCAAAACGGCGAATCTCTCCTTCAATTCCTTTTTCTCCTTCAGGGGGTTTTAGGGATTTCTTATGTTTTGTTTTATCTTTTCTTCTGAGATGTTTTCTTTTATAGTTATGAACTAAATCCTTCAGATACCTGAAGGGGATGAAACCTAAGATGAATCTTGTTATTGTTTTTTGAACTATATGATAAATATTTGACTTGTTCTTAATTATGTGTACTTAATTCTTGTGTTGATATTTTTGGGATATTGATTCAAGTATGATGTGCTTAGGTGGAGGAGCAAAAGTCCCTGCTTAAGAGTAGATCTGGCATAATTAAGCGGAGTTGATCGCACGCCTAGAGATATGGTGACGAGATTTTGCCGGATTAGGGTGAAACCTGATATGGGAGTCCATAGATCGGGTTAATGCGATTCTGGGGTTTTAATTAGAAAGAGATTTAAATTAATCAACCTAGGGTTAGATGTTATTCACCTCGAGAGAGGGTTTAATATTAATTAGGGAATCTTTCGGATCAAGTCAAGTGAATACATCGTCTGGTTCAATGTTAAATAACAAGTGAAGTCTAGGTGGATTCTTCCTAAGGGTATCATCTTAATCAACTGAGTTTTTCCAACAGTGTTTCCCCAATTCATTCTTTTTGTCTTTATGTCTTTAGCTTAGTAGTTAATTAAAATTAGATTAAAACAACAACTTCACTTATTTTAGGCTAGATAATAAAAAGAAAGTTAGTATTAGTACTTTTAGTTCCTTTGGGTTCGATAATCCGGTCTTGCCTAAGCAATACTACTGTTCGATAGGTGCACTTGCCTTAAGTCATTGTCAGAGTTAGTTTCTAGGTTCGATCATTCTCTTTTTATAAATTTTAAGACTCGACAACCACGATCAGTATCTTTAAGTAATGTGTATAACTAAATATGGCATGTATAGGTTAGATATTTGGTTAAGTATGAGATGTGAACTTAGCCATGTGATTTGGCTAGTTATGTGTTGGTAATATGCTTTAATGAATGTAATATATGATGTATGTTTTGGTATGGTTTGATAGCATATGAATTGGTTAAGTTTATGGTAAGTATATGGATGAATTATGCTTGTGTTTATATAAGTTCTAGTGTTGTAAATTGGCATGATTGGAATTGGATTTGAATGTAGAGATTGGATGGTTATTTTGATATGTACTTGGTTGCTAAATGTGCAAGAGTAGTATTGGTAATTTGCTTGTAGGTATGACCCTATTGTGGGTGGCAATCTGGCTTTACAAGTAGCCTATTTTGTCACACGGTTGTGGCACACGGGCGTGCCTAACTACCGTGGAATTAAGTCAGTAGCTAATTAGGTGTACATTGCCCTGGCACACGGGCGTGCCTGATAGCCGGGTGGCCAAGTCAGAATCGACCACGGCCGAGGTACACAGGCGTGCTTTATGGTCGTGGAGTTAAGTCAGTTTTGACCATGGGAAAGACACACTGGTGTGTCTAGCAGCCGTGGGAGGCACACGGCCTACCCACACGGGCATGTAACCCCTGAAACTTAGAAAAGTTCTAAAGTTTCTAAGAATTTCTGTATGTGTTTGATTTAGTCCCGGCCCTACTCTAAAGCATGATTAAGGTCTTGTTGACCTATTTAAGGGACATTATGATTGAGATTGATGAAAGATTGTTTATAATTTCAGTAAATGTTTCTGATCCATCCGGTAATACCTTTAACCCTACTCCAACGATGAAGTAGGTTAGGGGTGTTACATTTTGTTGGTATCAGAGCTACGGTTTAGTCAATTCTCAGATTAACGTAGCGTGTCAGAGTCTAGCTATACATGCCATATATCTGAACTGTGATAGTGTGATGAATCCTAACATATAAAATGTAATTTACGTATAGTAATAGATCCCGAAAGAGCCGTAGGTAACAATGTAGAAAGTAATGCGTCTACTCCTGCGCAGAGGACAATGCCATCTGATCCGAGACTGGCTACGAGCGATTGATAAACCATAATATATACATATTTTAATCCCACATTTAGTATACATTTGGATGATTTAAGCCTTGAATTGTGGAAATTGGTGCTCTTAATCCTTTAATTTCATGTTTTATACTTAAGAAAGCACCGGAGGATGAAAAGAATAAGAAATGGGCCTAAAACGGAGTAATTGGGCAAACTTACAAAATCAGCACGGCCTGGACCCAAGACCACACGACCGTGCCTCTTTAACAGACCCGAACACAGCCTGGACACGATTCACACGGGCGTGTGCCATGGGCATGTCCTTGACGTGATCTATTTGAATTCTATTCGGAATAGGGTATTTAGAGGCGAAGAAAGACATTCCAAATGCATATATAAACACCCTAGAGGCCAACCTTCTAGGGCGCATCTAGTTAGGCCGAAGAGCCAAGCCAGAGAGGCCAGAATTGTGGGATTTACTCGAAAAAAGCCAGTTAATTCATCTCAAGTAGCCGGAATTATACTCAAGACGGAAGATCTTCCCTTTAATTCCTTGAGGGGGTTTTAGGGTTTTTTTATGTTTTGTTTCATATTTTCTTCTGAGATGTATTCTTTTATTATTATGAACTAAACCCCTCAAATACCTGAGGGGGATGAAACCTAAGACGGATCTTGTTATTGTTTTATGAACTATATGATAAATACTTGATTTGTTCTTAATTATCTATTCTTAATTCTTGTTTTGATATTTCAGGATATTGATTCAAGTATTGATGTGTTTAGGCAGAGGAGGAATACACCCCGTCTAAGAGTAGATCTAACATAATTAAGCGGAGTTGATCGTAACCCTAGAGATAGGATGACGAAAATCTACCGGATTAGGGTCAAACCTAATATGGGAGTCCATAGATCGAGTTAATGCAATTCTAGGGATTTTAATTAGAAAGAGATTTCAATTAATCAACCTAGGGATAGACGTTAGTAGCGTCGAGAGAGGTATTAATATACATTAAGGAATCCTACAGATCAAGTCAAGTGAATAAATCATCTGGCTTAGAGTTAAATAACAAGTGAGGTCTAGGTGGATTCTTCCTCGGGTATTGTCTTAATCAATTTGTTTTTCCCACAAGTATTTCCCCAATTCATTCTCTTTATCTAGCATCTTTAGCTTAATAGTTAGTTAATTTTAGATTGAATAACAATTCACTTTTATTTTAGGCTAAATAATAAAAAGAAAGTTAGTATTAGTATTTTTGGTTCATTTGGGTTCGACAATTCGGTCTTGCCACTAAGCTATACTACTGTTCGATAGGTGCACTTGCCTTAATCGTTGTCATAGTTTGTTTCTAGGCTCAATCATTCTTTATATAAATTTTTAAGACTCTGTCACATGATCAATTTTTTGGCACCGTTGTCGGGGAACTAAATTATTAAGAACACTCAATTTTTATTACTTTAACCATTTTTTTTATTTTTGCAAATTACTTCTATTTTTATTTTGCTTTTAACTTTTCTAATTTTCCTTCTTTTATTTGTTCTTAGCCGATACCTCTAGTTTATGACTAGAAGGAACCCGACAAGACCCCTAATTTACGACAGTGATATTGAAGGTACTGTTCGTAAAAATCATATTGAAATAAGGCAAAGCTAAAATTACATACAAGAAGAGTAAGAAGACGAAATGAACACCACCGAAGAGATGGCTGAGAATAATCCGTTACCTCCGGAAGTGGCCAAAAATCATGCTCTTCGAACTATGTTTGAATATGCTAAACCTAATTTAACAGGAACTGAGTCAAGTATTGTTAGACCTGCTATTGCTACGAATAATTTTGAACTGAAACCTAACACTGTTTAGATGATACAACAATTTGTTCAGTTTGATGGTTTGCAGGATGAAGATCCAAACAATCACTTGGCGAATTCCCTAGAATTTTGCGATACTTTCAAAATAAATGGCGTTTCTGATGATGCCATCCGTCTTTGTAACACCCCAAACCCGGACAAGATACCACGTCCGAATCTGGTATGTTACGGAGAAACATGTTTTGAGAAGCTAAATTTTTCGTTTAAAAGCCGAGTGAAAACACAGTGTATTTTGGAAGACAATTTAAGTAGACTTGTTTGAAATCAGATGGTGTATTTGAAACCCGGAGATTTTGAAAACTTAACCAAAAAGTGTGATTAAAACGAGTTTAAACCATATAAAACCTTAATAGTTTCTTAGTGTTACTTAAAACATTTTTGAATTTAGGAGAAATACGAGTTCGATTTGGAAATCATTTGAAATTGGTCTAGAATAAAGACTTAGCGTGATACCCGATGGTATAGTTTAAAAAAACACTTTGCGTTATAATTTTGTAATCATTATCTTTCCAAGTTTTAGTAGAATTCATACCAACTTATTTTGTTAAGGCATATTAAAATTTAAACATAAACAGCATAAAACATAAATTAAAAGGCCTTTTACAAATCCAATATAAAACCCAGGTGAGAGTAAATAACTAAAGTACCCAAATTCAATAGTCCAAGCAACACTTTTATTATAGCATGGCATGTGCACCCCGAGTCCATCCCGGCTCCAAGTCCGCGTCTACGAGTCACCTGAAATGTCAAAGGAGAGGGTGAGTCGAGTGACTCAGTGTGTAAATCCCGCTCCCGAAGAAACAACATGCTAACACACATCATACATAGCAACATAATTAATGCAACCCGATCCTAACCATCCATATCGCCTTTTCTACCCCGTGTGGTACCAAACCACTGGTGGTGCCCAACGACACAGTTGTGCTACCAAAGCACTGGTGACCGAAGTCACAAATCCAATGATGGGGCCTACCCATCGTGGTGATACCAAATCACTAGAGTCAAATCTGGATTTACTTCGATCTCATCCATCTGCTACTACATGTGATGGAGTGCAATCAGTGCCGTCGAAGCATCGACCGTGAAAAACATCGTGAATCGGCTAAGCTCTGCCGGCAACTCAAGCCGATCGCCACTAGTCCAACTCGTCTCAACACCTTATACGCCCAATAAACCTCGGACTTAGCTTGCCTTTTCTCGCCAAACCTCAAAGACCTTCTTCCAAGGCGAGACCTTTAGAAAACCCGATCTCCGCGGCCGAACTCTATATCTCTTCGCTTAAGATCGGCGATAAGACTTTGCCGGTCGAAGCTTCCTTCAAGCGAGCTGGATCAACCTAACCTTGTCCTTGGTCTCAAGAACTTGGCTCGAGTCCCAACAACCGACGCTTCACCTAACTCTGCCCAACACGTAGGTGAGCGACATTTCCTACCATACAACGCCTCATATGGTGCCATTTTGATGCTTGCTTGGTAACTATTGTTGTAAGCGAACTCGGATAACGGCGAAACTCTTCCCAATCGCTGAAAGTCCGAACACAACCCCTCAACATGTCTTCATCCGACGATCTTTCACCCGCCTGCCGTCAGATCGGGGTAAAAGCCGTCTTTGAAATCAGCGCGTACCCGAGCACGATCGGTGCTTTCGAACCTTGACGTAAACCTAGGATCCCTATCCGATTATCGAAAGCGGTACACCGTGTAGCCTTACTATCTTCGACATACATAAAGCTTCGCCAACCTCTAAAGTGAATAGTCCACTCACCGAATGAAATGGGCCGACTTAGTCGACGGTCCACGATAACTAGCCAATCTTTCTTGCTTGGCGTAGCGTGTAACCCACCGATTGTGAAATCCATAGTTATCCTTTCCCATTTCCATCGAGGGATTTTCATACAGTTGAAGCAAACCAGACAATGAATCGATGTTCGACCTTGACTGGCGACAAGTCGGACACTTCCCAACAAATCGGTCACCTCTTTCTTCAAGCCAGTGCCACCAAAATCGCTCTCTAAGATCCCTATACATCTTGCTACCTCCAGTGATGCATAGCATAAGGATCGCGCATGTGCGTCTGAAGAATCTTCGCCTCGACTCAACATCTTTAGCATACAAGCCTTACCTTGAAAACACGTAACCTCATCACTAGACAAGTCCTAACCTTCCAAACCACCATCCACGCACTTGCAACCTTCGCGCACTTCGGAACCTCATCCTCTCAGCTTTTTCTCTAATCGCTCCAACCCAAGTAGGCTTAACTAACACGCTCTGCGAGAATACTCCCATCGCCGTACAAACTCAAATGGGCAAACATCGCCTAAGTCCAAACAACCCTACGGCTCAACGCGTCGCCACCACGTTAGCCTTGCGGGATGATACTCGATCGAACGATTCGTAATCTTTGAGCAACTCAACCCATCTACGCCGCCTCAAATTCGGATCCTTCGAGTCAATAGATACTTCGACTCTTATGATGCAGGTAGACTATTGATCTCTCCATCGTGCACAAGTAATGCCTCCGTTTTTTGAGCGAAGACTACGGCCGCTAGCTCCAAATCATGCGTCCGGATAGTTGACCTCGTGTGGCCTTAGCTGCTAGAAGCGTAAGCCACAACCTTACCTCTCGCGCATCGACCGCACAACCCAATCCAGTATGTGATGCGTCGCGATGCTGCGTGGAATTCTTACCACCTCGAGTTGAATTAAAGCGGGAGCCTGCACCAAGATCTTCTTCAACTTATCAAAACTCTCTCCATTGCTTCTCAATCCAAACGAACGGAACTCCCTTCCTTAACGCGACTTAGTCATCGGTCTGCGCAATTAACGAAACCTCTGCCAAATCTTCTGGTGAGTATCCTCGCCAAACCCGGAAACTCGAATCTCAAATATGACTTAGGAGGCTTCCAATCCAAAACCGCCTCAACCTTAGAGGATCTACTCTAATCCCCGGTGATACTACATGACCCAAAAACGTCACTTCTCTAAGCCGAACTCGCACTTGCGAACTTAGCATAGAGTTGCTTCTCCCTCAAAATTTGCAACACCACTCTCAAGTGTGCATCATGCTCTTCCTCCGACCTTGAGTAAACCAAGATGTCGTCCAATAAAAACCACGACGAAACGGTCCGGATCTCATCTGAAACACCCTATTCATCATATCCATAAAAGCTGCGGGCGTTAGTCAACCAGCGAGCGGCATTACCAGAATTCGTAGTGCCGCATCGAGTCCGAAACGCATTTGTCTTATGGATATCCGCTTCCTTAACTTTCAACCGATGGTACCCGGACCTCAAATCGATCTTCGAAAACACCGATGCACCTTTTCAAATGATCAAACAAGTCATCTATCCGTGGTAACGTAGTACTTATTTTTAATCGTCGACTTATTCGGTTGGCGTGAGTCTATACACATCCGCATCGCATCGCCCTTCTTCTGACGAATAATAATACGGCGCTCCCCACGGCGTGAAACACTTGGCCTAATGAAGCCCCGATCCAATAGCTCCTCGAATGAGCCTTAAGCTCCACCAATTCCTTTGGTGCCATCCTATATGGAGCAATAGACACCGGCGCATTGATCCACTGTAGCGAATCTATCCCAAACTCTACCTCACGATCCAGGTGGCAAACCCTAAGCTCCTCTGAAAACACATCAACAAATTCCTTAACGATGCGAACCTTCTCAACAAAGACTCTTTTAGCCTCCAAGGCATACACATGAACCACATACGCTTCCACGCCCTTCCCCGACCATCTTTACGACTTTTAATGCCGACACCACATTGGATAAGTAATCTCTCCTATTACCTATCATAATCACTTCATCTCCCTTATCCGTCGATAGAACCATGCGCTTAGCCGCGCGCAATCCACCTTGGCACAGTACTTAACCAACCGGTCCATTCCAAGAATCGACGAACTCCCAAACGGCGGTTCCATCGATTAGCGACAAAAATGACCCCTTGGAGTTCTAGGGTACATCCTTATATAGCTTATCTACCACTACGGAGTGACCTAGAGGGGCTAAATGCCATTTGTCTAGAAGCGGTTTTAAGTCTAAGTCCATGGTCTCAACTATACTACTAGCAACATACGAATCGTGGAACCCAAGTCAATTAAAGCGATATAGGGGAGAACCAAAAATTAAAACGTCATCGTGATTACGTCCCGTCGCGTCGCCCTCTTCGCGGCGCCTAACGCATACACCGGTGCCGTGCCTCGTAACTAACTACCGCACCTCTGCCGGTGCTCCACGACCTCGACCAAACCCATTACCACCTCGCCACTACCACGGCCCCTCCGTGGTGGCGGTCCATTACCTCTCAATCGACATTCTGGCCGACTCTCGGTCAATCTCGCCATCCTCTCGCGGACAGTCCCTAATGCGATGATCCGAGAGAACCACACTCAAGCAACCTTTTCCACCACCCAACAACCACCCCAATGAGATTTCCCACACGATTACATCAAGGCGGCGGTCACGCCTAGCGGTAACAAACCCTAACGCATCGATTACGCCCACTCGATCTAGCCCTCTTCTGGGATTGCACGACGATCCGTAAGACCAAAGCTCCTCTTAAGCCTACTCCCGTCCATGCTCTGTCTTACCGACTCTTTAACACCTCGGCTACCTTAGCCTTCTCAACTAAGACAAGAAACTCGCGCTCCTCGCATGTGGCAGCAATCAGCAACCTCAACTCGTCTCGCAGACCATCCTCGAAACGAACACACCTCTCATGCTCAGTGGCTACAATGCCCCTGGCATACCTACTCAACTTCAGGAACTCAGCCTCGTACTCAGCAACAGATTTACTCCCCTGAACAAGCCTCAGAAATGCCTTTCGTTGGGAGTCGATGTAACTAGCCCCGATGTATTTCTTTTGATATGCAGCTCTGAAATAATCCCATGTCAGATCCTCAGCTGCCACACTGTCCCGAACCGTGAGCCACCACTGATATGACTCATCTCGAAGAAGTGATACGATGCCCTTCAACTTCTCTTTATTTGTTCTTAGTGATACCTCTAGTTTATGACTAGAAGGAACCCGACAAGACCCTAATTTACGATGACAGATATAAGAAGGTCTGTTACGTAAAAATCATATTGAAATAAGGCAAAGCTAAAATTACATACAAGAAGAGTAGTCTTCGATTATTTCCTTTTTCTTTGAGGAATAAAGCTAAACAGTGGTTGCATTCTCTTCCACGAGGATCAATTACTACATGGGAACAAATGACTGAAAAGTTTTTATTAAAATATTTTCCTCTGGCTAAAACAGCCAAGTTAAGGAACGATATCTCTTATTTTGTGCAGATGGATTTAGAAACACTTTACGATGCATGGGAGAGATACAAAGATCTATTGAGAAGGTGTCCACACCATGGATTACCCTTGTGGCTACAGGTCCAAACTTTTCAACTAGGCAATTGATTGATTCAGCTGCCGGCGGAACATTGACCAACAAAACACCTGAGGCTGCCTACGAATTCATTTAAGAGATGTCACTGAATAACTCTCAGTGGCAAGTCACAAGGACAAAGCCAACAAAAGCAGCCAGTGTTTTCATCCTCGACACGGTAACCATGCTATCAAACCATGTAAAATTTTTAAATAAAAAGATTGATGGTTTATGTGATTCTTTGCAGGTACATCCAGTTATACAGTGTGATACGAATGGAGCAGGGATGAGTAATACAGAATATCCACCTTACAACCCGAGCACTAAGAATGAACAAGTTCACTATATGGGTAACAATTTTAAATCTCAAAATAACCCTTATAGTAACACTTATAATCCAGGTTGGAGGAACCACCCCAATTTCTCATGGGATGGTTAAGGAAATCAGAGACAACAACCCTCTCCAAACTTCCAACAATAGCCCTACCCATAGGAAAAGAAGCCAAACCTTGAGGAGATGCTAACAAAATTCATAGCGGTGTTAGAAACAAATTTCCAAAACACTGAAACAACACTTAAAAATCAAAAAGCATCGATTCAAGGGATCGATAACCAATTAGGGTAACTCGCTAAGCTGATCTCTGAACGACCATAAGGCAGCTTGCCAAGCAACACTAAAACTAACCCCAAGAAGCAACTTCAAGCCATAACCGCCCACAATAGTGAAGGGTTAGATGAGCCCAACATAAGCCAAGAGAATGTGGTAAAGGAAGGTAAAGTTGAGGTAAATCATGATAAGCCAAAACCGGTAGTTAAGAGTACCAACCTCGTATATCTTATCCCGATCAATGAAAAAGGACAACACAGACAAACAATTCGGTAAGTTCCTTAAACTCCCAAAAAAATTACATATTAACTTACCATTTCTTGAAGCTCTTTCGTAGATGCCAGATTCAAGGAAATTTTTAAAAGAGCTTTTAACAAACAAACGAAAGTTAGACGAGGAGCCGCATGTGGAATTAAATGCAGTGTGCTTAGCAATGTTGCAAAATAAACTATCACGAAAATTAAAAGATCCAGGGAGTTTTACAATTCCATGCTTAATCGGTAGTTTATCTGTTGAGAATGCTTTAGCTGATTTAGGGGTAAGCATAAACGTTATGCCTTATAAAATGTTTAAACAACTAGGTCTAGGGAAACCCAAACAAACTAGGATGAGCATTCAATTAGCTGATAAAACTATTAGAATTCCTAGGGGTATAATTGAAGATGTACTTGTGAAAATTGATAAATTCGTATTCCCAGTAGAATTTGTCGTTTTAGACATGGATGAGGACAATAGTATCCCCTTAATTTTAGGAAGACCCTTTTTAGCAACTGCCAGGACTAAAATTGATGTTAGCACAGGTGAACTCATACTTTGTGTAGGTGACGAATCAATCAGTCTTCAAGCTCTCGACTCAGCCAGGTCATTGAGTAGTCAAGGTGAGAATATAAATTATTTTAATAACAATTCAGTTAAACCTTCTTTTCAGGAAGCACCACGAAACTACACATCTGAGCCAGATCCTAGATCTCATGCCAACTAGCAAATAACTCATGAGAAACGAAGGCTTCAGATCGATGAACTAGACAAATGGAAGACGCATTTCAAAGAGAAATTAGGAATACACAAAGCAGAATGAACACCATTCCGTGGGACAAACAAATTTAAGATCGAGGATCAGGTATTGTTAGATAATGCAGATCCTCAAATATTTCCTCCTGAACTTAATACAAATGAAGAAATCCCTTTTAAGGTAATCAATGTTTTCCCATACCGAACAGTCAAGGTAAGTAATACTACATTCGGTACTTTAAAAGTAAATGCTGCTCGACTCAAACCACATACTAATAATAGAACTGATAGCATGAGGAAGGATTTTCAACTCCTCAAACCACCATGATTACGCGAATGAGAGGTAAGTCTAGCTTAAGACAATAAACGAGTGCTTCTCAGGAGGCAACCCGAGCACTAACCCCATTAATTTTTACATTTTTATTCTTACTTATATTTTTCCTTTTTAGCACCTAACTATAAACTAACCAAAGTACAAATTTCCATGCCACACGGCCTTGCACACGGCCGTGGCCGTGTGGATACTACAGATTCTCGTACTGACATGGCAGAGTTAGTACGAAATAGAACGAAAAATATCTTTAAGCCACGGCCTTCAACTGAATACCACGACCGTGCGATGCGGCCGTGGCCGGCACTATTTCATCAACACAGGCGTGGCGGCCTGCACATGGGCATGAGAGAAACGAATGAAGATAAACAGCCATACAACATAGCCGTGTGACTCAACACGTCCACGGTACACGGGCGTGGGAATGTACCAGACCTAAAATTTCTATTTAAACCACCCCTCTCCCCTTCTTACCTACTCCCCACCCTTCTTCTTCCCTTACATTCCCCTTCTTTTTTATTCTCATTTTTCTTCGTTCCCCCTAACTCTAGATATAACAATTTCCATGTCAAAGAAACAGAAGGATACTAGCACAATCTCCCTTTGTGAGATCGATCTACATAAGTTCATGCCGGTCGCTTCATTAACTCGATAGGAAAAGGACATTGGAGTCCATTTAACTTTTCTTTTTATTTCCCCTTCTCCTTTATATTCCTTTTCTTTAGTTCTCTTTTACTTAGTTTAATCTATTTTGTTTCGTTTTCTCTTATTTAGGTTCCAAAGGCTGTTTGGGAATCACACACCACGGCCTTAGAAATCACACTCACCTCGCTAACCATCTAACGATAAGGACTTTACAATCCATTAATATTTTCTTTTAATTTTATTTTACTTTCTATTTTCTTCCTCTTTATCTTTCTTGTCTTTAAATATATATTTAGTATATTTTGAATTATTATCATTATTTCCTGGCTAATTCTTCACGAGCTTCCCAATTTCTTCATCTAGCGCAGAGATTGTCGATGGCCACCTGGTCGCTGAAATCAGAGTTTTAAAATTTATAAAAGAATGATCAAAACCTAAAACCTAACACTGACAATGATTAAAGGCAAGTATACCTATCGAACAGTAGTATAGCTTAGGCAAGACTGAATATCAAACCTAAAGGAACTAAAAGTACTAATACTAACTTTCTTTTTATTATTTTGCCTTAAAATTAGAGTGAAGTTGCTTTTAATTATATTGACGAAGACTAAACTAAGGACACAAAGACAAAAGGGACGAATAGGAAAATAACTTTGAAGGAAAATTCAGTTGATTGCGACGATACCCTCAGGAAGAATCCACCTAAACTTCACTTGATCCGTAAGACTCCCTAACCTATATTAAACCCTCTCTCATGGCGAATAACGTCTAACCCTAGGTTAATTCGTGGAACTCTCGTTCGCTTATAATAACCCCCTAGGATAGCAATAAATTGATCAATGGACTCCCATATTAGGTTTCACCCTAATCTGACAAAATCTCGTAACACTGTCTCAAGGTTCATTGGTAGGTAAAGCTTCTGCTTCTACCCATTTTGACAAGTAATCAACTGCTACTAAGATGTATTTGTTTCCAAATGAACTAGGGAATGGTCCCATAAAATCAATACCCCATACATCAAATATTTCACATGATAACATATATGTTTGAGGCATTTCATCACGTTTAGAGATATTACCTGTTCGTTGGCATCTATCACATGAGGTAACATACCTGTTGGCATCTTTAAATAGAGTGGGCCAATAAAAACTGATTCGACTATTTTGTGTGCTACCTTAACACCACTGCAGTGTCCTCCGGATGGTCCTGAATAGCAATGCTCCAAGATTTTGTTTGCTTCTGTCTTTGTAGCACATCTTCGAATTACCTGATCTGCACAAATGCAGAAAAGAAAGGGATTTTCCCAAAAATAGTTTTTCACATTAGTAAAGAATCGCTTCTTTTGGTGATGTGTTAATTTTCTTGGTAAGATGTTAGCTGCTAAATAATTCGTGATATTTACAAACGATGGTACCTCAGAATGTGATATAAAAAAGAGTTGTTCTTCTAGAAACGAATCATTTATTTCACCTTCGTCGAGCTCTTTGGTATGTGGATTTTCAAGTCTAGAAAGATGATCCGCTGCAAGATTCTCAGCTCCCTTCTTATCTTGTATTTCTAAGTCGAATTCCTACAAGAGTAAAATCCATCGTATGAGTCTGGGTTTTGCATTAGATTTGTTTAAAAGGTAACGAAGAGCTGAATGGTCACTATAAACGACAACTTTGGATAGTATCAGATACTGCCTAAATTTATCAAAAGCAAAAACTACAGCTAGCAATTCTTTCTCTGTGGTGGTGTCGTTTTCTTGCGTAGGTGTTAGTGTTTTGCTAGCGTAATAAATTGACTGAAAATGCTTGTCCTTCGTTGTCCCAAAACTGCACCTACTGTAAAATCACTTGCATCACACTAAGGGTAAGTTCCAATTAGGTGCAATTATAATTGGCGCATTTATTAGTTTGTCCTTAAGATTATTAAATGCATCTAAACATTCATGACTGAAATTAAAAGGAACATCTGTTTCTAGTAATTTTGTCAAAGGCTTAGCTATTTTAGAAAAATCCTTAATAAATCTTCTATAGAATCCTGCATGTCCTAGAAAACTTCTAATGGCCTTAACAGAACTAGGGGGAGGTAATTTTTCTATGGCTTCAACCTTTGCTTTATCTACCTCAATCCCTTTACTAGAAATCTTATGCCTCAACACAATTCCTTCTCTAACCATAAAATGAAATTTTTCCCAATTCAAGACAAGATTTGTTTCCTCACATCTCATTAGAACTCGTTTTAAATTTTTAAGGCAGAGATGGAAAGAATTATCGAATACCGAGAAATCATCCATAAAAACCTCCATGATGTCTTCCACGAGTTCGTCAAAGATTGCTAACATGTAGTGCTGAAAAGTAGCAGGGGCATTACATAATCCAAAAGGCATTCTACGATAAGCAAACGTACCGTATGGGCATGTGAATGTCGTCTTTTCTTGATCATCAGGAGCTATGGGGATTTGGAAGTAACCGGAGAGTTCATCCAAGAAGCAGTAGTACATATGTCCAGATAACCTTTCCAACATTTGATCAATGAAGGGTAAAGGAAAGTGATCTTTTCTGGTGGCATCATTCAGTTTTCTATAGTCAATACTGCACTCTCCAACTCAGAATCGCTCTCGTGGGAATTAACTCATTCTTTTCATTGGGTACTACCGTCATTCCTCCTTTCTTTGGAACTACCTGCACGGGACTTACCCAAGTACTATTAGAAATAAGATAAATTATTCCTGCATCTAGAAGTTTAATTACCTCAGTTTTGACCACTTCTTTCATGTTAGGATATAACCATCTTTGGGGTTGCACACACGGCTTATATTCTTCTTCCATTAGAATTTTGTGGGTGTAAAACGCTGCGCTTATTCCTTTGATGTTAGACATTTTCTAAGCTATGGCTTTTTTGTGTTCTCTTAGTACTTTTATCAGCTCTTCTTTTTTCCTTGGTTTCTAGTTCTGAAGAGATAATTACCAGTTGCGTAGAATTGTCCCCAAGGAATGCATATTCTAAGTGTTTTGGCAACTGTTTTAATTCCACTTTGGGTGGCTCTTCGGTAGAGGGTTTTTGCTCATTTTCAATGCTTTCTTCTTCCATTTGTCTAGATGATGAAGTAGTCAGATTCAACTCATCGTCTTCATCTTCTTCCCCCTCTTCTTGAGCCGCACGCCCCAACGTGTCGTCATGGATGATTTCCTGTAATGAATTTTGAATGATGTGATCAGTAGTATCAACAAAATAACAGGAATCATCCTGCTCTTTAGAGTATCGCATGGCATCATAAATTTGAAAAATAATCCCTTCGTCACCTATCCTTAGCGCGAGTTTTCCATCACCTACATCAATAATGACTCTAGCAGTGGCTAAAATGGACGCCCTAAGATTAAAGGAACATTAATGTCTTCATCCATGTCTAACACAATAAAATCTACTGGGAAAATAAATTTGTCAATTTTTACCAAGACATCTTCAATAACTCCTCTAGGATATTTAATGGATCTATCTGCTAACTGAATACTTATCCTAGTGGGTGTTGGTTCCCCAAGATGTAGTTGTTTAAACATTATATAAGGCATTAAATTTATACTAGCACCTAGTTCAGCTAGTTCTTACTTAAATATTTAAACTACCAATTATACAAGGGATAGTAAAACTTCCTGGGTCTTTAAATTTGGTTGGTAGCTTACTTTGGAGAATGGCTGAACACTCTTTGTTGAGTTTCATCGTTGATACTTCTTCAAGTTTTCGTTTATTCGTCAAGAGTTCCTTTAAGAATTTTGCACACTTCGGCATCTGTGAAATGGCTTCAACGAAAGGTAAGTTAATATGTATTTGTTTAAAAAGTTCAAGAAACTTACCGTATTGGGCATCAATTCATTCCTTCTTGAACTTTGTTGGATATGGGATTGGTGGGTTATTCTCATTGCATAATGCAGTTACCTCTTCCGTTCCCTCATTTCTTGCTTTGTTATTCTCGTTTGGGCTTTGTTTCTTCAGTTCGCCTAATTCCTTTCTACTTCTTAGTGTGACTGCTTTTACCTGTTCTGGTCCCTTAGGAAAAATTCCTGCTCGGTTTTCACAGATCATTTTATAAATTATTCCAATCGTCTTAGTGAGTTCCCCAAATGACTCAGTAAATTTTTCAATTAACGCTTGTTGATCTTCAAGAGTTCTTTCGATATCTTGTATGCATTTTTCTGTGTTTTCCAATTCCTCCTTATGGGTTGGTTTCTTTTCCTATGGATAGGGTTGATTTTGGAAGTTCTAAGGAGGTTGTTGCCCTTGATTTCTTTGATTGCCTTGATCTCCCCATGAAAAATTTGGATGATTCCTCTAAACTGGATTGTAAGTGTTACTATAAGGATTATTATTGGATCGAAAATTATTACCTTTATAGTTCATCTATTCATTCTCTGCTTCCGGTTGGTAGGGTGGGTACTCAGGATTCGCCATGGATCCACTTGCGTCACACTGCATGACTGGATGTACCTGCGATGAACATAAACTATCAAGCTTTTTATTCATCATCTCAAGCTACGTTGATAGCATGGTCATGGTGTCGATGTTGAAGACTCCTACCAATTTCTTTGGTTTAATCCTCGAAGCTTGCCACTGATAATTGTTTAATGACATCTCCTCAATGAACTCGTAGGCTGCTTCTGGAGTTTTGTTGTTCAGAGTTCCACCGGTGGCTGAATCAATTAGTTGTCTTGTTGAGGGGTTTACACCGTTGTAGAATGTTTGGACTTGTAGCCACAAGGGTAAGCCATGGTGTGGGCACCTCCTCAAGAGATCTTTATATCTCTCCCATGTTTCATATAATGTCTCTACACCCATCTACACAAAAGAAGAGATATCATTCCGTAATTTGGCCGTTATGGCCGGTGGGAAATATTTCATTAAAAACTTTTTGGTAATTTGATCCCATGTAGTGATTGACCCTCGTTGTAACGAGTTTAACCACTGTTTTGCTTTACTTCTTAATGAAAAAGGGAATAACCGAAGACGTATGGCATCATCAGAAAAGCCATTTTTTTAAGGTATCGCAGAACTCTAAAAAGTTAGCTATAAGCCTGTTTGGATCTTCGTCTTGCAAACCATCTAATTGAACAAACTGTTGAATCATTTCTATTGTGTTAGGCTTTAATTCAAAATTATTAGCAGCTATAGCAGGCCTAACAATACTCGATTTTACTCCGGTTAAATGCGGATTCACATAATCAAACATTGTATGTGGAGCGTTGCGATCTCCCACATCGTGTGGGAGTGGGTTGTTTTTGTCCATCCCTTCAGTAGGATTGGATCTGTCTTCTTCCTTTCTTTCTGTGTAATTTAGGGCTCGCCTTGTTTCCCGACGATTCCTTCGAGCGGTAGCTTCAATATCACTTTCGTATACTAAAGGTCCTCTCGGGTTCCTTCTAGTCATAAACTAGAAGGACCTGGAAAGAAAAGAAAAAAAGAGAAAAATAAATTTTAAAAAATTAAAAATTATCCTAAAAATAAAAATAAATTGCTGAAAAATAAAAATAATGGCTAAAGTAATAAAAATAGAGTTTTCATAATATTTTAGTTCCCCCGCAACGGCGCCAAAAACTTGATAGCTGAAATCAGAGTTTTAAAATTTATAAAAGAATGATCAAAACCTGAAAACTAACTCTGATAATGATTAAAGGCAAGTGTACCTATCGAACAGTAGTATAGCTTAGGCAAGACAGGATATTGAACCCAAAGGAACTAAAAGTACTAATACTAACTTTCTTTTTATTATTTTGCCTTAAAATTAGAGTGAAGTTGCTTTTAATTATATTGACGAAGACTAAACTAAGGAAACAAAGACAAAAAGGGCGAATAGGAAAATAACTTTGAAGGAAAACTCAGCTGATTGCGACGATACCCTCAGGAAGAATCCACCTAGACTTCACTTATTAATTAACCTTAAATTATATGATTTCCTTTACTTAGCTTGATCCGTAAGACTCCCTAACCTATATTAAACCCTCTCTCGAGGTGAATAACGTCTAACCCTAGGTTAATTAGTGGAACTCTCGTTCGCTTATAATAACCCCCTAGGATAGCATTAAATCGATCAATGGACTCCTATATTAGGTTTCACCCTAATCCGGCAAAATCTCGTAACCCTATCTCTAGGCGTTCAATCAACTCCGCTTAATTATGTTAGATCTACTCTTAGGGAGGGTCTATTCCTACTCCACCTAATCACATTAGATTTGGATTAAGCAACATATTTAAGAACAAACTAAGTAATTATCATATAAATTAAAAATCAAATAAAAAGATCCATCTAGGTTTCATCCCCTTCAGGTATCTAAAGGGTTTAGTTCATAATGAACAAAAAGAACATCGCAAGAGAAAAGATAAAACAAAACATAAGAAAATCCTAAAACCCCTGAAGGATTTGAAGGAGAATTTCACCATCTTGAGTATAATTCTGACTTCTTGGGATGGATCAACTGGCTATCTTTGCATTATTCCCTAACTCTGACCTTCTCGGCTTGGTTCCTTGGCGTAGCTTTCACACCCCTTCAAAGGTGGTACTTAGGGGTTATATATAGGCTCTTGGAATGTGATTCTTTCTCCCCAAGTATCCTTTTTCGACTAAAATTGCTCATTTTGACGATAGAGGCACGACCATGTAGCACGCCTGTGTGGATCGACTCCAGGCCATGTTTGGATTTCTAACTTAAGGCACGACCATGTGAATCAGGGGAGAGACCATGTTCTAGATGTTAGGCATGGCACGGCCGTGTGTCTTGAAGTCCAGGTCGTGTCGATTTCGTGAATTGGCCCATTTGGCCCGTTTTATGTTCTTTTCATCCTCGGGTGCTCTCTTGGGTATAAGACATGAAAAGAAAGGATCAAGAGCACCTTTTTACACAAATCAATGGATAAATCATCCAAAAGCATATTAAATGTGGGCTTAAAATATGTTACTTTTACGGTTAATCACCACCACACCACGACACTCCCAACTCAAGGAAGCCATCCAAATTCAGGAAGTTTCACATCTCCCTATCTCTTAAATTTCATATATATCTTTGTAAATTGAGGGTAATGTACATCTTAAGTGTGGGGGTGAATATTTATTTCGAGAAAGTGCCTAACTTTCTGCATTATTCTCAAATCCCTGAATTATGCCTTGAATTATACCTTGTTCTTAAGTAATTTTCTTATATTATGATTAGAATGAATTTATTTTGATTTATGATTTTTATTGATATGTTTTGAATTAAGTCATTGATAATTGTGCAGTGATGATCTAAACTTTAAGAGACTAGAGTAAGCATGATAAGTCCATTTTCAAAAATTAAAATTTGTTAGGTTGTCTACCTGAATCTAATTATTACCTTGAAGTTTGAAATTTACAAAGTTGATATCAAAAACCCATAATTTTTGTGAGATTTTGAGCCTTTTAGAGCATACATCCTTTCGTGCTCACTTTTTGATTATGAGTGTGTCAACATTGATTAGTTATTCTAGAACTTGCTTTGACTATAAATGTTGAGACCACATCATTGATTTGATATACAGAGATGATAAAGGCACTTAGGATTTAACCCACTCACTCCACTAAAAAGCTTACCCTCACAATTAACCCTTAGTGAACACCTTTGATCTTAACAACCCTTTTTATTGACTCACCCACTAATATTACCCCAAAACCCATCTTGTATTTGTTATCACCATTCCTTGACTCCCTTTTTGTAAAGATTTGACTTTGAACAGTTACCTAACTATGTTCTATATTTCAGTTGTTAAAGTTCTTTCTTATTATTGTAATTATTTGTTCTTTAAAAAAATCAAAGTATATTCATTATTAGTTCTATAATTAGGTGAGCTTATACATTTAAATTCCACATCTTGAAGAAAAAGCTCGTATTATTAGTAGTACAAGTTTTCAATCGATGTAATTATTTAGGATTAGTTCATTTTTCTAGTTAGGTAAATTGTCAATTCAATCTCGATTCTAACCCTCTAATTCAGCCTTTATCTACACCTTTAACCCGAGCCCCATTACAACTCTTTTTAAATACCTTTTGATTTGTTTATCATCTCATTTTACAGTGGTGGATATTTGATTTTCATGCAAGCCTATGGGATTAACTTTTCATGTTCGACTTTTGAGTGCTTAATTTTGAACCTTAAACACTTTGATTGATTTGAGTGAATCTTTAGTGAGGATGTCAACTCTTGTCAATTTTGAATTAAATGTTGTAATATCCTAGATTTAGGGGTTATGCGTTTATGCATAATTCAAGTGATAGTGGGCTTAGTGTGTGTTTGGATATGTTTTAAGGGTTTTTAGAATTTTAGAATGTAAGGGAATGCCTTAGAAAAAATATTAGATTTTTAGTCTTAGAAGGAGAGCTAAGCAAAATTGGCCTTAAGAAAATTAGTTTGAGGTTTTAATCACAATGAGTTAATTGGTAAAGTGGCAAGTGGCTGTGGAAGTGTACTAATGGTCTTAGGTTCGAATCCCATTTTTGTATGGCATGTGTTGGTCAAATTTTACTTATGGTAAGGATGGACTTTGTTATTTATGGATAGTAGACTAAGGAATAAGGCAAGTGCTTATTTATGGTATGGTATCAAGGAATTTTGGTAGGATAAGGGGACATAAGGCTTGAAGTATGGAGTGTTGTTTTGGAAATTTTTCTATGGCCATTTGACCATGAATGTAGACAGTATAGTGGACTAGGGGGGTTGACTTAATTTTGAATGTGATTAGGATGAAATAAGGAGAAATTTAGGAGTGAGTTTAATTCAAAATTAGTTTGAATTGATGGCAGGAAGAATTTTGAGTGTGGAGGCCGAATTTGTGTCTCTTTTGGGTGATAATTTCGGTCATGAGTGGGGGGGAATAGCCAAATTTCCTATTAGAGGTCTAGAAGTTCTTTTTGGGTTCTTTTTTCTTTCTTTAGTATTCTCTTTTGAAACTTTCTTTTCACCCTTGCCATTGCCAAAATTTGCACCCTATTTCTTGACCAAAAGCCGAAAGTTGGAAGTCATTTTGTGCATCTTTTTCTTTTTCCTTTTGCAACTTATTTTCCTTCCATTCACTTCCTAAAAACCGAAACCCATCCTCTCATTTGCAACAAAGCCGAAACCTCTCCACCTTTGTTCTTCATTGCCGAATTCTCCTAACTTTCATCTACACTTCTTTTCTTCTTTTCTATACCTATTTTGTGCTAGCCGATTATCCCATCTCCATTTGGGAGTTCTTGCCGAATCTTTTAGAGCCTTTAGAGGGGGAGGTATCGACATTCCTTTTCATCAATCTTTCAATCAGTTTCGAGTATAGTAAGTATTTTCTTAGCAATCGAATTCTCTTCTTCTTCATTTAGTATGCCAAAACCAATGGTTGGCCTTGGTTTCTAAGGGATGGCCGAATATATGTAGAGTCATAATATTGTGTTTCTTTTGTGTAGCCAACGGTAAGGAGCCTTAAGGTGGATTGTAAGAATTTAATTCATCAAGGTAAGTGTTATGTGGTGATTCGGGATTTAGTTAAGCAAAGTAGGTGATTTGTAGTATTCGGCCATAGGCCATTGTATGAGTTTAAGTGATGACCGATTTCTGACTTTGGTTTAAGTGATGACCGATTTCTGACTTTGGTTCTTAGGAGCAAATCGACTGGAATAAGAGAGTTTCGGGATTGAGTAAACTGTGCCGAAAAAGGTGTGTAGTTATCGCACTGTTTCTTGATTGTTTATACGTGTAATTATGTATATGCGTATGATGTGTACAGTAACCGGCAATAATGGCTAAAATGATGGATACCCATGTTGAATAATCGATTAACAAGGTCAGTATTTTATGATGTTAATTTACATATGATCTATGTATGAAAACGTGATAGCATGTGATGTATGCTTATTTTTATGATATTGTGGCATGATACATGGGACTTGGGATGTGACTATCGAAGGAAAGGGTGTACTTTATGTACGTGGTCTGATGTTAGCCTTGTGCAACATTGGCGCTTGATGTTAGCTATGTGCTTCATCAAGGAAGGTGTTAGCTAGGTGCCCATCTCGGCGGTTGATAGCTATGTGTATCACCGTGGATTAATTGATATGTGGGATCACTTATGTGATCAGTGGCTTAGCCACGGCCTTGAGTAGCAAGTCTACCGAGGTAAGTTATGTGGGATCACTTAGGTGATCGGTGGATTAGCCACGGCCTTGGGCAGCAGGTGTGCCGAGGTAGGTGTAATGGATGGAATTAGGTTGGGTTGGGCTTCATTTTGCATAATTTTGTATGTGGACTGTGTGGATATGGGCCAAGCCCATATGTGGAGACATGTGAAATAATTACACACTGAGTCTGTGTGACTCACCCAATTTTTTTTTTCTCAAACCTTACAGGTGATGCATAAAGCTTGGACCGGGTTGGAGTGGATACAAGGTGGCCCATGCATAAGATGTTTTCACTTAATTTATGCATTTTATAGTATCAGTATTTTCGAATGAATATTTATTGTAATAAGGGCCACTTAAACTATTTGGAGACTTTATTTATGGTTTTGAGGTTATGTTATTATTAAGCTAAAGTTGGAAATGATTTTGATAATCAAGTGATATTATAAATACTTGTATTAAAGTTTTCAACCGAATATTTTGTAACAACTTAACTTTATTTTGCATTTTAAACCCATGTTGCTTTATGAAAAACAAATAAATTTTTATGTTTTCACTCTAAGTCAAAATATTTTTTTCAGACGTTTTCCGCAGTGCCATCCTAGATTCGGCCGTGGCTCATGTGCCAGTTTGGGGTGTTACAAATTGGTATCAGAGCCCGGTTCAAAACTCGGCTTTGAGGGTTATGGGCCCAAAAACATTTTTTTAGATGGGCTTTTCAAAGATTTTGGCTTTCATAAATTTTTTAGGTTTATTTCTGGCATGGCACCTATATCTCAACCCGAAGTCCACCAGGTAAGTACCTCTGACTATTGAAGTGATTTATATATGTGAATGCTATGGGCTTATTTGGGCTCGTAGATTAGAATATTAGGACTATTGGACCGTAGGGTTAGTGCACTCAAACACATGCATAAGACTTAAGAACAATCAAACAAACCTGTGACTAAGTCGCCGAGTTAAGGTGTGGCAAATCACATGTGCGCATGTCTAGGAGTGGATTCGATGGAAGCTTGGTATTTAAGCAGTCCTAGTGTCTCACCTCCTCTTTACTCGAATCCTACCTGGTGCGTAGCTACGGTTCACCCTAACCAAGAGGACCTATTCACGGGCTAAACCCAATAACTAAAACCCGAAAGGGACTAGCCATACTGTTTTATAAAGATCTTAGTTTTAAATTTACCAAATTACCCCTCTGATTTATAAAATCCTTTTAGATTTGAGAATTTTCCTCGATTTGCAAAATTACTAAAATACCCCTGAGCGGTAAAATTACAAAAATGCCCCTGGTTTATAAAATTACCATGTTACCTCGACTTTTATGAAAATATTCTTACTTTACAAAATACAAAACCCCTATTTTGTGAAATAGTAAGATACCTTAATTTGGGAAATTTACTAAAATGCCCTTGACTTTCCAAAATTACCAAAATAACCCCGATTTCTGAAATTTCTACAATACCATTGATTTGGTAGAATTTTCAAAATAACTTCGAGATTTGTATATTTTGGAATGCCTTTGATTTGTAAAGATTTTCAAATTGACCCCGATTTATTACTAAAATACCCTATAAAAAAATGACGAAAATACCCCTGGGTTGGGAATGGACAAAGATGCTCATAATAGTGTGTTGAACGTTGTGAATGAATGTGATTCTCTGAATTAGAATAGTGAACTTGAGATGAAAACTTTGATTGATCGAAAGAACCACTATTAAACTTCTTTTCATAAAACTGTTCGCGGATAAACAGTGGAACCAAAAGTACTAATGCATAAAACTTTCTAATCAGATTAAAGCGCAATCGTAGATATGAGTTCTAGAGGACGTGGTAGAGGCAGAATGGCTGGGACGGAACCAGTTGGGTCTGGTCAAGGATTCCAAGATTTAGTAGAAAATATGTTAGTTTTATTAAGATCAGAGTGCGCAGCAGTAGCGTAGTGTGGTGAGTTAGGATGTACGATTGTTCGTTAGCAAGTAATTTCGAGGACGAAATTACTTTTAAGGAGGGTAGAACTGTAATATCCTAGATTTAGGGGTTATGCGTTTATGCATAATTCAAGTGATAGTGGGCTTAGTGTGTGTTTGGATATGTTTTAAGGGTTTTTAGAATTTTAGAATGTAAGGGAATGCCTTAGAAAAATATTAGATTTTTAGTCTTAGAAGGGGAGTCTAAGCAAAATTGGCCTTAAGAAAATTAGTTTGAGGTTTTAATCACAATGAGTTAATTGGTAAAGTGGCAAGTGGCTGTGGAAGAGTACTAATGGTCTTAGGTTCGAATCCCATGGATGACATTAAGGTGACTTTTAATTTTTGTATGGCATGTGTTGGTCAAATTTTACTTATGGTAAGGATGGACTTTGTTATTTATGGATAGTAGACTAAGGAATAAGGCAAGTGCTTATTATGGTATGGCATCAAGGAATTTTGGTAGGATAAGGGGACATAAGGCTTGAAGTATGGAGTGTTGTTTTGGAAATTTTTCTATGGCCATTTGACCATGAATGTAGACGGTATAGTGGACTAGGGGGGTTGACTTAATTTTGAATGTGATTAGGAGGAAATAAGGAGAAATTTAGGAGTGAGTTTAATTCAAAATTAGTTTGAATTGATGGCAAGAAGAATTTTGAGTGTGGAGGCCGAATGTGGGTCTCTTTTGGGTGATAATTTCGGTTCATGAGTGGGGGGAATAGCCGAATTTCCTATTAGAGGTCTAGAAGTTCTTTTTGGGTTCTTTTTCTTTCTTTAGTATTCTCTTTTTGAAACTTTCTTTTCACCCTTGCCATTGCCGAAATTTGCACCCTATTACTTGACCAAAAGCCGAAAGTTGGAAGTCATTTTGTGCATCTTTTTCTTTTTCCTTTTGCAACTTATTTTCCTTCCATTCACTTCCTAAAAACTGAAACCCATCCTCTCATTTGCAACAAAGCCGAAACCTCTCCACCTTTGTTCTTCATTGCCGAATTCTCCTAACTTTCATCTACACTTCTTTTCTTCTTTTCTATACCTATTTTGTGTTTGTCGATTATCCCATCTCCATTTGGGAGTTCTTGTCGAATCTTTTAGAGCCTTTAGAGGGGGAGGTGTCGACATTCCTTTTCATCAATCTTCCAATCGGTTTCGAGTATAGTAAGTATTTTCTTAGCAATCGAATTCTCTTCTTCTTCATTTAGTATGCCGAAACCAATGGTTGGCCTTGGTTTCTAAGGGATGGCCGGATGTATATAGAGTCATAATATTGTGTTTCTTTTGTGTAGCCAACGGTAAGGAGCCTTAAGGTGGATTGTAAGAATTTAATTCATCAAGGTAAATGTTATATGGTGATTCGGGATTTAGTTAAGCAAAGTAGGTGATTTGTAGTGTTTGGCCATAGGCCATTGTATGAGTTTAAGTGATGACCGATTTCTAACTTTGGTTCTTAGGAACAAATTGACTGGAATAAGAGAGTTTCGGGATTGAGTAAACTGTGCCGAAAAAGGTATGTAGTTATCGCACTGTTTCTTGATTGTTTATATGTGTTATTATGTATATGCGTATGATGTGTACGGTAACAGGCAATAATGGCTAAAATGATGGATACCCATGTTGAATAATCGATTAACAAGGTCAGTATTTTATGATGTTAATTTACATATGATCTATGTATGAAAACGTGATAGCATGTGATGTATGCTTATTTTTATGATATTGTGGCATGATACATGGGACTTGGGATGTGACTATCGAAGGAAAGGGTGTACTTTATGTACGTGATCTGATGTTAGCCTTATGCTACATTGGCGCTTGATGTTAGCTATGTGCTTCATCAAGGGAGGTGTTGGCTAGGTGCCCATCTCAATGGGTTGATAGTCGTGTGTGCATCACCGTGGATTAATTGATATGTGGGATCACTTATGTGATCGGTGGCTTAGCCACGGCCTTGAGCAGCAAGTCTGCCGAGGTAAGTTATGTGGGATCACTTAGGTGATCAGTGTATGTGGACTATGTGGATATGGGCCAAGCCCATATGTGAAGACATGTGAAATAATTACACACTGAGTCTGTGTGACTCACCCAATTTTTTTTTTCTCAAACCTTACAGGTGATGCATAACGCTTGGACCGGGTTGGAGTGGATACAAGGTGGCCCATGCATAAGATGTTTTCACTTAATTTATGCATTTTATATTATCAGTATTTTCGAATGATTATTTATTGTAATAAGGGCCACTTAAACTATTTGGAGACTTTATTTATGGTTTTGAGGTTATGTCATTATTAAGCTAAAGTTGGAAATGATTTTGATAATCAAGTGATATTATAAATACTTGTATTAAAGTTTTCAACTGAATATTTTGTAACAACTTAACTTTATTTTGCATTTTAAACCCATGTTGCTTTATGAAAAACAAATAAATTTTTATGTTTTCACTCTAAGTCAAAATATTTTTTTCAAACGTTTTCCGCAGTGGCATCCTAGATTCGGCCGTGGCTCATGGGCCGGGTTTGGGGTGTTACAAATGTGATTATTTAGGTAAGGGGAAACACCTATATTTTCATGCTACAAAAACAATAACTTTGATTGTTTGAATCTTTAAGACCCTTTTACTTAAATTATCAATGTATGAATTATCTATGAATTATGATGAAACGTTATTGATGAATATTATGAATCAAGGAAGTTCATTTTAATTGTGAGTTGAGAATTTTGCTTGATGACAAGCAAATGCTTAAGTGTGGGGGTATTTGATAAACCGTAATATATACATATTTTAATCCCACATTTAGCATACTTTTGGATGATTTAAGCCTTGAATTGTGGAAATTAGTGCTTTTAATCCTTTAATTTCATGTTTTATACTTAGGAAAGCACCGGAGGATGAAAAGAACGAGAAACAGGCCTAAAACAGAGTAATTAGGCCAATTTACAAAATCGGCACGGCCTGGGCCCAAGACCACACGGCCATGCCTCCTTAACAGACCCGAACATGGCCTGGCCATGATTCACACTGGTGTGTGCCATAGGCGTGTCCTTGACGTGATCTGTTTGAATCTTAATCGGAATAGGTTACTTAGAGGCAAAGAAAGACATTCCAGAAGCCTATATAATCACCCTAGAGGCCAACCTTCAAGGGCGCGTCCAGTTAGGCCGAAGAGCCAAGCCAGAGAGGCCAGAATTGTGGGATTTACTCAAAAAAAGCCAGTTGATTCATCTAAAGAAGCCAGAATTATACTCAAGACGGAAGATCTTCCCTTCAATTCCTTCAAGAAGTTTTAGGGTTTTCTTATGTTTTGTTTCATATTTTCTTCTGAGATGTATTCTTTTATTATTATGAACTAAACACCTCAAATACCTGAGGGGGGATGAAACCTAAGATAGATCATGTTACTGTTTTCTGAACTATATGATAAATACTTGATTTGTTCTTAATTATGTGTTCTTAATTCTTGTTTTGATATTTCAGGATATTAATCAAGTATTGATGTGCTTAGGCAGAGGAGGAATAGACCTTGTCAAAGAGTAGATCTAGTATAATTAAACGGAGTTGATCGGAACCCTAGAGATAGGATGACGAAAATCTGCAGAATTAGGGTCAAACCTAATATGGGAGTCCGTAGATCGACTTAATGCAATTCTAGGGGTTTTAATTAGAAAGAGATTTCAATTAATCAAAGGTTAGACGTTACTAGCCTCGAGAGAGGTATTAATATGCATTAGGGAATCTGATCGTTGCTTTCGCGATGTCAAAGTCTTTAAATTTATAAAAAGAATGATCAAACCTGGAAACTAACTATATAATGATTTGAGGCAAGCGCACCTATCGAACAGTTGTATAGTTAAGGTAAGATCAGAATGTCGAACCCAAAGAACCAAAGGTACTAATACTAACTCTCTTTTTATTATTTAGCCTAATAATTAAATGATTTGTTTATCTAATCTGAAATTAACTAACAACTAAAATAAAGACTCTAAGACAAAGAAGAATGAATTTGGGAAAATAACTTTGAAGAAAGACCAATTGATTAAGACGACACCCAAGGAAGAATCCACCTAGACTTCACTTGTTATCTAACTCTGAACAAGACGATTTATTCACTTGACTTGATCCGTAAGATTCCCTAAGTTATATTAATCCCTCTCTCGGGACGACTAACGTCTAACCCTAGGTTGATTAATAAGAATCGCATTAACTCGATCTATGGACTCCTATATTAGGTTTCACCCTAATCCGGCAAAATCTCGTCACCCTATCTCTAGGCATGCAATCAACTCCGCTTAACTATGTAGATCTACTCTAAGGCAGGGACTTTTTCTCCTCCACCTAAGCACATCATACTTGAATTAATATCCCAGAAATAACAACACAAGAATTAAGAACACATAATTGAGAACAAGTCAAATATTTATCATATAGTTCAGTAAATGATAACAAGATTCATCTTAGGTTTCATCCCCTTCAGGTATCTGAGGGTTTAGTTCATAATAATAAAAGAAAACATCTCAGAAGAAAAGATAAAAAAGAACATAAGAAATCCCTAAAACCCCCTGAAAGAATTGAAGGAGAGATCCTCCGTCTTGAGTATAATTTCGGCTTCTTAAGATGAATCAACTGGCTATCTTTGAGTAAATCTCCACAACTCTGCCTTCTCTCGGCTAGTCGGATGCCCCCTGACTAAAGCCTTGGGTTCCCCCCTTTTCTGTTCATACTTAGGGTGTTTATATAGGCTTTTGAATATGTTTCTTTGCCCCTAAGTATCCAAATCCGGGTGAAACTTTTCTTTCCTGCGACAGGGACACGCCCATGGCACACGCCCATGTAAGTCATGGATAGGCCGTGTTCGAACATGTTGAATGGGGCACGGCAGTGTGATCTTGGGCGTAGGCAGTGTGGATTTCGTAATATGGCCCATTTATTCTATTTTGGGCCCATTTTCAGTTATTTTCGTCCTCCGGTGCTCTTCTGAGTATAAAACATGAAAACAAAGGATTAAGAGCACCAAATTACATAATTCAGGGCTTAAACCATCCAAAAGCATGCTAAATGTGGGCTTAAAATATGTTACTTTTACGGTTTATCAAATACCCCCACACTTAAGATTTTACTTGTCCTCAAGCAAAATTCTCAACTCATAATTAAAATGAACTTCCTTGATTCATAATATTTATTAATAATGTTTCATCATAATTCAAATATAATTCATACATGGATAATTCAATTCAAAGAGTTCTAAAGACTCAAACAATCAAAGTCGTAGTTTTTATAGTATGAAAACGTAGTTGTTTCCCCTGACCTTAATAATTACCTCTGATTCAAAATCGACAAGAATTGACATTCTCACTAAAGATTCACTCAAATCACTCGAAGTGTTTAAGGTTCAGAATTAAGCACTCAAATGTCAAACATGTAGTGTTAATCCCATAGGCTTGCATGAAAATCAAATCTCCACCACTATAGTATGAGATGATACATAAATCAAAAGGTCTTTGACAGGGTTGTAATGGGGCTTGGGTTAAAGGTGTGGATAAAGGCTGAATTAGATGGTTATAATCGAGACTGACCTGATAAATTACCTAACTAGTAATATAACTACTCCTAAATAATTACATCAATTGAAAACTAGTAATACGAGTTTTTTCTCTTCGAGATTTGGAATTTACATGCATAAGCTCACCTAACATAAAACTAATAATGAATATACATTGATTTTTTTAAGAACAAGTCAAATGATGAATTTACTACTAAAATAAAATAATTAGGCAACCAATCAAATCAAATCCCAATATAAGGGTAGTCAAATGGAATGGTGATAACAAATACAAAGGGTTTTGGTTTAATATTAGTGGGTAAGTTAATAAAAAGGGTTGTTAGGATCAAATGGGTTCACTAGGGCTTAATTATGAAGGTAGGCTTTTAATGGAGTGAGTGGGTTAAATCCTAGGTGTCTTTATCATCTTTGTATATCAAATCAAAGGTTTAGTCTCGACATGTATAAACAATGCAAGTTCTAGAATAACAGATCAATGTTGACACACTCATAATCAAAAAAGTGAGCAAGAAAAAGAATATATGCTTTAAAAAGGCTCAAAATCTCATAAAAATTATGGGTGTTTGATATCAACCTCGTAAATTTCAAACTTCAAGATAATAATTAGATTCAGGTAGACAACCTAACAAAATTTTTTTAAATTTTGAAGAATAGACTTATCATGCTTTTAGTATTCTTCAAATTTAATCATCAATGCACAATTATCAATGACTTAATCCAAAACATATCAATAAAAATCATAAATCAAGGGAAATTCCATTCTAATCATAATATAAAAAGCTTACTTCAAGATAAGATATCATTCAGGGATTTGAGAATAATGCAGAAAGTTAGGCACTTTCTTAAAATAAATATTCACCCCCCTCACACTTAAGATGTACATTGCCCTCAATGTACAAAGATGGATAATAACACATTAATAATAAAATCATAAGGTAGGGAGAGAAGTGAAACTTCCTTGATTCTGGATGAGATCCTTGGAGGATGTTTCATGATGGATGTAATGACTAGGTATAAGTGATAAATTTGTTCCTTGAGTTGTATATTAATTGTATCTAATCTGCAAAGTCATCAATGAAATATTTAGGGACAAATATTTAATGAAAGTTGTTAGAGATACTCGAGGGTTAGATAACCAGTGATAAAAGAAACTGAAGTGTACTAAAGAAAAATTCTAACAAGACAAAATAAAAAGTTTAATAACTGAAAATTAAACATAAATAATAATAAAAAAGTGGCAAATAAAGATAAGAAAAAAGGACTCAAAGGTCCTCGTCATATGCTTAGTCACTGGGTGGTCGAGGCGGCGATAAATGAAAGTGGTGACAAATCTGCTGAAGCGTGGCCTCAATGCCGTCAAATCTTCGAGCAGTATCATTGAATTGTTGACTACAGTAGTGCTCAAACTGAGTGAGGCGAGCAGAAATGTCCGAAAGTGAAGCTGTTGCATGGGATGGTGGTGGGACATCATCAGTAATGTCCTCAGGATCTTCCTCGTCGGTGGGGAGGGCTAGTCGGTATTGAGAAAGATTGGTTCCACGTCGATATTTGATCATCCTTGATCGCAGAAATCAGAGTTTTAAAATTTATAAAAGAATGATCAAAACTTGAAAACTAACTCAGACAACGATTAAAAGTAAGTGTACCTATCGAACAGTAGTATAGCTTAGGCAAGACTGGATATCGAACCCAAAAGAACTAAAAGTACTAATACTAACTTTCTTTTTATTATTTAGCCTTAAAATTAGAGTGAAGTTGCTTTTAACTATATTGACAAAGACTAAACTAAGGACACAAAGGCAAAAAGGACGAATAGGAAAATAACTTTGAAGGAAAACTCAGTTGATTATGATGATACCTTTAGGAAGAATCCACCTAGACTTCACTTATTAATTAACCCTAAATTATATGATTTCTTTTACTTAGCTTGATCCGTGAGACTCCCTAACCTATATTAAACCCTCTTTCGAGGCGAATAACGTCTAGCCCTAGGTTAATTAGTGGAACTCTCGTTCACTTATAATAACCCCCTAGGATATCAGTAAATAGATCAATGGACTCCCATATTAGGTTTCACCATAATCCGGCAAAATCTCGTAACCCTATCTCTAGGCGTTCGATCAACTCCTCTTAATTATGTTAGATCTACTCTTAGACAGGGTCTATTCCTTCTCCACCTAAGCACATTAGATTTGGATTAAGCAACATAATTAAGAACAAACTAAGTAATTACCATATAACTTAAAAATCAAATAAAATGATCCATCTAGGTTTCATCCCCTTCAGCTATCTGAGGGGTTTAGTTCATAATGAATAAACAAAACATCGCAAGAGAAAAGATAAAACAAAACATAAGAAAATCCTAAAACCCCTGAAGGATTTGAAGGAGAATTTCACCATCTTGAGTATAATTCTGACTTCTTGGGATGGATCAACTGGCTATCTTTGCATTATTCCCTAACTCTGACCTTCTCGGCTTGGTTCCTTGGCGTAGCTTTGACACCCCTTCAAAGATGGTACTTAGGGGTTATATATAGGCTCTTGGAATGCGATTCTTTCTCCCCAAATACCTTTTCTGACTGAAATTCGTCATTCTGACGACAGAGGCACGGCCATGTAGCACACCCGTGTGGATCAACTCCAGGCCATGTTCGGATTTCTAACTTGAGGCACGGCCGTGTGAATCAGGGGATAGACCGTGTACTAGATGTTAGGCATGGCACGGCCATGTGGTCACCGGGCTAGGTCGTGTCGAATTCATGATATGGCCCATTTACTCCGTTTTGGGCCCGTTTTATGTTCTTTTCATCCTTGGGTGCTTTCTTGGGTATAAGACATGAAAAGGAAGGATTAAGAGCACCTTTTTACATAAATCAAGGGATAAATCATCCAAAAGCATATTAAATGTGGGCTTAAAATATGTTACTTTTACGGTTTATCAAATACCCCCACACTTAAGCTTTTGCTTGTCCTCAAGCAAAATTCTCAACTTACAATTAAAACGAACCTTCCATGATTCATAATTCCTATCAACAATGCCTTATCCTAATTCATAGATAATTTATACATGGATAATTCAACTCAAATATTCCAAAAGATTCAAACAAGATAAGTTATACATTTGTAGCACGAAAACATAGGTGTTTCCCTTCATCTAAATAATTACCTTTAATTCAAAACCTACAAGGATTGACATCCTCACAAAAGATTCACTCAAATCACTCGAAAAGTGTTTTAAGGGTTAAAATTAAGCACTCATAAGTCGAACCTGAAAAGTTAATCCCATAAGCTTGCGTGAAAATTAAATCTCCACCATTGTAAAATGAAATGATAAACAGATCAAAAGGTCTTTGTTAGGGTTGTAACAGGGCTAGGGTTAAAGGTGTGGATAAAGGCTGAAATTAGAAGGTTAGAATCGAGATTGAATTGATAAGTTACCTACCTAAAAATTTCTAAGATAACAATTGCATAAACTAAAAATAATCCTACTAATACGAGCTTTTCTTTTGATAATTAGACTTTAACTTGTATAAGCTCACTCTTCATAATACTAATACTGAATATACTTCTTTTTTTTAAGAACAAACTAAATACAAGATAAATTTAACTACCAGAATAATAAACTTAGGTAACTAGCTCAAATTAAATCTCGATTAAGGGTAGTCAAAAGAAAGGGTGATAACAAATACAAAGGGTTTTGGGTTAAAATTAGCTGATAAGTCAATAAAAGGTTTTTTAGGCTCAACAGGGTTCACTAAGGGTTAATTATAAGGGTAGGCTATTTAGTGGAGTAAATGGGTTAAAACCTAAGTGCCTTTATCATCTCGGTATATCAAATCATAACTGTGGTCTTGACATGTATAATCGAGGCAAGTTCTAGAATAACAATTCATAGTTGACACACTCATAATCAAGAAGTGAGCATGAAAAAAAAATGTATGCTCTATAAGGCTCAAACTCTTACAAAAATTATGGGTGTTTTTGACATCAACCTTGTAAATCTCAAATTTCAAGATAACATTCAAATTCTAGTTGACAACCTAAAATTTTAATTTTTAGAAAATTAGACTAATCATGCTTGATTCCCTAGTATTCTTCAAATTTAATTATCAATGACTTAATCTAAAACATATCAATAGAAATCATAAATCAAAGAAAACTTCATTCAAATCGTAATATGAGAAACTTCTTTTAAGATCAAGGCTTAATTCAGGGATTTTCAGATAATACTATAATTAACCCCAACATTTAAGATGTACATTGCCCTCAATGTACAAAGATGCATAATATCAAAATAATCATAAAATCATAAGATAGGGAGAGAAGTGAAACTTCGTGAATTTTGGATGAAGTCAATGAAAAGAAACCGGATAGGATTGGAGGTGAATGTGGGAAAACGTCTCGAACCGTTTGAAATTGAATCCTCGAAGCAGCCGGTCTGATTTTATTATATCCTAAGCTAAATCTAAATATCATAAAGAATAAGAAGAAGAAAATAGAATAAAAAATTTAAAAAATGAAATGAAAATAAAATAAAAATAAAAACAAAAATAAATAATGGAAAATGGTAGACAACTAGAAGATGGGAGAATGAGTTTTAAATAGAGGTGTAGCCCGTGTTTTGGAATTTTGAATTTTGGACGCGTTCATGGTGTTCGAGCACGGCCGTGGGTGTAGTGCCACACCCGTGTCTTTCTTCATACAGTCATTTACTACGGGTGTGCTCCTCCCATGTTCGATAAGTCAGAATGCTGGCATGATTGGTAAGCACGGCCGTGTTTAGCCCGTGCTTAACAAGTCAGTAACCTCGCACGGGGCGTCGGCACGGGCGTGGACTATTATCACCACCCGTGTTGGAAAAAAAAATTTTCTATGTCGTGCACGGCTACTAGCACGCCATGGTTCATCCCCTAGCTTTCACACGGCCACGGGCACGCCTGTGTGTAGGGCCGTGTGGCCTAGAAATCTACCCTTTGGTTAGTTTATGGTAAGGTGCTAAAAGGAAATAAAAAGAAAAGAAAAAGAAAAGAAAAGAAAAGAAAAAATAAAAAATAAAAAAATGTAAAAATGGGGTTAGTGCTCGGGTTGCCTCCCGAGAAACGCTCGTTTATAGTCTTAAGCTAGACTTTACCTCTCATTCATATGGTCATGGTGGTTTGAGGAGGTGAAAATCCTTTCTCATGCGATCACTTTGGATATGGATATATAGTTTAAGTCGAGTAATGTTTACCTCAAAAATGTCGAATTTAGGATTGCTTACCTCGACTGTGCCGTATAGGAAGACATTAAGTACCCCAAAAGTGATTTTTTCATTTGCCATGAGGTCTGAATTGGTGATTGGAGGGTTTTCCTTATTCAACAATATTTTATCCCCTATTTTGAAGTGATTTGTTGTTTCTATCGGCTCATTTGGGGTTTCCTTCGATTTCACTTCATGCGGTTCCTGTTCCTCTTTGACTTGTGATTCCTCATCTTTTAGTTTGTCAACCCTAAGGCTTTGTTCCTTAGGTATTTCTTCTTTGTTGGCATGAGGTCTAAGATCTAGCTCAGCTAAGTGATTTTGCGATGCTTCCTATAAAGAAGGTTGAACCAAATAATTATCAATAGAATTAACGTTCGTACCTTCATTACTTGATATCCTATCTGAGTTAAGAGCTTGAAGAGTGATTGTTTTGTCGTCTTCACGAAGTGTGAGTTCACCAGATTCTTCCTCTGTGTGGTCCTTCTTTATTGCATCGGGATATGGCGCACGAGGTTGGTATTCTTTATCACTTGATGTTTTGGCCAAGTCAAGAGCTTGAAGAATGACTATCTCGTCGCCTACGCAAAATATGAGTTCACCTGCATAGATATCAATTTTAGCTCTGGCAGTTTCTAAAAAGGGTCTTCCTAAAATTAAAGGAATATTATTGTCCTCATCCATGTCTAAGACAACAAAATCTACTGGGAATATGAATTTATCGATTTTGATTAGAACATTTTCTATTATACCACTAGGAATTCTGATAGTTTTATCAATTAACTGAATGCTCATCCTAGTTTGTCTGGGTTTCCCTAGACCTAGTTGTTTAAACATTTTATAAGGCATAACATTGATGCTTGCCTCTAAATCAGCTAAAGAATCAATAGATAAACTACCAATTTTAATTTCTGTGGTAGTCTATTTTGTAGAATTGCCGAGCACTTTGCGTTGAGTTCCACATATGATTCCTCGTCTATCATTTGCTTTTTCATTAACAGCTACCCTAAAAATTTTCTAGAGTCTGGCATCTGCGAAAGAGCTTCAAGAAGAGGTAAGTTGATATGTAATTTCTTTAAAAGTTTAAGAAACTTACGGAATTGTTCCTCTGTATCGTCTCTCTTTAATGCTTCGTGGTAAGGAATACGAGGTTGGTATTCTTTTATTATCAGCTTTGGCTTTTCTTATGTCACCTCTACCTTACCTTCGTCTACCTTGTCTTCTTGTTTTGATATGGGTTCGTTTATCTCTGCATTTTCCTGAGCTGCTATTGCTTGAGTTTGCTCCTTTGGATTAATCTCAGTGTTACTTGGTAGACGTTCTTGCGGTCGTTCGGACATTAACTTTGTAAGTTGTTCGACTTCCTTAGTGATTTCCCCAACTTGGCTCTTGATCTCTTCAATCAATGTTCGCTGGTTTGTTTCAGTGTTGCTTGGCAAGCTTTCTTGTGGTTGTTCTAAGATTAGCTTAGCAAGCTGACCTCACTGATCCTTGATCCCTTGAATCGATGCTTCTTGTTTTTTTTTCTATATTTTGGCAGCGCCAGCATCTGTTAAAGGTTCGACTTATCTTCCTACTGGTGAGGTGGTTGTTGAAAATTTGGAGGAAGTTCCTGTCCTTGGCTACTTTGATCATTCCACGAGAAATTGGGATGGTACCTCCAACCTGCATTATAAGTGTCATTATAAAATTATTTTGAGGTCTAGAGTAGTTACCCATATAGTGGACTTGTTCGTTCTCCATGCCATATCCGTAGGGTGGGTACTCAGGATTCGCCACGCCTCCTAGATTCGAAACGTATTGCATTGCTGGGTGTACCTGCGAGCGACTACACAAACCATCAATCTTTTTATTCATCACCGCTAGCTGGGTATATAACCTGGTGAACACGTCGAGGTCGAAGGCACTGGCTGCTTTAGTAGGAATTGTCCTCACGACTTGCCACTGATAATTAATCAGTGCCATTTTCTCTATAGATTAAAATTATCTGCCAAAAGAAAAATAGAGGAAAAATTAGCAAAGTAAAAATAAAAAATAAAAAAATAAAAAATAATAATGAAAATAAATTGCAATAATAAAAAAATGGCTAAAGTAATAAAAATAGAGCTTTCTTAATATTTTAGTTCCCCGGCAACGGCGCCAAAAACTTAATCACTGAAATCAGAGTTTTAAAATTTACAAAAGAATGATCAAAACCTAAAAACTGACTCTGACAATGATTAAAGGCAAGTGTACCTATCGAACAGTATTATATCTAAGGCAAGACCGTATATCGAACCTTAAGGAACTAAAAGTACTAATACTAACTTTCTTTTTACTATTTAGCCTTAAAATTAGAGTGAAGTTGCTTTTAACTATATTGACGAAGACTAAACTAAGGACACAAAGACAAAAAGGATGAATAGGAAAATAACTTTGAAGGAAAACTCAGTTGATTACAATGATACCTTCAGGAAGAATCCACCTAGACTTCACTTATTAATTAACCCTAAATTATATGATTTCTTTTACTTAGCTTGATCCGTAAGACTCCCTAACCTATATTAAACCCTCTCTCGAGGCGAATAACATCTAACCCTAGGTTAATTAGTGGAACTCTCGTTCACTTATAATACCCCCCAGGATAGCAGTAAATCGATCAATGGACTAGCATATTAGGTTTCACCCTAATCCGACAAAATCTCGTAACCCTATCTCTAGGCGTTCGATTTACTCCGCTTAATTATGTTAGATATACTCTTAGGTAGGGTCTATTCCTCCTCCACCTAAGCACATTAGATTTGGATTAAGCAACATAATTAAGAACAAACTAAGTAATTACCATATAACTTAAAATCAAATAAAAGGATCCATCTAGGTTTCTTCCCCTTCAGGTATCTGAGGGGTTTAGTTCATAATGAATAAACAAAACATCGCAAGAGAAAAGATAAAACAAAACATAAGAAAATCCTAAAACCCCCTGAAGGATTTAACAGAGAATTCCGCCGTCTTGAGTATAATTTTGGCTTCTTCGGATGGATCAACTGGCTATCTTCACGTTATTCCCTAACTCTAACCTTCTCGGCTTGGCTCTTTGGCCTTGCTTTGACACCCCTTCAAATGTGGTACTTAAGGGGTATATATAGGCTCTTGGAATGCGATTCTTTCTCCCCAAGTATCCTTTTCCGACTGAAATTGCTCATTCTGACGACAGAGGCACGGCCATGTAGCACGCCCGTGTGGATCGACTCCAGGCCGTGTTCGGATTTCTAACTTGAGGCACGATCGTGTGAATCGGGGGATAGACCGCGTGCTAGATGTTAGCGTGGCACGACCGTGTGGTCCGTTTTATGTTCTTTTCATCCTTGGGTGCTTTTCTGGGTATAAAACATGAAGAGAGAGGATTAAGAGCACCTTTTTACATAAATCAAGGGATAAATCATCCAAAAGCATATTAAATGTGGGCTTAAAATATGTTACTTTTACGGTTTATCAAGTACCCCCACACTTAAGCTTTTGCTTATCCTCAAGCAAAATTCTCAACTTACAATTAAAACGAACCTTCCATGATTCATAATCCCTATCAACAATGCCTTATCCTAATTCATAGATAATTTATACATGGATAATTCAACTCAAAGATTCCTAAAGATTCAAACAAGATAAGTTATACATTTGTAGCACGAAAACATAGGTGTTTCCCTTCATCTAAATAATTACCTTTAATTCAAAACCTACAAGGATTGACATCCTCACAAAAGATTCACTCAAATCACTCGAAAAGAGTTTTTAGGGTTAAATTTAAGCACTCATAAGTCGAACCTGAAAAGTTAATCCCATAAGCTTGCGTGAAAATTAAATCTCCACCGCTGTAAAATGAAATGATAAACAGATCAAAAGGTCTTTGTTAGGGTTGTAGCGGGGCTATGGTTAAAGGTGTGGATAAAGGCTGAAATTAGAAGGTTAGAAGCAAGATTGAATTGATAAGTTACCTACCTAAAAATTTCTAAGATAACAATTGCATAAACTGAAAATAATCCTACTAATACGAGCTTTTCTTTTGATAATTAGACTTTAACTTGTATAAGCTCACTCTTCATAATACTAATACTGAATATACTTCTTCTTTTTTTTAAGAAAAACTAAATACAAGATAAATTTAACTACCAGTGAAACACCCCAAACCCGGCCCACGAGCTTTGACCAGATTTGGTATGTTCCTCAAGTAAACCAGTTTCAATTTCTTTTGTTACTTAGAGAAAAACTTGTGTGATTAAAAAAAATATTGTTTGGGTTGGGCTTGTGTTGAAAACAAACTGGATTTTTATATTAGAAAACCCCTTTTTAATATTAAGTGATAAAACATATAGAGTATATTTTAAAATAAAATACCTAGTCTTTAACTTAATCAAAATTTGTAACACAATAAAACAACAAGTAGAAATAAAATCGTTCATCATGGCCTTATGGCCTTATTACATCAAATAGTTTCCAAAATATTTCAAAGTACTAAAATAAATTCAAGAGTCCATAAAAATATAAACTTCATGTTGAGCATGGCCACCACAAGTACTGTCGTCCCGGTCCATCACTGTTCATCACCTGAAACATGGTCCCACAACGAGGTGAGTCAAATGACTCAATGTGTACACGACACTAAATCATAATAGAATCAGGCATACAATAGTTACACATTTAAAACATAAAATACAAGTTATGATGCATTCCCAAACCCAAACCTAATTGTCCATCCGCTACACACCCCGTACTGCCGGGTCACACACCGTAGGACTACTAAGTCAACCCTCCTTCCGCTTATACACCATCGAAAGCGATCATTTTGCGATCGACGTGCTCATCGCCCATATAAATTTGTGGCATAGCCACTGATAATTGTGTCATGAGACACCACATTCGAATAATGTAACCGGTTACCACATTCGGATAATGTGGCCAAGTCACCACATTCGGATAATGTGACCGAAGTCACCACATTCGATAGTGAGAGACAAGTCACCACATTCACTTCCCTTTCTCATATAACCCGAATGCCCCATATTATTCATATTATGCATATCATACTTAAATTCACATTCATGTCACTTTTCACATGTTAAATATAACATATTTCGTAATCCTAGTAGAAGTAAGAAACGTACCTGAGTACTTAGTACCATATCATGGTACTTTAGCCACTTTCATATACTTAATAACACGTATATTAATAAACATAGCCATAATACATATTATAAAGTAGTGTGGGGTACACACCTGATTCGCTTAGCAAATTCCTTGAGATCCCGAAAAGCTTGATCTAATGCGTAGATCCTTAATCCCTACATTTGATTAATCACTTACTACTTTAATAAAAAGCCATTCGGCCACAAATCCAAATCCTAGTAGGATTAGTATTCTTAAACTTATCTTGTTTGCCGATTTGATTAATAATCAAATCCCAAAATTTGTAGTATTCCTTCCTTAAAAATCGGCTAGCCACCAAATCATTTAACTAGGTCAATTTTCAGCTTTTGAATAAATAGGAAATAATTCTAAATACCAAAAATAAGCCTTGGCCGAATACTTCATATGCTTACCTTGTGGATTTTAAATCCCGAAACTCACCGAATAACTAGGGAACACGTGGCCTATAGTGTACCTTCAGGAAAAGAACTTCTCTTTCCTTGTAGTCGACACTTAGTAAATCCGAAAGATCTCTTCAAAGTTTCGGCAACAAGATATTAATGGGGTTAGTCCTAGATTTCTAGCAAATCTTAAAAGAAAAAGGATGAAACCGAATGAGATCTTACCCTTACTTGAAGAAATCGATTGCACCTTCACTTCAATCTTCAGAGATTCGGCTATGGCTAGATGATGATCTCACAACTTTCGGCTTTTGGAGGGATTAGAGAAGGAAGAATAAAGATGGAGGATTCGGCTAGAACACAAGGTGTTTTGGCTTGGCAAAAATAAAAGAAGAAGATTTGGTGAAGAGAATTCGTGAGAGAGGCTTTCAAAGAATAGAAAATAATGCAGAATGGCCTCTCTTTTCCTTTTATAGCCGAAATTACTAAGCTAGAGTCCCTTACTTGGCCACCACTCTTCTATTTTGATAGCTTTATCCCTTTAATTATCATAAATAAAAGAGTTTAATCTAACATTTATCTCTTCAAAATAACCCAATTTAAAAATCCTTTATATTTTACCTTTTTAATCGAATATTTATGAAAATAAAACACCTCCTTTCTAGAAGCATGTGCCGTCCACCTCAGTCTTCTGGAAGCAAAAATAAGACCTCCTTTATTTGCTTCCCAAGTGACTCGAACTCAGGCTCATTCGTCTTGCATATGGCGCCATTTCCATAGGCCCTAAGTGACATCTTCAGGCCATTTTTCCAAGCCTGTTTGTGTGTCAAATTTCACAAACCTTTTCTTTTAAGGCCACCTTGCCTTAATTTCCCCTTTTGAACCTTAAAACTCGTCATTTCTAGGTCATTTCTAAGTTTCCAAAAATTTTCATTTGGCTCTGTAAACTTGACATTTCCTTACATTTCCTTACATTTCCAAGTTTCTAGAAATGTTCACTTTCCTCGTTCGAGTCATTTCTAAATCATTTCCTTACATTTCCTAGTTTCCAAAAATGATTATTTTCCTCTTTTGAACTTAACATTTCCATACATTTCCAGGTTTCCAAAAATGTTCACTTTCCACTTTTGAATCATTTCCAAATCATTTCTGGGTTTCCAAAAATGTTCATTTCTAAATCATTTCCATGCATTTCTAGGACATTTCCTTACATTTCCAAGACATTTCCTTTCATTTCCAACATTTCTAAAAATGCACTTTCCTTACATTTCCAAGGTTTCCAGAATTCACATAACACATTCATATCACAATAGACATGCTATTTCATAAAATTAAGCAAGAATGCACAAGCCCATTTTCATGTCCATAAACTCCTAAAAATTTTCCTTAAGGCCTCATTCACCTAACTTCTCCTTTAAAAATAAAATTCCAATACTTTTCGAAGACTTCCTCCTACATCCTTGGATTCTCAAAACCCTTAAAACATGCTCAACCACACTTAAAGCCTACTAACACTTGAGTTATGCTCCAAACGCATAACCCCTAATCTAGGATGTTACAACCAGAATAATAAACTTAGGTAACTAGCTCAAATCAAATCTTGATTAAGGGGTAGTCAAAAAAAAGGGTGATAACAAATACAAAGGTTTTGGGTTAAAATTAGCGGATAAGTCAATAAAAGGGTTGTTAGGCTCAACAGGGTTCACTAAGGGTTAATTATAAGGGTAGGCTATTTAGTGGAGTAAGTGGGTTAAAACCTAAGTGCCTTTATCATCTCGGTATATCAAATCATAACTGTGGTCTTGACATGTATAATCGAGGCAAGTTCTAGAATAACAGTTCATAGTTGACACACTCATAATCAAGAAGCGAGCATGGAAAAAAATGTATGCTCTATAAGGCTCAAATTCTTTCAAAAATTATGGGTGTTTTTGACATCAACTTTGTAAATCTCAAATTTCAAGATAACATTCAAATTTCGGTTGACAACCTAAAATTTTAATTTTTAGAAAATTAGATTTATCATGCTTGATTCCCTAGTATTCTTCAAATTTAATTATCAATGCACAATTATCAATGACTTAATATAAAACATATCAATAGAAATCATAAATCAAAGAAAATTTCACTCAAATCGTAATATGAGAAACTTACTTTAAGATCAAGGCATAATTCAGGGATTTTCAGATAATACTATAATTAACCACCCACACTTAAGATGTACATTGCCCTCAATGTACAAAGATGGATAATATCAAAATAATCATAAAATCATAAGATAGGGAGAGAAGTGAAACTTCCTAAATTTTAGATGAAGTCAATGAAAAGGAACTGGATAGGATTGGAGGTGTACGTGGGAAAGCGTCTCGAACTATTTGAAATTGAATCCTCGAAGCAGCCGGTCTGATTTTATTGTATCATAAGCTAAATCTAAATATCATAAAGAAAAGAAGAAGAAAATAAAACAAATAAAGTAAAAAAAATGAAATGAAATGAAAATAAAAATAAAAATAAAAATAAATAATGGAAAATGGAAGACAATTAGAAGATGGGAGAACGAGTTTTAAATAGAGATGTAGCCCGTGTTTTGGAATTTTGAATTTTGGGCGCGTTCATGGTGTTTGGGCATGGCCGTGGGTGTAGTGCCACACCCGTGTCTTTCTTCATACAGTCATTTACTACGAGTGTGCTCCTCCCATGTTTGATAAATCAGAATGCTGGCACGGTTGGTAGGCACGGCCGTGTTTAGCCTGTGCTTAACAAGTCAATAACCTCGTACGGGGCGTCGGCATGGGCGTGGACTATTATCGCCACCATTGTTCAAAAATTTTTTTTCTATGTCATGCACGGCTACTAGCACGCCATGGTTCATCCTCTGGCTTCAACACGGCCACGGGCACGCCCGTGTGTAGGGCCGTGTGGCCTAGAAATTTGCTCTTTGGTTAGTTTATGGTTAGGTGCTAAAAGGAAACATAAAAGAAAAGAAAAAAATAAAAGAAAGAAAAAAATAAAAAATAGAAAAAAAGTAAAAATGGGGTTACTGCTCGGGTTGCCTCCCAAGAAGGGCTCGTTTATAGTCTTAAGCTAGACTTTACCTCTCATTCGTATGGTCATGGTGGTTTGAGGAGGTGAAAATCCTTTCTCATACGATCACTTCGGTTATGGATATATAGTTTGAGTCGAGTAATGTTTACCTCAAAAATGTTGAATTTAGGATTGCTTACCTCGACTGTGCCGTATAGGAAGACATTAAGTACCTCAAAAATGATTTTTTCGTTTGCCGTGAGGTCTGAACTGGTGATTGGAAGGTTTTCCTTATTCAACAATATTTGATCCCCTATTTTGAAGTGATTTGTTGTTTCCATCGGCTCGTTTGGGGTTTCTTTCGGTTTCACTTCATGCGTTTCCTGTTCCTCTTTGATTGTGATTTATCATCTTTTAGTTTGTCAACTCTAAGGCTTTGTTCCTTAGGTATTTCTTCTTTGTTGGCACGAGGTCTAAGATCTAGCTCAGTTAAGTGATTTTGCGATGCTTCCTGTAAAGAAGGTTGAACCGAATAATTATCAATAGAATTAACGTTCGTACCTTCATTACCTGATGTCCTAGCTGAGTTAAGAGCTTGAAGAATGATTGTTTCTTCGTCTTCACGAAGTGTGAGTTCACCGGATTCTTCCTCTGTGTGGTCCTTCTTTATTGCATCGGGATATGGCGCACGAGGTAAGTATTCTTTATCACTTGATGTTTTGGCCGAGTCAAGAGCTTGAAGAGTGACTATCTCGTCGCCTACGCGAAATATGAGTTCACCTACATAGATATCAATTTTAGCTCTGGCAGTTTCTAAAAAGGGTCTTCCTAAAATTAAAGGAATATTATTGTCCTCATCCATGTCTAAGACAACAAAATCTACTGGGAATATGAATTTATCAATTCTGATTGGAACATTTTCTATTATACCCCTAGGAATTCTGATAGTTTTATCAATTAGCTGAATGCTCATGCTAGTTTGTCTGGGTTTCCCTAGACCTAGTTGTTTAAACATTTTATAAGGCATAACATTGATTCATGCCCCTAAATCAGCTAAAGAATCAATAGATAAACTACCAATTATGCATGGAATTGTAAAACTCCCTAAATTTCTGTGGTTGTCTATTTTGTGGAATTGCCGAGCACTTTGTGTTGAGTTCCACATGTGATTCCTCGTCTATCCTTTGCTTTTTCATTAATAGCTCCCCTAAAAATTTTCTAGAGTCTGGCATCTACGAACGAGCTTCAAGAAGAGGTAAGTTGATATGTAATTTCTTTAAAGGTTTAAGAAACTTACCGAACTGTTCCTCTGTATCGTCTCTCTTAATGCTTCGGGATAAGGAATACGAGGTTGGTATTCTTTGATTATCGATTTGGCCTTTTCTTGTGTCACCTCTACCTTCCCTTCGTCTACCTTGTCTTCTTGTTTTGAGATGGGTTCGTTTATCTCTGTATTTTCCTGAGCTGCTATGGCTTGAGTTTGCTCCTTTGGATTAATCTCAGTGTTACTTGGTAGATGTCCTTGCGGTCGTTCGGACATTAACTTTGTAAGTTGTTCGACTGCCTTAGTGATTTCCCCAACTTGGCTCTTGATCTCTTCAATCAACGTTCGTTGGTTTGTTTCACTGTTGCTTGGCAAGCTTTCTTGGAGTTGTTCTAAGATTAGCTTAGCAGGCTGACCTAACTGATCCTTGATTCCTTGAATAGATGCTTCTTGTTTTGTTTCTATATTTTGGCAGCGTGTTTCTATGTTTGCTACGAATTTTTCCAGCATCTGTTCAAGGTTCAACTTATCTTCCTGTTGGTGAGGTGGTTGTTGAAAATTTGGAGAAAGTTCCTGTCTTTGGCTACTTTGATCATTCCACGAGAAATTGGGATGGTACCTCCAACCTGCAGTATAAGTGTCATTATAAAAATTATTTTGAGGTCTAGAGTAGTTATCCATATAGTGGACTTGTTTGTTCTCCATGCCATATCCGTAGGGTGGGTACTCAGGATTCGCCACGCCTCCTAGATTCGAATCGTATTGCATTGCTGGCTGTACCTGCGAGCGACTACACAAACCATCAATCTTTTTATTCATCATCTCTAGCTGGGTAGATAACCTGCTGAACATGTCGAGGTCGAAGGCACTGGCTCTTTTAGTAGGAATTGTCCTCACGAGTTGCCACTGATAATTATTCAGTGCCATTTTCTCTATAGACTAAAATTATCTGCCAAAAGCAAAATAGAGGAAAAATTAGCAAAGTAAAAATAAAAAAATAATAATGAAAATAAATTGCAATAATAAAAAAATGGCTAAAGAAATAAAAATAGAGCTTTCTTAATATTTTAGTTCCCCGGTAACGGCGCCAAAAACTTGATCACTGAAATCAGAGTTTTAAAATTTATAAAAGAATGATCAAAACCTGAAAACTAACTCTGACAACGATTAAAGGCAAGTGTACCTATTGAACAGTAGTATAACTTAGGCAAGATCGGATATCAAACCCAAAGGAACTAAAAGTACTAATACTAACTTTCTTTTTATTATTTAGCCTTAAAATTTGAGTGAAGTTGCTTTTAACTATATTGACGAAGACTAAACTAAGGACACAAAGACAAAAAGGATGAATAGGAAAATAACTTTGAAGGAAAACTCAGTTGATTACGATGATACCTTCAGGAAGAATCCACCTAGACTTCACTTATTAATTAACCCTAAATTATATGATTTCTTTTACTTAGCTTGATCCGTAAGACTCTCTAACCTATATTAAACCGTCCCTCGAGGCGAATAGTGTCTAACCCTAGGTTAATTATTGGAACTCTCGTTCACTTATAATAACCCCCTAGGATATCAGTAAATCGATCAATGGACTCCTATATTAGGTTTCACCCTAATCCGGCAAAATTTCGTAACCCTATCTCTAGGCGTTCGATCAACTCCGCTTAATTATGTTAGATCTACTCTTAGGCAGGGTCTATTCCTCCTCCACCTAAGCACATTAGATTTGGATTAAGCAACATAATTAAGAACAAACTAAGTAATTACCATATAACTTAAAAATTAAATAAAAGGATCCATCTAGGTTTCATCCCCTTCAGGTATCTGAGGGGTTTAGTTCATAATGAATAAACAAAACATCACAAGAGAAAAGATAAAACAAAACATAAGAAAATCCTAAACCCCCTAAAGGATTTGAAGGAGAATTCCATCGTCTTGAGTATAATTTCAACTTCTTGGGTTGGATCAACTTGCTATCTTCGCGTTATTCCCTAACTCTAACCTTCTCGGCTTGGCTCCTTGGCCTAGCTTTGACACCCCTTCAAAGGTGGTACTTAGGGGGTATATATAGGTTCTTGGAATGCGATTCTTTCTCCCCAAGTATCCTTTTCCGACTAAAATTGCTCATTCTGACGACAGAGGCACGGCTATGTGGCCCGCCCGTGTGGATCGACTTTAGGCCGTGTTTGGATTTCTAACTTGAGGCATGGCCGTGTGAATCAAAGGATAGATCGTGTACTAGATGTTAGGCGTGGCACGGCAGTGTGGTCACCGAGCTAGACCGTGTCGAATTCATGATATGGCCATTTACTCTGTTTTAGGCCCATTTTATGTTCTTTTCATCCTTGGGTGCTTTCCTGGGTATAAGAGATGAAAAGAAAGGAATAAGAGCACCTTTTTACATAAATCGAGGGATAAATCATCCAAAAGCATATTAAATGTGGGCTTAAAATATGTTACTTTTACGGTTTATCAATCCTCATATGCAGCATAGTCTGGATGCCCTGGGGTACCATCTGCCCAATCAGTGTGAAAGAGGAGGTCTGGGTCTCGGTGTTGAGGAGGTCGAAGTACCGAGCCAAACGTGTGACGTATGGACCCATCGATATGATCCCCCTCCTATGTGGCTCTGTCTGGTGTTGGATGGCACGGGCTATGAAGTAAGCTAGGTCGAAAACGTACCCGTTTGACATGCACCATAGGTAGTAGACGTCGTGAGTATTTACGACGCTGGTGCTTTCGCGTCGACCTATAAGAGTATGAGCCAATATGGCATGTACATACTTATGGGACGGGACAAGGGCCATCGCCTTGGAGCGACTAGGGTCGTAATTGCCCTTGTTAGGGGCTAAGTTGTACCAACAGCTTACGGGGGTGTGGTGAAACTAGCGGTGTAGCTCGGAGAGGTCATTCTCTACTATAAAGTTTTCCGTATAGAGTCCAAGTGCGTCCCCGAATTGTGGTACGCTCAGCTGTCATATGGTGCCTCCCAAGTGGAATTGTATCGTACCCGGATCATCGTATTGTGTCATCACCGTCTAGAGTTGGAAAGTAGAGTAGAGCTCTAAAGTAAGCTCCAAGTACATAGGCTTGGTGATGGTAAAAATTAATCCCACAGATCGGTTCTAAGCAGAGCTCAGACATCGTCTGTGAGACGGACCTGCTCTAAAGCGACCCAATCAATGCATCTACCGGTGCCGAGAGGTCGCACCCGTACTACCTTGTAATGGTCCTCTTGGGCGGCTTGAGGTAATTGGAGGAACTGGTGGCGCACTTCGATGGTTACGCTAGCTCCCTTTCGTTTTTTAGAAGTGGTGGCTGCGATTCGCTTTCCTCGTGACGGTGACATTGTATCTGAAAATAGTTGATATTCATGTAATTTTCTACCAAAATAAAGCAAGTAGTTTGATCAGTACCCAAAATATTCAAAGTCTAAATATGAACATTTCAACCATGAGTAACCATTTCGACAGTGATTAGTTCTATCTAGTTCTAATTAACTAACTAAAAAATGACTAAAATACTTAAGATAGTAATCAAATTAGTTCTAAAATTCTAAAGATTAATTTAACAATAAATAAATAAAAATAATAGTAAAAAGAGACTAAACAAAATGAAATCTTAATCATATAATAGGTAAATAGATGGGAATGTAATATTGAAGGGTGACCAGTAGTGCTTCGAGCGTGGCGACGTGGATGGGTGGAGCACGATAGTGTAGATGTGCAGCACGGGCATGTTCTGTAAATGGTCAAGGTGACACGGCGGTGGAAAACCTATGGGGCGGGCATGTATTGGTTTGGCACGGGCATGGAATGGTTTTTTTTTATGTGTATGTGGGGGAGAGATGGTGATAATGGATAAGGAAAGTCAAGGATTGGCATTTTTTTTATGGTGGCCGATGGGGGTAGAGGGTGTTTGAGGGAGAACGGCTAGGGTTGGGGTTTGGGAAGAAATTTGGGGAAAACAGGGGCTGTGTTTCTTTAAATAGGAAAGGGGCCACGGATAGAGGCCACGCCCGTGTGTCTGTTAGCCCGTGCTTTTCGCGATTTTCAAATTTGGGTGCGTTTGTGATGTTGCCCACGCCTGTGTTCCCTGGGCGTGTGCTATTATGTTCGCTTCTCCCACGCCCATGCTTTAAGTTGCCACACCCGTGTATTTATAGTCAGTGTCTCACACGGTTGGTTGGCACGAGCGTGGCTTATGCTCGTGCTTAGTTACTCAAGTTAGACCACGGTCGCATCGCACGGCGGTGGTCTTTTTATCGCAACCCATGTTGGGGAAAAATTTCTCTTCTTCTTCTCACACGTCTACCTGCACGCCCGTTTTTCATCCGATGTTGACCAGACGGCCATGGGCACGCCCGTGTGTAAGGCCGTGTGGTAGGAAACCTGCACTTTACTGAATCAGTTAGTTTGATTTAGGTGCTAAAAAAAAGAGAATAAAAATAAAATGTGAAAATTAATGGGGTTAGTGAAGTTAGTGCTCGGGTTGCCTCTCGAGAAGCACTCGTTTAAAGTCTTAAGCTAGACTTACCCTATTTTCATTCCTAAAAGAAGGTTCACAGAGCTGAAGCTCCTCTCTTAATTCCTTGAAATCTTCACCATTATAAAATTTCAGTCGATGGCCATTTACCTTGAATCTTCCTTGAGTTGGATGGGTTACCTCGACTGTGCTGTAAGGAAAAATAGATTTTATCATGAATGGGCCTGACCACCTTGATTTCAGCTTTCCAGGAAATAGTTTGAGCCTTGACTTATACAGCACGACTAAGTCTCTGTAACACCCCAAACCCGGCCTATGCGTTAAGGCCGAATTTGACATGTCACACAAAATATACTTTGAGTCCTTTTAATTAAAACAGATTTCAAAATTTTGACGAAGTATTTACTGAGTAAAAGATTTGATTGATAAATTGACAATTTGAGACGTAAGATCTTATAAATCGTAACTTTGAAAATATCGTTAACAGTTCGAGAAAATTTTAAAAGAAATTAAAATATTTTTCGAAAAGAACTAATGAAAATTATAAGAGTTAATTTCCGAGTTAAAAATATGAAAGTTATTATAAAATCCTTTTTGTATATTCATTTTTGAATAAAATGTTTAAGTTTTTTAAAAAAAATAAAATCTCAATTTGGAATACTTAAAGCAGTTTATAAATTCATCAAACAATTAACAAAACAAAAATTAATCCGGAGGCCTTATTACAACCTTAATTTAAAATAGAAAAGTAATTAAAAGTACTAAAAGGAATCCAAATTCCAAATTTAACCGTTTTTAAGTATGGCCTCCACCGAGACATCCACAGCCCAAGTCTCCATCACTGATCATTACTCGAAAGGGATAAGGAAAACGGGGATGAGTTACTAGAACTCAGTGTGTAACCCACTTACCGTTGTCCACTAGGCCAAAATCCATTAAGCAAAAATTTGGGCCTAAGCCCATATACATTAATAATAATGTAATGAATATAACATGAATATGAAATGCAATTCCCAAACCAAGCCTAGTATTCCATCCGCTACACACCACCCGTACCAACCAACACACTTGTGGGGATCAAGTCAACCTACCCCGCCAACACACCAATCGCAGGCATTAAGCCATTTATATGAAATATAATTGTGGACAAGCCACCAGAATAACATAATTTACGTGGCATTGCCACTATTCAGATTTATGGCAGAGCCACCAAAATTTTGTAGCAGAGCTACTAGAACTTCTCTTCAACATTAACCCATCCCATGCAAATCATGTATATAATGCTTAACAAATCACAATAAAACAACAGTAATTTTATTTCAGATATTTATTACAAAAAATTATGGCCCATTATAACAATTTATCAAAATTGGCCCATTAAGCAAATATCATCTTGGCCCATTTCGCAAATTTTCAGATCGGCCGATATAGCAAATTTTCAATCGGCCCATATAGTTAAATATCAATCGGCCCATATAGTCAGATATCAATCGGCCCACATAGTCATATATCAATCGGCCCATATAGTAAATATCAATCGGCCCATATAGTCAAATATTAATCGGCCCATATAGTAAATTATCTTGATTTGGCCCATTAAGGGTATTTTCGTAATCTTTCACGGTGTTAATACCGATTTTATCAATTTTATCAAATAATGAGGTCTAAGCCAATTTTCCCGATTTCACCTTAATACGATTTTAATCAAACGGTTTACTACCAATATGACATTAATCTCTAACCCACAGAAAATGGTGTGAGATTACACACCTAATTATGGTAAGCACTACGCTTTCTCGATCGTCGTCACCTAAAATTTTAAAACGCTTGATTAGTCGACATACGCGATTTAATAAATCTACTTTAAATGAAATGATCTAAAATTTACCCTCGGAATCGTGAACAACTATGATTTGTCAGTTTTCCCCGGTTAACTGTTCACAACCTGGTGGAAAGTCCCGAATCGCCAATGCCTCAAAATTGCGAACGACCACGAATAGTTGATTCCCACCGGATAAGGGTCCACAACCCGGAGGAAAGTCTCGAATCACCGAAACAACCCTTCGCTTGAATTTAGGAGTAGGGATCGTTGATCCTCTCCTTTTGATATCTCTATTTGACTTTCCCTTCGAATCATTACCACAAGCCTCCAAGGATCAATATTACTATAAAATATGGATTGTCAAAAGGGTAGAGATCGACTTACCAATATCCCGAGTGATCAACGATTGGATAGATTAACGATTTAATCCATATAATTATAATCGGTTAATCATCACCATACTAATAGCATCTTAACGAATAAAGAGTGATTATAGAATCCGTGAAGAACTCTTACCTTAAAGATTTTAGGACCAATTTTGATGATACGATGACCTCGGAAAAATCAAAGTTTCGGCCTTCCACTATATCTCTACGAGGAAGAAAATGATTTTGAATGAGAGAAAGAAAGAATGATGAAAAGGTTTCAGTTATAGAGAAAAATGAAAAATGATATTCGGCTATAGAGGGTATGGATTTTGAGAAGAAAAAGAAAGGGTTGAAAAATTTTGTAAAAAGGAATAGAGCGATGAAAAAGGCGTATTTTTGAGGTTTCGGTTCTTCCAAAGGATAAAGAGTGAACAATTTTGTCTCAATGGTTTAGGTACATTCGGCAATCAAGAAGAATGAAGAAAAATATTCTTATTATCAACTTGAAGTTTTGGCATGAAGAGGAAGAATTTGAAGAAAATGGTTTAATTTGACAAAGAGAAAATTTGACCAAAACAAACACTTTGGTTTATCAAAAGGCAAAGCACTAATTCGGAGAAGGTGGACAAAAGATGAATATATGACCAATCAAAAGAGAAAAAAAAAATGCACTATTGTGCTAGTAGGTTTTGGCAAAGAGAATAGCAAATTGGGAGAAGATAACACAAAAGTTGCAAATGGGATTTTTGGCCAAAACAATACCAAGACCTTACCAAATGCCAAAGTAAAAATTTAGCTACCTATCTAAAAAGTAAAAATTTAGCTACCTATCTAACTCCAAAATCGTCCACATGCATTACATTATGGGTTAAAAATTTGCCAACCATACTTTCCATTACATTTTCCCCTTTTTGTGCCAACATGTCTCCCATACTTGCCTTTTCTCTTGATTCCTTTCCCCAACCTCAACCTTTCCTTATTTCCTTTAGCCACCTTACCAAAAATAAAGAAGTCCACCTTGCCATATATACACCTTGGTCGACACTTAAGGAAGGAATACAAAAATAAAAGTAAAAAATTACACACAAAGGGATTCGAACCTCTTCCCTCAAGGTACTACATGTGGCGCCATAACCTCTTTACTATTTGCTCAATTATGCTAACCATTTACTCATTTATTACCATATGCTTTGAGGTCACTTACTCCATCTCCTTAAAGTGCTAAATGCCAAAACTTTTTACTAGGTCCAAATAAACCCCGAGCCTTCTCAAGACCCCTTAAACTTACACAATTAATAATTTGACAATCTTAGCACCAAAAACAATGGGACACATAAAATTCCAAATTTTAGGATGTTACAGTCTCCTATTTCGAATTGCTTTGATTGTTTTAAATGAGCATCATAGTGTCGTTTTGTTGCCTCCTCATATAGTCGTGAATTCTCATAGGCCTCAGCTCGCCATTCATCTAGTTTGTTTAACTGTATTATCCTCTTCTCACCTGCGGTTTTAAGATCGTAATTCAAGAATTTAATAGCCCAGTAGGCTTTGTGCTCTAACTCAAATGGTAGATGCCAACTCTTTTCGTAAACAAGTTTGTACGGGAATGTCCCTAAAGGGGTTTTAAATGCTGTTCTGTAGGCCCATAAGGCATCATCCACTTTTACTGCCCAATTTTTCCTATTTGATTCAACTATTTTCTCTAGGATTCATTTAAGCTATCGATTTGTCACTTCCACTTGCCCACTGGTTTGGGGATGATAAAGGGTAGCTGTTCTGTAGTGTACTACATATTTTCTTAAGACTTTTTCAAATTGAGTATTGCAAAATTGAGTTCCCCTATTACTGATGATTGCTCTGGGTGTTCCAAAATGAGAGAAAAGTTTCTTAAGAAATTTTACTACTGTTCTAGCATCGTTAGTAGGTAAAGCTTGGGCTTCCACCCATTTTGACATGTAATCGACTGCTATTAAGATATATTTATTTTCGAATGAACTAGGGAACGGATCCATAAAGTCAATACCCTATCAAATATCTCACATGATAACATATATGTCTGAGGCATTTCATCACGTTTAGAAATATTACCTGATCTTTGGCATTTATCAGAAGAAGCGGCATACCTGTTGGCATCCTTGAAAAGGGTTGGCCAATAAAATCCTGATTCGTGTGTTTTGTGTGCCGTTTTAATCCCGCTGTAATGTCCTACTGAAGGTCCTGAATGGAAATGTTCTAGGATCTTACTTGCTTCTGCCTTTGTAACACATCTTCGAATTACTTGATCTACACATATACGGAAAAGAAAGGGATCTTTCCAAAAATAGTTTTTCGCATTAGCAAAGAATCACTTCTTTTGGTGATGTGTTAGTCTTTTTGGTAATATGTTAGCGGCTAAGGAATTTGCAATATCTGCAAACCATGGTACCTCGGTGTTAGTTATAGAAAAGAGTTGTTCCTCGGGGAATGAGTCGTTTATCTCACTCTCGTCGAGCTCTTCGATATGTGGGTTCTCAAGCCTGGAGAGGTGATCTGCTGCAAGGTTTTTAGCTCCCTTCTTATCCTGTATTTCCAAATCAAATTCTTGTAAGAGTAAGATCCATCGTATGAGTCGAAGTTTTGCATCAGATTTAGTTAAAAGATAACGAAAAGCTGAATGGTCAGTGTAAGCGACAACTTTAGATAATATTAAATACTGCCTAAATTTGTCAAAAGCAAAAACTACAACTAGCAATTCTTTTTCTGTGGTGGTGTAGGTTTTTTTTGTACGGGTGTCAATGTACTGCTAGCATAATAAATTGGTTGAAAATGCTTGTCTCTTCGTTGTCCCAGAACTGCACCTACTGCAAAATCACTCGCATCACACATTAGTTCAAAGGGTAAATTTCAATCAGGCTCAATTATAATCGGAGCATTTATTAGTTTATCCTTGAGGACATTAAATGCATCTAAACATTCCTGATCAAAATTGAAAGGAACATCTTTTTCCAGTAATTTTGTTAAAGGCTTAGCTATTTTAGAAAAATCTTTAATGAATCTCCTATAAAATCCAGCATGCCCTAAAAAGCTTCTAATAGTCTTAACTGAACTAGGGGGAGGTAATTTTTCTATGGTTTCAATCTTTGCTTTATCTACCTCAATCCCTTTACTAGAGATCTCATGTCCTAACACAATCCCTTCTCTAACAATAAAATGACAATTTTCCCAATTCAATACAATATTTGTTTCTTCACATCTTATTAGCACTCGTTCTAAATTTTTAAGGCAAAGGTGGAAAAAATTACCGAATACCGAGAACTCGTCCATAAATACCTCCATAATGTCTTCCACAAGTTCATCAAAGATGGCCAACATGCAGCGCTGAAAAGTAGCAGGAGCATTACATAATCTAAAAGGCATTCTACGATAAGCAAACGTACCATATGGGCATGTAAATGTTGTCTTCTCTTGATCTCCAGGGGCTATTGAGATTTGGAAGTTGTAACACCCCAAACCCGGTCAATACACCATGACCGAATCTGACATGCCACAGAGGAAAACATTTTTAAGAAAATCGAGTTAACAATTAAATTTTGGTGAAAAACTCTTTGTTGTTCTATGATTGTAGAAATCAGGTGTATAATAAGTTAAAAACTGATAATTTTCTTTGAAATTCCGTAAATAACTCTTTAAAACATAGTTGTAAATCCATGGATTAGAAAACCTTTTATAATTTAAAATAGTATGAGTTTGAAAACTGTTTCTAATTGAAATTTGGGAACTTGAGTTTTGGAAAATAGTATGAGTTATCGAAAACACTTAAGTTGTTAAATATTATCAAATGATTTATATTACCCGATGGTAACATTTTGAAAACCATTGCGTTTTGTAGTTTAGAAAACTTTGCGCTCATATTATTTAATTAACCATGTAGTTTATTAAGCCATGTTTAAAACAAGTCCAAAGCATATAAATAATCCAAAAACATAATTTGAAAGGCCTTATTACAAATCCAAATAAAGATGAAAAACCAAATTTAAATAAAATATAGTACCCAAACCAAAATCCGTGTAAATCGAATTTTATTGCATGGCCTCCTTGAGTCCATTCGGCTCCTCATCCGCGATTCACGAATCACCTGAAAAGATAAGGGAGAAGGTGAGTCACCAAGACTCAGTGCATAAATCCTTCCCCCCGGTTGATACAACAAACTTACACAATTTATAACCAAGCAATATATATATATACAATGCACCCAACCCTAGCCATCCGTAACTCCTTTTCTACCCCGTGTGGTACCAAACCACTGGTGGTGCCAAACCACTAGTGACCCAAAGTCACGATATCCAATAATGTGGTGCCAAACCACTGGTGACCCAAAGTCACGAATAATCCATTTGTGGGGCCAACCCACGCGTGATACCAAATCACTGGCGACGATCCCGAAATATCAAATGTGGGGCCAACCTACTGTGGTACTAATCCACTAGGACGAGTCGCTATGAGGTGCCAAACCTCTGGTGTCCCAAAGACACGAAATATGTGGTACCAAACCACTGGTGACCCAAAGTCACGAATAATAAAGTTGTGGGGCCAACCCACATGTGATACCAAATCACTGGCGACGATCCCAATATATCAAATGTGAGGCCAACCCACGGTGGTGTGAAACCACTGGGACTAGTCGCTATGAGGTGCCAAACCTCTGGTGTCCCAAAGACATGAAATATGTGGTACCAAACCACTGGAGGTGCCAAACCTCTGGTGTCACAAGGACACGGATATCAAATCTTCCCCCTCCTCTCATATCGCCTATACCAATACAATAGATAAACAAATCATGTCATTATACTTTGATATGAATATATAACCAATATATATATATATATCGTAGATCGTAATAATTAACAAGATATAGCAACATCATATCGAAACGGACTTACCCGTATCCATGCTCATACCCATCAAGGTATCATATCAAGATCTCATAGTTTTCGACTTTAACAACGTGAATAGTTATTTAAACACATATATACATATTACCGAGTTATAAAGTGTGTGAGGTACACAACTTTTACCAACGCAAATACTAACTTCCGAAGATTCGATCCACCGCACTAGATCACCTTGTCCTACATTCGGCCAAAACACAAAACTATAATCAAGACCATTCGGCCAACATCACACCTTAATCCCAATAGACTTAGGCTTTTCATCCTCAAAAAGAATAATGAATCATGAATCCTTACCACTTGACTTACCAACTTCGATTGCTAGAGAAGTAAGGCTTAGATCGATTGCTTCCAAAATCCCAAAGAGCCTAAAAGAATGATCGATTCCGAATAATGGTTAGAACTTTGCAAACAAATGCCCAAAGATTCGGCCTTTGTCCACAAGAAAACGACTTAGAAAGGAGAAAGAAATGACGGAAATACGGCCATAAACACTTACCTATCTTCCAAAATTGATTGAAGAAAACCCAAAGATTATCTACCCTTGATGATATTCGGCCAATATAACACCAAAAGAGAGAAAGAAGATTCGGCTATGGTGGAGTAAAAAGAAAGGAAAAATAAAAGTGAAAGTGAAATAGGAGAAGGATGATTTGGAAATGGAAGAAAGAAGAAAATAGAAAAAGAAAATAGAATGATAATGGATGTTTTTAACTTTGAACAAAAAAAAAAAATGAAAGAAATGGGATTTGGGAAGGAGGAAGATTCGGCCAAGAGGAAGTGAAAAGGAAATGTGGTTTTTTTGAGCAACTATCAAAAGAAAGAAAAGAGAGAGATGTGAGAAAGAGGTACGACCAAACACCTAGTTTGCCGAAAAGAAAAGTGCACAAAAATGCAAAATGTGGTTTCGGTTTCAAAAGGGAAATGAGAGAAAGAAATTAGAATTTGATTTAAACACAAATGAGAGCAAAATCAAAAGGAAAATTGCACAAAAATGCCTAAGATACATTCGGCAAAAGAGGGAGTTTTTGGAGAGGAAGAGAAAAATGCCAAATGATGCACAAAATGCTAAAGTTGGCCAACTATTTCCCCCCCAAACTTCCTATTAACATTCGGCCACCCCCTAGCCACACATTCCGTCCACATTCATGCACTAATGGCCATAGGAGAGTTTCCAAAACAACTCCCTTAAGCCAAGCCTTATGTCCCCCCATCCTTCCATAAACCTTAAGATTCCTTTCCCAAAGTACAAACTTTCCTAAACCAATATTCAACTTGCCAAAAATTGAAAGTCCAACCTTCCATAACTAGAACTTGACCTACACTTAATGCTAGGATGCATAAAAATAAAATCCTTAATATACCTTTCATGCTACTCGAACCACTTCCCTCAAGCAACCATCCATGCGCCATAACCACCTTGCCACTAACTCCTCATGTGCTAAATTTAACACTTAAATTAACTTAAGTGTCAAGTTCACTTAATCCACTTCACTAAATTTTCAATACTAAAAATTATTCTAGCTTAGCTAATTATTCCAAGCCTTCACAAAACTATACTAAGCACACAAACAATCCTACCCGAGCTAACACAAGTAACAAGATGATACTCTAATTTTTCCTAAAGCCCAATTAAACCTAAAAATTCATAGAAACCTCGTAACCTTCCAAATTCACTTAACTAATAAATCCAATTAGGTCAAAACACCATTCTCATATTCTTAAAGATTTTAAACTCTCCTAAACCCAAGGCCCAATCGACCCAATCCTACTAGGCCCAATTTCGGGATGTTACAATTCTACCCTCCTAAAAAAAATTTCATCCTCGAAATTTCCAACCAACTACTAACACACTACTCAAATCACACTACTATGCTTTCGCTGCGCACTCTGCCCTTAAAAACCGCAATGTACTTTTTAACATAATAATTTTTTTTTCCCACAACCAAACATCTAACCACAATAGCAAACCGTTATCTACCACTTATACCAAAATTTTCCTACATTCAATCATCACTTCCAACCAAAACATACCTAACTTGAGGGTGAGGAAACAATCCCGAGCCTTATGCTCCTTAGTCTCGCATCTCAAGTATGCTCCAAACCTCCTCCAGCATTCTCCCGGATGAAGCCTTTTGCAAAAATCACAAGCCGGATAATTTGGTCGTGCCTTGACATGTTTTATAGAACGAGATTGTGACCCTAGAGAACCGTGATCTCTTTTCTTCTTACAGTCCACAGACCCAACTCGAACATGAGACCCCGTCTCACCCACTAGCGATGCTAACGGCTCTTTTTCGGAAATATACCTCGGTGCCGAAGATCTAGCCCTAGCACCTCGGCCTTCACCACGTCAACGATGACCACGTCCCTAGAACTCATATCTAAAGTCTCAACTTATTCGATTTAAAAGTTTTATGCAATAATTAATATTCCACTATCTTTAAAACATAGTTTTATAAAAAAATTAATAAGAGTTTGTTTCGCGAGTACATCCAACCTATAGTTTTGAGTTTCTAGAGTTATTCCTACTACTATTTAGTCATGCCATCATCATCATAATCATATTATCAAAAGCAACAGTTTGAGATACTTACCTGAGCGGATTGGTGCCGAAGACTCGGTGCCATGCCTTTCAAATCATATAATTTCAAACAAAGACATTTCAAGTCCATTCTTTAAAACATTTTGGGCCTCAGACCCACAGCCGAGCCTTTGAACTTGGCTCTGATACCAATTTGTAGCACCCTAAACCCGGTCAATACACTATGACCGAATCTGACATGCCACAGAGGAAAACATTTTTAAGAAAATCGAGTTAACAATTAAATTTTGGTGAAAAACTCTTTGTTGTTCTATGATTGTAGAAATCAGGTGTATAATAAGTTAAAAACTGATAATTTTCTTTGAAATTCCATAAATAAATCTTTAAAACATAGTTGTAAATCCATGGATTAGAAAACCTTTTATAATTTAAAAGAAACCAAAGTGAATAGTTTGAAAACTGTTTCTAATTGAAATTTGGGAACTTGAGTTTTGGAAAATAGTATGAGTTATCGAAAACACTTAAGTTGTTAAATATTATCAAATGATTATATTACCTGATGGTAACGTTTTGAAAACCATTGCGTTTTGTAGTTTAGAAAACTTTGCGCTCATATTATTTAATTAACCATGTAGTTTATTAAGCCATGTTTAAAACAAGACCAAAGCATATAAATAATCCAAAAACATAATTTGAAAGGCCTTATTACAAATCCAAATAAAGATGAAAAATCAAATTTAAATAAAATATAGTACCCAAACCAAAATCCGTGTAAATCGAATTTTATTGCATGGCCTCCTCGAGTCCATCCGGCTCCTCATCCGCGATTCACGAATCACCTGAAAAGATAAGGGAGAAGGTGAGTCACCAAGACTCAGTGCATAAATCCTTCCCCCCCGGTTGATGCAACAAACTTACACAATTTATAACCAAGCAATATATATATACAATGCACCCAATCCTAGCCATCCGTAACTCCTTTTCTACCCCGTGTGGTACCAAACCACTGGTGGTGCCAAACCATTGGTGACCCAAAGTTACGATATCCAATAATGTGGTGCCAAACCACTGGTGACCCAAAGTCACGAATAATCCATTTATGGGGCCAACCCACGTGTGATACCAAATCACTGGCGACGATCCCGTAATATCAAATGTGGGGCCAACCCACTATGGTACTAAGCCACTAGGACGAGTCGCTCTGAGGTGCCAAACTTCTGGTGTCCCAAAGACATGAAATATGTGGTACCAAACCACTGGTGACCCAAGTCATGAATAATAAAGTTGTGTAGCCAACCCACATGTGATACCAAATCACTGACAACGATCACAATATATCAAATGTGAGGCCAACCCACGGTGGTGTGAAACCACTGGGACGAGTCGCTATGAGGTGCCAAACCTCTAGTGTCCCAAAGACACGAAATATATGGTACCAAACCACTGGAGGTGCCAAACCTCTGGTGTCACAAGGACACGGATATCAAATCTTCCCCCTCCTCTCATATCTCCCATACCAATGCAATAGATAAACAAATCATGTCATTATACTTTGATATGAATATATAACCAATATATATATATGTATATTGTAGATCGTGATAATTAACAACATATAGCAACATCATATCGAAATGGACTTACCTGTATCCATGCTCATACCCATCAAGGTATCATATCAAGATCTCATAGTTTTCGGCTTTAACAACATGAATAGTTATTTAACACATATATACATATTACCAAGTTATAAAGTGTGTGAGGTACACATCTTTTACCAACGCAAATACTAACTTCCAAAGATCCGATCTACCGCACTAGATCACCTTGTCCTATATTCGGCCAAACCACAAAACTATAATCAAGACCATTCGGCCAACATCACACCTTAATCCCAATAGCCTTAGGCTTTTCATCCTCAAAAAGAATAATGAATCATGAATCCTTACCACTTGACTTACCAACTTCGATTGCTAGAGAAGTAAGGCTTAGATCGATTGCTTCCAAAATCCCAAAGAGCCTAAAAGAATGATCGATTTCTAATAATGGTTAGAACTTTGAAAACAAATGCCCAAAGGTTCGGCCTTTGTCCACAAGAAAATGACTTAGAAAGGAGAAAGAAATAACGAAAATACGGCCATGAACACTTACCTATCTTCCAAAACTGATTGAAGAAAACCCAAAAATTATCTACCCTTGATGATATTCGGCCAATATAACACCAAAAAAGAGAAAGAAGATTTGCTATGGTGGAGTAAAAAGAAAGGAAAAATAAAAGTGAAAGTGAAATAGGAGAAGGATGATTCGGAAATGGAAGAAAGAAGAAAATAGAAAAAAAATAGAATGACAATGGATGTTTTTAACTTTGAACAAAAAAAAATGAAAGAAATGGGATTTGGGAAGGAGGAAGATTCGGCCAAGAGGAAGTGAAAAGGAAATGTGGTTTTTTTGAGCAACTATCAAAAGAAAGAAAAGAGAGAGATGGGAGAAAGAGGTTCGACCAAACACCTAGTTTGCCGAAAAGAAAAGTGCACAAAAATGCAAAATGTGGTTTCGGTTTCAAAAGGGATATGAGAGAAAGAAATTAGAATTTGATTCAAACACAAATGAGAGCTAAATCAAAAAGAAAATTGCACAAAAATGCCTAAGATACATTTGGCAAAAGAGGGAGTTTTTGGAGAGGAAGAGAAAAATGCCAAATGATGCACAAAATGCTAAAGTTGGCCAACTCTTTCCCCCCAAACTTCCTATCAACATTCGGCCACCCCCTAGCCAGACATGCCGTCCACATTCATGCACTAATGGCCATAGGAGAGTTTCCAAAACAACTCCCTTAAGCCAAGCCTTATGTCCCCCCATCCTTCCATAAACCTTAAGATTCCTTTCTCAAAGTACAAACTTTCCTAAACCAATATTCAACTTGCCAAAAATTGAAAGTCCAACCTTCCATAACTAGAACTTGACCTACACTTAATGCTAGGATGCATAAAAATAAAATCCTTAATATGCCTTCCATGCTACTCGAACCACTTCCCTCAAGCAACCATCCATGCGCCATAACCACCTTGCCACTAACTCCTCATGTGCTAAATTTAACACTTAAATTAACTTAAGTGTCAAGTTCACTTAATCCACTTCACTAAATTTTCAATACTAAAAATTATTCTAGCTTAGCTAATTATTCTAAGCCTTCACAAAACTATACTAAGCACACAAACAATCTTACCCGAGCTAACACAAGTGACAAGATGATACTCTAATTTTTCCTAAAGCCCAATTAAACCCGAAAATTCATAGAAACCTCTTAACCTTCCAAATTCACTTAACTAATAAATCCAATTAGGTCAAAACACCATTCTCATATTCTTAAAGATTTTAAACTCTCCTAAACCCAAGGCCCAATCGACCCAATCCTACTAGGCCCAATTTCGGGATGTTACAGGAGTAGCCGAAGAGTCCCTCCAAGAAGTAGTAGTACATATGCCCAGACAATGTTTCTGACATCTGATCAATGTAGGGTAGAGGGAAGTGATATTTTCTGGTGGTGCCGTTCAACTTTCTATAGTCAATACAGACTCTCCAACCTATGATTGTTCTTGTTGGAATCAATTCATTCTTTTCGTTGGTTACCATAGTCATGCCTCCTTTCTTCGGAACTACCTGCACAGGACATACCCAAGTGCTGTTAGAAATAGGATAAATTATTCTTGCATCTAGAAGTTTAATTACCTCAGCTTTGACAACTTCTTTCATATTGGGGTTTAATCATCTCTAAGGTTGCACACACGGTTTATACTCATCTTCCATTAAAATTTTGTGGGTATAAAATGATGGGCTTATTCCTTTAATGTCTGATACTTTCCATGCTATGGCCTTTTTGTGCTTCCTTAGTACCCTTAGCAACTCTTCTTTCTCCTTGGGTCCTAGTTCCGAAGAGATTATTACCGGTAGCGTAGAATTATCCCCCAGAAATGCATATTCTAAATGCTTTGGTAATTATTTTAGTTCTAGCTTGGGCGGCTCATCAATAGAGGGTTTCTGTTTTAGTTCATCATTAATCTCGATGTCCTCTATTTTCATCTGTCTAGAAGATGATGCATTGGGATTCTCTCTATCGGTATCGTCATCTTTCCCCTAACCTTGTGAAAGACACAGTTCCATCGTGTCACTGTGCATGATTTCCTGCAAAGATTCTTGAAAAATGTGATCAGTGGCATCAACAAAGTAACAAGAATCATCTTGTTCTCTAGAATATCATATGGCATCATGAATTTGAAAAACAATTTCCTCTTCTCCTACCCTTAGCGTAAGTTTACCATCACCAACATTAATGACAGCCCTAGAAGTAGCTAAAAAGGGTCGTCCCAAAATTAAAGGTACCTCTCGTCCTCATTCATGTCGAGCACAAAAAAATCAACAGGGAATATAAACTTATCTACTTTTACCAAAACATCTTCAATAATTCCCGTAAGATACTTAACAGATATGTCAGCTAACTGAATACTCATCCTAGTGGGTGGTGGTTCCCCGAGACCAAGTTGCTTAAACATTTTATAAGGAATTAGATTAATACTGGCACCTAAATCAGCTAACGCTTTCTCTATGCTCAAACTACCAATTAAACAAAGAATAGTGAAACTTCCTGGATCTTTCAATTTGGTTGGCAGCTTGTTTTGGATGATAGCTGAGCATTCTTCATTAAGCTCCACTGTTGAAATTTCCTCGAGCTTCCTTTTATTTGTTATAAGCTCTTTTAAAAATTTTGCATATTTTGGAATCTGTGAAATAGCTTCAACAAAAGGTAAGTTAATATGTAGCTGTTTGAAAAGTTTAAGAAATTTACCATCTTGTGCGTCTAGGTGGTCTTTCTTCAACTTTGCTGAATATGGGATTGTTGGTTTAATTTCCTCACGGGTCGGTGTTATCTTTGCTTCATCAGTTTCATGTGGTACCTCTTTCTTTGTTTCGATTAACTCCTTCCACTTCTCGATTGTCACTTTCAGACTCGCTTCTTTTTCCTAAGTAAGCTTTCTGATCATATGTCAGAAACTAATTTAGTAAGTTCCTTGAACTCTTGTGTCAATGCCTCAAGTTTTGTTTCTATCTTTTGGAAATGTGTTTCTGTATTTTGAGACCGTAATTCTGCGACTGCTATGAAGTTTGTCAACATCTCTTCAAGGTTCGGCTTCTTTTCCTGTGGGTAGGGCTGTTGTTGGAAGTTTTAGAATGGTTGTTGCCTTTGATTTATTTGACCGCCCCATGAGAAATTGGGGTGGTTCTTCCAACCTGGATTATAAGTATTACTATAAGGATTATTGTTGGATCAGAAACTATTACCCATATAGTTCATTTGTTCGCTCTCCATGCCCTGTCTGTAGGGTGGGTACTCAGGATTCACCACTCCTTCACTTGTGTCGCACTACATAACTGGATGTGCCTGTGAAGAACTATAGAAACTATCAAATTTTTTATGTAGCAATTCTACATGGTTTGATAGTGCGGTTATTGCATCGAGGTTGAAAACTCCGGCTGCTTTGGCTGGCCTTGTCCTTGTAACTTGCCATTGATAGTTATTCAGTGACATCTCCTCTGTAAACTCGTAGGCTGCTTCAGGAGTTTTGTTGTTCAAGGTTCCACTGGAACCTGAATCAATTAGTTGCCTTGTGAAGGGTTTCAAACCATTGTAAAACGTTTGGACCTGTAGCCACAAAGGTAATCCGTGGTGTGGGCACCTTTTTAACAAGTCTTTGTATCTCTCCCATGCTTCGTAAAGTGTCTCTAAATCTATCTGCACAAAAGAAGAGATGTCATTCCTTAATTTGGTCGTTTTGGCCGGTGGGGAATATTTTATTAAAAATTTTTGATCATTTGGTCCCATGTAGTGATTGACCCTTGTGGAAGAGAATGCAACCACTGTTTGGCTTTATTTCTCAGAGAAAAGGGAAATAACTGAAGACATATGGCATCATCAGAAACGCCATTTATCTTGAAGGTATCACAAAATTCTAGAAAATTCGCTAAGTGTGTGTTAGGATCCTCATCTTGCAAACCATCAAACTGAACAAACTGTTGTATCATCTGTATAGTAAGCCTAACAATACTAGACTCAGTTCCTATTAAACTAGGTTGAGCATAATCATACATAGTACGTAGAGCATGATGATGTTTAGCCATCTCTGGAGGTGGCGAATTATTTTCAGCCATCTTTTTCGTGGTATTTATTTCAGGTTCTTGCTCTTCGTATATGTAGTATAAGCTTCGCCTTATTTCTCTGCGATTTCTATGAATGGTACCTTTAATATCACTTTCATAAAGCAGGGGTCCCGTCGGGTTCCTTCTAGTCATAAACTAGAGGTACCTTGTAACAGACCAATATTGACCCTAATCGAAACGGTAGTTTCGGGACCACGAATCCGAGCCTGAGAAATATTTTGGTATTATATTCCATGTTTATTATATGTGAATTAATATGTGTGAAAATTTCGTAGAAAAATTTTATCGTTTAAGTGCTTAATTTGATAAAAAGGATTTAATCGCGAAAAACGTAAAAGTTGCATGATAAGGTGTAATGTACTAATTTGCTTGTGGCTTTTTAAGTGGGTGTCCTAAAAGGGCAATTAGCCCATTGACCTTAGTGATGGACGGCAATGGGCCAAGTAGCCTTAAATATATGTTAGTTTAATTTTGTTATAAAGTTATATTAGTATAATTATAAATAATGTTGATATATGTTAAATACTTCATAAAATAATAAAAACAAAGTGGAAAGAAAGAGAACATACCTTGTTCATCTTCTTGGCTGAAAGTTGGAGGAAGAAAACTCCATTGTTGAAGCTTCAATTTCGGCAACTTGGGGCTTAATTTGGGGTATGTATTTTGCTTAGTTTTTAATAAATTTTACATTTTTGGAATGGTTGCTTTGAATACTATACAACCCATGTGATAATTTTTGAGATTTTGGCACATTGAGATTCGGCTATGGTTGTATATCCATGGCATGAAATGTTTGATGGTAGATTATAAATAGTATGTGTTAAATCATCATTTTTAGAATTAGAAGTTTTGATGAAATTGAGTGTTAGGGACTAATTAAAAAAATTAAATTCTTGAAGGACTAAAACATGAAATAAATGAAATGCATGGACTTGTATGGCTATGTGGAAGATTCGGCCTAGCTATAGTGTTGGGGAATTTTGCATATTTTGTGTTTTGTGTAAATAGGACCAATTTGTAAAAGATGGGAAACATTAGGGGCAAAATTGTAAATTGTTATTTAAGTGTCTTTGGACTAAATTGAGATGAAATGTGCTTGAATGAGCTAAATTTTGATGTGTTTAGATCAAGAACAAAGAAAAACGGAATTGGATCGGGAAAAGACAAAGGTTCTCGAATAGCCGATTTACACGGTCTATCGACAACCGAGGTAAGTCCTTAAGTTAAATTATATTAAATAACTATTTAAGAACATATTATATGATAATGTTTGATAAAATTTTAGTATGAAATTTTGTCATAGCCGAATGTATGTAAGTGTATTAAATGAGTTATATAGTTTGATAACGTAATACTAATAAATGTCTCGATGCGAATTATGGATTGTACGATGATGAAATGATTTTAGTTGTTTAATGTGAATAAGTTTAGTTTAATTGGACATGTAATATATTATGAAATGTGTGTGGAATGATTTATCACATTGAGGTATTTCGGGCTTTAAGCCTAGCAGGCCTAGTGCCAGTGATTTCTTTCGGGCTTTAAGCTGCGTGCCTAGTGCCAGTGATCTCCTTCGGGCCCTGAGCCTAGCAGGCCTCGTGCCGGTGTTACTTAACGGGCTTTATCGCCTAGCAGGCTTGATGTCGGTGATGTGTATTATAAAGGAGAAACCAAATATTATTCAAGGCAACCCACAATTAATGTATCTAGCTAACGGCTCAGGTAAATATGTAAGGTATGTTATGTTTAATATTACTTGAGTCGAGTTGATGCTATAAAAATTGTGTTATATTTGTTTGAGGATAATATTAATTTGTATGAGCATTAAATGATCGAATTTAAGTTTTAATGTTCTATTATGGATATTCGGTTTTTAAGTTGAATGTTTTAATTTCTTAAATGTATAAATGTTATATTATTATGAGCTTAGGACTTACTAAGCTAGTAAGCTTATTGCGTGAAATGTTTTCCTCTGTTTTATAGATTTTGGATACGCTACGGGCTCGAAAAGGATCGTCAAGAAAGTCGCCCACACTATCAACTATTTTGGTACTCTTTTAGTTGCGTTAAATTAGATAAAGGCATGTATAGGAGGAAATTTTGAAAATGACCTTGTTTGAGTGAAAACCTTCATATTACATGTATTATAGCCATGCGAATATGGCTAAATTTTTAGTTGGGTATGCTGTTGTGCTTTGATACAAATGTCGGTTTATGTTGGTAATGTTTGTGCATTTTTAATCGAAGTTTACTCGTATTTGATAAGGAAATGTATGTTTACGAAATGAACCTTTGAATTAGGTATTGTGGTAAGTAACCAATGGTACACTCGATTATATGGAACCATAGTCGTGTTTTGTTAATAAATCGATGATGTTATGATATTACGCGAATGTTTTAGGTATAAGTTAAATTGCATAAATGATTAAAATGCATGGATAGTATGAGTTGTATGTGGGTATATTCGGTTATAAACTAGTTAATCATATTTTGTAATGAAATAGTTTTTAGTTATGATTTTGAAAAATCACCAACAATAGGATAAATTGAATTAGAAAGTGAATAAGATATAGAATTAAAGCTTATTGTGTCTATTTTGATATGAAAGAAACAGGTAGGCAAAGGAATTTTATATTATGAGATATTTAAATTTTAGTGAGACTTGTTCTGAATGAATTCGTGATTCCCTGTTCTGTCTTGGAAAAATTGTTAAAAATTGTACAAAAATAATCAGGGAGCATAGTTTACATGCTTAGAATCCTTAATGAGTCTATTTTTTATTGGAATAAACAAGAACATTATTGAAATTTTTTACAATGAGATAACTGAGTTTTTGTAATGGTAGGTCAGAATCTTAGTAGTGAAATAGGGGAAACATTGATGAATAAACTGTACTAATTGGCCACATGAAAAATTCTGGAAAAATTCTGGTATATATATATCTATGAGTCTAGTTTCAAGGAAAATTTACGGATCTAAATTTCGAGTTTTGTAACTCGAGTTATGGTCAATTTAGTCAGCATGACGCAGTTGGACAGCTTTAAAATCTTATGCCCCGAACTAGTAGTCAAGTCTAGTAATGCCACATACTCAACTCCGGCAAAGGTCTCGGGTAAGGGGTGTTACATACCTGAAAGGAACAAAAGAAAATTTAGAAAAATAAAAATAAAATTAATTGCAAAAATAAAAATAAATACGGCTAAAGTAATAAAAATTAAGCTTTCTTAATATTTTTGTTCCCTGACAATGGCGCCAAAAACTTGATCGTTGTTTTCGCGATGTCAAAGTCTTAAAATTTATAAAACGAATGATCAAACCTGGAAACTAACTATGACAACAATTTGAGGCAAGCGTACCTATCGAACAGTAGTATAGTTAAGGCAAGACCAGAATGTCGAACCCAAAGGAACCAAAAGTACTAATACTAACTCTCTTTTTATTATTTAGCCTAAGAATTAAATGATTTGTTTATCTAATCTAAAATTAACTAACAACTAAACTAAAGACTCTAAGACAAAGAAGAATGAATTCAGGAAAATAACTTTGAAGAAAAACCAATTGATTAAGACGACACCCAAGGAAGAATCCACCTAGACTTCACTTGTTACCTAACTCTGAACCAGACGATTTATTCACTTGACTTGATCCGTAAGATTCCCTAAGTTATATTAATCCCTCTCTCGAGGCGACTAACGTCTAACCCTAGGTTGATTAATTGAAATCTCTTTCTAATTAAAACCCCTAGAATCGTATTAACTCGATCTATGGACTCTCATATTAGGTTTCACCCTAATCTGGTAAAATCTCGTCACCCCATCTCTATGCGCGCGATCAACTCCACTGAAGTATGCTAGATCTACTCTTACGCAGGGACTTTTGCTCTTCCACCTAAGCACATCATACTTGAATTAATATCCCAGAAATATCAATACAAGAATTAAGAACACATAATTAAGAACAAGTTAAATATTTATCATATAGTTCAGCAAACAATAACAATATTCATCTTAGGTTTCATCCCCCTCAGATATCTGACGGTTTAGTACATAACAATAAAAGAAAACATCTCAGAAGAAAAGATAAAACAAAACATAAGAAATCCCTAAAACCCCCTAAAAGAATTGAAGGAGAGATCCTCCGTCTTGAGTATAATTCTGGCTTCTTGAGATGAATCAACTGGCTATCTTCGAGTAAATCTCAACAATTTTGCCTTCTCTGGGCTAGTCGGATGCCCCCTGACTAAAGCCTTGGGTTCCTCCCTTTTCTAATCATACTTAGGGTGTTTATATAAGCTTTTGAATATGTTTCTTTACCCCTAAGTATCCAAATCTGAGTGAAACTCTTCTTTCCTGTGACAGGGACACGCCCATGGCACAGGCCCATGTAACTCGTGGTCAGGCCGTCTTCGAACCTGTTGAATGGGGCACGACCATGTGGTCTTGGGCCCAGGCTATGTGGATTTTTGTGATATGGCCCATTTACTCTGTTTTGGGCCCGTTTTCTATTCTTTTTGTCCTCCGGTGCTCTCCTGAGTATAAAACATGAAAACAAAGGATTAAGAGCACCAAATTACATAATTCAAGGCTTAAATTATCCAAAAGCATGCTAAATATGGGCTTAAAATATGTTACTTTTACGGTTTATCAGAATCCTACAGATCAAGTCAAGTGAATAAATCGTCTGGTTCAGAGTTAAATAACAAGTGAAGTCTAGGTGGATTCTTCCTCGGGTATTGTCTTAATCAATTGGTTTTTCCCACAAGTATTTCCCCAATTCATTTTCTTTGTCTTAGCATCTTTAGCTTAATAGTTAGTTAATTTTAGATTGAATAACAATTCACTTTTATTTTAGGCTAAATAATAAAAAGAAAGTTAGTATTAGTACTTTTGGTTCTTTTGGGTTCGACAATCCGGTCTTGCCACTAAGCTGTAGTACTGTTCGATAGGTGTACATGCCTCAGTCGTTGTCATAGTTAGTTTCTAGGCTCGATCATTCTTTATATAAATTTTTAAGACCCTAACACACGATCAGCGGTCTTGAAGGAGAAGTTAAACAAGCTTTTTTCCAGATGATGAGTGAGTGGTTCACTCAATTTGTAAGGAATAATCCGACTGTTTCGAAACCTCTGCCTCCATTTAATCCCCCTCAGACATCCATTGTGCCTCTGATTAAGAATACAAACCTGTTGAATAAGCCTCCAATCGATAAAATCCGTAAGTATGGGGCTAAAGAGTTCAGAGCTACCAATGTAACATCCTGAATTTTTGGGCCTATGCGTTTAATGGCGAGAACAGGTGTAATGTGTTAGTTTAACTGTTAGGGATCCAAATTGGGCTCAGGATGTGGTCAAGGCCTTGGTGAAATTTGTGTTTGGCCACTATAAGGTTTAAAACGGTGGTACCTATGTTTATCAAAATGGGCTTGTGGCCTAGTGGTCAGTGGCGCCACTTAGGGAGCAAGGAGGTGACGCCACACAAGGGAGTAAGGGGCCTAAATTGAAGTCTATGGAGCCCAATTCTTTTAATTTAAGTTAGCTAAATTTCGACATTAGGGTTAGGTAGAGTGGACGGCAACAAGGCTCAAAAATAGGAGGATTTATGTGAAAGGGATAATGTAGATATTATAGTTGATAATATGGAAGATAAGGGAGGAAATTTAGGGTTCTATCTGCTGGTCACAGTGATGGCCGAATTTCAAACTCTGAGGGGGAGGAAACTTTAAATAGTCAGGTGAGGGTTCTCTTCTTTATTTTTGGCATTTAGGGTTTCCATCTTTTCTTTCTCTTCTTTCTTCTAAAAGCCGAAAACTCCATTATTCTTTTCTCTTCTTTCTTCTAAAAGCCTGAAAAAATTGATTATTCTTTTCTCTTCTTTCTTCTAAAAGCCAAAAACTCCATTATTCTTTTCTCTTCTTCCTTCTAAAAACCCGAAACCTCATAATCCTTTTTCTATATTTCTTTTGATCCTTGTTAAGGCTTAACCTACCCCCAGTCTGCTGAAATTCTCTTTTCTTCTTCCTACCGATTTCTTTATTTAAAAGCCAAATCTCTATAGATTTCTTCAAATCATCTTCTCTTCCTGATTTTCACAAAAAGCCGGAATCTCTGGGAGTAACCGAATCTTCTCTAGTAAGGTGAGTGTCGACTCTTGTTATTCCTTAAGATCTCTTTCGATTTTTGGAAGACAAAGCCAAAAAGCTAATGGTTCAATGATTTTATATATTCTCTTGTTGGGCGAGATTCAGGAATTGAAGTAGATCTCTTAGATCTAAAAGCCAGAAACACTAGTCCCTGAATCTCATATCACTTTTTGGGATTTCAAGATAGCGGTGGTGTTGGCTATAGATAGCGTCAACTTAGAGGGTCTCGTTCTAACGGTAATCAGGTGTGTAGATCTCTAACACACTCTTTAACTATGTTTTATGTGTTATGGGCTAAAAAGTCAGAAAGTGGCAGTGTAGACAGTCGAATAAAACCCTAAAATGGTTAGGCAAGGATGCCAGGTACGTAATCATAGAAATCTCTATGTGTATCAATATATATATATATAAAAGCCTGTATGATGTTTTCTTTATGTGTGTATGCATGGGGTGGGATACTGAAATGATGAAGGGGAAGAAGGTCGCATAGCGATCGGTGGCTTTGCCACATAGGTTACATAGTGATCGGTCTTTATGACAGGCAGCTCAGCTGGCGAAATGCTACGATGCATTATTAAGGTCGCATGGCGATCGGTGGCTTTGCCACATAGGTCACACAGTGATCGGTCTTTAAGACAGGCAATACGGTTGTCGTTATGGTGTGTAGCGGATGGAGGGTTGACTGTAGAAATCCCCAAGGTGTGATGGTTGGTACGGGTTGGTGTGTAGAGGATAGAATTCTAGGATGGGTTGGGCTATTCATCATCTATTATCTGTCATGTGATTATGATTGTTGCCTTTATGAATGGGCCAGGGCCCATAATGTGTTTGTGGGCCCAAGCCTTTTATGTGTTTTCGAGATTTGCACATTGAATCTTGGTGACTCACCTCTTTATTTTCCCTAACTTTTCAGATGAGCAGTACATTGTGGACATGGGAGTCGAGACGGACTCGAGCGGCCATCAAGTTTTTATTTTTATAGATTATTTCGACTTTTCTTTAAGTTTTAATTTTTTTGGAATATTTATGTAATAAGGCCCCATAGTTTATCTTCATCTAGTAGTTTTTAATATTTGCAACTTATGAATTTTTGTAAAAGGTTTAATTATTCAAAATAATAATAATACAAGGTTTTATTTTCAAAAAGTCACCTATTTATTCAAATATTGTGTAATTAACTTACGATTTCCGAAACTAACAAAGAAAAAGTTTTCAATGTACAACCCGTAGCATACCAGATATGGTCGAAACGTATGGGCCGGGTTTGGGGTGTTACAACCAATAATGACGATGCCAAGAAAGCCGAGTTTTGGTTAGAAAACACGATCGTGTATTTGATGAAATGTCGTTGAATTCTGAAGAACGTATTAAATGTGTTGTATCTTTGTTACGAGACGCGGCCTATCGGTGGTGGAAAACTTTGATTTCGATTATTTCTAAAGAACGTGTCACATGGGATTTCTTTCAGTCTGAGTTCAGAAAGAAATACATTATTCAGAGATTCATTAATCACAAACGAAAAGAATTTTTGGAATTGAAACAAGGTCACATGTCTGTCACTGAATACAAACGAGAGTTTGTGAGATTATGTCAGTATGCATGGGAATGCATTTCAAATGAAGCGATAATGTGTAAAAGATTCAAAGATGGCCTAAATGAAGATATCCAATCACTAGTTGGTACTCTAGAGATAAAAGAGTTCGTAGTGCTAGTTGACCGAGCACGCAAAGCCGAGTCTAAAGCCAGAGATATGAAAAAGAGATTTCTGAGCAAATCATTTCAGTCTGCCTCGAAGAAATTTCGAGATGAACATAGTCGTTCAAAGGTTAATGAGAGGCATTCAAGTAGAGATCGATCTAGATCACAGTTGAGCTCCAAAGCTCCAGCAACTTCAATGGTTAGTGTTGAAAATGTCAGATCCGAGCAACCTGAATGTAAACATTGTGGTAAAACACATCCGGGAAGTTGTAGATTAAATGATTAAGCTTGCTTCAGATGTGGATCATTAGATCATTTCATTCGTGATTGTCCGGAGTCCATTGGGCCAGAGACTGTTCAGAATCTGAGATCTGATAATGCTTCAGTGAGAGGTAGACTTTTTAAAAATGTAAGAAATACTAGTGGTAGACAGAGAACTACAAGAGATACTGTTGCGAGATCCAAGCTCGTGAAGACGCTTCATCTCCAGATGTTATAACGGGTACTTTTACACTTTATAATACTTCTGTGATTGTATTGATAGACCCTGGTTCTACTTATTTGTGTATATGCATGAATTTAGTATCCAGTAAAACTTTGCCTGTAGAGTCTACTGAACTTGTTATAAAAGTATCGAACCCCTTAGGTAAAAAAATTTCCTACTTGACTTTGCATGATGCTATTGTGAACTATAAAAGAAAAAAAAATTTATTATTGATTTGAGATGTCCGAATGATGAAATAGTCAGGGTTGAGTCTAATGATCTGAATGGATTGCCTGTTGTGATATCTGTGTTGAAAGCTAAAAAAATATGTGAAAAAGGGATACGATTCATATTTTGCTTATGTAATTGATTCGAAAGTATCTGAAAAGAAAGTTGAATTAGTGCCAGTCGTTTGTGAGTTTTCTGATGTATTCTCTGAAGAATTACCGGGATTGCCTCCAATACGTGAAGTTGAATTTGGTATTGATCTATTGCCTGGTATGACACCTATTTCAGTAGCTCCGTATAGAATGGTATCATCAGAGTTAAAAGAGTTAAATTCACAGTTGCAAGAGTTAACTGACAGAGGGCTTGCTAGACCGAGTTTCTCACCTTGGGGTGCTCCTATTCTGTTTGTGAAAAAGAAAGATAGCACGATGAGAATTTATAGATATACCATTTGAACTAACAAATGCCCCTGTAGTGTTTATGGATCTGATAAACAGAATTTTCAGACCGTACCTAGATCGATGTTTTGTTGTTTTTGTTGATGACATTTTGATTTATTCACGTGATAAGACTGAAAACGCTGAACATTTGAGAATTGTATTGCAAACTCTGAGAGAAAAGCAATTGTATGCGAAATTTAGCAAATGTGAATTCTGGTTGCATGAAGTCAGTTTTCTAGGACATATTGTATCGGCCACTGGTATACGAGTTTATCCAAGCAAGATTTCTACTATGCAAAATTGGAAACCTCGAGGAATGTGTCTGAAGTCTGTAGCTTTCTGTGACTTGTTGGTTATTATCGAAGAATCGTAAAAGGCTTTTCGATGATTGCAACTCCATTGATTAGACTACTTCAGAAAGATGTTAGATTTGAATGGTTTGATAAATGACAAAAAAGTTTTGATCAGTTGAAAACTCTGTTAACTAAAGCTCCAGTGTTAGAACAACCGGAATCGGGTAAAGAATTTGTGGTATACGGTGATGCTCAGAAAGTTAATAATGAAATAATAGCGAAAAAAGCTCAGTTTGATTTGAAATCTGATTCTAAATTTCGAGTAGATGTTGATGATTGTTTGAGATTTTGAGATAGAATCTGTATACCGAGGAATTCAGAGTTGAATCAGTTAATTTTGAATAAAGCTCATAACAATTTTTAGTTGAGCAATAAAACGGCGTAATATGAGACTTTGTACAGATGTAAATGCAGAACACCATTGTATTGGACTGAGCTTAGTGAAAATAAGCTATATGGGGTTGATTTGATAAAAGACACCGAACAAAAAGTGAAAGTGGTCCGAGATAGTCTGAAAGCAGCATCTGATCGTCAAAAGTCTTATGCGAATTTGAAACGGAAGGAGATTGAATTTGAGATCGGTGACAAAGTATTTCTGAAAGTATCTCCGTGGAAGAAAATGCTCCGATTTAGACGTAAAGGCAAATTGAGTCCGAGATTCATCGGGGCCATATGAGATCATTGAGCGAGTTGGACCATTTGCATACAGATTATTGTTGCCCTCCGAGTTAGAAAACAATACACAATGTATTCCATGTTTCGATGCTCCGTAAATATCGTTTTGATCCGTCACATATGGTTGCTCCGTCTGAAATTGAAATCTGATCTGATATGTCTTATGAGGAAGAACCAATCCGTATCTTAGCTCGTGAAGTGAAAGAGTTGAGAAACAAGAAAATTCCATTAGTGAAAGTATTATGGCATCAACACGGAATAGAAGAGGCTACGCGGGAGCCTGAAAATTTAATGAGACAGCAATATTTGAATCTGTTTAACGGTAAGATTTTTGGGGAAGAAAATCCCTGAGGGGGAGAATTGTAACAGTCCGGTTTATACCCTAGTCGGAACAGTGGTTTCGGGACCACAAATTCGAGTCAGTAAAATATTTTAATATTATTTTCTGTGCCTATGATATTTGATTAAGCATGTGCTAAAGTTCCGTAAGTTAATTTGTCTGTTTGTGTGCTTAAGTTGAGAAAAAGATTAAATTGCATTGAAATGCAAATTTGCATGTTTTATGGAAAGATGCCTATTTGTTATGTCTTTATAAGTGTGAGGACTTATGTGGCAATTAAGCCAAAACTATTGTTAGTGGACGGCAACATGCATACATTATGCTTTTATATGCTTATTTTATCAGTTAAGTTAATATTTTATATATAATAAGATATTATAATAAAACAAATGGATTAAATAAAGCTATTCCTATCTCATATTGTCGAAATATCAAAGAAAAGAAAAATAAAAATAAGTTAGGTTTTCTGCAAGCTTTTGATTAAAATTCAAGGTATTTTTTTATCGATTTTCGATCATTTCTACGTTTCTGTAATCGTTGTTTTGTCTACAAAACCCATGTTTCAATTTTGAGAATTGATGATATTTGTAAAATGAGACTTTGATGAACTCATGTGATTTGTGATGTTTAATAGTGAATTATGAAAGGTATATGTTAGATGAACATATTTTGTTCTTGAAATTTTGATGAATTTAGCTAAATAGGGCTAAATTGAGAAAAATGATAATTTGAGGGACTAAATTGTGAATTTAATGGAAAATATGGGCTTGTATAAGATATAAAAGCATTGGCTAAGCATATATATATATAGTGATGTTTTGAGAAAAATGGACTAAATTGATAAAATGTGCAATGTGAGGGCTAATTTGTAGATTGCCTTAAATACGTGTATTTGGATTGAATTGGATGAGTTAGTGAATAAAAAGGTTAAATTTGAATATGTATAGATCAAGAGCCAAAGAAATCGGATTTAGATCACGGGAAGGCGAAAGTAATTGAGTAGCCGTATTCGTTTTCATTAAACTGAACTCGAGATAAGTCAATATACAAATAAATGTACTTGCATTGCACTATTTGTGAATAAAATGAAATTTGAATTGCTATGAATATCCACTGAGATGGATTGTATGTAAACTCTGAGATTTACGAATAAGTCGACAAGTTGTTTAAGTTCTAGAAGTCCCGTTTGAACCTTGGGATAGATAGAATAGTATATGTAATGACATAGGTGTTCGATATGAGAATTTCGTGTAAGACCACGTCTAGGACGTTGGCATCGATATGAGAATTTCGTGTAAGACCACGTCTAGGACGTTGGCATCGATATGGAATTTAGGTGTAAGACCCTGTCGGGGAAAGTGGCATCGATATCTGAGTACATGTAAGACCTCGTCTGGGACGTTGGCATTGTATAACTATTCTGAGTCTTCTGAGTATCCGATTAGATTCTGAACGATTTAACGGGCAAATTTTGAGTCATGAAAGATTACTTGAATGTATATCCGTTTTAGGTATGTTTGATAAGTACACAAGGTGTGTATGAAAGATAAGTATCTATATGAACTTACTAAAATGAATATGTGCAATGGAATGATGAGATGATATGTGAAATTATTCTTAGATGAGCTATGTGCATATGTGTTAATGAGTTGAAGTATGTGATAAGTTATGGCTAAGCCATTGAGCCAAACTCTATGTGAGATGTATAGGCTATGAGAACCATTATTGTCATTGTTTTAGTATGTTATGTGCATTTTAAATTAAGTTTATTTGTATATGACTTACTAAGCTTTTGGAAAGCTTACTTTGTGTGTGTTTTCAGGACCGTTGAGGATTGTCATCAGACTACCCAAGCTCATTTTGGTATCTTTTAGAAATGTGTATACTTAAATATGACATGTATAGGCTAGATATTTGGTTAAGTATGAGATGTGAACTTAGCCATATGATTTGGCTAGTTATGTGTTGGTAATATGCTTTAATGAATGTAATATATGATGTATGTTTTGGATGGTTTGATAGTATATGAAGTGGTCAAGTTTATGATAAGTATATGGATGAATTATGCTTGTGTTTATATAAGTTCTAGTGTTGTAAATTGGCATGATTGGAATTGGATTTGAATGTAGAGATTAGATAGTTATTTTGATATGTACTTGGTTGCTAAATGTCCATGAGTAGTATTGGTAATTTGCTTGTAGGTATGACCCTATTGTGAGTGGCAATTTGGCTTTACAAGTAGCCTATTTTGTCACACGGTTGTGGCACACGAGCGTGCGTAACGACCGTGGAATTAAGTCAGTAGCTAATTAGGTGTACACTGCCCTGGCACACGGGCGTGCCTGGTAGCCATGTGGCCAAGTCAGAATCGACCACGGCCGAGGTACACGGGCATGCTTTATGGCCGTGGAGTTAAGTCAGTTTCGACCACGGGAAAGACACAGGGGTGTGTCTAGCAGCCATGGGAAGCACACGGCCTACCCACACGAGCGTGTAACCCCTGAAACTTAAAAAAGTTCTAAATTTTCTGAGAATTTTTGTATGTGTTTGGTTTAGTCCCGGCCCTACTCTAAAGCATGATTAAGTTCTCGTTGACCTATTTAAGGGACACTATGATTGAGATTGATGAAAGATTGTTTATAATGTCAGTAAATGTTTCTGATCCATCCGGTAATACCTTTAACCCTAGTCCGGCGACGGAGTGGGCTAGGGGTGTTACAGTCCGTTGATGATTTGAGATTCATGTTTTCCGATTGATTTGATGTTGTTTTCATTCGATGAGTTTGATATAATTCTGGGTATAGATTGGTTAACCTTACACGATGCTATTGTGAACTGCAAACGGAAGACTATTGATTTGAGATGTCAAAATGATGAGATTATTCGGATTGAGTCTAATGATCTGAATGGTTTACCAACAGTGATATCTTCGATATTAGCTCAGAAATATGTGATAAAGGGTTATGAAGCTTACTTTGCTTATGTGCTCGACTCTAAAATGACTGAAAAGAAGATTGAATCAGTACCAGTTGTGTGTGAGTATCTGGATGTGTTTCCCAAAGAATTACCGGGTTTACCACCGATCCAAAAGGTAGAGTTTGGTATTGAGTTAATGCCAGGGATGACTCTAATTTCGATAGCTCCGTACAGAATGGCACCAACTGAATTAAAATAATTAAAAGCTCAGTTGCAAGAATTGACGGATAAAGGCTTAGAACGACCGAGTTTTTCTCCCTGGGGTGCACCGATTTTGTTTGTGAAAAAGAAAGACGAAACTATGAGAATGTTCATCGATTACCGACAACTCAATAAGGTGACTATAAAGAATTAATATCCTTTACCACGGATTGATGACTTGTTTGATCAGTTAAAAGGGGCTACTGTATTTTCTAAGATAGATTTGAGATGGGGTTATTATCAGTTGCGAGTTAAAGACTCTGATGTGCCAAAAACTGCTTTCTGACCGAGTTATGGACATTATGAGTTTTTAGTTATGCCTTTCGGACTTACTAATGCACCTGCAATTTTATGGATTTAATGAATCGGATCTTCAGACAATATTTGGATCAATTTGTGGTTGTGCTCATAGATGACATATTGATATATTCCCGTGATGAATCTGAGCATGTGAGATTAGTGTTACAGACTTTGCGTGATAAGCAGTTGTATGCAAAGTTCAGTAAATGTGAGTTCAGGTTACGAGAAGTCAATTTTCTTGGACATGTTGTATCAGCATCGGGTATTCGGGTTGATCCAAACAAGATTTTGGCTATACTAGATTGGAAACCTCTTAGAAATGTATATGAAGTCCAAAGTTTTCTAGGACTAGCTGGTTACTATAGACGGTTTGTAAAAGGTTTCTCTATGATTGCAACTCCGATGACATGACTACTTCAGAAAGATGTTAATTTTGAGTGGTCAGAAAAGTGCCAGAAAAGTTTCGATCAGTTGAAGGCTTTGTTGACCGAAGCTCCAGTGCTAGTTTAGCCAGAATCAGGTAAATAATTTGTCATCTATAGTGATGCATCTTTGAATGGTTTGGGCTGTGTTTTGATGCAGGAAGGCAAAGTCATATCTTATGCCTCGAGACGGTTAAAGCCGCACAAAAAGAATTATCCGAAGCACGACCTGGAATTGGCAGCTATTTTGTTTGCATTGAAAATTTGGCGCCACTATCTATTCTGTGAGAAATGTCACGTCTATTCTGATCAAAAAAGCTTAAATATTTGATGACTCAAAAAGATCTGAATTTACTACAGCGAAAATGGTTAAAGTTGTTAAAAGATTACGAGCTTATAATTGACTACCATCCGTGAAAAGCCAATGTTGTTGCTAATGCTTTGATTTGAAAATCATTTTTTGCCCTTCGTATGATGAATGCTCAGATGGCCCTATTTGATGATGGTTCGATAGTAGCTGAGTTGAAAGCGAAACCATTATTTATTCAGTAGATTTGTGAGGCTTAGAAAGTTGATAACGAATTGATAGCAAAACAGGCTCAATATGATGCGAATACTGATTCAGAGTTCTGAGTTGATGCTGAAGGTTGTTTGAGGTTCAAAGATCGAATGTGTGTTCCGAGAAATTTAGAGTTGATTCAGATGATTTTGAATGAAGCTCATAATAATCGGTTATTTGTTCACCCGGGTAGTACAAAAATGTATAATGATTTGAAACAGCTTTACTGGTGGCATGGTATGAAACGAGACATCTCTAATTTTATCTCAAAATGTTTGATCTGTCAACAAGTCGAAGCTGAGCATTAGGTTCTGTCTAGGTTACTTCACTCGATTATGATACCCGAGTGGAAAGGGGACAGAGTCACGATGGATTTTGTATCAAGTTTGCCTTTGTCATTGAATAAGAAAGATGCAATTTGGGTTATTGTGGATAGATTGACTAAATCGGCTCATTTTGTTCCGGTTTGCACAGATTACTCGCTTGATAAACTTGCTGAGTTGTATATTTCTCAGATTGTGAGATTACACGGGGTACCTATTTCTATTGTTTTGGATAGAGATCTGAGGTTCACATCGCGGCCTTGGAAGAAACTGCAAGATGCACTAGGTATGAAACTACATTTTAGTACTGCTCTTCATCCGCAAACAGATAGTCAGTCTAAACAAATTATTCAAATACTCAAGGATATGTTGAGATATTGCATTCTTGAGTTTGAAGGTACATGGGAACGATACTTCCCACTGATTGAATTTGCGTATACTAATAAATTTCAATCAAGTATCAAAATGGCACCTTACGAGGCTTTCTATGGTCGCAAATGTTGAACACCTTTGTATTGGACTGAGCTCAGTGAGAATATGATATACGAGGTCGATTTGATCAAAGAGACTGAACAGAAAGTGAAAGTACTTTGCAATAATCTGAAAGCTGTGTCAGATCGTCAAAAATCGTATGCATCAGATCAGGGACAGTGTTTTTAAAAGTCTCATCATGGAAGAAAATACTTCGATTCGGTCGTAAAGGCAAATTGAGTACGAGATTAGTCGTATGAGATTATTGAGCTTGTAACATTCTAGATTAGGGGTTATGCGTTCGTGCCTAATTCATGAGTTAGTAGGTTTTGGCAGTGTTGGAAGTGTATTAAGGGTTTTAGAATTCTAGGATGGAAGAAGAAAGCTTTGGAAAATTATTGGTTTTAAGTAAAAGGGAGCTAGGTAAATGAGGCTTTAAAAGAAACTCCGTGTGAAGCATGACACAAGGAACCATGTGGTAAAATGGCATGTTTTATGAATTATGAATGTGTTATGTGAATTCTAGAAATAAGGAAATGTATGGAAATATATGGAAATGTATGGAAATGTATAGAAATGTAAGGAAATGTATGGAAATGTATGGAAATGTAAGGAAATGTAAGGAAATGTGAGGAAATGTATGGAAATGTAAGGAAATGCAAGGAAATGTAAGGAAATGTCTTGTCTTGGAAATGTAGGGAAATGTCCTGAAAATGTAAAGGAATAAAGAGGAAAGTGAACATTTATGGAAACTAGGAAAATGATTTAGAAATGATTCAAAAAAAAGGAAAGTGAACATTTCTGGAAACTTGGAAACGTAAGGAAATGTCAAGTTTACAGAGCCGAACGAAAATTTTTGGAAACTTAGAAATGACCTAGAAATGACGAGTTTTAAGGTTTAAAAGGGGAAATTAAGGCAAGGTGGCCTTAAAAGAAAAAGTTTGTGAAATTTGACACACAAACAGGCTTGGAAAAGTGGCCTGAAGATGTCACTTAGGGCCTATGGAAATGGCGCCATATGCAAGAGGAATGGGCCTGAGTTCGAGTCACTTGGGAAGCAAATAAAGGAGGTTTTATTTTTGCTTCCAGAAGACTGAGGTCGACGGCACATGCTTCTAGAAAGGAGGTGTTTTATTTTCATAAATATTCGATTAAAAAGGTGATAAATAAAGGATTTTTAAATTGGATTATTTTGAAGAGATAAATTTTGGATTAAACTCTATTATTTATGATAATTAAAAGGATAAAGTTATCAAAATAGAAGAGTGATGGCCAAGTAAGGGACTCTAGCCTAGTAAATTTGGCTATAAAAGGGAAAAAAAGGCCATTCAGCATTAGTTACTCTTCCTTGATAACCTCTGCCGAATTTTCTCTGCAACCCCTATTCTTTTCTTCTTCATTCTTCTCCTCTCAATATTCCAAAAGTCGATAGTTGTGAGAGCATCATTTAGCCATAGCCGAATATCTGAAGGTTGAAATGAAGGTGCAATCGATTCCTTCAAATAAGGGTAAGATCCAAGTTTGGTTTCAATTCTTTTATATTCTAGACCTATCAAAAATTTAGGGACTAATCTCTATTATTGATTTTGGCCGAATTATGGAAGGGTGTTTTCGGGATTTAAGAGTTGTCAACTACAAGAAGGTATTTTTCGGGAATTCAAGGATCTAAGGTAAGACATATGTATATTTGGTCAAAGGTTATGTTTTATATGTTAGATTAAATCTAACATATGGTTATAGGAATTTTGACAATTCCTAGGGAGGCAAGGATCAATTTTTGAGAAGTTTTCTCAAGGTAAGTTTAAGAATACTAATCCTACTAGGATTTGAATTAATGGCTTTTTATTAAATTAGTAAGTGATTAATCAAATGTAGGGATTAAGGATCTAAGCGGTAGATCAGATTTCGAAATCTCAAGGAATTTTCTAAGCGAATCAGGGGTGTACCCCACACTACTTTGTAATATGAATTATGGTTATATGTATTAAAATATGTGTTAATGGAAATATGAGCATGACTAAGGTACCATGTTAAGGTACTAAGTACTCAGGTACGTTTCCTACTTCTACTAGGAATATAAATATGTTATTCGTAACATGAAAATATGATAAGAATGTGAACTCTGGTATATTATGCATATTAATATATATGGGGCATATGGTTGTATATTGAAAGGGGAAGTGAAAAGTGGTGACTTAAGACCCACAGTAATCTGAAAAGTGGTGACTTACGACCACGATGTCCCGAAAAAGTGGTGACCTATGACCACGAATCAAAAATGGTTTCCTAAGACCACAGATGCGGAGCCTTAAGCCCGCAAATTGGGGTGTAGCGGATGGAGGGTTGACTTAGTAGTCCCCACGGTGTGCTTGGCAGGTATGGGGGTGTGTAGCGGATGGACAATTAGGTTTGGGTTTGGGAATGCATCATAATTTGTATGTTATGATATGAATGTGTAATATTTGTTATGCCTGATTCTATTATGATTTAGTCTTGGTTACACATTGAGTCTGTTTCGACTCACCCGTTGGGAATATTTTTCGGTGATGAGCAATAATGGACCGGGTCGGCAGGAGCTAAAGGTGGCCATGCATAGCAAGGAGAAATCTTATTATTTGGGATTTTTATTTTTACTAAGTACTTTAATTTTAAGTTTGGGAATTATTTGATGTAATAAGGCCATAAGGCCATAGTTGGATTACTTTATTTTATTTTTATTTATTAAAGTTTAAAGTATACTTATTTAAAACAAAGCCCAAACGTTTTGTCACCATAAATAAATGGGTTCCAACATAAGTTAAATTTGTTTTCAACTCAAGCCCAACCCAAAACAATTATTTTTTTAAAATCACACAAGTTTTTCTCTAAGTAACAAAGAATTTTGAAACCGGTTTACTTTAGGAACATACCAAATCTGGTCAAGGCTCGTGGGCCGGGTTTGGGGTGTTTCAGTTTGGTATCAGAGCCCAGTTTTAAAACTTTCGGCCTGTGCGCTAAGGCCCAAAATGTTTTCAAATCGAGCCCAAGTAAGTTTTTGAAAATATTTTATGAAATAAGCAGGTTTTCTGGCATGGCACCTAAGTCTCCGACCCGCAGTCCACCAGGTAAGTACCCCTACTCTTTTGTGTGATTATATGAATTATGGAAGGGTAGAAAAGGAATGGAACGTAGAATAGTATATTAAGTACTTGAACCCTAGGACTAGTTTACCCCAACTATTACATAAGACTTAAATGCCTAATTAAACGAACCTATGGCTAAGTCGCCGAGTTAAGGTGTGGTAATCACAGCGCGCATGTCTAGGAGTGGATTCAATAAGAGCACAGTACTTAAGCGATCCCTAGTGACTCACCTCCTCTTCACAGGAATCCTACCTGGTGCATAGCTTCGGTTCACCCTAACCAAGAGGACTCAGTCACAGGCTAAACTCGATAACTAAAACCCGAAAGGGACTAACCGTGTTTTTATGGAAACCCTAATTTTTCTAGAATCACCACACTAGCTTCTTGAACTGTGAAAAAAAAATTATTTTGAAAATTTTCGAAAATATTTCCCAATTTACAAAATTACTAAAATGCCCTAATGGCGAAATTACAAAAATGCCCTTGGTTTATAAAAATGTCCAAAATACCCACAGTTCTTATCAAGATTTCATTACTTTAGAAAATGTTCAAAAAACCTAATTTGCAAAATATCAAAATACCTTGATTTGGAGAAAAATTATAAAGTTGCCCCTAACTTACAAGATTACCAAAATGACCCTGATTTCCAAAATTTTTGCAACATCACCGTTTTGGAATATAAAAGTCTCAAAAAGAACCCTCAAAGTTTTGCAAATTTTGAAATACCCCTGATTTATTAAACTTTACAAATTTACCTGGTTTGTAAAAAATTACCAAATACCTGAATTTCAAAATTACCGAAATACCCCCGGATTTCAAAATTTTCCAAAATACCCCCAGGAATTAAAAATTACCAAAATACTTTTTGACAAAATCACCAAGGAACCTTATTTTGACAAATTACGAAAATACCCCTGTAGGACAAATTACGAAAATACCCCTGGGTAGTGGAGAAACAACAACAATGAAAACTACAACGTTTCTCTGAATGAACGAAAGTTCATAATTGATTGATGGATGTATGAATGTAAAGACTATGTGCATGTATGAATACGAAAGAACCACTCCTAAAATTCTTTCCATAAAACTTCTTCGCGGGTAATCAGTGGAATAAAGACTAATTCATAAAATTCTCTTAAATCAGATTAAATCGCGACGTTAGAAATAAGTTCTAGGGGACGTGAACTTAGAGATTGTGCCTAGAAAGTATGATGGTTCTATTAAGATTAGTGTGTGCAGCGTAAGCATAGTGCGGTGAAAAGGATTGTACGACTGTTAGTAAGTAATTTTGAGGACGAAATTATTTTTAAGGAGGGTAGAACTGTAACATCCTAGATTAGGGGTTATGCGTTCGTGCCTAATTCATGAGTTAGTAGGTTTTGGCAGTGTTGGAAGTGTATTAAGGGTTTTTAGAATTCTAGGATGGAAGAAGAAAGCTTTGGAAAATTATTGGTTTTTAAGTAAAAAGGGGAGCTAGGTAAATGAGGCTTTAAAAAAAACTCCGTGTGAAGCATGACACAAGGAACCATGTGGTAAAATGGCATGTTTTATGAATTATGAATGTGTTATGTGAATTCTAGAAATAAGGAAATGTATGGAAATATATGGAAATGTATGGAAATGTATAGAAATGTAAGAAATGTATGGAAATGTATGGAAATGTAAGGAAATGTAAGAAATGTGAGAAATGTATGGAAATGTAAGAAATGCAAGGAAATGTAAGGAAATGTCTTGTCTTGGAAATGTAGGAAATGTCCTGAAAATGTAAAGGAATAAAGAGGAAAGTGAACATTTATGGAAACTAGGAAAATGATTTAGAAATGATTCAAAAAAAAAAGGAAAGTGAACATTTCTGGAAACTTGGAAATGTAAGGAAATGTCAAGTTTACAGAGCCGAACAAAAATTTTTGGAAACTTAGAAATGACCTAGAAATGACGAGTTTTAAGGTTTAAAAGGGGAAATTAAGGCAAGGTGGCCTTAAAAGAAAAAGTTTGTGAAATTTGACACACAAACAAGCTTGGAAAAGTGGCCTGAAGATGTCACTTAGGGCCTATGGAAATGGCGCCATATGCAAGAGGAATGGGCCTGAGTTTGAGTCACTTGGGAAGCAAATAAAGGAGGTTTTATTTTTGCTTCCAGAAGACTGAGGTGGACGGCACATGCTTCTAGAAAGGAGGTGTTTTATTTTCATAAATATTCGATTAAAAAGGTGATAAATAAAGGATTTTTAAATTGGATTATTTTGAAGAGATAAATGTTGGATTAAACTCTTTTATTTATGATAATTAGAAGGATAAAGTTATCAAAATAGAAGAGTGGTGGCCAAGTAAGGGATTCTAGCCCAGTAAATTTGGCTATAAAAGGAAAAGAGAGGCCATTTAGCATTATTTACTCTTCCTTGATAACCTTTGCCGAATTTTCTCTGCAACCCCTATTCTTTTCTTCTTCATTCTTCTCCTCTCAATATTCCAAAAGCCGAAAGTTGTGAGAGCATCATTTAGCCATAGCCGAATCTCTGAAGGTTGAAGTGAAGGTGCAATTGATTCCTTCAAATAAGGGTAAGATCCAAGTTTGTTTTCAATTCTTTTATATTCTAGACCTATCGAAAATTTAGGGACTAATCTCTATTATTGATTTTGGCCGAATTATGGAAGGATGTTTTCGAGATTTAAGAGTTGTCAACTACAAGAAGGTATTTTTCGGGAATTCAAGGATCTAAGGTAAGACATATGTATATTTGGTCAAAGCTTATGTTTTATATGTTAGATTAAATCTAACATATGGTTATAGGAATTTTGACAATTCCTAGGGAGGCAAGGATCAATTTTTGAGAAGTTTTCTCAAGGTATGTTTAAGAATACTAATCCTACTAGGATTTGGATTAATGGCTTTTTATTAAATTAGTAAGTGATTAATCAAATGTAGGGATTAAGGATCGAAGCGGTAGATCAGATTTCGAAATCTCAAGGAATTTGCTAAGCGAATCAGGTGTGTACCCCACACTACTTTGTAATATGAATTATGGTCATATGTATTAAAATATGTGTTAATGGAAATATGATCGTGACTAAGGTACCATGTTAAGGTACTAAGTACTCAGGTACGTTTCCTACTTCTACTAGGAATATGAAATATGTTATTCGTAACATGAAAATATGATAAGAATGTGAACTCTGGTATATTATGCTTATTAATATATATGGGGCATATGGTTGTATATTGAAAGGGGAAGTGAAAAGTGGTGACTTAGGACCACAGTAATCTGAAAAGTGGTGACTTACGACCACAGTAATCTGAAAAGTGGTGACCTAAGACTACAGTAATATGAAAAGTGGTTTCCTAAGACCACAGATGCGGAGCCTTAAGCCCACAAATTGGTGTCTAGCGGAGGGAGGGTTGACTTAGTAATCCCCACGGTGTGCTTGGCAGGTACGAGGGTGTGTAGCGGATGGACAATTAGGTTTGGGTTTGGGAATGCATCATAATTTGTATGCTATGATATGAATGTGTAATATTTGTTATGCCTGATTCTATTATGATTTAGTGCTGGTTACACATTGAGTCTGTTTGACTCACCCCATTGGGGAATATTTTTCAGGTGATGAGCAATAATGGACCGGGTCGGCAGGAGCTAAAGGTGGCCATGCATAGCTAGGAGAAATCTTATTATTTGGAATTTTTATTTTTACTAAGTACTTTAATTTTAAGTTTGGGAATTATTGATGTAATAAGGCCATAAGGCCATAGTTGGATTACTTTATTTTATTTTTATTTCTTAAAGTTTAAAGTATATTTATTCAAAACAAAGCCCAAACGTTTTGTCACCATAAATAAATGGGTTCCAACATAAGTTAAATTTGTTTTCAACTCAAGCCCAACCCAAAACAATTATTTTTTTTAAAATCACACAAGTTTTTTCTCTAAGTAACAAAGAATTTTGAAACCGGTTTACTTTAGGAACATACCAAATCTGGTCAAGGCTCGTGGGCCGGTTTGGGGTGTTTCAGAGCTTATCGGGCCAGTTGCTTACAAACTGTTGTTGCCACCTGATTTGTAAAAGATCCATAATGTATTTCATGTTTCGATGCTTCGACAATATCGATCCGACCCATCGCATGTAATTTCCCCATCTGAGATTGAGATTAGATCTGATATGACATACAAAGAAGAACCGATCTGAATTTTAGATCAAGAAATGAAAGAATTGAGAAATAAGAAAATTTCTTTAGTAAAAGTCTTATGGAATCGATACGGGTTTGAAGAAGCTACATGGGAGCTCGAAGACGCTATGAGAGAACGTTACCCAAACCTATTCACCGGTAAGATTTTCAGGGACGAAAATCCCTAAGGGGGAAGGATTGTAACAATTCGGTTTAGACCCTAGTTGGAATAGTGGTTTCGGGACCACAAATCCGAGTCAAAAAAATATATTGATATTATTTTGTGTGTTTTTAGTATGTGAATTGACATGTGTGAAATTTCCGTGATTAAAATTTGATCGTTTCTGTGCTTAATTTGCAAAAAGGATTAAATCGCATAAAAGGTAAAAGTGACATTGTATTTGTTAATGTGTTTAAATGAGTTGGCTTTTGAATGTGATGGCCTTAAATGGTAATTAGACCATTTTGATTGATAATGGACATTAATGGCCTTAATATATATATGTTTTATTTGTTAATTAAAAAGGTTAATTTGGTAAATGATTAAATAAAGTTAATATTAATAAAAAAAGCTTATAATATAGCCATTATCATCTTTCCACCGAAATTAGAAAGAAAAGAAAAGTTTTAAAGCTAGAAACATTCGACCATTGTCTAACCTTAATAAATGTATGTTTTTTCTTTGGTTTTTGATAATTTCTACATTTTTGTGACCGTTGCGTTCAGTACTAGCTAGCCCATGCATGAATTTTTGAATTTGATGATGTATTCATGAAATGCCATTGATGATAGTTTATGGTTTTTGTTGTTTGATGATGGAAAATAAAAGATATGTGGTAGGTTAATATGTTTTGTCTTTGAATTTTTGATGAATTTGAGTATTTTGGACTAAATTGTGAAAATAATAAATTGAGGGACTAAAATGTGAAATAAATGAAATGTGTGGACTTATATGAGCTTAGTGAAGATTCGGCCAAACTATAGTGAAATGAAATTTTATTTATTTTGTATTTTGTGAAATAAGGATTAATTTGTCAAAAATGTGAAATGTTAGGGGCAAAAGTGCAATTTGCCCATTTATGTGTTTTAGGATGAATTTGATTGAATGTGTGATTAAATAAGTTAAATTTGTATTAATTTAGATCAAAAAAAGAGGAAATTGAAATTGGATTGGGGAAAATCTAAAGTTGTCGAATAATCTTTCCGTTTCGTCTGTCATTATCCAAGGTAAGTTCATAAGTAAATAAATGTTGTTAAATTTGATTGCATATATATTATTTGTATCGAATTGAATTATTACTTGAATATTTATGTGAATGCCGAATTGGTAAAAAATGAGCAAGAATTGTCTACGAGCTGGAATCGATCGAGATATCATGTCCGAATGCCCTGTACGAACCTTAGGAATAGTTAGGATACATATGTCATGACATAGGATTCCGATATGTGTTTTCGTGTAAGACCACATCTGAGACGTTGGCATTCGATTTGTATTTACGTGTAAGACCATGTCTGGGACATTGGCATCATATTTGATTCGTAAAGACCACATGCAGACAAGATGGCATCGATATGTGATTACATGTAAGACCACGTCTGGGACATTGGCATTGTACGAGCTTTCCGACTATCCGAGTATCCTTATTAATACTGAGTAGTTCAACAAGCATTATCGAGTTAAGATCAAATGTGAAAACGAATTAAAAGGTTCAAGTACGTGCTATGTTATATGTATATGAAAATAACGTAAGTATATGTTTGAGATGAATATATATATGAATTAAACATGGTAAAAGAGAAATTTATATGTGCTTATGAGTATATGTGCATTTGGCCGTTGATGTTATATTGCTATTGTGTATGTAATAATATTTAAGTTTGCAAGCATAATAAATGTACATTTGGTTTGGCTAGATGATTTAACGCAAATGTTTATTTGATTATTATTTGCTTATGACTTACTAATCTATGAAAGCTTACTTAGTGTGTGTGTTTGTTCATATTTTATATATTATCAAAGCTACGGGAAGCTCGGGGATCATCGAGGATCATCAGCACACTATCAAACTATATTTTGGTATCTTTTAAAATGTATTTAATGAAGTATCGCATGTATAAGCTAGAGAGTTTAGATTATGTTTTAAAATGTGTAAATATAGCTATGAGATATGGATTGATAATGATGTGTTTATGAATAAGTTTAGTTTTTGCTATATGATGCAAAAGTTGTTTATTTTAATGTGCTTATGAATGGCTAAATGATATGGTCAATTTAGGTAAGTTTCATGGTTGATTTAGGAATTTGATATGATGAGAGATGTTATGAATTGAATGGGATCATAATGATGTATGATATCATATGTTTTGATGTAAAGTTGGTTTTTTGAATTTGTATGTTTGAGTTGGATTCTATATGGAAATGAATGATGTGGTTAAAGGTCAAATTATGCATGATTTGGTATGTTTTTGGTTGCCATTAGATCATGAATTGAGGTTTGTTGGATGCCTGTAGGATTGACCTAATTTTGGTTGGCAAATTGGCCTTGCAAATGGCCTATATTTGCCCACATGGTTGAGCACACAAGCGTGTTACTCGACCGTGTCTCCTAAGGTTGTAATTCGAAGCAAGTTAGGAAGCCACACGAGCTGGACACACGAGAGTGTGACTAGCCCTAAAACACCCCAAACCCGGCCCACGAGCTTTGACTAGATTTGGTATGTTTCTCAAGTAAACCAGTTTCAAATTCTTTTGTTACTTAGAGAAAAACTTGTGTGATTAAAAAAAATATTGTTTGGGTTGGGCTTGTGTTGAAAACAAACTGGATTTTTATATTAGAAAACCCATTTTTAATATTAAGTGATAAAACATATAGAGTATATTTTAAAATAAAATACTTAGTCTTTAACTTAATCAAAATTTGTAACACAATAAAACAACAAGCAGAAATAAAATCGTTCATCATGGCCTTACGGCCTTATTACATCAAATAGTTTCCAAAATATTTCAAAGTACTAAAATAAATTCAAGAGTCCATAAAAATATAAACTTCATGTTGAGCATGGCCACCACAAGTACTGCCGTCCCGGTCCATCACTGTTCATCACCTGAAACATGGTCCCACAACGGGGTGAGTCAAACAGACTCAATGTGTACACGACACCAAATCATAATAGAATCAGGCATACAATAGTTACACATTCAAAACATAAAATAAAAGTTATGATGCATTCCCAAACCCAAACCTAATTGTCCATCCGCTACACACCCCGTACTGCCAAATCACCGTGGGGACTACTAAGTCGACCCTCCATCCGCTACACACCATCGGCGATCCACTGCGATCGACGTGCTCATCGACCATATAAAATTTGTGGCATAGCCACGGATATAATTGTGTCAAGAGACACCAGATTCGAATAATGTAACCGGGTTACCACATTCGATAATGTGACCAAGTCACCACATTCGATAGTGAGACCGTAGTCATCACATTCACTTCCCCTTTTTCATATATCCCGAATGACCCATATTATCCATATCATGCATATCATACTTAAATTCACATTCTTATAAAGTTTCACATGTTATAAATAACATATTTCGTAATCCTAGTCGAAGTAGGAAACGTACCTAAGTACTTTGTACCATAACATGGTACATTAGCCACATTCTTATATTTTCATATTAGAACATATAACAAGTTTAAGCCATAAATCATATTAAAAGATAGTGTGGGGTACACACCTGATTCGCTTAGCAAATTCCTTGAGATCCCGAAAAGCCTGATCTAATGCTTAGATCCTTAATCCCTACATTTGATTAATCACTTACTACTTTAATAAAAAGCCATTCGGCCACAAATCCAAATCCTAGTAGGATTAGTATTCTTAAACTTACCTTGTTTGCCGATTTGATTAATAACCAAATCCCGAAATTTGTAGTATTCCTTCCTTAAAAATCGGCTAGCCACCAAATCATTTAACTAGGTCAGTTTTCGGCTTTTGAATAAATAGGAAATAATTCTAAATACCAAAAATAAGCCTTGGCTGAATACTTCATATGCTTACCTTGTGGATTTTAAATCCCGAAACTCACCGAATAACTAGGGAACACGTGGCCTATGGTGTACCTTCAGGAAAAGAACTTCTCCTTCCTTGGAGTCAACAGTTAGTAAATCCCGAAAGATCTCTTCAAAGTTTCGGCAACAAGATATTAATGGGGTTAGTCCTAGATTTCGGCAAATCTTAAAGGAAAAAGGATGAAACCGAATGAGATCTTACCCTTACTTGAAGAAATCGATTGCACCTTCACTTCAACCTTCAGAGATTCGGCTATGGCTAAATGATGCTCTCACAACTTTCGGCTTTTGGAGGGATTAGAAAGAAAAGAGAAGAGAAGAGAAGAGAAGAGAAGAAAAGAGAAGAGAAGAGAAGAGAAGAGAAGAGAGCCCTAAGAAATTCGGCAGAGAGAAGAGGAAGAAGAAAATTTAATGGGTAGCCCTCTTTCCTTCCTTTTATAGCCAAAATTACTACTCAGAATCCCTTACTTGGCCACCACTCTTCTTTATTTGATAACTTTATCCTTTGAATTAATAATAATAATCCTTCTATTATCTCTTCTTTTATCCATAAAAAAAATAAAAGGAATTAATCCACAATTATCTCTTGAAAATAATTCAATTTAAAAATCCTTTATTTATCACCTTTTTAATCGAATATTTATGAAAATAAAACACCTCATTTCTAGAAGCATGTGCCGTCCACCTCAGTCTTCTGGAAGAAAAAATAAAACCTCCTTTATTTACTTCCCAAGTGACTCGAACTCAAGCCCATTCCTCTTGCATATGGCGCCATTTCCATAGGCCCTAAGTGACATCTTCAAAGCCACTTTTCCAAGCTGCTTTGTGTGTCAAATTTCACAAACTTTTTCTTTAAGGCCACCTTGCCTTAATTTCCCTTTTAAACCTTAAAACTCGTCATTTCTAGGTTATTTCTAAGTTTCCAAAAATTTTCGATCGGCTCAGAAACTTGACATTTCCTTACATTTCCAAGTTTCCAAATGTTCACTTTCCTTTTTGAATCATTTCTAAATCATTTTCCTAGTTTCCATAAATGTTCACTTTCCTCTTTATTCCTTTACATTTCCAGGACGTTTCCCTACATTTCCAAGACAAGACATTTCCTTACATTTCCTTGCATTTCCTTACATTTCCATACATTTCCTCACATTTCCTTACATTTCCTTACATTTCCATACATTTCCTTACGTTTCCTTACATTTCCTTACATTTCCATACATTCCCTTACATTTCCTTACATTTCCATACATTTCCTTATTTCTAGAATTCACATAACACATTCATAATTCATAAAACATGCCATTTTACCACATGGTTCCTTGTGTCATGCTTCACACGGAGTTTCTTTTAAAGCATCATTTACCTAGCTCCCCTTTTTACTTAAAACCCAATAATTTTCCAAAGCTTTCTTCTTCCATCCTAGAATGCTAAAAACTCTTAATACACTTCCAGCACTGCCAAAACCTACTAACTCATGAATTAGGCACAAAGGCATAACCCCTAATCTAGGATGTTACAGTTCTACCCTCCTTAAAAATAATTTCGTCCTCGAAATTACTTACTAACAGTCGTACAATCCTTTTCACCGCACTATGCTTACGCTGCGCACTCTGATCTTAATAGAGCCATCATACCTTCTGGGCACAATCTCTAAGTTCACGTCCCCTAGAACTTATTTCTAACATCGCGATCTAATCTGATTAAAAAGTTTTATGCATCAGAATTTTGTTTTACTTATTAACCGCGAACAATTTTATGAAATGAGTTTTAGGAGTGGTTCTTTCGTATTCATACATGCACACAGTCTATCCATCCATTCATACATCCATCAAACAATTATGAACCTTCGTTCATTCAGAGAAATGTTGTGGTTTTCGTTGTCGTTGTTTTTCCACTACCCAGGGGTATTTTCATAATTTTGTCCTACAGGGGTATTTTCGTAATTTTTTAAAAGGAAAAAAGTTCCTTGGTGATTTTGTCACAAAGTATTTTGGTATTTTTAAATTCCCGGGGTATTTTGGAAAAATTTTGAAATCTGGGGGTATTTCGGTAATTTTAGACCTCGGGGCAAATTTTTAGAATTTAATAAATCAGAGATATTTCAAAAGTTGCAAAACTTTGAGGGTTCTTTTTGAGAATTTGTTTTTCAATTCGGTAATGTTGCAAAAAGTTTGAAAATCAGGGTCATTTTGGTAATTTTGTGAGTTAAGGGCAATTACGTAATTTTCCAAAATCAAGGTATTTTTGATAATTTGCAAATTAGGGTTTTTGAACATTTTATAAAGTAATGAAAGCTTGATAAGAACTGTGGGTATTTTGGGAATTTCATAAACCAAGGGTATTTTTGTAATTTACCACTAGGGGTATTTTTGTAATTTCATAAATTGAAAGTTTTTTGGAATATTTTGTAAAAATAGTTCTCACAAATTGAAAAGGTAATTTTAAGAGTTTCAAAACTAGGGTTTTTATAAAAACACGGCTAGTTCCCTTTCGGGTTTTAGTTATTGTGTTTAGTCGATGACTAAGTCCTCTTGGTTAGGGTGAACGGTTACTACGCACTGTGGTAGGATTCGAGTAAAGAGGAGGTGAGTCGCTAGGAGGATTGCTAAATACCAAGCTCTTCTTGAATCCACTCCTAGACATGCGCACAATAGTTACCACACCCCAGCTCGGCGATTTAATCATAGGTGGGTTTAATGGTTCTTAAGTCTTATGCACTTGTGTTTGAGTAGACTAGTCCTAGGGTTCCCATACTTAATATTCTAATCTACGTTCCATTTCTACCCTTCTACAAATCATAATATAAATCACACAAGAGATCGAAGTACTTACAGTGTGGACTTCTGCCTGGAGACTTAGGTGCCATGCCAGAAAAACCTGCTGATTTCATAAAATATTTTTACAAAACTTATTTGGGCTCGATTGGAAAACGTTTTGGGCCTTAGCCCACAGGCCGAGAGTTTTAAAACTGTGCTCTGATACCAAACTGAAACACCTTAAACCCGGCCCACGAGCTTTGACCAGATTTGGTATGTTTCTCAAGTAAACCGGTTTCAAATTCTTTTGTTACTTAGAGAAAAACTTGTGTGATTAAAAAAAATATTGTTTGGGTTGGGCTTGTGTTGAAAACAAACTGGATTTTTATATTAGAAAACCCATTTTTAATATTAAGTGATAAAACATATAGAGTATATTTTAAAATAAAATACTTAGTCTTTAACTTAATCAAAATTTGTAACACAATAAAACAACAAGCAGAAATAAAATCGTTCATCATGGCCTTATGGCCTTATTACATCAAATAGTTTCCAAAATATTTCAAAGTACTAAAATAAATTCAAGAGTCCATAAAAATATAAACTTCATGTTGAGAATGGCCACCACAAGTACTGCCGTCCCGGTCCATCACTGTTCATCACCTGAAACATGGTCCCACAATGGGGTGAGTCAAACAGACTCAATGTGTACACGACACTAAATCATAATAGAATCAGGCATACAATAGTTACACATTCAAAACATAAAATACAAGTTATGATGCATTCCCAAACCCAAACCTAATTGTCCATCCGCTACACACCCCCGTACCTGCCAGTCACACCGTGGGGACTACTAAGTCGACCCTCCATCCGCTACACACCATCGAAGGCAGTCGCTGCAGTCGACGTGCTCATCGCCCATATAAAATTTGTGGCATAGCCACCAGATATAATTGTGTCAAGAGACACCAGATTCAGATAATGTAACCGAAGTTACCACATTCGATAATGTGACCGGTTACCATATTCGAACGAGGAGACCGTAGTCATCACATTCACTTCCCCTTTTTCATATATCCCGAATGACCCATATTATCCATATCATGCATATCATACTTAAATTCACATTCTTATAAAGTTTCACATGTTATAAATAACATATTTCATAATCCTAGTCGAAGTAGGAAACGCACCTGAGTACTTTGTACCATAACATGGTACATTAGCCACATTCTTATATTTTCATATTAGAACATATAACAAGTTTAAGCCATAAATCATATTAAAAGATAGTGTGGGGTACAAACCTAATTCGCTTAGCAAATTCCTTGAGATCCCGAAAAGCCTGATCTAATGCTTAGATCCTTAATCCCTACATTTGATTAATCACTTACTACATTAATAAAAAGCCATTCGGCCACAAATCCAAATCCTAGTAGGATTAGTATTCTTAAACTTACCTTGTTTGCCGATTTGATTAATAACCAAATCCCGAAATTTGTAGTATTCCTTCCTTAAAAATCGGCTAGCCACCAAATCATTTAACTAGGTCAGTTTCCGGCTTTTGAATAAATAGGAAATAATTCTAAATACCAAAAATAAGCCTTGGCTGAATACTTCATATGCTTACCTTGTGGATTTTAAATCCCGAAACTCACCGAATAACTAGGGAACACGTGGCCTATGGTGTACCTTCGGGAAAAGAACTTCTCCTTCCTTGTAGTCAACAGTTAGTAAATCCCGAAAGATCTCTTCAAAGTTTTGGCAACAAGATATTAATGGGGTTAATCCTAGATATCGGCAAATCTTAAAGGAAAAAGGATGAAACCGAATGAGATCTTACCCTTACTTGAAGAAATCGATTGCACCTTCACTTCAACCTTCAGAGATTCGGCTATGGCTAAATGATGCTCTCACAACTTTCAGCTTTTGGATGGATTAGAAAGAAAAGAGAAGAGAAGAGAAGAGAAGAGAGCCCTAAGAAATTCGGCAGAGAGAAGAGGAAGAAGAAAATTTGATGAGTAGCCCTCTTTCCTTCCTTTTATAGCCAAAATTACTACTCGAATCCCTTACTTGGCCACCACTCTTCTTTATTTGATAACTTTATCCTTTGAATTAATAATAATAATCCTTCTATTATCTCTTCTTTTATCCATAAAAAAAATAAAAGGAATTAATCCACAATTATCTCTTGAAAATAATTCAATTTAAAAATCCTTTATTTATCACCTTTTTAATCGAATATTTATGAAAATAAAACACCTCCTTTCTAGAAGCATGTGCCGTCCACCTCGGTCTTACGGAAGCAAAAATAAAACCTCCTTTATTTGCTTCCCAAGTGACTCGAACTCGGCCCCATTCCTCTTGCATATGGCGCCATTTCCATAGGCCTTAAGTGACATCTTCAGCAACTTTTCCAAGCTTTGTTTGTGTGTCAAATTTCACAAACTTTTTCTTTAAGGCCACCTTGCCTTAATTTCCCTTTTAAACCTTAAAACTCGTCATTTCTAGGTCATTTCTAAGTTTCCAAAAATTTTCGATCGGCTCTGTAAACTTGACATTTCCTTACATTTCCAAGTTTCTAGAAATGTTCACTTTCCTTTTTTGAATCATTTCTAAATCATTTTCCTAGTTTCCATGAATGTTCACTTTCCTCTTTATTCCTTTACATTTCCAGGACGTTTCCCTACATTTCCAAGACAAGACATTTCCTTACATTTCCTGGCATTTCCTTACATTTCCATACATTTCCTCACATTTCCTTACATTTCCTTACATTTCCTTACATTTCCATACATTTCCATACATTTCCTTACATTTCCTTACATTTCCATACATTTCCTTATTTCTAGAATTCACATAACACATTCATAATTCATAAAACATGCCATTTTACCACATGGTTCCTTGTGTCATGCTTCACACGGAGTTTCTTTTAAAGCCTCATTTACCTAGCTCCCCTTTTTACTTAAAAACCAATAATTTTCCAAAGCTTTGTTCTTCCATCCTAGAATTCTAAAAACCCTTAATACACTTCCAACACTGCCAAAACCTACTAACTCATGAATTAGGCACGAACGCATAACTCCTAATCTAGGATGTTACAAGCCCTGTGAGTAAGTCAGTAACCTCCCTAAATTTCACACGGCCTGGCACACGGGTGTGTCATGTGGCCGTGTGGACAAGTCAGTATGTACGCCCTATTTTGCCACGGCTTATACATACGGGTGTGTTTAATGCCGTGTGAGGCACACGCCTACCCACACGAGCGTGCGACCTCTGTAACTTTGAAAAATGTTTAATTTTTTGAAAAAATTTTGTATGTGCTCGGTTTAGTCCCAACCCCTTTCTAATGCATGTTTAAGTCTCATAGACCTTTTATAGGGACTCTATGTGTATATACTCTCTGGAATGTTTATGATTGTTAGTTGGTGAAATGTGTGTTATATGTTCCGTTATGTCCGGTAATGCCTTTTAACCTTTTTCGGTGATAGATATGGGGTAGGGATGTTACACTAAATCCAATCCATAACATATGCTCAAGAAGACTTATATCAGGATTACCCGTCTGGGCTAAATCCTTTTAAAAATGAGGTCAATAGGATTACTCGACCGAGCTAAATCCCACAAGCAACAAATGCAATACCTCATTCATTTCGGGAAATCACATATCCATCAATTTTCCATTTATTCAAACGGGATTTAACATTTTTCAAGCATTATTAGACACGTGATCAATCTCATACATTTATACATTCATGCAATTTAAATGTTCACAATCAACTCAAGCATAAAATTTACATTTTTATCATTTATCATTTATCGGGCATTATTGTTGATCGGGCACATTTCATTTATCGGGCTTTGACTAATATGTGATCATTTCACATAATTAAGGCATTTATACAATTCACAAACACAACCTTTAATTCAAGCATAAAAATGTATACAATTTAGTTACACGAACTTACCTCGACAAAGGTTCGTGTACAAACATATACTAAACCGACATTTTCCTCTTTTCCTCGCTCTAACTCCGAATTTGGGTTGTTTAGATCTATATAAATAAATTTAATTGTCAATTTCATACATGTTATACTCATTGGGACTCAATTTACGTTCTAGGCAAAATTACCATTTTGCCCCTAACTTTTCCATCAATTCCATTTTCGTCCCTAGGCTCGAAAAATGAAACTTGTGCAAATTACTCCCTATTCCAAGCCTAACCAAAGCCTCAATAAAAAATTTACAGCACATGTATTCATAAAATTTCATAATTTTTGCTTCAATTTCACAAGTTTGCATTTTAGTCCCTAAATCATGTTTTCATCAAAAATGACTTTGTAAAAGTTGTTAATCTATCAATAATCTTTCATTCTCTACCATAAATTTCTAATTTCCAGCATATACATCCATGAACCATTTTTCATACCTTGATAACTTTTCAAATTAATCCCCCAAATAGATAGATTAGACTATCCCGATTACAAAAATATAAAAATCCTTAAAAACAGGACTTGATTTCATACCTTATTGGGCTTGAAAAGTTTTCATCCTCTCTCCTAGGGCTTCCATGGAAATATTTGGGGAAGATGATATGAAAATGTTTTCTTTTTCATTTAATTAAATTGTCATCTAATAACTTTTCATCCTTCCAATTTAGTCCTTAGCTTTTTTTATTTTTCCATGGATGAGTCACCAAGAAAAATCTACATACTTTTCTTAATGGTTTAATTACCATATAAGGACATCTAGTTTTGAATTCCATAGCTATTTAATCCTTATAGCTGCTAGAATTCAACTTTCGCATTTTATGCGATTTAGTCCTTCTCGTAATTAAGCACTAAATCGATAAAATTTTCGTACCAAAATTTTCACATGTCATTTATATCATAATATGGATCATATAATAAAATAAAAATAAACTTTATTTTCAGATCGGATTTGTGGTCCTGAAACCACTGTTCCGATTTCACTAAAATTTGGGCTGTTACAACTCTTCCCCCTTAAGGAATTTTCGTCCTCGAAAATTTTACCAGTAAAGAGATTCAGATATTACACTCTCATAAATTCCTCCAGTTCCTAAGTAGCTCCCTCTGTATCATGTCATTGCCAGATATTTTATGAAAGCTACCTTTTTATTTCTCAGTTTTTCTCTACAAGTGCCAGAATTTCAATCAATCTCTCACTGTAAGTCGTGTCAGGCTGAATTTAATATTTATAAAAGCAATAACAGATGATGGGTCTGATCAATGCTGTCATAACACATATACTCATAAAAACATTATGAATTATGTAGATCTCTGATAATAATACCAATCAATACACAACAGGTCTAAATCTTTTCCATAATCTTATATGACCCGATAGACCAGGGCCTGATTTGCCTTTACAGCCAAACCGGGGAACTTCCTTCCATTGTGAGACTATCATAAATATTTTGTTGCTTATCTAGAACTCCATTTCTTTTCATTTTAGATTTGCATCGGATTTCTGACGATCAAATACTGCTTTTAAACTGTCTCAGATCATTTTCAACTTTCTTCGGTTTCAAAGAATCAGACCTACTACCTGTATCCTTTCTCACTGAACTCCATCCAAGACATTGGAGTTTTACATTTGTGACCATATAAAACCTCGTATAATATAATTTTGTACTTGACTGTTAACTATTATAATAAATAAATTAAACCCAAGGCAAATACTTTTCTCAGCTACCTTCAAATTCAAGTACACTACATTGAAGCATATCTTCCAAAATCTGAATCATATGTTCAGATTGATCATCCGTTTGAAAATGAAACACGGTACTAAAATGTAACCGTATACCCAGAGTTTCTTGTAACTTGCTTCAGAGTTGGAATATGAACTATAGATCTCTATTAGAAATAACAGAAGCTAGCACATCATGTAATCTGACAATTTCAAAAATAGGTTCCTCAAGCAATCTATCAAGTGAGAAACTCATTCATACCAGAATAAAATGTGCAGGCTTCATCGAACAATCGACAATTACTCAAATCATATCTTTCTTTTTCATAGTCAGGGAGAATTCTGATATAAAATTCAGAGTAACTTTGTCCTATTTCCATTTCGGTATTTTCACTAGCTATAACCATCTTGAAAATATCATTTCTATCTTGCTGATACATCTAGCATTTAAATATAGATTCAGAAATATCACATTTCATTTTCAAGCTACTAATACATCTTTTTTTTCAAATCATTATGCATTTGATCATTTTCCGGATAAATCGACATAGTACCACTGTGATCATTCTTGTAGAATTTTCTGTACAAGCTCCAAATCCTTTAGTACATAGACTCTGCCTCCAAATAATAGACATTTATCAATTCTATTCTCAAATTCTGAATCAAAAATTATTTCACACTGTATTTATTTAACCCACAACTCAATATCACTTTTCTGAGTTTCACTGTTCTGTTGTAGTAACATCGGTTAAGCTCTAACTCGGCTAAAATTAGTCTTTCATCAGACAATAGTAATCGAGTATTTACTGCTCATAAAGAAAACCAAGAATTTTCTACCCAACATATCAACAACTATATTTACTTTTCCTGAATGATAATCAATTATCAAATCAGGGTTTTTCAATAATTCAAACCATCTACTCTGTGTTAGATTCAAATCGTTCTATTCTATTAGAGGTTTTAGAATTTTATGATCAATACGTATATGATATTCTCACCATACAAATACTGTTACCAAATTCTCAGTGCAATCACAATAATTTTCAATTCAAGATTATATATCGGGAAATTCTTTTCCTGTAGCTTTATCTGACTGGAATTATAGACCATTACTTTACCTTTCTTTATCAAAATACAGACTAATCCATTCAATGATGCATCACTGCGATAATAAATTTCTTACCCGATTCAGACTGAACCAGAACTAAAGCTTCGGTCACAAGGCTTCCAACTGATCAAAGCTTTACTAACATTTAACAACCCATTCAAATCTTACATCTTTCTTTAATAACGAGATCATCAATATAGCTATTTCAATTGTTAACATTGAAGCTTTGAATTTTTCCAAAGCCACAACCATCAGATAGATTTAAAACCATAGTGCATCAATGTGACTGACATTTCAACCGTATAGATAAAGCAACACTTCAATATCAATAGTGTACCTCAAATTAGAAGAGGGAAAACCGAAAATGGCCCCAATAATAACCAATGCAATAATACAATTTCTATAATCTGTGATCTCTATCACCAAACTTCATGATTGAGTCAATATTTATAACAGTAATAAATTTAATCACCTTCGGCCAACGAATATCTTTCACAGATAAACCATGTTTGAATAATAAAGAGATTGATGATATCTCATAGAAAATTCAGAAGTGTAATATCACTCATACTCAGTAGAAACAACTATGATAAAGATAATATAACTTGTACATTCACAATTCAGGGCTTCAATCAATAGAAGTAGAAAATAACATCATATAAATCTTATCCTCAAGTCTTATATCAAACATGATGAATTAGAAAACCCTAGTAAAGTAGAGCAATACCGCTCATTAATTAACTAGACTTACAGTAATTTCATCTATCATGATTTATTAGCCTTTTAATACGAAAAATATTGCATCTGAACATGAACAATTTCATATGCCTCTAAGAATAATAGAACTTATAGAGTACCCAGGAGATGTTGCTATGTTATTCGAGATTATAACAGTTGCATTCAATTATCTTTGCAATTTCATCACTATTCCACTGACCAATAAAGTCATCAATGATCTTACATTATTCAGTTCACTGAAAGAGTCAATTTGAAAAACAATTTGGTTATTCCGTTCTGTAAATATCATGTCTGGATAAGTCAATTACTCATGAACAACTTCTTCATTAACAATGACATCACATATTCAGAAAAATCTTGAGAAAAATCTAATATCTCTTTTAATACCGTCTTTACTTACTAACCCGTTCTCAATTCTGACTACATCATTCATCATTCAGCCTTTGAACTCTTCTTTCACACTTATGAACTTAGTCAACATAAATCTTGTGAATTTTCATCGTATAAAACTAAACTGCTGAGAGGGGTGGAGATCGTAAGCCTCAAAATTTAACTTTCATATACATATACTCATATAACACAACATTTATCATTATCATGTACTATAAAACATTTATCCGTACCTTTTCGAATTATATTTCATCATCAGTAACATTTTACTCAGATACTTGAGTATCTCTTTTGGAGTCATCGGAGTTAGCTCGATTGGAAAGCATCTCTGTCTATTTGTAAAACAATTTTCATCAGATTCAGGAGATATCATACTATCACAGGTTATATAATGGCATGTATTTATAGACTCCACATATGCCATGTTCAGTCCGATAATCAACTAAACCTGGCTCTGAAACACTAAATGTAACACTCCTAACCTGTATCTGTCGTCAGAACTGTAACACCTCAAACCCGGCCTAGAAGTTAGGCCCGAATCTGGCGTGCCACATGGAAGTGTTTTTCAAAACCATCTTTGCAATTGTTAAAAATTTGTTTGAGAATTACAACCTCTTTTTTAAAACCTAAAACACTTAAGCAATTATGTCTACGTGAAAATATAATTATTTTTAATAAACCTTTTCGGTTGCAAAAGCATATTTGAAATAAACGATTTACGAAAATGTGACGTTTGAAATAGAGTTGCAAAAACATATTGAACCATTGCGGAAACGTAGATAAAATACAAGTATTTTTGAGAGATTGATTGATGAATCACAAATCAAGGAATTGAACTTTAAATCCGTGACTTTTGAAAATGTCGTTAATAATTTGAAAGAAAGTTCGAGTTAAATCATATTTGTAAAAGTTTATTTTGAAATCCATTTGTTAATCGATTTTGGAAAACCTTCATTTAAGTTTTTAGAAAAATTCTTGCTTAAAACAATTTAAGCAAAATAATAAGTATATCAACCATAAAGCAAATAATAAAATACTCTAGAGGCCTTATTACAACTTAAACCAAAATAGAAAAATAATAAAATAAATGGAAATCGAAAATTTAAAATTCGATAACACCATTTCTAAAGTATAGCCGCCACCGAGTCATCCATGGGCCCAAGTCCTCACTACAGAGCATTACCTACAAGGATTAAGATAGAAAAGGGGGGTGAGTTACAAGAACTCAGTGTGTAACACACTTACCGTTGTCCACTGGGCCAAAATCTATTAAGCCATTATTTGGGCCAAAGCCCGTTTCCAATAATATGAATGTATCATATATATAATATGCAAATAATATGCAATTCCCAAACCAAACCTAGTTTTTCATTCGCTACACACCACCCGTACCAACCAACACACCTATGGGAGATCTTTAGTCATCCCACCCCGCCAACACACCAAACGTAGGCATTAAGCCATTTATATCAAATTTGTGGACAAGCCACCAGATTAACAGAATTTACATGGCATTGCCATTTTTCAGATTTGTGGCAGAGCCACCAGAATTATGTAGCAGAGCTACCAGAACTTCTCTTCATCATTATCCCATCCCATGCAAAACATGTATATAATGCATAACAAATTACAATAATGTATTCAAATATTTCTGACAAAAATCGATGGCCCATTATAACAAATTATCATGTTGGCCAATTAAGCAAAATATTATCTTAGCCCATTTCGCAATTTATTTCAAATCGGCCCGTATAGCAAATTATCAATCGGCCCATATAGCAAATATCAATCGGCCCATATAGCAAATTATCAATCGGCCCATATAGCAAATATCAATCGGTCCATATAGCAAATCTCAAATGGCCCATATAGCAAATTATCATTTGGCCCACATAGTCAAATGTCAATCGGCCCATATAGCAACATATTTCAATTTGGCCCATAAAGGGTATTTTCGTAATTTTTGTAATTTTACCCACTAAGGGTAATTCGGTAATCTCGCAACCCAGGGGTATTTCGATAATTTACCCTCTAAGGGTATTATGGTAATTTCGCAACCTAAGCTTAACTACTAATTTGGGGCATAAAATTGAAACTGTCCATCTGCGTCATACTAACTCAATTGACCATAACTCGAGTTAGAAAACTCGAAATATAAATCCATAAATTTTCCTCGAAACTAGACTCATATATCTTTCTCCTATAATATTTCCAAAAATTTTAGCTTAACCATTTAGGACAGTTTATTCCTTAAATTTTCCCTTGTTTCACTGTCCAAAGATTCGGACCTCCCTTAACTTAATCTCAAATATCTTATAGTATGCTTTTCATATACTGCTTCTACTTGTTTCTATTGAAACTAGGTTCATCAAGTAATCCATACATATCAATTATAACTCATAATTCATTTTGTACAATTTTATACGACTTTTCCAAGACAAAACAGAATACCCCTAAGTCATTCAGAACCAGTCTCACTAAAATTTACATATCTCAGAATATAAAATTCCTTTTCCTTCTCTGTTTCTTCCATATTAAAATAGACACAGTAAGCTTTGATTCGATATCTTATTCACTTATTAATCCCTTTTTTCCTATTTTTCCATGATTTTTCAAAAACATGTCACTACTTCTAACGGAAACTATTTTATTACAAAATACGATTACCATTACTATCATACATACGCCCGAGTTATCACGGATGCCAATTTTCAGTTTTCTTCGGTATTTCTACCGAATCACAGAATATTTTACGCAAACGTTCAGAGAAGTGTGAGATTACACACCATTTCAAACATGTATTCGGACAGTACGGGATTACACACTTGATTTTGATTTCCTAAAGAACCACTTTTCGTTGACCCTAGAACAATACCAACCAAAAGTTAGCCTCGGATTTCAAAAAGATTTCATACCCAACGTATTTGAATCACTTACCACTAATTCTGAGTGATCAATGATTGGGTAGATCAAGCAATTTAATCCCTATAGATAATATCGGTTAATCATTACCATCTTAACGAATAAAGAATGATTTATATAATCCTTGAAGAACACTTACCTTAAAGATTTTAGAACCGTTTTCTAGCGATTATACGATGACTTCGGAAAAATCCAAGTTTTAGCCTTCCACTATATCTATACGATGAAGAAAATGATTTCGAATGAGAGAAAGTAAGGTGATGATCTCGGTCAAAATGACCATCCAAAAACCAAAGTATGGATTCGGTCATAAGAGAAAGAAAATAAAATATTGGAAAGAATACTTACCAATTGATTAAGGAAGAGAAAGAAAGAATGATGAAAAGGTTTCGGTTATGGAGAAGAATGAACAATGATATTCGGCTATCAAGGAAGGTGGAAAGAAAATGAGTATGTGACCAAACAAAAGAGAAAAACAATGCACTATTGTGCTAATATGTTTCGGTAAGGAAGGTTGCAAAATTGGGAGAAATAACACAAAGTTGCCAAAGGGAATTTTTGCCAAAACACTATTAAGTCTTTACCAAATTCCAAAATAAAAAATTCAGCTATCTATTCTCCCCAAAACCGTCCACATGCATCCCCCCTAGGATAAGAGTTTGGCCACTCAAGCTTTCCAAAACATCACCCACGAAAAAAGCCTCATGTCCTCTTTTCTTTCCTATTTCTCTTGATTCCTTTCCCCAACGTCAACCTTGCCTTATTCTTATAGCCACCTTACTAAAAATAAAGAAGTTCACCTTACCATAAATACCTCTTGGCCAACACTTAAGGAAAGAGTGCAAAAATAAAAGTAAAAAATGCACACAAAGGGATTCAAACCTCTTCCCTCAAGGTCCATCACTTGATGCCATAACCTCTTTACTAATTGCTCATTTATGCTAACAAATTACTCATCTATTTCCATAAGCCTTGATGCCACTTACTATCTCTCCTTAATAGGCTTAATCACAAAATTTTACTAAGGCCCAACTCGAACCTAAAACTTCATAGAACCCTGTAACTTTCTAAAATCACCTTCCTATTATGTCCAACTTAAAATAATGTCGTTCTCTTATTCTCAAAAATTTTAAACACTCCTATGCCGAAGGCGCATTGGGCCCAATCCTACTAGGCCCAATTTTGGGATGTTACAAGAACAGGGTTACAGAGTGTTACCGGGAACTTTTGAAACATTTTCAAACAAATCGTGTCAATCATTATTCATTAACCGAGATCATTCCTAGCGTCCCTTAGATGGACCCTCGAGGCCTAATACGAGCATTAGAATCGAGTTGGGACTTAATCAGAAACTCTAAAAACTTTTCATGACATTTCAAAAAATTTCCAAAGTGCAGGGATCACACACCCGTGTGGTCCAAGGGACACGCTTGTGTAACCCTAGGGTGCCCCAGTGTAACATCCTAAAATAGGGGGTTATTTGTGATTGAGTTATTTTGCTTATGATTGGATTGTTGTGGTGTTGTTGTGGTGTAATAAGACTTAATTATGGATCGTGAGTAGGCTCGAATAGTAGAAAAATTTTATTTGTAAGCTTTAAAGATAGGGAGCCTTAGTAAGTAGGGGTTACAAGATAAATGAGGGAATATTAGACACTAATAAGGCCTTGGAAAAGCGGCAAAAGGATGCCACTTAGGAGCTGGAATTGATGCCACAAGGGGAGCAAGGGAGCCTATGTTCGAGTTGCAGAATTCCCTTTTTGCTCTTTATTTTGGACGGCAAGAGAGAGAGAGAAGTGCTGAATTCAAACTCTTCAGAATAATAAGGATTTTAATTGGATTTTATTTGAATAATTTGTAAATTGTTGGCAGAGAGAAAATTTAGGCATTTGACTAATTCAAACTTGTTTGAATTAGGGGTCAGGAGCATTTTTTAGGAGTTGGCCGAATTTTGTACTCCTTGTTGGAGTGGAGTGGACGGCAAGGAGACTTGGTGAAGGGGGGAGTGCCGAAGTCTCTTAAGGCACATACTTTTCATTTTGTTTCTTTTTCTTTTCTCCATTTGCAAATAGCCGAATATCCCTCCCTCTCATTCCTCTCTTTTCTTCTCCATTGTGCTAAGCCGGAAACACTCTCCTCTCATACTTTTATTCCTTTTCTCTTCCCAAACTCTTTGGCCGAAACTCCTATTTCACTTCTTTTCTTCCTCTTTTTCCACTCAATCTGAATTTTGATTGATTGTTTTAAGCAATCATAGCTGAATTCCCTTCTCTCTATTTTGTGTAATCTTGGCCGAACATCAAAGCAAGGGTGATCTCTTTTAATCTTTCTCCAATCGGTTTGTAGGGAAGGGTAAGTGTTCAAGGCCGAATGCCTTTTTGTTCTATTCTCTTTTGTAACATCCTGGAAAGGGCCTGTGCATTTTCGGTTTAATTGTATGAAATGACAAGTCTTAAGCATTATGAATAAATTTTTGATATTTTTGGAAACTCAGAAATGTATGAAAATGCATGGAAATGAAAATAAACATTTTTAGAAACCTAGAAATGCATTTGGACATGAACATTTTAGGAAACCCAAAAATGTAAGGAAATGGTTCAAAAATGGAAAGTACACATTTTTGGAAACTAAGAAATGAAAATGGAAATGTTCCAAAAATGGAAAGTATACATTTTAGGAAACTTGGAAATGTAAGAAAATGGCAAGTAAATAGAGCCGATCGAAAATTTTAGGAAAGTTGGAAATGACCCTAAAATGATAAGTTTTAAAGTTTAAAATAGGAAATCAAGGCAAGAGGGCCTTAAAAGGAAAAGTTGGTAAGTTTTGACACACAAACGGGCTAGGAAAAGTGGCCTGAAGATGGCACTTAGGGCCTATGGAAATGGCACCATGTGCAAGAGGCATGGGCTGGGTTCGAGTCACAAGGGAAGCAATTAAATGAAGGTTTTAATTTTGTTTCTAGAAGCACAAGGAGTGGACGGCAAGCATCTTGAAAAAAAAAAGAGGTTTATTCTCTTTAAAATTCGGCTATTAAGTGATAAATAAGAGATTTCTTTTTAGATTTTTAAATTTGGATTATTTGAGGAGGTAAATGATGGATTAAATATTTTTTTTATTTGAATAATATTATCACATATGTGGAGTGGTGGCCAAGTAAGGGACTCCTCAGTTTGCTTCTTTTTCTGCTCTGCCGAAATTCCCTAGCTCTCTCTCTCTCTGTCGAATTTTTCCTTAAGTAAAATCCATCTTCTCTTCTTCTATTTTCTTCTCTGTTTCTACTATCAAAGCCGAATTTTTGTCGATTCTAAGTAAAGGAGCAATCAACTACAACATCAAAAGGGTAAGATCTGTGGTCAATCAATTTCTATTCCTTTTTCTTTTTACCAAAATCAGGGTACTAATCTTATTGTTGTGAATGGCCGAATATACAAGGGGTTTATCAGATTTCGACAGGCATACAAGAAAAGGAATATTTTCGGGAATTCAGGGATTCAAGGTAAGAAGTTATATTCGGCCTAGGTTATCTCTTTAATAATTAGATCTATTCGCTTTTAATCAAAGGTTTATCAAATCAAGTGGATCTAGTGGGTAGCCAAATTCGTGGAGGAATACCACAACTTTGGGATTTGATTTGGCAAACAAGGTAAGTGTTAGTAATTCTATTCCTAGTAGGATTTGGTTTTAAAATCAAAAGGGTATTAATATGTTTATATATGATGGGCCAAATATAGGAGTTAATAGATCTAAAGTCTGAATCTGTGATCGATTCACTTCGGGAATTCAAGGAATCCATTAAGCGAATAAGGTGTGTACCCACACTAACTCCCAATATATTACGGCAATTATTTTATATGTATATATATGAATGTGCATGCGAATAAGAATGTGGCTAAGTGCCACAAATACGATATATATATATTTTTGAATATATAATATGAATGAGAAATAAGATATGCATGATATAAATATTTGGGGCATATGGGATATATGTGAAAGGGGAAGAATAGGTGTTGACTACGGTCTCACCAACGAAATATGGTGGCTACGGCCCCATTAAGTGAACATGGTAACTTCGGTTACATCATCTGAACATAGTGTCTAATGACACAACGTATATGGGCGATGAGCACGTCGACTGCAGCGACTGCCTTCGATGGTGTGTAGCGGAAGGAGGGTTGACTTAGTAGTCCCCACGGTGTGATTGGCAGGTACGGGTGGTGTGTAGCGGATGGATAATTAGGCTTGGGTTTGGGTTGCATCATTTTGATATGTATATGTTCTGATATGAATATATATGCCTGAAATATTGTTTGTTAGTTGGTGCACACATTGAGTCTGTTGACTCACCCCTTTGAGGGACTATTTTTCAGGTGATGAGCAGTAATGGACCGGGTCGGCAGGAGCTAAAGGTGGCCATGCGTAGCAAAGAAAATATTTATGAATTGGACCTTCATTTTTATAAAGTTCTTTAAATTTTAAGTTTGGGAATTATTGATGTAATAAGGCCTAAAAAGCCATAGTTTTATTTTCGTTACCATTATTTACTTGCAATTATTATGCTTCGAAATACTTTACATTTATGATATTAAAATTTTATGTCTTTACATTTAAACCCTAAATTATTTTGTCACCCTAATTAAATGATTTCTAAATTAAATAAATGGGTTTTTAACCTAAGCCCAATCCAAAATGAACAGTTTTCTAAAAATACACCAATATTCTCTAAGTAATAAAGGACTTCGAAAACCGTTTTTCTTAAGGAACATACCAGATCCAGTTCAGGCTCGTGGGCCGGGTGTGGGGTGTTTCATCTTTGTATCAGAGCCCAGTTTTAAACTCTCGGCCTGTGGGCTAAGGCCTAAAACGTTTTCAAGTAGAGCCAAATGAATTTTTTCTGAAAATAAGCAGGTTTCTGGCATGGCACCTAAGTCTCCGACCCGCAGTCCACCAGGTAAGTGCCCCTAACTCTATGTGTGATTATGTGATTTATATAGGGGTAGAAAAGGCATGGAATGTAGAATAGTGTGATAGGAATCTGAACCCTAGGATTAGACTACTCAAACACATGAAACTCATAAGACTTAATGAACTTAACAAACCTATGGCTAAGTCATTGAGCTAGGGTGTGGTAACCCCATGCACGCATGTCTAGGATTGGATCCTAAGAGCACGGTATTTAAGCGGTGACTAGTGACTCACCTCCTCTTCGCAGTATCCTGCCGTGCGTAGCTTCTGTTCACCCTAACTCGAGAGGCTCAAAGGTGTGGCAACCTCTGTGCGCATGTCTAGGAATGGTTTCAAGAGAGCTTGGTATTTAAGCAATCCGCGTGACTCACCTCCTCTCCACTCGAATCCTCGCACAGTGCGTAGCTTTGGTTCACCCTGACCAAGAGGACTCGGTCATAGGCTAAACACAAAGACTAAAACCCGAAAGGGACTTAGCTGTATTTTTTATGAAGAACAACAAACCCTAGTTTTAAAACTTTTAAAATCACTCTTTTAATTTGTGAAAACCATCTTTACAAAGTTTTCCGAAAAATTCCCGATTTTCAAAAAAAAAATTACAAAAATACCCCTAGTGGTAAAATTACCAAAATGCCTTTGGTTTATGAGATCTCCAAAATACCCACCGTACTTATCCAAAATTTCATTTCTTTATAAAATGTTCAAAAACCCTAATTTGCAAATTATCAAAAATTTCTTGATTTGGAGAAAAATTACGAAATTGCCCTTAACTTGCAAAATTACCAAAATGACCCTGATTTCCAAAATTTTTGCAACATCATTATTTTGAAAAGTACAATTCTCAAAAATAATCCACAAAGTTTTACAACTTTTGAAATATCCCTGATTTACTAAATTTTACAAATTTACCTTGATTTGTGAAAATTTACCAAAATACCCCTGAGGTCAAAAATTACCGAAATACCCCTGGATTTCAAAACTCTTCTAAAACTTTCCCGGAACCTTAAAAGTACCAAAATACTTCCGTCAAAATCATCAAGGAATTTTTCATTTTGAAAAATTACTGAAAATGCCCACAGAGGACAAAATTAAAAAATACCCAGGTAGCGGAAAAAACAACAACAATGAAAATTTCAATGTTTCTCTGGATGAACGAAAGTTCATATTTGTTTGATGGATGAATGAATGAATGGAAAGATCAGTATGTTTGTATGAATACGAAAGAACCACTCTTAAATTCTTCTTCATAAAACATCTTCATGGGTAATAAGTGAAACAAGAATACTAATTCATAAAACTTCTTAATCGATCTCGACAATAATAAAAATGAGCTCTAGAGGACGTGGTCGCCGTGGAAGAGGTAGAGGAAGAATGACCGTGTCGAACACATAGATCGGGTCGTGGTTCTCGACAATGAAATACCACCGCCACCACCACCCCCAATATGTGGTCTTTGAGCAAAGAAGCTCGGGATCGGGAAGATGTTTGTGCCATAGGTCATCTTTGTGAGTTTTGGAATTGGTGGCTGGTGCGGGTGGAAATTCGAGAACTCGGAAATCTGTGCCGGAACGGCTCCGAGCTAATGGAGCTGAGATGTTTCGTGGAGTATCGGAGTGGCACCCAAAGATACCGAAAGTTCGGTTGGAAGCAATCGAGCGCGCATTATGGATGAACTCGACTTGACCTCTGAGGAGAAGTTGAAAGGAATGGTGGCATTGTTAAGCGATGAAGCATATCAATGGTGGTTAACTGTGCGGGACGGTGCCACGGTGGAGGATTTGACCTAGGAATATGCTAAGGAAGCATTTCAGAAGAAGTATGTGGGAACGCATCCGACGTGTCGCCAGTTAAGGTCGAACACCAAGTTCCATCGGATTACTTCAACCAATTGAGATTCCCCAATGGAAGTGGGAAAGAATTACCATGGACTTCGTTAGTGGGCTTCCCTTACGCCTACTAAGAAAGACTCGGTATGGGTGATAGTGGACCGCTTGACCAAGTCCGCACATTTTATTCCTGGTGAGAATTGACTATTCCCTCGAAGTTAGCCAAGTTATATGTGGCGAAAATCGTAAGGCTACACGGAGTACCGATGTCGATCATCTCCGACAGAGACCCAAGGTTTACGTCTCGATTTTGGAAGGCACTTCATCAAGCTTTAGGCACTAAGTTGGACTTCACTACGGCCTTTCATCCACAATCAGACGGGCAGTCTAAACGAGTTATACAAGTGTTGGAGGATATGCTGAGAGGCTGTGTGATGGATTTCCGAGGAAGTTGGGAAGATTATTTGCCTTTAGCTGAGTTCGCCTACAACAACAGCTATCAGGCAAGCATTCGGATGGCACCATACGAAGCATTGTATGGTCGGAAGTGTAGAACTCCTACTTGTTGGACTGAGTTAGGAGAACGTTACGTTTTGGGCCCAGAGTTAGTGGCAGAAACTGAAGAGTAGGTTGAAATAATTCGGGCAAGGTTGAAGGAAGCCTCTGGTAGGCAAAAGTCGTACGCCGACCTTAAGAGCAAAGAAATTGAGTTTGAAGTGGGAGACCAAGTGTTTCTAAAAGTCTCACCTTGGAAGAAGGTTATAAGGTTCGCCATGAAGGAAGTTAAGCCCAAGGTTTATAGGGCCCCTATCGAGTACTACAAATGAGTTGGACCATGGCATACCAAGTGGAGTTGCCACCGAATTGCAAACAAATGCATGACGTATTCCATGTATCTATGCTACGTCGCTATCGATCGGATCCGTCTCATGTGGTACCTGTTGAAGAAGTGGAGCTAAGGCCGGATCTATCCTACGAGGAAGAGCCGATTCGAATCTTGGAACGTGATGTGAAAGTACTAAGGAGGAAGTCAGTACCTCTAGTCAAGGTGTTATGGCGCAACCATGGACCGGAAGAAGCTTCGTGGGAGTTAGAAGAGACAATGCGACAGTAATACCCTCAGTTGTTTAGTTAGGAAATTTTGAGGACGAAATTTTGTTTAAGGGGGGTAGAACTGTAACATCCTGGAAAGGGCCTATGCATTTTCGGTTTAATTGTATGAAATGACAAGTCTTAAGCATTATGAATAAATTTTTGATATTTTTGGAAACTCAGAAATGTATAAAAATGCATAGAAATGAAAATAAACATTTTTGGAAACCTGGAAATGCATTAGGACATGAACATTTTAGGAAACCCAGATATGTAAGGAAATGGTTCAAAAATGGAAAGTACACATTTTTGGAAACTAAGAAATGAAAATGGAAATGATCCAAAAATGGAAAGTATACATTTTAGGAAACTTGGAAATGTAAGAAAATGGCAAGTAAACAGAGCCGATCGAAAATTTTAGGAAACTTGGAAATGACCCTAAAATGATGAGTTTTAAAGTTTAAAATAGGAAATCAAGGCAAGAGGGCTTTAAAAGAAAAAGTTGGTAAGTTTTGACACACAAACGGGCTAGGAAAAGTGGCTCTGAAGATGGCACTTAAGGCCTATGGAAATGGCGCCATGTGCAAGAGGCATGGGCCTGGGTTCGAGTCACAAGGGAAGCAATTAAATGAAGGTTTTAATTTTGTTTCCAGAAGCACAAGGAGTGGACGGCAAGCATCTTGAAAAAAAAGAGGTTTATTCTCTTTAAAATTCGGCTATTAAGTGATAAATAAGAGATTTCTTTTTAGATTTTTAAATTTGGATTATTTGAGGAGGTAAATGATGGATTAAATATTTTTTTTATTTGAATAATATTATCACATATGTGGAGTGGTGGCCAAGTAAGGGACTCCTCAGTTTGCTTCTTTTTCTGCTCTGCCGAAATTCCCTAGCTCTCTCTCTCTCTCATCATTTTTCCTTAAGTAAAATCCATCTTCTCTTCTTCTATTTTCTTCTCTGCTTCTACTATCAAAGCCGAATTTTTGTCGATTCTAAGTAAAGGAGCAATCAACTACAACATCAAAAGGGTAAGATCTGTGGTCAATCAATTTCTATTCCTTTTTCTTTTTACCAAAATCAGGGTACTAATCTTATTGTTGTGAATGGCCGAATATACAAGGGGTTTATCAGATTTCGACAGACATACAAGAAAAGGAATATTTTCGAGAATTCGAGGATTCAAGGTAAGAAGTTATATTCGCCTAGGTTATCTCTTTAATAATTAGATCTATTCGCTTTAATCAAAGATTTATCAAATCAAGTGGATCTAGTGGGTAGCCAAAATTGGGGAGGAATACCACAACTTTGGGATTTGATTTGGCAAACAAGGTAAGTGTTAGTAATTCTATTCCTAGTAGGACTTGGTTTTAAAATCAAAAGGGTATTAATATGTTTATATATGATGGGCCAAATATAGGAGTTAATGATCTAAAGTCCGAATCATGTGATCGATTCACTTCGGGAATTCAAGGAATCCATTAGCGAATAAGGTGTGTACCCACACTAACTCCCAATATATTACTAACAATTATTTTATATGTATATATATGAATGTGCATACGAATAAGAATGTGGCTAAGTGCCACAAATGAGGTAAAAGTACCTGTGCACGTTTCCTACTTACGATAGGATTACAAATACGATATATATATATTTTTGAATATATAATATGAATGAGAAATAAGATATGCGTGATATAAATATTTGGGGCATATGGGATATATGTGAAAGGGGAAGAATAGGTGTTGACTACGGTCTCACCAACGAAATATGGTGGCTACGGCCCCATTAAGTGAACATGGTAACTTCGGTTACATTATCTCGAACATAGTGTCTAATGACACAACGTATATGGGTGATGAGCACGCCGATCGCAGCCGATCGCCTTCGATGGTGTGTAGCGAGGCGGAGGGTTGACTTAGTAGTCCCCACGGTGTGATTGGCGTGTGCGGGTGGTGTGTAGCGGATGGATAATTAGGCTTGGGTTTGGGTTGCATCATTTTGATATGTATATGTTCTGATATGAATATGTATGCCTGAAATATTGTTTGTTAGTTGGTGTACACATTGAGTCTATTGACTCACCCCTTTGAGGGACTATTTTTCAGGTGATGAGCAGTAATAGACCGGGTCGGCAGGAGCTAAAGGTGGCCATGCGTAGCAAAGAAAATATTTATGAATTGGACCTTCATTTTTATAAAGTTCTTTAAATTTTAAGTTTGGGAATTATTGATGTAATAAGGCCTAAAAAGCCATAGTTTAATTTTCGTTACCATTATTTACTTGCAATTATTATGCTTCGAAATACTTTACATTTATGATATTAAAATTTTATGTCTTTACATTTAAACCCTAAATTATTTTGTCACCCTAATTAAATGATTTCTAAATTAAATAAACGGGTTTTTAACCTAAGCCCAATCCAAAATGAACAGTTTTCTAAAAATACACCGATATTCTCTAAGTAATAAAGGACTTCGATAACCGTTTTTCTTAAGGAACATACCAGATCCGGTTCAGGCTCGTGGGTCGGGTGTGGGGTGTTTCATCTTTTCTCTGTCGACTTGAGTGTATAGAAAGGTCAAAATCCAGCATTTGGTAATGGTTGGCTAATCTCTCTTGTGGAAACCGACTTCTCTTAGGTACTCGGGATTTTGGGAATAATCAAGCGAAGCCTTCATCCTTGATTAATCGGTTGGTAAGTGGTGGTAAGGATCTATTTTAAGCAAACTATTCTTTTGGTATTCAAAAGCCGAAGGCTAATGATATGGATGTATGATTGCCGAATGTTGGGAAGCAGAATCGTATAGTGTGAAGTGGCTAGTGTTCAAGGGGCGTTTAGGAGCAAGGAAAGCTAGTGTGGCCGATTGACTCTTCAGGATATAGGGCTATCGTTAGAGTCAGGTGTGTACATACACACTTTATAACGAATAAATGTGCTAAAAATATTGTGGTTGCTAAGCTGGATTTATGTAGATTCGGATTTAATACCATAAAGGTATAAGCAAGGATTCGGGTAAGTCCTTGTCGATATGAGTCAATTATATGATGCATGGCATATTTGGTATACGTGGCATATAAAGATATGGCTGATGATAAATCCAGTGTATGTTGCTAAATAACCATGTTGGCATGATTCCTGTTAAATGTATATCATTGATTGCTGTGGGTTAAACGAGTGGAGGGGGAAGTGATATCCGTGTCTTAGGACACCAGTGGTTTGGTACCACATTCGTGACTATGGTCACCAGAGGTTTGGCACCTCATAGCGTCTTGTCCCAGTGGCTTTAGTACCACGATGGGTTGGCCCACACGCTGATATTATGGGATTGACGCCGTGATTTGGTATCACATGTGGGTTGGCCCCACAACTTATTATTTGTGACTTCGGGTCACCAGTGGTTTGGCACCACCAGTGGTTTGGCACCACAATATTGATGGATATCGTGACTTTGAGTCACCAGTGGTTTGGCACCACCAGTGGTTTGGTACCACACGGGGTAGAGAAAGATGTATTGGATGGCTAGGTTGGGTGCATGTTAAACTTAGTGCATGTTAACTTAGTTATAAATTGTGTATGATGTTGCACTAAACCGGGGGAAGGGTTACACATTGAGTCTTGGTGACTCACCTTCTCCTTTAACTTTTTCAGGTGACTCGTAGGTCGCGGATGTGGAGCTGGATGGACTCGAGGTGGCCATGCAGTGAAAATGTGGTTTAAATGAATTTTGGAACTATTTTTATTTTATTGTTGGTTTTATTGGTTCAAGTTGTAATAAGGCCTCCTAAGATTTTATTTTGATTATTTTACGTGTTTTGGATAATTTGTTTAAACTACTCAATGACTTTAATATTGTTAAACAAGTTTTCTTAAATTCATACGTAAATGATTTTCTTCCGTGCCATCGGGTACATTTCATATCGGTAACAACCTGACTTAATAGATCTTTAAATAAAACTAAGTGCGGTTTCTTCATACACCTCAATGGTTTTAACAAAACAATATAAAAGGAGATGTTTCACCAAAACTTAAATCGGCTAAAAGTATTTTTCCAAAATGTTTTCTCTGTAACATACCAAATTCGGTCGTAATGTTTGGGCCAGGTTTGGGATGTTACACCCAGGCCGTGTTCGATTTAGGTTGCTCTCTTACTTGCACCACATAACCATGCCACACGCCCATGTGCTAGGCCGTGTGGTTAATTAATTCAATTCGAATTAGGTGCAGGTTTCACACAGCCAAGACACACGCCCGTGTTCAAGGCCATGTCTCCCACACGGCTGAGACACACGCTCGTGTCTCTGCCGTGTGCTCAATTCTGAGCATTCTGTTTCTCAAATTTTAAGGTGCAAGGGACACACGGCCTAACAAAATGCCTATGTACCCGGCTGTGTGTCATACACGGCCTAAACACACGCCCATGTGTCTGCCCGTGTGGACAAAATAAAGTCATTTCCTAGCCTTATTTGTCACCCAAATTTACCATTTTCCTGCACCAAAACATACAAAGTGCAAATTAACCATTCCAAGCATTCAAATAAGAAAATTTCATCATTCAACATGGCATATCATTACATGCATACATGTTTACTATCTTACCTTGGTTCAATTCATGTGTTAAACATGATTTAATCAACTACTTAACATATATATAGCTAGCGTAGCATGACATTACGAGTATATCAAAACAACTATTACTAGCCATTCCAATGGCTAGATTACAAGCATCATTTAAATTTACATGCCAACGTGGCCGATATAACCTATTTATGCCATTACAACCATAATTGATTTACCATATTGTACTGACATAGACCGATGGACAGTGTGAGTGATCTCCGCTGAACTTCCAATCCAACGACCTTCCGATTTACTCTAAAACAGGGGAAAATAAAATGGAGTAAGCATTACATGCTTAGTAAGTTTGTATAACATGGTATTTAACTTACCATTCGTTCTATTTCGAGGTAACTAACTAAGGCATATACAATAAATTTGACCTCAAGCCCTACACACATCCTCAATCCTTTGTTTGTCATATAATCCATAGTAACATCAAGACATGTATGAGCTCCACAACAATTAAGTTTCCATGCACTTATGCTTTTCACAACATGTATTCATTTAACATGTATAAATCATCTCTTCTTATTACAAGTATAGTTTTATAGTAGTTCGTTTCGGGTTCAACTTATTTCATGTCAGGACTTTACTCATATTTTGCAAATATTAAGGTAACACGAGTAGTAGTACACTCAAGGTGAACAAGTCTATAATCAAGGATGAACTTATATTCATCAACCAAATTCCAAGTAATAATCTCATTGTCTCATATTTCTATGTATCAGTTATCACATATTATCATTTTCATATATTTCAGGCAGATACATGTAATAACTCAATTCTTATTCATAATCTTCTCATGTCAAGAGTTTTACCCGTTGAATTTATTTGGAATATCGATAGATACACCGGTCGTACACTCGAGGTGTACAAATTAGAATCCTTCAATTCATGTCTAATAGTACTCATAAGGTACAATTTCAGAGAGTACACTCTTGAGCCACACATGTATACAACAGGATTACCAGTCAAGGCTAAATGTTTTTTATGACATATGCTCTAAAGAGCTTGATCTGGATTAGTCGTCCGGTCTAAATCCAATCCATAACATATACTCGAGAAGACTTATATCAGGATTACCCGTCTGGGCTAAATCCTTTTAGAAATGAGGTTAATAGGATTACTCGACCGAGCTAAATCCCACCAGTAACAAATGAAGGACCTTATTCATTTCGGGAAATCACATATCCATCGATTTTCCATTTATTCAAACGGGATTTAACATTTTTCAAGCATTATCAGACTTGTGATCAATCTCATGCATTTATACATTCATGCAATTCAAATGTTCACAACCAACTCAAGCACAAAATTTACATTTTTATCATTTATCATTTATCAAGCATTATTGTTGATCGGGGACATTTCACTTATCGGGCTTTGACGAATATGTGATCATTTCACATAATTAAGGAATTTATACAATTCACAAACACAATATTTAATTCAAGCATAAAATGTATACAATTTAGTTGCACGAACTTACCTCGACAAAGGTTCGTGTACAAACATCTAGTAATCCGACATTTTCTTCTTTTCCTCGTTCTAACTCCGAATTTGGGTTGTTCGGATCTATATAAATAACTTTAATCGTCAATTTCATACATTTTATGTTCATTGGGACTCAATTTACGTTCTAGGTAAAATTACCATTTTGCCCCTAACTTTTTCATAAATCATTTTCATCCCTAGGCTCGCAAATTAATCCCCTAAATAGATAGATTAGACTATCCCAATTCCAAAAATATAAAAATCATTAAACACGGGACTTGATTTCGTACCTTATTGAGCTTGAAAAGTTTTCATCCTCTCTCCTAGGGTTTCCATGGAAATATTTGGGAAGATGATATGAAAATGTTTTCTTTTCCATTTAATTAATTTGTCATTTAATAACTTTTCATCTTTCCAATTTAGTCCTTAGCGTTTTTTTATTTTTCCATGGATGAGTCACCGAGAAAAATCTACATACTTTTCTTAATGGTCTAATTACCATATAAGGACCTTTAGTTTTGGATTCCATAGCCATTTAATCCTTATAGCTACTAGAATTCAAATTTTGCATTTTATGTGATTTAGTCCTTCTTGTAATTAGGCACTAAATCGATAAAATTTTCGTACCAAAATATTCACATGTCATATCTATCATAATACGAACCATATAATAAAATGGAAATAAACTTTATTTTTGGATCAAATTTGTGGTCCCGAAACCACTGTTCCGATTTCACTAATATTTAGGCTATTACAATGCTCAATTGCTATGGATAAAGCAAATGATGAAGAATTTTGGGGTGGCATTGCCAGTGGCCACTGACTACTATTGTAACATTAGTGCTATCAACATCTCCAAGAATCTAGTAATGAACTCGAAGAAGAAAAACATTGACATCAGGCATCATTTCATTCAAGAGTTCATTGAACATGGTTTAATGAACTATATTTTGTGGCTACTCAAAACCAGCTGCCTAACTTATTTACAAAGGCAATGGAATTAGTCAGGATCGAAAGATTTAGGTCTTTGATTGGTGTGTTTCGAGCTTAAGGACTCGATAAATTGGAAGAAGGCATCCAAACACCCATCAAAGATGTCGTTTTGATTAATTTTGATGAATAAAATTTTGGCACGAAATATTTTTTATTTTTTAAGGGTAAATTGTTATATTGCTCTCTCTCCAAATCTAAGAGGGAAAGTGAATATTAAAGGCAGACACTTCCTATACTATAAAAACCCTTTAACATTCCAGAATTGATTCATCATCAAGCATTCTTAAAAGCTCTAAAAGTTAAAAAAAAAAAAATTTCTTCTACAGCTTTCCCCTAAGTTTCTTCACTTCAAGTTCTCTTTCAAGTTACAAAAGCCTTTAGTCTCTCTACTCCTCAATGGAAATAGTTAAGATTTCATCCAAATGTATAACCAAGTAGTAGAAGTAAAATCAAGCATTTCGTAAAGTTTCGCGGTCTAATCAAATAGGGAATATTGTAAAAAAAAGTGGAAAAAAATGAACCAATGCTCTAAAAGGTGTCAGTGCCCAACAAACGAAATAGAGTGCAAAAAGTTTGAAAAAATAGACCAATGCTTGAAGGATTGTTAGTGTTGCAACAAATGAAATAGAGTCTCGCGACACCTTGAAGATGACAATGCAATGTCCTTGAGTGGTTTGAGGTGCAAGATGCAAAACCGGTAAGTACTCATTGAGCTGCACACTTTAAACTCTCAATTTCAGATTCCCTACAGAATGAAGAAGATAAAAGGTACATGTCAAAATTACCTTATTCAAGCATAGTTGGAAGTTTGATGTATGCAATGGTATGCATTTGTCCCGATATTTCACATTCTGTTAGTGTTGTCAACCAATACATAGCAAATCTTGGTAAGTTGCACTAGCATGTGGTTAATTGGATTTTCATATATTTACAAGATCATCATGAGAGAACGAAGCACATAGACATTCATTATCATCTTCTTCGAGAGGTGATTATAAAAGGGGATGTTAAGATTCTTAAAATTGGCATAAAACACAATCCGGTCGGCATGTTGAAAAAAGCCTTCCAGTTTCAAAGTCCGAGCACTGCTCGGACTTGATAAGTATCCGACGAAGAATTAGTTAAGCCCGTAATAGGCCTCGGCAAGGGAGTTGGTCCAAATATGAGTCAAAGTAGAGGTTTGTGGGAGAATGCATCTTATTTTGACCAAATTTTATCTTGCCTTTTCTTCTCCTAGTTAAACTCTTGTTTTAGATTCTCACTTAAACTTTAATTAACCTAGAGTTGTTGTAGTCATATATGCTATGAATTTTAGCCCATAAATAGGCCTTAGTTACTCTGGGTTTTACACAACAAAAAAAAAAATTAGATTGAGAGAATTTTATTCTTTGTTTCGAACGGTTTTTTTCTTTTGGGGCTTTGGGTTTTTCTTTTAATTCTCTCCATCTTTTGTACTCTCCTTTATTATACTAAAATTTCCTTTTGCCCATGGTTTTTTATCCTCTTTTAAGGAGTTTTTCCATGTAAAATTTTCATGTTTGATCTTTTCTGTAACACCCCAAACCCGGCCCATGCGGTATGACCGGATCTGACATGTCACATGAGGAAAACGTGATAAATCCTTATAATTTGTACTAAAATAAGTGTTATTTGGTTATGGTTTAAGAAAACAAGTTTGGATGTAAATATTTGATAAAATACAACTATTTTTGAGAGGTTGATTGATAAATCAAAAATCGAGGTAGTGAACATTAAAACCGTGACTTTTGAAAATGTCGTTGGTAATTTGAAAGAGAATTCGAGTTAAAATATTTATACATATTTATAAAAACATTTTGTTAATCAATTTTGGAAACCGTTATTTATGATTTTTAGAAAATTCTCATTTAAAATAAATTAAGCAGGATAATAAGTGCGTCAATCATAAAGCAAAAATATAATACTTCGGAGGCCTTATTACAACTTAAAAACCCAAAATAGTAAAAGTAATAAAGTAAACGTAAATAGAAATCTAAAGTTCAAGAACACCATTTCTGAAGTATGGCCTCCACCGAGTCATCCACAGCCCAAGTCCACATCAATGAGCATTACCTACAAGGGTTAAGAAAAAGGGGGAGTGAGTTACAAAAACTCAATGTATAATCCCCTTACTGTTGTCCACTGGGCCTGAACCCATTTAGCATCATCTTGGGCCTAAGCCCATTTACATAACAATATTAAATGTAGTAAATGTATGCGACGTATGTAACCCAACCCATCCATCCAACACACCCCCGTACCAACCAATCACACCTGTGGGGATCAAGTCAACCCACCCCGCCAGTCACACCAAATCACAGGAAAATGGTCATTTATAATAATTTATTGTGGCCAAGCCACCGATATCATACGTGAACATTTTAACAAACATTTTATTATGGCAATGCCATCAAGCTACACTTCTCTTCATCATTTTTCCCATCCCATGCAATATATGAAAATGCAACATACATAATATGATGCTCACAAATAACTAGCAACCATTAATCAAGTAGTTTATTACAATGACTCGGCCTATTTAAGGCATTCTAGCAAATCAGCCCTTTTGGGGCATTTCCGTAATTCGGCCCATAAGGGCATTTCCGTAATTCGGCCCATAGGGGCATTTTCGTAAATCAGACCATAAGGGCATTTTCTTAATTCGGTAATTTTACCCACTAAGGGTAATTCAGTAATCTCGCAACACAGGGGTATTTCGGTAATTTCGCAACCTAGAATTAACTACTAATTTTGGGGCATAAAAATTGAAACTGTCTATCTGCGTCATACTGACTAAATCGACTATAACTCGAGTTAGGAAACTCAAAATTTAGATCCGTAAATTTTCCTTGAAACTAGACTCATATATCGTCTTACTAAAATATTTCTAGAATTTTTGTCTTAACAATTTAGTACAGTTTATTCAATAAAATTTCCCTTGTTTCAGTATCCAACTGTTCTGACCTCTCTTAACCTAAATTCGAATATCTCACTGTACAGTTTTCATATGTTGCTCCTATACATATAAATAATAACTCATAATTCCCTTTGTACAATTTTGAATTATTTTTCCAAGACCGAATAGGGAACCACGAAGTCATTCAGAACCAGTCTCACTAAAATTAAAATATCACAGAATATAAAATTCCTCTTCCTCCTCTGTTTCTTTCATATAAAAATAGACATAGTAATTTTTAATTCGATATCTTATTCACTTTCTAATTCCCTTTCTCCTATTTGTCGTGATTTTTCAAAATCACGTCACTGCTGCTAACCAAACTGTTTCATTACAATCTATGGTTACCACTACGAATATACACACGCCCGAGTGGTCACAGATGTCGGTTTCCAATTTTCTTCGGTATTTCGACCAAATCACAGAACATTTCATGCAAACATTTAGAGAAGAGTGAGATTACACACCATTTCAAACATGTATTCAGAAGGTACGGGATTACACCCCTTGATTTTGATTTCCTAAAGAACCAATCTTCGTTGACCCTAGAACAATACCAACCAAAGGTTAGCCTCGGATTTCCAAAAGATTTCATACCCAACACATTACTTACACTTGAATCACTTACCACTATATCCGAAGGTTTATCAAATAGAATATGTCGAGTGATTTTGTCTCTAAGACATAATCGATTAGTCGAAACTTCAATCCGATTTGCAACATAGCCAAGTAGAGATATAACGAAAAATCCAAAAATGAACCCCTTACCTTAATGATGATAGATCCAACTTCAATTGATTGACTTAAGACTAGAGAGGAATCGGCAAGAATATGCTTTTCGACCACACACTAGAACACTATGAAAGGAAAGATGATCACGTTTAGAGAGAGTAGAAGAAATGATGTTTTCGGTTAAGAAAACCATTCCATCACAAGGGCACAAAATCGGCATGAAGAAAAGAAAATACAATGATAAAATAGAGCCACTTATTGATTCGATCAAAGAAGATGTGTTCAACTCGCAAGATGGAGAAGAGAAGATGATAGAAATTCGACTATTGATGAGAAAAGAATTATGAAGGTTCGGCCAAACAAAGTTGTGTCGATTAGAGAGAGAAAAGGAGAAAGTTGAAGAAATGGTAAAAAGAAAATAAGAGATGGAGGATAGTACTAAATGGTTTTGGCTATCCAAAAGAAATGACCAAGAATGCATTGAAGATTTCAGCCAAAACAAAAGAGAAAAATGGACTAATGGACTAGGATATTTCGGCCAAAGCAAAAGGGAAAAGAGTTTGGAAAAGAGACACAAAATGCTCAAAGAGAAAAACACCTCTCATGCATCAAAACTAGCAAAATGATCCTAGTAAATTCGGCTCCCCACTCCTCTCCCAAAACCTTGTGTAACTCTTGCCAAAAGGATGAATGTTGACCAGAGAAAAATCTTTCCAAAACATTACCCACGAAAAAGGCCAACATGTTCCCTACACTTGCCTTTATCTTTTGATTCTTTCCTTCATTATCCCTTATCCTCCTCCTTACCATAATCCTTAGCCACCTTTCCATAATTTAAAAAGTATTCCTTGCCTTAAATACCACCATGGCCAACACAATGGATGAATAGCATCTCGTCAACTTAGGCCACATGAAGTGAACTATCCTACTCATGACTTGGAACTAGCTGCAGTAGTGTTCGCCCTAAAGATATGGAGACATTACATGTATGGAGAAAAGTCGATCATCTACACTGACCATAAAAGTCTTAAGTATCTCCTTACCCAAAATGAGCTGAATTTAAGGCAACGGAGGTGGATAGAGTTACTAAAGGACTATGATTGTTTGATTGAGTATCACCTGGGTAAAGCTAACGTGGTGGTGGAATCATTAAGTCGTAAAGTGGTATCAGATTTGAGAGCAATGTTTGCTCACCTCAGCTTTTATGAGGATGGTAGTTTGTTGGCAGAACTTCAGGTAAAGCCGACATGGGTTAGTCAGATTAAGGAAAAACAGTTTTTGGATAAGTCGTTAAGTTCTCGTTTTTAGTAAGTAAAAAGTGGTGAGACAGTGGATTTTAGGCTAAACAGTGAAGGGCTGTTATGTTTCCGTAGGAGAGTTTGTATGCCGAAAGACCTTGAGTTAAGACAGATGATTTTGCGGAAAGCGCATAGTAGCTCATGCGCTATGCATCCCGGTGGAAACAAGATATACCGAGACCTGCGTGAACAGTACTGGTGGCCAGGGTTGAAAAGTGGAGTTACTGACTTTGTGAGCAAGTGTTTGACATGTCAGCAAGTGAAGGCAGAACATCAGCTGCCTTCGAGATTGCTGCAACCGGTGAAGATTCCACTTTGGAAGTGGGAGAGGATTATAATGGATTTTGTTAGTGGGCTATCCCTGATCCCTACGAGGAAAGTCTCGGTGTGGGTAATCGTTGACCGATTGACTAAGTCTGCTCACTTCATATTGGTTCGTGCTGACTACTCACTTCAGAAGTTGGCCAAGTTGTATGTGGCAGAAATTGTGAGGCTGCATGGGGTACCAGTGTCTATCATCTCGGACAGGGACACGAGATTCACATCTCGGTTCTGGAAGGGATTATATGAAGCTTTGGGTACAAGATTGGACTTTAGCACAGCATTTCATCCACAGACTGATGGTCAGTCAGAAAGGGTAATCCAAATTTTAGAAAATATGTTAAGGGGCTGTGTAATTGACTTCAGAGTTAGTTGGGAAGATTATCTGCCATTAGCAGAATTTGCGTATAACAATAGCTACCAATCCAGCATTCAGATAGTGATAAACCGTAAAAGTAACATATTTTAAGCTCACATTTAATATGTTTTTGGATGATTTATCCCTTGATTTGTGTAAAAAGGTGCTCTTAATCCTTTCTTTTCATATCTTATACTCAGGAAAGCACCAAAGGATGAAGAGAACGTAAAACGGGCTTAAAACGGTCCAAATGGGCCAATGCACGAAATCAACACGGCCTGGACTTCAAGCCACAAGGCCGTGCCATGCCTAATATCTAAGGACACGGTCTCTTCCTCGATTCACACGGCCGTGCCTCAAGTTAGAAATCCGAACACGGCCTGGATTCGAGCCACACGGGCGTGTGACATGGCTGTGCCTCTATCGTCAGAATAAGCAATTTCAGTCGAAAAAGGATACTTAGGGAGAAAGAATCACATTCCAAGAGCCTATAAATATTCCCCAAGTACCACCTTGAAGAGAGGGTGTCAAAGCTAGGCCAAGGAACCAAGCCGATAAGGTCAGAGTTAGGGAATAACGCGAGGATAGCCAGTTGATTCATCCCAAGAAGCCGGAATTATACTCAAGATGGCGGAATTCTCCTTCAATCCCGTCAGGGAGTTTTAGGATTTTTCTTATGCTTTGTTTTATCTTTTCTCCTGTGATGTTTTATTTTTACATTATGAACTAAATCCTTTAGATACCTGAAGGGGGATGAAACCTAGACAGATTTTATTATTTGATTTTTAAGTTATATGATAAATTACTTAGTTTGTTCTTAATTATGTTGCTTAATCCAAATCTAATGTCCTTAGGTAGAGGAGGAATAGACCCTGCCTAAGAGAAGATCTAACATAATTAAGCAGAGTTGATCGAACGCCTAGAGATAGGGTTACGAGATTTTGTCGGACTAGGGTGAAACCTAATATGGGAGTCCATTGATCGATTTACTGCTATCCTAGGGGGTTATTATAAGCGAACGAGAGTTCCACTAATTAACCTAGGGTTAGACGTTATTTACCTCGAGAGAGGGTTTAATATAGGTTAGAGAGTCTTACGGATCAAGCTAAGTAAAAGAAATCATATAATTTAGGGTTAATTAATAAGTGAAGTCTAGGTGGATTCTTCCTGAGGGTATCGTCGTAATCAACTGAATTTTCCTTCAAAGTTATTTCCCTATTCGTCCTTTTTGTCTTTGTGTCCTTAGTTTAGTCTTCGTCAAAAGCAACTTCACTCTAATTTTAAGGCTAAATAATAAAAAGAAAGTTAGTATTAGTACTTTTAGTTCCTTTGGGTTCGATATCCGGTCTTGTCTAAGCTATACTACAGTTCGATAGGTACACTTGCCTTTAATCGTTGTCAGAGTTAGTTTTCAGGTTTTGATCATTCTTTTATAAATTTTAAAACTCTGATTTACAGCGATCAAGTTTTTGGCGCCATTGCCGGGGAACTAAAATATTAAGAAAACTCTATTTTTATTACTTTAGCCATTATATTTTATTTTTCAGCAGTTTATTTTTATTTTAGGATAATTTTTAATTTTGCTAATTTTTTTCCTTTCTTGATTTTCTTTCCAGGTACCTCTAGTTTATGACTAGAAGGAACCCGAGAGGACCCTTAGTATACGAAAGTGATATCGGGAAACCAGGCGAGCTCTAAATTGCACAGAAAGAGAGGAAGAAGACAAATCCAATCCTACTGAAGGGATGGATGAAAACAACCCACCACCACGCGATGTGGGAGATCGCAACGCTCCACGTACAATGTTTGACTATGTGAAACCACATTTAACAGGAGCAGAATCTAGTATTGTTAGGCTTGCTATATCTACTAACAATTTTGAATTAAAGCCTAACACAATACAAATGATTCAACAGCTTGTTCAATTTGATGGTTTGCATGACGAAGACCCAAACATACATATAGCTAATTTTTTGGAGCTCTGTGATACCTTCAAAATAAATGGCATTTCTGATGATGCCATTCGTCTTCGGTTATTCCCTTTGTCATTAAGAAATAAAGCTAAACTATGGTTAAACTCGTTACAACAAGGGTTAATCACTACATGGGAGCAGATGACCGAAAAGTTTTTAATAAAATATTTCCCACCGGCCAAAATGGCCAAATTATGTAACGATATCTCTACCTTTGTGCAGATGGATTTAGAGACACTACACGACACATGGGAAAGGTTCAAAGATCTCTTGAGGAGGTTCCCACACCATGGTTTACCCCTATAGCTACAAGTCCAAACCTTCTACAACAGAGTAAAACCCTTAGAGGCAACTGAGATTCAACCGCTGGTGGAACGCTGAACAACAAAACTCTAGAAGCAGCCTACGAGTTCATTGAGGAGATGTCGATAAACAATTATCAGTGGCAAGCTTCGAGGACTAAACCAACGAAATCGGCAGGAGTCTTCAACGTTGACACCATGACCATGCTATCAATGTAGCTAGAGATGATGAATAAAAAGCTTGATAGTTTGTGTTTTTCACAGATACATCCAGTCATGTAGTGCAACGCTAGTGGAATTGTGGCGAATCTTGAGTACCCACCCTACCAACAAGGAGCAGAAGATGAACAGATGAACTATATAGGTAATAATTTCTGATCTAATAATAATCCTTATAGTAACAGTTACAATCCAGGTTAGAGGAACCACCCAAATTTTTCATGGGGAGGACAAGGCAATCAAGGAAATCAAAGGCAACAACCCCCTCAAAACTTCCGAAATCAGCCCTATCCACAAGACAAGAAGCCAACCATCGAGGAGCGCATCCAAGAAGCTGACAAAACAATCAAAAGCAACGAAAGCTGAATTGATGAAATTACTAAGTCAGTCAAGGAAATCACTAAAGCAGTCAAACAACTTGCAAAGTCAATGTTAGAATGACCGCAAGGACGTCTACCTAGTAAACGGAGATTAACCCTAAGGAGCAAATTCAAGCCATCACTGTCCAGGGTAGCAAGGAGTTAGATACACCCAACCCAACTCCAGAAACTAAGGTAGATGAAGGTATAACAGAGGAAGTACAAGAAAAACCAAAACCAGTAGTCAAGGAGTACAAACCTCGCATACCTTATCCTGCAGCATTAAAAACAGACGATTCAGAGGAGCAGTTCGGTAAGTTTTTTAAACTTTTAAAGAAATTACATATTAACTTACCTCTTCTTGAAGCTCTTTTTTAGATGCCAAACTCGAGGAAATATTTAAGACAGCTCTTAACCAACAAACACAAAATAGATGAAGAGCACCACGTGGAATTAAACGCAACATGCTCAGCAATGTTACAAAATAGACTACCACAGAAGCAAAAAGATCCAGGGAGTTTTACAATTCCATGTTTAATTGGTAGTTTAAATATTGATAATGCGTTAGCTGATTTAGGAGCAAGCATAAATGTTATGCCTTATACATTATTTAAGCGACTAGGTCTAGGGAAGCCAAAACAAACTAAGATGAGTATTCAATTAGCAGATAAAACTGTTAGAATTCCTAGGGGCATTATTGAAGATATTCTCGTAAAAATCAATAAATTTGTTTTCCCAGTAGACTTTGTTGTTTTAGACATGGATGAGGATAATTCAATCCCCTTAATTTTAGGAAGACCTTTTCTAGCAATTGCCAAGACTAAAATTGATGTTGCCACAGGTGAGCTCATACTTTGTGTAAGTGACGACTCAATTAGTCTTCAAGCCCTCGACTCAGCTAGGTTATCAAAGAATCAAGGTGAGCAAGAAAATTCTTTTGATAATCTTTCAATTACACCCTCTTTTCAGGAACCTCCAAAAAAGGGAACGATTGAACTGGATCTTCAGTTCAGTGCCAACAACAAAATTACCCATGAAGAACAAAGGACCCAAATCGATAACCTAGATGAGTGGAAAACACACTTCAAGGAGAAATTAGGAATATACGAGGAAGAGCCAGAGCCACACACTGTAAAACTAGAGAAACCAACAAAAGAGCTTATAGGAACATCAAATCACATCAAAATAGGAGACCAAGTTCTATTAGATAAAGCCGAGCCTCACATCACCACAACAAACCTGAAAGAAAAGGAAGAACTTCTTCTTAAGGTACACGACATCTTCGCACAAGGAATAGTCGAGGTAAGCAATCCTACATTTGGCACTTTCAAAGTAAAAACTTCTCGACTTCAATTTTGTCATAAAACTGAAAATATAGACATGAAGGAGGATGTTCAAACTTTCCAACCTCCCTAAAAATTTCAAATATGAGGAAAGTCTAGCTTAAGACTATAAACGAGCGCTTCTTGGGAGGCAACCCTAGTACTAACCCTATTTCTTTTTGCATTATTTTACATTTTCTTTTCTCTTTTTCTTTTCCTTTTTAACTAACCAAAAGTGCAGAATTCCAGGCCACATGGCCTTACACACGGCCGTTTCCGTGGCCGTGTGGACCACCAAAACTGCCACACTGACAGGGCAGAGGCCGTGCAGTCAGCCCAGCCACCACCCCAATGTCACAGATCCAACCACTCTCGACACGGGCACCGACAGATATGGCACGACCGTGGAACCAACCGTGTGAGGCTATTGACTTCCATACCACGGCCAGAGCACGCCCATGCCACAAACCGTGTGAAATTACTGGAGTTACTGACTTATCGAGCACGGGTAAGACACGCCCATGTTAGACGACCTTGCCAACAGAAAAACATCACGAGCATGGCCGTAGAAGGACCAAGCACGGGCATAGGGTGACAACACCCTCTATAACACGACCGTGTGAGAAGGCCGTGTAATGCGACACACCCTGGGACCACGGCCGTGGGGGAGCAGAAAACTTGGGCATCTATTTAAACCCCTCAACTCTTCCCCCTCCCTCCATCTGATTTTCACCCTTATTTTTGCTTCTCATTCTCTTCCATCTTAGATTCTTTACTCTAGATCCTTGAGCAAGCCAACACCATGCCAAAGAAACGGAGAAAGCTAGGCATAGGCCCCTTAACAAAGAATGATCAACATGAGTTCATGCCAGCAGCTTCGTCTCAACACCAAGCCAAGGACCTATGAGACCATTTATCTTTCGTTTCACATTTATATTTTCCTTTATTTTCCTTCTTTTTGACTATCTTATGCTTAATTTATTTTATTTTATTTTAGTTTCTTAGTGTCAAGTTCTAAAGGCTGCTTGGGAATCACGCCACTTCTGCCACCGCCAGCACCTCCGTCGCCTTAGAAGTCACACCCACCTCGCGAACCACATACCAATAAGGATTTTGAAGCCCCTTTATCTCCTAGCCTTAGTCTATTTTCCTTCTTAGTCTCTTTCTCTTTATCTTTCTTGTGTTTATTTATATATTTAGTTTATTTTTATTAGATCTTAACAAAGCCTGGCTATTTCTCAAAGCGCTACCCAATTTCTTCATCTAGCGTAGGAACGTTCTCCCGATTGACCATCACCGCCACCAAAGACACTCATTCGGGAAAACATCCACAACTCATGGAGTAATTCTTCCCCCTTCTCTTTTGATTTATCTTTAAAATGTCATTATCTATCTTTGTACATTGAGGGCAATGTACATCTTAATTGTGGGGGTGAATATTTAATCCAAGAAAATGCCTAACTTTAACCTTGTTTTAAAGTAATTTTCTCATATTACTAATTAAGATGAAATTTCTGATGATTTATGATTTTTATTGATATGTTTTGGAATAAGTCATAGTTAATTGTGTATTGATGATTAAATTTGAAGAATACTAAGGAATCAAGCATGATAAGTCTAATTTTCTAAAAGTTAAAATTTTAGGTTGTCAACCGGAATTTGAATATTATCCTGAAATTTGAGATTTACAAGGTTGATGTCAAAAACACCCATAATTTTTGTGAGATTTTGAGCCTTATAGAGCATACATTCTTTTTCATACTCACTTCTTGATTAAGAGTATGTCAACTATGAACTGTTATTCTAGAACTTGCCTCAATTATTCATGTCAAGACCACAGTTATGATTTGATATACCGAGATGATAAAAGGACCTAGGTTTAACCCACTTACACCACTAAAAAGCCTACCCTCATAATTAACCCTTAGCAAACCCCGTTGAGCCTAACAACCCTTTTTATTAACTTACCCGCTAATTTTAACCCAAAAACCCTTTGTATTTGTTATCACCCTTTATTTTGACTACCCCTTAATCGAGATTTGATTTGAGCTAGTTACCTAAGTTTATTACTCTAATAGCTAAATTTATCTTGTATTTAGTTTGTTCTTAAAAAAAAATTCAAGTTTTCAGTATCAGTATTATGAAGAGTAAGCTTATACAAGTTAAAGTCTAATTATCAAAAGAAAAAAAAGCTCGTATTAGTAGGATTATTATTATTTTCAGTTGATGTACTTATTATCTTAGAAATTTTCAGGTAGGTAACTTATCAATTCAAACTAGATTCTAACCTTGTAATTTCAGCCTTTATCCACACCTTTCACCCTAGCCCCGTTACAACCTTGACAAAGACCTTTTGAACTATTTATCATTTCATTTTACAATGGTGGAGATTTGATTTTCAGGCAAGCCTATGGGATTAACTTTTCAGGTTTGACTTATGAGTGCTTAATTTTGACCCTTAAACACTTTTCGAGTGATTTGAGCGAATCTTTTGTGAGGATGTCAATCCTTGTAGGCTTTAAATTAAAGGTAATTATTCAAATGAAGGGAAACACCTATGTTTTCGTGCTACAAATGTATGACTTATCTTGTTTGAATCCTTAGGCTGAGTTGAATTATCCATGTATAAATTATCTATGAATTAGGATAAGGCATTGTTTATAGGAATTATGAATAATGGAAAGTTCGTTTTAATTGTAAGTTGAGAATTTTGCTTGAGGACAAGCAAAAGCTTAAGTGTGAGGGTTTTTGATAAACCGTAAAAGTAACATATTTTAAGCCCACATTTAATATGTTTTTGGATGATTTACCCTTGATTTGTGTAAAAAGGTGCTCTTAATCCTTTCTTTTCATATCTTATACTCAGGAAAGCACCAAAGGATGAAGAGAACGTAAAACGGGATTAAAACGGGCCAAATGGGCCAATTCACGAAATCAACATGGCCTGAACTTCAAGCCACACGGTCGTGCCATACCTAATATCTAAGGACACGGTCTCTTCCCCGATTCACACGGTCGTGCCTCAAGTTAAAAATCTGAACACAGCCTGGATTCGAGCCACACAGGCGTGTGACATAACCGTGCCTCTATCGTCAGAATAAGCAATTTCAGTCGAAAAAGGATACTTAGGGAGAAAGAATCGCATTCAAAGAGCCTATAAATATCCCCCAAGTACCACCTTGAAGAGAGGGCGTCAAAGCTTGGCCAATGAGCCAAGCCGATAAGGTCAGAGTTAGGGAATAACGCGAGGATAGCTAGTTGATTCATCCCAAAAAGCCAAAATTATACTCAAGACGACGGAATTCTCCTTCAATCCCATCAGGGAGTTTTAGGATTTTTCTTATGTTTTGTTTTATCTTTTCTCTTGTGATGTTTTATTTTTACATTATGAACTAAGAGAAGATCTAACATAATTAAGCAGAGTTGATCGAACGCCTAGAGATAGGGTTACGAGATTTTGTCGGACTAGGGTGAAACCTAATATGGGAGTCCATTGATCGATTTATTGCTATCCTAGGGGGCTATTATAAGCGAACGAGAGTTCCACTAATTAACCTAGGGTTAGACGTTATTTACCTCGAGAGAGGGTTTAATATAGGTTAGAGAGTCTTACGGATCAAGCTAAGTAAAAGAAATCATATAATTTAGGGTTAATTAATAAGTGAAGTCTAGGTGGATTTTTCCTGAGGGTATCGTCGTAATCAACTGAGTTTTCCTTCAAAGTTATTTCCCTATTCGTTCTTTTTGTCTTTGTGTCCTTAGTTTAGTCTTCGTCAAAAGCAACTTTATTCTAATTTTAAGGCTAAATAATAAAAAGAAAGTTAGTATTAGTACTTTTAGTTCTTTTGGGTTCGATATCCGGTCTTGCCTAAGCTATACAACTGTTCGATTGGTACACTTACCTTTAATCGTTGTCAGAGTTAGTTTTCAAGTTTTGATCATTCTTTTATAAATTTTAAAATTCTGATTTACAGCGATCAAATGGCACCCTACGAGGCGTTGTATGGTCGTAGGTGTCGTACCACTACTTGTTTGACAGAATTGGGTGAGTAACGGTTGTTGGGTCCGGAATTGATTTTAGAAACTGAAGACAAGGTTAAGTTGATTCGGGGTTGATTAAAAGAAGCTTCTAATAGACAAAAGTCGTATACGGACCTGAAGCATAAGGATATAGAATTTTCAGTGGGGGATTATGTCTTCTTGAAGGTCTCACCTTGGAAGAAAATTCTGAGATTTGGATGGAAACGCAAGTTAAGCCCTAGGTTTATTGAGCCTTATCGGATAGTGAAGCATGTAGGACCGGTCGCTTATCAGCTTGAGTTACCCCTAAGTTAAATCGGATACATGATGTATTCTATGTTTTGATGTTGAGGTGCTACCATTCAGATCCTTTTCATGTAGTGCCGGTAGAAGAAATTGAGGTAAGACCTGATCTGTCTTTTGAAGAAGAACCAGTGCAGATTTTGGATCGAGATGTTAAAGTGTTGAGGAGGAAGTCCGTTCCACTGGTCAAAGTGTTGTGGCGTAATCATGGTTTAGAAGAAGCCACGTGGGAGACTGATGAGGCAATGAGACAGCAATGACCTCACCTTATTTCGAGGTCAAAATTTCTTTAAGGGGGATAGAACTGTAACTTCCTAAAAATAGGGGTCTAGCACTTTTACGTTATTGCATGTGTGGTGCTTGATAAGCTTGTTAACTGCATGTGTTTTGGGGTCCTGGGGAGGCTTAGGTTCTAGCCTAAGCCCTGGTGAAATTTTGGTTTTTGGGCACTTTAGTGGGGTAAGCTAGTGGAGGTAGGACTTATGTTTAATTGTTGGTGCATTGCTAACACAAAGGAGCTTGTGGTCGAGTGGTGTTGGCGTCAACATGCATGCATGGGGAGTGCGACTCGAATCCCACAAGTAACACTTAGGGGGTTTTGTTTTTGTACTCAGGAGAGGGAGGTAGCTGAGTGGAGACCTGTAACATCCCAAAAATGGGGTTATTTGAAATTTAGTTATTTTTTCTGTAAGAACTATTGTGGTATTATTTATGGAATAATAGAGCCTAATTTAAGGCTTTGAGTTGGCTCGGTTTAATGGAAAAATTCAGTTTTAACTTAAAAGGTAAGGAGCCTTAGCAGAGGGGGGTGTTAAAAGAATAAGTGGGGATAATTTGACACTAAATAAGCCTTGGAAAAGTGGCAAAGGAGGCCACTTAAGTGCTTGGAGTTGACGCCACAATGCACAAGGGAGAGCTTGTGTTCGAGTCGCAAGTTTCTCTTTTGCACTATATATGGACGGCACAAGGAGAGAATTTCTCTCCTTAAATTCTTTTTATTTTGGATAATAAGGGTGTAATTTATTATCATGGGATAATCAAGTATTTTAAAGGGATATTATTTGGATATTAAGGATATTGCATGGATTAATAAGAGATTATTATGATTTAATTCAAAATTATTTGAATTAAAATGAATGAGTGGTCGAGAGCAATTGGGGAAGTTTGATGAATTTTGAACTCCTCATGAGAAGGAGTGGACTGCAAGCTTGATAGGGGGGCCGAATGCCTATAAAAGCATCGCTTGGCCCCCTTGCTTCTCTTTTGTCATTCTTGCCGCTGTCAAAATTCCTAGCCCTCATTCTTCATTCTCTTTTATTTTTTTTTCCATCCCTCAAACTCTCTAGCCGAACCCCTCTTCCACCTTCACCATCTTTTCTTCTTCTTCCACACTAGCCGAACCTATACTTCAACCTTTGCCAAAATCCCTTTTCTTCTTGTTAAACTCTCCTAGCCGAATACACTTCATATCCTTGTGCCAAAACCTCTTCTCCGATCTCCTTATTACTTCTTTAATAGCTTTGGCCGAATATCAAAGTGGTTAGATCCCATCAAGGTATTATCGATGATTGATTTGGAAAAGGTGAGTAGCCATAGCCAACACTATTCTTCTCTTTTCTCTTATTTGGGTTTAAAATTTGGCATAAGCTAATGATGGGCTAATCTTGTTGGTTGAAGCCGATATCACTTAAGTACTTCGGGATCGGGAAGTAGTCGACTCAAACTCTTCCTCTCTAGTAAACGGTTTTGGTAAGTGTTAGTAAGATCTATTTTAGTAAGTTATTAAGTGGTGATTAAAAGCCAAGGCTATTAATCATGTCGATTAACCAATTACTTGGTAAAGCGGATCAGCGCCTCGAGTGCCGTGGTTCGTAACAAAAAAGCAAAGGTAAGGATTCGGACCATAACTAACCCCTCTGGATTTGTTTTGGTTGGCGAATAGGCCATAATACTAATCCTAAAAGTTGGCCGAATATAGGTGTGATGATAGATCTAGGTGGCCACTCTCTTTTGGGACTTAGATTACCATGGGTGACAGTGTGTACATACACACCTTGTAACTTATTAAATTATGTTAAGTAATGTGATTGCTAACGTGATGTATGTAGCAATGGTTTGAATACCATAACGGTATACGGGGTAACCGTAAGTACTGCTCATACGATTTGCTTATTTGATGCTTTTGGGAAGCATGTTGTGATAATACATTTGATAAATCTGTATGATTATTGCCGATGTGGGTTGATTGAGTGGAGGGGTGTAATGGTAATCGCGTGCGACGGGCACCGATGTTTTGGTAACACACTTTGTGACTACGGTCACCGAGAGGTTTGATACCTCCGCAGGTTTGGCACCTCGATGAGCGACTTATCCTTGTTGTTAATACCACCGTGGGTTGGCCCCACTTGAGATATGGGATCGTCCGCGCGGTGATTTGGTATCACACGATGGGTTGGCCCCATCACCCGATTTGTGTCTACGGACACCGTGCTTTGGTAGCACATCGTGACTATATGTCACCGGTGGTTTGGCACCACCGGTGGTTTGGTACCACAACGGGTAGACAAAGGGCGTATGGTCAGGCTAGGTTGGGACACATGATAACTTGCATAATTAATTTGTTATATGTTGTGTATGAATATGTTTAAACCGGGGGAAGGGTTACATACTGAGTCTTGGTGACTCACCTTCTCCTTTACATTTTTCAGGTAATGAGTAGATCGCGGATGTGGAGCCGGGCTGACTCGAGGTGGCCATGCAAAGGAATTTAAACCGAATGGATTTTGGCTTTAGTTATTTTAATCTTTAGTTGATTTTATTTTGAATGTAATAAGGCCTCCTAATACTTTAGCTTTGTTGTTTTTTTTATATTGGTGAATAATTTGCTTAAACTATTTTTACCAATATTACATTGAATGAACACGTTTTCTCAAAGTAAACGAAAATGTTTTACCGTGCTGTCGGGCAACATTTAAAACTCTAAAACAACTTGACCCAAATGATTTCCAAATTTAATCTAAGTAAAGTTTTATTAAGTCCACTAAAAAGAAGGGTTTTCAAAATTTAAGTTGGTTTCAAAAAGGAACTTCAAAAATGTTTTCACCAGAACGGACCGCATTCGCCCATAGCGTTTGGGCGGGTTTGGGTTGTTACAAAATTGGTATCGAGCCCGCCAAAGCTCTACTGTGGGGCCCCAAGGCCCAAAAATGTTTTAAAAGGCCTTATAAAATGATTTTTGGATTTTGGACAAACATGGCCCGAGTCTCCAAACCGATCCGCCTGTAAAGTACTTCGAACCTCTTGGTGAATTATATTCTGTAGAAGGGTAGGAAGTATGGAACGTAGATAGACTTATAGGACTTGAACCCTAGGATTAGATTACTCAAACACATGAACCGAACATAAGACATTAAAGAACTAAACCAATCTATGACTTAGCCAAGTGAGCTAGGGTGTGGTAACCCCCAGACGCATGTCGAGGATTGGATCCTAAGAGCTCGGTATTTAAGCGATCCGTGTGACTCACCTCCTCTTCGCAGTATCCTACCGTGCGTAGCTTCGGTTCACCCTAACTCGCAGGGCTCGGTGGTGTGGCAACCTCGTCAGCGCATGTCTAGAAAGGTTCGGTGAGAGCTTGGTATTTTAAGCGGTCCGCGTGACCCACCTCCTCTTCACTCGAATCCCGCCAGTGCGTAGCTTTGGTTCGCCGACCACCAAGAGGGCTCGGTCATAAGGCTAAACCTAATGACTAAAACCCGAAAAGGAATTAGCCATGTTTTCAAAAGCAGAACGAAACAACAACTCAAATGTTTTCAAACCTCTTGCAACAACTCTTTCAAATCGAAAAACCTCATATTTGCAACGTTTTCCTAGAAAAACTCAAATTTTTGGAAAATTACAAAAATGCCCTTAGGGGTAAAATTACTAAAACGCCCGACTCATAAAATATCCGTTCAATGGTTTTGCTCAAAATTTCGACTACTTCACAAATATCCAACAACTTAGTTTTGAAAATCAACACCAAAAAATTTTGGTTTTAGAAAATTACGAAAACGCCTCAATTTGTGAAAATTACCAAATGACCACGATCTTTGGAAAACTTTACCAACATCACTATTTGAAAAGGAAAACTTTCGAAAGGACCTCAAAGTTTTACAACCATCGAAAATATCCTCGATTTATCAAAATGACAAAATTGCCCCGATTGACAAAATTACCAAAATACCCCCGGTTTCAAAACGATTACGATTTTACAAATTTTTATAAATATCCTCCAGCTTTTGGGAATTTCAAAATGACCTACTTTACTAAAGTTTTAAAATTTCTTTATTTACTTAAAATACCACTGTAGGAAAAAATGACGAAAAATATCCTCGGTTAGAAATGGGCGAAATGTCCAAGAGTGAATAGGTATGGAAAGCATTAAGAAATGGATGCATGAACTCTTTGTGTGAACTAGGATAGAAGATCAAACCTTGTCTCGCTCGAAAGAACCCCTAATTAAATCCTGTTCATAAAATTTCTTCGCGAATAAGAAAGTGAAACAAATGCTAACACATAAAATTTTCTTAATCGAGTTAAAAGCGCAGATAGATAGAATGAGTTCTAGAGGACGTGGACGCCGTGGACGCGCGGTAGGGGTAGAATGACGGTGTCCCTGAACCCGTCAGTCAGTCAAGGTTCGAAAATGAGGTACCACCGCCACCACCACCTCCTACTTTCAGGGCTGAGGAGCAGGACCAGACCGGTGGTGAGGCTGTGTCGCAAGCTGTTTTGCGAGTGTTGGAGATGGTGGCCGGGGCTGGTGGGAATTTGGGAGCTCGGAAGTCTGTTCCCCGAGCGAATTCGGCCCTAACGGGCGAGGTATTCCGTGGTGTCTCGGGAGTGGCGCCCGATCTGCAGAATATTGGTTGGAATCTACGGAATGGGTTATGGATGATCTCGACCGACCGAGGAGGAGAAGGCGAAAGGGGCGTGTCGCTTCTAAAGGATGAAGCGTACCAGTGGTGGCTGACAGTCCGGGATGGAGCCGCGGCTGATGATCTCACGTGGGACTACTTTAAGACGGCCTTTCAGAAGAAGTATGTGGGCACTAGTTACACTGATGCTCAAAGGAAAGCCTTCCTAGGTCTAGTGCAAGGAACTAAGTCGGGCCGAGTATGAGGTGAGTTTTTAAGGCTAAGTAGGTATGCCGGAGGAATCGTAGCCACACCGAACATGAACGCTGTGGTCCGCTTTGAGGATCGGCTCGAGAGATGATCCGAGATTACTAATTGCCCCGCAGCAGTTCGGAGTTCTCATCTCTTGTGGAGAAAGCCAAGGTGGCCGAAGGGGTTAAGGAGGTCAGTAAGGCAAAACTATAGCAAGAATAACCGAGAAAAGAGGATTTGGGTCACCGGATCGGGTAGCACTAATGCTCGTGAAGCGGGCTAGCTAGCGAGTGGGCCAAATCGGGCCGGTGAGTAGGCCCACGACTACTAATCAAAGGCCGACTCGATTACAACCGCAGTGGAAAAACCCATTGGGAGGTTGTTGGACCGGTAACAAAGGTTGTTTTGAGTGTGGGTCTTTGGAGCATCGGGTAAGGGGCGCCCTCAAAAGCGCCTAAGGATCACCGGAAGGTCGAATCGCGCTCGGGGCGAGAATGTTGGACCACCACGCAGGGTCGGGGTAATGGCAGAGGAAACAATGGTTTCAACCGAGGTCGTGGAACTCAGGTGAGGTTCGGGTAACACAGAGGCTAGGCAGCCTGGCTTAGTCTATGCAGCGAGGCGCCGTGAGGAGGGAGACGCACCGGACGTCATAACCGGTACGTTTCTAATATTTGGTTTACCTTATGTTGCATTGATTGATGTGGGTTCGACGCACTCGTACATTGCTAGTAGTGTGGTAGGAACTATGGACCTAGACTCTGAGACTACTCTTAGGAAGATGACTGTGCTAAGCCCCCTAGGACACTCTGTAGTAGTAGACAAACTTTATAAAGAGGTACCCCTAGAACTCCAAGGGGTCGTATTTGTAGCCGATCTGATGGAACTACCTTTCGGAGAGTTCGATTTGATCCTTGGAATGGATTGGCTAGTTAAGTATCAGGCGAATTTGGATTGCGCGGCTAAGCGCATGGTGCTTAAGACGACTGAGGATGATGAAGTGGTTATGATAGGTGATAGAAGGAATTACCTATCCAATGTGGTGTCGGCCTTGAAGGCCGAAAGGATGGTTAAGAAAGGTTGCGAGGCATATTTGGTTCGGATCTGTGCTTTGGAAGCTAAGGAGTCAGTAGTTGAGGTTCGAACGGTTGGGGAATTTGCTGACGTATTCCCGGAAGAACTTTCAGGTCTGCCTCCAGATCGAGAAGTTGAATTCGGTATTGACTTGCTACCCTGAACGGCACCTGTGTCTATAGCACCATACCGAATGGCACCAAAGGAATTGGTGGAGCGGCAGGCCCAAATTCAGGAGCTCTTGGATAGAGGGTTCATTCGACCAAGCATATCTCCGTGGGAGCGCTGCGTGTTGTTCGTCAAGAAGAAGGACGGTTCAATGCGGATGTGCATCGACTCGCCGCGCTTAAACAAGTTAACGATCAAAAACAAGTATCCGCTGCCTCGGATCGATGACTTGTTTGACCAACCGGCGGGTGCCGCGGTGTTTTCAAAGATAGACCTTAGGTCGGGCTACCATCAATTGAAGGTAAAGGAGGTTGATGTTCACAAGACGGCATTCGTAACTCGGTATGGACATTACGAGTTTCTCGTGATGCCATTTGGGTTGACCAACGCGCCGCAAGCGGTGTTTATGGACTTGACGAATAGGGTGTTCCAAAGAATACTTAGACCAATTCGTCGTAGTGTTCATAGACGATATATTAGTCTATTCTAAGACGGAGAAAGAGCATGACAAGCATTTACGAATGGTGTTGCAAGTACTAAGGAGAAGCGATTATATGCCAAATTCGATAAGTGTGAATTTTGGCTAAGGAAAGTAGCTTTCTTAGGACATGTAGTATCGGCGAGAAGGAATTAGAGTAGACCTCGTAAGATTGAAGCGGTATTGGATTGGAAACCGCCTAGGTCGGTGGCGGAGATCCGGTTTTCTGGGTCTAGCGGGTACTATCGGAGGTTTGTGGAAGGGTTTTCTCCGATCGCAAAGACCGCTGACGGCTACTAAGAAAAGGAGTCCCATTTGTATGGTCGGAGAAGCAGCAGGAAAAGCTTCGATAAGCTAAGGAAAATTTTGACTAAGCTCCGATTTTGGTGCAACGTAAGCGGGAAGTTGTTCATCGCTTATTGTGATGCGTCTCATACCGGTTTGGGATGTGTCTGATGCAGAGGGGGGAAGGTAGTAGCCTATGCATCACACGGCGCTTAAGGCCACACGAACTAAACTATCCAACGCACGACTTAGAGTTAGCGGCAGCTTGTCTTCGCTCTGAAAAATATGGAGACACTATCTTTATGGGGAGAAGTCGATAGTTTACACGGATCACAAGAGTTTGAGGTATCTCTTGACTCGTAAGGATCTTAACTTGAGACAGCGTCGGTGGATCGAACTTTTAAAGGACTACGATTGTTCGATCGAGTATCATCCGGCAAGGCCAACGTGGTAGCCGACGCGTTGAGCCTAAGGTGGTGACGGACTTAAGAGCAATGTTTGCTCGGTTGAGTTTATATGATGATGGAAGCCTCTTGCGTAACTTCAAGTTAAGCGACATGGATGAAGGAAGTTAAGGAAAAATAATTAGTGGATGAAGGGTTGAATGCTAAGAGAGCACAAGTTCAGGATGGTGGTTTGGAAGGATATAACCTGTCTAGTGATGGAGTGTTATGCTTTCAAGGGCGAACGTGTATGCCAAGGGATGTGGAGTTGAGGCAAAAGATTCTCGAGGATGCACATAGCAGCCCTACGCTATGCATCCCGGAGGAAGCAAGATGTATAGAGATCTTAGAGAGCGCTTTTTGATGGCCCAAGCTAAAGCATGAGGTGATAGAGTTTGTTGGTAAGTGTTTGACTTGTCAACAAGTTAAGGCTGAACATCGCTTGCCATCGTGGTTGCTTCACCAAATGAAGATTCCCCAATGGAAGTGGGAACGGATAACTATGGATTTCGTTAGTGGGTTACCCTCTACGCCCGATAAGAAAAAGACGCGGTTTGGGTAATAGTAGACCGGTTAACTAAGTTGGCTCACTTCATACCGGTGAGGATGGATTTCTCTCTTCAAAAGCTAGCTAAGCCAGACGCCTCGGAGATAGTAAGATTGCATGGTGTTCCAACATCAATCATCTCGGATAGGGATCCCGTGTTTCACGTCAAGGTTTTGGAAAGCCTTGCATCAAGCTATGGGCACACGATTGATTTTAGTACCGCTTTCCATCCACAATCGACGGACAATCGGAAGGGTGATACAGATCTTGGAGGATATGTTAAGAGGTTGTGTCTTGGATTTTCGTGGTAGTTGGGAGGAATTTCTACCATTAGCGGAGTTCGCCTACAACAACAACAACTACCAGCAAGTATCCGGATGGCTCTGTGATGAGGCAATCAGTATGGACGGAAGTGTCGTGACTCGACATGTTGGACGAGATTAGGCGAACGATGATTTTGGGTCCAGAGTTGGTGACAGAGACGGAGGATAAAGTCAAGGTGATTCGGTCTCGTCTTAAGGAAGCATCGGATAGGCAAAAATCCTATGCGCGATTTAAAATGCAAGGAGATGGAGTATCTTTGTGGGGACAAGGTTTTTCCGAAAGTGTCGCTTTGGAAAAAGGTGTTAAGATTTGGACGGAAAGGGAAGCTAAGCCCAAGGTTTATCGGGCCATATACGGTGATTAAGCGAGTAGGACCGGTAGCCTACCGATTGAGTTACCGGCCGAATCGAACTGCATCCATGATGTCTTTCACGTATCAATGCTTTGAGACGGTGATCGGTCGACCCTTTCGCACGCTGTGCCGCTGGCAAAAAAATCGAGGTGAATCCGGTTTATCTTTCAAGAGGAACCGATTCGCATCTTAGACCGAGATGAGAAAGTTCTACGTAGGAAGTCGGTTGCCTTGGTGAAGGTGCTGTGGCGGAACCATGGTATAGAGGAAGCTACGTGGGAACCCGAGGATGTAATGAGGCGAAAGAATACCCCACCTTTTCTAATTAAGTAATTTCGGGGCGAAATTTATTTTAAGGGGGTAGAATTGTAACATCCCAAAAATGGGGTTATTTGAAATTTAGTTATTTTTTCCCTGTAAGAACTATTGTGGTATTATTTATGGAATAATAGAGCCTAATTTAAGGCTTTGAGTTGGCTCGGTTTAATGGAAAAATTCAGTTTTAACTTAAAAGGTAAGGAGCCTTAGCAGAGAGGGTGTTAAAAGAATAAGTGGGGATAATTTGACACTAAATAAGCCTTGGAAAAGTGGCAAAAGAGAGGCCACTTAAGTGCTTGGAGTTGACGCCACAATGCACAAGGGAGAGCTTGTGTTCGAGTCGCGAAGTTTCTCTTTTGCACTATATATGGGACGGCACAAGGGAGAGAATTTCTCTCCTTAAATTCTTTTTATTTTGGATAATAAGGGTGTAATTTATTATCATGGGATAATCAAGTATTTTAAAGGGATATTATTTGGATATTAAGGATATTGCATGGATTAATAAGAGATTATTATGATTTAATTCAAAATTATTTGAATTAAAATGAATGAGTGGTCGTGAGCAATTGGGGAAGTTTGATGAATTTTGAACTCCTCATGAGAAGGAGTGGACGGCAAGCTTGATAGGGGGCCGAATGCCTATAAAAGCATCGCTTGGCCCCCTTGCTTCTCTTTTTGTCATTCTTGCTGCTTGCCGAAATTCCTAGCCCTCATTCTTCATTCTCTTTTATTTTTTTCCATCCCCTCAAACTCTCTAGCCGAACCCCTCTTCCACCTTCACCATCTTTTCTTCTTCTTCCACACTAGCCGAACCTATACTTCAACCTTTGCCAAAATCCCTTTTCTTCTTGTTAAACTCTCCTAGCCGAATACACTTCATATCCTTGTGCCGAAACCTCTTCTCTCGATCTCCTCGATTACTTCTTTAATAGCTTTGGCCGAATATCAAAGTGGTTAGATCCCATCAAGGTATTATCGACAGATGATTTGGAAAAGGTGAGTAGCCATAGCCAAACACTATTCTTCTCTTTTCTCTTATTTGGGTTTAAAATTTGGCATAAGCTAATGATGGGCTAATCTTGTTGGTTGAAGCCGATATCACTTAAGTACTTCGGGATCGGGAAGTAGTCGACTCAAACTCTTCCTCTCTAGTAAACGGTTTTGGTAAGTGTTAGTAAGATCTATTTTAGTAAGTTATTAAGTGGTAATTAAAAGCCAAGGCTATTAATCAGATCGATTAACCAATTACTTGGTAAAGCGATCGCGTGCCTCGAGTGCCGTGGTTCGTAACAAAAAGCAAAGGTAAGGATTCGGGACCATAACTAACCCTCTGATTTGTTTTGGTTGGCCGAATAGGCCATAATACTAATCCTAAAAGTTGGCCGAATATAGGTGCTTGATAGATCTAGGTGGCCGACTCCTCTTTTGGGACTTAGATTACACGTGGGTGACAGGTGTGTACATACACACCTTGTAACTTATTAAATTATGTTAAGTAATGTGATTGCTAACGTGATGTATGTAGCAATGGTTTGAATACCATAACGGTATACGGGGTAACCAGGTAAGTACCTGTTCATACGATTTGCTATTTGATGCTTTTGGGAAGCATGTTGTGATAATACATTTGATAAATCTGTATGATTATTGCCGATGTGGGTTGATTGAGTGGAGGGGGCAGTGTAATCGTGCCGACGGGCACCAGTGTTTTGGTAACACACTGTGACTACGGTCACCAGAGGTTTGGTACCTCCAGAGGTTTGGCACCTCAGTAGCGACTTATCCCTGTGGTTAATACCACCGTGGGTTGGCCCCACTTGAGATATGGGATCGTGCGCGGTGATTTGGTATCACACGATGGGTTGGCCCCATCACCCGATTTGTGTCTACGGACACCAGTGCTTTGGTAGCACATCGTGACTATATGTCACCAGTGGTTTGGCACCACCAGTGGTTTGGTACCACAACGGGGTAGACAGTGGCGTATGGCTGGCTAGGTTGGGACACATGATAACTTGCATAATTAATTTGTTATATGTTGTGTATGAATATGTTTAAACCGGGGGAAGGGTTACATACTGAGTCTTGGTGACTCACCTTCTCCTTTACATTTTTCAGGTAACGAGTAGATCGCAGATGTGGAGCCGGGCTGACTCGAGGTGGCCATGCAATGAATTTAAACCGAATAGATTTTGGCTTTAGTTATTTTAATCTTTAGTTGATTTTATTTTGAATGTAATAAGGCCTCCTAATACTTTAGCTTTGTTGTTTTTTTTATATTGCTGAATAATTTGCTTAAACTATTTTTACCAATATTACATTGAATGAACACGTTTTCTTAAAGTAAACGAAAATGTTTTACCATGCTGTCGGGCAACATTTAAAACTCTAAAACAACTTGACCCAAATGATTTCCAAATTTAATCTAAGTAAGGTTTTATTAAGTCCACTAAAAAGAAGGGTTTTCAAAATTTAAGTTGGTTTCAAAAAGGAACTTCAAAAATGTTTTCACTGTAACGGACCAGATTCGGCCATAGCGTTTGGGCCGGGTTTGGGTTGTTACAAGACCAAACACTACCTTGGTGGTTGAGGACTTGGTCAAACCGTTTGAATGGGTGATGGAGAGTGGATTGTGGAGCAAATGGGGGAGAGAATCATGGGGTTTGGTGGAGTGGAGGAGTTTGGCCAAAAATGGGAAGTGTATGAGGGACGAGAAATTCGGATAGGGGGAGAGTAAGGTAGCAAATTCGGCTTGAGTAGGTAGCAAAGAAAGAAAATCGGAGACCTCTTGGTGTATGTGCCGACATTCTGTAGTGATTCTAGGCATTTTTGCATTTTTGGCTTTACTACTCAAGCATTTTTTTTGGGGGATCTTTCCTTTGGCATTTTCGTTTCTCTCTTCTTGTTTTTCTCTCCTTGGGTCTTGGCCGAAACTCACCTCCCATCTTTCCCCTATTTGCATCTTTCTTCTACACCATCGACACCATAGCCGAAACTCCCTTTTCTTCTTTAGTGTTCCTTCTACTCTTTTCTTCATTAGCTGAGTTTTCTCTTTTCATGTTTCAAATTAGCTTCTCTCTCTTCTTTTGCCAATAGCTGAACCTGGAGTTCTTTGGTCTTGCTGCTAGTGCCCAATTTTACCATTCCATTCGGCACATCCTTGATATTAAGGTAATGGTTCTTTCCATTTTCTTTCATGTTTTCTTTTTGTTCTTTCTTCTCTTGGCTTGGCTAAGTCGAACTTAACCACTCGTTATAACTTAAACTCCTTTTTGTTCTCTTTTGGGAAGGACGGAATCAATTCATCCTCTTCTACCACTTATCATTCTCTTAGCCTTGGATTTCGAAGTTGGTTGGTAGGTAAGGTGATGGTCGAATAGGGGGAAGGAGATGGTTGTTCTTAATTTTAGGTTTATTTGGGCCGAAAAGCTGTTTCTTTGTTGTCTTTGAACGGCGTTATTAACTTATGTTTTTCCTTAGGGGCTCATTCTTGCAATTGAGGGCGGTGAATCGGATATTCGAGCACAGCAAGGGGTGGCTGTCGGTTTGGTAAGTGACAGCAGTGGGCTAGATATTTCTAAATCTTAAAGTACCAAAGATTTAGACTAACTGTTAACCATTTGGGAATTTTGCATCATAGGTACGAAAGTTAGGAATTCAACCAACACTTGTAGCAGGTGTGTAATCTCACACCCTTCTGAATGATTGCCTGAAAGGATTTGTGAATCGGCCAAAAGCCGAAAAGCCGAAAAATCGGCACCTATGCCACTTGAGCGTACGAGCACTCATAATGGTAAATCGAGATACGAGTTGTGACGGTAAGTCGTTTAGAGTGTCATGAGCACTCTCGTCGACATTGAGGCTATAGCGGGCCTTATCAAGCCGATACAGGCTTAACGGGCCCAATGGGCTTAACAAGCCCAATGGGCTTTTTGGCCCACATGGGCGAAATTGGTGGAAAACCGTCAAAGGGTAAGTGCGGTTGCAAAATCTGGAATTTTGAGACTGAAACCATACGAAATGGGCCACACGAACGTGTGGGCCTGTTGGGCCTGAAATGGATTTAAGGCCCATTAGTTCCGTAGAGACCCAATATAGGTCCCGTGTCGTTCGAGGTGACAGTAAGCTATTGAAAAGCTGTAAATTGGTAAATTACCGAAATACCCTCGGTGGGTAAAATTACTAAAACACCCTTGGTGGATAAAATTACTGAAATACCCTTGGTGGGTAAATTACTGAGATACCCTCATTGAGTAAAATTACTGTTATACCTTTAGGGGCAATTTTGGTATGATTGTGAATAACTTGATTAATTGCCATGATGATACATTTTGCATACACTGAATTATTATGCCATGACATGTTGCATTGGGATGGGTTATAATGATGGAGGAAGTGTTGTACTGGTGACTATGCCACAATATACTGATTTCAGTGGCTCAGCCACATATACTGATACTAGCAGCTTTGTTGCGTTTATACTGGCAGCTCGACTGCATTCTTGGAGTGTAGGGTTGGGTGGATTGACTTGGTCCCTACATGGAGTGTAGGGCTGGTACTGGTGGAGTGTAGCGGATGGACTATTAGGTTGGGTTGCATTTTCTGTTTGCATTTCCATGATTTTGAGGGCGTGGGCCCAAATTGATACTGTGTGGGGCTTAGGCCCAGACTGAGACCATGGCTGTGACTAGAATTGGGATTACACACTGAGTTCTTATAACTCATCCCGTTGTTTTAACCTTGCAGGTAATCCCCAGCATTAGTTGATTTGGAGCTGTGGAGGACCTTGTGGTGGCCATACATCAGGATTAATTATCGTAACTTAGTAAATTTCCATTTTACTTTATTTTAGTTTTATTATTAATTTGGGTTAAAATTTTTGTAATAAGGCCATTGGTTTTAATTTTCCTTTTAAATTTTCATCTCGATCGCTTTTAATTTGTTAGATGTATGAACATTGGGTTTTCTTAAAACGATGATAACTGTTTTCAAAATATCACATCTTCGCAAATCACTGAACCTGATTTCTGATATAAACAAGTTTTTGGAGATTATGTTAATTAATATAATACTAACATTTTCACAAGAAAACCATAAAAACAAATCTGGTTTTTCACAAACAACATTTTTAACGAACGCTTGAGTTTTTACACAACCCTTCCATGTGGCATTCCAGATCTGGTCGTAACGTCTAGGCTGGGTTTGGGGTGGTACAGTCATTTAGTGTAGTTTTCATGTTTTGCTTCATGTTTATATTTTATGCTTTTTTAATAATTTGTACTTTTATTTTTTTATGTTTTTAGTTAATTAAAATTTTATAAGCGTTATATTGATCTTCGATAGGTTAAACTAATCATAGGACGTGGGTTCAAACAGAAATGAAGGCTAAACAAAGAGCTAAAATGGAAGAAAAATATGAAGAACCAAAACACTGTGCACGCCATAGCACGCAATCCTATGTTCCATGAGACCCTAATGCTCAAAGTGTGTATGTTGTGGCACATGGTACACAGTACTACAGCAACAAACTTTTCATTACTTTCATTTTTTGGCCATAACTTGAGCTACAAATGCCCATTTTGGGCCCATAATATACCAAAAAATAGAGAGTTTTGTGCTGTACAAGTTAGTGCAAGAATGTAATCCTAAATCACACTATAATGAGTCCAAAAATGGTCTCAAAGTCTAATGCACAAAAGAAAAAAAAAACTTCTCTCATTAATTAAGAGCATTTTTTTGGATATTTTGTGATACTTTACGCCCAAGTATAACTTGTAACCACTAAAGAGCCATGTAAAAAGTTATAAATAGGATAGTTTAAGATAGGTTTCTAATTCATTCATTCATTAACTAAATTACTTTCTCATTAGTTTTGTTTTTGTTTTTGAGTTGGCAATACTCTTTTATTTTCCCTTTAGTTTTTGTTTCTTTTATAGAGTAATTGCTTGAAGAAATGTTCATAGAGATTCGATGAAATCTTGGATTTGATTATTGAAGAGGCTTGTGCGTCATTTGAATAAGATTTATTTTCCCTTTTCTTTAATCTCTTCCTTATGGTTATCATGTTATTATTTATCTTTTGAGTTTATTTGAACTTCATGATGTGCTAATTCTTTCAAGTGGTTGAGAAATTTTATGTTAATGGATTAGTAATTAAAATAGGCTAAAGATGGGTTTAGATCATAACAATATTAATTGTTCAATTTTGTTATTCATATTAACCAAAATGACATATAAGTTAATGAATAATTTATGGAAGAGTTAAACACCAAGAGTGTTTGCTTAACCTTAGCAATCTAGTAGTATAGTTACCTAAACTTGCTAAAACATACATCAACTAGCGTGGTGCCTATAAGATAAACAATGGCTTAGGTAGCGGGGGTTGATCATAGTGATGGTTTAAGTTTTAGTTAATTCTTATAAGATATACACCAGCATAGGGTTTTCTAAACGCCTCTAAGCTATACACCAATGTAGGTACCTACATCTTGATGATGATATTAGTCATGAACCTTAAGTCAATTAATAATTGAAATATGTTATTAAGTTCTGTTAATTGAATATTTCTTACCCATTACATTTCTGCAATTCCTCATAGCAATTACTTATGAAAGTGTTTTTTTTTTTATGTTTCATTATTAATTATAGTTGTTTTAATATTATTCTTCTCTTCTCTAGTTAGTTAATTCTGCTAATATTTAGATTTGGAATGTAGTTAATTTAATTAATTATGTAGATTTTTATATTTTTCGAGTTATTAATCTCTCTTTTGGATCAATCTTCAAAATACTTCCTTCGGTGGAATTATTTCATTGTAATGTTTTACTTGACAACTATCTCATATACTTGCGAGTAGTGCTGGAAAGTTGATTGCATATTGGTGTGCGTGCACCTGCAAACAGATGTGGAAACACGATGTACTACAAGTGTAATAGGTCCAGTTGTAATATTTCTAAACATATACAATGAAATTCCTTCGGAATACTCCAAGGATAGAACCCAAGGGAGGTATGAGATAAATTTGAATTAGCAAAGAAAAACATGCAACAAAAGAAGTCTAAATAGCTACTTATCTAATAACTATATTATGACAAATAATAAATGTAATCACCGAGAAGTTAGTGATGTCAGAAATGGTGATTTCAGAAACCCATTCTTCGATGATCGAGTCTGTAAATTTTATTAATTAATATTTACAAGTAAATTATTGCATCATATTGAATTTTGGTCTAACAAATTTTTTAATTGGATAGTTAAAGTATAAGTGTTTTGACTCTAACGTTAGTGGTGTTGGAAAATAAGGTATCAGGACCTTGTTTCCATAAATCAAGCCTGTAAATATTTTTATTAAATATTTATGGAATTATTATAGAGGTGAATTGAATTTTGAATAAGTAATTTTGCTAAATTAACGACTAATTAAGGGAGGATCAATTGTAAAAGTGGTAAAAATTAATCGGTATGGATTTTTATTTATTTGAGGGATCAATTGTGCAATCAAAACATAAGTATAAAGCTAAATGATAGTTGTAACGCCCCAAAACTTAGGTATTTATTTTTTCATGTGTTTAACATAAATACCTATCTGCTTTAGTGGCTAATTGATTTGGGTGTGTTTGGGAGTGTTTGAGAAGTCCTGGGTTTGAGCCTGGGCTTGTGCAAAATTTTGGTTTTTGGGGAATAAAACCCTTGCCTTTGGTTAGTAGGCTTTTAAATAATTGTGTGTATAACAAGCCTAGGGGGTAAGTGGTGTGTTACCTAGGCTAGAGGACTGAGCTTCGAATCTTGGTAATAGCAAAGAAGTATTTATTTAGCTGCTGTACTGTGGGAGGTGGTGGAGTTTCACTGAAACACTGAAGTGGTTGAGAGGAATTCAGACAGAGTGGTTGAGGGGAGGTGTGATCAGGTGGAGAGATTTAAGGAGGGATTTTAGGAGGAAATCAAGGGATGAGGGGAGAGGTAGCGGTGTGCCAAATTGGGACTCTGAGGCACTCAAGAATTCGGCTAGAGGGGTGTTTCTCATTTCAGTTCTGTATTGTTTTTCCCTCTACCGAAACTTCCCTCTACCGAAATCTCTTCTCCCCTTTTTACTTTTTCTATCTTTTCCCTCTATCAAAACCTCTCCTCCCCTAAATCGTTTTCCTTTTTTCTTCATTTCTTTCGCCACATTATCCCCTTTTGCATGGGATAGGATTATTATGATTAAAGGAAGTGTATTGCACTGGCAGCTCTGCTGCAAATACTGTTTAGTGCCACAACCGGTGCTAATTTTTGGAGTGTAGGGATGGGTGGGTGATTTTATCCCCACATGGAGTGTTGGGCTCGACGGAGTGGAGTGTAGAGGCTGGATGGGTAGGATTTCTGATTGCATGCTTAAACTATTACTGATACTATTATGGGATAAGGCCTATACTGATACTTTTTGGGCTAACGCCCACATTGATACTGGTACTGTAATGGGCTAAGGCCCAACTGAACTGAACTGTTATTGACTTGGGCTTGGGCCCGGACTATACTCGCCTGAAGGCATGATTGGTTGTTTATGTGCATGGGGTTACACACTGAGTTTTCATAAACTCACCTCTCTGTTTATCTGTATAGGTAATCCCCAATCTTAGGCGGATCGGTGCTGCGAGGGATTCAGAGGTGGCTACATTACCGCACTTATTTATATATTTAAGTTTATTTCCTATAAATTTAATTTAGGTTTTTGTTATGTACTAAGGCCTCTTTAATTTTTAACTTTTCATTTGGGGATTTTACTTATCTTAATTTACATTTGATTAGTAGTAGAACGCGGTTTTCCAAAAGATGATTGGTTTTCAAAACACCATGTTTTCGTAATTTCTAATAAAAGCTTCCGCATCAAACTTGGTTTTAAAATATCGCGACAAACTAATATGATCAACGTTCTTCTAAAATAACTTAAGTTTTGAAAGAACAAGATACCCTAAATTTCTGTTAAGATACATAAACGAGATTTAATAATAAGCATGGCTTTTCTAAAGAAACGATGTTTACAAAAAACACTTCAATGTTATATCGCCAGATTTGACCATAACGTCTGGGCCGAGTTTGGGGTGTTATAGTGGTGGATACTAGTTTTCATCCACCAAATTAGCTAATTATGTTTAGTGTTAATTGCTTAAGGTTAATTAAGTTAATGGTAGTTAATTAATAAACTAATTAGATATATAAACCAAAAATTAAAAGCCATCATCTTTTTCTTTCTTCTCCTGTAACACCCCAGACCCGACTCAAAACACTACGGCCGAATCCAGAATGTTACGGGAAAAGTGGCGAAAATGAGGTATTGTTTTGAAGGCGGAAATAGACATTAAGTTTGGAAATAAACCCTTCACTTAAAGGAGTTGTCGTTAAGTTTTGAAGGCGCATCATGCTCCTTTTCTTACTTGAAGTACACTAGGATATCATCTATGAATACTATGACAAACTGATCCAAATAGGGTTGAAAAACCCGATTCATCATATCCATGAACGCAGGTGGTGCGTTCGTCAACCCGAATGGCATTACCAGGAATTCATAGTGCCTGTATCGAGTCCGGACACCCGTCTTATGAATATCCATTTCCTTCATTTTAAGTTGGTGATACCCGGACTTCAAATCTATTTTCGACAAGACCGTAGCCCCTTTGAGCTGATCAAACAGGTCATTTATCCTTGGCAGTGGGTACTTGTTCTTGATTGCCAGCTTGTTCAACTGACGGTAATCTATACACATACGCATAGTTCTGTCTTTCTTCTTTACAAACAACACCGGTGCTCCCCATGGAGACACACTGGGTCGAATAAAACCGCAATCTAACAACTCTTGGATTTGAGCTTTCAATTCCACCAGCTCCTTCGGTGCCATCCTGTAAGGGGCGATAAACACCGGCGCCGTACCTAGCAAAAGCTTAATTCCAAACTCCACCTCACGATCTGGAGGCAACCCTGGAAGTTCTTCCGAAAAACATCTACAAATTCCTTTACTATTCTAACTTCTCCCACCGTTACCTCCTTTGCATCCAAAGCACTAACAAACATTAAGAAAGCCATGCACCACTTCTTCACCATTCTCTCCGCCTTAAGAGCAGACACTACGTTAGACAAGTAGTCTCTCCTCTCACCTATCACCAAAACCTTATCGTCCTCAGAAGTCTTCAACGTCATACGCTTAGCAGCACAGTCCAAATTCGCACGATACCTTACTAACCATTCCATGCCTAAGATCAAGTCAAATTCTCCGAACGGTAGTTCCATGAAATCAGCCGGGAATACTGACCCTGAACTTCTAGAGGCACATCTCTAAAAAGTTTATCTACCACTACCGATTGCCCTAAAGGACTAAGTACAGTCATCTTCCTAGAAGCAGTTTAAGGATTCATATTCAAGGTTCCAGATACCATACTAGCAATATAAGAGTGAGTTGACCCAACATCAATTAGAGCAGTAAAGGGTAACCCAAAAATGAGAAACATACCCATTATAACGTCTGGTGCATCCCCCTCCTCTTGACGCCTGGCCGCGTAAACCAATCGAGGCTGTCTAGCCTCAGTACCCCCTGCTCCTCTGCCCGGTGTTTCATGACCTCGTCCAGAACTATTCCTTCCTCAATTCAGACCACGACCCCTTGACATCTGTTGACCACCCCTTCCTGGCTACACATACCCCTGACCTACCATCCGAGCCCTAGCTATGTCTTGAGGACAGTTTTTAATCAAATGATCCTTTGACCCACACCTGTAGCATTCTTTATTTCTTCCTCAGCACTCCCCCGTATGAGACCTCCCACACTGAGCACACTGCCGAAACTGACTCCCAGCAGCTGGCGTAGAAACGCGAGCAGGTCCCTCAACCCTAGGCTTTTTCTGAAAACCCCCCGATAATACTGACGGTCCATAACTCCTCTTATTCCTGCCTCTGTCCTTATCTCTGTTTTGCCTCTCAGTTCACTTAACCTCCTCAGCTATCCTAGCTTTTTTCATCAAAATAGCAAAGTCCCTCTCCCGCTGAGGAGCTATGAACACCTGCAGGTCGTCTCGCAGCCCATCCTCGAATCTCACACAGCGCTCGTAGTCGGTTGCAACCATCCCTCTAGCGTACCGACTCAATCGCAAAAATTCTGCCTCCTACTCAGCTACTGTCTTACCCCCTTGAACCAAATTCAGGAATGTCTTCCTCTGCGCATCCACATAACTAGCCGCAACGTACTTCCCCTTGAATTTCATCTTAAAGAAACTCCAATCTACTCGGTCTGCCGAAGTACCCTCTCTGACAGTAAGCCACCACTAGTAGGCTTTATCCCGAAGTAGAGAAACTGCGCCCTTTAGCTTCTCCTCAGCTGTGCAATCCAAGTCATCCATGATTCTTTCGACCACCTCTAACCAATACTCTGCAGTATTTGGAGCTACCCCAAAGACACCCCTAAATACTTCGGCTCCATTCACTCGCAGTCGCTCAGACACGGACTTCCGAGCCCCAGTACCCATATTTGCTCCTGCAACTCTTTCCAAAACCCACAACATAGCCTGAGACATCGCGTTATCTCCACCCGTTTGATCCTGAAACTCCACTTCTACAGCTGGCGACGACGCTTCGTTCCCTGATCAATGACCAGACCCAACTGGTTCCGACACAGTCATCCTGCCCCTACCACGCCCACGTGCATGACGTCCACGTCCCCTACTACTCATGTCTAATGTCGCATCTTAATCTATTTTAAGGAAATTTTATGCATTAGCTTTCTTTCCACTTGTTGATTAAAGGGTAGTTTTATGACATAGAATTTTTCAAGTTGTTCTTTGGTAAAGCGCATACATCCCTAAAGGTTTCTGTCTCTATAGTAAATATCCTAAATTCTAACATCCATAAAAATGCATCATATAACCACTTCCATCCAATTCATTTAACAGTCAGAAGACTTACCTGGTAGACCTGAGCCGGAAACTCAAGTGCCATGCCTTCACAAATTCATTTCATGAAAAATTTCTTTTAAACTAATTTTAAATACAAAATTTGAAAACATTGTGGGCCTCAAAACCCAAAGGCCGAGTGTAAAACTTGGGCTCTGATACCAAATTGTAACACCCCAGACCCGGCCCAAAACACCACGATCGAATCTAAAATGTTACGGGAAAAGAGGTGAAAACGAGGTATTGTTTTGAAGGCAAAAATAGACGTTAAGTTTGGAAATAAACCCTTCACTTAAAGGAGTTGTCGTTAAAAATAGTAGTTTTCCGAATATGAATGTCCAAGTTGTATAAAATTTGATTCATTTTATGTCTCTGAGTTGAAAATATTATAATGTCACATTTTAAAAAAAATTATTAAATACTAAGTCCAACTTAAAACCATAAATCCCGAAGTATTTTAAGTGGCCTTATTACAAAAGGAAATATCCCAAATGAATAACTAACAGTTTAAATAAATAAAGTTAACGAAAACAGCTTTTGCATGGCCACCTCGAGTCCAGTACAGGCCGGTCCAAAGTCATGAGCTACCTGCATTGTTTTGAGAAAAAATAGGGTGAGTCACCAGACTCAGTGGGTAATTAATCCACACAGATTTACAACTTGGGCTTGGCCCCAAATCCACATCAAATTGATATACCATGCGCAGAGATGCAATATGATAACCCAACCCAACCTAGTATCCATCTGCTACACACCACTCATACATCCATCCTCATATACACCTGGGGATTACTAAATCAACCCTCCATCCACTACACACCTCTTTGGCAGTCTATGCCGACGGACACACTGCTCAAAGTCCACATAGTGGTCTAGCCACTGATCCACATGATTAAATCACAAATATCCACGATGAGACTCAAGGTCATCATCAATCCACAATGAGGCTCATGGCCATCATTAATCGTGATAGAGTCACCCACATATAAATATACACTTCCCCTTTAATCAATATATCCCGATCCCCATGCACATGCATCATAATATGATAAATGGCAATATAATAAAATATGAACATAACCATATATGCATAAATAACATGCTCACATGCATCCACAACCATTTATCCTTAACTTTGATGTAGGTAGTATACTAACTTGGTTACCGAATTACCCAATGTAGGTAGTACACCACCACAGCCACTATTGCGGCTACCACACATGATACATACATTTAATTAAAACAACTAAGGAAATAGTGTGATAATTACACACCTGAAAACCTATAGAACTAGACTATCGATCTCCCTAACGTCCTCATTCGAAGAGATTACAGTGATCTGCTTATCCTTTTCAGATGCTGGTCCACCTTATCCTTTTCAGATGCTGGTCCACAGCCCGGTGGCCAATCCCGAACTGCTGAAACTGACCGCTTCTTGAATTTAGGGATAGGGACTACGTGTCTAACCCCTTTCGCTCCTTGGCTGGTACTTGAATCCATCAAGTAATATCTTGGTCAGAAGACCCGGTTAAAACATAGATTCAGATAATAACGAACTAAATAAAAGACTTCAATTCCCCCTTACTGAATTTCACAGAACCCGGAGAGTCTCCACTTGAACCAAGAGATTATCAAAATCCTTACATGAACCCTTGTAAGATTCGGCCTAACACCTATGGTCCAAACCATGTGGCCTTAGCCGAACAAGAAGTGTACCCATCTTACCTTGAATAATCGAACCCAATTGCTCCTCACGCTGGCTACAAAGGAAAGGCACGAAATCAAGCCCTCCAAGGATTCTGCCACACACAAAAGTAGAGTTAGGCTTTTGGTTTCACAATCCTAAAGAGAAAACTTAGATAGATTTAAGAAAAAGTGAACCCTTACCACCACTCCCTGCGAACGTTTGAAAGAGATGATAAAAGATGAATGATAGCACTTCCTCTAGAGATTAACGCACGCAACAGAGTCACCACCACAGAGATATCGGCTTTGAATGATTTGGCCAAGAGACGAGACTTGCAACAAATGACTAAAGAAAAAATGGAGATGATTTAGAAGGTTCGACTATGGTTCAAAAATGAAAAGTATATTCGGCCAACAAGAGAAAGATACAGAGAGATGAAATTCGGCTTGTAAGGAAATCAAGTGAAGATGGGAAAAGAAAATGAGAGAAGCTTGGTAGGAGGTTTGGCTTTTGAAAGTAGAGTAATCGGTGAAACAAGAAGAAGAGGGAATTGAGGTTTAAGAGATTTCTGCTATGGGGAAAAATGAAGGGTATATTTCGGCTTTTAGAGAGTGAATAGAAAGAGGAGAAAAAGTTGCAAAGAAAAGAGGTAATGCTCAAGGTTAAGATGTTTTGGAGAATAGGTAGAAGAAAAGAAGATGAGCCAAAACAAAATGCACAAATGGTCTCCCCCACCTTCGGCTTTTGATCAAATGGAAAGAAGATAAATGAAAGGCTTTTGACTAACACTTTCGGCAAAGAGACTAAAGATGAGAAAACTCAAAAATGAACTCTCACAAGCTACTAAACACCCAATTTCGGCACACCCCCTTCATGACCGAAAATCCCCTTTCCAAGTACCCCAAATTCGGCCAACACTCAAACCCCTCTCCTCATCCCTTCTTTCTCTCCTAAATTTCCTCCCCTCCACACAAGTTTGAATGATTCAAACTTCATGCTTTACTCTCCACCACTCATTCAAAACACTTGACCCTTTCAATCCTCCTACTCTCAAGTGCCCTTGCCAAACCCACTACCTCCCCCTCTTGACGCAAAATACAACTCCAAAATGCTGTCCAAGTTGCTCGAACCTCCTCCCCCTTGGAACTCCCCTTTGACGCAACTCCCCTGCACACCAGATGGCGTCTCCTTGCCACTCCACCCCTTCACTTGTTGTGTCCATACTCACCATATTAAATCCCGTAAGGCCTGACCCTACTAGCTCTTCCCTAAAGGCTTCAAACCAGAAATTTTCACTAAGGCTCCTACCTAACCCCAAGGTTACCCGAAGCCCCCAAACATACTCAAACAGTCATGCAACACACAAGAGCACACAAATACGAGATAAAATGCAAGACCCCTAAATCCCGGATGTTACAGTTCCTCTCCACTGAATCCATTAATGGAACTTGGGGAAACCATTTTTTGAGATTCAATCATTCGTCTCTTGCATGGTAAGCTCAATTTAGTCATTTTTCTTGTAGTTTGTATGTTTATTAACGTCCCGAGAGCTTGATTTAGTTAGCCCAGGTACCAATTTGTAAAATTGTTAAAGTTTCTAAAAGTTTTCATTGATGAATGCTTGAAGAAATTGGCTTTAATTTGTTTGATTTTAAGCTTATATATGAAAAAGGACTAATTTTTAAAATGAAAATTGTTACTTTTGAACATGGGGACTAAAATGTAAACAATTAAAAATTGGTATAAAGTTTTTTAAATTATGGATGGTAGAGTGTCTTAGAATGATGTAATTGAGATCAATTTCGAAATCAATTCTCAAATTTTAAAGTAATGGTAATTTCGATTTTAGGGACTAAATTGAATAAAAAACAAAATTTAAGGGACATCAAAAAAATGAAATTGAATTGATATATGCTTATAATAGGATGAAATAAGAGGGTTGAAATTGATAAATTGAACTGAATTATTGTATAGATCAAAAATTGGACCAAATAAAAAATAATTGGGGAAAAGACAAAGTTATTGAATAGTCCTTGAAGTTCCAACTTGTTTGTTGATTTAACTTGGTAAGTTCACATAGTATGATTGTATTTAAATTGATTTACATTTGATTATGAATTTGTATCTTTTTTATAGTAGTTTGAATTGTTCACATTTTGGTACAAAAGGTGAGTTATGGATTGAATCGCAAAGGAATGATAAATTGATGGATAAAATTAAATATGTTGAAATGAAGTCTAATGCATTAATTAATTGACAATTAGTTATAATGATTGAAACGTATTGGTATGAAATTGATTAATTATCGAGATAGAGGATTAAATTGAATAAAATTTTAAATAGTATGATTTGGTAAAATTGTAAAATTGACCTGGAATCGAGATGAATTGTACTATGTTAGGTATGGAATGTGTAACACCCAAATCCCCAACGGGGGCTGAGAAGTTACAAAGAAAGAAGACTTAAACTTAGTTCCAAAGCGTAACAATTGAACTGGACATTAACTTGGAAAATAAATTTCGAAAACACAAGGAATGAAACTGATATACGTCGTAATGTATACACAAATGGGTTTAAAACTTTGTGTTGAAAATATAGTATTACTGGTAATGATCCAATACATATAAACCGGTTTGACATATACAAGTAGAAAACACTTCACAAAACACAATTTATAAAATTTATTCAATCCTTCAAGGGGTAAAATTCCAATAAAACTATAGTTAAATAAAAAGGTATTGTATTATAGATTCAGATTCAAAACAGAAATACATGCCACCCCCAAAGATCATATTTATGTTACAAAACTAACACAGGTGAAGCTTACTATAGAGGTTACTCTTTCTAGCTGAATCTCTTCTACAAGACTATGACAAAGTTCCACATGGAAGAGGGAAAAAAAAAGAGGGGTAAGTTCATAAGAACTTAGTGAGTTCTAGAAAAGAAAAGACTCAACCCTTTAGATGAATTACAAAAGCGAGGATAATAACAAAACAACATATACAAACACTTAACTAATAATCAATTCCCTACATACAAACTAGTTAGTAACTAACATACCCTACCAAAATCCTAGCACTCACACCAACTGGTTAGTAACTAACATACCCTACCAGTGGCTCACCATACACACCAATCTGGTTAGCAACTAAACATGCCCTACCAGTGGCCCATCATATACTCCCACCTGGTTAGCAACTAGCATGCCTTACCAGTGGTCTAGCACATCTACCATTCTAGTTTGCAACTAACATGCCCTACCAGTGGCTCATGATAATCAGATATCGAGCTCACAACCCCAATGAAATCTATGTTTCATACCACAAACATGCGCGCACAGATGATTACCACAACAAACTTTCAAAATTCCATGACAATGGTTTCACCTGAACTCTAAGCAATACGACCAAAATTTAGTGATATACTCAAAATAGAAGAAAACACGGAATGGATACTCATAGAAAGCACGTTTTTGACCTAATAAAACGCATTTTAGATGTAGTTCGATATTCACCACTATCACTATGGCTTTTTTATCACTTCAGATCAATGAACAAGACGAGTGAAAGTCACATGTCAAGGAGAAACCAAGAACACACGAAGAAAACCGAGGCAACTCCATGGGACAAACCAATGTCAGATCAGGGATCAGGTATTGTTGGATAAGACAGACCCTCAAATCGCCACTTCAGACCTTAAAACAAATGAAGAGATCCTTTTCACGGTACTCAATGTCTTCCCATAGGGAACAGTCAAGGTAAGTAACCCTACATTCGGCACTTTTAAGGTAAACGCCACTCGACTCAAACTATATAGTGATCATAGAACTGATAGCAGGAAAGAGGAGTTTCAACTCCTCGACCCACCATGAGATATGCGAATGAGAGGTAAGTCTAGCTTAAGACTTTAAACGAGTTCTTCTCGGGAGGCAACCCGAGCACTAACTTCACTAATGTCATTATTTCCAATTTTTAGTATCTAACAACTAACCAATTTAATAAAGCGTAGGTTTTTCTCTCCACACGGCCTTGCACGCGGGCGTGGCCGTGGCCGTGTGGACATTACAAATAGGTACATGGGCGTGGCGGAGATCGTGCGGAAACAGGACAAAAATTTTCCCCAATACACGGGCTCCAACTGAATGCCATGACTGTGCGATACGGCCGTGGTCGACACTAAAAAAGTAACACGGGAGTGTGACACGCCCGTGTCCTAAAGCTGTGGTTGAAACTGGGAAATCTACACGTGCATTCGACACGCCCATGCCTCTAGGCTGTGGTCGATACTGATCAACCCACATGGGCATGGACACCTCTACACGGCCATGCGATTCGGCCGTGTGAGCTAACACACCTAGGGAACACCAGCATGGGCCACGACCATGTGCCCCAATCTCTATTTGAACTTCTTTCTGTTCACTCTCTTTTCCCCAAATCCCTTTCTCCCCAACCCTAGCCACCATAGTTTTTCTCCCTTTTTCACCATCTTTGCCACCAGCACACAATGACTAAAAACAAAATCAAGACCACCATCCCCACGTCGAAAAAGTGAAAGGATCCTAGCACGGTCTCCCCGTGCTCGACAACTCTACATAAGTTCATGCCGGCCGCTTCATTTACTCGATAAGACAAGGACCTTAGAGTCTATTTATTTTTTCTTTTTCTTTTACTTTCATTTTTAAATTCTTTTTTTTTTTACTTTCATTTTTAAATTCTTTCCTTTTATTTTTCTTGTCTTTAATTTATATTATTATATTTTGATTTCTTTAATTTAGGCTCAAGGGGCTGTTAAGGAACGACCACACCCCCATCGGAGTATGCACCTCCACCTTTACATTTGACCAACCTTTCGTTTCTTTTCCTTGACTCCATCCAAAATTCAGGAAGTTCACGTCTCTCCCTATCTTATGATTTTTTATATTGTCGATATCTATTTTTGTACATTAAGGAAAATGTACATCTTAAGTGTGGGGAGTTGTCAACAATACTAAATTATGCCCTGTTCTTAAGTAATTTTCTCATATTACTATTAGAATGAAACTTCTATGAATTATGATGAGACATTATTGATGAGGATTATGAATTGAGGAAGTTAATTTTAATTGTGAGTTGAGGATTTTGCTTAAGGATAAGCAAAGGCCTAAGTGTGGGGATATTTGATAAACCATAATTTACACATATTTTAACCCCATGCTTGGCTTAATTTTGGATGATTTTCCATTGAATTTGATGAATTCGATGCTCCTAATCTCTTAATTCCATGTTTTATTCTCAGGAGAGCTTAAGAAGTCGAAAAGAACGAGAAACGGGCCAAAAGGGGGTAAAATGGGCCTACCTAGGAAATCAGCACGTCCTGGACCATTGGACAAAGTCGTGTGTTACGAGCAGGATTAACCATGGCCTGGACTATTGTCCACAGGCAGACCACACGGCCGTGTGTGGCAAGCAGAGTCGAGCACGACCCAAGCCATCACGCATGGGCGTGTCCCTGCCGTCCCCAAGGTTAATTTTATTCAGAAAAGGCTACTTGTGGGCCAAGAAAGGCATTTAAAAGCCTATATAAACACCTTAGGGGGCAACTAAAAACACAGAAATTTATATACTTTTTCATGCCCTTTTTAACCCAAATTTATGCAGTTTTCGATTAATTTCTTGTAGGAAAATAATTAAATATTATAAAATAATTAAATTGTGCTAAAAATATGAACATGATGAATTTTAATTAGTTTTTTTAGTTAATTTTAATTTATTTTTTTCATTTTCGACAGATTCGCACAAATGGCGAAAATTGGCTAGGCAGAAACTGCTCGAAGAACGAAACTGAGAAGCAATTTGAAGTATCAAGGCGAATTTATTTCCATCCCAAGACGGTCCAATTATGAATATTTAATCATAATATAATTAATTTTAATTTATTCCCAATTTAATTTGGGCTAGATAAAATTAATCTTAATTAATTATGAAAAAGGCCCAGTTGAACCGCATCAGTTGAACCAAACCGGTTGAACCGAACTGAGCAAAGAGTTGGGCAGCCCAAACCGTCCATATGCTGGCCCAAATCAGCTTATTAGCTGATTAATTAAGCTTGCAAAGAAGCCCTTGATGACTTTTCAAAGTTGCATTCAAACCCCTCCAAATTTAGTGGCTTCGTAGATTTGCCCCATGCAATATTTAGCAAAGTTGAAACCATCAACTTTGCCACATAGATGGCCAGCCAAGGGAGGTATCTTTGGCTACTAATATTTTCTATTTTTAGAAGCCACAATCAGCTATAAATACCACCCCTTTCTGATCATTCAAACCATCTCTCAATCCTTCATTTCTCATTCACTCTCTCATTCTCTCATCACTCCATTCTCTCCTTTTTCTCCAACAAAACCAAGCCTTCTTTTCCCGATTTCTCCTCTTGTAAAAGGTGTGTTTTCCCATCCATTTGGAGCAGCAATTGGAGTGTTCATAAGCCATCTTGATAGCAGAGGACAATGGAGAATGAAGAAAGGAGCAATCAGTCAAGCCACGGAGAAACACTGGATTTGCTTCTTGTTCCCTATCTCTTTAAATTTCGTTGTTGTTTTGACAAACATGTTTATGAATATTTATGCTATTGGAATGGTTAATTTAATCAGCTTAGCTTGAATTTAGTTCGTGTTGGGTTGATTGCATTTCATCTTCTTAAATTATTAAAATTGTGTTTATGCTGTTATAGGCCTCGGTAAAATGCTTGATTAAGTAAAATCATGCTTAAGTTATCTGGCATTATAATTGTTTAGATAACTAATGAATTAATTATTTAAATGCATTGAAATTGTAATTAATGGACACAATACTTAATCTGTGCATGTTTAATTCTTCTAAGGTAGCTGAAGATTAAATTAGCATTGTATTTGGCGATACATATGCCTTGCATAACTTGCATGATTTTTGTGATTAAACTGTTTCAAGGTAGGGATACTTTGTTACTTCACATGATCTTTTATATGCTTATTAGGTTGAATTAATCGTTTGAATCGACATAGGAATATGCGAGAGATTGTTTAATTTAATAAGTATGTATGTGCAATAACATGTTTACTTTTATAAATCTGTTTTATCAGTCAAATTGACATAGGGATATGTACAAGAGATGAATGGATTTTTAATTGTAAATATGTTCATAAGTTAGCAAATTACCGAGTTGTCGTGATTTATTCGTAACAAGTATGAGCATGAGTTTAATGATTCTAAGGTAAGAAATGTAATTAATCCAACACAATTATATCATCTTGATTAAAGTCAATTTTTGAAATCGTGCATTAGAACTTTGTTTTATTTTATTTTACTTTGTTTTTCTTTTAATTTTTAAATATTTCTTCAATCCAAATATTTTCCCTTCACCAAAGTGTTTGAAATAATTTTCATAAATAATTCTTTTACAGTCCTTGTGGGTACGATAACTCGACATTTACTTGTCATTTTATTACTTGTTACGATTGTGTACACTTGCACATTTCCACCGTTCCAGCAACCTAATGGGGGACGTCTAATAGATGCCGAGTAGAAGGCAAAAAATACTCCAAGACAGCCATCGGGAACAGCTTAGGGGAAGGATCTCCATCAAGACTGAGGATCTCCCATCAAGTTCTTTAGAAGTTTTTGGGTTTTCTTATGTTTTTTTGTTTTCCCTATTCTAATATGTTTTCCTCTATCAGTATGAACTAAATCCCTTAAATACCTAAGGAGATGAAACCTAAGATGAATCTTATTATTATTTGATTTATAAGATAAATACTTGTTCTTATTCTTAATTGTGAGCTCTTATTCTTGTTTTAATAATTCAAGTTATTGATTCAAAGTTGAATGTGCTTATTCAGTGGAGCAAAAGTCTCTGCTTAAGAGAAGATTAACACAGTTTAGCGGAGTTGACTGCAACCCTAGAAATAGGGCGACGAAAATCTATCGGATTAGAGTCAAATCTAATAAGGGAATCCATAGATCGAGTTAATGCGACAATAGCGGTTTTAATTAGAAAGAGATTTCAATTGATCAACCTAAAGTCAGTTGTTTTTAGTCTTGAAAGAGATATCAACATAAATCAGGGATTTCTACGGATTAAGTCAAGTGAATAAATCGTATGAATCAAAAGTAATAAGTGAAGTCTAGGTGGATTCTTCCTTAGGTATTGCCTATCTCATAAAGTTGTTTTAAAGTATTTTCTCAATTCTTTCTCTGTCGTATTTTTAATTAAGCTTTAGTTTAAAAGAAATCACCCTTAATTATTAGGCTAGATAATAAGAAGATAGTTATTACTAGTAATTTTAGTCCTTGAGGTTACGATATTCCGAGCTTACCACAACTATACTACTGTTCGATAGGTGCGCTTGCCTTTGTTGAAATATTAGTTAGTTTCGAGCCCATCAATACCATAGGTAAGGGAACCGATACCAATTACTTTTCAATGAAGATTTTGCAAAACAGAATGCCAAAATGGTATCGATACTAAGGGAAGGTATCAATACCTAAGAGAAAGTATCGATACTTCAAGCATAGTATCGGTACCACTTAATTTAAATGAATTTTCTTGAAAACATTGAAGCTCATATTGGTATCGGTACTTATATGGGTATCAATACCTGACCTGGAAATTTTGAAAAATTTTCAAATTGGTCTTAACTCATGTTCAGGTCTACAAAATAGATTTCATAAGATCAATTAAGGCTCGGATTTAATTGTGTATCATATTATCTAAGTGTTTATAACATGATGAAATATTTGAATGATTTATTTGTGGTTTACTTGATCCGACTTTTTAAAAATGTAACAAAAAAGTTACTATTTGAGATCAAGTTGACTTTAAAGCATTCGTATACTTGTATGAGACCCAGAAAAAAATGTTCATGATATTCAATGTCTTATAATTGTTGATTGCATGATTGATGTTGTGAAATGATGATTTTACTATGTTTTTGTCTAAAGTTGCTCTAGCAACGCATGCAGCATCTCGTAGTTCAAACCCGTCGATCAGATTGGGCGAGGGGTGTTATAATAAAACAGTAAATTGATTTCTAATTAAATAAAAGGACCTAATTGTAAAACTATCAAAAAATTCAATTGAATTAAAAAAGATAAACAAATGGGAATTGGTTAATCTTTGTGTTCATAATTAGTTTCTGAGTTAATGAATTTAAAGACAAATAATTTCTTAATTGGTCTAATTAATACCTTTCGGCTTATAATTTTACTAATTTGCAATTTATTTTAATTTATCTTCCGATTTAACTTAAACTAAATAGGACAATTGGATTTCTTTATAATAAGGTCTCCTCTTAGTCTCTATTATCTAAACTTTCACATAAAGTTGTCAATTGTAGGTTTTGATTTTTATTGAATTTAGTCCAATTATTTTTAAACCTTAAATCCTAAACTAATTGCTTGCACATCAATTAACAAATTTCCCAATGAATTTAGCTCCTATTCATTTTAATCCCACAATGCCCACTCAATTCCCAATACAATTAAACAATTACATAAATAAAAATTGAGATTTTAGAAATGCTCAATGTATAATCGTCGAAGCCTCGGTTGCGTTGATTGTGATGAAAAGGAAGCAAGATTCTTGTTGGAAGATTTAATTAACCACTTTTAATGAAAACGAACAACAACAAATACTACTTGTACTTTAAATGGTAAAAATTATTTAATGAACAAGTGAAAAGTGAATTTTTAGAAATTTATCCAAAACCTAAGAAACTAGTAGCTATTGTTGAGAAATTTTTAATCTAAACTGAAAAACTACTTAGCAGCCAAAAAGTTAGACAAAAAGATTATTAAAGACTTGTTAAATACTACTTTTAGAGTTAACCTAGATTAGACAATTCTACATTGAGTTCAACCTAGATTAGACAATTCTACATTGAGTTCAAAAAACTCTTTTAACATTTGTTGACTAAAATTCCCCTTCAGAATTAAGCTCGTCAAGCCTCAATGTCACAACACCACAAGTTTGGTGTTTTGACTTTCCAAATAGTTTGCTTAATGTCACGAGTTTGTTCTCGGTGTCACAACTTATCTGCACCATTGTGAAAAACCTTCAGCTTTGGTGATTGTCTTCGATTTTATGACTTTATCAACATGTTGTCGGGATTTGAACCCTTGATGTTGTGACTTCCAACCTTCGGTGTCGTGACTTTGGCCATAGTCCATTTGCAATGTTGTTGTTGCTCAAAATTCCTCCCAAGTGGTTGTTCAGCTTCGACTTTGCGACTTTACCAATGTGGTGTTGCGATATCCCGAGTAATCTCATTGTTCCTTTGCAATTTTTCCCAAGTCACCTCCTGTACCAACTACAACAAATTGTTAGAATTCATTAGGCAAGATTTTGTCTAATTGGTCACTAAACACACCTTATAATTTACTTAACAAAATGTAAATCGCACATAAATTAGAGAATCATCAAAATAAAACACTCAAATGCTTGATTAAGAGCTCGTTAAGTGTAAAAATGTAACACCCCAACCCGGTCAATACACTACGACCGATTCCGGCATGTCACAAGGTAAAATATTTTGATCAAAACAAGTTATAGGTTCAATTTGAAAGAAGCGATATTTGAAAATATGTTGGATGTTTAAAATATCTTGAACGAAAGAAGAACCTCTTTGATAAAAAAACATATGTCGTCGTCTATTTAAAAAAAACCATGTGATTTTAGGAAAATCCTGACTTTATTTATGTGTGAAGTTGAAAACCGTTTTTAAAACATTTTGACTTGAAGTAAACTTAGTTAAAAGGAATTTTGAGCCGATTTGTTATTATCGCTTATTTATTCTTACCTGATGGTAAAGTTTAGAAAACTCGGCGAGATGTGTAACTTAGAAAAACATTGATTTACAGGTTATTTAAACATGCCACGTTGTTTACTTAGGCAAAATATGATAAACTTTAACAAGATAAAATAACCCAAAAATATTAATTAGTGGCCTTATTACAAACCCAAATAAAACCAAATTAAAAATAAAGTACCCAAAAGAGTAAACAAACTAAAACCGAAAGCAATATGCATGGCCACCTCGAGTCTGCCCGGCTCTACATCCGCGATCTACGGGTCATCTGCAAAATGTAGGGGAAGAGGTGAGTCACCGAGACTCAGTGTATAATCCCCCTCCCAATTATAACAACACTCTTACACAGTTTCATAAACAAGTAAGTATGGCATGCAACCCAAACCTAGCCATCCAAATCTCCATATTCTACCCCGTGTGGTACCAAACCACTGGTGGTGCCAAACCACTGGTGACCCAAAGTCACAATCAAAGTATATACAAATGTGGTACCAAACCACTGGTGGTGCCAAACCACTGGTGACCCAAAGTCATAATTATCCATCTGTGGGGCCAACCCACTTTGTGGTACCAGACCACTGGTGACAATCCCTTTTCAATGTAATATGTGGGGCCAACCCACTGTGGTACTAAGCCACTGGGACGAGTCACTAAGATCCAATGTGGTGCCAAACCACTGGTGACCCAAAGTCACAAATATCACATGTGGTACCAAACCACTGGTGGTGCCAAACCACTGGTGACCGAAAGTCACAAATATCACATCTTCCCCCTCCTCTCATAATACCCATTTCATTGCACATGCTTATACATACATTACTAACATGCTTTATCAATTAACAACATACTGCAACATAGCATATACATATCCGTCAGCAATCAAATATAATTAACTTATCGGAACGGACTTACCCGGAGTCCTCGCTCATACCCATAAGGGTAGCATATCGATATCCACACTTATTTCGGCTTTTAACAGTGTTTAAGTTATTAACATACTATACATCAAATATGAAGTGTCAGAGATACACACCTGATTACGCGTAAAACTACACTTTCTACGTCGATACTGTCGTTAAACGACAGTAACGCGATTTGTCTACTCTCCTGCTCGGAAGCCGGCCCACACCCCGGTGGCCAATCACGAACCGCTGAGACCGCCCTCTTCTTGAACTTAGGGGCTGGGGTCTCAAATCTAACCCCACTTACTGCTTGATTAGCCTTCGAATCCATAATAACCTTATCACTAAATCAGTTTAAAGAAGTGAACTAGGGTTCGATAAATCTGACTTAATTCTGCTGGCAACTCGAGCTGATAAGCTACTGGTCCCACACGTTTCAACACCTTATACGGCCCGATAAACCTAGGGCTCAGCTTGCCTTTCCGACCAAACCTCAGCACTTTCTTCCACGGCGAGACCTTCAGGAAAACCCTATCACCTATTGCAAACTCTATGTCTCTTCGCTTAAGATCGGATAAGACTTCTGCCTATCCGAAGCTTCCTTCAGATGAGCTCGAATCAGCTTAACCTTTTCCTCTGTTTCAGCGACCAACTCCGGACCCAACATCTGACGCTCACCCAACTCTATCCAGCACGTAGGTGTATGACACTTCCGACCATATAACGCCTCATATGGTGCCATCTTAATGCTTGCCTGGTAACTATTGTTGTACGCGAATTCTGCCAGCGGTAGAAATTCTTCCCAGCTGCCTCTGAAATCCAGGACACAACCTCCCAACATATCCTAGAATTTGTATTACCCTTTATGACTGTCCATCTGACTGTGGATGAAATGCCGTACTGAAATCCAATCTCGTACCCAATGCCTGATGCAATGCTTTCCAGAACCTTGACGTGAATCTGGGATCCCTATCTGAGATAATCGATACTGGCACTCCATGCAACCTCACTATCTCCGCCACATACAACTTGGCAAACTGTTGAAGCAAGTAATCAACCCGAACCGGTATAAAATGAGCTGATTTTGTCAGACGATCCACAATTACCCATACTGAGTCATTCTTGCTAGGCGTAAGGGGTAGCCCACTGACAAAATCCATCGTAATCCTTTCCCACTTCCACTGCGGAATCCTCACTGGCTGCAACAAACCCCACGGTAATTGGTGTTCAGCTTTAACCTGCTGACACGTCAGGCATTTACTCACAAACTCAATTACTTCTCGCTTCAGACCCGGCCACCAATACTGTTCCCGTAAATCTCCGTACATCTTGCTACCTCCAGGGTGCATAGCGTAGGGACTGCTATGTGCCTCCTGAAGAATCTTCTGCATCAGCTCGACGTCCTTCGGCATACAAACCCTTCCTTGGAGACACAACACTCCATCACCGGTCAAGCTGTAACCTTCCAATCCACCACTCTGCACTTGCAACCTCTGAGCACTCAGACCCTCATCCCCTAGCTGTTTCTCTTTAACCTTATCTACCCAAGTCGGCTTCACCTGCAATTCTGCTAATAGACTCCCGTCGTCATACAAACTGAGATGAGCAAACATCGCTCTTAAGTCTGACACTACCTTACGGCTCAACGCGTCTGCCACCACATTGGCCTTGCCCGGATGATACTCAATTGAATAGTCGTAATCCTTCAACAACTCGATCCACCTCCGCTGCCTCAAATTCAAGCCCTTCTGAGTCAAGAGGTACTTCAGACTCTTATGATCCGTGTAAACTATTGACTTCTCCCCATACAAATAATGCCTCCATATCTTCAGGGCGAAAACCATTGCAGCCAACTCTAGGTCATGCGTCATATAGTTAACTTCTTGTGGTCTCAGTTGTCGAGACGCATATGCCACTACTTTCCCACCTTGCATCAGCACACATCCCAAACCAGTATGTGATGCATCACAATATACCATAAACTCTTTTCCTGCTTCAGGTTGAATTAAGACCGAAGCCTCTGTCAGAATCCTCTTTAACTTGTCGAAACTTTCCTGTTGCTTACCAGACCACACAAATGGAACCCATTTTCTCAACAACTTGGTCAACGGTGCTGCGATCAAAGAAAACCCTTCCACAAATCTTCTGTAATACCGCCGCACACCCGAAAACTCGAACTTCTCTCTGAGACATAGGCGGTTTCGATCCAACATCGCCCTCAATCTTCCGAGGGTCCACTCTGATTCCTTCTACCGACACCACATGACCCAAGAAAGTTACCTCCTTAAGCTAAAACTCGCACTTACTAAACTTGGAAAATAATTGTTTTTCCCTCAGAATCTGCAAAATCACCCGCAGATGCGCATCATGATCCTCCTCAGATCTTGAGTACACCAATATGTCGTCTATAAACACCACGACGAACTGGCCCAAGTACGGCTGGAACACTTGGTTCATCATGTCCATGAATGCTGCTGGCGCATTAGTCAACCCAAACGGCATTACCAAAAACTCGTAGTGCCCATACTGAGTGCGAAACACCGTCTTATGGCTATCAGCCTCCTTTACCTTAAGCTGATGATACCCCGACCTCAGATCGATCTTAAAGAAGATTGATGCCCCCTTAAGATAATCAAACAGATCGTCTATTCTCGGCAACGGATACTTGTTCTTGATCGTCAACTTATTCAGCTGGCGGTAGTCTATACACATCTGTATTGTACCATCTTTCTTCTTAACAATGAGCACAGGCGCTCCCCAAGGTGAAACACTTGGCCGGATAAAACCCCGGTCCAACAACTCCTGAATCTATGCTTTCAGTTCCACCAATTCCTTTGGAGCCATCTTATACGAGGTAATAGACACTGGCGCGGTTCCGGGTAACAGATCTATGCCAAATTCAACTTCATGATCCGGAGGCAGACCCGGAAGTTCTTCTGGGAATACGTCGGTAAATTCCTTCACCGTTCGGACATTCCCTACAGCTGATCCCTTGGCCTCCAAAGCATACACATAAACTATGAACGCCTCACACCCCTTCTTGACCATTTTCTCAGCCTTCAGAACCTATACAACGCTAGATAGATAATCTTTTCTATTACCTATCATCACCACTTCTTCACCTTCACCTGTTCTCAATACCATGCGCTTAGCCGCGCAGTCCAAACTCGCTTGATACTTCACCAGCCAGTCCATCCTAAGGATCAGATCAAACTCCCCGAATGGCAGTTCCATCAGATCAGCGACAAACACTACCCCTTGAAGTTCTAGGGGTACATCCCTATACAGTTTATTTACTTCTACATAGTGACCTTGAGGGCTAATTACTTTCATCTCCCTAGAAGTAATCTCAAAGTCTAAGTTCATGGTTTCCACTATGCTACTGGCAACATACGAGTGCGTTGAATCAACATCTATCAACGTAGTATAAGGTAGTCCAGAAATTAAGAACGCATCGGTTATGACGTCCGGTGCATCGCCCTCCTCTCGACGCCTTGCTGCGTATACCAACCCAAGCTGCCTTGCCTCAGTATTACCTGCACCACTGCCCGGTGCTCCGCGGCCTCGACCAGAACCATTACCTCCCCTGACAGAACCACGACCCCTCTGCGGTTGCTGTCCACCATTTCTAAACTGAGCACGCCCCTGACTCTCAGATTGCATCCTGGCTAGCTTACGCGGACAATCCCTCACACGATGATCCAACGACCTACACTCAAAGCATCCTCTACCACCAGTCCAACATTCCCCCCAATGGGATTTCCCACATCGAGCACATTGCGCTGGCCCCTTAGTAGCAGCAGCAGGCCTCACAACTTGGTTCGGCCCACCATACCTAACCCGTTTCTGAGAATTTCCGGCCAACCCTGACGACCTAAAACTCCTATTGTGTCCATTCCCGTCCAGATTCTATTTTGTAGACACCTTCACCCCTTCGGCTATCTTAGCCTTCTCTACCAGCATAGCAAACTCCCTCTCTTGCTGTGGAGCGATCAGCAATCTCAGTTCATCTCTCAGCCCGTCTTCAAACCTAACATAGCGCTCATATTCCGTAGCCACGATACCCCGAGCGTAACGGCTCAACCTTAAGAATTCTGCCTCATACTCAGATACTGACTTACTCACCTGAACCAACCTTAGAAACACCTTCCTCTGTCCATCAATGTAACTGGACCCAATGTATTTACTCTGATATGCTGCCTTAAAATAGTCCAAAGTGAGATCATCAGCTGTCGCACCATCCCGAACCGTGAGCCACCACTGGTATGACTCATCCCGGAGAAAAGACACTATACCCTTCAATTTCTCCTCAGTCGTAAGGTCTAAATCATCCATGATACGCTCTGTCGCCTCTAACCAATACTCAGCCGTATTGGGAGCCACGCCAGAAACACCCCGGAATACCTCTGCTCCATTGGCTCAGAGTCACTCAGACACAGATTTTCGAGCTTCCGTACCTCCACCTGCTCCAGCTACCCTCTCTAGAACTCGCAGCATCGCCTGGGAGACTATATTATCACCTGTCTGATCCTAAAACTCAGCGGCCGCAGCTGGTGGTGGTGGTACCTCATTCTTCGACCCCTAAACTGCACTCCCACGGTTCGATACACGATCATCCTACCCGACGACCGCGGCCCACGCGTGTTACCACCACGTCCTCGGGTGCTCATGACTAACGTTCTCGATTTATCTGATTTAAAAGTTTTATGCGTTAGACTTATTCCACTATTATTACAGCACAATTTTATGAACAGTTTTATTACGGAGTTTTGTTTCTGCGAGTTCACAGAATCCTATGAGTTTCAGTGTCTAGGGTAATCCACTAGTACTATCAATCATCACAATTGTATATATAAACACAGCAGTTAGGGGCACTTACCTCGGTAGATTGGTGCCGGAGACTCGGTGCCATGCTTCCCAGACCATGTATTTTCCAATCAGACCTTTTTAAAACCCACTTTTAAAACATTTTAGGCCTCGGGCCCATAGCCGAGCTTTTGAACTTAGCTCCGATACCAAAAATTGTAACACCCCAACCCGGTCAATACACGACGATCGAATCCGGCATGTCACAAGATAAAATATTTTGATCAAAACAAGTTATAGGTTCAATTTGAAAGAAGCGATATTTGAAAATATGTTGGATGTTTAAAAATTCTTGAACGAAAGAAGAACCTCTTTCATAAAAACCATATGTCATCGTCGATTTAAAAAAAAAGAACCATGTGATTTTAGGAAAATCCTGACTTTATTTAGATGTGAAGTTGAAAATCGTTTTTAAAACATTTTGACTTGAAGTAAACTTAGTTAAAAGGAAGTTTGAGCCGATTTGTTGTTATCACTTATTTATTCTTACCCGATGGTAAAGTTTAGAAAACCCGACGAGATGTGTAACTTAGAAAAATATTGATTTACAGGTTATTTAAACATGCCACGTTGTTTACTTAGGCAAAATATGATAAACTTTAACAAGATAAAAAAACCCAAAAATATTAATTAGTGGCCTTATTACAAACCCAAATAAAACCAAATTAAAAATAAAGTACCCAAAAGAGTAAACAAACTAAAATCGAAAGCAATATGCATGGCCACCCCGAGTCCGCCCGGCTCCACATCCGCGATCTACGGGTCATCTGGAAAATGTAGGGGAAGAGGTGAGTCACCGAGACTCAGTGTCTAATCCCCCTCCCAATTATAACAACACTATTACACAGATTCATAAACAAGTAAGTATGGCATGCAACCCAAACCTAGCCATCCAAATCTCCATATTCTACCCTGTGTGATACCAAACCACTGGTGGTGCCAAAACACTGGTGACCCAAAGTCACAATCAAAGTATATGCAAATGTGGTACCAAACCACTAGTGGTGCCAAACCACTGGTGACCCAAAGTCATAATTATCCATCTGTGGGGCCAACCCACTTTGTGGTACCAGACCACTGGTGACAATCCCGTTTCAGTGTAATATGTGGGGCCAACCCACTGTAGTACTAAGCCACTGGGACGAGTCACTAAGATCCAATGTGGTGCCAAACCACTGGTGACCCAAAGTCACAAATATCACATGTGGTACCAAACCACTGGTGGTGCCAAACCACTGGTGACCCAAAGTTACAAATATCACATCTTCCCCCTCCTCTCATAATACCCATTTCATTGCACATGCTTATACATACATTACTAACATGCTTTATCAATTAACAACATACTGCAACATAGCATATACATATCCGTCAGCAACCAAATATAATTAACTTATCGGAACGGACTTACCCGGAGTCCTCGCTCATACCCATAAGGGTAGCATATCGATATCCACACTTATTCCGACTTTTAACAGTGTTTAAGTTATTAACATACTATACATCGAATATGAAGTGTGTCAAAGATACACACCTGATTACGCGCAAAACTACACTTTCTACGTCGATACTGTCGTTAATCGACAGTACCGCGATTTGTCTACTCTCCTGCTCGGATGCCGGCCCACACCCGGTGGCCAATCACGAAACGCTGAGACCGCCCTCTTCTTGAACTTGGGGGGGTCTCAGAGCTAACCCCACTTACTGCTTGATTAGCCTTCGAATCCATAATAACCTTATCATTAAATCAGGTTAAACAAGTGAACTAAAATATAAAGAACTAGAATCCCGGAGTTAGATCCCTTACCTAAGTCGACAGATCCCGAAGGTTCTAGGCTTAACTCACGACTAACAAATCCCAAAAACTCCACCCGAGATGGCGTCAATCACCCCCTCCTGTATTCAGCCAAACACCAAAGAAATGTGGAATATCTGCCTTCGGCATTTAATCATAAAAAGAGATGTCGAACAATTGAAACACTTACCCCCTATACTAACGAAACCGATTAGGAGTGATGACGAATGGTCCACAATGAATCTGCTGTCACAAGACCCGAAAGAACACTTATGAGTGCCAAAAGAATTTGGCTCATAGAGGAATAAGAATTGTGCTAAACAGATGTCTAAATCTAGCTTTTGTTCCCTATGAGTCGATAGAAAAAGAAAATAAAAGATAAGTGAGATTCGGCCAAGAGCAAGATTTACCCTCCAAATATCGAAGTCGATCCATGAAGCAACGAGAGAAAAGGAAAAGAGAAAGATCTTCAAGGGTTGATATTCGGCCAAAGTGTTGGAACAAGAAGAGAAGAGTAGAGAGGTTTCGGTAAAAGAATATACTGTAATTGTGGTGTAGTGATCAAGGTGAATTCAGCTAAGCACTTGAGAAGAAAAAAAAAAGACACTAAGGGAAGTTTAGATGAGCATTCAGCTAAGGGTGTTTTGAGAGAAAAGAAAAAGAATCAAAGATGCAAAAATGACCAAAAGTGAGAGTGATTTCGGCACAACAAGAATGAAAGAAAGCTATAAGTCAAGAAGTGAAACACCTACACCCAAATGCCGAAAAGCAATGCCCCAAAAGCAACCCAATTTCGGCACACCAACCACCTACCAAAACCGAATGCTTCAAGCTCTCATAGCCACTCCCACAATTCGGCTAAGCCTTCCCCCACTTCAATCCCTCTTTTCCAATCCCTCTTTTCCCTCCTTGTTTTTCTCCTGGCCAACCATTCAAACAAGTTTGAATTCTTCAAATTCCACAAATTTCTTTTCTCCACCCGTTTTGAATCTGTTGACTTGTTCAACATCTATCCACCAGAGTTCTACCTGAACACAACTCCTCCCAGTTCTGGCATCAAAAAGAAATACCCAAAGAAGAATTCCTGCAGCTCGAACCAAGGCTCCTTTCCCCTGCTTGTGGCGTCACTTCCCTGAGCTCTAAGTGGTGCCTTCTTGCCATTTTACCAAGGCATTTCTTGTGCCAAAACTTGCTATAGAATACTCTTAACACTTAACCCTTTCAGCTCCCCTTATCCAGTGCCCGAAAAAAAAATTTTGCTATAGTTCCGGCCTACCCTTGGCTCATGCCCAGACCTTAAGACACCCTAACTAGCATCATATTCAAATCACTCACATGCAAACAATTAAAATGCAAGAGCCCCTATTTAAGGATGTTACAAAAAAAGAACTCAATTTGCCATATCAAATTATGATAGATCAAAAGTGCTAACAAATTGTAAGGTTTACATTTATATATCAAATTCTATCACTATTTTTATATCCAATTTTCACATGTCATGTTTTTGGCGTCGTTTCCAAAAATATAAACAACTTATTAATTAGATTAACATGTACTAGTACAAGTATTAACTTAATAGATTAGAACTCATAGCTTGGCTAGTTTAGAGTAGTAGTAACTAAGACAAGTTTAGTTTTTCTTCCTTCTCGGATTAAGTGTAAAAAAGAATTATTAGAATAGGGTCTCATAGTTATCAGGTCCTCGTAGAAGTAGCTTGAATTAGAGTACAGAGTAAGCATAAATCTATTATGATATGCGGTAAATGTAAATTTTATGTCACCTTTAGGTAATTTTCATTGTGAATGGTGTTCTCTTAAGGGTAGATAGGTAATTAAAAAGGATGACTATCACCCTTGTGCAAATCAGGATGAATTAAGAAAATGATATGAGGGTATTTGGAGTGAGAATCCAAAAGATGAACACTTCCCAAAATTATTAGAATCTAAACATGAGTCAAAACAAGATGAAAAGGCTAAATGTATTGAAATATTCCATGGCTAGAGTAGTGATGGCGATGAGCCTGCATAGGATGCTAGATTCAATTATTTGAATGAAATTGAGGTTTATGATGTTATCTTAGATGAAAAAAATAAATTTAAACCTTATTTTCGTTGATGATTTGCATGAACCAGCAATTAATAAATTGCCCCTAATTTAGGCACTAGAAATCTCTTAATATTTGTAACAACCCTTACCTATCCCAGCATTTGATATAAATGAGAGATGCCATCAGAACATATACAGAAAAGAAATCTTAGATTAAAAATATTGAGCTTTAAACATTTTCATAAAATCATAAAAACTTATCAAAAAAAATTTGAAGACTTTAGAAACAATTTAGAATCATTTAGGAGCAGTTCAAGAGAGATCAAAAATGTTCTGAACTCAAAACATGTTAAACAATGAAATAAGGACAAAGTGGTACAAAATGCTAGGACAACGTGTGAGGTTGCGATGTCACTTTTTGTTTGGAAAAAGTCACGATCTCGCAAAGAAAAGATCATGATGCCGCAAGGTCAAGCTCGCGACATCACCTTCTAAGCAACCCCAAAATCACTTTAAATTATCCCCAGTCACCTTCAACATCCAAAAAACACACCAATATGTTTAAATACATTATAAAACACAATTCCAACCCATTTTAGCTTAACACATCATATACATATTAAAAATAATTATAGAATCAAAATTCAGATTGAAAATCAAAAGAGGTTCGAAAGTACCTATAAAATTTACAATTACTATAACATTCGGTATCCAATTAACCTAAAATTAGGGATAATTAAGGGACTAAATTGAAAGAGATAGCAAGCTAGCGGCCTATATTGGAAGAAACGGGAAAGCTGGAAATTGAATTCGATAAGGGTGAGAACCAAGCCTAGTTCAGTTAGAATGGAACCAGTCAATTCCTTAGTGGGAGACATAATGATTGAGAATGCACGATTCTCATAAGGTTAAGAGTAGCACAGGAAGGGTTATAAATAGATGGGAGATGGTTTTAGGGATGATATTCTTCCCGACCTTGTCTTAATTTCTCTTGTTCTTCATCTTTTTCTATAGCTCGAAGAAGGAATAGACATGGAAGGTTCTTCATCGAGCAGACTTCCTGAGGATGGAGCTAGAAAAGTGGGGAAATCAACAAGCGGGTAAGATTCTTAAACCTTCTAGGCTCGAAGAATAAAGTTATGAATATCAGAACTATTTGAACGTATATGCATGTTTTTGAAAAATGGTTTTAAGCTAAGAACATTGAATATAACCCATGATTTTTTCGTTATAAGCTATTGACCGACTCCGAACGTACCAACGTTTAGAGTGGAAATCCTGCGCAAAATATGTGAAAAGGCAGTATCCGCAAGTTGTAATATAGTTACAACGAAGTAAATGAGTACTCTGAGGATCGTACCCAAGGGAGGCGTGTAACATCCTAATTTAGGGGTTAATTCTAAATTGTATTGTTGTGCATATGATTGGATTGCTGTAATACTATTTATGGTGTAATAAGACTTAGTTATGAACCTTGAGTAGGCTCGAGTGGTAGAAAATTTTATTTGTAAGCTTTAATAAAACAAGGAGCCATAGTAAATAGGGGTTACAAGTTTTAAAAGGGAATAATTGACACAAGAATAGGGCTTGGCAAAGTGGCAAGGAGGCGCCACTTAGAGCCTGGGATTGACGCCACTTGCAAGGGAAGGAGGTCCCATGTTCGAGCAGCAGAAATCCCACCTTTTGCTTTCTATTTTGACGCCAAGGAGGGGAAGGAGTTGTGTGCAGCTCAACTTCTATCAGGTAATGATGGACCAAGTCAAAATATTCAAATGGTTGGCAGAGAGAAAATTTAGGAATGTGACTAATTCAAACTTGTTTGAATTAGTGGCCAAGAGCATTTTTAGGAGGTGGCCGAATTTTAAACTCCTTGTTGAAGAGGAGTGGACGGCAGGGAGACTAAGGGAAGGGGGGAGTGCCGAATTTTCTTAAGGCACCTATTCCTTGCACTTTAATTCTTTTTCTTTCCCTTTGAAAGTAGCCGAATTTCCCTACTCTCACATCTTCCATCTCTTTTTCCTCTTTTTCTTCTTTTCTAAAGATACCAAAACCACCATTGTTATCTCTTCTTTTCTTCTTTTTGCTTAAAACCGAAACTCTCTCTACTCTTACCTTGCCAAGATCCCATCTTCTTTTCTCATTATTATTATTTCTTTCTCTCTAGCCGAACATACCCCTTTGGCGTGTCGAAACTCCCTTTCTCTTATTAAGTCCATTTGGCCGAATATTAGAGGTGCTTTTGGGATTTCTTCTTCAAGCAGTTGTAAGGGGTACTTCAGGATTTTAAAGTACTCAATCCAAGCCTCTATTCCCTAAACAATCGGTCTTGGTAAGTGGTGGTAAGAATTTAAGTGAGTTATTTATTCAGTACTTGAAAAGCGGAAGACTGTTGTTGTGGATATTGATGATTGCCGATTGTAGGGAGGTGAAGCAGATTCGCATATCGTGTGCTGTGGCTAGTACTTAAGGGTGTTTAGGTGAGGTTTCGGGTTCATGTGTTAACCCTTTTGGATTGTTTGGTTTGGCCGAATGGTCTATGGCACTAACCTTGATGTTGGCCGAATATAGGGTCAAGGGATCTAAACTCAGTAGATCAGATCTTCGAGATCTAGGATTCACGTTAGTAACAGGTGTGTACAAACACACTTCATACCTAATACAAGTGCTAATATGTATATTGTGTATGTTAAATCGGCTTTATGTAGATTTGGATTTAATACCGTAAAGGTATAAGCAAGGATTCAGGTAAGTCCTTGTCGATATGTGCTTACGATGTGATGCATGTTGATGCATGGTATACTTGGTATATGTGGCATATAAAGGTATGGCTGATGATAAATCCAGTATATGTTATTAATTAAACATGGTTGGCATGATCTCTGTTAAATGCATATCATAACTTGGTGGGTTAAACGAGTGGAGGGGGAAGTGATATCCGTGTCTTCAGACACCAGCGGTTTGGTACCACATTTCGTGACTTTGGGTCACCAGAGGTTTGGCACCTCATAGCGTCTTGTCCCAGTGGCTTAGCACTACAGTGGGTTGGCCCCACGATTGATATTATGGGATCGTCGCCAGTGATTTGGTATCACACGTAGGTTGGCCCCACAACTTATTATTTGTGACTTCGGGTCACCAGTGGTTTAGCACCACCAGTGGTTTGGCACCACAATATTGATGGATATTGTGACTTCGGGTCACCAGTGGTTTGGCACCACTAGTGGTTTGGTACCACACGGGGTAGAGAAAGGTGTTTTGGATAGCTAGTTTGGGTGCATGATAAACTTAATTATGATTTGTGTATGTTGTTACATTAAACCGGGGGAAGGGTTACACATTGAGTCTTGGTGACTCACCTTCTCCTTTAACTTTTTTAGGTGACTCGTAGATCGCGGATGAGGAGCCGGATGGACTCGAGGTGGCCATGCAGTGGAAATATGGTTTAAATGAACTTTGAGTTATTTTCATTTTACTTTCAGTTTTATTTGTTCAAGTTGTAATAAGGCCTCCTAAAGTTTCGTTTTTTTTATTTTACATGTTTTGGATGAAATTTTAAATTACTTAATGACTTTAATATGGTTAAACAAGTTTTCTTAAATTCAAACGTAAATGTTTTTTTTGTGCCATCGGGCACATCCGATAAAATTGGTAACAAAATGACTTAATAGATTTTTAATAACTAAGCTAAGTGTTGTTTTCTTCATACACCTCACTTGTTTTAAACAAGACAATATCCTATTAAAAATGAAATGTTTTTACAAAAGAAATTGAATCGGCAAAAAGGGATTTTCAAAATATTTTCCTCTGTAACATACCAAATTCGATCGTAATGTTTGGGCCGGGTTTGGGGTGTTACAAGGTGAGCACTAAATTAATCCTAACCTAAACGGAAATAGATCTAATTAGTGCTTTAAATGAATTATAATACGATGAAATAAAAAAGAAAGGTTTTTGTGATCTATACTAATAATAATAAAAGAACTAAAAGAAATAAATAAATCACTAGAAATCAAATAATAGAATATATCATATCTAGGCATGGGTGATTAGCTCACTTTGATAATCATAATCAACTGTTTCTTCAGGTTTTCTTGTTCAATCAACTAGCCGATATCAGGATCTTTCGATCTTTCGATCTTTCACTAAAATAACGAGTCAGCATGAACTATTTATCTCCCGACCTTATAGTCCAGACCGGTTTAAGGTTAAGTTGTTCAAAGATAGGTCCTACCAAATTTGGGTTAATTCTCACCTTAATGACTTCCTAGGGTTTTCAGGCTTAGGCTTTAAGGTCATCATTTCCTAAATAGCTGATCCACTAAGAGAACCCTAAAAAATAGTTAATTAATCACACTTCCACTCGTTAATCACCCATAGGAGGATTAGGTCTTCATGGATCTCGTAAACAACATAAAATTGATAGAAAGAGTAGACATGAATAATAATTCAAGAGTATAAAGTTTAGAAGAAGCCTTATTTATATTAGATTTGAATGCAGAATCCTCACAGAGTTTGATTATGTTTCACAAATCTAATTTCTTTCCCAAAAGCAAATAACAAAAAATGAAATAAACGTAAACTTAAGAAAAGAGAAAAGCTAAAGACCAAATCTAAGAAGAAAATTATACAATATGAAAGTTGTCCATAACATGTGCTAATTTAGCCTATTTATAGACTTTAGAGTGGCTGTTGTCATTAACCCTAGGTCAATTATCGTCTCGTTCTTAATGTTTGATTGTGCAGACTAAAAAGCCCCTAGCTCGTAATTATTTCCCGTACAGAGGTGATGTCGCAACACCGAGGGCAGTTTGCTCATCTTCAGGGTATCTTCAATGGTGGGTCGCGACATCCTCAGGCTTTGACATCGAAGGCAATCTTGGAATTCTTCTACTTTGATTCCTATGTTGCAACATTCAGTGTTCCATGTTACAACCCAGAGACCAGTATCGAGCTAGCACACATTTTAATGCTCTCCTGCACACTCACAAATTATATTAGCTCACCTTTAGGCCTCATTCGGCCGCTAAGGTCAATAAAAGTCTCAAATTACACACTTTATTAATTATAACTAAAACTGCGAAAACGTAATAAAAATGAAACCAAAATGCTTGTGTTCAAGCTCCTAAAGTGCCAAAACTAGTTTAATATGCTACACCGAATTACGATGTAACAGCCCATTTTTTAGTGAAATCAGAAACGTGGCTTCGGGACCACAAATCTGACCCAAAACATAATTTATCCTTATTTTATTATATGTTCTGTAATATGATAGACGTGACACGTGAAAATATTGACATGAAAATTTTATCGATTTAGTGCCTAATTACGAGAATGACTAAATTGCATAAAACATGAAAGTTGAATTCTAGTAGTTATAAGGATCAAATAGCTATGGAATTCAAAACTAAAGGTTCTTATATGGTAATTAGACCATTAAGAAAAGTATGTAGATTTTTCATGGTGACTCATCCATGGAATTATAGAAAAAGGTCAACGAATAAATTGGAAATAGCAAAAAATTAATTAATTAAAAGATGATAAAAAAAATATCATCTTATTATTGTCATCTTCAACCTAAAATTCTATGGAAACCCTAGGAGAGCGAGAAGAAACTTTCAAGGCCTACTTGAGTATGCTTCTTTGTCCCGTTTTTAGTAATTTTGATATTTTTGAAACTGGGATAGCTTAATCTCTCTATTATCAATGTATGAAAATGGGTCATGGATGTATTATGCTGGAAATTAGAAATTCATGGTAGAAAATGAAAGATTATTGATAGATAAACAACTTTTACAAAGTGATTTTTGATGAAAACATGATTTAGGGACAAATATGAAAAGTTGTAAAATTTGATGAAAAATACTGAAATTTTATTAATGCATGTGCTGGAAAATTTGTAATAGGGCTTTGGTTAGGCTTGGAATAAGGAGTAATTTGCACAAGTTTCATTTTCTGGGCCTAGGGACAAAATCAGAATTTATGGAAAAGTTAGGGGTAAAATGGTAATTTTACCTAGATGTAACACCCCAAACCCGGCCTAGAGGTTAAGCCCGAGTCCAGAATGTCATATTAAAGACACAGTTCAAAACGATTTTACACTTTAACAATTTAAGGCCCAAAATCCCAAAACCCTTGTATCTTATTAAGTTAATAGGAAAAGCCCACATTTTAGGAAAACGTTCATATGTTAAGTTATTTCGAAAACCATGTTATGAAAATTTATTAAGCAGATAGTTGAAACAATAATAATAAACCCAAAATCCAAAGTCAATTAGGAGTTATGTGGCCTTATTATAATCCAAAAAAAAAAACAAAGTATTTAAGACAAATTCATTTGAACAAATTAAAACATTTGAACAGCTTGTAGTGTGGCCAGCTCCGAGTCCTCTCCCACATCGAGCCGTTTATTTAGGATTACCTGAAACATTAAATTAAAGGGTGTGAGTTTCGAAACTCAGTGTGCACAACCCTTGGCAATCAAATCACATACAAATATTCACACTGGGCCTAAGCCCTATCAAAATCGGTGGTTTTGGGCCTTAGCCCACAATGACCTCATATCATATCGTATCATATACAACAAGATAATGCAAACCCATCCCAATAATCCATCCGCTACACACACCATTTCCCTTCCAACCTTATACACACCTGTGGGGATTTCTAAATCAACCCACCCATCCTCTACACACCGAAGGTAGCCCGATTGCGGTACTACCTAATGTTGCAGCAAGGCTACTAATCATAAAATGGGCTTAAAGCCACCAGTGGATACATGGCCATACGACTATGCGATCCTCAAATCTTCCTCTGTACCACAATTCCCACCCGTGTGCATCTTAAGCAGAATATCATATGAATGCATCAAACATACGAGTATCATCCACAAACTCATATTCATCACATAGGGGTATTTTCGTCATTTCACTACCCAGGGGTATTTTCATAATTCTACCCTACAGAGGTATTTTGGTAATCTGGCAAAATAGGGGCATCTTGGTAATTTTGCAAAATAGGGGTATTTTGGTACTTGCACAATATAGAGGTATTTTGGTAATTTACAAATATGAGGGTATCTTAGTAATTTTACAAATATAAGGGTATTTTAGTAATTTTACAAATATAAGGGTATTTGGTCCCTCTCAGGTTTTAGTTATGAACTTTGGCTCATCAACAAGTCCTTGCGGCTAAAGTGAACAGACATTACACACCAGGTAGGATTTCAGAGAAGAGGAGGTGAGCCACTAGGACCGCTTAAGTACCAAGCTCTCCCTAGATCCAATCCTAGACATGCGTATGCCCGTTGCCACACCCTAACCCAGTGACTTGTTCACGGGCATGTTTATTTAAATTAAGTCTTATGAAATTTCAGAGTTGTTTAAACTAGGCCTAAAGTCCATAAACCCTAGCATACTTGCCTACGTCCCCATAAAGCCCATCAAACCCAAATTACATCCTTACGGCCCACTAAGCCCAAATCACATCCTTATGGCTTGTTAGGCCCAAAACAATTCCAAATCATGTATTATGCTTGACAGACTCAATTTATACGCCAAACCAAACAAACTCATCAAACCTAGCCTTAGGGCCCACCAAGCCCATTTAGCCACTTTTGGCTTTTTAGCTTTTTGGCATTGCCGATATCGTGTGTGTAGTGTTTGTACACACCTGGTAACCACGTGTGCTGCAAGCCCCTTAATCACGAACCTACAATTGACAACACCTAACGATTAATCATAACTTAATGTACACTTTATCAGAAGTCGCAACCTCACTGTAACCTTGCCGTGTGCCACACGTTCTAGTAGCCTTTCCTTAGCTACTATTTGCGATTATTCTCTAGATCTGCACCCAAACATACATTGTCAAAATCAAGTGACCCATATTCCACATAGGTCACCCCTATGAGCCATAATACATTCAGCCATTTACTAAACCACCACCGGGATGAGTACACTTACCTTTTGCTACGATCCTTACCTACCACGCTTGTGATTGTTGAACCTTATCCCTGTTATCACAGAGTTAACGACAGGATAGTTAGATAGCCTCTTGGCTTTTAGTAAAATGTACAAGAGAGGTTAACCGAATACTTATCAAATCCCCTTTCGATCCTGTGGCCTAGATAGCTACTGAACGAGATCCAGCTTTTAAAACTTGATTAAGAGTAGATAACAACAACCAATTTGTGATGGAGGAAAAATAACACGGAATCGGCAAAAAGATAGGGCTATTCGATTATAAGGGAGTACTCGACTTTCAGAGAAAGAAGAAGAATGCAACACCAATAGGGATTTCGACAAAAAGGAATGATGGTTTTTCGGCAATGGAAGAATTCGGCAATGGGAGAAACAGAATGAGAGGGAGAAAAGAAAAGTAATAGAAAACCCAAGGAACCTTTCAAAGGAATTTGGTAAAGAAAAGAAAGACTGACCTATTTGCAAAACTCTCCAAATGCCGAAAGCCACAATGAAAATTCGTAATACCCCCTAAAAGACCCAAAAACGGCACCCATCTACCCTCCTAAGCTGAATTTATACACTCTCCACTTCCCAAAATGGCACCAACGCTTCACACTTCTCAGCTCCTAACTTTTCTCCCCGATAACACCTTACCTTATCCGAATTTCCCTCCATTATCAGTTCCCCTTACCACTCAAACACTCCAACGCAAGAGTTCAAAACTAATACAACTTTAGCTGTCCACTCTTCAAAATAAACACTCTACAAAATACCACTCCTAAGCCTCGAATCTTGGACCTCTTCAGCTTACAACACGCCACCTTATAGCTCCGAAGTGACGCCACTTACCACTGGACCACAAGCCAATTTGTGTCCTATGTTTTCTTTATTTATTAAAAAGGCCTACTAATTGAAGTCACTGTTCCCTAAGGCTAAAACCAAAATTTTTCCTTTACCCTTACTTGATCCCAGGACATCTCCAACACCCCTAGACACTCCAAATTCATTAATCCTCAAAGCCCACATGCAAATTGTCATTTCTCTCGCTTACTTAAAAAAATTTTCTGAAATCCAAAGCCCAAAGCCCAATAGGCCCAATTCTTCTAAGCCCAAATTTGGGGCGTTACAATAGGACATATATTAAGTCCATTGAAATAAGAAATGTATGAAATTGATGGTAAAATTATTTTATATAGATCTGACAACACTAATTCAAGGTTAGATCGAGGAAAAGAAAAGGTTTCAGATTAGTAGATTTCTAACGCGAACAAGTGTCGAGGTAAGTTTATGTAACTTAATCGAGCATGTAATTATGTTGTGTTGTATGTAATGTGATTTCTGTTGATGTGCTTACTTGTATACTATGATGAAAATTTGATATATGCTTAAAATGTGAAAAAAGGTTAAGTCCCGATTGAATATTGGATTCTGATAATTATATGCGCTTACCCGAAAATAATAAGGTCTTGCAATCGTTATGGACGGGATTTAGCTTGGATGAGTACTCCTATTGACCTTGTTATAGAAACGATTTAGCCCGGATGAGTAATCCCGATATAATACCTCTCGAGCATAAGTTATGATTAGGGTTTAGCCCGGACTGGTAATCCTAATCGAGCTCCTCTGAGCTTACATTATATAAAGGATTTAGCCTAGACTATTAATCCTGTTATACGATATGGGGCTCGACAGAGTGTTTATTGGTTAAATGCCTTATTGAGTACCCTTAAATAAGAAATTGATGGATTATTGAATCGTACACTTCGAGTGTACTACTTAAGCATCCATCGACATTCAATGATTCGACGGACATAAAACTCCTGACATGGCATGAAAATATTGAAATGATATGATAATGTTTTGAAAGAATATTGCTTGATGAGCTCATCTATGTTATTTGATTGATATGAAAATTTAGGTGACTAACATGTTTGATTGGATGTATGTGATTAGGCAATTTAGCCAAATGGATGGAAACATAACATTGTATGCCTAGATTTTAATAAGTAAGATTGGTAAGTTTAGTTTCTGTTATACGAACTTACTAAGCATGTAATGCTTACTCCGTTTATTTTTCCCCTGTTTTATAGTGCTCGGAAGCTCGCAAGGGTTGGAGATCATTAGAGCATCGTCACACTATCAACTAGCATTTTGGGTATATTTAATGAAGTCATTTTGGGTATAATGACATGTATAGGACAACTTGGCCAATAGTGGCTTGAAATGTTATTTTGTAATCTAGCCATTGGAATGGCTAGTAATGGTTCATTTTGGTATGGCTAACTAGATTATTATGATATATTCATATATATGTGTTATGTTAAGAATGTGTGATCAATGTTGTGAATGCCTAAGATGTTCCAAGGTAAGTCTATAAGCACTTATGCATGAGTGATATACTATGTTGAATAATAGAAATTGCCCAATTTGAATGCTTGAATTGGTTAGTATTGGATGTATGTTTCAAGTGCAGGTCTTGGGTGAAATTTTGGGTGAGAAATGACGGGCGTGTGTCTAGACTATGTGTGACACACGGCCTAGTAACACGGGCATGTAGTTAGGCCATTTGCCCCTACACCTTAATTTTGAAAAAAACAATGCTCAAAATTAGGCACACAGGCAGAGACACTGGCGTGTGTCTCGTATGTGCCACACGGCCTAAAACACGGGCGTGTATCTTGGCCGTGTGAAACCTGCACATAATTCGAATTAATTTAATTAACCATACAGCCTAGCACATGGGTGTGCGGCATGGCCGTGTAGCGCAAGCCAGAGAGCACCCTAAATCGAACACGGCCTGTAGTACGAGCGTGTTCCAGGGTTACATGGGCATGTCCCTTGGACCACACGGGTATGTGAGTCCTACATCTTAGAAAAGTTTTGTAAATTTGCGAAAAATTTTTAGAGGTTCCGATTAAGTCCCGATTCGATTCTAATGCTCGTATTGGGCCTCGAGGGCCCGATCAAGGACATTGTGGAGGATATCGGTAAATAAAGAGTAAATTTTCGTAGTTTCATAAAAAATATTTTGAATGTTCTGGTAATGCTCCGAAACCCTGTTCCAGCGACGGGTATGGGTTAAGGGTGTTACATATGACATATAAAACTCCGCCACATTTAAGTCATTGCTTAACTTCAATCAAAGTAAACAAAAATAGTAAATGAAAAGACGACCGTTGAATTTATATGGTACAAATATTGGTTTTGTAGCACATGAATAAGCATTTCATATTTACACATAATCTTAGCATAATATATAGCTGACTTACCACTTTTCATATCAAGCACTTAAGTTCAGTATATTACAAATCATACAAGTATTAAGGGTCTCAAATGTAGGAATCCAACAATAAATTATACAAGTATTTTCTGTAACATCCGGGATTTAGGGCTTATGCAATTTTTTTTGTTTAAATATATGTGGAAGCATGTCTATGTATGGTTTGAATGTATTTTGGGAGCTTCGGGAACTTTAGAGTGTAGAAGTATGCCTTAGGAAAATATTGTACTTTAAGTCTTGAAGTGGAGCTAAGCATGATAGGCCTTAAGAAGATTTGTAGGGGGATTTGGACACAAGAATTGGCTTGGTAAAGTGGCAAGGAGGCGCCACTTAAAGCCTTAAGAAGTGACGCCACAAGCAGTGTGCAGGGCCTAGGCTCGAGCAGCAAGGGGAGCACTTGTGGAATTGTTTTTGCGTCAGGGAGGAAGGGAGTTGGACGGCATGGGGAGACTGGATGGATGAGCAGTAGATGAGGTCAAATTCTTTTCAAAATTCGGCCAAGGGCAAAGGACAATGGTTGACTCATTCAAATTATTTTGAATGGGTAGAGAAGAGAAAAAGTAGGAGAAAAAGGAGGAAGCAGATAGGGGAAGGAGAGTTGGCCAGCCAGGGGACACTTTTGATGTCAATTTCGGTCATGAGAAGGGGGGAGAGGCCGAATGTACATAGGGAAGCTTAGGCATTTTTTGTGTACAATTTCTTTTCCCAAAAAGTTCATCATTACCGAAATTTCTTAAGTCAAAACACCATTATTGTCGAACCTCTCTTCATCTCTTTTCTTCCATTTGTTAAGGCCGAATATCTCTTTTCTTCTCTTCTTCTTTTCACAATTCTCTAAAAGCCGAAAGTAAGTCTTTCCTAGCCAAAACCAATTGTTCACTTCTTGCCTAAGCCGAATTTCCTATTTTGTGGCCATAGCTGAATGCTCCTCTACCCTTTTGGAGCCGATTTGATCATTTAATCAGGAGCCGAATCTCTCTGTTCCAAGCAAGGATATTCGATTGAGTTGGTAAGGGATTCTTGGCATTTAACTTTCCTATCTCTTTCTTTTTGGATTAGCTGAAATCTAGGATCTAATCCCTTTCCCCCTCTTTGGCCGAAACTTTGAAGGTGAGTTTCGGGACTTGGTTGTAGCCGATTGCAAGGAAGAGATCATTCGGGATTTGAATATCCTAGGTAAGTGAAGTGTTATTTAGGCCGAAGGCCATCTGCTTTGGTTTATTAAATGTTAGAATTGATTCTAACATAAAGTTTGTAGGGATTTTGACATCTCCATAAGTTAAGTGGTATTTTCGAGATTTAGATTCGCAAGGTAAGGGAGTATTAATATTCGGCCAAGGCCATAATAAGTGTTAATGTTGGCCGATTCTAACTATGGTTTTTAGGGAGGAGTACAACCTATTTCGGTAGATTTTCAGGATTCAGTAATCGTGTTAGTACCAGGTGTGTAGCCCTACACTAATTCCTGATAGATTAATGGTATTAATGTTATGCATGTGATAATGGAAATATGAAAAATATGGCTAAGGGTACCATACAATGGTATAGAGTATTCAGGTACGTTAACCTTTAATACTATGTTAATAATGTTATGAACATTTGACACGACATATGTGTAAATTCGTTATGAATTTGGGATAAGGTATATTACATGATTTCTGCATGTTTTGTATGACGCATGGGCATATGGGTGATAATGGAAAGGGGAAGTGTTCTGGTGGTTTTTACCACATTATCTGGTGACTCATGTCACATAATCTGAATCTGGTAACTAATGTCACATATTATTATCTAGTGACTCTGTCACATTATCTGGTGGCTATGCCATGATTATAAGGGCGATGTGCAGTTGACTGCAGCGACTGCCTTCGATGGTGTGTAGCGGATGGAGGGTCGATTTAGTAATCCCAACGGTGTGATTGACAGGTACGGGTGATGTGTAGAGGATGGATATTTAAGTGGGGTTGGGATTGCATCATCTCCTAGATTTGTTATATATGATTTGATATGCCTAAATCGTTTGGGAGTTTGTGTTGGTTGTTACACACTGAGTCTGTTGACTCACCCTTCGTGGGCTAACATTTTGCAGGTGACATCCAATAAATGGACCGAGTCGGCAGGGACTTAGTGGTGGCCATGCTCAGCTCAGTGTTTTCTTTTATTTTGGGTTTTTATATTAAGCTTTAGATTTATTTCGGGTTTTGCTATTGTTGTAATAAGGCCATTACTGTTAAACTGTTTTATGCATGCGTCTTAACTTTTATTATGATACGACTAATATTAAACCAAAGGTTAAATAACTTTTCTTTAAAATAATTTCAAATGTGTTGCCACCTAAACACCAATGATTTTCAACTTAGTGTTAAGGTCTAAAATTTGGCATTTCTTTTAACTTATAGTTTTCAAGTACGAAAATAACGTTTTAATAAAATATAGACTTCAAAAATGACACCGTTTTCAATTTAATCACAACACAAATTGATTTCTCTTCAAAATGACCAAATTTTCCGAATTGACAAACAAGCTTTTGAAATGTTTTACACAAGGAGCATGCCAGATCCGGCCGAGGCTCGTGGATCGAGTTGGGGTGTTTCAATTTGGTACCAGAGCCCAGTTTTAAACTCTCGACCTTGGGTTTAAAGCCCACAGCGTTTTCAAAATTGAGCCCAAACAAGTTTTTGTGAAAATTTTTGAAATTGAGCAAATTTTCTGGCATGGCACCTAAGTCTCCGACCCGAAGTCCACCAGGTAAGTACCCCTAAATGTTGTATGATTTGTATTATTGCATGATTTGTATGTGGGTATTATGGGATCGTAGATTAGTACATTAGGAGTTAATGAACCCTAGGATTAGCTTACTCCAACACAGAATTACATAAAAATTTAAAGCCCAATCAAACAAACCTGTGAGTGAGTCGCTGAGTTAAGGGTGTGGCAACCATTATGCGCATGTCTAGGATTGGATTTAGGGAGAGCTTGGTATTTAAGCAGTCCTAGTGACTCACCTCCTCTTCGCTCGAATCCTACCTGGTGCGTAGTGACGGTTCACCTTAACCAAGAGGACCTATTCACGGGCTAAATTCAATAATTAAAACCCGAAAGGGACAGCTACATTGTTTTATAAAAACCTTAGTTTTTCAAATCACCAAATCACCCTTTGATTTGTAAAAACTATTTTAGATTTTAAAAAGAAAATTTTCCCGAAATTTTCCCGGTTTACAAAATTACCCAAATACCCTTGGTTTATAAAATTACCACACTACCCTCAACTTTTTTTTCCTAAGATATTCTTACTTTACAAAAATACCAAAAACCCCTATTTTGCGAAATATCAAGATACCCTGATTTGGAAAATTACCAAAATACCCCTATAGGACAAATTACGAAAATACCCCTGGGATTGGAACGGACGAAAATGTTCGAGTGATGAATGTGTGCAGTAGCTACTATGGAATGAATGTGCTTCTCTGAATTAGGGTAGAAGACTTGAAACGAAAACCCTGTAATGATCGAAATAACTACTACTAAACTTCTTTACATAAAACTTATTCGTGGGCAATCAGTGGAACAGAAACTAATGCATAAAACTTTTATAAACCAGATTAGATCGCGAACGTAGACATGAGTTCTAGGGGACGTGGCCATAATATGCGAGGGCGTGGTAGAGGCAGAATGACCGTATCGGAACCTGTTAGGTCTAGTCAAGGGTCCAAGAATGACGTACCACCACCACCAGCAGCTGCTGGTGTTGAGCATAAGGATCAGACAGGGGATGATGCAGTATCGCAGGCGATACTGCGGGTTCTTGAGAGGGTGGCTGGAGTAGGTGGAGGAAGGGAGCTCGAAAATCTGTACCTGAGCGACTCCGAGCCAATGGAGCTGAGGTATTCCGTGGTGTATCCGGTGTGGCGCCCAATACGGCTGAGTATTGGTTGGAGGCGATGGAACGAATTATGGACGAGTTGGATCTGACTACTGAGGAGAAACTGAAGGGAATGGTGTCGCTACTTCACGATGAGTCATACCAATGGTGGCTCACAGTTTAGGATAGTGCTACAGTTGAGGATCTCACTTGGGAGTATTTCAAGGCGGCATATCAGAAGAAGTATGTTGGGACTAGCTATATTGATGCGCAAAGAAAGGCATTTCTGAGGCCGGTTCAGGTCTGTAGCGGAGTACGAGGCAGAATTTTTAAGGTTGAGCCAGTATGCTCGAGGTATCGTGGCTACGGAGCATGAGCGATGTGTCCGGTTCGAGGATGGACTAAGGGATGATCTGAGATTGTTGATAGCTCCACAGCAGGAGCGAAAGTTTACCGTGTTGGTAGAGAAGGCTAAGGTAGTCGAAGAGATTAAGGAATCTGTGAACAGAATACTGATAGGAATAGGCAAAAGAAAGGTTTTGGATCATCAGGGTCATCCGGGAATGTTCAAAAGAGACATAGAGTTGATGGCCGCGAGGTCAGCAGGTTGTTAGGGAGGACAATACCGTACTTGTGCTCAGTGTGGAAAGATGCACCTAGGAGAGTGTTGGAAGAAGACAGGGGGATGTTTTAAGTATGGGTCCAAGGATCACATGATTAGGGATCATCCCATGAAAATGCATGAGCCGCCCAACAGTCGTGGTTTCAATCAGGCTGGAAGAGGTGGACAGCAGCCACCGCGGGGTCGTAGTCCGATTGGTAGAGGTAATGGTGCTGGAAGAGGATGGGGAACACCGCGAGGTGTTGGTATCTCGAGGCCGATACCAGTGTCGATATATGCGCATTCGTCGAAAGAAAGATAACGATGCACCTGATGTTATAACAGGTACGTTCCTTATTTCCGGGTTACCCTTTATTGCTTTGATAGATATAGGGTCAACTCATTCATACGTTGTAGTGAAGTATCTGAAACTCTGCATGTGAACTCTGAGACTGTACATAGGAAGATGACTGTACTTAGTCCTTTAGGGCAGACTGTAGTAGTAGATAAGCTCTTTAAGGAAGTACCTTTAGAAGTTCAGGGGACGCAGTTTCCAGCTGACTTAATGGAACTGCCATTCGGGGAATTTGATCTAATCTTAGGCATGGACTAGTTGGTGAAGTACCGTGCGAATGTGGATTGTGCTGCTAAACGCATGTCGTTGAGAACTTCTGACAATAAGGAAGTTGTGGTGATGGGTGAAAGACGGAACTATTTGTCGAATGTAGTATCTGTTCTTAAGGTGGAGAAGATGGTAAGGAAAGGATGTCTAGCTTTTCTGACGTTGGTCAGTGCCTTGGAGGCTAAGGAAGCAACTGTTGAAGGGGTCAGAACTGTAAGGGAATTTGTGGATGTCTTTCCGGAAGAACTTCCAGGGTTACCTACGGATCATGAGGTGGAATTTGGGATTGACTTGTTGCCTGGAATGGCGCCAATATCTATCGCTCCGTATAGAATGGCACCAAATGAGTTGGTTGAGCTCAAGGCCCAAATCCAAGAGTTGCTGGATCGTGGGTTTATCCAACCCAGTGTGTCTCCATGGGGAGCACCGGTCTTGTTTGTGAAGAAGAAGGATGGAACTATGCGCATGTGCATAGATTATCGTCAGTTGAATAAGCTGACCATCAAGAACAAGTACCCGTTGCCAAGGATAGATGACTTGTTCGATCAGCTTAAGGAGGCCGCGGTGTTTTCAAGGATAGATTTACAGTCTGGATATCATCAGCTCAAGGTGAAGGAAGCAGATATCTATAAGACAGCTTTCTGTACAAGATACGAGCATTATGAGTTCTTAGTAATGCTGTTCAAACTGACGAACGCCCCAGCTGCGTTCATGGATATGATGAATCAGGTTTTTCAACCTTACTTGGATCGGTTCGTCGTTGTGTTCATAGACAACATCCTGGAGTATTCCAAGTCTGAAAAAGAACATGATGAGCATCTCCGGATAGTGCTGCAAGTGTTAAGGGAAAAGAAGCTATATGCCAAATTCAGCAAGTGTGAATTTTGGCTTAAGAAAGTTGCGTTCTTAGGGCATGTGGTGTCTGTAGAAGGGATAAGGGTGGATCCTAGGAAGATTGAGGCAGTGCTAGTTTGGAAACCACCTAAGACTGTGGCTGAGGTTCGTAGTTTCTTGGGGTTAGCAGGCTACTACAGAAGGTTCGTAGAAGGGTTCTCATCAATAGCTGCACCTTTGACAAAGTTGTTGAGAAAGGAGGTACCTTTCGTATGGACATATAGGCAACAGGAGAGCTTTGAGAAGCTTAAGAGGGTCTTGATTGAAGCTCCGGTTTTGATTCAGCCTGAGGCAGGGAAGGATTTTGTGGTGTATTGTGACGCTTCTCATACAGGTTTGGGATACGTATTGATGCAAGACGGGAAGATAGTCGCTTATGCGTCTCGATAATTAAGGCCACATGAGGTAAAGTATCCAACGCATGACTTGGAATTGGCGGCAGTGGTCTTTGCTCTTAAGGTATGGAGGCATTATTTGTATAGAGAAAAGTCAGTGATTTACACAGACCACAAGAGCCTTAAGTATCTGCTACTCAGAAAGAGCTGAACCTGAGACAGTGAAGGTGGGTGGAGTTATTGAAAGACTACGATTGTTCTATAGAGTATCACCCGGGCAATGCGAATGTAGTGGCAGATGCCCTAAGTCGAAAGGTAGTGTCGGATCTGAGGGCGATGTTTGCACATCTTAGCTCGTATGACGATGGACGTTTGCTAGTGGAGTATTAAGGCAGTTGGTGGATGATGATTTGAGTGCAAAGCTATGACAAGTGCAGAATGGGGAGTTGGAAGGTTATGGTATTAACAATGACGAAGTGTTGTGTTTTCAGGGCAAGGTCTGTATGCCAAAGGATAAGGAATTAAGGCAGAAAATTCTTCGAGAATTGCATAGTAGCCCTTATGCTATGCATTCGGGAGGAAGTAAGTTGTACAGAGATCTACGGGATCAGTTTTGGTGGCCTGGTCTTAAGCGGGAAGTTACAGAATTTGTAGGGAAGTGCTTAATGTGTCAGCAAGTGAAGGTCAACACCAAGTACCGCTGTCGGTTGCTTCAAATGATAAAGATTCTGCAGTGGAAGTGGGAGAGAATCACCATGGACTTCGTTAGTAGGCTTCCCCTTACGCCTACTAAGAAGGACTCGGTATGGGTGATAGTGGATCGATTGACGAAGTCCACGCATTTCATACCAGTGCGGGTTGACTATTCTCTACAGAGGTTAGCAAAGTTGTATGTGGCAGAAATTATGAGGTTGCATGGAGTATCGGTATCGATTATTTTAGATAGGGACCCAAGGTTTACGTCTCGATTTTGGAAAGCACTACATCAGGCTCTGGGCACCAGACTAGATTTCAGTACGGCATTTTATCCGCAGTCGGACGGCCAGTCGGAGCGAGTGATCCAAGTGTTAGAGGATATGTTGAGGGGATGTGTGATAGACTTCAGAGGAAGTTGGGAAGAATATTTGCCTTTAGCGGAATTTGCATATAATAACAGCTATCAAGCTAGTATTCGGATGGCACCATATAAAGCATTGTATGGACGGAAGTGTCGCACTCCTACGTGTTGGACGGAATTGGGGGAACGTCGAGTTTTGGGTCCAGGGATTGTGGCAGAATCCGAAGAGAAGGTTGAGGTAATTCGGGCACGGTTGAAGGAAGCATCTGATAGGCAAAAGTCGTACACAGATCTTAAGCGGAAAGAAATAGAGTTTGCTGTGGGAGATCAGGTGTTTCTTAAAGTTTCGCCATGGAAGAAGGTGATGAGATTTGGTCGCAAAGGGAAGTTAAGTCCCAGGTTTATAGAACCTTATCAGATTTTGAAGCGGGTTGGACCAGTGGCATACCAGTTAGAGTTGCCTCCGGAGTTGAAACAGATGCATGATGTGTTCCATGTTTCGATGCTACGTCGTTACCGATCGGATCCATCTCATGTAATACTGGTTGAAGAGATAGAGCTAAGGCCAGATATGTCCTAAGAGGAGGAGCCGCTTCAGATTTTGGAACGGGATGTGAAGGTATTACGAAGGAAATCAGTTCCTCTAGTCAAAGTGTTATGGCGTAACCATGGATCGGAAGAAGCTTCGTGGGAGCCGAAAGAAGCAATGCGACAACAATACCCTCACCTATTTTAGCCAGGTAATTTCGAGGTCGAAATTATTTTAAGGGGGTAGAACTGTAATATCCAGGATTTAGGGCTTGTGCATTTTTTTTTTGTTTAAATATATGTGGAAGAATGTCTATGTGTGGTTTGAATGTATTTTGGGAGTTTCGGGAACTTTAGAGTGTAGGAGTATGCCTTAGGAAAATATTGTACTTTAAGTCTTGAAGTGGAGCTAAGCATGATAGGCCTTAAGAAGATTTGTAGGGGGATTTGGACACAAGAATTGGCTTGGTAAAGTGGCAAAGAGGCGCCACTTAAAGCCTTAAGAAGTGACGCCACAAGCAGTGTGCAGGGCCTAGGTTCGAGCAGCAAGGGGAGCACTTGTGGAATTGTTTTTGCGTCAGGGAGGAAGGGAGTTGGATGGCATAGGGAGACTGGATGGATGAGCAGTAGATGAGGTCAAATTCTATTCAAAATTCGACTAAGGGCAAAGGATAATGGTTGACTCATTATAATTATTTTGAATGGGTAGAGAAGAGAAAAAGTAGGAGAAAAAGGCAGAAGCAGATAGGGGAAGGAGAGTTGGCCAGGGGACACTTTTGATGTCAATTTCGGTCATGAGAAGGGGGGAGAGGCTGAATGTACATAGGGAAGCTTAGGCATTTTTCGTGTGCAATTTCTTTTCCCAAAAAGTTCATTATTGCCGAAATTTCTTAAGTCAAAACACCATTATTGCCGAACCTCTCTTCATATCTTTTCTTCCATTTGTTAAGGCCGAATATCTCTTTTCTTCTCTTCTTCTTTTCACAATTCTCTAAAAGCCGAAAGTAAGTCTTTCCTAGCCAAAACCGATTGTTCACTTCTTGCCTAAGCCGAATTTCCTATTTTGTGGCCATAGCCGAATGCTCCTCTACCCTTTTGGAGCTGATTTGATCATTTAATCAGGAGCCAAATCTCTCTGTTCCAAGCAAGGATATTCGGTTGAGTTGGTAAAGGATTCTTGGCATTTAACTTTCCTATCTCTTTCTTTTTGGATTAGCCGAAATCTAGGATCTAATCCTTTTCCCCCTCTTTGGCCGAAACTTTGAAGGTGAGTTTCGGGACTTGGTTGTAGCCGATTGCAAGGAAGAGATCATTCGGGATTTGAATATCCTAGGTAAGTGAAGTGTGATTTAGGCCGAAGGCCATCTGCTTTGGTTCATTAAATGTTAGAATTGATTCTAACATAAAGTTTGTAGGGATTTCGACATCTCCATAAGTCAAGTGGTATTTTCGGGATTTAGATTCGCAAGGTAAGGGAGTATTAATATTCGGCCAAGGCCATATTAAGTGTTAATGTTGGCCGATTCTAACTATGGTTTTTAGGGAGGAGTACAACCTGTTTCGGTAGATTTTCAGGATTTAGTAATAGTGTTAGTACCAGGTGTGTAGCCCTACACTAATTCCTGATAGATTAATGGTATTAATGATATGCATGTGATAATGGAAATATGAAAAATGTGGCTAAGGGTACCATACAATGGTACAGAGTATTCAGGTACGTTAACCTTTAATACTATGTTAATAATGTTATGAACATTTGACACGACACATGTGTAAATTCGGTATGAATTTGGGATAAGGTATATTGCATGATTTCTGCATGTTTTGTATGACGCATGGGCATATGGGTGATAATGGAAAGGGGAAGTGTTCTGGTGGTTTTTACCACATTATCTGGTGACTCATGTCACATAATCGAATCGTGACTAATGTCACATATTATTATCTCGTGACTCATCACATTATCCGTGGCTATGCCACGATTATAAGGCGATGTGTAGTTGATCGCAAAGGATCGCCGATGGTGTGTAGCGGATGGAGGGTCGATTTAGTAATCCCCACGGTGTGATTGGCAGGTACGGGTGATGTGTAGAGGATGGATATTTAGGTGGGGTTGGGATTGCATCATTGCCTATATTTGTTATATATGATTTGATATGCCTAAATCATTTGGGAGTTTGTGCTGGTTGTTACACACTGAGTCTGTTGACTCACCCTTCGTGGGCTAACATTTTGCAGGTGACATCCAATAAATGGACCGGTCGGCGCGGACTTAGTGGTGGCCATGCTCACTTTCGATGTTTTTTTATTTTGGGTTTTTATATTAAGTTTTGGATTTATTTCGGGTTTTGCTATTGTTGTAATAAGGCCATTACTGTTAAACTATTTTATGCATGCGTCTTAACTTTTATTATGATACGACTAATATTAAACCAAAGGTTAAACAACTTTTCTTTAAAATAATTTCAAATGTGTTGCCACCTAAACACCAACGATTTTCAACTTAGTGTTAAGCTCTAAAATTCGGCATTTCTTTTAACTTATAGTTTTCAAGTACGAAAATAACGTTTTAATAAAATATAGACTTCAAAAATGACACCTTTTTCAATTTAATCACAACACAAATCGATTTCTCTTCAAAATGACCAAATTTTCCGAATTGACAAACAAGCTTTTGAAATGTTTTACACAAGGAGCATGCCAGAACATTTGTAAGAATTTTCCTACAAGTTCGTCCAATGTCGTGATTGCCCTTAGTGCATGCGAATCTAATCAAGAATAGTCATTATCAATTAATGAACAGGGGAACAACCTAAGATGAATAGTGTCATCTGTAACACCTCTTACCCGTATTCGATGCCAGAATAGGGTACGAGGCATTACCGAAACACATACACTTGTAAATGCATTAAAACAAGTCATAAAATTTCGTCCAAATTATACAAAATGAACTGCTAAATATTAAAGGCCAACATTTTAAGCCAAACCAATTATAACATATACAAATGACTAAGTCCCCTATACATGCCATAAACTTAAGAGGTTTGTATTCACTTTTACCCCACGATGATAGCTTGATAGTGTGATTACATCTCCGGCGATCTCCAACTCGAGTTAGCATACAACCCTATAAGATATGGGAAAGGATGGGAAGTAAGCTACAAAGCTTAGTAAGTAAGTATGTAAATAATAATTGATTTATTAACAGGCTTTTATAAATCTTCACAATATGTTCTCAAGATAATACAATCATAATTGCACATAGTTCCACTTTTTATTCATGTTCATCTCAAGCTGTCTACTCGAGTCATAGCCACTAAATTATTTATATCTTGAGCTACAGAACTCTAAATTAAGATTTGTAAATTTTCCCTGAAATGAGACTCATTTATCTTCTTACCATAAAATTTTCAGAATTTTTTGTCTTGCCAAATAGTACATTTTATTCATTAAATATTCCCCTATTTCGATGTTTGACTACTCTGACCACTTTTCACTACGAACCAATTTTATCATTATACAAAATTTATATGATGATAAAATTTATTTTATTTGAAACTAGACTCATTAAGGATTTCAATCATATAAATTATACCCCATAATTATTTTTTTATAATTTTTAATGATTTTTTGAAGTCAGAATAGGGGATCTCAATATCACTCTAAACCAGTCTCACAAAAATCAAAATATTTCAAAATAAAAAAGTCCTTTACTTTCTCTGTTTCTTCTATATGAAAATAGAGTCAATAAGATTTAAATGAAATCTCAACCAGAATATAATTCAATTTTTACTATTTATGGTGATTTTTCAAAATCACGAATCTTCTTCTTTGCTTCAATCTATTTTATCAAAAATTTTACTCTCCATGTGTTTTTTTATATTACTTCCATATATGCACACATAACACCAAGCATGTTCAATACTAGCCATACAAATGAATAATCATCACCAATATTTACGAGTACTCATAATGGCGCTTACACCATATTAGCCTTACCACAATTTCAATCACGTATCACATATCAAACACATTATGCACATATACACATAGTCACATGCACCCTTACTCACACCATATTTGCTACATTTCTCAATTGATCACATTCACTCTTGCACTTATTCATAACATGATCGCACCAATCATCATTAGTAAATTATCTCTTGAACCCCTTCGGAAAGCGACCGATACTCGGTGGTCTTAGCATATAGCTCCACCTACACATAATTCGGCTTTCTTGTACACATGGTGAAGGTCTCTTATAACCCATGTGACCTAGCCATTCCATCTCGTAGCTTTCTTGTCTACATGGTGTCCAACACTAGGAATCACTCATGTGATCTAGCTACTCATAACCCTTACCTTTATTGTACGCATGGTATACACACAGTATTACACATGTGACCTAGTTACATATGAAATTATTATCCCGTTGCTTTCTTGCACACATGGTGAAAGTCCCTTATCATCCATGTGGCCTAGCTACATATCAAAATTTTCCATCTCGTAGCTTTCTTGTACACATGGTGAAGGTCCCTTATCACTTGTGTGACCTAGCTACATATTGTCCGTATCTCTCACTTTTCTGAAGGTTCAATCGAGAATTTCACATTCCATACATTTTCATATTATAGTTATCACCTAATGATTTCCATAATATCTAGCAAAATAATTATTGTACAAGTAAAATAAATGCATTATTTACATATCAAATTTCCCTCTCACATAATAACCATAGTCATAGAAAACACCTTTAAGCACAACATTTCGACCCATTTTCCATGTCACCTATGTCACCTTTTATCATAAACATTATTATTAAATCAATTCACCAACATAATATACAAAACATGTAATTCAGCAAAATCAATTTAATACCACAATTTAGGTTTCAAACATACATTATGACATTATTACATTATTATTTACACACCAACTTACCTCGGATCCAGAAACGACAATTTACCAACTTTCTTGATTTTCGATTTTCCTCCCGTTCTAGGTCCAAATCTCGTTTTTCGGGGTCTAAAACATCACATTTCACTTATTTAATTAATTTATTACTCAAAATAGTCCCTAACTCAAACTTTGGAAAAATTACAATTTTGCCCCTAAACTTTTCAAAAATTATAATTTGGCCCCTAAGCTCGAAAATTAAACTTCATCCTATTTTCCTACATTTTAGGACATGCTGAACATTTTTCCCTTCTATGGCAACATCAAATTCTTACTCTAACATGTACTTATGAACATTAGGTATTTTTACCAATTATGTCGTTTTACTCGTTTTTACGTAAAATCGCTTAGCAAAAGTTGTTTAACATAATTTCAGCCTTCATATTCTATCATAAAACATCAAAATAAACAAACTTCACCTGTGGGTATTTTTCCAAATATGAACCCTAGGTTAAAATATTGCTAGAATAAGCTAAATCGAGTTACCGGGATTCAAAAAAAGTAAAGAACATGAAAAACGGGGCTTGGATTGACTTACTATGGAGCTTGGAAGCTTGGAAACCCTAGATATGGAGTCCACCCCTTGAAAATTCGGCCTAAGGAAGAAGATGGACATATTTGGCATTTAAATTTTGTTTTTAATTCATTTAATTCACTAAGTTACTAAAATACCCCTAAAAAAAATCTTTTGAAACATACCCATCCATGTCCATTTTTGTCCACCAACTTAACCAATGGTCTAATTATCATTTAAGGACCTCCAATTTAAAATTTCATAACAATTGGACATCTCTAACATGTAGAACTCAACTTTTGCACTTTTTACAATTTAGTCCTTTTGACTAAATTGAGTGGCCAAACGTCAAAATTTTCGAACGAAATTTTCAGGAAATTGTTTCATGAAATTGTAGACCATAAAAATATAATAAAAATAAATTTTCTTACGTCGGATTTGTGGTCCCGAAACCACTGTTTCGACTAGGCCCTAATTCGGAATGTTACATCATCAATAACCCTTTTATATTTGAAGGTACCACAAATCTGGAGGAACCATTTTAGATGCTAACTCAGGTCTTCTATCATTGTTCCTCAAAACTACAAATTATCTTCGATCATCTGGATCATAGCTAGCTTCATCTCAAAGTTATTGGTCATGATAATTGGCCTCGTTATACTCCCTTGAACCATATCCAGATTTGGTAGTGCATATTCCCTTGGAGTCCTCTCATTACACATCATGTTAATGTATGTGGTTAGTTGTGGTGTTGGTGGATCTTTTAATTTGTTATTGTTAGCCTCGTCAAATAGTGGATTTTCGTGTGGTGGCAAATTACCTCCAGCAGGTGGTTGGTTCTGCATCGATTGTTGTTGTTGTTGTCGATGATTCTTTCGGATTATTCTTTCTAGATCTATAACTGGCTTTATATGTGCTCCCTAATACGAGTCATACACTTAACCCAAAGAGAAAAGATAAGTAAAAAAATAAGAAAATAAAAATCATAGCTATAATATAAAAATTTCCTATTTATTTTATTAACATGTAAAAATTAAATCAGTGATGTTGCCTCCTCGATAATAGTTCCAACAACTTGACTGCCACCGAACGTACCAATGTCCAGCTTAGAAATCCTACACAAAATATGTGAAAAGACGGTATCCACAAGTATACGGGGTCAGGTTGTAATATAGTTACAATGGAGTAGATGAATACTCCGAGAATCGTACAAAAGGGAGGCGAACACTAAATTAATCCTAACCTAAACAAAAATAGATCTAATTACTACTTTACATTAATTATATTACGATAAAATAAAAAGAAAGGTTTTTTTAATCTATGTTATAATAATAATAAAAGAAAGAATAGAAACAAATAAATCATGAGAAATCAAATAATAAAATATATCAACTATGGGCATGGGTGATTAGCTCACTTTGGTAATCATAATCAACTGTCGCTTCAGGTTTTCTTGTTCAAACAACTAGTCGATATCCCAGCAGGACCTTCCGGTCTTTTGATCTTCCACTAGAATAACGAGTCGACATGAACTACTTATCTTTCGACCTTAAAATCCAGACCGGTTCAAGGTTAAGGTGCTTACGGATAGGTCATACCAAATTTGGGTTAATTCTCACCTTAATGACTTCCTAGGGTTGTCAGGCCTAGGGTTTAAGTTCTTCCTTTCCTAAACAACTGATTTACTAAGAGAACCCTACAAAATAGTTAATTAATCATACTTCCATTCGCTAAGCCCCCACATGAGGATTAGTTCTTCATGGATCTCATAAAAAAATATATGTTTGATATCAAGAGTAGACATGAATAATAATTCAAGAGTATAAAGTTTAGAAGAAGCCTTATTTATATTAGAATTGAATGCAGAATCCTCACAGAGTTTGACTATGTTTCACAAATTTGATTTCTTTCCCAAAAGCAAATAACAAAAAATGAAATAAACCTAAGCCTAAGAAAAGAGAAAAACTAAAGACCAAATCTAAGAAGAAAATTATGCAACATGAAAGTTATCCATAATATGTGCTAATTGAGCCTATTTATAGACTTTAGAGTAGTCGTCGTCTTTAACCCTAGGTCAATTGTCGTCTTGTTCTTAATGTTTGATTGTGGACCAAGATGCCCCTAGCTTGTAATTATTTCCCATATAGAGGTGATGTCATGACACACTAGGTCCAGTGTCATGACATCAAGGGAAGTATGCTCATCTTTAAGGTATCTTCAGGGGTGGGTTACGACATTCTTAGGCTATGTCGCGACACCGAAGGTAGTCTTGGAATTCTTCTATTCTGATCCCTATGTTGCGACATTCAGTGCTCTGTGTTGCAACACAGTGACCATTATCAAATTATCACTCCTTCTAATGGTCTCCTACACATTCACAAAGTGTATTAGCTCACCCTTAGGCCTTATTCGGCCCCTAAGGTCAATAAATGACTCAAATTACACAATTTATTTAATGTAACTAAAATTGCAAAAACGTAATTAAAATGAAACCAAAATGCTTGTGTTTAAACTCTTAAAGTGTGAAAACTAGTTTAATCTGCTATACCTAATTATAGCAAATTAGCTACTGCTTGGAAAATGGAAGCTCTGATGTTCGAGGGAAGGAATAAGCTATGGAGACGATAAAGTTAAAACTGAGTTCCTAACTCCAAACTTGTTGTTATGATCTACACCATTTAAGTATGCCGTGTTGAAATATGATGATATGTGCATGCATTACATGACTATGGAGAAAACCTTCATGGGTTAGATGAAGTTAGAATGGGAATGGGGAAAGAACCTATTAGTTATCGCCTTAGGCGAAGCTCCAAACCTTGAGAAGAGAACACTATAGTTTTCGAGCATTAAGGTTAGATGGTTTAAAGGAGGTAATGGGAGGAATATTAAGGAAATGAAATTATGGAATGGTAACTACCATGACGACAGTACCGACTGATCTTTCGAGGCGACACCTTGATAAAGGTATATGGTATAAGACCATAAATGAAAGATGTTATGGTAGTCTAGTATGTGGTACATAGCCTAAGGCCATGGATGAAAGATGTCATGGTAGCATGGTACATGATAAAGGCATATGGCGTATGACCATAGATGAAAGACAACATGGCGACAAGGTATAAGGTACAAGGTAAATGGTGTAAGACCATGGATGAAAGATGTTACGGTAGCCAAGTATAATGAGTAAGACCGTGGATGAAAGACTCATGGCATCTATAGAATAGATAGTCCTCCGAGATAGTAAACACAGAACAGAGTAAGTCTATCAGGACAGTAAACATGGAATAGAGTAAGTCTGTTGAGATAGTAAATATGAAACAGACTAAGTCCGTTGGGACAGTAAGCACGAAACAAAGATGAAGTTTGTCGAGACAATAAACACGAGGTAAGTCCAAGAGGATGTAAAGAATGTGAAAGAAAGGTATAAGACCATAGCTTAGCTACGACAACCCTAGAGTCCGCCATGAAACATATGTAAAGAATGTGAAAGAAAGGTATAAGACCATAGCATAGCTACGACAACCCTAGAGTCCGCCATGAAACATATGCAAAAGGTATGTCATAACCTCAAGTGAGGAGTATAGCCCTATGTGCCATTTATGAGGATCTACTCAAGTGGAAGAAAATTTGAAAGAAAACATAACTAAGGCAAGCGGATCATGAGGAATTCGCCAAGAATGATGAAGGCAGTAAGGATAGCTGAGATAACTGACAAGGTAAGGGCAAGGGCCGACAAGAATTAAAGGAAGATAGATCGTATGAGAGCTGGTTTAACTATGGAGAGGTAGTTGAGGATCTTAAACAAGGATTCGCTATAAAGAGCCACCAGAGGTAGCTCAAAGGGTTTGTTATGCGAGTAGTAATCTCATGGAAGGGATAGAAGTTCACTTCTAGGATAAAGACTCTATCATAAGGATGAAAACATGTCAGGAAGCTAACTCCAAAGGGGGAACTTATTTAAGAAGGGAGGTAGACTCCTATAGTTTTATGAGTGATGGTTTGCAAGGACGATAAGTCAGTTATTCACCATATGGGACATGAGAGGTCCCTAGTCAGTCTCGTGCATAAGGCAGATTATTAAAAGTAATCCCACTATTGATGTCAATAGGATGGTTTCTCAAAAATGGCAAGGTCCTCTGTAAGTTGGCACAATATGAAAATGTCAATGAGTCCTTCGAGACTAAGGTATGGATAGAGATAGAGAGTCTACTAAAGACTAGTTTGACCATGGGAGTTCGCCAAGAAAGGAATAACCTAAGAACACTTGGGAAAAAAATGTGAAGTAAGGATAGGACCCGTTGATATGGCGATTTTTCAGGGTTACGGTCAAGTTGAGAGTCCAACTAAAGGAAGGACTTATATTGAGCAAGTAGCTCAAAAGATCAGGTGCATTCTGCCACCCTGATGTCAAATGCTTGCCTTAAGCAAGTAGGGAGTAATCTTTATTTATTTTATATTATTTTACATTCATTACCCTTGTATGGTAGGAGTTATTTATGGATAGTAAAGGAACTCACTAAGTTCATTTGAACTTACGGAGTTAATTGATGTTTGCAGGACATGCGAGGATGATCGAGGAGGGACCAAGCCAGATCGAATGGAGATTGGGGATTGCTGAAAGTTAGAGTCGTGCTTATAGGAAAGAGGTACCATTGGAGGCTTCACCTCAAGAACTGAACAATTAAGCCAAATAACCACCCTAAAAACTGGATCTTTAGGATAGATAGTCCGTAGTAAGATTTTAAAAATTTAATTGCAAACAAATAACTCAATTATATATAGAAATCTATAAAATTAAGTATCCAGTGGCTTAAGGCCTTAATTGTAAGGATTATTATTTTTAAATTTAGTACTAGACACTTTTACTTTTAGACTGTTTTATAACAGCTAAGTTAGCAAAATTAAGTATAGGTCCATTGTGATGTTCAATACCCGAATCCGATGAACAAGTCGAGCGTGGGGTGTTACGATTACAAATTCAACTAAATCTTTGCATACATACGAAATTTCTTATACAAATATCTATTAGATTTGGTGCCCTAAGTGTTTGTATATTTTTTATATACTTGTATTTTTCGAACAAATTGGTTTAATAATAACATCCATTAATTACATTAATAAATTTTGTATATTGTCCTCAATGTTTTTGAATGAAAAGCAAAATGGAAGAAAAAACTGATTAATTGGTTATCTAATGTTTAACTAATACTAAGCGATATTACGTGGTCAGATCATAATACGTAAATACAGCTTGTATTAGTAGATGAACCTAGACATGTCCTTAGTCAAATTAGAAATGAGCAAACCAATTGAAAGGTTAATATATCATCTATCAAGTCAAATTCGGAAAATGCTTTGTCTTGAGCATCGAAGCGAATGACTCCCAGAATATAGAGACATGGATGTGACTAACTGGACTGACAGTACATTGGACAAGACCCAAGCATAATATATCTTAGATCTATTTGTGGATTTATTCACTTGTGACATTCATAGTGTGACATACCTTAATTCTAAGTGGATGATGGACTATGTATGCGTAACTTGTATACTTTGATGTAATTAAAACCTTGAGTTCAAATAGATAAAGAATTGAAAACTGGTGTGTTGGGTATACGACTTTTGTAATATGTAGCGTCATTCACAATAGTTGAATTCATAGTCCAACTAATGACTAAATGATATCCTGTCATCGACATTACATGATAGATGAAAAGTCGTGTCCACAGGTCGTTTGTCTTTGTGATCAATGGCTTAATTACTATTTGATAGTAATTGACTTTTCATGAAGGAAGATGTAATAGTCACCATAAGATAAAATAGGATCATATTGGGAGAATGAATTTATCCCAAAAAGATTAAGTATATCCTATGGGGATAACACACTTTTGACAAGGGCAGGGGACAAGCATTGATTGAGTAACTTTCATAATGATATGTAATTAGGGAGAGCTTAGTCATGATACTATAGTGGAATAACTTCGTGACTAAATAAGTTTATAAGTAATAGGCAAAAAGCTGGAACTTAATTATAAATTATTTAAATCCTAATTACATATATCCAATTGGTCCTGTTGCTAGCTCATTAAAACCATAAATGAATTGCATGTAGAACCAAATGAACAAAAATGAATAGAAATGATGAAGTTAGAGAAATTTCACAAATGAATCATTTTCTCACTGGGTATATATTAATGATTTGAGAATTAATTTAAGGTTTTCAAATTATTATTTAAATAAAATAATTGAATTTTGAAAATGAAACTAAATTAATTAGTCATTATGAATTCGTTGAATGTGAAAATTAAATATATTTCCTCGTAGATTCTTTTATGGTAAAGTTGTCATGACTTTAACGGAACTAGAATTGATTTGGGAAAATTATTTAATTGAGAAACTAATTAGTTAATTTGATTTATTAAATTAATTAATTAATATTTGTTTTGGAAATATAAAACAAATACTAGGTTGAATTAAATTATAAAATGTTAGGTCAAAAAACTAAGAAGCACATATAATTCGATTCAATACATGAAAGACCTAATCTGCCTCACATAAACATGTAAAGGGCAGCAACCCTAAGGGAATTGAGAGGGTGTGCCACCCCCTTCTAGTTAAACTAGAAGACTATTTTTCTATTAAATAAATATTATTTGTGTTATCCTTATTCAACTAGGATTCTCTTATCTCTCCTTATAAATAGATGATACTGGTAGAGCTATTAACACAAATTTTTACGCATAAATTTCATATATTGTTATTCAACCAAAAAGTAGTGGAAATTTATTTTCTTAGAATAAATTCTATTTTTTGGGAATAATAATTTCTAGTGGTTTTTATTGAGAGAATTACTTTCCTACTAAAAGTAATATATCTCTTTTGGTTTTGTGTTTGATTCATTTTATTTGAGCCCACACTTGATGCAATTTGGGGTATGAGGATAACGGAGAAGGTCGTTCGGTTGAAAGTCGAGAACGTTTCGGATTCGTCTCACGCAAAGCACAGTTACTTTTTGGGAAACGGTTTATTGCTATAAATATCACTAACCGGGTTGTTTTCAAAATATTTAAACTTACATTGTAACTAAAAATCATTTTCTTAATCGGATTTTTCCAACAATATTAACTAATGAAAATATATTAGAACCTCATGTCAAGGGTGACGCGAAGCTTCCTAGCAAAACCCATAACTTCTCGATGAATTCGATACCTACATGTTCAAGCAAGTAACACACTAATCTCAAAGAGCTTAGTAAGTATAGTCAAATTTCCTATTTTACCCTCATTGGATCAACATTGAGTCTTTTATAACATAGATTTAACCTTATTTTATGCTTTCTTCAAGCTAATTTCATATTAAGACTTAAGTAGTTGTAATGAGGTTCATTTAAAATGTTCAAGCCATAGACTAAGGAGGTTATTAATTGTCCACACATGTTTACTCATTAAATTAGTACCGATTCAAACCAAACTTGTCTTAAGTCCATTTCCAATATTCTATATACACTTTCATTAATAATTTCATATTCATTCACATTTCGCGTACTTACCATATCGAAAATCAATTCCTTGCTTCCTATTAAGCAATGGCTCTCTAGTACCAAAATTTTCATTATCACACATACTAACATTTAACACATTATAATCAATTAATAATTTATTTCACATTTCTCCATACATACTTAACTCATATTTAGGTTTATGGCATTTATTTTTACCCTCATTTAACAAATTACTAAATAATCTCGCCATTTTCCTATTTTAGTCAAGTCACTATATCCAAGTTTATTGTTAATGCATGACATACTTATAAATTAATTTTTCTTTAATTATGAACACATAATTTTTAGTAAACACTAGTGGAATATGACTCGAATACTCGGGATTCCAATAGATCATACCCACATTTTGTACTAATTGTGCATCAAATCTAAACACACTAACATATAAGGCCCAAAGTGCACCAAAGTGCTATGTTGTAAGGCAATATATCTCCATTCAAGAAACACATTTTTCGTTCTAGTCGAGTGCACATCGATCCCATAACATGCATACATATCCTAATATTCAACTAAGCTTACTAGGGAAATTCACTTATTAAGGCAATAAAGGATTTAAGATTTCATACCATGGTCCACGTATTGACACATAAATATGTACACATCATTCAATATATCACATTCTTATCATTTATGCTTCATATAAATATATATTGATACACAAATCACATATTTTCATTTATCCCTTAGGTGACCATGCCACCATATCAAATTATCAATGTATATTATATAATCCCAAAGACCAAAAATCAAATTAATATTAAATGACTGTTAATTCACATCATTGTCTTTCCATTTCTATATCACATATTAGCTTCTTTATCCCTAGTTGATTCTTATTTATTCATCTATATATATTCCAACAATAGAATTTCACATGACATTTAAAGTTTCTACAATTCATCACTAGCTCATTCCCATGCAATTAAAACTAAGATTTAATCAATGGCTTTTCAAAAGTAATTGTGATATAAAGATGGAACAATTTTTTTTTTGTCCCTTATATATGCCTTTTTGGTTCCCTTCCTATCATAACTTAACACGTGTATTAATTTTTTTCTATACTAATAAGTGTTTGTTTGTTAACGTTAAATCTTGTTCCATTCAACTTCCTATAAGCGAAAAAAAAAAAAGCAATTGTTAAAATTTAAAAAAATTTATATTATTGATGATTCTAAAATATATAGGTTTTAGACATCAATTGTGAAATGTCACATTATCAATTTCTATAAATGTAAAAATTTTATTATATATTCATCCATATTTAATATCTTCTCTAACTTAATTTAACTTTAGTTAAATTACTTAACAAAATAAAATTTTTAATAAATAAACATGTTTTCTTATTTTATAATTTTTAAATTATTTTAGTTATTTTTAAAATTTAATAGTATTTTATTTATTTTCTTTCAAATCATGTTTTATTTTTATGCAATCATTTTTTTAATTCCTTTAATTTTTAGACTTTTTTAAATTCTTTTTAATATCTAGACAGGTAATCTTTATTTTTTAATTTTAATTTTTAATTTCTGTTTCTATTTCTTTAATTTTTAATCAAATTTTAGAATTTGATAAAACCACCTATGGTTATAATTTTTCAAATTTTGATTTTTTTTTACTAGTGTATTTTTTTTTCTAGTTTTTAATGGTTGATTTTAGGGTTTTTTTTTTTTCAATTTGTACTTATGATTTTTATTCCTTTTTTTATTTTTAATTATTGATTTAAATATTTTCAAATTTTATTTATTTTTTGTTATGTATTTTCCGGAATTCAACATTTCCCCCAAAGTTTTAATTATTTTAATTAAAATTAAATAAATTTAGAGATGATATTGTATATGATTGAATGTAGAATAATATTTGTACTTTTAAAAAAATTGATGATGTGTTATTATTTTATTAGTACTTAAAAATTATGTATTTTAAGATTATTCTAATATAATTTTTTTTTAATAGAAAAAGACGTGGAAGCCTAAGTGCAAGCAACAAACTTATTCTTCTCCATCAACATTCACCCTGGATTTGCAAGAATCCATGAGTAATATACAAATATTCCTCTTGGTGGCACCTTTAAAACACTTTTTCTAAGTGTTAAGAAAATATTAACGATGGACTACCTCCTACCGGGTTCCACAACTACCCCATATTCGGCTTAAAACAAAAAGGCAACAACATCAAATTTGGAGTTGGGTTCTAAATGGTAGGAAAGGTCAGGTTCTGATTGAAATGAAGAAGGAAACAGAGTGATGAGAAGATGAAGAGAAGTTATGGAGTGGAAGCATTAAGTTAGATGATGAATAAGATTAGGTTCCCAAAGGAAAACAATAAAATACAGTTGGTAGGACCGAAAAATGACTTGCCATTAACTGAACTGAAGGCTAATATAATGGGGGCACTTTCCATTTTAATGCAGCAAACTGCATCAACTTTATCGATCTCTCTAATCTCTCCCACCTATATCAATACATATATACATACACACACACTTGAATTTCATCTCTAAATCAAACTTGATTAGCTTCTCTTTTCTTGCCTTAAAATAATGGTAATGACAGCTTTAAGAAATTCTTTTATTTTGTGATTTCACTCTTGGAAATTTTAGAACAGTTTGCTCATATTCTCAGGCAAAGCAATGGAGTCTGAATTCTATTGGAATATTTTCAAAAATATTTATAGGGTTCCAATAAATATAAATGAAAAGGTGTAATTTATAAAAAAAATTATATATTTTTTGTTATTAAAAAAGAATTATAACTATTTAAGCAATATTATTTGAGTAGTTATGTTTAATCAAGAGATATTAGATGAATAATTATGTTTGTTTTAAAGATATTATTATTCAAAAAAGACACCTATTAAAATATGTCTGTATGAAGAGATATGAAAATTCCTATAAATTGGAATGAGATTTCATTTGGAAATTTACCAACAAGTTCTAAAATTATTTCTATCTTTCCTCCATATTATAATATTATTAGATTGTTCTATAAAGATTTACTGCATAAATTCTTTATAGAAATTGATTTTCTTCTTATGCATTGTAAAGTACTTAGTTGACTATTTTCGTCAGTGCAAAATGCAAATAGTCATCGGGTTTCATTGTATCCACGGGGTTCATTTGCTTGAAACTCATTTGCACACCGAGTATAGGTGGGGGCGAATAGAATCTTAAAGATAGTGGCTTGATATAGGCCTTGGAGCCTTGTCCTATTTCTTCGTTTTCTGTTCGAGTTGTTGTTCGTTTTTCGTTCATGTGTTCGAGATTTTCCTCACCGAAGTTTTGTACTAATAACTTTAAGGTTCTATTCTTCATGATGACTACAATAATTTTGAAAAATGCAATACATGTATGTTGACTAAAGTTACTAGAAACCCTTTCCCTAAGGTTAAACGAAAAACAAAAATACTTGATTTGATACATAGTAATTTATGTGGCATGCATAATAGTCCTACATTAGGTGGAAAGAAATATTTTATTACTTTTATTAATGATTGTTCTATATATTCCTATGTATATTTATTGCATTCAAAAGATGAAGCGCTTGATAAATTTAAAGCTTATAAATCTGAAGTTGAAATTCAGTGTTATTGATATTGTTATTGAATCAAGAGATGTTATTTTTTATGAAAATAGATTTAATTCTATTTCAAGACAATTACAACCACAACAATTAATTCATTCTTCAAATGAGAATGAGATTCCATTTGAACAAATTGATAATAATGATGAATCTTGTTACGAATTAAGAAGAAGTAAAAGGATTAAAAAGGTAAAAGATTTTGGACCAGATTTCATTATGTTCCTTGTAGAAGGTAAAGGTGAAAGTACAGGCAATAAGATACCTTATTGTTATAATATGAAATGTGATCCTTTTATATTTGAAGATGCAATGAAATCTCAAGACTTTGCTTTTTGGAAAGAAGCAATAAATGATGAGATGGATTCAGTAATGGGAAATCAAACTTGGATCTTAATTTATCTTTCACCGGGTGCCAAACCAATAGGTTGTAAATAAATCTTCATAAAGAAAATGAAGGTCGATGAAGCCATTGATAAATTTAAAACAATGTTGTTAGCCAAAGGTTTTACACAAAAATAAGGTATTGATTACTTTGATATGTATGCTCCAGTAGCAAGAATTGCTACGATTAGACTCTTGATATCACTTACCTCAATGTATAATATGGTTGTTCACCAAATGAATGTTAAAACTGCATTTTTAAATGGTGAATTGGAAGAGAAAGTGTACATAGAACAACTGAAAGGATTTGTTGTTCCAGTACAGGATCATAAGGTATGTAAGCTTATTAAATCTGTATAAGACTTAAACAAGCACCAAAGCAATGACACCAAAAGTTTGACAAGGTTGTTATAGCTAATGGCTGTAAAACAAATGAATTTGATAAGTGCATATATAGCAAATTTGAAAATGGAAAAGGTGTCATAATTTGCTTATATGTAGCTAACATGCTCATATTTGGCACAAATTTGGAACAAATTGAAAACACAAAGAAATTCTCGTCAAACAACTTCGCTATGAAGGATATGGGTGTAGAAGATGTTATTCTTGGGATTAAAATAACTTGAGAGGAAAGCACAATAGTTTTATTACAATCACATTAGATTGAAAAGGTGTTTAAAAAGTTTGATCTTTTCAATTGTATACCAGCATCTACACTCATGGATCCTCAAATAAAATTAGTATCTAATACTAATAGGAAATTTGATCAATTGAAATATGTCTAATTGGTTGTCTTATGTACATAATGAATTGTACAAGACATGATATTGCATATGTTGTTGGGAAATTAAGTAGATACGCAAGTAATCCAAGTAGTTTGCATTAACAAGCTTTGAATAGAGTACTTCGGTACTTAAAGAAAACTATTAACTATGGTTTGTGCTATAATGGATATCCTTCAATTTTAAAAAGGTATTTGGATGCTAGTTGGATTAAAAGTTTGGAAGATCATGCTTCTACTAGTGGATGGATCTTCATTCTTGATGGGGGAACCGTTTCTTAGGGTTCTGAAAAACAAAAATGTATTATTGATTCCACCATAGCAGCCAAATTTATTGCGTTAGTCACTGCATCTAAAGAAGCAAAATGGTTAAGAAAATTGCTTTATGACGTACCTCTATGAAGTAAATCAATTTCACCTATTTCTATTCGTTGTGAAAGTGAGACTACTCTAGCAAAGGCATATACCCAAGTATATAATGTAAAGTCTAAGCACATTGGATTAAGACATAGCTATGTCTGAAAATTAATCTTTGATGGAGTGATCACTATTAATTATGTGAGGTTAAGTGAAGATTTGGTGGATCCTTTAACAAAAAGCCTTGCTAGAGATATAGTCAACAAGATCTCAAAAGGGATATGACTCAAGCCAATTAATGAAAGCTACCTATGATGGAAACTCGACTCAACACTTGGTATAACATTAATTATTAAGTTCAATGAGACAAAGTACATCATTAGTATGTGACTGCTAGCACTATAAATATATCTACCCTAATATTAAAGTGCTAGGTACCCGTAATGATAAGGGAATGATTAGCAATATACTCTTAATAGACCCATAACATAAATATGTTAGAGTGTTATAATTATGGGATCACTCTTGATGGGATCTACCTATGTGAGTGGAAGTGTGACCACTTTTAAGAGCTCAATGGCTTGGCTCTGACAACACTCATGAAAAGAGGGCACAGACACATGGTCATAATAGTGTCCCTAGATACTATGCATTTATTAATGTTGAAATCATTGTGTGAGATATGTTCGGTTAATCAAATGGAATAGTTGATTTAAAGCTTAGTCTACCATACAATTTCGATTAACTTTAACATGTTTTCACTAAGTGAAGGTTCAATTGTAACACACCTTCACTTATGCAAATTAATTTCAAAGAATATTAAAATCTAAAATATTTTAAAAATGGGGGGAGATTGTTGGAACATTTTCAAAAATATTTATAGTGTTCCAATAACTATAAATGGAAGGGTGTAAATAATCAAAAGTTATATCTTTTTTTGTTATTGACAAAGAATTATAACTATTCAGACAATACTATTTGAATAGTTATGTTTAATCAAGAGATATTAGATGAATAATTGTGTCTCTTTTAAAGATATTATTATTCAAAAAAGACACCTCTTGAAAAATGTCTATATGAAGAGACATGAAAATTTCTATAAAGAGTTACTGTAGAAATTTTTTATAGAAATTGATTTTGTTATTATACATTGCCCAGTGCTTAGTGAACTATTTTCGTCAATGCAAAACACAAATAGTCATCAGGCTTCATTGTATCCTCGAGGTTTATTTGCTTGAAACTCATTTGCCACCGAGTTTAAGTGGGGGCGATTAGATCCTTAAAGATATTGGTTTGATACACGCTTTGGAGTATTGTCCTATTTCTTCGTTTTCTGTTCGAGTTATTATTCGTGTGTTTGAAATTTTCCTCACCGAACTTCTGTACTAACAATTTCATCATGAATATGTTCTTCAGACCTCTTTTGTTTCGCTGGTTTAAGAAGGAAATGAGATTTTAACATTTACCGTCAACAAATGTTAGTGAGAAAATAATTGAATACATGTCTCAAGGAGAGCAGCAGAAGAAGCATATCTAAGGAGCAAAAGAAGAATGAGCAACAAAATGTTTGGTCTACACCCTTAGATACATGACCAAATAAGCTTGCTATTTTGAATTCAAGCATGGTTACAAAGAAAAATGTATATGTTTAATCTTATATGGCATATGGTACTTTTATTTAATGAATCACTTTAAAGTTCTTGTCCCAACAAAAAAATAAAAGAATGAATTACTTTTTATTAGAAAAAATAATGAAAGATAATAAATGTTAGAGTAGTTAGGTAGCTAATGCAAAGGAGCTACCCAGGCACAATATTATAACAAAATATTGGGTAATATGTCAAATATGAAAGGAAAATAACGTTATACTATTCTTTTAGCTGTTGGTTTTGCAATCTGCAATACCCTTTCATTGTCGATAATTAATGCAATAAAAGCAAATAAATACATAAAACAGATCACAGATGAGTTGAATTAATTCATATACCGACCGGATATGATTATATGTATGCATATATGTCAAAAGGAAGAGAAGAGATTAAATTTGGTTAGAAATCATGAGAGTTGCACAACTTAGATTTTGGTAGGCATGCATGCATGGACATGATATATAATGCGTCTGAAATCTGCAAATGCAGATCAAAGCCTGTATCCTTCAGACTCAATAATTTCTTGGAAGATTTGAGAGCAAGCCGAAAGATTAAATATATTTCAGTTATTCTAGCAGCAGCTCTAATTTGCTTTTCATGTAATTTGATGGGGAAATTAATTAGTACAATATTCAACCATATATAAATCAAATATTTAATTCCAAAAAACCAATAAATATTTGAAAGTAGTTATCAACTGATATGATTTAAACTTGTGAGATATCAATTATATCTTTTATTTTACGAAAAATTTAAAATTTTCATATTATAAGTGCAAAGCGAATATGATTCCAGATTTCATGGCATCATTGGAAAGAAATGTTTCTCTTAATTTGAAAATTTATGATATTCTCCAAATTAATTGAGATGAAAGTTCTATAAGATAGTATTGATATCACGTATAATTCCTATTATTACTAAATGTATTTAACTTCCTAAATCTACCAATATATATATATATATACACTATAACTGCATGCTTATTAGTAAAACCTATCAATATTGGAGCTGAGACACTGAAAACTAGTTGAAAGCTTACACAGTTAATTTAAAGAAAGGGAAGGGAAGGGGAGATGTTTTTCTCTTTCTATAATTTTTATTTCTATCACTCGCAATTACACCTCTCACCAACCATAAATGCTATTGCACCCTCTCGATGGGCTCTGCTATTAACTCCTTAGCTGCCACATCCTCTCCACCCTTCAATTCTCTTCATTTTCCTCACCCCCCCCTTGGAACTTCAAACCCCTTTCTCTCTCTCTAGACTTTAACCCTATTCTCTCTAAAGGTAGGTCTCTGAAAAACCAGTGACCCCAAACTCTTAAAAACCACCCTAAAACCTCATTTCATTAATCTTTCTCAACAATATTCAAAAGGGTTTTCTTTTGTTTTGCCTATACGGCCCTGTAAAATTTCTCTACTCACGAAACCTATTTCTTTCCCTTGACCAGCTTGTTTATAGCACCCGATCTGTGTTCACACCATTTGCCATTCTCTCTTTCATATATTCGCTTATAAAGCTTTGCTGAGAATCAATAGAGTGCAAAAAGTGTTTGTAATCTTTGGCTTGTGGGGACTTTCTATCAAAATCAACCTAAATACCACCAATATAGGAAACCGGGGCCAAGAATCTAACAAGCAAGAAACTGATATGTGTAGCATGTATTGCTGCTGGTTAGGGTTTTAAAGGTCATCGGCTATCTATGTCTCCCAACATGAGGTTTCTAGTGACCAACTTACCACTGCATTTAAGACAAGAAAATAGTTGCCCTAAGCTCTTAGTCCCCTTCTCCAAATAATCCATATATAAGGTAATTTTCTTTCCTCCTTTTTTTCCCCAACTTTTGCTGCTCTTTTTATTTCTCCGAGGTTCTTTCACTTTTCCCGTGGGAATAGATTAGGATAAGCTTTCGACTAATCCATCATTTTAATCTTCGAAGTATATGCTACCTTTAAATATAGTAGCAATTGGTTACTAAGATATTCAAAGAATATCCTTCTCGATAAGCGAACTAGAACTTTTTTTCTTTGAAGGAGAGATGATATATGGTTTTCAGCTCCATTGTTTATTTGCCTTTCAAATGTTTCTACGATTCCATTGTCATGCACTGGTTTTGACTTTTTTAACCTTCTTTATGACTTCTTTGTACTTACATTTTGTGTCTTTCGTTACTGTCCTACAGTTTATTTAATCCTTTCCCCCTTTATTTTAGTTTGCTTGACTTGTGTATGTTCTCTCGGCAGAACCCAGAATATCCATACCGTCGACATTCGAGCACTTTGTTAACATGTTTAGCCCCAACTTATTTGAGAGTCCCCATATGTTCGACATGTCTCATAAGACCTCGGAAAGTGAACTAATGGGGAAGATCAGGGATGATGATTATGAGATCAAATCAGTCAATGAAACTATGGATGCTCCCTCTGGAGATGATCAAGATCCTGACCAACTCCCTAAAAAGAAGCGTTATCATCGTCATACCCAGCGTCAAATCCAGGAGATGGAAGCGTAAGTCTTTTTTTTTTTTTTTTTTTTTTCTTTCCTCTTACTTAAAGATAAGAAAGATTAACATGACTAGTTCTTCTTTGGGGAATTGATTCTTTTGACACTTTGTTGCTCAGATTCTTTAAGGAGTGCCCTCACCCTGATGATAAGCAAAGGAAGGAGCTTGGCCGTGAGCTAGGGTTAGAACCTCTACAAGTCAAGTTTTGGTTCCAAAACAAGCGCACCCAAATGAAGGTATATTTCCATGTATAGGTGAAAATCAGGAGCTCTAATATGCTTATTTAAGTATTTAGACTTGTTTTATGATTAAGATTTTCTGTCTATGTAGTAAGCTTTCCTAGCTTAGTTGCTAAAGTTCACCTTCATTAATAGGCCCAACATGAACGCCATGAAAATGCTATACTGAAGGCTGAGAATGAAAAACTCCGAGCTGAGAATAATAGGTACAAGGAAGCTCTCAGCAATGCTACATGCCCCAGCTGTGGAGGCCCAGCTGCCCTTGGAGAGATGTCATTTGATGAGCAACATTTGAGAATAGAAAATGCTCGGTTAAGGGAAGAGGTGATTGAAAAAGGCTTCACACATCCCATCTTATTATCAGGTTACCTTTTTTATTATACTTTTTATATTTTGGTTTTCTTGTATTACAGATTGATAGGATATCTGGAATAGCTGCTAAATATGTTGGCAAGCCTTTATCTTCATTGCCTCACCTTTCATCTCATTTACATTCGCGCTCTGTTGATCTTGGAGCTAGCAATTTCGGGACACAATCAGGATTTGTAGGGGAAATGGATCGCAGTGGTGATCTTCTGAGGTCTGTCTCTGGACCTACAGAAGCGGATAAGCCCATGATTGTTGAGCTTGCTGTTGCTGCAATGGAGGAAGTAATACGAATGGCTCAATCTGGGGAACCTTTGTGGGTTCCTGGGGACAATTCTACAGATGTGTTGAACGAAGATGAATACTTAAGAACTTTCCCTAGGGGAATTGGACCAAAGCCTTTGGGGTTGAGGTCTGAAGCTTCAAGAGAATCTGCAGTTGTCATCATGAATCATATCAACTTAGTCGAGATTCTCATGGATGTGGTAGGATTTTTTTTTCCCCCAAGTTTGGGTCCATTATATAAATTTTTAGATCCACCCCCACTTATTTATGACAAAAACGATTGATTTCCAGAATCAATGGTCAAGTGTGTTTTGCGGCATTGTTTCAAGGGCTATGACTTTAGAAGTCCTATCAACTGGAGTTGCAGGAAACTACAATGGAGCCTTGCAAGTGGTACTAAGTACATCTATATGCTTTTCTTTTCAATACTCAATCTAATAAAATTTTCTGGCATGCATGCTCTTTCCCTAAGCTCTGAAAGCATGCCTAACATCTTGCATTTTCAGATGACGGCTGAGTTCCAAGTCCCTTCACCACTTGTACCAACTCGGGAAAATTATTTCGTGAGGTACTGTAAGCAGCATATTGATGGAACTTGGGCAGTGGTTGATGTTTCCTTGGATAATTTACGCCCTAACCCAATGTCCAAGTGTAGAAGAAGGCCCTCTGGTTGCTTGATCCAAGAATTGCCAAATGGATACTCTAAGGTAACTTACTCTTTATTTCAACGTGTATATATTTTTTGGGCTGCATAATATGTTGCCCCTTAACGTGTATACAATGTCATGTTTTCATTATACTTTCAGGTTATATGGGTCGAGCATGTAGAAGTGGATGATAGAGCTGTCCACAACATATACAGACCAGTAGTTAACTCCGGTCTAGCTTTTGGAGCAAAACGTTGGGTGTCTACGTTAGATCGACAGTGTGAGCGTCTAGCAAGTTCAATGGCCAGTAACATTCCAGCAGGGGATCTATGCGGTAACACCATGTTTAGCAGCTTATAATTCTCTTAGTCCTAGGGGTACCTTGTTGAATGCAGTGCATTCCATGTTTCTCTGATGTTACCATATCGCTTCCTTTTGATCTCTGCAGTTATAACAAGCCCAGAAGGGAGGAAAAGTATGTTGAAGTTGGCAGAGAGGATGGTGACTAGCTTTTGTACAGGTGTTGGTGCTTCTACGGCCCATGCTTGGACAACTTTATCGACAACAGGCTCCGATGATGTGCGGGTTATGACCCGAAAGAGCATGGATGATCCAGGAAGGCCTCCTGGTATTGTACTTAGTGCTGCAACTTCCTTCTGGATCCCAGTTCCACCAAAGAGGGTATTTGATTTCCTAAGGGATGAGAACTCTAGAAGTGAGGTACATTAATTAAGCTTCCAATTAAGCCAAAACAATGGTACACTTTTTTAGAATATTATACTAATTTGCAGTTTTTAAATTGAATTTATAGTGGGATATCCTATCAAATGGTGGCCTAGTTCAAGAAATGGCTCACATAGCTAATGGTCGTGATCCAGGCAATTGTGTCTCTTTACTGCGCCTAAATGTAAGTTGGCAAGTTAAACACATGCTTTAGATCTTTAATTGATGACAATCATCCATTAAGCTAACATCTCTAACTGGAAACCGATCTGCAGAGTGCAAACTCTAGCCAAAGCAACATGTTGATACTTCAAGAGAGCTGCACTGATGCTACAGGGTCCTATGTGATATACGCCCCGGTCGATATTGTTGCAATGAACGTCGTCTTAAGTGGCGGGGACCCGGATTATGTCGCACTATTGCCATCCGGTTTCGCAATTCTTCCCGATGGTCCAGGAGTTAATGGAGGAGGGATTCTCGAAATCGGCTCGGGTGGCTCTCTCCTTACCGTTGCTTTCCAGATTTTGGTTGATTCAGTTCCAACAGCAAAGCTTTCTCTTGGATCAGTAGCGACTGTCAATAGTCTAATTAAATGCACAGTTGAAAGGATCAAGGCTGCCGTAATGTGCAATAATGCTTGACCAAAGATGATATAAAAAAAGGTGAGCAATCAACTTAATTAATCCTTCACTATATTTGGCGTTTGCAATCTAAGCTTATCCCATTTCACAATGTGCTGCAGGGAAAAGAGAAGAAAAGGTGTTTGTCCGAAAACAAATTTAACGATTGAAGAAGTCAAGAGCGCACCTTTCAATTCATCCTTTGCGGTCATGGTGTTTTGTAAGAAGGCAAAATCACCAAGCCTGCAAAGATAGTAGGTTCGGGAATTGACTTTGCCAAAGAGATTCTAATATTAGATATGGAACTCCCCATTTTGTGTAGGCTAAGAGTTCAATGTAGGAGTGGACTTTATACTAGTCTAATTTCTTTCCAGTTTCATGTGTTATTGTTGAAGCATTAGATAATTTGGACTTATTCCTCCATTAACAAACATTTGTTAATTTCTGCTTTATTTTTTGTTTTGGTTGTTTCTTAAATTAATGAATAGCTTAGCTGCTGCCTTTCTCCTACTTTTCTTATGCAGAATCGCATTTTATTTTTAGTAGTTGGACATACGCTACTGTAGATATAGCTTAGGACACTCCCAACAACATCAGCTTATTTCCCTCTAAGATTGATAGATGTTTAAGGTAAATTAAGCGTCAGCGGAGTGAACGTATCGCTCCATAATTAATATATTTTGTATCATTAATTGTCGTAATGAATGTGTAATTTTGAAAACCCCGTCATTTCTATAGACGTTAGATCTAGTCTCAATTTTTCTTTTAATTTTTTTACCAAGGTATCCGTTACGAATGTGCAATTTTTTTTTTGAAAGAAATATATAATACTCAATTTTATTTATAACTATATATATAATACAAGGTGCATACACCACGTTAGCTCTTTTTTTATATATTATTTTTTAATCATCCATTAGAGGTTTTTTGTGATAAAAATCAAATTATAGATATATAATTAAAATTTTAAAGAAAACTAATTCAAAATAATTTATCCTTTAAAAAACTCTTTAAGTTTTTAAACTATTGTTATAGATATATTATTAAATTATAGAAAATTTTCAAATTTTCAAATACCGCTAAAAAGTTAATAAGCGAACATATAAAAATTTTAAAAATATAAATATTGTTTAATAAGTTAATTAAAATTTTAATAGTGTTTAAAAAATTATCAAAATTAAATATTAGATTTTATAAAATTTCATAATTTTAAAAAATAAAATATGACAATGTTTAAAAATTTTATTAGAAAAAAGTTTTAGTTTGAGATAGTCGTTGATCAGAACAATCGTTGTTTAAGCATATCCATATTTGAAACAATTATATTTTGAATACCCATGTTTGAAATAGTCGATAGTGTCGCAAACACCCTCAGCATCGTTGTTTTATTGAGGTGGGTCATCCTTACAACTGCCAACTCAAACAGCGGGGGATGTATAATGGAAGGCTAGGACACGATCACAGTTACAGTCAGCGATCAACCCTGGCATGCACGTGAAGATGAAGTTGAAGTCGATGAAGAGCCACAAACCAAATAGTGTGACGGAACCCTAGGCGTACCTGACGCCTACCCAGTTATGGCACACATTCAGGACGCCGATGATTATGTTATTTTGTAAATTTGTATACTTTTTTTTATATCCCAAATGTACACTTATTTACAATATACGAAACAAATTTATTAAATTAATTTGATTTGTATACAATTATATTGTGATTTTAAAATTTACAATTAATTATGTTACTTTTTCATTTAAGATTTTCTCCATCTATTTGTTAAGTACAATTTTTTTCAAAAAACAAATAATTGCTCAAATGTTTCGGAAAAATATTAAAACTTCGATTTGTGTAATGTAATATATCTTACTTAAATAATTAATATTAACTTATATTTTACTGAAAAATTTAATGAATAAACGAATAAATTAGTGTTTTCACTGCAAGAGTTACCATACAATCATTAGCTCTTCTCCTTGATTTTTACATTTTCCCTAACCAAGTTGAAATGGCCAGAGAGAAAACAGCCTTTGTAGGGGGCGTTTTCATCTGACATGGCAGTGAAAACACCCTCTACAGGACGCATTTTTCAGCCACATGTTTGATATGTCAATGGAAAATGCCTCCTGTAGGAAGCTTTTTCACTGCCATATTAGATGAAAGCGCCCCCTGCAGGGAGCGTTTTCTCTTTGACCATTTCAACTTGATTGCTTCGAGCACCTGCAATATAAGATTCTTAGGATAAAAAAATGTTTTCCCTTTTATACCTCACCCCATCCCCTATATAAATGCTCCTTCCATCCCCTACTCACCCACATCTCAGTCTCCTCTAAATTGTTTTTTTTTTCTTTTTTCTCGCGTGTTGAAATTTTCATGTTCAAAGATTTATTTCTCTCTCGCCTTGAGGGAGATAGAACTATAGTTTTAAGTTGTGTTTGGGTTCACGGTGATGTCAATGAGCTCAGTAACCTACAAATTTCACCTACCGTGTGAGTATGGTGCCATCACCTGAGAAGCTGATATGCCTTTGCAACTCGAGGTTGATGGTGATTATACCGTCTCAAGTTGAACTGTAGCTAGGGCTTCAAGTTTACAAAGGTTATGCTGTCAAAGGATAGAGCATAACTGGGGCCCTAGTTTACGGTGGTTATGCAGGCACGACAACCAATTTTTCCTCGTCAAAGAAGTATGCTTTATAAAACCCACACGGAAGTGAAAACAAGAAAAACGGAGAGACCTTCCAATATAATCAAGTAATTCGTATTGTCCATGTCCACCAAAGACAGTGACCCTGTTAGTAAAACCTATTACACCTCAATTATGTCACAAGTTTTAAAAATAAGGTCAGTGCCTTTAGTGGATATGGATAAAATGAAATACTTGATTATACTAAAAGGCCACTAGGTGGGTTTTTTACCTAAATAAATTTAAAAAAAAAATTAAATACCCAAATAGGTTGTCAGCTGGATTATATACGAAAATGGTGTGTGTTTTTGGGTCGCGCCTATCTGACAGGCGCAACATATTTTTTTATATTAAAATATTTTTTTTGTTTTTTAAATAAAATATTATTATTTTTTATTTAAAATATTTAAATTTATATACAGTCAAAATATGGTCAACGGGGTTAAAATATGGGTAAAAAAACCCGAAACATATTGTGCCTGTTGATAAACCATAATTTACACATAATTTAACCCTATGCTTGGCTTACTTTTGGATGAATTTTCATTAGATTTGGTGAATTCGATGCTCCTAATCTCTTAATTTCATGTTTTATACTCAGGAGAGCTTAGGGAGTCGAAAAGAACGAGAAACGGGCCAAAAAAGGGACAAAATGGCCTTACACGGCTTGGACCACTGCACACAGGTGGACCACACGGCCGTGTGTGATAAGCAGGATCAAACACGGCCTGGACTATCGACCACGGGCGTGTCCCTGCCGAAACTAGGATGAATTCTACTCGGAATAGGATACTTGTGGGCCAAGTAAGGCATCTCGAGACCTATATAAACACCTAGGGGCCAACTTAAAAGACAGTTCGACAGGACGTCGAATAGAAGTCGAGTAGAAGGAGAAAACACTCCAAGACAACCGTCGGGAATAGCTTAGGAGAAGGATCTCCATCAAGACTGAGATTCCCCATCAAGTTCTTTAGAAGTTTTTGGGTTTTTCTTATGTTTTGTTGTTTTTCCTCTTTTATGATGTTTCCCTCTTTTAGTATGAACTAAATCCCTCAAATACCTAAGGGGATGAAACCTAAGACAGATCTTATTATTATTTGATTTATGAGATAAATACTTGTGCTTATTCTTAATTGTGAGTTCTTATTCTTGTTTTGATAATTCAGGTTATTGATTCAAGTCGAATGTGCTTATTCAGTGAAGCAAAAGTCCCTGTTTAAGAGTAGATCAACACAATTAAGAAGAGTTGATTACAACCTTAGAAATAGGGCAATGAAAATCTACCGGATTAGGGTCAAACCTAATAAGGGAATCCATAGATCGAGTTAATGTGACAATAGGGGTTTTAATTAGAAAGAGATTTCAATTAATCAACCTAGAGTCAGTTGTTAGTAGCCTCAAAAGAGGTATTAATATAATTTAGGGATTTCTACGGATTAAGTCAAGTGAATAAATCGCATAAATCGAAAGTAATAAGTGAAGTCTAGGTGGATTCTTCCTTAGGTATTGCCTATGTCATATAAAAGTTGTCTAAAAGTAATTTCCCAATTTACTCTCTGTCGCGTTCATAGTTAGTTAAATTAGTTAGTTAATTTTAGATTAAAAATAAATCCCCTTAATTATTAGGTTAGATAATAAAAAGATAGTTAATACTAGTACTCTTGGTCCTTGAGGATACGATATTTCGGACTCACCACAACTATACTACTGTTCGATAGGTGCGCTTGCCGTTGTCGAAATAATAGTTAGTTTCGAGCTCCATCACCTGTCAGATAGGCACAACTGGTTATGCTTGACAGGTGGGCGCAACTACTGTCCAACTTAGCTCTCCCCCTGCGCCCCTCTACTACCCTCTGCTGTACAGCCCCCCTGGCGCCCCTCAGCTACACAACACTGCTTAGCAGTGTTTAGTCCCTTCAAAGGAAAACAAAATTGTAAATGGGGGACCTTATAAGCATCGCCCCCCAAGTTGAAGTACCCACCGGAAGAGAAAGAGAGAAAAGAGAAGAAAAGAAGAAGAAGAAGAAAGAAAAAAAAGAAAAGAAAAAGGTAATGTATTATTTTAGTAAATAATTTTGTTTATAATTTAAAGAGTTTAATTAAGATGTTGTGAATTTTTTTATTATTTATTATTTATAAATTGTTTATGTTTAGTGTTTATGGTTTTGGGTTAATATTTTGTATGAATGTAATTTATTTTTTATAATTATTTTAAAATTAATTTGTTAGTAATTTAGGATTATGTTATAAATTTTTGTGTTTGTAATTATTTTAAAATTAATTTATTAGTAATTTAGGATTATGTTATAATTTGTTGTGATTAGTTTAGTATTTGGTGAGTTTTTAGTAATGTAAAATTATTTTGTTAAATATTTTGTTAGTAATTTATTATAAATTATTGTGTTTTGTGAGTTTTCAGTAATGTAAAATTATTTTGTTAAATATTTTGTAAGTAATTTATTATAAATTATCGTGTTTTGTGAGTTTTTAGTAATGTAAATTTTAAAAAAAATTTATAGTTATTTTGTTAGTAGTTTATGATTAGGTTATAAATTGTTAGTGTTTTGTGTTTAGTTATAGTTATTTATTTTGTTAATAATTTATGGGATTAGGTTACAAATTGTTAGTGTTTAGTGGTTTAGAGTTTTGTGATTTTTTAGTAATGTAATTTTTTAAAAAAATAATTTCATAGTTATTTTATTAGTAATTTATGATTAGGTTATATAAATTGTTAGTGTTTAGTTATGTGTTTTGTGATTTTTTTAGTAATGTATTTTTAAAAAAATAATTTTATAGTTATTTTGTTAGTAATTTATGATTAGGATATATAAATTGTTGGTGTTTAGTTTAGTGTTCTGTGATTTTTTTAATATAATTTTTATATAATGTAATTTTATATTAATTTTTATTTATTTGACAATTTTTATTGATTTATTAAAATGTTGATTAAATTTGTTGTTATATAATTTTGCAGATTGTCTGAAAGAAACTAATTAGGTATGTTTCTATTTCTATTTCTATTTTTTTAAAATTCATATGTTTTTTATGTTTAGATAGTTTATATTTATTTTAATTATAGTATTATTGTAAACTAACAAAAAAAATTTATTGTAGGTAAATATGGGAAATTATGATATATTTACCGTGTTTTATTTCTGAAATTTGAAATAATTTATTGTATTTTTTGAAACAAATTAAATGAATTCATTTTTTTAATTGCAGATTTGCAACAAATGAGTTATTTGATTAATAATAAAAATCACATATCAAATACTATTAATGAGATGGTAATGAAATTTTTATTTGATACTCATGTTATTTGCGGAATTAAATTATATTGTGTTAAGTATTTTGCTAATTTAATAATGTCAAGGCCTGTACCGCGTATTGAGGGGTTGTGTTAATAGTGTAGGATTTCTACCAGATGAACGCCTAATGCCATACTTGAAGTTAACAGAGTTCGGATCAACGGCATTTATCCGGACTTTTGATCAATGATACGACCTGATTTCCGCTTTAGTCTAGCGATGGCGTTCGAAGACCCACACATTTCATTTTTCATGCGGGGAGTGCACTATCACTCAAGAGGATGTTGCACTACAGCTCGGGCTCCCCATCGACGAGAATGCGGTTATGGGTGTAAGTTTGATCTCTAGGCCAGCTGCCCTTTGCTATGACTTACTTGGACGCTCGCCAAGTGAGGGGAAATTTGCTAGTTTGAGGTTTTCATGGCTAAAGGCCAATTTTGAGTATTTGTCGAGTACTACCAATGAATGGGAGGTGATGTAGGCTGTTCGAGCTTACATTATGCACCTTATAGGGGGTGTACTCATGCCGGATGCAAACGAAGTACAGTTCACTTGATGTATTTACCCCTATTATCTAATTTGCATAACACTTGTTCATACAGTTGGGGGTCTGCAGTGTTAGCCATGTTGTTTCGCGAACTTTGTCAGATGACAGATCCTTCTGTGATGGACATAGGCAGGTGCCTCATACTGTTGCAGTCGTGGGCACTTTACCGGATGCCATTCTTGGCATCCATTAGTCACAAATCATATGTATTTCCACTCGTTAATAGGTGATGAATATTTACTCGTTCTAACAATTAGTTAACTTTTTTCAAATTATATTGTTCTAACAATTTGTTTTTGTAAATGGAGCACTAATCCGGGTACCGGGAGGTCATACACAGTTCTGATATACCGTCTAATGGTCGAGAATCATGCTGGAGAGAGGGTAAGTTTTTCCAATAGCAACTTAATTTTATTATTTTATCTCACTCGACCTGCGTTAATATAACAATGTTATTAACTGTGCAATTCATTTGGATGTTGTATTCTGTTCCAAAAATTATGGCAGTTGTTCCCTCGTCTGCCCATGTTCACTCAAACCGATGATGCATTAGAGCACCCGTTATCAATTTTCAGACAATGGAGTGGTATCATGGCGATTGAGTACTCCGGTAGTTCTATTGCATACAGTATATCCCGACACTACCAATACAATTGGGAGAGATCTATGGGATTCATAGGTGGGGGAAGCATGGAAATGGTTGAAGAGAAGTGCATGAAGAATATATTACGATGTGGAACAACCAGTTGGAGAGGGTACCTTAGATGGATCGTGCTTTGGATCTGTAGCTCTCGTTAGAGTACATACAGTGGTACTGTGAGATAGGGAAAATATTTTTGTTTGGTGGGCGGTCGATGGTAGTCCCCCCACATACGACACGAATTGGGCAACCTCTTTTAGATCTGCATCATGCACCAAAGCCGGAGCTAGAGCCGGAGGTACACTCTGGGGATAGTTCTTATCATCCAGATTTGGGGAGCGATGACTATTTCCTGGGTTCGTCAGGCCACGGATATCATTCAGAGTTTGATATCTTCAGTCCACTACGACCTCAGTACTCTAGTCATCCCGGCTCGTATCCACCTCAGTATTCTGCTCTTTTCGGCCTGTATCCATCGTCGTACTCTACTTCTCCTGGCCCATATCCACCGCCTTACTCCACCTCCTAGCCTGTATCCACCGCCGTACTCCACTCCTTCCTGCTCAAGTTCATCAATGGTGTTTAAGACATGATTTTTCGTCAATGTTTCGCACACCCCCACATATGGATGAAGAGAACGTTGATCGCCACAATCGCCTGCAACATGATCATCGAGCTCCACAAAAATATACCCCTAGAACTATACCATCAAACCATCAATTTTAGGGGGTTTTGTAATATAAATAACTTCATATTTATGTAATGAATTTTTTGCCATTTTATTTATCAATTTAGTTTTTTTTTTTTTTTTTTTTTTTTTGCAATTTAAATAGTCAACTTTGTATTTATGTAATGACTTTTTTGCCATTTTATTTATCTTTTTTCTTTTTGCAATTTAAATAGTCAACTTTATATTTATGTAATGACTTTTTTGCCATTTTATTTATCAAATTTATGTTTTTCTTGCAATTTAAATAAATAAAATTTATACTAACTTTGTACGTCAAATTAGATTAACTGCAACAAATTGTAGAAAAATTTTAGATTCAATCCTCTCAACATGTAATGAACAACATCTCAATTTCTATCCGATAGCGATGATTGTCCAATATGGTAGTTTCGGAGCTAGCATTTACTGCGATTATGCCCGACTAATCTACATCACCACACAGCTTTCCGTCGAATTTCTCCATATTGTCCATTTCGTTATGGATTCTGGATGATTGCAGATGACCTTTTGGGTTCCTACGCAACCCTTTGTCTATTATAGCAAAACTTTAATGGTCGTCATGTCTTTCACCATTGGCATGATGCACAAACAGATAGTTTTGAAATGAAGTTTTCAATGATCTTCTGTCATACGTGTTAAAGTGCATGTGTGAGGCCCAACAAATTTTCTTATCTCCCACATCTGCAACTTCTAGATAAATGCAACTTGTATCTGCCAATTGCAGCCTTCCGCCGACATCAAACACTCTACAATATATAATGTCAATTTAGACACAACGACTTTGTAGTCCACTGATATATTCATACTATACCACTTAATGGAAAATACACAATCTTTCTTACTTTCGAATCTCTAGCCCACGAACAACTCCCCAGGATCAGAATATACGGCCATCTAATGAGCAGGTAGTATTTCAAGGTACTCCGGGAACTCGACTGCGTACCCATAGGACCTAGGTAGTATATTGGGTCGACAACTGATTGTCTCTGTAACTCGAAACATTTCATTACATCGTGAATATACTTCTACATTCATCTACCTCGCCATTCGACGGTTTGCAACCATTGCATCCCCAATATCTTTGACAAACACATGTCCCGCCTCCATCTGGTTGACTTGTTGCTAACCCATTCTTGGCATCAAGGTAGCCAACCTATAGAATGTAGCCGAGAAGACAGATGAAATAAGAAGATGTCGTGTTTTCAACAACACAGCATTGATCCCCTCCACCAAGTTTGTGGTCATTTGACCGTAACGAAAGCCCTTGTCAAAAATTTAAGCCCATTGCCACGGCTCCATGGTACCCAACCATTTTTGGAAAGATGTGTTCGTCTGACCTTCCATGTTACTCTCAAGTCGAGTCATCCTTTACCGGAAAATGTGTGGCTCTAGCTCGTGCGCTGTGTATGTATTAAGAAAATATAAGTTACAGTCTCGCCCTAAAACATTAGGTTATATATTGAAAGGATAAGGTTATTCTTTACCCATTCTCACAACTTTCTATGCCAGTCTGCATTCTTATAATCTCGGTGGAAGTTAGCCGCGATGTGCCAGATGCAGTAAATGGATCTCCATGGCACACCGGAACACTTAATGGTGGTAATTAATCATTTCCCTCTATCAGATATGATGCAAATATTATCATTACTAATAGCATACCTTCACATGTTTGTAAGGAAGAATTCTCATGACTCCATGTTCTCCTTATCTACGATAACAAATGCAATCGAGAACACGTTCTTGTTCCCGTTTTGAGCAACCGCAAGAAGTAGGATTTGTGTATATTTACCGTATAGTCATGTCCCATCTACTTGCACAAATGACTTGCAGTGGGGAAATGTACACACGCACGGATCAAACGTCCAGAACATCTGTTGGAAAATTCTTTTTCCCGGTTGTATTTGGTCATCCAAACCGTAATAAGGTTGTGTCTGTAACTCAATGACAGTCCCCAGCACTTACTCCCGTATAGCAACTATCCATCCCTGTAACTCATTGTACGATGCATCGAAATCTCTATACAATTGCTCCATTGCCATCTATTTAGCTATCCATTTCTTCCCATATGATACTCAATACTAGAATCATGCCTGCATTTCAGTAAGCATTGGGGTCTATCCGAGGCATGTGTGCCCCAAGATTATTGTGTATCACAATACGATGAATCTGTTTCCCAACTGAAGACACGTTAATGTTTCTATCCTCATTCACGCCTTCATCGTCAATATCATCCGGGACTTCTTCTAATCGGGATCACTATTACTATCAACCTAGTGACCAGAAGGATCACTACTATTGTATACATCATCACTAATCAAATCAGTCTCGGGTGTAGTATTAAGATCAATGTCGATCCCGTGTATAGTTAATTGATTATCAACGTACGATATCGGAACCACCATACACAGCTCTTGAGCTCCATCTTCTTCACCTAATGGAGTGGGATCTTCAGTTGGCTCCACACCAACTAACTCAGCAAATAACTGAATCGGTGCATTTTGGCTGCTCCGAGTCCCACAATAAAGAGCGACCATTGTCTCCACGTCTTCATCGTCTACAAGTTCCATTTTGGTGAATTTTATGGGATCCGTCAAAATTGGAAACTTGTAGAAAAGTTTCGAGATCCTTCTCCCACAACGTCTATAAATTTTTTCACTAATTTTTTCCTTCATATCATCAAATGAGATATTTCTATTAAATCTCATTACTACTTGTTTGTGAAATTCAAATATACATCCCACAGTTGTTGTCAAAATTTCTCCATTAAAATAAATGTATACAAAAAACTGATTCTCCATTTTCAATACTAGATTTGTTAAAAAAAATTCAAAATTCTCAAAATAATTTCGAATAGCAAAAAAGTTACATAAAATTTTTAATGCAAAATTTTTCATTCAGAAGCTAACAAAATTAATAACCTAACAAAATAATTTTCAAATAATAAAATTACTAACAAAACTCTATATTCTATTTAAAAAGAAATAAACTAAAATATATTATCCTTCTTTTTGTTTTCCTTTCTTTCTTTTTTCTCCCTATCTTCTTACTTCCGTTCTGCTAAATTTTGTGTCTTTTGCTCATTTGATTTTCGGGGGAGTATATATATAGGGGAAAAATTAAGCACCAGTCACGCCTGTCAGATAGGCCCCACCTACCCCATACCATTTTCGTATCTCTACATGGGTCATATACTAGCCTAGGACAAAAATACAAGAGAAAGGCGCCACCAATAAAATAATAATATTTTATTTAAAAAGTGTTGCGCCTGTTAGATAGGCGCGACTATAGGTGAGCATGGGTCGGGCTAGGCCGATCTCAGCTAAAAATTCAGGCCCATTTGCTAGGCCTAGGCTTGGCCCGGCCCGAAAAATGGGCTTAAAATTTTGCCGAAGCCCGACCCGGATAAAAATGCTAAAACCCGGGCCTGACCCGACCCGCCCATATTAATTTTTATATTATTTTTATATAATTTTAAAAAATATATAATACATAAAAAATACTAAAAACATTAAAATAAATATTTCCCAACAAATTGAAAATAAATTTTAAAAAATATGTATACTTAAATAACACTAAGATAGATGCAACTTAACAAGCAAATGTCTCTAAAATAATAACAAAATTAACAAATGTCTTTAAAATAATACAAAATTAATAATAAAATAAGTTTTATACAATATCCAAACAATAACAATATAATAATAGCAATATAATAGTAAAATGGTAGCAAAATAGAGAGCAAACAACAAGAAAATAATATTAAAAAAAGCAGATTTTTTTGTCCTTTAGTAGATTCGGGCCGGGCCAGGTTGAGCTCGGGCCAAAAATGCCTTACCCAAAGCCCATCCCATTTTTTAAATAGGCCTTATGTTTTTTTCCAAGCCCATTTTTCGGGCCTATATTTTTGCTCAAACCTTCCCACATTTCTGGCGGCCTTCTGGTCGGTCTGGGTGGCCCGGCCCATGATCAGGTCTAGCAGCGACCCAAAAAAAATACCATTTTCGTATATAATCTAGCTGACAACCTATTTCGGTATTAATTTTTTAAAATTTATTTAGGTAAAAAACGCCCAACTAGGTTTTTCTTCTTTGTACGTCTATTTCAGTTTTATAAAGCATCCTCCTCTGTCGAGGAAAAATTGGTTTTCGTGCCAGCATAACCACTGCCAACTGGGGCCCCATTTGTGTTCCATCCTTTGACAACATAACCTTTATAAACTTGAAGCCCTAGTTACACTCAACCTAAGACTGTATAATCACCATCAATTGGGACCTTAAGCTGCAACGCAATCTAGCTTCTTAGGTTATAACTCCATACTCGTATGGTAGATGAAATTTGTAGGTCACCTAGCTCTACGGTACCATCGTATATTCAAACATTCCTTAAAACTATAACAACATCCATCTCAAACACGGATAAAAATAAATATGCAAACTTCTAATTAACAATTGCAAGAAAAAAATTAAAAAGAATAATTTTTAGCTAAGTGAAAACACATCCTACAGGACACGTTTTCACTACCACATCAGTGAAAATGTGCCCTTTACGATACTAGCTGCATAAGTGAAATCTGTATAAAAGTATACTACCTCTATTTCATGTTGATTAGAATAAGGTGTTTTAACCTTACTGCATTACTTTTATTTGACTTTGATTAGAATATGGTTTTACAAACCTATAAATAGAAGTAGTCATCTCTCCTCTTTCATCATTCGAATTCGACATAGTGAATTTTCTTCTCCTCTGCCTGTGGGTTTTTCTCGAAAGGGTTTCCACATAAAAATTCTGTGTGCTATATTTGTAACACCCCAAACCCGGCCCATGCGTTTCGACCGGATCTGGCATGTTATCGAACACATAACACTTTATCGCATTTTGAAAACACAAGTTAAGTTAATTAAATTTGAATAAATGAGAGACTTTTTGAAAATAAATCTCTTTGTATTTTTATTATTAAGTATAAATAAACCTTATCATAAAATTCATAAGTTGTTTAACATTGACAACTTCTGAGTTGAATGAACACTAGGGGCCTTATTACATAAATATTCTCGAAATAACAATGAAATAAATTAAACTTTAAGAAATCCCAAAAGAAAATAACTTGTAGAAATATAACTTGATTGCCCCTCGATTCCGTCTCGGCTCTCATATCCACGATCTACTGCTCATCTGAAGAGTAGAGAAAGGAAAGCGTAAGTCACAAAGACTCAGTGTATAAATCACAAAACACACATCGACCTGAGCCCACAAACACATTATGGGCCCTGGCCCACACAGGAAGGCATCATTCATAATCACATAATAAACAATAAGGAATGCATAACCCAACCCATCCTAGGTTTCCATCCTCTACACACCAACCCGTACCAACCATCACACCTTGGGGATTTCTACAATCAACCCTTCATCCGCTACACACCAAAATGACAGCTGAACTGCCTATTCTTATCAAGTAGGAATCATTAAATGTGGCATAGCCACCGATCACTATGTAACCTTACATTTATATTATGTGGGATTTCTACCACCGATCACCAAGTGACCTATCATGCACTTCCCCTTCAATTATCATCATTCCTACCCCATGCATACATACATAAGAAAACATCATGCAACTTAAATATTTTTCGATACACATAGGGAGTTCCATGTTTACGCACTGCATCCTTGCCTAACCCTTTTAGGGTTCCATTCGACTGTCTATACAGACCTTGTTCCGGCTTTTTAGCCCATAACATGCATAAATAGATATACATACAAGTTTATTAGTAGTGTGTTAGAGATCTACACACCTGATTAATGTCGATACCCTCGCTAAACCAATCTACAGCTTTGCTTCAAAAAGCCAAAAGGATGTGAAAGTAGGGCCTCTCCTATATTCGGCCATGGTTAGTGCTCTACCCAATTTTATATATTTGAAACCTTAAAATCCCAAAATTGGAGACTTATGATTTTTGGCTTTTAGATCTAGTCGACTAAGCTTCCTTCAAATCCCGAATTGCCGCCTTAGCATAGGAGATTCGGCTAACACTAGAGAGAGGATTCGGCAATGCCAACGGAAGATTTAAATGCCGGAAGTATAGAACTAATTCTCAAATAGGATGAATAGAAGAAAAGACTATGGATGCTTCGGCTTTTTAGAGAAATCGGCACAAGAAGGAAAAAGTGGAGAAGAGTTTCGGCTTTTAAAGAAATTAGAGAAAAGAAATTGGAGAGGGAGAGGTTAGGGAATTTCGGCACAAAGGGAGAGGATTTTAGGGTTTTCAGTGTCAGAAACAAGGAGCTGACCCCCCCTATTTATAGATATTTTGGCACCTACTGCTAAAAACCGAAAACGCTCTTAGAATTCAAGCTAAAAGAGAGGAGAAATTTGGCACCCTCTTTGCCATGCAGTAGCTGAGTTTTACACTCCTCTAGGAGGTGGATTTTCGGCCAACACTTCCCTTGGAGATAAGCTCCTAATTTTTCTCCTTTTTATCTATGATATTATCACTTAAAAATCCACATAAATTCTCCTATTTTATAGCCTTGTAGCTGTCCACCTCTACTAACCCTAATGCCAAATTTAACTTACTTAAATTAAAAGATTTGGGCCTCATTAAACTTAATACTTGGGCCCCTAATTCCTTGTGTGTGGCGTCACCCTCTTTTCATTTAAAGTGCCGAATTTGGCCTAAAAACATGGGCTCTTTGCGACCCAAAACTTGTTCCTTTTTAATTGTTTAGGATGCCACCTTAAAATAATTTAATCTAGGTTTTTTTCCCTAACTCTAAGCCCAAATTTAGACCCCTATCAATTAAATTATCCTATTTAAACTTGTCCTTATACTAAATGCATAGGCCCATAAATTTAGGATGTTACAGTTCTACCCCCTTAAAGAAATTTCGTCCTCAAAATTTCCAACTAACTATTAATCATACTACCCAAGTCTCACCACTACGCTTTCACTGTAAACTCTAATTCTAAAGCCAAAAGAAACACTTAGTATACTATGATAGAGTACGCACCGGTATTCGCATCTAAAGCGTCTTCGTCCCCTTGGTGACGTGCTGCATAGACCAAAGCTGGCTGCCTTGCCTCAGCATAACCTGGACCTCCACCTGGTGCTCCACGACCATGTCTTGTGCCATTGCCACCATTGGCTTGACCACGACCTTTTTGTGGCTGCTGACCTCCTCTGCCAGGCTGAGCATTTCCTTGTCCTGTGTGCCCTTCATTGCCTCATTGCTGCGAACAGTTCCTAACTTGATGGTCCATAGATCCACACCTAAAACCGTTCCCACTGCCTGCCCAACACTCACCTTTATGGAATTTACCACAATGAGCACACTTCTGTGTCTGACCCGCAGCAGCAGGTCTCTCATCTCGTCTCGGCCCGTCTGACCTGGGTTTTTTCTAATTACGCCCGTCTGCATCTGACGATCCAAAATTCCTCTTATCTCCACCCCTATCTTTATCCCGATTCAGTTTTTCGATCCGCTTTACTTTACCGGTTATTTTAGCCTTTTCCACTAGGACAGCAAATTCCCTCTCCCGCTGTGGGGCTATTAAAACACGCAAGTCATCCCTCAGGCCATCTTCAAACCTAACACAATGTTCATGCTCCGTGGCTACCATCCCACGAGTATATCGGCTAAGATGTAAGAACTCAGCTTCATACACAGCCACTGACCTACTCTCTTGCACCAAATTCAAAAATGCTCTGCGCTGCGCGTCCACATAACTCGATCTAATGTACTTATTCTGAAACGCTGTTTTAAAGAAATCCCAGGTGATACTGTCAGCCACAGCACCATCCTTAACCGTAAGCCACCATTGATATGCTTCATCCCGCAAGAGAGATACAACTCCTTTCAACTTCTCCTTCATGAAATCCAAATCATCCATTATGCGTTCTACAGCCTCCAACCAATACTCAGCTGAACTTGGGGCTACATTAGAAACTCCCCTAAACACTTCTGCCCCATTGGCCCTGAGCCGTTCATGTAAGAGTATGCCCAAAGATCAATCATGAAATGGTTGTAATAACATACTTTATTTACCATATTTATTAATATAAAGCGTTGTCATTATTATTTCAGTTTTTTCTATCTGTGTATACAAATAAACTGTTTTATAATAATGTCCTGAGAATAATATGATTATTTTTAAAAGATCCTTAGTCGAGTATTATTGTTGACTAGGACAACAGTAATGCATTAAGACTAACATGTAGTTGATTGATGATAAAGAGTTGTCATTGATGTGGATTGTCAAAATCAATGCATGAATATGTGTGTTAGAGAACAACATATTGGATTGACCCGTTATGAGTATGTTTATTGGATTATTATATAATTGTCACAAGATTACTCATAGTGATTAATATGTATATGATCCTCAGACTTGAGATAATTATTAATCTCAACATCGTGAGTTGTATATTTTGATACAGCCAAATGTACACCGTAACTGGTTGTTCTATAAAGGCTGATGTTGGATATACCACAATCTATGTAGAGGGATATGATTGATCAATATAGGATAAGTCCCTCCTACATAATGGGAGTAATATCTTAGGCCACTTGATTGAGTGAGACTAGAAATGCATGGCCATGCTCAAATAAGTTGACATGAGATGTCATACTAATTTGTATATCATAGTCTACTCAAGATATAAAGAAACATGGGATGGACTATACAAGTGTGACTATTCCATGACTTGTGTCCATTCCGGAGATAAAGGACTTAAGGATTAATGCATGAAAGGTTAATCACAAAAGGTTATGTGGAATCATCACTTCTTGTAACTTAGGTAGCAATGATGCATTGCTAGATGCCACTCATTGTTTGTGACATTAGAATCGTTCTATTATTACTGCTAACGTTGCAAGAACCTCACAGTCACACCCTATGGTTTAAATGAACGGAATAAAATATAATTGGTATTGTTTTTTGGTTGTCACATGAATTAAATTAATTAAAGAATTAATTTAATTGGGCAATCAAATATTGAACATATTATATGTACAAGGATGTTGTACACATAAAGACAACATAATTCTATTAATATATGAATTTGATTCATATATAAATTTAAATAAATATAGTTTATCAAAATCCTTATTATAATTAATGTAATTATAATTTTCTGATATAATTAATGTAATTATAATTTTCGGTTAAAAACTTTATTGTATTTATTTAACATTCAAGAGATACCAATTATAAAAGGGTATTAAAAGGATACCAAATAATGGGCCCAATTAAAAAGATACCCATTATAAAAGGCCTAATTAAAAGGATACCCAATATAAAAGGTATTTAAAAGAGACAAAGCTTAAGAAAAACCCTAATAGATTGCTTGTTAGGTCTAGCAGCGGTAGTCAAGCAAATAAACCTCCAAAATAGTTTTGGAGATTTCTTCCGCTCATAGTCAAACCGGGTGGATCACGTAGAGGCCGACATCGGAAAAAGGTTGTGGCTTGATTCGACAATGAGATCAAAACTCTTGTTGCCAAGGCGTCGCCGCTCTACTCGATTTAAGTTTTGGTAATTTGAAACCTTTATTTCACCCCGATCGTTCTCACACATGGATTCCTGATTTGGATCGCGGGATCTAAGTTTATTCTCACGCGCCATGGGTTCCTGCGTTCCAACAAAGGTATATCGAGCCACTTGTGTGATACTGAACTCGGGTTTAAATACTTGGGTGATGCAATTGTATGAGATTCATGTTTTGATCTTATTGTATTTTCGATTGTTTAAATCGTTTAAGCATAACTCGATAAATCTGTTCCTCTCTGTAATTGATTAAATGTTAATCATGGTTTTGTGGCCTACTTGATTTTATGTTATTACTATTAATTATTAACAAATCAGTAATAATGTGACGAGGTATTTATAGTTTCCAGTAAGTGTTAATCGGCTAATGGAACAAGGGTTGTTCCGATATGAAACCTCAAGGATTAAAATCCTAAAAACACGATTCTCGTTGATAAAAGTTATCAAATCGTGAGGTTTCATTTGACTGGGTATGCGATTAAATATCACAGGGGCTCTGCCAGATACTTCGGTCATCTTCAAACCTAACACAATGTTCATGCTCCGTGGCTACCATCCCACGAGTATATCGGCTAAGATGTAAGAACTCGACTTCATACACGACCACGACCTACTCTCTTGCACCAAATTCAAAATGCTCTGCATACATTGCGCATCCACATAACTCGATCCAGTGTACTTATTCTCAAACGCTGCTTTTAAAGAAATCCCGGTGATACTCATCACCACAAAGACCATCCTTAACCGTAAGCCACCATTGATATGCTTCATCCCGCAAGAGAGATACAACTCCTTTCAACTTCTCCTTCATGAAATCCAAATCATCCATTATGCGTTTCTGACCTCCAACCAATACTCACCTGAACTTGGGGCTACATTAGAAACTCCCCTAAACACTTCTGCCCCATTGGCCCTGAGCCGTTCATGTAAGAGTATGCCCAAAGATCAATCATGAGATGGTTGTAATAACATACTTTATTTGCCATATTTATTAATATAAAACGTTGTCATTATTATTTCGCTTTTTCTATCTGTATACAAATAAACTGTTTTATAATAATGTCCTGAGAATAATATGATTATTTTTAAAAGATCCTTAGTCGAGTATTATTGTTGACTAGGACAACAGTAATGCATTAAGACTAACATGTAGTTGATTGATGATAAAGAGTTGTCATTGATGTGGATTGTCAAAATCAATGCATGAATATGTGTGTTAGAGAACAACATATTGGATTGACCCGTTATGAGTATGTTTATTGGATTATTATGTAATTGTCACAACATTACTCATAGTGATTAATATGTATATGATCCTCAGACTTGAGATAATTATTAATCTCAACATCGTGAGTTGTATATTTTGATACAGCCAAATGTACACCGTAACTGGTTGTTCTATAAAGGCTGATGTTGGATATACCACAATCTATGTAGAGGGATATGGTTGATCAATATAGGATAAGTCCCTCCTACATAATGGGAGTAATATCTTAGGCCATTTGATTGAGTGAGACTAGAAATGCATGGCCATGCTCAAATAAGTTGACATGAGATGTCATACTAATTTGTATATCGTAGTCTACTCAAGATATCAAGAAACATGGGATGGGCTATACAAGTGTGACTATTCCATGACTTGTGTCCATTCCGGAGATAAAGGACTTAAGGATTAATGCATGAAAGGTTAATCACAAAAGGTTATGTGGAATCATGACTTCTTGTAACTTAGGTAGCAATGATGCATTGCTAGATGCCACTCATTGTTTGTGACATTAGAATCATTCTATTATTACTGCTAACGTTGCAAGAACCTATAGGGTCACACCCTATGGTTTAAATGAACGGAATAAAATATAATTGGTATTGTTTTTTGGTTGTCACATTAATTAAATTAATTAAAGAATTAATTTAATTGGGCAATCAAATATTGAACATATTATATGTACAAGGATGTTGTACACATAATGACAACATAATTATATTAATATATGAATTTGATTCATATATAAATTTAAATAAATATAGTTTACCGAAATCCTTATTATAATTAATGTAATTATAATTTTCGGATATAATTAATGTAATTATAATTTTCGGTTAAAAACTTTATTGTATTTATTTAACATTCAAGAGATACCAATTATAAAAGGGTATTAAAAGGATACCAAATAATGGGCCCAATGAAAAAGATACCCATTATAAAAGGCCCAATTAAAAGGATACCCAATATAAAAGGTATTTAAAAGAGACAAAGTTTAAGAAAAAACCCTAATAGATTGCTTGTTAGGTCTAGCGGTAGTCAAGCAAATAAACCTCCAAAATAGTTTTGGAGATTTCTTCCGTTCATAGTCAAACCGTGGATCACGTGAGGCCGACATCGTAAAAAGGTTGTGGCTTGATTCGACAATGAGATCAAAACTCTTGTTGCCAAGGCGTCGCCGTCTACTCAGATTTAAGTTTTGGTAATTTCGAAACCTTTATTTCACCCCGATTCGTTCCTCACACATGGATTCCTGATTTGGATCGCCGGATCTAATTTTATTCTGCTGCGCCATGGGTTCCGGCGTTCCAACAGCTTCAGCACAGATTACGGGCTCTCGTGCCCATACTAGCCCCAAAGAACCCTTTCTAAAACCCTTAACATTGCACGAGATACCACATCATCTCCTGCGATCGATCCTAAATTTCTTCCTCCGCCACGGGCATCCGTTACGGATCCATGGCAAGATCCTACTGAGTTCGACACACGTCATTCTACCCTACCACGACCACGTGGCGGACGTCCTCTTCCCCTTGTACTCATTCTACGCTTCGCTTATCCGATTAGAAATTTTATGATTTATTAGTTTTTTCCAATCGCTTTAACCACGAGCGATCCTTATGAATAATAGCTTTAAGAGTAATTCTTTCGGATTCGCATTCACCAATCAGTCTCAAGTTCATATCCTCTAAGAAACACATACATTCAATCATCAACATCCATGAACTCACGTTCATTACAGAAAAGTGTTGTTATTATTGTTGTTGTTGTTGCTTTCACTACCCAGGGGTATTTTCGTAATTTTATCCTACAGGGGTTTTTTTCGTAATTTTTCAAAATAAGGTTCCTTGGTGATTTTGTAAAATAAGGGTATCTTGGTAATTCTGAAATCTGAGGCATTTCGAAAATTTTGAAATCCAGGGGTATTTCGATAATTTTGAAATTCGGGGGTATTTCAGTAATTTTGTGATCTGAGGGATTTTGGTGATTTTACAAAACAAGGGTAATTTGGTAATTCTACAAACTAGGGTAATTTGGTAATTCTACAAACTAGGGTTATTTTGGTCATTTTGCAAAACAAGGGTAATTTGGTTTTTTTTTCATAGCTGTGAACATTTTCAATTCAAGTGTATTTTTCTGGAAGTGTACAAAACTTAGGGGTTTTTGTTTGCAAAATAGGGTGGTTGGTCCTTTTCGGGTTTTAATTATGGGTTCAGCCCATGAACAAGTCCTTATAGCTAGAGTGAACAGTCACAACGCACCAGGTAAGATTCCAGCGATGAGGAGGTGAGTCACTAGGACTGCTTAAATACCAAGCTCTCCCTGAATCTACACTTAGACATGCGTATGCCTATTGCCACACCCTGTCATGGCTAAAGTGAACAGTCACTATGCACCAGGTAAGATTCCAACGAAGAGGAGGTGAGTCACTTGGACTGCTTAAATACCAAGCTCTTTCGGATCTACTCCTAGACATGCATATGCCTGTTGCCACACCTTAGTCTTGCGACTTGTTTACAGGTTTTGTTTAGTGAAATTAAGTCTTATGGAATTGCAGAGTTGTTTGTCTACGCCTAGAGTCCATCAAGTTCTAATCTAGATAGTATACATCCCATAAAGCTCATTAAGCCCACATTTGTATCACAATCAGGAGTTCAGAATACTTACATGGGTGGATCGGGTGCCGATAGACTCAAAGGCCATATCTTCATCCAAAATATTTTTTTATCAACTTTTTAAAACAGTACTAGACCCATTTCACAGCCCGAGTTTTGAACTGGGCTCTAATACCAAAATGTAACACCCTAAACCCGGCCCATGCGCTTCGACCGGATCTGGCATGTTATCGAACACATAACACTTTATCGCGTTTTAAGAACACAAGTTAAGTTAATTAAATTTGAATAAATGAGAAACTTTTTGAAAATAAATCTCTTTGTATTTTTATTATTAAGTATAAATAAACCTTATCATAAAATTCATAAGTTGCTTAACATTGATAACTGCTGAGTTGAATGAACACTAGGGGCCTTATTACATAAATATTCTCGAAATAACAATGAAATAAATTAAACTTTAAGAAATCCCAAAAGAAAATAACTTGTAGAAATAGAACTTGATGGCCCCTCGAGTCCGTCTCGGCTCCCATATCCACGATCTACTGCTCATCTGAAGAGTAGAGAAAGGAAAGCGTTAGTCACAAAGACTCAGTGTATAAATCACAAAACACACATCAACCTGAGCCCACAACACATTATAGGCCCTGGCCCACACAGGAAGGCATCATTCATAATCACATAATAAACAATAAGGAATGCATAACCCAACCCATCCTAGGTTTCCATCCTCTACACACCAACCCGTACCAACCATCACACCTTGGGGATTTCTACAATCAACCCTTCATCCGCTACACACCAAAACGACAGCTGAACTGCCTATTCCTATCAAGTAGGAATCATTAAACGTAGCATAGCCACCGATCACTATGTGACCTTACATTTATATTATGTGGGATTTCTACCACCGATCACCAAATGACCTATCATGCACTTCCCTTTCAATTATCATCATTCCCACCTCATGCATACATACATAAGAAAACATCATGCAACTTAAATATTTTTTGATACACATAGGGAGTTCCATGTTTACGTACATGGCATCCTTGTCTAACCCTTTTAGGGTTCCATTCGACTGTCTATACAGCCTTGTTCCGGCTTTTTAGCCCATAACATGCATAAATAGATATACATACAAGTTTATTAGTAGTGTGTTAGAGATCTACACACCTGATTAATGTCGATACCCTCACTAAACCGATCTATAGCTTTGCTTCAAAAAGCCGGAAGGATGTGAAAGTAGGGCCTCTCCTATATTCGGCCATGGTTAGTGTTCTACCCAATTTTATATATTTGAAACCTTAAAATCCTGAAATTGGAGACTTATGATTTTCGGCTTTTAGATCTAGTCGACTAAGCTTCCTTCAAATCCCGAATTGCCGCCTTAGCATAGGAGATTCTGGCTAACACTAGAGAGAGGATTCGCAATGCCAACGGAAGATTTAAATGCCTAAGTATAGAACTAATTCTCAAATAGGATGAATAGAAGAAAAGACTATGGATGCTTCCGCTTTTTAGAAATCGGCACAAGAAGGAAAAAGTGGAGAAGAGTTTCGGCTTTTAAAGAAATTGGAGAAAAGAAATTGGAGAGGAGAGGCTAGGAAATTTCGGCACAAAGGGAGAGGATTTTAGGGTTTTCATGTCGAAACAAGGAGTCGACCCCCTATTTATAGATATTTTGGCACCTCTGCTAAAACCGAAACGCCCTTAGAATTCAAGCTAAAGAGAGGAGAAATTCTCACACCCTCTTTGCATGCAAAAGAGCCAAATTTTACACTTCTCTAGGTGGTGGATTTTTGGCCAACACTTCCCTTGGAGATAAGCTCCTAATTTTTCTCCTTTTTATCTATGATATTATCACTTAAAAGTCCACATAAATTCTCCTATTTTATAGCCTTGTAGCTGTCCACCTCTACTAACCCTAATGCCAAATTTAACTCACTTAAATTAAAAGATTTGGGCCTCATTAAACTTAATACTTGGGCCCCTAATTCCTTGTGTGTGGCGTCACCCTCTTTTCATTTAAAGTGCCGAATTTGGCCTAAAAACATGGGCTCCTTGCGACCCAAAACTTGTTCCTTTTTAATTGTTTAGGATGCCACCTTAAAATAATTTAATCTGGGCCTTTTGCCTAATTCTAAGCCCAAATTTAGACCCCTATCAATTAAATTATCCTATTTAAACTTATCCTTATACTAAATGCATAGGCCCATAAATTTAGGATGTTACAATATTTTTCATTCTTTTCTTTGTGATACATTGCCATTATCGAAGTTCTATTTTTAATAGAAATTATAAGAATTAAATTTGTATAATTATTTTCTATATCCTAACTAAAGAAAATGTTATGTTTATATATGATATGAATGATGAATGATTTTGGAATTAATTTGATGGATGATTTTAAGTGAATAACTAAAAGAAAGTGTGAGTGGTTTAATAATGAAAAATTGTAGTTCAAAATTAATTATTGTGAAAGATGAGTTGTGTATTTGTGACATTGAAAGTTATAAGTATTTATTTTGAATATTTTTTGAATAAGTTGGAGAGTGTTTACTATGAGATTAATTTTATAAAAATTAAAGTAATGACTAAATTATAAATTTGGCAAAATTATGAAATCAATGAAGTAAATTGAGAAACTAAAGTTTGGATTTTGGTGATTAAATTATAAGGATATGATATTTAAAGTACTAGAATAATTGCACCTAAATTAGCATATGTTTGGAATTAAAAGGACTAAATTGAGAAAATTTTAAAATTTTAAATTGTGAGTGTTGAAATTTGGAAATTTGAAATTTTAATATTTTAATTATTATGCATGGTTTTCTATTTTAAAAAATTAGAAAAGAGAACATTACGTGATAAGAGTCAAATGTATATGGACCAAATTGTAAATATTTAAAAAAATGAAAATTTGAGAAAGGGACTTATTTATAAGTTTTGGACTATTTTGGACTATTTTTAAAAGAAACAAATTCTGTTTTCAAGAACTAAAATCGTAAAACAATAAAAAAAATGAACATCAAGGATTATATCGTAAAAACTACAAAATTAGAATAAGAGATAGACCAGACTAAGACTGTCCAAGTAACCAGCCTAGAATAAAGAGATTAGACTATTAACCCACGAATAGATTAAATTGGTGGATTAAATTGATTGAACCAACAACCGAATCAATTTTTTTTTATTTTTAATATATATTTTTTATTTTTAACAATTTATACAATTAAATCAAATAAGCTAATCACGTCAGACAAACTGATGAAATCAAAAACCAATTGCAAACTAAATCAGCGGAGGGTGGAAAAAACCAAAAGAGTGAAAAAGAAACCATCGGAAAAAAAAATTAGCCTTTTGGTGATGTCAAGTCCGATGAATTCTTAGTAAATATGATGACGTTTGGTCGAGTCCCTAGACAACTGTAGTAGCTTCTGATATATAATGAGCAATGGCCATGGTGCCGCTGCATCAGCAAGGAGCTATTGCCGGCACGAAAATCGAAATTTGTTGTTGCAGCAAATACAAACAGATTGTTATTTACTGCAGTCTGCAAAAACCAGCAGCCATTAATTTTTTGTTTATTAAAGAAAAGCTGTCAAATTTTGAAGTTGCTGGAGAAAATTAATAGTAAGAAAGAGCAGACCATATATGTGTGTGAGAGAGAATTAACGATTACCAGAGGAAAGTAATGCAGGAAAGTAGTTATTCATAATGTTGAGTTGGTAGAGATCTTAATTAATAAAAACTAAACTAGCTGCCAGATTCGCCTCACGCAGTGATGCTCTTCTTGCTTCACTTTGCTTTTGTATATGCAACTCTTCCATGTAAAATTTGTTTATTAGTGACCTAAGGATCCGATTAACCTCTTGAAAACCAAGCTATTTTATCAAATTGATTTAAAAAAATTCGATATTTATAAAAATGACCTAGATTTAAAAACAATCATCAAAATGACTTGAAATAAACAGTAGAATAGGGTTTTGACCTTCTAATAGCCAACACCACATGGTATTTTGGCCCCATTATTGTCTGATGATTGTGTCAGACTTTAAAAATTTTAATTTTTTAGTTTTGGCCTTCCAATGACTGGCACCAGAGTATTTTTTTTTTAAAATCGTATCATACTGATATACAAAAAACTAATATTAAAAAAAAAAATTGATTCTGGCCTTCTAATGGCAGGCACCAGAGTACAGTATTTAAAGAAAAAAATTTGGTGTTGGCTCATCAATGACCTACACTCACTCAATATTTAAAAAAATTTGGTCTTTGGCTCACAATGGCCGACACCAGACTCAATATTTAAAAAAAAACTTTTTTTTTTTGTTCTGGCCTTCTAATGACTAGCACCAGGTACGAAAAAAAATCATTTTTTTATGTGCTGATCTTCTAATGGCCGGCACCAGACTACCAGTATTTAAAAATATATATTTTTTGGTGCTGGCCTATCAATGGCTGGTACCAGACTCAGTATTTTAAAAAATATTTAAAATATTGTTCTGGTGCCGGCCATTGACAAAGCCAAAGACCAATTTTTTTTTAAATATCGAGTCCGTGTTGGCCATTGACAAAGCCAAAGACAAATTTTTTTTTAAATATTGTACTCTGGTGCCGGCCATTAGAAGGCCAGAACCAATTTTTTTCTTAAATACTGAGTCTGGTGCCGGCCATTGGAAGATCAGAACAAAAAAAAATTAATTTTTTAAAGTCTGACACAATTATCAGACAATCATGGGGCTAAAATATTAGGTGGTGCCGGCCATTAGAAGGCCAGAACCCCATTCTACTGTTCATTTCAGGTCATTTTGGTGATTGTTTTTAAATCTGAATCATTTTTATAAATATCAAATTTTTTTAGATCAGTTTTGTAAAATAGCCTAAAAACCATAACAAACAAATTAATATATAGAATTTAACAACTTCTATTGATTATAATATTCGAAATAAAAAAAATTTACAACTGATAAAATAAGTCTAAACTCGAAAGTTTATTGCTTATTTTAAGTTCAAAAAAGCTTAAGCCCATGCCAATGTATGAAAATTATAACACCATAGTTGTTACCATATCAATTAATACATATTAGTCTTAGATTCGTATCAAGTAATTTATGTTTTGTTCTTGTCACAATTTTGATGTGTCTTGGTCATTTTAGTATACATTAGTTCATTTTGGAACAATACCATGACAGGTCACTTAAATCCATATCAAATAATTTGAATTTTGTTTCCATCAAAATTTTGATGTGTTTTAGTGATTGATTTTGGACAATACCAAAATATGTCCACGCATCAACCTTTATCAGGTAGTAAAAAAATTTAAATCAATTTTTTAATATTTTTTACTTTAACTATTTATATTTTATAATTATATTTAAAACTATAATATAATCTTTCAATTTGCATGTCTGCATATACTTTCTTTTTGAATGACATTAAGTAGCAATGAAGCCATGTTATATGGTAAATTAATGAGAAAAAAATTGCACATGTTTCTAGTGGATATGATTGTACAAAACAGAATTAGCCTATAATAATTTTACTTATATATGAATCCTTTTATAATTTGGATACTTTTAAAATATATCCATATTATAACTAAATTCTTAATTGAGTAAGTAACAAGAGATAATTATACAATTAAATTATCAATAAATATTGAAAATTTTTAAAAATTACTAGATTAAGCCCTTTTTTTAGAAGAATTACGGGAGTAGATTACAAAAACGTTTCTAGTTGGAAGCATTTTGATGCCCACGAAATCAACTAAAAATCTTACAAAGGTAAGTGCACCTATCAATTAATAGTATAGCTACAGTGAGCAAAAATATTGTTCCCACGAAGGCTAAAAGTACTAGTAATTACCGCCTTTTTATTATTTAACCGACAAATTGGAGTAATTGATTAAAACCAAAATTAGCTAAATCAATTAACTAAAGAACATGACAAAGAAAAAAAATCAAGAAAATAAAGGATTACCAACCAAGAAGCGAGACAATACCTAGGAAATAATTCACCTAGATTTCATCTGTAATTATCAATCTAAATTATGCAATTTCTTCACTTAGTATCTTGATCTGTAAAAATCCCTAAATTATGCTAATATCTCTCTTCAAGACAAAGAGCAACTAACTCTAGGTTGATTAATTGAAATTTATTTTTAATTAAAACCCCTATTATCATGTTAACTTAATCTATGAATTCACCTATTAGATTTGACTATAGTTCGATAGATTTCTAGGATTGCATGCCACTGCACTCAATTATCCTAGATCTACTCTTAAACAGGGTCTATTCCTCCTCTGATTTAAGCACATCAAACATGGATTAATAATCTAGAAATATCAAACCAAGAATTAAGCACACATAATTGAGAACAAAATCCAAGTATTTATTGCATAAAAATAGAAATCATATAACAAAATCCATCCTAGGGTTTATCTCCCTAGGTATTTGGAAAATTAGTTCATTATAGCAAATAAAAACATCTCAAAGACAATATAACTACAAGAAACAAAAAAAAAATCATAATACACTTCAAAGAAATCTCCTTCAATCTTGATAGAAATCTGTTTCGAAGTCTGCTTCAATGGTGTTTTTCGAGTTGTTTTCTTGAGTATTCTCTGACGACTCACTCCCCTCTTGTTATCTTTGTCATATATAAGTCTTAGAATACCTGAACTCTTATAATTACTATTTAGATTGTGATTCACAATTTCCACATGGTCGGCACATGGCCGTGTGGCAGTCCGTGTGGCTCACATGGCCATGTGTCTTGCCCGTGTGGAATGGCTCAGCCCGTGTGGCTCCTGAAACTTGGTCCAATTTTCGCTCTTATTCACTCCTTTTGCTCCTAAATGTCTCCTAAGTATAAAAACATGAATTTAAAGTATTAAGAGCATAAAATTCACCATTAACATCGAGTAATCACTCAAAAACACATTAAGAACGAGGTTAAAATATGTTACTTTCAGCACCTATCACATTTTCAGGTGAAATTCAGAAAACACGTCTAGTTGTAAGCATTTTCAAGTGATTTGTAGAAAAATGCTTCCAGCTGGAAGCATTTTCTGACATATCAACACTAAAAGTGGTAACACTGATATTTCTTTTTATTTTTTGGTACCACCTATTAATGTGGAAATAAAACTTACAAAACAGGTCTTTAAATAGACCCCAAGTCTCATTTCCCTTATTTTCTTAAGCGATGTGGGATGTGTGATGTGGGATGTGAGATATGGGTATATATAGACTTATAATCCATCTGAAGCTTGTTCCTAGACAATGTGATATTACTTACTCTTTTAAACTAACAACATAAGATGACTTAATTTTTTAAAATTTAACTCTTTTACAAATATTATCGTTATAAAAAAGTCTAATAGTAAAAAAGAAAGACAAACTTATACATACAGTAACACATAATATTTTATATATAGATATAAAAAAGAAAGACAAACTTACACATAATAGTAACACAAAGTTACACATATTTTATTTTCTAGTTTATTTTATATTTTAGTATATTTTACATCTAAATTATATAGGATTGTTTTATATAGACCGATCGATTTAATAGATTTAATATAGATTAAGTTTATTTCTATTTAGTTTAGAGTTCTAAATAGAGATAATTTGTAACACCCCAAACCCAGCCTAGAAGTCTAGACCGAATTTGGAATGCTACATTGATCACCGAAGTGATCGTGAGAAAATTTTACAAATCGAGTCGTTCAAAATCTAATTTCTGAAAATGTTTATCTCGAAGCAAATCAAAAGATTTAATCATATAAAATTCATTAGTAAGTTTAACAGTATAAAATGTACGAATGAAAACTTAACAAGAGCTATACCACGGTATTGTGAAACTTTACAATTCGAACTTAAACGAATAACAATTAAAACCTGAAAATAAAAACTTATAACATATTTCCACCAAAACTGTTTGAGACCTTCGCGTACTGAGTCCAGCATCCAAAATCCAGAACTGTACCTGAAAGGGAAACAAAAGAGGGGGTGAACTACTCGAGCTCAGTGTGAGATCAAACTAGCTAAACTGCAAAAGAAGAAACAGAGAACTAGAAGCAGTTCAGAACCAGAACATACTTACAGACGGCTAACAGTTGAGTGAATTTGCCCAAAATCAAACAAATAGCAATGTACTTTACAGTTATACAGTACCAATAATTCTCAACAGTTATAGCCTGGGCCTAAGCCCCTTTCAGAATCAGTATTAGTTTGGGCCTTAGCCTATCTCAGTACAGTAGCAGTCAAGTCTACAGAATCCTCTGAGGCACGAGTGCCTTTCAGTCGAATAGTCAATCACATTCAGCCACAGTAACACGTTCAGTCAAACAGATTCAATCAGATACATATGAGTGCAAATGAGTTATAAAATAAAAACCCACCCATCCAGCCAACACACCTCTCCATCCAACCCTACACTTCTTGTGGGGATTTATTCAACCCACCCATCCCTACACTTACAAATCGTACCGAATGCGACACGCATGCAAAATTTGCAAATGAAGCCGGGCAGATCGCATGTACCGTGACGTAAGCGTGGCTAACGTACATGCAGTACTGTGTAATGCGGTAATCCGCTATACTGATGTAACATCCTAGATTAGGGGTTATGCGTTCGTGCCTAATTCATGAGTTAGTAGGTTTTGGCAGTGTTGGAAATGTATTAAGGGTTTTTAGAATTCTAGGATGGAAGAAGAAAGCTTTGGAAAATTATTGGTTTTTAAATAAAAAGGAGAGCTAGGTAAATGAGGCTTTAAAAGAAACTCCGTGTGAAGCATGACACAAGGAACCATGTGGTAAAATGGCATGTTTTATGAATTATGAATGTGTTATGTGAATTCTAGAAATAAGGAAATGTATGGAAATGTAAGGAAATGTAAGGAAATGTAAGGAAATGTATGGAAATGTAAGGAAATGTAAGGAAATGCCTTGTCTTGGAAATGTAAGGAAATGTAAGAAAATGTATTGTCTTGGAAATGTAGGGAAATGTGTTGGAAATGTAAGGAAATGTCTTGTCTTGGAAATGTAGGGAAATGTGTTGGAAATGTAAGGAAATGTCTTGTCTTGGAAATGTGAGGAAATGTCCTGGAAATGTAAGGAAATGATGTGGAAATGATTCAAAAGAGGAAAGTAAACATTTCTGGAAACTTGGAAATGTAAGGAAATGTCAAGTTTTAAAGCTTAAAAAGAGGAAATTAAGGCAAGGTGGCCTTAAGAAAATTAGTAGGAAGAATTTGGCACACAAACAGGCTTGGAAAAGTGGCCTGGAAATGCCACTTAAGGCTCAGGTAAGTGACGCCACCTACATGAGCAAGTGGGCCTGTGTTCGAGTCACATGGGAAGCAAATAAAAGAAATTTTATTTTTGCTTCCAGAAGACTGAGGTAGACGGCACATGCTTCAAGAAAGGAGGTGTTATCTTTTCATAAATATTCGATTAAAAAGGTGATAAATAAAGGATTTTTAAATTGGATTATTTTGAAGAGATAAATGTTGGATTAAACTCTTTTATTTATGATAATTAAAGGATAAAGTTATCAGATAGAGGAGTGGTGGCCAAGTAAGGGACTTTGAATTATCTTTTATTTTAGGTGATAATTAAAAAGATAAATAAGGGATTATTCTTTAATTTTTAAATAAGGAGATAAGGAGGAAAATAAGGAAGAGTGGTGGCCAAGTAAGGGACTCTAGCCTAGTAATTTCAGCTATAAAAGGAAAAGAGAGGCCAACCTTCATTCTTCCTTTTCTCTTTTGTTCATCTGCCGAAATTCTCTAGCAAAATTCTCTCTTCTGCTTTTGCCAAACCAAAATACCTTGTGTTCTAGCCGAATCCTCCATCTTTATTCTTCATTTTCTTTTCTTTCTAATCCCTCCAAAAGCCGAAAGTTGTGAGAGCATCATTTAGCCATAGCCGAATCTCTAAAAGTTGAAGTGAAGGTGCAATCGATTTCTTCAAATAAGGGTAAGATCCAAGTTTGGTTTCCATTCTTTTATATTTTAGACTTATCGAAATTTAGGGACTAATTCCTATTATTGATCTTGGCCGAATCATGGAAGGAAAGTTTCGGATTTATTAAGTGTCGACTACAAGGAAGGAGAAGTTCTTTTCCGAAGGTACACCATAGGCGCGTGTTCCCTAGTTATTCGGTGAATTTCTGGATTTAAGAATCTAAGGTAAGTCATATTTAACATTCGGCTAAGGGTTATTTGTTGTGAATAAATGTTAGAAATTGATCTAACATGTATTTATAGGGATTTCGACAGAGGGATACAAAGATTTCGGGATTTGAGAATTTCAAGGTAAGTTTAAGAATACTAATCCTACTAGGATTTCGATTTATGGGCGAATGGCTTTTTATTAAAATAGTAAGTGAATAATCAAATGTAGGGATTAAGGATCTAAGCGGTAGATCGATTTGAGATCTCAAGGAATTTGCTAAGTGAATCAGTGTGTGTACCCCACACTACTTTGTAATATGAATTATGGTTACATGTATTAAAATATGTGTTAATGAAAATATAAGCATGGCTAAGGTACCATGTTAAGGTACTAAGTACTCAGGTACGTTTCCTACTTCTACTAGGAAAATGAAATATGTTATTCGCAACATGAGAATATGATAAGAATGTGAACTATGGTATATTATGCATATTAATGTATATGGGGCATTTGGTTGTATATTGAAAGGGAAGTGAAAAGTGGTGACTTAAGACCACAAGAATCGAAAAGTGGTGATTTACGACCACGATGTCTGAAAAGTGGTGATCTAAGACCACAAAGAATCTGAAAAGTGGTTTCCTAAAACCACGATCACGAGCCTTAAGCCCGCAATTTGGTGTGTAAGCGGAAGGAGGGTCGACTTAGTAGTCCCCACGGTGTGTTTGGCAGGTACGGGGGTGTGTAGCGGCTGGACAATTAGGTTTGGGTTTGGGAATGCATCATAACTTGTATTCATTATTCTGAATGTGTAACTCTTGTATGCCTAATTCTATTATGATTTAGTGTTGTGTACACATTGAGTCTGTTGACTCACCCCGTTGTGGGAACATTTTTTTCAGGTGACGATAAGTAATGGACCGGGTCGGTAGGAGTTAAAGGTGGCCATGCTCAGCAAGGAATTTTATTTGGACTATTTAATTTTTATACATTAAAATATTTGGGTTTATTTGATGTAACAAGGCCATAAGGCCATAGTGCACTATTTTATTTCTGTTTTTATTTATTATGTTACGAAATTTTTATTAAGTTAAAGATTAAGTATTTCTATTTTAAATGTATTCTATATGTTTTATCACCTAAATTTTAAAAGGGTTTTCATTATAAAACGATTTTGTTTTCTACTCGAGCCCAACCCAAAACAATATTTCTTTCAAAACACACTATTTTCCCAAAGTAACAAAAGAACTTTGAACCGGTTTACTTGAGGAACATACCAGATCTGGTTAAGGCTCGTGGGCCGGGTTTAGGGTGTTTCAACCGATATTAGTAAAGTCCATGACCCTCTGGGTATTGGGACTGCCCACGACCCTTTGGGTATTAGGGGCTACAGTATGCAGTTAAACTGCCACTCTCGTATATTACACAGCAAGGCTAATGTATAAGCTGTACTGTACAATGTGGTAAATCGCGGTACAGAGATGGAGTATAAACTACCAGATCAGATAGTAGTACATAGCATAGCTAACGTACATGCGGTACAGTGCAATGCGGTAATCCGCTATACCGATAGGTTGCAGTAACGCTGCTAGTTCAGTCAATGGTACGTAGCGTAGCTAACGTACATGTGATACAGTGCAATGCAGTAATTCGCTATACCAATATGTTGCAGTAAAACTGTCAGTCCAGTCAATCTTCCTTTTCTTCAAAATCCCACCCAAAATAGTTTATGCATATGTATGTATGTATACAGATGAATAGAATCAGAGTACAAAGATACAGACAGTTATTCACAACCAGTCAGTCAGAGAATTAAACAGAAGCATATTGCTCACTCACACCCTGTTGACCGGATTCAGAAACATACGTGTTATGTATTCAATCACGAATCTCACCTAAAACAAAGTCAGAACAAAGTTCTAACTACCCTTACTAAGGCTTAGCCAAGGGTTAAGACACACAGAGTCGCGATTACAAACAGATTCGCCCTAAAGGCATTATTTGGCGAGATAGGGCCACATGCTTGTATGCTTCGGCTATGTGGAGCAAACCAGGCCATGTGGGGATCCAAATGCCCGTGTGAAGGGTAGCACACGGCTGTGTGATAGAGGCATACACCGTGTAGAGTAGGGGCACGGTCGTGTGAACGGGCCGTGTAACTCACTGTCCAATTTCACTAAAATCAAATGCAGGGCAGACATGGCCGTGTGAGGATCTCACATGCCCATGTGTTTTGAAACACATGCCCGTGTGGGATCCCTAAATCCCCAAATCAGTCATACGACCGTGTGGCCAGGTCGTGTGACCCTAAAACTCTAAAACCCTAATTCCCAATCTCACACCCCCGTGTGCTCGAGGGAACCGGCCGTGTGAAAGTAGAAAAAAATCTCATAATCAGCCACACGGCTGTGTGCCAGGCACACGCCCGTATGGCCGTCGGGGAGGTCACAGAACCACATAAAATCAGCCCCAAAACCATCATTTCCAGCCCCGAAACACTTTTCAATACTCAATAGATCAAAAATATACACAATCATGAACATTCCAATCATAAAATGACGATATTCCATCCTTAATCGACTATTTGCAAAGTCAAAATAAAATTTGCAAAATAATGAAAGTAGAATAGACGGGGAATCCCACACCTGTTTGTGTTCAAAGATGACGTCGGAGGAGCGTAACTCTAGCGATTGCTGACAAAACGTTTCCAAAAGCCAAGAGGATAATGAAAAGGAACGGAGAAAGGAAGGAAGAACTGACAGAAAAGAACGTGAAAAAAGAGAACAAAAATAAAACAAAAACGAAAGTAACATCTCAATAAAGCATATAACAAATAAAACTATAATATAACAAATAAATATTTATAATTATTGACTAAAGTAGAACAAAAATAAAAGACTCCCCAAAGTGCGCACACAAGGACTCCAACTCAAGTCCCCAATGCAAGCTAACACTCCACACTACAGCAAAATAGATTTTTAGCAGCGTTTTTCGCGGCGTTCAGACAAAAAAACGCCGTTATAGATGGAGCAGATCGAGCATTAGCGGTGCTTTTTATAGATCAAGCATTAGCTACGTTGTCGACCATTAGCGGCGCTTTTTAAAAAACGCCGCTATAAATCGAGCATTAGCGGCGCTTTATAAAAAACGCCAGTATAGAATGAGCATTAGCAGCGCTTCTTAAAAAACACTGCTATAGATCAAGCATTAGTGACACTTTTTAAAAAACGCTATAGGTCGACCATTAGTGGTGCTTTTTGAAAAACGCCGCAAAAAATTGAAAACAAAATTTGGGTATATGACTGATTGTTTTATAATTTATATATTAAATTTCTTATATAATCATAAAAGAGATAGTATTAATTTTAAAATATTGAATTAATTATCATAATTTTAAAATATTGAATTAATTATCATTATAGTTTTAGGGTTTATAGTTTAGGGTATATATGGTTTAGGGTATAAAGTTTAGGAATTACTATTTTAATGTTTAGGGATTATGGTTTATGGTTTAAGATTTAGGGTTTAAGGGTTAATGGTTAGGAGTTTAAGGGTTAGTGGTTATGAGTTTAAGGTTTAAGGGCTAGTGATTAAGTGTTCAGGGGTTACGGGTTTAAGGGTTATTGATTAAGGGGTTATGTAACATCCTAGATTAGGGGTTATGCGTTTGTGCATAATTCATGAGTTACTAGGTTTTGGCAGTGTTGGAAGTGTATTAAGGGTTTTTAGAATTTTAAGATGGAAGAAGAAAGCTTTGGAAAATTATTGGTTTTTAAGTAAAAAGGGGAGCTAGGTAAATGAGGCTTTAAAAGAAACTCCGTGCGAAGCATGACACAAGGAACCATGTGGTAAAATGGCATGTTTTATGAATTATGAATGTGTTATGTGAATTCTAGAAATAAGGAAATGTATAGAAATATATGGAAATGTATGGAAGTGTATAGAAATGTGTGGAAATGTGTGGAAATGTATGGAAATGTAAGGCAATGTAGGGAAGTGTAAGAAAATGTAAGGAAATGTAAGGAAATGTATGGAAATGTATGGAAATGTAAGGAAATGTAAGGAAATGTGAGGAAATGTATGGAAATGTAAGGAAATGCAAGGAAATGTAAGGAAATGTCTTGTCTTGGAAATGTAGGGAAATGTCCTGAAAATGTAAAGGAATAAAGAGGGAAGTGAACATTTATGGAAACTAGGAAATGTAAGGAAATGATTCAAAAATGGAAAGTGAACATTTCTGGAAACTTGGAAATGTAAGAAAATGGCAAGTTTACAGAGCCGATCGAAAATTTTAGGAAACTTAGAAATGACTTAGAAATGTCAAGTTTTAAAGTTTAAAATAGGAAATTAAGGCAAGGTGGCCTTAAAAGAAAAAGTTGGTGAAATTTGACACACAAACAGGCTTAGAAAAGTGGCCTGAAGATGTCACTTAGGGCCTATGGAAATGGCACCATGTGCAAGAGGAATGGGCCTGAGTTCGAGTCACTTGGGAAGCAAATAAAGGAGGTTTTATTTTTCTTCCGTAAGACTGAGGTGGACGGCACATGCTTCTAGAAAGGAGGTGTTTTATTTTCATAAATATTCAATTAAAAAGGTGATAAATAAAGGATTTTTAAATTGGATTATTTAGAAGAGATAAATATTGGATTAAACTCTTTTATTTATGATAATTAAAGGATAAAGTTATCAAAATAGAAGAGTGGTGGCCAAGTAAAGGACTCTAGCTAGTAATTTTGGCTATAAAAGGAAGAGTAAGGCTATTCTTCATTCATTCTTTTCTCTTCAAGAAAACCTCTGCTAAATTCTCTAAAATTTCTCCTATTCTCTCTCACCGAATTTTCTCTACCATTATTCTCTTTTTCTCTTTTCTTTTCTTCTTCATTCTTCTCTCTCTCTCAATATTCCAAAAGCCAAAAGCTTGCTAAGATCAAGGCCATAGCCGAATCTCGAAGGTTGAAGTGAAGATGCAATCGATTTCTTCAAGTAAGGGTAAGATTAGGTTAGATTCTCATTCTATTTCTTTTAAAGGTCATCAAATTAAGATTCTAATACCCTTAATATCTGTTGCCGAAGAGATCTTCCGGGATTTACTAAGTGTCGACTACAAGGAAGGAGAAGTTCTTTTCCCGAAGGTACACCATAGGCCGCATGTTCCCTAGTTATTCGGTGAATTTCGGGATTTAAGAATCTAAGGTAAGTCATATTTAACATTCGGCTAAGGGTTAATTGTTGTGAATAAATGTTAGAAATTGATCTAACATGTAGTTATAGGGATTTCGACAGAGGGATACAAGGATTTCGGGATTTGAGAGTTTCAAGGTAAGTTTTAAGTATACTAATCCTACTAGGATTTGGATTTATAGTCGAATGGCTCTTTACTAAGTATTAAATGATTGAATGTAGAGAATTAAGATCTAAGGCATTAGATCAAGCTTTTCAGGATTTGGATTGGAAACCTTAAGCGAATCAGGTGTGTACCCTTACTAACCTTGAATAAATTACGTGGTAATTATTAAATATATGAATATGTATCGATGTGAATGTGGTTAAGTACCAAAAATGTGGTAAGGAGTACCCAGGTATGTTTCCTACTTTTGATAGGATTATGAATGTGTTATATTCTGAAAAGTGACATAATGTGAATTTAAGTATGATGTGAATGATATGTAATAATTGGGGCATTTGGGATATATGTGAAGGAAGAAAGTGAAGGTGTTGACTTCGGTCTCACCAACGAAGGTGTTGGTTTCGGCCTCACCAACGAAATATGGTGGCTACGGCCCCATTGAGTGAATATGGTAACTTCGGTTACATTATTTGAATATAGTGTCTAATGACACAACGTAAGTGGGCGATGAGCACGTCGATCGCAAAGCGATCGCCGATGGTGTGTAGCGGATGGATGGAGGTTGACTTAGTAGTCCCCACGGTGCGCGGTTGGTACGGGTGGTGTGTAGCGGATGGACCTTTAGGTTTGGGTTTGGGTTGCATCATTATTTGATCTGAATATGCTTTGATATGAATATGTATGCCTGAAATGTTGATTGTTAGTTTGTGTACACATTGAGTCTGTTGACTCACCCTTTGTGGGACTATTTTTCAGAAATGAGCGATAATGGACCGGTCGTGGCAGAGCTAAAGGTGGCCATGCATCACTTGAAGAATTTATTAGAATCTGGACTTTACTCAATTTTAGTATTTTCAATTTTATCTTTGGGTTTGAATGATGTAATAAGGCCATAAGGCCCAAGTTGGATGGTTTTATTTCCCTGCTTTTATTTTCAGTTGTTATGTTATGAATTATTTTTGACTAAGTTTAATTAAATTTATTTTAGAAATAAACCCTAAATTGTTTTGTCCCCAAAATTAAATGTTTTCTAAATTAAATAAATGGGTTTCCAACCTAAGCCCAACCCAAAACCAATATCTTTCTAAAAATTCACAAAAATTTTCCAAGTAACAAAAGAATTTGAAGCCGATTTTCTTAAGGAACATACCAGATCCGGTTCGGGCTCGTGGGCCGGGTGTGGGGTGTTTCAGCTTGGTATCAGAGCCCAGTTTTAAACTCTCGGCCTGTGGGCTAAGGCCCAAAAATGTTTTCAAAGCGAGCCAAAATGATTTTCTTTGAAATTAAGCGTGTTTTACGGCATGGCACCTAAGTCTCCACCATGATCCACACCGTAAGTACTTCGATCTCTTGTGTGATTTATATTATGATTTGTAGAAGGGTAGAAATGGAATGAAACGTAGATTAGTGAACTAGAATCTATTGAACCGTAGGACTAGTCTACTCAAACACAAGTGCATAAGACTTAAGGACCATTAAACAAACCTGTGATTAAGTCGCCGAGCTAGGGTGTGGCAACCATTGTACGCATGTCTAGGATTGGTATTCAGTAAGAGCTTGGTACTTAAGCAGTCCTAGCGACTCACCTCCTCTTTACTCGAATCCTACCTGGTGCGTAGCTACGGTTCGCTCTAACCATGAGGACTTATTCATAGGCTAAACACAATAACTAAAACCCGAAAGGGAACTAGCCGTGTTTTTATAAAAACCCTAGTTTTAAAACTCTTAAAATTACCTTTTTAAATTGTGAGAACTATTTTTACAAAATTTTCCAAAAAAATTTTCGATTTATAAAATTACAAAAATACCCCTAGTAGTAAATTACAAAAATACCCTTGGTTTATGAAATTCCCAAAATACCCACAGTTCTTATCAAGATTTCATTACTTTATAAAATGTTCAAAAACCCAAATTTGCAAATTATCAAAAATACCTTGGTTTTGGAAAATTACGAAATTGCTCCTAACTTGCAAAAATTACCAAAATGACCCTGATTTCCAAAATTTTTGCAACATCACCGTTTTGGAAAAATGAATTCTCAAAGATAACCATCAAGTTTTGTAAATTTTGAACTACCCCTGATTTATTAATCTTTACAAATTTACCCTGGTTTGTGAAAAATTACCAAAATACCCCCGAGGTCTAAAATTACCGAAATACCCCCGAATTTTAAAAATTTTCCAAAATACCCCAGAAATTTAAAATCACCAAAATACTTTCTGATAAAATCACCAAGGAACTTTTTCTTTTGAAAAATTACGAAAATGCCCCTGTAGGAAAAATTACGAAAATACCCCTGGGTAGTGGAAAAACAACAACAATGAAAACTACAACATTTCTCTGAATGAACGAAAGTTCATAATTGATTGATGGATGTATGAATGTAAAGACTGTGTGCATGTATGAATACGAAAGAACCACTCCTAAAATTCTTTCCATAAAACTTTTTCGCGGGTAATCAGTGGAATAAAGACAAATTCATAAAATTCTCTTAAGTCAGATTAAATCGCGACGTTAGAAATAAGTTCTAGGGGACGTGAACTTAGAGATTGTGCCTAGAAAGTATGATGGTTCTATTAAGATCGAGAGTGCAGCAGTAGAAGCATAGTGTGGTGAGAAGGATGGTACATTTGTAGTAGTAAGTAATTTCGAGGACGAAATTATTTTTAAGGAGGGTAGAACTGTAACATCCTAGATTAGGGGTTATGCGTTTGTGCATAATTCATGAGTTAGTAGGTTTTGGCGATGTTGGAAGTGTATTAAGGGTTTTAGAATTTTAAGATGGAAGAAGAAAGCTTTGGAAAATTATTGGTTTTAAGTAAAAAGGGGAGCTAGGTAAATGAGGCTTTAAAAGAAACTCCATGTGAAGCATGACACAAGGAACCATGTGGTAAAATGGCATGTTTTATGAATTATGAATGTGTTATGTGAATTCTAGAAATAAGGAAATGTATGGAAATATATGGAAATGTATGGAAGTGTATGGAAATGTGTGGAAATGTGTGGAAATGTATGGAAATGTAAGGCAATGTAGGGAAATGTAAGAAAATGTAAGGAAATGTAAGGAAATGTATAGAAATGTATGGAAATGTAAGGAAATGTAAGGAAATGTGAGGAAATGTATGGAAATGTAAGGAAATGCAAGGAAATGTAAGGAAATGTCTTGTCTTGGAAATGTAGGGAAATGTCTTGAAAATGTAAAGGAATAAAGAGGAAGTGAACATTTATGGAAACTAGGAAATGTAAGGAAATGATTCAAAATGGAAAGTGAACATTTAAAAACTTGGAAATGTAAGAAAATGGCAAGTTTACTGAGCCGATCGAAAATTTTAGGAAACTTAGAAATGACTTAGAAATGTCAAGTTTTAAAGTTTAAAATAGGAAATTAAGGCAAGGTGGCCTTAAAAGAAAAAGTTGGTGAAATTTGACACACAAACAGGGCTTAGAAAAGTGGCACAAGATGTCACTTAGGGCCTATGGAAATGGCACCATGTGCAAGAGGAATGGGCCTGAGTTCGAGTCACTTGGGAAGCAAATAAAGGAGGTTTTATTTTTGCTTCCGTAAGACTGAGGTGGACGGCACATGCTTCTAGAAAGGAGGTGTTTTATTTTCATAAATATTCGATTAAAAAGGTGATAAATAAAGGATTTTTAAATTGGATTATTTAGAAGAGATAAATATTGGATTAAACTCTTTTATTTATGATAATTAAAGGATAAAGTTATCAAAATAGAAGAGTGGTGGCCAAGTAAAGGACTCTAGCTAGTAATTTTGGCTATAAAAGGAAGAGTAAGGCTATTCTTCATTCATTCTTTTCTCTTCAAGAAAACCTCTGCTAAATTCTCTAAAATTTCTCCTATTCTCTCTGCTAATTTTCTCTACCATTATTCTCTTTTTCTCTTTTCTTTTCTTCTTCATTCTTCTCCTCTCAATATTCCAAAAGCCAAAGCTTGCTAAGATCAAGGCCATAGCCGAATCTCTCTGAAGGTTGAAGTGAAGATGCAATCGATTTCTTCAAGTAAGGGTAAGATTAGGTTAGATTCTCATTCTATTTCTTTTAAGGTCATCGAAATTAAGATTCTAATACCCTTAATATCTGTTGTCGAAGAGATCTTCCCGGGATTTACTAAGTGTCGACTACAAGGAAGGAGAAGTTCTTTTCCGAAGGTACACCATAGGCCGCATGTTCCTAGTTATTCGGTGAATTTGGGATTTAAGAATCTAAGGTAAGTCATATTTAACATTCGGCTAAGGGTTAATTGTTGTGAATAAATGTTAGAAATTGATCTAACATGTAGTTATAGGGATTTCGACAGAGGATACACTGATTTCGGATTTGAGAGTTTCAAGGTAAGTTTTAAGTATACTAATCTCATAATGAGACCAATTTTGACCCTAATCGGAGCGGTGGTTTCGGACCACGAATCCGAGCTTGAGGATATTATAATATTATGTTTCGTGTTTGTTATGTGTGATTTAGTGAGTGCAAAAATTTCGTAGAAAATTTTAGCTATCTAAGTGTCTAATTTGCTAAGAAGGCTTAAATTGCAAGAAGGATTAATGTAGTGGGCATTATAAAAGGGAGCTAAATGAATTGTCCATAAAACATGGGAATTTGCATGTCAAATTCCCACATTTGAACAAGGTGGACTGCAAGCATGCATAGATGCTCTTTTTTTATTTTTGTATGATATTTAGGCATTATTAAATTGAAGCATGCTATGAATATATGCTTTTAATTACACATATATTGATTTTAGTAATATTGTAAGAAAAAGCATGCCATATTTTTTTGTTATGCTAAAAGATAAAAACAAAAGGAAAATAATTTCCCTTCACTCATCCTCTCTTACCCGATTCCTACTTTGAAGAGAAGGAAGAGCTTCATCCCCTATTCGGCCTTGCATGCACTAGGATAGGTAAGAGCTTGATCTTAATTTTGAAAACTCACCTTGATATGGCTTAAATTCTTAATCTCTTCTTTTGAAACAAGCAAAAAGACTTTGTTAATATGGGTAGGAGGAGATTCGGCCATGGGTGCTAATGTTGTAGCTTCTTGAGTTGATAAGTTAGATAGTATGAAAAGAAATGGCATGAATAGGTGAGAAGATTATGTTGATTGGCTTGAAACTACCCTACTAGTTGGCCGAATAATGGGATGAATATTCATGAAAATGTTTCTTCATGTGTTTTGATGTTAGGCCATTCTTTTATAATGAAATTCACCATAGAAGACTTTTATTTGTGATGTTAAAGTATTGGGGAGGGATTAAGTCCAAGACTTGATTACTTGAAGTAAATTAGTGCAAGGGGTAAAATGGATGGAAAGAAGAGCTAAAAAGAATTCTAAGAACCTAAGGGCCATTCGGCCATGGAGAAGAAACCCAAGTGGATTGAAATTTTATTGTGGTGTTCAATAGGTTAAATTAGATTAGTTAAATGCTTGAATTAGATGTGGTTGTTAGCTTGTTTCTTGGTTGTATGTTGAAAGAAAATGTATGGGTATGGAACTAGTATATTCGGCCATAAGGGAAAATGAAATTGAGTTAACATATTTGATTGTATATGTGTAATTATATTAAATTAAGATACGGCTAGATGAGAAGATAAGATGTAAGCTAAAACACATCAAGGAAATTACTACCAAAGTGTTCCTAATAATTTGAATGCACTTGAACAAAGTAAGGGATGTATGCCGAATGCACATTGTTATGTCTTGAAATTTTGTATTTTATGATTTTGTTCTTGAATTGAATGGACGTGTGGTTAATTGGTTAAAATTGAACCAAATTAGATCGGGAACAAAAAGATCAAGATCGAGGAAAAACAAAGATTATCGAGTAGCCGATTTGCACGGCTTATCGACAACTGAGGTAAGTCCTTTAGTTAAATCATGTCAAAGAGTAAATTATGGTTATCTTGACTATTAAAAATTTATGAAGACTAACGTTTAAATTACATCATGGCCGAATGTACATTGACATATTGGTTGATAATTTAAGTTGAGAATATGATGGAAATTGTTTTGGCTAATGCAAGGTGAATAAGTAAGTTTTTGAGTTACCTTACATCTAAAGATTCTTTACATATCTAGTGAATGATATAAATTGTATAAGCTTGGTATAAAACCATGAGTTGGTCGATTGTGATAGTGATGGATTTGATTGATTTCAAATTTATTAAATGCAATGGTAATGAAGGTATATGATTCGATATGTATAGTGAAAATGTGAAAAGCATGTAAAGATATTTTGACATTCGGGCTTTTATGCCTAGCGGCCCTCGTGCGGTGTTATTATCTATCGGGCTTTTATGCCTAGCAGGCCTCGTGCTTGTTTATCTATCGGGCTTTTATGCCTAGCGTGCCTCGTGTCGGTGTGTTACCTATCGGGCTTTACGCCTAGCAGTGCCTTGCGCCGGTGTTACTTTTCGTGCTTTTACGCCTAGCGTGCTTGATGCGGTGATGAAATTTACCTAAGAGGAGTTTAATCCTTGTCAAGACAATTTAGAACTAAATTGTCACGAATATGGTTCGGGTAAGTATATGAGGTATGTTATGTTAAATATTACTTGTGCCAAATTGTTATTGATGAATGTAATTTGACTGGAAGTCGAGCTTAGAACATGCTATTATGGGACAATTGATTTGCATGTATAACTGCTATGAAAGTAGGTTTCGAATTATTAATATTTGGCCTTGTGTAAACTATCTACTTAGTTGTTTATGTAGAATGCCATATGTGGACTGTTTCATCTTCATAAATAATTAAATGTTTCAATTTAAATGAGTTGGGACTTACTAAGCTAGTAAGCTTTACTCGCTTGAGATGTTTCCTCTGTTTTATAGATTAGGAGCAAGCCACAAGCTCACCGGGATCGTTGGGAAGTCGCTCACACTATCAACCTACTTTTTGGGTACTCCTTCATTTTGGGTTGGTCTTTAATAGAAGGCATGTATAGGATAGGCTTGGTTTGTTTGAGGAAATTTTACGGTTCTCATGTAAACACTAAAAAGAATAGCCATGCGAAAGTGGCTAAAATTTTGTTAAGTACGTTGGGTGTTTTGATGTAAGTTGGTTCATGATGGCATTGTCCATGCTTTCCTAAACAAGTTAATCGTTTTACTAAGGAAATGTTTGAATATAAATTGAATCCTTGAAATTACAAGTAAGGAGGTTCGGGTAGGAGCTAGTTATTTTTAAGAATGAAATAAAACAGCTTGTAGCAGCAGCAGTGACGCGAGTTAGGAAAATCACCAAAAATAGGGTATAATGAATTTGGAGACGAGTGAGTTATGAATTTGAACCTTAGTGTGTCTACTTTTACATAAAAGAAATAGAGTAGGAAAAAGAATTTATACCTTATGAGATAATTAAGTTTGAACGAAACCTGTTCTGAATGAATTCGTGAGTCACTGTCCTGTTTTGGAAAAATTGTCAAAAATTGTACAAAAATAATTAGGAATCATGGTTTATATGTGTAGAATCCTAAATGAGTCTATTTTTCATTGGTATAAATAAGAACACCATTGGAAAATTGTGAAATCAGATAACTGCAGTTTTATAAGGATAGGTCAGAACTGTCCAGCAGTGTAATAAGGGTAACTTTGAAGAATAAACTGTACTAATTGGTCACATGAAAAATTCTAGAAAAATTATGGTGAATATATATATGAGTCTACTTTCAAGGAAAATTTACGGATCGGAATTTCGAACTCTATAACTCGAGTTATAGCCAAATTAAGCGGCACAACGCAGTTTGACAGCTTTAAGATTTTCGTGTGTTGAACTAGTAGTCAAGTCTTGTAATGTCTCTTACTTAATTCCGGCGATGGTCTCGAGTAAGGGGTGTTACATTTGATTGGTATCAGAGCTTACGGTTTAGTCGATTCTAGGACTACCGTGGCGCGTGTGAGTCTAGCTATACATGCCTGTGGTTATATGTTGATAGTGTGGTGACTTCTGACAGCCTGAATTTTGTTTTATATAGCAAATGGACTCTGAACCAGAAAGAGCTGTGGCTGATGATGTGGAGAGCGTGGCGCCTGACCGTACCCACGGATCAGCGCCGATAGACTCTCGACCTGTTTCGGGTAGCCACGAAGGAGAAACAAAGCAAGCCTTTTATCGGATGATGAATGATTGGTTTGCCCAATTTATCCAGAATAACCCGAATATACCCCAACCTCCACCCCCGAATAATCCAACTCCGGATCCTCTAGCTCCCCAAAGATGATAGATCCAATGAGATCTAGTAGGCCCCAGCTTGACAAAATTCAAAATATGGGGCAAGAATTTAAAGCCAATGACGATGATGATCTTTGAGAGAGCCGAAATGTGGCTTGATAACACTATTCGGTACTTGGTGAGTCAGTCTTGTACTCGGATGAATGCTTGAAGTGCACTATATCCTTACTACGGGACACTCTGCATATCATCTGTGGAATACACTAGTATCGGTGGTTCCAAAGAAAAAGTGACATGGGATTTCTTCCAAACTGAATTCCGCAAGAAGTATATTAGCCAAAGATTTATTGATCAAAAGCGAAAAGAGTTCTCTTGGTGAAAACAGGACGAATGATCAAATGGAGTATGAAAGAAAATTTGTCGCTCACCGTTATGCTAGAGAGTGTGTCTCTCACTGAAGCCATTATGTGTAAAAGATTCAAGACGGCCTAAATGAAGATATAAAGATGTTTGTTGGCGTTCTTGAAATCCAAGAATTTGTAACTTTAGTTGAGAGAGCTTGCAAAGTCAAGAGCTCGGGAAGGAGAAAAAAGAAAGGCCGATACCGGCCGGAGATATCCTAAGAGGTCTTGGGCAAAGTCTTCCATCCCACGAGCAAGAAGCCCGAGAGATGACTACACCCGACGTAAAAACTACTACAGATCCGCCTAGACGGATCGACCTCCTATGAGCTCCCGAGCTACCTCGATAGCCGATGTTGGTAACGTTCCACAATCTAGAGTTGAATGCAAGCATTGTGGGAAATGGCACTCGTGGAGTTGTAGATTCCATGATCGGACTTGCTATAAGTGTGGATCGTCGAGGTCATTTTATCGAGAGTGTCCGAAATTAGCCGAGCAGCGAATGCGCTTGAGTACTACACCGAGCAACGTGCCAATGCGAGGCGGCACCACCCGCACATTCGGGCAATGCGGTGGTAGCCGAAAGGAACGACGAATGCTACAGTCGATCCGAGAGCTGGAGCTCCGGCTTAGGGGCATATGTCACGCGAGCTAGAGAGGATGCTTCCTCCCGACGTCATCACCAGGTACTTTCACTCTTTTGATACTCACCGTGATTGCATTAATTGATCCGGTTCGACTCATTCTTATGTTTGTGAAACTTTAAAATTTGGTAAGACTCGCTAGTTGAGTCTACACCGAGTTCGTAATTCGTGTGTCCAACCCTTTGGGTAGATGTGTGCTTGTAGATAAAGTGTGTAGAGGTTGCCCGTTGATGGTACGAGACTATTGCTTTCCAGCTGACTTAATGTTGTTGCCCTTCGATGAATTTGATATAATCTTGGGTATGGATTGGTTGACTTCACATGAGGCGGTGGTGGATTGTAAGAGAAAGCTTATTAAATTGAAATGCCAAACGGGCGAGAGATAGTCAAAAATAAAATCCGTGATGTAAATGAGTTGCCTACGATGATATCCTCGGTGGTAGCCCAAAAGTATGTGAGAAAGGGGTGTGAGGCCTATTTGGCTTATGTACTGGATAATAAACTGTCCGAGAAACTAATGGAATCGGTACCAGTTGTATGTGAATACACCGATGTGTTTCTTGAAGAACTACCGGGCTTACCCCCAGTACGAGAGATTGAGTTCGGCATTGAATTAGTGCCGGATGCGACCCCAATTTCGATAGCTCGTGCATCGAATGGCGCTCATCGAATTGAAAGAATTGAAAGCGCAGTTGCAAGAATTGACAGAGAGGGGTTTCGCACGACCGAGTTTTTCTCCGTGGGGAGCACCAGTCTTATTTGTGAAAAAGAAAGACGGGACAATGCGAATGTGTATCGACTACCGGCAACTAAATAAGGTGACCATAAAGAATAAATACCCGTTACCTCGGATCGATGATTTATTTGATCAGTTAAAGGGGGCTTCAAGTTTTCAAAATAGATTTGAGATCGGGTTATTATCAATTACGAGTCAGAGATTCCGATGTGCCAAAGACGGCATTTCGAACGAGGTACGGGCACTATGAGTTTTTGGTTATGCCTTTTGGGCTTACCAATGCACCTGCCGTTTTTATGGATCTCATGAACCGGGTCTTCCGACGGTTTTGGATCGGTTTGTAGTAGTGTTTATCGATGATATATTGGTCTACTCCAAAAGTGAAGCGGAACACGTTGAGCACTTGAGAGTAGTACTACAAACCTTGAGAGATCATCGCTTTATATGCAAAATTCAGTAAGTGTGAGTTTTGGTTGAACGGTCACTTTCTTGGGACATGTGGTTTCGGTGTCGAGAATTGGGTGGATCCAAACAAAATAGCAGCCATACTCGAGTGGAAACCACCAAAGAATGTTTCTGAGATCCGAAGTTTCCTAGGCCTCGCGGGATATTATAGGCGATTTGTAAAAGGTTTTTCCGTGATAGCTGCACCTTTGACGAGGCTACTACGGATGATGTCAAATATGAATGGTCGAAAAAATGCCGTAAGAGTTTCGAGCGGTTGAAAGCCCTTTTTAACCGAGGCTCAAGTGTTGACTCACGACTGAATCGGGTAAAGAATTCATTATTTTTAGTGATGCATCTTTAAGTGGGTTGGGTTGTGTTCTAATGCAAGAAGGCAAGGTGATAGCCTACGCTTCAAGACAATTGAAGCCACATGAAAAAAATTATCCAACTCACGATCTGGAGTTGGCAGCCATTGTGTTTGCATTGAAAATTTGGCGTCACTATTTATTCGGCGAAAAATGTCATGTTTACTCAGATCACAAAAGTCTAAAATATTTAATGACACAGAAAGATCTAAATTTGAGACAACGCCGATGGTTAGAATTGCTGAAAGACTACGAATTAGTGATTGACTACCATCCGGGGAAGGCTAATGTTGTTGCGGATGCGTTGAGTCGAAAATCATTATTTGCTCTGCGTGCATTAAACGCACGGATGACGATGTCTGAGGATGGTTCGATCATAGCCGAGCTACAAACAAGGCCGATGTTTATTCAAAGAAATTTGCGAGGCACGTAAAGTCGACGAAAAAGTTAGTAGCTATTCGGGTTCAATGAGAACGCTACGTAATCGAACTTCGGATAGATGCAAATGGCTGTTTGAAGTATAAAAATCGATTGTGTGTTCCAACAAACTCAGATTTGATACAGATGATTCTGAGTGAGGCCCATAATGGCCGAATGTCGATACACCCGGGTAGCACAAAAATGTATAACGATTTGAAGCAGTTTTATTGGTGGCCCGGCATGAAACGGGACATATCTGAGTTTGTCTCCAAATGCTTAATCTGTCAACAAGTGAAAGCTGAGCACCAGGTACCTTCCGGATTACTTCAGCCGATTATGATACCCGAATGGAAATGGGATAGAATTACTATGGATTTTGTATCCGGTCTTCCTATGACACCGAGTAAGAAAGATCTTTGTTTGGGTTATCGTTGATAGATTGACTAAATCACTCATTTTGTGCCGATGCGCACCGACTATTCACTTGACAAACTCGCGAATTGTATGTGTCGCAGATTGTAAGATTGCACGGTGTACCGAGTTCCATTGTTTCAGATAGAGACCCAAGATTTACCTCGCGATTCTGGAAGAAGTTGCAAGAGGCATTAGGTACTAAACTACATTTTAGTACAGCCTTTCATCCGCAAACAGACGGTCAGTCTGAGCGAACTATTTTGACACTTGAGGACATGTTGAGGTGTTGCGTTCTCGAGTTCAAGGCGACGTGGGAACGATACCTACCCTCGATTGAGTTTGCTTACAATAATAGCTTCCAATCTAGCATAAAAATGGCACCTTATGAAGCCTTATATGGTCAAAAATGTCGCACACCATTGTATTGGACTGAGCTCAATGAGAACAAGATACACGGGGTTGATTGGATTAAAGAAACAGAACAGAAGGTGGTCGTTATTCGGAGTAATTTGAAAGCTGCTTCGGATCGTCAAAAGTCCTATGCCGATTTAAAACGTAAGGACATTGAATTTCAGGTCGGAGATCGGGTGTTCTTAAAAGTTTCTCCGTGGAAGAAAATACTCCGATTCGGTCAGAAAGGCAAGTTGAGCCCGAGATTTATCGGACCGCATTTAAGTTATTGAACGTATTGGACCGGCTGCTTATAGATTAAGATTGCCCTCCGAGTTAGAAAAGATACACAATGTATTTCATGTTTCGATGCCCATAAATACTGGATCGGATCCGTCCCCATGTGATCACCCCGTCAGAGATTGAAATTCGATCTGACTTGACCTATGATGAGGAACCGATCCGTATCTTGGCTCGGGAGACCAAAGAGTTAAGAAATAAAAGAATTCCATTAGTAAAGATTCTATGGAATCGTCACGGAGCTGAAGAGGCTACGTGGGAGCCTGAAGAGTCAATGAAGCAACAATATCCGAACCTTTTTAACGGTAAGATTTTCGGGGACGAAAATCCTTAAGGGGGGGAGAGTTGTAACAGACCAATTTTGACCCTAATCGGAACGGTGGTTTCGGGACCACGAATCCGAGCTTGAGGGATATTATAATATTATGTTTCGTGTTTGTTATGTGTGATTTAGTGAGTGCAAAAATTTCGTAGAAAATTTTAGCTATCTAAGTGTCTAATTTGCTAAGAAGGCTTAAATTGCAAGAAGGATTAATGTAGTGGGCATTATAAAAAGGGAGCTAAATGAATTGTCCATAAAACATGGGAATTTGCATGTCAAATTCCCCACATTTGAACAAGGTGGACGGCAAGCATGCATAGATGCTCTTTTTTTATTTTTGTATGATATTTAGGCATTATTAAATTGAAGCATGCTATGAATATATGCTTTTTAATTACACATATATTGATTTTAGTAATATTGTAAGAAAAAGCATGCCATATTTTTTTGTTATGCTAAAAAGATAAAAACAAAAAGGAAAATAATTTCCCTTCACTCATCCTCTCTTACCCGATTCCTACTTTGAAGAGAAGGGAAGAGCTTCATCCCCTATTCGGCCTTGCATGCACTAGGATAGGTAAGAGCTTGATCTTAATTTTGAAAACTCACCTTGATATGGCTTAAATTCTTAATCTCTTCTTTTGAAACAAGCAAAAGACTTTGTTAATATGGGTAGGAGGAGATTCGGCCATGGGTGCTAATGTTGTAGCTTCTTGAGTTGATAAGTTAGATAGTATGAAAAGAAATGGCATGAATAGGTGAGAAGATTATGTTGATTGGCTTGAAACTACCCTACTAGTTGGCGAATAATGGGATGAATATTCATGAAAATGTTTCTTCATGTGTTTTGATGTTAGGCCATTCTTTTATAATGAAATTCACCATAGAAGACTTTTATTTGTGATGTTAAAGTATTGGGGGAGGGGATTAAGTCCAAGACTTGATTACTTGAAGTAAATTAGTGCAAGGGGTAAAATGGATGGAAAGAAGAGCTAAAAAGAATTCTAAGAACCTAAGGGCCATTCGGCCATGGAGAAGAAACCCAAGTGGATTGAAATTTTATTGTGGTGTTCAATAGGTTAAATTAGATTAGTTAAATGCTTGAATTAGATGTGGTTGTTAGCTTGTTTCTTGGTTGTATGTTGAAAGAAAATGTATGGGTATGGAACTAGTATATTCGGCCATAAGGGAAAATGAAATTGAGTTAACATATTTGATTGTATATGTGTAATTATATTAAATTAAGATACGGCTAGATGAGAAGATAAGATGTAAGCTAAAACACATCAAGGAAATTACTACCAAAGTGTTCCCTAATAATTTGAATGCACTTGAACAAAGTAAGGGATGTATGCCGAATGCACATTGTTATGTCTTGAAATTTTGTATTTTATGATTTTGTTCTTGAATTGAATGGACGTGTGGTTAATTGGTTAAAATTGAACCAAATTAGATCGGGAACAAAAAGATCAAGATCGAGGAAAAACAAAGATTATCGAGTAGCCGATTTGCACGGCTTATCGACAACTGAGGTAAGTCCTTTAGTTAAATCATGTCAAAGAGTAAATTATGGTTATCTTGACTATTAAAAATTTATGAAGACTAACGTCTAATTACATCATGGCCGAATGTACATTGACATATTGGTTGATAATTTAAGTTGAGAATATGATGGAAATTGTTTTGGCTAATGCAAGGTGAATAAGTAAGTTTTTGAGTTACCTTACATCTAAAGATTCTTTACATATCTAGTGAATGATATAAATTGTATAAGCTTGGTATAAAACCATGAGTTGGTCGATTGTGATAGTGATGGATTTGATTGATTTCAAATTTATTAAATGCAATGGTAATGAAGGTATATGATTCGATATGTATAGTGAAAATGTGAAAAGCATGTAAAGATATTTTGACATTCGGGCTTTTATGCCTAGCAGGCCTCGTGCCGGTGTTATCTATCGGGCTTTATGCCTAGCGAGGCCTCGTGCGGTGTTATCTATTGGGCTTTTATGCCTAGCAGGCCTCGTGCCGGTGTTACCTATCGGGCTTTACGCCTAGCAGGCCTTGCGCCGGTGTTACTTTTCAGGCTTTTACGCCTAGCAGGCTTGATGCCGGTGATGAAATTTACCTAAGAGGAGTTTAATCCTTGTCAAGACAATTTAGAACTAAATTGTCACGAATATGGTTCGGGTAAGTATATGAGGTATGTTATGTTAAATATTACTTGTGCCAAATTGTTATTGATGAATGTAATTTGACGGAAGTCGAGCTTAGAACATGCTATTATGGGACAATTGATTTGCATGTATAACTGCTATGAAAGTAGGTTTCGAATTATTAATATTTGGCCTTGTGTAAACTATCTACTTAGTTGTTTATGTAGAATGCCATATGTGGACTGTTTCATCTTCATAAATAATTAAATGTTTCAATTTAAATGAGTTGGGACTTACTAAGCTAGTAAGCTTACTCGTTTGAGATGTTTCCTCTGTTTTATAGATTAGGAGCAAGCCACAAGCTCACCGGGATCGTTGGGAAGTCGCTCACACTATCAACCTACTTTTTGGGTACTCCTTCATTTTGGGTTGGTCTTTAATAGAAGGCATGTATAGGATAGGCTTGGTTTGTTTGAGGAAATTTTACGGTTCTCATGTAAACACTAAAAAGAATAGCCATGCGAAAGTGGCTAAAATTTTGTTAAGTACGTTGGGTGTTTTGATGTAAGTTGGTTCATGATGGCATTGTCCATGCTTTCCTAAACAAGTTAATCGTTTTACTAAGGAAATGTTTGAATATAAATTGAATCCTTGAAATTACAAGTAAGGAGGTTCGGGTAGGAGCTAGTTATTTTTAAGAATGAAATAAAACAGCTTGTAGCAGCAGCAGTGACGCGAGTTAGGAAAATCACCAAAAATAGGGTATAATGAATTTGGAGACGAGTGAGTTATGAATTTGAACCTTAGTGTGTCTACTTTTACATAAAAGAAATAGAGTAGGAAAAAGATTTATACCTTATGAGATAATTAAGTTTGAACGAAACCTGTTCTGAATGAATTCGTGAGTCACTGTCCTGTTTTGGAAAAATTGTCAAAAATTGTACAAAAATAATTAGGAATCATGGTTTATATGTGTAGAATCCTAAATGAGTCTATTTTTCATTGGTATAAATAAGAACACCATTGGAAAATTGTGCAATCAGATAACTGCAGTTTTATAAGGATAGGTCAGAACTGTCCAGCAGTGTAATAAGGGTAACTTTGAAGAATAAACTGTACTAATTGGTCACATGAAAAATTCTAGAAAAATTATGGTGAATAGATATATGAGTCTACTTTCAAGGAAAATTTACGGATCGGAATTTCGAACTCTATAACTCGAGTTATAGCCAAATTAAGCGGCACAACGCAGTTTGACAGCTTTAAGATTTTCGTGTGTTGAACGAGTAGTCAAGTCTTGTAATGTCTCTTACTTAATTCCGGCGATGGTCTCGAGTAAGGGGTGTTACAAATCCTACTAGGATTTGGATTTATAGTCGAATGGCTCTTTACTAAGTATTAAATGATTGAATGTAGAGAATTAAGATCTAAGGCATTAGATCAAGCTTTTTAGGATTTGGATTGGAAACCTTAAGCGAATCAGGTGTGTACCCTTACTAACCTTCAATAAATTACGTGGTAATTATTAAATATATGAATATGTATCAGTATGTGAATGTGGTTAAGTACCAAAAATGTGGTAAGGAGTACCCAGGTATGTTTCCTACTTTTGATAGGATTATGAATGTGTTATATTCTGAAAAGTGACATAATGTGAATTTAAGTATGATGTGAATGATATGTAATAATTGGGGCATTTGGGATATATGTGAAGGAAGAAAGTGAAGGTGTTGACTTCGGTCTCACCAACGAAGGTGTTGACTTCGGTCTCACCAACGAAGGTGTTGGTTTCGGCCTCACCAACGAAATATGGTGGCTACGGCCCCATTGAGTGAATATGGTAACGGTTACATTATTTGAATATAGTGTCTAATGACACAACGTAAGTGGGCGATGAGCACGCCGATCGCAGCGATCGCTTCTTCGATGGTGGTGTGTAGCGGATGGAGGGTTGACTTAGTAGTCCCCACTTGTGCGCGGTTGGTACGGGTGGTGTGTAGCGGATGGACCTTTAGGTTTGGGTTTGGGTTGCATCATTATTTGATCTGAATATGCTTTGATATGAATATGTATGCACGAAATGTTGATTGTTAGTTTGTGTACACATTGAGTCATTGACTCACCCCTTTGTGGGACTATTTTTGAGAAATGAGCGAGAATGGACCGGGTCTGCAGGAGCTAAAGGTGGCCATGCATCACTTGAAGAATTTATTAGAATCTGGACTTTACTCAATTTTAGTATTTTCAATTTTATCTTTGGGTTTGAATGATGTAATAAGGCCATAAGGCCCAAGTTGGATGGTTTTATTTCCTGCTTTTATTTTCAGCTTGTTATGTTATGAATTATTTTTGACTAAGTTTAATTAAATTTATTTTAGAAATAAACCCTAAATTGTTTTGTCCCCAAAATTAAATGTTTTCTAAATTAAATAAATGGGTTTCCAACCTAAGCCCAACCCAAAACCAATATCTTTCCAAAAATTCACAAAAATTTTCCAAGTAACAAAAGAATTTGAAGCCGATTTTCTTAAGGAACATACCAGATCCGGTTCGGGCTCGTGGGCCGGGTGTGGGGTGTTTCAGGTTATGTGTAATGGTTTAGGGTTTATGGGACGGGTTAGGGGTTTAAGGTTTAGTTTAATTAGTGTCTTTTAATTTATATATTAAATAATTTATTATATAATTGTAAAAAGAGATAATTTTAATTTTAATATATTAAAATTATGATTATAATATAAATTATTTAATAGATAAATAGATAAACTTTATATATTAAATGGTTTAGGATTTAAGGTTTACTTAAGATTTGTTAAATGATGAAATTTTATACAATTAATTAATACTTTTATATTTAAAAATATTTAATCTAAACCATTTGATATATTTAAATATTAGATTTAAAAAAAACATTGATAAAAAAAACTAACAAAATGATATGGATAGGTAACTATCTATTTTCTATAGGACCAAATTATAACAAATAAAATGAAATACAAAATCTAAAATCATTCCACATCGGATATTTAACAAAATAGCTATATTTTAGTTAGGAAGAAATATCTCTAATGAAATGGAGATTAGATCAGAAAAGAATAATATAAAATCATGATTAAAGTCTCAATCTTTAATAGAAATTTGATATGTGAGAGATTGATTGTTTACGTTGGATAATTCTAACTTAATAATTAATTACAACCATTTAATCATTTGTTTTCTTATTAAAGTATACGATATTTATTTTGAGAGTACTTAATTTTTTTTATAAAAATCAAATTTATAGAAAATAGTAATAATAAATGTTTTATAAAATCACTTAACTAATAATTTTTAGCAAACAAAATAAAATATTTTTGACAAAGCAAAACGGCGTCGTTTAGTTTAAAAGGAAATGATTTTTTTGTTCCTTTTTATTAAAAACGCTGTAAAATCAAATTTCTCCCTTGAAACCCTAATTTCCCCCCTAAAATTGGTATCCTCAAAACACCATTTAGTTGTTTCTCTCCACCATCACGGTCTTCATCATCACCGTTCCCCTACTTTTGCTACTTTAAGCTCCTCTTCTTCTCAACCACTTTCATCAACAGCAGTAACTCCTCCTCCTCCTACTTTAGCATTACTATTTTTTTTCATTTTATTATTATTATCAACTTTGTAATTTGAAATGCTAGATTTTTAGGCATCATCTTTGCTCTCTACACATAATAAGGAAATTTTTGCTCTCCATCTCATTGCGTTCGTCTTCGCCGTCGGCGCCAAACGACTCCGTAGCTTCGTACCCACTCTCACTCTCACAAGAAATTCACGTTCGTCTTCGCGTTCGTCTTTGCTGGTAAGAAATTCACTGAGAACTTGTACAATATTTCTTTCTTCATAAGATTAAGAACTGATTTCTCATTTACTTGATAGATTAGAAGCAGAATGTTATTACCACTTCGTTGATGATAAGACAAAAGATTGTGTCCCCAGTGATCTCATGTTCTATATTTTGCTATAAAATATCTAATGGTTTGAATAGTTATTCATGGTCACTTGAGTGCCAGATGCATACGATTTTGCCTATAGATTCTTGCACTAAAACAAGCCTTTGATATAGGTTCTCTTTATTTCTTATTTTCTGAATAAGAGAAAGTCAGTTCAGTTTTTCCATGTATTAGTATCCATTTTGCATGATTTTAAAATTTGAGAAATATGCGTATCATTTTAAACTCAGTTCATCTTCTCTTATAAGTTCAACTTTTATTTCCTGTATCCTAAAGTTAAATTTGGAGGTTTCTTTCTAATATTGTTGTAACTTGCTGGTTGCGTATTTGTGTTTGACATCATGTTTACTAATGGAGAGCAGTAAACGTCTTGAACCCTCTCTTGGAATTGTTCTGAGTTTCTTTTATTGACATATATCTATATAGATATATAGACTAAAAAATTGAGGACAAGTTATAGGAGGAGTGTTTTCTGATTCTATGAATGAACCAAAAAACAAGAGCTTTCCCATGAGCAATAGTAATGATATATAGACTTTTTGTTTAGAATATCTTTTCAAATGCTTGAGACCAAATTTTGTTTTTTAAGTTTGTGAATCATCTAGAAAAAAGGATTTCGAAATTTGGTTTGCTTCGATAAAGTTGTTAATGTTATGCATATGCTATCTCCAATGTAAAATATCTAGAACTGGGTTCTTTTGGGGGGTGGTTGAGAAAATTTTCGTATGAACAAAATAAATAATTGAACATTAAAGTTTGATATTTAATAGATGGTAGAAAGTTTTCTCATAGTTTTAGGCAATCTGAGCTATTTTTCCTTCTAGTTTCATTGATTGTTTGTTTGCTTACATTAATCGTTGCTCTATGATTCCTTCGAGGACCAACCTTTGTTTCTTGTTTTTTTCTTTGGTTTTTTATGTTTTTTTATTTTTCAGTCCTGCATTCCAAAGATTTGCTATGAGGGCATCAAAGAGGATAGAAGATATCTCCAGTATGGGTATGTGCATGTCTCGTCTTATTACTATGATCTTTTTCTACATTCTGTGTGTGAATTTAACCTGCTATTATCCTACAAAAAGCCAACGAAAGACCTTGCTGATGTTAATTGTTGGCTTTGGTGCATGCAGCTAAGAAGAAGAGGGAAGAACTCACTGAACAAATGAAACAAATCTCGAAAAACATGGAGGTTGGCTGTAATTATTTAACTTGATATTAAAACTTTACCTTTGGTGGATGTTTTATTGTTTCTAACCACATATTGTTTTCCTTGCAGTCTAAAAACTAATGATCATATTCGTACAACTGCTCTGACCCTCTCGTAGTTTTGGTAATCTCTAGCTTATGTACTACTATATGAATTCATTTTCTAAAATAGAGGGGTGTAATTTGGCACCTCTAATCCACTGGTTATGGTACTGCTGCATGTATTTCAAAGGTGGTTTATTCTCTTCCAATTGGATAATGTAGGAGAAGTTTTCTTTTTGAATATGCAATGATACATATATATATCCCATTTATAATGAGTGATATTGACAAGCTGGTGGTAGTATTATGTTACATGGAACTCGTAGTGACTTTGGATAGTGGCATTTGCTCGTTTCATTCGGTCTTGATGTTTATATACTTTTCGAGATGATGTTAAATTGATGAAATAAGAGGTTAAAATGTAAGGCTTGTGATTTAAGGTAAGTTCAAAGTACTTTTTGCCTATGTGTTGCCCTACTCCCTCTGCCCCTTTTCTTCCTATTTTCCTTCTCAAGCATGATAGAAATATCAACTGTAATTAAAGGTTACACAGTTTCTTCAAACAATTGTCTGCTTTTACAATTGTTCTTGAAATTATCGATTTTTCAAGCTAATGGGTCTTGATAGCATATCTTATTCATTTTGAGAATGTTAATGTATAATCTGTTTGAATTTTTAGCTTAAGTTTGGTTTTAGGTGGTTGTGTATGCCTTTTCCTAGATCCCCATTTTCTCCATTTCCGTTTTACTTATTTTACGTAAGAACCTTTTTCAGGAAAGAAAAAAAGAAGAGTTTAAAGTGCATTTTGATATATATTAAATCATGAACTATGCATCTAGTATTTCAATGAGCTTTAAATGGAGACTGGAACATAGCAATAAGTATTGTGGTTCTTTCATCTTCATCACTATTTTCTTGTAAATTGCACTCTTACATCAATAGCCCTGTGTTGTTGGGGATTCTGCTTGACAAGCCTGAGTTTGAATCAATACCTCGTTTTCTTTTGGTTCCTGTGTATCCTGACTCTTTCTTTATCCTGCAAAGGGCATTTATGTTCTTTCTATTCCTTTTCTTTTGCAGAATCCACTTAAATTGGATGAAGGTCAACATCGAGGAAAAACTTCATTTGTTGAGCATCAGACATTTTTTCATCTTTACCATAGTTTTCATCGGTTATGGATATTTCTCGTTATGATGTTTCAGGTTTGTAATTCTAAATCATGGTTTATTTCCATGTACAATTATCTATTTCTTTAATTTATTTGTCTATTCTTTCTCTCCTCCTTTTTCTTCTTCTTTGATTTGGTGCATAAAACTACAGAGAACACATGCCAATAAAATGTGACTTTTCTCTTCTCCTTTTCCTGTCACATATTGTTAATATATGTGTGTAATATATTTTCCTTTCTGCTATTCTAGTCTTATTTTAATTATATTCTTTTATAGAAGTCAATAATATCCATATCCATCTCCATCCGTCTCTCCCTTGCCCTCTCCTTATTTAGGTGTTAGAATTTGGATAATTGAGTTTTTCTCTAATAGGTACAAAAACAAAATTTTTGTTTTCCCTTTGGTGTAGTCCAGAGTATCCCTTCCGAACAAATGCATTAGAGAAATGATAAGGTACTGAAATACTTGGAAGTGATATAATCAATTATTCACGTGTATGGAGCCCACAAAGTTAACTTAGAGGCTAACAGGTTATACAAAGATGCTAGATATTGAATTACTATTGCTTTATGATACTTGCAAAGTATTGATGGAGCTCGAAACTAACTATTATTTCGACAAAGGTAAGCGCACCTATCAAACAGTAGTATAGCTGTGGTGAGTTCGGAATATCGTATCCTCAAGGACCAAGAGTACTAGCATTAACTATCTTTTTATTATTTAGCCTAATAATTAAGGGAATTTGGTTTTTAATCTAAAATTAACTAACTAATTTATTTAACTATGAAAGTGACGGAGAGTAAATTGGGAAAATACTTTTAGACAACTTTATGAGATAGGCAATACCTAAGGAAGAATCCACCTAGACTTCACTTATTACTTCTGATTCATGCGATTTATTCACTTGGCTTAATTCGTAGAAATCCCTGATTTATATTAATACCTTTATCAAAGCTACTAACAACTGACTGTAGGTTGATTAATTGAAATCTCTTTCTAATTAAAATCCTTATTGTCGCACTAACTCGATCTATGGATTCCCTTATTATGTTTGACCCTAATCCGGTAGATTTTCGTCACCCTATCTCTAGGGTTGCAATCAACTCCACTTAATTGTGTTGATCTACTCTTAGATAGAGACTTTTGCTCCACTGAATAAGCACATTCGACTTTAATCAATAACCCGAATTATCAAAACAAGAATAAAAACTCACAATTAAGAATAAGCACAAGTATTTATCTCATAAATCAAATAATAATAAGATCTGTCTGAAGTTTCATCCCCTCAGGTATTTGAGGGTTTAGTTCATACTAAAAGATGGAAACATCATAAAAGAAGAAAAACAACAAAAACATAAGAAAACTCAAAAACTTCTAAAGAACTTGATGGAAGGTTCTCAGTCTTGATGGAGATCCTTCTCTTAAGCTGTTCCCGACGGCTGTCTTGGAGTATTTTCTCCTTCTACTCGGCATCTATTCGACGTCCTGTCAAACTCTATTCGATCTCTAGTCGATGTCCCTTTTTAGGTTGCCTCCTAGGGTGTTTATATAGGCCTCGAGATGCCTTTCTTGGCCCACAAGTATCTTATTCCGAATAGAATTCATCTTTATTTCAGCAGGGACACGCCCGTGTGACACGCCCGTGGTCGATAGCCCAAGCTGTGTTTGATCCGGCTTGCTACACACGGCCGTGCGATCCATCCGTGTGCGGTGGTCCAGGCTGTGTAGGCCCATTTTGTCCCTTTTTGGCCCGTTTCTCGTTCTTTTCAACTCCTTAAGCTCTCCTGTGTATAAAACATGAAATTAAGAGATTAGGAGCATTAAATTCATCAAATTCAATAGGAATTCATCCAAAATTGAGCCAAGTATGGGGTTAAAATATGTGTAAATTATGGTTTATCAAATACCCCCACACTTAAGCTTTTGCTTGTCCTCAAGCAAAATTCTCAGCTCACAATTAAAATTAACTTTCATGATTCATCATCCTTGTCAATAATGTTTCATTATAATTCATAGATAATTCATACATTGATAATTTGAACTAAAAGAGTCATAAAGATTCAAACAATCTAAGTCATAAATTTTTATAGCACGAAAGCATAGGTGTTTCCCGTTACCTAAATAATTACCTCTAATTCAAAACCGACAAGAATTGAAATCCTCACTAAAGATTCACTCAAATCACTCAAGGTGTTTAAGGTTCAAATTAAGTACTCAAAAGTTAAACATGAAGAGTTAATCCCATAGGCTTGCACGAAAATCAAATCTCAACCACTATAAAATGAGATGATATACAAATCAAAAGGTCTTTAAAGGGTTGTAATGGGGCTTGGGTTAAAAGTGTGGATATGGGCTGAATTAGAAGGCTAGAATTGAGATTGAATTGACAAATTACCTAACTAGAAACAATGAACTAATAATGAAAAATTACATTAATAACACGAGCTTCTTCTAAAGATGTGAATTTAACTGTTTAAGCTCAAGAACATAGAACTAATGATGAATATACTTTCAACTTTTTTTTTTAAGAATAAGCACATACAATAATAAGATAGAATTTAATAACGAAAATAGAGAACATAGTTAGGTAACTGCTCAAATCAAATCTCGACAAAAAGGGACGTCAAAAGATTAGGATAAGTAAAAATTTTGGTTTTGAGTTAATATTAATGGGTGAGTCAAGAAAAAACTATTTATTAGGATCAAAGGGGTTTACTAGGGGTTAATTATGAAGGTAGGCTTTTTATGAAGTAAGTGGGTTAGACCCTAGGTACCTTTATCATCTTAGTATATCAAATAAAAAATATGGTCTCGACATGTATAGTCGAAGCAAGTTCTAGAATAAAAGATCAATGTTGACACACTCATAATCAATGAAGTGAGCAAGAAAAATATATGCTCTAAAAGGCTCAAAATCTCACAAAAATTATGGTCTTTGATGTCAACCTTGTAAATTTCAAACTTTAAAGTAACATTTAAGTTTAAGGGAACAACCTAATAAAATTTTAATTCTGAAAATGGACTTATCATGCTTGATACCCTAATGTCTTAAAGTTTAAACTATCAATGTACAATTAACTATAACTTAATGCGAAACATTTCAACAAAAATCATAAATCAATGGAAATTTCATTCTAATAGTAAATATGAGAAAACTACTTTAAGAATAAGATGTAATTCAGGGATTTTCTGGTAATGAAATCAATAACCTCCCCACACTTAAGATGTACATTGTCCTCAATGTACAAAGATGGGTAATAACAATAAAGTTAGAAATCATAAGAGAGGGAGAAAAGTGAAACTTCCTGAATTATGGATGAAATCCTTAGAAAATAACCAATGATGAACATGATAACTAGGCAGAGGTGAAGGTGGGGGAGAATACTCTGGTGATGTGTTCGTTCCTTTAGTGGCACCTTGAACCTTTGTAAACTGCAAAGTCATCAGTAAATTTTTAGGGAGTTCTATTAGAGGATGTTGTTATATATACTCGAAAATTAGACAGCCGGAGATAAAAGAAATCGAATTATACTAATAAGAGTTTGAAACAAGAAAGGTAAAGATTTGAACAAATAAATGAAATTAAAAATAAAATTGAAAATAGAAAAAAATAAAAATAAAAATAGAGGGACTCAAAGGTCCTCATCATCAGCTAGGTCGCTAGGTGGTGGCGGCGGCGATATATGAAAATGCTGACAAATCTGATGAAGTATCGCCTCAATGCCGTCAAACTATCGAGCGTTGTTGTCGAATTGCTGAGTACAGTACTGCTTAAACCGAGTGAGGCACTCAGAGATGTTCAAAAGTGAAGCATCCGTATGAACTAGTCGGCGAGGGGAGTGTGGTGCCGAAGGTGGCTCCTCGTGCTGTGGAGGGACATCATCAGTAATGTCCTCTGGGTCATTGGTGGCTTGTAATAGTCTATACTGGGGAGGATTGGACCCACAGTGGCGCTCAATCATCCTTATGTGGAGCATCGTCCAGATGCTCTGTGGGGGATACCTGTCCTATCAGGATGAGTGAGGAGGACTGAGCGGTACTGTTGAGGAGCCCAAAATACCGAGCCAGACGTGTGATGTAGGGACCCATGGAGATGACTCTTCTCCTATGCTGCTCCGTCTGATGTTGAATGTCACGAGCTAAGAAGTATGCTAAGTCGAAGGCGTACCCGTTCGCCAAGCACCATAGGAAGTAGGCGTCGTAAGTGTTGACGATGCCGGTGCTCTCTCATCTTCCTATTAGTGTATGAGCTAAGATGGCGTGTAAGTGCCTCAGGGATGGAGCGAGAGCTGTCACCTTGGAGCGACTGGGGTCATAGGTGGCCAAGACGGGGGCTAAGTTGTTCCAACACCTAGAAGCGAATTTATAAATGTGATGATGGAGGTTCTCGAGATCATTGTCCTCCATGAATTCATCGGTGTAGAGTCCCAAGGTGGCCCCGAACTGTGGGACACTGAGCTCATGTACGATGCCTCCGAGATAGAATTGGACTGTGCCGGGGTCATTGTGGTTCGTTATCACCGTCTAGAGGTGGAACGTGGAACAGAGCTCCAAAGTGAGCTCTAGGTATGTGGGCTCGATGATCTCGAAGAATTGCCGCCATGAATCGGTAGTCAGGAGGGCCCGAACATCGTCGGCTAGTTGGACCTGCTCCAAAGCGGCCCAATCAATGTACCTCCCCACACTGAGGGGTCACGCACGAAGTATCTGAAAAAGGTTTTCGGGGGATCCTGGAGGAAACCATAGGAATGGATGGCACACTTCGGCGGAGGCACTCGAGGAAGTTGTATTAGGTCCCTTCCGGTTGTTAGCATCGGGGACGGCGGTCTTTTTCCCACGTGGGGGAGTCATTATGTACCTGAAAATGTACAAAATTCTTAATAAATCACATATTATTTTCATCCAAAATATGTATTATTCTATTAATTCTGATGCCAAGAAAAATGACATTTTTCTGTAACAAATCAGCATATATATTAGTTGCTATTACTAAACAAGAAAGGAATGATAAACTAACAATCTAATAATGAGATTAGAAAATATGAATGATAGAGATAAACACAGTTCTATACTAAAGAAAAGAAATATAATATCAATGATAATAATGAAATATAATGGAGGGAAAAGGAAAGGTGACTGATGGAGAGCAGTGGTCGGAACACGGGCGTGGTGGTGGTGCGAGTAACACCCCAAATCCAGTCAAAATGCTATGACCGAATCTGGTTTGTCACAGTAAAGAAAACGTTTTTGGAAAATATGATGTCGTCTCACATTTTAAGAAAAACTCTTAATTTGAGCTAAACCGGGTTAACTTAAGATACTTTCTAAACCCATTTTGAAATCTTCTTTAAAGAAGTCCTATTTAACTTGTCAATGCTACAAGTTTGCTTATTTACCCGATGGTAAGATTTTGGGAAATCCCAAAAGTTTGTTTAAGTTGTGAAAACATTCATTTTATAGTTTCTTTCCTTGTTAATCTTGCGTTAATGTTTATCATAAAATTCAAAGGCATTTGTCAAAGTAAATAAAACCCAAAGCAACATTTAGATGGCCTTATTACATCACCGAAAATCCAAAATTTAAAAATAAAGTAAAACCAAAAGTTAACCATTTAAAAAAAACCAACTGTTGAGCATGGCCACCTCGAGTCCATCCCGGCTCCACAATCGCGATCTATGAATTATCTGCAAAATGTGAATGGAAAGGATGAGTCACCGAGACTCAGTGTGCAAATCCCCATCCCGAGAATAACAAAACCCTTACACATTTTCATAAGCAAGTATGTATGTCATGCAACCCAAAACCTAGCCATCCAGAACTCTACATCCTACCCCGTATGGTACCAAACCACTAGTGGTGCCAAACCACTGGTGACCCACAGTCACAAACGATATACATACAAATGTGGTACCAAACCGCTGGTGGTGCCAAACCACTGGTGACCCAAAGTCACAATTAAACATATGTGGGGCCAACCTATTTTGTGGTACCAAACCACTAGTGATAATCCCTTTTTAATGTAATATGTGGGGCCAACCCACTGTGGTACTAAGCCACTGGGACGAGTCACAAAGATATCATATGTGGTGCCAAACCACTGGTGACCCAAAGTCACGAATAACATATGTGGTACCAAACCACTGGTAACCCAAAGTCACAAATAACATATCTTTCCCCTCCTCTCTTTATACCCATTTCAATGAACATGCTCTTACATACATTATTATCATACTTTAGCAATTAACAACATACTGTAACATGGTATATACAGATCCAATAGAGGCAAAAACACTAGCCATCAGAATGGACTTACCCGGAGTCCTCCTTTTACCCACAAGGGTATCATATCGATTTCCACAATTATTCTGGCTTTTAACGATACTCAAGTTATTAACATACTAACACATGGAATATGAAGTGTGTAAGAGATACACACCTGATTACCCACAAGACTACACTTTCTACGTCGATACTGTCGTTAATCGACACTATCGCGATCTGTCTACTCTCCTGCTCGGATGCCGGTCCATACCCAGGTGGCCAATCGTGAACTACTGAGACAGCCCTCTTCTTGAACTTAGGAGCTGGGGTCTCAGATCTAATCCCACCTAACGCTTGATTAGCCTTTGAATCCATAACACACCTTATCACTAAATCGGGTTAAAGCAACGAAATAACAACCATTGGAGATATAGAACTTGAATGGATAGATCCCTTACCTAAGTTGACAAATCTCGAAGATTCAGTGTCTTAGACTAAAGCACTACTTGACTACTCAGTCGGCTAACGCCAAGCCTTCCTTAACACCCTCCAATTGGCCAAGATCTACAAGTTTAGTTTTTACCTTCGGTATTTAACACAATAGGAAATAATTGAATAGCAGAGACACTTACCACAGCACTAACAAAATCGATTGAGAGTGAATAGACAACGACGATAATCTACAGCAACTAAGAGTCCAACGAGAGAGTTTGAGTGACAGAGATTTCGGCTTTTCTCATCATAGCAACCAAGATAGAAAAAGAAATAGAGATCTGAGCATGTCAGGGAGATTCGGCCATGAGATCAAAAGAAAAGAGAGGGAGGCAAAAGGGAAAATAGTAAGATCTTACCAGGTTATGAGTTGTGATTCTGCTAGGAGCAAAAAGAAAGTATGATCTTCGACTAACAAGGTGTTTCGAAAAGAAAAATCAAAATAAGAGAAAGAGAGAAATAATGATTCGGCTTTTGAAGACAAGATGGGGAAAAAATGAACCAAATGGGGTGGAGTAGATTCGGCTAGCACAACAAAAAGAAGATGAAAGAAAGAAAGGGGTTTCGGCTTATAAGAGAAAGTGAATGGTGAGCATAGCAGGTTCGGCCAAGCAACTAAAATAACACAAAAGAGGAATAAGAGGTCTAGGAGAGCATTCGATTAAGGGTATTTTGAGAGAAAAGGAAAAAGAACCAAAGATGCAAAAATATACAATTGTGAGAGGGATTCGGCACAACAGAGAATGAAAGAAAAGCTGAAAACCAAGAAGTGAGACACACACACACCAAATGCCGACAAATAATACCCAAAGCAAACCCAAATTCGGCACACCCACTCCCACTCTCCAAAACCGAATGCACACCATCCACCACTTCAATTTCGGCTAACATACTTCCCCCAACATTATCCCTTCTTTTCCTCCTTACTTTTCTCTTGACTACCTATTCAAACGAATTTGAATACTTCAAACTCCACAAATTTCTCTCCTCCATCTATTTTGAATCTGTTGACTTCTTCCATCCTCATCCATCAGAGTCCAACCTGAGCACATTTCCTCCCTTGTCCAAGCATCAAAAAGAAATACCCAAAGAGGGATTCCTGCAGCTCGAACCAAGGCTCCTTCCTCCTGTATGAGGCATCACTTCCATGCCTTAAGTGGCACCTCCCTTGCCACTTTGCCACTTGGTTTCTTGTGCCAAAACTTGTTATAAAATACCCTTAACACCTAGCTCCTTCAGCTCCCCCTATCAAGTACCCAAAAATAAAATTTTTGCTATGGTTCGGGCCTACCCTTGGCTCATGCCTAGACCCTAAGACACCCTAACTAACATCACATTCATACCATTCACATGCAAACAATTAAAATGCAAGAGCCCCGATTTAAGGATGTTACAGTGCGTGGGCGTATCGATCTTGCATGGGTGTGGACTGCGTGTGGTGTGCATGAAGAAGACAGGGGAAAGAGAAAAATAGGGTGAAGGGAGATGGAAAGAGCGACGGTGGAGTTAATGGTGGTGGCTGGACTGTAGGATGTGAGTAGAGAGGGTAGAGGGTGGCCAGGGCTTTTGGGAGAGGGATTTGGTGGGGAAGTGAAAAGAAGGTCGGTTTAAATAGAAATAGGGGTACAGTGTCAGGGAACATGGTCAAGTGCCTTACTGTTCAGCCCGTGTGTTTTGGAAATTTTGAATTAGGGCACGTTTGAGTCATGTTCCACGCCTGTGTCCTATGGACGTGTTGTGTGACACGGCCTCATCGCACGGCCATGTATGTCTTTGTTCGTTTCTCCCACACCCGTGCATATGATCGCACGTCTGTGTTCGTTAATCAGTGTCGACAACGGCCTTGAGACACAGGCGTGTCGCACGCTCATGTTCTCAGTGTTATCCACTGCTTTGAGGCAGAGGCGTGTCGCACGCCCGTGTCATTTACTTAAAATCAACCACGGCTGCATCACACGGCTATGGCCCTTTTATCACATCCTGTGTTGGGGAAAAGTTTTTGTTCCTTGACTCGCACGGCCTCCACCACATCTATGTCTCTTCTCGCGGTTTTCACACGACCACAGACACGCCTGTGTGCTATACTGTGCGGATGAGAAATCCTGCGTCTGTTAAATTGGTTAGTTCTTAGTTAAATGCTAAAAAATATGGATGTTAGTGAGATTAGTTGTAACACCCCTAACCCGAAACTGTCGCCAGAATAGGGTTAAGAGGCATTACCGGACAGTAAGATTATTTTACAACTCAATTCAATTATCATTATAATACAACAAACATAAACAAATTAGTCCCTTATTAAGGCGTATAAGACCTTAAACACATGCTAGAGAGGGGTTCGGATTAAACCGAAACACATACAGAAACTTCAAGGAAATTTAAAACTTTTCTAGGGTACAGGGGATACACGTCCGTGGGGATAGGCCGTGTGCCTACCACGGCTGCTAGACACACCCGTGTGTCCTCCCCGTGGATGAAACTGACCTTTGCTCCACGACCACCAAGCACGCCCGTTTACTTTGACTGTCAAAAACCACACGGCTATCAGGCACGTCCGTGTGCCATGGCTTTGTGCTCTTAGGCCATATACTGACTTATGCCCACGGTCACTAGGCACGCCTGTATGCCACAACCGTGTGGCAAAAATAGGCCATTTGCAAGGCCGAAATGCCACCCACATGGGTCAATCCTACAAGCACATTTAAGCATAATCCCACACACAATTTAGCAACCAATTTCATGCCAAGTGATCAACATATCATCACATACAGCCTCATTACTAAATATGTTAACTTATAAACCATCTTGTTCAACCAAATCATACACATTATCAAGCATGACTATTCCACAAAGCATTATATTATTATGGCATCAAATCTTCGCTAATCTTACCATACTTAAAAACATATCATAATCACCAAGCCTTACCAAAATGTACTTCACATATCATAAACCTAACTCATTCATAAGTTAGCATCATTTCACTTCCAAGCCAACTCACATGGCAAGGATTAAACATTTCCCAAAACATACCATAACTTCTAGATTATACATGCCATATTTCATCTATTTACATCTTTCCAAAAGTACCAAATCAGATTGTCGATAGTGTGATAGATGTGCTGACGATTCTCGAATTTGAGCTAGCTTTGCTGACACTGTAAAATAGTGAAACAATCACACAGCAAGCTTCCAAAGCTTAGTAAGTTCGTGATACAATATCATAAACTCATAAAATCAAATCAATGTACAAATAAATCATCACATAGATAATTTAACAATGAGACACCAAATTCATATATATTCAATATTCACATAGCATTCTATTCATCTACTTTCAATTTCAACAACCACATAGGTTTCATACATACCTTTGCCAACACATAGGTACTCACCAATCATGCTACTCAACCGCTCGATTTTACATTACGATTTGTAATATCCTGAAATTGGGCTTCTGCATTTTTGCTTAATTTTATGAAATAGCATGTCTTATGTGTTATGGATGTGTTGTGTGCATTTTTAGAACCTTGGACATGTAAGGAAATCCCTTAGAAATATTAAGTTTTAAGTATTAACAGAGGGAACTAAAGCAAGGTGGTCTTAAGAGAATTAGTAGGGAGAATATGACACACAAATTTGGAAGAGTGGCTTGGAGGCACCACTTAGGGCCTCTGGAAATGACGCCATATGCAGTGCAAGGAGGGCTTGTGTTCGAGTCGTAAAGGAGGCAAATAAAGTTTTATTTTGCTGCAAGGAGAGATAGTGATGGACGACATTAAGGCACTTAAGGGAGGAGTTTAATCCCTTTTCAAATTCGGCTAGATAAGGGGATAATTGTTGGATTAATTTGATTAATCTTTAAATGAGGAGATAAAGATGAAAATAAGGGATATGATAGTGATGGCCAAGTAGGGGACTCTAGGCTTAGTAATTTCGGCAAAAGGAGGAAAAATAAGGCCATTCATCATTCTTTCTTTCTCCTTTTCTCTCTGCCGAATTCTCTAGTGCATCTCCTCTTCTCTTTTAATTTTTTTTTACCAAAGCTGAAAACTCAAGAAAGCCTAGCCGACTTCTCCATCTTTTTCTTCTTCAAGATTAGCTCCATTACCGAAAGTGATCAACTTATTCTCTTCTTTTCATAAATTTTCAAAAGTCGAAATCAATCTAGGCCACAGCCAACTATTCTCCAAGTCTTAAAGCCGGATCTCTGTGGTGTCAGGCATAGGTGCTGTCGATTTTGTGGTAAGGGTAAGATTAAGTGCTATTCAATTTCTTTTCTTTCCTTTCTGCCAAAAGATAAAAGGTTAATCCTACTAATATATGTTGGTCGAAACTTTGAAGGGAAGTTTCGGGATTCTGTGACTGTCGACTACAAGGGGAAGACCCTCGGGATATCAGGTCTAAGGTAAGTAAGGTGTAAGTTTAGGCCGAAGGCTATTTATTTGAATGTTAGAATTGGATCTAACATGTACTCTGTAGGATTCGACATCTTCATAGCCAAGATATCACATTCGGGATTAAAAAAAAAATCGCAAGGTAAGGGTACATGTACATTCGGCCAAGGCCTATTTAGTGTGTTAGATGCTATTCCTTATTTATGCAAAGCCGAAAATTAACTAGATTAGTTATATGGTGTTTAGCCGATTACAATGAAGGAATATCAGGGAATTATTGACAATTGGTTAGTGACCAATTGGCAGCAAGGTAAGAATTGGTTGTGTTAATCCTTCGGAATTTGGGTTATTTGGCCGAATAGGCTTTTGCTAACATTAAGTGATTGACTCAATATAGGAATTAGAGATCTAAATCAGTAGATCGGGTTTGGGAATTGGAATAAACTTGCTAAGTATACTAGGCGTGTACCCCACACTGAATCTTAATAGATTTATGGCTCTAATTTATTATATGTGTTAATATGAAAGTATAAGAATATGGCCAAGGTACCATGCAATGGTACAAGTACCCAGGTACGTTACTTTAACCTTAAGTTAATAAGTGCTATGAATAGTGGAATATAGTACATGTGTAAATAATGATAAGAATGTGAAATAAGGCCTATGGCATGAGATTGCATGATATGAATGATATATGGGGCATATGGGATATTATGAATGGGGAAGTGAATGTGGTGACTTATGTCACGATATCTGAATGTGGTGACCTTGGTCACATTATCTAATTGTGGTATCTCATGACACAAAAATATTATCTGGTGGCTATGCCACAATATTTATAAGGGCGATGAGCACGTCAACTGCAACGACTGCCTTCGATGGGGTGTAGCGGATGAAGGGTTGACTTAGTAGTCCCCACGGTGTGCAGGTTGGTACGGATGATGTGTAGCGGATGGTACCTAAGTTTGGGTTCGGGTTTGCATCATATTATTTAATTGTTATATGTACATGTATGACTGGATATGGCTGAATTTGTTAGGACTTAGTGTTGTGGTTACACATTGAGTCTGTTGACTCACCCCGTTGTGGGAACATTTTTCAGGTGACGATCAGTGATGGACCGGGTCGGCAGGAGCTTAGTGGTGGCCATGCTCAACTTGAAGTTTATTAAACTTTGGAGTTTTACATTTTAAGTACTTGGATTCATTTTGGTATTGTTTTCGGTTGTAATAAGGCCATAATATTAACTGTTTAATGAATGATTTTTATTTGAATTTATTATGTTATGAATTTTTATCAACTAAAGATTAAGTAAATTTAATTTAAAGTAAACTCTAAATGTTTTGTCACCTAAAATAAAGGGGTTTTCAATATAAGATAAACTTGTTTTCAACTCGAGCCCAACCCAAAAATAATCTTTCTTTCAAAACACACAGCTTTTCCAAAGTAACAAAAGAATTTTGAACCGTTTCACATCGAGGAACATACCAGATCCGGTCAAGGATCGTGGGCCAAGTTTGGGGCATTTCAGCTTGGTATCAGAGCCCAGTTTTAAACTCTCGACCTTGGGTTTAAAGCCCATAACGTTTTTAAAATAAGGCCCAAACAAGTTTTGAGAAAAACTTTTATGAAAAGAGCACGTTTTCTGGCAGGGCACCCAAGTCTCTGACCCGAAGTCCACCAGGTAAGTACCCCTATTCATTTGTGTGATCTATAGTATGACTTGTAGAAGGGTAGAAATGGAACATAGATAGCATGATAGGTACTTGAACCCTAGGACTAGTTTACCCCAACAATTACATAAGACTTAATGCCTAAACAAACCTGTGGTTAAGTCGCCGAGTTAGGGTGTGGCAACCTCTGTGCGCATGTATAGGATTGGATCCGGAAGAGCCTGGTACTTAAGCAGTCCTAGTGACTCACCTCCTCTTCACTGGAATCCTACCTGGTGCGTAGCTTCGGTTCACTCTAACCAAGAGGACTTACTCACGGGCTAAACCTAATAATTAAAACCCGAAAGGGACTAGCCGTATTTTCATGGAAACCTTAGTTTTAAAATCACTAAATTACCCCTTTAAATTGTAAGTAAAACTTAGTTTGAAAATTTTCCAAAATATTTCCGATTTACAAAATTACCTAAATACCCCTAGTGGAAAAATTACGAAAATGCCCCTGGTTTTAAAATTTCCAATTTTACCCCCGATTTCAATAACACTTTTTCGATTTTGCAAAAATATCCCAAAACTTTATCGTTACAAAATACTAAGACACCTTGATTTGGAAATTTACGAAATTACCCCTGTTTTACGAAATAACCAAAATGACCCTCGATTTTCAAAATTTCTGCAACAACACAAATTTGGAAAGGAAATTCTCAAAAATAACCCCCGAGTTTTGCAAATTTTGAAATACCCTTGATTTATTATGATTTTTTATTTGACCTCGATTTATTACCAAAATACCCCTGTAGGATAAATGACGAAAATAACCCTGGGATAGGAATAGACTGAAAATGTTTGAATAATGAATGTGTGTGGTAGGGATGTTGAATGAATGTGTTCCTCTGAATTAGGATAGAAGACTTGAAACTTTGATTGATCGAAAGAACTGCTATTAAACTCCTTTCATAAAATTTCTTCGCGAATAATTAGTGGAACAAGGACTAATGCATAAAATTTCTTAATCAGATTAAAACGCGAACATAGACATGAGCTCTAAGGGACGTGGTCGCAATGTGCGTGGACGCGGTTGAGACCAAATGACCGTGTCAGAACCCGTTAGGTCAGGTCAAGGATCTGAGAATGAAGTACCACCACCACCACCAGCTGTTGGTACTGAACAGCAAGATCAGACGGGAGACGATGCTGTATTGCAGGCTGTGCTGTGAGTTCTGAATATGATGGCTAGTGCTAGAGGAAATATGGGAGCTCGGAAGTCTGTACCCGAGCGACTCCGAGCTAACGGAGCTGAGGTGTTTCGTGGAGTATCTGGTGTGGCACCCGATGCAAGATACCGAAAGCTTGGTTGGAAGCGACTGAGCGGATCATGGATGAGCTTGAGCTGACTGCTGAGGAAAAGTTGAAAGGGTTGGTAGCGCTGCTACGTGATGAAGCATATCAATGGTGGCTCACAGTTAGGGATGGTGCCACGGCTGAGGATCTGACTTGGGAGTATGTTAAGGCGGCGTACAAGAAGAAGTATGTTGGCATGCGTTACACTGATGCGCAAAGGAAGGCATTCTTGGGGCTGGTTCAAGGGAATAAGTCCGTAGCGGAATACGAAGCTGAATTTCTATGATTGAACCGGTATGCTCGAGGAGTAGTGGCTACGGAGCATGAGCGATGTGTTCGATTTGAGGACGGACTAAAGGATGACCTGAGGTTATTGATAGCTCCACACCAGGAGCGGGAGTTTTCTGCATTAGTAGAAAAGGCTAAGGTAGCCGAGGGGATTAAGGACTCTGTAAGGCAGAACTCGGATCGGAATAGGCCAAAGAGAGGTTTTGGATCGTCAAGATCATCTGGGAATGTTCAAAAGAGGCCTAGAGTTGATGGGCCGCGAGGTCAGCAAGCTGCTACAGGAGGCCAGTATCGTACTTATGATCAGTGTGGGAAGAAGCACTTAGGGGAATGTTGGAAAAGGAGGGGAGGATGCTTTAAGTGTGGGTCCAAAGATCATATGACTAAGGACTGTCCTAGGAAACCAGATGAGAATCGACTAGTAGCTCAGAGTGTTAATCAGGCTGGTAGAGGTGGACAGGAGCCTCAGCGAGGTCGTGGTCCGAATGGCCGATGTAATGGTGCTGGTAGAGGACGTGGAACACCGGGCAGAGGTGTTGCTAATACTGAGGCAAGGCAGCTGGGTCTAGTGTATGCGGTTCGCCAGAGGGAGGATGGGGACACGCCGGACGTCATAACCGGTACATTCCTTATTTGTGGCAAGCCTTACTTTGCTTTGATTGATGTGGGCTTGACCCATTCTTATGTTGCATGTAGAGTAGTAGACACTCTAGACATAGCCTCTGAACTTTCTGATAGGGAGATAACTGTAGTAAGCCCACTAGGTTAAACTGTAGAGGTGAATAAAATCTTTCGGAGTGTACCTCTAGAAATTCAAGGAGTAGTATTTTCTGCCGACTTGATGAAACTACCTTCGAAGAATTCGATCTTATACTTGGCATGGATTGGCTAGTAGAACATCAGGCTGTGTTGGACTGTGTAGCTAAGCGAATAGAGTTGAGGACCCCAGAGGATGAAGTGATAGTTATGATCGGAGAAAGAAGAAACTACTTGTCTAATGTAGTTTCAGCACTTAAGGCTGAAAAGATGGTTCGAAAAGAGTGCAAGGCTTTCTTGACTTTCGTTAGTGCGTTGGGTGCTAAGGAAGGGGGAGTTAGTGGAGTAAGGACAGTAAGGGACTTTGAAGATGTGTTTCTGAAGGAATTACTTGGAATACCCCCAGATAGGGAAGTGGAGTTCAGAATTGACTTGCTACCGGGAACAACTCCTGTGTTAATTACCCTGTATAGAATGGCACCAAAGGAGTTGGTTGAGCTCAAGGCTCAGATCCAAGAGTTGATGGATCGTGGGTTTATCCGACCCAGTGTGTCTCCGTGGGGAGCACCGGTCATGTTTGTGAAGAAGAAGGACGGAACTATGCGAATGTGCATAGACTATCTTTAGTTGAATATGCTGACCATCAAGAACAAGTACCCTTTGTCAAGGATAGATGACTTTTTCGATCAGCTTAAGGGGGTGGCAGTATTCTCAAAGATCGATTTAAGGTCGGGATATCATCAGTTGAAGGTAAAGGAGGCAATATCCATAAGACAGCCTTTAGGACAAGGTACGGCCATTATGAGTTCTTAGTAATGCCGTTTGGATTGACGAACGCCCCAGCCGCATTCATGGATATGATGAACTGGGTTTTTCAACCCTACTTGGATAGGTTCGTCACTGTGTTCATCGATGACATCTTAGTGTACTCCAAGTCGGAAGAGGAACATGATGAGCATCTCCGGATAGTGTTGCAAGTGTTAAGGGAGAAGAAGCTTTATGCCAAGTTCAGCAAGTGTGAATTTTGGCTTAAGGAAGTTGCATTCTTAGGACATGTGGTGTCTGCTGAAGGAATAAGGGTGGATCCTAGGAAGATTGAGGCAGTGTTGAATTGGAAACTACCTAAGTCTGTGGCTGAGATTCGTAGCTTCTTGGGATTGGCAGGTTACTACAGAAGGTTTGTGGAAGGGTTTTCATTAATAGCCGCACCTCTGACGAGGTTGCTGAGGAAGGAAGTACCCTTCGTTTGGACGGATAAGCAACAGGAGAGCTTTGAGAAGCTTAAGAGGGTGTTGACTGAAGCTCCGGTATTGATTCAGCCTGAGGCGGGGAAAGATTTTGTAGTGTACTGTGACGCCTCTCATACAGGATTGGGATGTGTTTTGATGCAGGACGGAAAAGTGGTTGCTTATGCGTCTCGACAGTTAAGGCCTCATGAGGTTAACTATCCGACTCACGATTTAGAATTGGTGGCAGTGGTCTTTGCCCTTAATGTGTGGAGGCATTATCTTTATGGAGAAAAGTCAGTGATTTACACAGACCACAAGAGCCTTAAGTATCTGCTGACTCAGAAGGAGCTGAACCTGAGACAGCGAAGGTGGGTGGAGTTACTGAAGGACTATGATTGTTCGATAGAGTATCATCCGGGCAAGGCAAATGTAGTGGCGGATGCCCTAAGTCGGAAGGTTGTGTCGAATCTAAGGGCGATGTTTGCACATCTGAGTTTGTATGACGATGGAAGCCTGTTGGCAGAGTTGCAAGTCAAGCCGATGTGGCTAAGTGAGGTAAAAGAGGGTCAGTTGGCGGATAAGGACTTAAGTGCTAAGATGCGACAAGTTCAGAATGGTGGTTTAAAGGGTTACAGTATGACCAGTGATGGAGTATTATGTTTCGAGGGTAAGGTTTGTATGCCGAAGAATGAGGAGTTGAGGCGAAGGATTCTTCAGGAATCGCATAGTAGCCCTTATGCTATGCATCCTGGAGGCACTAAGTTGTACAGAGATCTAAGGGAACAATTTTGGTGGCCTGGTTTGAAGAGGGAAGTCACAGAATTTATCGGCAAGTGTTTGACGTGTCAGTAAGTTAAGGCTGAACACCAAGTTACATCGGAATTACTTCAGCCAATCAAGATTCCACAGTGGAAGTGGGAGAGAATCACCATGGACTTTGTTAGTGGGCTTCCCCTTATGCCTACTAAGAAGGACTCAGTATGGGTAATAGTAGATCGGTTGACAAAGTCCGCGCATTTCTTACCAGTGCGAGTTGACTACTCTTTGTAAAAGTTGGCGAAATTCTATGTGGCAGAAATAGTAAGGTTGCATGGAGTGCCGGTATCAATCATTTCAGATAGGGACCCAAGGTTTACGTCTCGATTTTGGAAGGCTCTACATCAAGCTTTAGGCACTAAGTTGGATTTCACTACGGCTTTTCATCCGCAGTCGGACGGGCAGTCTGAATGGGTAATCCAAGTGTTAGAAGATATGTTGAGGGGCTGTGTGATGGACTTCAGAGGAAGTTGGGAGGAATATTTGCCTTTAGCAGAGTTTACCTACAACAACAGCTATCAGGCCAGTATTCGGATGGCACCGTATGAAGCGTTGTATGGCCGGAAGTGTCGAACTCCTACGTGTTGGACAGAATTAGGGGAACGTCGAGTTTTGGGTCCAGAGATTGTGGCAGAATCCAAAGAGAAGGTTGAGATAATTCGGGCATGGTTGAAGGAAGCATCTGATAGGCAAAAGTCGTACGCGAATCTGAAACGGAAGGAGATAGAATTTGCTGTGGGAGATCAAGTGTTCCTTAAGGTTTCGCCATGGAAGAAAGTGATGAGGTTTGGTCGCAAAGGAAAGTTAAGTCCAAGGTTTATAGGACCTTATCTGGTATTGAAGCGAGTTGGACCAGTGGCATACCAGTTAGAGTTGCCTTCGGAATTGAAGCAGATGCACGATATATTCCATGTGTCCATGCTACATCGATATCGATCAGACCCATCTCATGTGGTACCAGTTAAGGAGGTGGAGCTGAGGCCAGATTTGTCCTACGAGGAAGAGCCAATTCAGATCTTGGAGCGCGATGTGAAAGTGCTACGAAGGAAATCAGTTCCCTTAGTCAAAGTGTTATGGCGCAATCATGGATCGGAGGAAGCTTCGTGGGAGTCAGAGGAGGCAATGCGATAGCAATAGCCTCACTTGTTTTAGCGAGGTAATTTTGGGGTCGAAATTATTTTAAGGGGGTAGAACTGTAATATCCTGAAATTGGGCTTGTGCATTTTTGCTTAATTTTATGAAATAGCATGTCTTATGTGTTATGGATGTGTTGTGTGCATTTTTAGAACCTTGGAAATGCAAGGAAATGCCTTAGAAATATTAAGTTTTAAGTATTAACAGAGGGAATTGAAGCAAGGTGGTCTTAAGAGAATTAGTAGGGAGAATATGACACACAAATAGGCTTGGAAGAGTGGTTTGGAGGCACCACTTAGGGCCTTTGGAAATGACGCCATATGCAGTGCAAGGAGGGCTTGTGTTCGAGTCGCAAGGGAGGCAAATAAAAGTTTCATTTTGCTGCAAGGAGAGATAATGATGGACGGCATTGAGGCACTTAAGGGAGGAGTTTAATCCCTTTTAAAATTCGGCTAGATAAGGGGATAATTGTTGGATTAATTTGATTAATCTTTAAATGAGGAGATAAAGAGGAAAATAAGGGATATGATAGTGATGGCCAAGTAGGGGACTCTAGGCTTAGTAATTTCGGCAAAAGGAGGAAAAATAAGGCCATTCATCATTCTTTCTTTCTCCTTTTCTCTCTGCCGAATTCTCTAGTGCACCTCCTCTTCTCTTTTAATTTTTTTTTTGCCAAAGCTGAAAACTCAAGAAAGCCTAGCCGACTTCTCCATCTTTTTCTTCTTCAAGATTAGCTCCATTGCCGAAAGTGATCAACTTATTCTCTTCTTTTCATAAACTTTCAAAAGCCGAAATCAATCTAGGCCACAGCTGACTATTCTCCAAGTCTTAAAGCCGGATCTCTGTGGTGTCAGGCATAGGTGCTGTCAATTTTGTGGTAAGGGTAAGATTAAGTGCTATTCAATTTCTTTTCTTTCCTTTCTGCCGAAAGATAAAAGGTTAATCCTACTAATATATGTTGGTCGAAACTTTGAAGGAAGTTTCGAGATTCTGTATGGATCGACGACTACAAGGGGAAGACCCTCGGGATATCAGGTCTAAGGTAAGTAAGGTGTAAGTTTAGGCCGAAGGCTATTTATTTGAATGTTAGAATTGGATCTAACATGTACTCTGTAGGATTCGACATCTTCATAGCCAAGAGATCACATTCGGGATTAAAAAAAAAAATCGCAAGGTAAGGGTACATGTACATTCGGCCAAGGCCTATTTAGTGTGTTAGATGCTATTCCTTATTTGTGCAAAGCCGAAAATTAACTAGATTAGTTATATGGTGTTTAGCTGATTACAAGGAAGGAATATCAGGGAATTTTCGACAATTGGTTAGTGACCAATCGGCAGCAAGGTAATAATTGGTTGTGTTAATCCTTCGAAATTTGGGTTATTTGGCCGAATAGGCTTTTGCTAACATCAAGTGATTGACTCAATATAGGAATTGGAGATCTAAATCAGTAGATCGGGTTTCGGGAATTGGAATAAACTCGCTAAGTATACCAGGTGTGTACCCCACACTGAATCTTAATAGATTTATGGCTCTAATTTATTATATGTGTTAATATGAAAGTATAAGAATATGGCCAAGGTACCATGCAATGGTACAAGTACCCAGGTACGTTACTTTAACCTTAAGTTAATAAGTGCTATGAATAGTGGAATATGGTACATGTGTAAATAATGATAAGAATGTGAAATAAGGCCTATGGCATGAGATTGCATGATATGAATGATATATGGGGCATATGGGATATTATGAATGGGGAAGTGAATGTGGTGACTTATGTCACGATATCTGAATGTGGTGACCTTGGTCACATTATCTGAATGTGGTGTCTCATGACACAAAAATATTATTTGGTGGCTATGCCATAATATTTATAAGGGCGATGAGCACGTCGACTGCAGTGACTGCCTTCGATGGTGCGTAGCGGATGGAGGGTTGACTTAGTAGTCCCCACGGTGTGCAAAGCGGGTACGGGGTGATGTGTAGCGGATGGTACCTAGGTTTGGGTTCGGGTTTGCATCATATTATTTAAATGTTATATGTACATGTATGACTTGATATGCCTAAATTTGGTAGGACTTAGTGTTGTGGTTACACATTGAGTCTGTTGACTCACCCCGCTGTGGGAACATTTTTCAGGTGACGATCAGTGATGGATCGGGTCGGCAGGAGCTTAGTGGTGGCCATGCTCAACTTGAAGTTTATTAAACTTTGGACTTTTACATTTTAAGTACTTGGATTCATTTTGGTATTGCTTTCGGTTGTAGTAAGGCCATAATATTAACTGTTTAATGCATGATTTTTATTTGAATTTATTATGTTACGAATTTTTATCAACTAAATATTAAGTAAATTTAATTTAAAGTAAACTCTAAATGTTTTGTCACCTAAAATAAAGGGGTTTTCAATATAAGATAAACTTGTTTTCAACTCGAGCCCAACCCAAAAATAATCTTTCTTTCAAAACACATAGCTTTTCCAAAGTAACAAAAGAATTTTGAACCGTTCCACATCGAGGAACATACCAGATCCGGTCAAGGCTCGTGGGCCGGGTTTGGGGTGTTTCACGATCTACCTTTGCTATTCTTTTGAATTACTCGCACACTTAGTGTCAATTCATAATTGAAACATATTTGACATTGCACACACGGTGCTAATACGTTAAACCGAACTTATATTGGTAACGCACACACAGTGCGAAATCATTAATCTGAAGCTTTTATCTTATCGCCCACATAGTGCTAAACATCTCTATCCCGTTTCCAGTTCCGCACACTTAGTGCTTTCTATTTCCATTCATCACATAGCATTCCTAATCTTATAATTATATTCATACTCATTCAATTCACATCACATAGATATAATTTAACAACTAGCATTATATCTAAACTTACCTCGGAAGTCGAAATACCGATATGGTCGATTAATCGAGTACTTTGTCTTTGCCTCGATCTCAATCTGAACCTCTCCTCTGTTGGTCTAAACACATTCAAATTCAGCCCATTCAATCACCAAATCATTCATTTGAGTCCAAACACACATATTTAGGGCATTTTACAAAATAGCCCTCACATTTACACATTTCGACACTTTACTCGCTATTTCACATAACCATCAAATTCACATAATTTCTTCTAGCACAAGCTTAGCGAATTTTACTTGTGTTCATACAAACCCTCACACTTAATTTATTTCACATTTTAATCCTTTAAAATGCTATTTTCTCAATTTAGCCCTAATTAGCTAAATTTATCAAAACTCCAAGAACAAAACATGTTCATTAAACACATATCTTTCATTTAACACCAACATTTATCACAAAGATCACCATTTCATCAATGGCACATTTCATAAACATCATCAATTCACAAAATTTGGGCATGGGTTTTGTAGAGCACGAAGCAACGATTACAAAAATGTAGAAATTATCAAAAACTGAAACCAAATCATACCTTAATTTGCTTGTGCAAGTACCGAATATTTAACAAGCTTTCTCTCTTCTCTTCTTTCTAATATCGGCGGAACCAAGATGAACATTCCACTATCTATTTTCATTTGTTTTTATTATAACCTTATAATATAATAAATAATATAAATTTTAACTTATAATTTTAACATATAAAAACATATATGTTATCATTATGCCGTCCACTATACCCAATTATGGTAAAATTGCATCATAAATCCTCCTCATTATAAAGACAACAACAATTAAGCACTTAACAATCAGCACACAACATTTTACGCTTTACGCGATTAAGTCCTTTTTCATAAATCAGCACACAGTCGATAAAATTATCGCACAGAATTTTCACACAGGCTATATCACATACTATTCACACAGAAAATATCATTAAAATATTTTTACGACCTCGGATTTGTGGTCTCAAAACCACTGTTCTGACCAGGGTTTAAACCAGGCTGTTACAACTCTCCCCCTTAGGGATTTTTGTCCCCGAAAATCTTACCAGTGAATAATTGTGGATGTTGCTCTCTCATAACGTTCTCAGGCTCCCATGTAGCCTCTTGAATTCCATGTTTGTGCCATAATACTTTTACTAAAGAAATTTTCTTATTTCTCAACTCTTTGGTCTCTCGTGCCAATATTCGAATTGGTTCTTCACTATATGACAAATCTGTCTTTATTTCAACCTCAGTAGGAACAATCACATGAGACGGGTCTGATCTATACCGTCCTAACATCGACACATAAAACACGTTATGAATCTTTTCTAACTCAGAGGGTAATCTCAATCTCTAAGCAACTAGCCCAACTTGTTCAATAACCTCATACGGTCCGATGAACCTCGGACTCAGCTTGCCCTTTCGGCCAAATCGAAGTATTTTCTTCCACAGAGACACTTTCAGAAACACTTTATCACCAATCCCAAATTCAATATTCTTTCGTTTCAAATCTGCATAAGACATCTGGCGATCTGTGGCTGCTTTCAAATTGTCACGAATTACCTTCACTTTTTGTTCAGTCTCTTTTATCAGATTAACCCCATGAATCTTATTCTCACTCAACTCAGTCCAATACAAGGGAGTTCGGCACTTTCGACCATAAAGAGCCTCATATGGTGCCATTTTAATGCTAGATTGAAAACTATTGTTATACGCAAAATCAATCAATGATAAATGCTTTTCCCACGTATTTTCAAATTCAAGTATGCAACACCTCATCATGTCTTCGAGGATCTGAATGATTCGCTTGGATTGACCATCCATTTGCGGATGAAACGCAGTACCGAAATATAATTTCGTGCCTAAAGCATCTTGCAATTTCTTCCAAAATCGAGAGGTAAACCCTATATCTTTGTTAGATACTATAGATAGTGGTACTCCGTGCAATCTCACAATCTCAGCAATATACAATTCAGCCAACTTATCTAAAGAATAATCGGTTCTCACCAGAATGAAATGAGCTGATTTCGTTAATCTGTCCACTATCACCTAGATTGCATCTTTCTTACTCGGAGATAAGGGCAAACCTGACACAAAGTCCATCGTGATTCTCTCCAATTTCCACTCAGGAATCATAATTGGTTGTAACAAACTAAACGGAACTTGATGTTCAGCTTTAACTTGCTGACAAAATAAACATTTCGACACAAAGTCAGAAATGTCTCTTTTCATACCATGCCACCAATAGAACTGTTTCATATCATTATACATTTTTGTACTTCTCGGATGTACAGTTAAATGACTATTGTGAGCTTTATTCAAAATCATCAAAATCAACTTTGAATTTCTTGGAACACAAATCCGATCTCTAAATCTCAAACAATCATCATTATCAATTCAAAATTCTGATTCAGTATTCAATTCACATTATGTTCGTTTAGCCATCATTTCAACATCATTTTTCTGAGCATCACAAATTTGCTGTACAAACATCGACTTTACTTTCAATTCAGCTACAACCGCACTATCATCACATAGATCTATCTGATTACTCATAGCTCGCAAAGCATATAACGATTTTCGACTCAAGGCATCAGGTACAACATTAGCTTCACCCGGGTGGTAATCTATCACAAGTTCGTAGTCTTTCAATAATTCTAACCATCTTCTCTGTCGCAATTCAAATCTTTCTGAGTTATCAAGTACTTTAAAATCTTATGATCAGTATAGATATGACATTTTTCCCCAATTACATGGTGACGCCAAATCTTCAATGCAAACACAATCGCAGCCAATTTAAGATCATGCGTTGGATAATTCTTTTCATGCGGTTTTAACTGTCTCGAAGCGTAAGCAATGACTTTCCCTACTTGCATCAGCACACAGCCCAAACCATTCAATGATGCATCACTGTAAACTATGAACTCTTTGCCTAATTCGGGTTGAATTAACACTGGTGCTTTCGTTAACAACACTTTTAACTGTTCAAAACTCTGTTGGCACTTTTCTGGCCACTCGAATCTAACATCTTTCTGTAACAATTTTGTCAATGGAGTCGCAATCATCGAGATGTCTTTCACAAATCGTTTACAATCGAGATGTCTTTCACACATTTCTCAAAGGCTTCCATTCCAAAATAGCAGAGATTTTACTTGCATCAACTCTTATTCCCGTAGCTGATACAATATGTCCCAGAAACCTAACCTCACGCAACCAAAATTCACATTTACTAAACTTTGCGTATAACTGCTTCTCATGTAGAGTTTGTAGCACGATTCTTAAATGCTCAGCATGCTACGTCTCATCACACGAATATATCATCAATAAACACCACCACAAAGCAATCTAAATATGGTCTAAATATTTGATTCATTAGATCCATAAACACTGCGGGAGCATTTGTTAGTCTGAAAGGCATCACTAAGAATTCATAATGTCCATACCTCGTTCTGAAAGCGGTCTTCGGTACATCAGATTCTCTAACTCTTAACTGATAGTAACCATATCTCAAGTCTATCTTTGAAAACACTGTAGCTCCCTTCAATTGATCAAACAAATCATCAATACGAGGCAACGGATATTTATTCTTTATCGTCACTTTGTTCAATTGTCGATAATCAATACACATTCTCAAAGTTCCATCTTTCTTTTTCACAAATAACACAAGAGCTCCCCAGGGTGAGAAATTCGGTCGTGCAAATCCTCTATCAGTTAATTCTTGCAACTGCAATTTTAACTCTTTGAATTCTGTTAGTGCCATTCTATACGGAGCTATAGAAATGGGAGTGGTCCCCGACACTAATTCAATACCAAATTCCGCTTCCCGAATTAGAGGTAATTACAGCAGCTCTTCAAGAAACACATCTGGAAACTCACATACCACAAGCACAGATTCAATTTCCTTTTTCGACACTTTTGTGTCAATCACATACGTCAAATAAGCTTCACACCCTTTTCTCACATAATTCATAACTTTCATCGCAGATACAACAGCTGGTAGTCCTTTCATATCATTAGATTCAATCTGAACTATCTGACCATTCTGACTCTTCAACTTAATACTCTTTCTTTTACAATTCACGATGGCATTATGCAGAGTAAGCCAATCCATACCCAGAATTATGTCAAACTCATTGAATGGTAGTAAAATCAAATTGGCCAGGAAACATATATCACGAAACATCAATGGGCAATTCTTGTATATTTTATCCACTAGGACACACTTGCCTAAGGGGTTCGACACTCTAACCACAAATTCAGTAGACTCAACAGGTAGATTCTTATTCAATACTAAGTTCAAACACACATAGGAATGAGTTGATCCTGGATCTATCAATGTAATGACATCAGTATCAAATAAAGTAAAAGTACCAGTGATAACGTTTGGAGATGATGCTTCCTCTCGTGCACGTATAGCATAGGCTCGGGTAAGTGCTCTCGCTTCTGATCTCAAAGTTGTGTCAGTTGTCCCCCTCTGACTTTCGCTCACATTTCTGTTGTTTCTAGGTGGTCTACCTCTAGCCGTCACATTACTTGGTCTTTCATTCTAAACATTTTCCTCTTCTATCATCTTCGGGCAATATCGAATAAATTGATCTCGAGATCCACATTTATAACAAACTCTATTGTTGTACTTGCCCCAGCATTCTCCCAAATGTCGTCTTTCACACTGTCTGCACCTAGGTTTGTTACTCTTAATGTTACCAACACTTGATTCATTCAAAGCTTGAATTCGTGAACCAGTACTTTGTCTCGAACGATCTCTACTTGGATGTCCAAACGAAACATTTGAACAATTGCTTGCATCTCTATATCTCTTCGCTAAAGGTTGAGAGAACTTATTCATCGATCTCTTTCTTTCATCACGAGCCTTATAATTGGCTTTCTTCATTTCTTTACTGAGCTCCTCAGCCTTGCATGCTCTTTCAACTAACACAACAAATTCATTTATTTGAAGTATCCCAACCAACAATTTAATGTCTTCATTCAATCCCTCTATGAAACGTTTGCACATAGTAGCTTTGGTCGAAACACATTCCCTCGCGTATTGACTTAATCTTACAAATTCTCTCTCATACTCATTAACAGACAAACGACCATGTTTCAATTCTAGAAACTCTTTACGTTTCTGATCAATGAAGTGCTAACTGATATACTTCTTTCTGAACTCAACTTGAAAGAAGTCTCAGGTGATTCTCTCTCTCGCAACCAAAGATATCAATGTTTTCCACCAGTTATAAGCCGTGTTACTTAACAAGGAAACTGCACACTTAATGCACTCATTAGGATTCAACGACATCTCATCGAATACTCTGATTGTATTATCAAGCCAAAACTCAGCTCGTTCAGCATCGTCATCAGATGTGGCCCTAAACTCCTCGGCCCCGTATTTTTGAATCTTGTCTACAGGTGGTTTATTCAATCTGATCGGATCTACAACTTGTGGCACAACAAGTACTTGTGGGGGTGGAGGTTGTGGAACAGCTGGATTCGTTTGAACGAACTTCGTAAACCACTCACTCATCATTCGGGAGAAGGCTTGCTTAGCCGCCACTCCCTCACCATTATCATTCGGCCTAGATCTGGCCAGCACTGTCCCTTGAGCGGGAGCAGGTTCACTACTTTCTACATCCTCAGCAACTGCTCGATCGGGATCTATTACTATATGAAAACACACTTTCAACTGTCAGAATTCATCACACTATCGCAATTTCATATATGGCATGTATAGCTAGACTCACACGCGCTACGTTAGTCCGAGAATCGACTAAATCGTAGCTCTAATACCAATAAAATGTAACGCCCCTAACCCGAAACTGTCGCCAGAATAGGGTTAAGAGGCATTACCGGATAGTAGGATTATTTTACAACTCAATTATGACACAAAGTTAATCATCATCATAATACATCAAACATAAACAAATTAGTCCATTATTAAGGCGTATAAGACCTTAAACACATGCTAGAGAGGGGTTGGGACTAAACCAAAACACATACAGAAACTTCAAGGAAATTTAAAACTTTTCTAGGTTATAGGGGATACACGCCCGTAGGGGTAGGCATTGTGCCTCCCACGACTGCTAGACACACCCGTGTGTCCCCCACGTGGATGAAACTGACCTTTGCTCCACGGCCACCAAGCACGCCCGTGTACTTTGGCCATGGTCGATCCTGTCAAAAACCACACGGCTACCAGACACGTCCGTGTGCCATGGTCATATGCTCTTAGGCCATATACTGACTTACGCCCACGGTCACTAGGCACGCTCGTGTGCCACAACTGTGTGGCAAAAATAGGCCATTTGCAAGGCCAAAATGCCACCCACATGGGTCAATCCTGCAAGCACATTTAAGCATAATCCCACACACAATTTAGCAACCAATTTCATGCCAAGTGATCATCATATCATCACATACAACCTCATTACTAAATATGTTAACTTATATACCATCTTGCTCAACCAAATCATATACATTATCAAGCATGACTCTTCTACAAATCATTTTATTACTATTATAGCATCAAATCTTCACTAATCTTACCATACTTAAAAACATATCATAATCACCAAGCCTTACCAAAATGTACTTCACATATCATAAACCTAACTCATTCATAAGTTAGCATCATTTCACTTCCAAGCCAACTCACATGGCAATGATTATACATTTCCCAAAACATACCATACCTTCTAGACTATCCATGCCATATTTCATCTATTTACATTTTTCCAAAAGTACCAAATCAGATTGCCGATAGTGTGATAGATGTGCTGACGATTCCCAAATCTGAGCTAGCTTTGCTGACACTATAAAACAAAGAAACAATCACACAGTAAGCTTTCAAAGCTTAGTAAGTTCGTGATACAATATCATAAACTCATTAAATCAAATCAATGTACAAATAAACCATCACATAGATAATTTAACAATGAGACACTAAATTCATCTATATTCAATATTCACATAGCATTCCATTCATCTACTTTCAATTTCAACAACCACATAGGTTTCATACATACCTTTGCCAACACATAGTTACTTACCAATCATGCTACTCAATCGCTCGATTTTACATTACGACTAACCTTTGCTATTCTTTTGAATTACTCGCACACTTAGTGTCAATTCGTAATCGAAACATATTTCACATTGCACACATAGTGCTAATACGTTAAACCGAACTTATATCGGTATCGGACAGACAGTGCCAAATCATTAAGCCAAAGCTTTTATCTTATCGCACACGTAGTGCTAAACATCTTTATCTCGTTTCCAATTCCGCAGACTTAGTGCTGTCTTTTTCCATTCAGCACATAGCATTCCTAATCTTATAATTATATTCATACTCATTCAATTCACATCACATAGATATAATTTAACAACTAGTATTATATCTGAACTTACCTCGGAAGTCAAAATACCGATATGGTCGATTAATCAAGCACTTTGTCTTTTCCTCGATCTCAATCCGAACCTCTCCTCTGTTGGTCTAAACACATTCAAATTCAGCCCATTCAATGACCAAATCATTCATTTGAGTCCAAACACACATATTTAGGGCATTTTACAAAATAGCCCTCACATTTACACATTTCGACACCTTAGTCCCTATTTCACAAAATCATCAAATTCACATAATTTCTTCTAGCACAAGCTTAGCCAAATTTTACTTGTGTTCATACAAACCCTCACACTTAATTTATTTCACATTTTAATCCTTTAAAATGCTATTTTCTCAATTTAGCCCTAATTAGCTAAATTTATCAAAACTCTAAGAACAAAACATGTTCATTAAACACATATCTTTCATTTAACACCAACACTCATCACAAAGCTCACCATTTCATCAATGGCACATTTCATAAACATCATCAATTCACAAAATTTGAGCATGGGTTTTGTAGAGCACAAAGCAACGATTAGAAAATTGTAGAAATTATCAAAAACCGAAACCAAATCATACATTAATTTGCTTGTGCAAGTGCCGAATATTTAACAAGCTTTCTCTCTTCTCTTCTTTCTAATTTTGGTGGAACCAAGATGAACATTCCACTATCTATTTTCCTTTGTTTTTATTATAACCTTATAATATAATAAACAATTTAAATCTTAACTTATAATTTCAACATATAAAAACATATATGTTATCACTATGCCGTCCACTATACTCAATTATGGTCAAATTGCATCATAAATCCTCCTCATTATAAAGACAACAAAAAGTAAGCACTTAACAATTAGCACACAACATTTTACACTTTACGCGATTAAGTCCTTTTTCATAAATCATCACACAGTCGATAAAATTATCGCACAGAATTTTCACACAGGCTATATCACATACTATTCACACAGAAAATATCAAATATTTTTACAACCTCGAACTTGTGGTCTCGAAACCACTGTTCCAACCAGGGTCTAAATCGGGCTGTTACATTAGTGCTCGGGTTGCCTCCGGAGAAGTGCTCGTTTAAAGTCTTAAGCTAGACTTACCCTATTTTCATTCCTAAATGAAGGTTAACAGAGTTGAAGCTCATCTCTCATATCCCAAAAATCTTCACCATTATAAATTTTCAGTTTCTGACAATTTAGCTTGAATGTGCCACGAGTCGGATGAGTTACCTCGATTGTGCCATAGGGAAAAATAGTTTTAATTACGAATGGACCTGACCATCTTCATTTCAGCTTTCCAGGAAACAATTTGAGCCTTGAATTGTATAGTAGAACTAGATCTCCTACTTCGAATTGCTTCGGTTGCTTTAAACGAGCATCATGGCGTCGCTTTGTTGCCTCCTTATATAGACGTGAGTTCTCGTAGGCATTAGCGCGCCACTCATGTAGCTCATTCAACTGCATCATTCTTTTCTCACCTGCAGGTTTAAGATCGTAATTTAAGAATTTTATAGCCCAAAAAGCTTTGTGCTCTAATTTAAATGGTAGATGACATCTTTTTTTGTAGACAAGTCTGTACGGGGATGTTCCTGTGGGGGTTTTAAACGCAGTTCTATAGGCCCATAAAGCATCGTCTACTTTTAATGCCTAATCTTTCCTGTTTGATTCAACTGTTTTCTCTAGAATACACTTAAGCTCTTGATTTGCTACTTCCACTTGTCCACTGGTTTGAGGGTGATAAGGGGTAGCTGTTTTATGGTGTACTCCATATTTCTTTAAGACTTTGTCAAATTGATTATTATAAAAATGAGTACCCCTATTGCTAATAATTGCTCTGGCTGTTCCAAATCGAGAGAAGAGTTTCTTAAGAAATCTCACTACCATTCTGGCATCGTTAGTAGGTAAAGCTTGAGCTTCCACCCATTTTGACATATAGTCCACTGCTACTAAGATGTATTTATTCCCAAATGAGCTAGGGAATGGACCCATAAGATCAATACCCCATACATCAAATATTTCACATGATAGCATATATGTTTGAGGCATTTCATCACGTTTAGAGATATTACCTGTTCTATGACATCTATCACATGAAGCAACATACCTGTTAGCGTCTTTGAACAGGGTGGGCCAATAAAAACCTGATTCGAGCATTTTATGTGCTGTCCTGATCCCGCTGTAATGTCCTCTTGAAGGTCCTGAATGGCAATGTTCTAAGATTTTTCTTGCTTCAGCCTTTGTAACACATTTCCTAATTACTTGATCTACACATATACGGAAAAGAAAATGGTCCTCCCAAAAATAGTTTTTCGCATCAGCAAAGAATCGCTTCTTTTGATGATGTGTTAACCTTTTTGGTAGGATGTTAGCAGCTAAATAATTTGCAATGTCTGCAAACCAAGGTACCTCGGAGTCATATATCGCAAATAGTTGTTCTTCAGGAAACGAGTCAGTAGTTCTCCAATATGTGGATTTTCAAGCCTAGAAAGATGATATGCTGTAAGATTTTCAACTCCTTTCTTATCTTGAATTTCCAAATCAAATTTCTGTAAGAGTAAAATCCATCTTATGCGTCGAGGTTGTGCATTAGATTTAGTTAAAAGATAATGAAGAGATGAATGGTCAGTGTAAATGACAACTTTAGATAATATCAAATACTATCTAAATTTATCAAATGCAAAAACCACGGCTAGCAATTCTTTTTCTGTGGTGGTGTAATTTTCTTGTGCGGACGTCAATGTTTTGTAGCATAATAGATCGGTTGGAAATGCTTGTCTCTTCGCTATCCCAAAATTGCACCTACTGCAAAATCACTCGCAGCACACATTAGTTCAAAGGGTAAATTCCAATCAGGTGTAATTATAATTGGTGCATTTATCAATTTATTTTGAGGGTATTAAATGCATCTAAACATTCCTGATCAAAATCGAAAGGCACTTCTTTTTCTAGTAGTTTTATTAAAGGTTTAGCTATTTTAAAAAAATCCTTAATAAACCTTCTATAAAATCCAGCATGTCCTAAAAAGCTTCGAATAGCCTTAACTGAACTAGGAGGAGGTAATTTTTCTATGGTTTCAACTTTTGCTTTATCAACTTCAATCCTTTTCCTAGAAATTTTGTGGCCTAACACAATCCCCTCTCGACCCATAAAGTGACACTTTTTTTCAATTAAGCACAAGGTTCGTTTCCTTACATCTCATTAGAACTCATTTTAAATTTTTAAGGAAAAGATGGAAATAATTACCAAATATCGAAAGGTCATCCATAAATACCTCTATAATATCTTCCACAAGTTCATCAAAGATGGATAGCATGCAGCGCTGAAAAGTAGTAGGAGCATTACTGTAACACCCCTATTCCGAGTCCGTCGCTGTATTAAGGTTAGGAGCATTATCGGACAGATCGGAAACATTCACAGACAACATCATACATTCAATCATCATTCTCAGAAATAATGTCCCTTAAACGGGTCCTCGAGACCTTAATCATACTTATAAGTCGAGTCGGGACTAAACTGAAACTCATATGAAATTCCATTAAAATTTGAAACTTTTCTAAAATACAGGGGAGACACGCCCGTGGGAGGAGACCGTGTGCCCTCCACGGCTTCTAGACACCCCCGTGTATCCATCCTTGTTTATACTGACTATATCAACACGGTCATTAGGCACGCCCGTGTGCCATGGCCATGTACTTTTAGGTCATATACTGATTTCCCCAGCACGACCACCACGTACGCCCGTGTATTTTGGCCGTGTACTTTTATGTTAGCTACTGACTTATACACCACGGCCAGATGACACACCCGTGTCGAGGCCGTGTAATGATAAACTGCATCCTACAATTCACCTACGATCGTTAGGCACGCCCGTGTGCCACAACCGTGTGACATTATAAGCCATTTACAAGGCCAAAATGCCACCCATAAGGGTCAAACCTACAAGCCATATTTAACAAGATATCTCATGCACATATAACCATTAAAAAATACTAAAATAATCAACCAATTCATGCATATTTGTTAACTAAAGTAATCACACTACAATCCATTCAATATTCATTCATTCTAATTATTCAAACCAATTCCAAACATACCAATTTGCATAACTAAATCGAAATTGTTCCAAGCTCCTTTCATCCATATATACTTACCATCTCATAACCATTTCATGTAACAACTAAGCATGCCAAAATATCACATTCATTAAGGCATATTATCAAAACATAATTAGCCAAATCACATGGCTAAGTTCATTATACAACTCATACCAAAACTAGCCTATACATGCCATATCTAGCTATATACATTTTCAAAGTGTACCAAAATAACATTAGTAGTGTGATGACGATCCTTGACGGTCCCGAGCCTTCAGTAGCTTTAACGACCTATAAGATAGAAAAATCACACACACAGAGTAAGCTTTCCAAAAACTTAGTAATTCATATACAAATAAACTACATATGTAAGCATATAAGTATAAAAAAACATAAGCACATTTCTTATACATAACCAACTTCTCACACATATATATATTTTGGTTCATACTTTTGGCCACATTTGCCACCATCATCAATTCAAGAATCATATATAAATACTTAGCTCTTTATGCTCACCTTCACATATCATATTGATATCCCATTATACATAATCATCATAATAAGATCACATAGTGAATTACCTTATATACACACTTAATGTACAATTCAACGTACCTGAAATAGATTCATCTCATTCTTTCTTTAGCTCATTATCAATCTCAACCCCATACTCAAGTATCTATTCTTTCAACTCTTAAAACTATCATTATCCACATAGCTATCATACATACCTTAATCAACACTTAGTTACTCACCATTTATGCTACTCAATTTCTTGATATTACCTCATACTTACATACCATATATTCATTTCGGACAAGCTCATAAATTAATGAATTACATCTCGTTCCTATAATCTCATAAAGTAAGAGCCACTTACCTCATTAGTACTATGTTACCAGGATATCATGCATTATTTACATAAATAATATTTCTCGGGTATCTCCATTAGTGGGTTAATGTTTTAATGGATCCGTAACTCCGTACACTTAGTGCGAATCAAATAACGTATCGCACACTTAGTGTCGTTACTGAAAAAAGAGAGCACACAGTACTATTTATTAGTAATGTATCGCACACTTAGTGCCAATTTCATAACCGAACATAATCGTTATCGCACACTTAGTGCCAATATGTTAAACTGAACTTATTTTTAGTATCACACACACAGTGCATATTCAATAAGCCAAAACTTTTGTCTTTTAGCACACACAGTGCTAATTGTTAAGGCCGTAGCTTCTATCAATATCGCACACACAGTGCTAATCACAAAGTCGAAACTTATATTATTTCGCACACACAGTGCTATTCATTAAAGTCATAACTTCTATTGTTTCGCACACACAGTGCTATTCATTAATTATGATCGCACACTTAGTGCCTCAAATCATAGCCGAAGCTTAAATGATATCGTACACTTAGTGCATTTATAATAAACTGATCTTAAACCGGTATCGCACACACAGTGCCATCCACAAAGTCGAAGCTTATAATATGTCGCACACACAGTGCAAATCATCTCGGTCACATTTCCATTTACGCACACTTAGTGCCACAAAAATCCCTTTCTCACATAGCATTTATAATTCAATGATATCATAACCATTCGTTTCACAACATTTAAACATAGCTTAGTACACTTTTTATATTCGAACTTATCTCGGAATTGATATGCACAATCCTCTCATAAACATCCATTATCAACATTAGTCATAGGAATAATTATGATTTCATACAAGTACGTTTATTTCTATAGTGACTTACCTCGGATGCGGTTTATCGGAAATAAAAATGGCTACTCGTTTACTTTCGCTTTCCCACGATCTAAGTCTATTTTCTTCGGTTTTTGATCTAAACATATTCAGAATTAACCCTTTTATTCACTAGTTCATTCAATTCAATCCAAATACATACATTTAGGGCTATTTGTAATTTAGCCCTCACATTTTATCAATTTAGTCCATTTTTCTCAAAACATCAAATTCAAAAAATCCACACATACACATGCTTGGCCGAATACATATATATCACATACAAACCCACATTTTTCGTCAAATTTACAAATTAGTCCCTTAATTTGTCATTTTCTCAATTTAGCCCTATTAAGCTAAATTCATCAAAACTTCAAGAACAAAACATGTTCATCTAGCTCATATCTTTCATTTAACACCAAAAATCATCAAAAAGCTTAACAAATCATCAATGGCATAACATACAAACATCATCAATTCATTAAATTGAGACATGGGTTTGATAGCTCTCAAAGCAACGATTATAAAAACGTAGAAATTATCGAAAACAGATCAAAAGCTTACCTTGAATTTAGCTCTCAAATGGCTGAAACTTTGAAAGCTTAAAACCTTTTTTTTTCTTTACCACATTCGGCCAAAGATAAAGAAATATGGCTTTATTTTTTTATGATTTGTCTTATAAAATAGCTTATAATATAATAAGGTTACTATTAACTAATAAACAAATAACATATAAAAGCATATATATCATTTTATACCGTCCACTATCAAAGAAAATAAGCAAATTGCCATATAAGGCCTCCAACCTTACAAAGCCACAACGCTTAGGTACTTTAACAAATAGCAAGCAACTTTCACATTTAATACAATTTAATCATTTTGTCAAATTAAACACACAGACAAACAATTTAACTTACGGAAATTTAGCACATGCTTAATCACATATCAATTACACAGAATATAATATTAAAATATTATACGGACTCGAATTTCTGGTCCCGAAACGACTGTTCCGACTAGGGTATAAACTGGACTGTTACAATTACATAATCCAAAAGGCATTCTACGATAAGCAAACGTATCATATGGATATGTAAATGTTTTCTTTTCTTGATCCTCAGGAGCTATTGAGAGTTGGAAGTAGTTAGAGAGTCCGTTTAAGAAGTAGTAGTACATATGCCCAGATAATATTTCTAACATCTGATCAATAAAGGGTAAAGGGAAGTGATCTTTTCTCGTGGCATCATTCAACTTCCTATAGTCAATACAGACTCTCCAACCTGTGGCTGTTCTTGTAGGAATCAATTCATTCTTTTCGTTAGCTACAATAGTCATGCCTCCTTTCTTTGGAACAACCTCGCATGTGACTCACCCAAGTCTCGCGTCGAAATAGGATAAATAATTCCAGCATCTAGAAGTTTAATTACCTCAGCTTTAACAACTTCTTTCATGTTGGGATTTAATCGCCTTTGAGGTTGCACACATGGTTTATACTCATCTTCTATTAAAATTTTGTGGGTGCAAAACGATGGACTTATCCCTTTAATGTCAGAAATTTCCAAGCTATGGCTCTTTTATGTTCCTTTAGTACCTGCAACAACTCATCTTTCTCTTTGGATTCCTGTTCTGAAGAGATGATTACTGGTAGTGTAGAATTATATTCGAGGAATGCATATTCTAAGTGATTTGGTAAGTGTTTCAATTCTAATTTAGGTGGTTGTTCAATAGAGGGTTTTTATTTTAGTTTGTCATTTATTTCAATGCCCTCGTCTTTCTTTTGTTTAGGGGAAAATGTATTAGAATTCAGCTCATTCGTATCATCGTCTACCCCATCACCTTGGGTAAGACACAGTTCCAACGTGTCGTCATGTATGATTTCCTGTAAAGAATATTGAATAAAATGATCAATAGCATCAATAAAATAGCAGGAATAATCTTGTTCTCTAGAATATCGCATAGCATCGTAAATTTGAAAAATAATTTCCTCGTCGCCTACCCTTAGCGTAAGTTTACCATCATCTACATCAATAACAGCCCTAGCAGTAGTTAAAAAGGGGCGTCCCAAAATTAAAGGTACCTCAACGTCCTTATCCATGTCAAGCACAACAAAATCAACAGGGAATATAAATTTATCAACTTTTTCCAGAATATCTTCGATAGTTCCCCTAGGATATTTAATAGATCTGTCAGGTAATTGAATACTCATCCTAGTGGGTTTTGGTTTCCCAAGACCAAGCTGCTTGAACATTTTATAAGGCATTAAGTTAATACTAGCACCTAAATCAGCTAGTGCTTTCTCAATATTTAAACTACCAATTAAACAAGGAATAATGAAACTTCCTGGATCTTTCAATTTGGTTGGTAGCTTATTTTGGAGAATAGCTGAACATTCCTTTTTAAGTTCCACAGTTGATATCTCTTCAAACTTCCTTTTATTTGTTAGAAGCTCTTTTAGGAATTTTGCATATATCAGCATCTGCGAAATAGCTTCAAAAAAAGGTAAGTTAATATGTAACTGTTTAAAAAGTTCAAGAAATTTACCGTATTGTGCATCTAAGCAATCTTTCTTCAACTTTGCCAAAAATTTAACTTTATTCACTTGGCTTAATCCGTAGAAATCCCTGATTTATATTAATACCTCTCTCAAGGCTACTAACAACTGACTCTAGGTTGATTAATTGAAATCTCTTTCTAATTAAAACCCCTATTGTCGCATTAACTCGATCTATGGATTCCCTTATTAGGTTTGACCCTAATCCGATAGATTTTCGTCGCCCTATCTCTAGGGTTGCAATCAACTCCGCTTAATTGTGTTGATCTACTCTTAGACAGGGACTTTTGCTCCACTGAATAAGCACATTCGACTTTAATCAATAACCTGAATTATCAAAACAAGAATAAAAACTCAAATTAAGAATAAGCACAAGCATTTATCTCATAAATCAAATAGTAATAAGATCTGTCTTAGGTTTCATCCCCTCAGGTTTTTGAGGGTGTAGTTCATACTAAAAGAGGAAAAACAAAAAAACATAAGAAAACCTAAAAACTTCTAAAAAAAACTTGATGGGAGGTTCTTAGTCTTGATGGAGATCCTTTTCCTAAGCTGTTCCCGATGGCTGTCTTGGAGTATTTTCTCCTTCTACTTGGCGTCTATTCGACGTCCTGTCGAACTCTATTCAACCTCTAGTTCGATGTCCCCTTTTAGGTTGCCTCTTAGGGTGTTTATATAGGCCTCGAGATACCTTTCTTGGCCCACAAGTATCCTATTCTACATAGAATTCATTTTTATTTCGGCAATGACACGCCCGTGGTCGATAGCCCAGGCCGTGTTTGATCCGGCTTGCTACACACGGCTGTGCAGTCCACCCTTGTGTGGTGGTCCAGGCCGTGTAGGCCCATTTTGTCCCTTTTTGGCCCGTTTCTCATTCTTTTCAACTCCCTAAGCTCTCCTGAGTATAAAACATGAAATTAAGAGATTAGGAGCATCAAATTCATCAAATTCAATAGGAATTCATCCAAAATTGAGCCAAGCATGGGGTTAAGATATGTGTAAATTATGGTTTATCAAGTACAGTGTTATGCTATTGTATTTATTAAATTTGATGATTTTTCTATGCGTTGATTTAACAGAGAACATTTTTATTTAATGGGCTTTTGATTTGCATTTTCAATCTTTAACAAGCTAACCATTCACAAAGTTTTCAAAGCCAATAGATTGGTAAGAAGTATATTTTCATCTTAAACCAATCAAACAAACAAGCTACAGCAACTAAGACATAGAAACATTTATGCCGGGCCTCTCTTCAAGTTCTATTAATTTTATCCATGTCTATTTTGGTCTTGGTTTTCAATATTTTATCCAATACAATGTCAAAGTTTTCATTATTCTAACATGTTAAGCTATCGATCTGCTTCTTATGTGGCTATCCTCATTTGTTTCAATCTTCTTAACGATATCCTCTATTTGCAGTTAAGAAAAAAAGCAAATCATGGTCATTACCACGGTCCCACCCCATAAGGCGCCTATCTCTCCTAAAAGCCGATATCCAGATGAAGTTGGCTGCCGAGGTCCATCTCGATACTAAGAACTGTGATTTCCAAATGGAGCGTTATGTCTTCAAGCGTCGCAATGACATTTAGTTTATTGTTTTTTTCATTTCGTGTATAATTTGGATTCGGTTTTGTTCTTTATTTGAATTATCAGTTATTTAAATTCTTGTGTTTTTATTGCTAAAACTTAAAGTTCCCCCTTTTTATTGCTTAAATTTTATGTGTTTTGGGATTTGGGTTGTTATAAATTCGGTTTTAAGTTTGTAAAAGTTGGGTTTCTTTTTTTTTTATTTGATTTCTAAAGCTTGTAACTTTGAGGAGATATGAGATCTGGTAAAGACTTTGGTTTTAGCTCTTATCTCATTTAATGTTTCAAAATATATTCCATTTGAAGAATCTGTTTGTACTTTATGAACATGTTTTTATTAGCTTATAAGATTAGAATTATCTTTTCAAATGTTATATGCTGAATTGGTCTGAAACAGGAGGTGTCTATTGTAACCACATTTTTTATTCAGCATATCATCAAGGTTATGCTAGATGTATATAGATTTTGCCAACTGCTGTCTTTGCTTATCGCTATAATGTTTTGGATATGCTAAGTTATAATTTCACCTAGAAAGTAAATGCTAGTAACTTTTTGCTTCTAAATGGAGTCTCAGGAGTTATTTACTCTTTGACTTATAATTAATCAACGTCATTAGTTGCAAAATAATTAACATCATTTTTCACTCTTTTGACTGCTTTACTTATGAGACACTGGTTTCTGCATCACTAGGGGTTCTAGCCTTAGATATCCTGCATTAATTGACATGGCTAATGAGATGCAAATAGTGAAGCTAGAGAGGAAAAACGGGAAAAACATAATAAAGCATCTTGCATGGATTTTCTTGTTTATTAATATGGTGAGGAAACAAATGATTGAAAGGATTCAGGCTAAGTGATTTAATCCTTGGTTGTTGAAGTCTACTAAAGCATCAAAAAAGCCTTTAAAGGATCATAGAAGTATTCATCTTTTAAGACCTTGTAACAGGTGATTTGACTTGGCAAGAGCGCAAGTGAATGGAGAAAGCTTAGACTAAATAATCTAAATCCTAGCCAAGAAGACCTGAAAGTATGCTAGACTAGAATACAGAATAGTTATTATTTGCCTATTTGTTGAATAAAACTAATCCTAATTTTAAAGGTTCTTGATGCTAATCAATTAAGAATCATCTTCTTTTACCCAAAATAATCTAATTATGCATAGCTATGACTTGCATTCTTGCACCTTTATTTGTTACTTTTATTTCCATGTGCTACTTTTCTATGGACCAATAGCACTGCTACATGAGGGATTCCAAACTACAATTTATTTCAAGATTTTTTTATTGTGTCATTCTCAAAAATGTATTATATGACTTACAGAACCTGGATATATGGGTTTAGAGGACCGAGGTTCCAGTAATAAATGCTTAAAACCTAGCTGCCTGGCATTGTAGCAAGAGAGAGATCCTGAAAATGAAAGTAATAGCAAATTTGGCATTCTTATTTGAATCTTAGGTTACAATATGACAGGCACTTCCATTTGATGGTTATAGAGATGCTAATTACCGCTATATACCTTTCAGTCAAATTTAAATTTTTTTAATTGATGATTTTGATAATTCTATAAGTGCTTATTATTTTTTTTTCTTGCCTTGTAGGTGATAGGGATATTGGTGACTGGTCTTGAACCAGAGTTTCAGCCAGTTGTTAATCACCTATTACCGTACATTATGTCAAACAAACAAGATGCTTATGATATCTCCAGGTGAGCATCTTAAAAATATTGCCTAAAACGCTCCTCAGTTTGTTGCCTCGATCATCATGTTTCTTTCTTCACTACTTTTGATGCTCATTAGTTTGTAGTTGCTTCAAGACATGACAGATCGATTACATGTGTTCCTTCCCCATCTTGAGGTACATTTTCTCCTTAAATGAGCACTATCTATCCTTTCTTTTGTTTCTTTTTGTGTTTGTTTTCTGGTATTCCTCTGCGCTTTACTTTTGCATTTCTTACAGATTTGTTTGCTTTTCAGCAGACTTTGCCAATTTTTTGATGGTTCCGATTCCAATTTACGTTTTACGCGATGCTTGCTGGTCCATTTTATCCAATACTTAACATAGTGAATGAAAGGTAGATTTATCCTGCCTTTTTTTTTCATGGAAATTGGGAACCTCTTCATTAATTTATTTACCATGGTTTAGACTATTTGGTGATTTTTCAAGTATATGCCCCATGATGTTACTACAGAGATATCGCGGATCTTGAGCAATATTGCTGATTCTGAAGTTCCTAGAAATACTCGATCGTTGTCATCATTGACTGCTTTCCTCTAACTTTGAGGTATCTTATTTTCTTTGTTGTAATTTCTTCTTTCTTTTCATTGCGTTGGTTGACCTTTGATTCACTAAGCATAATTATGACTGATCATGCTCGTGGTAGTTGCTTTAATTTTCATTTTTATTTATTTGATAGAATGATTTAGATATTCTTTATTCTTCTAATAATAGATCTCTATATTGCCATTATGCTTATTTGGTTTTTGATGAAGGCTTTTTTTCTTTTATTTCTTATATTCTTCAGGTTGGCTATATGTGGTATGGATGTATTTACAAGCTGGACAAGGTTACTTACAACAAATACCACCCATACACATCTTGGATTCCCATAACATGCGTATTAATGCTACCTTTTTTCTAGTTTACTTGGAACACTAGAGGAAGTTTATGTGAAAGTGCAAGGAATATCATGTAAATAGAATCTGATTCCCATGTCATCTTTCTTGTGATTCTAGTGTCTACATTTTCTTGCGGAATTGTACTCAGCAGCTTCGAAGTTACAATTTGACTCTCTTTGCATATGTTTCTGGAAATAACTAATTCATTCGATTCCACCGTTGAGTATTGATGAACAGCAATATATCGTTTCCTTTCGTATTTCTTTTCCTCTTTTTGGTCATTTATTGAAGGAAAAAATGTAGATTGATGTGACATAGAATGTGGTGTTTCGGTACCAAACAAATTGGAGATCCAATAGTGATGCAAAATTTTTATTTTTTTAATTTTTTGTTATGAAGAAAAATATATTAATTTTTTTATTTTTCATGAGCAAATTAGCGGCGTTTGTAAAAAGGCACCGCTAAAGGCAATTACTTATAGCGGCGTTTTATAAAAAAGTGTCGCCAAAGACCAGGACTTATAGTGGCGTTTTCTATAAAAGCATCGCTAAAAGTCCTGGTCTTTAGCGGCGATTTCTATAAAAGGGCCGCTAAAAGTCGTGGTCTTTAGAGGCGTTTTCTATAAAAGTGCCGGTAAAATTCATGGTCTTTAGCGGCATTTTTCGTAAAAGCGCCGCTAAAGACCACGACCTTTAGCGGCGTTTTTTTTTCAAATAAACGCCGCCAATTTTAGCGGCGTTGTCTATAGCGGCGTCTTTTTTCCTGTAGTGCCACTTAACCACCAGACCAGCAGGCCCATTCTGACACTAAATTGCACAACTATGCACATGTGTGCGACCTCCTCACTAGCCCTAGGCTAAAAAACCCTAAACTTCTAGGCCTAAAAATTCGAGCCAAAATCTTAATATCTATATATAAAATATTATGTGTTACTATACGTGTAAGTTTGTCTTTCTTTTTTTATATCTATATATAAAATATTATATGTTACTATATGTGTAAGTTTGTCTCTCTTTTTTTATATCTATATATAAAATATTATGTGTTGCAATATGTGAAAGTTTGTCTTTCTTTTTTTATTAGACTTTTTTATAATGGTAATATTTGTATAAGAGGTTATAATGTTTTATTTTGTTAGAGTTTAATGTTATACAAAATTTTATCTTTAATTTTTAAAAATTAAGTGTAGCATTTTATCTTATGTTGTTAGTTGAAAGGGCAAGCAATCTCACATTATCTAATAACAAGTTGCAAATGGATTATAAGTCTATATATACCCATATCACACATCTCATATCGCTTAAGAAAACAAGTGAAATGAAACATGGGGTTTATTTTGTAAGTTTTATTTTTACATTAATGGGTGGCACTAGGAAATAAAAAAAAATTTATTGGTGTTGCCACTTTTAGTCTGATGTGGCAGAATGGAAGCGATTTTGTAAAATTGACCTATTCTCATTATTCTTCCCAAAAAGGGGCCTAATCTGATAAATTTTAAAAATTTTCAACATTTATTGATAATTTAGTCTAATTGAACACTATTTATTTTTCTCATCCTCCCATGCAATTTTTTATCATTCTTTTTGTTTCAGTTTATTTAATTAAAAGTATTTGTATTTGTTTATTTTTTTATAATAATCATTGTTTTTGAAAGATATTATAAGTTAAGTAATTTTAATTTTTAACGTTATTTTGATTTTTTTTTCTCCCACACTATTTGTCATAATCATTTTTTTGAAAAAATGGAGGTCGACTTTAGTTTTGAAAATAAAGCAAAAAACGGGAGTCACCACCAATCTTTTTTGTTGAGGTGTGATCGGGTCACCTCGTAAAAAAATTGTTTTTAATAAATAGTTTGATTTATCAAAACAACATTTTTAGTCTACGAAACTCAGAAAATGGATTCGGGAGTCGGTTACGTACGAGGAAAGGTTAGCACCCTCGATACGCCCAAAATTGGTACCTAATTGATTAATTAATGTCTTAGTGTCGAACATTTTGAAAATTTGAAAGAATTAAAAATACGATCCCTCTTTTATAGTGGTGCTAAAAATTATTTTAAAAGAAAATGGAAATGTGTGTCAAGGCAGTCTCATCTCAAGGTAAAATGTCATATCCAATATGTAACACCCTTAACCCGTATTCGTCGCCGGATTAGGGTTAAAGGGCATTACTAAACATAACACAAGTCATATCAAATATTTACGACTCAAGCAGACATAATCGAATACATAAAGTGTACTGTGATTACATAAAATACGTAACATTTATAAATACATAATATAAGCCATTTAGCCATATTTACATAGTAGCATATTTCAACAAATAAAATAAAATAAAAAAATATCCTTAACACTTAGCCGAATATACATTTTACCATAAAAAGTAATTCTCCAAGTTGACTTGTTTACTAATTCTTGCATTTCACTAGTAAACATCCATCAATACATGACTCAAACATCATCAATTACCACAAGTGTCAACTTATTACATTACAATTTATAAGGCTTCAAAAGATACTTTATATCTAAACATATAATTATACTTGTGCATATATGAACTCACATGGCAACCGTACTATAATCCAAGCATGGCATATAAGACACGAAAATCAAATATATACTACTAACACATGTATACTTACTTTACCAATTGTATTTTTATAAAGACTTAGCATCATGACCGAATACCATTAAGGCCATTTTTGCCATAATTTGGCCATTTCACTACCAAATCACATAAACTGAATTGAACACACATGCACCAATACCATTCAAAATCGAATGAGCTATTCAAATACTTATCCATTAATGATACATATTGCCGAATACAAACTTATAAGATAGATTCATGTTTTTATACTACACAACCAAAAGCAATGCATATCAAAATTCATTCCCTACTTGATAAACCACTACATAAATTCATTTTCAAGAGTTAGCAAAAATTCATATATAAAATGATTTCATATCAAACATACATATACAAACTTTAATACTTGGCATGATTTATAGCACATCCATACCTTTCATTTAAGCAAAACATGCACACTTAACTTGATCATAACTTGCATAACTTAGATTATTTAATAATAAAACAAGCCATTTTCGTATGGCTTATATACATCAACAAAATGATATTCAAGCATTAAGCTAGCCTATACATGCCTTAAGTTCAAAATATAAACTTTAAAGATACCAAAACGAGTCGATAGTGTGGATGACTTCACTGACCATCCTCTGAGCTCGTAGCTTGATCAAAAATCTATAAAACAAAACGATGAACACACAGAGTAAGCTAACTTAGCTTAGTAAGTCTCAAGCAACTTAATATTTCAACTAGATATTCAATTAAATTAAACAGAATAAATTCTTAGCATTTATGATATAACATAACACATATTTACTATCATAGCCGAATATCAATGTTCATACATAGCGGAATATTATTCATCGTATACCTAAAATGTAAGACTTATCGAAAGTACCTTGATTGATAAATAAAGTCATATGTATTTCCACATACAACCGAGTAACATCTTCCATGTACATTTAAAGTGGTCTCACATAATTGAATGTATACAAATATATATGTATAACACATGGCTGAACCTATATATATACATAATTTCTCCTATATGCAAGCAAACCATATCAACTCAATGTCATTTTTAATCACGTATCTTACATACCGAGTACACAAACACATTTCTATCAACTTACGTATTCGATAAATATCATATATATCATGAACTTGATTCGATACATACCTTTCGGTCGAACACTCAAATTCATAGAAATAAACTTTGGCTTGTTCGAATTCCATCATAACTCAATCATTTAATTCATAAGCGTAAACTCGTATTAACAATCACGGGTATAAAACCTGCTAGGAATAAGCCTGAATTACACACCGACACCAAGCCTGCTAGACTAGAGGTCCAATATTTATTCACCGGCTATAAGCCTGCTAGGCATAAAGCCCGATAAATTCACCAGCGCAAGGCTTGCTAGGCTTAAGGCCCGATTAGTAACACTTAAATATATGTCACTTGAATCATTCCACATTCAAACTCAAAATTTGAAAAGAAAATTCGAGTTTACACGAATAATTCGATTCGTTTAACTCAAAAATCAATTTTATTTTTATTTTTTGGGTCGAATCGAGTTTTTCTCACCCTTAGTCACAAGTGAATAAATCCATAAATGGATTCAAGATCTATTCTGCTTGGTTCTTGTCTGATGTACTGTTAATGCAGTCAGTCACATCTACGTCTTTATCTTTTGAGAGTCATCCGCTTCGATGTTGTAACACCCCTAACCCATCTCCGTCGTTGGATTAGGATTACAGAGTATTACGCCACATATCAAATTAATTTACATCATTAAACTATTCATTTATTAATTTAAATAACAACATTTGAATCTGCATTTCATTTATAGCAAAATAGCATTTGCAGGCCTTAAAACGGGCTTATGGGGCCCTAAAAATAGTTTGGGAAACAATCAGGAACTAATTTGAATCAAAACAAAAAAAAAATATGAAAGTTTTGAAAAAATTTAGAAACAGGGGTCACACGGCTGTGTGGCTAGGCCCTGTGAAAGAGACCAGTTCGTGTGGCCTCAAACATGGTCGTGTGGCTACCCCATATGCCTGTGTGGCTATCCCACACACCCATGTACTCAAACGGTGAAACTAATTGTGACTGTGTTAAAAATCTTGCACCTAAAATTAATACGGCACATCACCGTGTGACCGCCCCGTGTCTTAGGCCGTGTGCACCTTAAAAAGCTTCCAAAACAAGGCAAACTTTCATCCAACACTTAGGTACCAAGCCAAATCAAAACCAACCATTTTCGTACTTTAAAAACACATTCAAACAAGCCTAAAATATGCCAAAACATTCAACCTAAGTGCCTAACCAATATGTCCTTATTCTAAGTTGCATCCAAAGTTCACAAATCCTTACATTAAACATATGCCAAACTTATTTCATCCAATCCATTCACATTCAATCTTACCATATTTCAAACACTTCTATGAGACTTATAGCAATTTGCCAAAACAAATTTACAAGAACATATACATACCAAAGCCAAAGGTATATACACAAGCAAGTTCAAACAACTTTAAACCAAGCTAAGATGTAACATATGAAATAAGTTTCCAAACATATAGAAACACACCTATTACATGCCATATAACCCAAAGGTAACCATATCAAAATCTGCCAATATATATATATCTAGATAGTGTGATCTTCAGGTTGATCCGATCGCCCGATTCCATAAAATGATATCTACAAGAAAATAGGAAAACGACTTGAGTAAGCTTTTACGAGCTTAGTAAGTTCACATGTTGAAACATTATAACTTATCGCATAACCACAATTTAATAATTAACAAAATCATTAATTGATACTAACCCTTTCAACCACAATAATTCAACAAGTGAGTTTTGTAATTACGAGTCATTTTAATCATCACATTTATACAGTTTCAACCATTATCAAGTCAAAATATATTAACGGAAACCATGGATACATATATAATTCACCATCAAAGCACCATAACTGAAAATCAAATACATATCAATATCATGTCATTTAACCATTAAATTTTTCAACTCGATGAACGATATAAACCAATTCGGATACGTGGTTAACCATCTAGAACACTCTAGAATGCTCAAATGATCCAAACCAACCGAGAACACACCTGGGCGCTAAGTGCCTAGCTTGAAGGCTAACATCCCTCTAGAACACACCTGGCCACTAAGTGCCAAGCTCGTACGCTTTACATCCGCCCCCAGTAACACGCCAGGATCACTGTAAATATAACACGATAGTCCACAAAAAAGCTGGACTTAGGTATATTCAGTGGAAAGTAACAAATATATAATCACCATCTCATCACAAACCAAACCCGTACTGCACGCAATATAAACTATTGGTATGCCAATTGTATCCTATCCTAAATTCATTCGGGCTTGATATAGGTAATCGTATAATATTTTACAATTTAATTCATTTTCTTACCTTGATATTCCATTATATGTATATAACTATTCTAAAATCATAATTCAAAAGTAAATAAAATATTTCAAATTATACTAAATTAAACCATATGAACTTACCAGGGCTAAACTATAGGGATAGTGAAAGTTCATGGACTAATCAGTAATTTTCCTTTTTCCATAATTATCTACCGACTTTTGATCTAAATAGTAGTTTATTTCAATTATCAGCCCCAAATACTTTATAAACAATCCATTTAATGCATATAATTTCATTATTGACATTTTCACAATTGTCCTAAACTATTACATTTTATGTAACACCCAAACCCGGCCCAAACACCACGACCGGATCTGGCATGTTACTTGGAAATAATTTATAAACCTCGCGAACTTCAGAAAAATTTTAAGTCTTTTTTTTTTCGTTTTAGAACTCCAAGTTAGTTGTTTCATTAGAAAACCCATTATTCATTTAAGGGAAAAATTTTAATTAGCCCAATTCATATGTTTAGGTGACATTTGGAAACACATATTGTTATATTAGATTAATCGAGAAGTTTGTCGTAGAAACCTGTTTATAAACTCGTGTAATTAAATCATAAGAAAACTTACTTTTGCATTTTGTAAAAACATCTTGTCGAAGATTTGCAATTCAAAATGTCTAAAATTTAAATCGAAATTAAGCTAAGTTATTAGCGGCTTTATTACATAACAAAATCTAGAAAATTTAAGAAAAATAACGTTCTATTAAATAAACTGTGCATGGCCACCACGTAGTCCCCTCCGACTCGGTCCACGACACTATGTATTACCTAAAAAAAATGTTAAACAAACAGAGTGAGTCTAGCGACTCAATGTGCAATCTCCAAGCACCATTGCTGGGCCCCAAGCCCACTCAGAATCAAACTGGGCCTTAGCCCCGCAATACAGAATAGCAGATAATCAGATATCAATGCAATGTGATGCAAAACCCCAACCCAGCCTAAATTTCCATCCGCTACACACCACCCGTACCTGCTAATCGCACCAATGGGGATTTCTACAATCAACCCTCACCGCTACACACCATCAATGGCAGACATGCTGCAGTTAGCTGCTCATCGTCAGATTGTGACAGAGTCACCAGATATGTGGCATGGCCACCAGAATAGAACGTGGTAGAGCCACCAGAACAGATTGTGGCAAAAGCCACCAGAACAGAATGCTTCCCCTTTCATCCATATCATATGCCTATCCCCATGCAAACATATAGTCATGATGTATGTATACAACAAGTTTCGGCATACATGTAATAGACATTCAGATTGTGCACGTAAACATGTCATCATAAACGCTCGTATAGCACAGCCAGAATGACTAACCTGGCATCTAGTTTTTACCCTCCATGGGTAATCCAGCAGCCCATACTGAATTCTGGCATTTAACATAGCATATACATATAATAAATAGAAACAGGAAATGGTGTGAAAATTACACACCTGTAAACACACAGAACTATGTTATCGATCTCACTAGCGCTCTCACTCGTAGGGATCACAGCGATCTGCTTATCCCTCTTCGATGCCGGCCCACAACCCGGTGGAAAGTCACGCACTACTGAAACCGCTTGCCGCTTAAACTTTGGGGTAGGGACTACGAGTCCAACCCCGTCTTTCCCTTGACTGGCATTTGAATCAATGATAGATCTTAATCAGAGAACCAGGTTAAGCAATGACAAGAACGAAAGAATAGATACTCAAGCGAAGAAGTCTCTTACCTAGATCGACAAAACCCGAAGGCCAACAAACTAGCACCAAGAATTCGACTGAGTCCCTACACAATCCCCACATTCGGCTAATGTATCAAAGTACAAGGTTAACTTCTTCATTTTAACAACCAGCAAGGAAAGAAGAAAGAATCGAAAGGGAAAAGAACGCTTACCACTAGATGAGAAGGAACCGATTGGGAAAGTTAAAAGAGTGAGTGACTGAAATCCACTGAAACCAGAACGAATGAAGAGGTTTAACGCCCAGAGAGATTCGGGTAATAAGAAACTTTAGAGAGAAGGTAGATGGAGTAAGTTTCGGCTTCACAAAGGGATAAGGGAAAAATATAGGAAGAATGGCTAAGAAGATTTCGGCTTTAGAAGAAATGAAGAAGAAATGAAAAAGAAATGAAGCAGAGAGATATTTCGGCTTTGAAGGAAAACCACGGCAAATGGAGTAGGGGAGATTCGGCTAACACCAAAAGAACAAGAAGGAGAAGAGAACAAGAGGGGTTTCGGTTATGTAGAAGGTGCAAGCCACAAATGGTGAAAAGGAAAGAAATAATGCACTAGGTTCGATTGAAGAGAGAAAAGATGAGAGGGGAAGAAAATAAGAGAAAAAAAGGAATACCAAGAAGGGTTGAGGTTTCAGTTTCACTACTCTTCCACAATGACCGAAAGTGACCAAAGTGAAAACTAAAAGCTCCTAAAGACTTTCGGCACTTAACCACACAGATGCTCTGGTTCTCTTCAGCTCCGCACATCCAAAATGCCAAAATGTACCAACCAAAACACCCTTTGCCAAAATTCAGCTCTACCAACTCCCCAAATTCGGCAAACTCTACCAACAACGTCACCCCCCACGATTTCCTCCTACATTCCCTCTCCATCACCCATTCAAATGAGTTTGAATTATTCAAACTCCACAAATAGCTCTCCACCACTTGTTTGAATATCTTAACCAAGTCTTCCCTCTCTCCTCCAGAGTTTGATTACCATCCAACCACCTCCCTTGCCTGAGCCAAAAAAATAATGCTTCCTTGTGCTACCTGAGAGACTCGAACCCTCTCCCTCAGCTTCCCTTGTGACGCCACCTTCCTGCATGCTAGGTGGCGTCTTCTTGCCACCCTATTACTGTCTTTCTTATGTCGTCAGACACAAGTAAAAACTCTTGAAACCTGACCCAACCAGCTATCCCCCCTTCAAAGTACCAAAACTTGAAATTTTACCAAGACTTCTACTCGACCTCGAGCCTTCCCGGGGACCCCAAACACACATGCATACCAAACACACAGATAAAAAGTAAATGCAGAGCCCCTAAAATCCCAGATGTTACAGTTCTACCCCCTTAAAGAAATTTCGGCCTCGAAATTACCTGGTTTAAAGAGATGAGGGTGTTGCTGAAGCATAACATCCTCTGGCTCCCACGTGGCCTCCTCCGAACCGTGGTTCTGTCACAAAACTTTGACCAAGGAAACTGATTTCCTTCTCAGCACCTTAACGTCTCGATCCAAGATTTGCACCGGTTCCTCTTCAAAGGACAGGTCTGGTCTTACTTCAATTTCCTCTACCGACACAATGTGAGACGGATTTGAACGGTAACGCCTGAGCATCGAGACATGGAATACATCATGTATCCGATTCAATTTTAAAGCTAACTCGAGCTGATACGCCACTGGTCCCACACGTCTCAAAATCTGATAAGGTCCGATAAACTTGGGACTTAGCTTACCGTTCCGTCCAAACCTAATCACCTTCTTCCACGGGGAAACCTTCAAGAAAACCTGATCACCCACCGCGAACTCTATCTCCTTTTGCTTCAGATCTGCATATGATTTCTGCCTATCACTTGCCTCTTTCAATCGAGTTCGAATCAACTTAACTTTTTCCTCTGCCTCTACAACCAACTCCGGACCCAAAATCTGCCGTTTCCCAATTCTGTCTAACAAGTAGGAGTACGACACCTTCGTCCATACGACGCTTCATAGGGCGCCATCTGAATACTGGTCTGGTAGCTGTTGTTGTACGCGAACTCCGCCAATGGTAAAAACTCTTCCCAATTTCCCCTAAAATCTAAGACACAACCCCTCAGCATATCTTCCAAGATCTGAATCACTCTCTCAGGCTGACCATCAGTCTGTGGATGAAAAGCTGTGTTGAAGTCTAGTCTTGTACCCAATGCTTGATGCAGCGCCTTCCAGAAACGCGATGTAAACCTAGGGTCTCTATCTGATATAATCGATACTGGCACCCCATCCAGCCTCACGATTTCTGCCACATACAACTTAGCCAACCTCTGCAGAGAATAATCGACACGAACAGGTATGAAATAGGCGGACTTCGCCAGTCAATCAACAATCACCCATACCGAATCTTTCTTAGTAGACGTAGGAGGTAGCCCATTAACAAAATCCATCGTGATTCTCTCCCATTTCCACTGCAGAATCCTCACTGGCTGCAATAACCCCGAAGGCAACTGATGCTCTGCTTTCACATGCTGACACGTTAAACACTTCCCCACAAACTCAGTAATTTCCCGCTTTAATCTAGGCCACCAAAACTATTCACGCAGGTCCCGGTACATCTTAATCCCTCCAGGATGCATAGCGTAAGGGCTACTATGTGCCTCCTGAAGATTCATCCGCCTTAGCTCAACATCCTCCGGCATGCAAACCCTCTCATGGAAACACAAAACCCCGTCGCTATTCAAACTATAATCCTCTACTTCACCGTTCTGCACCTGCAAAAGTCAAGCACTCAAGACATCGTCCAACAATTGCTTCTCTTTAATCTGATCCACCCAAGAATGCTTCACTTGGAGCTTAGCTAACAAACTTCCATCGTCATACAAGCTGAGATGGGCAAACATCGCTCTTAAATTCGATATCACCTTCTGACTTAGTGTATCCACCACCACGTTAGCTTTTCTCGGATGATATTTGATCGAGCAGTTATAGTCCTTTAACAGCTCAATCCACCTTCGCTGCCTTAAATTTAACTTCTTCTGAATTAGAAGATATTTCAAACTTTTGTGGTCGGTGTAGATAACAGACTTCTCCCCATACAGGTAATGTCTCCAGATCTTCAGAGCGAACACTACCGCTGCCAACTCCAGATCATGCGTGGGATAATTTACCTCATGCGGTCTTAACTTCCGAGACGCATACGCAACAACCTTCCCATCCTGCATTAACACACACCCTAATCCCGTGTGTGATGTATCACAATAAACTACAAACTCTTTACCGGCCTCAGGCTAAATCAACACCGGAGCTTCCGTCAAGATCCTCTTCAGCTTCTCAAAGCTTTCTGCTACTTGTCAGTCCAAACAAATGATACCCCTTTCCTCAACAACTTAGTTAAGGGTGCTGCAATCAAGGAGAAACCCTCAACAAACCTTCTGTAATAACCTGCCAAACCCAAGAAACTTCGAATCTCCGCCACAGAATTAGGCCGTTTCCAGTGCAACACAGCTTCAATCTTCTGGAGGTCTACCCTAATCCCTTCGGCAGATACAACATGACCCAGAAAGGTAACTTCTTTCAACCAAAATTCACACTTGCTGAATTTGGCATACAGCTGCTTCTCCCTCAAAGTTCGCAGAACCTCCCGAAGATGAGAGTTGTGCTCTTCTTCTGTCTTGGAATAAACGAGGATGTCGTCTATGAACACCACAATAAACTGGTCCAGATAGGGTTGGAATACCCGGTTCATCATATCCATGAATGCAGCTGGTGCATTTGTCAACTCAAACGACATCTTTAAGAACTCATAGTGACCATAGCGAGTTCGAAATGCTGTCTTCTGAATATCCGCTTCCTTGACCTTAAGCTGATGATAACCTGACCTCAAATCTATCTTTGAAAAGACTGAAGCCCCTTTGAGCTGATCAAACAAATCGTCAATCCTCGGCAGTGGGTTCTTGTTCTTAATCGTCAACTTATTCAACTGACGGTAGTTAATGCACATACGCATTGACCCGTCTTTCTTCTTCACAAACAGCACTGGCGCTCCCCATGGAGACACACTTGGCCGAATAAAACCACGATTCAATAGCTCCTAGATCTGGGCCTTAAGTTCCACCAACTCCTTCGGTGCCGTTCTATAAGGAGCGATGGACACCAGAGCTCTACCCAAAAGTAGCTCAATTCCAAACTCCACTTCACGATCTGGAGGCAACCCCGGAAGTTCCTCAAGAAATACATCCACGAACGCCTTTACTCTTCTAACCTCAATAACAGTCACTTCCTTTGCATCCAAGGCACTGATAAAAGCTAGGAATGCTTTACCACCCTTTTGAACCAACTTAACAACCTTTAACGCAAAAATTACGTTGGACAAATAATTCCTTCTTTCTCCAATCACAACCACTTCTTCACCCTCTAGGATACTCAACACCATTTGCGTAGTCGCGCAATCCAACTTAGCCCGATGTCTCACCAACCAATCCATGCCCAAGATAAGATCAAACTCCCCGAATGGTAACTCCATTAAGTCTGCCGGAAACACTACTCCCTGAATCTCTAAAGGCACATCCTTAAACAGTTTGTTCACTACCATAGATTGTCCTAAAGGGCTAACCACCGTCATCTCTCTAGCTGCTAGTTCAAATTCTATACTTAAAGTCTCAGATACAGAACATGCAACATAAGAGCGGGTTGATCCAATATCAGTCAAAGTAAGAAATGGCTTATCAGCTATAAGAAACGTATCAGTTATGACGTCCGGTGCGTCACCATCCTCTCGTCGACGAGTGCGTGAGACTAAATCGGTACCGCTTGTATCTCGCACTACCAAAGACTCTCTACCAGTGTTCCATGTCCCCGATCGAAACCATCTCCTCCTCTAGCTGGACCACGACCTCTCAGCGATTGCTGACCACCCCTCCTAAATTGATCAAAACCTTGCCCAACTGGCCGCATCTGATCCACTTGTGGACAATCCTTAACCATGTGGTCCATAGCTCCGCACCTAAAACATCCACATGTTCTCTTCCTACACTCACCAAAATGCACTTTCGCATACAAAGAACATGATCGAACCTGACTCCCTATTGCAGACGTCGAAACACGAGCTGGCCCATCAAACCTAGGCCTTTTCTAAAATCCCCCAGATGATCCTAACGACCCAAAACTTCTCTTGTTCCTACCCCGATCCTTATCCTTATTCTGCCTCTCAGTCCGCTTTACCTCTTCGGCTATTTTATCTTTCTCAACCAGAATGACAAAGTCCCTTTCTCGCTGCGGAGCTATCAATACCCTCAACTCATCCCGCAGCCCATCTTCAAACCGCACGTAGTGCTCATAATCATTCACCACAATGCCTCGAGCGTAACGACTCAAGCGCAAAAAATTCGCCTCATACTCAGCCACAGATTTGCCTCCTTATACCAAATTCAAGAATGCCTTCCTCTAGGCATCCACATAACTGGGCCCAACATATTTCCCTTGAATGTCGTTTTAAAGAAGTCCCAGTCAATCCGATCCGCCGGAGTACCCTCTCTTACGATGAGCCACCACCGATATGCCTCCTCCCAAAGTAGAGACAATGCTCCTTTTAGCTTCTCCTCTGCCGTGCAGTCTAGATCATCCATAATCCTTTTGACTGCCTCCAGCCAATATTCCGCCACATTTGGAGCCACTCTAGAAACACCTCTAAACGTTTTAGCTCCGTTTGCTCGAAGTCGTTCAGGAATAGACTTCCGAGATGCTGTCCCGGTGCTTGCCCCAACCACTCGCTCTAACACACGCATCATTGCTTGAGACAGGGCATCATCCCCACCAGTTCTATCTTGTGACCCTGCTTCTGCCACAAGTGATGCTAGCACTTCACCTTCAGGCTCATGCTTCGCTTCTGAGAGTTCAGCCCCCCAGCCTCTACCACGGCCACGTGCAACACGTCCACATCCTCTAGCACTCATGCCTAATGTTTCGTCTTAATCTGATTTACAAATTTTATGCATTAGTCTTTATTTTCATTGTTTGTTAACGAGCAGTTTATGAGAATATAGCTTTAATTAGTTTTTTTGCATAACACAGGCATACCTAAAGGTTTCCGTTCCTAAAGTAAAGTTTCTTACTTCTATTGTCCACAACAAAATATACACATATCACATTTATTTCATGCAAATCACCCAAACAGTTAAAAGACTTACCTTACGGACTTGGGCCGGAGACTCAGGTGCCATACTTCAGAAAACAGATACATATGCATTTTCCTTTCTAACCATCTTAAACACAAAATTTTGGAAAGCATTTTGAACCCAACAACCCACGACCGAGCTTTTAAACCAGGCTCTGATACCATATTGTAACACCCCAAACCCGGCCCAAACACCATGACCGAATCTGGCATGTTACTTGGAAAAAATCTATAAAACCTCGCGAACTTTAGAAAAATTGTAAGTCTTCTTTTTTTCGTTTTAGAACTCCATGTTAGTTGTTTCATTAGAAAACCCGTTATTCATTTAAGGGAAAATTTTTAATTAGCCCAATTCATATGTTTAGGTGACATTTGGAAACACATATTGTTATATTAGATTAATCTAGAAGTTTGTCATAGAAACCTGTTTATAAACTCGTGTAATTAAATCATAAGAAAACTTACTTTTGCATTTTGTAAAAACAACTTGTCGAAGATTTGCAATTCAAAACGTCTAAAATTTAAATCGAAATTAAGCTAAGTTATTAGTGGCCTTATTACATAACAAAATCCCAAAAGTTTAAGAAAAATAACGTTCTATTAAATAAACCGTGCATGGCCACCATGTAGTCCCCTCCCGCTCGGTCCACGGCACTATGTATTACCTGAAAAAAATGTTAAACAAATAGAGTGAGTCTAACGACTCAGTGTGCGATTTCCAAGCACCATCGCTGGGCCCCAAGCCCACTCAGAATCAAACTGGGCCGTAGTTCCACAGTACAGAATAGCAGATAAACAGATATCAATGCAATGTGATGCAAAACCCCAATCCAACCTAAATTTCCATCCACTACACACCATCCGTACCTGCCAATCACACCAATGGGGATTTTTACAATCAACCCTCACCTCTACACACCATCGATGGCAGACATATGCTGCGATTAGCTTAGTCGCTCATCGCCGATTGTGACAGAGTCACGGATATGTGGCATGGCCACGAGCAATGTAATGCGGCAGGGCCACTAGAACAGATTGTGGCAAAAGCCACCAGAACAGAACGCTTCCCCTTTCATCAATATCATATGCCCATCCCCATGCAAACATATAGTCATGATGTATGTATACAGCAAGTTTTGGTATACATGTAATAGACATTCAGATTGTGCATGTAAACATGTCATCATAAACGCTCGTATAGCACAATCAGAATCACTAACCTGGCATCTCGTTTTTACCCTCCATGGGTAATTCAGCAGCCCATACCGAATTCTGGCATTTAACATAGCATATACATATAATAAATAGAAACAACCAAAAATGGTGTGAAAATTACACACCTGTAAACACACAGAACTACGCTATCGATCTCGCTAGCGCTCTCACTTGTAGGGATCACAGCGATATGCTTATCCCTCTCCGATGTCGGCCCACAACTCGGTGGAAAGTCACGCACTACTGAAACCGCTCGCCGCTTAAACTTTAGGGTAGGGACTACGAGTCCAACCCCCTCTTTCCCTTTACTGGCATTTGAATCCATGACAGATCCTAATGAGAGAACCAGGTTAAGCAATAACGAGGACGAAAGAATAGATACTCAGGTGAAAAAGTCTCTTACCTAGATCGAAAAAACCCGAAGGCCAACAAACTAGCACCAAGAATTCGACTGAGTCCCTACACAATCCCCACATTCAGCCAATGTATCAAAGTACAAGGTTAACATCTTCAGTTTAACAACCAGCAAGGAAAGAAGAAACAATCGCAAGGGAAAAGAACGCTTACCACCAGATGAGAAGGAACCGATTGGGAAAGTTAAAAGAGTGAGTGACTGAAATCCACTGAAACCAGAACGAATGAAGAGATTTAACACCCACAGAGATTCGGCTAATAAGAAACTTCAGAGAGAAGGTAGATGGAGTAAGTTTCGGCTTCACAAAGGGATAAGGGAAAAATATAGGAAGAATAGCTAAGAAGATTTAAGCTTCAGAAGAAATGAAGAAGAAATGAAAAAGAAATGAAGCAGACAGATATTTCGGCTTTGAAGGAAAACCACGGCAACTGTAGTAGGGGAGATTCGGCTAACACCAAAAGAATAAGAAGGAGAAGAGAACAAGAGGGGTTTCGATTATGTAGAAGGTGCAAGCCACAAATGGTGAAAAGGAAAGAAATGATGCACTAGGTTCGGTTGAAGAGAGAAAAGATGAGAGGGGAAAAAACAAGAGAAAAAAAGGAATACCAAGAAGGGTTGAGGTTTCGGTTTCACGACTCTTCCAGAATGACCGAAAATGACCAAATTGAAAACTAAAAGCTCCTAAAGACTTTCGGCATTTAACCACACATATGCTATGGTTCTCTTCAGCTCCCCACATCCAAAATGCCAAAATGTACCAACCAAAACACCCTTTGCCAAAATTCAGCTCTACCAACTCCCCAAATTCGGCCAACTCTACCAACAACGTCACCCCCCACGATTTCCTCCTACATTCCCTCTCCATCACCCATTCAAATGAGTTTGAATTATTCAAACTCCACAAATAGCTCTTCACCACTTGTTTGAATATGTTGACCAAGTCTTCCCTCTCTCCTCCAGAGTTCGATTACCATCCAACCACCTCCCTTGCCTGAGCCAAAAAAATAATGCTTCCTTATGCTACCCGAGAGACTCGAACCCTCTCCCTTAGCTTCCCTTGTGACGCCACCTTCCTGCATGCTAGGTGGCGTCTCCTTGCCACCCTACTACTGCCTTTCTTGTGTCGTCAAACACAAGTAAAAACTCTTGAAACCTGACTCAACCAGCTATCCCCCCTTCAAAGTACCAAAACTTAAAATTTTACCAAGACTTCTACTCGACCCCGAGTCTTCTCGGGGACCCCAAACACACTCAAACCACATACTATGCATACCAAACACACAGATACAAAGTAAATGCAGCGCCCCTAAAATCTCGAATGTTACATTTTATTCAATTTAGTCCCTAATATTAAAACGAGCCTATTTTTGCAATTACTTCAAATGCCCAATTTTTTCAAACCTTTAACCATATGTAAATAGTCCCTAAATTCTAAATTTTTTCAATAAAACCCTTCCATATTTCACATTTTATATACTTAGTCCTTAAACTCAAAACTATTCAAATTTAATTTACAAAATAGTTCAAACTCATTATTAAGCTTCAAGCTCAAGCATAAACATTAAGAAAGCTTCAAAAACAACAATGGTGATTTTTTTAACTTTGACAACTTCACAAATTAATCTCTAATCTAGCTAGATATCATTACAAAGATAAAAAAAATACAATGTCTTGTCTTGATGTTATGTTGAAGAACCGGTGAAGACAACATGAAATGATGACAATTTTGTTTTGTTTTTGTTTTATGTTTTAAGAAATTTTCATAATTACTGTTTTAACATTAAAATAAAAATAATTTTAATCAAAACATACAAGCAACCGTCCATATAAATAATTATGGAATAATTGCTACTTAAAACCTTTTATATTAAGTTATTGCATTCAATTAGCCCAATTAATCTATTAATGAATAACTTCTACAATTGTTATGATTTTGTCCTTTTTCTTTAATTAACTAGCCAAATATTAAAATTATTAAACCAAATTTAAATATACTAATATGGTAATTCCATAAATATTTAATAAAAGTATTTATAACTCAGTTTACAGAAAAGAGGTTTTGATACCTCATTTTTCAAAACCACTTAACTTTAGGGACAACCCACTTGTACTTAACCATTCATTCAGATAGAAAAAATTATCATATCAAAATTCTATGTAGTACTATATTTGACTTAATATTTACAAACTCACTCGTCGTGTTTGTGGTCCCGAAACCATTATTTTCGACACCACTAGAAAATGGGCGGTTACAGATGCCCAAGACAAGGCATCTCCCTAATTGGATTTGATAGACAACATATTAGTCTTTCAATTGGTATGCTCATTTCGATTAGACTAAGGACATGTTTAGGTTCGTCTACTACTACAAGTTGTCTTTCTATACTACGATCCGGCCATGTAATACCTCTTAATATTAGTTAACATTAGACAACTAATGAGAAACATTTTCTTCCATTTTGTTTTGCATGCAAAAACCATGTGTGTAACACCCCAAACCCAGCCCAAACACCACGACCAGATCTGGCATGTTACTAAGAAGAATTTCTAAAAACATGGTGCGTTTGTTAGGGAAAAATTTAGATTTACCCCTTCTGTTGTGTCTCAGCGTTAAAGTCTAATTAGAAAACTTAGCAATTCCATATTACCCTAGTTAAGTCTACCAAGATTCAAAATCAGATCATTCTTGTTTTTTTTTTTTCAAACCCATGTTGGTCATTTAAGTTACAAAGGGTTGTCGCAAAAGATAATAATTTACTTGGAAAAAATTTGTTGAATAAAAAAAACTTTGTTACCCTTGTATTTCTTTTTATAAACTTATCGTTATTTCTAATTATATTATAATCTGAGTGTCCAAAATGTAAATAAAATGAAAATTTAAAAAAACCAACTAACAGTAGCACTATTACAACGTGAAAACCAAACCAATTATTAAAAATAAATAAAGTTCTTTACTGAAATAAAACAAAACCATGCATGGCCACCTCGTGCTCCTCTCCCGCCCTGTCCATTTCGCTATGTGCTACCTGAAAAGATGTTAACAACGGGGTAAGTCATAAGACTCAGTGTGCAACACTCATGCACCATCAAACCGGGCCTTAGCCCTACAGAACAGAATAGCAGAATATCACATACACAGTGAATGATGCAAAACCCCTCCCAACCTAGATTTCCATCCGCTACACACCTCCCGTACCAGCCAATCACCACAATCAACCCTCACCGCTACACACCATTGATGGTAGTCATGCTGCTCATCATCAGAATCGTGACAGAGTCACCAGAACAGATCGTGGCAGAGCCACTACAACAGATCGTGGTAGAGCCACTACAACAGATCGTAGCAGAGTCACTACAACAGATCATGGCAGAGCCACTACAACACTTCCTCTTTCATTTAATAACATCTACCCGCCCCATGCAACAAACAAATTTTTAATGCGCAGATACTACAAGTTTCGGCATGCGTATACAGAATATCCATAACAAATATCATGTCATCTCATCATAATCACATATTTAGTATAACAGAACAGAACTCACTAACCTGATGCCTCGCCTTTACCCTCTAAGGGTATCTCAAAAGCCATACCGAGTTTTCGGCATTTAACAAAATATAACAATACGTATAACACAGCATTACAGATGGGGTGAGGAGTTACACATCCGATTACGTACAATACTAAGCTATCTACGACGCTGCTATCACTAGCTGGAACCACGGCTATCTGCCTACTACTCTGTTCGGAGGCTGGCCCACAACCTGGTGGCCAATCACGAACAGCCAACACCACCCGTTTCTTGTACTTAAGGATCGAACCTGAGGGTTTGCTTCCCTCACCCAACTGCGTATTTCTCGCATCCATCAAAAGCCTCGGTCAAAACTCACTACGAGTGATATGATTTGATTATCTGCCCAACAAGGTTAAGACAACAGATAGACAATGAATCAATTAATAGAACCACTAGAAGGAATCTTCTTACCTAAATCGATTGAATCCTGGAGTTTAGCAGACCTTGAATAACATGCTGATCTCACCTATACAAATACCCGATGAGATTCGACTAAAAGAGTGGGTTAAAAGAAGTGGCCTTTCGGCCAAATAGGGGACATGAGCCCCCCTCTCACCATTCGGTCAAACACATTAACATCATCTACTTACCTAGATTCTCTTTAGGGTTCGGCACCAGTAGTCAAAGCAGTGAAGATTCGGCTTGAAGATAGCACTCTAAAAGAATAGACAACTAAAATGATCAGGGGTTCGGCTTCTAAAAGGAGAAAAATGAAGCAACTTAACAGGGTTTTAAGAGAAGATTAGGCCAAGAGGGGAAAAGAAAAAGAAATAGGAAACAATAAAGAACTTACCAGAATATAGAATGGGAATTCGGCTATGGTGAAAACTTCGGAAAGGGAAAACAAATGGGATGATGCTGAGACTTAGAGATTTCGGCTAAGAGGAAAAATGAAGGTGTAGTTTTGGCTTTTAGTGAATAGAAAAAGAACAAAAACAAGAAAATGAAGATCAAGAAGATTCGGCTAAAAAGAAGTTTCAAAAGAAAAGAAAAAGAAAATGATAAAGGAGGGAAAAGTGGTGATTTCGGCTCTTGAGAGTGAGAAGAAGAGGAAAGATTAAAAAGATGTGCAACTTTGGTCTTCTAGTTTCGGCTATAGATCAAAAGAAGAAAAGAGTGGAAAATGTTTAGATGATTTTCGGCAAAAGAGAGAATGAGAGGAAAAACTAAAACAAAATGTGAAGCACACACCTTAATGCCGAAAAAGAAACCACTACACACTAGCAACCTGATCATCAAATTTCGGCACCCACACCCAAAGCCAAAACCGAATGTTCCCTTCCCCTCAAACTCCTCAAAAATTTCGGTTAACACTCCCCTAGCCAACAAACACTATCCCGTCCCTACAATCCTTCCTTGCTTTCGTCTCTTTCAAATATTCAAATAAATTTGAATATTTCAAACTCCTAAAATTTCTCTCCTCCACTCATTTGAAATGCTTGACCAAGTCTTACCTCTCTCCACTAGAGTTTGATTGTCATCCAACCTCCTCCCTTGCCTGAGCCAAAAATAATACTCCCTTGCTGCTTAAGTGTTTCGAACCTCTTCCCTCTCAGCTCCTTGTAACGCCACCTCCCTGCATGCTAAGTGACGCCACCTTGCCACTCTTCCACTGCACCTTTTTGTGACACCACACGAAATCCAAAATCCCTTAAGTCCTACTCCCATCTGGCTATTCCCCCTTAGGTGCCCAAAACTAAAAATTTTACTAAGGCTTCGGCTTACCCCTAACTCATTCCTGAACCATAAAGAACCCCAAACTAGCATGACAAACCTAGCATTCACATACAAACACATAAAATGCAAGGGCCCTAATTTAGGATGTTACAGTTCTACCCCCTTAAAATAATTTCGGCCTCGAAATTACCTGATCAAAAGAGTTGAGGGTATTGCTGCGGCATAACATCCTTTGACTCCCACGTGGCCTCTTCTGCTTCATGATTCCGCCACAATACCTTCACCAAAGGAACTAATTTCTTACGCAATACTTTGACATCCCGATCTAAGATCTGCACTGGTTCCTCCTCAAATGATAAGTCTGGGCTTACTACAATTTCTTCTACTGGCACAACATGAGACGGATCCAAACGATAGCGTCTAAGCATAGAAACATGAAATACGTCGTGGATCTGACTCAACTCTGAAGGTAACTCAAGTTGATAGGCTACTGGTCCCACACGCTTCAACACCCGATAAGGCCCTATAAACCTGGGGCTCAGCTTGCCCTTTCGACCAAATCTTAGCACCTTTTTCCACGACGACACCTTTAGGAACACCTTCTCACCCACTGCAAACTCTACATCTTTCCGCTTTAGATCAACATAGGACTTCTTCCTGTCCGAAGCTTCCTTCAATCAAGTTCGAATAAGCCTAACCTTATCTTCCGTTTCAGCCACCAACTCTGGACCCAACATTTGATGCTCACCCAACTCTGTCCAACACGTAGGTGTACGGCACTTCCGACCATACAGTGCTTCATACAATGCCATCTGAATACTTGCCTGGTAGCTATTATTATGCGCAAATTCTGCCAACGGTAGGAATTCTTCCCAACTACCTCTGAAATTTAAGACATAGCCCCTCAACATATCCTCCAGAATCTGAATTACCCTCTCCGACTGCCCATCAGACTGAGGATGAAATGCTGTACTGAAATCCAGCTTCGTACCTAAGACTTGATGTAACACCTTCCAAAATCTTGACGTGAACCTAGGGTCTCTGTCTGAAATGATCGACACTGGCACCCCATGCAACCTTACAATCTCTGCTATATACAATCTAGCCAACTTCTGAAGAGAATAATCCACCCGCACAGGTATGAAATGAGCAGACTTCATCAACCGATCAACGATTACCCAAACCGAATCCTTCTTAGAAGGCGTAAGGGGTAACCCACTGACAAAATCCATCGTGATCCTTTCCCACTTCCACTACGGAATCTTGACCGGTTGCAACAATTCTGAAGGCAACTGATGTTCTACTTTTACCTGCTGGTAAGTCAAACACTTACCCGAAAATTTAGTTACTTCTCGTTTCAGACCCGGCCGCCAAAACTGCTCCCGCAAGTCTCAGTACATCTTACTACCTCCAGGATGCATCGCGTATAGACTGCTATGTGCTTCCTGAAGAATCTTCTACCTCAACTCCTCATCCTTTGGCATGCAAACCTTCCCACGGAAACATAACACTCCCTCGCTGTTCAAATGGAAATCCTCCATTCCACCCTCTTGTACTTGTAGACGTCGAGCACTTAAAACATCATCTACTAACTGCTTCTCCTTAACCTGATTTACCCAAGCCAGCTTCACTTACAATTCTACTAACAAGCTTCCATCGTTGTACAAACTTAGGTGGGTAAACATCGCTCTTAAGTCTGATATAACCTTACGGCTCAACGCATCCGCCACTACGTTAGCCTTATCCGGATGATACTCAATTGAGCAATCATAATCCTTCAATAGCTCGATCCACCTTCTCTGTCTTAGATTCAGCTCTTTCTGGGTAAGGAGGTATTTCAGACTCTTGTGATCCGTGTAAACAATAGACTTCTCCCCATACAAGTAATGTCTCCAGATCTTCAGGGCGAAAACCACTGCAGCTAACTCCAGGTCATGCGTCGAAAAATTCACTTCGTGAGGTCTCAGCTGTCAAGAAGCATACGCTACCACCTTCCCCTCTTGCATCAGTACGCATCCTAACCCTGTATGCGACACGTCACAATAGACAGTAAACTATTTTCCTGCCTCAGGTTGAATCAACACCAGAGCTTCTGTCAAAATCCTTTTTAACTTCTCAAAACTTTCTTGTTGCTTGTCTGACCACACAAACAGAACTCCTTTCCTTAACAACTTGTTAACAGCGCTGCAATCAAAGAGAAACCTTCGACGAACCTTCTGTAATACCCAGCCAACCCAGGAAAACTCTGAATTTCTGCAACAGACTTAGGTGGTTTCAAATTTAACACGGCTTCAATCTTCCGAGGGTCAACTCTAATCCCCTCAGCTGACACCACATGACCCAAAAAGGTAACCTCCCTCAGCCAGAACTCGCACTTACTAAACTTTGCGAATAACTGCTTCTCCCTTAGAACTTGCAAAACCACTCGAAGATGTGAATCGTGCTCATCTTCGGACCTCGAGAACACCAGGATATCATCTATGAACATTGCAACAAACCGATCCAGATATAGTTGAAAAACCCGATTCATCATGTCCATAAATGCTGCTGGTGCGTTGGTCAGTCCAAACGGCATCACCAAGAATTCGTAGTGACCATAGCGAGTACGAAACGTCGTCTTATGAATGTTTGCTTCCTTGACCTTAAGCTGGTGATAGCTTGACCTCAAATCTATCTTGGAGAAGACTGATGCTCCCTTAAGTTGATCGAACAGGTCGTCTATCCTCGGCAACAGATACTTATTCTTGATCGTTAACTTATTTAGCTGATGGTAATCAATACACAGTCGCATCGATCCGTCCTTCTTCTTAACAAAAAGCACGGGTGCTCCCCAAGGCAATACATTCGGCCGGATAAAACCCCGATCCAACAATTCCTGAATCTACGCTTTCAGCTCTAGTAATTCATTCGTCGCCATTCTATATGGGGTAATAGAAACTGGCACTGTTCCCTGTAGCAGATCAATACCAACCTAAACCTCGCGATCTGGAAGCAATCCCAGGAGCTCTTCTGGAAAAATATCAGAAAACTCCCTCACCGTTTAGACATCCCCCATAGTTGATTCTTCAACCTCTAAAGCACACACATAAGCCACAAACGCCTTACATCCTTTTCTCACCATTTTCTCGGCCTTCAAAGCGGATACCACACTAGATAGGTAGTTCCTTCCCTCCCCTATCATCACCGCCTTTACACCCTCAACAGTTCTTAACACCATACGCTTGGCTGCACAGTTCAGATTTGCTTGATATTTTACTAGCCAATCCATACCTAAGATCAAATCGAACTCCCCAAATGGCAGTTCCATCAGATCAGCCGAAAATACTACCCCTTGAAGTTCTAGGGGTACATCCTTATACAGTTTATTCATCACTACAGTCTGTCCCAGAGGGCTAACTACAGTCATCTCCCTAGAAGAAGTCTCATAGTCTAAGTTCACAGTTCCCGCTATAGCACTAGCAACATAAGAGTATGTCGAACCATTATCAATCAAGGTAGTATAAGGCAAACCATAGATTAAGAACATACCGGTTATGACGTTCAGTGCGTCACCCTCCTCTCGACGCCTAGCTGCATAAACTAACCCGAGCTTTCTTGCATTCGTATTCCCAGCACCTTTGCCCGATGTTCTACAACCTCGACCGAACCCATTTCCTCTTCTGACTGGGCCACGACCCCTCGGCAATCGCTAACCACCTCTCCTAAACTGATCAGAACCTCGTCCAGCTGGTTGTACCTGATCTTGATCCACCTGCGGACAGTCTTTAATCATATGATTCATAGATCCACACCTAAAGCATCCTCCGGTTCTCCTTCTGCACTCCCTAAAATGCACCTTCCCACACAAAGCACATGGTCGATACTGAACCCTTGCAGCAGATGTCTGATCACGAGTTGGCCCATCAAACCTAGGCCTTTTTTGAAAACCCCCAGATGAACCTGACGGCCCAAAACTTCTCTTATTCTTACTCTGATCCTTATCCTTGTTCTGCTTCTCGGTCCGCTTTACCTCTTTAGCTATTTTAACTTTCTCAACCCGAATGGCAAAGTCTCTTTCTCGCTGCGGTGCTATCAATACTCTTAACTCATCCCACAGTCCATCTTCGAACCATACGCAATGCTCATAGTCAGTCGCCACAATACCTCGAGCGTAACGGCTCAAACGCAGAAATTCTGCCTCATATTCAGACACAGATTTGCTCCCCTGAACCAAATTCAAAAATGCCTTCCTTTGGGCATCCACATAGCTGGCCCCAACGTACTTTCCCTAAAATGACACTGTAAAGAAATTCCAGTCAATCCGGTCTGTTGGAGTACCCCTTTCACCATAAGCCACCACTGATAGGCCTCGTCTCAAAGAAGATACACCACCCCTTTCAATTTCTCCTCTATCGTGAAGTCAAGATCATCCATTATGCGCTCACTTACCTCTAACCAATACTTAGTTGTATTAGGGGCTACGCCAGCAACGCTTTTAAACTTCTCCGCTCTATTGGCTCGAAGTCGTTCAGACACAAATTTTCAAGCCCCCGTACCCATGCCTGCACCAGAAACTCTCTCCAAAACCCGTAGCATCGCCTGAGACACCACCTCATCTCCACCCATTTGGTCCTGAAACTCTGCAGCCACAGCTGGTGGTGGCGGTACCTCATTTTCTGACCCATGGCCAGACCCTATTGGTTCCGACATAGTAGTCCTACCCCTACCACGACCACGCACATTATGCCCACGTCCTCGAGTGCTCATGACTAACTTTCACGATTTAATCTGATTTAGAGATTTTATGTATTAGAAATTCTTTTCACTGTTTATTAAAAAAAAATTTATGAAGTGTAGTTACGAGTAGTTTCCACGATTCACATACAACCTAAAAGTTTCCATTTCTAAAGTATAGTTCCTTAGTTCTAACATCCATGGCAATATACCCATAGGGCACACTAATCAGAAAACTTACCTGGCAGACTTCGGCCGGAAACGCAGAAGCCATGCTAAAAACACATACTACGTTTAAAAATCATTTTTAGAAAATGTTTTGAACCCAAAACCCAAAGCCGAGATTTTGAACCAGGCTCTGATACCAAAATTGTAACACCCCAAACCCGGCCCAAACACCACAATCGGATCTGGCATGTCACTAAGAAGAATTTCTAAAAACATGGTGCGTTTGTTAGGGAAAAATTTAGATTTACCTCTTCTGTTGTGTCTCAATGTTAAAGTCTAATTAGAAAACTTAGCAATTCCATATTACCCCAGTTAAGTCTACCAAGATTCAAAATCAGATCATTCTGGTTTTTTTTTAAAACCTATGTTGGTTATTTAAGTTACAAAGGGTTGTCGCAAAAGATAATAATTTATTTGGAAAAAATTTGTCGAATAAAAAAAACTTATTGTTATTTCTTTTTATAAACTTATCGTTATTTCTAATTACCGTATAACCTGAGTGTCCACAATGTAAATAAAATCAAAATTAAAAAAAAAACAACTAACAGTGGCCCTATTACAATGTGAAAACCAAACCAGTTATTAAAAATAAATAAAGTTCTTTACTGAAATAAAACGAAACCATGCATGGCCACCTCGTGCTCCTCTCACGCCCTGTCCATTTCGCTATGTGCTACCTGAAAAGATGTTAACAACGGGGTGAGTCATAAGACTCAGTGTGCAACACTCATGAACCATCAAACCGGCCTTAGCCCTACAGAACAGAATAGCAAAATATCACATACACAGTAAATGATGCAAAACCCCTCCCAACCTAGATTTCCATCTGCTACACACCTCCCGTACCAGCCAATCACCACAATCAACCCTCACCGCTACACACCATTGATGGTAGTCATGCTGCTCATCATCAGAATCGTGACAGAGTCACCAGAACAGTTCATGGCAGAGCCACTACAACAGATCATGGCAGAGCCACTACAACACTTCCCCTTTCATTTAATAACATCTGCCCGCCCCATGCAACATACAAATTTTTAATGCGCAGATACTACAAGTTTCAGCATGCGTATACAGAATATCCATAACAAATATCATGTCATCTCATCATAGTCACATATTTAGTATAACAGAATAGAACTCACTAACCTGATGCCTCGTCTTTACCCTCCAAGGGTATCTCAAAAGCCATACCGAGTTTTTGGTATTTAACAGAATATAACAATACATATAACACAGCATTACAGATGGGGTGAGGAGTTGCACACCTGATTACGTACAATACTAAGGTATCTACGACGCTGCTATCATTAGCTGGAACCACGGCTATCTGCCTACTACTCTGTTTGTAGGCTGGCCCACAACCCGGTGGCCAATCACGAACAGCCGACACCGCTTGTTTCTTGTACTTAGGGATTGAACCCGAGGGTTTGCTTCCCTCACCCAACTGCGTATTTCTCGCATCCATCAAATGCCTTAGTCAAAATTCAATACGAGTGATATGATTTGAATATCCGCCCAACAAGGTTAAGACAACAGATAGATAATAAATTGATTAATAGAACTAATAGAAGGAATCTTCTTACCTAAATGGATTGAATCCCGGAGTTTAGCAGACCTTGAATAATACGCTGATCGCACCTATACAAATACCCGATGAGATTCAACTAAAAGAGTGGGTTAAAGGAAGTGGCCTTTCGGCCAAACAGAGGACATTAGCCCCCCTCTCACCGTTCGACCAAACACATTAACATCATCTACTTACCTAGATTCTCTTCAGGGTTCCGCACCAGCAGTCACAGCAGTGAAGATTCAGCTTGAACATAGCACTCTAAAAGAATAGACAACCGAAATGATCAGGGGTTTGGCTTCTAAGAGGAGAAAAATGAAGCAACTTAACAGGGTTTTAAGAGAAGATTCGGCCAAGAGGGGAAAAGAAAAAGAAATAGGAAACAATAAAGAACTTACCAGAATATGGAATGGGAATTCAGATGGTGAAAACTTCGGAAAGAGAAAACAAATAGGATGATGCTGAGACTTAGAGATTTCGGCTAAGTGGAAAAATGAAGGTGTAGTTTCGGCTTTTAGTGAATAGAAAAAGAACAAAAACGAGAAAATGAGGATCAAGAAGATTCGGCTAAAAAAAGTTTCAAAAGAAAAGAAAAAGAAAATGATAAAGGAGGGAGAAGTGGTGATTTCGGCTCTTGAGAGTGAGAAGAAAAGAAAAGATGAAAAAGATGTGCAACTTTGGTCTTCTAGTTTCGGCTATAGATCAAAAGAAGAAAAGAGTGGAAAATGTTTAGATGATTTTCGGCCAAAGAGAGAATAAGAGGAAAAACTAAAACAAAATGTGAAGCACACACATTAATGCCGAAAAATAAACCACTACACACTAGCAACCTGATCATCAAATTTTGGCACCCACACCCAAAGCCAAAACCGAATGTTCCCTTCCCCTCAAACTCCTCAAAAATTTCGGCTAACACTCTCCTAGCCAACAAACACTATGCCGTCCCTACAATCCCTCCTTGCTTTTGTCTCTTTCAAATATTCAAATAAATTTGAAATGCTTGACCAAGTCTTACCTCTCTCCACTAGAGTTTGATTGTCATCCGACCTCCTCCCTTACCTGAGCCAAAAATAATACTCCCTTGTTGCATAAGTGTTTCGAACCTCTTCCCTCTCAGCTCCTTGTGACGCCACCTCCCTGCATGCTAAGTGACGCCACCTTGCCACTCTTTCACTGCACCTTTTTGTGACACCACACGAAATCCAAAATCCCTTAAGTCCTACTCCCATCTGGCTATTCCCCCTTAGGTTCCCAAAACTAAAAATTTTACTAAGGCTTCTGCTTACCCCTAACTTATTCCTGAACCCTAAAGAACCCCAAACTAGCATGACAAACCTAGCATTCACTTACAAACACATAAAATGTAAGGGCCGTAATTTAGGATGTTACAATGTGAGGACAATTATTCCAAGTATATTAATGTAATCAATGAATTTGTTTTATTAACCAATCTGTCTGGAAAAATTACAAGTGTATATTGACAAAAATACTACACTTAGGGCACTAGATCCAACAATGTAAACCTACTTGACACTTATTCACACTATGGACCTGCCATTTAGGACAAAAACACGACCCAATGGTGATTTCCTCAAATCTCGACATGTTTGCAAGTCAGAATCAGTATATCCGATAGGAGTGAGACCTCCTCTAGAATACACAAGCATATAATCCCTCGTTCTCCATAAATACTTGAGTTTATGCTTAACTATTTGTCAGTGCCTTAGTCTTGGTTTCGTCTGATATTGACTTACCAACCCCATTGCAAAATAGATATCTGGGCTTGTGCATAACATAGCATATATGAGACTTCCTACTGCCGAAGCATAAGGAACCCTGCACATGTTCTCCATTTCTTCCGCTGTTTTAGGATAGTTCTCTAAAGAGATATGAAATCCCAATACGGAAGGTTGATTTCCCTTATTTGAATCGTCCATTTCATAATGCTCTAATTGTAACAGCCCGATTTAGACCCTAGTTGGAATAGTGGTTTCGAGACCACAAATCTGAGGTCAAAATAGTATTTTAATATTATTTTGGATGTTTTTAGTATGTGATTAAGTCTGTGTGAAATTTCTGTGTGAAAATTTTATTGATTGAGTGCTTAATTAGCAAAAAGGACTTAATTGCATAAAGTGTAAAAATTGTGTGCTGATTGTTGAAGTATCTATGTGTTATGGATTTTAAATGAAGTGGCCTTATAAAGCAATTTAGCTATTAAATAGTGAGTGGATGGTAGTTGGACAATTATAACCAATTATCATGTGTTATATTATGTTAATAATAAAGGGTAAAATAGTAAAATGTATAGTATGTTAATAATAATAAAACATAAAGAGAAATTGCATGGGGTTGTTCATCTTTTACACCAATTGTGGAAGAAAGAAAAGTGTTTTAAAGCTTTTGAAATTTTGGCACTTGCTAAGCTCAATCAAGGGATGTTTTGAGCTCAGTTTTTGTTAATTTCTATGTTTTTATAATCGTTGCTTCGTGCTTTTTCAAACCCATGCTTAAATTTTGTGAATTGATGATGTTGTTGAAAAGTATCATTGATGAACATATGAGTTCTTGAATGTTTGATGGTGGAAAATGAAAGATATGTGTTTGATTAATATAGTTTGTCTTTAAAATTTTGATGAATTTGTGTAATTTGAGCTTAATTGTGAAATTGAGAAATGGAAGGACTAAAATGTGAAATAAATGAAATGTGTGGGCTTGTACGAGTATAGTGATAATTCGGCTAGGCATGGGTACAAACAAATTATGTGTATTTGGTGATTTGATGAATTAGAGACTAAAGTGTCGAAATGTGAAAATATGAGGGCTATTTTGTAAAATGCCCTAAATAAATTTGTGTGGACTAAATTGAATAAATTGTGATTGAATAGATTGAATTTGAATGTATATAAACCAAGAAAGGAGAGGTTCGGATCGAAATCGAGGCAAAGACAAAGTGCTCGATTAAATGACCGTTTCGATATTTCGACGTCCGAGGTAAGTTCGGACATAATATGTGTATGTAACTATGTTTGATCTTATAAGATGAACGGTATGTTATTATTGAATTATGAATGCTATGTGAGGATTCGAGTTGTATGGCACTAAGTGTGCGTAATCGAAAATGTAACAGAGATAATTAGCACTGTGTGTGCGAAATAGTATAAGCTTCGGCTTTGTGGTTGGCACTGTGTGTATGATACCGGTTTAAGATCGGTTTGATATAGATGCACTAAGTGTGCAATGTTAATTAAGCTTTGGCTAACTATGTGGGCACTAAGTGTGCGATTGAATCGAAGAAGGGTCAAAAGGTGATTAAAGTGAAATAGTGAATGTTGAGTAGCATATGTAATAGACAACTAAGCGTTAGCTAAGGTACGTTCGTATCCTATGTGGTTGATGAAATTATGATTGAGTTTATGGATGGTAAATTGAATTTATATTAGCTTTGGATGGTATGATATATGTGATTATGAAATAATCTATGTGATGATTTGTTTTAGTATAATGTATTATGTTACGAACTTAGTAAGCTTTTGAAAGCTTACTGTGTGATTGTTTCTCTGTTTTACAGTGTCAATAAAGCTAGCTCGGATCTGGGAATCATCAGCATCTCTATCACACTATCGGTAATCTATTTTGGTACTTTTAGAAAGATGTATATAGATGAAATATGGCATGTATAGGTTAGAAGTTATGGTATGTTTTGGGAAATGTTTAAATTCTTGCCATGTGATTTGGCTTGGAAGTTGAATGATGTTGAACCTATGAATGAGTAGTGAGTTTGGTATATTTCATGATTATGTAGTTGATGAAAGATGTGTTTTGAAGATGAATTTTGGTATGGATTATTCGATGCTTGAATTACATATGTTTTGAGATGTATAATTGTCACTTTGAATGGTCTTACTTGTGATGATATTGAGCATGGAAGTAGATGGTATAGTTGGTGGTTGAATAATGCATGAAACTGTGTGTTTGAATGCTTTTAGAAGCATGATTTGGCTTTGCTTTGAAGCTTGTTGGTAGACCCAAGTGTGGGTGGCAAATTGGCCTTGCAAATGGCCTATTTTGCATACATGGCTAAGAGACACGGGCGTGTGTCTCTGTTGTGTGGTTTAAGGATCATTTCTATGTGTGTCTGAACAAGGTACACGGTTGAGACCCACGGGCGTGCATGGTGGCCGTGTAATCAAGTCAGTAGCTAGTCTAATTTTACATGGCCATGGTACATTGGCGTGTCTAGTGGCCGTGGGGATAAGTCAGTATGCATGCTCTGCTTTGACACAGCCTGGACACATGGGTGTGTCTGGTAGCCGTGTGAGGCACACGGTCTAACTGCACAGGCGTGTGACCTCAACAGTATTGAAGAATGTTTAAAATTTTGAAAACTTTCATAAGTGTTCGGTTTAGTCCCGACGTCCTTCTAACACGAGTATAAGGTCTCGTAGACCTAAAGAAGGGACTATATGCTTGTATTTGGGTATGTTTGATTGATGATTTACTTTGTGTCGTGAAATGGATGTGAAAAGTTTCGATTGTCTGGTAATGCCTCTTAACCCTATTTCGGCGATAGTTTCGGGTTAGGGGTGTTACATTTTATTGGTATCAGAGCTACGGTTTAGTCGATTCTCAGACTAACGTAGCATGTGTGAGTCTAGCTATACATGCCATATATGAAATTGCAATAGTTGATGAATCCTGTTAGTTATAAATGTGTTTTTGTATAGCAATGGATCCCGATCGAGCAGTTGCTGACGATGTAGAAAGTAACGCGACTGCTCCCACTCAAGGGACAGCGCCGACCATATCTAGGCCAAACGGAAGTAGTGAGGGAGGAGAGGCTAAGCAAGCCTTCTTTCGAATGTTGAGTGAGTGGTTTTTGGAGTTCGTTCGAATGAATCTGGATGCTCCACAACCTCCACCCCCACAAGTACCTGTTGTGCCACAATTTGTGAGATTGAGCCAGTATGCACGGGAATGTGTTTCAACTGAAGCTACTATGTGTAAACGCTCCATAGAAGGGTTGAATGAGGACATTAAGTTGTTGGTTGGGATACTTGACATAAATGAATTTGTTGTGTTAGTCGGAAGAGCATGCAAAGCCGATGAGCTCAGTAAAGAAAAGAAGAAAGCTGATTCTGAAGCTCGTGATGAAAGAAAAAGATCGATGAGTAAGTTTTCTCAACCTTCAATGAAGAGATTTATAGATATGGGAAACCGATCAAATGCTTCATTTGGACATCCGAATTGATACCGCCTAAGACTAAGTGTTGGTCCGATAACTCAAGCTCTAATAGAATCAAGTGTTGATAGTGCCAAACGTAACAAACCTGAGTGTAGACAGTGTTGAAGATGACATGTGGGAGAATGTTGGGGCAAGTACAACAATAGAGTTTGCTATAAATGTGGATCACGAGATCACTTCATTCGAGACTGCCTAAAGATGACTGAGGAAGAAAATGTTCAGAATGTGAGATCGAGTAATGTGACGGCTAGGGGTAGACCACCCAGAAATGTCGGGAATGTGAGTGGAAGTCAAAGAGGGACTACTGATACAGCTATGAGATCAGAGGCGAGAACACTTGCCCGAGCTTATGCTATACGTACACGAGAGGAAGCATCATCTCCAAATGTCATTACTGGTACTTTTACTCTATTTGATACTGATGTGATTGAATTAATAGATTTGGGTTCAACTCATTCCTATGTGTGTGTGAATCTAGTATTGAATAAGACTTTACCTGTTGAGTCTACTGAATTTGTGGTTAGAGTATCTAACCCCTTAGGCTAGTGTGTCTTGGTGGATAAGGTGTGCAAGAATTGCCTATTGATGTTTCGGGATATATGCTTTCCGGTTAATTTGATGTTGCTACCATTCGTGAATTTGATATAATTCTGGGTATGGATTGACTCACTCTGCATAATGTTATTATGAATTGTAAAAGAAAGAGTATTGAATAGAGAAGTCAGAATGGTGAAATAGTTCGAATTGAATCCAGTGATTTGAAAGGGTTATCAACTATTATATCTGCAATGAAACCTTTGAACTATGTGAGAAAAGGTTGCGAAGCTTATCTGGCATATGTGATTGTTACAAAAGTGTCAGAAAAGAAAGTTGAATATGTGTCTGTGGTTAGTGAGTTTTCAGATGTGTTTCTTGAAGAACTACCGAGGTTACCTCCGATTCGGGAAGTCGAATTTGGTATTGAGTTAGTGCTTGGAACTACTTCTATCAAAATAGCACCGTATAGAATGGCACTGATTGTGTGTCAGAGTTTTAAAATTTATATAATGAATGATCGAGCCTAAAAACTAACTGTGACAATGACTTGAGGCAAGTGCACCTATCGAACAGTAGTATAGTTAAGTGGCAAGACTGGAATGTCGAACCCAAAGGAACCAACATACTAATACTAACTTCCTTTTTATTATTTAGCCTAAGAATTAAAGGAATTTGTTATTTAATCTAAAATTAACTAACTACTAAGCTAAAGATGCTAAGACAAAGAGAATGAATTGGGAAAAATACTTGTGGGAAAAACCAATTGATTAAGACAATACCCAAGGAAGAATCCACCTAGACTTCTCTTATTATTTAACTCTGAACCAGACAACTTATTCACTTAACTTGATCCGTAGGATTCCCCAAATTTATATTAATACCTCTCTCGAGGCTACTAATGTCTAACCCTAGGTTGATTAATTAAAATATCTTTCTAATTAAAACCCCTAGAATTGTATTAACTCGATCTATGGACTCCCATATTAGGTTTGACCCTAATCCGGTAGATTTTCGTCATCCTATCTCTAGGGTTGCGATCAACTCCGCTTAATTATGCTAGATCTACTCTTAGACAGGGCCTATTCCTCCTCTGCCTAAGCACATCAATACTTGAATTAATATCCTGAAATATCAAAACAAGAATTAAGAACACATAATTAAGAACAAATCAAGTATTTATCATATAGTTCAGAAAACAATAACAAGATCCATCTTAGGTTTCATCCCCCTCAGGTATTTGAGGGGTTTAGTGCATAATTATAAAAGAATATATCTCAGAAGAAAATATAAAACAAAACATAAGAAAGCCCTAAAATCCACTGAAGGAATTGAAGGAGAGATCCTCCGTCTTAAGTATGACTCCGGCTTCTTGAGATGAATCAACTGGCTTCCTTTGAGTAAATCCCACAATTCTGTCCTCCCTAGCTTGGCTCTTCGGCCTAACTGGATGCCCCCTGAAAGTTGGCCTCTAGGGTGTTTATATAGGCTTTTGGACCGTCTTTCTTTGCCTCTACATACCCTATTTCGAGTGAAATTCCTCTTTGTCATGGTAGGGACATGCTCATGGAATACGCCCGTGTAAATCGATGTCCAGGTCGTGGTTGGGTCTATTAAGGAGGCACGGCCTTGTGGTCTTGGGCCCAGGCCGTGTGGATCTTGTACTTTGGCCCATTTTCTCTGTTTTTGGTCCTTTTCTCATTCTTTTCATCCTCTGGTGCTCTCCTAATTATAAAACATGAAATTAAAGGATTAAGAGCACCAAATTCCACAATTCAAGGAATAAATCATCAGAAAGTAAGCTAAATGTGGGATTAAAATATGTATTTATTACGGTTTATCAAATACCCCCACAGTTAAGCCTTTGCTGGTCCTCAAGTAAAATTCTCAACTCACAATTAAAATGAACTTCCTTGATTCATAATATTCATCAATAACATTTCATCATAATTCATAGATAATTTAAGTAAAAGGGTCCTAAAGATTCAAACTATCAAAGTCATAGTTTTTGTAGCATGAAAATGTAGGCATTTCCCCTTACCTAAATAATCACCTTTAATTCAAAATCAAAAAGAGTTGACATCCTCACTAAAGATTCACTCAAAATGTTTAAGGTTCAAAATTAAGCACTCAAAAGTCGAACATGAAAAGTTAATCCCATAGCCTTGCATGAAAATCAAATCTCCACCACTATAAAATGAAATAATACACAGATCAAAAGGTATTGAAAAAGGGGTTGTAATGGGGCTCGGGTTAAAGGTATGGATAAAGGCTGAATTAGAAGGTTAGAATCGAGATTGAATTGGCAATATACCTAACTAGAAAAATGAACTAATCCTGAATAATTACATCAACTAAAATTTCATAACATGAGCTTCTTTTTCAAGATGTGGAATTTAAACATGTAAGCTCACTTAATTATATAACTAATAATGAATATACTTCAATTTTTTAAAGAAACAATCAAGTACAATAATAAGAAAGAACTTTAACAACTGAAATATAGAACATAGTTAGGCAACTGCTCAAAATCAAATCTCGACAAAAAGGGAGTTAAGGAATGGTGATAACAACTACAAGATGGGTTTTGGGTTAATATTAGTGGGTGAGTCAATAAATGGTTTGTTAAGATCAAAGGGGTTCACTAGGGGTTAATTGTGAGGGTAGGCTTTTAGTGGAGTAAGTGGGTTAAATCCTAAGTGCCTTTATCATCTCTGTATATCAAATCAATGGAGTGGTCTTGACATGTATAATCGGAGCAAGTTCTAGAATAACAAATCAATGTTGACACACTCATAATTAAAAATTGAGCACGAAATAATGTATGCTCTCAAAGGTTCAAAATCTCACAAAAATTATGGGTTTTTGAAATCGACTTTGTAAATTTTAAACTTCAAGGTAATAATTAGATTCAGGTAGACAATCTAACAAAATTTAAATTTTTGAAAATAGACTCATCATGCTTGATTCTCTAATCTCCTAAAGTTTAAATCATCACTGCACAATTATCAATGACTTAATCCAAAACATATCAAAGAAAATCATGGATCATAGGAAATTTCATTCTAATTAGTAATGTAAGAAAATTACTTAACGACAAGATATCATTTAGGGATTTGAGAATAATGCAGAAAGCTAGGAACTTTCTTGAAATAAATATTCACCCCCTGATCGTGTGTCAGAGTCTTAAAAATTTATAAAAAGAATGACCGAGCCTAGAAATTAACTATGACAACGATGGAGGCAAGTGCACCTATCGAATAGGAGTATAGCTTAGTGGCAAGATCGGATTGTCGAACCCAAAGGAGCTAAAAGTACTAATACTAACTTTATTTTTATTATTTAGCCTAGAAATTAAGGGATTTATTAATTAATCTAAAATTAACTAACTACTAAGCTAAAGATGTTAAGACAAAGAGAATGAATTGGGGAAAATACTTGTGGGAAAAACCAATTAATTAAGACAATACCCGAGGAAGAATCCACCTAGACTTCACTTGCTATTTAACTTTGAACCAGACGATTTATTCACTTGACTTGACCCGTAGTATTCCCTAATTTATATTAATACCTCTTTCGAGGCTACTAACGTCTAACTCGAGGTTGAATAATTGAAATCTCTTTTCTAATTAAAACCCCTAGAATTGCATTAACTCGATCTATGGACTCCCATATTAGGTTTAACCCTAATCCGGCAGATTTTCTTCATCCTATTTCTAGGGTTGGGATCAACTCCGCTTAATTATGTTAGATCTACTCTTAAACAGGGACTTTTGCTCCACTGCCTAAGCACATCAATACTTGAATTAATATCCTAAAATATCAAAGCAAGAATTAAGAACACATAATTAAGAACAAATCAAGTATTTATCATATAGTTCAGAAAACAATAACAAGATCCGTCTTAGGTTTCATCCCCCTCAGGTATTTGAGGGGTTTAGTTCATAATGAAAGAATACATCTCAGAAGAAAATATAAAACAAAACATGAGAAAAACCCTAAAACCCCCTGAAGGAAATTGAAGGGAAGATCTCTGTCTTGAGTATAACTCCAACTTTTTGAGATGAATCAACTGGCTTTCTTCGAGTAAATTCCACTATTCTGGCCTCTCTGGCTTGGCTCTTCGGCCTAACTGGACATCTAACTGGACTCTCAACTAGACTCCCCTTGAAGGTTGGCCTCTAGGGTGTTTATATAGGCTTTTGGAATGGCTTTCTTTGCCTCAAAGTATCTTACACCAAATGAAACTCTTCTTTGTCATGGCAGGGACACGCCCATGGCACACGCCCGTGTGAATCATGGCCAGGCCATGTTCGGGGATGTTAAGGTGGCACGGCGGTGTGGTCTTGGGCCCCGGCCGTTTCGATTTCGTAGTTGGCCCATTTACTCCGTTTTAGGCCTGTTTCTCGCTCTTTTCATCCTCCGGTGCTTTCCTAAGTATGAAACATGGAAACAGAGGATTAAGAGCACCAAATTACATAATTCAGGGAATAAATCATCCAAAAACATGCTAAATGTGGGATTAAAATATGTTTATATTACGGTTTATCAAATACCCCCACACTTAAGCATTTGCTTGTCCTCAAGCAAAATTCTCAACTCACAATTAAAATGAACTTCCTTGATTCATAATATTCATCAATAATGTTTCATCATAATTCAAAGGTAATTCATACATTGATAATTTAAGTAAAGGATATTAAAGATTCAAACAATCAAAGTCATGGTTTTTTTTTTGTAGCACGAAAACATAGGTGTTTTCCCTTTATCTAAATAATTACCCTTAATTCAAAATCGACAAGAGTTGACATCCTCACTAAAGATTCACTCAAATCACTCGAAGTGTTTAAGGTTCAAAATTAAACACTCAAAAGTTAAACATGAAAAGTTAATCCCATAGGCTTGCATGCAAAATCAAATCTCCACCACTATAAAATGAGATGATACACAAATCAAAAGGTCTTTAAAAAGGGTTGTAATGGGGCTCGGGTTAAAGGTGTGGATAAAGGCTGAATTAGATGGTTAGAATCGAGATTGAATTGACAATTTACCTAACTAGAAAAATGAATTAATCCTAAATAATTACATCAACTAAAAACTAATAATACGAGCTTTTTCTTCAAGATGTGGAATTTAAACATGTAAGCTCTCTAATAAATATACTTCGATTTTTTTTTAAGAACACATACCAAGTGAAAGAATGAATTTAGCTACTGAAATAAGGATTATAGTTAGGCAGCTGATCAAATCAAATCTCGATATAAGGGTGGTCAAGAGGAATGGTGATAACAAATACAGACCGGATTTTTGGGTTAATATTAGTGGGTGAGTCAATAAAAAGGGTTATTAGGATCAAAGGGGTTCATTAGAGGTTAATTGTGAGGGTAAGCTTTTTAGTGGATTGAGTGAGTTAAATCCTAAGTGCCTTTATCATTTCTGTATATCAAATCAATAATATGGTCTTGACATGTATAATCGAAGCAAGTTCTAGAATAACAAATCAATGTTGACACACTCATAATCAAAAAGTGAGCACGAAAAAATGTATGCTCTAAAAGGCTCAAAATCTGACAAAAATTATGGGTTTTTGATATCAACTCTGTAAATGTCAAATTTCAAGGTAATAATTAGATTCAGGTAGAGAACCTAACAAAATTTTATTTTATTTTTTTTTTGAAAATAGACTTATCATGCTTGATTCTCTAGTCTCCGAAAGTTTAAATCATCACTGTACAATTATCAATGACTTAATCCGAAACATATCAATAAAAATCATGATTCACAGGGAGTTTAATTCTAATTAGTAATATGAGAAAATTACTTAAAGACAATATATCATTCAGGGGTTTGAGAATAATGCAGAAAGTTAGGCACTTTCTTGAAATAAATATTCACCCCCACACTTAAGATGTACATTGCCCTCAATGTACAAAGATATATATGAAATTTAAGAGATAGGGAGAGGTGAAACTTCCTGAATTTGGATGGCTTCCTTGAGTTGGGAGTGCCTTGGTGTGGTGCCCGCTGACAATCTCTGCCCTAGATGAAGAAATTGGGAAGCTCGTAGAGAATTAGCCAGGAAATAATAATAATTCAAAATATACTAAACATATATTTAAAGACAAGAAAGATAAAGAGAAAGAAAATAGAAAGTAAAATAAAATTAAAAGAAAAGATTAATGGACCGAAGAGTCCTTATTGTTAGATGGTTCGCGAGGTGGGTGTGATTTCTGAGGCTGCGGAGGGGTGGCTATGGTCGTGGTCATAGTGATTCCCTAGTAGCCTTTAGAACCTAAATCAAAGAAAACGAAATAGAATAGATTAAACTAAGTAAAAGAAAAATATAGAAAAGGAAAAATAAAGGAGAAGTGAAAATGAAAAGAGAAATTAAATGGACTCAAAGGTCCTTTTCCTGTCGAGTTAATGAAGCGGCCGGCATGAACTTATGTAGATCGGTCTCACAAAGGGAGGTTGTGCTAGGATCCTTCCGTTTCTTTGACATGGATGATTGTTAGAACAAGAGTTAGGAGAATGGAGGAAGGAATGAAAATGGAGAGGGGATGTAAAGGAGGAAGAAGGGTAGGGAGTAGGTAAGAAAGGGAGAGGGGTGGTTTAAATAAAACTTTCAGGTCTGGTATGTCCCCACGCCCGTGTACCGTGGGCGTGTCGAGTCATACGGCCATGTTGCACGGCCGTGTTATGCTCCATTTGTTTCTTCCACGCCCATGTGCAGGTCGCGACGCTCGTGTTACTAAAACAGTGTCAGCCACGGTCGCATCGCACGACCGTGGTGTTCAGTTGCGGCCCGTGGGTTGAAGATATTTTTGATCCTATGTCGTACTATCTTTGCCATGTCAGTACGTACATCCGTAGTATCCATATGGCCACGGCCACGGTCGTGTGTAAGGCCGTGTGGTATGGAAATTTGCACTTGGTTAATTTATAATTAGGTGCTAAAAATGAAAAATTAAAGAAACAATAAAAAATGTGAAGATTATTGGGGTTAGTGATCGGGTTGCCTTCCGAGAAGCGCTCATTTATAGTCTTAAGCTAGACTTACCTCTCATTCGCACATTCAGGGTGGTTTTAGGAGTTGAAAGTCCTTTCTCATGCTATCGGTCCTATTATCAGTATATAATTCGAGTCGAGTAGCGTTTACTTTAAAAGTGCCGAATGTAGGATTACTTACCTGGATTGTTCCGTATGGGAAAGCCTTGAGTACCCTAAAAGAGATTTCTTTGTTTGTATTAGGGTTAGGAGGAGGTATTCGAGGGTCTGCCTTATCTAACAATACCTGATCTCTGATCTTAAATTCGTTTATCCCACAGAATGGTGCTGGTTCTGCTTCTTGAATCCCTAATTTCTCTTTGAAATGTGTCTTCCATTCATCTAGATCATCGATTTGAAGCCTTCGTTCCTCATGAGTTATTTCTTTGTTGGCATGAGGTCTAGGATCTGGCTCAGTTGTGTAGTTCTGTGGTGCTTCCTGAAAAGAAGATTTAACCAAATGGTTATTAATAGAATTTATATTCTCACCTTGACTACTCGATGTCCTAGTTGAGTCAAGAGCCTAGAGACTGATTGATTCGTCACCTACAAAAGTATGAGTTCACCTGCGCTGACATCAATTTTAGTCCTAGCAGTTGCTAAAAAGGGCCTTCCTAAAATTAAGGGGATACTATTGTCCTCATCCATGTCTAAACGACAAAGTCTACTGGGAATACGAATTTACCAAATTTCACAAGAACATCTTCAATTATACCCCTAGGAATTCTAACAGTTTTATTAGCTAATTGAATGTCATCCTAGTTTATTTGAGTTTCCCTAGACCTAGTTGTTTAAACATTTTATAAGGCATAACATTTATGCTTGCCCCTAAATCAGCTAAAGCATTATCAACAGATAAACTACCAATTAAGCATGGAATTGTAAAACTCCCTGGATCTTTTAATTTTCGTGGTAAGTTTGCTGAGCACACTGCGTTTAACTCCACATGCGGTTCTTTATCTAACTTCCGTTTTGTTTTTAAAAGATCTTTTAAAAATTTCCTTGAATCTGGCATCTACGAAAGAGCTTCAAGAAACGGTAAGTTAATATGTAATTTCGTTAAAAGTTTAAGAAATTTACTGAATTGTTCGTCTGTGTTGTCCTTCTTTATCGCATCGGGGTACGGTATATGACGTTGGTACTCTTTAATTACCTATTTTGGCTTATCATGACTTACCTCGTTCTTACCTTCCTCTACCATATTCTCTTGGATTTCCTTGGGCTTATCTGACCCTTCACTATTGTGAGCGGTTATGGCTTGAAGTTCCTCCTTGGGGTTAGTTTCAGTGTTGCTTGGCAAGCTGCCTTGTGGTCGTTCAGAGATCAGCTTAGCAAGTTGCCCTAATTGGTTCTCGATCCCTTGAATCGATGCTTGTTGATTTTTAAGTGTTATTTTGGTATTTTGGAAACGTGTTTCTGACACCGCTATGAATTTTGTCAGTATCTCTTCAAGGTTTGACTTCTTTTCCTGTGGATAGGGCTGTTGTTGGAAGTTTGGGGGGTTGTTGTCTCTAATTTCCTTGACCATCCCATGAAAAATTAGGGTGGTTCCTCCAACCTGGATTATAAGAATTACTATAAGGGTTATTTTGATATTTGAAATTGTTACCCATATAGTGAACTTGTTCGCTCTCAGCGTTCGGGTTGTAAGGTGGATATTCTTGTTGTTCATCCCTCCTCCATTCATATCGTACTGCATAACTAGATGTACCTGCAAAGAACCACATAAAACATCAACCTTTTTATTTATCAGTTCTACTTGGTTTGATAGCATGGTTACTGCGTCGAGGTTGAAAACACTGGCCGCTTTTGTTGGCTTGGTCCTTGTGATTTGCCACTGATAGTTATTCAGTGACATCTCTTCAATGAACTCATAAGCAGCCTTAGGTGTTTTTTTATTTAAGGTTCCGCCGACGGCTGAATCAATTAATTATCCGGTTGAGGGGTTCACACCATTATAAAAAGTTTGGACTTGTAGCCACAAGGGTAATCCATGGTGTGGGCACCTTCTCAATAGATCTTTATATCTCTCCCATGCATCATAAAGTGTTTCTAAATCTATATAGTTTGAGGAGCATGATTGTCGGCCACCTCTGGAGGTAGCGGGTTATTCTCAGCCATCTGTTCGGTGGTGTTGGTTTCAACTTCTTGCTCATCTTCTATGTAATTTAAGCTTCGCCTTATCTCTCTACGATTTCTGCGAACAGTACCTTAAATATCACTGTCATAAATTAGGGGTCCTATCGGGTTCCTTCTAGCCATAAACTAGGGGTACCTGCTAGGAACAAATAAAAGAATAAAAATTAGTAAAGTTTAAAGCAAAATAAAAATAAAAATAAATTGCAAAAATAATAAATGGCTAAAGTAATAAAAATTGAGCGTTCTTAATATTTTAGCTCCCCGGCAACGGTGCCAAAAACTAGATCTTGTGTCAGAGTCTTAGAAATTTATAAAAAGAATGATCGAGCCTAGAAACTAACTATGACAACGATAGAGACAAGTGCACCTATCAAATAGTAGTATAGCTTAGTGCCAAGACCGGATTGCCGAACCCAAAGGAACCAAAAGTACTAATACTAACTTTCTTTTCATTATTTAGCCTACAAATTAAAGGATTTATTAATTAATCTAAAATTAACTAACTACTAAGGTAAAGATGCTAAGACAAAGAGAATGAATTGGGGAAAATACTTGTACGAAAAACCAATTAATTAAGATAATACTCGAGGAAGAATCCACCTAGAGTTCACTTGTTATTTAACTCTAAATCAGACGATTTATTCACTTGACTTGATCCGTATGATTCCCTAATTTATATTAATACCTCTTTCGAGGCTACTAACGTCTAACCCTAGGTTGATTAATTGATATCTCTTTCTAATTAAAACCCCTAGAATTGCATTAACTCGATCTATGGACTCCCATATTAGGTTTGACCCTAATTCGGTAGATTTTCGTCATCCTATTTCTAGGGTTGCGATCAACTCCACTTAAGTATGTTAGATCTACTCTTAAACAGGGACTTTTTCTCTACTTCCTAAGCACATCAATACTTAAATTAATATCTTGAAATATCTAAGCAAGAATTAAGAACACATAATTAAGAACAAATCAAGTATTTATTATATAGTTCAGAAAATAATAACAAGATCAAGTACCCTATTCCGAATGAAACTCTTCTTTTTCACGGCAGGGACACGCCCATGGCACACGCCCGTGTGAATCGTGGCCAGGCCGTGTTCGGGTCTGTTAAGGTGGCACGACTATGTAGTCTTGGGCCTAGGCTATGTCGATTTCGTAGGTTGGCCCATTTACTCTGTTTTAGGCCCATTTCTCGTTCTTTTCAGCCTCCGGTGCTATCTTAAGTAGGAAACATGGAAACAGAGGATTAAGAGCACCAAATTACACAATTCAGGGAATAAATCATTCAAAAACATGCTAAGTGTGGGATTAAAATATGTTTATATTACGGTTTATCATCCCCTACACTTAAGGTGTACATTGCCTCAATGTACAAAGATATATATGAAATTTAAGAGATAGGGAGAGGTGAAACTTCCTGAATTTGGATGGCTTCCTTGAGTTGGAAGCGTCATGGTGTGGTGGACGCCGACAATCTCTACGCTAGATGAAGAAATTGGGAAGCTCGTGAAGAATTAACCGGGAAATAATAATAATAATTCAAAATATACTAAATATATATTTAAAGAAAAGAAAGATAAAAAGAAAGAAAATAGAAAGTAAAATAAAATTAAAAGAAAAGATTAATGGACTGAAAAGTCCTTATCGTTAAAAATAAAAATAAAAGAAAAGATTAATGGACTGAAAAGTCCTTATCGTTAGATGGTTAGTGAGGTGGGTGTGATTTCTAAGGCCGTGGTCGGTGATTCCCAAGCATCCTTTAGAGCCTAAATCAAAGAAAACAAAATGTAAGAATAAAAATTAAAGACAAGAAAGATAAAAAGACGGAAAATAAAGGAGAAGAGAAAACAAAAAGAAAAGTTAAATGGATTCAAAGGTCATTTTCCTGTCGAGTTAATAAAGCGGTCGACATGAACCTATGTAGATCGGTCTCACAGAGGGAGACTATGCTCAGATCCTTCCATTTCTTCAAATGGATATGGTTAGATCTAGAGTTAGAGGAATGACGAACAAATGTAAATGAAAATGGAGAGGGTGTGTAAAGGATATGGAAGAAGAAGGGGAATATGGGGTAGGTAAGAAGGGGAAAGGGGTGTTTTAAATAGAGATTTCAAATCTGATACATCCCTACGCCCGTGTACTATGGGCGTGTTGAGTTACACGGCCGTATCTCACGGCCATGTCTTGCTACGTTCGTTTTTCCCCCGCCCATGTGCAGGTCGCCACGCCCGTATTGCTAAAACAGTGTTGACCACGGCTGCATTGCACGGTCGTGGAGTTTAGTCAGGGCCCATGGCTTGAAGACATTTTTCGTCCTTGACTCGTACTATTTCTGCTATGTTAGTACGGAAATTCGTGGTGTCCGCACGGCTGTGTGGTATGGAAATCTGTGTTTCACAAATTCGGTTAGTTTGTTGTTAGATGCTGAAAGTAAAAATAAAAATAAAAATATGAAAATTAGTGAGGTTAGTGCTCGGGTTGCCTCCCGAGAAGCACTTGTTTATAGTCTTAAGCTAGACTTACCTCTCATTTGCATAATCATGGTGGTTTGAGGAGTTGAAAATCCTTTCTCATGGTATCAGTTCTATTATCAGTGTATAGTTCGAGTCGAGTAGCATTTACTTTAAACGTACTGGATTTAAGATTACTTACCTCGACTGTTTTGTATAGGAAGATATTGAGTACCTTAAAAGGGATTTCTTCGTCCGTTTTAAAGTTAGGAGGTGATATTCGAGGGTCTGTCTTATCTAATAATACCTGATCTCTGATCTTAAATTTGTTTGTCCCATGGAATGGCGTTGGTTCTACTTTGTGTATTCCTAATTTCTCTTTGAAATGTGTCTTCCACTCGTCTAGTTCATCGGTCTGAAGCCTTCGTTTCTCATGAGTTATTTCCTCGTCGGCATGAGGTCTAGGATCTGGCTCAGTTGTGTAGTTCCATGGTGCTTCCTGAAAAGAAGGTTTAACCGAATGGTTATTAATAGAATTTATGTTCTCACCTTGATTACTCGATGTCCTAGCCGAATCGAGAGCCTGAAGAGTGATTGTCTCGTTACCTACACAAAGTATGAGTTCACCTGCGTCGAGATCAATTTGAGTCCTGGCAGTTGCTAAAAAGGGTCTTCCTAAAATGAAAGGAATATTATTGTCCTCATCCATGTCTAAAACAACAAAGTCTACTGGCAATACGAATTTATCTATTTTCACGAGAACATCTTTAATTATACCCCTAGGAATTCTAATAATTTTATCCGCTAATTGAATGCTCATCCTAGTTTGTTTGGGTTTCCCTAGACCTAGCTGTTTAAACATTTTATAAGGCATAACATTTATGCTTGCCCCTAAATCAGCTAAAGCATTATCAACAGATAAACTACCAATTAAGCATGGAATTGTAAAACTCCCTGGATCTTTTAATTTTCGTGGTAGTTTATTTTGCAACATTGCTGAGCACATTGCATTTACTTCCACATGTGATTCCTCGTCCAACTTCCACTTGTTTGTCAAAAGTTATATTAAAATTTTCCTTGAATCTGGCATCTGCGAAAAAGCTTTAAGAAACGGTAAGTTAATATGTAATTTCTTTAAAAGTTTAAGAAATTTACCGAATCGCTCGTCCGTGTTGTCTTTCTTCATCGCATTGGGGTATGCTATACGAGGTTGGTACTCTTTAATTACTGGTTTTGGCTTCTCGTGATTTACCTCGACCTTACCTTTCTCTACCAAATTCTCTTGGCTTAATTTGAGCTCATCTAACCCTACACTATCCTGAGCTGTTATGGCTTGAAGTTGCTGCATTGGGTTAGTTTCAGTGTTGCTTGGCAATCTACCTTGTGGTCGTTCCTAGATGATCTTGGCAAGTTGCCCTAATTGGTTTTCGATCCTTTGAATCGATGCTTGTTGATTTTTAAGTGTTGTCTCAGTGTTTTGGAAACGTGTTTTCTAACTCCGCTATAAATTTTGTCAGCATCTCCTCAAGGTTTGACTTCTTTTCCTGTGGGTAGGGATGTTGTTGGAAGTTTAGAGGGGGTTGTTGTCTCTGATTTTCTTGACCATCCCATGAAAAATTGCGGTGGTTTCTCCAACCTAGATTATAAGTGTTACTATAAGGGTTATTTTGAGGTCTAAAATTGTTGCCCATATAGTGAACTTGCTCGTTTTCAGCGCTCGAGTTGTAAGGTGGATATTCTATATTGCTCATCCCTCCTCCATTCATCTAACACTGCATAACTGGTTGTACCTGTGAAGAACCACATAAACCATCAATCTTTTTATTTAACAGCTCTATCTGGTTTGATAGCATGGTTACTGCGTTAAGGTTGAAAACATTGGTGACTTTTGTTGGCCTAATCCTCGTGACTTGCCACTGAAAGTTATTCAGTGACATCTCCTCAATGAATTCATAGGTAGTCGTAGGTGTTTTGATATTCAAGGTTCCGCTGGCGGCTGAATCAATCAATTGTCTCGTTGAGGGGTTCACAACGTTGTAAAAGGTTTGGACTTGTAGCCACAAGGGTAATCCATGGTGTGGGCACCTTCTCAATAGATCTTTGTATCTCTCCCATGCATCATAAAGTGTCTCTAAATCCATCTGCACGAAAGAAGAGATATCATTCCTCAACTTGGCCATTTTAGCCGGCGAAAAATATTTCAATAAAAATTTTTCGGTCATTTGTTCCCATGTAGTGATTGATCCTTATGGAAGAGAATTCAACCACTGTTTGGCTTTATTCCTCAAAGAAAAGGGAAATAACTGAAGATGGATGGCATCATCAGAAACGCCATTTATTTTGAAAGTATCACAAAATTCTAGGAAATTCACTAAGTGATTGTTTGGATCTTCATCCTGCAAACCATCAAACTGAACAAACTATTGTATCATCTGAATTGTGTTAGGTTTCAGTTCAAAATTATTTGCAGCAATAGTAGGTCTAACAATACTTGACTCAGTTCCTATTAAATTAGATTTAGCATAATCAAACATAGTTCGAGGAGCATGATTTTTGGCCACCTCTGGAGGTGGCGGATTATTTTCAGCCATCTCTTTGGTGGTATTGGTTTCAACTTCTTGCTCTTCTTCTATGTAGTTTAAGCTTTGCCTTATTTCTCTACAATTTCTATGAACAGTACCTTCAATATCACTATCGTAAATTAGGGGTCTTGTCGGGTTCCTTCTAGTCATAAACTAGAGGTACCTCCTAAGAACAAATAAAAGAAGGAAAATTAGCAAAGTTAAAAGCAAAATAGAAATAACAGTAAATTGCAAAAATAAAAATGGCTCAAGTAATAAGAATTGAGCGTTCTTAATATTTTAGTTCCCCAGCAACGGCGCCAAAAACTTGATCGTGTGTCAGAGTCTTAAAATTTATATAATGAATGATCGAGCCTAAAAACTAACTGTGACAACAACTTGAGGCAAATGCACCTATCGAACAGTAGTATAGTTAAGCGGCAAGACCGGAATGTCAAACCCAAAGGAACCAAAAGTACTAATACTAACTTTCTTTTTATCATTTAGCCTAAGAATTAAAGGAATTTGTTATTTAATCTAAAATTAACTAACTACTAAGCTAAAGATGCTAAGACAAAGAGAATGAATTGGGAAAAATACTTGTGGGAAAAACCAATTCATTAAGACAATACCCAAGGAAGAATCCACCTAGACTTCACTTGTTATTTAACTCTGAACCTGACGATTTATTCACTTGACTTGATCTGTAGGATTCCTTAATTTATATTAATACCTCTCTCGAGGCTACTAACGTCTATCCCAAGGTTGATTAATTGAAATCTCTTTCTAATTAAAACCCTTAGAATTGCATTAACTCGATCTATGGACTCTCAAATTAGGTTTAACCCTAATCCGGTAGATTTTTGTCATCCTATCTCTAGGGTTGCGATCAACTCCGCTTAATTATGCTAGATTTACTCTTAGACAGGGTCTATTCCTTCTCTACCTAAGTACATCAATACTTGAATTAATATCCTGAAATATCAAAATAAGAATTAAGAACACATAATTAAGAACAAATCAAGTATTTATCATATAGTTCAGAAAAAAATAACAAGATCCATCTTAGGTTTCATCCCCCTCAGGTATTTGAGGGGTTTAGTTCATAATTATAAAAGAATACATCTCAGAAGAAAATATAAAACAAAACATAAGAAAACCCTAAAGCCCCCTGAAGGAATTGAAGGAGAGATCCTCCGTCTTGAGTATGACTCCGGCTTCTTGAGATGAATCAACTGGCTTCCTTTGAGTAAATCCCACAATTCTGTCCTCCCTGGCTTGGCTCTTCGGCCTAACTAGAGGCCCCCTGAAGGTTGGCCCTAGGATGTTTATAGAGGCTTTTGGAACGTCTTTCTTTGCCTTTAAGTACCCTATTCCGAGTGAAATTCCTCTTTGTCAAGGTAGGGACAGTCCGTGGCATACGCCCGTGTAAATCAAGGTCCAGGCTATGGTTGGGTCTGTAAGGTGGCACGGCTGTGTGGTCTTGGGCCCAGGCCGTGTCGATTTCGTACTTTGGCCCATTTTCTCTGTTTTTTGCTCGTTTTTTGTTCTTTCATCCTCCGATGCTTTCCTAAGTATAAAACATGAAATTAAAGGATTAATAGCACCAAATTCCACAATTTAAGGAATAAATCATCCAAAAGTATGCTAAATGTGGGAACTAAAGATGTATTTATTACGGTTTATCAGGCACCAACAGAATTGAAAGAGTTAAAGTCTAAGTTGCAAGAATTGACTGACAGAGGATTTGCACAGCCGAGTTTCTCGCCTTGGGGTGCTCTTGTGTTATTTGTGAAAAAGAAAGATGGTACTATGAGAATGTGCATTGATTACCGACAATTGAAAAAAGTGACGATAAAGAACAAATATCTGTTGCCTCGTATCGATTACTTGTTTGATCAACTAAAAGGAGTTACAGTGTTTTCTAAGATAGATTTGAGATCGGACTACTATCAGTTGAGAGTTAAAGAATCTGATGTGTCGAAAACTACTTTCAGAACGAGGTACGGACATTACGAATTCTTAGTGATGCCTTTCGGACTAACAAATGCTCCTGTAGTGTTTATGGATTTGATGAATCGAATATTCGGACCGTATTTGGATCATTTTGTTGTGGTGTTCATTGATGATATTTGGATCTACTCATGTGATGAGATGCATCATGCCGAGCATTTGAGAGTTGTGTTACAGACTCTACGTGAGAAATAATTGTATGCTAAGTTTAGCAAATGTGAGTTTTGGTTACGAGAGATTGGATTTCTGGGGCATATTGTATCAGCTGCGGGAATACGAGTTGGTCTGAGTAAAATCTCTGCTATATTAGAATGGAAGCCTGCGAGAAATGTGTTTGAAGTCTGTAGTTTTCTGGGACTAGCGGGATATTATAGACGGTTTGTGAAAGGCTTCTCGATAATTGCGACTCCATTGATGAAGTTGCTACAGAAAGATGCTAAATTTGAATGGTCGAAAAAGTGCCGTCAGAGTTTTGAATAGTTGAAAGCGTTGTTAACGGAAGCACCAATGTTAGTTCAACCTGAACCGGGCAAAGAATTCATAGTTTACAGTCATGCCTCGTTGAATGGTTTGGGTTGTGTGCTAATGCAAGAAGGAAAAGTTATTACTTATGCTTTGAGACAGTTAAAGCCGTACGAAAAGAACTATCCAACGCATGACCTTGAATTAGCCACGATTGTGTTTGCATTGAAGATTTGGCGTCACTATCTATTTGGTGAGAAATATCATGTTTATATTGATCATAAGAGTTTGAAGTACTTGATGACTCAGAAAGAATTGAATTTACAACAGAGAAGATGGTTAGAATTGTTGAAAGACTATGAACTTGTGATTGATTATCATCCACGTAAAGCTAATTTTGTAGCTGATGCTTTGAGCCGAAAGTCTGTATGTGCTTTGCGATTTTGGTCGAGTTGAAAGTAAAGCCGAAGTTTGTACGCCAGATTTGTAATGCCCAAAAAAGTGACGTTGAAATGAATGTTAAGCGCACTCAGTGTGAATTGAATGTTGATTCAGAATTTTGATTTGATAGTGATGATTGTTTGAGATTTAGAGATTGGATTTGTGTTCCAAGAAATTCAGAGTTGATTCAGATGATTTTAAACGAAGCTCACAATAGTCATTTGACTGTTCACCTGAGGAATACAAAAATGTATAATGATTTGAAACAGTTTTATTGGTGGCATGGTATGAAACAGGACATCTCTGACTTTGAGTCAAAATGTTTAATTTGTCAGCAAGTTAAGGCTGAACATCAAGTTTCGTCCGGTTTGTTACAGTCGATAATGATTCCCGAGTGGAAATAGGAGAGAATTACGATGGACTTTGTGTCAGGATTGCCTTTATCTTTAGGAAAGAAAGATGTAATCTGGGTAATAGTTGATAGATTGACTAAATCAGCTCATTTCGTTCCGGTGAGAACAGATTATTCACTCGATAGATTGGCTAAATTGTACATTGCTAAAATTGTGAGATTGCACGAGGTGCCACTATCTATTGTGTCTGACAGAGATCCGAGATTTACCTCGCGATTTTGGAGGATATTGTAAGATGCGTTAAGCAAAAATTGCATTTCAGTACTGCTTTTCATCCGCAAACAAATGGTCAGTCCGAGTGAATCATTCAAATTCTCGAAGATATGTTGAGGTGTTGTGTACTTGAGTTTGAGAGTATGTGGGAAAAACATCTACCATTGATTGAATTCGCGTATAATAACAGTTTTCAATCTAGCATCAAAATGGCACCATATGAGACTCTTTACGGTCGAAAATGTTGAACTCCATTGTATTGGATTGAGCTGAGTGAGAATAAGATTTACGGGGTTGATCTTATAAAAGAGACTGAGCAGAAAGTGAAAGTAATTCGCGACAGTTTGAAAGCGGCCTCAGATCGTCAGAAGTCGTATGCAGACTTAAAGCGAAAGGATATTGATTTCGAAGTTGGTGATAAAATATTTTTGAAAGTATCCCCGTGGAAGAAAATACTTCGATTTGGTCAAAAAGGCAAACGTCCGAGGTTCATAGAACCGTATGAGATCATTGAACGAGTTGGGCCGGTTGCTTATAGATTGATGTTGCCATCTGAGTTAGAAAAGATTCACAACGTGCGTCATGTATCAATGCTTCGACGGTACAGATCTGATCCGTCTCACGTGATTGCTCTTACTGAAGTTGAAATTCAACCAAATTTGTCGTATAATGAAGAACCGCTTCGAATTTCGGCACAAGAGACTAAAGAGCTGAGAAACAAAAGAATTTCCTTAGTGAAAGTGTTTTGGCACAAACATGGAATGGAAGAGGCTACGTGGGAGCCTGAGAACATTATGAGATAGCAATATCCACACCTATTCATTGGTAAGATTTTTGGGGACGAAAATCCCTAAGGGGGGAGAGTTGTAACAGCCCGAATTAGACCCTAGTCAGAATAGTGGTTCCGAGACCACAAATGTAAGGTCAGAATAATATTTTAATATTATTTTGGATGTTTGCAATATGTGATTAAGTTTTTCTGAAATTTCTGTGTGAAAATTTTATTGATTGAGTGCTTAATTAGCGAAAAGGACTTAATCGCATAAAGTGTAAAAGATGTGTGACGATAGTTGAAGTATCTATGTGTTATGGCTTTTAAATGAAGTGGCCTTATAAAGCAATTTAGCCATTAAATAGTGAGTGGATGGTAGTTGGACAATTATAGCCAACTATCATGTGTTATATTATGTTAATAATAAAGGATAAAATAGTAAAATGTATATTATGTTAATAATAATAAAACATAAAGATAAATTGGACGGGGTTGTTCATCTTTTACACCGATTTTGGAAGAAATAAAATGGTTTTAAAGCTTTTGAAATTTCGGCACTTGCTAAGCTCAATCAAGGTATGTTTTGAGCTCAGTTTTTGTTAATTTCTACATTTTTATGATCGTTGCTTCGTGCTTTTTCAAACCCATGCTTAAATTTTGTGAATTGATGATGTTGTTGAAAAATACCATTGATGAACATGTGAGCTCTTGAATGTTTGATGGTGGAAAATGAAAGATATGTGTTTGATTAATATAGTTTGGCTGTGTGATCAAGTCAGTAGCTAGCCTAATTTTACACGGGCGTGTCTAGTGGCTGTGGGGATAAGTCAGTATGCATGCTCTGCTTTGACACGGCCTGGACACATGGGTGTGTCTGGTAGCCGTGTGAGGCACGCGATCTGACTGCACAGGCGTGTGACCTCAACAGTATTGAAGAATGTTTAAAATTTTAAAAACTTTCATAAGAGTTCGGTTTAGTCCCGACCTCTTTCTAACACGAGTATAAGGTCTCGTAGACCTAAATAAGGGACTATATGCTTGTATTTGGGTGTGTTTGATTGATAATTTACTTTGTTGTGAAATGGATGTGAAAATTTTTGATTGTCTGGAAATGCCTCTTAACCCTATTCCGGCAACGGTTTCGGGTTAGGGGTGTTACACTAATATCTTATCTATGTATGAGTCTTGAGATAGTGCTATCACTTTGTTCTTTCGGTCACTTAAGATTCGAATACCTAGAACAAAATTAGCTTCTCCCAAGTTCTTCATGCTAAACTGTTGGGTTAATCACAGTTTAATTGATGACAATGTCTCTACATCATTTCCAATGAGTAGAATGTCATCAACATATAGAACGAGAAAGACCATTTTCCATTCCCTAAACATTTGTAAACACAAGGTTTATCTATGTTTTGCTCACATCCAAAAGTGTTGATCGCTTCATCAAATCTTTGATTCCATGAGCGGGATGCTTACGTAAGTCCATATGTAGATCTAAGTAGTTTGCAAACTTTATGCCCATTTCCTTTACCTATATATCCTATGGGTCGCATCATGTAGATGCTCTCTTCAAGATAGTCGTTCAAAAATGTTGTCCTGACATCCATTTGCCAGATCTCATAATCGAGAGCCACCGCAACAGATAGTAATATACGAATTTACTTGAGCATGACAACTAGAGTGAAGGTTTCTTCGTAATCGATACCTTTTTTTTAGTATAACATTTTGCTACAAGTCTGGCCTAATAAGTTTCCACTTTTCCATCCGCATTTCTTTTCCTCTTTTAGATCCACTTACACCGTATTGGTTTTATCCCTTTCGGTAAGTCTACAAGTTCTCACACTGAATTGGAATACATAGAGTCCATTTTAACTTTCATAACTATTTCCCAGAGCTTGGAATCAGCACTCTACATTGCTTTTTCATATGTTAGTGAGTCATCTTCTTCCTATTCAGCAGACTCAATGTTAAAAAAACTTCCTGGATTGGAAGAACTCAAGTGTAACCCCCTAGACCCGGCCTAGACATTATGGTCGAATCTCGAAGATCACATTGGCCATGACAATGGCCCAGTAAAACATTTAGAAGATTTCTCTTTAAAATTTCCTTGTCAAATCATTTTTAATACTTGTTTTAAGTAAAACCGAATTTAGTTGATATCTTATCTTTGGAAAAACTTAAGTATGGTGATTTTTTATTGAAAACATTATAATTTATCTAAGACATCGCAACGGACAAATTTCTAAATAAAAAATTCATTATTTATTTTGAAAATGTAAATTAATCATACAACTTGTAAAAATAGTAGTCTCGTAAATAGATCTATCGAATTTTGAAAACATAATATTGTGTATTGAAAATCATCCTTATTGAGTTTAAGTTTCATCATAATTGTGAAAATCCATCGTAAATTATTATTTTCTCAAACCATTTAAACCATAGGTTTTAAATCCCAATCATGCAAGAAAAACTCCTAAATTAAAACCAAAAACCAAACCGAAGTCCCAAAATTAGAGTCCATAATAAGTAAACACACAGCAAAATATCAAATACAAATAACAATAGAGTTAACTGAAAAATGACTGAGAATGCCTACGTAGCCGAGCCCATCCTAGCCTTCATTATCTAAAATATCAGAATTTAAAGGGGTGAACTTAAAATGTAACACCACAAACTCGGCCTAGAGGTTATGGCTGAATCCTGGAGTGTTACAAATAAGGGTTTTGAAACTGTTTTTATTTTGACAAAAACCTTATAAAGTTACTTTGTAACAACCCAATTTTGGGTCTAGTCGGTACAGTGGTTTCGGGACCACAAATCTGACGCAGTAAAATTTATTTTTATTATATTCCTTTGGTATACAGTTTTATGGAATGATTCCGTGAAAATTTCGTTCAAAATTTTTTACGTTTGGGCACTCAATTTAGTTAAAAGGACTAAACTACAAAAAGTGAAAAATTTGAGTTCTATGTGTTTAAGGTGTCCAATTGCTAAGAGATTTTAAATTGAAGGTCCTTAGATGGTAATTATACCATTTGTTAAGTTAGTGGAAAAAAAATGGACATGGCGTAAGAGAATTTTTATGTTTTCAATTATGGGTATTTTGGTCATTTGGTAATTAAATAGACTAAAAAGCAAAAATCAAGCCAAATTCTTGTCCATCTTCTTTATTCTAGCCAACATTTAGAGGAGGAAGCCATAGCTAGGGTTTGGTCACTTTCAAGCTCGATTGTAAGTCCGTTCATGCCCCGTTTTTAATGCTCTTTACATTTTTGAAATCATTGTAACCCGATCTATCTATTTCTGCCACAGATTTAAGAAATAATCAAGGTCTAGGGTTTGAACCATGTTAAATATTTGTGTATTTTGATGTTTAATGGTAGATTATGCAAGTTTGATGTTGGATAAACAACTTTTACTAAGTGATTTTCTGTAAAAATGTAAAAAAAAAGGCTTCTTTGTAAAGGTTATAAAGTATGAGTAGAAATGTGATTTAATAGAAATTGTGGGTTGTTATGAGCATGAATAAAGTTCGGCTAGGCTTGGATTTTAAAGAAATTGAATAGGTTTCATTTTACGAGCCTAGGGACCAAAATGTAAAAAGTTAAAAAGTTAGGGGCAAAAATGTAATTTTGACATAATGTGATTTTTGGACTGAATTGGATAATGTGTGTATTAAATGAGCTGAATTTGCTATTATAAATCAAGAAAAATGAAGTTCGGACCTAGATCGGGGGAAAAACAAAGTGTTTGACAATTAGGTCCTTGTACCGAGATAAGTTCGTATGTAAATAATGCAATGTTATATTTGTATTTTAATGTTTTGATATGGCATGAAATGTATGATAGATTCTATGAGTATATTCGACAATGTTCCGGCAAGAAATAAATCCCAGTTGAACGGTAGGAATAGATAGGATACAAATGTCATGACATTATGGTTATTGAGATTACATGTAAGACCATATTTGGGATATGGCATCAATATGAGACTTCGTGTAAGACCATATCTGGGATATGGCATCGATATGAGACTTTGTATAAGACCATAGCTGGGCTATTGGCATCGATACGAGATTACATGTAAGACCATATCTGGGATATGGCATTAGTACGGTAATGCGTGAACGAGATTCCCGAGTATCCTTTAGTATTCCAAATGGTTCAACGGGAAATTCAATGGGTATGTCAAAGACGAGAAAGTATGTGATTAGATTACAAGCTGGTACAAGTATGTACGACAAACTTAAAGGAAATGAATTCAGTATATGACAAACTATTGGTAGGAATGTGATTGAGTATGTTATGTTCATGAAGTTTTAATGACATTATGTTTGATATATGTTATGTTATTCATATGGAAAATGCATGGTTAATGTTGGTTATTATTTGCATATGAACTTACTAAGCTATATAGCTTGCTCTCTTTTCTTTCCCTTGTCTTATAGTGTCATCAAGTTAGCTTGGGATTGGAGATCGTCAGAGGTCCATTCACACTTTCAACTATTATTTTGGTACTGATTAATTCAACATTTTGAGTTATGGCATGTATAGGGGACTTGGTCATTTTGGTATGTGTCATAATTTATTTGGCCAAATGTGTTGGCTTATATTGGTTGAAATCTCATTTTGTATAAGGCCATTGGGAATAGGCTATTATTGGTTAAGTATATTCATATGATAATGCCTTTCATGGATGTAGGAATCTACTTGATTTGAGTTGATAAGTATGTGATGTTTGTGTACGATAGATGGTAGCATGTAAATGATGTGTTGTTGTCTTAGTTGTGGCTGATTTGGTTGTATGTATTTGCTTGGTTTGGGTGCTATGATTTGTTGTGTAGGTGTGTACATTAAAGAGTGCCAAAAAAGCGTGGTAAATAGCCTTATTTTTTTCCACACGGTCTACCCCACGGGCATGTGTTCCCGCCGTGTGTCCCTTGTAACTTAATTTTGAGAAACAGAATGTCCAAAATATAGTACACAGGTAGAGACACGGGCGTGTGTCTTGGCCGTGTGTGCTATACGGCCTTGGACACGGGCGTGTGCCTCGGCCGTGAGAAGTTTGCACCTATTTTATGAAAAGTTATGAAAATTGAATCAATCACACGACCTAATATACGGGCGTGTGGCACGACCGTGTGGCACAAGTCAGAGAGCACCCTATTTTGAACACAGCCTGTACCACGAGCGTGTCTAAGGGTCACATGGGCGTGTCCCTTGGACCACATGGGCGTGTGATTCCTATAACATGAAATTTTTTCTTAGTTTTGTAAATTTTTCTAAAGTTTGCAGTTTAGTCCCGAATCACTTCCAAAGCATGTATTGAGCCTCGTAGGCTCGTTTTAGGGATGATATGAATGTGTAATTTATGACTTGGAAATGTATGTTTGCTTTTGTTTATGTCCGGTAATGCCTCGTACCCTATTTTGACGTTGAATACGGGTAAGAGGTGTTACTTACTTATTATAAAGCGTCCAAATTTTACAAAACATGTTCATTTACTGGTTTATTACCGAAATCGTTGGAATTTTATTCATTCGCCAAAACATAATTTGCAGCGGAAATCTTAAAAGTCATTATATTTTAGAAACCCAGTTCGTGTTTCCGGAAAAAACCTTTGTTTATCGTTGTTTCCATAAATCGTTTCGACAACCAACATAAGATAGAAAACAATCAAAACCAAAACCAACAGTTTATACCATACAGTCCAAAGAGTCCCAAAAATTACAAACTCTCAAATAAACCCAGAATTTAAAAAAAAAATACCAAAAACTCAAAGGCAATTTTAACTAGTTATCACTGCTGAGCCTCCATCGCACCGACCCTTCTATGTCTGAGGGTTACCTGTATAGAACAGAAAAATAGATGTGAGTTTTCATAAACTCAGTATGTAACCTAACAGAGATAGACATGCAAATCTACATTGATAAACCGTAAAAGTACATTTAGCATACTTCTGGATGATTTATCCCTTGAATTATGTAAAAAGGTGCTCTTAATCCTTTCTTTTCATGTCTTATACTCAGGAAAGCACTGGAGGATGGAAAGAACAAGAAACAGGCCTAAAAATGGACCAAATTGGGCCAAAGTGGAAATCGACAGGGCCTGGACTTAAGCTCACACGGTCGTGCCTCCCTGATAAACTAGAACACGGCCTGATCCCGATTCACACGGCCGTGCCTCATTAAAGAAATTCGAACACGGCTTAAAGACGATTCACATGGGCGTGTGCCATGGCCGTATCCCTGTCGTGGAGAAGAGCAATTATACTCAGAATAGGATACTTAGGGGCAAAGAAACCTATTTCAAAAGCCTATATAAACCCCCTAAGCATAACCTAGAAGGTGGGCGGTTAGCTAGGCCAAGGAGCCCAGCCAAAAAGGTCAGACTTGTGGGAAACACTCGAAGATAGCCAGTTGATCCATCTCAAGAAGCTAGAATTATACTCAAGATGGTGAATCTCTCCTTCAATTCCTTCAGGGGGTTTTAGGGATTTCTTATGTTTTGTTTTATCTTTTCTTCTGAGATGTTTTCCTTTATAGTTATGAACTAAACCCTTCAGATACCATAAGGGGATGAAACCTAAGACGGATCTTGTTATTATTTTCTGAACTATATGATAAATATTTGATTTGTTCTTAATTATGTGTGATTAATTCTTGTGTTGATATTTCTGGGATATTGATTCAAGTTGAATGTGCTTAGGTGGAGGAGCAAAAGTCCCTGCTTAAGAGTAGATCTAGCATAATTAAGCGGAGTTGATCGCACGCCTAGAGATAGGGTGACAAGATTTTGCCAGATTAGGGTGAAACCTAATATGGGAATCCATAGATCGAGTTAATGCGATTCTAGGGGTTTTAACTAGAAAGAGATTTCAATTAATCAACCTAGGGTTAGACGTTATTCGCCTCGAGAGAGGGTTTAATATAAATTAGGGAATCTTATGGATCAAGTCAAGTGAATAAATCGCCTGGTTCAGTGTTAGATAACAAGTGAAGTCTAGGTGGACTCTTCCTAAAGGTATCGTCTTAATCAACTGAGTTTTTCCAATAGTATTTCCCCAATTCATTCTTTTTTCTTTGCGTCTTTAGCTTAGTAGTTAGTTAAATTTAGATTAAACAACAACTTCATTTATTTTAGGCTAGATAATAAAAAGAAAGTTAGTATTAGTACTTTTAGTTCCTTTGGGTTCGACATTCCGGTCTTGCCTTAACTATACTACTGTTCGATAGGTGCGCTTGCCTCAAAAATTGTTGTTAGGGTTAGTTTCTAGGTTCGATCGTTCTCATTATAAATTTAAAACTCTGAAATCGATGATCATACATAGTATTCTTATATGCAGAATAGATATAAATACGGACCTAAGTCAGTAGCTGATACAGATATCCGAATTAGATAATTCAGTCAGATATACAGAATCCTACCCCAATCCTCTACACACCATCTCCGTTCATCCCATCACACCATGTGGGATTAAAAACAACCGATACGACACATAACATATAATATGCAGTCCAGTTGCCAGAATATGGACGAAAGGTCGCCATTCAGATCACTTTTTTCTGCATATACAAATCCCACCCCAAACACAGATACAGAATACAGATATAGAAATAACAGATTTAACATGCTTAACATGCTCGTATACAGATAACATTCATACTTAAACAGTATAGTCAGACATACATATCAGTTACCTACTCAGATCAGACTATCAGAATATCATATCACATGAAAAGGGGTTTGATTAGCCATTACCGACCCTATGGTAGGCCCACAGTTGATCGGAATAACTCGTGTGACCCTAGGAAAAATTTTAGAATTTTGGGCCCATATGCCCGTGTGGGCCAACACACCCAATTTGACATTGCCCGTGTGGCCTACATGTATCAGCTTATTTTTAGTCAAATCAAAATAGTGGTTTTGAGACCATAAATTCGAGGTCAAAATAATTATTTTATTATTATTTTAATGTTTACAATATGATAGAATAATTGTGTGAAAATTTTGTTAAGAAATTTTATTATTTGAGTGGTCAATTTTATAAAAAGGACTAAATCGCGTAAAGTGCAAAAGTGATGTTCTATTAGCTAAAGGTATTATATGGTTATGAAATTAATTAGTAAAGGTCCTTATGTGGTGAATAATCCATTAATTTACTTAGTGGACACTTTTTGACATTAAATGGATGATATTAATGGCTTTTCATTAAGGTTAAATTAGTAAATTAGCAATTAAGGTTAATTAAAATAAAACAAAAACACAAATTTGGTTCATTCATCTTCTTTAGCCGATTCTAACAAGAAGAATAGCCATTTTTAGGGCTTGATATTCGGCCATGTTATCTATGCTCAATCAGGAATGATTTTTGTCCCCGTTAATTATGACTCCTATTTTAGTCAAATTCAAGAAGTAATCTCCTAGTTAAACTCTGTTTATTTGTTTCAATCAAACACTGATTAGTTTAGATTATTATATTATTATTTGACCTATGGATTTAGCCTATAAATAGGCTCTTTTACAACCTTAGAAAAGACACCCATTAGAGATTAGAATTCATAACACATTTAGAGAATTTTGTGTTTACGTTTTGAGGGTTTTTGTTTTCGGGTTTTTGGGGTTTAGATTTTTTTGTACTCTTCATTCTATTGCCATTATAGTAAAATTATCTTTGCCCGTGGTTTTTTATCCTCTTTGGAGGAGTTTTTCCACGTTAAATTTGTGTTCAATTTCTCAATTTCTTCTGCCAATTTTACTTGTTCGTTGCTTAATCGGGACAATCCTAACAAGTGGTATCAGAGCTAGTTCAATTTTCATAAATCAGCCCATTCAGATACGGCAGCAACAAGGTTTGAAATTGAGAAGTTCGATGGTGAGACAAATTTCAATCTGTGGCAAGTTGGGATGATGGCAATTCTAGTTCAATCCTGTTTGAAAAAGGTTATTCTACCGAAAAAGCACGAGAATCTAAATAAAATAGAATGGGAAGAGCTTGATGAAAAGGCTTTGTCTGCAATCCAGTTGTGCCTCGCGAATACGGTATTGTAGGAGGTATTGATGGAAAAGACCTCATATACCTTATGGAAAAGGTTAGAAACTCTTTATGCGACTAAGTCTCTGGCTAACCGTTTAGTGTTGAAACAACGTCTATTTACGTTTCGCATGAAAGAATGTGAGCTTCTTAGAGATCACATCAGTCAGTTCATTACTCTTTTAAATGATTTAAAGAATGTTGAGGTTCATATTGACGATGAAGATCAGGCTATGCTATTATTGTGCTCTTTACCCCCTTCATATAAGTCTTTCAGGGAGACCCTGATTTATGGACAAACTCTCGTTCGAAGATGTGAAGGGTAATTTGTTGAGTAGAGACAAACTCGACAATGAGCTTTATTTGGATAGCAAGGCAGATAGGCAAGCTTCCGTTTTGATAGCATCAAAGAAACGAGACAAAAGGTGTCGCTATTGTAAAAAGTTAGGTCACGTCAAAGCAGATTGTTATAAACTGCAAAAGAAAAGAGCTGCTGAGAGTAACAAGAAAGATGTAGCTGGTGCTAATTTGGCCGATGAAAGCGGTGATGATTTCTTGTTAGTGTCAACGAGCGATAACTCCAAGCTCACGTCCGAGTGGATCCTAGATTCAGGATGTTCTTTCCACATGTGTCCCAATAGAGAATGGTTCTCCACATACAGTTCGGTTGAAGGTAGAGTTGTGTGCATGGGAAACGATTCATCTAGTAAGGTAATTGGAATTGATATCTTTAAAAAAATTAGGATACACGATGGGACAATTAGGACACTCTTAGATGTCAGGTATGTACCTGATTTACGAAAGAATCTCATCTCCTTGAGTATTTTAGACTTGAAAGGATGCAGAATCAACATCGAGTCCAGCGGCATTAAAGTATCTAGTGAAGCTCTCATTTTGTTAAAAGGTAAAAGGACTGGCAGTCTTTATATTCTGGAAGGTTCTACAGTGACCGGTGAAATCGGACGTCCCTCGTCTGTTACAGAGTCGAAGTCAACTCATTTAGAGCAGAGGCAACTTGGTCATAGGAGGGAAAAAGGTATGACCATTTCGTTGAAGAGAGGTTCTCTTTTAGATGTAGGTTTTGAAAAGTTAGGGCACTGTGTTCGTGAAAATCAAACCCGGGTTAATTTTGATTTGGCAGTGTACAAGTCGAAGGCTAGAAGTCTTCCAGCTTCTAAGCATAGAATCGACTCAGTTAATTCCCTGCATGGTTCAAGATAGGCTCATGGCGGGCTTTGGCAAAGATGGCATTGTGGAAATATGAGTCAAGATGGAGATTTGTTAATTATGACTCCTATTTTAGTCAAATTCAAGAAGTAATCTCCTAGTTAAACTCTGTTTATTTGTTTCAATCAAACACTGATTAGTTTAGATTATTTTATTATTATTTGACCTATGGATTTAGCCTATAAATAGGCTCTTTTACAACCTTAGAAAAGACACCCATTAGAGATTAGAACTCATAACACATTTAGAGAATTTTGTGTTTACGTTTTGAGGGTTCTATATTTTCGGGTTTTTGGGGTTTAGATTTTTATCTCCATCTTTTGTACTCTTCATTCTATTGCCATTATAGTAAAATTATCTTTGCCCGTGGTTTTTTATCCTCTTTGGAGGAGTTTTTCCACGTTAAATTTGTGTGTTCAATTTCTCAATTTCTTCTGCCAATTTTACTTGTTCGTTGCTTAATCGGGACGATCCTAACAGTCCCATTTTTAATAATTTCTATGTTTTTGAGATCGTTGCAGCTTAGTCTAGCTAGCCCAAGGACTAATTTGTAAAACTGTTAAACGCTTAGGTTTTTTCCATTGACGAATCTATGTGTGCTTTGATGTTTGATTATAGAAAATGCATGATTGTTGTTAGATAAACAACATTTGTAAAGTGATTTTAAGTAAAATGTCCAAATAGGGATTAATTTGTGAAATGTGTAAATTTAGTGGTTAAAGTGTGAAATAAATAAAAAATATGGGCTCCTAGGGACCTAATTGAAATTTGGCTAGCATGGGTTTTGGTTGAATTGCATGAAATTATGATTTTATGAAATAAGGACTAAATTGTAAAAATGTAAAATATTAAGGGCAAATGTGTAAAATTTCCTTAATGTTTAATTTGGACTAAATTGAATAGAGAGATTATTAAATAAGTTAATTTTGATTATATTTAGATCGAGAAAGGTGAAATACGGATTTAGATCGGGGAAAGAACAAAGTTTCAGATTAATCGACTTAATTTGTCTTTTTTGCATTAGAGGTAAGTTTGTATGTAATAAGCTTTGTTATAATTGTATTTTATATGCTTTTATATTTCATAAATTGTGAATACGACTCTAAGGGCATGTTCGACGACAATTCAGAGAGTGTGAAATCTCGGTTGAACTTTAGGAATAGATTAGGATACGAATGACATGTCATTAGGGGTTATTATTGTTTTAGGTGCTGGTCTGTACGTCCTACCAGTGGCTAAGTTATCACCGTGTAGCTAGGTCATGACTGTTAGCTTGTGTGAGGAGACTCGTTGATAACTCAAGAGTGAGCATTATGGAGATATGATATTGAGATAGCTTCGACTAGGTATTGGCACTTCGGTGCAAGATTTTATTAAGATAGCTTCGGCTATATATATTTGCACTTAGGGTGCGAGATTCCCGAGTATCTTATATTATTCCAAATGGTTCAACGAGTATATCTAGGATATGAAATGGTGAGAAATAGATGCGTATCAATATAGGTATGTACGAAAATTGAATATGTATTAAACATATGAAAGAATTGAGTTCATCGTTAAATAGATGATTGAATATATGTTAACATTGTGGTTATATATTTTTTATAGTATGTTATATGCATATTTTGAATGGTAACTAAATTGTGAGTTTTGCTTAATTATTTTCATACGAGCTTACTAAGCTTTACAACTTACATCGTTTATTTTTCCGTGTTTTTGTAACACCCCAAATTTGGGCCTTGTAGAATTGGGGCCATTGGGCCTTGGGCGTGGGAGCATTTAAAATTTTTAAGAACGAGAGAACGGCACTAATGCAAGTTGGACCTATTAGGTGAGTGATTTTGGAAGGTTAGGGGGCTTCTATGAAGTCCCGGGATCGAACCTGGGCTTTAGGAAAATTTTGGTTTTAGGTGAGTAAGGCCTTGGGAGTTAGTAAGTAGGCTTTAAGAATAAAATGTGGAGAAAAATGACACAAAAGGAGTTGTGGTCTAGTGGCAAATGGGGCCACATGGGAGACAAGGGAATGAAGCCACACAAGGGAGCAAGGGGTCCAAGGTTCAAGTCTTGGCACTTGTATTTCATTTTGATTTCTTTTTTTAAAGGAACTTAGACTTTGGCCATAGACTATATTTAGTTGAGCATGTTTTAAGACAACAAGGAGCTAGTTGGTAAAGTGGCTAGCTGCTTGCATTATGTTACAAGGGAGCCTGAGCTCGAATCTCATTGCAAGCAAAAAGGGGATATTTATTTTGCTAAGATGGGGCGGCAAATGTTTGAGATGGAATTAAACTCTGCTGAAGGTAGGATCCCACATCAGAAAACTAGCATGAGGGAAGGTGAGAAGTTGGCTTTAAATAGAGCAATCTATGAGGAGAGTAAGGATACCTTGGTGGTCATTTTGGCATAGGAGTGCTCGGAGCGCGGATTAGCAACTCCATATTCCTATCAGGTGTGTATTTCGCACTACTCTAGTTGTAGAGCGAGAAATGCCGAAATGCCGATCACACGGCAACGATAGCCACACGAGCATGCGAGCGCACGTATGGGGGTTTCGGCGCGATAGTTGAGGCCATCATGAGTGTTCTTGTGGGTTAGGCTATTTGGGCCTCGATGGGCCGAAATGGGCCACGTGAGGCCAATGTGCCCGTGGGCCCATATGAGTAAATTGTATGATTGTGTAGTAGATATTGGACTAGTTTAAGTGAGTCTCATATCTGTGGCTAGATTTGGGCTAAATGGGTCACACGAGAGTTCCACTAATTAACCTAGGGTTAGACGTTATTCGCCTCGAGAGAGGGTTTACTATAGGTTAAGGAGTCCTATGGATCAAGCTAAGTAAATAAATCATATGATTCAGGGTTAGATAACAAGTGAAGTCTAGGTGGATTCTTCCTGAGGGTATCGTAGTGATCAATTGAGTTTTTCTTCAAGATATTTCTCAATTTGTTCTTTTTGTCTTAAGTTTCCTTAGCTTAGTCGTCGTTAATTTAGATTAAAACAAACTTCACTTTATTTTTAAGGCTACATAATAGAAAGAAAGTTAGCATTAGTACTTTTAGTTCCTTTGGGTTCGATATCCGGTCTTGCCTAAGCTATACTACATTCGATAGTTACACTTGCCTTTAATCGTTGTCAGAGTTAGTTTCCAGGTTTGATCATTCTTTTATAAATTTTAAAGCTCTGATTCACAGCGATCAAGTTTTTGGCACCGTTGCCAGGGAACTAAAATATTAAGAAAATTCTATTTTTATTACTTTAGCCATTATTTTTATTTTCCGCAATTTAATTTTGTTTTTAGGATAAATTCTAATTTTGCTAATTTTTCTTTCTTTTCTTTTCAGGTACCTCTAGTTTATGACTAGGAGGAACCCGAGAGGACCTTTAGTATATGACAGTGATATTGAAGCTACCGCTCGAAGGAAGTGCTGAGAAATTAGGCTAGCCCTAAACTATACAGAAAGAGAGGACGAAGACAGATCCAATCCTACTGAAGAGATGGACGAGATTAATCCACCACCACACGATGTGGGGGAACGCAATGCTCCACGTACAATGTTTGATTATGCTAAACCGCATTTAACAAGAGCAAAATCGAGTATTTTTAGGCCCGCTATAGCTGCTAATAATTTTGAATTAAAGCCTAACATAATACAAACGATTCAACAGTTTGTTCAATTTGATGGTTTGCATGACAAAGATCCAAACACTCATATAGCTAATTTCTTAGAGTCCTGTGATACCTTCAAAATAAATGGCGTTTCTGATGTTGCCATACGTCTTCGGTTATTCCCTTTTTCATTAAGAAATAAAGCCAAACAGTGGTTAAACTCGTTACAACGAGGGTCAATCATTACATGGGATCAAATGATCGAAAAATTTTTAATGAAATATTTCCCACCGGCCAAAACGGCCAAATTACGGAATGATATCTCTTCTTTTGTGCAGATGGATGTAGAAACATTATACGATGCATGGGAGAGATACAAGGATCTCTTGAGAAGGTGTCCACACCATGGTTTACCCTTGTGGCTACAAGTCCAAACATTTTATAACGGTGTAAACCCCTCAACGAGGCAACTAATCGATTCAGCCACCGGTGGAACGCTAAATAATAGAACTCCAGAAGCAGCGTACGAGTTTATTGAAGTGATGTCACTGAATAATTATCAGAGGCAAGTTACAAGGACAAAACCGACAAAATCAGTCGGAGCTTTCAACATAGACACAATAACCATGCTATCAACACAGATGGAGATGATGAATAAAAAGATTGACAGTTTGTTTTATTCGAAGGTACATCCAATGAATGCAAAGGCGACGCAAAGTGGGAACTGTGGCGACTCGAGTACCCACCCTACCAACCTAAGCAGAGAGAGCAAACAGATGAACTATATAGGTAATAATTTTAGATCCAATAATAATCCATATAGTAATACTTACAATCCAGGTTGGAGGAACCACCCAAATTTTTCATGGGGAGGTCAGGGAAGTCAAGGAAATCAAAGACAACAACCTCCTCTAAACTTCCAAAATCAGCCCTATCCACAAGAGAAGAAACCAACCCTCGAGGAGATACTGGCAAAAGTTTTGGCAAACACAAAAAAATGTATCTAAGAAACTGAGAGAACAATTAAAAGCAACGAGAGCCAAATCGGAGAAATTACCAAGTCAGTTAAAGAATTCACCAGTGCAGTTGAACGACTCGCAAAGCTCATGTCAAAACGACCGCAAGGACGTCTACCATGTAACATCGAGATTAATCCAAAGGAGCAAATTCAAGCCATAGTAGCTTAAGAAAATACAGAGATAGACGAACCCATCTAAAAAAAAGAAGACAAGGTAGACGAAGGAAAGGTAGAGGTAACACAAGAAAGGCCAAAACCGGTAATCAAAGAGTACCAACCTCGCATTCCTTATCCCGAAGCATTAGAAAGAGACGATTCAGAAGAACAGTTCAGTAAGTTTCTTAAACTTTTAAAGAAATTACACATTAACTTACCTCTTATTGAAGCTCTTTTTTAGATGCCAGACACGAGGAAATTTTTAAGACAGCTCTTGACAAACAAACGCAAATTAGACGAAAAGCCACATGTAGAACTCAATGCAAAGTTCTCAGCAATTCTACAAAATTGACTACCACATAAATTAAAAGACCCAGGGAGTTTTACAATTCCATGTTTAATTGGTAGTTTAACTATTGATAATGTGTTAGCTGATTTAGGGGCAAGCATAAATGTCATGCCTTATACATTGTTTAAACGACTAGGTCTAAGGAAGCCCAAACAAACTAGGATGAGTATTCAATTAGCTGATAAAACTGTTAGAATTCCTAGGGGCATTATCGAAGATGTTCTCGTAAAGATTGATAAATTTGTTTTCCCAGTAGATTTTGTTGTATTAAACATGGATGAGGATAATTCAATCCCTTTAATTTTAGGAATACCTTTTCTAGCAACTGCCAAGAATAAAATTGATGTTGCCACAGGAGAACTTATACTTTGTGTAGGTAATTAGGCAGTTACTCTTCAAGCTCTCGATTCAATCAGGACATCGAATGACCAAGGTAAGAAAGAAAAATCCATTGATAACCATTCAATTAACCCTTCTTTTCAGGAAGCACCAGAAAAGGGCAAAATTGAACTTGATCTTGAATACAATGCCAACAAAGGAATAGATCATGAGGAACAAAAGGTTCAACCCGATGAATTAGACGAGTGGAAAATGCACTTCAAGGAAAAATTAGGGATACAAGAAACAGAGCCAAAACCACTCTACGAGATAGGCAAGTCTAAAAGCGAAGATCAGGTATTATTAGACCTACGACTATCTCCTTCGGACCCTGACACAAACAAGGAAATCCTTTTTAAGGTAATCAATGTTCTTCCACACAAGACAGTCGAGGTAAGCAATCCTAATTTTGATGCTCTTAAAATAAATGCTGCTCGACCTGAACCACACAATGAACATAAAACGGATAATATGAGGGAAGATATTCAAACCTTTAAACATCCCTGAATTTTTTCAAACACGAGGAAAGTCTAGCTTAAGACTATAAACGAGCGCTTCTCTGGAGGCAACCCGAGCACTAACCTTACTGATTTGTCATTTATTTTCATTCTACATTATTTTTCCTTTTTCTTTTTCTTTTTAAACTAACTAGAAGTGCAGACTTCTAGGCCACACGGCCTTACACACGGCCGTGTCCATGGCTGTGTGGACCATGAGAATCTTTGTACCTTCATGGCAGAGGTCGTCCGACTCAGTTCAACCACCTCCCGACGTCACGCATCCAACCACTCTCCCCCACGGGCACCGACAGAATGGCATGGCCCTACCTCTCTGCCGTGTGAAGCTACTGACTTACATAGCACGACCGAAACACGCCCGTGGCTCCCAACCGTGCCTACATACTAACTTACCGAGCACGGGCGTGGATGGCGGAAGCACGGGCATGGGGTAACAACACACTCCAACACATGGCCATGCGAGGCGGCTATGTAAATCGACACTCCCCCGATCCACGGGCATGGGAGCATGCCAGATTTGAACTCTATTTAAACCCCACAAGCCCTTCCCATCGCCCCATCTTCAATCTACCTTCTTTTCCTTCAAAATATTTTTTCCCTTTCCTTAGAAAAGGTATCCAGACTCAGAAAAGGTATCCAGACTCTTACGCCACGCAATAACCATGCCGAAGAAGCAGAAGCAACCCAGCATAGTCTCCTTAACGGAGACCCTACACATAAGTTCATACCGGCCGCTTCATCGAAACAACAGGCCAAGGGTCTTTAAGACCAATTAGTTTCTATTTGTCATTTCTCTTTCCTTTCATTCTCTTTTTCTTTAATAATCTTATGTTTAATTTAGTTTAATTTCATTTAGTTTCTTAGTGTCAGGTTCGCCAGGCTGCTTGGGAATCACGCCGACCACCAGGATAACCACGCCAGTTCCACCATCGCCAGCACCTCCTCAGCCTTAGAGGTCACACCCACCTCGCGAACCATCCAACAATAAGGACTCTTCGGTCTATTTATCTTTTATTTTCATTTCGTTTACATTTTTGTTTCCTCTTCTTTTATTTTTCTTATCTTTAATTATATATTTAGTTTATTATAATTAGGTCTTAATAAATCCTGGCCACTTCTCAGAGCGCTACCCAATTTCTTCATCTAGCCGAGGTTCATCATCCAGACCGACCATCACTGCCACCAAAGACACTCCTCCGGGAAAACATCCACAATTCAGGGAGTAATTCATTCCCCTTCAATTTTGATTTATCCCTTAAATGTTATTATCTATCTTTGTACATTAAGGGCAATGTACATCTTAAGTGTGGGGGGTGAATAGTTATTCTGAGAAAATGCCTAACTTTCTTCATTATTCTCAAACCCTGAGGATAAAAATGCCTAACTTTCTGCATTGTTCTCAAATCCAAGAATTCAATCTTGTTTGAAAGTAATTTTCTCATATTACTAATTAAGATGAAATTTCTAATGATTTATGATTTTATTGATATGTTTTTGAATAAGTCATTGTTAATTGTGCATTGATGATTAAATTTGAAGAATACTAGGGAATCAAGCATGATAAGTCTAATTTTAAAAAATTTAAAATTTTAGGTTGTTAACCTGAATTTGAATGTTATCTTGAAGTTTGAAATTTATAAGGTTGATGTCAAAAACACCCATAATTTTTGTGAGATTTTGAGCCTTATAGAGCATAATTCTTTTTCGTGCTCACTTTATTGATTATGAGTGTGTCAACTATGAACTGTTATTCTAGAACTTGCCTCGTTTATACATGTTGAGACCACAGTTATGATTTGATATACCGAGATGATAAAGGCACCTAGATTTTAACCGACTTACACCACTAAAAAAAACCTACCCTCATAATTAACCCCTTGTGAACCCCGTTAAGCCTAACAACCCTTTTATTGACTCACCCACTAATTTTAACCCAAAACCCTTTGTATTTGTTATCACCCTTCTTTTTGACTACCCTGTAATCGAGATATGATTTGATTAGTTACCTAAGTTTCTATGAATTATTATTATTTGAAGTTGTCTTTACTTAGTTTGTTTTGTTCTTAAAAAAACTCAAAGTATATTCAGTATTAGTATTATGAAGAGTGAGCTTATACAGTTAAAGTCAAAATTATCAAAAGAAAAAGCTTGTATCATTAGGTTTTTTATTACTTTTAGTTGATTATTATCTAAAAAAATTTTTAGGTAGGTGCTTGTCAATTCAATCTCGATTCTAACCTTCTAATTTCAGCCTTTATCCACACCTTTAACCCTAACCCCGTTACAACCCTAACAAAGACCTTTTGATCTATTTATCATTTCATTTTACAGTGGTGGAGATTTGATTTTCAGGCAAGCCTATGGGGTTAACTTTTCAGGTTCGACTTATGAGTGCTTAATTTTGACCCTTAAACACTTTTTGAGTGATTTGAGTGAATCTTTTGTGAGGATGTCAATCCTTGTAGATTTTAAATTAAGGGTAATTATTTAGATAAAGGGGAACATCTATGTTTTCGTGCTACAAATGTATGACTTATCTCGTTTGAATCTTTTGGACCCTTTGAATCAAATTATCCATGTATAAATTATCTATGAATTAGGATAAGGCATTGATGATAAGAATTATGAATCACGGAAAGTTCGGTTTAATTGTAAGTTAAGAATTTTGCTTGAGGACAAGCAAAAGCTTAAGTGTGGGGGTATTTGATAAACCAAAATTATAACATATTTTAATCCCGCATTTAGCTTACTTTTGGTTGATTTATCCCTTGATTTATATAAAAAGGTGCTTTTAATCCTTTCTTTTCATGTCTTATACCCAGGAAAGCACCCAAGGATGAAAAGAATGTAAAGCGGGCCCAAAACGGAGTAAATGGCCATATCACGGAATCGACACGGCCTAGCCCAAAGACCACACAGTCGTGCCTCGCCGATCACCTAGAGCACGGCCTCTCCCTCAATTTACACGGCAGTGCCTCATTAAGAAATCTGAACACGACTTGAAGTCGACTCACATGGGCGTGTGCCATGGCCGTGCCTTTGTCGCTGGAATGAGCAATTTCAGTAGGAAAAGGATACTTAGGGAGAAAGAATCACATTCCAAAGAGCCTATATGTAGCCCCTAAGTGCCACCTTTGAAGGGGGTGAAACTAGGCCAAGGAGCCAAGCCGGAAAGGTCAGAATTGTGTGAATCGCTCGAAGTTAGTCAGTTGATCCATCCCTAGAAGCCGAAATTATACTCAAGACGGCGGAATTCTCCTTCAATTCCTTCAGGGAGTTTTAGGGATTTCTTATGTTTTGTTTTATCTTTTCTCTTGAGAAGTTTTCTTTTTTTTTAGTTATGAACTAAACCCCTCAGATACCTGAAGGGGATGAAACCTAGATGAATCTTGTTATTTGATTTCTGAATTTTATGATAATTACTTAGTTTGTTTAATCCAAATCTGATGTACTTAGGTGGAGGAGGAATAGACCCTACTTAAGAGTAGATCTAGCGTAATTAAGCGGAGTTGATCGAACGCCTAGAGATAGGGTTACAAGATTTTGCTAGATTAGGGTGAAACCTAATATGGGAATCCACAGATCAATTTACTGCTATTCTAGGGGGTTATTATAAGAGAACGAGAGTTCCACTAATTATCCTAGGATTAGATGTTATTCGCCTCGAGAGAGGGTTTAATATAGGTTAGGGAGTCCTACTGATCAAGCTAAGTAAATAAATCATATGATTCAGGGTTAGATAACAAGTGAAGTCTAGGTGGATTCTTCCTGAGGGTATCGTCGTGATCAATTGAGTTTTTCTTCAAGATATTTCCAAATTCGTTCTTTTTGTCTTAAGTGTCCTTAGCTTAGCCGTCATTAATTTAGATTAAAACAAACTTCACTTTATTTTTAAGGCTAAATAATAAAAAGAAAGTTAGTATTAGTACCTTTAGTTCCTTTGGGTTCGATATCCGGTCTTGCCTAAGCTATACTATTGTTCGATTAGTACAATTACCTTTAATCGTTGTCAGAGTTAGTTTCTAGGTTTGATCATTCTTTTATAAATTTTAAAGCTCTGATTCACAGCGATCACCCATCTTTCTCTTTCACAAAAAGTACCGCAGCACCCCACGGAGAATAGCTCGGTCTTGCAAAACCCTTATCCATTAACTCTTGTAGTTGAACCTTTTAACTCTTTTAACTCCAACAGTGTCATCCTATATAGGGCAATCGAAATAGGTGCCGTACCTGGGACTAGCTCATTAGCAAACTCGACTTCTCTAATTGGAGGTAATCCAGTTAACTCTTCCAACATCCAGATACTCGTATACCACAGGCATTATTTCAATATTTACTTTCGACTCTTGGCTATTTAACACAAATGCAAGGTAGGACTCGTACCCTTTTCTCATACATTTCTCAGCTACCATAAAAGAAACCACTACAGGCAAGCAATTTGATTCACCTGACTCAACCCGAATAATACCTCCATTTACACATTTTAGTTCAATAAACTTACTACCACAGTTTACTAACACATTATGAACAGTCAACATGCCAAGAATTAGGTCAAATTCATCAAACGATAGTAGCATGAGGTTAGCCAGAAAACATGGCCTCTAATCATCAAGGGACAGTTTCTACACACTTTGTGAACTATCACATGTTTGCCTAACGGGTTTGATGCTTTTACCATAAATTCTGTAGACTCAATAGGCATATTTAAGCTAGACCCCAATTTCATACAAATAGAGGAATGGGCAGACCTCGGATCAATCAAAGCAAGAACAAAGGTATCATGAAGAGAGAAAGTACTCGTAATCACATCTGGTGACGATGCCTCTTCACGAGCGCGAATGGAATAGGTCCTTGTAGGAGCTCTACCCTCTAATCTTACAGTGGGGTCTCTAGGCGCACCTCTACTGCTAGCCCCACTTCTCGGGTTCTTCTGTGGTCTACCCCTTGAAGGTACATTACTCACTCACACTTCTTGCTTTCCATCTTTCTCATCCATCTCAGGACAGTTTCGAATGAAGTGGTCTAGTGAAATGCACTTGAAGGAGCCTCTTGCATTTCCTCGGCATTCACTAAAGTGATGTCGACCACACTTTGAGCTTTTCGGTCTATTAGGTCGGGAACTACCAACCACTCGCAATTGAAGTGGTTTCGACCTTAGATGCCATGTATTGCTTATTCTTATTTCTGTTCGAGAATCCAACTGAAGCATTGGATCGAATAGTGAACTCTCTTGATTTCTTGGATGAGGACTTGAACAATTTCCCCAACTGTCTTTTTTTTTGAGTCACGAGACTCAGTATCAGCTTTCTTTTTTTCTTTGGCAAATTCCTCAAGCTTACAAGCTCTTTCAATAGGCACCAAAAACTCCCTTAACTCTAAGATACCAACTAATAATCGGATGTCTTTGTTCAATCCGTCTTCAAATCTCTTGCACATAATGGCTTCGATAGATACGCACTCCCTAGCATATTTACTGAGTCTCACAAACTCACGCTCATATTCTGTTACTGTCATTCGACCTGCTTCAATTCTAGAAATTCCTTCCTTTTCTGGTCTATAAACCTCTGGCTAATGTACTTTTTACGAAACTCTTCTTGGAAAAACTCCCATGTAATCCGTTCCCTTGGTACTACCGACACAAGGCTGTTCCACCATTGATAGGCCGAGTCTCGCAGGAGTGACACAACACACTTCATGCACTCCTCAGGTGTGCAAGACAACTTATCGAATACCCTAATGGTATTTTCTAGCCAGAACTCTGCTCTCTCTGGGTCATCATCTATATCCACCCTAAATTCCTCAGCCCCTTGCTTTTGAATTCTATCTACAGAAGGTTTTTCCTTTCTGATCGTTTCCACTACTTGGGGAGTTGTAGGGATAGGCTGAGGAATTGAAGGGGGTAGAGGAGGTGGAGCATTCGAGTTCGCACGAACATACTATGAATACCAAATATTCATCATATGGAGGAAGGCTTCTCTATCCCCTCTGCCCTGACTTAGTGTCACTGGCTGAATTTCAATTGGAGCGGTCCCTTTTGTGAGAGCCGCACATTACTCTCAACATCATCCGCCACTTCTCCGTCGAGATCCATTTACTATATAAAAATACATTTTAAAATGTCAGTAGTCGTCACACTATCATAATTCATATATGGCATGTATAGCTAGACTCATACACATGCTAGGTTAGCCCGAGAATTGACTAAACCATAGCTTTGATACCACTAAATGTAACACCCCTTACCGGTATCCGACACCGAGACAGGGTACTAGGTGTTACCTATCTTAAACACATGCATACCCTTAATCCCGAATCACAAAAGTTCATTCAAATTTAAAACTTTTTAAACTTCCTCTTAACATCCTTAATATTGGCCTACGAGACCCAAATCACATCTTGGAAACATTTCGAGATCAAATTGGGTTCTTTGGAAAACCTTGGAAAATGTCATTAAAAACAGGGGCACACGCCCGTGTAACTTGATAACATGGCCATGTTGACAGATTGTGTGATTCATACAGCCTAAGCATATAGGGACACACCCGTGCAGATTTATTTTTCAATTCGATCCTACAGGGGTTTCCACACGGCCTGACACACGCCCGTGTTCATGGCTCATGTCCCTCACACGACCATGACATGCCCGTGTCTTGACCCGTGTGCAAAAACCTTGACATTCTGTTTCTGAAGTCATCAACCCAATAAGGTCATACAGCCAAGGCACACGCCCGTGTCCTTAGACCGTGTGGCGAATTAAATTCCTAAATTCAGGTGCAGACTTCACACGGCCTGGGCACATGCCCATGTCCTACGGCTGTGTTTTCCACACGGTTGAGACACACGGCCGTGCCTCAGCCCGTGTGTTTACTACTGGGCATTCTAATTTGCAAGCTCAGGATGTAAGGAGACACACGGATGAACTACAGGCCCATGGGGCAGACCGTGTGTTACATACGGCCTAGACACATGCCCATGTGTCTGTCCGTGTGGACAAAGACAAGGTTATTTATCGAGCCCTTTTTGCCACCCCTACTTGCACCAACATAAGCCATATCAAGCAACCTATTCAATCATTCATATCTATACCAATTATTCGACCATCCAATTTGCTCATTCATGATAAATATCATCATTTTCATATATTAATAATAATAATTAGCCATCCATTATGGCCTTATACAAAATGAATTCATCTCCAAAATAAGCCAACACATTTGGCCAAAACAATAAGACACTTTACAAAAACTAATTCCCTATACATGCCATACTCAAAAAGATAAGTCTAACTATACCAAAATGTTCCAATTGATAGTGTGATCGAGCCTCCGACATCCTTTGGTCCCCGAGCTAGCTTGGCAATACTATAAGAAAATAGAAAGGAAAGAGAGTAAGCACAAAGCTTTGTAAGTCATAGGTAAATATTTATTAACAACTACCATGAATTATCATCCTCATAGCATTTTATAAACTTGCACATGATTCTCGAATTAATAAAGGCATAACTTACTCATTTTCACCCTTGCTAATCATACATCATAATTTGAACTCATTTCTCATGAATCTTATGTAGGTACACGTATCACTTACAACATAATCATAACTTTCCTCACTTTTGACAAAAACTTTAACTTACCCATTGAACCAATTGGAATACCAAAGGATACCCGACAAGCCTCACACAAGAGGGTAAAATGCCGATGCCATGTCCCAGACATGGTCCTACACTGGCTCACATGTCGAGGCTGAGGCCATGTCCTAGAAATGGTCTTACATTAGCTCTCGTCCCAATATCGATGCCATGTCCCAGACATGGTCTTCCACTGGCGCTCATATTGTGGTCGACGCCATGTCCCAGACATAGTCTTACACTAGCGTACACATCAATGCCGATGCCATGTCCCAGACATGGTCTTACACTAGCACACATATCACTCAAATGTCATGGCTTGGGTATCTAATCTATTCCTAAGGTCCAACCATCAGTATATCACATCAACCCTAATTATGCATAATCATAGCAATAATCAAACAATTCATTCAATATCAATTGTTTTATGCATAAATTCAATAACATTGTATTATTTACATACAACTTACCTTGGTATGCAAAAAGTGAGCAACTAAATTGAATTAATCTAGTAGCTTGGCTTTCCCTCGGTCTAGGTCCCGACTCCGTTTTTCTTGATCTAAAATGATAAAATTCACTCATTTAATCATCACATAAATCGAGACATTTCAAAATTACTACTTTTCCAAAATTACCGTTTTACCCTTAGACTTTTACAAAATTATGATTTTACCCCTAGGCTCGTAAATCGATTTTCATCAAATTTCCTTATTCACCAAGCCTAGCCGAACATATAATACGCATATAGCAACTCACAATTCCAATTATTTCACACATTTACTACCTATTTTACAACCTTTACAAAAAGGTCCATTTTAGGTGTTTTCATGGAAACTCCTTCCACAAAAGTTGTTTATTTAACAACCAAGTTTCATTTTCTTCCATAAAATTTCAGCAAACACATGAATACTCAAATGGCAAAACCCTAGAATCTCAACCATTTTGCAAAATAGTCCCCTCATTAGCAAGATCATGCTACAAGTGTCCCAAAAGTACAAAAATTATCAAGAATGATCACCAAAATCACTTACTTGCAAGGAGTGTAAGTTGCTGAAAATTTCAAGCTTCCAAACCCTTCTGCTTGAGTGAAAAATCGGTGGAAGAAGAGAGTGATAGGAAGAAAAAAATATGATAGCTTTCTTTATTTTATTTTATTTTATTCATTTAGTCACCTAAAGTCATCAAACATTGACTACATTAAATCTCTTGTCCCCTATTGTAGGCTATCACCCTTAGAAAGGCCTAATTGCACATTAAGGACCTGCAATTTAAGGTTCTATAGCTATTTAACACCTCTAGCTTGTAAAATAAAACTTTCGCGGTGATTTAGTCCTTTTTCAAAATTAAGCATTCAATCACTAAAATTAATGCACCAAAATTTTCATGCACTCATATAACCATGCCATAACCCATAAAATAATATTAACAAAATAATTTTCTCCGATCTTGGATTAGTGGTTCTGAAACCACTATTCCGACTAGCCCCAAAATCAGGCTGTTACAATTCTCCCCTGTTAAACCGTAATATGAACATATCTTAAACCCACATTTAGCATACTTTTGGATGATTTAAGCCTTGAATTATGGAACTTGGTGCTCTTAATCCTTTAATTTCATGTTTTATACTTAGGAGAGCACCGAAGGATGAAAAGAAAGAGAAACGGGCCTAAAACGGAGTAAATGGGCCATATCACAAAATCAACACAGCCTGGGCCCAAGCCACATTGTTGTGCCACCTTAACAGACCCGAACACGGCCTGGCCACGATTTACACGGGCGTGTACCATGGGCGTGTCCCTTCCGTGACAAAGAGGAATTTCATTCAGATTAGGGTACTTAGAGGCAAAGAAAGCCATTCCAAAAGCCTATATAAACACCCTAGAGGCCAACCTTGAGGGGGCGTCCAGTTAGGCCGAAGAGCTGAGCCAGAGAGGCCAAAATTGTGGAATTTACTCGAAGAAAGCCAGTTGATTCATCTCAAGAAGCTGAAGTTACTCAAGACAGAGGATCTTCTCTTCAATTTCCTTCATGAGGTTTTTGGGTTTTTGTTATGTTTTGTTTTATATTTTCTTCTGAGATGTATTTTTTTATTATTATGAATTGAACCGTCAAATACCTGAGGGGGATGAAACCTACGACGGATCTTGTTATTGTTTTCTGAACTATATGATAAATACTTGATTTGTTCTTAATTATGTGTTCTTAATTCTTGATTTGATATTTCAGGATATTGATTCAAGTTTTGACGTGCTTAGGCAGAGCAGGAATAGACCCTGTCTAAGAGTAGATCTAGCATAACTAAGCGGAGTTGATCCCAACCCTAGAGATAGGATGACGAAAATCTACCGGATTAGGGTCAAACCTAATATGGGAGTCCATAGATCGAGTTAATGCAATTCTAGTGATTTTAATTAGAAAGATATTTCAATTAATCAACCTAGGGTTAGACGTTAGTAGCATCGAGAGAGTTATTAATATAAATTAGGGAATCCTACGGATCAAGTCAAGTGAATAAATCATCTGATTCAGAGTTAGATAACAAGTGAAGTCTAGATGGATTCTTCCTCGGGTATTGTCTTAATCAATTGGTTTTCCAACAAGTATTTCCCCAATTCATTCTCTTTGCCTTAGCATCTTTAGCTTAATAGTTTGTTAATTTTAGATTAATTAATAATTCCCTTAATTTTTAGGTTAAATAATAAAAAGAAAATTAGTATTAGTACTTTCGGTTCCTTTGGGTTCGACATTCCGGTCTTGCCACTAAACTATACTACTATTCGATAGGTGCGCTTGCCTCAATCGTTGTCACAGTTAGTTTCTAGGCTCGATCATTCTTTTTATAAATTTTTAAGACTCTGACACACGATAAAGTTTTTGGCGCCGTTGCCGGGGAACTAAAATATTAAGAACACTCAATTTTTATTGCTTTAGCCATTTTTTTTTTGCAATTTATTATTTTTATTTATTATTTTGCTTTTAACCTTACTAATTTTCCTTCTTTTATTTGTTCCTAGCAGGTACCTCTAGTTTATGACTAGAAGGATCCCGACAGGATCCCCGATTTACGATGGTGATATTGAAGGTACTGTTTGCAGAAATTGTAGAGTAATTAGGCGAAGCTTAAATTACATAGAGGAAGAGCGAGAAATCGAAACCAATACCACCGAAGAGATGGCTGAGAATAATCCGCTACCTCCAGAGGTGGCCGAAAATCATGCTCCTCGAACGATGTATGACTAAACTAAACCTAATTTAACAGGAACTGAGTTTAGTATTGTTAGACCTGCTATTGCTGCAAATAATTTTGAACTGAAACCTAATACTATTCAGATGATACATCAATTTGTTCAGTTTGATGGTTTGCAGGATGAAGATCCAAACAATCACTTGGCGAATTTCCTAGAATTTTACGATACTTTCAAAATAAATGGCGTTTCTGATGATGCCATCTGTCTTCAGTTATTTCCCTTTTCTTTGAGGAATAGAGCTAAACAGTGGTTGCATTCGCCTCCACGAGGATCAATCACTATATGGGAACAAATGACCGAAAATTTTTTATTAAAATATTTTTTGCCGACTAAAACGTCCAAGTTAAGGAATGATATCTCTTCTTTTGTGTAGATGGATTTAGAAACACTTTACGATGCATGGGAGAGATACAAAGATCTATTAAGAAGGTGCCCACACCATGGATTACCCTTGTGGATACAGGTCCAAACTTTTTACAATAGTGTGAACCTCTCAACGAGGCAATTGATAGATTCAGCCGCCGGCGTAACCCTAAATAACAAAACACCTGAGGCTGCTTACGAATTCATTGAAAAGATGTCAATGAATAACTATCAGTGGCAAGTCACAAGGACCAAGCAAACAAAAGTAGCCAGTGTTTTCAACCTCGACGTAGTAACCATGCTATCAAACGAGGTAGAACTGTTAAATAAAAAGATTGATGGCGTATGTGATTCTTTGCAGGTGCATCCAATCATGCGGTGCGATACGAATAGAGGAGGGATGAACAACACAGCATATCCACCTTACAACCCGAGCGCTGAGAACGAGCAAGTTCACTATATGGGTAACAATTTTAAATCTCAAAATAACCCTTATAGTATTACTTATAATCCAAGTTGGATGAACCACCCCAATTTTCATGGAGCGGTCAAGGAAACCAGAGACAACAACCCCCTATAAACTTCCAACAACATCCCTACCCATAGGAAAAGAAGCCAAACCTTGAGGAGATGCTAACAAAATTTATCGTGGTGTCAGAAACTCAACTTCAAAACACCGAGACAACACTTAAGAACCAACAAGCATCGATTCAAGGGATCGAGAACCAATTAGGGCAACTTGCCAAGATCATCCCAGAACGACCACAAGGCAGCTTGCCAAGCAACACTAAGACTAACCCAAAGGAGCAACTTCAAGCCATAACAGCTCAGGATAGTGATACGAGCACGCCCGGGGCATTAACGTTTTACAACTTAACAGCCCGGATCAAGCCATGGAACTAGCGTGCCTTTGGTGCACGTCCCAAAATGAGCTTGTGTTCAGCTCATTGAGTTTGATTTGCATTTGTTTTATTTCATGCATTTTAGACATGGATGAGGACAATAGTATCCCCTTAATTTTAGAAAGGTAATTTTTAGCAACAGCTAGGACTAAAATTGATGTCAATGCAGGTGAACTCATACTTTGTGTAGGTGATGAATCAATCAGTCTCTAGGCGCTTGACTCGTCTAGGACATCGAGTAATCAAGGTGAGAACATTAATTCTATTAATAACCATTCGATTAAACCTTCTTTTCAGGAAGTACCACAGAACTACACAACTGAGCCAGATTCTAGACCTCATGCCAACAAGGAAATAACTCATGAGGAACGAAGGCTTCAGATCGATGAACTAGACGAGTGGAAGACACACTTCAAGGAGAAATTAGGAATACACAAAGCAGAACCAACACCATTTTGTGGGACAAACGAATTTAAGATCGAAGATCAGGTATTGTTAGATAAGGAAGACCCTCGAATACCTCCTCCTGACCCTAATACTAACAAAGAAATCTCTTTTAGGGTACTCAAGGTTTTCCCATACGAAACAGTCAAGGTAAGTAATCTTATATTTGGCACTTTTAAAGTAAACGCTACTCAACTTGAGATATATACTGATAAAAGGACTGATAGCATGAGGAAGGACTTTCAACTCCCAAAACTACCATGAATGTGTGAATGAGAGCTAAGTCTAGCTTAAGACTATAAACGAGCGCTTCTCGGGAGGTAACTCGAGTACTAACCCTATTAATTTTTTACATTTTTTTATTTTTACTCTTAATTTTCCTTTTTAGTACCTAATTATAAACTAACCAAGTGCAGATTTCCATACCCCACGGTCGTGGCTGTGGCCGTGTGGATGCTACTAATGTACGTACTAACATAGCAGAGATAGTACGAAACAAGACGAAAAATATCTTCAAGCCATGGGCCCTAAACTAAACATCATGGTCGTGCGATACGGCCGTGGGGACCTGCACATGGGCGTGGGAGAAACGAACGAAGCATAACACGGCCGTGTGACATGGTCGTGTGATAGACACGCCCATGGTACACGGGCATGGGGATGTACCAGACCTAAAATTTCTATTTAAACCACCCCTCTCCCCTTCTTACCTACTCCCCACCCTTCTTCTTCCTTTACACCTCCCCTTCTTTTTCATTCTCATTCTTCTTCATTCCCCCTAACCCTAGATCTAACCACATCCATGTCGAAGAAACGGAAGGATCCTAGCATAGTCTCCCTTTGTGAGATCGATCTACATAAGTACATGCCGGCCGCTTCATTAACTCGACAGGAAAAGGACCTTTGAGTCCATTTAACTTTTCTTTTCATTTTCACTTCTCCTTTATTTTCCTTTTCTTTATTTTTCTTTTACTTAGTTTACTCTATTTTATTTCGTTTTCTTTGATTTAGGTTCTAAAGGCTACTTGGGAATCACCACACCACGACCATAGCCACTACACCACAGCCTTAGAAATCACACTCACCCCGCTAACCATCTAACAATAAGGACTCTTTGGTCCATTAATCTTTTCTTTTAATTTTATTTTACTTTCTATTTTCTTTCTCTTTATCTTTCTTGTCTTTAAATATATATTTAGTATATTTTGAATTATTATCATTATTTCTTGGCTAATTCTTCACGAGCTTCCCAATTTCTTCATCTAGCGCAGATATTGTCGGCGGCCACCACACCACGACACTCCCAATGCAAGGAAACCATCCAAATTCAGGAAGTTTCACCTCTCCCTATCTCTTAAATTTCATATATATCTTTGTACATTGAGGGTAATGTACATCTTAAGTGTGGGGGTGAATATTTATTTCGAGGAAGTGCCTAACTTTTTGCATTATTCTCAAATCCCTGAATGATATCTTGTCTTTAAGTAATTTTATCAGATTACTACTAGAATGAAATTTCCTCTGATCCATGATTTTCTTTAATATGTTTTAGAATAAGTCATTGATAATTGTGCAGTGATGATTTAAACTTTAAGAGACTAGAGAATCAAGCATGATGAGTCTATTTTCAAAAATTAAAATTTTGTTAGGTTGTCTACCTGAATCTAGTTATTACCTTGAAGTTTGAAATTTACAAGGTTGATATCAAACCCATAAGTTTTGTGAGATTTTGAGCCTTTTAAAGCATACATTCTTTCGTGCTTACTTTTTTATTATGAGTGTGTCAACATTGATTTATTATTCTAGAACTTGCTTCGATTATACATGTTGAGACCACATCATTGATTTGATATACAGATATGATAAAGGCACTTAGGATTTAACCCACTTACTCCACTAAAAACCTACCCTCACAATTAACCCTTAGTGAACCCTTTTGATCCTAACAACCTTTTTTATTGACTCACCCAATAATAATAACCCAAAACCCATCTTGTATTTTTTATTACCATTCCTTGACTCCTTTTTTTGTCGAGATTTAGTTTTGAGCAATTACCTAACTATGTTCTATATTTCAGTTATAAAAGTTCTTTCCTATACTTGATTTGTTCTTAAAAAAATGAAGTTTTTTCAATGTTAGCTCTATGTAATTGAGCTTGTACGTTTAAATTCCACATCTTGAGAAGAAGCTCATGTTATTAGTATTTCATGTTTTCAATTAATGTAATTATTCAGGATTAGTCCATTTTTCTAGTTAGGTAAATAGTCAATTCAATCTCAATTCTAACCCTCTAATTCAGCCTTTATCTACACCTTTAACCCGAGCCCCATTACAACCCTTTGTATATCATCTCAATTTACAGTGGTGCAGATTTGATTTTCAGGCAAGCTTATGGGATTAACTTTTCATGTTCGACTCTTGAGTGCTTAATTTTGAACCTTAAACACTTTGAGTGATTTGAGTGACTCTTTAGTGAGGATGTCAATTCTTGTTAATTTTGAATTAAAGGTGATTATCTATCTAAGGGGAAACACCTATATTTTCATGCTAAAAAGACTATGACTTTGATTATTTGAAATTATAGGATCCTTCTATTTAAATTATCAATGTATGAATTATCTTTGAATTATGACGAAACATTATTTATGAATATTATGAATTTAGGAAGTTCATTTTAATTGTGAGTTGAGTATTTTGCTTGAGGACAAGAAAATGCTTAAGTGTGGGGGTATTTGATAAACCGTAATATGAACATATCTTAATGCCACATTTAGCATACTTTTGGATGATTTAAGCCTTGAATTATGGAATTTGGTGCTCTTAATTCTTTAATTTTATGTTTTATACTTAGGAGAGCATCGAAGGATGAAAAGAACGAGAAACAGGCCTAAAAAGGAGTAAATGGGCCATATCACGAAATCAACATGCCACCTTAACAGACCTGAACATGGCCTGGCCATGATTCACACGGGCGTGTGCCATGGGCGTGTCCCTGCCGTGACAAAGAGGAATTTCATTCGGATTAGGGTACTTAGAGGCAAAGAAAGCCATTCCAAAAGCCTATATAAACACCCTAGAGGCCAACCTTGAGGGGGCATCCAGTTAAGCCGGAGAGCAAAGCCAGAGAGGCCAGAATTGTGGAATTTACTCGAAGAACGCTAGTTGATTCATCTCAAGGAGCCAGAGTTATACTCAAGACAGAGGATCTTCTTTTCAATTTCCTTCAGGGGGTTTTAGGGTTTTTCTTATATTTTATTTTATATTTTCTTCTGAGATGTATTCTTTTATTATTATGAACTAAACCCTCAAATACCAGAGGGGGATGAGACCTAAGATAGATCTTGTTATTGTTTTCTGAACTATATGATAAATACTTGATTTGTTCTTAATTATGTGTTCTTAATTCTTGATTTGATATTTTAGGATATTGATTCAAGTATTGATGTGCTTAGGCAGAGGAGGAATAGACCCTGTCTAAGAGTAGATCTAGCATAATTATATGGAGTTGATCGTAACCCTAGAGATAGGATGACAAAAATCTTCTGGATTACGGTCAAGGAGTCCATAGATCGAGTTAATGCAATTCTAGGGGTTTTAATTAGAAAGAGATTTCAATTAATCAACCTAGGGTTAGACGTTAGTAGCCTCGAGAGAGTTATTAATATAAATTAGGGAATCCTACGGATCAAGTCAAGTGAATAAATCGTCTGGTTCAGAGTTAAATAACAAGTGAAGTCTAGGTGGATTCTTCCTCGGGTATTGTCTTAATCAATTGGTTTTTCCCACAAGTATTTCCCCAATTTGTCTTAGTATATTTAGCTTAATAGTTTGTTAATTTTAGATTAATTAATAATTCCCTTAATTCTTATGCTAAATAATAAAAAGAAAGTTAGTATTAGTACTTTTGGTTCCTTTGGGTTTGACAATCCGTACTTGCCACTAAACTATACTACTGTTCGATAGGTGCACTTGCCTCAATCGTTGTCACAGTTAGTTTCTAGGCTCAATCATTCTTTTTAAAAATTTTAAGACTCTGACACACGATCATTCCCCCTTAGGGGTTTTCATCCCTGAAAATCTTACCAGCAAAAAGGTTTGGCTATTGGTCTCTCATAGTTTTCTCAGACTCCCATGTGGTCTCTTCAACCCCATTTCTATGCCATAGTACCTTTATAAGTGCTATACTTTTATTTCTGAATCGCTTGAGCTCTCGATCTAAAATCTTAACTGGTTCTTCACCATAGGTCATGTCTGAACAAATCTCAACCTCTGTTGGTGAAATTAATGTGTTGGATTAGAAAGACAACGGTGCAACATAGACATGTGGAATACATCGTGGATCTTTTCTAACTTGAATGGCAAGGCTAATCGATAAGCTATCGGTCCAATCCTCTCAGTCACCTCTTAAGGTCCAATAAGACGTGGACTTAATTTGCCTTTCCTACCGAATCTGAGGAATTTCTTCTACGGGGATACTTTCAAAAATACCTTATCACCTACTTGAAACTCAATTTCTTTTCGTTTCAAATCCGCGTAGGATTTCTATCTATCTATAGTAGTCTTCAAACAGTCACGAATCACTTTTACTTTGTCCTCAGTTTCTTTGACTAAGTCAACCTGTGTATCTAATTTTCTCTAAGTTCGGTCCAATATAAGGGCATTCGGCACTTACGCCCATACAAAGCCTCATAAGGCGCCATTTTCAAACTCCACTGATAGCTATTGTTGTAGGCAAACTCAAGAACACAACACCGCAGCATATCTTCAAGAATCTGGATTACTCTTTCTGACTGACCGTCAGTTTGCGTGTGGAAGGCAGTACTAAAATTTAGTCTCGTTCCCAACGCTTCTTGCAAAATTTTCCAAAACCGCGATATAAACCTCGGATCTCTATCCGAAATGATCGATAAAGGTACCTCGTGAAGTCTCACAATTTCAGAAACATACAGATTGGTCAATTTCTCAAGTGAATAGTTGGTACGCACTGGTATAAAATGAGCCAACTTTGTTAGCCTATCAACCAAAACCGATACAGCATCTTTCTTCTTTGGCGTCACGGCAATCCAGACACAAAATTCAAGGTAATACGATCCCATTTTCACTAATGAACCATCACGATTGAAGTGAACCCGAAGGTACTTGGTGTTCGACTTTCACTTGTCGACAAATTAAGCACTTAAAGATAAACTCCTAGATGTCTCTATTCATTCCCAACCACCAATACATTTTCTTAAGGTCATTATACATTTTCACACTACCCAGATCGATAAACAAACAACCACTATGTGCCACTTGTAAAATTTTTTGGATAAGCTCTTCATCCTTAGGTACACATATCCTCTCTTGGAACATCAAATAACTCTCGGTACCAATCCGAAAATTTGAATCAATACCCGCATCACACTGAGTTATCTTGGCTTGTAACTCTTTATCACCTATTTTAGCTTCATAGATCTCTTCCAAAAACATTGGTTTCACTCTCAACTCGGCTAAAATCGAACCATCGTCAATCACAAACAACTGAGTATTCATAGCCCTCAAGGCAAACAATGACTTCCTATTCAGAGCATCGATAACCACATTCGCCTTTCCATGGTGATAATCAATTATCAACTCATAATCCTTTATCAGCTTTAACCATCTCCACTACCATAGATTTAACTCCTTTTGAGTCATCAAATACTTTAGACATTAATGGTCGGTGAACACTAGGCATCTCTTGCCATACAATTGTTGTCTCCAAATCTTCAGTGCGAACACCATGGCGGCTAGCTCTAAATCGTGAGCTGAATAATTTTTCTCAATTTTCTTATTCACCAAGCCTAGCCGAACATGTAATAAGCTTATAGCAACTCACAATTCCAGTTATTTCACACATTTACTACCTATTTTACAACCTTTACAAAAAGGTTCATTTTAGGTGTTTTCATGGAAACTCCTTCCACAAAAGTTGTTTATTTAACAACCAAGTTTCATTTTCTTTCATAAAATTTCAGAAAACACATGAATACTCACATGGGAAAACCCTAGACTCTCAACTATTTTGCAAAATAGTCCCCTCATTAGCTAGATCATGCTACAAGGGTCCCAAAAGTACTAAAACTATCAAGAATGATCACCAAAATCACTTACGTGCAAGGAGTGTAAGTTGCTAAAAATTTCATGCTTCCAAACTCTTATACTTGAGTGAAAAATCGGTGGAAGAAGAAGATGATAGGAAAAAAAAAGATGATAGCTTTCTTTATTTTATTTTATTTTATTCATTTAGTCACCTAATGTCACCAAACATTGACTAAATTAAATCTCTTGTCCCCTATGGCCGACTATCACCCTTAGAAAGGCCTAATTGCACATTAAGGACCTCTAATTTAAGGTTCTATAGCTATTTAACACCTCTAGCTTGTAAAGTAAAACTTTCGTATTTTTTGCGATTTAGTCCTTTTTCAAAATTAAGCATGCAATCACTAAAATTAATGCACCAAAATTTTCATGCACTCATATAATCATGCCATAACCCATAAAATAATATAAAAAATAATTTTCTCTGATCTCGAATTAGTGGTTCTGAAACAACTATTCCAACTAGCCCCAAAATCGGGTTGTTACAATGGCCTAGTACATGCCTTGGCACATGGGCTTGTGTGGCCATTTTTAGGGCACATGGGATAGCCACACAGGCGTTTGTGTTGGTCGTGTGACCCAAGTCAGAGAGTTACGCGGGGTCAGACACAAGCTGGGACACGACCAAGTGCTCCCATTTCGAATATCCACACAGCCTATGACACGGGCGTGTCTTTGGCCATGTGAGACACACGGGCGTGTGTCCCCTGAAATTTGAAATTTTTTCTAAGTCTCTTAAAAAATCTCTTACGTTAACAGTTTAGTCCTGAACCACCACGAATGCATGTTTTAGGCTCGTAGGCTTATACTAAGGACGATATGCATGTTGTTGAATGATGATTATATGAAAATTGAAAATCTATGTGAAATTTGTGTTTACTTGTATAGTAAGTTCGGTAATGCTCCATAACCCTATTCCGGTATTGAATATAGGTGAAAAGTGTTACATTTATTGGTATCAGAGCTATGGTTTAGTCAATTCTAGGACTAACGTAGCGTATATGAGAGTCTAGCTATACATGCCATATATAACCTATGATATTGTGATATCTCTTGACAGTTTAAATCGTGTTTTTATATAGTAAATGGATCCCAATCAAGCTGTAGCTGATAATGTTGAGAATAATGCGCCTGCCTCCATTCACAGAGTACCATAATCAGAATTGAGACCCGTATCGGGTAGCAGGGAGGAGAGGCTAAGGAAGCCTTCTTCCAAATGATGAACAAATGGTTCACAGAGTTTGTTCGGACAAATTCGGCTGCTCAACAACCTTCACCCCTACCTAATCCTGAATCAGTTCCTGTAGCTCCTCAAGGTGTGGAACTTCTACGACTGAATAAGCCACCAGTTGGTAAGATTCAAAAATATGAGGTCGAAGAGTTCAGAGCTACTATTGATGACAATCCCGAGAGAGCCGAGTTTTGGCTTGAAAACATTATTCGAGTATTTGATGAACTTTCTTGCACCCCGGCTAAGTGTTTAAAATGTGCTGTATCATTTCTAAGGGACACTGCGTATCAATGATGGAATACTTTGGTGTCTATGGTACCGAGAGAAAGAGTTACCTGGGAATTCTTTCAAGCTGAGTTTAGAAAGAAATATGATAAACCGTAATATGAACATATTTTAAGCCTACATTTAGCATACTTTTGGATGATTTATTCCCTGAATTATGTAATTTGGTGCTCTTAATCCTTTATTTTCATGTTTTATACTTAGGAGAGCACCAAATGATGAAAAGAATGAGAAATGAGCCTAAAACGGATTAAATGGTCCAAATCACAAAATTGACACAGCCCGGGCCCAAGACCACACGGCCGTGCCTCATTAATAGACCCAAACACGACCTGGCCACGATTCACAAAGGCCTGTGCCTTGGGCGTGTCCCTGTCGTGACAAAGAAGAGTTCCATTCGGATTAGGGTACTTAGAGGCAAAGAAAGCCATTACAAAAGCCTATATAAACAATGTAGAGGCCAACCTTCAGGGGGAGTCTAGTTAGGGGTCCAGTTAGACGTCCAGTTAGGCCGAAAAGCCGAGCCAGAGAGGCCAGAATTGTGGAATTTACTAAAAGAAAGCCAGTTGATTCATCTCAAGAAGCCAGAGTTATACTCAAGACGAGGATCTTCTCTTCAATTCCTTCAGGGGGTTTTAGGGTTTTTCTTATGTTTTGTTTTATATTTTCTTCTGAGATGTATTCTTTTATCATTATGAACTAAACCCCTTAAATACCTGAGGGGGATGAAACCTAAGACGGATCTTGTTACTGTTTTCTAAACTATATGTTAAATACTTGATTTGTTCTTAATTATGTGTTCTTAATTCTTGTTTTGATATTTTAGGCTATTGATTCAAGTATTTATGTGCTTAGGAAGTGGAGCAAAAGTCCCTGTTTAAGAGTAGATCTAGCAAAATTAAGCGGAGTTGATCACAACCCTAGAGATAGGATGAAGAAAATCTACCGGATTAGGGTCAAACCTAATATGGGAGTCCATAAATCGAGTTAATGCAATTCTAGGGGTTTTAATTAGAAAGATATTTCAATTAATCAACCTAGGGTTATATGTTAGTAACCTCGAAAGAGGTATTAATATAAATTATGGAATCTTACGGATCAAGTCAAGTGAATAAATCGTCTAGTTTAGAGTTAGATAACAAGTGAAGTCTAGGTGGATTCTTCCTCGGGTTTTGTCTTAATCAATTGGTTTTTCCCACAAGTATTTTCACCAATTCATTCTCTTTGTCTTTGCATCTTTAGCTTAATAGTTATTTATTTTAGAATAATTAATAAATCCTTTAATTTTTAGGCTAAATAATAAAAAGAAAGTTAGTATTAGTACTTTTGGTTCCTTTGGGTTCGACAATCCGGTCTTGCCACTAAGCTATACTACTGTTCAAGAGGTGTACTTGCCTCCATCGTTGTCATAGTTAGTTTCTAGGCTCGATCATTCTCTTTATAAATCTTTAAGACTCTGACACGCGATCAAGGTTTTGGCACCATTGCCAGGGAACTAAAATATTAAGAACGCTCAATTTTTATTACTTTAGCCATTTTTATTTTTGCAATTTACTTTTATTTTTATTTTGCTTTTAAATTTACTAATTCTCCTTCTTTTATTTGTTCTTAGCAGGTACATCTAGTTTATGACTAGAATGAACCCGACGGGACCCCTAATTTACGATAGTGATATTGAAGGTACTGTTCGCAGAAATCGTAGAGAAATAAGGCAAAGCTTAAATTACATAGAAGAAGAGTAAGAAGTCAAAATTAATACCACCGAAGAGATGGCTGAGAATAATCCGCTACCTCCAAAGGTGGCCGACAATCATGCTCCTCGAACTATGTATGATTATGCTAAACCTAATTTAACAAGAACTGAGTCAAGTATTGTTAGACCTGCTATTGCTGCAAATAATTTTGAACTGAAACCTAACACAATTCAGATGATACAGCAATTTGCTCAGTTTGATGGTTTGCAGGATGAAGATCCAAACAATCACTTTCCTAGAATTTTGTAATACTTTCAAAATAAATGGCGTTTCTGATGATGCCATCCGTCTTCGGTTATTTCCCTTTTCTTTGAGGAATAAAGCCAAACAGTGGTTGCATTCTATTCCACGGAGGTCAATTACTACATGGGAACAAACGACCAAAAAAATTTTATTAAAGTATTTTCCACCGGCTAAAATGGCCAAATTAAGGAATGATATCTCTTCTTTTGTGCAGATGGATTTAGAAACACTTTACGATGCATGGGAGAGATACAAAGATCTATTGAGAAGGTGTCCACACCATGGATTACCTTTGTGGCTACAGGTCCAAACTTTTTACAACGGGGTAAACCCTTCAATGAGGCAATTGATTGTTTCAGCCACCAGCGGAACATTGAATAACAAAACACCTAAGGCTGCCTATGAATTCATTGAAGAGATGTCTCTGAATAACTATCAATGGAAAGTCACAAGGACAAAGCCAACAAAAGCAGCCAGTGTTTTCAACCGCGACGCAGTAACCATGCTATCAAATCAGGTAGAGATGTTAAATAAAAAGGTTCATGGTTTATATGGTTCTCTGCAGGTACTAGTTACGCAGTGCGATACGAATGAAGGAGTGATGAACAACATAGACTATCCACCTTACAACCTGAGCGCTGAAAATGAGCAAGTTCACGATATGGGCAACAATTTCAAATCTCAAAATAACCCTTATAGTAATTCTTATAATCTAGGTTGGAGGAACCACCCCAATTTTTCATAGGGTGGTCAAGGAAATCAGAGACAACAACCCCCTCCAAACATCCAACAATAGCCCTACCCACAGAAAAAGAAGCCGAACCTTGAAGAGATGCTAACAAAATTCATAGCGGTGTCAGAAACACGTTTCCAAAACACTGAGACAACACTTAAAAATCAACTAGCATCGATTCAAGGGATTGAGAACCAATTAGGGCAACTCGCTAAGCTGATCTCTGAACGACCACAAAGCAGCTTGCCAAGCAACACTGAGACTACCCCAAAGGACCAACTTCAAGCTATAACAGCTCAGGATAGTGTAGGGTTAGATGAGCCTAAATTAAGCCAAGAGAATTCAGTAGAGAACGAAAAGGTCGAGGTAAGTCACGAGAAGCCAAAATCGGTAATTAAAGAGTACCAACCTAGTATACCTTATCCTGATGCGATAAAGAAGGACAACACAGACGAACAATTCGGTAAATTTCTTAAACTTTTAAAGAAATTACATATTAACTTACCGCTTCTTGAAGCTCTTTCGCAGATGCCAGATTCAAGGAAATTTTTAAAAGAACATTTGACAAACAAAAGGAAGTTAGATGAGGAATCGCATGTGGAATTAAATGCAGTGTGCTCAGCAATGTTGCAAAACAAACTACCAAGAAAATTAAAAGATCTAGGGAGTTTTACAATTCCATGCTTAATTGGTAGTTTATCTGTTGATAATGCTTTAACTTATTTAGGGGCAAGCATAAATGTTATGCCTTATAAAATATTTAAACAGCTAGGTCTAGGGAAACCCAAGCAAACTAGGATGAGCATTCAATTAGCTAATAAAACTATTAGAATTCCTAGGGGTATAATTAAAGATGTTCTTGTGAAATTTAATAAATTTCTATTCGCAGTAGACTTTGTCATTTTAGACATGGATGAGGACAATAGTATCCCCTTAATTTTAAAAAGGCCATTTTTAGCAACTGCAAGCACTAAAATTGATGTCAGTGCAGGTGAACTCATACATTGTGTAGGTGACGAATCAATCATTGCATATTTCCATACCACACGGCCTTACACACGACTATGGCCATGACCGAGTGGATGCTACGGATGTACGTACTGACATAGCAGAGATAGTACGAAATAAGAAAAAAATATCTTCAAGCCACGGGCTCTCAACTGGACACCACAATCGTGCGATGCGGCCGTGGCCGACACTGTTTTAGCAGCACGGGCGTGGCGACCTGCATATGGGTGTAGGAGAAACGAACGAAGCATAACATGGTCGTGTGACACGGCCGTGTGACTTGACACGCCCACGGTACATGGGCGTGGGAATGTACCAGACCTGAAATTTCTATTTAAACTACCTCTCTCCCCTTCTTACCTACTCCCCACCCTTCTTCTTTCTTTACATCCCCTCTCCATTTTCATTATTTCCTCCATTCTCCTAACTCTTGTTCTAACAATCATCCATGTTGAAGAAACGAAAGGATCCTCGCACAGTCTCCCTTTGTGAGACAAATCTACATAAGTTCATGCCGGACGGTTCATTAACTCGATAGGAAAAGGACCTTTGAGTCCATTTAACTTTTCTTTTCATTTTCACTTCTCATTTATTTTCCTTTTCTTTATTTTCCTTTTACTTCGTTTAATCTATTTTATTTCATTTTCTTTGATTTAGGTTCTAAAGGTTGCTTGGGAATCACCACACCACGACCATAGCCACGACACCACAGCCTTAGAAATCACACTCACCCGCTAACCATCTAACGAAAAGGACTCTTCGGTCCATTAGTTTTTTCTTTTAATTTTATTTTACTTTTTGATAAACCGTAAAAGTAACATATTTTAAGCCCACATTTAGTATGCTTTTGGATGATTTAGGCCTTGAATTATGTAATTTGGTGCTCTTAATCCTTTTTTTTCATGTTTTATACCTAGGAGAGCACCAAAAGACGAAAAGAACGGAAAACTAGCCCAAAACGGAGTAAATGGGCCATATCACAAAATCCACACAGCCTGGGCCCAAGACCACGTGGCCGTGCCTCATTCAACAGCTTCAAACACGGCCTGGCCACGACTTACACGGGCGTGTGCCAGGGGCGTGTCCCTGCCATGAGAAAGAAGAGCTTCACTCGGATTTGGATACTTAGAGGCAAAGAAACATATTCCGAAGCCTATATAAACACCCTAAGTATGACCAGAGAAGGGGGAACCCAGGGCTTTAGTCAGGGGACCGTCCAGCTAAGCCAAAGATGGTAGATTTGTGGGGATTTACTCGAAGGTAGCCAGTTGATCCATCTCAAGAAGCCAGAATTGTACTTAAGATGGAGGATCTCTCCTTCAATTCCTTCAGGGGGTTTTAGGGATTTCTTATGTTTTGTTTTATCTTTTCTTTTGAGATGTTTTCTTTTATTATTATGTACTAAACCCTCAGATACCTGAGGGGGATGAAACCTAAGATGAATCTTGTTATCATTTGCTGAACTATATGATAAATATTTGACTTGTTCTTAATTATGTGTTCTTAATTCTTGTGTTGATATTTTCGGGATATTAATTCAAGTATGATGTGCTTGGGTGGAGGAGCAAAAGTCCCTGCCTAAGAGTAGGTCTAGCATAATTAAGCGGAGTTGATCGTGCGCCTAGAGATAGGGTGACGAGATTTTACCGGATTAGGGTGAAACCTAGTATGGGAGTCCATAGATCGAGTTAATGCGATTCTAAGGGTTTTAATTAGAAAGAGATTTCAATTAATCAACCTAGGGTTAGACGATAGTCGCCTCGAGAGAGGGATTAATATAACTTAGGGAATCTTACGGATCAAGTCAAATGAATAAAACGTCTGGTTCAGAGTTAGATAACAAGTGAAGTCTAGGTGGATTCTTCCTTGGGTGTCGTCTTAATCAATTGGTTTTTCCTCAAGTTATTTTCACAATTTCATTCTTCCTTGTCTTTGCATCTTTAGTTTAGTACTTTTGGTTCCTTTGGGTTCAACATTCCGGTCCTGCCTTAACTGTACTACTATTCAATAGGTACGCTTGCCTCAAATCGTTGTCATAGTTAGTTTCCAGGTTCGATCATTCTTTATATAAATTTTAAAACTTTGACATCGCGTAAACAACGATCAAGTTTTTGGCGCTATTGCCGGGGAACTAAAATATTAAGAAAGCTCATTTTTTATTACTTTAGCCATATTTTTTTTTTTTAACTTTGCTAAAATTCCTTTCTTTTGTTCCTTTCAGATACCTCTAGTTTATGACTAGTGATAAACCGTAAAAGTAACATATTTTAAGCCCACATTTAATATGCTTTTGGATGATTTATCCCTTGATTTATGTAAAAAGGTGCTCTTAATCCTTTCTTTTCATGTTTTATACCCCGAAAAGCACCCAATGTTCAAAAGAATGTAAAATGGGCTTAAAATGGGCCAAATGGGTCAATTCACGAAATCGGCACAGCCTGGACTTCAAGCCACATGGTCATGCCTCATTAAATTACTAGAACACGGCCTGGGCGTGTACCATGGCCGTGTCCCTGTCACTAGAAAGAGAAATTTCATTCGGAAAAGGATACTTGGAGGCAAAGAAACACATTCCAAAGCCTACTCAAACTCCCTAGCAGGAATTCTACTTAAATTGGGAAACTTAGGGCCCAAGTAAAGCATCACAAAGTCTATATAAACACCCAATGGGGGGCAACTTGAAAAGGGGAGTTCGGCAGAAGCCGAAATGGGCGTCAAAGCTAGGCCAAGGAGCCAAGCCGAGAAGGTCAAAGTTAGGGAATAACCACGAAGATAGCCCGCTGATCTATCCCAAGAAGCCGAAATTATACTTAAGACGGTGAAATTCTCCTTCAATTCCTTCAGGGAGTTTTAGGATTTTCTTATGTTTTGTTTTATCTTTTCTCTTGTGATGTTTTGTTTATTCATTATGAACTAAACCCCTCAGATACCTGAAGGGGATGAAACCTAGATGGAACCTTTTATTTGATTTTTAAGTTATATGATAATTACTTAGTTTGTTCTTAATTATGTTGCTTAATCCAAATCTAATGTGCTTAGGTGGAGGAGGAATAGACCCTGCCTAAGAGTAAATCTAACATAATTAAGCGGAGTTGATCGAACGCCTAGAGATAGGGTTACGAGATTTTGGCGGATTAGGGTGAAACATAATATGGGAGTCTATTGATCAATTTACTGCTATCCTGGGGGGTTATTATAAGCGAACGAGAGTTCCACTAATTAACCTAGGGTTAGACGTTATTCACCTCGAGAGAGGGTTTAATATAGGTTAGGTAGTCTTACGGATCAAGCTAAGTAAAAGAAATCATATAATTTAGGGTTAATTAATAAGTGAAGTCTAGGTGGATTCTTCCTGAAGGTATCGTCGTAATCAACTGAGTTTTCCTTCAAAGTTATTTTCCTATTCGTCCTTTTTGTCTTTGTGTCCTTAGTTTAGTCTTCGTCTAAAGCAACTTCACTCTATTTTTAAGGCTAAATAATAAAAAGAAAGTTAGTACTAGTACTTTTAGTTTCTTTGGGTTCGATATCCGGTCTTGCCTAAGCTATACTACTGTTCGATAGGTACATTTGCCTTTAATCGTTGTCAGAGTTAGTTTCCAGGTTTGATCATTCTTTTATAAATTTTAACGCTCTGATTTACAGCGATCAAGTTTTTGGCGCCGTTGCTGGGGAACTAAGATATTAAGAAAACTCTATTTTTATTACTTTAGCCTTTTTTTTATTGCAATGTATTTTTATTATTTTTTATTTTTACTTTGCTAATTTTTCCTCTATTTTGCTTTTGGCAGATAATTTTAAGTCTAAAGAGAAGATGGCACTGAATAATTATCAGTGGCAAGCATTAAGGACAATTCCTACTAAAGCAGCCATTGCCTTCGACCTCGACGTGTTCACCAGGTTATCTATCCAGCTAGAGATGATCAATAAAAAGATTGACGGTTTGTGTAGTCGCTCACAGGTATACCCAGTAATGTAATATAACTCGAATCCAGGAGGCGTGGCGAATCCTGAGTACCCACCCTACGGATATGGCATGGAGAACGAACAAGTCCACTATATGTGTAACTACTCTAGACCTCAAAATAATTTTTATAATGACACTTATAATGCAGGTTGGAGATACCAACCAAATTTCTTGTGGAATGATCAAAGTAGCCAAAGATAAGAACTTTATCCAAATTTTCAACAACCACCTCACCAACAAGAAGAGGAGTCGAACATTGAAGGGATGCTGACAAAATTTATGGCAACCACAGATACCCCTCTCCAAGACACTGAGAAAACATTTAAAAGTCAACAAACACCGGTTGAAGAGAACAAGAACCAATTAGAGGAAGTTACTAAGTCAGTAAGGGAAGCCACTAAGGCAGTTGAACAACTTGCAAAGCTAATGTCAGAACGACTGCAAGGACGTCTACCAAGCAACACTGAGATTAATCCAAAGGAGCAAATTTAAGCCATAGCAGCTCAGGAAAATACAGAGATAGACGAACCCATCCTACAATAAGAAACCAAGGAAGAAAAAGGTAAAAACGAGGTAACACAAGAAAGGCCAAAACTGGTAATTAAGGAGTATCAACCTTGCATACCTTACCCTAAAGCATTAGAAAGAGACGATTCAGAAGAATAGTTTGGTAAGTTTCTTAAACTTTTAAAGAAATTACATATTAACTTACCTCTTCTTGAAGCTCTTTTTCATATGCCAAACTCGAGGAAATTTTTAAGACAGCTCTTGATAAACAAACGCAAATTAGATGAGGAGCACTACGTGGAATTAAATGCAGCATGCTCAAAATAATGTTACGCAGACTACATGAAACAAAAAGACACAGGGAGTTTTACAATTCCATGTTTAATTGGTAGTTTATCTATTGATAATGTTTTAGCTGATTTAGGGGCAAACATCAATGTTATGCCTTATAAAATGTTTAAACACTAGGTCTAGGGAAACCCAGACAAACTAAGATGAGCATTCAGTTAACTGATAAAACTATCAGAATTCCTAGGGGTAAAATAGAAAATGTTCTAATCAAAATTGATAAATTCATATTCTCAATAGATTTTGTTGTCTTAGACATGAATGAGGATAATTTGATTCCTTTAATTTAAGGAAAACCCTTTCTAGCAACTGCTAGGACTAAAATTGATGTTGGTACAGAAGAACTCATTCTTCGTGCAGGTGACGAATCAATCAGTCTACAAGCTTTTGACTTGGCCAAGACATCAAGTGATGAAGGTGAGAAAGTAAATTCAGTTGATAATCAAATTGTTCAACTTTCACCATAGGAAATACCACAAGGCTACAAACCTGAGCCGAATCATGGGCCCCAAGTAGTACAAGCTCATAACAGTGAATTGTTAGTGGAATCTGACCCAAGGCAAGAAACTGTGGTAAGTAAAGGTAAGATTGAGGTAAGCCATGATTTACCAAACCCGGTAAATACAGAGTACCAAGCTCGTGTGCCATATCCCGATGCAATAAAGAAGGACCACACAGAGGAAGAATTCAGTGAACTCACACTTCGTGTAGACGATGAAACAATCACTCTTCAAGCTCTTGACTTAGCTAGGACATCGAGTAATAACGGTACGAATGTTAATTCTATTGATAATCATTTGGTTCAACCTTCTTTACAGGAAGCATCACGAAATCACTTATCTGAGCTAGATCTTAGATCTCGTGCCAATGAAGAAAAAAACACATAAGGAACAAAGCCTTAGGGTTGACAAACTAAAAGAGCAGGAAACACAAATCAGAGAGGAACAGGAGCCACACAAAGTGAAACTGACGGAAGCCCCAGACGAGCTGTTAGGAACAACAAATCACATCAACATAGAGGATCATGTATTGTTGAATAAGGAAGACCCTCGAATCACCAATTCAGATCTCAAGACAAACGAAGAAATCACTTTTGAGGTACTTAATGTCTTCCTATACGGGACAGTCGAGGTAAACAATCCTAAATTTGACACTTTTGAGGTAAACATTACTCGACTTAAACTACATATCCATAACCGAAGTGATCGCATGAGAAAGGATTTTCACCTCCTTAAACCACCATAGCCATACGAATGAGAGGTAAAGTCTAGCTTAAGACTATAAACGAGCGCTTCTCGGGAGGCAACCCGAGCACTAACCCCATTTTTACATTTTTTATTTTTTATTTTTATTTTATTTTATTTTATTTTATTTTATTTTTCCTTTTAGCACCTAACCATAAACTAACCAAAGAGCATATTTGTGGGCCACACGGCCCTACACACGGGCGTGCCCGTGGCCGTGTGGAAGCCAGGGAATGCACTATGGGCATGCCAGTAGCCGTACATGACATAGAAAAATTTCTTTTCCCAAACACGGGTGGCGATAAAAATCCATGTCTGTGCCGACGCCCCGTGCAAGGTTACTGACTTGTTAAGCATGGGCTAAACAAGGCCGGACCTTCCAACCGTGCCAACACTCTGACTTATCAAACACGGAAGGAGCACGCATGTATTAAATGACCGTGTGAAGAAAGACACGGGTGTGCCACTACACCCACGACCGTGCTCGAACACCCTGAATGCGCCCAAAATTCAAAATCCCTAAACACAGGCTACATCTCTATTTAAACCTCATTCTCCCTTTTTCTAGTTGTCTTTCATTTTCCATTAATTATTTTTATTTTATTTTCATTTCATTATTTTTCTTTACTTTATTTTATTTTCTTCTTCTTATTCTTTATGATGTTTAGATTTAGCTTAGGATACAATAATATCAAATCGGTTGCTTTGAGGATTCAAATTCAAACGGTTCGAGACGCTTCCCCATGTTCACCTCCAATCCTATCCGGATTCTTTTCATTGACTTCATCCAAAATTCAAGAGGTTTCACTTCTCTCCCTATCTTATGATTTTATGATTATTTTTATATTATCTATCTTTGTACATTGAGGGCAATGTACATCTTAAGTGTGGGGGTGAATAGTTATTCTGAGAAAATGCCTAATCTTTTTTTCATTATTCTCAAACCCTGAGGATAAAAATGCCTAGCTTTCTGCATTGTTCTCAAAACCCTGAATTTAATCTTGTTTTAAAGTAATTTTCTCATATTACTAATTAAGATGAAATTTCTGATGATTTATGATTTTTATTGATATGCTTTTGAATAAGTCATAGTTAATTGTGCATTGATGATTAATTTTGAAGAATACTAGGGAATCAAGCATGATAAGTCTAATTTTCTAAAATTAAAATTTTAGGTTGTCAATCGGAATTTGAATGTTATGTTGAAATTTGAGATTTACAAGGTTGATGTCAAAAATACCCATAATTTTTGTGAGAATTTGAGCCTTATAGAGCATACATTCTTTTTTCATGCTCACTTCTTGATTATGAGTGTGTCAACTATGAACTGTTATTCTAGAACTTGCCTTGATTATACATGTTGAGACCACAGTTATGATTTGATATATCGAGATGATAAAGGCACTTACGTTTTAACCCACTTACTCCACTAAATAGCCTACCCTTATAATTAACCCTTAGTGAACCCCGTTGAGCCTAACAACCCTTTTATTGACTTACCCACTAATTTTAACCCAAAACCCTTTGTATTTGTTATCACTCTTTCTTTTGACTACCCCTTAATCTAGATTTGATTTGAGCTAGTTACCTAAGTTTATTATTCTAGTAGTTAAATTTATCTTGTATTTAGTTTGATTCTTAAAAAAAAAAAAAAATAAAGTATATTCAGTATTAGTATTATGAAGAGTGAGCTTATACAAGTTAAAGTCTAATTATCAAAAGAAAAAGCTCGTATTAGTAGGATTATTATTATTTTCAGTTGATTTAATTATTATCTTAGAAATTTTTAGGTAGGTAACTTATCAATTCAATCTCGATTCTAACAATCTAATTTCAGCCTTTATCCACACCTTTAACCCTAACCCTGTTACAACCCTAACAAAGACCTTTTGATTTGTTCATCATTTCACTTTACAGTGGTGGAGATTTGATTTTCAGGCAAGCCTATGGGATTAACTTTTCAAGATTTTAACGCTTAAAACACTTTTCGAGTGATTTGAATGAATCTTTTTTGAGGATGTCAATCCTTGTAGGTTTTGAATTAAAGGTAATTATTTAGATGAAGGGAAACACCTATGTTTTCGTGCTACAAATATATGCCTTTTCTTGTTTGAATCTTTCGGAATCTTTGAGTTGAATTATCCATGTATAAATTATCTATGAATTAGGATAAGGCATTGCTGATAGGAATTATGAATCATGGAAGGTTCGTTTTAATTGTAAGTTGAGAATTTTGCTTGAGGACAAGCAAAAGCTTAAGTGTGGGGGTATTTGATAAACCGTAAAAGTAACATATTTTAAGCCCACATTTAATATGCTTTTGGATGATTTATCCCTTGATTTATGTAAAAAGGTGCTCCTAATCCTTTCTTTTCATGTCTTATACCCAGGAAAGCACCCAATGATGAAAAAAACGTAAAACGGGCTTAAAACGGGCCAAATGGGCCAATTCACGAAATCGACACGGCCTGGACTTCAAGTCACATGGCCGTGCCTCATTAAATTACTAGAACACGGCCTGGCCACGATTCACACGGGTGTGTGCCATGGCCAATGAGAGTTCCACTAATTAACCTAGGGTTAGACGTTATTTGCCTCGAGAGGGGGTTTAATATAGGTTAGGGAGTCTTACGGATCAAGCTAAGTAAAAGAAATCATATAATTTAGGGTTAATTAATAAGTGAAGTCTAGGTGAATTCTTCCTGAAGGTATCGTCATAATCAACTGAGTTTTCCTTCAAAGTTATTTTCCTATTCGTCCTTTTTGTCTTTGTGTCCTTAGTTTAGTCTTCATCTAAAGTAACTTCACTCTATTTTTAAGGCTAAATAATAAAAAGAAAGTTAGTACTAGTACTTTTAGTTCCTTTGGGTTCGATATCTGGTCTTACCTAAGCTATACTATTGTTTGATAGGTACACTTGCCTTTAATCGTTGTCAGAGTTAGTTTCCAGGTTTGATTATTCTTTTATAAATTTTAAAGCTCTGATTTACAGCGATCAACTAGAAGGAACCCGATAGGACCCTTACTTTACGACAGTGATATTGAAGGTACCATTCGCAGAGACATAAGGCGAAGCTTAAACTACGTAGAAGAAGAGCAATAAGCCGAAATAAATACCACCGAAGAGGTGGCAGAGAATAATCCGCCACCTCCAAAAATGGCCGGACATCATGCTCCACGTACTATGTATGATTATGCTAAACCTAGTTTAACAGGAACGGAGTCTAGTATTGTAAGGCCTACTATTGCTGCAAACAATTTTGAACTGAAGTTTGTTCAGTTTGATGGTTTGCAGGATGAAGATCCTAACACACACTTAGTGAATTTTCTAGAATTCTGTGATACCTTCAAGATAAATGGCGTTTCTGATTATGCCATTCGTCTTCGGTTATTTCCCTTTTCTTTGAGGAATAAAGCCAAACAGTGGTTGCATTCTCTTCCACGAGGGTCAATCACTACATGGGATCATATGACCGAAAACTTTTTATTAAAATATTTTCCACCGGCCAAAACGACCAAGTTGAGGAATGATATCTCTTCTTTTGTGCAGATAGATTTAGAGACACTTTATGATGCATGGGAGAGATGCAAAGATTTGTTGAGAAGGTGCCCACACCACGGATTACCTTTGTGGCTATAGATCCAAACTTTTTACAATGGTGTGAACCCTTCAACAAGGCAACTAATTGATTCAGCCGCCGGCGGAACCCTGAACAACAAAACTCCTGAAGCAGCCTACGAGTTTATAGAGGAGATGTCACTAAATAACTATCAATGGCAGGTTACAAGGACAAGGCCAGCCAAAGCAGCCAGAGTTTTCAACCTCGATGCAGTAAGCGTGCTATCAAATCAGGTAGAATTGCTACATAAAAAATTGATGGTTTATACGGTTCTTCGCAGGCACATCCAGTTATGCAGCGCGACGCAAGTGAAGGAGTGGCGAATCCTGAGTACCCACCCTATGGACAGGGCATGGAGAGCGAACAGATGAACTATATGGGTAGCAATTTTTGATCTAACAATAACCCTTATAGTAATACTTATAATCCAGCTTGGAAGAACCACCCCAATTTCTCATGGGGTGGTCAAAGAAATCAAAGGCAACAACCATATCAAAACTTCCAACAACAGCCCTACCCACAGGAAAAAAAACCTAGCCTTGAAGAGATGCTGACAAACTTCATAGCAGCCTCAGAAACATGTTTCCAAAAGACAGAAGCAAAAGTTTAGGCATTGGCACAAGAGTTCAAGGATCAATTCGGGCAACTTGCTAAACAGATCTTTGAGAGACCACAAGGAAGACTACCGAGCAACACTGAAACTAACCCAAGGGAGCAAATTCAAGCCATAATAGCACAAGATAGTGAAGAGTTAGATAAGCCTACTTCAAAGAAAAAGAATGTGGTAGGAGAAAATATGGTTGAGGTCAATAACAAGCCGAAATAGGTAATCAAAGAGTACAAACCTTGCATACCATATCCCGAGGCAATAACGAAAGACGTCACAGAGGAATAGTTTGGCAAGTTTCTTAAACTTTTAAAGAAATTACATATTAACTTACATTTCTTGAAGCTCTTTCACAGATGCCAGATTCCAGAAAATTTTTAAAGAAGCTATTAACAAATAAGCGGAAGATAGACGAGGAATCGCATGTGGAGCTGAACGCAGTGTGCTCAGCAATGTTGCAAAATAAACTACCACCGAAATTAAAAGATCCAGGGAATTTTACAATTCCATGCTTAATTGGTAGTTTATATATTGATAATGCGTTAGCTGATTTAGGGGCAAGCATAAATGTCATGCCTTATAAATTGTTTAAACAACTAGGTCTAGGGAAACCCAAACAAACTAGGATAAGCATTCAATTAGCTGATAGAACTGTTAGAATTCCAAGGGGCATTATTGAAGTTGTACTCGTGAAAATTGATAAATTTGTATTCCCAGTAGACTTTTTCATTTTAGACATCGATGAGGACAACACGATCCCCCTAATTTTAAGGAGACCATTCTTAGCAACTGCCAGGACTAAAATCGATGTCGACGCAGGTGAACTCATACTCTGTGTAGGTGACGAGACAGTCACTCTTCAAGCTCTCGATTCAACTAGGACATCGAATAACCAAGGTGAGAAAGTAAACTCTATTGATAACCATTCGGTTAACCCTTCTTTTCAGGAAGCACCACAAAAGAACACAACTGAGCCCGACCCTAGACCCTATGACAACAAAGAAATAACTCATGAGGAACAAAGGATTCAGATTGATGAACTAGAAGAGGGGAAGAAGCACCTTAAAGAAGTACTAGGGATACATGAAGTAGAACTAAGGCCACCCTACGAGACAAACAAGTTCAAAATTGGAGATCAGGTATTGCTAGATAAAGCAGACCTACGAGTGTCCCCTCCTGATTCTAACAATAGCAAGGAAATCTCTTTCAAGGTAATTGATGTTTTCCCGTACAGAACAGTCGATGTAAGTAACCCTATGCTTGGCACTTTGAAAATAAATGCCACCCGTCTTAAACTCTATCATGATAATGGAACTGCTAGCACGAGGAAGGACTTTCAACTCCTCAAACCACCATGAATATGCAAATGAGAGGAGAGTCTAGCTTAAGACTATAAACGAGCGCTTCTCAGGAGGCAACCCGAGTACTAACCCCATTAACTTCTCTATTTTATTTTATCTTATGTTATTTTATTCTTTCCATATAACACCTAACTATAAACTGACCAAAAACGCAGATTCGTAAGCCACACGGCCTTGCACACGGCTGTGGCTGTGGCTGTGTGGGTACACCAAATCTTCGTACTGACATGACAGGGATGGTACGAGTCAGAGCGAATCAATTTTTAAGTCACGGACTCAATTACCACGCCACGGCCGTGCGATGCGGCTGTGGCTGACACTGTTAGATCATACACAGGCGTAGAGACTAGAACACGGGCGTGGGAGAAATAAACGAAAGCACAACACGGTCATGCGACATGGCCGTGTGAATCGACACGCCCAAGGCACACGGGCGTGGGACATATCATACCTCAATTTCCTATTTAAACCAACAACCCCTCCTCTCCCATACCACTTTATTTTCCTTCTCCCTCTCTAACCCCTTCATACTTCTCTTCTCTAAACCTTTCCCCAACTATCGAGCCACACTAACACCATGTCGAAGAAGCGGAAGGATCTAAGCACAGTCTTCCTTCAGAAGACTGATCTGCATAAGTTCATGTCGGCCGCTTCATCCACTCGAAAAGCCAAGGGTCTTTGAGGCCATTTAATTTTTCTTCTTCTTTACTCTTCTCCTTTATTTTCCTTCTCTTTGACTATCTTATGCTTAAATTAGTTTATCTTATTTTAGTTTCTTAGTGTCAGGTCCTAAAGGCTACTAGGGAATCACGTCGAAACCATGACCACCAGCACCTCTGCAGCCTTAGAGGTCACACCTACCTCACGAACCATCCAACAAGAAGGACTCTTCAGTCCATTCATCTTTCATTTTTATTTTAATTACATTTCTATTTCCTTTCTCTTTATCTTTCTTATCTTTAATTATATATTTAGTTTAGTTTAAATATGTCTTAATATTTCTTGGCTAATTCTCTATGAGCCTCCCAATTTCTTCATCTAGCGTAGAGCTCGGTAGCAGCCACCACACCTCAGGACTCCCAACTCAAGGATTTCATCAATAACTCAGGATGTAACACCCTAAACCCGGCCTAGACGTTACAACCGAATCTGGCATGTCGCATAAGGGTTGTTTAAAACTGCGCCTTTATTAAAAATTTTGAGTTTAATTATTTATTCACTGGTAATCCTTTATTTAACATTTTGGAAAACGATTATTAAGGGTTTAGGAAATTCCCGTATTGAACATTTAATAATAATAGGCAGTAATCAAATTAAAATCTAAACCAAGTAAAATACCAAATTTAAAGTAATAGTGGCCTTATTACAAAATAAAATCCCGAATTAAAATAAGTTCAAATTAAAAAAGAGTTTACGAAAGAAGCAATCGTAATGCATGACCACCTCAAGTCTGCCCCGACTCCAAAACTCGCGATCTATGAATTACCTGCAAAAATTTAAGCAGAAGGGGTGAGTCATAAAGACTCAGTGTGCAATCACTCTACACCAACCATAGCTGGGCCCGAGCCCATTCAAATACAAACTGGGCCTTAGCCCTACAGTATAAAATAACAGATAGAATATGCAAGATGATGCAAAACCCAACCCAACCTAGATTTCCATCCGCTACACACCTCTCGTACCAGCCAATCACCATTGGGGATTTCTACAATCAACCCTCACCGCTATACACCATTGATGGCAGCCATGCTGCCATCGTCAGAATCATGACAGAGTCACCAGAACAGATCATGGCAGATTCACTACAACAGATCGTGCCAGAGCCACTACAATAGATCGTGGCAGAGCAACTACAATAGATCATGGCAGAGCCACTACAACAGATCGTGGCAGAGCCACTACAACACTTCCCCTTTCATCATATCCCAAGCCCATGCAACATGTCGTGACATAATAATTCGTGTATGCAGTATGACATGTATGCAAATCATATACCAAATATAACATATGAAACGGATTACCCTTATAATCAGAATAACAAATACAACATAATCAAGCTAATCAACCTCTAAGGGTATAACAGTAATTTACCTTCCAGGGGTATTTCTGTAATTTACCTATCGAGGGTATTTCAATAACTTTGTGCCTACAGTGGCCTTTTCGAAGGCCTAATGTCACCTCGAGCGACTCAACTACCATTCCCAGTCGTTACCGGACTATTGGGCCTAAAACCTGATTTCAGCCCATTTGGGCCCACACACTCGTGTGGCCCACCTAACACAAATCTAGCCACGTATATAAGATTCACCTAGTCTAGTTCACTATATACTACACCATCATACAATTTTAATCAATTGGGCCCACAGGCCCATCGTTGCCCAAGCAGCCTCAACCCACAAGAATACTACTAACGGCCTCAACTATTGCGTCGAAGCCCCACAAGTGCACTCGTATGCTCGTGTGGCTACTATTGCTGTGATCGATACTTCGGCATTTGCCGCTCTACAACTAGAGTAGAGAGAGTTACACACCTAGTAGAAATCTGGTGTTAATCCGCGCTCTGACCACTCCTGCGCCCAAACGCCCTCCAAGGTGTATTCATCCTCCTCCTAGAATGCTATATATATAGCTAGCTTCTCACCTTCCTTCTTTGTATCTTTCCGATGTGGGATCCTACCATCAGCAGAGTTTAAATCCAACTCAAACTCTTCCCGTCCACACCGCAAAATAAATACTCCCTTGCTTCTCATGAGATTCGAACCCCAACTCCCTTGCAACATAATCCACGCCGCTAACCGCTAGGCCACAAGCTCCTCTTGTGTCTAAAACCATGCGCAACTAAATATAAATCTAATGTCAAATTGTAAAGTCCATTTCAAAAGGAAAATCAAAATGTAAGAGCCAAGACTTGAACCCTGGACCTCCTTCCTTCCTTGTGGCGTCACTCCCTTGCCCCCTAAGTGGCGTCACTTTGCCACTACACAACACACTCCACTTGTGTCATTGTTCTCCATATTTTATTCTTAAAGCCTACCTACTAACTCCCAGGGTTTTTTCCCCAAAACTAAAGTTTGATCCCGGGACTTCATAGAAGCCCTCTAATCTTCCAAAATCACTCACTTAGTAGGTTCAACTTGCGCTAAAGCCATTCTCTTGCTCCCAAAAATTTAAACGCTACACCGTTCAAGGCCCAATAGGCCCAATTCTACTAGGCCCAATTTCGGGATGTTACAAATCTACCCCCTTAAAGAAATTTTGTCCTCGAAATTTCGAACTATCTAATAGTTGCACAAGTCACACCACTATGCTCTCGCTGCGCACTCTGATCTAATAACACTAATACCCTTTCTAACTTAATCTTGGAACTCCTTCACACAACCAACTATCTAACACCAAAACAAACAGATATTTTCCATACATACATACAATTTCCATATCCAAGCATCACAGAATAAATACAAACATTTAGCATATAATAGAATATAGTAAAAAGAGAACTTACGGATTTGGTGCCGGAGACTCGGGTGCCATACTTCCAGTAAAACATATATTTCTTAAACAATATTTCAAACCAATTTTTGGAAAACATTGTCGAACCCATTCCACAGTTGAGTTTTGCAACCTAGGCTCTGATACCATAATTGTAACACCCTAAACCCGGCCTAGACGTTACGACCGGATCGGGCATGTCACATAAAAGGGTTGTTTAAAATTGCGCATTTGTTAAAAATTTTGAGTTTAATTATTTATTCGCTGGTAATCCTTTATTTAACATTTTGGAAAACGATTATTAAGGGTTTAGGAAATTCTCGTATTGAACATTTAATAATAATAGGCAGTAATCAAATTAAAATCTAAACCAAGTAAAATACCAAATTTTAAGTAATAGTGGCCTTATTACAAAATAAAATCCCGAATTAAAATAAGTTCAAATTAAAAAGGAGTTTACGAAAGAAGTAATCGTAACGATGGCCACCTCGAGTCTGCCCCGGCTCCAAAACCCGCAATCTATGAATTACCTGCAAAAATTTAAGCAGAAGGGGTGAGTCATAAAGACTCAATGTGCAATCACTCTACACCAACCATAGCTGGGCCCGAGCCCATTTAAATACCAACTGGGCCTTAGCCCTACAGTACAGAATAACAGATAGCATATGCAAGATGATGCAAAACCCAACCCAACCTAGATTTCCATCCGCTACACACCTCCCGTTCCAGCCAATCACCATTGGGGATTTCTACAATCAACCCTCACCGCTACACACCATTGATGGTAGTCATGCTGCTCATCGTCAGAATCGTGACAGAGTCACCAGAACAGATCGTGCCAGAGCCACTACAACAGATCGTGGCAGAACCACTACAACACTTACCCTTTCATCATATCCCAAGCCCATGCAACATGTCGTGACATAATAATTCGTGTATGCAGTATGACATGTATGCAAATCATATATCAAATATAACATATGAAATGGATTACCCTCATAATCAGAATAACAAATACAACATAATCAAGCTAATCAACCTCTAAGGGTATAACCGTAATTTACTTTCCAGGGGTATTTTCGTAATTTACCTATTGAGGGTATTTCAGTAATCTTGTGCCTACAGTGGCCTTTCCGGAGGCCTAATGTCACCTCGAGCGACTCAACTACCATTCCCGATTGTTCTAGGACTATTGGGTCTAAAACTCGATTTCGGCCCATTCGGGCCCATACGCTCGTGTGGTCCACCTAACACAAATCTAGTCACGTATATAAGATTCACCTAATCTAGTTCACTATATACTACACCATCATACAATTTTAATCAATTGGGCCCAGCAGCCTCAACCCACAAGAATATTACTAATGGCCTCAACTATTGTGTCAAAGCCCCACACGTGCGCTCGTACGCTCGTGTGGCTACTATTGCTGTGATCGGCACTTTAGCATTTGCCGCTCTATAGCTAGAGTAGAGAGAGTTACACACCTAGTAGGAATCTGGTGCTAATCCGCGCTCCGACCACTCCTGTGCCCAAACGCCCTCCAAGGTGTATTCATCCTCCTCCTAGAATACTATATATATAGCTATCTTCTCACCTTCCTTTTTTGTATCTTTTCGAAGTGGGATCCTTCCATCAGCAGAGTTTAAATCCAACTCAAACTCTTCCCGTCCAGACCGCAAAATAAATTCTTCCTTGCTTCTCATGAGATTCGAACCCCGGCTCCCTTGCAACATAATCCACGCTGCTAACCACTAGGCCACAAGTTCCTCTTGTGTCTAAAACCATTCGCAACTAAATATAAATCTAATGCCAATTTCTAAAGTCCATTTAAAAAGGAAAATCAAAATGTAAGAGCCAAGACTTGAACCCTGAACCTCCTTCCTTCCTTGCGGCGTCACTCCCTTGACCCCTAAGTGGCATCACTTTGCCACTACACCACACTCCACTTGGGTCATTTTTCTCCATATTTTATTCTTAAAGCCTACTTACTAACTCCCAGGGTTTTTTCCCTAAAACCAAAGTTTGATCCCGGGACTTCATAAAATCCCTTTAATCTTCCAAAATCACTCACTTAGTAGGTTCAACTTGCGCTAAAGCCATTCTCTTGCTCCCAAAAATTTAAACGCTACTACGCTCAAGGCCCATTGGGCCCAATTCTACTAGGCCCAATTTCGGAATGTTACAAATCTACCCCCTTAAAGAAATTTCGTCCTCGAAATTTCCAACTATCTAATAGTCGCGCAAGTCACACCACTATGCTCTCGCTGCGCACTCTGATCTAATAACACTAATACCCTTTCTAACTTAATCTTGGAACTCCTTCACACAACCAACTATCTAACACCAAAGCAAACAGATATTTTCCACACATACATACAATTTCTATATTCAAGCATCACATCCACACATCGCAAAATAAATACAATCATTCAGCATATAATAGAATATAGTAAAAAGGGAACTTACGAATTTGGTGCCGGAGACTCGGGTGCCATACTTCCAGTAAAACATATATTTCTTAAACAATATTTCAAACCAATTTTTGGAAAATGTTGCCGAACCCATTCCACAACCGAGTTTTGCAACCTAGGCTCTGATACCATAATTGTAACACCCCAAACCCGGCTTAGACGTTACGACCGGATCTGGCATGTCACATAAAAGGGTTGTTTAAAACTGCGCGTTTGTTAAAAATTTTGAGTTTAATTATTTATTCACTGGTAATCCTTTATTTAACATTTTAGAAAACAATTATTAAGGGTTTTGGAAATTCCCGTATTGAACATTTAATAATAATAGGCAGTAATCAAATTAAAAGCTAAACCAAATAAAATACCAAATTTAAAGCAATAGTGGCCTTTTTACAAAATAAAATCCCAAATTAAAATAAGTTCAAATTAAAAAAGAGTTTACGAAAGAAGTAATCGTAACGCATGGCCACCTCGAGTCTGCCCCAGCTCCAAAACCTGTGATCTATGAATTACTTGCAAAAATTTAAGCAGAAGGGGTAAGTCATAAAGACTCAGTGTGCAATCATTCCACACCAACAATAGCTGGGCCCGAGCCCATTCAAATACCAACTGGGCCTTAGCCCTACATTACAGAATAACAGATAGCATATGCAAGATGATGCAAAACCTGAACCAACCTAGATTTCCATCCGCTACACACCTCCCGTACCAGCCAATCACCATTGGGGATTTCTACAATCAACCCTCAACGCTACACACCATTGATGGCAGTTTTGCTGCTCATCGTCAGAATCATGACAGAGTCATCAGAACAGATCGTGGCAGAGCCACTACAACAGATCGTGGCACAGCCACTACAATAGATCATGGCAGAGCCACTACAACAGATCGTGGCAGAGCCCCTACAACATTTCCCCTTTCATCATATCCCAAGCCCATGCAATATGTCGTGACATAATAATTCGTGTATGCAGTATGACATGTATGCAAATCATATGAAATGGATTACCATCATAATCAAAATAACAAATACAACATAATCAAGCTAATCAACCTCTAAGGGTATAACAGTATTTTACCTTCCAGGGGTATTTTCATAATTTACCTATCGAGGGTATTTCAGTAATTTCATGCCTACAGTGGCCTTTTCGAAGGCCTAATGTCACCTCGAGCGACTCAACTACCATTCCCAGTCGTTACCGGACTATTGGGCCTAAAACCCGATTTCGGCCCATTCGAGCCCATACGCTCGTGTGGCCCACCTAACACAAATCTAGCCACGTATATAAGATTCACCTAATCTAGTTCACTATATACTACACCATAACTCAATTTTAATCAATTGGGCCCAAAGGCCCATTGGGCCTACTTCAGCCCATCGTGCCCCAAACAGCCTCAACTCACAGGAATACTACTAATGGCCTCAACTATCGCGTCGAAGCCTCACACATGTGCTCACAAGCTCGTGTGGCTACTATTGCCGTGATCTGCACTTCGGCATCTGCCGCTCTACAACTAGAGTAGAGAGAGTTACACACCTAGTAGGAATCTGGTGCTAATCCGCGCTCCGACCACTCCTGTGCCCAAACGCCCTCCAAGGTGTATTCATCCTCTTCCTAGAATGCTATATATATAGCTAGCTTCTCACCTTCCTTCTTTGTATCTTTCCGATGTGGGATCTTTCCATCAGCAGAGTTTAAATCCAACTCAAACTCTTCCCGTCCAGACCGTAAAATAAATACTCCCTTACTTCTCATGAGATTCGAACCCAGGCTCCCTTGCAACATAATCCACGCCGCTAACCACTAGGCCACAAGCTTCTCTTGTATCTAAAACCATGCGCAACTAAATATAAATCTAATGCCAAATTCTAAAGTCCATTTAAAAAGGAAAATCAAAATGTAAGAGCCAAGACTTGAACCCTGGACCTCCTTCCTTCCTTGTGGCGTCACTCCCTTGCCCCCTAAGTGGCGTCACTTTGCCACTACACCACACATTCCACTTGTGTCATTTTTCTCTAAATTTTATTCTTAAAGCCTATCTACTAACTCCCAGGGTTTTTCCCTAAAACCAAAGTTTGATCACGGGACTTCATAGAAGCCCTCTGATCTTCCAAAATCACTCACTTAGTAGGTTCAACTTGTGCTAAAGCCATTCTCTTGCTCCCAAAATTTAAACGCTACTACGCTTAAGGCCCATTGGGCCCAATTCTACTAGGCTCAATTTTGGGATGTTACACAGGAAGTTTCACTTCTCTCCCTCTCTTTTAATTTTCTTATTATATTGCTATTATTTATCTTTGTACATTGAGGGCAATGTACATCTTAAGTGTGGGGGTTTAACTATAGTATTATTTGAAAATCCCTTAATTATGGCTTGTTTTAAAGTAAGTTTTTCATATTATGATTAGAATGAAATTTCTTTTGATTGATGACTTTTATTGATATGTTTTAGATTAAGTCGTTGATAATTGTGCATTTATGATTAAATTTAAAGGATACTAGCGAATCAAGCATGATAAGTCTATTTTTCAGAAATTAAAATTTTTCTAGGTTGTCTACCTGAATCTAATTATTACTTTGAAGTTTGAAATTTACGAGATTGATATCAAATACCCATAATTATGAGTGTGTCAACATTGATTTGTTATTCTAGAACTTGCATCGATTATACATGTCGAGACCACACCTTTGATTTGATATACAGAGATGATAAAGGCACCTAGGTTTTAACCCACTCACTCCGCTAAAAGCCTACCTTCATAATTAACCCCTAGTGAACCCCGTTGATCCTAACAACCCTTTTTATTAACTTACCCACTAATATTTCCCCAAAACCCTTTGTATTTGTTATCACCATTCCTTGACACCTTTATATTGAGACTTGATTTGATCAGTTGCCTAATTATATTATTTTAGTACTTGAATTCATCTTATTATTATTTGACTTGTTCCTAATATATATATACAAAGTATATTCATTATTAGTTCTATAATTAAGTGAGCTTATGTGTTTAAATTTCAAATCTTATGAAAAAGCTTATATTATTAGTTTTCAATTGATGTAAATATTTAGGATTAGTTCATTATTCTAGTTAGGCAAATTGTCAGGTCAATCTCGATTCTAACCTTTTAATTTAACCTATATCCATACCCTTAACCTAAGCCCCGTTACAACCCTATTAAAGACGTTGTGATTTGTGTATCATCTCATATTACAGTGGTGGAGATTTGATTTCCATGCAAGCCTATGGGATTAACTTTTCATGTTTGACTTATGAATGCTTTTTCTTGAACCTTAAACACCCCGAGTGATTTGAGTGAAAATTTAGTGAGGATGTCAATTTTTGTCAATTTGAATCAGAGGTAATTATTTAGATGAGGGGAAACACCTATGTTTTTGTGCTACAAATGTATGACTTTGATTGTTTGAATCTTTAGGACTCTTTGAGTTGAATTATCAGTGTATGAATTGTCTTTGAATTATGATGAGACATTATTGATGAATATTATGAATCAAGGAAGTTTGTTTTAATTGTGACTTGAGAATTTTGCTTGAGGACAAGCAAAAGCTTAAGTGTGGGGGTATTTGATAAACCGTAAAAGTAACATATTTTAAGCCCACATTTAGTATGCTTTTGGATGATTTAAGCCTTGAATTATGTAATTTGGTGCTCTTAATCCTTTGTTTTCATGTTTTATACCTAGAAGAGCACCAAAGGACAAAAAGAACGGAAAATGGGCCCAAAACGGAGTAAATGGGCCATATAACAAAATCCACATGGCCTTGGCCCAAGACCACACGGCCGTGCCTCATTCAACAGCTTCGAACACGGCCTGGCCATGACTTACACGGGCGTGTGCCATGGGCGTGTCCCTACCGTAAGAAAGAAGAGTTTCACTTTGATTTGGATACTTAGGGGCAATGAAACATATTCCGAAGCCTATATAAATACCCTAAGTAGGACCAGAAACGGGGGAACCCAAGGCTTTAGTTAGGGGGCCGTCCAGCTAGGCCAAAGAGGGCAGATTTGTGGGGATTTACTCGAAGATAGCTAGTTGATCCATCTCAAGAAGCCAGAATTATACTTAAGACGGAGGATCTCTCCTTCAATTCCTTCAGGGGGTTTTAAGGATTTCTTATGTTTTGTTTTTCTTTTCTTCTGAGATGTTTTCTTTTATTATTATGAACTAAACCCTCAGATACCTGAAGGGGATGAAACCTAAGATGAATCTTGTTATCGTTTGTTGAACTACACGATAAATATTTGACTTGTTCTTAATTATGTGTTCTTAATTCTTGTGTTGATATATCCAGGATACTAATTCAAGTATGATGTGCTTAGGTGTAAGAGCAAAAGTCCCTACCTAAGCATCGATCTAGCACAATTAAGCAGAGTTGATCGTGCGCCTTGAGATAGGGTGACGAGATTTTGCCGGATTAGGGTGAAACCTAATATAGGAGTCCATAGATCGAGTTAATGCGATTCTAGGGGTTTTAATTAGAAAGAGATTTCAATTAATAAACCTAGGATTAGACGTTAGCCGCCTCGAGACAGGGATTAATATAACTTAGGGAATCTTACGGATTAAGTCAAATGAATAAATCGTCTGGTTCAGTGTTAGACAAGTGAAGTCTAGGCAGATTCTTCCTTGGGTGTCGTCTTAATCAATTGGTTTTTCCTCAAGTTATTTTCACAATTTCATTCTTCTTTGTCTTTGCATCTTCAGTTTAGTAATTAGTTAAATTTAAATTAGATAAACAATTCCCTTAACTCTTAGGCTAGATAATAAAAAGAGAGTGAGTATTAGTACTTTTGGTTCCTTTGGGTTTGACATTCCGGTCTTGCCTTAACTATACTACGGTTCGATAGGTACGCGTTCCTCAAATCATTGTCATAGTTAGTTTCCAGGTTCGATCATTCTTTATATAAATTTTAAGACTTTGACATCACGAAAATAACGATCACTTTCTATTTTCTTTCTCTTTATCTTTCTTGTCTTTAAATATAAATTTAGTATATTTTGAATTATTATTACTATTTCCTCGCTAATTCTTCACGAGCTTCCCAATTTCTTCATCTAGCGCAGAGATTGTCTGCGGCCACCACACGACGACACTCCCAACTCAAGGAAGCCATCCAAATTCAGGAAGTTTCACCTCTCCCTATCTTATGATTTTATTATTATATTGTTATTATATATCTTTGTACATTGAGGGCAATGTACGTCTTAAGTGTGGGGGTGAATATTTATTTTGAGAAAGTACCTACCTTTCTGCATTATTCTTAAATCCATGAATTATGCCTTGAATTATTTCTTATTATTAAGTAATTTTCTCATATTATGATTAGAATGAATTTCTTTTGATTTATAATTTTTATTGATATTTTTTGAATTAAGTCATTGATAATTGTGCATTGATGATTTAAACTTTAGGGGACTAGAGAATCAAGCATGATAAGTCCATTTTCAAAAATTAAAATTTTGTTAGGTTGTCTACCTGAATCTAATTATTACCTTGAAGTTTGAAATTTACAAGGTTGATATCAAAAACCCATAATTTTTGTGAAACTTTGAGCCTTTTAGAGCATACATTCTTTCGTGCTCACCTTGTGATTATGAGTGTGTCAACATTGAGCTGTTATTCTAGAACTTGCTTTGATTATACATGTCAAGACCATATTAATTGATTTGATATACTGAGATGATAAAGGCACTTAGGATTTAACCCACTCACTCCACTAAAAAAGCTCACCCTCACAATTAACCCCTAGTGAACCCCTTTGACCCTAACAACCCTTTTTATTTTCTCACCCACTAATATTAACCCCAAAACCCAGTCTGTATTTGTTATCACCATTCCTCTTGACCACCTTTATATCGAGATTTGATTTGATTAGTTGCCTAACTATAATCTTTAATTCAGTAGTTAAATTCATCTTTTATTATGACTTGATTTGTTCTTAAAAAAAACGAAGTATATTCAATATTAGCTCTATGTAATTGAGCTTATACGTTTAAATTCCACATCTTGAGAAGAAGCTCATGTTATTAGTATTTCATGTTTTCAATTGATGTAATTAAACCTTTATCCACACTGTTAACCCAAGCCCCATTACAACCCTTTTTAAAGACCTTTTGATTTGTGTATCATCTCATTTTACAGTGGTGGAGATTTGATTTTCAGGCAAGCTTATGGGATTAACTTTTCATGTTCGACTCTTGAATGCTTAATTTTGAACCTTAAACACTATGAGTGATTTGAGTGAATCTTTAGTGAGGATGTCAACTCTTGTTGATTTTGAATTAAAGGTGATTATTTAGGTAAAGAGAAAACACCTATGTTTCGTTCTACAAAAACTATGACTTTGATTGTTTGAATCTTTAGGACCCTTCTACTTAAATTATCAAAGTATGAATTATCTTTGAATTATGATGAAACATTATTAATGAATACTATGAATCACGGAAGTTCATTTTAATTGTGAGTTGAGAATTTTGCTAGAGAACAATCAAATGCTTAAATGTGGGGGTATATAATAAATCGTAATATGAACATATTTTAATCCTATATTTAGCATACTTTTGGATGATTTATTCCCTGAATTGTGTAATTTGGTGCTCTTAATCCTTTGTTTTCATGTTTTATACTTAGGAGAGCACCAAAGGATGAAAAGAACGAGAAACGAGCCTAAAACAGAGTAAATGGGCCAAATCACGAAATCGACACGGCCTGGGCCCAAGACCACATGGCTGTGCCTCATTAACAGACTTGAACACGGCCTGGCCATGATTCACACGGGCGTGTGCCATGGGCGTGTCCCTGTCATGACAAAGAAGAGTTTCATTCGGATTAGGGTACTTAGAGGTAAAGAAAGCCATTCCAAAAGACTATATAAACACCCTAGAGGCCAACCTTCAGGAGAAGTCCAGTTAGGGGTCCAGTTAGGCATCCAGTTAGGCCGAAGAGCCGAGCCAGAGAGGCCAGAATTGTGGAATTTACTCAAAGAATGCCAGTTGATTCATCTCAAGAAGCCAGAGTTATACTTAAGAAGAGGATCTTTTCTTCAGTTCCTTTAGGGGGTTTTAGGGTTTTTGTTATGTTTTTTTTATATTTTCTTCTGAGATGTATTCTTTTATCATTATGAATTAAACCCCTTAAATACCTGAGGGGGATGAAACCTAAGACGAATCTTGTTATTGTTTTCTGAACTATATGATAAATACTTGATTTGTTCTTAATTATGTGTTCTTAATTCTTGTTTTGATATTTCAGGATATTGATTCAAGTATTGATGTGCTTAGGCAGTGGAGCAAAAGTCCCTGTTTAAGAGTAGATCTACCATAATTAAGCGGAGTTGATCGCAACCCTAGAAATAGGAAGACGAAAATCTGTCGGATCAGGGTCAAACCTAATAGGGGAGTCCATAGATCGAGTTAATGCAATTCTAGGGGTTTTAATTAGAAAGAGATTTCAACTAATCAACCTAGGGTTAGATGTTAGTAGCCTCGAAAGAGGTATTAATATAAATTAGGGAATCTTACGGATCAAGTCAAGTGAATAAATCACCTAGTTCAGAGTTAGATAACAAGTGAAGGCTGGGTGGATTCTTCCTCGGGTATTGTCTAAATCAATTGGTTTTTCACACAAGTATTTTCCCCAATATATTCTCTTTGTCTTTTCATCTTTAGCTTAATAGTTAGTTAATTTTAGAGTAATTAATAAATCCTTTAACTTTTAGGCTAAGTAATAAAAAGAAAATTAGTATTAGTACTTTTGGTTCCTTTGGGTTTGACAATCCGGTCTTGCCACTAAGTTATACTACTGTTCGATAGGTGCACTTGCCTCCATCGTTGTCATAGTTAGTTTCTAGGCTTGATCATTCTCTTTATAAATCTTTAAGTCTCTGACACGTGATCAAAATACATCAGTCAAAGGTTCATTGATCAAAAGTGAAAAGAGTTTCTTGAATTGAGACAAGGTAGTATATCTGTGACTGAATATGAGCGAGAGTTTGTTAGACTCAGTAAATATGCTCAGGAATGTGTTTCAATTGAGGCAATTATGTGTAAAAGATTCGAAGATGGGTTGAACGAGGATATCAGATTGCTAGTCAGAATTCTAAAGTTGAAAGAATTTGTTATGTTAGTTGACAGAGCCTGTAAAGCTGAAGAACTTGGCAAAGAAAAGAGAAAAGCTAATTTCGAGGCTAGAGATTCGAGAAATAGATCGATGAGCAAACGATACCAATCCTCATAAAAAATCACGAGATTCGTATACTCTTTCAAATGCTTCAATCGGGTATCTAAACAGAGATCGTTGAAAGCAATGCTCAAATCCTAAAGCTCAAGCTACATCAGTATCGAGTATTGGCAGCGTGAGAAACAATAAACCCGAGTGTCAACAGTATGGTCAATGACATTTTGTAGATTGTTGGATGAATAATAATAATAAAGCTTGTTTCAGATGTGGTTCGCAAGAATACTTTATTCGTGATTGTCCTCAGTTATCCGGGAAAGATAATCTTCAGACTTCAAGGCCGAGTAATACTGTTGATAAGGGTAAACCACCTCGAAGTGCTGGAATTATGACTAGCAGTAGAGGAACAACAAAGGACTCCGCTATGAGATCCGAGGCTAGAGCACCTGCTAGAGCTTATGCTATTCGCGCTCGTAAAGATGTGTCGTCACCCGATGTTATTATCGGTACATTTTCTCTCTATGACACTAATGTAATTGCATTGATTGATCCTGGATCGACTCATTCATATATTTATATGAATTTGGTGTCTAGTAAGAGTTTTCTTGTTCAGTCTACTGAGTTTGTAATTAAAGTATCGAAACTATGGCAAATATTTTCTAGTTGATAAAGTTTGCAAGAACTGTCTTTTAATGACTCAGGGTTACTGTTTTCCAGCGGATTTGATGCCTTTTCCATTTGATGAATTTGATGTGATACTGGGTATGGATTGGTTATTTCTGCATGATGCCATTGTGAATTGTAGACGAAAGACTATTGAATTTAAATGTCAAAATAGTGAAATCCTTCGAATTGAATCAGATGAGTCGAGTGGATTGCCTATTGTAATTTCATCAATGTCAATGCAAAGATATGTATGAAAAGGTTGCAAAGCTTACCTTGCTTATGTATTGGATACAAAAGTGTCTGAATCAAAAATTGAATCAATTTCAGTTGTCTGTGAGTATTCGGATGTGTTCCTAGAAGAGTTACTGGGGTTACCACCGATCAGAGAGGACGAGTTTGCTATTGAATTAATACCGGGAACATCACTGATATCTATAGCTCTGTACAGAATGGCTCCGACAGAATTGAAAGAGTTGAAAGAGCAGTTACAAGAGTTAACCGATAGAGATTTTGCATGACCTAGTTTTTCGCCCTGGGATGCACCAGTATTGTTAGTAAAGAAGAAAGATGGATCAATGAGACTTTGTATTGATTATTGACAACTCAACAAGGTTACGATTAAGAAGAAGTATCCTTTTCCAAGAATCAATGATCTGTTCGATCAGTAGAAAGGGGCAACAGTGTTCTCAAAGATTGATTTGTGGTCTGGTTATTATCACTTGAGAGTAAACGATTCAGATGTTCCGAAAATTGCGTTCAGAACAAGGTACGGGCATTATGAATTTCTTATTATGCCTTTCGGATTAACTAATGCTCCTACAGTTTTTATGGATTTGATGAATCGAATCTTTAAACCATATTTATACAGATTTGTAGTTGTATTCATTGACGACATTCTGATCTATTCACTAGATGAGTCTGAACATGTCGAGCATTTGAGGATTCTACTACAAACCTTGAGAGATAAGCAACTATTCGCTAAATTCAGCAAATGTGAGTTTTGGCTAAGAGAAGTCAGATTTTTAAGACATTGTTTCAGCGGAAGGTATACGAGTTGATCTGAGCAAGATTTCTGCATTTGTTGACTGGAAACCACTGAGAAATGTATCCGAAATTAGAAGTTTTCTGGGACTAGCTGGTTACTACCAATGTTTTGTTAAAGATTCTTAAAGATTACTGCACAAATGACTAGATTGCTACAAAAAGATGTGAAAGTTCGAGTGGTCTGAAAAATGTCAACAGAGTTTTATATAGTTGAAAACATTGTTAACTGAGGAATTTGTGATTTTTAGCAACCCTTATCCCACCAAATTCGACACACTACCCACATCCAACTACCTCAGACTCCCAACTCCACCGAACCTCTATCAGACAACTGAAACAAAAATATCATCTATGCTCCCACCAGGAATCGAACACAAGAACTCAGGATAAGCTAACACCTTACCACTTGAACCAGCAAGCTCATTCTAATATGAATTTACTAACAAGAAAATATAACCCAACCCACCAAGGATAAGGTTAGGGTCCAAAATAACAAAATTTGCCAAAAGTGTGACTTGAACTCAAGACGTCACACACACCCAAAACACTTAGCCACTAAAGCAAATACATATTTGTGTTAGATTTCACAAAAATAAGATTAAATTAATCGGGTTGTTACAACTCTACCCCCTAAAAGAAATTTTGGCTTCGAAATTTACCTGATCCAAGTTGATAAGGATACTACTGACGCATCAAGTCCTCAGGATCCCATGTGGCTTCCTCAGTGTCATGATTCTGCAAAAAAAACCTTAACCAACGGAATGGATTTTCTCCTCAGAATCTTAACATCTCGATCCAAAATCTAAACTGGCTCCTCCTCAAATGTTAATTCCGGTCTAACCTCGATCTCCTCAACAGAGACAACGTGAGATGGACCAGACCGATACCGCCTCAACACTGAGACGTGAAACACATCATAGATACGGTCTAACTGCGGCGGTTGCTCTAACTGATAAGCAACCGGTCTCACACGCTTCAAAATCTGGTACGGCCCAATGAACCTAGGGCTTAACTTGCCCTTATGACCGAACTGCAGAACTTTCTTCCACGAAGATACCTTAAAGAATATGAAATTACCCACAGATACTTGATATCCCTCCTTTTCAAATCTGCATAAGACTTCTGTCTATCAGAAGCCGCCTTCAGACGATCCTGAATCAATATAACCTTATATTCAGTCTTGGAAACCAACTCAGGACCCAAAACCCGTCGCTCACCTAATCCAGCCTAACATAGTGGAGTACGACACTTACAACCATACAGAGCCTCGTAAGGTGCCATCAAAATGTTAGACTGGAAACCATTGTTGTAGGCAAACTCAACTAATGGCAGAAAATCCTCCCAACTACCTTGGAAATCAATCACACAGCTCCAAAGCATAACCTCCAATATCTGAATCACCCTCTCATACTGGCCATCGGTCTGAAGATGGAACACAATACTAAATTCCAATCTCTAATCAAGAGCTTCATGGAGTTTCTTCCAAAATTGAAAGTAAAGCGAGGATCTCTATCAGAGATTATTGAAACAGGAACCCCATGCAGTCTTACAATCTCAAAAATATAAAGTTTCGCTAGATTTTGTAGAGAGCAGTTTGTCCGAACCGGAATAAAATGGGCGGACTTGGTCAATCGATCCGTGATGACCCAAACAGAATTATTCTTAGTGGGTGTTAAAAGTAACCCACTAACGAAGTCCATCGTCACACGTTTCCATATCCATAAGGGAATCGTAACAGGTTGGAGCAAACTTGAAGGCAACTGGTGCTCAGCCTTAACTTGGTGGCATGTCAGACAATAAGAAATGAAATCTATTACCTCTCGTTTCAAACCTGGCCACTAGTACAGTTCATAGAGATTCTGATATATTTTATTACCATCGGGATGCATATCATAAAGGCTACTATACGCTTCCCTCAAAATCGACTATCTCATATCAGAATCATTCGGTACACAAACCCATCCTCGAAAACACAGAACTCGTTCTTTATTTAGCCCAAAATCAGACGTGCTGCCACTCTCAACTTGACAAAATCGCAAGCCCCGAGACTCATTCCCTAACTGCTTTTCTTGACTCTGCCCAATCCAAGTCGACTTAACTGTAACTCGGCTAATAGACCCCCATCATCAATCAAACTGAAACAAGCTAACATCGCCCTCAAATCAATCATCGCTCTACAACTGAGAGCATCAGCCACCACATTTGCCTTACCGAGATGATACTCTATCGTGCAGTCATAATCCTCGAGCAGCTCAACCCATCGACGCTGCCTAAGATTAAACTCTTTTTGAGTTAGGAGGTACTTGAGGTTCTTGTGATCGGTGTAGATGATACATCTCTCACCATATAGATAGTGCCTCCAGATCTTTAACGAAAACACCACAGCAATTAACTCGAGATCATGCGACGTATAATTCCCCTCGTGTGAATTAAGCTGTCAATATGCATAAGCCACAACCTTACCATCTTGCATCAATACACATCCCAAATCGACATGCGATGCATCATTATATACCACAAACTCCTTACCAGATTCAAGATGTATCAAAATAAGACCTTGAGTCAGAACAAACTTGAGCTTCTTGAAACTCAATTATTGCGCATTAGTCGAGACAAAAGGAACATTTTTGCGTAGAAGCTTAGTCAGAGGGGCTGGAATTACTGAGAACCCCTCAACAAACCTCCGATCATAACCCGCAAGACCCAGAAAACTACGAATCTCAGAAATGTTCTTAGGTTGTTTCCAATCAAGAACAACATTAATCTTCTTAGGATCAACTCGGATCCCTTCAGCAGAAACTATGTGCCCTAGAAATGTTACTTCCTGTAACCAGAATTCACATTTTCTCAACTTAGTAGAGCTGTTTCTCTCGGAGTATCTGAACCACTAGTCTAATATGCTCATCATGCTCGTCCTAAGTCTCAGAGTGCACCAAAATATTGTCGATGAAGACTACAACAAATTGATCCAGATATGGCTAAAAACCCAATTTATCAGATCTATGAATGCAGCTGGAGCATTCGTTAAACCAAATGGCATAACTAGGAACTCGTAGTGCCCATAACGAGTCCTAAATGTCGTCTTACGAATATTAGATTTCTTAACCTAAGCTGATGATAGCTAGAATGAAGATCTATTATCGAGAATACGCAACCCCATGAAACTGATCAAACAGATCACCGATCCTCAGAAGTGGGTACTTATTCTTTACAGTTAGTTTATTCAACTATTGGTAGTCGATGCACATCCTCATGGTACCATCCTTTTTCTTCACAAATAGAACCAGTGCCCTCCACGGAGACACAGGATAGATGAAACCACAATCCAGAAGCTGTTGAAGTTGAGCCTTAAGCTCTATAAGCTCCTTAGGTTCCATACTAAGGAGCAATGGACACCGGAGTTGTACCTAGTAGAAGCTCAATGCCAAATGATGGAGCTCGGAACTAACTATTATCTCGACAAAGGCAAGCACACCTATTGAACAGTAGTATAGCTATGGTGAGTCTAGAATATCGTATCCTCAAGGACCAAGAGTACTAGAATTAACTATCTTTTTATTATCTAGCCTAATAATTAAGGGGATTTGCTTTTAATCTAAAATTAACTAACTAATTTAACTATTAACTATGAATGCGACAGAGAGCGAATTTGGGAAAATACTTTTGGACAACTTATATGAGATAGGCAATACCTAAGGAAGAATCCACCTATACTTCACTTATTACTTATGATTCATGCGATTTATTCCCTTGGCTTAATCCGTAGAAATCAATGAATTATATTAATACCTCTTTCAAGGCTACTAACAACTGACTCTAGGTTGATTAATTGAAATCTCTTTCTAATTAAAATCCCTATTGTCACATTAACTCGATCTATGGATTCCCTTATTAGGTTTGACCCTAATCTGACAGATTTTCATCGCCCTATATCTAGGGTTGTAATCAACTCCACTTAGTTGTGTTGATCTACTCTTAAACAGGGATTTTTGCTCCACTGAATAAACACCTTTGACTTGAATCAATAACCTGAATTATCAAAACAAGAATAAGAACTCATAATTAAGAATAAGCACAAGTATTTATCTCATAAATCAAATAATAATATGATCTGTCTTAGGTTTCATCCCTTCAGGTATTTGAGGGATTTAGTTCATACTAAAAGAGGGAAACATCATAAAACAGGAAAAACAACAAAACATAAGAAAACCCAAAAACTTCTAAAGAGCTTGATGGGAGATCCTCCGTCTTGATGGAGATCCTTCTCCTTAGCTGTTCCCGATGGCTGTCTTGGAGTATTTTTTTCTTCTACTCGGCGTCTATTCAACGTCCTGTCGAACTCTCCTCTTAGATTGCCTCATAGGGTGTTTATATAGGCCTCGAGATGCCTTTCTTGGCCCATAAGTATCCTATTCCGAATAGAATTCATCCTTATTTTGGTAGGGACACGCCTGTGGTCGCTAGCCCAGGCCGTGCGGTCCGCCCGTGTGCGGTGGTCCAGGCCGTGTAGGCCCATTTTGTCCTTTTTTGGCCCATTTCTCATTCTTTTTTACTCTCTAAGCTCTCTTGAGTATAAAACATGAAACTAAAGGATTAGGAGTATCAAATTTCATAATTCAAGGGATAAATCATCCAAAAGTATGCCAAATGAGGGATAAAAATATGTATATATATTACATTTTATCAAATATCCCCACACTTAAGCCTTTGCTTATCCTCAAGCAAAATCCTCAACTTACAATTAAAATTAACTTCCTTAATTCATAATTCTTATCAATAATGTTTCATCATAATTCATAGATAATTTATACATTGATAATTTGAACTAAAAGAATCCTAAAGATTCAAACAATCTAAGTCATACATTTTATAGCACGAAAATATAGGTGTTTCCCCTCACCTAAATAATTACCTCTGATTCAAAACTGACAAGGATTGACATCCTCACTAAGGATTCACTCAAATCACTCAAAAGTGTTTAAGGTTCAAATTAAGCTCTCAAAAGTCAAACATGAAAAGTTAATCCCATAAGCTTGCATGAACATCAAATCTCCACCACTAGAAAATGAGATGATACACAAATCAAAAGGTCTTTAAAGGGTTGTAATAGGGCTTGGATTAAAGGTGTGGATATAGGTTGAATTAGAAGGTTAGAATCGATATTGATTTGACAATTTACCTAACTAGAAAAATTGAGCTAATACTGGATAATTACATTGATTGAAAACTTATCACTAATAACATGAGCCTCTTCTAAAGACGTGACATTAATCGTTCAAGCTTAAACTAATAATGAATAAATTTCCAAATTTTTTTTTAAGAATAAGAACATACAATGATAAGAAAGAACTTTAACAACGGAAATAGAGAACATAATTAGGCAACTACTCAAATCAAATCTCGACAAAAAGGGACGTCAAAAGGTTAGGGGAATTAAAAATTTGGTTTTTGGGTTAATATTAATGGATGAGTCAAGAAATGGTTTATTAGGCTAAAAAGGGGTTCACTAGGGGTTAATTATGGAAGTAGGCTTTTTGTTGGGTAAGTGGGTTAAATCCTAGGTGCCTTTATCATCTCAGTATATCAAATCAAAAGTGTGGTCTCGACATGTATAATCAAAGCAAGTTCTAGAATAACAGATCAATATTGACACACTCATAATCAAAAAAATGAGCAAGAAAAATATATACTCTTAAAGGCTCAAAAATCTCATAGAAATTATGGTTTTTTTATGTCAATCTTGTAAATTTCAAATTTCAAAGTAATATTTAGGATTAGGGAAACAACCTAATAAATTTTTAATTCTGAAAGTAGACTTATCATGCTTGATTTTCTAATATCTTAAAGTTTAAACCATCAATGCACAATTATCTATGACTTAATCTGAAACATATCAATGAAAATCATAAATCAATAGAAGTTTCATTCTAATAGTAATATGAGATAATTACTTTAAGAACAAGACATAATTCAGGGATTTTCTGGTAATGAAATCAATAACCTCCCCACACTTAAGATGTACATTGTCCTTAATGGACAAAGATGGATAACAATATAGTAAGAAATCATAAGAGAGGGAGAGAGGTGAAACTTCCTGAATTATGGATGAAATCCTTAGAAATATAGGCACGATGGACTAGGTAGGGGTGCACGGTGGATATTAGAGTCGTGGTGTAGTGATTCCCTAATAGCTTTTTGAACCTAAATTAAAGAAATCAAAATATAATAATATAAATTAAAGATAGGAAAGATAAAGAGAAGAAAAATAAAAAAGAAGAGAAAATGAAAAGAAAAACTGAATGGACTCCAAGGTTCTTGTCCTGTCGAGGTAATGAAGCAGCCGTCATGAACTTATGGAGATTGGTCTCGCACATGGAGACTGTGGTAAGGTCCTTTCGCTTCTTCGACATGGTGATGGTGGTGTAGAGAAAGAGTGAGTAAAAGGAAAAAAGGAAAATGAAAGGGGAAAGGGGAAAGATGAAAGAAAGAGGAAAGGGTGTGGTGTGGTGGTTAGGGTTTGGTAGAGGAAGAATTTGAGAAGAAAGTGAAAAGAAAGGGGGTTGCTTCCCATGCCCGTGTGCACTGGGCATGTTAGGTCAAGTGACCGTATCACATGGCCGTGTGCTGTATCATTCATTTCTCCCACACCCATGTAGAGGTCGCCACGCCCATGTTGATAAATTAGTGTCGACCACGACCGTATTGCACTGCTGTGGCATTTTATCGCCGCCCGTGGTGTTGGGGATTTTTTGTCCTTGGTTCGTACAATCTCTTGCACGCTGGTGTGTAATTATATGGTGTCCACACGACCACGGCCACGCCCGTGTGTAATGCCGTGTGGTTTGGAAACCTATGTTTCATTAATTTGGTTAGTTTGTAGTTAGGTGCTAAAAGTAAAAATAAACATAAAAATATGAAAATTAATGGGGTTAGTGTTCGCGTTGCCTCCCGAGAAGCGCTCGTTTAAAGTCTTAAGCTAGCCTTACCTCTCATTCGTGTATTCATGGTGGTTTGAGGAGTTGAAACACCTCTTCCCTGCTATCAGTTCTATGATCACTATATAATTTGAGTCAAGTGGCGTTTACCTTAAAAGTGCTGAGTGTAGGATTAGTTACCTCGACTGTTCCGTATGGGATGATATTCAGTACCTTAAAAGCGATTTCTTCGTTTGTATTAAGGTCTGAATTAGAGATTCGAGGGTCTTTCTTATCCCACAATACCTGATCTCTTATCTTAAACTGGGTTGTCCCATCTTTAAGTTTGACATGGTTTTGCTTTGGTTCTGCTTCGTGTGTTTTCCGTTTCTCCTTGAAATGTGCCTTCCACTCGTCTAGCTCATCGATCTGAAGCCTTCGTTCCTCATGAGTTATTTCCTTGTTGGCACGAGTTCTAGGATGTGGCTTAGATGTGTAATTTTGTGGTGTTTCCTGTAAAGAAGGTTGAACCAAATGGTCATTAATAGAATTTATGTTTTCACCTGGATTACTCGATGTCCTAGCCTAGTCAAGAGCTTGAAGAGTGATCGTTTCGTCACCTACACGAAGTGTGAGTTCACCTGTACCAACATCAATTTTAGCTCTAGCTGTTGCTAAAAAAGGTCTTCCTAAATTTAAAGAAATATTATTGTTCTCATCCATATCTAAAACGACAAAGTCTACCGGGAATATAAATTTATCAATTTCCACTAGTACATCTTCAGTTATACCCCTAAGAATTCTATTAGTTTTATCAGCTAATTGAATGCTTATCCTAGTTTGTTTGGGTTTCCCTAGACCTAGTTGTTTAAACATTTTATAAGGCATGACATTTATGCTTGCCCCTAAATCAGCTAAAGCATTACCAACAGATAAACTACCAATTAAGCACAGAATTGTAAAACTCCCTGGATCTTTTAGTTTTCGTGGTAGTTTATTTTGAAAAATCGCTGAGCACACCGTATTTAGCTCACATGCTACGTATCATCTAACCTTCGTTTGTTTGTCAAAAGCTCTTTTAAAAATTTCCTTGAATTTGGCATCTGTGAAAGAGCTTCAAGAAACGGTAAGTTAATATGTAATATCTTTAGAAGTTTAAGAAATTTACCATATTGTTCATCTGTGTGATCTTTCTTCATCGCATTGGGGTATGGCACACGAGGTTGGTACTCTGCAATTACCAGTTTTGGTTTATCATGGCTTACCTCAACCTTACCTTCCTCTACCACATTCTCTTGCCTCACTTTTGGTTCATCTAACCCTTCCTATCGTGGCGAGCTTATGGCTTGAAGTTGCTCATTTGGGTTAGTTTCGGTGTTGCTTGGCAAGTCGCCTCGTGGTCGCTTCGAGACCACGCTTAGCGATTGTCCTAATTGGTTCTCGATCCCTTGAATTGATGCCTGTTGATTTTTAAGTACTGTTTCGGTGTTTTTGAAATGATACACCATAAAAGTAACATATTTTAATCTCACATTTAGCATACTTCTGCATGATTTATCCCTTGATTTATGTAAAAAGGTGCTCTTAATCCTTTATTTTCATGTCTTATACTCAGGAAAGCACCGAAGGATATAAAGAACGAGAAACGGGCCTAAAACGGACTGAATTGGGCCAAAGTGGAAATCGACACGGCCTAGACTTAAGCCCACACGGTCGTGCCTCCCTAATAAAGTAGAACACGGCCTGATCCCGATTCACACGGTCGTGCTTTATTAAAGAAGTCTGAACACGGCCTAAACACGATTCACACGGGTGTGTGCCATGGCCGTGTCCCTGTCGTGGAGAAGAGTAATTTTATTTGGATTTGGATACTTAGGGGTAAAGAAACCTATTTCAAAAGCCTATATAAACCCCCTAAGTGCAACCTGAAAGGGGGCGGTTAGTTAGGCCAATGAGCCGAGCCAAAAAGGTTAAATTTGTGGAAATCACTCAAAGATAGCTAGCTGATCCATCTCAAGAAGCTGGAATTTTACTCAAGACGGCGGATCTCTCTTTCAATTCCTTCAGGGGATTTTAGGGATTTCTTATGTTTTGTTTTATCTTTTCTTCTGAGATATTTTGTTTTATAGTTATGAACTAAACCCTTCAGATACCTGAAGGGGATGAAACCTAAGACGGATCTTGTTATTGTTTTCTGAACTATATGATAAATACTTGACTTGTTCTTAATTATGTGTTCTTAATTCTTATGTTAATATTTCCGGGATATTGATTCAAGTATGATGTGCTTAAGTGGAGGAGCAAAAGTCCCTGCTAAAGAGTAGATCTAGCATAATTAAGCGGAGTTGACCGCACGCCTAGAGGTAGGGTGACGAGATTTTGCCAGATTAGGGTGAAACCTAATATGGGAGTCCATAGATCGATTTAATGCGATTCTAGGGGTTTTAAATAGAAAGAGATTTCAATTAATCAACCTAGGGTTAGACGTTATTCACCTCGAGAGAGGGTTTAATATAAATTAGGGAATCCTACGGATCAAGTCAAGTGAATAAATCGTCTGGTTCAGTGTTAAATAACAGTGAAGTCTAGGTGGATTCTTCCTAAGGGTATCGTCTTTATCAACTGAGTTTTTCCAACAGTATTTCCTAGTTCATTCTTTTTGTCTTTGCATCTTTAGCTTAGTAGTTAGTTAAATTTAGATTAAACAACAACTTCACTTATTTTAGGCTAGATTATAAAAAGAAAGTTAGTATTAGTACTTTTAGTTCCTTTGGGTTCGACAACCCAGTCTTGCCTAAGCTATACTACTGTTCGATAGGTACACTTGCCTTAAGTCATTGTCAGAGTTAGTTTCCATGTTCGATCATTCTCTTTTTATAAATTTTAAGACTCGACAGCTACGATCAAGTTTTTGGCGCCGTTGCCAGTGAACTAAAATATTAAGAAAGCTCTATTTTTATTACTTTAGCCATTATTTTTTCCGCAAATTACTTTTATTTTTATTTTAATTTCTAATTTTGCTAAATTTTCTTTCTTTCTTTTCCTAGCAGGTACCTCTAGTTTATGACTAGAAGGAACGCGAGAGGACCATTAGTATACGATAGTGATATTGAAGCTACCGCTCACAGGAATCGTAGAGAAATTAGGCGAGCCCTAAATTACACAGCAGAATAGCGAGAACGCAGATCCGATCCTTGTAACACCCCAAACCCGGCCCATGCGTTACAAGCGGATTTGTCATGTCACACGAGCAAAACATGTTAAATCATTTTTATTCGTACCAAAATATTGCTTTGTTAAAATCAAGAAAACAAGTTTGATTTGATAAAATACTACTAACCTTGAAGATTTGATTGATAAATCGATAAATTTGAACTAATGATCTTACAAAATCGTGACTTTGAAAACGACGTTGAAAATTCGAAAGAGAATCCGAGTCTTTTGAAAATATCGTTAATAGTTCGAGAGAAAATATCCGTGTTAAAAGTATTTGTAAAAGTTTATTTTGAAATCCATTTGTTAATCGATTTTGGAAACCATTATTTAAGTTTTTAGAAAATTCCCTTTTTAAATAATTTAAGGAAAATAATAAAAACATCCTAACCATAAAGCAAAAATAAAAATAGTCCAGAGGCCTTATTACAACATTTAACCCAAAATAGTAAAGTAATAAAATAAACGAGAAAGAAGTCTAAAGTCTAAATAAACCATTTCTGAAGTATGGCCTCCCTCGAGTCATCCATAGCCCAAGTCCATATCATCAAGCATTACCTACAAGGGTTAATAGAAAGGGGGTGAGTTACAAGAACTCAGTGTGAAATCCCCTTACCGTTATCCATTGGGCCGAAACCCATTTATCAATATTTTGGGCCTAGGCCCATTTACAATAACAATAATATATCAAATATAACATGTGTATGAAATGCAATTCCCAAACCAATCCTAATAATCCATCCGCTACACACCACCCGTACCAACCAACACATCTATGGGTGATCTCTAGTCAACCCACCCCGCCAATACACCAAACGTAGGCATTAAGCCATTTATATCAAATTTGTGGACAAGCCACCAGATTAACAGAATTTACATGGCATTGCCATTTTTCAGATTTGTGGCAGAGCCACCAGATTTATGTAGCAGAGCTACCAGAACTTCTCTTCATCATTATCCCATCCCATGCAAAACATCTATATAATGCATAACAATTCACAACAATGTATTCAGATATTTATTACAAAATTATGGCACATTATCTCAATTAATCAAAAAGGCCCATTAAGCAAAATATCAGATTGGCCCACTTTAGCAAAATATCAGATTGGCCCATTTAGCAAAATACTAGATTGGCCCATTTAGCAAAATATCAGATTGGCCCATTTAGAAAAATATCAGATTGGCCCACTTAGCAAAATATCAAATTGGCCCATTTAGCAAAATATCATATTGGCCCACTTAGCAAAATATCAGATTGGCCCATTAATTAATATGTCCATTCGCCCATAAGCAATTTCGTATTTCGGCCCTTTAGGGCATTTTCATAATTCGGCCCGTAAGGGCAATTTCGTAATTTGGTAATTTACCCATTAAGGGTAATTCGGTAATTTCACAATCCAGACTTAACTACTAATTTGGGCATAACAATTTAAAACTGTCCATCTGCGTCATACTGACTAAATTGACTATAACTTGAGTTATAAATCTCAAAATCTAAATCCGTAACTTTTCCTTGAAACTAGACTCATATATCTTCTTACTAAAATTTTTACAGAATTTTTGGCTTAACCGTTTAGTATATTTTATTCCTTACATTTTCCATTGTTCACTATCCAATGATTCTGACCTCTCTTACCTTAATTTCAAATATCTCACTGTACAGTTTTCATATGTTGCTCCCACTTGTTTCTAATGAAAATAGACTCACTAAGGAATCTGTAAATATAAACTATAACTCATAATTCACTTTGTACGATTTTATATGATTTTTCCAAGATAGATCAGGGAACCACAAAGTCATCCAGAACCAGTCTCACTAAAATTAAGATATCTTAGAATATAGAATTCCTTTTCCTTCTTCGTTTCTTCCTTATCAAAATAGACACAGTAAGATTTTATTCAATATCTTATTTACTTTCTAATTCCCTTTCTCCTATTTTTCTCGATTTTTCAAAAACATGTCACTGCTTCTAACCGAAACTGTTTTATTACAAAATACGATTACCACTACGATTATACGCACGCCCAAGTGATCACGGATGTCGGTTTTCGATTTTCTTCGGTATTTAGACCGAATCACAAAACACATCATACAAAATTTCAAAGAGATGTGAGATTACACGCCATTTCAAACATGTATTCAGAAGGTACGGGATTACACACCTTGATTAGGATTCCCTAAAGTCGTTGACCCACTATATCTGAAAGATTTGCAAAACAAATATATCGAGTGATTTCGTCCCTAAAACATAATCGATTAGTCGAAACTTCAATCCAATTTGCAACATAGCCAAATAGAGATATAGCGAAAAATCCAAAATGAACCCCCTTACCTTATCGATATTGGATCTAATTTCCACCGTTTGACTTTGGCTAGAACAATACACGGTCTCCCACTTAAAGCACTACGAAAAGAGGGTGATTAAGACATGAAGAAGTGGAAGATAACACCATTTTCGGTTACGATCACGATTTACAACCTAATAGTGATAAATACTTATTCGGCTAAAGAGAAAAGAATATGATCATAGAAAAGAATTCACTTACCGATTTAATCGAAGAAGGAATGTCACCTCAAATGAGAAAGAAATTATGAAGGAGTGATTGTGGATTGAGAGTTTCGGCTATAGAAGAAAATGAATAAGAATAGTTTCGATTATGAGGAATGATCAAACAAGAATATGTGATTTACTGGTGGTGTCGGTTTAGAGAAGTGAAAAGATTAGAGGAATGGTTAAAAGGAAAATGATGGGAGGTTGGATGGATGCTAGGTGATTCGGCTATCAAAGGGAGATGAACAAGAGATGAAGGTCTTAACCAAACAAAAGAGGAAGAAGATGCACAAATGTGCTAGGAGGATTCGGCAAAGAGAATAGCTAATTGGGAGAAGATGACTCAAAAGTTGAAAATGGGATTTTTGGCCAAAACAATGCCAAGACCCTACCAAATGCAAAGTAAAATTTCAGCTACCTATCAACCCGCAAAACTGTCCATATGCATACTCATAAGGGTCAAAATTTTGCCAACCATACTTTCCATAGCATTCTCCATGAAATAAGCCACTTGTTCCCCTTACTTGCCTTTTCCTTTTGATTTCTTTCCCTAACCTCAACCTTTCCTTAATTCCTTTAGCCACCATACCAAAAATAAAGAAGTCAACCTTGCCAAATAAATACCTTGGCCGACACTAAGGAAGGAATGCAAAAATAATAGTTAAAGTTTGCACACAAAGGGATTCGAACCTCTTCCCTCAAGGTACTACATGTGGCGCCATAACACTTTTACCAATTTCCCATTTATGCAAGCTATTTACTCATTTATTTCTATAAGCCTTGATGCCACTTAATATCTCTCCTTAATAGGCTTAAACACAAAATTTTACTAAGACCCAACTTGACCCCGGAACTTCATAGAACCCCATAACTTTCTAAAATCACCTTCCTAATAAGTCCAACTTGAAATAATGTCATTCTCTTGTTCTCAAAAATTTTAATCATTCCTACGCCCAAGGCCCATTGGGCCCAATCCTACTAGGCCCAATTTTGGGATGTTACAATCCTACTGAAGGGATGGACGAGAATAATCCACCACCACAAGATGTGGCAAAAAATAATGCTCCGCGTACTATGTATGATTATGCTAAACCTCATTTAACTGGAGCAGAATCAAGTATTGTTAGGCCTGCTATAGCTGCTAATAATTTTGAAATAAAATCTAACACTATACAAATGATTCAACAATTTGTTCAATTTGATGGTTTGCAGGACGAAGACCCAAATACTCATATGGCTAATTTTTTAGAGTTCTATGATACCTTTAAAATAAAGGGTGTTTCTGATGATGCCATACGTCTTCGATTATTTCCCTTTTCATTAAGGAATAAAGCCAAACAGTGGTTAAACTCGTTACCACGAGGGTCAATCACTACATGGGATCAAATGACCGAAAAATTTTTATTAAAATATTTCCCACCGGCCAAAACGGCCAAATTACGGAATGATATCTCTTCTTTTATGCAGATGGATTTAGAAACATTATACAATGCATGAGAGAGATACAAGGATCTCTTGAGAAGGTGTCCACACCATGGTTTCCCCTTGTGGCTCCAAGTCCAAACTTTCTATAACGGTGTGAACCCCTAAACAAGGCAACTAATTGATTCAGCCACCGGTGAAAACCTGAACAATAAAAATCCTGAAGTAGCTACGAGTTTATCGAAGAGATGTCACTGAATAACTATTAGTGACAAGTTACAAGGACAAAACCAAGAAAATCAGCAGGATTTTACAACCTCGATGCAGTAACCATGCTATCACCACAGGTAGAGATGATGAATAAAAAGCTTGATAGCTTGTGTTCTTCATAGGTACATCCAGTAATGCAGTGCGACGCAAGTAGAACCGTGGCGAATCCTGAGTACCCACCCTACCAACCGAGTACAGAAAGCGAACAGATGAACTATATAGGTAATAATTTCAGATCTAATAATAACCCTTATAGTAATAACTATAATCCAGGTTGGAGGAACCACCCAAATTTTTCATGGGGAGGTCAAGAAAATCAAGGAAATCAAAGACAACAACCTCCTCAAAATTTCCAAAATAAGCACTATCCACAGAAAAAGAGGCCGAACCTCGAAGATATGCTGACAAAGCTCATGACAGCCACAGAAACCCGTCTCCAAAAATCCGAGACAACGCTTGATAATCAACAAGCATCAATCAAAGGAATTTAGAGCCAAGTCAGAGAACTTACTAAGTCAGTTGGACAAGTTACCAAGATAGTTTCTGAAATTCGATCAGAGATTTCTAAACGACCACAAGGGCGTCTACCAAGCAACACTGAGATTAACCCAAAGGAGGAAACCCAAGCCATCACAGCTCATGATAGTATTGGGTTAGATGAACCTAATCCAATAGAAGAAAATGAGGTAAAGGATGGTAAAGTTGAGGTAACATAAGAAAAGCCAAAACCGATAATCAATGAGTACCAGCCTTGCATTCCTTATCCCGAAGCGATGAAGAGAGACGATACAGAAGAACAGTTTGGTAAGTTTCTTAAACTTTTAAAGAAATTACATATTAACTTAACTCTTCTTGAAGCTCTTTCACAGATGCCAGATTCGAGGAAATTTTTTAAAAAAAAAACTCTTGACAAACAAGCGTAAGTTAGACGAAGAGACACATGTGGAGTTAAACGCAGTATGCTCAGCAATGTTATAGAATAGACTACCGCGAAAGCTAAAAGATCTAGGGAGTTTTACAATTCCATGTTTAATTGGTAGACTAACTGTTGATAATGCCTTAGGTGATTTAGGGGCAAGTATAAATGCCATGCCTTATAAAATGTTTAAACAACTAGGTCTAGGGAAACCCAAACAAACTAGGATGAGCATTTAATTAGCTGACAAAACTGTTAGAATTCCTAGGGGTATTATCGAAGATGTTCTTGTAAAAATTGATAAATTCGTTTTCCCAGTAGATTTTGCTGTCTTAGACATGGATGAGGATAATTCGATTCCCTTAATTTTAGGTGGACTTTTTTTAGCAACTGCTAGAACAAAAATTGATGTTGGTACAGGAGAACTCATACTTCGTGTAGTGATGAATCGATCAGTTTACAAGCTCTTGACTCGGCAAGGACAACAATTGATAAAGGTGAAAAAGCAAATTCATTTGATAACCAGGTTGTTCAACCTTCACCGCAGGAAACATCACAAGAGTACAAACCTAAGCCAAATCAGGGACCCTATGCCAACAAACAAAGATCACACAAGGAACGAAGCCTTAAGATTGGCAAATTAGAAGATTGGACGACACACTTTGAAGAGGAACCGGAACCGCACAAAGAAAAACCAAAGGAGCCCCCAGAGAAGCTTATAGGAACATCAAACCACTTCAAAATAGGAGACCAGGTACTGTTAGATAAAGCAAATCCTCGCATCACCACACCAGACCTGAACACGAACAAGAAAATCCCTCTTGAGGTACGCAATATCTTCTCATACAGAACAATCGAGGTAAGCAATTCAACATTCGACACTCTTAAGGTAAACACTTCTCGACTCAAACTTTATAGTGAAAATAGAACTAAAAGCATGAGGGAAGATATTCAAACTTTCAAACCGCCCTGATTTTTGCAAATACAAGGACAGTCTAGCTTAAGACAATAAACGAGCGCTTCTCGGGAGGCAACTTGAGCACTAACCTAATTTGCTTTCATTTTTTTTCCTTTTTTCTTTTCTTTTCCTTTTTTCTTTCTGAACACCTAGTTGTAAACTAAACAAAAAGTGCAGATTTCCAGACCACATAGTCTTGCACACGGCCGTGGCCGTGACCATGTGGAAGTACAGAATCTTTGTACTGACATAGCAGAGGCGGTACGAATCAGTCCCAACTAATTTTCAAAATCATGGACCCAACCACCCCACCACGGGCACCGACAAATCACCATGGCCGTGCGATACGGTCGTGGACGACACTGACTTATCACCAATGGGCGTGGCAATCTATAAAACGGGCGTGGGTGGATCAACACACCTAGACACACGGTCGTGCTAAGCGGCCGTGTGAATCGACACGCCCTCAGTCCACGGGCGTGGGAGAGCATCAGACTCCAAAAGTCTATTTAAACCCAACCCTCCCTCCCCATTCTTCTCATCTACTTTCTACCTCTTTTCTTCTTCATTTTTCACATATTTCTCCCCTCTCCATAACAAGTCTCCAACCTCTTGAGCAACACAAATCTATGTTGAAGAAGCGGAAGGATCCAAGCAAGTCTCCCTCATGGAGACTGATATACATAAGTTCATGCCAGCCGCTTCATCCAAACAACAAGTCAAGGGTCTTTGAGACCATTTATCTTTTGTTTTACTTTTATCTTCTCCTTTATTTTCCGTCTTTTTGACAATCTTATGCTTAATTTAGTTTAATTTATTTTAGTTTCTTAGTGTCAGGTTCAAAAGGCTGCTAGGGAATCACACCTTGGGAACCACGACCACGACCACCACAGCCCTCAGGTTCTAAAGGCTACCTAAGAATTACGCCACTTCCTCCACCACCAGCACCTCCATAGCCTTAGAAGTCACACCCACCTCGCGAACTATCTACCAATAAGGATTCTCAAGCCCCTTTACCTGTTAGACTTAGTTTAATTACGTTTTTATTTTCTTTCTCTTTATCTTTCTTGTCTTTATTTATATATTCAGTTTATTTTAAATGTGTCTTAATAACCCCTGGCTAATTCTTTACGAGCTCCCCAATTTCTTCATCTAGCGTAGAGCTCGGTAACAGCAACCACCCCTTCGGGAAATCATCCATAATTCAGGAAGTTTCACTTCTCCCCTTCTCCTTTGATTATCTCCTAAATGTTATTATCTATCTTTGTACATTGAGGGCAATGTACATCTTAAGTGTGGGGGGTGAATAGTTATTCAATAAAATGCCTAACTTTTTGCATTATTCTCAAATCCCTGAATTTAATCTTGTTCTTAAGTAATTTCCTCATATTACTAATTAGGATGAAATTTCTGATAGTTTATGATTATTATTGATATTTTTTGAGTAAGTCATTGATAATTGTGCATTGATGATTTAAATTTGAAGAATACTAGAGAATCAACCATGATAAGTCTAATTTTTCAAGAATTAAAATTTTTTAGGTTGTTTACCTGAATCTGAATGTTATCTTAAAATTTGAAATTTACAAGGTTGATATTAAAACACCCATAATTTTTACGAGATTTTGAGCCTTATAGAGCATACATTCTTTTTCTTACTCACTTTATTGATTATGAGTGTGTCAACATTGAACTGTTATTCTAGAACTTGCCTCGATTATACATGTCAAGACCACACCTATGATTTGATATACAGAGATGATAAAGGCACCTAGGTTTTAACCCACCCTCCCCACTAAAAAGCCTACCCTCATAATTAACCCCTAATGAACCCAGTTTAATCCTAACAACCCTTTTTATTGACTCACCCACTAATATTAACCCAAAACCCTTTGTATTTGTTATCACCATTCCTTTTTGACTACCCTTATATCGAGATTTGATTTGATTAGTTACATAATTATATTATTTCAGTAGTTGAATTTATCCCTTATTACTTGATTTGTTCTTAATTAAAAAAAATCGAAGTATATTCAGTATGAGTATTATGAAAATTGAGCTTATACAATTAAAGTCTATTTATCAAAAGAAAAGCTCGTAGTAATAGGATTATTACATTTCAGTTGATGTAATTATTATTGTCTCAGTATTTCTAGATAGGTAACTTGTCAATTCAATCTCGATTCTAACATTCTAATTCAGCCTTTATCCACACCTTTAACCCTAGCCCCGTTACAACCCTGTTGGAAACCTTTTGATCTGTTTATCATCTCATTTTACAGTGGTGGAGATTTGATTTTCAGGCAAGCCTATGGGATTAACTTTTCATGTTCGACTTATTGAGTGCTTAATTTTGAACCTTAAACACTTTGAGTGATTTGAGTGAATCTTTTGTGAGGATGTCAATCCTTGTCGTTTTTGAATTAAAGGTAATTATTTAGGTAAGGGGAAACACCTATGTTTTTGTGATACAAATGTATGACTTATATTGTTTGAATCTTTAGGACTCTTTGAGTTAAATTTATCCATGAATTATGATAAGACATTTTTGATAAGAATTATGAATCATGGAAAGTTCATTTTAATTGTAAGTTGAGAATTTTGCTTGAGGACAAGCAAAAGCTTAAGTGTGGGGGTATGTGATAAACCGTAAAAGTAACATATTTTAATCCACATTTAGCATACTTCTGCATGATTTATCCCTTGATTTATGTAAAAAGGTGCTCTTAATCCCTTGATTTATGTAAAAGCCAAAAGTTCTCTTAAGAAAGAATATTCTGAATTCGCCTAATCAGAGTAGAATTTGTCATAGTGATAAACCGTAATATATACATATTTTAATCCCAGATTTAGCATACTTTTGGATGATTTATCCCCTGAATTTTGGAATTTGATGCTCCTAATCCTTTAATTTCATGTTTTATACTTAGGAGAGCATCGGAGGATGAAAAGAACGAGAAACGGGCCAAAAATGAAGAAAATTGGCCAAAGTAAGAAATTTACACGGCCTGGGCCCAAGCAACACGGCCGTGCCTCTTTAGCAGGCCCAACACGGCCTGGCCTGATTCACACAGGTGTGCTACACGGGTGTGTCCCTGACGTGACCTGTTTTAATTCTATTCGGAATAGGGTACTTAGAGGCAAAGAAAGACATTCCAAAAGCCTATATAAACACCCTAGAGGGTAACCTTCAGAAGGCGATTCAGGCAGGCCAAGGAGCTAAGCCAGAGAGGCCGAGTTGCGAGATTTACTCGAAGAAAGCCAGTTGATTCATCTCAAGAAGCCGGAATCATACTCAAGATGGAAGATCTTCCCTTCAATTTCCTTCAAGGGGTTTTTAGGGTTTTTCTTATGTTTTGTTTTATATTTTCTTCTGAGATGTATTCTTTTATAATTATGAGCTAAACCCCTCAAATATCTGAGGGGGATGAAACCTAAGACGAATCTTGTTATTGTTTTCTGAACTATATGATAAATACTTGATTTGTTCTTAATTATGTGTTCTTAATTCTTATTTTGATATTTCAGGATATTGATTTAAGTATTGATGTGCTTAGGTAGTAGAGGAATATTCCCTGTTTAATAGTAGATCTAGCATAGTTAAGCGGAGTTGCTAGAGATAGGATGACGAAAATCTGCCAGATTAGGGTCAAACCTAATATGGGAGTCCATAGATCGAGTTAATGCAATTCTAGGGGGTTTTAATTAGAAGGAGATTTCAATTAATCAACCTAGGGTTAGACGGTAGTAGCCTCGAGAGAGGTATTAATATAAATTAGGGAATCCTACTGATCAAGTCAAGTGAATGAATTGTCTGGTTCAGAGTTAAATAACAAGTGAAGTCTAAGTGGATTCTTCCTCGGGTATTGTCTTAATCAATTGGTTTTTCCCAAAAGTATTTTCCCCTGTAATGTCCCAAAGATTAGGGGTTGTAATTTTTGCATAATTCATGCTGTGCTTGCTTAGCTGGTTCTTTGAGTGCATTTGGGGGTTCTAGGGAGGCCTGGGTTTGAGTCTGAGCTTTGGAAAAAATTTAGTTTTGGGCCCTTAAGAGGAGAGGCTGGTTGAAGTTGAACGTAAGTAAATTTGTGTGTGTTTTACTAACACAAGATGAGCATGTGGCAAGGTGGTAGTGGCATCATTAGGAAACAAGGGGGAGTGGAGTTCGAATCCCACAGTTTGCAAAATGGAGGCTTTTATTTTGTGTCAGGTGAGTGGAGGAAGCAGAGTTCAGATCAAACTCTTCAATGGGAGTTGGAGACTTGGCCAAATAATTCAAATGGATGAGGAAGAGCAAAATTAGGAGGAAAGGGTGGAGAGAATCAAGGGATGGAGGAGTGTGCTAGTGTTGGCCGAATGTCAGGAAGTGGTGATATGGAATTTCGGCCAAGGTTGGTCATTTGAGTGTGCATTTTGGGTTTCTTTGGTCTTTCTTTTGTCATTTGAGTGTGTATTTTGGGTTTCTTTGGACTTTCTTTGAAGGTTTTGCATTTTGGGTTTTTTCTGTTTTCACTAACATTTCGGGTCATTTTCTTTCTTCTCTAACTTCTGCCGATTTCACATTACTCTCATTTTTCTTCATCCTTCATTTTTCTGCTAAATGCCAAATTAGTAAGCCTTTTCTTTCATTCTCTTTCCTTTTCATCTGCTCATTTCTCTTCTTCCTAAACGTTCATTTCTTTTCTTTACCTCTAAGTGGTAGCCACACTTCTCCCTTTCCGATTTCTCCCTAAGCCGGATACGTTTCTTCTTGAAGAGTGGTTCTCCTTTTGCTTACCAAATCTTGTAAGCCGAACATTCACTTTCTCTTTTCGGTTTCTCTTTAGCCGAACATCCAACCCTTCTCTTTCTCCCATTTTTCTCTTGGCCTTGCAAAGCTAATCAAGTAGTAAGCCTTGACTTTTTATGTAGGCCGAAATCCTCTAGGGTACGAATACTTTCTTCTTGTTGGTTCAAACTGCTTCTGAATCTCTTCCGTTTGTTGGTAAATTGTGGCCATGACTGAATAGGGGTGGTAGTTTTCTCTTTATCATTTTGAGTTCTTTGGGGCCGAAAGGTCATTTCTCTTGTTGTCTTAGAACAACGTTTCTAACATGTTCTTTTCGCTAGGGACTCGGTTCTTTAATCAGGAGGTGTAAGCCAAATGCACTCCCATAGCAAGGAGGCTACCGTTCTCTGGTAAGTGAAGGCAATAGATAAAGTATTTCTATATTTTGGTCTATCAAGGGTGAAGACTAACTAATGGTAAATTGTGATCTCAGGTGCCTCGGAAAGTGTCGCGAACCGCAATCCGTAATAGGTGTGTAATCTCACACCTCTGTTTAATCCGCTATTGTTATGATCTATGAAACGGCTAAAACCCGAAGTACCAAAAAGCTAAAATACCGACCATTGAGATCACTCGAGCATGCGAACGCTCGAAGAGATAAACCGAGCCACTAGTGATGACGTCAGACTATTGGGAGTGTCACGAGCACTCTCATGGGATTGAGGCTGTAGTGGGCCGAAGTGGGCCGAAGTGGGCTAGGTGGGCCCAATTTGTTCTTGTTATTGTTATTGGTATTATTTTCTGAACTATATGATAAATACTTGATTTGTTCTTAACTATGTGTTCTTAATTCTTGTTTTGATATTTCAGGATATTAATTCAAGTATTGATGTGCTTAGGCAGTGGAAGAATATTCCCTATTTAAGAGTAGATCTAGCATAGTTAAGCGGAGTTGATCGCAACCCTCGAGATAGGATGATGAAAATCTGCCGGATTAGGGTCAAACCTAATCAAGTTAATGCAATTCTAGGGGTTTTAATTAGAAAGAGATTTCAATTAATCAACCTAGGGTTAGACGTTAGTAGCCTCAAGAGAGGTATTAATATAAATTAGGGAATCCTATGGATCAAGTCAGGTGATTAAGTCTGGTTCAGAGTTAAATAACAAGTGAAGTCTAGGTGGATTCTTCCTCGGGTATTGTCTTAATCAATTGGTTTTTCCCAAAAGTACTTTCCCCAATTCATTCTCTGTGTCTTAGCATCTTTAGCTTAGTAGTTAGTTAATTTTAGATTAAACAACAATTCCCTTAATTCTTAGGCTAAATAATAAAAAGAAAGTCAGTATTAGTACTTTTGGTTCCCTTGGGTTCGACATCCTTGTCTTGCCACTAAACTATACTACTGTTCGATAGGTGCGCTTGCCTCAATCGTGGTGATAGTTAGTTTCTAGGCTCGATCATTCATTATATAAATTTTAAGACTTTCCCACCACCATCACATAGCTGAAAAACTTCCTTGAATGGCCCGGATAACTTGCAGACTATCCGAAATTATTATTACGCAATCATGACCTCTTCGTTGAACAAGCTTAAGTCCTTCAAAGATGCCCAAGAGTTCATCTTCAAAAATCAAACACTTTCCAAGATATCGATTAAAACCAAATAGCCACTGTCCATTTCTAACTCTTGCAACCCTCTAGTGGTTGCATTTCCACTGTCCAGTTGCACAGCCTCATCTGTGTTGAGGACGATCTTAGATCCATACACTTGCTCTTCCAAAGGTCATCTTTCACAAGTCTAGTGATTCTTTCACAGTTAATATGACCAGGTCTCAAATGCCAAAGGTACTCCTCATTAGAGTGAGAAGTTTTAAATATTTTATTCTATATTTTAGTCTCAAGCAGTGTGTACATCTTTGGTTTGATATAATAGAGATTATTTGACATCCATCCATCACAGATAAGATTGCAATTTTTAAATATTGCAATTCCATTATTAAAAGTCATAGTCTAGCCATCTTTATATAAACATGCAACAAAAATTAAGTTTCTTTTTAAACTTGGTACATAGAAAACGTCTTTTAAAATAATCTTTCTAAAATTATTAAAATAAAGAAGTACATCTCCTATTGTTTCAGCTGCCACACTTGTCCCAATCCCGATCTACAATAATAAGCTCTTATCTCTAAGATTTTTCATCTCCTTGAAACCCTATAGAGAAACACAAACATGATTTGTGGCTCTTGAATCAATGACCCAATGGTCTATTGAATCTTCCACTAAACAAGCTTTTATCATCAAGAGTCCCATACATTTGCCTTTAGTAGCTAGGTATTCTTTCCACTATTTATAGTTTACCTTGAAGTGTCCTTTCTTATTACAGAAGAAGCATTTAGACATAGATAAGTCTTTAGGCTTTCTAGTTCTCTTCTTTCCACTTGTGGTGGCCTAGAGACCTTAGCTTTTCCTTTTTTTAGCACACTTTCATTTCCCTTTTGAGGAAGAAGTGATAAATATTTTCGCTTCTGCTCTTTGGATCGACTCATTCAACATCAACTCATAGGATTGCCAAGGTTATATGTAGCCCAAAGACCAGCAAAGTCCTTTGACAAGCTTTTGAACACCATCTCACTTTGAGTGTTCTGGTCCAAATTGGCCTCATTGTCTGCGGCCTCAGCAAAGTATCCCATAAGAGTGATCATATGGTTTTTGACCAAAATATCTGGCTTTTGTTGGGCATTCATCAAGCTAGTTATGGAAAACTGTCGAGCCAAGGCAGCTTGGCCTCCGAACATGCTGTAACAACCTAGTTTTAGCTAAATCACAACAGTGGTTTCGGGAAAAAATCGATGTTTGAAAATTGTTTTAATATTATTTTTGTGCTTACAGCATGATAGTATGTATGAGTGAAAATTTCGTGAGCTATTTTTATCGTTTAATTGCTCAATTTGAGAAAAAGGACTTAATCGCGTAAAATGCAAAAGTTGAATTCTATTTGTTAAAGGTGTTTAATTGCTATGATTTATTAAACCAAATGTCCTTATGACGATATTCGACCATTGGAAGTGTAAATGGACAATTATGGCCATCCATTTTGTGTTTATATATGTTTATAATTAAGGTTAATTTTGGTATTTGATAAATAAGGTTAATATTAATAAAATATTTGTTCATATTATCAGCATTTTGAATCAAAAATAAAGGAAGAAGACAGTCATTTAGGGCTTGAGATATTGGGCCAACTCTAAGCTTGATTAAGGTATGATTTTAACTCGATTTTTGATGATTTCTATGTTTTTGTAATTGTTTCTTCGTGTCCTAGCCAGCCCGTACCTTTAATTTCGAAACTATTAAAGATTTTGAGAGTTACCATTGTTGAGTTTATGTGTTCTTTGGTGTTTGAAGATGAAATATGAATTTTTGATGATAGTTTTACATGTTTTGTTAAGTGATTTTTGATGAAAATGCATAATAGGGATTAAATTGTGAAATATGCAAATTGAGTGGTTGAAATGTGAAATAAGTGAAAGTTTTGGGATGTTAGGGACCAATGTGTAATTTGGCCAAGCTAGGGTTTAATGAAAATTTGTGAATTTTGTGTATTTATGAAATGGGGACTAAATTGAGTAAATTTGAAATTTTAAGGGTTAATATGCAAATATTCCCAAATGTGTACTTTTGGACTAAATTGAATGATTAGATGATTAAATGAGTTAATTTTGAATACATATAGATCAAGAAAGAAATAATTCGGATTTAGATCGGGGAAAAGTAAGGTTATCGAGTAGTTGATCCGGTCCGTCAATTTTGAATACAAGGTAAGTTCGTATGCAATAAGCTTATTTGTAATTGTGTTTTATATGTTTTGATATAGCATAAACTATGATTATGTGATTTTGGACAAGTTCGGGAATGATTTGATGAAGATACAATAAGCGTGAAGTCCCTATTAAACCTTAGGAATAGTTTAAGATGTTAGTGACATGTCATTAGGTTATTGTGTTGACTTCAGGCCACGATATCAGCACTTCGGGTGATGGTGATACCTTGATTTGGCTACGAGCCATGGTATAGGTATTTCGGAGAGGAGTTACCTTAATTTGGATACGAGCCATGGAATAGGTACTCCAGGATAAGTTACCTTGATTTGGCTTCGGGCCATGGTATAGGTACTTACCAATTGATATCCTTGAGTATCTGACTTCTATTCCAAATGGTTCAACAGGTAAATGAAAGATGTGGTTGAGTATGAGATTGGTACGAGATGGTACAGGTATGTACAGTAATGAATTGAGTATCAAAACTATGGAATTGATGAGTTTCTTGGAAAGTTATGTGAATGACCATTTGATGGCTTGAGATTTAATGTATTTTGTTATCTCACATTTATATTATTTGAATTTGTGAATAATTGGTGAAGTTGTTCATTACGTTAATACGAACTTACTAAGTTACAAAGCTTACTTTGTGTTATTTTTCTATGTTTTATAGTGAATCAAGGCTAGCTCAGATCTGGGAGTCGTCAGGGACATCATCACACTATTGAATATCTATTTGGTACTTTTGAATTGTGTATATTTGGTATATGGCATGTATAGGCTTGAGTCATTTTGGTGAATGATGTAGCCATTTGAGTTGGCTTATGAATATCTATGTTTGGTTTGTATATAGCCAAGAAAGGTATATTTTGGTTGATTGGGTTGTTTTTATAATTGTGCAAATGGCTTATGTTATGAGTTGATGAATGAAATAGTGATGCTTGTTGATGATAGGTATTATGAATATCAAATAGTAGCATTTTGAGTATTGATATGCTAGTGAATTAAGGCAAATAATGCATATTTGATGGTAGCCACAATGATGGAATATGATGATGAGTTTTTGGTATGAATTTGAATGGCTTAATTTGGCATTTAGATACTTGCATTGTTGATATTGGGAAAATATGTTTTGATCTTGATTTGGTTGCTTGGAATGCCCAATTATGCTATTATTATGTGCCATGTGAGTTATGTAGGTGGATGGTGATTTAGGGTGGCAAAATGGCTTTGTAAATAGCCTATTTTTGCCCACACAGGCAGATACACAGGCGTGTGTCTCAACCGTGTGTGACCCAGGTCATGTTACACAACCGTGTGCCCCTTAGTGTTGATATTAAAAGGAAGTTTATATGTTCCACACGGCCTTTGACACGAGCGTGTGATCGACCGTATGGCACAAGTCAGTATACCCTCCTTAATGGTACATGGTCTCGCACACGAGCGTGTGGCAAGGCCGTGTTGGATAACTCAGTATACCCTATAGGTTTGGCACGGCCTAGTACACGACCTAGCATACTGGCTTGTATGGCCACTTTGAAGGGCACATGATCTCAGTGTCTGGAGCCGTGTGAGGCACACGGCCGTGTAAACCTCATATATTTGAAATTTTTCTAAGTTCCCAAAATTTTTCTATGTTATTGGTTTAGTCCTGAACCACTTCTAGAGCATATTTAAGGCCTCGTAGGCCCTTATACAGGACAATTTGATTGTATTAAATGATTTATGAGAATGAATGATTTATGTTTGATAAACGTATGCTATATGTTATGAATTGATTAGTAATACCTCGTAACCCTATTCTGACAGTGAATACTGGTGAGGGGTGTTACATTTATTGGTATCAGAGCTACGATTTAGTTGATTCTAGGACTAACGTAGCGTGTATAAGAGTCTAGCTATACATGCCATATATACTCTGCGATAGTGTGATGATTCTTGACAGCTTAAATTGTGTTTTTGTATAGTAATAAATCTCGAACGAGCTGTAGCCGATGATATGGAGAGTAATATGCCCGCTCCTGCTCAAGGGGTAGCGCCATCAGATTCTAGGCATGTAATGAGCAGCCTGATCGTTGAAATCAGAGTTTTAAAATTTATAAAGAATGTGATCGAACCTGGAGACTAACTCTGACAACGATTAAAGGCATGTAACACCGCAAACCCGGCCCAAACACCACGGTCGGATCTGGCATGTTACTTGGAAACAATTTATAAAACCCCGCGAACTTCAGAAAAATTTTAAGTCTTTTTTTTAAAAAAACTCCAAGTTAGTTGTTTCATTAGAAAACCCGTTATTCATTTAAAGGAAAAATTTTAATTAGCCCAATTCATATGTTTAGGTGACATTTGGAAACACACATTGTTATATTAGATTAATCTAGAAGTTCGTCGTACAAACCTGTTTATAACTCGTGTAATTAAATCATAAGAAAACTCACTTTTGCATTTTTAAAGAAAACATCTTGTCGAGGACTTGCAATTCAAAACGTCAAAATTTAAATCGAAATTAAGCTAAGTTATTAGCGGCCTTATTACATAACAAAATCCCAAAAATTTAAGAAAAATAGTGTTCTATTAAATAAACCGTGCATGGCCACCACGTAGTCCCCTCCAGCTCGGTCCACTGCATTATGTATTACCTGTGAAAATGTTAAACAATAGAGTGAGTCTAACGACTCAGTGTGCAATTTCCAAGCACCATCGCTGGGCCCCAAGCCCACTTAGAATCAAACTAGGGCTTAGCCCCACAGTACAGAATAGCAGATAATCAGATATCAATGCAACGTGATGCAAAACCCTAACCCAGCCTAAATTTCCATCCGCTACACACCACCCGTACCTGCCAATCACACTAATGGGGATTTTTACAATCAACCCTCACCGCTACACACCATCAATGGCAATCATGCTGCAGTTAGCTACTCATCGTCAGATTGTGACAGAGTCACAAGATATGTGGCATGGCCACCAGAACAGAACGTGGCAGAGCCACCAGAAGAGATTGTGGTAAAAACCACCAGAACAGAACGCTTCCCCTTTCATCAACATCATATGCCCATCCCCATGCAATACATACGGTCATGATATAGAAATACAGCAGGTTTCGACATATACATCTGTTTATCCCTTTCTAATGCTGGCCCACAACCTAGTGGAATGTCACGCACTGCTAAAACAGCACGCCGTTTAAAAGTTAGGGGTAGGGACTACGAGTCCAACCCCCTCTTTCCCTTGACTGGCATTCAAATCCATGATAGATCTTAATCAGAGAACTAAGTTAAGTAAAGACGAGAACGAAAGAATAAATACTCAAGCGAGGGAGTCTCTTACCTAGATTGACAAAACCAGAAGGCTAACAAACTTGCACCAAGAATTCGGCTAAGTCCTTACATCACCCCCACATTCGGCCCATGTACCCAAAATACAAGGTTAACACCTTCGTTCCAACAACTCGTAAGGGAAGGAAACAAATCGAAGAAGAAAAGAACACTTACCACAACGCACAAGAAGAACCCGATTTGAGAAGGCTAGAAGAACGAGTAGCGACTATCCACTAAACCAAGGATGAATGAAAAGGTTTAAACACCCCAAAGGAATTCGGCTATCAAGCAAATTTAGAAAGAAAAATAGATGGATTAAGTTTCGGCTTTGCAACAGAATAAAAGGGAAAAGTATAAAAAAATGGCTGAGAAGATTTTCGGCTTTAGAAAGAATGGAGAAGAAATGACAAATGGGGTAGGGGAGATTCGGCTAACACCACACAAACAAAAAGAAGAAGAATGCAAGAGGGGTTTCGACTATGTAGAAGGTGCAAATCCCGAATGGTGAGAAGAAGGGAATGGTGCACTAGGTTCATTTGAAGAGAGAAAAGATGAGAGTAAAAGAAAATAAGAGAAGAAGAAAATGTCAAAAAAAGAAAGCGTGAGGTTTCGGTTCTACTTACTCTTCCAATACTGACCGAAAATGACCAAAATGCAAACTAAAAGCACCTAAAGACTTTCGGCACTATACTACACAAAAGCTACCATTCACCTACGCTCCCCACATCCCAAAAATGCCAAAATGTACCACAAAACACCCTTAGCCAAAATTCAACCCCACTTACTCCCCAAATTTGGCCAACTCTTCCCTTACCATCACCCCCCACGATTTTCTTCTACATTCCCTCTACATCACCCTTCAAATGAGTTTGAATTATTCAAACTCCACAAATAGCTCTCCACCATTTGTTTGAATACCTTGACCAAGTCTTCCCTCTCTCTTCAAAATTTGATTGCCATCCAACCACCTTCCCTTCCTAAGCTAAAAAAATTAAAGCTCCCTTGCGCTACCTGAGGGATTGGAACCCTCTCCCTCAGCTCCCTTGTGGCATCACTCACCTGCTCCTCTTGTGGCGTCACTTGCCACTTTACCACTGTTCTTCTTGTGCCATCAAACCCCAACTATAATACTTAAGACCCGCATCAGCCAGCTTTCCCCCAAAATGCCCAGAATTGAAAATTTGACCAAAGCTCCGGCTTAACCCCGAGCCTTCTTGGGGCCCTCAAACACAACCAAAATAATAGACATAACATATCAACACACAAAAACACACCAAACAAAAAGTCTCTAATTCCCGGATGTTACAACTTTATCCCCTTAAAGAAATTTTGGCCTCGAAATTACCTGGTCAAAAGAGGTAAGGGTGCTGCTGATGCATAAGCTCCTCTGGCTCCCACGTGGCCTCCTCTGAACCGTGGTTCCACCACAAAACTTTGACCAACGGGACTGATTTCCTCCTTAGCACCTTAACGTCTCGATCCAAGATTTGCACTGGTTCCTCTTCAAAGGACAAGTCTGGCCTTCTTTTAATTTCCTCTACCGGCACAATGTAAGACGGATCTTCAGCATCGAAACATGGAATACATCATGTATCTGATTCAATTTGAATGTAGCTCGAGTTGATACACCACTGGTCCCACACGTCTCAAAATTCGATAAGGTCTGATAAACCTAGGACTTAGCTTCCCCTTCCGTCCAAACCTCATCACCTTCTTCCACGGGGAAACCTTCAAGAAAACCTGATCGCCCACTGCGAACTCTATCTTCTTTCGCTTCAAATCTGCATACGATTTCTGCCTATCACTTGCCTCCTTCAAACGAGTTTGAATCAACTTAACTTTTTCCTCTGCCTCTACAACCAACTCCGGACCCAAAATCTGCCGTTCCCCCAATTTTGTCCAACAAGTAGGAGTACGACACCTTCGTCCCTACAACGTTTCATAGGGCACCATCTGAATATTGGCCTGGTAGCTGTTGTTGTACGCGAACTCCACCAACAATAAAAACTCTTCCTAACTTCCCCTAAAATATAAGACACAACCCCTCAGCATATCCTCCAAGATCTGAATCACTCTCTCGGGATCGACCATCGATCTGCGATGAAAAGTCTTTGAAGTCCATCTTGTACCCAATGCCCGATGCAATACTTTTCGTAAACGCGACGTAAACCTAGGGTCTCTATCCAATATAATCGATACTGGCACCCCATGCAGCCTTACGATCTCTGCTACATACAACTTAGCCAACCTCTGCAGAGAATAATCGACACGAACAGGTATGAAATAGGTGGACTTCGTCAGTCGATCAACAATCACCCAAACCGAATCTTTCTTAGTAGGCGTAAGAGGTAGCCCACTAACAAAATCCATCGTGATTCTCTCCCATTTCCACTACGGAATCCTCACTGGCTGCAACAACCCCGAAGGCAACTGATGCTCTTCTTTCACCTGCTAGCACGTTAAACACTTCCCCATAAACTCAGTAATTTCCCCCTTTAATCCAGGCCACCAAAACTATTTACGCGGGTTCCGATACATTTTAATCCCTCCAAGATGCATAGCGTAAGGGCTACTATACACCTCCTGAAGAATCATCCGCCTTAACTCAACATCCTTCGGTATGCAAACCCTCTCACAGAAACACAAAACCCCATCGTTGTTCAAACTATAATCCTCTACTTTGCCGTTCTGTACCAGCAAAAGTCGAGCACTCAAGACATCGTCCAACAATTACTTCTCTTTAATCTGATCCACCAAAGATGGCTTCACTTGTAGCTCAGCTAACAAATTTTCGTCGTCATACAAGCTGAGATGGGCAAACATCGCTCATAAATTTCTGACTTAGCGCATTCTCCACCACATTAGCTTTTCCCAGATGATATTCGATCGAGCAGTTGTAGTCCTTCAACAGCTCAATCCACCTTCGCTGCCTTAAATTTAACTCTTTCTGAGTTAGAAGATATTTCAAACTTTTATGGTCGGTGTAGATAACAGACTTCTCCCCATACTGATAATGTCTCTAGATCTTCAGAGCGAACACTACCACTACCAATTCCAGATTATGCGTGGGATAGTTTACCTCATGCGGTCTTAACTGCCGAGACGCATACGCAACAACCTTTCCATCCTGTATTAACACACACCCTAATCCCGTGTGTGAAGTATCACAATAAACTACAAACTCTTTACCGGCCTTTGGATGAATCAACACCGGAGCTTCTGTCAAGATCCTCTTCAGCTTCTCAAAGCTTTCCTGTTGCTTGTCAGTCCAACCAAATGATACCCCTTTCCCCAACAACTTAGTTAAGGGTGCCACAATTAAGGAGAAACCCTCAACAAACCTTCTGTAATAACCTGCCAAACCCAAGAAGCTTCGAATCTCCGCTACAGACTTAGGCGATTTCCAGTCCAATGTAGCTTTAATCTTCCGGGGGTCTACCCTAATACCTTCAGTAGATACCACATGACCCAGAAAGGTAACTTCTTTCAACCAAAATTCACACTTGCTAAATTTGGCGTACAGCTACTTCTCCCTCAAAGTTCACAGAACCTCCCGAAGACGCGAGTCGTGCTCTTTTTATGTCTTGGAATAAACCAGGATGTCATCTATGAACACCACAACGAACCGATCTAGATAGGGTTGGAATACCTGGTTCATCATATCCATGAACGCAGCTGGCTCATTCGTCAACCCAAATGGCATCACTAAGAACTCATAATGACCATAGCGAGTTCGAAACGCTGTCTTCTGAATATTCGCTTCCTTGACCTTATGCTGATGATAGCCTGACCTAAAATCTATCTTTGAAAAGACTGAAGCCCCTTTGAGCTGGTCAAACAAATCGTCAATCCTCGGCAGCAGGTACTTGTTCTTAATCGTCAACCTATTCAACTGACGGTAGTCAATAGACATACACATTGACCCGTCCTTCTTCTTCACAAACAGCACCAGTGCTCCCCACGGAGTCACACTTGGTCGAATAAACTCACAATCCAATAGCTCCTGAATCTAAGCCTTAAGTTCCACCAGCTCCTTCAGTGCCATTCTATAAGGTGCGATGGACACCGGAGCTGTACCTGGAAGTAGCTCAATTCCAGACTCCACTTCACGATCCGGAGGCAACCCCGGAAGTTCCTCAGGGAAGACATCCACGAACTCTTTTACTGTTCTAACCTCACTAGCCATCACTTCCTTTGCATCCAATACACTGATGAAAGCTAGGAATGCTTTACAACCTTTCCGGACCAACTTAACAGCCTTTATCATAGAAACTACGTTAGACAGATAATTCCTCCTTTCCCCTATCACTACCACCTCTTCGCCCTTTGGAGTGCTCAACGCCATTCGCTTAGTCGGGCAACCCAACTTAGCACGATGCCTGGCCAACCAAACCATGCCCAGGATAAGATCAAACTCCCCAAATGGTAACTCCATTAAATCTGCAAGAAACACTACCCCCTGAATCTCTAAAGGCACATCTCTAAATAATTTGTTCACTACCATGGATTGTCCTAAAGGGCTAACCACCGTCATTTCTCTAGCAGCTAATTCAGATTCTATACTTAAAGTCTCAGATACAGAACATGCAACATAAGAGTAGGTCGATCCAATATCAATCAAAGCAAGAAATGCTTATCAGTTATAAGAAACGTACCGGTTATGACGTCCGGTGCGTCGCCATCCTCTCATCTACGAGCTGCGTAAACTAAACATGGCTATCTTGCATCTGCACTACCAGCACCCCTGCCGGGTGTTCCACGACCCCGACCGAACCCATTTCCTCCTCTAGCTAGACCACGACCTCTCGGTAATTGTTGACCACCCCTCCTAAACTAATCGAAACCTCGTCCATCCGGTCGTATCTGATCCACTTGTGGACAATCCTTAACCATGTGGTCCATAGATCCGCACCTAAAACATCCTCCTGTTCTCTTCCTACACTCCCCAAAATGCACTTTCCCATACAAAGCACATGATCGAACCTGACTCCCTGCAGCAGGCGTCGGAACACGAGTTGGCCCATCAAACCTAGGCCTTTTCTGAAATCCCCCAGATGATCCTGACGACCCAGAACTTCTCTTGTTCCTACCCTGATCCTTATCCCTATTCTACCTCTCAGTTCGCTTTACCTCTTCGGCTATTTTAACTTTCTCAACCAGAATGGCAAAGTCCCTTTCTCGCTGCGGAGCTATCAATACCCTCAACTCATCCTGTAGCCCATCTTCGAACCGCACGAAGCGCTCATAATCAGTCGCCACAATGCCTCGGGCATAACGACTCAAGCGTAGAAATTCCGCCTCATACACAGCCACAGGTTTGCCTCCTTGTACCAAAGTCAAAAATGCCTTCCTCTGAGCATCCACATAACTGGGCCCAACATATTTCCCTTGAAATGCTATTTTAAAGAAGTCCCAATCAATCCGATCCGCCGGAGTACCCTCTCTTACGATGAGCCACCACTGATATGCCTCTTCCCGAAGTAGAGACACCTTTCCTTTTAGCTTCTCCTCTGCCGTGCAGTCTAGATCATCCATAATCCTTTCGATCGCCTCTAGCCAATATTCCGCCACATTTAGAGCCACACCAGAAACACGCCTAAATGTTTTCGCTCCGTTTGCTCGAAGTCAATCAGGAATAGACTTCTGAGATGTTGTCCCAGTGCTTGCCCCAGCCACTCGCTCTAACACACACGGCATTGCTTAAGACAGGGCATCATCCCCACCAGTTCTATCTTGTGACCCTGTCTCTGCCACAGGTGATGCCAGCGCTTCACCTTCAGGCTCATGCCTCGCTTCCGAGAGTTCAGCCCCAGCACCCCAGCCCCTACCATGGCCGCGTGCAACACGTCCACGTCCTCTAGTACTCATGTCTAACATTTCGTCTTAATCTGATTTACAAATTTTATGCATTAGTGTTTCTTTTCACTGTTTGTTAACGAGCAGTTTTATGATAATATAGCTTTAAGTAGTTTTTCTGCAAAACACAGGCATACCTAAGGTTTCTGTTCCTACAGTAAAGTTTCTTACTTCTATTGTCCACAACAATATATACACATAGCACATTCATTTCATGCAAATCACCCAAACAGTCAGAAGACTTACCTTACGGACTCGGGCCGGAGACTCGGGTGCCACACTTCCAAAAACAGATACATATGCATTTTTCTTTCTAACCATCTTAAACCTAAATTTTTGGAAAATATTTTGAACCCAAAAACCCACGGCCGAGCTTTTAAACCAGGCTCTGATACCATATTGTAACACCCTAAACCCAGCCCAAACACCACGGGCGGATCTGGCATGTTACTTGGAAAGAATTTATAAAACCCCGCGAACTTCAAAAAAATTTTAATTCTTTTTTTACTTATTTTAAAACTCCAAGTTAGTTGTTTCATTAGAAAACCCGTTATTCATTTAAAGGAAAATTTTTAATTAGCCCAATTCATAAGTTTATGTGACATTTGGAAACACACATTGTTATATTAGATTAATCTAGAAGTTCATCGTAGAAACCTGTTTATAACTCGTGTAATTAAATCATAAGAAAACTTACTTTTGCATTTTTAAAGAAAACTTCTTGTCAAGGACTTGCAATTTGAAATGTCAAAATTTAAATCGAAATTAAGCTAAGTTATTAGCGGCCTTATTACATAACAAAATCCCAAAAATTTAAGAAAAATAAGGTTCTATTAAATAAATCGTGCATGGCCACCACGTAATCCCCTCCAGCTTGGCCCACAGCATTATGTATTACTTGTGAAAATGTTAAACGACAGAGTGAGTCTAACGACTCAGTGTGCAATTTCTAAGCACCATCGCTGGGCCCCCAAGCCTACTCAGAATCAAACTAGGCCTTAGCCCCACAGTACAGAATAGCAGATAATCAGATATCAATGCAACGCGATGCAAAACCCCAACCCAGCCTAAATTTCCATCTGCTACACACCATCCGTACCTGCCAATCACACCAATAGGGATTTCTACAATCAACCCTTATCGCTACACACCATCAATGGCAGTCATGCTGCAGTTAGCTGCTCATCGTTAGATTGTGACAGAGTCACCAGATATGTGGCATGGCCACGAGAATGAACGTGGCGAGCCACGAGTAATGCATTGTGGTAAAACCACCGAATGTAACGCTTCCCCTTTCATCAACATCATATGCCCATCCCCATGCAATACATACGGTCATGATACAGAAATACAGCAGGTTTCGGCATATACATACATATAGAAGATACTCAGAACGTGCATATAAACATGTCAACATAGTTACTTGTATCGCATAGTTAAAACCACTAACCTGACATCTCGACATTACCCTCCATGGGTAATCCAACAGCACATACCGAGTTCTGGCATTTTAGCAAAGCATATACATAATTAACAAAAACAAACATAGATGGCGTGAGATTTACACACCTGAAGACACACAGAACTACACTATCAATCTCGCTAGCGTTCTAACCCGCAGGGATCACAGCGATCTGTTTATCCCTTTCCGATGATGGCCCATAACCCGATGAAAAGTCACGCACTGCTGAAACCGCACACCGTTTAAACTTAGGGGTAGGGACTACGAGTCCAACCCCCTCTTTCCCTTGACTGGCATTTGAATCCATGACAGATCTTAATCAGAGAACTAAGTTAAGTAAAGACGAGAATGAAAGAATAAATACTCAAGCGATGGAGTCTCTTACCTAGATTGACAGAACCCAAAGGCTAACAAACTTGCACCACGAATTCGGCTGAGTCCCTACATCACCCCCACATTCAGCCCATGTACCCAAAATACAAGGTTAACACCTTCATTCCAACAACTCGCAAGGGAAGGAAACAATTCGAAGAAGAAAAGAACACTTACCACAACGCACAAGAAGAACCCGATTTGAGAAGGCTAGAAGAACGAGTAGCGACTATCCACTGAACCAACGATGAATGAAGAGGTTTAAAAACCTCAAAGGAATTCGACTATCAAGCAAATTCAGAAAGAAAAATAGATGGATTAAGTTTCGGCTTTACAACAAAATAAAAGGGAAAAGTATAAAAAAATGGCTGAGAAGATTTTCGGCTTTAGAAAGAATGAAGAAGAAATGACAAATGGGGTAGGGAAGAATCGGTTAACACCACACGAACAAAAAGAAGAAGAAAGCAAGAGAGGTTTCGGCTATGTAGAAGGTGCAAATCCCGAATGGTGAGAAGAAAGGGAATGGTGTACTAGGTTCGTTTGAAGAGAGAAAAGATGAGAGTAAAAGAAAATAAGAGAAGAAGAAAATGTCAAAAAAAGAAAGCGTGAGGTTTCGGTTCTACTTACTCTTCCAATACTAACTGAAAATGACCAAAATGCAAACTAAAAGCATCTAAAGACTTTCGGCACTATACTACACAAAAGCTACCATTCACCTCCACTCCTCACATCCCAAAAATGCCAAAATGTACCACCAAAACACCCTTAGCCAAAATTCAACCCCACCTACTCCCCGAATTCGGCCAACTCTTCCCTTACCATCACCCCCACGATTTTCTCGTACATTCCCTCTACATCACCCCTTCAAATGAGTTTGAATTATTCAAACTCCACAAATATCTCTCCACCATTTGTTTGAATACCTTGACCAAACCTTCCCTCTCTCTTCAGAATTTTATTGCCATCCAACCACCTTCCCTGCCTGAGCTAAAAAAAATAAAGCTCCCTTGTGCCACCTGAGGGATTCGAACCCTCCCCCTCAGCTCCCTTGTGGCGTCACTCACCTGCTCCTCTTGTGGCGTCACTTGCCATTTTACCACTGTTTTTCTTGTGACATCGAACCCCAACTATAATACTTAAGACCCGCATCATCCAGCTTTCCCCCAAAAGGCCCAGAATTGAAAATTTGACCAAGGCTCCGGCTTAACCCCGAGCCTTCCCGGGGTCCCCAAACACACCGAAAATAATAGACATAACATATTAACACACAAAAGCATACCAAACGCAAAGCCCCTAATTCCCGGATGTTACAAGGCAAGTGTACCTATCGAACCCAAAGGAACTAAAAGTACTATTACTAACTTTCTTTTTATTATTTAGCCTGAAATAAAGTGAAGTTACTTTAAACTAAATTAACCACTACTAAGCTAAAGGCAAAAAGAACGAATCGAAAAATAACTTGAAGAAAAACTCAGTTGATCACGATGATACCCTCAGGAAGAATCCACCTAGACTTCACTTGTTATTAATCCTGAACCATATGATTTATTTACTTAGTTTGATCCAGTTTGATCCGTAAGACTCCCTAACGTATATTAAACCCTCTCTCGAAGCGAATAACGTCTAACCCTATGTTAAGTAGTGGAACTCTCTTTCTCTTATAATAACCCCCTAGAATAGCAGTAAATCGATCTATGAACTCCCATATTAGGTTTCACCCTAATCCAGCAAAATCCCATCACCCTATCTCTAGGCGTGCGATCAACTCCGCTTAAGTATGCTAGATCTACTCTTAGGCAGGATCTATTCCTCCTCCACCTAAGCACATAAAATTGGGATTAAGCATGTATAATTAAAAACAAACTAAGTATTTATCATATAATTCAGAAAATAATAATAAGATCCATCATATGTTTTGTAATAGTCCGATTTTGGGGCTAGTCGGAATAGTGGTCTCAGGACCACTAATTCGAGGTTGAGGAAAATTATTTTTGTATTATTTTATGTGTTATGGTATTAATATATGACTATATGGAAATTTTGGTGCTTTAATTTTAGCAATAGCACGATTAATTGAGAAAAAAGGACTGAATCGCATGAGATGCAAAAGTTCTATTTTATAATGTGGGGGTACCTAATAGCTATAAAATATAAATTTGGGGGATTTTAAAGTGCAATTAGGCCATATAGAGTGTGTTGGCCGGCCATAGGAAGCTAGGGGAGACAAGAGCATTAATTTTAGTCAAATTTGGTGACATTAGGTGAATAAAAAATGAATAAAATAAGAGAAGTAAAGAGAAAGCTATCATCTTTTTACCTCTTTTCTTCTTCCACCAATTTTTACACTCAAGAAAGGGCTATGGAAGCTTGAAATTTTCAGCAATCTTCAATCCTTGCTAGTAAGTGATTTTGGTGATTTTATTTGATAATCTTTGTACTTTTGGAGTCCCCAAAGCTTAAGCTAGCTAATGAAGGGACTAATTTGAGATATGGTTGAGAGTCTAGGGACTTACCATGAGAGTATTCATGTTTTTTGCTGAGTTTTTTATGGAGGAAAATGAATGATAGTGAGTTAAGGAACAACTTTTGTGAAAGGTGTTACCATGAAAACACATAAATAGGACTTGAATGCAAAGATTTAATTTGTGTCATAAATGCATGAAATAGTTTGAATGGTGAGCAGTTGTAAGAGGAATAAATGTTCATTTATGCTTGTTTATCGAGAAAATGTGATGAGAAATAATTCACGAGCCTAGGGCAAAATCATAATTTTGCCAAAATACAAGGGTAAAATGGTCATTTTGCCCAAATGTAGATTTCAATGCATTATTATCATAGAATGATCTGAACGAATTTAATTTCCTTGTTATAGACCAAGAAGAGCGTGGAATCAACCTTGACCGTGGAAAAGGCAAGGTGACGGATTAAGTTGTTGGTTAACACTTTTTGCATCGAGGTAAGATTATGTGTAAACAATGTATATTTCCGTAAACATTATGTGGTTAATTAGTGTATGGCATGATTGAGAACATGTGTGGGTTTAGTAGATTGAATGTAGTAGTCATTGAATAATTATTGTATGAATAATGAAATAATCATATGAATGTGTAATGGCTACACTTGATGGTGGACTGTGTGCGATACAACCTTGTTGTTTAATTACGATGGGATAAGTGCGATACCATCGTCTATTTATCATTTGGTGGGCTGTGTGGGATACCACCGTAATTATCCTTTTGGTGGGCTATGTGCGATACCACCCTAATAAAGACTGATCGTGGGCTAAGTGCAAAACCACCAAGCGATCTAACCATGAGTAATGCATTTAGATGTGTTGTTTTACGTGATTTTGTGACGCTAAGTGCAAGGGATCCGATAATGAATGTATGCATTATGATTGTGATGTGGTTAGAGTACGTGAATGGAGGTTATGAGTAAGCATGATCATGAATGTAGATTGTTTCTTGTTTAGTGCAAAATGCTATGAAACTGTTTAATACATGTTGATATGTATTATATTGTTTACATATAAACTTACTAAGCTAAAAGCTTACTCTCCCCTTTTCTTTCCCTTGTTTTATAGAGCTTAAAAGTCGAGCCGGGATACGCTGATAACCAAGAGACCGCCCACACTATCTGCTCACTTCAGTATAAATAGACTTAGTGATTTTGTGTATGGCATGTATAGGGGCTAGACTAGATAGATTATTTTGTTATTTTGGCCAAAGGTGTATTGGCTCTTGCTAAGATATTTGTTGTGTAAATTGTCAAGAACGATGGCATACTTTATCATTTATGAAATTACAAAGTTATCAATGAGAGTACATGTTGAATTAAAAGATGTGTTTTAATATATTGAATGGACTCATGTAGTATAAGATATAGGGGTGCTAGAAGATGGACAAATAGCCTTGTCCTGTCCACATGGGTAGGCACACGGGCGTGTGTCTAAACCATGTGTGACACACGGTCAGCCCACGGGTGTGCAACTTGGCTGTATGTCCCCTGCATGTTAGCATTCTAAATTAGGACAGACCATGGCCCATCCACACGGGCGTTCAAGGCCATGTGATTATAGTTAGTAACCTCCCATGGTTTGAAGACACGGGCATGTTGTGAGGGTACACGGGCATGCCCCATTTCACATGGGCGTGTGCCCTAACCGTGGTGTTAAAACAGAATGTAGGAGTTTTAAGCACAGGCTGAAGACATGGGTGTGGGTGCAAACCCACGGGCGTGTTACATGATACACGGGCGTATGATCCTTGTATAGAAAAGAGAAAATTTTTAGGAATCGAAAAAGTTCTGATATGGTCTCGAGAGCCTTCTCGGGTACGAAAATAGCCTAGTAAGTCTAGAATAAGGCTGCCAGAGAAATGTAGAAGTGTAGTCACATTGAGCCTAAGTGGTGTTTAAGTGGCATTGGTTTGGGTAATACCTCGGGCTCGGTTCTGGTGTAAAACTCGGGTAAGGGGTGTTTAAAGGTTTCATCCCCTTCAGGTATCTGAAGGGTTTAGTTCATAACAAATAAAGAAAACATCTCAAGAGAAAAGATAAAACAAAACATAAGAAATCCCTAAAATTCCCTGAAGGAATTGAAGGAGAAATCCGCCGTCTTGAGTAGAACTTCAGCTTCTTAAGATGGATCAACTGGCTATCTTCGAGTGATTCCCACAATTCTGACCTTTTCGGCTTGGCTCTTTGGCCTAGCTAACAGCCCCCTTTCAGCTGATACTTAGGGGGTTTATATAGGCTCTTGAAATACATTTCTTTCTCCCCAAGTATCCAAATCCGAGTGAAACTGCTCTTTCCAGCGACAGTGACACGGCCATGGCACACGCTCGTGTGGATCATGGCCAGGCCGTGCTCGGATTCTTTAATGAGACACTGCCTTGTGAATCAGGGGTCAGGCCGTGTTCTAGTAGCTCGGTGAGGCACAACCGTGTGGGCTTAAGTCAGGCCGTGTCGATTTCTTCCTTGGCCCAATTTTCTCCGTTTTGGGCCCGTTTCTCGTTCTTTTTGTCCTCGAGTGCTTTCATGGATATAAGTCATAAAAAGAAGGATTAAAAGCACATTTTTATATAAATCAAGGGATAAATCATCCAAAAGCATACTAAATGTGGGATTAAAATATGTTATAATTAAGGTTTATCAAATTCCCCCACACTTAAGCTTTTGATTGTCCTCAAGCAAAATTCTCAACTTACAATTAAAATGAACTTTCCATAATTCACAATTCCTCTCAACAATGTCTCATCATAATTCATGGATAATTTATAGATGGATAATTCAACTCAAAAAGTCCTAAAGATTCAAACAAGATAAGTCATACATTTGTAGCACAAAAATATAGGTGTTTCCCTTTATCTAAATAATTACCTTTAATTCAAAACCTACAAGGATTGACATCCTCACAACAGATTCACTCAAATCACTCAAAAAGTGTTTAAGGTTCAAAATTAGAAGATCACTCATAAGTCGAACATGAAAAGTTAATCCTATAGGCTTGCCAGAAAATCAAATCTCCACCACTGTAAAACGAGATGACAAACAGATCAAAAGGTCTTTGTCAGGGTTGTAACGGGGCTAGGGTTAAAGGTGTGGATAAAGGCTGAATTAGAAGGTTAGAATCGAGATTGACCTGATAAATTACCTAACTAGAAAAAAATGAACTAATCTTAAATAATTACCTCAATTGAAAAATACTGATAATACGAGCTTTTTCCTTTGATGATTGGACTTTAACTGTATAAGCTCACTCTAATACTGAATATACTTCGTCGTTTTTTTAAAAAACAAACTATAAAAATTACTAATGACTTTAACGACTGAAATATAAAACATAGTTAGGTAACTGTTCAAGATCAAATCTCGACAAAAAGGGTAATTAGAAGGATGGTAATAACAAATACAAAGGGTTTTGGGTTATATTAGTGGGTGAGTCAATAAAAAGGGTTGTTAGGCTCAACGAGGTTCACTAGGGGTTAATTATGAAGGTTGGCTTTTTAGTGGAGTAAGTAGGTTAAAACCTAAGTGCCTTTATCATCTCGGTATATCAAATCATAACTTTGGTCTTGACATATATAATCAAGGCAAGTTCTAGAATAACAGTTCATAGTTGACAGACTCATAATCAATAAAGTGAGAATGAAAAAAAATGTATGCTCTATAAGGCTCAAAATCTCACAAACAAGTTATGGGTGTTTTGATATCAACCTCGTAAATTTTAAATTTCAAAGTAATATTCAAATTTAGGTTAACAACCTAGCAAAAATTTTAATTCTTGAAAAAATAGACTTATCATGCTTCATTCTCTAGTATCTTAAAATTTAATCATCAATGCACAATTATCAATGACTTACTCTAAAACACATCAATAAAAATCATAAATCATCAGAAATTTCATCCTAATTAGTAATATGAGGAAATTACTTTAGAACAAGTATAAATTCAGGGTTTTGAGAATAGTGAAAAAAAGTTAGGCACTTCTATCCTCAGGATAGAAAATCATGCAAAAAGTTCGGCATTTTCTCAAAATAACTATTCACCCCCACACTTAAGATGTACATTGCCCTCAATGTACAAAGATATATAATGAGAATTAATTAGAAAATCAAAAGAGAGGGGAGAAAAAAAAACACTTCCTGAATTACGGATGAGATCCTTGGAGGATGTGGAAAATACGTGGCGTCAGGTGACTTTATTGAATTTCTCCTAGTTATATGTTTGTGTATATGGAGTGTGCAATTTATTCTGCAAAGTCACTAGTTAAAAATCTTGGTGGCGTAATAGATATGTGTTAGAGATACCCGAATAGTTAGATAGCCAATGATAAAAGTTTGCAATAAAATAAATAAAAGTTCCAGTTAAGAACTAAAAATAAAAACATAAAATAAAGAAAAGAAAATTAAGGATAACAAATTAAGAGGACTCAGAGGTCCTCATCATTGGTCGGGTCTTGTGGAGGTGCTGGTGGTGAGATATGGAGATGCTGGCATATATGTTGAAGGGTGGCTTCTATCTCATCAAAACATCGAGTATTTTCGATGAAATACAGCTCGAACTGGTCGAGTTGTGCAGAAATATCGGCTAATTAAGTTGCTGCATGGGATGGCCACTGGCTCAGAATCGGTGCCTCCTGTGATGGATATGGGACATCATCAGTAATGTTCTCATGCTCCCTCTTGTCTGTGGGTGTCACTAATCGGTACTGAGGGGGGTCGATCCCTCGACGGTGTTTAATCATCCTCATGTGTAGCATCGTCTGGATGCCCTGAGGTGCCATCTACCCAATCATTGTGAGGGAGGATCTCTGTTCGTCGGTGTTAAGGAGGCTAAAGTGTTGAGCCAACCGTGTTATATATGGGTCCATCAATAGAATTCCCTTCTTGTGCGCCTCTATTTGATGCTAAATTGCGCATGCAATGAAATATGCCAGGTCGAAAACATGCCCTTCTGCTATGCACGATAAGTAGTAGACATCGTGCTTGTTTACCACGCCGGTGCTCTCACGTCGCCTGTGATGGTGTGAGCGAGAATGGCGTGAATATACCTCAGGGGTGTGAGAAGGGCTGTCGCCTTACAGCGACTGGGGTCGTAGGTGCTTGTGGTGGGGCCTAGGCTGCGCCAGCAGCTGAGCGGAGTGCAATGGAGTTGACGGTTTAATCCAGAGAGTGGATTTCTTCTATAAATTACGGTGTATAAAGCCTGAGTGTCGAGCCGAATTACGGTATGCTCAGTCGACGCACCGTGCCTCCTAAACGGAATTGGATGGTACCCAGGTCGTCAAATTATGCCATCACTATCTGCAATGTGAAAGTGGTGCAGAATTCTAGTGTGAGCTCTAAGTATGTGGGCTCGATGATTGAAAAAAATTGCTCCCACGGGTCAGTCGAGAGGAAGGCTCGAATATCGGTTGTGAGCCCGACTTGTTCTATTGCGTCCCAATCGATGCACCTACCGGTGCCTAGGGGTCTATACCAGATTGCCTTGTAGCGCTCTTCCTGAGCTGCCTGAGAGAATCAGAGGAATAGGTGTCGTAGCTCGGAAGAAGCACTTGCTGAGGATGACCCGGGCCGATTTCTTTTCTTGCTTGGGGTGGCTGTAGATCGTTTTGGCCGTGATGATGACATGATACCAGGGGTGATGGTGGTAGATTTCTACTGGACACGGGTTAGGCATGGCTGTGGCTTGGGTTTGCAGCACAAACACAGTGGTGGCTGGGGCATGGAGTTTCGGCAGCAGGACGATGGTGAGGGCGTGCGAGTGGTTTTTGTAAGGTTTTTGGTGAGGAAACGGGAGTTAAGGAGGTTTTGGTAAGGTGGGGAATATGGGTGTGACCGGATTTTGGGAGGAGGGATGCTGAGAATTGATTTTGAGGTAGGTTTTGGGAAACTGATGGTTTAATTTGGTTAAATAGGGGAAGGGACATGGGCCATCGCAACGCCCGTTCTCTATTTTAAAGTGCACGTGTTTTTCGCGATTTCAAATTTTAGGCACGTTCAGGTGGATTTGCCACGGCCGTGTTGCATATGACACGCCTGTGCTCGATAAGTCAGTAACCTCACACAGTTGGGTAGCACGGGCATGTTTAGCCCGTGGTATGCAAGTCAATGGGTTTACACGATCGTGGGGCACAAGCGTGTGTACCCCGTACTTGACAAGTTAGTAACCTCGCACGGTTGGTTGGCACAGGCGTGGCCTAGTATCGCAGCCCGTGTTGGAAAAAGAAATTTTTCTCTGTTTGTGCACGACTACTGGCACGCCCCTGGTTCGTCCTCTGTCTTCCACATGGCCATGGGCATGCCCGTGTTCAAAGCCATGTGGTTTAAAACCTGTGCTTTTATTATACTGATTTAGTATGGAGATAGATGCTGAATAAAAATAAAAATGAAAATGAAAATGAAAATAAAATGTTAGTGAATTTAGTGCTCGGGCTGCCTTCCGAGAAACACTTGTTTATAGTCTTAAGCTAGACTTTCCCTGTTTTCGGTTCTAAAAAAGGTTCATGGAGCAGAAGCTCCTCTCTCATATCTCCAAAATCTGCACCATTATAATTTTTAAGTCAGTGACCGTTGACAAACCGTAAAAGAAACATATTTTAATCCCACATTTAGTATGTTTTTGGATGATTTATCCCTCGATTTATGTAAAAAAGTGCTCTTAATCCTTTCTTTTCATATCTTATACCCAGGAAAGCACCCGAGGATGAAAAGAACACAAAACGGGCCCAAAATGGAGTAAATGAGCCATATCACGAAATCGACAGGCCTGGCCCAAAGATCACACGGCCGTGCCTCATTAAGAAATCAGAGCACGGCCTTACGACTCATTACACAGGCGTGTGACATGGCCATGCCCCTGTCGTGGCATTAGAAAAATTCAATCGGAAAAGGATACTTAGGGAGAAAGAATTGCATTCCAAGAGCCTATATAAACCCCCTAAGTACCACACTTGAGAGCAGGCGTCGAGCTAGGCCAAGGAGCCAAGCCGGAAAGGTCAAAATTGTGGGAATCACTCGAAGTTAGCCAGTTGATCCATCCCAAGAAGTTGGAATTATACTCAACACAGCGGATTTCTCCTTCAATTCCTTCAGGGGTTTTAGGGATTTCTTATGTTTTGTTTTATCTTTTCTCTTGAGATGTTTTCTTATTTTGTTATGAACTAAACCCTTCAGATACCTGAAGGGGATGAAACCTATGATGGATCTTGTTATTATTTTCTGAATTATATGATAAATACTTAGTTTGTTCTTAATTATGCATGCTTAATCCAAATCTGATGTGCTTAGGTGGAGGAGAAATAGACCCTGCCTAAGAGTAGATCTAGCATAATTAAGCGAAGTTGATCGCACGCCTAGAGATAGGGTGACGAGATTTTTCCGGATTAGGGTGAAACCTAATATGGGAATCCATAGATCGATTTACTGCTATTCTAGGGGGTTATTATAAGAGAACGAGAGTTCCACTAATTAACCTAGGGTTAGACATTATTTGCCTGGAGAGAGGGTTTAATATAAGTTAGGGAGTCCTACGAATCAAACTAAGTAAATAAATCGTATGGTTCAGGGTTAGATAACAAGTGAAGTCTAGGTGGATTCTTGCTGCGGGTATCGTCGTGATCAATTGAGTTTTTCTTCAAGTTATTTTCCAATTCGTTCTTTTTATCTTTGTGTCCTTAGCTTAGTAGTCGTTAATATAGATTAAAGCAACTCAATTTTATTTTAGGCTAAATAATAAAAAGAAAGTTAGTATTAGTACTTTTAGTTTCTTTGGGTTCGACAATCCGGTCTTGCCTAAGCTATACTACTGTTCGATAGGTACACTTGCCTTTAATCGTTGTCAGAGTTAGTTTCCAGGTTCTATCACATTCGTCTACCTCGTTCATCTGTATCATTCTTTTCTTTCCTGCAGCTTTAAGATCAAAATTTAAAAATTTTATAGCCCAAAAAGCTTTGTGTTCTAACTCGAATGGTAGATGACAGATTTTCCCGTATACAAGTTTGTATGGAGATGTTCCTAAAGGGGTTTTAAACACTGTTCTATAGGCTCGTAGGGCATCATCTACTTTTAATGCCCAATCTTTTCTGTTTGATTCAACCATTTTTTCTAGGATGCGTTTAAGTTCTCGGTTTGCTACTTCAACTTGCCCACTGGTTTGAGGGTGATATGGGGTAGCTATCCTGTGGTGTACTCCATATTTTTTTAAGACTTAGTCAAATTAAGTATTACAGAAATGAGTGCCCCTATCACTAATGATAGCTCTATGTGTTCCAAATTGAGAGAACAATTTCTTGAGAAACTTATCTACTACTCTAGCATTATTGGTGGGTAAAGCTTCAGCTTCCACCAATTTTTGACATGTAATCAACTGCCACTAGGATGTATTTATTTCCAAATGAACTAGGGAATGGACCCATAAAATCAATACCCCATACATCAAATATTTCACACGATAGCATATATGTTTGAGGCATTTCATCACGTTTAGAAACATTACCTGTTCTTTGGCATTTATCACACAAAATGACATACTTGTTGGTATCCTTAAATAGATTAGGCCAATAAAAACCTGATTCGAGTATTTTATGTGATGTCTTAATGCCACCGTAGTGTCCTCCTGAAGGTCCTGAATGGTAATGTTCTAGGATTTTGCTTGCTTCTGCCTTTGTAACGAATATTTGAATTACCTGATCTGCACATATACAGAAAAGAAAGGGATCTTCCCAAAAATAGTTTTTCGCATTAGTAAAGAATCGCTTCTTTTGGTGATGTGTTAGTCTTTTTGGCAAAATGTTAGCAGCTAAATAATTCGCAATATCTGCAAACCATGGTACCTTAGAATGTGTTATAGAAAAGAGTTTTCCTTCGAGAAACGAGTCATTTATCTCACTTTCATCGAGCTCTTTGGTATGTGGATTTTCAAGTCGAGAGAGGTGATCCGCTACAAGATTCTCAGCTCCCTTCTTATCTTGTATCTCTAAGTCAAATTCCTGTAAGAGTAAAATCCATCGTATGAGTCGAGGTTTTGCATCGGGTTTGTTTAAAAGATAATAGAGAGCTGAATGGTCAGTGTAAATGACAACTTTGGACAATATTAAATACTGCCTAAATTTGTCAAAAGCAAAAACTACAGCTAGCAATTCTTTCTCTGTGGTGGTGTAGTTTTCTTGCGCAGGTGTTAATGTTCTGCTAGCGTAGTAAATTGGCTGAAAATGCTTGTCCCTTCATTGTCCCAGAACTGCACCTACTGCAAAATCACTTGCATCACATATTAGCTCAAAGGGTAAGTTCCAATCAAATACAATTATAATTGGAGCATTTATTAATTTATCCTTAAGGATATTAAATGCATCTAAACATTCCTGATTGAAGTTGAAAGGAACATCTTTTTCTAGTAGTTTTGTTAAAGGCTTAGCTATTTTAGAGAAGTCTTTAATAAATCTTCTATAGAACCCTGCATGTCCTAAAAAGCTTCTAATAGTCTTTACTGAACTAGGGGGAGGTAATTTTTCTATGGTTTCAACCTTTGCTTTATCTACCTCAATCCCTTTACTAGAAATCTTATGTCCTAACACAATTCCTTCTCTAACCATAAAGTGACATTTTTCTCAATTCAAAACAAGGTTTGTGTAACACCCCAAACCCGGTCAATACGCCATGACCGAATCTGGCATGTCATAGAGGAAAACATTTTGAAGTAAAACGAGTTAACAATTTAAATTTTTGTGAAAAACTCTTTGTTGTTCTATGTTTGTAGAAATCAGATGTATAATAAGTTAAAAACTGATAATTTACTTTGAAATTCCAGAAATAAATCTTTCAAACTTAATTACAGATCCATAGATTAGAAAAACCTTTTATAATTTTAAAAGAAACCCAAGCGATTATTTTGAAAACCGTTTCTAATTGAAATTTGGAAACTTAAGTTTTGGAAAATAGTTTAAGTTATCGAAAACACTTAAGATGCTAAATATTATCAAATGATTTATGTTACCCGATGGTAACGTTTTGAAAACCATCGCGTTTTGTAGTTTAGAAAACTTTGTACTCAAATTATTATATCAACCATGTAATTTATAAGCCATATTTAAAACAAATCCAAAGCATATAAATATTCCAAAAAAAACATAATTAAAGAGGCCTTATTACAAATCCATAAAAAGATGGAAACCAAATTAAAATAAAGTACCCAAATGGAAGTTCATGTAAAACCAATTTTTATTGCATGGCCTCCTCGAGTTCATCCGGCTCCTTATCTGCGAATTTACGAATCACCTGAAAAGGTAAGGGAGAAGGTGAGTCACCAAGACTCAGTGCATAATCCCTCTCCCGGGTAAATGCCACATACTTACACAAATTATAACCAAGCAATATATACAATGCACCCAACCTAGCCATCCATAACTCCTTTTCTACCCCGTGTGGTACAAACCACTGGTGGTGCCAAACCACTGGTGACCCAAAGTCACAATATCCAATAATGTGATGCCAAATCACTGGTGACCCAAAGTCACGAATAATCAAGTTGTGGGGCCAACCCACGTGTGATACCAAATCACTGGCGACGATCCCAATACATCAAATGTGGGGCCAACCCACGGTGGTGTGAAACCACTGGGACGAGTCGCTATGAGGTGCCAAACCTCTGGTGTCCCAAAGACACCAAATATAAACGATCCAGGTGTGGGGCCAACCCACGTGTGATACCAAATCACTGGTGACGATCCCAATACATCAAATGTGGGGCCAACCCACAGTGGTGCAAAACCACTGGGACGAGTCGCTATGAGTTGCCAAACCTCTGGTGTCCCAAAGACATGATATATGTGGTACCAAACCATTGGAGGTGCCAAACCCCTGGTGTCCCAAAGACACGGATATCAAATCTTCCCCCTCCTCTCATATCACCCATACCAATGCAATAGATAAACAAATCATGTCATTATACTTTATTAGGAAATCACATAGAAATTCCATAACATAAATTGTATCATCATGCATCATTATGCAAAAGTCATATCGAAACGGACTTACCCGATTCCTTGCTTATACCCATCATGGTACCATATCAAGATCTCATAATTTTCCACTTTAACAACATAATTAGTTATTTAACACATATATACATATTACTGAATTATAAAGTGTGTAAGGTACACACCTTTCACCAATGCAAATACTAACTTCTGAAGATCTGATCTACCGCACTAGATCACCTTGTCCTACATTCGGCCAAACCACCAAAACTATAAGCAAAACCATTCGGCCAACAACACATCTTAATCCCAATAGCCTTAGGCTTTTCATCCTCAAAAAAAATAATAAATCGACATGAATCCTTACCACTTGACTTACCAATTTTGATTGCTAGAGAAGTAAGGCTTAGATCAAATGCTTCCAAAGTCCCAAAGAGCCTATAAGAATAATCGGTTCCTAATAATAGTTAGAACCTTGCAACAGATGTCCAAAAATTCGGCCTTTGCCCTCATGATAAGTTACATAGAAAAGAAGAAAGAAACAAAGGAAATACGGCCACGAATACTTACCCCCTTCCAAAACCGATTGAAGAAAACCAAATGAAGACCTACCCTTGTTGATATTCGGCCAAGACAAATCAAAAAGAGAATGGAAGTTTCGGCAATATGTTTTAATGGTGAAGGAAATTTCGGCTATGGTTGATTTGTAATAACAAAAAAGGATTCGGATAGAGTGGAGAAAGAGAAAAGAAAAGGAAGAAAAAGAAAGAAATTACAATGGGAGAAGGATGTTTTCGATTTTGAGCAAAAGTGGAAGAAAGAAAAAGAGAAATGGGGAGAAAGAAGATTCGGCTAACCACTAAAGAAGAAGAAAAAGATGAAGGGGAAGAGAATTGGTTTTAGGCTACAAAGAAAATGAAATATGAAAGAGACTCAAATGGATATTTGGCCAAATGCCAAAGAGAAGAATTTGGTAAACCACAATGGTCTTTTCGGCTTTGACACAAAACAAGAAAACAATACCAAAACTAAAACAAAATTTCACCTTATTGCCAAGGACATATTCGGCTATAGAGAGAGTTTGTGGAGAGAAAAGAAATTGATGCTCAAATGCTTAGGAAAAATGGCCAACAAGCTACCAACCTACCAAAGCCTCCAACAAAAATCGGTCAACCCCTCCCCTAGACCAAAATGTCGTCCACATACATGGACTAATGGCCATAGAAAAGTTTCCAAAACAACTTCCTTAAGCCAAGCCTTATGTCCCCCCATCCTTCCATAAATCTTAAGATTCCTTTCCCAAAGTTCAAGTTTTCCTAAACTAATATTCAACTTGCCATAAAATTGAAAGTCCAACCTTCCATAATTAGAACTTGGCCGACACTTAATGCTAGGATGCATAAAAATAAAGTCCTCAAAATGCATCCCATACTACTCGAACCACTTCCCTCAAGCAACCTTTTATGCGTCTTATCCACTATGCCACTAACTCCTCTTGTGTTAAAATTTAACACTTAAACTAACTTAAGTATCAAGTTCACTTAATCCACTTCACTAAATTTTTAATACTAATAATTATTCTAACTTCATAAATAAAATCAAGACTTCACAAGACTATGCTAAACACACAAAAATTCATACCCGAGCCAACACAAATAACAAGATAATACTCTAATTTTTTTAGGATGTTACAATTCTACCCTCCTTAAGAAAATTTCATCCTCGAAATTACCTGATCAAAAGAGTTGAGGGTACTGCTGCCTCATCACATCCTCCGGTTCCCATGTAGCTTCTTCTATGCCATGGTTCCGCCATAAAACCTTCACTAATGGAACTGATTTCCTATGTAACACTTTCACGTCTCAATCTAGAATCTACACTAGTTCCTCTTCCACCGTCAGATCTGGACTCACCTCTATTTCCTCTACTGCCACAACATACGATGGATCAGAACGATAGCGTCTAAGCACGGAGAATCTGACTCAGCTCTGATGGCAACTCGAGCTGATAGGCTACTAGTCCCACTCGTCTCAACACCTTATGCGGCCCAATAAACCTTGGACTTAACTTGCCTTTTCTCCCAAATCTTAACACTTTCTTCCATGGCGAGACCTTCAGAAAAACCTTGTCACCCACGGCAAACTCTATATCCCTCCGCTTGAGATCGGCATCTAACTTCTGCCTATCCGAAGCTTCCTTCAACCGAGCTTGAATCATCTTAACCTTATCCTCAGTCTCTGCAACCAACTCTGGTCCTAACATCTAACACTCACCCAACTCTGTCCAGCAAGTAAGTGTGCGACACCTCCTACCATACAACACCTCATATGGTGCCATCTTAATGCGTGCCTGATAACTATTGTTGTATGCGAACTCAGCTAATGGTAAAAACTCTTCCCAGCTGCCTCTGAAGTCCAAAACACAACCCCTCAACATATCCTCTAAAATCTGTATGACCCTTTCCGATCGCCGTCGATTTGCGGATGAAATGCGATGATCAAATCCAACCGCGTACCCAAAGCCTGATATAACGCTCTCCAAAACCTCGACGTAAATCTAGGATCCCTGTCCGAGATGATCGACATCGGCACACCGTGCAACCTCACTATCTCCGCCACATACAACTTAGCTAACCTCTGAAGCGAGTAATCCACCCTTACCGGAATAAAATGAGCTGACTTAGTCAGACGATCCACAATCGCCCAAACTGAGTCCTTCTTACTAGGCGAAAGGGGTAATCCACTGACAAAGTCCATAGTGATCCTCTCTCACTTTCACTGTGGAATCTTCACCGGTGAAATAACCCGACTTGTGAATCGATGTTCGACCTTGACTTGACTTGGCGACGCGTCGGACATTTACCCACAAACTCGCCATTACCTCCGCTTGGACACTGCACCAAAACTGCTCTCTTAAATCCCGATACATCTTGCTACCTCCAAGATGCATAGCATATGGGCTGCTATGTGCATCTCGAAGAATCCTTTGCCTCAACTAAACATCCTTCGGCATACAAGCTCTCCCTTTAAAACACAAAACTCCATCACTGGACAAACTATAATCCTCTAAACCTCCATTCTGAGCCTGTAACCTCCGATCATTCAAACCATCATCCTCTAACTGTTTCTCCTTGATTTGCTTTAACCAAGTCGGCTTGACTTGCAATTCTGCCAAAAGACTCCCATCGTCATATAAGCTAAGACGAGCAAACATCAATCTTAAGTCTGATACAACCTTACGGCTCAATGCGTCTGCCACCACGTTAGCCTTGCCTGGATGATACTCAATCGAACAGTTGTAGTCCTTCAACAACTCAATCCATCTACGCTGCCTCAAATTCAAATCCTTCTGAGTCAAAAGATACTTAAGACTCTTATGATCCGTGTAGACTATCGACTTCTCTCCGTACAAATAGTGTCTCCAAATCTTCAAAGCAAAAATCACTGCAGTCAATTCCAAATCATGTGTCGGGTAGTTAACTTCATGTGGTCTCAACTGTCGAGATGCATAAGCCACTACCTTTCCTTCCTGCATCAGCACACATCCCAAACCAGTATGTGATGCATCACAGTAAACCGTGAATTCCTTGCCTACCTCAGGTTGAATCAAAATCGGAGCTTCAGTCAGAATCTTCTTCAACTTGTCGAAACTTCCTTGCTGCTTCTCAGTCCACACAAATGGAACTCCTTTCCTCAATAACTTAGTCATTGGTGCTGCTATCAAAGAAAATCCTTCCATAAATCTTCGGTAATACCCCGCCTGACCTAGAAAACTCCGAATCTCGACCACGACTTACTTAGCGGCTTCCACTCCAACATCGCCTCAATCTTCCGAGGATCCACTCTAATCCCTCACCGATACTACGTGACCCAAGAAAGTCACCTCTCTAGCCGAACTCGCACTTACTAAATTTGCCATAAAGCTGCTTTTCCCTCAAAATCTGCAACACTACTCGCGAATGTGCATCATGCTCCTCTTCTGACTTTGAGTATACCAAAATATCGTCTATGAATACTACAACAAACTGATCCAAAAACTGCTGGAAAACCCGATTCATCAAGTCCATGAATGCTGTCGGCGCGTTAGTCAACCCAAATGGCATCACCAGAAATTCGTAATGCCCATACCGAGTGCGAAATGCTGTCTTGTGGATATCAGCCTCTTTCACCTTCAGCTGATGATATCCAGACCTTAAATCAATCTTGGAAAAAACCGCTGCCCCCTTAAGCTGATCAAACAACTCATCTATCCTTGGCAAAGGATACTTGTTTTTGATCGTCAGCTTATTCAACTGGCGGTAATCAATACACATCTGCATCGTACCTTCCTTCTTCTTGACAAAAAGTACTGGCGCTCCCCATGGCGAAACACTTGGTCGGATAAAACCTCGATCCAACAACTCCTGAATCTGAGCCTTTAATTCCCCTAATTCCTTCGGTGCCATCCTATACGGAGCGATAGACACTGGCGCAGCTCCGGGTAACAGATCTATACCAAATTCAACTTCACGATCCGGAGGCAGTCCCGGAAGTTCTCCTGGAAATACGTCCGCATATTCCTTTACCGTTCGAACATTCCCCACAGTAGACTCCCTAGCCTCCAACGTACACACATGGACCACAAATGCCTCACAGCCCTTCCTGACCATCTTCACAGCTCTCAACGCAGATACCACGTTGGATAGATAATCTCTTCTATTACCTATCATGACCACTTATTCGCCATCAGCTGTCTTCAAAACCATGCGCTTAGCAGCGCAATCCAAACTTGCTTGGTATTTGACCAACCAATCCATCCCAAGAATCAGATCAAACTCCCTAAATGGCAGTTCCATCAGATCAGCTACGAACACTACCCCTTGAAGTTCAAGGGGTACATCCCTATACAGCTTATTTACTTCTACAGAGTGACCTAGAGGGCTAAGTACTATCATCTTCCTAGAAGTAGTCTCAGAGTCCAGATTCATAGTCTCTACAATGCTACTAGCAACATACGAATGTGTCAAACCCACATCTATCAAAGCAGTATATGGTACACCAAAGATTAAGAACGTACCGGTTATGATGTCCGGTGTGTCGCCCTCCTCTCGACGTCTCGCTGCGTACACCAAACCAGGCTGTCTTGCCTCAGTGTTGCCTGCACCTCTACCCGATGCTCCGCGGCCTCGACCAGAACCATTACCTCCTCTACCATTACCACGACCTCTCTGCAGTGGCGGTCCTTCCCTTCTAAACTGAGCACGACCTTGACCCTCAGACTGATTCCTGGCTAGCTTACGTGGACAGTCTCTCACACAATGATCCAGTGAGCCACACTCAAAACATCCTTTTCCTCCGATTCAACATTCGCCCCAATGATATTTCCCACATCGATTACATCGTGGCTTTGGTCCTCGATTAGCGATGCGCCTCCTGGGACGATTCGGCCCACTCTGCCTAGCCCTCTTCTGAGAATTACTGGCTGACCCGGATGACCCATAACCTCTCTTATGCTTATTCTGGTCGTGACTCTGCCTTACAGATTCCTTTATCCCTTCGGCTATCTTAGCCTTTTCAACTAAAGCAGCAAACTCTCGCTCCTGATGTGGAGCAATCAGCAATCAAAGCTCGTCCCTCAATCTATCTTCAACCGGACACATCGCTCGTGCTCCGAAACCACGATGCCTCCAGCATATCGGCTCAGTCTTAAAAATTCTACCTCATATTCTGATACGGACTTACTACCCTGGACCAAACTCAGAAATGCTTTACGCTGCACATCAATATAGTTAGACCCAACATATTTCTTCTGATACGCTGCCTTGAAATAATCCCAAGTGAGATCCTCCGCCGCAGCACTATTCCGTACCGTGAGCCACCACTGATATGACTCATCCCAAAGAAGCGACACTATCCCTTTCAGCTTTTCTTCAGCATTCAGATCCAAGTCGTCCATGATTCGCTCCATCGCCTCTAACCAATACTCAGCCGTACTAGGAGCCACACCTGAAACACCTCGAAATACCTCAGCTCTATTAGCTCGGAGTCGCTCAGATACGGATTTTCGAGCTCCCGTGCCTCCACCTAATCCAGCTACCCTCTCAAGAACTCGCAGCACCGCCTGAGACACTGCGTCATCCCCCGTTTGATCCTGATGCTCAACTCCAACTGCTGGTGGTGGGGGTGGTAGTACCTCATTTTCGGATCCTTGACCAGACCTCACTGGCTCAGACACAGCCATCCTACCTCGACCGCGTCCACGAGTAATACGACCTTGACCTCGAGTACTTATGTCTAAAGTCTCGACTTATCTGATTTAAAAGTTTTATGCATTAGTCATTATTCCACTTTCTTTAAAGCACAGTTTTATGAAAAGTTTTAATAAGAGGTTGTTTCACGAGTACATCCAACCTATAGTTTTGGGTCTCTAGAGTAGTTTCTACTACTATTCAATCATGTCATTAACATCATAATCATACCATCAAAATCAACAGTTTGAGGTACTTACCTGGGCGGATCGGTGCCGGAGACTCGGTGTCATGCCTTTCCAACCATATAATTTTAAACAAAACATTTTAAGACCATACTTTAAATCATTTTGGGCCTTGGGCCCACAGCCGAGCTTTTGAACTTCGCTCTGATACCAATTTATAACACCCCAAACCCGGTCAAAACGCCATGACCGAATCTGGCATGTCACAGAGGAAAACATTTTGAAGTAAAACGAGTTAACAATTTAAATTTTTGTGAAAAACTCTTTGTTGTTCTATGTTTGTAGAAATCAGATGTATAATAAGTTAAAAACTGATAATTTACTTTGAAATTCCAGAAATAAATCTTTCAAACTTAGTTACAGATCCATAGATTAGAAAAACCTTTTATAATTTTAAAAGAAACCCAAGCGATTATTTTGAAAACCATTTCTAATTGAAATTTGGAAACTTAAGTTTTGGAAAATAGTTTAAGTTATCGAAAACATTTAAGATGTTAAATATTATCAAATGATTTATGTTACCCGATGGTAACGTTTTGAAAACCATCGCGTTTTGTAGTTTAGAAAACTTTGTACTCAAATTATTATATCAACCATGTAATTTATAAGCCATATTTAAAACAAATCCAAAGCATATAAATATTCCAAAAAAAACATAATTAAAGAGGCCTTATTACAAATCCATAAAAAGATGGAAACCAAATTAAAATAAAGTACCCAAATGGAAGTTCATGTAAAACCAATTTTTATTGCATGGCCTCCTCGAGTTCATCCGGCTCCTTATCCGCGAATTTACGAATCACCTGAAAAGGTAAGGGAGAAGGTGAGTCACCAAGACTCAGTGCATAATCCCACTCCTGGGTAAATGCCACATACTTACAATGCACCCAACCTAGCCATCCATAACTCCTTTTCTACCTCGTGTGGTACCAAACCACTGGCGGTGCCAAACCACTGGTGACCCAAAGTCACGATATCCAATAATGTGATGCCAAATCACTGGTGACCCAGAGTCACGAATAATCAAGTTGTGGGGCCAACCCACGTGTGATACCAAATCACTGGCGACGATCCCAATACATCAAATGTGGGGCCAACCCAAGGTGGTGTGAAACCACTGGGACAAGTCGCTATGAGGTGCCAAACCTCTGGTGTCCCAAAGACACGAAATATAAACGATCCAGGAGTGGGGCCAACCCACTTGTGATACCAAATCACTGGCGACGATCCCAATACATCAAATGTGGGGCCAACCCACGATGGTGCGAAACCACTGGGACGAGTCGCTATGAGGTGCCAAACCTCTGGTGTCCCAAAGACACGATATATGTGGTACCAAACCACTGGAGGTGCCAAACCTCTGGTGTCCCAAAGACACGGATATCAAATCTTCCCCCTCCTCTCATATCACCCATACCAATGCAATCGATAAACAAATCATGTCATTATACTTAATTAGGAAATCACATAGAAATTCTATAACATAAATTGTATCATCATGCGTCATTATGCAAAAGTCATATCGAAACGGACTTACCCGATTCCTTGCTTATACCCATCATGGTACCATATCAAGATCTCATAATTTTCCACTTTAATAACATAATTAGTTATTTAACACATATATACATATTACCAATTATAAAGTGTGTAAGGTACACACCTTTCACCAACGCAAATACTAACTTCCGAAGATTCGATCTACCGCACTAGATCACCTTGTCCTACATTCGGCCAAACCACCAAAACTATAAGCAAAACCATTCGGCCAACAACACATCTTAATCCCAATAGCCTTAGGCTTTTCATCCTCAAAAAAAATAATAAATCGACATGAATCCTTACCACTTGACTTACCAATTTTGATTGCTAGAGAAGTAAGGCTTAGATCAAATGCTTCCAAAGTCCCAAAGAGCCTATAAGAATAATCGGTTCCTAATAATAATTAGAACCTTGCAACAGATGTCCAAAAATTCAGCCTTTGCCCTCATGATAAGTTACATAGAAAAGAAGAAAGAAACAAAGGAAATACGGCCATGAATATTTACCCCCTTTCCAAAACCGACTGAAGAAAACCAAATGAAGACCTACCCTTGTTGATATTCGGCCAAGACAAATCAAAAAGAGAATGGGAAGTTTCGGCAATATGTTTTAATGGTGAAGGGAATTTCGGCTATGGTTGATTTGTAATAACAAAAAAGGATTCGGATAGAGTTGAGAAAGAGAAAAGAAAAGGAAAAAAAAGAAAGAAATTGCAATGGGAGAAGGATGTTTTCGATTTTGAGCAAAAGTGGAAGAAAGAAAAAGAGAAATGGGGAGAAGGAAGATTCAGCTAACCACTAAAGAAGAAGAAAAAGATGAAGAGGAAGAGAGTTGGTTTTAGGTTACAAAGAAAACGAAATATGAAAGAGACTCAAATGGATATTCGGCCAAATGCCAAAGAGAAGAATTTGGTAAACCACAATGGTCTTTTCGGCTTTGACACAAAACAAGAAAACAATACCAAAACTAAAACAAAATTTCACCTTATTGCCAAGGACATATTTGGCTATAGAGAGAGTTTGTGGAGAGAAAAGAAATTGATGCTCAAATGCTTAGGAAAAATGGCCAACAAGCTACCAACCTAACAAAGCTTCCAACAAAAATCGGTCAACCCCTCCCCTAGACCAAAATGCCGTCCACATACATGGACTAATGGCCATAGAAGAGTTTCCAAAACAACTTCCTTAAGCCAAGCCTTATGTCCCCCCATCCTTCCATAAATCTTAAGATTCCTTTCCCAAAGTTCAAGTTTTCCTAAACTAATATTCAACTTGCCATAAAATTGAAAGTCCAACCTTCCATAATTAGAACTTGGCCGACACTTAATGCTAGGATGCATAAAAATAAAGTCCTCAAAATGCATTCCATGCTACTCGAACCACTTCCCTCAAGCAACCTTTCATGCGCCTTATCCACTATGCCACTAACTCCTCTTGTGTTAGAATTTAACACTTAAATTAACTTAAGTGTCAAGTTCACTTAATCCACTTCACTAAATTTTTAATACTAATAATTATTCTAACTTCATAAATAAAATCAAGCCTTCACAAGACTATGCTAAACACACAAAAGTTCATACCCGAGCCAACACAAATAACAATATAATACTCTAATTTTTTTAGGATGTTACAGTTTGTTTCCTCACATCTCATTTGAAATCGTTTTAGATTTTTAAGGCAAAAATGGAAGGAATTACCGAATACCAAGAAATCATCCATAAATACCTCCATGATGTCTTCCACGAGTTCGTCAAAGATTGCCAACATGCAACGCTGAAAAGTAGCAAGAGCATTACATAATCCAATAGGCATTCTATGATAAGCAAACGTACCATATGGGCATGTAAATGTTGTCTTCTCTTGGTCTTTAGGATCTATGGGGATTTGGAAGTAGCTGAAGAGTCTGTCCAAGAAGCAGTAGTACATATACCCGGATAGTCTTTCTAAAATTTGATCTACGAAGGGTAGAGGGAAGTGATCTTTTCTGGTGGCATCGTTCAGCTTTCTATAGTCTATACAGACTCTCCAACCTGTTGATAAACAGTAAAAGTAACATATTTTAATCCCACATTTAGCTTACTTTTGGATGAATTATTCCTTGATTTATATAAAAAGGTGCTTTTAATTCTTTCTTTTCATGTCTTATACCTAGGAAAGCACCCGAGGATGAAAAGAACACAAAACAGGCCCAAAACAGAGTAAATGAGCCTGAGCTCGAAATCAACATGGCCTGGCCCAAAGCCCACACGGCCGTGCCTCGTCGATCACTTGGAGCACGGCCTGACCCTCGACTTACACGGCCGTGCCCCAAGATAGAAATCCGAACACGGCTTGAAATTGATCCACACGGGCGTATGCCATGGCCGTGCCCCTCTCGCTGGAATGAGCAATTTCAGTCGGAAAAGAATACTTAGGGAGAAAGAATCGCATTCCAAAGAGCCTATATATATCCCCTAAGTGCCACCTTTAAGAGGGCGACGAGCTAGGCCAATGAGCCAAGCTGGAAAGGTCAGAATTGTGGGAATCACTTAAAGTTAACCAGTTGATCCATCCCAAGAAGCCAGAATTATACTCAAGACGGCAGAATTCTCCTTCAATTCCTTCAGGGTGTTTTAGGAATTTCTTATGTTTTTTTTTATCTTTTCTCTTGAGATGTTTTCTTTATTCATTATGAACTAAACCCTTCAAATACCTGAAGGGGATGAAACCTAGATGAATCTTATTATTTTATTTTTGAATTATATGATAAATACTTAGTTTGTTCTTATTTATGCATGCTTAATCCAAATATGATGTGCTTAGGTGGAGGAGGAATAGACCCTGCTTAAGAGGAGATCTAGCGTAATTAAGCGGAGTTAATCGAACGCCTAGAGATAGGGTTACAAGATTTTCCCGGATTAGGGTGAAACCTAATATGGGAATCCATAGATCGATTTACTACTATTCTGGGGGGTTATTATAAGAGAACGAGAGTTCCACTAATTAACCTAGGGTTAGACGTTATTCGCTTCGAGAGAGGGTTTAATATACGTTAGAGAGTCCTACGGATCAAGATAAGTAAATAAATCATATAATGCAGGGTTAGATAACAAGTGAACTCAAGGTGGATTCTTCATTAGGGTATCGTCGTGATCAATTGAGTTTTTCTTCAAGTTATTTCCCCATTCATTCTTTTTGTCCTTGTCCTTAGCTTAGTCATCGATTAAAACAAACTTCACTTTATTTTTAAGGCTAAATAATAAAAAAGAAAGCTAGTATTAGTACTTTTAGTTCCTTTAGGTTCGACAATCTGGTCTTGCCTAAGCTATACTACTGTTCGATAGGTACACTTGCCTTTAATCGTTGTCAGAGTTAGTTTCCAGGTTCGATCATCTCTTTTATAAATTTTAAAGCTCTGATTTCAGCGATCAGCTGTAACTGTTCTTGTGGGGATTAACTCATTCTTTTCATTGGGCACCATCGTCATACCTCCTTTCTTTGGAACTACCTACACAGGACTTACCCAAGTGCCGTCAGAAATAGGATAAATTATTCATGCATCTAGAAGTTTAATTACCTTGGCTTTGACCACTTCTTTTATGTTGGGGTTTAGCCGTCTCTGGGGTTGCACACACGGCTTGTATTCTTCTTCCATTAAAATTTTATGGGTGCAGAACGAGGGGCTTATACCCTTAATGTCAGAGATTTTCCAAGCTATGGCTTTTTTATGTTCTCTTAGTACCTTTATCAACTCCTCTTTTTCCTTAGGTTGTAGTTCTGAAGAGATGATTATCGATAACATAGAATTGTCCCCGAGGAATGCATATTCTAAGTGTTTTGGCAACTGCTTTAATTCCAATTTGGGTGGCTCATCGATGGAGGATTTCTGTTTTATTTCGTCATTTTTTTCAATGTTTTCTTCTTTCATTTGTCTGAATGACTCATCTCCTTCATCTTGTTCCCCCTCTTCTTGTGTCAGGCACAGTTCCATCGTGTCGTCATGTATGATTTCCTGTAATGAATTTTAAATGATATGATCAGTAGTATCAACAAAATAACAGGAATCATCTTGCTCTTTAGAATATCGCATGGTATCATAAATTTAAAAAATAATCTCTTCGTCACCTATCCTTAATGCAAGTTTGCCGTCACCTACATCAATAATAGCTCTAGCAGTGGCTAAAAAAGAATGCCCTAGAATTAAGGGAACATTAATGTCTTCATCCATGTCTAACACAACAAAACCAACAGGGAAAATGAATTTATCAATTTTCACCAAGACATCTTCGATAACTCCTCTAAGATATTTAATGGATCTATCGACTAACTGAATACTGGTTTTGGTTCCCCAAGATCTAGTTGTTTAACCATTTTGTAAAGCATTAAATTAATACTGGCACCTAGATCAGCTATTGCTTTCTTAATATTTAAACTACCAATTAAACAAGGGATAGTAAAACTTCCTGGGTCTTTTAATTTGTTGGTAACTTGTTTTGGAGGATGGCTGAGCATTCCTCATTAAGTTCCACCGTCGACACTTCTTCAAGCTTCCTTTTATTCGTCAGGAGTTCCTTTAAGAATTTTGCGTACTTCGGCATCTGTGAAATGGCTTCAACAAATGGTAGGTTAATATGTATTTGTTCAAAAAGTTCAAGAAACTTACCATATTGGGCATCTAATTGTTCCTTCTTTAACTTTGCTGGATATGGGATTGGTGGTTTACTTTCTGTGCGTACTGGATTTACATCCTCAACTCCCTCATCTCTTGTTTTGTTATCTTCGTGTGGGATTTGTTTCTTTGGTTTGACTAATTCCTTTCCACTTCTTAATGTAACTGCTTTTACCTATTCTGTTCCTTTAGAAAACATTTCTGCCTGTATTTGACAAATCATCTCAGTAAGTAGTCCAACCGACTTAGTGAGCTCTCCGAATGACTCAGTAAGTTTTTCAACTGACGCTTGTTGATCTTTAAGGGTTCCCTCAGTATCTTGGAAACAGTTTTCTGTGTTTGCCATGAATTTTGTCAGCATCTCTTTGAGGTTTGGCTTCTTCTCTTGTAGATATGGCTGATTTTAGAAGTTTTGAGGAGTTTGTTGTCTTTGATTTCCTTGATTTCCTTGACCTCCCCATGAGAAATTTGGGTGGTTCCTCCAACCTGAATTGTAAGTATTACTATAAGGGTTATTATTAGATCTGAAATTATTACCTATATAGTTCATCTGTTCGCTTTCTGTTCCTGGTTGGTAGGGTGGGTACTCAATCATACCACGCTTACCCTTTTTGTCGCGACTGCATTCTTTCGGGTGTACTGCGAAGAACACAAACTATCAAGCTTTTTATTCATCATCTCCATTTGTGTTGATAGCATGGTTATTGTGTCGATGTTGAAAGCTCCGGCTGATTTTGTCGGTTTCATTCTTGTAACTTGCCACTGATAGTTATTCAGTGACATTTCTTCAATAAACTCGTAGGCTGCTTCAGGAGTTTTATTGTTCAGGGTTCCACCGGCGGCTGAGTCGATTAGTTACCTCGTTGAGGGGTTTACACCGTTATAGAATGTTTGGACTTGTAGCCACAAAGGTAAACCATGGTATGGACACCTTCTCAAGAGATCCTTGTACCTCTCCCATGCATCGAATAATGTCTCTAAATCCGTCTGCACAAAAGAAGAGATATCATTCCGTAATTTGGCCATCTTGGCCCGTGGGAAATATTTTAATAGAAATTTTTCGGTCATTAACGAGTTTAACCACTGTTTGGCTTTATTCCTTAATGAAAAGGGAAATAACCGAAGACGTATGGCATCATCAGAAACGCCATTTATTTTGAAGGTATCACAGAACTCTAAGAAATTAGCTATATGAGTATTTGGGTCTTCGTCCAGCAAACCATCAAATTGAACAAATTGTTGAATCATTTGTATAGTGTTAGGCTTTAATTCAAAATTATTAGCAGCTATAGCAGGCCTAACAATACTCGATTCTGCTCTTGTTAAATGTGGTTTAGCGTAATAAAACATTGCACGTGGAGCATTGCGTTCCCCCACATCATGAGGTTGTGGAATATTCTTGTCCATCCCTTCAGTAGGATTGGATCTGCTTTCTTGATTTTCCTCTGTGTAGTTTAGGGCTCGCCTAATTTCTCTATGATTCCTGCGAGCAGTAGCTTCAATATTACTGTCGTATACTAAAGGTCCTCTCGGGTTCCTTCTAGTCATAAACTAGAGGTACCTGAAAAGAAAAGGAAGAAAAAATTAGCAAAATTATAATTTAACCTAAAAACAAAAATAAATTGCGGAAAATAAAAATAATGGCTAAAGTAATAAAAATAGAGTTTTCTTAATATTTTAGTTCCCCGGCAACGGCGCCAAAAACTTGATCGCTGAAATCAGAGCTTTAAAATTTATAAAGAATGTGATCGAACCTAGAGACTAACTCTGACAACGATTAAAGGCAAGTGTACCTATCGAACAGTAGTATAGCTTAGGCAAGACCGGATTGTCGAACCCAAAGGAACTAAAAGTACTAATACTAACTTTCTTTTTATTATTTAGCCTAAAATAAAGTGAAGTTACTTTAAACTAAATTAATGACTACTAAGCTAAAGACTCAAAGACGAAAAGAACGAATCAGAAAATAACTTGAAGAAAAACTCTAACCCTCTCTCGTTCTCTTATAATAACCCCCTAGAATAGCAGTAAATTGATATATGGACTCCCATATTAGGTTTCACCCTAATCCGGCAAAATCTCGTCACCTTATCTCTAGGCGTGCGATCAACTACGCTTAATTATGCTAGATCTACTCTTAGGCAAGGTCTATTCCTCCTCCACCTAAGCACATAAATTTAGGATTAGCATACATAATTAAGAACAAACTAAGTATTTATCATATAATTCAAAAAATAATAATAAGATCCATCATAGGTTTCATCCCCTTCAGGTATCTGAAGGGTTTAGTTCATAACAAATAAAGAAAACATGTCAAGAGAAAAGATAAAACAAAACATACGAATTCCCTAAAACTCCCTGAAGGAATTGAAGAAGAAATCCGCCGTCTTGAGTAGAACTCCGGCTTTTTGAGATGGATCAACTGGCTATCTTCGAGTGATTCCCACAATCCTGACCTTCTCGGCTTGGCTCCATGGCCTAGCTAACCGCCCCCTTTCAGCTAATACTTAGGGGGTTTATAGAGGCTCTTGAAATACATTTCTTTCTCCCCAAGTATCCAAATCCAAGTGAAATTGCTCTTTCCAGCGACATGGACACGGCCATAGCACACGCCCGTGTGGATTGTGGCCAGGCCGTGCTCGGATTCTTTAATGAGACACGGCCGTGTGAATCGGGGGTCAGGCCGTGTTCTAGTATCTCGATGAGGCACGGCCGTGTGGGCTTAAGTTAGGCCGTGTCAATTTCTTCCTTGGCCCAATTTTCTCCGTTTTGGGCCCGTTTCTCGTTCTTTTTGTCCTCGGGTGCTTTCCTGGGTATAAGTCATGAAAAGAAAGGATTAAAAGCACCTTTTTATATAAATCAAGGGATAAATCATCCAAAAGCATACTAAATGTGGGATTAAAATATGTTATAATTATGGTTTATCATAGCCATAAAGGAGAGGCTAAACAAGCCTTTTTCCAAATGATGAACGTAGAGTGTATAACGAATCCGGCTGCTCAACAACCTCCACCCCCACCTACTCCTCAACAAATCCCTGTTCTTCCTTAAGTTGTAGATTTGATACGGTTAAATAAGTCATCAATAGATAAGATTTGCAAACATGGGGCTGAAGAGTTTCGGAATACTATTGATGATGATGCCGAGAGACCTGAGGTTTGGCTCGAAAACATGATTCGAGTATTCGACGAATTATTTTGTACTCCTGATGAAGGTATTAAATGTGTTGTATCTTTGTTGAGAGATACCGCGTATCAATGGTGGAAAATGCTGATATCTATGATTCTGAAAGAACGGGTTACTTGGGAGTTCTTTCAATCTGAATTTCGAAAGAAATACATCATTCAAAGATTTCTCAATCAAAAGCATAAAGAGTTTCTGGAATTAAAACAGGGCCCCATGACTGTCACTGAGTATGAAAAAGAATTTGTATGGTTAAGCAAGTATGCTCGAGAGTATGTGTCTACTAAGAAGATTATGTGTAAACATTTTGTTGACAGGTTGAATGAAGATATAAAACTACTAGCCAGAATTCTAGAGTTGAAAGAATTTTTTATTTTGGTTGAAAAGCCTGTAAAGCCGGGGATCTTAGCAAAGAAAAGAGAAAAGAAGATTCAGAACCTAGAGACTCGAGAAAAAGATCAATGAGTAAGTCGTATCAATCTTCATCAAAGAAATCCAGAGATTCGTACACTTGTCCAAATGCTTCAAATGAATATTCAAACAGGGATCGTAGAAAACAATACTCTGGCCCTAAAGTTCAAGCTACTTCAGTATCGAGTGTTGGCAATGTAAGAGACAACAAACCTGAGTGTCAGCATTGTGGGAGACGACACTTCGGAGAATGTCGGAATAAAAGAACTAACGCTTGCTTCAAATGTGGCTCGCCAGATCATTTTATTAAAGATTGTCTTGATATGGGTGAGAAAGATAAACCTCAGAATGTGAGACCGAGTAATACGTCGACTAGATAAAGATAACCAAGAAATATTGGGAATGTGAGTGGTAGTCGAGGGGCGACAAGAGACTCTACCGTGATATCTGAGGCTAGAGCACCTGCTAGAGCCTACCCTATATGTGCTCGCGAAGAAGCGTCATCCCCAAATGTTATCACCGGTACTTTCACGCTTTATGATACTAATGTGATTGCATTGATAAATCCAGGATCAACTCATTCTTATATATGCATGAATTTAGTATCTAGTAAGACTTTGCCTGTAGAGTCCACTGAATTTGTGATTACAGTATCGAACTCCTTAGGCAAATGTGTTTTGGTTGACAAAGTCTACAAGAATTGTCCGTTAATGTATCAGGATTTCTTTTTTTCGGCTAATCTGATGTTGTTGCCATTTGATGAATTTGATATGATTCTGGTATGGATTGGCTAACGATGCATGAGGCTATAGTGAATTGTAGATGAAAGACAATTGAATTGAAATGTCAGAATAATGATACTATTAGAATTAAATTAGATGATCTGAATAGTTTGCTAGTTGTGATCTCGTCTATGTTAGCTCAGAGATTTGTGAGAAAGGGGTTTGAAGCTTATCTTGCATATGTACTTGATACAAAAGTGATAGAAACAAAGATTGAATCAGTACCAGTTGTCAGCTAGATGTATTTCTTGAAGAGTTACAGGGTTTACCACTTATCAGAGAAGTTGATTTTGGTATTGAATTAGTACTGGGAAAAACGCCGATATCGATAGTTCTGTACAAAATGGCTCCAAAAGAGTTAAAAGAATTGAAAGCTCAGTTACAAGAATTGATGGATAGAGGTTCTGCTAGATCGAGTTTCTCTCCCTGGGGTGCACCAGTGTTATTTGTGAAAAAGAAAGATGGCACGATGAGAATGTGCATACACTATCAGCAGCTCAACAAAGTGACAATCAAGAATAAATACCCTTTGCCACGAATAGATGATTTGTTTGATCAGTTAAAAGGGGCAATAGTGTTTTCGAAAATTGATTTGGGATCGGGTTATTACCAATTGTGAGTTAAAGACTCCGATGTGCCAAAGACTGCATTTAGAACAAGGTACAGACACTACAAATTTCTACTTATGCCTTTCGGACTAACAAAAGCACCTGCTATTTTTATTGACTTGATGAACCAGATTTTCAAGCCGTACTTAGACCGATTCGTAGTTGTGTTTATTGATAATATTTTTATTTACTCTCATGATGAATTTGAGCATGCTAAACATTTAAGAATCGTATTACACACTTTCAGAGATAAAATGTTACTTGCAAAATTCAGCAAATGTGAGTTTTGGATACGAGAGGTTGGTTTTTTGGGACTTATAGTTTCAGCCGAGGGTATCCAAGCTGACCCGAGCAAAATTTCTGCGATTATAGATTGGAAACATCTGAGAAATGTATCCGAAGTCCGTAATTTTCTAGGACTAAAAGGTTTCTCAATGTGCGACTCTGATGACAAGATTGCTTCAAAAAGATGTTAAATTTGAGTGATCAGAAAAGTGTCAGCATAGCTTCAAGCAGCTGAAAGCATTATTGACAGAGGCACCAGAATTAGTTCAGCCTAAGTCGAGTAAAGAATTTGTAGTTTACAGTAATGCATCGTTAAATGGACTGGGTTGTGTTTTGATGTAGGAAGGAAAAGTTATAGCTTATGCCTCGAGACAGTTGAAGCCGCATGAAAAGAATTATCAGATGCACAATTTTGAATTAGCCACGATAGTGTTCGCAATGAAAATTTGGTGCCAGTACTTGTTTGGTGAGAAATGCCATGTTTATACCGACCACAAAAGCTTGAAATATGTGATGACTTAGAAGGATTTGAATTTGCAATAGCGGAGATGGTTAGAATTGCTAAAAGACTATGAATTAGTGATTGATTATCATTTGGGGAAAGTGAACGTAGTTATTGATGCTTTGAGCCGAAAGTCCTTGTTTTCTTTATGTGCTTTGAACACACAATTAGCCTTGTCTGACGACGGTTCGATAGTAGTGGAGTTGAAAGCGAGACTGTTATTTATACAGCAAATTTGTGAGGCTCAAAAATTTGATAATGAATTACAAGAAAAACGAGTTCAGTGTGAGTCGACTTCTGATTCAAAGTTTCGAATAGGGCCTGATGACTGTTTGATGTTTCATAATATAATATGTGTACCAAGAAATTTTAAGCTCATTCAGAAGATTCTAAACGAAGCACACAGTAGTTGTTTATCAGTACATCCGGGAAGCACGAAAATGTATTACGATTTGAAATAGCATTAATGGTGGCACGACATGAAACGAGATATCTCAAAATTTGTTTCAACATGTTTGATTTGTCAGCAAGTTAAAGCTGAACATCAAGTACCATCGGGTTTGCTACAGCCTATTTTGAATCCGGAGTGGAAGTGGGATAGAGTAACAATGGACTCTATATCGGGTTTGCCTTTATCTCTGAGAAAGAAAGATGCGATCTGGGTTGTTATTGATAGATTGACGAAATCAGCTCATTTCATTCCTGTACGTATAGACTTCTCGCTTGAAAAATTAGATGAGTTGTATGTTTCAGAGATTGTTCGATTGCACGGAGTGCCACTATCTATTATTTCGGATAGGGATCCAAGATTCACTTCGCGATTTTAGAAGAAATTGCAAGAAGATTTAGGTACAAAGCTGCATTTTAGCACTGCGTTTCACCTGCAAACGGATAGACAATCTAAATGAATTATTCAAATACTTGAGGATATGTTGCGATGTTTTATTCTTGAGTTTGAAGGTAGCTGGTAGAAATATCTACCTTTGATTGAATTTGCTTATAATAATAGCTTTCAATCAAGTATAAAGATGGCATCGTTTGAAGCTTTATACGGTCGTAAATGTCAAACACCGCTGTACTGGACTGAGCTTAGTGAAAGTAAGATTCACGGAGTTCATCTGATTAGAGAGACAGAAGAGAAAATGAAAGTAATTCGTGACAGTTTGAAAGCAGCTTCGAATCGACAGAAATCATATGCAGACTTGAAACTGAAAGATATTGAGTTCCAGATTGGGGATAAAGTGTTTTTTAAAGTACCGCTGTGGAAAAAGATATTGCGGTTTGGTCAGAAAGAGAAATTGAGTCCGCGATTCATCGGACCGTATCAGATTATCGAGCGAATCAGGCCAGTTGCTTATCGACTATCTTTACTGTCTGAGTTAGAGAAAATACATAATGTGTTACAAGTTTCGATGCTTTTGACGATACCGATCCGACCCTTCACATGTCATTTCCCGATCGAGGTTGAAATTCAATCTGATATGTCGTATGCTAAAGCATCAATATGAATTTTAGCTCGTGGGATCAAAGAGTTAAAAAATAAGAGAATTGCATTAGTGAAAGTATTGTGGCATAGACACGGGGTTGAAGAAGCTACATGGGAACCTGAGGATGCTATGAGAAAACAATATCCGAACCTATTCACTAGTAAGATTTTTGGGGACGAAAATACCTAAGGGGGAGAGTTGTAACAGCCCGATTTTAGCTAAATCGAAACAGTGGTTTTGGAACCACAAATTCGATGTTAGAAAATTGTTTTAATATTATTTTTTGTGTTTACAGCATGATAGTATGTATGAGTGAAAATTTCGTGAGCTAATTTTATCGTTTAATTGCTCAATTTGAGAAAAAGGACTTCATTGCGTAAAATACAAAAGTTGCATTCTATTTGTTAAAGGTGTTTAATTGGTATTATTTATTAAACCAAAGGTCCTTATGATGATATTAAACCATTGGTAGTGTAAGTGGACAATTATGGCTATCCATTATGTGTTTATATATGTTTATAATTAAGGTTAATTTGGGTATTTGATAAATAAGGTTAATATTAATAAAATAAAAGAAAATTTTGTTCATATTATCATCATTTTGAACCGAAAATAAAGGAAGAAGAAAGCCATTTAGGGCTTGAGATATTCGACCAACTCTAAGCTTGATTAAGGTACGATTTTAGCTCGGTTTTTGATGATTTCTATGTTTTTGTAATTGTTGCTTCGTGTTCTAGCTAGCCTGTAACTTTAATTTTGAAACTATTAAAGATTTTGAGAGTTACCATTGATGAGTTTATGTGTTCTTTGGTGTTTGAAGATGAAATATGAATTTTTGATGATAGTTTTACATGTTTTGTTAAGTGATTTTTGTTGAAAATGCATAATAGGAATTAAATTGTGAAATATGCAAATTGAGTGGTTGAAATGTGAAATAAGTGAAAGTTTTGGGCCACTAGGGACCTATGTGTAATTCAGCCAAGCTTGGGTTTAATGAAAATTTGTGAATTTTGTGTATTTGTGAAATATGGACTAAATTAAGTAAATGTGAAAGTTTAGGGGTTAATATGAAAATATACCCAAATGTGTATTTTTGGACTGAATTGAATGGGTAGATGATTAAATGAGTTAATTTTGAATACATATAGATCAAGAAAGAAAGAATTCGGATTTAGATCGGGGGAAAGCAAGGTTATCGAGTAGTCGATCCAATCCGTCAATTCCAAATACAATGTAAGTACGTATGAAATAAGCTTATTTGTAATTGTGTTTTATATGCTTTGATATAGCATAAACTATGATTATGTTATTTTGGACAAGTTCAGGAATGATTCGATGAAGATACGATAAGCGTCAAGTCCCGATTGAACTTTAGGAATAGTTTAGGATGCTAGTGACATGTCATTAAGTTATTGTGTTGGCTTCAGGCCACGATATCGGCACTTCAGGTGCGAGTGATACCTTGATTTGACTACGGGCCATGGTATATGTACTCTAGGATAAGTTACCTTGATTTGTCTTCGGGCCATGGTATAGGTACTTATCAATTGATATCCTTGAGTATCCGACTTCTATTCTGGATGGTTCAATGGGTAAATGAAAGATGTGGTTGAGTATGAGATTGGTACGAGATGGTACAGGTACGTACAGTAATGAATTGAGTATCAAAACTATGGAATTGATGAGTTTCTTGGTAAGTTATGTGAATGATCATTTGACAGCTTGAGATTTAATGTATTTTGTTATCTTACATTTATATTATTTGAATTGTGAATGATTGGTGAAGTTGTTCATTACGTTAATACGACCTTACTAAGCTATGAAGCTTACTTTGTGTTATTTTTCTATGTTTTATAATGAATCAAGGCTAGCTCAAATCCGAGAGTCGTCGAGAACATCATCGCACTATCGAATATCTATTTGGTACTTTTGAATTGTGTATATTTGGTATATGGCATGTATAGGCTTGAGTCATTTTGGTGAATGATGTAGCTATTTGAGTTGGCTGATGAATATCTATGTTTGGTTTGTATATAGCCAAGAAAGTTGGTATATTTTGGTTGATTGGGTTGTTTTTATAATTGTGCATATGGCTTATGTTATGAGTTGATGAATGAAATAGTGATGCTTGTTGATGACAGGTATTATGAATATCAAATAGTAGCATTTTGAGTATTGATATGCTAGTTAATTATGGCAAATAACGCATATTTGATGGTAGCCACTATGATGGAATATAATGATGATTTTTTTGTATGAATTTGAATGGCTTAATTTGGCATTTATATACATGCATTATTGATATTGGGAAAACATGTTTTGATCTTGATTTGGTTGCTTGGAATGCCCAATTATGTTATTATTATGTGCCATGTGAGTTATGTAGGTGGATGGTGATTTGGGGTGGCAAAATGACTTAGTAAATAGCCTATTTTTGTCCACACGGGTAGAGACACGGGCGTGTGTCTCAGCTGTGTGTGACCCACAGTCATTTTACACGGCCATGTGTCCCCTGGTGTTGAAATTAAAAGGAAGTATGTATGCTCCACACGGCCTCACACACGAGCATGTAATCGACCGTGTAGCACAAGTTAGTATACCCCCCTAAATGGCACACGGTCTAACACATGGGCGTGTGACTTGGCCGTGTTGCATAAGTCTGTATACCTTACAGGTTTGGCACGGCCTAGCACACGGGCGTATGTGGCCACTTTGAACCGCACACGGGCTTGACACACGAGCGTCTGGACGGTCGTGTGACCCAAGTCAGTATGTATGCCCTGATTTCACGTGGCCTAAGACACCGGCATGTCTAGAGCCGTGTGAGGCACACGACCTATTCACACAGACGTGTGACCCTCAAATGTTTGAAATTTTTCTAAGTTTCCAAAATTTTTGTATGTTATTGGTTTAGTCCCAAACCACTTCTAAAGCATATTTAAGGCCTCGTAGACCCTTATAAGGGACAATGTGATTGAATTAAACGATTTATGAGAATGAATACTTTATGTTTGATAAATGTATGGTATATGTTATGAATTGATCCATAATACCTCGTAACCCTATTCTGACGGTGAATACAGGTGAGGGTGTTACACATGTCTTCTAGCTTGCTAGCATATGGCAACGAGCTATCTCATCAGACTCTTCCCAACATTTTCTAGCCTTAGCTTGAGTGGCTGGTGGGAACTAATTATCAATAATTATTTTAAATTTCTCATAGCCCAGGACAAATATCAGGTTCCTTTTCTATTCCTTATAGTTATTTTGGTTCAGTTTGTTTTCATTAAATATGTTCTATAAGGAAGTTGGTGTCATTTCGAATTGAAAATAGAACATTCTTATATTAATATCTTTCTATTAAGTAATTGTTTAAAAACCTTTTGCAATATTAGGATATGCATTAAGATGATGTATGTGTCTTACATTTAACCTTGAAAACATTTGTAAGTCATTGCAACGATAACTCCCACACCCATTGAATCAAACCACCTTGGGGTGATCATCATCAACTAGTAAGAAAATGGATTTCCATCCAATTAGTGCATGAACCTAATTCCTTAGTCATTCACACGTACTAATAATCGTGCAATATTTGGACATCATTCTAACTTAAGTATAACTCCCTGGAGAGTTAGTTAACTAGATTACCTTGAATGTATAACCATCAACTCAACACCTATCGCATTATACACCACAAATCAGTCATCTTGGGACAATATCACCGAGTAGCATGCTGTGACTAGTTGTCCTCTTTGAAGACAAAATTTCTTAATTTATCGCACGATAATACCTACCACAGGGGTTGAACCAACTATCATCTGATCATAAAAAAAATGTTATCTACTTTCAGGAAGTCTCATCAGTGAAATCTACATGACAACGTCTACCTTAGGGCAGGTCCATTTCATGCCATCACAAGAGACCATTGATGGAGGTCGTAGGTCATGTTTTGGCACCTTCTCCCACTCAATATTTTAAAAACATGCAAGCTTTTTAATTTTCAGTTTCAATCATGTATGATCAATATATGCATGACAAGTACATGTGGCATTCTTTCCTAAACTATATGGCATGCTTATCTCATATATGCATGACATGTTGTGGTAATTTTATAATATTGACATTCATTTATTCAGAAAAAAACAACATTTTGAATTTCCACAGTTTTTCTGTTAGGGAAAAAATTGAAGAAGTGAATGTAACCCATGCACCAGGTAGGATCCCAGGAAATAGAGGTGAGTCATATTTGACCACTTAAAAACCAAGCCTTTCTTGGCCAAATCCAATCCTAGACAAGCACCTTCTCATTACCACACTTCTCATAATTATCAAGTAACCTAAAGAAGTGAATGGATCAATACGACACATGTATTTTCTCATTACCACACTTCTTATCTTTAATAAATCAACTATGGATTATCTCATACATATATATCACAACTATATCATAAATGATTTTTAAACAAATATATAAAGAGATGGCCAATACAAATAAAATTGTCAGCCAAGGTTTCCATGGTTCTATTTCTAGAAAATAAATGAAAAATAAAAATTACATAGTTTTTCATCACAAGGCATTCATTGTGTCTTCGACTGCCATTGCTCCATCTTCTCCATGTCATGGACTCCTTTATGGAAAAAATTATATTTATGTCCTATATTTGTTTCCAACTTATAAGGATTCTATAAATAAAAATAATCATATGTGGATATGATAGTCCATGGTCTATTTCCTAAGAACCACAACCTTGGCAAAAAAATAATTATATAACAAATATATATAATATTGCATTCATTCACATACATTCCCCTAAGCATGTGAATAATTACAAGAATGTCACACCTTATCAAATATTAATCAAACAAGATAAAGGGAGAGATTCAGTCTCAGTTTATACCATAAACATAACACAAACCTGGCTCTAATACCAATTGTTGAAAATGATCCAGTTTGAAAACGATTTTCTTGTACAGTAAAAAATTAAAATTTTGAAAATCAAACCGGTTTGTGATATTTATAGCAATAAACCTTAACCGAATACGTACATGTGTTTTCAAATAAGCGAATCTTTGATTTTTCCAGCTTACAACCAAACGATCTTCTCCTCAAATCTAGTAACACAAACTGCTTCGAGTGTGGGTTTGAACCAATTAAGCCAAAACATAAAACCAAAAAAAGTTTTCTTTTGGGGGTGAAAATGGAAATTCTCTCTTCTTAATAGAAATCGGTAAAATTGTTATTCTGGAAAAATATATTTAAAAGTTGAGAATAAATTCTCTCTATTTTTCGACAGACTAACAATATCTCAAAAGATATGTAATAGCTTTACTAGTGCCATCTATTTATAGAAAAAGAAGGTAGAACCCTTTTAGAGTTATAGAGGTTTATTTTAAATAAAAAACTAACATCATACTTAGAGAAGGAGACAGTTGAACGTCCCAACCTTGTATTTCTACTAAGGTTGTCGCCTCCTTCATGTTATATGAGGGATTTTGGGTCTCTTTCACATCGAGTCCAATTACGAGTACTTCCTAGGCCCTTTGGCTTAACCCAGTACTCTGTAATATAATCCAACCTAATTCATTTTTTCTATTTCCCAAAATAAAATTTAATATTTGCATATTAAATAATTTTCTCATCTCAATCTTACCCTAGTAAAGTTTTAAAACTTCTTACTCTCGGTAAAACTTTGACGATTTTACCCCCAGTAATATTTTAAGAAAATCCGTTCAATATGTCACAACTCAACATTTTTCACTACGACCAAATGGTTTATTTTCATTTTTTGGGCTTCAAAACAGTCTAAAAACATAAACTCATTCTTCCATCATTTTTTAAGTACTCCTATATAGGATTGCAAGTTTCCATTTCGATTTCCATTTTTGGAAACTTACAGTCATTTTCAAAAGATTCAATTTCTCCATTTCGGAGAAAATCACAATCATTCCTAAATGTTTCCCATTTCTCTTTTTCTATTCATTCTGCTCATTTCTATTTAAACACACAATTCATTTTTAGTTTCAACGAGCTAGCGGAGGGACGGATTGGACATATGTAGTTGAGGCTCAAATGATTTATAATTAAGTTCTGAATTTTTTCTTATATATTATAAACTCATTTAGTGACAATGTCGTTCCACTATAGTATCGTGACTGAGCTTTCCCTAACGACATACCATTACGAAAGTAACTACTCAATACTCGTCCAATGACCTTGTCGCTAGTGTGTTACCCTCATAGGATATCCTTAATCTTTTTGGGATAATATTTGTTCTCTCAATATGATCCTATTTTATCTCATGGTAATCATTCCATCTTCCTTCATGAAAATTTAATCACAATGAAATAATGATCAAGTCATCCATCACAAAGATGGACGACCCGTGGCCACGTTTACTTTTCATCAACCATGTAATGCCAATGAGAGGATATCATTTACTCATGTTTTGGGCTATGAATTCCACTATTGTGAATGATGCTACATACTACAGGAGTCGTACACCCAACGCACCAGCTTTCAATTCCTTATCTATTTGAACTCAGACTTTTACTTACATCAAAATGTACGAGTCACGTACATAGTCCGCCATCCACTCAGGATTTAGGTATACCACAATATGCATGTTACGGCTGAATAAATTCATAAACGATTAAGAATCTACTCTCCTTAGGTCTTGTCCGATATATTATCAATCCAATCTGTTACATCTACATATTTATCTTCTGAGAGTGACCGTCTCCAGGCATACTAACATCCAGAGTGGGAATACTACAATAAAATAGAGAGTTATGAGGCAATATTCGCAAGTATACGGGTCGAGTTGTAATATAGATTTTACACCAAATTAGGTGAGTACTCCAAGGATCGTACCCAAGGTAGGCGAGTACTAAATCAATCTTAACCTAAACAATTAAATATCTAATTAATTCTTTAAGTCTGTTATAGTACGAGAGTAAAATAAGAAATATTTTTATGGCTAGTAAAATAAGAAGTATTTTTATTGGTTGTAAAATAATGAAATAAAATATCATAAAAAGAAAATAAAACTGTAAGAGATAGAGATAAATAAAGTAAATCAAATCTGAGGATGGGTGATCAGCTCGCTTCAGCAATTCCAATTAACTATCGTCTTGGGTTCCTCGTCAACCAACTAGTCGCTACCCTAGTAGGATCTTTCAATCTTCTACTAACATAACGAGTTAGCAAGAACTACTTATCTTTCGACCTCACAATCCAGACTGGCTTAGGGTAAAGTTGTTCACAAATGGGCAATACCAATTTTGGCTTAATTCCCACCTTGATGACTTCCCAGGGTTTTCAGGCCTAAGGTTTGTTTCACGTTCTTCATTTTCCAAACAGTTGATCCATTAAGTAACCCTACAAAATAGTTAAGAGATGATGCCTCCACTTGCTAATCCCCTATAGAAGAATTACTTCCTCATGCCTTTCATAAACAACATAGAAATAATGAAAAATTAATCATAGGGAATGGATTTAAATAGAGAGTTTAAGAAATCCTAATTCATATTGATGAATAGTGCGAATCCACAGGTGTCTTTAACATGTGCTAAAGGGGCCTATTTATAGCCTTCAGGTGGCCATCATCCTTAACCTTAAGTTAGCTGATGTTCCCGAGCATAAAGTTCAATTGTATAGACCAAGACGCCCCCTGCTTCATGTTTTATTCTCATCACAAAGTCGATGTCACGACACACCAGGACTTGTGTCCGACATAGCAACCAGTATGTTCCTCTATAGCCACCTTCAGGGGTATGTTGCGACACCCTCAACCTGTGTCGCAAAATTGAAGGTAGCTTCTCACTTTCTCTATTCTTCTATCTATGTTGCAACATTGGATCTCCTATGTTGCAACATAGCGTCTAATATTGACATGAAATGCCTTCTAATGGTCTTCTACAAATTCACAAAGTACGTTAGCTCTCCCTTAGGCCTCATTCAGCCCTTAAAGTTAATAAAAGACTCAAAATGCACATTTGATTTAATGTAAATAAAACTAAAGGAACTTAATTAAAACACAACAAAAATGATTGTATTCAAGATCCTTAAATGTGAAAACTACTTTAATCTGCTACACCGAATCATGACAGATCAAACTACATCACACTTAAGTCATTACTTGTCCTTAAGAAACATAAACAAAGATGACAAAAAAATGACGACCCTTGAGTAAGTATGGTACAAGTTTTAATTTTGGAGCATAGGACTTAGACATTTCATGCTTACTAACAATTTCAACATGATGAGTAGTCGACTTACCACTTTTTATCACAAACATCTAAGTTTAGTATGTTACAAAATGTACAAATATTAAGGTTCTCACCTATAGAAATCCATCAACAAATCATACAAGTACTTTGATTACCCGAATAGAATACAAGTAGTCATTTATACATATGTTCAGTATGATGCCCATTCATGTATGAGGATACTTAGGTCACATAGGGCTTTTTGGCTTGTAACGTTATGCGGCTTAGGACAGGTATGAAATTCAAAAACATTAAGCATGAAAAGGTTGCAAACACAAAAATAGTTTGGCACATCGTATTGATCCCTATTCTTCCCCCCTTAGTGACCCTTACTCACTCACCGCCTTATTTGTCCTTCTCTCACCTCCCTTGCCTCTCTATATATAGGAAATTATAGCATGACATAGTAACTATGACTAGCCTACGAGTTTTGGTGCACCAATGAACTAGTTTTTTCTATTGTTGTGACTTTGTCACTGCTCTTTTTCAATTTTCTTCTCACTTAAGAATGCTTTTTGGCTTTTCAGCTACTTTTTCTACTAGTATGGATTTTCTTTACTTTTTTTTCATGTTTTGGCCTAACCTATAATTTCTGTATCACACTAATCTTTCCTATTTCACTCTATTTTTACAACCTCCACCATGATGTATCTACTAAACCCTCAATACGTATGGCCAAACATCTATAATCGTGCAATATAAGACCAAAGAAAAAGGGCATATACAAATTAATATTTTTAGGCTCAGAGTTTGTAATGCAGTTCATCAAAAAGTGTCAAAAGGCTCAAAATTGGTACTAAAGGTGAAGTATATAAACAAACACAAATTCAACCATTTATTATTCATACTAGCATGTTTGTTTCCTTATATTTTCTATATCACTTGGCACAAATGATAGCATAATACCTATTTACAGTGTAACATGTAGAACTTAGTAGTCTAATAATCAAAGGTTTAAAATCAACTATCATCATGCCAGATTTATTCTTAAACACAAGTAACCTATGTACATGCTCCTAACCAATCACTTGTATTTCTACAAGCTGAAGAACACAAAAGACAAGAAAAACCAAAGAAAATGTAAAAGTTTGAAGAAAATTTTTTATGTTACCCCCACACTTTAGTTGACACATTGTCTTCAATGTGTAGCCTAATAATAGACAAGGAAAGAAGTTACTCGATTGATCGTAGTCACTCCAATTACTCATGGTGGGTGCTTCCTCCTTTGATCGTGTTAGCTCTCGATTTGTTTGTGTCTCCTTCATGTAGGTTCCTACATAGAAAATTTAAACAGACTGCAACATACTAAAATGTACTTATTAATCCTACTCCTACAAAGTTTAAATTAAAATTATCCCAAAATTTAATACAAATCTTTATAAAATTAAAAATAGTTTAATCATCCTCCTCATTGTCCATCTCACCATCCACGTCATCCTCCTCTTCTCCTCCTTTTTCTTACCTTTTCGGCACTTCTTCTTCTTGTTCTATACGCATCAGACCAAACATATCCGATGTATAATTGAGGACTCAGATGCTATTTTGCCTAGTAAACTCTTGAAAAATTGGCCCCAATTCTTGCATCCACTGAATCATCCAGTCTAACTTGGATGACTATTCTCACCAATGTCTTGTTGAGCTCGTGCCAACCTTTGTCTTTTCTTGTTGTCACTTGTTCCAATCTTTTATCTGTTTAGCCCGCAGCTCGATATATTGTCGGAACAAGGTGTCCCAGATAATGCTTCAAGATGGTTTCAATGACTACTCAGTGGATTTCATAGACACACCCCGCCTTTTTGCATAAAGCCATCACTAGATAGGAAAAGAATACTCCCACCTTCTGGCTACTAATGCATCTTCTCATGTAACACCCCTAACCCATATCCATCGCCAAAATAGGGTTACAGAGCATTACCAGACCAACATAATTAATATATACATAATTAAATTTCATTTAGATACATTCATAATGTCCCTTAATCGAGCCCTTAAGGCCCTAAAAATACTATAGAAACAATCCAGGACTAAATCGAAAACATTTGAAAATTTTAGGAAAAGTTGCAAAATTTTAATTGCGGGGGTCACACAGCTGTATGGCCAAGCCGTGTGACTCACATGATTAAGACACACGCCCATGTCTTAGGCCGTGTGACTCACACGATTAAGACACACGCCCATGTCTTAGGCCGTGTGGACATTTGAAATAGGAACACACGGCCGTGTCCATGCCCGTGTAACTCACTGACTTGGGTCACACAGCCAAGCCATACGCTCGTCTGCCAGGCCGTGTACCCCTTAAAATGACTTCTCATACCCGTGTGCTAGGGTGTGTAACTCCCTGACTTGTATGCCTTGAACCTACAGGGGACACACCTCCATGTTGCATGGTCGTATGTCACACACAGCTGAGACATACACCCGTGTCTCAGGCCGTGTGGCCTCAAAATGAACCTTAAAATACAAGTTTACCATTTCAAATTACTTGGAACCTTAGCAAACCATTTACCTATCAAAATGCCTATCCAATTTAACTTTAATCATGCCAAAAACATAATAAGCCTAATCCAGTGCCTAACCAATGTACCCTCATTGGTACCACAAGTATATATAAATTTATATCAAAACATAACATTAATTCAACCTATTAATTCATTCAAGATATCACCTAACAAAACCAACTCAAACATACCATATATTAGCTACTTAACAACCAATTTGTCACATACTCTTTTAACCATTCCAACAAGTATCAAATGGCCATGTACACATATTGATAAGGCACCAAAAGTATCAAAAGAAGATCAACCCAAGAAATTTGTACAACCAAATCCATACTTGACTATTTACATATCCAAAACATTTGTATCATCATTCAACCTATAAGATACCATATAATCTGAAATAAACGTTTCAAAAGCTACCAAAATAAGCTAGATAGTGTGACTTGAGTGCTGATCAGATCATCCAATGTAACACCCCTTACCTATATTCAACTCCAGAACCAGGTACGAGGCATTACCGGGCTTAACTTGCTCGAACTTACAACTTTAGGCTTTAAATTTCCATTTCCAACTTCAACTTCTCATTCATATGCATAACGTTCTTATTATGAGCCTACGAGGCCTTAAACATACATTCGGAAGGTCTCAGAATTTAACCAAAACCTTTTATGTACTTAAAAAAATTTTGCCTAAATAGGGGCCACACACCCGTGTGAAATGGAACACGTCCATGTGGGCAGGCCGTGTGGTCACACACGCCCATATTCCTAGCTCGTGTCCCTCACACGGCCTCGACACGCCCATGTCTTAGCCCATGTGCCAAAACCATGGCATTCTATTTATGACATCATCACCTCACTATGGTCACACAGCCAAGGCACACGCTCGTGTCCTTAGACTGTGTGTCGAATTAAATTCCAAATTTTAGGTGTAGACTTCACACGGCCTGGGCACACGCCCATGTCCACGGTCGTGTCTCCCACACGACACGGCCGTGTCTCTGCCCGTGTGTTTACTACTAAGCATACTGACTTATAAACCTAGCATGCAAGGGGGACACATGGCCAATAACATGCCCATGGGGCTGACCGTGTGTCACACACGACCTAGACACATGCCCGTATGCCTACCCGTGTGGGCATTAAAAGGGCTATCTTCCAAGCCAAATGCCACCCTACATAGCAACCATACTTAAACCAACTCAATTCAACATAACTCATGACTATGAGGCACTTCCAAGAACTCAATCAAACATCCACACAAGCATAAACTTCACAATTTCATCATCAATATATATAAGCTTGACAAGTATTGGCCCAATCCCAATGACCACTTACAAAATGATTTTGATATCATAAATAGCCAACACTTTGGCTAATACATATGACATAACAAAATACCCAAGTCCTATACATGCCATACTCAAAATAAATCTAACTTTGTTATACCAAAGAGATGTCGATAGTGCGATTCCGAACTCCAACGTCCCATGATCCTCGAGTTATCTTGGTAATACTATAAGGAAAAGGGAAATGAGAGGGGTAAGGATAAAGCTTAGTAAGTTTGCATAAAATAAATAGCAACATAAAACTCATAATGTCATTCATTCATTTCATTGAATAAAACACAAATCTTAAGCACATTTCCATACTTACTCATGCTTACTCTTACCAATTACATAACATGCCACATATCGTGAACCACTCTCATGAATTATTCACATATACCTATACCACCTCATCACTTGGCATTAGCATTAATCTCATCTCTAGCATAAGCTTAACCATTTACCATGTGGAAATTACTTAGGTCATTCAAGGATATATATATATAACCATCCTCATTCACAAAATTTAGACACCAATGCCACATCCTAGATGGGTTTTACGTGGGGTCCCTTCTAAATGTCGATGCCATATCCCTGATATGGTTTTATACGGGATCTCATATCGTTTGTCGATGCCATATCCCAGATATGGTCTTATACGATTCTCATATTCGATGCCGATGCCATATCCCAGATATGGTCTTATACGGGATCTCTATTCAGTGCCGAGCCCATGTCCCGGACATGGTCTTATATGGGACCTTACCTTTCTCATATTTTGATGATCTTGTTCTCTCGTTTATTAAAGTCCAACAGGGTATTTCACATTAAAATTCTCATTGTTTTCTCATTTAGCATTATAATTCAAAATTCATAAGAATTTTATATAACATTGCTACTATCAAACATTTAGAAACTTAATAACATGACGTTCAATTTATTACACTCAAACTTACCTCGATTTTCATAATAGGTTAGATGGTCGATCTAGTCCGATACTTTGCCCTTTCCTCAATCGAGGTTAATTCTTTGTTCTTCTTGATCTATAATAACAAATTAGCTCATTTAATTATCATATTAGCTAATGCATTTCAATAATCATGCTTTGACAAAATTACTATTTGCCCTTAGACTTTCACAAAATGACCATTTTACCCCTAGGCTCAGAAATCAATTCTAACCAACTTTCTTTCTTTAACGAGCCTAGGTAGCATTTATTACTCTTATGGCAACCATCAGGACTCAACATTTCACACATTTACTACATGTTTTACAACCTTTACAAAAAGGTCCTTTTAGGTGTTTTCATGGAAACACCTTTCACAAATGTTGTTTATCTAACAAATAAGACTCATTTTCTTCCATAAAAATGCAGCAACCAACATAATTACTCACATGGCAAAACTCTAGACTCTTAACTATTTTGCAAAATAGACCCCTCGTTAGCAAGATCATGATACAAGTGTCCTAAAAGTGCAAAAATCACTAAGAAAAGTCACCAAAATTACTTACTTGTAAGGAGGACAAGTTGCTGAAAATTTTAATCTTTCAAACCCTTATTTTTGCTGGTAATCTTTCAAATCATCTTTTTCTTTGTTTATTTATTTCCTTCAATCTAATCCACCTACTTGACCAATTTTGACCTCTTTTTGTCCCCTACGGCCGGCCAACCATCAATTAAAGGGCTAATTGTCCTTTAAAGACCTCCAATTAATATTCTACGGCTATTTGGCACCCTTATCTTGTAGTTTAAAACTTTTGCACTTTATGCGATTTAGTCCTTTTTTTTCGATTAAGCGTGAAATCGCTAAAATTTAAGCACCAAAATTTTTATGTACTTATATAATCATGCTCTAACTCATAAAATAACATAAAAATAATTTTTCTTCGACCTCAGATTAGTGATTCTGAAACCACTATTCTGACTAGCCCCTAAATCGGGCTGTTACATCCAACCTTCCAAGTAACTACAAGAACAAAGTTTAACACAAGTAAGCTCAATGAAGCTTAGTAAGTTCGACATATTAAATCGATAAATCTTACCAAATTGAATAGAAAAAATCAAAAATTAATATAACAACCATGAAAGTTTCCTGTCATCCACAATCTCATTTGGTAATTCATAACTTATCAATTCAAATTTCAAGTATATATGAAAAATTCATCAGAATTACTCAACAAGTTAACTTATCGAGATTTTCAACTCAAAAAAAAACTTACGGATAGAAGCACATCATCAGTCCAACCAAACACACCAGATGATCACTCGAGCCAAATCCATCCATCACACCAATGCTCCTAAGAGCTAATCCAACCAGCACACCAAAAAGAGAGTATAACACAAGAGTTCGTAACAAATGTTGAACCTCGGTTTACTCGGGCAATATACAAATATATCCCTCCAATACCATCTCTCCACTCCAAACCACAATATCACAGCAAAATCCCAACTGTACTCTATCCCACGTTCAAATTAAGCCAAGGATCAAGTTCAATATTAAACCTCAATTTACCATTCATCATCAACAATTAAGACTGATTATATAAATTATAAAATGTTAAACTACTTATTAAATTATTTTGATATTAAATTATAAACCGTATGAACATACTTGGACCAAATTGTAGGCATTGTAAAAGTTTAGGGACTATTCCGTAATTTTTCTTTTTCCACGAGTATCTACGGAATCTTGATCTAAAATGTAAAATTCTTTATTTCTAAGCATATATTCCATTTCCAAACCATTTTAAAATTAATACCCTTTTATTTTTTCAAAATTACACATTACCCCAAACTTTTACAATTTTTGTAATTTAATCCCTTAACCTTAAATTCATAAAATTAACCATTTTTCTAAAATAAATATTTATCCAAATATACTAGACCCTCAACAGTCCTTAATATACATCAAATTCACTATCAAACCCCAATATTTTAACATTTTCACAATTTAATCCTAAAATCAAAATTTAACAAAAATCAATTTACAAAATCATCAAATAACATAATGAAAGTTCCAAATACTTGGTATTCATCAAAAAAATTCAATATTCATCAATGGAAACTTCCAAAATTTTTAACAGAATCAAAAATAGAGGTACGGGCTTGCTGGACCTAATTGCAACGATATCAAAAACGTAAAAAATTATAAGAAACGGAATTAAAAAGGACTTACATGCAAGCTTCTAAGCTTAACCGATTGCAAAGCATCCAAAAATGGTGAAATTTTCTTATGGTTTTGGCAAGAAGATGAAAAAGATGATAAATTTTAACTTTTGTTTTATTAAACATTAATATACATGTTTATCCTTAAATATATCTTTATAAAATGACCAATTAAAGGCCCATTATTTTCAATCAATATTCTAATGGATTTATTACTCATTAAACCCATTTTTATTTCATAATTAAGTTATTAAATCTATGGAATTCAAAATTGATTAAATTTTGTACCTTTCTCAATTTAGTCCTTTTCTTTTAATTAACTATCTAAACGTTAATATTCCTCAACCAAATTTTAATATGACTATGACTCTATCAATATTCAAAAAATAATAATTATTAGCTAACACGATGAAAATTTGTGGTCCCAAAACCACTGTTCCGTCACCATTACAAATCGGGCAGTTACATCCCATGTTTTGGTGGATCCATTTGCCAACACATACCTGCATTTTCTGCAAAATAGCATAGAGTAAAACTACTCTAATGGTATTAACATTAGAAACATTTAAAGTAGGTACAATTCATGTGTAAACAAATTCAATACACATATTAGCTTCAGGAAATATAATAGCTTGATCAAAAGATACTAGTATATTAGTACCTGCACGATACTTCCATTCACCCTTCCCTTCAGTTAAAAAGTTTATAATATTATCCATATCTATGTCTCTAAAATATTAAGTCAGTTTCATCAATGAAATCATTCTCATAGTATTGAACATTATAAAATTTGCAAATTATTCTAGGGGTTACTTGCACCTTTTTCCCTCACACAAGTTGTAACAGCCCGATTTTGGGGCTAATCGGAACAGTGGTTTCGAAACCACTAATCTGAGGCCGGATAAATTATTTTTAATATTATTTTATGTGTTATAGCATGATATATGAGTTTTTGAAAAATTTTGGTGAATTAATTTTAGTGATTACTTGCTTAATTTCAAAAAAGGACTAAATCGCATAAAGTGCGAAAGTTTTGTTCTACAAGCTAAAGGTGTTAAATTGCTATAGAACACTAAAGTAGAGGTTCTTATTGAGTAAACAGACCAATAAAAGTGGTGGCTGGATATGAATTTTTAATTCATGAAATTGGTCAAAGGTTAGGTAGATTTTTGGTGACTTAATTGATAAATTAATCATAAAATAAAAGAGAAAGATTTATCCTTTTCATTCTTTCTCTTCACCACCAAAATTCTCAGCAAAAAGGGGGTTTTGAGAGCTCAAATTTTAGCCAAGCTTTTCTCTTGCAAGTAAGTGATTTTGGTGGTTGTTTTTGTTAATTTTTGTGTTTTTGGAACCCCTATAGCTTAATCTAGCTAATGAGGGGACTATTTTGCAAAATGGTTGAGAGCCTAGGGTTTTACCATGTGAGTATTCATGTTGTTTTCTGAAATTTTATGGAAGAAAATGAATCTTAATTGTTAAATAGACAACTTTTGTGAAAGGGGTTTTCATGAAAACACTTAAAATGACCTTTTTGTAAAAGTTATAAATTGGGTAGCAAGTGTGTGAAATAATTGGATTTGTGAGTTGCTATAAGAGTAATAAAGGTACGACTAGGCTTGTTAAAGGAGGAAATTTGATTAAAATCATTTTACGAGCCTAGGGGCAAAATCATAATTATGTGAAAGTCTAAGGGCAAAACGGTAATTTTTCCAAAGTAGGAATTTTGGAATGTCTTGATTAATATGGTGATTAAATAAGTAAATTTTGTCATTATACATCAAGAAAAATGGAATTTGGACCTAGACCGGGGGAAGACCAAGCTAGTAGACTAATTTAATCTAGTCGCCCACTTTTTGTATACCGAAGTAAGTTGCACGTAAATAAGAACACTTTACTTTTATTATGTATTGAACAATTAATATGGCATAAAGTGTTTGATTATTGTTGTGAATATGCATGATGAGAATTGATGTAGTAAAAACTCCCTGCTGAACCTTAGGAATAGATTGGATATCCATGCCAGGACATTTGGGTGATATGTGTGCTAGTGTAACACCATGTCTAGGACATGGCATCGGCCACATTATGAGAGCCAGTGTAAGACTATGTTTGGGACATGGCATCGGTATTGATTTGTATGCTAATGTAAGACCATGTCTGGGACATGGCACTGGCCACATTATGAAAGCTAGTGTAAGACGATGTCTGGGACATGGCATCGGCTTATACTTGTGATGTGTAAATATGTAGTAAATCTTTGGCTTATATTTGTGATGTGTAAGCCAGTGCTAATGATTTTGGTACGATCTTGTAATATTTGGCTTATACTTGTGATGTGTAAATATGTAGTAAATCTACCATCGCTAAATCAAGAATGTTGTGCTGGTTTATAATATGCTATGTGTTTAAAGATTTTTTACTTATTTACATGCAACTTACTAAGCTTTATGCTTACTCCCTTTCCTTTCCATTTTCTTATAGTAGCGCTAAGCTAGCTCGGGGATCAAAGGACGTCGGAGGCTCGATCACACTATCAATCTGAACATTTGGTATAGTTAGATTTATCATTTTGAGTATGGCATGTATAGGGACTTGGTCCTTTTTCAAGTGTCATATTATTTTGGCCAAATGTGTTGGCTTGTCTTGAAGATTGATTCATTTTGTATAAGGCCATAGACGATGGCTAATACTTGTTATTGATATATGTAAATGATGATGTTTTTCATGAATGTGCAATTTGCATGCTGAAATATATGGTGTGTTAATGCATGAATGAGTAAGTTGCATGATTGGATTGATAAAGTATGTGATAAGTTTTGCATGTGAATAGAGTGTAGCGGCCTTGATGTGTGTATGTCTTGGTTGTGGCCGATTTGGTCAGATGTTTATGTATGGATTGGTGTTACTTGATGTGGCTTATGTTGGTGTAAGTAAGGGTGGCAAAAGGGCTTGGTAAATAGCCTTGTTTTTGTCCACACGGTCTGCCCCATGGGCTTGTAGTCCGGCCCTGTGTCCCCTACACCTTAATTTGGTAAAACAGAATGCCCAGTAGTAACCACACGGGCTGAGGCACGGCCATGTGTCTCAACTATGTAGTTGACACGGCCATAATACACGGGCGTGTGTCTTGTCCTTGTGACCCTAAAATGTTGCTGACGTTAGAAACAGAATGTCAAGGTTTTAACACACGGGCTTGTCATGGCCTTGTGAGGGACACAGGCCATGGACACGGGCGTATGCCAAGCCGTGTGAAAACCCCTGTAGGTTCGAATTGAAAAAACTAAATCCACATGGCTAGAGACATGGGTGTGTGTGATTACACGGTCTGCCCACACGGGCGTGTCCCTTGCCACACGGGCGTGTGCCCCTATTTTCAGTGAAATTTTCCAAATGTTTTCTAAAGTGCCTGGTTTAGTGCCGAACCATTTCTAAAGTGTGTTTTGGGCCTCGTAGGCCCATATTAGGGACTTCAAGATGAAGTTTGTAAAGTTTTAAATTTGAACAAAATTTCATAACCCGGAAATGTTTGTATGCATGTTATTAAGTTGGGTAACGCCTCGTACCTTTTTCTGGCATAGGATTCAAAAGTACTATCTCCCATATATGACCTTCAGTATTTCTAGATTCGTGGTCCCGTAGAGATGCGTAGAACTCCTGGACAATAGGGACCACGGTATTATCTTTCGGGATCATCCAAAACTGTTCCCATTAATGATATTTTACCAAAGGCCAAATTCTTTTACACTAGATCCTTGATGGATCAAATCCCCTTTCTTGAATGAATGTTTTTCCTTGAAGTTTATTAAAATACTTTTCAACATCTGAATTTAGAAAAGTAGAGGGATTTTGAACCATCGATGGCTCTATTTCCATTGTTTGCCCAAGTTTCCTAAGAGGCGTGATGTTTCAATCCTAATGACTTACTAAATAAATGATTCAATGGAATAGTAATAGGTTTGAGTTTAAGAACCCTTAACCTTGAATGTATAGTTGAAGTTTATTTGAATTCCTTGCTTCTTCACGATGTTCACATTCCTTGTTGCACCACGTAGGATTGAAAAGTTTGTGAAATGAATTTTGAAAAAAAATTAGGGGTTTAGGGTTTAAGAAGTGTTGAGAGATTTGAGAGAATTTGAGGGATTAAGGTTTAAGAAGTGTTTTAATTAGGAGTAAATATGAGTTTAGGTTATAAAATAGGGCTTTAAATGTTTAAAAATAGGGTAAAATTAATGTTTAAGCCGTTCGGTTGCGCAATAGGTCAGGTCAACCCTGCAGAAAATTACAGTGATGTCACGACAATAGAGTCCTATGTTGCGACATCTCTGGTAGGATACTGATGTTGTGACACAGGGGTTTCGTGTCGCGACACATCTTTCAATTTGGAGATCTTCGGGGACTATCTGCTATGTTGCGACTTGTTATTGTTGTAACACCCCTTACCCGTGTTCGAAGCCGGAACCGAATATGAGGCATTACCTAACTTAACTTGCTTAAACATAACACATTAGGCTATAAAATTTCGCTACAGGTTAGAAAAGTTTCATTTAAACTCATAACCTGCTCATTCTAGGCTTATGAGGCCCTAAACATACTTTTAGGAGGTTTCAAAATTAAACTGAGAACTTTTACGCGCTTAGAAAATTTTTATCCAAATAGGGGCCACACGCCCGTGTGCTCCTGAGACATGCCGGTGTTCTTCATACGTGGTTGACACTGACTTATTTCACACGGCCGAACACACGCCCGTGTCCCTCACACGGCCTCGACATGCCCGTGTCTTAGCCCATGTGCCAAAACCTTGGCATTCTGTTTATGATGTCATCACCTCACTAAGGTCATATGGCCAGGGTACACGCCTGTGTCCTTAAACCGTGTGTCGAATTAAATTCCTAACTTCAGGTGCAAACTTCACACGGCCTGGGGACAAGCCCATGTCTAAGGCCGTGCCTTCCACACGGTTGAGACACACAACTGTGTCTCTACTCGTGTGTTTACTACTGAGCATACTGACTTGTAAACCTAGCTCACAAGGGAACACACGGCCGATCAACACACCCATGGGGATGACCGTGTGTCTCACACGGCATAGACACACGCCTGTGTGTCTACCCGTGTGGGCATTAAAAAGGCTATATTCCTAGCCAAATGCCACCTTACATAGCCACATACTTATACCAACTCAAATCAAGCATCCACACAAGCATATACTTCATGATTCATCATCAATAAATACATATATATAAGAACTAGTCAAGTATTGGTCCAACTGTAATGACCATTTACAAAATAAATTGGAACAACCTTAGTACCCAACACATTTGGCTTGCAAATATGACATAACCAAACATTCAATTCCTATACATGCCAATACTCAAAATAAGTCTAATTTGGCTATACCCAAAAAGTGGTCGATAGTGTGATCTCCAACTCTGACGTCCGCGAATTCTCGAGCTAACTTTGCAATACTACAAGGAAAAGGGCAATGATAGCGGTAAGCATAATGCTCAGTAAGTTTGCATGGGAATAAATAGCAACAATAAGCTCATGATAAAATCCATACATGGCATTAATTAACCATACACAAAGTTATAGGCTTCTTACCATACTTACTTATACTTGCCCTTATTTAGCACATACCATGCCACATATCGTAAATGCTTCTTCGTGAATTACTCACGGGTACCTGTGTTAACTCAATCACATAGCTTTAATAAAATTCTATTTTCTATTTCTAAGCTAATCTATTCATCTCGATAAATCACTAAGGATGCTCAAAGATGCATATTCATAATCATTAGCATAAACACTAAAACAATGCCACATCCTGGATATGGTCTTATACGGAATCTAACCTCAAGTATCGATGCCATATCCCGGATATGGTCTTATACGATTCTCATACTCAGTACCGAAGCCATATCCCAGATATGGTTTTATACGAGATCTCAATTCGGTGCTGAGGCCATGTCCCGAACATGGTCTTACACGGGACCTTATCCATCTCATGTCTTGATAATAGTATTCTCACATTTATTATAGTCCCACCGAGACTTCAACATCTCAACTTTTATCATCTTTCTCATTCAACACCAATATTCAATTACATAGAATATCATATATCATTATAATATCAACCATTCTCAAAAATGCTAGCATAAATGTTGAATTTATCACATACAAACTTACCTCGTTTTCAAAATAAGCTAGATTGTAGGTCTAGTCCGATATTTTGTTCTTTCCCCGTTCGAGGTTGATTCTTGGCTCTTCTTGCTCTATAATAGCAAATTAGCTCATTTTAATCATCACATTAATAAAAGCATTTCAATAATCATGCTTTGGTAAAATTACTATTTTGCTCCTAGATTTTGGCAAAATGACCATTTTACCCCTAGGCTCGGAAATCAATTCTAATAAAATATCTACCTTCAACAAGCCTAGGTGAAAATTTATTTCTCTTATGGCTATCATCAAAACCCAACATTTCATACATTTGCTACAAACTTTATAACCTTTACAACAAGGTCCATTTAGGTGTTTTCATAGTAAAACCTTTCACAAAAGGTGTTTATCTAACAACTAAGACTCATTTTCTTCCATAGAAATGAAGCAAACAACTTAAAAGCTCACATTGACGAATCCCTAAAATTTTCACCATATAGCAAGATAGCCCCCTCTTTAGAAAGCTTAAGCTTTAGGGGTCCCAAAAGTACAACTATCATCAAGAAAAACCATTAAAATCACTTACTTGTAAAGAGAGAAGTTTGCTGAAATTTTGAGCTTTCAAAACCCCTATTTTTCTTGCTATTTTCGGTGGAGGAAGATGAGTAAAAAGATGGATATCATCTTTTCTTTATTTTAATATTAAACAATCAATTTAGTCACCAAACTTACCAACTTTGACCAATTTGACAATTCTTGTCTCCTATGGCCGGCCACCCTATACTTAGGGGTCTAATTGCACTTTAAAGACCTCCAATTAATTTTCTTTAGCTATTAAACACCTTTAGCTGGAAATTTTAAACTTTCGCACTTAATGCGATTTAGTTCTTTTTCGCGATTAAGCATGAAATCACTAAAATTAAAGCACCAAAATTTTCATGTACTTATACCATCGTACTCTCACTCTTAAAATATCATGAAAATAATTTTCTCTAAACTTGGATTAGTGATCCTAAGATCACTGTTCCGACTAGCTTTTAAATCGGGCTGTTACAATTGTGATGTCGCAACACCAACTTTGTTTCGGCCCAAAGCTCCATCTTAAGGATGTTTCGATCTAACGAAAAACATACATAAAATAAAGGTTAAAATCTAAACTATGTAACTATTTAAATATACAATAATTTACAAATATCATACAACAATTCACAATTTTGGGTTAATTCCCGCCTTGGTGACTTCCCAAGGTTGTCAAGCCTAGGGTTTGTTTTATGTTCTTCCTTTTCCAACTAGATGATCCATTGAGTAACCTTACAAAACAGTTAAGAGATCATGCCTCCACTCGCTAATCCCCCATAGAAGGATTAGCTCCTCATGGCTTTCATAAACAACATGGAAAGAATGGAAAAATTAATCATAGGGAATGGATTGAAATAGAGAGTTTAAGAAAGCCTGGTTGATATTGATTAATAGTGTGAATCCACAGGAGTTGATCTCCTCTACAATCAGATCTCTTTAAAAAAATAACTAAAACTATGAAAACCTAAGAAAGAAAGAAAACAAGACTAAATTTGATAGAAGAAACTAGGTTAATGCTTCAATGTCTTTAACATGTGCTAAAGGGCCCTATTTATAGCCTTCAGGTGGTCGTCGTCCTTAACCCTAGGTTAGCTGACGTTCCTGAGCTTAAAGTTTGATTGTGTAGACCAAAACGTCCATGCTTCATGTTTTATTCTTGTCACAAAGTTGATGTCGCGACACACCAAGACCTGTGTCGTGACATAGCAACCAATATGTTCCTTTGTACCCATCTTTAGGGGTATGTCACGACACCCTCAACCTGTGTTACGACATTGAAGGCAGTTTCTCACTTTCTCTATTCTACTCTCTATGTTGTGACATTAGTCTCCCATGTTGTGACATAGCGTCCAATATTGACTCAAAATGTCTTCTAATGGTCTCCTGCACATTCACGAAGTACGTTAGCTCTCCCTTAGGCCTCATTCGACCCTTAAGGTTAATAAAAGACTCAATGTGCACATTTTATTAAATGTAAATAAAACTAAAAAAATTTAATTAAAACATAAAAAAATGCTTCTATTCAAGCTCCTTAAATGTGAAAACTAGTTTAATCTGCTACACCAAATCACGGCAAATCAGGAAGTCATCTACTCCGATGCTTAAGAGAAGACATTTCCCCAATTGGACTTGATAGACCACATATTAGTCTTTTAATCAGTTTGCTCATTTTCAATTAGACTAAAGACATGTTTAGGTTTGTCTACTAGTACAAGTTGTCTTTCTGTATTACAATCTGGCCACCTAATAACGCTTAGTATTAGTTAAACATTTAGACAACCAATGAGTAGCATTTTCTTTCATTATGCTTTGCATGCAAAAACCATGTGAGCACAATGTAATAAATGAATTTGTTTTATTAACTAAACTGTTCAAAAAATTACAAGTGTATATTGACAAAAATACTACACTTAAGGCACGAGATCCAACAAGAACAACTTCTCACAGCAGTTGAACATAAACATAATGTACTCAACATCACAACATCATACAGATAGACAATAGTGAATCGGAGTTCGAGAACTCACCTAAAGGTTGTTACTGCCATACTAGCTTAGCTTTTCCTTTAACACTAGAGCCTCTTTCCTCTTGATTAGCCAAACATCACAACCATATAATGAATCATAATGAAATCATTCATGTACAAGAAAACTATACTACACTGATATGAAGAGACATTTCAAAGAATAACTGAAATCTTTAACTTCCTTCTTTTTTTCTCAATTCCGTGAACACATAAAGGTCAGGGAGCTTACCAGCTAAAAAAGTTTCCCAGTTACTTATGTACAAAATTTAGTTTCTTCCCCCCATTCAAATTGTTCCTTAATCCATCTTCTTTACCAGTAGACCAGGGAAGAAGATAGAAGAAAGAAAATGAAAATAGATACAAAATAACATCCCTAGAAATTGACATTCCTTCCATATATATAGTCTTCCACTCATGTTCCCCAAAACCCATTCAATCATTCTCAGATTACTATTTATAATTATGTTGTCTCCCACTAAGGATTTCCTGGTTCAAAAGAAATTGAACAAGATTTGAAATCCAACTATTGACCATTCATCCCATGTAACATCCTGAAAAGGGCCTATGTATTTTCGATTTAATTGTATGAAATGACAAGTCTTAAGCATTATGAATAAATTTTTGACATTTTTGAAAACTCAGAAATGTATGAAAATGAATGGAAATGAATATTTTTGGAAACCTGGAAATGCATTGGACATGAACATTTTAGGAAACCTAGAAATGTAAGGAAATGGTTCAAAAATGGAAAGTACACATTTTTGGAAACTAAGAAATGAAAATGAAAATGATCCAAAAATGGAAAGTATACATTTCGGGAAACTTGGAAATGTAAGAAAATGGCAAGTAAACAGAGCCGATCGAAAATTTTAGGAAACTTGGAAAGGACCCTAAAATGATGAGTTTTAAAGTTTAAAATAGGAAATCAAGGCATGGTGGCCTTAAAAGAAAAAGTTGGTAAAATTTGACACAAAAACAGGCTTGGAAAAGTGGCCTGAAGATGCCACTTAGGGCCTATAGAAATGGCGCCATGTGCAAGAGGCATGGGCCTGGGTTCGAGTCACAAGGGAAGCAAATAAAAAGAGTTTTATTTTTGCTTCCAGAAGGCCAAGGTGTGGACTGCAAGGCATCTAGAAAAAGAGAGGTTTATCCTCTTTAAAATTCGGCTATTAAGTGATAAATAAGGGATTTTATTAAATTTGATTATTGAGGAGATAAGTGATGGATAAAACACTTTTATTTTTAAATAAAATAGATGATATTATCACAAGGAAGAGTGGTGGCCAAGTCAAGGACTCTTGGCCTGATAATTTCGGCACAAAGAGGAGAATTAAGGCTATTCTCTCATCTTTTCTAAGCTCTGCAGAAATTCCCTAGTCAAAAACCCTCTCTGCCGAATTTTCTTCTTCTCTTTTCTTCTTCTCTTTTCTTCATCTGTCAAGCCAAAACCTTTCTTTGATCCCTGTTCCATAGCCGAATCTCTGTGACTCTAAGCAAGGAAGTAATCAACTACAGCATCAAAAGGGTAAGATCTGTGGTCAATCGATTTGTATTCCTTCTCTTTTTATTGAAATCAGGGTACTAATTCTATTAGCAATTTTGGCCGAATCTACAAGGGATCTCTCAGGTTTCTACAATTGTTGAATACAAGGATCAAGGATCTAAGGTAAGAACAATGAATTTTTGTTCTTCTAGTTTTTTTAATCAAGATCTAGGAAATAATCCCTTTTGTGTCTCCTGGCCGAATACCAAAGGAGGAATTTTGGGATTTCAGATCTAAGGGATTTCAACATCTCCATAAGCCAAGGGTTACTTTTCGAGATTTAGAATCACAAGATAAGTGCTAAGAAATTCGGCTAAGGCCTATGTTACATGTTTGGATTTATTATTTAGCCGAAAACTAACCTATGGAGTAATATAGTGTTTAGTTTGAATTCACAAGGAGGAATACAAAGATCCGGCACTTGATTCTTAAAATCAATTCGATTTACAAGGTAAGTAATACAAATCCTAGTTGTATTTGGAAAAATGGCCGAATGGTCTTTTAAATAGTAAGTGATTAACTTATGTAGGATTTGGGATTTAAAATCGTGATCGATTCTCTTGGGATTTCAAGGAACCTATTAAGCGAATCAGGTGTGTACTCATACTAACTTTCGATATATCATATGGCAATTATTTTTAATATATGAATATGCGTAAGAATGAAAATGTGGCTAAGTACCACAAATGTGGTATAAAGTACCCAGGTACGTTTCCTACTTCTGATAGGATTACGAATATGATATATTTTGAACATGTAAATAGTAACATGAATGAGAAATAAGTATGTTATGCATGATATAAAAATATTTGGGATATTTGTCAAAGGGGAAGTGAAGGTGTTGACTTCGGTCTCACTATCTGAATATGGTGACTACGGTCACACTATCTGAATTTGGTAACTTCGGTTACACTATCTGAATTTGGTAACTTCGGTTACATTATCTAAATTTGGTAACTTCAGTTACATTATTTGAACATGGTGTCTAATGACACAAATTATATGGGCGATGAGCACGTCGATCATTGCGGCGCGCCGATGGTGGTGTGTAGTCAAGGAGAGTCGACTTAGTAGTCCCCACGGTGTGACTGGCAGGTACGGGTGGTATGTAGCGGATGGACAAATAGGCTTAGGTTTGGGTTGCATCATTTTGATATGAATATGTACTTGATATGAATATGTATGCCTGATCTGTTGATTGTTAGTATTGTGTACACATTGAGTCTGTTGACTCACCCCATTGTGGGACTATTTTTCATGTGAGGAACAGTAATGGACCGGGCCGGAAGGAGCTTAGTGGTGGCCATGCTCAGCAAGGGATTATTTTACTTCATTTGGACATTTTATTCCTAAAGTACTTTGAATTTTAATTTTGGAAATTATCTGATGTAATAAGGCCATAAGGCCCAAGTTGGATTTCTTTATTTCTGTTTAAATTTTTATTTACTATGTTACGAACTATTTTTTTTGGATTTAAGTTCTAGTAAAATTATTTCTTTAAAAATAATCCCTAAATGGTTTTTGTCATTTTAAATAATTATTTTTTTTTAAAATTAAATAAACGGGTTTCCAACCTAAGCCCAACCCAAAACCCATATCTTTCTAAAAACACACAAATTTTCTCTAAGTAATAAAGAACTTCAAAACCGATTTTCTTAAGGAACATACCAGATCCGGTTTAGGCTCGTGGGCCAGGTGTGGGACGTTTCAGCTTGGTATCAGAGCCCAGTTTTAAACTCTTGGCCTGTGGGCTAAGGCCCAAAACATTTTCAAAGCGAGCCCAAATGAGTTTTTTGAAATAAGCAGGTTTTCTGGCATGGCACCTAAGTCTCCGACCCGCAGTCCACCAGGTAAGTACCCCTTAACTTTATGTGTGATTATGTGATTTGTATAAGGGTAGAAAAGGCATGGAACATAGAATAGTATGATAGGAATATGGAACCCTAGGACTAGGTTACTCAAACACCAAACGCATAAGACTTAATGTACTAAACAAACCTATGGCTAAGTCACTGAGCTAGGGTGTGGTAACCCCTGTACGTATGTCTAGGATTGGATCCTAAAGAGCACAGTATTTAGCGGTCCTAGTGACTCACCTCCTCTTAGCAGAATCCTACCTGGTGCATAGCTTCGGTTCACCCTAACTTAGAGGGCTCAGTGGTGTGGCAACCTCTGTGCGCATGTCTAGGAACAGTTTCGGTGAGAGCTTGGTATTTAAGCAGTCCGCGTGACTCACCTCCTCTCCACTCGAATCCTGCACAGTGCGTAGCTTTAGTTCCCCACGACCAAGAGGGCTCGGTCATAAAGCTAAACATAATTACTAAAACCCGAAAGGGAACTAGCCATGTTTTAAAAAAAAGAGAACAAAACAACAAGCCCTAGTTTTAAAATTCTTAAAATTCGTAAAAACCATGTTTACAAAAAAAAAATTGAAAAATTTCTGATTTGTGAAAATTACAAGAATACCTTTAGTGGTAAAATTACCAAAATGCCCTTGATTCACAACTTCTCGACGATTTTGCCAAAACTTCATTATTTTATAAATGTTCACAAACCCTAATTTGCAAACTACCAAAAAAAAACTTTGATTTTGGAAAAAAATTACAAAATTGCCCCGAACTTACAAAATTACTAAAATGACCCTGGTTTCCAAAATTTTTGCAAACATCACCATTTGAAACAGGGGAAACTTTCAAAAAGAACACCCAAAGTTTTATAACTTTTGAAATATCCCTAACCTATTAAATTTTACAAATTTACCCTGGTTTTTGGAAAATTACCGAAAATACCCCCGAGGTCAAAAATTACCGAAATACCCCTGGATTTCAAAATTTTTTTCCAAAATTTCCCAGGGACTTTAAAAGTACAAAATACTTTCATCAAAATCACCAAGAAACTTTTTATTTTGAAAAATTACGAAAATGCCCCTTAGGACAAATTATGAAAATACCCCTGGGTAGTGGAGAAACAACAACAATGAAAATTTCAACGCTTTTCTGAATGAACGCAAGTTCACTTGTTTGATGGGTGAATGAATGAATGGAAAGACTGTGTGATTGTATGAATACGAAAGAACCACTCCTAAATTCTTTTTCATAAAACTTCCTCGCGAGTAAATAAGTGAAACAAAAGTACTAATTCATAAAATTTCTTAATCAGATCTCGACGATAGAAAATGAGCTCTAGAGGACGTGGTCATCGTGGACGAGGTAGAGGAAGAATGACTGTGTCAGAACCCGTTAGATCGGGTCAAGGTTCTGACAACGAGATACCACCGCCACCATCACCCCCAGTTGTGGGTGTTGAGCAGCAAGCTCAGATGGGAGAAGATGCTATGTCGCAGGCTGTGCTGCGAGTTTTGGAATTGGTGGCTGGTGCAGGGGGAAATTCAGGAAATCGTAAGTCTGTGCCTGAGCGGCTCCGAGCTAATGGAGCAGAAATGTTTCGAGGAGTATCGAGAGCAGCACCCAGATCTGGTGATGAGAGCATCGGTTGGAAGCAACTGAGCGCATTATGGATGAGCTCGACTTGAACCCTGAGGAGAAGTTGAAAGGGATGGTGGCACTGTTACGCGATGAAGCGTATCAGTGGTGGTTAACTATTCGGGATGGTGCCATGGCTGAAGATCTGACCTGGGAGTATGTTAAGGAGGCATTTCAGAAGAAATATGTGGGAACCAGGTATACAGATGAACAAAGGAAGGCTTTTCTGGGGTTGGTGCAAGGGAGTAAGTCTGTCGCAGAATATGAGGCAGAATTTCTGAGGTTGAGCCGCTATGCTCGAGGAGTAGTGGCAACTGAGCATAAGCGCTGTGTCCGTTTTGAGGACGGGCTGAGGGACGATCTGAGACTGTTGATAGCACCGCATCAGGAGCGGGAATTCTCTGCTTTGGTGGAAAAGGCCAAGGTGTCCGAGGGAATCAAGGATGCTAGCAAGCAGGCCGTGGATAGGAATAAGCCCAAAAGAGGTTTTGGACCATCTGGAAAGGGTCATAACAGGCCTAGAGTTGACGGGCCACGAAATCAACAAGCTGGTACGGGCTGGCAGTATCGCCCTTGTGAGCATTGTGGAAAGAGACACTTGGGAGAGTGTTGGAGAAAGACGGGGGGATGTTTCAAGTGTGGGTCCAAGGACCATATGCTTAAGGATTGTCCTAAGCAGCCAGATGAGAGCCGACCGGCAACTCAGAATGCTAGTCAGGCTGGTAGAGGCGGACAGCAGCCTCAACAGGGTCATGGTTCGGCCAACAGAGGTAATGGTGCTGGCAGAGGCTGTGGGGCACAGGGCCGAGGTGCTGCAAATGCTGAGGCAAGGCAACCGAGTTTGGTTTATGCGGTTAGCCGGAGGGAGGATGAAGACGCGCCGGATGTTATAACCAGTACGTTCTTTATTTTTAACAAGCCCTATTTTACTTTAATTGATGTGGGTTCGACCCATTCATATGTCGCATGTAGCGTAGTGGAAACAATAGGCCTAGACTCTGAACTTTCTGATAGACAGATGACTGTAGTAAGCCCATTAGGCCAAACAGTGATGATAAATAAGATCTTTCGGAATGTACCCCTAGAGATTCAGGGAGTGAATTTTCGGGTTGACTTAATGGAGTTACCCTTCGGAGAGTTTGCGCTTATACTTGGAATGGATTGGCTAGTAGAGCATCGAGCCATGTTGGATTGTGCGGCTAAACGTATGGAACTAAGAACCCCAGAGGATGAAGTAGTAGTGATGATCGGAGAAAGGAAGAACTACTTATCCGACGTAGTTTCGGCGCTAAAGGCTGAGAAGATGGTTAGGAAAGGGTACGAGGCGTTATTAGCCTTCGTGAGTGCGTTGGGAGGAAAAGATGAAGGTGTCCATGGAGTTAGGACGGTAAGGGACTTCGTAGATGTGTTCCCAGATGAGTTACCAGGAATACCCCCAGATACGGAGGTGGAATTTGGGATAGACTTGCTACCGGGAACAGCTCTTGTGTCAATCGCTCCATACCGAATGGCGCCAAAGGAGTTGGTGGAGCTCAAGGCTCAAATCCAAGAGTTGTTGGATCGTGGGTTCATTCGACCCAGTGTGTCTCCATGGGGAGCACCGGTCCTATTTGTGAAGAAGAAGGATGGAACTATGCGTATGTGCATAGATTATCGTCAGTTGAATAAACTGACCATCAAGAACAAGTATCCTTTGCCAAGGATAGACGACTTGTTCGATCAGCTGAAAGGGGCAGCTGTGTTCTCAAAGATAGACTTAAGGTCGGGATATCACCAATTGAAGGTGAAGGAGGCTGACATTCATAAGACCGCTTTTAGGACAAGATATGGCCACTTCGAGTTTGTGGTGATGCTGTTTGGGTTAACGAACGCTCCAGCCGCGTTCATGGACATGATGAATCGGGTTTTCCAACCCTATTTGGATAGGTTTGCCGTGGTGTTCATCGACAATATTTTGGTGTACTCTAAGTCTGAAGAGGAGCATGATGAACATCTCCGAGTTGTGCTGCAAGTGTTAAGGGAAAAGAAGCTTTATGCCAAATTCAGCAAGTGTGAATTTTGGCTTAAGGAGGTGGCATTCCTAGGACATGTGGTATCCGCAGAAGGAATAAGAGTGGATCCTAGGAAGATCGAAGCAGTGTTGGATTGGAAGCCACCTAGGTCTGTGGCTGAAATCCGAAGTTTCTTAGGATTGGCAGGCTATTACAGAAGGTTGGTGGAAGGATTCTCATCAATAGCCGCGCCTTTGACAAAGTTGCTAAGGAAGGAAGTACCCTTTGTGTGGACGGATAAGCAACAGGAGAGCTTTAAAAAGCTTAAGAAGGTGCTGACGGAAGCTCCGGTGTTAATTCAGCCGGAGGCAGGGAAGGATTTTGTGGTGTACTGTGACGCTTCGCATACGGGGTTAGGCTGTGTGCTAATGCAAGAAGGAAAAGTGGTCGCTTATGCGTCTCGGCAGTTAAGGCCTCATGAGGTTAATTATCCAACCCATGACTTGGAACTAGCAGTAGTGGTTTTTGCCCTTAAGGTTTGGAGGCACTACCTTTATGGAGAAAGGTCAGTGATCTACACGGACCACAAGAGCCTTAAGTACTTGTTGACTCAGAAGGAGTTGAACTTGAGGCAACGAAGGTGGGTGGAGTTGTTGAAGGATTATGATTGTTCGATAGAGTACCACCCGGGCAAGGCGAATGTGGTAGCTGATGCCCTAAGACGGAAGGTTGTGTCAAATCTAAGGGCTTTGTTCGCTCACTTGAGCTTATATGATGATGGAAGCCTGTTGGCAGAATTGCAAGTCAAGCCCACGTGGCTGAACGAGGTGAAAGAAGGACAATTGGCTGATAAGGATCTAAGTGCTAAGTTTCAGCAAGTACGGAGCGGAGAATTAGGGGATTATGGCGTCAACGAAGAAGGAGTATTGTGCTACAAAGGAAAAGACTGTATGCCGAAGGACCAGGAGTTAAGACAAAGGATTCTTCGGGAGGCGCATGGTAGCCCTTATGCCATGCATCCCGGAGGCATTAAGCTGTACAGGGACTAAGGGAACAATTTTGGTGGTCCGATCTTAAACGAGAGGTGACTGAATTCGTGGGAAAATGTCTGACGTGTCAGCAAGTTAAGGCTAAACACCAAGTTCCATCGGGATTGCTTCAACAAATTGAGATTCCCCAATGGAAGTGGGAAAGAATTTCCATGGACTTCGTTAGAGGGCTTCCCCTTACGCCTACTAAGAAGGACTCGGTATGGGTGATAGTGGACCGTTTGACCAAGTCCACACATTTTATTCCGGTGAGGGTCGACTATTCTCTTCAGAAGTTAGCCAAGCTTTATGTGGAGGAGATCGTAAGGTTACACGGAGTACCAACATCGATCATCTCCGACAGAGACCCAAGGTTTACGTCTCGATTTTGGAAGGCACTTCATCAAGCGTTAGGCACTAAGTTGGATTTCACTACGGCGTATCATCCACAATCGAGACGGGCGATGCAAGCGGGTTATACAAGTGTTGGAAGATATCTTTGAGAGGTCAGGTGTGATGGATTTTCGAGGAAGTTGGGAGGATTATTTGCCTTTAGCTGAGTTTACCTACAACAACAGCTATCAGGCAAGCATTCGGATGGCACCATACGAAGCATTGTATGGTTGGAAGTGTAGAACTCCTACTTGTTGGACTGAGCTAGGAGAACGTCGCGTTTTGGGTCCGGAGTTAGTGGCAGAAACTGAGGAGAAGGTTGAGATAATCCGGGCAAGGTTGAAAGAAACCTCTGATAGGCAGAAGTCGTACGCAGACCTTAAGCAGAAGGAAATAGAGTTTGAAGTGAGAGATCAAGTATTTCTGAAGGTCTCACCGTGGAAGAAGGTTATGAGGTTCGGTCGCAAAGGGAAGTTAAGCCCAAGGTTTATAGGGCCCTATCGAGTACTGAAGTGAGTTGGGCCAGTGGCATACCAATTAGAGTTGCCACCAGAGTTGCAGCAAATACACGACGTATTCCATGTATCCATGCTACGTCACTATCGATCGGATCCGTCTCATGTGGTACCTATTGAAGAGGTGGAGTTAAGACCAGATTTATCCTACGAGGAAGAGCCGATTCGGATTGTGGAACATGATCTGAAAGTGCTACGAAGGAAGTCAGTTCCTCTAGTCAAGGTGTTATGGCGCAACCATGGATCGGAAGAAGCTTCGTGGGAGTCAGAGGAGACAATGCGACAGCAATACCCTCAATTATTTAGTTAGGAAATTTCGAGGACGAAATTTTGTTTAAGAAAGTAGAATCGTAACATCCTCGAAAAGGGCCTATGCATTTTCGGTTTAATTGTATGAAATGACAAGTCTTAAGCATTATGAATAAATTTTTGACATTTTTGAAAACTCAGAAATGTATGAAAATGAATGGAAATGAATATTTTTGAAAACTTGGAAATGCATTGGACATGAACATTTTAGGAAACCTAGAAATGTAAGGAAATGGTTCAAAATGGAAAGTACACATTTTTGAAACTAAGAAATGAAAATGGAAATGATCCAAAAATGGAAAGTATACATTTCGGGAAACTTGGAAATGTAAGAAAATGGCAAGTAAACAGAGCCGATCGAAAATTTTAGGAAACTTGGAAAGGACCCTAAAATGATGAGTTTTAAAGTTTAAAATAGGAAATCAAGGCATGGTGGCCTTAAAAGAAAAAGTTGGTAAAATTTGACATAAAAACAGGCTTGGAAAAGTGGCCTGAAGATGCCGCTTAGGGCCTAGGAAATGGCGCCATGTGCAAGAGACATGGGCCTGGGTTCGAGTCACAAGGGAAGCAAATAAAAAGAGTTTTATTTTTGCTTCCAGAAGGCCAAGGTGTGGACGGCAAGGCATCTAGAAAAAGAGAGGTTTATCCTCTTTAAAATTCGGCTATTAAGTGATAAATAAGGGATTTTATTAAATTTGATTATTGAGGAGATAAGTGATGGATAAAACACTTTTATTTTTAAATAAAATAGATGATATTATCACAAGGAAGAGTGGTGGCCAAGTCAAGGACTCTTGGCCTGATAATTTCGGCACAAAGAGGAGAATTAAGGCTATTCTCTCATCTTTTCTAAGCTCTGCCGAAATTCCCTAGTCAAAAACCCTCTCTGCCGAATTTTCTTCTTCTCTTTTCTTCTTCTCTTTTCTTCATATGTCAAGCCAAAACCTTTCTTTGATCCCTATTCCATAGCCGAATCTCTGTGACTCTAAGCAAGGAAGTAATCAACTACAGCATCAAAAGGGTAAGATCGGTGGTCAATCGATTTGTATTCCTTCTCTTTTTATTGAAATCAGGGTACTAATTCTATTAGCAATTTTGGCCGAATCTACAAGGGATCTCTCAGGTTTCTATAATTGTTGAATACAAGGATCAACGATCTAAGGTAAGAACAATGAATTTTTGTTCTTCTAGTTCTTTTAATCAAGATCTAGGAAATAATCCCTTTTGTGTCTCCTGGCAGAATACCAAAGGAGGAATTTCGGGATTTCAGATCTAAGGGATTTCAACATCTCCATAAGCCAAAGGTTACTTTTCGAGATTTAGAATCACAAGGTAAATGCTAAGAAATTCGGCTAAGGCCTATGTTACATGTTTGGATTTATTATTTAGCCGAAAACTAACCTATGGAGTAATATAGTGTTTAGCCGAATTCACAAGGGAGGAATACAAAGATCCGGCACTTGATTCTTAAAAACAATTCAGTTACAAGGTAAGTAATACAAATCCTAGTTGTATTTGGAAAAATGGCCGAATGGTCTTTTAAATAGTAAGTGATTAACTTATGTAGGATTTGGGATTTAAAACTGTGATCGATTCTCTTCGGGATTTCAAGGAACCTATTAAGCGAATCAGGTGTGTACTCATACTAACTTTCGATATATCATATGGCAATTATTTTTAATATATGAATATGCGTAAGAATGAGAATGTGGCTAAGTACCACAAATGTGGTAAAAAGTACCCAGGTACGTTTCCTACTTCTGATAGGATTACGAATATGATATATTTTGAACATGTAAATAGTAACATGAATGAGAAATAAGTATGTTATGCATGATATAAAAATATTTGGGGCATTTGGGATATTTGTGAAAGGGGAAGTGAAGGTGTTGACTTCGGTCTCACTATCTGAATATGGTGACTACGGTCACACTATCTGAATTTGGTAACTTCGGTTACACTATCTGAATTTGGTAACTTCGGTTACATTATCTGAATTTGGTAACTTCGGTTACATTATTTGAACATGGTGTCTAATGACACAAATTATATGGGCGATGAGCACGTCGACTGCAGCGACTGCCTTCGATCGTGTGTAGCGAAAGGAGGGTCGACTTAGTAGTCCCCACGGTGTGACTGGCAGGTACGGGTGGTGTGTAGCGGATGGACAAATAGGCTTGGGTTTGGGTTGCATCATTTTGATATGAATATATACTTGATATGAATATGTATGCCTGATCTGTTGATTGTTAGTATTGTGTACACATTGAGTCTGTTGACTCATCCCATTGTGGGACTATTTTTCAGGTGAGGAACAGTAATGGACGGGCCAGAAGGAGCTTAGTGGTGGCCATGCTCAGCAAGGGATTATTTTACTTCGTTTGGACATTTTATTCCTAAAGTACTTTGAATTTTAATTTTGGAAATTATTTGATGTAATAAGGCCATAAGGCCCAAGTTGGATTTCTTTATTTCTGTTTAAATTTTTATTTACTATGTTACGAACTATTTTTTTTTTTGGATTTAAGTTCTAGTAAAATTATTTCTTTAAAAATAAACCCTAAATGGTTTTTGTCATTTTAAATAATTGTTTTTTTTTTAATTAAATAAACGGGTTTCCAACCTAAGCCCAACCCAAAACCCATATCTTTCTAAAAATACACAAATTTTCTCTAAGTAATAAAGAACTTCAAAACCGATTTTCTTAAGGGACATACCAGATTCGGTTCAGGCTCGTGGGCCGGGTGTGGGGTGTTTCATCCCATCAAATTTTTTTCTAATTTGAATTAGAGCCTTCATACCATCAAAATTTTCAATTCAATACTCGGAATCATCATTAGGCCAAACCTTAATTTTTCCCGAGGTGTGACATGTTGGCCTTGTGATATCTTTAAATCATTGGATATAATTGGCATGCCATAGAATTTGAGTACTCACATATGTGTTTGATATTTGGGACATGCTGGAAAGATAAGGAATTGTTGAGCTAAGCTCCATTCATTAAAACATGTTTGGCGTGTTGGAGAGTGTTAGCTTAATGTGTCTCTTTATTTAGGACATGTTAGAATCTTTGAGTCATTAGTGTGTTGGAGATCCATTTATCCAATGTGTCATGTTTTTATATGTGTTTCATAGTTACAAGATGCCAATGTATCATTATTGAGTTATTGAATCATGATTATATGTGTTAAGAGTGCCTTTAGCATTCTTTTAATCTTTGATAATGTGTTTAATTATGGTGTTTAATTGTGGTATTCTTGAGCACTCACTGAGCTTTGTTAAGCTCACACTCGTGTTAAATATTTTGCAAAGAAAAACTTAATCGAAGAGGGAGAAGTGGGCAAGCAAAGTGATCCATTGAAGACAACTTGGTTGAGTATGTGTTATGGATTTTAACTCCCTAAATAAAGGCAATGTAGGATTAGTTTTGTTGGGAATAGACTTTCCAATTTGGTACTATAAATAGACTTTATGGATTGTTGTTAAGGACTTTTAAATTTGGTTTGTGTTTGATTGATGCTTGTGAGTAATGATTCTAAGGATGCATAGTTGTAGATTTAAGTTTTTAGTTAAAGGTATTCATGATTTTTAGCTAAATAGTGGTGTGAATGCTTGAATTGTATTCTAAAAATTGTGGTAAGTCTAAAATGACCAAATGGTATAAAGTGAACAAATAAGACCTTTGAAAATGCATGATATGCAAATATGGCATGTTGAGTAAATGATTTTGGAGTTAACACTAACATGATAGCTTGACCATTTACTTGAGGGGTCAAATTTTGCTATTGAATGTTTTAGTGTAATTGAGCATGTTTTAAATTATGTATGTATGCTATATGAGATGTTAAAATTGAGAAATAGGCTTAAATGCACGAAGTTTTCTTTTTATTATTGAGCCAAAATGTCAAATGTAGGTTGCTGGGTTGTTTCTACAGAAATTGCAAACGATGTCACAACAACGTTTGAATGACGTTGCAACGAGGGATTGATGTTAGGATGCCCTTTTTCACATTTTCCTGACTAAGGGCCTCCTCCAAATCATGTCGTGATGTGGCGATCATGTTGTCACAACATGGCACACTATGTGTTTATGTATTATTTTGTTTTCTTTGCAATCTAGTCCTAGTTTTTATGCAATGTAATTAGATGTCCAAATACTATGAAATGATTTGAAATTTTGCATGACTAAGTTTTATATGTATAATTTCGTAGTGCTACTTAAAATTTCAAAAAATGATTATTCTGAATATTTTGTTATTTTTATGATTTAGTCCTTAAAACCTAGGGGTGTTCAAATGGTCAACCTATTGGTTAATCGAATCAAATTAGTATCAACTGAATTAACATAACTTTTTAATTCTTTAATCGTTAATCAAACTAAAATTTTTCAAAAAGAACATTTAATTGAACTAAAATATTTCGATTGGTTAATTGTATTAACCGAAATTTATATGTTTTTATTTGTTTGGTTAAAACAAGAGTAAAACATATAAAATAAATAAATCGATAATATTCATTATTAACCGAATTAAAACTACATATAATTTGTATTATTAATTATTAAGTTCGGTTAATTCGATTAATTTTGAACTGAATTAATTATAACCGAACCTTCAAAGAAATCATTAACAGACCTCCGGCTGAATTAGATCGGTTAACTGACCGATTAACTGAATTACATCGATTTAGTCGGTTAATTTGTTTTAACTGAATTTTGAACACCCTTACTAAAACCTTTGTTTTAAAATTAACCAAGCTTTATTTATTAGATTAAAAATATTGTTTTTAATAGAGTTCTAAAAACTAAATTTGGTATTTATAAATATTTTTGTATGTTGAACGAAAATTATGATTTTACCCTTAGGTGTTGTTTGGATGATTTTGATAGATAAAGCATGTTATTAAGGTTTGTATGACTATCCATGAATTTTTATAGTTTGCTATGCATGAAAACGTTATGGTGTGTATAACACCCCTAACCCCTCTCCCTCATTGGATTAGGGTCACGGGCATTACTAACAAATCAAAACAAATAATCAATCATAATAAACATGTTAGCTAAGCATTAACATTATAATATACAGGGGCAGGTCAAGACAATCTAATATGCTATGCAATACTAAACTTTGTATTCCATTGTCTACACTCTTATCACTATTTATCTCTTCTTGAATGCTAGAAGTTAGTTACATACATGACTATTCCAATTATTAGCATCAGAGTATTGGTCTATACTCCAACTATTTATTTTCTTTATCTTCGATGATGTTAGTAGAATGCACTTAATTTAGGTTTGCTAATCCATTCCAATTCAAAGTAAAAGTTACTCTCACAGCCCCTATTTCGAGTATACGGGACCCCAAAATTGTTTAAAAATAGATAATGACTAATTTGAAACAATTCTAAAAGTTTTGGGCAACTTTCAAAAATTCTTAAAAATAGGGGACATACAATTGTGTGGCCAATCCGTGTGACTCTCGAAGTTGAGACACATGGCTGTGTCCCAGCCTGTGTCCTTGCCCGTGTAGCTCACTGACTTGAGACACACGGCCGTGTCTCAGCCTGTGTAACTCACTGACTTGGGTCACACGACCGTGTGCACAAAAATGTACCTTAAAACTCAACTTTACCATTTCCTACTTACTTGGACACTAAGCAACTCAATTACCAATCGTTTAAACTATTCAAAACATGATTAAACATGCCCAAAATACACCAAATTCATCACCTAATATGCCTAACCAATGTACCCTCATTGGTACCACATTTTATATGTTCAAATACATCAAACATTCAAAACTTTCATTCATATCACATTTACCATAATTGAACTAACTTTCCACTCCTAAAGTTACCAAATTTGAAGCTAAGCACATATCAAGCATTATGCTAAGCTACCATACCAACATTGCCTCAACTATAACCACACACACATATATATATACAATTTATCCATCATTTAACTAAGAAACCAAAATATCATCATCATAAACATATCAACAAGGACTCCCTAGGTACATGCCACTACAAAATAAGATATCACCACACTTGAGCTGGGGATTCGTTGTTGGATGCTAAGTCGGCGATAAGTCAAAAAGTACCTAGCCTAGGCACAAAAAAAAATCGCACGCTGAGTAAACTTAGTGGTATTTCTATAATCCGAACAATTTAACTTAATATAAGTAATCAAAATGTGAGAATGCAACAAGAAATATTATGCACTTATGTTTCAAATCAATGATACAAAATTTTCCCATTTTTTATTACATCCTCTAAATTCCACATGTTCAAGTACATTTATATCAAAGGCATTTCATATAGAGTTTGAATATTTCAACTTATGCAATGCCATGATTCATCTCTTTGATCAATACTTGAACCCATTTCAAGTTTCATATCTCATTTCATCATTTCATATCACATTTCTCATCTCATATTCATTTATCATCTTTGCCAATTCAATATTTCTCATCTCATATTCATTTCTCATCTTGTCCATTTCAATATCAATTACATAAATTATTATTAAAATTCCCCCTATTAACACGACTTGGACTCGAACGGAGACACGGACCCAACCAACATACCAGTTTGACACCTAGTGCCTCATCGGATAAATCCGAAGTAATAACTACGCCCAATGCTATATAAATTGACACCCAGTGTCTCTTCGGTTAAACCGAAGCAAGTTGGCACCCAGTGCCTCATCGACTCAAGGTCGAAGAAATCCCTAAACTTTTCCTATCCTATGGCATGCCATCTATATCCGGCTCAGTCCGATATAGTTAATAGGGTTTCATTTCACTTTTCAATACAACCAATGTCTCAATTCTCATTTATGCATATAATCACATATAAACATATATTCCATTCAAACTTCATATATTCAATAAATTCATAATATACCAAATCAATATTCAATTCAATTTCAAGTATAAAAGTACTCACCTCAAATACTTATCATATGCAACAATTCAAAATGCAATAATTTATAACTTAGTTCGGATTATAGAAACACAAACCGTGAATTCTGAGCTATTCGCCGTCGATTTTATCCTTCCCTTTTTACTCGAGTATTCTGGTATGACATTAGCTACGAAACAAAACAATTAAATCACATCAATATTACACATTTCAACTTCACATTAAATTTCAATTTTCATACTATATTTTGCTAATTCTTCAATTTAGTCCCTAAATCGATACTAGTTTTTAACTTTCACATTTATTTTTATATTTTTATAATAATTTCACTCTAAACTATATTTAGCTTCCTCTTTTTTAATTTGACCTTTAATTTTAATTTTTTTACAATTTAGTCCTTTTCCATTTCTAACTTAAAAATCTATCTATTTAATCCCTAATACTTAAACTATTCAACAATGTTAACATCTAAAATCTTGAACAATACTAAAAATTACAACATGGGTCGAGCAGCCCTAAATACCGGGATTCTAAAAATGTAAAAATTACAAGGAAACGACTAAATTGCACTAATCAACTTGAACTTATACCCCTTAGTCGTGCGCCCCTTTCTCTCTTTTCTTCTTTTCTTTTCTATTAGTTTTGCATGCAATTCTCTTTCCACTTTCTTTATTCTTTCTTTTTATTATATTTTCATTTGATTATTATAACATATATAATATGTATATATATTTCATATTATTTATTATAACATATATATAATAAGTTAACATATATAAATATATATAAAATCATCATTTATGCCGTCCACTTTAATGAAACAAAAGCATAATTGCTTCTTTAGTCTTTTTAATTTATTTCAATTTATAATTCAACTTTTAACTAATATGAGATTTAGTCTCTATACCTAAATAACTCCTAATTTCACGAAATTTACTTAACTAGAATCTAATTCTCTACTAACTAATCTTGTAAATATTTAACAAAAATATTTACGAGTTCGTTTCACGAGAACGGAGTCCCGAATCTCACTTTCTGACACCCTTGGCTATTGGGTTATTACAGTGTGAATGGTGGTCTGTAGTGTGGTCACGTAAGTGACTAATGTGGCATTTTAGATTCGGATCGGACCGTCTCGACCAAGTTTGGGGCGCCACAATATAGGCTAGCTAAATCAAACTTTCATGATCATAAATCTATAAAAATTATAAGAAAATGACTTGATTTTCATACCTAAGTAGTGTTTGAATGTTGTTAAAACTTTAGGTTTTCTTTCTTTAATGGACGTCAAGGGAAAAATAAAGGAGGAAGATGTCACTTCCATCCACTCATTTAACATATATAGTATGTTTAAAGCTTAATTAATTTCACTTAATTAATCTAATCATGGCTTAATTTAATTAAACTATTCATTAATCATACTTAGAGCGGAGATGTCATCATCATCCACTATTTCTCATTTAAAAATGGTTTATTTACCATTGGAGACATTTGGTTAATTGATATTTAAATCCTCAAGCCTATAGTAATTGAGCTTGTACAATTTAGTCTCTGAGCTTTAATTAACTATTTTATAGACGAAATTGCTTGTCCATTCTTTAGCATATTTTCATATTAACTATGTAAATATTCATATTTTATATTTACGGACTCGATTTATGAAAATGAGGTTTTGAAACTTCATTTGCCGATACCACTAAAAATCGGTTCGTTACACAAATTGTTTGTCAATGGCCTTCAATAACTCTTTGACATTTATATGTTTTCCAATTGAACTACGCATACTATCATAAATTTTTTTTCTTTGTAAACATCATACTAAGGCAATTAGATCGCTCCTATCGTTCATAAAGAGCAATTTCAGCTTGAGAGCTAATAGCAACAGGTGTGGGCGGTTTATCTTTACGAATAGCGTAATCAATGTCCATCCACCCTAAATGAAGAAGAATTCTCTCCTTCCAAATTTTATAGCTATCACCATTTAAATCGAGTATGTCACATTTTAATATAAAAAAAATTCACAGGTCACATTATTGCATAAAACAAATTATAAAAATATTAAGGTAAATAATCATACATCATATTATACCAATGTATAAAATGTAAATAATGCTGCAAAAATATGAATCCTAAAACAAGTAAAAACTGAGTAGGGCTAATTCCTAAGAGTCGTATTTAAACTTAATAATGAAATTATTATATTATATTATGTTCCTGTTCTTAACTCCTGTGGGTAGATTAAAAAATAATAATATTTCATCCTAATTAATCATATAAATATGATAAAAATTCCTTTAGCATAAATTTTATTATATTTCACATGATTAACCACGCGATTTGAAATGAAAACACGATACATTAAATGGGGAAATTTCATTTTCTTCATCTTCAACTTTTAATTGGGTCAACCCAACCTAATTTAGGTTTCGTTTAACATTACTTTTCAGAAGTACTCTTGGGATAAAAAGTACCTTTGAGATAAAATATTGCTAGACAAACTATTTTTGAATTTTTCAAAAGTGCTTTAACTTGGGAAAATAATTTTTTTGGCCAAAAGCAGAAGCAAAAAATTCAAACTTTTGCTCAAAAGTACTTTTTGACCTAAAAACACTTTTGAAAAACATTGCTAAACTAGCTCAAACAATAAACTTAGTCAAATTAAATCGAATCGATCTCTTAATTGAAAAACATTGTTAAACTAACTCTTAAACATGATGCAAAAACAACAAAGTTAATTAAATTGAACTAAACCGATCTCTTGGTGACGAAGGTGACCCTTCAAACCATCATTAATGCTATTAAAGATAATGATATTTTAAGAAAAATACCAAAAGGGCTCTAACAGGATAACAATATCAAGGGATAAATCATATGGCATACATGTTAGAAAATTTATTAAATATCTCTAAATATTTTAAGTGAAATATAAATATGCTCAAAAATATTGAAACATGGAAAATTAATTAAAAGTGGAATAGAAATTTAATTTTCATGAAATATAAATATGCTCAAAAATATTGAAACATGGAAAATTAATTAAAAGTGGAATAGAAATTTAATTTTCAACCATTGTGTTTATTTTTATGTGTACCGGATCTTTTATACTATTAACAATTCATTTAATTTATATATGTTTCTACAAATTGTTGGGCATAGGAATTTCTTCACAACTTTTGTACATATAGACATGCATATGCATGTTTTCCTATAAAAAAACGTATTGCATTCATACATTTTATGCTTCTTCCAAATGAAGCATTAACATCTTCAATAAATGCATAAATTATTGAAGGAACTTAAACATCATTTATGTTAATCAAGACATGCACATTTTGGTAATGTTTTTAATTAACATAATTTAAATTAATAAAAATATCCTCAGACTTCTTAAAAAAAGCAATTAAGCTCTTACTTTTTTTTCACTCAATTGAGTACTTGAACTTTTAATATGTATAAAAAAGACTCTCAAAATTTTTAAACAAGCAATTAAGCCCCTGCTCTTATTAATAATTAGAAAAAAATTATAAATAATAATAATAAATTTTAGAAAATTATTAAATTTTAATAAAAATATAAAAAATTAAAATTTATTAAAAATTGTTTTTCTATAAAAATCATTAAAAAATAAAAAAAAATTGTAAAATTTTATAAAAGTCATAAAAAATTTAATGACCCCTAATTTTTTTAATTAAAGTCATCACGTGTCGCAACAGAGCATGACAGATGACGAAAAATGATAAAAAAAGTAAAAATCAATAAAATGTTTCTTTTGGTACGATAATTTTTTTTATAATTTTTTTCACGAAATTTATATTTCTTTACATTTTATATAATTTTTATGACATTATAAAATTTTATAATTTTTTTATATTTTTATATGTTTTATAATTTTTTTACGATTTTTATTTTTTTCTAATTTTCAATATTTGAATTTTTTAATTAAAATTTAATAATATTGATTTTAATTTTTTATACTTTTTTTATAATTTTTAATAAAAGTAGGGTCTTAATTGCACTTTTTGAAAAAGTTTGATGGTCTTTTTAGTGCATTTTAAAAGTTCAAGTACCCAATTAAGTACAAAAAAAGTAGGGGCTTAATTGCTTTTTTGGAAAAGGTTTGAGGGCCTTTTTTTAATACATTTTAAAAGTTCAAGTACTCAAACGAGTACAAAAAAAAAAAACAGAGCCTTAATTGCTTTTTTTTTTTTAAAAAATGTTTGAGAACTTTGTACACTTTAAGTGAAAAAAAAAAACATCTTGCAAGTGTCAGAGTGTAGAAGATGAAAGCAGCTGGTAATGAGAGAAAGGTGGAGCAATATGTTATGTTCGGCTATTTTACCAAACTACCTAAAAAAATTGGTATTTATAAAAATAACCCAGGTTAAAAAATAGTCACCAAAATGACCTGAAATGAATAGTAGAATGAGGTTTTGGCCTTCTAATGGCCGACACCACCTTGTATTTTGGCCCCATTATTGCCTGATGATTGTGTCAGACTTTAAAAAATTGAATTTTTTTATTCTGGCCTTCCAATGGCCGACACCATGGTATTTTTTTTTAAAATTCGTATTATACTAGTATACAAAAATACCAGTATTTAAAAAAAATTGGTTATGGCCTTCTAATAGCCGACACCAAACTACCAGTATTTAAAAAAAAAAATTAGTCTGGCCTTCTAATGGCTGGCACCATGTACGAAAAAAAATTCAAATTTTTTTAGGTTCTGGCCTTCTAATGGCCGGCACCAGGTAGGAAAAAAATTCAATTTTTTTAGGCGCTGGCTTTCTAATGGCTGGCGCCAGGTTCGAAAAAAATTTAATTTTTTTTTTGGTTCTGGCTTTCTAATGACCGACACCATACTAGTAAAAAAAAATTGGTGCTGGGCATGTAATGGCCGGCACCAAATCTTATATATAGTGGGTGGTTTGGGTTCTGATAGTGTAAATGGAATTAGAAAAAAAAATTGAGAGAGCCATCAAAATGCAAGTGTTTTGTAGTATATCATCAAATGAGTTTTTTTGTAGTGGATTGTAGATTGGAGTTTTTCGTAGTGTGCAACCGAATTTCGGGGTTGAATTATATACTATCATGTTTTAACAAAGTTGGATTATATACTGTCATGTCGACGCTAAAGGTTATGCCATTAAGAGTTGGACGATTTTCTACGCCAAAGATGGCTAATCAAGATGTCCAATGCAGATGGATATTATCTATGGTGCAATAGCGTTTATTCCGTCACTAGGCTGTAGTTAGAATCAGTTGGTAGAGTAATAAATTATATTAGGAAAAGTAATAAATTTAAATGAAATGAAATACTGTTATGAAAAGATAAAATTTGGAATGAGAAAAAAATTAAATTTAAATGGAAAGATAGATAATTTAAATGAAATGAAATTAAAATGAAATTGGAATAAAATAATAATAAAGGTGAAAAGACCCTTCCTCCGTCAGGCCTATGCCACTGAAACAAGGCCAAATTGGCCTTCCAATAGCCAGCCTTAACATTCAACTTTTTTTTTTCATTTCATAATTTTTCTTTCTAATTTTGCCCTTATTTCAGTCAAATGGTCCCCTATTATAAATAGGCTACTCCGGCGACTACCGACGACCACCGAGCACCTCCAAACACCTCTGACAATTGCTATTCCAAACACTATATATAAATTTATTACTCTACCAACTGGTTCCAATCATAGCCTAGTTGCGGAATAAAAGCTATTGCACCATAGATAATGTCCATCTGCGTTGGACATCTCAAGTAGCTATATAATTCAACTCCATTAAAACATGTCAGTATGAAATTCAACCCCGAAAATCGGTTGTAAATTACAAAAAACTCCAATCTACAATCCACTACAAAAAACTCATTTGATGATATACTACAAAACACTCTCATTTTGATGGCCCTCTCAAAAAAAATTTCTAATTCTATTTACACTATCAGAACCCAAACCACCCACTATATATAAGGTTTGGTGCCGGTCATTACATGCCCAGCACCAAAATATTTTTTTACTAGTCAGGTGACGGCTATTGGAAGGCCAGAATCAAAATTTTGTTTTTAAATACTGGTAGTATGGTGTCGGCTATTAGAAGGCCAGGACAAAAAAAAAAAAATAAAATTCGTACCTGGTGTCGGTCATTAGAAGGGCAAAACCTAAAAAAAAATTAAATTTTTTTTTCGTACTTGGAGCCGGCCTTTAGAAGGCCAGCATCTAAAATAAAATTAAATTTTTTTTCGTACTTGGTGCCGGCCATTAGAAGGCCAGAATCAAATTTTTTTTTAATACTGATATTTTTGTATACCAATATGATACGATTTTAAAAAAAAAAATACCCTTGTGCCGACCATTGGAAGGCCAGAAACAAAAAATTTAATTTTTTAAAGTCTAACACAATCATCAGGTAATCATGAGACCAAAATACCAGGTGGTGCCGGCCATTAAAAGGCCAAAACCCCATTCTACTATTCATTTCAGGTCATTTTGGTGATTGTTTTTGAACCTAGATCATTTTTGTAAATATCAATTTTTTTTTTGTCAATTTAGTAAAATAGCCGTTATGTTGAGGGTGTAGCCCTACGCCCTATACGTAAAACTTTCCAGATTTGAGCACTTGGCGTCATTTCTGGTTCCAATTTGTCACTAAAAACACTATCATTTAGGTTTGATTTAGTAAATCATTGGATCTTGCGTGCACTGAGATTGCTTTGCTAATCATATTTTATGGTTATCTGCACAAATGGAACCTATATGGGGATAGCAGACACCTTAAGCAAAAAAAAGCCATATCCTTTTGGGTGGAGATGGGCATAGCAGTGGGGTTTGGGGACTCCAATTGGCACTTTCTTTTGGTTTTAGATCACACCCTCCTAACCCAATACCAAACTCAACAATTACAGGTAAGACCCAATCTGTTGGGCCGGACTCCATTTCATATTTGTAGATAGATATTTTAGGATGATTCCAGTGAATATTTATGAACAAGCAAACACTTGTATAATGAAATAGGAGAAAATTTGAAGCAAAACAAAACACACACACACAAAAAAAAAAAAAAGGAATATGAGAATATGCTTTCCCACTTCCCACCTAACCAAAAAAGTTAGGTTATTCGAGGCTACACTCCATCTCCATATGATAGTTCAAGTATTCATATCTTCATGGTATATTTTTAAAGATTCTTTTTACTATAATTAACTTATAGGGTATAAAAATTAAAATAATTTTATATATTTCTATAATTATTTTTATATTTAATATTTTAATGATTTAACTATTAAACTTATTAATATAATTATATTTATCATGCATGTAAATTTTTGAATTGACCTGATATTTTTATCATATCAATCTAAAATGCTCTATATATTAATATATATTCAACGATTGAATTTATTTTACATAAAACAAATACATCAAATTTAACATGTATAATCTATATAAATATAACAATTGAATTATTAAAATATTAATAATATAAATAATTATGAAAGTGTGTAAAACATATGAGTGGATCTCTCCCTATTAATGTATTATATATTTTTTTTTGTCATAAATTTTAATATTTTAGGTGTGTTGATTAGAGATGATAATAAATAACAGATATTCAATATTTGCAAATATCATATTTGTTTTAGATATTTTATTTACTATTCACAATAGATTTGTAACATTGCATATATTAATCATTAAATATTCATTATTTATTAATGAATAATCAAATTCACTTTGCTTAGTAAATAATAGATTTAAATATTTGAATGCAGACAGAAAATTGGAATATTTGAGGACGGTTTAATTAAATTTTCACATATTTAATTTTTTTATATATTGCTTAAATTATTTGTTGCATGAACATATGGGTCATCGTATTACTCATGTTTATCGTGCCTCTGCCTCCTTTCTGCTATAATTTCATCCGTTACTGGATCCTGAAACTATTTGATTCTTTGTCGTTTCGCTGGTAAATTCCTAAAATACCACAGATTTCAATGGGCAAACAGATACCTTTTCAGGGGCGGAGTCTCCCAAGAGCCCAAATATATAACCTGAAATGACACTACTACCCTTCTTTTTTGACTTAAAAGCGACTCAGGACAAATCTGATAGATTCACGCCACGCTTGAATCACTACTCACTAGTCGACTCGCAACTGATAGGACTGAGTTAGGTATAACCACCAAAAAAAATTTACTAAAATAGAGATGGCTCCCTCTTTTGTAACTAACGGCGGTGTAGCCCCCGTTAAAACCACTACGTTCGTAGGACGTCTCGCCTCCGTTTACAGCGAGGTCCAAAGGAGTCGTATCGACCACGCCCTTCCTGTACCTTCTGTTCTCAGAAGCCCCTTCAAAATTGTCGATGGTCCCGCTAGTTCCGCCGCCGGCAACCCTGGTTCTTCTCTCTTCACTTCTTTATTCATCTTCTTCATTTTCGATCAAGTTTCTTTTTTTTCTTTTTGTAATTTATCTGCATAATCATGAAAGTAAAACAATAGTATTTAGCTCAGTTCACTGAACTGGCAGATTTGTTTCTTGGCAGATGAGATCGCAAAGCTGTTTCCGAATCTCTTCGGGCAACCCTCGTCTATGCTGGTGCCGAACGGAGTAGACAGTATCGGATCTGATCAGAAGCTAAAGATCGGTGTCGTTTTGTCTGGAGGGCAGGCACCAGGAGGTCACAATGTGATTTGCGGAATTTTCGGTTAGTCTTTTTTTTTTTTTTTTTCCCTCAATTACATTGTTTAGATAACATTGCATGTTACTTTAGAATTACGATACTTGTGCTAATGGAAATATTTTTTTTCCCTTTGGAATGATAGATTACTTGCAGGAGCGTGCTCCAGGTAGCACTTTGTATGGTTTTAGGGGTGGTCCTGCTGGGATCATGAAGGGAAAATACGTAGAATTGACTGCAGATTATATTTACCCTTACAGAAATCAGGTATTATTTGCTAGTATTTACAGAAATGTTTGTCAGGAAGCAGAAGAAAATAGTCACCAAATGAAGCCTTAAGATCCTTTTTGAATTTTAGCAGCGCGTGCTTAAATATTAATAGTATTTCGTAGCAACTATGGCTTTTGGGAATTTTGATGATTTTGAAATTTCTACATTGTTATCATGTGAGAAGTTGGTGCGAGTATATGATAAAGTAGCTTCTGCTTAATGTTCCTCTTGTTGGTAAGAACAATTTAAACAGTGTGAAAGAGCAGCATGGCAGTGTTTCATGCCACCTGCGTTATAGACTGTGTTATTTCCTTATTAATAAGGTTATGTTGTCTGTTAACTATGCATATTATTATTAATTTTAATTTTGCGTCTATACATTATAACATATGCACTGACCTGTAAAGCAAAGATCCTAACAATTGTGTTTATTTATTCTAACCAGGGTGGCTTTGATATGATCTGTAGTGGGAGAGACAAGATTGAAACTCCTGAGCAGGTAAGGTTACATCTGTAATTCATTCTAGTTATTGAGTTTTTATCAACTAATAATTGCTGAATAAAGTTGGTACGATTTTCAGTTCAAGCAAGCTGAAGAAACAGTAGCAAAGCTTGATCTGGATGGGCTTGTTGTTATTGGTGGGGATGACTCAAACACAAATGCTTGCCTTCTTGCTGAAAACTTCAGGTACAGTTAGAGAAATTTTGTATTGTTGATATATATTGTTGCTGATGGAAAGTATGTATACCATATTACTTTACTTGCTTCTTCAATTTGCCAATTAGGAGTAAAAATCTGAAAACTCGAGTGATTGGATGCCCAAAAACCATCGATGGTGATTTGAAATGCAAAGAAGTTCCTACAAGTTTTGGGTTTGATACTGCTTGCAAAGTAAGGCTTCTGCGTTCACATTTTATAGGTCTTTATTTTAACATTTGTGCAAGTATTTCTTATACACCCTTTTGTTGTATATGCCACTGCGTTAGATATGTACTCATGTTTGCTTATCTTCTTATAGATATATGCTGAAATGATTGGGAATGTCATGATAGATGCACGATCAACTGGAAAATATTATCATTGTGAGTGCTTATAGCTTTCAAATTTCATGAACCTTTTGAAAGGGTTCATACCGATGTTCATGAATGATTGACTACTTTTTTAATCAGTGTTCATTTATACTACTAGAACACGTGTCTGTTTACCTTTCAAATTAGATTAGGATTGAAATGACCTCTCTGCCCCTTGCTCTACTGTTGTTATTTATGTTGGTAACACTGTTCAATTCACCTGTCTCTGTAGTTGTACGGCTCATGGGACGTGCAGCTTCACACATTACTTTGGAGTGTGCTTTGCAGACTCATCCTAACATTACTATTATTGGAGAAGAGGTATTTTATAGATCATTCATCCTAGACCACTCTTATTGGAGAAGAGATATTCTATAAACCGTTCTTATGTATCTGACAGTTTTTGTTACTTGTAAGCAATAAGCTTGAAGAAGGTCTATGTTTTGATTGTTTTAGGACATTCTCTTTGTATATTATCAAGTATGCTCATTATTTGTGTGTTCAGTTTTAGGTTTTCTAACGATTACTTGAAGATAAAATGGTTGGTAAAAGTTTATACGGGTTATGTTGCTTTCCAACTCTTCATTTTTCTTAAGTACATGTATCCAATACATATTTGGATATGGGTATGAGGGTAATTCTTTAAAAATATATGAAAACTTGAAAAAATATCAGCATATATCCAACATCAGCGCAACATCGAAGTAACAGGCTCTGTAGATAATTCATAAAAGCTTTCTGTACAGATTCAAAGGTAATCAGATTACATCTTGTTGCAGGTTGCTGCCAAGAAGCTGACCCTAAAAAATGTAACAGACTACATGGTTGATGTCATTTGCAAACGTGCTGAACTTGGTTATAACTACGGTGTTATTCTCATTCCTGAAGGTCTTATTGACTTCATTCCTGAGGTACTGTTGGTCATCAGCTGGTCTCTTTTGTCAGATTGAATAGATTGTTCTCATAAAGGTTTTGAAGTTAGGAAATCTATTGCTTTGCTATTCACAAACATCTGCATGTGTACTACTTGACTGAGATGTATGCTTTTGTGTACTTCCAGGTCCAGCAGCTTATTGCTGAACTTAATGAAATTCTGGCACATGATGTTGTTGATGAAAATGGCCTATGGAAAAAGAAACTTACCGATCAATCTCTGAAGCTTTTTGAGTTCTTACCTCAAGCAATTCAAGAACAATTGATGCTTGAAAGGGATCCCCATGGAAATGTTCAGGTATTTACTTTGTAAGGATGTTCCTCTGCTTGTCTTTGTTGCTGAAGTTTTTTGTGGCTTCCAAATTCACAATGTTTATTTCTGTTATATATGCTATTAGGTCGCCAAAATAGAAACAGAGAAAATGCTCATTCAAATGGTTGAAACCGAATTGGAAAAGAGGAACCAGGAAGGTTCTTATAAAGCCAATTTTAAAGGACAGTCACACTTCTTCGGGTACTAATCATGTTAAGAAATGTCGTTTTTTTGTAGGTTTAAGCCTTAGTGCTGAGTGACTAGACCAATAAAGTGTATTTCTTGTGGGATCAATTACTTGTTTCATGTTGGTGACATCTTTCCTTATTCTGATTTATAATTTGCAGATATGAAGGTCGGTGTGGTTTGCCTACTAACTTTGATGCGTCATACTGCTATGCTTTGGGCTATGGTGCTGGTGCTCTCCTCCACAGTGGAAAAACCGGATTGATATCATCAGTTTGTTTTGATCCCTTTTTCTGTCTTCTTGCGCCTTCCTATCCTTTTCCTTCTGGGTTATATTGATATTCCATTGCCCTTTTAAATTTAATGCACTAATTGTTTTGTTTTTTCATATTGTAATGTCAACAGGTAGGAAATTTGTGTGCCCCAGTTGAAGAATGGACTGTTGGAGGGACTGCCCTTACATCAATGATGGATGTGGAGAGGAGGCATGGTATTGTTAACTATTCAGCCTATCACATAAATTGACTTTGTCTTATAGAACTTCCATTTCTTATTTCCTTCGTTGAAATTATCTTCACCTTCTCGTATGCATGATTCTTTCTTTACATTTCTTGTCGGTAATTCTAGTACTTCATTAACTTCAAAATGTTTTGCAGGTAAATTCAAGCCTGTTATCAAGAAGGCAATGGTAGAATTGGATGGTATGATTCAGCACATTTGTTGTTTTGCAAATTTTGTGTATTGAATGCTATTCTAGATCATGATGCCATGATTTATTTGTTGTGATGATTATGCAGGTGCACCATTCAAGAAATTTGCTTCCCTGCGGGAGGAGTGGGCCATTAAAAACTGCTACATTAGTCCTGGTTGGTGTCTACTTTTGTACATGTCACATTCTTTTTCTGTGTCATTGAATGCGGTATTTTTTAAATCCAGTTGTCTTTAATTTTGTCGTCGTTGTATTTTGATATCAGGTCCTATTCAATTTGTTGGGCCAGCTTCTAATGCTGTTAACCACACTCTGCTCCTTGAACTTGGTGCTCAAGCTTAGAGGTATTGATTAAAAAAACTGCTTTCATAGAAGCTTCAATGTCTAGAGATAGCAAGGCAAACTTAATATCGTTTGTTTACTTGTGAAGGTCTTGTTCTATATTTTGTCGAGGTTTTTGGACCATAAATTAGCTTATCTATGGATTTTGAAGCTCTAAGAACCTCCTATTAAATATTGCATCATGCACTTGTTCCTGGAATTGAGTTTGAAGTGTTTCAGTTTTCCTTTAGTTTTTATTGATGAATGAGCCACTATTGTCAATGCCCCACACTGTAACTAATGCAACCGAAGGCCTCTTTTTATCTCTGAACCGATGTGCAGCAAGTTCATCTAATAATATAGGGTCCGAAATAACTTCTATGAAGCAACCTTTGCTTTTACAATAGGTAGAGTGGCTGTTTGGATATAATGGAGGAGATTTGATGTAATTCATCTCTCTTGAAGGACTCAATTCTCATGTAAATTTTGATATTTTTTGGATGTACATTTAAAGGAATATGACTTTTCAAGGATGCCCCAAATACATAATAAAATTGAAAAGTTTAGCATATGAGATGGACCATTCTCTTCTTCCTCACAAATCGCAGTCAAATTATTTGCAGAACAGAGTAGACTAGGATGAGAAAACGTAGCTTCTATATGGTTCTCCCTATGTTTTACTATAGATTACGTTATTTTCTGTACCTTTTTACGGAGAGGTGTCTCATAGAGGCTGAAAGCTGTTACTGGATGACGAGCAAGCCCCCTGAAGTTTCAGAAACCAATCCATTTAAAATCTAAACATACATTTCGCTATCATAGCTTAGACCTCCTTTATCTTACACGAAGTAACTGGCGGTTACTGTTAGCGTAATTGTACAAACATTTATGTAGCGTTTGGTTTACAATATTTGAAGTTATCTGAAAATACATTCCTATACCTTGAATAGTTTAAAGATTTGGTAATATAAGATGATGTTAATATCATCTTTTACTTGCCTTTTATCTTTCTTTCTGTTGATGATACGACATTTTAAATAAATTTACCTTAATTTTTAATCACTTGAATTCGTTTTTCTTTTTTTTTTTTCTTTCTTCAACTATCCATAACCTTTTTTTCACCTGTAAATAGGATTATAAAATGCATTTGAGCATGTTCTTTTTCACCTGTCAATTGGTAACATTTCAACTTTATTTATTATTTAATTTTTTGACTCATTAACTATAAGTTAAAAAAGAAAAAACATTTTGTCTATTATATTATGCTTGAAATACTATTGTTTTTATAGCAATTTTATCATTTTTTTTATTTAATTTTTTCCCTAGGTCATAACTGATAAATGTTTTAATAATTATTTTTTTTTCTTTCCTTTTTATGAAAAGAGAAGCCTAGCGTATCTTCTACAACTTTAGTTTATATATTCTCAAAAGATGGAATTAATTTAATGTGTAAACTAAAATAGAATAAGTTTCAATTCCTGTGTCCAAAAAAATGCAAATTTTACGAGGATAATTTAATAAAAAATAATTTTAGGGTATATTTTATTTCATTAGCAAGTAAAATTTTACATTCTAGTTTGATCAAATATATTCGATTATATGTTATGTAATTTCACATTTTCATAATATTATTTGGGTTATTTTGTTCAAACTTAAAAGGCCGATCAAATTTGAGAGGCTTAGATAAAAAAAAAATATTAGGTCCAAAAAATAAGTTTAGATAAAAAAATAAGCCCGTTTAATATGTGAGCTGGGCTCAAGCTTAAACACTTAAAAGATAGAGCTTAGCCTGTTTACTAAGTTTATATTATATCATACTATGTTATTTTTATATATTAAATAATTTCTAACACAAAAATTAAGTCTATAGTAATAAATAATAAGTTACAGTATTTTTAAACCCCTAAATTTTTTTAAAAATAAAATCAATTAAGCTTCTTACTTCTTTTTTCCTCAATTGAGTAAAGGGACTCAATTGACTGCCAAAAAAATATAAGAATTTAATTGGGTTTTTTTGAAAATTTTTAGGGTCTTTAAAGACCTTTTAGCTTAAATATTACTATAATATAATGTAAACATACTAAAAAAAAAGTTATATTGCCTATTTATAAAATTTTAATACATGAAAATTATTTAAATTATTAAATATTAAACTAAAAATAATATAAATATTTTTAAATATGGGTGGGCTTTAATTGGATTTGGGTTAACCATTTACAAATAGGGTAGGCTTGAGTAAAATTTTAAGCCCATATTTCAGGTCGAGCCGTGCTTAAGCAATTATAAAAATATGTTAATATCATGCTTAAACCTGATTCAACCGACTCATAAACACCTCTAAATGTTACTGGTAGGCTTATAAATCGATTTAACCAATGAATCTCTCTTTCTATTTGTTTGAGATTGTTTGTATTTAATTTGTGTTCGTTAAAAAAGTCAAATTTGTGTAGCATTTACTTATTCTAAAGAACGTCACATAAGTTTTAAAGAAAGTTGCACTACGATCCTATTCTGTTGATAGAAAGAATGTTAAATCTATTTGCAAGGTCAAGTTCAAATGGCCATTGAAGAAGAATCATCCCAATACCATGTCTCGAAGACTTTTGGATCAAGGTTATACCAATACTATTACATCAATACAAATGAGATAAAACTCATTCATCATGATCAAGTCTAGAAAAGTCTTGAAGTAGACTCAACAATCTAAGATCAAATCTCAAAAACCTTTGGATTCAAACTCTTTTCACACTCATTTTCAAGATCAAACCTTGTAAGCAGGTTTCACTTATTCAAAATCAAGTCTAGAAAATCTTTGAACCCAAACCAAATCAAATTCTAAAACATGCATCTCTCTAAACCCGTGTTTAAGATCAAATTTCAATGACCCTTGAAGCGATGCACATTTATCCAAGATCAAGTCAATAAATTCTTGGATCAAAACTTCATTGAAGAGAAGAATCAAAAGATTTCTTTACATTAAAAAAACTTGCGAAGTTTGCAACTCAAAAGTTATAAAAAAAATTCTTTTATTTGCTCCAAATTTTCAAATCTTACTTCATTTCGAATTCGAATATATAATAGATCATTTAATAAACAAATCTGAAAATTTTATACATATTCATTTAGTTAACCTGTTAAACTAACATAAATCAAATTATTTATGAGTTATTCAACAAATGTACCTTAGCACCTTAGCTTTATAGAAGTATAGTGATAGGCTGGTGATTGAGAATGACACTTTTGTCATTAAAAGGTAAAATATTGAGGAAATTCATAAAATTAGCAAATTTATACAGTTTTAATTGGAATTCTTTTCATAGAAAATACGAGTAAACTCAAATACTGAAACTGGGTGACGCTTTAGTGGTTTTTTGAATCAGTGACGAAGAGATATTCTAAACTAAGAAGGTTAATAAAAAATGGGGGGAAAAAAACAGCACATGTGACATTCTTATATGTCAAAATTAATCAGCTATGATACGAGACAAACACTTCAACCCCCTTTTCAAGCTTTTTTATAGAGCAGTACTGGACCATTTTTTTCGCAAGTACTGGATCATTTCATGGAGGTTTTTCTGACTTTTATATCATAGATTTTATTATATTTAGTAAATTGTGTTTATGAGAAAGTTATTTATTAGATATATTTTTAAGAGGGTATTTTGATATTCATGTGTGTGAGTTTATGGTGCATGTCAATCATTTTAATTTTTTTGTGCAGTAATTATTATGATATAATTATTGTATCTTGACATTCATATCTGTTTAGTTTTTGGTAAATATTTGAGAAGTTAACAATAACAAATTAATTTAATTTTGAAATAATTATAGATAACATTTTATCTTAAACTCAGACATATGTTGGTTTGAGTTGTGAACAATTTTTATTTTAAAAAAAAACAATGTAACTGATTAAATTCTAGCTGAAATTTAAAATAAAGTCAGACACATGTGAGTGTCAAGTTTCACATAAAAATCATAGCAACCTTGATTTTAGAAACCTATAAATAGGCAATCAAATTTGTTAGTTATTCATAAAAAACCAAAACAAATCTTCCACATTTACCTTAAACCTTTCATAGCTAGGTACCTCCAAATTGTTATCTGTAATTGCACCGTAATGGCTGCCGCTTATTAAGATGCAAATAAGGGCATATCGCCAAGAATGCAATAACAATTGAGTATTTTCTTATAGTTGGACTTCGTGGTAACATGAATATAGTCCGCCTGACTAAAGAATCATTCCTTAATCTATCACACAAGCCAAATTAAGAGAGTTACTTACCTTCTTTTATTCTTATATGGTTTGATTGAACAATAGAGACTTGAGACCATGTGTTTCATCTCCTATGTGGCGAAGTGACAATAACGCTGGAACATGTAGCATTGTACACAATGCCTCCAATGGATAAATGTCTTGTATATGGAAGATCTTAGCACAATGTAGGGCAAATCCTTTATGAAGCATTCATAATAGGTACCGATCTTCCATTTGATTTCAAATGGCTTTGGGTAAAGTTAGCCTAGTTGATGAAGTGATTCAAGCATTTCCCAGAGAATTGACTGTGCCCTGGTGTGTGTGCACCGAGACTGAGAAGTATTGCTATTTAATAATTTAAAAGTGATTTTACCATTACAGGTCAATTGTAATATTATTAAGTATTACAATGGAACACTTCGAGTATTCCAAGGATCGAATCCAAGGGGTTTCCAAATTGGTAATTGTGTTTATCAAGTTTTACAAGTTAAGAAATTACTAATCTAATCGAGTCGAAAATTATTAGTGGAAATTCAAATAAAATAAGATTTGAGCTATATCTAAATTAACAAATAAAAATAACAAACTAACTTTCTTCCTCTTTACTAGAAACAACGAAAATTGATTAAAATGATGGTTGAATGAGTCATGGATTATTAACTAAGCTAATAAATCTATGATGTTTATATTGTTTGCTACTTCTAACTAGAAATCTCCTCTCGGTCCCATCTATCTAAATCTTCCATTAGAGGAGTCAATTCTAGTGTAATATACAATTTAAAACACTTGAACATGTTGGAAAAATTCTGGTTTGAAAACATTTCTCTTGCACAACAGAAAATTAAAAATTTGAAAACTGATCCTGTTTATGATATTTATAGCAATAAACCTTAACTGAATTTGTACCTGTGTTTTCGACTTAGTGGATGTTCATTGTTCTCGATTTTTAACCAAACGATCTTCTCAACAATTCTTGTACCATGAACTGCTTCGAGTGTAGGCTCGAACCAATTGAATCGAACTAGAATGATAATAGCAAACTAGAATGATAATAGCAATATATGCATGAATGATTGTAAATGGATACTCTTCCTTGGTGCACAAGCTCCGTATCCGAAATGGTGGAAGCGGGGAAATGGTGGAAGTTGTTGAGATATGATAGGATAAATGTATGGAGATTATGATATGATATGATATTTACTTTTGGTAGGTCATGTAAATGCAAACCACGATTGATGAATGCCCCGGTCTTGCGAGAGAACACATAAGTGTTCGAATTCACAAGGAGGATTTGCGGAGGTTCGGTTGGATATATGAAATATCGGCTCAATGGAACAATACTATAAATATGAAACCATGGCTCTTCGGAACGATATGTGGATCAAAAGATAACACAAGGAAGGGGTCCATAAACAGTCCATGCAAAGCATGCAAGTGTTGCGTAAAGTTAATACACGTGAATATGCTAAGATAAATGGGTATTCGTGTGATTTGTGCTTAATAGTGAAAAGTATTCGCATGTGAACTAACTTTGGTTAAGGTGTGAAATTGTCTGTGTTTGTGATTAGACATAACTAATATTCACATAAAAATTGAACTTATTGGTGACCGCATTTAGCAACGGATAGTATCCGCCAATGAACCCTAATTATTTTGGTGTTATAAATCCACCAACGGATTATACACAACCATATTGGTGTGTCCGTGTGTAAATTGTTGGTATTACTAAGTGGTATAAAAGCCTAGCTTAATTTCACTTATTGGAAACCTTGTTCGAAAGTTTATTATTTATCCTTGGAACTCACTAAATTCATTATGAACTTACTTAATTTCCCCTATCATTTCAGGATTTGTTGAGTATGTGAACTTTTGAAGGGACTCAACTAGACAACAAACTCTTTTGTGAGTCATTCATCGTTCTGCCGTAACATGTATATCAAATCGGGGTGGCCTAAATCTTTTGTAACTAAATCATGTAAAGCAAATTTGAATTTCTTTTATATAATCGTTTGTATATAACTAATGATGGCACTTCGCCAATTTATCTACTTGTATGTTATGCGAATTAAGGCTTACTCTTATTTTCCCTTGATTTGTGCCTTAATTATTTTAATCCATCGAGTGACATTTTGGAATGTATACCTTTATTTTCTTTTGGTTTTGTTTTAAAAATACTATTTTGCCAAATTTCATTTTAAGATTATTTTATTAAAATCGTATTGATCGACTTAACTACTAAAACCAATGTTTTTGTCATTACAAAATGATTTATGTTTTTCAATAACATCACCGTGGGCCGGTCGATGGTTGATTTGGGGTGTTATAATTTTATTGATATCAAAACTTCAATTTAGCCAATTTTGGAAGACCAAATTTAGTAGCAAGCCCTAATATACATGTTATAGGTTTCTGGCTTGTCTTTTATTGAAATGCTATGTTAAGGTTGTGCTTTAAAGTTAATCTTGATTTTTATGTCGACAAATTCTTAAGATGTTATCGTTAAAGAGATAAAGAGTAATGTTCCTTCACATTCTAGAGGTCCTAGCCCTACAGCAAGTTTGGGAGTTGTAAGCAGTAAAGCATGTGAAGCCCTGTTAGAGATGATGGGGCACTGGTTTGATCGATTCATAAATATTGCTCCATCCTCACTCCTCAAAGACCAACTAAAGCGGCACAACCAGTGGCTCCTACACCTTCTACTCCAACTATGAACCCGTCTCAAGGAGACCCTGTAAAGAAGATTAAAAAAAAAAGAGAGCTAAGGAATTCAATGGAAGGAAGGATGATGATCCTGTTCTAACTGAGAATTGGCTATGGGTAAATGAAGAATTGAAATGTACCACATCTGACAGTCTTCATTGTGCAGTCTCCTTACTTAAAGAAAAGGCTTACCAGTGGTGGCACATTGTGTTAATCATCACCCCTCGGGAGCAAGTGAATTAGGAATTATTTCTGAAGAAGTTTTGTAAAAAGTACATCAATTCCAGCTCTTCGTCAAGCAAATGAAAAGCGTTTTTAGAGCTCAAGCAAGAGAGGATGGCAGCCTTGGAGTATGAACGCAAATTCATTAGATTGAGCAAGAATGCTCGAGACTGGTACCGAAAAATGAGGACCTTTATATTAGGTTCGAATGAGGTTTAAATGAAGAGCTCAGAGTGTTGTTGTTTGTGATGGAAATTAGGGACTTCCCTATTTTGACAGCCAATGACCAAAGGATAGAGATGACAATCCATGAGAAGAATAAGGTCAAAGATCGTAAGAAGAACAAATGTGGGGCAACTGGTTTATTTTTAGCTGCTGGATTTAAGAGGCCCAATGATGTAAAGAGTTGTTCTTATACACCTTTTAGAGATATTCAAACTGTTAGATTCCACTGAGATCAAAGTGTTCGACAAGCCACTTCTATGGCGAGCACTAGTGGCTCCAAGAAGGCAAAGGCTCCTACTTTCAACACTTGTAGGTAAATGCATGTTGCAACTTGCTGGAAAGCAGCAGACGCATGTTATGGATACAGACCACCCCATCATTTTGTGAGGGATTTCCCAAACAAAGGCAGAGGAAATACTGAGCGATCAGTGCAAATAGTCCGTAAAGCCTAGCTTGAAAAGAGATTGGGAGTAACCGCGAAATTGGGTACCACTCAAAGAGTTCAAAGAAGGACTACAGTGAATCCAAGTTCAAAGGTTTCAGCTAGATCCTACATAATGTGCGCCAAAGAAGATTCAAAAGCTCCGGATATGATAACTGGTAATTTTACTTTATTTGGCATTGGCATTCGTGCATTGATAGAACTAGGGTCAATCCATTTGTATATTTGCACTAAGTTTTTAGATGACCATAGTTTCAAAGTAGCCTCACCAGCCTCCTAGGTCATAGTACTGTTATTATTAGAGTAATTCAGGACTGTCCGCTGAAATTCGGCGAACACATCTTTTCAACGGATTTGTTATTGTTGAACTTAGGCCTAAATTGGCTGGCTAGACATAACGTGGTTATTAATTGCCATGCTAAAGGTGTATGATTGGTTTCTAAGAAGGGTAATGAAGTACTTATTTCTAGAGCAAAATGTGACATTAGAAACCATTGGAAATGCTAGAAATTGTTGAGATGTGATAGGAAAAATGTATGAAGATTATGATATGATATGAGATTTACCTCTGTTAGGGCGTGTAAATGAAAATCATAATTGGTGAATGCCCCAACCTTATGGGGGACCACGAGGTGGTACTGCGAAGTGGTAGCACAATGTGAGATCGATGAGGTAGTGTGATGTGAGATTGCGAGGTGGTAGTCCAAGGTGAACTCCCAAGGTGGTATCACGATATGGAGATCCGAAGTCGCAACAACCTTGACAATGCTGGAATGAAGAGAATGGAGACCACCAACAGTGTTATCGCGATACCGGCCATAGGGTATTGCAAGATCCTTGACGAGGCAGACAAAAGATGACTACAAGGGAAATAATTTTCCAACATGTTTCCTAACCAACATTAGACTTCCAGGGGCATTTTGGTCCAAAATTTTGGGTTGTAATCAAATATTAAAAGCCACTTTAGGCTGAGAACAAATGTGTAGTCTAAGGAGAGCTTTTTACTTTAGGGTTTTCTTTCATATTTTAGTTCAGCTTTAAGGTAGTTTTCTTCTCCATAACCATAGGATTTAGCTTTCCTGCAATCTTCTTTATTTTCCTTGTATTTTTTTAGTTAATTAAGTTAGTTTTTACTATAGCTTTGGTTCATTTATATGTTCAACACCTTAAACTCTTTTTTAATAACATTTTATTCCTCCTTTAATATCAGTCAACTTTTCTTTCTTTCTACTTGTTAAAAATCATAGCTTTAGTATTTTTATTCATCTATCTTGATTCCATCATTATGCTATCCAAGCTTTTGCAAGAAAGCTTAGGTTTTTATTCACTTCTTTTTAAGTTTAAGCTAATGCTTTTATTGCTTGAATTGTTGCTTGTTGTTGGCTTAGAAATGAGTAGGAGTAGCTAAACCTTAGGTGGTTGGTTAATGGAAGTGTTGTTTGATTAGTTTTTGGTACAAGGACTAAATCGTAAAAATTAGACTACACCAAATAGACTTAAAAACTTAGGAATTATGCCCCTAAGGGAAAATTTAGGTATGTAAGACCAATAGGAGATCTTATCATACTCCAATTCGTTAGTATCGGATTAGTTGTTGAGATTGGGAGATAAATCGGGCTAATTTGTCTAAGTTGGTAAAGTTAAGGCCGAGAGGTAAAATGGAACCAATTTAGGAGTTTAAGTGGTTTATATCCCTAATCCAAAGATTAATTAGCAACATGAAAGTCAACAGACTGTTGCTTGTTATTTAATTGTTGTTTGTTTAATTTTATTTGTTTTACAATTTAGTCATTTTCTATTTTAGGTAACTAATTAGTTTAATTGAACCTCAAATTATGCATTGTCATAATATAAAAAGTAGTGAGTAGCTAGTTAGAATCCTTCATTGCATGCTTGTCGAGTAGGAATCATTAAATCACTGACTCCTTTGGGTTCTATCTTTAGAATACTCTAGTGTTCCATTGTAACACTATAAATATTACAACTGACCTGTCACACTTACAGGTACCCCTATATTATAGATTGTTTTAGTGTTGATTCCTAATGCACGCACGCCAGGTAGAGCGGTCACCTATTAGAGATAAATGATGTAAGAGATGTAGGGGTTGAGGTGTGCTACGACTTATTTTACTCAAGAACTACATAAAATCCAAATTCTTGATTATCATTTCTACCATCGAAGTTAAAAACGATGATAAAGGAACATTACCATGACCTGATCCCTTGCCAACATTGTGCAAGGATCCACACAGATGGTATGTTGAAGAGGCAAGATCGTCTTAAGTCCAGCTAGGGAGATTCAGGTGCTCAAGAATGACCTTGTTGATGTGCTTGTTAATAACTTGACGGTACATGCCATTATCGTACTCCCAAATACTCCTCTCCTAGACAAAATCACCCTTAGCCCACCTAATTAAACCATTACATATATAACTTAAATGCTTGAAATTACAATTCAGGACAACCTTCCTATATATACTATAACACCCCTTACCCAATCTGGTAGTCAGACCCAAGCTATGGGGTGCTACAGTCAAAGCTGGAACAAAACACATTCAATTCACATCGATTATTTCAAATAAACATGGAATTACTTTACAAATATACAATTAACAATAAAATTAAACATAAATCATACAATCATAATAAATTAAATGCATAATCACCAAATATAATTTTTCTCGGGCCTTATATGAGCTTATGTATGCTATAGTATCAACCTAGAATTTAACTACGACTATTTTGCAACATTTCCAAAATTACAGATCAATTATATCATAAATAAATCCTTCAAATAATCAATCATGTCATAAATATTCAAATATTACGATATACAATTAAATTCGAGTCTTAATCGATCTTACGAAAGCTCGCAAGTTGACTTGATCACAAATAAGGATCAAAGTGAAACAACTTCAAAAGATAAGGCATTCATGAAAAATAAAGGGCAAACAAACTTGTGCCAAGCTGTATACCTTACTGTGGCAAATGTGGCACAAGAACGACAATGCCCTTCAATAGTCAAACGATTGTGTCACTAGACCATGTCTATCACATGACCATGTGGCCATCGTGTGTAACAATTAAGAATTGTGTGAACCAAAAAGTACAAAATTTACAAATAAGAACATGATCACGCCTCTGGCCTGTGTATCTCATACGGCTGTATGGCTGCCCTTGTGGCACCAATTTTGGCTATTTTGAAACCTTTTCAAAACAACATCACTTAAAACACAATTGTGCATAATTGAATTATAACACCTATAATTACAACCATCCAAAACATGCATAATAAGGCCATTCATTCATGCATTCAACCAAATCAACCATTTCACATGAACTTTGTACTAAAACATAACATTATACACTGTGAACTTTCAACCAATCCAACAAGCCTAAACATATCAAATATCAAATCCAAACATACTATATTCTATTCACTTAGATCTCTAACCAATATGCCATATAGGCACCAACACAAATCAAGATAACCTTAATCAACATAAGCCATTCAAACATTCCAAAATGGTTCATTACTATACCATTCAATCTATATACCTAAACTTACCATTTGACACCATTTTAATATCAGTTCCACATACCAAAACTTATACTACCAAATCACACTCAAATCCAAACAAACCTATCAATCCAAACATGTTATATCAACCTATGGAACATTAGAACTTAGCCATTCACTTGTCTCAAGCATGGCTTCTAGCAATGCAAAATTTACACACATTTGCACAACTTACCAAATCATCCCAAATCAATATCATCATTAGACCAAATTTATAATTATTCAAGACAACATACATACAAACCGAACCCTATATACATGCCACATAACCAATTTTGGAACAATGAAAGGACTATTGAATCAGAGGCTGGATAGTGTGAGCACCAGGTTTATCTAACTGATGCATTCCGTGAAATAACCTATATAGAGACAGAAAAGCAAACAAGATAAGCATTATGAATGCTAAGTAAGTCCAAATGAAAATTCACTTAACTTACCCTAATAAATCAACATTTAAGCAATGAAAACATAATGTAGTTAAGTACAGGCATCTTTTGGAATCTTGTGACTTTCATATACATTTCCATGAAATAATCAAATTGTTAGTTTTCTCATACATCAAGCCTTTATAAAGCAATTCATATATACATGTACAACAATTCAATATATCCAATTCCTACTCGATTTATAAACGTATATACTTAAGTTCTTATTCATATCACATTTAATCTTCCTATTCATTCGTATTCATTTGATTACTATTTTTTCCCAGAGAACTATAGCAAATTAACCTCGGATACTCGAGATAAAATTTCTCACATGAACTGTGAAATATACTTGCTCCCACGAGCTATAAATTGGGATACTAACCTTTACTTGATGCTGCTCACATGAGTTGTGGAGAATCTGCAACGCATGCAGGATCTCAGCGATCGGTAAGGAATCCAACACCAATACGAGGTACCTGATACTTTTTAGACACCGGTATATAGTAACTGTTGTTTTTTAGACCCTAATGACATGTCATTTGTATCCCAATCTTCACTATGTTCACAAGGACCTCAATTTCATATTCGTTCTATTTTTAATCTCTTTAATTGTATACTCACTTTTCGTATTTTTGATAAAAATTCAAATACATTCATAGTGAGTTTTCATCATGAATACATCATTCAACCATATCACAACATCAATCAGTCAATACTACATATCTATTCACTATTATCATTTATATTTCTTATTTTACAATTTAGCCTGGTTGATGCCAAAACATTTTATACTTATCATTACTAATTAAAAACAAATTAGCATAATACAAACAAATTTAGAATTAATAGAGTAAGTCTCATAGGAACATACCTATAAAAAACATCGTTTTTCTCCTATTTCTATAATTTCTCCTATTTCTCAATTATCATCCGATTGATCCAAATCCCATACGAACTTACCTGTCAAAAACATTGTGTAATAGCCCGTTTTTGGGTCAAATCAGAATAGTGGTTCTGGGACCACAAATCTAAAGTAGAAATATTTATTTTATTATTTCTTTAAGGACTACAGCATTATAGAATGCTTGTGTGAAAATTTCGTTAAGAAATTTTGTCAATTGAGTTGTCAATTTGTCTAGAAAGACTAAATTGCAATAGGTGCAAAACTTGAATTCTATAAGTTAAAGGTGTCTAATTCCTATGAAACTTTAATTGGAAGTCTTTATGTAGTAATTAGACCATTATACTTTAGGGTGGACAAAAATGGACATGGCTAGGTAAAATTTTAAAGTTATGCATTAAGCGTATTTTAGTAATTTGGTAAATAAAGACAAAATTAACTAAATAAAAGTGTCCATCCTCTTCAATTTAGTCCCCCATAGTCGAAAGTTTTAAGAAGCCATAGCTGGGGTTTTTGGCCAAGCTTTCAAGCTCGATTGTAAGTCTGTTCTTGTCCCTTTTTAATGATTTCTATATTTTTTAGATCGTTGTAACTTTATCTACCTATTCCAAGGACTAATTTGAGAGAAAGTTAAAGTCTAGAATTTTACCCATGCTTAATATGCATCTATTTTGATGTTTGATGATAGAAAATGCATTTTTATAGTTAGTTAAACAACATTTGTAAAGTGATTTTCGGTAAAAACGTCAAATATGGGCTTATTTGTAAAAGGTTATAAAATGTGTAGAAAAGTGTAAATAAATGAAAAATATGGGTTGTTATGAGTACAAGTAATATTTGGCTAGGCTTGGGTTGTGATGAAATTGAATGAAATTCATTTTACGAGCCTAGGGACTAAATTGTAAAATGTTGAAATGTTAGGAACAAAAATGTAATTTTTGCCATAAGGTGTTTTTGGGCTATATTGAATAATGTGATGATTAAATAAGTTAAATGTGGTATTATAGATTAAGAAAAATGAATTTTGGGTCTAGATCGGGGGGAAAACAAAGTAATTGACGAATATATCATTTACGTCGTTTTTGTAACCGAAGTAAGTTCATATGTTAAATAAGCATCATTATAATTGTATTTTAAATACTTTAATATTGCATAAATTGTATGAACTACTTTACAGACACGTTCGAAAATGATTCAGCAAGCGAAAAATTCTAATTGAACCTTAGGAATAGATTAGGATGCAAGTGACATGTCACTAGGGTATTATATTATGTGATCCGGGTGCTGGTCCTGTACGTTCTACCGGTGGTTGAGTATTCTGGCATATGTTGTAGTTACTTGACAGCTTGTATGAGCAGTACCGTGTAGCTACGTCTTGACTGACAGCTTGTGTGAGCAAGCCTGCTGATGGCTCGAGAGCGAGCATATACATGTTTATTGATAAAGAGGTAGCAATGGCTACATATGTGACACTTTGTGTGAGAAATTTCCCGGGTATCTGATATTATTCCAAGTGGTTCAATGGGTATGTCAAAGATGAGGATAAGTGTGAAATTATTACAAGATGGCACAGGTATGTACGTAACACTTGTGATGGTTGAATTCACAAAATGGTGAATCCTTGGTAAGATGTGATTTAGTAAATTATGTCCATGAGATTTATTGCAAATTACATTATTTTATATTATGTCACTTGCATGACAATGTATGGTAAGATCTGCTTATTTCTTGCATATGAGCTTACTAAGCTATATAGCTTACTTCGTTTTATTTTTCCACATTTTATAGTGTTACCAAGCTAGCTTAAGTTAGAGATTGTCGGAGATCGCATCACACTATCAAACTGTCATTTTGGGTATTGATAATCTTAACATTTTAAGTATATGGCATGTATAGGGACTTGGTCATTTTGTTATATGTGTCATTATGAATGTGGCCAAATGTATTGGCTTGTAATTGTCAAAGGCTTGATTTGGTTTTTGGCCATGTAAATTGGCTCATTTTGGTTAAATTGGTTGTAAGCCTATATATACATACATATATACATATGCATGTATATGCCAATATTCTTGGTGAAGTAGTTTATATTAATTTACTAAATTTTGATTGTGGCCTAATGACTTGTGGTGACTGGATGATTTTGGTTTGTTGGTATGTTAAAGTATCTTGATAAGTTAATGCAAGTGGAAAGTAGTCTTAGTCGTGTTTTTGTATGTGAAATTGGTATGTTTGATTTGGCATAATGAAATGTCATGAGCATGATAGATGATAGTATTGCTTTGACATGTATTGGCCATGATTGTGGATGTTTGTCTGCCTAAGTATACCATGATTCATGCCATTGAATTTGTGTATGGTGGCAAACGGCTTGGTAAATAGCCTTTATTTTGTCCACACGGGTAGGCACACAGGCGTGTGTCTAGGCCGTGGGCCTGTTTCATAGGCATGTGTTCTGGCCGTGTGTCCCCTGCACATTAATTTTGAGAAACAAAATGCTCAGAATTAAGCACACGGGCAGAGACACAGGCGTGTGTCTCAGCCGTGTGAGGGAACAACCTCAAGCACGGGCGTGTGTCCGGATCGTGTGAAGTCTGCACCTATTTATGAAATTTAAATTAACCACACGGCCTAGCACACGGGCGTGTGACTCGACCGTGTGACTTCAATTTATTCATACCTTGCAAGTTAAAGAGTTACACGAGTTAGGGACACGGGCGTGTCCCAAACCACATAGGCGTGTGACGCCTGTACATGGCAAAAATTTCCTAGGTTTTGTAAAAATTTCCTTAGTTCTCGGTTTAGTCCCGAACCACTTCCAAAGCATATTATAGGCCTCGGAGGCTCGTATTAGGGACTTTATGATCGAATACAAATGGTTTTAATTTGGATGCAAATTTATGACTCGGTTTGTATGTTCACTTGCGGTGTAAGCCCGATAATGCCTCGTGCCCTGTTCCGATGTTGAATACGGGTAAGGGTGTTACACATCATTTTTCTCTTATTTCTGTAATTTCTCCTATTTCTCAATTATCATCTGATTGATCCAAATCTTGATCTATAATAATTCATTTCAATTTATCGATTCTAAACATCGTTTAACAGTTTATTTCGACAATATATCAATTTAATTTTTATTTTACAAAATTTCCCTAAAGTTTCACATTTTATTCAATTTAGTCCCTAAAACCAAAATAGTTATATCTTTCAATTTTAAGCTTCCTTTTTCAATCTAATTTTAGTTTCATCTTTCTATAATCCTTTAAAATCAATACTTATATAAATTTCATGTCAATTCCAACATATTTTCATTTTAGTCCCTAAGCTCAAAACTAAAAAAATTCACTATACAAATTAGTCCTTAATCAATTATAAGCTTACAACCAAGCCATTTAACAACAAAAAATCAAAAACTATCAATGGAAACATTTCAAAACTTCAATAGTTTTACGATTGAACCTCCGGGTTAGCTAAATCAAACTTTCGGGATTCCAAAAACATAAGAATTACAAGAAACAAATGAAAAACGACTTACCAATTTTGAAGAACAAGTTAGCTGAAAGCTTTGGCTTTCTCTTTAATGGAGAAATGGTGAAAATAGGAAGAAGAAAGATGATAATGTCCACCTTTACTTTTGTTTTTATGTTTTATTATTGTTTTCTTAATTTTAACATTAAAATAACATATAATTTGCTAATTTTAAGACATTAACTATCCATTACAGATAAATAGTGGTCAATTGCTACTTAGACCCTTGAACAATTATCATATCAGCATTTTAGCTAATAAAAATCAATAGCGATTAAGTTTTCCGGTCTTTATTATTTAGTCCTTATACATAAATTAATCACTAATTCGAAAAAAATTATCTATCCAAAATTCAATAACACAATAACAAACTAGTAAATATTAAATAATAATATTTATTGACTCGATCATTGGATAATGGGGTTCTGAAACCACCATTTTTGGTACCATCGAAAACTGAGTTGTTACAACTCTCTCCCTTAAGAATTTTTGTCCTCGAAATTTTTACTTGAGAATAATAGGTTTGAATACTATGGTCTCATTGATTCTTTCATTTTCTTCAACACTAATACCATGCCAATATCTTAATATTGTTACTAACTGTACTTGTTTACTTTGAAATTCTTTAACTTCTCGAGTCAGAATTCTAATTAATTCTTCATTGTATATCAAATCAAGCTGTAACTTCCTATAGTCAGGAAATATCACATAAGAAGGGCCAGATCAATATTGTTGATCTACCGTAATTCGATGTAACAGATTAAACTAGTTTTGGCACTTTAGGAGCTTGAACATAAGTATTTTAGTTATGTTTTAATTACTTTCATCAAATTTTAGTCAAGTGTAATAAAATGTGTTATCCGAGTATTTTATTGACCTTAAGGGCTGAATGAGGCCTAAAGGTGCGCTAATACACTTTGTGAGTGTGCAGAAGAAGATTAGAAGGCATAATAACTCAATATTGGTCACTAGGTTGCAACACGAAGTATTAGATGTTGCAACATAAGGAGCAGAACTGAAAAAGTCCAAGACTGCCTTCGACGTTGCAACACAGTATGAGGATGTCGCGACATACCCCTGAAGATACCCTGAAGCTGAACATACTACCCTAGTTAAAGATAACGACCATCCTAAGTCTATAAATAGGCTTAGCTAACACATGTTATGGACACCTTTTCCTTTGTATAATTTTCTTTTTAGTTTTGGGATTTTAGTTTTTCTTTTTCCTTTAGGCTTTAGCCTTTATCTCCACTCATTAATCCCCTACAGGATGATTAGTTCCTCATCGATCTAATAAACAATATGAACTTGAATAAAAGAATGAACATAAAGAATGATTCCATCAACTATTCAAGACAGGAAGAACCTAAACCTTAGGCCTGACAACCTTAGGAAGTCATCAATGTGAGAATTAACCCAAATTTGGTATGGTCTATCCATGAACACCTTAACCCTGAACCAGTCTGGACTATGAGTTCAAAAGATAAGTAGTTCTTGCTGACTGAGTATTTCAGTGGACGTATCGAAAGATCTTGCTAGGGTACTAACTAGTTGATTAAATAAGAGAAACTGGGACGACAGTTGATTAAGATTACTAAAGTGAGCTAATCACCCATACCCATATTTGATATATATATTTCTTTAATTGATTTCTTGCTTTTCATTCATTTAATTTTCCTTTATTTCTTTTATTATTATAAACCAAAAACTCCTCTTTTAGTTCTTCATATTATAATCTGATTAAAGTATTAATTAAATCTACTTAGGTTAAACTTAGAATTAATTTAGTACTCACCTCCCTTGGCTATGATCCTCAAAGTACTCACCTACTCCGTTGTAACTATATTACAACCTGACCCGTATACTTACGGATACCGTTTTCCATATCTTTTGTGTAGGATTTCTATTTTGGACGTTGGTACGTCCGAAGGCTGTCAATTGTTGTAATATACTCTTTAATATACAATTCATTTGTTATGTTTGTTCATTAGTCGGATAATGAAACGCCACACCAATGTTTAGTTACCTTTTTTAGTGAATATTCAGCTCAGACGAAAAGAAAAGTGTGCTAATTTTATCTAATTCTCAACTCATAACTTAGATTGCGACTTTCTTTCCAGTGACAACAGTACATCCATTATGAAATCTTCAATAACTTGCTCTTATTTCCTTCATATATCATCAAAAATTATAACTAACTTGTTGGAATCTAATGCTCAAATTTATATTGCTGATATATCAGACATCTTGTTATTCATTCTGAAATCTCTCTTTCATACTCGGCCATAAATACAACTATTTTCATATTACTACATATTTTATTACTTCCGAATGAACAAAATAGATCAAGATGTGAGCTTCACACAATTTATCTTGATTTAGGTATGAATCTTTTGGTAAACATAAATAGTTTAAAAAGCGTAGCTTTTTGTTATTATCTATACTAAACTCAAAAATCTGATTATTCCTTTAACAAATCATCATTTAACCAGCAATTTTGGATTGTCTATCTATAATTCTAAAATTCTCTGAGTAAATGTCGATTTAGCTCTTGAGTCTGTTGAAAAAAAAAAGAATCGTGATAATTTAGAGTAAAATGAGTATTCACAATAAGCTTTGTCAACCATTTCCTAACATGATAAAACTAGCAGTTTTCTATAGTAGTTTCATTAAGGGTAATACGACCACATCTGATGACCCTTTGTTTGGATTAACCCGAATACCTTTAGTCGACATTTCATGTTTCAAGGATATTACCTTTAGAAGTCAAATTTCACACTTGAAGAATATTTTTGCATACCATGATCTTCTCGTAAAGTTTGAAACACCATTCCCAGATGCTGAGCATGTTCAGTTTCATTTTTTGAGTAAATCAGAATGTCGGCAGTGCGGGCCAACAAATATCCATCTTTTTACAATAACTTTTTTCAACTTTCCGAAATAATCTTGAATCTCAAAGTTTCATCTTTTTACACTAAATCGAATGAACTTTCAATTTAATAATTCTTGCAACTAGTCTTCAATTCTTTCAATGCTGTCAGTACTACTCCATATGGTGAAATAGATATTGGAGCAATTCCAAGTACTAATTCAATAACAAATTCAAATTTTCTTCCATGCAACCACCCTGACAAATCATCTGAGAACATGTTAGAGTATCTATTAATCATCAGAACTTATTTCATTAGAGTATCTATTAATCATTGGAACTTATTTCATCTTTAATCTCTGTATTCTTGTATCTAGAATGCAAAGCCTTCTCTAATCAGTTTTGAGTAGATAACACCTATATGCTATTGGTGAAACATTCAGATCTATCATCTCGATCATTAACCGATTTACTCTTTTGATATCACAATGCAATCCACTTTTGTTTATAGTTTCTATCATTTCATAACAAGTCAACCAATCTATATCAGGAATAATTTTAATTTTTTTAATGGAAATAACATTAGATCAACAGAAAATTTATAGTTTCGTATTTTCAATGAACAGTTTTTACACATCTATATATTAATAACATATTGGTCTAACAGGTTCATTACTTTAACATCATGTTAAATCCACTCTATTGGCATATTTCTTTTCGTCATTAGTGCAGTGCAACTGTAAAAAGGCAGTGATTCAAGGTAAATCAATGTATATATAGAAATTTCAAATTTTAAAGAAATGTATCGGTAAAAAGATTAGGAACAGAAACCTCCCCATGAGCTCGAATAACATAAACCCTGACAGTAGCTTGAGCTTCAAATCTTATAGTCATATTTTTAATCTACACTTTATTGGCCCCCCACACTATCATTATTGTAACACACCTAACCCGTCTCTGTCACTGAATTAGGGTTACGGAGCATTACCAATCAATCGAAAAACATTTATCACTATAACATTTAATAAATTAGTCTCAATTAGAATCATATCAAATATATGCATTTGGTCCCTAAATCGAGCCTTCGAGGCCCTAAAAATAGCTTAGAAGTAATTCGGGACTAATTTGAAACAACATAGAAGTTTTAAGAAAAAGTTACAAAAATGTGAAAACAGGGGTCACATGGCCGTGTGGCCAGGCTGTGTAACAATCGAACAAAGGGACACACGGTCGTGTCTCAGCCCGTGTCCTCACCCGTGTAACTCACTGAGTTGGGTCACACGATCGTGTCGCAAGTTGTGTGCCAGGTCGTGTAACTCTTTAACTTGCCATTCACAGCCGTGTCACAGGCATATGCCAGGTCGTGTAACTTACTGACTTAAAACACTTGCAATTTACAAATTACACACGGCCACACGGCTGTGTGATAGCCTGTGTCCTAGGCAGTGTGATCCAAAAATTTACCCTCAATTCATCTCATTTCAAGGCCAAACCATATCTAACCAACCTTTCCATTTGAGCACACATTCAAGGGATTTAAACATCATTCAAACACACATAAACATACCATTTCAAACATCCTAATTCATCTAACCGATATGCCATTCAAAGGCACCACAATTGTATCAAAACATCATGGATCAAACCAAAGCAACATAGCTACTTTTCAAGCATATAACCTAGTTCAATTATCTACTAAATCATATCACAAATGACCATTTCAAAGCCATCACAAACATACCAAATGACTTTGCATTTCAATCACCTAAAAGTGGTCACTAAATCAACTATTTACACACTCATAAACTACAATTACAAAAGGTCCTATACATGCCATTTATAACCTTTACCAAAATACACAAAAACTACCGAAATGGTTTCTGGATTGTAATGGCCCAGTTTAGACCCTAGTCGGAACAGTGGTTTTGGGACCACAAATCTGAGTCAAAAAAATATTTTAATAATTTTTTTGATGTCTACAGCATGTTAAATTGTATGTGTGAAAATTTCGTGTGAAAATTTTAGCGTTTGTGTACTCGATTTAATTAAAAAGGACTAAATCGCGTAAAGTGTAAAAGTTCAGTTCTATAGGCTAAAGGTGTTTATTAGTTATGGTTTTTCAAGTGGAGGTCCTCAAATGGTAATTAAACCATTTGAAATGTGAATGGACATTTATGGGTATTATTTATGCATGTTTAATGGTTTTATTTTAAGGATAATGATCGCTGTAAATCAGAGCTTTAAAATTTATAAAAGAATGATCAAACCTGGAAACTAACTCTTACAACAATTAAAGGCAAGTGTACCTATCGAACAGTAGTATAGCTTAGGCAAGACCGGATATCGAACCCAAAGGAACTAAAAGTACTAGTACTAACTTTTTTTTTTATTATTTAGCCTTAAAAATAGAGTGAAGTTACTTTAGACGAAGACTAAACTAAGGACACAAAGACAAAAAGGACGAATAGGAAAATAACTTTGAAGGAAAACTCAGTTGATTACGATGATACCTTCAGGAAGAATCCACCTAGACTTCATTTATTAATTAACCCTAAATTATATGATTTCTTTTACTTAGCTTGATCCGTAAGACTCCCCAACCTATATTAAACCCTCTCTCGAGGCGAATAACATCTAACCCTAGGTTAATTAGTGGAACTCTCGTTCGCTTATAATAACCCCCTAGGATAGCAGTAAATCGATCAATGGACTCCCATATTAGGTTTCACCCTAACCCGGCAAAATCTCGTAACCCTATCTCTAGGCGTTCGATCAACTCTGCTTAATTATGTTAGATCTACTCTTAGGCAGGGTCTATTCTTCCTCCACCTAAACACATTAGATTTGGATTAAGCAACATAATTAAGAACAAATTAAGTAATTATCATATAACTTAAAAATCAAATAAAAGGTTCCATCTAGGTTTCATCCCCTTCAGGTATCTGAGGGGTTTAGTTCATAATGAATAAACAAAACATCGCAACAGAAAAGATAAAACAAAACATAAGAAAATCCTAAAACCCCCTGAAGGAATTAAAGACTAATTCTGCCGTCTTGAGTATAATTCCGGCTTCTTGGGATGGATCAACTGGCTATCTTCGCGTTTATTCCCTAACTTTGACCTTCTCGGCTTGGCTCCTTGGCCTAGCTTTGACGCCTCTTCAAAGGTGGTACTTAGGGGGTATATATAGGCTCTTAGAATGTGATTCTTTCTCCCCAAGTATCCTTTTCGACTGAAATTGCTCATTCTGATGACAGAGGCACGGTCATGTAGCACGCCCGTGTGGATCGTGGCCAGGCCGTGCTCGGACTTCTTTAATGAGGCACGGCCGTGTAAATCTGGATAAGGTCGTGTTCTAGATGATTGGCGTGGCACGGCCATGTGGTCTCCGGGCCAGCCCGTGTCGAATTCATGATATGGCCCATTTACTCCGTTTTGGGTTCGTTTTATGTTCTTTTCATCCTCGGGTGCTTTCCTGGGTATAAGACATGTAAAGAAAGGATTAAGAGCACCTTTTTACATAAATTAAGGGATAAATAATCCAAAAGCATACTAAATGTGGGCTTAAAATATGTTACTTTTACTGTTTATCAGATAATATAGTAAGTTTATTATTAAAGATTAATTTAATGAAACCAAACATGCATATCATCATTATTACTTTATCTTCACCGAAAACAAAAAGAGAAAGAAGCCATGGGAGTTGTTAAGGTTCGGCCAACATAATTTCATGCTTGAAGTGCAATTTTGCTCGGTTTTTAATATTTTCTACGTTTTTGTGATCGTTGTAACTAGGACTAGCTAGCCCGTGTCTTCGATTTCAAAACTATTAAAGATTTTGATTGTTTTCATTGATGAGCTTATGTGTTCTTTGATGTTTAATGGTGAAATATGAATATTTGATGCTAGATTTTCATATTTTATAAAGTGATTTTTGATGAAAATGCAAATTAGGGATTAAATTATGGAATAGTGAAATTATGTGGTTAAAAGTGTGATTATTTGGAAAATGTGGGCTGCTAAGGCAATAAGAAGAATTTGGCTAAGCATGGGTAGGATGAAATTGTATGAAACTGTGATTTTATGTGATAAGGACTAAATTGCAAAAAATGTGGAATAATAGGGGCAAAAGTGTAATTTTGCCAAAATGTGTAAATTGTGTTAAATTGAATGAATTAATGATTAAATAAGTAAATTTTGTTATTATATAGATTGAGAAAAATAAGATTCAGATCTAGAACGGGGGAAAACAAAGTATCGGATTAGTCGACCTAATTGGTCGTTACAGCGAGCGAGGTAAGTTCGTATTTTAATAGACATTACAAAATCATGTTATAAATGCATATTACTTGGAATTCAATGTCAAATGGTAATACAAATGTAAGTATTTTGAATAAGCTATATATATATATGATATTATGATATCGAATTGTTCGAGAAACAGAATATATGAATACGAGAAAGTTTTGATAATGTGACGACGTCCGAAAAACCCCGTACAAACCTTAGGAATAGTAGAGGATACATATGTCATGACATAGGATTTCGAGATATGATTTCGTGTAAGACCACATCTAGGACGTTGCATCCACGTGTGTTTACGTGTAAGACCATGTTTAAGACATTGGCATCGTATTTGATTCGTGTAAGACCCTGTCTGATACAGTGGCATTGATATGTGATTACCTGTAAGACCACGTCTGGGACGTTGGCATTTTACGAGATTTTCGACTATCCGAGTATCCTTATTGATTCCAAACGGTTCAACGGCCTTCTGAGAAATAAGTGATTTAGTGAATGACATTCCGATTCAGGTACGTTGAAATGTATACAATATTTGATAATGAAAGGTAAGTATATATGTGACAAGAATGTTATGTGATGTGTATGCAAATGAAATGTGAATATGTGTAAATGAAACAAGAACAAATGAATAAGATGTGATTTATAAAGTGGCATATGTGAAATAGTTAGATACTATATGAGTGAAAGATGAATTTGGGTATAAGTGATGATATGTGATTCATATGAGAAAGATATGTGATTAAATATGTTATTTCCTAAAATGTGTTCATTTGGCTATATGAAAGTGAGACTTGAATGTTATATGAGAATCGAACTGAATAAGCTTGTGAAAGTTAAATTTAGTAAATAAGTAAGTTTATTATTGAATGGTGATGATTTGATATGAAATTATGTTATAAACTTGAGACAAGTTGTGTTTTGGCATGTGAGATGGCATATCATGTTTATGGCATTGTAATGAAATTCTTTGTTATGTTAAATTTATTAATATACGAGCTTACTAAGCTTTCAAAGCTTACTCTGTGTGTTTTCTTATGTTTATAGATTTTCGGATGCTCGCTCAGTTTGGAAGTCAACGGAGATCGCATTACACTATCTGGTTAATGATTTCGGTACTTATACCCTTTATGACTTGGTTATATGGCATGTATAGGCTATGGTTTTTGATATTATGGTTGGAATGTATTTGGTTATTTCAGATGGTTGATTATGAATGTGGTTGTGGAATTTAGTATATTTTGCTAAACTTGATATTGGCTAAATAGCTTAGAATTGTTATGAGATTGGCTTGATATGATTTAAGTGTACATGGCCATTTTAATAATGGTTTAAGCTATTCATATGATCATTTGATAGATGATGAGTATTTGCTTAAGAAATGCATAAAATTGTGTTGATGAATTGTTCATTTTTGAGGTATGGATTGATGTTTGAATTGGGAAATATTGTATAAATGAAATAGGTTATATTTATATTCATGATTATAGCTTATGTATTTGGAATGTTTTGGCTGCCTATTAATTGTATTGAAATGGTACAAAATGATGTGGTTTAGGTATGCATGAGGAGAGTGAGAAATATTACTTAAACCAAGCCCAATTTCGTGCCACAGGGCTTGTGACTCAACTGTGTGACCCCAGCTGCTTTAATAAATAAATCAGTGAGTTATATGACCTAGACACACGGGCGTGTCTGGTGGCCGTGTGTGGCACACAGTCTTGGCACATGGGCGTGTGTGGCCATTTCGAATAGGCATACGGGCTAGACACACAGGCGTGTGACTGGTCGTGTGACCAAGTCAGTATGTATGCCCTGTTTCCACACGGTCTGTGACACGGACGTGTCACACGGGCGTGTGACATTTAAAAATGTGAAAATTATTCTAAGTTCTGAAAATTTTTATATATGTTCGGTTTAGTCCCGAACCATTTCTAAGCATGTTTTAAGGCCTCGTAGAGCCTCGTAAGGGACAATATGATTGTGTTTGAATAACATATGTATTTGAATGTCTAAATGTATGAGATATGTATATGTTATGAAGTGAGTGATCGGTAATACCTCGTAACCCTATTTCAATGACGGATAGGGGTTAGGGGTGTTACATGGATAGTGTGATAGGTCTTCGATGAGTTTCTAACCAATTGAGCTTCCGATAATCTATAAAACAAAGAAAAGTAACTATGTAAGCAACTAGTGCTTAGTAAGCTCGTATAAACTCAAACAAAACTTGTCATTTCATTAGCATAATTTATAGAATAAACACAATATCATAACCAAGACCATAAGCTTAGCATAAGCCTATACAAGCACCATCAAACTCACAAGTTAGTATGCTTATCCATTATACAAATGTATTCATTCATATAGTAAGTAAGTTTCACCTATATATCATTTAATTCATCAACTTTTTCATATGATCATGAATCATTTCATTTGTATACTTACCATTTCATTTCCTTTTCTTATGCGTTGAACCATCTAGAATTGCATCGAATACTTTGGAATACTTACACACATAGTGTGCCTTTCCATACAACCGTAACATTTCCTTTTCAATAATGATCACACGAGCTGTGAAATAGGCCTGTTCACACGAGTTGTGGGTCGGAATGTTAGCTACACGATGCTGCTCACACAAGCTGTAGAGAATCCACAACAAATGTAGGACCTCAGCCATTGGTAGGACATTTAAAACCAGCACCTGAAACATGAAGTCCCTAATAACATGTCATTCGTATCCTAAGAATTCTTAAGGTTCAAACGGGATTCGTTATCCGTCAATTATTCATACGTCGATACATTTACAATTTCAAGTCCATTTATATTAATGCAACATAACAAATAATCAATTTAACTAACATTAATACGATCATAGTTTGTACGAACTTACCTCGATAACTAGTGTCGTAGAAATAGAATCTAAAACTAATTTGAAGCTTTAGCCTTTCCTCGATTTAAGTCTGGTTGTTGTTTATTTTGATCTAAATAGATAATTTCATTCAATTAAGTACTTCCAGTATTCAATTTAATCCATAATTCATGTTTATATAAAATTATAAAAATACCCCTGACATTTTAACTTTTCATAATTTAGTCCTTAAGCTCATAATTTCAAATTTAACCATTTTAGTCCTTCATACAAGCTAACTGAATTTCTTAAGGACTCATAAAAACCCACTTAAATCATTATTTCATGATTTTACCATGAAATCTTATTATTTTCACAAATAAATCCCTAAATACAATTTCATCAAAAATCACTTAACAAAACATGTTTATTTTACAACCAAGATTAATAATCTATCAAATAACTTCAAAACACATTCAAAAAAATCCATGGAAAGCCCCTCAAGCTTTAACATTTTTGCAAATTAACCCTTGGGCCAGCTAGATTAAGCTAAAACGAACACAAAAACATAAAAATAACTAAAAACGGGGCTTGAAAACCTACCATGCATGAAGAGCTCAAAACCGAAGCTCTGTACCCCTTCAATGGAAATTTTTGGTTCAAACATAAGAAAAGAAAGAAGATGATAGCTTGTTTTACCTTTAATTTACTTAATCTTTTAACCTAATTATCAAATTACCATACTAACCTTTAAAATCCATTGAAATTTCATTAAAACCTATCCATAAATTTCCACTAACATATACCATGGTATAACTACCATATAAGTCCATAGCTTTCCTTTCCATAGTCATTTAGCCTTTTTAACTAATAGAATTCAACTTTTACACCTTTTACGATTTAGTCCTTTTTACCTAATTAACCATTTAAACATCAAAATTTCTTAGCAATACTTTAATACGCCCTTAATATAATCCCGTAGACATTAAATGAATATTAAAATAATAACTCACTCGTCGGAATTGTGGTCCCAAAACCATTATTTCTGGCACAACTGAAAACGAGCTGTTACAATTATATTCCTAGTTGTCTACTTTTCTGAGTGGCCATAGATTTCATACTTTATTTCTTGTTTTGATCCATCCAGTTCAGACAATCTTATTTCCAATGTTCCTTGGAACCACACAAATGCAAGCCTTACTATTTAGTCGATACTTACCTCAATGAGTTTTCCACCATGAATACAAACTGATCTATCCATTTTGTGAACACTTCCAACACTGGCTGCTGATGTAGTTTGGGATTTCAAGCTACTCAATTTTGGCTTATGTTTTCGTGAAAATTATAACGAAGAAATGACCATGAACATCTCTCTTATTCTTCAGTGAATGAGTCGGGAATGATCTAATTGTACTCTGTTTATCGAAATCTTAGAGTCTCAACTTGGTCGATTTCCTTCCACTGCATATGTTTTCCATTTTCTGTGACTGTTCAGATAAAATTATAAACTCTTTCAATTTCAAAGCTCTCACTAGCATCTATTTTTTCGTTTAGACCGTATTCAAAACGAGTACACATTTCAGCTTCTATCGATACAATATCTCTAGTATATTTGCAGAGTCCAATAAATTTTTATTCATACTCTACTACAAACATAACTCCCTATTTCAGCTCTAGAAATTCTCTGTGTCTCTTTTCTAGGTACAGTCTACTAGTGTATTTTTTTTAACTTTAATTGGAAGAAATTACAACTTACTCAACCTTTAAGAACAACGGTTGTCAAAGTTATTCACCTTTGGCATGCTTCATCTTTCAAAGTGACATAGTGCTTTAGACTGCCTTTAGAAGAACATACTATTTCATCAAACTCACTGAGTATTTTTCCAACAAATATTCAACTCTGGCTAGATCATCATTAGTTTACCTCAAAATTCTTCAATTCACATTTCTAAATCTTATCAATTAGAGGTTTGTAAACATTTAACAGATTTTGAGGACATGGGTGCCATAAAAGGCACAATCGGGAGGTGGAGGTGGAGGTGGAGGTTGCAGAGCCACAAAATTAGCTCGCATAATCTCTAAGAATCACTGGTTCAACACTTGAAGGAATACATCTTTCACTTTATTTTCACAAACTTGCGAAACGAAATTACTATAACTTACTTCTTGGTCGAAAGCAGGAACATTATTATCAACATCATTAGGTACGACACGATTAGACTAGGCTGACATCTTTAAATTTATAATAAAAATAGGGTTAGATCAGATTAGAAAACTTCACACTATTGTAGGTTATTGTGGCACTTATTTCTAGATTTTATACGTGCTATGTTCAGTCCTAGAATCAACTAAACTTTAGCTTTGATATTACTAAATGTAACACCCTTTACCTGGTCCAGTCGCCAGACCCGAGCTACAGAGTGTTACAGTCAAAGCCGAAACAGAACACATTCAATTCACATCAATTATTTAAAATAAACCTGGAATTGCTTCACAAATACACAATTACCATTCAGATTGAACATGAATCATACAATCATAATCAATTCAATGTATAATCACCAAATAAATTTTTTATTGGGCCTTATACGAGCTTACGTATGCTCTAATATCAACCTAGAATTTAACTAAGACTAATTTGCAACATTTTCAAACTTACATATCAATTATATCATAAATAAATCATAAAAAATATTATGATATACAATTAAATTCAAGTCTTAATCGAGCTTACGAAAGCTCTTAAGTTGACCTGAGCACAAATAAAGATCAAATTGAAACATTTTCAAAAGATAAGGGCATTCATGAAAAATAGGGGGCACATGATCGTGTATCTCATTTTGGTCGTGTGGCAAAAAAATTAGTCACATGACCGTGTCACTAGACCATGTCTGCTCCGCGGCTGTGTGACCAGCCCGTGTAACAATCGAGAATTGAGTGAACCAAAAAGTAAATTAAATTACAAAATAAGCACACGACCATATGGCCACCAGTATGGTACCAATTTTGGCTATTTTGAAACCTTTTCAAAACAACACCACTTAAAACACATTGGTGCATAATTAAATTATAACACCTGCACTTAAAACCATCCAAAACATGCAGAATAGGGTCATCCATTCATGCACTCAACCAAATCAACCATTCCACATTACTAAAACATAACATTATACACTATGAACTTTCAACAAACCTAAACATCTCAAATACCAAATCCAAACACACTATATTTCATTCACTTAAATCTCTAATTGATATGTTGTATAGGCACCAACACAAACCAAGATAACCTTTATCAACATACTATACCATTCAAGCTATACACCTAAACTTACCATTTGACACCATTTTAATATCATTTCCATATACCAAAACTTATACTACCAAATTACACTCAAAGCCAAACAAACCTATCAATCCAAAAATGTTATATCAACCTATGAAACATTAGAACTTAGCCTTTCACTTGTCTCAAGAATGGCTTACCACAATGCCAAATTTACACACATTTACGCAACTTACCAATTTATCCAAAATCAATATCATCATTAGACCAAACTTATAATCATTCAAGGCAACATAAATACAAACCCAACCCTATATGCATGCCATATAACCGATTCTGGAACAATGAAAAGACTACTAGATTAGAGGCTGGATAGTGTGAGCACCGGGTTTATCTGACCAAATCGTTTCGCGAAATAACCTATATAGAGACATAAAAGCAAACAAGATAAGCATTACGAATGCTTAGTAAGTACGAGCATCTTTTGGCATCTTGTTACTGTCATATACATTTCCATGAAATAATCAAATTGTTAGTTTGCTTATACATCAAGCTTTTATAAAGCAATTCACATATAAATGTACAACAATTCAATATAGCATGACATATGAAATCCAATTCGTACTCGATTTATAAATGTATATACTTAAGTTCTTATTCATATCACATTTGATCTTCTTATTCATTCCTATTCATTTAATTACTATTTTTTCCTAGAGAACTATAGCAAATTAACCTTGGATTCTCAGGATAAAAATTGCTCACATGAGCTGTAATTTGGGATATTAACCTTTACTTGATGCTACTCACACGAGTTGTGGAGAATTTGCAATACATGTAGGATCTCAGCCATCGGTAAGGCATCCAACATCAGTACGAGGTACCTAATACTTTTTAGACACCGGTACAGAATACCTGTTGCTTTTTAGACCCTAATGACATGTCATTTGTATCCTAATCATTCATTATGTTCACACAGGCCTCAATTTAATATCCATTCTATTTTTAATCTCTATAATTGTATACTCACTTTTCGTATTTCCGATAACAATTCACATACATTCACAGTGAGTTTTCGTCATGAATACATCATTCAACCATATCAAAACTTCAATCAGTCAATACTACACATCTATTCACTATTATCATTTATATTTCTTTTTTGACAATTTAGTTTGATTGATGCCAAAACATTTTATACTTATTATTACTAATTAAAAACTAGTATAGTAGAAACAAATTTAGAATTAATAGAGTAAGTCTCATACGAACTTACTTATCGAAAACAACCAACAAAAAGTTGAGAACTCTAAAGATAAAGTAGAATGGTTTTTAAATAAAAATATATAAAGTTAATGTTTCAAGTATAAAAGTCTAAATTTTAAAAGTGTATGTAGACTTTTTACATATTTAAACCTTTATAATAACATAGTCAAATAACCTTTTATGGAACTGGCAATATATAAGGAATGAAAGGTTAAAATATGCTTTAAATTTTTGCACTTTTTAAAATTTAAAAATTTAGTCTCAATACTTTTATTTTATGAAATTTAGTCTCTTGACTTTTCAGATTTCAAAATTTAAGTTCAATTGTTAACATTGTTAAATTTTTTTCATTAAATTTATTGCTATGACATTTTTTAAATAAAAAAATTTCACTTGATAACAATGTACTAAAAAATGACTTTATAAACAATACTAACTATTAGACTTCAATTTTAAAATATAAAAAGTAGAATGACTAAATTACTATTTTTCGAAAAATACATACATTTTAGGGCAATTTACCAAAAAATACCAATTTTTAAAAAAAAATTATAGAAAAAGGGCCGAAAATTTCATTATTTACGGAAAAGGGTCATTTCCCCACAAAACACGTCCACGTCAGCGCGTTTTGTGGGGATAAAATGCCACATCAGACAAAAACACGTCCTTGATGGCGCGCTTTGCTGACGTGGCAAAAACGCTCCCCCAAGGACGAGTTTTAGCCCATGTTTTTTTAAAAAAAATTATTTTCGAATTTTTCAAAAATTTACGAGAATAAACCTTTATAAAGGCTCAAAATGACAACACCATTTTTTTTAAGGTGTCATCAATTAATAAGGAAATATAACTTACAAGGGAAATCTTTTTATAGACCCAAAGTCTCATTTCTCTTGTTTTCTTGAGCAAAGTGGGATATGAGATATTTGTATATATAGACTCATGAATAATTTTGTAGCTTGTTCCTAAACAATGTGGGATTCCTTCCTCTTTTAACTAACAACATGAGATGAAATGCTACACTATATTTGATATTTTTTACGTAGAGTTTAATTTTTTTTACAAAAAGTTAACATTTGTTACATTATAAATAAAACTTTTAAACTCTATAAGTAAAAAAAATATAAAATATAAAATGAGTATGGTAAAATATTAAAAAATTACTAATAGTTTAGTGCTCATTTTGTAAGTTTTTATAATTCAATAGCTAAAAAATATAGTTAAGTGACTACTAATGTAATTTAATCTAGATATAAAATATGAAAAATAATTATTATATTTTATGTATATTATATATTTCTATAAAAAAAACTTATTTAACATAATTATATACTATGTTTAAATAGATTATCTATCTAGTTAAAATATATCTGAAATAAATTTATCGGCATTCATTAGGTGATGAAAATTAAATTAAATTAGAATTAAAAAATTAATTAGTATAGTAAAATATTAAAAATAAATAAATATTTAAAAAGATATATCAATTTTTTAAAATTACAAAAAAAATACTATTTGAGTACCAAATACTCACCATTTATTTATTAATCAAACATTCATAATATAAAATAAAATAAATAAATAAAATTAAAAGTGTAACTTCTAAATTTAAATAATGGAAAATTATTTTAAAAGTTAGAATTGCATTGATATTAACTTCAAACATTTAAAATTGAATAGAAGATTATTGCATGTACAAGTTTCATATGTGCAATTTGTTCTCTTTTTTTTAATAGTTTTTTGTATATGTTAACAATTCTAAAATGCAACAAGATTAAAGATATCAAAAGATAATTTTATAATATAAGAAAATGTTAACAAAATATTAAAAAAATTTGTTTTGTAAAAAAATATCAAATATAGTGTAGCCTTTAATCTCATGTTGTTAGTTAAAAGAGGAAGGAATCCCACATTATTTAGGAGCAAGCTGCAAAACTATTCATGAGTTTATATATACACATATCTCATACACTTTGCTCAAGAAAACAAAAGGAAATGAGACTCTGGGTCTATATAAAGATTTCATTTGTAAGTTATATTTCCTTATTAATTGATGACACCTTAAAAAAAATGGTGTTGTCACTTTGAGCCTTTATAAAGGTTTATTCTCGTAAATTTTTAAAAAATTTGAGAATAATTTTTTTTAAAAAACACGGGCTAAAATGCGTCCTTGGATGAGCGTTTTTGCCACGTCAGCAAAGCGCGCCCTCAAGGATGTGTTTTTGGCTGATGTGACATTTTATCCCCACAAAATGCACTGACGTAGACACATTTTATGGGAAAATAACTCTTTTTTCGTAAATAATAAAATTTTCAACCCTTTTTCCATATTTTTTTTTAAAAATTGATATTTTCTGAATTTTTCTCTACGTATTAACCTAAATCAAATATCAAAGCGGTAGATTTGATGCAGACTTTTATTTGATTTGCACAGCTATCCACATGACTTTTACCATTTCACTTTTTGGGTAGGCTTCATAATAATATAAAAGTAGAGAGAGTTTGCCCTCGGAAAAGACACCCCAACAATGGCGAAACAAATCAACAACACCGGCGAGTTAAGAGAGAACCCAGAAAGGGAACCAATTCAACAATTGAAACACTAGGGTGACGTTCATTATAGCTTTCACATGGCTCCTTGTTCAAATTTTTAGCCTATTATATGGTGACAGCTTTTGGGAACCATTTTTATGTTAATTATGCCCACATAAATGCTTTAATTTGTCGGATTAAAAGTGAGAAAGATGGTGTTTTATCGATCATTAATGATATTATGAAAGTACAATTACTTTACTCGAACACTTTTTAAGCACTTTTATGAAGTTTTTTTTGAAAAAAAATGTGAGTGCGACGTTTTTAGTAGGGTAAAATTGAAAAATTGTTTTAGGAGTAAAAAAATGAATAGTAAATTTTTAAAGGGATTAAAAGTATAATTTTATTATTATATTAAATTACAATTTTACTATTATATTAATTTATAATTTCATAATCTTTGAAGGACTAAGGGACAAATTTATCATTTGAGAGCAAAGATCACTGCCTGCACTGTCTGCCCATGCCTATGCCCTTGCGTCTTAACCTAATTTTCAACAATTTTAGCGTCTATTTTGATAAGTGTTTTACTACGTGATCAATGGCGAAGCGAGGGGGCTGGCATGGCCCGACTGCTCTTAAATTTTTTTAAAAATTTTAAATTAGTAAAGGTAAAATTGTACTTTGGCCCCCCTAAAATTATAAAAATTCGATTTAATCCTTTACAAATTAGAAAGATATAAACTATAAAAAATTAAAATTTCATCTGGCCCCCCCTAAAAAGTTGTCCTGGCTTCGCCCCTATATGTGATTTATCTTGAACTTCTTCCCTCAATTAAAAGTAAACTCATTTATTATTTCTCTTTCTTTCTTTTATTTCTAACTCCATTATTAATATTTTTAAAAAATTAAATAAATTGAAATTTTCAATCAGTTATATTCGTAATTCAAAATATTTGTATACAAACTTAAAAGTTTATATTCAAATAAGTTCTGATTCAAATATAAATTTATGATTGTACGATTAATTCAAAATTTCAATTAATTATGTTGGGAATTCAAGACATGTAGGGTTTAGATTTGAACAAATTCCAATTCAATTGAAGATTTGTTATTGTAAGATTAATTGGACAAATAATTGTAAGATTAATTAGATAATTCAATTGATTATGTTTGTAATTCGAGACATGTGTATACAAGTTTAGGGTTTATATTCGAATAAATTTTGATTTAATTGTAAATTTATTATTGTACAATTAATTGGATAATTTAATTGGTTTTATAATTCAAAATATGTGTGTACAAGTTTAGGATCTATATTAAAACATAAACCGATTCAATCAATTGGATAATTCAATTGGTTAGGTTCAAAATTTGAGATATGTGCATATGAGTTTAGGGTTCATATTCAAACAAATTTCGATTCAATTGTAAATTCATGATTATATGATTAATTGAATAAATGATTGTACAATTAATTAGAATTCTATCTGTTACGTTCATAAGACATGTGGATATGAGTGTAGGGTTTACACTTTAACAACTTTCAATTCAATTGTAACTTTATGATTATAGATTAATTGAATAATGCAATCAATTACGCCCGTAATTAGAGACATGTGTACGTGAGTTTAGGGTTATATTTGATAATAGACCAATTCAATTGAAACAATTAATTTGATCATTCAACTGGTTACTTTCGTAATTTGAGACATTTATATATGAGTTTAGGGTTTATTTTAGAACAAAATTCGATTCAAGTGTAAGTTTATGAGTGTACAATCGATTACGTTAGTAATTCGAGGCGCGAGTATATGTGTTTAGGGTTTATATTCAAACAAATTATGTTCCAACAGTAAAATTATGATTGTACAATTAATTGGATAATTCAATTGATTGCGTTGATAATTATTTTTAAGGAATTATGTTCATAATTCAAGAAATGAGTACATGAGTTTTGGGTTTATATTTGAACAAACTCTGATCTGATTATGATTGTATGATTAATAGGAAAATTCAATTGATTACGTTTGTAAATCGAGAAATCAGACATGTGTATATGATTTTAGGATTTATATTTGAACAAAGTCTGGTTCAATTTGAAATTAAGGATTGTATCGTTAATGAATAATTCAATTGGTTAAGTTTGAAATTGAGACATGTGTATATGAGTTTATATTTAAATTTGCACATAGAATGATTCAATTAGAAATTTGTGGTTGTGAGGTTAATTTTATAATTCAATCAATTAGTTGGACAATCATATAATTCTATTCAGTTATAATACAATGATATATCAATATTCTAAATAAAACAATTAAATAAAATGATCACACATAAGTAATTATATATTCACCACAAATCATGAAAAATATAAATAAAACTAGCTAGATTATATAATGATAGAATTAGATTCTAAGTTGCGACTTATTGATCGAATATTCATTTACCCAAAAATAATTTAGGTTGAAATTATCATTATACTAAGAAGAGTAATGATGAAATCTAAGTTAGAAACATATGAAATATATACAATTTAAATGAAAGGAAGGGACTAGATTAAATAAATTAAAATCAAATTAAGTATCATGCTATAAATATTAAAATCAAATAACTCCATAGGCAAGCTAAGGTTTCATTAAAAAAAATCAAAAACAGATGAAAGATCAAAGGTTTAAAACCTAACTTAGAGACCCAAAACAAAACCCCAATTTAAATGATGAAAAAGGAATTTTAATCAAACATAGAACTAATAAAATAATTTGAAGTTACCATAACTAAGATATATCATATGAAGATTAAATTGAAGTGTGAGAAATTTAGGCATTGAAAGAATCAAACATATTATTGTTTTCATTAATCTCAATTTCTCTTAGAATGTTTTGAAAAAGAAAAAAGAAAAAGATTTTCTAGCAAAAAGTTAAAATTAAACAATTAACTAATCAAAGGTCTCTGCTCATGTTATTTAAAATTTCTTTGATTGGCTCACTGAATGCAGAAGTCTTAAAATCAAACTAATATTTTTTTTGAAAGAAAATTTTAATTTATCCATTACCATATAATCTTAGAGAAAAGAAAGAAACAACTAACATTTGTTGTCAAGGTGAAGATGAGTTTTATTAATTCGATAAAGTCTTTAACTTTAGTAGCAATAGAATATTATAGCATATTAACAATTGATTTTGTCATAACTTAAGCACAACATATTTAAGGTGGTTGCAACTATCTATCACGACAAAAAAATTAGCCTTGAATGGTCCAAAATGGCAAGCAAAATCAACAAAAGAACTAAGCATCTACCAAATTGGAAAGGACAATAACAAATCCTTCTCTAATAACACTTGCAAAAACAAGACTACATCATAAACAATACTAAATACTTGTACAAGACATGACAAAAACTTCCAAAAGTGAAGACTTTATTAAATAATAAAAAAACACATAAAATTTAAGACAATACATGTCCAAATCAACTAATATAATTATTTATTATTCTAAAATATTCTAAAAAAAAACTAACAAAAGACACAATTTGAGTATTTACGACCAACCTACTTTCTAAGAAAAACTGTCAATGATTGATGGAAATTCAGTAACGACAAACATTATTATTTATCTATTACAACTTATGAATATAATAAAAATACCCATAAAATAGATATACAATTATAGACAACCTGAAGATTAATAGCGCTATTGGACAAACAAAAGAAAAGGAAGTAAACTCTAAAAAAATGAAAAAGTTTTAAAAGTAAACTATGAGTAAAATTAAATTAATATTAAATTAAATAATTAAATGATGAATCTTCTCACTCAAGTTATTAAAACATTTTTGATTGGCTCGCTACCCAAATGAAGTTAATATATTGTATTTTCAAAATTGATGTAACAGATTATTTTAAGTTTTTGAGTTAGCATATCTTAATGGGATATTATTTTTCAAAAATCTAACTGCTTAAATAAAAAGTTCACCACAAAAATTCACATTGTCGTCGACACCATTTTTCCTAGAAAATAAGTAAACTCAAATACTAAAACCAACTGATGCTTTAGTGATCTTTTGAATCAATGACGAAGAGAGATTCTAAAGGTTAAAATATATATTCTTCTTTAAGAATTTAATTTTTTTATTTTTCAAATATTAAAATTCAAGTTCAATCAATAATATTATTAAAATTATTTTGTTAAATTTAAGTTCATTAATATTATTTTTTTAGTTGCATTGCTACTAACAAATTTAACAAAAAAAGAATTCAATAATATTAATAATTGTACTTGAATTTTAAAATTTAAAAAATAAAAAAATTAAATTTCAATTTTATAAAAGGTACAGGTGCCTATAACAAATTTTATCCATTCAAAACTGAGAGAGTCAATAAAAAAGGATGGAGAAAAAAACAGCACATGTGACATTCTTATATGTCAAAATTAAACAGCTACGAAAGGAGACATAACCCTTTCCAAGCTTTTCTAAATGGCAGTACTGGACCATTTCGTGGAGCTAACAATATATATAATTTCTTTAAAAAGAAAAACAAGATATATTGAATATTATTTTTGATGGAATCTGCTTTACGATATGTAAAATTTAATTATTTTGGATGTCATTCTTAATAATATCGCATTTAATATTTAAATTTGAGTTTTCTCTTAAAAATATAATATATTTTACTATTGTTTTCGATATTTATTAATGACAAAATAAGTTGATTTGATGCAAATTTTCATTTGTATAGTCGCATGGCTTTACCATTGCTCATTTTGGGTAGGTTTAATATCAATGTACAGAGAGAGATATTGTTATGGGGAAAGACACCTCAACAATGGCGAAAACCACTTTTTTTTTTGTCATCATAATTCATTTGGACTGAAGAGAGAAACAGGAAAGGGGACCCAATACAACAAATGAAATAATGGGGTGGTTTATTCAAAAAATTAATAAAATAATGGGGTGGCGTTCTTTTTTAGGTTCTTTTTGTTCTCTTCGTTCATGGCTTCCACATGGGTGATCGTTTTTTGTCACAAAACAAAAGGCATAAACAAAGGGGAAAATAAAATCTCAACCATTCTATTCTTTTTCCTTTCACACTTTCCCACAACCCAAACAATGCCATTTAAGTGTTCATTTTTGTTAGTTCTCAATTATGATTTTGCATGCTTTCAACTTTTCAACTTAGTGCGAATGGTTGTAAGAGAGTATTAGTGTTGAGGGGAGTTGGATCTCCGACTATCAATAGAAAGTATTGTTTCATTTGAGGGTGAGAATACTTCGATTAATAGTTGCTGTAGTTATGACCTACAAGGCCACAGGAGAGGTGTCACTATTATTTGGAATATTAATTAAAGTGTACTTACGAGGATCAAACAATCAACCAAGGCTTTATATGCTGCTTTACCTTAGCATACCTAGTAGCCCAATGGTAGTGTTCTTACCCACTAAAACTCTTTAAGGACTTGGGTTCGAACCCACCAAGGTAAAAAATGATAAAATATTTCCTTGATAGACCCCAAACGCTCTCGATAAACTCTATAAACCCCTTGAGGATAAAATCGAGCATAGATATCCTGGGAACAATATCCAATTGTTCAAGGTCTAAGTCAGCTGCTCAGAGAACGATACTTCAAAGACTTCTCCCAATAAAAAGAGTCGATTTCCCCTCAACAAAAAGGCGCCTTACATGCTTTACCTTAGCATACATGGCCACCCCCCTAAAATGAAAAAATTTCCATTTAACTCTCTTTATAATTTATAAAATTTTAAATTAGTAATAGTATAATTGGACTTTGACCTCCTAAAAATAATAAAAAAATGATTTAATCCTTTAAAGATTATAAAGATATAAGCTATTAAAATGGTGAAATTACTTTTTTACCATCGTAAAAATATATAATTAAATTCCGACCCTCAAAAATAATTTTCTGATTTCGCCCCTGCCTGATGCCACAAGTCATATCTACATCATTCATCAATCAAGATGCTCTCCCGAGTGAGAGACAACTCTTGAGTAGACACTATCTATCGTTGAGGGTATGAGACCTAACTCCCCGAAAACAATTGAGATAGATTTCAAAACTAAGAGTAGGGATTAACACCAAATCCATTTCCTAATTTACAAATTGTAGTGTGTATAAAGAAAAACAGAACTTTCCAACCCTCAGTCTCTTTGTAATACCATTTGTCTTTTATGCTCATCCCATGCATGTCTCAGTTCAATTGGTGATTGTTTTAAGACTTAAATCAAAATGGTATCAAAATTATATTTTTACTTTTGGTATTTAATTTCTTTTTTTTGCATAGTATTTAAATTTCGTTAACTAAACTATATTAGTTTGGGTAAACTATATGACAATTCACTTAATTATGAGTTATTTATTTTTGGTTATTTAATTATGATTTTTTTTAAATTAGTCACCTAACTAATTAATATTATTATTTAAGATTCATTTCTATTAATTACACTGACGGGAGGGTGACGTGATAATTAAAAAATTAGTATAATAATAAATTTAGCCCTCAACTTTTACATAGCATATCAATTTAGTCCTAACTTAAAAAAATTAACCCTCAAAATTTACAAATGATCTCAATTTGATCCTAATTCTTAAAAATTCAAAGAAATATATTAAAATACATGAATATTTTCAAAAAATATAATAATAAATTAAAATTTTTATTAATATTAAATAAAAGGGTAAACTATACAAAAAGTCACCTAACTATGTCCACATTCCTATGTTGATCACTCAACTTTAAAAATTTTCAATTTAGGTACTAACATTTGAATTCATTGATGTTTTGGTTACCGCCGTTAAATTGATAACGAAAAGCTTTTTTGAACTGGTATAATAACACATTTAATCTTCACTACTTATACGTTCTATCAATTTGGTCCTAATTCTAAATAATTCAATAAATCCAACCCTTCATAATTATAAATTCTATCAATTTAATCTTTAAATTTCTTAGCCAAAACTTTTAACTTTTAAAATAGAGCCATTTCTCAATTATAAGTTTATAACCCAAAATGAATTTAATGGTTAATTGACATATTATTTATAGTGATAATATTAATAATTAACAATGTTATCTGTGTTTTTCATTATTAAATATTGACTTTGCAATTAAAAGTTAAAACATTTATAAAACCTAATTTTTGTTTTATTTGTGTTTTATAATTTGGGTGGGTGCAATTTAAGATTTAACCAATACTGTAATGCCAGGTTGTCAAATTAAATTTCTTTGAATACTTTATTTACTTTGACTTTCATATTTCCCTATCCAAATATTAATGATACGATTCATTAATGAAATTTATAGGAAATAAAATCACTTTTATATTTCTATCAGAAAATGATATCTAAACTCAAATTAAAAAATAATAATACTTAAGCTCTTGGTGTTCTTTTTTTTTTTTTTCACTCAATTGGATACTTGAACTTTTAGAATGTATCAAAAATATTTTCAAACTTTTTATAAAAAGAGCAATTAAGCTCCTACTTTTCTTTTTCACTCAATTAGGTAATTGAACTGTCAAAATACATCAAAAATGTCTTTGACCGTTAACTTTAACAGTTGGCACCCCTAATTTTTTTTTAGTTAAAGCCACCCCATGTCACAACCACAACATGACATGTGGAAAAAAAAATATAAAAATAAAAATCAATAAAAGTTGTAAAAATTATTAAATTTTAATAAAAATATCTAAAATTTATTAAAAATATAAAAATCGTAAAAAATATAAAAATTATGAAAATCATAAAAATTATAAAATGTAACAAAAAGGCCTTTTAATCATTAACTTTAACCGTTGATCATTAAAGTTAACGACCCCAATTTTTTTTCAGTTAAAGTCATCATATGTCGCAACATAGTATGACATGCGACGAAAAATGATAAAAAAATAAAAATCAATAAAAGTTATAGAAAAATTATAAAAAGCTTCTTTTGGTACAATAATTTTTATAATTTTTTTACGAATTTTATATTTCTTTACATTTTTTTATAATTTTCTTATGACTTTATAAAAAATTATAATTTTTTTTTCTATATTTCTATATATTTTATATTTTTTTACGATTTTTATAATTTTAATAAAATTTTAATATTTTTATTAAAATTTAATATTTTTTATTAATTTTTATTTTTTATAAGTTTTTTGTCACATGTCACACTGTAGTTGTGACATGTGATTACTTTAACTAAAAAAATTAGAGTTGATTAACTTTAACAGTCCACTGTTAAATTTAAAGGTCAACAAACTTTTTTTTATACATTTTGACCGTTTAAATATCCAATTAAGTGCAAACAAAAATAATTTAATTATTTTTTAAAAAAAATTGAAGGGTTTTTCCTTAACCAAAGAATTTTATATAACACTAAAGATGAAGAAAGAAAGGACAGTTGAAAAATAATTGTAAATTTGTTGGTTTATTAACTAGGAAAATATTTTTAAATATTTTATATTATGAATGTGATAACAAAAACAAACAAATTTTGCATTTCTTTCGACAATTGATTGGGAAATAGATAACGAAAATTTTGCATGTAGGTTAGGTCTAATTCAATCATCCAATTCAAAAACTTAAATTTAGTATTTGCTACATTTGCTGTTTATTTTATTTTATTTTACAAGCAGTATTATATATTTTATTATATTTTTATAAGATATTTATCACGTTAATGGTATTTAAAAATTTTACATACCAGATATTATTTCATAATAAAATTATATTAATTTATTTACATAATTTAATTTAAATAAATATCTATATTTTATAAAGAGAGAGTGTAGGGAGTACGTAAGGATCATACTGAAATATCTTCCTTTGTTTTAAAAGATTAAAATATATAAAAATTTAAAATAAAATTTTAGTTGCGTACTAAAATTAAAATTTTACTCATCAAGTTCAAATTTTATCTTTCATATTTTAAAATAAAAAAATATTTTTATAATTTCTTTAACTGAATTAATATCTAATTGACTTATGACACTGACTAAAAAAAATTCTTTCAAGCTTTTCTTGAATTTTCTAGTAATTATATTTTAATTAAAATTCATGAAATTAAAAAAGAAAAAAGGGCAGCGAGGAGACAGTGATAAGAGGATATTAGCTAACACTGTTGTGGATCCTACCAATTATCATCTAAATTACAGGCTTAACGAATCGAGTTTCGATCCTTTAATTATATTTAAATCATTTGTTCCTTTTAATAAAACACACACACTTTACGAATTAAAAAATAAATAAAGAGTATAGTAAGTGTAATGCACGTGTTAAGGATATAATTTTAATGCTTTGTAGTTTAGTTGTCCTATCTTGCATAATTGTATATATCAATTAAAATATCTTTAATTAATATTTTAAAATTCATAAGTGATAAATATTAAAAAGAATAACATAAAATAAATAAAGTTATGTGATTGTATTTGGTTGTATGAATAACGTTTCAATTTTCATGGCTTTATTTTCTTACCTTTCTCCGCTTATTTATTTATGATATCTACAAATTGTTGAAAATACTTGTCTACTATATATCCTTGCAAAATCATAAAAATCTATCTTTAAAGTTAGTTTTTGTATTTGTTTCCTAAGATTATCTTCTTCAAGATTTTCTGCAATATTTTTTAACAGATAATATATATTTTTTATTCTATAAGTAGTCTTAAAAAATTGACATGTGTTTTTTTTAATGTTTTACTATATCCCTAAAGGATACTTGACAACCCTCTAACTCTATTTGTAGAGTTTATAAACTTCATTAGCACTAAAAGTATACCAAATATTTTCCCATTAACAGATAGATAAACTAGTACATAATTAGTGAATATAATAATAAACCAAACAAATAATAAAATATATAATACTTAAATAATAAATAATTCTAATTAAATTATTATGTAAAACTTTAAAACTAAAGTAATTATTGAGTTTTATTTATAAAGTTGGGAAACAACATAAAATTGAATAAAAAAGGAAAAAAATCATAAAATTAAAATCGAAGAAAATACAAAAAGAGTTTAAATTATAAATAAAAAGTAAGAATTAAAATTAAACCCAAAAAATAAAATTTGAAATCAAAACTAAAACTAAAAGTAAAATTTAAATAAAAATATAGAAAAAATCTGATAAAAGATGAAAGGATTAAAATTGTAACTAAATCTCGTGTTCAAATCATATAAGGAATAAAAATCCTAGACAAAGAGGAGTTATATTGGGAGCAAAAGTCAAGGGCTAACTGGTTTGAAGATGGGAGATTGTAATACGACTTTCTTCCACAGATTTGCTTCTTAGAGGTGTCAAATAAATCATATTAAAGAGCTAAAAAGGGATGATGACTTGATTACGTCAAATACAGATGAGATGGTAGGGATTGTAAAGGATTATTTCTTCAACTTGTTCAAATCAAAAGAGGGTGGGAGTTTGGAGAGTGGTTGGGAAGGCATGAATAAATGTATAACGGAGGAAATGAATTGGGAATTGATGGAGGTTTACAAAATCGAAGGGATCCAAATAGCTTTGAAAGATATGACTCCTCTAAAGGCTGATGGGGACGATGGATTTCCAACACTTTTCTTTCAAAAATTTTGGCACATTGTTGGTCAAGATGTGGGTGATTACTATTTCAATGCTCTGAATGGAGGTAATTCTTTGGAAGGTATTAATTCTACTGTTATTGTTTTAATTCCAAAAATTTCTTGACCAAATAGGTTGAAGGATTTCAAGCCTATTAGCATATGTTCGATTCTATATAAAATTATATAAAAAACAGTGGCTAATCACTTCCGACAAGTACTTGATAGTTGTATTGATGAAGCACAGAGTGTTTTTATTCCAGGGAGAATGATAATAGATAATGTGTTATTGGCCCATGAGATTTTGCATACTTTAAAGCAAAGGAGAATTGGTAAGAAAGGATTTTTTTGCTCTCAAATTAGATATGAGTAAGGCATATGATAGGGTTGAGTGGGGGGTTTTGCGAAAGATGATGCTGAGAATGGGTTTTAAGGGGGGTGTGGTTGGATTTGATTATGAAGTGTATTTCTTCAGTTTTGTATTCAATGTGCATTAATGGTGAAGCAGGTGAAAGGTTTAAGCTGACAAGTGGACCCGCTGAGTCCTTACTTGTTTCTAATTTGTGGGGAGGGTTTGTCAACATTGACGATATCGCCATATTTTCCCACTCTTTACACTTCTTTGCAGAAATTTCAATTGTATTATTAGTCTTTTTGATGGAAATGGTATATGGGTTACTGAGTGTCAAGATATTGAAAATTTGGTTTAGGATCACTTCGTCTAACTTTTTGCCACTTCCGAGGAAGTATCCAGTTCTGCCTCTTTAAGATTTACTCTTAATTGGCCTAGACTTTTTTCTTCGGAAGCTCAATCCCTTCTTGTAGTTGTTTCCCCTATTGATATCGCCAAGGCAGCTTGGTCTTTCAAACTCCTAAAGGCCCCTGGTCCAGATGGCCTTCACCCATTTTCCTTCCAACAATGCTGACCCGATGTTAAACAAAAAGTAATTAGGACAATTTTTGGGATATTCTCTAAAGCTTTTATTCCGCCTTCGCTAAATGAAACTCTAATTTCCCTGATTCATAAGTCCAAAGAAGCTACCTCAATTTCTCAATTTCTTTCGATTAACCTGTGTAATACAATTTACAATACCGTTACCAAAGTACTGGTTATGAAGCTTAGACCTATTCTACGCAAGATAGGATCCCCCTTTCAAGGTAGTTTTGTGCTTCGAAGGCAGCCTTTGGATAACGCCATTATTTTCCAAGAGATCATGCACTCATTCAAGAAGGTAAAAGAGAATAAGGAAGTTGTAAAAATAAAAAAATAGAAAAAAAAAAAAGGAAGAACACACAGATTTTACGTGGAAACCCTTTCGGGAAAAAAACCACGGGCAGAGGAGAAGAAAATTCACTATGTCGAATTCGAATCAATTACAAGAGGAATAGACCATGTCTATTTATAGGCTTATAAAGCCATATTCTAATAGGAGTGTAGTAAGATTGAAACTCCTTATTCTAATCAATATCAAATAGATGGAGTTTAATAAGGTTTAAAAAACCTTATTCAAAATAAAATAAAAGAAGTGTAGTTCTATAGGGATTCTTCTTTTATTTTATTTTACCATTGTATTTTATTTAAATAAGAATTTGGGTCACTTAATTCTAACAATCTCCACCTTGACACGAATTCTCAATAAACAAGTTCTTCATCGCGAACTCTTAACTAACAAGTTCTCCACCTCTTCCACAAAACCCTTTAAGGGTTTAACTTCAACAATGAACACCAACCAAGTCTAAGCAATGCTTAAACTTGGTTATAGGAAGTGACTTAGTCATCATATCTGCAGGATTTTCATGAGTACTAATTTTGCTCACAACAATATCACCACGAGCAATAATATCACGAACAAAATGATACCGAACATCAATGTGTTTTGTTCTCTCATGAAACATTTGATCTTTTGTAAGGAAGATAGCACTCGATCATCACAAAATATCATGCTAATTTGAAGGTCTTCATTTAGCTCACTAAAGAGTCCCTTCAACCAAATAGCTTCTTTACAAGCCTCGATGTCGCCATGTACTCGGCTTCCGTGGTAGACAAAGCGATCAGTAGTTTGCAAAGTAGCTTTCCAACCGATTGCACAACCTCCGATTGTAAAGACATAACCAAATGAGAGATCTTCTTCTATCAAGGTCTCCAAAGAAAATCAAGCATCAACATACCCAATGACTCCATCTCTAGTTCTTCCAAACTCGTAAGCAAACATCGTGTAGTACCTCGCAAGTATCTTAAAATCCATCGAATCGCTTTCCAATGTTCTTTACCGGATTCGCCATGTATCCGCTAATCTGACCGATCGCATATGATAAATGACGTGAACAAACCATAGCATACATGAGAGATCCCATCGCACTAGAGTATGGAACATGTGACATGTACTCAATCTCATCATCCGATCGTGGAGACAAAACCGATGAAAGTCCGAAATGGGTCGCTAAAGGAGTACTAACAGCTTAGCACTCTGCATATTGAACTCCAAAAAGAACTTTCTCAATGTACCCCTTCCGACTTAGGTACAATTTACTTGCTTTTCTATCTCCGAGAATCTCCATACCAAGTATCTTCTTTGCTTTGGTCCTAAATCTTTCATCTCAAATTCTTCATTTAGTTGGGATTTGACCTTTCTTATCTCTCCTTTATCTTTTGTTTGCTATCAACATGTCATCAACATAAAGAAGTAGATACACAAAAGAACCATCACTGCTTTTTCTTAAAGTAAACACACAATTTGTCAAAACTACTTCTTTTAAAATCATGAGAAGTCATAAAGGAATCAAACCTCTTATACCACTGTCTTGGTGATGCTTCAAACCGTAAAGAGACTTTTTCAAAGCAAGCAAACATAGTCCTCTTTTTCTCGAGATCAGAAAACCCTCTCGTTGTTGCATGTAAATATCTTCCTCAAGTTCTCCATGCAAAAATGCGCTTTTTACATCTAATCGCTCAAGCTCCAAATCTTGCATAGCCACAATACCAAGCAAAGCTCGAATCGAACTATGCTTCACAACCGGGAGAACACATTCATGAAGTCCACTCCGGAATTTGACTATAACCCTTTGCAACAAGCCTTGCTTTATATCTGGATTCTTCAACTCCTGAGTCCCTTCTTTCTTTTTAAACACCCATTTACAAATAACAACCTTTTTACCTTTAGGAAGTTTCACAAGATCCCATGTTCTATTTTTTTATGGAGTGATTCTATTTCCTCTTGCATAGCAAACATCCACTTTTCTCGAGTCTTCACAAACTAACCGCCTCGAAATAATTAGACGGATCTTGGTTTGCATCTATATCTTCACCACATTTAAAGCATAAGCAACTAGGTCACCTCAAAGATACTTCTTTGGAGGTTTAATTTCTCTTCTAGTTCTGCTTTTGGCGATAGAGTATTTTGGTGAAGAAGCAACTCTATTCTCAATTTTTGTACTCGGCTTGAGGAGTTGACTCAGTATTAACTGATGCTCCACCCGCTTTTGATTTTCTTTATTGGAAGAGTCTTTAAGAGATAAGTTAGGTAGCATAGCGCTTTCATCAAAAACAACATCTCTGCTAATCACAACTTTTCTATTTTCAGACACCATAACTCTTATACCCTTTTACACCAGCTTTATAGCCAAGAAAAACACATTTAATGGATCTTGGTTCCAATTTTCCATTATTAGCATGAGCATACGCAGACACCCAAAAATCTTTAAATCAGAATAATTAGCAGGATTACCATACCATACCTCTTGTGGAGTCTTTTTCTCAATGGCAATGGATGGAGATCGGTTGATCAAAAAACATGCAGTAGAGGCTGCTTCGGCCCAAAACGACTTTGGTAAGTTGGCATTTGACAACATACATCGAACCTTCTCCATGATCGCTCGTTCATTCGCTTACGCAACACCGCTTTTGTTGTGGAGTATGACGAATCGTCAAGTGTCTCACGATCCTTCCGACTTGCACACGCTTTATTAAACTCATCAGAACAAAACTCTAAGCCATTGTCTGTGCGGAGGTATTTTATTTGTTTTCCTGTTTGTTTTTCAATCATAGCTTTCCAAGACTTAAATGCGGAAAACACATCGCTTTTCTGCTTCAAGAAGAATGCCCAAACTTTTCTAGAAAATCATCAATAAAAGTTAGCATATAATTGGCTCCACCTCTCAAGGCACTCTTGATGGCCCCTGGATCGTAATGAATATACTCCAATGTTCCCTTCGTGTTATGGATTCCTCTAGTGAATCGAACTCTCTTTGCTTCCCAAAAACGCAGCTGCTCACGTAACTTCGCTTTGCAAATTCCTTGCCCATCAAGAAGTCCTCTTTTGCTCAATTCGCCATGCCATTCTCACTCATATGCCCTAGGCGCATATGCCAAAGTTTAGTAATATCATCATCCGATAAAGAAGAGGAAGCGACAATTTGCATCACCAATAACAATAGAACCCCCAAAACATATAACTTGGTAGCCTTTCTCCCCTTTCATCACAATGAGGGAACCTTTGAAATCTTCAAAATCCCACTTTCAGCTATGTATGTATTTGTACCCTTTTGAATCAAGAGTACTCAACGAAATTAAATTTCTCTTCAATTCGGAACATGCCGTGCGTCACTAAGTGTTCTCGACAACTCCATCAAACATCTTAACTTTAATTGTTCCAACACCGCAATTTTACACGAAGCATTATTTCCCATCAAAACAACACCTTCGGATACCGCTTTCATAATTTGTAAACCAATCCCGATTGGGACTCATGTGAAAGGTGCAACTGAATCAAGTATCCACTCCTCGCTCTCTTTTTTTGAATTATTGACAGAGGCAACTAGAAGTTCACCATCACCGTAGTCTTCTACAATATCGCCTTCACCGAATTTTCTCGGTTTGTTTTCCTTTGATTTGCAAATTCCCTTTTAATTTTGTTCGTAGCTTGTAGCACTCAGGGATTTAATGTGCCCTTTCTTCTTGCGTGGTTACAAGTTTTACCTCTGTTTAAAGACTTTGATCTACCCTTAGATTTACTGCGAGGATTTCGCCTCTGTGTCCTTCCACGATCATCATCGACATTCCGATCTTGTCTCCCACGAACGATGAGACCTCTCTCCTTGAGAGTCGGTTTTAACCACAAGATGCTTCATTTTATCATACGAGGTCAAAGAATCATAAACCTCATCAACCGTGAGAGACTCGCGCTATATAAAATCGTGTCTCTAAAGGTTGAATAAGACGGGGGCAACGAACAAAGCGTAATCAACCCTAGATCTTCCTTATCGTCATCAACCTCCATGGCCTCCAAGTTTGAGAGAATTTCTTTAAACATCATTAAGTGTTCGTGCACGACGCACCTTCCTCCAAACGATGAGCATAAAGACGTTGCTTCATATGCAACTTGCTAGTTAAAGTTTTCGACATACATATTTGTTCTAGCCTCTTCCATAATGTCATGCGCGCTTTCTCCTTCATCACATCTTGCAAAATTTCATTAGACAAATGCGGATGTAATCGTGTTAGTGCCTTTCGATCCTTGCGCTTCTTATCTTCCTCTCACAATGTCGAAGGCATCTTATCTACCCCTAACAGGCTTCCTCTAAATCCATCTGCAAGAACCGCTTGCATCTTTATCCGCCACAACGCGAATCGGTGTTGCGATCCAACAAATGAATTTCATACTTCAAAGACGCCATTACCGTGATCGAGATGAAAAACCTAAGCTCTTGATACCAATTTGTAAAAATAAAAATATAGAAAAAAAAAAAAGAACACACACAGATTTTACGTGAAACCCTTTCGGAAAAAACCACGCAGCAGAGGAGAAGAAAATTCACTATGTCGAATTCGAATCAATTACAAGAGGAATAGACCATGTCTATTTATAGGCTTATAAAGCCATATTCTAATAGGAGTGTAGTAAGATTGAAACTCCTTATTCTAATCAATATCAAATAGATGGAGTTTAATAAGGTTTAAAAAACCTTATTCAAAATAAAATAAAAGAAGTGTAGTTCTATAGGGATTCTTCTTTTATTTTATTTTACCATTGTATTTTATTTAAATAAGAATTTGGGTCACTTAATTCTAACAGAAGTCATAGTCATTAAATGTGATTTGGAGAAAATACATGACAAGTTGGAATGGAGCTTCATTAAGAAAGTCCTACACTTTTTTAGGTTTTTGAATTCTTAGATAAATCTTATCATGAGTTGAGTTACTACTACCTCCTACACAGATTTGTTAAATGGTTTTAAGCTTAAGTCCTTCAATCCTTCTCGTGTAATTAGATAAGGAGATCCTCTCTCTTCTTACTTGTTTATCTTATACATGGAATTTCTTAATTTCCAAATCTTTCGTGCCATTGATCAAAAGGAATGGTAACTGAACTGAGCATTGAGGAGTGGATCGAGTTTCTCCCATCTTTTATTCAGTAATGATGTTATCCTCTTTGGGGTATAGAAGCCATACATTGGATCTATCTATAATGGAATCTGGTCAGTGTATTAACTTTCAGAAATCTAGAATAATTTTCTCTCTCAACTGTCTACCAAGTATAAAGGCTCGGATAGTTAATTTCTTAGGAATTTTGGAATCCTCAAACATTTGGAAATATCTAGGATTTCCAATCCGTCCTGGGCGTTCCTCTTGAAGAGATTTTAACTTCATTGTAGATAAGTGTTTTCAGTGGTGTCAGAAACAGTGGTTTCGGGATCACAAATCAGACGAATAAGTTCATAATAGTTATTATGAATTTTGATTTGATTAAATCTTAGTTTATTGAATAAATAGTAAAGGTAAGTTGTATGTCCCAAAAGTCAAGTGGTTCCAGAAAATGAGTTATCGGGACCTCGTTTCTGAAAATCGAGATCGTAAATATTTTTAGGTCGGAGTTACTATTTAGGTCTATAAAGGTTTGGTTCAGAAATTTTATTATTTAATTAGTTAATTAAAGAAAAATGACTAATTTATAAAAGACATAAAATTTAATTGCCATTGAATTTTAATGATTAAATGACTTAATTAACATAAGTGGAAGGATTTAAATGGTAAATATACTAGTGGGACGGCTAATAGATAAATTTTATACATTTTATGCATTAAATTTTAATGTTAATAATAATAAAACATATAATAATAATAAAAGTAAAATATAACAAAATCGTCATCATGTTTATTTTTCTTCTTTGGAAACTGAATGTTCCATTGAAGAACATTCAAAGTTTCTGTCATCTCCTTTGTGTTTGCATAGTATGTAACTTTGATCCGTTTTTAGTAATTTTTTTGTGTTTTTAAGGTCGTTGTAGTTTAATTTAGCAAACCTAGGGATTAATTTGTAGAACTGTTAAATGTTTTAAATTATTCCATTGATGAATTGGTGATTTTTTTGAATTTTTATAATAGATTTATAAGCTTAATAGTTAAATAAGACAATTTTGTAAAGTGATTTTGGTTAATTTTTATGTTAAGGGACTAAATTGCTAAAATAGTAAAATTATATGGAATTATTGTGAAATTTTGATAAATGTGTTCTGATTAGAGACTATATAGAAATTGGCTAGCATGAGTTTTGCTTAAATGTGGATAATTTGTAAGTATCGAGTTTAGGGACTAAATTGCATAAAGGGTAAAATGTTAGGGTAATTTTGTAAATTTGCCATGAAAGGGCTCATAAGCTTAAGTTTAATGATTTGAGATGTTTAGATGGATTAATTGAAAGAAAATTATTATTTTAGATCAAGAAACAATACAATTGGACTCGAATTATGGAAAAGCTAAATTAACGGATTAGTCGTCGGCCTTGTTTTCGCAACTGTTTTTTTGTCTAGGTAAGTTCGTATATTGTTTAAGCTTGTTAATTTTTATTTTGGATGAATATTTAATTAATTTTTTGTTTTGTATAATTTTAATTGTTTACAAAATGTTAACCAGGGATTTGAACTAATCATAATGTTAATCAAATTGATGATTATGTGTGAAAAACGTCAATTTCATAGATGCATATTTGAGATGGTATAATGGAATGAAGTTAAAGGATTAGATATGGAATCTGTCCCGTTTGAACCTCGTGAATACTTAGGATACAAATGACATTCATTAGAGGTTATTTACAGTTTTGGGTACTGGTCTTGGATGTCCTACCGATGGTTGAGGTCCTGCATTTGTTTCGGATTCTCCATAGCTCATGTAAGTAGCATCGTGTAGCCTAACATCCCGACGCACAGCTTGTGTGAGCAAGCCCATTTCACAGTTCATGTGAGCATATATGGTTACATGTTACATTCACAGCTTGTGTGAGCATTTCTCAAGTATCCAATATTATTTCATTTGGTTCAATGGGTGATAAAGGCTTAAATGAATGTGTATATATATGAAATGTTATGTGATTAAGACATGTGTGTCGTAACCATTTTTTTGATAGAATAGTATACGACGCGGGCGACTCGAGGTTTGAAAAACGAAAAGGAAGGGAGTCGCCACCGATCTTTATTTGGGTCAGATCGGATCACCTTCGTTTTAATAAATATTTCGATTTACTAAAATGATATTTTTGGTCTACGAATGTTGAAAAAATGGGCTCGGGAGTCGGTTACGTGCGAGGAAGGATTAGCACCTTCGTCACGCCCGAAATCGGTACCAAAATGATTGATCGATGTCCTAATGTTGAAAACTTTGAAATGGTTTAAAAATAGATACTTTTCATTTCCAAAACTTGAGGGAATTGGAAGGGGCGTTAAGACTCTCTTATTTTCAAGAGATAAAGCATCATGTCCAAATAAGTTAGGCGTAATACTTTAGACTCCCAAACTAAGCTCGCTTTTTGAAACTTAGTTTTACATTTGAGGAGGATCTCCGTCATTTTTTTCAAACGAGAAACCGTAACCCAGTAAGTTAGGGGCTCGCCTTCTCGAAGGTCCAAGTTAGGAATATTGCCACTACTTTAAAAAACTCATCCGAAGCATCTAGATGTCAAGTCCAGTAAGTTAGGGCGCGACATTTCGAATTTCCGAGATTAAGTGTTTCGTTTAAAAATTTAAATTACGATTTCAAGAGGGGTATCCCGTTGTTTAGCTTTAAACGAGAAAAAAACGTAACCCAGTAAGTTAGGGCTCGATTCACTCGAATTGCTAACACGGAATGTCGGTTTAAAACTGGAATTTGTGATTTTAAAAGGGACCTTCCGTTGTTTAGTTAAAATGAGAAAAATCAGAACCCAGTAAGTTAGGGCTCGATCTCTCGAGTTTCTAAATACGAAATATTGCCTTTGGGAAAGAAAGCAATTTTTGTGTCGGGCGAAAGTTGATGTAACGCGAATTTGTAATAAAATATATAAAGAAAACAAATTGCAATATAAATGCGTGTAACAAAATAGTAAGAAATGTGTCAGTGCGAGTGACAACATAGAGGGCAAAAATGCAATAAGTAAATAGAATGAATAAGTAGAAAAAAAGAAAGAAGATAGTAAGCAAGCTGAATATGTTTAATATATAAGAAAAATTAACATGAAATGAGAAAACGAATAAATAATATGTAAAATAAATAATAATAAATATACATAAAATGGAAAATACGATAATATTGAAATAACAATAATAATATTAATCGAAAATAATAATGCTCATAAATATTTGTAAATAATAAAACATGTTTAATAATAGTAGCAAAAAGGTAAAAATAAGATAGTAATAGCATAAATAATAATGATACTAGTAACAAATATGAAATAATAATAGTAATAATAATGATAGCTAAGGATATAAAAAATGATAATGGTAATAATAATGAAAAAATAAAATAGTAATACTAATAATAATAGTATAGTATAATAATAATAAGAAAATAATGATAGTAGAAGATAAATAAATTACAGTAACAGTAATAATAAAGTAATAAAAATAATAAATAATTAATAGTGATAAAAATAAATATTAAATAATAATAACAACATTGCAAAATAATTAAAAAAAAGGGCTAAATTAAGTTTAGAACGAAAGTTTTGGGCCAAAATTGGGAATATAAATAAAGCAGAGGGGCTAATCATAACGCGCGAGCACAGATGAGGGACCAGAAGGGAAAATATCCCCATCCCTTTGAAACGCGGTGTTTTGAAGCGGATTCAAATGGAACCAAGGAAAATATACAGGGGCAAATTTGAAAAATAACAAACTGAATTTTAAAAAAAATAAAAATGCGGAAGGGCTATTCGCGCAAATAGCCCTTTTAATAAAAACACGCGGATCCTCCTGGCGGGTCGGGTCAACAGCGTGTTATATAGGCGCGCGACGCCGCTTTTGGGCATAAATGGCCAACCCCAAAATGACGCTGTTTTAAGGGGGCTATATAAGGCCCTAAAATCGTAAAAAAATTCAGGTTGAGCCGCTTCTTTTAAAAAAAAAAATTCTAATCTTTCTCCCTTTTTTCTCTGCAGGTCCGAGTGGGGGTGGGGATTCCGATGGCCGGACCGCCATCCTCCGTCGCCGACACCGTCGCTCCGCGGTGGCCGGAAAAGGTAAAAATGTGTATTTTTTTTTATATTTTTTGGACTAATGTTTATATACATATGTATGCCGAAAAGAAAAATGGAATGTTTCTAAAATACAAAAAAAGATTACGTTCTCTTTGGCCTCTGTTTTTAGTAGCTTTTAATATTTTTATATGCACTCTTGCTTGGATCTCTGTATTTGGGTTTGAAATTTCTCAAGTACGTTTCTGTTATTTTTTGAATCTCGTTTCTTATTGCCAAAAAAAAAAAAAGAGACTTTTACAACTGTTAGAATCGGCTTTTATAGCCTTGTTATTTCTCTTTACACGCATTCTTTCTCTTTTCTGTCTTGTCTTTGTTTAATGGTGTTGCAGGCGCTTGGGCGGTGGCAAGGGCGGTCTTCTTGCAGACGTCGGCGCGAGAGAGGTGTGGGGGCGAGTCGTAAGTCGAGGTCGAGGCGCAGGCAGTGTGCAAGTGGGTTAGGGTTAGGGTTGTCTGTTTTGGGTTTGTTGTTTGGGTCTCGGTTGGTATTGGGCCCCGAGTAATTTAGGCTTGTAGGCCATTGGGTTTTGGACGGGTAAAAATTGGGCTACAACAATGTGAATTGGAAAATGTTGATATAAATACTTGGAATGAGAAGCTATGTTATCGAATATATGATGGATGAAATATGTACAGAAATGTTTATTATTACATGTTCCATGATTTGTTGGAATTATATGTTTAGTTGATACACCTACTAACCTTGTGAAGTTGTGTGTATAGGAATAAAATGTGTGCACATGATCTAATGAATGAACTCAGGCTTGAATAGGTTAAATATAACATGTTTGGTAAGTTTAAGTTCACATTATATGAGCTTACTAAGCTAATTGCTTATGTTAGTTGTTTATCTTTCTGTAGGTCAACGAAAAGTTCGATCGGCTGGAATCAAGTCGGAGTACATTTACACTATCCATCCTTAATATTAGTAGAAGTTTTGGTTATTTTGATTTTGGGTTATAAATGGCATGTACTAAGAGCCTTTAAGTTATTTTGTTTATGATGATGTTGTTTATAAGCTAGTTTGAGTAAGCTTTGTGGTTATATATATATGTTTGGTATCTTTGGGTTATGTTTGAGACTTGAATTACTTTTAGTTATTGTTAAGTGCCTACTGTGATTAACTTGAGATATGGTTAATAGTTGTGATGAAAAGGAGGAAATGACACATCTTTAAGGTAATATTTTGTAAATATTGAGAATGTGTTTGTTTAGATGTTTATTTTGTGGTACCAATGAGGGTATATTGGTTAGGCACTGAAGTTAATTTCTATTTGGTGTATTATTGGGTGTTTGATGCAATTTGAATACGTAAAAATGGTTAGAATTGGTTTGTCTTGGTGTTTAAAAAAGGGGTTGATGAATTGGCTTGCATTAAGGGTCATTTTGGAAGTACACAGCCTGGGACACGGGCTATCACATGGCCGTGTGTCACACATGGTCACTCCACACGATTGTGTGTCATTTTAATTTTAAGTGCAGGTTGGTCCACATGGTCTTAAAGAGTTACACGGCCTGGTGACATAGCCGTGTGACCTTATTTCGAATATACATACGGTCTGACACACGACCTGTGACACGACCGTGTGATGTTATTTCGAATACTCGCACGTGCGAGCATACAAGCTGGAACACAACTTTGTGTCTCATATTTCGAATTGTACATGGTTAGCCACAAGACTATGTTTTTAAGCCATACAACTTGGGCTTTCACACGGCCATGTGACCCTTGTTTCCAAAATTTTTAGATTTTCTAAAATTTTCTATTTCATTTCAAATTAATCCCTGATTGTTCCTAAACTATTTTTAAGGCCTCGTAAGCTCGATTTAAGGCCCATAAAGGTATTTATGCTTTGAATGAAAATTGGAATTGAATGTTAATATTTTTAAATTGGTTAATTGTTCAATGTGATGTTAATTGTTTCAAATTGTATTGTAATACTCCATAACCTTAATCCGGCAACGGAGACGAGTTAGGGGTGTTACAACTCATCCATGAAAATGATAGTATTTGGGCTAAGTTGCTCATGGCCAAATGTGTCTAGGATCTTAGGAATTCTTTATTGGCTCCAAATGTTTTATCGACTTGGAAATCCCTCCAGTGTATTAGCTCGCTCCTAGCTACTGGATTCAGATAGGTGATAAATGATGGTCATTTTGTGAACTTTTGGATGGATAACTGGTTGAGCATAGGACCTTTGAGATAATTGCTCCAATGACCATTATTAAGGGAGGAGGAATTCATGACTTTTAAACAAGTGCAAGACAAGTGGGAAGATCAAGGGATTTTATGTCTTTCTTTGAATTTACCCCAAGTTTTGATTGATACATTCTTAAGTACCCCCATTCCAAATTTTCCCAATGTTCTTGATTCCTTATGCTAGAGGTGCATGAGTGGTGTGAACTTTTATTTGGCTAATGCTTTTGATATTGCTATTGGTATCGATACCATAATCCCTGATCCTAATGCAAGGACCACTCAAGATTAAATTTTTTTTCTTTGAAAATGTGGGCATCACGCATTTCCAACAATGACCTTCCTTAGAAGTAAACATCTTCTATTGGAGGACCCTTGTCCATGGTGCTCTGCAACCTTTGAAGAGATCTTCCACATTCTTCAAGATTGTGCTACTACTCAAAATATCTGGGAATCCTTGTCTAATTTGATTCTTTATAGACCGAGACCTCAGTCCTCTTGGTTAGACTAACTTATTGTTAACTTGTCCTATGAGGAATTGACTTCTTCTCTTAGCCTCCCTTGGTATATGGTGTTTGTATTTGCTCTTTGGGAATTTTGTTGACTCAAAATGTGGTTATTTTTGGAACTCCTCGTCCCCCAAAAAATTGTGTTCATAGAGTGTTATCAGCGATAGGGGAATTTCTTGCTTCTATAATTCATCATATTCCTCTCCCCACCTTTGCCCCGATCTCTTGGGAACCTCTTGATAGAAACTGATTCAAACTTAATATCGAGGGGTTAGCTCTTGAAAATCTAAGAAAGGCAAAAGTAGGAGCAATTATTCAAGATTATCAGGGCAATTGGGTGATTGGCTTCTATAGACACCTCCCTAGTGCTAGTAGTGTCAAAGTCAAACTGTGGGCACTTAAAAACGGGCTTCAACTAGCTAGATCTTTTAACCTCAAAGACCTTGAGATTGAAGTTGGTGCCACCATTATTTTTCCTTCATGTCAAATAATAACTCTACTTATTTGACTTTATCTCCTTTGATTAATGAGTGCAAGATGTTATGGCAATCTTTGACTACTAGGCCTTTGCTGCATGTTTTTCAAGAAGGGAATAAATGCTTTGATGCATTTGCCCAATTAAGGAGTAGTTTCCAGTTTAACTATTCTTCGGACGAGTGTTTACCTTTTAGTTTTCTTAATATTTGTATCAATCCATCTAGTTGTAACTACTCTTTTAAATTTTTATGAATCTATTTCCTTTTTCCAACAAATAAAAAATCATTAAGAACCTAACAAATCAATTTCCTAGGTTCAAGGATCAAACAGTTAGGATATTTTAAATTTACAAACTTTCTAATTTGGATAAACTACATCCAAGGTTACAAAACTATTAGTAACTTTACGTTTTGGACACCCAACTTCAAAAAGTTATAAAATGATCAGTAAACTATTAAAAAATTTTCATTTATCAACGTGCTATTAAAATCGTTGTCGTATGACATTCTCAGTTCATAACGCTTACACCAACCGAAAACTCTCCTTCCCCTTCTCTCCTATGGTTCAGTTTAGTGACTTAAATGAAAATTTTTGAATAGTTTAGTGACTATTTTGCAACTTTTTAAATTTAAGTGACCAAAACGTAAATTTACTAATAACTTAGTGACTTTAAGTATAATTTACTCTTTTAAGTTTATTGTTGGGACTTTTATTTTTATAATTACTAATATTTTTAGTCAACTAATTATTGATAAAGTGATAAACTATTTATGTTATTTCATTCACATCTGATCCCAAAATTACCATTCCTTCTACCCTTAATGGAAATATATATGTATATATATAAATTATTGTTTGTTTAACCAGTGTATGTAAACATTAATTATAGTATTTATACTTATATGTGATAATCTAATATTAGTACACATATCTCTTTCGATAAACATTTTCTTCAAATAAATGCAACAACTGACAATTATTTTTGGTAATTTTAAATGCATTGATGAATATGTTATTATCATTTTTTTAAGAATTATGTTATTATATATAGTAATTACGAATTTAAGACTCCCATTTCCATATTCCAAAATATAATAATATGATTGCTACTACTAAAATCATCACATGAAAATGTAATATACCTAAATATGTGTATCATACATAAATATGCTCATAATTCAATAATCAATATACATATGATTTTACCTTCCACCAATAACATGAAGACAAATTTGTATTATTAGGCATATGTTTCTTTAATTAAAAGAAAGAATTATTAGGCATGTATTAATAACTTTAAATGGGGTGTTTAAAATATAATTAATCAAATATAATTAGAGGTGTTGATGGTATATTGAGTCAAGTTTATAATTAGTACCATACATAGTTATTAAAGATGTTCAAATTTGTATAGATTCCTTCATATTTTTAAATTATTAATTTAATCTTCATTCATATTATTTGTATTTAATATAATATTTTTTACTATTATTATATATTTTATTAATTTTTAATAAAAAATAATATATTTTAATATTTACATTATAATATAATATATTTAATTTTTATATGATATATATTACATAATACATCAAATAAAAAATTATATATTATAAATTTAAAAATAATTCAAGCCTGATCAAGTTGAGCTTGAGCTTTTAATATTTATACTATTATTTAAATCACTGTGATGTCATGAATTAATCAAACACCAATTAAATTAAAAGGTGACTAAATTATTCTTTTTATAAAGTAAATTGTACTTTTATGAGAGTATTTTTACATTTTTATAAATTAAAATTTATACGATAAAATTTGAAATAATAACCTTATAAATTTTAAACCTTTTAGTTTTTCCATTTCAATCAAAATGATAGTTTAATTTTTAAATAAACTTTTAATAAATATATTTATTAAAAGATTAATATTTCATACACCACTAATTTACCTTTCCAAATATCAAATAAGCCAAAAGTAATCAAATGTGGTCTAAAATAACGAGAAATTATTTTATAGAATATTCCCACCACATCATCTATGGTTATTTTTTAATTATTTAATGACATTTCAATAAATTTTTTCATATTATTAACACATAATTTGAATATTTTTTTACCATAGAAGCTTGAATCTTTAGTGTAGAATCCTAAATCTCAAACCTCAACCCCTAAACTTAATTTAAAATTCAAAATTCAAGATTCGAGGTTTAAGTTTAGGGTTCAAGATTCAAAATTTAATGTAAAAAAATTATCAAAACTATACATCCATAACATAAAAATTTAATAAAATATTATTAAATAATTAAAAATAAATCATGAATGATTTGATGGGAAAAATTCATAAAATAAATTCCCTAAAATAATATATTTATAAAAAAATCATAAATTTTCTTTTTATTTGTTTGTTATGTAGGGTCCGCACTTCCCTTCCCTTTCTCGTTGTTCACTCAAAACGAAAAGAACTCTCACTTTCTTTTTTCAACCATCAAATTCTCATTTCTCACCAATTTTTTTCTCTTAAGAAATGGAGAGCCGAAAAACATTAAACGCAGAACTCGAAAATCTATCACCATGCGGCAGTGGAAGGAGGAGTACAAGCAACCATTCAAGTTCACCCGAGTTCGAGTTCTGGATGGTCCGAAACCCGCCTTTTCCCGAACCCGACCTCATCTCTGCCGATGAACTATTCGTTAATGGCGTTCTCCGTCCTCTCCATCTCTTACCCAACAAACAATCCGAAGAGAACCCACAAATAGACTCAAATCAACCCGCATCACAACCTCATATACCCGACCCAGACCCCGAACCTGACCCTATTATAACATCGGATCCGGTTCCTGTATTGTCAGCTTCGAAACGGTGGAGAGATATCTTTAAGAAAGAAAAAGGAAAAAACGGAAAACAAAGTAAAAAAGACAAGGATAAAGAGAAAGAGAAGAAGAATCATAGTCCGAGTCAAAGCGGTGCCAGTAGAGCTGAGTTGAATATAAATATTTGGCCTTTTTCAAGGAGCAGATCTGCCGGTACCCGGCCCAGGATGACAGCCCGGTCGACGGGTACCCGTAAGGTAAGTAGCGCCCCGTGTTCCCGAAGCAACTCGGCGGGTGAATCCAAGTCTCGAAAGTGGCCGAGCAGCCCCGGCCGGGCAAGGGTTCACTTGGGCCGAAGCAGCCCAGTTTGGCAGGTCCGGCGCGGAAGTTCCCCCGCAATGACTGTCGATGTTACGGGTCGGAGTGCTGAAAAGAGTAGCGTTAGAAAAGAAGTTACCGAGACGCGTGGCGGTAAAATTGGTACGAGTGGAAACAACGCTAACAAAGCCAAGGTTTTGAATTTGCATGTGCCAATGTGCATTGGGTATAGGCATCATTTGAATTGTAGAACCGATGAAAATAGTGCGATGCTCGCCGGTATTAGTACCGGCAGCGATGATGGCGGCAATGTTAGAAGCAGCGACGCCAACGTTGGAAGTGGTAGTAATTTTTTTAATTTTCGCAATCTTTTCACTAAGAAAGTTTATTAAGCGTGTTAATCATTATTAACCCCTTTTTTTTTCCCTTCTAAAACATCTTATTTAGTTGGGTGAATATATCTCATTAAGTTGGATATAAATAGTGTTTTTAAATTTTTTTTCTCTTAAATATTTGTGTAGACAGAAAACTAGTTCTCATGAATCTTACTATTTGTTTTGTACTACTTGTACGTATTTTAATTAGAAATGTAGTTTTTTCGCCAATAATATGTACATCTTTTAGAGAAAACTCAGTGTGCAATTGATGAACCAAATCTTCAATGGCTTTAGTGGAGCTGTCTGTGATGACTATGTCATCAACATACACCACAAGGTAAATGGTGACCTTTGAATCTTTGTAGATTAAAAATGAAAGACAAGAAGCACTCGGTGCTTTGCAAATCAACCGTGTGATGCTTACAAACTAGCTGAGAACCATCGGATGTCTAATCTTTGTATACCCCACGTGAATTTTGAAGAAGCATGGGTGTAGAAGTGGGTTTAAATTCCTCATCAATCACCTGTTGTGTACCATTTGCATAAAGCAAACATGTGGTCATCAAAGATTACATTGCTAGACACAAAAGTTCTCCCATGCTCATCTTGACATTTTATACCTATGATGCATAGGACTGTACCTAAGAAAGGTACAAGCATGTGACCTAAACACCGACTTATGAGAGTTAAAAGGATTTTTCATAAGATGATGAAAGTCTACCAAGCACCTTAGAAGGTAAACTATTGATTACATTCATCAACAATTACAAAAAATTATTTGTCACTATGGCAGGCATGTGTGAGCTACCAAAGTGATGGGCTCCCTCGCTGATAGAAACGATAGAGTCCTCCTATAGCCTCTAACAGCACTTCTTTTATCATACTTAACAACATAGTGCGCCATGAAATTCAAAATAAAAATGAGTATCCTTAGCAAACTTAAAAATTTATATGAGATTCTTTGTGTGTGATATATTTAACAAGCTGCACCTCCACTATTGCTGACCCATCTAATTGAGTTTTTTGAAACTGTGAAACTTGTGGGATTTTTTTTTTAATATTGATATTCTTGATAAATTTGAGAATTTTAGAAATGGATTTTCTTTTTTCATAAATTCCATGTTGGCATTATTATATGTAGAAATACACGTCATATGGATGTAACTTTTAGCTCTACAAATGCAGATGAGCTGTGAAGTAGAAATACCTAGAATAATCCTTATTTGAACGCATTGGAAAAAGCTTGAGCCTTACTGTTTTGAAAGATTTTACTTTAATATAGCTAACTCATAATTTGGTCTCAATTTTTTTTTTAAGTAGAATAATTTCATTAAAAGGTTACCAAAGAGTACACAGTCCCAAAAGCCTAGAAAATAAAACATGAAATACATGGGTTAAAATGGTCCAACCCAACCCGAAAGGAGACACATCCTACTCCTACCATTTTTAATCTGCTGCAGTTAGAGCTGCTTATAGTTCAGACCATCCGTCTAAGTTCGAATATATATCCGAAAAATAAATTTGGGTAAAATTTAGAGTTCATTTTCTATATGGGCTGGGCCTTAGGTAAAATTTTTTTACTTGAGCTGGGCCTAATTTGAATATATTATGTTATAAAAATTAATTATATATGTTAAATAATTATTGTATATATTGAACCACTAACCTAATAAAAATTAAACCCATTAGCTAAAACCCTAAAAAATTAACCCAACTCAAAATATAAAATTTTAAAAAGTAATATTTAATACAATAAAATATTTATTATATTTATGGTAATATTTTTTTAATATAAATATTTTTAATGTGTTAAAAAATATTTATTTTAGTGTTTTTAGTGCATTTAGTGTATTATATATAGTTTTTAAAATTTTAATTTTAAATAAAAAATGAATTTAAAAAGTCAAATTTGAGAGGATTGGGTTGAGTTGGGCTTGGGTCTACCTTTCTTAAATTAGATTGGATTTAGAAGAAAAAAATAAATTTAATTTTTAGCCCAGGCCCAAACTTTAAAATTTTGTCTAACTACCTTATATGGGCTCAACCGACCAATAAGCACCTCTAGTTGTAATGGGATGAGGAGAGGAAATGGGAACCTCAATCCCGATGAAGCTTTCGTACTCCTAACCTACATGCTTGTTATCGAGGAGAAGCCAAGACCTATGGAGGGTCCAAGAGTACCACCGTTGACACCGTGGAACACGTCTGGACCATCGATTGCTGTAAACCTTGTGCCTTTGAGAGGGAATCAACATCCAAATCGCAAAGATCCAGAACAATTTGATTGACATCGCCATGCACGAGCCTTCAAGGCCAAACGTCAACAATGTTCTACCCTATGCAACATCCTTGCCAAAATGAACAAAAGCAAGGCCAAGAAGGCTTTCGACCAGACTAAAGGAGACAAACTCTTGGACAAAAAACTATGGAAAGCCCATGGGGAAGCCGATGGTTTCTCCTCCATCTCTACGGCAATTGAAAACCAAGTTGAAGTGGGGGGACCCGATTATTCTACCAAAAATAAGGAAAAGGAAAAGAAGAGGACGAGAACGAAGATCGAAAGGAGACATGAAGGGAGAGAGAGAGAGAGGAGAAGGGAGCCGACCACTTTCGGTCGCTAAAGTGTGGCAAAACTAGTTCTTAGGAATTACAAAATGTGAGAGAAAAGTACAAAGACAAGGGGCCAAAGAAAATTGAACATTTAAACTTCTTAATAACTACATGTCATTGTGAACACTTGTTTAAAGTAATGGTTAAAGTTCTACGTCCAAAATTATATGGGTTCAAATCTTGATATCCCATCTAGATGATACAGGTTAAAACTTTGGTATCCCCTCCTCATCTCTTCATGTTGTATTTATAAAAAAAAAAAAAATAAGGCTTCTTTTGGTTTCAAGAAACAAATACCATTTTCATTTTCTTTTATATGTGTTTTCATTTTTGGTTTCAAAAAAAATCTTTTGGCTCTGGCTTAAACCCATATAAATGAAAAAATATTTTTTTTTTCAAACTTTTTTCTAATATTAAATTTGGTATATTAGTTTGAATTCATATAAATATAATTTTATTCTGAGAAAAATAATTATCAAATACGTTTTCATTATTAAAAATATTTTTATTTTTAATTTATCAAATGTGTTTTTTAATTTAAAAAATAGAAAATAAAAAAATTTATATTAAAATACCAAACCAAGTATTTATGGCATCGAATAATAATAAGAAAAAAAGTTGTGAATTTAGTGAAGACCGGGTTGGAAAGATTGGGTATAGTTTGAGTTTGGTAACTGCAGAATCTAAGTTGACTGGAATAGCCCACCCCATAATCTGTTGGGTTAAATTGGCCGAATAATATTATTGTTGTTAAATTATTATTTTTGAAATTATCACGACATGACGTTATTGTTAATTAGTTTATAGTCAGGAAGGAATCATCTTATGAAATTATAATTTCACATCATTATTCTTATTCAACCTGGTAAATTAGATTTTTCATCTTAATTTTTAGTTTTTTCTTCTTAAAAAATTTAAATTCAATTAAAAATATTAAAAATTAGAAGAAAAAAATTGATTTGTTATATTACTATTAAAAAGGATAGGCATAAATTGAAATTACAATTTCATAAAATATTTCTCTCTATAGCTGGTAGTATGTAAAAATATAAATTTAGTTGAAATATGGATTGTGTTTTTGAGTATAAATCACATTTATAAAATTATGGTGTTTCATTTTCATTTTTAAGAGAGTTTGGTTTAATTATGCTCGGTACTTGTTCTTTTCGTACTTTTGAAATATAGGCCTTTTACTATGAAGAATTGTGGTTGTTAATGACTGCAATGAAGGATTAAATTACAAAAGCCTAGAGAGTATAGGGACCGAAAGTAATTAAACCGGAGAATTTTGGACATCCTTAGTTCCAGAACTTCCAGGTTCCAGCCCAACATGCAATTTACGTTTTTACTCTTGTGGAAGAAGAAAAGACTGCTTGCTTCCACATCTAAGAAACCTGCTTTCTCCCATTAGCCACTGACGTTTTCCAGTGCTTTCCAACCTTAGCTTTTAAACAAACACAGAAGGGAGGAATCTAGAGAGGCTAAGCGAGTGCGGTTCCATTTTTATCTCCAATGGTAGTTTTCGACCGGCTTGTAAGGACTACTGCTCGTTCATGGCGAAGGATCGTCTCTCCTAAAACCCTAACCCTAACCCCTTTACCTTCTCCCTCGCGTCAGTTCCCTCCTCCTCTCTACCACCGTAAGTTTCTTCCTCTATTTCTTCTATTTCTTTTCCTTAAATTTTTTACACACTCAACGGGAAATTAAGGGATCAAATGTGTGAATCACTTAAAAATGGACTGAAATTTCTGTTTGCAATTTATTCAAATGGAATTTTCTTTCGTAAAAATTTGATTGTCATTTGGTGATTAACAATGTTTTCTCCTTGGGATGCTTTCGCTTGTTTTTGTGCATTTATCTGATGCTTCTTGGTTGATTGATTGGCTCTTGGACTGGTGATTTATTGCTAGTGAAGGTCTAGCAAGTCTTGGTGTTTAGTCCGTGTTGCCTAGATTGCTTATATCGTGGTGGGTTGCATTTTCCATTTTAATCTTTTGGGAAGATATTATCGTTATTTGCAGGTTTCCCTCGAATCTCAAATTTTACTATTGGGTCAGATGTCCAGCAGCTAAGATTGGTGGCTGCTGCTTCAGGGTCATACTCTATACTTCCGGCTGTGTTAGCGGGTTTGCTTGGAGCGGGAATGATAGAAACAACTTATGCTGATGCTGATGCTGATGAGGTTTGTGCGATTTATACTTCTTGGTACAGTTGATGATGTTCCCTGCATTTTTATTTTGGCCCCCGTCTTTTGTTACCTACTGTATGTATCACCATTCCCGAAATAAGCACCGTAAATATGTGTTGCTCAATACTAATTGTTGGTAATGTAAAAGATATTTTCAGTTACGGAAAATCTTCTGACTGTTGCAAAAAATATTTTCTGTTGAGGAAAATCCTTTACTATTTTTGGAAATTGACATTGTTATTTTACTATTTTGCCTCTTCAGAAAAGAGGATAAATAGCAAACTATTCTTCTCATTTTACACAACACAACAAAAGGCAAACAACTTTTCTCATTCTTCTTTTCTTTGAAATTTTGGTGTTTTACTAAATTACATTAAAGGGATATTTTGTCTAGTAGATTAGGTTTTAAATGAGATCGCCTGTGGCCCCTTCAATCTTTCCTGAGAATTGAACCTAGTGTGGTTTAACCGGCTTTCTTCCAATTTATTTCTCGATCTTATTATCCGATTCCCTTTGGGAAGAACAATACCAATTGTGTTTCACTTTTTTCATTCGAGTGTACGAATATTGAAGTACTGTGTTAATTGTGGGGGTGACGTCCACTACATGATTACATTGATCTCGGTGAATTTGCTTTTAAGACAGTGGTTTTTCCACGACACAGTGATTATTTCATTCATTTACGCTCTGTTTATTTGTCCTATCAGTGCTAACGGTTTTGTTTTGCAATAGTATATTTCTAACAATTTAGAAGTAAATTCATACTACTGTTTAAACATGAGCATCGGGTAAAGGAAAGTGAATTACAGTGCACTTGTGGATCGTTGGAGCAATTGAAGTCTCCTATTGAGGCAATTGAGTTTGAGGGCACTTGAATAGTGCAATAGTGTGCCCAAGTTGTGTTGGAACGGTTGCAAGCTTCATCTGTGTTGGCCAGCGGGCCATTGTGATCAAGATGAGCTTGGAAGGCCTAGCGAGCAAGGCATATGTAAGTCTTGACTTTGAGCCGAGCTTGGTACCGCAAGCTTGTAACCCAAGTGGGGGCATTAAAGTGGTGGTAGACAAGCTCATTCTGCCTAGTCATATTCCTTGTGGTTTAATTTTGGCTTGCCTATTGCAAGCTTAGAGTTGAGTTATGGGGCTTGGGTGTAAACTCTGGGTTTCGTGGCTCCTAGATTGGAGGATTATTGAGTCTGAGAGCTTAAACAAGAGAACCAATAGGGGATGTCTTGTTCAGGCAACCTTTGAGATTGAGATCGAGATTGACCTAGTTTGGTGCTCCCGCATGTGTTGTAGTTGGCCAAGATGACCACACCTAGTGAGGTGACCTTAGAGGGGTCGAGAGGGCCTAAGTTGGGGATGACCAATGAGTCTGAATTTCCCATGTTGAGAATTTAGTGTTGGTGCCACAAGGGGCAGTTGACATAAACTACGTCCAAAGGGACGCAACCAGCGGGATGTTGTAAAAGTGTGGTTTGTACTACATCTAAAGAGATACATTTTTGAGTATCAAAGACATGATAATATTTAGTCGAGAAAGGGTCATACCATCAAGGGTCCCTAAAGGTTGTAACTTGATGATTATGTGGCATTGAGTCCGAGTGTTCGGTGGAGGAATGAGCATAGACGAGACTACACCAACAATTGAGATGAGACCAAGTTAAGTCTATAACCGATGTGTATTGAATGGATCATAACCTTAGGCCTTGAAGGTCCAAGATGGACTTGAGACTGAAATATCAACTCTAATTTACAAGCTACGATATTAAAGTTGTAGCTCCATGTTGATGACGGCATCAACATAGTAAGTGGGGGAGGGTGTTATGGTCCACAATTTACTATGAAAGTTATCAAGGTTGAGCTTTTTCCAAATGGTCTTAAGTGAAATTAAAAGTATAGTAACTTGGAAGTTGGAATTTATTGGATACCCTGCAATTCTAGAGGGATGTTGTGATACAAATTGGGTAATTGATAAAGTTAGCCTTATAAGTGGATATGTTTTTACTTTGGCTGGAACAATTATTTCTTGCAAGTCTGCGAAACAGACGTGTTTTGCTCACTACAGGATGGAATCATAATTTATAACTTTTGATTGACCTTTAGCAAGAGGCCAAGTGACTATTTACTTGCAAAGACTCCTTTATGGAAAAAATCAACATCTCCCATATCTTTATTATGTAATTTACAAGCCACAATTTGCGTTGCTAAGAGCCAAGCTTACAACGGTAAGAAAAGACATATTTCGAATAAAGATATGAATATGTGAGACATTTAATAAAGAATGGAGTTCTTGCTTTGGAGTAAGTGAGGTCTGAAAGAAACCTAGCTGATCTACTAACCAAAGAGATAAGTAGGAAAATTGATTCTTGATTCATCGAAGGGGATGGGTCTTAAGGTCAGTGGTTGAGGAATTCATAATGGATTCCCAACTTAGATTTTTAAGTTCAATATGGTCAAACGAAATCATGGAAAGACACATAGTGTACATTGTACCTATCCCTATGACAAACGATGTACATGCATAAGATTGTGTTTTTACTCTTAATGAATTAGTATCCCAAGGTTTGAGTGGTCCTATTGAGATGGACTTGATGAATTTACCAACATATGAGGTTGAGTTTTTTACTCTTAATGAGTTCATGTTTCAGAGTTTGGGTGGTTCTATTGAGACGGACTTAATGAGTTCACAGAATTTAAAATTGAGATGATGAGCTTAATAAATGCTTTTAATAGTTTCATAGTCCTGATTCGAGTAGTTTATATTGAGATAAACTTGATGAAATCACCTACGTAAGTGTGAAAAACTAGCCACATTCTATGAAAGACATTGAACCGTCTTTCTAGAGCACTTACCAGCATCCCGAGGCGTATTGGCTAAAACTTGATCTATCGTGGAACTTCAATTGGATCTAAGATTAGTCGTGGGTTATGAGTTAACCCTTATATTAACAAGTTCAAAATTTTTTCACTTGTTAAAGAGAAAATCACTCATTTCACTATATACTAGTTCAAATTCAAAAGATACTAGTGCTTAAGTGGCTAATTTTGTTGTTACTCCTCTCATATTTTACCTTTCTTATATTTACAAAATTTTCAATTTTTTTTTCATTAGTGGAAGAATGCTGGTAATGTAAAAAATATATTTAAAATATTTTTAGTTGCAGAAAATCCTCTAACTGTTGCAGACAATATTTTCAAAATACTTTTGATTGAGGAAATTCTTTGCTATTTTTGAAAACTAACATTACTATTTTACCATTTTGCCCTTTCAGAAAACAGTATAAATAGTAGGCCATTCTTCTCATGGTAAAAGGCAAACAACTTTCCTCATTCTTCTTTTCTCTGAAATTCTGGTGTTTTACTAAATTACATTAGAGGGATATTCTGTCTAGGAGATTGGGTTTTAAGCGGTAGCGTCTGTGACCCCTTCAATCTTTCCTAGGAATTGAACCTGTGTGGTTTAGCCGGTTTTCTTCCAATTTATTTCCTGATTCCTTTCGAGAAGAGCAATACCAATTGTGGAACACAATCTTTATTAGAGTGTACAAATATTAAAGTTTTGTGTTAACCTTGGGGTGTTACGTCTATTATACGATTATATCGATCAGGGCGAATTTACTTCTAAGGCAGTAGTTCTTCCATGACACAATGATTATTTCATTTATTTACACTTTGTTTATTTGACCTATCAGTGCTAACGATTTTGTTTTGCAATAGTATATTTTCAACACTAATGAATGTGTGCCATATTCTTAGGCTTGTTATGATGATTTGGAGATGCATTATTTGAATTGATTATGGAAACTAGCTTCTTGCAGGTCTCCTCCAAACCTCCTCTCCCATCAGAACCTCCTACAAGTCATGTCAACCTTGAGGAAACTGCCAAGAAAGAGAGGCAGCGAATTGAACAGATGCTTAAAGATAAGGGAATACGATATGGTTCTTATCCTCGGTTTACTGTTGCTGTCAAGGGCCAAAAGGTTGTTTCTGTTCATTTATTTTTTCCCCTTGGATGTCATAGCCTGTTTTGTGAGTTAGATAGGGTGGGTCATGGTGATGATCCTAATGAACAATTTATTCTTTCTGATGATTTAGTGTTATACTATATTATATATATTAAATAGTTTATTTTCTGAATGCATGTTTCACTGCTAATTGTCATCTGTTGGTTATATGTGTATAACTGGATTCATGGTGTTTCTGCTCGGCTCAAGTATTTTTAACAGGATACACTTGTTATAGGTTACAATCAAGTTCCAGATTCCTCCTTCATGTGAAGTTGCACAGTTGGTCGCAAACCTTGTTTCACATCTTGGGCTGAAGGTTGATGAGCGAGGTGGTGGTTCCGATGTGCTATTACGTGCATGGGACAGGTTGTCAATGATAAAGTTCTTTTCAAATCTAAAGCTGCATTTATGTTGGCATTAAATTATGCGAAGTTCCAACCTTTTTGTTGTTTCAGTTCAGTGGCCTGGCAGCTGACACTTAATCCACTGGAGAAACAGAAGGAAACTGGAGTCAATGAGGGACATTCAGTATATAGGAGTGGAGATGAAGGGGATTTATGCATCCTCATTTTCCGTTCACTCATAAGCTCTGACAAAGCGGTTGGTCTTAATTTCTTACAGTTTCTAACAATATTGTAGTATGAATGAGATTGCATTATTTTTTATTTTATTTTTATGTTTCACAGAGTAACTGTTCAATCATACAATTTATCATAGGAAATTGAGTTTATAAAGCAAGGAAGTTTGAATCAGAAGGAGCTTGATGCCTTCGTATCTGCCTTAGAACTAGCAGGTGGAAGGTTTGCACAAAGTAGCTCTCTGGTAAACAAACCAAGGGAAGGTTCTGCACAGATACCTGCACAAAAATCAATCTCTAGCCTGGAGGCCATGGGGGTAAGAATTTATGGACTTGATGCACCACATCAGAATAAACCATACAGTGAGATATCATGGGACAATATTGCTGGATACGATCAACAAAAACAGTATGTAAAAGACTCGACAAATATTATATCCTTTATTTTTCCATTTTTGGTCAAACATAGATTAGCGGAGATGGTGTTTCGCATATTTATTTCACACATACAACTTCTCATTTTGTTAGAGAAATAGAAGATACAATTTTGCTGGCTCTAAATAGTCCTCAAGTATATGATGATATAGCTCGTGGGACTCGCCAAAAATTTGAGTCAAATAGACCAAGAGCTGTGCTCTTTGAAGGACCTCCCGGTTTGCTTTTCAACCCAGAAAGAAATATTGATTCATTTTCCTGGAACTGTAATATTGAACTGATTCATTTATGTCAAAATTTTATGTATTGCAGGTACAGGGAAGACATCTTGTGCTCGTGTTATTGCTAATCAGGCGGTGAGCAACAAGTTTCTTATCTAGAACGTTGATGGTTATAATACATTTAGATAAACATTAAAATTGTTTTTGTTGCTTGGTATAGTTTGCTTTATTCTTTGTAGAATAAGACGTACAAGTTTGATAGTTTCTGTAGGAGACTGTTTTATTTGAATGTGTAATGGAACTGAAGCATGTTCATGCTTTGCAGGGTGTCCCATTGCTCTATGTACCACTTGAGATTGTTGTGTCAAAGTACTACGGTGAAAGTGAAAGGTTACTGGGGCAAGTTTTCTCTCTTGCCAATCAGCTCCCTGATGGTGCTATCATATTTTTGGATGAGGTAAATGAAGCAAGTAATGATCAATAAACCAGGCTTCCCTTTTATTTATCGCCCACTGGTTTCCTTCCTCTTTTTTACCATCAGTCAATTTGCATTCATTTATATTAGATTGTTGACAAGACAGCCTACATTGCAGGTTGATTCTTTTGCCACTGCTCGTGGTGGTGAAATTCATGAAGCTACACGTCGAATTTTGTCAGTGCTATTGCGACAGGTTGAATTAAATTTTCAAGTAGTTTTGGTTTCTAGGGAAAATTAACCGCTTAGCAAGCCTTTTTAAAACATGAACTTCTGATTATTTTAGGTTTTAAGAGGTATGTTTCTCATCAGTTCAGCATTCAATGTCTTTGCTACATTTCAATTGTAGCCTATTATTACCTCTGCTCTGTGCCAAACGGTTATGCTTAATGAATCCGAAAATGTCACAAAATCGAAGAATGATTCTTAAACATCATCAACAATGGTTATGAAGAAGAAGTCCTAATCTTATAGGAGGAAGTTTTGCTGGTCTGCTGTGTATAAATTTTTACTAATTATCCTCTGGAAAACATTTCAAGAATTATATTTTGCCTACTATATTGTACGAGTAACATTGATCAAGTTTTCTGGATGCCTAAATAACGGTGCTGTTATGGTACCATTAATGAAATTGTATTATTTTTTTTTTTTTCAGATTGATGGATTTGAACAGGACAAAAAAGTAGTAGTCATTGCTGCTACAAATAGAAAACAAGATCTTGATCCTGCATTGATTAGGTAAAGTAGATGCTGTTCCAGTCCCTTTTGGAGAGCCTAATTGTTTCTTAAACCAATGAATTGTTTCTGATTCAGTCTTTGTTTGCAGTCGTTTTGATTCAATGATTGTCTTTGGTCTACCCGATGAGCACAACCGTCAGCAAATAGCAGCTCAGTATGCAAAGCATCTTACAGAATCCGAGTTGGCTGAACTTGCTCGAATCACTGACGAGTAAGTCGAATTTGTTATCATAATTTCTTCAGTACATTCAATGTCTCTAAATATGACCAAAGCTAAGTAGAAAAACCTCCTGTTTAATATCTGAAAGTTCTCTACTAGGATTAAACATTTTTTCAAATAGAACTTATCTTCTACCATTCGCATGCATCATTTAACAAATAATTAACCAACCTTGCCTATCGACATATCCAGAATGTCTGGTAGGGACATCCGGGATGCATGCCAACAAGCAGAGCGGTCATGGGCGTCAAAGGTATTAGCTATCTGACCTTAAGTCCCAATATGTTTTGATCTATAAATACCATGTTCTACCATTTACATTCATTCATGGTTTTCACAGCTTATTCGAGGACAAGCAACAAATAACAAAGAACAACCATCTCTCCCACCTTTGGAGGAATACATCAGAAGTGCCACTAATCGAAGACAGGCCCTACTCAGTGTTGCAGAGCAGAGAAACCATAACCCAAGCCCTCGTATGAAGAAACCTCCATTAGATTTGTTGTCTTTGCAATCTACAGCACTTTAGGTGATTACATTTGTAGAGAGACAAAGGACTTTTGCAGAGAGAGAGAGATTTTTCATTTAATATAATAATCAGTACATTACATAGATATAGTATATAAAATCCCAGCTTCATTTTCATCCTCAATTTTGATAAATAAACCAAAGATTATTCAATTAATTTTAGTGAAACTTCAGAAGATTAAGTTGCACTGCAACAAGCTCAGCAGCAAAGCTCCTTGTCTGCACTTGAAAGGAAGAAAAAAAGTTACTTCTATAACGATATTGATAATATCGTTATTGTCGTTAAAGTGATGATTCTGATTTTCTTTTTACTGATGAATTTGTATTATTGATAACAGTTAAGGGATTAAATCTGAAATTTTAGCATAGTAGAGGGACTAAAACCATAATTAGATAGAGAGAAAAATCGAGAGAAACGACACTTCTTTTTACCTAACAGAGGAATCCCTTGGTTCGTCATCTGCTCCACGCTTCCGTTTCCTGGTATCAGCGTCTCCGGCAACAAACGAAGCGATCTGGGACTGAGTTCGCAACATCATCCGAGTCAATTCGGCCTCGGATTCCGCCCTACGTTTCTCCGCCTCACATCTGGAAGCTTCCATTGCCTTGACCATCTCCATCCCGGCCAGCTCCATCCTAAGAATCGAATCAGAGAAGACACGAAGACCGGCGGAGAGATCAGTGAACGGCGTGGAATCACAATCAGAGTCGCAGTCGTCGGAATCAAAAGTGGGTGGACTATTGGAATCTTCTTCGTCGAGGTTTGGAGTGTCGGAGGGGTGTGGGTTAGAGAAAAACCCAGCATCGCAGGTGTATTTTAGACAATTATCGTCTTTGGTGAGGGTCGGATTGGGTGGAGCAGTCGGGTCCGCCATTAACGCTACGAGTAGAGGCTTTGCTCTGTCTGGGTACACAATATCAGTAAAGAGGATAAGAGTTTACTGGGTTGTTGGCAACTGGTTGGTAAAATGAGATAAAAGTGGATGCCATGTCATAGTTTGTTCCTTACTCAGGGTCCCACCACTTAAGCATCCAAGTTTCTATTACATTATTATTATTTTATAATATTATCCACATGTGGGGTCTTTTACATTATTGATAATACGAAAATAAAAATAAAAAAAAATATCAAAATGTGGGCAAAATAAAACCTATAGGCGGTTTTTTTAATTAATTAGGACTTTAGCCCAAATTTAAAATTAATTAGAAACATAAGTCAATTTAAATGGAAAACACGACCTGGGCACGTTTTTTGTACAGGTTTTAGGAAAGTGCTTAATTAGGTGCATTTTTTATTTCTCTAGGGTTAAGGTTTTTTAATTATTTAGGGTTAAGGTTTTTATTTTATTAAGATTAGGGTTTAGGGTATTTTGAAAGTGTTTAAAGTTTTCAACTGAAATGACAAAAATTCTTAAGTAGTTTTGAGGGGTTGGGGATGTAATAACGCGCCTCAGTATACATACATTTCATATGTCATGGCGGGATAGGACTATGACCTTAGAAACCCATTGTGGAGAAATTCGATTTCTGCATACATTTGGTTCACATACCTTTCTTTGAACTTCTCTAGAAAAAACTCCCAATCAATCATCTCCTCAAGAGTCACATTGGTCAATGTTTCCCACCATTAGTAGGCTTCTCCTTCTAGCAATGACATGACACACAAGAGACTATCTTCTAATATGCATTTTAATTATTTTATCACTCTATAAACTCGAGACAGTCACTGTTCAACCATAGTGAGATTATCACCTTTGTCACCCAGAAATTCCTTAGCACCCCTCTTACGTATTTCTTTCACAGGGTCTCCTTTAGGTGGAGTTACAATCGGTACTGGTGGTGTAGGTGGTGATGGGCGAACCACTTCTGATTGTGGTTGTTGAGGCCATTAAGGTTGGGGTGCTTGAGTATTCCTCATAAATTTATCAAACATTTGTGCCATCATCATAAAAAAGACGTTTCCGAAAGCATATCTAGTGGCTCCCAAACCAGCTGCAGGTGCTTCCTCTAGAATAAGGGGCACATGACTTTCAATTTCTTCATTGGTCACTTCTTTTGATCCTTCAGACATTGTTGTCACACTATAAAAAAAAATTCAGATTAGTTTAAATCACAAGGACTATGCTAGAGGCATATTGATAAACCATAAATATAACATATTTTAATTTTAATCCCACATTTATTATGCTTTTTGATGATTTATCCCTTGATTTGTGTAAAAAGGTGCTCTTAATCCTTTCTTTTCATGTCTTACACTCAGGAAAGCACCAAAGGATGAAAAGAACGTAAAACGGGCTTAAAACAAAGCAAAATGGGCCTTTCCACGAAAATGACACGGCCTGGGCCAAGGACCACACGGCCGTGTCTCGACGAACACCTGGAGCACGGCCTCATCATCACCGCACACGGCCGTGCCAAAATAAAAATCCGAACACGGTCAGGTCTCGACTTGTACGGGCGTGTGACATGGCTGTGCCTTTGTCGCTGGAAAGAGCAAATTCAGCCGAAAAAGGATACTTAGGGAGAAAGAATCACATTCCAAGAGCTATAAATATTCCCCAAGTACCACCTTTGAAGGGGCGTCAAAGCTAGGCTAAGGAGCCAAGCCGAGAAGGTCAGAGTTAGGGAATAACGCGAAGATAGCCAGTTGATCCATCCCAAGAAGCCAGAATTATACTCAAGACGGTGGAATTCTCCTTCAGTTCCTTCAGGGAGTTCTAGGATTTTCTTATGTTATTTGTTTTATCTTTTCTCTTGAGATGTTTTCTTGTTTAGTTATGAACTAAACCCTTCAGATACCTGAAGGGGATGAAACCTAGATGGATCTTTTTTATTTGATTTTTAAGTTATATGATAAATTACTTGGTTTGTTCTTAATTATGTTGTTTAATTCAAATCTAATGTGCTTAGGTGGAGGAGGAATAGACCCTGCCTAAGAGTAAATCTAACATAATTAAGCGGAGTTGATCGGGCGCCTAGAGATAGGGTTACGAGATTTTACCGAATTAGGGTGAAACCTAATATGGGAGTCCATTGATCGATTTACTGCTTTTCTAGGGGGTTATTATAAGCGAACGAGAGTTCCACTAATTAACCTAGGATTAGACGTTATTCGCTTCGAGAGAGGGTTTAACATAGGTTAGGGAGTCTCACGGATCAAACTAAGTAAAAGAAATCATATAATTTAAAGGTCTAGGTGGATTCTTCCTGAGGGTATCGTCGCAATCAATTGAGTTTTTCTTCAAAGTTATTTTCCTATTCGTCTTCTTTGTCTTTGTGTCCTTAGTTTAGTTTTCGTCAAAAGCAACTTCACTCTAATTTTAAGGCTAAATAATAAAAAGAAGGTTAGTATTAGTACTTTTAGTTCCTTTGGGTTCGATATCCGGTCTTGCCTAAGCTATACTACTATTCGATAGGTACAATTGCCTTTAATCGTTGTCAGAGTTAGTTTTCAGGTATTGATCATTCTTTTATAAATTTTAAAACTCTGATTTACAACGATCAAGTTTTTGGCGCTGTTGCCGGGAACTAAAATATGAAGAAAGCTCTATTTTTATTACTTTAGCCATTATTTTATTCGCAATTTATTTCTTTTATTTTCTTAGGTTAAATTTTAACTTTTCTAATTTTTATTATTTTATTTCTTTCCCTTTTATAGGTACCTCTAGTTTATGACTAGAAGGAATCCGAGAGGACCTTTGGTATACGATAGTGATATCGAAGCAACCACTCGAAGGAATCGTCGGGAAACCAGGCGAGCCCTAGATTACATAGAAAGAGAGGAGGAAAACAGATCCAATCCTACTGAAGGGATGGTCGAAAACAACCCACCACTACGTGATGTGGGGGATCACAATGCTCCATGTACAATGTTTGATTATGCGAAACCGCATTTAGCAGGAGCAGGATCTAGTATTGTTAGGCCTGCTATATCTACAAACAATTTTGAATTAAAGCCTAACTCAATACAAATGATTCAACAGTGTGTTCAATTTGATGGTTTGCAGGACGAAGACCCAAACATGCATATAGCTAACTTTTTAGAGTTCTGTGATACCTTCAAAATAAATGGAGTTTCTGATGATGCCATCCGTCTTCGGTTATTTCCATTTTCATTAAGGAATAAAGCCAAATAGTGGTTAAACTCGTTACAGCGAGGGTCAATCACTACATGGGATCAAATGACCGAAAGTTTTTGATGAAATATTTTCCACCAGCCAAAACGGCTAAACTACGTAATGACATCTCTTCCTTTGTGCAGTTGGATTTAGAGACACTTTACGACGCATGGGAGAGGTTCAAAGATCTCTTGAGGAGGTGCCCACACCATGGTTTACCCCTGTGGCTACAAGTCCAAACCTTCTACAACGGAGTAAACCCCTCAACAAGGCAATTGATAGATTCAGCCGCCGGTGGAATGCTGAACAACAAAACTCCTGAAGCAGCCTACGAATTCATTGAGGAGATGTCTTTAAACAAATATTAATGGCAAGCTTCGAGGACCAAACCGACAAAGTCGGCAGGAGTTTTTAACGTCGACACCATGACCATGCTATCAACGCAACTTGAGATGATGAATAAAAAGCTTGATAGTTTGTGTTCTTTACAGATACATCCAGTCATGCAGTGCGACACTAGTGGAACTATGGTGAATCCTGAGTACCCACCCTACCAACCAGGAGCAGAAGATGAACAGATAAACTATATACGTAATAATTTCTGATCTAATAATAATCCTTATAGTAACACTTACAATCCAGGTTGGAGGAATCACCCAAATTTTTCGTGGGGAGGACAAGGCAATCAAGGAAATCAAAGGCAAAACTTCTGAAATCAGCCTTATCCACAGGATAAGAAGCTAACCATCGAGGAACATATCCAAGAAGCTGACAGAACAATCAAAAGCAATGAAAACCGAATGGAAGAACTTGCTAAGTCAGTCAAGGAAGTAAGCAAAGCCGTTGAGCAACTTGTAAAATCAATGTTAGAACGACCGCAAGGACGCTTACCTAGTAACATCGAAATTAATCCTAAGGAGCAAATTCAAGCTATCTCACTTCAGGATAGTAAGGAAATAGATACACCTAACCCAACTCCAGAAAGTAAGGTAAACGAAGAAACAACAGAGGTGGTACGAGAAAAGCCAAAACCGGTAGTCAAGGAGTACAAACCTCGTATACCCTATCCCGCAGCATTACAAAAAGACTATTCAGAGGAGCAGTTCGGTAACTTTCTTAAACTTTTAAAGAAATTACATATGAACTTACCTTTTCTTGAAGCTCTTTTCCAGATGCCAGACGCTAGGAAATTTTTAAGACAGCTCTTGACCAACAAACGTAAAATAGATGAAGAGCACCACGTGGAATTAAACGCAACATGCTCAGCAATGTTACAAAATAAACTACCACAGAAGCAAAAAGATCCAGGGAGTTTTACAATTCCATGTTTAATTGGTAGTTTAAATATTGATAATGCGTTAGCTGATTTAGGGGCAAGCATAAATGTTATGCCTTATACGTTGTTTAAAAGACTAGGTCTAGGGAAACCAAAACAAACTAAGATGAGTATTCAATTAGCGGATAAAACTGTTAAAATTCCTAGGGGCATTATTGAAGATGTTCTCGTAAAAATCGATAAATTTGTTTTCCCAGTAGACTTCGTTGTTTTAGACATGGATGAGGATAATTCAATCCTTTTAATTTTAGGAAGACCTTTTCTAGCAACTGCCAAGACTAAAATTGACGTTGCCATAGGTGAACTTAGACTTTGTGTAGGTGACGACTCAATAAGTCTTCAAGCCCTCGATTCAGCTAGGTCGTCAAGGAATCAAGGTAAGCAAGAAAATTCTTTCGATAATCATTTAATTTCACCTTCTTTCTAGGAACCTCCAAAAAGGAAACGATTGAACCAGATCCTCAGTTCAGTGCTGACAAAGAAACAACTCACGAAGAACAAAGGACCTAAATCGATGACCTAAATGAATGGAAAACACACTTCAAGGAAAAACTAGGGTTACACAAGGAAGAACAGGAAACACGGGTCAAAGAAGAGCCAGATTCACACACTGTACAACCAGAGGAACCACCAGAAGAGCTCGTGGGAACATCAAATCACTATAAGATAGGAGATCAAGTTCTGTTAGATAAAACCGAGCCTCACATCACCATAACAAACCTGAAGGAAAAGGGAGAACTTCTTCTTAAGGTGCATGATATCTTCCCACAAGGAATAGTCGAGGTAAGTAATCCTACCTTTGACACTTTCAAGGTAAATATTTCTCGACCTCAATTTTGTTATAAAACTAAAACTGTAGACATGAAGGAAGATATTCAAACTTTTAAACCTCCCTAAAATTTTCAAACACGAGAAAGGTCTGGCTTAAGACTATAAACGAGCTCTTCTTAGGAGGCAACCCGAGTACTAACTCTATTTCTTTTTGCATTTTTACATTTTCTTTTCTCTTTTCTTTTCCTTTTTAACTAACCAAAAGTGCAGGATTATAGACCACATGGCCTTACACACGGCCGTGTCCGTGGCCGTGTGGACCACCAAAACCACCACACTAACAGGACAGAGGTCGTGCAGTCAGCCCAACCACCACCCCAACGTCATAGATCCAACCACTCTCGACATGGGCACCGACAGATATGGCACGACCGTGGCACCAACCATGTGAGGCTACCAACTTCCATTCCACGGACAGAACACGCCCATGCCACAAACTGTGTAAAATTACTGAGGTTACTGACTTATCGAGCACGGGTAAGACATGTCCGTGTCATATGACCGTGCCAACAAAGAAACATCATGAACACGGGCGTAAAAGGATCAAGCACGGGCATAGGGTGACAACACCTTCTATAACACGGCCGTGTGAGGAGGCCGTGTAATTCGACACATCCTGGGAACACGGCCGTGGGGAGCAGAAACAAATGAACGTCTATTTAAATCTCTCCTCTCTTCTCCTTTCCCCCATCTGATTTCATCCTTGTTTTCTTTGTTTCTACTCTCCTCCATCTCAAGAATTCTCCACTTAATACGGCTCTAGATCCTTGAGCAAGCCAACACCATGCCAAAGAAGCGTAAAAGGCCATATTCTGCAAAGGAGAACGATCAACATGAGTTCATGCCGGTAGCTTCCTCTCAACACCAAGCCAAGGACATATGAGACCATTTATTTTTTGTTTCGCATTTATCTTTTCCTTTATTTTCCTTCTTTTTAACTATCTTATGCTTAATTTTTTTTATTTCATTTTAGTTTCTTAGTGTCAGGTTCTAAGGGCTGCTTGGGAATCACGCCACTTCCGCCACCGCCAGCACCTCCGTCAGCTTAGAAGTCACACCCACCTCGCGAACCACCTACCAATAAGGATTCTCAAGCTCCTTTATTTCCTAGCCTTAGTCTATTTTCCTTCTAAGTCTCTTTCTCTTTATCTTTCTTGTCTTTATTTATATATTTTTAGTTTATTTTCATTAGGTCTTAATAAAGCCTGGCTATTTCTCAAAGCGCTACCCAATTTCTTCATCTAGCGCAGGAACGTTATCATCACCGCCACCAAAGACACTCATTTAGGAAAACATCCACAAATCAGGGAGTAATTCTTTCCCCTTCTCTTTTGGTTTATCTTTAAAATGTCATTATCTATTTTTGTACATTGAGGGCAATGTACATCTTAAGTGTGGGGGGAATGCCTAATTTTTTCTCAAACACTGAGGATAAAAGTGTCTAAATTTTGCATGATTCTCAAATCCCTGATTTAATCTTGTTTTCATTGATATGTTTTTGAATAAGTCATAGTTAATTGTACATTGATGTGTAATTTAAGGAATACTAGAAATCAAGCATGATAAGTCTGTTTTTCAGACATTAAAATTTTTGCTAGGTTGTTGACCTGAAATTAAATTCTACCCTGAAATTTGAAATTTATAAGGATGATGTCAAAACACCCATAATTTTTGTGAGTATTTGAACCTTATAGAGCATATATTCTTTTTCATGCTCAGTTTTTGATTATGAGTGTGTCAACCATGAACTGTTATTCTAGAACTTGCCTCAATTAAACATGTGAAGACCACAGTTATGATTTGATATACCGAGATGATAAAGGCCCTTAAGTTTCAACCCACTTACTCCATTAAAAAGCCTACCATCATAATTAACCCTTAGTGAACCCCGTTGAGCCTAACAGCCCTTTTTATTAACTTACCCGCTAAATTTAACCCAAAACCCTTTGTATTTGTTATCACCCTTTATTTTTTATTATCCCTTAATCGAGATTTGATTTGAGCTAGTTACCTATGTTTATTATTTTGGTAGTTAAATTTACATTATATTTAGTTTTTTCTTAAAAAAAGACATATTCAAGTTTTCAATATTAGTAGTATGTAAAGTGAGCTTACACAATCAAAGACTAATTCCCAAAAGGAAAAGCTCGTATTAGTAGGATTTTTATTATTCAGTAAATGTAAATATTATCTTACAAAATTTTAAATAGGTAACTTATCAATTCAATCTCGATTTGAACCTTCTAATTTCAGCTTTTATCCACACCTTTAACCCTAGCCCCGTTACAACCTTAACAAAGACCTTTTGATCTGTTTATCATATCATTTCACAGTGGTGGAGATTTGATTTTCAAGCAAGCCTATGGGATTAACTTTTCAGGTTCGACTTATGAGTGCTAAATTTTGACCCTTAAACACTTTTTGAGTGATTTGAGTGAATCTTCTGTGAGGATATCAATCCTTGTCGGTTTTAAATTTAAGGTAATTATTTAGATGAAGGGAAACACCTATGTTTTCATGTTACAAATGTATGACTTATCTTGTTTGAATTTTTAGGAATCTTTGAGTTGAATTATCCATGTATAAATTATCTATGAATTAGGATAAGGCATTATTGATAGGAATTATTAGTCATGGAAAGTTCGTTTTAATTGTAAGTTGAGAATTTTGCTTGAGGATAAGCAAAAGCTTAAGTGTGGGGGTATTTGATAAACCATAAATATAACATATTTTAATCCCACATTTATTACGCTTTTTGATGATTTATCCTTTGATTTGTGTAAAAAGGTGCTCTTAATCCTTTCTTTTCATGTCTTACACTCAGGAAAGCACCAAAGGATGAAAAAAAAACGTAAAATAGGCTTAAAATGAAGCAAAATGGGCCTTTCCACGAAAACGACATTGCCTGGGCCAAGGACCACACGGCCGTGTCTCGACGAACACTTGGAGCATGGCCTCATCACCACCGCACACGGCCGTGCCAAAGTAGAAATTCGAACATAGTCAGGTCTCGACTTGCACGGGCGTGTGACATGGCCGTGCCTTTGTCGCTGGAAAGAGCAAATTCAGTCGAAAAAGGATACTTAGGGAGAAAGAATCGCATTCCAAGAGCTTATAAATATTCCCCAAGTACCACCTTTGAAGGGGCGTCAAAGCTAGGCCAAGGAGCCAAGCCGAGAAGGTCAGAGTTAGGGAATAACGCGAAGATAGCCAATTGATCCATCCTAGGAAGCCAGAATTATACTCAAGATGGTGGAATTCTCCTTCAATTCCTTCAGGGAGTTTTAGGATTTTCTTATGTTTTGTTTTATCTTTTCTCTTGAGATATTTTTTTGTTTAGTTATGAACTAAACCCTTCAGATACCTGAAGGGGATGAAACCTAGATAGATCTTTTTATTTGATTTTTAAGTTATATGATAAATTACTTGGTTTGTTCTTAATTATGTTGTTTAATTCAAATCTAATGTGCTTAGATAGAGGAGGAATAGACCCTGCCTAAGAGTAGATCTAACATAATTAAGCGGAGTTGATCGGGCGCCTAAAGATAGGGTTACGAGATTTTGTCGGATTTGGGTGAAACCTAATATGGGAGTCCATTGATCGATTTACTGCTTTCCTGGGGGTTATTATAAGTGAACGAGAGTTCCACTAATTAACCTAGGATTAGACGTTATTTGCTTCGAGAGAGGGTTTAACATAGGTTAGGGAGTCTCACGGATCAAACTAAGTAAAAGAAATCATATAATTCAAAGGTCTAGGTGGATTCTTCCTGAGGGTATCGTCGCAATCAATTGAGTTTTTCTTCAAAGTTATTTTCCTATTCGTCTTCTTTGTCTTTGTGTCCTTAGTTTAGTTTTCATCAAAAGCAACTTCACTCTAATTTTAAGGCTAAATAATAAAAAGAAGGTTAGTATTAGTACTTTTAGTTCCTTTGGGTTTGATATCCGATCTTGCCTAAGCTATACTACTGTTCGATAGGTACACTTGCCTTTAATCGTTGTCGGAGTTAATTTTCAGGTTTTGATCATTCTTGTATAAATTTTAAAACTCTGATTTACAGCGATCACGTATCATGCATGCTAGGACGTGACACAACTTTTGGTTTTTTTTGAGAATCAGCTTAACCATGGATTTGATACCAAACAGGAAACACTCCAAATCTGACCCTATGATAGGATCCAAGCTTGATGTGTCACTATTCAAAATCAAACTAAGATAGGATCCAAGCTTGATGTTGCACTACTCAAAATCAAACTAACTTATGGCAAAACAATTTGGCGGAAGCCTTATAAAATTATTAAAAAAGTATACATATAAACATATGATAGTTGTGGTTTTCCTGAAGTTTGAAATAAATCATTAACAGTTTGAAATAACGTTCAAGACATTTGGCGTATAAGTTCAAATATATTAACTTCATTAATCAGAATGTAATAATTCAAATCCAGACATTAATACTTAATAGAAATCTCGTAAAAATAGAGTTTTGTCAAAATAAAAGTTCTTTATGCAGTTCCTTTCCAAAATACATTTATACACTACCCAAAAGAGTCATGCATGATACAGAACAAAACAGTCAGCTCACATAGCAGTAACATGTAAACCGAAAAATATATAGGATTTTTTCTATGTAATTTATCTCCTTTTTACTTAAATCTATTGTTAAAACTAAGTAATTGTTTAATAAATTAATGAAATATGTAAAAATATGAAATTAGGACATAGAAATTATTAAAATGTGATTTTATGCTTTATTATATAGTTTTCATGCAATAAATGGCTTATTTTATATTAATTTGAATATATTATATATTTTAAGACATAAAGTGGGCCATGCATGATTAAATTAAATAATAAAATATAAAATTATATTTAATAATTCATTTTAAAATATTTCATTAATAACTTGGGCTTTAAGTAATTAATCAAATTGGATAAATTTTATTCTTTGGTCCTCTAACTTGTTGATTTATTTTGGACAGGTCTGATAGCTTTGCTGGATTACAAAACTGTCCAAATTGGAGACCAAGTCAACCCAATATTCGGCTGTACATGGCTGCCCATTTAAACCATTCTTTGGTTTAATTACACAAGGTCCTTGCAGTGTTAAAGAAATTAGAGATTTGCCCGAAGATTTACGATTGATCGATTCTTATCTTGAGTTGTGTGGCATCCAAAATTGCTTAAAAATCAAGTCAAAAGCCACTAAGCATGGTCGGCCACAATTTGAGGAGATTTGAAGAGGTTTACATTCACTATTTTTAGCAAACTATCCCCCTCTCCTCACCTATAAATAAGACCCTCTCATTCCCTCATTCATCATCCCTCAATCATTCCTCATTCATTCTCATCATTCATCATTCTCTCTTCACTCCAAATTCTCTTAACCTTTTCCATTCCCATGCTAGAGCATCATCTCTTCATAGAGATTTTAGCAATTAAGCCTATTAAAGAACCTTTGGTCGGCCACCTTGGAGAGCCATCAACAAAGGAGCAAAGCAAAGGAACGAAGAAGCCTCATCAGTCAGAGTCTTGGGTGACAGCCACTCTGAATTGGGTTTAATCTTTTTTTTCTTTAATTTAATCTAAAGATGTTTGCTATGTGTTCTTTATTCTTATTTACAACAATGTTAGCTTAATTTTATTTAAGCTAGGATGATTGCTTTGATTAAATACTATTTATTTGATTCATGCTTATAATGTTTGTGCCTCAATCGATCATGTTTTCAATTAAAATCAAGTTTGTATTTCGTTCATACGTGATTGAAATGTACCTGAATTATCTAAGCGATCCTGACCAGACGACGGCTAATGGACACATAATTGAAATGTGCACGCTCAATTTAGATCTTGACCCGATTAAATTGTAGGTTGCATAACAACTCTGACCAAGCTCTGTTATATGCATAGTTTTTAGATTTGTGTGATTAAACTATTTCAAACCTGACACGTCCCTGTTACCTCACACGAATGCTAAGAAACCCTTAGTAAATAAGGATCAGTAAAATGCATATTTACTAAGTAAAGGATTCCGAAAGGACCTAATGTGGTTTCCAAACTCATGAAAGATCGAGTTGCCATGGAATATTTTTTCGAATGTTATTAAGCATGTTGATAATAAATTGAGTTTAATTAAAGTAATTGTCCTAGTTTATTTATGTTATAATTGTTGCAAATTGTGTTTAATTTTACTAAAATCTATTTCATTCATATAGTTTGCATACTTAGGATAATTTGCATTAGGAATAATTGTTTTTAGTTTAATATATTTTAATAACCACTTCTCAACTATATTGTGTTTTTATTTACCAAATTGTTAATATAATTTTACAAATTAAGTGACTTAGCACAAATACAATCCCTGTAGAGATGATAACTCGATACTTACTTATTACTTGATAACGACTGTGTACACTTGCACAAACCTAAGTGTTAGAAGTTTTTGGCGCCGTTGCCAGGGATTGTCAATTGTTGCCATAGTCATTTTTTTTCGTGAAATTATTTATTTTCAATTTGATTCATTTCTAACATTACTAACTTATTCTTTTTAATTTTTGTGATTTTCTTTTTAGGTGTTTATGAGCATAGATCAAATTATCGATTTACTTCCTGTAGACCCTAAAATTGAATGAACTTTCAGACAAAGAAGACGTGAATGAACAGCTCAAAGACAAGTCGAGATGGACCTTGGAAATCAGAATCAAGACCAAGGTAATGAAGCTGATCATTACGAAATCCCATCCTCTTTGCCGATGATAGGGATCGATGCATCAGACAATATGCCGTGTCGCTTTTCAGTGAGTTAAATCGAGGAATTAGAAGGCCAGATGTTGAGGCAGTTCAATTTAAATTGAAACCAATGATGATTCAAATGCTATAAACGGTGGGCCAATGCAGTGGTATGCCCACGGAAGATCCACATCTCCATCTTCGATTGTTTATGGAGGTGAGTGATTCATTCAAGATAGCCGGTGTGACTGAAGACGCACTGAGGTTAAAGTTGTTTTCATACTCATTGCGAGATCAAGCACGAGCATGGCTCAATTCATTTCCACCAAGTTTCACATCTACATGGCAAGAATTAGCAGAGAGATTTTTGGTTAAGTATTTCCCACCTAGCAAAAACACTAAGTTGAGGAACGAGATCACAACTTTCCAACAATTGGATGACGAGTCTTTATATGAGGCTTGGGAGCGATTTAAGGAGTTACTTCGTAAGTTTCCTCATCATGGGATTCCTCATTGTACCCAGTTGGAGACATTCTATAATGGTCTCAATGCACATACAAGATTGATGGTAGATGCTTCCGCGAATGGTGCAATTTTGTCTAAGTCTTGTAATGAGGCTTATGAGATCATCGAGAGGATCGCGAGTGATAAACCGTAATATGTACATATTTTAATCCCACATTTGGCATACTTTTGGATGATTTATCCCCTGATTTGTGGAATTTGATGCTCCCAATCATTTAATTTCATGTTTTATACTTAGGAAAGGATCGGAGGATGAAAAGAACAAGAATCGGGCCAAAAATGGAGAAATGGGCCAAAGTACAAAATTCACACGGCTTAGAGAAATCCACACGATCGTGCCTCTTTAGCAGATCCGAACACGGCCTAGATTCGATTTGCACAGGCGTGTCCCTGACGTGACCTGTTGTAATTCTACTAGGAAAAGGGTACTTAGAGGCAAAGAAAGATATTCCAAAAGCCTATATAAACACCCTACAGGGCAACCTAAAGGGGAGCATTCAGGTAGGCCGAGGAGCCAAGCCAGAGAGGGCCGAATTGTGGGATTTACTCGAAGACAGCCAATTGATTCATCTCAAGAAGCCGGAATCATACTCAAGACGGAAGATATTCCCTTTAATTTCCTTCAGGGGGTTTTAGGGTTTTTCTTATGTTTTGTTTTATACTTTCTTCTGAGGTGTATTCTTTTATAAACATGAACTAAACCCCTTAAATACCTGAGGGGGATGAAACCTAAGACGGATCTTGTTATTATTTTCTGAACTATATGATAAATACTTGATTTGTTCTTAATAATGTTTCTTAATTCTTGCTTTGATATTTTAGGATATTGATTCAAGTATTGATGTGCTTAGGCAGTGGAACAAAAGTCCCTGTTTAAGAGTAGATCTAGCATAGTTAAGCTGAGTTGATCACACTCCTAGAGATAGGACGCATTTAAAATCACTTGATTAGGGTCAAACCTAATATGGGAGTCCGTAGATTGAGTTAATGCAACACTAGGGGTTTTAATTAGAAAAAGATTTCAATTAATCAACCTAGGGTTAGACATTAGCAGCCTCGAGAGAGGTATTAATATAAACTAGGGAATCCTACGGATCAATTCAAGTGAATAGATCGTCTGGTTCAGAGTTAAATAGCAAGTGAAGTCTAGGTGGATTCTTCCTCGGGTATTGTCTTAATCAATTGGTCTTCCTAAAAGTATTTCCCCAATTCACTCTCTGTGTCTTAGCATCTTTAGCTTAGTAATTAGTTAGTTTTAGATTAAACAACGATTCCCTTAATTCTTAGGCTAAATAATAAAAAGATAGTAATTACTAGTACTCTTGGTCCTTGAGGATACGATATTTCCAGTCTTGCCATAGCTATACTACCAAACGATAGGTGCGCTTGCCTCAATCGTTGTCATAGTTAACTTCTAGGCTCTATTATTCATTATTTAAATATTAAGACTTTCAGACACGATCAGTGAGTAATAAATATCAATGACCAACAAATCGAACATCTTCAGGAAGATGTGTACTTGGAGTTCATGAAGTTGACACCCTCACTTCGTTATTAGCTTAGGTATCGTCTATTTCTCTATGTTAAAACAATTTACCGCTAATAGTGCTATTAATTTTGCAGCTCAGCCACCAAGTCCGTTTGAAGTAGTTTCCTGCGTGTACTGTAGGGAAGGTCATTCTTTTGAGAATTGTCCATCAAGTCTCGAGTCAGTGTACTATGTGGGGAACCAATATCAAAATAGGAGTGGACAAGGACCCCAGTCCAACTTCTACAATCTTTCATGGCGTAATCATCCTAACTTTTCTTGGAGCAACTAAGGAAATAGACCGAACAACAACTTATTGCAGTAAAGTCCCAACCAATCTCAAGGGTTTAATCAGCAAGCTCTAAAACCACCTCAGGTTGAGGCATCAAATAGTTTGGAGAACTTGTTGAAAGCATACATGGCAAAGAATGACTCTTTGATCCAAAGGCAAGTAGCAACATTGAAAAATTTAGAAAACCAAATGGGTCAGTTAGCTATAAAGCTTCGTAATAGACCACAAGGAACCTTGACGAGCGATACTGAGAATCCAAAAAATTTGGGTAAAGAACATATTAAGGTAGTGGCATTACGAAGTGGTAAAATTCTAGAACCCCGATTGATTGATGTCGAAGATAAGCCCGGTGAGAAGAATCAACCAACTGTTGAAATTCCTACACCAAAGGAATCAAAATCTGCAAAGTCTGACAAGGTAAACCCTAACTTAGTGAATTCAGATATTTTAACATCTTCTTTGGATACAGATTTACCTACTCAGAAAAGTTGTCCAGTTCAATCGAAAGTTCCATCACCTCCATATTCGCAAAGATTGCAGCAACACAAGCAGAAACATGAGGTGCAATTCAAGAAGTTTTTGGATGTTCTGAAGCAGTTACACATCAATATTTCATTGGTGGAGGCTTCAGGACAAATGGTGAATTATGTGAAGTTTATGAAGGATATACTGTCCAAGAAGAAATGACTGAGTGAGTATGAGACTGTTGCCTTGAAAAAGGAGTGCAGCGCGTTCTTGCAGAACAAATTGCCACCGAAATTGAACGACCCAGGAAGTTTTACTATACCTTGTAACATTGGTGGATCTTACTGTGGTAAAGCTTTGTGTGAATTAGGAGTGAGTATCAACTTGATGCCTAAATCTATTTTCAAGATGTTAGGGATAGGTGAAGTAAGACCTACAACTGTGACACTTCAGTGAGCGGATCGATCTTTAGCATATCCCAAAGGAAAGACCGAGGATGTTTTGGTAAGAGTTGATAAATTTATTTTTCTTGCTGATTTCATTGTCTTAGATTTTGAAGCAGACAAGGAAGTGCTGATCATCTTTGGGAGACATTTCTTAGCCACGGGAAGAACGTTAATTGATGTGCAGAAAGGTGTGATAAACTATAAAAGTAACATATTTTAAGCCCATATTTAGTATGCTTTTGGATGATTTAAGCATTGAATTGTGGAAATTGGTGCTCTTTATCCTTTGTTTTCATGTTTTATACTCTGGAGAGCACCGGATGACGAAAAGAATAGAAAACGGGCCCAAAATAGAGTAAATGAGCCATATCACGAAATCCACACGGCCTGGACCCAAGCCACACGGCCATGCCTAATTCAACAGGCTCGAACATGGCCTGGCCACGACTTACAAAGGCGTGTGCCATGGGCGTGTCCCTGTCGCAAGAAAGAAGAGTTTCACTCGGATTTGGATACTTAGGGGCAAAGAAACATATTCAAAAGCCTATATAAACACCCTAAGTATGACCAGAAAAGGGGGAACCCAAGGCTTTAGTCAAGGGGTGTCCGACTAGGCCAAAGAAAGCAGATTTTTGGAGATTTACTTGAAGATAGCCAGTTGATTCATCTCAAGAAGCCGGAGTTATACTCAAGACGGAGGATCTCTCCTTCAATTCCTTCAGGGGGTTTTAGGGATTTCTTATGTTTTGTTTTATCTTTTCTTCTGGGATGTTTTCTTTTATTATTATGAACTAAACCCTCAGATACCTGAGGGGGATGAAACCTAAGACGAATCTTGTTATCACTTGCTGAACTATATGATAAATATTTGACTTGTTCTTAATTATTTGTTCTTAATTCTTGTTTTGATATTTCCAGGATATTAATTCAAGTGTGATGTGCTTAGGTGGAGGAGCAAAAGTCCCTGCCTAAGAGTAGATCTAGCATAGTTAAGCAGAGTTGATCGCACGCGTAGAGATAGGGTGACGAGATTTTTCTGGATTAGGGTGAAACCTAATATGGGAATGCATAGATCGAGTTAATGCGATTCTAGAGGTTTTAATTAGAAAGAGATTTCAATTAATCAACCTAGGGTTAGACATTAGTCGCCTCGAGAGAGGGATTAATATAACTTAGGGAATCTTACGGATCAAGTCAAGTGAAGAAATCGTCTGGTTTAGAGTTAGATAACAAATGAAGTCTAGGTGGATTCTTCCTTGGGTGTCGTCTTAATCAATTGGTTTTTCTTCAAAGTTATTTTCCCAAATTCTTCAAAGTTATTTTCCCAAATTCATTCTTCTTTGTCTTAGAGTTTTTAGTTTAGTTGTTAGTTAATTTTAGATTAGATAAAAATCACTTTAATTCTTAGGCTAGATAATAAAAAGAGAGTTAGTATTAGTACTTTTGGTTCCTTTGGGTTCGACATTTCGGTCTTGCCTAAACTATACTACTGTTCGATAGGTACGCTTGCCTCAAATCGTTGTCATAGTTAGTTTCCAGGTTTGATCATTCTTTTTATAATTTTTAACACTTTGACATCGCGAAAACAATGATAAAGTTTTTGGCGCCATTGCTGGGGAACTGAAATATTAAGAAAGCTTAATTTTTATTACTTTAGCCATATTTATTTTTATTTTTGCAATTAAATTTTAATTTTATTTTTCTAAATTTTCTTTCATTCTTTCGCTGCTTTCAGGTACCTCTAGTTTATGACTAGAATGAACCCGACAAGACCCTTACTCTACGACAGTGATATTGAAGGTACCATTCGTAGAAATCGCAGAGAAATAAGGCGAAGCTTAAACTACATAGACGAAGAGCAAGAAGACGAAATAAATACCACGAAAGAGATGGCTGAAAATAATCCGCCACATCTAGAGATGGCCGAAAATTATGCTCCACACACTATGTATGATTATGCTAAACCTAGTTTAACAGGAACTGAGTCTAGTATTGTTAGGCCTACTATTGCTGCAAATAATTTTGAACTAAAACCTAACACTATACAGATGGTACAACAGTTTGTTCAGTTTGATGGTTTGCAGGATGAGGATCCTAACACACACTTAGCGAATTTTCTAGAATACTGTGATACCTTCAAGATAAATGGCGTTTCTGATGATGCCATCCGTCTTCGGTTATTTCCATTTTCTGAGAAATAAAGCCAAACAGTGGTTGTATTCTCTCCCATGAGGGTCAATCACTACATGGGATCAAATGACCGAGGAATTTTTATTAAAATATTTCTCACCGGCCAAAACGGCCAAATTAAGGAATGATATCTCTTTTTTTGTGCAGATAGATTCAGAAACACTTTACGATGCATGGGAAAGATACAAAGACTTGTTAAGGAGGTGCCCACACCACGGATTACCTTTGTGGCTACAGGTCCAAACTTTTTACAATGGTGTGAACCCCTCCACAAGACAACTAATTGATTCAACCACCGGCGGAACCTTGACCAACAAAACTCCTGAAGCAGCCTACGAGTTTATAGAGGAGATGTCACTGAATAACTATCAGTGACAAGTTACAAGGACAAGGCCAACCAAAGCAGCCGAAGTTTTCAACCTTGACGCAGTAACCGTGCTATCAAATCAGGTAGAGTTGCTACATAAAAAATCTGATAGTTTTTATGGTTCTTCGCAGGCACATCCAGTTATGCAGTGCAACGCAAGTGAAGGAGTGGTGAATCCTGAGTACCCTTATAGCAATAATTTCTGATCTAACAATAACCCTTATAGCAATACTTATAATCCAGGTTGGAAGAACCACCCCAATTTCTCATGGGGCGGTTAAAGAAATCAAAGGCAACAGCCATCCCAAAACTTCCAACAACAGCCCTACCCACAGGAAAAGAAGCCGAACCTTGGAGAGATGCTGATAAACTTCATAGTAGCCTCAGAAATATGGTCTCAAAATACAGAAACATGTTTCCAAAAGATAGAAACAAAACTTGAGGCATTGACACAAGAGTTCAAGGAACTTACTAAATTAGTTTCTGAAACACGATCAGAAAGCTTACTTAGGGAAAAAAAGCAGGTACAGGCAGTGACACTGAGATATGGAAGGGAGTTAATCGAAACAAAGAAAGAGGTACCACATGAAACCGATAAAGCAAAGATAACACCGACCAGTGAGGAAATTAAACCAACAATCCCATATTCAGTAAAGTTAAAGAAAGACTGCCTAAACGCATAATATGGTAAATTTCTTAAACTTTTCAAACAACTACATATTAACTTACCTTTTGTTGAAGCTATTTCGCAGATGCCAACATATGCAAAATTTTTAAAGGAGCTTCTAACAAATAAAAGGAAGTTCGAAGAAATTTCAACGGTGGAGCTTAATGAAGAATGCTCAGCTATCATCCAAAACAAGTTGCCAACCAAATTGAAAGATCTAGGAAGTTTCACTATTCCTTGTTTAATTGGTAGTTTGAGCATAGAGAAAGCATTAGCTGATTTAGGTGCCAGTATTAACCTAATGCCTTATAAAATGTTTAAGCAACTTGGTCTCGAGGAACCAATACCCACTAGGATGAGTATTCAGTTAGCTGACAGATCTGTTAAGTATCCTAGGGGAATTATTGAAGATGTTTTGGTAAAAGTAGATAAATTTATATTCCCTGTTGATTTTTTTGTGCTCGACATGAATGAGGATGTAGAGGTACCTTTAATTTTAGGACGACCCTTTTTAGCTACTGCTAGGGCTGTCTTTAGTGTTGGTGATGGTAAACTTACACTAAGGGTAAGAGATGAGGAAATTGTTTTCCAAATTCACGATGCCATGCGATATTCTAGAGAACAAGATGATTCTTGTTACTTTGTTGATGCTATTGATCACATTTTTCAAGAATCTTTGCAGGAAATCATACACGGTGACATGATGGAACTGTGTCTTTCACAAGATGAGGGGAAAGATGACGATACCGATGAAAAGAATCCCAATGCATCATTTTCTAGACAGATGAAAATAGAGGACATTGAGATTAATGACGAACTAAAACAGAAACCCTCTATTGATGAGCCACTCAAGCTAGAACAAAAACAATTACCAAAGAATTTAGAATATGCATTCCTGGGGGATAATTCTACGCTACCAGTAATCATCTCTTCGGAACTAGGACCCAAGGAGAAAGAAGAGTTGCTAAGGGTACTAAAGGAGCACAAAAAGGCCATAGCGTGGAAAACATCGGACATTAAAGGAATAAGCCCATCATTTTGCACCCACAAAAATTTAATGGAAGATGAGTATAAACCGTGTACGCAACCTCAGAGATGGTTAAACCCCAATATGAAAAAAGTTGTCAAAGTCGAGGTAAATAAACTTCTAAATGAAGGAATAATTTATCCTATTTCTGACAGCACTTGGGTAAGTCCTGTGCAGGTATTTCGGAAGAAAGGAGGCATGACTATGGTAACCAACGAAAAGAATGAATTGATTCCCACAAGAACAGTCACAGGATGGAGAGTCTGTATTGACTATAGGAAGTTGAACGACGCCACTAGAAAAGATCACTTCCCTCTACCCTTTATTGATCAGATGTTAGAAAGATTGTCTGGGCATATGTACTACTGCTTCTTAGACGGACTCTCCGGCTACTTCCAAATCCCAATAGCCCGTGAAGATCAAGAGAAGACAACATTTACGTGCCCATACGGTACATTTGCTTATCGTAGAATGCCTTTTGGATTATGTAATGCTCCTGCTACTTTTCAGCGCTGCATGTTGGCCATCTTTGATGAACTTGTGGAAGACATTATGAAGGTATTTATGGACGACTTCTCTATATTCGGTAATTCATTCCACCTTTGCCTTAAAAATTTAGAACGAGTTTTAATAAGATGTGAGGAAACGAATCTTGTCTTGAATTAGGAAAAATGTGACTTTATGGTTAGAGAAGGGATTGTGTTAGGACATAAGATTTCTAGTAAAGGGATTGAGGTAGATAAAGCAAAGATTGAAACCATAGAAAAATTACCTCCCCCTAGTTCAGTTAAGGCTATTAGAAGCTTTTTAGGACATACTGGATTCTATAGAAGATTCATTAAAGATTTCTCTAAAATAGCTAAGCCTTTAACAAAATTACTAGAAAAAGATGTTCCTTTCAATTTTGATCAGGAATGTTTAGACGCATTTAATATCCTCAAAGATAAACTAATAAATGCTCCGATTATAATTGCACCTGATTGGAATTTACCCTTTAAACTAACGTGTGATGCAAGTGATTTTGCAGTAGGTGCAGTTCTGGGACAACGAAGAGACAAGCATTTTCAGCCAATTTATTATGCTAGCAGAACATTGACACCTGCAAAAGAAAACTACACCACCACAGAGAAAGAATTGCTAGCTGTAGTTTTTGCTTTTGACAAATTTAGGCAGTATTTAATATTATCTAAAGTTGTCGTTTATAATGACCATTCTGCTCTTTGTTATCTTTTAACTACTGCTGATGCAAAACCTCGGCTCATACGATGGATCTTACTCTTACAGGAATTTGATTTGGAAATACAAGATAAGAAGGGAGCTGAAAACCTTGCAGCAGATCACCTTTCTAGGCTTGAGAACCCACATATCGAAGAGCTCAACGAAAGGGAGCTAAACGACTCGTTTCTTGAAGAACAACTTTTTTCTATAACCAACTCTGAGGTACCATGGTTTGCAGATATTGCGAATTATTTAGCTACTAACATCTTGCCAAAAAGATTAACACATCACCAAAAGAAGCAATTCTTTGCTGACGCGAAAAACTATTTTTGGGAAGATCCCTTTCTTTTCCGTATATGTGCAGATCAAGTAATTCAAAGATGCGTTACAAAGGCGGAAGCAAGTAAGATCCTAGAACATTGCCATTCAGGACCTTCAGGAGGACCTTACAGCGGGATTAAGATAGCACACAAAACACTCGAATCAGGATTCTACTGGCCAACTCTTTTCAATGCTGTTTCGTGTGATAAATGCCAGAGAACAGGTAATATCTCTAAACGTGATAAAATGCCTCAGACATATATGTTATCATGTGAGATATTTGATGTATGGGGTATTGATTTTATGGGTCCGTTCCCTAGTTCATTCGGAAATAAATATATCTTAGTAGCAGTAGATTACATGTCAAAATGGGTGGAAGCCCAAGCTTTACCTACTAACGATGCTAGAGCTGTAGTAAAGTTTCTTAAGAAACTTTTCTCTCGTTTTGGAACACCCAGAGCAATCATTAGTGATAGGGACTCACTTTTGCAATACTCAATTTGAAAAAGACTTAAGAAAATATGAAGTACACCACAGAACAGCTACCCCTTATCATCCTCAAACCAGTGGGCAAGTGGAAGTGGCAAATCGGGAGCTTAAGCGAATCCTAGAGAAAACAGTTGAATCAAATAGGAAAGATTGGGCAGTAAAAGTAAATGATACTCTATGGGCCTACAGAACAACATTTAAAACCCCTTTAGGGACATCCCCGTACAAACTTGTTTACGGAAAAAGTTGTCATCTACCATTCGAGTTAGAGCATAAAGCCTACTGGGCTATAAAATTCTTGAATTACGATCTTAAAACCGCAGGTGAGAAGAGGATAATACAGTTTAACAAACTAGATGAATGGCGAGATGAGGCCTATGAGAATTCACGACTATATAAGGAGGCAACAAAACGACGCCATGATGCTCATTTAAAACAATCAAAGCAATTCGAAATAGGAGACTGTAACATCCTAAAATTTGGAATTTTATGTGTTCCATTGTTTTTGGTGCTAAGCTTGTCAAATTATTAATTGTGTAAGTTTAAGGGGTCTTGAGAAGGCACGGGGTTTATTTGGACCTAGTAAAAAGATTATTAAATTAATCTTTAGAATTTTAGAACTAATTTGATTACTATATTAAGTATTTTAGTCATTGTTTATTTAGTTAATTAAAACTAGATAGAACTAATCACTATCGAAATGGTTACTCATGGTTGCAATGTTCTTATTTAGACTTTGAATGTTTTGGGCATTGATCAAACTACTTGCTTTATTTTGGTAGAAAATTACTTGAATATCAACTATTTTCAGGTACAATGTTGTCGTCACGAGGAAAGCGAACCGTAGCCACCACTTCTAAAAAACGAAAGGGACCCGACTCATTCTCTGCTGGCGCAACCACCAAAGTGCGCCACCGGTTCCTCTAATTCCCTCAAGCCGACCAAAAGGACCGTCACAAGGCACTACGGGTGCGACCTCTCGGCATCGGTAGATGCGTTGATTGAGCCGCTTTAGAGTAGGTCCGTCTCGTAGACGATGTCCGAGCTCTGCTTACAACCGATCCGTGGGATCAATTTTTTACCATCATCGAGCCTATGTACTTGGAGCTTACTTTAGAGCTCTTCTCTACTTTCCAACTCCAGACGGTGATGACACAATATGATGATCCGGGTACGATACAATTCTGCCTAGGAGGCACCATACGACAGCTGAACGTACCACAATTCGGGGCCGCACTTGGACTCTATACGGAAGACTTTGTAGCAGAGAATGACCTCTCCAAGCTACACTGCCAGTTTCACCTCACCCCCGTAAGCTGTTGGTATAACTTAGCCCCTAACATGGGCAATTACGACCCCAGTCGCTCCATGGCGACGGCCCTTGTCCCGTCCCTGAGGTACGTACATGCCATCTTGATCATACTCTTACAGGTCGACGCGAAAGCACCGGCGTCGTAAATACTCATGACGTCTATTACCTATGGTGCATGTCAAACGGGCACGTTTTCGACCTAGCTTACTTCATAGCCCTTACCATCGAACACCAGACAGAGCCACATAGGAGGGGGATCATATCGATGGGTCCATACGTCACACGTTTGGCTCAGTACTTCGGCCTCCTCCACACCGAGAACCAGACCTCTTTTCTCACACTGATTGGGCAGATGGTACCCTAGGGCATCCAGACTATGCCGCATATGAGGATGATCAAATATCAACATGGAACCGATCCTCCTCAATACCGACTAGCCCTTCCCACTGACGAGGAGGATCCCGAGGACATTACTGATGATGTCCCACCACCATAGGAGGTGCCACTCCCGAGCCAGCATCCCTCTCATGCAACAGATTCACTTTTGGACATTTCTGCACGCCTCACTCAGTTTGAGCACTACTGTACTCAACAATTCACTGATACCGCTCGATGATTTGACGGCATTGAGGCCACGCTTCAGCAGATTTGTCACCACTTTCATATATCGCCGCCTCGACCACCCAGCGACTCAGCAAATGACGAGGACCTTTGAGCCCTTTATCTTATCTTTATTTGCCATTATTATTATTATTATTATTTATGTTTAATTTTCAGTTATTAAACTTTTTATTTTGTCTTGTTAGAACTTTTATTTAGTACAGTTCAGTTTCTTTTATCACTGGCTATCTAACCCTCGAATATCTCTAACAACTTTCATTAAATATTTCTCCCTAAACATTTCGTTGATGACTTAGCAGATTAGATAGAATTAATATACAACTCAAGGAACAAAATTATCACTTATACCTAGTCATCACATCCATCATGAAACATCCTCTAAGGATCTCATCCATAATTCAGGAAGTTTCACTTCTCTCCCTACCTTATGATTTTATTATTAATGTGTTATTATCTATCCTTATACATTGAGGGCAATGTACACCTTAAGTGTTGGGGGGGTGAATAGTTATTTCGAGAAAGTGCCTAACTTTCTTCATTATTCTCAAATTCCTGAATTATACCTTGTCTTGAAGTAATTTTATCATATTATGATTAGAATGAAATTTCCTTTGATTTATGATTTTTATTGATATGTTTTAGATTAAGTCATTGATAATTGTGCATTGATAATTAAATTTGAAGAATACTAGAGAATCAAGCATGATAAGTCTATTTCTCAAAATTTTAAAATTTTTTAGGTTGTCTACCTGAATCTGAATGTTACCTTGAAGTTTGAAATTTACGAGGTTGACATCAAAAACCCATAATTTTTATGAGATTTTGAGCCTTTTAGAGCATATATTCTTTTTCTTGCTCACTTTATTGATTATGAGTATGTCAACATTGATCCGTTATTCTAGAACTTGCATTGTTTATACATGTCGAGACTACACATTTGATTTGATATACAGAGATGATAAATGCACCTAGGATTTAACCCACTCACTCCATTAAAAGCCTACCTTCATAATTAATCCCTAGTGAACTCATTTGATCCTAACAACCCTTTTTATTAACTTACCCACTGATATTAAACCAAAATCCTTTGTATTTGTTATCACCATTCCATTTGACTACTCTTATATCGGGATTTGATTTGATTGGTTGCCTAATTATTTTATTTTAGTAGTAAATTCATCATTTGACTTGTTCTTTAAAAAAAATGAAGTATATTCATTATTATTTCTGTGATTAGGTGAGCTTATACATTAAATTCCAATTATTGAAGAAGCTCGTATTAGAGTATTATCAATAGTAGTATTATTAGTTTCCAATTGATGTAATTACTTATATTCAGTTCGTTGTTTCTAGTTAGGTAATTTGTCAGGGCAATCTCGATTCTAACCTGTTAATTCAGCCTTTATCCACACCTTTAACCTAAGCCCCGTTACAACACTGTTAAAGACCTTTTGATTTGTGTATCATCTCATATTGTAGTGGTGGAGATTTGATTTTCATGCAAGCCTATGGGATTGACTCTTCATGTTAGACTTTTGAGTGCTTAATTCTAAACTTTAAACACTTCAAATGATTTGAGTGAATCTTTAGTGAGGATGTAAATTCTTGTCGATTTTGAATCAGAGGTAATTATTCAGGTAAGGGGAAACACCTATGTTTTCATTCTATAAAAACTATGACTTTGATTGTTTGAGTCTTTAGAACTCTTTGAATTGAATTATCCATGTATGAATTATCTTTGAATTATGATGAAACATTATTAATAAATATTATGAATCAAGGAAGCATTTTAATTATGAGTTGAGAATTTTGCTTGACGATAAGCAAAAGCTTAAGTGTGGGGGTATTTGATAAACCGTAAAAGTAACATATTTTAAGCCCACATTTAGCATGATTTTGGATGATTTAAGCCTTGAATTATGTAAATTGGTGCTCTTAATCCTTTGTCTTCATGTTTTATACTTAGGAGAGCACCGGATGACGAAAAAATAGAAAATGGGCCCAAAACTAAATGGGCCATATCACGAAATCCACATGACCTGGGCCCAAGCCACACGGCCGTGCCTCGTTCAACAAGCTCAAACACGGCCTGGCCATGACTTACACGGGCGTGTGCCATGGGCGCGTCCCTGTCGCAGGAAAGAAGAGTTTCACTCGGATTTGGATACTTAGGGGCAAAGAAACATATTTAAAAGCCTATATAAACACCCTAAGTATGACCAGAAAAGAGGGAACCCAAGGCTTTAGTCAGGGGGCGTCCGACTAGGCCAAAGAAGGAGATTTGTGGAGATTTACTTGAAGATAGCCAGTTGATTCATCTCAAGAAGCCAGATTTATACTCAAGGCGGATGATCTCTCCTTCAATTCCTTCAGGGGGTTTTAGGGATTTCTTATGTTTTGTTTTATCTTTTCTTCTGGGATGTTTTCTTTTATTATTATGAACTAAACCCTCAGATACCTGAGGGGGATGAAACCTAAGATGAATTTTGTTATCGTTTGCTGAACTATATGATAAATATTTGACTTGTTCTTAATTATGTGTGCTTAATTCTTGTTTTGATATTTCCGGGATATTAATTCAAGTGTGATATGTTTAGGTGGAGGAGCAAAAGTCCCTGCCTAAGAGTAGATCTAGCATAGTTAAGCGGAGTTGATTGCACGCCTAGAGATAGGGTGACGAGATTTTGCCGGATTCGGGTGAAACCTAATATGGGAGTCCATAGATCGAGCAAATGCGATTCTAGGGGTTTTAATTAGAAAGAGATTTCAATTAATCAACCTAGGGTTACACGTTAGTCGCCTCAAGAGAGGGATTGATATAACTTAAGGAATCTTACGGATCAAGTCAAGTGAATAAATCGTCTGGTTCAGAGTTAGATAACAAGTGAAGTGTAGGTGGATTCTTCCTTGGGTGTCATCTTAATCAATTGGTTTTTCTTCAAAGTTATTTTCCCAAATTCATTCTTCTTTGTCTTAGAGTCTTTAGTTTAGTTGTTAGTTGATTTTAGATTAGATAAAAATCACTTTAATTCTTAGGCTAGATAATAAAAAGAGAGTTCGTATTAGTGCTTTTGGTTCCTTTGGGTTTGACATTCCGGTCTTGCCTAAACTATACTACTGTTCGATAGGTATGCTTGCCTCAAATCGTTGTCATAGTTAGTTTCCAGGTTTGATCATTCTTTTTATAAATTTTAAGACTTTGACATCGCGAAAATAACGATCAAGGTGAACTCACCATGCGAGTTCAAGACGATTAGGTAACCTTTAACATTCTTAACGAGATGAAATTTCCTGATCAGACAGAAGAGTGCTCAGTTATAGAAGAGATAGAAACCTTGGTTTCTATGGAAAGCAATTTTGAAGAAGATCCATTAGAGAAAGCCTTAGATCTTGGCCCTTTGGAGGATGAAGAAGGTGAAGAAAACATGGCTTTGATGGAAGCCAATCCGAGAAATTTTATTCAATCAACACGGTTTGAACCATTGAAGTTGGAAGTTAGAGAATTTGTGCAACCCAAGTTCTCAATTGAAGAACCACCTAAACTCGAACTAAAGGTACTTCCTTCTCATTTGAAATACATTTATTTAGATGACTATTCTACTTTGCCTGTGATGATTTCAAGGGACTGACGAAAGATCAAGAGGAGCAACTAATTACTGTTCTAAAGAAATTTAAGAAAGCAATTGGTTGGACCATAGCTGATATTCGAGGGATAAGCCCTTCTTTTTGCATGCATAAAATCATTTTAAAAGAAGGTGAAAGAGCTCAACCTGATGGGCAAAGGAGGCTCAATCCTATTATGAAAGAAGTTGTGAGAAAGGTAGTGATCAAATGGTTAGATGCAGGAATCATCTATCCTATTTCAGATAGTTCGTGGGTAAGTCTGGTGCAGTGTGTGCCAAAGAAAGGTGGAATCACGATTGTTGAAAATGAGCGTAACGAGTTAATTCCCACGAGAACTGTTACCGATTGGAGAATCTGTATTGATTACAGAAAGTTGAACAAAGCCACTCGGAAGGACCATTTTCCATTGCCTTTTATGGATCAGATATTAGATCGACTGGCATGTAATTAATTCTAATTTTTTAGATGGCTATTCGGGATATAACCAAATAGTTGTAGCCCCAGAGGACCAACATAAAACAACCTTTACTTGTCCATACGGTACATTTGCTTTTAGGTGAATGCCTTTTGGTTTATGCAATGCATCTGCAACTTGTCAGCGATGCATGATGGTAGTATTTACTGATATGGTTGAAAATTTTGTTGAGGTTTTTATGGATGATTTTTCTGTTTTTGGTAATACTTATGATATCTATTTAAGTAATTTGGCTAAGGTACTGAAGAGATGTGAAGAGACGAATCTTGTTCTTAATTGGGAAAAATGCCATTTTATGGTCAATAAAGGGATTATCTTAGGTCATAAGATCTCAAAGAAAGGAATTGAAGTCGATAAAGCAAATGTGGACGCAATTGAAATATTACTGTAACAACCCAAACCCGGCCCAAATGCTATGACCGAATTTGGTTTGCTACGAAGAAAATATTTTGAAATCTTTTAAAAACCGATTCAACTTCTTGGTAAAAGATAGCGTCTTGTTAAAACAGTTGAGGTGTATAAAACCCATAGTTGGGTTTATTTTAAAAATATTTGTTAAGTCAAGTTAATATATACATATTTTATGCACCCGATGGTACTTTTAAAACCTTTACGATTGCTTTGGAAAACATGTGAACTCATTTTTATTAGTAAGCAATTTAAAACAAATATTAAAGCTTGTAACCATAATAAAATATTCTTAGGAGGCCTTATTACAACCCAATTAAAATTTAAAACAACAATCCAAAAATAAATAAACCGAAATTCAAAGTCTATTAAAATTTAAATCCCACTGCATGGCCACCTCGAGCCCCTCCGGCTCCATATTCGCGATCTACGTGTCACCTGAAAAAATTAAAGGAGAAAGTGAGTCACCAAGACTCAGTATGTAACCCTTCCCCCGGTTTAAGCAATTTCATACACACTTTATAACAATCAATATGCATAAGGTTATGTACCCAACCTAGCCAACCAAACGCCTCAGTCTACCCCGTTGTGGTACCAAACCACTGGTGGTGCCAAACCACTGGTGACGTATAGTCACAAATGTGATGCCAAATCACTGGAGGTGCCAAACCTCTGGTGTCCGAAGACACAAATCGGTTGATGGGGCCAACCCATCATGTGATACCAAATCACTGGCGTCAATCCCGTATTATCATCTGTGGGGCCAACCCACTGTGGTGCTAAGCCACTGGGACGAGACGCTATGAGGTGACAAACCTCTGGAGGTACCAAACCTCCGGTGATCGTAGTCACAATGTGTTACCAAAACACTCGTGTCCGCTGACACAATATCACCGCCCCTCCACTCATTTAACCCACGTGAGTCAAATACATGTTCGTGCAAATCATGCTAATAAATTTATTAGTCAACATTCATAGATTTATCATTGTTATATAACAAAAGCCGCACATACCAAATGTGCCACGCTTCCCAAAAGCATTAAATAGTAATCTCATGGCAATAGAGACTTACCCGTATCCTTGTTAATACCATGATGGTATTACATCCACATCTACACAACCGATTAGGCATAATATAACACTTAGCATATTAAAAAGTTATAAGGTGTGTATGTACACACCTGTTACCACTGAATAGTCTAAATCCCGAAAAGAGAAGTCGGCCACCCTAGATCTACTTGTCCCTATATTCGCCAAACACTTGTTAGTATTATGGCCTATTCGCCAAATCAAATTATTTGAGAGGGGTTCCTTGTGAACCCGAAACCTTACCCGAATGTCTTTGAACACAAGCCACTATACTCCAAATTTTTTTGCTTCCCTATAATCGGCAATCATTAGTAGCCATTTACTAGCCTTCGGCTTTTTAATCATTTAAAAGAATAATCTTATTAAAAGTAGATCCTTACCACCACTTACCAAAGTCGATCGTCGAGAATGGCTTAGATCGCTTGCTACACAAATCCCGAATCCTATAATCAATCGATTTCACAAGAGTGTTAATACCTTTTGCTTACAAATACCGAAATCGCCCTTACCCTTTGTAAAAAGTCGACAAAGACACGTAAGAGAAGGAAAATGGCATTCGGCCATGATTACTTACCCACCTTATGAACCGATTGGAGACGAGTTAAGAGAAGGTTACCCTTGCTTGATATTCGGCCAAAGAGGAAAATAATGGGGAGGAGGTAGAGTTTCGGCTAATGATTTGAGAAGAGAAAGGAAAGTTAAAAGATGAAAGACCAAAGTTTGGTAGATTCGCCAAGGTTTCGTAAGAAAAAAAGAGAAAATAGGAATAGGTGTTTCTGCTAGAGATTATAAGAATAAGAAAAGTGAATGGCAATGGGATTTTTGGTTTGAGAGAGAACGAAAGGAAAAATATCACAAAGTGAGAGCTAACCAAAAATTATGAAGAAAAGCTCAGAAATTTGGCATTATCCCCAATTACCTTGCCGTCCACTCCACTAAGGAATTCAAAATTCGCCAACTCTTGATTTTGAAATAATTCAAAAGAATTTGAATTAACATATGCCTACTTTTTCTCTTGCCAACTCTTGATATATTAATCCAATTAATCTTAATAATATCCTTGCTATTTAAAGAAGTTTAAAAGAGAAAACTCTCCCCTTGTGCTTTCCCTTCAAAGAGCAAAAGAGAGAATTTTGTGACTCGAACCAAGGCTCTCCTCACCCATTGTGGTGTCATATGTAGCTCCCCAAGTGGCCCTCCTTTTTGCCACTTTTCCAAGCTGATTTTTATGTCAATAAGTCCTCTATTTATTCTTGTAACCCCTACTTGCTAAGGCTCCCTGTCTTTAAAGTTCCCAAATTAAAATTTCTACTATCCCGAGCCAACTCAAGATCCTTAATTAAGTCTTACTACACCACAATCAATATCATAGCACTTCAAACTCAAGCAAAAATAATGTAAACACGAATAACCCCAATTTTAGGATGTTACGCTTCTACCCCCTTAAAAGAATGTCGTCCTCGAAATTACCTGATTAGAAGAGATGGGGGTATTGCTGCCGCGTTACATCCTCGGGTTCCCACGTAGTTTCTTCTGCACCATGGTTCCGCCATAGCACTTTCACTAAGGGCACTGACTTCCTACGTAGAACCTTTACATCTCGATCCAAGATCTGAACTGGTTCTTCTTCGAAAGATAAACCGAGTTTACTTCAATCTCCGCCACTGGCACAACATGCGACGGGTCTGACCGATATCGCCTAAGCATCGACACATGGAAAACGTCATGAATCTGATTCAACTCTACCGGCAGCTCGAGCTGATAAGCTACCGGTCCCACTCGCTTCAACACTGTATATGGGCCAATGAACCTTGGGCTTAGCTTCCCTTTTCGTCCAAATCTCAACACTTTTTTCCAAGGCGACAGCTTCAGAAAGACTTTGTCTCCTACATCATACTCCATTTCCTTGCGCTTCAGATCAGCATAAGACTTCTGTCTATCTGACGCTTCCTTAAGACGAGCCCGAATTACCTTAACCTTATCCTCAGTTTCTGTTACCAACTCTGGACCTAAAACTTGTCGTTCACCTAACTCCGTCCAACATGTAGGAGTATGGCACTTTCATCCATATAGTGTTTCGTATGGAGCCATCTAAATACTCGCTTGATAACTATTGTTATAAGCGAATTCCGCTAGTGGTAGATACTCTTCCCAACTACCACTGAAATCCAACACGCATCCCCTTAGCATATCTTCCAAAATTTGTACCACCCTTTCCGACTGTCCGTCAGACTGTGGATGGAAAGCTGTACTGAAATCCAATCGTGTACCTAACGCTTGATGCAACGCTTTCAAGAACCTTGACGTGAATCTCGGATCTCTATCCGAGATAATTGACATTGGCACCCCGTGCAATCTTACTATTTCAGCCACATACAACTTTGCTAGCCTCAGAAGAGGATAATCCATTCTTACCGCAGATAAAATGGTGACGACTTCGTCCGACGGTCCACAATCACCCAAATCGCATCCTTTTCTTTGCCGTCGGGGCGTGTTCGATTTAAATCCATAGTAATCCTTTCCCATTTCCATTGAGGATCTTTACCGGTTGAAGTAGCCACCGACGGCAAATCGGTGTTCAGCCTTAACTCCGGCGACACGTCGACACTTTCCCACAAACTCGGTCACCTCACGCTTCAACCCCGCCCACCGTAATCAAGCTTACAAGATCTCCATACATCTTGCTTCCTCCCGATGCATAGCGTATGGGCTGCTATGTGCATCTTGGAGAATTTTTCTGCTTAATTCCACATCCTTCGGCATACAAGTTCGCCTCTGGAAACACAAAGACTCCATCACTAGACAGATCTGCACTTTCCGGACCACCATCTTGAACTTGCACCCTCTTAGCATTCAACCTTTCATCCACTAACCGCTTTTCCTTAATCTCCACAATCCAAGTTGGCTTAACTTGGAGTTCGCTAAAAGACTCCCATCGTCATATAGACTCAAACGAGCAAACATCGCTTTTAAGTCCGACACGACCTTCCGGCTCAATGCGTCAGCCACCACGTTAGCCTTACCCAGATGGTACTCTATTGAACAGTCGTAGTCCTTTGACAGTTCAATCCATTGGTGCTTTGCCTCAAGTTCGATCCTTCGAGTCAAAAGATACCTCAAACTTTTGTGATCCGTGTAGACTATCGACTTCTCCCCATACGTATAATGTCTCCATATTTTCGTGAGAGCGAAGACTACAAATTGCGCTAGCTCCAAGTCATGCGTTGGGTAGTTAACCTCATGCGATCTTAATCGACGGGATGCATAGGCTACTACCTTCCCTTCCTCATCATCAACACACATCCCAAACCAAGATGGGACACGCCACAATGAATCAGTAAACAACTTCCCTGCCTCAGGCTGTACCAAAACCAGAGCTTCTGTCAAGATCTTCCTTAGCTTATCGAAACTTTCTTGCTGCTTCTCCGACCATACAAATAGGACTCCTTTTCTTAATAACTTAGTCAATGGCGCTGCAATAAGAGAAAATCCTTCCACAAATCTCCGGTAGTACCCCGCTAGACCCAAAAAGCTTCTAATTTTGGCCACTGACCTAGGCGGTTTCCAATCCAACACCGCTTCAATCTTGCGGAGATCCACTCTAATCCCTTCCGCTGACACCATGTGACCTAAGAAAGCCACCTCTCTAAGCCAAAATTCGCACTTACTGAATTTGGCATATAATTGCTTCTCCCTCAATACTTGTAGAACTATACGTAAGTGCTTATCATGCTCCTCCTCCGTCTTTGAATAAACCAATATGTCGTCTATGAATACCACGACAAATTGATCCAAGTACTGTTGGAATACTCTATTCATTAAGTCCATGAACGCCGCCGGTACGTTGGTCAATCCAAATGGCATTACCAGAAACTCGTAATGCCCATACCTTGTTCGGAATGCTGTCTTGTGCACATCAACCTCCTTCACCTTCAGTTGATGGTAACCCGATCTAAGATCTATCTTCGAAAACACCGACGCACCCTTCAGTTGGTCAAACAAGTCATCGATCCGAGGCAACGGATACTTGTTTTTGATCGTGAACTTGTTTAACTGACGGTAGTCGATGCACATTCGCATTGAACTGTCCTTCTTCTTGACAAATAGCACAGGTGCTCCCCACGGAGATATGCTTGGTCGAATAAACCCTCTATCCAAAAGCTCTTGAATTTGAGCCTTTAGCTCCACCAATTCCCTTGGTGCCATTCGGTACGGTGCTACGAACACACGTGCCCGCCTGTGTAGTAAGTCTATACCGAATTTAACTTCCCGATCCGGAGGCAAACCCGGAAGTTCCTCTGGGAAAACATCAACGAATTCTCCTACAGTTCGAACCTTCCCAACTGCTGACTCCTTAGCCTCCAAGGCACATATTCGAACCACAAACGCCTCGCAACCTTTCTTAACCATATTTTCAGCCTTCAAGGCAGACACCACGTTGGATAGGTAATCTCTTCTATTACCTATCATGACCACTTCACCCCTTCACCATCTTAAGAACCATGCGCTTTAGCAAAAGACAATCCAACCTCGCTCGATACTTAACCAACCAACTCCATTCCGAGGATCAAATCGAACTCCCAAACGGCGGCTCCATCAGATCTGCTACAAATACGACCCTTGGAGTTCTAGGGGTACATCCCTATAAAGCTTGTTCACAACTACGTAATGGCCTAAAGGGCTAATTACGCATCATCTCCTAGAAGCGCTTTGAGTCTAGGTTCATAGTCTCTACTACACTACTAGCAACGTATGAGTGCATCGAACCCACATCAATTAGTGCAACATAAGGAAGACCGAAAATTAAAAACGTACCGGTTATGACATCCGGTGCGTCACCCTCCTCGCGACGTCTCGCCGCATAAACCAATCCAGCCGCCTTGCCTCGTGTTGCTCGCGCGCCTCGCCCCGAGTTCCGTGACTCTATTAGGACCATTGCCGCTCTACCATTACCGTGACCTCTCTGTGGTCCCACATTCTTATTCTGAGTACGGTTCTGCCCCTCTGACTGATTCTGAGCTCACTTCCGGGGACAATCCCTCACACGGTGATCCAAAGACCCACATTCAAAGCAACCCCTCTCACCGGTCCAACAACCTCCCCAATGGGATTTTCCACACATGATTACACCGAGCCGGTCTCTCGATTAGTAGCCATGGGCCTTACTCACCGATTTGGCCCACTCGCCTAGCCTTTTCTAAACATTACCACTTGACCTGCACGACCCAAAGCCTCTTTTCACTTATTCTTATCATAATTACGCCTCACGGACTCCTTGATCCCTTCGGCTACCTTAGCCTTCTCCACTAGCGATGAAAACTCACGAACTCTGTGGAGCAATTATCACCTCAAGTCATCTCTAAGCCCGTCCCTCAAAGCGGACACAACGCTCATGTTCGTGAGCTACGATACCTCTAGCATATCTACTCACCTTAAAAATTTCGCCTCATACTGACACCATCGACTTAGTTCCTTGCACTAACCCCAGAAAGCTTTCCTCTGCGCATCGATGTAGCTAGCTAGTACCCACGCATTTCTTCCTAAGCGATTTTGAAGTAATCCCACGTGAGATCATCTGCCGTGGCTCCATCTCGGACCGTGAGCCACCACTGATACGCTTCATCCTTCAGAAGCGACACAGCTCCTTTCAATTTCTCCTCATTAGACAGGTTAAGGTCGTCCATAATCCTTTCTCGTAGATTCTAGCCAAGATGCACGCACTAGGCGCCACTCCCGACACGCCCGAAATACCTCACTCAGTTAGACCGACCGCTCGGGAACAGTTTTTCGAGCTCCTAATTTCAACCACCCGACCACCACTACTAACTCGAGAACTCGCAACACAGCTTGCGATACTGCCTCTCCTTCCGTCTGATCTTGATCCTCAGCTCCAAAAGTTAGGGGCGGTGGTGGCGGTGGTACTTCGTTCTCCGAACCCTGACCCGACCTAACGGGTTCAGACACAGTCATTCTTCCCCTACCGCGTCCACGTCGGCCACGTCCTCTAGAACTCATTCTATCTACTGCGCTTTAATCTGATTAAGGAAATTTTATGGATTAGCATTTGTTCCACTTGGTTATCCCCAAAGAAATTTTATGAAGAAAGTTTAGTTAGGGCTTCTTTCGAGCAAACAAGATTTCAAGTCTTCTATCCTAGTTCACACAAAAGAGTACATCCATTCCCTAATACTTTCCATACTTATTCACTCTTTGGACTTTTCTGTCCGTTTCTATCCCAGGGGTATTTTTGTAATAAAATCTGAGGGATTTCAAAACTTTATTAAAGCAGGTCACTTTGAAATTCCCTGAACTGGAGTGTATTTCTGAAAATTTGCAAAATTTAAAGATATGGCAACATTTGAAAACCAGGGGTATTTTGGTAATTTTGTCAATCAAAGGTAATTTTGTGATTTTTGTAAATCAGAGATGTTTTTAACAATTACAAAATTCTGGGGGTCCTTTTTGAGAGTTCCTCTTCTTAAAACGATGATGTTGCAAAAATTTTAGAATTCAGGGTCATTTTGGTAATTTTGCAAGTTGAGGGCATTTTCGTAATTTCTCAAACCAAAGTATTTTATTGATGACGAGCAAAGTAGAGTTGTGGGGTTTTTTTTTATAAAATAATGAGATTTTTGGGCAAAACCATTGGATTGATATTTTATGAACCAAGGGCGTTTTGGTAATTTTACCCCCTAAGGGCATTTCTGTAATTTTCCACAAATTAGATTTTTCGAAAAAACATTGTAAAAATGATTGTTCTCAGATTCAAAAGAGTAATTTTGATAGTTTTGAAAACATTAGGGTTTTGTTGTTTCATTCTTTTTCAAAAACGCGGCTAGTTCCTTTTCGGGTTTTAGTCATTAGGTTTAGCCTCACGACCGAGCCCTCTTGGTCGTAGGAACCAAAGCTACGCACTGTGCAGGATTCAAGTGGAGAGGAGGTGAGTCACGCGGACTGCTTAAATACCAAGCTCTCACCGAAACCTTTCTAGACATGCGCACAGAGGTTGCCACACCACTGAGCCCTCTGAGTTAGGGTGAACCAAAGCTACGCACCAGGTAGGATACCTGCAAAGAGGAGGTGAGTCACGAGGACTGCTTAAATACCAGGCTCTTTTGGATCCAATCCTCGACATGCGTACAGGGGTTACCACACCCTAGCTCAGTGACTAAGTCGTAGGTTGGTTTAGTTCATTAAGTCTTATGTTCTGTTTGTGTTTGAGTAGTCTAATCCTAGGGTTCAAATTCCTATAAGTCTACTCTACGTTCCATGCTTCCTACCCTTCTACACAAGAAATAATCCATCAAGAGGTTTAGAAGTACTTACCTGGGCAGATCGGTGCCGGAGACTCGGTGCCATGCTGTTCAAAACCCAAAATAACTTAGAAAGGCCTACTAGTATAAAAACAAAACATTTTGGGCCTTGGGCCCCCACAGCCGAGCTTTGAACTAGGCTCTGATACCAATTTTGTAACAAACCAAACCCGGCCCAAACGCTATGACCGAATTTGGTTTGCTACGAAGAAAATATTTTGAAATATTTTAAAAACCGATTCAACTTCTTGGTAAAAATAGCGTCTTGTTAAAACAGTTGAGGTGTATAAAACCCATAGTTGGGTTTATTTTAAAAATATTTGTTAAGTCAAGTTAATATATACATATTTTATGCACTCGATGGTACTTTTAAAACCTTTACGATTCCTTTGGAAAACATGTGAACTCATTTTTATTAGTAAGCAATTTAAAACAAATATTAAAGCTTGTAACCATAATAAAATATTCTTAGGAGGCCTTATTACAACCCAATTAAAATTTAAAACAACAATCCAAAAATAAATAAACCGAAATTCAAAGTCTATTAAAATTTAAATCCCACTGCATGGCCACCTCGAGCCCCTCCGGCTCCATATTCGCGATCTACGTGTCACCTGAAAAAATTAAAGGAGAAGGTGAGTCACCAAGACTCAGTATGTAACCCTTCCCCCAGTTTAAGTAATTTCATACACACTTTATAACAATCAATATGCATAAGGTTATGTACCCAACCTAGCCAACCAAACGCCTCAGTCTACCCCGTTGTGGTACCAAACCACTGGTGGTGCCAAACCACTGGTGACGTATAGTCACAGATGTGATGCCAAATCACTGGAGGTGCCAAACCTCTCTTGTTCGAAGACACAAATCGGTTGATGGGGCCAACCCATCGTGTGATACCAAATCACTGGCGTCAATCCCAGTATTATCATCCGTGTGGGGCCAACCCATCGTGGTGCTAAGCCACCGCACGAGACGCTATGAGGTGCCAAACCTCTGGAGGTACCAAACCTCTGGTGACCGTAGTCACAATGTGTTACCAAAACACTGGTGTCCATCGACACAATATCACTGCCCCCTCCACTCATTTAACCCACAGTAGTCAAATACATGTTCGTACAGAAATCATGCTAATAAATTTATTAGTCAACATTCATAGATTTATCATTGTTATATAACAAAAGCCGCACATACCAAATGTGCCACGCTTCCCAAAAGCATTAAATAGTAATCTCATGGCAATAGAGACTTACCCGTATCCTTGTTAATACCATGATGGTATTACATCCACATCTACACAACCGATTAGGCATAATATAACACTTAGCATATTAAAAAGTTATAAGGTGTGTATGTACACACCTGTTACGACTGAATAGTCTAAATCCCGAAAAGAGAAGTCGGCCACCCTAGATCTACTTGTCCCTATATTCGGCCAAACACTTGGGTTAGTATTATGGCCTATTCAGCCAAATTAAATTATTTGAGAGGAGTTCCTTGTGAACCCGAAACCTTACCCGAATGTCTTTGAACACAAGCCACTATACTCCAAATGTTTTTGCTTCCCTATAATCGGCAATCATTAGTAGCCATTTACTAGCCTTTGGCTTTTTAATCACTTAAAAGAATAATCTTATTAAAAGTAGATCCTTACCACTACTTACCAAAGTCGACTGTCAGAGAATGGCTTAGATCGCTTGCTACACAAATCCCGGGAATCCTATAATCAATCGGTTTCACAAGAGTGTTAATACCTTTTGCTTACAAATACTGAAATCGGCCCTTACCCTTTGTAAAAGTCGACAAAGACACAGAAGAGAAGGAAAATGGCATTCGGCCATGATTACTTACCCACCTTATGAACCGATTGGAGACGAGTTAAGAGAAGGTTACCCTTGCTTGATATTCAGCTGAAGAGGAAAATAATGGGGAGGAGGTAGAGTTTCGGCTAATGATTTGAGAAGAGAAAGGAAAGTTAAAAGATGGAAGACCAAAGTTTGGTAGATTCGGCCAAGGTTTCAGAAGAAAAGAGAAAAATAGGAGTAGGTGTTTCGGCTAGATATTATAAGAATAAGAAAAGTGAATGGCAATGGGATTTTTGGTTTGAGAGAGAACGAAAGGAAAAATATCACAAAGTGAGAGCTAACCAAAAATTATGAAGAAAAGCTCAGGAAATTCGGCATTATCCCCCCCCAATTACCTTGCCGTCCACTCCACTAAGGAATTCAAAATTCGGCCAACTCTTGATTTTGAAATAATTCAAAAAGAATTTGAATTAACATATGCCTACTTTTTCTCTTGCCAACTCTTGATATATTAATCCAATTAATCTTAATAATATCCTTGCTATTTAAAGAAGTTTAAAAAGAGAAAAACTCTCCCCCTTGTGCCGTCCCTTCAAAGAGCAAAAAGAGAGAATTTTGTGACTCGAACCAAGGCTCTCCCTCACCCATTGTGGCGTCATATGTAGCTCCCCAAATGGCCCTCCTTTTGCCACTTTTCCAAGCTGATTTTTATGTCAATAAGTCCTCTATTTATTCTTGTAACCCCTACTTGCTAAGGCTCCCTGTCTTTAAAGTTCCCAAATTAAAATTTCTACTATCCCGAGCCAACTCAAGATCCTTAATTAAGTCTTACTACACCACAATCAATATCATAGCACTTCAAACTCAAGCAAAAATAATGTAAACACGAATAAACCCAATTTTTGGATGTTACAATTACTGGCCCCAATGAATGTGAAAGGAGTTAGAAGTTTCTTAGGCCATGCCGGTTTTTATAGAAAGTTTATCAAAGATTTCTCAAAAATTTCTAAACTGTTGTGTTTGTTGTTAGAGAAATATACAATGTTTGATTTCAACAAAGTATGTTTGGAAGCTTTTTAAGATATAAAGAAGCGGTTAATCTCTGCCTCAATAATCATTACACCTGATTGGAACTCACCTTTTGAGTTGATGTGTGATGTAAGTGACTATGCCATTAGAGCTGTGATGGGTCAAAGAAGAAACAAAGTGTTTCACCCTATTTACTATGCAAGTAGAACTTTGAGGGAGCCCAACTCAATTATACGGTAACTGAAAAGGAACTCTTTACTATAGTTTTTGCTTTTGAAAAATTCCGCTTATATCTTATAGGTACCAAAGTTACAATATTTACTGACCATGTTGCCATTAAATACTTGCTCACGAAGAAATATGCAAAACTAAGGCTAATTCGTTGGATACTTTTACTCTAAGAAATTGACCTTGAGATCCAAGACAGAAAAGGTGTCGAAAATCAAATAGCTGATCATCTGTGGATGTAACACCCCTAACCCATATTCGTCGCCGAATTAGGGTTACGAGGCATTTACAAAGAAAATACAGCTTTCATACATTCACATAATCACATAGAACTTATCCACAAATGCATATATATATATAAGATTTTACTAATTTAATATTAGTCTTAAATGATTAGTCACAGTTGATATGCAAATCATGTCTCACAGTTCAACCGAATTCATTTCAATTATAAATCATTTTATCAAGTCAATATACATGTCTTAAAGTCACACAATTTGCATAAAAAAAATACATACATAAATCATAAGCTTATCATTATAACGACGTATTCGAACTAAGCATATGATGTTTATTAGCCATGTACAAATGAAATCCAAAACCAAGTATACTTTCTACTTAATTCCATGTGTTGCCAAATACATAACTCATAATATTTATTTCTTCAATTCACATTTAAGCAAAACATGTATATTTAATAATTGATATTACACAACTAAACACATCATGCTTATATGTCATGACTAACCTATATATATATCTATCCATATATATGTATACGATATGTACCTAGATTATAACCGAATATACCCACATACGTTTCATAATATCCATGTATCATAATAATTTATATAAATTTAACTTATACCTCTAACACTCACATGAAATCCTAACATTATTAACCTATGAACAAAACAGAATTATGGTTCAATATAATCGAGTATACAAATGATTATTCATACCACATTACCCAACTCAAATGTTCATTTCACAAACATATATTTCCTTACCATATTCGATTTAAACCTTGATTGAATTTGCATAAGCATCAACGATATAAACCGATTAATTATATCAAAAGCATGAAAAACATACTTAACCAAAAATTTAGCCATATTCGCATGGCTATTATATACATGAACAAAAAGTTTCATCTAAACAAAGTCAAAGTCTTTCCTATACATGCCTCTATCCGAAAACCAAAATGAAAGAGTACCAAATTAGATTGATAGTGTAGACGACTTTCTTGACGATCCTGATGAGCTTGTAGCGAAACCTAATCTATAAAACAGAGGAGAACATTTCACCCAAATAAGCTTACTAGCTTAGTAAGTCCTAAGCCCATGATAATATAACATTTAAACACTTAAGCATTTAAATTTCATTCAACTTATGACATTGCACATAAACGTTTAAGTATATTGATTTATACAAGGTTGAATTCTAATAGTTCGTTAACCTAAGTAATTGTACTTCATTTCCATAAACTGTATCTCTTCAAGCACAAATAAGTATATTACAAGAATCACATGTTCCAAATCGTATAAGTACAAAGATTCATATCAACCATGTTATCGTACTAAATTTTCTTTTACTCTTAGCATTTCTATTTAAAAACCGAATCTCCATAATAGTACATTCAAGCTCAAATTCAATCATATAATACTCATGCACATCAATCTTAACCTCAAATGTACATAACACTGTTCTCATAGTATTAACTCGACTCAAGTAACATTAAACAGAACATATCTTACAAGCTTACCTGAGCCGTTAACTAGATACATTAGCTATGGTTTGCCTTGAACAAAATTCGGTTTCTCCTTTGTCAAACACATCACCGGCATCAAGCCTGCTAGGCGTCAAAGCCCGATAAGTAACACCGGCACGAAGCCTGCTAGGCGTCAAAGCCCGATAAGTAACACTGACACAAGGCCTGCTAGGCTCAGAGCCCGTAAAAAGTCACTAGCACTAGGCCTACTAGGTTTAAAGCCTGAAATAAATCACCGGCACTAGGCCTGCTAGGCTTAAAGCCCAAAACACATCAATGTGATCCATCATTCCACACACATTTCATAACTATATTACATATCCAATTCAACTAAGCTTATTCACATTAAACAAATAAAATCATTACGTCATCGTACAATCCCACAATTCGCATCGAGACACTTATTCATATCATATTATCAAATTATGCAATCAATCTAATATACTTATATATATTCGGCTATGACATAAATATGTACTAAAATTTATTAAACATTATCATTTAATATGTTCATAAATAATTCTTTAATATATTTCAGCTTAAGGACTTACCTCGGTTGTCGATAGTCCGTGCGAATCGGCTATTCGAGAACCTTCGTCTTTCCCCGATCTAATTCCGTTTTTCTTTGCTCTTGATCTAAAATACATTAAAATTTAGCTCATTCAAGTACATTTCATCTCAATTTAGTCCCTAAGCCCATAAATAAGCAAATTACCATTTTACCCCTACTATTTCAAATTTTTACATTTTAGTCTTATTTGCATAAAACACAAAATACACCAAATTTCTCCATACTCCTTCAGGGCCGAATATGTATAGCGACTATACAAGTCCATTTCTTTCATTTATGTTGCAATTAAGCCCCTCTAAAATTTCATTTTTTACAAATTGGCCCTAAAAACAGAAACTCACCAAAACTTCCAATATATAATATACTAATTTTTAACCTATCTTTTATCTAAATTCATCAAACATCAAAAACCATATAAACCTATCAATAGCCGAACATCTAGCATGCCTAGATTCAAAAATTTCAACATGGGTCAGCTACGGTTTGAAGCAACGATCTCAAAAACATAAAAATTAACAAAAACTGAATTCAAACTAACCTTGAAATCAAGCCTTCAAATGGCGAAAATCAAAGAACATAAACTCTCCTTTTCTTTTTCAACATTCAGCCAACAACCAAAAAGATGATAATGGCCATTTTCTTTTGTTTTATTTAACATATATTACATTATTATTAAATTACCTAAATAACCTTAAAGTTAAAATAACTAAACAATATAATTTAAGGACAAGCTTGTCCATGGCCGGCCACTAACTCTTAAAATGGGTTATTTACCCTTTTCATACCTCATATTAAAAAGCCATGCTCAAATTAACACCTTTCACTTTAGTATGCTACTTTTACTCTTTACGCGATTAAGTCCTTTTTATCAAATTAAACACTTAAACGATAAAATTTTCATACGAAACTTTCACACACATCAATTCACATATTATAGACTCAAATTATAATATTAAAATATTTCTCAGACTCGGATTTGTGGTCCCAAAACCACCGTTCCGATTAGGGTTAAATTCGATCTGTTACAGTGGAAGTTGGAGCAAAATAAGGTAACTCAGTTCTGTATGCCTATCAACGAGAATTTCCCAGATGAACACTTATTTGAGGTAAATTGAATTCATGAAATACCCTGGTTTGCTAATTTTGCCAATTATCTTGCATGTGGAATAATTCCTCGAGAAACGACATACCAACAAAGGAAAGAATTCTTTCACGATAGTATGTATTATCTATGGGAGGATTCGTTTTCGTTTAAACAATGTGCAGATAATATAATCCGAAAGTGTGTAGCTAAAAGTGAGATTGCTGAGATCTTGTATCATTGCCATTCATCTCCAAGTGGGGGACACTTTGGTGGTTCACGTACTGCAACAAAGATTTTGCAAATAGGTTTCTTTTGGCCTATACTATTTAAAGATGCTTATGCTTATGTGAAGAACTGTGATAAATGCCAAAGGACCGGAAATATATCAAGGAGGAATTAGATGCCCTTGAAAAACGTTTTGGAAATTGAATTGTTCTACATATAGGGCATTGATTTCTTAGGCCCGTTTCCTTCTTCGTATGGGAACAAATACATCTTAGTTGTTGTGGACTATGTATCCAAGTGGGTTGAAGCTGAAGCATACCTAACAAATGATGCTAAAGTAGTCATGCGATTCCTACATAAGCATGTGTTTACACGATTTGGGACACCAAGAGCTATTATTATTGATGAAGGTTCTCACTTTGTGAACAAATGGCTTAAGTGGTTGCTTGACAAATATGATGTGAAGCACAAGATTGCTACTGCCTATCACCCCCAGTCTAATGGGCAAGTTGAAAGAGTGAATCGCAAAATCAAAGGTATCCTTAAAAAGGTAGTACGCCCTAGCAGAAAAGATTAGTCTCGAAGGCTCAATGATGCATTATGGGCTTATCAAACAACATTTAAGACACCGATAGGAATGACTTCTTATCGGTTAGTCTTTGGAAAGGCATGTCATTTGCCATTAGAGTTGGAGAATAAAGCTCACTGGGCTTTGAAGCAGTTGAACTTTGATCTTAAGCAAGCCGGTGAGAGAAAGATGTTACAACTTGATGAGTTGGAAGAGTTGAGGTTGTTTTCCTATGAGAATGCCAAAATGTGTAAAGAAAGATCAAAGAGATGGCATGATAGTCATATACAACCTCGCGATTTTAAAGAAGGTCAGAAGGTTTTGTTGTTTAATTCAAGGTTGAAGTTATTTCCTGAGAAGCTTAAATCCTGATGGAAAGGACCTTATACCATCTACCGAGTTTATCCTTATAGAGCTATTGAATTATACAACAATTACGGAGGTACGTTTAAAGTTAATGGTCAACGTCTCAAACACTACTAGGATGGAAAGTTAAGCGAGTTGAATCCTCGTTCAAATTAACAGAACTTTAATTTTTCATGAACTCATTTAGTAAATAAATAAATAATTAGAAATTATTTTCTTAACTTATTACATTTAATTAATTCTGTATAAAGAGAGTGGAACTTAAGCGGGATTGCTGTGACCCCTCCAACTTTTTTTGGGAATTAATTTAATGTAATTTGTTAAGAAGAAATTTTCTAATTAAGATTTAAAATTTTTAAGTTTCATTTGTTCTGTTTAAATTTTAAATTTTTATGTTAATAAAGGGGGTCAAATTTGGCCCATGTACTAATCAGTTTTTTTAGTAAGATACAGTCTGAGTTTGATGCCCAAGACAGCAAAAAGGAGGGAAAAATCCATGCCTTGCCGTCACACCTATTACTTGCCGCCCAAGTAACCCTAATGTAGCTAAATTTTTGCTACATGTTTCCCTAATTTTTCCCTATATAAACCCCTCTCCATTCTACTAATTTTCATATCCCTCAAAGCAATTTGCTTACACCTTAAAAATCCTTAAATATCCTTTTTGTGCCGTCAACCTCAAATCCTGAAAGAAACCCTAATTCTTTTCCCTTTTTGCTGAAATTCCCTATTGCCACCGCAAAAAGATTGCTGAAGCACCGACGTACCCTACTGTTGCTGTCGCACGTCATCATCACCGCCGCACCATCCTTGTCGTTGCAAGATTTGTGCTATAGCAAGTTCTACCCACTTTGTCGATTTCTCTTTTCTCTCTTGTGCAGAAACTTTACCTAATTTTCGGGAAAAGATACCATGTCTCACAAATGAACCAGATCTTCAAAGACTACTCCTGAAAAGCCGATTTAGATCGATGAAGAAGTGAAAGAGAGATTTGATTCAATCTTCAAGCATCAACCTATGATGCCAGAAAAAGGTTTTGACTTGAAGAGTAATGATTTGATGGTTATTCCTATACCGATTAGAAAGAAAACCAATGCTCTCAAGTGGGAACGATTTTGTGATGCTCGTTCATTTCCCGATGATGAACTAGTTCGAGATTTCTATGCTAGTTTTGACTATGTAGGATGCTACTGAAGTCATCGTTCGAAAGAAAAAGGTACCTCTTACTTCTAAGTCTATCAATGATTTGTTTAATTTACCTGATGTTGAAGAAGATGATTACTACCCTATGATGAACAATATCAATTGGGATTTTCTTCAACAAGTGCTTGTTGTTGTGACAAACCTGGGATCCCAATAGATTATAGGAAAGTATGGGAGCCATTCTTGTTGAAGAGAATACTTAAAACCAGTAGCAAAGGTATGGTTTTATTTCGTTTGCTACAATTTTATGCCTATCTCACATGGTTCCACCATCTCGATGGAACGAATGCTTTTGTTATATGCAATTTTGACAGAAAAGTCCATTAATGTTGAAAAAATTATCCTCAAGGAGATTCACGATTGTGCTAAAAAGAAGGCAGGAAGTGCTTATTTCCCATTATTATTCACTTCACTTTGCTTAAAGGCCCATGTTAAAACACAAGCAAATCTGAAGGGGCGATATGTTCAAGGATGCATTACAAATTATGATCTTGAAAGATTAGTTGAGAGGGTGCATGAGCTGAATCAAGGCGAACAAGAAGAGCCAACTGAGCCAGATACTGAGGAGTCAATAGATGGAACTAAAATTGAAGCTAATTCAGTTACAGACACTGAAGAGGAAGCATTTGATAAGGAATTGAACATTCCTGAAACAAGGGTTGAGCCAGAGGAAGAACCAGTCAAGCTAAGTGTCGAACCTGAATATACAACTCCCATGCCGACTTTTGCAAGTACTTCAAGCAAATCAGAGTTGTCAATTTTGATGGATATGTACAAGTTCATGCACAATCAACAATAAACTTACTTGAAATAGGCAAAAATTAGAGATGACTTAATTCGAAATACTTTAAGAATATCCCTAATACTTTTTTTCCTGAGTTCCCAGATGCTATCTTTGAGACATGGACGGAAGATACTGACTATGCAAGTGGAGATGGAGCTAAAGAAGACAAGGGGAATGAGTCTAAAAAATAAAATGGGGGATTCTTGTCTTGTTATTTATTTAATTATTTTTAGGTCCTTAGGAATTTATTTCTTTCGTAATTAGGGTTTAATTTCTGCAGAATAAAACATAGCAAGCATGAACAAACTTAACACTTCTTTAGAAAGAATAAGACTAAGTGATGTGGTAATGGGAATGAACATATCTAGGATTGGGTTATTAGGGAAGACTTGGTATTTAAGCAGTCTTAATGACTCACCTCTCTTTCTTTACAACCCTACCTGGTGTTCAGTTTTCATTCATTACTTTGTTCTTGCAATGAGGACATTGCTTCTTTTTAAAGGGGGTAAGGCAAATAAATTGCTCAAACTTTTAAAATTTTCAAGTATGTTTCAATCATTTCTTTCATAAGTATGTTTTAATAAATGAATGTTTAGAGATATTTTTTGTTACTGAGATAGTTTGTATGCAAGTATGAATGATGATTTTATATAAGTGAAAGTATGTTATGATGAAGAATGGAGTGCTTGTATGATCTTAGCTTTAGTAATGTTTGCCATGAAAACTTAGTTTCTTTTGAGATTAGACACGCATGAAGGTTTATATCTTTAGAATTGACTTAGTAACTTTCTTGAGGCAAAATCCTAGGGGACATAAAAATATAAAATGATATAGGCACTATTTCTTTGGACCATTTGAGCCTTTTCAAGACAACCCTATGATATTAGACCCTTGAAACTGTAATTTTAAGCTTAAAGGCCTGTTTTTTTTTCAATGAACCTACATTATAAACCAATTACCATATTTTTAAAGTTATCCTAATTTTGTGCACCTATATTAACTAAAGTTGTCTTGGGAGTCAACATTTGAGAAAATTTTCATAAAGATGTATGTGCTCATGCTAAAAAAAAAGAGCGAAGAAAAGTTTACTCAGTCTCCAAAAAGGAAAAATGTATGAGCTTGAGTTCAAAATAAGTTTGGGGGTGTTCCAAAGGTTCACTTAAAGAAAAAGGTTGTATTATGAGAAAACCAAGACAAAGTTAAAGGTTAAGATTTTCTAAAATCGAAATGTCCCATCTCTTAAAATTCCTACGTTTAATCGAGCCTTATTACAACCTTATAAAATACCTATTGATTTGATGATTATGTCACCTACATTGTGGAGAGGAAGTCCCGAGTTCAACATATAAAGATCATAAATAAGCCTTGTGATTGTTTGCTTGATTGATAGGAAATTATGTTGAACGTAGAATGTTATCTATGGCTGTGACATACATGCAAACTATGATTCATGTTGGCAATTTTTGAAGCTTAGTATAATCTTAAGGAATGTTTGCATATAAATTACTTGTTAATAAAGAAGATTGATAAGCATGAAGTTATTAATGCATGATTATGGGATAAAGATTGATGCTGCTTACACAATTAGCAATTTTGCCTTAGCAAGACCTTTTCCTGTGCATAAACATTACTTGGGACGAGCAATGATTTAAGTTTGGGGGTGTGTAAATGGAAAAATATATAGGATTTTTCCTATGCAATTTATCACCTTTTTACTTAAATCCGTTGTTAAAACTAAGTAATTATCTAATAAATTAATTAAATATGTGAAATTACGAAATTAGGAAATAGAAATCATTTGAATATATTATATTTTTTAAGACATAAAGTGTAACATCCCGAAATTGGGCCTAACAGAATTGAGCCCGATGGGCTTTAGGCGTAATTGAGTAGAAAAAAAAATTTAGAGAACGACTTTAGTGCATGTTGGACCTATTGGATAAGTGATTTTGGAAGGTTACAGGGCTTCTATGAAGTCTCGGGATCAAATATTAGCTTTGGGGAAATTTTGGTTTTAGGTGAAAAAAACCCTGAAAGTTGGCAGGTAGGCCTTAAGAATAATATATGGAGGAAAAGAACACAAGTGGAGTGTGTGGTGTAGTGGCAAAGTGACGCCACTCAGGGGGCAAGGGGGTGACGCCACAGGGAAGAAAGGAGGTCCAAGGTTCAAGTCTTGGCTTTTGCATTTTAGTTTTCTTTTTAAATAGACTTTAGTATTTGGCTATAGATTCAAATTTAGTTGCGCATGGTTTAAGACACAAGAGGAGCTTGTGGTAAAGTGGCTAGCGGCATGGATTATGTGACAAGGGAGCCTGGGTTCGAATCTCATGAGAAGCAAGGGAGTATTTATTTTAAGGATTGGACGGTAAGAGTTTCAGTTGAATTTAAACTCTACTGGCGAAGGGATCCCACATCGGAAAGACACAAAGAATGAAGGTGAAGAGCTAGCTCTATAAAGAGCATGCCAGGAGGAGAGTTAACATACCTTGATGGGCATTTGGGCACAGGAGTGGTCGCAGCACGATTTAGCACCAGATTCCTATCAGGTGTGTGTACTTCTCTACTCTAGTTGTAGAGCGGCAAGTGCCGAAATACCGATCACACGACAATAGTAGCCACACGAGCGTGCGAGCACACGTGTGAGGCTTCGACGCGATAGTTGAGGCCATCAGTAGTATTCTTGTGGGTTGAGGCTGCCTGGGCCACGATGGGCCGAAGTGGGCCCAATGGGCCTAAGGGCCCATATGTGTAATATCCTAAAATTGGGCTTATGCATTTTTACTTAATTTTATGAAATAACATGTCTATTGTGATATGGATGTGTTGTGTTCATTTTTAGAACCTTGGAAATGTAAGGAAATGTCTTGGAAATGTAAGGAAATGTCTTGTCTTGGAAATGTAAGGAAATGTCCTGGAAATGTAAGGAAATGCCTTAGAAATGTTAAGTTTTAAAGTTTTAAAGAGGGAACTAAGGCAAGGTGGCCTTAAGAAAATTTACGGAGGAAATATGACATGAAATTGGGCTTGGAAAAGTGGCTTGGAGGTGCCACTTAAGGCTCTGGAAATGACGCCATACACTGTGCAAGGAGGGCTTGTGTTCGAGTCGTGAGGGAAGCAAATAAAAGTTTTATTTTTGCGCCATGGGGAAGAGGTAATGGACGGCATTAAGGCATTAAGGGAGGAGTTTAAATTCTTTTAAAATTTTGGCTAAGGGGTAGATAAATGATGATTTATTTTAGATTATTTTCAAGAGATAAATGAGGGATTATTCTTTAATTTTTAAATAAAGAGATAAGGAGGAAAACAAGGGAGAAGTGATGGCCAAGTAAGGGAGTCTTGGCCTAGTAATTTCGGCAATAGGAGGAAAAGAGAGGCCATTCTGTATTATTTTCTTTTTCTATTCTTTTGAAGCCTTTGCCGAAATTCTCTTGTCATCTCCTTTATTTTCTCTTTTGACAAAATCGCAAGCTCTCTCTCTCAAAGACTCACCATTGCCGAATCCTCCATCTCTATTCTTCATCTTCTTCTTTTTTTTTCTCTAATCCAATCCATCAAAAGCCGAAACCTTTTTGATCACTATCTAGTCTCCATAGCCGAATCTTTGAGGGGCTTCAAGCAAGGGTGTGTCGACTTCTGTAGTAAGGGTAAGGATCTATTGTTATCATTATATTTCTTTTCTTTAAGTCCAAGATTAAGATTCTAAAGCCAATTGTGTCTCTTGGCCGAAACTACAAAGGATCTTTCAGGATTTTGTCTATTGTCGGCTACTAGGAGAAGAGATCCTCCGCGAGTTATAGATCTAAGGTAAGAAAAGTATGGTTTAGGCCGAAGGCCACTTGATTAAATTCATAAAGCAATTGGAAATCAGATTTAACATGTGTTTTTAGGGATTTCGACAGAAACTATAACCAAGGGGTTATTCCGGGATTTAAGAATCTTAAGGTAAGTGACTATGAATATTCGGCCAAGGCCCTGTTTTAGTATTTAGATCTATTTTTATGTGTTTAAGCTGGAAACTAATCTATGAAGGGATTTAATATCAGCCGATTACAAGGAGGGGAGTCTACAACGTTTCGAGATTTGATTAGTAATCAAATCGGCAAGGTAAGGATTTTTGGTTATAATAATCCTTTGGGATTTAACCTTATAGCCGAATAGGCTTTTCCCTAAAATACTAAGTGTGGCCGAATGTAGGGAGTTAAGGATCTAAGACAGTAGATCGGATTTCGGGATTTCAGTGAATTTGTTAAGCGAATCTGGTGTGTACCCTGCACTAAACCTTAATAGTTTTATGCTATTGATTATATGCATGTGTTAATATGAATGTGGAAAATATGGCTAAGTACCATGCTATGGTACAAAGTACCCAGGTACGTTTCCTACTCCTACTAGGAATATGAATATATGTTATATTTAACATGTGAAATGTGATAAGAATGTGAATTTAGGCATTATATGCATGATGTGTATGATATGGGGCATTCGGGTCATATGAAACAGGGGAAGTGAATGTGGTGACTTCGGTCACATTATCTGAATGTGGTGACTTCGGTCACATTATCTGAATCTGGTGTCACATGACACAAATATTATCTGGTGGCAAAGCCACAAATTATATAAGGGCGATGAGCACGTCGACTGCAGCGACTGCCTTCGATGGTGTGTAGCGGATGGAGGGTTGACTTAGTAGTCCCCACGGTGTGCAGGTCGATACGGGTGATGTGTAGCGGATGGCATATAGGTTTGGGTTCGGGTTGCATCACTTTTTCCTATCTGATATACGAATATGTATGTGATATGATAATGTATGCCTGAGTTATTAAATTTTAGTGTTGGTTACACATTGAGTCTGTTTGACTCACCCCGTTGGGGAACTTTTTCTTCCAGGTGAAGATCTATGAAGGACCGGGTTGGCAGAAGCTTAGGGGTGGCCATGCTCAGCAAGGAAGTTATTATTTGAACTTTTTTATTTTTACGTACTTTGAATTTAATTTTGGGTTTCAATTTGATGTAATAAGGCCATAGTTGAACTACTTATTTTACTTTGATTTATTATGTTATGGATATTTATCAATTAAAGTTTTAGTAAATTTATTTCTAAAATAAACTCTAAGTGTTTTGTCACCTAAACTAAAATTTTTTTTAATAAAAGACAGCCTTGTTTTCAACTCGAGCCCAACCCAACAAAAATAATGTTTCTTTCAAAACACACAGTTTCTTTTCGAAGTAACTAAAGAATTTGAACCGGATTACATTGAGGAACATACCAGATCCGGGCAAGGCTCGTGGGCCGGGTTTAGGGTGTTTCGGCTTGGTATCAGGGCCCAGTTTTAAACTCTCGACCTGGAGTTTAAGGCCCAAAACATTTTCAAATCGAGCCCAAATGAGTTTTATGATAATATTTTTGGAAATAAGTAGGTTTCTGGCATGGCACCTAAGTCTCCGACCCGAAGTCCACCAGGTAAGTACCCCTATCCATTGTGTGATTTATAATATGATCTGTAGAAGGGTATAAATGGAATGTAGAATAGTATGATAGGTACTTGAACCCTAGGACTAGTTTACCCCAACTATTACATAAGACTTAATGCCTAATTAAACAAACCTATGGCTAAGTCACTGAGTTAGGGTGTAGCAATCCCCAGTATGCATGTCTAGGATTGGATCCTAAAGAGCACAGTACTTAAGCGGTCCCTAGTGACTCACCTCCTCTTGCTGAATCGTCGTGCACAGTGCGTAGCTTGGTTCACCCAAACCAAGAGGACTCGATCACAAAGCTAAACATGATAACTAAAACCCGAGAGGATTAGCCACATTTTCATGGAAACCCTAGTTTTTTTTAAAAGTCAACAAACTACTCTTTTGAATTGTGAAAATTGTGTTTTTTTTTTTAAAAAATAATTTCCTAAAAATTTCTAAGTTCCAAATTTACCTAAATACCCCTGGTTGTAAAATTACAAAAATGCCCTTGGGTTTATAAAATGTCCAAACTACTCATAGTTTTATCAAAAATTTCCTTCCTTTATGACAAGTCCAAAAACCCTAATTTGTAAAATATCAAAATACCTTGATTTTGGAAAATTACGAAATTGCCCCTAACTTGCAAATTACCAAAATGACCCTAAGTTCCAAAATTTTTGCAACATCACCGTTTTGGAAAACAAATTCTCAAAAAGGACCCCCAAGTTTTGCAAATTTTGAAATACCCCGGAATTATTAACACTTTACAAATTTACCCTGGTTTATTACCGAAATACCCTCGAGTTACAAAATTACCGAAGTACCCCCAGATTTCAAAATTTCCAAAATACCCTCAGGAATGCAAAATTACCAAAATACCCTTATTGACAAAATCACCAAGGAACCATATTTTGAAAAATTACGAAAATACCCCTGTAAGACAAATTACGAAAATACCCCTGGGGTAGGAATAGACAAAAATAGAGAAATAGAGAACGTGTGTGAATGAATGTTTGAATGAATGTGCTTCTCTGAATTTGGATAGAAAACTTGAACTTTGATTGATCGAAAGAACTACTTCTAAACTTCTTTCATAAAATTTCTTCGCGGGTAATTAGTGAAACCAGTATTAATTCATAAAATTTCTTAATCAGATTAAAGCACGAATGTAGACATGAGCTCTAGGGGACGTGATCGAAATGTACGAGGACGCGATAGAGGTAGAATGACCGTGTCGGAACCCGTGAGGTTGGGTCAAGGATCTGAGAATGAGGTACCGCCACCGCCACCACCAGCTGTTGGTGCTGAATAGGAAGATCAGACGGGAGACGATGCTGTATCACAGGCTGTGTTACGAGTTCTTGAGTTGGTGGCTGGTGCAGGAGGAAATTCGGGAGCTCGAAAGTCGGTACCTGAGCGACTTCGTGCCAATGGAGCTGAGGTATTCCGTGGCGTATCTGGTGTAGCACCCAGTACGACCGAATATTGGTTGGAGGCAACCGAGCGCATTATGGATGAGCTCAATCTAGCCCCTGAGGAAAAGTTGAAAGGAATGGTGGCGCTGTTACGCGATGAAGCGTATCAATAGTGGTTAACAGTTCGGGATGGTGCCACAGCTGAGGAACTGACCTGGGAGTATGTTAAGGCAGCATATCAGAAGAAATATGTTGGCACAAGGGATACTGATGAGCAGAAGAAGGCTTTTATGGGGCTGGTTCAAGGGAACAAGTCCGTGGTGGAATATGAAGCTGAATTTTTAAGGCTGAGCCGATATGCTCGTGGAGTAGTGGCTACAGAGCATGAGCGGTGTGTTCGGTTCGAAGACGATTTAGGGGATGATCTAAGATTGTTGATAGCTCCACATTAGGAGCGAGAATTTTCTGCGTTAGTCGAGAAGGCAAAAGTAGCTGAGGGAATTAAGGATTCTGTGAAGTAGAATATGGATCGGAATAGGCTAAAAAGAGGTTTTGGATCGTCAGGAGCATCTGGGAATAAGAGGCTTAGAGTTGATGGGCCGCGTGGCCAGCAAGCTGCCACAAGAGGGCAGTATCGTACTTGTGATCAGTGTGGAAAGAAGCACTTAGGGGAGTGTTGGAAAAAGATGGGAGGATGCTTTAAGTGTGGGTCTAAAGATCATATGATTAAGAACTGTCTAATGAAACCTGACGGGAATCAACTAGCAGCTCAGAATTTTAATCAGGTTGGTAGAGGTAGACAGCAGCCTCAACGAGGTCGTGGTCTGAATGGCAGAGGTAATGATGCTGGCAGAGGACGTGGAACACCGGGCAGAGGTGTTGCTAATACTGAGGCAAGGCAACCGGGTTTAGTTTATGCGGTTCACCGAAGGGAGGATGGAGACGCGCCGGACGTCATAACCGGTACGTTCCTTATTTATGGCAAGCCCTATTTTGCTCTAATTGATGTGGGCTCGACCCATTCTTATGTTGCATGAAGTGTAGTCGAGACACTAGGCCTAGACTCTGAACTTTCTGATAGGCAGATGACTGTAGTAAGCCCATTAGGCCAAACTGTAGTGGTGAATAAGACCTTTCGGAGTGTACCTCTAGAGATTCAGGGAGTGAACTTTCGGGCTGACTTAATGGAACTACCTTTCAGGGAGTTCGAACTCATACTTGGAATGGATTGGTTAGTAGAGCACCGGGCCGTGTTGGATTGTGTGGCTAAGCGAATAGAGTTAAGGACCCCGGAGGATGAAGTAGTGGTCATGATGGGAGAAAGAAGAAACTACACATGCCTAATGTAGTTTCGTGACCGAAAATGAAAAGATGGTTTGGAAAGGGTGCAAGGCATTTCTGGCCTTCGTTAGTGCTGTGGACGCAAAAGAAGGGGGAATTAGTGGAGTTAGAACTGTAAGGGATTTTGGAGATGTGTTTCCGGAGGAATTACCAGGATTACCCCCAGATAGGGAAGCGGAGTTTGGAATTGACTTGCTACCGGGAACAGCTCCTGTGTCAATTGCCCCGTACCGAATGGCACCAAAGGAGTTGGTTGAGCTCATGGCTCAGATCTAAGAGTTGTTGGATCGTAGGTTTATCTGACCCAGTGTGTCTCCATGGGGAGCACCGGTCCTGTTTATGAAGAAGAAGGACGGAACTATGCGTATGTGCATAGACTATCGTCAGTTGAATAAGCTGACCATCAAGAACAAGTATCCTTTGCCAAGGATAGATGACTTGTTCGATCAGCTTAAGGGGGCCGCAGTTTTCTTAAAGATCGACTTAAGGTCGGGATATCATCAGTTGAAGGTGAAGGAGGCGGATATCCATAAGACAGCCTTTAGGACAAGGTACGGCCACTATGAGTTTGTAGTAATGCCGTTTGGGTTAACGAACGCTCCAGCCGCGTTCATGGATATGATGAATCGAGTTTTTCAACCTTACTTGGATAGGTTCGTCATTGTGTTCATCGACGACATCTTAGTATACTCGAAGTCAGAGGAAGAGCATGATGAGCACCTACGGATAGTGTTACAAATATTAAGGGAGAAGCAGCTCTATGCCAAATTCAGCAAGTGTGAATTTTGGCTTAAGGAGGTTGCATTCTTAGGGTATGTGGTATCCGCAGAGGGAATAAGGGTGGATCCAAGGAAGATCGAAGCAGTGTTGGATTGGAAACCACCTAGGTCCGTGGCTGAGATCTGTAGTTTCTTAGGTTTGGCAGGCTATTACAGAAGGTTCGTGGAAGGGTTCTCGTCAATAGCCGCACCTCTGACAAAGTTGTTGAGGTAGGAAATACCCTTTGTATAGACGGATAAGCAACAGGAGGGCTTTGAGAAGCTCAAGAGGGTTTTGACTGAAGCTCCAGTGTTAATTCAGTCTGAGGCAGGAAAGGATTTTACGGTGTATTGTGACGCTTCCCATATAGGTTTGGGTTGCGTATTGATGCAAGACGAGAAGGTGGTCGCATATGCGTCTCGACAATTAAGGCCTCATGAAGTTAATTACCCGACTCATGACTTGGAATTGGCGGCTGTGGTCTTCGCTCTTAAGGTGTGGATGCATTATCTTTATGGAGAAAAGTCGATAATTTACACAGACCACAAGAGCCTCAAGTATCTGTTGACTCAGAAGGAGTTGAACTTGAGATAGTGAAGGTGGGTGGAATTATTGAAGGATTATGATTGTTCGATAGAGTATCACCCGAGCAAGGCGAATGTGGTAGCAGATGCTTTAAGTCGGAAGGTGGTGTCGGATCTGAGGGTGATGTTTGCATACTTGAGTTTGTATGATGATGGAAGTCTGCTGGCAGAATTGCAAGTCAAACCAACATGGTCGAATGAGGTAAAGGAAAGTCAGTTGGTGGATGAGGATCTAAGTGAAAGTCAGTTGGTGGATGAGGATCTAAGTGTTAAGTTGCAACAAGTACAGAATGGGGAGTTAGAGGATTATGGTGTTAATGATGAGGGAGTATTGTGCTTCAAGAGAAAGGTCTGTATGCCGAGGGATGAGGAGTTAAGACAGACGATTCTTCGGAAAGTGCATAGTAGCCCTTATGCTATGCATCCCGGAGACATTAAGCTGTACAGGGATCTAAGGGAACAGTTTTGGTGACCTGATCTTAAACGGGAAGTTACTGAATTCGTGGGAATGTGTCTTACGTGTCAGCAAGTTAAGGCTGAGCACCAAGTTCCATCGGGATTACTTCAGCCAATCGAGATTCCGCAGTGGAAGTGGGAGAGAATCACCATGGACTTCGTTAGTGGGCTTCCCCTTACGCCTACTAAGAAGGACTCGGTATGGGTAATAGTGGATCGTTTCACCAAGTCCGCGCACTTCATCCCAGTAAGAGTTGATTATTCTTTGCAGAAGTTGGCAAAGTTATATGTGGTGGAAATTGTGAGGTTGCATGGAGTGCCGGTGTCAATCATTTCGGATAGGGACCCAAGGTTTACGTCTCAGTTTTGGAAAGCGCTACATCAAGCTTTAGGCACTAAGTTGGATTTCACTACGGCTTTTCATCCACAGTCGGACGGTCAGTCTGAACGGGTAATACAAGTGTTGGAGGATATGTTGAGAGGCTGTGTGATGGATTTCCGAGGAAGTTGGGAAGACTACTTGCCTTTAGCAGAGTTCGCCTACAACAATAGCTATCAGGCTAGTATTCGGATGGCACCGTATGAAGCGTTGTATGGCCGGAAGTGTCGAACTCCTACATGTTGGACGGAATTGGGAGAACATCGAGTTTTGGGTCCGAAATTATGGCGAGAATGAGAGGAAAGGTTGAGATAATTCGCACGCAGTTGAAAGGAAGCATCTGATAGGCAAAAGTCGTACGCGGACCTGAAATGGAAGGAAATAGAGTTCGATGTGGGGGATCAAGTGTTCCTTAAAGTGTCACCTTGGAAGAAGGTAATGAGATTTGGATGAAAAGGAAAGTTAAGTCCAAGGTTTATAGGACCCTATCAAGTATTGAAGCGAATTAGACCAGTGGCATACCAGCTAGAGTTGCCACCGGAATTGAAGCAGATGCACGACGTATTCCATGTGTCCATGCTACGTCGATATTGGAACATGATGTGAAAGTGTTACGGAGGAGGTGGAGGTAAGACCAGATTTGTCCTACGAGGAAGAGATGATTCAGATATTGGAACATGATGTGAAAGTGTTACGGAGGAAGTCAGTTCCTCTAGTCAAAGTTTTATGGCGTAATCATGGAGCGGAGGAAGCTTCGTGGGAGCCAGAAGAGGCAATGCGACAGCAATACCCTCACTTATTTCAGCCAGGTAATTTCGAGGAAGAAATTATTTTAAGGGGGGTAGAACTGTAATATCCTGAAATTGGGCCTATGCATTTTTGTTTAATTTTATGAAATAGCATGTCTATTGTGATATGGATGTGTTGTGTGCATTTTTAGAACCTTGGAAATGTAAGGAAATGTCTTATCTTGGAAATGTAAGGAAATGTCTTGGAAATGTAAGGAAATGTCTTGTCTTGGAAATGTAAGGAAATGTCCTGGAAATGTAAGGAAATGCCTTAGAAATGTTAAGTTTTAAAGTTTAAAAGAGGGAACTAAGGCAAGGTGGCCTTAAGAAAATTTATGGAGGAAATATGACATGAAATTGGGCTTGGAAAAGTGGCTTGGAGGTGCCACTTAAGGCTCTGGAAATGACGCCATACACTGTGCAAGGAGGGCTTGTGTTCGAGTCGTGAGGGAAGCAAATAAAAGTTTTATTTTTGCGCTATGGGGAAGAGGTAATGGACGACATTAAGGCATTAAGGGAGGAGTTTAAATTCTTTTAAAATTTCGGCTAAGGGGTAGATAAATGATGATTTATTTTAGATTATTTTCAAGAGATAAATGAGGGATTATTCTTTAATTTTTAAATAAAGAGATAAGGAGGAAAACAAGGGAGAAGTGATGGCCAAGTAAGGGAGTCTTGGCCTAGTAATTTCGGCAATAGAAGGAAAAGAGAGGCCATTCTGCATTATTTTCTTTTTCTATTCTTTTGAAGCCTTTGCTGAAATTCTCTTGTCATCTCCTCTATTTTCTCTTTTGACAAAATCGCAAGCTCTCTCTCTCAAAGACTCACCATTGCCGAATCCTCCATCTCTATTCTTCATCTTCTTCTTTTTTCTTTTCCAATCCAATCCATCAAAAGCCGAAACCTTTTTGATCACTATCTAGTCTCCATAGTCGAATCTTTGAGGGGCTTCAAGCAAGAGTGTGTCGACTTCTGTAGTAAGGGTAAGGATCTATTGTTATCATTATATTTCTTTTCTTTAAGTCCAAGATTAAGATTCTAATGCCAATTGTGTCTCTTGGCCGAAACTACAAAGGATCTTTCAGGATTTTGTCTATTGTCGGCTACTAGGAGAAGAGATCCTCCGCGAGTTATAGATCTAAGGTAAGAAAAGTATGGTTTAGGCCGAAGGCCACTTGATTAAATTCATAAAGCAATTGGAAATCAGATCTAACATGTGTTTTTAGGGATTTCGACAGAAACTATAACCAAGGGGTTATTCCGGGATTTAAGAATCTTAAGGTAAGTGACTATGAATATTCGGCCAAGGCCCTGTTTTAGTATTTAGATCTATTTTTATGTGTTTAAGCCGGAAACTAATCTATGAAGGGATTTAATATCAGCCGATTACAAGGAGGGGAGTCTACAACGTTCCGGGATTTGATTAGTAATCAAATCGGCAAGGTAAGGATTTTTGGTTACAATAATCCTTCGGGATTTAACCTTATAGCCGAATAGGCTTTTCCCTAAAATACTAAGTGTGGCCGAATGTAGGGAGTTAAGGATCTAAGGCAGTAGATCGGATTTCGAGATTTCAGTGAATTTGTTAAGCGAATCAGGTGTGTACCCCGCACTAAACCTTAATAGTTTTATGGTATTGATGATATGCATGTGTTAATATGAATGTGGAAAATATGGCTAAGTACCATGCTATGGTACAAAGTACCCAGGTACGTTTCCTACTCCTACTAGGAATATGAATATATGTTATATTTAACATGTGAAATGTGATAAGAATGTGAATTTAGGCATTATATGCATGATGTGTATGATATGGGGCATTCGGGTCATATGAAACAGGGGAAGTGAATGTGGTGACTTCGGTCACATTATCTGAATCTGGTGTTACATGACACAAATATTATCTGGTGGTAAAGCCACAAATTATATAAGGGCGATGAGCACGTCGACTGCAACGACTGCCTTCGATGGTGTGTAGCGGATGGAGGGTTGACTTAGTAGTCCCCACGGTGTGCAGGTCGGTACGGATGATGTGTAGCGGATGGCATATAGGTTTGGGTTCGGGTTGCATCACTTTTTCCTATCTGATATACGAATATGTATGTGATATGATAATGTATGCCTGAGTTATTAAATTTTAGTGTTGGTTACACATTGAGTCTGCATTTGACTCACCCCATTGGGAACTTTTTCTTCCAGTGTGGATCGATGTGACGTGACCCAGGGTCGTGAAGCTTAGGGGTGGCCATGCTCAGCAAGGAAGTTATTATTTGGACTTTTTTATTTTTACGTACTTTGAATTTAATTTTGGGTTTCAATTTGATGTAATAAGGCCATAGTTGAACTACTTATTTTACTTTGATTTATTATGTTATGGATATTTATCAATTAAAGTTTTAGTAAATTTATTTCTAAAATAAACTCTAAGTGTTTTGTCACCTAAACTAATTTTTTTTAATAAAAGATAACTTTGTTTTCAACTCGAGCCCAACCCAACAAAAATAATGTTTCTTTCAAAACACACAGTTTCTTTTCGAAGTAACTAAAGAATTTGAACCGGATTACATCGAAGAACATACCAGATCCGGGCAAGGCTCGTAGGCCGGGTTTGGAGTGTTTCAATATGAGTAAATTGTATGATGATATAGTATATAGTGAACCAGACTAGGTGAATCTCATATACATGGCTAGATTTTTGTTAGGTGGGCCACATGAGCGTATAGGCCCGAATGGGCCAAAATCAGGTTTTAGGCCTAATAGTCCGGTAACGACCGGGAATGGCAGTTGAGTCGTTCGTGGCGACATTGGGCCTAGGGAAAGGCCATTGCGGGTGCGAGATTACCAAAATGCCCTTGGTGGGTATATTACGAAAATACCCCTGGTAGGTAAAATTACGGTTATACCCCTAGAGATTGCTTAGCTTGATTAAGTTGTAGTGGTTATTCTGATTATGATGGCAGTTCGTTTCATGTTATTCTTATGTTTGATATATGGTTTGCATACATGTCATACTACATACACGAATTATTATGTCATGACATGTTGCATAGGGTTCGGGATATATTTAATGAAGGAAAGGGTGTACATTTATGTACGTGGATTGATGATTGGCTTCGTGCCACATCGTGGATTGATGATTGGCTTCGTGCCACATCGTGGATTGATGTTGGCTTTGTGCCTCATCGTGGATTGATGTTAGCCTTGAGCTACATCGTGGATTGACATTGACCTTGAGTCACGTTGTGGATATTGTGATTTAATCACGTGGACCAGTGGCTAGACCACTAAGTGGACGGCATTGATTACCGAATTGGTGTGTAGCAGATGGAGGGTCGATTTAGTAATCCCCTGGTGTATGGTGGTAGGATACGGGAGTGTGTAGCGGTTGGATACTAGGTTGGGGTTGGGTTAGCATGTTGCATCATTATGCGTGGTATGTGGTCATATGTGTGGATTTGGGCCAAGCCCATTTGTGGAATCATGTGGATTAATTTCATTGCACTAATTATTGATATGCCATGGCGTTGGGCTAATATATTACTGTGGGCTTAGGCCTAGTTATCGTGGTAAGGGGAATTGCACACTGAGTTTTCGTAAACTCACCCCCTCTTTTTAAATGTTTCAGGTAATCCCTAGTTTGAGGACTTGGAGCCGAGGCGGACTCGAGGTGGCCATGCGTTACTATTTCTTCTGTAAACTACATTGCCTTATTTTGAACTTATTATATTGGGATTCTATTATGTAATAAGGCCTATGGTATTTTATTTGATTTTAGCTTTTAATTTGGTTACTGCTTATTATTGTGGAATTTTAATTCTGGATTTTCCTGAAATGTCAACAAATCATTTCTTATTCAAAATTACTTAAACTTGATTTTTCACAAAAAAAAATATAAAGAATACGAACTTTTTAACGAACGCATAGTTTTTAGACATTCCTTTCATGTGACATGCCAGATCTGGTCGTAACGTCTAGGCCGGGTTTGGGGTGTTACATAAAGTGGGCCATGCATGATTAAATTAAATAATAAAATATAAAATTATATTTAATAATTAATTTTAAAATATTTCATTAATAATTTGGGTTTTAATTAATTAATTAAATTGGATAAATTTTATTCTTTGGTCCTTTAACTTGTTGATTTATTCTAGACAGGTCTGATAGCTTTGCTAGATTACAAAACCGTCCAAATTGAAGACCAAGTCAACCCAATATTTGGCTACACATGGCTGTCCATTTAAACCATTCTTTGGTTTAATTACACAAGGTCCTTGCAATGTTGAAGAAATTAGATATTTGCCCAAAGACTTACGATTGACCGATTCTCTATCCTGAGTTGTGTGGCATCCAAAATTGCTTAAAAATCAAGCAAAAATCAAGTCAGAAGCCACTAAGCATGGCCGACCACAATTTGAGGAGATTTGAAGAGGTTAACATTCACTATTTTTTAGCAAACTATCCCCTTCTCCTCACCTATAAATAAGACCCTCTCATTCCCTCATTCATCATCCCTCATTCATTCTCATCAGTCAGCATTCTCTCTTCTCTCTAAATTCTCTTAGCCTTTTCCATTCCCACGCCTAACATCATCTCTTCATAGAGATTTTAGCAATTAAGCCTCTTAAAGAACCCTTGGTTGGCCACCTTGGAGAGCCATCAGCAAAGGAGCAAAGCAAAGGAACGAAGGAGCCTCGTCAGTCAGAGTCTTGGGTGACAGCCACTCTGAATTGGGTTTAATCTTTCTTTTCTTTAATTTAATCTAAAGATGTTTGCTATGTTCTTTGTTCTTGTTTACAAAAATGTTAGCTTAATTTTATTTAAGCTAGGATGATTGCTTTGATTAAATAATATTTATTTGATTCATGCTTATAATGTTTGTGCCTCAATCAATCATGTTTTCAATTAAAATCAAGTCTGTATTTCGTTCATATGTGATTGAAATGCACCTGAATTAGCTAAGCGATCCTGACTAGACGACGGCTAATGGACACATAACTGAAATGTGCATGCTCAATTTAGATCCTGACCCGATTAAATTGTAGGTTGCATAACAACTCTGACCAAGCTCTGTTATCTGCATAGTTTTTAGATTTGTGTGATTAAACTGTTTCAAACCTGACACATCCCTATTACCTCACACGAATGCTAAGAAACCCTTATTAAATAAGGATTAGTCAAATGCATATTTACTAAGTAAAGGATTCTGAAAGGACCTAATGTGGTTTCCAAACTCATGAAAGATCGAGTTGCCATGGAATGTTTTTCCGAATGTTATGAAACATGTTGATAATAAATTTAGTTTAATTAAAGTAATTGTCCTAGTTTATTTATGTTATAATTTTTGAAAATTGTGTTTAATTTTTGATAAACCGTAAAAGTAACATATTTTAATCCCACATTTAGCATACTTTTGGATGATTGATCACTTGAATTATGTAAAAAGGTGCTCTTAATCCTTTCTTTTCACGTCTTATACTCAGGAAAGCACCGGAGAATGAAAAGAACGAGAAACGGGCTTAAAGCGGACCAAATTGGGCCAAAGTGGAAATCAAAACGGCCTAGACTTAAGCCCACATGGCCGTGCCTCCCTGATGAACTAGAACACAGCCTGATCCCGATTCACGCGGCCGTGCCTCATTAAAGAAATCTGAACATGGTCTAAAGACGATTCACACAGGCGTGTGCCATGGCCGTGTCCCTGTCATGGAGAAGAACAATTTCATTCGGATTTGGATACTTAGGGGCAAAGAAACCTATTTCAAAAGCCTATATAAATCCCCTAAGTATAACCTGAAGGGGGGCAGTTAGCCAGGCCAAGGAGCCGAGCCGAAAAGGTAAGATTTGTAGGAAACACTCGAGGATAGCCAGTTGATCCATTTCAAGAAGCCAGAATTCTACTCAAAATGACAGATTTCTCCTTCAATTCCTTCAGTGGGTTTTAGGGATTTCTTATGTTTTGTTTTATCTTTTCTTCTGAGATGTTTTCTTTTATAGTTATGAACTAAACCCTTCAGATACCTGAAGGGGATGAAACCTAAGACGGATCTTGTTATTGCTTTCTGAACTATATGATAAATACTTGATTTGTTCTTAATTATGTGTGCTTAATTCTTGTCTTAATATTTTCAGGATATTGATTCAAGTATGATGTGCTTAGGTGGTGGAGCAAAAGTCCCTACTTAAGAGTAGATCTAGCATAATTAAGCGGAGTTGATTGCACGCCTAGAGATAGGGTGACAGGATTTTGCCGGATTAGGGTGAAACCTAATGTGGGAGTCTATAGATTGAGTTAATGGGATTCTAGGGGTTTTAATTAGAAGGTAATTTCAATTAATCAACCTAGGGTTAGACGTTATTCGCCTCGAGAAAGGGTTTAATATAAATTAGGGAATCTTACGGATCAAGTCAAGTGAATATATCGTCTGGTTCAGTGTTAGATAACAAGTGAAGTCTAGGTGGATTCTTCCTAAGGGTATCGTCTTAATCAAATGAGTTTTCCCAATAGTATTTCCCCAATTCATTCTTTTTGTCTTTGCGTCTTTAGCTTAGTAGTTAATTAAAATTAGATTTAAACAACAAACTTCACTTATTTTAGGCGAGATAATAAAAAGAAAGTTAGTATTAGTACTCTTAGTTCTTTTGGGTTCGACAATCCGGTCTTGCCTAAGCTATACTACTGTTCGATAGGTGCACTTGCCTTAAAGTCATTGTCAGAGTTAGTTCCAGGTTTTATCATTCTCATTTATAAATTTAAAACTCTGATAAACAACCGATCAAGTTTTTGGCGCCGTTGCTGGGGAACTAAAATATTAATAAAACTCTATTTTTATTACTCTAGCCACTCTTTTTATTTTTATTTTTATTTTTCGCAATTCACTCTTATTTTTATTTTTATTTATTTTTTTGTTTTGTTTTTAACTTTGCTAAATTTTCTTTCTTTCTTTTCTTCACATGTAACTCTAGTTTATGACTAGGAGGAACCCGAGAGGACCACTAGTATACGACAGTGATATTGAAGCTACCGTTCACAGGAATCACAGAGAAATTAGGTGAGCCTTAAATTACACAAAAGAAGAGCGAGAAGGCAGATCCAATCCTATTGAAGGGATGGACGAGAACAATCCACCATCACAAGATGTGGCAGAAAATAATGCTCCGCGTACTATGATTGATTATGCTAAACCTTATTTAACAGGAGCAAAATCAAGTAACTGCTAATAATTTTGAATTGAAGCCCAAAACTATACAAATGATTCAACAATTTGTTCAATTTGATGGTTTACAGGACGAAAACCTAAATACTTATATAGCTAATTTTTTAGAGTTCTATGATACCATCAAAATAAATGTCATTTCTGATGATGCCATACGTCTTCGGTTATTTCCCTTTTCATTAAGGAATAAAGCCAAACAGTGGTTAAACTCATTACCACGAGGGTCAATCACTACATGGGATCAAATCACCGAAAAATTTTTATTAAGATATTTCCCACATGCCAAAACGGCCAAATTACGGAATGATATCTCTTCTTTTGTGCAGATGGATTTGAAGACATTATACGATACATGGGAGAGATACAAGGATCTCTTGAAAAGGTGTTGGCACCATGGTTTACCCTTGTGGCTCCAAGTCCAAACTTTCTATAACGGTGTAAACCCCTCAACGAGGCCACTAATTGACTCAGCCGCCGGTGGAACCCTGAACAATAAAACTCCCAATAGCACCCGAAGATCAAGAGAAGATAACATTTACATGCCCATACGGTACGTTTGCTTATCGTAGAATGCCTTTTGGATTATGTAATGCTCCTACTACTTTTCAGCGCTGCATGCTGGCCATCTTTGATGAACTTGTGGAAGACATTATGGAGGTATTTATGGAAAACTTCTCGGTATTCGATAATTCTTTTCACCTTTGCTTTAAAAATTTAGAACGAGTGCTAAAAAGATGTGAAGAAACGAATCTTGTCTTGAATTGGGAAAAATGTCACTTTACGGTTAGAGAGGGGATTGTGTTAGAACATAAGATTTCTAGTAAAGGGATTGAGGTATATAAAGCAAAGATTGAAACCAAAGAAAAATTACCTCCTCCTAGTTCAGTTAAGGCTATTAGAAGCTTTTTAGGACATGCAGGATTCTATAGAAGATTCATTAAGGATTTTTCTAAAATAGCTAAGCCTTTAACAAAATTACTAGAAAAAGTTGTTCCTTTCAATTTCGATCAGGAATGTTTAGATGCATTTAATATCCTCAAGGATAAACTAATAAATACTCCGATTATAGTTGCACCTGATTGGAATTTACCCTTTGAACTAATGTGTGATGCGAGTGATTTTGCAGTAGGTGCAGTTCTAGGACAACGAAAAGACAAGCATTTTCAACCAATTTATTATGTTAGCAGAACATTGACACCCGTACAAGAAAACTAGACCACCAGAGAGAAAGAATTACTAGTTGTAGTTTTTACTTATGAAAAATTTAGGCAGTATTTAATATTATCTAAAGTTGTCGTTTACACTGACCATTCAGCTCTTCGTTATCTTTTAACTAAATCTGATGCAAAACCTCGACTCATACGATGGATTTTACTCCTACAGGAATTTGATTTGGAAATACAAGATAAGAAAGGAGATGAAAACCTTGCAGTAGATCACCTCTCCAGACCTGAGAACCCACATATCGAAGAGCTCGATGAAAGTGAGATCAACGACTGGTTTCCCGAAGAACAACTCTTTTCTATAACCCACTCTGAGGAACCATGGTTTGCAGATATTGTGAATTATTTAGCTGCTAACATCTTGCCAAAAAGACTAACACATCACCAAAATAAGCGATTCTTTACTGATGCGAAAAACTATTTTTGGGAAGATCACTTTCTTTTCCACATATGTGTAGATCAGGTAATTCAAAGATGCATTACAAAGGCAAAAGCAAGCAAAATCCTAGAACATTGCCATTCAGGACCTTTAGGAGGACACTACGGTGGCATTAAGACAGTACATAAAATACTCGAATCAGGTTTTTATTGGCCCACTCTATTCAAGGATGCCAACAGGTATGTCACTTCGTGTGATAAATGCCAAAGAACAGGTAATGTTTCTAAACCTGATGAAATGCCTCAAACATATATGCTATCGTGTGAAATATTTGATGTATAGGGTATTGATTTTATGGGTCCATTCCCTAGTTCATTTGGAAATAAATACATCCTAGTGGCAGTTGATTACATGTCAAAATGGGTGGAAGCTGAAGCTCTACCCACCAATGATGCTATAGTAGTAGATAAGTTTCTCAAGAAATTGTTCTCTCGATTTGGAACACCTAGAGCTATAATTAGTGTACTAAACTATATTACAATTTGACTTGTGCACTTGTGAACACCGTTTTAATTCTTTTATATTTTTGGTGTGATATTTAACTATAAAGGATAACACGTTTATAGGCGGTCAAGTTGTTGACGTTGTTCCCGGGGAGGTTTCGATAATAAATTTTGAAAATAAATTTTAACAATTAATAAGATAAGTAGGAATGTTAGGACCTATAGGCATGATTTTTAATTTTTGTGTAATTATTTTTATTTTCTTTTCAAGTCATTTATGACCCGAAGCTCTTGCATTCTAATCAAGTCGTACCCAGATTTGGAGCAAATTATTAGGCAAAATCGTCAAACAATGAACATCAATCCACCCACGTTTATAACTTTACCTTGGGAAAACCCATTATTTGAGGAGCCACGGGAGCAACAAGTGAATAACCGGAAAAAATCCCAATGGAGCACCGAACGTTGCGCAAGTACGCCTACCTACACTAGACGCGGTACGAGGAAGTATAGAATGGTCGGTGATTAATTCCAATAACTTCGAAATTAGGACAACCACTACCTAGATGATCTAAAATATGCTGTAATTCAAGAGGAATATGGTTGAAGACCCAAATTAGCACTTGAAGTGGTTTCTTCAACTATGTGACACCTTCAAATACAAAGGGGTATTCGATGATGTTGTACGTTTTCGGTTATTCCCATTTTCATTTTACGACAACACAATCGATTGGTTAGACTCATTAGAACCAGGTTCTATTACAAAATGGAACGATCTAGTGGAAAAATTTATCTATAAATTTTTACCGATTAGTTGAACCATTTAATTGAGGCGAGAAATTGCAAATTTTATAAAATTTGAAGGTGAATCCTTGTACGAGGCATGAGAACAATTCAAGATGATGTTAAGAAAAGTGATTGCACCATGGACTACAAGCATGACTCTAGACACAAATATTTTATAATGTTCTTGATGGACACATTAAATCGAGATCAAACGGAGCATCTGGTGGGTTTCTTATGTTCCATATGTAGGAAAGGGCTTATAAAATCATAGTAGACATGACCATGAATTCGTACAGGTGGCCAAATGAGATGTTTATGTACAAATCTAAGCCTTCGACAGTGAAAGCAGTAAACAAAGAGAATAACAATGATAGATTCCAAAGAATCCTTGAAAAGCTTACCATTTGGAGACACTCATCAAGTCAACAAGAGCAGAGGCACTTTATGAGAACCAACCAGAAGAGGCAAGCTATGTAAGTAATAGTAGTCGAGATCCCTATTTAAATACCTATAATCCCAGTTGGAGGGATCATTCAAATTTCAAATGGGAAGGTAATCAAGGACGTACAAATCAAGCACAAAATCGATCGAACCTTCCTTACCACCAATACAACAAAGAGTCATGGGAAATGACCATGTTGTATGTGGTCAAAGATTTGATCGACTAGAGGGGGAGATGCAAATTATGAAGAAGGATATTTGACAAGTCCAAGCTACTTGTGGAGGACTTGAGTCCCGAATGGATAACATGTGTGACCAAATGAGCCAACTCATGACAATGTTCCAAAAACAAAATGGTCAAAATCTCCCTAATAATATAGAGAACAACCCTTGAAGAGGTGGAAAAGAGCACACAAAGGCGATTGCATTGAGATTGGACAAGTCACTAAAGTTTTCAATCATGCCCATCCATGAAGAAGAGGAGGTTCTCGAAGTGGTCGACGAACCCATGGAGGAGGAAGAAGCCAAGCAACATGAGCCGATCGAGGAGGTAATCGAACCGGTGTCTGATCCAGTAATGTCAAACCCAAGAAAAAAGAATGTACCATTCCCGATGAGAGTAGAGGACAAGCAAAAAGGGGAAGAGGTAGATTTTATAAATTTTCTTAATTTATTTAAATTTTTCAATGTTAATTTTCCACTATTAGAACTTTTTGGTAAAATTTCGAAGTATGCCAAGTATTTAAAGGAAATTATGAAACGACATAGGAAAATGAAAAACGATGAGCAATTTGACATTGGTGCCTCGTGTAGCATGCTAATTACAAAGAAGATACCCTTGAAGTTAGATTCGAGTAGATTCACAATCCCAATAAAGCCCTTTGTAATTTAAGGGTAGCATAAGTTTAATGTCCCTATCAATTTATCAGACACTTAGACTCGAGGATCTTAAAAATACCTCGATAACGCTATAACTAGCCAATAGATCCTTGGTGCACCCAAAGAGGGTACTTCAGGATGTATTGGTTAAAGTATGGGGATTTATAATTCCCGTTGACCTTGTAGTTTTTGACTTCTATGAAGATCGAGAAATCCCTATTTGTTGGGTAGGCCATTTGTTTCGACTACTAAGTTGACCATTGGTCTCGAGCGAAATGAGCTAATCATAAAGTTCAAGGAATTTTTGGACAAGTCCGATAGCACAACATAGATTTTTAACTATCAAACTTAATCAATTTGTAAATATTTTATATAAATTGTTTTTAGTTTGTTAGATGTAGGAATTAGAATTTTTATTTTGTGTGAGAATTAGTAGGAAATAGGCTTCCAATAGCAATGGAGGAGATAGACGTTAGTAGGATACATGTATGGACGACCAATGACCTTCTATAAGTCCTGAAGAGGCCAAATCAAAGCCATGTTGCCATGCAACAATCCCATGGAAAGATGAATCCGATCGTCGTATCGTGCCATACCGCACCTATGGCTTGACACATCCTTGAATTTAATATAAAAACAGGGGTAAATTTATTGTTGTGTCACACCAAGCACACCCTGTGGAACTATATGCAGGACATTTTTGGCAATTTTTTGTTCTTGATTCAACGTGATCTTCAGAGATTTTCACCAAGATTGGATGACAGGTAAAGCCCTAGATGGCTTCTATATATTTCCCTTAACAGCTACCACACCCTTCAAGCTATCATAGTCACCCAAAGCAATGTTTGCCAACCTTTTCTTCAAGATTCCATGAATTCCCCTGTTTTTCCTCTATTTCCAAACCCTAAACCATGCATAGTAACCTTTTCGATAGCAAATCTGTGGCAGATAGCCACAGCTACCTTTGGGAAAGAGAGCTCAAAAGTAAACTTCTTGCTGCTCAATGCAAAATGCGTTTACAAGAATGAGGTTTCAAATCTATTCATACATTGAAGAGAAAAACATGTGAGTTAATTCAATACCATCGATGGGAGAAGCTTTGCCTAACTCTGGCCAAGTCGATGTACCTTCCGGTCGTGCAAGAATTTTACACTGCTTTGAAAGAAACGAATGCAAATAGACCGATGGAGGTACCATGGGTGCAATTTTTAGTCCGATTGAAGGTATTATGACATTCCATTATATCTCTGTGATTTAGTACAACGAACTGACCTAATGTATTTCTCGGTAGAGAATATGATCGACATAATTAAATTCATAATGGATGGAAAAGGTGAGTGGAAACGCCAGTTAGGAACGGACTATTCTATATCATTCTCCCAAGCGAAGTTAACTATGATAGCGCGAATGTGGTTGAAATTCATTAGTACTTTACGATTATATCCAATAATGATACGTTCCAAGCAACTTTTTTGTACGCAATTTTAACAAAGGAATGAATTTTTGTAGGAACACGGATATATCGAAGCATGCTCCAATGTGCGTAGAAAAATAAAGTGGAATTACTGTTCTTGTACTTAGTAACATCAATAAGTCGACAAGCGAAGGTGTCAATGGGACAACCAGGTCGTGTCTTACGACCAAGCAAGTTTTCGATCTTGGAACCAAGTATGGAATACCTTATAAGGAATCAAAAATAAAAGAGAGCGATAAAGACCAAACTACGTCAAGGCAAGAATGTGATACCCGATTCAACTGGATCGTTCGATGGATGCAAGAAGTCGAACCAATTTTTGAATACTATGCATGAAAAAGCGGGATGAAGTTACCTGAATTCCCAGCTGATAAGTACAAGGAAAAGATCGAACCAAGCAAGGAGAGGGAATTGGAAGAAGAGGAAAACCCTGAAGAAGACTTGAAGGAAGACCTAGATGGGGAATCAAATGGAAAACAAAGCAAATCATACGAAGCGTTGGATCCTGATTCCAATTAATTTTGAACATTTTCATATATTTGGATTGTGTACTCTATATTTTTATTGTGGATGGTTATTAATTTTTGCTATAGTTTTAATTAGTTAAGATTTATTATTTTCTATATATATTTGTGTGCTTTTTATTTTTCTTTGTAAGAACCTCACAATTTTTTTTACAACACTACATTTGCGAGTCAAAATAAAAATGAGGAGGAGTCCAATCAATTGAGTTATACGTATCATGCCAATCGAGTAACTTCTTCCTTTTATAGTTTTAATTGCACATTAGGGAAAGTGTAGGGGCGACTTAGGAAAATTTTTTTAAAAATTTGTTTCAGTTATTTTATTTTCTTTCCTTTTAGTAGTTTTTAGTTTTTAATTGCATGTTTGTGCTTAAGCTTGAAAAAAATACAAGTGACTGGTTAGGAGCATATACCTAGGTTGTCTGTTTAAATTGTAAATTTAGCTTGAAACTAAATAATTTAGGTTGTTTATATTTAGTTTATTAGACTATAAATAGGTAAAAGAGATTAAATACACCAAATGATAAAAGTATATACAAATAGGTAATTATATTTTTAAAAGTATAAGATGTTTGAATTTAAAATAAAATACTCGGTAAAGTCCATGGTTATTGAAAGGGTGCAGTATGACTAATAGAACCCTTATAAAAAGTTCTTGAGAAAAATCTCGATCGTATCAACACAAATAAAAAAATCATAAGGGGTTATTGGAGAAATATTACTACATTAGAGTTCAAAGTATGGTAAAAAATTAAATCGAGTAGGAAAAATTTTTTCAAACTGACTATGCTCTGCAAAAATAAATACTATATTCGTATATACATTTTGATGGAGATATATATTTAATTTTCTTTAACTTGTTTACTTTGTAATTTATTGAACTAATCTATTAGGTGTAAATAACTTTGAATTGTTTAACTTTCTAGCTAGAGTTATATATTTAAGCGAATCCCGCTAGTGTCGATACTATGATCTAATTGCATATATAAAACTAGCTCAAGTACATTTTCTTGTTTTTACTTTTAGTTTTTATTTTATTTCAGGTAGTTTGCTTGACGACAAGAAAAGACATAAGTGTGGGAGTATTTGACCTGTCACCAAATGTAGTAGTTAATTCGGGTCAATTCTGAACTTAAGGAGCTTGTTTTCTATGCAATTTAGGATATTATATTATGTTTTTAGTATTTAGACCTTAGCATAAAACATTAATAAAATAAGTGTTTTTAAACATATTTTGTAAGTGTTGTGACCCAATAGGCCGACACGGGCCATGTGTTGTTCTAATATGCTCAATTGAGTGTGTAGGATGAAGATATAAATGCTCAATTGATGTGGAAGCAAGGGACGAATCTTGCAAAAGCTTCCCGAGACATCAAAGCATAAAACAAGTGACTAAGGCTAGAATTGAGTGTCATGTCACGCCACGCAAGGGGTGTAGTACGACACAGGTCGACTTCTTGCCCAAGTAATTTAGGGTCATTTTTTCCATGCAATCAACTTAATATGAAGACCTAGGACGTGCTGAAAACCAAATTTGGGCCGCTAACACGTCTATAAATAAGACATTAGGGGTTTGATGTAACTAATTCGTCTTAGACGCATTCAAAAACCTTAGTAGTTTAGAAGTAGGATTAGATTATTTTCTTTTCAACTTTTTATAACTCTTTTTGTTTTTCCTTTTGAAATTAGTTTTGATTCAAGAGTTTATTTATATTATTAAAGTATTCAGTTTATATTTTCTTTTGCATTCGATTTAATTCTTTATTCTGATCAATAGATTTGCTACTCTGCTCCCTATTCGATATTCAATCTGCTATTATTCAAATCTCTTTTCTCTCCCTAATCAACTGTGTTCTTCACATGATTTATTCAATCGAGATAAAGATTATGAATAAAATGAGTGGCTAAATCCCTTAGAGCAAATTAACGAGTGGATAGGGATGTGATTCATAGAAGATTTAGGGTTTTTCGAGAAGGATTAGTTGGTATGAATTGCATGTGCTTGAACCATTAAGATTGACAACCTTAGGAAGTTATCATAGGGTAGACGAGGTCGGGAGATAAGTCAAACTGAGTAAATCATAATTTATCTTGGGTGAGAAAGTGAGGTCGAGAGATAAGCAAGTATCAACCAATTGATTAGTTAATAAGATGCCAGTAGGTAATAATAGGCTAATCGATAGCTAATTCACCCTAAAACCCTGATTCAAAGTTAATTTCAAACCCTAAAGCGAGTTAATATTCCTGATTGTTTTATTGATTTAATTTGTTTGTTTATTTTACTTTTTTATTTATTTTGATTTGTTTTTATCTCTTCAACTTATTTTATGGTTTATTGTAATATATGAATTAATTGCTACTATTTAGACGTATTATTGTAAAAAGTGTTTTCATATTTTATTCCATCCTCCCTTGGGTACGATCCTCGGAAAACTTCCAAAGTATTTCTTTGTACTAAACTATATAACAATTTGACTCGTGCACTTGCGAACACTGCCATTTTAATTTTTATATGTTTTTTGTGATATTCAACTAAAAAATAATAACAAGTTTATAGGCGTTTACTTTCCTTGGACAAAGTCTAAGAAATTTTGATGCTCAGTCCACCTCGCCAAAAAAGGGGAAAACGTTCCCCTAGACATGTTGAGCTCTGACCTTAAGGATAGTAGAAGAGGCCTATGATCGGATTTAATTCTCGGGAGGTGAGTAACCATGCAATTAGGAAAGGTTTCCATCCAAAAATCATTGCTAAGAGCTCGATCAAGCCTCTCAAAAATACCACATCTTTACTAGTAAAGGAAGGCCCCCTGAACCACAAGTCCTATAATTCAGCCGAATCAACAAAGTCACCAAATAAAGAGTATCTCCTCCTGTAACAACCTAATTTTAGGGCTAGCCAAAACAGTGGTTTCGGGACCCCTAATCCGAGGTTGAAGAAAATTTTACATGTTGTAGCATGATTATAAGGATGCATGAGAATTTTGGTGTTTTAATTTTAGCGATTGAATGCTTAATTGTGAAAAAGGACTAAATCGCATAAAGTGTGAAAGTTGTATTTTACAAGCTAGAGGTGTTTAATAGCCACAGAATATCAAATTGGAGGTCTTTAAAGTGAAACTAGACCCATAGAGAATAGGTGGCCGGCCATAGGGGACAAAATGAAGTCAAAATTGGTCAAATAGTTGGGTTAGGTGGATTAAATTGAAGGAAATAAATAAAATAAAGGATGATATCACCCATTTTATTCATCTTCTTCCCACTGAAAATATCAGCTAAAGAAGGGTTTTGGAAGCCAAAAATTTTCAGCAACTTCTCACCCTTGAAAGTAAGTGATTTTGGTGGTTTTGTTTGATAATTTTTATACTTTTGGAAACCCCAAAGCTTAAGCTAGCTAATGAGGGGACTATTTGATAATTTTTATACTTTTGGAAACCCCATGAGAGTGTTCACATTGTTTTTTGAGTTTTTATGGAAGAAAATGAATGTTAGTGAGTTAAGGAACAACTTTTGTAAAAGGTGTTACCATGAAAACACCTAAATGGGATCTATTAGTAAAGGTTGAATTTGTGTAATAAATGCATGAAATAATTGGTTTTGTGAGTAGTTGTAAGGGAAATAAATTTTCAACTAAGCTTGTTTAATGAGAAAATATGATGAAAAATGATTTACGAGCCTAAGGGTAAAATCGTAATTTTGCCAAAGTATAAGGGCAAAATGTTCATTTTTGCCTAAGTGTAAATATTGATGTATCATGAGTTATAAAGTGATTGAATGAGTAAATTTTATTATTATAGATCAAGAAGAGCGTGGAAACAACCTTGACCGAGGAAAAGGCAAGGTTACGGACTAAACCGTCGACTAATACATTTTTGCACCGTGTAAGTTTATGTGTAAATGATACATCTTTAATACATATGTTGTAACTCATTGGTGCATTGTATGAATGAGATCAATTATGTTTGAGATAGATTGAAATTGATAGATAGTGAATAATTCTCGTATGAACCTTGGAAAAGATATGTAAGTGCAGAAAAATATCCATAAATATTCTTTTTGGTGGGCTGTGTGTGATACCGCCTTATTATTTATTCACAATGGGCTGTGTGCGATACCATTGTTTGTATTACCATTTGGTGGGCTATGTGCGTAACCACCGTAAATATTTTTGTTGGTGGGCTATGTACGATTATAATATCCTGAACTAGGGGTTAATTTTAAATTGAATTGTTGTGCATGTGTTTGGACTGTGGCGTTATTGTTAGTGATGTTTTAAGATCTAGTTATAAGTCTAGAGCAGGCCTAAGTGGTAGGAATTTTTTCTTTATTTTTAGCTTTAAGTGAAGGGAGCTGAAGGAGCTAGGGGTTATATGTATTTTAAGGGGGATTTTAACACAAGTTAGGGCTTGGTAAAGTGGCTTGGAGGTGCCACTTAGGGCCTTGAGATTGACGCCACTTGCAGGGGAAGGAGGTCTCAGGTTCGAGCAGCAGAAATCCCACTATTTGCTTATTATTTTGACGCCAAGGAGGGGGAGAGTTGTGCTCAGCACAAACTCTGGCGGATAAAGCTTGGACTCAGTCAAATTAATTCAAATAGGTGGCAGAGAGAAAATTTAGGAGTTTGATGAGTTCAAACTCGTTTGAATTGTTGGCCAGGAGAGAAATTAGGTGGTTGCCGAATTTTGAACTCCTCCTTGGAGGAGTGTTCGGTTTTGGGAAGCTGAGTGAAGGGAGGGTGCCGAATTTTCTTAGGCACCTAATTGGGCATTTTCGCCTAGTGTAGGTCCTTGTGCATTTAGTGAATCAAAAGCCGAAAGCCATTCTTGATTATTGCCGATTTCCCCAAGGCATTGGCCGAATCTTCTCAAAAACCCTTCTTGAAACTTTCTTTTCTCTTTTGAGCCGAAACCTCATTTGACATCTTCTTTTCTTCTTTTTTTTTCAGCAATTAAGGTACTTGGCCGAACCTCTCCTTCTCCCATCTTTCTTTATTTTCTTTTCTTGCCGAAACCCCTTAGTCCCTTTTTCTTTAAGCCAAGCCGAATACTCATCATCTTTTCTCCCATTCTCTCTTTTTCTTCTTGAACCGAATCTCAATTGTTTCTCTTCAATCAACCTTAGCCGAATCATCTTGGTCACTCAACCTTGTTGAAGTTCCCTTCTTTCTTCTAGTGTGGTCTTGGCCGAATAACAACAAGGGTAGATCTCTTTTGGGGTTCCTCTAATCGGTTTTGAAAGGTAAGTGCCTTGGCCGGATCTCTTTTAGTTCTTTTCTCTTCTCCTTGTCGACTCACATGTTCAGACAAAAGCATTTGTTGTCAATAATTCTAAGCACCTTGGGAAACTGATTTCTCCTAGGCTCGTCGGGACTTTGGAAGCAGACGATCTAATCTACTCTCTAACAATCGGTTTTGGTAAGTCAAGTGGTAAAGATCTCTATTGGTTTATTATTCTTTAAGTTGTGAAAAGCCGAAGGCTATTGAGGCTAAATTTTGGGTGTTGGCCGAATGTAGGGGGAGGATCAGTCTCGCGTATCGTGTGTGGTGATTAGCATTCGTAAGGTAGATAGGTAAGGGTGGTGTTGTTTGTGTGTTATCTCACCCTTCGGGTATTGGTTGGTTTGGCCGAATGGTCTTATTGATGATCTTGTGGTTTGGCCGAATGTAGGACAAGGAGATCTAGTGTCGTAGATCGGCTCATCGAGATTTAGGGCTTGCGTTAGTAACAGGTGTGTAACTTACACACTTTATAATTAAGTAAATATATTCGAATAACCTGAATGTGTTAAACCGAAATAGTGTGGATGTTGGTATGATACCCTATGGGTATGAGCAAGGATTCGGGTAAGTCCGTTTCGATATGAGTTTTGCTATTTAATGTATGATAGTATGATTTATGATATGTTTGCTATAATAAAGCATGATGGCATGATTTGCATGATTTGCATTGAGTATGGCATGATGATGGGTGATACGAGAGGAGGGAAAAGATGATATCCATGACTTTGGGTCACCAGAGGTTTGGCACCTCATAGCGACTCGTCCCAGTGGCTTAGCACCACAGTAGGTTGGCCCCACATATGATATTACGGGATTGTCACCAGTGATTTGGTATCACAATGTGGGTTGGCCCCACAGATGGATTATTCGTGACCTTGGGTCACCAGTGGTTTGGCACCACATTATTATTGGATATCGTGACTTTGGGTCACCAGTGGTTTGGCACCACCAGTGGTTTGGTACCACACGGGGTAGAAAAGGAGTTATGGATGGCTAGGTTTGGGTGCATTATTTATATTGCTTGGTTATGATTTGTGTAAGTATGTTGCATTAATCGGGAGGAGGATTTATGAACTGAGTCTTGGTGACTCACCTTCTCCCTTATCTTTTCAGGTAACTCGTAGGTTGCGGATGAGGAGCCGAGTGGACTCGAGGCGGCCATGCATTAAAACATTTGGTATTACTTGGATTTTGAATTGGATATTTATTTTCATTTCGGTTTCATTTGGGTTTGTAATAAGGCCTTTGATTATATTTTTGGATTATTTATGTTTTGGATGGTTTTAAATATGGCTAAGTAAATTTCTTGATTAATTTAATAACTTGAACGTAAGGTTTTCTACACTACAAAACGAAATGGTTTTCAAATCTTTACCATCGGGTAACATAAATTAATTTATAATAACAACATCTCGAATGGATTTCAAACTTAAGTTTTCCACACTTAATTCAAACAATTCCAAATTAACTAAGCAAGAATCAATCGGGTTTTATGGCGTAAACGTTTTCTAAACCTATGGATCGACAACTGAGTTTTTAAAATAAATTCCCGGGATTTCAAAGTAAACTATCGTTTTGCAAATAATCATGCCCAAGATTTCTACAAGTATAAAACAACAAAGAGTTTTTCACTAAAATTTTAACCGGTAACCCGTCTTTTTCAAAATGATTTCCTCTGTGACATGTCAGATTCGGTCGTGGTGTGTTGACCGGGTTTGGGGTGTTACAACGATACCACCCTATTATTGATTAATGGTGGGCTGTGTGCGAAACAACCAGGTACTTAGTATTATTTCGAATGGTTCATCGAGAAATTATCCATGTAAATGTTTCATGTGGCTTTGTGGAGATGAGTACAGGATATGTGAGCAATATAAATGTTATACGGTTGGAAGGTGGTAAGGGATGAGATGAGTAAGCATGGTTATGAAAATGTGAATTATTCTTGTTTAGTATGAAATGTTATTGGCTGATTAGAACATGCTATGATGCTTATTGTTTACATGTAAACATACTAAGCTTAAAGCTTACTCCCTTTCTTTTCCCTTATTTTTTTTTTAGTTTCAATGAGCCGGCTCGGGATACGAACATAACTTGAAGGTCATCCACACTATCAGCTCATCTTGGTATATCTAGACTTAGCATTTTGTGTATGGCATGTATAAGGGCTAGACTTAGTGAAATGTTATATTGTTTTGGCCAAGTGTGTTGGCTTTTTCAAAGATGAACTCTTTTGTATATAGCCATATTTAATGGCTCATTATTATTAATATATGAAAAGATGAGGGTATTCATGAATGTGTATGATATATGATTGAGTTGCTTGGTAAATGGTTGAATGTGATTGGTGTTGTATGAGTTAGGGTGATAAAAAGAGCTTGGCAAATAACCTTATTCCTGTCCACACAGGTAGGCACACGGGCATGTGTCTAGGCCGTGTGTGACGCACTATTAATTCCATGTGTGTGTGACTAGGCTATGTGTCCCTTACATGTTAGTGTTGCAAGTCAGTGTCAACCACGGGCAAGACACACGGACGTGTGCCTAGGCCGTGTGCCCCTTATTTGGTTACTGATGTCACAAACAGAATACCCAGGTTTTCACACACGGGTGAGGACACGAGCGTGTCTAGGCTGTATAGAGGACACGGGCCAAGAACATGGGCGTGTGCCCGGCCGTGTGAAAACCCCTGTAGGTTCGAATTGAAAAATAAATTCCGCACGGGCTAGGGACATGGGCGTGTGTGACCACACAGGCGTGCCTCATTTCACACGGGCGTGTGGCCCTGTTGAGGCAAAATTTTCCTAAGTTTACAAAAGATCACGGTTTGATTCTGAGGCCCTCCGTTTGCATGTGTAAGGCCTCATAGGCCCATAATAAAAATGTTATGAAGGTGAATGAAAAATTTTAAATTGGAATGAAATTTGATAGCCCAAAGTTGTATGTTCAAGCGAGATAAGTTCGGTAATGCCTCATACCCAGTTTCAGCGTTAAATACGGGTAAGGGGTGTTACATTTAGTGGTATGAAAGCTATGGTTTAGTTGATTCTCGGACTACCGTAGCATGTATAAGAGTCTAGCTATACATGCCATAAATGTATAATGATAGTGTGGTGACTTCTGACAATTCTAAACTTTGTTTTTAAATAGTAAATGGATCCCGACTGAGCAGCTGCTAATGACGCTGCTAATAATGCGTCGGACCCTGCACAAGGGACCACGCTTGTAGAAAGTGGACCCGAGACTTTAGATCAAGGAGAAGAGGCTCGAGAAGCCTTTCTCCAAAAGATGAGTAATTGGTACATGGAGTATGTACGAGCGAACCCTACTGCTCAAGCTCCTCCACCTCCTCCTATACCTCAGCCAGTTCCTGTAGCTCATCAAGGTAAAAATTTGGTGAGAATGACTAAGCCCCCTGCAGATAAGATTTGTTGACGGGCCAAAATCCATAACTAGAACCTGAAAGGGACCAGGCACCCTATTTTCACAAAATTGCTAAAATATCAGATACCAATGATTTGAAAATATACCCCCAGATTTACAGAAATACCTCGATTTACAAAGTCAACTGTTTTAAAAAAATACATGCAACACACAACATCAATAAAAAACCACAAACACTTGAACGCCACTAGTATTATTTTAAAATCAAATTCTCTAAGACACCCCTGTTTTTTTAAAAAAATAGAAAACAATACCCCTTAGTCCTGTAAAATTTTTGAAAATACCCTTGATTTGTAAAAATTTTCCAAAATACCCCTGATTTGAAAAGTGACCAAAGTACCCCTGGCTTGTAAAATCACCAAATTGCCCTGATTTGTAAAATGACTAAAACACCCCCGATTTATAAAATTACCAAAATACCCCTGCTTCACAAAATTACCGAAATACCCTTATTTCGCAAAATCACCAAGAAACCCTACTTTGGAAAATTACGAAAATACCCCTGTAGGATAAATTATGAAAATACCCTTGGATAGTGAAAAGACAAAAATACCCCTACAGGATAAAACGTAAGTTCGAGAATGCTACTTGTATGTGGTGATTGATGATTGAATGTATGTGCTTCCTAGAACTAGGATATGTGAGCTTGAGACTGAATTGTAGTGATAGTTGCGAATTTGAAAGAACCATATTTAAAACTTCTATTCATAAGACAGTCCATGGTTAATCAGTGGGAAGAATTAATGATTCATAAAATTCTTAATCAGATAAATACCAATCAGAAGAATGAGTACTAGGGGTCGAGGACGTCCGCTGCGTGGACGCGGTAGGGGTAGAATGACCGTGTTCAAGCCAGTAGGGTCTGGCCATGGGTCAGGAAATGAGATGCCGGATATGCCAGCTATGGAGGGAAAATTTCGGGACCAGGCAGCCGAAGAGAGTTGCTGGGGCAGGTACGGGTGCAGGAGCTCGGAAATCTGTGTCTGAACGACTTCGGGCCAACGGAGCGGAGATGTTTAGGGGTGTTTCTTGTGTAGCCCCTAACACAGCTGTGTATTGGTTGGAAGCGACTGAACGCATAATGGATGATTTAGATTTCACAATGGAGAAGTTGAAGGGAGTTGTGTCTCTTCTTCGAGACGAGGCCTATCAGTGGTGGCTCACGGTAAAGGAGGGTACTGTCGTGGACTAGATTGACTGGGATTATTTTAAGGAAACATTTCAAGGGAAGTATGTTGGGGCCAACTATGTGGACGGCCAGAGGAAGACATTACTGAATTTGGTGCAGGGAAGTAAGTCCGTATCTGAATATGAAGCGAAGTTTCTGCGCTTGAGCCGCTACGCTCGAGGAATGGTAGCAACTGAATATGAACGTTGTGTGCGGTTTGGGGATGGACTGCGGAATGAGTTAAGTGTATTGATAGCTCCGCAGCGGGAGAGGGACTTTGCTGTCCTAGTTGAGAAAGTTAAGATAGCTGAGGAGGTAAACGGACTGAAAGACAGGAAAGAGATAAGAAGCGGGGAAAGAATAAGAGAAGTTTTGGGCAGTCAGGAGCATCTGGGAATTTTCAAAAAAGGCCTAGGACTGATGGGCCAGCTCGTGCTCCGACGGGTCAGAATCAATCATGTAATTGGTGCGGGAAAGCACATTCCGGGGAGTGTAAAAGAAGAACCGGTAGATGCTTCAGGTGTGGATCCACGGAGCATGTGATTAAGGACTGTCCACAGAAGGATCAGGTGCAGCCAGCCATACGAGGTTTTGATCAGGCTGGGAGAAATGATCAGCCAGTACAAAGGGGTCGTGGCCCTAGTAGAGGAGGAAATGGGGCTGGTCGAGGTCGTGAGGCACCTGGTACAGGTGCAGGTAATGTATACGCGAGGCAGCCAGGCCTAGTTTATGCAGTTCATCAACAGGAGGAGGGTGACGCACCAGACGTCATAACCGGTACATTTCTTATTGCTGGTAACCTTATTTTTACCTTGATTGATATTGGGTCAACCCACTCTTATGTTGCATGTTCAGTATCTGAGACCTTAAGTATAGACTTTGAAACAACGACTAGGAAGATGACTGTGGTTAGTCCTCTAGGACAATCTACGGTAGTGGACAAACTATTTAAGGATGTACCTTTAGAGACTCAAGGGGTAGTGTTTCTGGCAGACTTAATGGAATTACCATTTGGAGAGTTTGATCTTATTTTAGGAACAGATTGGTTAACTAAACATTGTGCTAAGTTGGATTGTGGGGCTAAGCGCATGATGTTGAGTACCCCGGAAGGCGGGGAGGTGGTGGTGTTAGGAGAAGGAAGGAATTATTTGTCCAACGTGGTATCTGCACTGAAGGCTGTTAAGATGATTCGGAAAGGATGTAATGCGTTTCTAACTTTTATTAGTGCTTTGGATACTAAGGAGGGGACTATTGACGAGGTAAGAACAATAAAGGATTTCGTGGATGTTTTTCCTGAGGAGCTGCCAGGATTATCCCTGGATCGCGAAGTAGAGTTTGGAATAGAGCTATTTCTGGGTACAGCTCCGGTGTCCATTACTCCTTATTGAATGGCGCCGAAGGAGCTGGTGGAGCTCAAAGCCCATATCCAGGAACTGTTGGATCGAGGGTTTATTCGACCGAGTGTGTCTCCATGGGGAGCGCCGGTCCTATTCATGAAAAAGAAGGACGAATCCATGTTTATATGCGTGGACTATCGTCAACTGAATAAGTTGATGATTAAGAACTAGTATCCATTGCCATGAATTGATGACCTGTTCGACCAACTCAAAGGAGCTTCAATTTTCTCTAAGATTTATTTAAGATCGAGTTATCATCAGTTAAAGGTGAAGGAAGGGGACATTCAAAAGACAACGTTTCAAACTTGGTACGGTCATTATGAGTTCTTGGTGATGCCGTTTGGGTTAACGAATGCGCTAGCAACATTCATGGATATGATGAATCGGGTGTTCCAACAATATCTAGATCGGTTCGTCGTGGTGTTCATCGATGATATTCTGGTTTATTCCAAGTTCGAGAAGGAGCATGACGTACATCTTCGTGTGGTGTTGCAAATACTGAGGGAAAAACAGCTGTACGCAAAGTTCAGTAAGTGTGAGTTTTGGCTGAAGGAAGTAACTTTCTTAGGGCATGTAGTTTCTGCAGAGGGAATTAGGGTAGACCCTCAGAAGATAGAAGCTGTGTAAGATTGGAGACCGCCAAAGTCTGTGGCTGAAATTCAAAGTTTCTTGGGATTGGCAGGGTATTACAGGAGGTTTGTTGAGGGGTTCTCTTCAATTGCGGCACCTTTAACAAAGTTGTTGAGGAAGGGAGCACCGTTTGCTTGGTCTGACAAGCAGCAGGAGAGCTTTAAAAAGCTGAAGAAGATTTTGACAGAAGCACCGGTGTTAATTTTGCCAGAGGCAGAAAAAGAATTTACCGTCTATTGTGATGTGTCACACATAGGTTTAGGTTGTGCATTGATGCAAAATGGAAAAGTGGTTGCATATGCGTCCTAACAGTTAAGACCACATGAGTTGAACTACCCTACTCATGATCTAGAATTGGCAGCAGTAGTGTTTGCTCTGAAGATCTGGAGACACTACTTGTACGGGGAGAAGTCAGTTATTTACACTAACTATAAGAGCCTGAAGTATCTCCTCACTCAGAAGGAGTTGAATTTAAGACAGAGAAGGTGGATTGAGCTGTTAAAGGACTATGACTGCTCGATTGAGTACCACCCGGGTAAGGCTAACATGGTGGCGGATGCGTTGAGTCGTAAGGCGATAGCAGATTTAAGGGCAATGTTCACTTATCTTAGCCTGTTTGAGGATGGCAGTCTGGTAGCCGAACTTTAAGTAAGACCCATGTGGACAAGTCAAATCAAGGAAAAGCAACTTCTGGATAATGTCTTGAGTACTCAAATCCGACAGGTGCAGAACGGTGAAGGAGGGGACTATAGTTTGAATGGTGATGGAGTTTTGTGTTTCCGTAGGAAGATTTGTATGCCAAAAGATGTGGAGTTAAGGCAGATGATTCTTCGAGAATCGCATAGTAGCCCTTATGCTATGCATCCTGGAGGAGTTAAGATGTATCGGGACTTGCGAGGGCAATTCTGGTGGCCCGGTCTAAAGCAAGAAGTGACGAAATTTGTAGGTAAATGTTTGACGTGTCAGCAGGTGAAGGCGGAACACCAGTTGCCTTCGGGGTTGTTGCAACCGGTGAAGATTCCGCAGTGGAAATGGGAGACAATCACGTTGGATTTTGTTAGTGGGTTACCCCTTACGCCCACTAAGAAGGATTCAATTTGGGTGATTGTAGATCGACTGACGAAATCTGCTCACTTTATACCGGTCCGGGTAGATTATTCTTTGCAAAGGTTAGCTAAACTGTACGTGGCTGAAATAGTGAGACTACATGGTATACTTGTGTCGATCATATCAGATAGAGACCCTAGGTTCACGTCACGGTTTTGGAGGGCTCTGCATCAGGCAATGGAAACTAGGTTAGACTTTAGTACTGCTTTTCATCCGCAGACTGATGGTCAGTTTGAGAGGGTAATCCAGATCTTGGAGGATATGTTAAGGGGTTGCATCATTGATTTTAGGGGAAGCTGGGAGGAGTATTTACCTTTGGCAGAGTTCGCATACAATAATAGTTATCAAGCTAGTATTCAGATGGCGCCTTACGAAGCATTATATGGAAGGAGATGTCGTACCCCTACTTGTTTGACGGAGTTGGGTGAACGTCAGGTGTTGGGTCCAGAGCTAGTCTCGGAAACAGAGGAGAAAGTTAAGTTAATATAGGCTCGGTTGAAGGAAGCGTCTGATTGGCAGAAGTCTTATGCGGATCTAAAGCAGAAGGAGATGGAATTTGTAGGAGGAGACCAAGTCTTTTTGAAGGTATCTCTATGGAAAAAGGTAATGAGGTTTGGACGGAAGGGTAAGCTAAACCCTCGGTTTATTGGACCTTATCGGGTTTTGGAACACGTGGGGCCAGTGGCTTATCGTTTGGAGTTGCCTTCAAAGTTGGAACAGATACATGGCGTGTTTCATGTCTCGATGCTGAGACGTTATCGATCTAATCCATCGCATGTGGTGCTGGTGGAAAAGACTGAAGTAAGGCTAGATTTATCCTTTGAGGAGGAACCCGTGCAAATCTTGGATCGAGACATAAAAGTGTTGAGAAGGAAGTCCGTTCCTTTGGTCAAAGTTCTGTGATGAAATTACGGCACAGAGGAGGCGACGTGGGAACCAGAGGATGTTATGCAACAACAGTATCCCCATCCTTTTTGATCAGGTAAATTTTGAGGTCGAAATTTATTTTAAGGAGGGTAGAACTGTAACGTCCTGAATTTATGGGCTTGTGCATTTGGTGTAATGTGCGTTTAAAATATTAATTTAAGGATTTGAGGTGCAAATTGGGCTCAGGAATGGGCTGAGACCTCAGTTAAAATATTCTGTTTGGGTATTATAAGGTTTAGAAAAGTAGGTATCTATGTTAAAAATGTCAAATTGGGCTTGGGGCCCAAATATAGGAGGCGCCACAAGGAAGGAAGAGGGTGGCGTCACTAGTGCTTGAGGAAGGCCCAAATTATGGTTGCATGAAGCCCAAGTTATAGGGCTAAATTTCGGCACTTAAAAGAGTAAGGGGAGGGACGGCACAAGGCTATTATTTAGGGATTTATTTTATGTGGATAATAAGCAGATAAAGGCTATTTTTGAGGAGATAATAGATTAAGATAAGTGAAAAGATGAGAGCTCATCCAGGAGGCTTGAGTTGACCGAAAACCAAACTCTATGAAGGGGGAAATCGGTTTAGTATAGGCTAAGTATGTGGCGAATTCTTCATTATGTCCTCTGAAAATTTCCTCAAGATTTCTCTCTTTTTCAGTAAACTTGAACCATCTCTTCTCTTTTCTTTTTCTGACAGAAACAAAAACTTCTGAGGTCTCAATTGCTGAAACCCTGCTATTCTTTCTCTATTTTCTTTTGGCCGAATCTCTCTACCCAGTCCTTGCTTGTATTTTTTTTTCTTCTTTTCCAATTCCTTGTTCTTCTAAAAGCTGAAATCACTAAGATCACACCTCCTGAAGTTGCCGAATTTTCTCCAGTGGAGTCTACTTGTGCCGAATTTTGAAGGAAACAATAGGTAAGTGTCGATTTTGAGATTCCAATCTTTCTCTGACTTTTAGAAACCCTAGCCGAATGGCTATATGGAAACTAATCTCGAGTTTTCTTTCTTTTGCGACACACCAGGATTTGAAGGAGATCTCAATCGCCAAGGTTCTTCACCAGTAGTGTTCAAACCATCCTACTTCCGGGATCTAATCAGGTTAGGTAAGGAGATTTGTTTATCCAAATATATAAAATCGGGTAGAACACTAACCATGGCCGAATATAGGAGAGGCCCTATTTTCACATCTTTTCGACTTTTTGAGCAAAGTTGTAAATCAGTTTAGGAGGGCATCAACATTAATCAGGTGTGTAACTTCTCACACCATTAGATTGATTGCTAATATATATATATATATGAAATACATCTGCTATTCTCTATTAAATGCCGAAATCCCGGCATAAAGTTTGAAAACCCGAGAAGGGTAAAGGCTAAATATCAGGTTAGTGATTTCTGCCACTCATCAGTGAATGTTCCTTTTAAAAATGATACATTTTATATGTCAATCTCTATGTATGCTTGGGGTTGGGTGATTGATGAAAGGGGAAGTGATATGATCTGGTGGCTTAAGCCATTTCAGCCTGGTGACTCTGTCACAATCTTTGTTTCTGGTGGCTTTTGCCATTTCAGCCTGGTGACTCTGTCACAACTTTGACAACGAGCAGCTAACTGCAGCATGACTGCCATCGATGGTGTGTAGCGGTATGGGTTGATTGTAGAAATCCCCAATGGTGTGATTGGCAGGTAAGGGTGGTGTGTAGCGGTTGGAAACCTAGGATTGGGTTGTGTTTTATGTATGTTATCTACTGTATTATGTTCTACATCCTGATCTGTGGGCTAAGGCCCAATTTGATGGTGCACGAGGGTTGCACACTGAGTTTCGCGACTCACCCTATTATTTTAACAATTTCAGGTAGTCCTCAGTGCATTGGACCGGACTGGAGAGGAGAGCAAGGTGGCCATGTGATAGAGTACTGAGGATTCAGCGAAAGACTTTACTTTATTTATCTATTTTTAAGAAACTTGTTTTAAGTGTGTTTTATATTTCGTTGTAATAAGGTCTTGGGCCACTAGACTATTATTTATGTTTTGGTTTTATGTTGGGCTTTCATTTATGGGCATTTAAATTTTATGTTTGAACTAAGCTAAGACATGTACGAAATTTCGGTTACTATTTAAACTTCACCAAGGCATTTTAAAACTTTATATCCTAAAAGAATTAATAAATTATTAAGTTTTCGGTATAAATATTTATCCCTGATAATTGTTCTCCAAAATGTGACATGTTTTACAAAATTTCCTTAGTGACATACTGGATCCGGTCGTAGTGTTCGGGCCGGGTTTAGTGTGTTACAATTGTTGGTTATGAGTGTGTCAATATTGATTTGTTATTCTAGAACTTGCTTCGATTATGCATATCGAGACCACACTTTGCTCGTGCCTTCGTTCCGTCGGTATAGGTATACCGTCACCGCCTCGAAGTCCCGTCAATTGAGTGCCGTCAGTCAGTGTTCTCTACTGAGATGAGAAAGGCACCTAGGTTTTTAACCCACTTATTCCATTAAAAGCCTACCTTCATAATTAACACCGTTTCTTGACTCACCCATTGATATTAACCCAAAACCTAATTTTTGCTTCTCCTACTTTATTGACTCCCTTTTTTGTCGAGATTTGATTTGGTTAGTTGCTTAACTATGTTCTTTATTTCAGTTGTTAAATTCTTTCTTATAATTGAAATATATATATGGAAAATATTTATTACTAGTTCCATATCATTTGAGCTTTAACAGTTACTATTTAAGGAATAGATGTTTCCCTCTATCAGTATGAACTATATTCCTTAAATACCTGAGGGGATTATACCTAGATGAATCTTATTACTATTTGATTTATAAGATAAATACTTGTTCTTATTCATAATTGTGAGTTCTTATTCTTGTTTTAATAATTCAGGTTATTGATTTAAGTCGAATGTGCTTATTCAGAGGAGCAAAAGTCCCTGTTTAAGAGTAGATCAACACAATTAAGTGGAGTTGAATGCAATCCTAGATATAGGATGACATAAATATACCGGATTAGAGTCAAATCTAATAAGGGAATCCATAGATCGAGTTAATGTGATAATAGGGTTTAATTAGAAAGAGATTTCAATTAATCAACCTAGAGTCAGTTGTTTTTAGTCTTGAAAGAGATATTAACATAAATCAGGGATTTCTACGGGTTAAGTCAAGTGAATAAATCGTATGAATCAGAAGTAATAAGTGTAGTCTAGGTGGATTCTTCCTTAGGTGTTGCCTCTTTCATAAAGTTTTCTAAAAGTATTTTCCCAATTGATTCCCTGTCATGCTTTTAATTAATTTCATTTTAAAAGAAATCACTCAATTCTTAGGCTAGATAATAAGAAGATAGTAATACTAGTACTCTTGGTCTTTGTGGATACGATATTTTCTGTCTTACCATAACTATACTATTAAACGATAGGTGCGCTTGCCTTTATTGTGATCGTAGTTGGTTAGAGACACATCAAGTTTTTACCGAGCATCAAATACCTTCGGGATTACTTCAACCAGTGATGGTTCCAGAGTGGAAGTGGGATCGAATCACAATGGACTTCGTAACAGTGTTACCTATGTCTCTAAGAAACAAAGATGTTGTGTGGGTTATTGTGGATAGATTAACGAAGTCAGCTCACTTTATACCGGTTCGTGTTGATTATTCACTTGATAAGTCAGCCGAATTGTATATTGTCGAGGTGGTGAGATTGCATGGAGTGCCTGTATCTATTATGTCGGATAGAGATCTGAGATTTACTTCGAGGTTTTGGAAGAAGTTTCAGGAAGCCTTGGGTACAAGGTTGAATTTTAGTACTGCGTTCCATCCTAAAATCGATGGCCAATCCGAAAGAGTGATTCAAGTTCTGGAGGATATGCTCTGATGTTACGTGTTAGAGTTCGACGGTAGCTGGGAAAAATATCTATCTTTGGTCGAGTTTGCATATAACAAAAATCATCAGTCGAGTATACAGATGGCACCGTATGAAGCTTTATACGGTCGCAAGTGTCGGACTCCCCTGTATTGGACCGAGCTTAGTGAGAAGCAAATTCATGGGGTCAATCTAATTAAAGAGACTGAAGAGAAAGTGAAAGTGAAAGTGATAGTCTGAAAGCTACTTCAGATCGACAAAAGTCATACACGAATTTAAAAAGGAAAGAATCGAGTTTCAAATGGGCGACAAAGTATTTTTGAAAGTATCCCCATGGAAGAAAATATTGAGATTTGGTTGAAGGGGCAAACTGAGTCCACGATTTATAGGGCCATTGTGGTTTACAGTGACGCATCCCTGAATGGATTTTTTTGTGTACTCATGCAAGAGGGCATGGTGATAGCATATGCCTCAAGACAATTAAAGCCGCACGAGAAGAATTACCTGACTCACGACTTGGAGTTAGTTGCAATTGTATTTGCATTGAAGATATGGAGACACCATTTATATGGTGAAAAGTGTCAGATTTTTACTGACCATAAAAGCCTAAAATACTTGATGACCCAAAAGGATTTGAATTTAAGGCAACGAAGACGGATAGAGCTGATTAATGATTATGAATTAGTGATTGACTACTATCCGGGAAAGGTGAACGTAGTCGCTGATGCTTTGAGCAAAAAATCATTATTCACACTGGGAATCATGAATACTCAGATGGCTTTGTTGGATGATGGTTCCATTTTAGCCGAATTGAGGGCTAGACCAGTGTTTTTTCGAGAGGTTTGTGAAGTACAAAAAGAGGACCGGATATTGCACGCCAAAAAAGTTTTATGCGAGTTAAATGTTGAATCGGACTTTCGGGTAAGTCCAGATGGATGATTAATGTTCCGAGGTAGGACCTGTGTACCCAGAAATGATGAACTTATTCAGAATATTTTGCATGAAGCACATAGCGAATGTTTAACTGTGCACCTGATAAACAGTAATTATAACATATGTTAAATCCTGCATTTAGCTTACTTTTGGATGATTTATCCCTTGATTTATATAAAAAGGTGCCTTTAATCCTTTCTTTTCATGTCTTATACCCAGGAAAGCACCCAAGGATGAAAAGAACGTAAAATAGGCCTAAAACAGAGTAAATGGGCCATATCACAGAATCGACACAGCCTAGCCCAAAGACCACACAGCCGTGCCTCGCCGATCACCTAGAGCACGACCTTTCCCCCGATTTACATGGTCGTGCCTTATTAAGAAATCTGAACACAGCTTGAAGCCAACCCACACGGGCGTGTGCCATGGCCGTGCCTCTGTCGCTGGAATGAGCAATTTCAGTCGAAAAAGGATACTTAAGGAGAAAGAATCGCAATCCAAAGAGCCTATATATAGCCCCTAAGTGCCACCTTTGAAGGGGGGTCGAGCTAGGCCAAGGAAACAAGCTGGAAAGGTCAGAATTGTGGGAATCGCTCGAAGTTAGCCAGTTGATCCATCCCAAGAAGCCAGAATTATACTCAAGACGGCGGAATCCTCCTTCAATTCCTTCAGGGATTTTTAGGGATTTCTTATGTTTTGTTTTATCTTTTCTCTTGAGATGTTTTCTTTCTTAGTTATGAACTAAACCCCTCAGATACCTGAAGGGGATGAAACCTAGATGAATCTTGTTATTTGATTTCTCAATTTTATGATAATTACTTAGTTTGTTCTTAATTATACATGCTTAATCCAAATCTGATGTACTTAAGTGGAGGAGGAATAGACCCTGCTTAAGAGTAGATCTAGCGTAATTAAGCAGAGTTGATCAAACGCCTAGAGATAGGGTTACGAGATTTTTCCGAATTAGGGTGAAACCTAATATGGGAATCCACAGATCAATTTACTGCTATTCTAGGGGGTTATTATAAGAGAACGAGAGTTCCACTAATTAACCTAGGGCTAGACGTTATTCGCCTCGAGAGAGGGTTTAATATAGGTTAGGGAGTCCTACGGATCAAGCTAAGTAATTAAATCATATGATTCAGGGTTAGATAACAAGTGAAGTCTAGGTGGGTTCTTCCTGAAGGTATCATCATGATCAATTGAGTCTTTCTTCAAGTTATTACCCAATTCGCTCTTTTTGTCTTTGTGTCTTTAGCTTAGTCGTCGTTAATTTAGATTAAAACAACTTCACTTTATTTTTAAGGCTAAATAATAAAAAGAAAGTTGGTATTAATACTTTTGGTTCCTTTGGGTTCGATATCCGGGTCTTGCCTAAGCTATAATCTTTTCCGTTAGTACCCCTTGCCTTTAATCGTTGTCAGAGTTAGTTTCTAGGTTCGATCATTCTTTTATAAATTTTAAAGCTCTGATTTCAGCGACCAAGTTTTTGGCGCCGTTGCCGAGGAACTAAAATATTAAGAAAACTCTATTTTTATTACTTTAACCATTATTTTTATTTATTTTTGTTTTTAGGTAAATTTTTAATTTTGCTAACTTTTATTTTTTTCTTTCTTTTCTTTCCAGGTACCTCTAGTTTATGACTAGGAGGAACCCAAGAGGACCTTTAGAATACGACAGTGATATTGAAGCAACCACTCGTAGGAATCGCCGAGAAACTAGGCGAGCCCTAAACTATACAGAAAGAGAGAAAGAAGACAGATCCAATCCTACTGAAGGGATGGACAAGATTAATCCACCACCACACGATGTGTGGGAATGCAATGCTCCTCGTACAATGTTTGATTATGCTATAGCCGCTAATAATTTTGAATTAAAGCCTAACACAATACAAATGATTCAACAGTTTGTTCAATTTGATGGTTTGCAGGACGAAGATCCAAACACTCATATAGCTAATTTCTTAGAGTTCTGTGATATCTTCAAAATAAATGGTGTTTTTCATTAAGAAATAAAGCCAAACAGTGGTTAAACTCGTTACAACGAGGGTCAATCACTATATAGGATCAAATGACTGAAAAATTTTTAATGAAATATTTCCCACCGGCCAAAACGGCCAAATTGCCGAATGATATCTCTTCTTTTGTGCAGATGGATGTAGAAACATTATACGACGCATGGGAGAGATACAAGGATCTCTTGAGAAAGTGTCCACACCATGGTTTACCCTTGTGGCTACAAGTCCAAACATTCTATAACGGTGTAAACCCCTCAATGAATCAATTCAGCTGCCGGTGGAACGCTGAATAATAAAACTCCAGAAGCAGCGTATGAGTTCATTGAAGAGATGTCACTGAATAATTATCAGTGGTAGGTTACAAGGACAAAACCAATAAAATCAGCCGGAGCTTTCAACATAGACACAATAACCATGCTATCTACACAGATGAAGATGATGAATAAAAAGATTGATAGTTTGTGTTCTTCGCAGGTACATCCAGTAATATAGTGCGACGCAAGTGAAACTGTCGAAAATTCTGAGTACCTACTGATCGCTGTAAAATCAGAGTTTTAAAATTTATAAAAGAATGATCAAAACCTGAAAACTAACTTTGACAACGATTAAAGGCAAGTGTACCTATCGAATAGTAGTATAGCTTAGGCAAGATCGGATATCGAACCCAAAGGAACTAAAAGGACTAATACTAACTTTCTTTTTATTATTTAGCCTTAAAAATAGAGTGAAGTTGCTTTTAACGCAAAGACAAAAAGGACGAATAGGAAAATAACTTTGAACAAAAACTCAGTTGATAGCGACGATACCCTCAGGAAGAATCCACCTAGACTTCACTTATTATTTAACCCTAAATTATATGATTTCTTTTACTTAGCTTGACCCGTAAGACTCTCTAACCTATATTAAACCCTCTCTCGAGGCGAATAACTTCTAACCCTAGGTTAATTAGTGGAACTCTCGTTCGCTTATAATAACCCCCAGGATAGCAGTAAATCAATCAATGGACTCCCATATTAGGCTTCACCCTAATCTGGCAAATTCTCGTAACCTTATCTTTAGGCCTTCGATCAACTCCGCTTAATTATGTTAGATCTACTCTTAGGCAGGGTCTATTCCTCCTCCACCTAAGCACATTAGATTTGAATTAAGCAACATAACTAAGAACAAACTAAGTAATTATCATATAACTTAAAAATAAAATAAAAAGATTCATCTAGGTTTCATCCCCTTCAGGTATCTGAGGGGTTTAGTTCATAATGAATAAACAAAACATCGCAAGAGAAAAGGTAAAACAAAACATAAGAAAAATCCTAAAACTCCCTGATGGGATTGAAGGAGAATTCTGCCGTCTTAAGTATAATTCTGGCTTCTTGGGATGAATCAACTGGCTATCCTCGCGTTATTCCCTAACTCTGACCTTCTCGGCTTGGTTTCTTGGCCTAGCTTTCGCTGGTTTTGGCTTCTGCCAAACTCCCCTTCAAGTTACCCCCTTGGGTGTTTATATAGACTTTGAGATGTCGTACTTGGCCCCTAAGTATCCTAACTTAAGTAGAATTACTATAGGGTGTTTGAATAGGCTTTGGAATGTGTTTCTTTGCCTCCAAGTATCCTTTCCCGAATGAAATTGCTCTTTCCAGCGACAGGGACACAGCCATGGCACACGCCCGTGTTAATCGTGGCCAGCCCATGTTCGGACTTTTAATGAGACACGGCCGTGTTTATCGAGGTCCAGGCTATGCTCTCGATGTTAGGCGTGGCACGGCCGTGTGGCTTGAAGTCCAGGCCGTGTCGATTTCGTGAAAAGGCCCATTTGTTTCGTTTTAGGCCCGTTTTGTGTTCTTTTCATCCTCGGGTGCTTTTCTGGGTATAAGACATGAAAAGAAAGGATTAAGAGTAGCTTTTTACACGAATCAAGGGACAAATCATCCAAAAGCATATTAAATGTGGGCTTAAAATATGTTACTTTTACGGTTTATCAAATACCCCCACACTTAAGCTTTTGCTTGTCCTCAAGCAAAATTCTCAACTTACAATTAAAACAAACTTTCCATGATTCATAATTTCTATCAACAATGCCTTATCCTAATTCATAGATAATTTATACATGGATAATTCAACTCAAAGATTCCTAAAAATTCAAACAAGATAAGTCATAAATTTGTAGCACGAAAAACATAGTTGTTTCCCTTCGTCTAAATAATTATCTTTAATTCAAAATTGACAAGGATTGATATCCTCACAAAAGATTCACTCAAATCACTCAAAAAGTGTTTTAAGGGTCAAAATTAAGCACTCATAAGTCGAACATGAAAAGTTAATCCCATAGGCTTGCCTAAAAATCAAATCACCACCACTATAAAATGATACGATCAATAGATCAAAAGGTCTTTGTTAGGGTTGTAACGGGGCTAGGGTTAAAGGTGTGGATAAAGGCTAAAATTAGAAGGTTAGAATTGAGATTGAATTGATAAGTTACCTACCTAAAAATTTCTAAGATAATAATTACATCAACTGAAAACAATAAAAAAAATCCTACTAATACGAGCTTTTCCTTTCGGGAAATAGTCTTTGATTGTGTAAGCTCACTTTCCGTATTACTAATATTGAAAACTTTGAATTTTTTTTTTTAAAAACAAACTAAATACAAGATAAATTTAACTATCAGAATAATAAACTCAGATAACTGGCTCAAATCAAATCTCGATTAAGGGGTAGTCAAAGTAAAGGGTGATAACAAATACAAAGGGTTTTGGGTTAAAATTAGCGGTTAAGTCAATAAAAAGGGTTGTTAGGCTCAACGGGGTTCACTAAGGGTTAATTATAAGGGTAGGCTATTTAGTGGAGTAAGTGGGTTAAAACCTAAGTGCCTTTATCATCTCCGTATATCAAATCAAAACTTGTGGTCTTGACATGTATAATTGAGGCAAGTTGTAGAATAACAGTTCATGGTTGACACACTCATAATCAAGAAGTGAGCATGAAAAAGAATGTATGCTCTATAAGGCTCAAAATCTCACAAAAAATTATGGGTGTTTTTGACATCAAACTTGTAAATCTCAAATTTCAAGATAATATTTAAATTCCGGTTAACGACCTAAAATTTTAATTTTTAGAAAATTAGACTTATCATGCTTGATTCCCTAGTATTCTTCAAATTTAATTATCAATGCACAATTATCAATGACTTAATCTAAAGCATATCAATAGAAATCATATATCAAAGAAAATTTCATTCAAATCATAATATGAGAAACTTACTTTAAGATCAAGGCATAATTCAGGGATTTTCAGATAATACTATAATTAACCCCCCCACACTTAAGATGTACATTGCCCTTAATGTACAAAGATGGATAATATCAAAATAATCATAAAATCATAAGACAGGGAGAGAAGTGAAACTTCCTGAATTTTGGATGAAGTCAATGAAAAGAAACCGGAAAGGTTTGGAGGTGAACGTGGGGAAGCGTCTCGAACCGTTTGAAATTGAATCCTCGAAGCAGCCAGTCTGATTTTATTGTATCCTAAGCTAAATCTAAATATCATAAAGAATAAGAGGAAAGTAAAATAAAATAAAATAAAATAAATAAAGGAAAATGAAAGACAATTAGAAAAAGGGAGAATGAGGTTTAAATAGAGATGTAGCCTGTGTTTTGGGATTTTAAATTTTTGGGTGCGTTCAGGTGAGGTAGCCACGGCCGTGTTATAGCTGACACGCCCGTGCTCGATAAATCAGTACTTTTGCTCGGGTAGGTAGCACGGGCGTGTTTAGCCCGTGGTATTGTAACACCCCAAACCCGGCCCATACGTTTCAACCAGATCTGGTATGCTACGGGTTGTACATTGAAAACTTTTGCTTTGTTGGTTTCGAAAATCGTAAGTTAATTAGACAATATTTGAATAAATAGGTGACTTTTTGAAAATAAAACCTTGTATTATTATTATTTTGAATAATTAAACCTTTGACAAAAATTCATAAGTTGCAAATATTAAAAACTAAGCAGTGAAATATAAACTATGGGGCCTTATTACATAAATATTCCAAAAAATTAAAACTTAAAGAAAAGTTGAAAACTTTTATAAAATAAAAATAAAAACTTGATGGCCCCTCGAGTCTATCTCGGCTCCCATGTCCACGATCTACTGCTCATCTGAAAGAGTGGAGAAAAATGAAAGGGTGAGTCACCAAGACTCAGTGTATAAATCCCGGACACACCCACCTAAGGCCCACAAACACATTATGAGCCACGCCCATACATAAAGGCAACAATCATAATTACATGAAAATAATGAATGATGAATAGCCCAACCCATCCTAGAATTCCATCCTCTACATACCAACCCGTACCAACCATCACACCTTGGGGATTTCTACAATCAACCCGCCAACCGCTACACACCATAGCGACAGTCATGCTATCAGTTAAAATGCCGATCACCATGTGACCTTATAATCCACTGTGGCAGAGGCACCGATCACTGTGTGACCTTATAATCAAGTGTGGCAGAGCCACCGATCACTATTGTGACCTAAATCAATTGTGGCAGAGCCACCGATCACTATTGTGACCTAGATGTACATATCGTGGTTTTAACCACCGATCACTAAGTGACCTTTTAACATGCTCTTCCCCTTCATCATATCAACCCCATCCCATGCATACATCCATGCAGAAGCAAAACAATATACTACCTAGAAGATCACAGACTATCACATACATCGATACATATAGAGAAGTTTCTATGATGAAGTACCTGGCATCCCTTCCTTACCCTTTTCGAGTAACACGACTGTCCATATAGCCTTTTTCTGGCTTTTAGCCCATAACATATATAATACAGATAAATTAGTGTGTTAGAGATCTACACACCTAATTACAGTCAAGACGAGACCTTTTATGTCGACAATATCAGAAGCCGATACGACTGCTAATTGTCTAAGATTTTATTCTGACGCTGATCCACAACCCGGTGGCCAATCTCGAACTACTGACACAGCTTTTTTCTTAAACTTAGGGATTGGGTTTACAGATCCCCTCCTTCGCCTGAACGACATGTGATTCCATCACAAGACCTTATCAGTTGGTACCATCACAGCAGGTGGTTGTTAATCCATATCATAGGGTTAAGATTACGATTATGATAAACGAACCTAACAAAAATCTAAGGAGAACCCCTTACCTTAAAATCCTGAAAGAGATGGAGTTTAGAGACTAGCGATTTTCGGCTTTTAGATCTAGATGATCTACTTCGATTCCCGATGTCGCCCAACACGTAAACACAAGAAACCATCAATCCATTAGTTTTTGGCATTGTCTTCTAAAAATCGAAAGAGAAAAAGAATAGATCAGAAGAAATCGGCACCTACCTTTACAGAGAATTTGGCAACTCCTAGAAGATTTTGGCTCTTTGCAAAAATCAAAAAGAAAAGATGATCTCAAGAGATCTATAAAGTTTCGACTTTTGAGAAGATCAAAAAGAAAAGATGATCTCAAGAGATCTATAAAGTTTCGGCTTTTGAGAAGATAAAAAAGAAAAGATGATCTCAAGAGATCTATGAAGTTTCAGCTTTTGAGAAGATAAAAAAGAAAAGATGATCTCAAGAGATCTATAAAGTTTTGGCTTTTGAGAAGGAGATGATTGAGAGAAAAGAGTAATATAAAACATAAAGAAGTGATAGGAACAGTATAGGAAAAAGAAGAATTTTGGCAAGGCTAGGGCAGATTCGGCTATGGCAGACAAATATGAAAAGAAAGAATGCTTAAGGGAGTTTTCGGCTTTTATTCAGAAAAGAAGGAATAAAGAGAAGATGAGAACCCTAAACGTCAAAAATAAAGAAGAGAAACCCTCACTTAAACATAATTTCAGCACCCCTTGCCCATACCAAAACTGATTCCCCCTCCCCCTTCGAGTTTGAAATTCGGCCACCACTGTGACCAACAGATAAATCCTAAATTTTCTCCCTTATCTTCATCTGATCACTCATCCTTAAGTGACATGGATAACACCACCTCTTCCTTCCTTTATCTGCCACATTATCAGCCATATTATCCTCATTATCCAAACAAATAAATCTTATTTTAAAGCATCCTAGCCGACTCCAACTCTGCTAATTTAAATGCTGAAAATTACCTAACTTTAATTAAAATAATTGAGCTTCATGCGACTTGAACCCCTCAGTTGACGCCACCTCCCTGCTCTCTAAGTGGCACCACTTTGCCACTGGGCCACAAGCCCATTTGTAACTTAAAAAACAGCTAATATCTTTAAAGCCCTATCTTATCAGGCTTTCCACTAGAGTGTCTAAACAGAAAATTCAATTAAGGCCTCGGCCCAACCCTGAGCCTATTCTGGACCCCTAACACTCACATTCAACATAACCACACATTAAACACAAAGGCCCATTAATTCAGGATGTTACAGGTATGCAAGTCGGTGAAGTTACACGGTCGTGGGGCACGGGTGTGTGTACCCCGTGTTCGACAAGTTAGTAACTTCGCACGGGTAGTTAGCATGGGCGTGGCCTAGTATTGCAGCCCGTGTTGGGAAAAGAAATTCTTCTCTGTTTGTGCACGGCTACTGGCACGCCTAAGTTCATCCCCTGGCTTCCACACAGCCATGGGCATGCCCGTGTGTAAGGCCGTGTGTCCTAGAAATCTACTCTTTGGTTAGTTTATGGTTAGGTGCTTAAAAGGAAAAATAAAAGGAAAAGAATAAAAATAAAATAAAAAAATATAAAAATATAAAAATAGGGTTAGTGCTTGGGTTGCCTCCCGAGAAGCGCTCGTAGTCTTAAGCTAGACTTTACCTTTCATTTGAATGGTCATGGTGGTTTGAGGAGGTGAAAATCCTTTCTCATGCGATCACTTCGATTATGAATATATAGTTTAAGTCGAGTAGTGTTTACCTCAAAAGTGCTGAATTTAGGATTGCTTTCCTCGACTGTCCCGTATAGGAAGACATTATGTACCTCAAAAGTGATTTTTTCTGTTGCCGGGAGGTCTGAATTGGTGATTGGAGGGTTTTCCTTATTCAACAATATTTGATCCCCTATTTTGAAGTGATTTGTTGTTTCTATCACCTCGTTTAGGGTTTCCTTCGGTTTTACTTCGTTCGGTTCCTATTCCTCTTTGATTTGTGATTCCTCCTCTATTAGTTTGTCAACCCTAAGGCTTTGTTCCTTAGGTATTTCTTCTTTGTTGGTACAAGGTCTAAGATCTAGCTCAACTAAGTGATTTCGTGATGCTTCCTGTAAAGAAGGTTGAACCAAATGATTATCAATAGAATTAATGTTCGTACCTTTATTCTTCGATGTCCTAGCTGAGTCAAGAGCTTGAAGAGTGATTGTTTCGTCGTCTACACGAAGTGTGAGTTAACTGAATTCTTCCTCTGTGTAGTCTGTCTTTATTGCATTAGGATATGGCATACGAGATTGGTACTCTGTAATTACCGGTTTTGCTAAATCATGGCACACCTCAACCTTACCTTCACTTACCACAGGTTTTTCCCTTGGTTTTGGTTTGTCTAACCCTTCACTATTGTAAATGGCTTGATTTTGTTCTCTCGGGTTAGTTTTAGTATAGCTTGCCAAGCTTTCTTGTGGTAGTTCTGAAATCAGCTTAGCAAGTTTTCCAACTGACTTTGTGAGTTTCCCGACTGACTCAGTGAGTTTATCAATCGATGTTTGTTGACCTTTAAGTGTTTTCTCAATATCTTGGAAACGATTTTCTTTGGTTGCCATGAATTTTATCAGCATCTCTTCAATGTCCGACTCCTCTTCCTGTTGGTGAGGTGGTTGTTGAAAATCTAGAGGAAGTTCCGATCTTTGGCTACCTTGATCATCCCACGAGAAATTGGGATGGTACCTCTAACCTGCATTATAGGTGTCACTATAAAAATTGTTTTGAGGTCTAGAATAGTTACCCGTATAGTGAGCTTGCTCGTTTTCCATGCCATATTCGTAGGGTGGGTACTCAGGATTTGCCACGCCTCTTAAATTCGAGTCATATTGCATTACAGGGTGTACGTCGAGGTTGAAGACACTGACGGCTTTTGTTGGTGCTGTCCTCATAACTTGCCATTGATAGTTATTTAGTGCCATCTTCTTTAAAGACTAAAATTATCTGTCAAAATTAAAATAGAGGAAAAATTAACAAAGTAAAAATAATAATAAATAAATAAATTGTAGAAAATTAAAAATGGCTAAAGTAATAGAAATAGAGCTTTATTAATATTTAAGTTCCCAGGCAACGGCGCGAAAAACTTGATCGCTGTAAAATCAAAGTTTTAAAATTTATAAAAGAATGATCAAAACCTGAAAACTAACTCTGACAACGATTAAAGGCAAGTGTACCTATCGAACAGTAGTATAGCTTAGGCAAGATCGGATATCAAACCCAAAGGAACTAAAAGTACTAATACTAACTTTCTTTTTATTATTTAGCCTTAAAAACAGAGTGAAGTTGCTTTTAACTATATTGACGAAGACTAAACTAAGGACGCAAAGACAAAAAGGACGAATAGGAAAATAACTTTGAAGAAAAAGTCAGTTGATTGCGATGATACCCTCAGGAAGAATCCACCAAGACTTCACTTATTATTTGACCCTAAATTATATGATTTCTTTTACTTAGCTTGATCCGTAAGACTCCCTAACCTATATTAAACCCTCTCTCGAAGTGAATAACGTCTAACCCTAGGTTAATTAGTGGAACTCTCGTTCGCTTATAATAACCCCCTAGGATAGCAGTAAATCGATCAATGGACTCCCATATTAGGTTTCACCCTAATCTGGAAAAATCTCGTAACCCTATCTCTAGGCGTTCGATCAACTCCGCTTAATTATGTTAGATCTACTCTTAGGCAGGGTCTATTCCTCTTCCACCTAAGCACATTCAATTTGAATTAAGCAACATAATTAAGAACAAACTAAGTAATTATCATATAACTTAAAAATCAAATAAAAAGATTCATCTAGGTTTCATCCCCTTCAGGTATCTGAGGGGTTTAGTACATAATGAATAAACAAAACATCACAATAGAAAAGACAAAACAAAACATAAAAATATCCTAAAACTCCCTGATGGGATTGAAGGAGAATTCCGCCGTCTTGAGTATAATTTCGGCTTCTTGGGATCAATCAACTGGCTATCCTCGCGTTATTCCCTAACTCTGACCTTCTCGGCTTGGTTCCTTGGCCTAGCTTTCGCTGATTTTGGCTTCTACCAAACGCCCCTTCAAGTTGCCCCCTTGGGTGTTTATATAGACTTTGAGATGTCGTACTTGGTCCCTAAGTATCCAACTTAAGTAGAATTCCTAATAGGGTGTTTGAATAGGCTTTGGAATATGTTTCTTTGCCTCCAAGTATCCTTTCCCGAATGAAATTGCTCTTTCCAACGACAGGGACACGGCCATGGCACACGCCCGTGTTAATCGTGGCCAGGCCATGTTCAGACTTTTAATGAGACACGGCCGTGTTTATTGGGGTCCAGGCCGTGTTCTCGATGTTAGGCGTGGCACGGCCGTGTGGCTTGAAGTCCAGGCCGTGTCGATTTCGTGAAAAGGCCCATTTGCTTCGTTTTAGGCCCGTTTTGTGTTCTTTTCATCCTCGGGTGCTTTCCTAGGTATAAGACATGAAAAGAAAGGATTAAGAGAACCTTTGTACACAAATCAAGGGATAAATCATCCAAAAGCATATTAAATGTGGGCTTAAAATATGTTACTTTTACGGTTTATCACCCACCCTACCAACCGGAAGCACAGAGCGAACAGATGAACTATATAGGTAATAATTTCAGATCCAATAATAATCCATATAGTATTACTTACAATCCAGGTTGGAGGAACCACCCAAATTTTTCATGGGGAGGTCAGGAAAATCAAGGAAATCAAAGACAACAACCTCTTCAAAACTTCCAAAATTAGCCCTATTCACAAGAGAAGAAACCAACCCTCGAGGAGATACTGGCAAAATTTTCGGCAAACACAGAAAAACGTATCCAAGAAACTGAGAGAACAATTAAAAGCAACGAGAGCCGAATCGCAGAAATTACCAAGTCAGTTAAAGAAGTCACTAGTGTAGTTGAATGACTCGCAATGCTCATGTCAGAACGACCGCAAGGACGTCTACCAAGTAACACCGAGATTAATCCAAATGAGCAAATTCAAGCCATAGTAGCTCAGGAAAATGCAGAGATAGACGAACCCATCTCACAACAAGAAGACAAGGTAGACGAAGGAAAAGTAGAGGTAACACAAGAAAGGCCAAAATAGTAATCAAAGAGTACCAACCTCGCATTCCTTATCTCGAAGCATTAAAAAGAGACGATTCAGAAGAACAGTTCGATAAGTTTCTTAAACTTTTAAAGAAATTACACATTAACTTACCTCTTCTTGAAGCTCTTTTTCAGATGCTAGACGCGAGGAAATTTTTAAGACAGCTCTTGACAAACAAACGCAAATTAGACGAAGAGCCAGATGTAGAACTCAACGCAAAGTGCTCAGCAATTCTACAAAATAGATTACCACAGAAATTAAAAGACTCAGGGAGTTTCACAATTCTATGTTTAATTGGTAGTTTAACTATTGATAATGCATTAGCTGATTTAGGGGCAAGCATAAATGTCATGCCTTATACATTGTTTAAACGACTAGGTCTAGGGAAGCCCAAACAAACTAGGATGAGTATTCAATTAGCTGATAAAACTGTTAGAACTCCTAGGGGCATTATTGAAGACGTTCTCATAAAAATTGATAAATTTGTTTTCCCGGTAGACTTTGTTGTCTTGGACATGGATGAGGACAATTCGATCCCTTTAATTTTAGGAAGACTTTTCCTAGCAACTGCCAAGACTAAAATTGATGTTGCCACAGGAGAACTCATACTTTGTGTACGTAATGAAGCAGTCACTCTTCAAGCTCTCGATTTAGCCAGGACATCGAATGACCAAGGTAAGAAAGAAAAATCCATTGATAACCATTCGATTAACCCTCCTTTTCAGGAAGCACCAGAAAAGAATTGAACCTGATCTTGAATACAATGCCAACAAAGGAATAGATCATGAGGAACAAAAGGTTCAACCCGATGAATTAGACGAGTGGAAAATGCACTTCAAGGAAAAATTAAGGATATAAGAAACAGAGCCAAAACCACTCTACGAGATAGGCAAGTCCAAAAGCGAAGATCAGGTATTATTAGACCTATGACTATCTCCTCCGGACCCTGACACAAACAAGGAAATCATTTTTAAGGTAACCAATGTTCTTCCACACAAGACAGTCGAGGTAAGCAATCCTAATTTTGATGCTCTTAAAATAAATGCTACTCGACCTGAACTACACAATGAACATAAAACAGATAATATGAGGGAAGATATTCAAACCTTTAAACCTGCCTGAATTTTTTCAAACACGAGGAAAGTTTAGCTTAAGGCTATAAACGAGCGCTTCTCGGGAGGCAACCCGAGCACTAACCTTACTGATTTTTTGCATTTATTTTCATTCGACATTATTTTTTCTTTTTCCTTTTTCTTTTTAAACTAACCAGAAGCGCAGACTTCCAGGCCATACAGCCGTGTCCATGGCCGTGTGGACCACAAGAATCTTTGTACCTATATGGCAGAGGTCGTGCGACTCAGTTCAACCACCTCCCGATATCACGGATCCAACCACTCTCCCCTGCGGGCACTGACAGAATGGAACGACTGTGCCTCTCGGCCGTGTGAAGCTAATGACTTACATAGAATGACCGAAACACGCCCGTGGCTCCCAACCGTGCCTACATACTGACTTACTGAGCATAGGTGTGGATGGCGGAAGCACGGGCATAGGGTAACAACACACTCCAACACACGGTCGTGCGAGGCGACCGTGTAAATTGACACGCCCCCGGTCCACGGGCGTGGGAGCCTGCCAGATTTGAACTCTATTTAAACCCCACAAGCCCTTCCGCCTCTCCCCATCTTCAATCTACCTTCTTTTCCTTTCAAAAATTTTTTCCCTTTCCTTAGAAAAGGTATCCAGACTCTTAAGCCATGAAAGAACCATGCTGAAGAAGCGGAAGCAACCCAGGATAGTCTCTTTAACGGAGACCTTACACATAAGTTCATGCTGGCCGCTTCATCCAAACAAAAGGCCAAGGCTCTTTGAGACCAATTAGTTTCTATTTTTCGTTTCTCTTTCCTTCCATTCTCCTTTTCTTTTATAATCTTATGTTTAATTTAGTTTAATTTCATTTAGTTTCTTAGTGTCAGGTTTGCCAGGCTACTTGGGAATCACACCGACCACCACGATAACCACGCCGCTTCAGCCACCGCCAGCACCTCCCTAACCTTAGAGGTCACACCCACCTCGTGAACCATCCAACAATAAGGAATCTTCAGTCTATTTAATTATATACTTAGTTTATTTTAATTAGGTCTTAATAAATCCTGGCCACTTCTCAGAGCGCTACACAATTTCTTCATCTAGCGCAGGTTCGTCATCCAGACCGACCATCACCGCCACCAAAGACACTCCTCCGGGAAAACATCCACAATTCAGGGAGTAATTCCTTCCCCTTCTCTTTTGATTTATCCCTTAAATGTTATTATCTATCTTTGTACATTGAGGGCAATGTACATATTAAGTGTAGGGGGTGAATAGTTATTCAGAGAAAATGCCTAACTTTCTTCATTATTCTCAAACCCTGAGGATAAAAATGCCTAACTTTCTGCATTGTTCTCAAATCCCTGAATTTAATCTTGTTTGAATGTAATTTTCTCATATTACTAATTAAGATGAAATTTCTAATGATTTATGATTTTTATTGATATGTTTTTGAATAAGTCATAGTTAATTGTGCATTGATGATTAAATTTGAAAAATACTAGGGAATCAAGCATGATAAGTCTAATTTTCAAAAATTTAAAATTTTTAGGTTGTTAACCTGAATTTGAATGTTATCTTGAAATTTGAGATTTACAAGGTTGATGTCATAAACACCCATAATTTTTGTGAGATTTTGAGCCTTATAGAGCATAATTCTTTTTCGTGCTCACTTTATTGATTATGAGTGTGTCAACTATGAACTGTTATTCTAGAACTTGCCTCGTTTATACATGTTGAGACGACAGTTATGATTTGATATACCGAGATGATAAAGGCACCTAGGTTTTAACCCACTTACACCACTAAAAAGCCTACCCTCGTAATTAACCCCTAGGGAACCCCATTGAGCCTAACAACCCTTTTATTGACTCATCCACTAATTTTAACCCAAAACCCTTTGTATTTGTTATCACCCTTCTTTTTGACTACCTTTTAATCAAGATATGATTTGATTAGTTACCTAAGTTTTTATGAATTATTATTATTTGAAGTTGTCTTTACTTAGTTTAGTTTGTTCTTAAAAAAAAAATCAAATCAAAGTATATTCAGTATTAGTATTATGAAGAGTGAGCTTATACAGTTAAAGTCAAAATTATCAAAAGAAAAAGCTCGCATCATTAGGTTTATTATTACTTTTAGTTGATTATTATCTAAAAAATTTTTAGGTAGGTGCTTGTCAATTCAATCTCGATTCTAACCTTCTAATTTTAGCCTTTATCCACACATTTAACCCTAGCCCCATTACAACCCTAACAAAGACCTTTTGATCTGTTTATCATTTCATTTTACAGTGGTGGAGATTTGATTTTCAGGCAAGCCTATGGGATTAACTTTTCAGGTTCAACTTATGAGTGCTTAATTATGAACCTTAAACACTTTTTGAGTGATTTGAGTGAATCTTTTGTGAGGATGTCAATCCTTGTAGATTTTGAATTAAGGGTAATTATTTAGATGAAGGGGAACACCTATGTTTTCGTGTAACAAATGTATGACTTATCTTGTTTGAATCTTTAGGACACTTTGAATTGAATTATCCATGTATAAATTATCTATGAATTAGGGTAAGGCATTGATGATAGGAATTATGAATCACAGAAAGTTTGTTTTAATTGTAAGTTAAGAATTTTGCTTGAGGAAAAGCAAAAGCTTAAGTGTGGGGGTATTTGATAAATTGTAATTATAACATATTTTAAATCCCGCATTTAGCTTACTTTTGGATGATTTATCCCTTAATTTATATAAAAAGGTGCTTTTAATCCTTTCTTTTCATGTCTTATACCCAGGAAAGCACTCGAGGATGAAAAGAATGTAAAATGGGCCCAAAACGAAGTAAATGGGCCATATCACGGTATTGACACGGCTTAACCCAAAGACCACACGGCCGTGCCTCGCTGATCACCTAGAGCACGGCCTCTCTCCCGATTTACACGGTCGTGGCTCATTAAGAAATTCGAGCATCGCTTAAAGTTGACCCACACGGGCTGTGCCATGGCCGTGCCTCTGTCGCTGGAATGAGCAATTTCAATCGGAAAAGGATACTTAGGGAGAAAGAATCGCATTCCAGAGAGCCTGTATATAACGCCTAAGTGCCACCTTTGAAAGAGGATCGAGCTAGGCCAAGGAGCCAAGCCGGAAAGGTCAGAATTGTAGGAATCACACGAAGTTAGCCAGTTGATCCATCCCAAGAAGCCGATATTATACTCAAGACGACGAAATCCTCCTTCAATTCCTTCAGCGAGTTTTAGGGATTTCTTATGTTTTGTTTTATCTTTTCTCTTGAGATGTTTTCTTTCTTAGTTATGAACTAAACCCCTCAGATACCTGAAGGGGATGAAACCTAGATGAATCTTGTTATTTGATTTCTGAATTTTATGATAATTACTTAGTTTGTTCTTAATTATGCATGCTTAATCCAAATATGATGTACTTAAGTGGAGGAGGAATAGACCCTGTTCTAGCGTAATTAAGCGGAGTTGATCGAACGCCTAGAGATAGGGTTACGAGATTTTACCGAATTAGGGTGAAACCTAATATGGGAATCCACAGATCAATTTACTGCTATTCTAGGGGGTTATTATAAGAGAACGAGAGTTCCAGTAATTAACCTAGGGTTAGACGTTATTCGCCTTGAGAGAAGATTTAATATAGGTTAGCGAGTCCTATGGATCAAGCTAAGTAAATAAATCATATGATTCAGGGTTAGATAACAAGTGAAGTCTAGGTGGATTCTTCTTGAAGGTATCATCGTGATCAATTGAGTCTTTCTTCAAGTTATTACCCAATTCACTCTTTTTGTCTTTGTGTCCTTAGCGTAGTCATCATTAATTTAGATTAAAATAACTTTACTTTATTTTTAAGGCTAAATAATAAAAAGAAAGTTGGTATTAATACTTTTGGTTCCTTTGGGTTCGATATCCGGTCTTGCCTAAGCTATACTACTGTTCGATAGGTACACTTGCCTTTAATCATTGTCAGAGTTAGTTTCTAGGTTCGATCATTCTTTTATAAATTTTAAAGCTCTGATTTCAGCGATCAGCACCCCGGCAGCATGAAGATGTACAATGAGTTGAGGAAACGGTATTGGTGGCCTAGTATGAAGAAGGAAATTTTCAAGTTTGTATCGATATATCTGATTTGTCAGCAAGTGAAGGCTGAACACCAAGTACATTCGGGTCTACTTCAGCCATTATGGTTCCCGAGTGGAAGTGGGACCGTATTACCATGTACTTTGTGATGGGATTACTGTTGTCACCCAAAAAGAAAGATGCTGAGTGGGTCATAGTCGATAGGCTCACGAAGTCGGCCCATTTCATACCAGTACGGGTTGACTATCCTCTTGATAAATTGGCGGATCTGTATGTTGCAGAGATAGTGAGACTTCATAAAGTGCCATTATCGATTATTTCGAACAGAGATCTGATATTCACGTCACGATTTTGGAAAAAGCTACAAGAGGCCTTGGGCACAAAATTGAGTTTTAGTACAGCCTTCCATCCACAAACCGACGGGCAGTCGAAAAGAGTAATTCAGATACTCGAAGACATGCTTCGATATTATTTTTTGGAATTTCAAGGTAATTGGGAGAAATACTTAATGATGGTGGAATTCGCCTACAACAACAATTTCTAGTCAAATTTGAAAATGGCGCCTTATGAGGCATTGTATGGGCGCAAGTGCCGAACACCCTTGTATTGGACAGAACTCAGAGAGAAATAGATACACGGGGTAGATTTGATTAGGGAAACTGAAGGGAAAGTAAAGCTAATACGCGAGTGTCTGAAAGCGGCCTCAGATAGACAAAAGTCCTACTTGGATTTAAAAAGGAAAGAGATTGAATTCCAAGTTGGTGATAAAGTGTTTCTGAGAGTATCACCATGGAGGAAGGTCCTCAGATTTGGCCGGAAAGCCAAAATAAGTCCGCATTTTATCGGACCTTATGAAGTTACCGAGAGGATAGGACCGGTAGCTTATCGGTTGGCCTTGCCACCTGAGCTGGAAAAGATTCATGATGTCCTTCACGTATCCATGTTACGCTGATACCGTTCAGACCCTTCACATGTAATAGTACCAATAGAGGTAGAAATCCAACTGGACTTGACTTATGGTGAATAGCCAGTTAAGATTTTAGCACGAAAGGTCAAACAGTTAAGAAACAAAAGTATAGCTCTTGTTAAAGTGCTATGGCAGAGGCATGGAATAAAAGAGGCTACATGGGAGCTTGAGGAGTTTATGAGAAACCAATATCCCAACCTTTTCACCGGTAAGATTTTTGGGGACAAAATCCTTAAGGGGGAAGAATTGTAACAGCCTGATTTAGGGGCTAGTCGGAATAGTGGTTTCAGGGTCACTAATCCGAGGTTAGAGAAAATTATTTTTATGTTATTTTATGAGTCAAAGCCTGATTATATAAGTGCATGAAAATTTTGGTGCTTTAATTTTAGCGACTTCTTGCTTAATCGTGAAAAAGGTCTAAATCGCATAAAGTGCAAAAGTTCCATCTTATAAGCTAAAGGTGTTCAAAAGCTAAAGAACATTAATTAGAGGTCTTTAAAGTGCAATTAGACTTCCAAGAAATAGAGTGGCCGGCCATAGGAGACAAACATTGTCAAATTGGTCAAAGTTGTTGATATTAGGTGGACTAAATTGGTATTTTATATTAAAAAAAGAAAAAGAAGATATCATCTTTTTCTCTCTTATTCTCCACCGAAAATTGGCAGGAAACTAAGGGGTTTGAGAGCTCAAATTTTCAGCAAGCTTCTCTCCTTGCTAGTAAGTATTCTAGTGATCATTTCTTAATAAAAATTGTACTTTTGGGACCCCTAAAGCTTAAGCTTTCTAAAGACGGGACTATCTTGCAATATGGTGAAAAGTTTATGGTTTTTCAATGAGAGCTTTTATGTTTTTTGCTACATTTTTATGGAAGAAAATAAGTCATGGTTGTTAGATAAACAACTTTTGTAAGAGGTGTTATCATGAAAACACCTAAATGGACCTTGTTGTAAAGGTTATAAAGTTTGTAGTAATTGTGTGAAATGTTGAGTTTTGATGATAGTTATAAGAGAAATAAATGTTCACCTAGGCTTGTTGAAGGTAGAAATTTGATTAGAATTGATTTCTGAGCCTAGGGATAAAATGGTTATTTTACCAAAGACTAAGGGCGAAATAGTAATTTTACCAAAGCATATTTTTTTAAAATGCTTTTATTAATGTGATGACTGAAACGAGCTAATTTGCTATTATAGAGCAAGAAGAACCAAGAACTAATCTCGATCGGGGAAAGAATAAAGTCTCGGACTAGGTCGATGATCTAGCTTATTTTGAAATCGAGGTAAGTTTGTATGTGATAAATTTAACATTTATGTTAGCACGTTTGGGAATGTTTGGTATTATATTGATTCATGATGTTCTACTAAATTGAATATATGATGTTGAATGAGTAAGTTGAGATGTGGAAGTCCTAGTGAACTATAATGAATATGAAAATGCTATCATCGAGATGTGAATGGATAAGGGTACCGTGTAAGACCATGTCTGGGACATGGCCTCGGCACCGAATTTAGATTCCGTATAAGACCACATCCGGGATATGGCTTCAGTATTGAATTTAAAATCGTATAAGACCGTATCCAGGAAACGGCATCGATATTTGATGTGAGATTCTGTATAAGACCATATTCGAGATATGGCATCGGTACACAGAGGTGACCCCATGTAAGACTACATCTGTAACAGCCTGATTTAAGGGCTAGTCGAAATAGTGATCTCGGGATCACTTATCTGAGATTGGAGAAATTTATTTTCATGTTATATTATAAGTCAGAGCATGATGGAAAATGTGCATGAGAATTTTAGTACTTTAATTTTAATGATTTCATGCTTCATTTTGAAAAAGGGACTAAATCGCATAAAGTGAAAAATTCCATTTTTCAAACTAGAAGTATTAAATAGATAAGGAAATTTACATTGGAGGTCTTGAATGTGGAATTAGACCCTCCTAATGTTGATAGCCGGCCATAAGGGACAATAGACACAAAATAGGTAAAAATTGGGTGGGTTAGGTGGACTAATTTGAAGGAAATAAATAAAATAAGAAAGGATGATATCATCCATTTTTCTTCATAACCTTTACCACCTAAAATGCCAGCATAGAGGGGGGTTTTGAAAGCTTTGAAATTTCAGCAACTTATCCCCACACAAGTAAGTTATTTTGATGGTTTTAGTTGATAATTTTTATACTTTTGAGACCCCTAAAGCTTAAGCTTTCTAATGGGGGGATTAACTTGTAATATGGTGAAGAGTATAGAGTTTTTCCATGAGAACTTTCAATGTTATTTTTTGCATTTTTATGGAAGAAATGAAGTCTTAGTTGTTAGAAGAACAACTTTTGTGAAAGGTGTTAGCATGAAAACACCATATAGGACCTTGATGAAAAGGTTACAAAATTGGTAGTAAGTATGTAAAATGTTGAGTTTTGATGATAGTCATAAGAGTATTAAATGTTCACCTAGGCTTGTTGAAGGTAGAAATACGATCAGAATTTATATCCGAGTCTAGGGGCAAAATGGTCATTTTGCCAAAGTCTAGGGGCAGAATAGTAATTTTTACCTAAGCATGATTTTTGAAATGCTATTATTAATATAGTGATTAAAATAGGTTAAATTGCTATTATAGAGCAAGAAGAACTGAGGACCCGCCTTGATCGGGGAAAGAAAAAAGTCTCGGACTAGATCGACAAGCTAGCTCATTTTGAAATCGAGGTAAGTTTGTATGTGATTTGAATAGTTAGCTTGAATGAAATGTTGAAAGCCTAATGGGCCATATTGAAATATGAAATAGATAAAGTCCCATATAAGACCATGTCCGGGACATGGCCTCGGCACCGAGTTGAGATCCCGTATAAGACCATATCTGGGATATGGCTTCGGTGAGGGATATGAAAAGCGTATAAGACCATATTCAGAATATGGCATCGATACATGCTAGGAAATTCCATATAAGACCATATCTGGGATATGGCATTGACATTTAGAGGTAATCCCATTAAGATCATATCCGGGATATGGCATTGGCAGCTAGAGATGACTCCATGTAAAACCGCCTCGAAGACGTGGCATTTGCTTTATACTTACAGTAGTGGAAATAAACACACGTCTTTGACTATCCCTTGAGAATTGTGGGATAAGTAGATGAATTTAGAAGTAGAGATGTTAATGATATTTAAGTCATGTGGATGAGTCACGAAGAATCGGTTTCGATACGTGGCACGGTATGTGCTATACAAGGGCAATTGTAAGTAAGTATTGTCAAGAAGCCTTGACTCACGTACAATTAGCTAATATTGTGGATGGATTACTTTATGAGCTTATTATTGTTGTTTATTTCCATGCAAACTTACTAAGCTTTATGCTTACCCTTTTTCATTGCCCTCCTTTCTTGTAGTATTGCCAAGGTAACTTGTGGACCGTGGGTGTAGGAGTTCGGAAATCACACTATCGACAACACTTTGGTATAGCAATTTTAGACTTGTTTTGATTTGGCATGTATAGGGCTCAAGTATTTTGTTAGGCTATAATTGTTAGTCAAAGTGTTGACTACGTAAGTTTGTAAAAGTAAGTTTGTAGATGGCCTATTGAGTTAAACAAATACTTGGCAAACTCTTTTGTTTAATGAAGATGTAATTCATGAGTGTATGTCCCTTTTAATTATCTTGTAGTATTGCCAAGGTAACTTGTGGGCCGTGGGTGTAGGAGTTCGAAAATCACACTATCGACAACACTTTGGTATAACAATTTTAGACTTGTTTTGATTTGGCATGTATAGGGCTCAAGTATTTTGTTAGACTGTAATTGTTAGTCAAAGTGTTGACTACGTAAGTTTGTAAAAGTCAGTTTGTAGATGGCCTATTGAGTTAAACAAATACTTGGCAAACTCTTTTGTTTAATGAGCTCTATATTTGCTTGTGGCTAGGAGGTGGTATTATTCTGAATGGAGGAATGTATGTGCTAACTCTAAGGTGACAATTGCTTGGTATATAGCCTGTTATTTGCCCATATAGGTAGACACACTGGCGTGTGTCTAGACCGTGTGGGAGGCACGACTAGCACATGGGCGTGTGCCTAGGCCATGTGAAGTCTGCACCTTGCACTTAGAATTTGAATCACTACACGACTGGAGTACACGGGCGTGTCAAGGCCGTGTGACTTTAGTCAGAATAGACTACGGTTGGAAGACACGGGCGTGTCAAGGCCGTGTGAACTTAGTCAGTGTCGACCACGGGCATGCCTTAGGGGCACACGGGCGTGTCCCTAGGCCTACACGGGCGTGTGGCCCCTATTTTATTAGAAAGTTTCTCGAATTCATGAAAGTTCTTGGAAATTTTTTGATGCTTCTCGAAAATATGTTTAGGGCCTCCTAGACCGGTTATGTGCGAGCGACGAGGTTAAACGAAATTTTATAACCCTATTCTAGAAGTTTCAGCAAGTTTAGCTACGTAATACCTTGAACCCCGTTTCAGCTCGGATATGGGCAAGGGGTGTTACATTTATTGGTATCAGAGCTACGGTTTAGTCGATTCTAGGACTAACTTAGTGTAAGTACGAGTCTAACTATACATGCCATATGTAAGAGTGTCTGAGTAATGATAGTGTGATGACTCCTGACGTATAAAATTGTGTTTTATGTAGTAGATGGACTCTGATCTAGACCGAATAACGCGCTGGCTCACACTCAAGGGACCGCGCCAGCTAATAATAGACCTGAGACCTTGAGTCTGGGGGAAGAGGCTCGAGAAGCCTTTCTCCACATGATGAGCAACTGAGTATAGCTGAGTAAGTCTTACCAATCTTCATCTAAGAAATCAAAAGATTCCACTACTCGATCAGCCACTTCAGCGGGGTTTTCAACCCGAAATAAAGGCAAGCAATTCTCGGGATCGAAAGGGCAAACCACATCAGTTGCTAGTGTGGGCAACATTCGACCGAGTAGACTAGAGTGCCCTCAGGGTGGTAGGCACCATTTCGATGATTGTCGGGCTAATGAGAAAGCCTGCTTCAGATGTGGGTCCTTAGACCACTTTATCAGAGATTGTCCCGAGGTGGACGAGAAAGAAAAGCCCCAGAATGCAAGATCGGGAAGTACCACTAGTTGAAGACCATTGAGAAACCCAGGGATCAAGATGAGAAGCAAGAATCAATCTAGAAAGCAAGCTACTAAAGTCGAGGGTAGAACACCGGCGAGGACATATGCCATTCGTGCTCGTGAAGAGGCATCTTTCCCTGACGTGATCACGGGTATCTTCTCTCTCCATAATACTAGTGTTATAGATTTAATTGACCCGGTGTCTACCCATTCATACATATGCATAAAATTAGTCTCTAGCATGAGCATGCCTATAGAGTCTACCGAATTTATCATAAGAGTGTCTAATCCCCTAGGCAGGTGTGCGTTAGTTGATAGAGTTTGTAAAGGGTGCCCTTTAATGATTAAAGGTCATTGTTTCTCGGTCGATCTTATGTTGTTACCGTTTGACGAATTTGATGTCATTCTCGGGATGGATTGGTTAGTTACCCATGGTGTAATTGTGAATTGTGGGGAGAAGCATATCGAGTTGAGAGATGAAAATGGAGATTTTATTCGTGTTGAATCAGATAAACTGGATAGGTCGCCAATAGTGATATCAACCATGTTGGCTCAGAGTTACCTAAGGAAGTTGCATGAGGCTTATCTTCCCTTTGTGTTGAACACTAAAGAGACTAAGTTAAAAATCGAGTCAGTACCCATAGTATGCGAGTATCTAGATGTTTTTCCGGAAGAGTTGCCAGGGCTACCTCTGGATAGAGAGATTGAATTTGAGATTGAATTAGTTCCGGGTACTGCCCCTATTTCTATTGCTCCATATAGAATGGCTCCAACCGAGCTAAAAGAATTGAAAGCACAGTTGCAAGAATTAACGGATAAGGGTTTCGCGAGGCCGAGTTTTTCTCTGCGGGGTGCTCCCGTTCTATTCGTGAAGAAGAAAGATGGTTCCCTGAGACTATGTATAGACTATCGGCAACTCAATAAAGTGAAAGTGAAGAATAAGTATCCGTTGCCGAGGATCGATGATCTATTTGACCAACTGAAGGGAGCCACAATATTTTCCAAGATATATTTGAGATCTGGGTACTATCAGTTGAGAGTCAAGGACTCAGATGTGCCGAAAACCGTATTTAGGACTAGGTATAGCCATTATGAATTTTTGGTCATGCCTTTTGGTCTAACGAATGCCCCCGCAATCTATATGGATTTGATGAATCGCATTTTTCGACCGTACTTGGATAGATTTGTTGTGGTCTTCATCGATGACATACTGATCTACTTTTCAGATGAAAACGGTCATGCCGAGCATTTGAATATGGTTCTACAAGTTTTCAGAGAAAAACAATTGTATGCCAAATTCAGTAAGAGTGAATTTTGGCTCAAGGAAGCAGGATTTTTGGGACATATTGTCTCGGGAGGTGGGATTAGAGTCGATCCGAGTAATATTTTAGCAATTGTGGAATGGAAACCACCAAGAAGCGTAACTGAAGTGAGGCATTTTCTAGGCCTAGTTGGCTATTATAGGCATTTAGTCAAGGGGTTTTCCATGATAGCTACCCCGATGACAAGACTTCTGTAAAAAGATGTAAATTTTGTTTGGACAGAGAAAAGTCAACAAAGTTTCAAGAAATTCAAGACATTGTTGACTGAGGCTCCTATTCTGGTGCAACTAGAGCCGGGAAGAGAATTTTTGGTTTACATTGATGCATCCTTAAACGGATTAGATTGTGTTCTTATGCAGGAGGGTAAGTGATCGCATACGCCTCTAGGCAGTTGAAGCCGCACGAGAAGAACTACCCGACTCTTGATTTAAAGTTGGTCACAATCGTGTTTGCGTTAAAATTTTGAAGGCACCATTTATATGGTGAAAGGTGTCGGATTTTAACTAACCACAAAATCCTAAAATATTTGATGACTCAAAAAGAATTGAATTTGAGGCAACGAAGATGGTTAGAGCTGATTAAAGATTATGAGTTGGTAATTGACTACCATCCATGTAACAGACCAATTTTGACCCAAATCGGAATGGTGGTTTCGGGACCATGAATCCGAGCCCGAGAGATATTTTAATATTATATTTTGTGTTTGTTACATGTGATTTAGTGAGTGTGAAAATTTCGTAGAAAAATTTAGTCGTTTAAGTGCTCAATTTGATAAAAAGGATTTAATCGAGAAAAGCGCAAAAGTTGCATGCTAAAGTGAAGAGTACTAAATTGATTGTGGCTTTTTAAGTGGGTGTACCAAAAGGGTAATTAGCCCATTCACCATAGTAAGGGACGGCAATGGGCTTTTATAAGTCCAAATTATATGTTAAATTAGCCTATTATATGTTATGTTGATATATTAGTAAATAAGGTATATTAAATGTGTTATTATAACATAAAATAATAAAGTTAAGTGGGAAGAAAGAGAACATCACATTGTTCATCTTCTTGGCCGAATGTTTGAGGAGAAAAACTCCATTTTTGAGCTTGAAGTTTCGGCAACTTAAGGCTTGATTTGGGGTAGGTATTTTACTTAGTTTTTGATAAATTTTACGTTTTTGAGATCGTTGTTTCGTGTATTACCCGACCCATGTCTAAATTTTTGAAAATACTATGTATATAGGATTCGGCCATTAACATGTTTGGATAGTTTTGATGTTTGATGATTTTAAATTAAATGTATATTAAAGATTTACAAGTTTTGTATTGGAATTTTTGGTAATTTTGAGTATATAGGGCTAAATTGAAAAGAATAAATTTGTGAAGGATTAAAATGTCAAATAAATGATATGCATGGACACCTATGACTATAATGAAGATTCGGCCAAGCTAGGATGTTGGAAAATTTTGCATATTTTGTGTTATGTGAAAATGGGACTAAATTGTAAAAAATGGGAAACATTAGGGGCAAAATGGTAAATTGCCCATTTGGGTGTTTTGGGACTAAATTGAGATGAAATGAGATTAAATGAGCTAAATTCTAATGTGTTTTAGATCAAGAGCAAAGAAAGACCGAATTAGACCGGGGAAAGACGAAGGTTCTCGAATAGCCGATTCGCACGGACTATCGACAACCGAGGTAAGTCCTTTAGTTAAATCATGTCAAAGAATTAATTATGGTTATCTTGACTATTAAAAATTTATGAATGTTAATATCCAATTACATCATGGCCGAATGTATATTGACATATTGGTTGATGATTTATGTTGAGTATGTGATGGAAATTATTTTGGCTAATGCAAGGTGAATAAGTAAGTTCTTGAGCTACTTTATATTTAAAGATCATTTACATATCTAGTGAATGATAAAATTTGTATAAGCTTGGTGTAAAACCATGAGTTGGCCGATTGTGATAATGATGGATTGGATTGATTTCAAATTTATTTAATGCAATGGGAATAAATGTATATGATTCGATATGTATAGTGAAATGTGAAAAGCATGTAAAAATATTCTGACATTCGGGCTTGAGCCTAGCGAGCCCTCGTGCGGTGACATAATCGGGCTTTATGCCTAGCGGGCCTTGTGCCGGTGTTATTTATCGGGCTTTTATGCCTAGCGTGCCTTGTCTTTGGTGTTATTTATCGGGCTTTTATGCCTAGCAGGCCTTGTGCCGGTGTTATTATTCGGGCTTCTACGCCTAGCAGGCTTGATGCTCGGCCACAAGGGTGGTTGTATAATTAATAACATGTTATAATAATTGATATCCAAGTATATGAATAATGGTACCTATGGTTATATGATGACACATTGGGTTTTAAAGATCGGATTACGAACGAATATTTTGATCATAAATATGTGGGTAAGGAGAAACTTTCCTATCAATTTCATACTTAGTTACATGGATATGAAATTGAAAGCTTGATAATGAAAATGAGCATAAGTATAAGTTGAGTTGTAGAAATTGAATTGTTAGTGTTTGAATGTTATATTTTTATGAAATTAGGACTTACTAAGCTAGCGAGCTTATCGTGTGAAATGTTTCCTCTGTTTTATAGATTAGGCAAGCTACAAGCTCGTCGGGATCGTTCGGAAGGTCGCCCACACTATCAATCTACATTTTGGTACTCTTTCATTTTGGTTTTAAACGAAGGCATGTATAGGAAGACTTAGTCTTTGTTGATGAACTCTTAAGGTTTATGTATGTAATAGCCATGCGAATATGGCTAAATTTTTAGTAAGTATGATGTTGGGTTTCGATATGTATGTTGGTTCATGATGGCAAGGTTTATGCTTTCTTAATCAAAGTTTAATCATTTTGTTAAGGAAATGTTTATATACGAAATGAATCCTTGAATTAGGAATGTAGGTAGGTTCGGTTAGAAGCTAGTCTTTCATAAAATGCAACAAAACAGCTTGTAGTAACAGCAGTGATGTGAGTTAGAAAAATCACCAAAAATAGGGTATATTGAATTAAAAGGTGAATGAGATATGTAATTAAACCTTATTGTGTCTATTTTTACATGAAAGAAACAGATAGGCAAAAGATTTATGAGATAATTCAGTTTTAGTGAGACCTGCTCTGAATGAATTCGTGAGTCACTGTTCTGTTTTGGAAAAATTGCCATAAATTGTAAAAAAATAATTAAGAAGCATGGTTTATATGTGTAGAGCCCTTAATGAATCTATTTTTCATTGGTATAAACAAGAACATCATAGGAAATTTGTGCAATGAGATAACTGCATTTTTGTAGGGACAGGTCAGAATTGTCAAGCAGTGTAATAAGGGTAAATTTGATGAATAAACTGTACTAATTGGCTACATGAAAAATTCTGGAAAAATTATAGTGAATAGTTATATGAGTCTAGTTTCAAGGAAAATTTACGGATCTAAATTTCGAGTTTTGTAACTCGAGTTATGGTCGATTTAGTCAGCGTGACGCAGTTGGACAGCTTTAAAAATTTTTACTTCCCGAGTTAATGGTCAAGTCTAGTAATGCCACGTACCCGACTCCGGCAAGGGTTTCGGGTAAGGGGTGTTACATTTGATTGGTATCAGAGCTTACGATTTAGTCGATTCTAGGACTACCGTAGCGCGTGTGAGTCTAGCTATACATGCCTTTATTATATGTTGATAGTGTGGTGACTTCTGACAGCCTGAACTTTGTTTTATATAGTAAATGGACACTGATCCTGAAAGAGTTGTAGCTGATGATGTGGAGAGCGTGGCACCTGACCGTACCCATGGATCAGCGCCGATAGACTCTTGACCTGTTTCGGGTAGCCACGAAGGAGAAACTAAACAAGCCTTTTATCGGATGATGAATGAGTGGTTTGCCCAATTTATTCAAAATAACCCGGCCGTACCCCAACCTCCACCCCCGAATAATCTAACTCTAATTCCTTCAGCTCCCCCAATGATAGATCCGATGAGATCTAGTAGACCCCCAGTTTATAAAATCCGAAAATATGGGGCCGAAGAATTTAAAGCTAATGACGATGATGACGCTGAGAGAGCCGAAATGTGGCTTGATAACACTATTCGGGTACTTGGTGAGCTGTCTTGTACTCCGGATGAATGCTTGAAGTGTACTATATCCTTCTCTGCGGGACATCAGATATCACTGTGGAATACACTAGTATCGATGGTTCCAAAGAAAAAAGTGACATGGGATTTCTTCCGAATGAATTCAAGAAGAAATATATCGACCAAAGATTCATTGATCAAAAACGAAAAGAATTCCTTGAGCTGAAACAAGGACGAATGACCGTGACGGAATATGAACGAAAATTTGTTAGACTCAGCAGATATGCTAGAGAGTGTGTTTCTTCTGAAGCTATTATGTGTAAAAGATTTGAAGATGGCTTTGAATGAAGATATAAAGATGTTCGTTGGCATTCTTGAAATTCAAGAGTTTGTGACTTTAGTTGAAAGAGCTTGCAAAGTCAAGAGCTCGGGAAAGAGAAAAAAGAAAGGCCAGAGATCAAGCTAGAGACATTCGTAAAAGATCTTGGGTAAAGTCTTTCATTCCACGACCAAGAAGCCTGAGAGACGACTACACCGATGAAAGCTATACTGATCCACCTAGACGGATCGACCTCCTATGAGCTCCCGAGCTACCTCGATAGCCAGTGTTGGTAATGTTCCACAAAATAGAGTTGAGTGCAAGCATTGTGGGAAATGGCACTCAGGGAGTTGTAGATTTCATGATCGGTCTTGCTATAAATGTGGATCATCAGACCATTTTATTAGAGAGTGTCCGAAGTTAGCTGAGCAGAATACAGTCCAGAACACTAAGCCGAGCAACGTGTCAATGCGAGGTAGACCACCCAGACATTCAGGCAATGTAGGTGGTAGTTAGAAAGGAACGAAGAACACCACAGATCGATCTGAGGCTAGAGCTCCGGCTAGAGCATATGCTGCGCGAGCTAGAGAGGATGCTTCCTCCCCCGACGTCATTACCGTGTACTTTCACTCTTTATGATACTACCGTGATTGCACTAATTGATCCCGGTTCGACTCATTCTTATGTGTGTGAAACTTTAAAATTCGGCAAGACTCATTAGTTGAGTCTCACCGAGTTTGTGATTCGTGTGTCCAACCCTTTGGGTAGATGTGTGCTTGTTAATAAAGTGTGTAGAGGTTGCCCGTTGATGATTCGAGATTATTGCTTCCCAGCTGATTTAATGTTGTTGCCTGCGACGAATTTGATATAATCTTGGGTATGGATTGGTTAACTTCGCACGAGGCGGTAGTGGATTGTAAAAGAAAGCTTATTGATTTGAAATGTCGAAACGGTGAGACCATCGAATTAAATCTGTGACATAAATGGGTTGCCTCTGACAATATCTTCAATGTTAGCCCGAAAGTATGTGAAAAAGGGTGTGAAGCTTATTTGGCCTATGTATCTTTGGATAATAAAATGTCCGAGAAACAAATTGAATCAGATCGGTTGTGTGTGAATACCCGATGTGTTTCTGAGGAACTACCGGGTTTACCCCTGTGCGAGAGATTGAGTTCGGCATTGAGTTAGTGCAAGATGCGACGACTCCGATTTCGATAGCTCATCACCAATGGCACCTCTCGAATTAAAAGAATTGAAAACGCAGATTGCAAGAGTTGTGACAGATAGGGGTTTTGCACGACCGAGTTTCTCTCCTTGGGGTGCAATCGTGTTATTTGTGAAAAAGAAAGATGGGACTATGCGAATGTGTATCGACTACACAAGCAACTAAATAAGGTAACTATAAAGAATAAGTACCGTTACCTCGGATTGATGATTTATTTGATCGGTTGAAGGGGGCTTGGTGTTTTGAAAATAGATTTGAGAACGGGCTATTATCAATTACGAGTCGAGAGATTTAGATGTGCCAAAGATCGCATTTCGCATGCAGGTACGGACATTATGAGTTTTTGGTTATGCCTTTTGGACTCACTAATGCACTGCTTTTTTTATGGATCTAATGAACCGGGGTTCCGGCGCTTTTGGATCGGTTTGTAGTAGTGTTTATTGATGATATATTGATCTATTCCAAAAGTGAAACGGAACATCTTGAGCATTTGAGATTAGTACTACAAACTTTGAGAGATCAACGATAGTATGCAAAGTTCAGTAAGTGTGAATTCGGATGAATGAGGTCGGCTTCTTGGGTCATGTTGTTTCAAATGTCGTCGTATTCGGGTGGATCCAAATAAATTAACACTATACTTGATTGGAGACCACCAAAGAATGTTTCGAGATTCAAGTTTCCTAGGCCTTGCGGGATATTATAGACGATTTGTAAAAGGTTTTTCTTTAATAGCTACACCTTTGTGAAACAACTACGAGAAAGATGTCAAGTTTGAGTGGTCGTGAGAGAAGTGTCGAAAAAGTTTTGAGCGGTTGAAAGCCCTTTTGACCAAGCCCCAGTGTTAACTCACTGAATCGGGTAAAGAATTTATTATTTTTAGCGATGCTTCCTTGAATGGATTGGGTTGTGTTTTAATGCAATAAGGCAAGGTGATAGCCTACGCTTGAGACAATTGAAGCCGCATGAGAAAAATTATCCAAATCATGATTTGGAGTTAGCGAATATTGTGTTCGCATTAAAAATTTGGCGTCACTACTTATTTGGCGAAAAATGTCATATTTATTCGATCATCACAAAAGTTTGAAGTATTTGATGACTCGTAAAAGACTTGAACTTGAGACAACGTAGATGGTTAGAATTGCTTTGAAAGACTATGAATTAGTTATTGACTACCATCCGGGAAAGCTAATGTTGTTGCAGATCGTTAAGTCAAAAATCATTATTTGCTCTTCGTGCATTGAACGCACGGGTGGCTATATCTGATGATGGTTCGATCATAGCCGAATTACAAGCAAGGCCGATGTTCATTCAACAGATTTGTGATGCACAAAAAGTTGACGAAAAGTTGATTTCTATTCGGATTCGGTGTGAAAATGGTATAGAATCGATTTTCAGATTGATGCAAATGATTGTTTGAGTTACAAAAGTCGATTGTGTATTCCTAAGAACTCAGATTTGATACAGATGATTCTGAGGGAGGCCCATAATGGTCGAATGTCGATACACCCGGGTAGCACAAAAATGTATAACGATTTGAAATAGTTCTATTGGTGGCCTGGCATGAAACGGGATATATCTGAATTTGTTTCCAAGTGCTTAATCTGTCAACAAGTGAAAGCTGAGCATCAAGTACCGTCCGGATTACTTCAACCAATCATGATACCCGAATGGAAATGGGATAGAATTACAATAGATTTTGTATCTGGTCTTCCTATGACACCGAGTAAGAAAGATGCCGTATGGGTTATCGTTGATAGACTGACTAAATCAACTCATTTTGTGCCGGTACGTACCGATTATTCACTTGATAAACTTGCCGAATTGTATGTGTCGCAGATTATAAGGTTGCACGGTGTGCCGAGTTCCATTATTTCTGATAGGGACCCAAGATTCACATTGCGGTTTTGGAAGAAATTGCAAGATGCTTTAGGTACTAAACTTTATTTTAGTACAGCCTTCCATCCGCAAACAGACGGTCGATCCCGAGCGAACTATTTTGATACTTGAGGACATGTTGAGGTGTTGCTTTCTCGAGTTTGAAGGTGCGTGGGAGCGATACCTACCTTTGATTGAATTTGCTTACAATAATAGTTTCCAATCTAGCATAAAAATGGTGCCTTATGAAGCCTTATATGGTCGAAAATGTCGCACACCGTTGTATTGGGTGAACTCAAATGAAAACAAGATACACGGGGTTGATTGGATTAAAGAAATGGTAATGTAAGGTGGTACTTATTAGAAATAACTTGAAAGCTCGCTTGGATCGTCCGAAGTCCTATGCCGATTTGAAGCGTAAGGATATTGAATTTCGTGCGGAGATCGGGTGTTCTTGAAAGTTTCTTCTTGGAAGAAAATACTTGATTCGGTCGAAAAGGCAAGTTAAGTCCGAGATTTATCGGACCGTCTGAAAGTCATTGAACGTATTGGACCGGTTGCTTATAGATTAAGATTGCCCTCCGAGTTAGAAAAGATACACAATATATTTCATGTTTCGATGCTTATGAAATATAGATCGGATCCGTCCCATGTGATTTCACCGTCGAGATTGAAATTAGATCTGATTTGACATATGATGAGGAACCGTCGCGTATCTTAGCCCTGGAGATAAAGAGTTGAGAAATAAAAGAATTCCATTAGTAAAAGTTTTATGGAATCGTCACGGGGTTGAAGAGGCTACGTGGGAGCCCGAAGAGACAACGAGGCAACAATATCCGAACTTATTTAATGGTAAGATTTTCGGGGACGAAAATCCTTAAGGAGGGCAGCGAGTTATGATGACCAATTTTGACCCAAATCGGAACGGTGGTTTCGGGACCATGAATCCGAGCACTGAGAGATATTTTAATATTATATTTTGTGTTTGTTACATGTGATTTAGTGAGTGTGAAAATTTCAGAGAAAAATTTAGTCGTTTAAGTGCTCAATTTGATAAAAAGGATTTAATCGAGAAAAGCGCAAAAGTTGCATGCTAAAGTGAAGAGTACTAAATTGATTGTGGCTTTTTAAGTGGGTGTACCAAAGGGCAATTACCCCATTCACCATAGTAAGGGACGGCAATGGGCTTTTATAAGTCCAAATTATATGTTAAATTAGCCTATTATATGTTATGTTAATATATTAGTAAATAAGGTATATTAAATGTGTTATTATAACATAAAATAATAAAGTTAAGTGGGAAGAAAGAGAACATCACATTGTTCATCTTCTTGGCGAATGTTTGAGGAGAAAAACTCCATTTTTGGAGCTTGAAGTTTCGGCAACTTAAGGCTTGATTTGGGGTAGGTATTTTACTTAGTTTTTGATAAATTTTACGTTTTGAGATCGTTGTTTAGTGTATTACCCGACCCATGTCTAAATTTTTGAAAATACTATGTATATAGGATTCGACCATTAACATGTTTGGATAGTTTTGATGTTTGATGATTTTAAATTAAATGTATATTAAAGATTTACAAGTTTTGTATTGGAATTTTTGGTAATTTTGAGTATATAGGGCTAAATTGAAAAGAATAAATTTGTGAAGGATTAAAATGTCAAATAAATGAAATGCATGGACACCTATGACTATAATGAAGATTCGGCCAAGCTAGGATGTTGGAAAATTTTGCATATTTTGTGTTATGTGCAAATGGGACTAAATTGTAAAAATGGGAAACATTAGGGGCAAAATGGTAAATTGCCCATTTGGGTGTTTTGGGACTAAATTGAGATGAAATGAGATTAAATGAGCTAAATTCTAATGTGTTTTAGATCAAGAGCAAAGAAAGACCGAATTAGACCGGGGAAAGACGAAGGTTCTCGAATAGCCGATTCGCACGGACTATCGACAACCGAGGTAAGTCCTTTAGTTAAATCATGTCAAAGAATTAATTATGGTATGTATTTCTCGGTTCTATTGATAAATGATGTGGTATCGTGACTTTGGCCGTTTAATATGTAAATATATAAGACTAGGTGTATTCGGCCACAAGGGTGGTTGTATAATTAATAACATGTTATAATAATTGATATCCAAGTATATGAATAATGGTACCTATGGTTATATGATGACACATTGGGTTTTAAAGATCGGATTACGAACGAATATTTTGATCATAAATATGTGGGTAAGGAGAAACTTTCCTATCAATTTCATACTTAGTTACATGGATATGAAATTGAAAGCTTGATAATGAAAATGAGCATAAGTATAAGTTGAGTTGTAGAAATTGAATTGTTAGTGTTTGAATGTTATATTTTTATGAAATTAGGACTTACTAAGCTAGCGAGCTTATCGTGTGAAATGTTTCCTCTGCTTTTATAGATTAGGCAAGCTACAAGCTCGTCGGGATCGTTCGGAAGGTCGCCCACACTATCAATCTACATTTTGGTACTCTTTCATTTTGGTTTTAAACGAAGGCATGTATAGGGAAGACTTAGTCTTTGTTGATGAACTCTTAAGGTTTATGTATGTAATAGCCATGCGAATATGGCTAAATTTTTAGTAAGTATGATGTTGGGTTTTGATATGTATGTTGGTTCATGATGGCAAGGTTTATGCTTTCTTAATCAAAGTTTAATCATTTTGTTAAGGAAATGTTTATATACTGAAATGAATCCTTGAATTAGGAATGTAGGTAGGTTCGGTTAGAAGCTAGTCTTTCATAAAATGCAACAAAACAGCTTGTAGTAACAGCAGTGATGTGAGTTAGAAAAATCACCAAAAATAGGGTATATTGAATTAAAAGGTGAATGAGATATGGAATTAAACCTTATTGTGTCTATTTTTACATGAAAGAAACAGAGTAGGCAAAAGATTTATATATTATGAGATAATTCAGTTTTAGTGAGACCTGCTCTGAATGAATTCGTGAGTCACTGTTCTGTTTTGGAAAAATTGCCATAAATTGTACAAAAATAATTAGGAAGCATGTTTTATATGTGTAGAACCCTTAATGAATCTATTTTTCATTGGTATAAACAAGAACATCATAGGAAATTTTTGCAATGAGATAACTGCATTTTTGTAGGGACAGGTCAGAATTGTCAAGCAGTGTAATAAGGGTAACTTTGATGAATAAACTGTACTAATTGGATACATGAAAAATTCTGGAAAAATTATGGTGAATAGTTATATGAGTCTAGTTTCAAGGAAAATTTACGGATCTAAATTTCGAGTTTTGTAACTCGAGTTATGGTCGATTTAGTCAGCGTGATGCAGTTGGACAGCTTTAAAAATTTTTACTTCCCGAGTTAATGGTCAAGTCTAGTAATGCCACGTACCCGACTCCGGCAAGGGTTTCGGGTAAGGGGTGTTACAATCCAGGAAAGGCAAATGTAGTCACTGACGCTTTGAGCAGAAAATCATTATTTGCACTAAAAGCCATTAATACTCAGATGACCTTGTTAGATGATGGTTCTGTTTTAGCCGAGTTGAGGGCTAAACCATTGTTTCTCCAAGAGATTTGTGAAGCTCAGAAGGATGATAACAGTTTGCAAGCCAAGAGAGTTTTATGTGAGTCAAGCATTGAGACAAACTTTCGAGTAAATCTTGATGGATGCCTAACATTTCGAGATCGAGTCTGTGTACCCAAGAATGATGAGCTTATCTGCAAAATTTTACATGAAGCACATAACGGGTGTTTGAATGTGCAGCCAGGCAACAGAAAAATGTATCATGATTTGAAGAAATGGTATTGGTGGTTTGGTATGAAGAAAGACATTTCCAAGTTTGTATCGAAATGCCTGATTTGTCAGCAAGTGAAGGCTGAACGTCAAGTATCTTCAGGTTTACTTCAGCCCATTATGGTTCCTGAGGGGAAGTGGGATCGTATTACTATGGACTTCGTGACGGGCTTGTCGTTGACTCCAAAGAGGAAAGATGCAGTATGGCTAGTGATTGATAGACTCACTAAGTCAACCCACTTTAAACCAGTGCGAGCCGACTATTTGCTCGATAAATTGGTAGACTTGTACATGTCTGAGATTGTAAGACTTCATGGTGTACTGTTATCGATCATTTCAGATAGAGATCCGAGGTTCACGTCACGGTTTTGGAAAAAGCTGCAAGAAGCTTTGGGCACGAAATTGAGTTTCAGTACGGCCTTCCATCCACAAAATGACAAGCAGTCAGAAAGGGCAATTCAGATACTAGAAGACATGCTTCGGTGTTGTGTTTTGGAATTCAATGGTAATTGGGAGAAATACTTACCATTGGTGGAATTCGCTTACAACAACAGCTTTCAATCAAGTTTGAAGATGGCGCCTTATGAGGCATTGTATGGGCGGAAGTTTCGAACGCCCTTGTATTGCTCAGAACTTAGAGAGAAACAGATACACGGGGTTGACTTGGTTAAGGAAACTGAAGAGAAGGTAAAAGTGATACGTGACTGTTTGAAAGTCTCCTCAGATAGACAGAAGTCCTATTCATATTTAAAAAGGAAAGAAATAGAATGCAATGTTGGTGATAAAGTGTTCTTGAAAGTATCACCTTGGAGAGAAGTCCTCAGATTTGGCCAGAAGGGCAAATTGAGTTCGCGCTTTATCGGACCTTATGAACTTACCAAAAGAATAGCACCGGTAGCTTACCGGTTAGCCTTGCCACCTGAGCTAGAAAGGATTCATGGCGTTTTTCATGTATCTATGTTGCGCCAATACCATTCAGACCCTTCACATGTCATAGAGCCGACAGAGGTAGAGATACAACCAGATATGACCTATGGCGAAGAACCAGTTAGAATTTTGGCTCGTGAAGTCAAGCAGTTAAGAAACAAAAGCATAGCCCTAGTGAAAGTCCTTTGGCAAAGGCATGGTATAGAAGAGGCTACATGGGAGCCCGAAAAAATGATGAGAAACCAGTACCCCAATCTTTTCACCGGTAAGATTTTCGAGGACGAAAATCCTTAAAGGGGGAGAATTGTAACAGTCCGATTTAGGGGCTAGTCGAATTAGTGATCTCGGGATCACTAATCCGAGATTGGAGAAATTTATTTTCATGTTATATTATAAGTCAGAGCATGATAGAAAATGTGCATGAGAATTTTAGTACTTTAATTTTAACGATTTCATGCTTCATTTTGAAAAAGGGACTAAATCGCATAAAGTGTAAAATTCAATTTTTCAAGCTAGAAGTATTAAATAGATAAGGAACTTTAAATTGAAGGTCTTGAATGTGGAATTAGACCCTCCTAATGTTGATAGCTGGCCATAGGGGACAATAGACACAAAATTAGTCAAAATTGGGTGGGTTAGGTGGACTAATTTGAAGGAAATAAATAAAATAAGAAAGGATGATATCATCCATTTTTCTTCATCACCTTCACCACCGAAAATGCTAGCATAGAGGGGCGTTTTGAAAGCTTTGAAATTTTAGCAACTTATCCCCACACAAGTGATTTTGATGGTTTTAGTTGATAATTTTTATACTTTTGAGACCCTTAAAGCTTAAGCTTTCTAATGGGGGGATTAACTTGTAATATGATGAAGAGTATAGAGCTTTGCCATGAGATATTTCATTGTTATTTGCAGCATTTTTATGGAAGAAATGGAGTCTTAGTTGTAAGATGAACAACTTTTGTGAAATGTGTAAGCATGAAAACACCAAATAGGACCTTGATGAAAAGGTTACAAAATTGGTAGTAAGTATGTGAAATGTTGAGTTTTGATGATAGTCATAAGAGTATTAAATTTTCACCTAGGCTTATTGAAGGTAGAAATACGATCAGAATTTATTTCCGAGTCTAGGGGTAAAATGGTCATTTTGCCAAAGTCTAGGGGCAGAATAGTAATTTTTACCTAAGCATGATTTTTGAAATGCTATTATTAATATAGTGATTAAAATGGGTTAAATTGCTATTATAGAGCAAGAAGAACCAAGAACCCGCCTTGATCGGGGAAAGAACAAAGTCTCGGACTAGATCGACAAGCTAGCTCATTTTGAAATCGAGGTAAGTTTGTATGTGATTTGAATAGTTAACTTGAATGAAATGTTGAAAGCCTAATGGGCCATATTGAAATATGAAATAGATAAGGTCCCGTATAAGACGATGTCCGGGACATGGCCTCGGCACTGAGTTGAGATTCCGTATAAGACTATATCTGGGATATGGCTTCGGTAAGGGATATGAAAAGCGTATAAGACCATATTCAGAATATGGCATCAAACCACGCAAGGAAATTCCATATAAGACCATATTCGGGATATGGCATTGGCATTTAGAGGTAATCCCATATAAGACCATATCAGGGATATGGCATTGGCAGCTAGAGGTGACTCCATGTAAGACCATCTCGAAGACGTGGCATTGGCTTTATACTTACAGTAGTGGTAATAAACACACGTCTTTGACTATCCCTTGAGAATTGTGGGATAAGTAGATGAATTTAGAAGTAGAGATGTGAATGATATTTAAGTCATGTGAATGAGTGACGAAGAACCGGTTTCGATACATGGCACGGTATGTGCTATACAAGGGCAATTGTAAATAAGTATTGTCAAGAAGCCTTGACTCGCATACAATTAGCTAATACCGTGGATGGATTACTTTATGAGCTTATTATTGTTGTTTATTTCAATACAAACTTCTAAGCTTTATGCTTACCCTTTTCCATTGCCCTCCTTTCTTGTAGTACTGCCAGGGTAACTCATGGACCGTGGGCGTAGGAGTTCGGAAATCACACTATCGACAGCACTTTGGTATAACAATTTTAGACTTGTTTTGGTTTGGCATGTATAGGGCTCAAGTATTTTGTTAGGCTGTAATTGTTAGTCAAAGTGTTGACTACGTAAGTTTGTAAAAGTCAGTTTGTAGATGGCCTATTGAGTTAAACAAATACTTGGCAAACTCTTTTGTTTAATGAAGATGTAATTCATGAAGTGTATTCCCTTTTAATTATCTTGCAAGTTGGAATGAGCTCTAGATTTTCTTGTGGCTAGGAGGTGGTATTGTTCTGAATGGAGGAATGTATGTGCAAACTCTAAGGTGACAATGGCTTGGTATATAGCCTGTTATTTGCCCATATAGGTAGACACACGGGCGTGTGTCTAGACTGTGTGGGAGGCACTGCTAGCACATGGGCGTGTGCCTAGGCCGTGTGAAGTCTGCACCTTGCACTTAGAATTTGAATCACTACACGGCTTGAGTACATGGGCGTGTCAAGGCCGTGTGACTTTAGTCAGAATAGACCACGGTTGGAAGACATGAGCGTGTCAAGGCCGTGTGAACTTAGTCAGTGTCGACCACGGGTTGGAGACACGAGCATGACTTAGGGGCACACGGGCATGTCCCTAGGCCTACACGGGCGTGTGGCCCCTATTTTATTAGAAAGTTTCTCGAATTCGTGAAAGTTCTTGGAAATTTTTCGATACTTCTCGGATGTATGTTTAGGGCCTCCTAGACCGGTTATGTGCGAGCAATGAGGGTAAACAAAATTTTATAACCCTATTCTAGATGTTTAAGCAAGTTCTGCTATGTAATGCCTTGAACCCCTTTCCGGCTCGGATACGAGGAATGGGTGTTACAGCATCTGGGATGTGGCTTTGGCTTTGTGCTTATATTAATGACGATGAATATGTGTCCTTGAGTATCCCTAATGATTAATGGGATAAATAGATGAGCTTGGAAATAGAAATGATATTAGTACCAATGTTAAGTGAATGAGTGAATACAGGTACTCGTGAATGATTCACGAAGAAATATTTACGACATATGACGTGGTGTGTGCTAATGATAAATCGTAATAGTAACATATTTTAAGCCCATATTTGGCATGCTTTTGGATTATTTAAGCCTTGAATTGTGTAAATTGGTGCTCTTAATCCTTTGTTTTCATGTTTTATACTCAGAAGAGCACCGGATGATGAAAAGAACGAGAAATGGGCCTAAAACAGAGTAAATGGGCGATATCACAAATTCAACATGGCTTGGGCCCAAGACCACACGGCCGTGCCTCATTCAACATTCTCGAACACGGCCTGGCCACGACTTACACGGGCGTGTGCCATGGGCGTGTCCCTGCTGCGGCCAAGAGGAGTTTTACTCGGAATAGGATACTTGGAGGCAAAGAAATACATTCCAAAGTCTATATAAACACCCAAATAGGAATCCTATTCGGATTAGGATACTTGGAGGCCAAGTAAGGCATCACAAAGCCTATATAAACACCCTAGGGGGCAACTTAAGCTGCAAGTTCAACAGAAGCCCTCTGTCGAGACGTCCAGCTAGGCCAAAGAGGGCAGATTTGTGGGGATTTACACGAAGATAGCCAGTTGATTCATCTTAAGAAGCTGGAATCATACTCAAGACGGAGGATCTCTCCTTCAATTCCTTCAAGGGGTTTTAGGGATTTCGTATGTTTTGTTTTATCTTTTCTTTTGAGATGTTTTCTTTTATTATTATGAACTAAACCCTCAGATACCTAAGGTGGATGAAACCTAAGATGAATCTTGTTATCGTTTGCTGAACTATATGATAAATATTTGACTTGTTCTTAATTATGTGTTCTTAATTCTTGAGTTGATATTTCTTGGATATTAATTCAAGTATGATGTGCTTAGGTGGAGGAGCAAAAGTCCTTGCCTAAGAGTAGATCTAGCATAATTAAGCAGAGTTGATCACACGCCTAGAGATAGGGTGACGAGATTTTGCCAGATTAGGGTGAAACCTAATATGGGAGTCCATAGATCGATTTAATGCAATTCTAGGGGTTTTAATTAGAAAGAGATTTCAATTAATCAACCTAGGGTTAGACGATAGTCACCTCGAGAGAGGGATTAATGTAAATTAGGGAATCTTACAGATCAAGTCAAGTGTATAAATCGTCTGGTTCAGAGTTAGATAACAAGTGAAGTCTATGTGGATTCTTCCTCGGTATTGTTTTAATCAATTGGTTTTTCTCAAAGTATTTCTCCCCAATTTCATTCTTCTTTGTCTTAGAGTTTTTTAGTTCAGTAGTTAGTTAATTTAGATTAAACAACAAATTCCTTTATTTTAGGCTAGATAATAAAAAGGGAGTTAGTATTAGTACTTTTAGTTCTTTTGGGTTCGACAATCCGGTCTTGCCTTAACTATACTACTGTTTGATAGGTGCACTTGCCTCACATCGTTATCATAGTTAGTTTCTAGGTTGATCATTCTTTTTTTTTAATTTTTAAGACTTTGACATCGCATAAAACAACGATCAAGTTTTTGGCGCCCTTGCCGGGGAACTAGAATATTAAGAACGCTCAATTTTTATTACTCTAGCCATATTTTATTTTTGCAATTAAATTTTATTTTTTATTTTGCTAATTTTTCTTTTATTTGCTTTTGACAGGTAATTTTATTTTATAGAGGAGATGGCACTGAATAACTATCAGTGGCAGGTTATGAGGACAAAGCCAACAAAAGCAGCCAATATCTAAGACCTCGACCCAGTAACCATGCTATCAAACCAGGTAGAGCTTTTAAGTAAGAAAATTGACGGTTTATGTGGTTCTCGGTAGGCACATCCAGTTATGCAGTGCGACACAAGTGGAGGCGTGGCGAATCCTGAGTACCCACCCTACGGATAGGGCATAGAGAGCGAACAAATGAACTATATGGGTAACAATTTCCGATCTCAAAATAACCCTTATAGTAAAACTTATAATCCAGGTTGGAGGAACCACCCCAATTTCTCATGAGGTGGTCAAGGAAATCAAAGGCAACAACTATCCCAAAACTTCCAACAACAGCCCTACCCATAGGAAAAGAAGCCGAACCTTGAAGAGATGCTGACAAAATTCATAGTAGTCTCAAAAACACATTTCCAAAATATAGAAACATGTTTCTAAAACACCGAAACAGCACTCGAAAATCAAGAAACATCGATTCAAGGAATCAAGAATCAATTAAGTCATCTTGTTCAGCTGATCTCAGAACAACTACAAGAAAGCTTGCCAAGAAACACTAACACTAATCCAAAAGAGCAAATTCAAGCCATAACAGCTCATGACAGTGAAAGGTTAGTAGAATCTGACCCAAGACAAGAGCCTGTGGTAAGTGAAGGTAAGGTTGAGATAAGCCAGGATTTACCGAACCCGGTAATTACAAAGTACCATGCTCGTCTGCCATAACCCAATGCGATAAAGAAAGACCACACAGAGGAACAATTCGGTAAATTTCTTAAACCTCCAAAGAAGTTTCTTATTAACTTGCCATTTCTTGAAGCTCTTTCGCAGGTGCCAGCTCCTAGACCTTGTGTCGATAAAGAAGAAATTCATGAGGAACGAAGGCTTTGGATCGATAAACTAGACGAGTGGAAGACACACTTCAAAGAGAAATTAAAAACACACGAAGCAAAAATGAGGCAACTCCACGACGAACTTAATGAGGGGACAACCTAGTTTAAGATAGGAGATCAGGTACTCAAAATCCTCCCAGATGGAATAGTCGAGGTAACTAGTCCGAAAATCAGCATGTAACACCCCTAACCCGAAACAGTCGCCGGATTAGGGTTAGGAGGCATTACCGGACAATAGGATCATTTCACAACTCATTTATGACACAAAGTCAATCATCATCATAATACATCAAGCATAAACAATTAGTCCCTTATTAAGGTGTATAAGACCTTAAACACATGCTAGAGAGGGGTCGGGACTAAACCGAAACATATACAAAAACTTCATGGAAATTTAAAACTTTTCTAAGTTTCAGAGGATACACGCCAATGGGGGTAGGCCGTGTGCCTCCCACGGCTGCTAGACACATCCGTGTGTCCTCCCTGTGGTCTAAACTGACCTTTGCTCCACGGCCACCAAGCACGCCCGTGTACTTTGGCCGTGGTCAATCCTGTCAAAAACCACATGGCTACCAGGCAGTCCGTGTGTCGTAGCTGTGTGCTCTTAGGCCATATACTGACTTACGCCCACGGTCACTAGGCACTCCCATGTGCCACAACCGTGTGGCAAAAATAGGCCATTTGCAAGGCCAAAATGCCACCCACATGGGTCAATCCTACAAGCACATTTGAGCATCTTTATACACACAATTTGGCAACCAATTTCATGTCTAATAGTTATCATATCATTACATATAATCTCATTTCTAAGCATGCGATTTTATACAACCAAATTACATGTAAGTCTAGGTATAAATCACCATAACTTCACTAAATCACTAAGGTATTAATTCATCATTGAACTCACCATTTATAAGCTAATTCATTACCATCATGCTATACCAAAATATGCACCAAATACCATATTCACTCATGCACATTACCAACATTTAGCTAGCCATATCACATGGCTATTTGCACATCTCAAATATAAGTCAAAACAACTAGCCTATACATGCCATATTTCAACTATGTACAGCTTTCCAAAAGTAACAAAATAGAATGCCGATAGTGTGATTGAGATGCTGACGATTCCAGGATTCGAGCTAGCTTTCTCGACATTTATGCAGCGAGAGAACAAATCACACAGTAAGCTTTATAAAGCTTAGTAAGTTCGTATCATAAAACATTAAATTAAACCAAGCATCACATAGATCAATTCTCTCTTATACATACCATATCTTCCATAGCTAAAATTATTCATTCATCCATTCATAGCTTTATATATAAACTCATCAACCACAAAGGTTCAATACATACCTTAGCTAACACATAATTATTCAATTTCCAAGCTACTCAATGCTTGATATTACAAGTCATCATCCTCTGATATTCTTTCAATTTAATCACACACTCAGTGCCATATACATGGTCGATACATATTAGTCATCGCACACTTAGTGCCTAATCTTTCAACCAACTTATCTCGATATCGCACACACAGTGCCACGTCAAATAGCCGAAGCTTTCATAACATCGTACACACAGTGCTATTCATCTCTGTTTCAATTTCAATTTTTCACCCTTAGTGCCATCAACTAAATCTAGCACATAGCATTTCGATTTCATACACATATACACATTCATTTCATAATGCTAAACCATGTCCTAATAACATGTATTATATCCGAACTTACCTCGGACGTTGAACTATCGAAACGGTCGATTAATTGAACACTTTATCATTACCTCGATCTCGATCCGAACCTCTCCTCTCTTAGTCTATACACATTCAAATTCAGTCCATGCAATTACCAAATCATTCATTTTAGTCCAGACACACATATTTAGGGAATTTTACAAAATAGCCCTCACATTTTCACATTTTGACACTTTAGTCCCTAATTCATAAAATCATCAAATATACAAAATCTCAAAACACATATGCTTAGCCGAATTCTTCTCATGCTAATACAAGCTCACACATTTCATTTATTTCACATTTTAACCCTTCAATTTCTCATTTTCTCAATTAAGTCCAAAATACTCAATTTCTCTAAAAATTCCAATACAAATTATGTTAATCCAACAACAAGTTTTCATATTTCACTATCAACTAACATATAGCTCAAGAACTCATCAATAGCTCATCACAAAAACATCATCAATTCACAAAATTACAACATGGATTAACTAGAGCATGAAGCAACGATTTCGAAAACGTAGAAATTATCAAAAACGGAAACCAAAACATACCTTAATTTTTTACTTAAAGCTTGTCGAATGTTTAAGGCTTTAAAACTTCTTTTCTTTTCTTTGTTTTTTGATGGAGATGGATGAACAATCCACTACTCCTTTTCTTTGTTTTATTATAGTTTATAATATATATATAATATTAAATTTAACTTATAAGTTAATAAATATATATATAAAAACATATCTATAAACACATATCAACATTTAATGCCGTCCACCACATATATTTTTGGCTAATTAAAACATTAATCCTCCACTTTATAAAGACAACAACAATTTAGCAATTATAAATCAGCACACAGCTTTTACAATATACGATTAAGTCCTTTCTCTTAATTTGACACATAGTCGATAAAATTACCATACAGAATTTTCACACAGACTATATCACATATAATCAACACCAAGAATAATATTAAAATATTATTCCAACCTCAGATTTGTGGTCTCAAAACCACTATTCCGACTAGGGTCTAAACCAGGCTGTTACACAGCACTTTTAAGGTAAACACTACTCGACTTAAACTTTATATCAATAACCGAATTGATCGCATGAGAAAGGATTTTCACCTCCTCAAACCACCATGATTATGGGAATGAGAGGTAAGTCTAGCTCAAGACTTTAAACGAGTGCTTCTCGGGTGGAAACCCGAGCACTAACTCTACTAATTAGTTTAGTTTTACTTATTTCCATGTTTAGACGCAGGTTTTCTATACGCACACAACCTTGCACACGGCCGTGGCCGTGCTAGTGTGTGCACCACAGGTAGGTAAAAGGCCGTGGCCGTAAACGTGTGGCAACAGAACAAAAATTTTCCCAAAACATGAGCTACATCTCTATTTAAACCCCCTTCTTCCTTTTTCCTTTTTCAGTTGTCTTTTTTCTTTCATTTTCCATTATTTACTTTAATTTTTATTTTTATTTTTATTTTTATTTTTATTTTTATTTTTATTTTTATTTTCTTTATCATTTTCTCCTTATTCATGCCATTTAGCTTTAGCTTAGGATACAATAAAATCAAGCCGGCTGCTTCGAGAAATCAATTTCAAATGGTTCGAGGCGTTTCCCCACATTCACCTTCAATCCTATCCAGTTTCTTTTCATTGACTTCATCCAAAATTCAGGAAGTTTCACTTCTCTCACTATCTTTTGATTTTCTCACTATATTGTCATTTAATCTATCTTTCTACATTGAGGGCAATGTACATCTTAAGTGTGGGGGGTTAACTATAGTATTATTTGAAAATCCCTGAGTTTTATCTTGTTTCTTAAGTAATTTCCTCATATTACTATTAGAATGAAATTTCCTTTGATTTATTATTTTTATTGATATGTTTTGGATTAAGTCATTGATAATTGTGCATTGGTGATTTAAACTTTAAGATACTAAAGAGTCAAACATGATAAGTCTATTTTTCAGAAATTAAAAATTTTTCTAGGTTGTCTACCTAAATTTGAATGTTACCTTGAAGTTTGAAATTTACGAGGTTGATATCAAAAATCCATAATTTTTTATGAGATTTTGAGCCTTTTTAGAGCATACATTTTTTCGTGCTCACTTTATTGATTATGAGTGTGTCAATATTGATTTTTTATTCTAGAACTTGCATCGATTATACATGTCGAGACCACACCTTTGATTTGATATACAGAGATGATAAAGGCACTTAGGTTTTAACCCACTCACTCCACTAAAAGCCAACATTCATAATTAACCCCTAGTGAACCCCGTTTAATCCTAACAACCCTTTTTATTGACTCACCCACTAATATTAACCCAAAACCCTTTGAATTTGTTATCACCATCCTTCTTGACTACCCTTATATCGAGATTAGATTTGATCAGTTTCCTGACTATGATTTTTATTTCAAGTAGTTGAATTTATCCTTTATTATTTATTTGATTTGTTCTTAAAAAAACCGAAGTATATTCACTATTAGTTTTGTGATTAGGTGAGCTTATACGTTAAATTCCAATTATTAAAGAAGAAGCTCATATTAGAGTATTATTATTAGTAGTACAAGTTTTCAATTTATGTAATTATTACCAGTTCGATATCTCTAGTTAGGTAATTTGTCAGGTCAATCTCGATCTAACCTTCTAGTTCAGCCTTTATCCACACCTTTAACCCAAGCCTCGTTACAACCCTGTTAAAGACCTTTTGATTTGTGTATCATCTCATTTTATAGTAGGGGAGATTTGATTTTCATGCAAGTCTATGGGATTAACTCTTCATGTTCAAATTTTGAGTGCTTAATATTGAACCTTAAACACTTTAAGTGATTTGAGTGAATCTTTAGTGCGGACGTCAACTCTTGTCAATTTTGAATCAGAGGTAGTTAATTAGGTAAGGGGAAACACCTAACATTTTCAGGCTATAAATGTATGACTTTGATTGTTTGAATCTTTAGGACCCTTTGAGTTAAATTATCAATGTATGAATTATCTTCGAATTATGGTGAAACATTATTGATGAATATTATGAATCAAGAAAGTTTGTTTTAATTGTAAGTTGAGAATTTTGCTTGAGGACAAGCAAAAGCTTAAGTGTGGGGGTATTTGATCAATCATAATTGTTACATATTTTAAGCCCACATTTAGCAGTCTTTTGGATGATTTAAGCCTTGAATTGTGTAAATTGGTGCTCTTAATCCTTTGTTTTCATGTTTTATACTCAGAAGAACACCGGATGATGAAAAGAATGAGAAACGGGCCTAAAATGGAGTAAATAGGCCGTATCACGAAATCAACACGGCCTGGGCCCAAGACCACACTGCCATGCCTCATTCAACAGTCTCGAACACGGCCTGGCCATGACTTACACGGTCGTGTGCCATGGGCGTGTCCCTACTACGTCCAAGAGGAGTTTTACTCGGAATAGGATACTTGGAGGCAAAGAAACAAATTCCAAAGTCTATATAAACACCCAAATAGGAATCATATTTGGATTAGGATACTTGGAGGCCAAGTAAGGCATCACAAAGCCTATATAAACACCCTAGGGGGCAACTTAAGCGGTGAGTTCGACAGAAGCCCTCTGTCGAGGCGTCCAACTAGGCCAAAGAGGGCAGATTTGTGGGGATTTACGCAAAGATAGCCAGTTGATTCATCTCAAGAAGCCAGAATCATACTCAAGACGAAGGATCTCTCCTTCAATTCCTTTAGGGGATTTTAGGGATTTCTTATGCTTTGTTTTATCTTTTCTTTTGAGATGTTTTCTTTTATTATTATGAACTAAACCCTCAGATACCTGAGGGGGATGAAACCTAAGATGAATCTTGTTATCATTTTCTGAACTATATGATAAATATTTGACTTGTTCTTAATTTTTGGGATATTAATTCAAGCATGATGTGTTTAGGTGGAGGAGCAAAAGTCCCTGGCTAAGAGTAGATCTAGCATAATTAAGCGGAGTTGATCGCATGCCTAGAGATAGGGTGACGAGATTTTTCCGGATTAGGGTGAAACCTAATATGGGAGTCCATAGATCGAGTTAATACAATCCTAGGGGTTTTAATTAGAAAGAGATTTCAATTAATCAACCTAGGGTTAGACGTTAGTCGCCTCGAGAGAGGGATTAATATAAATTAGGGAATCTTACGGATCAAGTCAAGTGAATAAATCGTCTGGTTCAGAGTTAGATAACAAGTGAAGTCTAGGTGGATTCTTCCTCGGGTATTATTTTAATCAATTTGTTTTTCTCAAAGTATTTCTCCCCAATTTCATTCTTCTTTGTCTTAGAGTTTTTTAGTTCAGTAGTTAGTTAATTTAGATTAAACAACAAATTCCTTTATTTTAGGCTAGATAATAAAAAGAGAGTTAGTATTAGTACTTTTAGTTCCTTTGGGTTCGACAATCCGGTCTTGCCTTAACTATACTATTTTTCGATAAGTGCACTTGCCTCACATCATTGTCATAGTTAGTTTCCAAGTTCGATCATTCTTTTTATAAATTTTTAAGACTTTGACATCGCATAAAACAGCGATCAGCTAGAAAAGGGCAAGTATGAGTAAGTATGGCAAGAAGCCTATAACCTTGTGTACGGTCAATTAATGCCAGGGATGGATCTTATCATGAGCTTATTGTTGCTAATTGTTTCCATGCAAACTTACTAAGCTTTATGCTTACCCCCTTTTTATTGCCTTTTTTCCTTGTAGTATTGCAATGTTAACTCGAGAAGTTGCGGACTTTGGAGTTGGAGATCACACTATCACCCACTTTTGGTATAGCCAAAATTAGCTTTATTTTGAATGTGGCATGTATAGGACTTGAGTATTTTGTTATGTCATACTGGTAAGCCAAATGTGTTGGCTACAAAGGTTGTTCCAATTCATTTTGTAAATGGTCATTAAAGTTGGGCCAATACTTGGCTAATTCTTGTGTTTAATAAAGATGAATTTCATGAAGTGTATGCTTTTGTGGATGTTTTGATTCTTTTTGAGTTTTTAGAGGTATCATTTGGTAATCTTATACTGAAATGTTTTGGTATGAGTGTGATTTCCTAATAAGGTGGAAAATGACTTGGTAAATAGCCCTCTAATTGTCCACACGGGTAGACACACGGGCATGTGTCTAGGCCGTGTGTGACACACGGTCAACCCCATTGGCGTGTTGATAGCCGTGTGTCCCCTTGCATGCTAAGCTTAAAAGTCAGTATGCTCAGTAGTAAACACACAGGTAGAGACATGGCCGTATGGCTCAGCTGTGTGGGAGGCACAGCCAAGGATATAGAAGTGTGCCTTGGCCATGTGACCATAGTGAGGTGATGATGTCATAAACAGAATGACAAAGTTTTGGCACACGAGCTAAAACACGGCGTGCTTGGTCAGTGTGAGGACACGCGGCGCAGTGCTCGTGGTGTGAAATAAGTCAGTGTCAACCACGGGTGAGGGACATGGGCGTGTGTGACAACACGGCCTGCCTACACGGGCGTGTCCCATTTCACACGAGCATGTGGCCCTTGTTTAGGTAAAATTTTTCTAAGTGTGTAAAAGTTTCGATTCTTTTCCGAAACCTTCCGAAAGTATGTTTAGGGCCTTGTAGGCCCATTATAAGGAGGTTAGATATGAGAATGGAAAAGTTTAATTTGGAATGGATCTTGATAACCTAAAGTGGTATGATCATGTGAGTTAAGTACGGTAATGCCTCGAACTCGGTTTCGGCATAGAATACAGGTAGGGTGTTACAATAGGGGATAAAATGAAGTCAAAATTGGTCAAGCAGTTAGGTTAGGTGGATTAAATTGAAGGAAATAAATAAAATAAAGAAAGGATGATATCACCTATTTTATTCATCTTCTTCCCACCGAAAATATCAGCTAAGGAAGGGTTTTGGAAGCCAAAAATTTTCAGCAGCCTCTCACCCTTGAAAGTAAGTGATTTTGATGGTTTTATTTGATAATTTTTGTACTTTTGGAACCCCCAAAGCTTAAGCTAGCTAATGAAAGGACTATTTTGCAAAATGGTTGAAGTTTAGGGACTTTCCATGAGAGTGTTCACGTTGTTTGCTAAGTTTTTATGGAAGAAAATGAATGTTAGTGAGTTAAGGAACAACTTTTGTAAAAGTTGTTACCATGAAAACACCTAAATTGGACCTATTAGTAAAGGTTGAATTTCTGTAATAAATGCATAAAATAATTCTTTTGTGAGTTGTTGTAAAAGAAATAAATTTTCAACTAGGCTTGTTTAATAAGGGTAAAATAGTAATTTTGCCAAAGTATAAGGGCAAAATGGTCATTTTTGCCTAAGTGTAAATTTTGATGTATCATGAGTTATAAAGTGATTGAATGAGTAAATTTTGTTATTATAGATCAAGAAGAGCACGAAAACAACCTTGAGCGAGGAAAAGGCAAGGTTACGGACTAAACCGTCAACTAATACATTTTTGCATCGAGGTAAGTTTATATGTAAACGATACATCTTTAATACATATGTTGTTACTCATTGGTGCATTGTATGAATGAGATCAGTTATGTTTGAGATTGATTTAAATTGATAGATAGTGAATAATTCTCGTATGAACCTCGGAATAGATATGTAAGTCAGAAAAAATATCTGTAAATATTTTTTTTTGTGGTTTGTGTGCGATACCACCTTATTATTTATTCACGATGGGTTGTGTGCGATACCATCGTTTGTATTATCATTTGGTAGGCTATGTGCGTAACCACCGTAAATATTCTTGTTGGTGGGTTATGTGCGATATCACCCTATTATTGATTAATGGTGGGCTGTGTGCAAAACCACCAGGTACTTAGTATTATTCCGAATGGTTCATCGAGAAATTATCTATGTAAATGTTTCATGTGGCTTTGTGGTGATGAGTACAGGATATGTGAGCAATATAAATGTTATACGGTTGGAAGCTAGTAAGGGATGAGATGAGTAAGCATGGTTATGAAAATGTGAATTATTCTTGTTTAGTATGAAATGTTATTGACTGATTAGCACATGCTATGATGCTTATTGTTTACATGTAAACTTACTAAGCTTAAAGCTTACTCCCTTTCTTTTCCCTTGTTTTTTTTAATGTCAAAAGGCCGGCTCAGGATACAAAGATAACTTGAAGATCACCCACACTATCAGCTCATCTCGGTATATCTAGACTTAGCATTTTGTGTATGGCATGTATAGGGGCTAGACTTAGTGAAATGTTATGTTGTTTTGGCCAAGTGTGTTGGCTTTTTCAAATATGAACTCTTTTGTATATGGCCATAGTTAATGGCTTATTATTATTAATATATGAAAAGATGAGAGTATTCATGAATGTGTATGATACATGATTGAGTTGCTTGGTAAATGGTTGAATGTGATTGATGTTGTATGAGTTAGGGTGATAAAAAGAGCTTGGCAAATAGTCTTGTTCCTGTCCACACGAGTAGGCACACGGGCTTATTTCTAGGTCGCGTGTGACGCACGGTCAGTCCTATGGGTGTATGACCAGGCCGTGTGTCCCCTGCATGTTAGTGTTGCAAGTCAGTGTTGACCACGAGCTAGACACACAGACGTGTGCCTAGGCCGTGTGCCCCTTATTTGGTTGCTGACGTCACAAACAGAATACTCAGGTTTTCACACACGAGTGAGGACACGGACGTCTCTAGGCCGTGTAGAGGACATGGGCCAAGAACACGGGCTTGTGTTCGGCCTTGTGAAAACCCCTGTAGGTTTGAATTGAAAAATAAATTCCACACGGGCTAGGGACATGGAGATGTGTGACCACACGGCCTGCCTACATGGGCGTGCCTCATTTCACACGGGCGTGTTGCCCTATTAAGGCAAAATTTTCCTAAGTTTACAAAAGATCCCGGTTTGATTCTGAGGCCCTCCGTTTGCATGTGTAAGGCCTCGTAGGCTCATAATAAGAATGTTATGAAGGTGAATGAAAAATTTTAAATTGGAATGAAATTTGATATCCCAAAGTTGTATGTTCAAATGAGATAAGTCCGGTAATGTCTCATACCCAGTTTTGGCATTGAATACGGGTAAGATGTGTTACACCTCCCACTAGAATGTCCGCCTTTCTTGTTACTAGAGGAAAGGATTTCATTAAATTCCCTAATAGCCATCCAAGGAATTTATTCTAAAAGGATAAACAATTTCAAACTCTCCCAAAGAAGTTTATGTTTCTATCTGTCAGGACTACCGTAAACAAAAAAGATGAAAACTGAATTTGAGGGAATACTTCTTAGCAGTCGAACCAAAATAAATTGGGGATGATTCCAAACCACTTCAACTCAAATTGAGTCTTCCAACCAACCCAAATGCCTCCAATATAGACAATTTCTTCCACACTATGAGAACACCGAAACCCCAACTTTGCAACGACTGTGTCTACTTTGGCACCACTAACTCTCGACTCAAGAAGACTAACAATATATGGTTTGTACTTTAAATACTCTCAAAAAAATACAAGGAAATTTAACGCTAGCACGGTCCTAGCAAGTCCAAGAAAAAATGGATATGTTCATGATCATAACAAAAAGAAAAAGAACCAAACTTTACGACCTAGACACCATCGTGTCTTCCAACTATTTATCTGTCTCATTCGGATCACCCTTGTTGGATTCAAGTTCTAGTTGCAAGGTATTGAGGTCAACCATGGAATTCATTGAATCAGATAAAGGGAATTGAGAGCTTTCGGTCATTTTAAATTGACTCTCACGGCCTCGTAATGATTTGTTAAGCTTCCCTCACTCCTGTCAATACCATTTTTCTCACTAGCTCCTCGCTTTTTAACACAAAAATTTACGTTACCAAATTTCTCGAACTGTCGCCCTCCATTGTGCATATGGAATTGGGATGCAAATTCTCATTAAAAGTAATAGTTTAATGCTTCTTGGGATCCAAAACACAGTCGCTCATCGATACTCTAATATCCCCCGGTCCTTAAAAGGTTGGGTTAAAATGAGAGGTCGTTCCACATTGAATTTCAACACTCATGCTTGTTTCGACTACAACGCCAGATTCATTAGAGAAGAAAATAGGTAAGGACTCAGGTTCATAAGCAGGTTCAGTTTGATCCATCTACACTTGGGCCTCCACAACCTGATCTAGTAAGCCTGAGTCTGCCGCAACATTAATAAAAGTAGATGTAGCTACCATTACTGCTGACTTCACCAAATTCCCTTGGGCCAATCCATTCTCTTGCAGCAGCTACCTACTTGGGCCTTTCAAAGTTTTCCTCACTGTATAAGCTTCCCCACTTAAAACCGCTAGTCCAGACTATCTCCATTGAATTGCATTATTATTCTGCCCAACTTTCTCCCAATATGCCCAGGACCCATTCTTCCATTATTAGTCAGAGCATCTTGAATTTCACTGTCCAAATTCCTTGCCTTTATTATGTGATTCCATTAAATTCTCTGAATCTAAACATTTTCACCCTCCTCCTTATCTAGGGAAAATAATGCATTAAAACGACATCCTCAATCTTTTCTGTCAGATTTTCCGTTCTCATCTTTTGGGATTCCCTTGATTTTCTTCTGGATTTTCTCTCAACCAGCATCTAAGGCTCATGAGCCTTTATTCCTTTCACCGTGCCAACCTTCGCCCTCAACGTATCAGGTGTTAAAACCCGTACCTTTGATCGTGACATAACCCCATCGGCCTTTGGACAAGATACCTTCACGTGACCATATTGCCCACAAGAAAAGCAAACTATTGGTAATGATTCGTACTCAACACATTAAGGGTGCCATTAATCAAGTCCTAAGAGATTAGCGATTTGTCCAATTGAATATATACTGCCATACGAGAAAAGTAACCTCTCACTCTAATATTCGTATTAAAATTTAGGTTAGCAACCTTCTGCACCATTTCTCCAATCTCTCAGAGGACCTTTCTCTTATACATGTACCTTGGAAGGCCTGCTAATCTAATCCAAGTCATCACAACACTTGGGTAAGGTTGCACATGGCCAAAGGCTACACCATCAAGTATTATCCTTAGATGATCCAGGATCATTGAGAGAGCACCTTTTTCAAATCCTATTTATTCTGAAACTTCGCCAAGAAATATCCCTTCTCAATAACCATCATCTAAAATGGCAGGAAAGGCATCCAGAAGCTGTAAACCCTATTGTGGTGGGTTGTGTACCCTATTTTCCACCCCCTAAAATTTTAGCACCACCATAGTAGACATATCTTTGATGAGGAGTTGATGTGCCCTTTCCGAAAACTCAATCGAAGGAATGCCATTAACAGTTCACCTCATGATATCCCCTTCACAATAATCAAAATCATCAATCGCTTCTAATTATGTATTTTCAACCATCCTTTCCAGATCAGTAAGGTTTTTCACCATTAACCTCTCTTTCCAAGAAAATGTCAGTTCAGGAGTCAAATCTATAACCTTGACTACGTTCACTTCTGCATTCTTATCTTTAAACTGCACCTTCTTAATGATCCAATCTTCTGTAGAACGTGCCTCATCCCCATCACCCTCACAGAGAAAACTCGCCATTGGTAAGAATCTAAATACTAAGACAATGAAATTGTTCATAATGAAGGCAATGAATTTTTTTTATCGAAAAAGGCAATGAAATTGTTCACTCAAGGTCAACAATTATTAAGCATTGACACCCATAAATGACAAGCATACTTAATAGGAGTGTTTAAATTTGATTTCTTTTAGCATTTACTTGTTGAAAAAGTATTACCCCGACTAAAAAATTCAATTTTTTATTGTATTTATTTAATTAATGTAGTACTTTGTAATTTTTTTTACTACGAAGCATAACTATAAGGAATACAGATATATACATCTATAAACGGGAATTTAGCAATTGACAAAGCTAATTTTGTCACACCCTAAAATATAAGGGGTTTTTTTTTGCAAAAAAAAAAAAACAAGAAACTGCAGAGGTTTGATGGTTAAGTAGTTTGTGCATTCTTTAGTGATCTTAGGTTCAAACCACTCCTCCCCTATTTCTTTTCTTTTTAATTTTAGCAAATTAGGATAAAAATCACAGTAAAATATATATTATTACGAGTGAAAACTTAATAAGAAATAGGCTTAGGCCTAATTGTTACATGCTTGCAGCTCTCCCTTGGATACCTATATTTGAACCACCATAAAACCTTTTTCATTTCCATTTATTTTGGTAGCATGGTAAAATTACCATGCATCCCCTTGAAGTTTGAAAACCCTAGGTATTTAGTTACTCTTTTCCTAATTACATTAGGATTTTGTTTTATTTTTCATTCCAATTAGAATTGCTCTTCCTTTACTCTTTATCTTCTTTTTTTTCCTTTTTCTCCCCCTTTTCTTCTCACCATACTTCAATTTTACCACTAAGAATTACTTTTTCTATTCCCAAATCAAAATAAATTTTTGTTAAACCATTTCTCTATCAGTTTTCAAATTCATCGTCCATAGCCCTAAATCTTTGTCAAAAGTTCAGTAAATATTCTCGTTTCAATTAGTGGATGTAACGCCCCAAAAATTTAGGGTTATTGTTTTTGCAAGCTTGGGCGTAAATGTCATGGTTACTTGTGGCACAGGTAATCTGGGCATGTTTGGGGGATTTTAGGAAGTCTAGGTTCAGGTATGGCCTTTGGCAAAATTTTGATTTTTGCTTTTTTGGAAACCTGGATGTTAGCCTAAAGGGCATATATTAAGTTGTGTTTGTTTTATAACACAAGAGATCTTGTGTTGTGGTGGCTAGTGGCGTGTTGGGCATGTAAGAGGGAGTGGGTTCGAATCCCATGGCATGCAAGAAGGGGGTTTTATTTTATGTCTCTGTGGCTTGAGAGGTAAAGTTTGATTCAAACTCTGCAGGTTGGAGACTTGGTCATCAGAATTTGAATGGATTGGAATAGGGGGTTTGGAGTTAATCAAGGAGAAATCTGTGGAGATTTCTAAGGAATTGGGATGTGAGGGGAGTCTTGGCCGAATGGGGAAGCTTGAGTAAGGGAAATTTGGCTAAGGGTATGTCATTTAGTGCATTTTCGGTATTTGGGGAGAGTGTAGAAGCCGTTCTTCTCTCTGTTATTTCGGGATTTTCTTTTCTTGTGTTTTGGGATTTACTCTCTTTGTGCCATCTCATGCAGCATTTTTGACCATTCGGGTCTTTTTCTTTTCATCCTTATTTCTCAATTGTTGTCCACATTTACCGAAACATAAACATCAAGTGCCGAGTTCTCCCTTGAAGCTTTTCTTCCTTCTTCCTTTTTCTCTTCTTCTTCTCTCTGGGCTAAATGGAATTAAGTGTAGTTGTTCCTCTTTTCTGGTGTAATAGCCGAATACCTTGCCTCCTCCTCTCATCTTCTAACTCCAACAAGCCAAATATTGGGGATAAGTGACTGGGTTGTTCTTGTACTTTGCAATTTTCTGTTTTAGGATTATTGTTGTTTCTATTCAATGATCTCCTTTCAGTTTATCCTTTTAAGATCAAACACAATATTCCACTCACGTGTGCCGTGTAACATCCTGGTTTTGGGCCTAGTCAGAATAGTGGTGCAAGACCACAAATCCGAGGTCTATGTATGAGTTTTTGAGGTTTATGCTATGTTTTCATGTTAGTGTGAAAGTTTTATGAAGCAATTTTGTGAAATTGCGGTTGAATTGTCCAAAAGGACTAAATTGCAAAAGTTGCAAAATGTGCGATTCTAGAAGCTATTTGTTTCAAATTGCTTTAGAATATTAATTAGAGGTCTTTAAATAGCAATTTTCCCGATTTTTAATTTTTGGACAAAATTGGGCATGAATGAGTTAAAATAGAAAGTTTATCAAAAAGGGCATTTTGGTCATTTAACAATTAAATGATTAAAAAGGGAGAAAATATGACAAAAATTCATTCATCTTCTTCTCCAAGCTGCCGAAATTTGAAGGAAGCCATTGTTAGGGCTCTTCAACTTTTCAAGCTAGCTAGTAAGTGTATTCTAGCCTCGTTTTTTATATTCTTTGTATTTTTGAAGCCCTTGTAGCATGGGTAAGCTATTTTTAGCCATTTGATGAGCTATAATGGATGTTTAAAAATGTGGCCATGTATGACATGCATGTATTTTGATGTTTTATGGAAGATTATGAAAGCTTGATGTAGTAGGAACATCTTTTGTTAAGTGATTTTCCATGAAAATGCATGTAAGGACTAGTTTGTAAAAGTTTTAAGTTTGGTCATACATGTGTGATTTAGTGAGAATTGATGATTTATTTAGTTGAGTAAGTGATTTGGCTAAGCATGAAAGGCTAGAAAGTTGAATAAAAATCACTTTCCGAGCCTTGGGCTAAAAGTGTAAATATGAGAAAGATTAGGGGCAAAAGAGTAATTTTGCCAAAGTACGAGATAAGAGTCAATTTAGTCAATGTGTTTATTGATGAGTTGAATTATCATTATAGATTAAGAAAAACGAAGCCCGGATCGAAATCGAGGCAAAAGCAAGGTGGTGGACTAAATTGCACGTTTCTATACTTTTGAGTATCGAGGTAAGTCTATGTTTAAATAATGCATTCATACTTACAATTTCTTAATGCTAGCTAGTATGTAGCATGATTGAGAATGATTGAGAACCTATGTGGGATGAATGTGGTAGAATTTGTGAATGGATGTACGGTTAAGTAAGTAAACATGTGAATGTGTAGTGAGAATATTAAATGATGGGCTAAGTGCGATACCATCCTAATGCATATTGACTATGAGCTGGCTATGTGCGATGCTATCGTTAGGTATATCGTCTAGTGGGCTATGTGCGGAACCACTATGAATACCTTTGTGGTAGGCTGAATGCGATACTACCTTAATAATTGATTGTGGTGGGCTAAGTGCGAAACCACCGAGAAATTAGCCGTGTGGATTAGTTGCATGGATTAGCCATGTGGTTATATTATTGAGTTAATTAGTTGTATGGATGAATTATCGAGAAATGATGTTGTGTTGTATATTGTGTAAATGTGATATTGAATGCAGGGGTGCATTTCAATGGTTATGAGTATGTGACTCATGATGTGTTGGAAATGTGGTAAGGAATAGAAAGAGTAAGCATTGTTGTATATTATATGTTAGTATGATGCTAATTGTTGTTTAGCTTATATTATTATGCTTAATTGTTTAAGTGTAAACTTACTAAGCTCTAAGCTTACTCCCTTTCTTTTCCCTTGCCTTATTGAGTAAAAGTGTTGAATCGAGATACGAGGATCAATTGGAAGATCGCCCACACCGCCAAGACACTGCACACATGAGACTCAATGTTTTGTATATGGCATGTATAGAGGCTAGACAAGTTAACGAATTTTGTTGTAAATGGCTAAGATGTGTTGGCCTATAGATGGATGGTCTATTTTGTATAATGCTATAGTAGTTGGCTACCTTATTTTATGAAAAGATTGCACTTCAATTTGAGTTGATTATGGATGTGTTGAATGAATGCATATTGTGTATGCTAGAGGGGTGAAAGGAACTTAGCACATAGCTTTGTTTTTGTCCATGTGGATAGACACACGGGCATGTGTCTAGACCATGTGTGACACATGATCAGCCCACGGGCGTGTGACTTGGCCGTGTGCCCCCTGCATGTTAAAATTTTAAGTCAGAATAGACCACGGACTAGCCACATGGGCGTGTGCATAGGCCGTGTGAGTTTAGTCAGTGTTGGCCAAGAGCTAGCCATACGAGCGTGTGACTAGGCTTTGAGGCGTGTGTATGTGGTCAGTATTCACCACGGTTGTGGAGCATGGGCGTTTGGGTCTATGCACAGGCGTGGCTCTTCTTGCATAGGCGTGTTAAACCTGTACAAAAGAGAAAATTTATAAGATTGGAAAAAGTTCTAATATAGTCTCGGGAGCCCTCGTGTGTATGAGTGAGGCCTCGTAAGTCGAGATTGAGGTTGTTGAGGTGGCTTAAGAGAGTAGTCACGATGAGCCTAAGTGACGATCAAGTGGTTTTATTACGGTAACGCCTTGGGCTCGGTTCTAGTGTGGAACTCGGGTAAGGGGTGTTACATGCCGCCCATCTAAGTCAGCATTCGGTTCTTAGGGACTTGGTAAGTTGTTCTTTGTCTTGCTCAGGTTATTGTTGATGGGTGTGAACTACATCCTTAATCAACCCTCTAACGAGATCTATTGTTATACAGTTAGTAGTCAATCAGCAATTGTGGGAGTCTGGCCAAGCGATTGTAGGGTTAAAGGCTATACTCCTGTTCACCAAAGTTAGTGGTAAAGACAGTGTAGAGATTCAAGGTTATGAATCTTATTATCGATTTGAGGACTAATTGAAATCTTTTGGATTGGATCTAGGTTGGTGCTTTTGGAACCTCGCAAGTGGTCTCTAAAAGGTGTGTAATCATACACCCAATATTGTTACTGCTAAAACGATGGACAATGGTGTGTATTCACACCCATGTGTTATTGTGAATCGGCAAAAGGTGGAAAGCCGAAACTTCGACATCTGAGGGCTCACGAGCATGCGAACACTATTATGGTAAACCAAGCCCATAACAACAATACACTGTAGAGGCAACCACAAATGTTCTCGTGGGCTTAGGTCGTAATGGACCTTGTTGGGCCGAGACAGGCCATGTGGGCCGAATGGGCTCATAGGCCCCACATGGGTAAACTCCACGGTAAATGAATATTAATGAATTGGGCTGCGAACTTCGTATAGCCGCGGTGAAATTTGGGCTGAACGGGCCACACGATCTTGTGGGCCCACTTGAGCCGAGTAATGAACCTTGGGCCCAATTACACTGTTTTGGGCCATATAGGTTATCTGAGTCGTTTGAGGCGACTGTAGGCTATTGGAAAGGTCGTTAATTGTACCGAAACACCTAGGGAGTAAAATGACTAAAATACCCCTAATGAGTAAAATGACCGAAATACCCTTGTAAGGTTGAATTACCGAAATACCCCTGAGGGGTAAAATTACCGTTTTACCCCTAACCAAAGAAATGACCATTATACCCCTAGTGGTAGTTTAGTTGATGTGTGTATGATATCTATATGACTGGTTATGAATATGACATACTGCATACACGTAATATTTATGACACGACATTCTGCATTGGGGTTGGGATTTTGATTTGGAGGAAGTACTGTACCAGTGGCTCTGCCACGTTTTTACTATTCTAATTGCTTCACCACATATTCTGATTTTAGTGGCTGGGCCACGTTTACTGTTGCTAGCAGCTTTGCTGCGTTACTATTAGCAACTATGCTGCAATATTGGTGTGTTGGCTGGGTGGGTCGACTTAGTCCCCACATGGTGCGTTGGTTGGTACGAGTGGTGTGTTGGCTGGGTTGGGTTGGTCGCATCTCTGTTCTGTACTGTTACTATTTTGGGCTTAGGCCCACATCATTATCAGATAGGGCTAAAGCCCGCATCGATCAGATCAGATAGGGCTTAGGCCTAGTCTGTTTCTGCTTTCACCGATTGTTATTTGATTGATAGGGGATTACATACTGAGTTTTCATAAACTCACCCTTTCTTTTAACTGTACAGGTAATCCCCAGCCTTAATCGATTTGGAGCTGAGAGGGACCCAGAGGTGGCCACGTGAACACTGATTTTCCGCTTGAGACTTAAATATTTAATTTATATTTGGGTTTGATTATGTAATAAGGCCATTTGAGGTTTAACTTTTATTTGGTTTTAACTCCTTATTTCTACCTGCTAGATTAGGAAAAATGGGTTTTTCAAAATAATAATTGTTTCCAAAGAAAATCACGCATTTCAAATTTAAAGGGTTTTTAATTCAGATTAGTAAACTTATAATAAATGATATGACCAACAATTGGCCAACATGTTTTTATTTTACAACACCAACATTTTCAACAACAATTAGTAAAAAGGGATTTAAATGTTGTCACAAACTTTCATCGACAAGACTAGTTTTCAAATCAACACTTCAAAGTGACACGTTAGATCCAGTCGTAACGTCTAGGCTGGGTTTGGAGTGTTACAGTGGAACTCATAAAATCTCAAGTAGCATCGATACACGCTAATTTTTCAATTCGATTATGTTGTCTTGCTATTCTTGCCAGATCTTTCCATTAATCTCATCACATCTTTAAATCAATTGCTAATTCGTTCAAAAACATAATTTCAATGACCTGTTTTAGGTGTGTCAGATCAGACTCGTCTGCAAGGGACGTCATTTGGGCTTCCAGTGAAAGGTGCGTGTTCTCCTACAAGTAAATCGGGGCAAATAGTGCCTAGGATTAGGGCCACACGATTTTTCACACGGGCATATGGACCACATGGCCCTTTACACGGTCATGTGCCTTCAAAACACTAGGCTAGTTCGAATCTCTCACGACCAAGATCCTCCTACACGGCTTGCCACACAGCTGTGTCTCTCCTGTAACTTAAATTTTCAAATTCCACACGACTACAGTCTGTTACACATCCTGGTCACATGGTCATGTAACCCCTCCACACAGGTTCAACCCTCTCACACAGCATGGCCATAAGGCCATGTGACCCTTTATCTTTAGAATTTTACAATTTTTCCCATAATTTTATAATTTGTTCAGTTTAATCCCTAGATAGTCCCTGAACTATTTTTAGAGATTTACTTCTTTCAATTGAATCTCTGAGAATATGAATATTGGAACGCATGTTCTAATTAACCAAAATAGTATTGTATATACATGTTAAGTGAATAATATATGCCTAATGCATCTGTACTACTGATGGTATGTTGAACATGCCTTATATTATTGTTAAATCGAACACATGATAAGCTTGTCTTTTGCTACTAAATTCATCCGTTAAAAGCATAGTAAGTACTACTGTATTGTTATGTTAAAAGCATATTAAGTGCCACCATATTAATCGGTTTTGAATATACCTTATTGTATTACATGTTGTGGGATGATATGTACGGAGAAGTATTGGTAGTTTATCTTGTGCACCCATAGCCATTAGTAGTGTTTTTCCCTTAACTGCAATTATGTTGTGCATCCACAATCTATTGGAAGCTCTTACCTGTAGACATGTTGTGCATCCACAGCTAGTGGTAGATTTTATCTGCATTGTTTTGTTATGTACCCACAGCCATAGGCAGATTCCATCTGCGGTGTTTTTGCTGTGTGTCCACAGCCATTAGTAATTTATCCACAAACCATTAGTGGTTAAAACCACAACCAAGTGTGTAGATGGTTTGAGTTCAGGGGAACTCCCATTGTAGTGTGTAGCCATTAGGTAGGACCCTTTTCTATTAAACCAAAACTTTATTGCATTCACAAAAGCATGTACATACAATTCTGAGATTTTAAGATGTCATATATATATACTGTTGGGTGATCTAAAATACTGATAATCTAAAATTACTATTGTGAGTTATTCTATGTATCGTTTTCTTGTATGCTTAGTCATTTGTAATGATTTTCTTATGATGGAACTTACACTGAGCTTCATTGCTCACTCATTTTTTATTTCCTTCTCTACTAATAACCCAACAGGTTAGGACACAGACACGACATTCGGAGGGTCTTAGCTTGGTTTTATCTATTAAAATATTTTATGTTTTTTATTTGATAAATCTATTATTCGTAGACTATATTATTTTCTTTTGAATTGTGGCATGAGATATAGGATTTGGGTTATATATATATATATATATATATAGCTTGCATGACATTTAATTTGAGTTTAGGATATCAGATTATGAATAGTAATTAGATATGCATGAACCAAACGGGGTGAAAGGAAAATTTTGGTCCAGAAGTGATACAGGAGTCTGAAGGGAAAATCAAATTGATTCAAGATAGAATAAAAGCAACTTCGGAGAGGTAAAAGTCATATGTGGACTTAAAGAGGAAAGGCATTGAGTACAATGTCAGAGATCAAATCTTCCTAAAAGTGTCCCCATGGCAAAAAGTGTTGAGGTTCAGGCAAAAAGGTAAATTAAGTCCTAGGTTTTTCGGACCTTATAGAATTCTTAAAAGATTCGGTCCAGTAGCGTACCAACTAGAATTACATCCAGAATTGGACTATATTTATGATGTATTCCACGTCTCTATGTTGAGACGATACTGATCCAACCCTTTTCAATCATGCCAATTGAAGAGATCAAGGTGAGATCGGATTTGTCCTTCAAAGAAGAACCTGTACAAATTCTAGATTATGACGTAAAGATTCTGAGAAGGAAACAGATCCGACTTCTCAAGGTTCTGCAGCAGAACCACGACACTGAGGAGACCACATAGGAACCAAAAGATGTGTTATTCTATGTGTCGTGTTTCTGTATGCTTAGTTATTTGCACTGGTTTTTTTTTTGTAATGGAACTCACACTGAGCTTCATAGCTCAAATCCTTCTCTATAGATAACCCACTAGGCTAGGACGCGAACACGGCATCCAAAGGGTTTTGGCTCAGTTTATTTATTAAAATATTTTAGGCTTTTTATTTGATAATTCTATTATTCATAAACTATATTATTTTATTTTGAATTGTGGTATGGGACATAGTATTTGGGTTTATATATATATAGCCTGCATGACATTTGATTTGAGTTTAAGACATCATATTATGAATAGTAATTAAAAACTAAATTGAATATCTCTTTCCACTGCTAGGTTATAACTGAATTTTGGGTAATAAACAAATTAGGAATTAGCTAAGCTTCAAAAGAAATCACCATTATATGGAAAAATATAACTTAATCGATTTTTATTAATTCATGAGTTTTTATGAAAATTTAACCAAGTTTCCTTCTAAATTCAACAAATTTTTTAAGACAGCTATTTTATAAACTCTGATAACTTATTGGGTCATTCCGATGACTAATGTAATCTTCTGAATTCGAGTCTAACGCCTAGACAGGATTGGGGAGGTTAAAAATTTTAAGCATTTAAATGAAAAACTAAATTACTATTAAGTTTGGAACTTTGAACAATATGTACATGTGGCAACTTCTAAACTATGCCACATTGGATTACTTTCCTAAACTGTAACTTTGTATTACTTTAGTGTATATATAAATATATATATGTAATAACTTGTCATTTGAGTATGATAAAAATTTTCACCTACAAAGAACTGTTATGTTAATATTTTATTTTTTTTGACAAAATATTTCACAACACAATGTTAAACAACATTCACAATTACGATTATTAAAATTAATTAATAGTAAAACTATGGAATATAAAATAATATTAAATAAACATATCAAATAATAATGAAAGTCACATCTTTTATGATAATGGATACAAAGCATATTAAATAATGATAAAATATGATTTTTTCAGTAATTTTTTAGATATTATTTTAAATGAAATTACCTTACTAATGCATATGTTTGTATTGGTAAACATAGTTTTAATTTAAATATAATTGTACCACAAATTAAGTGATAATTAATTTAAAATAATAATTGTAATTAATATGAATCCAAAGGTTAAATAAGTGATGATGACTGTTACATTCATAATAAAATATTATAAATATGAGAAACATAGATAATACAAAAGACTAATTCTTAATTGATTGGTTTTCTTTATCTTAATTTTTCAAATAGATATGAATTATACTATTTATTGAGTTGGAATTTGTGTTGAGTTGAACTAATTTGATTATATACAATTAGTATTATAAAAATAATAATATATTTAATTTAATTATAAAATATATTTATGCTATTTTGAATTTTGATATATAATTAAGAATAAATAAATAAATTTATACATTATCAATTAAATTACCGATATATTGATATATATTTACAAATATATAACATTAATCTCACAAACATTTAATTTTTATTAATTATAAAAAAATTGGTTTAAGATTTATATATATAAATTAAATTCATTTAATTAAAAAATTTTGGATTTTTATTATTTTTAATTTATCCAATTATATTCAATGATTTTATAGATTTATAATTTTATGAATTAATAATATATTATGTTATTTTTTTAATTAGAACTTTTAAAAGATATGATCAAATTAATTAACTTCACTCTAATATATTATCATATTATTTTTTATTATTTTTTTATTATCACATAATAATACTAATAAATTATTTTTTATGTCAATTTAGTAAATATAATTAAAAATAAAAGGTATTCTTTTCGGTTCAAAAGCTTTTCTAAATTCATGTTTTTATATATACTAATTTCTAATGGCACAAGTGTTACATGTAATTTTATGCGCCTAACTTTCTAATTAGTTTTAACATAATATATTTTTAATTATTAAAATTAATTTTTTATTCATTATTCGAATTGTTAAATATAACTAAAATATATTAGTTTATTTAAAAATTCAAATATAAAAAAATGCAAATACCATATTCAAATATTGATATTTTTTAGATCAATAATTTTTTTACTAATATTAAAAAAATTCAAATCATAATTAAAATACTTGTACTATTTTTGACCTACAATATAATTTTTATTACAAATAATCATTATTTTAAAATAATAACTAATAAACATTATTAAAATATATTGATTGTTTTGATAATTCGAATTAGTACTAATAAAAGTTTTCTATTATTTAAGAATTTTTTAAAACAATAAAAAAGAAATTTTCTAAAATAAACTCATCACTATTTAATTTTTTATTTTTAATATCAAGTAAAAAATGTTAAAAATAACTTTTTTTAATATAATTGTAATTGTAAAAACTTTTTTAAAAATGTGGAATTATCAAAAAATCTATTTTACATAACTTTTTAATTAATATTTCTAAATTGAATATTATAATTATATTTAAATGTCAATTTAGTAATATGATAAAAGTTAAAGGATATTTTTATCAATTTAAAAGTTTTATCGGTTAAAGGATATTATAGATATATTCCAATTAAGTTACAAAGATGTGATGTATTCTTAGAGTGCCACATCATTACATGAAATTTTAAAAGTTTTATATGAAATCTAAAAATATAAAAGAACTTATAAAAATAATTAAAAATTTATAAAGAAATTATATTTTTTTATTTTAAAAAAATTGTTTAAAAAATAAAAAAATAAAAATAAAATAATTTTTTTGTCAAATTCAACAACTGACTAAATATTGCTTTATCCCAAATTTCAAAATAACCTATCCATGACCAAATGGGCAGCACTTGGGAACAGGAACTTAATTTCCGAGGGTTTTCCTTTTCTAATGGCCAAGATAGGTACGTTTGGAAATATAACTTTTCAGGTTTTTTTCAGTGAAGGATGCTTATCTACCTCTCCAACCAAAATGAGCTAAGCACATCTGTAACTACCCTCTATGTAAATTGGAGGGCTCTTTGGAAAATTCAGCTTCCAAAAAAAATTATGGTGTTCCTTGGGAAATTGTGTCGTAACTACCTCCCTCTCATGACAGAATTGTGTGCTCGAAATATTACAACATGTTCAAAATGTCATTTATGTGACTGCCTTGATAAAAAAACGACTACCAATTTCGCACAAGCTCCTTTTCTAGAGTCATATGGTTTGGTTTTAAGTATTCCATCCGGTCGGAATACTTGCCAGAGCACATGTTCTCAGGATAGAACTGTGTGCTCAAAATATTACAACATGTTCAAAATGTCCTTTGTGTGACTGCCTGGATGAAAACAACGACCACCTATTTCACACATGCTCTTTTTCTAGAGCTAAAAGGTTTGTTCTAAATATTCCATCCGATCAAAATACTTCTGTCACACCCTAATATATTTAGGGTTAATTGAAATAATTAAGCAAGAAATGAGTTATAGGCTTAATGGTTAAGTGTTAGAGCCCCTCCCTAGAGACCCAAGTTTGAGCCTTCTTCTTCCTATTTATTTATTTTAATCTTCGATGAGGCTTGGGTAAAATTGTTTGTGTCACCCCTAGGGTTTACAAACCCTAGGTATTTAATCAAGTTTTTCCCTTACTTTGATCATTCACATTCCCTCTTTTCAAATTCTAATAGAAACTACCTTCCATTTTCTTTTTCCTCGTTTCAAATTCATGCACCCAAATATTTCCCTTACTGAATCGTTCCTCGTTCGTTTGATTTCTAATGGTGTTTAGATTTTTCATCAATAGCATCCGTAATCATTTCCAAAGGTCAGTAAATACTATTTATCTTCAATGATTAGATCTCGTATTTTTTTAATAACATTATCCCATGTTAATCTTTCGAATCAATTAATCAATCTTTTCCAAATCTTGTCAAAATCTTGATACCAATTGTTAATCCATGTGTATTTGTCGTTGAAGGATAGAATTTAGGTGAATCAGATCAAAATGAATCATGAAGGTTGTCAATCAAACTCGTGGTGAAAGGCGTGTCTTTTCAAAGTGAATCGATGGTGATCGTGTATAATTTTAGGGCCATATGGATGGTAAATCTTAGGGTAGTTCATCAATCACACGGCCAAAACCTGTTACACGGCTTACCACACAGTCGTGTCCTTACAATAGGGTATTTTAGTATTTTCTACACGACATCAACGGTTACACGGCCTGGCCACACGGCCGTGTGACCCCTATTTTACAATTTTTCTTAGAGTTTTTTTATATGTTCAGTTTAATCCCTGCATAGTCCCTGAATTGTTTAACATGGAGGATTTATCTGCCATTGGTGGCAAAGGTTATGATAATGGTAATGATGTTGTATCCCAGCGATGTTGGGGGTTGTACAGGGAGTTGTTAAAGCCCAAACTGCATCTAATGAACCGAGTGTTCCGACCATTAATTGATTAGTTCATCGTTTGTTTATCGATGACATCTTGGTTTATTCTAAATCTGAAACTGAACATGATAAGCATCTTAGGGTGGTTTTACAAATCCTTCAAGAGAAGAAGCTCTATGCAAAACTGAGTAAATTTATGTTTTGGCTTAATGAAGTAATGTTTCTAAGTCATGTGGTATCTGCTGAAGGTATCCGAATGGATCCAAAAAAGATAGGGTCTATTTTGGAATAAAAACAACCCAAAAATGTTTCTGAGATTTGAATTTTCCTTGGTTTAGTTGGGTCTTATCGGAGGTTTTTTGAAGGGTTCTATTTGATTGCTAATCCTTTAACTAAGCTGTTAAGGAAGGATGTTTCGTTGAAATGGACGAATGATCAGCAAGCTAGCTTTGAAATGCTAAATTCTGTGTTGACTCAACCTCCGGTGTTGATCCTACCTGAGTTGAGAAAGGAATATGTAGTGTATAATGATGCATCTTACACTGGCCTTGGATGTATGTTGTTGTAAGATGGAAAAGTAGTTGACTATGAACCGAAACAGTTGAAACCGCATGAGTACAACTATCTGACTCATGTTATGGAGTTGGCAGCCATGGTATTCGTATTGAAAATTTGAAGACACTACATGTATGGTGAGAAGTGCTACGTCTATACAGATCACAAGAGTCCCAATTATCTTCTCACCCAAAATGAGTTGAACTTGAGGCAATGGAGGTGGACTAAATTACTAAAAGACTATGACTATGTGATTGAGTATCATCTCGACAATGCCAATGTTGTGGCAGATGCTTTGAGTAGGAAGAAGATGATTGATTTAAGAGTGATATTTGTAAGGTTAAGTATGGTTGATGAGTGAAGTTTACTAGCAGAATTGCACGTGAAACCTACCTTGGTCAGTAAGATTAAGGATAAACAATCACTAGATGTGTCATTGTCACCACAGATTAAGCAGGTTGAGGATGGTAAGACTAAGGATTTTAGGTTCAATGCAGATGGTATTCTATGTTTCAGATAGAGGTATCGTGTGCCAAATAATAAGGATCTAAGACAATCCATTCTTCAGGAAATGCATAGTAGCCATTATACTATGCACCCTGGAGAGATCAAGTTGTATCGGGATTTAAGAGAACTGTACTGGTGGCCTGGTCTGAAACAGGAAGTGATAGATTTTATAGCTAAGTGTTTAACGTGTCAGCAAGTAAAAGTAGAACATCAGTTTCCTTTTGGCTTGTTACAGTCAATTAAGATTCCCAAGTGGAAATGGGAATGGGAAACCATGCACTTTGTTATTGGGTTACCTTTAACACCCACTAAGAAATATTCAATTTAGGTAATAGTAGACCGATTGACAAAGTCAACTCATTTCTTACAAGTCTTTATGGATAATTTATTATAAAAGCTGGCTAAGTTGTACATTTTAGAGATTGTGATATTGCATGGGGTACCAATATCTATTACTTTAGATCGAGATCATCATTTTACATCTCAGTTCTGGAAAAAACTGCATGAGGCACTAGGTACTCGTTTGGACTCTAGTACAGTCTTCCATCCAGAGACTAATGGACAGTTTGAGCGAGTTATTTAAATCATAGAAGATATGTTAAGAGGTTGCATTATTGACTTTCGAGGTAAGTGGGAAGAGCACTTGCCTCTAGCTGAATTTTCCTATAATAATAATTTTTAGTCAGGTATACAGATGGGACCTTTTGAGGCCTTATACGGTCATAAGTGCCAAACACCACTGAGTTGGACTAAGCTGAGTGAAAGGAAAGTTTTGGGTCCCAAACTAGTACATGAGACTAAGGGGAAAACCAATTTAATTCAGGATAGACTAAAAGCTACTTCGGATAGACAGAAGTCACTTGCTGACCTAAAAAGAAAGGACGTTGATTATAGTGTCAGAGATCAAGTTTTTTTGAAAGTGTCTCTTTGGAAGAAAGTGTTGAGGTTCGAACAAAAGGGCAAGTTAAGTCCTAGGTTTATCGAACTTTATAGAATCCTTAAGAGAGTCGATCCTATGGCATATCAATTAGAATAACCTCATAAATTAGACCGTATCCATGATGTATTCCATGTTTCCATGTTGAGACGATACCAATCGGACCTTTCCCATATTGTTTCGATCGAAGAGATTAAAGTAAGAACGAATTTGCCCTTTGAGGAGCCTGTAAAAATTCTAGATCGTGAGGTAAAGGCTCTTAGAAGGAAACAAATTCCACTTGTTAAGGTTCTGTGGCGGAACAATAACACATAGGAGGCCACATAGGAACTAGAGGATACAATTCGTCAATAATATCCTCATCTATTCAAATCAAGTAAATTTCAAGGACAAAATTTATTTTACAGAGGGGAGAGTTGTCACCCTCTAATATATTTGGGTTTCATTGAAATGATTAAGCAAAAATGAGTTATAGGCTTAATGGTTATGTGTTGAGCCCTCCTTAGAGACCCAAGTTTGAGCTCCCTTCCCCAATTTATTTATTTTGATTTCGGCAAGGCTTGGGTAAAATTTCTTATGCCGCCCCTAAGCTTTACAAACCCTAGGTATTTAATCAAATTTTTCCCTTATTTTGATTATTCAAATTCTCTCTTTTCAAACTCTAATAGAAATTTCCTTCCACTTTCTTTTTACTCTTTTTCTTTCTCATTCTTCATATTCCATCTTTTGTGCTGCTGAATTTTTCCCTTACTAAAATGTTCCCTACTTATTTGATTTCTAATAGTGTTTATATTTGTCACAAATAGCACCCATAATCTTTTCCAAAGGTCAGTAAGTACTATTTATTTTCAATGATTAGATATCGTATTTTCGTAATATCATTATCCCACGTTAATCTTTTGAAGGATTTAATCAATCCTTTTCAAATCTTGTCAAAATCATGATACCAATCGTTAATATGTGTGTATATTTCATTGAAGGATCAGATTTAAGTGAATCAGAATAGAATTGATCATGAAGTTTGTCAATCAAACTCATGGAGAAAGGTGTGTGTCTTTTCCAAGTGAACCGGTGGTAATCGCGTGCAATTTTAGAGCTACACGGTTTCCCACATGGGCGTGTGGACCACACAGCCATGTGTACCTGTAAATCTTAGGGTAGTTCACGAATCACATGGCTAAAACCTATTACACGGCCTGTCACACACCTGTGTCCTTACTGTAGGTTACTTTAGTGTTTTCCACATGGCATCAAGCTATTTCACGGCTTGACCACACGACTGTGTATCCCTTCCCACACGGCCTCATCCTCTCACACGACCGTCTGACCGCTGTTTTACAATTTTGCCCAGAATTTTATGATATGTTCAGTTTAGTCCCTACATAGTCCCTTAATTGTTTTTGAATTTATGTAAACTCAATTGAGACCCTAATATAATGTATATTTTGGAAGCTGTGATCTGATTGATTGAATCATTATTGTTATATGCATAATATGTGAATGATACATGTCTATTGTCCTTGTATTTCCGATAAACTGTTATTGTTATTACTGCTTTTGTCTTACTGATTATATGTTAAGCATGCTTATTGCTACTGTTGAACTAAACACATGTTAAAGCATGTCTACTGTGTTTGCACAGTTATGTTAGATGCATGTCATATTGCATAGCATAGGGTGGGATGATATGAATGGAAGAAGTACTAGCAGTTTAATAATCTGAAAACACTGGTGGTTTTATCCACAACTTACCAGCGGTTTATTTTCAAATTTTTTATCTGAAAATAATGGTGGTTTACCCATAATTTTTACTAACAGTTTATTTGCAAATTACTGGGGGTTTATCCATAACGCAGTGTGTAGGGATGGATGAGTTCTGGGGAGCTCTTACTATGGTGGGTAGCGGAGTTGGGCAGAATCTTTTTTGATAAATTGAAATTGCATTGCCATTCAGAGGGTTTATCTGGGATAATTTTTTAATAGAAGTATTTTAGACATACTATTTATAATTTTTGTTATTTAGAAACTATATTGTTTGATTTGAATTGTGGCATGAGACTTAAATTTTGGGTTAATTTTGGCAGGAATAACTTTTAAGTTGGTTAGGTTATTGAATTCTGGAATTTAATTAAAGATGCATGAAATTTGGTTTTTAAATCAAAACCTTGTCGATTATCACTTTCTGTTGCAATATTATGAATGAGTTTTTGAGTAGAAAATAAATTGGAAGACAACTTTTGCAAAATTAACATTAAAAACAAATCATTTTTCTGGAAAATTGTAACCTTTAGTGAAAAAGAGATATTGTTGGAAAATATGGACATCGCATATATAATAAGGGTAATTACATGTTATTATTTAATATCATAATAGGTTAACCCAAATTAAAAGTGATCTAATTTGGTTAAGGTTTATTGGGATTTAATTATTAAACAAAGTATGGGTCAAATATGTGTAGATACTCTAGTAACTAATTTCTAAATAATGATGGGCTGATTAGAAATTAGGGTTTTCCTTTGCAAACAAACTCTTCCATGCGACTATAAAATGGCTCTCACATATCAAGCTTCATTGTCCCTCACTCATATAATTTCTCTCCATTCCTTTCTATTTCTCCACTATAAACAAAATCCCAGTCGTAAAAATTTCAGCCGCTAATAATATTTGGTTTACGTTCGAGGTATTATTGAGTCGTCGGCGATGTGATATCGCTCCAAGCCGCACACATTTCATATATCATACAGAGAAGGGATCATTGCCTCTAAATCTTATCCTAGAAAAGTCGGTTATGGGGTGATTTTGCTTTCTACGGTCAAGGGTGAAAGTCAATGTAGATATAACACCCCAAACCCGGCCTAGAAGTTAGGCCTGAATCCGGCGTGCCACATGGAAGTGTTTTTCAAAACCATCTTTGCAATTGTTAAAAACTTGTTTGAGAATTACAGCCTCTTTGTTAAAACCCAAAACACTTAAGCAATTATGTCTACGTGAAAACATAATTATCTTTAATAAACCTTTTCGATTGCGAAAGCATATTTGAAATAAACGATTTACGAAAATGTGACGTTTGAAATAGAGTTGCAAAAGCATTTTGAAACATTGCGGAAACATAGATAAAATACAAGTATTTTTGAGAGATTGATTGATGAATCAATCAATCAAGGAATTGAACTTTAAATCCGTGACTTTTGAAAATGCCGTTAATAATTTGAAAGAAAGTTTGAGTTAAATCATATTTGTAAAAGTTTATTTTGAAATCCATTTGTTAATCGATTTTGGAAAACATTTATTTATGTTTTTAAAAAAATACTCGTTTTAAACAATTTAAGCAAAATAATCGGTATATCAACCATAAACCAAATACTAAAATACTCCAGAGGCCTTATTACAACTTTAAACCCAACATAATAAAAGTAACGAAATAAAGTGAAAAAGTAATTTACTAAAGTTCGAAACATTTATTTCCGAAGTATGGCCTCCACCGAGTCATCCATCGCCCCAAGTCCTCGTCACTGAGAATTACCTACAAGGGTTAAGAAAGGGGTGAGTTACAAGAACTCGATCGTAATCCCTTACCGTCATCCACCGGCTCCGAACCCATATATCAATATCTTGGGCCCGAGCCCATATAGCAAAATCTTGGGCCAAGCCCATTTACAAAACAAATCGGGCCTTAGCCCTATAAACAGGATAATGCAGATAATGTAATGCAACCCAACCCATCCATCCAATCTCTCCACCCGTACCAACCAATCTCTCCTGTGGGGATCAAGTCAACCCACCTCGCCAGTCTCTCCAATTTGCAGTCAAGCTGCGATTTATAATATTTGTGGTTAAGCCACCAGAATCATATATGGTAATATAATCAGCACACAGCCTTAATCACGATGGCACAAAACCATATTTTAATTGGCACATAGCCATTATCAGAATTTGTGGCAATGCCACCGGTCTACTCTTCTCTTCATTCAAATTTCCCATTCCATGCAATATGTAAATATGCAACATACATAATAAATCATGATATTAATTCAGAGATTCATTACAAAAATTCGGCCCATTATAACACTTTACAAATCAGCTCATTAGGGCAATATATCAAATTAACACATCGGCCCATATAGCAAATTATTAGATCGGCCCATTTAGCAAAATATCACATTGGCCAATATAGCAAATATCAAACGGCCCATATAGCAAATTATCAATCGGCGCATATAGCAAATATCAAACGGCCCATATAGCAAATTATCAATCGGCCCATATAGCAAATATCAATTTGCCCCATAAAGGGTATTTTCGTAATTTTTGTAATTTTACCCACTAAGGGTAATTCGGTAATCTCGCAACCCAGGGGTATTTCGCTAATTTACCCTCTAAGGGTATTATGGTAATTTCGCAACCTAGGCTTAACTACTAATTTGGGGCATAAAATCGAAACTATCCATCTGCGTCATACTGACTAAATTGACCATAACTCGAGTTCGAAAACTCAAAATATAAATCCGTAAATTTTCCTTGAAACTAGACTCATATATATTTCTCCTATAATTTTTCCAGAATTTTTAGCTTAACCATTTAGTATAGTTTATTCCTTAAAATTTCCCTTGTTTCACTGTCCAATGATTCTGACCTCTCTTACCTTAATCTCAAATATCTTCTTGTACGCTTTTCATATACTGCTCCCACTTGTTTCGATTGAAAATAGGTTCACTAAGGAATCCATAAATATAAATTATAACCTATAATTCACTTTTTACAAAGTTATATGAGTTTTCCAAAACAAATCAGGGAACCACAAAGTCAATCAGAACCAATCTCACTAAAATTAACATATCTCAGAATATAAAAATTCTTTTCCTTCTCCGTTTCTTCCATATTAAAGTAGACACAGTAAGCTTTAATTCGATATCTTCTTCACTTTCTAATTTCCTTTCTCCTATTTTTCATGATTTTTCAAAAACATGCCACTACTTCTAACTGAAACTGTTTTATTACAAAACATGATTATCACTACGATCATTCGCACTCTCGAGTGATCATGGATGCCAGTTTTTGGTTTTCTTCGGTATTTCAACCGATTCACAGAATATTTCATTCAAACTTTCAGAGAAGTGTGGAAATTACACACCATTTCAGATATGTATACGGAAAGTACGGGATTACACACCTTATTCGGAATCCTAAAGAACCACTCGTCGTCGACCTAGAACAATACCAACCAAAAGTTAGCCTCGGATTTGCAAAAGATTTCGTATCACTTACACTTGAATCACTTACCACTATATCCAAAGGTAGAAATATGTCGAGTGATTTGTCCCTAAAACATATAGTCGATTATTCAGCCTTCAATCTGATTAACACAATAACCGTATGGATTTATCGAATGGACCATGAAAAGACCCTTACCTTAAAGATGAAAATCCCGATTCCCACGCTATGGATGAATCAAAGGTAATCGATTTGGCCTTCCCACTATGTATCTAAGAGGAAGAAAATGATTTCGAATGAGAGAAAGTAAGGTGATGGTCTCAGTCAAAATGACCATCCAAAAACCAAAGTATTGATTTGGTCATAAGAGAAAGAAAATAAAACATTGGAAAGAATACTTACCGATTGATTAAGGAATGAGAAAGAAAGAATGATGAAAAGGTTTCGGTTATGGAGAAGAATGAACAATGATATTCGGATATTAAGGAAGGTGGACAAGAGATGAATATGTGACCAATCCAAAGAGAAGAAAAATGCACTATTGTGCTAGTAGGTTTCGGCAAAAAGAATAGCAAATTGGGAGAAGATGACACAAAGGTTGCAAATGGGATTTTTTCCCAAAAAAATACCAAGACCCTACCAAAAGCAAAAGTAAAATTTTAGCTACCTATCTACCCCCAAAACCATCCACATGCATCCCCCCAAGGATAAAAGTTTGGCCATCCAAACTTTCCAAAACACTATCCACGAAATAAGCCTCTTGTTCCCCTTACTTACCTATTTCTTTTGATTCCTTTCCCCAACCTCAACCTTGCCTTATTCTTTTAGCCACCTTACCAAAAATAAAGAAGTCCACCTTACCATAAATACCTCTTGGCCGACACTTAAGGAAAGAGTGCAAAAATAAAAGTCCAAAATGCATTCGAACCTCTTCCCTCAAGGTACATCACTTGATGCCATAACCTCTTTACTAATTGCTCATTTATGCTAACAAATTACTCATCTATTTCCATAAGCCTTGATGCCACTTACTATCTCTCCTTAAGAGGCTTAATCACAAAATTTTACTAAGGCCCAACTCGAACTCGGAACTTTATAGAACCCTGTAACTTTCTAAAATCACCTTCCTATTATGTCCAGCTTGAAATAATGCTATTCTCTTATTCTCAAAAATTTTAAACACTCCTACGCCCAAAGACCATTGGGCCCAATCCTACTAGGCCCAATTTCGAGATGTTACAATTCTACCCTCCTTAAAGAAATTTTGTCCTCAAAATTTCCAACCAACTACTAAACGCACCGCTCAAATCACACCACTATGCTTTCGCTACGCACTCTGATCTTAATAGCACTAATGTACCTTTAACATAATCTTGAATCCTCTTTCACACAACCAAACCTCTAACCACCAAAGCAAGCCATTATCTACCACTTATACCTAAAATTTTCTACATTTAATCATCACGTCCAACCAAAACATACCTGACTTGATGGTGATGAAACAATCTCGAGCCTTATGCTCCTTAGACCCGCATCTCATGCATGCTCCTGACCTCCTCCAGCACCATTACCACCTCGACCTGGCCCGCAGCCTCTCGGCGGCCGTTGAGCGCCTCTAGCTGGCTATGCAAAATCGTTACGAACCCCCTGAGTATGAGTAGGCTGTCGAGAACAATCCTTAAATCGATGGTCCTTGGAACCACATCTGAAACAACCACCAGTTCTCTTCCAGCATTCACCCCGAGTGAAGTCTCCCACAATCCGCACAAGGCTATAACTGATTGGTAGCAGCTTGTACTCTCGCTTGAGTTTGCTCCTCATTCCTGGGCCTCTTCTGAAAACCTCTATTAGAACCTGAGTACCCAGAGTCTCTCTTACTCCTGCTCCTATCCTTGTCTCGGTTTCGCTTCTCCGAGTGTTTAACCCTTTCAGCTATCTTGGCTTTCTCCACTAGTGTGGCAAAATTACTCTCTTTTTGTAGGGCTATCAGTATCCGCAACTCATCACGCAACCCATCCTCAAAACGCACACAGCATCCATAGTCAGTCGGTACTATTCCCCGAGCATTCCGACTCAGAGCAGAAATTTTGCCTCATAAGCTGCCACAGTCTTACCTCCTTAGACCATATTCAGGAATTCCTTCCTTCGGGCATCCACAAAGCTAGCCCCGACATACTTTCCATAGAATTCCGTCTTAAAGAAATCCCAGGTAATACGATTGGCCTGGGTACCTTTCCGAACAGTGAGCCACCATTGATACGGCTCGTCTCTTAACAAGGACACCGCTCCTTTCAGTTTCTGCTCAGCAGTGCAATCCAAATCGTCCATTATCCACTCCACAACCTCAAGCTAGTACTTCGCTACATTTGGGGCCACACCTGAGATACCCCTAAAAACCTCAGCACCATTTGATTTGAGTCGCTCCGATATTGACCCACGAGCTGCTATCCCAATTCTTGCCCCAGCAACCTGATAAACCGTAAAACATATTTTAGGCCCACATTTAGTACGCTTTTGGATGAATTATCCTCTGTTTCATATAAAAAGGTGCTCTTAATCTTTTCTTTTCATGTATTATACCCAGGAAAGCACCCGAGGATAAAAAGAAAGAGAAACGGGCTCAAAACGGAGTAAATGGGCCATATCACGAAATCGACACGTCCTGGGCCCAAGACCACACGGCCGTGCTGTGCCAGTCATCAAGAACACAGCCAGATCTCGACTCACACGGTCGTGCCTCATTAAAGAAGTCCGAGCACGGCCTGGCCACGATCCACACGGGCGTGTGCCATGGCCGAGTCCCTGTCGCTGGAAGAATCAATTTCATTCGAGAAAGGATACTTGGAGGCAAATAAACACATTCCAAAGCCTATTCAAACACCCTACCAGGAATTCTATTTAAATTAGGATACTTAGGGGCCAAGTAAGGCATCTCAAAGTCTATATAAACACCCAATGGGGCAACTTGAAGGGGAGTTCGGCAGAAGCTGAAACTGGGGCGAAAGCTAGGCCAAGGAGCCAAGCTGAGAAGGTCAGAGTTAGGGAGTAACATGAGGATAGCCAGTTGATTCATCCCAAGAAGCCGGAATTATACTCAAGACGGCGGAATTCTCCTTCAATTCCATCAGGGAGTTTTAGGATTTTTCTTATGTTTTGTTTTATATTTTCTCTTGTAATGTTTTCTTTTTACATTATGAACTAAATCCTTCAGATACCTGAAGGGGGTTGAAACCTAGACAGATTTTATTATTTGATTTTTATGTTATATGATAAATTACTTAGTTTGTTCTTAATTATGTTGCTTAATCCAAATTTAATATGTTTAGGTGGAGGAGGAATAGACCCTACCTAAGAGTAGATCTAACATAAATAAGCGGAGTTGATCGGGCGCCTAAAGATAGGGTTACGAGATTTTATCGGATTAGGGTGAAACCTAATATGGGAATCCATTGATCGATTTACTACTTTCCTAGGGGGTTATTATAAGCGAATGAGAGTTCCACTAATTAAACTAGGATTAGACGTTATTCGCTTCGAGAGAGGGTTTAACATAGGTTATGGAGTCTCACGGATCAAGCTAAGTAAAAGAAATCATATAATTTAAGGTTAGATAATAAGAGAAGTCTAGGTGGATTCTTCCCGAAGGTATCATAAAAATCAACTAAGTCTTTTTCAAGTTATCTCCAAATTCATCTTTTTGTCTTTGTTTCCTTAGTTTAGTTGTAGTCAATTTAGTTTAAAAGCAACCTTTATCTTAGTGAGGTTAAATAATAAACAGAAAGTAAGTATTAATACTTTTTGTTCCTTTGGGTTCGATATTCGGTCTTGCCTAAGCTATACTACTGTTCGATAGCTACACTTGCCTTTAATCGTTGTCAGAGTTAGTTTCTAGGTTTGATCATTCTTTTATAAAGTTTAAAACTCTGATTTACAGCGATCAAGTTTTTGGCGCCGTTGCCGGGGAACTAAAATATTAAAAAAGCTCATTTTTTATTACTTTAGCCATTTCTTTTATTGCAATTTATTTTCATTATTTTTTTATTATTTTTACTTTGCTAATTTTTCCTCTATTTTGGTTTTGGCAGATAATTTAGTCTATAGAGAAGATGGCACTGAATAATTATCAGTGGCAAGTCATGAGGACAATTCCTACTAAAGCAGCCAGTGCCTTCAACCTCGACGTGTTCACCAGGTTATCCACCCAGCTAGAGATGATGAATAAAAAGATCGATGGTTTGTGTAATCGCTCGCAGGTACATCCAGTAATGCAATATGACTCGAATCCAAGAGGCGTGGCGAATCCTGAGTACCCACCCTACGGATATGGCATGGAGAACGAACAAGTCCACTATATGGGTAACTACTCTAAACCTCAAAATAATTTTTATAATGACACTTATAATGCAGGTTGGAGGAACCATTCAAATTTCTCGTGGAATGATCAACGTAGCCAAAGACAGTAACTTCCTCCAAATTTTCAACAACCACCTCACCAACAGGAAGAGGAGTCGAACATTGAAAAGATGATGAAAAAATTCATGGCAACCATAGATACCTGTCTCCAAGACACTGAGAAAACATTTAAAAGTCAACAAACACTGGTTGAAGAGAACAAGAACCGATTAGAGGAAGTTACTAAGTCAGTAAGGGAAGTCACTAAGGCAGTCGAACAACTCGCAAAGCTCATGTCAGAACGACCGCAAGGACATCTACTGGGTAACACCGAGATTAATTCAAAGGAGCAAATTCAAGCCATAGCAACTCAGGAAAATGCAGAGATAGACGAACCTATCTCGCAACAAGAAAACAAGGTAGACAAAAAAAAAATAGAGGTAACGCGAGAAAAGCCGAAACCGGTAATAAAGGAGTATCAACCTCGCATACCTTACCCCGAAGCTTTAGAAAGAGACGATTCAGAAGAACAGTTCAGTAAGTTTCTTAAACTTTTAAAGAAATTACATATCAACTTACCTCTTCTTGAAGCTCTTTCGCAGATGCCAGACTCTAGAAAATTTTTAGGGCAGCTGTTAACGAAAAAGTAAAGGGTAGATGAGGAATCACATTTGGAACTCAACGCAAAGTGCTCAGCAATTCTACAGAATCGACTACCACAGAAATTAAAAGATTCAGAGAGTTTTACAATTCCATGCATAATTGGTAGTTTATCTATAAAAAATGCGTTAGTCGATCTAGGGGCATGTAACATCCTTAAATCGGGGTCTCTGTATTTTGCTTGTGTTGCATGTGATGATATGTCTATTATGTTCATCTATCATGTTTTGGGGTTTAGGCATGACCCTGGGTTAGGCCTGAGTTAGGGCTAAAATTTTGTTTTAGTGCTTAGAAAGAGAAAGCTAAGGGAGTTAGGGGTTAAAAGAATTTATTGGGAGGTTGTGACACAAGAATTACCTTAGTAAAGTGGCAAAGGAGGTGCCACTAAGGTGTCAGGGGAGTAACGCCACATGCAGGGAAGGAGTGCTTGGGTTCGAGCTGCAGAAATCTCTTTTCTGCTTATTCTTTTTCACGCCACAAGCAAGGAAGAGGTGTGCTCAGGTGGGACTCTCTTGATGGATGAGGATGGGATCATCAAATTTGAAATGGATGGAGAGGAGAAAAATGTGGAGTTTGACTCATTCAAACCGATTTGAATGAGTGGATGGGAGAGCTTTGAAGTGTTGGCCGAATTATGGACTGTGGGAGAGGAGGTGTGATCGGTTTCGGAATTAGGGGTAGGCCGAATCTCCATAGCCAAAGGAGAGTGCATTTTCGGCTAGCTTAGGGGTTCTTTTCATTTCGTGTAGTGTCAAAACTGAAACACCAAAGTGCATTCTTTTCTCTTCTCTCTTTTGGCAATTTGGGCACTTGGCCGATTCATTTTAGCAACCCCTTGAAGAGCCGAAACTCCCTCCTTGCCGAATCCATCTTTGTCACTTCTTCTTTTCTTATTTTTGCTCAAAGCCAAAACCAACACCCATTCTGCTCTCGACATCTTTTCTTTTTTCAAGTCTCTTGTGCCGAAAGCTCTTTCTTTCTCTTTGCCGAATCCCTTCTTGTCCATTTTACCTTCTTCTTTCATCTATATCACCTTCAAAAGCCGAAACCTTGTTGTTCCCTTCTTGGCCGAATATTCTTAGCCTCATTCTCTTCTTTTCTCACGTGTGTTAATCTCTCTCAAGTGCCGAATCTGTTGCTAGTTCTTTTACTTGGGATAGCCGAATCTCCTGGTAAGTGATTTCTTCTTCTTTTTATCTTGATCGATTTGGGTAATGCCGAATCTCTTTTACCTTTCTTTTGACACTCCTTCAATCGTTAGTAATCGAGATCTTAACTTATTCTTGTTCTATGTGGTAGCCAAAATCCTTAACATCACTTAAGGGTGCCGAACGTTGGTGCTTGGAAGTCGAACTTGTCAGTAAGGTAAGAGGGTGGCAAACTCTTTTGGTTTGGGATGCATGTTATGGCCGAATGGCCTTTGGATTCCTAATGGTGTGTCAAAACTGATTGTAGGGAGGAGTACAACCCGAACCTGTGGATCTTCGGCATTTGAGTGCTGATCTAGGTAAAGGTTCTAGTGTTTCGAATTTATTTCTTATTCTTTTAGAAGCCGAAGGCTAATCATTTGGGGTGTCTTAGTGCTTGGCCGATGGCAAGGGGGAATCATCACGTAGTTTCAGGATTTGGTTGAAAACCAAATCGGCACTAAGGTAAAGAGTTGTCTTCATGCGACATATCCTTCGGGATTTCTAGTTTAGCCGAATGGGCTTTTTGTTACTAACAAGTATCGACTGATTGTAGGAAGGGGGGAAGGAAAAGTTTCGGGATCTCGCTAGTTTCGCGTAGTTTCAAGATTTCAGTTAGATCTATGATTAGTCAGGTGTGTAACGCTTACACACTTTATTAGTATGATATGCTTATAATGCTACTGTTATAGCCATTGAAATCAGTGATTTTGCCTTGTGGGCATGAGCGTAGACTCCGAGTAAGTCCCCTATTATGTGGTTTTTGATATACGTCACCATGTTACTGTTAAATGCTATGCTATGCGTTATATGCATGATTACACGATATTATGACACGCATGATGTGGACATGATGATGGGTTTGATGAGAGGAGGGGGATGATTTATCCTGGACTGTCACCAGTGGTTTTGACCACATAACGGGTTGGCCCCGTCTCTGTTATTATTATTTGTGACTAAGTCCCAGTGGTTTTGACCACCAGTGGTTTTGACCACACTTATGATATTTGTGACTACGGTCACCAGTGGTTTTGACCACATATGGAAATTATGACTCGTCCCAGTGGTTTGGTACCACAGTGCGTTGGCCCCACATGATTGATTACGGGATTGTCATCAGTGGTTTTGACCACACGATGGGTTGGCCCCATCACTTGATTTGTGACTACGGTCACTAGTGGTTTTGACCACCAGTGGTTTTGACCACACGGGGTAGTCAAAGGAGATCGGATGGTTTAGGTTATGGGTTGCATGATTTGCATATTTTACTGATGATCTGTGTGAGTGCTTGAACTATTGGGTTGGGGATCTATACACTGAGTCTCGGTGACTCAGCCCTTCCCTTGTATTTTGCAAATGAGGCATAGATCTCGGATATGGAGCCGGGGAGGACTCGAGGTGGCCATGCACTTTACAGTCGAGTTTTGTTTTAAACTTTAATTTCGGTTTACATTTTCTTTAAATTTGGTTTTGGATTGTAATAAGGCCGCTAAGTTATTATTTTGGGTTTTTATTTATCTACTTTTGCGTTATCATATTATGCTTAAGTTAAATAACCCTGCATGCTCAAATAACCGGTAAAAATCAATGTTTTCAAAATTTTACTTCTTATCGAGATTTTCAAACCTTACCATCTGGTAATAATCTATACAAGATGATAACAAGATAACTTAAATGTTTTTCCAATCTAAGTTTTCTTCAAGATCAAAAGCGAACAAGTTTTAATTTAATTATGTCCAACTCATTTGGGTTTTAATCGAATCGCATGATTTTCCAAAATTTGAAACGGCAAGCGGGTTTTCCAAAAATGAGTTTTCCGGGTTTCAAAGTAATAAGACGTTTTCAACAACACTTTAAACGGGTTTCTACTAAACTCAAAACATCAAAGGGTTTTTCGATAAAGGTAAATTGGCAGACTTGTTTTATTCAAAATATTTTCACTCTGTAACATGCCGGATTCGGTCGTGGTGTGTTGACCGAGTTTGGGGTGTTACAGGGCAAGCATAAATGTTATGCCTTATAAACTATTTAAACAACTAGGTCTAAGGAAACCCAAACGAACTAGGATGAGCATTCAATTAACTGATAAAACTATCATAATTCCTAGGGGTATAGTAGAAAATGTTCTAATCAAAGTTGATAAATTCGTATTCCCAGTAGACTTTGTCGTTTTAGACATGGATGAGGACAATAATATTCCTTTAATTTTAGGAAGACCCTTTTTAGCAACTGCCAGAGCTAAAATTGATATCTATGCAGGAGAACTCATATTTCGCGTAGGCGACGAGATAATCACTCTTCAAGCTCTTGACTCGACCAAAACATCAAGTGATAAAGAATACCAACCTCGTGTGCCATATCCCGATACAATAAAGAAGGACTACACAAAGGAAGAATCCGGTGAACTCACACTTCGTGAAGACGACGAACCAATCACTCTTCAAGCTCTTGACTCAGCTAGGACATCAAGAAATAAAGGTACGAACGTTAGTTCTATTGATAATTATTTGGTTCAACCTTCTTTACAGGAAGCATTGTGAAATCACTTAGCTGAGCTAGATCTTAGACCTCGTGCCAACAAAGAAGAAATACCTAAGGAACAAAGCCTTAGGGTTGACAAACTAAAAGAGGAGGAAACACAAATCAAAGAAGCACAGGAACCGCATGAAGTGAAACCAAAGAAGCCCCCAGACGAGCTGATAGGAACAATGAATCACTTCAAATTAGGGGATCAGGTATTGTTGAATAAGGAAGATCCTCATCTCACCAATTCAGACCTCAAGACAAATGAAAAAAATCACTTTTGAGGTACTTAATGTCTTCCTATATGGCACAGTCGAGGTAAGCAATCCTAAATTCAACACTTTTGAGGTAAACATTACTCTACTTAAACAATATATCCATAACCGAAGTGATCGCATGAGAAAGGATTTTCACCTCCTCAAACCACCGTGACCATACGAATGAGAGGCAAAGTCTAGCTTAAGACTATAAACGAGCGCTTCTCGGGAGGCAACCCGAGCACTAACCCTATTTTTACATTTTTTTATTTTTTATTTTTTATGCTTTTCCTTTTATCTTACCTTTTAAGCACCTAAGCATAAACTAACCAAAGAGTAGATCTTTAGGACACACGGCCTTACACACGGGTGTGCCTGTGGCCGTGTGGAAGCCAGGGGATGAACCATGAGAGTGCCAGTAGCCGTGCAGAACCAGAGAAGAATTTCTTTTCCCAACACGGGCTGCGATACTAGGCCACGCCCATGCTAACTACCCGTGCGAAGTTACTGACTTGTCGAACACAGGGTACACACGCCCGTGCCCCACAACCGTGTAACTTCACTGACTTGCATACCACGGGCTAAACACGCCCGTGCTACCTACCGGAGCAAAATTACTGAATTGTCGAGCACGGCCGTGTCAGCTATAACACGGCCGTGGCTACCTCACCTGAACGCACCCAAAAATTCAAAATCCCAAAACACAGGCTACATCTCTATTTAAACCTCATTCTCCCTTTTTCTAATTGTCTTTCATTTTCCATTATTTTTTTTTACTTTACTTTATTTTATTTTCTTCTTCTTATTCTTTATGATATTTAGATTTAGCTTAGGATACAATAAAATCAGACTGGCTGCTTCGAGGATTCAATTTCAAATAGTTCGAGACGCTTCCCCACGTTCACCTCCAATCCTATCCAGTTTCTTTTCATTGACTTCATCCAAAATTTAGGAAGTTTCACTTCTCTCCCTGTCTTATGATTTTATGATTACTTTGATACTATCCATCTTTATACATTGAGGGCAATGTACATCTTAAGCGTGGGGGGGTTAATTATAGTATTATTTGAAAATTCCTGAATTATGCCTTGATCTTAAAGTAAGTTTCTCATATTACGATTTGAATGAAATTTTCTTTGATTTATGATTTCTATTGATATGTTTTAGATTAAGTCATTGATAATTGTGCATTGATAATTAAATTTGAAGAATACTAGGGGATCAAGCATGATAAGTCTAATTTTCTTTAAAAATTAAAATTTAGGGTTGTCAACCGGAATTTGAATGTTATCTTGAAATTTGAGATTTACAAGGTTGATGTCAAAAACACCCATATTTTTTGTGAGAATTTGAGCCTTATAGAGCATACATTCTTTTTCATGCTCACTTCTTGAGTATGAGTGTGTCGACTATGAATTGTTATTCTAGAACTTGCCTCGGTTATATATGTCAAGACCACAGTTATAATTTGATATACCGAGATGATAAAGGCACTTAGGTTTTAACCCACTTACTCTACTAAATAGCCTACCCTTATAATTAACCCTTAGTGAACCCCGTTGAGCCTAACAACCCTTTTTTTTTACTTACCCGCTAATTTTTAACCCAAAACCCTTTGTATTTGTTATCACCCTTTATTTTGACTACCCCTTAATCGAGACTTGATTTGAGCCAGTTATCTAAGTTTATTATTTTTGCTCGTTAAATTTATCTTGTATTTAGTTTGTTTTAAAAAAAATCAAGTTTTCAATATTAGTAGTATGAAAAGTGAGCTTATACAAGTTAAAGTCTAATTATCAAAAGAAAAACCTCGTATTAGTAGGATTATTATTATTTTTAGTTGATGTAAATTTTATCTTAGAAATTTTTAGGTAGGTAACTTATCAATTCAATCTCGATTCTAACCTTCTAGTTTCAGCCTTTATCCATACCTTTAACCCTAGCCCCGTTACAACCATAACAAAGACCTTTTGATCTATTTATCATATCATTTTACAGTGGTGGAGATTTGATTTTTAGGCAAGCCTATGGGATTAACTTTTCAGGTTCGACTTATGAGTGTTTAATTTTGACCCTTAAACACTTTTCGAGTGATTTGAGTGAATCTTTTTTGAGGATGTCAATCCTTGTAGATTTTGAATTAAAGGTAATTATTTAGATGAAGGGAAACACCTATGTTCTCGTGCTACAATTGTATGACTTATCTTGTCTGAATCATTAGAACTCTTGGAATTAAATTATCCATGTATAAATTATCGATGAATTAGGATAAGGCATTGTTGATAGGAATTATGAATCATGGAAGGATCGTTTTAATTGTAAGTTGAGAATTTTGCTTGAGGACAAGCAAAAGCTTAAGTGTGGGGGTATTTGATAAACCGTGAAAGTAACATATTTTAGGCCCACATTTAGTATGCTTTTGGATGAATTATCCTCTGTTTCATATAAAAAGCTACTCTTAATCCTTTCTTTTCATGTCTTATACCCAGGAAAGCACCCGAGGATAAAAAGAACGAGAAACGGGCCCAAAACAGAGAAAATGGGCCATATCACGAAATCGACACAGCCTGGGCCCAAGACCAGACGGTCGTGCTACGCCAGTCATCAAGAACACAGCCTGATCTCGACTCACACGGCCGTGCCTCATTAAAGAAGTCTGAGCACGGCCTGGCCACGATCCACACGGGCGTGTGCCATGGTCGTGTCCATGTCGCTGGAAGAATCAATTTCATTCGAGAAAGGATACTTGGAGGCAAAGAAACACACTCCAAAGCCTATTCAAACACCCTATTAGGAATTCTATTTAAATTAGGATACTTAGGGGCCAAGTAAGGCATCTCAAAGTCTATATAAACACCCAAGGGGGCAACTTGAAGGGGAGTTCGGTAGAAGCCAAAACCGAGGCGAAAGCTAGGCCAAGGAGCCAAGCCGAGAAGGTCAGAGTTAGGGAGTAACGCGAGGATAGCCAGTTGATTCATCCCAAGAAGTCGAAATTATACTCAAGACGGTGAAATTCTCCTTCAATCCCATCAGAGAGTTTTAGGATTTTTCTTATGTTTTGTTTTATCTTTTCTCTTGTGATGTTTTCTTTTTACATTATGAACTAAATCCTTCAGATACCTGAAGGGGGATGAAACCTAGACAGATTTTATTATTTGATTTTTAAGTTATATGATAAATTACTTAGTTTGTTCTTAATTATGTTGCTTAATCCAAATTTAATGTGCTTAGGTGGATGAGGAATAGACCCTGCCTAAGAGTAGATCTAACATAATTAAGTGGAGTTGATCGGGCGCCTAGAGATAGGGTTACGAGATTTTGCCAGATTAGGGTGAAACCTAATATAGGAATCCATTGATCGATTTACTACTTTCCTAGGGGGTTATTATAAGCGAACGAGAGTTCCACTAATTAACCAAGGATTAGACGTTATTCGCTTCGAGAGAAGGTTTAACATAGGTTAGGGAGTCTCACGGATCAAGCTAAGTAAAAGAAATCATATAATTTAAGGTTAGATAATAAGAGAAGTCTAAGTGGATTCTTCCTGAAGGTATCATAAAATTCAACTGAGTCTTTTTCAAGTTATCCCCAAATTCATCTTTTTGTCTTTGTTTCCTTAGTTTAGTTGTCGTCAATTTAGTTTAAAAGCAACATTTATCTTAGTGAGGTTAAATAATAAAAAGAAAGTGAGTATTAATACTTTTTGTTTCTTTGGGTTCGATATCCGGTCTTGCCTAAGCTATACTACTGTTCGATAGCTACACTTGCCTTTAATCATTGTTAGAGTTAGTTTCCAGGTTTGATCATTCTTTTATAAATTTTAAGACTCTGATTTACAGCGATCACAACCCTTTTCCAGAACTCGCAACATTGCTTGGGATACAGCGTCGTCCTCTCTCATACGATCATGTGACCCAGCTTCAGTCACAGGTGATGCAGGTGCTTCCATTTCAGGCATATGTCCCAACGCCTCAGACACAACTCTAGTGCCTCGGCCTCTACCACGACCACGTCTACCGCGTCCACGTCCTCTAGTGCTCATAATTACTAAGTTGTTTTAATCTGATTACACATCTTATGGATCATTATTTTACTCAATGTTTACTAAAATATGTTTTATGGAGTATAGGAAATAGAGTCGTTTTCGCAAATGTATCCTAAGGTCTCAATCTCTATAGTTTCAGCTCCTAAAACTAAAAGTTCTAGAGTTTGTCTATCTTGTAGAATTTTCTTAAGACAGTCATAACACAATAATCATAATCATACAATGATAAAAGATACTTACTTGACTTGGTGCCGGATACTCATGGTGCCATACTTCCTTTAGAACATATATTTATAAATCAAAATTCTAAGCAGCTTTGGAAAACACTTTTGAACCCAAACCACGTCTGAGTTTTAAAACTGGGCTCTGATACCATAAAATGTAACACCCCAAACCCTACCTAGAAGTTAGGCCCGAATCTAGCGTGCCACATGGAAGTGTTTTTTAAAACCATCTTTGCAATTGTTAAAAACTTGTTTGAGAATTGCAGCCTTTTTGTTAAAACCCAAAACACTTAAGCAATTATGTCTACGTGAAAACATAATTATCTTTAATAAACCTTTTCAGTTGCGAAAGCGTATTTGAAATAAACGATTTACGAAAATGTGACGTTTGAAATAGAGTTGCAAAAGCATTTTGAAACATTGTGGAAACGTAGATAAAATACAAGTATTTTTGAGAGAATTGAACTTTAAATCCGTGACTTTTGAAAATGTCGTTAATAATTTGAAAGAAAGTTTGAGTTAAATCATATTTGTAAAAGTTTATTTTGAAATCCATTTGTTAATCGATTTTGGAAAACCTTTATTTACGTTTTTAGAAAAATTCTCGTTTTAAACAATTTAAGCAAAATAATAGGTATATCAACCATAAAGCAAATAATAAAATACTCTAGAGGCCTTATTATAACTTTAAACCCAACATAATAAAAGTAACGAAACAAAGCGGAAAAGTAATTTACTAAATTTAGAAACATTTATTTCCGAAGTATGGCCTCCACCGAGTCATCCATCGCCCTAAGTCCTCGTCACTGAGCATTACCTACAAGGGTTAAGAAAGGGGGGTGAGTTACAAGAACTCAGTGCGTAATCCCCTTACCGTCATCCACTGGGCCTGAACCCATATATGAATATCTTGTGCCTGAGCCCATATAGCAAAATCTTGGGCTGAAGCCTATTTATAAAACAAACTGGGCCTTAGCCCTATAAACATGATAATGCAGATAATGTAATGCAACCCAACCCATCCATCCAATCTCTCCACCCGTACCAACCAACCTCTCCTATGGGGATCAAGTAAACCCACCCCGCCAGTCTCTCCACCCGTACCAACCAATCTCTCCTGTGGGGATCAAGTCAACCTACCCCGCCAGTCTCTCCAATTTGCAATCAAGCTGCCATTTATGATATTTGTGGTTGAGCCACCAGAATCATATACGGTAATATAATCGGCACACAGCCTTAATCACGATGGCACAAAGCCATATTTTAATTGGCACATAGCCATTATCAGAATTTGTGGCAATGCCACCGGTCTACTCTTCTCTTTATTCAAATTTCCCATTCCATGCAATATGTAAATATGCAACATACATAATAAATCATGATATTAAATTCAGCGATTCATTACAAAAATTCGGCCCATTATAACACTTTACAAATCAGCCCATTAGGGCAATATATCAAATTAACACGTCGGCCCATATAGCAAATTATTAGATCGGCCCATTTAGTAAAATATCAAATTGGCCCATATAGCAAATATCAAACGGCCCATATAGCAAATTATCAATCGGCCCATATAGTAAATATCAAACGGCCCATATAGCAAATATCAAATGGCCCATATAGCAAATTATCAATCGGCCCATATAGCAAATATCAATTTGGCCCATAAAAAATGTGGTATCTGCTGAAAGTATCCGAATGGATCCGAAAAAAAATAGGATCTATTTTGGAATGGAAACAACCCAAAAATGTTTCTGAGATTTGAATTTTCCTTGGTTTAGTTGGGTCTTATCGGAGGTTTTTTGAAGGGTTCTATTTGATTGCTAATCCTTTAACTAAGCTGTTAAGGAAGAATGTTTCGTTGAAATGGACGAATGATCAGCAAGCTAGCTTTGAAATGCTAAATTCTGTGTTGACTCAACCTCCGGTGTTGATCCTACCTGAGTCGAGAAATGAATATGTAGTGTATAATGATGCATCTTACACTGGCCTTGGATGTATGTTGTTGCAAGACGGAAAAGTAGTTGACTATGAACCGAAACTGTTGAAACCGTATGAGTGCAACTATCTGACTCATGTTATGGAGTTGGCAGCCATGGTATTCGTATTGAAAATTTGGAGACACTACATGTATGGTGAGAAGTGCTACATCTATACAGATCACAAGAGTTCTAAGTATCTTCTCACCCAAAATGAGCTTCTCACCCAAAATGAGTTGAACTTGAGGCAATGGAGGTGGATTAAATTACTAAAAGACTATAACTATGTGATTGAGTATCATCTCGACAAAGCCAATGTTGTGGCAGATACTTTGAGTAGAAAGAAGATGATTGATTTAAGAGCGATATTTGTAAGGTTAAGTATGGTTGATGAGGGAAGTTTACTAGCAGAATTGCAAGTGAAACCTACCTTGGTCAGTAAGATTAAGGATAAACAATCACTAGATGTGTCATTGTCACCACAGATTAAGCAGGTTGAGGATGGTAAGACTGAGGATTTTAGGTTCAATGCAGATGGTATTCTATATTTCCGATAGAGGTATTATGTGCCAAATAATAAGGATATAATACAATCCATTCTTTAGGAAATGCATAGTAGCCATTATACTATACACCCTGGAGAGAACAAGTTGTATCGGGATTTAAGAGAACTGTACTGGTGGCTTGGTCTGAAACAGGAAGTGACAAATTTTATAGCTAAGTGTTTAACGTGTCAGCAAGTAAAAGTAGAACATCAGTTTCCTTTTGGCTTGTTACGATCAATTAAGACTCCCAAGTGGAAATGGGAATGGGAAACCATGCACTTTGTTATTGGGTTACCTTTAACACCCATTAAGAAATATTCAATTTAGGTAATAGTAAACTGATTGACAAAGTCAACTCATTTCTTACATGTCTTTATGGATAATTTATTATAAAAGCTGGCTAAGTTGGATATTTTAGAGATTGTGAGATTGCATGGGGTACCAATATCTATTACTTTAGATTGAGATCATCATTTTTCATCTCAGTTCTGGAAGAAAATGCATGAGGCACTAGGTACTCGTTTGGACTCTAGTACAGTCTTCCATCCAGAGACTGATGGACAGTTCGAGCGAATTATTCAAATCATGGAAGATATGTTAAGAGGTTGCATTATTGATTTTCGAGGTAAGTGGGAAGAGCACTTGCCTCTAGCTGAATTTGCCTATAATAATAATTTTTAGTCAGGTATACAGATGGGACCTTATGAAGCCTTATACGTTCATAAGTGCCAAACACCACTGAGTTGGACTGAGCTGAGTGAAAGGAAAGTTTTGGGTCCCAAACTAGTACATGAGACTAAGGGGAAAACCGATTTAATTCAGGATAGACTAAAAGCTGCTTCGGATAGACAGAAGTCACTTGCTGACCTAAAAAGAAAGGATGTTGATTATAGTGTCAGAGATCAAGTTTTTTTGAAAGTGTCTCTTTGGAAAAAAGTGTTGAGGTTCGAACAAAAGGGAAAGTTAAGTCCTAGGTTTATCGAACTTTATAGAATTCTTAAGAGAGTCGATCCTATGGCATATCAATTTGAATAACCTCCTAAATTAGATCGTATCCATGATGTATTTCATGTTTCCATGTTGAGACGGTACCGATCGGACCCTTCCCATATTGTTTCGATCGAAGAGAGTAAAGTAAGAATGGATTTGCCCTTTGAGGAGCCTGTAAAAATTTTAGATCGTGAGGTAAAAGCTCTTAGAAGGAAACAAATTCCACTTGTTAAGGTTTTGTGGCGGAACAATGACACATAGGAGGCCACATAGGAACTAGAGGACACAATTCGTCAATAGTAACCTCATCTATTCAAATCAAGTAAATTTCGAGGACAAAATTTATTTTACAGAGGGGAGAGTTGTCACCCTCTGATATATGTGGGTTTCTTTGAAATGATTAAGCAAAAATGAGTTATAGGCTTAATGGTTATGTGTTAGAGCCCCTCCTTAGAGACCCAAGTTTGAGCCCCCTTCCCCAATTTATTTATTTTGATTTCAGCAATGCTTGGGTAAAATTTCTGATGCCGCCCCTAAGCTTTACAAACCCTAGGTATCTAACCAACTTTTTCCCTTATTTTGATCATTCAAATTCTCTCTTTTCAAACTCTAATAGAAATTTCCTTCCACTTTCTTTTTACTCTTTTTCTTTCTCATTCTTGATATTCCATCTTTTGTGCTGCTAAATTTTTCCCTTACTAAATTGTTCCCCGCTTATTTGATTTCTAATGGTGTTTATATTTGTCACAAATAGCACCCATAATCTTTTCCAAAGGTCAGTAAGTACTATTTATTTTCAATGATTAGATATTGTATTTTCATAATATCATTATCCCACGTTAATCTTTTGAAGGAATTAATCAATCCTTTTCAAATCTTGTCAAAATCATGATACCAATCGTTAATATGTGTGTATTTTCCATTGAAGGATTAGATTTAAGTGATTCAGAATAGAATTGATCATGAAGGTTGTCAATCAAACTCATGGCGAAAGGTGTGTGTCTTTTCCAAGTGAACTGGTGGTGATCGCGTGCAATTTTAGAGCTACACAGTTTCCCACATGGGCGTGTGGACCACACAGCCATGTGTACCTGTAAACCTTAGGGTAGTTCACGAATCACATGGCTAAAACATGTTACACGGCCTGTCACACACCTGTGTCCTTACTGTAGGGTACTTTAGCGTTTTCCACAACGGTATCAAGCTATTTCACGGCTTGGCCACACGACTGTGTATCCCTTCCCACACGGCCTCATCCTCTCACACGATCGTCTGACCGCTATTTTACAATTTTGCCCATAATTTTATGATATGTTCAGTTTAGTCCCTACATAGTCCCTTAATTGTTTTTGAATTTATGTAAACTCAGTTGAGACCCTAATATTATGTATATTTTGGAAGCTGTGATCTGATTGATTGAATCATTATTGTTATATGCATAATATGTGAATGATACATGTCTATTGTCCCTGTATTTCCAATAAACTGTTATTGTTATTACTGCTTTTGTCTTAATGATTATATGTTAAGCATGTTTATTGCTACTGTTGAACTAAATACATGTTAAAGCATGTCTACCGTGTTTGCACAGCTATGTTACATGCATGTCATATTGCATAGCATAGGGTGGGATGATATGAACGGAAGAAGTACTAGAGTTTTATCCACAACTTACCGGCGGTTTATTTTCAAATTTTTTATCTGAAAATAATGGTGGTTTACCCATAATTTTTACTAATAGTTTATTTGCAAATTACTGGGGGTTTATCCATAACACAGTGTGTAGGGATGGATGAGTTCTGGGGAACTCTTATTATGGTGGGTAGTGGAGTTGGGCAGAATCTTTTTTGATAAATTGAAATTGCATTGCCATTCAGAGGGTTTGTCTGGGATAATTTTTTAATAGAAGTATTTTAGGCATACTATTTATAATTTTTGTTATTTAGGAACTATTTTGTTTGATTTGAATTGTGTCATGAGACTTAAATTTTGGGTTAATTTTGGCATGAATAACATTTAAGTTGGTTAGGTTATTGAATTCTGGAGTTTAATTAAAGATGCATGAAATTTGGTTTTTAAATCAAAACCTTATCAATTATCACTTTTTGCTGCAATATTATGAATGAGTTTTTAAGTAGCAAATAAATTGGAAGACAACTTTTGCAAAATTAACATCAAAACAAATCATTTTTCTGGAAAATTGTAACCTTTAGTGAAAAAGAGATATTGTTGGAAAATATGGACATCACATATATAATAAGGGTAATTACATGTTATTATTTAATATCATAATAGGTTAACCCAAATTAAAAGTGATCTAATTTGGTTAAGGTTTATTGGGATTTAATTATTAAACAAAGTATGGGTCAAATATGTGTAGATACTCTAGTAACTAATTTCTAATTAATGATGGGCTGATTAGAAATTAGGGTTTTCCTTTAAAAACAAACTCTTCCATGCGACTATAAAACGGCTCTCACATATCAAGCTTCATTGTCCCTCACTAATATCATTTCTCTCCATTCCTTTCTATTTCTCCACTATAAACAAACTCTCAGTCGTAAAAACTTCAGCCGCTAATAATATTTGGTTTACGTTCGAGGTATTATTGAGTAGTCGGTGATGTGATATCGCTCCAAGTCGCACACATTTCATATATCATACAGAGAAGGGATCATTGCCTCTAAATCTTATCCTAGAAAAGTCGGTTATGGGGTGATTTTGCTTTCTACGGTCAAGGGTGAAAGTCAATGTAGATATAACACCCCAAACCCGGCTTAGAAGTTAGGCCCGAATCTAGCGTGCCACATGGAAGTGTTTTTCAAAACCATTTTTGCAATTGTTAAAAACATGTTTGAGAATTACAGCCTCTTTGTTAAAAACCCAAAACACTTAAGCAATTATGTCTAATGAAAACATAATTATCTTTAATATACCTTTTCGGTTGCGAAAGCATATTTGAAATAAACAATCTACGAAAATGTGACGTTTGAAATAGAGTTGCAAAAGCATTTTGAAACATTGCGGAAACGTAGATAAAATACAAGTATTTTTGAGAGATTGATTGATGAATCAATCAATCAAGGAATTGAACTTTAAATCCGTGACTTTTGAAAATGTCATTAATAATTTGAAAGAAAGTTTGAGTTAAATCATATTTGTAAAAGTTTATTTTGAAATCCATTTGTTAATCGATTTTGGAAAACCTTTATTTACGTTTTTAGAAAAATTCTTGTTTTAAACAATTTAAGCAAAATGATAGGTATATCAACCATAAAGCAAATAATAAAATACTCTAGAGGCCTTATTACAACTTTAAACCCAACATAATAAAAGTAACGAAATAAAGCGGAAAAGTAATTTACTAAAGTTTGAAACATTTATTTTCGAAATATGGCCTCCACCGAGTCATCCATCGCCCCAAGTCCTCGTCACTGAGCATTACCTACAAGGGTTAAGAAAGGGGGTGAGTTACAAGAACTCAGTGCGTAATCCCCTTACCGTCATCCACTGGGCCTGAATCCATATATCAATATCTTGGGCCTGAGCCCATATAGCAAAATCTTGGGCCAAAGCCCATTTACAAAACAAACTGGGCCTTAGCGCTTTAAACATGATAATGCAGATAATGTAATGCAACCCAACCCATCCATCCAATCTCTCCACCTGTACCAACCAATCTCTCCTGTGGGGATCAAGTCAACCCACCCTGCCAGTCTCTCCACCCGTACCAACCAATCTCTCCTGTGGGGATCAAGTCAACCCACCCTGCCAGTCTCTCCAATTTGAAGTCAAGCTGCCATTTATAATATTTGTAGTTGAGCCACCAAAATCATATACGGTAATATAATCGGCACACATCTTTAATCACGATGACACAAAGCCATATTTTAATTGGCACATAGCCATTATCAGAATTTGTGGCAATGCCACCGGTCTACTATTCTCTTCATTCAAATTTCCCATTCCATGCAATATGTAAATATGCAACATACATAATAAATCATGATATTAATTCAGATATTCATTACAAAAATTCGGCCAATTATAACACTTTGCAAATCAGCCCATTAGAGTAATATATCAAATTAACACATCGGCCCATATAGCAAATTATTAGATCGACCCATTTAGCAAAATATCATATTGGCCAATATAGAAAATATCAAACGGCCCATATAGTAAATTATCAATCGGCCCATATAGCAAATATCAAATGGCCCATATAGCAAATATCAAACGGCCCATATAGCAAATTATCAATCGGCCCATATAGCAAATATCAAATTGGCCCATAAAGGGTATTTTCGTAATTTTTGTAATTTTACCCACTAAGGGTAATTCGGTAATCTTGCAACCCAGGGGTATTTCGGTAATTTACCCTCTAAGGGTATTATGGTTCTTTCGCAACCTAGGCTTAACTACTAATTTGGGGCATAAAATTGAAACTATCTATCTGCGTCATACTGACTAAATTGACCATAACTCGAGTTAGAAAACTCGAAATATAAATCCGTAGATTTTCCTTGAAACTAGACTCATATATATTTCTCCTATATTTTTTCCAGAATTTTTAGCTCAACCATTTAGTACAGTTATTCCTTAAAGTTTCCCTTGTTTCACTGTCCAGTGATTCTAACCTCTCTTACCTTAATCTCAAATATCTTTTTGTACGCTTTTCATATACTGCTCCCACTTGTTCCTTTTGAAAATAGGTTCACAAAGGAATCCATACATATAAATTATAACCCATAATTCACTTTGTAAAATTATATATGATTTTTCCAAAACAGATCAGGGAACCACGAAGTCAATCAGAACCAATCTCACTAAAATTAACATATCTCAGAATATTAAAATTCTTTTCCTTTTCCATTTCTTCCATATTAAAGTAGACACAGTAAGCTTTAATTCAATATCTTATTCACTTTTTAATTCCCTTTCTCCTATTTTTTGGGATTTTTCAAAAACACGCCACTGCTTCAAATCGTAAATGTTTTATTACAAAACATGATTATCACTATGATCATACGCACTCTCGAGCGATCACGGATGCCGCTTTTTGATTTTCTTCGGTATTTCAATCGATTCATAGAATATTTCATTCAAAATTTTAGAGAAGTGTGGAAATTACACACCATTTCAGATATGTATACGGAAAGTACGGGATTACACACCTTATTCGGAATCCTAAAGAACCACTCGTCGTCGACCTAGAACAATACCAACCAAAAGTTAGCCTCAGATTTCCAAAAGATTTCGTATCACTTACACTTGAATCACTTAACACTATATCCGAAGGTAGAAATATATCGAGTGATTTGTCCCTAAAACATATAGTCAATTATTCATCCTTCAATCCGATTAACACCATAACCATATGGACTTATCGAATGGACTGTGAAAAGACCCTTAACTTAAAGATGAAAATCTTGATTCCCACCGATTGATTTATGGCTATGGATGAATCAAAGGTCATCGATTCAGCCTTCCCACTATATATTTACGAGGAAGAAAATGATTTCTAATGAGAGAAAGTAAGGTGATGGTCTCGGTCAAAATGACCATCCAAAAACCAAAGTATGGATTCGGTCATAAGAGAAAGAAAATAAAACATTGGAAAGAATACTTATCGATTGATTAAGGAATGAGAAAGAAAGAATGATGAAAAGGTTTCGGTTATGGAGAAGAATGAACAATGATATTCGGATATCAAGGAAGGTGGACAAGAGATGAATATGTGACCAATCCAAAGAGAAGAAAAATGCACTATTGTGCTAGTAGGTTTCGGCAAAAAGAATAACAAATTGGGAGAAGATGACACAAAGGTTGCAAATGGGATTTTTTCCCAAAACAATACCAAGACCCTACCAAAAGCCAAAGTAAAATTTCAGCTACCTATCTACCCCCAAAACCGTCTACATGCATTATTACCCTCAATATTATGTATGGTATATACAGGGCATTGTTTGTGGGTATCCAAAGAGCTTCAACTCCTGACTGCGTAACGATCGTCACCTAGCCCCTCAATTATACTCGAACCCGTAACCACATCACAATCGTCGACTGGGACCTTCACATTGACTTTGACCCCTGATCGTATCAAGCGTTAGACCCCGAGCAGATGAAGAAATAATTTTTGTATCTCAAACAAGAAAGGATGTCAATGATGGAATATGAATGTGTGTTTGTTAGACTCAGTCGTTATGCTAAGTACATTTTCCAATTAGAGAATGAAATATGTCATAAGTTCGAGTGGGGCCAGACAGATGAAATTCGTGCTCTTGTAGCAGCTTCAGAATGTAAAAGTTTAACAGCTATGACAACCAAAGCTCATAAAATGGTAACAATTATTCGATATAAGAGTAGGAATTTTGAAAGAGAAAGAATCAAGGGTAGATTGTCTAACCCTCCACCTCTAAAAAGTTTTAAGAAGCCCAAAGCTCAAACTTTTTCAGCATCAAGAAGAGATTCACAGCCTACGAGTTCAAGTGTGAAGGATTTATTAAACCAACTATTTTAATGGAAAGATCTAATGGATCTTGAGTAACGAGAAATGTTAACTGTGAGCACTATGGAAGAAACCAATGAGAAGAACGTTTGAGGCATTTTAGAGCATGTTTTAGATGTGGATCTAAAGATGATCTGGTTAAAGATTCCTCCAGAATAGATGTAAGTAAAACACCAGTTCGTGGGCCTTAGAAGTTTCAACAAGATGCTACGTCTGGAGTGGCAGCAAAGTCTGGCTCAATGTAGGGAACACCAAGTAAATGTTTTATAAAGAGAAGTTTAGGAGTATCTGCCCAAGCGTATATAATGAAGGTATGAAAAAGATGTTGATCTACCAGAAGTTATAATGAGTAAATTTTATTTCTTCGAAAATAGTATTTATGCATTAATAGATCCAGGATCAACTCATTCTTATATCTGTACTAAAGTTGTAGAGGTTGAGGTTGTATATTCTGAAATGAACGTGTTAGTGACTAATTAACTGGGTCAAAGTACTATGGTTAATAAGATGATAAAGAATTTCCCGTTAGTGTTTGGTGAGTACACTTTCTTGGCAGACTTGTTGTTACTAAGTTTCCATGAGTTTGATGCTATCTTAGGATTAGATTGGTTGACTAGACATAATGTTGGGGTTGATTGTCATGCTAGATGTGTGCGTTTGTTGACTATTGAGGGTAAGAAAGTATTAATGCCCGGTGAACAGAATGGTTAGGCAAATAGAATAATTTCTGTTGTATCCGCTAGAAAATTGATAGTTAAGGGTGCAGATGCTTATTTGGCATACGTTAGGGATTCATCTAAATCAGGAAAAGACATCAGTCAAGTTCTAATTGTAAAGGATTTCCCAGATGTGTTTCCAGGAAAGCTTCTAGGGATGCCACCTGATAGAGAAGTGGAGTTTTCAATTGAATTGGAACCTGGTACAATGCCTATCTCCCGTACTCCTTACAAAATGGCACTGTTAGAACTAAAAGAGTTGAAAGCACAGTTGCAAGATCTGTTGGATAGGGGATTTTTACGACCAAGTGTTTCACCATGGGTGTGCCAATTTTATTTTTGAAGAAAAAGGATGGAACACAACGACTATGTATAGATTATCTTCAGTTGAAAAAGGTAACAATAAAGAATTAGTATTATTTGCCCAGAATTGAAGATTTATTTGATCAGCTGTGTAGGGATGTGATTTTCTCTAAGACTGATCTACAATCTGGATATTATCAAGTGAAGATCAGAGGTGATGATGTCCCTAAGATTGCATTTCCATCAAGTTATGACCTTTATAAATTCATGGTAATCCCCTTTGACTTAACAAATGTGCCTGCAATATTCATAAAATTGATGAATAGAGTGTTTCAGCCACATTTGGATCAGTTGATGGTGGGGTTTTTTTATTATATTTTGGTTTACCCTAAGAATGAAGTTGATCAAGAGGAACACTTGAGGATTGGGCTAAGAACATTACGTGGGAATTAGTTATATGTCAAGTTCAGTAAGTGTAAATTCTAGATGAGAGAAATACATTTTCTGGGCCATGTGATTTTGTTGAAGGTATTAAAGTGGATCCTAATAATGTGAAAGAAGTACTTGAATGGAATCCACCAAAAAATGTCATTGAAGTTTGTAATTTTTGGGGGCTAGCAGGCTACAATAGAAGGCTTGTGAAAGGATTTTTCAACATTGTCAACTCCTCTTACTCGACTATTAAAAAAGAAAGAAAATTTTGAATGGACTGGTGAGTGTCAACAAAGTTTCGAAAAGTTGAAAATAGTCTTGACTGAAGCTCTAGTATTAGCACAACCAGAACCTAGCGTAGAGTATACTATTTATACTGATGCTTCGTTGAATAGGCTTGGATGTGTGTTTATACAAAAAGTTAAGGTTGTGGCTTATGCAGCGTGCCAACTATTGAGAGGAACTATCCAGCCCATGATTTGGAACTGGAAGTAGTAGTTTTGGTGTTAAAGATATGGAGACACTATCTGTATGGGGAAAATGCCAAGTGTACTCTGATCACAAGAGCCTAAGGTATTTGATGACACAGAAATATTTGAATCTAGGCCAAAGACACTGGATGGAACTGCTAAAAGATTATAATCTGGATATAGAGTATCATCCTAGAAAAGCTAATGTTATGGCTGATGCTTTGAGCACAAAAATAGTGGCAGCAATAGTATCTCTTCGAGCAAGAGTAAGTATGGTTAATGATGGATATTTATTGGTAGAGCTAACTGCAAGACCAACTTTTCTCTCTCAAATTCTAGAAGAGAGAATGAAAGATGTGCAGTATGATTTGTATAAAAAGCATATGATGTTTGATAATGCAACAAAGTTCAGTTAGGCAAAGATGGTGAACTGTGACTCATGGGAAGAATATATGTTCCAGCTAAAAAAGGCTGAAGGAAAGAACTTCTAAGAGAATCTCATTAAGGACCCTTCTTACTCTATCCAGGAAGTGTCAAGATGTATAGATATTTGAAAAGTTTATACTGGTGGCTTGGAATGAAGAGAGAAATCACAAAATATGTTTCAACTTGTCTGGTTTGCCAAAGATTTAAAGTAGAGCATCAAGTTCCTTCGTGTAAGTTGTATCTTTTAGAGATACTAGAGTGGAAATGAGATAAAATTACTATGGATTTTGTATGAAGACTACCTCTCAGTCCTTCAAAGAAGAATTTAGTTTAGGTGATAGTGGATTGACTTACTAAGTTAGCTCATTTTCTACCAGTACACACCACTTATTCACTAGAAAAGTTAGTTGAGATTTATGTCTCTGAGATAGTGCGCCATCATAGAATTCCATCTTCCATAGTTTCAGATAGAGATCCAAGGTTTACATCAAGATTCTTGAAACAACTGTAAGGATCATTAGGAACCAAGTTGCAATTCAGTACTGCATTTCACCCTCGACAGATGGTCAGTCTATAAAAGTTATTCAAGTCCTGGAAGATATGTATGAAACTATAAGTTAAAAAGGTATTAAAATAACTATATAATTTAGAGTTATCAAGTACGTGAATAGTTAAGTAAGTACTCAACTAAATTCAATTTTATCATTTATATATATAATTTAAATAAATTTTTAATAACATTTATTCACATAGGTTTTTCACTAATATACTTAAACTTTTAATTCATTTTCCAAAACATAAAATCATTTAAATTAATTTTACAACTTATAGTTTTTACTTTAACACATATATCACTATAACATTTTACTTTCACATATCACTTTTGCAGTCCTTAATGAGTCTCAGAGGAGTTTCAATAATTTTGATACATTGTAGAGCTCCAAGCCAAAATAGAACTTCTAGCCTTTAATGGAACTCTGATAACAAAACTCCAGAAAATATACAGAACTCTATTAAACACATCACATAACCCATTTATCCTCTCCTAATCCCCTCCAAACCCTTGCAGCACCAACTTAAGGTTATGTTGCCAAATTAAGGTTAAGGAGTGTTACTGCATAAAACAGAACCTTTGAATTCAAAACAAAACAAATAATTCAACTTAAGCTTAAACTCTGATATTTTAATTCAATCATAGCAAACATATATATTTTAATTCTTTGCGTTTTTGATCAATGAATCAACTTAAGCTTAAACTCTAATATTTTAATTCAATCATAGCAAACATATATATTTTAATTCTTTGTGTTTTTGATCAATGAATCTCTGACTGATATATTTCTTCCGGAATCCAATCTGAAAGAACTCCCTGGTGACCTGTTCTTTCGGAACTACCGATACTAACATATTCCACCAGTGATATACAGTGTCTCGTAGCAAAGATACATTACATTTTACTCACTCGTCAGGAGTACAAGAGAGCTCATCAAACATGCATATAGTATTATCAAGCCAGAATTCAGCTCGCTCAGCATCATCATCATCAGTAGCTCTGAATTCTTCAACCCTATATTTTCTGAATTTATCAACCGGTGGCTTATTCAATTGCATCGGATCAGTAACTTGTGGCATTACAGGTATTTGAGGAGGAATTAGTGGGGTAGGAAGTTGTTGAACAGCCGGATTTGTCCGAATATACTGAGTAAACCAATCATTCATCATTTGATAAAAGGCTTGTTTAGCCTCTCCCTCTTGGTTACTCAAAGTTGGTCAAGAATCAACTGGCACTGTCACTTGAGCAAGAGCAGGCGCTATACTCTCAACATCATCAGCTACGGCTCGATCGGGATCCATTTACTATACAAAAGCACATTTTCAAATGTCATGAATCATCACACTATCGCAGTATAAAATATGACATGTATAGCTAGACTCACACGTGCTACGTTAGTCCTAGAATCGACTAAATCGTAGCTCTGATACCAATAAAATGTAACACCTCTAACCCATTTTCGTCGTCGGAGTAGGGTTACGAGGCATTACCGGACAAGACACAACTATTATATGTTCATATGATCACTTAAGTCATATTTGAATATATATATAATTTTAGTCACACAGCATTTACAGATCATATCTCAAAATTCAACCGAATTCATATCAAACACACATATAAATATATATAACATTTTACAAGTCAATAAACATGTTTCTAAGTTATACCATAATTACTTAATAAATACCAAACATTTTATTCCATAATAGTATACATGCACTTACTAAACCAAAATCATATGTGGCATTATCAGTATAATACCATGACCGAACATATTATGCACATTTAATTAAGTCACAAAATAATGCACTATTTCATATACCTAATTTACCATATTTAAAATACAAACTCATGATCAAAACACCAGTCAACTTTAGGCACAAATCATGTTCTTCATTATCCGCTTACTATGTACTCAAATCAACTTTTATCTAAACCATCATTTACATCTAGTTTACAATTATACAATCACCATCTTTAACCACAAATAATATATTAATAATATACATAATTTACTAGCATATCATATGCACATACATGGCACGAATTATGTATTCATCATTACAATGATATTGGAATACTTAATAATTATTAAAGACTTTATTACTTAATATTATACCTACTCTTAATAGATCAAACAAATCACAACATAAAGCTTAATGTCCAAAATCATAAGTGACATAAACAATTATATAATATTTTAAAAGACCAAAAACATACATATTTTCCTATTACAAGCTTGAGTATATGTGTACAGCAATTGAGCCATTTCCAAAAATTCATACAAATCATATCACTTTACAATTACTAAGCCAAATCAATATCACTCACGTGTGTGAATCAAAAATTTATCAAGTACACCACATGCATATATAACATGCCTATTACCTGACTAACACATAACAAACCTTAACTAACATTCATTACTTAGCTTATTGCCGAAATACATAATCACATATCACATTATATATATATGATATCACTTCCCAATTGACTTAACCCATGATCAAGTTCAAACATTAACATAATATACCAAACTCACTTCACCTATATGCTTTAACTAAGCTCAACTTATACCGAAACACATAACATATCCTTAACAAAACATATCAAACTTGATTCTCATATATATATATACCATAATCAAATCACCAAAACCAAATATTTATATCATTTGAATAAAAGCATAAAAAAAACCAACTTAACAAAATAAATAAGCCATTTTCGCATGGCTCATGTTTACATATCCCAAAATCAAACACATTAACTAGACTATACATTCCATAAGTTCGAATTCAAACTTTATAAAGTACCAAAGACAGTCGATAATGTGATAGACTTCTCTGACGATCCCCAAGCTCGTAACCAACTTCCAAAATCTATAAAACAAAGAGCAAACACACACAGTAAGCTTCCACAGCTTAGTAAGTCATAAGCAACTGAAACATTTAATCATATACATAATTTAATCTAGCTAAACCGAAATAAACCATCATAAATTCATATACATTTCCAACTTATAATTTCATATATCAAAACATATAAATTTTGCATAAATTTTCCTTTGACCAGATACATATTTGAACATTAGTATATTTAACCTTTACTTTTTGCTACACAAATACACTATCTGACCGAATATATACATTCACATATACATACTCATAGTTCACATTAACATATAATATTTATATCATCAATTCAAACATTCAACTTACCACATTTTCGTTACTTTGTTTTAATACATATCTGAGCCTTTTAATTCGATATTACACTTAATCTTAATTTATCATTGCCCGTTGAACCATTCGGAATTAAAAAGGATACTTGGATAGTCGAACATTTCATACAATGCCAACGTCCCAGACGTGGTCTTACATGTAATCACATATCGATGCCACTGTCCCAGACAGGGTCTTACACGTAAGTCACAAGTCGATGCCAACATCCCAGACGTGGCCTTACACGATAACACATAACGGGATCCTATGTCATGACATATGTATCCTAGCTATTCCTAAGGTTCGTACGAGTCTTTCAGACATCGTAACTCGATCGAATCGATCTCGTAAACATTACTCCCAAGCATATAGACATTCGGCCAACACTTATATACATTCATAAAATCTAATTTAGCATATAAAGTTCACTTATATTCAAAATTAACAGCATTTATTTGCTTAAATACTTACCTCGGATATCGACGAACGGAATAAAACGGTTATTCAATTATTTTTGTTTTCCCCCCGATCCAAGTCTGATTTCTTTGGTTCTTGATCTAAACATATTCAAATTAAACTTATTCAAACACATTTTTATTCAATTTAGTCTAGAAACACATAAATGGGCAAATTACCATTTTGCCCCTAACATTTTTCACTTTTCACAATTTAGTCCCGATTGCATAAAACACAAAATATGCAAAATTTCAATGTTTCATGCTTAGGCCAAATTTACCCCTTGTTCATGCAAATCCATACATTTCATTTATTTCACATTTTAGTCCCTTAATTTATTATTTTTACAATTTAGCTTTAATTACTCAAATTCATCAAAATTTCCAATACAAAACATATTAATCCAAAACATATTTTTCATAATCCATCATCTAACATCACAAAGCTCATAAATTCATCAATGGCTTAACTCAAAATATTCATCAGAATTAAAAATTAAAGCATGGGCTTTGTAAATTTTATAGCAACGATCTCAAAAACGTAAAAATTATCAAAAATCGAGCTCAAAACATACCTAAATCAAGCTCCCAATGTGCCGAACCTTAAAGCCTTCAATTTTTTTCTTTTTCTTTGAGTTTCGGTCAAAAATAAGATGAACATGCATAGTTTATACTTTATGTTTTATTATAATATACCTTAATTACTTATATACCTTATTAACTTTTATTATTTAATATAAATATATTATAAATTAAGTACATAACCGTCCATCACTATGTTTCATGGTAAAATTGCAACATAAAAACCTCCCATTAAAAGAACAAAGCAATTTAGTACTTTAACAAATAGTTAGCAACTTTTACCAGTTATGCGATTAAGTCCTTTTATTAAATCGGACACTCAAACAATAAAATTAAATCACAAAAATTTCGCAGATATCAATTCACACATTATAAACACATAAAATAATATTTAATTATTTTTCTAACTCTGATTTGTGTCCCAAAATCACTGTTTCGATTAGGGTCGAAATCTGACTGTTACATGGCTCGTGTGCCTATTCAGAGTTGGGTCACACGACCGTGTCGCAAGGCCGTGTAACACTCTAATGTCATGTAGTTCAACTTGCACTTAAAATTTAAAAGACACAGGGTCATGTGGGTTGGCCGTGTGTGGCACACAGCCGTGTGACAGCCCGTGTCATAGGTTGTGTGTAGTACAGTTTGCCCCTAAAACAAGCCATTTCAAACACCATTTCTTAACTTTCAAGCTATACCATCTATAGGTACTTTCACATGCTTAAAGTCACATTCAAAACACCAACAACATGCCAAACATTCATCCATCCTATGTCTAACCAATATGTCATTCAAAGGCACCACATTTCACACACCAACTTAGTCCCATTCACCATTTCAAAGTCCTAATTTGAACCTATGCCAACCATACCAAATAACCATTCCAAAACATGTTATCATCTATCATCATTAACTACAACAAGCTTGGCACCACTCAAAAAAGCCAAATCACTTAAATAACTTGTAACCTATTATGTGCCATTTATAATCATTACTAATTTAACCAAAGAATACCAAAAGGATTGATGGATAGTGTGATCACGATCCAACGCAATTCCAACCGGTTAAGCTTTCCAATAACCTACAAAACATAGAAAATAAATACATAAGCAACTAGTGCTTTGTAAGCTCGTATTTGGAACTTAAACTTACAAAACATAAATGATTAAAAATTAGAACATTGCTCATTTAAAATTATGCATACTTTTCCTTCCAATTCACAACACATCACAAGGTGTGTACTAAAAAGCATATCCAATCAATTAAACATGAAATCAATATAAAGTTCAATACATAATTCCTCAATCTTTTACTCAATTTGTTCCCTTTTCATTTTATATTCATATACCATCATTTTCCATTCCATGTTTCCATAACACAATTCTTTCGCATACGCATCCATTCATCAAAACTTAAATCATCCATTAAATCAAATGAAATAACATCAAATACTTGGAAAGTACTCATATAACCATTTAATTCTTTAAACACCAGAAACATCATTAGTTAACATATTTATAGACAAATGAAACATATAATCACACCAAGGCATAATATTCAGTTCAAACTATATTAGTTTAAATATTCATCTATCAAAATATATCACAAATCGCACATGGTGAGTATTAATCCCTTTCTTATTCTCATCAACTCGCCCGCATTTCATAACATTTACATTTCTAAATAAAATAATGTTCTGGAAGGATCATCGATGACCGATGAAATCAAACGTCCCTTGTCTGTTTAGGAGCCAAAGTTGACTCGTTTAAAGTGGAGGCAACTTGGTTATAGGAGGGAAAAAGGTATGATTGTTTCGTATAAAAGAGGTTCTCTTTTAGATTCAAGTTTTGAAAAGATAGGGCACTGCATTTGTAAAAATCAAACCCGGGTCAGTTTTGATTTGGCAATGCTCAAATCGAAGATTAGAAGTCTTCCAGCTTCTAAGCACAATTTTGACTCAATTAGTATCCTGCATAGTTCGAGATAAGCCTGTGACAGGCTTTGGCAAAGAAGACGTTGTGGAAATACGAGTCAAGGTGGAGATTTGTGGAGTTATGCCTCGTTTTTTTCGGCTTTTCTTCTCCCAATTAAACTTTATTTTTAGTTTCTCACTTAAACTTTGATTAATGTAAGTTATTTTAATATTATTTGAACTACAAATAGACCATTTTTTCCACCCTAGAAAAATAACCCATAAAACATTTAGGTATTAGCTTTTACAAGCTTTTAGAGAATTTTATTTTTACGTTTTGAGAGTTCTTATTTTGGGTTTAGGGTTTAGTTTTATCTCAAACTTTTGTACTCTTCATTTTTTTTTTTTTCATTTTAGAGAAATCATCTTTGCTTGTGGTTTTTTATCCACTTCGGAGGGGGTTTTTCACATAAAATATTTGTGTTCAATCTTTTCAATTTTTTCATTATTTTACTTGGTCGTTGCTTAACCGAGTTTATCCCGAACATATTTTTTAAAATAATATTAAAATTGTAAAAAAATGTTTATATTTTTCATTTTGAAGACACTTTTTTTGAAATTATAATTTTATTAATGATTTTTTGAAAATTTATATTTTTTATAAATCTTAAATTATTTTTGGTTTGACATAAAATAAAATAGTGTCATGTTAGCCATGGAAGGTTAAGGGTTAATTAGTTCCAAATAAAAGAGTAGAGGCCAAATTTGTCATTATGCCTTATATATAGAACTCAAAAATAAGTATTTAACGACATAATTTTAATGAATGGACTATTTTACTCCTTTATGTAATGTACATGGACCAATTAGCCCATTTTTCAATAGAGGGATCAAAATGCAATTCAAAGTAGAGTATGGAGAATACTATGGTGCTTTTATCAAATTTTAAAACACTCAAACTAAATCTTCAAAATAGTAGTATAGCATCATTCATATCTATCTGTCATCCCTGTCATTAATTTGGATGTTATATATCAATTTGAATATGACATGAAACATATTTACAACATATAGATTAAATTATAAACATGTGTAACTATGCATGGACAACTTGAATATGATATGTTAAAAATTACTATCAATAAAATTTATGAGAGTTATTCTTATTTTTAACACTTCAAAACCAAATTGTCCATTCAATAAGTACACACGTGTTTATAATTTGTTTCACATGTTTTAAATATGCTACATGTTATATTTGAGTCGGTATTCAACATCAAAGTTATTTGCAAGGCTAATGGAATGACTTAATTGATACGAAATTAATACTTTGAGGACTCAATTAGAATGCTTTAAAATTTAGAACCATTTTAAATTTAGCATAATATCATATTTAGCACTTAACATTTTCATCTATTGTCAATTTGGCCCTTATTATTTTTTGAGCTAAATTTGACCATTAACCTTTTAAAAAGAGTCAAATTTAACCATTTATCTTTTGAAAGAGTCGAAATGAATTTTTTTTCAATGATAATGCTAACTAAAAGGTTTTTTTTTTCTTTTGAATTTTTATAAACTTTTTATATTTTTTTAATTTTGATTTTGAATTATTTCAGTATTTTTATTTTTATAATTTTTGAATTATTTGTTAGCTTGAGATATAAGATAAATAATGTTATGTTAGCATGATGTGCATATGGATTGTCATACAAGTTGTCACGCCAAAAATAGATAAAAATTAATATTTTAGTTATCATTTCCGTTAAAAAAAAGTGATTTGACTTTTTTTTGAAAGGTTAAAAGTCAAATATAACTAAAAAAATAGGGGTCAATTTGAAAAAATATAAACGTTGAAAGCTAAATTTATTATTATACTTTTAAATTTTGTATACTAATTTAAGCAGGTTTGGTGAAAGTAACTATATTATTAAATAATTCATTTAGTGTAAAGCCCATTATGGACCCTCAGAAAAGGGCGATGGCCTAAAGATTTTAAGTTGGGCTTTGATTGTAGATGAAAGTTTACCGTCAACCTTAATTCACTTACGTTGGCTGATGGGGTTTAACATATGTAATTTTTATAATATTTGAATTTGTAAATATATTTTAAAATTATAATTCATTTATTATCTGGATTCAATTTTAATGTTATTATTAGAATTCGGGTTGAATAAATCATCCATAGGTATTTGAATTTGTTGAATATTCTAATTTCATAAGTAAAAAAAAAATCTAAAAAAATTTTAAAATAAAATAGATAAAGGATTACAAACACAAGGATTAAACTCTAAATCTCATGTCAGTCAACTTAAAATCCGCACAAATTTGTGACTGAGTCAATGTCGTGATTGACACAACCGGTTGTTTCTACATGCATAGAAGTTTAATTACATATATAGATGCATGCATAGATGCATATGTGATGCTCACATATAACTCTTAAGCAACGTGGGGTTCCATGGGTGATGCTGTGGGGTAAGTGGTAACAAAGGGAGAGGGTTGGGGCGAGGGACGTGCGGTTCCATTGATTGTGGTTTTACATAAGATTGGACGTGAAAAAGCAAGATGTCGGCCAGAACCTAACAAATGCTTCCCATCGGTAAGATTTAAGCAGATCGGGTTTGGTCGATAAAGAGCCCGCCCCCCCCCCCCGGCCCAATTTGCTCTCTACCCCATGTGCATGTGCTAGCCACGAACCCCTTCACAAGATCACACCAAACTCCAGCTGATGCTTCTTTATGCTTTGGTGCCTTTACACCACCATTGAATTTTGAATGATGAGAGATGAGTATTGATTAGGGCATATAACGGAGTCTTGTCATGAGCCAAAGCCGCTAATGGAATAAACGATAAAGCTAAGCCAACTGCCAATGGAGATGAGACTTTCAGAATCCAAAACCCGACCCTACCCTATCTTTTCTTACTAATTTCTTCAAATAAACATTATTTTTTGTCAAATCCACCCCCCCCCCAAACACTACTGTTTGTTTTTAATACATATATTACAATATTTTGTATTAAGATTTATTTATTTTTATAAATTAAAAATATAATATGTTAAAGAAATGCAATTTAGAAAATAATCAACTTTAAAATATAATTAAAAATAATGTAATTAGAGCAAAAACAAATTAATAATTATCTTTAAAAATTTTAGCAAAATTGTTTTGAACTAAGTAATAAATATTCACAAAAGTGAACGAAATGATATCTGGAAAAAAAAAAGGTTAAACAGTTGCATGCCTTTAAAACAAATAGAACAATTCAATATAAAAAAAAAACACCAAAGAAACTTATGATCAAAAAATTTAAAAAAAAAAACAAAAACAAAAATAAAGAAACCTAACATAAGATTAAGTAATTTTTTTTATAATATGCATGTTGGTTTTATGATTCATGTTCAGAATTTGTGGTTGTTCCTCTTAGCAATATTGTCTTTAAAGTTCAAACTTACGTTATCCTCTTATGAGTGCAATGTGCCTTACCATTTTTTATTAATTAACCTTATTATGTTTAAGGAATTTGACTAACAAACACAATCATGTAATAAGAATGAACCCCAAGAAAGCAGAGATTTTTATTGACTGTAGAAATTAACTAAATCCTAACAATTCCTCTCTTAAACTAAATGTTGGAAGCACTCAATTTATTTTAGACTTAGAACAAACTCCCAATAATTCTCGCAGCTTCAAAAAGACATCCAACTTGAGTGGTTTAGTCATCAAGTCAGTCAATTGTTGTTGTGTGGCACAATGCACCAATTCCATTATACTATCTTTCGGGAGGTCTCGCAATAAATGAAATTGCACATCTATGTGCTTACTATGACCATGCATGGGATTTTTTGAAAGTATGATTGCAAAACTATTATCACAACGAATAATAGTTGTCTTGTCTTGATTTGAATCCGACTTTTGCAACACCCATTTTAACCAAACTACTTGACATGCACACAAGGCAGCAACAATAACTTTAGCCTCTATAGTAGATAAACTTACTACTGGTTTTTTTCTTTTTCTTTTTTTTTTTTTTTTGAAGACCAAGATACTACTCCCGAGATTAATAGAAACACATAGTCAGATGTGCTTTTCTTATCTTCCAAATCTCTAGCATAATCACTATCCGTGTAAGCAATGAGTTCATCATCTCCTCCCTTCCTATAAAAAATCTCAAGCTCAAATGTACCATTCAAATACCTCAACACCATTTTAGCCGCCTATAAATGATGCTTGGTGGAATTCTTCATATACCTACTAATAAGACGTACCACAGACATCATATCCAATCGAGTTGCTATGAGATACATGAGACTACTCACAGTTTGTTTATAGTAAGTCTTGTCTACCTTAAATCCACCCTTATCACACATGAGATTAAAGCTAGGTACTATTGGATTATGGGTAAAATTACTTTTATCCATCTCAAACTTCTATAGTACCTCCAAAGCATAGTTCTTTTTACTAATAAAAATTTCATTTGATCATTGTAAGACCTCCAAACCAAGGAAATATATCATCCTTCCAAGATTTGTTATGTCAAACTCGTGGGAATCTTTAAATTCTACAAACATTAATTCATCATTACCAGTAAAAACAATATCATCAACATAAAAATTTACACTTACGACTTTTTCATCTTTCTTTGTCTTCATGAATAAAATATGTTTATAATCACACTTTTCAAAACTTTCATGAAATATGCTTCTATACGGCTATACCATGCTCGCAGAGCTTGCTTAAACCTGCAAAGTGCCTTATTCAACTTGTAAACTTTTTGCTCATTGCCCTTTTGGACTTAATCACAAGGTTGTTCCATAAAAGCATTTTCATTCAACACATTGTGAAAAAATGCAAATTTTACGTCAAGCTAGTATATGGATCCTCCTCTTTGATTTGTGAGTGCGGTCACCAACAAAATTGTCTCTATATGCACCATAGATGCAAAAACTTTCGAGTAATCGAATCCATGTTGTTGGGCATACCCCTTCACTACAAGTCTGGCCTTGTGATTACTTCTTCATTCTCATCAAATTTAGCCTTATAAACCTATTTAACTCCAATTCTTTTTCATCCTTTAGGAAAATCCAATAATTCCCATATGTTTTTCATGTTTATTGCTTCTATATCTGCATCGATGGCTTGCCTCTATTTTTTACTTTTCACGGCATCTTCTAAGTGAATAGGATCAATGTCAATGTAACACCCCTTGCACGGCCTGATCGTCAGACCTGAGTTACAAAGTGCTACAGAAAAAAAAAGACATTCACATGCAAAGTCATCAAAGAAATCTATTTTAAAGTCATCCTAATTCTAATCTAATCATACACATATAGTAGAGGTATAAACATATATGGGATTAATCAAGTTTTAAAACAACATTATTAGTTTTATATATTTTATAATTCTATATGAAATTTTTCTAAACAAAACAAGCCGAGGTGGTTCGTCAGAAAATGTCCACCCAAAGTCTATTTGCCAGATAACTATCCGTCATGCATTCTTATTACGTTATTATTATCAGCCAAGCAATTCGCATTTATAAGTCTGCCAAATGAATGCATAAGATGATTCGCCATATCCTGGTAGTTATTATGCATGCCAAGACCACTCATTCTAATCATGCTTGCCATATTGGCCAATTTTTGGGCAATATGCCAACTGTTTCAATTTACTTAATTCGCATATCATTTCCCACCTAAACTATTTGTCTAACATTGTGTGTTTATAAAGTCCGTCATTTAACCAAAATAACTTAACACATTCAACACATGAATTCATTTCCATTTCAAGTGTGCTAAGTCTATGCCAACATTCAAACAAGCATCATGAATGATTATATGTATCCTTAAATACCATCATCATTCATTTCACATTCAATGTCACAAAATGGACCTTTAAACCACTAAAACCTTATATACATTCCACTTGACGTAACGTAGAGTTTAAAATAAATCTACCGAAACAAAAGCTGGATAGTGTGAGCAGTGGATCAATCTGCCTGTAAAGTTCTACCAAAATAAAGAAAGGGGAATTTAAACAGAATAAGCATTAAAATGCTTAGTAAGTTCATTTGTTTAATACATTAAACTCACTTCGTAAAACATTCATATATATAACTTAACAAAATTCTCTATCTTGCCAACACATTCGACATGTACAAGGTGAGTACATTGCATTCACACATATAGCATATTCCAAACACTACATTATTCATTCATACCTTATTTTAATTCATATATATCATACCATCAATATTTCTATTTCAGAAATGTTCAGCCGAACGAATCAAACTAAATAGAAGGGAATACGAAGGTAACCATCTGATAACATACCGATTTGCTCATAAGAGTTATTCTAATTGATAACACGCTAGATGCACATAGTGCAAAGCCCATAGGCTAAATATTCTCCCCCGATAACATGCCAAATAGTGCAAAGCCCATAGGTTAAATATTCTCCCCCGATAACATGCCAAATTGCTCATAAAAGCTTTCCAACTGATAACACACCAGATGCACATAGTATAAAACTCGTAGGCTAAATATTCTCCCTTGGTAACACGCCAAATTGCTCATAAGAGCTTTTTAATTGATAACACGCCAGAACCTCCAAAAATATTAAATTGGAAATCCGCAACAAATGCAAGATTTCAAAAAACTTCAGTAAGCTTCCCTCATTTTCTTCACATCTCACTTCTTCTTATACAGTGCACAAATACCCCAATTGGCATGCAAATTGTATCCTCTGTTCATTTGGGCTCCAAGTACATATAAAAACTTTCTTTTTACTAATCAATATTATTCCCACCTTATCAATACAAGTTTACTAACGTTTTCCATATACATTTACATTCAAACATTTCATGAATAAACATAACAACACCATATGAACTTACCTGGTACACTAGCAGAAATTGAACATCAATGATCAATCCGTGATCTTTCCTTTTCCTTTATTATCTACTAGTTGATTAGGTTCTTGATATGCAAAGTCAATTAGTCAAGAGAGATTAGAGTTTTTCTTTCTTCTACAAAGAATGATGTTTTCGATGGAGGAAGACGAGAATGAGACTCTATTTCCATCCACTTCAACCTGTAACACATAATACTTTAATTTCATGGTTAAATGAAAATTAACAGGTGTCCCTACTAAACATTAACACAACTGGAAAAAACATGCAGGAGTCGTTATTTACCACCTTAAACCTTTGTTAATTCTTATTAACTTAATTAACTAGTTATTTGCTAATTCTTACTATTTAGTCTATGCATTTTCATTTCTAACTTGCTAACCGTATTTACGAAATCAAACACCAATAAAAACAAAATAATGAACTTGTAAATATTATTAAATAATATTTACTGACTCTATCATTAGAATTGTGGTCCCAAAACTACTGTTTGCGACATCGCTATAAATTAGGTTATTATAGTCAATAACATCAAACGTGACCATATCAACTTCTTCTTTAGAGAGTCATTCACTTTTTTCATAGTCTCACATCCAAACTGATGGTTTTTTCTTCTTTCCTTAATGCACAGTAGAATAGTGATCTTCAGATAGAGAGTCAAAAGATAGGTTTTCCTCTTAATCATCTGGGCTGAAATCATTATCTTCTTCAAGCTTAACAATAAGAATCGCTTCTTCATCACATTCACCCCACTCCAAATCACACACAATGGATTCTTCATACTCATTATCCCAATCCCAATTCTTGTCTTCTTCAAATACAACATCCCTATTGATAATGATCCTCTATGAAATTGGATCATACAGCCTATAAGCATTTGATTCCTCATTAGCTCTCAACAGAATGCAACAAGAGCTCTTATCATCGAGCTTGGTTCTTGATAAGGATGATTGCAGAAGAAGGATCATAGTTTGTCCAAGTCACAGATTTGACTTAGGGCTCTAAATGTTCGGAAAGAAACTTGGATTTTGAAACAAACTAAAACACAAACGAATCCAAGTTAGATAAAAAAATTGAAGAAAAACAATTGAAATAAATAAACTAAGATGAGTAAAATAGAATAATAAAACAATAAAGAAGAAACTAAAGACGATATATGGAAAAGATGGAACGTGTCATGTAGAAGTCCTAAGGAGTCTTGGAAACAAGAAGAATCCAAACCCCTTTCAAGCGGCTCTAATTTCCCCTCCAAGAAAGAAAACTTAGCAAGAAAAAATTTAAAGATGATCCCACAATCTGAAAAGATTGTTACAATTCCTCTAAAAGAAAACTCAAGAAAAATTCTTAAAAAGGAAAAACTAAAAGAGAAATTGAATAATAACCAATTGAATGAATTATGTATAATGCATATATGCTAGCTAAATAAATCTAAATAAAACTCTTAAGTATACTAGAACTCTAATTAACCTAAACAAGAAGTAGTTTTAAACTAAACTTTCTTGTTGACATAAAATTCTTAAATAACTTAAAATACTTAATAATTATAAAAAATTCAGAAATAATAAAATAATCAGAGCTGATAAATATAATATTAGGATCATATATAATAAAAATTAAGCCTAAAACTCGAACCCAATATGATTTAAACTCAAATTAAAAGCCCGAAACTAGTAATTTCCATCATAATCCCATCCAGAAATTTTGTTCGCACAGTCTTCACTAAAATAGTCATAACTTGAGCTCCCGAACTCAAAATCGAGTTATTCAAAATGTGTTTCGAAGCTAAGAGATAGATCTTCGAATGCCATGCAAACATATTAACCAAGAAATGACTGTATCCCATCTAAAAAGTCGTTACAAGTCTGATGATTTCCCAAACTTGAAAATTAGCAGTTTCAGTGAATGAAATTTAATAAATTTCACCCCATCCGTGCATGTATCATTCCCCATTTCCTCGAAAAGTTTCATCCTTGAATCTTGTCTTTGTTTGAATAAGAAAGAATCATTATCATAGGTGGAATGATTTAATAGAGCTCCTCGCAAAGGATAAACAAATTCATGAAAGAATGGAACAAGTCCACTAGACAAATTTAAGTTAGGGTTAGTGAAAACATAATCATTCCTCTCTTTCAAATAGGTTCTCTTTTTCAATGTGAATTAAACTCTCTAATTTTACCTCGTAGTAATTTTCACTCACCAAAATTGGACCATTAAATTGATTTTTATCGCTCAAAGTCTCTTATTGTAACACCCCTAACCCATATCCGTTGCCGGAACATGGTTATGGAGCATTACCAAAATTTACGGATTAATTACAAACATTTCATAACCTTTAATACATATATCATAACACATTAATATAACACTCATATGGTCCCTTATATAGGCCCTCGAAGCCCAAAATAGGCATTAGAAGTAAATCGAGACTAGACCGGAGACTTCAAGAAGTTTTCTCAAAATGTCAAAAAAAAATTTAAAAACAGGAGGCACACGCCCGTGAGGCCAGACCGTGTGGCTCACACGGCCAGGAGACACGCCCATGTCTTAGGCCGTGTGGGCATTCGATGTGAGACACACGGCCGTGTCCCAGCTCGTGTCCTTACTCATGTAACTCTCTGGCTTGTGTCACACGACCCACCACACACCCGTGTGCTAGGCCATGTGCAAAGTGCAGAGGTCACACGGCCAGGCCACACGCCCATGTGCTAGACCGTGTGTAAAAACCTGGGCATTCTGTTTTGAAATTTCAAAGTGCAGAGGACACACGACCAGACCACATGCCCATATGCCAGGCCATGTGTCACACACGACTGAGACAAACACCCATGTGGACGAAAATAGGCCATTTTAAGGCCACTTTTCTCGTCCTTTTAAGATATCAACTTGCATACAACACTCTCATATACCAATATCTCAACCAAACAACCAAAACAAGCCAAAACACATTCTCAATATGACATAACATCACCAACACTTCATTTACTTATACTTACCTATTTAACTCCATACATAAATTTATCAAGTACTATTATTATCTACTTACCATCAAACAGTTAAGATTCATAACTATATTTCAATTTATTTCGTTATTAAACCAACCCTATACATGCCATATAAACCAAAATTTACATTGCAAAACTACCGGATTAAACTGGATAATGTGGCTTGATGTATCGATCCGATCCTTCGATCTCATATTAATCTACAAGAAACATTAAACAACGCGAGTAAGCTTATTGAAGCTTAGTAAGTTCATAGGCTTTAAATATAAATCTTACTGAACATATTAAATATTCCATTTAGATTAAGCATTTCACAAACATTTCCTACCAATCACAACTTCGATTGATGAATTCACATAATTGAGCTCAATATCAACAATTACTTAATTTTTTTCACATTAATTCCATATATCACTTACCACTTTTGATCAAATTAGAGAACGCCTTATGGATTTGAGTACATCATTTTCTCTGTGCCATAGTAAAACTATGGTCTTACACATGTATTGCCATGGCCCTACTATGGTCTTACATTCATAATGCCATAACCCAGTTATGGTATTATCATCAGGATGCCATAGCCCAGCTATAGTCTTACACGTATATATACTACTATGGTCCAACCATGGTCTTACGTCCAAGGTTCTATAACCCAGTTATGGTCTTTTCATTAAAATGACATAGCCCAGCTATGGTCTTACATTTAAACATTGCCATGGTCCAACCATGGTCTTATCCGTCAATTCATCTTGTGTCACGGAACGATCGTACTCAATCCTACGTTCCACTTAATTTGAACTTTCAATTCAATTTTCATATTTTTACAATAATCATAATTCAATAAAAAAATATGAAATAATACATTATATCATTCCTAAATTAACAATTAATCATGAAAGTTCAACCATATGAACTTACCTGGGCCAATTTGTAGAATTTGTTGTAATTCAGGGACTATTCAGCTAATTTCCCTTTTTTCACGATTTTCTTCAGGTTCTTGATCTATAATATAAAATTATTCATTCATTAGCATCTAATTCAATTCTAATTCACTTCACAATTTATACCCCTCAATTTTTGAAATTACACATTTACCCCAACTTTTACATTTTTTACACTCACTCAAAAACACTCTGTAAATATTTTTATAAATATTTACGGCTTAATTTATGAAATCGAGGTCTCAATACCTCGTTTTTGAGACTAATTAACCTAATACTTATTTCTAAAGCACAAATCACTATTTCATAGCTTTCTTAAATTCACGATTGGCTCATAAACACTAAATAATAAAATTTTCAAACTCACTTGTAAGATTTTAGTGGTCTCGAACCACTGTTTCCAACATCACTAAAAATTGGGCTGTTACACTTATCTTGCAGTTTTTTTACATGAATTATCCTCACTTCCCTTTAACCCCTCACAAAAAGTTTGCAAATTGAATTCATCATAATAAAACTATTTAAGAAGATAATTAAGGTCTAAATCATCCAAATTTATAGGCTCTAGGAAACAATTCTTACTATCAACTTTTTTGGTTCATAATGTTCACTCTCACTTTCATTACAGTTCGCACTATTACTATCAACTTCTACGACATCAACTTTGAAACAAGGTGCAATGTTAGATATAGACTCAACAATAGGCACAAAATCACACTTACTATATTTACAAGTGGTGTCACTTGAAGTTTTTTGCTCATTTATATCATCATCATCAATGATAGCAGTAGACGAAGACTCCTCAATAGGCTTTGTGTCATACTTACGTTCCTCGACTTGCAAGGATACTTTCTTAAATGAATATGTTGGACATTTAGAGGCTTTGTGATCCTTCACATTACACCACATGCACTTGCTAGCTCGTTCTCTCTGCTCTACCATAAGTCGTTTAAGCTTGCAGAAGATGTCATGTTTTTTGTACCAATGCCTTTCTTGACAAGTCCATAAACAATAGAAGGTTGAACGATATTGGAAACAACATGCCTGTGTGGGTTTTTTACAAATATGACATCTATGCTTGCCCAAGTTTTATCATTTTTAGTTTTCATTTGAGCCAAAGTTTGGCTAAAATTTTGTTGAACTGGCTCGTGATGAAGGACTTGAGTTTCCAATGTGTCGAATTTATTTTCCAAACGCTCTTGCGCCTCTTTGAAATCTCTCTAAATTTCATCGAACTGTGTTGTAACTTGGTCCATGGTATCCATGGATGAATCATGCTCCTCGTCCTTATTACATGTACGTACCATTATTAGAGGTTGAAATCAAAACACTCAGGAAAAAAAGAAGAAGGAGAAGAAGAAGCAAACCCCACTGTTATGTACTCAAAAATAATATCAAATTCTCAATGAGGTAAGAATTAATCTTATGATTCTTTTAAAAGTGTTTATATCAATTAATCAGAATATATTAGAATCAAACTAACAAAGCAAATCTAGTAGTATTATGAGTCCAAAATCAGCTAGACACCAAAATATTGTGTTGCACGCAGGTAGGAATGTGTTACATGCTTTAACTTACTAACACAAGAAACAATAAAGTGTTAGAATGTGTAAAGGAACAATAAAAAGCAAAAACAAATGAAAACCTAAGACTAAGAGTCAATGAAATCCCTGAAACCCGAAAACCTGAAAAAAATCGTGAAGCAACTTGACAAACTTCGTTGAAGGTGTTCCTGATTTCCACAAATCACAAAATTTAAACTGGAGCCTCCTCAAATAATGTATATTTGATTTGGAAATTTCAGCACGAAATCCAACCCACAGACTATTTTTTTTAGTTTGTTCTTTCTTCGTATTTTTCTTTTTTGTACTTTTTCAATCACTTTTTTTGTGGAAAATATTTTTTTTATATTCTAAAATAGTGACAATAAATAGTATGTAAAATTTCAAATCATTTGAAAAACATTTACCTGTTGGAAAATATTTTTTCTGAAAACTTTCTAGGTAAAACAAAATTGTTTTGAGGCTATTTGTTGGAAATCAATTTTATAAGAACACAAAGAACACCTAAAATGCCCAAATCTAATACCAAATGATAAGGATGATTGTGGAAGAAGGATTATAGATTGTCCAAGTCGCAAATTTAACTTGGGACGTTCGGAAAGAAACTTGGATCTTGAAACAACCTGAAACACAAACGAATTCAAGTTGGATAAAAAAAATTGAAGAAAAACAATTGAAATAAATAAACTAAGATAAGTAAAATAGAACAATAAAGAAGAAAATAAGGAAGATAGATGGAAAAGATGGAACGTGGCATGTAAAAGTCCTAAGGAGCCTTGATAATAAGAAGAATCTACAACCCCTTTCAAACGACTCTAATTTCCCCCTCAAGGAAAAAAAAATTGGTAAGAAAAAGTTTGAAGATGATTCCCACAATCTGAAAAGATTGTTAAAACTCTTCTAAAAGAAAACTCAAGAAAAATTATTAAAAAAGAAAAACTCAAAGAGAATTTGAATAATAATCAATTGAATGAATTGTATACAATGAAAAGGTCTTTATATAGACTAGCTAAATAAATTTAAATAAAACTCTTAAGTATATTACAACTCTAATTAACCTAATCAAGAAGTAGTTTTAAACTAAATTTTCTTCTTGACATAAAACTCCTAAATAACTTAAAATACTTAATAATTATAAAAAATTAGAATAATAAAATAATAAGAGCTAATAAATACAATATTGAGCTCATATATAATAAAAATTAACCCTAAAACTCGAACCTAATATGATTTAAACTCGAATTAGAAGCCTAAAACTAGTAATTCCCGTTATAATCCCGTCTAGAAATTCTACTCGTGCAATATTCACTAAAATGGTCATAGCTTGAGCTCCCGAACTCAAAATCGAGTGATTCAAAGTGCGTTTTGAATCTAAGAGATAGGTTTTAGAAAGCCATGTGGACATCTTATCCAAGAAATGGCTAGATTCGATCCAAAAAGTCGTCGCAAGTCTAATGATTTCCCAAACTTGAAAATTGACAGCTTCGATTAATGAAATTTAATAAATTTCACTCCATCTGTGCATGTATCAGTTCTAGCTTTGACAGGCACATACACATAAGAAAGGTAGCAAAAAACTCTAAAGTACTCAACTGAAGGCTTGTCTCCACTCCATGTTTCCTTTGAAGTCATATTTTCACTACTCGCATAGGACTTCAATTCAAAACATGTATTGTTTAATTAACTGCTTCAAGCCAGAAGGTCTTGAGAGTTTTCTTTTATGAAAGAATGATATGAACCATATTCATGATGGTTCTATTCTTTCCCTCCACAACTTTGCTCTTTTGTGGTGTGAATTTAGTTGTCAATTTTTTATACCAATCACGTCATTATGTTAACTTAGCCGTTTTTTTGGACATTGAATACTAATTTGAATATGATAGAAAGCCTATTTAAAATATGTGCAACAGTTTATAAACATATATATACTTATAACATAAACATGTTGGATATGAAAAACAAACAGTATCAAAAAAAAATTAAGCGGATCATTTTCTTTTCGTTTTTTATTTTAAAAACATTAAATCCAAGTTAATGGGGAAGTTACACACCACGTTTACAATTCGACTTACATATTTTAAATATGTTTCACATCAAAATTGAACTAGTATTAATACCCAAACTAATGACTAAGTTAACAAAAGGACATATTTGATGTGATATTAGTAATTTCAAAATTCAATTAAAATAATTTGAGGTTTGGAAACAATTTAATATATGTGGTACACGTACATGATTGATCACATTATTTTGTGTTCAAATTATTATAAATTTTTTAATGGAATTATAATAGTTTTATACTTTTGCAATTTTGTTTACGTAGATTTTGACATGTTCATTTATATGCATCATAGTTATGTAAATTTTCGCATAGTTTGTAATTCGTTATAATGACTCATTTAAAAAATAATTTTATATAAATTATAATACATATTATAGTTTTATTGTGCATATTTTACTTTTTAGTGTCATCAAATATTCTTATTCTTATTATTATTATTTTTGTGATATGTCTTAATACATCTCATATTTTATATCTTTTATTATTGTTTATTCTTAACTTTAAATTCATTTATTTAAAAATTAAATTATTACACATTAATAAAAATATATATTATTATTTCGTAGAAAAAATATTATTTAACAATCCAAAGCGAAATGAGAGAATATTCTACCGGTATTAAATGAAATCACTAAACGTACTAAATTATTTCCTAAATTTTTAGGATAATTAATATTTTAACTTTTTATATGGACACGTGTCAATCATTTAGGATGCCATTTTTTGAAATAATAGGTTGTCGTCTATGATTTCTTTTTCTTTTTATCTATATATTTTTTCTATGAACTTAAAATTCAATCTAATTCATCTAAATAAATTTAATTTGACTATAAAAAGTCAAAGAATATAAGCTCGAATTTGAGCAAAATTTTAAGTAGACATTAACCCCAAAACTTAAATAACGACAACTTAGAAAGATTTCAATCAAAATAATCTTAATTTGAAATTATTGAAACAAATATTACGAGCTAAGTCAAACCTAAATTAATCATAAAATTTTTCAAGTTCCGACTTAAAAATTGAGCCTCAAAAATTATTTAAACTCAAAAATCAAACTTTAATCTTAAATGATGTGAATCCAAAATAAACTTAACTCGAAACAATCCAAATTCAAAATTAATATGAACTTGAAACTAACGTGAACACAAATCTATCTCGAAACAAAATGACTTAAGAATTTTACAACTTAATTTATATTGAATCAACCCAAAACTAATCTAATTTTCCTCAATTGATATGTCACCCAAAAAAGGGTCATGTGTATAATTTATTTATTATTTTAAATACCAATTGAAAACACAATAAATTTTAAATTTCTTTTTATAAAATTAAAAAACCTCACTACGACTATATCGAATAATTCTTCAATTTACATTTACTTATGTGCGGTGAAGATGAGATCTTACTAGTCTAGGATGCTAGTAGCACAGTAATTGAAAGCATTAATTTGTTGTTGTTTTTCACATTGATATAATCCCTGAATCTGGTATTGATTTAGTCTTTGTGGTAAAACCAATTATGATTCGCACAGTTCTGACTCTTGTTGTCCAACGCAATTGGTAATTGCATCAAATTGACATAATCAATGCCTTTCTACAAGGCAAACTTGACAATGGTGTCTACATGTCCCAGCCTCCCAGTTTCAAGCATCCTAATTTTCCAAATTATGTCTAACGGTTGCAAAAGGTCATTTATGGACTCCAACAAGCACCTAAAACATGGTACGATGCTCTTACAACTTGGTGAAAATTGGATTCAAAATGTCTGCATGCGACAATTCTCTAGTTGTCCTACATAATATGGGAGCTACTCTTTATATATTGATATATATAGATGATTCATCATATCATCGGTAATAATAAATCGTTTATTCAAAATGTTATTCAATTACTTGTTAAGCAATTTTCACTTAAATATCTTAGATTGTTGCATTCTTTCTTAAGTATTAAAGTTCTTTGTGATGAGAACAGATTATTCTTGACTCAATCTAAATATAATCAAAAGGTACTTCATAATTATAATATGCACGAGAGTAAAGATATTCAATTGTTTATGAGTATGTTTGAGACATTAATTGTTTATGATGAAGCTCCTAAAATAGATGCCAAGGACTATGGGAGTGTCCTAGAAAACTTCAATATCTATCTTTCACAAGACCAGACAAATTTTTATCAATCAATAAGCTTACTCAATTCAGCAACTCCCCATCCGTTAATCACTAAAAAACAATAAAAAGTTTCCTTCGATTTCTCAAGGAAACTGTCTTTTTTATAGCATTTGTATTTCCTCTAAGTCCATTCTTCTCTCTACATGTATGACAATGTTAATTCTGTCATCGGGGATATCATCTATTTTGGGTCTACTCCAACTTCTTGATGTTCTAAAAAACAATACTATTTCTCATTTATTTATGAAAGTAGAATATCGTGCTGTAATTGTTGCTCTTTCCGAAACAAATTAGATAACACACTTGCTCAAAGACCTCATGTCTTACTCCCACCTTGCCATTGATTATGTGACAATATTGGTGTCACCTATATTGCTACAAATTCAGTGCACCACACCAAATTAAAACATTTAGAAATTAATATTCACTTTGTTCATGAACAAGTGCGATGTTGTCAAGTTTGTTTTACTTATATTCATTCCCCTGACCAACTTGCTGATCCTTTCACCAAGATTTTGTCGAATTTTACCTTTCAATGAATTCTTCCCAAGTTAGGTGTTGTTGCACCACACCTAACTTACACTCATTATTTTGAATTACTTTCTTTGATTTTTATTCTCTGCAAACTTTTTTTTTTCTCTAAAATGGGATTTTATGTAATTTTTATAATGATTTTACAGATAAATAAGATCTTCTCATGAGAAAAACAATGAGAAGGATTTGAACTTCTGAATTACACTTTATTTCTTGATTTCCACTTCACCCTTACTTTTATCTCCCACAAACAAGTGATTAAATCATACAACTAGAATCAGTAATCATTTCATGACTATATGGTTAAGAAAAGGTGGATTATCTTTAGAACGATATCATAGCTTAATTAAACCCTAAACTTCAAAAAAGGAAATTACAATCATCAATAATAATCAAAGAAATGGGGTTCTGAATTAATTGTTAATTTGGTATTCATAGCTGGGCTCATAACACGAAGCGGTCAAGAAAGAAAAGAAAATTATACTCCAAATATCTTTCCTTTCAATCTTTCTTATCTGTCAAATTGAATTCCAGGTCTCGCAGATATTGCAGTCTCTTTCTTTCCATTTCCTTTTTCTTTTCTTTTTTGTTTAATCTATCACCTTCTTATCATGCAACTGTTGATGGATATGACGTAAAGTAATTCATAAAAAATAAAAAAAGGGAAAAAGCTTTTGCTTAGGAACTCAAATAAGCCTACATTTTTATTATAGGATAATTAAGCTTACTTTAATATTTATATTATTTTCTTTTTACTATATCCATTTTCTTCTTTTAATTTTAAAATTCTAAAAATTTGATAATATGATATTATAAGACTGTATCACATTAGTATTTAAAATTTTATATAAATTTTTAAAGTATTATAATTTTAAAGTGCTACATTCAGTGATCAATAGTAAAACATATTAGACCATAAATTCTCATTTCAATTAATTATTCAACCGATAATAATTAATTAATTAATTAAAATTTTATAAAAATAAAATATATATAAACTAGTTCAACCTATTTAACTGTCGATTTTTATCTTAATTTTTGGTTGTTACTAATTTTAAGCAATTTTTGAGTCAATTAGTTCAACTTCTTTACTTAAACTGTTATATAGATCAACTATAAATTTGTCCAATCCTATCATATTTTAATAACATTAATTACATTATCAAATTTTAATAGAATCTAAGTTTAAAAACTAAAATAGATTTATTTGTCAAATTTAAAAATAAAAATAAATAAATAATAGTATAAATATTAAAATAAAATAATTTATTAAATTTATGGACTGAAAATTATATTATTGTTTTATTATATCCTATCAAGCGGCATTGCCACCCACATACATTCACTGCTTTTTCACTGCGTCAAAATTTATAAACCAGTGACGTCTCTCTTAACATTTCTCCTCTGCTTTTATTCTTATGCTGTTGTGATGGATTCGCGTACTATGCCCTCTTTTTTACCCTTTTATCTGTCTCTTCGAGCCCTAGCCCTGGGAACTTCTGCTCTTAGACCCCTAACCCTAACTCTAACCCTGACACAAAACCCTTAACTCAGATGTTGCAATAAAAAGGGAAGAACCATAAGTTAAACCTTCTCTTTCTTTTTGGGTTTATTGGCTTTTATAGCAAAATACCAGTATTAATGTTATGGAAAAACTAATATACATACATTATGTTTGAAGAAATGAAAAACGAAAAAGAAATGTTACTTTAAAAAAACAAGAAAAACGAAAAAGAAAGGTGTCCCACCCTGGGAACTCTTTTCCTTTCTCTAGGTTTTCTTAATAATTTAGTAGTGGGTAAACGTTGAATCTGATTAAATTTGAGTCGAGTTTATATATAATATTAATATATTTTTTGTTTAAATTTAGCTAGATTTAAAATATTGATTTAAAATTTTATTCAAATTTATTCATATTTATAAATGGCTAATTCAAATGGTACGTTTATATTTTTAAAAAAATTAAATATGTATTTATATTATTTTTAATTCAATATTTAATATTTTTATTTATTAAAATATATATAATCACTTTAGCAATTTTTAATGTTTAAAACATTACTATATATTTAACTTTAATATGTTATAAATTACGTAATATATAAAAATACTATACCATAAAATATTACTAACCTAAAAATGGGCCAAGTCGGGTTCAGGCCTTGCATATTCAAGTCCAAACTCGGTCCATATTTTAAACGGATTTAATTTTTTTGCCCAAACCTATTTTTCGAGCATAATATTTTTGTCCAAATCCTTTCAAATTTTGAGTAGATCTTCGAGCTTGAACAGTTAACCTGAACCATGAACAATATTTAATTTTATAAAATATATTTAAAAAATCACACATAATTAAATATCAACATGAGAAACTATAACTTTTAACATCTTTATTTTGCATTTTTCAATTTTCAAGTAAAATCTTATTTATATTTATCTATTTTTTATAAATATATTTTATTACATAATTTTTTTTATTTACATTGTGAGTATATTATAATTTAGCATTAGTATTGTGTTTTAATATGTTGTCAGTGGCCAACAAAGTAAGGATGCAATAGTCAATCTCATTATTTGATACTCCAATGGTGAAAGTTCAATCACGAAAGCCCTCTCTGATTTATGAGTATAGAAAAATAGGGTAATATAATTTTATTTATATTTATTTTGGTGCCTATAATCTTTTTTTTTATTTTGATCCCTAAATTTGAAAAATATAAAAATTTAATTATGTGATATAATTGATGTCACATTTAATATTTTAATAATTAGATATGTGGTTGAACATGTCATATCATCATTTTTTTATTCAACCAGTTCAATCGATTCAACTGACATATCAACAATAATTAAATAAGTAAATAAGAATTTATAAAAATCTAAAAAATATAAAAAAAAAAATCTTCAACTATTAATTTTTGTCTCGGTTTTCTATTTTTATCAATTTCAAGTAATTTTTAAGTCAAATGGTTCAACCCCTTTGTTCAAATCATTATATGGATTAATTCTTAGCCCTACAACCTGGTTTTGTTTCAGTAACACTAATTACATTATCAAATATGGATACAAATATGGATGCTAAAGTAAATCCGATTTCCAATTTTGAGAATAAATTATATTATAATAATAAAAAACTGCCAAATGCATTTATTGCAAACTCTTAATTATGTTCAATGGTTTGTGTGATTTTACACCACGAACATTAGACTTTGGTCCATCGTTGTTCTTTGGGTTTTATAGTAGGTGGGTGCATTTGCTGCAATATTCTACTTTCTTGAAGAATGTTTGGAATATGATATTATAGTTAATATTAATAGTTACAGATGAGACTAATAACTTTATAAAGCACGAGTGACTACTTTCATATCGAGAATCCTTCTTTGAAATAACAAAATTATTAGGACGATATCAATATTTGCCTTGATTATATGTAACTTTCAATGCAGCTAATGAGAGTTGGATTGGTTTAGTGCCGAGTCAAATTATCAAATTGAACATGGAAGAAAATTTTGCAAACTGATACTGCAGGGTGTGCTGTATTGCGTACCAAGGTTTTTAGTGAAAACTATGCATGGAAAGTAGTTCAACAGAAAGTTTTGCATATATTCACATATTACTACAACACTTATGTACGGGATCCACTGCTTCCCTGGAAGAAGCACATGTATGTATGTTGTTTTGCCGTTTGTATAACATCCGTTTCAATGTAAGCAAGCTAAACTAGCATAGTATAAGATTCTCCAATAATAAAAGACTTTTTTTTTTTTTTCCTAAATTTAACTGCAGCATCAGGATATATATATATATTAATATCGGAATGCATGAAATATTCTATATGCTAGGCTTGTATTCATCGTGCACAACATGATATAGTCTTTGATAATGAGAGTTTGCAACCAAATCCCGTCTTGAAAGTGAAAGGAGAATATATATATGCTTATATATGTGAGCTAAAAAGCAAGGATAGGTACCATGGTAGCGATTGCAGAAAGCAGTATTAATTCAGTAAGATAGGAGCATAGCATAAGAAGAAGGGGGTAGTGTTAGTGTGTGGCAAAAAGAAATTTTGGTGGATTCATAGGGAGACAATTTGTTGAAGCTTGATTGGAGCCGTATCTAATGGACGCATGGTGCTCTCATACACACATAGCTTTGATAGATGGGGAGAGAGAGAGAGACATTCGGACTGTCCCACTTGGTTTACCAGCTTTTTGTAGTTGAAAACAACTTTATCTTTTCCATATTTTCTATGTTAAATAATTGCGGATTAGATGCTATGGGTGGGACTAACAATGAGTGTAAGAGATTTTTAATATCTCAAGGAAAAAGGATTTTGTCTAGCGTGTTCTGTTCATCTTCACTCCCCTTGTCCTTTTATCTATCAAATTTTTGCCTCTTCCAAAAATCACACCCTTTATTACTCTTTTATTACGCAAGCTTCAATATCTGGGGTTTTTTAATTATACTTTTTTTTTTCACGAGAATAAAGTATATTTTACGATAAATTATTTATATTTTTCAGAATAATTGTATTGAGAAGATTTATTATTGTTACGATAAAAAAAATTCTTAAATTTTTTATGTTTTACAATAACATCAAACTTCAATTAAATTCAAAATTCAGCCCAATTAGATTTTGAAATAGAAATAAAGTTAATTTTATTACCTTAATTTATAAGATTAAAACTCAAAAGTTTATACTAAATTCGTATTCTCCCTTATTTTTTCTCCTATAAAGAGGTTTTTTAACCCTAATCATTTGGGCAAACAGCAATAACTCACCGACTCTCCCCTCTCCCGTTCCCTCTTCTTTGATCCTTTCTTTCATCTCCATCTTTTCATCTCACTTTCTTTCTCCTTTCTTTTACATATTTGGGGCTCCTTTGTCGATCGTTGATCTTCATTTGCTAGTTGAAGTTGTTCTCCAACCTTTATCTTTCTCATTTTCTTTATAAATATATAATCTTGAAAATTATTATCACTTTCATAAATATTAGATGTATTCATCTCCGTTCTACCCACTGCACTTCAATTTAATTTTTGTTACTTATTTTTAGTATTTATAATTTTTTAAAGTTAAATAAATATATAAATATAAAATATATGGTTTTTTTTCTATATGGCGTTATTACATTTTTACCTTTTAAAATGATAATTTTATATAATGGAACGAGTCGAGTCGAGGCAGGATAAACAATTATCGTAATTGTTCCATACCCACTATCTAAAATAGAAAATGCACCTTGCCCCAAATCCACTTTTCAAACAATTTCAAACAAAAAAAATTTACTCCATTTGAAGTGGATCAATTTGGGTCATCTCAATTCCTTCTTCACCCATTTTCCCTCTTTCTTTATTTTTTCTCTCTCCCTTTCCTTCCATCCATCATCCTTTCTTTCCTTTTTGCCATGTCTCCTACTTCTTCATCCACCCCCCCCCCCTTTTTTTTTGACATAATAGGCTTGTGTTGCTCGAAAAAATAAGTTTCCTAAGACTTTGTCCACTAGCTTCTCCTTAGGAAGCTTTTTTTGAGTCAATGAAGATCGAAGTTTTCTTTAGTCAATGGTGATTCAATGTTCTCGGCTATGTGGTAACTTGATTAATTGAGTCCAAACTAGTTTTTTTTTTTTTTTTTTTTTTTTTACATATGATCTAAAGATTTACGTTTTATGAGGTTTCACAAGTTTTTGTGAGGGGCAAATTCATTAATGTCAGATCCAATGCACCTAGTCGCATATTTCATTCTAGTAGTTGAGCACCCAATGATGTGATTCAATGCACCGATCCGTATATTTCATTCCGGTGGTTGAGCACCCAATTATGTGACTTTCGCATTCTTATTAGCATTATTTCTTAAGGTTTGATATTTTCTCGACATGATTTGACTTTCAACCAAGTGTTTATTTAATGTATGTTTCTTTAAACATAATTTTCAATATACTAGTCTTCATGGCTCCTTTCCTTCGATTATAATGAACTACATATCATTAAAATTCTATTTAAACAAAAAAAAAAACCACTTGAACATATTTAGAAATATCGATTTTTTTACTATTCAACCTAAAAAATGTTGGTATTATAAATATATTTGCAAGTTAATGTTATAGAGAAATAAAAACTCATTTCACCCTAAACGAGTTTAATATAACTTGGGTCAATTATACTAGCTTGGGTCAATTATACTAGACATTCTCTAAGGCACGTAATTTAAGTTAATCCCAAACTTCAAAATGTTAAACTTGTATCATGAAATAATTTTATCAGTGCGTCTCTTTATTAGCGTAGTCATACCTTAGACATTAAATGTTTATTTGGACTTAATATAAAGTGTATTTATAATATGTGATTAAATATTAAATTCGTATATACTTATTACATGAAAAGTTTAAATTTTTTAACAAAAAGAGAGAAATTTGAATTTGAGATGTTACCAAAAAAAACATTGATTACACTATCTACTTTTAACACAATAGACCGAACTATTTATGCAGTAGGTATATGTAAGTAGTTTATAATATTGGTATGTAGTAATATATTTTTATCTAAAAGAATTTAACTAATTATAATTATTAAATGATAGATCATGTGTTGAAAAGTCATAACTTTTGTATGAAAAGTTATTATATAAAAACATAACTTTATGTAAAATTATTTATAAAATATTACAACCTTATAAAAGATATCTTATTAAAAGATACATCCATATAAAAAGGTATTTCATAAAAAGATACACCTATTGAATGATTATATAAATAACCATTTTCATTATTTTGCTTGGAGTGTTAAGGGTTTTGTTGTATTTTAGAAATATTTTTCCATACTTCAAAGCCATCATATTTTAGTAACTTCATTTTTATTTTTCTTGTTTCAAAGTCACGGTCTATTTTCTAACGATATATCCATGTTTTAAATATTCTCTGCATCAAATCGAATATGACATTTAGCGCTCAAGTTAAATTAAAGCCAATATAATGGTCTAGTTGATATGATATTAAGGAGGCGATTGATTCACTGAATGTAAGATTACTTTTAGTAATATGATAAGATTGCGGAAATGTAATACTACTCAACATACTACTAAGTATGTTATATTATCTTTTATGATTTATTTAGTTGAAATGTAAGATTTTGTTGCAAGAATGTCCACTTATCCCTCTTCACATTTGAGGAAAATCCAATAAACCCATTTGAGATCTATTTACTAAGAAAATTTTAAAATAAATATATATACCCTTATTGTTATTTATCCATGTTTTCTATTTATTTTATTGATTTTCCTATTTTTAGTTACAATTAAAAAAATTATTTACATATTGAAGTGGTATAAAATTAAATATATTTGAATTATTTTATAAATAATTATATATGTTTTAAAATGTATATTTAATTCATTTATATATTAAAATTGAAATGAATTAATTAATTTTTATTTAAAATTAATTAGTTATCATTAATTAAAAGATTCTGATGAAAAAATAATTTGACTAGAACATAAAATTAAAAAAATAAAAAAAATTCATCTCAAAGTTAATATTATAAATAATTAAAAATTAAAATTTTAACATGTACTTGCATAATAAATTATTAAAAATAAACAAAATATTAAAAAAACAAAATATAATCATCATTAATAACAATTTTTACATAATAACTTACAATTAATTAAACCTTAACTTAATAGTAAGACTAAGGCCCTAAGATATCTCATGTTCTCGTTTCACTCTATGTAAATTGTGAATGAGTTCTTAGTTTATATTTATTATGATTTATATTTCACTATATGTGGACTTTGTATAGTTTTATTCGGGTATAAATCATATGTTGATTATCGGTTTGGTCATACTTTATAATGATTAAATTTAATTATAGTTATTTGGATGTAGTTCTTTGTAATTGTAATTGTGACTGTACATATAACATTAAAAAAATATTTACATATATTAATTTAAAAATACATTATGTTTAACATATGATAATATTATAATATAGTGCAATTTATAACACAAATTAATAATAATTAATACATTTTTATAGATATTAGATCTTTATTATTTTAATTAAAAATGATTGGATATAAAAATTAAAAATTAAAAATAAATATTATACTAATTAATTAATAAATGGTAAAGTTGTTTTTTAATTTAAAATTCATTTGAAAATGAAACCCTAAAAGGGTAAATGAATCATACGACGGGTAAGTAGATTTTTGTTCAAGCCTCAGCTGTTTGAATATATTTTTCTTACCTAATTTGTTATGTTCATAAAACTTATTTTTAGCATGTATAAGTATAAAATTTAAAATAATTTCAAACGTTATTAGAAAATTTGCAATGGGTACTGTCGAATGTCACTTAAGTCATTCAACACAATTTATTTCAACATTTTTAGAATGCAAATTATTTCTTTCCCTATAGATGAATTTTTGAAATTTACAATAAAATTAACAAAATAACATATATTTCTCAAAATATATATTAGAATTTATTTTTTAAAATAATTGTATTTTTGAAATGAAAAAATTAGTGACAAAAATATACATATTATTAATTCCAATGTGACATAAGACCTATTAAAGAAGTATTAGGTAATCCAAAGATATAAGTGTTGTGATAAGTTGTGTTGAATGAGTTAAGTGGCACTCAACAATACCCATTGCAAACAACCATTGAGACGGTGAAATTACTTGCCATATTTGAGTTGGCAATTTAATGAAACAAAATCTTTGGATTAGTTAATGTGTTGATATTTTGAAAATGTTATGGTTCATCTATCGAAACCAATTAGTGACTATTCAAGATTGGATTGGATTGGATTGGATTGGATTCGAATGAATCAAGATAACCTTTGGTTTAAGGAGATTCAATCGAGATTGTGCTGCTGATTTTAAGAGATCATATGTTCGACATATTGTGCTTTTAATTGTTTATATTGTAATGGCTATTTTCCAAGAGTTGCTTTGTATTCATTTAGATTCTATATTATCAAGTCGAACTTAATATATTCTAGGAGATTTGTCTAGGTTATGTATGAGAGCATACTGAGAGCATTTGTATTCGTTCATTGAGGAACTTTTTTTGTGACAGTGCAAACTGTTTTGTAAAACTTGTGTGTTTACTACCCAATTTCTAAAGGGAGGATTTGGAGGTGAGTGTTCTAGTCTTTAGGTACAAAGGTGAGATTTTTATACTTGGGAAGTAATAGAGTGTAATTCACTTGTTGTATTATGAATTAAAGATAGTGGAATTGCTCACTGAGTTAGTATTCGCAGACATAGGAAAACCTAATTGCGTAAACAAAGTCTTAGTGTTCTTTATTTTTGTTTTCGGGAAACCTAACTGTGTAAACAAAGTCTTAGTGTTCTTTGTTTTTGTTTTCATAGTTTTTGGCGGTGTCAGCCATAATGGCAGTTGCAGCACTTCCATTAGCCACTTTGATATTCAATAAACAACAACTATAGCCACAATAAGTATTAATATAATTGAATCTAATTCATTTGATAAAAAAATAATTAAGGTGTTGTTTGATAGGTAGCCACAATTAAGTGTTTTATAAGTGTTGAATTTACGTTATAAAATTGCTTGTTATGTTAGTAAAAATTAAATACTAAAAATAATTATATCATTTGATAATAATAAATCTTACTTTTTTTTTATTGAAAGTTACTTATTTCTTAGTTTAATATTATTAATATTATTTTGGAGAGTTTTGGATAAAAATTATATATAATAAATTGAACATTTCGTTTTATTAACAAAAGTAAATAGAAAATTGATTTTGAATATTGTTTTTAAAAATAAAATCAACTAAAAAAAACTGAATTAAGTGAAAATTTATTATGGTAATCAAACACATATATAAAAAAAAAAAAGATGTTTAAACTTTTCAATGATTTATTAAACACAACTAAGGTTATGTTTGATTAATTGAAAAATTAAGATATAATAAACCAAAATTATAAGAAAGAGAAAAAATTGTAATAAAATCAATAATACCTTAAGGGTGCATCTAGTAGTCAAATATAAGATTTTTGATAATAAAATTATGGGAATGTAAGATTACGAATGAAATGTTGGATATTTTATATTGCTCTATTGGATCATTTAGCTGGAATGAAGTATTTTAGTGTTTAATTCACAGAATGTAAAATCATCTAAAAGCATATTTTACTAATTATTATTACAAAATTTATTCTTCTTGACAAGTTTAATTCATTCGATTTTTTAACTCTCAACTTTCACAAAATTGTGATAAATTATTGTAATATTTATTTTTATTATAATTTATATATTAATAAGTAAATATATATTGTTAAAATAAATTTATAAATTATTATTATAATAATTCATGAAAAGTTATTCCTTCACTGGTCATAATTTGTAAGTCATACTTATAAATTTTAATTATAATCATAATTAAGAGATTGATAAACAAATCATTAAATTAAGTATAATAATTATAACTTTAAAATATGGCATCTTCATATTGTTTCACCGTTAGCAGAATGAGAGTTTTTTTTTTTAATTAGACTTCAATTTTATTTGAAAAAAAAAAAGATTAAATTGATTAAAATATTAAAAAAGAGTAAATTTATTCAAAATTTAAGATTACCTTTATAATCTAAGTTAACCTAATAATAAGTGGTATTAATATTATTCTTGTATTATGATATTTTGACACTCTTTAAAAAATGTAAAATTACGGGATGTTAAAATGTTGACAATTTAAACAATGTAATATTATTTCAAAATATAAAATTATAGGATAAAATATTACCTTCCACGAATCAAATGCGTCCTAATAATTTTACATTACATGAGAAATATGTAACATTGAAATTAACACGTATATTACCAAAAGATAGTTGAAAATGTAAATGTACCTACTTAAGATAATTTTCAAAATCCAAATAATGGAATGCAATTCTAGAATATTACATTACCATAATAAATATAAAATTCCTTAAATTAAATATCATTTCATACTTTTAATAACATTTGAATTTAATCGATTAAATCTTAACTCAATTTGTATAAGTATTGTAATTAATAAAGGAGAAGGTGAGTTCGAGTGTTGAAGCCCATTATCTTCTTATTTATAAATTAAAAATAATAGCAAAATCTATAATAAAATTATTAAAAAAAACAAAAATTAAAACTGAAAACAGTATGTACACTACATAACACAACGTTTACATAAAATAAAAGAAAGTTGAAGAAGAAGGAGAAGAGGAGTTTAATGAATTGATGATTTCGTGGCCCATAAAACCTTTTCCCACTAGTTTGCCTTATAGTCTTCCTCGATTTGATCGTTTCATCCCTCTATTGTTGTATTATTATTATTTATCGGTTTCCTTTTTGTAATATATGGAGTAAACGATAAGATAACAAATTATAAACGTCTAATCTCCCTCACTTATCTGTTTTTTTCTCTTTGTAGTTTGCCAGTAGAATGGCAGTGCATCAGTTAGTGGTGCAAGAAAAGAGGGGAGAGTTTTCATCGGGAAGGTAAAGCTTTGCATATCCCCAGCCACAGGCAGTCAGCCACCAGTACTGCCTCAAACACACCCCCACTATTTCCCCCACACCTGCTTAATAGTAGAGCCATGAGATTTGAAGTTCTTTCAATGCCTTATTTTCTTTCTGCATAGCCCGCGTGCGTTCTGCAAACACACCAAACCCCCTTCCCCTTCCTTTTTTCTGTTTTTCTTTTCTTCCAAACAAGTGCAAAGGAAGCTCGAGAGACAGAGAGGATTTTGTAATAGAAAGTGAATTAATGCTCTCTGCTAATGACTAGGAAGCTCAACAAACAAACTCCCATTTTCCAAAGGAAATCTGAGCAGGCTTTGCCAGGTTAGCCCCAGAGAGTAAAATCCCACATTTTTCTCAAACTCCACTACCTCCTGCTGCTGCTGCTGCTATCACTATTTAGGAGTTCCTATGAAAAAGCCTGTTGTTTGTAGCATAAATCTCGGGAGAGTTGTAGAGATATTAACAATCTTTAGGGCAAAAAAATAGATTGCGTAGGAAAGAGAAGAGAGAGAAAATGGGTTGTGTTGTTATATAGCAAAGCCCTTGAGGGAACAAACTAGAGGGGGAAACGAAAAGAAAGATAAGATAGTGATAGATAATGGAAGGTGGTTCCAATAGCACTTCCTGCATGATGGCTTTTGGACACAATAGTAATGGACTGTGTCCTATGACGATGATGCATCATCCCATGACTTCTCATCTTCATCCTCAACATCATCATCATCATCGTCATCCTAATTCTGGCTCAAGCTCCTTATTTCTTCCCCAACCTCCCACCAACAATCAAGATCAGAACCACAATAGCAGCAGTGGTTCCTCTATGATTCTAGACGATCAACACAACACCACCACCAGCAACAACAACAATACCGGATGTTATTTCATGGAGAGCAACGATGGAAGCTCTTCTGTCAAGGCTAAGATTATGGCTCATCCTCACTACCACCGTCTCTTAGCTGCCTATGTTAATTGTCAAAAGGTGAAAAACTTAAAAAAAAAAAGAAAAAGAAAAAAAAAAGCTATACTGATTTGACTTAGGGACCTGCTACCCAATTGCCCCATTAAACGCTCCCCTTTCCAAATCTTTCTCATCGCTATATCCCTTTAGTTTAGAAAACAGGCTTTAATGCTTGTGCCATTGAACAATTTTTGGCTTATGAGGGAACTTCATTTTGCAACTATCAACACAAACTAGTTTCTCAGTTGTTTTGTTTGACTGCATCTAAATATTTTTTTTTGTGTTGAAAGTGAGAGGTCATAAGTCTTCCTGAGTAATAAATACGTATGATGGAGACATGAGTTTTTAAGTTTTTCCCTAATAATTATGAAGATATATATATTTTCACTTTCTAACGGAAACAAAACCAAGCAGGTAGGAGCGCCACCTGAAGTGGTGGCTAGGTTAGAGGAAGCATGCGCATCTGCCGCCACTATGGGTCCTACTAGGACCGGCTGCATAGGCGAAGATCCTGCACTAGATCAGTTCATGGAAGCTTATTGTGAGATGCTGACTAAATACGAGCAAGAACTCACTAAACCCTTCAAGGAAGCCATGCTTTTCCTCCAAAGGGTCGAGTGTCAGTTCAAAGCACTCACCGTTTCCTCTCCAAATCCTGGTGATAACCTTTCTCTCTCTCTCTCTCTCTCTCTCTCTCCCCCCTTCGTCTTTGTAAACTGTGCTAATACTATATTAAATTTAAAACCAACATGCATGTCTGTAGATCTTTGGACATGTAGCTTTATTAATTATCAAAACAATATATGCATGTTCTCCAAATTTTTGCTACACCTTGTGAAGTCATGTCGTTTGCTAGATACGGGACACTTCTTTTTTCCACCTTTTCGGAGTTCAACCTTAGAAGGAAATGCCTTGTCAACATATGCTAGTAAACATGGGAAGATGTCTTGTTTCGTTATGTAACTATGCTAGAAAAATAAGACCTTTGGCCAACTTAGGTTTGATATGTTGAAGATTGTAGAGTGAAGTAATATCTGGGGCAACCAACTACACTACTACCTAGTTTGGTTGCTAAGTCTTCTGAAAATGGAATAACAATGGAAACTATATATGCTGCACTGCTTGCTAGGACTAGCCTACATCATGTTGTGAGGAAAGGTACTACAGTACTTAGAAGACTGAAATTATAACTATGCTGTCAAAGAGATTGAACAATACTTGTTTTTAGAAGAATTTAAGGTTTTGATCAAACTAGGGTTATAGATGGATTAGAGGATTTAGTTTGGGGAATCAAAACCCTAGATTTGGGGTTCATTTGGAAGGGTTTTGCAAAGTGTCAAGGGACTGATACTTATTTTAACGGGTCGGGTATAGGGGTTGCCTAAGGATAGAGCCCGGGACAGGTGTCAGCTGAAGACTTGATTCCCATTTTGTGGCGCTTCTCAAAAGAATTTGATATTCAGAGGCTTGCTGCACTTGCCTTGAGTGATGGAACTCATTAAATTTGAAGCTTTTTAATCTATTGAGGCAGTTAATCATACTGGTTTCTATATATTATAAGATATTGTACTTAACAGGTCTTTACTTCCTAATTTTATATAGAAATTATTATCCCCAAGAAATTGAAATGGATCATCCTTTAGTTCCTATAAAATAATTTCAGCAGTTTCTAGTTCTTTCATTTTCTGGCCCTAATTTTCAGGCTTCAATACGCAACTTCATTTTTTTAATGATTTAATGTTTTCTTCATGGTATATGGTATACCATTTCTGCCGTTGTCATGATCAACGTGTTGGCATTATGAAATTCCGGCTCCTGATTGTATGTTCGAGTTCACCCACTTTTATTTGCTTTTAGTTTTTAGACTGTCATTTAGGTTTTCTACAAATTAATCAAGCATTTGGGTTAAATTCTTTAATTAGCATTTAGATACATCATACATTGCATCTACTAGTGGTTTGGGGTAGGTGTTGTTTCATGTTTTCTTTTTTCTCTTGGCATATTAGAAGTTAGGGTTGCTTCATCTCATGAAATGTCTGATAATAACATTGTAAGAGTTATTAATATGAAACTCCACGAGACCATGGTCTTTGGTTTTCCGAAGTAGTAATTGAGGCATTGCATTATGATGAGTCAAACTTGACTTTAGGGTGTATTCAGATTGCTATCATCTGAAATCTTATAAGGATCCCCGTCTCGAGATATGAAGTTTGACTTAATAGAAATTAGATCAGTTGTATGATTCTCCCTTCTTTTTGTGTTGGTTCTCGAGAACAAGTGCTCTTAGCTTTAGAGAAAGCATGGCCAAATTCGGTTTAGAGACATCTGATGGACAGAAGTCTACTCAAAAGCATCTTAGGTCTTGACATGTGTTTTACATGATGCACACATTGATTCGGTACTAGGAGACATTTTCTTTTTGAAATTGCTTACTAATTCATTCTCTTTCAGCTTGTGGAGAGGGTGTCGACAGGAATGCATCATCCGAGGAAGATGTCGATGTGAACAACAATTGCATTGATCCCCTTGCAGAAGATCGAGAACTTAAAGGTCAGCTTCTGCGGAAGTACAGTGGATATTTAGGCAGTCTGAAGCAGGAGTTTATGAAGAAGAGGAAGAAAGGGAAGTTGCCTAAGGAAGCCAGGCAACAGTTGCTGGATTGGTGGAGTCGACATTACAAATGGCCTTACCCGTCGGTAAGTACAAATTGCAGAACTTTGCGAACTCGAAATGCATGCTTCGGCACATACTATTATTTGTGAGTAACAGTCTACTTGCTTCTTAATTCATGCCTTGGTAACATATTACTCACTGCTTGCATTCAATGCAGTCTTGGGGGAATATATATTTTTCCTATGGTTCATTGTCAATCTGCAATTTATCTGCTAACTATATATCTATCTCTGACCAAACCGAAATTTCTAACAGGAGTCGCAAAAGCTCGCCTTGGCAGAGTCAACTGGTCTGGATCAGAAGCAGATAAACAACTGGTTCATCAATCAAAGGAAAAGGCACTGGAAACCATCTGAAGATATGCAGTTTGTGGTAATGGATGCTGCCCATCCACACTATTATATGGACAATGTTTTGGGCAATCCCTTCCCTATGGATCTCTCTCCAACGCTTCTCTAAAGAAAAAAATGTATGTGGTTCTATATTGCTGCTGCATTTACATGCAAAGCTGTCATATAATGTATTTGATGGAAGTATATTTATAGCATCGTATTATCGTATGCATGCATACCTCGTTTATGCGGTTCTAGGCTATTTATTATATATTATTAAGCTATGACTGTTAAAATCTAATATATATATATATGTGTGTGTGTGTGTGTTTGATTTTTGTTTTTGTTTTCCATGGGAGGGGTAAATTGCTTCAAGAGAAATGTACTGTTGACATCAAACATGTTATTTTAGTTTAATCTGTTAACATTAATGCCGTTGCCATGTTTGTAGCTCTTTTATTGTTTGTGTTTGATTTTTTTTTTGAACTTTTTAATTTGTATGTGTTTGATTTTTCCAGAAATTTTTTAAAAATAAATTAAAAGCTTTATTCAATATATTTTGATTCCTAAGACAAGTTTCTGAGGTAATATAAAAATATTTTTAATGAAAAGAGATAAAAGACCCAAAGCATGAAATTGAAACATTTATTTTACTTAGTAAACCTACCTTCTCCTCCTCTCCAGGTTGCCTTCGAGCTTCCAGCCTTCTACCTTAACAGCTTGATTTATTTTTTTAGTGGATTTTGAGTTATTCTTTCTTCATCTTCATTTATTTTCTTTTTCTTGAAGTTGAAGTCAAAGAAAGGGAGAGCTTGTTATAGTATTCACTCTAAAAGCTTTTATGATCAACACATTTTCGCATCAAGGATTAGGTTTTTTGGTTGCTCATCCAAGATAAATCCATTGGACATAATGTGAAGAAGTTTAGTTTAAAATTTGCTTTTGGATCTGTTGTTGTGCCTGAGTTTGGGTTCACTTCAGAATTTGTTTTTGTTTTCTTAATTCATTTGGGTTTGACCCTTTTAATTTTTATTAGTTTTTGGATTGAGGCCTGCTAGGGTTGGATTTTCTAATTTTAGGTTTAGGGGCTTGAGAAATACCTATTCAACGGTTCTGTTCATGGTTCAATCGTGATTCGATTCAATTTTCAAGTCAAAACTCTAAATTGATATGTCAATCGATTCGGTTTAAATAACCATGGAAAATGGACATATTACATAATCATACTTTTTACTATTTAATCTTCATTGTTTTGATCTCTGCAAAATTGATATAAATAAAGTAATTACATTACAAATACGCTTAATAAAGTAATTATATTACAAATACACTAGATATAAGATAAATGCTTTATATGTACTTCTTTTGCAATAATACCTCTTTTATATAGCATATTCTTCGTGTATATTTTCTTTTGTATTAAAAATAATATTGAAATTTGGAATTATAAAGAACATAAATTATAATATTGAATTAAAAATAAAAAACAGGTAAATTGACATATGGCAATCATAATAATTCATGATAAATAAGAAAGATGTCTACACTAAATTAATAAATACATATAATATTAGTGATTAAAAATAATGGTTGAAAACATTTTTCACCTATATCAAACAAACAAAAACGGTATTTTTCTAACCTTTATCTCATATGTTTTCAACTTTAAGTAAAATGTGAACCTGGTTCACATTTATATTGCCTAAAAAAGAGTGTGCAAGTGATGGTCGAAGTGGCAGTGGAAGGGGACATTTCGTATGGTACTCTGATAAACAAAAATAAAAAATAAAAAATAAAACTGATGGTCAATAAATTAACTATAATTACCACTAAGGTAAACACACCTATCGAACAATAATATAGTTATGGTAAGTAGGGAACATCGTATCTACGAGGACTAAAAGTATTAGTAATTAGCGTTTTTCTATTATTTAGCCGATAAATTGAAGTGATTATTTTTAATCTAAAATTATTAAACTAATCTAACTAAGAACGCAACAGAGAATGAAATAAGAAAATAATTGAAGATAACCAATGAGATAGACAATACCCAGGAAAGAATCCACCTAGAGTTCACCTATTATTATGAATCTGAATTAAACAATTTATTCACTTGTATCTTGATCTATAGAAATCCCTAAATTATATTAATATATCTTTCGAGAGTAAGAACAACTGACTCTAGGTCGATTAATTGAAATATCTTTCTAATTAAAACCCATATTGTCGCATTAACTCGATTTATAGATTTCCCTTTTAGATTTTATTCTAATTCGGTAGATTTATGTCGTCCTATTTCTAGGATTGCATGCAACTCCGCTCAATTATGCTAGATCTACTCTTAAATAGGGACTTTTGCTCTATTAAAATAACCACATTAAACTTGAATTAATATTTTAGAAATATTAAAACAAGAAATAAACATACATAATTAAGAATAAGAATCAAGTATTTATCGTGTAAACCAAAAATCAAATAATAAGATTCATCATAGGTTTCATCTTCCCTAGGTATCTAGGGAATTTAGTTCATAATCCTGAATAGAAACATCTCAAAGTTAGGATAACAACAAGACATAAAGAAACTCAATAAAAATTCGAAGGAAGTTAAATGGAGATCTTCGATCTTGAAGGAGATCCGGTTCCAAGTTGATTCCGATGGCTTTCTTCGAGTGTTCTCTTCAATCTTCTCTGAGTGCCCCATTAGGTCTTCTTCTAATTGGTATTTATAGACTTTAGAATGCTTAAAAAGCCTAAAAATTGGGTTTTTTCGCGTATTTAGGAAGCAGGGTGCAATATCGATACAGGTTGGCACACGGGCGTGTGGCACGCCCGTGTGGAAATGCCTAGGTCGTATGGATCTTGGAAACAGCTCTATTTGTCCGATTTTGGTTATTTTTCGCTCCTTTCGTTTCCAAATGCTCTCATTTGTATAGAAACATGAATTTAAAGGATTAGGACCATCAAATTCACTAATTTACACAATTAATAATCCAAAAATGCATTAAGAATGAGATTAAAATATGTTACCTTTACAGCTTATCAAATATCCCTACATTTAAGCGTTTGCTTGTCCTCAAGCAAAATCCTCAACTCACATTAAAAATAATATTTCTCAACTTGTAATTCCCATAAATAATGTCTCAAAATAATCCATAAATAATCATGCATTGTCAATTCAACTAAAAGAGCACTAGAGTCTCAAACAATCCAAGTTAAAATTTTTAAACACTAAAACATAGGTGTTTCTCCTTATCTAAGTAATTACCTTTAATTCAAAATCGACAAGAACCGACATCCTCATTAAAGATTCACTCAAATCACTCAAAGTGTTTAAGGTTCAAGAATAAGCACTTAATAGTCAAACATGAAAAATCATTACCATAGGCTTGCATGAAAATCAACTCTCCACCACTATAAAATGATATGATACACAAATCAAAAGGTCTTTAAAAGGTTGTAATGGGGCTTTAGGTTAAGGGTGTGGAGAAAGGCCGAAAAAGATGGTTAAAATCGAGATCGAATTGATAAATTACTAAACTAAAAAAATAACAAATACTGGATTAAAAACAAGTGCATAAATCAAGAACTATTCAAGAATAAAAAAACGAGCTTCTTCTCAAAATATGAATTTAACTGTTTAAGCTTATAGAACTAAATAATAAACAAAATGTGTATATATATATATTATATTTTTCGATTTTTATTTTATTTTTTTAACAATAAGAAATAATTCAGTAAATCAAACAAAAAAGCATAGTTAGGCAACTAACCAAATCAAATCTCGACAAAAAGGGAGTCAATAAAACGGGAAAAATTCTCAACGAATAAAAAATGAGTTATGGGTTAACATTAATGGGTAATTTAAGAAATGGTGTGTTAGGCTCAATGGGGTTCACTAAGGGTTAATTATGTAGGTAGGCTTTTTATGGGATAAGTCGGTTAAAACCTAAGTGCCTTTATCATATTAGTGTATCAAATCAAAATGTGTGGTCTCGACATGTATAACCGACGCAAGTTCTAGAAAAACAAATCAAATTGACACACTCATAACCAATAATAAAATGAGCAAGAAAAATGTATGCTCTAAAGGCTCAAAATCTCACAAAAAAATCATGGTTTTTTATGTCAATCTTGCAAATCTCAAACGTTAAGATAATACTTCAATTTAGAGAAACAACCTAAAAATTTTAATTTCTGAAACATAGCCTATCATGCTTGATTCTCTCATGTCTTCAAGTTTAAATCAACCAATACACAATTATCTACAAATTAATCCAAAACACATCAATAAAAATCTCAAATTGATAAAAATTCATTCTAATAGAAGTATGAGAAAGTTACTTAAACGCAAGATATAATTCAGGGATTTTCTAATAATTATATAAATAACCTTCCCACACTTAAGATATATATTGTCCTCAATGTAAAAACATATAATCGAAGTATAAACAGAATATCATAAGAGAGGGAGAAAACTAAAACTTCCCTGAATATTGGATGAAATTGGAAGAATGGTGAAAAGCGGAATTGTAGACAAATCTAGATGTAGTGTGTGATTCCGAGCAAACTAATAAGAAAATAAACACAAATAGTGAAGAAGATTAAGGGGTTACTAACTCGATTAGAAACAACCATAAAAAACAAAAATATAGTTCAAAAGATAAAAACGAAATAAGTTTAAGACAATAAAAATAAAAATAAAACAAATGAACTTAATGGTCATCATCATCAGAAGTGTCAGTGTCGTGAGTCGTCGGCGCTGAAGAGGAGATATAGAGATGCTGACAGATCTGCTGCAATGTCACGTCAATACTATTGAACCTATGAAAGCAGTGTTGCTCGAAGTGAGTGGGCCGCTCGGAGAGGTTCACCAAAGTAGCAGTAGAAAGAATAGGACGGTGACTCGAAGGTGGAAGATGAGGTGGGTCCTCGTGATGGAAAGGGACATTATCAATGAAGTCATTGGGTTCATTTTGAGATTCAGAATGAACTAATCATTATTGAGGAGGATCTACTCCATGAAGTTGCTCGATCATCCTCATATGGGCCATGCTTGATATTCCCTGTGGGGACATCTGTCCTGTGAGTGTAAGCGTAGAAGACTGCTCTAGTGTATCAAAGAGACCGAAGTGTCGAGCAAATCGAGTCACATAAGGGCCTAAACATATAGGACCCTTTCTGTTGCGGTATGTTTGATGGCAGAAAGCGAGAGCGATGGAGTAGGCTAAATAGAAAAATTTGCATTGTTAGTACTAGCGACTCTGGTGCTCTCTCTCCTATCGGTCAAAGTATGAGCTAAAAGGGCATGAATATACCGTAAAGCCAGAGGGAGAGAAGTCACCTTCGAGCGACTCGCGTTATAAGGTGTCATACTCGCCATAAGATCCACCCATCAACTAGATGGCGAGTAGTGGATGTGCCGATGTAGGCGGAGGAAATTCTTGGCAGTCATAAACTCCTCAGTGTATAGTTCCAAAGCAACGCTAAACTTAGGGACACTCATATGGCGCACCAGGCCACCAAGTCCAAAAGTGATGGTACTCGGCTCGTCATGAGTTGCCATTGCATGTTGGAGAGTAAATGTTGACCAGAACTCCAAAGTCAGCTCTATGTATGTGGGCCCAATGATAGAGAAGAACCGACCCCACGAGGCTGTGGTAATAAAGGCGTGCACATGATTAGCTAGGTGGACCTGCTCCAAAGCGGCCCAATCAATACATCGACCTAAGCCGAGTGGTCGCAAATGAAGTAGCTGAAATAATTCCTCCTGGGGACTCACTGAAAATCGAAGATAATGGTGGTAGGCCTCGACGGAGACGCTCGAGGAGAAGGCCACGCTAGGTATCTTCCGCTTTTTTGAAGCGGGGGCGGCGACCTTGGACTTGCTTCGTGTGTTTGCCATGATGAATCTGCAATAAAACAATCAAATAATCAAGTATTAAAACAAAACGAAGCAGACGGGCGAATCGAACATAATAGGAGCAAGCCAATAAGTGATGCCATAATCGAAGGTAACATCAATAACTAAACAAATTAAAGAAATCGATAGTGAACAGATTATAAACAAGAATTTGAAATACATATCAAAAGACATATGAATTAGTATTAACCAATCAAGAATAATGGTACTAAAACTAAGAAGATGGCTGTAAAAATCAAACGAAACCAAGAACTTTCAAAGCAATAAACAACAGTGCAAAAATAAGAATCATAACTAACTACTGAAACACACTATGCTAGACTAAAATTAATATTCGTAGACATAACAAAACCAAATGGAATAAGAAAAGTGGGAGGAACACAATATTAAATAGAATAAAATATAACAAAATAATAACTAGAACTGAAAAGAAAACTAAAATCAAAGCAAGAAAACAAATAGATAATAATAAAAGAATAGATGAAATAAAATAAAAATAAATGATAAACAATTTAGAATAAAAAATAAAGAAATAAAATAATATAATAAAATAAGGACAAAGAAGGGCAAATTATGGTTGACCGATCGTGGGATTGGGGCAATTTTGACGGGACGACTGGAGGGGTACGACGGTGGAACGTTGGCCGGTCAGAGTGGGTCGTGCGCGTGGGTGTTTGAATGAGGGAGAAGTACTAGTGATGGGAATAAAGAGAAAGGGAGAGGGGGCTGTTGCGTGGTGGTGCGGGGAGAGAAAGGCCGAGAGAGGGGGTGGTTTAGTGAGCGGGTTGACGATGTGGGGGTTTGGTCTACGCGAGAGTGTGGTGTGGGTGGCTTGGGTGAGGGAGAGGTGAGGAGGAGAGAAATAAGGGGGGAAAGGATGGGGGTAGCGATAGTGGTATGGAGTCGAGCTTGGGGAAGGGAGAAGTGAGGGATAATCGGCTAGGAGGATGTGAGAGAGGGGGCGACAATAGTGGCCGAAATGTGGAGGGTAAGGAAGCGAGGACGATTAGGGTTGGTGGGGAAGTTGGGGAAAAAGACAAAACAAAGGTAAAAAAAAAAAAAAAAGGGGTCTAGGGGTTTTAAGGGTGACACGATCGTGTAAGGGCCAGTGTTGGGCCACATGGCCGTGTCACAAGCCAGTATGGTTCCTTTTTAGCTCATGTGCGTTTTTAAAAAATAAAGGCCCAGCCTTCACACGGCCTCAAAGACGCCAGTGTGTTCAGCCATGTCGCACAACCGTGTGCAACTTCCTTCGCTTTTTCCACGCCTATGTGAAAGCCCACAAGCCCTTGTGGCTCGGCCGTGTCTCACACACAGTCGTATGCCTTGCCCGTGTAACTTTTTGACTTGATTTAAAAATTGAAAAATTAGCCCCAGGTTTCACACGGCCTAGGACACGCCCGTGTAGCCAAGTCGTGTTGTGCACAAGGCCTTGTCCCACGCCTATGTGGACTATTTTAGGTTGTGTAACAGTCGAATTTTAGAAAAATTAAGTCCAAGGATCCACACGGCCCAGGACATGCCCGTGTGTCCAGGTTGTGTAGGTCAAAAACATTTTTTAAAATTTTGAAAGTTAATTAATTTTTTAAAAATATCATGAAATAAAATTAAGAAAATTAGTAGTGTTAACACTCGGGTTGCCTTCCGAAAAGTGCTTATTTAAAGTCTAAGCTCAACTTGCCTCGTATTCACACGGTAACGGTGGTTCACGAAGTTAAAATTTTTCTTTCTCGATATCAATTCTATTATCAAAATAAAGTTTGAGTTGAATACTATTTACCTTAAATGTACCGAATTCAGAATGAGTTACCTCAATTGTACCGTATAGAAAGACATTCAGTATCATAAAAGGATTTGATCCGTTTGCATCAAGATCTGAAATGGAAATTTGAGGATCCGTTTTATCTAGCAGTACTTTGTCCCCAACCTTAAATTGGTTCGTTCTATCCACAGGCTTATCAAGGCGTCGTTTTGGCTCTTCATTGTGTTTTTTCGGTTTCTCCTTGACATGTGTTCGCCATTCATCTAGTTCGTTGATCTGTAACATTCATTCTTCATGAGTCATTCTATTTTTATCGTGTGGCTCCATTACGTTTTTCCGAGGGATTTCCTGCAAAGAAGGTTGAGCCATAAGGTTTCTCATATTGACAGAAGTCATATAATCATCTCGATCACTAGATGTCTTAGCAGAATCACGAGCTTGGAGAGTAATTGTTTCATCACCTATACGAAATATTAATTCACTTGTACCAACATCAATAATAGTTCTAGCAGTTGCTAAAAATGGCCGACCTAGAATCAGAGGTACATCACTATCCTCATCTATGTCTAGAACAACAAAATCAACTGGGAATATGAATTTATCAATTTTTACAAGAACATCTTCAATAATACCCCTAGGAAATCTAATGGTTCTATCTACTAATGGAATACTCATCCTAGTTTGTTTGGGTTTCCCAAAACCTAATTGCTTAAACATTTTATAAGGCATGACATTAATACTAGCCCCTAAAGAAGCCAAAGCATTATTAACATTCAAACTACCAATTAAACAAGGAATAGTAAAACTCTCTGGATCTTTCAATTTGTTGGGTAATTTATTTTGCAAAATGGCTAAGCAAACTGCATTTAGCTCCACATGCAACGAATCATCTAACTTCATCTTTTTTGTCTAAAGCTCCTTTAAAAATTTAACGGAATTGGGCATTTGCGAAAGAGCTTCAACAAACGGTAAGTTAATATGTAATTTTTTTAAAAGTTTAAGAAATTTACCAAATTGTTCGTTTGTGTGGTCTTTATTCGTCGCATTAAGATATGAAACTCGAGGTTTATATTCTTTACCAACCGATTTTTGTTCATTTTGACTTAGCTCAACCTTACCGTTACTTACCGCACTTTCTTGCCTCGGTTCTGATTCAGATTCAACTAACCCTTCTTCATTTCACACAATAATTGCATGAAGTTGTTCCTTTGGTTAGTTTTGGTATTGCTAGGCAAACTACCTAATGGTCATTCTGAAATTAACTTAGTAAGTTGACCTATTTGGTTCTCGAGCCATTGAATCGATGCTTGTTTATTTTTAAGCACTGCTTCAGTGTTTTGAAAGCGGGTTTCTGACACTGAGATAAACTTCGTCAACATCTCCTCTAGGTTCGACTTTTTCTCTTACTGGTAAGGTTGTTGTTGGAAGCCTGGAGGGGGTTGTGATCTTTGGTTTCCTTGACCACCCCATGAGAAATTTCGGTGGTTCCTCCATCCTACAGTATAGTTATTACTATAAGGGTTAGTTTGAGGTTTAGAATTATTACTTATATAATTTATTTTCTCATTCTCCATGCTAGGATCGAAGGGTATATATTCTAGATTATTTATTTCACCTCAATTTGCATCGCATTGCATCACTGGATGTACCTGCGTAGAAACACATAAACCATCAATTTTCTTATATAAAAGTTCTACCTAATTCGATACATGGTGACCGTATCTAAGTTAAAAACACCGGCTGCTTTCATCGACTTTGTCCTCATGACTTGCCACTGATAATTATTCAGTGCCATCTCCTCTAAAAATTCATAAGCCGCTTCAGGTGTTTTATTGTTAAGTGTTCCACCGGCTGCTACATCGATCAAATACCTAGTTGAGGGGTTCAAACCACTGTAGAAGGTCTAAACTTGTAGCCATAGAGGTAACCCATGGTGAGATCACCTTTTCAATAAGTCCTTGTATTTCTCCCATGCATCATATAAGGTCTCTAAGTCGATCTAAACGAAGGAAGATATATCATTCCTTAACTTGGTAGCCTTAGCCGGTGGGAAGTACTTCAGTAGAAATTTCTGGATCATTTGATTCCATGTGGTGATAGAACAACGTGGTAAGGAATTATGATCGCTGTAAATCAGAGTTTTAAAATTTATAAAAAATGTGATCGAACCTGGAAACTAACTCTGACAACGATTAAAGGCAAGTGTACCTATCGAACAGTAGTATAGCTTAGGCAAGACCGGATATCAAACCCAAAGGAACTAAGAGTACTAATACTAACTTTCTTTTTATTATTTAGCCTTAAAAATAGAGTGAAGTTGCTTTAAACTATATTGATGAAGACTAAACTAAGGACACAAAGACAAAAAGGACGAATAGGAAAATAACTTTGAAGGAAAACTCAGTTGATTACGACGATACCCTCAGGAAGAATCCACCTAGACTTTACTTGTTATCTAACCCTAAATTATATGATTTCTTTTACTTAGCTTGATCCGTAAGACTCCCTAACCTATATTAAACCCTCTCTCGAGGCGAATAACGTCTAACCCTAGGTTAATTAGTGGAGCTCTCGTTCGCTTATAATAACCCCCTAGGATAGCAGTAAATCGATCAATGGACTCCCATATTAGGTTTCACCCTAATCCGGCAAAATCTCGTAACCGTATCTCTAAGCATTCGATCAACTCCGCTTAATTATGTTAGATCTACTCTTAGGCAGGGTCTATTCCTCCTCCACCTAAGCACATTAGATTTGGATTAAGCAATATAATTAAGAACAAACTAAGCAATTATCATATAACTTTAGAAACCGAATAACAAAATCCATCTAGGTTTCATCCCCTTCAGGTATCTGAGGGGTTTAGTTCATAATGAATAAACAAAACATCGTAAGAGAAAAGATAAAACAAAACATAAGAAAACCCTAAAACCCCCTAAAAGAATTGAAGAAGAATTCCGCCGTCTTGAGTATAACTCCGGCTTCTTGGGATGGATCAACTGGCTATCCTCGCGTTATTCCCTAACTCTGGCCTTCTCGGCTTGGCTCCTTGGCCTAGCTTTCCATCCTTTCAAAGGTGGTACTTGGGGGATATATATAGGGTCTTGGAATGCGATTCTTTCTCCCTAAGTATCCTTTTCCGATTGAAATTGCTCTTCCCAGCGACAGAGGCACGGCCATCGCACACGCCCGTGTGGATCGAGACCAGAACGTGTTTGGATTTCTAACTTGAGGCACAGCCGTGTGTGATGGAGTTGAGGCCGTGCTCTAGGTTTTCATCGAGGCACGGCCGTGTGGACTTTGGGCCAGGCCGTGTCAATTTCATGTTAAGGCCCATTTACTCCATTTTAGGCCCGTTTTGTGTTCTTTTCATCCTCAGGTGCTTTCCTAGGTATAAGACATGAAAAGAAAGGATTAAAAGCACATTTTTATATAAATCAAGGAATATATCATCAAAAAGCATATTAAATGTGGGATTAAAATATGTTGCTTTTACGGTTTATTAAATTCAACCATTGTTTAGCTTTATTCCTCAACGAGAAGGGGAACAACCGTAGGAGAATGGCGTTGTCAGAAACGCCATTTATCTTGAAAGTATCAAAGACTTCCAGAAAATTAGCCAAATGAGTATTTGGATCTTCGTATTTCAAACCATCGAACTGAACAAATTATTGTACCATCTGAATAGTGTTCGGCTTCAGTTTGAAATTATTCACAGCAATGGTGGGTCTCACAATACTTGATTCAGCCCCAGTTAGAGTGGGCTTGGCATAATCATACATAGTACGAGGAGTAGGATTTGGATTTGCAGGGTTTTCAGCAACCACAGGAGGCACCTGATTATGCTGGTTATCACCCATCTCCTCAGTAGTAATAATAACGTCCTCCTGCTTGTCTATTATACTCTGTCGACTCTGCCTTGCTTCTCTACGATTTCTACGAGCTATACTTTCAATCTTACTGTCAAATAATAATGGTCCTGACAGGTTTCTTCTAGTCATAAACTAAAGGAACCTGCCAGAAGAAATAAAACAAAAATTAGAAAACAAAAATTAAACTAAAAACAAAAATAAAGTGCAGTAAAAATAAACAGCCAACTTAATAAACTAAAGTGTTCCTAATATTTTAGTCCTGGCACCAACGCCAAAAACTTGATGGTCACTAAACTAACTATAATTACGACTAAGGCAAGCGCATCTATCGAACAATAGTATAGTTATGGTGAGTAGGGAATATCGTATCCACGATGACTAAAAGTACTAGTAATTACCGTTTTTTCTATTATTTAGCCGACAAATTGGAGTGATCGTTTTTAATCTAAAATTACTAAACTAATCTAACTAAGAATGCAACAGAGAATGAAATAGGAAAATAATCGAAGATAACCAATGAGATAGACAATCCCAGGAAAGAATCCACCTAGACTTCACATATTATTATGAATCTGAATTAAACGATTTATTCACTTGTATCTTGATCTGTAGATGATAAACCATAAAAGTAACACATTTTAATCCCATGCTTAGCATGTTTTTGGATGTTTATTTATACAATTATGTGAATCTGATGCTCCTAATCGTTTAAATTCGTATTTCTATACTTAGGTGAGCATAGAGAAGTGAAAGGAGTGGGAAACGAGCTAAAACCGGACAAAACGTGTAACACCCCTAACCCAGATCCGTCGCCGGATTTGAGTTGCGAGGCATTACCAGACTTAACTACTAATTCAGGGCATAAAAATTGAAACTGTCCATCTGCGTCATGTTGACTAAATTGACTATAACTCAAGTTAGGAAACTTAAAATTTAGATACGTAAATTTTCCTTGAAACTAGACTCATATATCTTCTTATTATAATTTTTCTAGAATTTTTGGTCTGGCCAATCAATACCAGATTATTCTTAAAGTTTCCCTTATTTCACTGACAAACAGTTCTGACCTCTCTTAACCTAAATTCAAATATCTCATTGTATAGTTTTCCTATGTTGTTTCCACTTGTTTATATTGAAAATAGACTCACTAAGGAATCTAGACATATAAGTTATAACCCATAATTCATTTTGTACAATTTTGAATGATTTTCTAAATTTAAAATAGGGGACTTCAAATACCATCTTGACCCTATCTCACTAAAATTCAATTATCACAGAATATAAAATTCCTTTGCCTACTCTGTTTCTTTCACATAAAAATAGACACAATATTTTGGTGATTTTTCAAAATCACGTCACTGCTGTAACCAAAAACTGTTTCATTGCAAAATATGGTTAACTAGTTTATAACATCTTTACTCCATTTCATTTAACTCTATACATTAACACTATCGAAATCATTGAATGAATAATTATATATCAAACCCTAATCGCATTTCATAACAACTTCCACTACTATACCATCATGCATATACCAATTACATTGCACATACATATATATTTACATATCAGATCAAAATCTTTGCATAAATTTAAATATCATATCTAGCCATTTTCGCATTGCTTAGTAATTGCAGCTTCAAAACCCCAAAACACAAGATAGCCTATATATGCCGTAGTTTCAAAAATTCAGCTTATAAAATACCGAAGACAGTTGGTAGTGTGATAGACTTTGACGATGATCCCGAGCTCATAACTTGACTCCAAAATCTAATAATCAATGCATACAAATACATACAGTAAAATATCATAGCTTAGTAAGTTATAAGCAATTCCATAACAACAATGCATTATATCATTATATTAGTAAGGCCAATTTAATATAATCACAATCGAGGTTTAAAACCATAACTGTAATTTATATCACTATTCGTAAACTTTCACATTTCATAATAGATTCCACATCGATCTATAAATCACTTCCCATCTCAAAACAAATACATATACATTTATACAAATATACAGATATATCACATTTTCTTAATTTCATATGCATATATCACTTATCGAATTTATACTTGCATTTCAAATCCATATAAATCACATAGTAATATGTATAATACCTAATTTCATTTCACCAATTAATACTTTTTTTTTTCCAAAAGATGATCTATCATCACATACCTGATCATTTTATCTCGTTTAACACATTCATTAACCGATACTCTTAAAGGATCAGTAAAGCCCGCACACTCAGTGCCAAAACCTTGTAACGTATCGCACTCTTAGTACCGTTACATTAACATCTCGCACACTTAGTGCCAAATCCTTGTAACGTATCGCACACTTAGTGCCGTCACATTAACATCTCGCACATTTAGTGCCAAATCCTTGTAACGTATCGCACACTTAGTGCCGTCACATTAACATCTCGCACACTTAGTGCTATATTTCATACTATCATTTCCGTACATCAATTTCGCATATTACAAATCAGCATATAAATCTAATGTTTATATATAATTAACAACACATATATGATTATAAACTTACCAAATTCAATATTTGAGATTGAAATTACTCGCACACTTAGTGATCATTACCGATTTTGCACACTTAGTGCTTGGAAATTCAATTTGCACACTTAGTGCTAAATGACTGATTTTGCACATATAGTACTCGGTATCAAATTTGCACATTTAATGCATATCTCAAACTTGCTACCCATTCATATATATATATAAAGCTTAAACCTCAACCATATATATATACATATTAACTTATTCATCTCTCGAACCAATATCACATTCGTGTATATCATTGACATATATGTATACATCACATTCGGCTATATTCATCTCTCAAATCAATATCACATTCAGCTATATCAACAATAAACATATATAATTCCATTAAATTCCTGTACATCATCATAGATAAATCCAATAAACATGATTGCTTAAAAACTTACCTCGGATATCGACGGATGTTATAAATCGACTATTCGAACATGGTTACCAAGCTTATTCACATTCGGCATAAGCACATATAAATTCATATTTTTCATACCAGCATATATATATAACATTTATCTACAATTAAACACGTCTTATTTGCCTACAAACTTACCTCGGACGATGTAAAATGGAACGGGACGACTAGTCGACAACTTTCGTTTTTTCCCAATCCAATCCCGATCCTTTTTGTTCTTGATCTAATAAATTTCAAATTTATCTAAATCAAATATAATTCCATTGAATTTAATCCGAAAACACATAAATGGGCAAATTACCATTTTGCCCCTGATATTTTACACTTTTTACAATTTAGTCCTTTTTGCACTAAACACAAATTACACAAAATTTGGCTGCACTTCTTTAGGGCCGAATATTTATTATCTTATTACAAGCTCATACATTTCATTTATTTCACATTTTGACCCCTCAATTTACAAATTTCACGATTTAATCCTATTTAGGCATTTTTACCAAAAATGCCTTAATTAAACTTATCAATCTAACAGCCTATATTTATTTTCCATCACTAAACACCAATTTCATCAAGCTATCAACAATGGCATTTTATGAATACACTATCAAATTCAAAAATTCTAACTTGGGCTAGCTAGTATTCAAAGCAACGATCTCAAAAACGTAAAAATTATCAAAAACTGAACTTGATTACATACCTTAATTAAGCATGCAAGCATCGAAAATGTCAAAGCTTAAACTTCTTTTCTTTCTCTTAGTTTCGGCCAACAAAAACAAGAAAGATGAACACTTTCATTTTTATCCAATATAATATATTATCATATATTATAATATACCATAATGTCATAAAATAAAATAAACAAATTCAAATCACTATTATATGCAATTTGGCCAGCCTCTATCTTCATTTATGGCCAAAATTACCCTATGAACACTTCAATTTATAAAACCATCATCAATTTGGTACTTACACCTTTAACTACCAAATTTTCTTTTTATGCAATTAAGCCCATTTTTCACAATTAAGCACCAAAACAATCACATTTTTATACGAAAATTTCACACACACAAATTCACACATAATGAACATAGAAAGTAATATTCAAATATTTTTCTGACTCGAATTCGTGGTCCCGAAACCACTGTTCCTATTAGGGTCAAAATCAGGCTGTTACAAAACAGGCCATCTTAAGGATGCACACGGCCAAAGCCAGAACCACATGGGCAGGGCACATGCCCGTGTGCCAGCCCGTGTCAATCGCGAACCATGCGAATTTTCACACGGCCTGGACACCCTCACACGGGCTGAGCACACGCCCGTGTCCCTGTCGCACCCTGCTTTGTTTTCACGTGGAAAAAGCCAATTTTTAGGGTTTCTGAGCCTCCTAAAGTCTATAAATACACACTAGAGGAAGACCTAAGGGAGCACGCAGAGGAGATCAAAGAAATTACTCGAAGGAAGCCGTCGGAATCATCTCGGAATCGGACTCACTCTAAGATTGAAGATCTCCATCAAATTCTTTATAAGTTTTTGGGTTCTTTATGTCTTGTTGTTTTCTTAATTCTAAGATGTTTTCCTTTTAAGTTATGAACTAAACTCCCTAAATACCTAGGGAGGATGAAACCTAGATGAATCTTATTATTTAAATATTCTGAATTACATGATAAATACTTGTTTTTGTTCTTAATTATGTGTTCTTAACCCTGGCTTTAATATTTTCAGGATATTAATTCAAGTTTAATGTGCTTATTCAGTGGAGCAAAAGTCCCTGTTTAAGAGAAGATCTCACATAATTAAGCGGTGTTGATTGCAACCATAGAAATAGGATGACATAAATATGCCGTATTAGAGTCAAATCTAATAAGGGAATCCATAGATCGAGTTAATGCGACGATAGGGGTTTTAATTAGAAAGAGATTTCAGTTAATCAACCTAGAGTCAGTTGTTTTTAGTATCGATATTAACATAATTTAGGGATTTCTACAGATCAAGGCAAGTGAATAAATCATTTAATTCAGAGTCAGAATAATAAGTGAAGTCTAGGTGGATTCTTGTAACACCCCTAACCCATGTCCTCGCCAGACTAGGGTTACAAGGCATTACCGAAGAAGACACAACTCAAAACAGGCATATAAATTTTTTTTAACCATTAAGAACCCAATCATGCTTAATTATCCATGTAGTATACTAACATTTAAATAATTAAACATTAATCATAGTCCTGCACCATTTCAAAACCAATATACTCTCCCTCTTAATAAAATTATATGCACATGTAAACATATCATTTAAATCATTTTAAGAACAGATGGCTATCAAGAATTCAATCAAATCGCTTACTAACTAATAAGCCAATATATATACATATCAACTCATCAAATAATCACAAATACACATTCGGCCAATCACATTATCTTCCATACGAACTACTTTAATTATATACATCTTAACTTATAATTTAGGGCTTAACTCCAAATATATTCCAAATTTACAAATTTTATATACTTATAAAATCCATGACTAACCATAACAAATCCTTAATAAAGCTTACCATCATTTCAAATAAGCATAACCAAATACATGCAAATACATATATAATTCCTTATTCGAATTTCTATCATATTCTGATTCCACATTGATCATGAACATATCTTTTATTTCATAAACCACAATCACATCTAACAATCACCAATTTAACAAGACTAAATTCATTTGCATCGCATGTAACCATCCATCATAATTTCACACCATGGCCGAATACATACATATTTAACCTTATTTAACAAACTAAATTATCAATGACTTATTGACTAAACATAACCTTATACATAATTTCCACATTCGGACATATATGTCATTGTACCAGATAATATCAATCACAAAATGTATATATACTTTCAATTTTAATCTATTCGAACAAACCAATCAAACCATCATATATTTCACAAGCTAAATTTGTTTACGTATCACTTAACCACCACCAAAATATCTATAAGTATACATTCAATTTTAATTCATTTCGTGACTAAATCAATTCATCACACAAAGCATAATAAGTATACATATACTAATCACCCAACCAAATTCAATATGTCCAAGATATAAACATCACAATTACTTACCTATTAAAAACTTATGCCATACCAAATATGCATTAATATCAACTCATCTTTAAGGATTATTACCAACCATAAACATAGATACCAAACTAACTCAAAAGAAGGTAAGCCATTTTCGCATGGCTATTATTTACATTCAAAAGAACTTTATCCACAATCAACTTTCTATTATGCTATACATGCCATATATTCAAAATCAACTTAGCAAAATACCAAAGGAAACTGTCGATAGTGTGAATAGTCTTGCTGACGATCCCTGAGCTCGTAACGTATCCAAAATCTATAAAATAGATATAGACAGAAAAATACAAAGTAAGCTATTTAAGCATAGTAAGTCAACAGCAAAGTAATATCAACCAGCTTAGCAAAATCAATATACAAAGTTATAACAAGCACTTTAAATGATCCACACACACACATACTTATTAAAGTTCAATATCAAAACACATTTGATCAAATGTGGCCGAACACATCAAATTTGAAACATATACGTAGTTCACATGCTCAAACATTAGGTTTTGTACAACGAACTACATTTTTATCTTACCTTGCTTTTCACAGCACAGTTTATATACAAACCTGAGTTCTTTAGTTCGAATTACACATTGGCCTTCACTTACACATGCCCGTTGAACCATTCGGAATTAAAAAGGATACGTGGATAGTTGGAAGCTCGTACAATGCCAACGTCCCAGACGTGGTCTTACATGTAATCACATATCGATTCCACTGTCCCAGACAGGGTCTTACACGTAAACATAAGTTGATGCCAACGTCCCAGACATGGTCTTACACGATAACACATATCGGATATCCTATGTCATGAAATATGTATCCTATCTATTCCTAAGGTTCGTACAGGGCTTACGGACGTCGAATCTCGATCGAATCAAGCTCAAAATTTATTCAATTATACATACCCACATTCGGCCATAAGCAAAATAAATTCAAATAATTTAATTCATTTCATATCTAATACATATTCATTGTTATATCAACATTTAAATGCTAATTGACTTACCTCAGATGTCGTCAATTGTTAAATCCGCTACTCGACCACTTTCGTCTTTCCCCGATCCAATTCCGATTTCTTTAATTCTTGATCTAAACATATTCAAATTAAGCTTATTTAAACACCATTACATTCAATTTAGCCTAAAAACACATAAATGGGCAAATTACAATTTTGCCCTAACATTTCACACTTTTTACAATTTAGTCCTTTTTGCACAAAACAAAAAATACACAAAATTTGACTATACACCTTAAGGGCCGAATATTCCTAGAATTAATACAAGCCCACACATTTCATTTATTTTACATTTTAGTCCCTCAATAATTTATTTTTTTAATTTAGTCTAAATTACTCAATTTCATCAAAAATTCAAAGACAACTTGTTATTCTAATATATATATTTTATATTTCATCACCAAACATCAAAAAATACAAGGAACCATCAATGGAAAAACACAAATTCATCATCACAATAAAAAAATTAAGACATGGGTTTTGTTCATTTCTAAGCAACGATATCAAAAAACGTAAAAATTATCAGAAACCGAACAACTAACATACCTTAATCAAGCTTCAAATGGCCAAAAATTTCCTAGGTTTTCTTTCTTCTTCTTAAGCTTACATTTGGCTATCAATAAAAGATGGAGAATATGGATTTGTTTTATGTTGTTTTAACATATAATATTAGTTATAATTAGTTTACTAATATACCCCTTTAAATTAAATTACTTAACATATGTTTTAAGGTCATTTTAGACCATTGCCACCCACTAACCTATAAAATGGGCTAATTTCCCTTTAAGGACTCCATATTAAAAAGCCACTATCAAATAAGCACTTTACACTTTAGTTTGTAACTTTTACATTTTACGCGATTCGGTCCTTTTATTTAATCGGGCACCTAAACGACAAAATTAAGTCACGAAAATTTAACACCAACAAATTCACGCATAATAAACACAGAAAATAATTTTAAAATATTTTTCAGACTCGGATTTGTGGTCCCAAAACCACTATTCCTATTAGGGTCAAAATCGGGCTGTTACAATTCTTCCTTGGGTATTGTCTTTATTCATTGGTTTATTCGATTACTCTCTTCACTCTCTGTGGCATTAATAGTTAATTAGTTAGTTAAATTTTAGATTAAAATAAATTCCCTTAATTATTAGGTTAAATAATAAAAAGATAGTTATTACTAGTAGTTGTAGTCCTTGAGGATACGATATTCTAGACTCATCAAAGCTATATTATTGTTCGATAGGTGCACTTGCCTTTGTCAAAATATTAGTTAGTTTCGAGCCCATCAAGTTTTTGGCCCCATTGCCGGGGACAAGAATATTAGGAATGCTTAATTTTTATTACTTTAGCCATTTTTATTATTTGCAATTTATTTGTGTTTTTATTATTATTTACTAACTTTTCTTTTATTTGCTTCTGGCAGGTATTTTTAGTTTATGACTAGAAGGAACCCGTCAGGACCATTACTTTTTGACAGTGAGATAGAAAGTACCACTCGCAGAAATTGTAGGTAATAAGGCGAAGTCTACAGTATATATAAGAAGAGCAAGAGGACGATACCAATATTACCGAGGAGATGGCTGATAATAATTCGCTACCCCTGTGGTTGCCGCAAATCCTGCTCCTCGTACTATGTACGACTATGCTAAGCCTAATTTGTATTGTGAGACCTGCTGTTGCTACAAATAACTTCGAGCTGAAGCCAAACACTATACAGATGATCCAACAATGTGTTCAGTTTGATGGTTTACAGGATGAGGATCCAAATACCCATTTAGCCAATTTCCTAGAATTCTGTGATACTTTTAAAATCAATGGCATTTTTGACAATGCCATTTGCCTTCGGTTGTTTCCTTTTTCTTTAAGAAAAAAGCTAAACAGTGGTTGAACTCGTTACCACGAGGTTCCATCAATACTTGGGAACAGATGACCGAAAAATTTTTATTAAAATATTTTTCGCCGGCTAAAACGACAAAGTTAGCAATGATATCTCTTCTTTTGTGTAGATGGATTTAGAAACTCTTTACGATGCATGGGAGAGGTATAAGGACTTATTGAGAAGGTGCCCTCACCATGGGTTGCCTTTATTGCTACAGGTTCAAACCTTCTACAACGGTTTGAACCCCTCAACTAGGCAACTAATCGATGCATCCGCCGGTGGAACTCTAAATAACAAAACACCTGAAGTGGCTTATGAGTTTATAGAGGAGATGTCACTAAATAACTATCAGTGGCAAGTCATGAGAACAAAGCCGAAAAAAGCCGCCAGTGTTTTCAACCTCGACACAGTCACCATGTTATCAAACCAGGTAGAGCTCTTAAACAAGAAGATTGATGGTTTATGTGTTTCTATGCAGGTACATCTGGTGATGCAATACGACACAAATGGAGGAGGGATGCACACTACAGAATATCCATCATACAACCCAAGCACTGAGAATGAACAAGTTCACTATATGGGTAACAATTCTGGACCACAGAATAATCCATATAATAACACTTACAATGTAGGTTGGAGGAACAATCCCAATTTCTCATGGGGTGGTCAAGGAATTTAGAGACAACAACCCCCTCCAGGCTTTCAACAACAACCCTACCAACAAGAAAAGAAGCCGAACCTTGAGGAAATGCTAACAAAATTCTTCTCAGTGTCTGAAACCCGTTTTCAAAACACTGAAACAGCACTAAAAAATCAGCAGGCATCAATTTAAGGGCTCAAGAACCAAATAGGTCAGCTTGCGAAACTGATCTTAGAACAACCACAAGGTAGCTTGCCGAATAATACTAAACCTAACCCAAGGGAGAAACTCAATGTCATCACCGTGCGCGACGAAGAAGGTTAGTGGAATCTGAATCTGAACCGAGGCAAGAACCTATAGTAACTGAAGGTAAGTTTGGGGTAAGCCATAATACACAAAAACTGGTAAGTACAGAGCATATACCTCGTGTGCCATATCCTAACGCGATGAAGAAAGACCATATTAATTAGCAATTTGGTAAATTTCTTAAACTCTTAAAAAAGTTACATATTAACTTACCGTTTATCGAAGCTCTTTCGCAGATGCCCAACTCAGTTAAATTTTAAAGGAGCTTCTAACAAACAAATGAAAGTTAGATGATGCATCGCATGTGGAGCTAAACACAGTCTACTCAGCCGTTTTATTGAATAAACTACCCAACAAATTAAAAGATCCAGGGAGTTTTACTATTCCTTGTTTAATTGGTAGTTTAGATGCTAACAATGCCTTGGCTGATTTAGGGGCAAGTATTAACGTCATGCCCTATAAAAAGTTTAAGCAACTAGGTCTTGGGAAACCTAAACAAACTAGGATGAGCATTCAGCTAGAAGATGAAACTATTAGATTTCCTAGGGGAATTGTTGAGGATGTGCTTGTAAAAATTGATAAATTTATATTCCCAGTTGACTTTGTTGTTCTAGACATGGATGAGGACAGTGACGCACATATGATCTTAGGATGACCCTTCTTAGCAACTGCTAGAACTATAATTAATGTTGGCACATGTGAATTTTTACTTCGTGTAGGTGATGACGCGGTTAAAATCCAAGCTCGTGATTCTGTTAGAATATATAGTGATTGAGATGATATTACGAGTTCTGTTGATGTGAGTAATGTTGTGGCTCAAACTTCTTTGCAAGAAATCCCTAGGAAGAAAGTGATGGAGCCACATTCTATTCTATATGACAAATACAGAACAACTCATGAGGAGTGAAGGATTTATAGCGATGAACTAGACGAGTGGAGGACACATAGCAAGGAGAACCCGAGAACACACAAGGCAGAATCGACACAAGCCATGATGAGCTTAAAGGTGAAACGAACCACTGCAAAGCTTAATGCAGACAGAGCGATCCCTTTTACGGTACTCAATGTCTTTTCATACGGAACAGTCGAGGTAACTCATTCTAATTTCGACACTTTTAAGGTAAATACTACTCGACTCAAACCGTATATTGATAGAATTGATATCGAGAAAAAGGAATTTTGACTCCGTGAACCACCGTAACTAAACAAAAACGAGGTAAGTCGAGCTTAGATTCTAAATAAGCGCTTCTCGGGAGGCAACCTGAGCATTAATTTACTAATTTACTAATTATAATTTATGACATTTTCAAAATAAATTAATTAAATAAATAAATTAAAAAAATGGTGTTTTACAACCCACACGGCCTGGACACACAGGCGTGTCCCTGGCCGTGTGGATCTTGGGACTTAGTTTTTAAGTTTTAAATAAATCGACAGAAGGCTACACGGCTTGGCGACATGGCCGTGTCACCCACACGGCCTGGACACACTGGCGTGTCTTTGGCCGTGTGGAGCTTGGAGCTTAAAATCCCCAAAAATCAGCAGAGACACGACCCAAATTTATTCTACACGGGCGTGCGACACGATCGTGTGGCCCACACGGGTTGAACACACAGGCATGTCTTAGGCCATGTGAAAACTGGAGCCTCACTTTTCAAAATTTAAACAAGCCAAGGGGCTCCAGGGGCACGACACATGGCCGTGTGTACGAACACATGGGCGTGTCAAATTTTACACGGGCGTGTCCTAGGCCGTGTGAAAATTGGAGCTTAGTTTTTCAAATTTTAAAATTTAAAACAAGTCAGGGGGCTTCACGGGCAAGACACACGGCCATGTGTGCGATCACACGAGCTTGTCAAAATTCCACACAGGTGTGGGAGAAGCGAAGGGCTTTGCACACGGCCGTGCGGCCGTGTGACTATTAAGCTTTTATAAATCGTGACAAACACGGGCTGGGGGCTTTATCACACGGGCGTGTGGCCCAACACGGGCCGTTACACGATCGTGTCACCTATAAATCCCTATTTTTCTTTTTTTCTTTTTTATTCTTTCCTCCTCCAAAACTCCCCCCAAATCCTACTAGCCGCTCCCCATTTTTGACCACCGTCCTCTTCCTCCACCTTCCTCATTTTTCCCTTCTTCCCCAACTCGACAACTACCCATTCTCCTTCCTTTTCTCCCTCTCTTTTCCTCTTCTTTCCCTTCCCTCCTAGCTCCTCCCCCGCTCAAAACCTCCTTGTCCCTACCCAACCGACCGCCGTACACCCATCCGACCATTAGTCGCACCTCACTCCAGCCACTGTCCTTAGCCACCGTCGGTTCTTCTTCTCCCTTATTGCCCATTCTTTTATTTTCTAATATTATTTATTATTATTATTTAGTTATTTCTTCATTATTTTTTATTTATATTATTTTCTTATTTATTTCTATATTCTATTATTTTATATTTTTACTTGGTTAGTTTTTGTTTGATGAGTTTAGTGTCTCTTTCTATTTAGATTACTGATAGTTATATTCCTTGTTTTAGTTTTGCTTGTTACTGTGTTAAGATGATACTTATTCTTCAATTGGATTGCCTTTTCACTAATTTTATTAATCTTGGTTCATTGTTCTTCACATTCCGAATTGTTTATTTATGAATTACTTTCTATTTCTTATTATTCTTTGTTATTTAAATTTGGCTTCTAGTTGATAATTAGTTAATTGATTTATTTTATTATATTCACCAATTTAAATCATGATGACTTCATTTCTGATTTTTGCATATTAGGATACTAATACACATTGTTTAGGCATAATCTCCTATTTAAGACTACTTAGACTTTGCTTTTATTTGCAAATTTCGTAATGTTTTATTTCTTTGTTGATGAACCTCTTTCCCTTTTTCAGGAACATCATGACAAATACTCGAGGCAAGACTAAGGTTGTCGTCCCCACTTCGAAAATGTGGAAGGGTCCCGGTGCGACCTCATCGAGCGCCTCCGCGGAAGTGCGCCACCCTTACCTCAGATTTACCGCGGACCCACCGGAGGACCTATTTCAGCTCCTTCGAGTACGACCCCTAGGTTTGGGCCGTTGCATTGATTGGGCCGCGTTGGAGCAGGTCCACCTCGCTGATGAGGTTCGAGCTTTCATCATCTAAGCCCCATGGGACCGTTTCTTCAGTATCGTCGAGCCCACATATATGGAGTTGACCTTGGAGTTTTGCTCGACGTTCCATCTTCAGAGCGTCATGTCAATCCATGACGAGCCAGGCACCATCATTTTTTTGCCTTAGCGGTTTGGTGCGCCACATGATCGCCCCAGAATTCGGTGCTGCTTTGGGACTTTATATAGAGGAGTTCATGAGCGCCGAGGACTTTCTTCAGCTCCATCGCCATATTCATTACTCATCCTCGCGTTGTTGGACTGACCTTATGGGTGGCCTGACAAACTATGACCCTAGTCGCTCGAAGGTAACTTCCCTCTCTCCTACTCTAAGGTATATTCACGCCTTATTAGCTCACACTTTGACAGGACGGAGAGAGAGCACCAGATTCATGAGCACAAACGATGCATATTATTTATGGAGCATGGCACATGGCCATGTATTTGATCTGGTGTATTTTATCGGTTTATCTTTCTGCCATCAGACTGACCGCCACAGGAAGGGCCTCATCTGCCTAGGCCCTTACGTGACTCGCCTCGCTCGACACTTCGGTCTTTTCAACACACTAGAGCAGTCCTCCTCGCTTAAACTTGTTGGCCAGATGTCCCCTCGAGGCATCTCGAGCATGCTACATATGAAGATGATCGAGTGGCATCGTGGATTTGATCCTCCCCAGTACCGATTGTCTCGCCCTGATGATCAGGATGATCTTGAGGACATCACTGAGGATGTCCCTCTCCCTCATGTGGATCTACCTCATCCTCCACCACCGAGTCACCGACCTCCTTCTTCTGCTACTACTTTGAACGACATATCCGAGCGACTCACTCGGTTCGAGTAGCAGTGTTATCAGTGGTTCGACAGTCTCGAAGTTACCTTACAGCAGATCTGCCACCATCTCCATATTTCACCTTCGGCACCACCACCTCGCAACGCATCTGACAATGAGGACCTTTGAGTCCTTTTATTTTATTTTTATCTTTCTTTTCCTTTTTCTTTTTTATTTTTAGTTTATTTTCCTTTATGTTTCTTATTATATTTTCTAAGATTTATCTTTTATATTTTGAACTATATTTTAGTTTTTTTAATTATTACTAATCGAGTAACCCCTTAATCTTCTTCCACAGTTGTGTTTATTTTTCTTAGTAGTTGCTCATAATCATGCACTTCACTTTATATCTACAATTCCGTGTTCACTTTTCCACGGATTTCATCCAAAATTCAGGAAGTTTCACTTCTCTCCCTCTCTTATGTTATTATTATATTATCTATTTTGGTACATTGAGGACAATATACATCTTAAGTGTGGGGAGGTTAATTATATCATTATTAGAAAATCCCTGAATTATATCTTGTTCTTAAGTAAATTTTCTCATATTACTATTTGAATAAAATTTTTATTGATTTATGATTTTTATTGATATGTTTTGGATTATGTCATAGGTAATTGTGCATTGATGGTTTAAACTTTAAGACATTAGAGAATCAAGCTTGATAAGTCTATCTTCAGAATTAAAAATTTGTTAGGTTATTTCCCTAAATTTAAATATTACTTTGAAGTTTGAAATTTGCAAGGTTAACATCAAAAACCATGAAATTTGTGAGATTTTGAGCCTTTATGAGCATACACTTTTCTTGCTCTTTTTTTATTGGTTATGAGTGTGTCAATATTGATTTGTTATTCTAGAACTTGCCTCGATTATGCAGGTCAAGACCACACCTTTGATTTGATATACTGAGATGATAAAGGCACCTAGGTTTTAACCCATTCCATTAAAAGCCTACCTTCATAATTAACCCTTTGTGAACCCCTTTGATCCTAATAAACCGTTTCTTAATCTACCTTTAATATTAACCCAAAACTCACTCTTTTTTATTCCTGAAGAAATTTTCCCTCTTGTATTAACACCTTTTTTGTTGAGATTTGATTTGATCAGTTGCCTAACTATGTTCTTTATTTCAGTTGTTAAATTCTTTCTTATTATTGTACACGAAAAAAAAAAGAAGAAAAAAAAAGTTCATTTATTAGTTCTATGTTATTTGAGCTCAAATAATTAATTCCACATTTTGAGAAGAAACTCGTGTTATTATTGATAAGTTTTCAATTAATGTAATTATTCAGTATTAGTTTATTTTTTCTAATTAGGTAAATTGTCAATTCAATCTCGGTTTTAACCCTCTAATTCAGCTTTTATCCACACCTTCAACCCATTTACAACCTTTTTCAAGACCTTTTGATTTGTGTATCATCTCATTTTATACTGGTGGAGATTTGATTTTCATACAAGCCTATGGTAATAACTTTTCATGTTTGACTTTTGAGTGCTTAATTTTAACCTTAAACACTTTGAGTGATTTAAATGAATCTCTAGTAAGGATGTCAATTCTTGTCAGTTTTGAATCAAAAGTAATTATTTAGATAAGGGAAACACCTATGTTTTTGTGCTGTAAAAATTTGTGACTTGGATTGTTTGAAGCTTTAGGACTCTTTTAGTTAAATTATCAATGTATGAATCATTTGTGAATTATGATAAGACATTATTGATAAGAATTTTGAATTAAAGAAGTTTAATTTTAATTGTGAGTTGAAGATTTTGCTTGAGGACAAGCAAACGCTTAAGTATGGGGATATTTGATAAACCATAAAAGTAACACATTTTAATCCCATGCTTAGCGTGTTTTTGGATGTTTATTTATATAATTATGTGAATTCGATGCTCCTAATCCTTTAAATTCATATTTCTATACTTAGGTGAGCATAGGGAAGTGAAAGGAGTGGAAAATGGGCCAAAATTAGACAAAACGGGCCATCTTAAGGATCCACACGGCCAAAGCCAGAACCACACGGGTAGGGCACATGCCCATCGTGTCAATCGCGAACCATGCAAATTTTAACACGGCCTAGACACCCTCACACGGGCTGAGCCCACGCCCGTGTCCTTGTCGCAGCCTGCTTTAATTTCACGCAAAAAAAAGCCAATTTTTAGGGTTTCTGAGCCTCCTAAAGTCTATAAATACACACTAGAGGAAGACCTAAGGGAGCACGCAGAGGAGATCAAAGAAGTTACTCAAAGGAAGCCATCAGAATCATCTCGAAAGCGAACTCACTCCAAGATTGAAGATCTCCATCAAGTTCTTTAGAAGTTTTTGGGTTCTTTATGTCTTGCTCTTTCCTTAATTCTAAGATGTTTTCCTTTTACGTTATGAACTAAACTCCTTAAATACCTAGGGAGGATGAAACCTAGATAAATCTTATTATTTAAATATTCTGAACTCCATGATAAATACTTGTTTTTGTTCTTAATTATATGTTCTTAATTATGTGTTCTTAACCCTTGCTTTAATATTTTCAGGATATTAATTCAAGTTTAATGTGCTTATTCAGTGGAGCAAAAGTCCCTGTTTAAGAGAAGATCTCGCATAATTAAGCGGTGTTGATTGCAACCATAGAAATAGGATGATATAAATCTGCCGTATTAGAGTCAAATCTAATAAAGGAATCCATAGATCGAGTTATGCAACGATAGGGGTTTTAATTAGAAAGAGATTTCAGTTAATCAACCTAGAGTCAGTTGTTTTTAGTATCGATATTAACATAATTTAGGGATTTCTACGGATCAAGGCAAGTGAATAAATCGTTTAATTCAGAGTCAGAATAATAAGTGAAGTCTAGGTGGATTCTTCCTTGGGTATTGTCTTTATTCATTGGTTTATTTGATTACTCTCTTCACTCTCAGTGGCGTTCATAGTTAATTAGTTAGTTAAATTTTAGATTAAAATAAATCCCCTTAATTATTAGGTTAAATAATAAAAAGATAGTAATTGCTTGTAATTGTAGTCCTTGAGGATACGATATTCCGGACTCATCAAAGCTATACATTTGTTCGATAGGTGAACTTGCCTTTGTCGAAATATTAGTTAGTTTCGAGCCCATTAGTAGAAATCCCTAAATTATATTAATATATTTTTCAAGAGTAAGAACAACTGACTCTAGGTTTATTAATTGAAATATATTTCTAATTAAAACCCTTATTGTCGCATTAACTTGATCTATGGATTCCCCTATTAGATTTGACTCTAATCCGGTAGATTTATGTCGTCCTATTTCTAGGTTTGCATGCAACTCCACTCAATTATGCTAGATCTACTCTTAAATAGGGACCTTTGCTCTACTAAAATAACCACATTAAACTTGAATTAATATTTCAGAATATCAGAACAATAAATAAACATACTTAATTGAGAACAAAAATCAAGCATTTATCGCGTAAATCGGAAATCAAATAATAAGATTCATCATAGGTTTCATCTTCCATAGGTATCTAGGGAATTTAATCCATAATCCTGAATAGAAACATCTCAAAGTTAGGATAACAACAAGACATAAAGAAATTCAATAAAACTTCGAAGGAAATTAAATGGAGATCTTCGATCTTGAAGGAGATCCACTTTCGAGTTGATTCCGATAGCGTTCTTTGAGTGTTCTCTTCAATCTTCTCTGAGTGTCCCCTTAGATCTTCTTCTAATTGGTATTTATAGACTTTAAAAAGCTCAGAAAGCCTAAAAATTGGGTTTTTCTGTGTATTTGGGAAGTAGGGTGCGATATCGACACGGATTGGAATATGGGCGTATAGCCAGCTCGTGTGGATCACACGGGCGTGTGGCCAGCCCATGTTGAAATGCCTAGGCCGTGTGGATCCTGGAAACAGTTCTATTTGCCTGATTTTGGCTTCCTTTTTCGCTTCTTTTGCTCCCAAATGCTCTCGAAACATGAATTTAAAGGGTTAGGAGCATCAAATTCACTAATTTACATAATTAATCATCCAAAAATGCCTTAAGAATGGGATTAAAATATGTTACTTTTACAGCATATTAAGAACACAAAAATTGTTTACACAATTTGATTTTCTTACATCTGCTAGTTTAGCTTAATGAGTAAACATAATGTCTTTAATCTCAATACAACAAGTGATTTAAGTTTAATCACAACCTTATATAACAATCACTTTTATACCTAAAGATTTAACTCACTTACATTTAAGTTACTATTTTGAAAATTTATATTGTAAAACCAAGCAATAATTGTTTTACACTCTTACAAAAATGTTCCTCTATGAATTAAAAAGAGCTCTAAATACTCTGTTACAAAATCTATACAAGTCTCTTATATATACCAAAGGTTCGAGACTTGTTAACATACTAGAGATCAATTTGATTTTAATTCCTATTAAAAAATAGCTAAAATAACTAGCTACAATATATTAATAAAGACCAAAGTAAATTGGATTGTTAAGAGCTATGTTTCCAATGTTCTTAATCCAATCTCTACAAAGCAAGGGATTCAACATGTAAAATCATATTCGATCCAATCCAATCTTCAAAGACTCGTTCCACGAGATGGATCTTCAAATATAGGTCAACATATGTCCGTAAAATCATTTACGCCATTGTCCACTTGATTAGGTTAAAATAAATTCCAACTACAAACAAGGTAAGTTATATTTCTTATCAAAGTGCATATTGAAGTGGCCACTTCCGTTTGAGCTTGATAGCCACAAAAAACTTTCCTCGATGATAAAACACCTATCAATTTTGAATAAGCCTTTCCTATTTAAAGCATAATACATCTTCACAAAGTAACTTTTAATCCATTTTAATCTAGCCAAATATCATCAAATCAATCATCATTAACATAAGGATACAAAATATCACTAAGTCAACTCACATCTTCATGGATTGCATATCTTAATTATAATATATAATCAGTTGTCCTTAATATAAGGATACAAAAGATCATATAGTTAACTCATATATTCATGGATTGCATATTTTAATGTATAAGGTAAACAAACCACATAAGAATTCTTGAAAAATAATATTGGTTGATTCAATCTCTTCTCTAATGATAAACGCGAGATTGGCTAAAAGCAAATAATCAAAATATTTTGGTCAAACATGCCAAAAATTAAGGTAAGTTATGTGCCTGGTGTAGGTGTAACAACCCGATTTTGGGTCTAGTCGGAACATTGGTTTCGGGGCCACAAATCAGTCGTAAGAAAATTTATTTTATATTATATTTTTATGGTCAGCAATTTCACGGAATGATTTCGTGAAAATTTCGTTCGAAAATTTCGACGTTTGGCCACCCAATTTAGTTAAAAGGACTAAATCGTAAAAAGTGCAAAACTTGAGTTCTAGAAGCTAGAGGTGTCTAATTTCTATGAAATTTTAAATTGGAGGTCCTTAAATGGTAATTAGACCATTGTTTAAGTTTATGGACAAAAATGGACATGGTTTGGTATATTTCTAAAGTTTTTCATTAAGGGAAATTTAGTCATTTGGTATTTAAAAGGAATTAAAAACAAAATTAAAAGTGAATTTTTGTCCATCTTCAACCCCATGGCCGAATTTCACAAGGGAAACCCTGGCTAGGGTTTTTCAGGCTTCCAAGCTCGATTGTAAGTCCGTTCTAGCCCTTTTTAATGATTTTTACATTTTTGAAATCCTCGTAACAAGATCTATCTATTTCTACCACTAATTTGAAGAGATATCAAATTTTAAAATTTTATCATGTTGAATATTTGTGTATTTTGATGTTTGATGGTAGAAAATGAATGTTAATTGTTTGTTAAGCGACTTTTGCTAAGTGATTTTCGGTGCAAATGTCAAAAAGGACTAATTTGTAAAAGTTATAAAATGAGTAGTACAAATGTGTTTTAATGGAAATAGTGGGCTGTTATAGTTATGAAAATGGTTCAGCTAGGCCTGGTTATTAAAGAAATTGAATAGATTTCATTTTACGAGCCTAGGGGTAAAAATGTAAATATGTTAGAGTTTGGGGGCAAAAATGTAATTTTGCCATAATTTTTGGACTGAATTGAATAAGGTGAATAATAAATGAGTGAAATGTAATATTATAGATCAAGAAAAACGAGGCTCGAACCTAAAACGGGGGAAAAATGAGTAATTGACGATTAAGTCCTTTTGCCATTTTGACGTTGAGGTAAGTTCGTATGTAAATAGTGCATTGTTATTTATGCTTTAATTGCTTTATTATTGTGTGAATTGTGATTTAATCTTGAATGAAATCGACAAAGTTCGACAAATGAGAAATTCCAGTTGAACCTTAGGAATAGGTAGGATACAAATGTCATGACATTGGGGTTATTGAGAGTATGTGTAAGACCATATCTTGGAAATGACATCAATATGAGACATTCGTGTAAGACCATATCGGGAATATGGCATCGATATGAGACTTCGTGTAAGACCATATCTGAGATATGGCATCAATATGAGATTTCGTGTAAGACCATAGCTGGGCTATTGGCATCGATATGAGATCCCATGTAACACCACACACTCGAGACCGTTGCCGGAGTCGAGCACGAGGCGTTATTTAACTTATCTTACTACTTCGGGTATATAAAAAAATAATTTATTTCATCATTCACAATAAATCTGTCCATCTGCGCAACAGTCATTAATTTAATTATAACTCGAGTTAAAAAACTCAAATTTATATCCGTAAATTTTCCCTGAAGCTAGACTCATATATCTTCTCATTGGAAAATTTTTAGAATTTTTGGTTTGGCCAATTAGTACAGTTTATTCATTCAAGTCTCCCCTATTTCACAGTCCAACGGTTCTGACCACTCTTCACTAAAAATTAATTTTCTCATTGTAAACTTTTTATATGTTGTTTCTAATTATTTCTACTGAAAGTAGACTCACTAAGGAATTTAGAAATATAAATTATAACTTATAATTATTTTTTTACAATTTTAAATGATTTTCTAAAGTCTAAACAGGGGACTTCAAATACCATTCTGACCCTGTCTCACTAAAATTCATGAACAATTTCTCTTAACACTTATTTTAAACACTTTATCACTTGAATAATTCATGAACAATTTTCCTTCCACATTCAATATTAATTCAAATATCAAATATAATTCACAATTTATAAAGATATATTGCTATTATTTACACATAACTTACCTCGGATGCAAAACAACTATTTTCGTAAATTAGTCGATAACCTTCTCTTTTCCCCGATCACCTTCACTATTCTTTCTTTCTTGATCTATATTAGCTCAATTTAATACATTTTATCAACATTCTATTCAAATACAATTCATACACAATACTTTAGAAAAATTACATTTTTGCCCCTAAAGTTTCATATATTTACACTTTTGCCTCAAAGGTCGGAAATTAAACTTTATCCCTTATTCTTATGTTTTATGACATGCTGATCATTTTTCCCTTCTATGACAACATCCAATTCTCACTCTAACATGTACTTATGAACATTAGGTATTTTTACCGATTAAGCCGTTTTACTCGTTTTCACTTAAAATCGCTTAGCAAAAGTTGTTTAACATAATTTCAAACCTTATATTATATCATAAAAAATCAAAATAAACACATTTCACCTATGGTTATTTTTCCAAATATGAACCCTAGGTTAAATTATTGCTAGTATAAGCTAAATCAAGTTATCGGGACTCCAAAAATGTAAAGAACATTGAAACGGGGCTTGGAATCACTTACTATGGAGCTTGGAAGCTTGAAACAAACCCTAGCTATGGAGAACCCTTGAAATTTCGTCCTAATGAAGAAGATGGACATATTTTGCCATCTTTTTCCCTTTTAATTTCTTTTTAATACCAAATGACTAAAATGCCCTTCATTAAAACTTTAGTTATTTTTATCTATGTATGTCCATTTTTGTGCATGGAAATATAATGGTCTAATTACCATTTAAGGACTCCTACTTCAACCCCCATTACACTCAAGTACTATATGAATTAGAACCCCTATTTAGCAACTTTTGCAAACAAGTCCTAATAGGCAATTTAAGCATGCAATCAATAAAATTTCTTATCGATACTCTAACACATGTATTTAATCACTCGGTAAATCATGATAATTAATCGTAATAAACTTTTATATCTTAGATTCGTGGTTTCGCAACCACTGTTCCTATTAGGCCCTATTTCGGGCTATCACATCCCATGTAAGACCATATCTGGGATAATGCTCCCTAAGGTGGACACGGCCCGAGGCACGGGCGTGTGGTATGCCACACAAGCGTGTCCCTTAACCCACACGGGCGTGTGGTCCTGGTCCATGATGAAATTTTTCTAAGTTTTGAAAATTTTCTTGAGTTCTTGGTTTAGTCCCGAACCATTCTCGAAGCATGTTTCGGGCCTCGTAGGCTCGTTTTAGGGACAGCATGAATGTGTTTGAAAAATTTTAAATTTGAGTGGAATTTCATGTCTCGAAAATGTATATTTGCTTGTGTTATAAGTCCGGTATTGCCTAGAGCCCTATTCCGATGTTGAATACGGGAAAGGGGCCACTTTCGTTGGCACATAGATAACCACTTTAAAAACTTACCCCAACAACTCCCATTTGACATTTTTGACCAAAAACCTTACAACCAATTCTTCAAGCAATAAACACAACACAAGCTTCATCAACATCAAGTGTTAAACTCCCTCTTAAACTCAGCTTATTCTCCCCTTTTTTGGACAAAAAGTCCAAATGAATTTAGGGTAATTGCAACCGAAGAAACATCTATATAAGTTGAAGTTTTATCAACAATAAAAAATAATGACATGTGAGTAGCATCATGAAAAAACAAATCTAATAATAACAACAACAAGCATAGAAAAGAAAAACTCTCTTATTAATACCATCAACACTCTCTCTTTTAGTTGTAGCATCAACACACTTCCCATAATAAGAAGTTTCAGTAAGGAGCACAACAGATACCAACTCATCAACACTTTTGTATGTGGGAGATTTAACTCGTGAAACAACAAGAATTTTAACCATGAGATCCTGAGTGAGTAGTAATATCTTCATGTAAATATCCAAAAGTTGTTGCATCAGTTACCACTTCACTCTTTACTTGTTCATCAATCAACCTTTGATCTTTTTTCACCAATATTTATTTTTGGTCGAACCTTGAGTGAGTTGCAACCTGTCTTCTAACACTTCCCCTTCTTATATTTTTAAACATCTTACAACAATGTGGTTTGATATAATCAAACATGATACAATAATGGCAAATAATCCTTATGTTTTCACATTCCTTCATTTCATGTAATAACATTTCATTTTTCCTCCATACATTTTCTTACTTCCAACCTCGCGATGTAACACGAGAAGTGAGCACTTCCATTGACACTTAGATTTTTTGAATTTGATCTTTCAAAATTTTGAAAAATACCCGACAAAAGAAAACTTCAAAAGCACGCCCCTGTTATCCATGTATGGCAACCTTTAAATAGGCTTTGTATAATTTTATCCTGAGTCGAACTAGAATAGGGCAATAGTTTTCAACACATCCAATCCTACTTGATGTAAATCTTGATTAGCTCCTTGGCAAATAAGTCTCTTGCTTAAAGTAAATCTGATCAATGACTTATCCTTTAAGATGTCAAGAAGTTCTGGTAAAAATAAAAGTTTTAATTCAAATCGAAACTGCCAAACCCACATGAATAAGACTTTAAACCCTTTCAAATATACTTTCTTGTTCATAAAAACATGTAAAACATGTCTTTTATTTTCTGGTTAGTATAAACCTCTACTATTATATTTCTATGAGTCAAAATTGTCAACAACACAAGATATATTTTGACTACACTGAAAACAACAATAAAAGTTTCCAACATGTCCGCTTATGCACGTAGATTTTAGATGTAATATTCTTTTGTTTGAATATATGTGCACGTGTGTTTAATATCTATAAAAATGATCTAGAGAGGTTTTGATTTTGAAGAAAAGGAGAAGGGAGAAAAAGAAAATGAGAAGAGAGGAAAATAAATAAGAAAAAAGAAAGTAAAAGAAAATTTATTATATTGCTCAAAAAAGAAAAAGTATAGCGGCTATTTATATACTTTGATATAAAGTTTTTGTCTAAAATAATGACATTAACGTGTCACATTAGCTTGCTATTATGTTGTTAATAAGAGTTAACAAGTTAATGACTATAACATAGCAAATCGATAATGTTAGTAATCATATAATATTTTTTTCAAGTTTGATAAGCAAAACATAATTTAAACTGCACTAAATTACTAAACCTAATGAATAAATCGATATTTGAAAAAAGCTATAAGTTACTTCTTTATAAATTAGGTCATGGACTTTAACCATTTATTTATTGTCCACTTCAATAGCTTTTAGGGGTGTGTATAATTTGATTAAAATTAAATTAATTAAATAGAAAAAGTTAGTTCAATAAATCAGTCTATCTCTGAAATTAGTCTGATCAAAATCAGTTAATTTTTTTTAAAATATCATTTATAGATTAATTTGGTTTGAAAGCAATTTATTATCTAAATTAACTGATTAGTGGAAATTAATAATTAATAATATATTTTATATAAAAATAAAATTATAATAGAATGGACCCAACAATAAATTGAATTAACCGAAGTTAGTTTATTTAAGTTAATTATTTTCGCAAAAAGTTTGATTCTATTAATAGTAAAATATTTTAAAATATTTATTAATTTGATTAATAACAGTTGACTTTACATATTAACTACTCATCTTTCGTTGTAAGTAATAGCTTCATCTAAATAAAAGTTTAGTTGATTCGGCGGCCTAAATCATATACTATAGTATCATTGGGGATTCTAAGTAAAGCCTAACACAAAATTCTGTTTGACCCTAAGCACTAGAAATGAAAATTCTTTTTGAAATTTAGTTTATTTATTTTTATTTTTTAGAATTTAGTCACTCTACTTTTTAGATTTTAGAATTCAAGTACAATTATTAATAAAGTTAATTTTTTTATTAAATATATTGATACGACATTTTGAATTTAAAAAATTTAAAATCTAAAAAAGAAAAGGGATCAAATTCCTTTAAATAAATAAACAAAAGGGATTAAATTCTAAATGTATGAAGATTACAAGGACTTAGAGCATATTTTAACAAAAAATAAAATATGCAAAGACGAGCGGCAAGCGTGATGGGTTTTCGCTATTCTATTTTTAGTACCACTTGCTAAACCCACTTTGCCTCCATTCTAAAAAATCGACACCTCGTTCCATAGACAACGTCCCTTGTGCTCATTTCTTCGGTTTGATTCCCTCCTCATCCATTTTCATGGCATGTTCTCATTTCAGTTAGCATTTTATTTGTCTATTCCTATATTAGATTAAGAATTTATTAAGTTTATTTATTTTTTGGATGAATGATGAAATTCATTAATCTAAGAATGCAGTTAAACAACTACAAAAGAACAAAAAAAACACTGTACAGTAACTTTAAGCTATACAAACAAATTAACCAATGATACACCAAAAAGCACAAAGTGAAGCATTAACATGATCAGTTCTATTGATTGGTCTTCCTCCTAAGCGAGCCCGCACAATCTCTTTAATTTGCACCAAGGCAACATCTTCAGTCAAGAAAGATTCACCAAAATACCTCTTGTTTCTCTGTCTCCGTATAACATAAAAATATGCACTCCAAGCAAGATTCAATATAGCAACAAGCAAGGAATTTCCTTTTAAGTTTCAATATCGCCCAAGTTAACTCTTACCTCCAAGTTCCCACAGCCCTATGAATGGAGCAAAGGTGCAAAACTAACTGCCACACCTTCTTTGAAAAACAACACTCAAAGAAAATGTGATCACATCTCTTTGCAGCATCCATGAACAAAAAAGCAACAAGTATCAACCGAAATCCCAAAAACAAGCAAACGATCCCAGGTTGGGAATTTATTAAGAATGATCATCCAAGCAATAAGAGAATGTTTGGGAATATGTAAAAGGAACCATAGCAAATGGTGCCATTCCACCTTTATACCAGGAGTTCTAATAGAAGCTAAGACAATATTGATAAACCTTCTTAAGAACACTCTTAGGCATTAGAAATTGACGACTCCAATAGGCTTGCACACTAAAGATCACAACCTTAATGAGTTGTAGTCTACCAGTATAACTCAAGTGCTTTGTAGACCACCATTGAATCCTATCTAGAATCCTATTAGTTAAAGCAACATAGCCAGACTGAGAAAGTTTTCGAGAAATAAGAGGAATACCAAGGTACCTCACTAGTAGTCTACCAACTTTAAACCCTATACAAGTAGTCATGAGAGTCAACTCCTTTTGGGGCACCCCAAAAACAAACAATTCACTTTTGGAGATGTTGAGTTGCAACCCAGAAAGTAAGTAAAACTATTGAAGAACACAATAAACACAAGCCACTGAATTAGTAGTGCCCTAGAAAAATAAGAAAATCATTGACAAATATTAGATTAGTCAACTGCACTCGAAGGCACTTAGGATGGTACTTGAAGAGAGCATTTATGACAGCAACATCCAATAACCTAGATAACACATCCGTTGCAAGCATAAAGAGGTAAGGAGACAGAGGATCTTCCTATTGAATACCTTTCCTCCCTCGAAAGAACCTCACAAGACTTCCATTAAGGGAGATAGAGAATCGAGGAATAGTTAAATAAACTTCAACCACTTAAAAAAATTTTAAGGGAACCCTTGAGCTCTAAGTACTAAAAGCAAAAAGCCTCAGTACAAATAATAAAATGCCTTTTGAATATCAACCTTCAAGGTACATCTAAGAGAAGTATGCCTTCTACCATACCCTCGTATTAGCTCATGAGCTAACATGGTATTATTAGTGATACTACACCCTCTAACAAAGGCACTCTAAATATTAGAAATCAAAGCAGACATAAAATGAGTCATTCTATTAACCAAAACCTTGATTATGCACTTATAAACTACACTACAACAATAAATAGGTCAAAAATCCTTTACATAGCTAGGATTATCACACTTGGGAACCAAGGAAATTGAAGTAGCATTAAAGGCAGCTAAGAGAGTGGAGGATGCAAAAAAGTACTGGACAGCCTCAAGAAAATCAGGCCCTACTATACCCCATGCAGATTTGAAGAAGCAAGCTGTGAAACTGTCAGGACTAAGGGATTTCTCAGTCCCCTGCCCAAAAATAGTTGTCTTTATCTCCTCATTGGTAATAGGGCTAGTCAACACATGATGAGTATCATTAGACAATTTAGGCAGTAACTTTTGAAACAAAGAATGTAACAGCCTGATTTAGGGGCTAGTCGGAACAGTAGTTTCGAAATCACTAATCCGAGGTCGGAGAAAATTATTTTTATATTATTTTATAATTTAGAGCATGATTATATAAGTGCATGAAAATTTTGGTGCTTTAATTTCAGCGATTGTATGCTCAATTGCGAAAAAGGACTAAATCGTATGAAGTGCGAAAGTTCTATTTTATAAGCTAAAGGTGCCTAATAGCCATAAAATATTTTGGAGGTCTTTAATATGCAAATAGACCCTTATACATAAGATGGCCGACCATAGGGGATAAGAAAGTCAAAATTAGTCAAAGTTGGTAAGGATTTGGTGACTAAATTGATTGTTTTATATTAAAATAAAGAAAAGATGCTATCATTCTCTTCACTCATCTTCTTCCACCGAAAAATACAAGCAAAATAGGGGTTTGAAAGCTCAAAAATTTTAGCAAACTCTTCTCCCTACAAGTAAGTGATTTTAATGGTTTTCTTGATGATATTTGTACTTTTGGAACCCCCAAAGCTTAAGCTAGCTAAAGAGAGGACTATTTTGCAAAATGGGGGAAAGTTTAGAGTTTTATCATGTGAGCATGTATGTTGTTTGCTGCATTTTTTTGGAAGAAAATGAGTCATAGATGTTTAATAAACAACTTTTGTGAAGGGTGTTACCATGAAAACACTTAAAAAGACCTTTTTGTAAAGGTTGTAAAGTAAGAGGTAAGTATGTGAAATAATGGGTTTTGATGGTTTCCATTAGAGTAATAAATGTATAATGGGTTTTGATGGTTTCCATTAGAGTAATAAATGTTCACCTAGGCTCGTTAAAGAAAGAAATTTGATTAGGGGCCAAATGGTCATTTTGTGAAAGCCTAAGGGCAAAATAGTAATTTTACCAAAGCATGGTTATTGAAATGCATTAGTTAATGTGATAATTAAATGAGCTAATTTGCTATTATAGATCAAGAAGAACAAATAATTAACCTAGACTGGGGAAAGAATAAAGTATCGGACTATATCAACAGTCTAGCCTATTTTGAAAATCGAGGTAAGTTTGTATGTGATAAATTCAACATCATGCTAGTATGTTTGAGAATGTTTGATATTATAATGATGTATAATATTTCTATGAAATTGAGTGATGGTGTTGAATGAGAAAAATGATGAAAGTTGTGATGTTGAAATCCTAGTTGGACTATAATAAATGTGAGAAGACTATCATTGAGACATGAGATGGATAAAGTCCCGTGTAAGACCATGTCTGGGACATTACCTCAGCACCAAATTTAGATCCTGTATAAAACCATATCTAGGATATGGCATCGGCATTGAATATGAATATTGTATAAGACCATATCTGGGATATGACATCGGCATTCAGAGATGACCTCCTGTAAGACCACATCTGGGATGTGGCATTGACTTCGTAATTGTGTGAATGACGATGAACATATATTTTTTTAGTATCCCAACTGATTTAGTGGGATAAATAGTTTAGCTTGAAATAGAAATGAGATTAGTGCTAAAGTTATGTGATTGAGTGAATACAGGTACCCGTGAGTAATTCACGAGAAATTGTTTACGATATGTGACATGGTATGTATGTAATAAGAACAAGCAAGAGTAAGTTATGGCAAAGTACTTAAGACTTTTCATTTTATCCAATGCCATGATTAGATGATATTATGAGCTAATTTTGTTATTTATTTTCATGCAAACTTACTAAGCTTTATGCTTTCCCCTCTCATTTCCCTTTTCCTTGTAGCATTGCCGAGTTAGCTCGAGAATTCGTGGAACGTCGGAGTTTGGAAACCACACTATCAACTACTCTTTGGTATAGCAAAGTTAGATTCATTTTGGGTATGGCATGTAATCATTTTGGGTATGGCATGTATAGGACTTAGTCTCTTTTGTTATGTCATATTTGTTTGCCAAAGTGTTGGCTATTAATGTTGTTAAATTCATTTTATAAGTGGTCGTTGGAATTGGGCCAATACTTGACAAGTTTATATATGTTCAATGATGATGAAATTCATTAAGTGTATGCTTGTGTGGATGTCTTGATTTTAAGTCTTTATAAGTGCTTTATAGTCCTGATATATGTTGGATTGAATTGGTGTAAGTATGATTGTTGTATATGGTGGCATTTGGCTTGGTAGATAGCCTTTCAAATGTCCACATGGGTAGACACACGGGCATGTGTCTAGGCCGTGTGTGACACACGGTCAGCCCCATGGGCGTGTTGGTTGGCCGTGTGACCCCATGCATGCTAGGTATACAAGTCAGTATGCTCAGTAGTAACACATGAGCAGAGACACGACCGTGTGTCTCAGCCGTGTGGGAGGCACGGTCATGGACATGGGCGTGTGCCCAGGCCGTGTGAAGTCTGCACCTAAAATTAAGAATTTAATTCGACACACGGTCTAAAAACACAGGCATGTGCCTTGGCCGTGTGACCATAGTGAGGTGATGACGTCATAAACAGAATGTCATGGTTTTAGCACACAGGCTAAGACACAGGCGTGTCAAAGCCGTGTGAGGGACACGGATGTGTGTTCGGCTGTGTGAAAACCCTTGTAGGTTTGAAATGAAAAATAAATTCCACACATGGGCATGTGTGATCACATGGCCTGCCTACACGGGCATATGGCCCTGTTTAAGAAAAAAATTTCTAAGTGCGCAGAAGTTTTTGGTTTGGTCCCGAATCACTACAAATGTATGGTTAGGGTCTCGTAGACCTTTAATAGGGACGTTATTATTATAAATGAAAAAGTTTAAAGTTGGAACGGAATTTTATAGCCCGATGATGTATGTTTAAGTGCGTTAAGTTTGGTAATGCCTCGTATCCGGTTCCGATGTTGAATGAGGGTAAGAGGTGTTACAAAGAATCTAGGCATTCAACAACATTGGAAAAAAATTGCACCAAGAAGATTTTTATAAAACCCCAAAATTTTTGCAGAAATTCAATCAAAAGATTCCAGCCAATTACTAGCTGCAACAAAAAGAGAAGTAACAATGTGCTTATTCCTCTTAACTGCAACAGTACAATGAAAAAATTTAGTGCTTTGATCCCCCTCCTTGATCCACTATACTTGAGTTTTTTTCGATAAAAACATGCTTCAGCCTTTTGCAAAACCAAAAAGATCAGCTCACCCGATCAATATGATCATTTCTAAATAGATCACCTCATAACAAAGCAAGTTACAGGCTCTCCAGCTCCTCAGCCTTAGCCTTAACTCGAGCAGAAATATTACCAAAAGCCTTAGTGTTGAGCATTTTCAAGACAGTCTTAAGTCTCAGTAGGCTACTAAGATTCAGCAACAAGCTACAAAAACCTATCATGCTTAGCCTAAAAATTAAAGAACCAAAAAGGCTTTAGCAATGATTAGACAAGTCACTCCAACCAGACAACAGAAGGATAATATTCAAACAACCAAGAGTAGCAAACTCAACCCGTGAATGAGGTAGAAACCGCAACCAAGCTGCATTAACAAGAACTCTGTCAAGCTTCTTCGTAATCGGCTTACCCAATTGATTATTAGACCAAGTGAAAATAGGACCAAAATAAGCATGATCAAAGATTTCAATCTCCCTAACCAAAGCTTGAAAATCCTTCATATCAACAGTAAAAGACTGAGAATTATTGAAAAAAAGAACTCTCTTCAGGCGAAAGCTTGACATTAAAGTCACCACCTAACAACCATGGAGCATCACCAACATGGCCACTCATAGAACACCAGTGAGACCATAGCTCTCGATGAGAAACACCATCATTACAAGCATAAACAGCTGAAAAGAAGTCTTTATGATGTTGCACTTGCACACTGCATGTAATACATTGACCAAAGACATACAACACTTCCACAATACAAGCACTCTTCCAAATAGCAAAATTCTACTATTAACAATATGATCATAATTGCAAACAAAGTTTCACCCCTGAAAATAATTCCTCAAAATAACCAAAGCATTATTACACTTAACTCTAGTTTCCAACAAACAACAAAAATCAATCTTCAATCTAACTAACCTATCAACTACAAGTTTTTGCTTTATAGGATTATTAAACCCTCTATTATTCCAAAAGAGAATAATCATGGAACATGAGGAGAATGTGTACCTCCTTTACCACCTCCTTTTCCTCGCCCTTTAGTAGGAGAATTATTCATCTTCTTCTTACCTTTGTCAAGGTTCTCTTGCTTTGTAGCTATCAAAGATCTCAGAAGAGGAGCTACTGCTAGTGAGGCCAACCTAGGCTTCTGAGGAGAAAACTCAAGTTGTTCAGTTTCATTATCATCATCAACAAAATCTTGCTCAACATTAATATCATCAGTAACAACATCATTAGAATCCACAAGCTCAACACCCAAAGCCTCAAATCTAATATTAGATCTCATAGACAAACATGCTTCGATTTAAGAGTAGGGGAAAGATCCACAACCACGACTTTACCCATTGAAGAGACTTCAAAAGTTGAAGTCAAAGCTAAACCACCATCAGGAGCACTCTCATTTCAAACCTCAACAGATTTTTCAGGAACAGAAATTTGAGCAATGTTTGCACCATCTGGCTTAACTCTCCAAACTTTCACCTCATTCTTCTTAGAACAGTGCTTACCAAAATGACTGAAAGGTCGACACTATAAACAACGCATCAGCAGCCATGGTACTTCAACTCAAATAGAAACAAAAGAACCATCACACAATTCAACATTAATAAAAAGAGGGAGTTCAAAATCAATAGAAATCTCAACACACACCTTCGCATAAACAAGAAGTTGTTGCAAAGCTGTGATATTATCCATGTAAAGGGGAGTACCAAGTGCACTTGCAATGTAGCTAAGCCCCTTTTGAGTAAAAAGCTATAAAAGGACTCGGCTTAACTGAACCCAAATTGGCATATTATCAAAGGAGAAATCCAATCTCTGGAGATTAGGCTCCCACTTCCTCAGCACCATCGGCTTGTTCTCGATGTGCCAAGGGCTATGATCTAGAACCCAATCTCAAGCAATAGAAGAAGAAAATTGAAAAATAAGCAGATTTGCACCTACCATCTTGACTTCAACAGCCTGCTATTTACTCCAAGGTATATCGACTAACTTCTACAGAGAACCAAAATTAGGAGGCCGCCTAAGATTTTGAGCCACTAGTGAATGCTGCCCTCCAAATCCCTTCATCAAACACAACAGTTGGAGGTTTGACAGTAATAAAACCACCATGGACTTTAGGTGGAAAAAAAACTCCAAATTTTACTCAGAAGATGAATCAAAAAGCTTCTTCTAATCCAGAGCTTGTGAAGAGAATATAACACAAAATCAAAGCCAAGAAGAAACAAGTAACACAAAATCAACCAGAAAATGAATAAAATTTAGCTAACCCCCCTCCCAGATCAAGAAGAAACAACACGGGACCAAAAGAACTCCCGCATGCCAAAAGCCAGCTAATGTGCACCAAGATGATTCTCTTAATGTAATCCCTAACTCCGAACACTAAAAAGAAGCTTTGTTTCTACTCTATTAATTTATTAAGTTTATTATTAAGATAAGTAATGATTTAATTAGAAACTGAGTTGAATTCCAACTTATTTAGGTTCTATTGTATTTATAGCTTCTTAGCTTTTCAAGGGGAACTATTTTGTATTCTTTTTTGGCTATTTTTTTAGCTTATTTTGTATATGAAATTTTATCAAACACTTCATGCTCATAATATTAGATGCAGAAGTTTGAATTGGGTTTATGAATATATTATTAAAACATTTCATTGAATTTATGATCTTTAGTCTCAGGCTAAGTTTTTAACCGTGTAAAGCTTGGGGTGGATAAGAACAAGGCTATTTGCCAAGGTCTTTCATCACCCTAATTCATTCAAGCATAATTTATAACCAAACAACCCAATTATATACCCTACACAATCATGAGTAACCTCATCTTTTCATGGATTTATAGTATCCAGCCATTAACTATGGCCATGTACAAAAGAATTCATCTATAAGGAGCCAATACACACTTGGTGAAAATAACAAACATTTCACCTAGTCTAGCCCCTATACATGCCATACTCAAAATGCTAATTCTAAATATACTGAGATGAGCTGATAGTGTGGGTGATCTTCCAATTATATTGGTATCCCGACCCGGCTCATTGACTCTATAAAACAAGGGAAAAAGAAAGGGAGTAAGCTTTAAAGCTTAGTAAGTTTACATGTAAACAATAAACATCATAACATGTGCTAATCAATAAATAGCATTTCACAATAAGTATGAGCATCCAAAAATCCAAGATCATGCTTACTCATTCTTTCTTACCACATTTTAACCATATCACAACCAAATGCTCTTATTATTTAACATACTTCCATGCATATATCACCACAAGACCACATGAAACAACACAACACGATTTCGCGGTAAGTCACTCTTAGAAATATCAAACACTCGGTGGTTTCACACTTAGCCCACCATTTGTCTTAAACAGGGTGGTAATGCATATAGCCCACCCACAAGAATATTTACGGTGGTATCGCACATAGCTCACCAACAAGAATAATTAAGGTGGTATCGCACATAGCCTACCATTATTTGTTACAGGTAATATTCTACACTTACATATCTATTTCAACATTCATATTCTAACAAGTCCAATTCATTTAAATCATAAGTGACCTCAATCATACAATACCCCAATAAAAAATAACATGTGTATTAAAGATACATTGTTTACACATAAACTTACCTCGGTGCAAAATATGTTAATTTGCAGTTTAATCCGAAACCTTGCCTTTTCCCCGGTCAAGGTTAATTCCGCGCTCTTCTTGATTTAAAACAACAAAATTTCATTTATTCTATCATTTCATGATCGTAATACATCATAATCTCTACTTAGGTAAAAATGACCATTTTACCCTTGTACTTTGGCAAAATTATGATTTTGCCCCTAGGCTCGTAAATCATTTTTCATCACATTTTCTCATTAAACAAGCCTAGCTGAACATTTATTACTCTTACAATTACTCATAACCAATTATTTCATGTATTTATTACACATTTTCAACCTTTGAATTCAAGTCCTACTTAGGTGTTTTCAGGCTAACACCTTTCATAAAAGTTGCTTCTCATCTCACTAACATTCATTTTCTTCCATAAAAACTCAGCTAAGAAATAAACTCTCCCATGGCAAGTCCCTAAACTTTCAACCATTTAACAAATTAGTACCCTCATTAGCTGGCTTAAGCTTTGGGGACTCCAAAAGTACAAAAATCATCAAAAATAATCATCAAAATGACTTACTTGCAAGGAGATAGCTTAGCTGAAAATTTCAAGCTTCCATAGCCCTTTCTTGAGTGTAAAAACTGGTGGAAGAAGAAAAGAGGTAAAAAGACGATAGTTTTTTCTTTACTTATCATATTTTATTCATTTTTTTATTCACCTAATGTTACCAAAATTTTGACTAAAATTAATGCTCTTGTCCCATTGCTTCCTATGGCCGACCAACACACTCTATATGGCCTAATTCCACTTTAAGGACCTTCAATTTAATATTCCTTGGCTATTAGACACCTCAACCTTGAAAAATAGAACTTTTTCACTTTTTACGATTTAGTCTTTTTTCACAATTAAGTACACAATTGCTAAAATTGAAGAACCAAAATTTCTATGCACCCTTACTATCATGCTATAATGCATAAAATAATGTCAAAATAATTTTCTTCAGCCTCAAATTAGTGGTCTCGAAACCACTGTTCCGACTAGCCCTAAAACCGACTGTTACAACTCTCCCCTCCTTTAGAGATTTTCGCCCTCGAAAATCTTACCGGTAAAAGGTTTGGATATTGTTCTCTTATGGCTTCTTCCGGTTCCCATGTAGCTTCTTCCACACCGTGTTTTTGCGATAACACTTGTTTAACCTCCCGAGCCAATATTTTAATCGGCTCCTCTTCATAAGTCATATCCGATCATATCTCAACTTATGTTGGAGAGATCATATGTGAAGGATCGGAACAATATCGTCGCAACATTGACACATGAAATACGTTGTGTATTTTCTCTAACTCTACCGGCAAAGCCAACCGGTATGCCACTGGCCTAATCCTTTCGGTAACCTCATACGGTCCTGTGAATTGTGGACTCAATTTTCCCTTATTACCAAATCTTAATATTTTCTTCCACGGGATACTTTCAAAAATACTTTGTCGCCCACCTGAAACTCAATTTCTTTCCTTTTTAAATCCGCGTACGACTTTTGTCTATCCAAAGTAGCTTTCAGACTATCTCGGATCACTTTCACTTTCTCCTTGATCTCTCTAACTAGATGGACCCCATGAATTTGTTTCTCACTAAGCTTGATCCAATACAAGGGAGTCTGACACTTGCAACCGTATAAAGCTTCGTACGAAGCCATCTGTGTACTCGACTGATAACTGTTGTTGTAAGCAAATTCAACCAAAGGTAGATATCTTTCCCAACTACCTCCAAACTCTAACACACAACATCGGAGCATATCCTCAAGGACTTGAATCACTCTTTCAGATTGGCAGTTAGTTTTCGAATGGAACGCAGTACCAAAATTCAACCTTGTACCTAAGGCTTCCTGCAACTTCTTCCAAAACCTCGAAGTAAATCTCAGATCTCTATCCGAGATAATAGATACAGGCACCCCATGTAATCTCACCACCTCATTAATATACAACTTGACCAACTTAGCAAGAGCATAATCAACACGCATCGGTATAAAGTGAGCCGACTTCGTTAGTCTATCCAGAATAACCTACACAACATCTTTCTTTCTCAGAGTCATAGGCAACCCCATTACAAAATCCATAGTGATCCGATCCCACTTCCACTCGGGAACAATTACCAGCTGAAGTAATCCCGAAGGTACCTGATGCTCGGCTTTCACTTGTTGACAGACCAAACATTTTGTAACAAACTCGAAGATGTTTCTTTTCATGCCCGACCAGTAATAAAATCTCTTCAAATCATTGTACATTTTTGTAGATGTTTCTTTTCATGCCCGACCAGCAATAAAATCTCTTCAAATCATTGTACATTTCCGTGCTATCAGAATGCACTGACAGATAACCACCGTGTGCTTCATGTAAAATTTTCTGGATCAACTTATCATTTTTTGGTACACAAATCCTGTTGTGAAACATCAAAAAACCATCCGAACTCACTCAAAAATCAGAATCATTTCCCGATTCACACTTAACTCTCTTAGCTTGCATCTCATCATCTTTCTTTTGAGCCTCACATATCTGTTCAATAAATAATGGTTTATCCTTTAGCTCGACTAATATAGCACCATCATCAGACAATGCTAAGCTCGTACTCATGGTTCTCAAACTGTATAGAGATTTTCTACTCAAGGCATTCGCCACAACATTTGCTTTCCCTAGATGATAATCAATTGCTAGCTCATAGTCCTTCAATAATTTAAGCCACCGCCGTTGTCACAAATTCAAATCCTTTTGATCCATCAAATACTTCAAACTCTTATGATCAGTGAAGATTCGGCACTTCTCACCATATAAATAATGGCGCCAGATCTTCAAAGTGAAAACGATCCCCGCCAACTCCAAGTCGTGAGTCGGATAATTTTTCTCATGCGATTTTAGCTGTCTTGAGGCGTAAGCGACTATCTTACTGATGTGTCTAAAACTAACTATGATCACAATAAAGGCAAGCGCACCTATCGTTCAATAGTATAGTTATGGTAAGACTGGTAATATCGTATCTACAAGGACCAAGAGTACTATTAATTACTATCCTTCTATTATCTAACCTAAGAATTGGAGTGGTTTCTTTTTAAACTAAAACCTAATTAAAAACACGACAAAGAAAGAATTAAGAAAATACTTTTAGACAACTTATATGATAAAGGCAATACTTAAGGAAGAATCCACCTAGACTTCACTTATTACTTTTGATTCATACGATTTATTCACTTGACTTAATCCGTAGAAATCCCTAATTTATGTTAATATCTCTTTCAAGACTAAAAACAACTGACTCTAGGTTGATTAATTGAAATCTTTTTCTAATTAAAACCCCTATTGCTGTATTAACTCGATCTATGGATTCCCTTATTAGATTTGACTCTAATCCGGCAGATTTTTGTCGCCCTATTTCTAGGGTTGCAATCAACTTCACTTAATTGTGTTGGTCTACTCTTAAACAGGGACTTTTACTCCACTGAATAAGAACATTCGATTTGAATCAATAACCTAAATTATAAAACAAGAATAAGAACTCACAATTAAGAATAAGAACAAGTATTTATCTTATAAATCAAATAGTAATAAGATCTGTCTTAGCTTTCATCCCCTCAGGTATTTGAGACGTTTAGTTCATACTAATAAAGGAAACATCTTAAAATAAGGAAAAACGACAAAACATAAGAAAACCCAAAAACTTCTAAAGAACTTGATGGGAGATCTTCAGTCTTAATGAAGATCCTTCTTCTGAGTTGCTCCCGATGGCTGCCTTTAAGTATTTTATACCTTTTACTTGGTGTCCGCTTTTAGGTTGCCCCCAAGGGTGTTTATATAGGCTTTGGAACGCCTTTCTTGGCCCACAAGTAACCTTTTTCGAATAGGATAAAACCTGGTTTTGGCAGGGACACACCCGTGTAACACGCCCGTGCGTGATGGCTCAGGCTGTGCTCGATTCTGCTCGTCACACACGGCCGTGTGGTCTGCCCGTGTACGTTGGTCCAAGCCGTGTTGATTTCTAAGGTAAGCCCATTTTGTCCCGTTTTGGCCTGTTTCTCATTCTTTTTGGCTTCCTAAGCTCTCCTGTGTGTAAAACTTGAAATTAAAGGATTAGGAGCATCGAATTCATCAAATCTAATGAAGATTTATCCAAAAATAGGCCAAGCATGGGGCTAAAATATGTGTAAATTATGGTTTATCAAATATCCCTACACTTAAGCCTTTGTTTGTCCACAAGCAAAATCCTCAACTCACAATTAAAATTGACTTCCTCAATTTATAATTCTCATCAATAATGTCTCATCATAATTCATAGATAATTTAACTAAAAGAGTCTTAAAGATTCAAACAATCTAAGTCATAATTTTTGTAACATGGAAACATAAGTGCTTACTTTTATCTAAATAATTACCTTTGATTCAAAATTGAAAAGAATTGACATCCTCACTAAGGTTCAATTTAAGCACTCAAAAGTCAAACATGAAAAGTTAATCCCATAGGCTTGCATAAAAATCAAGTCTCCACCACTATAAAAATCAGATGATACACAAATCAAAAGGTCTTAAAAAGGTTGTAATGGGGCTTAGGTTAAAGGTATGGATAAAGGCTGAATTAGAGGGTTAGAATCAGGATTGAATTTACCATTTACCTAACTAGACAAATAACTAATACTGAATAAGTACATTGATTGAAAACTAATAACACGAGCTTCTTCTAAAGATGTGAAATTAACCGTTTAAGCTCATAACACTAATAATGAATAGATTTTCAACTTTTTTTTTAAGAACAAGAACATACAATAATAAGTAAATATTTAACAACTGACATAAGGGGAGTCAAAGGAGGAGAAGTAAATATTTGGTTTTGGATTAATATTAATGGGTGAGTCAAGAAATGGTTTATTAGGCTAAAAAGGGTTCACTAGGGGTTAATTATGAGGGTAGGCTTCTTATGGAGTAAGTGGGTTAAATCCTAGGTGCCTTTATCATCTCAGTATATCAAATCAAGGGTGTGGTCTCGACATGTATAATCGAAGAAAGTTCTAAAATAACAAATCAATATTGACACACTCATAATCAATAAAGTGAACAAGAAATATATATGCTCTAAAAGGCTCAAAGACTCACAAAATTTATGGTTTTTGATGTCATCCTTGCAGATTTCAAACTTCAAAGTAACATTTAAATTTAGGGAAACAACTTAATAAAATTTTAATTCTGAAAATAGACTTATCATGCTTGATCCTCTAATTTTTTAAGGTTTAAACCATCAATGCACACTTATATATGACTTAATCCAGAACATGTCAATAACTATAATAAATTAATAGAAGTTTCATTGTAATAGTAATATGAGAAAATTACTTAAGAACAAGACATAATTCAGGGATTTTCTAATAATCAATTAAATAACCTCCCCACACATAAGATGTACAAATAGATATAATATAGTAAGAAAATCATAAGAGAGGAAGAGGAGTGAAACTTCTTGAATCATGGATGAAATCCTTAGAAAATGAAAATTATAGAAATAGAGCCAATGAGACGTATGATGAAATAGGCAGAGGTGAAGGTGAGGGAGAATATTCCAGTTCCTTAGTAGCACCTTGAACCTTTTGAAACTGCAGAGTCATCAGAAAAGTTTTAGGGGGTTTTATTAAATAGATTTCCTTAAGATTACTCGATAATAAACAGCCAAAGATAAAAAGAAATCAACATAATTAATATAATTTAAAGACAAGGAAGATAAATAGTTTAAAAATTAAAATAAAATAAAGGAAACAAAAAAAATTAAATAGACTCAAAGGCCCTCATTATCAGATGGATCGCGAGGTGGGGGTGGTGGCGATATGTGAAAATGCTGACAAATCTGTTGTAGAGTCACCTCGATGTCGTCGAATCATCAAGCGTTGTCGTTAAATTATTGGGTACAGTACTGTTCGAATCGAGTGAGGCACTTAGAGATGTCAGTCAGTGAAGCTACTGCATGAACTGGGTGGTGAAGTGGTGATGGTGCAGACGGTGGCGCCTCATGATGTGGGGGGACATCGTCAGTAATATCCTCTAGGGCGTCCTGATCGGTAGGTTGTGATAGCCGATACTGAGGAGGATCAAACCCACGTTGACGCTCAATCATCCTTATATGGAGCATCATCGCGATGCCCTGTAGGGACATCTGCCCTATAAGCGTGAGCAAGGAAGAATGAGCTGTAGTGTTTAGCAGCCCAAAAAATCGAGCCAGACGCGTCACATAGGGGCCAATGGAGATGACCTCTCTCCAATGTCGCTCCGTCTGATGCTGAATGGCAAGGGCGATGAAGTAAGTGAGATCAAACACGTGCCCTTGTGCCATCCACCATAAAAATAGGTGTCGTGAGTATTGACGACACCGGTGCTCTCTCGCCTACCCGTCAAAGTATGAGCGAGGATGGCGTGTAAGTACCTCAAAGATGGGGTGAGAGCGGAGGCCTTGGAGCCCTGGGATCATATGTCGCTGAGGCAGGGACCAAATCTCTCCAACATTTCAAAGGAGGGCAGTGGATGTGGCGATGGAGGTCCTCAAAGTCGTCGTCCTCCATGAACTCCTCGGTGTACAGTCCCAAGGCGACCCCAAACTCTGGGATACTCATCTTTCGTAAGAGGCCCCCAAGACGGAATTGGATTGTGGCTGGGTCGTCAAAGTTGGTCATCACCTTCTGAAGGTGGAATGTGGAACAGAGCTCTAGAGTGACCTCTAAATATGTTGGCTCGACAATCCCAAAGAAGTGCCCCCATGGGTCGGTAGTCAGAAGGGCCCAGACAGCGTCGGCTAGTTAGACCTACTCTAAGGCGGCCCAATCAATGCACCTCCCCACGCCAAGGGGTCGCGCGCGAAGTAATTGAAAGAGTTCCTCCTGGGTTCCGAAGGAAACTATAGGAATAGGTGGCGTACTTCGGCAGAGGTGCTCGAGGAGGTTGCACCGGGTCCCTTCCTCTTTTTCAACACGAGGACAACTGTCTTTTTGCTGCATGGGGGAGTCATTATGTACTTGAAAAAGCCAAAAGATTTTCAATGAATCCAATATCATTTTCAGCCACAAATGTACCTATCCTAGTATTCCTAAATAATATTATAATCCTAATAGTGAATTAGATTTGTCATGTAATGCTAAAATCAGATGATAAAATTAGATATGTAAAACGAATATACCAAATTTAAGTAATAATAACTATCAAACTAAATCAAACTAAACTAAATAAAACATCAAAAGAACTAATGAATTTGAAAAAGAAATTTAAGTTGTAATAATAATAAGAATGATAATAAGAACAAAGAAAAAAATCAAATAAATAATTAATAATAAATGAAATAAGAGACAATGGTGGAGAAAGGTGAACCGATGAGGGTGTTGAAGCGGTGGCATAATCGTGGCGGTGGCACACGGGCGCGGTGGGCGTACGGGCATGGACTACATAGAGAAGAAAGGGAAAGGGGAAAATGAGGGAAAGAGGAGGAGGGGGAAGTGAAGGGAGGAGGGAGAAGGGTCGACGGTGGCCGGGATGGGGGAGAAAGAGGGGTTATTTGGGTAAGAGGGGCTAGGTTTTTGGGGGGAATTTTTGGGGAGATGAACAGTGGAGTGATCTAAATAGGGATTAGGGCACACGGTCAGGGGCCACGCCCGTGTGCCCTTTATTTAACTCGTGTGTTTCAAAAATTTTGAATTAGGACGCGTCTGATTCTTGGCCCACACCCGTGTTCCCTGGGCGTGTTGGGTCACACGGCTGAATTGCACGGCCATGTGGTGCTTCGTTCGTTTCTCCCACGCTCATGTATAGGGTCACACGCCTGTATTAGTTGATCAGTGTTGACTACGGCTTCTAAGCACGGGCGTGTCGATGCGAGTGTAGCTTTCTCAGTTTCAACCACGACTTAGGAACACGAGGATGTCGCACACCCGTGTTACTTACTCAGTATCAACCACGGCCTTATCGCACGGCTGTGGCATCTTATCGTAGCTCATGTTCTGTAGTCAGTTTTGACCACGGGCACATTGTACGGCCGTGGTATTTAGTCGGAGCCTCGTGTTCTGGAGAAAATTTTTCATCCTATGTCCGCAGGATCTCTGCCACGCCGATGTCCCGTCCCGTGGTGTCTACACGGCCACAGCCGCGCCCGTGTGTTAGGCCTTGTGGGTAATTCTCAGTTAGATGCTAAAAATTGAAAATATGGATGTTAGTAAGGTTAGTGCTCGGGTTGCCTCCCGAGAAGCACTCGTTTAAAGTCTTAAGCTAGACTTACCCTGTTTTCATCTCTATATGAAGGTTCACGGAGCTGAAGCTCCTCTCTCATATCCCTAAAATCTTCACCATTATATATTTTAAGTCGTTGACCATTTACCTTGAATGTGCCATACATCGATGAGTTACCTCAATTGTGCCGTAGGGAAAAATGGTTTTGATTACGAATGGACCTGACCATCATGATGTCAGCTTTCCAGGAAACAACTTGAGCTTCGAATTTTATAGTACAACAAGATCTCCAACTTCAAATGGCTTTGGTTGCTTCAAACGAGCATCATGGCGTCGATTTGTTGCTTCCTTATATAAACGTGAGTTCTCGTAGGCATTAGCTCGCCACTCATCTAGTTCGTTCAACTGCATCATTCTTTTCCCACCTGCAAGTTTAAGATCATAGTTTAAGAATTTTATGGCCCAAAATGCTTTGTGCTCTAATTCAAATGGTAGATGACAACTCTTTCCGTAGACAAGTTTGTATGGAGATGTTCCTATGGGAGTTTTAAAAGCATTCTATAGGCCCATAAAGCATCGCCTACTTTTAATGCTCAATCTTTCCTATTTGATTCTACAGTTTTCTCTAGAATACGCTTAAGTTCTCGATTTGCTACTTCAACTTGTCCACTAGTTTGAGGGTGATAAGGGGTAGCTGTTTCTTGGTGTACTCCATATTTCTTTAAGACTTTATCAAACTGAGTATGACAAAAATGAGTACATCTATCACTAATAATTGCTTTAGGTGTTCCAAATCGAGAGAAGAGTTTCTTAAGAAATCTCACTACCACTCTAGCATCATTAGTAGGTAAAGCTTGAGCTTCCACCCATCTTGACATATTATCAACTGCTACTAAGATGTATTTATTTCTAAATGAGCTAGGGAATCGACCCATAAAATCAATACCCATACATCAAAAATTTCACATGATAGCATATACGTTTCAGTCATTTCATTGCGTTTAGAGACATTACCTCTTCTCTGACATCTATCATATGAAGTAACATACCAATTAGCGTCCTTGAACACAGTGGGCCAATAAAAACCTAATTCAAGCATTTTATGTGCTATCCTAGTCCCACTATAATGTCCACTTGTTGGTCCTGAATGGCAATGTTCTAAAATTTTGCTTGCTTCTGCCTTTGTAACACATCTCCGAATTACTTGATCTGCACATACACGAAAAAGAAAAGGATCCTCCCAAAAATAGTTTTTCACATCAGCAAAGAATCGCTTCTTTTGATGATGTGTCAACCCTTTTGGTAGGATGTTAGCAGCTAAGTAATTCGCAATATCTGCAAACCAGGGTACCTCGATGTCAGATATAGGAAAGAGTTGTTCTTCAGGAAACGAGTCATTTATCTCATTCTCATCGAGTTCTTTGATATGCGAATTTTCAAGCCTAGAAAGATGGTCAGCTACTAGATTTTTAGCTCCTTTCTTATCCTGAATTTCCAAATTAAATTCCTGTAAGAGTAAAATCCATCTTATGAGTAGAGGTTTTGCATCAGATTTAGTTAAAAGATAATGAAGGGCTGAACGGTCAGTGTAAACGAAAACTTTACATAATATCAAATACTGTCTAAATTTATCAAATGCAAAGACGACAGCTAGCAACTCTTTTTCTGTGGTAGTGTAATTTTCTTGTGCGGCCGTTAATGTCTTGCTAGCGTAATAAATCGGCTGAAAATGCTTGTCTCTTCGCTGTCCCAAAACCGCACCTACTGCAAAATCATTCGCATCACACATTAGTTCAAAGGGTAAATTCCAATCTGCTGCAATTATAATTAGAGCATTTATTAATTTCTTTTTGAGGATATTAAATGCATCTAAACATTCTTTATCAAAATTAAAAGGCAAATCTTTTTCTAGTAGTTTCGTTAACGGCTTAGCTATATTAGAAAAATCCTTAATAAATCTTCTATAAAATCCAACATGTCCTAAAAAGCTTCTAATAGCCTTAATTGAACTAGGAGGAGGTAATTTTTCTATGGTTTCAATTTTTGCTTTCTCAACCTCAATCCCTTTACTAGAAATTTTATGGCCTAACACAATCCCTTCTCGAACCATAAAGTGACACTTTTCCCAATTAAGCACAATGTTCGTTTCCTCACATCTCATTAGAACTCATTTTAAATTTTTAAGGAAAAGATGGAAAAAATTACCAAATACCGAAAAGTCGTCCCTAATTACCTCCATAATATCTTCCACAAGTTCATCAAAGATGGCTAGCATGCAGTGCTGAAAAGTAGCAGGAGCATTACATAATCCAAAAGGCATTCTACGATAAGAAGTACCATATGGACAAGTAAATGTTGTCTTTTCTTGATCCTCAGGAGCTATTGAGATTTGGAAGTAGCTAGATAGTCCGTCTAGGAAGCAATAATACATATGCCCAGATAATCTTTCTAATACATATGCCCAGATAATCTTTCTAACATCTGATCAATGAAGGGTAAAGGAAAGTGATCTTTTCTCGTGGCATCGTTCAACTTCCTATAATCAATGTAGACTCTCCAACCTGTGACTATCCTTGTTGGAATAAATTCATTCTTTTCGTTAGCTACAACAGTCATGCCTCCCTTCTTTGGAACAACCTGCACAGGACTTACCCAAGTACTATCAGAAATAGGATAAATAACTCCAGCATCTAGAAGTTTAATTACCTCAGTTTTAACAACTTCCTTCATGTTGGGATTCAATCGTCTTTGACATTGCATACATGGTTTATAGTCATCTTCCATTAAAATTTTATTGGTGAAAAACAATGGACTTATCCCTTTAATGTCAGAAATCTTCCAAGCTATGGCTCTTTTATGCTCCTTTAGTACCTGTAGTAACTCGTCTTTCTCTTTGGGTTCCAATTCTGAGGAGATGATTACTGGTATTTTAGAATTATCTCTTGAGGAATGCATACTCTAAGTGATTTGGTAACTGTTTCAATTCCAATTTGGGAGGTTCTTCAATAGAGGGTTTTTGTTTTAGTTCGTCGTTTATTTCAATGCCCTCATACTTATTTTCTCTTGGGGAAGAAGTATTAGAATTTAACTCACTTTTTATCTCCCCCATCTCATTGGCATCATCATCTGCCCCCTTACATTGGGTAAGACACAATTCCAACGTGTCTTCATGTATGATTTCCTTAAAAGAATCTTGAATAAAGTGGTCAATAGCATCAATAAAATAACAGGAATCATCTTGCTCTCTAGAATATCGCATAGCATCATAAATTTTAAAAATAATTTCCTTGTCACCTACCCTTAGCACAAGTTTACCATCACCTACATCAATAACAACCCTAGCAGTGGCCAAAAATGGGCGTCCTAAAATTAAAGGCACCTCAACGTCCTCATCCATGTCAAGCTCAACAAAATCAACAGGGAATATGAATTTATCAACTTTTACCAAAACATCTTCAATAATTCCCCTAGGATATTTAATAGATCTGTCAGCTAATTGAATACTCATCCTAGTGGGTTTTGGTTCCCCAAGACCAAGCTTCTTGAACATTTTATAAGGCATTAAGTTAATATTGGCACCTAAATAAGCTAATGCTTTCTCAATATTTAAACTAGCAAATAAGCAGGGAATAGTGAAACTTCTTGGGTCTTTCAACTTGGTTGGTAGCTTATTTTGGAGAATAACTAAACATTCCTCGTTAAGCTCCACGATCAATAGCTCTTCAAACTTCCTTTTATTTGTTAAAAGTTCTTTTAGGAATTTTACGTATGTCGCCATCTGCGAAATAGCTTCAACAAAAGGTAAGTTAATATGTAATTGTTTGAAAAGTTCAAGAAATTTACCATATTGTGCGTCTATGTGGTCTTTTTTCAACTTTGCCAGATATGGGATCGGTGGTTTATACTCTTTAAGTACCGGTGTTACATTCTCGTTTACTTTCTCACCCTTTTCCTTATTAGTTTCTTGTGGCATCTTCTTTTCAGCTTCAACCAATACCTTCCATTCCATAGTGTAACTGCCTTCATATGCTCTTTTGGGTTAGGTTCGGTGTTACTAGGTAAACTACTTGGTTGCCTTTCAGAAACTAACTTGGCCAGCTGTCCAATTTGATTCTTAAGCCATTGAATTGATGTTTGCTGATTTTTCAACGCTGTTTCAGTATTCTGGAAATGAGTTTCTGACCCCGATGAATTTTGTTAGCATCTCTTCAAGGTTCGGCTTCTTCTCCTGTGGGTAAGGTTGTTGTTGGAAGCCTGGAGGGGGTTGTTGTGTTTGATTTCCTTGACCACCCCATGAGAAGTTTGGGTGGTTCCTCCAACCTGGATTATAAGTTTTACTATAGAGATTATTTTGAGGTCTAGAATTATTACCCATATAGTTCATTTGTTCGCTTTCCATGCCAGGATTGTAGGATGGATATTCTGTATTACTCATTCCTCCTCCATTTGTATCGCACTGCATAACTGGATGTACCTGCGAAGAACTACACAAACCATCAATCTTTTTATTCAATAGCTCTACCAGGTGTGATAGCATGGTCACTGCGTCAAGGTTGAAAACACCGGCTACCTTTGTTGGCTTCGTCCTCATAACTTACCACTGATAGTTATTCAGTGACATCTCCTCAATGAATTCGTAAGCAGCCTCAGGTGTTTTATTGTTTAGTGTACCGTCGGCGGCTATATCAATCATCTGCCTAGTTGAGGGGTTAACATCATCGTAAAAGGTTTGAACCTGTAACCACAAAGGTAACCCATTATAAGGGCATCTTCTTGATAGATCTTTGTATCTCTCCCATGCATCGTAGAGTGTTTCTAAATCCATCTGCACAAAAGAAGAGGTATCATTCCTCAACTTAGCCGTTTTAGCCGACGGAAAATATTTAAGTAAAAATTTTTTGGTTATTTGTTCCTATGTAGTGATTGATCCTCGTGGTAACGAGTTCAACCACTGTTTAGCTTTGTTCTTCAACGAAAAGGGAAACAACTGAAGGTGAATAGCATCATCAGAAACGCCATTAATCATGAAAGTGTCACAAAATTCTAGAAAATTCACCAAGTGATAGTTTGGATCCTCATCCTGCAAACCATGAAACTGAATAAATTTTTGAATCATCTGAATAGTGTTAGGTTTCAGTTCAAAATTATTTGCAGCAATAGCAGGTCTAACAATAATTGATTCAGTTCCTGTTAAATTAGGTTTAGCATAATCATACATAGTACGAGGAGCAGGATTTTGATTCACCGGGTTTGCAGCGACCACAGTAGGTAGCAGATTATTATCAGCCATCTCTTCGGTAGTATTGGTATCGTCCTCTTGCTCTTCCTCTATGTATTGTAGACTTAGCCTTATTTCTCTTCAGTTTCTGCGAGCTGTACTTTCAATCTCACTGTCAAAAAGTAATGGTTCTGACGGGTTCCTTCTAGTCATAAACTAAAAGTTCCTGCGAGAAGCAAAGAAAAGAAATAGTTAGTAAACTTAAAAATAAATAAAAATAAGAATGGCCAAAGTAATAAAAATTTAGTGTTCCAAATATCTTGATGTGTCTAAAACTTGATGTGTCTAAAACTACCTATGATCACAATAAAGGCAAGCGCACCTATTGCTCAATAGTTAGCTATGGTAAGACCGGTAATATCGTATCTACAAGGACCAAGAGTACTAGTAATTACTATCCTTCTATTATCTAACCTAAGAATTAGAGTGGTTTCTTTTTAAACTAAAACTTAATTAAAAACACGACAAAGAAAGAATTAAGAAAATACTTTTAGACAACTTATATGATAAAGGCAATACTTAAGGAAGAATCCACCTAAACTTCACTTATTACTTTTGATTCATAAGTTTTATTCACTTGGCTTAATCCGTAGAAATCCCTGATTTATGTTAATATCTCTTTCAAGACTAAAAACAGCTGAATCTAGGTTGATTAATTGAAATCTCTTTCTAATTAAAACCCCTATTGTCGCATTAACTCAATCTACAGATTCCCTTATTAGATTTGACTCTAATCCAACAGATTTTCGTCGCCCTATTTCTAGGGTTGCAATCAACTCCGCTTAATTGTGTTGATCTACTCTTCAACAGAAACTTTTGCTCCACTGAATAAGCACATTCGACTTGAATCAATAACCTGAATTATCAAAACAAGAATAAGAACTCGCAATTAAGAATAAGAACAAGTATTTATTTTATAAATCAAATAGTAATAAGATCTGTCTTAGGTTTCATCCCCTCAGGTATTTGAGAGGTTTAGTTCAAACTAATAGAGGGAAACATCTTAAAATAAGGAAAAACAACAAAACATAAGAAAACCCAAAAACTTCTAAAGAACTTGATGGGAGATCTTCAGTCTTGATGAAGATCCTTCTTCCGAGCTGCTCCCGATGGTTGTCTTCAAGTATTTTCTGCCTTCTACTTGGCATCCTCTTTTAGGTTGCCCCCTAGGGTGTTTATATAGGCTTTGGAATGCCTTTCGTGGCCTACAAGCAACCTTTTCCGAATAGGATAAAACCTGGTTTCGGTAGGGACACGCTCGTGTGTGATGGCTCATGCCGTGCTCGATTCTGCTCGTCACACATGGCCTGTGGTCTGCCCGTGTACGTTGGTCCAAGCCATGTTGATTTCCGAGGTAGGCCCATTTTGTCCCTTTTTGGCCCATTCTCGTTCTTTTCAGCTTCCTAAGCTCTCCTGAGTGTAAAACAAAAAATTAAAGGATTAGGAGCATTGAATTCATCAAATCTAATAAAAATTCATCCAAAAATAGGCCAAGCATAGGGTTAAAATATGTGTAAATTATGGTTTATCACTTACCCTTTTACATCAACACACAACCAAGACCGTTTAATGATGCATCACTATAGACTACAAATTCTTTTCCCGACTCCGGTTGTACCAAAATCGGCACCTCAGTCAACAGTGTTTTCAATCTCTCGAAGCTCTGTTGGCATTTTTCATTCCATTTAAACTTGACATCCTTATGCAACAGTTTCATCATTGGGGTAGCAATCATGGAAAACCCTTTTACTAATCGTCTGTAGTACCCTGCTAAACCCAAAAAGCTTCTAACTTCTGACATATTTCTTGGTGGTTTCCACTCCACGACAGCCGAGATCTTACTCGGATCAACTCTAATACCATCACCTGACACAATGTGTCCTAAAAATCCGACCTCTCGGAGCCAAAACTCACTCTTGCTAAATTTAGCATACAACTACTTGTCTCTTAAAGTTTGTAAAACAATTCTCAAGTGCTCTGCATGTAACATCCTGGTTTAGGGCCTAGTCAGAATAATGGTGCGATACCACAAATCTGAGGTCTATGTATGAGTTTTTGAGATTTATGCTATGTATGCATGCTAGTGTGAAAGTTTCATGAAGCAATTTTGTGAAATTTTGGTTGAATTGTCCAAAAGGACTAAATTGTAAAAGTTGCAAAATGTGAGATTCTAGAAGCTATTTATGTGAAATGGCTTTAGAATATATGTATTAGAGGTCCTTAAATAGCAATTTACCCAGATTCTAATTTTTGGACAAAATTGGGCATGGATGAGTTAAATAGGAAGTTTATCAAAAAAGGCATTTTGGTCATTTGGCAATAAAATGATTAAAAAGAAGGAAAAGATGACAAAATTCATTCATCTTCTTCTCCAAGGCTGCCGAAATTTGCAAGAGCCATTGTTAGGGTTCTTCAAATTTTTCAAGCTTGCTAGTAAGTGCATCCAACCCCCGTTTTTGATATTCTTCGTATTTTTGAAGTCCTAGTTGTATGAATAAGTTATTTTTAGCTATTTGATGAGCTATATTGAATGTTCAAAAATGTGGCCATGTATGACATGCATGCATTTTGATGTTTTATGGAAGAATATGAAAGCTTGATGTAGTAGAAACATATTTTGTTAAGTGATTTTCCATGAAAATACATGTAGGGACTAGTTTGTGAAAGTTTTAAGTTTGGTCTTACATGTGTGATTTAGTGAGAATTGGTGAATGACTTAGTTGAGTACGTGATTCAGATAAGCATGAAAGGCTAGAAAGTTGAACAAAAATCACTTTACGAGCCTTGGGGCAAAAGTGTAATTATGAGAAAGATTAGGGGCAAAAGAGTAATTTTACCAAAGTATGAGATAAGTGTCAATTTAGTCAATGTGTTTATTGAATAAGCTGATTTATTCATTATAGATCAAGAAAGACGAAGCCCGGATCAAAACTGAGGCAAGAGCAAGGTGGTGGACTAAATTACATATTTCTATACTTTTGAGTATCGAGGTAAGTCTATGCTTAAACAATGCATGCATACTTACAATTTCTTAATGCTAGCTAGTGTGTAGCATGATTGAGAATGATTGAGAACCTATGTGGGATGAATGTGGTAGAATTTGTGAATGGCTATATGGTTAAGTAAGTAGATATGTGAATGTGTAGTGAGAATGCTAAATGGTGGACTAAGTGCGATACCATCTTAATGCATATTGACGATAAGCTGGCTATGTTCGATGCCATCATTAGGTATATCGTCTAGTGGGCTATGTGCGAAACCACTATGAATACTTTTGTGGTAGGCTAAGTGCAATACTACCTTATTAATTGATTGTGGTGGGCTAAGTGCGAAACCACCGAGAAATTAGATGTGTGGATTAACTGCGTGGATTAGCTGTATGGTTATATTATTGCGTTAATTAGTTGTGTGTATGAATTATCGAAAAATGATGTTGTGTTATGTATTGTGTAAATGTGATAGTGAATGCAGGGGTGCATTTGAATGGTTATGAGTATGTGACTCATGATGTGTTGGAAATGTGGTAAGGAATAGAAAGAGTAAGCATTGTTGTACATTATATGTTAGTATGATGCTAATTGTTGTTTAGCTTATACTATGATGCTTAATTGTTTATGTGTAAACTTACTAAGCTCAAAGCTTACTCCCTTTCTTTTCCCTTGTCTTATAGAGTAAAAGTGTTGAATCAAGATACAAGGATCAATTGGAAGATTGTCCACATTATCAGCACACTCTGGTACATGAGACTCAATATTTTGTATATGGCAAGTATAGAGGCCAGACAAGTTAGTGAATTTTGTTGTAAATGGCTAAGATGTGTTGGCCTTTAGATGGATAGTCTATTTTGTATAATGCCATAGTAGTTGGCTACCTTATTTTATGAAAAGGTTGTAGTTATCTATGTGAGGTTGCACTTCAATTTGAGTTGTTTATGAATGCGTTGAATGAATGCATCTTGTCTATGCTAGAAGGATTAAAGGAACTTGGCACATAGCTTCGTTTTTGTCCATGTAGATAGACACACGGGCGTGTGTCTAGACCATGTGTGACACATGGTCAACCCACGGGCGTGTGACCTGGTCGTGCGTCCCCTGCATGTTAACATTTTAAGTTAGAATAGACCACGGGCTAGCCACACGGGCGTGTGCATAGGCCGTATGAATTTAATCAGTGTTGGCTACGGACTAGCCACACGGGTGTGTGACTGGGCTTTGAGGCTGTGTGTATGTAGTTAATATTCACCACAGTTGAGGAGCATGGGCGTATGGGTCTATGTACGGGCATGCCTCTTCATGCACGGGCGTGTTAGCCCTGTACAAAAGAGAAAATTTTTTAAGATTGGAAAAGTTTCGGTTTAGTCCCGACAACCATCATGTATATGAGCGAGGCCTCGTAAGTCGAGAATGAGGTTGTTGAGGTGACTTAAGAGAGTAGTCACGATGAGCCTAAGTGACGATCAAGTGGTTTTATTACGGTAACGCCTCGAGCTTGGTTCTGGCGTAGAACTCGGGTAAGGTGTGTTACATTTAGTGGTATCAGAGCTATGGTTTAGTCTGTTCTAGGACTACTATAGCGGGTGTAAGAGCCTAGCTATACATACCATAAGTGTACTATGATAGTGTGCTGGTTTCTGATGATTTTAAATCTTGTTTTGTATAGTATATGGATCCCTATCAATCTACTGCTGATGAAGTAGCTAGTAATGCACCGGCTCCTACGCAAGGAACCGTGCCTGTACAAAGTGGACCTTAGGTGAGGGGTCAAGAGGAAGAGGCACAGGAAGCCTTTCTCCAGATGATAAGTAATTGGTACTCGAACAATGTTCGAGCGAACCCTAATGCTCAACCTCCTCCACCTCCTCATATACCTCAGCCAAATCTAGTGGCTCCACAAGGTATTGATGTTGTGAGGATATCGAAACCCCCGGTGGATAAGATTAGGAAGCACGGGGCTGAGGAGTTTAGAGCTAAAGTGGATGATGACCCTGAGAGGGCGGGGTTCTGGTTAGAAAACTCGATAAGAGTGTTTGATGAACTCTCCTGTCCTCCAGAAGAGAGCTTGAAGTGTGTGGTATCCTTACTAAGAGATTCGGCATACCATTGGTGGAAGATGTTAATGTTAGTGGTCCCGAAAGAGCGGGTAACGTGGGACTTCTTTCTGGAAGAGTTTCGGAAGAAGTATATAAACCAACGATTTATTGGTCGGAAAAGGAAGGAATTCCTTGAGTTGAAGCAAGGAAGAATGTCAGTAGGCTTAGCAAATACGCTTAAGAGTGTGTATCGATAGAGACCATCTTGTGTAAGAGGTTTGAAGATGGACTGAATGAGGATATCAAACTCCTAGTGGGTATTCTGGAGTTGAAAGAGTTTGCGGTGTTAGTTGAAAGGGCAAGTAATGCCAAAGAGTTGAGTAAGGAAAAAAGAAGGGCTGTGATTGAAGCCCGAGATGCTAGAAAAAGGCCGATGGGCAAGTCGTATCAAGCCCAGTCGAAAAGATCCAAGGAAGGGAATCCTCAGACAACAGCCTCAGTGGGATATTCGCATCGAGACTTGGGCAATATTCGTTCGAGTTCGAGAGTCCAAGCCACCTCGATAGAAAGTGTGGGCAATACAAAGAGCAAACCGGAATGTCTAAGTTGTAGTAGATATCACACAGGAGAGTGTTGGGGTAACAATCAGAACTGTTATAAATGTGGCTCCCCCGATCACTTTATCCAAAACTGCCCCGAGAGGGACGATAAGGAAGAGAAGCAAGAGATAAGATCCAGTGATGTGTCTGCCAGAGGTAGACCACCTAGGAAACCCGAGAGGTGGGAACAGTGGTAGAGGTGCGTCCAGAGTCTCTGTTGTGAGACCGGAGGGTCGGGCACCTATGAGGACGTATGCTATTCGCGCTCGCGAAGAGGTATCCTCCCCAGATGTGATAACGGGTAATTTTTCTCTCTTTGACACCTTTGTTATTGCATTAATAGATCCAAGGTCTACTCATTCTTATATTTGCATGAGATTAGCATCTAGTTTGAGTATGACCGTTGAGTCTACGGATACTGTGGTTAAGGTGTCAAACTCGTTAGGAAAGCATGTGTTAGTGGACAAAGTGTGTAAAAATTGTCCTTTATTGATTGAGAATCATTGTTTTCCGGCAAACCTGATGTTGTTACCGTTTGATGAGTTTGATTTGATCCTAGGCATGGATTGGTTGACTACTCATAGTGTTTTAGTGAATTGTGGTAGTAAGTACATTAAATTGAAATGTGAGAGTGGAGATGTGGTTCGGGTTAAATCAAGTGGATCGGATAGTCTACCAGCGATGATTTCTTCCCTAGTGGCTGAGAAATGTTTGAGAAAAGGATGTGAGTCCTATCTGGCCTTCGTGTTGAATACTCGAGAGGTTGGAGTGAAGTTTGAAACAGTGCCGATAGTATGCGAATATCAGGATGTATTCCCAGAAGAGTTACCCGGATTACCTCCAGTGAGAGAGGTCAAGATTGGGATTGATTTGATTCCAGGAACGGCACCGATTTCAATTGCTCCATATAGAGCGGAACCTTTAGAGTTGAGAGAACTGAAGGTTCAGTTGCAAGAGTTGACAATAAGGGCTTTGTAAGACCGAGCTACTCACAGTGAGGTGCTCTGGTATTATTTGTGAAGAAGAAAGATGGGTCTATGAGATTGTGTATAGACTATAGACAGCTCAATAAGGTGACGGTGAAGAATAAGTATCCTTTACCAAGGATTGATGACCTTTTCGATCAACTGAAAGGAGCTACAGTGTTCTCCAAGATAGACCTAAGGTCTGGTTACTATGAGTTAGGAGTGAAAGAGCAAGATGTGTTGAAAACTGCATTTTGAACAAGGCATGGCCATTATGAGTTTTTGGTTATGACGTTTGGTTTAACGAATGCACCTGTGATTTTTATGGATCTGATGAACCGTGTTTTTAGACCATATATGGACAAGTTTGTAGTTGTCTTTATTGACGACATATTGATCTATTCTCAGGATGAGAATGATCATGAAGAGCATTTGAGAATTGTCTTGCAAACTTTAAGAGATAAACAATTGTATGCTAAGTTTAGCAAGAGTGAGTTTTGGCTCCGAGAGGTCAGATTTCTAGGACACATTGTGTCGGGTGATGGTGTCAGAGTTGACCCGAGTAAGATTTCGGCTATTATGGATTGGAAACAGCTGAGAAGCGTGTCGAAAATCAGAAGTTTCTTGGGATTAGTGGGATATTACAGACGTTTCGTAAAGGGGTTCTCTGTGATTGCTACCCCGGTGATGAAACTTTTGTACAAAGATGTCAAATTTGACTGGACTGAGACTTGCCAACAGAGTTTCGAGAAACTGAAAACAATGTTGACTGAGGCACCGATTTTGGTTCAACCAGAATCAGGGAAAGAGTTCGTGGTTTACAGTGATGTGTCGTTTAATGGTCTCGGTTGTATGTTGATGTAAGAGGGTCAGGTAGTCGCTTACGCCTCGAGACAGCTAAAATTGCACGAGAAGAATTATCTGACTCATGATTTGGAGTTGGCTGCGATTGTTTTCGCATTAAAGATTTGGCGACATTACTTGTATGGTGAGAAGTGCCGGATCTTTACGGATCATAAGAGTTTGAGATATTTGACGGACCAGAAGGATCAGAATTTGAGGCAGATGCGGTGGCTTGTGTTATTGAAAGACTATGAATTAGTCATTGATTATCACCTAGGAAAAGCAAATGTGGTTGCAGATGCCCTGAGTAGGAAATCCTTGTATGCTCTAAGAGTTATGAGCACGAGTTTAGCAATAGCTGATGATGGTGCTATTTTGGCAGAGTTGAGAGCTAAGCCACTATTTGTTCAACAGATATGTGAGGCTCAAAGAAATGACAGTGAGATGCAAGCAAAGAGAGCTAAGTGCGGATTAGAAAGTGATTTTAATTTTCGAGTGGGCTCAAATGGTTGTTTGTTGTACCGTGACAGAATTTGTGTACCTAGAGATGAAGAGTTAATCCGAAAGGTTTTGCATGAGGCACATAGTGGTTATTTGTCAGTACACCCAAGCAGTATGAAAATGTACAACGACTTGAAGAAATTTTATTGGTGGATGGGTATGAAAAGAGATATTTTAGAATTTGTGGCAAAGTATCTAATTTGTCAACAGGTGAAAGCTGAGCATAAAGTGCCTTCGGGATTGCTTCAGCCTGTGATGGTTCCCAAATGGAAGTGGGATCGGGTTACCATGGATTTTGTAACTGGGTTGCCGATGACTCTGAAAAAGAAAGATGCTGTGTGGGTTGTCGTGGATAGACTAACGAAGTCGGCTCACCTTATTCCGGTACGTGTTGATTATTCACTACATAAGTTAGCTTAGTTATATGTTGCAGAAATAGTGAGATTGCATGGTGTGCCTATATCTATTATATCGAATAGAGATCCAAGGTTTACTTCGAGATTTTGGAAGAAGTTGCAAGAGGCCATGGGTACGAGGTTGAATTTCAGTACTGCGTTCCATCCGCAAACTGATGGTCAGTTTGAAAGAGTAATTCAAATTCTCGAAGATATGATTCGATGCTATGTGTTAGAATTCGTAGGTAGTTGGGAGAGATATCTACCTTTGGTCGAATTTGCTTACAATAACAGTTATCAGTCGAGTATACAGATGGCTCCGTATGAGGCCTTGTATGCTCGTAAGTGTCGGACTCCATTGTATTGGACCAAGCTTAGTGAAAAGCGGATCCATGGAGTTGATCTAGTAAAATAGACCAAAGAGAAAGTACGAGTAATCCGTAATATTCTGGAAGTCGCTTGCACCTCGGAAGCCAGTCGTCGATGCAGATTTGAAAAGAAAAGAGATTGAGTTTGAGGTGGGTGACAAAGTGTTTTTGAAAGTGTCCCCATGGAAGAAGATTATGAGATTTAGACGAAAATGGAAGTTGAGTCCAAGATTTATAGGGCCGTATGAGATTACAAATAGAGTTGGGCCAGTAGCTTATCGGTTGGCTTTACCGGTAGAGTTAGAAAAGATTCATAATATGTTTCATGTATCGATGTTGCGACGGTATTGCTCCAATCCTTCACATGTGATTCCTTCAACGAAAATTAAAACAAGACCAGATATGTCTTATGAAGAGGAGCCGGTTAAGATCTTGGCTCTAGAGGTGAAACAGTTGAGAAATAAGAGCATAGCACTAGTGAAAGTGTTATGGAAGAAATATGGTGTGGAAGAGGCTACGTGGAAAACGGAAGAATCTATGAGAGAGCAACATCCAAACCTCTTTACTGGTAAGATTATCGAGGGCGAAAATATCTAAAGGGGGGAGAGTTGTAAGATCCCGGTTTAGGGCCTAGTTAAAATAGTGGTGCAAGACCACAAATTCGAAGTCTATGTATGAGTTTTTGAGATTTATGCTATGTATGCATGCTAGTGTGAAAGTTTCATGAAGCAATTTTGTGAAATTTCGATTGAATTGTCCAAAATGACTAAATTGCAAAAGTTGCAAAATGTGAGATTCTAGAAGCTATTTGTGTGAAATGGCTTTAGAATATATGTTAGAGGTCCTTAAATAGAATTTACCCAAATTCTAATTTTTAGACAAAATTGGGCATGGATGAGTTAAAATAGGAAGTTTATCAAAAAGGGCATTTTTGTCATTTGGCAATTAAATGATTAAAAGGAGGAAAAGATGACAAAATTCATTCATCTTCTTCTTCAAGGCTGCTGAAATTTTCAAGAGCCATTGTTAGGGTTCTTCAAATTTTTCAACCTTGCTAGTAAGTGCAACCAACTCCCGTTTTTGATATTCTTCGTATTTTTGAAGTCCTAGTTGTATGAATAGCCTACTTTTAGCTATTTGATGAGCTATATTGAATGTTCAAAAATGTGGCCATGTATGACATGCATGTATTTTGATGTTTTATGGAAGAATATGAAAGCTTGATGCAGTAGAAACATCTTTTGTTAAGTGATTTTCCATGAAAATGCATGTAGGGACTAGTTTGTGAAAGTTTTAAGTTTGGTCATACATGTGTGATCTAGTGAGAATTGGTGAATGCTTTAGTTGAGTAAGTGATTCGGCTAAGCATGAAAGGCTAGAAAGTTGAATAAAAATCACTTTACGAGCATTGGGGTAAAAGTGCAATTATGAGAAAGATTACGGGCAAAAGAGTAATTTTACCAAAGTATGAGATAAGTGTCAATTTAGTCAATGTGTTTATTGAATAAGCTGATTTATTTATTATAGATCAAGAAAGACGAAGCCCGGATCTAAACCGAGGCAAGAGCAAGGTGGTGGACTAAATTTCATATTTCTATACTTTTGAGTATCGAGGTAAGTCTATGCTTAAACAATGCATTCATACTTACAATTTCTTAATGCTAGCAAGTTTGTAGCATGATTGAGAATGATGGAGAATCTATGTGGGATCAATGTGGTAGAATTTGTGAATAAATGTATGGTTAAGTAAGTAGATATGTGAATGTGTACTGAGAATGCTAAATGGTGGGCTAAGTGCGATACCACCTTAATGCATATTGACGATAAGCTGGCTATGTGCGATGCTGTCATTAGGTATATCGTCTAGTGGGTGATAAATCGTAAAAGTAACATATTTTAAGCCCACATTTAGCATGCTTTTGGATGAATTAAGCCTTAAATTATAGAATTTGGTGCTCTTAATCCTTCGTTTTCATGTTTTATACTCAGGAGAGCACCCAATGACGAAAAGAACGGAAAATGGGCCCAAAACAGAGTAAATGGGACATATCACGAAATCCACACGGCCTAGGCCCAAAATCACACGGCCGTGCCCCATTCAACAGGTTCGAACACGGCCTGGCCACGACTTACACGGGTGTGTGCCATGGGCGTGTCCCTGTCGTAGGAAAAAAGAGTTTCACTCGGATTTGGATACTTAGAGGTAAAGAAACATATTCAAAAGCCTATATAAACACCCTAAGTATGACCAGAAGGGGGGAACCCAAGGCTTTAGTCAGGGCGCGTCCAACTAGGCCAGAGAAGGCAGATTTGTGGAGATTTACTCAAAGAAAGCCAGTTGATCCATCTCAATAAGCCCGAATCATACTCAAGAAAGAGGATCTCTCCTTCAATTCCTTCAGGGTGTTTTAGGGATTTCTTATGTTTTGTTTTATCTTTTCTTCTGAGATGTTTTCTTTTATTGTTATGAACTAAACCCTTAGATACTTGAGGGGGACGAAACCTAAGATGAATCTTGTTTTTGTTTGCTGAACAATATGATAAATATTTGACTTGTTCTTAATTATGTGTTCTTAATTCTTCTGTTGATATTTTCGGGACATTAATTTAAGTGTGATGTGCTTAGGTGGAGGAGCAAAAGTCCCTGCCTAAGAGTAGATCTAGAATAATTAAGCAAAGTTGATCGCGCGCCTACAGATAGGGTGACGAGATTTTGCCGGATTAGGGTGAAACCTAATATGGGAGTCCATAGATCGAGTTAATATGATTCTAGGGGTTTTAATTAGAAAGAGATTTCAATTAATCAACCTAGGGTTAGACGTTGGTCGCCTCGAGAGAGAGATTAATATAACTTAGGGAATCTTACGGATCAAGTCAAGTGATTAAATCGTCTGGTTCAGAGTTAGATAACAAGTGAAGTCTAGGTGGATTCTTCCTTGGGTGTCATCTGAATGCTGGATTGATAGCTATTGTTGTACGCAAACTCTGCCAGCGGAAAGAAATCCTCTTAACTGCCCTTGAAGTCAATTACACAGCCTCTTAACATGTCTTCCAGAATCTGAATTACTCTCTCTGACTAACCATCAGTCGGTGGATGAAACGCCGTGCTGAAATCCAGTCTTGTACCCAAAGCTTTATGTAATACCTTCCAGAACCGCGATGTAAACCTAGGGTCCCTATCCGATATAATAGACACGGGTACCCCATGTAACCTCACAATTTCTGCTACATACAGCTTGGCCAATTTCTGCAACGAATATTCAATACGAACAGGTATGAAGTGAGCGGATTTCGTCAACCGATTGACAATCACCCACATCGAATCTTTCCCGGTAGGCGTAAAAGGTAGCCCACAAACAAAGTCTATCATTATCCTCTTCCACTTCTAAAGTGGAATCTTCACCAGCTGCAGTAACCCCGAAGGCAACTGATGTTCAGCCTTCACCTGTTGACACGTCAAACACTTACTCACAAACTCAGTAACTTTTTGCTTCAGACCTGGCCACCAATACTGTTCACGCAAATCTCGGTACATCTTACTCCCACTGGGATGCATAGCATATGGGCTACTATGCGCCTCCCGCAGAATCATCTATCTTAACTCGGAGTCCTTTGGCATACAAACCTTTCTATGAAAGCATAATACTCTATCGCCGTTCAGACCAAAATCTTCTGTTTCACCCCCTTCCACTTGCTGAAGTCGAGAACTTAACACTTCATCTAACAACTGCTTCTCCTTAATCTGACTTACCCATGAAGGCTTCACTTGAAGCTCGGCTAACAAGCTTCCATCTTCATACAAACTGAGATGAGCAAACATTCCCCTCAAATCCGATATCACTTACGGCTTAACGCATCTGCCACTACATTAGCTTTACCCGGGTGATACTCGATCGAGCAGTCATAGTCTTTCAACAACTCAATCCACCTCCGCTGCCTTAAATTCAACTCTTTCTAGGTAAGGAGATATTTTAGGCTCTTATGATCGGTGTAGATAATAGACTTTTCTCCATACAAATAGTGTCTCCAAATCTTCAGGGCGAACACCACCGCAGCTAACTCCAAATCATGAGTGGGATATTTCACTTCATTTGGCCTTAATTGCCGAGACGCATACACTACTACCTCCCCTTCTTGCATTAGCACATATCCTAACCCTGTGTGTGATGCATCACAATAGACGACAAACCCCTTCCCGGCCTCAGGTTGAATCAACACTGGTGCCTCAGTTAAGATCCTCTTTAGCTTCTCAAAGCTTTCCTGCTGCTTATCAGCCCAAACAAACGGTACCCCTTTTCGTAACAACTTGGTTATTGGTGCAGCAATCAATGAGAATCCATCAACGAACCTTCTGTAGTACCCAGCTAACCTAAGGAAACTTTGAATTACTGCTACAGACTTCGACGGTTTCCAGTCCAGAACAACTTTGACCTTTCGAGGATCAACCCTAATCCCCTCGGCAGAAATGACATGCCCCAAAAAGGTAACTTCCCTCAACCAAAATTCACACTTGCTGAATTTTGCATATAGTTGCTTCTCTCTCAAAATCTGCAGAACTATCCGAAGATGTGAATCAAGCTCCTCCTCAGTAGATGTCATCTATGAACACTATGACAAACCGGTCTAGGTAGGGTTAGAATACCCGGTTTATCATATCCATAAATGCAGCTGGTGCATTTGTCAACCCGAACGGCATCACTAAGAACTCGTAGTGACCATAACGAGTTCGAAAAGCAGTCTTATGAATATCCGCCTCCTTGACCTTTAACTGATGATACCCCGACCTCAAATCTATCTTCGAGAATACTGAAGCGCCTCGTAGCTGATCAAACATGACGTCAATCCTTGGCAACAGGTATTTGTTTTTAATCGTTAACTTGTTCAATTGTCTATAGTCAATACACATCCGTATCGACCCATCCTTTTTCTTAACGAACAACACCGGCACTCCCCACGGGGACACACTTGGTCAGATAAAACCACGGTCCAACAGTTCCTAAATCTGAGCTTTAAGTTCTACCAGCTCTTTCGGTGCCATCCTATATGGGGCGACGAACACCAGAGCTGTTCCCGGAAGTATATCAACGCCGAACTCCACCTCGTGATCCGGGGGTAGCCCTGGAAGCTCTTCTAGAAAGACATCCGAGAACTCCTTCACCGTTCCAACATCTCTTACAGACAATTCTTTGGCCTCCAAAGCACTAATGAAAACTAAGAACGCCTCACACCCTTTTCGCACCATCCTTTCAGCCTTTAGTGTAGACACCAAATTGGACAGGTAATTCCTTCTCTCACCTATCACCAGCACCTCCTTATCCTCGGGAGTCTTCAATATCATGCGCTTAGCAGCACAATCCAAGTTTGCTCGATACTTAACTAACCAATCTATGCCTAAAATCAAGTCGAACTCGCCAAACGGCAATTCCATCAAGTCAGCCGGGAAAACAATCCATTGCACTTCTAGAGGCACACTTCTAAATAGTTTGTCCACCACTACAAATTGTCCTAAAGGGCTAATCAAAGTCATTTTACTAGAAGCAACCTCAGATTCTATACCTAAAGTCCCAGACATAGTACTAGCAACATATGAATGAGTAGACCCAATATCTATCAAAGCTGTAAATGGCACACCAAAAATAAGGAACGTACCGGTTATGACGTCCGGTGCATCGCCATCCTCTCGACGTCTAGCTGCATAAACCAACCCAGGCTGTCTTGCATCTGTACTCCCAGCACCTCTGCTTGGTGCTCCACACACTCGACCAAATCCATTTCCTCCTCTAACCGGACCACGACCTCTCAGTGGCTACTGCTCACCTCTTCCGGACTGTGCACATCCCTGACGACTACTGACCGTGCTCTGTCTGGCTCTTGTGGACAGTCCTTTATCTGATAATCCATAGATCCACACCTGAAGCATCCTCTATTTCTTACCCAACACTCCCTTGAATGAAAATTCCCACATCGAGCACACGGTTGAGACTGAGCACACGGTTGAGACCAACCAACGGCCACAGGCATCGCAACTCAACCCGGCCCCTCAAACCTAGGCCTCTTTTGAAAACCCCCAGCAGATCCTGACGACCCAAAGTTCCTCTTATTCCTACCCCTATCTTTATCCCGATTCTACCTCTCAGATCGCTTAACCTCTTCGGCTATTTTTTCCTTCTCAACCAGAATGGCAAACTCTCTTTCCCGTTACGGAGCTATCAGTACCCGCAACTCATCCCGTAGACCATCCTCAAACCGAACACAACGCTCATAATCAGTTGCGACGATACCCCGAGCATAGCGGCTTCAATGCAGGAACTCCACCTCATACTCAGCTGAATATCTCAGCCCCGTTTGCTCGAAGTCGCTCAAGAATAGATTTTTGAGCTACCGATCCTGTGCTTGCTCCAGCAACCCGCTCCAGAACACGTAGCATAGCTTGGAACAAAGCATCGTCCCCTCCAGTTCGATCTTGAGACCCTGCTTTCGCTACTGGTGATGCTGGCACTTCGCCTTCCGCCCCATGCCCTGATTCCGAGGGTCCAGCCTCAACACCCCGGCCTATACCACGGCCGCGTATGCGACGTCCACGTCTTCCAGCGCTCATGTTTACTGAGTCGACTTAATCTGATTAAAATGTTTATGAATTAGTATATCTTTCACTGTTTATTAACAGATAGCTTATGAAGATAGAATTAGAAGTAGTTCTTCCTCGCAACTCGTATTTCGAAAGGTCTCAATTTCTAAAATTGCATCTCTTATAACTAGAAATCACAACACAATATAATCTTTTCATAAAAATCAACCAATAGTCAGAAGACTTACAGTACAGATCGGTGCCGGAGACTCGGGTGCCATACTTCCAGAAGAATATATATATATTTTTTTTCTAAACCATATTTCATACCAAATTTGAAAAACGTTATTGAACCCATTCCACAACTGAGTTTTGCAACTGGGCCCCTATACCATAATTGTAACACCCCAAATCCGGCCTACACGTTACGACCGGATCTGGTATGTCACATGGAAAGTTTGGTTAAAGGGACCTAGAAATTTTGAAAAAAAATTCGCGTTATGTCTGTATTTTGAAAATCAGGTTCTGTTTTGAGGTTTTCTTACAAATTTTAAGCAATATTACTATCAGTCGAAAATAGGTTTTGTGATACGAAAAACCGAAACAAGTGGTATTCCAAGCGTGATATTTTGAAAACAGTGTTTGTAGTTCTAAGAAAATTTCTGAATTGAATTATTAATCTGCATGTTATCCTCTTGTTAATATTTTGGAAAATGATCATTTATATTTTTAGGAAAAACTCTATGTTTAACACTTCATAATATGATAATAACCGCATTAAATCAGAACCCAAATTAAAATCCCGGAGGCCTTATTACATAACAAAATCCCAAATTTAAAATAAGTTCAATATAGAAAACGGAGTTTAAGAAAGAATACATGGCCACCACAGAGTCCACCTCAGCACCCAATCCTCAAACTAGGGGTTACCTGCAAAATTAAGCAGAGGGGTGAGTCACAAGGACTCAGTGTGCAATTCCCCTTATGAACGCAATCTGGGCCTAAGCCCACAGAAGCACATTAGGCCTTGGCCCTTACAGTAATGAATTTGGCCGAAGTATATACGAATAACAACATGGCATATCAAATGGTGCATGCAATTCAACCCAGCCCAACCTAGTATTCCATCCTTTACACACCACCCGTACCAGCCAAAACACCTGTGGCACCAAGCCACTGAATGTGGTACCAAACCACTGTGGTACCAAACCACTGAAATAATGTGACAGAGTCACTATTATATGTGGTACCAAACCACTGAAGTAATATGACAAAGTCACTGATATATATATATGTGGTACCAAACCACTGAAATACACTCCCCTTTTCATCAATGTCATATCCCAATCCCCATGCCCTATGTAGTCATAATATAATGAGTGCAACATATGTCAATGTAAATCGAATGATCAGAGCATACATATATTCATGATAGGGTTTTTACATGTCACAATCAAAGGTAACTAACCTGGTATGTCCGATTTTACCCCTCCCAAGGGTAACTCAACAACCATTAATAATCAAACAGAAGCAGGTGTGAATATTACGCACCTGATTACTCGAAGAACTAAATACTCCTAATCGTTACTACTCTCACTAGCGAGAATAACCACTATCTGTCTATCCCAAACGGATGTCGGCTCTCTTCCACAACCCGGCAGAAAGTCTCGAACCGCCGACACAGCACATCGTTTGAACTTAAGAGTAGAGACTATGATTCCACTCCCCTCCCTAGATTGGCTAGCACTCGCATCCATGAAGAGAATCTATGATCAGTACAGTACTACAGTGAAATCAGCGATTGTCTAACAAAAGGGGTTTGGTTAAGGCAGAGTATAGCGAAAAACTAATCGTACAAAAACTAGAGCAAACTCCCTTACCTTAATAAATGAGGAATTGCACACCCACAGATTTGGTTACAGGATGTTCGACCTATCTAATGAAAGTCTATCACGAATCACAGAAAGAGAAAGATCACAACGTGATGGAGTAAACAGTTACGAAAGAGAGAAACCACTTTCGGTTTGATGATTTAGAAGATGAGTGTTTGGCTTCTTAAGAGAAGTAAGGGAAATGAACGGATTAATAAAAAGAAGAGGACCTTACCTTGAACAGAGAGAAGCTGAATGGAACCCAAGTCAATTCGACACTGGCAGAAATAATAAAAGCAATTCAAGATCGGCTAAGATGAACATACAAGAAAGGAGTCGGTTTAGAAAGGGGTAACAAAGAAGATTCGGTTATGGTGAAACTTGTAGGAGATGAACAAAAAGGAATTCGACCTAATTGGAAAAAATGGAAAGACAGTGAAAGAAAGCAGGTTTCAGCTATGAGAGAATAAAAGAGAAAATAGTAGAAAGAATCACTCCAGTTTTGGCTAATACGAAAGAGGCAAGAAAAGATGAAGAAAAGAGTACTGGAAGTTCGACACAAGTAAAGAAATAGAAACCCGAAAGAAAGAAAAGAAAAGAATCCCAAAGAATTGTTTGCAAAATTTGGCACTCTCCCCTACCAGCTAAAACTGAATATACCACCTAACACCCCCTAGCCGAATTTTCACCCCTTTCCAAGTTCCCACATTCGGCCAAACTCTCCCTCACACCTCAATCCCATGATTTTCTTCTCAATCCACTCTCCATCATCCATTTTGAATTTGTTGACCAATTCAAACCCCCACCTGATAGAGTCCCATCCGAATGCCAACACTTCACCACCTTGAGCACAAAAATAAAGTTCCACAGTGCAGCAGAGGGGATTCGAACCTTTCTCCCATTGCTTCCCCTGTGACGCCAACTCCACTTGGCTACCCTGCTTTCTTTTGCCAACACAACACCAACTATTTAACTTAAGTCCTGCCTCCACTGGCTCACCCTCATAAAGTGCCCTAAAACCAAAATTTCACCAGGGCTCTGGCTCGAACCCGAGCCTTCCCCAGACCTTCAAACGCACCAAAATAACAAGCTAAACGAGCCAAACACATAGAATAGCACAAAATGCAAAACCCCTAATTCTATGATGTTACAAGACAAGTTAGTGAATTTTTTTGTAAATGGCTAAGATGTGTTGGCCTTTAGATGGATAGTCTATTTTGTATAATGCCATAGTAGTTGGCTACCTTATTTTATGAAAAGGTTGTAGGTATCTATGTGAGATTACACTTCAATTTGAGTTGTTTATGAATGTGTTGAATGAATGCATCTTGTGTATGCTAGAAGGGTGAAAGGAACTTGGCACATAGCTTCGATTTCGTCCATGTGGATAGACACACAAGCATGTGTCTAGACCATGTGTGACACACGGTCAGCCCACGAGCATGTGACTTGGCCGTGCGTCCCCTGCATGTTAACATTTTAAGTTAGAATACACCACGGACTAGCCACACGGGCATGTGCATAGGCCGTGTGAATTTAATCAGTGTTGGCCATGGGCTAGCCACACAGGCGTGTGACTGGGCTTTGAGGCCGTGTGTATGTAGTCAGTATTCACCATAATTGAAGAGCATGATCATGTGGGTCTATGCACAGACGTGTCTCTTCATGCACGGGCGTGTTAGCCCTGTACAAAAGAGAAAATTTTTAAGATTGGAAAAGTTTTGATTTAGTCCCGAGAGCCCTCGTGTGTATGAGCGAGGCCTCGTAAGTTGAGAATGAGGTTGTTGAGGTGACTTAAGAGAGTATTCACGAAAAGCCTAAGTGACGATCAAGTGGTTTTATTACGGTAACGCCTCGAGCACGGTTCTAGCGTAGAACTCGGGTAAGGGGTGTTACACTGCATGATCACTCTCATCCCGAGAATAAATTAGTGTATCATTAATGAAGAAAACTACAAACTTGTCCAAATACAGTCGGAAGACACGATTCATTAAATCCATAAAAATTACAGGAGCATTCGTTAGGCAAAATGGCATGACAAGAAACTCATAATGACCATACCTCATCTGAAATGCTGTTTTCGTCACATCCTGCTCTTTAACTCTCAACTGGTAATAGCCAGACCTTAGGTCTATCTTAGAGAACACCGTAGCTCCTTTCAGTTGGTCAAATAGATCATCTATCCTTGGTAAGGGATACTTATTCTTCACTGTCACCTTGTTGAGCTATCTGTAGTCTATGCACAATCTCATTGACCCATCTTTCTTCTTCACAAAAAGTACTGGAGCACCCTACGGTGAATAGCTCGGCCTTGCAAAACCCTTATTCGTTAACTCTTGCAACTGAACCTTCAGTTCTTTCAACTCCAATAGTGCCATCCTATACAGAGCAACCGAGATAGGTGCCATTCCCAGAACTAGCTCAATCCCAAACTCAACCTCTCTAACTGGAGGCAATCCAGGTAACTCCCGCGGGAACACATCTGGATATTCACATACTACCAGCACTAATTCAATCTTTACCTCTGACTCTTGAGTATTCAGCATAAAAGCGAGATAAGACTCATATCCTTTCCTCAAGTATTTTTGGGCTACCATAGTTGAAATTATCACTGGCAAATTATTCGATCTACCTGATTCAACCCGAATGACATCCCTATTTTTACATTCCAATTCAATAAACTTGCTACCACAGTTCACTAAATCATTATGGGCAATCAACCAATCCATGCCAAGAATCAAATCAAATTCATCAAACGGAAACAACATAAGGTTTACCGGAAAACAATGACCTCTAGCTGTCAAAGGACAATTCCTACACACCTTGTCAACTAGCATATGTTTACCTAACGGGTTTGACACCTTTATTACAAATTCCGTAGACTCAACAATCATACCCATACTAAATGCCAATTTCATGCAAATGTAAGAATGGGTAGACCCAGATCAATCAAAGCAATAACAGAGGTGTCATGAAGAGAAAAAGTACCTGTTATCACATCTAGAGATGATGCCACCTCACGAGCACGAATGGCATAGGTCCTTGCAGGTGCTCGACCCTCCAGTCTCACAGTAGAATCTTAAGGCGCACCTCTACTACTAGTCCCTCCTCCCGGGTTCTTTTGTGCTCTTTCGCCCATTAAGAGGGTGTGGCCGACCATAGGAAACAAGGAGATAAAGGCATTAAATTTTGGTCAAAATTTGGTGAAATTATGTGATAAAAAAATAAATAAAATAAGCTAAATAGAAGAGATATCATCTTTTTACTATTCATGCTTCTTCTCCACCGAAAATTGAAGGAAATTAGAGGATTTTGGAATCCAAACTTTTAGCCAAGATTCTCTCTTACAAGTAAGTGATTTTAGGGGTCTTTCTCAATAATTTTTGTACTTTTGGAACCCTCAAAGCTTAAGCTAGCTAATGAGGGGGCTAATTTGCAAGATGGTTGAAAGTTTAGGGACTTTCTATGAGAGTGTTTGTGTTGTTTGCTGAGTTTTTATGGAAGAAAATGAATGTTAGTGAGCTAAGGAACAACTTTTGTAAAACGTGTTACCATGAAAACACCTAAAATGGACTTAGTTGTTGTAATTTAGTAATAAATGCATGAAATAATTGGTTTTGTGAGTTGCTGTAAGAGAAATAAATGTTCAGCTAGGCTTGGTTAATGAGAAAATGTGATGAAAAATGATTTACAAGCCTAGGAGCAAAATAGTAATTTTACCGAAGTATAAGGGCAAAATGGTCATTTTTGCCTAAGTAGAAATTTTGATGTATCATGAATTATAAAGTGATTAAATGAGTAAGTTTTATTATTATAGATCAAGAAGAGCGTGGAAACAACCTTGATCGGAGAAAAGGCAAGGTTGCGGATTAAGTTGTCGATTAACACATTTTGCACCGAGGTAAGTTTATGTGTAAATGATACATCTTTAATACATATATTGTTAGTTATTGGTGTATTTTATAAATGAGACCAATTATGATTGAATTTGATAGATGGTGAGTAGTTCTCGTGTGAACCTCAGAATAGATACATAAGCGCGGAAAAATATTCGTAATGATTAATTGGTGGGCTATGTGCGATACCACCGTAATCATCCTTTTTGGTGGGCTGTGTGCGATACCACCTTATTACTTATTCACGATGGGCTATGTGCGATACCATCGTTTATATTATCATTTGGTGGGCTTTGTGCGAAACCACCTTAATTACTCTTGTTGGTGGGCTATGTGCAATACCACCTTATTATTGATTAACGGTGGGCTGTGTGCGAAACCATCGGGTACATTGTATTATTCCGAGGGGTTCATTGAGAAATGGTATAAGTAAATGTTTCATGTTGCTTTGTGGTGATGAGTGTAGGGAATGTGTACAAGTAATTGTGAGCAATATAATTGTTATGTGATTGGAATGTGGTAAGAGATGAGATGAGTAAGCATGATTATGGAAATGTGAATTGTTCTTGCTTAGTATGTGATGTTATTGATTGATTAGCATATGTGATGATGCTTATTGTTTACATGTAAACTTACTAAGCTTAAAGCTTACTCCCTTTCTTTTTCCCTTATTTTATAGTGTCAAAGAGCCGGTTCAGGATACGAAAATAATTTGAAGATCATCCACACTATCAGCTCATCTCAGTATATCTAGACTTAGCATTTTGTGTATGACATGTATAGAGGCTAGGCTTAGTGATATGTCTTGATATTTTGGCCAAGTGTGTTGGCTTCTTAAAAGAAGAACCTTTGTAAATAGCCATAGTTGATGGCTTATTGTTATTAATATATGAAAAGATGAGGTTTTTCATGAATGTGTATGATACATGATTGAGTTGCTTGGTAAATGGTTGAATGTGATTGATGTTGTATGAGTTAGGGTGATAAAAAGAGCTTGGAAAATAGCCTTGTTCCTGCCCATAGGGATAGGCACACGGGCGTGTGTCTAGGCCGTGTGTGATGCACAGTCAGTCCCATGGGTGTGTGACCAGGTCGTGTGTCCCCTGCATGTTAGTGTTGCAAGTTAGTGTCGACCATAGGCTAGACACACGGGCATGTGCCTAGGCCATGTGCCCCTTATTTGGTTGCTGACGTCACAAATAGAATACCTAGGTTTTCACACACCGGTGATGACACGGGCGTGTCTAGGCCGTATGGAAGACACGGGCCAAGGACACGGGCATGTGTCCGGCCGTGTGAAAACCCCTGTAGGTTCGAATTGAAAATAAATTCCACACGGGCTAGGGACATGGGCGTGTGTGACCACACGGCTGCACACAAGGACGTGTGGCCCTGTTAAGGCAAAATTTTCCTAAGTTTACAAAAGATCCCCGTTTGATTTTGAGGCCCTCTGTTTGCATGTATAAGGCCTCGTAGGCCCATAATAAGAATGTTATGAATGTTAATGAAAGATTTTAAATTTGAATGAAATTTGATACCCCAAAGTTGTATGTTCAAGCGATACAAGTCTGGTAATACCTCATACCTGGTTCCAATGTTGAATACGGGCAATGGGTGTTATAGAGTGATTCCATCTCCTCTTGCATAGCAAACATCCACTTTTCTGAGTCTTCACAGCTAACCGCCTCAGAATATTTAGATGGCTCTTAGTTTGCATATATATCTTCAGCCACATTTAAAGCATAAACAACTAGATCAGCAACTAGATCAGCCTCGGCATACTTCTTTGGAGGTTTAATTTCTCTTCTAGTTTTGTTTTTGGCGATAGAGTATTTTGGTGAAGAAGCAACTCTATTCTGAATTTTTGTACTAGCTTGAGGAGTCAGCTCTGTTGTAGATTCTGGATTAATTTGATGCTCCACCTGCTTTTAATTTTGTTTTTTGGAAGAGTCTTTAAGAGATATTTTAGGTAGCATAGCAGTTTCATAGAAAAAACATCTCTGCTAATCACAACTTTTCTATTTTTAGGATACCATAACTTATACCCTTTTACACCAGTTTTATAACCAAGAAAAACACATTTAATGGATCTCGGTTCCAATTTTTCATTATCAACATGAGCATACGTAGGACACCCAAAGATCTTTAAATCAGAATAGTCAGCAGGATTACCAGACCACACCTCTTATGGAGTCTTTTTTTTCAATGGCAACAGATAGAGATCGGTTGATCAAAAAACATGCAGTAGAGGCTGCTTCGTCCCAAAATAACTTTGGTAAGTTGGCATTTGACAACATATATCAAACCTTCTCCATCGTTCTGTAATGTCGTTTTGCTGTGGAGTATGACAAACTATCAAGTGTCTCATGACCCCTTCTGACTAGCACAGTTTATTAAACTCATCAGAACAGAACTTTAAGCCATTATCTGTACGGAGGTATTTTATTTGTTTTCTCGTCTATTTTTCAATCATAGTTTTTCAAGACTTAAATGCGAAAAACACATCACTTTTCTACTTCAAGAAGAACGCCTAAACTTTTCTAGAAAAATCATCAATAAAAGTTAGCATATAATTAGTTCTACCTCTCGAAGGCATTCTAGGTGGCCCCCACAGATCAGAATGAATGTACTCCAACGTTCCCTATGTGTTATGGATTCCTCTGGTAAATTGAACTCTCTTTTGCTTCCCAAAAACACAGTGCTCACAGAACTTCAATTTGCAAATTCCTTACCCATCTAGAAGTCCTCTTTTGCTCAATTCTGCCATGACATTCTCACTCATATGCTCTATGTGCATATGCCAAAGTTTAGTAATATCATCATCTGACAAGGAAGAGGAAGCGACAGCTGCATCATCAGTAACAGTAAAACTCTACAGAACATATAACTTGGCAGTCTTTCTCTGCCCTTTCATCACAACGAGGGAACCTTTGGAAATCTTCAAAACCCTACTTTCAGTTGTGTATTTGTACCTTTTTGAATCAAGAGTACTAAACAAAATTAAATTTTTCTTCAATTTTGGAACATGTCATACGTTACTAAGTGTTCTGACAACTCCATCAAACATCTTAACTTTAATTGTTCCAACACCTGCGATTTTACACGAAGCATTATTTCCCATCAAAACAACACCTTCAGACATTGTTTCGTAAGTTGTAAACCAATCCCGATTGGGACTCATGTAGAAGGTGCAACCCGAATCAAGGATCCACTCCTCGCTCACTTTAGAATTGTTGGCAGAAGCGACTAGAAGTTCACCATCATTGTAGTCTTCTACAACATCAGCTTCATCGAAATTTCACGATTTTTTTCCCTTTTGATTCGCAACCTCCCTTTTGATCTTGTTCTGTAGCTTATAGCACTCAGATTTAATGTGCCCTTTCTTCTTGTAGAATTTACAAGTTTTACCTCTGTTTGAAGATTTCGATCTACCCTTAGATTTACTGTGAGGATTCTGTTCCTGTGTATCATCATCAGCATTCTGATCTTGTCTCCCACGAACAATAAGACCCTCTTCTTAAGAGTCAGTTTTAACCACAATATGTTTCGTCTTATCATACGAGATCAAAGAATCATAAACCTCATCAATTGTGAGAAACTCGCGGCTATATAAAATCGTGTCTCTAAAGGTTGAATAAGACGAGGGCAACAAACAAAGTAGAATCAACCCTAGATCTTCCTTATCATATTGAACCTCCATGGCTTCCAAGTTTGAGAGAGTTTCTTTAAACACTGTTAAGTATTCGTGCATAGGCGCACCTTCCTCCAAACAATGAGCATAAAGATGCTGCTTCATATACAGCTTACTGGTTAGAGTTTTCGACATACATATTTGTTCCATACTCTTCCATAATCTAGCGGCGGTCTTCTCCTTCATCACATCCTACAAAATTTTGTTAGACAAATGCAGATATAACTGTGTTAACGCCTTTCGATCCTTGTGCTTCTTCTCTTCCTCCGTCAATGTCAAAGGTGTTAGAGTAATAAATGCAGTTAGTTAAAACTGTTAGTTTATTAATAAAGTAGTTGTTAGCAGCAGGCTGTTAGTGGCTAGCCACTAAAGAGCAGTTACGTTACTGCTATATATGTAAACGTTGGTACGTGAATAAAGAAAAGTAAAAATTCAGTACTGCTGTTTCTTCTTGTTTTCTATAATTTTCTATCTTCTTGCTTTAGTTTAACATGGTATCAGATGGCCAAAGGTCCTTGTAGGCTGTTATTCTAAGATTTTTTTCCCTCATGAATCTTCCGTCTTCCTCTGATGTTCAGTCTGCTGTACCTATGATGGCGTCCAGTGTTGATGGTGGCGTTGACAGCAGGTTCTTTTCTACAAAGAAGGTTAGTATTCTTCTTGATGACACCAACTATCTCTTATGGCGATAGCAAATCTTGTTGGTAGTCAAAACATTTAATCTTCAGCGTTTCTTGGAGTCTAGTACTGTTACTCCTGATAGATTTCTTCCTGATGCTAATGGTATTCTTCACGAAAATCTTGAGTTTGTAAAGTTTGAGCAGCAAGATAGTGCTCTTGCGTCTTGGCTCTTGTCCTCGGTAAGTCAGTCCGTTCTTCCTCACCTTATTGGTATGGATACTAGTGCAAAGATTTGGCATTCTATTGTCGATTTGTATGGTAGCAAAACCACATCCAGACTAATGTTTTATAGGAGAGCTTTGCACTCTCAGCGAAAAGGAGATCTCTCTATGAAAGACTATCTCATGAAGATCAAAGGTTACTGTGCTAGCCTTGCTAGTTGTGGTGAAATCATCAGTGATCATGAACATATCACTGCTATCCTTAATGGGCTGTCCTCCAATTATGAATCCGTCATTACGATAATTTCGGCTAGTCAAGTGCCTTATACAGTTCAAGGAGTCGTCACAATACTCCTGGATGCTGAAACGCGACAAACCTCATCCTTACTTGATGTTCCTGCTTGTGCCAATATGGTCTCTCATCAGCCAGCAAAGCAGCCTGATAATATTGATACCTCACCAACCTATCGACCATCCAACGACAACCGTGGGCGTGCTCGTGGTCGTACAAATGGTTCACGCCTTCAATGTCAACTGTGTGGGAAACAAGGACACCTTGTTGATCGTTGTTATCATCGATTCGATGCTTCCTACAAAAGTATAGGTTATAGACCCTCTCCAGCATCCCAGGCAAATATGTGCATGTTTAGTGCTACTCCTCCCATGGTCCCTTGGACATTACCCTCACATTTCACTGTTCCATCCAACTGGTTTTCTTCACCCATAATGTCGTTTCTTTCCTGGTCAAATCCATTTGTCAACAATAGTGTTACACCGGTCAACACCACTGCTTCGACAGGCTCACAACCTCAAGCTTATCTAGCTACACCTGAGACAGTTGGTGATACAGCATGGTATCCGGATTCTAGCGCTACTCATCATCTCACCAACTCCCCCGCTACTATCACAGAAAACTCACCGTACAAGGGACCAGGTAAGGTGTATGTTGGTAATGGTGCTGCTCTCCCTATATTTTCTTCTGGTCAATCGTCTTTGCTAACCCGTTCCAGACCCTTACTCATGCGGTCTTTACTATGTGTTCCTGGCATAACAAAAAATTTATTATCTGTGTCAAAGTTTACTAAAGACAACAGGGTAATCTTCGAGTTTCTGCCTACACAGTGTCGAGTTCGTGATATGCACACAGGGGAGGTTCTTCTTAAGGGATCAGTTCACAATGGTTTGTACAAGCTTCATGTTCCTGGTTCGGCAACCTCTTCTGCTCAATGTTTTACTGCTAGCTCAACTGAGGAGCTTGATGTGTGGCATTGTAGGCTAGGTCATCCATGTACAGATATACTTACAAAGGCATTACGAATGAGTAATATTCCTTTTAGGCAAAATCTGATTCGTTTTCTTGTATTGCGTGTCATTTGGGAAAAGAACATAAGCAACCATTTTCAAAGTCGACGACTGTATATACTACACCACTTCAACTTGTAGTTGCTGATGTTTGGGGACCTGCTCCTATTTCTTCAAATGGTTTTCAGATCTTATGTTGCATTTACAGATGCTTATACAAGGTTTACATGGGTTTATTTCTTAAAATGGAAGTCTGAAGTTCTAACGGTTTTTTCTCATTTTTATAAACAAGCTGAAAGAGTTACGGGTTACAAGCTTCAAGTTCTTCAAACAGATGGGGGAGGTGAGTTTCAAGCCTTAAAAGTGTATCTTTCACAACAAGGGATTATCCATCGTTTCACATGTCCTTACACCTCACCTCAAAACGGTTTGGTAGAGAGAAAACACAGGCAGATAGTTGAGACTGGTCTTTCTATACTTGCACATGCTTGTATGCCTTTAACCTACTGGAATGATGCCTTTGCTAGTGCTGTTTATTTGCTGAACCGTTTACCATCACAACCGTTGAACTATATTTCACCCCATGAAAAACTATTCAAAACTCAACCTGACTATTCGTTCTTGCGCGTATTTGGTTGTCTCTGTTTTCCCAACTTAAGACCTTACAATAAACATAAACTCCAATTTCGATCCATAGCTTGTACCTTCCTAAACTATTCATTTTTTCATAAAGGTTATAGGTGCCTAGATCCTTTTGGCAGAATATATATCACAAGACATGTCACTTTCAATGAAAAAGTGTTTCCATTTAAAAAAGTCACCTCACCACCTACTTTTTCCATCAACCCAACGTCTAAATTTTCTTCATCACCTCAACTTTCCAGCTCAAAACTTTTTGTCTTATCCTCCAACAATACCCCACCCACTAACTTTACACCACCCACAAACTTTAATCAATCACCTACACCACTTTTGTCTGCACCTATTGTACCTTTTCCTATTAACTCTACCCACTCTTTTTCTCACACATCTAGTCACGTCACACCTAATCCCATTATTTCTCCAACTCAAATTTCTAACCCCACTTCACCTAATCCCACTCACTCATTGTCTCCCACCTCAAATCACGTCCCTTTTGTCCCCCCTCCTGTGCATGTCCCATGCAATACGCATAACATGATAACCCGTAGTAAGGCAGGCATTTTTAAACCAAAGGCCTTCATGAGTGTTGCACCCCTTGTTGATGTCCCTAATGATATACACGTTGCCATGAAAAATTCTTTTTGGAAGGCTACTGTTCAGACTGAGCTTGAGGCTCTCGTTCGAAATAAAACTTGGTCACTATGCTCTCTTCCTGCTCACAAACGGGCTATTGCTTGTAAATGGTTATTCAAAGTCAAGACAAAGGCTGATGGTACTATTGAAAGATACAAAGCACAGTTAGTGGCAAAGGGTTTTTCTCAGCATGCTGGTTTGGACTATCGGGATACTTTCAGTCCTGTAGTACGGGCTACTACCATACGCACTATTCTTGCTATGGCAGTTATGAAAGGCTGGACTTTAAGGCAAATTGATATCAATAATGCCTTTCTCAATGGGGATTTGACTGAAGAAATCTACATGGAGCAGCCTCCGGGTTTTGAAGAAGTTGGTTCTAATGGAGAGAGACTTGTCTGTCGTCTACACAAAGCTTTATACGGATTGCGCCAGGCCCCTCGTGCTTGGTTTCATACACTTCGTCAATATCTCCTGTGTCAACTTGGTTTTCGTGCATCTCATGCTGACCCTTCTTTGTTTATCCGGGATTCCTCTAGTAGTTTGTTACTTCTTATGGTTTATGTTGATGACATCGTCCTTACTGGTAGTTCTGACTCGGAGATTACTGCCGTCGTACAACAATTACATACACGTTTTGCTCTTAAGGATATGGGACCCCTCAATTTTTTCTTGGGTGTGGCAGTTCATCGCACTTCCCAGGGTCTCTTTCTTAGTCAACAGAAGTACATAAGTGAGATACTTAGCAAAACAAACATGGCTGCTGCATCGTCCACACCAACACCTATGGTAAGCTTTCCAAAGTTAGTGGCTGCTGCTGATGATTCCAATCCTATTGATGGACATTTGTACCGTAGTACAGTTGGTATACTCCAATATGTGTGTATCACCAGACCAGACTTATCCTACTGTGTTAACAAACTAAGTCAGTATATGAATGCTCCAAGTGAGATTCACTGGAAGGCAGTCAAGCGAGTTCTACGTTATTTACGTGGTACATTGCAACATGGGCTTTTTTATTCCAAGGGTCAGTTTCAGCTCACTTGTTATACGGATGCTGACCGGGCTTCTTCTGTTGAAGACAGGCGCTCCACTACAGGATATGTTGTTTATCTTGGGCCGAATCCGATTGCTTGGTGTTTAAAGAAAGCAGTCATTGTTTCTCGATCTTCTTAGAAATGAATATCGCATCTTGCAAATGGTGTGTCTGAACTCTTTCGTGGATCCAACAACTCTTGTCCGAAGTTGGCGTGGTTCTAAGTCAGCCTCCAGTTGTTTGGTGTGATAACACATCCACGGTGTCCATGGCTGCCAACCCTACACATCACACTAAGGTGAAACATGTTGAGATAGATCATCATTTTGTTAGGGAAAAAGTTTCCGATGGCACCATTCAAGTTAACCGTTCCTCCGACAAACAAAGTTCTTTGATGCTCTTACTAAGCCTATCCCTTTGGGCGTTTTGATTTCTTCCAACAAGCACTTTGTATGTTACCTAGAGATCTTATTCTTCATGAAAATAAGAGAGAAGAAAACCGGGGGAATGTTAGAGTAATAAATGCAGTTAGTTAAAACTGTTAGTTTGTTAATAAAGTAGTTGTTAGTAGCAGGCTGTTAGTGGCTAGCCACTAAAGAGCAGTTACGTTACTGCTATATATGTAAACGTTGGTACGTGAATAAAGAAAAGTAAAAATTCAGTACTGCTGTTTCTTCTTGTTTTCTATAATTTTCTATCTTCTTGCTTTAGTTTAACAGAAGGTATCTTATCTACCCCTAGCAGGGCTTCCTCTAAGTCCATCTGTGCAAGCATTGTCTGCATCTTTATCTGCCACAACGCGAATATGGCGTTGCGATCTAACAACAGAATTTCATACTTCAAAGACATCATTACCGTACTTGAGATGAAGAACCTGGAAGCTCAGATACCAATTTGTTAAAAAATAAAATGTAGGTAATGACAAATATATATATCGCAAAGAAAAGAGAAAGAAAAATTAAAGAATACACAGATTTTTATGTGAAAACCCTTTTGGAAAAAAACCACGGGCAGAGGAGAACAAAATTCACTATGTCGAATTCAAATGATCACAAGAGGAGTAGACTATGTCTATTTATAAGCTTGTAAAACCATATTCTAATAAGATTGTAACACTTTAGTCTAATCAATATCAAATAGATGGAGTTTAATAAGGTTTAAAAGACATTATTCTAAAATAAAATAAAAAAAAGTGTAGTTCTATATGGATTTTACTTTTATTTTATTTTACCATTGTATTTTATTTAAATAAGAATTCGGATCACTCAATTCTAACAGTTATGTTTTTAAAATTAGCTGGAGTGTTGTATTGAATTAATTATTATGGTGCAGTACTTTTTGAAGACCTAGTAATTCCTGTGACAAATTTTCATGATGAAGGCAAGGGATTCATGGTTTTGCCTAGTGATGTTTTTAATGTGCCTTTCTAGTATTATGGCAGCTTGCAAAACGACAACAGGTGCCGTTTTATCCTTCCTTTTGGATTCTTGAAGAACACACTTCTATCGCCTTCTTGGTGTTATTGTGTAATTCTTTAGTTTATTCCTCATGGGTTTTTGAACTAATACTTTCTTAGCTTCTTTCCCTTCTGTCCTCCTACTTCCAAACATGCTGTTTTAACAAATTTTCTAACAATGCAATAGGTCTGTTACGTATGAAGGTTAGTGACAGTTGATTGGTCAACAGGGAACACATTCAACAAAAACTATTAGTGAGGTTAGTGGGACAGGTAGAAAGCCTTGGCAACAAAAGGGTCTTGGTCGAGCAAGGCATGGAACCCTGCGTGGTCCCCAGGTGATTCATTTGTCCGCTCTTTGATTTTAATAAGTTTCATATTAGCCTTCTATGACCTATAATCAAATACAAGGGATTGATAACAGTTTCGAGGTGGTTCTACCATGCATGGCCCTAAGCCAAGAAGTCATGCTATTAAGTTGAATAAGAAGGTTCGACGTCTTGGACTGAAGATTGCACTATCTGCTCGTGCTGCTGAAGGGAAGGTAACAGGTATCATCTGGCTTGTGTATAAACGAGCTTAGAATTAGAACATTACTTATGCCAAACAAAGTTATTCAGTCCTCATTGAGTACTAAAAACTACCGATGACTATGGCACAATTTAACAGCTTCATGTCTTCGAGGATTTGGAGGCCCCTCCACATAAGACCAAAAATATTGTGAACTATGTAAATCAAATGGAGAATACCAAGAAAGTACTGCTGGTGGATGGTGACCCCATAAATGATAATTTGAAGCTAGCTACCCAAAATCTACATTATGTCAATGTCTTGCCATCAATTGTAAGTTGTGTTAATAGTGATAACACAGTGTTTCCATTGTTACTATAATATAGTCAAACTACTGCCTCGCCTTTGTCATGAATGATGAGTGAAACACCATCTTATAAGCTTATTATAACCGTCATCATGATAGCTTTAGATTTAAAATTATTCCAGTGCTCCTTGTATTTGTTTGTTACGTAGTGTCAAAGGGACTCAAATCATGTTGTGTGATTGCCTTAATAAGTTGTTTGTGTGTGATATTGCAGGGCTTGAATGTGTATAGCATCTTGCTGCACGATACGTTAGTGATGTCCCGTGATACTGTTGACAGGATTGTTGAGCGAATGCGCACTCCGATCAACCGCTGAACTGCAACTGTGTATTATCTTCTGTTAGTATCCTCTTGAACGTAGAAGCAGCGGAAAGAAATGAGAACCCAAACAATTTGGCATGGCTGGATGTATATTCATTTTTGTTGAGCCAAAACCAGAGGTGGTTTGTTACCTTCTCCCAAATGTATGGTAAATTTCCTTCTTGGAACATGGTTTTGCTCAGGGGAAGCCAGAGGGGCTGGCATAGCCCCGGCCCCCTAAAATGTAAAATTATTATTTTGGTTCTTAAAATTTTTTAAAAATTTTAAATTAGTAAAGGTAAAATTGTACTTTGGCCCCCTTAAAATTAAAAAAATTTGATTTAATCCTTTACAAATTATAAAGATATAAACTATAAAAAATTAAAATTTTATCCGGTCCCCTAAAAATTCTTACAGCTTACTTCTAGTTTTGCTAGGGCTGACAAATTCGTAAATGTATTTGGTTCATGATTCATAGGTAAAACACCGCAATTATCTTAATTGAATTGAACTTTACCTTTTATTTAATTTGTAATTATTTTTAAATTCATTATAATATAAAAATAATTATTTTATATTATATAAAATAAAATAATTAACAACTTGATGAAATGCAAAACCAAATTACTGTATGGAAATTGACAATTCTATTCCAAATTAATCTAAATTGAATCATTATCACTTGCTTGTGCTATGTATATATATAGAAGCATTCAATTCATAATTACTTCGTTTTTTTTCTCAATAAAAATGCCACAATAACATTTATATACTTTAATTAATTAAGTTTTATACGATATATATTCTAAAAATAATTTTGTTGAAATTTTTTTTAGTACGGTCAACTCTCTTAATAGCAAATTTCCATTTGCAAGTCAAAATTTTGCTTGTCACAGAGAGATAGTTGTTATAGAAAGATAATTTTTGTAAATTTCCATATAACAACTGCACGTGTTTATACTTTTATGTATATTTTATTTCACATTTATTTACACGATTAATTACGAAGTTCATAAAACGAACAAATTCAATTAATTAGTACGAGTTATCTACCATTCAAAAAATATTAATATAAGTCATCAAATTCAAGTAATCAATTTATAAGTTTATTGAATTGGTATATTTAGCTCCACTAATTGAAAGTAATCAATTTATAAGTTTATTGAATTGGTATATTTAGCTCCACTAATTGAAGTTATTTTCATTTAATAAAATATGATTAATAGGTTTTCTATGTGAAATTCAAACATTTTATTAAAATAATATTTTAATTAAGATAATTTTTATTAATAAATTATAATTAACAGGCTTGCTTATATGAGATAGCTATAATTTTACTAAAATTTTAGACAATATATTGTTATAGAGAATTAATTTAATAAAGAATATACTTGTTTTACTGTTATAAGTGAAAAATTATTATAGAGCGTTAAAATAAAACATAAAAAGTCGATTCTACTAGAAACTTGATTGTTATGATGAAATGCTTTTATATCAGATTGTTATAGAGAGTTGAACGTATATTTTTAAAAATTTTATTCATAATAAATTTCAATTAATAAAAGGTTAAATTCTACTATTAGACCATGTACTTTGTGTAAGTTGTTGATTTAGTACATGTACTTTTAGAATTTAAAAATTTTAGCCCTAACCAAATGATAATTATTGAATTCAATAAGTCAAGTTTTGTTCTTTTTAAAATTTAATTTGTCAAACATATTATCACATGCGTAATGCTATATCTGTTTGTTACTTTCACATATTACTCACAAAAAGTCAATTAATAGATCTAATGACCGTCATTTCAATTAAGACTAAAATTTTAAAATTCAAAGAATATAGCTACTAAGAATGATTCAATTGATTAAATCTATAACTTTGCGCATAATACAATAATAATAACACAATTTAAGCAAACATATTTAACTGTTACCACTGGGTCACGATTAAATTTTCAAAATTCAAAAAGTACAAGACTAAAATTGATCAAATTAAAATACAGATACTGGATCCACAATTTACACAAAGCACTGGGTCTAATAGCAAAATTTGACCTAAAAAACAAATTTAATCATAGGAGTAACTAGTAAGCATCAACTATGCTGAAATCTCTAAGATTATGGGCCTCATTTGCTGGCCATGCCCATTGACTGAAGCTGTAAAGCGTGAGTGAGTGTGAGTCCGAGTGAACTCAGTATGCCAATTTCCAAGTCTCAAAGCTGGAGCCCAGCAGTGAAGTATTAATTACAGAAAAAAAAAATGGGATGGAAATGAAATGGGATGGCACTGATGAAAGGTGAAGTTGGAATATGTAATTAAGCCTAAGCTAAAGACAAATATGATCTGGAACTCTAACAGCAAGCATGCTCTTGTTTTCATTGGAACATTCAGAATGATTACAACAAAAATACACTTTTAACTTAGCCTCATCGTTATAATAAAATCAGAATCTCTTCATTGTACGGTCTCTAGATAGTGTCCTCCCTTCTTGTCTGGCATGTCTTTACTCCATCTCTCTCCCATGAGGGCAACTTAGAACTTTGCCATGAGGGCAACTTAGAACTTTGTCTTTCTTCCTTTAATTCTTCAAGACTTAGCAGTTTCACTTTTTGAACCTAAAGGTTGCAGCTTTCCTCTAAACCTCTAGTCTTCAACAGTGTTCAAACCCTAGCTTCCATGGCAAAAACTAGACCAGGGGTCTCTGCACCCAAGCTCAAAGCAGGGAAGAAGGACCTCCATTCTTACACCCTTAGAGGCACCAACAAAATTGTTAGAGGTAGGTAAATGGTTTATATGTATATATACGCCTACATCTTACTTATATGCCCTTAAAAGTTGTTGAATCTTGGCATTTCGTTTTTGTCAATATGAAATTTTCAAATATGTTGGCTAACGTCGGTTTTGATGGTTAAGGAGTCAACCCTTTGTTGATGGGTTTAATGGATGCAAAGGCATTCGTGTTGAAAGATGCTAAGGTGGTGGCTTTGCGCCTTGGGATCGTTCAATGCATCTATAACTCCATGTTCACATTAATGTATATGCAATTAAGTTGGTGTTAAGTGATGTTGCTTGTGATGTTTTTGCAGTGGGGGATTGTGTTCTGATGCGTCCTTCTGATATCGGTAAGCCCCCCTATGTGGCCCGGGTTGAGAAAATCGAATCAGATAACAGGAACAACTTCAAGGTTCGAGTGCGATGGTGTTACCGTCCTGAGGAATCACTTGGAGGAAGGAGGCAATTCCATGGAGCAAAGGAGCTGTTTTTGTCTGACCACTATGATGTGCAGAGTGCTCAAACCGTTGAAGGGAAGTGCATTGTTCATTCTTTCAAGAACTACACTAAGCTTGAGAATTTTGGGGCTGCGGACTACTATTGTAGATTTGAATATAAAGCTGCTACCGGAGCCTTTACACCTGATCGAGTTGCTGTGTGAGTAGTATGACTTGTTGGTTTGTGAAATACGAGGACTACTATGACTTGTTCAAATATAAAGCATTTATTCCTTGGTGCCCCTGGGCTTTTATCTTTTGAAGGTACTGCAAATGTGAGATGCCCTACAATCCTGATGATCTTATGGTTCAATGTGAGGGTTGCAAGGATTGGTATGGTGTTTATGCTTCCTTGTATGATTTCCAGGTGCTACATGCCTGATACGTTTGTAAGGTTGCTGTAATTTTCTCCTTACCATTCTTGTAGGTATCATCCTGCTTGTGTAGGCATGACAATTGAAGAAGCAAAAATGTTGGAACATTTTGTCTGTTTTGAATGTTCCGAGGATGATTTCAAACAATTTCAGAATGGATTTCATGCATCACCGGTATCTGATGCAAAGGTAGGGCCAATTTTCAACCATTTTCTCGTGATCAAGGCCGATTGCTATTTGCTAATCCTCTAATACACAACTTGCCGGCTCAATTTCTGTTTTCCTATGAGGAAGATTAGAAAGTAAGGAGAAAATAACAGGAATTTTCATCATGCGCTAATCATGCATCAAACTAAATGCAGCACGAAAACGGTATTGGCGTATTGTAGTTCCAATAATAATTTACAAAGACTCCAACTCGTAGAAGTTACTTTGAGCAGGGATAAGAGTCCTTGATTTCTTGCACAATATGAAAACTTTGGTTTATATTTCACTATATCAACATGTTTATTTCACTAAGCATACTGTATTCGGTAGTAGCTTACAAGTTCTTCATTAACTATCGCTATCATCGTTTCTTCCTGGTTTTTTCCCGGCTATTATAGGGGACGGTAATCAATGTACATACATTTCCTTAACCAACATTTTTATCTTGCTGGTTATGATTCCTAGCCATTGTTGATATATATATATATGGTTCGACTGCCTACGAGATATCTCATGCTATGAATGTTGAATCATACCTAAACATGCCCCTGATTTATTGATTGGTTTTGTGCCTATATCGAGCAGTGTACATTTATCATTTCCATTTTTTTACGTTTTTAAGATTAGCATTACTTTTGGCTATGAAGAGGGAAATTTTAGATGTAAAAATGTCACTGCATATAAGAGGAAAAATCCTTTTATCTTTATACTTAGCTTAGGAAACTCTAATGTGTTTTGAGGTTATGCCTCTACTTCTCATATTTATGATCTTTTTCCAGGTGGAGTCTAAAGACAAAAGAGATGAGTAAACCATGGGAAAGTTTTTTGTTGCATGAGAGAAGACTCGTTACGCAGATTTAGCTTGTAGGCCGTTGCTATGTGAACTGTATATTGTAGAAATTGTGTGCTTTGTCCACACTGGTGGCTGGTTAGTAACTTTTGTGTAGGAGACATCATTTGTATCTGTGTTAGGTTTAGGAGATTAATGTCTGTGCAGGAAGATCAATTGTCTGTAGTTCTCTGATGTTGAACCGATATTTTCGGGTAACTCATCTTATTGACTTATTGATTATGCTTTGCCATCTTACTTGGGAAAAAGTGCAAAAACTCTGTTGAGAACTCAAGAAAAGCATTTTTCCAGAGTTTATGAAATTGTGATTAAGAAAAGTTAGTGCAGGATTGATGGACTTTGTAATGATGAGAACTCGTCAATAGTTTCAGTTATTTTTTTGAAGCAATGCATCTTTCATGGTGGGTTTGGTGTGAATTGGCATGGGCAAAACATGATCAGCCTGATTCAATCTTTATTAGCAACCAGATTTTATTTGAATCTAAGCAGAAAATAAAGGTAACCGCTAGAATTCTTCACGTGGGGCTCAATTTCATAAAAGGAAACAGCTTTAATCACGTTAACAATGTGGCTAATGACCATTTATGAGTTCGTAACCTGCTATTGCCTTTTATATTTAAACACAACAAACTCCACAAAGTAAACACATTTCCTTCCATTGTAAAACATGGCAACCGGGGTCGATGTATCAGCTGCATCCAGTTATGCAGTTCTCCTCCATCTTCTTGCTATCAGCACTATTGCATCTGTTGTAGAAGAGAGATCGATATATTTGATTTTGATGGAAGGAGAACCAGTAGCATTTCATGGTGATGTTCTATCCAGTCAACAAGGAAGAAGATTCGACCCCAAAAGGTTATAAAAGAGCATTTCAAATTATAGTTTTGGATTATCTCTTTAGTAATTTAACACTTTGCTTGTTTTCTGTATGAATGATTAGTGAAGCTTACAAAGTTCATGCAAACAAGTTGGTAGATTCTCATGATCAAGTTCTTGAAAGCACTCTAGATAAGGGAAGCTATAACAAGCTATACAGCTTCAAACATGTCCTTAATGGCTTTGCTGTCCACACTACACCATCTCAGGTTGTTGTTTTCTTAGTACTTTGTCAGCCATTGTTTCATTCTCTAACTGTAATAGATATGAAAATTTTCAGGCTAAGAAACTACAACTTGCTCAAGGAGTGAAGTTGGTTGAAAGAGATCGAAGAGCCAAATCGATGACTACTTATACTCCAGAGTTCTTAGGGTTACCTCAAACCGTGTGGACTCAAGAAGGAGGTGATAGAAACGCAGGAGATGGGATTGTTATGGGTTTTGTTGACACAGGGATCAACCCCTTTCACCCAAGCTTTGCTTATGACATACTCAACCCTTTAACGTCCAATCTCTCTCATTTTTCTGGTGCATGTGAAACGGGTCCTCTATTCCCACCGTTTTCGTGCAATGGTAAGATAGTTTCCGCCCAATTTTTCATAGCTGGGGCTCAAGCAGCCGCTTCTCTTAATGCTACCATAGACATTCCTTCACCGGCTGATGCTGTTGGCCATGGAAGGTAATATATGAAACAAATAAGGTAATGTATTCATTACTGTGTATTTATTTTCCTTGGTTTGTAACGCTGGAGACATGTCCTTTGGATCAGCCACGTTGCATCAATTGCTGCTGGAAATGCTGGGGTCCCTGTGACGGTTAACGGCTTCTATTATGGACGAGCCAGTGGGATGGCACCGCGTGCAAGGTCTGTTTTACTTAGTTCCTTTTTGCAAAATTTGTTTTCTGGTATTATGGGATCATTCTAGTAATGATATAGACTATTGGTTGCATTTTGGAAATAGAGTTGCTGTTTATAAGGCTGTCTATCCAACAGTGGGAACCCTTGCAGATGTGGTTGCAGCAATTGATCAAGTAGGCATTGAAATCTACATAATTTTCTAACATGACCATGTTACCAATATAATATTGTGCTGTGACACCACAGGCAGTAGCAGATGGAGTGGATATCTTAACGCTGTCAATCGGACCGGAGGAACCACCACAAGATACAGTCACATTCTTGAGCATTTTTGACATAGCCATGTTATTCGCACGAAGAGCCGGGGTTTTCGTGGTGCAGGCTGCGGGAAACTTAGGTCCTGGTCCTTCGACAGTATTGTCTTACAGCCCTTGGGTTGTCGGTGCAGCCGCTTCCAAGACAGATCGAAGATACACTGCTTCTATTCTCCTAGGAAATGGCCTAAATGTTTCTGGTGTGGGGTTATCAGGTAATAATGCATTCTCTTACCATCAGTGATTAGTTTAAAACCCTTAAAAGTTGACAATAACATATGCATCATACGTGTCTTTGCTAGCTCCAACATTTGGAAATGGATCATTACTGTATAGGCTGGTGTTGGCTAAGGATGCAATCAATTTGAGTGGAGCATTCCCTAGGACCCCAGAGTACGTCGAAGAGTGCCAACATCCAGAGGCTTTTGACCCTAATGTAGTGAGGGGTAGTATTGTTATATGCAGTTTCTCCGCCGGTTTCTATAACGAGACATCCACCTTAACGGCCATTTTTGACACTGCAAGAGTTCTTGGATTTATGGGGTTTGTTCTTGTTGCAAATCCAAGTTATGGTGATTTCATTGGGCAACCAATTCCTTTTTCTGTTTCTGGCGCTTTAATCCCAAAAGTTGTAGATGCAAAGGTAAAAAATAGTTTTATCACTCCACAGCAGGCAAGTTTCCCATTGTAATCAACCATTTCTTATACAATCTTTATGTTTGTTTGTAGATTGTTTCTCAATATTATGAACAACAAACATTAAGGGATGCAAGAGGCATTGTAAGACAGTTCAACGCTAGAGCTGCTATACAAGACGGTAGAGTTGCCTCGTTTGGTGTCCAAGCACCCATCGTTAGCAGATTCTCTTCAAGGGGACCCAGTTTTATTGACATCAACCGGAACCCTTCTGATGTACTAAAACCTGATATTCTTGCCCCAGGAAATGAAATTTGGGCAGCCTGGAGCCCCTTGAGTGCCCTGGATCCAATTCTGACAGGTTACAATTTTGCTCTTCTGTCGGGTTCAAGCATGGCTGCACCTCATGTTGCAGGAATTGCAGCACTAATTAAGCAAAAGTACCCTTCCTGGAACCCATCGATGATTGCATCGGCAATCTCAACCACGGCCACGAAGTTTGATAACAATGGTGGGATTATAATGGCCGAAGGATTCAATATCGGGAGCTTGTATTCTTCTAATAATTTTGATTTTGGCGCTGGCTTTGTTAATCCAACTCATGCCATGGATCCAGGCTTGGTCTTATCATCAGGTAAACCTTTTCACATTCCAAATTCTACCATCAAGCTTGACCAATATATGTAACTTTGTTCTTTATAATGTCATCATGAAGCAGAATTTGAAGATTATATCAGCTTTTTGTGTTCAATGCCCTTCATTGATCACTTTGCAATCAGAGCCGCCACCAGAGTGTGGTGCAGTCAATCCGTTGGCCACCCTGCTAACTTGAACATACCGTCGGTGACCATATCTGCACTAAGAAGATCACTGACAGTGAGACGGAGTTTCAAGAACGTAGCCACCAAACCGGAGACATACGTAAGCTTAGCAATACCACCAAATGGGACAAACATCACCTTGCGTCCACCTTGGTTTACTATAGCTCCGGAGGGAACCCAAGATTTAGACATAGAAATCAATGTGATTAAATCGACCAATGAGTTCAGCTTTGGTGAAATTATTTTAACAGGAAGCTTAAATCACATTGTGAGAATGCCGGTAACGATTAGGCCGGTTTCAATTGTCTAATAGGTAATCACCAGAGAAGTATGACCGAATGGAGATCAAAAGACGAGACTAAACTTAAAATGAAAAACAAGACAGCAAAACAAAGGAATGTCTATGTACTTTATTTCAATGAATTAAAGTACCTTTTTTTAATTATTATTAAGAAGATGCAAAACGTGAATGTGCATCATAATGTTCAAATAATACAGCTATATATTTGCAGTGTAAACTATAAACTTTCTGACAATGTGAGATATAATTACAGAACCTCTTTTTCCTTTCCATTTCTTGAGTTTGATTCTCTTCTGGTTTCAACTCACACTCAAAATGGCATGTCGATAATCTCATGATCTGGAGTTCTATATGAAAATCCGGATTCATCACTCGATCTCCTTTTGACCACGCTTGCTCTTTGCACTAACCTCACTAAAGCTTGCACAACCTCAGACATGGGAGGTCGAAACTCGGGTTCCGGCTGCATATAATAACATTTCCTAGTTAGCAATTTTTCTTTTCTTTACCCTACAAAACCACTTAGGTTAACTTAATCCAACTTGTCCAAAGCTTTCGTAAATTCTTTTACCTGAACACAGAGAGCAATGATGTCGGCAAAGCGTGACAGAGATTTCGCGGGGTACATGCCATTTAGTGCAGGATCTACCATTTTTGCTAGGGCATCTATATCATGTAGTTGAGGTGTAGCCCATCTCACAAGCGATTGCTCGGATCTCACCCTTGAACTAAAAAATGCAGAATACACCACAAAAAAAAATTACTTACAGATAGTACCATAAGAATGCCAAGATAGTAAGATATAGAGATTGATCTAATCGTTGGAAACTGAAAAGGGTTTTACCTGTCTAGTGGCTTCCGACCAGTCAGTAGTTCCAACATCACTACCCCGAAACTGTATACATCACTCTTTACAGTATATACTCCTGACAATGCAAACTCAGGAGCACTATAACCGAATGAACCAACCATCTGTGTTGAAACCTGCGCAACATTAAACAAATAAAAAGAGTCAAGAGCTAGTGTAAAACTTCCCTTAACAGACAGCAGTGGAGCACAACCTTGTTTGCTGATGATTCATTTTTATTATTGAAAGAAACTTTTTACCTGTCTCTCTGTATTTGGTGTAAGTGCAGCCAAACCACAGTCTGACAAGTGAGGATTGAGCTCTTCATCAAGTAAGATGTTTGCAGACTTGAAATTTCTATGTACAACTGAAGGCAAACACACTTCATGCAAGTACCTGAAACAACATCTTTATCAGAAAGGAACACGTAAGAGACTCAAAAATATCATACACATATAACATACTCTAAGGCCCGGGCAGTGCCAAGTGCCACTCTGACACGTGCATTCCAGCTTAACATCTTGCTACCATCATCAGAAAAATGCAGCATATCATGAAGACTACCATTTCCTATATATTCATATACCAGAAGACGCTGTCCACGCTCTGCACAGTATCCAGCCAATGTAACGATATTGGGATGCCTCAAGCGTGACATACTGGATATAGCTTCCAGAAAATTGTCTTCCTCTTGTAACGATAATGCCGCATTGTCAATTTTTTTTATAGCCATAGTCTACATCAAACAAGATGAAAAGAATTAGCTATCATTGTGAAAGAAGTCTTGTATTATTTCACAAGTTATCCAACACGGGTTTTTTCTACTGAGAGAACTTTAATATTAAACATTTATTACAATAAGTTACCTTTCCATTCGGAAACTCCGCCTTGTAAACACGACCAAGGGAACCTTCACCAATAAGATATTCTTGACTAAAACTATTAGTTGCTGTTTGTAAGGAAGCAACAGTATATGATGTAGCAGTGATGGGTGATTTCATTCTGTTTAGAGATCCATTTTTGGACATCCTTTCGACCATTACTGGTTCTGCCTGTAGGGGTTTCAAATCTACAACAGCAGCAACATTTTTCACCCTCTGCTCTTGCGTTTCGGTATGTACTGTAAAAAAATGCACCAGGAAAAAGGTTCCAGTAAGATTAGCAAAAGAAGGTGAACTAGAATCAATTCTCTCGAATTTATTGTTAGTACAGGATAATGAATATCACCAACATTTTTTCATTTTTTGAAATTGAAGTGTTTTCTTTTTGGCCAACAATGACCAATTCTTTAAAATCTATAGCTCTATTGAAGAAATCATTGTTTTCAATCAATAGTAACCAAAACAACACTTGACTAATTGACATGAAAGGACTCAAACAATTTTCAAAATATATTGATCCACTAACCAAGTAACAGAAAGTTATAGAAAATAAGACATCTGCCTATCAGTTACTCGAGTCTAAAATGTTCACTTTCATGAGACCTAAAGAGATCCACTCCCTAAAGAATGTAGCTCCTCTTTAACATCATGCTTTCAATTTTCCAAACTAAAATGCTGTAGGGAAAACAGAAAGATGAAGAAGGAAACCTACCATTGCCGGTGCTAACGGAAAGATTTGCCCTTGAAGCTCTTGCACCGCTCACCTTTCTTTTTTTTTTGCGGATGCAGAAAACAAAAGCAAGAACTGCCACAACAAGAAGTAATAAAGAGCCAAGAACTATGCCTACAATAATTCCGGCTGATAGTCCATTATCTGAATCTGATGATTGACCATCAGAAGCCGGGGATGTATGACCTCCAGACCCAGAATTATGTTTATTATGAGATCTACCCGGAGGGGCTGGTTCATTGGTAAAGGAGTTGCCATCATATCTGTTTCATTGTTTATAATGAAGTTAAAATTTTGCATAAACTAGATTCAGAAGAGCATATTAGCAGTAATACCATATCGAGACTTACATAAAAGTTGGGATTGAAAAAAGCTCTTGAGGAATTGAGCCATTGAAGTGGTTCTTTGCAACATTTCTGTTAAGAACCAAGGTTGCATAAGAACAGACTGAAAGAGAGTAAAAACCCAAGTCGAGTACGAGAAAAGTAACTTACAGAGCTGTCAAAGATAAACCCGAAAGGACATTAAGAGAACCAGTCAATTGATTATTCTGCATATATCTGCCATAAGTTCAGGTATCAATAGCACTTGGTCAAGCTCCATGACTATGATAGATTTTCTCTTTCATTTTTTACTTTTTTAAAGTAACACTTACAGTGTAGAAAGATTGCTCAATGAGCTAAATGAAGGAGGAAGATCACCATTAAAGTTGTTGAAGGAAAGATCCCTGCATTAACAAGGTACCCAAACTACACCGGTTAGGAAAATATTCAAACAGACTATGAGAGACCTAAATATCATTCCAAACAATTCAGAATCGATAATTGACATTACGAATTTTACAAAACAATCTAATCGCCGTACCACCATGAGAGACCTAAAGAAAAACATGGTATATGATCTTCAAAAGACAAACCGGGAAATATGTTAATTGCATGGCTTCAAAATCAGTTCAGTAATTATCCAAATACAACTGAAACAGAACTTTGAGTATTTGAACTGGACAGCAATAAGTGGAATACTGAAGTAGCAAGGAACAACAACTTAGATCGCATAATTCTACATAAGAAATGTATACGGTTAAGTTCTCTTACAAAGTCCCGAGTCTGGCAAGATTAGCAAAATAGTCCCCAACAGAGAGGGAGAGCATATTATGGCTTACATTCCTGTAACCAAAGATTTAGAATTAGAGAATGAAAGAAAGTTCGGGTTAGGTTGTGTGATTAGTAAAATAAAACATCATGGCTTTAGAGATAATATCACTTACAAGTAAGTGAGAGTAATCATAGTAGAAATGGAATAAGGAAGATTCCCACTGAAGTTGTTACCAGCAAGATTCCTGCATGATCATATAATAAATAAGAATCTTAAAACCTAAGCAATTCCCCAAAAAATGAAAACAACAGAAAAATGAATCAGAGACATTACACGCTCGTAACATTCGGCGGCAACTGGTAGGGGATTGTATCATGAAGGTTGTTGTTGCTCAAATCACTAACATAATACAAAGAAAAAAAGGCAATGAACTAATTAGATGATTAAAAAAGAGTTACTATATTAAACGAATATCGGCATCAGAGCAACGGAATAAGCTTACAGTGTTTTCAAAGACATAAGATCAGAGAGCAAGTATCCCATGGTTCCAGAAAGTCCTAACCCAGAAATATCACTGTTATATCAACAATAAGAAGCATACATCAACCAAAACCATAAACCGATCAAACTACAAATTTCCAAAAGATAAATAGATATATCAGAAAATATATACAATCTCCTACAGAGTAACGACGGCTGAGCCCTCACAGGTAACCCCTTCCCATGATTCTCCACATGGATCACCACCATTAGTTTTCCAATTTGTTAACTTTGAAGGACTGTTCAATGAAGTGTACATAACCTGAAGCGCTTGAACTGTCCACAAATAAGGAAAGAAAACAACTTAATAACAAATCCTCAGGTTCCAAACAGAACTAAAATCAAGGAATCAAAGCAATTAAATTTTCCCTTAATGAAACAACACAGCATAATAAAAGATCAAGGTCAAAGTTCATATCTTTACTAATCACATTCACATCTAAGCCAAAAAAGTCAAATATATATAAATATATATATATATATAGACTTGCCAAGCTAATCAGATAACCAAAAACAATTAAAAAAAACCCAGAAAAAGAATCAAAATGAGAGACGAGAAATACCATCGGAAGAATCAGTGACACATTGAGCTGGAGTGGAAGCAAAGATCGAACCGAGCATGACTAACTCATTGAGCAGCAAACGAGTCATGGAAAGAGAAAACGGTCTGTTACTGTAACCCATTGCTAGCTTCTTTTGTTTATAATTTTTGGGGTTGTTGTTTTAGTCTTGTAGTAGTTGTTGCAGTTGATATTGGCAGCTGTATAGAGGTGAGGATCAGTTGAGGTGGAGCACATGATAAAGAACCATGGACATTCAAAAGCAGCTGAAGAAGAAACACAAGGAAGAAGAAAGAGAAGAAAACGGGAAGAAGAAATAGATGTTGGGAGACATCGCCATTAAAGAAAAAAGAAATAAAAGAGAGATCCGAAGCTTGAGGGGGATGGTATAGGGTAGTAAATAAAGAGAGAGTGTCTCTGTGTGTGTGTGTGTGTGTGTGTGTGTGTGTGTGTGAAGAGTGTTTCGCGTTGTGGGTGTCGGTCAAATTTGAAAAAAAAAAAAAGTCGGTAGTGAAAATGTTGTAAGAAAAAACAAGAGTTGTAAAGTAGACTAGAAAAACAGGGAAAAGGTGTTTGGTTGGGACATGGTATGGAAGCAAGGTATTGACAATTTAGCACTTGTTTGCTCAGGTTCCTTTCACTGTCACATTCGAGTTTCGATCCTCTTTCTTTTGTCTTCATTGTCTTGTTCTTGGACTTTCGCTTTCACGTTTCGCTGTGTTGGAATTTGGAATTAGCTGAACTGAAAGAGATGAGAGAGCCTCCGCTCTTCTTTTTCCCCTTTGCTGGTAAACTAAAATTTTAATTTAATCAGTATATTATCTAAATTCGTTTTCCAATCACAGTATATATATTTCCATCTATTATTTTTGTTTTTCACTGCAACCAGTGGTGAAGTAAGATACTTTATGTTGAAAATTAAGATAAAATTATATTTTAAGTTAAATATAATACTGAAATTATTTAAATTGAAATATTAATTTTGCGGGTAAAAATATAATTTTCCATTTAAAAGGATAAAAAATTTAAAGAAAAAATAAATTAACAGATCAACCAAATAATAACATGTGGATTTAATCTAATATTTTTATCATAAAAAATTAGAAAAAAAATATTAAGATTGATATAATCTTATTAAAATTATAAAAAAACTATAAAATTAATAAAACGTTCTAAATTTCTTAAAAAAAATAATAAGAAATTGAAAAAAAATATATAAAAAATATTTAAAATATTAAAATGGATATAAACTTATAAAAAAATTTATAAAAACTTCAACAGGATTGATTAGCCCAAAATCAGTAAGGGTACTAGTCCTGGGAAAGTCATTAGACCGAGTGACCTAAGAATCGGGCAGTTGAACCAATTTTTTATTTTTTTTAATATTCTTATCAAACCAAAATTTTATTATCTAACTATTAGCATATGTCATAATGAAATATTCAAACCAAGATTTTCAGAACTGGACCAGTAGTCAAACTGATCAGACTAACAGTTTGCCAGTTCGACTGATCCATCTAGTTTAATTAAATAAAACATTAAAAAATAAAAAAATATTTAAAAATTGACTCAACCGTTCTAGGTCAACTTATCTAATGGTTTTCTCCAAGCTAATACCCTTGTTGATTTCGGTCTAATCAATCCAATCGACTAATTCGACCAAGTTCAAGTATTTATGACTTTTTTATAATTTTTATAAGTTTATTTTAATTTTAATATTTTTAATATTTTTATGATTTTTATAGAATTTAATATGTTTTTATAAAATTTTAAATATGTTTTATTAATTTTATGAAAAATTATGAATTATTAGATTTTTAATATTTTTTATAGTATTTATATTTTTTTTGTAAGTTGATATCAATTTTCATATTTTTAATATTTAATAGTTTTTTTATAATTTTAAGATTTTTAATTATTTTGATGAGAAAAATATTAGATTAAATCAGAAGGTGTCACATATTAATTATTTTAATTATCAATAAAAATTTAATTAGATATGAATTTAAAACAAGAATTTAATTAATATTGTTTACATTTCCTTAAAAACTTTTTTGACTTGGTATAATGAAGGGACCAAGATTTTTGGTATAAGAGTATGCCCAAAGATCAATCATGAGATGATTGTAATAACATACTTAATTTACCATGTTTATTAATATAAAGCGTTGTCATTATTATTTCAGTTTTTCTTTCTGTGTGTATAAATAAACTGTTTTATAATAATGTCCTGAGAATAATATGATTATTCTTAAAAGATCCTTAGTCGAGTATTATTGTTGACTAGGACAACAATAATGCATTAAGACTAACATGTAGTTGATTGATGATAAAGAGTTGTCATTGATATGGAGTGTCAAAATCAATGCATGAATATGTGTGTTAGAGAACAACATATTGGATTGACCCGCTATGAGTATGTTTTCTTGGATTATTATGTAATTGTCACAACATTACTCATAGTGATTAATATGTACATGATCCTCGGACTTGAGATCATTATTATCCCAAAGATCGTGAGTTGTATATTTTGATATAGTCAAACGTGCAATCGTAATAAAAGTTGTTATATAAAGGCGATGTTGGATATACCACAATCTATGTAGAGGATATGGTTGATCAATAAAGGATAAGTCCTCCTACATAATAGAAGTAATATATTAGGCCACTTGATTGAGTGAGACTAGAAATGCATGGCCATGCTCAAATAAGTTGATATGAGATGTCATACTAATTTGTATATCATAGTCTACTCAAGATATCAAGAAACATGGGATGGACTATGCAAGTGTGACTATCCCATGACTTGTATCCGTTCGGAGATAAAGGACTTAAGGATTAATGCATGAAAGGTTAATCACGAATGGTTATGTCGAATCATGACTTCTTGTAACTTAGGTAGTAATGATGCATTGCTAGATGCCACTCATTGTGCGTGACAATAGAATCGTTCTAGTATTACCGCTAACGTTGCAAGAACCTACAGGTCACACCCTATAGTTGAAATGAACTAATAAAATATAGTTGGTATTGTGTTTGGTTGTCACATGAATTAAATTAATTAAAGAATTAATTTAATTGGGCAATCAAATATTGAACATATTATATGTACAAGGATGTTGTACACATAATGATAACATAATTTTATTAATATATGAATTTGATTCATATATAAATTTAAATAAATATAGTTTACCGAAATCCTTATTATAATTAATGTAATTATAATTTTCAGATATAATTAATGTAATTATAATTTTCGGTTAAAAACTTTATTGTATTTATTTAATCTTGTAATACATTCAAGAGATACCAATTATAAAAGGCCCAATTAAGAGGATACCTATTATAAAAGGCCCGATGAGAAAGGCACCCATTATAAAAGGTATTAAAAGAAGACAAAGCTAGAAATTAAAAACCCTAAGTGATTGCTTGTTAGGTCTAGCAGCCGTCAAGCAAATAAACCTCCAAAATAGTTTTGGAGATTTCTTCCGTTCATAGTCAAACTGGGTGGATCACGCAGAGGCCAACATCGGAAAAGGTTGTGGCTTGATTCGACAGTAGATCAAAACTCTTATTGCCAAGGCGTCGCTGTCTACTCAGATTGAAGTTTTGGTAATTTCAAAACCTTTATTTCACCCTGATTCGTTCCTCACACATGGATTCTTGATTTGGATCGCCGGATCTAATTTTATTCTGCTGCGCCATGGGGTTCCAGCGTTCCAACATTTGGTTGGCCCTAGCTTCATTTGAGTCGAATGAACTTTGACGGCCCTTTGCGAGCATATAATTCGCATTTTTATCAAATTTCATGGTCAAAACCAAACCAACATGCAATATGTTACTGGCTTTAATTCATTTGGCCTTGTAACAAAAACGACGTAAATACTTATATTTCAAGATTTAATGTATTTAGGAGGTAAAATCTGAACCCTCCTCAATGGACTTTTTCTTTTATAATATTTAATTGATGTAAATATAATACAAATTCTTTGGACTTATATTTGTTGTATTAAAAACTCAAATTGGGAGTGTGTCAATATCCATAAAAATGATCATGATTTTCAAAATTATACATTCTCAACTGAGCCTGACATGATCAACGTTACCTTCTTAAAGAAAGATGTGACAATATTAATAAAAACAACAATCACAAAAAACAAAACAAAAGGAGGCATTTTGGGAGTGGTTTTGATATTGCCACCAACAATGTGAATAGTGTGATGATGTTGGAGATGTGGGGAAGGGCAACAAGGACCACACCAGAGCCTGCCTGCCTGCCTGCCCAGTTGATTTCGTCGGAATATCTGAAAAGGACTAAAATCTCCCAATCAAGAAAACTTTTCCCTTTATTGTATTTTTCTTTTTGACTTTGGGCTCTTTTGAATAACTTTATAGCGGGTGGTGATGATTAAAAGCAACCTCCAGCTATTTAGTTTTTGTTTTCCTAACAAAATGAATGAATCATTAACCTAACAAAAGTTGCTTAATTTTGAGAAAAACAAAAGCAAAGTGATTATGTATAATACTAATCGAATGAGGGTGCACTGAATTATAGATAGAGTAGAAATATGTATTAAAATCTTTAGTCTATCACATTGGTCGGAATGAGCTTCACCCCTCTCATATCGCTCAATTACGATTTTGCCGATTAAGACTGCGCCTATGCCCCACATTTCGCGGATTATGGATATAGAAGATGCGTATGTAGATGGCACGTGGAGGCTGGACCTCATTCAAGATATGTCTTGAATCTTTCTTTGCTTGGCTCACATATCAGCTCTTCGATTCCAATGTGGTCTAACTAGAAAGCTATTGTGTGCCTTGAGTTAAAAAACACAAGCAAAATTCGTTTCAACTAAAAAGAGTTCAACTTTTTCAAATTTTTAGTTAATTGAATAAAGTTATTCAATTTTTTAAAACCAATTTGAATAAGATCGAGTCAAGTTGAATTTTACAATTTGAATAACTCGAATAACATATTAGTATAAATATCCTTTTGGTCCTCGTCAATTTCGAAAATGATCAAATTAGTTCCTCTCAACAAAAATTATAAAATAATTTTCAAAAATTCAAAAATTTTATAAAAAAAATTCCAAATTTTCATAAAATTCTTTAAAAAAAACTATAAGATTCATAAAATAAAAAAATTAAAAAAAATTTAAAGAATATATAAAAATTGGTTAAATTTTATAAATTTAAAAATTTTCCTAAATAATAAATTTTAGGACTTAAATAAGTAAATTATTGATTCAAATTTATCATACTGATAAAGTATCTTGTTTGCTTTTAAGGATTTTCAAATATATACAATTTCAAATTTATGTGTTCTAGCTTGAAATTAGTTATATTGTAATAATATTTTAATCTAACATGTTTAAGTTTTTTAATTTAATTTGAATAATTTCACATGACTCGATTAAAAAAAAATTTAAATCAAGTCAGAATGATAAAATAGGACTCACCAACTCGACTAACTCAAAATTTTTTTTATTCGATTCGATCCGATCGAATGCTCATCCCTATCGTGAGTGGTTGACCTCTATAATACTAGCACCAAACACATGTTAAGATTGTTGGATCTAGTGCCATGAGAGTAGTATATTCATTTGAAAAACTTATAATTTTTTCGAATAGATTAGTTAATAAAACAAATTCATTTATTACAATGAATATACTTTGTATTATTGTCTTCAAATGGTTTTTGCATGCAAAACAAAATAGAAGCAAATGTTGCTCATTGATTGTCTATTGTTTAAACTGATACTAAACGATGTTATGTGGTCGGATCGTTGTACAGAAAGATAACTTGTATTAGTAGACAAACCTACACATGTCCTCAGTCTAATCAGAAATGAGCAAATTGATTGAAAAAACTAATATGTAGTTTATCAAGTCCAATTGGGGAGATTCCTTATCTTGAGTATCGAAGCGAATGACTCCCAAGAGATACAGACATAAATGTGATTGAATGGACTGATAGTATATCGGATTGGACCCAAGAAGAATAGATCTTGAATTTGTTATTGATTTATTCACTTTTGATGTTTATAGTGCGACATACCTAAATCCTGAGTGGATGGTAGACTATGTATGTGTGACTCGTACACTTTGATATAAGTAAAAACTTGAGTTCAAATAGATAAGGAACCGAAAACCGGTGCGTATAATATACGACTTCTACAATATGTAACGCCATTCACAACAATGGAATTCATAGTCCGAGACATGTAAATGATATCTCTCATAGGCATTACATGGTTGATGAAAAGTAAGCGTGGCCACGGGTTGTTCACCTTTGTGATTGATGACTTGATCACTATTTGATAGTGATTGACTTTTTATGAAGGAAGATGTAATGGTTACCATGAGATAAAATAGGATCATATTGAGAGAACGTATATTATTCCAAAGAGATCAAGGTCATTGGATGAATACTAAGTAGTTGCTTTCGTAATGATATGTCATTATGGAGAGCTTAATCATAATACTATAGTAGAATGACTTCGTGACTAAATGAGTTTATAATTAATAGGCGAAAAGCCGGCACTTAATTACAAATCATTTGAGCCCTAATTGCATATGTCCAATCGGTCTATCCGCTAGTTCGTTGAAATTAGAAATGAATTGCAAGTTTGAATAGAAATGAATAGGAAAAGAGAAATGAAAAACATTCAAGAATGATTATGGTTTTTTCTGAAATAGAAAAATAAAATCATTTGGAAATTAATGTAGATTTCCAAAAATGGAATTGGAAATGGAAATGATCCATTTGCAATTCTATATGGATTACTTAAAAATGATCGGAAGAATAAATTTATGTTTTTGAGTTATTTTGAAGTCTGAAAATAAAAATAAACCATTCGATCACAGTGAACATGTTAGTTATGAAATATTGAACATATTTTCTCAAAATTTTATTAGGGATAAAATCGTTAAATAAAATCGTTAAAATTTTATTGGAAGTAAAATAAGGATGAAAAAATTGTTTAATATAAAATATTAAAATTTATTTTGAGAAAAAAAACCGAATGGTAATTTAATTTTGGTAGAAGGAGATCAATCTGGTTACAACATCACCTTTCCCCACGGCACATATGACTAATGTATGTGTTGGATTACGTAGAGTAAAAAATATGATATGGGCATTTTTATTGGATATCTAAAAAGTTGCATCTTAGGATATCTATTATAATTTAAAATTTTATATTAAGTTGGGTAGAAATATGGTTAGCTTAGTAGTGTTAAACTGTGAATAAAAAATAGAATGAATTTTCATTTCTGTTATGGAATCAATCACAAATGAAAGAGATGAGTTCGAAAGGTATGCTTATTCCCTTTTGCTTTTGCATGCTGCCCCCATCATCTTTGTCTTTCACTTTCCTTCACCATATAACCTACCCAACAACAATCCAATTTTATTCCTCTCTTTTTTACCGCGTTTTCGATGTTGGGCCCTCATAGCTTCGAGTAGTTCGGCATTTACTATGTTAAAAAGGTTTTAATTGATTTTTTGGATAGAGTTTTACTTTAATTATTTAAATTAAATTATTATTTTGGGAATATATATTTTTTGTTTATGCAGCCAAGTTCCTTCATCCTTGCATTAGTGGCATTAAGCCATTAACTGTTCCATGAAAATATAAGCTGCTTCTTTTTGCATCTCTAGATATTTAAATTTACGTCATTATATATATATGACTGCACTCTTATTAAAATTGATACCGATTAATCTAGTGCTTTCACTTTTGATAAGAGTGTATCTTTTTATGTTATGAGTGACGAAATTTTATAAGATTTAAAACCATAATTCTAAATTATATTTTCATGACATGAGGAATAAATTAAATTGCGACATAATTAAAAAAAAACACCCTAAAATTAATATTATGAAAATATGGAGGAAAATGAACCGCCACCCCCACATGGTTGCCATCCCCTGAGAGACCTAATAGTTTGGTGTCAGCAAAAATAAAGGATGGTTAATAGGCTGGCAGGAAGGAGGGACCTCCTCTCCATGGGAAAGGATTGTATGAAACAGTGACGCCACATCATCTGTATCCCTTTCCAATAGATTTATGCCACATCAGCATTTTCATCTTGAATTTCAGCATTTTTATCCTGAAAAAAATCAAATCCAAATTAAAATCCTGAAATTCAGGATAAGAATACTGATGTGACATAAAACTATTGGAAAGGGATACAGATGACGTGGAGTCACTGTTTCATACAATCCTTGCTCCCTCTCCATATAATTGCCCGCACTTGTTTGCTAATTAGAAGCTGACTCTGATCCATAGATTTACTACATTTTCTGGTTTTAAAATTCTGATTAAAAAAAAAAACAACTAAATTTGGGACAGCGTGAGTTGTTTATATTAGTTTATTATATCTTGGAAAATGCTTTCCTAACCCTTGTATTTTCGGTTCATTCAACATATAAAAATGTAAACAATTATCTATAAAAATACATACTTTTACCTCATATTATATTTTAATCAATTATATTTGAAATGTTATGTTTTAGTCATTTATGTCATTATTTTGTTACGAAGTGGTCATTCTACTATTAAACTCCGTTATCTCCCTAACTGCAGTCCTATGTAGCAGTCCAGATAAGTTTTAAATGCCAATTTGGATGTCCTATGTGCCCGTCTAAATTAAATTTATTTAATTAAAAACTTTTTTTTCCCAGCAACTGGACATCCAAGTTGACATTTAAAACCTATTTGGACAGCCACATAGGATTGTCTTTAGGGAGGTAATGGATTTTAACGGTAGAGGGACCACTTCATAACAAAACGATAATGTAAGTGACTAAAACGTAACATTTCAAACATAAGTGACTAAAATGTAATTTGAAACAAACAAAAGTGACTTTTTTTATAATTTACCCTTTTACTTATTGTTTGATAGAAGGTTTTTTCAGTTTAAAATACAATTAAATGAACAACAAGATTGACACTACCAGACAAGCATAAGAAGCTCAACTAGGAATCTGAATTTAGTTGGAAATGGAATTTATAAAGAAGCTGGAATTCTTGCTGTCTAATTTTAGAATAAGGCATAAAGTGAAGCAACAAAATCACAAATTCCCTCAATTATTCCAGACGTGAATGGAATTAGCCAGGGACTTATTCAATTAAAATTTTTGGGCTATTTCCAATGAATTGAGGGTGTTAAGAGTTGAATTGTATTTTGTCTCTATTAAAAATTAGTGTGATTGATGAAATAACTAGATAGTGTCACGTGTACCTCATATTGATGTATAAAGACCAATTTTTAACGGTAAGAATAGATGGAATTTTTAACAAAATAACCGATTTACTTTTTGATCTAACATACATGAACTAATTTACCCATTTTTTTAATGGAAGGAGTAAAATACATTTTGACTCCTAATAAGTACACTAACCTCCATGATACAGATTGACAATTTATTACTGCAGATTTTATGAACCAATTCGAATTCTTTGGCATGGGGATAGAAAAAGGAGAGGAGACAGAATTATAATGTTAAGATTTGAATAGTGAAATGAAGGAATCAAAGAATCCAACATGATTGACGAATATTTGCACTTTGTGTGGTTTGTCTTTTTCTTGAATTATAAGTAAGATTTATGGGATTACAAGTAAGACCACATGAGGGCCATACTATTATGAGGTAAACAAAGGCTGGCTATTGGATTATAATATAAGATTGATCAAAAGTAGGTTTATTGTGGAAGAAAGATTTAGGGTTGTCTGAATATTAAATTTTTTGAATGGAAAAAGCTATGTTCAACAATCTCCAGCTTTACCAGAAGAAAAATCTAAGCATTGTTATTACAGATATTTTATATATTCAAACTTTCATATTCTTTCCCATAATCGTGCTTGATTCTATTAAATCGAGCGTGGGAAGGAGATTTTCAAAAATAAAAATAAAAAAAATCTGAGCTAAGATATGCATCCAATACCTACTTTAGGGATATGCAATTTTATTTATCATATTTAAAAATTATTTTTTATTTTATTTAGAGAAATTTATATATAGTTTGAAACATTAAGAACAAATTTAATATTTTTGTATTTAGACTTCTCATCCTTGGATTAAGCTAAACTTAGTTATAACAATTAAGTTATATAAGATGTTTGGGTAAGTAATGATGGTGGTTCACATTGTGTGTGGTGTGGAGTAAATTTGTCTATGGGTCGGGTCAGATTTGATCTTGACAAAATTTTAGGCTCATTGGTCCAAAATTTTACCCAACCCTATTTCAAATAAAAATGCTAAAACCCAGGCCTAACCCGATCGTATTAATTTTTTATATAATTTTTTTAAAATAATAATGCATAAAAAATATTAAAAATATTAAAATAAATGTTTCCCAACAAATTGAAAATAAATTTAAAAAAATCTTTATATTTAAATAACAATAACATAGGTGTAACTTAACAAATAAATGCATATAAAATAGTAGCAAAATTAACAATAAAATAAGAGTTATACAATATCCAAACAAAAACAACAAAATAATAGCAACTTAATAGCGAAATAGCAACAAAATTGTGAGAAAATAACAATTCTTTTTTCTTTTTGCAAATTTGGGTTGAGCCTGAGCCAAAAAGCCTTACCTGAGGCCTAGCCCGTTTAGAAAACAAACTTTAATTTTTTACCCAAACCCTCTCACTTTTTGGATGGGCCTTCAAACCGGCCCTATCCATGGACAAGTCTAGTGTGGAGAGCCACTAACATTTTCAACTTTGCATATCTCATTTTCATATATCATGGTAATCAACAATTTCATTTCACTTTTGTCATTACCATATTGATCATAATGAAATTATGCCCCTATTAATCAATTATGAATCAAGAACGAATATACAAATTAATCTTGTAACACTATAAATAATTGTGCACAAGCCTCAAATAGGCAAAACTGCACCAATGCGTATAAAAACATTTCTTTCCCTAATACTCCAATAATACATACAAGCGCCAATAGAATGCACACAAGTGTTAATCTTTATCCATCACAATAAACAAATCCTATGACATGTCAACTATACCCAAATCATTTTCAATATTATTTAATAGGACATTTATTATTATAACTGTAAGAACCCATCTTAGCCCTAGCCAACGTAAACCAGAATAAAACCAAAAAAATAAATAAATAACAAAAAATAAAACCCAATGTTCAGTAAACAGTCCATTTACAGGCCCAAATATTACAAGAAACCCAAAACAAACCTAAACTAACCCAAAACCCAAATTACCTAAGACCCAGACCCAAAACAAACCTAAACTAACCCAGACCCAAAATTAAGATGGCCCAAGTGGCCCAAAGAGCTTGTGGATGCAGGAAACCTTAGGTTTCCATTGCGCCGCAAGCGCCTCAGCAAGCAGCCCTTCTTCACACCGAAGCCACTAATCGCGCCGCAAGTCGCGCCTAGTCATCGCCGCGCTCCTCATCACCGATCTGCAAACAAAGAAAGAACACCACAACAAAGGAAAGAAAGAAATAACTGAAACAGAAAGAAATATTTGTATTTACTTCTAATTTATTTTCAGGGTTATAAATAACCCTCATGAATCTGTAAAACACACGAGACACAGGCAGAGAAGATATATACAAAAAAAATATTGAAATCAATCGGAAAAACAGAAGGTGGTTTCTTCTCTTCGTTAAGTTTTTTTTCTTTCTTTTCGATTTCATGCGCATTTTATATGTAAAATAGTATTAAAAATAAAAAGAAAAGGAGATTACCTTTCGAAAAGGGGCACTTCTCACCGAAGAACCGTCACGAAAAACGGCGCGTGCGACTGTGCGTTGCAACGGAGCCTAGGCCGAATCCTGGCCTTAGGCCGAAGGCCAGAGAGAATTAAAAAGGAGGGCCTCTTTTTTTTTTTTATTTCGGGGTTAAAATGAATTCTGGGCTATTTTTTTTAGCTTTTATAGCCCAATCAGACGACGTCGTTTTGTATAGCCCATTAATAACCAAAACGGCGTCGTTTTAGAGAGGATCCGCGCGTTGACCCGAAAACCCGGGGAGGATCCGTGCGTTTTTATTAAAAGGACTAATTGCCTCTTTGGTCCTTCCGCTTTTTTAGTATTTTTAATTCAGTTCAATTTGAATATTTATTTTTTATTAAACTAGCCCTAAAGTTTATATTTGGTTTCAATTAAGTCCTTGCGCTACTTAAAGATCAAAATCAGGACGGCGCCGTTTTGAAAAGAAGGCATAATTGCCATATTAATTCCTGCAGTACGACGCGCGTTTCGATTTAATTCTTTTATATTTTTTTATTTGCTATTTAATCCTTCTTTCTTTATTTTTTTATTTCACTTTATTTTTAAATTATTCTAATATTATATTTAATTATTTTATTAAAACATTATATTATTCTTATTATTTGTATATTAATTTATTAATAGTATAAAGTTCGTATATATATTTTTTATGTGTATTATCCTTATATATTTTAAACTATTATTATTTATTATTTTATTTGGTTTAATTATTTTTATTACATATTATTTTAGGATTTATATATTAGTTATTATATTATATAAATTTTATACATTATATAGTATTATATTATATCATATATTATTTTTAAAATTTTATTTTATCTAAAATTTATTTATATTGTATAACATATTATTTATTCTTAAATATATAGTTTTTTTTAGGTTATTATAAATTTGTTTTTATTTAAAGTTATAAATCATTTATTTATTTCAAAATGTATTTTATATTGTGTTTTTTTTTTCAATATTTATTTATTATTTGGCATATGTCATTGCATTAAAAGTTTAATCTTGCATGAGCAGTTTTCATATTTATTTTGTAGTTATTATTATTATTTTATTATTTATTCATACGTTCTATTTGTCCATACTCTCTCATTTATTTACGATTGCTTTAGTGTAGATATTTTTATTAGTCGTATTTTATATTATTATTTCCTTTATTGCCTATATTAATATGAAATACTAGTATATCATGATTGCTTTTGATATTTATGTTTGATGATGTATTAATACGATATTTTCACATGGATCATCGTTTAGAATAAAATACATTTTGCAAAATTCGCATATTTTTATCTAAAGATTTTTTTTTTTTTTTTAAAATAAGGCAATGTTTTGTATTTAGAAATTCGGGAAATAGTGTCCTAACGTGCTGGGTTTCGATTTTCCATTTGACTAAATAACTAAATATCCTTTTAGTAAAATTTTGTAAATCATGAGATGATTTTAGTTCGAGGGTTTAAAAATATCATGTCCTAACGTGCTGGATGTGATATTTGTATTCTTTCGGAACAAAGAAATCTCAAATTTTAACTCAAATTGTTCAATTTTTTTAAACATATTTTAATTTTTTTTCAACATTGGGACATGATTTTATCGATTAGGTACCAATTTTTGGGCGTTATGAGGGTGCTAACCCTTCCTCATACGTAACCGACTCTCGAACCCGTTTTCTTGTATTTCGTGGACCAAAATCAAATGTTTTGAAATAAAACGTTTTACAAGGTGATCCAATCACACCTAAGTAAAAAGGGATTGCTGGCGACTCCATTTCCGTTTTTTATTAAAGTCGATCCTCATTTTAAAAAATGGTTTCGACAACTTGGCGACTCCACTGGGGACAATAAGAGAGTCAAGCCATAAAATCGATAATTTCATGTCCTTCTGTCCGAATTTAAAGTTCTAATTTTAAAAAAACTATGATCCTTTTATTACATGTGGTTCTATTTTTAATATATATCTCTGCATTGCACTACATGACCATTGTGGTCGCGCCTTTAAGTGGGAGCGAGAAGCTATACCTTCGTGAGGTTTTCACCTCTGCATGGGCTAGTGGATTACTTTCGGGATACATCTGTACCTATGTCTTCGTGAAGTTTTCACTTTCGCATGGTCATAGGGAAAAGTATTCCCCTGAACCAAACTCGATCCGTATGAGCCTATAATGGTGAGGATCGAGGAATCTGGTGGTTCAGGTACTTCAACTTTAGAACTAAACCGCATATAGTAAACCCTAAGAACCCACCTTAGGTAGAGCTATGTCAAACCTTAGTAGTTACCCAGATAAGTGTTCGTCTTACTTGCTTTATATTTTATTCTGTGGTACTAACTTGTTGTGTTTTATTTTTGTGCATGACATTTCATATTTTTAGAGGTGTCGATTCACGATCAGTTTCTAAGTTAGAAAGCTGGTTATGGAGATCGAATTCCTTGATAAAGTGGAAGACAATGCAGCTGTTCGCACATGGTCAAAGAAAACGCAATTGGAGAAAGGGAATAGCTTAGCTGACGGGTATGTGTCTGAACTTTGGGATTTTACTCGTATTAATATTACACAGAATGAGTTCCAAGAGTTGAAAGAGATATGGACCCAGTGGGACGATGAGGCAAAGCAGCTGTTCTATCGTAATTATGGCGATCTACCCTACTTGCTCGACATCAAGGTAGATAAGCATCTATTCTGAGCTATGACTCAATTTTGGAACTCTGCTTATAGCTGTTTTACTTTCAGAGAAGTAGATTTAGTGCCCTCGCTGGAGGAATATACAACCTTGCATTGCTGTTCGAGGGTCCAAGTCGACAAAGCTTATTTTAGGGCTGCTAATGTCCCAACTTTTGTGAAGAAGTTAATAAGTATCATGGGGATGAGTGAACAGTGGGTTACAGCTAGAATCTAAGAGAAATGTGAGGGTAAATGCATACATTGGGCGAGTTTGAAGGATCTGATCCTAGCACATCCAGATGTAAAGAAGAAGATCGACGTCTTTGCCTTATGTATTTATGGTTTGGTAATTTTTCCTAAAGCTTTAAGACATGTAGATGAACAGTTACTGATTTATTTGATCGACTTAATAAAGGGGTCACACCTGTACATGTGATCTTAGCCAAAACGTTCAGATCTTTGAATGCATGTCGGAGAGCTGGTGAAGGTAGATTCATTAGCTGCACATAATTATTATTGGTTTGGTTTCACAGTCATTTTTGAAAGGTTGACAGGGTTCCTTACCGAGTGTTCTCTGAAAGTTATTCCCCTTTAAAGGAGGCCACAGCTACGACAAGGAGAGACGATATATCAAAGGAAAGATGGATAGAAATTCTTCAAAACCTCCAAGAGGAAGATGTTGAGTGGAAAGCCCTTTAGATGATTCCCGACGAAGTCCTTTATCGGTGCGGAAATTTTGATTGGGTACCTCTGCCTGGAATCTGGGGAGCTGTTGGATATGCACCGTTGCTCGCACTAAGGCAATACAAAGCAAGACAATTCATACCAGCGACATATAGGTTAGCTCAAAGTGAATTCTCATATAAGGGGGATAATTATAAGAAGAAGATTCGAGAGATTTCTGAGGCTTGAAAGCGGGCTCGCTGTATGAAGATATTAACTCGAGGACCGATGACAACCCTAAAATACAAGGAATGGTCGAGCAAAAGGATCAATGATAACATCCCTGGGCCAAGCTTGGAAAGTGCTCGATCGATGAAGGAGTATTTACAAGTGGCCCCATCGAAGTTAGAGATTATAAAGCGAGATTTCGAGAGGCAAAGTTTAGAGCTCAGAAAGAGGATAGAGAAGCTAGAAGAAGAAAAGATGTACTTGAGGCTAGATGTGGATGTTCAGAAACCAGAGGCCGGGAAAATAAAAAAAGAAAAGAGGAAGATAGAGGAAGATCAAAATAGTTTGAAAACAGAATATAAGAAGATGCGTCTATCAATGAAGAATGCTGGATTGGAGAAGACTTCGGAACAGTGGCAACAAGAGGTCCAGGAGGAAAAGGCCAAATCTGACTATTGGGAGAGGAAGTTTCAAGAAATTCAAGCGCGAAACGAGGCCTTAGAGAAGAATTCGACATGAAGTCTAAATGAAAAGGGAGAATTAAAAGCTAGAGTGGCTGAACTTGGACGGTCTCTTCATCACCATCGAAGCCGTAATTCCGCGATCGAGCTAAAGTTAAGTCTAAACAAGATTGAGGAAATGAAGGGTAAGATCGAAGATTTAGAATCAGCATTGCATAATTGTGAACTTCGGATCGAGCTTCTTGAAGCAAGAGAAGGGCAGTGGAAAGAAGAGCTCCACCATTCTCACGATCAAGTTAGAAGTCAGGATTACCTCATGGGTGAAGCAATAGTCCAGATTCGAGAGGTAGCTAATCACCTACAGACTTTGGCAGTACAGGCTGATACATTGAGCATGAAGTATGAGCTACAGTCAGATCGTGGCCAAGAGTTAGCTTTGTTGTTTAGGAAAATCAGAACTTTGGACTTTAGGGCGAAAGCATATTTGTAATCTATTTTATGTAAATAATTTTGTTTTCTAATAAAGTTTTCTAAAATGAAGTTGAATCAGAATCGATGCCTCTTTGTATTCATGCATTTGTATTACATCATATCATATACATTTAAGTCCATAGAGAGAGCCTAATTAGTTGAAATTATCACACACAGAGAGAGAGAAGGAAAATCTAGAAACTAAACACCACTACGGTGCACGTGCCAAAATAAAAAAGATGGATCAAAGACTCGAACAATTCCAGAGAGATATGCAAGATCAAATGCAGGAGCAATTAACAAAGCTTCAACAAGAAATGAGAGACCAAATGTTGGAAGCTCAAAGGAACATGATGGCTCAAATGACCCAGATACTGAGTGGGGCAATGGACAAAGGAAAGGGTCTCATAGTCAATGCTGAAGACAATGAGGACTTTTCTCGGAGTTTTACCCCACCGCATGTACAACCTGAGGAGTATCCCCAAAGACCACCTGTCACGATTAGGCCTCAACAGGGGCAAGCTGATACTAGACCACCCATGAACTTCCAAGTCGGCTTAGGATCTAACCCAGGAGATAACCCTGCTAATCACGTTATCCCTGATTTAGATAGAGCAGAGAGGGAAGGGACAAGAATTGAATCCTCGAGGCAATTAGAGGATCGTTGTAGATGGTAAGAGGAAAAGTTCAAGGCTTTGGAAAATACCGATCATTATCATGGTATTGACGCAAAATACTTGAGTCTGGTTCCAGGTTTGGTGCTTCCTCATAATTTAATATGCTAGAATTTAAGAAGTACAACGGGACTAGCTGCCCTGAAGCCCACATCACTATGTTTTATAGACGCATGACTGGCTACGTGAACAATGATCAACTTTTGATTCATTGTTTCCAAGACAGTTTAGTGGGGGCAGCATCCAGGTGGTACAATCAACTCAGTCGTGCTAATATTAGCTCCTGGAGAGACTTAGCCCAAGCCTTCATGAAGCAATACAATCATGTCACAGATATGACGCCTGATAGAATTATGTTGCAAAACATGGAAATGAAATCGAATAAAAGCTTCAAGTAATACGCGCAAAGATGAAGGGAAGTTGCCATGCAAGTTCAGCCACCTCTCTCAGACAAGGAAACCACAATGCTCTTTATCAATACCTTAAAGGCATCATTTATCACTCATATGATAGGAAGCACCACCAAGAGCTTTGCGGATATAGTGATGGCAGGAGAAATGATTGAGAACGCCATAAGGGGTGGCAAGATTGAAGCAGGGGAAGCCACTAGAAGGTCTGCTCTTAGGAAAAAGGACAATGTGATGAATAATACGAGTACATACAACAAAAGGTACTCAAAAGTAATCACTGTTAGCCAGCCAAAAATAGTTACGGCTGGGCAACAAGGGTTGACCAGACAAGAATCAAGCGCAAGGAAAAATTCTGAAAAGCTCTAATTTACTCCAATTCCAATGACATATAAGGAGCTATACCAAAGTTTATTCGATGCGCACGTCGTGTTCCCATTTTATTTGAAGCCTTTACAGCCTCCATATCCCAAATAGTATGATTCAAACGCTTAATGCGACTACCATGCGGGAATAATGGGGCATTCAATAGAACACTGTATTGCCTTCAAAAAGTTAGTTGAGAGATTCATCAAGATGGGGATTGTGAAATTTAATGATGCACCTACTGCAGAGAACCCATTACCTAACCACGGGGATAAGGGGATAAATGCGATCGGTGAAAAAGTCGTGAGAAATATCAAGGGGGATATCTCGGAGGTGAAAACTCCGTTAAGAATGGTCTGGAGGGAAATGGTAAGAAGAGGACTGATATTGCCTGATTGTGAGAAAAGATATGGAGAAATAGGGGACTACTGTGAGTTCCACAAAGCAGAAGGACATGAGATCCAGGAATGTGCTAAGTTCAGAGTCTTGGTGCAAAGCCTTATGGACGATAAGGAATTGGAGTTTTATGAAGAAGGCTCAGAGGGAGGAAACATATATGCAACTGAAGAAGAATTAACAAAGTAAAAAGTCAATTATCCGAGGATCATTATTTCTCGACCGAGAAACGCAGAAGGCGGAGCACAAATCGCGCCTAAAATTGTAACCCAAAAACCTGTTTCCTTCCCTTACAAGGATAACAAGATGGTACCATGGAATTACGATTGTAATGTGACAACACCGGGAGTGGAAAACTCAACTAGCACTTCTAAGGAGGTTCAAAATGAAGGATTTTTCACACGTAATGGAAGGCATTACGATTCAGGAAACGCCAGAATAGAACCAGTAAGGTCAAAGACTGTGGCAGTTGAATAAGAGAAAGATCTTGAGGCACTTATCAACGAGCTAGTGAAAGAATAAGAAGCCGAAGAATTTCTGAAATTCTTGAAACATAGTGAATACAATGTGGGAAAACAACTGCGCAAACAACCGACTCGCATATCAGTGCTGACATTACTTTTAAGTTCGGAAGTACATCGCGGAGTATTGATGAAAGTGCTGAACGAAACTTATGTTACTAAAGATATATCTGTTAATAAACTTGACCGTTTGGTTAGTAATATTAGTGCCGATAGTTTCATTTATTTCAGTGATGATGAAATTCCACCTGGAGGTATGGGCTTGACCAAAGCTCTGCACATCACTACTCGTTGCAAGGGATACACTCTGCCAAGTGTGTTAATCGACAATGGATCAGCCTTGAATGTCTTACCGTTGTTCACGTTAAAGAGGTTACCGATAGACAATTTTCACATGAAGACATGCCAGAACATAGTGAGAGCATTTGATGGCACCGAGAGAAGAGTGATGTGAAGAATTGATATACCATTGCTAATTGGGCCAAACACGTATGAAGTGGATTTTCTGGTGATGGATATCAAGCCCTCATACAATTGCTTGCTGCGAAGGCCTTGGATTCATTCGGCAGGAGCAGTGCTTTCATCGCTATACCAAAAATTAAAGCTGGTGACAGAAGGTCGGTTAGTTACCGTAAACGCGGAGGAGGACATCATAGCCACTGTTACCAACAACGCTCCATATTTAGAGGCAAATGAAGAAGCAACTGGATGCTCTTTTTAATATTTAGAGCTCGTGAACGCGACATTTATTTTAGAAGGGAATGAGGTTCCAGTGCCTAAGATATCTAGGACCACGAAGATGGGCTTACAAATGATGGTGAAGAAAAAAGCCCTACCAGAAAAAGGACTGGGCAGACATTTCCAAAGGGAAGTTTGAGTGCCGATGTTGAAAGAGAAGAGAGACCGTTTTGGCTTAGGTTTCAAGCCAGATGCTAGAATAAGAGAAAGGAAATAAAGCAGAAGCAGGAGAGAAGAAGGGCACGGTTGAATGGGGAAGAAGTTAAATGGGAATCGATGACATTCCCCCACATATCCCAGACTTTTGTATCCGGAGGGATAATTCACCCTGAGAGAGGTTATTGGAAAGTCTTCACATCAATGCCATACACGAGGATGGAATTGAACAAAGAAACCTGTTGGGCATTCGCCCTTATGAACCTGGAAGCGTTTTGGACAATTGGACTGCAAAAGAACTTCCTGTAGTTTTTAGATATTATACAGAGTAATATTCAGAACGCTCTTGTTGTTTTTAGCCTAGGAACAATAAGATTTATTTTGTAAAATAGGCTCATGTTCAGACATTATTGTTTCAATAAAATACATCTTTGATAATTAACTCGAGCAGATATTCTTTCATTGTTTCATCCCAAATTTTTATTTATACCATATAAATAGTTGTTCTCGAATTCATTTGTTCTTTGTACATTCTTTGATGCAAACCACAAGTCCCTAGATATCAATGATATGAGCAATGATACTACAGATCCAGAAGTCCATTTTGAGCAAGACATGTGTTTAGAGGAATCTCAGGATTTTGAAAGTGACCGAGATTGTGACTTATCTCCAGATTTGTTAAGAATGGTAAAGCAAGAAGAGAAACAAATTTTACCCCATGAGGAAGAGGTAGAGAATATAGCCTTGGAAGAAGGAAAGGTTGTGAAAATCGAAACACACATAGCTAAGGAAACAAAACAAGACCTTGTAAAGTTACTACGAAAATTCAAGGACGTCTTTGCATAGTCATACCAAGATATGCCTGGGCTAAGTACTGATATTGTGGTGCATCGCCTTCCAATAAGAGAATAATGTAAACTGGTCCAGCAAAAACTACGAAGGATGAGGCCGGATGTGGTGTTGAAGATAAAGGAGGAAGTCAAGAAACAGTTTGATGCTGAATTTCTACAGGTGGTCTAATACTCAGAGTGGGTTGCCAAAATTGTTTCTATCCCTAAGAAGGATAGAAAGGTCCGGATGTGTGTAGATTATAGGGACCTAAATAAAGCCAGCCCAAAGGACAATTTCCCTTTGCCTCATATTGACACGTTGGTGGATCATACGGTGGGATACTCATTGTTTTCTTTTATGGATGGTTTTTCGGGATACAATCAGATCAAGATGCACCCTGAGGACATGGAGAAAACTACTTTCATAACATTGTGGGGTACCTTTTGTTATAAGGTAATGCCGTTCGGATTAAAGAATGCTGGGGTAACATATCAAAGGGCCATGATAACATTATTCCATGACATGATGTATAAAGAGATTGAAGTACACGTCGATGACATGATTGATAAATCTCGAACAGAAAAGGAGCACATCAAAGTCTTGAAGAAGTTGTTTCTAAGATTGAGAAAATTTCAATTAAAACTCAACTCGGCAAAGTGTACTTTCAGAGCTCGGTCAGGGAAATTACTGGGTTTTGTAGTCAACGAGAGAGGAATCGAAGTTAACTCAAACAAGGTCAAAACAATACAAGAATTGCCTCCACCACACACTCAAAAGGAAGTTCGAGGTTTTCTTGGAAGATTAAATTATATTGCTCGGTTTATTTCCCAATTAACTGATAAATGTGATCCCATATTTCGTCTTCTTAAGAAAGACAACCAGGGTGTATGGGACGATGAGTGCCAGAAAGCTTTTGACAAAGTCAAACAATATTTGTCGAACGCCCCAGTACTGTCTTCGCCTAATCCAGATAGACCGTTGATACTGTATTTGTCAATATTCAATAACTCCATGGGATGTGTGCTTGGTCAACACGATGAGTCAGGAAGAAAAGAAAGGGAGATATACTATCTCAGTAAAAAGTTCACTGATTGTGAAATAAGATATTAATCAATCAAGAAATTATGTTACGCCTTGATTTGGACAACTCGGAGATTGAGGCAGTACATGCTATATCATACTAACTGGTTAATTTCGAAGCTTGATCCGTTAAAGTATATGATGGAATCAACTGCTTTGAATGGAAGGATGGCAAGATGGCAGATTTTGCTGTCTGAATTTGTTATAGTCTATGTGAACCACAAAGCTATAAAATGGAACGCAGTAGCAGAATTTCTGGCTAGCAGAGCTTTAGAGGATTAAGAACCTTTGAGTTTTGATTTCCCTAATGAAGAGTTGATGTATGTGGCAAATACTGCAGAATGTCCCTGGAAGCTAAATTTTGATGGAGCGTCAAATGCTGTGGGAAATTGAATTGAAGCAATCTTGGTATCCCCTAGTGGTGATCATTATCCATTTACATGCAGATTGGATTTTGATTGCATGAACAACATGGCGGAATATGAAGCATGCATCATGGGAATTCAAGCAACTGTAGAGCGTAATATCAGGGTACTCGAAGTATATAGAGATTCTGCCTTAGTAATCTACCAGCTTAAAAGAGAGTGGGAGACAAGAGATCCCAAACTAATTGATTACCGAAAAAAAGTTTTGGAATTGATTGAAGAGTTCGATGACATCACTTTTGATTATCTCCCACGTGATGAAAACCAAATGACGGATGCTTTGGCAACCTTGGCCTCTTTGATCAAAGTAAACAAACCAGAGGATATGAGACCTATTCAGATGAGTATTTTCGAAGTTCCAGCTCATTGGTATAATCTGGAAGAGGAGAAAAAAGATGATCATCCTCGGTATCATGATGTATTGTGATATATAAAAAATCGTGAATACCCGGAGCACGCAACTGAGAATGAGAAAAGGACATTAAGAAGATTGGCCTCTGACTATGTTTTAGACGGGGATATCTTATACAAAAAGAGGAAGATCAAGTACTATTAAGATGCGTTGATGCAGTTGAAGCTAGGAAAATCCTAGAAGAAGTTTATGAGGGCGTTTGTGGAACACACGCTAATGGATTCACAATGGCCAGACAGATAATGAGATTTGAATATTATTGATCCACCATGGAAAGAGATTGTGTCAGCTATGCCAAGAGATGTCATAAATGCTAGATTTATGGAGACAAAATTCACGTGCCTCCATCACTTTTGCATGTTATGACTTCCTCATGGCCTTTTTCCATGTGTGGCATGGATGTTATTAGATCAATCTCACCAAAAGCTTCAAATGGACAACGATTCATCTTCGTGGTAATTGACTACTTCACGAAATGGGTACAGGCTGCTTCATATGCTAGCATCACTAAGTCAGCAGTTGGTCGATTCTTAAAGAATGAGATCATTTGTCGATATGGAATGCCTAAGTGGATCATACCAGAAAAAGTATTGAACTTGAACAACAGCACGATAGCAGAAGTTTGTAGTCAATTCAACATTAAACACCACAACTCGTCTCCGTATCGTCCAAAAATGAATGGGGCAGTGGAAGCAGCTCATAAAAACATCAAGAAGATAGTACGGAAAATGACTGAGACTTATAAGTATTGGCATGAGAAACTACCATTTGCATTCTATGCTTATCGAACGTCTGTCAGAACCTCTACTAGGGCAACGCCTTTCTCGTTGGTCTATTCTACCTATTGAAGTGGAAATACCCTCTCTTCGAGTTTTGTCAGAAATAAAGCTATATGAGGTTGAATAGATCCAGGCTCGATATGATCAGTTGAACTTAATTGAAGAAAAGAGGCAAAGGGTTATTCGTCATGGACAGATGTACCAGAAATGAATGATGCAAGCCTACGATAAAAAAATTCGCCCAAGAGAGTTTCATGAGGGGGACCTTGTATTGAAAAAGATTCTTCCCATACAAAAATATTTTAGAGCAAAATGGATGCCGAATTGGGAAGGACCTTATGTGGTGAAGAAGGCTTTCTCTGGAGGAGTACTGATCTTGACCGAAATGGATAGGAAAAGCTTACCTAATCCTTTAACTCGGACTCAGTCAAAAAGTATTTTGCTTGAAAAGGAGAAGAGGCCAAAGTGAAAACCTGCAAAGGGCGCTTTGAGTTTCTAAAAAAAAAATAAGAGGAGAGGCCAAGGCAAAAACCCTCAAAGGGCGCCTTGAGACCAAAGGGATTTTGAGTTGAAAACCCAAAAAGGGCGGCTCAAATTCTGAATGGACATGCAGTAATCTTGCTCTACTTGAATTAATAAGAAATGAAGTATGTTACATATCGGGGCATCAACAAAGTACTTTGGGTCTTGTAAATACATGTTGGGCTCAAGGCAGTCTTCATGAAGTTTGTGTATAGAAGTTCAATCTGCGATATCTAGGGCATTTGATCTTTGTCCTATTCATTTTACTATCTTTGGATTCTTTTTCTTCTCAAAGATATGTTCCCAATTAATTTTCTTTGTATTTTTTGATAATTCATTTAACTCTCTTTGAAATCAATTTATTTGTTACATTGAAATAATGATTGACGAACTAATAATTTCACAAAAGAAGTTCTACATATTATTTTGGAAATTTCTAGATAAAACAAGGAACCGAAACAGAACAATTGTTTAGAATTTCCATGTGCATAGATTGGAAATATTTGGGAAAGAAGAGTCTGGATAGAGACTATTTCTCTTAATTTTTTGTCCAAATGATAAATTGGACAAAATAATGAATTGATGTGACGAAAGTAAGTGACGTCATCAGGTCATAACATTCGGGGAATGGTGTGACAAACTAAGTTGATAAAAATTTAGAACCCCTGAATTGTGGCAGAATGGGTTGAATTTGAAATAAATCCTATTCCCTAAAATTGCAGATGGGATAGATTGAAAAAGTTTTAATTCCTATCGTGGTAGGATGGTACAAGCCTTGTGTCTTCAAGTTTCAAGCGGAGATGACTCTGAAATTACAGTGGGGCAAGCTTGTTGAGCAGAACATGATTGATGTTTCGAGAGGAAAGGATGGAGAACAAATGAGTGATGACACCTAAAGTAGGAATCATACTCATAACATTTTTTCATATATCATAACAAATCTCATTAGGAGCATTTGATTCATTCCGATCATTACATCTTAATCCTTAAAGGAATTATTTTCATGACATGTTGCATTCATGTCACTTATAACTAGAAGTATTTGACTCATTCTGATCATAGCATCTTGGTCATGTGACATAAACATATGGAACCGAGTCTACAGGACATGTCTCTCAGTGGACGGTGTAGCAATATCGATGAATTTGCAGATCTTATCTCCCTAAGCAGTAGTGAAGCAGATCAAATTTGGTGAATCTTATCTTCCTGAGGTAGCAGGGAAGCAGATTTTAGCCACCAACCTTATCTCCCTAAGGTAGCAAGGGAGCAGGTTGAAATTTGTAATCTTATCTTCCTGAGGTAGCAAGGAAGCAGACTAAAGATTGCAGATTTTCTCCCTGAAGTTGTAGTGGAACAAATTAAAGACAGCAAATCTTATCTTTCCGAGGTAGCAGAGAAGTAGATTTTAACCATCAACCTTATCTCCCTGAGGTAGCTAGGGAGTAGGTTGAAATTTGTAGTCTTATCTTCTTGAGGTAGTAAGGAAGCAGACTAAAGATTGTAGATTTCATCTCCCTGAAGCTGCAGTGGAGCAAATCGAAGACGATGAATCTTATCTTCCCGAAGTAGCAGGGAAGTAGATTTTAGTCACCAACCTTATCTCCCTGAGGTAGCAAGGGAACAGGTTGAATTTTGTAGTCTTATCTTCCTGAGGTAGCAAGGAAGCAGACTAAAGATTGTAAATTTTGTCTCTTTGAAGTTGCAGTGGAGTAAATCGAAGACGGTGAATCTTATCTTCCCAAGGTAGCAAGGAAGCAAATTTTAGCCACCGGTCTTATCTTCCTGAGGTAGCAAGGGAACAGACTGAATTTTGTAGTCTTATCTTCCTAAAGTTGCAAGAAGCAGATCAAAAACATTAGATCTTATCTTCATGAGTTTGTAGTGGAGCAGATTGAAAAATAGTAGATCTGGCATTCCTGAAGTTGCAGGAAGCAGATTGAAGCCATCAGACTTATTGAAGGGAAGTTCCAATACCGTTGATATTGCAGTGGAGTTGGAGCCATTTGAAGAAGACGAGGATCAAGAAGTCAAGGCTCGGCAAAGACCGGGTAAATTTGGTCCTTTTATAGTCTTTGCTCTCTTCTCGTTACACGACAATGAGCAAAGAAGGGCAGCTGTAAGAACCCAATTTAACCCGGGCCCGCGTAAACCAGAATAAAACCAAAAAAATAAATAAATAACAAAAAAATAAAACCCAATGTTCAGTAAACAATCCATTTACAGGCCCAAATATTACCAGAAACCCAAAACAAACCTAAACTAACCCAAAACCCAAATTACCTAAGACCCAGACCCAAAACAAACCTAAACTAACCCAGACCCAACAGACTCAAAATTAAGATGGCCCAAGTGGCCCAAAGAGCTCACGGACGCAGGAAACCCTAGGTTTCCACTGCGCCGCAAGTGCCTCAGCAAGCAGCCCTTCTTCGCGCCGAAGCCACTAATCACGCCGCAAGTCGCGCCTAGTCATCGCTGCGCTCCTCGTCACCGATTTGCAAACAAAGAAAGAATACCACAGCAAAGGAAAGAAAGAAATAACAGAAACAAAAAGAAATATTTGTATTTATTTCTAATTTATTTTTAGGGTTATAAATAACCCTAATGAATCTGTAAAACACACGAGACACAGGCAGAAAACATATATACAAAAAAATACAGAAATCAATCGAAAAAACAGAAGGTGGTTTCTTCTCTTTGTTAAGTTTTTTTTTTCTTTCTTTTCGATTTCATGCGCATTATATATATAAAATAGTATTAAAAATAAAAAGAAAAGGAGATTACCTTTCGAAAAGGAGCACTTCTCACTGAAGAACCGTTGCCAACAACGGCGCGTGCGATGGAGCCTAGGCCGGATCCTGGCCTTAGGCCGAAGGCCAGAGAGAATTAAAAATGGGGGGCCTCTTTTTTTTATTTCGGGGTTAAAATGAATTCTGGGCTATTTTTTTTAGCTTTTATAGCCCAATCAGACGACGTCGTTTTGGTATAGCCCATTAATAACCAAAATGACGTCGTTTTAAGGAGGATCCGCGCGTTAACTCGAAAACCTGGAGAGGATCCGCACGTTTTTGTTAAAAGGGCTAATTGCCTATTTGGTCCTTCTGCTTTTTTAGTATTTTTAATTCAGTTCAATTTGAATTTTTATTTTTTTATTAAACTAGCCCTAAAGTTTATATTTGGTTTCAATTAAGTCCTTAGGCTACTTAAAGATCAAAATCAGGACAATGCCGTTTTGAAAAGAAGGCATAATTTCCATATTAATCCCTGCAGTACGACACGCATTTCGATTTAATTCTTTTATATTTTTTATTTGCTATTTAATCCTTCTTTCTTTATTTTTTTTATTTTCACTTCATTTTTAAACTATTCCAATATTATATTTAATTATTATATTAAAACATTATATTATTCTTATTATTTGTATATTAATTTATTAATAGTATAAAATTCATATATATATTTTTTATATGTATTATCCTTATATATTTTAAACTATTATTATTTATTATTTTATTTGGTTTAATTATTTTTATTACATATTATTTTAGTATTTATATATTAGTTATTATATTATATAAATTTTAAACATTATATAGTATTATATTATATCATATATTATTTTTAAAATTTTATTTTATCTAAAATTTATTTATATTGTATAACATATTATTTATTCTTAAATATATAGTTTTTTTAGGTTATTATAAATATGTTTTTATTTAAAGTTATAAATCATTTATTTATTTCAAAATGTATTTTATATTGTGTTTTTTTTATTTTTCAATATTTATTTATTATTTGGCATATGTCATTGCATGAAAAGTTTAATCTTGCATGAGCAGTTTTCATATTTATTTTGTAGTTTTTATTATTATTTTATTATTTATTCATACATTCATCTGTCCATACTCTTTCATTTATTTATGATTGCTTTAGTGTAGGTATTTTTATTAGTTGTATTTTATATTATTATTTCCTTTATTGCCTATATTAATATGAAATACTAGTATATCATGATTGCTTTTGGTATTTATGTTTGATGATGTATTAATGCGATATTTTCACATGGATCATCATTTAGAATAAAATACATTTTGTAAAATTCCTATATTTTTATCTAAAGATTTTTTTTTTTAAATAAGGCAATGTTTTGTATTTAGAAATTCGGAAAATAGTGCCCTAACGTGCTGGGTTTCGATTTTTCGTTTGACTAAATAACTAAATATCCTTTTAGTAAAATTTTGTAAATCATGAGATGATTTTAGTTACGAGGGTTTAAAAATATCATGTCCTAACGTGCTGGATATGATATTTGTATTCTTTCAGAACAAAGAAATCTCAAATTTTAACTCACATTGTTCAGTTTTTTTTGAAAACACATTTTAAATTTTTTTTCGAACATTAGGACATGATTTTATCGATTAGGTACCAATTTTTGGGCGTTATGAGGGTGCTAACCCTTCCTCATATATAACCGACTCCCGAACCTGTTTTCTTGTATTTCGTGGACCAAAATCAAATGTTTTGAAATAAAACGTTTTACAAGGTGATCCAATCACACCTAAGTAAAAAGGAATTAGTGGCGACTCCATTTTCGTTTTTTATTAAAGTCGATCCCCGTTTTAAAAAATGGTTTCGACAATAACATATCGTAGAAACGTCAAACACTATCAATTGCTATCATATATCATCAAGTTTCAATCATTTAATCGTTGCATCAATATCAATTCAAAATAATATCATGCATTTTTAAAATAAATAAACTTTATGACATGACAACTATATTCCAAATTATTTCTAACATTATTTAATAAAACATTTATTATTATAACATATTATAGAAATATCAAACACTATCAATTGTTATTGTATAATACATTGGATCAAAATTGATGAAAAAACATCATGCATTTTCATAAGTTGCTAACATGCACTAAGCATAAATTTGCATAGCATCAATCATGCATTAAAAACACATGTAATCAACATCATCTCATTATCAATGATCTCTAAATTAGATTACTTAATGTATTATAATAAACGTTGATAATGGCGCTAAAATGATTACAAAGCAATAAGAAAAAAAAAGGAAAAGAAAAAGAAAACACAAATTTTACGTGGAAACCCTTTAGGGGAAAAACCACGGGCAGAGGAAAATAAATTCTGATGCGTCGTTGAGAGCACCAAAAATATCGTTTGATGGCATCCAACAATGGTATTTTGATCTTGACATTTCTGAATGTTTTGAGGATCTCTTTGTCCTCTATACCTTTCCGACATTGGTTTAATTGTCCTGGAAATGGAGGTTGAATTATGGGCAATGGAGGTTTCGCTTGGACCTGTTCATCGTTCTCGTGCTTTTATTGGGTGGAATCTTGGCCAAGATTTCTACCAGGAATTGGTTCCAGTACTTTTCCACTTCGCAACGTCACTGCATTTGCATGTTGTCTTGGATTAGGTTCTATTTGTGACGGCAGCTTCCCTTATGAGTTCATTTTCTCAATTGATATGGTTAACTTTCTTATAGACTTCTCAGTTTTCTGTTGAAAATCATTTGTTTCCTTTTGGAAATCAAGAGTTTGCCGTAGTATTTGCTGTTGGAAATTAATAGTTTGTCGTTGCATCTGCTGTTGGAAATCAAGCACATTAGCTGTTGATTTATTGACCATGGTTTCTAGAGGGCTACCTGAATCTTGCATTTGTTGTGGAAACCGATTTTGGTATAGCTGGTTATATTGCAGGTTTGCCCCATAACTCAAGCTGGGATGGTCTCTCCATCCTGAGTTGTAGGTATCAGCGTAATGGTCATATCACCTTTGTGGTGGCCCAGGAAAGTTCCCCACAGCATTCAAATGGGTCATAGTATCATCATACAAACTAGGACATGCATCAATTGTATGCTCAGGTGTAACACATATTCCACATAGTCGGGCTGGTTTTGCTTTTCCTGCAACAAGAGAGTTCACAATATTAGTAAGTCTATCAACTTTATCTTCTAAGGTTGAATTACTTAGCTGGTAAACCCTTCTAGGGGGCTCAGGATTGGCTCGAAATTATTGAGTATTTGTAGCCATCGTGGATATCAAGTCCCTTACTTGTTAAGGAGTCATGTTGACCAACGCTCCTCCACTGGCGGCATCTATCATATTCATCTCTATGGGCTTTAAGTCTTCATAAAAGTATTGGAGTAGAGACTGTTCCATTATACCATGTTGTGGGCAACTTGCACACAACTTCTTAAATCGCTCCCAATAGTCGTAAAGAGACTCTGATTCTTTTTGCCTTATTCCAACGATCTCACTTCGTAACTCAGCTGCACGTGATACTGGAAAAAACCTGTTGAGAAACAAACGAGAAAGATCAGCCCAAGTTGTAATAGATCTAGGGGGAAGATAAAATAACCATTCCCTGGCAGAATCTGCTAGGGAAAAAGGGGAGTTACCCCATAAGGTTTCATGCTAAGGCAAACCCTATGAAACTCTTTCAATGTTTATGGGGATTTTCGTTTTACAACCCATGAAAAGTTGGTAGTAACTGGATTAAACCTAACTTCAGTTCAAAATCAGTATCCATAGTAGGATACGCAATGCACAATGGTGGTTGTTTTGCCAGAGCTTCGACCAGTTGCCGAATTGTTTGAGCCATAGGTTGAGGTGCTAGATTCGAGTTTTCATTAACCCTAGCGTTAAGCACTTCTTCTAGTGAATCGACTTCTACTTTTTCGCTTTCAAGTGTTTAAGTAGGGTTTTCATTAACCCTATACTTAACTTCGTCGTCAACTTCGATTTCTAGTGGTGGGTTACTCTGAGTCCCAACCACTCCTGACTGCTTTTTCTGTAACTTTGTCTCCTTTCGATTAGCTCTCGTAGTTTTCTCTATTTCTGAATCAAACGCAAGAATACCTGGAGTAGATTTGGTCATAAGAAACAAAGAAACAAGATTAGTACGTTACCAGTCCCCGGCAACGGCGCTAAAATTTGATGCGTCGTTGAGAGCACCAAAAATATCTTATCCCTATAAAATAATAAAAAAGAATAGTATAAGGGAAGTAGGGTCAAATCCTCAATGTCTGGATTTGCACAAGTGCTTGTTCCTCGAAATCCCAGACAGAATCGTGCCCAAGAAAACCTGCGTACCTGGAAAAAAAAAACAGAATTAAAAGTTTTGAGTGAATTGAAATTACGAAAATTAAAATTAAAATAGTAGAGATAAATAGAGTTAAGGAAAAAGAGTTTCTTATGGATAGATTTCAGCCTCCGGTTGTCTCGATCCGCCTCGGGTTCAATCCTCGGCTTTTAGGTGATCCTTCTCAAACAGAATAAGCCAGTTATAGTGGAAGAGGACGCCTACGACCACCAGCTCTAAGATTTTAAACTTACGATTTAGAGGAACTTGACTCTAGCCAATAATCACTTTTGTGGGACCATCTTATACTAGATCATCACTTCTCAACAGCGAATGCCACGCTATTTTGTCTCTTGGGTTTGCCAACCTTTAACATAGTAAGCTAACAAACCGTCTGTGCAACCTTCCCAAAACATACAAAGCGACCGTTCCTTGCACAAGTTGAAAAGATCACCTTTTAAAGGACATGGACGGAAGCGTCAGTCCCGTAATGCGAAGAAACGATGAATACTCGTTGAGAAGGCTAAGCGCAGATTCTAAGCCTCATAAACCCTTTTGGGGAATTTCAACAACCTTTGGCTAGATAAGTTTAGTAGCTCATGATTTTTGGGGGAAAAAGAAATAAATGTAATGGAAATAGAATTTTTATTGAATAATATGAAGGGAAATAAGACTAAGCTTTTTGGGGGAGAGAGTGTTTACAAAAAAGATAAGTGAAATTTGTGTCACTCCATCTCGTATTTATAGTACTAGGAAACCTAATCTATTCCTATTTAAATTCTAAAAGATAAATACAAATAAATAAAGATAATTAAAGATAAATAAAGATAAATGCTAAAATTAAATCTAAATAATAATTTTTAATAATTATCCTAATATAATTAAAAATTAAATAGAGTGTTGTGTTTATAAAAATCTCTTCTTTGCACTTTTGCCCTCCAAGTCTTCCATACTTTGCATTTCTGGCACCAGTTCTCTCCTACTCTGCATGTTGGCCCATTTCATCTTTAAATTCACGCTTTTAGCCCCCAAATTTTCTTTTGCCTTCGATTTAGTCCCTACAAGGTAAAAAACCATAAATAGCTCAAATTAGTAGGATCATACTCAAAATAAATGTGTAATTAATGCATAAAAATATGTCATTCTAGAGTAGTATCAAATTCACTGATGTTGAAAACTGAATTATACCAGAGGAGTTTTAACTACACCTATTCAAAGGTTGAAAAATCCTGTTCTAATCAAAGTTAAATAGAAGAATAATAGTTCTATACGAATTCAACTTATGTTGTATGGTTCGTACATCCCCGGTCACAACCCTAGTAAAATTTTGTACTTAATGGGTCGCCCTCACAGATCTCTTTATTTTGTTACTGTATTTATTTCTTCAATAAGCGACGGGATTTAAATTACACAATCTCTAATATAATCGAATCTATATTATAAAATGGAGTTAAACTAGCACAAATCAAACCATCAATCTTTGATGATTCAATCACTTTCTTTACTTGCTAAAGAAGGATTTGATCAAAGAAATCAAAAGAAAACTTTATTGTTTTGTTTTTCTTTTTAAAATTCCAACATGAGCAATCTGAAATCTTAAAGAGAAAACCAAATGTTTGATGGAAAGACCAATTTTTAAGTAGAAAACCAATCGTGTAAATGCTTTGAAAAAACCCGTACCCTCCAAACCAAATTTTAAAATGGACCATTTACTATTAAGGGTTATGAAAAATTACAAATTAAAGATATCTCCTAACTAAAATTTTATTTTCTAATTTTCTCACATTAACCCTAATAATTTTGCTACTCTTATTATCTAATCCATAAGCCTTAAATTCTCAATTCTCAATTTTAACTAATCTACCTCTCTAATTAATGAACCAGTGACCACTATTGTGTCCATTTTTAAAAACTTTTAATTTTAAGAAATTTGACTCAAGACATGTAAAGTGAAGGCATATGATTGATTTCTCCTCACTTTTCTTAGAAAGAAAAGGAATTAGAAGGTGTCTCTTATATCATGATTGTCTTTTTAGTAAAGTATAAACTAAGATATGATTTGGATGTATTCTCTTTTTCGAGCTTGATGAGCTTAAAAAGTTCAAAACATTAATGAGATTGAATTTAATACGATGACCCACTTTGATAGCATCGTGACAATGCTTTCTCTGTGATGATGGATGTTCAGTAAAGTCTTTCATGAATTTTTACTTTGTCCTGCACATATCCCATCTTCCTACTACAATTTAGTTTCTAAACTTTGCTGGACTTAAATAACTAAGCTTCGATTAAATAATTTGCTAGTGAAATATAGGGTTTTTAAGTGACTTTTAGAAAAAAAAAAAATTCCCAATTTCGCCATAGCAATTGCATTGACGACGACAACAAGTCACAAAATGGAAAAAACACAGGCAGCAGGAAGGTTTTCCAGGGATTGATCAAAGAAATTAACCCCGCATCATGAAACTGTTCTAATTAACTTCTGAATAATGCTTCTATTTATCTATATATGTACTATTATTTATATTTTCTATATGTTCTATACATATTTCAACACAATGAGGCTATACAGCACATACAGCACGGGTTGACCTGTAATGACTCTCTCTCTCTCTCTCTCTCTATATATAAATATATATATGATGTATTGGATTATTACTAGTCGGAACAGCTGAAAAAGGCATCGGAAAGCTGGAGTCGGTTCACTTGCCGGTTTCTTGAACATATTCCCTCATTAGTTTTGTGTTGGATTCATCCACCATCTGCATCCCAAAAACAAGAATCATTTCTACATATAAAATATTCAAGGATTAACCAAAGGTGAAACTAAAAAAAAAAAGAAGAGATTTCCTGACCTTGAAAACTAAACGCTTCAAGTTGTCCCACTCGAAATCACGTTTGCAATATGCAGATCTAACCTGTAAAAACATAAACCAGGCTTTCGCCTATTAGATTTTAGCATTAAAATGTTTATAAAAAGATGGAGAAAATAATATCCCATTTTTGCTGACCTCTAAGATGCGGAGGGCTGTCATGTAGATGTGGTGCCAAATGGAAATTCCAATGAAATTCATAAGAAAAATTGAATATACAATAATCGATGTTCATCACCAAACACTAAACTATGTAACTATGTATGGAATGGAGTGAATAATAAAGGTATTAATATACCTAGAGTTTTATGCCTTGAAGATTCCCTCATCAAGCTGGCACAGAACTTGTCCCCATCATTCAACGAGTGGGTATTCAGGAACTCCATCAAATCCTTGTAAGCTTCAGGGTTATAGCTCTGCTCTCACAAACCTTCAAAATTAATATATACATATACATGCATGATTTACGTTGAGTAACCCTAATACAAGAGCAATATGATGGCGAAGAGGACCTGAAGTTGAGCACTGACTATCTTAACTGTTATGTAATTGAAGAAATCGTGGAGGTTTTTGGCTGCCTTGGCCTCTGGTGATGCCCCATTACCTGCAGAAACAAGAAAACAAAGAACAACTCTCATCATCATTGAGTTGAAAAGGAAAAACTCATGCAACCATGCATGATAAGACCGAGGCATTGCTGGAGTTCGATGGAGTTTTATTGATAAGAAAATAAAGTTTTTCTTTTTTTTTACTTTGTTTAAAGATCCGACTGACTCGTGTTCAAATTTAATTAAGATTTAATATAATTATTGGATACCATAAGTGTCTTAGAAAAAAGAGCGAAGGAAATGCTTACCAGGGACATACATCTTATGGCAGTTTAATGGAGTAGCATGGGAGGTTCTTTGGTTCAATGGGGAAGAAGGTGGAAAACCCACATTACTTTTGAATGGTTTAGAAGGGAGAAAGGAGGGTTGAGTTAGTGGAAGAAGCGCAAGGCTCGCCATTGATGATTGATAGATAAAGTTTAGGAAGCTTGAATATTCTGGATAAGCTCTTTGTTTTATAACAACTTGGAATCTGAACTCAAATATGAAATATCTCTGCTTCACCTCACAAATATCTGCCTACCTACACGTGGAAAGTACATTTTCAAGTAGAAAGTAGAGATGTTCCTGTATGAGTTTGGCCACAAGTTTGTTATCCAATCAAATGATAAAAAAGATTGTATTATAAGTAAATTGTTTTTAAATTAAGTTATAATTATAGTGTTTAAATTTAGGATTTAATATTATTAATTAGATGAAATATTTTATCTTTTAATTAAAATGTTGAGGTCGAAATTTTTCATAAAAATAATCATTTTAATATATATTGTGCTGGAAATGTGTTTTTAAGAGAAAATCATATAATCATTTTAATTAGAATAGTTAAGTATGTTAATTATTTAGATTAATTAATATCATTGTAAAAGAAGAAGACCCTTAATTACGTCAAATTAAAATATAAAGACTAAATCACAAATGCGAACATAATAAAGAGATCAAAACTGCAATTTTATCATATCTTATAATGACTAAAAAGAATAAAAAAATCCATAATATTAATTAGTTCAAATAATTAGCACACTTAGTAATCATGCCAAAATAAATTAATAATAAATTATATGATTAAATAATAAATTTAAGGACTAAAAAATGAAATTTAACAATTTCTCAATGATGTAAAAGAATGATGGACTGATGATCTTAGAGCTTTCCTTATATAAATTATAATTTTTATTAAATTTTTAAATATATAAAGAAGTTAAGATACTTTTAATATAATGTATTTAATTTTTATATAATATAAATTACATAATGGTATATAAAAAGGAAAAATTAAATTATAAACTTAAATATTATTAATGGATTCAAATTTTAAATAATGAAGCTTTAGCTAGATTCATTTAAAGTTTAAATTTTTAATTCACTCTATTTTAAACCCTTTCAAATGTTAATGAACTTTTAAATTTAAATGAATAATTCAATCTATAAATAAAATTAACTTTCTAAATATATAGGAATAAATATTAAATTTATGCGTGAACTTTGGTTTAATATGTAATATGATGCATGAATTTTGATTTGGTACAATTATATACATGAGACTTGAATTATAGTTTATATATATATATATGAAAATTTGATTTTGATTCAATTGTACACATTTAAAAAAATGAATACATACATTTAATTTCATATTTGTCTAATATATTTGTTTGTGTATGAAATATATCAACGTAAAATGGCACTAATTTGATTGTCAATGATAAAATTTATATATAAAATTATACAAAATCAAAATTTACGTACGATATTACACTTTGAATCAAAATTCATGTATAGTTTTTATATTTTTTTCCATATATTGTATAAGAAAAAAAACCATTGTTGGGCCCAAAAATTCTTTGAAAGGCAAATATTAGGGCCCAAGTTAGAAACAACCAATCAGGTAGTTTATCCCCAACATTATCCCCATTCTGTTTCCTCTGCAACCTCTTCTCACTCTTTCAAAGCTCCGTCTTTCTTCACTTCTTTGAGCCTTAATTTCGTGACCAGAAAATGAATTTAACCCATACCAAACTCCAACCATTTTCTCACTCTCCTCCTCTCACTCATCCTACGTTTCTCTTTTCAAGCAGAAGTCTTCTTCCATTCCCAAGAAATTTGAAACCTGCCCACGTTAGTCCTTCGTTTCTGTATAAAAAGCATACTCTTTTACGTTATGGTTGTTCAGGAGTTAGCAGGAGTAGAACCAGAAGCTCCATAAGTGAAGTTGAAGAGGAGCAAAAACAGAAGCCAGTGCTTGTGAAAAGGGCATATCCGTTTGATGAAATTGAGCCCAAATGGCAGCGTTATTGGGAACAAAATCGAACCTTTCGTACACCTAATGATGTTGATACTTCTAAACCTAAATTTTATGTTCTTGACATGTTCCCTTATCCCAGGTCCATTTCTCTATTTTTAATGGTTGTATTTTCATTGCTTTGAGTTCCACTGATAAATATGTAGGAACTGGATAGTTCAGGGAGTTGCATTCCCCTTGAGGCCTGATGGGTCTTTTTTTTTTTCTTCTTCTTCTTTTTAGTGAGTTGTTTTGAATGAATGTTTGTGTTAAATGTTTGCAGTGGAGCTGGATTGCATGTTGGGCACCCACTGGGATATACGGCCACAGACATTCTTGCTAGGTTCAAACGAATGCAAGGTTACAATGTGTTGCATCCAATGGGATGGGATGCTTTTGGATTGCCTGCTGAGCAATATGCAATTGAGGTTTGTGTTGAAATCGTTGATTAGGTAATTCTCATTATTGTGCAATGCCATGATTCTGTTTTTAATTTATTAATTGCTTTCATAATGTGGTTGGCAGACTGGAACTCACCCAAAGCTCACAACATTGAGGAACATTAATCGCTTCCGCTCCCAGGTTATTACTCTTTGTTATGCTTGGAGATCAATTTATGTGAAATGTATATGATGAATTGTTGATAGTAGAGATTTTCGAAGTTACATCTTACTGTCTTGCATGTTTCTCATGTTTATTACCAATCAATTATATATAGAGACAGTATTTGATTCTGTGTTTATTTAGAGAAAAAGCATGAAAATATATGGTCAAAGTCCTCCACTTTCAAAGAGGCAAAGAGTTGTAAATGTAACCCATTTAGTTGGTCATTATGAGAAAGCTTCTTTCTCAGAAGCTTTTATTGTTTTCTTTATGTATAGCTTCTTAAGTCTGCCAATTTCTGGTCATCTTGGCAGTTGGTTTGATAGCTCTGCTCATCTTTGTGATTAGCTTGAATAACCTCTTACCCGATCATTTACTTGCAGCTTAAATCATTGGGTTTCTCATATGACTGGGACCGTGAAATATCCACCATAGAACCTGAGTACTATAAATGGACCCAATGGATCTTTCTTCAATTGTTAAAGAGAGGATTGGCCTACCAGGTCTGCTTATGACTAGTTTCGAGTTCATTAATACTATTATTATTTTAGTACATCCCCAATCAATACTCAATCTGATGGTTGATCTAAATCTAAGCTCAGGCTGAAGTACCGGTTAATTGGTGTCCAGCTCTTGGTACTGTTCTTGCAAATGAGGAGGTCGTGGAAGGTGTCAGTGAGCGTGGGGGTCATCCTGTTATCAGAAAGGTATGTTAGTTTCATTATTTCTGCTCTGTGTCTCTAGTTTTCTAAGTTTAGAGACTTCTCTTATTCCCAGTTTTTGTGAATGTTTAATATTTTACAGTGTCATTGTTTATTACCAAGCAGCCAATGCGGCAATGGATGCTGAAGATTACTGCTTATGCCGATCGTCTTCTTGAAGATTTAGATGAACTTGACTGGCCTGAAAGTATCAAAGAAATGCAAAGGAACTGGATTGGGAGGTCAGAGGGTGCTGAAGTTGAATTTTGTGTTCTTGACAGTGATGGAAGGGAAACATACATGAAAATTACAGTCTATACTACCAGGCCTGATACCATATTTGGTGCAACGTATTTCCTTGCCCCCTGTTCTTAGGTGTCTTTATTTCAATATAATAGTTGAAGAATTTTATTCTCACCAGTTACTTGTATGCAGGTATTTAGTCGTGGCACCAGAGTATACCCTTTTGTCATCAATAGTATCTACAGAGCAGAGGGAAAGTGTATGTTACTGTTTCCTTTCTAACCTACCATTTTCTTTTAGTAACATCAGTAACTTGAGGACAATGAATCTTACAATTCAGGTGGAGGAATATCAAGACATTGCCTCTAGAAAGAGTGATCTTGAAAGGACTGAACTTCAGAAGGAGAAAACAGGAGTCTTCAGTGGTTGCTATGCCAAAAATCCGACAATTGGGGAACCAATTCCAATATGGGTTGCAGATTATGTGTTGGGGAGGTGTGTTTGTCTTGATTCTCCATTTGTATTTGTTATGAATTGGTGATGCTTATATGCTGCCCATTTGTCTGTTTTCTCTAGATAAAATCTGATATGGACAATTTTTACCAATTCACAAGAAAAAAACAAAATTTTATTTGTGCAGTTACGGAACTGGAGCAATTATGGCTGTCCCTGCGCATGATGCTCGTGACCATGAGTTTGCCTCAAAGTTTAATATTCCAATCAAATGGGTTGTGACACCCAATAATGGAAGTTGTTTTGAATCTGGGAAGGCTTATTCAGGAGAAGGCATCATTGTTAATTCTTCAAATTTGAAGGTGGGCCTTGACATCAATGGCTTGTCAAGCAAAGAAGCAGCTTACAGTGTTATTGAGTGGGCAGAGAAAGTTGGGAAGGGGAAGAAAAAGGTTACTTTTCTTGGTTACCTGAAACATTTTGTCAGTGAAAGGGATGGCTATGACCATAATCATGTATATTTCTGTCATTGTTCGCTTAAGCAGTTGTTTTATCTATTAGGTGAACTACAAGTTGAGGGACTGGCTTTTTGCTCGGCAACGATATTGGGGGGAACCTATCCCGGTCATCTTCTTAGAAGATAGTGGTGAGAGCCTTCCAGTTCTTGAATCTGAACTGCCCCTTACCCTTCCTGAATTGGATGATTTTACTCCAAGTGGAACAGGGGAACCACCACTGTCCAAAGCTGTGTCTTGGGTACAATCTTAGCCCTTGGTTCTTTTATTATTTCATTCACCTATCCTCGTACTTATGCAAATGATATGGTTAATCATGCATTAATTTTGATCCCTTAATCTATCTCAGGTCAAAACCATAGATCCTTCATCTGGGAAACCTGCCACGAGAGAAACAAGCACGATGCCGCAATGGGCTGGCTCTTGCTGGTAAAGCACCAGTAGTTACCTACTGTAGTTTAATTCTATCATTAAACATCTCTTCAGTAGTTGCTTCTTCTACCCTTTTTTCTTTCTTCTTAGAAATGCCTTGGATGCTTCATAAGGAAGATGTACGATAATGAAATAGGGATCTCTTCTCGAAAGATAAAGGTCATCTAAAAAATTGTGGAATATGAAACTGAAAGTTGGGAATCTCTATTGATATATAAGAGAATGCTTGCTGATTCATGTTGGCTTGATGGAGAAATCAGTGTAGTCTTTTATTGTTATTTTGGTAGAATGTTGTTGTCTCATACTTTTCCATCTTTGTTCAGGTACTATTTGAGATTTATGGACCCCAAAAACTCCAATGAATTAGTTGATAAGGCAAAAGAAAAGTAAGGGCATCTTTTCATCGTTTGACATGAATTCTCTAAGTTTTCCCTCTATAACAAAATTTATTTTTGTCGTCAGGTTTTCATGAAGAACCTAAGAAAGATTTTCTGTGCATTTTATTGCCTTGTTTCTTTGCTTTCCTTAATTATATCTCTACATCTAGGTATTGGAGCCCAGTTGATGTCTATGTTGGTGGTGCTGAGCATGCTGTTCTCCATTTACTTTATTCAAGGTTCTGGCACAAGGTAAGTCTGGATTCTATCGTTTATGAAAATATGCACGTATGGTTTCCAAAGTGATAGCCAAGGGCCACTTCACATGTAGAACTGTTTATAGAACATGATTGAACATTCTTTTTGTTTTGTTTTCTATTGAATGATGCTATCTTGGATGAAAAACAAGTCTGCCTTCTTAAATATTTTACACAGGATTGCTACTAAAGTATTTATGTTTTGGGCTAATATAGGACCAAATTTAACATATTTAGAGCCTCAACATAAAAGATCAGTTGTCTTTCTGCTACTATTCTCATATTCAACCAGGGTAATGCTGTTCTTATGACTGGAAGGTTCTGTAGAGATACAGAGGGACATGCAGTCCTAACTTGATTGTGTGCTGCCTAAGAGCGAGAACAAACTGTTTGGTTTTCTTTTTGGAAATCAAAACTGTCTAATTTTATTTCTACACATTGCTGATACGGCTTTCTGATTCTATATTTCAGGTTCTATATGACATTGGTGTTGTATCAACCAAAGAGCCTTTCAAATGTGTCATAAACCAGGGGATTATTCTTGGGGAAGTAAGCAAACTTTCTTGTACATAGTAAAGTGATAATACAATCGAAGCTTTTCTTATGCTTGGAGTGGCAGGTTCAATATACGGCTTGCACAGACACAGATGGAAACTATATATCTGCAGACTCTGCTGATGACTTAGGTGAATACCTTCAAGAAAACATTCCAGAGGAACGAGTAAGTTTTTCAACATGTTTTGATATGGTTCCGTTTCCTTTGTTGTTCACTTGCTGTACTGAATATGAGCCTATAAATTCTGGCAGTCATCTTGTTATATTCTGTGATTCCCTTTGTAGGTTGTGAAGTCTGGGGAGTTTTTTGTGTTGAAAGACAACCCAAACATTCGTTTGATTGCACGTGCTCATAAAATGAGTAAAAGTAGGGGAAATGTTGTCAATCCTGATGATGTCGTTTCTGAATATGGTGCAGATTCTCTTCGATTATACGAAATGTTCATGGGACCATTTCGGTAATATTTGGTTGGATTTATTTTAGTATTTTGTCATCATTTATAATGAGGGAACCCAACAAAGATGCCTATTGCATTTTGCTTGTAGAGACTCAAAAACATGGAATACTAGTGGCATTGAAGGGGTCCATCGATTTTTGGGACGAACTTGGAGGCTGATTGTTGGCTCACCCTTACATCATGGTGCATTCAAGGATGGAACATTGGTTAGTGATGAGGAACCTACTACGGAACAGCTTCGCGCTCTCCATAAATGCATAGCTAAGGTCATGTTCTACACTCTTTTGACGGCAATGTTGCATTATCTGCAAAGAAGTATACACTTCCTACAGGATTATAGTCTTTATAGATGGTTTATAATGACCAATTTATTATGCCTTTTTGTTAAATAACCCAGGAATTCTCCTGATCAGATAATATTTTATCAGTGTGATCCAGAAGGAATTTCATCAATTTAGCCATTTATGAGTGCACAACTAACAAGAATATTGAAACCTAAGATCCTTAGTAGCTTTCTGAGAGAAGATTTAAATTTTTTAATCAGGTGACAGAGGAAACCGAAGGGACAAGGTTCAACACTGGAATTTCTGCAATGATGGAGTTCATTAATGCAGCATATAAGGTTTTATTCATTGAGCAAATGAAGCTCGACCTTTTTTATGGTCTTTTTCTCTTTTGCTATATACAGGCAGATCCTTATACTGATTTTGGTACACATAGAATAAATAACATGAATACTTTCCTCTTCTTGATGTTTATTATATGTATTTTTTTAAGGAATAGTACTTCCTTGGCTTTTAATTACCTTGTGGTGTTGTGGGGGTAGTTGGCGTTAAAAGTACAGTGTGCATATCAGGTCTGAAGCAAAGTTGAATATCCTTGGGAAGATTTTATTTTGGGGCAATTGCCTTCAGTCAATTTTAACATTTTTTTTAGTTAGGTCCTGTTAAATCACTTTTCGTGTGATGTCTACGAGAATGCCACCTCGATATTCTTCAGTTTTCTGTTTGATGCTTGTGTTTGTGTATTTGTGATCTGATTTCTTCTTTCAATTCATGCCATCAGTGGGATAAGCAGCCAAAAGCAATTATTGAAGCATTTGTCTTGTTGCTTTCACCTTATGCACCTCACATGGCTGAGGAGCTTTGGTCTCGCCTTGGTCATCCAGATTCAATAGCATACGAGGCCTTCCCTAAGGTATAATTTCTATTCAAATTTATATTTACATAATTTTACTACTCGTATTTGTAGAATCACCTGCTACAGGACAGGTGGGAAGGGGTTTGGCGATGTGATTACCTCAATCTTATTCATACTCCGATGACAGGCTGATCCTGCGTACTTGAAGGAATCAACCGTCGTACTACCTGTCCAGATAAATGGCAAGACTAGAGGTACAATTCAGGTCGAAAAAGGATGTTCAGAGGAGGATGCATTTACATTAGCTTCACAAGACGAGAAACTGTCAAAATATCTCAATGGGAAACCGATCAAAAAGAGAATCTTCGTTCCTGGAAAGATCTTAAACGTTATATTGGATCGTCAAAACGTCAAGGCAGGAAGCATCCAATAATTTTCGTGCACCGGCATTTATATTTGTGCCCCACATTTTTAAATGCAGAGATCCCAAACAGTTTTGAGTACAGCATCCTTGCTTCCACGTTGCAAATGCAAACTAGTGCATATATTAAAGAGTACAGGTTCTAACATTTCAAGTTTTAAATCATACAAACAGATTTGACAAGCTTTGAACATTAAAACAGCTGTTTCTTTTTCTTTTTTTCTTTTTACAGGAACAGGGCAGCTCCCTACAGGATTGGTCTTTGGATATTTGGCTTTAGGGTTTAGGCATCCGTTAAATTGGAATTAGATGTTTATATATAGATAGATGATACTTCTTGTTACATTTTAAAGCCAATATATAAATCTCTCATGATCTTGGTGTGCAAAATTGCAAAATCCGAAGATTCCTTTGTCTCTGAATCTGTAACTTAAAGATTTTAATTTTATCCGTCACCCAAAACCCAACACCTTGATGACATTGGTTCATGTTATACATTAACTTACCTTTGAAGGAAAAATGGGCTAACAACCATGAGCCCAACATATTTTAATGGCGGTGGCCGGTGGCGTCGGTAAGTGGGAAAATGAAATTAATAAACCAACCCAAAACGACAATTTCGGAGTTGACGTGGGCGAGACAATAGATTGGAATAATCCCGACCCAACGCAACCTAATAACCTACGCACGCAGTACTTCTTAATTTTTTAATTTTTAAATGCTCTGTCTCTGTCTCTCTCTAGCTGTAGCTATGGGTATAAAAACCCTTCACTGTGAACACGTTTCTCTTCTCTTTCCTGTCCTTGTTTTCTTGAAACTTGTTGATTGATGATTGGATTATTTATGCTAATTAATGATATAATTTATGAAAATGCTGATAAAAGGCTTGATCTTGAGTAGGCAGTGATCGGTTGCCGCCGGATGAAGCATGACGAAGAAATCTGCCGCCGTTGCTCCGGTACTAGTGCGCCATGTTATATGGTTAGGCTGGAAACTCGTCGTCTTCCTATCCTTCGCTCTTTGCTTCATCGCTCTCCTCCGCCTCCATTTCTCCCCCGACATCTCTTCTCCTACTAACTCTCTCTCTCGTACCCGTTGGAGATCTCGTATTCCTCGCTATAACTTCGATGGTCCCCCTAAGATCGCTTTTCTCTTCCTGGCCCGACTCAACCTCCCTCTCGATTTTCTCTGGGGTAGCTTTTTCGAGGTTCGTTTCCCGCTTTTACTCCTCTCCCCCCCCCCCCGGGGAAATCCCCTCTGCCTTTTTCAAATTTCAGCTAATTTTGATGTGGGACTTCCTTACAGAACGCTGACGCAGCCAATTTCTCCATTTATATACACTCCGCCCCTGGCTTCGTCTTCGACGAGACGACTTCTCGATCGCATTTCTTTTATAACCGGCAATTGACTGATAGCATTCAGGTGATTACTCCTTAAAAGATTTAAACTTTTTTTTAAAAAAAAAAGCTCAATACAAAAGGGTATGGGTGACCTCATATTTTTTGTTGCAGGTAGCATGGGGAGAATCAAGTATGATAGAAGCTGAAAGATTGTTACTTGCAACTGCTCTACAGGATCCTGCGAATCAAAGATTTGTTCTTCTCTCTGACAGGTCTGGACATTTTAACTAATTACCTTGATGGGTATTTTTGTTTATATTATAATTAATTAAATGAAGGGTTTTTTTTTTTTTTTTTTTTTTTTTTTTTTTTTTTTTTTTTTAATAGCAAGTTGTTTTATCTTTGTGCAGTTGTGTTCCTCTATACAACTTCAGCTATATCTATAGATATCTTATGGCTTCTTCTAGGAGTTTCGTTGACAGGTAGATGGCGGGCCTTTTTCATTCTTGAGGTGCCAAGCATTGATTCATTGCTTTTCCTTTGTATTTTGTACATCTGGGGAAAGAAAGTTGTATTAGTTTTAAACAAATCCTTGTTTTGATTTGAAGAAATGAAAATCTTGTTTTGCAGCTTTCTTGATTTAAAGGATGGGCGTTACCACCCAAAAATGGCTCCGGTAATACCAAGGGATAAGTGGCGAAAAGGATCTCAGGTTATTTATTGGGAATGTTGATCAATTGACTGCAGATCTCGAATTCATAGAACTTCATAATAGCTTTAACAAGAACATCCTAATACGCAGTCTAATTCCTTGTGCGATTCTTTGTGCGAACGGAACTGGCTTTAATGTTGATAATTGCTGTTGTATAAAGTGTCCTTTGCTTCCTGTCCTGACTGCAAATCCAACTGATTTCAGTAGCCAAATGGATGGATTGTTCATGTTTCAGTCATAATTATGTGCATTTCTACGAGCTTCAATACACAATTGAATTTAAATTGCCTTGGATTTGCAGTGGATCTCTTTGATAAGGAGCCATGCTGAAGTCGTTGTAGATGATGAGGTTGTTCTTCCAGTTTTTAAGAAATTCTGCAAGGTATGCAATTTATTATATCATGTGTTTACTTTCAATTTGATTTCTCTTTTTGTTATAGTGAAATATTTGTGACCTCGAATTTTGTCTTCATAGAGCTCTTTTCTCCCTTTCTTTGGCTTACTGCTTTACTGCATAAATGTTACGATAGTATTCTGGTCTTCTCTTGGTGTAATCCTAAACTCTTTTTGGTGATATCCTCTTTTGATTTGATTTACTGAAGTAAAAAGTATGCTCTGAAATGTTTATCGATTATGCTAAGTCTAGTATAAATTGAAAACTATATTCTAAACTAGTCAATAGGACAACTTTTTGATGCCATGCACGACTCCGCAACGATATCTTTTAGGTTCTGTTAGCACATGCTGGATCATATGGAACTGCAATCTGAAATTTAAATTTTCTTCTTGGTTTGCAGCGACGTCCTGCTGTGGACACCAGTAAAGGAAAGCTGAATCTTGTAAGCGAGTTCAATCCCCAAATGAATGCAATTAGGCTGACTGATTGGGGTTTGTGATCAAGAATATGTTTCCCTTTTTATGTGATTGATGACTTCTTTTTGATTGGGCAGAAACTTCAAAAGCAACACAATTGTATCCCAGATGAACATTATGTGCCAACGTTGATTGCTGTAAGTAAAGAATCAATATAAATTGGTCTCTTTAGTTGTATATATAGTTTTCTGATTTTGTTACATTCGGAATCACATTTTCTAATTGTTCCAAGTGTTTTCTTTTTCTTTCTTGTCAGATGAGTGAGCTCGAAGGTGACATAGAACGAAGAACACTGACCTATACACTGTGGAATCAATCTGCTACAAAAATGGATAACAAAGCTTGGCATCCTGTAACATTCAACTATGCAGATGCAAGCCCTAAACGACTCAAAGAAATAAAGGTTTGTCATTTTGCCACATTTCTACTGCTCGTTGGACAACTTATTTTTTGCATTGGCCTGATATCTTTCTTCAAATGAATTTCTCTACTTCGGCCAAAGAAACTTTTAACAGTCTAAGTTTTGCGTAGTGATGTATTGAACATATTTTTGACCGTGTTTTGCTTATTTGAACAGGATATCAACCATGTACACTACGAGAGTGAAGCCCGGACGGAGTGGTGTCAAACTAACTCTACATTTGTTCCCTGCTTTTTATTTGCAAGGAAGTTTTCGCGAGGAGCTGCCATGCGCCTCTTGAGCGAGGGGGTGGTTGGCCCCTTCGACGCCTCCTCGTTATTAGGCAATTCTTAGTGACTGCCAATCACAATTTCTCGCACCACCTAACTCTCAGCTCATCCGCTTGTAAGAACAATTAGGGTGGCAAGCAGAATGCCTGCTAAAAGTTTTGCTGATGTACAACACTACAGTAAACGCAGAGTAGCTTTTAGTTTCAAAACAGAATTTCGAGAGGCATATAAAAGAGTTGGAAGATCAAACATAGTACAGGAGTTGGGTACCACCATTGCTATTGGTGTCCCTAATTAAATGACGAGAAAAGTCTGATTGATCGTATATGTTTACTGGCTGGGAAAAGCTCGACATTTTTATTACATTCTGTATCATTATCAATAATTATTTATAGTCATTACAATGATCATTTGGCCTATCTAAATAACTTATATCGGCGAAGGTTAATTTATTTATTTTTACCCCTTTATCCACCTAAACAATGAGCCATAACACTGAACACAAAGACCCAAAATTTGCAGTCAGAAACCTAAGCCTTCAACCACATCAATTATGAAATCAAAACCATGAATGTAATGCTTGTAATGTTCCCTTTTTCATACTCAAAAGTCAACATCTTATTGGACCTCTTATAAAAACCATCCATCCAAGAACATGTCATGAACTTCTTTCATCTTGAAGTTCACACCTGCTTCACTCATTTCCCACCACAGAATTGACAGTGTTGCAACTATTTCTTCATGTTTTGGATGAGCGGTTTGACCGGAGAAAAACGTGGTAACTCTGCCATGCAGGTCAATAATACTCCATCCTGGGAGTTTTCTCAAGCCTAGGGACCTCATTTGGGTCCATGCTTCCCCCATGCGATTCCATCTACTCATAGAAGCATAACAGTGTGCTATCTGGACATAGTTTCCGGCACTATTAGGCTTCAACATGATGACATCTTGGGCAATAATGCTGCCGAGTTCCAGGTTACCGTTTGCTCGACAGGTATCAAGAAGCATGCTTAAAACATAAGCAGCAGGCTCTGGGAAGTTACCCTTGTAGAAGTTATAAGCTTCCTCCACCCTTCCAGCTCGACAAAGGAGATCTACAATGCAAGCATGGTGCTCAACTCCTGGTTGAACACCAAAATCACTAGACATTGACTCAAATATGCTCAGACCCTGGTCAACAAGCCCATTGTGACTGCAAGCAGAGAGAATTGAAAGGAAAATCACCTTATTTGGTTTCATTCCAGAGTGCAGAAGCTCAAAATACATGCTTAAAGCTGTCTCCCCTTTGCCATGACTACCATATCCAGCAATAATTGTACTCCATGAGATTAAGTCCCATTGTAACATCTCCCTAAAACACTTAACAGCTGAGTCTAAATCGCCACATTTACAATACATGTCCACCAGAGCTGTATCCACCAAGATGCATGGCCTAAGACAACTTCTAATTACAAAGTTGTGGAACCACTTCCCCTGATGGAGAGCACCAGTAGATGCAGACATTTGAAGCAGGGTGACAACAGTTATTGAATCAGGTTTTTGAAGGCTTGACCTCATTTTATTGAAGAAGAAGAAGGCCTTAGATAAATAGTCACTTTGGGCACATCCGGCAATAATTGCATTCCAAGAGACCGAATCCTTTCTATCCATCCTCTCAAAAACTGCACAACTTTGCTCCAAATGACCACACTTGGCATACATGGTAAGAAGAGAGTTTTGGGCTGGAATATCTATTGTCAATCCTTGCCTTAAAAGGTAAGCATGGATGGAAGTTCCTAAATTAAAAGCTCCCACGTGTGCACAAGCAGCAAGAGCACTCGTTATGGTGGCAGTGGATGGAACTACTCTTGACTTTAACATATCATAGAAAATTGCCAGGGCCTTGTCTGCACAAGTATTTTGCACTAGCCCAGAGATCATTGCTGTCCATAAAACCACATCTTTTTCAGATACCTCTTCAAAAATCTGATATGCAGCATTGCTGTTCCCACAGCTTAAATACATAACTATAAGTGCCGTTTGAACATGCGCATCTGAATCTAACCCACCTCTTAAAATTTGTCCATGCACCTTCCTTCCTATATCAAGCTTACTCTGTGCTGCCACAGCAGTAAGCAAAGAACCAAAAGTTTGCTGATCAGGGTCCATACTTTCTACCTTCATTCTATATAAAAGTTGCAAAATTTCTTCAACATTCCCCAACTGAGCATAACCTGAAATCAAAGAATTCCATGAAATTTTATCTCTCTGGTCCATAAATTCAAACAAACCTCTTGCTTCCCTAATACTCCCCCATTTGATATATGCATTTAATAACGAATTCCCCAGAGTTATATCCGATTCAAAGCCATATAAAACCGCACAGCCATGTAAAGCTTGTACGTAGGCAAAGTTCAATGCTCCAGAGAGTAAGCTTAAGAAAGTAACCGGACTAGGCTCAACCCCATTGCATCGCATTTCATTATGCATGGAAAAAGCATTGTCCAGATCGCCAGCACGACAATAGCAGCCAATAATGGCAGTCCAGGGAACAACATCTCTATTGGGCGTTTTATCGAAAACCTTGCGTGCATTCGTGGTGCGATCGAATTTCGCATAAAAATTAATCAAAGAAGATGCGGTGTAAGAATCTGAAGAAAACCCATGATGCACAATGTGTTGGTGGATGGAAAGGCCGAGGGAAAAAAGGTTTAGAGAGGTGCAGGCTTTGAGGAGGCTGGGGAATGTGTAGGAATCAGGCGGTGTGTTGGATTTGAGCATGGCAATGTAGGTGAAGAGGACTTCATCGTAGGACCCTTGTGAGGAGAGACGGTTAATGATGGAATTGAACGATTTGGTGGTGCTGCTAGTAGTTGTAGTGGATACTATTTTGTTCATCACTCATCTTACACCTTTAGATAGGCACATAAAGCTTGAATCCTAGGAAGGTAAGATCAACTTTTTAGCTTTGCATTTCTAGTTCTTAGTAGTAGCAGTTTTAATTTCAAACAAATCTGGTCGACTGAGCAATTAAGTTGTAGCGATATGCTTCTAAATTTAATATTTCCTACTTTAATTGGAATTTGGTATATGAATTTTACACATTTTTCTTAATTAGGTATTTAAATTTTTTCTTTTATCTAATTTGGCATTTAAATTTATTAAATCTTGTACAAATTACTCTAATGTACTAGTAGTGTTAACTTTTTATGAGGTAACAAAAATCATCGATACATGACCGATATACGATAAATGACATTAATTTTTTTTTGTATTTTATATGTTCAATTATTTTTATTTTTAATATTATTGTTTTAATTTAATATAATGAATTTATTTTCTTTTAGATTTTTAAATTTTTTTCAATATCCAATCGTTAAGCATAACAAAGCATGATTTATATTTTTATGGTATTGAGGGCTTTGTGAGGATAAATAATGCTTTATTAACGGTTCATAAGTAAAATTTAAGCATATTGTTCAGCAAAAAAGAGAAAACTCCAAATAAATAAGTCATTCATACCATTAAATTTCATGCCTTCTGTCTCGTATTGGTCATACATTAATTATTTCTATCCTCTCATAAAAAACTACGAGTTAGTATTTTGATGTAATTTGTACAATATTTCACAAGTTTAAATACTAAATTGGACAAAAAAAAAAGTTGAGATATTAGAATAAAGTGTCAAGCTCAAGTACTAAATTGAAAAAAAAAAGAAAAAAACTAAGGTGTCAAATTAAAAAATTTATCAGATTCAGGAACCAAATATTATATTAATAATTTTCCAATGGAACAGTAAGAATTAAATATAAGATCAAATCATTACATCTATTAGCATTAATTTTGATGGAATAAACAAGTTCCATGGATTATTAAGATAGATCAGTATCTTCACCTTTTCTTTCTCTTGACGTACGAGGACAACAGACCGAGGATTGTGTTTGCCTACAACTCTTTTAATAAACAACGCAATGAAGATCTAAAGATTAAGCCCCTCTACTTCATAAGCTTTGTTTCATTTTTTCTTGAGATATTCCCTTGCTCCAAAGATGGTTGATCCAACTCTGACATTCGTACTGCCCATTTCAATCTGCAAAAAAGAACGACACAATCCATTACATAAACACTTCCTCCTAAGCATTAAAACTATTGAATGCTACTGCTATGGGGTTTGCCTTCTTCCATGTTTCCACTCTTCTTTATTCTTAGATACCCTTGTCCATATCCCGACATGAGTATAAAGATATGACCTCAAATAACTCTTCAAATACATGAGAAACTTATGAAAAATTGAGCATACTCATATTTGAGACACATCCAAGTCTGAGTAAACATAGCATGGCTTTGTGCATAAGATGCGACAAGGGGCACCCACATTGTACGATATTTAGCGGTAAATTGTGGACAAAGCCAAAATTACTAAGTGGTAATATGCAAATAGTCCTTACAGCTAGCTCAAAATCACTAGACATTCCCATTGATAGTTCACATTGTTCTTCAGGTATTCCAAGAGCCTTGCAGACCTCACTTCTGCAATTTGCTAATGTCTGGCAAATTCAATAAATAAAAAAAGAATTGTAAGATAAATTAAAAAAAATTGAAACAACGTAAAGATAAACCAAGATAAGAAGTTCATCCACCTTGAAATTCTCTGGCGTTGATGTATAATCAGGCATTCCTATTGTCATCAGTCCACAAAACTGAAGGTTCGGACAATTCAGACTAACATGTTTTACAAGTTCCACACAACCTGAAGGCTCTACACCAGATTTTGCTGTAATAACATAATGCAGGGTGAAACTATCAAAACGATTTCCAAGCGACTGATGAAAGCTTCAATATACGAACTATAGGATAGCAACACATTTGTTGGCAAATATAGTTGACCTAATCTCACAGCATATTTAGCCCCAATGAACTGGGTTTTTCTATTTTCAATTTCCACATTGATTTAACATATTATGGAACTCGGGAGATAAAGAAACCAGATCAGTTTTATCCAATAAGCTTGAACAAGCAAGCCTTAAAACAACTCAACTAATATATATATATATATATTTGGTGGTAATGCAATAAAAACAAACTTACATTCCTCGCCACTGGTATTCACCTGGACTAATACTTTTAAAGGCTTTCTTTCAAAGCTTCCAACAACACGATTAAGATGATTTGCAATCTGGTCCAAAATAAGGAAGATGCTCACTGATGAGTGATGACTAATATATAATATATATATATATATATATTTGGCCACAATATGATTGCTGATCTTGAAGCTATCAATCAATAGCCATGATATAATGATTATTGATATAAGAAAACAAAAGCATACCGGTCTTTCTCGCTAAAATCAGATTCTAAAATAGCTATAAATTAAGGTTGTATCTAATTGTGTCTGCAATTATAAAGAATACCTTATAGCAACTAATAGAAAATAAACAGAAAACTTTAGAACTCCTTTATTTACCTTCTCATCATCTACAGTTTCCACCATGGCAAGGTTTGGCACACCAGCTGCACGACAATGAATAATAAGAAAAACCAACTGAAGTAAATGTTCTATTTCAAATATCCATAACAAGGAGAAGCTTAAAAGTAGTAAGAAACTAAAAATGTGAACATGGTATCGAAAATACATTGATAACCCACAAAGAAAGAAGTACTAATCTTCTAACTATACAATTACTAGAAGAAAAGTACGAGCAAGGCAGGAAATTTTTGTTAGGAGGCCAAAATAAAATAAAAAATTTTGGGTTCTAGCTAAAAAATTTGTATTAAAATGATTTAAATTGAATATTTATTTTTTTGGAGGGACCAAAAATATAGTTTTTCCATCTAATGAAGGACTAAAAGAGATCAAATTAAATTATTAATTTCAAAATGGGCTAAAAAGGGAATTACACCAACGCCCCTGAAGAAAAGGGTAGCTTTGCTTACCAATCAAAGGCTTCACTTTATTGCTCTGCAAATTCCCAATAAAATGCCACTCTATGTCATCCGGAAGCTGCAATTGTAGGCAAAACAATTTTATTACTTTGGAGCTTTATTTTTAAAATGTAAAATAGTCCTTGTATGTAAGAAAAGTTCGACAAATTCCATGCTTTTTTCTTTTCGAAGGAAATGAGAAAAGAACCTGAGGAGCTTTTTCGACGATTTCCTGGACATAGTTTTCACCGAAACAGCGATGACCAGCGTCGTACACTTGGCGAATGACGGAGACGGGTTTGGTTTTACTGACGGCAACCACACGGATCCGCTGCGATTCACGACCACACCGCTCGGCGGTCAGGTGGACTCTCTGGAGAACGGAGCGGAGAGCGGATGCAGCCAATCCGTCCATCGCCCCCGCGGAAGCTGCCATCTCTTCTTGTTGTAGATGTTGTGGGTTGTCGTCTTTGCACTCTTCCAGATTGTTCATCAACGCTTGTGATTCGTGTTTCCCTTGCTGTCTTTTTTTTCCCCCTTTCCTTCCGCTCAGTTCAGCGTCAGGATTAAGCCAAACGTTGCGTTTTAGCCTTGGGACAACCCGGTGCGTTTATTATTTTGTTTTCGGCTTTTTTACAGAAATATACTAAAATAATAATTTATTACCCAAAGACCCATTTTTATTTATTCAAGAAAAATTGAGTTTCTCAAGGGCCAGCCGATTTGGGCCTTGGAAAACTGAATTCCTTTTTTCATATTTTGTAGTGCTTTGTTCTTCAAGGGATCATCTTTCCGGAAGATCAAGGAAGACCACTGATTGCCCGGTCTTGGCTCCCCTGTTTCAACACCGCTCCCTACAGATGCATACAGTGATGCAACCATGTTGCTTGTAATTATAGACGAAAACATAATTTCACCCATATAAAAATGTTAGCACTTGGTTTAACTTGTTAAGCATGCAAATGTCTTTTTTTTCTAGAATGTTAGTTATGCATACTCAAATTTTCTTTTAAAGATTGAATTAGGTACATGTATTATGTAGCTATATTTATATTATATGCATGTAGTCCCACATTGGATATCCATAGTAAATTACTAATATAATTCTACAGTATCTTGGTCCATGCAACCATGTTATTGTACAGCATGGAAATCTTACTTCAACTAAAAAAACTCTCTTTTTTTCTCTTAAATCGTGTGTGCCACCTACTCAGTTATCCTCCTATAAAGATCTTTCACTTTTATTTCTCTCTGTAAAACCATGGCTTCCCTTACCCTTACCTCCCTCCCTTTGCTTTCACTCCTTTTCTTAAACTTTGCTTATTCATCACCACTACCCAACAACGCCTCTGCATCGCTACTGTACAATGTCTCCACTATTTCCACTGTGAAGCTTATGAATGTCATCGACTCTTGCTGGCGAACCATTAACTGGGCTACCAATCGAGAAGCATTGGCTGATTGTTCGGTTGGCTTCGGGAAAGCATCGATAGGTGGGAAATATGGACCGATATATCTAGTTACCACCCCTTATGATGACCCCGTCAACCCTACACCTGGCACGCTTCGTTTCGGTGTCATTCAATCGAGTCCGCTTTGGATCATTTTCGCTACTGATATGGTTATCACGCTCAAAAATGAACTTATAGTCAATAGTTTCAAGACCATTGATGGAAGAGGAGCTAACGTGGAGATTGCATATGGACCCTGCATAACCATTCACGGCGTTACTGATGTTATCATACATGGGATTAGCATACATGACTGCAAGCCCGGGGTGGCTGGTTTAGTTCGGAGCTCCCCGACATATGTAGGGAAACGCGGGGGCAGCGACGGAGATGCTGTTAGCATTTTTTCTTCTTCCAACATTTGGATCGATCATTGCTATCTTGCTCGTTCTGCAGATGGTCTTATCGATGTCATTCATGCTTCGACGGATGTCACGATCTCTAATAACTATTTCGCTCAACATGATAAAGTCATCATTAAGATTTCATTTTCCTTTGTTGTTATGGCATCCGTCGTTGTGTTTTAACCTATTAATCGTACCTGATTTGCAGGTTATGCTGTTAGGCCACAGCGACGACTTCGCTGCCGATGAAGTTATGAAAGTTACATTAGTTTTCAACCGGTTTGGAGAGGGACTTATAGAGAGGATGCCAAGGTAAGTTTCTAACCATATATTATGCTAATTTTATCTGATTTATACATGTAAATCGATGGCCGTGACAGGGTCCGGATAGGCTACGCTCATGTTGCCAACAACCGATACGATGAATGGAAGATGTATGCCATTGGCGGCAGCGCTAATCCAACCATTTTCAGCGAAGGAAACTACTTCATAGCTCCCGATGATCCAGGGTCCAAAGAGGTTACCAAGAGAGAAACAAATAATTGGGAAACTTGGAGATGGCAGAGTTCAAAAGATGTGTTTATAAATGGTGCTTATTTCGTTCCATCGGGCCATGGAAGTTCCGATCCTCTTTACACCATGACTCAATCCTTCATTGTTGCTCCAGGATACATGGTCCCTGATTTAACAGCCGATGCTGGTCCTTTACATTGTCTTCTTGACAGACCATGCATGCTATAAAAGACCGTAGAACTCATTACATATCTTCTTTATTTCTCGATTCAATTCGCCTCAACTTTTTCTTACCAAAGGTATTATTTATAGTACAAAAATAGTTTAATTTGAACTGAATTGCTCAGTTAAAAAGAACCAAATAAAGAAAGGTATGCTTAGTTAGGAAGAAAAGAATAAAGTTTGAGCTTGATTTTCACTAATTTGTTTTAAAAAAGCCTATTCTCATTGCTTTGCACCCCACATGTTACAGGTGCTTTAGCTCTTACTTTCTTCAATAACCAAATGCTGAACCCAATTCCTATGGCTCCAGCTGCTGAAACTGCAGTTACAGTCCCTGCAATAATATGAATTAATCGAAGTTTCGATCTTTGTTTTTTTTATATACAAAGTTCATCACCTACAAATAATCAAATGCTAAACCGAAAAGGTTCAGAAATTTAACCTGCAATGACTCCTGCTCTACTGTGCCATGAAATGTCATGATCTGCAGAACATGTAACACTCAACGATTGACAAAATGTAATCAGAAAATTCATGGCAATCAGAAAATGTACCTTTACAGTAGGAGGTGACATTTCCCTTCTTAGATAGACACAAGAAATTCCCTGTTTTCATATCGAATCCGCATATTCCAGCTCCCGTTGATGGATCCTGGCACTGGAGGCAGCGTGTAGTTACGGGCACATCGAAATCGACTCGAATTCCATATTCAGGTACCTGGTTATAAGGAGAACCAGCAGTTGCACCAACAGTTGTCCAATACACACTAGTATATGAAGTGCAATACTTCAGCATCAGCCTTAAGGATTCGGCCGCTTTCGGGTAGTAAGAGCAGCAAGAACTGCCACCTAATGCGGTGGCACATTCAGGTAAATGCTTGCAAAGATAACTACCGCTATCACATGACGAACCGCACTGCTCGGGAAATCTTTGACAGAAGATAGGCTTCGGCTCAACGATCACATGATCCTTGCTGCAGTTGAAGAAGAGGTAGTCATTTTCAGGGGACAATGATAAATGTGTGCCTGTGTCAAGGCTAAAAGGCCTAACCGGACGGAAGTTATCGCCATCACGACAATTCCACATAAATGGGTCGATTACGAGAATATGAGGATCAAAGTAACTAATGCTACGTACAGGGTATCTACCGGAGGGTGTACGAAGCTCGAGCTTGCCGGGGTCGGAGCAAGCAAGCATGTGTCTGTAATAAGGGTTGCCACAACCATCATCAATTCCGAGAGGGTAGTTTATAGGGATATCACCACAGATGCTTCTGCAAAGGCTTGCTTGAGCTTCTATAAGGCTAAGAGATGGAAATATGAATAGAATTATAAAGGAACATAAATAGATCAGAGAATCCATTAGAGTTGTGGTGGAAGGGAAGGTTCTGTTTTTGTTTTAACTTCAAGCAATCATAAGAGGAAATAAAGTGAAGTCTTGATGAGAGAAAGAATATCTGTTAAAAGTTATGATTTGAGATTTAGAGTTTGATTAAATGATCTAATTTAGGGTAAATTATAAAATAGTTACTTTTGTTTGCCTCAGATTACATTTTAGTCACTTATGTTTGAAATGTTACATTTTGGTCACTTACGTTATCGTTTTGTTACGAAGTGGTCTCTCTACCTTTAAACTCCATTACCTTCCTAACGGCGGTCCTACGTGGTAATCCAAATGGATTTTAAATGCCAATTTGGATATCCTATGTTGCAGTCCAAATTAATTTTATTTAATTAAAAACTTATTTTTATCCCAGCAACTGGACATCCAAGTTGACATTTCAAACATAAATGACTAAAATATAATCTGAAACAAACAAAAGTAACTATTTTGTAGTTTACCCTATAATTTAAGGTTAAGGGTTTAGGATTATATATTTAGAATCTAGGGTCATGATTTAAGGTTAATAAATCTAGATTTAGGATTTAGGGTTGAGTAATTAGGATTTAAAGTTTAGTATCATGGTTTAGAGTTTAAATTTTTTTTAGGTTAAATTATTTAGTCACTCTAAAATTAGATCATTCCAAATTTTTTTTATTAATTTAGTCACTTTCGTTAAAAAAATTGACTAAATTAATCACTTCACCGGTAAATTTAACAGAATGCACTCTTTTTTAACTTCTTTTTATTAATTTAGTCGCTTTCGTTAAATTTCTTTCTTGTTTTTTTTTTCATCTTCTCCTTTATAACTTAGAAACCTTTGCTGCCACCTCCCTTAAAAATATCGTTGCTTCCTTCGTCGAGCACAGCTAGCGAGCATTACAATGCTGAGGGATGTTTCTTCTTTCTCCCTATTTTCCTTATTTTACTTCTCCTTTCTTCTCTCCACTTTTCACATTCGTTGTTGTGATCATCCCACATTAAATTTGATTCAAAACCACTAAAGTGAAGTGCAAAGCCTCCTCTTCAAATATATAGGATTAGATTTATCAAAAAAATCCCTCAAAAATTGTGAGGCGGCTCCCAAAGTTTTAGAATTCTCATGCTTCAATCTCCTAATCTCATCATCGATATGATATGATTTTGAGATGTCTTTTTACTTTTGAGCTTGTTGACAATGATTCAAAAGAAGCAACAATGATATCTTTAAGGGAGACAGTGGTGACTAGGGTTCTCAATTTAATTAGAAGGGGGATGATGAAGAAAATGAGAGGAGAGAGGAAAATAGGGGAAAAAAGAGAAAAGAGAAAAGAAGAAAATTTTAAAAATAAAAAAAATGGATTTAATGGTTGAATGATAAATTTGATCAAATTTTTTAAAACGGAGTTGACCAAATTTACAATAAAGAATAAAATTAAATAATTAAAATAGAAAGTACCTAAATTTAGAGTGATTAATGAGGTAGTTTATCCATTTTTGTATTTATATACAAATGTAACTATATTTAAAATTTTAATGGATAAAATACAAAATAATGCACCTCAGCTTTGTAAACTTCTCAGCCTATTAGTTGAAAGAAAAGAACTTCCATGTTTTAGTTTTTCCTTTGTTTTGTCTTGATTTTTAATAATGTAAAAAATATCGGTTGTTTGTTTCATGCTTTGAGGAGATTGTTGGATTAGTTTATATAATGTCTTTAAGAAGAGATATTAATAATTTTAAATTTTGAATTTCGTGTATTCACTTCAAAATCTGATTAGAATTATTCAAAGTGAAACAAACAATAATAAGAAAGAATAATGAAGTTTGTCTACCTGTTCTTCTAATCCTCCCCACAACAAAGAACAAAAAAAAAAAAGCTAAACTAAACTATAAACATGTAATCTCCTTCTCATCCCCAAATGAAAAACATGGAAAAAGTGAACAAAGGAAAAAAATGATTAAAAAAGAGAGTGCTAATCTATTGTCTGCTGTTTGTGGTGTTGCCATTGTTGTTATTGTTGTTGGAAGTGTTGCTGCTACTATTTCGGTGAGCACCGCCAATGATGGAGGTGATGGCGGCGGCAAGGGCGGCTGTGAAGCTCGGGTCGTTAGCGATAGCTGCCGTGGCAGCACTTACTGTGTCAGCCAGTGTGGATTGCTGAGGCTGCTGTAGTTGTGAAGAAGACACAATATCTCGAGACAACTGTAAGCCTGAGAATTTTGATTGGTTATACAGTGCTTGACCAAAAACTTGAGGAAACTGTGTTGCTGATGTTGAGGTTGAGTTTTGGGGTTGGCCTGGAAATGGGACATGGAATTGTGTGTTCGGTCTTTGGAACTGTAGAGCGTTGGGTGAGTGAGTAAGGTCTAATGTTACAGTCGGGAATGGAGCCGAAGCTGAGATTGTCGCCATTGAAGAACATGGAAGCATTGCCCTTGGAAACAAATTCGGGTTCATCATCCCATCCCCACTATGCATCGACCCCGACAGCAACATGGTAGCCGCTGAGGCCGTAGTCGACGCCATTGCCATTGCAGCTGGAGGAAGCGGGTGATTATGGTTGCCTTCGTAAGTGGTTATCAAGATCGTTCGATCTTCCGCGCAGCGTTGAACCTGGGAATCACACACCAAAAGGATACAAAATCAGTTTCGACCATCGAAAATCTAAGATAAAAACACGATAGCGTTACAGACGAAAGATTGAAGCATACTTGTTTCCTAACAGGACAACCAACTGCCATCGTACATCGGTAATAAGCTCGAGGACAGGGATTCCCTTTCGCCATCTTTTGTCCGTATTTTCTCCATTGGCATCCGTCGCTTATCTGCATCAATCACTTACTTGAGATCGAATTTTTACGAATACTAGATTAAAGCAGTAACATACACATACATATATATATACACACACACACGTACCATGGGAGCCTCTGATCGAGCGCGAACCGAAACACGAGCTTTTCTCATGGTAGCCTCAGTGGCTTGATCGATTGGCTTTGATGGATTCATCTTTTGGAGTTTGTTACGACCCAAGTTTTCAGATTCTGGGCTTTCTTCCCTACCGATTCTCTTACCATCCCGGAAACTAGAACTCTCTTGATCCAACTGAGAAACTGGGTTTTTGGTTTTCAAATAATCCTTAGGTGATGTAACTTGAACGTTGTTGGGAGGCGACCCTGAAGGCGTTCTTTCTTCTGAGGAAGAATGAGACGGCTCATGATCTGTTTCAGCTATGCCCGATGGGCGTAGATCCATGAATTGTCTAGGCAAAATCAGACTCGCTTCTTGTTTCTTCACTTCATTAATCTGAATATCCATATCAAAAGATTTACTACTTAAAACCAAACCCTTTGAAACATCATCACTCCTACTACTAACACTAGTATTAAGGTTGTTTACCTCATGTCTTTGATGTTGTTGCATTAAGGTTACGAGGTGCATCTGGAGAGCACTGTAATTGTTGCTGACATCGTTAACCATGTCTTTTAGCTTCTGGTTTTCAGCATTCATACGTTTCAATTCCACTTGTAATTGCGCCACCTCATTCTTGACTCGTTTATCGTCCACATCCGATGATACCCCATCGTCAACCGTTGATTGATCGCTTCCAGCGTTAGCAGTGAGAAGATTCAACCCCGTCTATATATATATATATATCAACAACAGTTCAGTCTAAATGTAATATGTTGCATCATTGCATGTGTAAGGACCAAAAATGCATTATTCTTACATTAACATCCAACCGAGCACAATCAGCATGAAAACTCTCCTTCTTGACATTGACAGAAGCGGCAGAGAAAAAGTCAAGCTCATCAACAGGGAGCCGATTCTCATCAGAGGAGGTGCCGGTGCCACTGTCATGGGGGTCGTCCCTGGAACAAGAAAGGGAAACAGGGAAGTGAAACATGTTTGGATTCTGGTTTAACCTAGTACTGGAACTGGAACTGGAACTGGTATTGTCGGGAAACAAATTAGATAGAGAATGAAGGGCAAGCCCACATCTTTTGTCCATAAAAAAGAAGAAGAAGAAAAAAGGAAAGATTGGAGAAACGAAAGAAATAGAAGAGAAGAGAAAATGGAGCAAAGATGGCGTTGAAAGAGAGAAATGGGTGTAAATATGGGCGTTTGTAAAGTGCGACTAGTCTTTCACCGGTGCTATGAGATCGCCTATAAATTGGGTGTGGACCTTGGACCAATATTGGATTTTTCTGAATTTATTATTACTATTATTTTCTTTTATGGGATTCTTTTTTTAATATTATTATGTAAGATGTTTAGTCGACTGACAACTGGCATTTGGCCCCACCTTCCCCCTCTTTTCTATTGGCCTCGTTACCCTTTTGGGGCCATCGCCATTGACCAAATTACCTACGCTTCAGTAACTTTTTAATCCCTTCTGCTTTTCACTATTAGCAGTAACTTTAGATTTTACTTTTGGTTAAAATATGTTCTAAGTCCCTATATTTTTGTAGATTTATAATTTAGTCTTTCTATTTTTATTTTCAAGAATTTAGTCTCTTTACTTTTCAAATTTTAAAATTCAAGTTCAATTGTTTATAGGTGTGTCATTTTGGAATAAACAGATATGCACATGATAGCAATATAACAAGAAAAATGATGTAATAAACTTGAAAAGTAAAGGGACTAAATTGTTTGAAATAAAAGTAGGATAACTAAATTTCATATATACAAAGAGTATAAGGACTTAGAACATAGTTTAACCTTTACTATTTCCTTTCTTAATTTATCTAAAAGATTAATTTAATTCTCACTTTGAGATTTTTCTATAAAAAAAAAACCAGTATTTTTATTTTTTATTTTGAAAGAATGCAGTAAATTAATATATGAAAATACATTCTTATCCCAAGTTGTTTGAAATTGAAAATGTTTAGTTCATGTAATATTATGTTAAATATTAATTTTGAATTTCAATATGTAAATTAAAAAGGTAAAACATGGAGTGATGGAGAGAGAGGGGGGAGGGTTTCCAGTGTGAATCGGGCTAGAACGGAAAATATGGAGTTGTTGAACGTTTTAGAAAGAAATAAGAGGTTTCGTCTACAATTTGGTCAACAAAGGCTTTGACTATTACTTTTTTTCCCCTTTAAATCAAGAGGCAAAAAAGGCAAATGGAGAAAGAAATCCACCGTCCCGAAGGGTGCGGCGCGTTCCACGTGATTAAAATAAAAATGAGAGGTAAGAGGAGCTCCAAGCCAAGTCAACGAATTTGACGGCCCGGCTCTGTTATTACCGGTGACCTGATTCGGCAGTCAGTGCCCTGCTTTCCCTTTGTTGCCCAATTACTGTCTTGGTCTTTACTTGGCCTACCCCCACAGTTTAGATCTTATATCTCTTTGAGTGTTCACCGGTGGGACCGAGTCCATTGCTTACACTTTCTTTTTTTCTTTTCCTCTTTAAAATATCATTTTTATGTAAAATGTTTTAATTAAGTACTTGACGTAATAAATATTCTAGAGGCCAACTTATTATTAGAATTCATCACGGGCCGGGCTGGTTCGGGGTGGTTTAATATAAAATTTTAGGTTTATTTTTTAGTCTAGATTCGGTCCAACTTAAAAAATAAGTCTAAAATTTTGTTTAAATTTGCTTGTATTAATTTTTTTATATAAAAGAAAATTTAAAAAATATAACACATCAAATACACTTAAAATATTAAAATAAATATTTTCCAACAAATCAAAAATATATTTAAAAAAAAGTATTCATACTTAAATAACACTAAAATTGTAAGCAAGTGTTTCTAAAATAATAGCAAAATTAATAATGAAACAAGAATTATACAATACCTAAATAATATTTAATCTGCTTGTATTAATTTTTTATATAAAAGTAAATTTAAAAAATATAACACATCAAATATACTTAAAACATTAAAATAAATATTTTTCAACAAATTGAAAATATATTTTAAAAAATATTTATGCTTAAATAACACTAAAATTGTAAGCAATTCAATCTAAAATAATAGTAAAATTAATAATAAAACAAGAATTATAAAATACTCAAATAATAACAACAAAATAGTAGTACTATAATAACAAAACAACAGTAAATAGGAGAGAAAAAAATTAGGCAAATTCAGGCCACACTTGGGCCAAAAAATCTTACCCAAGGTCCAGCTCATTTAGAAATGGATTTTTTTTTGTCCAAACCTATTTTTCGAACCTATATTTTTGTTCAAAACCTCTCATTTTTCGAGCGAACATTCAAATTTGGACGAGTGGTTTAACTCATGATTAGTTCTATTTTAATTTATTCAAATTCAATTGTAAGTAATGTTTTTTAAGTGTTAGAAAAAAAATCATAAATTAATTTGATTAAAACATAAGAAAAGAACAAATTCGTGTAAATACATAAATTGCATGAAGAACATAGGTACATGCATGGGGAAGTAGTGGGCTTCTTTTTCTCACTAATAACATGTGAAATGCTTTTCCAAGTACAATTAACCTTTCTCTTCTTTTAAACGTTGTAGACCATATTTTTCAACATGTTGTCACAACCTTTTTATTTCACTTTTTTTTTTCCTCAATGACTTTTTGAAAATTGAAAATCATTGTTGAAGTTGAATGAAGGCCAAAAAAGTTAAACTCTGATTCTTTACTCATGACTAAGAATTTAAAAAATGAGATTTCATACATTTAAATCAATCCCACTTAAAACATGTAAATATTAAAGTAAAACATTTAAGTATTTCATAATAATGATTAAGCTTTAGTTCGATTGGTATGAGCATTGATATTAATGTAGGAAGATGTGGGTTCGAGTGCGTTGAAGTATATCATCCTCCTATTTATAAGTTGGGGAGGAGCTATGAGTAGTTCTAAGTATTGTGTCAAAAAGAACCAGATATAATACACTTTAAATTTTGTTTAAACCTATCAATATTTCTCTTTCAGAAGGCTAATCCAATTTCATTTTACTAGCCTTTTTTTTTAAATTTTTTAAAAATCAATATATGTTAATTTTAAATTGACATAAGGTTAAATTTAGCTTTCAATGTCTACATATTATGTCAAATTTAGACCTTATTTTTTTAGTTAAATTTGAATATTAATATTTCAAAAAAGAATTAAAATCACTTTTTAATAAAATTGTTGACAAAAACATTTTTTTAACAATGTTGATGCGACAACTCACATGATACTTTTATATTAACATGACACTATTCATTTTATATACCACGTTAACAAATATTTTTAAATTTATAAAAAAAATTATAAAAAATTCTTAATTGTGAAAAAAAATAGCATGATACACGTAGATTACATTGCAATATGCCATGTTAAAAATTTAACGTTTTAGTTCATATTTTCATTAAAAAAATAACAATTTAATTCTTTTTAAAAGAATGGTGGTCAGATTCGACTTTTCTAAAAAAATTGAGAGCTAAATTTAACTAAAAAAAGAAGAATAAAAGTCAAATTAACAAAAAATATAAAGGTTAGTATTATATCTTTTTAATTTAATATTTAATGTTGTTTTTTTGTACAAACTTGTTTTTTAACGTTCAAACCTTTACAAATATCTTACTTAATTTTGATTTTGAATAAATAAATTGATGTTTAAATAATGGGAATAAAAAAAAGGAAAGAATATGAGGCGATATTTGTATGTAAAATGAAAAAAGGGGACGTGGGCATTGACTTTTTTGCAGTTTGGTTTGGCGTACGGCACAAGTATGAAGTAAGAAATTTCATTTTGATGGGGTTGGACTTAGAAATTTCCCAAAAGGACATTAATGTTTTATTAAGGAAACTAGCATCCTTTTCAAACATACGGCGCCCAAATGTAAGAATTTTAAGGAAAAGGGTTTCTTCCCCATACTATCAAACCTAATTCCATTCAAAATCAAAGCTGTGTTTTGTTCGCAATATGTTTGGATTTCCACACACCTTTAAAACGTGGGTATAATAAGGTTTTGATGTTATCCATTATTAGGCAGTACTTCATCTCTAACCTTAAATCCATCCACTTTATTGAAAATATATATATTCATGCTACATTCATATTGGAATTTAAAAATTTTACAAATAAAATTAAGATTATTGGGGCTTGACCCGTATAAACAACGAAATAAAAAGGGTGGAGAAGATCGATCATAAATTTTACGTGGAAAACTTCTCCGAAAAAGATAAAAATCAAGAGCAAAAGAGGCTTCAACTTTTTACTAAATGAGCAAACAAATGAGAGTACAAGATAAAGAAAATAAACCTAAATGTACTAAATATACATTACCCAAAACCCTGAATATAAAGCCCTAACTCTCATAGAGTTCTCTCAAAAGGGTACAAAACTCTCTCCATAGTTACCACGAAAATTCTAACCAAAACTCATTTGCAACTATATCTTGTCGCCCCTAAAAGAAAAGCCTTGTAGTACTACATCTTCAATTGTCTCTTAATTGACCTCTTTAAATAGGTTAAGATTAGAGTTTTAATCATACTAAAATATCCCTAGAATAATCAGAGTCTAACTGGGAGAAGAAGTCTTACTTGAAGTCTAAAACATGGCTGCCAAATAGGAGAACATGTCGTGACATCGCAACATCCCATTCACCTCGTCACAACGTTGTCCCAACGAGCCGACATTCCTTGTCCCGACGTCAGACTTGTTTTGGCCCTTCTTCAATTACTCGTCAATTCTAGTCTAAGGTACTTGTAACATGTCCAATAAATGCAAAGGCACACCCCACAAGGATAATGATAAGTGTGTAGGAAATAGTACAAAATTATATATATATATATATATATATATATATATATATATGGGAGATGGGACAAATTTGTAACTCTATTTAAGGAATTAAAAAAAATGCACACTACCAATATATCAATTTTATAAATATGATATGAATACATAAATTATTTATATATACGTAAGGATAATAATAGGACGGAATGGAATGGATTTTGCTCGTCCTAACAATAAATTAACTTTTACATCTTTTTCCTTAACTTTGGCCTGAACTTATTTTTTCTTTTTAACTTAATATCTCAACCTCCACCTTAAAAAGAAAAAAAGTCTCGCTCTCTTCCCTAACCCACCCTAATATATTAATTAATTTTTAAAAATTAAACAAAATGAATATTAATAAAATCTTATAAAAATTAAAAATATTTAACTAAAAATATAAAAAAATAGTTAAAATCTTATAAAATCTTACATGGATAAAGGGTTTAGCATTTTAGCTTATAAGTATTGTTACTGTTGCAATAACAAAGAAAATGTAAGTTCGAATGCGTTTAAGTATACATTTATAGGTGAGGTGGTAGTTTAAGTATTGTATCAATAAATATTATAAAATTTTATAAAAAATAAGATAAATAAAATTATTTATAAAATTAAAAAAGAGGTATTTTGATAAATCTTTCTAGAGGACAAAGTGGTTTTGTTAAAAACTTAATCCTAACCCCAAAATTTTAAATGAAAACCTACTCCTCTCCGCAATCAATTTTAAAAAATTAGTCTTTTATACTGTTTCATCCAATTTGGATGATTTTACTATTTTTACATGAAAAGTTATAAATATTAAATACTTTAAATATTATTACATAAATATGCATTTATATTTATATTTATATTAAGTCCTTAATTAAGTTTGGTGTTACGAACCAACTAAGTACTAATTTTATTGGAAAATTCTAAAAAAAATCATTTTATATACAAAGTAAGTTATATTATCATGAGATTTTTTTTAAATTGAGTTATAAGTGTAAAAAACCTTTAAGAATATACAAAAAAAGAGAAAAGCTTCTCGTCTTAATTCACACTAAATAGAGCTCGTGTCATTAACAAAAAAACTCAATTAAGCCTCTCATTTAGTAATTTCCATCTTTGACCATGTTAGTCATTAAGATAAACTAACAGACCAATCAGGTGGTGACATGTGACAACTTCTAATTTAATCTTCTATTTTTTTTAACAAAAATCATAAAAAAGATCTTGAAAAATAAAAAATATATAAAAAAATTATTATAAAAAATATTCTTAAAAATATTTAGAGAATTTAAAAATATTAAAAATTTACATAAACTTATAAAAGATATAAAAATTTCATAAAATATTATTTATAAGTTTTTTTATGATTTTTTATATTATAAAAAATTCTAATAAATTATAAAAAATATAAAATTAATAAAACATATTAAATAATTTAAAATTTTATAAAAAATATAAAAATTCATAAAACTTATAAAAATATAAAAAATTCAAAAAAAACCTCTAATAAATTATAAAAATAAGAAATTATTAAAAAAAAGAGTCGTTTCATCATGTATGCATGTAATTTTTTGTACATGGTTTAATAAAATTTTGTCGTTTATATTACTATCTTTCGTATTTGTTCTCAATGGTTTTTCATGAAAAGCAAAATGTATAAACAAATATTGGCTTACTAATTACATAATGTTTAACTAATATTAAGTTGCATCATGTGGTCAAAAAATAATGCGAGAAGTTAACTTATATTAGTGAGTAATTTAATTGATGAAGAACCAAAATTGAGCAAATTGGTTCAATGGACTATAATGTTGTCTATCAAGTCCAATTGAGGAGATACGTTGTCTTGGGTATCAGAGCGACTGACTCTCAAAAGAAAAACATAAGTGTGGTTGTCTAGATTGACAATACATCAGACAAGACCCAAGATCAATTTATTCTAGATTCACTTATAGATTTATTTACTTGTGATGTATTGATGTTTATAGTGGAACTTACCTTAATCTTGAGTAAGTAATTAACCGTGTATGTAACTTGTATAGCTTGATATATTAAAACCCTGAGTTCAATTGGTAATAAAGCTGAAAGTTGGTATGTTGGGTATACGACTTATGTATGACATAACCTTATAACAATGAAATTGATGGCCCAACAAAGAATAAATGATATACTCTCATTAGCATTACATGGTTGATGAAAAATAAATGTGACCACAGGTCATTTGTCTTAATAGACTTTTTCATGAAGGAAGAAGCAATGGTTACTATGAGATAAAATAATATCATATTGGATAAACGAATTTAACCTAAAGTGATAAAAGATATCCTATGAGGGTAACACACAAATGACAAAGTCATTGGACAAACATGTAAAATAAGTTGCTTTGGTAAAGGTATATCATAAAGGAGAGTTCAACCATGATACTTTTAGTGGATTAACTCCATGACTAAATAATGTTGTAATTAATAGACGAGGAGTCGAAATTTAATTTTGAATTATTTGAGCCTAATTATATATGTTCAACCAGTCTATCCACTAGCTCATCACAACCCTATAAGGATTGCATTTGAATCGATACGCTGAATTAATGAAAACAACGAATACAAAAATAGATTGCATGTATTACTATTCGTAGTGAATACATTTTCTCACATAAGAACAATAGATGACTTAGTGACTAATTTAATTTTTTTGAATTATTATTTCATTTATTGTAATAAATAATTGAATTTCAATGTGAAAATTAAATTAATAAGCCATCATAGTTTTACATAACAAGACAATTAAATTTATTTACTCATATATTTTAGTACGAAAAAGTCATCATGACTTTAATGAGAATAGTTTTAGGTTGAGAACATAATTTAATTGAGTGAATTAATTGAATTTATTTTAATTAAATAAATAATATTTTGGGAATATAAAACAGCTCATTAAGGTGGATAAATTATATGAGTTGGTAAAAAAACCATGGGCGGCACATTTGACATCTTTAAGGTTTCAAAAGGGAAGTGTTGCCCACCATACAGTCCCTGTGGGACTATGTGCGATTTTTATTAAAATATTATTAGTTTGTCTCTTCTTGTTCAAGTAGGACTTTTGTGATTCTATTTATTAATAAATCAGATGTTGAGTGTAGTCACTGATTTGTCGTAATTCAGTATAGCAAATTAAACTGGTTTTCGCATTTAAGGAGCTTGAATACAAATATTTTTATTTAGTTTTAGTTAAGTTTTTAGAATTTCATTTACATTTAATAAAAAGTGTAATTTGAGTCTTTTATTGACCTTAGGGGTCGAATGAAGCTTAAAGGTGAGCTAATATACTTTATGAGTGTGTAGGAGACCATTAGAGGGTGTACCAACTTAATATTGGTCACTTTGTTGCAACACAGGGAGTTTGATGTCGCAACATAAGGAGCAGAGCATAAGAATCCCAAGACTGCCTTCAATGTCACGACATAACCAAGGGATGTCACGACACACCCCTGAAGCTACCGTGAGTACAAGCACACTACTTTTGATGTTGTGAAACAAGAACTAGGGTGTCACAACATCAATTTTTTTACGGGGAAGTAATTATGAGCCAGGGGCATTTTGGTCAGCACAATCAAATATTAAGCACAGGAACGTCAGCTGACTTAGGGTTGAGGACGACAACAACCCTAACTCTATAAATAGGCTCTTAAACACTTGTTAAAGGACAACTTTCATACTTTATAATTTTCTTTTGTAATTTCAGTTTTCAGTTTTTCATTTTTCTTAGGCTTTAGGTTATTTTCAATTTTTCTATTTGCATTTGTCAGGAGACTTGATTTGTGGAACTTGATCAACTCTTTATGGATTTTGTACTTCAATCAATACAATTTAGGATTCTCTTAAACCTTCGTATCTTGATTCATTATTAATATTTATCTTTCGTATCAAGCTTATTGTGTTTTTTAGATCCATGAAAAACTAATCTTCTTATAGAGGATTAGCGAGTGGAGGTATGATTAATGGATTGTTGTGCAAGATTTTCTTAGTGGATCAATTGTTTGGGAGATGAAGAACTTAAACCAAGGTTTGACGACCCTAGGAAGTCATTTAGGTGGGAATTAATCCAAAATTTGTATGGCCTATCCGTGAACACCTTAGCCTCGAATCGGTTTGGACTTTGAGGTTGAGAAATAAGTAGTTCTTCTCGACCCGTTAGTTTAGTGGAAGATCGAAAGATCAGGGTAATGACTAGTTAATTGAACAGGGAACCCAAAGTGACAATTAGTTATGATTACCGAAGCGAGCTAATCACCCATGCTCAGATCTGATTCAGTTTTTATATTAAGTTTCCCAAAGTCTTTTCTTTATATTATTTTATTCTTTATTTACAAAAATACCAAAAATCTTTCTTTATGTTTATTCATAATATAACTTACTTAAAGTACTAATTAACTCTATTTGTGCTTAGGTTAGGATTAATTTAGTGGTCGCCTCCCTTGGGTGCAATCCTCGGAGTACTCACTTACTTCATTGTAACTATATTACAACCTGACCCTTATACTTGCAGACACCGCCTATTTGGTATATTTTGTGCAGGATTCTTACTTTGGACATTAGTACATTTGGAGGCAGTCAGTCACTCTATCAAAAATAGAGAGATTTATTCTTAAATAAATTTTATTTTTGTAAGAACTTGAGTAAGGTTTCTTGCCTATAGAGAGATTTAATTTTCCCTATTGGAAAATTAAAGTTTTCATTATGTGATCGGTTCATGAATTAGAACTCATTCTTTAAACAAATCAAAAGTTCGAAAATAGTGGAGAAGATCGTGTTGGTTGAAAGTCAAAAAAATGACTAGAGCCACTTAGTCGAAAACACATGTACTAATTTAGTAAACTTTATTGTTATAAATAACACAAAGGCTCAGATTTTAGAAAAATTGAAAATTTCCATTCTGCAAATAAAATAATTTCTAAATCGAATTTTTCCAATATACATAACATTGGACCAACCGACAGATAATGGGAATAGTTGTCAAATCGTTAGGGTCATTTTTCTGTTGAATAAAATATTCTCAATCTTCCATAAGTAAAACGATAATTGCAGGATCCTCTCCATTTTAACGATAATTTATTATTTAATTTTTTTATCTCTGGATTTTTAAGTACAATATATTAGTTTGGACTTTGAAAACTTGAAAATTGTTTGCTAAGAATTGTATAATATAAAATATTTTTGGTATGATTAGATACTATAAAACCAAAAATTTATTATCCAATGGTTGCAAACATTAGCACATGTCAACATGAAATATTCTAATGACTATTCCCATTATCCAACGGTTGGTTTGATGTCACATGTACATTTTGATTTTAGGGATTTAATTTCCAAAATGTGGGACCAATAAATGAATTTTTATATAATTATAATATGACATAAAATCAAAAATAGCCCTTAACGTTTGGATGTTTGGTCATTTTGGCCCTTAACCTTTTTTTGGGATCACTATCACACCTAATATTTTAGGGGGGTTCAAATTGGCCTGTTTTTAATGGAGATACTGACGTAGCCGTTAGGTGACTAACAACACTGGTTTGGAATTTTTTTTACTTCAACTAAGCCCCAACAATTTGACACCTAATTAAATTTAAAATTAATTCAAAATAAAGAATCAGATATTCAAACAAAAAAAAAGAAGACTGATCGATCCTAAAAACAAAAAACTCTTGAATTAGTTAATAAAGAGAGAGAGAGAGAGAGAGAGTAGACGGTGAACCCTAACTTGAGAAGGTAAGAAAATTGTGTGAAAGAAAATTACCTAAAGGTTATTGCAAAACCACATTTGATTTTGGATGATATATTGGGGTATGTTTTTAAAATTTTTCACTTTGAAAATATAATGTATATTATTTCGATTTATGTTTAGGGTTTTTGAGTTTGGGGATTTTGGTTTACGTTGTCGAATTTAGGGATTTTGGGTTAGAAGTTCTATTTGGGGATTTTCATTTAGGGTATTCTGATTTTGGGGATTTTTGTTTAGGGGTTTCAATTTTTAAGACGTTGGTTTAGGGTTTGCTACTAATTAAAAGAGAAATTTCATGTATTTTAGTTTTTGGCTACTAACGAAATCGAAATCCCTCAATAAACCCAAAACCCAAAAAAGAGGACTTTTTGATTGTTTCATTTGATAAATCTATATGTTTCATTATACTTTTTTGTTAAATGCATGAATTTTAGGTGAGGGTTATAATGTTTGTTGGTGGGGGCAATAGTTCTAGGCATAATTCAGTAGGTGAACTTATTGAAGTAGTCCTTCCATCTTTTGTTATTGTTATGTTATTAATATATAAACCTTATCAGATTTGATTCTATAATTATTAAATAATTTAACTTTATATGCATTCTGTATTGTTTATAATATTTAATATTTTGTTTGTCTATACATTTTCTAGTTGCACTTTGTTTGTTTGTTAGTATGGAATCTTATTGTTTTCTAACTTTTGTAATATGTTTTTTTATTGTTTAAATTGCAGATGTCTACAGAGGATGAATACTACATAAACTTGTATGTTAGGGGTAAATTTGTACATGATCCTTATGTTAGGTATTTAGGTAGTAAGATGGTGAAGCTTAAAGAGGATTTAGATACGATAACGTATTTTGAGTTGTGTAAAATAGTTAAAAAAGAGTTAGGTTTAATATAGTGAAACTAATTTATTTCCATGTACTTGGTAGTAGGACTTTGCAGGATAACCAGTAAGACTTTGTAGGATAACCTTAGGGTTTTGTGGAATGATAATAACACTATTGACATGTTGAATTACTGGGTTAAGTATAAAGAGATAGACCTGTATGTAGGGCATGAGATTGGCACAGCTATTTTTGTTGATGATGATTTAATGTTAGCTGTAGCAACTGTGGAAGGTGCTGGTGATGGTAACGAAGGTGTTGAGGTTGCTAGTAGTAAAGGTGGTGAAGGTGCTGAGGTTGCTGGCAATAAATGTGGTGAGGGTGGTGAAGGTTTAGGTGGGGAGGGTGTTGAGGTTGTTAGCAGTAAATGTGGTAATAGTGGTGAGGTTAAGGGTGGTGAAGGCTTAAATGGGGAGGGTGCTGAGATTGCTGGAAATAAAGGTAGTAAGTGTAACCCCTTAAACCAGGCCTAAACATTATGACCTAATTTGAGCAATTATATGGGCCATAAAGGCGGCCAAAACGTTTTTATAAGAAAAATCCATTTGTCCTTGAAACATGTCATTTTGAAAATATCATGTTCTTTTCAATAAAACTTATTTGTTCCTTTTTATTAAAATACTTGTATTATAACTTAGTTTTGAAAACACATTTGCAGCAGATACTAATTCTTAAAAATGTTTAATGATCATTTAAAACTGAAATCCAACATAAGCAATCTATGTAATAATTCCAAAATATCATAAAGGAAACTCCCTATGCCATAATCCACAATTTAAAATAAAGTCCCAAAAAATTTATTAAAACAAACCCAAATTAAAGTCCATAAAAATCCATAAATGATATAAAGTCCATAATTTATTAAAAAGTTTACATCCAAGAGCATCACAGAAAATATGCATCCAAGTCCTAATTACGAGGATAACCTGAAACATACACATAAGATGGGTGAGCTTACAAGCCCAGTGTAAGATCATCAAAATATTGTTACATAATAACACATCGATTAAACACATTCATTTTAATATGTATATCATATTCGTAGAAATATCAAATTACCATAGATACACATTCATGAATATATCAAGACATATTTATGTAATAATGCACATTATGAATAATTTCCTACCCATCTCTGCTACACACCAATATTGAGTTCCCAAGAACCCGTCCATCTAATAAAACATCATTTGTGGACAAACCACCACATAATTACCGATAAAAGGCCACATAACACATTGTGGTCAAGTCACCACATAATTGCCAATAACAGCCACATAATCGCAGATAAACTGCCATATAACTTCCACCTTTCACAAAACTCACCCCATACATGTGATATAGCCATTTGTCAAATTTAACACATATAATTCACTTTTCACATTTTTCACGCAATAATATTCATAATCTCACGTAACACATATTTCTCAATTTTACACATATGCATGTAAACATGCCCACATTTTCATATATCACAAAATATTCGCTTTTATTCACTTAAGCATACTTTAATATACTTTTCATATTAAATCATGGATCTCATTACATACACATATGTTACACATTTAAATCATTAACATACCAGATAAGCCATGTATTACATAACATAGAGATGAGATTTGTATGCATGTCATCATCACATACATCAACACATCACAAAACATGCCTTTCATGAAACTAATGGGTTTCTTCTTGATGAGTTTTTCAACTCCTCTTGGAGTACTTAATGTACTCTCAATTAATTATTTAATATCATATTATTAAAATAAAAGTGAACATATTACGCACAAATTAAAGGTTTAAATCCAATACCTTATCTTGTAGATCTGATTGCCACAATCCCTTTTAACGATTTCATTCAATCTATCTCGTAAGACACATAAGTAATGTTTATTAACTAAGATCCTTGATAACATTTTCGTCACTTAAAATATCGATTATTAAAAGTCTCATCAACGCTCACCCCACAATTTAAGACTCTCGAAATGAGGATTTCCAATTGTGAAGTTAGAGGTCTCCTTTACTAATATCGTTCGGCCCTTCAAAGTAGATATGAAATTGTATTAGTATGATAATAATAAAAAATAAAATATTATATTGACACTATGGCACTATACTATTCAACCAGGATATGAAACCTTTAAGTGAAGGATTTTACGATCCAAATAACCACACTTACATTTGATTCAATATGGAATGGTTTATGAATCGAGGAAGGAATGAGAGCAATGATTTGAGTGATCTAAAATTATTGATAAAGTGAAGATAAAATATGATTTTATTCAATTAAAGAGTCGGCAAGTGAAAGAGGAATAAAAATGAATAATCTCGACCACCAACAACGACGACAATGGTAGCTCAGTGGTGGTCCAACGATGGTAGAGTAGCAATCCGATGACAATCTGGTGATGGTGGAGTGACAGTTCGACAGTGGAGGGCTGTGGGGTTTCAACGAAAAAGAGGGGGAGAAAAGAGTGATAAAAGAAAATAAGGTAGAGAATGAGAAGGATCAGCGGTGGCTCGTGGCACCGGTCGGCAACAGAAGTCAGGAGAAGCAAGGAAGGGCGATGCTTATGGTGGCTAAAAGGTGTGTTGGTGGTCATACAAAGGTTGGTGGTGGTAGAGGAAGAGCAAAGATAAAAGAAAAGGGGTGGTGGTTCTTTCTTCCTTTTTTTTCAAGTTGAGAGAAAATAGAGGTGAAAGAAATGAAAAAAAAAAAAAAGGAATAAGGGAGAATGAAGGAGGTAAGGACGACAAAGGGTGGTGAAAGCTTGGTCAACTGTGATTAGGTTCAATGAACCACAACAAAAGGCAATATATGAAGTTTTGGCAAGGGAGGGAGATATAGAGTAAAAAGAGGATCATGTTACCTCAACATATGGTAAGTTTGACTCATAGAGAGGAAAAGAAATCCTCCTAAACATGGTAAAAATTGGGTGGATGGCAAGCACATTATGCACATGGAAATTATGTTAAATCTTTTTTTTTAAATATAATAATAACGGGACTTAAACTTAAGACCTTTAGGATAGCTTAAGTGCACTCAAGCACTTGACCACTTCACTTCCCTATTTTAATTCCTTTATTTTAAAAACATGGTGTGACCTTTGTTAAGGTTTGAGGCAAAATTGCACTATATAGAAAATAGTGTGAGGGAAGAGATTCAAATACAAGTCATCATGGACAGCTCCACCACTACTCAACCACTATACTTGATATTTATTAATATTAAAAGATCATTTAAAATAAATAAATAAATAATAACTAAAATTCGGGCGACCACTCTCTCTGTTCATTAACCCAATTTCTACTAACCTCATTTTTATGATGTGACAGTGAGGGTGGTGAAGGTGTTGAAGGTGTCATCATGGAGGTTTAAATAGTAGTGTTGAAAAAGCTGGTGAGGATGAAAGTGATAGTGATTCAAAGGATGAGAATGCTTATTTGATGAATGTGATGTACTTTTCATATGGTGATGATGATGAAGAGCTTTAATAAGTTAGGCAAAAGGTGAGGGAAGTGGAGGAGAAAACTAGTGGGAAAGTTAAGGAAACGGTATTTGATGAGATTGAAAGTGAAAGCTTTGAAGAGCAGTTTGAGGCCGAGGTCCCTGAAGAAGTCGAGGGTGAAGGACTAAATAATAAAGTTGGTAGGGAAGAAGAGGGAAATAAGACAAAATATTTTGATAGTGATGATCATGGGAGCATACTTGGGTCAGATGATGATAAAAAATACTGATGCTTGTAGATAAAGAAATAGGTTCCCCACATACAATCCAAACTCAGCAAGTTCACACTTTTGTATTAGGATGCTGTTTAAAAATGGTAAGCAATTCAAATTCGCAATTCGTAAGTAGTCAATGTGTTGTAGAAGGGAAATTAAGATAACGAAGAATGAACCAAATAGGTTTAGGGTTAAATAAATTGCATCTAAAAAGTGTAAATGGGGAATATTTGCAAGTTACAGTAATATGTCCAGGTGCATGCAAGTGAAAAGTTTTCATGTTGAGCATAACTGTTGTGATTTTTTTTCTCAGTCTGGCACGATAACTAGAAGCCAAAAAAGGATGCTATATTAGGAACCTATCAGCACACAAGAATCCATTGCAACAAAGAAGATGAAGAAATGAATTAAGATGTTATTCTGACTAAACATTTTGTTTGTTTGTTGAAATAGTTGCTTAACATGTTTTTTTGTTTGCCATTACATGTAATAGTTGCTTAAGATATTTTTTATATTTCAGGCTTCTAGGACTTGCTTGAAGTTGGTATAATAATGATGGTATATGTAACAATTTGATGTTGTATACCATTACTGCTATAGGCAACTATGTGGGTCTAAAGTCATTTTGTTAGTTACTATTTTGAACATGACATACAATGTCAAATATCCAACATTTTAGTACATGTAACTTCTTTTTTCAACAAATATTCTTTTGTTCATTTTGCTCGTAGACCTTTCATTATACTTCCCTCAAATTTGCTACAAATACAAATTCGAATGTGACAATTAATGTCAACAATAAAGTTTGAAGGTACTAGATATACAAAACACAAGAACATGACACCATACTTTTCAAATTTTAACATTCCTAAATAATGTGACACATAAGATAAATAATACACTGCAAAATAAACATACATTTTCTTATAAAACTCTTTTTATTTCTTGAGTGATTTAAATTTTTGCTTCAAGCTCTTAATCTTTGCGTTTAATTCAATATGATCCACAACATCATGATTGACCTCTTTTGTTTGGCTGTCATTGCCCACATTTTGCACACTACCACTTTCAAACATCTCAATATTATAGCTTCTACTACCACTCTCACACATCTCAGCAATTCCACACTTCATAATATGCTTCCTAAGTATTGTATTCTCTTTTGCAAGTTTTCTTTCGCTATCATGTAATTCACGTATTACTTCATTTGCCCTGTTACACAACTTATCATCATACCACTTAAAAAATTTGCATCCACCAACCTACAACTCACATAAAAATGTTTGACTTTTTATTATATAAAACCTACAATTCACTCAAAAATCTAATGCTATGATGAATTGTAGCACCAATTTATTCCAACCGACACAAATTCAAACAAACTAAAAAAATCTCCAATTCCTTATGAACCCAAAAACAAATTGGCTAACTGATACAAAAATCAAACAAACTAAAAAGATCCCTAATTTCTTATGAACCCTAAAACAAATTGGCTAAATATATGCTTACCCGAAAATCTGAGCAACCATTATACTTTCTACTTGGGTTTAAATTGCTCCACGAAGTTTCTCTCGGAGCTAACTTGTTACAGAAACATGTTATTTTCTCTCCATCATAAACGAACCCCCCTCATGATGAAGAAACCGGCTTCGAATAAGGCTACTTCTCCATTGATAACTTCCAACCACTTATGTCAAATAATATTTTCGATTCTTTTACTAACCCACTAGATTTTAAGCTTCGATTTCTGTAGAATTTTAGTGGAAAATGAGAGGATTCGAGATTTAGGGTTAATCATTTAGGAGCTCTTACATTGTATTAATTGTGTTCGTATGTGTTTAAGGGGTTTTTAAATTTTAAATTCATTTGTTGACATGGCATATAAGATAAAATAATGCCACGTCAGCATTTACATAAATTTGGCTCCTAGATGAAGTAAAAAAAATCCAAATTAGCGTCGTTAGTCACCTAACGACCAGGTTAACATCTCTGTTAAAACAGACCAATTTGACCAAAAAAACGTTAGGTATGAAAGTGATAAAAAAAAATGTTAAGGGCCAAAGTGACCAAACAGCTAAACGTTAGGAACGAATTAAGGCGAGCAACTTAATTGATATTATTGAAATTTTCTTAATGAATTATATATATATATGCTTTTTATATTTTATATAAAATCAATAAAAATGATCATAATAAAATTTATACCCATAACAAAATGAATTTTAAATATATAAAATTAGCATTTCTACCCAAAATTCATTTAAATTTTATATAAACTTTTTTTCATTATATGTTGGATGTATATGAAAACATGCTTATTGGAAATATTCAAGATTTCTTCTCTAAAGGATGTTTGACAACAAAAAAAATGATCAAAGTCAAAGTAATAGGAGGTATTATTTAAGTATCCCAAAAGAAAAAGGGGTTGGCTTTGGTTGTAAACACACCACACCAAACTTTGATTAATTAATGATGCATGTGGTTGTTATGAATGTTGTCCTCCTTTCTTAAAACATATTAAAGGAAATCTTAATTTTTTTATTATTAAAGTTTTGAGTAAATTAGCATATTTAATAATTTATTTTATGTAAAAATTTTGTAGATAATTAATTGATATATTGGATGTGATTTTTTAATTATTCGATAAGTAAAATTAAGAAATTATCACATTTCATTAATAGATATTTAAAATAAGTAAATAATATATTTTTTTTTAATTTCGCTTGTAAAGTTGAGAAAATCCCACCACTAATGTACTAAACGATAATCCTAAAACTATTTTGATAAAACGATATCTTTAACTAATATGATAAAAATATCATATTGATTTGCGACTTTATGTACAAAGTACAATTATATTGGTATTCAATGTTCTAACATATTGTATACGAGGGAAAGGTACACATACATTTATTACACATACAAATAGAGAAAGAAAGAAAAGGGTGTTATATACTCAAATGAAAGATAAATGACTTGATGATTTTATTCACATAGTTTGAGCCTTCTAGAACAAGTTTTAAATTAGCTAAAAATAGTAAAAAAAAAAAAATCAAATAAAAAATCATTTGGTAAATTTTAAATGTTAGGGATATTGTGTTATTCACCTAATAAATCTCAAACAATTCGTCCATTATCTTTTTAGTTTAATACATATTTGCTACTTGATGCAAACTTAATTTTTTAAGTATTTTTCTGAATCTAATAAATAATGTCAACTTGAGGGACATGGTAAATACATTAACAACTTGATCTTCACTTTTGCAAGTCTCTAATTCAATTGTCCTTCGTCACTTTAAGATATAGTAGAAAGTAATATTTAACATCAATTGCTTGCTTCTTCCATATAGTATAGGATTATTTGACCTTAGTAGTTGAGTTGTTATCACAAAAAATTATAATGACTCTTATTTGCTTGAATCATAACTTTTTGAGGATTCTCCTAAGCCTAATAGTTTGACAAGCACAAACTATAGCAACAACAAAAATAACTTATGTGCTTACTAATGTGACGATGGATTGTATCTTTGATGATCATGAAATAGCCCCTGTGACAAGTATAAAAACATAGCCTGAAGTACTCTTTCTATCATATTGGTCTCCTATATAAGCATTATCAGTGAAGTCAATAATCAAATTTGGCTTTTTACTTTTCTTTTTTTTTTTTTTTGTAATACATCCCAAAATTCTTGATTCCTTGTGGGTAACTAAGAATTCTCTTGGAAACTAACATGTCTACATATACCTACTAATAAGATTCATATAATATATAATGTCCGATCTTCTAGCAGTAAGATCTCCATAACCCTACAATTTGCTTGTAAAGTGTGCTATCCACTTTCTTTCCCTCACATTCTTTATTTAGCTTCAAGCCAAACTCAATTGGAGTATTGGTAGAGTTACAATTGTTCATCTTGAGTTTATTCAAAATTTCTCCTCCATACTTTTTTTTTGGGAAACAAAAAAAACATCATTAGATTACATCAATTCTAGGCCAAAAAAAAAATAATGTATCTTCCCAAAATTAAACATCTCAAATTCATGTATAGCAAATATCTTGAAAACATCAAACATGACATTATCATTCTTAATAAAATAAGTACACGAAAATTTTCTCATAATCTCCGATTTTAACAAAAAAATATGTGGTCATATGAACATTTCTTAAATAATAGAATTTTCCTTTTCATATTTCTAGTTAATGAAAAAAATATAAAGTTTAACATTTTTATTTATTATTATATTATTATGAATTAATTTAAAAAAAGTCTTTTAACATATTTAAAATTATTGGATAAATTTTCTTATGAAGTAAATTTACTTGACCAAATATTTCAATAAAATAATTTTTTTTATAAATGTGATAAATGTCATAATAAAAAAATTCAAAATATCAAAATTAATACTATAATAAATAACAAAAGATATCTTAATGAGCTCAATTTTTTGTTTCAAATTTTGTTTATTATATATATATATATATATATATATATTATAAATCATAGTGATAGGTGAATTACAATCCAACTCATTCATAAATATTTATTTTACTTACACAATGCTGGTAAGCTCCGCATACCCATATAGCCCAAATAATAATTGATAACGTAATTAAAAATGAGAAAGCAAAAAATTGAGCTGTTAAAAGGCGAAGGCAAAAGACTGACACAATCAGATTTTCACATAGAACAAACCGACGAAACAAAGGTAAAAGAAGAAAACGATTGAACTATTAACTCCAACGCACCCATAGCTCACCCTCTCTCCCTTCTGCACCTCCTATCATCCTCCAGACCTTTCATCAGCTCAAATCCACACTGGAAAAACAAAAAAAAAAAAAAAAAAAAAAAAAAAAGAAATAAGTGGATTTTCTTTGAAATATGAACAAATTCATAATGGGGACACCAGCTAGCAATATTAGTTAGGTATAGTGTGTTCATAGCTTGAGTCGAGTCTAGTCTAAGTATAATATTAAGATACTTTATACTTGTTCAAATTCGACCCAATCTGAAATATAGACTTAAAATTTTATCTAAATTCATCCATATTTGTAAAAGATTAATCCTAGTCTATTTTAGGCTTACCAATATTATTTTTAAATTTTTTAAAAATATTTATATTATATTATTTTAATAATTAATAATTTATTATTTATTATTGAATTTTTTATGTAGTAATCTTAATATTATTTTAATGTTTTAGATTAGAGTAGTGTTATATATTTATTATAAGTTTATTTTTTTTAATATGTCACAAATTACATAATATATAAATATAAAAATATTATAAACTTAAAAACGGGTCGATCTCGGGCTTTAAATGTTCAAGCCCGAGCCCAACCTATATTTAAAATGGACGTAACTTTTTGCTTCAAACCCATTTCTCGAATTTAATATTTTTATTTAAACTCTTTCAAATTGTAGGCGAACTTTCTAATCCAAATAAGTAAAAGTTGTAGTTACCCAATCTAAAATATTCACCCAAAGTAGTTTTCAAATAAATGGTTTTGTCTTTGATTTACAAGTAAAGTTGAAATATGTAGGTAGTGGGTGCATGGTGTGGTGGTGGAGGGTCAAACTACAATAACGACCTTATAGACTTTGATTCACAAAATTGGCAACTCAAGTTCTTTTAAGCCAATTTCCACCCTTTTACTTCTTATAATAAACCATATACTTAATTCCAAAAAAACAAACATATACTGATTTTATGGGATTTGTCTGCCATTTTACACCTTCCCTTTTTTCACTCCCACCATTTCCCTCTCCGTTAACCAAAAAAGACATTGAGTTGAATGCTTTTTGCTTCTTTTTTTTTTTTTTTTTTTTTTTGGTGCCTTTCTTTTTTAGCCCAAAATTAGTCTAAGTGGATTGTACACATATGAGTCTCTTTCCATACAGAGTAATCCAATGATACTTACATTGTATTTGGGTCAATTTTAAGTTTAGGTCCCTTTCATTTTTGATGAATTAAGTTTTGGATTAAATAGATTTGGGTAAGGTTATCTTTTTAAGAAAAAATGATTAAGATTGGAATTATAGAAAAAATTTGGATAAACCTCGAAAGCCTACAGCTCCTGAAAGGGACGAAGGCAAAAAGCATTAGGCAGCATGTGGGTAGACTGATTTGTTACGTAAAACAAATGAAAGGGCCCTTTAAAACCCAAGCCATGCCAAACGCCTGCAGCCCGATCTTCAAATTGAGCTCCTACCCATTAACTTATATTTTTATCTGCAAAAAGTTAGCTTTTTCAACGTTTGTCTAATTTTCACACATAAATCAATGTGAAATTATATACCTAATAATTCTAAATATAATGTGTTGTGTAGATTTTTTGTCTGATAGTGTGCATTTTGTTATAAAAATATTTTACTATCATTAAAGGTTTTTTCAACGATGATTTAAAAATTATAATAATAAGAAAAATTTTAAAATTGTTTCTCTTCGTTTACTTCTTATCTTTTGTTTTTGCTTAACGATGGTTTCAGCTTCCGGGCTGGCTATCGTCCTTCCTCTCCTATCAACCCTTTTTGTCTTCTTCTCATTCACTACACATGTTTTTTTTTTTTTCAGTTTGCAAATCTATTTTGTTGATATCTTTGTTACCTTCACAAGATGTGATGGACAGATGATGGTGTTTGTCGTTCTCTAAAACTCCACCAGCCACCAGTAGTTTTTCTTAGAAAGTGGGTGGCTTTTCGTCAACTTCTTAATTTGTTTCTGTTTTGAGAGTATTTCAGAATAATAAATTATTTCACGTGTCGATTTGGAATTTTTGTTGTCTTAAGTTTTGAATTTTTTTGTTTGTTTTTTCATTATTTAATAAGTCTTCAATTTTAGAAGTTTTGGCTGCTCTTGTAGCATGTTTTTTAGTCTTGTTTATGCATGTAATCTTAGTTGTACAAATGATTTTAGAGATGATTTTGTTGTCGTCCTCTCTAATTTGGTGAATGCTCGATTCCTTTATCAATTTTTGCTCGCTGCTTTGGACCATCCATGGCCGATTTTCTTATTGTATTAAGTGCTTGCAATCACTCCAGATATGTCGTGCTTAAGTTGTAGCAAAGGCAATTGTCAATGTATCATAATGTTTTATTGATGCTAAGGCTAAAGCCTTTGTTGTGTCGATGGAGTTTGCCCTTCATCATCTACGACGAGTGTTTACTATTTTTTTTTTTGAATTATATGGTTCCATTCATTAATTGAATAATGAATTTACCTCTAAAAAAAATATTGCTAACATTATAAAATAAAGAATAAAAGAGAATATACGGTAAGACAAATAGGAGAACAAAGAGAAGTACATATTTTATTGATCAATAGAGATATTTAAAATATATCTCTAAATTCTATTATTTATAGACATAAGAAGTATAAATGAAATAAAATTATATTCTTAATGGACATTAGAGTCTTAAAGCATATCAAACTTCTTATTCTAATAGTCATCCACTTCTATAATAATAAAATATTTATAACACTCTTACTTAGATGTCCATCGATAGATAATGCACCTCGCTAAAACTTTACTAATATAAAAACCCTAAGGGAAAAAAATCTTAGTGAAGAAAAAAGAGTACACATATCTATAATACATATAACATGCTGCCTCATTAAAAATCTTACTAAGAAAACCCAATGGGACAAAACCTCAATTAAGGAAAAAAGAGTACTATGTGTATTTACTCTCCTTCATAACAACATCACATGACATCTCATATTCTACATATTTCAATCTTGAATACTAGCTTTTCAAATGGTTACTTGAATGAGTTTGCTAAACGTTTAAATCATCATTCTTTTGGAATCCATGGGTGAGGAAGAATTTTGGGGAAATATATTTTGATCTCTTCAAGAGTTCCAACAATAATTATAACAAACTTTGATAATGATCCTTCTATAATAATACATTTGTTCAATCAATTCAATAAATATTTATGCAAATATATTGAACAATTTCTCGAGAATTTCTACATGCTTCTAGCATTATAAATCTTTAAGTATTTTAATACAAACTTCCACTATATAGTGATTCATATAATTGTTATTACAATTGTTGAGACCTAGTGCCCATAGTGTAGTATTTTTGTCTAAGTTTACTTGTATTTTTTGAACAAACTAGTTTAATAAAATATCTATTAGTTACATTATACTCTTTGTATATTATCCTCAACGTTTTTGCACGCAAAGCAAAATGAAAGTAAATATTGACTCACTGGTTATCTAATGTTTAATTAATACTAAGCAATATTATGTGGTTGAATCATAATACGAAAAGACAATTTATATTAGTAGATGAACCTAAACATATCATTAGTCTAACCAAAAATGAGCAAACCAATTGAAAGACTAATATGCCACTATCAAGTCCAATTTGGGAGATACTTTGTCTTGAGCATCGGGGCAGATGACTTCTAAAAGATAAAGACATAGATGTGACTAACTGAGTTAACAATACATTGGATAGGACCCAAGTAGAATAGATCCTAGATCCATTTATGGATTTATTCACTTGTGACGTTCATAGTGTGACATACCTTCATCCTGAGTGGATGATGGACTATGTATGCGCAATTCATATACTTTGATGTAAGTAAAAACTTGAGTTGAAATAGATAAGGAAGCGAACGCTAGTGCATTGGTATATGACTTCTACAGTATATAATACTATTCAAAATAGTGGAATTTATAGCCCAACTAATGGGTAAATGATATCCTCTCATCGACATTACATGTTAGATGAAAAGTAAACGTGGTCACGGGTCATTTTTCTTTGTGATAAATGACTTGATTACTATTTGATAGTAATTGTCTTTTCATGAAGGAAGATGTAATGGTTACCATAAGATAAAATAGGATCATATTGGGAGAAGTAATTTATCTCAAAAAGATTAAGGATATCCTATGAGAGTAATACACTTATGACAAGGTCATTGGATGAATACTAATTAAGTAGCTTTCTAATGGTATGTAATTAGGGATAGCTCAGTCACGATATTATAGTGGAATGACTTCATGAATAAATAAGTTTATAATTTATAGGCGAAAGCCGGAACTTAATTATAAATTATTTAAGCCCTAATTTTTATATTCCTAATCTGCCTCTCCGCTAGCTCGTTGAAACTAGAAATGAATTGCATGTAGAACCAAATGAATAGAAACGAATGGAACTAATGAAGTTAGAGAAATGAGTCACATTCACAAATGAATGCATTTTCTCAATAAGTATGAAAATGACTTGAGAATTAATTTAAGGTTTTCAAATTATTATTTAATTAATTATAATTAAAGAATTGAAGTTCGAAAATGGAATTAAATTAATGAGTCACTATGAGTCCGTTGAATATGGAAATTAAATATATCTCCTCATAGATTCTTTTACAGTAAAGCTATCATGACTTTAATAGAATTAGAATTGGGTTGAGAAAATTATTTAATTGAAAAATTAAATTAGTTAATCTGATTAATTAATTAAATAATATTTAATTTTGGGAAATAGAAAATATATATTGGGTTGGATTAAATTATAAGTGTTGGGTCAAAAGTTTAGGAAATACATATAATTGGATCAATACATGAGAGACCCAATCTGCCTCACGTTACATGTGAGGGGCAACAACTCTAAAAGAATCTAAGAGGGTGTGCCGCCCCTTCTCTTCTAATTATACTAGAAAATTTTCTATTAAATAAATATTATTTGTTTAAGTATTTTTCAGCCATCATTCTCCTATCTCTCTTTATAAATAGATGACACTAGTAAACCTATTTATACATAAGTTTCACATATTGTTATTTTGCCAAGAAGTTGTGTGAATTTAGTTCCTAAAAATAAATTCTATTTTATGGGAATTGAAATTTCTATCGGTTTCTATTTGAAAGAATTACTTTTCTACTGAAAGCAATTAAATCGTTTCTTGTTTTATCTTTGGTTAGTGTTGATTGAGCCCACACTCGACACAATTCGAGGTACGAGAAGTTCATTTAGTTGAAAGCAGAAAACGATATAATTCCATCTTGCACAAAGCGCATGTACTTTTCAGGAAAATTTTATTACTATAAATATCACACACCGGCTCGGTTTTCAAATTTTTAAATTGCCACTGTAGTTGAAAATTGTTTTCTAAACTAAAATTTTTAACAATTGGTATCAGAGTCAGGTTATTCCATGTTTATAGAATAAATCGATACCAAATTCTATCTCTTTTTCATTGATAAAAGAAGAAGATGAAAACGAAAAAGATCATATTTAAGTTGTTTGACTCGACAAAAGAAATATTCAAATCTAATCTAAAAAGAAGAAATCAAATAGATTTATGAAAACAAGAAAAACAAATAAACTAACTAAAATAAGAAATTTAAGGATAAAGAATAAATATTCAAAATAATAAATAAATAAATAAACGATAGAATAAAAAGTGAAAGATGGATTGAATAAACCGATGGATAAAATAGATAGATGGATAAGTGTCCAATTGAACCCTTTGAGATATAAACTCCAACAAACTCAATTAATGACCCTAATCAACCCTTCAAGAAACAATATTTGGAAAATTGAATAACAAAGAATGAATTCTCATGACTCTTTTAAGAAAATCAAGAAGAAAAATGCTTCTAAAAATTTAACACTCCGATACACTACCCGATCGCTGGGTCCGAGTTACAATGTGTTGCATTTGTTTCCAGAATAACTACAATCATATTTTGTACAAATTTCACCATTAAATAATTAATTTCAATCAAAACATGTATGCCATACTTAGACAATTGTTTCTAGGTCTTACATGAGCTTACGAAAGCTCTAAAGTTAACTCGAGACCGAAAATGACCAAATTGTAACAATTTCAAAACATTAGGTTGACGTCGTGAGACAACATAATGAGTAGGCCTCATTACAATGACCAAAACTCGACATTTTGCCGTGGCATGGCAACCTAGTCTTGTTGCGATGGTCACTGTTCGACGTCGCGACGTGACATACTATTTTCAAATGGTTAAATTTTGGTACTTGTTTACAAACACCTAAAACTTTTCAATTTCAATTTCAATAATAATTTCAACCAAATTTGTATACCAAATGAGTTCATTATGTTTAAATGTACCATTTATTCATACAAACATTCAACCATTTCTTTCAAATCCTTCATTGGACTAATTGGCATTTATATACATATGCATATTAACAAATTACCAAATAGACTATTAATGTATCACAAAACATGTCTAACCCAAAAGTTATGACATTTATAATTTCATATATATAATATATGGCCAAACTGAATTACCAATTCCAACTCAACCTAGGTATATGCCATATAACCAACAAAATAAACTATACAAACATTGTTAAGGTCTATGATTTTTGTCTGGATGCTATAGTCGATGCTCGGGACCTCGGTATAAACCTAACATTTGCACGAAAAACAAACTATAAGTTAAGCGATAAAGCTTAATGGTATTTCTATGATTCAAGTCAACATACAAATCAACTACATAAAATCAATTTCAAATTCAATATCAACCAATTCATATACAATTAATCTATTCCGATAACCAATATCAATTGTAACAATTCAATTAAATTAATCACTTTCATTTTACCTCAAAACCATATTATTCAAAACAATATAAATATGTAATAATTTTAGTGATTTGAATCAAAGAAATACAAATCGAAGATTTAAGTTACTCTTTGTCGAATCTCGTCTTTCCTTTCCCTCTTGATGGCCTTGCATCGTCTTTAGCTACGAATAATAATCCAATAATACACAATATCAAATTCCAGCTCAAATTACAATCAATTAAAAGTCACATATATTTTACAATTTGTTCAATTTAGTCCTTAAACCCTAGACAAGCAGAACTTTCCATTTAAATCTTTGGATTAAATTCGATTTCACATATATTCATTTGGTACCTTCAATTTTCTATTCCTACCAAAATTTAATAATATTTTTGTAACACCCCAAACCCAGCCTAAAAGTTAGGCCCGAGTCCGACGTGACACATTGAAGTGTTTTAGCGAAAACCTTGTTTTTATTGAAAACCTTTCATAAAGTAAAATGTTGAGTACAAACTCCTTTTTAGTTGCGGAATTTTTATTTAAAAAAAAACAATCAATAAAACTTGGTATTTTAAAATGGAGTTGCGGAAACGTAATAATTGAAAACAGCCATACCTTAGGACAATAAATAATGTTCTACCTCCAAAATATAAAACATAATAATATAATAATCCCACAAAATAATAATAACCAGAGAAAAGGCCTTATTACAATCCAAACCAAAATAATTTCAAAATACTAGGAATTTTAAAGAAAATCCAAATAATAATATCTTACTAGCTAGCCACCTCTAAGTCCCACCATCCGTTGAACCGCCTACTGAGGGTCACCTGAAAAATTTAAAAAAGAGGGGGTGAGTTTCAAAAAACTCAGTGTTACAACCCTCAACGAGTATAAAGCAATCATCAGTCATTCTGGGCCTGAGCCCAACTTAGTAGCGGTGGCCTTTTGGCCGAAGCCCATATCACATTAATATCACAATAATATCACAATAATATCATACATGCAATGCTATGCAAACCCTCCCAATAGTCCATCCGCTACACAACGTTTCCCTTCCAACCTTATACACCTGTGGGGATTTTTAAATCGACCCACCCATCCGCTACACAGCAATGGCAGCCCGGTTGCGGTACTACCTAACATTGCAACAAAGCTACTAATCATATATTGGACTTAAAAAGCCAACGGTGGATCCACGGTCGTCAAGCAACCATGCGATCCTCAAGTTCTTCCTCCGTACCATACTTCCCACCCATATGCAACCTAAACAGAATATCATATGAATGCAGCATGTCATACATGTAACATAAACTTACATTTAACCTATAGGGGTATTTTGGTAATTTTTTAATAGCATGGGTTTTAAATTACGAACTTTTGGCCCGTCAACATGTCCTCGTTGGCTAAAGTGAACAGACACTATGCACCAGGTAGGATTCTGGAGAAGAGGAGGTGGGTCATTAAGACCGCTTAAATACCAATATCTCCCTAGATCCAATCCTAGACATACATATGCCTCTTGCCACACTCTAACCTTATGACTTGTCCACAGACGAATTTGATAAATTAATAAGTTTTATGCTGTTTAAGGATTTATTAGAACTAGGCCTAAAAGTCCATTATAAAACCCTAGCAAGTCTACAGGCTTTCACACACTCATATAGCCCATCAGACCCAATCACATTCTTACGACCTGTTAGGCTCAATCACACTCATATGGCCCATTAGGCCCGAATCCATTCCAAATCATTCAATAAACTTAATTAGCTCATCACATCTTACCAAGTTATCAACATTTGCTTATTTAGGCTCATGGGCCCGTCGGGCCCATTTGGCCCATTCTGGCCAGTTGGCCAAAACATGACCCAAGTCCATGAGATCACTCATGGGGTCTCTGGTATCATATCAAATATCCTCTTACGAGTGTTCACGCACTCGCAAGACTACTGTAGCCAAACTTTTGACTTTTCGGCATTTTAGGATTTGCCGATCTATTGTGTGTTTAGTGTATGTACACCCCTTCGGCTTTATATTAAACTATCGAATCATAGGGTAGAAGTACACACCTTACTACCTGGAGTACTAAGTACTCATAATCGTCAGAACCTATATTCAAACATTACACTCCATTAGTCACTTACTTAATAAATTAAAATAAATCCACTACAACCACTCACCGAAGGACAACCTATACTTGCCTTGATTGACTGTGATTTGCCTAATTAATCCGAGGTCCATTGTAGTCCCCCTTTCGCATCCAGGCGTAAAGTCCCGAACCGCCGATACCTTATGTCGCTTAAACTTGGGAGTAGTGGTCACTTGCTCACACTCAGTCGGCATCTTTACTAACACTTTACTAGATCCCCCTTTGCTCATCGTAAATTCCTTATCAATCGGCCAAATGAATGCAATAGCTAGTCCTAGAAGATTTAGCCAATGCGAGGAGAATAAAAGATTTGAAAGAGGGAGAGAATGAATATTCGGTTAAGTAACTGAACAAAAAAAATGATTACTTTGATCAAATTGTGGAAGAAAAAGGGTGGCACACAAGGGATTCGGAAAAAAGGAATACTAGACTTTAGGGATCAAGAATATTTGGCACAAAAGAAATAGACCAGAAGTAAAGAAAAGAAAAGAGTTTGATGAGAAGGAAGGGAAGAAATCGGCGCAAAATAGAAGAGGAAGAATAAGGGATTTCGGCTTTCAGGTATTTGGAGAGAAAAGTAGTTTTCGGAAAAATAAAAAGAAAGAATTTGGCATTAGCCTAGACCCAAAAATCGACACCTATTTATAGCCTATAGCCAAATTTCCTATCCCCAAATTCCCAATTCGGCTCAACCTCTTTCACATATCTCATCTCTTAATTTTTCTCCACGATAAGCTCCTCAATCCCTTCCTAACTTTTCTCTTCTGATCACTTTCCTTGGAGTCCATCATCACACCACCTCCAACCTTCTAGAAGGCCAAAATTAAACTCCTAAAAATACTAAGCTAGGATTTGAACCTAGGATCTCCTTGCCAGCCTATAACGCCACCATCCTATACCCTAAGTGGCGTCACTTAGCAACTCTACCACAAGGCTCTTTGATGCCATTTTTCCCTATTTTTATTTAAAAGCCCAACTACTCACCGCTCTGGTTCCTTTAATAATTAATTAAAAATTCCTTCTCCTCAAAGTTCGAACCCAGCACTTCTCCAACACCCCTAGACACTCCAAGTTTATTAAACCCTTAAAGCCAACATGTCATTTTTCATTTTCTTTTGTTTTTTTTAAAAAAAATTATGAAACCCAAAGCCCAAAGTCCAATTCATCTAGGCCCAAAATTCGGGGCGTTACAATTTTTGTATTTTATTCAATTTGGTCCCTAATGTACAAAGCTAACAATTTGAGTTTACAAGTAAGTTCTTTTCTTAAACTAAGCTTAAATTGTATCAATTTAACACCTAAATCATTTAATTCTCAATAATGACATCTCATCAGAACTTCACCAATTGATCAAATTGATCTATGGGTTAGCTTAATCAATCTTCCAATATAAAAAATATATAAAAATAAAAGAAAAATGGCTAAGACTTACTTGAACTTAAGGACCAAAAGCTTCAAAACTTAAGAATGGTGTCAAGATTCTTATTGTAACCTCCCCAATCTGGCCTGGACGATAGACCCAAAATTGGGAGATTACATTAACCCCCGAAGTGGCTCGGTCTTTACCAAAATCAATTTTCATTTAAAACACAAGTTTATTTAGGTGATTTACAATTTATATCCTAGTTTAACTTATTAAAGATAGCAGTGGATTTAAAACGTAAATCACTTTTTTTTAATAAAACAATTCAGTTTAATAAAATATTAACAAATAATAATCTAAATGAGATGCACCTAATAATGAAATTAAAACCGAATCCCAAGCCACGATTCATAATGAAAGAAAATGGAAAATAACTCGATCTCCTAAGGAATTAAAAAGAATAAAATTAACGAAAATAAAGATGGAACAAAAGTCGAGACCCTCCGAGTGTCGTGTCTGCATCGTAACCGAAAGGATTATCTAAAAAGATGGAAATTAGGGGAGTGAGATATAGAAGCTCAGTGGGGGTCTTTTTACAATAAATCAAATCAATATTCGAATATGCATGCTAATCATAATAATCAAATCAATAAGACAATTCAATTTTGTCACTTTAGACAAGCAGAACATTAATAATCAGTCGAAGTTAATTGAACAAATCAACTATAGAGTCATAATATCATTCACATTAGATATATGCATCTTTATCATTTTAGTCATTTCATCATGTACTTTTCAATGAGTATGCATAATATGTCATGCAACTTTCATTTTGATGTTTCATTTAGCATTCATTAATCCTACCCTCAACTACTAACGCTCCAAATAGGGAGTTCCTCAGAACTCCTTCTACCTTTTCGCTCCATTTCGTGGACTTAAAACCACTACATCTCGTGGACTTAATACCATTACATTCATTGGGTGAAGATAAAAGCTGCCATTTGGCTAAGGATCCACAACTACTCGCAGATAAAAACTGTTAGAGGGATCGCGGACGTCGAGTAAAATAAAATTACAGTTTGAATCTGTCGTTCTGTAAGTACACAATAAGATTGTCGCAGTTGGAATCTGCTATGGCTGTGAATACACAACGAACATTCACTTATATAGTTACTATGAACTACCAGTCTTCCACCTTTCATATCATTCCTCCATGCATATGCAATATAAATATAATTAGATTTTTTTCAATTCATTCATTCAACATTCTATCTCATTGCAAAAACAGGGGCAATTAATAAATCAATCATTATAAAGAAAGCAAACATTTATTCGACATGAATAGCATTAGTAAATATATATAATCATTCACGAATTTAAACAATCATTCATAAGCAATTATATCACATTGCTTAGTTATACCTATAGGTTGTTTCTGGAATTTTCAAAATAAAAGGAAAATAAATGGAAGGAGTGAGATTTGAACCTAAGACTTCTAAGGAATATATGATCGTTGAAATTAGAGTTTTAAAATTTATAAAAGAATGATCAAAACCTGAAAACTAACTCTGACAATGATTAAAGGCAAGTGTACCTATCAAATAGTAGTATAGCTTAGGCAAGACCGGATATCGAACCCAAAAGAACTAATAGTACTAATACTAACTTTCTTTTTATTATTTAACCTTAAAAATAGAGTGAAGTTGCTTTAAACTATATTGACGAAGACTAAACTAAGGACACAAAGACAAAAAGGACGAATAGGAAAATAACTTTGAAGGAAAACTCAGTTGATTACGACGATACCCTTTAGGAAGAATCCACCTAGACTTCACTTGTTATCTGACCCTAAATTATATGATTTCTTTACTTAGCTTGATCCGTAAGACTCCCTAACCTATATTAAACCCTCTCTCGAGGCGAATAACGTCTAACCCTAGGTTAATTAGTGGAACTCTCGTTCGCTTATAATAACCCCCTAGGATAGTAGTAAATCGATCAATGGACTCCCATATTAGGTTTCACCCTAATTCGGTAAAATCTCGTAACCCTATCTCTAGGCGTTCGATCAATTTCGCTTAATTATGTTAGATCTACTCTTAGGCAGGGTCTATTCCTCCTCTACCTAAGCACATTAGATTTGGATTAAGCAACATAATTAAGAACAAACTAAGCAATTATCATATAACTTAGAAATCAAATAACAAAATTCATCTAGGTTTTATCCCCTTCAGGTATCTGAAGGGTTTAGTTTATAATGAATAAGGAAAACATCTCAAGAGAAAAGATAAAACAAAATATAAGAAATTCCTAAAACTCCCTGAAGGAATTGAAGGAGAATTCTACAGTCTTGAGTATAATTCCGGCTTCTTGGGATGGATCAACTGGCTAACTTCGAGCGATTCCCACAATTCTAACCTTTTCGGCTTGGCTCCTTGGCCTAGCTCGACCTCGGTTTCGGCTTCTACCGAACTCCCCTTTCAAGTTACCCCATTGGGTGTTTATATAGACTTTGAGATGCCTTACTTGGCCCCTGAGTATCCTAATTCAAGTAGAATTCCTAATAGGGTGTTTGAATAGGCTTTGGAATGTGTTTCTTTGCCTCCAAGTATCCTTTCCTGAATGAAATTTCTCTTTCCAGCGACAGGGACTCGACCATGGCACACGCCCGTGTGAATCGTGGCCAGGCTGTGTTCAGACTTTTAATGAGGCACGGCCGTGTGGTCTTTGGGCCAGGCCGTGTCGATTTCTCTCTTGGCCCAATTTGGTCCATTTTAAGCCCGTTTCTCGTTCTTTTCATCATTGGGTGCTATCCTGAGTATAAAATATGAAAAGAAAGGATTAAGAGCACCTTTTTACATAAATCAAAGGATAAATCATCCAAAAGTATGCTAAATGTAGGATTACAATCTGTTACTTTTACGGTTTATCAATATACAAACTACTTAACCATCAAGCCTAAGGTTTATTTCTTATTTATTTTATTCAATTAATTATATATATTCATTTCTGCTTCCACTTACATTTTTTTTATTACTTTACATGTTTACCTAACTTTTCTTTAACTTATTTAACCTATAGTTTTTAATACTCTCTTATTTTAGTTTATATATAATAATTAATACTCATAGTCAAGACTCACTATTAATATTTTAATTAATTTTTACCCTTTTTCCAATTAGGTCCTAACTCAATTAAAACACACTATTTTCAATTTAGACCTCTTAATCAAGTTTCATTTTAGATTAATACAATAACATCTAACCCCCTAAATTTCAGGGTGTTTCACTTTTTTTTTCTAGCAACCGGTTGGAGGAGATGAATTTATCTCTCATTCCACCGAAAATCAACTTTTACAGTTGGATTAAACTTGATCAACTTTAATTAAATCATATGTTAATTATAATTAATATTAATTTACTTATTTAAATCAAATGTCATCATACCATCCACTAACCTTATTTTAGTATAGTTTAATTTCTATTTTGGACCTTTGGTTAATTGTAATTTAAGTCTCCAAGCCATTTACTAATTTAAAATCCATAGCGATTATATTTACAATTTCATACCTAGTCCTCAATTAAACACAATTTCGGCCAAATTAACTATCTAAATTTCAATTCATCTAAATAATAACTCTGTAAATATCCTTTTTTAATATTTATGGACTCGATTTATAGAAACAGAGTCCTGAAATGACATTTTCTAACACTATTGGAAATCGAGTCATTACAATTCACCCCCTTAAAAAATTCCGTCCCCAAAATTTACTTGAAAAGAGGTAAGGATATTAGGATCTCATTGTTTCTTCCGGTCCCCAAGTCGTTTCTTTCGCGCTATGACTTTTCCATAGGACTTTTACTAGTGGCACGTGCTTATTTCTTAGCTCTTTTACTTCTCAAGCTAAAATCTCCATTGGTTCTTCTTCAAAGGACAAATCAGACTGAACTTTGATTGTCTCTAATGGTATAAGATGAGATGGACAGGATCGATATCATCGAAGCATAAATGTGTGGAATATATTGTGGATATTTTGTAATTCCGACTGTAAAGCTAGACGATAAGCAACTGGTCCAACCCTTTCAACAATATCGTAAGGTTCGATATGTAATAGCAAGATTTTCAGTTGTGTTGGAAACAGTGGTTTAAAAATCCCATTTTTGTATTTCGAGTTCGTAAATTTTAATATTCAATATTTACGAGGTTAATATAGAAATATATTAAACTTTGGCCCGATAATTTTGTTGAATTTATAGTTAATTAAGGTACAATGACTAAATTGTAAAAGTCCCCTCATTAGATTTTTAAATTGCAAAGGGATCAAAATGATAATTAAACCATTTTTTTTATTTGATAGTGGAAATGGATGTTGTGATTGTCGTGAAATGTTCGAAATGTGTAAGTGTACACAGTCATTAACAACTAATAAAGTAATAAGTAAAAAATATTGTTTCCACAGGGACTGTACAGGCAAATACTGTGAAATTTATCACTAGAAAAATTGGTGATTAAAAATAATTAAGTGTGACTTTAGTTGACTAATTAACCTAAGTAAATTCAAAAACTAATGGAAAGGTAAACATAGAATAATAAGCAACAATTCACAAGTTTTAATTACTATGAAATGAATGAGTTAGATCAATTGCCTTCTTTAACTTAAAATTGTTAAAATAATGTCAATGATGTTACGGAAGAAAACCGTGGAAATTTGACTATTTACTAACCCATAATGAATAAATCATGAAGTCATACTTGTTTAATTATTAAGTTTCTCTAGCATACTTCTATGTTCAAGCAACTTTACAATTCCATAAGAACTAGTGTGGTGTAGTTTACCCATGCATATGAGTCCATTTTAGTAGGGTTTATCGAGCAAAACGATATAAATAAACTTGGAAACTTGAAAAGAGGATGAAATGCATTTGGTAATAAAATTGAATTGTATAATTGATGTATTAATATAATTGATGGAGGAGAAAGTTGATTATCTTGATTCATGTATGCTTGATATATATTTATGATTTGCTATTTGAATATGCCATTGTAATAAGTATAATAAAGTCATATAAATTGGTATACTTAAGTAACATGTAACATTTAATGATCTTGTACATTGTTTAAACTCATCTTGTTGATGTTTGAGTGCCATGTTCTAGCTGACAATATGCCAAACTAAGGTTGCATTTATACTTGCATAATATTAAGGTAAGTATAATATCTTTCATTTAAACTTACTCAGCATTCTTAATGCTTACCTTAGTTTTTTTCTCTCCCTTGTAGATCATCACCTTGCGAAACTCATCAAGCCAGATCATCTCGAAGCTCACACTATCACCGAATTGGTAGTAATATGTTTATTTTGGTTTAAGGTTGTGGCATGTATATAAGGGTTCTTTAGTGTGTACTTTGACATTTTGGAGTTGTTAACTAATTGGTAAATGTGGTGATGATTAAGTTTGAATGTTTGGCGTGGCATATAACTTATAAATGCATATTTGGTCATGTTGATACTATGAAAATGATAATCATACTCTTGAATGGTTTGACATTTTAAGGTTTGAAATTAGACTATTTGAAATAACTAGTTTGGTTGATGAATTGAAAGGCTAAGTTGAATGTTAAATATGGTACATAGTCTAGTTTATGTATGGCTAATTCAAGCCAAGTCCATTAGATTGCTTTACTTCTAAAATTGTAGATGAAACATGATTGAATAGGTAAATGGTATGTTTTGAAAATGTATAGTTGATATGAAATTGCATATGCCAAAAGTTTGGATAGTTGAATTGTTTGATGTTGAATGGCTGATTTGGTTGATCTCATGTTTGAATTGGTTTGGCTTTACACAGTTTTATAGCATTATAATTGTTCAAGGTTGCTTAAAAATCATTTAAGGTTGTTGTGGAAGCAATTGAATAGGTACCAAAGTGTTAAGTTGCCAAAATAGGGGTAACGTCGCGGCCTCAAAACTCCAACGTTGCAATGTGGGCCAACAGTAAGTGACATCGTGACATCGAGATGTCTAAAGTCGCTACATGACTCACTATTTGATGATGTTATGACGTGGAGGACATGATGTCACAACATCGACTCGAAACTTTGGAACTTCACAATTTGATTCTCATTCATGCTTGAGTTAACAAAAGAGCTGCCGTAAGCTAGTGTCGGACCCGATAATGATTGTATTACATATTTTGAATGTGAATGATACTTATTAGCATATATAATTGGATGAATGTTGCAAAAACCGTTTGTAACTGCTCCAGTAACTAATGTGGCATTCTGCAGCTCGGACCCGATGATCAAGTCAAGCGAGGGGTGTTACATTATCAATAGGGATATTTATAATGTTTGTTCAAAGTCTGTATTTATAGACATAAGAAGTATAAGTGAAATAAAATTCTATTCCTAATAGACATAAAAGTCTAAATTATATCAAACTTCTTATTCTAACGGGCATCCACTTCTATAATAATAAAATATTTATAACAATTAAAAGAACTTTTATTACTTAAAAATATATTTTAAAAATTGTAAACATATTTAAAAAAATATTTATTCATTTAAAATTAAAAATTACAAAAAAAAAAAAGAAATATAACATCTAACATTTTAACATTTTCAAATTTTACGTTTGAAAATATTATCTACTTAATTAATCTTTATATATTTCCAATAAAATAAAAATATTAATTTATTTGAATTTTCAAAACTATCTTTTTACTTATTAAAAAAATTATTATCAAAATAAAAAATTTTAAAAACAATTTTTTATATATCCTAAATAATGAACAAATATTAATTATTTTTAAATTACATGATTTGTTTTACATTTCATCCAATAATATCATTTTTTAGTTTTAACAATTTTTTTTGTGAAATAATAAGTTTAAAAATTATTTCTCATATCATTCATAAAGTTTATAGAAAAAAATTATTCATAGCATGCGTAAACAACTAGTTAGGTTATAATTTTATCCCCAGAAATTGGCTTTTTCAGGTATCAACGTTTTATGTCTAATTTTCACACGCTACCGAAGCTGAAATTTATTGCTCCTCTTTACAATCATGACTCAATGTCGGCCGTTATTATTGAGTGTTGGATTCCTTCATTCTTTCTTTTTCTTCTTGCCAATACCAACAATCTTCTCTTCTCTTTTAATTAGATATAATAATAATTTATTTCTCTGACTTTATAAAAAAATTATTTTAATTATTTTTTTAATTTTTAAATTTTTGTATTTTGTCAAATCACTTTAAAATGAATAAAAATAATATTTTTTTAATTTTAATGATATGGCATACATGTGAATTTTTACGTGGACGTTTAATTTTTAAAAATTCAAAAAAAAATACTTTTTAAAAAAGTTAAAAATAATTAAAATATTTTTTTAATTTAAAAAAATTAATCAAATACTGATATATTATTCACATAATAATTCAAATAAAAAACTAAAATAATTTTCGGCGAAAAAATCATTATACCTTTTAAGTATTTGTTATTACTGTTACCCTCGTCACCATGCTTTCCTCGCCTTACCAATCTCCTTCGATTATACATAAGTTTGTTAAATTTTGTTTTATACTTCCCACGAGATTCAGCTATTAATTTTTAAATTTTTTTTTTATATTTAGTAAACATATTGGGTCACAATAAAATCAGACCAAACCTATAAATCCGATGCAGAATTCTCCTAATACTGGTTTATAAAATTTTGAAATAAAAAAAAAGCATCCAACTTTTCACCGTCGAACATCATGTTGATATCCATTCCCACGTTCTTATTGATACAGATACAAGCAAGAAATACACAAGTTGTGAAGAAGAAAGGAGGGTAAGGCAAGCAAAAGGCAAAGGTACAATCATACAACAAACGTGATGTGTAATGGGGTAAGTGTGGCGTGAGCGAGTCACTAAGGTATCCAATAACAAAGACAATGCTTGTGAAACCAAAATAGACAACCTAAGCTATGGAATTTATTATAACCAGACTTGGGGTGCTTGGGTAGGTTTTGCGTGACACCAATAAACTATTAAATGCCATTCCCTTATTAAAATAAGTGGAATTTATTAATTAACAGTTGCCAATTTTAATTAAGATAATTATCTTATTTTTCATTAATGAAATTAAAACGAAATTAGAATCCTATAATCTCCTGTTAACTTTATGTATTTTTGTAATTAAATTATAATTCAAATCTAATTAATTTAAATAAGGTCAAATAGTATAAAAACATGTTTTTTTATAGATTTAATTCGTCTACTATAATTTTTTTATTATTCTTTTCACAACGAAGATTCGAGCCTAAATTCTTCTTGAAAAAGATGAACACCCAACCAATAAATTACAATTTGAGTTAATAATTTTATCATTTTTTTAATTTTTTCCATTTTTTGAAATTTATATTTTCGATATTAAAATTAATTTTTGATATGTCGCAACTTTTTAAATTTGCAGTTATATGATATATCTTAACGTGTTTTGCATAATTATGCAAAATATATATATATATATATATATATGAAAAAATCACAAAAATTATTTAATGAAATAATGGAATTATAATGAGAAGAATAAATAAATAAATAAAAATAATCTATAATTTACCCTTAAATTATGTGAAAAAAAAAACTTTATCCATAAACCAACTCCAAGTTCTACTTTTACTTAGAACTTTAAAATGTGTTGTTTTTACTTTTAGTTATTTTACCGTTAAGCTCCGTTACTTCCCTAACGGTGATCTTATGTGGCAGTCCACATATGTTTTAAATGTCAACTTGGATGTCTAGTTACTGGGGTCAAAATAGGCTTTTAATTAAATAAATTTAATTTGAATTACCATGTGGGGCATCCAAGTTGACATTTAAAACCTATTTAGATTGCTACATAGGACTGCCGTTAGGGAGGTAACGAAGCTTAACAGTAGAGTGACCATTACGTAACAAAGCGATAACGTAAGTGACTAAAACGTAATATTTCAAACATAAATGATTAAAATATAATATGAGAAAAAAAGAAAATCACTACCTTATTAGTTTTTGTAATAGATTGTGTCCTCGTCAACTTATGCTTTTCCTTAAAAGAAAGGGTTTGAGAGAATAAGAAAATCGTGAGCCTCCAATTTATCTCATATTTAATCCGCATAACTGTCATCCTTTGATGAAACAATCAAGGGTTCAGATTCAATCAAAAAAAAGAATCATCCCATTTGACGATTATTAAGGGCCCCACTTGTTTGACGGGTAGTTTTGACGTCCCACTATATGTGTTTCCCCTCTCCCCCTACCCATATGTATATTCTCTCTTTCTACCTCGTTTCTCTCCTCACCTAACTTTCCTTTCCTTCGTTGCTTTCGCCTTAAGCGGTCACAATATTTTGGTGAGCATTGTTCAATTGTATTCCATCCTCACTTTTCACATTTTAGGTTTTGTTTTTGCTTTGGATTTACTTTACTTTTATGATGTTATTATTTTTTGTTCATCGGATTATGTTGTTGATTTTGTGTGGAACTTGAAGCTTCAATCATAGGTTTTGTTTTTTTTTTTTTTTACCTGCCTTATTGTTGTTTCTACAATGAGAACTTTGATTTTCTTTTTCTTTTTTAATCAATCGTTTTTTAGCTTGTTAGCAGTGACCTGCTTCTTCCTTTACATATTGAATTAAGACTTGTTTTTCCTTTTATTTCTAGCTGTTTTAGCTTGTAAATAAGAGTTCCTTTTACTCTTAAGGCGAAATTTTTTGGTAAAGTCATTACTTGACTGGAAATGTGGACTTAATTTGACTTAGATATGACGCGTGGAGAATTACATCGCATTTGGCCTCTGTTTTCTCTTATTTCTTACTAAATATGGCGATGGGGAAACAGAAATTTTATATTGGATCAAAATTGAATCTTAATTTTTTAGGCTAAGATGTAATTTTAAATAAAAATCTATCATTTTGGGGGCCAAAGTCCTGCTTGCCTGCCTCCTGGCTATAGCACTTTAAAATTGAAAATTAGACAAACTAGAAGATATTTATACTATGTTTGGGTAAATAATGTGAAGGAAAAACAAAGAAATTGTAAGGAAAGAAAAGGAAAAGAAATGAATATTAAGGAAAGAAAATGATATATGTTTTTTGTTTGCATACTTAAATTTAGTAAAAGGAAAGGAAAGAAAGTAAAGGAATTTTTATAATAACCATTTGATTAAACTAGGGAAAGGAAATGATTGATTATAGTGATAATTTTAAGTTATATATTTATAAAATAATTTATATAAAAAATTATCCTGATAAAGAAAAGTAGTTTACTTTCTTTGGCTTTTTCCCAAACTGGGGAAAACAAAATCTGAGTAATAGGGAAAGATAAGGATATTCAACTCAATCTTAATGAAACAAGTTCTCGTATTTTTCCTATTCTTTTTTCCTTGTTTTAGTTCAATTCAAACATATGGCTGAGGTGTTCTAAAAAAATTATTAGATTTTTTAGGAATTTATAACTTGTCAAGTTCAAAGTTATGGTGGATGGTGTTGATATTAGCAGTCCTTCATGCATGCATGCTTACAAGCATGTATCTTTCTTCTCCTACATGTTATTCTAACAATGCAGTGGTGAACGAGGGTTTGTAGGTTAATATGGGAATCACGGTCAAAGGGGTTGTGCTGTCGCTGTTCATCTCGTCCCTTTTGTGTTCTGTAGTACTTGCATCCAATGATGGGCTGGTTAGAATTGGGCTGAAAAAGATGAAATTGGATCCAAACAACCGGCTTGCTGCGCAGCTTGACTCAAAGGATATCGAGGCTCTCAGAGCATCTATTGCTAAAAAGTATCGCTTCCGTAATGATCTAGGAGACTCTGAGGAAACTGATATTGTTGCACTGAAGAATTACATGGATGCTCAGTACTATGGTGAGATTGGTATAGGAACTCCACCGCAAAAGTTCACTGTGATATTTGACACAGGAAGCTCAAATCTGTGGGTACCATCAACTAAGTGCTATTTCTCGGTAAGCCCTTACATTTATGTTTACAATGATCACATAGGAACTGAAACTCCTTGATAATTGTAAAAGCTAATTTGATTTAGGGAACATGATTCTCGTTACATTGTGGTGTAGGTTGCATGTTTCTTCCATTCCAAGTACAAGGCTAGTGAGTCAAGTACTTATAAGAAGAATGGTATGCCATGTACTCTTTTTTATTTTACTCATAATTGTTTCTTCCTGATATTAATGTTATCAGAACAAATTTTAAGTTCTTGATTTTATTCTTTTGATCAGTAATAAGTTAAATTTTGATATTTCAAAAATAATTATGGCTGTCTGCAATACTCTTGTAATAGGTAGTGATAGGCTGATCATAATTGTACGTCCAGTGTATGGTTATTTCTGTTTTTGGTCTCTGTTGGTAGGGGCGAAGCCAGCCAGGGATTTTGTTCAGGGGCTGAGATGGGTTAAAAGCTGAAATTAAATTCTTAATTTTTTAGAGGGGTTAAAAATGCAATTTTTTTCATTTTATTAAAGGCTAAAACTGATTAAATTGAATGTGCTAATTTTTGGAAGTGCTAAAAACCAATTTTCACATTTAGCCAAGTGGGGCCAAGGCCCCTGCCTCCCCCAAGCTATGCCCTGTTGTTGGGGTAGGACGAACTTTAGTAGAAAGATGGTTTTCTCTGGCTTGTAACCTCATTCGTATTTCTCTGGCCTATTATTAACAAAATTATAAGTTATGAATTCTTTCTGCTGTAGTTTTCTTATAACTTGGTAAGTTGCATTGCGGTGTCTATTTATCTCATGGATGATAAAATCTAAAATAATCTAGAAGTTGTATTATCATATTTGATGCAGGGAAATCTGCTTCTATTCAATATGGTACTGGAGCTATTTCTGGTTTCTTTAGTAATGACAATGTTAAAGTTGGCAACTTGGTTGCGAAAGATCAGGTAAGTGGTGCTAATCTTCTATTGCGTCTGATCTGGCAGTTTGAAAGTTTGAATTAGGTAACTAGTGACCTTTTCTCATTATCAGGAATTTATAGAGGCTACTAAGGAGCCAGGTGTTACATTTATTGCGGCCAAATTTGATGGGATATTAGGACTTGGGTTTAAGGAGATTTCAGTTGGGGATGCTGTCCCAGTGTGGTATGTTTGCATTTTGATTTTAATTTCTATTCCTATATAAGATGTTTCTGGATATTTACAAGTGTCTTCTGAACCATTTGTTTATCTTACAGGTACAACATGGTCGAACAAGGTCTTATCAAAGACCAGGTATTTTCATTTTGGCTTAATCGCAATGTAGGAGAAGAAATGGGTGGTGAAATTGTGTTTGGTGGGGTTGATCCTAACCACTACAAGGGCAAGCACACATACGTTCCTATAACACAAAAAGGCTATTGGCAGGTTGACCTTTCAAACTTAAATTATTATGTGCCACAAATGCTTTATATATATACACTCCAATCTTTCGCAATTTTCTTATTTTTCTTTTCTTTTTGATAGTTTGACATGGGTGATGTTCTTATTGGTGACAAACCAACTGGTATGCTCCTTCGAATACCTAGTGTATTTTAAAGTTGGAAACTTCAATTGCTTTCATTAAAGCAAAAAAAAAAAAAAAAAAAAAAAAAAAAAAAAAAAAAACATTTTTCTGGCATGGATCTTTGTGTTTCTGACTTGGTTTTATGCTATTCAGGATATTGTGCTGGTGGTTGTGCAGCAATTGCAGATTCTGGAACTTCCCTGCTGGCAGGTCCTACGGTAAGTCGTAATGCGTCATTGTTGGCTTTTGTGATCATTCTCATCTTGGTTGTTATCCTGGTTATTGTTGCGATTCCTGATTGTTTCTTTCTCTTGATGCAGACTGTGATTACCATGATAAACCAAGCAATTGGAGCCTCTGGAGTGGCTAGCCAGGAGTGCAAAGCAGTGGTTCAACAGTATGGACAAACCATCATTGATTTACTTGTATCTCAGGTGAAGGCTCATTTTACTGTATTACATAAGATTACAAGTGGTTTGTATTCATTTGTTGTAACGTCAGTTGTTACATTGTTCCTCCACTGTTATTTCCACCTAGTGACTGATTTTTTCCTTATTGTTTCCAACAGGCAGAACCCATGAAAATCTGCTCCCGACTTGGATTGTGCGCTTTTGATGGCAGTCATGGTGTTAGGTCAGGCTCCATTTAATAGTTTGTGTTTGTTTTCACCAATTTATGGTCTTTTTATTTCCACTTTATTCGAAGATATAATGTATTGAAGTGTAAAGTTAATGGTGCTCGAATGTTTTTGTATAGCATGGGCATTGAGAATGTGGTAGATGAGAGCAACGGCAAATCGTCTGGAATTCTTCATAGTGCTATGTGCCCTGCTTGCGAGATGGCAGTTGTGTGGATGCAGAACCAACTGATTGAGAATCAGACTCAAGACCGCATATTGGACTATGCCAATCAGGTGACGTGTGATAGACTGATGTTCAAGAATTTCGCATTTGCACTCTATCAAATGCCTGATCTTCCATTTGATACTTTTGCAGCTTTGTGATCGGGTGCCAAACCCAATGGGAGAATCTACTGTCGACTGTGGAAGTCTTTCTTCCATGCCAACCATTTCCTTCACTATTGGTGGCAAAGCTTTTGAGCTTACACCAGAAGAGGTACTCCCCATCCTTATTTTCTATTAGTAGTTTGATAGCAGTTGTACAGTTTCAGATCAGATTGTCCGATTGACAACACGTTGTGCTGACATTAATTTTCTGGGGGTGATGTAATCCAGTACATTCTGAAGGTGGGTGAAGGTGCTCAAGCTCAATGCATCAGTGGCTTTACTGCTTTGGATGTCCCTCCTCCTCGTGGACCTCTCTGGTATTTTATCTTTGCCTTGTATTCTTGGACAGCCGGAAACCATCTCAAGCCGAAACCATTAATCTTAAAACACTTGGATTGATTGATGCAGGATTTTGGGAGATGTGTTCATGGGTCGCTACCACACCGTGTTCGATTTTGGTAAGCTTAGAGTTGGGTTTGCAGAAGCAGCATAAAGGGGACCTGAGGTTTTCAATGGCCATAAACTATATATATGTATGATTTAAATTTATAAAGATCCAACGAAAGCCTAAAACCTTGAAAAGAAATGATGCTGTGTTGCCTGTAAATATTTGCGTTCCTGCACTGTAGGATTTGGTTTTAGAAGAAGTGAAAAATACTGTGTTTGCATTTAATGAATGGTTACTATATATTTGAATTCTCAACTATACCAAATTATCGGCCAAAACTACTTGGGTCCAGATCTCTTTTCTTTTTTTTTTTTTTTTTTTTTTTTTTTTTTTAAAGTTAGAGTTGTATTACCGACTTATGAAAATCGATTGAGTTTTCTAATTAAGAATGAAAATCCATATTTAATTTAAAAATTTAAAAATTATATATATTAAATTCTTTGTATATGCCAATTTTAGAAAAAAAAAAAAACATTTTATATTATCTTCTTTAGTTGAATGGTTAAATGTTGGTATATTTATCCTTGTGGCCTAAGTTTGATTATTCTTTTAAGCATATTTGTTATTTGTTTAATTTTTAATTAACGCTTTTAATGTATAAACATGTTCTTATAAAATTATTTTATTTTATTTTTAATTCATGATTTTAGTTAATAACTAATTTATTTATATAAACAAAATAATAAATATGTAATTATATATTTTTGGTACATATTATTATGTAAAATATATTTTTTAATTAATAAATCCTTTATTTATATAAGGAAAATAATAAATATGTACTTATATAATGAATATATATTTTTATATACATCATTATGTTAAAAATGTTTTATTTTTAAAAGTATCAACTAATTTTTTTTATATTTTCTCCTCATATATAATTTTGACTGATTTACCCAAAAAGGCCCATTTCTAAACAAAATTATGGAACTGAGCCAACTAAACCATTATTTACGGAAAAGGACCAGTTTTGGCAAAACGAGCCTACGTGGCCACGTTTTAGGGGGAAATTTTCAGAGCGCTTTGTGCCACGTAAGCAAATCGCTCTTACATGGACGCGTTTTGCTGACGTGGCACAAAGCGCTCTCCCAGGGGCGCTCTTTGCTCCGTGTTTTTATATTTAAGGATATTTACTTGTTTAGTCCCTAGGGTTTTTTTAGGGTTTTAGGGTTAGAGATTTGCTAAAATAAGTTAGGATTTAGTGGTTATTTTTTAAAAACAGGTTAGGGTTTAGAGTTTTAGTAGATTTTTAAAATAAATCAGGATTTAATGTTATTTTATAAAAATTATTTAAATTAGGGTTTATGATTTTTAAATGAATTAAGTAAATTAGGGTTCTAGGGTTTTAAATAAATAAAATTAGGGTTTTAAATAAATTAAACTAGGGTTTATGGTGTTTAAATAAATAAATTAAATTAGGGTTCTAGGGTTTTAAATAAATTAAATTAGGGTTTAGGGTTAAAATTAATTAAATTAGGGTTTAGTTTTTTTTAAAATAACATTGTGTTTTTTTAACAAAATTGACTATTTTGACCCTGAAAAATAATTTTAAGAAGACGTTTGATGTGAGCACGGCCGGGAACTTTTCCAACTCGAGCACAGACCACACGAGGCCGTTCCTTAATCTTCCAAAACTAGCTCGGGACAGCAACTCAAGGACTCATCGAACCTTTAAGCAAGCTGACCTTAGCTCAATTTCAGCTTTCCGAGCTCCATTTAGCTCGACTCAGCTCGCATGAGCTCAATTCAGCTCATTGAGCTCAATTTTAAATTGCTTTCAGCTCATTTACTTTAATGATTGAATAAATTAAGTATTTAAATTAAATTAGTTAATTTAGTTACAGCTCATAATTACATTTCAGCTTATTACATGTTTTAATTATGTTTTGTCCTAGCCGAATTTAATGTGTCTTGACTAGATTAAATTCGTCTTAGCTTAATTATGTTTTAATTAAAATGTCTAGATTCTGTTTTGAATATGTTTCGCCGAATTTGGCTTGAATAAATTGGTTCTTTGTGTTTTTGTAGGTTGGCCGAATGCATGAAGGTGCATTTAAGCAAGGTTCATGCACGATAGATTCAATGTATGTGACGATGCATGCATGGCTCTCTTCAATGGATGTTGAGCTGATTGTTGGCTTCCCCAAGCACCTATTCGGCTAAGAGTCACCAACAAATTAAAGCCCACAAGCTTGGCCGATTCTCTCCCCAAGGAAACATCATTCCGTTCACATTTGGTGTTCATACCAAATGGCCAATCGGCTGGTCATGTTCACACCTAAAAGACTTCTCAAACTCTTTTTTCACACCTCAAGTGGCCATTGAAGACCCTCATTAATACTCATACTTATTCAGCCAAATGATGAAATTTGAATGCTTCCATTAAAGCCAATACCGAACCTAAACAATACATTGTACTCATCCAGCTTCCAAGTACATGTAAGGTGATTTGTTTAATCTAGAAGCTGTCCATTGGAGCTCCCATTCAGCTGAATCTTGCTCTAGTGTTTTAATGGTTTATTCTAGAATTTTCTAGCTCTTTCTAGCTGAATTTCCTTAGCTATTAAGTTAATGAGCTTATCCGTTCGGCTATCTTAGTTAGTAGTATAAATAGTTTATTATTTCATTTGTAAAATGACTTTTGACTTTTGCCAACTTTTTATATGAACTTTGTGTTCTCGAGTTAGTTTACATCCTCTCTTATTTCGTACAAGTTTCGATTGACTTATCTGGCTTTGCTAGTGGCGTATTCGACTTGTTTTGAACTTATCACCTTAACCGGTGTGGTGTTCACCTTTCTATCTTTTCATCCAACCACTTTAACCGCATAAGAATTGGGGTGACACTTTTTTATAGTGTTGAATCTTCTTCGAGTTAAGTTTGGTTTCCATTTCCACCAAATTTCAAAACCTATCAAACTTTATTTTCTTTGTTAAACTGAGCCTACATCATCCAAATCTATCCTTAACCCATTGCTAGACTTCCTCTACTTTAACCAAACTTATCTTTTTCAACGAATCGAATACTCTCCTCTTCGACAATCGGGCAACTACGTGAAACGACTCGACATTCCCGAGTCGGATCACATCAACGTTTCTGAACAAATAGTGTCAAAAACACTTCAAGCAGGATGCACTATTAGCAAAATTTCTAAAAAAGGCTCCCACGTGGACGCTCTTTTTCTACAGTAGTTCTTGAAAAAATAATTTTGAGAAGACGTTTCTGAACAAATAGTGTCAAAAATGCTTCAAGCAAGATGCAATCATCGGAAAATTTCAAAAAAGCTCCTACGTGGATGCTCTTTTTCTCTGATGAGTTCTGAAAAATAATTTTGAGAAGACGTTTACAACAAATAGTGTCAAAAACGCTTCAAGCAGGATGCACTGTCAGCAAAATTTCTAAAAAAAGCTCCCACGTGGACGATTTTTTTTATAGTAGTTCTTGAAAAAATAATTTTGAGAAGACGTTTTTGAACAAATAGTGTCAAAAACACTTCAAGCAAGATGCACTGTCAGCAAAATTTCTAAAAAAAGCTCCCACGTGGACGCTTTTTTTCTACAGTAGTTTATGCTTGGCCTTAGGCTATAAACGAGGCAAATATCATTCTCAGGTTGCATAAGTTACAGCAAGAAAAATTAGAGAGGCTAAGCAGAATAGAAATTGAAGATGAGTGAACGTATTAGTGCTGTTATTTACTGTGATGGTGAAGTCCATGACACCGAGAACGGTGTTGTTTTTTTATCGGAGAACACATCGCAATAGTTTTTAACCAGAGTATAAATTTTACAAAATTTCGTAAAAGAATTAGGCGCAAAATCTTCGGAACAACGCCAAGTAAGGTTTATTCTATTAAGTATCGATTTTGTGCTTCGATTGATCCCGTGACATATGATGCATTTGATATCAAAGGTGTTCGTAGCTTTGAGACGATGGTGTAGACTCATCTCGCCAGTGGATCACCCTATCTTGAGATATATGTTCAATTTTCATCGCCAAATGAAACATTTGCGACTTTAACATCAACTGCTATTCGAAAGGACTACATGACCCCTAGCCGACACTCCGTTAGTGGGAGGCATGTAACACCCCTTACCTATGTCCGACGCCGGGACCGGATACGAGGCATTACTATCCTTGACCTTACTTAAACATGTATTGACGGGCTATAAAATTTAGTTCCGATTTAGAATCTTTCTTTTCTTGGTCATAACATTCATCTCATGAGCCTACAAGGCCATAAACATACATCTCGATGGTTTCAGAGATCAACCAGAAACTTTTACTCTCTCTTTGAAAATTTTTGTCTAAACAGGGGTCACACGCTTGTGTGACCTGGGACACGCCCGTATGGGCAGGCCGTGTGATCCCACACGCCTATGTCCCTAGCCCGTGTACAATTTATTTTTATTACAAACCTACAGGGGTTTTCACACGGCTTGACACATGTCTGTGTCGATGGCCCGTGTCCTTACACGGCCTAGACACGCCCGTGTCCTCGCCTGTGTGAAAAACTAGGGGTATTCTATTTGTGACGTCAGCAACCCCCTTAAGGAGCACATGGCCTAGGCACACGCCCGTGTGGCTAGCCCGTGGTCGACACTGACTTAAAACACTAACATCCAGGGGACACACGGCCTATTAACACACCCATATGGGTTGACCATATGTCACACACGGCCTAGACACACACCGTGTGTCTACCCGTGTGGGCACTTAAAGGCTATTTTCCAAGCCAATTGCCACCCTGAAATCAAGACCATTCATATACCTAATCCAACCACTCAAATACTTCATAAAAAACATGAACATTAATGCATAACTCATCATCAATCGATGTATAAACTTAGTAAATATTGGCCAATCTCTTTAGCCATATACAAAAGAATAATAACCTTAATAGCCACACTTTGGCCCCTCATAGGACTTTCATCAAAATGAAATACTTCTTATACATGCCATACTTAATAAAAACAACTTGGCTATACGAAAATAGTGATTGATAGTGTGCTCCGAGCTCTGATGTCAATGATCCATGAGTTAGCTTGGCGAGACTACAAGGAAAGAAGAAGAGAGAGAAGTAAGCATATAGCTTAGTAAGTTGCATGAAACTCATATAACAATATATATACTCATTATAACTCATCCATTTCGAGATAAGAACAACATAAATCTCAAGTGCATGAACTACTTACTCATCACAAATTACATAATAATTTCATACTTGCATTACAATCATGGTACCTGTGTCACTTGATCACATAGATTAGTACATTTTACTGATGCAAAAGTAAACTTAACTTTCGTCTTTCTTAACATGAATAATGCTTTATATCAACCTTGTATAACTTAACTTATTACTATCTTTACTTGCTTGACTTTCTTGTTGCCTCTTTCATATTTTGCTCTTTTACCCGATGAATTTCCCAAAACAATTGAGGTTACACAAACTCATCAAACATGTATCTCGATGCCAATGCCATTTCCCAGACATGGTCTTACATGGGATCACCTTATGATGCCAATGCCATATCTCAGATATGGTCTTACATGGGATCCCTTAACTCGGTGTCATGCCATGTCCCAGACATGGTCTTACACAAGACCTTCCTTATATGTTTCATTTGGAAACTTACCATTGCCATGTCTTGACATGGTCTTACGTGGTATCATTGCCTTATGAATCTTATCAATGCCATGTCTTGACATGGACTTGCATGACATCTTTGCCTTATGAAATCACCAAATGCCAAGCCTTGGCTTGGACTTACATGGGACCTTTGCCTCGTAATAACTTTTCAATGCTATGACTTGTCATGGACTTACATGATATCCTTGCCTTATGCCGATGCCATATCTTGACATGGTCTTACACAGACTTTCCTTATCTCATGTTGTGATAATAGTATCCTCATTATTCCGAGACTTCAACCGGGACTTTCTCATGCATATTCTCATTTACTTTTCTCATCATAATATCAATAATTTAACTTCATAGTAATAATGTACATTATACAACATAGTAAGTAGTTGAATGAGAATACATGTAAAACTTTAATTCATACAAACTTACCTCGGTATTCAAAATATATGTAGAGATGTAAGTTAGTCTTCGACTTTGTTCTTGCCTCGGTTTCGATTCGGGCTTCGCGTTTCTTGATCTATAGTAACAGTTTCACTTGTTAAATTCACATATTGACTAAATTGACTCATAGTTCATGTTTTGGCAAAATTATAATTTTGCCCTTAGACTTTGGCAAAATGACCATTTTGCCCCTAGGCTCAAAAATTAATTCTAATCACATTTCTACCTTCAACAAGCCTAGGTGAACTTTAATACTCTTATAGCTATCATCAAAACTCAACATTTCACATACTTACTACAAATTTTATAACCTTCACAGCAAGGTCCAATTTGGTGTTTTTATGGCAGCACCGTTCACAAAAGTTGTTCATCTACCAATCGAGATTCATTTTCTTCCATAAAAATGAAGAAAATAACAATGAAAGCTCTCATGGAAAATCTTTAAACTTTTCACTATATTGCACAATAGTCCTCTCATTTGAAAGCTTAAGTTCCAGGGGTTCTAAAAGTACAATTATTACTAAGAAAAATCATCAAAATCACTTACTAGAATGGAGGAGAGCTTGCTGAAAATTTGAGCTTTCAAAACCCCTATTTTGCTTGCAAATTTTGCTGGAAGAGAAGAAAAAGAAAGATGGACATCATCTTTTCTTTATTTTAATATTAATCTATCAATTTAGTCCACCTACTCACCAACTTTGACCAACTTGGTCAATCCTTATCCCCTATAGCTGGCCGCTAATATTTGGGGGGGAGGTCTAATTGCCTTTTAAATACCCCCAATAAAAAATCTATGGCTATTTGGCACCCTTAGCAATTAAAATGGAACTTTCGCATTTTATGCGATTTAGTCCTTTTTCGCGATTAAACATGAAATCGCTAGAACTAAAATACCAAAATTCTCATGTACTTATACAGTCATATACTAATTCATAAAATCACATGGAAATAAATTTCTCAAATCTCGGATTAGTGATCCCAAGATCACTGTTCCGACTAGCCCCTAAATCGGGCTGTTACAAGGCAGAACACTGAAGTGCCCGTGTTTGGGGGCAGTATGGAAAACACAACTCCTGCACGACACTTGGTTAATGGATGGGACATGCACATTGGTGGGTCGATGTTCGATGCTGGAAATACGTATTGGGAAATAACATCAACTTCTAGTGGTTGGTAATCCACATCTGATTGGGGACATTACGAAATGTCTACAAGAAGGGACAATGTACTCCCTACGACGTCCACCGACGAGGGGACCTTGTACATTGCAGATCATGGTGGGTTGGATGATGAGTCTAATGTGGATCTACCTCGAGAGCCCAGCCCCGATGGTGTAGAAATTGCTTTATTTTCTGAACTGGAGCCTGTTCAATCCGAACCTGAAGATGTTGAAGGGGGTTCAGATGAAAAAGAAGAAGATCTGCGATTCAGGGCGTACTTGCCTCCAGCCCACTTGCATAATATCGAAATATCGGTAGATGATGCGTTAGAGTTTCTAGAGCTACCATACAGAACCCGTGATCGTACAAGTTCGTCATTTGATTCGTGTGATTTGGAAGTTGGTAAAAATTTTTCCAGTAAGATAATTTTCTTGGTGCTTTGAAACAATATAGCATCAATCACGGGGTTAACTACAACGTGGTTAAATCCAAATCTAAGAAGTTCGAGACCAAGTGTGTAGTGCAAGACGGTACATGTTCATGGAAAATCATGGCTTCTCTTAGGAAAAAGAAAGGCTTGTGGGAGATAAAAAAAATACAAAGGTCCACATTCATGTGTTGCCGGTACAGTATCACTGGGTGTTTAGGGTTTTGAATAATAATGTTATTACTTAATGTTGCATTATTTAATGTACTTCATTGATAGGTGTTTCACAATATCATCGCAAGATGGATTCAGGCATGATAGCTACCTTAATACTACCGATGTTAAAGGCAGATCCCAGGACTTCTGTGTCATGCATAATTGCCAGTATTCGTAGCCAATTGAGGTACATACCATCTTACCGCAAGGCTTGGATAGCTAAGAAAAAGGCATTGTAAAAGATGCATAGTGGGTGGGACGCATTATATAATGAGGTTTGGCAGTGGTGTCAGGTGTTGGAGAGGAACGTCTCAGGTTGCATAACAAACCTTGAAACGATCCCTGCGTATGCCAAGTGTTCAAACGTCTATTCTAGAACTTTAAGTAATGTTGGAATGCATTTGTGTATTGCAAGCCATTGGTACAAATTGACGGTACATTTATGTATGGTAGATATACACATTGGCTATTGCTAGCTGTGGCACAGGATGGCGGTGGGAGAATCCTTCCAATTGCGTTTACAATAACACCTGAGGAGTCAGCTGATGACTAGGATTTCTTTCTTTCTAGGTTAAGGAGGCATGTATGCCCCTAACCTGATATCTGCGTTATATTGGATTGGGGCACTAGAATACTAGCCGCAATTGAGCGATATGGAAGCCTATGGGATCACACACACCATTAGTATTGTTTAAGGCACGTTGCACCAACTACTACGGTCGATATCGGTCTACAACTGAACGAAAGGAAGTGACCAACATGGGTATTCAATTTATTTTGAATGGAATATTGGTATGTAATTTTCGCTATCAACTTATATTGGCAGAGTATGAGATCAATAATGACCATTTTCATAAGATGTTGGGGAATTTGTGTTCAGTTAACGATCAAGGCCAGACTACCTCTGTAACATACCTTTTGAATAGCGGACACAAGCATACGATGGCGGCCTACGATATGGTCATATGACCTCAAACTTGGCTGAATGCTTAAATTCTGTTTTAAAAGGAACGCGTCATTTGCTGATAACCTCGGTTGTGCGAAAGACATATTTTTATTTGGTAGAACTAATTCCAAAGCAAGCAGTGAGTTATAAAGGCCAAATGCAGGGAGGCCATGTATGGTCTCGAAAGGTATTGCAAGATATTAACAAGGTGAATGCGCGGACCAATACCATGCACACACTGTGTCATGATCGCGACAACCTATGGTTTCGTATGACGGAGTTTGACAGGTCGAGCCAATGTATTACAAGTGGGCAATATCGTGTACACTTGATAAATAAGACTTGCGACTGTGGGACGTTTGATGCACTTCGTTATCCATTCGTTCACGCAATTGCAGCTTGTCAGAATCTCCGTTTGGATCCCATGAGATATGTCGACTAAGTGTACAAAATAGAAAACATGTACAATGTGTGGAGACACGTATTCCCTCTGATCCTAGATGAACGTAAGTGGCTGTCTGTATCACTTGCTTCGTTTAAGCTGTTACCGGATAGATAATTGTGTCGTAAACCAAAAGGTCGACCTTACTCGAGTAGAATACATAATAATATGGATATCCGGGAAAGAACGAACCAATAGAATTTGTATGGATAGTGTAGGAACCCAAGTTATACAATTCGATCATGTCCAAATCGAAATAGTTGATAATTGCTGTAATGAAATGATGTTGCATTATTCCTATTCCGCCTTATTCAAAAGAACTTATATTTTATTAAAAATATAAAATTAATTTACAACTAAAATATTAAAAAAAACTTCTTTTTTATTAATTGAAAGAATATAAAAACAATGTCTACAAATATATTAAAAAAAATTTAATGTATATGCTGGTCGGAATCAGTGCCACATGGGGGTGGATGATGATTATGCACTGGATTCCTCCTTGGTTGCTCCGGCAGGGGTTGTGGTTGCTCCGGTTGTGGGTGTTAGGAGGATGACCCACCTTGGTAGAATAAAGAATGTGGAGGTGCTTGCATTACCCACAGCGGAGGTGTTTGAATCCCATAAGGCGACTGTGAATGGTAATGGGATGAGCTTGTCGACGGTGCCTCGTGCGATTCCTCCGGCGACGATGGCCTATATATCACAGGTTGAGTCATTAGAGTCATCGGGAAAGGATATGCACCGGGCTATGCATTCCAACCTGCCATAGAACTGGGAAAAGGAAACATATAAGGGTTAGGATACATATAAGGGCTAGGATACGCACCTAGCATAATCTGAAAGGGCTGTGATGTGGGTGTCGTCAATTGAGGTATTGGGCCCGGTGATTGTATGGGTATTGTTGATGGGCCCGGTGATTGTGTGGGTGTTGTTGATGGACCTGTCCCATCATCCCTTCTCCTTGGATTTAAAGGGCCCTGTCGTTCCCTTTCCACACAGATTTGCCAACGCCTCTGCTCTTTTGGCGGCAAATATGGCTTGCCATGGATCCTAAACCATGGCATGTATGTAACACCCCTTACTCATATTCTACGCTGAAACCGGGTACGAGGCGTTACCGTACTCAACTTACATGGGTATACAACTTTTGGCTATCAAATTTCATTCCAAATTAAAACTTTTCCATTCACGTATTTAACATCCTTATAATGGGCCTACAAGGCCCTAAACATATTTCCAGAAGGTTTTGAAAATAAATCGAAAACTTTCAAGCACTTAGAAAAATTTTGTCTAAACAGAGGCCACACACCCGTGTTGTTCAAGGGACATGCCTGTGTGCCCCTGAGACATGCTCGTGCTTCTCACCCGTGGTCGACACTGACTTAATTCACACGGCTGGACACACACCCGTGTCCTTGGCCCGTGTCCCTCACATGGCCTCGACACGCCCGTGTCTTAGCCTGTGTGCCAAAACCTTAGCATTCTATTTATGACGTCATTATCTCACTAAGGTTACATGACTAAGGCACACACCCTGTTCTTAGACCGTGTCGAATTAAATTCCAATTTCAAGGTGCAAACTTCACATGGTCTGGGCACATGCCCATGTTCGTGGCCGTACCTCCCACACGACCGTGTCTCTGCCTGTGTGTTTACTACTAAGCTTACTGATTTGAAATTTTAACATGCAAGGGGACACACGGCCTGCTCACACATCCATGGGATTGATCGTGTGTCACACACGGCCTAGACACACACCCGTGTGCCTACCCTTGTGGACAAAAACAAGGCTATTTGCCAAGCTCTTTCATCACCCTAACTCACTTAAGCATAATTCACCCTCTACCATCCATTCATTCATGCATATTCATAACCAACAACCAAACCATAAACTCTTCATAATCATGAATAACCTCATCTTTTCATTGATTAATAGTATTGAGCCATTAACTATGGCCATGTACAAAAGAATTCATCTATAAGGAGCCAATACACACTTGGCCAAAATAACAAAACATTTCACCTAGTCTAGCCCCTATACATGCCATATTCAAAATGCTAATTCTAAATATACCGAGATGAGCTGATAGTGTGAGTGATCTTCCAATTATCTTCGTATCCCGACCTGGTTCTTTGACACTATAAAACAAGGAAAAGAAAAGGGAGTAAGATTTACGCTTAGTAAGTTTACATGTAAACAATAAACATCATAGCATACGCTTCTCAACAATTAGCATTGCATACTAAGCAAGAACAATTCACATTTCATAGTCATGCTTACTCGTTTCATCTCTTACCACATTCCAACCATATCATGAGCATAATGCTCACATTCATTAACAATCATCCCTGCACTTATCATCACAAGGTTACATGATACGACACATAACAATTCGACAGTAAGCCATTCATAGTAATACCTAACACTCGGTGGTTTCGCACTTAGCCCACCATTACTCTTTAAGAGGGTGGTATCGCACATAGCCCACCAACAAGAATATTTACGGTGGTATCGTACATAGCCCACCAAATGATAATATAAACGATGGTATCACACACAGCCCATCATGAATAAGTAATAAGGTGGTATCGCACATAGCCCACCATCAAGAATAAATAATAAGGTGGTATCGCACACAGCCCACCATTATTTACTACGGACAATATTCCACATCTACATATCTATTTCAACATTCATACAGAATTTATTCATTTTCTACCCAATCCAATTCATTTAAATCATAAGTGCTCTCAAACATACAATGCACCAATAAGCAACAACATGTGTATTTAAGATGCATCGTTTACACATAAACTTACCTCAGTGCAAAATGCGTTAATTTTGAGGTTTAATCCAAAAACTCGCCTTTTCCCCGGTCAAGGTTAATTCCGCGCTCTTCTTGATCTATAACAACAAAATTTCACTCATTCAATCATTTTATAATCATAATACATCATAACCTCTATTTAAGCAAAAATGACCATTTTGCCCTTATATAATGGCAAAATTATAATTTTTTCCCTAGGCTCGTAAATCATTTTTCACCGTATTTTCTCATTAAACAAGCCTAGTTGAACATTTATTTCTCTTACAACAACTTACAAAACCATTTATTTCATGCATTTATTACACAATTTTAATCTTTGCAAATAAGTCCTATTTAGGTGTTTCCATGGCAACACCCTTCACAAAAGTTGTTTCTCATCTCACTAACATTCATTTTCTTTCATAAAAAATAAGCTAACAACATAAACTCTCTCATGAAAAATCCCTAAACTTTCAACCATTTAACAAATTAGTCCCCTCATTAGCTAGCTTAAGCTTTGGGGACTCCAAAAGTACAAAAATCATCAAAATAATCATCAAAATGACTTACTTGCAAGGATGAGATATAGTTGAAAATTTGAACTTCAAAAACCCCTATTCTCTCTTCAATTTTCTGTGGAGAAGAAGTGTGAATAGTAAAAGATGACAACTCTTTTATTCATCTTATTTTATTCATTTTTATTTACCTAATGTCACCAAAATTTGACTAAATTTAATGCTCTTGTCCCCTTGCTTCCTATGGCCAGCCAACACACTCTATATGGTCTAATTGCACTTTAAGAACCTTCAATTTAATATTATATGACTATTAGACACCTCTACTTTGTATAATGGAACCTTCACACTTTATGCGATTTGGTCATTTTTCGCAATTAAGCATTCAATCGTCAAAATTAAAGCACCAAAATTCTCATGCATTATTATATACATGTTACAACACATAAAATAATATCAAAATAATTTTCCTCAACCTCGGATTAGTGGTCCCGAGACCACTGTTCCAACTAGCCCCAAAATCGGGCTGTTACAATGTAATCCGGGGTGCACGCTAACTTTGAGACGATGACCGGTTCGCGATCAGGTATATGATCATACTAGTTTTTCCCAAATTTTGATATATTCGGACCAGAATACTGGCCAATTTGTATTCGTTTGCTGTAAGTTGATTCTGTACTGGTCATCGAGCACCTCAGGTTCCTCAAGAATCGGTTGTCAAAATCCAAATTGCCGCAACACTCTATTCGTCTGGTGCATCTTGACAATAGCATAGTTGACCAATGGGACCTTAACATGCCAAATGTTCAGATTTTGAAAGAATTCTTCCGGAATTACTGGCCGTATTGTCGGATCCTCGTATGATGTCCATTGAAACTATATGAGCTGGATAAAAATATTAGTTATATACATAATACTAAATACTAAGTACGAAATATGAAACGACTATTTTATGTATATATATTATTTAATACTTACTTGAGCTTCTGACCGTTGGTCTAATAGAAGTCGTATATCTTCAAGAGCAGTAGGTATTCCAATATAACTCGCCGGATGGTTCTACCTAATTAAATAAATTTTCAGCATGCAATTTTATTTTAAGTCTATGGAATAATTGTAAAATCAAGTAAAAATTTTCTTTGTTATGAGTGGGAATGTATATTGGTGGTTCACTCGAGGACATAAAAATGAAAAGCGAAATCAAGCCCATAATTGTAGTACTGATAGGCAACCTTCAATTTTGGCTTTATTTGGTCGCGTTGCCCCGCACATCTCCCAGTACAATGTTGCCAATACGGCAGACCCCAACTAAGTTCGCCAGCTGCTCTAAAATCAACGAGTTTTAGCAGCCACCTCAGATGTACGAGGTTTCATGACAAGTCTGGCATCAGATAACCTCCAATCATCTCAAGGATGTATGCCCGAGCATATCGTATTCTTTCAACTTCAAATAATCATTCCTGGTCCGGAATGTGTCTCGTAACTGACCCATCTCAATCCGAATAACCGTAAAAATATTATCCGGAATCGCACCCAAAAGATCGTAACATATGGCTCCCTAATCAATAGATTGAAAGGACCTAGTAAGTGCGGACCCATCCACCGGCAATCCTAATTGTAATTAGACGTCTTCCAAAGTGATAGTACACTCTCCGCATGGAAGATGGAATGTGTGCGTCTTGGGTCTCCACCTTTCTGTTAACGTGCTGATGAGTTTTGGGTCCAACTTGACCCCCGGCCTATAGTGGCTGCTTGCTAAAAACCCGCTTCCCTCAAGTAATTTTGTATCAACGGTAATGGCAGACCAGACATATTACAAATATAACATTGTAACACCCGATCTACAAACTGTTATAAAAAATTATAAAATACAAATTAATTAAAATTACATAAATGAAAAAAATATTAAATAATATTCAAAAATTAAAATTAATTAAAATTACATAAATGGAAAAAAATATTAAATAATATTCAACATTTAAAATAAACTATTACCATTTTCATTTGTTCGACGGAGATATGTTTATGATCAAGACGAATTAATTCCCCAGCCATTGATAACACGATAAAATATTTTTGAAATTATAAAAAATAATATTAATTTTAAAAAATAAAGTAAATAACTAATTATAAAGAGTTTTGAGAAATTTAATGAGAAATTTGAGAGCTTTAGGGAGAATTTTTAGAGATTTTTGGCTAAATTTTGAAGAAATTAAGTGTGAAACATAAGAAGGGGGTTTTATAGTTTTTTTTGACCGTTGGACTCCCCCAACGGTCAAAAAAATTAAAAAAATAGCCGTTGTTGTCAGCAAAGCGCGCCCTTGGGGAGCGCTTTGTTGGATTTTCCCCCTAAAACGCGGCCACGTAGGCGTGTTTTGCCAAAACTGGCCCTTTTCCGTAAATAATGTTGATGGTCTCGAAACTATTTATTATTTCGACAAAGGCAAGCGCACCTATCGTGTAACATCCCAAAATTAAGGGTTTGTGATTTTGCTGTATAAATGCATGTTGTGTTTGTTTTGCGGGTTGTTTGAGGGATTTAGGGGCTTTAGAGAGGCCTGGGGTCGAGGCCAAGCCCTGGAAAATTTTGGTTTTTGGGTCTTTAGTGGAGAGGGCTGTTGGAAGCAGGGTTTAAGTAAATTTTAGTGTAGTTTTTAACACAAGTTGGCCATGTGGTAGGATGGTTGTGGCGTCAATGGGAGAGCAAGAGGGAAGGAGTTCAAATCTCACAAGCTGTATTTTAGTGGCCTTTATTTTGTGCTTTGGAAGAGGAAGAAGTAGAGTTGGGATCAAACTCTGCCATGGAGGTTGGAGAATGAGTCAAACGGTTTGAATGGGAGGTGGAGAGCAAAGTGAGGAGGAAAAGGGGGAGAGAATCAAGGGAGTAGGGTGTGTGGTAGTGTTGGCTGTGAGTGGGAGTGTGTGTTAGGGGAGAATTTCGGCTAGAGAGGGGTTTTGGTAGATATTCGGTTTTGAGTAAAAAAGGGTGCCGAAATTCTCTAGCTTCTCCTTTGCATTTTGGGTCCCTTTTCTTTAAGCATTTCGGGTCAACTTTTTGCAATTTCTTTCTTGCCGAATTCCTTTCTCCCTCTCTTTTTTTTCGCTTCTTTTCTAGTCTTTCCTCTCCATAAGCCGAATCTCTCTTCTCTTTTCTAATTTGAAACTGTTTCTTCTATCCCTTGCTAATAGCCGAATCTTCTCCTACTCACCTATCCTCCCGATACATTCACTTCTTCTCCATTCTTAAGTCAAATAGTCACCCTACTTCTACTTTGATTCCTTTAGCCGAACACTTAGTAGCCTAAAGCCTGGTGTTCTTCTGTGATTACAAGGTAATGTTTTCTTTTTCCTTTATTTCTTTTCTTCTCTATCTTTTCTCTCTACTAAAGCCGAAACACTCAGCCTTAACTCTTTTTGTTTAGGCCGAATCTGAATACTCTTTTCCATCTCGAGTCTTATTTTTTTTTTTGTGGAAGTCGAAACCCTTGTTGAGCAACTGCCAATTTTGTGGCACATTGGTAAGTATAGCTATGGCCGAATGGGGGGGGTGGGATGTTCTTGTTATTATTTTGTGAGTTTCTTTAGGCCGAACAGCCGTTTCTATGTTGTCTTGAAACAACATTGCTAACCTCTGCTCTTCTTTAGGGACTCATTCTCGTGATCAAAGGCAGTAAAGAAAATACTCTAGCATAGCAAGGAGTGGTCGATCTCTGGTAAGTAGAGGCAATGGGTATAGTGTTTCAAGTTAAGTTTATCAAGGAGAGAAACTAACTTTTTTTCTCAACTATTGTTATAGGTGTTGGAATCGGTGGTTAACACAACTCGTATTCAGGTGTGTAGTCTCACACCAATCATCGATAAAAGCATGTCTTGATCTGTGTTTCAGCCAAAAGTCGAAAAGTCAGAAAATCGACAACCGTGACCACTCGAGCGTGCGAGCGTTCGTAGTGATTACCTCAGTTACTATGAAGGCGGTAGTTTGTGGAGAGTGTCACGAGCACTCTCGCGAAACTGAGGCTGTAACGGGCCTGATTGAGTCGAAACGGGCTAAATGGGCCCAATGGGCTAATGGGCCCACATGGGCAACACTGATAGAAAATTACCGAATGACGGATACGACTGCAAATTATACAAAATGGTGACCGAACTCATGCTAAATGGGCCACCCAAGCGTGTTGGCCTATTTGGGTCGGAAATAGATTTTAGGCCCAATGACACTGTAGAGACCCAGAAAGGGGTCCCGAGTCGCACGAGGCGACAGTAGGCTTCTTAAATTGGTGGGTAAAATGACTGTTATACCCTTAAGGGTAGGTTTAGCATGATTGTGTGTATTCTGTTTAACAACTATGATGGTACATTTTTGCATACACTGAATTATTATGTCACGACATCTTACATTGGGTTGGGATGGATAAATATATATATATATATATTGGAGGAAGTACTGTATTGGTGGCTATGCCACATTATACTGATTCAGTGGCTATGCCACGATATACTGATTATAGTGGCTCAACCACAAATACTGTTACTGGCAGCATTGCTACGTTATACTGGCAGCTCGGCTGCATTCTTAGTGTGTAGGGCTAGGTGGGTTGACTTGGTCCCCATAGGAGTGTAGGGCTGGTACGGGAGGTGTGTTGGTTGGATTGGGTTGGGTTGCATTTTCTCTGTTTGCATCATCATGATTTTGGGCCTTAGGCCAAAACTGATACTGCATGGGCTTGGGCCCAGACTGTGATTGTAACTGGGATCACACACGGAGTTCTTATAACTCACCCTTTACCTTAACTGTACAAGTAATCCTCAGCCGTAGAGGATTTGGAGCCGCGAGGGACTCGGAGATGGCCACTCGTTCCGCATGTTTTAAGGGTGAACTAAGTATTTTAAATTTAGGATTTCTTTATTTTAATTATTGGGTTTTATGATTGTTGTAATAAGGCCATTGGAACTATTTTAACTTTTATTTGGATTTTCTTTAAATACTGCAAATCTAATCAACATGAACTATTTTTCAAATAACCCGTTTTTGTAAATGATAAGACCAAATTCTTTGTAGTCGACCCAGTTTTTATTAAACAAGACAAAACGCGCATTTTGAAAGAGTATTAAAAAGAGTAAATCCCTCTTGGGCATAAGTGAGGAGAAATGAAATTTCGGATTTATAAATGTGATTTTTAACGATAAGTTTTCCAAACAACTTTGTGGTTTCAAACATCACCTGATGTAGCACACTAGATTCGGTTGTAACGTTTAGGCTGGGTTTGGGGTGTTACATGTCGAACAGTAGTATAGTTATGGTGAGTCTGGAATATCGTATCCTCAAGGACTAAAATTACTAGTAATAACTATCTTTTTATTATCTAGCCTAATAATTAAGGGGATTTATTTTTAAACTAAATTTAACTAACTAATTTAACTAACTTAATTAATTATGAATGTGACAAAGAGTGAATTTGGAAAATACTTTTAGACAACTTATATGAGATAGGCAATACCTAAGGAAGAATCCACCTAGACTTCACTTATTACTTTTGATTCATACGATTTATTCACTTGTCTTAATCCGTAGAAATCCTTGATTTATGTTAATATCTCTTTCAAGACTAAAAACAACTGACTTTAGGTTGATTAATTGAAATCTCTTTCTAATTAAAACCCCTATTGTTGCATTAACTCAATCTATGGATTCCCTTATTAGATTTGACTCTAATCTGACAGATTTTCGTCGCCCTATTTCTAGGGTTGCAATCAACTCTGCTTATTTGTGTTGATCTACCCTTAAACAGGGACTTTTGCTCCACTGAATAAGCACATTCGACTTGAATCAATAACCTGAATTATCAAAACAAGAATAAGAACTCACAATTAAGAATAAGAACAAGTATTTATCTTATAAATAAAATGATAATAAGATCTATCTTAGGTTTCATCCCCTCAGGTATTTAGGGAATTTAGTTCATACTGATAGAGGGAAACATATTAGAATAGGGAAAACAAAATCTAAGAAAACCCAAAAACTTTTAAAGAACTTGATGGGAGATCCTCAGTCTTGATGGAGATCCTTTTCCTAAGCTATTCCTGACGGCTGTCTTGGAGTATTTTCTCCTTCTACTCGGGTCTATTCGACGTCCTGTCGACCTCCTTTTAGGTTGCCCCTAAAGGTGTTTATATAGGCTTTGAGACGCCTTACTTGGCCCACAAGTATCCTTTTTCGAATAGAATTCATCCAGGTTTCGGCAGGAACACGCCCGTGGTCGATAGTCCAGGCTGTGTTCGGTTCTGCTTAGCACACATGGCCTTGTGGATTTGTCCGTGTGCGGTGGTCCAGGCCGTGTAGGCCCATTTGGTCTCTTTTTGGCCCGTTTCTTGTTCTTTTCGACTCCTAAGCCCTCCTGAGTATAAATCATGAAATTAAAGGATTAGGAGCATCGAGTTCATTAAATTCAATGGAAAATCATCCAAAATTAAGCCAAGCATAGGGTTAAAATATGTGTAAATTAGATTTGTCAAATGTATTAATTGGCCCATTTACGTAGTTTTGTTTGGAAATAGGCCTTTTTGGGTAAATAGGTCTATAATTTTTATATGTCAAATATTTATTATTTTCACTTACATTGTGGTTATGGTAAATTCTAATATTATAAAATCATATAATTATTTCAAATATCATTATATTTTCACCTATATTGTAGGTATGATAAATTCTAATATTATAAAAATAATTATTTCAAACACATCGTATAAAATTATATAATACTAAAATTTTTCACGCCCATGATATGGAGGGAAAAATAAATATTTCACATATAAAAAAAAATATATTTACTAGAAATAATGATATTTGAAATAATTAATTAATTTTATAATATTAGAATTTACCATACCCACGATGTAAGTGAAAAAAAAAAATATTTGACATCTAAAAATTATATATAAAGAAAAATATATCAAAAAAATTAGTTTATGTTTTAAAAAAATAAAATAAATTTAACATAGTGATATATATATGTGTGTATATATATATATATATAATATTTTCATTATATAATTACATATTTATTAATATATAAATAAATGAGCTATTAAAAAGTATATTTAACCTAATGTTATATATAAAAAAAATTATTTTTCATTATATAATTACATGTTTATTATTTTGTTTATATAAATAAAGGGTTATGAATTGAAAATAAAATTAAAAACTAATGATTTTAAAACTTGATCGGTGGTTGAACCAATCAGGCCACCAGTTTGCTAGTCCAACCAAAAAATTATTAAAAATTCAAAAAACAAAATTAAAGAACCTGGTTCAATTGCTGGTTCAACCGGTCTTTTAGTCGGTTCAACAGGTTCTTTGTTAGTACAAATGTTCGGTGAGCAAAAACTCAAACACACTAGAACGATGGAAATGTGCAGGTGTACACAATCGCAACAAGTAATAAAGTGACAAGTAAATCTCGAGTTATTGTACCCACAAGGACAGTAAAAGAATTATTTATGAAAGTAATTTTAAACACTTTGGTGAAGGAAAAATATTTGATTTAAAAAGAGATAAAAAAAAAAAAAAAAACTAAGAGTTAAAAACAAAGTGAAATAATTAAAATAAAACAAAGAAATTCTAGTGCACGATTCCAAATATGATTTAATCAAGATGATATAATTGTGTTGGATTAATTATATTTCCTTACCTTAGAATTATTAAACTTATGCTTATACTTGTTACGAATAAATCATGGCAACTCGTTAATTTTCTAACTTATGAACATATTTACAAATCAACAATCCATTCATCTCTTGTACATATTTCTATGTCAATTCGACCGATTAAACAAATTTATAAAGGTAAACATGTTATTGCACATACATACTTATTAAATTAAACAATATCTCGCATATTCTTATGTCGATTCAAACGATTAATTCAACCTAATAAGCATATAAAAGACTATGTGAGGTAACAAAGTATCCTTACCTTGAAACAATTTAATCACAATAATCTTGCAAGTTATGCAAGGCATATGTATCGCCGAATACAATGCTAATCTAAGCTTCAGCTACCTTAGAAGAATTAAACATGCACTGATTAAGTACTGTATCCATTAATTATAATCCCAATGCGTTTAAATAATTAATTCTTTAGTTATATAAACAATTATAATGCCAGAATAACTTAGGCATGATTTTACTTAATTAAGCATTTTACCGAGGCCTATAACGGCATAAACATAAATTTAACAAATCAAGAGGATGAAATGCAAGCAACCCAACACGACTTAATTCAAGCTAGATTGATTAAAATAACCATTTCAAAGACATGAATATTCACAGATATGTTCATCATAAAAACAACAGAAATTAAAAAGATGGGGAACAAGAAGCAAATCCGGTGTTTCTCCATGGCTTGACTGATTGCTCCTTTTTTCATCTTTGTTGTCCTTGCCGATCAAGGGTTCTACTAACACTCGCTTGCTGCCCCAAATGGCTGAGAAAAAACCTCTTTTCCAAGAGGGGAAATCGGCACAAGAAGGCTTGGTTTTTTTTTTTTTTGGGAAAAAGAGAGAATAGAGAGAAAAGAAGTGATGAGAGAATGAGAGTGTTGAGGGATGCTTTGAATGGGCAGCAAAGGGGGGTTTATATAGCTGAGGATGCCTACTAAAAATAGCAAATTTCAGCAGCCAAAGAGCCCCCTCATGGCCGGTCATCTTACATGGCAAGGTTGAAACTTTCAACTTTGCTAAAATTAGCCTGGGGCAAATCTGTAAAGCCTTAATTTAAGGTGGGGTTGGAATGCAATTTGGAAATCTTCCAAAGGCCTTTTTGCAAGCTCATTTAATCAGCTAAAATGCTAATTTGGGTCAGCATTTGAACGGTTCTGGGCTACCCAATTGGTTGCTGGTTTGGTTCGCTCAATTTGGTTCAACTGGTGCAGTTCAACTGGGCCCTTTTTCCATAATTAATTAAAATTAATTTATTTAGCCCAACTTAAATTCGGGATAAATTAAAATTAATTATATTATGAATTAATAACATATTTGGACCGTCTTAGGCTGGAAATTATTTCCCCTTATTACTTCGAATTGCTTCTTGGTTTTGTTCTTCTAACGGTGTCTGTCGGGTCAATTTTTGCCCTTTGTACGAATCTGTCAAAAATAATCAAAATTCACTAAAAATAATCGTAAAATTCACTAAAAATTAACATGTTCAAATTTTTAATACAATTTAATTATTTTATGACAAAAATTCTATCGAAAATGCATGATTTTAAGTAAAATTAGGTATGAAAAAGTATATAAATCTTTGTGTTTCCACACCCCCAAACTTAAATCATTGCTCGTCCCGAGTAGTGCACAAATTTCGGAAAGAATTTCTCAGAAACACTATTGAGGAACTCCTTCAGAGCAACTTTCTTCTCAAAATTATGAATTTAATATACTTAGACTCAAAAATAAGAAATTTGATAATTATGCTACTTAAGTATACATATCATTTAAATTACATCCAACAACTATTATAATAGCAAAATTAGACTAAATGGCTCTTTAAAAAAGACATGTTTGCCCTTACCAATTTGATTTTTTTTATTCCCTTATTCAAGACTAAGCTGCAATCATTTAGTTTAACTTATGTCTTCATATGTTGATCTTAGCAGTTTCTCTCCACTAATGTAGGTAGCACAGAGATTTGAATCAATAGGTCTTTATTAAGGTTGTAACGTGGCTAGGCTATGGGTAGGTAAAAGATAGATAAATTTTGGCTTACAAACCCTAGACTTAGCGTAAAATCAAACCTTCGGAATTTTTACCTTCGATACACCAACTTGTTTTACTTTCACATGCTCTTTTGTACATCTATTTTCTTTCGAGTACATGTGTTTTTTTTTTGCATTCAAATTCGAGCACTTGCCTCATGTACTACAATTTTTGAGCAATTGATGCTTCTTTTCAATTCCCCCAAACTTATTTTCAAACGATATTATGAACAGTATTGAGTCTAGTGTTTGGGACAATTTTAATGATAATGAAGAGAAAAGTGATGGCTAAATATTGCAAAGGTCCTGTAACATCCTGAATTTTTGGGCCTATGCATTTAATGGGTGAATATGTTTAATATGTTAATTTAAGTGTTAGGGGTCCAAATTAGGCTCAAGATGTGGTCAAGGCCTTGGTTAAATTCTCAGTTTGGACACTATATGGCTTAAAACATGTTATCTGTGTTTTAAAATACAAAATGGGCTTGTGGCCCAGTGGTCAGTAGCACCATTTAGAGGGCAAGGAGGTGGCATCAATTGGAGGCCCAAATTCAAGTTTCATGGAGCTTAAGTTAGCTAATTTTCGGCAATTAATTAGGTGGAGTTGGACGGCAACAAGGCTCAAAAATAGGAGGATTTATGTAAATGGGATAATGTAGATATTATAGTTGATAATATGGAAGATAAAGGAGGAAATTTAGGAATTTATTTAATGTGATAATAAGAGAGATAATGTGCTGATAAAGGAAGGAAGAGGTAGTGTCATCCATGACACTATGGATGAGTAGTCAGATGAGGATAAGGAGACAAAAGATAGGATTTATCTTCTGAGTGTAGTGTTGGCCGAATTTCTAACTCTAGGGGGGTGCCGAAATTCTCTTTAAATAGAGGGGATATCTCATCAATTCCGGCATTTGAACCCTACTCTTTTCTTTTTTCCTTGTGCCGAAATTCCCAGTCTTCCTCTGCAAATTCTTTTCTTTTGATTTCTTCAAAAGCCGAAACCTTCCAATCTTCTTTTCTTTCAAAAGCCGAAAACCTGAACTCTTTGCTCATCTCTATAGCCGAAATCTCCAAGACTCTTTCTTGTTTTCTTTTCTTCTTCTCTTTTTCAGCCAGAAACCAAAACTCTTCACTCAGTTCTTCTAAAAGCCGAAAATGCATTAGCCTTCTTTTGTTTATTCTTTTTCGGGATTTTCTTAAAAGCCGAAATTCCTAGATCTCTTCTCTCGTGTTTGCCGAATCTTCCTGCAAAGGGTAGCCGAAACCTTTTGAAGAGGTAAGTGTCGATTATGTTTGTCTTTCAATCTTTTTCTGGCTTTTAGAAACCATAGCCGAATGGCTATATGGAAACTGATCTGGTGTTTTTCTCTCATTTGCGGCATTCTGGGATTTGAAGAGGAGTCAATCGCGTAGATTTCTAAGTACACAAATCGTGTTACTTCAGGATTTCAAGGTAAGGAGATCTATTAATTTTAAACGTGTAAATTCGGGTATTTATTAACCCTTAGCCGAATGTAGGGGAGCCCAAATATTCGTGTTCTTTCGGCTTTTGAGCAAGGTTTTAGACTAAGGGTTGTAGATCCAGATAGTAAGGATATTGACTAAAGGTGTAAAACTTCGCGATATCAGGTGTGTAACACTTCCACACCATTTAGATTGCCTGTTAAAAATATGTTTATTAATCTGAAATATTCTGTAAAATGCTGAAATCCTGGCATAACGAATGAAACCCAAGGAGGGTAAAAGCAAATCAGCATGTTAGTTATCTCTGTCATTCCTAAGTGAATGTTCCTGTTAAGATGACATGTGATAAGTATGCCGATTTCTGTGATTGCATGGGGTTGGGTTTGAAGCAAGGGGAAGTGTTCTGTTGTAGCGGCTTTTACCGTGACCTGTTGTAGCGGCTTTTGCCGTGACCTGTTGTAGTGGCTTTTGCCATGACCTGTTGTAGTGGCTACGGCCATGATCTGACGATGAGCAGCATGACTGCCATCAATGGTGTGTAGCGGTGTGGGTTGATTGTAGACATCCCCAATGGTTTGACTGGCAGGTAAGGGTGGTGTGTAGTGGATGGAAACCTAGGATTTGGGTTGGGCTTGCATAATTTTTGTTATATATTAATCATTATTCGTTTCGTGGGCTAAGGCCCAAATCTAATGGTGCATGAGGGTTGCACACTGAGTCTCGCGACTCAACCTATTATTTAACATTTTCAGGTAGCACCTAGTGCATCGGACCGGGCTGGAGAAAAGCGCAAGGTGGCCATGCGAGAGAGTATTTGGATTCAGCAAGGGACTTTTCATTTTTTAGTTATTTTAATATTTTTTTATTAGTGGATTTTAAGTTTCATTGTAATAAGGCCATGGGCCACAAGACTCATATTTATTTTGGGTTTTATGTTGGGTTTTATTACTAGACATTTAAATTTCATGCTAAAATTAAGCTGAGACATGTAACAACTTAGTTTTTTTTCCCTAATTCACCAAGATACCATTTAAATTTATATCTTATATAGAATATTAAATTACTAAGTTTTTCGGTTAAAATGTTTAAACCTGATACTCATTTTCCAAAATGTGACATGTTTTATAAAATTCCTTAGTGACATACCAGATTCGGTTGTAGTGTTTGGGCCGGGTTTGGGGTGTTTCAAATTGGTATCAGAGCTCTGTTCAAAACTTGACTTTGGGGTTTTGGGCTCAAAACATTTTCTAACGATGGGTTTTGGAAACATGCATGGTTATAAATAACACAGTAGGGTTTTCTCGGCATGGCACCTGCGTCTCCGGCCAAGTCCGCCAGGTAAGTATTCTGGACTCACTGTGTGTTATATAAGCATATGGGCTTGATGGGCTTTATGGGACATAGACTATCTAGATTAGAACTTGATGGACTCTAGGCTTAGCTGAAACAACCCCTTAAATCTCATAAGACTTAATTTTACTAAACAAACCCGTGAACTAGTCACAAGACTAGGGGGTGGCAACAGGCATGCGCATGTCTAGGATTGGATCCGGAAGAGCCTGGTACTTAAGCAGTCCTAGTGACTCACCTCCTCTTCGCTGGAATCCTAGCTGGTGCGTAGTGACTGTTCCCCCAAGCTACGAGGATTTGTTGACGGGCCAAAATCTATAATTAAAACCCGAAAGGGACCAGCCACCTTATTCCGCAACCAAAATACCCCCAAGTTTTGTAAAATTTCCAAAATACACTTGATTTATGAAAGTTTCTCAGAATACCCCAGAATTGTAAAACTACCAAAATTTTTGAAAATTTCTAAAACACTTCGATTGGTGAAATTTCCAAAATACCCTTGGTTTGTGAAAATTTCCAAAACAACCGTGATTTTATAAAATACCCATGTTTTGCAAATTTACCTAGATTTATAAAAGCAACCTGGTTAGCAAAATTAAATTTTCCAAAGTATCCCTATTTTATAAAAAAAAGTGTACCAAATTACCTCTAATTCAAAGAAAATTTCCAAGATACTTTATTTGGAAAAAATACCCTGTAGGGCAAAACTACGGTAAAACCCCTAGGTAGTGAAATAACGAAGATACCCTTATGTGATGAATGTGAGTTCATGGATGTTATATGTTTGCTGATGTGTGATGATTGAATGTATGCAGTTTCTAGAATTAGGAGATAAACTTGAGACCGAAACTGTAGATAGGTTCGAATTCGAAAGAACTATTCTCAAAACTACTTCCCATAAGATTGTTCATGGTTAATCAGTAAAAGAAATTAATAATTCATAAAATTTCTAATTCAGATAATACGAGAACCAATGATGAGCGCTAGAAGAGGGAGAAGAGGCCGAGGAAGTGTTAGGACTGATATGCTGACTCAGCTAGTTAGGGAGGTACTGAAGGAGGTTAAAGAAATCGGTGAAACACTTTGGGTTGGGTGCGTGGACTGTAAGAAAAAAAGAGATCGTAGTTTTCTAGGGTTGCAGTCTCATTCTGTGAAGCATGTTAAGGTACTTCCAAATTTCCGGGTTTGCGAATATTGTAGAAGGCGTCATCCGGGTGAATGTTGGAGGAAGTCAGAAACATGTTTAAGATGCGGGTCTGAGGAGCATACGGCTCGGGATTGTTCAATCACCATTAAGTCGGGTATATTTTGTGTGGATGCTATATTTTTGGGTATAGAAACTGTATGCGTGCAATGTTTATATATTATTAAATTAGAGTGCGCAGCGAAAGCATAGTGGTGAGACTTGGGTGGTACGATTAATAGTTAGTTGGAAATTTCGAGGACGAAATTTCTTTAAGGGGGTAGAACTGTAACATCCTGAATTTTTGGGCCTATGCATTTAATGGGTGAATATGTTTAATGTGTTAATTTAAGTGTTAGGGGTCCAAATTGGGCTCAGGATGTGGTCAACGCCTTGGTTAAATTCTTAGTTTGGACACTATAGGGCTTAAAACATGTTATCTGTGTTTTAAAATACAAAATGGACTTATGGCCCAGTGGTCAGTAGCACCACTTAGAGGGCAAGGAGGTGGCGTCAATTGGAGGCCCAAATTCAAGTTTCATGGAGCTCAATTCTTTCAGTTTAAGTTAGCTAATTTTCGGCAATTAATTAGGTGGAGTTAGACGGCAACAAGGCTTAAAAATAGGAGGATTTATGTAAATGGGATAATGTAGATATTATAGTTGATAATATGGAAGATAAGAGAGGAAATTTAGGAATTTATTTAATGTGATAATAAGGGAGATAATGTGCTAATAAAGGAAGGAAGAGGTAGTGTCATCCATGACACTGTGGATGAGTAGTCAGATGAGGATAAGGAGAGAAAAGATAGGATTTATCTGCTTAGTACAGTGTTGGCCGAATTTCCAACTCTAGGGGGTGCCGAAATTCTCTTTAAATAGAGGGGATATCTCATCAATTCTGGCATTTGAACCCTACTCTTTTCTTCTTTCCTTGTGCCGAAATTCCTAGTCTTCCTCTGTAAATTCTTTTCTTTTGATTTCTTCAAAAGCCGAAACCTTTCAATCTTCTTTTCTTTCAAAAGCCGAAAATCTGAACTCTTTTCTCATCTCCATATCCGAAATCTCCAAGACTCTTTCTTGTTTTTTTTTCTTCTTCTCTTTTTCTGCTAGAAACTGAAACTCTTCACTCAGTTCTTCTAAAAGCTGAAAACGCAGCAGCCTTCTTTTGTTCATTCTTTTTCGGGATTTTCTTAAAAGCCAAAATTCCTAGATCTCTTCTCTCGTGTTTGCCGAATCTTCTTACAAAGCGTAGCCGAAACCTTTTGAAGAGGTAAGTGTCGATTATGTTTGTCTTTCAATCTTTTTCCAGCTTTTAGAAACCATAGCCGAATGGCTATATGGAAACTGATCTGGTGTTTTTCTCTCATTTGCGGCATTTCGGGATTTGAAGAGGTGTCAATTGCATAGATCTCTAAGTCAGAGTTCAGTAACACACGAATTGTGTTACTTTCGAGATTTCAAGGTAAGGAGATCTATTAATTTTAAACATGTAAATTTGGGTATTTATTAACCCTTGGCCGAATGTAGGGGAGCCCAAATCTTCGTGTTCTTCTGGCTTTTGAGCAAGGTTTTAGACTAAGGGTTGTAGATCCAGATAGTAAGGATATTGACTAAGGGTGTAAAAGTACGCGATATCAGGTGTGTAACACTTCCACACCATTTAGATTGCCTGTTAAAAATATGTTTATTAATCTGAAATATTCTGTAAAATGCTGAAATCCTAGCATAACGAATGAAACTCAAGGAGGGTAAAAGCGAATCATCAGGTTAGTGATCTCTGTCATTTCTAAGTGAATGTTCCTGTTAAGATGACATATGTGATAAGTATGCCGATTTCTGTGATTGCATGGGGTTGGGTTTGATGAAAGGGGAAGTGTTCGCATTGTAGCGGCTTTTGCCGTGACTGCTTATAGCGGCTTTGCCGTGACTGTGTAGTAGTGGCTTTTGCCATGACTGTTGTAGTGGCTACGGCCATGATCTGACGATGAGCAGCATAACTGCCATCAATGGTGTGTAGCGGTGTGGGTTGATTGTACAAATCCCCAGTGGTTTGACTGGTAGGTAAGGGTGGTGTGTAGCGGATAGAAACCTAGGATTTGGGTTGGGCTTGCATAATTTTTGTTATATATTAATCTGTTATTCTGTTCTGTGGGGCTAAGGCCCAAATCTAATGGTGCATGAGGGTTGCACACTGAGTCTCGCGACTCAACCTATTATTTAACATTTTCAGGTAGCACCTAGCATCGGACCGGGCTGGAGAGGAGCGCAAGGTGGCCATGCGAGAGAGTATTTGGATTCAGCAAAGGACTTTTCATTATTTAGTTATTTTAATATATATTTTTTTAGTGGATTTTAAGTTTCATTGTAATGAGGCCATGGGCCACAAGACTTATATTTATTTTGGGTTTTATGTTGGGTTTTATTACTATACATTTAAATTTCATGCTAAAATTAAGCTGAGACATGTAACAACTTAGTTTTTTTTCCCTAATTCACCAAGGTGTCATTTAAATTTATATCTTATACAGAATATTAAATTACTAAGTTTTCCGGTTAAAATGTTTAAACCTGATACTCATTTTCGAAAATGTGACATGTTTTATAAAATTCCTTAGTGACATACCAGATTCGGTTGTAGTGTTTGGGCCGAGTTTGGGGTGTTACAGGTCCAAATAAAACTAGGCCATATAATCTCAAAGTTGGGTTTCAAAGGATAATTTTATCATGGTCGGCTTGAAAGGCACAAACGGTCCAAACAATAATTGCCTAAATCATTTTCAATATTCCATGCTTCCTAGGATTTCGCCTCAAGAAATTACTAAGTCAATTCTAAAGACTTAAACTTTCATGCATGCCTAATTTTTTTCGTAAGGAACTAAAAATTTTATGGTACGAATTTGCATGCTTTATTAAAAATACTTTCATATCAATATTAAGCTAACATAATAACTTATTGAAATAATATAACTTTATTAATACTAAAGTTGAGCATACTTAACAAAATTTCAAATTATTGAACAAAATATATCCTAATCATAATTAAAAGAAAATTTTATTCTGGGTAGAATTAATTCAAATTTTCGGTCCCCCTACTTAAAGTGAACAATGTCCTCATTGTTTAAAGTGAATAGATACTATACACCAGGTAGGATTTTAGAAAAGAGGAGATGAGTCAAATTGACTGCTTAAGTACCAAGCTCTCTCTAAATCCAATCCTAGACATGTATATACTTATTGCCACACTTTAGCCTTTGTGACTTGTTCAGATTTTATTCATGATTCCTATCTCTTGTTTTATTGTGCAAAAAATAAAAATTCCTAATTAACCTAATCCTAAAATAACTTAAGAATAAAAGTAAAATAAAGTTGAGTTCCTCTTTTTTTATTTGTTTGCCGATCCTTCCGAATTTGACTCATCTTTTGCTCCATCATTATTGCCTTTGCATGAATCACTTTGCTCCCTCTTCGATAATGAACTCCATGGTTCAAATATGAAATCTGGTAACTCAGGCACAAAAATAAATGGGTCATTATAAATTTTCCTAAGGGCACTCCTCATCGAGTCATCCCTTATTTTTTAATATCTCCAGTAGGCTTGTTGCTGCCATTGCATGTGTTGCATTAAGTCCATCAGCTTTGATAGCTCATCTCGAAGATCTAGGCTAGGCGGTGGAGCTCCAAACATTGAGGTTTTGATATTAGGTTCAGCTTCTGGTTCCATTGGTTCTGCCTCATTAGGGACTTTAGTTGATTGCTCTGGCGGGATCTTTGTGGGGTCATCTTCTACTTCTTCGGGATCCTCACTCTCTTCAACTCGTTGCTGTAGAACAGAATCTTCAGCTACTTGGTAGAGGTCCCAATCGGTGATTGTGCCTTGACTATACCCCGTCTTCTTTATGTTCGTAAGAATTTTTGCTTTTAAGCACAGAATTGTTATCATAAAGGGGAAATAATAGGCTGGGCCAGAACGTCTAACAGCACAATTTTACATTTCTCTTAGGATGATTTTGCCCACATCAATGGTCTTTCCAGTTAGAATCGAGTATAATAGGACCATTCGCTCTAATGAGATTGTAGAGCCATGCGAACTAGGCATAAGGCTGAAACGGATGAAATAGAACCATACTTTCGCAAGTGGTGTCAAATATTCTCTTCGACACGTGTGGATTCCTTGCTTTGACACGGTCCACGTAGACCCTGGAACCGTAAGTTCCTCGAGAATTTCTTGCAAATTTTCAGGCTTAATGTTGCTCAGCAAAGAAGAATATTCATCGTTTTCAAAATCAGGTAACTCAAAGAACTCATTAATAGAATTTGAATTTATTGGTACCTTGATTCCGTGAACTGGAACTTCGGTCAATTCGCTTGAGGTTAAGTTCACATAGAATTCACAAACTAGTTCCTCATCCACACTTGGTCTGTTTTCACAAAACAATTCCCAATTGAGGGCTTCAGCAACTTGACGAATACGTGCCGTAAAGTCTCTGTAGTTGCTTTCCTTCAATGTGAAGCTTTTCTCTGGATGCATCTGTTGATTTTTGAAGATACTTTCGTATCTTACTTTGGCTTCGTCATAGTGGAACTTATTTTTTGTTTCATCGAGTTGGGAAGAGGCACGAGTTCTCTTGCGAGGCATGATTAATCGCACAAGTGCTTGGAAAGCAGCTAGGCGCGCGGGTAGATGGTGTGGGAATAGGCAGCAATGCACAATAGGGGTCAGTTTAGCAAGTAGTAGCGTGCGGTCAAGCAGGCCTGGTGCACTGGGACGTGAGCGAGAGCTAAGCGTAGGTGCAGAGCACGACTGGGCGGTGAAATTTGGGCGAGAGGGTCGGGCGCAATGCAATGCACGTGTGCGATGGGCCAGTATGCATGCGGTCTGCTGGGCGTGTGTTGGCCGACTACTGGGTGACGTTGTGGCTAGGGCTTGCGGCACTTAAGGGATTTGGTGTTTTGGGTTTTGAGTGATGAATGAATGGAGGGAAGTAAGGGTGGAATTTATAGTAGGAATTAGAGTAGAATTCTTAGTAGAATTTAACAATAAAAAATTCTAATTCTAATTCTATTCAAAGTTAACAACAATTAATAATTAAATTAACGCATAATAAATTATTAATGCTATTATTGAAACAAAAATAAAATATGATTAAAATTAAACTAATCCTAATTCTATGCTAAGTTGATAAAAATTAATATATAAATTATAATAGATATATTTTGTATATTAAAGTTTATCATATTATTATTATTATATAAATATATATTAAGTAAAAATATTTATTTTAGATGCCTTTTGGAAATATTTACAAAAAGAGGCATCTAATTTTTACGAAAATAGCAACCAAATTTTAAAAATAATTCAATTAAGTCCCTAGACTTAATGAAAATTTAAAATTGAGTTGCAATTTAGAACTAGGGTCAAAATTGACCTTTTTATTTGAAAAAAACCAAAAATTTATTTTTTTCATTTAGGGAATAATTTCTCGGAAAATTATGTAAAAATCAATTCCTAGTAAGATTGGAGGGGTCACAAGCGGTCCCGCTTAAGTTCCAATCTCCTAGACAAAATTTATTTAAACATAATAAACCCAAAAATATACCCTAAATCATTATCAAAAATAAGAAAATTTAAATATCTGATAAATTGAACAAGATTTGATCCCGTTCAGGTTTTTCTCTGTAGTAATGTTTCAAACGCTGAGCATTGACTTGAAAATTACCTCCCTTACCTTGGAGTTCAACAACTCCATATGGATAAACGCGATGAATCGTAAATGGACTGAACCAACGTGATTTTAACTTGCCTGGGAAGAATTTCAATCTAGAATTAAATAACAAGACTTGCTGACCTGCTTCAAATTCCCTAACTCGAATGTGCTTGTCATGCCATTTCTTGAGTCTTTCTTTGAGTAATTTGGCATTTTCGTATGAGAACATTCTGAATTCCTTTAGCTCATTGAGTTGGAGCATCCGTTTGTCTCTAGGAAGCTTAAGATCCAAGTTGAGTTGTCGAAGAGCCCAGTAAGTTTTGTGCTCTAACTCTAGAGGTAGATGACAGGCTTTCCCAAAGACCAACCTGTAGTGTGACATTCCTAAAGGTGTCTTGTATGTTGTTTTGTAAGCCCATAAAGCATCATCTAGTCTCTTGGATCAATATCATCGGTTCGGGCAAACTACCTTATCAAGTATGCCTTTGATCTCCTTATTCACCAGCTCAGCTTGCCCATTCGTCTGCGGATGGTAAGCTGTAGCAACCTTATGTTTTACTCCATGTTTATCTAACAACCATTTTAACCACTTGTTCACAAAATGGGTCCCTTCATCGCTGATAATAGCTCTTGGGGTTCCAAACCTTGTGAACACGTGTTTCTGCAAGAACTTCATCACAACCTTAGCATCAATCGTTGGATAAGCTTCAGCCTTGACCCACTTTGACACATAATCTACTGCTACCAATATGTACCTGTGACCAAAAGACGGAGGGAAAGGACCAAGAAAGTCAATACTCCAAACATCGAAAAATTCTACCTCAATGATATTTGTTCAAGGCATCTCATTTCTGTTGGTGACATTTCCAACCCTCTGACATCGATCACAACTATTTACGTAAGCGTATGCATCCTTGAATAGTGTGGGATAAAAAAATTCGACTTGTAATACTTTGGTCGCAGTGCGAGTACCTCCAAAGTGTCCTCCACTTGGAGCTAAGTGATTGTGGTATAAAATCTTTAGTATTTCATCTTCTGCCACACATCTCCTGATCATCTGATCTGTACACTTTTTAAACAAATATGGCTCTTCCCAAAAATAGTACTTCGCATCGTGAAGAAACTTTTTCCTTTGTTGATAAGTCTTATCAATCAGCATCAAACCACAAGCTAAATACTTAGCAATATTAGCAAACCAAGGAATATCATGGACATGATTTACCTTCAGTATGTGTTCATCTAGAAATGTCTTCTGAATCGGTACAAGTGGAGAATTTCCCTCTTGCAGCTCCAACCTGGACAAGTGATCTGCTACTTCTTTTTCTACTCCCTTTCGATCCTGAATTTCTAGATCGAACTCTTGAAGTAGAAGTACCCACCGGATCAATCTCAGCTTAGCGTCTTTCTTGGCCAGTAAATATTGAATTGCCAAGTAGTCCGTATAAATAGTCACTTTGGTACCTAAAAGATAAGATCGAAACTTGTCGAAAGTAGATACAATAGCAAGTAACTCTTTTTCTGTTACCATATAATTCAGTTGTGCTCCTATTAGAGTCTGACTTGCGTAGTAGATGGGGTGAAAAACTTTGTTTCTTCGCTGGCCCATGACAACTCCAATTGGGAAGTCACTTGCATCACACATCAATTCGAATGGCAGATCCCAATCTGGTGTGACGATGATGGGTACCGTAACTATTCGATTCTTCAACTCTTTGAATGCTCTTAAACATTCATCATCAAACTTGAATGTCGCATCCTTCTCCAATAATTTGCACAAAGGTTTTCCAATTTTGGAGGAGTCTTAGATAAATCTACGATAAAAACCAGCGTGGCCCAAGAAAATTCTAACACCCTTTATAGATGTTGGAGGTAGGAGTTTCTCAATAACATCTACCTTTGCTTTGTCTACCTCGATTCCATGTCTTGATATCCGATGCCCTAGAACAATCCCTTCTTATACCATGAAATTGCACTTTTCCCAATTGAGTAGTAGGTTTGTTTCTTCACATCGTCTTAGTACCTTAGCTAGATTGGCTTAACAATCATCATAAGTGTCTCCAAATACTAGAAAGTTATCCATAAAAACTTTCAAATACTTCTCAACCATGTCAGTAAAAATTGACATCATGCATCTTTGAAATGTAGCAGGTGCATTACATAAACCAAATGGCATGCGTCTTGTGCTGATCTTCCGGTGCTACTGTAATCTGATTATACCCTAAGTATCCATCGAGAAAATAGTAATAGTCTCGCCTCACGAGTCTATCAAGCATCTGGTCCAAGAACGACAAAGGAAAGTGATCTTTACTGGTCGCCTTGTTTAGCTTTCGATAATCGATGCAAATTCTCCATCCCGTAACCGTTCTGGTCGGTATTAACTCGTTATTTGTAACACCCTTAACCTATATCCGTAACCGAATTAGGGTTACGAGGCATTTACAAAGGAAATACAGCTTTCATATAATCATATAATCACATGGAACCTATCCACAAATACATATACAGATACATCGTTTTGCTAATTTAAATATTAGTCTTAAATTATTAATCACACCGGATATACTAATCATATCTCAAAGTTCAATCAAATTCATTTCAATTCTATATCATTTTATCAAGTCAATATACATGTCTTAAAATACATACATAAATCATGAGCTTATCATAATAATGATATATTCGAACTACATATAATGTTTATTAGCCATGTGCAAAATGCAATTCAAAACCAAATATACCTACGAGTACATTTGCTAATTAATTCCATGTATTGCCGAATACATAATTCATGATATTAATCTTATATTAATCTATTTAAGCAAAAACATGCAACTTAATACATATCACTACTTACTTAAGCAATTGGCCGAATATACAAAGTCCCATTTATGACATTTCATATTTATTTCCTAACACAAGTCGAGTTTGGTGATTTCTTGTACCTAGTAAAATTCAAACAATCTCACAAGCCATTTATAAATAAATGTATATAAAAATCATAGTTATACACATTTCTATATTCGAACATAAATTCAACCAACTAGTTCTTTGAGCATATTAACTACATTTGACTATAGCACATAGACTTGGCCGCATATTCATGCATACAATACACAACGTAACCTCCCTTTTCAAATTTATTTAATCAAAGCCACATTGATTACATGTTCATAAGGAAATACTATTAACCTAACACACACACATGAACTAATATATCCATTGGAATTGCATAAATATACTCAATTCTTCCACCACATGCTTTCATCTCAATTAAACACTCTAGTGCTCAACTTCAAATATTCCTGCATAGACATTTTCACTACCATCATCAACTCAACTTAACTACTCAATATAATCATGTCATAATATATACTTTCAAGCTAAACCTAAAACATAACAAAAGCACACAACCAAGAACATTTATACAAACCAGTCTATCTAACACACAAATAAAGTTTCAAACAAGAGTAATAGCCATTTCGCAAGGCTAAACATATATATACAAGATCTAATACCATTTATTAACGACATAACCTAGCTAATACATGCCTTTCTAATCAAACTAGATTTAAGTACCAAAGGAGTTGATAGTGTGGACAACTTTCTTGACGATCCCTTTGAGCTTGTAGCCTTTCTTGAATCTATAAAACAGAGAGAGAACATTTCACACAAGTAAGCTTACTAGCTTAGTAAGTCCTAAACTCATAATAATATAACATTCAATCACTTAAACATTTAAATACGTTTATTTAAACAGATCGAATACTAACGAGTCATTATCCAAAGTAATTGTAATTCATTTCCATAAACTTGTATCTCTTCAAAGCACAAAATAAATATATTACAAGAATCACATGCTCCAAGTCATATAAGTACAGCATTCATGACAACCATGTTATCGTACTAAAATTTCCTTTCACTCCTAGCATTACTATTTGAAAACCGAATCTCCACAATAGTATATTCAAGCTCAATTTCAATCATATAATACTCATACACATCAACCTTAATCTCAAATGTACATAATACTGTTCTCATAGTATTAACTCGACTCAAGTAACCTTAAACATAACATACCTTACTTGCTTACCTGAGCCTTTAACTAGATACATTAGCTATGTTTTGCCTTGAACAAAATTCAGTTTATCCTTTGTAAAACACATCACCGGCATCAAGCCTGCTAGGCGTCAAAGCCCGATAAATACCACCGGCACAAGGCCTGCTAGGCTCAAAGCCCAAAATAAGTCACCGGCATTAGGCCTACTAGGCATTTAGCTCGATACAAATCACCGGCACATGGCCTGCTAGGCATTTAGCCCGATACAAATCACCTCAAGTATTCATTCAATACACATCACTTATTGCTAAATCACAACATCAAATAGACTTCATTTTAACTTCACATTTCAAGCTAAACAAGCTTATTCATAATAAATTTTACAATTACATTTCAACTTAGCCTTATTCTAACATTCGGCTATCACCTCAATTCATACTCAAATTTATCAATTATTATCACTAAACAAGTTCAAAAATAACTCTTTGATATATTTAAACTTAAGGACTTACCTCGGTTGTCGATAGACCGTGTAAATCAGCTATTCGAGAACCTTTGTCTTTCCCCGATCCAATTCCATTTTTCTTTGTTCTTGATCTAAACATATCAAAAGTAATCTCATTCAAGCACATTTCGTTTCAATTTAGTCCCAAAACACATAAATGGGCAAATTACTATTTTACCCCTAATATTTCACTACTTTGTAATTTAGTCCTATTTGCATAACACACAAAATATACCAAATTAGCTAAGAATATACAAGGGCCGAATATTCCTAGGGACTTTATAAACCCTCTCATTTCATTTATTTTGCAATTCAATCCCTCTAAAATTTTATTTTTACAAATTAGTCCTATTTATTTAATTTCACTAAAACTTCCAATACAAAACATATCAATCTTTAACCTATCTTAAATTTCAAATCATCAAATATCATAAACCACATAAATTTATCAATGGTTGAACATCAATAATGCATAGATTTACAAATTAAGACATGGGTTAGCTACGATTCAAAGCAACGATTTCAAAAACGTAAAAATTAACAAAAACCGAAATCAAACTAACCTTGATTTTGTACTTCTAATTGCCGAAAATCAAAGGAACAAAAACTCTTTTTCTTTCTCCCATATTCGGCCAAAGAACAAAATGAGATGATAATGGCTTTCTTATTTTATTAATTATGAATATAATAGGTTATTTAATTAATTTACTAACATAACCTTTAAAATAAAATAAACTATTACATATATTAATGGCATATTAGTCAAAAGCCACCCACTAACTTATAAAATGGAATATTTACCCATTTAATACCTCAAATTAAGAAGCCATCATCATTCTAGCACTTTACACTTTAGCAGGCAACTTTTACGCATTACGCGATTAAGTCCTTTTAATCAAATTAAGCACTTAAACGATAAAATTTTCATATGAAACTTTCACACACATCAATTCACATATAATAGACCCAAAATATAATATTAAAATATTTCTCGGACTTGGATTCGTGGTTCCGAAACCACCGTTCCAACTAGGGTCAAATTCGGTCTGTTACATTATTCTTGTTCTCAACGACCATGGTACCTCCTTTCTTCGGCAAGCACTGGACTGGACTTACCCATGAACTGACTGAGATGGGGTAAATTATACCCGCATCCAACCACTTGATAATTTCCTTCTTTACTACACCCTTCATGATGGGGTTCAGTCTCCGTTGTCCATCAATTGTTCCTCCCTCGCCATTTTCTAATATGATCTTGTGCATGCATACAGATGGGCTAATACCGCGAATATCAGTTATGGTCCACCCAATAGCCTTCTTGAATTGTTTCAAAACTATGATAAGTTTCTCTTCTTGTTCAGTAGTTAATTCTGCTGCAACAATCACAGGCAGAGTAGAAGCGTTACCTAAATAAACATATTTTAAGTGTGTAGGTAATACCTTGAGTTCTAACTTAGGTGGCTCCTCGATTGTTGCTTTTGGCTGGGTGTAATCCCTTTTCTCTAATTCTAAAGATTCAAAATCGAGATTGCAGATTAAATCCCTTTTGATTAGCTTCTAGCAAAGCTAAGTATTCATTCTCTTCATCAATTGGAGGGTCTGATGTCAGAATTCATTCCAACGGATCCTCAACATATTTGAGTTCCTTCTCCACTATTAATTCCTCTAAATTGGGTACTGCAAAACAATCAACAATTGTGTCAGGAAATCACATTGACTTAAAAACATTAAATGTTACCTGATCATCCTGAACAGGCATAGTTAGCTCGCCCTTCTACATATCAATAAGGGTCCTTCTAGTTGCTAAGAATGGTCTTCCTAGGATAATTGGCACTTCTTTATCTGCTTCAAAGTCTAAAATTTCAAAGTCAGCAGGAAAGATAAATTTATCTACACGTACCAATACATTTTCAATTTTTCCTTTTGGATGCGCTAAGGATCAATCTACTAGTTGAAGTGTAATTGTAGTAGGTCTAACTTCACCTATCCCCAACTTTCTAAATATTGACATAGGCATCAAGTTAATACTCGCACCTAAGTCACATAATGCCTTGCCACAATAGGTTGCTCCAATGTTGCACGGTATGGTAAAACATCCAGGATCCTTCAATTTTGGAGGTAGTTTGTCCTGAAGATATGCACTGCATTCCTTCGTCAGGGCTACCGTCTCAAATTCTCCAAGTTTTTGTTTCTTAGACAGGATATCTTTCATGAACTTGACATAATTCGGCATTCGCTCAAGTGCTTCAACCAATGAGATATTAATGTGAAGTTGCTTAAGTACGTCAAGGAACTTCTTGAATTGAATCTCCTGACTCTGCTTCTGAAGTCTTTGAGGGTAGGGTGGTGATGGTTTCTTTACCGGAACTGGTAATGGTTGATTCGTCTTCTATGGTAATTCTGCATCTAACGGAGTTGTTAGTTGATCAGATTTAGCTGGTTCTGAGGTTACCTTGTTGAGTTTTGCAGTTCTGGTTCTTGTGAAACTAGAATTTCAACACTCGATTGAACTTCCTTTGAGTCTTGAGCCTCAGCTTGCTCTTTTTCAGCTTCAATGGTATTGGGCTCTACTGTCTTTCCACTCCTCCATGTCAGCGCTTTGTAGTGCTCCTTTCTCAAATTTCTCGGACTTTCCGTATCACTAGGTAAGGTACCTTATGGTCGGTTCTTAAGTTTAGTTGCAAGTTGACCCATTTAGTTTTCCAGATTCTTCAATATAGCTGCTTGGCTTTGGATTAAGGCATCATTCTTTGCCATGTATGCCTTCAGAAAACTCTCCAAGCTATTGGATTCTTCAGCTTGAACTGGTTTCTGAACTTGTTGAGGGAAACTAGGCAGCTGCGTTGGTCTGGATTAGGTGTAAGTGTTACTGGTTCCAGCCCCTTGGTTTCTCTAGGAAAAATTCGGGTGGTTTCTCCACGATAGGTTATAAAAATTGGATTGCAGCCCTTGCCTTCCTCTGTTTTGGTTTTGATTACCCATGTAGTATATAGATTCTAGGTTCGACGGACATTCTTCAAACAAATATCCTTCCCCAAAGTAGACATAGGCTATATTCTCAAATTGATTAGGCGGCTGTGCTGCAAAACTATTAGACCTATTAGTAGTAAGATTTTTAAGCATTAAGGATATTGATGATACCTGAGATGGGAGTGAAGTAAGAGCGTCTACTTCATGTATTCCAGCGACTCGTCTTCTTGACGCTGCTCGAATGGTTGGCCATTGATAGTTGTTACTGGCGATCCTCTCGATAATTTCATAAGCCTCATTATAAGACTTAGAAAAGAGAGCACTATTAGCAGAAGCCTCCACTACCATCCTCGTGTGAGCATTGAGGCCATTGTAAAACGTCTCAAGTTGGATGCAATGTGGAATTCCATGATGAGGGCACTTTCGTAATAACTCTTTAAATCTTTCCCATGCCTCATACAAGGATTTGTCATCCATTTGTTGGAAGGCAGTGATCTCGTTCCTCAACTTAGCATTCTTGCTAGGCAGGAAATACTTCATAAGAAATCTCTCTGCTAACTCTTGCCATGTGCAAATTGAGTTCAGTGGCAATAAGTTCAACCAGGCTCGAGCTCTGTCCCTTAGCGAATATGGGAACAACTTCAATTGTAATGCATCTTCGGGCACTTCGGCTAATTTGAAAGAGTCGCCCACCTCCATGAATAGTCTCAAACGTAGATGAGAGTCTTCGGTAGGCATTCCACTGAATTGGCTCATTGTTTGAAGCATCTGGAACATGACTGGCTTCAGTTTAAATTGTCGTGTCTCGATTTCGGGTCTTCTAATACTCGAATTAAGATCATTGAACACTGGCACATCATATTGTCTTAAGGCTCTATCCCTATCATCAGCAATAAGGATAGGATTTTGAGCAAGGTTTGCTTCGTTTTCGTGATTCATATTCTCGAAATTCATCTCTTCGATCCTCCTTTGATTCGCTTGTCTTCTACGTTGTCGAAAGGTTCGTTCTATTTTAGGGTCTACGGGGAATAAATCGATAATTCGTCAATACTCATAGACACCTGAAATATTCATAGAAAAATTAATTAAGTTAAAAATTAAATAGAAAATTAAACCAAAATGTAAGACTAACAAATTCACAAATAATGGCTTTTGAAAAACAGTCCCCGGCAACGGTGCCAAAAACTTGAAACGATGGAAATGTGCAAGTGTACACAATCGCAACAAGTAATAAAATGAAAAGTAAATGTTGAGTTATCGTACCCACAGGGACTGTAAAAGAATTATTTATGAAAGTAATTTTACACACATTGGTGAAGGAAAAATATTTGATTTTAAAAAGAGATAAAAAAAACTAAGAGTTAAAAACTAAGTGAAATAATTAAAATAAAACAAAGAAATTATAGTGCACGATTCCAACTATGATTTAATCAAGATGATATAATTATGTTGGATTAATTATATTTCCTTACCTTAAAATTATTAAACTTATGCTTATACTTGTTACGAATAAATCACGGGAACTCGGTAATTTGCTAACTTATGAACATATTGACAAATAAAAAATTCATTCATCTCTTGTACATATTTCTATGTCAATTCGACCGATTAAACAAATTTATAAAGGTAAACATGTTATTGCACATATATACTTATTAAATTAAATAATCTCTCGCATATTCCTATGTCGATTCAAACGATTAATTCAACCTAATAAGCATATAAAAGACTATGTGAGGTAACAAAGTATCCTTACCTTGAAACAGTTTAATCACAATAATCTTGCAAGTTATGCAAGGCATATGTATCGCCAAATACAATGCTAATCTAATCTTCAGCTACCTTAGAAGAATTAAACATGCACTGATTAAGTACTGTGTCCATTAATTACAATTTCAATGTGTTTAAATAATTAATTCTTTAGTTATATAAACAATTATAATGCCAGAATAACTTAGGCATGATTTTACTTAATCAAGCATTTTACCGAGGCCTATAACGGCATAAATATAAATTTAACAAATCAAGAAGACGAAATGCAATCAACCCAACACGACTTAATTCAAGCTAGATTGATTAAAATAACCATTTCAAAGACATGAATATTCACAGATATGATCATCATAAAAACAACAGAAATGAAAAAGATGGGGAACAAGAAGCAAATCCGGTGTTTCTCCAGGGCTTGACTGATCAAGGCTTCTACGAACACTCGCTTGCTGCCCCAAATGGCTGAGAAAACACCTCTTTTCCAAGAGGGGAAATCGGCACAAGAAGGCTTGGGTTTTTTTTTTTTTTTTAGAAAAAAGAGAAAATGGATAGAAGAGAAGTGATGAGAGAATGAGAGTGTTGAGGGATGTTTTGAATGGGCAGCAAAAGGGGGTTTATATAGCTGAGGATGGCTGCTAAAAATAGCAAATTTCAGAAGCCAAAGAGCCCTCTCATGGCCGGCCATCTTACATGGCAAGGTTGAGACTTTCAACTTTGCTAAAATTAGCTTGGGGCAAATCCGTAAAGCCTTAATTTAAGGTGGGGTTTGGATGCAATTTGGAAGTCTTCCAAGGGCCTTTTTGCAAACTCATTTAATCAGCTAAAATTCTGACTTGGGTCAGCATTTGAACGGTTCTGGGCTGCTCAATTGGTGGCTGGTTCGGTTCGCTCAATTTGGTTCAACTGGTGCGGTTCAACTGGGCCCTTTTTCCATAATTAATTAAAATTAATTTATTTAGCCCAAATTAAATTCGGGATAAATTAAAATTAATTACATTATGAATTAATACACATATTTGGACCGTCTTAGGCTGGAAATTAGTTCCCCTTGTTACTTCGAATTGCTTCTCGATTTTGTTCTTCTATCAGTGTCTGCCGGGTCAATTTTCGCTATTTGTACGAATCTGTCAAAAATAATCAAAATTCACTAAAAATAATTGTAAAATTGACTAAAAATTAACATTTTCAAAATTTTAATACAATTTAATTATTTTATAAAAATTAATTATTTTATGACAAAAATTCTATCAAAAATGCATGATTTTAAGTAAAATTAGGTATGGAAAAGTATATAAATCTTTGTGTTTCCGCACACGAACAAAACTCAAATAGAAAATGAAGAAATAGGACAAGGCTCGAAGGCATATATCAAGCCACCATCTTTAAGGTTATATTCGCCCCCACATATATTCGGTGTGCAAAAGAGTTTTAAGCAAATTAAACTCGAGAGTATAATGAAACCAACGACTATTTGCGTATTGCACTAACGAGAATAGTCAACTAAGCATTGAGCAATGTATAACAAGAAACTCAATTTCTACAAAGAATTTCTGCAGTAACTCTTTATAGAACAATCTAATAATATTAGAAAATGAGGAAGGATAAAAAGAATTTTTAGAACTTGTTGGTGTAATTTCCAAATGAAATCTCATTCCTATTTATAGGAATTTTCTGAATAATAATATCTTTATAAAGACATATAATTATTCATCTAATATTATAACTATTTAAGTAATATTGTTTGAATAATTATAATTCTTTTTAAAAAATCAAGTGATATAACTCTTGACCAATGGCCAAAAGATTTATCTTTTGATTAATTACACTCATTCATTTATAGTTATTGAAATAATATAAATATTTGAAAAAGTTCCAACAATGTCCCCCATTTTTAAGATTTTTAGATTTTGATATTTTTGGAAATGAATTTGCATAAATGAAGGTGCATTACAATTGAACATTCACTTAGTGAAAACATGTTAAAATTAATCAAAATTTCATGGTAAACTAAACTTTGAACCATCAATTCCATTTGATTAATCGAACACATCTCACACAATGATTTCAACATCGGTCAATGCATAATATCTAGGGACACTATTATGCCCATGAGTATGTGTCCACTTTTCATGAGTGCTGTTAGAGCCAAGCCCTTGAGCTCCTAGAAGCGGCCACACTTCCTCTCACATAGGTAGATTCCATCAAGAGTGTTCCCATAATTATAACACTCTAACATATTTATGTTATAGGTCCATTAAGAATACATTACTTATCATTCCCTTATCATTACGGGTACCTAGCACTTTAATCTTAGGATGAATTTATTTATACTGCTAACATTCACATACTAACAATGTACTTTGTCTCATTGAACTCAAGACTTGACGTTATACCAAGTTTTTAGTCGAGTTTCCATCATAGTTGACTTTAATTAATGGGCTTGATTCCCATCCCTTTTGAGGTTTTGTTGACTACATCTCTAGCAAGACTTTTAGTCAAAGGATCCGCCAAATTTTCACATGACCTCACATAATTAATACTGATCACTCCATCAAAGATTAATTGTTGGACATAGCTATGTCTTAATCCAATGTGTCTAGACTTTCCATTATATACTTGGCTTTATGCCTTTGTTAGAGTAGCCTCACTATCAAAATGGATAGAAATAGGTGAAATTGGTTTAGGCCATAGAGGTACATCATAAAGCAAATTTCTTAACCATTCTACTTCTTTAGATGCAACGACTAATGTTACAAATTATACTGCCATGGTGGAACTAATAATACATGTTTGTTTTTTGAAACATCAAGAAATGGCTCCTGCACCAAGAATGAAGATCCATCCACTAGTAGATGTATCATCTTCCAAACTTGCAATCCAACTAGCATCCGAATACCCTTTTAAAATTGAAGGATATCCATTATAACATAATCTATAGTTAATAGTTTTCTTTAAGTGCCTAAGTACTCTATTCGAAGCTTGCCAATGCAAACTATTTGGATTACTTGTGTACCTACTCAATTTCCCAACAACATATGCAATATCTGGTCTTGTATAAGTCATTATGTACATAAGACAACCGACTAGACTTGCATATTTCAATTGATCAATTTTCCTACCAGCATTAGATACTAATTTTATTTGAGGATCCATGGGTGTAGATGCTAGTATACCATTGAAAATATCAAACTTTTTAAGCACATTTTCAATGTACTATGATTGTGATAAAGCTATAGTGCTTTCCTCTCAGGTTATTTTAATCCCAAGAATATCATTTGCTACACCCATATCGTTCATAGCAATGTTGTTTAACAAGAATTTCTTTATGTTTTCTATTTGTTCCAAATCCGTGCCAAATATAAACATGTCATCTACATATAAGCAAATTATGACACATTTTCCTTTTTTATAATTGCTATATATGCACTTATTAGATTCATTTATTTTATAACCATTAGCTAGAACAACCTTGACAAACTTTTGGTGCCATTGCTTTGGTGCTTGTTTAAGTCCATATAGAGATTTAATAAGCTTACATACCTTATGCTCCTATCTTAGAACAACAAATTCTTCTGGTTGTTCCATGTACACTTCCTCTTCCAATTCACCATTTAAAAATGTAGTTTTTGTAATAGCCCAAATTTCAGCGATGTAGGAAATAGTGGTTTGAGACCACCAAATCTGAAAAATGAACTCGTAAATTATATTATTTAATATTTATGAGTCAAATGTAGCTTTTAAAATATTTTTGAAAATGTAAACTGTGTTTTATAAAGATTTATTTGGTTAAGAAATTGAGAAAAAGAGGTATTGAGATCTCAGTGTTATAAACCAAGCCATAAATATTTTTATGAATATTTATAAAGTGTTAATAAGGTAGTATTAAAATTTCGTCAGAAAATTTTGACGTTTCGGTAGTTAATTAGATAAAAAGGACTAAATTGAAAAGGTGCAAAACTTGCTAAAGTGATTAAATAGCTTAACCATTAAATAAGGAAGGACTAAAAGGGAAAATGGACCATTTTAAAATGGCTGAGGCAGCATAGCGTGAAAAAAATCAAAGATTTTTATGTGCAAAGGACAAAATTAGAATTTTAACAAAATTTACATGACCAAAGTTGATTTTAATGATTTCTAGGTCATTTCTTCTTCAACTTTCCGTCAAAAATAGCCATGGAAGAGGGTTTTGAGATGGTCTTTCATATTTTAGCTACAAGTAAGTTCATTTCTTTCTTTTTCCTTGAAATTTTTATATTTTTGGACTTTTACAATTTGGTCCAACTTAGTATTCTATTAGTTTTTGATTTTGTTGAAAATTTTGGAAGTTACCAGTGATAAGTTCATATGATTTTTGTTATTTGATGATGAAATTGAGATGTTAATGGATGTTTAAAGGTGTTTTATTAAAGAATTGTGGATGAAAACATGTTTTAGGGGTTAAATTGAAAAGTGTTGAATTTATGGAAAATTCTAAAATTTCATGGAATTCATGGGCCGTTATTGGTTTGTATGAGAATAATTAGGCTTGGAATAAGGATTAAATTGCAATAATTTCATTTTCCGAGCCTAGGGACGAAATTGTCATGTATTAAAAGTTTAGGGGAAAAATGGTAATCAACATTTTGCACTAAAACAATTTTGGACAGCAGCAGTAGTCTAATTTTGAAAAATCACCAAAAATTGTGGAACTCAAATTAGAGGATGAATAAAATATGAAATTAAATCTTATGGAGTTTAGTTTCTCATAAAAGAAATGGTGTAAGCAATGAAATTGTAAATCACGAGATATAATAAATTTTGTGAGACAAGGTTAGAATGATTTCTGGTTCCCCTGTTCTGACTTTGGAAAATCATCAAAAATTGAAGAAAAATAATTAGGGGCTTAAATTTATATTTTTAAATTTTTAATGAGTCTATTTTCAAGAGAAACAAACTAGAATATCATTCAAATTCTATGTTAAGAGATAATTAATTTTTAGTAAGCAAAGGTCAAAGCTTCCAAACAGCAGAACAGGGATAAACTGTACTAATTGGCTAAACTATAAATTCTGAAATTTTTATGCTAGAAGGATATATGAATCTGGTTTCAAAAACATCAAGCGGATCTTAATTTGGAGTTTTGTAGCTCAAGATAAAAATAATTTAGTGATTATGACATAGATGGACAGCTTTGAATATACTTATGAATGACTTATGTATAAATTGATCACATGCCTGATTATAATCGATAAACGTTGAATTAGGATTGATATAATGTTTTACTTCAAATATTTATTATGAAGCTAAGATTATCGTTATGGTATAAAAATCGAATTGTGTAACACCCCTTACTCGTATTCAACGCTGAAACAGGGTACGAGGCATTACTAGACTTATTCGCGAACAATTATACGACCCGAGACATGATTTTCCACTCAAATTTAAAAACTTTTCATATCACCTCTTAAACAAACCTACAAAGCCTAAATCACACTTTAGGAACAGTTCGGGACCAAATCAAACTCTTTAAAAGATCCCTAAAAAGACTTAGAAAATTTTCATCAAACAGTCCACACGCCCGTGTGGAGAAAAGGGCACGCCTGTTCCGTGTTCCAACCCCGTGTAGATTTATTTCTCATTTCGAACCTACAGGGGTTTTCACACAGCTGGACACACGCCCGTGTTCATGGCCCGTGTCCCTCCCACAGCACGACACGCCCGTGTCTTAGCCCGTGTGCAAAAACCTTGGCATTCTATTTCTGACGTCATCACCCCATAAATGTCACACAGCCAAGGCACACGCTCGTGTCTTTCTGTTACATCTCGATTTAGGGGCTAGTCGGAATAGTGACCTCGGGATCACTAATTCGAGATTAGAGAAATTTATTTTAATGTTATATTATGAGTCAAAGCATGATAATATATGTGCATGAAAATTTTGGTGCTTTAATTTTCACGATTTCATGTTTAATCGCGAAAAAGGACTAAATCTTATAAAGTGCGAAAGTTCCATTCTATAAGCTAAAGATACCAAATAGCCATAGATTGACAATTGGAGGTTTTTAAAAGGCAATTAGACCCCCAATATTGGCTTGACCGGCCATAGCCTTCATAGGGGATAAGAGTTGACCAAGTTGGTCAAAGTTGGTGGTGTTTAGTGGACTAAATTGTTAGTTTAATATTAGAATAAAGAAAAGATGATGTCCATCTTTTTTTGCTCATCCTTCTCCACTGAAAATAGCAAGCAAATCAGGGTTTTTGAAAGCCCAAAATTTCAGCACGCTCTCATCCATTCAAGTAAGTGTTCTAGTGATCTTTTCTTGAAAATGATTGTACTTTGAGACCCCCAAGGCTTAAGCTTTCAAATGAGGGGACTATTGTGCAATATGGTAAAAATTTTAGAGTTTTTCCATGAGAGCTATCTTAGCTGATTGCTCCATTTTTATGGAAGAAATTGCGTCTTAGTTGTTAGATGAAGAACTTTTGTGAAAGGTGTTGTCTTGAAAACACCTAATTGGACCTTGATGAAAAGGTTACAAATATGTAGTAATTATGTGAAATGTTGAGTTTTGATGATAGCTATAGGCGTATTAAATGTTCACCTAGGCTTGTTGAAAGTAGAAATATGATTAGAATTAATTTTCGAGCCTAGGGGCAAAATGGTCATTTTGCCAAAGTCTAGGGGGAAAATAGTAATTTTGCCTAAGCACGATTATTGAAATGCTTTTATTAATGTGGTGATTAAAATGAGCTAAATTGCTATTATAGAGAAAGAAGAACCGAGAGTCCACCTCTGTAACATCCTGAATTTGGGCCTAGTAGAATTGGGCCCAATGGGCCTTAAGCGTAGTAGCGTTTAAAATTTTTGAGAACAAGAGAACAGCATTAATTCAAGTTGGACCTATTAGGTGAGTGATTTTGGAAGGTTAGGGGGCTTCTATGAAGTCCCGGGATCAAACTTGGGCTTAGGAAAAATTTTGGTTTTAGGTGAAAAAAACCCTGGAGTTAGTAGGTAGGCTTTAAGAATAAAATGTGGAGAAAAATGACACAAGTGGAGTGTGTGGTGTAGTGGCAAAGTGACGCCACTTAAGGAGCAAGGGAGTGACGCCACAAGGAAGCAAGGGGTCCAAGATTCAAGTCTTGGTGCTTGCATTTTGATTTTCTTTTTAAATGGACTTTAGAATTTGGCCATAGATTTATATTTAGTTGCGCATGGTTTTAGACACAAGAGGAGCTTGTGGCTTGGTGGCATGTGGCGTGTTGAGCTATTGAAGGGGGCAAGGGTTTGAATCTCATGACAAGCAAGGGAGTATTTATTTTGCGGATTGGACGGCAAGAGTTTGAGTTGGATTTAAACTCTGCTAATGGAGGGATCCCACATTGGAAAGATACAAAGAAGGAAGGTGAAAAGCTAACTATATATAGAGCATTCAATGAGGAGAGTTAATACACCTTGGTGGGCGTTTGGGCATACGAGCTTTCGGAGCTCAGTTTAGCAGCTTCAGATTCCTATCAGGTGTGTATTTCTCTCTACTCTAGTTGTAGAGCGGCAAATACCGAAATACCGATCACATGGCGTTAGTAGCCACACGAGCATGCGAGCGCACGTGTGGGGGCTTCCACGCGATAGTTGAGGCCTCATTAGTATTCTTGTAGGTCTAGGCTGTTAGGGCCACAATGGGCCGAAAGGGGCCAAGTGGGCCCATATGAATAAGTTGTATGATTGTGTAGTATATATTGGACTAGACTATGTGAATCTCATATATGTGGCTAGATTTGTGCTAAATGGGTCACACGAGTGTGTTGGCCCGAATGGGCCAAAATCGGGTTTTAGGCCCAATAGTCTGGTAAAGATCGAAAATGGTAGCAGAGTTGCTCGGGGCGACATTGGGTCTTCGAAAAGGCCATTGCAAGTGCGAAAATTACTGAAATACCCTTGGTGGGTAAATTACTGAAATACCCTCGGCAGGGTAAATTACCAAAGTACCCCTAGAAGGTAAATTACGGTTATACCCTTAGAGGTTGATTAGCTTGATTATGTTGCAACTTGTTATTTGATTATGATGGTAATTCATTTCATACGTTATATTTGATATATGTTTTGCATACATGACATACTGCATACACGAATTATTATGTCATATTGCATGGGATTGGGATATGATATTGATGAAAAGGGGTAGTGTATATCGGTGACTCTGTCACATTATTTCGGTGGCTAGGCCACATATATCGGTGACTCTGTCACATTATATCAGCTTTGAGCAGCATGACTGTCAGCATGACTGCCAAATAGGAGTGTAGCGGATGGAGGGTTGATTGTAGAAATCCCCACAGGAGGGTTGATTGTAGAAATCCCCACAGGAGTGTTGAGGTTGGACATATGGAGCGGAGTGAAGAGGATGGAACACTAGGTTGGGCTGGGTTCCATTGCATTCATTATCTGATATGCCATGATATTAGGGCTACGGCCTGATTCGAGTTATGTAGGCTTCGGCCAAATATGTTACTGTGAGGGCTAAGGCCCAATGTGCCTCTGTGGGCTTAGGCCCAGTTATTGTTGTAAGGGGAATTGCACACTGAGTTCTTGTATCTCACCCCTCTGCTTAATTTTGTAGGTAATCCCTAGTTCGAGGATTTGGAGCCGAGGTGGACTCTGAGGTGGCCATGCGTATTTCTTTCGTAAACTCCGTTTCCTTTACTTAAACTTATTTTTAATTTGGGAATATTTTATGTAATAAGGCCTCCGAGATTTCAATTTGGTTCTTTGGACTTTAAAACGGTTATTATATATTATGATATGTTATGTATGGAGTTTTTCTAAAAATACAAACACTCATTTTCCAAAATATCAACAAGCAAATAAATTAAGCAAATAAATAATTAAATTCGGGAATTTTCTTAGAACTACAAACATTGTTTTTTTTCAGAATGTCACGTTGCTGAAATCCACTAGTCTCGATTTTTTGTATCACAAAACCTGTTTACTACTTTTGGTATTATTAATGAATATTTACAAGAAAACCTTAAAACTGAATTTAATTTTCAAAAGGAAAACCGAACGCTAAGTTTTAGAAATCGCGAAGTTTTTAACAACCTTTCCATGTGACATACCAGATCCGGTCGTAATGTTTAGGCTGGGTTTGGGGTTTTACAACCTCGATCGGGGAAAGAACAAAGTCTTGGACTAAACCTACGAGTTAGCTTATTTTGAAATCGAGGTAAGTTTGTATGTGATTAATGCAATAATTATGTTAGCATAGTTGAGAATGCTTGGTATCCTATTGATGCATGATGCTCTACTAAATTGATATTGAATGAAATGTTGAGGTTCTAGTGGACTATATTGAATATGAAAATGCTATCATCAAGTTATGAAATAGATAAGGTCCCGTATAAGACCATGTCCGGGACATGGCCTCGGCACCGAGTTGAGATCCCGTATAAGATCATATCAGGGATATGGCTTCAGTAATGAATATGAAAATCATATAAGACCATATCCGGGATATGGCATCGATATTAAATTTGAAAACCCATATAAGACCATATCCGGGATATGGCATTGGCATTTAGAAATGACTCCATATAAGACCACCTCAGGGATGTGGCATTGGCATCGTACTTACATGAATGGCGATGAATATGTGTCTTTGACTATACCGGGTGATTAATGGGATAAGTAGATGAGTTAAAAGTAGAAATGAGAATTGTACTAAATTCCTGTGAATGACTGAATACAGGTGCTCGTGAATGAGTCACGAAGAAACGGTTACAATGAGTAGCACGTTATGTGTTAAATAAGTGAAATTGTAACTATGGGAAGAAGCCTACGACTTGTGTACGGTTAGTTAATGCCATGGATGGTTTATACTATGAGCTTATTATTGCTATTTAATTCCATGCAAACTTACTAAGCTTTATGCTTACCCCTTTCATTGTCCTTTTTCCTTGTAGTATTTCCAAGATAACTCAAGGAACGTGGACGTAGGAGTTCGGGAATCACACTATCGACATCACCTTGGTATAACAATTTAGACTTATTTTGAGTATGGCATGTATAGGACTTGGGTATTTTGTTAAGTTGTAATTGTTAGTCAAAGTGTTGGCTATGTAAGTTATAGAAGTCATTTTTGTAAATGACAAGTCACATGGTTGAAGCACACGGACGTGTGTATAGGCCATGTGGATAAGTCAGAATGACAAGGTTTGGTACACGGGTCAGGGATACGGGCGTGTCTAGGCCGTGTGTTTTGGTCAGGATCAACCACGGGAGGAAGATACGGGCATCTGTTAGGGGCACATGGACGTGTCCTCAGACCAAAACGGGCGTGTGGCCCCTGTTTTGAAGAAAAGCCTTCCAAGTTTGTAAAAGCCCCCGGTTTAATTTCGAAACCTCTCGAAGGTTTGCATAGGGTCTCGTAGGCCGAGTTTTAGCAAAGGCTGGGTTTAATTGAAATTTTATAGCCCATTTTAAGATGTTAAGTGAGATTAGTTAGGTAATGCCTCAAGCCCAGTCCCGGCTTTGGACACGGGTAAGGGGTGTTACACTTTCAACCGTGTGGTGAATTAAATTTCTAACTCAGGTGCAGACTTCACACGGCCTAGGCACACGCCCATGTACTATGGTCGTGTCTTCCACATGGTTGAGACACATAGCCGTGTCTCCACCCGTGTGGTTACTACTGAGCATACTGACTTGCAAACCTAGCATGCAGGGGGACACACGGCCTAACCACACGCCCATGAGGCTAATCGTGTGTCACACACGGCTGAGACACACGCCCGTGTGTCTACCCCTGTGGACAAGAACAAGGCTATTTTCCAAGCTCTTTCTACCACCCCAACTCATACAAACATAAATCACATCAAACCATCAAGTCATTCATGCATAATTAAACCAAGTAAATCAACCATGCAACTTGCACATTTATGAATAACCTCATCATTTCATAGATTAATAAGAAAGAGTCATCAAATATGGCCTTATACAAAAGAATTCATCCTCGAATGAGCCATCAAATTTGGCCAAAATAATATGACATTCAACTAAGTCTAGTCTTTATACATGCCATACTCAAAATGCTAAATCTAACTATACCAAGATGTGCTGATAGAGTGGGTGATCTTCTGATTATCTTCGTATCCCGAGCTGACTCTTCGACACTATAAAAGAAGGGAAAAGATAAGGGAGTAAGATTTAAGCTTAGTAAGTCTATGTGTAAACAATATACATCATAACACATCTTTATCAACCAAAAACATTACTTACTAAATAAAAAGAATCCAAGTCCTCATAACCATACTTACTCATTTCAAACCTCACCATATCCCATACATATATCATATAACATTGCTCACATATACTTGCACTTATAGCTTGCACTTACCACCACAAAGCCACATGTAATTTCACTTAGACAAGTTTCTCGATGAACCCTTCGAAATGATACAAGATACTCGGTGGTTTCGCTCATAGCCCACCATTAATCAATAATAGGGTGGTATCGCACACAACCCACCAACAATGATAATTACGGTGGTATCACACACAACCCACCAAAATGATAATAAATACGATGGTATCGCACACAACCCATCGTTAATAAATAACAAGGTGGTATCGCACACAACCTACCAATAATTACATATGTATGGATATTCATCCGTACCCATATTTTTATTTCGAAGGTTCATCCGAGAATTTCCCCATTTTCTACCATTTTCAGTAAATCTGACCAATAAGAATTTATATCCACCCAATGCATCAATAGGTAAAACATACGTAATAAGGATGTATCGTTTACACATAAAGTTACCTTGATATAAAAAATGTCAGTTTGCAATTTAGTCCGTAACCTTGCCTTTTCCCCGGTCAAGGTTGATCCCACGTTCTTCTTGATCTATAATAATAAAATTTACTCATTTAATCATTACATAAATCAAGACAATTCAAAATTTCTACTTTGGCAAAAATTACCGTTTTGCCTTTATTCTTTGGCAAAATTACAATTTTGCCTCTAGGCTCATAAATCATTTTTCATCAAATTTCCTCATTTAACAAGCCTAGATGAACATTTATTACTCTTATAACAACTCACAATACCAATCATTTTATGCATTTACTACTCAATTTACAACCTTTACAAAAAGGTCCTTTTAGGTGTGTTCATGGAAACACCTTTCACAAAAGTTGTTTATTTAGTAACCATAATTCGTTTTATTCCCTAAAATCTCAGCAAACAACATAAGAACTCTCATGGAAAATCCCTAAAATTTCAACCATTTTGCAAAATAGTCTCCTCTTTAGCTAGCTTAAGCTTTAGGGGTTCCAAAAGTGCAAATATTATAAAAAAAGACCACTAAAACCACATACTTGCAAGAGGATAGCTTGGCTGAAAGTTAAGCTTCAAAAACCCCTATTCTTGCTTGAACTTTTGGTGGAAGAAGAAATGAAAATAGGAAAAGATGATAGCTTCCTTATTTTATCTTATTTTATTCAATTAAGTCACCAACTCACCTAACCATTGATCAATTTGATTTTCCTGTCCCTATGGCCGACCATCACTTCCCCAATGCCCTAATTTCACTTAAAGGGCCTCCAATTTAATTTTCTATAGCTATTAGACACCTCTAGCTTGTAAAATAAAACTTTCGTACTTTATGTGATTTAGTCTAATTTCGCAATTGAGCATGCAATCACCAAAATTATTGCACTAAAATTTTTATGCTCTCATATAATCATGATATAAAACATATAATAATATTAAAAATAATTTATCTGGTCTCGGATTAGTGGTACCGAAACCACTGTTTTGACTAGCCCCAAAATCGGGCTGTTACAACTCTCTCCCTTTATAGATTTTCGTCCCCGAAAATCTTACTGATAAAGAGGTTTGGGTACTGTTCTCTCATGGCTTTTTCCGGTTCCCACGTAGCCTCTTCTAAACCATGTTTTTGCCACAACACTTTCACTAATGCTATACTTTTGTTCCTCAACTGTTTAACCTCTCGAGCCAAAATTTTAATTGGTTTCTCTTCATAAGTCATATTCGGTCGTATCTCAATTTCGGTTGGAGGAATCACATGCGAAGGATTGAACGATCTCGTCGCAACATCGACACATGAAACATGTTGTGTATTCTCTCTAACTCTGCTGGCAAGGCCAACCGGTAAGCTACTGGTCCAATCCTTTCAATTATCTCATACGGCCCTATGAATCGCGGACTCAATTTGCCCTTTCAACCAAATCTCAATATTTTCTTACACGGAGATACTTTCAGGAATACTTTATCACCCATCTGAAACTCAAATTTCTTCCTTTTCAAATCTGCATATGACTTTTGTCGATATGAAGCAGCTTTCAGACTATCACGAATCACTTTCACTTTCTTCTCGATTTCTCTAACTAGATCAATCCCGTGAATTTGCTTCTCACTAAGCTCGGTCCAATACAAAGGAGTTCGGCACTTGCGGCCATATAATGCTTTGTACGTTGCCATTCGTATACTCAACTGATAACTGTTGTTTTAGGCAAATTCAACCAAAGGTAGATATTTTTCCCAACTACCTTCGAACTCTAAAACACAACATTAGAGTATATCCTCGAGAACTTGAATCACTCTTTCGGATTGACCATCTGTTTGCAGATGGAACGCAGTACTAAAATTCAATTTCGTACCCAAGGCTTCTTGCAACTTTTTCTAAAACCTCGAAGTAAACGTTAGATCTCTATACGAGATAATGGATATAGGCACCCCATGTAATCTTACAATTTCGACAATATACAGTTCAGCCAACTTGTCAAGTGAGTAATCAACATGTACCGGTATAAAGTAAGCCGATTTCATTAATCTATCAATGATGACCCACACAACATGTTTTTTCTTCAGAGTCATAGGTAACCCCATTACAAAATCCATCGTGATTCAGTCTCACTTCCACTCGGGAACCATCACTGGTTGAAGTAATCCGGAAAGTACTTGATGCTCGGCTTTTTCTTGTTGACAAATCAAACACTTTGTAACAAACTCTGAGAAATCTCTTTTCATACTCGACCACCAATACAACTTCTTCAAATCATTATACATTTTTGTGCTGCCCGGATGTAAGGACAAACAACCATTGTGTGCTTCATTTAAAATTTTCCGGATCAACTCATCATATTTAGGTACACAAACTCTATCATGAAACATCAAACAATCATTTGAACCAACCCAAAATTAGAATTTTTCGGATCAACTCATCATCTTTAGGTACACAAACTCTATCATGAAACATCAAACAATCATCTGAACCAACCCGAAATTAGAGTCATTTCCCAATTCACATCGAGCTCTCTTAACTTGCATTTCACTATTATTCTTTTAAGCTTCACATATCTGCTGAAGAAATAATGGTCTAGCCCTCAACTCGGCCAATATAGCACATCATCAGACAATGCTAAGCTCGTACTCATAGCTCTCAAAGCATACAGGGATTTCTTGCTCAAGGCATCCACAACCACATTCACTTTCCCCGGGTGATAATCGATTGTCGTAAATTCAAATCCTTTTCATTCATCAAGTACTTCAAACTTTTTTGATCGGTAAAGGTTTGACATTTCTCACCATACAAATAATGACGCCAAATCTTCAAAGCAAAAATGATAGCAACCAACTCCAAGTCGTGAGTTGGATAATTCTTTTCATGCAGTTTTAGCTGTGTCGAGGCATAAGCTACTACTTTGCCCTCTTGCATCAGCACACAACCAAGACCATTCATTGACGCGTCATTGTAGATTACAAACTCCTTTCCTGACTCCGGTTGTACTAAAATCGGTGCTTCAGTCAACAAAGCTTTCAGTTTCTCAAAACTTTGTTGGCACCTCTCGGTCCATTCAAACTTAACATCTTTATGCAGTAGTCTCGTCATCGGTGTAGCAATCATGGAGAACCCTTTAACGAACCGTCTGTAGTAACCCGCTAAACCGAAAAAGCTCCTAATCTCTGACATATTCTTCGGCAGTTTCCACTCAACGGTAGTCGAGATCTTATTCGGATCAACTCTAATGCCATCACCTGACACGATGTGTCCTAAGAATCCGACCTTTCGGAGCCAAAACTCACTTTTTCTAAACTTAGCATACAACTGCTTATCTCTTAAATTCTGCAAAACAGTTCTCAGGTGCTCCGCATGCTCACTCTCATCCCGAGAATAAATTAATATGTCATCGATAAAAACAACTACAAATTTATCCAAGTACGGTCTAAAAATACGATTCATTAAATCCATAAATACCACAGAAGTATTTGTTAAGCCAAAGGGCATGACAAGGAACTCATAATGGCCATACCTTGTCCAAAATGCAGTTTTCGACACATCTTGCTCCTTAACTCTCAACTGGTAGTAGCCAAATCTCAGGTTTATCTTAGAAAACACAGTGGCTCCCTTCAATTGGTCGAACAAATCATATATCCTTGGCAAATGATACTTATTCTTCACTATCATCTGTTTGAGCTGTATGTAGTCTATACACAATCTCATCGACCCGTCTTTCTTCTTCACAAAAAGAACCGGAACACCCCACGGTGAATAACTCAGTCTTGCAAAACCCTTATCCGTTAACTCTTGCAACTGAACCCTCAACTCTTTTAACTCCAACGGTGCCATCCTATACGGGGCAACCAAAATAGGTGATGTACCCAGAACTAACTCAATGCAAAACTCGACTTCTCTAACTAGAGGCAATCCGGGTAACTCTTCCGAAAACACGTCCGGATACTCGCATACCACAGGCACTAATTCAATCTTTACTTCTGACTCTTCGGTATTTAACATAAATGCGAGATAGGACTCATACCCTTTTTTCGTGTATTTTTTAGTTACCATAGACGAAATCACTACAGGCAAATTATCTGATTTACCTGATTCAACCCGAATAATATCTCCATTTATACATCTCAGTTCAATAAACTTACTACCATAGTTTACTAGAACATTATGAGCAATCAACCAATCCATACCAAGAATTAGGTCAAATTCATCAAACGGCAACAACATGAGGTTAGCCGGAAGATAATGACCTCTAATTGTCAAGGGACAATTTCTACACGCTTTGTTAACTAGCACATGTTGCCTAACAGGTTTGACACTTTTATCACAAATTCTGTAGACTCAATAATCATACTCATGCTAGATACCAATTTCATGCAAATATAAGAATGGGTAGACCCCGGATTAATCAAAGCAACAACAGAGATATCATAAAGAGAAAAAATACCCTTGTCAGCGCGAATGGAAAAAGTACTTGTAGGTGTATTACCCTCCAATCTCACAGTAGAATCTCTAGGCGTACCTCTACTACTAGCCCCACTCCCTGGGTTCCTTTGTGGTCTACCCTCGAAGGTACATTGCTCGTTCTTACTTCTTGTTTTCTGTCTTTCATCATTTTTAGGACAATTTCGAATGAAGTGGTTTGGTGAACAACACTTGTAGCAAGTTTGATTTTTTCCCCAATACTCCCCAGTATGTTGTCTACCACAATTTGGACACTCCAATTTATTTGACTTTGCATTGCCCACGCTTGCCATCAAGGTGGCTTGGACACTCGAGCCCGGATATGTGTTACCACGATCTCGGTGTGGATACCCAGATAAAGCAGTCGTCTGAGGGTTCGTTTCTTTAGACCTCTTTGATTGGGTTTGGAATGACTTACTCATCGGCCTCTTCCTTGCATCTCGGGCCTCAACCATAGCTTTTCTCTTTTCCCTATTCAGCTCTTTAGCCTTGCAAGCTCTATCGACCAATACTACGAATTCCTTCAACTCCAAGATCCCAACTAGCAATCTAATATCCTCATTCAGCCAATCTTCAAACCTATTACACATAATAGCTTTTGTAGACACACACTCTTGTGCATACTTACTGAGTCTGACGAATTCACGTTCATACTCTGCCACAGTCATTTTTCCTTGCTTCAATTCAAGAAACACTTTCCGTTTCTGATCAATGAATCGCTGATTTATGTACTTCTTTCGGAACTCTTCTAAGAAGAAGTCCTATGTCCCTCTCTCCCTTGGAACTACAGATGTTAATGTTTTCCACCAGCGGTATGCCGAGTCCCTTAGTAATGACACATCACATTTTAAGCTTTCCTCGGGTATGCAAGAAAGTTCATCAAACACCCTCATAGAATTTTTGAGCCAGAACTCTGCTTTCTCAGGGTCATCATTTATGTTGGCTCTAAATTCCTCGACCCCTTGCTTTCGAATCTTATCGACCGGGGGTTTTTTAATTCTTACCAAATCTATACCTTGAGGAGCCATGGGGACTAGCTGAGGTATAGGTGGGGGTGGAGGAGGTTGAGCATTAGGGTTTGTTCGTACAAACTCAGTGTACCAGTTGCTCATCATATGGAGAAAGGGGTCCCGAGCCTCTTCTCCTTGACCCATAGTTTCGGGTCTACTTTCTACAGGCGCGGTCCCTTACGCCGGAGCTGGCGCATTACTAGCAGCGTCATCAACAGTAGCTCGGTCGAGATACATTTACTATAGGAAAATACAGTTTAAAATTGTCAGGAGTCACCACACCATCAATATATATTTATGGCATATATAGCTAGACTCTCACACACGCTACGGTAGTCCGAGAACCGACTAAACTATAGCTCTGATACTACTAAATGTAACCCTCTTACCCGTATTCAACGTCGAAACAGGGTACGAGGCATTACTAGACTTATTTGCAAACAATTATATGACCCGAGATATGATTTTCCACTCAAATTTAAAAACTTTTCTTATCACCTTTTAAACAAACCTATGAAGCCTAAATCACACTTTAGGAATGGTTCGGGACCAAATCGAACTCTTTAAAAGATCCTTAAAAAGACTTAGAAAATTTTCATCAAACAGTCCACACACCCGTGAGGAGAAAAAGACATGCCCATGTGGAACTTCACACGCCCGTGTTCCACACCTGTGTAGATTTATTTCTCATTTCGAACCTACAGGGGTTTTCACACGGTCGGACACACGCCCGTGTTCATGGCCCATGTCCCTCACACGGCCACGACACGCTCGTGTCTTTGCTTATATGCAAAAACCTTGGCATTCTATTTCTGAAGTCATCACCCTATAAATGTCAGACGGCCAAGGCACACGCCCGTGTCTTTCAACTGTGTGGCGAATTAAATTCCTAATTCAGGTGCAGACTTCACATGGCCTAGGCACATGACCATGTACTATGGCCGTGTCTTCCACACGGTTGAGACACACAGTCGTGTCTCCACCCGTGTGGTTACTACTGAGCATACTGACTTGCAAACCTAGCATGCAGGGGGACACACGACCTAACCACATGCCCATGAGGCTGACCGTGTGTTACACACAGCTTAGACACATGCCCGTGTGTCTACCCGTGTGGACAAGAACAAGGCTATTTGCCAAGATCTTTCTACCACCCCAACTCATACAAACATAAATCACATCAAACCATCAACTCATTCATGCATAATTAAACCAAGCAAATCAACCATGCAACTTGCACATTCACGAATAACCTCATCATTTCATAAATTAATAAGAAAGAGTCATCAACTATGGCCTTATACAAAAGAATTCATCCTTGAATGAGCCAACACATTTGGCAAAAACAATATGACATTCAACTAAGTCTAGTCCCTATACATGCCATACTCAAAATGCTAAATCTAACTATACCAAGATGTGCTGATAGAGTGGGTGATCTTCTGCTTATCTCCGTATCCCGAGCTGGCTCTTCGACACTATAAAAGAAGGGAAAAGAGAAGGGGGTAAGCTTTAAGCTTAGTAAGTATATATGTAAACAATATACATCATAACACATCTTTATCAACCAAAAACATTACTTAATAAAAAGAATCCAAGTCCTCATAACCATACTTACTCATTTCAAACCTCACCATATCCCATACATATATCATAAAATGTTGCTCACATATACTTGCACTTATACCCTACACTTATCACCACAAAGCCATATGTAATTCCACTTAGACCAGTTTCTCGATGAACTCTTCGGAATGATATGAGATACCCGGTGGTTTCGCACACAGCCCATCATTAATCAATAATAGTGTGGTATCACACACAACCCACCAACAATGATAATTACGGTGGTATCGCACACAACCCTCCAAAATGATAATAAATACGATGGCATCGCACACAGCCCATCGTTAATAAATAACAAGGTGGTATCGCACACAGCCTACCAATAATTACATATGTATGGATATTCATCCGTACCCATATTTTTATTCCGAAAGTTCATCCGAGAATTTCCCCATTTTCTACCATTTTTAATAAATCTCACCAATAAGCATTTACATCCACCCAATGCATCAATAGGTAAAAACATACATAATAAGGATGTATCATTTACACATAAACTTACCTCAATACAGAAAATGTCAGTTTGCAATTTAGTCCGTAACCTTGCCTTTTCCCTAGTCAAGGTTGATTCCACGTTCTTCTTGATCTATAATAATAAAATTTACTCATTTAATCATTACATAAATCAAGACTCTTCAAAATTTCTACTTTGGCAAAAATTATCGTTTTGTCGTTATACTTTGGAAAAATTATGATTTTGCCCCTAGGCTCGTAAATCATTTTTCATCAAATTTATTCATTTAAAAAGCCTAGCTGAACATTTATTACTCTTATAACAACTCACAATACCAATCATTTCATGCATTTACTACTCGATTTACAATCTTTACAAAAAGGTCCTTTTAGGTGTTTTCATGGAAACACCTTTCACAAAAGTTGTTTATTTAGCAACCATAATTCATTTTATTCCCTAAAAACTCAGAAAACAACATAAGCACTCTCATGGAAAATTCCTAAACTTTCAACTATTTTGCAAAATAGTCCCTTCTTTAGCTAGCTTAAGCTTTAGGGGTTCCAAAAATGCAAATATTATAAAAAAAAAAGACCACTAAAATCACATACTTGCAAGAGGATAGCTTGGCTGAAAGTTTGAGCTTCAAAAACCCCTATTATTGCTTGAATTTTCGGTGGAATAAGAAATGAAAATAGGAAAAGATGATAGCTTCCTTATTTTATCCTATTTTATTCAATTAAGTCACCAACTCACCTAACCATTGACCAATTTGATTTTCTTGTCCCTATGGCCGGCCATCACTTCCCCAATGAACTAATTGAACTTTAAAGACCTCTAATTTAATATTCTATAGCTATTAGACACCTCTAGCTTGTAAAATAAAACTTTTGCACTTTATGCGATTTAGTCCTTTTTCGCAATTGAGCATGCAATCACCAAAATTAATTCACCAAATTTTTTATGTACTCATATAATCATGATATAAATCATATAGTAATATTAAAAATAATTTCTCTTTTCTCAGAATAGTGGTTATAAAACCACTGTTCCGACTAGCCCCAAAAACGGGCTGTTACAAATTGTAAGTTTATGTAACTGGAATTGTATTCTTAAATGTTTGAGATGTATGTTTATGTGATGAAAATGTGATTTGAATGCTCAATGTATGATTATTGATTAAATGTTGATAATATTCAATAAAAAGGGAAATAACTCTCGGTTGAATGGAATGGAATTTGATGGATCACTGAAAAGAATTTGACGGTAAAAAGGATCTAGCCTGGACGGGTGATCCTAATATAAGCCCTCCCGAAGAATATGTGTGAAAAGGATCTAGCCCGAACGGGTAATCCAAAGTAAATGTGAGTATGGATTTAGCCTGAACTAGTAATCCAGACAAAGCTCTATAGAGTATTTGTCATTGCGGGGGATTTAGCATGGACTGGTAATCCCGACAATACTCTTTGAGCATATGTTACAGAGAATTTAGCATGGACTAGTAATCCTGCTGTAATAAATGAGGTTCACGGGAGTGAGCATATGTTACAGGGGATTTAGCCTGGACTAGTAATCCCGCTGTAAAAAATGACGTTCGCAGGAGTATGCTCTCTTGCAGGGGATTTAGCCTGGACTGGTAATCCTGCTGTCAGAAATGAGGTTCGCGGGAGTGTGCTTTCTGGAAAGGACTTATGTATATGTACGAATTGACGGATTATGAGAATGTACACCATGGGTGTACTACAGGAAATCCATAGATATTCTGAGTAATTTAACGGGATAAATATGGAAAACGGTAAATACATGGTATTATGAAATTGGTGAGCGTATTCACAAGAATTTGTCATTTGAAATTGTGATTGACATGAAGAAATAACGAATTGCATACTTATGTATGGTTACAAGTATTTATCTGAAATACAAGAAAATGATGGTTATTGATATATGGAGACATGAGACTATGATATATGAACATGGAATATGTTTGATAAATATGTTCATTCGTATTATGGAATTATGTACCTCATGTTACTATTTGCATAAAGATGATATTTCAAATACTTTGATGAGTAAGGCTCAAATATAAAATGGTATGAAATAAAGATAAGTTGTTGTGAAAATGTATTTAAAATACAAAGATATGGTTGCTATACGTTATATGATTACATAATGTGAAATTGTCTATATATATATGAGAAATTTAATGAGAATTGAGCCCATACATGTTTCTTGGTATTTATATGAAGTGTGTGACTAATAAGGGTGATTAGGTTCTGTGTTAGGGCTCGTGATCAAGATTATTGAATATACCTTGTATGTTTATATTAAATTTAAATGAGTGAGTTTTCGAAGCTCGTTGGTTAGGAAGCTCGACGAAGATCACTCACACTATCCATCAGCCTATCTTGGTATGTATGGTAAATGAATTATGGTTATAATGGCATGTATATGTTAATTAGTAAATGTTGGCTTATAAATGATCTAACTATAACTATCCATTGGCATGACTTGTATTTAGTAAGTTTTGAGTTACATATAATTATGATTTTATTATGTTTTAAAAAAAATTGAGATTATGCGAAAAATTCCCTATGATCTCGATTTAGTCCCAAATCATTTCTAATGTATGTTTTGGGCTTCGAGAGCCCAATAGAGGGACATTATAATTACGTTCAAAATATGAAAGTAAAATGACTCGGTTTAATGAAAAATGGTTCTGTAAACTCCGATAATGCCTCGTACATTATTCCAGCGACGGATACGAATAGGGGGTGTTACAGTTTTAACAATCATTTGGTGAACAACCAAATTATACATTGAGGTAAGTGATATTAAGAGTCTAATCGTAGCAATTCTTGCTGTTGGAGCATAAATATCAAAGTAATAAATACCTTATTTTTGTGTAAAACCTTTGGCTACCAACCTTGTTTTAAATTTATCAATGGTTCCATCGACCTTCATTTTCTTTTTGAAGATTCATTTACAACCTATTGGTTTGGAACCCGATGGAAGATCGACTAAGATCCAAATTTTGATTTTCCATTATTGAATCCATCTCATCATTTATTGATTCTTTCCAAAAAGTAGAGTCTTGAGATTTTATTGTCACTTCAAATGTAATAGGAAAAGATTCTATATTATAACAATAAGGTATCTTATTGCATATACTTTCACCTTTTCCTTCTATAAGGAACATAATGAAATTTGATCTAAAATCTTTGACCTTTTTAATCCTTTTACTTCTTCTTAATTCTTGACAAGATTCATCATAATTACCAACTTGTTCCAATGGAATCTCATCCTCATTTAAAGAATGAATAAATTGTTGTGGTTGTAATTGTCTTGAAATAGAATTAAATCTATTTTCATCAAAAATAGTATCTCTTGATTTAATAACAATATTAATTGAAATTGAATCATTTGGTTCAATTACCATGAACCTATATGCCTTGCTATTATGTACATATCCTATAAATATGCATTCAATTCCTTTTTCACCTAACTTTTTATGTTTAGGTGTTGGAACTTTAATAATAGCTCTACAACTCCAAACCTTCAAATAATTAAGGTTTGATTTCCTTTGCTTCCATTGTTTATAGGGGTTATTTTAGTTTCCTTATTAGGAACTCTATTCAATATATGACAACTTGTTAGAACAGCTTATCCCCAAAAACCTTGTCTAAGACCTAAATATGATAACATTGAATTTATCATTTCAGTCAAGAATCTATTTTTTCCTTTCAGCTACACCGTTTTGTTGTGGTGTATAAGGGCTGAAACTTGATAGATAATCCCATTGACTCAAAATAACTTGGATTATAGTATTCTTCACCTTTATTCGATCTTAAGCACTTGATAAATGATTCACACTGAATTTCAACTTCAGATTTATAAACTTTAAATTTATTCAAGCGCTTCATCTTTTGAATGTAACAAATATACATAGCAATATCTAGAACAATCATCAATAAAAGTAACAAAATATTTCTTTCCACCTAATGTAGGTGATAGGTGCAAAAAGTAATATGCTTTAGTCTCATTCTTAATGCGTTCTTGGGTGCTTATTCGATGTTAATGGTGAATTTTATGCTCCTAATCTTTTAAATTCATGTTTTTATACTTAGGAAAGCATTTGGGAGAAAAATAAGTGAAAAAAAAGCGAAAATTGGAAAATTGGAAAATCGGAGCGAGTTACAGGAGCGACACAGGCTGAACCATTCCACACGGTTGTGTAAGCCACACGGGTTGCCACACAACCATGTGGTAAGCCGTGTCAATTTTAGAAATTGGGACCCTAAATTGTGGAAAAATGTTTAGGTTTTTCGGGCATTCTAAGACCTATATATGACAAAAATAAGAAGATAGTAGTGAGCTATCATAGAATATTAAAGAAAACAACTCGAAAAATACCACTGAAGCTGATTTTGAGGCAGATTTCCGTCAAGATTGAAGACTCCCAATTAATTTCTCAAGAGGTTATAATGAGTTTCTTTATTTCTTTCGATTATACTGTCTTTGGGATATTTTTATTTGCAAGCATGAACTAATTTTCTGAATACCTAGGGAGATGAACCTTATAATGAATTCTGTCATTTGATTTTTATTTTACGCAATAAAGACTTAGATTTTGTTCTCAATTATGTGTGCTTAAATTATGTAACATCCTAAAATTAGGGGGTTGTGAATTTTTGTACAATTGTATGTTGGGCTTGCTCTGTAGGTTGTTTGAGGGTATTTAGGGGCTTTAGGGAGGCCTGGGGTCGAGTTTAAGCCATGGTAAAATTTTGGTTTTTGGGCACTTTATGGGGGAAGACTGTTGGAAGCAGGACTTATATTTATTAGAATGTGCTTGTTCAACACAAGGGAGCTTGTGGTAGACTGGTGGTGGCGTCACTTGTGAGGCAAGGAGAGAGGGGTTCGAATCCCATAGTTGGCAAATCAAGGCTTCTATTTTTGTGTCAAGTGGGTGGAAGAAGTAGAGTTCAGATAGAACTCTGCAAGGGGAGAGTGGAGACTCAATCAAACGGTTTGAATGAGAGGTGGAGAGCAATGTAGGAAGGAAAATAAGGAGAGAATCAAGGGATTGGGGTGTGAGGTGGTAGTGGCTGAATGTGGGAGTGTTGTGGGAGGTGAAATTTGGCTAGGGACTGGTGTGTGCATATTCGGTCTTGTGGGAGGTAGAGTGCCGTTTTTGAAGTATTCTTTTGAGAGAATTCCTACTTTTTACTTTTTCGGTTTTTAGCATTTTAGGTCCTTGTGCTATGATTTTACTTGCCGAAACCTCAGCCTTTCTATTCTTTTCTTCTCCATTTCTCTTCTACTCTTTTCTCCATCAACCGAATCTCTTCTCTTCTCCAATTTGAATTAGTTCCTCTTTGCTTTTGCTAATAGTCGAACACCTGGTAGCCTGAAGCTTGGTGTTCTTTTGTCTACTGAATCTATTCGGTTCCTTTGGGATCACAAGGTAATGTTTCTTTTCCCTTTATTTCTTTTCTTTTTCTCTCCCTTTCCCTTACTAAAGCCAAAACTCTCATTTTTCTGCCTAGGCCGAACCTATTTCTTTTGGGTTTTTGTGCGTTTATAACCTTTTCTTTTCTCCTTAGTTAATCGTCATCTCTGAGGGCAGTTGGTGCTTAAACTCCTCTTGTTCAAGGGACCTGCTTTGCCGAATCTAAGGGCAAATAGTACAATTAATTGCTGGATTTTTCCCTATTGCCGAATATTGGAGGATGCTAACCCCCCTTTTTGTTCATCAATGGGTTTAGGAGTTTGGTTGCTCTAGCCAAGAGGAAGCAAAGCTGAATATTGCCACTTTGTTGAAGGAGGTCATCTTATGGTAAGTGGTGTCAGTGACTATTCAGATTCAAACTTTGATATGTGTTATCAGAGAGGATGCTAACTGATTGGAACATGTTGGTTTCATAGGTACGAAATTTCAAGAGTTCAATCTACGCTCGTAACAGGTGTGTAATCTCACACCCACCTCGATGAATGCATGTGATGTTCTGTGAAACGGCCAAAAGCTAAAAAGCCGAAAAGTCGGCAACTCGACCACTCGAGCATGCGAACACTCGTGGGGGTAAATTAAGCCACGAATGTTGGCAATAGATTGTCGAGAGTGTAACGAGCACTCTCGCGAAATTGAGGCTGTAACGGGCATGATCGAGCCAAAACGGGCTAAACGGGCCCAATGGGCTAACTGGCTCACATGGGCAAAATTGATTGAAAACGACCGAATGATAGATGCGGTTGCGAAAACTGCAAAACAGAGACTGAAACCATGTGTAATGGGCCACACGAGCGTGTGGGCCCGTTTGGGCCTGAAGTAAATTTTAGGCCAATTGTATTGTAGAGACCCAAATAGGGGTCTCATGTCGCTCGAGGTGAAAATAGGCCTCCAGAAAGGCAGTTAGACGACGAAATTACTGAAATACCCCTAGAGGGTAAATTACTGAAATACCCTTAATGGGTAATTTACCAAAATACCCTTGGTGGGTAAATTACTGAAATACCCTCGGTGGGTAAAATTACTGAAATGCCCTCGTTGGGCAAAATTATTGTTATACCCTTAGGGGTAGATTTGGTATGATTGTGTATAATTTGATTAATTGCCATACATTATTGCATAAACTGAATTATTATGCCATGACATGTTGCATTGGGTTGGGCTATATTTATGGAGGAAGTACTGTACTAGTGGCTATGCCACATTATACTGATTTTAGTGGCTGAGCCACATATACTGTTACTGGCAGCTTTGCTGCGTTTATACTGGCAGCTCGACTACGTTCTTGGAGTGTAGGGCTGGGTGGGTTGACTTGGTCCCCACATAGAGTGTAGGGCTGGTACGGGTGGAGTGTAGGGTTGGATTGGGGTGGGCTGCATTCTCTATTTGCATTACCATGATTTTGGGGTTGTAGGCCCAAGCTGATACTGCATGGGCTTAAGCCCAGACTATGATCGTAACCGTTTAGGGGATTACTCACTGAGTTCTCGTAACTTACCCCCTTTCCCTAAACATTGTAGGTAATCCCGAGTGCTAGAGGATTTGGAGCTTCGAGGGTCTCGGTGGTGGCCATACATCAGAGTTATTACTCACGAAACTTAGTAAAACCAGTCTTTACTTTATTTTTAGATTATTTATTTTGGGATTATTATTTTGTAATAAGGCCATTGGTTTTTTTTTAAGTTTTCACTAATTATTGTTAAACGCATAAATACGGGGTTTTCTTAAAACATTAATAATCGCTTTCCAAAATATCACGATTCTGCAACTATTAAAGTTCTATTTTTCACAACGAAAATAGTCTTTTTAAGTTAATGACAACTTTACAAAAACAAGCATTAAGTAAATCAGTTTTTTACAAACAAACAACGCAACTCAGAGATTTCAAAAGAGATGCAACATTTTCAACGAGCGCTTAGTTTTTTCAACTACCTCTTGATGTGACATGCCAGATTCGTTCATAACGTGTAGGCCGGGTTTGGGGTGTTACAAATTATGTGTGCTTAATTCTTGGTTTGATATTTCTAGATTATTAATCCATGGTTGATGTGCTTAAATCAGAGGAGGAATAGGCCTTGTTTAAGAGTAGATCTAGAGTAATTGAGTGGAGTTGCATGCAGTCCTAGAAATAGGATGACATAAATCTATCGGATTAGAGTCAAATCTAATAGGGAATCCATTGATCGAGTTAATGCGAGATAATGGGGGTTTTAATTAGAAAGAAATTTCAATTAATCAACCTAGAGTCAGTTGCTCTTATTCTTGAAGAGATTTATTAACATAATTTAGGGATTTTTACGGATTAAGATACTAAGTGAAGAAATTGCGTAATTTAGATTGATAGTGACAGATGAAATCTAGGTGAATTCTTTTCTGGGTATTGTTTCGCTTCTTAGTTGTTTACTCGATTATTTTCCTGATTTGTTCTTTGTGGCGTTTGTAGTTAATTAATTTAGTTAATTTTAGTTATCAATCAATCGCTCTAATTATTCAGTTAAATAATAGAAAGACAGTAATTACTAGTACTTTTAGCCCTCGTGGGAACGATATCATTTCTCACCGAAAGTATACTATTAATTGATAGGTGCACTTGCCTTAGTCAGATTTTTAGTTGGTTTTGTGGACATCAGTAGGAGTATTATGTATGTTACATAAATCACTATGTATCAAATAAAGTAACTTTGTTTTCCTTTTAACCTTAGAGAAAGGGTTTCTTGTAATTTTAGTCAATATATACGTATTGCATTTTTCAATATTATTATTAAAAACAGGAATTAAATCTAACTTATGCATATCGTTCAATTTTCTATAATTCAAATGACCTAATTTATAATTCCATAAACAAGAAGTTTCAACTATATAAGCAGAATTTTTTTTATTCTTATTAAAATTACTGAGTTTGAACATGTTCTCATACATATACCCTTTCCCTACAAAAATTCCTCCCTTAAACAGAATAAACTTATCTGCCTCAAAAACAAGTTTGAAACCAAACTTATTCAACAGACTTCAAGACACTAAATTTTTCCTAACTTCTGGTACATAAAGTACACCATTGAAGGTTAAAACTTTTCTAGAAGTGAATTGTATTTTCAATAGGCCCTTTGCCTTTGATTGCTGTGGTGGACGAATTTCCTATGTACATGACATTTGCATTTTCAAATTGCGTGAACTTTGTGAACATGCTTTTGTCTTTGCACACATGTTTGGTTGCTCCAGTATCAATCCACCATGCATTATCATCTTATGCCATATTAATTTCAGATATCATTGCAACAAACTTTTCGTTATTGTCAGCCGTAGAAGATAATTTATTCTTTAACTTAAGTTCTCTATTAGTTTGTTTGAACTTTTTCTTGGAAGATTTAGTAGTTTGTACTTCCTTCGTAACATGCACTTTGGCATTTTTAGAATCTAGATTCTAATCTTGCTTCCGATATTCTTCTTTAATACGAAGATGATTTACCAAAGCCTCAAGAGATATTTCCTCTTTCTCATGTTTTAGACTTCTTTTAAAGTCTTTCCAAGACGAAGTTTGTCTATTATGGAGGATACAACAATCATTTCATCCATTTTCATATCATATTGCTTAAATAGATTAAACATTTTTTCAATATCACGAAATTGTTCAATAACAGAATGACCATCAACCAATTGATAATTATTGAAACAACTAACAAGAAATTTCTTACTTTTAGCATTTTCAGTCATGTATCTTGTCTCCAATTTGTCCTACAATTCCTTAGCTATGACCTTGTTTTGGTAGGTATCGAACAAACCATCGGATAAACCATTCAATATGTGGCCTATGCATACGTAATCAACATTGTCCCATTTTCGCCTTTCTTAGGTTGCAACAACAAATTCGTTTTCATTCTCTTTCGATTTTGGAGTATCCAAAACATAGGCAATCTTCAAAGTTGATAATAAGAAGTGCATCTTTTTGTGCCATTGTCAGAATTTGCCACCATCAAACCGATCAAGTTTGACAAAGTTGGAAGCCAACTCCCTTAATGTTCCACTTTCATGTGTTGTGGTAGTCATCATGAAGTACAACCTTAAAATTGTTAGTACCAAGAACATATTTCTTACAAAAAATGAAAAAATATGATAAGGATCCAAGGCGTGTATCAAGCCACTATCTTTAAGGTTATATTTGTCCTCACCTATATTCGGTGTACAAAAGAGTTTCAAGCAAATCAGTCTCGAGGATACAATGAAGCTAATGACTATTTGTATTTTGCACTGACGAGAATAGTCCACTAAGCACTGAGTAATGTATAAAAAGAAACTCAATTTCTACAAAGAACTTTTGCAATAACTCTTGATAGAACAATCTAATAATACTAGAAATTGATGATAGATAGAAAGAATTTTTAGAACTTGTTGGTATAATTTTCAAATGATATCTCATTCCTATTTATAGGAATTTTCTGAATAATAACATCTTTAAAAATACATATAATTATTCATCTAAGCTTATAACTATTCAAGTAATATTGTTTGAATAATTATAATTCTTTTTAAAAAATAAAGTGTATAACTCTCGACCAATGACCAAAAAATTTATCTTTTGATTAATTACACCCATTTATTTATAGTTATTAGAACACTATAAATATTTGAAAATGTTCTAACATTCTTGGTCTAACCGATTCAAAGCCACTCTCTGGACTAGTATTCCTGATCTAACTGGTTCAAAGCCACTCTCTAGACTGGTACCTCAGTCGGTTCCTAGTCCAGCTGGTCTGACCTATCGGTCCTATCTGGTTCAAACAACATTGTGAAAAATTGAAAATAACATGTTTATTAATTAAAAATATTAATTAAAGATTAAAATAATATTAAAAACCTTGAAACAACATGAATTAAAAAAACTAAATATGCTTAAGAGAGGAATTAAATTTGAGCCACAAGAATGAAAATGCTAACATTTAAGCAATTGACCAAGGCAGATGGCAAGTTAATAGAAAGTGCTTTTTGTATGAAGTGTTTTTTAAAAGCATGTCCCATAGAATGCGTTTTTGCCCCGTTAGCAAGAATAACCTATTTCCCTCAATAATAAAAAGTCGGCTTAATCTCAAATTTTTTTTTCTAAAATCAATTTATACTGATAATTTTGCCAACAAATATTACTATATGGGTGCTTTGTCTTTTATATATTTATATAAGAACTATTAAAATAAGTTTAAACCATATTACATTTTTAAAACAAATACACCAATGGTAAGACTTGAATCTAGTACATCAAAATCTTTAAAATCTCAAACTTATAATTTTAACTAAAGCATCAATTGTACACATATCAAATGGGTGTCTGACCCCAAAAAAAAAAAAAAAAAACTAAAATATCATTTGTTCTTACTTAAATTTTTTTTATAAATATATATTTTAAACAATTTTTCACCCGTGTGCTATAATTTAGTATCCTATAATCTAGTCTATAATGAGTGAAACTAATTAACTAATTAATTTAATATTTATAAAATAAACTTTTAAAAATAATATTTATAAGATATAGAATAAATGTTAATTTATTTAGATGTATCTGAATTTGGCTACCTATACTTACTAAACTTTATTTGGATCTAATTGATAACTAAAATTGAAAATCGTAAGCCAAGTTAATATAGTACTTTTTATTGGTATATGACTAACACCGTTAGATTTTGAAATGACAACCAATAGAATGTTAACATGTGTCATAAAAATAAAAAAATATTTTTTTGAAAATAAAAAATTTAAAAATAAGAACTTTTTTTCTTACTTTACATGGATAATAAACTTGGACAAATGATTGTCCCGATTCATTTAAATATTGACAACTATTTTTTTAAGTTCATTCTTTTTAGTAATTTTATATTTTAAAAATTTCAAAAATAAAAATAAAAATAAAAAAATTTTCTTTTAAAAAATAAACTATTCTATTTTATAAAATTTTTAGTTTTTCTATTTTTATAAATTTTCTTGAATTTTAGGATTTTTATTTTTTTATTTCATGTACACAATGAATTTATTTAAATGGTTGTTCAAATATAAATGAACCTACACAATCATTTGTCCAAATTCATTCTAAATGTGTAATTCTCTAGTAATTATATATTTTTTATAATTTTAAAAAATAATAATATACAAATATTTTTAAAATATATTCCAAATTTAAAATAAAATAAAATTTTTATTCCAGATTTTAAAAAATAATAATGATTATAAATCATTTTAAAAAACTCTAAAGCATCATTTTATATTACTTAAATTATTTATAATCATTTTAAAATTCTAATCTTCTCTTAATCAATCTCCTTCCATTTTATGTTCCTCATCCTCATCTTCTCTATAATTTTTTTTTTTTTGCAAATTTTGAAATAAATTCTACAATTTTCTTCCATTAAAATAAATCCTCTTCTTCTTTTCCTTTAAAATAAATCCACATTTTTAATATTAAGAACTCAATAAAAAAGAAAAGAAATAGCAGACAAGAAACCCCCATTTTCTTGATTTTGAGGTTATGAGAAATTGTTTTTATAGGGGCTCTTGCTTTCAAACATGGCTTAGAAGACTAAGAAGGAAGGAGAGGGAGAGGAGAAAAGAGATGAAAATTTTATTTTTAATTTATTTTTTGCTTAATGTTAATTTTAAATATTTTTATTTAATTAAAAATGTCATATGTCATAATTTGATTGGTTTAGAAATTTTTTTAACAGTAGTAAACTGTTGATACCTAAAGTGATAACAAAAAAGAAAAAAACTTTAGGTACCTAAATGGAAAAAATTGTATAGTTTGAGTACCTATTTTTCAATAAATTTTTAAAAGTGTTATTATAGTACACATATATAAACAAGTTTAGAAAAAAGCTTTTGAACAAATGAGAATACTATTATAAAATAATCAAATAAAAGAACATTTAAAGTAAACATATAATTTTCTCGTATCTTCTTTTCATTTACAAAAGAGTTCTATTTATAAGCTATTGACATTCAATGCAACATAAATAAATGAAGGTTATTTAACTGCTTCATTAACACGTACTTTAAGTATATTTAATAATGAATGTGGGGGTTTAACTCATTACTTTCATAAATGTTTAAAGGTTATAGACATCCATTTAATGTATTTACAACACTCCCCTTTGGATGTCTTTTAAATAAAAGTCTCATTAAAACTTTTATTAGGAAAAACTCTGTGGGATAAAAACCTAGTGAATGAAAAAGAGTACACAATCTCCTATTACAAGTTGCCTCGTTAAAAACCTTTACCAGGAAAACCTAGTGGGACAAAACTTTGGTTAAAGGAAAAGAGTGCAACGTGTTTTTGACTCCCCCGAATGGCAATATCACATTACATATTTCAGTTGACGCATTCCAATCTTGTGTGGTATTCTTTCAAGCGTTGAAGTTGACAATGCCTTGGTAAAAAGATCTGCTAAATTATCATTAGAACGAATTTGTTGAACTTCTATGTCACCTTTCTTCTCAAGATCATGAGTGAAAAATAAATTTGGTGAAATATGTTTCGTTCTGTCACCTTTGATATAACCACCTTTTAATTGAACTATACATACTGCATTCTCTTCATATAAGATAGTTGACATCTTTTCCTGTAAAGGAAAATTACATACCTTAGCCAAACACACTCTCGGCTTGCCTCATGCATTGCAATTATTTCAGCGTGATTTGAAGAGGCAGCAACTAATGTCTTCTTTGTCTAATGCCATGATATGGCTGTACCTCCACATGTAAGTAAATATCCCGTTTGAGATCAGTCTTTATGTGGATCCGATAAATATCCAACATCAGCATAGCCAATTAATAGGGGTTTTGAATTATTTGAATAAAATAACTCCATATCAATGGTCCATCTGAGATATCTAAATACATGTTTAATTATATTCCAATGTCTACATGTTGGAAAAGAACTAAATCTTGCTAAGAAGTTTACATCAAAAGCTATATCAGGTCTTGTGTTGTTTGCAAGATACATCAATGCTCTTATGGCACTTAGATATGGTATTTCAGAACGAAGAAACTCTTCATCATTCTTGCAAGGACGAAATTGATATTTATTCACATCTAATGATTGTACAACTATCAGGGTACTCAATGAATGTGCTTTATCCATATAAAATTTCTTTAAGATCTTTTTCGTATAAGTTGACTGATGGACATGAATTCCATCTTTTAAATGCTCGATCTGCAGGCCAAGACAAAATTTTGTTTTTCCAAGATCTTTCATCTCAAATTCTTTCTTTAAATAATTTACTGCATTTTGAAGCTCTTCAGGAGTTCCAATAATATTTAGATCATCAACATAAATAGTAATTATCACAAAGTTTAATTCAAACTTTTTTATAAAAACACATGGGCAGATTGGATCGATTTTATAACCTTCTTTTAACAAATATTCACTAAGATGATTGTACCACATACGTCCAGATTGTTTTAATCCATATAAACTTTTCTTTAATCTGATTGAGCAATTTTTTCAAGAAACTATATAACCTTCAGGGATTTTAAATCCTTATGGGATTTTCATATAAATTTCTCTATCAAGTGTACCATACAAATAGGCTATAACAACATCCATTAGATGCATGTCAAGTTTTTCACGTACTGTCAGACTAATAAGGTATCTAAATGTGATTGCATCCACCACATGAGAATATGTCTCTTTATAATCAATGCGGAGCTTTTGCGAAAATCCTTGTGCTACAAGTCATGCTTTATATGGTACAACTTCATTTTTCCCATTTCGTTTTTGCACAAATATCTATTTATATCCTACTGACTTTACATATTTAGGTGTTTGGACTATAGGTCCAAAAACCTCACGTTTAGAAAGTGAATTTAGTTTTGCTTGAATTGTGTCTTTCCATTTTGGCCAATATTTTCTATTTCTACATTTCTCAATAGATTTAAGCTCAAGATTCTCATTTCCTTTTGCTATTTCAATAGCAACATTATAAGCAAAATTGTTGTCAAAAACTATATTTTTTCAGTTCCATCTTTTTCCTAAAGTAACATAACTTATTGAGATATCTTTGTTATCACCATTTTCAGGTACCTGAACCTCTTCTAAGGTTTGTTGATTAGTTATATCTTTGGCCTCTTATTGGGCACTTGCCTCCAAAATATTACCATATTGAATAATTGCTCTTTTCCTTTTATGAGGATTTTTATCTTTTTAACCGATTAGCCTTCCACGCTTCAGGCGTGGATTACTTTCTTTTGCACTAATAATTTGCCCTATTGGGATATCAATTCGTATTGGAGCATTTTCAGCTGGTATGTGAGATTTCGTAATTCTCTTTAGGTTAATAAACGAATCTAACAATTGATTGGTGATGTTTTGCAAATGCATGATCCTTTGAACTTCTTGTTCACATTGACTTGTGCGAGGATCTAATTGAGATATTGATGATCCATTCTATGTAATTTCTTTTACTAGTTGTATTTTCTTTCCCCCTAATGTTTGGAATGTTGTTTCATCAAAATGACAATCAATGAATTGTGCGGTAAATAAATCTCCAGTTAATGGTTCAACATATTTAATTATAGAAGGAGATTCATGACCAACATATATTCTCAACCTCCTTTGAGGACTCATCTTTGTGCGTTGTGGTGGATCATTTGGAACATATATTGCACATCCAAAAATTCTAAAATGGGAAAATTTGGCTCCTGATCAAAAGCCAATTGTAATGGGGAGTACTTATTATAAATTGTTGGCCTTAAGCGCACAACTGCTGCTGCATACAAAATAGCATATCCCCAAGTTGTAATAGAGAGTTTCGTTCTCATAAGCAATGGTCGAGCTATTAGTTGGAGGCGCTTGATAAATGATTCAGTTAAACCGTCTTGTGTGTGAACATGAGCTACAGGACGTTTAACTTTTATCCCAATTGACATATAATAATCATTAAAAGCTTGGGATGTAAATTTGCCAGCATTATCAAGACAAATAGTTTTGATTGCATAATTTGGAAATTGTGCTCTTAATTGAATTATTTGAGCAAGTAGTCTCACAAATGCCAGGTTGCAAGTCGATAATAAACACACATGTGACTATCTACTAGATGCATCTATCAATATCATAAAATATCTTAATGGTCCACATGGTGGATGAATGGGCCCACATATATCACCTTGAATACGTTCCAGAAATGCGGGTGATTCAATCCCAAATTTAGCTTGTGATGGTCTAATAATCAATTTTCCTTGAGAACAAGCAACTTAAGATAAATCCTTGAATTCAAGAATCTTTTAGTTCTTTAATGGGTGTCTAATTGAATTCTCGATAATTCTTCGCATCATAATAGATCCGGGATGGCCTAATCGGTCATGCCAAATAGTAAAAGTTTGTGGTTCTACAAACTTCTGATTTGTAGTAACATGTGACTCAATTGCACTAATATGTGTATGATATAAACCTGATGAAAAAGCAGGTAGCCTTTCCAAAACATATTTCTTTCCACATTCAACATTTGTAATATATAGATATTCAATATTTTTTCTCATTCATAATCTCAATATGATATCCATTAAGACGAATATCTTTAAAACTCAATAAATTTCTTTGAGACTTTGTGGAATATAAAGCATCATTAATGACAAAATTTGCACCTTTAGGTAACAATATAATAGCTCTTCCGAAGCCTTCAATAAGTTTTGAACTACACAATATTGTATTAACATGGGCATTTCTTATTGTCAAATGAGAAAAATATTTTTTTATCTTTGAGTATTGTATGTGTTGTAGCACTATTTGCAAGACACATGTCTCCATTGATTTTGCGTCCATCGAAATTTTGTAGAATATTCATATTCTTCATAAAAACAAACCAAATATAATATAAGAAACATTGCAAATATTTATTAAATATATAAATTATTCTTTATGCAAGAAAATAAAGCATACTTAAAACAACATAAAAATGTCAAAATAATATCAATTTTTCTAATGATTCTCAAAGAAATTAGCCTCATCTAGGTGAGTTATATTATTAAGGTCATTAAATTTATCACCCTCGTAGTCATGGCCAATTTTAGTATTATAGCGAATATCTTCATCTGTTGCCTTCATTTAATCATTTTGGGATATAAAATTTGTCTCCATATGCTTTCTGTAACATCCTAAATTAGGGGTTGTGCATTTGGAGCATAACCCTAGTGTTAGTAGGCCTTAAGATTGGTTTGGGTGTGTTTTAGGGGTTCTTAAAGCTCGAGGATAAAAAGGGAGTGTTTTGGAAATTTTTGAAAAATTTGGGTTAAAGGTGGAATTTGGGTGAAGGAGGCCTTAAGTAAAATTTTTGGAAGGTTTTGGACATGAAAGTCCAGGTAGTAAAGTGGCTTGGGGCACTGCTTTAAGGGCCTTGGAGGCCTGCGCAAGAAGGGAGGAGGTTCGAGTTGCAAGGGAAGCAAAAAGGGAGGAATTATGCTTTTGCATTAATGAGGCGCGCGGCTAAGGAGGCTTTATAAGAAAATCGTGGTGGTTCATATCACAAAAAGGCTCCTGGGAGAGGTGACTGGGACGCTTGCTGCACGGGAGCTTCTCGAGGTCGGGCGTTCGAGTCCCTTAGGGGGCGCGCGAATGCTTTTGTTTTGGCTCCTGGCGTTAAGGTAAGGGAGCCAGTGAAGGATGGATTAAAAGAAAATTCGCGGGTATTGACATGAAAGTCGTGGGGTGGCCAAGTGGGTGAGGCGTTGGGAGTTCTCTCGTGTCTCGGGTTCGAGACCTGGGGGTAGCACCTGGAGGTTTTTCTTCCTTTTCGGCTGGCGTGAGGAGCTAATGGCCTGCATGGGGCATGCACGCATGCAGGAAGGCATGTGCCTTTGTTTCTATTCCTGCTGCAAGGCTTAGGGGTATTGTTGTTTTATTATTATTATTTATTATTATTTTATTGTTATTTGTTGTCTCAATTGCTGCTGCAGGGTATGGAGTTATTTTATCTTATTGTGTTTTATTATTTTAATGCATGGGATGATGGGTTAGTTATATTATTATTATTATTATTATTATTATTATTATTATTATTATTATTATTATTTTTACTATTATTTTGTATGTTTACGTATGGAAGATGGGGTAGCTTTTATTATTTTATTTTGTTTTATTATTTTTAATGTATAGAAGAATGGGATTAAGAGAATGGGAACTTTGAATAATAATGTTTTATTATTCTTTTGGTGTTGAAATTATCACTTGGGGAGAGGAGCATGTGCGGCTTTGAGGGTAGCAAAGCATGGCCGAAATGCTTTAATTTTATTCTCATTTTCTTTCCAAATTTCCCTTGGCCGAATGGAGGGTTGCTGGTAGTGGTATTTTCGACTGGAAGGTAAGAGATAGTGGTTGTTGTATTTTATTTATTTTAGATAATTGTAAGTATGGGACTTTATTTTATTTAGGAGTGGGATAATGGGGTAAGTATGGATTTATATATGTAGATAAATGTGGGTTGTTTTAATTATTTTAATGGGAAGATAAGGATAAGCTTAGTTTTTATTAATTTTGAATTCAGCTGGAGGGGTGGTTTAATGTTAGTTTATTTTATTTTGTGTTTTTAAATTGAAGAGGTGATAGTGGATAAAAGGTGGGTTTTTATTTTATTTATTTTAAATTGGTTTGAAAGAGTGTTGTAGAGTGAAACTAGGAGGGAATCAAGGAGTGGGTGAGAGGTGAAGGTGTTGGACGGCTAAAGGGGTTTTCTTAAGGCCACTTTCGGCCATGAAGGATAGGGGAGGGGGCTTTGTTTTTAAAAATTCGGTGGAAGTGTGGGATAAAACAATATTGTTATTATTATTTTTTAGTTATTGGAAGAGGTGGCTGAAGGTTAGAATAGATGATAATATTTTTTTAATTCAAATAGGGGGATATGAGGATAAAATAAGAGATACTAGGAGAGAAATGTGGGATTTAAGGAGTGAAGAAGTAGTGGCCGGCCAAAGGGCTCTTTAGATGACAACATTCGGTCATGTGGGGGGGTAGTCAAGTGCCGAAATTTTCTTTATAATGGGCAGCCTTCTTCATGTTTTCTTTTAGACCCTTTGCCGAATTCTTCTACCTTCTTCCCCTATCCATTTATTTTTTCTTCCTTCCAACTCCAATTCTATACCTTCTCTTTGTATAGCCGAATCCACTCCCTATCTATGTGCCGAAATCTCTTTCTTTCTATTAAACTTACCTTGGCCGAATATTAAGTGTGGTGTTGATCTCTTTGGTTTTTCTTTTTTCGCTCGGTTGGAGAAGGGCTCCGGGATTTTGGCAGCGATCAAGTAAAGCAGTCATTTTAGAATAGTCGATTCGGAAAGGGAAGCAAGGTCGCAAATCGTGTGCTGTAGTTATATTCAAAGGCATTTGCGGAGCAAGAAGTCTACGGTGCCGATTTGGGTTCTTCGGGATTTAGGGCTGTCGACTGGCATCAGGTGTGTACATACACACTTTATAACTAATTAATGTGCTAAGTATTTTGTGTATGTGAAATCAGATTTTTGTAGATTCAGATTTAATACCATAAATGGTATAAGCAAGGATTCAGGTAAGTCTTTGTTGTTACGAGCTTACTTTCTTTATGATACTTTTGGGAAGCATGACATATTTATTATATGTGGCATATGATATTTGGCTGATGATAAATTCAGTGTATGTTATTAAATAAACGTATTGGCATGATATCTGTTAAATGCATGTCATTAATTGATGTGGGATTAAACGAGTGGAGGGGGAAATAATATTTGTGTCGACGGACACCAGTGGTTTTGTACCACATTGTGACTTTGGTCACCAGAGGTTTGGCACCTCCAGAGGTTTGGCACCTCATAGCGTCTCGTCCCTGTGGTTAACACCACCGTGGGTTGGCCCCACATTTGAGATATGGGATCGACGCCAGTGATTTGGTATCACACGATGGGTTGGCCCCATCATTCGATTTGTGTCTTCGGACACCAGAGGTTTGGCACCTCCAGTGATTTGGTATCACAACTGTGACTTTGAGTCACTAGTGGTTTGGCACCACCAGTGGTTTGGTACCACACGGGGTAGAGAAAGGCGTTTGGATGGCTAGGTTGGGTGCATGATTTAATGTATGTTAATTTGTTATAAATTGTGTATGTTGTTGCACTAAATCGGGGAAGGGTTACACATTGAGTCTTGGTGACTCACCTTCTCCTTAACATTTTCCAGGTGACTCGTAGATCGCGGATGAGGAGTCGGATGGACTCGAGGTGGCCATGCAGTGGAAATACTGGTTTAAATGGACTTGAATTATTTTTACTTACTTTTGGTTTCATTTGCTCAAGTTGTAATAAGGCCTCCTAAGATTATTTTTATTACTTTGCATATTTTGGATAATTTGTTTAAATTACTTAGTGACTTTAAAATGGGTATACATGTTTTCTTAAATTCAAACGTAATTGATTTTTTTCGTGCCATCGGGTACATCCGACAAAATTGTAACAATCCGACTTAATCAAGTTTTAAATAACTAAGTTAAGTTTTGTTTCTTTATACACACAAATGTTTTATTTAACGAGATAAATGAAAATGAGATAGTTTCATCAAAACTCAAACCGGCTAAAGAAATTTTCAAAATGGTTTTCTCTGTGACATACCGAATTCGGTCTTAGCGTTTGGGCCGGGTTTGGGGTGTTCTTTCCCTTCTTTTTAATGGATGCTTGATAAAGTTTCACTAAATGCTCAAACGTATGACAGGTACATGACCAATGCCCTTTCATACCACATCGGTAACATATATTCTCAACAATCTTTAAAGGATTTTTTTGACCACTTCATTCTTGTGTTTTATTGTTATTCTTTTTATGGTGGTTAGAAGTATTATTGTTATGACCACCATGATAACGATAACTAGTATGTCCTCGACCACGTCCCCATTACGTCCATGACCACGACCTCTATATTTTCTATTTTCATAATTATTGTGCATTGCTACATTCACTTTAGGAAATTGTGCAGAACCAGTGGGACAAATTCCATGATTTTTCATCAACAGCTCATTATTTTGCTCAGCCACCAAGAAGTATGAAATCAATTCAGAATACCTTTTAAAACCTTTTTCATGCTACTGCTGCTGCAGAGCACATTAGTAGCATGAAAGGTTGAAAATGTTTTCTCTAATAAGTCCTCATCAATTATGCTTTCTCCACATAATTTTAATTAAGAACTAATTTTGAATATTTCTGAATTGTATTCACTTATAGTCTTAAAATCTTGCAATCGTTAGTGCATCCAATCACAACGAACTTTCGGGAGTATCACCGTTTTTAGATGGTCAAATCGTTCTTTCAATTTTTTTCCCAACTCAATAGGGTCTTCAACAGTGAGATATTTCACTTTTAATCCTTCTTGTAGATGATGACGGATGAAAAATCATTGCTTTTATCTTGTCTTGATTAGATGCTTCTTTATCTGCATCTAGGTGAATTTCAACATCTAGTCTAAGGCTGCAAATTCAAGTTTGGCAAGATTTGACATTATAATCACTTGAAAACAAATTTAGTAAAATAGTAAGCATTCTCAACCATAAAATAATTCGATTCTATATACTAAATTTGCTAAATAATAATATGTATGTCAAATATTGGATAGAGAGGAATAGTCATAATAATAAATTAATACAAGGGTCTATTTGTTTACATGTAAAAGGTTTTACGGAAAATGTTCTCTGTATTTTCTTGTGTTTGTTTCACAGAAAATAGTTTGCAAACGGAAAATGGCTTACAGGTCAAGGTAAAATAAACCTTTTTTCCTGTAAAATGACTTACCATTTTAAAAAGCGTAAGTCATTTTCCAGAAAAGAGTTCATCTATAGATAATTTTATTTTTATATAAAAATTAATTTAAACCAAGCTTAATATTATTATATTGATATTAATTTTTATTTTTATTTTTAAAAATATTTAAAATATTATATTTTTCAATATTATTAAACATACATATTTAAATATTTATATTTAGTCATATTATAAATTATTAATATAATAAATATAAATTATTATTTTAATAAATTATTTAATATTTCAATTTTATTTTAATAATAAATTTTAAAAATAATAATTTTAAATAATATTATTCACATATTATTGAAAATATTCAATTTTAATGTTTTAATAATAAATATTTATTACAATTATAAATATATTAATAATAAATGTTTTGTAGTATAAAGGTTAAAATATGTCATAAGTCTATGTACACTTCACAGATTTGTAATTTAGTCTTTGTACTTTTATTTTTAAGAATTTAGTCCCTTTACTTTTCAAATTTGAAAATTAAGTCCAATTGTTGACATGGTTAATTTTTTTGCCAATTTTGTTGATGTCATATTTTAAATAAAAAATATTCACTTAGTAGTCATGTAATTAAAAAATGACGTTGTAATGAATCTAAATTTAATATAATATTTTAATATATGCAAAAATAATGTAAAATATAAAATTATATATAAAAATAAATTCAATCAAACAATGAAAAAAAATAAGAAAATCTCAAATGTATGTTTGTATAATTGAAAACAAATTTTATGAAATATTTTTAAGAAATCTACCAAACAACAGAAAATATTTTAGACAGATTCCTCCAAACACCAGAAAATATTAGCTTTTCCAAAAAAGTAAATCATTTTCCAAAAATCATTTTCTGAAAGACATTTTCAGTGAAACAAACGGAGCCAAATTATAGTAATTGAAATTTCTTTTAGTAAAAAAATGTATATATAATTATCATTATTCGATTTGAGTTGTAAAAATAAATGTGCAAATGTTACCCAAAGCAAATATTTCATCTAGAAAATAAAATAAAAGAATTATGAAAATACATATATCGTATATAATTTAACAGGAGTTATACGGGCAAATTATATAAAGTCGAAATGACATGAACTTCACTATGAACTTGTAGAAGCTCGTGCTGATAACGTGTTATAAAATAATCAAATAAAAGAACAATTAAAGTAAACAATAATTTTCTTGTATCTATTTTTCATTTACAAAAGAATTCTAGTTATAAGCCATTGACATTCAATGCAACATAAATAAATGAAGTTTATTTAACTGCTTCAGTAACACGTACATTAAGCATCTTTAATAATGAATGGGGTTTAACTCATTACTTTCATAAATGTTTAAAGGTTATAGACATCCATTTAATGTATTTACAACAAATACCATTTATTATGTTACAAAGTTGATGTCAAAAGTAATTTTTTTTATTTTATAAAATAAATTTTTGGATTTAAAGTTCTGAATCTTAAATCGGTTTGTAAATCTATGAATTAATCAATTTAAATGTATTATTTAAAAGTAAAATAAACAAATAGATGAAAATAGATCCAATCATGATTTGAAAGAGGTGAAACGATAGGAACCAGAAGCAACAGATATTGATATTTCATTCAACTTAACTTGATGTTTACGTAGCTTTCTTTGATTTTTTTTTTTTTTTTAAATAGAAGGTTTAGAAAGGGTAACTTATATAAAATTAAGAAATGTCCTCCAACACCAACAGGTGGATGAAATCCGGATAATCCAAATTCAATTAAAAGACATCATATTCATCCATCAACCAACGTGCCAAATAGTGTGCCAAATGTGACTAATCTATGAGCAAAAGAAAAGCTAGCAACATCAAATGAGTCACAAACAGCTAAGGCCCTTTTAACAATTCGACCATAAAGAGATAAATCAAGAGTCTGATTATTAAACTTATTAATAACAAAAGCCCAATCAAACTCTAAGACAACTCTGGAAAAACCCTTTTCAAGGGCCTTTTGAGTAGCACAAGCTAAAGTGAGAGCCTCAGTCGAAGGAGCATCAAAGGCCTAGGTGAAGCCAGCTAGCACCAGTCCCTCATGGTCACAAACAATGACACCACAAGCAACAAATCTCATCTCTGCATTCCATGTCGCGTCAACATTAACTTTGAGTGCATCTTCACAAGGCAAAGTCCACCGTGCCACGTACGGACGTCTAGGTACCAATGGAGCAAAATGGAGGTTATGCACTCGAAACTCATGATGGAAGATCGAGCTCTCATCACCACATCTTGCGAGAAAACATCTCGCCCTTACGTTCCTCGCCTCCCATAATTGCTAGAGAAGCATAAAAAAACTCGTGAAAGCTTCTTTATCCATCTTTTGCATAACCGCCTCGAGCCAATCAATTGAATTGTAAAAAGTTAAACAAAATAAATCATTATAAATACTACATAATATTAAAGTCTTCCTCAAAAATTCGGCTATCCATAAGAGCATGCAAAAATAGATTAAATCTTTTAGTTGATTTGATATGTACCAAAAATAGATAACTACTCACATCTCACCCAAATTGTTGAGTGGGGACTCCTAGTCATGTATATTCATGTCTACATTGTCGAATTTTATATGGCACGTTATGGTAGCAAGACTTGATGGCAATTAGGACTTGATTAATTCAATAAGTTTAATGGAATATAAAAATTGGACTCATATTTTAAGTTATTATATAAAAAAAACCCATGTTTAGAAAAACCCTTATATTTATTTTTAGTTAAAAAAATTTTAATCTATAAATTTCACCCATTAAAATCTTTAATTTTAATTGAGATTAGGGTTACCTGTGAATATTATATATTATAACCATTAATTACATAAAATTAATCTAATTCTCCTACAACGGGTTTAAAGTTCACAATATATAAGATTCACGAGTTGTGTTAATCTCAATTAAAATTAAGGGTTCTAATAGGTGATAGTGAAAGAATAAGTACTCATTTAACTACAAAATAAATATAAATATTTGTTTAAATATAATAATATTATATATATTATTAACCCTTTTCACAACAGAAAAAGAACCACTCATATTTGATTGTTGAATTGAAAAAGTTTGAATTTGTAAAACAAAAAAGTTTGAACTTTGAATCACGTAATCAGCAACTTAAGTTTTATATTAAATCCAGTTTGAGCGATTGAATTAAACCTACCAAACTTAAAAAAGTTAAGAAAGAAGCACAACCAGCAACCTTTTAATTTAAAATTATAGTCAAATGATAATTCAATTTAAAATTAAACATTTTGGACTGATCACTAAACGAGGTGTAGACAGGGAAAGTGTACTACGCTTACGTTGTTTTTCATTTTCTAATGCTCATTACTAACCCTAGTAGTTAAACGACAAAAAAAAGAACATAAAATCTGACTCATCCCATTTTATTATTTTTAAATGAAAAATTAACTTTATTGTTTATTGTTTTTTCAAATTTTTTTGATATATACTATATGCTTTCTAATCAATAAATTATATCGGCTTATAAATAATCTATACTATATACTATTCTAGTAAAAAAATCTCGAAAGTTTGGGACTGGAAGAAAGAATATCGTCATAGAAAGAACAAATAACCTACGAGTGTTTCAGACTTTCAAAAATCAAAATACATAAACGCAAAAAGAGTGATTCCATAGTCACTTAGAGATTGTTCTTTACGATTAGTCAATTTGGCAAGATAAATTGTATGTCACACTTTTTGTTTGCTCTAGTTGACTCGAGATCAATATGTTTCAATTCCCATGCGACGGATGTATAATAACATTAGAAGATATATAATGTTACCCATGGACCTTCCAGTTAAGGGTTTAGCGATAAAGGAAGCTACTGCATATAATCTAGTGACAACACTTGTTGACTTCTTGGGTGCTTTCCCCGATAAGAAGGACTATGACGGAATGCGAATGAATTTTAAATGGTTGAAGATGAGCTCACACAAAATGCAGTTAGCAGATAAGTTTCATTTACATGTTAGAACTTATTCGACTAATTGGAGGTGTGTTGATGTCTGTTATATCTCTTCTTCACTTGGGCACATGTCAGCATCAGAAATATAGTTGACTTCGCTGTTAACTCCATCTAAAACTATATCTTACCTGATCATTCGTCCCTTCCTAAAAGGAGCCAACCACTTGCTTTTCTAATATGAACACTCTTCAAGCAAGAACACAACTTTAAGGTTACGAGGGGCTGACCACTTGTGCAGAAAACATACAATTCATAAAATAATTTAAAAGTAATTTTTATCCACAAGCATATGATGTCAAATTGCAATTTAGTTTTTTTTATTATAATGAAATAAGAAAGTATTTTGAGGATTGAACCCAATGATTTTCAAAATTGGTAAATGTTTGTAACACCCCAATTTTCTTATACCCCCTTTTGTAATTAATTAACACAATGTCTATATGCTTAAGTGATTATGTGTGACAGGTCCCAAGTTCAAGCCTTCTTGGGCAAATTTTTATATTCTTATGAATAAAGCGCTACCACTAGTCAGTAGGCTTTTAAGTTGTTGTTGGTAAGTTGATATTAGAATGGGCTTGCTAGTCTGGTGGTTTAGTGGAGTGTTATTATGCTGCTGGTCTTGAGTTCAAATCTCTGGGGGTGCAAGGGTAATATTTTTGCTACCAAAATTTTGACGAGAGCTTGTCTTTTGCCGAAAATCTGAGTAGTGGGGGGAGTTGGAGGAGAGAATTGAGGGGAAAAGTTTGGGGGTTAACAGTTTCTGTTCAGTACTGCTTTCTCTTTTTGAAAACTTCGGTTAGCCCTTTTCTTTTTACTCTCTACTTGCTGTCGACTTTCCTGATGCGTCGTTGAAAGCACCAAAAATATCCTATTCCCTGTAAAATAGTAAAAATAACAGTAAAGGGGAAGTAGGGTCGAATACTCAGGGAACAGATTGTACGAATGCTTGTTTCTTAAAATCCTGGACAATTTCTTGGCCAAGAAAACCTGCGTTCCTGAAAAATAAAAAAAAGAATTAATAATTTCGATCTGGAAAAATAAAAACAGAATTTAAGTTGAATTGAAATTGTGAAATTAAATAAATTGCGAAAATTAAAATGAGGAATATGAAAATAAACAGAGTTTAGGGAAGAGTAAGTTTCTTATGTGGCGAGATTCTAGCCTTCGGTTGTCTCGCTCTACCTTGGGTTCAATCCTTGGCTTTAAATAACCCTTCTCGAGCATGATAAGCCAGTTATAATGGAAGAGGACGCCTACGACCACCAGCACCAAGGATTTAGACTTAAAATTTGGTAGAGCTTGACTTTAGCCAATAATCGTTTTTGTGGGACTATCTTTTGCTAGATCATCACTTCCCAACGGTGAATACCACGTCGTTTTGTCTCTTGGATTCGCCAACCTCTGACGCAGAAAGCCAACGAACCGATTGTGCAACCTTCCCAAAACGTACAAAGCGGCCTTTCCTTGCACAAGTTGAAAAGATCACCTATTAAAGGACATGGACGGAAGCGCCAGCCCCGTAATGTGGAGAAGTGATGAATATCTTGTTGAGAAGGCTAAGCGCGGGTTCTAAGCCTCATGAACCTTTTTGGGGAATTTTGACAACCTTCGGCTAGATTGGTTTAGTGGCTCATGATTTTTGGAAAAGAAATAAATATAATATAAATGAGATTTTTATTGAAGATAATATGGAGAGAACAAAAGACAAAGTTTTTGGGAGAAGGAGTGTTTACAGAAAAAATAGAGATGTCCAATATGTGCCACTCCATCCCCTATTTATAGTACTAGAAAACCTAGCTATTCCTAATTAAATTCTAAAAGATAAATACAAATAAATAAAGATAATTAAAGATAAATGAAAATAAATCCTAAAATTAAATCTAAATAATTATCCTTAATAATTATCCTAATAACATTAAATAGAGTCTTGTGCTATAAAATCTCTTCTTTTGCATTTTTTGTCCTTAGGTTTTCCATGTTTGTATTTTCGGCACCACCTTTTTCCCTCTGTCGCATGTAGGCCCAATTCATCTTTAATTTCACCCTTTTCACCCTTAAATTTACTTTTGACTTCAATTTAGCCCCTAAAATATAAAAGACCATAAATAGCCCAAATTAGTAAAATCATACTCAAAATATATATGCAATTAGCACATAAAAATATGACATTCTAGAGTATTATCAAATTCTCCCCTACTTAGCCCATGCTTGCCCTCAAGTATGGTTCATGTCCACTGTGAAAATTAGATCCTGCTATGAAAGAAATTCTACTCCAAAGTTTTATAAAAATTAGTCAAAATGCATACGAAAAATAAAGAGAACCCTTAGCTTGATTTAAGTAAAATTGAAAAAGTGTTCCAATTAACACACATAAAATTAAGATCGACTTGGATTTTTTCATGAAAATTAGATAATTTACCAAACCTATCAAGACACCTTATTTATTTCTCCCTTTAGTCCCCAAATTTTATTAATGCATATTTATTTATTTTTTTCTTTTTTACTTTAATTTCAACTTTATTTATTTACTTTCACTTAGGAAAATATTGAACCTTTTGACGTGAAGAGAGGTGATAGCCAAGCACCCCACCCCGGTTACTCAGCCCAACACAATCCTAATTTTTATTTTTCTTAAAAACATATCGAACCTTTTGACGCGAAGGGAGATGACAGCCAAGCACCTCACCCCGGTTACTCAAACCAACATGTTCTTAAAAATTAATTTCGGTTAGCGAAGTTTTACCTAACACGTCACACAACCTTTTGACACGAAATATGATGACAACCCAAGCACCCTACCCCGGTTACTCAGTCAGTCACGTTTTTAAGCTGCACTCATAACCGCGGAAAAATTGTTAACATTAAACGAAATTTTAATTTTGGAGAACTTATGAAAAACAATCAAGTGTCAAGAATAAGTTTCAATAATCACCTAATAGCCATGAACATAAATTTAGCATGCAATCATATTAAGTGTCCACTTTATATTAAGACTTAATCAAATTTACTAAAAGCAAAATAGGGTTAACTCTATTAATCATAATTATTTTAACTAAAATAAATAAAACAGTGGAGATGAAATCTATCAAGCAAAATCATAATTAACTCAGTAGATAAGAATCATGCATGAAGGTCAAACAGTGGCCAAGTCATGGTCAAATTCTTGGGCATGAAAAGGGGCAGAATATTTGAAAAAAATAAATGTGGGCAGAAACGAGCACAAGGTAACAGCAACAGTAACACAATTGTAAAAGCAACAGATAAACAGCAGAAATAATGAGGAATACCTCCCCCTACTTAAAACACATTGTCCTCGATGTGGAAGAAAATAAACAAATAGGTGGAAAAAGTTTAGAAGAACTTCCCGTGTAATTACTGTCGTAAAGGATGGCACACATAGAGAGGAAGGCGATGGTGTGGTGGTTTCGTGCGGAAGGGAAGAAGAAGGCAAACTGATGAAGGGTGGCGATGGGGTAGTTGATGCGTGCGGCCACGGCTTGGCTTCGAGTTCTCAACTTGGTGGCTGAAAATTGATGATGGAGGGGTGGGGAAGAAGGTGCGGCGGCTGATGGGATTTTTGGTGTAAAAATAGGTTTATTTTTAGGGTTTGGGGGTGTATAAGAATAGTGTTTGGCTGAAGGGTAAGTGTTTGGAAGCAGGTTTTAGGGAATCTAGGGCAGGAATGCGCTATTCCAGACTGGAATAGGGATGGAATAAGAGCTGTTTCATGCCAATTTTTTAGTTGTTCTCCTTTTTGTCCCTATTTTTGCGTTAGTGTACCTAGATAAAATAAGAGAATTTTATCAATATCCAAAAATAAAGTAATAAATAATAAAATAAAATAATAAATACTAATAAAATGAAATAAAATAATAAATAATAAAAATTAAGAAAAGTAAAAAATAAAGGTTGGGTTGTCTCCCAACAAGCGCTTGTTTAACATCGCTAGCTTGATGTCTCAACTAGTATTGGGGCTGTTCCGGCTGAATTCTTTCGTTCGTATGGGCTTGGAAATTCTCTTTTTTTTTTATCACATCCACCATATTTGGGTTTAATCATCCTTGAGCCTCTTTCATTGGTTTCAAATTTTCCTCCAAGGGGTTGATCCATTTTAATTCGGCAATGGTCTTATCATTCTCCAAAAATATGAATTTGAGATGCTCGAAAAGTGGTTTTAATCTCGGATCTAATGCCTGCACAACAGAAGGTAGAAGTTTAGTATCCATATGAGCCAATAATTTATTAATAGATTCAAAATCATCAAACATCATTTTAGATTTATCTCCATAAGATGACTCAAAAGTTTTTTCTACTGATGAGTTAATTATGTCGACACGGTTTACGTCCAAGACTTCACTTGGGTGGCCAATAGTGCCATAAACGTTGAACTTCACGATCTCCCCATCAAACTTCATCGTGAGGGTTCCGCTTCGTACATCAATCTTTGTATTTGCAGTACTAAGGAAAGGTCGCCCCAACAAGATGTCTGAAGACCCATGAGCGTTATCCTTCTCCATTTTTATCACATAAAAGTCTGCAGGGAAGATAAGTCCATTAACTTTGACTAATACATCCTTAAGGACTCCTTCGGGATGCACAATGGACCTGTCTGCTAACTGAATGATAACACCTATTTTTGTTAAAAAAACCCGCGTTAAGTGATTCATAAACAGAAAAAGGCATGACATTTATAGAGGCCCCTAAATCACACATAGCCTTCTTAGTTCCCAAATGGCCTATTTTGCATGGTATTGCAAACATGCCCTATCCTTGCATTTCGTCAGCATTTTCCGCTGCAACACTGCGGATACATTTTCACCAACATTCACCCTTTCATTACCTGTTAACTTCCATTTGTTGGTGCAAAGCTCTTTAAGAAATTTAGCATACATCGGTATTTGCTTGATGGCATCCAACAGCGGGATGTTGATCTCGACATTCCTAAATGTTTCGAGGATTTCCTTGTCCTCTTTACCTCTTCGACACTGGTTGAATCATTCTAGAAATGGAGGTTGAATTTTAGGCAATGGAGGTTTCGGTCGGACCTGTTTGTCTTTTTCGGGCTTTTCTTGGGCGATTTCTTGGCCAAGATTTCTATCAGGAATTGGTTCCAGTACCTTTCCACTTCGCAACATCACTACATGTATGTGTTGTCTTAGATTAGGTTCTGTTTGTGACGGTAGCTTCCCTTTAGAGTTCAATTTCTCAATTGACGTGGTCAATTCTCTTACAGATGCCTCGATTTTCTGTTGAAAATCAAGTATATTAGCTGCTAATTTATTGACCAAAGTTTCTAGAGAATTACCTGAATCTTGTGGCTGCTGTGGAACTCAGTTCTGGTATGGCTGGTTATATCGTGCATTGGCCCCATAACTTAAGTTAGGGTGATCCCTCCATCCTGGGTTGTAGGTATTAGCGTAAAGGTCGTATCGCCTTTGTGTTGGCAAAGGGAAATTTCCCACAGCATCTAGATGAGCCATGGTATCGTCATACAAACTAGGACATGCATCAGTTGTATGATCAGACGTAGCACATATTCCACATAACCGGGCTGTCTTTGCTTTTTCTGCAATAAGCGAATTCATCATATTAGTAAGTCTATCAATTTTATCCTCTAAGGTTGAATTACTTAACTGGTGAACCCTTCTAGAGGGTTCAGTATTGGCTCGAAATTGCTGAGAATGTGCAGCCATTGTGGAGATTAAGTCCCTTGCTTGTTGGGGAGTCATGTTGACCAATGCTCCTCCACTAGCGGCGTCTACCATATTCATCTCCATGGGTTTCAAGCCTTCATAAAAGTATTGGAGGAGAGATTGCTCCGTTATACCATGTTGTGGGCAGCTTACGCACAATTTCTTAAACCGCTCCCAATAGTCGTAAAGAGACTCTGCTTCTTTTTGCCTTATTCCAACGATCTCTCTTCTTAGCTCAGCTGCTCTAGATGCTGGAAAAAACCTGTTGAAAAATAAACAAGATAAATCAGCCCAAGTTGTAATAGATCCAAGGGATAAATAAAATAACCATTCCTTAGCAGAATCTTCTAAGGAAAAAGGGAAAACACGCAATTTGATTTGATCCTCAGTTACCCCCTGAGGTTTCATACTAAGGCAAACCATATGGAATTCTTTCAAATGCTTGTGGGGATTTTCGTTTTCCAACCCACGAAAAGTTGGCAGTAGTTGGATTAAGCCTGACTTTAATTCAAAATCAGTATCCATAGTAGGATACGTGATGCATAGTGGCGTTGTCCTGTCAGCGTTTCGGCCAGTTGCCGAATTGTCTGAGCCATAGGTTGACGTGCTAAATTAGGGTTTTTGTCAACACTAGCGTTAAGCACTTCTTCTAGGGAATCGACATCTACTTTTTCGCCTTCAAAAGTTTTAATAGGGTTTTCATTAACCCTAGACTCTGCTTCGTCGTCGATTCTGATTTCTAGCGTTGGATTACTTTGAGTCCTAACCACCGTTGATTGCTTTTTTCTTAGCTTGGTTTCCTTGCGATTAGCTCTCGCAGTCTTTTCAATCTCTGAATCAAACGCAAGAGTTCCTGGAGCAGATCTGGTCATAAGAAACAAAAAAACAAGATTAGTACGTTACCGATCCCCGACAACGGCACCAAAATTTGATGCGTCGTTGAAAGCACCAAAAATACCCTATTCCCTGTAAAATAGTAAAAATAACAGTAAAGGGGAAGTAGGGTCAAATCCTCAGGAACCGGATTGTACGATTGCTTGTTTTTTGAAATCCTGGACAATTTTTTGGCCAAGAAAACCTGTGTTCCTGAAAAATAAAAAAAAATAATTATGAATTTAAAGTTATGACTTTTTGGGACTTTTTGCTTAAATGGGGTTTTTATTTATTGGTTTTATGGATTCATAACTGCTAGACGCAGGAAGACTCGATTTTTAAAAGCTAATGTATTTTCCAAACCCTTGATCCCTTAGACGATTTTCTCGAAAACAAAAGGGTTTCGCTAAAATGGATAGATTTACTTAATTAACTCAATTTTCATAAAATAAATGATTTCTAAAGTTTCCGCAATGAATTACGTTTAAAACAATCCCCTAGATGAATAAGTGAATTTTGGTATCAATAAGAGTAATAAAATGAACACGGTTTATCATAATTAGTTTTCAAAACTCCATTCCATGTGACATCACCAGATTCAGCCATAACGTCTAGTTCAGGTATGGGGTGTTACATTTAGTGGTATCAGAGCTAGGTTTACAAAACTCGATTGTGGATTGGGTTATAAAGAATGGTTTTAGGAATTTTTTTAAGTGATTTGAAAAGTTTTTGAAACTGAGTATGTGGTACACCGAGTCTCCGACGCCGATCCTGTAAGTGTTCTGAAATTCTGTTTAGATTGGTTTACAAATACTACTAGCATGCTTGAAACAAACAATGGGTAGTATATCAGATCAAAACACTCTAGGTAGTGTAAATCAAAATCAGTAGTAAGACCGAGACTCGTGACAACGATTTTCAACTTCGATCTCGTTTCGCATAAAATACCATTGATAAATATCGAATCAGAATTAATGCATAAAATCATTAATCTGAGATAAACTCCGAATTTACGATGAGCACACGAGGTACTTGCGGACGGGGTACTAGAGACCATGGTAGAGGCCGTAGAGGGGCTCGAGATGGGTCATTATCATCTAGAAATCTACCTAATCTGGATATGAGAGAGACGCCGATCTCACTTGGTACAGAGACTGGGTCTCATGATCGTGCGGCTGGGGACGACGCACTGCCCCAAGCCATGTTATTGATTCTAGAGAGGGTCGTTGGGCCTAACTCTGGATCAGGGGGTCAAGGGTCAATCACGAAACGACTTCGGTCCAATGGAGCTGAGTTATTCAGGGGTGTCACTGGAGTCGCCCCTAATGTGGCTGAATATTGGATGGAGGCCACGAAAAGAATTATGGATGACCTAGATTTTACCACCGAGCAGAAGCTTAAGGAGGCTGTTTCTCTACTTTGCGGTGAAGCTTACCAGTGGTTGCTGACGGTTAAGGAGAGCACTCAGCCCGACCAATTGATTTTGGACTATTTTAAGACTGAGTTCTAGAGTAAGTATGTGGGAGCCAGGTATATTGATGCTAGTAGACGTGAGTTTCTTAATCTCACCTAGGGGGACCGTTCAGTTGTCGAGTATGAGGCCGATTTCCTGATATTGAGTCGTTATGCGCGGGGCATATTGGCGATCAAGTATGAGCGATGCATCCGTTTTGAGGATGAACTCAGGGACAGTTTGCGAGTTCTGATAGCTCCGCAGAGGGAGCATGAGTTTGTTACACTGTTTGAGAAGGCAAAGTTCACCGAGGAGGTTAAGCGCACTGAGCGCCAAAACTGAGAAAGAGGAAAGAATAAGAAGGAATCGGAGCCCTTGATTTCTGTGATGAGGTCTAAGAAAAAGGCCAGATCTGATTGGCCAGTGAGAGTTGGGCCTTCTATTACACCTATTGGGTGGCGTTTTGTGGATAATGTGGTAGACGCCACTCGGACGAGTGTTGGAGGATGACGGGGGCATGTTTGAGATGTGGCTCTACTGAGCATTGTATCAGAGATTTTTCGCTGAGAACCGATCAGATGCAAGCTTGACATCGCACTTCGCAGCGCCAGCCCACCGAGTAGTTCAAAGACCACCACCTAGGCCAAGGCCGTGCCAGGTGATGACACTCCATGGGTCGAGGACAAAGAGCATCGGGCAGAGGTGCTGGACAGACTGAGGTGAGGCAGCCTGCATTGGTTTATGCTACCTTTCACCGTAAAGATCGAGATGCTCCGGACATCATCACAGGTATGTTTTTAATATATAATGTACCTTATTTGGCAGTGATAGACATAGGCTCTACACATTCTTACGTAGCTAGTACTATGTTTGAAACATTGGGAATTCTAGCCGAGAGTACTTCTAGTGAGGTAACTGTGGTGAGTCCGTTAGGGCAGTCTATTCGAGTGAGTAAATTGTTTAGTGGCATCCCTTTAGAGGTTCAGGGAATAGTATTTCTGGACGATCTTATGGAGCTTCTATTTGGGGAGTTTGATTTGATTCTGGGAATGGATTAGCTGGTTAAACACCGGGTAAGTTTGGATTGTGCGACAAAAAGGGTTGTCTTGAGGACCGATGAGGACAGCGAGGTAGTTGTGATTGGAGAACGAAGAGACTATCTGACTAATGTGATTTCTGTGTTGGTGGTAGAAAGGTTAGTGAGGAAAGGGTGTGAGGCATTCTTGGCCTACATCAGTATTTTTGACTCTAGAGACTATTCGGTTAAGGACATTAGAATCGTGAGGGACTTTCAAGATGTTTTTCCCGAGAAACTACCAGGTCTGCCTCCGAGCTGAGAAGTAGAATTTGAGATTGAGCTCATTTCGGGTAATGTTTCGGTGTCTATCGCGCCCTATCGAATGGCACCGAAGGAGCTTACAGAGCTTAAGGTTCAAATTCAAGAACTGTTAGATCATGGATTCATTCATCCCAGTGTGTCTCCATAGGGAGCACCGGTGTTGTTTGTGAAGAATAAAGATGGAACAATGAGGATATGTATCGACTACCAGCTGCTGAACAAGCTAACAATCAAGAACAAGTACCCACTACCGAGAATAGATGATTTATTCGACTAGTTCAGAGGGGCTTCTGTGTTCTCCAAGATTGATCTACATTTAGGATATCATCAATTGAGGGTTAAGGAGGCCGATGTGCATAACATGGCATTTAGGACCAACAACATTTATGGATTTGATGAACTGTATGTTCCAGCCTTATCTGGACCAGTTTGTGGTGGTATTCATCAATGATATCCTAGTGTATTCTAAGACTAAAGACGAGCACAATGAGCATCTTAGAATGGGACTACAGACTCTTTGTGAGAAATAGTTGTATGCGAAGTTCAATAAGTATGAGTACTGGCTCCAGAAAGTAACTTTTTTGGATCATGTAGTCTCTGCAGAGGGGATTCGTGTTGATCCTTGTAAAATTGAGGGGGTCTTGGATTGGAAATAGCCAAAGAATGTACCCGAAATCTGTAGCTTTTTGGGGCTGGTAGGTTATTATCGATGCTTTTTAGAAGGGTTCTCCTTGATCGTAGCACCGTTAACCAAGCTTCTGGGCAAGGGAGTTCCTTTTGTCTAGACTGATAAGCAACAGGAGAGCTTCGAGAAGCTCAAATTTGTTTTGACTCAAGCTCCGATTTTAGTACAGCCTGAATCTTGGAAGGATTTCGTCGTATACAGTAATGCATCGCATGTGGGTCTGGGTTGCGTTTTGATGCAGGATGGTAAAGTGGTAGCTTATGTGTCTCGTCAGCTTAAGATGCATGAGGCTAACTATCCTACTTAGGATTTTTAGTTGGCTGCTATAGTCTTCGCTTTAAAGATTTGGAGGCACTACCTTTATAGTGAGAAGTGAACTATCTACACTGATCATAAAAGCCTCAAATATCTCCTCACTCAGAAGGAGTTAAACCTTAGGCAGCGTAGATGGGTTGAACTGCTTAAGGATTATGGCTGCACCATTGAGTACTATCCTGGTAAGGACAATATGGTAGTAGATGCTTTGAGTCGTAAGGCTATTATCGATCTGAGAGCGATGTTCGCTCGACTCAGTTTATTCGGCGATAGGAGTCTATTAGCGGAACTTCAGGTTAAGCCCACATGGATTGATCAGATTAGAGGTAGAAAGATTGGGGATAAGTCTCTTGAGTTGTGTTTCCGTCAGGTTGAGACTTGCGATGCTACTGATTTTGGGATTAACAGTGATGGGGTACTTTGTTTCCACGGTCAGATTTGTGTATCGAGTGATGAGGAGTTGCGACAGTCGATTTTGAGGAAGGCGTATAGTAGTCCCTGTGCTATGCATCCTGGTGGGAACAAGATGTACTAAGATCTCCGAGAGTTGTACTGGTGGCCTGGGTTGAAGAGTGAGGTTACTAACTTCGTTGCTTGCTGTCTGACTTGTCAGCAGGTTAAGGCTGAGCATCAGTTGCCTTCAAGGTTGCTACAGCCGGTAAATATACCGATGTGGAAATAGGAACAAGTATCGATGGACTTCGTTAGTGGGTTCCCTTTAACACCCGCTAAGAAGGATTCTGTCTGGGTCATCGTGGATCAATTGACCAAGTCTGCTCACTTCATCCCGGTCAGGACGAACTTTTCTCTTTAGAGATTGGCTAAATTGTGTATAACTGAAATAGTGAGACTTCATGGGATTCTTGTTTCGATCATCTCCGTTAGGGATCCTCGCTTCACGTCTTGGTTCTGGAAGAAACTGCATGAGGCTCTAGGTTCAAGGTTGGACTTCAGTTCTGCTTTCTATCCTCAGACAGATGGTCAGTCGAAGAGGGTGATTCAAGTACTGGAGGATATGTTGAGGAGTTGTGTTATAGATTTCCAAGGCAGTTTGGATGAGTATTTGTCATTGGCAGAGTTCCCCTACAACAATAGCTATCAGTCTAGTATTCAGATGGCACCTTACGAGGCCCTGTATGGCCGTAAGTGTCGCACTCCCTTATGTTGGACTGAGTTGGGTGAGAGATGTACTCTGGGTCCAGAATTGGTTTCTGAAACTGAAGATAATGTCCGCTTGATTTGAGATCGACTGAAAGCGGTATTTGATAGGCAGAAGTCCTATGCTGATCTAAAGGGAAAGGATATTGAGTATCCTGTGGGGGACTTAGTTTTTCTCAAGGTCTCACCATGGAAGCGGGTCTTGAGGTTCGGTTGCAAGGATAAGCTGAGCCCTCTGTTTATAGGGCCGTACCGTATTCTGAAACAAGTGGGGCCAGTCGTATATCAGTTGGAGCTTCCTCTAGAGTTGGATTGTATTCATGATGTGTTCCACGTCTCAATGTAGAGACGCTACCGCTCTGATCCCGTGCATGTTGTTCCTATTGAGGGGATTGAGGTTAGGCCAGATCTGACGTTTAAGGAAGAGCTGGTCCAGATTCTGGAATGCGACATTAAAGTTCTGCTAAGGAAGTCTATCCCCTTAGTGAAAGTGCTATGGAGGAATCATAGTACTGAGGAGGCCACTTGGGAGCAGGAGGATTCGATGCATCAGCAGTATCCTCACCTTTTCTGATCACGAAAAATTTCGAGTTGTAACGCCCCAATTTTCTTATACCAACTTTTGTAATTAACTGACACAATGTCTATCTGCTTCAGTGGTTATGTGTTCTGGGTGTGTGTGTGAAGTCCCAAGTTTAAGCCTTCTTGGGCAAATTTTTATATTCTTATGAATAAAGCGCTACCACTAGTCAGTAGGCTTTTAAGTTGTTGTTGGTAAGTTGATATCAGAATGGGCCTACTGGTCTGGTGGTTAAGTGGAGTGTTATTATGCTGGTGGTTTCAAGTTTGAATCTCTGGGGGTGCAAGGGTAATATTTTTTCTACCAAAATTTCGGCTAGAGTTTGTGTTTTGCCAAAAATCTGAGTAGTGGGGGGAGTTGGTAGAAAGAATTAAGGGGAAAAGTTTGGGGGTTAACAGTTTCTGTTCAGTACTGCTTTCTCTTTTGGAAAAACTTCTGCTAGCCCTTTTCCTTTTCCTCTCTACTTGCTGTCGACTTCCCCTTCCATTATCTCTTTTGCTACCGAAATTCTATTGCTTCCCCTCTTATTTCGGTTCTTCTTTCTTCCAATCGTTTCTGTTATTCAGATTTGAGACGCGCGTTCGGTAAGTTGTGGGTTGGATTAATCTTAACTCTTCCTTTTGAATGTTCAAGTTTTTAAAAGGGTGTTGTTATGCGTAGGAGTTATTTGAGAGGCTGGAATCAATGTTGCGTCGATTTGATTCGAAGAAGTAATTGATTTGGTAGCAGTAAGTCGACTTTACGATATTAGGATTAATCATTTTAGACTCGTTTTTGGTTTGTAAGGGGTGAAATATTCTGATTTTAAGTTTCGAGGGGCTCGGGAGTAGTTTCGGAGCGAGTCGATGTGTACCCGAAAACACAGAAAACGAGAATCGGTGAAAACTAAAAAACAATTCTGTCGATGCTACACGGTTGTGTAGTAGGCCGTGTGCAAGGCTGTAAGCCACAACACGGCCGTGTGATCAACGAGCCATGCCGTGTGCAAGCGACACGGTCGTGTGATGGCAGGGCAAGGCCATGTGCGACACACAGGCTCGATTTATTGGGCTGTGTAGGCCCACATAGGTGAACCACACGGACGTGTGGGATTTTGGGCCAGGCCGTGTGGGCCACACGGGTATGTGGGCCCGCTGGGCATGTGAGCCCATTTCTCTGAAGTGATCTGTAAGGTTATGTGATATATGTATTAAGCATGTTGCACTTAGCATGTATACCGATTTGAATGTATGATCTGTTAATTGCATTATAGCATGTCATTTACTGTATGCTGTATTACATTGGGGCGGGTTGATGGTATTGGAGGAAGCATCTGAAAGGCTATTAAGTCTGTTATCTGACAGCTCAGCTGCAATTTTCTAATTATCTGCCCCATTTCGATGCAGCATGGTGTATAGGAATGAGTGGGTTGATTTTATCCCCACATGGTGTGTAAGGTTGGACCGAGATGGTGTGTAAAGGCTAGTGGGTAGGATTCTGATGTTCTCTTCTGTATATTTTGTATCTGAGTGGGCTAAGGTCCACACCGATTCTGTAATGGGCTTAGACCTGAACTGTAAATATATGACTATTTTCTAATATTATGCTGTGTGCATGTTTTCTATGGGATTACACATTGAGTTTGCAAAAACTCATCCTTTTCTGTTTAATATGTTCAGGTAATCCCCAACATTAGATGGATTGGTGAAGAGGAGGACTCGTCGATAACCACGTTTTGGACTTTTATGGTTTTTATCTCGTTTTACGGTTATTGGTTTATGTTGATGTAACTCGCAGACTTTTTGCTTAAATGGGGTTTTTTATTTATTGTTTTTATGGATTCATAATTGTTAGATGCAGGAGGACTCGGTTTTCAAAAGCTAAAGTATTTTCTAAACCTTTGATCCCTTAGACGGTTTTCTCAAAAACAAAGGGGTTTCGCTAAAATGGACAGATTTACTTAATTAACTCAGTTTTCATAAAATAAATGATTTCTAAAGCTTCTGCAATGAATTACATTTAAAACAATCCTCTAGATGAATAAGTGAATTCTAGAATCAATAAGAGTAATAAAATGAACACGGTTTATCATAATTAGTTTTCAGAACTCTATTCGATGTGACATCACTAGATTCGGCCATAACGTCTAGGCCGGGTATGGGGTGTTACAATGTTGTTATTAAATCAATTTTTTGAAAACAAGTATTAATCTAATTGAGTCACAAATTAATAGTGCAATCAGAAATAGAATTCAGATAAAGTAAACTAATTAATCAAAAATTAATCAATTCATCAACTATTGATTAAGCTAATATCCTATCCTGATCGAGTCATTTACTACACTTATTTTGGAATACTCTCCCGGTCTCCTCCTACTGAAGAATTACCACCAAAGCTATCCTTTTGATCACACTTAGATATACATTTACTAAATCATTACATGACAAATACTCCTATCGATCTCATTTGTCTAAATATTTTACTAGAGGCATTAATTCTAGTATTCTGAGTAGTTTGGCAAAAAATAAATAAAATACCCAATTGAATAGAAATCAAATTAAATTAAATAGTCGATTAATCAATTAATCTATACAAGATAGTCATAAAAGCACATAATTCATTCTCATTATCATACAAACATTTGATGAATGAAATATATAATAAGTGGAGAAATCCTTATTGATAAATTTGGATGATTACAAAGCTCTTGAGTATTTTCCAATTGAAAAGTTTAAACATCGAAATAAGAATTCCATACACGAAATAAATATAAAAATAAGAATAAAAAAATATTAACATCAAAACCTAATCTACGAAGAAAACTTTTTTAAAAGAAAAGCTCTAAAATCTATTCATTTACTAGCTATCCATCCTTTGCCTAAATGAGAAATAAATTTTCGTTTATATAGGAAATAATTAAAAGACTAAAGTGACCTTCATGTATTACAATACTTAGGGCTTAAAATTGAAAAATGACCACGAAATGCCTTGAAAACGCAAGTCAGCATGCACTGAAATCATTTTGATGTTGCGACGTCAATCGCTCCTCGTCACAACATGAGGTTGTGAAGTTACAACTGTAACACTCTCAACCTGACCTAGGAGTTTCGGCTAAGTCGAAGGCATTACATTGATCACCGAAGTGATCATGTAAAGTCGTTATATAATTAAGTTGATTTTATGAAAAATTGCTCTTTTGTTTTTAGGAAAATCATTCATTCATCAAATTGGCTTTACCTTAGTAATTTACTTATAATATTATTATTGTGAAGGTTTGAAAACCGATTTAAGGTTTTTTGGAAAAAGACTTATAAAAACTTTAAGTATTTTGTAAAATAGTAGAAAACATTTAAAATAATAGTTTTCTAAATTGAAAAGTATGCAAATATTAGAGTAATAATTAAATGTCATGCTTTAGAATAATTAAGCTAAACAAATGCCAAACCTAAGTTATAAAAGCGAGAAAATACTTAATAATTACATGCAAGGGGTTTGCACATGCTAAGGTTTCACACACAGGCTCGCACCTACAAGGGCTCACACATATAAGGGGTGCTCCTAGGGGTTATGTAACATCCTATACCCGGTCTAGTCGTTCGAACCGAGCTATAAGGCATTACAACTATAACACTTTAACATCATTTACAAAATAATAAAAAATGGCCAAGTAATTCATTTAAAATAATTTTCCATGAAATTCAATCAAAACGAGACCTAATTCGAGTTTACGAAACATTTAAAACAAATTGGAAATAAATTTGGATAAAAATGAAAGTTTTACAAAAAAATTGAGAAAAAAATGAAAACATGGGTCACACAGCCTTGCAGCCAGGTTGGAAGTTTTAGAAAATTTCAATCACACGCTTTGATTACTATGTTCTTATAGAAAAATTCATCCTCGAAAATTCTCACCTGATAATAAATCTATTCCAACTGGGTTATTCTCGTGCAATTGAACTTGATAATAAAACATTGTAATATGTCCTCCTGAATTTGAATTACCTGTTCTGACTATCCATCTGTCTACACCATAGCTTTGTGAATTTCGGATACATACAACTCAACTAGCCTTTCAAGCGAGTAATCTATTTTGACCAGAATAAAATGAGTCGATTTCATCATTCTGACAATAATAACCCAAATCGAGTCTTTCTTTCTCAGCGTTAAAGGTAATCCAGATTTGAAATCCATCGTGACTTGTCTTCATATCCAATCGAAAGTCAAAACAAGTCATAATAACCTAGTCAGAACTTGATATTCAACTTTGACTTGTTGACATAACAGACATCTCATTACGAACTCTGAAATTTCATGTTTCATTCTCGACTACCAGTATTCTATCTCAAGTCATTATGCATTTTTTCGTTTCCTGGTTTAAATCAAATAAACGTTGTTATGAACCTCGTGTAATATGTTCCGTATAATTTCAAAATTGTTCAGCACACATATTCGATTTCGAAAATATAAACTATTATCACAATCCATACTAAAATTAGTGGTCTAATCATTATGAATCTGTTCCCGTGTAGCTAACAAAATTTTTCTTCGTATCTCACAAATTTCTCTGAAGATTTAACAGATTAACTCTCAACTCTATAATAATCAAACCAGCATGATTCAAGGTTGTAACATCCTGAATTAGGGGTTGTTTGGAATTAAATTATTTTTCATGTGCTTGCTTGGAAAAAAAAAATTATGTATGCTATGATCTAGGGTCTAGTCATAACCCCGGGCTAGGTCTGATTTAGGATTAAAAATTTCTTTCTAGCACTTGAGAAGAAAAAGCTAAGTGAGGAGACTTTAAAAATTATTGGTGCGAAACATGACACAAGGAAGCAGCTGGTAGAGTGGTTGGGACGCTACCTAAGGAGCTGGAATGGTGCGGCAAAGCGGGGTTCGAGCTACCAATTTTGCGCATTAGGGGTTTTATTTTTCTTGCGTTATGGGAGTTGGGCTGGGAAGGCCTTAAAAAAATTAAATGGTAAGGTTTAAGGGCATGAAAGTCGGTTTGGTGGAGTGGCTTGGGGCGCCACTTAAGGGTCTTGGCGAATGGACTCAAGTTCGAGTCACGCTGGAAGCAAAGGGTGTTTTATTTTTGCCTTTGGTGATAAGGCAAGGGGGAGCTAGGGAAGGAGCGCTTAAAAGGGATTGTAGGAAGTTTATGTCACGAAATGAGTCAGTAGCAAAGTGGCTGGGGGCGTTGCAAGGGGCTGAGGCAGTGAGGCCCATGTTCGAGTAGCATGGGCAACAATGGGTGGTTTATTTTTTTTATATATGCTGGTGTGGAGGGAGTGAGCAAATGGCCTGCACATGGGCTCTAAATTGGATGAAGATAAGCTGGAGGCTTTGCTTTACATTCGGCTGGAAGTGTGGGATAAATAATATTTTTTTTTAGAGGTGATAAAGGGATGGGATAATTGGTATTTTATGTTTATTTTATTTATTTGAAACGGTGGCTAGGAGATAGCATGGAAGATAATGTTGTTTTTAATTTAATTAAATGAGTGATAATCAAAAGAAGAGATTGATCACATTAGGAGCAATTGCCGAAATAGGGACTCTAGGGGCTTGAGTTCTCGGTTTTAAAGGAGTATTAGGGAGTAGTTTTGGCTAACACATTTTCCTTTGGTCTTTTTCCCTGGTTGTTCAAACCAAAATCCACTTTCTCCCCCTTTGCTACTTTTTGATTTTTCTTTGAAACATACAATACACCTTGTGCCGAAAATCCTTCATCCATCTTTGGCGAAACACTCTAAGTCTTTCCCTTCAGCTCCCTTATTTCTTTCAAGCCCGACTCCATACCCTTTTTCTTTGTGACCGAATATTCCTTGCCATATAGAGCATAGGCTGAACCCCCAAAGGAAGGTGCTGTCGATTTCGAAGGGTGGTAAGTGTCTTTTTTTAGCATTCAGTTTCTTTTCTCTTCCTTTGGTGTGCCGAAAGCGTGTGTAAAGGTTTTGGTAAGGGTGGGCCGAATGTGTATAGGCAATATTAATATGTAACTTTTGTGTGTAGCCGACACTAAGGAGCGTTTCGGGATTTAATTCTTCAAGGGATCTCAACAAGACAAGTGATAACTTCGGGATTTCAGTAAGAATGGTAAATGGTTAAGCATATTCGGCCAAAGGCCATTTTTAGTATCTATGTATAACCGAGTGTACACTATGGTTTTAGGGGCTAATCGACTAAGGAAAACAGAGGCTTTCGGGATTTCAAATTGCGTTGGAGCAATACGGGAACACGTTTCGGGATTTTGTGATAGATTCAGGATTTCTCCTTAGATCTTCGATTAAACAGGTGTGTAAACTCTTACACACTTTATTAGCATAGACTGCTTATTATGTTGCTATATAACCTCTTGTGTAGTAACTTTGCCTTGTGGGCATAAGCTTGGATTCCGAGTAAGTCCCCTATTACGTGATCTACGATGTATGTTCGTGTATGCCATCATATGCTATTGAATGCTATGCTATACATAAATGCATGTTATATGGGGTTATGATACTTGTTTTGTGAGCAGGATGATGGTGGGATTGATGAGAGGAGGGGGAATATTCTTTATGGATTGTCACCAGTGGTTTTGACCACAAAATGGGCTGGCCCCATTAGTGTAATTGTGACTTCGGTCACTAGTGGTTTTGACCACACCGTTGATATAAATTGTGACTAAGTCCCAGTGGTTTGGTACCACCAGTGGTTTTGACCACATATTGATAATTGTGACCTATGGTCATCAGTGGTTTTGACCACATGATGGGTTGGCCCTATCACTTGATTTGCGACTCCGGTCACTAGTGGTTTTGACCACCAGTGGTTTTGACCACACGGGGTAGTAAAGGAGTATGGATGGCTAGGTTATGGGTTTTGCATGTTTTGCATGTCTTACTAATATTTTGTGTATGAGTTTGCACTTCCGGGTTGGGGATTTATACACTGAGTCTTGGTGACTCACCCCTTCCCATATCATTTTGCAGATGAGTAGATCGCGGAGATGGAGCTGGAGAGGACTCGAGGCGGCCATGCTTGTTCTTTGGATTTGAATTTTTTTATTTAGCATAGTTAAAGTTTATTATTTACTAAATTTTGGTTTGGATTGTAATAAGGCCGCTAGTTGTTATTTTGATGTTTAAGTAGTTGTCTTTACTTTACTTCTACCATATTACTAATGAATTTATAAATTGTTAAATAAATCGGTTAAAAGTAACGTTTTTAAATAGGAAATTCTTACAAGTTTTTAAAGATGTTATCATCGGGAAGCCAAATTTACCAAGTTAACAATAACTCTGATGCTTTAAAAATTTAAATGATCAAATGTTTTCAAAGGAAAAGGGTTTCGACTCAACCATGTTTATAAAATCAAATCCCATCTGAGTTTTTAATAAACACCGTTTTATAACCTCAACATATTTTCAGATTTTCACCGATTAATCGAAATAATTCAAACCGTTTTTACTCTGTGACATATCAGATCCGGTCAGGGCTTATGGGCCGGGTTTGGGGTGTTACAAATTGGTATTAGAGCCAGGTTCAAAACTCGACTGTGGGGGCCCAGGGCCCAAAATATTTTTGTAGGCCTTTGTGAAATATTATAAAAATGGTTTTTGTTTTGAACAGCATGGCATCGAGTTTCCGGCACCAATCCGCCCAGGTAAGTACTTCTAACTATTGTGTGAATTATTATCTGTAGAGGGGTAGGAATGGAACGTAGATAGTGTGATAGGTATTTGAACCCTAGGATTAGTTTACCCCAACAATCACATAAGATTTTAAATGCCTAATTAAACCAACCTATGACTAAGTCGCCGAGTTAGGGTGTGGTAACCCTTGTGCGCATGTCTAGGATTGGTTCTGGAAGAGCCTGGTACTTAAGCAGTCCTAGTGACTCACCTCCTCTTCGCAGGAATCCTACCTGGTGCGTAGCTTCGGTTCACTCTAACTATGAGGACTTATTAATAGGGTAAACCCAATAACTAAAACCCGAAAGGGAACTAGCCGTATTTTTATAAAAACCCTAGTTTAAAACTCTTAAATTTTTTTTTCCCTTTTAACGTGTGAGAACTGTTTTACAAAATATTCGGAAAATTTTTTGATTTATGAAAATTACAAAAATACCCCTAGTGGGAAAATTACAAAAATGCCCTTGGTTTATGAAATTTCCAAAATACCCACAGTTCTAACCAAAATTTTCATTACTTTATAAAATGTCCAAAAACCCTAATTTGCGAAATGTCAAAAATGCCATGATTTTGGAAAATTACAAAATTACCCCTAGCTTACAAAATTACCAAAATGACCCTGATTTCTAAATTTTTGTAACATCACCATTTTGGAAAGTGCAATTCTCAAAAAGAACCCTCAAAGTTTTGCAACTTTTGAAATATCCCTGATTTACTAGATTTTACAAATTTACCCCGATTTGTGAAAAATTACCGAAATACCCCCGAGGTCTAAAATTACCAAAATACCCCTGGATTTCAAAATTTTTCCAAAATACCCCGGGAATTTAGAAATACCGAAATACTTTGTGACAAAATCACACTTTTCTTTTGAAAAATTACGAAAATAACTCTGTAGGACAAATGACGAAAATGCCCCTGGGATAGGAACGGACAGAAATGTCCGAATAGTGAATGTGTATGGGAGATACTAAGGAATGGATGGGCTTTTCTATGAATTAGGATAGGAAACTTGAAACTTTGAATGATCGAAAGAATCCCTACTAAACTCTCTTCATAAAATTTCTTCGCTGATAACCAAGTGAAACAAGTACTAATCCATAAAAATTTCTTAATCAGATTAAAGCACAATCGTTAGAAATGAGTTCTAGAGGACGTGGTCGACGTGGACGCGGTAGAGGAAGAATGACCGTGTCAGAACCCATTAGGTCGGGTCAGGGTCTGATAATGAGATACCACCGCCACCACTACCCCCAACTTTTGGTGTTGAGCAGCAGGATCAGACGGGGGGTGAGGCAGTATCGCAGGCTGTGCTGGGAGTTCTTGAGCTAGTGGCTGGAGTAGGTGGAAGTATGGGAGCTCGGAAATTTGTACCCGAGCGACTCCGACCTAATGGAGCTGAGGTGTTTCAGGGTGTATCAGGTGTGGCACCTAGTACGGCGGAGTATTGGTTGGAATCAACTGAGAGGATCATGGATGATCTGGATTTGTCAGCTGAAGAAAAGCTGAAGGGTATAATCTCTCTACTACGGGATGAGGCATATCAGTGGTGGCTCACCGTAAGGGATGGAGCATTGGTAGAGGACCTCACATGGGAATTCTTTAAGGCAGCCTACCAAAAGAAATACATAGGAGCTAGCTATGTGGATGCGCAGCGGAAGGCTTTCTTGAACCTGGTTCAGGGTAATAAGACGGTGGCGGAGTATGAGGCCGAATTTCTCCGGTTGAGTAGGTATGCTCGTGGTATTGTGGGTACTGAGCATGAACGCTGTGTCAGATTCGAGGATGGGCTTAGAGATGAGTTGAGGATGATGATAGCTCCACACCAGGAACGTGAGTTCGCGGTTCTAGTGGAGAAGACTAAGGTTCTTTGAAGGGGGGTAACAATCATTAGGCGGAATCAGGACAGGAGTAAGGATAAAAGGAATTTTGGGTCTTCAGGGTCCGTTGAAGGTTCACAGAAGAGGGCTAGATTTGGGAAATCAAAAAAAGTCGCAAAGCCTGCTCAGTGGCCACCTCAGTGTGGTAGATGCGGGAAATCCCACTCGGGGGAGTGTTGGAATGGTAATCGAGGGTGCTTTGAGTGTGGATCAATGGAGCACCGGGTAAGGGATTGTCCGAGGAAGTTGGCTAGGACTCAAACTGAGGGTCAAGGACGTGGTCAATTCAGGAGGGATGGCTAGCAACCTCAGAGGGGACGAGGTACAGCTAGGGGTAATGGTAATGGTAACGGACGTGGCCGAGGTGCTGAAGGTGCAGAGGCGAGGCAGCCAAGGTTGGTTTATGTAGTTGGCCGTCGCGAGGAGGAAGATGTGCCAAATGTGACAACGGGTAAGTTTCTTATTTCCGGAATACCCTCAATTATCTTGTTTGTGGTTTAGTTAGTTCGTACTTATGTTGCTAGTGAAGTGTAGGGAACTTTGATTATGAACTTAGAGAATGTGTCTAGAAAGTATGATAGTTCTTTAAGATCAGAGTGCGCAGCAGTAGCGTAGTGTGATGAGTTAAAGATGCACGATTGAACGATAGTAAGTAATTTCGAGGACGAAATTATTTTTAAGGGGGGTAGAACTGTAACATCCTGAATTAGGGGTTGTTTGGAATTAAATTATTTTTCATGTGCTTGCTTGGAAAAAAAAAATTATGTATGCTATGATCTAGGGTCCAGTGATAACCCCGGGCTAGGTCTGACTTAGGATTAAAAATTTCTTTCTAGCACTTGAGAAGAAAAAGCTAAGTGAGGAGACTTTAAAAATTATTGGTGCGAAGCATGACACAAGGAAGCAGCTGGTAGAGTGGTTGGGACGCTACCTAAGGAGCTGGAATGGTGCGGCAAAGCAGGGGTTTGAGCTGCCGAGTTTGCGTACTAGGGGTTTTATTTTTCTTGCGTTATGGGAGTTGGGCTGGAAGGCCTTAAAAAAAATTAAATGGTAAGATTTAAGGGAATGAGAGTTGGTTTGGTGGAGTGGCTTGGGGTGCCACTTAAGGGTCTTGGCGAATGGACTCAAGTTCGAGTCACGCTGGAAGCAAAGGGTGTTTTATTTTTGCCTTTGGTGATAAGGCAAGGGGGAGCTAGGGAAGGAGCGCTTAAAAGGGATTGTAGGAAGTTTATGTCACGAAATGAGTCAGTAGCAAAGTGGCTGGGGGCGTTGCAAGGGGCTGAGGCAGTGAGGCCCATGTTCGAGTAGCATGGGCAATAATGGGTGGTTTATTTTTTTTATATATGCTGGCGTGGAGGGAGTGAGCAAATGGCCTGCACATGGGCTCTAAATTGGATGAAGATAAGCTGGAGGCTTTGCTTTGCATTCGGCTAGAAGTGTGGGATAAATAATATTTTATTTTTTTTAGAGGTGATAAAGGGATGGGATAATTGGTATTTTATGTTTATTTTATTTATTTGAAATGGTGGCTAGGAGATAGCATGGAAGATAATGTTGTTTTTAATTTAATTAAATGAGTGATAATCAAAAGATGAGATTTATCACATTAGGAGCAATTGCCGAAATAGGGACTCTAGGGGCTTGAATTCTCGGTTTTGAAGGAGTATTAGGGAGGAGTTTTGGCTAACACATTTTCCTTTGGTCTTTTTCCCTGGTTGTTCAAACCAAAATCCACTTTCTCCCCCTTTGCTAGTTTTTGATTTTTCTTTGAAACATACAATACACCTTGTGCCGAAAATCCTTCATCCATCTTTGCCGAAACACTCTAAGTCTTTCCCTTCATCTCCCTTATTTCTTTCAAGCCCGACTCCATACCCTTTTTCTTTGTGACCGAATATTCCTTACCATATAGAGCATAGGCCGAACCCTCAAAAGAAGGTGCTGTCGATTTCGAAGGGTGGTAAGTGTCTCTTTTTAGCATTCGGTTTCTTTTCTCTTCCTTTGGTGTGCCGAAAGTGTGTGTAAAGGTGCTGGTAAGGGTGGTTGAATGTGTATAGGCCATATTAATATGTAACTTTTGTGTGTAGCCGACACTAAGGAGCGTTTCGGGATTTAATTCTTCAATGGATCTCAACAAGACAAGCGATAACTTCGGGATTTCGGTAAGAATGGTAAATGGTTAAGCATATTGGCCAAAGGCCATTTTTGGTATCTATGTATAACCGAGTGTACATTATGGTTTTAGGGGCTAATCGGCTAAGGAAAACAGAGGCTTTCGGGATTTCAAATTACGTTGGAGCAATACGGGAACATGTTTCGGGATTTTGTGATAGATTCGGGATTTCTCCTTAGATCTTCGATTAAACAGGTGTGTAAACTCTTACACACTTTATTAGCATAGACTGCTTATTATGTTGCTATATAACCTCTCGTGTAGTAACTTTGCCTTGTGGGCATAAGCTTGGATTCCGGGTAAGTCCCCTATTACGTGATCTACGATGTATGTTCGTGTATGCCATCATATGCTATTGAATGCTATGCTATACATAAATGCATGTTATATGGGGTTATGATACTTGTTTTGTGAGCATGATGATGGTGGGATTGATGAGAGGAGGGGGAATATTCTTTATGGACTGTCACCAGTGGTTTTGACCACAAGATGGGTTGGCCCCATTAGTGTAATTGTGACTTCGGTCACCAGTGGTTTTGACCACACCGTTGATATAAATTGTGACTAAGTCCCAGTGGTTTGGTACCACCAGTGGTTTTGACCACATATTGATAATTGTGACCTATGGTCATCAGTGGTTTTGACCACACGATGGGTTGGCCCCATCACTTGATTTGCGACTCCGGTCACCAGTGGTTTTGACCACCAGTGGTTTTGACCACACGGGGTAGTAAAGGAGTATGGATGGCTAGGTTATGGGTTTTGCATGTTTTGCATGTCTTACTAATATTTTGTGTATGAGTTTGCACTTCCGGGTTGGGGATTTATACACTGAGTCTTGGTGACTCACCCCTTCCCATATCATTTTGCAGATGAGTAGATCGCGGAGATGGAGCCGGAGAGGACTCGAGGCGGCCATGCTTGTTCTTTGGATTTGAATTTTTTTATTTAGCACAGTTAAAGTTTATTATTTACTAAATTTTGGTATGGATTGTAATAAGGCCGCTAGTTGTTATTTTGATGTTTAAGTAGTTGTCTTTACTTTACTTCTACCATATTACTAATGAATTTATAAATTGTTTAATAAATCGGTTAAAAGTAACATTTTTAAATAGGAAATTCTTACGAGTTTTTAAAGATGTTATCATCGGGAAGCCAAATTTACCAAGTTAACAATAACTCTGATGCTTTAAAAATTTAAATGATCAAATGTTTTCAAAGGAAAAGGGTTTCGACTCAACCATGTTTATAAAATCAAATCCCATCTGAGTTTTTAATAAACACCGTTTTATAACCTCAACATATTTTCAGATTTTCACCGATTAATCAAAATAATTCAAACCGTTTTTACTCTGCGACATATCAGATCCGGTCAGGGCTTATGGGCTGGGTTTGTGGTGTTACAAAGGTCATCTGAGTGAAACATTGCTGTAAACAATTATTTCCTTCCTAGATTTAGGCTGAATCAATACTAGAGCTTCTGTCAATAAAGTTTTCAATTAGTCAAAACTCTACTGCCACTTATCTGACCAAAGAAATTCAAGTGTGCCTGTAATAGCTTTGATCGTTATGTCAGAGTCTTAAAAATTTATAAAAAGAATGATCGAGCCTAGAAACTAACTATGACAATGATTGAGGCAAGAGCACCTATCGAACAGTAGTATAGTTTAGTGGCAAGACCGGATTGTCGAACCCAAAGGAACCAAAAGTACTAATACTAACTTTCTTTTTATTATTTAGCCTAAGAATTAAGGGAATTATTAATTAATCTAAAATTAACTAACTATTAAGTTAAAGATGCTAAGACAAAGAGAATGAATTGGGGGGAAATACTTGTGGGAAAAACCAATTGATTAAGGTAATACCCGAGGAAGAATCCACCTAGACTTCACTTGTTATTTAAATTTGAACCAGACGATTTATTCACTTGACTTGATCCATAGGATTTCCTAATTTATATTAATACCTCTCTTGAGGCTACTAACGTCTAACGCTAGGTTGATTAATTGAAATCTCTTTCTAAGTAAAACCCCTAGGATTGCATTAACTCGATCTATGGACTCCCATATTAGGTTTGACCTTAATCTGACAAATTTTCGTCATCCTATCTCTAGCGTTGCGATCAACTCCGCTTAATTATGCTAGATCTACTCTTAGACAGGGTCTATTCATCCTCTGCCTAAGCCCATCAATACTTGAATCAATATCCTGAAATATCAAAACAAGAATTAAGAACACATAATTAAGAACAAATCAAGTATTTATCATATAGTTCAGAAAACAATAACAAGATCTGTCTTAGGTTTCATACCCCTCAGGTATTTGAGGGGTTTAGTTCATAATAATAAAAAAATACATCTCAGAAGAAAATATAAAACAAAACATAAGAAAAACCCTAAAACCCCCTGAAGGAAATTGAAGGGAAGATCTTCCGTCTTGAGTATAACTCCGGCTTCTTGAGATGAATCAGCTGGCTTTCTTCGAGTAAATCCCACAATTCTGGCCTCTCTGGCTTGGCTCTTCGGCCTAACTGGACGCACCCCCAAAGGTTGGCCTCTCGGGTGTTTATATAGGCTTTTTGAATGGCTTTCTTTGCCTCTAAGTACCCTAATCCGAGGGAAATTCGAACAGGTCACATCAGGGACACGCCCATGGCACACGCCTGTGTAAGTCATGGCTAGGCTGTGTTCGGGTCTGTTAAGGAGGCACGGCCGTGTGGTCTTGGGCCCAGGCCGTGTCAATTTCATAATTTGGCCCATTTACTCCTTTTTAGGCCCGTTTCTCGTTCTTTTCATCCTTCGGTTCTCTCCTAAGTATAAAACATGAAATTAAAGGATTAAGAGCACCAAATTCCACAAGTCAAGGCTTAAATCATCCAAAAGTATGCTAAATGTGGGATTAAAACATGTATATATTACGGTTTATCAAATACCCCCACACTTAAGCATTTGCTTGTGTAACACCCCTTACCCGAGATCGTTGATAGAGTCGAGCACGAGGCATTACTAGACTTAACTTACTAAATCAGGGCATAAAAATTGAAACTGTCCATCTGCGTCATGTTCACTAAATTGACTATAACTCGAGTTACGAAACTCAAAATTTAGATCCGTAAATTTTCCCTGAAACTAGACTCATATATATTCTTACTATAAGTTTTCCAGAATTTTTGGTATGACCAATTAGTACAGTTTATTAGTTGAAGTCTCCCCTGTTACACAGTTTGACATTTCTGGCCCCTCTGCACAAAAGATCAATTATCTCATAATATACAACTCTTTTGCCTACACCATTTCTTTCATATAAACATAGACTCAATAAGATTTAATTCTATATCTCATTCACACTATAATTCCATTTATACTATTTTTAGTGATTTTTCAAAATCACATCACAGTTGCTGTCCAAACTGTTCCCTTGCATATGATTACATGATTTCTCTATAATAACTATCAACTAGGCATTACAAAACATCCAAAACATGCTCCCAATTAGCCATTTTAATAGCTAATTATTACCAAGCATTTTCAAGCCAATCTTAAGCCATATCATAAGGTCATACACACAAAATGGCTAAGTCCCTATACATGCCATAACTTAAAACATTCGAGTCACAAAATACCAATATAATCCTTTGATAGTGTGTAATGATCTCCGACATCCTTTCGATCCCCGAGTTGGCTTGTAATACTATAAAAAGAGAGAAAAGAATGGGAGTAAGCATTAAGCTTAGTAAGTTTGCATGTAAATAAATAACAACATTCATAATAAATTATTTTATTCTTTTCTTATCAAGATCACTTAAGCTTTTAACTCAATGTACTTAAAATTTCATTCTTACCTGTATCTTTTAACATGAACTTGTCTTACCTTTCCTTTGGTATACTCTTTGAATTTTCCTGTTGAACCACTTGAAATACTAAGGATACGCGCGTACCTTTCCTTATGAAACTTAACCATTTCCATGTCTTGACATAGTCTTACGTGGTATCCTTGCCTTATGAACTCACCAATGCCATGCCTTGGCATGGTCTTACATGGGACCGTTGCCTTATAGAAACTTATCAATGCCATGTCTTGACATGGTCTTACATGATTTCCTTAAACCTTAATGTCATGACATTTGTATCCTACACATTCCTAAGGTTCAACCGGAACTTTCTGAGATAGCTTTTCCGTCAATTCATACTTGAGTCTTTGAATGATAAATTTATAAAATAAATATGTAAATGCTGGAATTTAATAGTATTAAATGTAAAATAATAGAATATTACATTTATTTACCGCAAACTTACCTCGAAACAAAATACGATAAACTATATCGATTTAGTCCACTATCTTTTTCTTTCCCCGATCTAACTTTGGATTTCATTCTTCTTGATCTATAATAGCAAATTTAGCTTATTTAATACTCACATTTACCAAAACAGTCCTTAACTCTAACTTTGGCAAAATTATGATTTTGCCCCTAAACTTTTACATATTTACACATTTTCCCCAAAGCTCAGAAATTAAAATTTATCCCTTATTCTTATGTTTTATGACATGCTGATCATTTTTCCCTTATATGACAACATCAAATTCTCACTCTAACATGTACTTATGAACATTAGGTATTTTTACCGATTAAGCCGTTTTGCTCGTTTTTACTTAAAATCACTTAGCAAAATTTGTTTAACATAATTTCAGACTTCATATTCTATCATAAAACATCAAAATAAACACATTTCACCTATGGGTATTTTTCCAAATATGAACCCTAGCGTGAATTATTGATAGAATAAGCTAAACCGAGCTACCGGGGCTTCAAAAATGTAAAGAACATTAAAAACGGGGCTTGGAATCACTTACTATGGAGCTTGGAAGCTTGAAACAAACCCTAGCTATGGTGAACCCTTGAAAATTTGGCCTAATGAAGAAGATGAGCATATTTTGCCATCTTTTTCCCTTTTAATATCTTTTTATTACCAAATGACTAAATTACCCTTCATTAAAAACTTTGGTTCTTTCTACCTATATATGTCCATTTTTGTCCATGAAAGCCTAATGGTATAATTATCATTTAAGGGCCTCTACTTCAATTATGCTCTTCAATTAAATCCTTTAACATCTAAGACTCATATTTATCAACTTTTGCAATTAAGTCCTAATAGGCAAATTAGACATGCAATTCATGAAATTTTCTATCGATATTCTAACACATGCATCTAATCACTAGATAAATCATAATAATTAATTGTAATAAACTTTTCTATCTCGAATTTTTGGTTTCACAACCACTGTTCCGTTTAGGCCCTATTTCGGGATGTTACAGCTTGTCCTCAAGCAAAATTCTCAACTCACAATTAAAATGTACTTCCTTGATTCATAATATTCATCAATAATGTTCCATCATAATTCAAAGATAATTCATACATTGATAATTTAAATAAAAGGATCTTAAAGATTCAAACAATTGAAGTCATAATTGTTGTAGCATGAAAAATATAGGCGTTTTCCCTAACCTAAATAATCACCTTTAATTCAAAATCGACAAGAGTTGACATCCTCACTAAAGATTCACTCAAATCACTCAAAGTGTTTAAGGTTCAAAATTAAGCACTCAAAAGTCAAACTTGAAAAGTTAATCCCATAGGCTTGTTTGAAAATCAAATCTCCACCACTATAAAATGAAATGATACATAGATCAAAAGGTCTTTAAAAAGGGTTGTAATGGGGCTCGGGTTAAAGGTGTGGGATAAAGGCTGAATTAGAAGGTTAGAATCGAGATTGAATTGACAATTTACCTAACTAGAAAAATGAACTAATCCTAAATAATTACATTAACTAAAATTTCATAACATGAGCTTCTTCTCAAGATGTGGAATTTAAACGTATAAGCTCACTTAATTATAAAACTAATAATGAATATACTTCAATTCGTTTTTTTAAGAACAAATCATTTCAATAAATTTTGGGGCACCCCTTTTTAGCTACTGCTAGGGCAGTTATTGATGTAGGTGACGATAAACTTGCATTAAGGGTAGGCGACGAGGAAATTATTTTTCAAATTTACGATGCTAGGCGATACTCTAGAGATTAAGATGATTCCTATTATTGTATTGATGCCATTGATCATTTTATTCAAGATTCTTTGCAGGAAATCATACATGACGACACGATGGAACTATGTCTTACCCAAAGTGAAGGGGTAGATGATGATAACGATGGGTTGAATTCTAATACACCTTCCTCTAGACAAAAGAAAGAAGAGGGCATTGAAATCAACGACGATCTAAAACAAAAACCCTCTATTGATGAGCCACCGAAATTGGAATTAAAATAGTTGCCAAAACACTTAGAATATGCATACCTCGGAGATAATTCCACGTTACCAGTAATCATCTCTTCAGAACTGGAACCCGAAGAGAAAAACGAGTTGCTACAGGTACTAAGGGAACATAAAAGAGCCATAGCTTGGAAAATTTCTGACATCAAAGGAATAAGCCCATCATTCTACACTCACAAAATTTTAATGGAAGATGACTTTAAACCAGGCGTGCAACCTCAAAGAGGATTGAATCCCAACATAGAAGAAGTTGTTAAAGCTGAGGTAATTAAACTTCTAGATGCTGGAATAATTTATCCTATTTCTGACAGTACTTGGGTAAGTCCTGTGCAGGTTATTCCAAAGAAATGAGGCATGATTGTTGTAGCCAACGAAAAGAATGAATTGATTCCTACAAGAACAGCCACAGATTGGAGAGTCTGTATTGGCTATAGAAAGTTAAACGATGCCACCAGAAAATATAACTTTCCTTTACCCTTTATTGATCAGATGTTAGAAAGATTATCTAGGCATATGTACTACTGCTTCCTGGACGGACTCTCCAACTACTTCCAAATTCCAATAGCCCCTGAGGATCAAGAAAAGACAACATTTACATGTCCATACGATACGTTTGCTTATCATAAAATGCCTTTTGGATCATGTAATGCTCCTGATACTTTTCAGCGTTGCATGCTGGCCATCTTTGACGAACTTGTGGAAGACATTATGGAGGTATTTATGGACGACTTTTCGGTATTCGGTAATTCTTTCCATCTTTGCCTTAAAAATTTAAAACAAGTTCTAATGAGATGTGAAGAAATGAACCTTGTTTTAAATTGGGAAAAGTGTCACTCTATGGTTCAAGAGAGGATTGTGTTAGGACACAAAATTTCTAGTAAAGGGATTGAGGTAGACAATACAAAGGTCGAAACCATAGAAAAATTACCTCCTCCTAGTTCAGTTAAGGCTATTAGAAGTTTTTTAGGAGATGCTGGATTTTATAGAAGATTTATTAAGGATTTTTCTAAAATAGCTAAGCCTTTAACGAAATTACTAGAAAAAGATGTACCTTTCAGTTTTGATCAGGAATGTTTAGATGCATTTAATATCCTCAAAGATAAATTAATAAATGCTCCAATAATAATTGCTCCTGATTGAAACTTACCCTTTGAACTAATGTGTGATATGAGTGATTTTGCAGTAGGTGCATTTTTGGGACAGCGAAGAGACATGCACTTTCAGCCGATCTATTACTCTAGCAAGACATTAACAGCTGCACAAGAAAATTACACCACCACAGAAAAAGAATTGCTAGTTGTGGTTTTTGCATTTGATAAATTTAAGCAATATTTGATATTATCTAAAGTTATCATTTACACTGACCATTCAGCACTTCGTTATCTTTTAACTAAATCCGATGCAAAACCTCGACTCATAAGATGGATTTTACTCTTATAGGAATTTGATTTGGAAATTCAAGATAAGAAGGGAGCTGAAAATCTTGCAGTAGATCATCTTTCTAGGCTTGAAAATCCACATATCAAAGAACTAGATGAGAGTGAGATAAATGACTCATTTCCCAAAGAACAACTATTCACTATATCTAACTCTAAGATACCCTGGTTCGCAGATATTGCAAATTACTTAACTGCTAACATCCTACCTAAAAGGTTAGCACATCATCAAAAGAAGTGATTCTTTGTTGATGCAAAAAACTATTTTTGGGAGGATCCTTTTCTTTTCCATATATGTGCAGATCAAGTAATTCGGAGATGTGTTACAAAAGCAGAAGCAAGCAAAATCTTAGAACATTTCCATTCAGGACCTTCAAGAGGACATTACAGTGGGATTAAGATAGTACACAAAACGCTCAAATCAGGTTTTTATTGGCCTACCTTGTTCAAAGACGCTAACAGGTATGTTGCTTCATGTGATAGATGTCCGAGAATAGGTAATATCTCTAAACGCGATGAAATGCCTCAAACATACATGCTATCGTGCGAAATTTTTGATGTATGGGGTATTGACTTTATGGGCCCATTCCCTAACTCATTTGGGAATAAATACATTTTAGTAGCAGTGGACTATATGTCAAAATGGGTGGAAGCTCAAGCTTTACCTACTAATGATGCCAGAATGGTAGTAAGATTTCTTAAGAAACTCTTTTTCTCGATTTGGAACACCTAGAGCAATTATAAGCGATAGGGGTACTCATTTTTGTAATACTTAATTTGACAAAGTCTTAAAGAAATATGGAGTACACCATAGAACAGCTACCTCTTATCACCCTCAAACCATTGGACAAGTAGAAGTAGCAAATTGAGAACTTAAGCATATTCTAGAGAAAACAGTAGAATCAAACAGGAAAGATTGGGCATTAAAAGTAGACAATGCTTTATGGGCCTATAGAACAGCGTTTAAAACTCCTATAGGAACATCCCCATAGAAACTTGTCTAATGAAAAAGTTGTCATCTACCATTTGAGTTAGAGCATAAAGCTTTTTGGGCTATAAAATTCTTAAATTATGATCTTAAAACTGCAGGTGAGAAGAGGATGATGCAGTTGAATGAACTAGATGAATGGCGAGCTAATGCCTATGAAAACTTAAGACTATATAAGAAGGTAACAAAGCGATGCCATGATGCTCGTTTAAAATAGTCAAAGCAATTCGAAGTAGGAGACTTAGTCCTATTATACAATTCAAGGCTCAAATTGTTTCCTGAAAAGCTGAAATCAAGATGGTCAAGTCCATTCGTGATTAAAACTATGGCATATTCAAGGTAAATGGTCAACAACTGAAAATTTATAATGGTAAAGATTTTAGGGATATGAGAGAGGAGCTTCGGCTTCGTGAACCTTCATTTAGAAATGAAAATAGGGTAAGTCTAGCTTAAGACTTTAAACAAGCACTTCTCAGGAGGCAACCCGAGTATTAACCCCATTAATTTTTATATTTTTATTTGTAATTTTATTTTTCCTTTTTAGCATCTAACTATAAACTAACCAAAGTGTAGGTTTCTCCACCCACACGGCCTCACACACGGCCTTGGCCATGGCCGTGGCCGTGTGGATACCACGAACAGGTACATGCGCATGGCAGAGATAGTACAAAACAGAACAAAAAATATCTTTAAGCGACGACCCTCAACTGAACATCATGGTCATGCGATGTTGCCGTGGTCGACACTGTTTTATCAACACGGGTGTGGCGACCTGCACATAGGCATGGGAGAAACGGACAAAGCATAACACGGCTGTGCAACACGACCGTGCAACACGGCCGTGTAACTCAACACGCCCACAGTACACAGGCGTGAGGATGTACCAGATTAGAAATCTCTATTTAAAACACCCCTCTCCCCTTCTCACTTACTCCCAATTCCTTTCTCTTCCACACTCCTTACATTCCCCTTCTTTTTCATTCTCATTTTTCTTCATTCCCCCTAACTCTAGACCTAACCATATCCATGTCGAAGAAATGAAAGGATCCTAGTACAATCTCCCTTAGTGAGACTGATCTACATAAGTTCATGCCGGCTACTTCATTAACTCGATAGGAAAAGGACCTTTGAGTCCATTTAACTTTTCTTTTTATTTCCCCTTCTCCTTTATTTTCCTTTTCTTTATTTTTCTTTTACTTAGTTTAATCTATTTTATTTCGTTTTCTTTGATTTAGGTTCTAAAGGCTGCTTGGGAATCACACACCACAGCCTTAGAAATCACACCCACTTCGCTAACCATTTAACAATAAACACTTTTCAATCCATTAATCTTTTCTTTTAATTTTATTTTACTTTCTATTTTCTTTATTTTTATTTTTCTTCTCTTTAAATATATATTTAGTATATTTTGAATTATTATTTCTTTTCCTGGCTAATTCTTCACGAGCTTCCCAATTTCTTCATCTAGCTCAGAGATTGTCGGCGGCCACCACACCACGACACTCCCAACTCAAAGAAGCCATCCAAATTCAGGAAGTTTCACCTCTCCCTTTCTCTTAAATTTCATATATATCTTTGTACATTGAGGGCAATGTACATCTTAAGTGTGGAGGGGTGGATATTTATTTCGAGAAAGTTCCTAACTTTCTGCATTATTCTCAAATCCCTAAATTATATCTTATCTTTAAGTAATTTCTTCATATTACTAATTAGAATGAAATTTCCTATGATTTATGATTTTCTTTGATATGTTTTGGATTCGGTTATTGATAATTGTGCAGTGATGATTTAAACTTTAGGGAACTAGAGAATCAAGCATGATGAGTCTACCTGAATTGCTAGGTTGTCTACCTGAATCTAATTATTACCTTGAAGTTTGAAATTTACAATGTTGATATCAAAAACCCATAATTTTTGTGATTTTTTGAGCCTTTTAGAGCATACATTCTTTCGTGCTCACTTTTTGATTATGAGCGTGTCAACATTGATTTGTTATTCTAGAACTTGTTTCGATTATACATGTTGAGACCACATAATTGATTTGATATACAGAGATAATAAAGGCACTTAGGATTTAACCCACTTACTCCACTAAAAGCCTACCCTCACAATTAACCCTTAGTGAACCCCTTTGATCCTAACAACCCTTTTATTGACTCATCCACTAATATTAACCTAAAACCTATCTTGTATTTGTTATCACCATTCCTTGACTCCTTTTTTTTTGTCGAGATTTGATTTTAAACAGTTTCCTAACTATGTTCTATATTTTAGTTGTTAAAGTTCTTTCTTATTTTTGGTACCTCAATGTCTTCATCCATGTCAAGCAGAGCAAAATCAACAGGAAATATAAATTTATCAACTTTTACCAGAATATCTTCAATAACTCCCCTAGGATATTTAATAGATCTATCAGCTAATTGAATATTTATCCTAATGGGTTTTGGTTCCCCAAGACCAAGTTGCTTAAACATTTTATAAGGCATTAAATTAATACTGGCGCCTTGATCAGCTAATGCTTTCTTAATATTTAAACTACCAATTAAACAGGGAATAGTGAAACTTCCTGGATCTTTTAATTTGGTTGGTAGCTTGTTCTGGAGGATGGCTAAACATTCTTTATTAAGTTCAACTGTTGATATCTCTTCAAACTTCCTTTTATTTTTTAGAAGCTCTTTTAGGAATTTTGCGTACGTCAGCATCTGTGAAATAGCTTCAACAAAAGGTAAGTTAATATGTAACTATTTAAAAAGTTTAAGAAATTTACCGTATTGTGCATCTAATCGGTCTTTCTTTAACTTTACCGAATATGGGATAGGTGGTTTACATTCTTCGCGTACCGGTGTTACATTCTCAACCTCCTCATCCTTTACCTTATCAGTTTCGTGTGGTATCTTTTTCTTTGTTTCAACTAACTCCTATCCACTTCTTAGTGTAACTACCTTCACCTGCTCTTTTTCCCTAGTTAAAATTTCTAGTTGCCTTTCAGAAACTAACTTAGTTAGTTGTCCAATTTGATCCTTAAGCCCTTGAATTGATGCTTGCTGATTGTTCAATATTGTTTTGGTATTTTGGAAACGGGTTTCTGTCACCTCCATAAATTTTGTCAGCATCTCTTCAAGGTTTGGCTTCTTTTCTTGTGGGTAGGATTGTTGTCTTTCGTTTCTTTGACTACCCCACGAGAAATTTGGATGGTTCCTCCAACTTGAATTGTAAATGTTACTATAAGGGTTATTTTGAGTTAAAAAATTGTTATCCATGTAGTGAACTTTTTCTTTTTCAGCGCTCGGGTTGTAAGGCGGATATTTTATCGTTCATCCAACCTCCATTCGTATTGCATTGCATAATTGAATGTACCTGCAAAGAATCACATAAACCGTCAATCTTTTTATTTAAAAGTTCTACCTGGTTTGATAGCATGATTACTGCGTCAAGGTTGAAAACACTGGCTGCTTTTGTTGGCTTTGTCCTTATGACTTGCCATTGATAGTTATTCAGTGACATCTCTTCAATGTATTCGTAGGCGGCCTCAGGTGTTTAATTATTCAGGGTTTCATCAGCAGTTTAATCGATCAATTGCCTCGTTGAAGGGTTTACCCTGTTGCAGAAGGTTTGAACCTGAAGCCACAAAGGTAACCTATAACACCCTAAATTAGGGGTTGTTTGTAACTTAGCTAATTTCCCATGTGTGTGCTTGAAGAATAAATATTATGATTTATTTGGCGTATTTTAGGGTCTAGAATTAAACCCGAGTTAGGCCTGATCTAGTGTTAGAATATTTTTTTTAGTACCATAAAGGAGGGAGCTAGAGGAGAGAAGGCTTTAATAAAATTTTTGGGCGAGTTATGACACAAAGTAGGCCTTGGCAAAGTGGCTACAAGGTGCCACTTAAGGGCTGGAAGCAACGCCAGCAAGGGCCTGAGTTCAAGGCACGGCAGCAGCAAGGGGTGTTTTAAATTTTGGGTTTGGCGTTACAAATGGAAGAATGCCTTAAAATTAAATGTTGTGGCATTTTGGCATGAAATTCAATGAGGCCGAGTGGCCTGGGCGTTGGAATAAGAGAGGTCATGCAGTAATAGGTCCCGCGTTCGGCAAAAGCGGCGGTGGGATTTTATCTCTTTTTCTGTTTTAGCGTTAGAAGGGAACTAAGGAAGGAAGGCCTAAAAGAATTATGGTGCGTTTTGTATCACAAAACAACGCCTGGCCCAAGTGGCCGGGGGCGTTACTTGGCTGCATGGGTTCTAACAGGTCCCATGTTCGAGACCTATGGGCAGCGGGTGGTTTTTTCTTTTATTTTGCAAAGAAATGGCAGGCGATGGGCGGCACATGGGTCTTTGGTTCCTTGTTGTGGTTGCATTCGGCTGGAAGGAAGTTGAGGGGCATGGCTTCTTTATTTTATTTTTTTGTGGTTTTGAAGAGGTGATAAGGATAATATTAATAATTTAATTGGTTTTTATTTGATAATTGCTAAGGAGAAAATATAGGTGTTTAGATTATTCAAATTATTTTGAATTAATTTAAACTAATGGCCTAGAATATATTGAGGAAGTTGTTAAATTTTAAACACTTCAAGGAGAAGTGGACGGCAAGCTCAAAGGGGGTGCTTAAATGCCTATAAAAGCACCAATTGACCACTTTGCTTTGTTTTTCCATTTTTGCTTAGCAAAAAAATCCTAACCCCTTTTCCTTCTTATTTTTCTTTCATTTTTCCATTTCTCTCAAACACCTCTAGCCAAAAAACTTTTATCATCTTTTCCTCTCCATTAGGTTTCTCTCATTGTTTTCTTTCTTCAATAGCCAATCCACCCCCTTGGGTTGCCGAAAATTCCCCTTCCTCTATCCTATAGTCTTGGCCGAATATTAAGTGGTAAAATCTCTTGATTTTTTTTGGTGGACAATTGACTTGGAAAAGGTAAGTGTGTGGCGAATACTTAGGGTCTCTCCTTTATATTCTGCATCGACTTTTGCAAGGAAAAGTGCCAATTTTGGCGCTTGTTAATAAGGCCTCTAAACACTTTTCTGTAATCAATCTCTTTTAGGTACTCGAAATCGAAAGCAATCGACCCAATCCTCTAATCCATAGTATTCAATATTTGGTAAGTAATGGTAAGATCTACTTTAGTTAGTTATTTGGTATTCGTTTAGTCAAGGCTACTAACTTATTGATTGCTTAGATTCATGGAATCGAAGCGGTTCGGAGTTTGGTGTTGCGATTAGTATCCAAAGGTGTGAAGGTAAGGATTCAGTGTTCAAGCAATAACCCCAAAAGAATTATTTGGTTTGGTTTTGGCTAATGGCCCATATCACTAACACTATTATGGCCGAATATAGGGACAAGTATATCTAGGGTGGCCGACTCTTCTTTCTGGATTTAGACTTCTTGTGGTGACAGTGTGTACATACACACTTATAATTAATTAAATGTGCTAAATCATGTGTGTGCTAACCGAATGCATGTAGATTCGGGACTAATACCATGAATGGTATAAGCAAGGAACCGTGTAAGTCCTTGTTGATTATGAAATATTTTAAGATGCTTTTGGGAAGCATGGTATGTTTAATACACATTGTATATGGTGATGATAAAACCTCGTACATGTGATTAAGTACATGGTAGCATGATTTATGTGATATAAATGTTTGATGTGGGATTGATGAGTGGAGGGGGCGGTGATATTCGTGTCGACGGGCACCAAGTGTTTGGTAACACACTGTGACTATGGTCACCAGAGGTTTGGTACCTCATCGCGTCTCGTCCCAGTGGCTTAGCACCACAGTGGGTTGGCCCCACAAATTATACTAAGGGATTGACGCCATGATTTGGCATCACACGATGGGTTGGCCCCATCAATCGGTTTGTGTCTCACGGACACCGGTGTTTTGGTAACACATCGTGACTATATGTCACCAGGTGGTTTGGCACCACCAGTGGTTTGGTACCACACGGGGTAGACAAGGTGTTTGGATGGCTAGGTTGGGTGCATGACTTAGTACATGATGATTGATTATATGCTGTGTATGAAATTGTTTAAACACGAGGGAAGGGTTACATACTGAGTCTTGGTGACTCACCTTCTCCTTTACATTTTTCAGGTGACACGTAGATCGCGGATGTGGAGCCGGGTGGACTCGAGGTGGCCATGCAGTGGATTTAATTTAAATGGACTTTAATTTTAGTCATGATATTTTTATTTCCGGGTTTTTATTTTATGTGAATGTAATAAGGCCTCCTGATATTTTGTTCTATACGTTGGATACGTGTTCTAAACTTTGTTATTAATATTCAAATCACATGTTTACCAAGTTAAAATGAAATTATTTTTAACGTGCCATCGGGCACACTTGAAATTTTAAAATAACTCGACTTAATAAATTTTCACATTAAACCAAAGTATGGTTTTAATTAAACAATCAATTGAAAAGGGTTTTTGACAACTAAAAATCGATTTTTCCAAAAGTGTTTCCAAAAATATTTTTCCTTGTAACAGACTAGATTCGGCCATAGTGTTCGGGCCGAGTTTGGGTTGTTACAAAATTGGTATCAGAGCCCAGTTCAAAGCTCGGCTGTGGGGGCCCAAGGCCCAAAAATGTTTTGGTAGGCCTTATGGAATGATTTTTGGTTTTTGAACAAAGATGGCCCGAGTCTCCTAGACCCGATCCGCCTGTAACTACATCGAAACCTCTTTGTGAATTATATTCTGTAGAAGGGTAGGAAGCATGGAATGTAGATAGACTTATAGGAACTTGAACCTTAGGGTTAGACTACTCGAACACACAAACGGAACATAAGACTTAAAGAACTAAACCAACCTATGACTTAGTCAGTGAGCTAGGTGTGTAACCCCATGCGCATGTCGAGGATTGGATCCGGAAGAGCCTGGTATTTAAGCAGTCCTCGTGACTCACCTCCTCTTCGCAGGTATCCTACCTGGTGCGTAGCTTCGGTTCACCCTAACTCAAAGGGCTCAGTGGTGTGGTAACCTCGGTGCGCATGTCTAGAAAGGTTCAGTGAGAGCTTGGTATTTAAGCAGTCCGCGTGACTCACCTCCTCTTCACTCGAATCCTGCCTGGTGCGTAGCTTTGGTTCACCCTGACTAAGAGGGCTCGGTCATAGGCTTAACATAATGACTAAAACCCGAAAGGGAATTAGCCATGTTTTTGAAAAAAGAATGAAACAACAAAACCCTAATGTTTTCAAAACTTTTCAAATCTCCCTCTTGAATTTGAGAACAATCACTTTTACAATGTTTTCCCGAAAAAAAAAAATGATTTGTGAAAAATTACTAAAATGCCCTTGGCCCATAAAATATCAACTCAATGGTTTGTTCAAAAATTTCAAATATTTCACAAATATTCAAGAACCCTGTTTTGCAAATTATCAATAAAATATTTTGGTTCTGGAAAATTACGAAAACGCCCTCAAATTGTAAAATTACCGAAATGACCCTGATCTTTGAAAATCTTTACAAACATCACCACTTGAAAGGGAAAGTTTTCAAAAAGGGAACCCTCGAAGTTTTACAACTGTTGGAAATATCCCCGATTTATCAAAATTTCAAAATTGCCCCTGATTGACAAAATTACCGAAATACCCCTGGTTTCCAAAACGATGCCATATCTTTAAATTTTGCCAATTTTCGGAAACATCCTCCAGTTTTGGGAATTTCAAAATGACCTACTTTACTAAAGTTTTAAAATTTCTTTTATTACTAAAATACCCTCAGAGGAAAATGACTAAAATACCCCAGGTTAGAAAGGCGTAAATGTCCGAAAGAGCGAATAGGTATGGAAAGTATTAGGGAATGGATGTATGCACTCCTTTGTGTGAACTAGGCTAGAAGACTTGAAAACTTGTTTGCTCGAAAGAATCCCTAACTAAACTTCCTGCATAAAACTTCTTCGGGAATAATAAAGTGGAACAAATGCTAACGCATAAAAATTTTCCTAATCAGATTAAAAGCGCGGTAGATAGAATGAGTTCTAGAGGACGTGGACGCCGTGGACGCGGTAGGGGTAGGATGATTTGTCCGAACCCGTTAGGTCGGGTCAAGTTTCGAAAACAGGTACCACCGCCACTACCACCTCCTACTTTTGAGAGTGAGAGCAAGATCGCACTCGGCAGAGGTGAGACGCATGCTCATAAGTCGCTTTACGAGTCTTGGAAATGGTGGTCGAGTCGGGTGGAAATTTGAGAGCTCGGAAATCTGTTCCCGAGCGACTCTGATCTAACGGAGCTGAGGTATTCTGGGGTGTATCGCGAGTGGCACCCGTCTGGCAATGGAATCGCTAGAGTCAACGGAAAGGATCATGGACGATCTTGACTTGACTAATGAGGAGAAGTTGAAAGGAGCAGTGTTGCTTCTGAAGGAGGAAGCATATCAGTGGTGGCTCACTATTCAAGATGGTGCCACGGTGGATGATCTTACGTGGGATTACTTTAGAGTTGCTTTTCAGAAGAAGTATGTGGGCACCACCATATCACCGATGCTCGTGAGGAAAGCTTTTCCGGGATTGGTGCAAGGAACTAAGTCGATGTCGCGAATATGAGGCGAAATTCTTAAGGCTAAGTAGATATGCTAGAGGCATCGTGGCTACTGAACATGAGCGTTGCGTCCGCTTTGAGGACGGGCTTAGAGATGATTTAAGGTTGCTGATTGCTCCGCAGCAGGTTCGTGAGTTTTCGCTCTCTAGTGGAAAAGGCTAAGGTAGCCAAGGATCAAGGAGACCGTAAGACGTAAGCATGATAGGAACAACCGTAAGAGAGGCTTTGGATCGCTTGGATCGGGCAAGAATGTGGAGAAGAGGGCTAGATTTGGGGAATCGAAAAGAACCACAAAGCTCGCTTAGTGGCCACCTCGGTGTGTTAGATGCGGAAATCCCATTCGGAGAATGTTTAGCGGAAGTAGAGGGTGCTTTGAGTGTGGATCGTTGGATCACCGTGTAAGGGACTCGCCTCTCGAAGTTAGCTAAGAATCAACCGCAGGGTCGAACCGTGCTCGTGTTAGAAATGAAGGACCACCACGGAGGGTCGAGGTGCGACTAGAGGTAATGATAATGGTAACGGACGTGGCCGAGGTGCCAAGGTGCAGAGGCGAGGCAACCAAGGTTGGTTTATGCAGTTGGCCGTCGCGAGGAGGAAGATGTGCCAGACATGACAACGGGTAAGTTTTTTATTTTCGAAATACCCTCAATTGTCTTGGTTGTAGTTACGTTAGTTCATTCTCATGATTGCTAGTAAAGAGTATGGAACCTGGATTATGAACGTAGGGAATGTGTAGAAAGTATGATAGTTCTTTAAGATCAGAGTGCGCAGCAATAACGTAGGATGACGAGTTAAGGATGCACGATTGAGCGATAATAAGTAATTTCGAGGACGAAATTATTTTAAGGGGGTAGAATTGTAACACCCTAAATTAGGGGTTGTTTGTAACTTAGCTAATTTCCCATGTGTGTGCCTGAAGAATAAATATTATGATTTATTTGGCGTATTTTAGGGTCTAGAATTAAACCCGAGTTAGGCCTGATCTAGTGTTAGAATATTTTTTTTAGTACCATAAAGGAGGGAGCTAGAGGAGAGAAGGCTTTAATAAAATTTTTGGGCGAGTTATGACACAAAGTAGGCCTTGGCAAAGTGGCTACAAGGTGCCACTTATGGCTGGAAGCAACGCCGCCAGAAGGCACAGGGTTCAAGGCACTGCAGCAAAGTTGGGTGTTTTAAATTTTGGGTTTGGCGTTACAAATGGAAGTATCCTTAAAATTAAATGTTGTGGCATTTTGGCATGAAATTCAATGAGGCCGAGTGGCACAGGCGTTGGAATAAGAGAGGGTCACAGAATAGGTCCCGCGTTCGAACCGGCAAAGCGGCGATGGGGATTTTATCTCTTTTTCTGCTTTTAGCATTAGAAGGGAACTAAGGAGGGAAGGCCTAAAAGAATTATGGTGCGTTTTGTATCACAAAACAACGCTCGCCCAAGTGGCTCAGGGCGTTACTTGGTCGCATGGGTTCTAACAGTCCCATGTTCGAGACCTATGGGCAATGGTGGTTTTTTCTTTTATTTTGCAAAGAAATTTGCAGCAAAGGGACTACGCATACATGGGTCTTTGGTTCCTTGTTGTGGTTGCATTCTACTGGAAGGAAGTTGAGGGGCATGGCTTCTTTATTTTATTTTTTTTGGTTTTGAAGAGGTGATAAGGATAATATTAATAATTTAATTGGTTTTTATTTGATAATTGCTAAGGAGAAAATATAGGTGTTTAAATTATTCAAATTATTTTGAATTAATTTAAACTAATGGCCTAGAATATATTAAGGAAGTTGTTAAATTTTAAACACTTCAAGGAGAAGTGGACGGCAAGCTCAAAAGGGGGGGTGCTGAATGCCTATAAAAGCACCAATTGACCACTTTGCTTTGTTTTTCCATTTTTGCTTAGCCGAAAATCCTAACCCCTTTTCCTTCTTATTTTTCTTTCATTTTTCCATTTCTCTCAAACACCTCTAGCCGAAAACTTTTATCATCTTTTCCTCTCCATTAGGTTTCTCTCATTGTTTTCTTTCTTCAATAGCCGAATCCACCCCCTTGGGTTGCCGAAAATTCCCCTTCCTCTATCCTATAGTCTTGGCCGAATATTAAGTGGTAAAATCTCTTAAGATTTTTGGTGGACAATCGACTTGGAAAAAGGTAAGTGTGTGGCCGAATACTTAGGGGCCTCTCCTTTATATTCTGTCGACTTTTGCAAGGAAAAGTGCCAATTTTGGCAGTTGTTAATAAGGCCTCTAAACACTTTTCGGTAATCAATCTCTTTTAGGTACTCCAGAATCGAAAGCAATCGACCCAATCCTCTAATCCATAGTATTCAATATTTGGTAAGTAATGGTAAGATCCACTTTAGTTAGTTATTTGGTATTCGTTTAAGTTCAAGGCTACTAACTTATTGATTGCCGATTCATGGAATCAGAAGCGGTTCGGGAGTTTGGTGTTTCGATTAGTATCCAAAGGTGTGAAGGTAAGGATTCGAGTTCAAGCAATAACCCTAAAAGAATTATTTGGTTTGGTCGAATGGCCCATATCACTAACACTATTATGGCCGAATATAGGGACAAGTAGATCTAGGGTGGCCGACTCTTCTTTCGGGATTTAGACTTCTCGTGGTGACAGGTGTGTACATACACACTTATAATTAATTAAATGTGCTAAACTGTGGTGTGTGCTAACCGAATCTGTGTAGATTCGGGACTAATACCATGAATGGTATAAGCAAGGAACCAGGTAAGTCCTTGTTGATTATGAAATATTTTAAGATGCTTTTGGGAAGCATGGTATGTTTAATACACATTGCATATGGTGATGATAAAACTCGTACATGTGATTAAGTACATGGTAGCATGATTTATGTGATATAAATGTTTTATGTGGGATTGATGAGTGGAGAAGGCGAGATATTCGTGCGTCGACGGGCACCAATGTTTTGGTAACACACTGTGACTACGGTCACGAGGTTTGGTACCTCCAGAGGTTTGGTACCTCATCGCGCCTCGTCCAAAGTGGCTTAGCACCACGATGGGTTGGCCCCACAGATTATACTAAGGGATTGACGCCAGTGATTTGGCATCACACGATGGGTTGGCCCCATCAATCGATTTGTGTCTCACGGATACCGTGTTTTGGTAACACATCGTGACTATATGTCACCAGTGGTTTGGCACCACCAGTGGTTTGGTACCACACGGGGTAGACAAGGTGTTTGGATGGCTAGGTTGGGTGCATGGCTTAGTACATGATGATTGATTATATGCTGTGTATGAAATTGTTTAAACACGGGGGAAGGGGTACATACTGAGTCTTGGTGACTCACCTTCTCCTTTACATTTTTCAGGTGACACGTAGATCGCGGATGTGGGCGCCGGTGGACTCGAGGTGGCCATGCGAAAGGATTTAATTTAAATGAACTTTAATTTTAGTAATGATATTTTTATTTCCGGGTTTTTATTTTATGTGAATGTAATAAGGCCTCCTGATATTTTGTTCTATACGTTGGATACTTGTTCTAAACTTTGTTATTAATATTTAAATCATATGTTTACCAAGTTAAAACGAAATTATTTTTAACGTGCCATCGGGCACACTTGAAATTTTAAAATAACTCGACTTAATAAATTTTCACATTAAACCAAAGTATGGTTTTAATTAAACAATTAATTGAAAAGGGTTTTTGACAACTAAAAATCGATTTTTCCAAAAGTGTTTCCAAAAATATTTTTCCTTGTAACAGACTAGATTCGGCCATAGTGTTCGGGCCGGGTTTGGGTTGTTACATAACCCATGGTGAGGGCATCTTCTCAACAAGTCCTTGTATCTCTCCCATGCATCATATAGTGTTTCTATATCCATCTGCACAAAAGAAGAGATATCATTCCTCAACTTGGCTGTTTTGGTCGGTGGAAAATATTTTAACAGGATTTTTTCAGTCATTTGATCCCATGTAGTGATTAACCCTCGTGGAAGAGAATTCAACCACTGTTTGGCTTTATTCCTCAGAGAAAAGGGAAATAATCGAAGACGGATGGCATCAACAGAAACACCATTTATTTTGAAGGTATCACAGAATTCTAGAAAATTCGTTAAGTGTGTGTTAGGATCCTCATCCTGCAAACCATCAAACTGAACAAATTATTGTATCATCTGTATAGTGTTAGGTTTTAGATCGAAATTATTTGCAGCAATAGTAGGTCTAACAATACTTGATTCAATACCAAGTAAACTAGGCTTAGCATAATCATATATAGTATTGGTAATGGATTATTTTGATTTTCAGCCATCTCTTCAGTAGTATTGGTTTCGTCTTAATGCTCTTCCTCTATGTAATTTAAGCTTCGCCTTATTTCTCTACGATTTCTGTGAACAGTACCTTCAATATCACTGTCGTAAATTAAGGGTTCTTTCGGGTTCCTTCTAGTCATAAACTGAGGTGCCTGCTAAGAACAAATAAAAGAAGGAAAATTAGCAACGTTAAAAGAAAAATAAAAAAAAAAGTAAATTGCAAAAATAAAAATGGCTAAAGTAATAAAAATTGAGCATTCTTAAAATTTTAGTTCCTCGGCAACGGCGCCAAAAACTTGATCGTTATGTCAGAGTCTTAAAAATTTAAAAAAAGAATGATCGAGCCTAGAAACAAACTATGACAACGATTGAGGCAAGTGCACCTATCGAACAGTAGAATAGTTTAGTGGCAAGACCGGATTGTCGAACCTAAAGGAACCAAAAGTACTAATACTAACTTTCATTTTATTATTTAGCCTAAGAATTAAGGGAATTATTAATTAATCTAAAATTAACTAACTATTAAGCTAAAGATGCTAAGACAAAGAGAATGAATTGGGGGAAAATATGATAAATCGTAACAGTAACATATTTTAATCCCACATTTAGTATTATTTTGGATGATTTATCCCTTGATTCATGTAAAAAGGTGCTCTTAATCCTTTCTTTTCATAGCTTATACTCAGGAAAGCACCAGAGGATGAAAAGAATGAGAAACGAGGCCTAAAACGGACCAAAGTGGGCCAAAGAGGAAATTGACACAGCCTGGACTTAATCCCACACGGCCGTGCCATGTTAATCTACTAGAACATGGCCTTCTCCCGATTTACACGACCGTGCCTCATTAAAGAAGTCCGAGCAGGGCCTGGCCACGATCTACACGGGCGTGTGCCATGGTCGTGTCCCTGTCGTTGGAAAGAGAAATTTCATTCGGATTTGGATACTTAGGGGTAAAGAAACATATTTCGAGAGCCTATATAAACCCCCTAAGTGCTACCAGAAAAGGGGCGGTTAGCTAGGCTAAGGAGCCAAGCCCAAAGGGTTAGATTTGTGGAGAATCACTCGAAGATAGCCAGTTGTTCCATCTCAAGAAGCCGAAATTCTACTCAAGACGGCGGATCTCTCCTTCAATTCCTACTGTAACAGTCCAGTTTATACCCTAGTCAGAAGAGTGGTTTTGGGACCACAAATCCGAGTTCGAAGAATATTTTAATATTATTCTCTGTACCGTTGATATGTGATTAAGCGTGTGCTAAATTTTCGTAAGCTAATTCGTCTGTCTGTGTGTTTAATTTGATAAAAAGATTAAATTGCATAAAGTTTAAAAGTGAATTTTCATTTGATTATTGATAAAATTGAGATGGCTTTATTTTGGTGAAGTCCTAAAAGGGCAAATAGCCCATTTTTATTTATAGTGAGCGGCAACATGGTTTTATAACATGTTTTTATATGTTATTTTATAAGTTAAAAGTTATATTATATTTATATTATAAGTTATATTTATATTATAATAAAAGAAACATGAAAAAGGAGTTCACTCATACATTCTCCACCGAAAAATCAAAAGAAAAAGAAAGCTTGGAAGCTTTGTAATTTTCGACTATTACAAGTCAAATTCAAGGTATGTTTTTAGTCGGTTTTTGATATCGTTTTAGTAATTGTTGCTTCGAGAGCTATCAAACCCATGTCTCAATTTTGTGTATTGTTGATGTTTGTGTAAAATGCCATTGATGATATGTTGAGCTTTGAGATGGGTTTAGTTGTTAAATGAAAGTGTTGAGCTAGATGAACATGTTTTGTTCTTGAAATTTTGATGAATTTAGCTAAATAGGGCTAAATTGTGAAAATAGTAAATTTGAGGGAATAAATTGAAATTTTGATGGAAATATGGGCTTGATTGAGATGTATATGCATTCGGCTAAGTATGTGCATGTGTTGATTTTGTGAATTTGATGTTTTGAGAAAAATGGACTAAATTGATAAAGTGTGCAAATATGAGGGTTAATTTGTAAATAGCCCTAAATGTGTGTCCTTGGATTGAATTGAATGAATTAGTGAAGAAAAGGGTTAATTTTGAATATGCTTAGATCAAGAATCGAGGAAAATGGACTTAGATCGCGGGAAAGCGAAAGTAACCGAGTTGCTGTTTTCATTCCGACATATCGAATCCGAGGTAAGTCACTATGCAAATAAACGTACTTGTATGAAATTATATTTGTTCATATGACTAATTTTGATAATGGATGCTTATGAGAGGATTATGCATATGAATTTTGAGATAAGTTCGATATAGTGACTAAGTCCGAGAAGTCCTGCATTTAACCTAGGAATAGATAGGATTAGTTATATTATGACATAGGTATCTGGTCTGTTTTATCATGTAAGACCACGTCTGGGACGTTGGCGTTGATTTGACACTCGTGTAAAACCTCGTCTGGGATGTTGGCATCGAAATGAGTGTTACGTGTAATACCTCATTTGGGGCATTGGCATCGATATGAGTGTTACGGGTAAGACCTCGTTTGGGACGTCGGCATCGTTATGATCTTTGCGTGTAAGACAATGTCTGGGACATCGGCATCATATTGATTCGTGTAAGAGCCTGTCTGGGATAGTGGCATCGATATCTGAGTGCATGTAAGACCTCGTCTGGGACATTGGCATTGTACGACCATTCCGAGCTTTCTGAGTATCCTACTAGATTCCTAACGGTTCTACGGGCAGGTCTGTGAAGCGAATTACAAGTCCGATCTATGGTTTGTTAAGTGAGTGAATATCCGTTTCAGGTGCATTTTTCATACACTAAATGTGTATACAAGGTAAGTACTTAAGTGACTTTTACTATGATGAGTATGTATATGGGAATAGCAATATGATATGTGAAAGTAAGCATGAAAGAGCTTTGTATATATGTGACTTTTGAATTGATAAATGTGGCAAGTCATGCCAAGTATATGGACTAAAACATAAATGTGATAATTTGCTAAGTAAATGTTGTGTACCAATGTACCTTGTGCATATATGCCTTTATGCTAAGTTTATTTGTATATGACTTACTAAGCTTTTGGAAAGCTTACTCTGTGTGTGTTTTTTCTGTTTTATAGGTCGTCAAAGCTACTAAAGGCTCGGGACCGTCAAGGATCGTCATCACACTACTAAACTCTTTTTGGTACACTTTGAAAATGTATATAGCTAGATATGGCATGTATAGGCTAGTATTTGGTATAAGTTTGTCATATGAATTTAGCCATGTGATTTGGCTAATTATGAGTTGAGTACTTGCTTAAATAAATGTCATGTTTGATATATATCTTGATTTGGTTGAACCATATGAATTGGCCAAGTTTTTGGTAAGTATTTGGATGAATGATGCTTAGGTTATATATATGTTTTGCTTGGAAAGTTGATATGAATGAAATGGCTATTGAATGTACAGATTGAATGGTAAATTTTAGTATGTTTTTTGGTTGCTATATATGCATGAATGGAGTTGGCAAGTGTTGCTTGTAGGTATGACCCAAGTGAGTGGCATTTTGGCCTTGAAAATGACCTATAATGACACACGATTCTGGCACACGGGAGTGCCTAATGACCGTGGGGACCAAGTCAGGATAGTGCACGGCCTTGGCACACGGTAGTGCCAAATGCCTAGTAGCCGTGGAGGTTAAGTCAGTATAGTCCACGGTAAGGACACATGGGTGTGTCTAATAGCCGTGGGAGGCACACGGCCTACCCCCACGGGCGTGTATCCCTTGAAACTTAGAAAGTTTTAAATTTTCGAGAATTTTTGTATGTGTTTTGATTTAGTCCCGACTCGGTTTATAAGCATGCTTACGGTCTCGAAGATTCATTTAAGGGACATTATGTTTGATAATGATGATTGTATGTATGAATTTCTGTAAATGCTTTCCGATCTGTCTGGTAACGCTCCTAACTCTAATCTGGCGACGGACTCGGCATAGGGGTGTTACACCTACAGGGGGTTTTAGGGATTTCTTATGTTTTGTTTTATCTTTTCTTCTGAGATGTGTTCTTTTATAATTATGAACTAAACCCTTCAGATACCTGAAGGGGATGAAACCTATGATGGATCTTGTTATCATTTGCTGAACTATATGATAAATACTTGATTTGTTCTTAATTATGTGTGCTTAATTCTTTTTTTGATATTTCACGAATATTGATTCAAGTATGATGTGCTTAGGTGGTGGAGCAAAAGTCCCTGCCTATTCATAGATCTAGCATAATTACAGCAGAGTTGTTCGCGCGCCTAATATGGGAATCCATAGATCGAGTTAATGCGATTCTAGGGGTTTTAATTAGAAAGAGATTTCAATTAATCAACCTAGGGTTAGTCGTTATTAGCTTCGAGAGAGGGTCTAATGTACATTAGGGAGTCCTACGGATCAAGTCAAGTAAATAAATCGCCTGGTTCAGTGTTAGATAACAAGTGAAGTCTAGGTGGATTCTTCCTAAGGGTATCGTCTTGATCAACTGAGTTTTTCCTCAAGTTATTTTCCCACTTCATTCCTTTTTGTCTTTGCATCTTTAGCTTAGTAGTAGTTAATTTAGATTAGATAAACATTCACTTAATTCTTAGGCTAAATAATAGAAAGAGAGCTAGTATTAGTACTTTTGGTTCCTTTGGGATTCGATATTCCGGTCTTGCCTAAACTATACTACTGTTCGATAGGTGCGCTTGCCTTAAAATTGTTGTCAGAGTTAGTTTCTAGGTTCGGTCATTCTCATTATAAATTTAAGACTCTGATTTCGACGATCAAGTTTTTGGCACCGTTGCCGGGGAACTAAAATATTAAGAACGCTTAATTTTTATTACTTTAGCCATTTTTATTCAAATTTATTTTCATTATTATTATTTTTTTTTTACTTTGCTAATTTTTCCTCTATTTGCTTTTGGCAGATAATTTAATTTATAGGGAAGATGGCATTGAATAATTATCAGTGGCAAGTCATGAGGACAATTCCTACTAAAGCATGGAGAACGAACAAGTCCACTATATGGGTAACTACTCTAGATCTCAAAATAATTTTGATGATAACACTTATAATCCAGGTTGGAGGTACCAACCCAATTTCTCGTGGGATGATCAAAGTAGCCAAAGACCGAAACTTCCTCCAGATTTTCAACAACCACCTCACCAACAGGAAGAGGAGTCAAACCTCGAGGAGATGCTAACAAAATTCATGGCAGCCACAGAAACACGTTTCCAAAAGATAGAAACGAAACTTGAGGCATCAACACAGGAGATCAAGGATCAGTTTGGTCAGCTTACTAAGCTGATCTCAGAACAACTACAAGAAAGCTTGCCAAGCAACACTGAAACTAACCCAAAAGAGCAAATTCAAGACGTAATAGCTCATGACAGTGAAAGGTTAGTGGAATCTGACCCAAGGCAAGAGCTTGTGGTAAGTGAAGGTAAGGTTGAGGTAAGCCATGATTTACCAAACCCGGTGATTACAGAGTACCAACCCCGTGTGCCATACTCCGATGCGACAAAGAAAGACCACACATAGGAACAACTCGGTAAGTCCTTTAAACTTTCAAAGAAATTTCATATTAACTTGCCGTTTCTAGAAACTCTTTTGCAGATGTTAGATCCTAGACCTCGTGTCGATAAAGAAGAAATTCATGAGGAATGAAGGCTTTGGATCGATGAACTAGACAAATAGAAGACACACTTCAAGGAGAGACTAAAAACACACGAAGCCAAAACAAGGCAACTCTACGACGAATTTAATAATGGGACAACCCAGCTTAATATAGGAGATCAGGTACTCAAAATCTTCCCAGATGGAACGGTCGAGGTAACTCATTCTAATTTCGGCACTTTTGAGGAAAACATTACTTGACTTAAATTTTATATCAATAACTGAACTGATCGCATGAAAAAGGATTTTCACCTCCTCAAACCACCATGACCATAAGAATGAGAGATAAAGTCTAGCTTAAAACTATAAACCAGCGCTTCTCGGGAGGCAACCCGAGCACTAACCCCATTAATTTTTACATTTTTTAGTTTTTTACTTTTATTTTTCCTTTTAGCACCTAACCATAAACTAACCAAAGTAAGATTTCTATACCACATGGCCTTGCACACGGCTGTGGCCGTGGCCGTGTGGCCACCACATGAAGGTACAAGGGCGGGGCCAACTACCAGATCCATAATTTCTATTTAACCCCCTTCTTCCCTTCCTTTTCCCGTTATCTTTCTTCATTCATTTTCCTTTTATTTAATTTTTTTTATTTTTATTTTTATTTTTTTTATTTTCTTTATTATCATCTTCTTATTCTTCGTACCATTTAGATTTAGCTTAGGATACAATAAAATTAGGACGGCTACTTCGAGGACTCAATATCAAACAGTTCGAGACACTTCCCTACGTTCACCTCCAATCCTATCCGGCTTCTTTTCATTGACTTCATCCAAAATTCAAGAAGTTTCACTTCTCTCCCCATCTTACGCTTTTATGATTATTTTGATATTATCTATCTTTGTACATTGAGGACAATGTACATCTTAAGTGTGGGGGGGTTAACTATAGTATTATTTGAAAATCCTTGAATTATGCCTTGTCTTGAAGTAATGTTATCATATTAGGATTAGAATGAAATTTCCTTTGACTTATGATTCCTATTGATATGTTTTAGATTAAGTCATTGATAATTGTGCATTGATGATTAAACTTTAAGATACTAGAGAATCAAGCATGATAAGTCTATTTTTCAGAATAATTTTTTTTAAGTTGTCTACCTGAATCTGAATGTTACCTTGAAGTTTGAATTTTACAAGGTACCCATAATTTTTTGTGAAATTTTGAGCCTTATAGAGCATAAATTCTTTTTCATGCTCACTTTTTGATTATGAGTGTGTTAACATTGAACTGTTATACTAGAACTTTCCTTGACTATACATGTCGAGACCACATCTATGATTTGATATACAGAGATGATAAAGGCACCTAGGATCTAACCCACTAAAACCACTAAAAGGCCTACCTTTATAATTAACCCCTAGTGAACCCCGTTGATCCTAACAACCCTTTTTATTGACTCACCACTAATTTTAACCCAAAACCCTTTGTATTTGTTATCACCATTTCCTTTTTAACTACCCTTTTTGTCGAGATTTGACTTTAAATGGTTTCCTAACTATGATTTATATTTCAGTTGCAAAAGTTCTTTCTTATTATTATGATTTTTTCTTTAAAAAAATTAAAGTATATTCATTATTAGTTGTATGTTAAGTGAGCTTATGCATGTAAAGTTCAAATCTTGAAGAAAAAGCTCGTATTATTAAAATTTTCAATTGATGTAATTATTTAGGATTAGTTCATTTTTTCTCTAGTTAGGTAATCTATCAGGTCAAACTCGATTCTAACCTTCTAATTCAGCCTTTGTCCACACCTTTAACCTAAGCCCCGTTACAACCTTATTAAAGACCTTTTGATCTATTTATCATCTCATTTTACAGTGGTGGAGATTTGATTTTTAGGCAAGCCTATGGGATTAACTTTTCAAGTTCAACTTTTGAGTGCTTAATTTTGAACCTTAAACACTTTGAGTGATTTGAGTGAATCTTTTGTGAGGATGTCAATCCTTGGCAGTTTTGAATTAAAAGGTAATTATTTAGATGAAGGGAGACTCCTATGTTTTTGTGCTACAAATGTATGACTTTGATTGTTTGAATCTTTAGGGTTCTTAGAGTTGAATTGTCTATGTATGAATTATCTTTGAATTATGATAAAGCATGATTGATGAATTTTATGAATAATGGGAAGTTCGTTTTAATTGTAAGTTGAGAATTTTGCTTGAGGACAAGCAAAAGCTTAAGTGTGGGGGTATTTGATAAACTGTAAAAGTAACATATTTTAATCCCACATTTAGTATGCTTTTGGATGATTTATGCCTTGATTCATGTAAAAAGGTGCTCTTAATCCTTTCTTTTCATGTCTTATTCTCAGGAAAGCACCCGAGGATGAAAAGAACAAGAAACGGGCCTAAAATAAACCAAAATGGGCCAAAGAGGAAATCGACAGGGCCTGGACTTAAACCCACACGGCCGTGCCACGTTAATCTACTAGAACACGGTCTTCTCCTGATTTACACGACTGTGCCTCATTAAAGAAGTTCGAGCATGGCTTGGCCACGATCCACACGGGCGTGTGCCATGGCCGTGTCCCTGTCACTGGAAAGAGCAATTTCATTCAGATTTGGATACTTAGGGGCAAAGAAACATATTTCGAGAGCCTATATAAACCCCTTAAGTGCTACCAGAAAAGGGGCGGTTAGCTAGGCCAAGGAGCCAAGCCGAAAGGGTCAGATTTGTGGAGAATCACTCGAAGATAGCCAGTTGATCCATCTTAAGAAACTGAAATTCTACTCAAGACGGTGGATCTCTCCTTCAATTCCTACAGGGGGTTTTAGGGATTTCTTTTATTTTGTCTTATCTTTTCTTCTGAGATGTTTTCTTTTATAATTATTAACTAAACCCTTCAGATACTTGAAGGGGATGAAACCTATGATGGATCTTGTTATCGTTTGCTGAACTATATGATAAATACTTGATTTCTTCTTAATTACTTCTTAATTATGTGTTCTTAATTCTTGTTTTGATATTTTGCAAATATTGATTCAAGTATGATGTGCTTAGGTGGTGGAGAAAAAGTCCCTGCCTATTCATGGATCTAGCATAATTACAGCGGAGTTGTTCGCGCGCCTAGAGATAGGGTGACAAAATTTTACTGGATTAGGGTGAAACCTAATAGGGGAATCCATAGATCGAGTTAATGCGATTTTAGGGTTTTTAATTAGAAAGAGATTTCAATTAATCTGTAACATCCGGGAAGTAGGGGCTCTGCATTTGCTATGTTTCTTGGGGGTTCTAGGAAGGCTCGAGGTTAGGCTTGTGCCTTGGTGAAAATTTTGTTTTTGGGCACTTTAGGGGAGAGCTAGCTGAGACAGGTCTTAAGGGTAATTACTCGTGTTTGTTGACACAAGAAGTGGTGTGGTAAAGTGGCAAGGAGACGCCACTTAAGTTGCATGGAAGTGGCGTCACAAGGGAGCAGGAGGAAGAAGGGGTTCGAGTCACGTCGACAGCATTCAGAAGCTTTATTTTTGCGCCTAGGGAGCTAAGGTGGTGGATTCGGCAAGGGCTCTCCAGGGTTGTTGGTAGAATGAGTCAAAGATTTTGAATGAGTGGCCATGAGGTGATAGTGGGGTTTGAATGGGTCAAACCAATTCAAATTGTTGGAGAGGAGTGAAAGTAGGAGAAAAGTATGGGATTTGAGGTTGGTGGAGTGGTGGCTGAATGTGGGAAGCTTGAAGTGGGGGAAGAGAATTCGATTTTGGTGCTAGGAGAGGTAAGTGTGCCGAAAGTTCTTTGGGTCTTAGGCTTTTCTCTCTTTTTCGTTGGAGCATATTTAGTCATTAAGGGGGGTGTTGAATGCCGACTTTTGGCAAGTCTTCTTGAGCTCTCTTTTATTCTTTTTTTTTCTTCTTTCCATTGGTTTTCCCACTTTACTCCAAAGTCGAAACCATCTTCCCTTTATTCTGCATTTTGGTAACTTTGGTACATTTCTTCTCTACCAAAACTGTAACACCCTTTGCTTCTCTTCTCTCCTTCTTGTTTCTTTGGGCAATAGCCGAACCTTGTTTCCATTCTGACTTCTTCTTTTCTCTTCTCTAATCACTTTCTTTTTGCAAACTAATTTCTCTCCTACTCCCTAACTCTTCTCTTTTCTCTACTAGATAGCCGCCACTTATCCTTTAAGCCTTCTCAATCGGCATCTCCTTGCTATTTTGGTAAGAGATTCTTTTTCTTCTTTTTCTGTTCGTTCTTTTCTCTTGTTGGTTGTTAAATTGAAGGTGCTGACTCGGTTCCTTGGGACATTGGCCAATTGCAGGGGGCTCATTATCGTATTCTCTTCTTCATCTAGCCAGCGTTTGGAAAGTCATTGGTAAGTTTGGACATTGGCCGAATGGATGGAAAGGGTTGTTCTTTTTCGTTTTGGTTTGGTCGAAAGGCCATTTCTTTTGTTCTGTTTCAGGAATTGATTCTAACTTGATGATATCTAGGGACTCATTTGGTTTCGCAAGCCAATCTTCCAAGTGTTCGGTTTTCGTTGATTATGTAGTCAAATATCAGGAAGAGAAGTTCTAAGATTTCTTAGGTCACCGGGATTTCTTTTCCAAGAAGTCTTGCTTACTCGCGTTAGTAACAAAGGTAAGGAGTTACCCTCTGATTCTATTCGTTTGGTCATTCATTGTTTATTCACCGCCTTAGCCTGATAATGTTGTTAGATAACCATTGTTTCCATTATAGTATTGTACTGATCAAAGATTCTCCATGGATGCGAGTGCTAGTCAATCTAAGGAAGGGAGTGGACCCATAGCCTCCGCTCCTAAGTTCAAGAGGCGTGCTGTGTCGGTGGTTCGGGACTATCCGTCGGGTTGTGGTAGAGAGCCTACGTCTGGTTGGGATAAACAAATAGCCGTCTTCCCTGCTAGTGAAAGCGTCAACGTAAAGAGTCTAGTCTTACTCGTTATCTAGTGTGTAATTCTCACACACTCTGTCTATTAAATTACGTTATTAACTGTGTTGGCTGAAAGTCGAAACGACTGTATTGACAGTCGAAATACCCTCGGAGGTAAGGTTAGAGACACCGGGTAAGTTCCACTATGATTTTATGTTCGAAATATGTATATGTATGATTTAATTGACAGTGTGCATTCAAAGCATGATCATTCATCTCGGTATGTTAACATGTGCATGGACTTGGGATATGATACGAAAGGGGAAGTTCTATTTAGGGACTATAATAGTGGTTTGGTACCACAGTGGGTTGGCCTCACATATACGATTCAGTGACTATGTCTCAGTGGCTTGGTGCCACGGTGGTCTAACATCACATACATATATGATTCAGTGACTCGTCCTAGTGGTTTGGTACCACGATGGGTTGGCCCTACATATATACATTCGGGATTGTCACAGTGGTTTGGTACCACAGTGGGTTGGCCCCACACATACTATTAGTGACTTTGTCACAGTGATCTGGTATCAGGGCCACAGTGGCTTGGTGCAACGGACGTTTGGCTGATTCGGTGATATAGAGGTTGGAAAACTAGGTTGGGCTGGGCTGTATTGCATACATGCTTAATGTGTCGGATTGTGCGGGCTAAGGCCCAACTGGCATCTGTGGGCTTAGAGCCCAAATATCATTCATTGGGGATTACACATTGAGTCTCAATGACTCACCCCTTTACTTAATTTTGCAGGTAAGCCTTAGATTGTGGATTTGAAGCAGAGGCGGACTCGAGGTGGCCATGCAGTGTTTTTAGTAATTTCGTTCACTATATTTTAAATTTCACTATTAAGTTTGGCTTTCGGTATTGAAATAAGGCCACTTTAACTTTAATTTGGGTTTTTCTATAAAGTTGATTTAGCATGCTTAATAAATTATAAAAATTGATTTTCAATTGGCTATTGAAAGATGGATAATGAGTAACAAATTAATTCAGAGTTTTCACTTAGAATCTGCAAGCTCATTTTTAATTGAGAAATTTAACGAAATTTTTCTTAAATTCGATTTTAAACAAATGAACCCGACTTTATAATGCGGTCTAAGCTAAACAGTAACTTTAAATTTTCTCTAAAGGTACAATAACGATACGAAAAGTTTTTCCAACTTGTGGTTTTTAGTTAGTTTTCCAAAATTATCTTCCCCGTAGCATACCAAATTTGGTCGTAGCGTTTTGACTAGGTTTGGGGTGTTACAATTGTGGTATCAGAGCCTAGTTCAAAAGCTCGGCTGTGGGTATGAGGTTCAAAAATGTTTCCAAAAGATGGCTTGGAAAATGGTTTAGATAAAATACATGTTTTCTAGAAGCATGGCACCCGAGTCTCCGGCACCAAATCTGCGCGGTTAGTCTTCTAACCTTTGGTTGTTTTGCGTGAAGTAATTGTATTGTGTTATGAATGCTAGAAACTCAACTTTAGAGACTGAAACTTTAGGTTTATATGAATTGGAAAAAATTACTCATAAATGCTATTTTTATAAGACCTCTTGGTAATAAACAATGGAAGGAAATACTAATTCATAAAACTTTTAATTAGACTAAGTCGCATCAGTAGCCATGGGTGCTAGAGGATGTGGTCATGGCATGCGAGGCCGTGGTAGAGGTCGGGGTGTTGGGTCTGAACATTCGGAATTAGGACATGGGCCGGAAGGTGAAGTGCCAGCACCGCCAGTTACGGAAGCAGAATTTCAGGATCAAACTAGTGGAGACGATGCTGTGTCTCAGGCAATGTTACGTGTTTTGCATAGAGTTGCTGGAGCGAGCACGGGATCAGTAGCTCAAAAATATGTGTCGGAGCGACTTCGAACTAATGGGGCTGAAATGTTTAGGGGCATTTCTGGTGTGGCTCCTAACATAGCTGAGTATTGGTTGGAAGCTGTTGAGTGCATCATGGATGATCTTGACTGTACTGCGGAAGAGAAACTGAAAGGAGTTGTGTCTCTTCTCCGAGATGAGGCTTACCCGTGGTGGCTCATGGTTAGAGATAGTACAGCAGCGAACTGAATTACTTGGGACTTCTTTAAGTCCACGTTCCAGGGGAAATATATTGGGTCAAGCTATGTGGACACTCATCGAAAGGCATTCCTTAATTTGGTTCAGGGAAGTAAGTCAGTGACCGAGTATGAGGTGGAATTTTTACGTCTGAGTCGTTATGCTCGGGGTATTGTTGCAACAGATCATGAGCGTTGTGTCCGATTTGAAGATGGCCTGAGGGGCGAGTTGCGAGTACTGATAGCTCCGCAACGGGAAAGGGAGTTTGCCATACTAGTGGAGAAGGCTAATAATAAACAGTAAAAGTAACATATTCTAAGCCCACATTTAGTATGCTTTTGGCTGAATTAAGCCTCGATTTATGTAAAAAGGTGCTCTTAATCCTTTCTTTCCATGTTTTATACTTAGAAAAGCACCCAAGGATAAAAAGAATGAGAAACGGCCTTAAAACAGACCAAATTGGGCCAAGAGAGAAATCGACACGGCCTTGCCTAAAGACCACACGGCCGTGTCTCATTAAAAGTTCGAACACGGCCTGGCCGCGATTCACACGGGCGTGTACCATAGCTGTGTCCCTGTTACTAGAAAGAGCAATTACATTCGAGAAAGGATACTTGGAGGCAAAGAAACACATTCCAAAGCCTATTCAAACACCCTAGTAGGAATTCTACTGAAATTAGGATACTTAGGGACCAAGTAAGGCATCTCAAAGCCTATATAAACACCCAAGGGGGAAACTTGAAAGGAGAGTTTGGCAGAAGCCGAAACCGACATCGAAAGCTAGGCCAAGGAGCCAAGCCGAGAAGGTTAGAGTTAGGGAAAAACGCGAGGGTAGCCAGTTGATCCATCCCAAGAAGCCAGAGTTATACTCAAGACAGCGAAATTCTCCTTCAATTCCTTCAGTGGGTTTTAGGATTTTCTTATGTTTTGTTTTATCTTTTCTCTTGCAATGTTTTGTTTATTCATTATGAACTAAACCCTTTAGATACCTGAAGGGGATGAAACCTAGATGAATCTTTTTATTTGATTTTTAAGTTATATGATAATTGCTTAGTTTGTTCTTAATTATGTTGCTTAATCCAAATCTAATGTGATTAGGTGGAGGAGGAATAGACCTTGCCTAAGAGTAGATCTAACATAATTAAGCGGAGTTGATCAAACGCCTAGAGATAGGGTTACGAGATTTTACCGAATTAGGGTGAAACCTAATATGGGAGTCCACTTATCGATTTACTGCTATCCTAGGGGGTTATTATAAGCGAACGAGAGTTCCACTAATTAACCTAGGGTTAGACATTATTCGCCTCGAGAGAGGGTTTAATATAGGTTAGGGAGTCTTACGGATCAAGCTGAGTAAAAGAAATCATATAATTTAGGGTTAAATAACAAGTGAAGTCTAGGTGGACTCTTCCTGAGGGTATCGTCGTAATCAACTGAGTTTTCCTTCAAAGTTATCTTCCTATTCGTCCTTTTTGTCCTTGTGTCTTTAGTTTAGTCTTCGTCAGTATAGTTTAAAGCAACTTTGCTCTATATTTAAGGATGAATAATTAAAAGAAAGTTAGTATGAGCACTTTTAGTTCCTTTGGGTTCGATATCCGGTCTTGCCTAAGCTATACTACTGTTCGATAGGTACACTTGCCTTTAATCGTTGTCAGAGTTAGTTTTCAGGTTTTGATCATTCTTTTATAAATTTTAAAACTCTGATTTCAGCGATCAAGTTTTTGGCGCCGTTGCCGGGGAACTAAAATATTAAGAAAGCTCTATTTTTATTACTTCAGCCATTTTTTTATTGCAATTTATTTTCATTATTATTTTTTATTTCTTCTTTTTATTTTTACTTCACTAATTTTTCCTCTATTTTGCTTTTGGTAGATAATTTTAGTCTATAGAGAAGATGGCACTGAATAATTATCAGTGGCAAGTCATGAGGACAATTCCTACTAAAGCAGCCAGTGCCTTCGACCTCGACGTGTTCACCAGGTTATCTACCCAGCTAGAGATGATGAATAAAAAGATTGATGGTTTGTGTAGACACTCGCAGGTACACCCAGTAATGCAATATGACTCGAATCCAGGAGGCGTCGCGAATCCTGAGTACGCATCCTACGGATATGGCATGGAGAACGAACAAGTCCACTATATGGGTAACTACTCTAGACCTCAAAATAATTTTTATAATGACAATTATAATGCAGGTTGGAGGTATCATCCCAATTTCTCGTGGAATGATCAAAGAAGCCAAAGACCGGAACTTCATCTAGATTTTCAGCAACCACCTCACCAATAAAAAGAGGAGTCGAACATTGAAGAGATGCTGACAAAATTCATGGCAACCACAGATACCCGTCTCCAAGACACTGAGAATACATTTAAAAGTCAACAAACACCGTTTGAAAAGAACAACAACCGATTAGAGGAAGTTACTAAGTCAGTAAGGGAAGTTACTAAGGTAGTCGAACAATTCGCAAAGCTAATGTCAGAACGACCGCAAGGGCGTCTACCAAGCAACACTAAGATTAATCCAAAGGAGCAAATCCAAGCCATAACAGCTCAGGAAAAAGTAGAGTTAGACGAACCCAATCCAATACAAGAAAACAAGGTAGACGAAGGTAAAGTTGATGTGACACAAGAAAAGCCAAAACCGGTAATCAAAGAATACCAACCTCACATTCCTTACCCCGAAACATTAAAGAGAGACGATACAGAGGAACAGTTTGGTAAGTTTCTTAAACTTTTAAAGAAATTACATATCAACTTACCTCTTCTTGAAGCTCTTTCGCAGATGCCAGACTCTAGAAAATTTTTAAAGGAGCTGTTAACAAAAAAGCAAAAGATAGACGATGAATCATATGTGGAACTCAATGCAAAGTGCTCGGCAAATCTACAAAATAGACTACCACAGAAATTAAAAGATTCAGGGAGTTTTACAATTCCATGTATAATTTGTAGTTTATCTATAGAAAATGCATTAGCCGATTTAGGGGCAAGCATAAATGTTATGCCTTATAAACTGTTTAAACAACTAGGTCTAGGGAAACCCAAACAAACTAGGATGAGCGTACAATTAACTGATAAAACTATCAGAATTCCTAGGGGTATAATAGAAAATGTTCTAATCAAAATTGATAAATTCATATTCCCAGTAGACTTTGTCGTTTTAGACATGGATGAGGACAATAATATTCCTTTAATTTTAGGAAGACCCTTTTTAGCAACTGCCAGAGCTAAAATTGATATCTATGTAGGTGAACTCATATTTTGCGTAGGCGACGAGATAGTCACTCTTCAAGCTCTTGACTCGCCCAGAACAGCAAGTGATAAAGAATACCAACCTCGTGTGCCATATCCCGATGCAATAAAGAAAAACCATACAGAGGAAGAATTCGGTGAACTCACACTTCGTGTAGACGACAAAACAATCATTCTTCAAGCTCTTGACCCAACTAGGACATCGAGTAATAAAGGTATGAACGATAATTTTATTGATAACCATTTGGTTCAACCTTCTTTATTGGAATCATCACGAAATCACCTAGCTGAGCTAGATCTTAGACCTTGTGCCAACAAAGAAGAATTAGATGAGGAACGAAGCCTTAGGGTCGACAAACTAGAAGAGTGGACAACACAATTTGAAAAAGAACCGAAACCACACGAAGTGAAACCAACGGAAACCCCAGACGAGCTAATAGGAACAACAAATCACATCAAAATAGAGGATCAGGTATTGTTGAATAAGAAAGACCCTCGAATCACCAATTTAGACCTCAAGGCAAATGAAGAAATCACTTTTGAGGTACTTAATGTCTTCCTATACGGCATAGTCGAGGTAAGCAATCCTAAATTCAAATCTTTGGAGATAAACATTACTCGACTTAAACTATATATCCGTGATCGCATGAGAAATGATTTTCACCTTCTCAAACCACCATGACCATACGAATGAGAGGTAAAGTCTAGCTTAAGACTATAAACGAGCGCTTCTCGGGAGGCAACCCGAGCACTAACCCCATTTTTACATTTTTTATTTTTTTATTTATTTTATTTTTCCTTTTAGCACCTAACCATAAACTAACCAAAGAGCAGATTTCTAGGCCACACGGCCTACACACAGCGTGCTCGTGGCCGTGTGTGGAAGCGGAGGATGAACCATGGGCATGCTAGCAGCCGTGCACGAGATAGAAAAATTTCTTTTCCCAACACGGGTGGCGATAATAGTCCACGCCCGTGCCAACGCCCCGTACGAAGTTACTGACTTGTTAAGCACGGGTTAAACATGGCCGTGCCTTCCAACCGTGCTAGCATTCTGACTTATCAAACACGGGAGGAGTACAACCGTATTAAATGACCGTGTGAAAAAAGACACAGGCGTGCCACTACACCCACGGCCGTGCCCGAACACACTGAACGCCCCTAAAATTCAAAATTCTAAAACACGGGCTACATCTCTATTTAAAACTCGTTCTCCCTTCTTCTAATTGTCTTCCATTTTCCATTATTTATTATTTTTTTAATTTTATTTTCATTTCAATTTTTTTACTTTATTTTACTTTATTTTATTTTCTTCTTCTTATTCTTTATGATATTTAGATGTAGCTTAGGATACAATAAAATCAGACTGGCTACTTTGAGGATTCAATTTCAAACAGTTCGAGACGTTTCCCCACGTTTACCTCCAATCCTATCTGATTTCTTTTCATTGACTTCATCCAAAATTCAGGAAGTTTCACTTTTCTCCCCATCTTATGATTTTTATGATTATTTTGCTATTATCCATCTTTGTACATTGAGGGCAAAATACATCTTAAGTGTGGGGGGGTTAACTATAGTATTATTTGAAAATCCCTAAATTATGCCTTGTTCAAAAGTAAAGTCTCTCATATTATGATTAGAATGAAATTCCTATGATTTATGATCTTTGTTAATATGTTTTGGAGTAAGTCATTGATAATTGTGCATTGATGATTAAATTTGAAAGATACTAGAGAATCAAGCATGATAAGTCTATTTTTCAGAATTAATTTTTTTTAGGTTGTCTACCTAAATCTGAATATTACTTTGAAGTTTGAAATTTACGAGGTTGACATCAAAATACCCATAATTTCTGTGAGATTTTGAGCCTTTTAGAGCATACATTCTTTCATGCTCACTTTTTATTATGAGTGTGTCAACATTGATTTGTTATTCTAGAACTTGCCTCGATTATACATGTTGAGACCACAGATTTGATTTGATATACAGAGATGATAAAGGCACCTAGGTTTTAACCCACTCACTTCACTAAAAAGCCTACCTCCACAATTAACCCCTAGTGAATCCCGTTTAAGCCTAACAATCCTTTTCATTGACTTACCTACTAACATTAACCCAAAACCCTTTGTATTTGTTATCATCACTCTTTTTAACTACCCTTTTTGTTGAGATTTGATTTTGAGCAGTTACCTAACTATGTTTTCTTTCAGTTGTTAAAGTTCGTTATTATTATTGATTTGTTCAAAAAAAAAAAAAAGAAGTATATTCATTTTTAGTGAGCTTACATGTTTAAATCTCAAGTCTTGAAAAAAAAAAGCTTGTATTATTAGTTTTCAATTGATGTAATTATTTAGGATTAGTTCATTTTTCTAGTTAGGTAATTTTTTAGGTCAGTCTCGATTCTAACCTTCTAATTCAGCCTTTATCCATACCCTTAACCTAAGCCCCGTTACAACCCTGCTAAAGACCTTTTGATTTGTGTATCATCTCATTTTATAGTGGTGGAGATTTGATTTTCATGCAAGCCTATGGGATTAACTTTTCATGTTCGACTTATTGAGTGCTTAATTTTGAACTTTAAACAGTTTGAGTGATTTGAGTGAATCTTTAATGAGGATGTCAACTCTTGTCGATTTTGAATCAGAGGTAATTATTTAGGTAAAGGGAAACACCTAACATTTTCAAGGTACAAATGCATGACTTTGATTGTTTGAATCTTTAGGATTCTTTGAGTTGAATTATCCATGTATGAATTATCTTTGAATTATGATAAAGTATGATTGATGAATGTTATGAATAGAGGGAAGTTTGCTTTAATTGTGACTTGAGAATTTTGCTTGAGGACAAGCAAAAGCTTAAGTGTGGGGGTATTTGATAAACCGTAAAAGTAACATATTCTGAGCCCACATTTTGTATGCTTTTGGATGAATTAAGCCTCGATTTATGTAGAAAGGTGCTCTTAATCCTTTCTTTTCATGTTTTATACTCAGGAAAGCACCCAAGGATGAAAAGCACGAGAAACAGGCTTAAAACAGACCAAATTGGGCCAAGAGAGAAATCGACACGGCTGGCCTAAAGACCACACGGCCGTGTCTCATTAAAAGTATAAACACGGCCTGGCCACGATTCACACGGGCGTGTGCCCTGGCCGTGTCCCTTTCATTGGAAAGAGCAATTACATTCGGGAAAGGATACTTGGAGGCAAAGAAACACATTCCAAAGCCTATTCAAACACCCTAGTAGGAATTGTACTTAAATAAGGACACTTAGGGACCAAGTAAGGCATCTCAAAGCCTATATAAACACCCAAGGGGGCAACTTGAAATTAGAGTTCAGCAGAAGCCGAAACCGGCATCGAAAGCTAGGCTAAGAAGCCAAGCCGAGAAGGTCAGAGTTAGGGAAAAAGACGAGGGTAGCCAGTTGATCCATTCTAAGAAGCCGGAGTTATACTCAAGACTGCGAAATTCTCCTTCAATTCCTTCAGGGGGTTTTAGGATTTTCTTATGTTTTGTTTTATCTTTTCTCTTGCGATGTTTTGTTTATTCATTATGAACTAAACCCCTTAGATACCTGAAGGGGATGAAACCTAGATGAATCTTTTTATTTGATTTTTAATTATATGATAATTGCTTAGTTTGTTCTTAATTATGTTGCTTAATCCAAATCTAATGTGCTTAGGTGGAGGAGGAATAGACCCTGCCTAAGAGTAGATCTAACATAATTAAGCGAAATTAATCGAACTCCTAGAGATAGGGTTACGAGATTTTGCCGAATTAGGGTGAAACCTAAGATGGGAGTCCATTTATCGATTTACTGCTATCCTAGGGGGTTATTATAAGCGAACGAGAGTTCCACTAATTAACCTAGGGTTAGATGTTATTCACCTCGAGAGAGGGTTTAATATAGGTTAGGGAGTCTTACGGATCAAGCTAAGTAAAAGAAATCATATAATTTAGGGTTAAATAACAAGTGAAGTCTAAGTGGATTCTTCCTGAGGGTATCATCGTAATCAACTGAGTTTTCCTTCAAAGTTATCTTCCTATTCGTCCTTTTTGTCCTTGTGTCTTTAGTTTAGTCTTTGTCAATATAGTTTAAAGCAACTTCGCTCTATTTTTAAGGTTAAATAATAAAAAGAAAGTTAGTATTAGTACTTTTAGTTCCTTTGGGTTTGATATCCGGTCTTACCGAAGCTATACTACTGTTCGATAGGTACACTTGCCTTTAATCGTTGTCAGAGTTAGTTTTCAGGTTTTGATCATTCTTTTATAAATTTTAAAACTCTGATTTCAGCAATCAGCTAAGATAGCCGAAGAGGTAAAGAGGTCTGAAAGGCAAAATCAGGATAGGGACAAGGGAAGGAATAAAAGGAATTTTGGATCATCAGAATCTACAAGGAATTTTCAGAAGAGGCCTAGGTTAGATGGACCGGGTCGAGTTACGAGGCTTGCTACTGTTGGTCGATCTCAACTGTGTACTCAATGTGGGAAATTTCAATCAGGAGAGTGTTGGTTGGGTGGTAGAGGATGTTTCAAATGTGAATCTATGGATCATCGGGTAAAGGACTGTCCGCAAGAGCCCAATAGAGCGCGACCAGATGGTTATGGTCATAGTCAGCCGGGAAGAGGTGGTCAGCAACCACAAAGAGGTCGTGGTCCGGCAAGAGGAGGAAATGGTTTTGGTCGGGGGCGTGGAGCATCGAGCAGAGGTGCTGGGAATACAGCCGCGAGACAACCTGGGTTGGTCTATGCAGCTACATACCGAGAGGAGGGCGATGCACCGGATGTCATAACCGGTACGTTCCTTATTTTCGGTTTACCCTTTACTGTACTTATTAATATTGGGTCAACGCATTCCTATGTTGCTAGTACTGTCTCTGGAACCCTGAACATAGAATCTGAGATTACTTCTAGGGAGATGATTGTGATTATCCCTTTAGGACAATCTGTAGTGGTGAATAAACTCTTTAGGAATGTGCCTTTAGAAGTACAAGGGATAGTTTTTCTGGCTGATATGATGGAACTATCATTCGAAAGGTTCGATTTGATCTTAGGCATGGACTGGTTAGTGAAGTATCGGCCAAACTTGGATTGTGCTGCTAAGCGCATGGTGTTGAAGATGTAAGAGTATGCCCAAAGATCAATCATGAGATGGTTGTAATAACATACTTTATTTACCATATTTATTAATATAAAGCGTTGTCATTATTATTTTAGTTTTTCTATCTGTGTATACAAATAAACTGTTTTATAATAATGTCCTGAGAATAATATGATTATTTTTAAAAGATCCTTAGTCGAGTATTATTGTTGACTAGGACAACAGTAATGCATTAAGACTAACATGTAGTTGATTGATGATAAAGAGTTGTCATTGATGTGGATTGTCAAAATCAATGCATGAATATGTGTGTTAGAGAACAACATATTGGATTGACCCGTTATGAGTATGTTTATTGGATTATTATGTAATTGTCACAACATTACTCATAGTGATTAATATGTATATGATCCTCAGACTTGAGATAATTATTAATCTCAACATCGTGAGTTGTATATTTTGATACAGTCAAACGTACAATCAGAATCGTTGTTCTATAAAGGCGATGTTGGATATACCACAATCTATGTAGAGGATATGGTTGATCAATATAGGATAAGTCCCTCCTACATAATGGGAGTAATATCTTAGGCCACTTGATTGAGTGAGACTAGATATGCATGGCCATGCTCAAATAAGTTGACATGAGATGTCATACTAATTTGTATATCATAGTCTACTCAAGATATCAAGAAACATGGGATGGACTATACAAGTGTGACTATTCCATGACTTGTGTCCATTCCGGAGATAAAGGACTTAAGGATTAATGCATGAAAGGTTAATCACAAAAGGTTATGTGGAATCATGACTTCTTGTAACTTAGGTAGCAATGATGCATTTCTAGATGCCACTCATTGTTTGTGACATTAGAATCGCTCTATTATTATCGCTAAACGTTGCAAGAACCTACACTCACACCCTATGGTTTAAATGAACGGAATAAAATATAATTGGTATTGTTTTTTGGTTGTCACATGAATTAAATTAATTAAAGAATTAATTTAATTGGGCAATCAAATATTGAACATATTATATGTACAAGGATGTTGTACACATAATGACAACATAATTCTATTAATATATGAATTTGATTCATATATAAATTTAAATAAATATAGTTTATCAAATCCTTATCATAATTAATGTAATTATAATTTTCTGGATATAATTAATGTAATTATAATTTTCGGTTAAAAACTTTATTGTATTTATTTAACATTCAAGAGATACCAATTATAAAAGGGTATTAAAAGGATACCAAATAATGGGCCCAATGAAAAAGATACCCATTATAAAAGGCCCAATTAAAAGGATACCCAATATAAAAGGTATTTAAAAGAGACAAAGCTTAAGAAAAAACCTAATAGATTGCTTGTTAGGTCTAGCAGTGCCGTCAAGCAAATAAACCTCCAAAATAGTTTTGGAGATTTCTTCCGTTCATAGTCAAACCGGGTGGATCACGTAGAGGCCGACATCGGAAAAGGTTGTGGCTTGATTCGACAGTAGATCAAAACTCTTGTTGCCAAGGCGTCGCCGTCTACTCAGATTTAAGTTTTGGGTAATTTTGAAACCTTTATTTCACCCCGATTCGTTCCTCACACATGGATTCCTGATTTTGATCGCCGGATCTAATTTTATTCTGCTGCGCCATGGGTTCCGGCGTTCCAACAGTGGTATCAGAGCCACTTGTGTGATATGAACTCGGGTTTAAATACTTGGGTGATGCAATTGTATGAGATTCATGTTTTGATCTTATTGTATTTTCGATTGTTTAAATCGTTTAAGCATAACTCGATAACTCGTTCCTTTCGGTAATTGATTAAATGTTAATCATGGTTTTGTGGCCTACTTGATTTTATGTTATTATTATCAAGTAATTATTAACAAATCAGTAATAATGTGACGAGGTATTTATAGTTTCCAGTAAGTGTTAATCGCTAATGGAACAAGGGTTGTTCCGATATGAAACCTCAAGGATTAAAATCCTAAAAACACGATTCTGTTGATAAAAAGTTATCAAATCCTGAGGTTTCATTTGACTGGGGTATGCGATTCGTACCGCATTCGGCCCGCTTCCTCCGACATCCTCAGACCCTCGCAAAAAATTTGTTAATAAAAGAAATTTATAAACTTGATGGGCCACAAAAGGTTGAAAGGATATTTTATAATTCACCTTAAATATATATATATAGAATTATGTATGCTATTTTTGACATGCACGGTGTTTGAAATGCATAGTTATAGCCCAATGACACATTCGATAAAAGGTTGTATTTTTTTTTTAAATACGGCCTGCGTGTCGTGCCTTACTACTATTCTATTGTATTTCTCTTCTTATCTTATTCCCTCGTATGTAAAACGAAGTTTACGCATATTGTAATTTGCAAGAGTTGTTTGTGGGCCAAACGAGAAGGAAGGTGGGACAATGATTGAGAATGATAGCTTGTGAATTGGCTTACACCTTTTGGTTTCTTTTTGGTTTTCCCATTGGCTTGGGTTGAACCACCTTAGTTTATGGGCTATAACTATTGCATTTATTTATTGCTTTATTTATTCATGTATGAGATGCTATGGATGTCTAAAGCATGCCAATTATATATATTAAAACTTGATAATAATAAAACCCCGTTAATTGATGAGATCAATTAAAAGACTAAATGGACTAATGTAGTCCATAATTGGTGAGATGGAACAATCTTAATAAAATCCTCTATTAAAATATTAAGTCAACATGGCCTTCCAATTTTGCCTCGTTAAAGCCTCGATCAATACTATGTAGGTTCTGCCAAAGCAAAGTACTAGTATTTATCTTGGTTAAACGCCAAGAATAAACAAGTGATATTCACGGTTAAAAATTGGTTAATGACTTAACTAAGTTACTCTAATAGGATTAGAAACCTAGAGGCAAGTGAATTGGATAAATCATAAGATGATTAGAACATGAGTTGTTCACCAAATATTAGGAGTTACATATGATGTAATTAGCAAATGTTGCTTACCTAAATAACCATAATCTTAAGAGTAAAGCCAAAGTGACTTAAGAGGTGGTGAAATATGGATCCTTAACCTACTAGAAATACTTTTGAGAAAGTTTTTCCAAATTAATATACGAGGTTATTAATTTTGAAATAAAATAGAAGGAATATCATTTAATAAAGTCTTTTTAATGATTGATATAAAATTGGTAAATTTACTCACATGCATATTTAATTGTTGTAGATATATTATGGTCGCAAACACTAGCACACTCTCATTGCGATCGGTCCTTGAGAAGGACAAATTGAATGGTTTGAATTTTCTTGATTGGTTCCAGTAACTTGAGGATTGTCCTTAAACAAGAATGGAAATTATATGTCATTGAACAACCACTTCCTAATGAACCACCCACTAATGCCTCGAGGGCTGATAGAGACGCTTACAAGAAGTATCTCGATGACATGATAGATGTTGGATGTCTTATGCTTGCCACTATGAATCCTGAACTTCAGAAGCAACATGAGGACATGGTTGCTTATGATATGATCGAGCACCTGAAAGAACTTTATCAGGGGCAAGCACGACAAGAGAGGTTTGATATCTCTAAAGCCCTATTCCAATGTAAGTTGGCTGAAGGAAGCCCAGTAGGACCTCATGTCCTTAAGATGATTGGCTATATTGAAAGCCTATCTAAGCTTGGGTTTCCATTGAGCCAAGATATCTAAGCCCACTGATGTTATTTTACAATCGTTGCCAGATAGCTACAGCCAGTTTGTCCTCAATTTCAATATGAATGAAATTGACAAGACTCTACCACAATTGCTCGGTATGTTACTGAATGCAAGGCAACTTGAAAAAGGTTGGACCCAAGCCCATACTGATGGTCCGTAATAACAAGGGCAAGGGAAATGCCAAAGTTCAAACAAAGCCCAAGGGTAAAGGTAAGCCCAAATTTGGAAAAGGAAAGGCTGCGCTGAAACCTAAAGGTGGGGTGTCTAAGGAAGGAAATGCTTTCATTGTGGTGTGATCGGACATTGGAAACGGAATCGCCTGCTATCTTGAAGAAGTCAAGAAGGCTAAAGCAAGCGGAATGTCCGCTTCAGTATTTATGTTATTGATATTAATTTATCAACTACTACTTCTTGGGTATTAGATACTGGTTGTGGTTCTCATATTTGTACTTCTGTACAGGGACTACAAAGGAGTAGGACTCTGGCTAGAGGAGATGTGGACCTACGAGTTGAAAATGGAGCAAAAGTTGCTGCATTAGCTGTGGGAACATATACTTTATCTTTGCCTAGTGGACTTGATTTATGTTTAGAGGATTGTTATTTTGTGCCCAGTTTGACTAAAAACATTATTTCAATTTCTTGTTTAGACAAAATTGGTTTTGAGATAATTATTAAGAATAATTGTTGTTCATTTTATCTCAATAATGTTTTCTATGGTTCGGCACAATTAATTAATGGCCTCTATATTTTAGATCAAATGAATCCCATTTACAACATAAATACTAAAAGATCTAAAATAAATGACTCAAATCAAACTTATCTTTGGCATTGTCGTTTGGGCCACATAAGTGAGAAATGCATATCCAAACTCCATAAAGATGGTCTCTTGAATTCATTTGTTTTTGAACAATTTGAAGTATGTGAATCTTGCTTATTGGGAAAAATGACTAAATCTCCTTTTACTGGTAAAAGTGAACGAGCTATTGATTTATTAGACCTAATACATTCTGATGTATGTGGACCAATAAATACACAAGCTAGAGGTGGATTTCACTATTTCATTACTTTCACTGATGATTTCAGTAGATATAGGTATGTTTATCTCATGCGCCATAAGTCTGAGTCCCTTGAAAAGTTCAAGGAATTCAAAAATGAAGTACAAAATCAACTAGGCAAAACTATCAAGTCACTTCGATCTGATCGAGGTGGAGAATATTTGAGCCTAGAGTTTGATGATCTTTTGAAAGAATGTGGGATTGTCTCACAACTTACTCCTCCTGGTACTCCTCAATGGAATGGAGTATCTGAGAGAAGAAATCGAACTTTGTTAGACATGGTTCGATCCATGATGAGCCATGCTGATCTACCGACTTCTTTTTGGGGACATGCACTTGAGACAGCTGCTTTCACACTAAATCGAGTTCCATCTAAATCGATTCAAAAGACGCCATATGAGATGTGGACTGGGAAACGTCCTAGTATGTCTTTTTTATGAAAATTTGAAATGTGAAGCTTATGTTAAACGTCAGACGTCTACTAAGCTTGAACCCAAATCTGAAAGGTGTAATTTTGTGGGGTATCCAAAAGAAACCAAAGGATATTATTTCTTTAATCCCACTGAGAACAAAACGTTTGTTGCTCGGACTGGTGTCTTCCTAGAGAGAGAATTTACTTCTAGAAAAGGAAGTGGGAGAAAGATTGAACTTGAAGAAATTCGAGAATCACAAGATACCACTGAACCAGAGATTGAACAACAGCAAATTCCACAAGAAATTGAGGAACAAATAACTGCTGTAGAAACACAACCACCGCGCAGATCTTTAAGAGAACGCCGTGCACCTGAGAGATATGGATTTCTCATTACAACGCATGGTGACGTTCTTCTTATAGATCAAGATGAGCCTAGGACTTATCAAGAAGCGGTGACAAGCCCAGATTCTGAGAAATGGCTTGAGGCCATGAGATTTGAGATGGATTCCATGTATGAAAACCAAGTATGGACCTTGATTGACCCACCCGAAGGGGTTAAACCTATAGGGTGCAAGTGGGTTTTCAAAAAGAAAATAGACATGGATGGTAATGTACAAACATACAAAGGGCGATTAGTCGCTAAAGGTTTTCGCCAAATTCATGGTGTTGACTATGATGAAACCTTTTCTCCTGTAGCTATGTTTAAATCCATCAGGATCTTGCTCGCCATAGCTACATTTCATGATTATGAAATCTGGCAGATGGACGTCAAAACAAACTTTCCTTAACGGAAACTTGAAGAGGATGTGTACATGACACAACCTGAAGGTTTTGTAAATCCAAAGGATGCTAGAAAGATATGTAAGCTACAAAGATCCATTTATGGATTAAAGCAAGCTTCTCGAAGTTGGAATCTTCATTTTAATGATGCAATCAAAGAGTTTGGTTTTATAAAAAATGAAGATGAACCATGTGTTTACAAGAAAGTTAGTGGGAGCACTATAACATTCTTGGTACTATATGTGGATGACATACTTATCATGGGAAATGACATACCTACCTTGCAATCTATTAAGACTTGGTTAAGAAGTTGTTTTTCTATGAAGGACTTGGGTGAAGCCACTTATATCTTAGGAGTCAAGATCTATAGAGATAGATCAAGACGACTACTAGGTCTAAGCCAAAGTACATACATAGATAAAGTACTGAAAAGGTTCAGTATGGAAGAATCTAAAAGAGGATTCCTACCTATGAGACATGGTATTTCACTCTCGAAGGAAATGTGTCCTTCAACTCCACAAGAGAGAGAATGTATGAGTAAAATTCCATATGCTTCCGCTATTGGATCTATCATGTATGCTATGTTATGTACCCGTCCAGATGTCTCGTATGCCTTAAGTATGACGAGCAGGTATCAAGTAGATCCCGGTGAAGGTCACTGGACCACAGTCAAGAGTATCCTTAAGTACTTAAGAAGAACTAAGGATACGTTCCTATTCTATGGAGGTGAGGAAGAGTTAAGTGTAAAAGGTTACACTGATGCCAGCTTCCAAACCGACAAGGACGATTCTCGATCGCAATCAGGTTTTGTGTTTTGCCTTAATGGTGGTGCTTTGTGAGTCGGAAAAGTTCAAAGCAAAGTACAATGGTGATTCTACAACAGAGGTCGAGTATATATTGCAACGGTGAGGCAAAAAGGAAGCGGTTTGGATCAAAAAGTTCATTCTCGGACTAGGGGTTGTGCCTAGCATATCGATGCTATAGAACTCCGATGTGATAACAATGGAGCTATTGCACAAAGCTAAAGAACCCGGATCTCACCAAATGATCCAAACATATACTTAGGTGCTACCATCTTATTCGAGAGATTATCGATCGAGGAGATGTAGAAATATGCAGAGTACCTTCGGATGATAACATCGCTGATCCTCGACCAAGCCTCGACGACACGCCAGAAGCATGATCGTCACACTAAGTCGCTTGGTATTAGATATATGAGTGATTGGTCTTAGTGCTAGTGGGAGATTGTAAGAGTATGCCCAAAGATCAATCATGAGATGGTTGTAATAACATACTTTATTTACCATATTTATTAATATAAAGCGTTGTCATTATTATTTCGCTTTTCTATCTGTGTATACAAATAAACTGCTTTTATAATAATGTCCCGAGAATAATATGATTATTTTTAAAAGATCCTTAGTCGAGTATTATTGTTGACTAGGACAACAAAGAATGCATTAAGACTAACATGTAGTTGATTGATGATAAAGAGTTGTCATTGATGTGGATTGTCAAAATCAATGCATGAATATGTGTGTTAGAGAACAACATATTGGATTGACCCGTTATGAGTATGTTTATTGGATTATTATGTAATTGTCACAACATTACTCATAGTGATTAATATGTATATGATCCTCAGACTTGAGATAATTATTAATCTCAACATCGTGAGTTGTATATTTTGATACAGTCAAACATACACCGTAACTGGTTGTTCTATAAAGGCTGATGTTGGATATACCACAATCTATGTAGAGGGATATGGTTGATCAATATAGGATAAGTCCCTCCTACATAATGGGAGTAATATCTTAGGCCACTTGATTGAGTGAGACTAGAAATGCATGGCCATGCTCAAATAAGTTGACATGAGATGTCATACTAATTTGTATATCATAGTCTACTCAAGATATCAAGAAACATGGGATGACTTGTGTCCATTCCGGAGATAAAGGATTTAAGGATTAATGCATGAAAGGTTAATCACAAAAGGTTATGTGGAATCATGACTTCTTGTAACTTAGGTAGCAATGATGCATTGCTAGATGCCACTCATTGTTTGTGACATTAGAATCGCTCTATTATTACTGCTAACGTTGCAAGAACCTACAGGGTCACACCCCATGGTTTAAATGAACGGAATAAAATATAATTGGTATTGTTTTTTGGTTGTCACATGAATTAAATTAATTAAAGAATTAATTTAATTGGGCAATCAAATATTGAACATATTATATGTACAAGGATGTTGTACACATAATGACAACATAATTCTATTAATATATGAATTTGATTCATATATAAATTTAAATAAATATAGTTTACCGAAATCCTTATTATAATTAATGTAATTATAATTTTCGGATATAATTAATGTAATTATAATTTTCGGTTAAAAACTTTATTGTATTTATTTAACATTCAAGAGATACCAATTATAAAAGGGTATTAAAAGGATACCAAATAATGGGCCCAATGAAAAAGATACCCATTATAAAAGGCCCAATTAAAAGGATACCCAATATAAAAGGTATTTAAAAGAGACAAAGCTTAAGAAAAAAACCCTAATAGATTGCTTGTTAGGTCTAGCAGCCGTCAAGCAAATAAACCTCCAAAATAGTTTTGGAGATTTCTTCCGTTCATAGTCAAACCGGGTGGATCACGTAGAGGCCGACATCGAAAAAGGTTGTGGCTTGATTCGACAATAGATCAAAACTCTTGTTGCCAAGGCGTCGCCGTCTACTCAGATTTAAGTTTTGGGTAATTTCGAAACCTTTATTTCACCCCGATTCGTTCCTCACACATGGATTCCTGATTTGGATCGCCGGATCTAATTTTATTCTGCTGCGCCATGGGTTCCGGCGTTTCAACAGAAGACTCCCAAGAATAATGAGGTGCTAGTGATAGGCGAAAGAAGGAATTATTTGACCAATGTGGTGTCTGCTCTTAAGGCTAAAAGGATGGTGAGAAAGGGATACGAGGCTTTCTTAACTTTTATGAATACGTTGGAAGTCAGGGAATTATTGGTGAAAGATGTTAGAATAGTGAAAGAATTCTCTGATGTTTTTCCAGAAGAGCTTTCAGGGTTACCGCCGGATCGCGAAGGGGAGTTTGGTATTGATATTCTTCCGGGAACAACTCCAGTGTCCATTGCTCCATATAGAATGGCGCCGAAGGAGCTGGTGGAACTTAAACCCAGATTCAGGAATTGTTGGATCGGGGTTTTATTTGACCAAGTGTGTCACCATGGGGAGCACTGGTGTTGTTCATAAAGAAGAAGGATGGATCGATGCGAATGTGCATTGACTAAAAGCAATTGAACAAGTTGACGATTAAGAACAAGTACCCGTTGCCTAGGATAGACAATCTGTTCGATCAGTTGCGAGGCGCATCAGTCTTTTCAAAGATAGACTTGAGGTCAGGGTATCATCAGCTTAAGGTCAAGGAGGTAGATATTCAAAAGACAACATTTCGAACTCGTTATGGTCACTACGAGTTCTTTGCCATTCGGGTTGACGAATGCACCCACGACGTTTATGGACATGATGAATCGGGTATTCCAACCCTATCTGGACCGGTTTGTCATGGTGTTCGTAGACGATATCTTGGTATATTCCAGGACGGAAGAAGAGCATGATTCACATCTTCGGGTGTTTCTGCAGATTCTGAGGGAGAAGCAACTATATGCCAAATTCAGTAAGTGTGAATTTTGGTTGAAAGAAGTTACCCTTTTTTGGACATGTTGTATCTGCTGAGGGGATTAGGGTTGATCCCTGGAAAATTGAAGCCGTGTTGGACTAGAAACTGCCTAAGTCTGTGGCAAAAAATTGGAGTTTTCTTGGTTTGGCTCAGTATTATAGAAGGTTTGTTGAGGGTTTCTCATTAATAGCTGTCTCATTAATCAAGTTATTACGGAAAGGAGTACCATTTGTCTGGTTAGATAAGCAGCAGGAAAGTTTTGAGAAGTTGCAGAGGATTTTTACAGAGGCACCAGTGTTAATTCAGTCTGAGGCAGGGAAGGAGTTTGTCGTCTACTGTGATGCATCGCATACAGGGTTAGGATGTGTGTTGATGCAAGAGGGGAAAGTAGTAGCATATGCGTCTCGGCAATTGAGACCATATGAGGTGAACGATTCTACGCATGATCTTGAGTTAGCTGCCAGTAGTATTCGCTCTGAAGATTTGGAGACACTACCTGTATGGGGAGAAGTCCATCATCTACACGGATCACAAAAGCTTGAAATATCTCCTTACCTAGAGGGAGTTGAATTTGAGACAGTGGAGGTGGATTGAGTTGTTGAAGGATTATGACTGCTCAATCGAGTACCACCTGGGTAAGGCTAACATTGTGACAGAAGCGTTGAGTCGTAAGGTAATATCAGACTTAAGAGCAATGTTTGCTCATCTCATCCTGTATAACGATGGAAGCTTGCTAGCTGAATTTTAAATGAAACCCTCTTGGGTCAATCAGATTAGAGAGAGGCTGATACGAACCGACTCGGGGTGAGTCGAAACGTATATGAGCTGCCCAATCGTCTACGAGGAGGGATCAAGCCTTTGGAAAATAATTCGAAAAATATAAATGAGTTTACGAAAGCTTTAAGTAAATAAATAGGAGTTGGTTCGGTTTGATAAAATAAAAAAATAATAAAATAAATAAAAATGATAATTGGATGGAGGTGGATAAAAGAACTTAAACAAGAATCGATTCAACACTAAAGAGTGTCACCCCGGATTCTATAAAGTTTAAGGTGGAAAGATGAAAATAGGTTGATGAACGCCACACCAAAGGGAATTTGGTGATAAGTTCAAACAAGTCGAAGACGCCACAAGCAAGCTTGATAAGTCTAACGAAACTTGTACGAAAATGAAGAGGAGATAAACTCACTCAAATGAACAAAAGTTCATAAAATTTTCTTAAAGTCTGAATTATTTCAAATGAGAATTACATAGCCTTTTTATAGGCTGATCAAAGGCTAGCCAAATAGTCTTCTAATCTTGCCTCTTAACCCTTACGTTTTTGAAAGGGCACCAGCAACCTTTAACCCTTAACCCTTGAGTTTTTGAAGAGGCACCTAACAACCTTTTAACCCTTAAGTTTTTAAAAGGCACCAAAGAACCTTTGTCCCTTAACCTTTAGGTTTTTGAAAAGGCACCTAGCAACCTTTTAACCCTTAAGTTCACCAAAAGGCTCCTATCAATAAAATAATTAAAATGAGCTAAGAATGAGCTAATAACGAGCTCATATGATTATTTGGTAGCTAGTATAGTTGGCTTTAAATAAATTGTAAATATTCGATGTGTTCTTGAAGTCCTTTCTTTCTTCATTCTAGATTTGTGCCACTAAAACTGAAGTGGCATCCTTAAGTCGTTTAGCACGGCTATGCGTAATTGGTCCATTGGGCAGCTCGAGGGTGTCTCAGTTTAGTTCCGTTATAGGTGCGTTCGTATCATTCCTTCCCTCTTTAAGTTGATTCGTCCTCAAATCATCGCCTACATCAAAAGGAGACAGATCAGAGACATTAAAACTAGCACTTACGTTATAGTCACCTGGTAAGTCCAATTTGTACGAGTTGTCATTTATTCGTTCAAGGACTTGAAATGGACCGTCCCCCCTTGGGAGAAGTTTGGATCGCCTTTGCGCGGGAAACCTTTCTTTTCGCATATGAACCCAAATCCAGTCCCCTGGTTCAAAGAGAATGTGTCTACGACCTTTGTTAGCTTGTTGGACGTATTGCTCGGTTCTTGCCTCAATATTCTCGCGCACCTTTCGATGCAGTTCCTTTATGTAGTCCGCCTTTTTCCTAGCATCAGAATGGATAAATTTATCTGAAGGTAATGGCAATAAATCAAGAGGAGTGAGAGGGTTAAAGCTGTAAACAATCTCGAAAGGCAAAAATTTAGTTGCAGAATGAACAGCTCGGTTGTAAGCAAATTCGATGTGGGGCAGACAGTCTTTCCACGTTTTGAGATTTTTCCGCACCAATGCTTGCAACAAGGTTGATAGGACTCGGTTCACTACTTCGGTTTGTCCATCCGTTTCAGGATGACAAGTGGTCGAAAATAGCAATTTCGTCCCTAACTTTCCCCACTGAGTTCGCCAAAAATGACTTAAAAATTTTACGTCCCGATCAGATACGATCGCCTTTGGAACTCCATGTAATCGTATGATTTCCCTAAAAAACAAGTTTGCAATATGCACAGCATCGTCAGTCTTAGAACAAGGGATAAAATGGGACATTTTAGAAAAACGATCAACTACAACAAAAATCGAGTCCTTCCCGGTTTTTGATCTCGGTATTCCAAGGATGAAATCTATGGAGATGTCGGCCCACGGAGTGTCTGGAATAGGAAGGGGCGTATATAAACCATGAGGCTCGACCCGCGATTTTGCTCATTTGCAAGCTATGCAATGTTCGCAAATCTGTTCGACATCCTTTCTCATTCTTGGCCAGAAAAAATGTTCTTGAAGAGTGGACAATATTTTGTCTCTTCCAAAGTGACCCATAAGGCCACCACTATGTGCCTCTAACACAAGAATGTCTCGTATAGAACCTTGCGGTATACATAACTTGTTTTCCTTGAAAAAAAATCCTTCATGCCTGTAAAACTTATCAAAAGCACCACTCTCGCAAGCATTATAGACATTGCCAAAGTCAGCATCATTAGCATACAATTCCTTAATGTGATGGAAACCAAGTAATTTAGAATCAAGAAAGGCTAATAAAGTGTACCTTCGTGATAACGCATCCGCTACTACATTTTCCTTACCTTTCTTATACTTAATTACGTACGAAAATGATTCTAAATACCCGATCCATTTCGTATGCCGTTTGTTGAGCTTATGCTGACCTTCAATGTACTTGAGCGCCTCATGATCTGAATGAATAACAAACTCTTTCGGCCTCAAGTAGTGCTGCCACGTTTCAAGCGATCTTATTAGAGCGTACATCTCTTTGTCATACACGGGTAATTAAGTGCAGCTCCGCTCAATTTCTCGCTGAAGTACGCCACCGGTCTTTCATTCTGAGTTAGAACGGCTCTGATCCCTAGACCTGATGCATCACACTCAATTTCAAAGGTTTTAGTAAAGTCAGGAAGGGATAACAATGGAGCTTTAACAAGACATTCTTTAATGGCATTAAAAGACCGTTCTTGCTCATTAGACCAATGGAAAGCTGAATTCTTCTTGATCACACTCGTTAAAGGAGCGGCTATCGTGCTGAAGTTGGGCACGAATCGGCGATAAAAACTAGCCAACCCATGGAAACTTCGTACTTGGCTATTCGTTGTAGGACGGGGCCATTCTTGGATTGCTCGAACCTTCTCTTGGTCCATCCCTAAGCTATTCGCACTTATGACGTATCCTAAGAAAACAACCATGTCTGTACAAAAAGAACATTTCTTGAGATTGGCGTACAATACCTCTTTCCGCAGTGTTTCTAAGATCGCACATAGATGTTGGATGTGATCCTCCAAAGATTTGTTGTACACTAAAATGTCATCAAAATAAACAACACATGATTTGCCAATGAAAGCTCGTAAAACATGATTCATAAGTCGCATAAAAGTATTTGGAGCGTTTGTAAGTCTGAATGGCATTACCAACCATTCGTACAAACCTAACTTTGTTTTGAAAGCCATTTTCCATTCATCGCCTTCTCGCATCCTAATTTGGTGATAGCCACTTTTGAGATCAATCTTTCTAAAGATTCGAGCTCCGCTTAACTCGTCGAGCATGTCATCGAGTCTGGGTATCGGGTGTCGATATTTGACGATAATCTTGTTGATGGCATGACAGTCGACACACATCCACCACGAACCATCTTTCTTTGGCACTAGTAACACCGGTACCTCGCATGGACTAAGGCTTTCTCAGATATATCCCTTTTCTAGCAATTCAGTGATTTGCTTTTGGAGCTCTTTTATTTCCTCGGGATTACTCCGGTACACAGGTTGGTTGGGTAGAGCAGCTCCCGAAACCAAGTCAATTTGGTGTTCTATGCCTCGAATGGGTGGTAAACCACTTGGTATCTCCTCCAGAAAGATGTCCTCAAATTCCTGAATCAGAGACATTATAGAAGAAGGAAGATTTTCGGGTAAGTCGTTAGTGTTCAAGAATGATTCCTTGCGCAGTAGGACATACATCGATTGTCTAAGACATAATGCTCTTCATATATCACTTACTCTCGTAAAAACACTCATCTTACCACTCTCTTTTTCTTTTAACTCTTGTTTTTCTTTTCTCTCATCAGTGTTTTTAATTTTCACTCTCTCATTTTTTTTGACTTTTTCTTTTGTCTCCTTTCCTTTTTCTTTTGCTTGGTCAATAGAGAGCTTGAGTTTCTGTTGATCATCAAACACTTGCTTCGGAGTAAGGGGTGCAAGTGTTACATTCCTTCCATGATGCTTGAAGGAATATCGATTGGTGTAACCATCGTGCATCACTCGGCGGTCGTATTGCCATGGACGTCCCAAGAGTAAGTGGCTTGCGTGCATCGGCACTACGTCACACAATACTTCATCGGAGTATTTCCCGATGCTAAAGGATACTAACACTTGCTTTGTAACATTAAGCTTTCCGCCATCGTTAAGCCATTGGAGCTTATACGGAACCGGATGGTTGGTGGTTGTCAAGCCTAACTTTTCCACCATAAGAGTACTTGCTATGTTTGTACAACTCCCTCCGTCAATGATAAAGCTACAAACCTTACCTTGCACTTGGCATCTTAAATGAAAAATATTTTCTCGTTGCTCCTCTTTTCCTACACCTTGAAGGTTGAGGTTTCGCTTCACGACGAGTAATTCACCATCCACAGGTTGTTCTAAGTCCTCATCAGCCTCGGAATTGGATTCAGATTCATATTCTTCTTCGTCTTTCGTTTCTATCTCACCGTTAATTCGCATCACCATAGTTCGTCTATTCGGGCATTGACTTGCGATGTGTCCTCTACCAAGGCATTTGAAGCATTTTATGTCCCTTGATCTTGCATTAGAACTTTCTGGAGCCTTGCCTTTGTCTGTTTCGGCCAAAGGTTTGTTTGTCTTAGGCGTGAAAGTAGAGTCCTTCGACTTGTTCACTGGGAGTCCCTTGCTCGAGCTTTGGCCCCATTTAGAATGCCTCAATTGCTTTTCTACCTTAATGGCCATGTGGACTATATCTTCCATTTCAACATAGTGTTGTAATTCTACAACATTTACTATCTCACGGTTAAGCCCAGCTAAAAATCGAGCCATGGTAGGTTCTCGTTCTTCTTGTATATCGGCTCGGATCATTGCTACCTCCATCTCTTTGTAATAATCTTCGATGCTCTTCCATCCTTGAGTAAGCTGTTGGAGTTTTTGATGTAACTCCCGATGGTAGTAAGAGGGAATGAATCGTCGTCTCATGGCTGCTTTCATCTCGGTCCAAGTGGAAATTAGACGTTCTGTATTTCGCCTCCGGTTTGTAGTTAACTGATCCCACCATATCATAGCATAGTCGAAAAACTTTATGGCGGCTAATTTAACCTTTTTATTTTCGGAGTAGTTGTGACAATCGAACACAAGCTCGATCTTCTTTTCCCATTCCAAATAGGCTTCAGGATCTGACTTGCCTTGAAAAGGAGGAATGGTCAACTTGATGTTTTTGAGATCATCGTCTTCCCGCCTCCGATCTCTTTGATCACGTGCTCGTGGACCTCTTCTTCATTCATTCTGTCTGAAAGTTTAATTGCTGTCAACTTCACTTGGTTCGTATAATCGTTGTCATGTAGCCAAGGTCGTTCTTGTTCCCTTCTCGGAATTGGAGGAGTGTTTGCTCGTTGTCCCTGTTCATCTCTTTGGTCTAAATGTTCGGTGATAGAATGGAGCAAGCGTGTGACTTCTCGTAATGCAACTTGCATTTCTAAATTAGAACCTCTACCTCTCAGGAACATTCCTTTGTGGTTGCAATCTTCTCCCACCACCAAGCAAAGATCGGCGACGCTGTCGCCACTACTCGCTGTCGTCGGGACTCCTAGACATATTGAACAAGATTAAAGAAACCTTACCACAAACCTCACTTGATCACTCACAAAGAAAATAAATATTGAACACTCACGATCATTTTTTTTACTCAATTTTCGGCTTTTTTTCTTTTAATGAAATCTCTCTTGCCTTTTTACCGCTCAATCTCGTCTCACAATTTTATACTTCGTTTAGAAAAGACTAACCGTGGCTTGAGGTTCGGTTTCAAAGTGGGTAATAAGGGATTGATGTTGGGTATAGGGTAGGCTAAACAAAAGAAAAGTTTTTTTTTGTCTCGGGTAGGCTAAAATAAAAAAAAAAATAGTGGCGTTCGGGTGAAATGATGTGAACTTGAATGATGGAAAATTTTTTTTTTAAAATCAGGGGTAGAAATATGAAAGTAAAGCAAAACTTACAAACTTCACACTTCTTTTTTTTTTAACTTCAAATTTTTTTTGATTTTTTTTTGTATCTTTCGTTTTTTTTTTTTTGAACTTCAAATACAATATATGCTAAATACAATGAAAATAAAATACAACCTTTTTTTTGAATTTTTTTTAACACGATTTTTTTAAATTTTTTTTTCAACTTACAAACTTATTTCGGTGTTGTCGTGCCCCTCGTTTTGTAGCTCTAATACTAGATGATACGAACCGGCTCGGGGTGAGTCGAAACGTATATGAGCTGCCCAATCATCTACGAGGAGGGATCAAGCCTTTGGAAAATAATTCAGAAAATATAAATGAGTTTACGGAAGCTTTAAGTAAATAAATAGGAGTTGGTTCGGTTTGATAAAATAAAAAAATAAAAAAATAAATAAAAATGATAATTGGATGGAGGTGGATAAAAGAACTTAAACAAGAATCGATTCAACACTAAAGAGTGTCACCCTGGATTCTATAATGTTTAAGGTGGAAAGATGAAAATAGGTTGATGAACGCCACACCAAAGGGAATTTGGTGATAAGTTCAAACAAGTCAAAGACGCCACAAGCAAGCTCGATAAGTCTAACGAAACTTGTACGAAAATGAAGAGGAGATAAACTCACTCAAATGAACAAAAGTTCATAAGATTTTCTTAAAGTCTAAATTATTTCAAATGAGAATTACATAGCCTTTTTATAGGCTGAACAAAGGCTAGCAAAATAGTCTTCTAATCTTGCCTCTTAACCCTTACGTTTTTGAAAGGGCACCAGCAACCTTTAACCCTTAACCCTTGAGTTTTTGAAGAGGCACCTAACAACCTTTTAACCCTTAAGTTTTTGAAAAGGCACCAATAACCTTGTCCCTTAACCTTTAGGTTTTTGAAAAGGCACCTAGCAACCTTTTAACCCTTAAGTTCACCAAAAGGCACCTATCAATAAAATAATTAAAATGAGCTAAGAATGAGCTAATAACAAGCTCATATGATTATTTGGTAGCTAGTATAGTTGGCTTTAAATAAATTGTAAATATTCGATGTGTTCTTGAAGTCCTTTCTTTCTTCGTTCCAGATTTGTGCCACTAAAACTGAAGTGGCATCCTTAAGTCGTTTAGCACGGCTACGCGTAATTGGTCCATTGGGCAGCTCGAGGGTGTCTCGGTTTAGTTCCATTATAGGTGCGTTCGTATCGGAGGCAGTTGTCAGATGAATTATTAAGTTTTAAATTTTAGCTTGTGGCAAATGGTGGGATAAAGGATTTCAGCTTGAACAGTGATGGGGTTTTGTGCTTTTGGGGAAAGGCCTGTATGCCAAGGGATTCCGAGTTAAGGTAGAAGATTTTTCAGGAAGCGCACAGTATCCCATACACTATGCATCCTGGTGGAAGTAAAATATATCGGGATCTGCGGGAACAGTTTTGGTGGCCGGGTCTGAAGCAAGAGGTTATCAAGTTTGTGGGTAGGTGCCTAACGTGTCAGCAGGTGAAGGCGGAACATCAGTTACCTTCAGGGTTGCTACAACCAGTAAAGATTCCACTTTGAGAGTGGGAGAGGATAACGATGTACTCTGTGAGTGGGCTACCCCTTACGCCTACGAAGAAAGATTCAGTGTGGGTAATTGTGGATCGGTTGACAAAGTCTGCTCACTTCATACCGGTTCGGGTTGATTATTCACTATAGAACTTAGCAAAGCTGTATGTAGCAGAGATTCTAAGGTTGCATGGGGTACCTATGTCAGTCATATCAGACAGAGACCCTAGGTTTACGTCGTGGTTTTGGAAAGCGTTGCATCAAGCGTTGGGTACAAGATTAGACTTCAGCATAGCATTTTATCCATAGACTGGTCAGTCTGAGAGGGTAATTCAGATCTTGGAAGACATGTTGAGAGCCTGTGTTATCGATTTCGGGGGTAGTTGGGAGGATTTTCTACCGTTGGCAGAATTCGCATACAACAATAGCTACCAATCTAGTATTCAGATGGCACCCTATGAAGCGTTGTATGCTCAGAAATGTCATACTCCTACTTGCTGGACAGAGTTGGGTGAGCATCATTTGTTGGGTCCGGAATTGGTTTTGGAGACAGAGGAAAAAGTTAAGTTGATTCGGACTCGGTTGAAGAAAGCTTTCGACAGGCAGAAGTCTTATACTGATCTGAAGCGTAAGAATATAGAGTTCTCTGTGGGTGATCAGGTATTCCTAAAGGTTTCACTGTGGAAGAAAGTTTTAAGGTTTGGACGGAAAGGCAAGTTCAGCCACGATGTTAATGCGCTACCGTTCGGATCCATCTCACGAAAAACCAGTGGAGGAAATTAAAGTGAAACCTGATTTATCTTTTGAAGAGGAACCAGTTCAAATCTTGGACCGAGATGTTAAAGTTTTGCGGAGAAAAATGGTTCCATTGGTTAAAGTGTTGTGGCAGAACCACGGTTCAGAGGAGGCCACCTGGGAACCAGAGTATGTGATATGACAACAATACCCTCACCTCTTTTGATCAGGTAAATTTCGAGGCCGAAATTTCTTTAAGGGGGTAGAACTCTAACATCCGAGAATTAGGGGCTCTGCATTTGTTATGTTTCTGTGTGTTTGGTATGTTTTGTTTGTTAATTTGGTGTGTTTGGGGGTTCCGGGAATGCTCTAGGTAAAGCTTGTGCCTTGGTGAAAATTTTGTTTTTAGGCACTTTAGAGGAGAGCTAGCTGATGCAGTTCTTAAGGGTAATTACTCGTGTTTGTTGACACAAGAAGTGGTGTGGTAAAGTGGCAAGGAGATGCCACTTAAGTTGCAAGGAAGTGGCGTCACAAGGGAGCAGTAGGAGGAAGGGGTTCGAGTCGCGTCAACAGCATTCAGAAGCTTTATTTTTGCGCCTAGGGAGCTAAGGTGGTGGATTCGGCAAGGGCTCTCCAAGGTTGTTGGTAGAATGAGTCAAAGATTTTGAATGAGCGGCCATGAGGTGATAGTGGGGTTTGAATGGGTCAAACCAATTCAAATTATTGGAGGGGAGTGAAAGTAGGAGAAAAGTATGGGATTTAAGGTTGGTGGAGTTGTGGCAGAATGTGGGAAGCTTGAAGTGGGGGAAGAGAATTCGATTTTGGTGCTAGGAGAGGTGAGTGTGCCGAAAGTTCTTTGGGTTTTAGGCTTTTCTCTCTTTTTCGTTGGAGCATATTCGGTCATTAAGGGGGGCGTTGAGTGCCGACTTTTGGCAAGTCTTCTTGAGCTCTCTTTTATTCTTTATTCTTTCTTCTTTCCATTGGTTTTCCCACTTTACTCCAAAACAGAAACCATTTTCCCTTTTTTTTTGCATTTTTGTAACTTTGGTACATTTCTTCTCTACCAAAACCGTAACACCCTTTGCTTCTCTTCTCTCCTTCTTGTTTCTTTGGGTAATAGCCGAACCTTGTTTCCATTCTGACTTCTTCTTTTCTCTTCTCTAATCACTTTTTTTTTTTTTGCAAACCGATTTCTCTCCTACTCCCTAACTCTTCTCTTTCTTCTACTAGATAGCCGCCACTTATCCTTTAAGCCTTCTCAATTGGCATCTCCTTGCTATTTTGGTAAGAGATTCTTCTTCTTCTTTTTCTATTCGTTCTTTTCTCTTGTTGATTGTTAAATCGAAGGTGCTGACTCGGTTCCTTGGGGCATTGGCAGATTGTAGGGGTTCATTCTCGTATTCTCTTCTTCATCTAGCCAGCGTTTGGAAGGTCATTGGTAAGTTTGGACGTTGGCCGAATGGATGGAAAGGGTGGTTGTTTTTCATTTTGGTTTGGCCGAAAGGCCGTTTCTTTTGTTCTGTTTCGGGAATTGATTCTAACTTGATGATATCTAGGGACTCATTCGGCTTCGCAAGCCAATCTTCAAAGTGTTCGGTTTCCGTTGATTAAGTAGCCAAATATCAGGAAGAGAAGTACTAAGATTTCTTAGGTTGCTGGGAGTTCTTTTCCTTGAAGTCTTGCTTACTCGCGTTAGTAACAAATGTAAGGAGTTACCCTCTGATTCTATTCGTTTGGTCATTCATTGTTTATTCACCGCCTTAGCCTGATAACATTGTTAGATAACCATTGTTTCCATTATGGTATTGTACTGATCAAAGATTCTTCATGAATGCGAGTGCTAGTCAATCTAAGGAAGGGAGTGGACCCATAGCCTCCGCTCCTAAGTTCAAGAGGAGTGCTGTGTCGACGGTTCAGGACTATCCATCGGGGTTGTGGTGGAGAGCCTACGTCTGGTTGGGATAGACAAATAGCCGTCGTCCCTGCTAGTGAAAGAGTCGACGTAGAGAGTCTAGTCTTACGCGTTATCAGGTGTGTAATTCTCACACACTCTGTCTATTAAATTACGTTATTAACTGTGTTGGCTGAAAGCCGAAACGACTGTATTGATAGTCAAAATACCCTTGGGGATCGGGTAAGTTACACTATGATTTTATGTTCGAAATATGTATATGTATGATTTAATTGGCAGTGTGCATTCAAAGCATGATCATTCATCTTGGTATGTTAACATATGCATGGACTTGGGATATGATGCGAAAAGGGAAGTGCTATTTAGGTACTGTCACAGTGGTTTGGTACCACAGTGGGTTGGCCCCACATATATGATTCAGTGACTATGTTTCAGTGGCTTGGTGCCACAGTGGTTTAACATCACGTACATATATGATTCAGTGACTCGTCCAAGTGGTTTGGTACTACAGTGGGTTGGCCCCACATATATACATTCGGGATTGTCACAGTGGTTTGGTACCACGGTGGGTTGGCCCCACACATACTATTAGTGACAAAGTCACAGTGATCTGGTATCACGCTGGTCTAGAACCATAGTGGCTTGGTGCCACGGGCGTTTGGCTGATTCGGTGATATAGAGGTTGGAAAACTAGGTTGGGCTGGGCTGCATTGCATACATGCTTAATGTGTTGGATTGTGCGGGCTAAGGCCCAACTGGCATCTGTGGGCTTAGAGCCCAAATATCGTTCATTGGGGATTACACACTGAGTCTCGGTGACTGACCCCTTTACTTAATTTTACAGGTAATCCTTAGATCATGGATTTGAAGCCGAGGCGGACTCGAGGTGGCCATGCAGTGTTTTTAGTAATTTGTTCACTATATTTTAAATTTTACTATTAAGTTTGGCTTTCGGTATTGTAATAAGGCCACTTTAACTTTAATTTGGGTTTTTCTATAAAGTTGATTTAGCATGCTTAATAAATTATAAAAGTTGATTTTCAATTGGCTATTAAAAGATGGATAACGAGTAACAAATTAATTCAGAGTTTTCACTTAGAATCTGCAGCCCCATTTTTAATTGACAAATTTAACAAAATTTTTCTTCAATTCAATTTTCAAGAAATGAACCCGACTTCGTAATGCGGTCTAAGCTAAATAGTAACTTTAAATTTTCTCTAAAGGTACAATAACGATATGCAAAGTTTTTCCAACTTGTGGTTTTTAGTTAGTTTTCCAAAATTTTCTTCCCTGTAGAATACCAAATTCGGTCGTAGCGTTTTGACCGGGTTTGGGGTGTTACATAATTAACCTAGGGTTAGTCGTTATTTGCTTCGAGAGAGGGTTTAATGGACATTAGGGAGTCCTACGGATCAAGTCAAGTAAATAAATCGTCTGGTTCAGTGTCAGATAACTAGTGGAGTCTAGGTGGATTCTTCCTAAGGGTATCGTCTTGATCAACTGAGTTTTTCCTCAAGTTATTTTCCCACTTCATTCCTTCTTGTCTTTGGATCTTTAGCTTAGTAGTAGTTAATTTAGATTAGATAAACATTCAGTTAATTCGTAGGCTAAATAATAGAAAAAGAGCTAGTATTAGTACTTTTGGTTCCTTTGGGATTCGATATTCTGGTCTTGCCTAAACTATACTACTGTTCGATAGGTGAGCTTGCCTTAAAATCGTTGTCAGAGTTAGTTTCTAGGTTCGATCATTCTCATTATAAATTTAAGACTCTGATTTCGACGATCAAAGTACTTGTGGTAAAAACCAATTGATTAAGACAATACCCGAGGAAGAATCCACCTAGACTTCACTTGTTATTTAACTCTGAACCAGACGATTTATTCACTTGACTTGATCCGTAGGATTCCCTAATTTATATTAATACCTCTCTCGAGGCTACTAACGTCTAACACTAGATTGATTAATTGAAATCTCTTTCTAATTAAAACCCCTAGGATTGCATTAACTCGATCTATAGACTCCCATATTAGGTTTGACCCTAATCCGGTAGATTTTCGTCATCCTATCTTTAGGGTTGCGATCAAATCTGCTTAATTATGCTAGATCTAGTCTTAGACAGGGTCTATTCCTCTTCTGCCTAAGCACGTCAATACTTGAATCAATATCCTAAAATATCAAAACAAGAATTAAGAACACATAATTAAGAACAAATCAAGTAGTTATCATATAGTTCAGAAAATAATAACAAGATCCGTCTTAGGTTTCATCCCCATTAGGTATTTGAGGGGTTTAGTTCATAATAATAAAAAAATACATCTCAGAAGAAAATATAAAACAAAACATAAGAAAAAACCTAAAACCCCCGGAAGGAAATTGAAGGGACGATCTTCCGTCTTGAGTATAACTCCAACTTCTTGACATGAATCAACTGCTTTCTTCGAGTAAATCCCACAATTTTGGCCTCTCTAGCTTGGCTCTTCGGCCTAACTGGACACGCCCCCAAAGTTTGGTCTCTAGGGTGTTTATATAGGCTTTTGGAATGGCTTTCTTTACCTCTAAGTACCCTAATCCGAGTGAAATTCGAACAGGTCTCGTCAGGGGCACGCCCATGGCACATGCCCGTGTAAGTCGTGGCCAGGCCGTGTTCAGGTCTGTTAAGGAGTCACGGCCATGTGGTCTTGGGCCCAGGCTGTGTCGATTTCATAATTTGGCCCTTTTACTCCGTTTTCGGCCCGTTTCTCGTTCTTTTCATCCTCAGGTGCTCTCCTAAGTATAAAACATGAAATTAAAGGATTAAGAGCACCAAATTCCACAATTCAAGGCTTAAATCATCCAAAAGTATGCTAAATGTGGGATTAAAATATGTATATATTACAATTTATCAAGCTTCATCTTCGGTGATATAATTATCGAGGAATTATTAATAAATAGTCTGTTATAAAAAATTTCAAATGTTGAGTATGCTCTGAATTAGTTTTGTAATAGATCAATATATCATCAATAAAAACAACAACTAACCTATCGAGATGTAGTTGAAAAACTCGATTCATTAGATCCGTAAATGCTACGAGAGCATTAATAAATCCAAAAGGTATAACTAGAAACTCGTAATGTTCATAACGGATTCTAATTACTATTTTCGGCACATCAACATCTTTAACGCATAATTGATAGCAACCAAATCTAATATCAATCTTTGAAAACATAGTAACACCTCTCAGCTGATCGAATAAATCACCAATACTAGGCAACAGATATTTATTATTTATCATGACTTCATTCAACTTTTGATAATCTACACACAATCTCATTGACCTATCTTTCTTTTTCACAAACAAAATAGGTGCACCCCAAGGTGATATACTCGTTCAAATAAAACCTCTAACAATTAATTTTTGCAACTGAGCTTTTAATTATTTTAATTCAGTTAGAGCCATTCTGTACGAAGCAATAAAAATTAGAGTAGTCCTTGGGATTAATTCAATAGCAAACTCAACTTCTCGCTGTGGTGGTAAACCCGACAATTCCTTAGGAAAAATATCTATATTCTCGCAGACTATCAATACCTAATCAACTTTCATTTTTGATAATCTGAAATCCAAAATATAAGCTAAAACACATTACAACCTTTTTGAATCAATTTCTATGTAGATATTGCTGAAATCATATTTGAAACAAATTCAGATTTAACAGATTCAACAAAAATTACTTCACCATTATGATATCTCAAATCAATTCGTTTCTGTCTGCAATTTACTACAGCATCATGTACAATCAACCAATCCATCTCCAGAATAATGTTAAATTCATTAAATGAAAGTAACATCAAATTAGCATAAAAGTCATAGCCTTGAATTTTTAGTGGTCACTTTTTGCAAACCAAATCAACTATGACACTTTGGCCTAAAGGGTTTGTTACTTTAACGACATATGTAGTTGACTCAACCAGTAAAATGAATCAACCTAGGATAAATTAATGCATACACAGTAACATAAAAGATAGAAAAGATACCAGCAATATCATCAAGAGTCGAGGCCTCCTCGCATAGATCACATAAGACTTGGCAAGAGCTCGAGCTTCAGATCGAGTTGCTGTGTCTTTGGTCCCACTTCTATTGACTCCTGTGGTACCTCTATTCCCTAGTCATCTACCTCTAGTGGAAGGAACAATAGGTTTTGGATTCAGGTCTCTATTTATTTCAATTCAATTCGGACAATCTTTCTTGAAATGATCAGGAGATCCACAAATAAAGAAGGATTCGTCTTTAAATTTACAGACTACAAAGTGATTCTGGGCACAATGATTGCATTCAAGTTTATTTATATTTCAAATGCTACCTGCGCTAGCTACTAAAGGCGTTGGGGATCTTATACTATTCTGATTCATTTGATTTATGTTAGAAAGCCCTGATGGCACTTCTTTCATTTTCTTCTGTGGGGAAGTAGAAAATGTTCTGGGTGTGTTACATTTATTGAAGTCACGAGCTTTCGTTTCATTCTATTTCTTGTGGTTGCAAACTTCTTCCATTTTCTAAGCTCGATCAAACAAAACTACGAACTCTCAAATTTCCATTGCACCAACCAGCATCTTCAAAATGGATACACATTTCTTACTGAGTAGAGACAATTTCACAGGCATATTTATTGAGCTGAACAAAATCACTTCATATTTCGGAACTGATTTATTTCTCTGTTTCAATTCAAGGAATTAGTTTTTCTTCTTATCAATGTATCGTTTGCTGATGTATTTTTTTTGAAACTTAATTTTGAAAAATTCCCAGTAAACTCGTTCTTTATGTACAACCGCAATCAAAGTCGACCACCAATGAAAAGGCTCATCTTTTAACATATACAACACATTACATACAATCTTCAAGAGGACAGAACATTTCATTAAGAACTCTTTGTGTGTGTTATAATACTCGGCTCTGGCCATATCGTCACCAATATTACCGTGAAACTCTTTAGCCCCGCATTTTCGAACTTTATCAATAGAAATCCAAAGAATATTTTGTTGTATAAGACTTTGAGGACGAGGGGGTAGAGGTTCTTGAACCATAGAATTGACTCTCATATACGCTGTAAACATATAATTCATCATAAGGAAAACGGAATAATTAGCCACTTCAGCGGGCCCTTGAAACTCGAGCACATTATTAGCAGCCCCTTAATTGGTGGCTGGAATACAATTGTGTACTTCGTTAGAATATGCTCGATTGGATTAAGTTGACATCTTTAATCTATAAGAAAACAAGTCAAACTAATTAGAAGTCATCACACAATCACAATTTATAAAGTGGCATGTATTTCTAAACTCAATACATGCTATGTTCAGTTCTAGAGTGGACTAAACCTTAGCCCTGATGCTATGTAACACCCTATACCCAATCTGGTTATACCCGATCTGGTTGCACGATCCGAGCTATAAGACATTACAACTATAACACTTGAACTCATTTACAAATTAATAAAAAATGACCAAGTAATTCATTTACACTTATTTTCCATGTTATTCAATCAAAACAAGACTTAATTCGAGTTTATAAAACATTTAAAAAAACTGAGAATAAATCTAGATTAAAATGAAACTTTTACAAAAAATTGAGGAAAAATGAAAACAGGGGTTACACGACCATGTGACAAAGCTTAGCCCGTGTGGCTTCTAAACAAGACCATGTAACAAACTGTGACCATGTGGAAAACTTTCACAAAAAAAAAAGGCCACACGCCCGTGTCATACAACCGTGTGGGGCAACAACAGTGTCATAAGCTGTATGTCCAAAAACACTTTCAAATACAATCCATTCCATGTACTAGATCTTAGGCTCCAAACAATGAAGTAACCAACATTCAAATCTATTAAAAATGTGCTGAAACATGCTAAAATATGCCAAATTACATTCAACCTATGTGCTTAACAAATATGCCTTCATTGGCACCACAACTTAAACATAAACATTAACCATTCAAACCAAAAGATAAACAACTTATTAAGCTTTTTCAATCATCAACTAAACCACAACTACCAAATGTCAAAATCATCCGTTTATACCACGTTTTCAAAACCTAACATAACCTAACCAAAGTTTAGTAAGTACTAAAACAAAATGGCCACTTCAACAACAACATTTCAAGATAAGAACCAAATGATAAGCTACCAATTCAGGTCACCAAAACACCAAATGCAACGCCTGGATAACTTAAGTATATTTTTGTGAAATCTAACACAACTGTGTATCTACTTTAGTGGTTAAGTATACTAGGTGTGTGTATGAAGTATTAGGTTCAAGTCTCATATTTGAGAAATTTTGGTTATTTTTTATCTTAGCCTTACCCTTGTAGGCTTATATAAAATTTTTTGTTAATCAATATCAGAATGAGCCTGCTGGTTCGAGTTGTAAGGGGTTGTTGTGCTGGAGGTCTTGTGTTCGAATCCTTACAGAAGCGAAGGTGTGAATTTTTGTTTCGGTTGGCTGAGAGAGTTTAAATGGTCTTCAAATTCTGAGGTAGTTGAGGTTGAGTTGTTAGTGGGAAGTTGGGATTGTAATCAAATTTTTTATTTTTTATTTTAATTGATTTTCTTTTCTTTTTTTTCAAATTTTTCTCTCTTTCAAAAAAAAAAATCTGATGTCAGTTTTGTTCTTCCCTTTCTTTGTATTTTCATTCTTTTTTTTTTTTTTGCTATCTCCTCATATCCTATTCAAGCTATCGTCAAATCTTTGCATTTTAGGATTTTCGTCTTCCTTTGTTTGTTTTTGTAAGTGAGATTTTGGTGTTTCTGTAACTTTTGATTTCCAAAACGCTGGTTAGAACTATACCTTTTGTTTTGCTGAAATGGTGAGTAGTTAAAGGATCATTTTTGCAAATTTGTGGTGTAGGAAAAGGTTGTGAGCAATGAAGTTTTACTCTGACAGCCTAAATCACCCTAGTGTTTCTTAGTGCAATCGGTAAGTTATGTGCGTTATTTCGGGTTATGTGTCGATTCGTAAATTGACTGCTAATTTGACATTTCGGTGCTATTTCTTAGGTTTCAGAGGGCTCAAGATTGCTGTCGTATCTAAAACGAACTAGGCGTATGGGCCCACACGAGCACGTGGGCCTATAATTTTGAAATTTTCCCTAAGGTTGCACGGGTCGTTCCAATCGACTGTGGGCCTATCATAGGGTCGGTAAGGGCTAACCACTATGGTATTCTGATAGATGAATCTAAGTAGGATACTAAATGTATGTTTGACTGTACTATTTAATAGATGAATCTAAGTAGGATACTAAATGTATGTTTGACTGTACTATTTAAGTATGTATCCATTTGTATATGAGCATGTTAAGCATGTTTAATCTGATATATCTGCATCTGTATTCTATATCTGTGTTTGGGGATGGGAATTGTATATGTAGAGGAAGTGATCTGGATGGCGACTCTTCGCCAATTTTCTGGCAGCTTGACTGCATATTATCTATTATGTGTCGTATCGACACTATATGGTGTATAGGGATGGATGGGTGTTTTTAACGCCACATGGTCTGATGGGATGGTCAGGGATGGTGTGTAGAGGATGGGGGTAGGATTCTGTATATCTGTTATGTTTATCTGATTCTGGTATCTATATCTGATTGATCATAAAATTTTGTGCACAACTGTTTCTGTTGGGTTACACATTGAGCTTACAAAAACTCACATATGTTTGTTTGTTCTATTCAGGTAATCTACAGACTTAGGCGGGTCAGTGCGACGGAGGCTCAGCGGTGACCACTCGACTTAAAACTAGTTATACATAGTAATTAATAGTTTTATTTTAAATTCTGGATTTATTTGAGAGTTTGTACTTTTTTGGGACTCTCTAGACTATATGGTTTTACTGTTGGTTCTGGTTTCGTTGGCTTTCTATCCTACGTGGTTTGAAAAAATGATTTATGAAAATGATGGTTTTACGCAAATAAAGATTTTTCTGAAAATACAAACTAGATTTCCAAAATATAATGGTTTCTAAGACTTCCATTATAAATTATGTTTTGGAAAATGAATTAATTAAATAACATTTTCAGTAATAGTTGTATAAATGAGTATGGGTTGTAAACTTGGATGATTTATCGAAGAACACTGATTGTGAAACCCTTTTATAATAACATTACCAGATTTGGCCATAACTTCTAGGCCGGGTTTGGTTAGATGCCACTGAAAGGATTATAAATGACATCGACTGTACTCCTAATCAGAAATTAAAAGGTGTAGTCTTTTTACTTCGCGATAGGGCATATCAGTGGTGGTTGCCGGTTGAAGAGGGTACTCAACCAGATCATCTGAACTAGGATTATTTTAAGACTGCCTTCCACAGGAAGTATGTTGGCGCGAGCTATGTTGATGCTCATAGATGTGAGTTCATGAATCTCACGCAATGTGATAAATTTGTGGTCGAGTAGGAGGCCAAGTTTATGAGGTTGAGCTGCTATGCTCGAGGCATAGTGGCATCTAAGTATAAGAAATATGTCTGTTTTGAGGATGGTTTGAGTGATAGTTTGAGGGTTCTGATTGCTCCTCAGAGGGAGCGTGAGTTTGCTGTTCTGGTGGATAAGGCAAAGAACGCCGAGGAGGTTAAGCGCGTTGAGCGCCAAAATAGAGATCGAGAGAGAGGCAAGAATAACAAGAATTCAGAGCCCTCTAGTTCTATTCAGAGGCCTAAGAAACAGGCTAGACTAGATGGGCCTAGTAAAGTGGGGGTTCCTGTAGCTCCTACTGGGATTAAGCCTTGTGGTGATTGTGGTAGGCGCTATCCGGGCGAGTGTTGGAGGAGATTAGGGGCTTGTCTGCAGTGTGGGTCTTTGGAGCATCAGACCAGAGATATCCACATCATGCTGATTATATGCAAGCTTCAGAATCGAGTTCTATACAGCCTCAGAGGGCAGTTCAACAGCCACCTAGAAGGCATGGACAAGCTAGGGGTGGTAATGATATGGGTCAAGGACAGAGAGCACTAGGCAGAGGTGCTCGTTAGACTGAGGCGAGGCAGCCTGCACTGGTTTATGTTGCTCGATACCAATAGGATGAGACACTCCTGATGTGATCATGGGTACGTTTTTAATTTTTGATGCTCTGTATACTGCTTTAATAGACATAGGTTCTACTCATTCCTATGTAGCTAGTACTGTTTCTGAGAACTTGGGGATTTTTGTTGAGTGTACTTCTAGTGAGATTACTGTACTGAGTCTATTGGGGCAGTCTGTTCGAGTAAATCGACTTTATAAGAATGTTCCGTTGGAAGTACAAGAGACTGTGTTTCCAAAAAATCTGATGGAGCTACCTTTGGGGAGTTTGACTTAATTTTTGGTATGGATTGGTTGGTTGAGCATCAAGTTAGTCTGAACTATGCGACTAAGAGGGTTGTTCTGAGGACCGTGGATGATAAGGAAATAGTTGTGATCGATAAGCATCGCGATTATCTGTCTAATGTGATCTTTGCTTTTATGGCTGAGAAATTGGTTCGAAAAGGGTGTGAGGCGTATATGGCTTACGTCAATGTTTTAGTTTCTGGGGACTCTTCCGTCAGGGATATCAAAACATTGAGGGAATTTTCAAATGTTTTTTCTAAGGAATTACTGGGTTTAGCTCCGAATCGGGAAGTTGAGTTTGGCATTGAGTTTCTACTGGGAACAAGTCTGGTGTCCACCGCTCCATATCGTATGGCACCGTAGGAGCTTACAGAGGTTAACGCTCAACTTCAAGACCTTTTGGATCGTGGTTTCATCCGTCCTAGTGTGTCTCCGTAGTGGGCACCGGTTCTGTTTTTAAAGAAAAAAGATGGTACCATGGGGCTTCCGAGGATCGACAATTTGTTTGATCATTTCCTAGGGGCTTCAGTGTTCTCAAAAATAGATCTCCGATCTAGGTATCATCTGCTTAGAGTTAAGGAGGTTGATATTCATAAGATGAAATTTAAGACCCGTTATAGGCACTACGAGTTCCTAGTTATGCCCTTTGGTTTGACAAATGCTCCGGCTGCATTCATTGATCTAATGAATCGAGTTTTTTAGCCGTATCTGGATTAGTTCATCGTGGTCTTCATCGGTGATATTTTAGTTTACTCTAAGACTGAGGATGAGCATGATGAGCATATTAGAGTAGTGCTTTAGATACTCCAAGGGAAACAACTCTACGCTAAGTTGAGCAAGTGTGAGTTCTGGTTGCGAGAGGTAACTTTTCTAGGACACGTGGTTTTTTCTGAGGGGATCCGAGTTGATCCTAAAAATATTGAGGCTGTGTTTGATTAGAAAAAAACCTAAGAATGTATCTAAGATCTATAGTTTTCTAGGTCTTGCGGGATATTATCGGCGGTCTATTGAGGGGTTCTCTCTGATTGCAGCTTCTTTGACTAAACTTCCATGCAAGGGTGTTCCTTTTCTCTGGACTGATTCACAACAATCGAGCTTCGAGAAGCTCAAGTTTGTTCTAACTTAGACTTCTGTTCTGACACAACTTGAATTTGGTAAGGAGTTTGTAGTGTATAGTGATGCGTCGCACGTTAGTTTGGGATGTGTATTGATGCAAGATGGTAAGGTTGTGGCTTATGCGTCCCGTCAGCTTAAGTCAAAAGAGGGGAATTATACAACGCATGATCTCGAGTTAGCTGATGTGGTATATGCGTTAAAGATCTGGAGGCACTATCTGTATGGTGAGAAGTATATTATCTACACTGATCACAACAGGCTCAAGTACCTCCCTAATCAGAAAAATTTGAAACTTAGACAGCATCGATGGATTGAGCTGCTTAAAGATTATGACTGCACGATAGAGTATCATCCAGGTAAGGCCAATGTGGTGGCTGATGCTCTCAGTCGAAGAGCGATGACCAATTTGAGACCGATGTTCTCTCGTCTTAGTCTATTCGATGATAGGGGTCTATTAGCCGAGTTGCAGAGCAGATTTGAGAGAAACAGATGGGGGATGAGTCTTTGGTTTTGCGGTTTCGTCAGGTTGAGAGTGGTAGTACCTCTAATTTTGGACTGAATAGGGATGGAGTTTTGTGTTTCTGGGGACAGGTTTGTATACTGAATGATTCTGATCTGAGATAGTCGATTTTGAGAGAGGTGCATAATAACCCTTATGTTACGCATGCCAGTGGTAATAAGATGTATCGGGATCTCTGTGAACTATACAGGTGGCTGGGTTTGAAATGAGAGGTAACAAATTTTGTTACTCGTTGTCTGACGTGCTAGCAAGTTAAGGTTGAGTACCAGCTACCTCCAGGTTTGCTACAACCTATTAAGATTCCCTTATGGAAATGGGAATGTGTGACAATGGACTTCATTAGTGACTTCTGATTGAAAGAAGATAAGGTTAGACTGATTCGGGATCGTCTCAAGATGACTTTTGATATACAGAAGTCTTATGCGGATTTGAAAAGGAGAGATATTGAGTATTCTGCGGGTGACTTCGTATTTCTCCAGGTTTCTCCGTGGAAGAAAGTTTCAAGGTTCGGTCGTAACGGCAAGTTGAGTCCTAGGTTCATTGGGCCGTATCGGATTCTAAAGCGTGTAGGACCGGTCGCTTATCAGTTGGAGCTACCTCTAGCGTGGACTGTATCCATGACGTGTTTCACGTCTCGATGTTGAGGCGGTATCGATTTTATCCATCTCACGTTATCTCTATTGAGGAGATCGATGTTGGCCCAGATTTGAATTTTGAGGAGAAGCCATATCAGATTTTGGATCGAGATACTAAAGTTCTGAGGAGGAAGTCCATATCGTTAGTGATGGTTCTGTGGCGGAATCATGGCATTGACGAAGCCATGTGGGAACTTCAGGACTTGATACATCAACAATATCCTTATCTGTTTAGATCAGGTAAATTTCAAGGTCAAAATTTCTTTTATGGGGTAGAGTTGTAACACCCTGAATAATTTAAGTATGTTTTTGTGAAATCTGACACAACTGTGTATATGCTTTAGTGGTTAAGTGTTCTGGGTGTGTGTATGAGGTATTGGGTTCAAGTCCTACATTTGAGAAATTTTGGTAATTTTTGATCCTAGCCTTACCTTTGTTGAGTGGGCTTATATAAAATTGTTTGTTAATTCATATCAGAATGAGCTTGCTGGTTTGAGTGGTAAAGGGTTGTTGTGTTAGAGGTCTTGTGTTCGACGGGAGCGAGGGTGTTAATTTTTGATTCGGTTGGCTGAGAGAGTTTGAGTGGTCTTGAAATTCTGAGGTAGTTGAGGTTGAGTTGTTAGTGGGGAGTTGGGATTGTAATCAAATTTTTTTTCCTTTTTCTTTTTTTTTTCAAATTTTTCTCTCTATTCCAAAAAAAATCTGACGTCAATTTTATTCTTTTCTTCTCTTTGCTATCTCCTCCTATCTTGTTCAAACTATCTTCAAATCTTTACATTTTAGGATTTCCATCTTCCTTCGTTGTATTCGGCTAACTAGCATTAACAAATTCAAATTTCTACTTATCTTTCTCATTGTTCGTAGCATTTTGATTTGATGTGGCCCTTCTTCTTGTAGTAGCCATATTCTTTGTCATGGTTTCTGGATTTAGATCTCACCCTAGACCTATTTCAATCTAGCTTTTTGATTGTTGTCTACCTCTTGCAACTAGACTAAGGCTTGCCCATTTGATATTTTGTTTGGGCCTAACTCATTGTCAAACTTATATTTGCTCAATAGATTCCCCTTCATGTCCTCAAATAAGAGATGATATCTCCCATAAATTAGAGTTTTTTGAAAGTTTTATAAGAAGGGGGCAAAGAATATAACAATAACGTAACTTGATCCTTGTCACTAATTATTGTTTCAAGATTCTTTAAGCCATGTAAAAGGGTAACAAACTCACTAATATGAGCTCTAATAGACTCAACTTCGACCATTCTAAATGCGTAGAGGCATATTTTTAACACTAACTTATTGGCTAAGGATGTCGTCATATACAAGGCTTCCAGTTTCTTCCATAACATATATGTTGTTTTCTCCTTTAAAACCTCTTATAACATATATTTTTTAAACATAATTGAATTGTGGAGAGAGTCTTTTTATCTAACGTATCACATTCTGACTAATCCATGTCTGCAGGTTTCCTCTCTATAAGGATCCCATTAGAATCACTTTGAATCAATATTGCTGACATTCGAATTTGTCATAGACTAAAATTTGTGATGCTGTCGAACTTATCGAAATTAAACCTTGATGTTGGCATCTCTAAATTGGTTAAATGTGGAAATCAAACTAGCTCTGATACCAATTTGTTGGGAAATAACCCATGTTATGCAGCGACCAAGTAAATAAAGTAAAAGTGAAAAGATCGAACACGCAAATTTTACATGGAAAAACTCCTCAAAAAAGGATAAAAAACCACGGGCAAAAAGAGATTTACTATAATAAATGAGAGTACAAAAGATGGAGAAAATAAAAGAAAAACTTGAAGCAGCAAAAGAAAAATCCTTCAAAACAAAGAACATAATTCTCTTGATCTAAATATTTCTATTTTATCTAACCTAGAGTAACTAAGGCCTATTTATAGGCTGAAATTCGTAGCATATATGACTAGAATAATCCTAGGTTAATTAGAGTTTTAGTGGGAAACTAGAAACAAAGTTTAATTGGGAGAGAAAAGTAGAAAAACTTGAGGTGAACGTTGCCACATCATGATGTGGCATTTGCATTGTCAAGACGAGGGGGCGTCGTGTCACTGGGACGAAGGCTTTCTTCTTGTCGGGACTAAGAAAACTTCCTCGACGCGGCATCGTACATTATTTAGTCTGAAAATGTGAGGCATAACTCTATAGATCACTTGAAGAGACTATAAATAGGTTGTTCTGTGCCGCACATATGTGCAATTTTTTAGTCTCTTTAGCATTTGTATTTTGCTATTTTATTGGGTGAAAGTTGTAACACTTTTTTAGACATTTTTTAGAGAGGTTTATTGATTGTATTGTGAGGAATTTGGGTGAATGGTTTATAAGAATCAAGGTCGATGTGTAAAGGTAGATTGGGCTTAAGCCAATAGGTGGTCTAGAAGATTGTTGAATAAAATCATTCATTGAGCGGTGCTTTGCATAGTAGGATTGTTAAATCCAAACTACGTTAACAAATATCATGTGTTAATTCTCTCGTTATTTTGCTTCTTACTTTAATTTGCATTTAATTTGTTTAGTTCAATTCTATTGCAACAACAATTAGAATGAAACTGTTTTTCTAGCTACAAACTGAGGCCTTGTCAAAAATAATTACAATTTACAAATAACAAAGTTATATAACAATAGAACATTGAACTCTTTAAGATCATATTAAAAACAACTCTATGATGGCTGGAAAAAATTTATGGAAGATATATGTAGATCACATTCGTGTATTGATCATGTGTCACAGTCTTAAAAATTTATAAAAAGAATGATCGAGCCTAGAAACTAACTATGAGAACGATTGAGCTAAGCGCATCTATTGAATAGTAGTATAGTTTAGTGGCAAGGCCGGATTGTCGAACCCAAAGGAACCAAAAGTACTAATACTAACTTTCTTTTTATTATTTAGCCTAAGAATTAAGGGAATTATTAATTAATCTAAAATTAACTAACTATTAAGCTAAATATGCTAAGATAAAGAGAATGAATTGGGGGAAAATACTTGTGGGAAAAACCAATTGATTAAGACAATACCTGAAGAAGAATCCACCTAGACTTTATTTGTTATTTAACTCTGAACCAGACGATTTATTTACTTAACTTGGTCTATAAGATTCCCTAATTTATATTAATACCTCTCTCGAGGCTAATAACGTCTAACCCTAGGTTGATCAATTGAAATCTCTTTCTAATTAAAACCCCTAGGATTGCATTAACTCGATCTATGGACTCCTATATTAGGTTTGACCCTAATCCGGTAGATTTTCATTATCCTATCTCTAGGGTTGTGATCAACTCCACTTAATTATGCTAGATCTACTCCTAGAAAGGGTCTATTCCTCCTCTGCCTAAGCACATCAATACTTGAATCAATATCCTGAAATATCAAAACAAGAATTAAGAACACATAATTAAGAACAAATCAAGTATTTATCATATAGTTCAAAAAACAATAAAAAGATCCGTCTTAGGTTTAATCCCCCTCAGGTATTTGAGGGGTTTAGTTCATAATAATAAAAGAATACATCTCAGAAGAAATTATAAAACAAAACATAAGAAAAACCCTCAAACTGCCTTGTAAGACCCAATTTTCGTCCGGCTTATTTTTAAAACCAAAAAAATAAACCAAAAGTCCAAAATAATAATAGATCCAAGAATACAGTCCAATAAACACAGTCCATTACAAAATAGTGGCCCGGATTCATTACTCATTAAACCCAAGCCCAATGCTTAACCTATTTACAGACCCATTAAACCAACCTCAACCCAATTTTAGAACTGGCCCAAATGGCCCAATACGTTTGACGCTCCAGGAACCCGTGGACGGCTTCCAGAACGTTCCAGCGACACCTCGTTTCCCTCGCGGGTGCCTCCACGCACGCGACCGTTTGTATTCCCACGCGCGCCTCCACGTGCATGTCGTGTGCGAGCCTTCACCAGTGCATTGGCTCGTGTCTCCGCACGCCCCACGTCTCCTCTGTACCTGCAAATAGAAACAAAAGAACCAGCAAAGCAATAACAGAAGAGAAAAAAACAGACTGTATTTGGATTTTTATTTTCGATTTCATTCGGCTATAGAAGACCAAAGAAAACATTTGTAAAGTGGGGGGGATTCCCATTTTTTTCATGTACACACAGAGAAATACACAAAAAAGAAAAGGTGATTTACCTTCATGACTCACGGGCGTTCCTTCTTTAATTTTTGTTTTCATTTTTTATTTTCTTTTTTCTATGCGATTTAAATCAATAAAACAAAGGAGGGGACTTACTTCAGTAAGACGAATGGACGGCTTGGCTTTCTTTCTATCGAAATCGGAGTAGAGGCTGCCGTCGAGATCGAAAATATAGGAATATTTGGGCCTAGTTTCAAGATAATCACTCAAATGGCCTGGGTCGGTCTTTAATCAGGCGATTGTCACAATTTTGCTAGCCGGACAGGGTTTCTAAACACCGAGATTAGGGGCTGATTTCTTTCGGTGGCTGAGGGAGAAAACAAAAGAAAGCTAGGGTTTGTTTTAAAAAAAAGTTTTTAATTCGGTTTTAAAAGAATTATGCCTTATTAAAGAAACGACGCCGTTGGGGATAGGATCTGCGCGTGACCCGATTTGTGATCCGGAAGATCCGCGTGTTTGGTTTAAAAGGATTATTTACTGCATTGGTCCTTCTGTAATTTACCATTTTTCAATTTAATCCTATTAAATGCAACGTTTTCGCAATTGGGGGTTATTTGCGCGATTAGTCCCCCTTTTCTGTATTGCTATTCGATAAGACCCTAGCTGACCCTAGCTATTTTTTATTTATTTTCTTAATTAGCCCTGGTAATTCAAACACGCTTTCAATTTGGTCTGAATCGAAAGCTGCGTTTTAGGCTTTGGAAATATTGTTGTTTTGGTCCCTCATTGTTTACACGTATATTAATTCGGTCCTTAAATCTGTTTAAATTATTATAAAATAGCCTTTAAATTTTATTTTTGTTTCAATTAAGCACCTTTTTGTTTTCATGTACAACCTTCACGTTTTATTAATTCATTTTTCATTTGGTTTTAAATTATTTATAATATGATAAAATATATATATTTATATACTATTTAAATTAAACTATTTTCTAATATACGTATGTATAATTTGCATTAAAATTATTTTATTCTTGTACATATATTATTAAGTTCATATTATGTATATATTTTTAATATTTAATCTCCTCTAAAACTATTTGTGTTACACATTTTTCTTCATAATTTAATACACATAGTTTAATGTGTACTTACGTACATATATGTAAAATTAGTGTTAGAATTATTCTATTGATTTCGTAGTATTGTTAATGTATGTATGTTAATTAATTTTCTTTATCATTGATTTAATGTTTGATAATTAGTGATATTTTGTATGTTTTAGTTCTCGTTATATATTTATTGGTTGCTTGAGATTCAATACCATTATATTTCATTTGTACCTAATTACTTCATGTTGTATGTTATTATTCGATCGCATTTTATTCGTTTAGAAAGCCATATTTTAGCACTACTCATGATTTTGAAAATCATTTTGTGGAAAACTTTAAATCATAAGGCAATGCTCGTGTCTGGAGGTTTCAAGAAATTTGTGCTCTAACTTACTGAGTTCCGATTTTCCTCATTAAAGCCTAGCAACCGAGTATCCTTTCACTTTTAAATCAAAATGCATGATATTTAAAATAAAAAACTTATTTTCGAGAAGTTGAGACATTGCACCCTAACTTACTGAGTCTGATGTTTTATTTTCTTGAGATAAGAATTTCAAATGAACAAAGGCAATATTCCGTATTCGGGAATTTTGAGAAATAGTGCCCTAATTTATTGTGTTGCGACTTTTCATTTGACCCAAATAATTGATTTTCCTTCTTATTTTTAAGTGAATGAGTATTGAATGTCGAAAGATAAATCTAATTTTGAGAATATAAAATGTTGTGCCCTAACTTACTGAGTACGACATTTTATTTCTTCGAAATAAGAACTTTCGGCATCTAATATGATGCTGTTTAAATATATCCTAAATTAATGGATCGTAATCTAGAATCTTTTCAAAATTTCGGCATTAGGACATTAAATAATCAATTAGGTACCAATTTTGGGCGCTACAAGGGTGCTAACCCTTCCTCGTACGTAACTGACTCCCGAACCTGTTTTCTCGAGTTTTCGTAGACCAAAATTATTGTTTTAATAAAAATGTTTTAATCCATCTCAAGGTGATCCGATCACACTTGAATAAAAGATCAGTGGTGACTCGATTTGTCATTTTTAATGTCGATCCTCGTTTTCTTTAAACTCGATTAAAAAAATGGTTTCAACAGCTTGGCGGCTCCACTGGGGACTGGTTGAGAGTCAGGCCATAAATTGATTAATTTCTATTTTTTTGTCAAAAATTAAAAATTTGATTTGAAAAATTACGATCCTTTTATTGTATTCGCTTGCATCATCTTATTTGATTGCTATGGTTCGAGTCTTGTAGAATACTTTGCATCATATTGCATGATCGATGGGTCACACCTTTAAGTGGGAGTGAGAAGCTACTCCTTCATGAGGTTCTCACCTCCGTGCAGGATAGTGAATCACTTTCGGGATACATCCGTACCTATGTCTTCGTGAGATTTTCATCTCCGTGCATCCATAGGGAAATGTATTCCCCTGAACCGAACTCGATCCATATGAGCCTATAATGGGTGAGGATTGAGGAATCTGCTGGTTCAGGTACCCTCAACTTTAGAACTCAAACTACATGTAAAAGGCCCTAAGAGCCTATCCCAGATGAAGTTGTGATAAACCCTATTGGTTACCCAATAGGTGCTTGAATATTTTACATGTTTTGAATTTTGTTTCTATCGTACTGACTATTTATTTTATTTTTGTTGCTTTGCATGCATTTTCATATTAGATAAGGGTGTTGATTCAGGTCCGGTTGTTAAATTAGAGAGCTCGACATGGAAAATGACTTTCTTGATGAAACGAAAGACAATACGGATGTCCGTATATTTGTAATCCGCTTTATGTAAAGAGCTTTGTTTTCAAATAAAGTTTCCTAAATGGAATTCAATCAGAATCGGCTCCTTTTGCATTGCATGCATTCACATAACATTACATCACATATATTAGATTTCATGAGAGGACCCTGATTGGTTGAAATTATTTCAGCATTAACCTGTACACCAACAAAACCAAACATCTTTACGGTACCCGAACTATGACGAAAGATAGAGAAGCTTGAGTAACTCCAAAGGGAGATGCAGGAAAAACTTTAGCTGCAAATGCAAGAACAGCTTGCTAAGATCCAACAAGATACGATAGATCGAATGATGGAATCACAAAAGAGTATGATGACTCAATTAACTCAACTACTGGCGGGCAGAATAGACAAAGGAAAAACCCCCATGGTTAACCCTGGTGAAAAGTGTGAGGAACGACTATATCCTCCAGGTTTTACCCCGACACATCCTGAAGTACATCTGTGAAGGACATCCGTCACAGTTAAATCTAAAAAATTTCAAGAAGATGTTTTGATACCGGCCAACTTTCAAATGGGATCGAGTTCTAACTTAAGGGATCATCCAATTAATGACGTTATTCCTGACTTTGATGAGGCAGTAGAGAAGGAAAGGGCAAGGTGTAACATCCTGGAAAGGGCCTATGCATTTTCGGTTTAATTGTACGAAGTGACATGTTTTATGTACTAAGAATAAATTTTGAATATTTTTGGAAATGAATGAAAATGATTTGGAAATGAACATTTTTGGAAACCTGAAAATGTATAGACATGATTTAGAAATGATTCAAAAGAGGAAAGTGAACATTTCTGGAAACTTGGAAATGTAAGGAAATGTCAAGTTTACAGAGCCGAACGAAAATTTTTGGAAACTTAGAAATGACTTAGAAATGTCAAGTTTTAAAGTTTAAAAGAGGAAATTAAGGCAAGGTGGCCTTAAAAGAAAAAGTTGGTGAAATTTGACACACAAATAGGCTTGGAAAAGTGGCCTGAAGATGTCACTTAGGGCCTATGGAAATGGCGCCACATGCAAGGTGATAGGCCTGAGTTCGAGTCACTTGGGAAGCAAATAAAGGAAGTTTATTTTTGCTTCCAGAAGCCTGAGGTGGACGGCACAAGCCTTCTAAAAAGGAGGAGTTTTATTCTCTTTAATATTCGATTAATAAGGTGATAAATAAGGGATTCAATTTGGATTATTTTTGAAGAGATAATAAAGGATTATTCTCTAATTATTTTAAATTAAGGAGATAAACTTATCAATAAAGAAGAGTGGTGGCCAAGTAAGGGATTCTGAGTAGTAGTTTCGGCTATAAAAGGAAGAAAATAGGGCTACTCATCAATTTTTCTTCCGCCTCTTCTCTCTGCCGAATTTCTCAGTGCTCTCTTCTCTTTTTCTTTTGTCAAGCCGAATCTATAGTCCACCATTGTCAAAATTCTCAAGTTTTCTTTTCTTCCTATTTCTTCTTACCAATCCAGTCAAAAGGCGAATCTTGGAAGGGCTTCAAGCATAGGTGCTGTTGATTTCTTCAAAGGTAAGAACAAGTTTGATTTCCATTCTTTTCTTTTAGATTAGCCGAGAGATAATCTAACCCCATACATATTATGGTTACCGAATATGGAAGGATCTTTCGGGATTATCAGAGTAGTCGACAAAAAGGAGGAGTATTCGGGATTTCTAAGATTAAGGTAAGACATGTGAATATTCGGTCAAAGGCCTTGATTTATGTTCCGATGATTAAGATTAAGTCTAACGTAAGGTTTTAGGGATTTTGACATTCCTAGGGAAACAAGGAACAGTTTCGGGATTTGTTGGTGTTCCAATCGGCAACAAGGTAAGAATACTAATCCTACTAGGATTTGGAATTTTGGCCGAATGGCTTTTTATTAAGGTAATAAGTGATAAATCAATGTAGGGATTAAGGATCTAAGCATTAGATCAAGCTTTTCGGGATCTCAAGGAAATTTTAAGCGAATCAGGTGTGTACCTCACACTATTTCATAATATGTTTTATGGCTATGTTTAATTAATATATGTGATATTAAGAATGTGAATATGGCTAAGGTACCATAATGTGGTACAAAGTACTCAGGTACGTTTCCTACTCCTACTAGGATTATGAAATATGTTAGTTATAACATGAGAATAAGAATAAGAATGTGAACTCTGGCATATTTATGCATATTATTATTATATGGGCCATATGGGTTTTATTTTGAAAGGGGAAGTGAAAAGTGGTGACCTAAGACCACGATGTCTGAAAGTGGTGACCTAAGACCACGATGTCCCGAACGTGGTGACCTAAGACCACGATGTCTGAAAGTGGTGACCTAAGACCACGAATCTGAACGTGGTGACCTAAGACCACGAATGCGGTGACTTAAGACCGCAATTTGGTGTGTAGCGAAAGAAGGGTCGACTTAGTAGTCCCACGGTGTGACCGCGCAGTACGGGGTGTGTAGCGATGGACAATTAGGTTTGGGTTTGGGAATGCATCATAACTTGTATTCATTGTTCTGAATGTGTAACTCTTGTATGCCTAATTCTATTATGATTTAGTGTCGTGTACACATTGAGTCTGCTTTGACTCACCCCGTTGTGGGACCATGTTTGGTGTGATGAGCGGTGATGGACCGAGGGACGCGGAACTTGTGGTGGCCATGCTCAACATGAAGTCTTTATTTTTATGGAACTATTAGTTTTTTTTAAGTACTTGAATTATTTGGAAATTATTTGTTGTAATAAGGCCATAAGGCCATAGTTGAATCATTTTACATTTATTATTATTTATTACGTTTAGGAACCTTATTTATTAAAGTTTAAGTAAAAATTTCTTTAAACTAAATCTGTTTCAACACAAGCCCAACCCAAACAATTTTTTTTTAATCGCACAAGTTTTCTCTAAGTAACAAAAGAATTTGAAGCCAGTTTTCTTGAGGAACATACCAAATCTGGTCAAAGCTCGTGGGCCGGGTTTGGGGTGTTTCAGTTTGGTATCAGAGCACGTTTCAAACCCTCGGCCTAGGGGTTTAAGGCCCAAAATGTTTTCAAAGCGAGCCCAAATGAGTTTTATGAAAATATTTTTGAAATAAGCAGGTTTCTGGCATGGCACCTAAGTCTCCGACCCGCAGTCCACCAGGTAAGTACCCCTAACTGTGTGATTATGTGAATTATGGAAGGGTAGAAAAGGCATGGAACATAGAATAGCATGATAGGAACTTGAACCCTAGGACTAGTCTACTCAAACACAAATACATAAGACTTAATGCACTAAACAAACCTATGGCTAAGTCACTGAGTTAGGGTGTGGTAACCCCTGTGCGCATGTGTAGGATTGGATCCGGAAGAGCCTGGTATTTAAGCAGTCCTAGTGACTCACCTTCTCTTCGCTGGAATCCTACCTGGTGCGTAGCTTCGGTTCACCCTAACCAAGAGGACTCGGTCATAGGCTAAACACAATAACTAAAACCCGAAAAGGAACTAGCTGTGCTTTTATAAAAACAAAAAAACCCTAGTTTTAAAACTCTTAAAATTACTCTTTTAATTTGTGAAAACTATCTTTACAAATTTTTCTGAAAAATTTCCGATTTATGAAATTACAAAAATGCCCTTAGTGGTAAAATGACAAAAATACCATTGGTTTATAAAATGTCCAACTACTCAACAATTTTTCTAAAATTTCATTATAAACATTCAAAAAACCCTAAATTGCAAACTATCAAAAATACCTTGATTTTGGGAAAAATTACAAAATTGCCCTTAATTTACAAAAAAATGACCAAAATGACATTGATTTCCAAAATTTTTGCAACATCACTGTTTTGGAAAGTACAATTCTCAAAAAGAACCCTCAAAGTTTTGCAACTTTTGAAATATCCCTGATTTACTAGATTTTACAAATTTACCCCGATTTGCAAAAAATTACCAAAATACCCCTGAGTTTCAAAATTACCGAAATACCCTCGAATTTCAAAATCTTCCAAAATACCCCAAGAATTTAGAAATTTCAAAATACTTTTTGACAAAATGACTAAGGAACTTTTTCTTTTGAAAAATTATGAAAATACCCCTGTAGGACAAAATTACGAAAATACCCTTGGGTAGTGGAAAAACAACGACAACGAAAACTACAACATTTCTCTGAATGAACGAAGGTTCATACTTGTTTGATGGATGTATGAATGGATGGAAAGACTGTGTGCATGTATGAATACGAAAGAACCACTCCTAAAACTCTTTTTATAAAATTCCTTCGCGGGTAACCAAGTGAAACAAAAGTATTAATCCATCAAAATTCTTAATTAGATTAAATCGCGATGTTAGAAATGAGTTCTAGGGGACGTGAACTTAGAGATTGTGCCTAGGAAGTATGATGGTTCTATTAAGATCAGAGTGCGCAACATAAGCGTAGTGCGATGAGTTAGACTGTACGATTGTTCGTTAGTAAGTAATTTCGAGGACGAAATTATTTTAAGGGGGTAGAATTGTAACATCCTGGAAAAGGCCTATGCATTTTCGGTTTAATTGTACGAAGTGACATGTTTTATGTACTAAGAATAAATTTTGAATATTTTTGGAAATGAATGAAAATGATTTGGAAATGAACATTTTGGAAACTCAAAATGTATGGACATGATTTAGAAATGATTCAAAAGAGGAAAGTGAACATTTCTGAAACTTGAAATGTAAGAAATGATTCAAAAGAGGAAAGTGAACATTTCGAAAACTTGGAAATGTAAGGAAATGTCAAGTTTACAGAGCCGAACGAATACTTTTGGAAACTTAGAAATGACTTAGAAATGTCGAGTTTTAAAGTTTAAAAGAGGAAATTAAGGCAAGATGGCCTTAAAAGAAAAAGTTGGTGAAATTTGACACACAAACAGGCTTGGAAAAGTGGCCTGAAGATGTCACTTAGGGCCTATGGAAATGGCGCCACATGCAAGGTGATGGGCCTGAGTTCGAGTCACTTAGGAAGCAAATAAAGGAAGTTTTATTTTTGCTTCTAGAAGCCTGAGGTGGACGGCACAAGCCTTCTGGAAAGGAGGAGTTTTATTCTCTTTAATATTCGATTAATAAGGTGATAAATAAGGGATTTAATTTGGATTATTTTTAAAGAGATAATAAAGGATTATTCTCTAATTATTTTAAATTAAGGAGATAAACTTATCAATAAAGAAGAGTGGTGGCCAAGTAAGGGATTCTGAGTAGTAGTTTCGGCTATAAAAGGAAGAAAATAGGGCTACTCATCAATTTTTCTTCCTCCTCTTCTCTCTGCCGAATTTCTGAGTGCTCTCTTCTCTTCTCTTCTCTTTTTCTTTTGTCAAGCCGAATCTATAGTCCACCATTGTCAAAATTCTCAAGTTTTCTTTTCTTCCTATTTCTTCTTACCAATCCATTCAAAAGTTGAATCTTGGAAGGGCTTCAAGCATAGGTGCTATTGATTTCTTCAAAGGTAAGAACAAGTTTGATTTCCATTCTTTTCTTTTAGATTAGCCGAGAGATAATCTAACCCCATACATATTATGGTTGCCAAATATGGAAGGATCTTTCGGGATTATCGAGTAGTCGACAAAAAGAGAGTATTAGGATTTCTAAGATTAAGGTAAGACATGTGAATATTCGGTCAAAGGCCTTGATTTATGTTTCGATGATTAAGATTAAGTCTAACGTAAGGTTTTAGGGATTTCAACATTCCTAGAGAAACAAGGAACAGCTTCGGGATTTGTTGGTGTTCCAATCGGCAACAAGGTAAGAATACTAATCCTACTAGGATTTGGAATTTTGGCCGAATGGCTTTTTATTAAGGTAATAAGTGATAAATCAATGTAGGGATTAAGGATCTAAGCATTAGATCAAGCTTTTCGGGATCTCAAGGAAATTTTAAGCGAATCAGGTGTGTACCCCACACTATTTCATAATATGTTTTATGGCTATGTTTAATTAATATATGTGATATTAAGAATGTGAACATGGCTAAGGTACCATAATGTGGTACAAAGTACTCAGGTACGTTTCCTACTCCTACTAGGATTATGAAATATGTTAGTTATAACATGAGAATAAGAATAATAATGTGAACTCTGGCATATTTATGCATATTATTATTATATGGGGCATATGGGTTTTATTTTGAAAGGGGAAGTGAAAAGTGGTGACCTAAGACCACAGTAATCTGAAAGTGGTGACCTAAGACCACAGTAATCTGAACGTGGTGACCTAAGACCACAGTAATCTGAACGTGGTGACCTAAGACCACGAATGCGGTGACCTAAGACCACAATTTGGTGTGTGGCGGAAGAAGGGTCGACTTAGTAGTCCCCACGATGTGACTGGCAGGTATGGGGGTGTGTAGCGGATGGACAATTAGGTTTGGGTTTGGGAATGCATCATAACTTGTATTCATTGTTCTGAATGTGTAACTCTTGTATGCCTAATTCTATTATGATTTAGTGTCGTGTACACATTGAGTTTGTTTGACTCACCCCGTTGTGGGACCATGTTTCAGGTGATGAGCAGTGATGGACCGGGACGGTAGAACTTGTGGTGGCCATGCTTAACATGAAGTCTTTATTTTTATGGAACTATTAGTTTTTTTTAAGTACTTGAATTATTTGGAAATTATTTGTTGTAATAAGGCCATAAGGCCATAGTTGAATCATTTTACATATATTATTATTTATTATGTTTAGGAACCTTATTTATTAAAGTTTAAGTAAAAATTTCTTTAAATTAAATCCTAATTGTTTTATCAATTAATATTAAAAAGGGGTTTCCAAAAATAAAATCGAGTCTGTTTCAACACAAGCCCAACCCAAACAGTTTTTTTTTAATCGCACAAGTTTTCTCTAAGTAACAAAAGAATTTGAAACCGGTTTTCTTGAGGAACATACCAAATCTGGTCAAAGCTCGTTGGCGGGTTTGGGGTGTTTCGATTTATATCGAGCCTGCTTTCAAACCGTCGTCGGCCTAGGGGTTTAAGGCCCAAAACGTTTTCAAAGCGAGCTCAAATGAGTTTTATGAAAATATTTTTGAAATAAGCAGGTTTCTGGCATAGCACCTAAGTCTCCGACCCACAGTCCACCAGGTAAGTACCCCTAACTATCTGTGTGATTATGTGAATTATGGAAGGGTAGAAAAGGCATGGAACATAGAATAGCATGATAGGAACTTGAACCCTAGGACTAGTCTACTCAAACACAAATACATAAGACTTAATGCACTAAACAAACCTATGGCTAAGTCACTGAGTTAGGGTGTGGTAACCCCTGTGCGCATGTGTAGGATTGGATCCGGAAGAGCCTGGTATTTAAGCAGTCCTAGTGACTCACCTCCTCTTCGCTGGAATCCTACCTGGTGCGTAGCTTCGGTTCACCCTAACCAAGAGGACTCGGTCATATGCTAAACACAATAACTAAAACCCGAAAGGGAACTAGCCGTGCTTTTATAAAAACAACAAAACCCTAGTTTTAAAACTCTTAAAATTACTCTTTTAATTTGTGAAAACTATCTTTACAAAATTTTCCGAAAAATTTCCGATTTATGAAATTACAAAAATGCCCTTAGTGGTAAAATGACAAAAATACCATTGGTTTATAAAATGTCCAACTACTCAACAGTTTTTCTAAAATTTCCTTATAAACATTCAAAAAACCCTAAATTGCAAACTATCAAAAATACCTTGATTTTGGGAAAAATTACAAAATTGCCCCTAATTTACAAAAAAAATGACCAAAATGACATTGATTTCTAAAATTTTTGCAACATCACTGTTTTGGAAAGTACAATTCTCAAAAAGAACCCTCAAAGTTTTGCAACTTTTGAAATATCCCTGATTTACTAGATTTTACAAATTTACCCCAATTTGTGAAAAATTACCAAAATACCCCTGAGTTTCAAAATTACCAAAATACCCTCGGATTTCAAAATCTTCCAAAATACCCCGGGAATTTAGAAATTTCAAAATACTTTTTGACAAAATCACCAAGGAACTTTTTCTTTTGAAAAATTATGAAAAAACCCCTGTAGGACAAAATTACGAAAATACCCCTGGGTAGTGGAAAAACAACGACAACGAAAACTACAACATTTCTCTAAATGAACGAAGGTTCATACTTGTTTGATGGATGTATGAATGGATGGAAAGACTGTGTGCATGTATGAATACAAAAGAACCACTCCTAAAACTCTTTTCATAAAATTCCTTCGCGAGTAATCAAGTGAAACAAAAGTATTAATCCATAAAACTTCATAATCAGATTAAATCGCGGCGTTAGAAATGAGTTCTAGGGGACGTGAACTTAGAGATTGTGCCTAGGAAGTATGATGGTTCTATTAAGATCAGAGTGCGCAGCATAAGCGTAGTGCGATAAGTTAGACCGTACGATTGTTCATTAGTAAGTAATTTCGAGGACGAAATTATTTTAAGGGGGTAGAACTGTAACATCCTGGAAAAGGCCTATGCATTTTTGGTTTAATTGTACGAAGTGACATGTTTTATGTACTAAGAATAAATTTTGAATATTGTTGGAAATGAATGAAAATGATTTGGAAATGAACATTTTTGGAAACCTGAAAATGTATGGACATGATTTAGAAATGATTCAAAAGAGGAAAGTGAACATTTCTGGAAACTTGGAGATGTAAGGAAATGATTCAAAAGAGGAAAGTGAACATTTCTGGAAACTTGGAAATGTAAGGAAATGTCAAGTTTACAGAGCCGAACGAAAATTTTTGGAAACTTAGAAATGACTTAGAAATGTCGAGTTTTAAAGTTTAAAAGAGGAAATTAAGGCAAGATGGCCTTAAAAGAAAAAGTTGGTGAAATTTGACACACAAATAGGCTTGGAAAAGTGGCCTGAAGATGTCACTTAGGGCCTATGGAAATGGCGCCACATGCAAGGTGATGGGCCTGAGTTCGAGTCACTTAGGAAGCAAATAAAAGAAGTTTTATTTTTGCTTCCAGAAGCCTGAGGTAGACGGCACAAGCCTTCTAGAAAGGAGGAGTTTTATTCTCTTTAATATTCGATTAATAAGGTGATAAATAGGGGATTTAATTTGGATTATTTTTGAAGAGATAATAAAGGATTATTCTCTAATTGTTTTAAATTAAGGAGATAAACTTATCAATAAAGAAGAGTGGTGGCCAAGTAAGGGATTCTGAGTAGTAGTTTCGGCTATAAAAGGAAGAAAATAGGGCTACTCATCAATTTTTCTTCCTCCTCTTCTCTCTCTGCCGAATTTACGAGTGCTCTCTTCTCTTCTCTTCTCTTTTTCTTTTGTCAAGCCGAATCTATAGTCCACCATTGTCAAAATTCTCAAGTTTTCTTTTCTTCCTATTTCTTCTTACCAATCCATTCAAAAGTTGAATCTTGGAAGGGCTTCAAGCATAGGTGCTGTTGATTTCTTCAAAGGTAAGAACAAGTTTGATTTCCATTCTTTTCTTTTAGATTAGTCGAGAGATAATCTAACCCCATACATATTATGGTTGCCAAATATGGAAGGATCTTTCGGGATTATCAGAGTAGTCGACAAAAAGGAGGAGTATTCGGGATTTCTAAGATTAAGGTAAGACATGTGAATATTTGGTCAAAGGCCTTAATTTATGTTTCGATGATTAAAATTAAGTCTAACATAAGGTTTTAGGGATTTCGACATTCCTAGGGAAACAAGGAACAGTTTCAGGATTTGTTGGTGTTCCAATCGGCAACAAGGTAAGAATACTAATCCTACTAGGATTTGGAATTTTGGCCGAATGGCTTTTTATTAAGGTAATAAGTGATAACTCAATGTAGGGATTAAGGATCTAAGCATTAGATCTAGCTTTTCTTGATCTCAAGGAAATTTTAAGCGAATCAGGTGTGTACCCCACACTATTTCATAATATGTTTTATGGCTATGTTTAATTAATATATGTGATATTAAGAATGTGAATATGGCTAAGGTACCATAATGTGGTACAAAGTACTCAGGTACGTTTCCTACTCCTACTAGGATTATGAAATATGTTAGTTATAACATGAGAATAAGAATAAGAATGTGAACTCTGGCATATTTATGCATATTATTATTATATGGGCCATATGGGTTTTATTTTGAAAGGGGAAGTGAAAAGTGGTGACCTAAGACCACGATGTCCCAAAAGTGGTGACCTAAGATCACGATGTCAATCGAACGTGGTGACCTAAGACCACGAATCGCGGTGACCTAAGACCGTAATTTGGTATGTAGCGGAAGGAGGGTCGACTTAGTAGTCCCACTGCGTGTGTGACCGGCGAGTGCGAGGGTGTGTAGCGGATGGACAATTAGGTTTGGGTTTTGGAATGCATCATAACTTGTATTCATTGTTCTGAATGTGTAACTCTTGTATATCTAATTCTATTATGATTTAGTGTCGTGTACACATTGAGTCTGTTTGACTCACCCCGTTGTGGGACCATGTTTTAGGTGATGAGCAGTGATGGACCGGGATGGCAGAACTTGTGGTGGCCATGCTCAACATGAAGTCATTATTTTTATGGAACTATTAGTTTTTTTTAAGTACTTGAATTATTTGGAAATTATTTGTTGTAATAAGGCCATAAGGCCATAGTTGAATCATTTTACATTTATTATTTATTATGTTAAGGAACCTTATTTATTAAAGTTTAAGTAAAAATTTCTTTAAACTAAATCCTAATTGTTTTATCACTTAATATTAAAAAGGGGTTTCCAAAAATAAAATCGAGTCTGTTTCAACACAAGCCCAACCCAAACAATTTTTTTTAATCGCACAAGTTTCTCTAAGTAACAAAAGAATTTGAAACCGATTTTCTTGAGGAATATACCAAATCTGGTCAAAGCTCGTGGGCCGGGTTTGGGGTGTTTCACAAGGTCTGAATTTCCAAGACAGTTAGAGGAGCGATACAAATGGTTAGAAGACAAGTTTAGAGCCAGGGAAAACGTTGATAGGCAATATGGGATTGATGCTAAATATCCGAGTTTGGTGCCGGATCTAATACTTCCCCACAAATTTAAAGTGCCTGAATTTGAAAAATACAATGGGACTACTTGCCTAGAAGCTCACATAACTATGTTTTGCCAGAGAATGACTGGGTATGTTAACAATGACCAACTACTAATTCATTGCTTCCAGGACAGTCTAGCGGGAGCAGCATCTAAATGGTACAATCAGTTGAGCCGTACCGAAATTGGCTCTTGGAGGGATTTTGTATAGGCATTTATGAAGTAGTACGATCATGTAACAGATATGATCCCTGACAGAATTACCCTGCAAAACATGGAGAAGAAACCAAGCGAGAGTTATCGGCAATATGCACAAAGGTGGAGAGAGGTTGCCATACAGGTCCAGCCACCTCTTCTGGAGAAAGAAACCACTATGCCCTTCATCAACACCCTGAAGGCCCCGTTTATCACTCATATGCTAGGGAGTGCTACAAAGACCTTTTCAGACATCGTAATGATTGGAGAAATGATTGAGAATGCCATAAGGAGTGGAAAGATAGATGCTGAAGAAAGTGCCAAAAGGTCAGCCCCGAGAAATAGGGAAAATGAAGTGAACAACTTGAGCAAGTGTCCCAAATTAGTCACTGTAGGTCAACCGAGGGCTGTGACCATTGGCCATCAAGGCTCATCAAGACGAGAATCCAGTACAAAGCAACTCTAGTTTACACCGATTCCAATGATGTACAAGGTGTTATATCAAACCCTATTCGATGCACATGAGGTGGCTCCTCACTACCCGAAACTGATGCAACCTCCATATCCAAAATGGTATGACCCAAATGCCCAGTGCGAGTACCACTCAGGGGTCATAGGGCATTCGATAGAAAATTGCCTTACTTTTAAGAAATTGGTGGAAAAATTCATCAGCATGGGTATTGTGAAATTAGATGACACGCTAAATACAGAAATATGAGCCTGGGAGTGTTTTGAGAAATAGAACTGTGGAAGAGACATGTATTTTTAGAGCTAATCTAGAGCAATATTCAAAACATACTTGTTGCTTTAAGCCTAGGAGCAACAAGAATCTTTTTGTGAAATAGGCTTGTGTCCAGAATTTTTATTTCAATAAAATGCATCTTTTTAAGAAAATATTTTTATTCTTTACATCTCATACTATACATCCTTCGATTTTTAGAATTCTATATTCATGCCCATACCATAATCATTTATTCTTTGGAATTTTCCTTCATACCTACAATAGGTACCCAGATATCAATGACATGAGCGACGTTATTACTGACGCCCTTTTTGAATGAGATATGGGTCTAAGGGATTTAAGGAATTTGAAGATGACAGAGATCGTAGCCTATCTTTTGATTTGTTAAGAATGGTAGAACAAGATGAAAATAAACTCTACCTTGCAAAAGGTCAGTGGACATTGCGAGATTAAGAAGGGGCAAATATCAAAGCCTAATTCATCACAAGGCGAGACATCATTGAGCTATCTTCAAGAATTCAAGATGTTTTCTCACGCTAGGCTACCAAAATGTGGGTATCCTGTTAAGATTGGTGTTTAATGAACCCATGCTAATGGTTCTACAATAGTCAGGCTAATCATGAGGTTTAGGCTACCGGTCTACCCAGAAAGGGAAATTGCATCAAATGCCAAATTGAGGAAGACAAGCCTTATGTGCCTCTTCTATTTTGTCTACATGTGGGACCCAAATGTTATGAAGCTGATCTCGTCAAGAGCATTTAGCCGACACCAATTCATTTTTGTGGGTGTCAATTTCTTCACTCAGAGGGTGAAGGTCACTTTATATGCTAATATTACAAAGTCAATATTCATCAGAACAAAACAAAAAAGAAAAAAAAGAAAAAGAAAGGAAGAATACCGACCCAAAAAAGAAGGGGTCGAAAAGATCATATTTAACCACACAATGTCAAAAGTTTGTGGTCTATTCAAAGATCAGGTGTCACATCACAGTGCAGTAAAGGCAGCCAAAAAGAAAAACAAAAGATCAAAAAAGGACCGAGACTTGTAAAGATTGGCATACAGAAGTTACTATTTACCCTCTATGCTTATCAAACATTGGCCAGGGCTGTCACTAGGGCAACACATTTCTCATTGGTTTCGCCCATTGAAGTCGAAATTCCTTTTTCTGAGTTTTATCAGAATTGAAGTTGGATGAGGCAGAATGGATCCAATCCTGATCTGATCAATCAAATTTGTGAGGAAAGGTTAATAACTATCCGTTACAGTCAGATAATACGGGGTTGCGACAACGAGGTTCATCCTAGAAAATTTTTCAAAGGGGGACTTGATATTGAGGAAGATCCTTCATATACAAAAGGATTTCAGAGAAAATTGAAGGCCAAACTAGAAAAGACCTTATATAGTGAAAAAGTCTGTTCTGGAAACATTCACCAAAATGGATGGCTGGGACATACCCAATCCGATGAATTCAGATTAAAAAAATACAAAAACAAAGAAAAAAAAGAAGAAGAAACTTTCAGCAACAAAAGAAGAAAGAAAAGGAGAGGCCAAGGTGAAAACCCGCAAATGGCACTTTGAAACCAAAGGGGATTTGAGTTGAAAACCCAAAAAGGGCAGCTCAAATTTTGATCAAAGGGGGGCATAGAGCTGTCTTGCTATGCCTGAATTAACAATGAAGAAGTATGCTACGTCTTGGGGCATCGACAAAGTACTCCAGATCCCCTAAACACATATTGAGCTTAAAATGGTCCTCAAGAAGTTTGAACAGAGAAGCTCAGGCTGTGATATCTGGGGCACCTAGTTTTTCATCTTATCCATTTTTGAATTTACTATCTTTGATTACCTTATTCTTTTCAAGATACGCCTTTAATAAACTCCCTGCTTAATTGCATTTGCTAGCTTTGATTAACTTGCTTGTTTCGAGCTATGCTCCCAATTAATTTCCTTCTTGTCCATGGTTATGATCTTTTTTAGGCATTCTGCATTGAAATAACAATTAGTGGACTAATAATACTTTCATAAAAGGAGTTTCACATATTACTCAGGAAGCTTCTGAATAATACAATAACTCGAAACAGGACTATTGTTCAAAACTCACCAAGTTTAAGGAAGAGTCTAAATTGAGACTATCTCTGTGGATTATTTTCAAAGATGGTGGTTAAGCAAACAACAAGATATTGCGTTAGTGGGCATCGATAATCCAAATGTAAAATAGGGATCATTCTCGAGAAAAAAATTGATATCCTGCATTCATGCGAGCATCATGCATACACATCTGGTTGGGTCACCCGAAGAGTGATCAGTTATGAAACAAGTTATAGACCTTATACCCCAAGTTATAGTGGGATAGATGGAAGTTGATACAAATCCTATACCTTCGAATAGCAATGGGACGGAGTGAAGAAGAAATAAATCCTACATTTTGGACTCGCAGTAGGATGGATGGAAAAGATTCAGATCCTATACCCTAAGTCATGATGAGATTAACCCTGAAGTTACAGCGAGGCAAATCTATTGAAATTGTTTCCTCGAGTTTTCTGTCGAGGATACCAGTTGAACAAGATGGCAGCTTAATACGTCAGCAATAGAGCCGTGATAAACGATGAGCGATGACAACCTTAAGCAGGGATCATTCTCATGAAATTCTGTATTCATGCAAAACACATTTAGTTAGGAGCATTTGATTCATTCTGATCATTGCATCCTAATCTTTGTAAGAAATCATTCTCATGACATTCTGTATTCATACAAATGTTATCCATAAGACACATCTATTTAGGGGCATTTGATTCATTCCAGTCATTGCATCCTAATATTTGTAAAAAGGACATTCTCATGACATTCTACATTCATACAAATGTCGTCCATAATACATTTAGTTAGGAGCAGTAGATTCATTCTGATCATTGTATCCTAACCTTTTTGCATAAGCATAAATACAAAACTGACAATACAGCACAGGTCCCCTAGAGGACGTTGTCGCAACACTGGTGAATTTGAAGATCTTACCTTCCTAAGCAAAGTGGATCGAAGACAGCAGATCTGGCAATCCTAAAGTTGCAGGAGCAGATCGAAGACATACAAGTCTTATCACCTCGAAATCCCAGTGGAGCAGGTCGAAGTTACAAATCCCTCCTCCCTGAGTGTATTGAGGATCAACTTATTTCCGAGAAGTTTCAGCAAGAAGATGGAAATTACAAATCTCTTCTCTCAGAATTCTTATCACCTCGAAGTTCCAGTGGAGTAGGTCGAGGCTACAAATCCCTTTTCCTTGAGGTCATTGAGGATCAACTCCTATTTCTGAGAAATTTCAGCAAGAAGATCGAAATTACAAATCTATTCTCTCTGTATTTTTATCACCTCGAAGTTTTAGTGCAGTAGGTTGAGGCTACAAATCCCTCCTCCTTGAGTTTACAATGAGGATCAGTCCGTATTTCTTTAAAATTTCAGTAGAGAAGATTGAAACTACGGATCTCTTCTCTCTAAAATTCTATCTCCTCGAAGTTCCAATGGAGTAGGTTGAAATTACAAATCCCTCCTCCCTGAGTTTACAATGAGGATCAGTCCGTATTTATTTGAAATTTTAGTAGAGAAGATTGAGACTACGAATCTCATTTGAAATTTTAGTAGAGAAGATTGAGACTACGAATCTCTTCTCTCTAAATTCCTATCTCCTCGAAGTTCCAATAGAGTAGGTTGAAATTACAAATCCCTCCTCCCTGAGTTTACAATGAGGATCAGTCCGTATTTCTTTGAAATTTCAGTAGAGAAGATTGAAACTACGAATCTCTTCTCTCTAAATTTCTATCTCCTCGAGGTTCCAGTGGAGTAGGTTGAAATTACAAATCCCTCCTCCCTGAGTTTACAATGAGGATCAGTCCATATTTCTTTGAAATTTCAGTAGAGAAGATTGAAACTACGAATCTCTTTTCTCTAAATTTCTGTCTCCTCGAAGTTCCAGTGGAGTAGGTTGAAATTACAAATCCCTCCTCCCTGAGTTTACAACGAGGACCAGTCCGTTTTTCTTTGAAATTTCAGTAGAGAAGATTGAAACTACGAATCTCTTCTCTCTAAATTTCAATCTCCTTGAAGTTCTAGTGGAGTAGGTTGAAATTACAAATCCCTCCTCCCTGAGTTTACAACGAGGACCAGTCCGTATTTCTTTAAAGTTTTCGAGAAGATTGAAGTTACAAATTTCTTCTCTTATCACCTCAAAGTCCTAGTGGAGTAGGTCGAAGCTACTAATCCCTTCTTTCTAGGGTTATTGAGGGTCCAACTTTATTTCCAAGAAGTTTCATTGTAGGAAGTAGATAGAAGACAACAGGTCTTATCTCCCTGAGTTTGTATTGGAGCAGATCGAAGATAACAGATTTGGCATTTCTGAGGTTACAGGAAGCAGATCGAAGACAGTAGATCTTGACTCCATGAGTTTGCCGTGGAGCAGATTGAGGATAACATATTTGGCATTCTTAAAGTTGCAGGAAGCAGATTAAAGACAGCAGATCTTGTCTCCCTGAGTTTGCACTGGAGCAGATCGAGGATAACAGATTTGGCATTCCTGAAATTGCAGGAAGCAGATCAAAGACAGCAGATTTTGTTTCCTTGAGTCTGTAGTGGAGCTGATTGAAGTCAGCAGATTTGGCAATCCTGAAGTTGCAGGAGCAGATTGAAAGACTAATTTCCTTGAGTGGATCGAAGCGTTAGTTCTGAGGCCCCTGAAGATGCAGCAGGATGGAACGAAGCTACTCGAAGAAGAAAAGCACTGAAAGAGGCATGACCGGACAAAATTGACCCTTTTTGAAGTCTTTGCTCTATTCTCGTTACACGACAATGAGCAAAGAGGGGCAACTGTAAGACCCAATTTTCGTCCGGCTCATTTTTAAAACCAAAAAAATAAACCAAAAGTCTAAAATAATAATAGATCCAATAATACAGTCCAATAAACACAGTCTATTACAAAATAGTGGCCCGGATTCATTACTCATTAAACCCAAGCCAAATGCTTAACCCATTTACAGACCCATTAAACCAACCTCAACCCCATTTTAGAACTGGCCCAAGTGGCCCAATACGTTTGACGTTCCAGAAACCCGTGGAGGGCTTCCAGAACGTTCCAGCGACACCTCAGTTTCCCTCGTGCGTGCCTCCATGGACGCGACCGTTTGTATTCCCACGCGTATCTCCACGTGCACGTCATGTGCGAGCCTTCACCAGTCATTGGCTCGTGTCTCCGTACGCCCTACGTCTCCTCCGTACCTGCAAACAGAAACAAAAGAGCCAGCAAAGCAATAACAGAAGAGAAAAAAACATACTGCATTTAGATTTTTTATTTTTGATTTCTTTCGGCTATAGAAGACTGAAGAAAACATTTGTAAAGTGGGGGATTCCCATTTTTTTCATGTACACACAGAGAAATACACAAAAAAGAAAAGGTGATTTACCTTCATGACTCACGGGCATTCCTTCTTTAATTTTTGTTTTCATTTTTGATTTTCTTTTTTCTACTCGATTTAAATCAAGAAAACAAAGGAGGCGACTTACTTCGGTAAGACGAACGGACGGCTTGGCTTTCTTTCCGTTGAAATCAGAGTAGAGGCGGCCGTCGAGATCGGAAATATCGGGATATTTGGGCCTGGTTTCAAGATAATCACTCAAATGGCCTGAGTCTGTCTTGAATTGGCTGATTGTCACGATTTTGGTGGCCGGACAGGGTTTCTAAACGCCTAGATTAGGGGCTGATTTCTTTCAGTGGCTGAGGGAGAAAACAAAAGAAAGCTAGGGTTTGTTTTAAAAAAATGGCTGATTATTTTTTTAATTCGGTTTTAAAAGAATTATGCCTTATTAAAGAAACGGCGCCGTTTGGGATAGGATCTGCGCGTGACCCGATTTGTGACCCGGAGGATCCGCGTGTTTGGTTTAAAAGGATTATTTACTGCATTGGTCCTTCTGTAATTTACCATTTTTCAATTTAATCTTATTAAACACAACGTTTTCGTGACTGGGGGGTTATTTGCACGATTAGTCCCCCTTCTCTGTATTGCTATTCGATTAGACCCTAGCTATTTTTTATTTATTTTCTTAATTAGCCCTGGTAATTCAAACACGCTTTCAATTTGGTCCAAATCGAAAGCTGCATTTCATGCTTTGGAAATATTGTTGTTTTGGTCCCTAATTGTTTATGCGTATATTAATTCGGTTCTTAAATCTGTTTAAATTATTATAAAATAGCCTTGAAATTTTGTTTTTGTTTCAATTAAGCACCTTTTCGTTTTCATGTACAACCTTCACGTGTTATTAATTCATTTTTATTTGGTTTTAAATTATTTATAATATGATAAAATATATATATATTTATATACTATTTAAATTAAACTATTTTCTAATATACGTATATATAATTTGAATTAAAATTATTTTATTCTTGTACATATATTATTAAGTTCATATTATGCATATATATTTTTAATATTTAATCTCCTCTAAAACTATTTGTGTTACACATTTTTCTTCATAATTTAATACACATAGTTTAATGTGTACTTACATACATATATGTAAAATTAGTGTTAGAATTATTCCATTGATTTCGTAGTATTGTTAATGTATGTATGTTAAATAATTTTCTTTATCATTGATTTAATGTTTGATAATTAGTGATATTATGTATGTTTTAATTCTCATTATATATTTGTTAGTTGCTTGAGATTCAATACCATTATATTTCATTTGTACATAATTACTTCACGTTGTATGTTATTATTCGATCGCATTTTATTCATTTAGGAAGCCATATTTTAGCACCGCTCATGATTTTGAAAATCATTTTGTGCAAAATGGAGGTTTCGAGGAAGTCGTGCTCTAACTTACTGAGTTTTGATTTTCCTCGTTAAAGCCTAGCAACCGAGTATCCTTTCTCTCTTAAATCAAAATGCATGAAATTTTAAATTAAAAACTTATTCTCGGGAAGTTGAGACATTGCACCCTAACTTACTGAGTGTGATGTTTTATTTTCTTGAGATAAGAATTTCAAAAGAACAAAGCCAATATTCCGTATTCGGGAATTTTGAGAAATAGTGCCCTAACTTACTGGGTTGCGACTTTTTATTTGACCCAAATAATTGAATATCCTTCTTATTTTTAAATGAATGAGTATTGAAGGTCGAAAGATAAATCTAATTTTGAGAATATAAAATGTTGTGCCCTAACTTACTGAGTATGACATTTTATTTCTTCGAAATAAGAACTTTCGGCATCTAATATGATGCTGCTCAAATATATCTTAAATGAATGGATTGTAATCTAGAATCTTTTCAAAATTTCGGCATTAGGACATTAAGTAATCAATTAGGTACCAATTTTGGGCGCTACGAGGGTGCTAACCCTTCCTCATACGTAACCTACTCCCAAACCTGTTTTCTCAAGTTTTCGTAGACCAAAATTATTGTTTTAATAAAAATGTTTTAATCCATCTCAAGGTGATCCGATCACACCTTGAATAAAAGATCGTTGGTGACTCCATTTGTCATTTGCATTGTCGATCCCCGTTTTCTTTAAACTCGATTAAAAAAATGGTTTCGACACCCCTAAAGGAAATTCAAGGGAAGATCTTCCGTCTTGAGTATGACTCCGGCTTCTTGAGATGAACCAACTGGCTTTCGTCGAGTAAATCCCACAATTCTGGCCTCTTTGGCTTGGCTCTTCGGCCTCACTGGACGCCCCCTGAAGGTTGGCCTCTAGGGTGTTTAAATAGGGTTTTGGAATGTCTTTCTTTACCTCTAAATACCCTATTCCGAATGGAATTCAAATAGATCACGTTAGGGACACGCCCATGGCACACGCCCGTATGAATCATATCCAGGCCGTGGTCGGGTCTGTTAAGGAGACACGGCCGAGTGGTCTTGGTCCCAGGCCGTGTTGATTTCATAAGTTGGCCCATTTACTCCGTTTTAGGCCCATTTCTCATTCTTTTTTTTAAGAACAAATCATTTCAAGAATAGGAAAGAACTTTAACAACTGATCGTTGTTTTATGCAATGTCAAAGTCTTAAAATTTATACAAAGAATGATCGAACCTGGAAACTAACTATGACAATGATTTGAGGCAAGCGCACCTATCGAACAATAGTATAGTTAAGGCAAGACTGGAATGTCGAACCCAAAGGAACTAAAAGTACTAATACTAACTCTCTTTTTATTATTTAGCCTAAGAATTGAGTGGATTTTTATCTGATCTAAAATTAAGTATCTACTAAACTAAACTAAAGACTCTAAGACAAAGAAGAATGAAATTGGGAAAATAACTTTGAAGAAAAACCAATTGATTAAGACGATACCCAAGGAAGAATCCACCTAGACTTCACTTGTTACCTAACTTTGAATTAGACGATTTATTCATTTGACTTGATCTGTAGGATTCCCTAAGTTATATTAATCCCTCTCTCTAATTAAAGCCCCTAGAATTGTATTAACTCGATCTATGGACTCCCATATTAGGTTTCACCCTAATCCGGCAAAATCTCGTCACCCTATCTCTAGGCGTGCGTTCAACTCCGCTTAATTATGCTAGATCTACTCTTAGGCAAGGACTTTTGCTCCTCCACCTAAGCACATCATACTTGAATTAATATCCCAAAAATATCAACACAAGAATTAATAACACATAATTAAGAAAATTTCAAATATTTATCATATAGTTCAGCAAACGATAATAAGATTCATCTTAGGTTTCATCCCCCTCAGGTATCTGAGGGTTTAGTTCATAATAATAAAATAAAACATCTCAAAATAAAAGATAAAACAAAACATAAGAAATCCCTAAAACCCCCTGAAGGAATTGAAGGAGAGATCCTCTGTCTTGAGTATGATTCTGGCTTCTTGAGATTAATCAACTGGCTATCTTCGAGTAAATCCCCGCAAATCTGCCTTCTTTGGCTTAGCTGGACGCCCCCTGACTAAAGCCTTGGGTTCCAGCTTCTGCCGAACTCCCCACTTAAGTTGCCCTCTAAGGTGTTTATATAGGCTTTGAGATGCCTTACTTGGCCCCTAAGTATCCTAATCTGAGTAGAATTCCTACTAGGGTGTTTAGATAGGCTTTGGAATGTGTTTCTTTGCCTCCAAGTATCCTATTCCGAGTGTAATTCCTTTTATTCACGTCAGGGACATGCCTATGGCACACGCCCGTGTGAATCGTGGCCAGGCCGTGTTCGAAGTTGTTGAATGAGGCACGGCCGTGTAGTCTTAGGCCCAGGCCATGTGGATTTCGTGATATGGTCCATTTACTCCGTTTTGGGCCCGTTTTCCATTCTTTTCGTTCTCTGTGCTTTCCTGGGTATAAAACATGAAAACAAAGGATTAAGGGCACCAAATTACACAATTCAAGGCTTAAATCATCCAAAAGCATGCTAAATGTGGGCTTAAAATATGTTAGTTTTACGGTTTATCAAATACCCCCACACTTAAGCTTTTTCTTGTCTTCAAGAAAAATTTTCAACTTACAATTAAAATGAACTTCCTTGATTCATAATATTCATCAATAATGTTTCATCATAATTCAAAGATAATTGATACATGGATAATTCAACTCAAAGAGTATTAAAGATTCAAACAATCAAAGTCATACTTTTGTAGCACAAAAAATAGGTGTTTTCCCCTCATCTAAATAATTACCTCTGTAACAGTCCGATTTATACCCTAGTCGGAACAGTGGTTTCGGACCACAAATCCGATTTCGAATAATATTTTAATATTATTTTATGTTGTTGGAATGTTATTGAGCATGTGGTAAATTTTCATGAGCTAATTTGACTGTCTGTGTATTTAATTTGATAAAAAGATTGAATTGCATTAAATGCAAAACTAGTATGCTATTTGTTAATGTACCAATGTGATGTGGCTTATTAAAGGTGGAGTCCTTATTTGGATATTATACCTTTACTCATAGTAGTGGACAATTATGTCCATCTTATGAATGATTTTTATAAGTTGTATGAAAGGTTAATTGTGTCATTTGTGCATTAATATGTGTTATAACAAAAAACAAAAGAAAAAGATGAACATTATCATCTTTGTTAGCCGAAAATCAAAGAAGGAAAAGGAGAAAAACCTTAAGCTAGGTTTGGCCATTTCAAGCTTTGATTAAGGTGAGTTTTGTCTTCAGTTTTTGATAATTTCTACGTTTTTGTAATCGTTGCTTCGTCTACTATCAAACCCATGTTTCAAATTTGTGTATTGGTGATGTTTGTAAGTTATGCCATTGATGTTATGTTGAGCTTTATGATGCTTTAAGGTGTTAAATGATAGATTGGTAGTAGATGAATATGTTTTGTTCTTGAAGTTTTGACGAATTTAGCTAAATAGGGCTAAATTGAGAAAATGGAAAATTGAGGGACTAAATTTTAAATTTGATGAAAAGTATGTACTTGTATGTAATGTATATACATTCGGCTAAGCTTGGTTGTATATTGATTTTGTGAATTTGGTGTTTTGTGAAAAATGGACTAGATTGTTAAAATGTGCAAATGTGAGGGCTAATTTGCAAATTTCCCTAAATGTGTGTCTTTGGATTGAATTGAATGATCTAGTGAATAAAAGGGTTAATTCTAAATATGTTTAGATCAAGAATCGAGGAAAACGGATTTAGATCATGGGAAAGCGAAAGTTATCGAGTAGCCGTTTTTTAATCCGATAAACCGAATCCGAGGTAAGTCACTATACAAATAAATGAATATGTATGCATTTGTAATTGTTCATATGTTTAATGATGATAATGAATGCTTACGAGAAATTCTGTAATTAAATTCTGAGATAAGTTCGGTATATTGACTAAGTCTGAGAAAGCCTCGTCATTTAACTTTGACATAGGTATCTGCTACGCTTTATCATGTAAGACCACGTCTGGGACGTTGGCATTGATTTGAGATTCGTGTAAGACCCTGTCCGAGACAGTGGCATTGACATCTGATTATGTGTAAGACCACGTCTGGGACATTGGCATCAATATAAACTTTACGTATAAGACAACGTCTGGGACGTTGGCATCATTATGACTTTTATGTGTAAGACTATGTCTGGGACATCGACATCTTTTTGATTCATATAAGACCCTATCTGGGACAATGGCATCGATATCCGAGTGCATGTAAGACCTCGTCTGGGACGTCGACATTGTACGATTATTCTGAGCTTTCTGAGTATCCTATTGGGTTTATTACGGTTCAGCGGGCAAGTCTATGATACTAATTGCAAATCTGAGCTATGAACAAATATGTGATTGTAAATCCAATTCAGGTATGTTGATTATACACTAATTGTGTATACAAGGTAAGCATCAATATGATTTTACTATGATGCTATGAATATGAAATTGATGATATGTTGTATAAAGTTTTGGTAAAATGAGATATGTGTTTATATGATCTTTGAATTGTGAATATGGCTAATGTGGTCAAAAGTGTATGAACCAAAGCAAATATATGCATTTTATGCTAAGTTTGTTTGTATATTGACTAACTAAGCTTTTGGAAAGCTTACTCTCTGTGTGTGTTTAATCTGTTTTATAGGTCGTCAAAGCTACTGAAGGTTCGGGACCGTCTTGGATCGTCATCACACTATAAAACTTCTTTTGGTACATTTTGATATTGTATAAAGCTAGATATGGCATGTATAGGCTAGTATTTTGGTATAAATAGTTATGTGATCTTAGCCATGTGATTTGGCTATTTAAGAGTTGAAACTTTACTTAAATGAATGTGTTATAGAATGTATATTTTGGTATGATGAAAGAATGTGGAATGGCCAAGTTTGAATGAGCAAATGCATGAATTAGTCTTGTAATGATATGAGTTTTAATCCTTGAGATTTCCATAGTTGGGATTGGTTTTGAATGTAAAGTTTGAATGGTTATTTTTGTATGCTTTTGATGGTTTTATGTGCATGAAATATCTTGTTGCATATGGCTTGTAGGTATGACCCTTTGTGGGTGGCATTTTGGCCTTGTAAATGGCCTATAATGTCACACGGTTGTGGCACACAGGCGTGCCTAACGACCGTGGGTAAATTGTGGAATGTAGTTTACCATCACACGGCCTCGACACGGGCGTGTCATCTGGCCGTGGTGTGCAAGTCAGTAGCTAACATAAAAATACATAGCCTCGACATGGGCGTGCTTGGTGGCTGTGGTGGGGAAGTCAGTATATGACCTAAAAGTACACGGCCATGGCACATGGCGTGCCTAATGACCGTGTTGGTATAGTCAGTATAAACACGGATGGATACACGGGGGTGTCTAGAAGCCGTGGAGGGCACACGGTCTCCTTCCACGGACGTGTCTCCCCTGTATTTTAGAAAAGTTTCAAATTTTCATGGAATTTCATATGTGTTTCAGTTGAGTCCCGACTCGATTTATAAGTATGATTAAGGCCTCGAGGACCCAATTAAGGGACATTATGTCTGAGAATGATGTTTGAATATATGATTTTGTTTGTGAATGTTTCCGATCTGTCCGGTAACGCTCCTAACCTTAATCCGGCGACAGACTCGGGATAGGGGTGTTACAACCTCTGATTCAAAATTGACAAGAGTTGTTATCCTCACTAAAGATTTACTCAAACCACTTAAAGTGTTTTAAGGTTCAAAATTCAGCAGTCAAAAGTCAAACATGAAGAGTTAATCCCATAGGCTTGCATGAAAATCAAATCTCCACCACTTTAATATGAGATGATACACAAATCAAAAGGTCTTCACAGGGTTGTAACGGGGCTTAGGTTAAAGGTGTGGATAAAGGCTGAATTAGAGGGTTAGAATCGAGACTGACCTGACAGTTTACCTAACTAGAAACACGGAATAATAATAAATAATTACATTAAATGAAAATTTGTACTACTAATACTAATGACACGAGCTTCTTCTTCAACAATTGGAAATTAAACGTATAAGCTCATTTAATCGCATAACTCATAATGAAGATACTTCGATTTTTTTTAGAACAAGTCAAATAATAATAAAGGATGAATTTACTACTGAAAATAATAATAATTAGGCAACTGATCAAATCAAATCTCGATATAAGGGTAGTAAAAAAGAATGGTGATAACAAATACAAATGATTGTGGGGGAATATTAGTGGGTGAGTCAATAAAAAGGGTTGTTAGGATCAACGTGGTTCACTAGGGGTTAATTGTGGAGGTAGGCTTATAGTGGAGTGAGTAGGTTAAAACCTAGGTGCCTTTATCATATCTGTATATCAAATCAGTGTGGTCTCGACATGTATAATCGATGCAAGTTCTAGAATAACAAATCAATGTTGACACACTCATAATCAATAAAGTGAGCAAGAAAAAGAATATATGCTCTAAAAAGGCTCAAATTCTCACAAAAATTATGGGTGTTTGATATCAACCTCATAAATTTCAAACTTCAAGGTAATAATTAGATTCAGGAAGACAACCTATAAAATTTTTTATTTTTGAAAATAGACTTATCATGCTTGATTCTAGTATCCTTCAAATTTAATCATCAATGCACAATTATCAATGACTTAATCTAAAACATATCAATAAAAATCATAAATCAAAGGAATTTTCATTCTAATCATAATATAAGAAAATTACTTTAGAACAAGGCATAATTCAGGGATTTTCAAATAATACTACAGTTAACCCCCCACACTTAAAATGTACATTGCCCTCAATGTACAAAGGTAGATAATGATCATATAGTAAGAAAATCAAAAGAGGGGGAGAGAAGTGAAACTTCCTGAATTTTGGATGAAGAGAAACGTAGGGAGTGACTCGAGCCGTTTGACTTGAATCCTCAAAGTAGCCAGTCTGATTTTATTGTATCCTAAGCTAAATCTAAATACCATGGAGAAAAAGAAGAAAGTAATAATAATAAAAATAAGAATAAAAGTAAATAAAGAAAAATTAAAGAAGAAAGATAACGGGAAAAAAAAAGGAAAAAGGGGGTTTAAATAGAGATGCATCCCAAGCCCCTGTTCCTTCCTGTGGTGCCCACACGGGCACGGCCACGGTCGTGTGTAAGGCCGTGTGGGTATGGAAACCTACAAATAAATACGAAAATAATTAAAATGAAACTAATTAGTAAAGTTAGTGCTCGGGTTGCCTCCCGCTCGTTTATAGTCTTAAGCTAGACTTTCCTCTCATTCGCATATTCGTGGTGGTTTGAGGAGTTGAAAGTCCTTCCTCATGCTATCAATCCTATTATCATGGTGAAATTCAAGTCGAGTAGCGTTTACTTTAAAGGTACCGATTGTAGGATTACTTACCTCCACTGTTCTGTATTGGAAAACATTGAGTACCCTAAAAGAGATTTCTTTGTTTGTATTAGGGTCTGGAGAAGGTATTCGAGGGTCTGCTTTATCTAACAGTACCTGATCATCGATCTTGAATTTGTTTGTTCCTTGGAGTGGCGTTCGTTCTGCTTTATGTATTCCTAATTTTTCCTTGAAGTGTGTCTTCCACTCGTCTAGTTCATCGATCTGAAGCCTTAGTTCCTCCTGGGTTATTTCCTTGTTGGCATGAGGTCTAGGATCTGGCTCAGTTGTGTAGTTCCGTGGTGCTTCCTGAAAAGAAGGTTTTACCGAATGGTTATTAATAGAATTAATGTTCTCATCTTGATTACTTGATGTCCTAGCTGAGTTGAGAGCTTGAAGACTGATTGATTCGTTACCTACACAAAGTACGAGTTCACCTATAATATCCTGGATTATAGCCTATGCGTCAATACTAAGATATATGAAATAGCATGCTTGTGTGTGTGCATTATGAATTTTGTGACCTTAGTGCGTGGGTGAGTACTTTAGAAATTACTCGATTTTAAAGCTTAAAAGAGGGAACTAAGGCAAGGTGGCCTTAAGAAAATTTATAGAGGAAATTTGACATGAAATTGGGCTTGGAAAAGTGGCTTAGAGGTGCCACTTAAGGCCCTGGAAATGATGCCGCCAGCATGTGAAGAAGGGCTTGTGTTCGAGTCGCGTGGGAAGCAAAATTTTAAGGCTTTTATTTTTGCATGTGACGTCAATGAGAGGGGAATAGGGGGGCGGCATCAAGCCTAAATTTTAGGAGTTTTTATCCTTTTATTTTCAAGAGATAAATGATGGATTATTCTTTAATTTTAAATGAGGAGATAAAGAGGAAAACAAGGATATGAGAGTGTTGGCCAAGTAGGGGAATCTAGCTTAGTAATTTTGGCAAAAGAAGGAAAAATAAGGCCATTCATACATAAGTGATTCATAACCGATTATTCTACAAGCCTTAAGCCGAATCTTTGAGGACTCAAGCAAGGGAGCCATCGATTACAAAGTTAAAGGGTAAGGTTAGTGGTTATCGATTTCCATTCTTTTTCTTTTAGGCTTGTCGAAATCTAGGAACTGATCCCTTTATGTCTTTGGCCGAAACTTTGAGGAAGGTTTTCGGGATTTAGGTGTTGTCGACCTCAGAAAAGGATCTTCCGGGATTTGAGATCCGCAAGGTAAGTGCATATACACATTCGGCCAAGGCCCATTTAGTGAATTGGACCAATTTCTTTCTTGTTTAAAAAGCTGAAACTAACTAGATTAGTTATATGGTGTCTAGTCGATTACAAGGAAGGAATATCAGGGAATTTCCGGGATTTGGTTAGTGACCAATCGGCAGCAAGGTAAGAAGTGGTTCTGTTAATCCTTCGGGATTTGGGTTATTTAGCCGAATAGGCTTTTTGCTAACATTAAGTGATTAAACCAATGTAGGAACTTGAGATCTAAATCAATAGATCATATTTTCGGGAAATCAGTGAACTTGCTAAGTGAATCAGGTGTGTACCCTTCCCTAAGACTTAATAAATTTAAAGCATTACATTTAATATAAGTGTTATAATGATGTGAAAGCTATGGCTAAGGTACCATGTTATGGTACAAAGTATCCAGGTACATTTTCCTACTCCTACTAGGATTATAATAAGATTTGTTATGGTACATGTGTAAATAATGATAAGAATGTGAAATAAGGCCTATGGTATGAGATTGCATGATATAAATGATTTAGGGGGCATATGGGATATTATGAAAGGGGAAGTGAATGTGGTGACTTATGTTATGATATCTGAATGTGGTGACCTCGGTCACAATTATCTGAATGTGGTGTCTCATGACACAAAATATTATTTGGTGGCTATGCCACAATATTTATAAGGGCGATGAGCACATCGACTGCAGCGACTGCCTTCGATGGTGTGTAGCGGATGGAGGGTTGACTTAGTAGTCCCCACGTGTGCAGGTTGGTACGGGTGATGTGTAGCGGATGGCATCTAGGTTTGGGTTCGGGGTTGCATCATTTTATATAGATGTTATATGTACATGTATGACTTGTATGCTTGAATTTGTTAGGACTTAGTGTTGTGGTTACACATTGAGTCTGTTGACTCACCCCGTTGTGGGATTATTTTACAGGTGATGATCAGTGATGGACCGGATCGGCAGAAGCTTAGGGGTGGCCATGCTCAACAAGGAATTTATTTTTGATTTGGACTTTTTATTTTAAGTACTTTGAATTTAATTTTGGGATTTATTTGATGTAATAAGGCCATAGTTGAACTACTTTATTTTACTTTTATTTATTATGTTTATAAATTTTTATCAATTAAGGATTAAGTAAATTTCTTTTAAACTAAACCCTAAATGTTTGACACCTTAAATAAAGGGACTTCAATATAAGATAAACTTGTTTTCAACTCGAGCCCAACCCAACAATAATCTTCTTTCAAAACACATAGTTTTTCCTAAATAACAAAAGAATTTTGAACCGGTTTACATCGAGGAACATACCAGATCTAGTCAAGGCTTGTGGGCCGGGTGTGGGGTGTTTCATCACCTGTACTGACATCAATTTTAGTCCTGGAAGTCCCCAAAAAAGTCCTTCCTAAAATCAGGGGGATACTATTGTCCTCATCCATGTCTAAAATGACAAAGTCTACTGGGAATACGAATTTATTAATTTTCGCTAGCACGTCTTCAATTATACCCCTAGGAATTCTAATAGTTTTATCAGCTAATTGAACGCTCATCCTAGTTTGTTTGGGTTTCCCTAGACCTAGTTGTTTAAACAATTTATAAGGCATGAATTTATGCTTGCCCCTAAATCAACTAAAGAATTATCAATAGATAAACTACCAACTAAACATGGAATTGTAGAACTCCCTGGATCTTTTAATTTCCGTAGTAGTTTATTTTGCAACATTGCTGAGCACACTGCATTTAGTTCCACATGTGATGCTTCGTCTATCTTTTGTTCGTTCGTCAATAGCTCCCTTAAGAATTTCCTAGAATCTGGCATCTGCGAAAGAGCTTTAAGTAACGGTAAGTTGATATGTAGTTTCTTTAAAAGTTTAAGAAACTTACCGAACTGTTCCACTATGTCGTCTCTCTTTATTGCTTCGGGATATGGTATACGAGGTTTGTACTCTTTGATTACCGGTTTTGGTTTTACCTCAACCTTTCCTTCTTCTACCATATTCTTTTCCCTTAAATTGGGCTCGTCTAACCCTTCACTATGTTGAGCTATTATGGCTTGAATTTGCTCTTTTGGGTTAGTCTCAGTGTTGCTCGGTAGTCTTCCCTGTGGTCTCTCAGAGATCTGCTTAGCAAGTTGCCCGATTTGATCCTTCAGCTCCTGTGTCGATTTTTCAAGTTGATTTTTAAAGGATGTCTCAGTATTCTAAAAATGTGTTTCTGCGGCTGCCATGAATTTTGTCAGCATCTCCTCGAGGTTTGGCTTCTTTTCCTGTGGGTAGGGCTGTTGTTGGAAGTTTTGGGATGGTTGTTGTCTTTGATTTCCTTGGCCAACCCATGAGAAATTGGGGTGGTTCTTCCAACCTGGATTATAATTATTACTATAAAGGTTACTGTTAGATCAGAAATTGTTACCCATATAGTTCATTTGTTTGCTCTCCATGCCCTGTCCGTAAGGTGGGTACTCCGGATTCGCCACTCTTTCACTTGCGTCGCACTGCATAACTGGATGTGCCTACGAAGAACCATAGACACCATTAAATTTTTTATGTAACAACTCTACCTGATTTGATGGCGCAGTTACTGCATCGCGGTTGAAAACTCCGGCTGCTTTGGCTGGCCTTGTCCTTGTAACTTGCCACTGATAGTTATTCACTGACATTTCCTCTATAAACTCGTAGGCCGCTTCAGGGGTTTTGTTGTTCAGGGTTCCACTGGTGGCTGAATTGATTAGTTGCCGTGTTGAATGGTTCACACCATTGTAAAAAGTTTGGAGCTGTAGCCACAAAGGTAATCCGTAGTGTGGGCACCTCCTCAACAAATCTTTGTATCTCTCCCATGCATCGTCTCTAAATCCATCTGTACAAAAGAAGAGATATCATTCCTCAACTTTGTAACACCCCAAACCCGGCCCAAAACACTACGGCCGAATTCGGAATGCTACTGAAAAACTTTAAGTTGAAATCGGCTAAGTGATCATAAAACTCGATTGTAGCAGTATTAGTGTTGGAAATCAAGTTCTTAACCAAATCTTTATTAATAAAGGTTAACTTTTAAAACAGGACTCAAATTCTTAGAGAAACGTTTCATTTGGAAAACAATTTGAAGTTCACGGGTAGTTGGAAACATGTCCTTTTGAAAAACTTTGAAAGAATCTGAGTAATTACGAGTATCTCAATTAGAAAGCCTTAGTTAAGTTTTCAAGTTATAAAAACGTCATTATATCAAAATTGTTTGCAATTACTAACTCATGTCTATTCTAACATAAACCATAATAAAATCCCAAAATATTTAAATGGCCTTATTACATCAAAACATCCCAAATAAACCGAAAGTAAAAGTAAATGTTTTTAAATATGAAAACTGCGTCTGCATGGCCATCTCGAATCCCATCCAAGCCCGATCCAGTCATCACGAATCACCTGCATTGTTGGTAAAGATTGGGTGAGTCAACAGACTCAGTGTGTAATTAGTCCACAGATTTCCATATATGGGCTTCGCCCAAAATCACACCGATCCACATATCAGAAAATAATGCAAAATGCACCCAACCCAGCCTAGGGTCCATCCTCTACACACCCCCGTATCCAGCCACCACACCCCAGGGGATTACTAAATCGACCCTCCAACCTCTACACACCAATTTGGCAATCAATGCCATCCACCGAGTGGTCTAGCCACTGGTCTACGTGATCAAATCATATAATCCACAACGTGACCGTAGTCAACGTCAATCCACGATGTAGCTCATAGCTAGCATCAATCCACGATTAGGCACAGAGCCGATCATCAATCCACGTGAGGCTCGTAGCCATCACTAAACCACGTACATAAATATACACCCTGTCCTTCTTTCAGATATACCAATCCCGCCCCATGATTATGCAACATACGATAATGATATGATAAAATAATGCATGAACAGATTAATAAGCATACAACACATATCCACAGCAATAATCACAATCACATCGGCATTTAACACTGACCTGATTAGCGACATACCCATTAAGGGTAACCATCTCATTATTGCCACTGCATTAATCATCACATACAATTATTTTATAAAATCGGGAAATCGCGAATTTATCACACACCTGATAACCCGAAGTATCACGCTCTCAATATCGACGCTGTCACTAACCAAAACTACCGTTATCTGCCTACGTTCCTGTTCTGACACTGGCCCACACCCCGGTGGCCAATCCCGTACTGCAGAGACCGATTGCTTCTTGAACTTAGGGGTAGGGGCTACCCCTTTTTCTCCTCGACTGGTACCCGCATCCATCGAATACCACTTAATCAGAATATCTGGTTAATCGCTAATGTTATAATCTAAACATATCAAATTTAAAACTCACTGAGTACTCTTACCGATGTGAATCTGAATCTTGAAGATATCTGCTTAACTTTCCAAGTTGCCGAAATCCTTATACATCCCAAGTCAGATTCGGCTTCCACTCATAAAGCTTATGAAAGTGGCCTTTGGCCGAACACTGACCCTTACCTTGAGTAGTCGAACCCTAGAGATCCTTAATGCTTCTTTACGCTGGCTACAAACAAAAGAAACACAAGATTATGGCCCTATGAAGATTCGGCCATCCCTAAAACTAAGGCCAACCACTTGGTTTCGGCACACCAAATGAAAAAGAGATGAATCGATTGCTAAAGAGAATGATACTTACCACCAACCAAGATTGAGATTAGGAAAAGATGGTCGACGGCCCTATCCTTAGAGATTGCCAAACGAATAGTCACAACATCCAAATAGATTTGACTTTAGAGAAATGACAGGAAAAAGAATGGTTTCGGGAAAAGTGATGGTACAGAAGGGTAAAGAAAAGAAGAAGAAGAGAACTAGTCTATCACCTTCGACTTTTGTATCCAAAGAGAAAGATTTTAGCTAATGACAAGGAGTGTTTCGGCTTTTGAAGGCAGTGAAATCGGTGGAAGAGAAAGATGAGTGTAGAGGGTTGCGGCTATGGTGTTTCAGCTTTAAGGATTTAAGAAAAGAAGAGAGAAAGAGGGGACTACAAGGTTCGGCTATGACTCCCAAATAGAGATGGGATATTCGGCCACCAAAAGAATAGGTATAGATTTGAGGTCGAGAGAAAGAAAAAGAAGAATAGAAGAAGGCTAGAAGAATTCGGCAACACCCTAAATGCACAAAATGACCGAATGACTCACCTCTTACACTCTTGACCGAAACTTGGAGAAAATGAGCAGAACAACCCGAAAAGAATGCCTACCAACTTGAAAATTTCGGCACACAACCCCTACCAAAACTTCAAAACCGTTTATGCACCCTTAGAGTCCCACATTCGGCCACTTGCTCCTTCTCTCCCTATCCCACGCGTTCCTCCTATTTTTCCTCTTCACCTCTCATTCAAACTTGTTTGAATGAGTTAAACTCCTCAAAGAGCTCTCCACCTTCTATCCGAATTCCTTGACCATGTCCACCCTCATCCTCTTCAGCGTTTAAGTACCTTCCAACTCTCCCTCCCCCTTAACGCAAAAAGCAACTCAAAAAGCTATCTTCGCAGCTCGAACCTCCTCTCCCTTGACACTCCAAGTGACGCCACCCTCTCCCTTTGCTCTTAGGCGCTACCTTGCCACTCCATTGCTCCCTTCTTTATGTCATAATCCACAGCTAATTTCTTTTAAGGCCTAGCTCCCCCAACTCCCCTTTGCTCAGCCCAAAACAAAAATTCTCCTATGACTTCTACCCTAGCCCAAGGTTTCCCAAAACCCCCAAACACTTCCAAATAGCATACAGAACACATTATCCCACAAATACAAATTAAAATGCACAACCCCCAAATCCTGAATATTACAGTTCTACCCCCTTAAAAATAATTTCAGCCTCGAAATTACCTGGTCAAAACAAGTGAGGGTACTGCTGCCGCATTGCTTTCTCCAGCTCCCACGAAGCTTCTTCCGATCCATGATTACGCCATAACACCTTGACTAGAGGAACTGATTTCCTCCGCAGGACTTTCACATCCCGCTCCAAAATTTGAATTGGGTCTTCCTCGTAAGACAAGTCTGGCCTCAACTCTATTTCTTTAACTGGAACCACATGAGATGGATCCGATTGGTAACGCCGTAGCATTGAAACATGGAACACATCATGCATCTGTTTTAACTCCGAAGGCAACTCCAACTGATATGCCACTGGTCCAACCCGCTTCAAAATCCGATAAGGCCCTATAAACCCGGGACTCAGCTTTCCCTTGCGTCCAAATCTCATTACCTTCTTCCATGGTGAGACTTTCAGAAACACCTGATCTCCCACCGCAAACTCTATCTCTTTTCGCTTGAGATCTGTATATGATTTTTGCCTGTCCGAAGCCTCTTTTAATCGAGCCCGAATTACCTTAACCCTTTCTTTTGACTCTGCCACAATCTCTGGACCCAAAACATGACGTTCTCCCAGTTCCATCCAACACATAGGAGTGCGACACTTCCGTCCATATAGTGCTTCATACGGTGCCATCCGAATACTTGCTTGATAACTGTTATTGTACACAAATTCCGCTAAAGGTAAGAACTCCTCCCAGCTTCCTCTGAAATCAATCACGCATCCTCTCAACATATCCTCCAACACCTGAATTACCCGTTCAGACTGGCCATCCGTCTGCGGATGAAACGCCGTACTAAAATCTAACCTGGTGCCTAATGCCTGATGCAATACCCTCCAAAATCGAGACGTAAACCTGGGATCCCTGTCTGAGATAATCGATACCGGCACCCCGTGTAGCCTGACAATCTCTGCCACATATAACCTTGCCAACTTCTATAGAGAATAGTCGACCCGTACTGGTATGAAATGTGCAGACTTTGTCAACCAATCCACTATCACCCATACCGAGTCCTTCTTGGTAGGCGTAAGGGGAAGCCCACTCACGAAGTCCATAGTAATCCTTTCCCACTTCCACTGCGGAATCTTTACTGGATGTAGCAACCCCAAAGGCACTTGGTGTTCAGTTTTGACCTGCTGACACGTTAAACACTTCCCCACAAATTCTGTGACTTCTCATTTTAGACCAGGCCACCAAAACTAATCCCGTAAATCCCTGTACAACTTACTCCCTCTAGGATGCATAGTATAAGAGCTACTATACGATTCCCGAAGAATCTTCTGCCTTAATTCCCCATCTTTCAGTATACATACCGTACCTCGAAAACATAATACTCCGTCACTGTTCAAACTGTAGTCTTCCAACCCCCCATTCTGAACCTGCAGCAGCTTAGCACTCAGCTCGTCATCCACCAACTGCTTCTCTTTCACGTGACCTAACCATGTCGGCTTCACCTACAACTCTGCTAACAAACTCCCGTCATCATAAAGACTGAGATGTGCAAACATCGCCCTCAGATCCGTCACTACTTTCCGACTTAGGGCATCTGCCACCACATTCGCTTTACCCAGATGGTACTCGATTGAGCAATCATAATCCTTCAATAACTCCACCCATCTTCGCTGTCTCAAGTTCAACTCCTTCTGAGTCAACAAATAATTTAGACTCTTGTGGCCCGTGTAGATCACTGACTTTTCTCCATACAAATAGTGCCTCCACACCTTTAGCGCAAAAACCACAGCAGCCAACTCCAGATCATGTGTCGGGTAGTTAACTTCATGAGGCCTTAACTGTCGAGACGCATAAGCAATAACCTTCCCGTCTTGCACCAGTACACAACCCAACCCCGTGTGCGCAGCATCACAGTACACCACAAAGTCCTTCCCTGCCTCAGGCTGAATCAAAACTGGAGCTTCTGTCAAAACCTTCTTCAATCTCTCAAAACTTTCCTGCTGCTTATCCGTCCACATGAAAGGTACCTCCTTTCTCAATAACTTCATCAAAGGTGCCGCTATAGACGAGAACCCTTCTACAAATCTCCTATAATAGCCTGCTAATCCCAGGAAACTGTGAACCTCTGCTACTGACCTAGGTGGTTTCCAATCTAGCACCGCCTCAATCTTCCTAGGATCCACTCTTATCCCCTCCGTTGACACCACATGACCCAGAAAAACAACCTCCCTCAGCCAGAATTCACACTTGCTGAATTTGGCGTACAACTTCTTTTCTCTTAAAACCTGCAACACTACCCCAAGATGTGCATCGTGTTCCTCTTCGAACTTGGAATATACTAGGATGTCGTCTATAAACACAACGACGAACTGATCCAAGTAGGGTTGGAAAACCTGATTCATCATATCCATGAATGCAGCTAGGGCGTTCGTCAACCCGAACGGCATCACCAAGAATTCATAGTGCCTGTATCGAGTCCGGAAAGCTGTCTTATGGATGTCTGCCTCCTTCACCTTGAGTTGATGATATCCCGACCTTAGATCTATCTTTGAAAACACCGTAGCTCCCTTAAGTTGATCAAACAAATCATCTATCCTCGGCAGTGGGTACTTGTTTCTGATTGTCAACTTATTCAGTTGCCGATAGTCTATGCACATGCGCATAATCCCGTCTTTCTTCTTTACGAATAAGATCGATGCTCCTCATGGAGACACACTGGGTCGGATAAACCCACGATCAAGCAACTCTTGGATCTGAGCCTTAAGCTCAACCAACTCCTTTGGTGCCATTCTGTACCGAGCGATAGATACCGGCGTTGTACCTGGCAACAAGTCAATCCCGAATTCCACCTCGCGATCTGGAGGCAACCCTGGAAGTTCTTCCGGAAAGACATCCCCAAACTCTTTCACTGTCTTGACCTCTCCTACCGCTGCTTCCTTAGCCCCCAAAGCACTGACGAACATCAAAAAGGCCATACACCCCTTCCTCACCATCTTCTCTGTCTTAAGAGCAGGCACTACATTCGACAAGTAATTCTTCCTTTCACCTATCACTACAATCTCTTCATCACCGGAAGTTTTCAATGACATGTGCTTAGCAGCACAATCCAGATTCGCCCGATACTTTGCCAATCAGTCCATGCCTAAGATTAAGTCAAATTCCCCGAATGGCAGTTCTATTAGATCAGCTGGAAACTTCGCTCCCTGAACCTCTAAAGGCACCTCCCTAAAGAGTTTGTCTACTATCACTGATTGCCCTAAAGGACTAAGTACAGTCATCTTCCTAGGTACAATCTCAAAGTTCACATTCAAGGTTCCAGATACTCTACTAGCAATATAATAATGAGTTGACCCGATATCTACTAAAGCAGTAAAGGGTAATCCAGCAATAAGGAACGTACCCGTGATCACATCTAGCGCATCCCCCTCCTCGTGACGCCTGGCTGCATAAACCAACCCTGGCTGTCTCGCATCTGACCCCCCAGCACCTCTGCCTGGTGCTCCACGACCTCGGCAGGAACCGTTCCCTCCATGGTTCGAACCACGACCCCTCATCGCCTGCTGACCATCCCCTCCCTGGCTGCACATGCCTCTAACTTACAGCCCGAGCCCTATCCGACTCTTGCAGACAATTCCTAACCAAATGAGCCTTGGACCCACACCGAAAACATTCCTTACCATTACCCTAGCACTCTCCTGTATGAGCTCTCCTACACTGGACACATTGGCGAGTCTGATTCCCAGCAACTGGTACCAGTGCACGAACAGAATTTTTAACCCTGGGTCTTTTCTTATAACCTCCAGATGATGCTGACGGTTTGAAACTCCTCTTATTACAGTTTCTATCCTATCTCTGTTCTGTCTCTCAGTCCTCTTGACCTCCTCGGCTATCCGAGCTTTCTCTACTAGAATGGCGAAGTCTCTCTCTCGCTGTGGAGCAATCAATACCCGTAGCTCATCCCGCAATCCATCTTCGAATCTGACACACCTCTCATAATCAATAGCTACGATGCCTTGAGTATACCGGCTCAATCGCAAAAATTTTGCCTCATAATCCGCTACCGACTTGCCACCTTGCTCTAAATTAAGGAACACCTTCCTCTGAGCATCCACATAACTAGCTCCGATGTACTTTCCCTCAAACTTGACCTTAAAATAACCCCAGTCCACTCAGTCCGCAGGGGTATTCTCTCTGACTGTGAGCCACCATTGATAAGCCTCATCCTGGAGCAACGAAACAGCACCCTTTAGCTTCTCCTCAGTAGTGCAGTCCAAATCGTCCATAATCCTTTCAACTGCCTCTAACCAGTACTCCGCCACATTCGGAGCTACTCCAGATACCCCTCTGAATACTTCAGGTCCATTTGCTCCAAGTCTCTCAGATACTGATTTCCAAGCCCCATTGCCCATGTTAGCTCCTGTGACTCATTCTAACACTCGCGGCATAGCCTATGATACTGCATCATCTCCTCCCGTTTGCCTCTGAAACTCTGCCTCCACAGTCGGTGGCGGCGCGCCTCATTCGTAACCACGACTGACCCGACCGGTTTACGACACGATCATTCTCGCCACTACCACATCCACGAGTATTGCGACCACGTCCCTTAGAACTCATGTCTAACGTCGCGTTTTAATCTGTTTTAAGAAATCTTATGCATTAGAATTTTTCCACTTGTTTATTAAAGAAATAGTCTTATGTAAAGAATCTCAAGTTGTCGTTTCGTAATAACCACACAACCCTAAAGTCTCAGTCTCTAAAGAGATAGCCCTAGGGTCTACAGTCCATAAATCACTTCAACATAACACATATTCACCTTCATGTGTTTATCAAGTTAGAAGACTTACCTGGCAGACCTGGGCCGGATGATTTGAGTGCCATGCTTCATAAAGCCCCTTTTTCCTAAAAAATCTTCTTTTTGAACCCACTAAAACACAGAGTGAAAACGTTTTTGGGCTTCAAAAATCCATAGGCCGAGTGTAGAAACTGGGCTCTGATACCAATTTGTAACACCTCAAACCCAGCCCAAAACACTACGACCGAATTCAGAATGCTACTGAAAAACTTTAAGTTGAAATCGGCTAAGTGATGATAAAACTCGATTGTAGCAGTATTAGTGTTGGAAATCAAGTTCTTAACCAAATCTTTATTAATAAAGGTTAACTTTTAAAATAGGACTCAAATTCTTAGAGAAATGTTTCATTCGAAAAACAATTTGAAGTTCACGGGTAATTGGAAACATGTCCTTTTGCAAAACTTTGAAAGAATCCGAGTAATTACGAGTATCTCAATCAGAAAGCCGTAGTTAAGTTTTCAAGTTATAAAAACGTCATTATCTGAAATTGTTTGCAATTACTAACTCATGTCTAGTCTAGCATAAACCATAATAAAAACCCAAAATATTTAAATGGCCTTATTACATCACAACATCCCAAATAAATCGAAATTAAAAGTAAATGTTTTTAAATATGAAAACAGCGTCTGCATGGCCATCTCGAATCCCATCCAAGTCCCGTCCAGTCATCACGAATCACCTGCATTGTTGGTAAAGATTGGGTGAGTCAACAGACTCAGTGTGTAATTAGTCCACAGATTTCCACATATGGGCTTGGCCCAAAATCACACTGATCCACATATCAGAAAATAATGCAAAATGCATCCAACCCAGAGTAGGGTCCATCCTCTACACACCCCCGTATCCAGCCACCACACCCCAGGGGATTACTAAATCAACCCTCCAACCTCTACACACCAATTTGGCAATCAATGCCATCCACCGAGTGGTCTAGCCACTGGTCCACGTGATCAAATCATAATATAATCCACAACGTGACCGTAGTCAACGTCAATCCACGATGTAGCTCATAGCTAGCATCAATCCACGATGAGGCACATAGCCATCACCAACTACGATGTGGCACAAAGCCGACACCAACCACGATGAGGCACAAAGCCGATCATCAATCCAGGTGAGTTTCGTAGCCATCACTAAACCACGTACATAAATGTACACCCTGTCCTTCTTTCAGATATACCAATCCCGCCCCATGATTATGTAACATACGATAATAATATGATAAAATAATGCATGAACAGATTAATAAGCATACAGCACATATCCACAGAAATAATCACAATCTCATCGGCATTTAACACTGACCAGATTAGCGACATAACCATTAAGGGTAACTATCTCATTATTGCCACTGCATTAATCATCACATACAATTATTTATAAAATCGGGAAATCGCGAATTTATCACACACCTGATAACCCGAAGTATCACGCTCTCAATATCGACGCTGTCACTAATCGAAACTGCCGCTATCTGCCTACGTTCCTGTTCTGACACTGGCCCACACCCCGGTGGCCAATCCCGTATTGCAGAGACCGATTGCTTCTTGAACTTAGGGGTAGGGGCTACCCCTTTTTCTCCTCAACTGGTACCCGTATCCATCGAATACCACTTAATCAGAATATCTGGTTAATTGCTAATGTTATAATCTAAACATATCAAATCTAAAACTCACTGAGTACTCTTACCGATGTAAATCTGAACCCTGAAGATATCTGCTTAACTTTCCAAGTTGCCGAAATCCCTATACATCCCAAGTCAGATTCGGCTTCCACTCATAAAGCTTATGAAAGTGGCCTTTGGCCGAACACTAACCCTTACCTTGAGTAGTCGAACCCTAGAGATCCTTAATGCTTTTTTACGCTGGCTACAAACAAAAGAAACATGAGATTATGGCCTTATGAAGATTCGGCCATCCCTAAAACCAAGGCCAACCACTTGGTTTCAGCACACCAAATGAAAAAGAGATGAACCGATTGCTAAAGAGAATGATACTTACCACCAACCACGATTGAGATTAGGAAAAGATAGTCGACGGCCCTATCCTTAGAGATTGCCAAACGAATAGTCACTACATCCAAATAGATTCGACTTTAGAGAAATAATAGGAAAAACAATAGTTTCGGGAAAAGTGATGGTACAGAAGGGCAAAGAAAAGAAGAAGAAGAGAACTAGTCTGTCACCTTCGGCTTCTGTATCCAAAGAGAAAGATTTCAGCTAATGACAAGGAGTGTTTCAGCTTTTGAAGGTAGTGAAATCGATGGAAGAGAAAGATGAGTGTAGAGGATTGCGGCTATGGTGTTTTGGCTTTAAGGATTTAAGAAAAGAAGAGAGAAAGAGGGGACTACAAGGTTCGGCTATGACTCCCAAATGGAGATGGGATATTCGGCCACCAAAAGAATAGGTATAGATTTGAGGTTGAGAGAAAGAAAAAGAAGAATAGAAGAAGGCTAGAAGAATTCGGCAACACCCTAAATGCACAAAATGACCGAATGACTTACCTCTTACACTCTTAACCAAAACTTGGAGAAAATGAGCAGAACAACCCGAAAAGAATGCCTACCAACTTGAGAATTTTGGCACACACCCCCTACCAAAACTTCAAAACCGATTATGCACCCTTAGAGTCCCACATTCGGCCATTTGCTCCTTCTCTCCCTATCCCATGTTTTCCTCCTATTTTTCCTCTTCACCTCTTATTCAAACATGTTTGAATGAGTCAAACTCATCAAAAAGCTCTCCACCTTCTATCCAAATTCCTTGACCAAGCCCACCCTCATCCTCTTCAGAGTTCAAGTGCCATCCAACTCTCCCTCCCCCTTGACGCAAAAAGCAACTCAAAATGCTATCTTCGCAGCTCGAACCTCCTGTCCCTTGACACTTCAGGTGACGCCACCCTCTCCCCTTGCTCCTAGGCGCTACCTTGCCACTCTGGTGCTCCCTTCTTTATGTCATAATCCACACCTAATTTCTTTTAAGGCCTAGCTCCCCCAGCTCCCTTTGCTCAGCCCAAAACAAAAATTCTCCTATGACTTCTACCCAAGCCCAAGGTTTCCCGAAACCCCCAAACACTTCCAAACAGCATACAGAACACATTATCCCACAAATACAAATTAAAATGCACAACCCCCAAATCCCGGATATTACAAACTTGGTCGTTTTCGCCAGTGAAAAATATTTTAATAAGAATTTTTTAGTCATTTGATCCCATGTAGTGATTGACCCTCGTGGAAGGGAATGCAACCACTGTTTGGTTTTATTTCTCAAAGAAAAGGGAAATAACTGAAGACGGACGGCATCATCAGAAACGCCATTTATTTTGAAGGTATCACAGAATTCTAGAAAATTTGCTAGGTGTGTGTTAGGATCCTCATTTTGCAAACCATCAAACTGAACAAATTGTTGTATCATCTGTATAGTGTTAGGTTTCAGTTCAAAATTATTTGCAGCAATAGTAGGCCTAACAATACTTGACTCAGTTCCTGTTAAACTAGGTTTAGCATAATCATACATAGTGCTAGGACCATGATTTTCGACCATCTCTGGAGGTGGCAAATGATTTTCAGCCATCTCTTCTGTAGTATTTATTTCGGCCTCTTGTTCTTCTTTTATGTAGTTTAAGCTTCACCTTATTTCTCTGCGATTTTTGCGATCGGTACTTTCAATATCACTATCGTAAAGTAGGGGTCCTGTCGGGTTCCTTCTAGTCATGAACTAGAGATACCTGAAAGGAACAAAAGAAGAAAATTTAGAGAAACAAAAAAATAAAATTGCAAAAAATAAAATAAATATGGCTAAAGTAATAAAAGTTAAGTGTTCTTAATATTTCAGTTCCCCGGCAACAGCGCCAAAAACTTTATCGTTGTTTTATGCGATGTCAAAGTCTTAAAATTTATATAAAGAATAACTGAACCTGGAAACTAACTATGACAACAATTTGAGGCAAGCGCACCTATCGAACAATAGTATAGTTAAGGCAAGATCAGAATGTCGAACCCAAAGGAACCAAAAGTACTAATACTAACTATCTTTTTATTATTTAGCCTAAGAATTAAATGATTTATTTATCTAATCTAAAATTAACTAACAACTAAACTAAAGACTCTAAGACAAAGAAGAATGAAATTGGGAAAATAACTTTGAAGAAAAACCAATTGATTAAGACGACACCCAAAGAAGAATCCACCTAGACTTCACTTGTTACCTAACTTTGAATCAGACGATTTATTCATTTGACTTGATCCGTAGGATTCCCTAAGTTATATTAATCCCTCTCTCGAGGCGAATAACGTCTAACCCTAGGTTGATTAATTGAAATCTCTTTCTAATTAAAACCCCTAGAATTGCATTAACTCGATCTATGGACTCCCATATTAGGTTTCACCCTAATCCGACAAAATCTCGTCACCCTATCTCTAGGCGTGCGATCAACTCTGCTTAATTATGCTAGATCTACTCTTAGGCAGGGGCTTTTGCTCCTCCACCTAAGCACATCATACTTGAATTAATATCCCGAAAATATCAACACAAGAATTAAGAACACATAATTAAGAAAAAGTCAAATATTTATCATATAGTTCAGCAAATGATAACAAGATTCATCTTAGGTTTCATCCCCCTCAGGTATATGAGGGTTTAGTTCATAACAATAAAAGAAAACATCTCAAAAGAAAAGATAAAACAAAACATAAGAAATCCCTAAAACCCCCTGAAAGAATTGAAGGAGAGATCCTCCGTCTTAAGTATGATTCCGGCTTCTTGAGATTAATCAACTGGCTATCTTCGAGTAAATCCCCACAAATCTACCTTCATTGGCCTAGCTGGACGCCCCCTAACTAAATCCTTGGGTTTCGGCTTCTGCCGAACTCCTTGCTTAAGTTACCCCCTAAGGTGTTTATATAGGCTTTGAGATGCCTTACTTGGCCCCTAAGTATCCTAATCTGAGTAGAATTTCTACTAGGGTGTTTAAATAGGCTTTGGAATGTGTTTCTTTGCCTCCAAATATCATATTCCGAGTGTAATTCCTCTTATTCACGTCAGGGACACGCCCATGGCACACGCCCATGTGAATCATGGCCAGACCGTGTTCGAAGCTGTTGAATGAGGCACGGTCGTATGGTCTTGGGCCCAAGCCGTGTGGATTTCGTGATATGGCCCATTCAGTCCGTTTTGGGTCCGTTTTCCATTATTTTCGTCCTCTGGTGCTTTCCTGGGTATAAAACATGAAAACAAAGGATTAAGGGCACCAAATTACACAATCAAGGCTTAAATCATCCAAAAGTATGCTAAATGTGGGCTTAAAATATGTTACTTTTACAGTTTATCAACAACTAAAATATAGAACATAGTTAGAAAACTTTTCAAAATCAAATCTTGACAAAAAAGGAGTCAAGGAATGGTGATAACAAATACAAGGTGGGTTTTAGGTTAATATTAGTGGCTGAGTCAATAAAAGGGTTGTTAGGATCAAAGGGGTTCACTAAGGGTTAATTGTGAGGGTAAGCTTTTTAGTGGAGTGAGTGGGTTAAATCCTAAGTGCCTTTATCATCCCTGTATATCAAATCAATGATGTAGTCTCAACATATAGAATCGAAGCAAGTACTAGAATAACAAATCAATGTTGACACACTCATAATCAAAAAGTGAGCACGAAAAGAATGTATGCTCTAAAAGGCTTAAAATCTCACAAAAGTTATGGGTTTTTTATATCAACCTTGTAAATTTCAAACTTCAAGGTAATAATTAGATTCAGGTAGACAACTTAATCAAAATTTTAATTTTTTGAAAATAGACTCATCATGCTTGATTCTCTAGTTCCCTAAAGTTTAAATTATCACTACACAATTATCAATAACTTAATCTGAAACATATCAATAAAAATCATGATTCACAGGAAATTTCATTCTAATTAGTAATATGAGAAAATTACTTAAAGACAAGATATCATTAAGAGATTTGAGAATAATGCAGAAAGTTAGGAACTTTCTCGAAATAAATATTCACCCCCTACACTTAAGATGTACATTACCCTCAATGTACAAAGATATATATGAAATTTAAGAGAAAGGGAGAGGTGAAACTTCCTGAATTTTGATGGCTTTCTTGAGTTGGGAGTGTTGTGGTGTGGTAGCCGCCAACAATATCTGTGCTAGATGAAGAAATTGGGAAGCTCGTGAAGAATTAGCCAGGAAAAAATAATAATAATTCAAAATATACTAAATATATATTTAAAGACAAGAAAGATAAAGAGAAATAAAATAGAAAGTAAAATAAAATTAAAAGAAAAGATTGATGGACTGAAAAGTCTTTATCGTTATATAGTTAGCGAAGTGGGTATGATTTCTAAGGCCGTGGTGTGTGATTCCCAAACAGCCTTTAGAACCTAAATCAAAGAAAATGAAATAAAATAGATTAAACTAAGTATAAGAAAAATAAAGAAAAGGAAAATAAAGGAGAAGGGGAAATAAAAAGAGAAGTTAAATGGACTTAAAGGTCCTTGTCCTGTCGAGTTAATGAAGCGTCAGACATGAACTTATGTAGATCTGTCTCATAGAGGGAGACTGTGCTAGGATCCTTCCATTTCTTCGACATGGATATGGTTAGATCTAGAGTTGGGGGGAATGAAGAAAAATGAGAATGAAAAAGAAGAGGAATGTAAGGAGTGTGGAAGAGAAAGGAATTGGGAGTAGGTCAGAAGGGAAGAGGGGTGTTTTAAATAGAGATTTCAAATCTGGTATATCCCCACGCCCGTGTACTGTGGGCGTGTTGAGTTACAAGGCCGTGTCATACGGCCGTGTTATGCTTCACTTGTTTCTCCCACGCCCATGTGCAGGTCGCCACGCCCGTGTTGATAAAACAGTGTCGACCACGGCCACATCGCACGGCCGTGGTGTTCAGTCGAGAGCTGTGGCTTGAAGATATTTTTCATTCTGTTTTGTACTATCTCTGCCATGTTAGTACAGAAATACATAGTGTGCACACGGCCGTGTACTATGAAAATCTGCACATTGGTTAGTTTATAGTTAGATGTTAACAATGAAGAATAAAAGTAAAATTAAAATTGCAAAAATTAACGGGGTTAGTGCTCGGGTTGCCTCCCGAGAAGCGCTCGTTTAAAGTCTTAAGCTAGACTTACCGCTCATTCGCAAAATTATGGTGGTTTTATGAGTTGAAAATCCTGTCTCATGCTATCAGTTCTATTATGGGTATATGGTTCGAGTCGAGTAGCATTTACTTTAAAAGTACTGAATGTAGGATTACTTACCTCGACTGTTCCGTATGGGAAAACATTGATTACCTTAAAAGGGATTTCTTCATTTTTATTAAGGTCAGGAGAGATATTCGAGGGTCTGTCTTATCTAACAATACCTGATCTCCGATCTTTAATTTGTTTTTCCCACGTAATGGCGTTGGTTCTGCTTTGTGTATTCCTAATTTCTCTTTGAAATGCGTCTTGTACTCGTCTAGTTCATCAATCTGAAGCCTTCGTTCCTCATGAGTTATTTCCTTGTTGTCATGAGGTCTAAGATTTGGCTCAGTTGTGTAGTTCCGTGGTGCTTCCTGAAAAGAAAGTTCAACCGAATGGTTGTTAATAGAATTTATGTTTTCACCTTGATTACTCGATGTCCTAGCCGAATATGTCCTAGCCAAATCGAGAGCTTGAAGAGTGATTGTTTCGTCACCTACACAAAGTATGAGTTCACCTGCGCTGACATCAATTTTAGTCCTGGCAGTTACTAAAAAGGGTCTTCCTAAAATTAAGGGGATACTATTGTCCTCATCCATGTCTAAAATAACGAAGTCTACTGGGAATACGAATTTATCAATTTTTACGAGAACATCTTCAATTATACCCCTAGGAATTCTAATAGTTTTATCAACTAATTGAATGCTCATCCTAGTTTGTTTGGTTTTCCCTAGACCTAGTTGTTTAAACATTTTATAAGGCATAACATTTATGTTTGCCCTTAAATCAGCTAAAGTATTATCAACAGATAAACTACCAATTAAGCATGGAATTGTAAAACTCCCTGGATCTTTTAATTTCCGTGATAGTTTATTTTGCAACATTGCTGAGCACACTGCATTTAGTTCTACATGTGATGCTTCGTCTAACTTCCGTTTGTTCGTCAACAGCTCCTTTAAGAATTTCCTAGAATCTGGCATTTGCGAAAGAGCTTCAAGTAACAGTAAGTTGATATGTAATTTCTTTAAAAGTTTAAGAAACTTACCGAACTGTTCCACTGTGTCGTCTCTCTTTATTGCTTCGGGATATGGTATATGAGGTTTGTACTCTTAGATTACTGATTTTGGCTTGTCATGGCGTACCTCAACTTTACCTTCCTCTACCACATTCTCTTGCCTTAATATGGGCTCATCTAACCCTTCACTATCATGAGAGATTATGACTTGAAGTTGCTCCTTTGGGTTAGTCTCAATTTTGCTTTGAAAGCTTCCTTGTGGTCGTTCAGAGATCAGCTTAGCGAGTTGCCCTAATTGGTTCTCGATCCCTTGAATCGATGCTTGTTGATTTTTAGGTGTTGTTTCGATGTTCTGAAAATGAGTTTCTGACACCGCGATGAATTTTGTCATTATCTTCTCAAGGTTTGGCTTCTTTTTCTGTGGGTAGGGCTATAGTTGGAAATTTGGAGGGGGTTGTTGTCTCTGATTTCCTTGTCCACCCCATAAGAAATTGGGTGGTTCCTCCAACTTGGATTATAAGTATTACTATAAGGATTATTTTGAGGTTTAAAACTGTTACCAATATAGTGAACTTTCTCGTTTTCAGCGCTCGGTTGTAAGGTGGATAGTCTGTGTTGTTCATCCCTCCTCCATTCGTATCGCACTGCATAACTGGATGTACCTGCGAAGAACCACATAAACCATCAATCTTTTTATTTAAAAGTTCTATCTTGTTTGATAGCATGGTTACTGCGTCGAGGTTGAAAACACTGGCTGCTTTTGTTGGCTTTGTCCTTGTGACTTGCCACTGATAGTTATTCAGTGACAGCTCTTCAATGAATTCGTAGGCAGCCTTAGGTGTTTTGTTGTTCAAAGTTCCACCAGCAGCTGAATCGATCAGCTGTCTAGTTGAGGGGTTTACACCGTTGTAAAAAGTTTGGACTTGTAGCCACAAGGGTAATCTATGGTGTGGACACCTTCTCAATAGATCTTTTTATCTCTCCCATGCATCATAAAGTGTTTCTAAATCCATCTGCGCAAAAGAAGAGATATCATTCCTTAACTTGGCCGTTTTAGCCGGCGGAAAATATTTTAATAAAAATTTTTTGGTCATTTGTTCCCATGTAGTGATTGATCCTCGTGGAAGAGAATGCAACCACGGTTTAGCTTTATTCCTCAAAGAAAAGGGAAAGAATCGAAGACGAATGGCATCATCAGAAACGCCATTTATTTTGAATGTATCGTAAAATTCTATGAAATTTGCCAAGTGATTATTTGGATCTTCATCCTGCAAACCATCAAACTGAACAAATTGTTGTATCATCTGTATAGTGTTATGTTTCAGTTCAAAATTATTTGCAGCAATAGCAGGTCTAACAATACTTGACTCAGTTCCTGCTAAATTAGGTTTAGCATAATCATACATAGTTCGAGGATCATGATTTTCAACCACCTCTGGCGGTAGCGGATTATTCTTAACCATCTCTTCGGTGGTATTGGTTTCGAATTCTTTCTTTTCTTCTATGTAATTTAAGCTTCACCTTATTTCTCTACGATTTCTGCGAACAGTACCTTCAATATCACTGTCGTAAATCAGGGGTCCTGTCGGGTTGCTTCTAGTCATAAACTAGAGGTACCTGCTACGAACAATTAAAAGAAGGAAAATTAGTAAAGTTAAAAGCAAAATAAAAATAAATTGCAAAAATAAAAATGGCTAAAGTAATAAAAATTGACCGTTCTTAATATTTTAGTTCCCCGGCAACAGCGCCAAAAACTTGATCGTGTGTTAGAGTCTTAAAAATTTATAAAAAGAATGATCGAGCCTAGAAACTAACTATGACAATGATTGAGGCAAGTGCACCTATCGAACAGTAGTATAGTTTAGTGGCAAGACCAGATTGTCGAACCCAAAGGAACCAAAAGTACTAATACTAACTTTCTTTTTATTATTTAGCCTAAGAATTAAGGGAATTATTAATTAATCTAAAATTAACTAACTATTAAGCTAAAGATGCTAAGACAAAGAGAATGAATTGGGGGAAAATACCTGTGGGAAAAACAAATTGATTAAGACAATACCCGAGGAAGAATCCACCTAGACTTCACTTGTTATTTAACTCTGAACTGCATTTATTTATTCACTTGACTTGATCCAGTAGGATTCCCTAATTTATATTAATACCTCTCTCGAGGCTACTAGTGTCTAACCCTAGGTTGATTAATTGAAATCTCTTTCTAATTAAAACCCCTAGGATTGCATTAACTCGATCTATGGACTCCCATATTAGGTCTGACCCTAATCCGGCAGATTTTCGTCATCCTATCTCTATGGTTGCGATCAACTCCGTTTAATTATGCTAGATCTACTCTTAGACAGGGTCCTTTCCTCCTCTGCCTAAGCACATAAATACTTGAATCAATATCCTGAAATATCAAAACAAGAATTAAGAACACATAATTAAGAATAAATCAAGTATTTATCATATAGTTCAGAAAACAATAACAAGATTCATCTTAGGTTTTGTCCCCCCTCAGGTATTTGAGGGGTTTAGTTCATAATAATAAAAGAATACATCTTAGAAGAAAATATAAAACAAAATATAAGAAAAACCCTAAAACCCCCTGAAGGAAATTGAAAGGAAGATCTTCCGTCTTGAGTATGACTTCGGCTTCTTGAGATGAATCAACTGGCTTTCTTCGAGTAAATCCCACAATTTTGGCCTCTCTAGCTTGGCTCTTTGGCCTCACTGGACGCCCCCTGAAGGTTGGCCTTTAGGGTGTTTATATAGGCTTTTGGAATGCCTTTCTTTACCTCTAAGTACCCTCACGTCAGGGACATGCCCATGGCACACGCCCGTGTGAATCGTATCCAGGCCGTGGTCGGGTCTATTAAGGAGACACGGCTGTGTGGTCTTGGGCCCAGGCGGTGTCGATTTCGTAAGTTGGCCCATTTACTTCGTTTTAGGCCCGTTTCTTATTCTTTTCATCCTCCAGTGCTCTCCTAAGTATAAACCATGAAATTAAAGGATTAGGAGCACCAAATTCCACAATTCAAGACTTAAATCATCCAAAAGTATGCTAAATGTGGGATTAAAATATGTATATATTACGGTTTATCATGTATTTAAACTATGAAACACCTTGGAATCTCAATGAAGTGGTCATTTACTCAAGTGGTTACAAAAGAAATGGTAGTCCCTTTAAAGTTGGACTCTAAAAAACAATGAGGGTTTGTTGCACTAAGATTATCTATGCTACTATTATATTGAATTACCTTAAATTAGGTAGTTTACATTGATTATCATAACAAAAACAATCACAAAAAATCTGGCAAATGTTGCCTATAAACCCTAACCTAGAAATCCATGCTAACCCCATGATTTTTTCTTGGTCTCTATAGCCTTCTCAAAGCACTACTAACCCTCTAACACATTTCCTTGAACCATAAAAGCTAATCCTAAATTGTAAACCTAAAACATTAATCTATAACTCGAACCCCAAACCTTAAAACATAATATTAAGTCAATATTATTTCAACTAGATAACGAGATCATATTATTTAATGCCAAGATCTATTTAAATGCCCTGACCTAAACCTTGTTTATAGCCCTTTCTCACTCTTATTTTTTTCCTCAACCATGTAACCTAAAACCTTTAATCATAAATTCTAAATTTTCTTTATAGTTAATATAAAATTTGTCAATACTAACTAAATTACAAGCCACAACTTTTTTAATAAGAAATTTATTAAAAAAAAATTGTAAGAAACCCTAAATCCTTAAGACTTAAAAATTTAATTCAAATACAATTACCCAAAACCATACCTTCTGCCCTAATACTGAAAACCTAAAATATAGAACTTAAAACAAAGCCTTTAAATACAAATCCTAAATTGAATAACTTTAAACCTAAATCATAAACTATGGACAATAAAGTATAAACTACATGCTACAAAACCTAAACCCTAAGGCTTGGGTAGTAAATGACTAAACTACATGCTACGACTAGTATAAACGGGGAATTTATAAATAAATATAAGGTATATACCCTAAAACATGATTTTGACTAATAACTTGTACAAGTTTTAAACCTTAAAAGAATAAATTAAAACGCCAATAAACTATTTAGAAATTAAATATGGAATTTTTTTCAATGTGTCCAATATTGAATACAATTTATTAATAAATATAGTCAAATATATATTTTCTCACTTGTACAACTTAATCATGCCTCTAGACACTCGATGTTTGTCCTGTTCTACATTTTGAAAATCGTTTTGGTTGGTCGCGAAATTAAGAATTTTGTTTAGTGCCCAATTAAAAGAAAAATTATTACAATTTTATTTAAATTAGGTTGTTAAGTTAAATTTTTTCTAATTTTATGACTCGATTTAAATAATTTTATTTTTAAATTTAGATAAACTTAGATATATATTTTAATTTAAAAACATTTTGTTTAATTTTAATTAAAAATATCTTTAGACATCATACTAACTATATTAATTAAAAAATCTTTCACTATCTAAATATGTTCTATAGCTCATTTTAAATATTCTCTAGTTGTTTTGTCGATAATTCTATTAGGAAAGCACCGTATTTAAATATTATATAATATTTATGGGAAAAAAAATATTAAAATTATATACAAATTTTTATACAATCTGTAATGTTATACATCAATCTTAATTTGGTGTATTTGTATATATTAAATTTTAATTTTGGTTCAATTTTCACATTTCATTGACCCATTATTTATGTGATACAATTTTTCGTTAAATCAAGTGTGAATTATTGACATTACATTTTATTAGGTTAAAAAATAAACAAACAAATTTAAATTATTTCCTTCTAGATTAAAAAAATCCGGGGAATAAAATACCCTTTTCCTAGTTGTGTTTTTTTTTTTTTTAATCTACGTGAGAATGGTTTAAAATTCTTATTTTTAACCTAATAAAATGTCATGCCAATAATTTACACATGACTTAACAAAACCATGTAGATAACAGGGTTAGCGAAATATGAAAATTGAACTAAATTTAAAGTTTGTTGTATAGTAATTCACCAAATTAAAGTTGATGTATAACATTGTAAATTGTAGCAAAGCTCAGATATAATTTTAGTATTTATCCCATTTTTAAATTATCAATATTATATAAAATCTTATTTTTTATTCAATTTTTAACATTAGTGAATTTTCTTCTCCTCTGCTCGTAGTTTTTTCCTCGAAAGGGTTTCCACGTAAAATGTCTGTTTTATTTTATTTTTTCTTTCTTATTACTTTCCAATTGTTTTATATTACCATTATTGACATTCAGTTTTATAGTTCACATATAATTTTAGTATTTATCTCATATTTAAATTATCATTATTATATAAAATCTTATAATATTTTTTTTCAATTTTCAAATATTATAAATTATAAAATCTCAAATTTTAAGAAATAATATTATAATTAAAATATGAATAAAATTATTTAATATTATAATATAAAAAAATAAAATTATATTAATTTAGAGAAGTAAAATAAGTAATATCCAATTTGTATTAAGAATAATCATAGTTTAAGTTTTTTTTTTTTTTTCTTCATTATGAGCATGGGATGAAAAAGCATTACCGACAAAATAACTAATGTAAATATATCCATTTGATTAATAAAAATGTAAAAAAAATTAAGCTCAAAGTAATAAATGGTGTATATTAAAAGTGTTAGCAAATAGATTGAATTAAATTAAAATTTTATTAGGATTAAGTTTAAAACTTTGGGAAGGGTCAAATATAATTTATATTACTTTTAAATAAAGTTACAAGGAATTTTTTAAAATATTAAAAAATTTGAGTGGCAATAATTCTATTTTTTTTTTGTCAAGAAAATAGCATGTTTATCGATACGTAACTACCTCTAGAGAATCATCTAAAAAATATGACACAAATAGTCAGGGGGTTAGAATATACATAAAAAAGATCAAAAGCATAAAGTTCAACCAAATATATAGGCAAATGAAAATTACTTCCCGGGCGCGCTAAAGCATCAACACATTTGTTCCTTTCTCGAAAGACATGTGTCCAGCATTAAGAATTCATAGAACGGAGAAGCATCCTGCACTCATCAATCTAAGGAGATAACAAAGTATTTTGGTTAGTAGATGATTGAATAATGTAACACCCATAACCCGTTTTCATTGCCGAATTAGGGTTACAGAGTATTACCAGATGATTTAGAACAACCAATAACATATAGCATCAAGTTACCAAATTAATTAATGCAATTTCATAAATAATTTAGGTCAGAGTGGAACCTACACTTATAGGCCTTAAATCGAGCTTACGAGGCCTTTAAAATAGTTTAGAAACAATTGGGGACCAATTCAAGACAGAACAGAAGATTTAGAGAAAAAGTGAAAATTTTCAAATCAAAGGTCACACGGCCATGTGACAGAGCCCAGACCGTGTGGCTCCAGACATGGCTGTATGGCTATGCCACATGCCCGTGTGCTTAGGCCATGGAGCTCAGTGACTTGTCTCACACGCCCATGTCCCAGCCTATGTATCTACTCGTGTAACCCACTGACTTGGGCCACACGGCCATGTCGCAGGCCATGTGCTAGCCCATGTGAACCTTGCACCTAACACATTCAGGGCACACGCCCGTGTGGGTTACCCATGTGTGACACACGACCAGGTGATAGCCCATGTCCTAGGCTGCGTGTGCCCAAAAATGTTCCAAAACATGCTCATTTCACATCCAAATTCTTAGGTATCTTATTATACACTTACACACATGTTCACAAGACTTTAGAATGCATTTTAAACCACTCAAATCAAGTTAATCAACCATCCTATGTGCCACCATTGACACCAATTTCAGTCACATAACAAACCATTATCAAGCTAAACTTTCAAGCCATCCATGCATACCACATCAAATAAGAAAACTTACCAATTCATGCTTGATTAGCATCAACCATTCATGCCTTCACTAGAATTAAGCATGCATGCCTCAAATAGCTACTTGATGGTCTCGAAACTAACTAATATTTCAACAAAGGCAAGCGCACCTATTGAACAATAGTATAGCTGTGATGAGTCTGGAATATCGTATCCTCAAGGACTAAAATTACTAGTAATAACTATCTTTTTATTATCTAGCCTAATAATTAAGGGATTTTGTTTTAATCTAAAATTTAACTAACTAATTTACTAATGAACGTGACAGAGAGTGAAGAAAGTAATCGAATAAACCAATGATGGAGATCTTCAATCTTGAATGAGATCCTACTTTCGAGATGATTCCGACGGCTTCCTTCGAGTAATTTCTTCGATTTACTCTGCGTGCCCTCTAGGTCTTCCTCTGGCGTGTATTTATAGGCTTTAGAAAGCTCAAAAACCCTAAAAATTGGCTTTTTCCACGTGAAAACAAAGTAGGGTGTGACAAGGACACGGGCGTATGCTCAGCCCGTGTGAGGGTGCTCAGGGCATGTGAAATTTTGAGTGGCTCGCGATCGACACAGTCTGGCACACGGGTGTGTGTCTAGCCCGTGTGGTTCACACTGGCATGTGCCCTGCCCATGTGGTTTTGGCTTGGCTGTGTAGATCCTTAAGATGGCCCGTTTTGTTCGATTTTGGCCCGTTTTTTACTCCTATCGCTTCCCTATGCTCTCCTAAGTGTAGAAATACAAATTTAAAGGATTAGAAGCATCGAATTCACCAAATTATATAAAAAAAATCCAAAAACATGCTAAGCATGGGACTAAAATGTGTTACTTTTATGGTTTATCACTACTTGACACAACAAAAGTACAAGTACATCAGGCTACCACATATGTGCCTAAAACTATCACAAAACATCCACCATTAGCATATTACATGCCATATAAGCCAAGGTTATAGTCAAAGTCTACCAAAAGATTCTCAGATAGTGTGATTCTTTGAGTTGATCCAATTTCCCGATTTCCATAAAAACTTAATCTACAAAGAAAAAGACAAGGACAGAGTAAGCTTACATAAAGCTAGTAAGTTCATCAATTAAACGATAAAGCTTACCGAATTAAAATAATAATTCAAATAACAAGGTTACTAACAGAGTTCTTATCAATCATATCTTACAACAGGTGAGTAATGCTCAAACAATAGCACAAATCAATTTCTCACATTTCAATAACAATCAGTGATCAATAAAACATTGCCTGATTAACGATGTAAGGATACAAGTACACGTTTATCCATCTAGAACACACCAAACGCTCATACGAGCCAATCCAACAGATAACACAACTTGGCACTAAGTGCCTAGTCTGTAGGCTAACATCCACCCCCGTAACACACGAAAAAAACACTGTAATATCACACTATAGTCCACAACATATGCAAGACCCCGATATATTCAGTGAACAGAGGATATAAAAAAATCACCATCACATCTCACGCCAATCCTGTACCGCGCGCAAAACAACTTATTGGCATGCCAATCATACTCTATCCTACGTTCATCGACTCAGAATATTCCAATCAGTTACCGATACCATATCAATTCATTATTTTCATTACCAAATACATGCATAAATATTATCCATCATTCTACAATTAAGCTCATATAATATACATTTAAAATGTATTAAAATCGAAATGAATGAACTTACCATATTAAACTGCAACGATGACAAAGGTACAAAAGCTACTCAACAACTTCTCTATGCCTCAATTTTTAACCCATTCTTGATCAAATCAAAGAGCCCTAGCTTTGCCAAAAGCTTCTCTACCTCTACTATGGCTATTTGGTCTTCACTATCAGAAAAAAAAAATGAAGGAAAGAAGATGATGATATTATCCAATCTTCTAATTTAAATTACCATTTAACGTTTTAAAAACTTAACCTTTCAATTATTACTTATAAAATCGTTAAAAAATGTCCATATTTGTCCATCAAATGAGAACATGGTATAATTACCATTTAAGGGGGTTTAATTGCACAACTGGTCCTTAAATTATTTGAATTTTTAACTAAACAAGCTTAATTTTAATTTAACCTTAAACTAATTAGGACTAAATGAGAAAATAGCCTAAAAGCTAGTGGATTAATCATATCCACTACCGCTTGGACTTTTTTACCATAGTTTAATCACCATTTTGGTCTTTTTACTAATTTAAATCTATAGCGATTAACTTTTACCTCTTTTTCAATTTAATCTTTTTGCCTTAATCAAGCAACCAATCGTCAAAATTACTAGACGAAACCTCAATTCACCTATAACACAACTCTATAAATATTTAATAAAAATATTTGTAGTCTTAAATTACGAAAATGGGTCCCAATACCCTATTTTTAAAAACCACATGACTTTTGGACTGAACCTTTTGTACTAACCATTAATTCAATTAATGAAAATTCATCAAATCAAAATTTAATATAAACATTATTATCGACTTGTATAATTTAAATACTAATTTTATGAACTTACTCATCGAATTTGCAGTCCAGAAACCACTGTTTTCGACACAACTGAAAAACGGGTTGTTATAACTCTCCCCCTAGAAAATTTCGTCCTTGAAATTTCTAACTAAAGTTACTGAATTCTGAAAGACTATTCTATTTTTCAAATCAAACCTATCACCACAAATCTGTTCTCACTCTATTTTATCAACGATGTATATTCTTCATGTGATAGTCTGGTTTAGATCCTAGTCGGAATAGTGGTTTCGATACCACAAATCCGAGTTAGAAAAATTATTTTCTGTGCTTATAGTATGTGAATTTGTATGTGTGAAAGTTTTGTAAATTAATTTGTCCGTTTGGGTGCTTAATTTGATAAAAGAATTTAATTGTGAAAGATAAAATTTGCATGCTTTATGAAAAGATATCTATTTGACATGGATTTATAAATATGGAGTCCTTATGTTGTTATTAAACCAAAGGGATTTTGAATGGACAAAAATGCCATATGTTAGTGGAATATAAATGTGAATAAAAAGGCTAAAATGTAATATAATAAAAACAAGTATGAAAATAGGCATTTTGTTCATCCATTTCACCGAAAATACCAAGGAAAAGAAAGAAAAGAACAAACTAGGTTTCAGTTATGATTTTTGCTTGAATCAAGGTATGTTTTGCTTTAGTTTTTGATAATTTCTACGTTTTTGTAATCGTTGCTTAGTGTTTTTCAAAACCCATGCTTTAATTTTTTAAATTGATGATGATTTTGAAAAGAGCCATTGATGAATTCATGAGTTTTATGATGTTTGAGGATGAAATATGAAATATGTGTGTGTGATTGACATGCGTTGTCTTTGGATTTTTGATGAATTTGAGTAATTTGGACTTAATTGAGAAAATAATATTTTGAAGGACTAAATTGTGAAATAAATGAAATGCATGGACTTTTATGAAGCTTGTAAAAATTCGACTGGGCATTGGCAACATGAAATTTTGTGTATTTTATGATTTTATGAAATAGGGATTATAATGTCAAAATGTGAAAATGTGAAGGCTAAATTGTAAATTGCCCTAATTATGTGTTCTTGGATTGAATTGAATGAATTGGTGAATAAATGAGCTAATCCGAATATGTATAGATTAAGAACCAAAGAAAACAGATTTAGCTCGAGGGAAATCGAAAGTGATTGAGTAGCCGAGTTCGTTCATTTATCCAAGTCTGAGGTAGGTCTATATACAAATAAATGTATTTGTATTGAATTATGTATACATGTATGAAATTGGATTATAATGAATGAATACAAATGATAAGCTTATGAGATCCGAGATGTTATTGACAAGGTGTCAAAGTCTAAAAAGTCCCGTTTGAACCTAGGAATAGATAGGATTACATATGTCATGACATAGGTTTCCGATATGTGATATCGTGCAAGACCACGTCTGGGGCGTTGGCGTCGATTGAGATTTACGTGTAAGACCATGTCTGGGATATTGGCATCGTGTTTGGTTCGTGTAAGACCCTGTCTGGGACAGTGGCATCGATATTTGGTTACATGTAAGACCACGTCTGGGATGTTGGCATTGTACGACCATTCTGAGTATCCTATTTGATTCCGAACAGTTCAACGGGCAATTTTAAAGAAATGAAAGGCTATGTGAAATGTATAATTGAATCAGGTACGTTTGATATCTACACTATGTAAGTGTATGAAAGGTAAGTATATATATGAACTTACCTAGATGAGATGTGTGTATAGATTTGATGAAGTAAAATGTGATATGTGAATGAATGAAGTATGATATAATGAAGTACATGGTGATATATATATTGGTAAGCAAATGGCTAAGTAAATGAGCCAAGAAGAACTATGAAAGTGCAAATGAGTTATTAGTAATCTCATATTTGATATGAATAATGAATGCTTATATGTTAAGTTTATTTGTATATGGCTTACTAAGCTTTTGAAAGCTTACTTTGTGAGTGTTTGCTTTGTTTTATAGATCGTCAAAGCTACTGAGAGCTCAGGGATTGTTGAGGATCATCATTACACTATTCAAATCACATTTTGGTACCTTTTGAATATGTATAGATTAAGTATGGCATGTATAGTCTAATTGGAATGGTTATGTTTTGAAAGGGTGTATAGATAGCCATGTGATATGGCTAGATACTGACATTATGTTAATGAATAGTTATGTCTTTGATTTGTCTCTAAGTAACTATGACCACAATAATGGCAAGGCACCTATCCTTTAATAGTATAGTTATGGTAAGACCAGTAATATCGTATCCATAAGGAGCAAGAGTACTAGTAATTACTATCTTTCTATTATCTAGCCTAAGAATTGGAGTGATTTCTTTTAAACTAAAACTAATTAAAAGCACGACAAAGAATGAATTAGGAAAATACTTTTAGACAACTTATATGATAAAGACAATACCCAATGAAGAATCCACCTATGCTTTACTTATTACTTTTGATTCATATGATTTATTCACTTGACTTAATCCGTAGAAATCCCTGAATTATGTTAATATCTCTTTCAAGATTAAAAACAACTGACTCTACGTTGATTAGTTGAAATCTGTTTCTAATTAAAACCCCTATTGTCACATTAGCTCGATCTATGGATTCCCCTATTAGATTTGACTCTAATAAGCACATTCGACTTGAATTAATAACCTGAATTATCAAAACAAGAATAAGAACAAGTATTTATCTTATAAATCAAATAATAATAAGATCTGTCTTAGGTTTCATCCCCTTAGGTATTTAAGGGATTTAGTTCATACTGATAGAGGGAAACATCTTAAAATAAGGAAAACAACAAAACATAAGAAAACCCAAAAACTTCTAAAGAACTTGATGGGAGATCTTCAGTCTTGATGAAGATCCTTCTTCCGAGCTGCTCCCGATGGCTGTGTTCTAGTATTTTCTGCCTTCTACTCAGTGTCCTCATTTAGGTTTCCCCCTAGCGTGTTTATATAGGCTTTGGGACGTCTTTCTTGGACATGTTTATATAAGCTTATTGATGCAAAGTAAGTATATATTTGATGTATGGTTATTATAATGAAATGGTAAGTTATGAATGAATTATGCTTGGATTTACTTGTGATTTGGTTGAGCTAATTGGTATACAAGATGTTGTGATGAAACGTTCTTGAATGAGTAAAATAGCTGGTCAATTTGGTATGTATTGGTTGCCCTTGATACATGGATTGATGCTTAATTTTGTTTGTAGATATAAACCAAAGTGTGGGTGGCAAATTGGCCTTGAAAATAGCCTATAATTGCCAACACAATTGAGCACAGGGGCGTGTGGCTTGACTGTGTCCCTCGTGGTTGCATTTCAAAATAAGTCAGAGTCGACCACGGGCTGGACACATAGGCGTGTGACTGGTCGCGTGGTCCAAGTCAGTAGCGACCACGAGTGAGGCACACGGGCGTGTCCACGGGTGAGGTACACGGGCGTGTCCACAGCCGTATAGACAAGTCAGTATGTATGCCTTATTTTGACACGGCTTAGACACACGGTCGTGTCTGAGGCCGTGGGAGGCACACGGCCTGCCCACAAAGGCGTGTGACCTTTGTAACTTAGAAAAATTTTTAAATTTCTAAGAATTTTCATATGTGTTCAGTTCAATCCCGACCCTTTCCTAAAGCATGCTTGAGGGCTCGTAGACCTAATTAAGGGACACTTTGATTTGATTGGTTGAATAATATTATGAAATGTCTGTAAAAGGTTTCATTATGTCTGGTAATGCCTTTAACCCTAGACCGGCGATGGTTACGGGTTAGGGGTGTTACACTTCATAGCATCCTTTAATCTCAAGAATGTAATATCATAGTTTAATTTCTTGAATTTGTAGTACTTGTTCTGACTGTCCATCTGTCTACTGATGAAATGTGGTACCAAAGTTAAGTTCAATACCTAGAGCCTTACAGAGTTTACCCTAGAATCTCGAGGTGTGTAACACCCCAAACCTGGCCTAGACGTTACGACCGGATCTGGCATGTCACATGAAAGGGTTGTTTAAAAACTGCGCTTTCGTTAAAAACTTCGTAGTCTTTTTGAAACTCCGAGCTTTGTTGTTTGTGAAAATCCAGATTTGCTTTTAGGGTTCTCTTGAAAAAAACGTTGTTATTGCTATTATTATTATAATTTTTATTATCTCCAAAAACTTGTTTAAAACAGAAATCAGATTCAATGAATTGCAGAAATATGATATTTTGAAAACAATTATTGTTGTTTGAAGAAAATCCAGAGTTTAATCGCTTAAAGTTTGAACATAATGGAAATGAAAGCTTAAAAGAAAATTAAAGTCCAATGGCCTTATTACAAAATTTTATACCCAGAATAAAATAAATCTTAAAATAAGGTAAAACGAAAATTTACTAAGGTTCTGATGTATGGCCACTAAAGAGTCCTCCGCAGCTCCAAATCCTCAGTGTTGGGGATCACCTGCAAGATTAAAGCAGAGGGGTCAGTTACAAGAACTCAGTGTGTAATCCCCTAATCGGTCCCTAACTGGGCCCAAGCCCATATAGAAGCAGACTGGGCCTTAGCCCTATATACATAATAATGCAACCAGAGTATGTAGCCTAACCTAATAATCTATCCGCTACACACCACCCGTACTAGCCCAACACACCTGTGGGGATTTCTAAATCGACCACCCATCCGCTACACACCAATATGGCAGACAAGCTGCTAATCACAGATTTTATGGAGAAGCCACCAGAATAACAGAATATACATGGCATAGCCACTATACAGATTGTGGCAGAGCCACCAGATTACACTTCCTCCTATCATCAATATCCCAATCCCATGTAGAATGTCATGTATGAAATAAATTACCATCATAACCAGCTAAACCGAATACATACAATCATACTAATCAGCCCTTGTGGGTATAACAGTAATTTTGCCCATCGAGGGTATTTCAATAATTTACCCACCAAGGGTATTTCAGTAATTTTACCCTCCAAGGGTATTTCGGTAATTTTACCCTCTAGGGGTATTTTGGTAATTTCACATTTACAGCCTTTTTGAAGGCCTACTGTCGCCTCGAGCGACACAGGACCCTTTTTAGGTCACTACAAAATTATTAGACCTATAATCCATCTCAGGCCCAATCGGGCCCACACGCTCGTAATGCATGATTTCGGTCTCAGATTTGCAGATTTCGCATTCGGACTTATCATTTGACAGTTTTTCTAACAGTTTTGCCCAATCGGGCCCATTAGGCCCATTCGGCCCGTTTCAGCCCGATTAGGCCCGTTACAGCCTCAATTTTGCGAGAATGCTCGTGACACTCTCAACAAATTACCGCCATTACTCGTATCTCGATTTACCATTACGAGCGCTTGCACGCTCGAGTGGTCATAGTTGCCGGTTTTCTGGCTTTTCAGCATTTGGCCAATTCACAGAACATCTCACGCAAACATTCAGAGAGGTGTGAGATTGCACACCTGATCACGTTGAGTACTATACACTCACGACCGTCGTCGCCTTCACTAGCGCAATCAATTACGATTTGCCTATCTATACCAGAAGCCGACGCCCTTCCACAACCTGGCAGAAAATCTCGAACCGCTGACACCTGAAGAACCCCTGATTAACGATATTATGATTACCACGCACCACTTATACCCCCTCGCCTTATTGCAATCCCTAAACCCAACAATGGCCAAAGCACAGAAAAGATCATTCTTTTAGCCTCCAAGCGCAAGAAAAAACTTACGGTTGCCAAGGATGAAACCGAATAAAAATAGCATTATTGAAAAAAGAGAACTACCACTTACCAACCACTTCCTGATACTCGAATGTTGAATGAACAGAGAAGAAGATAAGCATGATCCCTAATAAATTCGACCTAAATAAAAAGGTGTTGAAGTTAAGGGTTCCGACTTTGGCAGAGCAAAGGGAGGGAAGAAGGAACATAAGAGAAAAGAAGCCGTTACCTTTGATCAAAGGAGAGCCAAATGGGGAAGAAGAGATTCGGCAACCAACAGTAGCACTATAAAACCAAGATGGAACTAAAGTAAGGAGTGGAAGACGAGAAAAGTGTGTAGTTAATCGGCTTGAGAAAAGACAAGGAAAGGAGATGAGATGAAAAACAAATGGATGAGAAGAGGTAAGAAGGAGAATTCGGCCAACAAAAGAGAACCACGGCTCTAAACGATTTGATGTTTGGCCTAAGTAAAATCAAGTAGGAGGAGGTGTGGCAATTCAGCTTAAAGAAAAGAGAAGGAAAACACAAAGTGAAGAGAGGCAAGCAGGAGATGATTCGGCCAACAAATGTTTAGTCTATTAGAAAATGATAAGAAAAAGATAAAAGTGAAGAGAAAGAAAAGTGCTCAAATTGCTTCTCAAGAGAAAACCCTAAAGAACAACAAAAAGAAAAACGTATAACACAAGGGAGGTTTTGGTTCTACTAACACACTAGGCTGTCGAATTTGCTACACAAAACACCCTTCTAGCCGAAATTTCCCCCCATGCACTTCCCTATATTCAGCCAACACTACCTCTCACCCTCAATCCCTTGATATACTCCTCATTTTGCTCCCCAACATCCTCTCCATCACCTATTCAAATGGTTTGACTAAGTCTTCAACCACCAAGGCAGAGTTCTAGCTGAACTCTATTTCTTCCACTTGCTCAGCACAAAATAAAAGCTCCCCACATGCTGTTTGTGGGATTCAAACTCTCCACCTCCATGCTTCCCTTGTGACGCCACACCATCAAGCCATAGCTCTTTTTGTGCTTACAACATACACCCAATTTTACTTAAGTCCTACTTCTAGTAGCCCTCTCCTCTAAAGAGCCAAAAATCAAAATTTTTTCTATTGCCCAACTTGAACCCAGGATTGCATAGAAACCCCGTAACATTCCAAAATCATCTTCCTAACAGGTCCAACTTGAAATAATTCCGTTCTCACATTCCTAAAAATTTTAAAGGCTCATACGCCCAAGGCCCAGTAGGCCCCATTCTCCTAGGCCCAATTTCGGGGCATTACAAGGTGAATCTCAGATCTTGATCAGAAATAATAGACAACAATATTTTGATTAATCTGACAATCTTTGATACCTTTTCATGTAAGTAGTCTGTTATGACTAGAATCAAGTGAGTTGATTTTGTTAGTCTACTAACAATAACCCAGATCAAATTTTTCTTTCTTTATGTCACAAGTAATCCAGATACAAAATTCTATATGACTTGCTCCCAAATTTCACTCAAGAATCATAACTGGCTGTAATAACCTAGACAGAACCTGTGAAACACCCCAAACCCGGCCCACGAGCTTTGACAAGATTTGGTATGTTCCTCAAGTAAACCGGTTTCAAATTCTTTTGTTACTTGGAGAAAAACTTGTGTGATTAAAAAAAATATTGTTTGGGTTGGGCTTGTGTTGAAAACAAACTGGATTTTTATATTAGAAAACCCTTTTTTAATATTAAGTGATAAAACATATAGAGTATATTTTAAAATAAAATACTTAGTCTTTAACTTAATCAAAATTTGTAACACAATAAAACAACAAGTAGAAAAAAAATCGTTCATCATGGCCTTATGGCCTTATTACATCAAATAGTTTCCAAAATATTTCAAAGTACTAAAATAAATTCAAGAGTCCATAAAAATATAAACTTCATGTTGAGCATGGCCTTTGGCCGAATCTTATAGTTTCTTACCTTAACTCTTTAAATCCCGAAACTCTCTTCCTGATTAATGGAGATGCCGAAATACCTTAGATCTGAAATCCCGAAATTCACCTTCCATATTTCGATCAATAAGATTGAGGAGGGATTAGACTAACTTTCGGCTTAAAAGAAAGGAATTCAATTATGATTATAGATCCTTACCCTTTATATTAAAATCGACAGATCCTTCTTGACACCACTTCAGAGATTCGGCTATTGCTAAATGATGCTCTCACAACTTTCGGCTTTTAGAGGGATTAGAAAGAAAAGAGAAGAGAAGAGAGCCCTAAGAAATTCGGCAGAGAGAAGAGGAAGAAGAAAAATTGATGAGTAGCCCTCTTTCCTTCCTTTTATAGCCAAAATTACTACTCAGAATCCCTTACTTGGCCACCACTCTTCTTTATTTGATAACTTTATCCTTTGAATTAATAATAATAATCCTTCTATTATCTCTTCTTTTATCCATTAAAAAATAAAAGGAATTAATCCACAATTATCTCTTGAAAATAATCTAAATAAATCTATTATTTATCTCTTATTTAGCCGAAATTTAAAGAGAATAAAACTCCTCTTTTGCAAGCCTTGTGCCGTCCACCTCTGTGTTTCTAGAAGCAAAAATAAAACTTCTTTTATTTGCTTCCCATGTGACTCGAACTCAGGCCCAACACCTTGCATGTGGCGCCATTTCCAGAGACCACTAAGTGGCATCTTGGGCCACTTTTCCAAGCCTATTTGTGTGTCAAATTCTTCATATTAATTTTCTTAAGGCCACCTTGCCTTAGTTTCCTCTTTTTAAGCTTTAAAACTTGACATTTCTTTTCATTTCCAAGTTTCCAAAAATTTTCGTTCGGCTCTTTAAACTTGACATTTCCTTACATTTCCAAGTTTCCAGAAATGTTCACTTTCCTCTTTTGAATCATTTCTAAATCATTTCCTTACATTTCCTCAGTTTCCAAAAATGTTCACTGTCCTCTTTTAACCTAACATTTCCATACATTTCCTTACATTTCCATACATTTCCTTATTTCTAGAATTCACATAACACATTCATAATTCATAAAACATACCATTTTACCACATGGATCCTTGTGCCATGCTTCACACAGAGTTTCTTTTAAAACCTCATTTACCTAGCTCCCCTTTTTACTTAAAAACCAATAATTTTTCCAAAGCTTTCTTCTTCTATCCTAGAATTCTAAAAACCCTTAATACACTTCCAACACTGCCAAAACCTACTAACTCATGAATTAGGGACGAACGCATAACCCCTAATCTAGGATGTTACAGTTCTACCCTCCTTAAAAATAATTTCGTCCTCGAAATTACTTACTAACATCGTACAATCCTTCCTCACGCCACTATGCTTATGTCACAAGACTCGATCTTAATAGAGCCATCATACCTTCTAGGCACAATCTCTAAGTTCACGTCCCCTAGAACTTATTTCTAACGTCGCGATTTAATCTGGTTAACAAGTTTTATGCATCAAAACTTTTGTTTCACTGATTAACCGCGAACAGTTTTATGAAAAGAGATGTTTAAAAGTGGTTCTTTCGATCAAACAAAGTTCTCAGTTCAAGTTCACTATTCAGAAAGTCACGTTCACATTCATCAACCAATTATGAACCTTCATTCATTCAGAGAAATGTTGTAGTTTTCACTGTTGTTGTTTTTCCACTACCAAGGGGTATTTTCGTAATTTTGTCCTACAGGGGTATTTTCGTAATTTGTCAAAATAAGGTCCCTTGGTGATTTTGTCAAAAAGGGTATTTTGGTAATTTTTGAATTCCCGAGGGGTATTTTGAAAAATTTTAAAATCGAAGGATATTTCGATAATTTTGAAACTCAGGGGTATTTTGGTAATAAACCAGGGTAAATTGGTAAAGCTTAATAATTCAGGGGTGTTTCAGAATTTGCAAAACTTTGAGGGTTCTTTTTGAGAATTTTATTTTCCAAAACGGTGATGTTGCAAAAATTTTGAAAATCAGGGTCTTTTTGGTAAATTTGTAAGTCAGGGGCAATTCAGTAATTTTCCAAATCAGAGTATTTCAATATTTCACAAAATAAGGTTTTTGGTATTTTTGTAAAGTAAAAATATTTTAGCAAACATCGAGGGTATTTTTTGAAAATCTTAAAAACTAAAGGTATTTTAGTAATTTACAATACAGGGGCATTTTTGTAATTTTGTAAATCGAAGATATTTTGGAAAAATTTTCACAATAATCTTTTACTATAATTAAAAGGGTAATTTAGGGATTTTAAAACTAGGAATTTTATAAAACTACATGGCTAGTCCCTTTCGGGTTTTAATCATTAGTTTGGCCGATGACTAAGTCCTCTTGGTTAGGGTGAACCGAAGCTACGCACCAGGTAGGATTCCTGCGAAGAGGAGGTGAGTCACTAGGACTGCTTAAGTACCAAGGTCTTCCGGATCCAATCCTAGACATGCGCACAATGGTTACCACACCCTAACTCGGCGACTTAGCCATAGGTTTGTTGAGTGCATTAAGTCTTATGTATATGTTGGGGAAACTAGTCCTAGGGTTCAAGTTCCTATCATGATATTCTATGTTCCATGCCTTTTCTACCCTTCTAATATTCATAACATAATTCACATAATCACCCAAATAGTTAGGGGTACTTACCTGGTGGACTGCGGGTCGGAGACTTGGGTGCCATGCCAGAAAACCTACTCATTTTCAAAAATACTTTCATAAAACTCATTTGGGCTCGATTTGAGAACATTTTGGGCCTTAAACCCCTAGGCCGAAGGTTTGAAACTGGGCTCTGATACCAAACTGAAACACCCCAAACCCGGCCCACGAGCTTTGACAAGATTTGGTATGTTCCTCAAGTAAACCGGTTTCAAATTCTTTTGTTACTTAGAGAAAAACTTGTGTGATTAAAAAAATATTGTTTGGGTTGGGCTTGTGTTGAAAACAAAAGCTGATTTTTATATTAGAAAACCCTTTTTAATATTAAGTGATAAAACATATAGAGTATATTTTAAAATAAAATACTTAGTCTTTAACTTAATCAAAATCTGTAACACAATAAAACAACAAGTAGAAATAAAATCGTTCATCATGGCCTTATGGCCTTATTACATCAAATAGTTTCCAAAATATTTCAAAGTACTAAAATAAATTCAATAGTCCATAAAAATATAAACTTCATGTTGAGCATGGCCTTTGGCCGAATCTTATAGTTTCTTACCTTAACTCTTTAAATCCCGAAACTCTCTTCCTGATTAATGGAGATGCCGAAATACCTTAGATCTGAAATCTCGAAATTCATCTTCCATGTTTCGATCAATAAGATTGAGGAGGGATTAGACTAACTTTCGGCTTAAAAGAAAGGAATTCAATTATGATTATAGATCGTTACCCTTTATATTGAAATCGACAGATCCTTCTTGACACCACTTCAGAGATTCGGCTATGGCTAAATGATGCTCTCACAACTTTCGGCTTTTAGAGGGATTAGAAAGAAAAGAGAAGAGAAGAGAGCCCTAAGAAATTTGGCAGAGAGAAGAGGAAGAAGAAAAATTGATGAGTAGCCCTCTTTCCTTCCTTTTATAGCCAAAATTACTACTCAGAACCCCTTACTTGGCCACCACTCTTCTTTATTTGATAACTTTATCCTTTGAATTAATAATAATCCTTCTATTATCTCTTCTTTTATCCATTAAAAAATAAAAGGAATTAATCCATAATTATCTCTTGAAAATAATCTAAATAAATCTACTATTTATCTCCTATTTAAATAAAATTTAAAGAGAATAAAACTCCTCTTTTGCAAGCCTTGTGCCGTCCACCTCTGTGTTTCTAGAAGCAAAAATAAAACTTCTTTTGTTTGCTTCCCATGTGACTCTCGAACTCGGGCCCAACACCTTGCATGTGGCGCCATTTCAGAGACCCTAAGTGGCATCTTCGAGGCCACTTTTCCAAGCCTATTTGTGTGTCAAATTCTTCATATTAATTTTCTTAAGGCCACCTTGCCTTAGTTTCCTCTTTTTAAGCTTTAAAACTTGACATTTCTTTTTATTTCCAAGTTTCCAAAAATTTTCGTTCGGCTCTTTAAACTTGACATTTCCTTACATTTCCAAGTTTCCAGAAATGTTCACTTTCCTCTTTTGAATCATTTCTAAATCATTTCCTTACATTTTCTCAGTTTCCAAAAATGTTCACTTTCCTCTTTTAACCTAACATTTCCATACATTTCCTTACATTTCCTTACAATTCCATACATTTCCTTATTTCTAGAATTCACATAACACATTCATAATTCATAAAACATGCCATTTTACCACATGGTTCCTTGTGCCATGCTTCACACAGAGTTTCTTTTAAAGCCTCATTTACCTAGCTCCCCTTTTTACTTAAAAACCAATAATTTTTCCAAAGCTTTCTTCTTCCATCCTAGAATTCTAAAAACCCTTAATACACTTCCAACACTGCCAAAACCTACTAACTCATGAATTAGTCACGAACGCATAACCCCTAGTCTAGGATGTTACAACCTGATGCTCGACTATCACAATTTCTGAAATTTCGTGTTTCCTACCTAGCCACCCGTACATCAGTTTCAAATCACAAAACATTTTCGTATTACTCGGATGATTAGAATACGCACTACTGTGAACCTATGATACTATCTCATTGTAATTCCAGATCATTCAAAACACAATCTATTACGAAAATATGATATATCAATAATACAAATTCTCAATTCCATGATTTGATCATCCTGTATTTGTTCTTGTTTAACTATCACCTTTCAGGCCATCATCTTACAACTCCTGAATTCTTTGTAGAAACAACGGTCTAGTTTCAATTTAGTTAATACAGAACCATTACTATTAACAACATATTTTTTCCCTAATTAAGGATAGATCAGTACAAAAATTTCTGTTAATAAAGCTTTCAGCAGATCCAACTCTCGAAGACATTTCAGAGTTTTCATATAACGATAAAAGAGAGTTTACTCGGATCTACACGAATCCCATCTGTCAGATTTACAAAACCAAGAAAACTAACCTCACTGAGCCAAAAATCGCATTTTTTAATTTTCATATAAATTATTTCTCGCACAAAGTCTGTAGTACAATTCTCAAATATTAAGCGTGCATAGATGCTATTTAAATGGATCAGGATATCATCAATAAACATAATTACGACTATATATAAATATCCAGATAATACTGAACAATTTGATTCATCAAATTCATAAATTAACAAAGATACTAATTAGTCCAGACCACATTACCAGAATTCATAATGGTCACCTCGAGTTTGAAAAGCAGTTTGCAGCATATCACAATCTTTAACTTGCAATTGATACTAATAGAATCTATATTTATCTTCGAGAACATTGTTACGCCTTTTTAATTGAACAAACAAGTCGTCTATATGAGATAAGAAAGATATTTATTCTTTATCTGGGATTTATTTAATTTTCACATTTAGGCAGAAATCCCATAAATTCTTCATGAAACAGATCATGAAACCCACTAGTAATCGGTACATGATTAATCTTTAATCCCAATTCTTAAGTATGAAATCGTAATAACATCAGATCAATAAGAAAATCACAGTCATCGATTTTCAGCAAACAATCAAACTCAGTTAACTTAGGAGGTAGATCCTTATCCGTTACTAATATAATGCAAATATATGAGTAAGTTGATCCAATATCAATCAATGCATATACAATAAATGATATCAAATGGATAGAACATCCAGAAATAATATCAAGCGCAGTAGCATTAGATCCAACAATTGTGTCTTCGATCCCACTTCGTAACTGCAATGTCCTTGTTTTGAACAAGGCGTTTACCTTTCTGAGGTGTAGATAACTGTTTAACATTATTCACGGACACAATTTATTGACCTATATAACTTCCTATCCAGATGATATTTGATGACATTTCTCTTTCTGAATTCAAATATGAAGAAATCGCGGTTAATTCTGCCTCTCAATACGACCGTTGTTAATGTCGACCACCAAATATAAGCCTTACCCATTTTATCAAGACATGACACATCTAAGACAATCATCAATGAAACAAGCCATTTCCTCCGAAGTTCACTGTATATTTTCAAGCTAGTACCCAACCCTATTTAAATCTTCATCTATTTTACCTCTGAATTCTTCAGCTCCATACTTTCTAATTATTAATCGAGAGTCGTCGAACTATTCCAGTCGGTTGAGGACCCGAGGGTACCATAAGAAGCATATTAGAGGGAGAGGTTGTGGAGCCACTGAATTGGCTCAAGCCATTTCTATGAACTACTGACTCAGTAAGTTGAAAAGACATTTCAACTTCAATATCAGGCTTTTACAAAACTGATAAATTATAACTTACCTCCTATTTAAAAGACAGAATATTACCATTTGCCTCATTAAATATTAAGTTAACATTCATTAAATTTGTAAGAAAAACAGGGGTTAAATCGGAACAATCAATATCACACTATCACCTGCTAATATGGCATGTAATTCTAAACTTCATCACACTATGTTTAGTCCATGAATCGACTAAATCGTAGCTTTGATAGCACTAAATGTAACACCCATAACCCGTTTATGTCACCAGAATAGGGTCACGGAGTATTATCAGATGATTCAGAATAATGAATAACATATAGCATCAAGTTACCAAATTAATTAAAGAAATTTCATAAATAATTCATATCGGAGTAGAACCTACATTTATGGGCCTTAAATAGAGCCTACAAGCCCTTTAAAATAGTTTAGGAACAATGGGGACCAATTAGAGACAAAATAGAAGATTTGGGGCAAAACTGAAAATATTCAAAATCAAGGGTCACACGACCATGTGTCCAAGCTAACATTCGTCCTCGTAACACACCAGAAAAACATTGTAATATAACACGATAGTCCGCAACATATGCAGGTCCTCGGTATATTTAGTAAACAGTGGATATACAGAAATCATCATCACATCTCATACCAATCCTGTACCATGCACAAAATAACCTATTGGCATGCCAATCGTACTCTATCCTATGTTCATCGGCTCAGGATATTCCAATCAGTGCTCGATACCATATCAATTTATTATTTCCATTCCCAAATACATGCATCAACATTATCTATCATTTTACAATTAAGTTCATATAATATACATTTAAAATGTATTAAAATCGAACCAAATGAACTTACCAGACTAAACTACAACGATGACAACGGTACAGGGACTATTCTGCAACTTCTTTATGCCTTGATTTTCAAACCATTCTTAATCAAATTAAGGAGCCCTAGCTTGGCCGAAAGCTTCTCTACCTCTACTATGGCCAATTGGTCTTCACTACTAGAAAAAATTTTTAAAAAAAAAAGGAAAGTAGATGATGATATTATCCTTTTAATCTTTTAATTTAAATTACCATTTAACTTTTTACAAACTTAACCGTTCAATTATAATGTATAAAATCATTAAAACATGTCCATATTTGTCCATCAAATGAGAATATGGTATAATTACCATTTAAGGGGTTTAATTGTACAATTGGTCTTTAAATTATTTTAAAATTTAACTAAACAAACTTAATTTCAATTTAACCCTAGACTAATTAGGACTAAATGAGCAAATAGCCCAAAAGCTAGTGGATTAACCATATCCACCGTCGCTTGGACTTTTTGACCACGGTTTAATCACCATTTTGGTCCCTTTACTAATTTAAATCTCTAGCGATTAACTTTTACCTCTTTTACAATTTAATCCTTTTACCTTAATAAAGCAACCAATCATCAAAATTACCAGATCAAACCTCAATCCACCTATAAAAAAACTCTGTAAACATTTAATAAAAATATTTACGGTCTTAAATTAAGGAAACAGGTCCCAATATCTTATTTTTAATAATCATTTGACTTTTAGATTGAACCACTTATACTAACCATTAATTCAATTAATTAAAAATTATAAAATCAAAATTCAATATAAAAATTATTATTAAGTATAATTTAAATGCTAATTTTACAAACTTACTCGTCAGATTTGTGGTCCCAAAACCACTATTTCCGACACCACTGAAAAATGAGTTGTTATAATAAAGGAAAGAATAGTAGTAGCATCTACTTCTATCTCAACATTTAAAATGTTATGATCACGTGTAAGGGAGAGTCCATCTCGTAAGTCCGAAAGTACAACTTCTACACTGGTCACTCTTGTTGTATGGCAATAGGCACTAATCACCCAATTGCCATTATAGTCTCGAATGAGAGCTCCAGCCCCTATTTTCCATAGATTACCTAAGGAAAACCATCCATGTTAAGTTTGAACCATCCTAGTTGGGGTGGTTTCTAGGAGACAAGAACAAAATCGGAAAGCCCTTTAAACTTCGAAGAGGGGATAGGGTAAACTATTCACCAGCATTAACGAGTACTCTATGAACAAACCCATCTAGAGATCGATTCTGGTTAAAGATAAGCGCGTTTTGGCATAACCAGTTCCCCCATAGGAAGAAGTAGAACATAACAACCCATGAGAGCTAGGGAGAGCGAACTCACGCTTTAGTAGAAATATTTATTCAAAGCCAATGTTCCCAATTATCATAGGGTTTTGGGAGATTTGAAATTGATTACAGATAGTTACTATAATAAAAAAAGTGGAAGGGAAATCTCTAAATAGGTGTTGGATGCTTTCTGGGGTCGATGAATAGAAGGACACTGGTCAGTAATATCAAAACCCCGGTGAGCCACAAATTGTTTAGTGGGAAGAGCCTTGTTACCATATTTCCAAATAAAGAATGTAAGTTTGGGGGTAATTTGAATTTCCAATTCAACGTCTACAAGTTACTATTGGTGCTCAGGAGGTCTCCATACTTATGTAAGGATAGGGAATAATCATTTACAAAATTAAAGAATTAAAAACCTGATGGGCCCCTTCCTAGAAAATTATCCCCTGCAGCCTGAATAATGAGGGTATACTAAGGAATTTTCTGAATACTTCTTGAGGGATTTGGAAAGAGGTAGATTTGAGACCATAAATACTTCATCTATTACAAACTTGTTCAAACGTCTATTATCCTCGATTGGGGGGAAGGAAAGGGATCTTGGATGATACTTTTTGATTGGTCCTAAGCCCCGCCAAAAGTTGACAGTATAATCATTGCGTATGATCCACTGTAGCCTAGACCTTAGGATCAGGTTAATTTTTCGTAGTTAGGACCAAGTATGAGAAACAACTGTTAATTGATGAGGAAAATATGGCTAATGAAGATTGATAAACCGTAAAGGTAACATATTTTAAGCCCACATTTAGCATACTTTTGGATGATTTAAGCCTTGAATTATGTAATTTAGTGCTCTTAATCCTTTGTTTTCATGTTTTATACTCAGAAGAGCACCGGATGATGAAAAGAACGAAAAACGGGCCCAAAACGGAGTAAATGGGCCATATAACGAAATCCACACGGCCTGGGCCCAAGAGCACACGGTCGTGCCTCATTCAACAGTCTTGAACACTGCCTGGCCACGATTTACAAGGGCGTGTGCCATGGGCATATCCCTGCCGTGACAAAAGAGAAGTTTCACTCGGATTAGGATACTTAGGGGCAAAGAAACACATTCTGAAGCCTATATAAACACACTAAGTATGGCCTAAAAGGGGGGAACTAAAGGCTTTAGTCAAGGGGTGTCTGGCTAGGCCAAAGAGGGCAGATTTGTGGGGATTTACTCGAAGAAAGCCAGTTGATTCATCTCAAGAAGCCGAAATTATAATCAAGACGGAGGATCTCTCCTTCAATTCCTTCAGAGGGTTTTAGGGATTTCTTATGTTTTGTTTTATCTTTTCTTCTAAGATGTTTTCTTTTATTGTTATGAACTAAACCCTCAGATACCCGAGGGGGATAAAACCTAAGACAAATCTTGTTATCGTTTGCTGAACTATATGATAAATATTTGACTTGTTTTTAATTATGTGTTCTTAATTCTTGTGTTTATATTTCTGGGATATTAATTCAAGTTTGATGTGCTTAGGTGGAGGAGCAAAAGTCCCTGCCTAAGAGTATATCTAGCATAATTAAGTAGAGTTGATCGCACACCTAGAGATAGGGTGACGAGATTTTGCCAGATTAGGGTAAAACCTAATATGGGAGTCCATAAATCGAGTTAATGCAATTCTAGGTGTTTTAATTAGAAAGAGATTTCAATTAATCAACCTAGGGTTAGATGTTAGTCGCCTCGAGAGAGGGATTAATATAACTTAGGGAATTCTACGGATCAAGTCAAATGAATAAATCGTCTGGTTTAGAGTTAGATAACAAGTGAAGTCTAGGTGGATTCTTCCTTGGGTATCATCTTAATCAATTGGTTTTCAAAGTTATTTTCCCAATTTCATTCTTCTTTATCTTAGAGTCTTTAGTTTAGCTGTTAGTTAATTTTAGATTAGATAAACAATTCCCTTAATTCTTAGGCTAAATAATAAAAAGAGACTAGTATTAGTAATTTTGGATCCTTTGGGTTTGACAATCCGGTCTTGCCTTAACTATAATATTGTTCGATAGGTGCGCTTGCCTCAAATTGTTGTCATAGTTAGTTTCCAGGTTCGATCATTCTTTATATAAAATTTAAGACTTTGACGTCACATAAAACAATGATCAAAGATATTTTGCTATAAGGGTTTGAATCTAAACTCTATCATTCTCATGTAGAATCAGCCAGCCCAATTTAACCAACAAGTCTTTGTTTTTAACTTTTTTTAGAGGAATTACCAAGCACAATCTGATTTGGGTCGAGAGATTGTTTCCCAATCAATACTTGTTTAAATTCTTTTTAATTTGTAAGTTGTTTATGACCCGAAGCGGAAGCACCTGAATAGAGCCATATCTAGATCGTGAGCAGATTATTAGACACCATCGTCAGTTGATGAACACCGATCCACCCATGGCAGTTAATCGACTCGGGAGAATGCGTTTTTTGACGATCCACAAGAATAATAAGAAAACATCTCTATAGAAGTTTCGATGGATCAAAGAACGTTACGTGAATATGTTCTACCTACACTAAATATGGTGCGAGGCAGTACCGAAAGGCTGACTGATAAACCATAAATTACACATATTTTAACCCTATGCTTGGCTTAATTTTTGATGAATTTTCATTAGATTTGATGAATTCGATACTTCTAATCCCTTAATTTCATGTTTTATACACAAAAGAGCTTCGGGAGTCGAAAAGATCGAGAAACGGGCCAAAATGGGACAAAATGGGCCTACATCAGAAATCACACAGCCTGGACTATCGTCCACAGGCAGCTCACATGGCTGTGTGTGGCGAGCAGTTTCGAACACGACCGAAGGAGTCCACCACGAGCGTGTCACACGGGCGTGTCCCTGCTGACCCTAGGTTTAATTCTATTCAAAAAAGGTTACTTGTGAGCCAAGAAAGCATTCCAAAGCCTATAAAAACACCCTAGGGGGCAACCTAAGAGGGACGTCAAGTAGAAGGTAGAAAAATACTCGAAGATAGCCGTCAGGAGCAACTTAGGAGAAAGATCTTCATCAAGACCGAAGATCTCCCATCATGTTCTTTAGAAGTTTTTGGGTTTTCTTATGTTTTGTTGTTTTCCCTATTTTAAGATGTTCCTTTCTATCATTATGAACTAAATCCCTGAAATACCTAAGGGGATGAAACCTAAGATAGATCTTATTATTATTTGATTTATAAGATAAATACTTGTTCTTATTATTAATTGTGAGTTCTTATTCTTGTTTTGATAATTCAGGTTTTTGATTCAAGTCAAATGTGTTTAATCAGTGGAGCAAAAGTCCCTATTTAAGAGTAGATCAACACAATTAAGCAGAGTTGATTGCAACCCTAGAAATAGGGCGATAAAAATCTACCGGATTAGAGTCAAATCTAATAGGGGAATCCATAGATAGAGTTAATGCGACAATAGGGGTTTTAATTAGAAAGAAATTTCAATTAATCAACCTAGAGTCAGTTCTTTTTAGTCTTGAAAGAGATATTAACATAATTCAGGGATTCCTACAGATTAAGTCAAGTGAATAAATCATATGAATCAAAAGAAATAAGTGAAGTCTAGGTGGATTCTTCCTTAGGAATTGCCTATCTCATAAAGTTGTCTTAAAAGTATTTTTTCAATTCTTTCTCTGTCCTAATTTTAATTAAGTTTTAGTTTAAAAGAAATCATCCCAAATCTTAGGCTAAATAATAGAAAGATAGTAATTACTAGTAATCTTAGTCCTTGAGGATACGATATCCCGGACTCACCACAACTATACTACTGTTCGATAGGTGCGCTTGCCTTTGTCGAAATACTAGTTAGTTTCGAGCCCATCACTGACAATTAACGCCAATAACCTTGAAATTAAGACGACCACAATTCAGATGAATTAGAATACTTTGCAATTTTATTATTTATTTATTTTAGATATTTAATTTCCAAAAATTTTCTCTTTTATGATTTATCATAATATAGAATTTAATTATTACTATTTGAACTTATTATTATAAAGAGGTTTTCAATTGATTTAATTTGACTCATATACTTGCGGAGACCGCTATTTTATTTCTTATATATTTGGTGTAGTATTTTCTAGTCAAATGTTCGCACGTTTGGCGGCGATCAAGTAGCCTAACCTATGAGCAAGTCTAGTTAAGATAATATAGTCCTATACTAACCTTTATATGTGTTGAGGCCCTCTTAATATATTTTTAGAGTTCTGTTAGGAATCTTGACTTGAGATAGTATGAAACTCGAACATTATGAGTGTCGAGGTCAAGCTTTTTTTTTACAACATTCTAAAATAGATTTGGGTTTTGAGGTCATGCTATCTCAAGTTTTTTTTCCCTTTCCGCTCTATACGCTCTACAAAAAAGAAAGAAAGAAAAAGAATTAATATTTTAAAATCCACAAATCCTAAACTAATTCTAATTGCTTTCAAATTTTACTACTGATCGTTGTTTTCGCGATGTCAAAGTCTTAAAATTTATAAAAAGAATGATCAAACCTGGAAACCAACTATGACAATGATTTGAGGCAAGCGTACCTATCGAACAATAGTATAGTTAAGGCAAGACCGGAATGTTGAACCCAAAGGAACCAAAAGTACTAATACTAACTCTCTTTTTATTATCTAGCCTAAGAATTAAATGATTTATTTATCTAATCTAAAATCAACTAACAACTAAACTAAAGACTCTAAGACAAAGAAGAATGAATTTGGGAAAATACCTTGAGGAAAAACCAATTGATTAAAACGACACCTAAGGAAGAATCCATCTAGACTTCACTTATTATCTAACTCTGAACCAGACGATTTATTCATTTGACATTATCCGTAAGATTCCGTAAGTTATATTAATCCCTCTCTCGAGGCGACTAACGTCTAACCCTAGGTTGATTAATTGAAATCTTTTTCTAATTAAAACCCCTAGAATCACATTAACTCGATCTATGGACTCCCATATTAGGTTTCACCCTAATCTAGAAAAATCTCGTCACCTATCTCTAGGCGCGTGATCAACTCCACTTAATTATGCTAGATCTACTATTAGGCAGGGACTTTTGCTCCTCCACCTAAACACATCACACTTGAATTAATATCCCGGAAATATCAACAAAAGAATAAAGAACACATAATTAAGAACAAGTCAAATATTTATCATATAGTTCAGCAAACACTAACAAGATTCATCTTAGGTTTTATCCCCCGCAAGTATCTGAGGGTTTAGTTCATAATAATAAAAGAAAACATCTCAGAAGAAAAGATAAAACAAAACATAAGAAATCCCTAAAACCCCCTCAAGGAATTGAAGGAGAGATCCTCTGTCTTGAGTATAACTCCGGCTTCATGAGATTGATCAACTGGCTATCTTCGAGTAAATCTCTACAAATCTACCTTCTCTAGCCTAGTCGGACGCCCCCTGACTAAAGCCTTGGGTTCCCCCTTTTCTGGTCATACTTAAGGTGTTTATATAGGCTTTTGAATATGTTTCTTTGCCCCTAAGTATCCAAATCCGAGTGAAACTCTTCTTTCCTGTGACAGGGACACGCCCATGGCACACGCTCGTGTAAGTCGTGGCCAGGTGGTGTTCAAACCTGAGGATTGAGGCACGGTCGTGTGGTCTTGGGCCCAGGCCATTTGGATTTTGTGATATGGCCCATTTACTCTGTTTTGGGCCCGTTTTCCTTTCTTTTCGTCATTGGGTGCTCTCCTGGGTATAAAACATGAAAACAAAGGATTAGGAGCACCAAATTACACAGTTCAAGGCTTAAATCATCCAAAAGCATGCTAAATATGGGCTTAAAATATGTTACTTTTATGGTTTATCAAATACCCCCACACTTAAGCTTTTGCTTGTCGTCATGCAAAATTCTCAAGTCACAATTAAAATGAACTTCCTCAATTCATAATATTCATCAATCATGCTTTATCATAATTCAAAGATAATTCATACATGGATAATTCAACTCAAAGAGTCCTAAAGATTCAAACAATCAAAGTCTTAGTTTTTATAGTATGAAAACATAGGTGTTTCCCCTTACCTGAATAATTACCTCTGATTTAAAATCGACAAGAATTGACATCCTCACTAAAGATTCACGCAAATCACTCGAAGTGTTTAAGGTTTAGAATTAAGCACTCAAAAGCCGAACATGAGAAGTTAATCCCATAGGCTTGCATGAAAATCAAATCTCCACCACTCTAATATGAGATGATACACAAATCAAAAGGTCTTTAACAGGGTTGTAATGGGGCGTAGGTTAAGGGTATGGACATAGGATGAATTAGAAGGTTAGAATTGAGATTGACCTGACAATTTACGTAACTAGAAAAATGAACTAATCTTTACATCAATTGAAAACTAATAATACGAGCTTTTTCTTTAAGATTTGAAATTTACATGCATAAGCTCACCTAACTAATAATAAATATACTTCAATTTTTTTAAGAATAAGTCAAATACATGATAAAGGATAGATTGAAATAGATAAAATAGTTAGGCAAATGATCAAATCAAATCTCAAAATAAGGGTAGTCAAAAAGGATGGTGATAACAAATACAAAGGGTTTTGGGTTAATATTAATAGATAAGTCAATAAAAAGGGTTGTTAGGATTAAACGGGGTTCACTAGGGGTTAATTATGAAGGTAGGCTGTTTAGTGGAGTAAGTGAGTTAAAACCTAGGTGCCTTTGTCATCTCGGTATATCAGATCATAGGTGTGGTCTCGACATGTATAATCAATGCAAGTTCTAGAATAACAAATCAATGTTGACACACTCATAATTAATAAAGTGAGCAAGAAAAAGAATATATGCTCTATAAGGTTCAAAAGCACACAAAAAATTATGGGTTTTTGATATCAACCTCGTAAATTTCAAATTTCAAGATATCATTCAGATTCAGGTAGACAACCTAAAAAATTTTAAACTTTTGGAAAATAGGCTTATCATGCTTGATTCTCTAGTATTCTTCAAATTTAATCATCAATGCACAATTATCAATGACTTAATCCAAGACATATCAATAAAAATCATAAATCAAAGGAAATTTCATTCTAATCATAATATGATAAAATTACTTCAAGACAAGGCATAATTCATGGACTTGAGAATAATGAAGAAAGTTAGGCATTTTCTCGAAATAACTATTCACCCCTCCCCACACTTAAGATATACATTGCCCTCAATGTACAAACATATATATCAATTTAAGAGAGAGGGAGAGGTGAGGCTTCCTAAATTTAGATGGTTTCCCGGAGTTGGAAATCGATAGGGGTGGTGTGTAACATCCTAAATTAGGGGTTGTGTATTTGGAGCATAAATTTACGAGTTGGTAGGCTTTAAGAATAGTTTGGAGGTGTTTTAGGAGTTTTTAAAACTCGAAGACTAAAAGGGAAGCTTTGGGAAATTTTTGGATTTTAAGAGTAAAAAGGGGATTTGGGTGATGGAGGCCTTAAGTATAATTTTGGGAATTTCTTGACATGAATTTGGGCTTAGTAAAGTGGCTGGGACGCTGCTTTAAGGGCCTTGGAGGCCTACGCAGGAGGGGAGGAGTTCGAGTAACGCGGGGCGCATAGGTTTTTATTTTTTCTTTTTTCTTTTCAAGTTGGCATTAGAGATAGGTAGGCTTTTTAATAAATCGGGGCGAAATTATGTCACCAAAAAGCGCCTGGGCGGAGTGGCTTGGACGCTCGCAGCCAAGAGAGTTTCGGGAGGTCTGGCGTTCGAGTCTCGATAGAGGCGCGCGGGTGTTGTAATTTTTGTTTTAGCTTTAAGCAAAGGGAGCCAGCGAATGAAGCTTAAAAGAATGTTGCGATGCGTTTATGCCATGAAAGAAACATTGGCCGAGTGGCTGGGGCGTGGAGAGTGTTTCTCCAGGTCTCGGGTTCGAGATCTGGGGGCAACAGCATGGTTTTTGTTTTGTTTTTCTTTTGGCCGGCGTGGGAAGGGGCTGCATGGGGCATGCACGCGTGAGTAATGCTTCATGGGTGTTGCTTTTATTTTATTTTATTTTTTATTATTTGAGGTATGGGATTAAAAGAATGGGTCATTTATTTTATTGTGTTTTATTATTTTTAATGCATGAGGTATGGGAATTAGTTAAGTTTTATTTTTTTATCATTGATGGAAGATGGGGTAATGGTTATATTATTATTATTATTTTGGTAGTAATGGGAGCTATGATTAAACAATGTTTAATCTTCTAATGGATGGGTCTTGGCGTGGGGAGAGGAGCATGGGCAGCCTTGGGGTTGCAAAAGCTTGGCCGAATGCTTCATTTTGTTTTTGTCTTTCCCCCCCAATTTGATGCTCGGCCGAATGAAGCTCTATAGGGGCTACCACGGTCGGCCTTGAGCTCGCAAGGGAAGTGTCGATTTCTTCTTTTTATAGGCACCCCCTTCCTTTGTCTTTCTTTTTTAGTTGCTTGCCAAAATTCCTTTCCATTCTTGTGAAAACCGAAAGCCTTTGTCGCAAGTTTTAGAAGCCGGGATACTTCTTGTGGACTAGCCGGAACCTACTCTCCTTTAGTCACTTCAAAGCAACGTATAAGGGTAAGTGTCTTCTATCCTAGCAATCAGTTTAGGTTCTCTTACTTTAAGTGTGCCGAATCAAGGATTAAGCCTTGGTTTAAGGATGGCCGGTTATACTTGTGCCATGATATGTGTTTTGTGAAGGTAGCCAACATTAAGGAGCGTTTAAGGAGAAGCTTCAGGATTTTGAACATTAAGGTAAGGTGATATGTACATTTCAGCCAAGGGCCTTTTTCCTTGATTATTGTGTATAGCCGACACTAACAATGGCAAATAGGGATTTCGACAGTCTCAAGGAGCAAGCAAATCTTTTGGGACTTGGAAAAGCTAGGTAAGCGTTATGTATTTTCGGTCAAGAGCCATTATTCATGGAATTATGTGTTAGCCGATTCTGACTTAGGTGGTGTAGGAAGGAGTTATACAACCGCAAAGGTGCAAATCGTTAGACGTGGGTTCAGGATTTAGTTAAATTGTGCTAATCAAGTGCGTAGTTATCGCACTGTTCTCTTGCTTATTTACATGTGTTAGATGTAAATGTATATGCTGTGCATGTTAGCCGAAATAAGGGCTAAGATGATGGATACCCAAGGTGGGTGATCGAATGATCAGGTTAGTGGTTATGGTATTAACCTTTCAGTGTTATAAATGATCATTGATGAATGTATAAAAATGTGATGACATGTGATGTATATTTGTTTCGAATAATATGTTGCCATGGTACATATATATATATGCATGGGACTTGGGATGTGACTGTTGGAGGAAGGGGTGTACGCTATGTGCGTGGTCTAATGCTAGCCTCATGCTACAGTAGTGCTTGATGTTAGCTATGTGCTTCATCAAGGGAGGTGTTGGCTGAGTGCCCATCTTGGCGGTTGATAGCTGTGTGCATCACCGTGGACTGATTGATATGTGGATCACTATGTGATCGGTGGCTCTGCCACGGCCTTGAGCAGTAAGTCTGCCAAGGTAAGATATGTGGATCACTATGTGATCGGTGGCTTTGTCACGGCCTTGAGCAGTAAGTCTGCCAAGGTAAGATTTGTGGATTACTATGTGATCGGTGGATTAGCCACGGCCTTGAGCAGGGAGTCTGCTAAGGTAGGAGTAACGGATGGACTTAGGATGGGTTGGGCTGTGTGGACTGTGTGGATATGAGCCAAGCCCATATGTGGAGACATGTGTAATAGCTATGCATTGAGTCTTGGTGACTCACCCCCCATTTTCTACCATTTTGCAGGTGAGTAGATCGCGGAGACGGAGCCGGAGAGGACTCGAGGCGGCCATGCATGTTCCTCGGTTTTGAAATTTTATTTCGTACCGTTAAAGTTTACTATTTACTAAATTTCGGTTTGATTTGTAATAGGGCCGCTAATTATTATTTTGGATGTGTAAGTAGTTGCTTTTACCTTATTTCTATTATATTATTCACGAACTTATAAACTGTTAAGCAAATCGGTAAAAGCAACGTTTTCAAAATAAGTACTCGTACGCGTTTTCGAAGACGTTACCATTGGGTAGCCAATTTTACCAAGTTATCAATAGCCCCGATATTTCTAAAAATCTAAATGATCAAATGGTTTCAAAGAAAAAAAAAAGAAAAAGTTTTCAACTCAATCGTGTTTATCAAACCAACCTATCTTAGTTTTAGCAAACACTGTTTTATAAACTTCAACAATATTTTTTCAGATTTCCACTTAAATCCAAATTTTTCAAAACATTTTTACTCCGTGACATACCAGATCCGGTCAAGGCTTATGGGCTGGGTTTGGGGTGTTACATGGTGGCTGCTATCGTAGAGAATTAGCCATGAATTATTAGGACACATTTAAAATAAACTAAATATATAATTAAAGACAAGAAAGATAAAGTGAAGGGAAACAAAAATGTAAATAAAATTAAAATGAAAGATGAATGGACCAAATAGTCCTTATTGTTGGATGGTTCGCGAGGTGGGTGTGACCTCTAAGGATGCAGAGGTGCTAGCGGTGGTGGAAGTGGTGTGATTCCCAAGTAGCCTTTAGAACTTCAAAGGCTGCATTGTGGCGGTGGTCGTGGTTCCAGTGTGATTCCCTAGATGCCTTTTGAACCTGACACTAAGAAAATAAAATAAACTAAATTAAGCATAAGATAGTCAAAGAGAAGGAAAATAAAGGAGAAGATAAAAGTAAAACAAAAGATAGATGGTCTCAAAGACCCTTGGCTTGTCAATTGAATGAAGCGGCCGGCATGAACTTATGTAGATCAGTCTCCATGAGGGAGACTGTGCTAGGATCCTTCCGGTTCTTCAAACATTGAGTTTATGGGCATCAGAAATTGGGGGAGGATTAAAGAATATGGAAGGGGAGAATTCTGAAGAATAGGATGGAAGAAAGGGGATGGGGAGTGGTTGAGAAGAGAGAGGGAGGGTTGGTTTATATAGAATTTCAAATCTGGTACATCCCCACGCCCGTGTACCCTAGGCGTGTCGATTTACACGGCCATGTCGCACGGCTGTGGTGGGCTTCGTTCGTTTCTCTCGCGCCCATGTCAAATCGCCACGCCTGTGTGTAATCTAACAGTGTCGACCACGGTCGCATCTCACGGCCGTGGGGTTTTGTTGGTGCCCGTGGTGTGGTGATTGGAGTCCGTGATTCTAAAAATTGATTCTCTCTGGCTCGTACCTTCTCTGCCATGTCAGTACAGAGATTCTTTATACCCACACGGCCACGGCCACGGCCGTGTGTAAGGCCATGTGACCTGGAAATCTGCACTTGGTTAATTTATAGTTAGGTGCTATAAGGAAGGAATAAAACAAATAAAATAAAAATGAAAAATATAGAAATTAATGGGGTTAGTACTCGGGTTACCTCCCGAGAAGCGCTCGTTTATATTCTTAAGCTAGACTCTCCTCTTATTTGTATATTCATGGTGGTGTGAGAAGTTGAAAGTCCTTCCTCATGCTGGCAGTTCCATTATCATGATAGAGTGCAAGACGAGTAGCGTTTATTTTCAAAGAGCCAAACATGGGATTACTTACCTCGACTGTTCCGTATGGAAAAACATCGATTACCTTAAAAGGGATCTCCTTGCTTGTGCATACATGTGTAATTTAGTGAGAATTGATGATAGCTTTAGTTGAGTAAGTGATTCGGCTAAGCATGAAAGGTTATAAAGTTGAATAAAAATCACTTTACGAGCCTTGGGGCAAAAGTGTAGTTATGAGAAAGATTAGGGGCAAAAGAGTAATTTTGCCAATGAATGAGATAAGTGTCAATTTAGTCAATGTGTGTATTGAATAAGCTGATTTATTCATTATAGATCAATAAAGACAAAGTCCGGATCTAAACCGAGGCAAGAGTAAGGTGGTGGACTAAATTGCATATCTCTATACTTTTGAGTATGGAGGTAAGTCTATGCATAAACAATGTATTCATACTTACAATTTGTTAATGCTAGCTAGTGTGTAGCATGATTGAGAATGATTAAGAACCTATGTGGGATGAATGTGGTAGAATTTGTGAATGGATGTATGGTTAAGTAAGTAGATATGTGAATGTGTAGTGAGAATGCTAAATGGTGGGCTAAATGCGATACCATCCTAATGTATATTTATGATGAGATGGCTATGTGCGATGCTATCGTTAGGTATATCATCTAGCGGGCTATGTGCGAAACCACTATGATTACCTTTATGGTAGGCTAAGTGCGATACTACCTTATTAATTGATTGTGGTGGGCTAAGTGCGAAACCACCGAGAAATTAGTTGTGTGGATTAGCTGTGTGGTTGTATTATTGAGTTAATTAGCTGTGTGGATGAATTATCGAGAAATGATGTTGTGTTGTATATTGTGTAAATGTGATATTGAATGCAGGGGTGCATTTCAATGGTTATGAGTATGTGACTCATGAGGTGTTGGAAATGTGGTAAGGGATAGAAAGAGTAAGCATAGTTGTACATTATATGTTAGTATAATGCTAATTGTTGTTTAGCTTATACTATGATGCTTAATTGTTTATGTGTAAACTTACTAAGCTCAAAGCTTACTCCCTTTCTTTTCCTTTGTCTTATAGAGTAAAAGTGTTGAATCAAGATACGAGGATAAATTGGAAGATCGTCTACATTATCAGCACACTCTGGTACATGAGACTCAATGTTTTGTCTATGGCATATATAGAGGCTAGAGAAGTTAGTGAATTTTGTTGTAAATGGCTAGGATGTGTTAGCCCATAGTTAGAAATCTATTTTGTATAATGCCATAGTTGTTGGCTGTCATATTATATGAAAAGATGTAGTTATCCATGTGAGATTGGGATTTCATTTGAGTTGATTATGGATGAGTTGAATGAGTGCATGTTGTGTATGCTATAAGGGTGAGAAGGGCTTAGCAAATAGCTTTGATCTTGTCCATGTGGATAGACACACGGGCGTGTATCTAGGCCATGTGTGACACACGGTCAGCCCATGGGCGTGTGACTTGGCCGTGTGTCCCTTGCATGTTGAAATTTTAAGTTAGATTTGGCCACGAGCTAGCCACACGGGTATGTGTCTAGGCACTAGGCCGTGTAAGTGAAGTCAATGTTCACCACGGTTAGAGAGCACGGGCGTGTACCCTAGCCGTGGGGCATTGGCAGAATGCTTAGGTTTTCATACACGGGTTGGAGGCATGGGCGTGTGTGTCTACACAAGGGCGTGTCTTATCTTACACGGGCATGTGAGCCTTGTATAAAAGAGAAAAATTTTAAGATTCAAAAAAGTTCCGGAATAGTCTCGTGAGCCCTTGTGTGTATGAGTGAGGCCTCGTAAGTCAAGAATGAGGTTGTATAGGTGACTTAAGAGAGTAGTCACGTTGAGCCTAAGTGGCGATCAAGTGGTTTTAATTACAGTAACGCCTTGGGCCCGATTCCGGCGTAGAACCCGGGTAAGGGGTGTTACAGAGGCCTTGTGGAGCATACTGGCTTCATTTCAATTTCAACATCAGGGGACACACGACCGTGTGTCACACACGGCTGAGACACACACCCGTGTCTCTGCCCGAGTGGACAAAAATAGGCCATTTGCAAGGCTAATTTACCACCCTTACTCATATTCACCTAATCAACCAAATTGGTACCATTTCATTATACAATAGGCATCCCAAAACCATCAACCAAGTGCACAAATCATACCATATCCATTCCAATCAAACTCAATATCCAAATCAATGTCAATTACACATTCAACACTTATATTGTCAAGCAATAATTCATAAGCACATAACTTCTCAAATTATCAACTTTAATCACACCATATAGATTATTTACCAAACTCAAAATATAACCATTTGAGCAATTATGAAACCATAACCACATTCATACCAAAACATACAAAAATAAGCCATCACATATGGCTATAAACACAAAATAAAACATAGGCATTTACAAGCCAAATCCTATGGCTATATTCACAACCAAAGTACCACATCTAGCCCATACATGCCATATACCATATGTACAATTCAAAAGTACCAACTTAGATGTCCAATAGTGCAATGATGTTCCCGATGACTCCCGAATCCGAGCTAGCTTTAATTCACTATAAAACATAGAAAAACAACACAAAGTAAGCTTCATAGCTTAGTAAGCTCGTATATGAATAATTTAATTCATCAAATAAGTACAAATCAACCAATTGTACATAACATCACCATATACACATTAATAACAAACCTTTCTCATGTTTTAAAACATGATCAAATACCATTTCATCAACTTTCTCTATTTAATTCTCGAATAGGTTCTGTACGTACATGTATCGCCACGTACTAACCTCTTTATCCACCACATCATTCATTTACCCATTGAACCATTCCGAATAGAAGTCGGATACTCAAGAATCTCGATCGATAAGTACATATACCATGATCTCGATCGATAAGTACATATACCATGGCCCGAAGCCAAATCAGGGTAACTTATCCTGAAGTACCTATACCATGGCCCCGTAGCCAAATCAAGGTAACTCCTCTCCAAAATACCTATACCATGGCCTGTAGCCAAATCAAGGTATCGCTCGCACCCAAAGTGCCAATATCATGGCCCGAAGCCAACACAAAAACCTAATGATATGTCATTAGCATCCTAAACTATTCCTAAGTTTCAACTGGGAAGTTTCACTTATTGATTCCTTCGTCGAACACATCCGTAAATTCGTTTTCACAATACAAACATTATTTGTAATCTCATAATCACAGTTTATGCAATACCAATGCATTTAACATTCATTTATAATGAAATTACCACATACGAACTTACCTAGGGTATGAAAACGACAAAATGAGTCAATTACTCGATAATCTTGCCTTTCCCCGGATATAATTCTGGATTCCTCTTTTAACTCAAAATTAACTCATTTAATCATTCATTCTTTCAATTTAATCCTTAAACACATATTTGGGAATTTTTACATATTAGCCCCTAAACTTTCACATTTATTCAATTTAGTCCCTATTTCACAAATACACAAAATTCACAAAATTCAACAAAACCCATGCTTGGTAGAATTTCATATAAGTCGCTAGTAGCCGAAAACTTTCATTTATTTCACATTTCAACCACAAAATTTGCATATTTCACAATTTAATCCTTATTATTCAATTTCATCAAAAATCACTTTACAAAACATGAAAATCTATCATCAAACACCAAAGAACACATAAGCTCATCAATGGAAACTCTTAAAATCTTTAACAATTTTGAAATTAAAGGTACGAGCTAGCTAGAACACGAAGCAACGATCTCAAAAACGTAAAAATCATCAAAACCGAGCTCAAAACATACCTTAATCAACTAGGAAAGTAATGGCCGAATAAAACCTAACAATGGCTTCTCCTATCTTTAATATTTGGCTATTGGGAAGAAAGATGGACAAATATTCATTTTTTTTTTGTTTTATAAACCTTTATTATCAAATTACAAAACTAACCTTATAATAAATCATTTAATAACACATAAATGTTGTCCATAAAAGTCCACTATCATTTAAAATGGTCTAATTACCATTTAAGGCCATCATATTTAAAAGCCAAAGCTATTTGCCACCTTTAACACGTAAAATGTAACTTTTGCAATTTACGCAATTTAGTTCTTTTTTCTCAAATTGAGCAATTAAATGATTTAATTAGCTCACGAAATTTTCACACATACATGCTATCATGCTGTAAACACCAAAAGTAATATTAAAATAATTTTCTGGCAATGGATTTGTGGTTCCAAAACCACTGTTCCGATTTAGCTAAAATCGGGTTGTTACATAGAATATCTATAACAATAAACTGGTTACAATATAAAATAGAGAATAAACCAATCATGGACTCTTGGCAACTAATATTATAGAGTTCCAATCCAATCCAATGCCCATGTTGCAAGGGATTGACTTGGGTGTTTTAGTTCGATCCAACCTTCAATATGAGTCTCCCAAGTAAAACGACCTTCTTTGATGGGCTAAAAATACTCCAAATAATAAGCACGACCCATTCAAATAGTTCAATAAATTGTCAATACTCAAATACGGAAACTATCATTAAATAGCTCTGGTGCTAGGGAAGTGGGCACTTCCCTAGTATTTAAAGGTTAGTTTCATATTTTTCAACATAATGAATTAACATATACATATACTAGAAATCCTATCACACACGTATGAGTGTGATAATCACAGATTTAAAATACAGATGTGTTTAAAAATAACAAATAATAAACAATAAAATTTATGGTTTGAAACTAATTAATCATAATAACACATGACATTAACAACATAGATACATCATATTAACAATACTAAATGCACTACAATTATTTATCCCGATGTTAACATCAATTGTGAGTTAATGTCGAGTTGACTTGTGACACCAACTCAATTAACAACATTATTAATACTAGAAATTCTATCACACGCGTATGTGCGTGGAAACTACAAATTTTGAATAAAAATGTGTGTTTAAAATAACATATAATAAATAATGAAATGTAAGGTTTGAAACTAATAATAATAACAACACATATGCAATACGTACGAAATTAAAATGAAAAATAGTTTAACTTGTGACACCAACTCAATCAAATACATTATTAATACTGAAAATCCTATCACACACGTATTCGTGTTGAAACCATAAATTTTGAATAAAAATGTATGCTTAAAAATAACATAAAACAAATAATGAGACGTAAAGTTTGAAACTAATAATAACAATAACAACAACAACACATATGCAATATGCACAAAATTAAAATGAAAAATAGTTTAACTTGTGACATCAACTCAATCAAATACATTATTAATACTAGAAATCCTATCACACGAGTATGCATATGGAAACCATGGATTTAAAACACAGATTTGTGTTTAAAAATAACATACAATAAACTAGGAAACGTATGGTTTGAAACTAACATGAAATTAACAACATAAATAAATCATATTAACAATACTAAATGCACTATAATTATTTATCGTGATATTTTCATCGATTGTGAGTTAATGTCGAGTTTACTTATGGCACCAACTCAGTTAATAATATTATTAATACTAGAAATCCTATCACAACATATGTGTGTGGAAACCATAAATTTTGAATAAAAAATTGTGTTTAAAAATAACATACAAAAAAATGAAACGTAAGGATTGAAACTACTAATAATAACACCACATATGCAATATAATGAAAAATAGTTTAACTTGTAACACCAACTCTATTAAATACATTATTAATACTAAAAATCCTATCACAAACGTATGCGTGAGGAAATAACAAATTTTGAATAAAAATGTATGTTTAAAAATAACATAAAATAAATAATAAAACGTACGGTTTGACACTAATAATAATATCAACACATATGCAATATGTACGAAATTAAATGAAAAATAGTTTAAATGATGACACCAACTCAATCAAATACATTATTAATACTAAAAATCCTATCGCACGCGTATACCTGTGGAAACCATGAATTTAAAACACATATATGTATTCAAAAATAACATACAATAAACAATGAAATTTATTGTTTGAAACTAATTAATCATAATAATATATGAACTTAACAACATAAATACATCATATTAACAATACTAAATGCACTACAATTATTTATCATGATGTTATCATCAATTATGAGTTAATGCCGAGTTGACTTGTGACACTAACTCAATTAACAATTATTAATTATTAATATATACAACTGATGGAGATAATAAATTGTGAATATTAAAATAAAAATGTATAAAAATATATTAAAATGAAATTTTGGTTGAGTGACAAATTTAAAATTTTATTAATCTGTTTGGTGTGGGTTTAAATCCGATCATAAGCATATTTTCATTGGTTTTTGTGAAAATCAACTGGCTAAAATACCCTCAAATAATATAACTTATTTTAATTATATAATTATATTTCTGTAATTTTATTGGTGAACTAATTTGAGAGTAATATCTACTTAATAGATAGTAAAAAAAATATTGGCATACTAAGTTTCATCATCACTACTAACTTTTCACTGTTGAGGCATCAAGAACACAAGAACTAAGTCTGCAAATCAACACTTGCAACACAAAGAATAAATCTCCATGAAATATTATATATATCTCCTATCATATGGAAAGCCATGGAAGCTCTCATTATCACCATCTTCCCGTAAATATCCAATTAAAGCAACCTAATTTTGCTGTTAATATACGGCCTCTCAATCCCTGAAAGATCACATATAATAGAATTTATAGCCAAGGATTATTGATCTTTATTACAGATTAAATCCGAAAAAGAGAACGACCTACTCACGCCTACTGAAAGTGGATGCCTCAACCAAAAAACTTGAGGATCATTATATATACATATAATATTATATTACATTATATACATATTATAAGGTATCTTCTTTTATCTTGTCAGCCGCCTAGGCGTGTCGGATGCCAAATTGCCAGTCCCTCAACACCATTGCTTTTTCCCCATTCCTTTTCTTGCGGAATTTCAAGAGCAAACACCAAATATATATACATACAAGGGGCGAAGCCAAAACAATTTCTTAAAGGGAATCGGATGAAATTTTAATTTTTTATAGTTTATATCTTTATAATTTGTAAAGGATTAAATCGAATTTTTATAATTTTAGGAGGACCAAAGTACAATTTTACCTTTAATAATTTAAAATTTTTAAAAAAATTTAAAGGCCTAAATAACAGTTTTACATTTTAGGGAAACCGAGTCCTATGCCATCCCTTGGCTTCGCCCCTGATATATATATATATCATTTACGTGTATATATATATATATATGTATATGTATATGTATATATATTCTCCTTTTCCTATTCCTTGAGCTTAATTAAGTAATATTAACCCACTCACGTATGACTCATCTCCAACTACATGCATTAACTTGAGTATCTATTCAAAGATATTGCATTTACTACAAATTAGGCTAAGACAATGCGAATATTATTCCCAGGTCTGTTCTTAAATATGGCATTTGATGTTTTCCCTGCATCCTACAAATCCAAAAGCAAAAGATAGGGGTCTATTTCAACCCAATAAAAACTGAAAAATTTATACCTCAGGTATCCTAAAATTCTTTTGCGTGGTTCATATAGTTTACATTTTGTCATCAACTTCTTTAATCAACCCCTCAAAAGATAAATGTGACATCATTCCCACTAAGCCTAACCACGGTTCGGGTCAGGAGGCAATTCAATTTTATAAAAATTATTTCTTACCCAAGCTTTTTTTTTTTTCTTTTTATCCAAGGGCACGAATTACTCTCCATTTAACATTAAATAAATTTAATTATTAAATAATAAATCGAGCCTTGAAGAAAGCCAGGTTCTTGATTAGGTGCATGAAAGTCCCACCCATTTCATCACCCTTTCTTGTTTTTTTTTTCTTTCGGAAATATACCAAATATATATGTTGGCCACGGAAGACGCAATATATGTTTCCATCTTGAGTAGTTTTTTGTTTTTGAGTAATTAGGTTTTTGTCACGTCAAAAAGAAGGTTCTATTACTCTATTCTTGGTGATAAGTCCACGCCTTTCTCCCACGAACCCTTTTCAAAGAATCAGTTGGTGCAGTTTTCTATTGATTGTTTCGATCATCTATATATATATATATATGCAAGTAGCCTTATCGTAAAGGCCAAACCCAAACACAAACACAAACCCAAAGTTTTAATCTATAATTCTTAACCTAATGATGGAAGAAATAGAATGCAAACCACCAACTCAGCTCATAGTAGAAGCTTCCATTAGCAGTACTGTCCACCCAGAGAAGAACAACAACGGTGAGGCGCTATCTCCATCATGTTCCAATATATTAACGAAGATCCATGCTGGCTATTTTAGGATAAGCCTTTCCCTTGGGTGTCAAGCTTTGTTGTGGAAGATTCTGACTCAACCAAATGGTGTTTCTCAAGATGTTCTGCATGTTTTCAGCAAGCTCCCATCTACGGCTTGTTTGCTGCTATGGTGTCTGGCTGCTTTAACACAGATTTCACTGACTTTGGTTTATGTTCTCCGATGTTACTTTCAGTTCGATTTGGTTAAGGCGGAGTTCTCACACCATATCGGAGTTAACTATCTGTATGCTCCTTGGATTTCATGGCTTGCCTTGCTTCAATCTGCACCGATTCTCCTTCAGAATACCAGCCTTCTTTATATGATTCTCTGTTGGACCTTTATTGTTCCCTTGGCAATGCTTGATATTAAAATATACGGACAATGGTTCACAACGGAGAAACGGTTTCTATCGGTAATGGCAAACCCGACTAGCCTGATATCGGTGATTGGGAACTTGGTAGCCGCTCGAGCTGCAGCACAGATGGGCTGGAAAGAGAGTGCAGTTTGTATGTGGTCACTTGGTATGGTTCACTATTTAGTACTCTTTGTTACACTCTATCAACGCTTATCGGGTCAAAATTCTCTCCCTACGATTTTACGACCAACGTTCTTCTTGTTCTTCGCTGCTCCCAGCATGGGTAGTTTAGCTTGGAACTCCATTACCGGAACTTTCGATACCACATCGAAGATGCTCTTTTTCTTCTCTCTCTTCCTCTTCGTGTCTCTGGTAAATTTACAGCAAACAACGTTAAACATGTGTGTTTGTAGTGTGTGTGTGTGTGTGTGTGTGTGTATATATATATATAGCAGTCAAACCAGACAGTGACATCGATCTTTGCTATGGTTGGTTTTTACAGGCTTGCAGGCCATTCCTATTCAAGAAATCCATGAGGAAATTCAATGTGGCATGGTGGGCATACTCTTTCCCGTTAACCTTCCTTGCCATGGCAGCTGTTGAATACTCACGAGAGGTGAAATGTCATGTTGCAACTCTGTTAATGCTTTTGTTGTCAGTAGTGTCAGTTCTGGTTTTTCTTGGCTTAATGATGCTCACTGCTGCTAACATTGACCGGCTGCTGGGTGGAACTGATGATCCCATACTGGCTTTTTGCAAAAACAAGAAATCAAATGCTGGAGCCACAACGAAATAATTGCCTAATATGGGTATATGTTTGATATGGGACGTAATGCTAAACTATTTCTAGGATGTATTTGGATAACTCTTGGGTTTTAATAATCAAATTATAAATATTAAATTATGACACACCTGAGTGAGGGTTTTGGTTGAACGGTGATGTTAAATATTGAACATTATAAAAATTTGTGTTTAAATGGTATCATATATTTTTCTATATAAAAAAGCAAAAATACCCTCTACATAATACAATTACTAGGTATAATAACTCAAAAACAACTCAACCACATGCTTAATATATAGATAAAGATGCACGTTAATGAGAATAGTTTGATGGTTTTCTTGGGCATACTTATAACTCAAATTACCAAGCATTTTGTTGGTTCAAAAATCCATATTCTTGGCTAATATAAAGTTCTTATTCTAGCATTCAAACTATTACAATGTTCTAAAATATATCAAAGACCAAAACTCATCCATTGATTCATTGAACAGAGAGATTCTCAATAATAAAAACATGAAGCTGAAATGACAAAGAGAGGCTAATTTCTCAAATATATATATGTATGTGTGTGTATTTTTTTTCTTTGGATCTTTCTCCGTTTGACAAAATTCAAGAACTAAACTGCAAACATCAAATCCATTACAGAACTCCTGAAGAACTTTATTGAAAAACGCTAATGAAACTGCAAAAACACATTCGCCAGAGGTACTCAAATCCCTTAGGTATTCGTTCTTCTTACCACCTGAATGTGACAAGCTCTAGTCAGATTCAAGCTGCTTAATCCTTGCCCTCAGAGTGGCTATTTCTTCCTCCAAGGCCGTAACTTTGTCTGACCCACCTGCATCTTCAAATCCCTGACCTTGTTTCTTGGCAGTCTCCATGGTCTTCCTTCTTATACGGAGTTCTTTAATATAATGGTGTAATTTGTCTATAATTAGTGATAGGAATAGCAATCCCCCTGTAAAAAAAGTTACCCACCATTAAAAACACAAAGTTTATTATCAGACCAAAAAGGAAGTGAGAGACATCCCCAGTGAACTTCTAGCTGAATAATGAAGCATACAACAACTTTTGGAAATTACTCTGAGATGTAAAAAACCATAATATCAAGGAAACAAACGAAAGTTTACACTGCAAGAGGAGAATTATAAAATACATGATTCAGGTGTGAGCGTCAGCTATGAGTAAGTATACGACACGGGCATGGTTAGATTTTTCTAAGATTTTCCACACCTTTAGAGATCATATCCTCAGATCTATGTGTTCAACATAGTGTTTAAGAAAAATGAAGGTTCCAAGTGCTATATGTTATATATAAGGCTAAAAAACAGGTACCATTGTCCTGTTTTCCCTCCATTTTTGAAGATAAATAATGTATACATTTCAGGGAATTGAATAAAAAGTAAAAGGGTATTGATATTATTAGAATTTGGAACCTGAATCAAGTCCTGCCTTCGCCACCCTAATTGCATAAAGAAGCAATTGAATCAAACCAATTTATTTTGACAATTAGGTCAAACAATAAGCATTCTAGAAAAGAAAATAAGATATAAACAATCATAATAATTGCATACCGTATGGTAGAAGGAATCAAGATCCCGGATAAAAGTGAAAAAAATTAGGATTAGATTTTAGAAGAACTATGGAGGAATTAATTAATTAATTACCCATGAGAGTAGTTTCGAGGAGGTTTTTGGCCATGAGAATCTCGTCCGTTAGAGAAGCGTTTCCATCAACGATCCAGCGTTTCTTGAGCATCATCATGCTGAATATGTACGACGACATCACAACGGATACTGTTCCGCCCACCGTCTTCACTATGACCGGACCTCGTCCCCTCTTGGCCCGATCCAGAACCATTAACACCAGCTTCCTTAACGGTGTCTTGAAGCATAGTACGATGATCACCGCCACCTCTGCGAATATAACCGTGAACAACAACTGTAGCATCTTTAAACGTTATTCCTTTTCTGGAACCCCAAAAAGAAGATCAAAATTAAAAGGAGTAATGCAAGCTCTTTCAGTAACAACGAACCCAACACCGAAAAGCACAAAAACAGATTAGTTTTCCATTAAAGAAGAAGATGAAGGAGCGCGATTCTCGTACGCAATTTTATTTTTGATCTTTAAGTTCTTTTTTGGGTTAAATTTCTAAAAGCCTCCTTACCTTTTTGTTTATTTGAGATATTTCTTCTTCTTTTGAATATTCATGTAAGACGTATTTTAGAATTATACAGATAGTCGGATGGATCATATCATCGATTTTTTATCGACCAGTCCAACCAGTCTGATTGTTGGTCTGATTGATAAGTATTAATAAAATTTTGAAAAATAGGGAAATCTAGAAAAAAAAATTGGAAAAAATAAGAAAAAATATTTAAAAAAAGCTTTTATGAACTAGGTTTGAGTTGGTTGGTTATTGAGTTTAGGGTTGAGCTTTTTTTTCTCATTTTGGGCTAAGAATTTTGGCCTAAAAATTAAAAAAAAAAATTGGTTCAATTTGGTTTTCAGTTTAAAGCCAAATTCAATCATGGTTCAAACGATTCAATCAATTCAATCATTTTATTTGAATTAATATATCTACTGGTCCAATTCAATTTAAATCAACACCTTTTAGGCTGCTTCTTGTTTTCTTTTTTGAGGTAAAAAGTAAGGAATATGGTTTGTCCAGAGATCGGACCTAAAATCAATTTCAACTAAATACTTAGAACTTATTTTCTTGTAATCAGGACTATTTAGGTTTTCAAAGTTTAGATTAATATTAGATATGCTAACAAGGCTGCCCATAAGCTTGCAAGAGTCGCTTTGTTACATGCGGACTACTTTGAAAGGATGTTTGGTTCGTCGAATCTTAGATTTTGTTTCGTAATAGAATTTAGGGGAATGTAATTACGGGTGGAATGTAAGATTAACTTATTTGTTTCATTTTATTGGAATGTAAGGTTCATATGTTTGGTTAACAGAATATAAGATTACCTAAAAGAAAGTTTTATATATTGCCTTTATTATAAAATATGGACTCATTAACCAACTAATTAAGTCAACTATTAAAAGAATGTTGCATGTTAATTCACCAAATTGTCAATCATTCTATAATCCTAATAGCTAGAAAAAAAAAAAACCTAAAATCATGTAAAGAAAAAAAAAAGAATTTGATTGAAAGCTATGACCTCAATCAAATTTTCTATCAAAATGACAATTTAACTCACAAACAACAAAGCAAATGTAACGACCCAAAAGTCAGTGATGTCGAAAAATACAATTTTAAGACTCCATTTCTAAAGACCGATAAAAATATTTACGGAATTATATTATACATGAATTGTAACATCCCAAAAACTGGGTTAGAAGAAATTGAGTTGTGAAATCAAGAGTGGTCATCTCTCGATTTATGAGTTAAGATCTTGGAAATTTTAACAAGTAAATTGATTCGGTTTAGTGGTTAGGTGTTCTAGTCATGTGTGTGAGATTTTGAGTTTGAATCATGTTCCTTGAAATTTTGCTTTTGTATACCCTTACTATTGATCGTCTGGCATAAGCTCTATTTCCGATCAACTAATAACAAGAATGAGCTTACTGGTTCAATGGTTAAGCTTTTGTATACCCTTTAGTCTTGTGTTTGAGTCTCTACGTAAGTAATGGGGAAAAATTTTGCACTATTTCGTAATTTTGTTTGTTTTGTTTGATTTTAAAGAAAACAAGTTAATTAACTCCCGATGCTCATATTCACAGAATGTCCTATTCTCCTTCTATTTTTCTTTCTTTTATTTTTTGCTCCTTTTCCATTCAATTATACTTTTTCCTTTCTTCTACTTTGTTTTTCTGTCGTTGAATCCTTCTGTATTCGTTACGCCAAGTTCCTTTGTACGATTAATCTTCAATTGAACTGTAAGTGTCCTCTGTCAAGTTTTATTTGCTTGAGTTTGATGATGGTCGAAGTTACGTCTTTTTCATTTGGAATGGATTCTGATTTGTGTAAGTCTTTACTAGATGAAGTTCTCAAGAGTAACGTTCTTTCAACATTCTAAGTTTGTACTGTTGATTTCGTGTCGAAGTTCTTTGACATCATTTCGGGTTTGGATGCTAATCTTAATGATTGTTTCAAATAAGTCATTTGATCTATTGTTGTAATGTTGTTTTAAGGACGGGAATTCATCCTTATTGCTTCTACATCGAATCTGTGTCAGGTGGGTATCGATAACCCAACTTTTGTTTCGAGTTTTGTTATCGATAAATTGATTGTCGACACCACATGGCCACGTGCCAAGCCGTGTGGTAGGCCATACGAGCCACACAGTCATGTGCCAGGCCATGTGGCAGGACGTGTAACTCACTGTTCTTGAAAATTGGAGGCATAAGAGCGTGTGTCCAAGTCGTGTGTGGTTATATGTTATGCGGGGTTCACACGGGCCAATGACACCGATGTGTGTCCAAGCCGTGTAACTCACTAATTGTAGATTAGGACCACACGGGCAGGTGACACTGGTATGTGTCAGGTCGTGTAAGACACACGAGCCAGCTATCCAGGCCGTGTGAAACTACACAAGCATGTGGACCAATATTTGGATTTTTTCCCCTTAGGCCACAAGCGTCGTTCAAAATGAATGTAGGCCTACTGTAAGGTTTGTACAATCTGAATTAGGTTATATAACATTATATCTGATGATCTGGTGATGAACACCTTGTAATCTGTACGTATATCCGTTATGTTCGAACCTAAATAAGTAGGATCTGTCAGAGCGGAATGTGCTCATGTTTAATGTATGCGAATTATCTAGGTGCGATGTGTATTCTGTTAAGTTTGATGGTACGCCTCTACGTTACTCTATTGCCTAAAAACATGTGACATAGAATATGCTGAATTGATTGGCACTGATTCTGATTTACAACCATGCATGTGACTTCATGACAAATCTAATATTATTTGTTAAGTTTTGATCAATCTATTTTATAACGCATGGGCTTGTATGCCTATTAACTCTGTTATTGTATGATAGCATGAGTTACATACTTATCACTATGCTTCTATATATGCATGTCATGACACATTGCATGAGGCTTGGGATGATGTAAGGAGGAAGTTTCTTGCAGTTTAATGATCTGCATTATCTGGTGGTTTATTCACGTACCTATTCTGGCAGCTTGACTGCAATATAGTGGCTTGACCACCTATATCTGTTCTAGCAGTTTTAACTGCAAAATTCTGGTGGCACTGTCCACAAATATCTGTTGGTGTGATTTGGTTGGACAAGTTCTAGGAGAACTCTATCTTGGTGTGTAGCGGAGTTGGGTAGATTATTTTCTGATAAATCTACATTCTGATCTATTTTGAAAAAAATACTACATCTGCATAATTACATACATCTTTTGCGTAGCTTTGTTCAGCTCTGCTCTGTTCTGTTTAGTTAAGCTCTGCTCTGTTCCACTCTGTCATGTTCTGCTCTGTCCTGTTCCAGTAGGTTTGTTTTGTTCTGTTATATTAGCATGATGGCAATCTCCGTGATACTTTGGTCTATTCTGTTCTAGTTTATACTCGCTATTAAGTTCTCTATGTTACTCTGATTTATATACTATGTTTTGTTAATTGCAATTGATGTTGGTCATACACTGGGCTTTATAGCTCACCTTTTGGTTTTATATTTGTGTGTTCAGATAAGTCTCTGACTTAGGACCGGATGGTATGTGGGAGGTCGGATTGTTTTGTAATAATGTAAAAATGCTTTTGATCTTTTGGGTTTGTAGTTTATTTCTGAGGTTGTCTTGACTTTTGCTAAATTCGTCAGTAGTTGATAATTTTTAACATGAAACTACAAAACCACTCAAGTTGACAAAACGGATTTCGATTTTCAATGTTAAACTCCAAAAAGATTTTTCCGCCATGAATCAAGTAAAGTTTTGAATGTTTTCTGGATAATTACTAAAATCAGTTTTCAATACGTTGGTGTAACTCGTCCAAATTTGGCTTAAACTTCTAGGTTGGGTTTGGGGTGTTACATTTATTGAATTTTGGATAGGTAATTTTGCCGAAATAGTGATTAACTAAGGTTTAGAAACTAAATTGTAAAGTCCAATTGCTATAAATTTTTTATTAAGAAATGAGTTGGGGGATTTATATAGTGATTAAACCATGGACTAAGATGGAAAATTTACCACACTAGAAATGTTAGTGGACGGTAGATGGATGTTATAAAAATATATTATAAAATTTTAATTAGTTATATATTAAGAAGTTAAAAAAAAATAAAATTATATGTATATTTATTAGAAATCGGTGGGGGGGAGAGAACATCATCTTCCCCACTGAAATTGAGAGAAATTTAAAAGGAAAACTGCATGGCCGATTCTCAAGCTTTTATTTCATCAAATTGGTTAGTTCAATTTAGTCTTTTTCTTATAATCTTTACATTTTTGATATCATGGGAGCTTAATCTAGCTAGCCCATGTATCAATTTGTAAAACTGTTAAAGTTTTGAAATTTGCTATAGTTGAGAATTGAAAGTTTCAGGTGTTAAATTGATAGATTATAAGTTTAGGTGTGAAAAAGGATTAAAGTGTAAAGTTTAATTGATAGTTTCATACATTAGGAACTAAATTGAATAAAATGTAAAATTTGCCATAGAAATAAGAAATAGGAGGTCCCTAATGGATTATAGTGAAATCAGAATTAAATTTGGAGTTTTAATTTGAAATTTATGTTAGTCTTGTTTTTAGGGACTAAATTAAACAAAATGAAAAATTTGTATAAAATGAAAATTAATTATTAATTTGGTTGGATATTGACAATATTGTATGTTTATGTTAATACATAGTTAACATCGACTCAGATTCCTCGAGAAGAAAAGGAAAAGCTAAAGTCGTCGACGAATAGCTTGAAATTTCGATTTGTATTTCTATGATTCGATTGAGTTTCATTATTGCTTGTTCTTGTTAAATTGCATGATTTAGTCATGAGGTAAGTATATAATGCTTGTATGAGTTAAGTTGAGATGACTGATATGGTATATCGAGATAAATGACTAAATCAAATAGAATAGAAAGTTGTATAACTTACCTGATACATGAAATTGGTATGAAATTGAGTTGAGAATTGTTATATACGGTATTGAAATATTAAATTGATGATGAAATTGAGATTGGTAGAATGTAAATTGAACTTATAAGAATTGAAAATTGGTTACCTATTAAATGAATAGGTTATACTTCGGTTTATCCGATGACGCACCGTGTGTACCAATATAATTGCTTCGGCTTGTCCGATGATGTGCTGTGTGTGCCAGTATAATTGCTTCGGTATGTATTTTTTTACATAAAAATTTTATTCGAAAATGTATGTATTTTTTTTTTTACTTAGAGAAAGATATTATTTTCTTTTTTTTAAAAAAATTTTTAGTACTAATAATTTTTTTAGAATTTTACTTGCAATAATAATTTGAATTTATTTATAATATCAATAAAACAAACAAAATTATAAAATATTATAAAATATTTTTAAAATATTTTAATTGATACATACAACCAAATTCGTGCATCACCAGGTAAGAGAACTTATATTAACTAGCATTCGGATGTTATTGATGAGACATTTTTGAAGTGTATTCATTGCTAAAAGTAAAAGTTTGTAGATGAATAAATAATATGAATAGATGAATAAATAATATGAATAATCTTTGATTTTTTTTAAATAATAACCATAAGTTAAATGTGTTTTATATATGATTGCACATTTTTTACTCTATTTTATAAAGGTTGAACTAGAAGTGGTTTTAACTAGAAATTAATTATGTCATACGCAATATGCATGATTAATTTTTCTAGTCATAGAATAGTGGAAAACATTAGTTGATCTCATAAAATCACTATTCTAGCACAAAATCTTTTAGTGGAAATGTGAATGTAATAATCCTATATTTGAAAGCGAGATCATATTATGCATGTTTCTGATGGTGCACATGATACTTATATATATATATATATATAGCTTGGATATGATCTATAATCTTATAGTCTTATAATTTTGAGACATAGTAAAATTTTGAAATTCACTTTAAAAGTCATGAATCAAAGATCTTGTTAGTATGAAAATACCAATATTAATGCTATTTGACCTATTGTAGTAATGGACATGGTTTTGATTATAGTCACAAAATGATTAAAAATATCCATGATAAAAAGTGTATAAATGTGTGATGTTGTAGTCAAATAGTTGGATAGTTGATGATCCTTTAATATGACTATATACTAAAATATATTAAATACCCTTGCTTTGTTAAGAAATAATGTTATTTGGATATGCATATGTGATAAGTTTTAAAGGTCATCCATTGACAATGAAATGAGGTTATGGAAAATAGGAAATATCTTGTCTAGTTTCACCAAGGGATTTGAGGTCTCTTTGCAACATCTTACTTGGTGAAAATACGTGATCATACCAATAAAGTGATCATTGTTAATTGATATATAATCATACAAATGGTATTCTTGATAGCATTCTTTTGCAAAAGAATGAATAACATAGTGAGATATTGGTCTTGTGAACTTTCAAAACACAAATAAATATAAAATTTCACCATATGATATAGAAAATTAATATAGCTATGTTGGCAATTTGGAAATCTAGGAATGAGGTACAAGTCCATACTATTTGAGCCACCCATGATGGAAACTCGATTCAACGCTTGGTATAACGTTAAGTCTTAAGTTCAATGAGATAAAGTACATAATCAGTATGTGACTGCTAACACTATAAAACATTATATAATATACCATCACAGGGTGAAAAGTGCTAGGTATCCATAATGATGGGGGGATGAGTATTACATTCTCAATAGACCCATAAAATAAATATGTTAGATTCTTATAATTATGGGAACAATCTCGATAAGATCTACCTATGTGAGTAGAAATGTGGTCGCTTCTAGGAGCTCAAGGGCTTGACTTTAACAACATGAAAAGAGGTTACAAACACATTGTTATAATAGTGTCCCTAGATACCGTGCATTGATTGGTGTTGAAATCGCTCTGCGAGATGTGTTCGGTTAATCAAATGAAATAGTTGGTTCAAAGCATAGTCTACCATGCAATTTTGATTAACTATAACATGTTTTCACTAAATGAAAGTTCAATCTTAAGACCCCTTCATTTCTGCAATTGATTTTCAAGATTATCAAAAACTAAAATATTTTGAAAATGCGGGGAGGGGGAATTGTTGGAACATTTTCAAAATATTTATAATGGTCCAATAGTTATAATTGAAAAGTTACAAGTGATCCAAAAGTTGTCACTTGGTTATCAATTAAGAGTTGTCACTATTTATAGTGATAATTTATGTCTCTTGTCAACAAAAGTTATATCACTTAATTAATAATAAAGAGTCATAATTATTCAAATATATATCTATTGAATAATTACGTTTATTGCTAAAAGATTTGACTATTCATTTGGATAAGAGACATGAGAACTCCTATAAATAGAAGTTAAATTTCATTTATTTGGCACACCAAAAACACATCAAAAGTTGAGAAACAAAAGTTTATTTTTATTCTCATCCATCTTTTAATATTCCTAAACTGTTCTATAAAGAATTACTGTAGAAATTTTTTTATAGAAATTGATATTCTTGCTATGCTCTATTCAATACTCAATGAACTATTTCTACTAGTGCAAAACGTAGACAACCATTGAGTTTCATTAAATTCTCAAGGTTCATTTACCAGTAACTCTTTTGCATACCAAATTATAGGTGGGACAAATTAAAATCTTGAAGAAAGTGACATTAATACACGCACATAAATTTTTTTATCTCCATACACCAACAATAACAATATACTATAAAAAAAATTTAACTTCTTATAAATTAATCATTACAAGCTAAAAAAACACACATAAATTTTAAACTTTCAACTCTACTATTATCTAATTTTTAATAATTTTATATTTTTCTAACTATTTCAATATCATGTATATGGCAGGTTAATATAATTTGTGTGACATCATCTGTCTAGTCTCTTGAGCGACAGTCAAATTAACGCTCACTTATAAGTAGCTAAAAAATACTAATTTTAATAATCACATTTTCCCTTTACACAAAAATCACGTTTTCAAACCTTTCCATCTTAGTATAAGCTATACTTTATAAAATTATATATAAATGAATAATTCATCTACATAGATCCATCCATATGGGGCCAATCACAAAATCAGCCTCCCTTTTCGTTTTATCCATATTACATCATGATGTTTAAATATATATAATGAGTTATTTAGTTGTTGATGTTATTTGAACTTTTTATTAATTTTTCGTTTTTTTAATTTTTGAATTTATCAAATTATTTTTAAAATAGATATTTATTAACTTTCTGTGTAAATTGTAAAGTTTAAAATGAAAAATTAAAATAACTTTTTTATTAAATTAAAGGAACAAATAAGTGATTATTACAAAATAAAAAAAAAATTATGTCTTACATCATGGTAGCTCAGAATGAATATAAAACTCCACTTTTTAAAATCAATTTGATCTTATCTTTGCAATATGAAAATAAAACTTCATATTAATTCAAACTATGACTTCATGTTCTAAGTTCTAATAACCAGTTTTTAGTCAATACTCAACAAAGATGTTCATTTGATCAACTGTTAAAATTATGTTTGAATGGTTACATATACATATACACACACAAAAGAATCATTTCTAAGATGTACAAAAAAATAAAGAATCATTTATAAGCTTATATATCAATCAAAATAGTTTGCTTGCAAATTCTTCACTGCATTCTGCAATTGCTGCAAGTTGCTTAAGTTCTGATAGGCTCCTCCCCAGCTGCAAAGCCACCTTCATTTCAAGGATTTCTCCATTTTCTCTTCTCTCAACATCTTTCTCATTGATATTTGACATTATGTTCTCTTCAATCAGCTTAAAGAATCCGGCATTACCTCGATACATCTCGAACACCATTCCGACCTGGCCGCCATGTTCCAACGAGTTCACCGCGGTAGCTACTGCACCTGCTACGACTCCCATCATCACAGGCCACGAACAATCAGTAATGCCCACGAAGGAAGACCCCAAAGCCCCTAAAATGGTTAACAAGGGACCTGATATTGCCAACATTTTATTAAGTTTCAATGCTTTGCTACCCAAATCTATATACTCAGCCAAATCTTTCTGCTTCAAAACTCTAACAACTTGCCTCATTTCTTCCTCTAGCTTTCTGGTCCAACCATTGTTTCCCTCTATTTTCCCAACAAATCCTTGCTTTGACCTTTGTTTTGGCCACCACCTTGCTGGTTCAACTTTTGAAGGGAATTTTTCAAGCATAGAACCCAGTAAAGGAAGTGGATATGCCTTAGCAAGAGCTAAAACTTTTTCCATTGCTTCATTAACATCATTTATATCTGGTTTGCCAAGAGCTAATGTTGTTTCAATTTGAACACGGAGCTGCTTGAACAATCTCGCAGCATTTCTTTGTTCTTCTGCAAGTTGGGATGGTTGAATCTTGTTCATAACCAACAACAAACCCGTGGCTGCTACGTAAAGCACAATGGAAGATAGCTTAAGTGCCATCAAAGGTGACCCTTCCGCAGCTAAAGCGGCTAGCCCGGCCATGGTGGCACCACTGAGGGTCATGGCGTTGATGGAAGTCAAAAGGAGGCGATTCCAATTATCACGCTGCTCTCCAATGTTCTTATGCATCTCCACTCTATCTGCAACAGCCTCCATGATAGCATAAAGCTTGGCAATCACCCGAGGATCATCAGATGATTTGGTGCCATGTCTAGCAATAGGATAACCGGTTCTCGTTTCCATTTCGTCAACTAAATATCTGCTAGAGAGCTTCGGGTGAGAGACTACACCAAGGTGGACCCTTGGTGCGTTAACTCTCGCACCAACTATTTCACGATGACAGCGCAAGGAAGGAAAACTTTTTGACAACAACAGGCTGCTTGAAACTTGAATGCCTGCCATGGCTTGTTTAAGTTTAATCTAAGAGCACCAGAGTGAATTGGGTTTTAATAGGAATGAATTCTATATATATGTAGATATGGTCTAATCGTTGAAACTTGAACATTTGAACAAGATTTATGGGCTTCCTTCGCTGACTTTCAACGGTAATAACGAGTAACAGATGTTGAAACAGACAACAGCATGGGAGCTGACCATGGCTGTCTTTTGTCTTAACTCCAACCCCAATGCCAAAGCTGCTACGTACATTGAAGAAAACAAGACCATATATAGCCAAAACTTATATTTTTGTTTAATGATAATTTAGTCAAATTATTCATGTGTACACTATAAATTAATTCTCCCCCAAGAGCAATATCTGGGAATTAGAAATTCTGCAATAATCCTAACCACATTTTCGTGTTAAAAATAAATTTCGCTGAAACTACTAGAAGTCATGTATTAAAGTATGTGAAACGTGCTTACCAAAAATAAATAAATTACAGTACTTAAGCATTTTAAAATCATTTCGTTAATTTTTTTTTCTTTTGTTGTTGACTAATTATTTCGTTAATTAATACAGTCGAGGTATGGAAAAGGTCAGTATATCACTTCTCAGCGAAATCATTCTTTCTCTACTAGTGTTATCGAATCTTACGAAATCTTTTGCTGAGGGTATAAGCAAGTGATCTATATCCAAAAAGTTTTTGGTGCCCATAAGTCCTCAAGGTTTCTTCACCTTCCGATGCACTCCATATCTTCAAACACACAATAAGTGCCTACCAATCGGTGTAATTCCAACATAACAACACCACATACTCATAACACGAATCCAAACTGAAACATAAAATATCAAACGCTAAAATTCATAAATTTTGTATTACATCTTGATGAAAAGTATAATAATTTTTCTAATTAACATATTACTGATGTTTAAAGGACTATAAGAATATGCTAACTCGAAATCAAAGGTTTAACCCCAATGACGTAGGTGGAAAACTACAATTAACTTTAGCGGGAACTCCAATGGCAATGGGTTAGAAGTATATAAAAAAAACCTTAATGGTTGTACAGAATATAACCAAAACAATAATTGTCAATTAATATTTATATGACATAATCAACGTTTAAACCTTGTTGACAAAGTGCATATTCATATTAGAAGATTTAGATTAAGCAGTAATTAATTTTACAAAACACATCAAAACATCTTACATAATAAATCATAGTTATGTATAAACAATTATTTGAATATAAAAATATATCCAAAGATCAAATCTCGAAATGAAATCACATTCTAAATTCATATCAAATCATATAATTTGCGTACATAATGTAACTGAGTTTGGATGAGATCTTTTTCCTACTATCAAATTTAGGCTTGATCATGAACTATTTGATATAACCAGTATTGAATGGGGATTTGTTAAAGAAATAACAGTCCAAAATCTTTCTTTTCATTTATTAAAAGATTTTCCTGCTATAGTAAAATCTAGATTAATAAATTTTACTAATATAGACGATTTTGTCTATTATTTTCATATAGAAATAAATAGTTTTATTGGTATTGTTGAAAAAGAAATTTTATCAGCCATATCAAATTTGAAATATTCGTACTATGCTTTGGAGAAGATCCCTCTCAGCAGTTGATGAAGATCAACAACACTTGGCAAAAACCATTGACAAGTGTTATAAGGAATTTTCTAATTATCAAATCCAAGCCGGAATTGATTTAATGACCAAGGCCTAGTATCTACTTCAACAAAATACTTATTTTCTAAAACAGAAGATAAAAATGAGCAAATAGAATATTTAGAATTAATAGAAGAACTTTATGAAAAACATAAAGATCTATTTACAAAATATAATTATCACTATATGTTAAATTATGATACTACCAATAGTAGTAGTAGCTCTAATAATTCTGATGTAGATATTAATGTTACTAGTCATAATTCTAATGAAGAAAACACTTCAACAGAAGAGCATGAAAATATAGAAATTCCAGAACCTATGGATACTGAACAAGCAGATCCATATGATTATGAAATACCAAAACCTAGGAAAATTGATAAACAAGATCCTTATGGTAAAAGAAAAATAGATTCAGATCTTCAAAAAGATGATCATCTGAAAAAAGTTTTAGAATATTGGAAAAACCAATATTTACCAATAGAATTAAAAACAATTCATTTTCCTAATAAGTTAAGTAAAATAACTAAAGATACAAAAATAAAAGACAAACCAATAATTCAACAAATGAAATTTGGAAAAAGGATATTATTACATTTTTACATTTCCAACCCAGGAAATATTATACTTATATTGAAATTACAGGAGATCAAATGGTCAGCTTCGTCCTTTGGAACAGCAAAATTCAATGTCAACAGCGCTGCTCGATGAAAACTAGGTTTGGCTGGCTTCGGTGGAGCGTTGAGGGATCATTCCGGGAAAATATTAGAGTTATTCTCAAGACCTCTTGGTATTATGGACTCTAATGAGCCTGAACTCAAGGAAATTTTGATGGCATTGCAAATTTATGCTTGTTCTCGGCGGAGAAATTTGTTCAGTTTGATTGTGGAATTGAACTCTCGAATGGTTATTTCATGGTGGTTTAATCACACTAATCAACCTCGGAAATTCTGGGACCTATATAAAACTATTGGTGCCATTTGTTTAAAGCTAAACCGTGTGGCATTTGATAATGTCTTCAGAGAAGCAAACAATCTTGTGGATGCCCTCGTCAACAGTGACACTGATCGAAATTCTTTATTCCAAGTATGCTAGCTCGGGGGTGGCTAATAGATTATATTTTGGTGAATTTGTCTCTTTGGCATATTCCTTGGTCTGGTTTTTTGTTTTTATAGTTCATTTTGTAACACCCTATACCTGTCTCGCTCGTCGGATTTAAGATAACAAGATATCACATTTGTTACCGGGGAAAGTACAATTTCATTTACATATTAAATAAACAAACCATTATATTTCAAACTAATTTAAATACATTATTTAAATAAATAAGGGTTATAAACGAGCTTATGAAAGCTCCCATATTAATCTGATGATGAATGAGGGGTTTAAATGTAAAATAATCAAAATAGAGGTGTGCTGTCGTGACACCAAATGCAGAATTCTGATGTTGTGACATCATATAGGATGTGTCATGACCTTGAAACCAGAATCTCGATGTCGCTACTTCAATAACATCGCGACCTTGAAAGTAGGGGAAACTCAATATCGTAACTTCAACAAGGGAGAGACATGACTACAAGGACAGAAGCTCAATGTCACAATACTAAAAGGGAGTGTCACCTTAAGGCAGTTTTCCTCGATTTTCATCTTTCAACTCAAACCTACAAATCACACCACTCAAATGGTCTAAACGACCCAAAATCTAACTCAACTTATCTTAAAACAAATTATCATATTTATATTTGCATCCAATTGAATCTCATACATCATACATATACTAAATGAGCACATACACCCTTGTTTTACTAACTTTGATCATGACCATGCTATTTAGTATATATTGTCATTTACAAAATGTAACATTCTTACCAATTGTACCAAAACATCCAAAATAGACCTTAGTATCAATTCATGACCTTAGGTACATGTCAATTTTCATTAAAAAAAAAAAAACTCATATGAACTTTGTTGAGTCAAGAGTGAGTTTTGGACTCTGTTTTACTCCTCAAGACCTCGAGATCTAACGATACCTGCGCATGGAAATAAGCAAACCGTATGCTGAGCAATAGGATTCTGTGGTACTTTCATAATTTAAATAAATAATCAATAGAAACAATATATAATACAATCAATATATAATTCATCTATCAACTAAATCATTTTACATTTCATGTCTCAAGTGCATAACCTGATATAAAATTCCATTTGAAATTTCATACATTAACACATAATTTTTTTTATCATCATATCTCAATTTCATATATGGTATGTCATACTTTAATTCCATTCTTTTCTCCTTTTTATCTCAAATCCATATATTTGTTTAATATTCATATCAGCCCTCAGAGCTTGCTTTAACCAGTGTGCATGTTCTTTCACATGTCATCTTTTATTACTTTAACAATAACATACAATATACACCATTCAATGTTGGTATTTCATATCAAATGTCAAATAGCATGGTATATGTTTCATATTCCCTATTAACCGGACACGAACTTAAGACAGATACACGAATCATCCAACCATCACACCCAATATATCTGACAACCAATGCCTCATCGATATGCCCGAAGTATAAATTGCACTCCTCGCCTAATCGATATAAACCGAAGTAATGTGTGCTCCACACCTCATTAGAACATCAATATGCATTTTGCGCCCCATTAGTATATACCAAAATAAATCTCATACACTAATCTTATGGCACACCAACTATACCTGACTCTGCCTGAGATAGTTAATAGGGTAACCAATGTTTTCAAGTATATATATGACCCACAAATCATAATTTCATACATAATAAATTGCATCAAGCTAATTTTGATCCATACCATTTCATATCATCATATACATACCAAAGCATGAGCCAAGTAAGATTCTTACCTTAATTAAGATAGTTTGTAACAAGGCATATATATACATATTGAATTTAAATCGTTAAAGTACAAATCGTATTAGCTACTCATCTATGGCTCTCGCCCTTCCTTTCTCTTGAGACAATCCGACGTCGTCTTTAGCTATATTCGATAATTCAATTATAAAAATAGTATTAGTTTCCACTCAATCTCATGAAAAACATATAAACATATTTTGCATTTTATTCATTTGTCTTTATATCTAAAATACTCATATTTTTCGATATTTAACATCGAATCAAAATATTATTTCATATCTTTTCATTAGGGACCTTGTACTTTTAATATACAGCATAATTTCTTAATAGTTTTCGATTTATTCAATTTAGTTCCTAATATCATAAAATTATCTATAAAGCTTAACTTAATTTCTAAATCCTTAACATCATTCAAGCTTACAAACTAAAAATCTCTTTAAATCCAAACTTAAATTCATCAATTATACTTTAATGGTAACTTGCTAAACATCTAACAATTGAAGAAATTAATACATGGGTTAGCTAAATCAAGCTCCCATGCTTCAAAATTCATAAAATTTCAAACAAAATACAAGTTTACCTTAATTAGTTGGGACCAAAAATAGAGATGAAAACTTGGGAATTTTTCTTTCTTCCTAACTTGGGACGGCATAGCTAAGTCAAAAAATATGAATGTTTTCATCTTCCACTAACTATTTTTATTTATACTTTGATTAATAATATAATTAGACTTAATTAACTTGATTAACCAATGTTTAATAATTATAATCCAACTTAAATTAGTTAAATAGAAATGGAAGAGTTGATTTGGTCTCACCCACTAACTCATGCATTACCCACTAACTCATGCATTAATAATGGTTAAATAACCATTAGGTCCTTTAATTAATTGCTAATTGAGTCCTCAATCATTTTCTAATTTAAAACTCAATAGTGATTGAAACTTTGCAATTTAGTTCCTGAACTTTAATTAATGATTTTTCATATTTAATTACTTAATCATTCTTTAATATACTTCCATACTAACTTCATAAATCCTCATATTATAAGCTCACAAACTCGGTTCATGGAATTTGGTTTCGAACCATATTTTTCAACATCGACTAAGGTTAGGTTGTTACATCCTTATTGTAGATTTTGGCTATCTATTTTTATATTTCTCTATGTAGGTTTGGTGCTTTTCTCGTCCTGCACCTTTGTATGTTTTCTATTGTTGTTTTGGTAGTCATCTTAATAAATCCTTGCGGCTGAGCAAAAAAAAAAAAAAAGTGTACTTAATCCTAAACGTACAAGATTAAGTTGATTTTAAGGGTGATATCAAGTCACTTGGTTGAGCTCCTTAACTTAGCTCATCCCCAAGATAGGTAAAGTCCTATCCGGAAACCATATAAGAAAAATAAACTATAACACCCCGAAATTTGGGGTTAGTGGCTAGATCGAACAATTGGGTTTGTTGCTGTGTTTTATGTTAGAATGGGCCTACTGGTCTGGTGGTTGGTTGTGTTTAGTTTGCCTCTGGGTTCTGGGTTTGAATCCTCATGTGTGTTTGAGGAATTAATTTTATTTGAAATGGGCCTATTGGTCTGGTGGTTGGTTGTGTGTTAGTTTGCCTCTGGGTCCTGGGTTTGAATCCTCATGTGTGTTTGAGGAATTAATTTTATTTGAGTTTTATTTTATTTTATGTTTTATATTATATATATTATGTTATTTATTTTATGGTATTTTTATTTTTGGAAAAAAGGGTGGTTGTTCCCTAAAAAATCTCTTCTCACGTTCTTCTATTCGTCTTCACATTTTCTTATTTTTCAATTTCCTTTTATTTTCTTTTTGCTTCTTCCGCTTTGTCGTCTGTCAAGGGAGCTTTGTTTTCGAGTGTTCTGCTTGATTGGTTCCAAAATTGGGTAAGTTCTGTCTTTTGTTTTAATGGAGGAATTGCCTCAATTTTGCTGTGTTTCTTAAATTAAATTCTTATAATTAATTGTGTTTGTAATTAAGGTCTCTGAATCGGCTTGGTGGAGTGAGTCAAACAATTTTGGGTGTTTAAATCGCGAATTCAAGTGTGAGTTTCGTAACTTTTTAATTTAATCATGAATTATTGAATCAATTTTGTGAAATTTGGTAATCCCGGGTGTTCCGCTGATTGCATAATCGTAATGTTGTATTGCTGATAAATTGCATAAAATTCGACTAGTTAGGGTGTGTTTCTGCACTATTAGATGTTAAAAATCTTTTGATGTCGAATTTCGCGTTTTATGGGCTGTTTCGGTGTGGTTTCGTAACCACACGGGTGGCCACATGAGCATGTGCCCCACATAGGTGGCTCACACGGCCGTGTGAAATTGGGAATTAGGGTTTTTGGGCAAATTTTGGCTCTACACGGGCATGTGTCCCCACACGGGCGTGTGAGATCTCCACACTCTGCACTTATTTTTAGCACTTTTGGACAGTGAGTTACACGGACTACTCACACGGGCATCTGTCCCCTCCACACGGGCCTGTGTGGTCTTCACACAGGCGTGTGTGGCCTCCATATGGGCGTGTAGACCCCCACACAGCCTGGGCACTTCCACACAGCCGTGTGGCCTTATGTAGCCAATTTTTGTACTGTGTCTATTTTTGACTTGTTTGTGATCCTGTGTGTCGATTCTGTTTTGGCTTAATTTTCATTTTTCTATCTTTTCAATCTCACACTGAGCTCGTGTAGCTCACCCCCTCAGTTTCTCTTTTTTAGGTATTTTCGTATGTTGTTGCTGGACTTGGCACATCAGAGGTCTTGGATAGCCACGTTTAGAATTAGCTTTAAAAGTATTTTCATAAATTCCGCATTTATAAATAAATGGTTTGAACTGTAAGTTTTATTTTGAATATTTTGGTATGAATTTTGGTGTTTTACGCACGTAAGTGACTTTTGGACTAAAATTTTTGTAATATCGAGATTTTACAACGGAGAGTTTTACGTAACTTAAATACCATATGTTTTCTAGCTAGTTAAACTCAAATTTTACCTACAACCATTTCGATGATCAATGTAACCTCCGAGATTCGGTATAAACTTCTAGGTCGAGTTTGAGGGCGTTACATAAACTAACCATATTCTTGGAAGTAACTCCTAATCTTTTAGATAACAGTCTTACCAACTTGCGTAATACGTATTAAATTAGTCATATTTTGAGTTTAAAATACTTGAAATCATGATGGATTTAGAAATTAGACTTAAAAATTGTTTAGTAAAATATTGAAACTACCTTTAGTGCTACTGTTAGACAATGTTTACTAAAAATAAAATATCTTTAGTTACAAAATTCAGATCCTTGTTTTGTTTAATCGATTAAAAACTAAAGATGGCTCAAATCCTAATAAGTTTTATATAACATCCAATAATTCTAGCAATTTACCTTTCTTGTTATTTTCTAGAAGCATAAATTGATTATGTTTACTTACAAAACTCAATATTCGCTTATGTTTATTTCATGACAGAGTAGACTTAGGACCTTTCTAAACATATAATAGTCATGTCTATAATTCATATATTTTTTTAATCCATATATACAGATAATACAAAAATTTTCATATCATTCTTCTATATTCATAATATACAATTTAAGTTCTTTACCTACCATATCTTAAATCCAATAAAGGAAGCTTAAGTATTATATCTTATACGTGATAGAATAAAACCCAATAAATTTACCTAATCTATCAAGAAGAATCATGAGAAATGTATTTATGTTTTCTCATTAATCAACTGTGAAAAATATAACGTCGGTAATGACAAATATTTCGTAAAGAAAATAAAAATAAAGAAGACGCAGATTTTACGTGGAAACCCTTTCGGGGAAAAACCAGAGGCAGAGGAGAAAAAAATTCACTATGTCGAATTCGAGCCAAATTACAAGAGAAATATACTATGTCTATTTATAGGCTTGTAAAGCCATATTCTAATAGGAGTGTAGTAAGATTGAAACTCCTTATTCTAATCAATATCAAATAAATAGAGTATAATAAGGTTTAAAAAACCTTATTTAAAATAAAATAAAAGAAGTGTAGTTCTATAGGGATTCTTCTTTTATTTTATTTTACCATTGTATTTTATTTAAATAAGGATTCGGGTCACTTAATTCTAACAATCTCCACCTTGACACGAATTCTCAATAAACAAGTTCTTCATCGTGAACTCTCAACGAACAAGTTCTCCACCTCTTCCATAAAACCCTTGGGGTTTAACTTCAACAATGAACACCAACCAAGTCTAAGCAATGCTCAAACTTGGTTATAGGAAGTGACTTAGTAATCATATCTGCAGGATTTTCATGACTACTAATTTTGCTCACAACAATATCACCACGAGCAATATTATCACGAACAAAATGATACCGAACATCAATATGTTTTGTTCTCTCATGAAACATTTGATCTTTTGTAAGGAAGATGGCACTCTGACTGTCACAAAATACTGTGCTGATTTGAAGGTCTTCATTGAGCTTACTAAAGAGTCCCTTCAACCAAATAGCTTCTTTACAAGCCTCGATGTCGCCATGTACTCGGCTTGATTCTGGTAGACAAAACGACTGTAGTTTGTAAAGTAGCTTTCCAACTGATTGCACAACCTCCGATTGTAAAGACATAACTAATGAGAAATCTTCTTCTATCAAGGTCTCCAGCAAAACCAGCATCAACATACCCAATGACTCCATCTCTAGTTCTTCCAAACTGTAAGCAAACATTAGTATTACCTCGTAAGTATCTTAAAATCCACTGAACTGCTTTCCAATGTTCTTTACCTGGATTCGCCATGTATCTGCTAACTGCACTAACTACATATGGTAAATCTGGACGTGAACAAACCATAGCATACATGAGAGATCCCATTGCACTAGAGTATGAAACATGCGACATATACTCAATCTCATCATCTGATTGTGGAGACAAAGCCATGAAAGTCTGAAATGGGCTGCTAAAAGAGTACTAACAGGCTTAGCACTCTGCATATTGAACCTGCAAAGAACTTCCTCAATATACCCCTTCTGACTTAGATACAATTTACTTGCTTCTCTATTTCTGAGAATCTCCATACCAAGTATCTTCTTTGCTGGTCCCAAATCTTTCATCTCAAATTCTTCACTTAGTTGGGCTTTGACCTTTCTTATCTCTCCTTTATCTTTTACTGCTATCAACATGTCATCAACATAAAGAAGTAGATACACAAAAGAACCATCACTATTTTTCTTAAAGTAAACACAGCTGTCAAAACTACTTCTTTTAAAATCATGAGAAGTCATAAAAGAATCAAACCTCTTGTACTCTTCATCTTGGTGGATCAAGCTTCAAATCGTAAAGGGACTTTTTCAAAAAGCAAACATAGTCCTCTTTTTCTGAGACTGTAAAACCCTCTGGTTGTTGCATGTAAATATCTTCCTCAAGTTCTCCATTTAAAAATGCAGTTTTTACATCTAATTGCTCAAGCTCCAAATCATGCATGACCACAATACCAAGCAAAGCTCGAATTGAACTATGCTTTACAACTGGGGAGAACACATCTGTGAAGTCCACTCCTGGAATTTGACTATAACCTTTTGCAATAAGCATTGCTTTATATCTGGGTTCTTCAACTCTTAGAGTCTCTTCTTTCTTTTTAAACACCCATTTATAGCGAACAACCTTTTTACCTTTAGGAAGTTTCACAAGATCCCATGTTCTATTTTTATGGAGTGATTCCATCTCCTCTTGCGTAGCACACATCCACTTTTCTGAGTCTTCACAGCTAACTGCCTCAGAATAATTAGACGGCTCTTGGTTTGCATCTATATCTTCAGCCACATTTAAAGCATAAGCAACTAGATCAGCCTCGGCATACTTCTTTGAAGGTTTGATTTCTCTTATAGTTCTATTTTTGGCGATAGAGTATTGTGGTGAAGAAGCAACTCTATTCTCAATTTTTGTACTGGCATGAGGAGTCGACTCTATATTAATCTGATGCTCCACCTGCTTTTGATTTTCTTTATTGGAAGAGCCTTTAAGAGATAAGTTAGCTATCATAGCAGTTTCATCAAAAACAACATCTCTACTAATAACAACTTTTCTATTTTTAGGACACCATAACTTATACCCTTTTACACCAGCTTTATAACCAAGAAAACACATTTAATGGATCTCGGTTCCAATTTTCCATTATCAACATGAGCATACGCAGGACATCCAAAGATCTTTAAATCAGAATAATTAGCAGGATTACCAGACCATACCTCTTGTGGAGTCTTTTTCTCAATGGTAATGGATGGAGATCGGTTGATCAAAAAACATGCAATAGAGGCTACTTCGGCCCAAAACGACTTTGGTAAGTTGGCATTTGACAACATACATCAAACCTTCTCCATGATCGCTTACGTTCATTCGTTCGCAACGCCGCTTTGTCTTTGTGGAGTATGACGAATCGCCAAGTGTCTCACGATCTCTTCCGACTTGCACAGTTTATTGAACTCATCAGAACAAAACTCTAAGCCATTGTCTATGCGAAGGTATTTTATTTGTTTTCCCGTCTGTTTTTCAATCATAGTTTTCCAAGACTTAAATGCGGAAAACACATAGCTTTTCTGCTTCAGGAAGAATGCCCAAACTTTTCTGGAAAAATCATCAATAAAAGTTAGCATATAATTAGCTCCACCTCTCGAAGGCACTCTTGATGCCCCCCACAGATCTATTTAAATATACTCCAACGTTTCTTTCATGTTATGGATTCTTCTGGTGAATCGAACTCTCTTTTGCTTCCCAAAAACGTAGTGCTCACAGAACTTCAGTTTGCAAATTCCTTGCCCATCAAGTAGTCCTCTTTTGCTCAATTCTGCCATGCCATTCTCACTCATATGCCCTAGGCGCATATGCCAAAATTTAGTAATATCATCATCTGACAAGGAAGAGGAAGCGACAACTGCATCACCAATGATAGTAGAACCCTGCAAAACATATAACTTGGCAGTCTTTCTCTGCCCTTTCATCACAAAGAGGGAACCTTTGGAAATCTTCAAAATCCCACTTTCAGTTGTGTATTTGTACCCTTTTGAATCAATAGTACTTAACGAAATTAAATTTCTCTTTAATTCTGGAACATGTCGTACGTCAGTAAGTATTCTGACAACTCCATCAAACATCTTAACTTTAATTGTTCCAACACTTGCGATTTTTACACAAAGTATTATTTCTCATCAAAACAACACCTTCAGACACTGTTTCGTAATTTGTAAACCAATCCTGATTGGGACACATGTGGAAGGTGCAACCCAAATCAAGTATCCACTTTTCACTCACTTTAGAATTGTTGACAGAAGCGACTAGAAGTTCACCATCGCTATAGTCTTCTACAACATCAGCTTCACCGAAATTTTTTGGTTGTTTTCCCTTCTGATTCACAGCCTCCCTTTTAATCTTGTTCTGTAGCTTATAGCACTCAGATTTAATGTGCCCTTTCTTCTTGCAGAAGTTACAAGTTTTACCTCTGTTTGAAGACTTCGATCTACCTTTAGATTTACCGCGAGGATTCTAATCATGTGCCCTTCCACGATCATCATCACCATTCCGATCTTGTCTCCCGTGAACAATGAGACCCTCTCCCTGATAGTCAGTTTTAACCACAATATGTTTCATTTTATCGTACAACGTCAAAGAATCATAAACCTCATCAATTGTGAGAGACTCGGGGCTATATAAAATCGTGTCTCTAAAGGTTGAATAAGACGGGGGCAACGAACAAAGTAGAATCAACCCTAGATCTTCCTTATCATACTGAACCTCCATGGCCTCCAAGTTTGAGAGAATTTCTTTAAACACTGTTAAGTATTCGTGCACAGGCGCACCTTCCTCCAAACGATGAGCATAAAGACGTTGCTTCATATGCAACTTGCTAGTTAGAGTTTTAGATATACATATTTGTTCTAGCCTCTTTCATAATGCAGCGGCGGTCTTCTCCTTCATCACATTCTGCAAAATTTCGTTAGACAAATGCAGATGTAACTGTGTTAACGTCTTTCGATCCTTGCACTTCTTTTCTTCCTCCGTCAATGTCGAAGGCATCTTATCTACCCCTAGTAGGGCTTCATCTAAATCCATCTATGCAAGAACTGTCTGCATCTTTATCTGCCACAACGCGAATCTGGTGTTGCGATCCAACAGCGAAATTTCATACTTCAAAGACGCCATTACCGTGATCGAGATGAAAAACCCAGAAGCTCTGATACCAATTTTTGAAAAATATAACATCGGTAATGACAAATATTTCGTAAAGAAAATAAAATAAAAATAAAGAACACACATATTTTACGTGGAAACCCTTTCGGGGAAAAACCACGGGCAGAGAAGAAGAAAATTCACTGTGTCGAATTCGAATCAAATTACAAGAGAAATAGACTATGTCTATTTATAGGCTTGTAAAGCCATATTCTAATAGGGGTGTAGTAAGATTGAAACTCTTTATTTTAATCAATATCAAATAGATGGAGTTTAATAAGGTTTAAAAAACCTTATTTAAAATAAAATAAAAGAAGTGTAGTTCTATAGGGATTCTTCTTTTATTTTATTTTACCATTGTATTTTATTTAAATAAGGATTCAGGTCACTTAATTCTAACATCAACTACTCCTGATTCTTGCAATCTAACAAAATATTGATTTTGTAATTCAAATAAGACAATTTAATCTTATTCTTTTTAATTAGAGGACCCAAAATTTAATCTCCAAGCTTCCTTTTCTCTTTAGGTGTAACAACCCTCGTCCGACCCAGTCGATGACCCGAGTTACGAGATGCTACAGTAGAACAAAGACATTCAAATACAAAACCAACAATGAAATCTATTTTTAAAGTCGTTGTAATTCTATTTAGATCATACGCGTATATAGTAGATGTTATAACATAAATGAGACTGATCAAGTTGTAAACAACATTATTAGTTTCTGGTATTTTACAAATTTATACGAAAAATTTTAAACAAAACATGCCAAGATGGTCCATCAGAAAAATGTCTACCCAAAGTCTATCTGCCATGTTTTCTTATTACTTTATTATTATTCGTCCAAATAGTTTGCATTTGCAAACCAATTATTTAAAATAAGTTAACATATTTAACACATGTAGTTTTTTCGATTTCAAACGCACTAATAGTCTACACCAACATTGAACAAGTATCACAAAAGAGTATATACATATACATATACTCAACGTTCAAAACATCACCATTCATTCACATACAATTTCACCGAATAGTCCTTATATACATGCTACTTAACCCAATGTAGAGTTAAAATAATTCTACCAAAACAGGAACCGGATAATGTGAGTTGTGGATCTACCCGCCTACCGAGTTCTGTCAAAATCTCTATCAGGAAGGGGAAATTAAACGGGATAAATATTAAATATGCTTAGTAAGTACATAGGTTTAAACATTAAACTCACCTTGGAAAACATTCATACATATATATAACTTAATTAAATTCTTTAAGTTGTCAACACAATTCACATGTACAAGGTAAGTGTATTGCATTTAGACATATAACATATCCCAAACATTTTATTACTCATTCACACATTATTTCAACTCATATAAATCATACCGTTAACATTTATATTTCAGAAATATCCAGCTCGATAAATCACCATGAACAGAAAGGAATACGCAGGTGACCATCCGATAACACACCAAATTGCTCATAAGAGCTTTTCAACCAATAACACTCCAGATGCATATAGTGTTAAGCTCGTAGGCTAAATATTCTTCCCCGATAACACGCTAGATTGCTCATAAGAGTTTTCCAACCAATAACACACCAGAATCTCCGAAGATATTAAATTGGAAATTCGTAAAAAAATACAGGATTTCGGAAACCTTCAGTAAACTTCTTTCATTTTCTTCACATTTCCCTTCTTCTCGTACAATGCGCAAGTACCCGTATTAGCATGCCAATTGTACCATTTGTTCATTCGGGCAAAACACACATAATTAGACTTTCTTTTTACCATTTAACACATTTTCTCATCTTACCAACACAAGTTTACTAACAATTTTCCATTTACATTCACATTCAAACGTGTCATAAATAAACATAACAACACCCTATGAACTTACCTCGTACAGCAGTAGAACATGATATTAGATACTATTCCAAGAGTTTTCCTTTCCCTCTGTTATCAATGGGTTGATTTAATTTTTGGTCTAAATGTTAATACATTCAATTCATTAATGACAACACTTCAAACTTTAATAGTTTTAAAATTAGACATGAAAGTTAGCTAAATCGAGATACAAGAATCTTAAAAACATGAACTCATGAAGAATAGGCTTTGGAAACACTTATATGCAAAACCAATTAATCAAGAAATCTTAGAGCTTTTCTTTCTTCTACAGAAAACAATGGTTTCGGTGAAGGAAGACGAGAATGGGACTCTTTTTCCATCCATTTCAGCATATAACACTTAACATCTTAGTTTCATCATTAAATGAAAAATAACAGGTGTTTCCACTAAACATTGACACAATCAGTACTACTATGCAAGAGTGGTTATTTACACTTTGAACCTTGAAAATTTTTTATTAAACTTATTTAACTAGCTATTTGCTAATTCTTACGGTTTAGTCCGTACATTTTTATTTCTAACCTGCTAACTGAATTTTAGCAATTCAATCATTAATAAAACAATATAATGAACTCGCAAATATTATTACTCTATCATCGGAATTGTGTCCCCGAACTATTGTTTCTGACATTGCAGAATATCAGGTTATTACATTACGATTTTTCATTTTCCCTTAAATTTTTATTCTTTTTCTTTTCTCGAAGGAAGTTGTTACCTGGTGTGCTCTTGGGATTTTTCTCATTTTATATATATTTTTTTATATTCTTGTAAGTTGGATAAGGTAATTACCCCTTAAGATATGGGTTTCTAGACTGGCTATTATAATGATAATTTTGATATCACCTCTATATTTTTGAATCTTGGCACTTTTGATAATATCATATCATTGGCTTAACCATAAAAAAATCGTCTTAAGGCAACATTTTTGAACCAAATGTGATTGACTACAAAATGGAAGACTCTCTTTGGTAACTTACATACCCTAAGAGATTGAGAAAGGTTTGAGGTGTTTTGTTTTAAAGATACTTTCTGGTAGGAAAAAAGAGTCGAGCGAAAGCTATGATACAAAAATTAAGAATTATTTAATAAGAATGAAATCATGTACTGTGACTTTGTTTATCAACAATCTTCCACTAAGGCTTCACTAAAAAAGACTATGATTGGTGCTCCAATACCATGGTAGAGTTGTTGATGTATTTATTTCACAAAAGAGGAACAAAAATGGATACAATTTTTGTTTTGTTAGATTGTCATCAATGACCAATGCATGAAGGAAGATGTATAGATTGAATGGATTTAGGCTTATGGCTAGCAGAATCTATGTTTCTTTTGCTAGATTCAACAATAAAAGTGAGTATTGGAAGAAGGCTTAGAAACCTGCTAATGGTAGTCTTCAAAACAAGAAGAATAGAGGCAATGGTGAAGATGTCATCATCTTAGATAAATATGATAATAATAATAATAAACATGAATGAAAGTCATTCCATTGTAGGAAGGAAAAAGGGATTTGGATCATAAAGAAAAAGAAGATAGGGATTGGCATGCCAATGGGGATTTATGTGTACCTAGAGTCCTGTATCTGGAGTCTTGTACTTGGAGTTCTATTGCCTTCAAGCATTGCACACATTACATACATTCTTTGTTGCATTTGAGCTTAGCACTTTAGTACTCTTTGGTGTGTTTGGTGTCTTGGCGCTTTAGTGCCTTTTGGTGTGTTTGAGAGGGATGTGATTTGGTACCTAACACTATGTGCTCCTTTGTGTGTTTTGGAGGGAGTCTCGTGTATGTAATTCATTTCCCTAGTGTTTATTATGGGCTATTTGAACCAAAATATTGATAATAAGATGTGTTTATGACTATAAATTTCAAAATGTACTCTAAAGTGGGATATGTTAGAGAAATAATAAGTTAAAAGACTATATTTATATAATAAGGTTAACTATGAGCTACAAAACATGAAATTGTGATTAAAATTTAAGTCTCTGTATGCCCCTAACAGAGAAACAAATAGGGGATGATAAGATTTACTTAATGAGCTCATAACCAGTGGCGGAACCAAAAAAAAAAAAATTTGGGGGCAGAATTAAATTGTATATTTTTACGATAGTAAAAATGTAATTTCACCATTTTAATAATCTATATCTTTATCAGTTTTCAAGGATTAAATCAGATTTTTATTTTTTGAGGGGGCAATATCGCATCCTAAAAATTGAGGGTTAGTAGAATCAGCTTTGTGAACCGAAAGAGAGAGAGAGAGAGAGAGAGAGAGAGAGAGAGAGAGAGAGAGAGTCATGCCCAAACTTTTGAGATTATCTTTGTGTTTCTGGGGGAAAAAATGAGTTACTGGCCTATTGGTTAAATGTTGCTGAAATTGTCCTTGAAATCCAAGTTCAAATTCCTTCCCTTACACTATTTTTATTATTTTGCAAATTTTGCTTCAAACATGCAGTATCCCAATTTTTTTGTTTAAATTTGGTAAAATTATTTCAATAATGAGTAATTGGCCGAGTGTTTAAGAGACAACATGTAACAGCCCGATTTTGGGTCTAGTCAAAACAGTGGTTTCAGGACCACAAATCCGACACATTAAAATTTATTTTTAATATATTTTTTGTGGTCTACAGTTTTATGGAACAATTTCGTGAAAATCTTGTTCGAAAATTTTGACGTTTGGGCACTCAATTTAGTTAAAAGGATTAAATTGCAAAAAGTGCAAAACTTGAATTCTATATGCTAAAGGTGTCCAATTGCTATGAAATTTTAAATTAGAGGTCCTTAAATGGTAACTAGACCATTAGTTAAGTTGGTGGACAAAAATGGACATGGTTAGGTGAAACACCCCAAACCCAGCCCACGAGCCTCACCAGATTTGGTATGTTCCTTAAGAAAAACCGATTCAAATTCGTTGATTCTTTGAAAATCTTTAAGTGATTTTGGAAAACGGTTTGGGGTGGGCTCAAGTTGGAAACCAGTTTATTTTTGAATAAGATACTTAAACTTTAATTTGATAAAATTTTGTAACATAATAACATAATTTAACGTGCATGCATAAAATAAAGTTCATACTAAGGACTTATTACATCAAAACAAACCCAAAATACATTAAAGTGCTTAAATGAAAATAAAATGTCTAAATAAAAATTTCCTTGCTGAGCATGGCCACCACTAAGCTCCTACCGACCCGGTCCTTTACTGATCATCACCTGAAAAATGTTATTCCCACAACGGGGTGAGTCAACGGACTCAATGTGTACACAAACACTAAACACTAAGTCCAAAAAGATTCAAGCATATCAAGTCATACACATTCATATCAAAATATACAGTTAATGATGCATTCTCAAGCCCAAGCCTAGTTACCAACTGCTACACATCACCCGTACCAACGTGTACACCGTGGGGCCTACTAAGTCAACCCTCCATCCGCTACACACCATCGAAGGCAGTCGCTGCAGTCGACGTGCTCATCGCCCTTATAAAAATTCGTGACATAGCCACCAGATTAAATAATTGTGACCGAAGTCACCACATTCAGATATCGTGGTCTTAGATCACCACGTTCACTTCCCCTTTTTCATATAACCCGAATGCCCCATTTCACACATATCATGCATATCATGCCTTAATTCACATTCTTATCACTTTTCACATGTTAAATATAACATATATTCATAATCCTAGTAGGAGTAGGAAACATACCTTAGTACTTTGTACCATAGCATGGTACCTTAGCCATATTTTTCACATTCTTATAAACACTTATATATTACAACATAACCTTAAATCGATTAGGATTTTAGTGTGGGGTACACACCTGATTTACTTAAAGCTTTTAATCCAAGTTCTGAAAATCTGATCTAAAACTTTAGATCCTTAGTCCCTACATTCGGCCACACTTAGTATCTTTAGTAAAAGCCTATTCGGCTATAAAACCAAATCCCAGTAGGATTTGTACACTTAAAACCTACCTTGTTGTCGATTGACTTAAGAATCAAGTCCCGAAACTTTGTTGTATCCCTTCTTGCATTCGGCCAAACATTAAATTAATAAATGGGTTAGTTTTTCGGCTTTTGGAAAATAAGAAATAGATCTTAATCAACAAATAGGGCCTTGGCCGAAAATTCTTAGTCACTTACCTTACTAATCCAAATCCCGAAATTAATCCCTTGGCTATGAAGATGTCGCAAAACATTGATTGCTTTGAATCCCAAAGACTTCCTCCTTCAAGTTTCGGCCAAAGAACATGAATAGAATTAGTCCCTAAGTTTTGGCTATGGCTTTTTGAGGAGATGGGATATTCGGCTACAAGGGAATTGTGGATGAGAGAAAGAAAAAGAAGATTGGAAGAAGAGTAGGAGAATTTCGGTAGCTCCTTTATGCACCTAATGACCGAAGCCTTCAAAAGAAAACTCAAAGAAAAGAAACCTTTACACTTCTCATTCAAATTATAAACACATAAATCTACAATTATCTAATTATAAATTGAATTAATCCTTACCTATTCACAATAAATAAAATAAACCAACCATTTACCATCTCCCACCTTTTCCCTTTTATCACTTTACAACAAATAATAAAAATCCCCAATTATCCTCTATCTTCCCACTTAAAAAATAAATTAACCTTATCACTTCATTTAAAATTTAATAAAAATAAGCCGCCATTCTCTTATCCTACCCATACAAATTAATAAAAATAAAATAATCCATGTTACCTTCCCCCCCTCATGCTCCAATTAACTTAATTATTAGCATGCACTTGTATTATTTTATGCTATCCATACCTTGTGCCATCTCCCAATTGTTGTTGTTTTATTCAATTCATGGACTATCCAAACTTCCATCATTCCCATACTATAATATTTTATTCACCCATGGCTGTTCATTACTTAGTTTCAAGATGCCTTCAATTTTATTTTATTCAAGACAAACTTTGCCGTCCATCCCCTTAATTCATGGTCATGATTCTTCCATTTTCTCACTTGTTGATGCTCCACTCACAAACTCATGCTCTTGTTTATTTTAATTTCAACCACTATGCTCCATCTTTGTAGTTAGTGCCGTCCTAGTCTAGGCATTTTAAAAATGGTTTGTTTCTTTGTATTATTTAATCTCTCATGCCCTCTTTTAAGCTCTTGCCGTCCACCTTTGTTTGAATCCAATTGTACTTTCCATGGTGCTATTATTTTATACTTCACAAACTCCCTGCTTCCAATGCCGCCCATACTCTTTAATTTCTAAGGCTTTCTCCTATTTTCTAAAGTTCACAAATTCCATTATACACATTCACAACATACTCAAGCATGCTATTTTATAATTAAACATAAATGCATAAGCCCATTTTCAGGATATTACAGTTCTACCCCCTAAAAAATAATTTCGTCCTCTAAATTACCTGACTGAAATAAGTGAGGGTATTGCTGTCGCATTGCTTCTTTCGGCTCCCACGAAGCTTCCTCCGATCCATGATTGCGCCATAACACTTTAACTAGGGGTACTGACTTTCTGCGAAGTACTTTCACATCTTGTTCCAAAATCCGAATCGGCTCTTCCTCGTAGGACAAATCTGGTCTTAGCTCCACTTCTTTAACCGGAACTACATGAGATGGATCTGATCGATAACGATGTAGCATGGACATATGGAATACGTCGTGCATCTGCTTCAATTTCGGTGGTAACTCCAACTGGTAAGCCACTGGTCCAACTCGCTTCAATACCCGATAAGGTCCTATAAACCTTGGGCTTAACTTCCCCTTGTGACCAAATCTCATCACCTTCTTCCAAGGCGAAACCTTAAGGAACACTTGATCTCCCACATCAAATTCTATTTCCTTGCGCTTGAGATCTGCATACGATTTCTGCCTATTAGATGCTTCCTTCAACCGTGCCCGAATTATTTCAACCTTCTCTTCAGATTCTGCCACTAATTCTGGACCCAAAACTCGACGTTCCCCTAATTCCGTCCAACACGTAGGTGTTCGACACTTCCGTCCATACAGTGCTTCATACAGTGCCATCCGAATGCTAGTTTGATAGCTGTTGTTATAGGCAAACTCAGCTAAAGGCAAATACTCCTCCCAATTTCCTCTAAAATCCATCACACAGCCTCTCAACATATCCTCTAGCACTTGGATTACTCGTTTAGACTGCACGTCAGACTGTGGATGAAAAGCCGTAGTAAAATCTAACTTGGTGCCTAAAGCCTGATGTAGAGCTTTCCAAAACCGAGACGTAAACCTTGGGTCCCTATCTGAGATTATCGATACCGGAACTCCATGCAACCTTACAATCTCCGCCACATATAATTTTACCAACTTCTGAAGAGAATAGTCAACCCGTACTGGAATAAAATGTGCGGACTTGGTCAAACGGTCCACTATCACCCATACCGAGTCCTTCTTAGTAGGCGTAAGGGGAAGCCCACTAACGAAGTCCATGGTAATTCTCTCCCACTTCCACTGCGGAATCATTATCGGTTGAAGTAATCCTGACGGAACTTGGTGTTCAGCCTTAACTTGCTGACACGTCACGCACTTGCCAACAAATTTAGTAATTTCTCTCTTCAATCCAGGCCACCAAAACTGTTCTCTTAAATCTTTGTACAACTTAGTGCCTCCAGGATGCATAGCATAGGGGCTACCATGCGACTCCTGAAGAATCTTTCGTCTTAGCTCCGGATCCTTAGGCATACAGACTTTTCTCTTCAAACACAACACTCCTTCACCATTGATGCAATAATCTTCCAACTCTTCATTCTGTACTTGCTGTAGCTTAACACTAAGATCCTCATCAACCAACTGTCCCTCTTTTACTTCATCTAACTACGTCGGCTTTACTTGTAACTCTACCAAAAGGCTTCCATCATCATACAAGCTCAGATGTGAGAACATCGCCCTCAGATCTGACACGACCTTCCAGCTTAGGGTATCTACCACTACATTCGCCTTGCCTGGATGATACTCTATTGAACAATCGTAATCCTTCAGTAATTCAACCCACCTTCGCTGTCTTAGGTTCAACTTCTTCTGAGTCAACAGATACTTAAGACTCTTGTGGTCTGTGTAGATCACCGACTTTTCTCCATAAAGATAGTGCCTCCACACCTTAAGGGCAAAGACCACTGCCGCCAATTCCAAATCATGAGTTGGGTAGTTAACCTCATGTGGCCTTAACTGTCGAGATGCATAAGCGACTACTTTTCCATCTTGCATCAATACACATCCCAATCCTCCATGAGAAACGTTACAGTACACCACGAAATCTTTCCTGCCTCCGGTTGAATCAAAACCGGAGCTTCAGTCAAGACCGTCTTAAGCTTTTCAAAGCTCTTCTGTTGCTTATCCGTCCATACAAAAGGTACTTCCTTCCTTAATAACTTTGCCAAAGGTGCAGCAATCGACGAGAACCCTTCCACAAACCTTCTGTAGTAGCCTGCCAATCCCAAGAAACTACGAATTTCAGCCACCGACCTAGGTGGTTTCCAATCTAACACTGCTTCAATCTTTCTAGGATCCACCCGTATTCCTTCTGCAGACACCACATGTCCTAAAAACGCAACCTCCTTTAGCCAAAATTCACACTTGCTGAATTTGGCATATAGCTTCTTCTCCCATAACACTTGCAGTACAACTCGAAGATGCTCATCATGCTCCTCCTCCGACTTGGAGTACACCAGGATGTCGTCGATGAACACAACGACGAACCGATCCAAGTAGGGTTGGAAAACCCGGTTCATCATATCCATGAATGCAGCTGGGGCATTCGTCAATCCAAACGGCATTACAATAAACTCATAACGGCCGTATCTTGTCCTAAAGGCTGTCTTGTGGATATCCGCCTCCTTCACCTTCAACTAATGATATCCTGACCTTAAGTCGATCTTTGAGAACACTGCCGCTCCCTTAAGCTGATCGAACAAGTCATCAATCCTTGGCAAAGGATACTTGTTCTTGATGGTAAGCTTATTCAATTGACGATAGTCTATGCACAAATGCATAGTTCCGTCCTTCTTCTTCGCAAACAAGACCGGTGCTCCCCATGGAGACACACTGGGTCGAATAAACCCACGATCCAGTAATTCTTAGATTTGAGCCTTGAGCTCCACCAACTCCTTTGGTGCCATTCTGTACGGAGCAATTGATACAGGAGTTGTTCCAGGCAGCAAATCAATTCCAAACTCTACCTCCCTATCTGGAGGTATTCCTGGTAATTCCTCTGGGAACACGTCTTCAAATTCCCTTACAGTTCTAACTCCTTTGACACCGTTTTCCTTTTCATCTAACGCACTTACGAAGGCTAAGAACGCTTTGCACCCTTTTCGAACATCTTTTTAGCCTTTAGTGCTGAAACTATATTAGACAAGTAGTTCCTTCTTTCTCCTATCATAATGACCACCTCATCCTCCGGGGTCCTTAATTCCATTCGCTTAGCTGCACAGTCCAACACAGCCCGATGTTCCACTAGCCAGTCCATACCAAGTATGAGATCAAATTCTCCAAAAGAAAGTTCCATCAAGTCGGCAGAAAATACCACACCTTGAATTTCTAAGGGTACACTCCAAAAGATCTTATTCACCACTACTGTTTGACCTAGTGGGCTTACTACAGTCATCTCCCTATCAGAAAGTTCAGAGGCTATGTCTAGAGTCTCAACTACTCTACTTGCAACATACGAATGGGTCGAGCCTACATCAATCAAAGCAAAATAAGGCTTGCCAAAAATAAGGAACGTACCGGTTATGACGTCCGGTGCGTCTCCATCTTCCCTCTGTCGAACTGCATAAACCAAACCCGGTTGCCTTGCCTCAGTATTATTATTAGCACCTCTGCCAGGTGTTCCACGTCCTCTACCAGTGCCATTACCTCGGCCATTCGGACCACGACCTTGCTGAGGCTGCTGTCCACCTCTACCAGTTTGATTAACATTCTTAGTTACTGGTCGATTCCCATCTGGCCTCTTAGGACAATCCTTAATCATATGGTCCTTGGACCCACACCTAAAGCATCCTCCAGTCTTTTTCCAACACTCTCCTAAGTGTTTCTTCCCACACTGATCACAAGTACGATATTGCCCTCCAATACTAACTTGCTGACCTCGCGGCCCATTAACTCTAGGCCTTTTCTGAACATTCCCAGATGATCCTGACGGCCCAAATCCTCTCTTCTACTTATTCCAATCAGAGTGCTGCCTTACAGAGTCCTTAATCCCTTCAGCTATCTTAGCCTTCTCTACTAACGCAGAAAACTCCCGCTCTTGATGTGGAGCGACCAACAACCTCAGGTCATCTCTTAGTCCGTCCTCAAACCGGACACACCGCTCATGCTCATTAACCACTACTCCACGAGCATACCGGCTCAGTCTCAGAAATTCAGCTTCATACTCCGCTACGGACTTGTTCCCTTGAACCAGCTCCAGAAAAGCCTTCCTCTGCTCATCAATATACCGTGTGCCGACATACTTCTTCTGATATGCCACTTTAACATATTCCCAAGTAAGATCCTCAGCTGTGGCACCATCCCGAACTGTGAGCCACCATTGGTACGCTTCATCGCGTAGCAGTGCCACCATTCCTTTCAGTTTTTCTTCAGGGGTCAAATCCAACTCATCCATAATACATTCAGTTGCCTCCAACCAGTACTCAGCTGTACTGGGTACCACACCAGATACTCCACGAAACACTTCAGCCCCATTGGCTCGGAGTCGCTCGGGTACAGATTTCCGAGCTCCCATATTTCCACCTGCGCTAGTCACCATTTCAAGAACTCGCAGCACAGCCTGCGATACAGCATCATCCCCTGTCCGACCTTGCTGCTCTACACCAACAGCTGGAGGTGGTGGTAGCGGTGGTACCTCATTGTCAGACCCTTGACCCGATCTAACAGGTTCTGATTCCGTCATTCTACCTCTACCGCGTCCACGATGACCACGTCCTCTAGAACTCATATCTAACGTTACGCTTTAATCTGATTAAGAAATTTTATGAATTAGTCCTTGTTTCACTGATTATTCGCGAAGAATTTTATAAAGAGAGCTTAATAGCAATTATTTCGATCAATCAAGGTTTTTTTTTTTGTTCAGGTTTCCTAACCTAATTCAGAGGAGCACATTCATCCAAACATTCATTCAGTAGTACCTATCACACACATTCACTATTCGAACTTTCTTGTCTATTCTTATCTCAAGGGTATTTTCGTAATTTGTCCTACAAGGGTATTTTGGTAATAAATCGGGGTAACTTTGTAAATCTTAATAAATCAGGGGTATTTCAAAATTTTCAAAACTTTGGGGTTTTTTTTGAGAATTTGTTTTCCAAATCGGTGATGTTGCAAAAATTTTGGAAATTAGGGTCATTTTGGTAATTTTGGTAAGTTAAAGGAAATTTCGTAAATTTTCCAAATTGGAGTATTTTAATATTTTGCAAAATAGAGCTTTTGGACATTTTATAAAGTAGGGAGAATTTTTTATTAAAACTGTGGGTAGTATGGACATTTTATAAACCAAGGGCATTTTTGTAATTTTACCACTTGGGGTATTTTGGTAATTTTGGAAATCGAAAATATTTTGGAAAGATTTTCACAATAATCTCTTGCTACGATTAAAAGGGTAATTTAAGGATTTTAAAACTAGGGTTTTCATAAAAAAAATACGGCTAGTCCCTTTCGGGTTTTAGTTAGGGGTTTAGCCCGTGAATAAGTCCTCTTGGTTAAGGTGAACCGAAGCTACGCACCAGGTAGGATACGAGTGGAGAGAAGGTGAGTCATGCGGACTGCTTAAGTACCAAGCTCCCACTGAATACCAATCCTAGACATGCGCACAATGGTTGCCACACCCTAACTCGGTGACTTAGACACAGGTTTGTTTAATTAGGCATTTAGAGTCTTATGTAATTTGTTGGGGTAACCTAGTCCTAGGGTTCAAGTACTTATCATACTATTCTACGTTCCATTCCATTTCTACCCTTCTACAATTCATAATATAAATCACACAGAAGATAGGGGTACTTACCTGGTGGACTTCGGGTCGGAGACTTAGGTGCCATGCCAGAAAAACCTGCTTATTTCACAAAAATTTTCACAAACTTCTTTTAGGCTTAATTTTGAAAATGTTTTGGGCCTTAAACCCAACGCCGAGAGTTTAAAATCGAGCTCTGATACCAAGATGAAACATCCTAAACCCGGCCCACGAGCCTCGACCAGATTTGGTATGTTCCTTAAGAAAAACCGATTCAAATTCGTTGATTTTTTGAAAATCTTTAAGTGATTTTGGAAAACGGTTTGGGTTGGGCTCAAGTTGGAAACCAGTTTATTTTTGAATAAGATACTTAAACTTTAATTTGATAAAATTTCGTAACATAATAAATAATTTAACGTGCATGCATAAAATAAAGTTCATACTAAGGAATTATTACATCAAAACAAACCCAAAATAAATTAAAGTGCTTAAATGAAAATAAAATGTCTAAATAAAAATTTCCTTGTTGAGCATGGCCACCACTAAGCTCCTACCGACCCGGTCCTTTACTGATCATCACCTGAAAAATGTTATTCCCACAACGGGGTGAGTCAACGGACTCAATGTGTACACAAACACTAAGTCCAAATAGATTCAAGCATATCAAGTCATACACATTCATATCAAAATATACAGTTAATGATGCATTCCCAAGCCCAAGCCTAGTTACCAACTGCTACACATCACCCGTACCAACCTGTACACCGTGGGGACTACTAAGTCAACCCTCCATCCGCTACACACAATCGAAGGCAGTCACTGCAGTCGACGTGCTCATCGCCCTTATAAAACTTCGTGGCATAGCCACCAGATTAAATAATTGTGACCGAAGTCACCACATTCAGATATCGTGGTCTTAGATCACCACGTTCACTTCCCCTTTTTCATATAACCCGAATGCCCCATTTCACACATATCATGCATATCATGCCTTAATTCACATTCTTATCACTTTTCACATGTTAAATATAACATATATTCATAATCCTAGTAGGAGTAGGAAACATACCTTAGTACTTTGTACCATAGCATGGTACCTTAGCCATATTTTTCACATTCTTATAAACACTTATATATTAAAACATAACCTTAAATCGATTAGGATTTTAGTGTGGGGTACACACCTGATTTACTTAAAGCTTTTAATCCAAGTTCTAAAAATCTGATCTAAAACTTTAGATCCTTAGTCCCTACATTCGGCCACACTTAGTATCTTTAGTAAAATCCTATTCGGCTATAAAACCAAATCCCAGTAGGATTTGTACACTTAAAACCTACCTTGTTGTCGATTGACTTAAGAATCAAGTCCCGAAACTTTGTTGTATCCCTTCTTGCATTCGGCCAAACATTAAATTAATAAATGGGTTAGTTTTTCGGCTTTTGGAAAATAAGAATAGATCTTAATCAACAAATAGGGCCTTGGCCGAATATTCTTAGTCACTTACCTTACTAATCCAAATCCCGAAATTAATCCCTTGGCTATGAACATGTCGCAAAACCTTGATTGCTTTGAATCACGAAGACTTCCTCCTTTAAGTTTCGGCCAAAGAACATGAATAGAATTAGTCCCTAAGTTTTGGCTATGGCTTTTTGAGGAGATGGGATATTCGGCTACAAGGGAATTGTGGTTGAGAGAAAGAAAAAGAAGATTGGAAGAAGAGTAGGAGAATTTCGGTAGCTCCTTTATGCACCTAATGACCGAAGCCTTCAAAAGAAAACTCAAAGAAAAGAAACCTTCACACTTCTCATTCAAATTATAAACACATAAATCTACAATTATCTAATTATAAATTGAATTAATCCTTACCTATTCACAATAAATAAAATAAACCAACCATTTACCATATCCCACATTTTCCCTTTTATCACTTTACAACAAATAATAAAAATCCCCAATTATCCTCTATCTTCCCACTTAAAAAATAAATTAACCTTATCACTTCATTTAAAATTTAATAAAAATAAGCCACCATTCTCTTATCCTACCCATACAAATTAATAAAAATAAAATAATCCATGTTGCCTTCCCCCCACCCATGCTCCAATTAACTTAATTATTAGCATGCACTTGTATTATTTTATGCTATCCATACCTTGTGCCATCTCCCAATTGTTGTTGTTTTATTCAATTCATGGACTATCCAAACTTCCATCATTCCCATACTATAATATTTTATTCACCCATGGCTGTTCATTACTTAGTTTCAAGATGCCTTCAATTTTATTTTATTCAAGACAAACTTTGCCGTCCATCCCCTTAATTCATGGTCATGATTCTTCCATTTTCTCACTTGTTGATGCTCCACTCACAAACTCATGCTCTTGTTTATTTTAATTTCAACCACTATGCTCCATCTTTGTAGTTAGCGCCGTCCTAGTCTAGGCATTTTAAAAATGGTTTGTTTCTTTGTATTATTTAATCTCTCATGCCCTCTTTTAAGCTCTTGCCGTCCACCTTTGTTTGAATCCAATTGTAGTTTCCATGGTGCTATTATTTTATACTTCACAAACTCCCTGCTTCCAATGTCGCCCATACTCTTTAATTTCTAAGGCTTTCTCCTATTTTCTAAAGTTCACAAATTCCATTATACACATTCACAACATACTCAAGCATGCTATTTTATAATTAAACATAAATGCATAAGCCCATTTTCAGGATATTACATTAGGTATGTTTCCAAAGTTTTTCATTAAGGGCATTTTGGTAATTTAGTAATTAAAATGAATTACAAAGCCAAATTAAAAGCCAATTTTTGTCTATCTTCCTCCCATGGCCAAATTTTACAAGGGGAAACCATGGCTAGGGTTTTTCAAGCTTCCAAGCTCGATTGTAAGTCTGTTCTGGCCCCGTTTTTAATGATTTTTATGTTTTTGAAATCCTTGTAATATTATCTATCTATTTCTACCACTAATTTGAAGAGATGTCAAAGTCTAAAATTTTACCCATGTTGAACATGTATGTATTTTGATGTTTGATGGTGGAAAATGCATGTTTTTTGTTTGTTAAACGACTTTTTGATTGGGCTCGAAACTAACTAATATTTCGACAAAGGCAAGCGCACCTATCGAACAGTAGTATAGCTATGATGAGTCTGGAATATCATATCCAAAAGGACTAAAATTACTAGTAATAACTATATTTTTATTATTTAGCCTAATAATTAAGGGGATTTGTTTTAATCTAAAATTTAACTAACTAATTTACTATGAACGCGACATAGAGTGAAGAAAATAATCGAATAAACCAATGAATAAAGACAATACCCTAGGAAGAATCCACCTAGACTTCACTTATTATTCTAACTCTGAATTAAATGATTTATTCACTTGTCTTGATCCATAGAAATCCCTAAATTATGTTAATATCTCTTTCGAGACTAAGAACAACTGACTCTAGGTTGATTAATTGAAATCTCTTTCTAATTAAAACCCCTATCTTCGCATTAACTCGATCTATGGATTCCCTTATTAGATTTGACTCTAATTCGGCAGATTTATGTCATCCTATTTCTAGGGTTGCAATCAACTCCGCTTAATTATGTTAGATTTACTCTTAAACAGGGACATTTGCTCCACTAAATAAGCACATCAAACTTGAACTAATATCTTGAAAATATTAAAGCAAGGGTTAAGAACGCATAATTAAGAACAAGAACAAGTATTTATCATGTAATTCAGATAATTAAATAATAAAATTCATCTAGGTTTCATCCTCCCTAGGTATTTAAGGAGTTTAGTTCATAACGTATAAGGAAAACATCTTAGAAATAAGAGAACAACAAGACATAAATAACCCAAAAATTCTAAAGAACTTGATGGCGATCTTCAATCTTGGAGTGAATATGCTTCCGAGATCAATCCGACATCTTCCTTCAAGTAATTTCTTTATTCTACTCTACGTTCTCTCCTAGTTCTTCCTCTGGTGTGTATTTATAGATTTTAGAATACCCAGAAACCCCCAAAATTGGCTTTTTTTCTGCATGAAAATGAAGCAGGGTGCGATAAGGACACAAGCGTGTGATCAGCCCGCGTGAGGGTGCCTAAGCCGTGTGCAAATTTGGGTGACTCGTGATCGACACGGGCGTGTGTCCAGCCCGTGTGGTTCACACGGGCATCTGCTCCGTTGATGTGATTCTGGCTTGGCCGTGTGGATCCTTAATAAGGCCCGTTTTGTCAGATTTTGGCCCGTTTTCTGTTCCTTTCGTTCCCCTATGCTCTCCTAAGTATAGAAACATGAATTTAAAGGATTAGGAGCATCGAATTCACAAAAATTGTATAAATAAACAACCAAAAACATGCTAAGCATGGGATTAAAATGTTACTTTTATGGTTATCAAATATCCCCACACTTAAGCGTTTGCTTGTTCTCAAGCAAAATCCTCAACTCACAATTAGAATTAAACTTCATTAATTCACAATTCTTATCAATAATGTCTTATCATAATTCACAAATAATTCATACATTGATAATTTAACTAAAAGAATCCTAAAGATTCAAACTATCCAAGTCACAAATTTTCATAACACGAAAACATAAGTGTCCCTCTTATCTAAATAATTACTTTTGATTCAAAACCAATAAGATTTGACATCCTCACTAAAGATTCACTCAAATCACTCAAAGTGTTTAAGGTTCAAAAATTAAGCACTCAAAAGTCAAACATGAAAAGTTATTACCATAAGCTTGCATGAAAATCAAATCTCCACCACTATAAAATGAGACGATACACAAATCAATATGTCTTTAAAAGGGTTGTAATGTGTTGATAAAGGCTGAATTAGAAGATTAGAATCGAGATCGAATTGACAATTTACCTAACTAGAAAAATAAACTAATACTGAAAAATTACATCAATTGAAAACCTATTAATAATAACACGAGCTTCTTATCCAAATGTGAAATTAACCGTTTAAGCTCAAATAACATAGAACTAAAATAAATGAATATATATTTCCACTTTTTTTTTCATGTATAATAACAAGAAAGAATTTAACAACTAAAATAAGGAACATAGTTAGGCAATTCACCAAATCAAATCTCAACAAAAAAAGGGTTAATACAATAAGAAAAATTCTCAATGAATCAAAAAGAATAAGTTTTAGGTTAATATTAAGGGTGGATCAAGAAACGGCTTAAAGGATTAGGAGCATCGAATTCACAAAAATTGTATAAATAAACATCCAAAAAATCGCTAAGCATGGGATTAAAATGTGTTACTTTTATGGTTTATCACTTTTGATAAATGATTTTCGATAAAAATGCCTAAAAGGACTTGTTGGTAAAAGTTGTAAAATGAGTAGTAAAAGTGTGAATAAATGAAAATTTTGGGCTGTTATGAGCATGATATAGGTTCGGCTAGGCTTGGGTGTAATGAAATTGAATGAAAATCATTTTACGAGCTTAGGGACTAAATTGTAAAATGTTAAAAGATTAGGGGCAAAAATGTATTTTTTTGTAATGTGACTTTTGGACTGAAATGAATAATGTATTGATTAAATGAGATGAATTTGGTATTATAGATCAAGAAAAATGAAGTGTGGACCTAGAACGGGGGAAAATAATTATTTAACGATTTAGTCCTTTTTGTCGTTTTTATGCTGAGGTAAGTTTGTATGTAGATAATGCAATGTTATAATTGTATTTATAATGCTTTGTTATTGCATGAATGGTATGATTGACTCTATAGATGAAATTGACGAAGTTTCGACAAGCGAGTAAATCTCGGTTAAACCTTAGGAATAGATCGGGATACAAGTGACATGTCACAAGGAACCCATGTGATTATGTGATTTATGTGTCCCGGGTGCTGGTCCTGTACGTCCTACCAGTGGCTGGGTATACCTGCATATGTTGAGGATACCTGACAACTTTTGTGAGCAGCACAGCGTAGCTACGTCTCAACTGACAGCTTGTGTGAGCATGCCCGAGGATAGCTCGAGAGCGAGCTTATATGTGTTATGAGATTTGTGGTAGCATTTGCTAAATATATGGCACTTATGTGAAAAGATTTTCATGTATCTGATAGTATTCCAAGTGGTTCAACGGGAATGTCAAGGATGAGAAAGTACGTGAATATGTTATCAGATGGTACAGGTATGTACATAAAACTCAAAGAAAATAAACTAGAAAATAAACTAAGTATATGATGAACAATTGGTAAGATTGTGATTGAGTAAGTTGTGCTTATGAAGCTTAAATGACATTTATGTTGATATGTGTTATGTTATTCATATGATGAGCTATTGGTATATGAAAATTATGTTGACATGTGTTATGTAATTAATATGATGAGCTATTAGTATATGACAATTATGTTGATATGTGTTATGTTGATATTAAATGACATTTAACATTTATGAAGTTTTAATGACATTTATATTAATATTTGTTAAGTTATTTATTTGTCAAATGTATGAATAATGTTTTGTATTATTTGCATACGAACTTACTAAGCTATATAGCTTACCCCCTTTCCTTTCCCATGTTTTATAGTATCATTGAGCTAGCTCAGATTGGAGGTCGCCGGAGATTCTATCACACTATCAAGCTATCACTTTAGGTATTGATGAATTCAAGTATTTTGAGTTTATGGCATGTATAAGGACTTGGCCATTTTGTTAAATGTGTCATTGTGATTGTAGCCAATGTGTTGGCTTGTGATTGTCAAAGGCTTGTTTTGATAATTGGCCATGTAGATTGGTTTATTTGGGCTATCATGGTTGTAAGCCTAAGTATATATATGTGTGTGCCAATGTCTTTGGTGATATGGTCATGGTATGCTTGGTGAATGATAGAAATGTTATTTATGACATGAATGTGAAATGTTTGGAATTGTGGTCTATTGTTGAAATGATAAAGTGGTGTACAATTAGGCATCTTGAAAGTAGTCAATTGTGACTTAGTAAATGTTGTAAGTATGATAGATGTTGATATTGTATTAGCATGTGTTGGTCATAATTGTGGATGGTTTAATTGCCTAAGTATTTTATGTTTGTGCCTTGAATTGGTGTAAGTGTATATGTGTACAATGGTAGCAAATGGCTTGGCAATAGCCTTTATTTTGTCCACACAGGTAGACACGCAAGCGTGTGTCTAGGCTGTGTGGGACACACGATCTACCCCACGGGTAAGTGTTCCGACCTTGTGTCCCCTGCACCTTAATTGTTGCAAAATAGAATATCCAGAATTGAGCACACGGGCAGAGACACGAGCGTGTGTCTCAACCGTGTGTGCTACACAGCCTAGCACACGGGCGTGTGGCACGGCCGTGTGGCACAAGTTAGAGAGCACCCTAAATTATACACAGTCTGAAGTACGGGCATGTCCCAGGGTCACACGGGCGTGTCCCTTAGACCACACGGGCGTGTGAGCCCTGCATCTAGCAAAAATTTTCTAAGTATTATAAAATTTCTAAAGTTCTCAGTTTAGTCTTGAACCACCTCCGAAGTATGTTTTGGGCCGCGTAGGCTCCTATAAGGGACTTTATGATCGATTATGAATTATTTTAATTTGGACACAAATTTTATGACTCGAAATGGTGTGATTGCTTGTGTTATAAGTTCGATAATGCCTTGAGCCCTGTTCCGGCGTTGAATACGGGTAAGGGGTGTTAAATTTAGTGGTATCAAAGCTACGATTTAGTCAATTCTCAGACTAATGTAGCGTATGTGAGTCTAGCTATACATTCGATATTACTACCTGTGAGAGTGTGATATCTCCCGACTTTGATCAAATTGTTTTGTTGAGGCAGAGATGCTTTCCAACTGAGCTATTTTCAAAAATACTGAAAGTGATACTAAGATATTTGAAAATGTGTTTGTGATGAGCCGAAACTTGAAAAGGTATGAATAAGAGTTCATGATATGTATGTGATGATGTACAAAATGAAATAACCATAAGTTGAGGAATATGGATAAAATGTCATTGTTCTAGTTGAACGTTGTATTTCAATGGATTATGGTGTACAAAATGAAATAACCATAAGTTGAGGAATATGGATAAAATGTCATTGTTCCAGTTGAACGTTGTATTTCAATGGATTATGGTGATTTTATGAAACAGATAAAATGTTTTAAATGTTGCAAAAAGGATTTAGCCCGGAGGGGTAATCCTGAATTTAGCCCTCTCGAGCATATGTTATGAAATGGATTTAGCCCGGACGGGTAATCTAGAGCAAGCCTTTTAGAGCCTACATTATTGAAAGGATTTAGCCTGGACTGGCAATCCTGTTATATCATATGTAGCTCGAGAGTGTACTCTATGAATATGTTCTAAAAATGGCACTTTTGAATATGAATTGACGGATTGTTGACATGCATACCTTGAGTATACTACCCGAGTATCCATCGAAATTACAATGGTTCAATGGGAATTATTCTTGAAATATGGAAAGGTGAAATGAAATGAAAGTTTATATTGTGATAAGCTCATCCATGTTTGTTTGCATTCATATAATGTTATGTGCCTAACTTGTTTGATTAAGTGAATGCGATAAGTAAACTTACTCAAATTTATGTGATGAATGTTTAAGTGCACTTGTTAGAATAAAGATAATCGAAAAGTTCATGTAACATAAATCTATATGTTAATTAGCTTGAAGTGAATTATATGATTGTGAAGATATTATGTTGATGATGAATGCTAAGTGATATGTGTGTATTTATGATAGTCGAGTTAGAGGCTTTACGACCTCACCCCTTTACCAATATGGTATTTTATAATGAAATTTCACGAGATTTAAGTTGAATAAAATCACAAGTAAGAGACTAAAGAGTTCAGTAGCGGAATGACAAATAATGTCGTTAGAGTTAAGAATAGTTTGGCAAGTGAATATAGTCCGAGAAAAATGCCAGGTTATTCTAAAGATTATTCGGATTTCGCAATGTCACGGTTAAAGAAAAAGTTAATATCTGCTAATCGACTCATTCAGGTATGATGTCTAAAGTATGTATTTGCTAGAATTTCTTCCAGATTGATTTTCGTTAGTGAATGGAATAATACGGGATTAGTGATAACAGAGTTAGTGAGAGAAATGATATTTGAATCGTAAAGATGTCTTAGTGTAACAGTTGTAATTGAATAGATTATGATGATCTCTCCTGGGTATTTTATATATTCATTTATCCTTAGAGATATATGTGATTATTCATTTCCTAATGAAATTCTTATCGTATGAGAATGCTAGCTAATTATAATGTTAGATGGAAGCACTGTTGGCCTGGTTGGTTGATGAGCATCATTTCTTATCCCTCTCTTTTGGATTCTATTCTATTATGTTTGCAATAAAAGCTGTTTGTGAAAATTTATGTGAGGCTATTCTTCTATTTTTATTGGATATTGTTTTGTTTGATATATATATATTATCTCTATTACAATTTATTCCAGAGTGTATAAGCATTGTTTTTCTTCAGGTTTTCTCTGAGAAATCATCAATATCTTTATCATTTTATTATGAGTTATGTTCTCAGACTTCCAGTGTGGTATCGTATCTTGGATTTCTTTATCTCGGTTTTCTTATCATCCTTATTTCGTAAATTATCAATCATGGCTCATCTTTCTAGTGTGTTCTTTGGCTTGTGATAACTATGTCTATTATGGTTGTATTTCTGGTTCGATCATAGGAACGTGATGATTCTGGTATCAGGATTTCTCTAATTTTCGTGAAAGGAATTGACATCGGTAAAGGTATAGATAGTGGAAGCTCAAGCTCAAATTGTACGATGGTTTTCTTTTCTTAGGTAAGTTTGATTAAGATCAATGAGTTCAATCAGGATATTTTGTTTCCTTGAGCTAATGCAGTTGTAAGGATCTTTGACTAGCATGTGAGGAAATTATGAAAGATTATATGTTTGAGTTGTTTTAACAGCATGAAGAAATGAAGTATTTTGATATGATATTATTTGAGTTAAGATCGACTCAATTGTTTCTTTTTAATCTGAGCAAGCTGGTTAGTTGAAAAGTATTTTGAGTTATATGCATTTAAGTTGATCCTCAGGTAAGAAGATAAAATCTTGTACATTCATGGGTGAATAGACGAACAATTTGAAGGAAGAATTCATATTCTAGAAGGTATGATATAGAGATATATCTATTAGATTTTTTCTAATAAAATGATGTTGTTATGAGTTAAAGCTATTCCGATTGATAAAGTTATCACATTTGTGAAAGTTTGAATGGTCTGTTGCATGTTAGCAAAGTTGAAAACAGTTGAAGGTGTTACTAAATGAAACACTGGTTCTGGGTTCTGTTTGAATTGAGTAAAGAATTCGTGATTTTTCAGCGATGGACTATCGAACGGACTAGAATGTGTTTTAATACAAGAATGTGAGGTGATAGTTTATGCTTTCAGACGGTTAAAGTCACATGAAAGGAACTGTCCGTCGGGTGATTTAGAGTCAGCCACTTTTTATGTATGTGTTGAGAATTTGATGACATCGGTTGTCTGACGAAAAATGTCATATGTTTCCTGATCCCAAGAGTTTAAAGTATCTAATGTCATAGAAGGATCTAAAAACTAAAACAGCATAGATGGCTTGAACTATTGAAAGATTGTAAGTAATTATTGAGTAACCCTTGAGAAAGTAGATATAGTTGCAAATGCTAGAATGGAAAACCTTTTATTATTTTGTGAGTATTTGATACATGATTAATCTTATTTGATGACAGTCCGAATCTAACTAAATTAGAAGCTAAAGTGATGTTTCTTTTGCAAGATTGAGAACCTCAGGAATGTGATAGTGAGTGGTATACTAAACGAGTACAGCATGAGATGACTTTCGATTCTGAATTTTAGGTCGGATCTGATGACTGTTATCATTATTCCGAGATAGAATTTGCCCACTGAGTAATTCAGGGCTTATGCTGAAAATTGTGTACGAGACTTAGTAGTAGCTCGTTTGTTCATTCAGGGAGTAATAAATATGCAGTTATTTGGAGAAGATGTTCTGATGATTGGGAATATAATTTGAGTATACAGTTGCATCTTTGCAATGTAATTCATCTTTAGATTCATAGTCAACCTGAAAGAGTAATTCAGATCTTTGACGATATGCTCTGACACTGTGTTTCAGAGTTCAAAGGTGATTGGAAAGAGATAAATGAGGTGGAATTGATTTGTGATTCTAATGAAAAAGGTGAAAATGATTCATGAAATTTGAAAGCAACTTCAGATTGACATAAGTGATATATAGATTTGAAAATTTAAGATATTGGATTCCAGATCGATGACAGAGTGCTTCTAGAAGTATTTCGCTCGAAGAGGACTCTATGAGGTAGGGGAAACTACGAGAACGTTACCCTAATATCTTTTCTGGTAAGATTTTCGGGGACGAAAATCCCTAAAAGGGGGAGAGTTGTAACAGTCCGATTTTGGGTTTAGTCGGAACAGTGGTTTCGGGACCACAAATTCGACATAGTAAAATTTATTTTTATTATATTTGTATGTGTTGAGAATTTGATGACATCGGTTGTCTGACAAAAAATGTCATATGTTTCCTGATCCCAAGAGTTTAAAGTATCTAATGTCATAGAAGGATCTAAAAACTAAAACAGCATAGATGGCTTGAACTATTGAAAGATTGTAAGCAATTATCGAGTAACCCTTGAGAAAACAGATATAGTTGCAAATGCTTGAATGGAAAACCTTTTATTATTTTGTGAGTATTTGATACATGATTAATCTTATTTGATGACAGTCCGAATCTAACTAAATTAGAAGCTAAAGTGATGTTTCTTTTGCAAGATTGAGAACCTCAGGAATGTGATAGTAAGTGGTATACTAAATGAGTACAGCGTGAGACAACTTTCGATTCTAAATTTTAGGTCAGATCTGATGACTGTTATCATTATTCCGAGATAGAATTTGCCCACTAAGTAATTCAGAGCTTATGCTGAAAATTGTGTACGAGACTTAGTAGTAGCTCGTTTGTTCATTCAGGGAGTAATAAATATGCAGTTATTTGGAGAAGATGTTCTGATGATTGGGAATATAATTTGAGTATGCAGTTGCATCTTTGCAATGTAATTCATCTTTAGATTGATAGTCAACCTGAGAGAGTAATTCAGATCTTTGACGATATGCTCTGACACTGTGTTTCAGAGTTCAAAGGTGATTGGAAAGAGATAAACGAGGTGGAATTGATTTGTGATTCTAATGAAAAAGGTGAAAATGATTCATGAAAGTTGAAAGCAACTTCAGATTGACATAAGTGATATACAGATTTGAAAATTTAAGATATTGGATTCCAGATCGATGACAGAGTGCTTCTAGAAGTATTTCCCTCGAAGTGGACTCTTCGATGAGGTAGGGGAAACTACGAGAACGTTACCCTAATATCTTTTCTGGTAAGATTTTCAGGGACGAAAATCCCTAAAAGGGGGAGAGTTGTAACAGCCCTATTTTGGGTTTAGTCGAAACAGTAGTTTCGGGACCATAAATTCGACACAGTAAAATTTATTTTTATTATATTTTTGTGGCCTACAATATTATGGAATGATTTCGTGAGAATCTCGTTCGAAAATTTTTACGTTTGGGCACTCAATTTAGTTAAAAGGACTAAATTGCAAAAAGTGCAAAACTTGAATTTTATATGCTAAAGGTGTCCAATTGCTATGAAATTTTAAATTAGAGGTCCTTAAATGGTAATTAGACCATTGGTTAAGTTGGTGGACAAAAATGGACATGGTTAGGCATGTTTCCAAAGTTTTTCATTAAGGGCATTTTGGTAATTTGGTAATTAAAATGAATTAAAAAGCCAAATTAAAAGCCAATTTTTGACCATCTTCCTCCCATGGCCGAAATTTACAAGGGGAAACCATGGCTAGGGTTTTTCAAGCTTCCAAGCTCGATTGTAAGTCTGTTCTAGCCCCGTTTTTAATGATTTTTATGTTTTTGAAATCCTTGTAACATTATCTATCTATTTCTACCACTAATTTGAAGAGATGTGTAACACCCCAAACCCAGCCTAGAAGTTAGGCCCGAATCTAGAATGTCACATTAAAGGTGCACTTCAAAATAATTTACTATTTAACCATTTAAGGCCCAAAAGCCCAAAACAAAAGTTTATTTCGAAAACCATATTAACACTTTAATAATTTTATGAAATTTTTTAAGTGGGTAGTTGAAACAATAATAATAACCCAAAATATAAATTCGATTAGGAGTTACATGGCCTTATCGCAATCCACTGAAAAAACAAAGTATTTAAAAAAAATCATTTGAATAAATTAAAACATTTGAACAGCTTGTAGTTTGGCCATCTCCGAGTCCTCTCCCACGTCGAGCCGTCTATTCAGGATTACCTGAAACATTAAATTAAAGGGTATGAGTTTTGAAACTCAGTGTGTACAACCCTTGGCAATCAAATCACATACAATTATTCACATTGGGCCTAAGCCCTATCAATATCGGTGGTCTTAGGCCTTAGCCCACAATAACCTTATATCAAATCATATAGCATCGTATACAAACAAGATAATGCAAAACCCACCCCAAAAGTCCATCCGCTACACACACCATTTCCCTTCCAACCTTATGACTCCTGTGGGGAATTCTAGCTCAACCCACCCCTCCGCTACACACCAAGGGTAGCCCAGTTGCGGTACTACCGAATGTTGCAGCAAAGCTGCTAATCATATGTTGGGCTTAAAGCCTCCGATGGATCCATACCATACGGCCATGCGATCCTCTAATCTTCGTCCGTACCATAATTCTCACCCATATGCATCCTAAGCAGAATATCATATGAATGCACCAAACACACAACTAACATCTATAAGCTTATGTTCGTCACGTAGGGGTATGTTCATCATTTCACTACCCAGGGGTATTTTCGTAATTCTACCCTACAAGGGTATTTTTGTAATTTGGCAAAATAGGGTATCTAGGCAATTTTGCAAAATGGAGGTATTTTGGTAATTTACAAAACTAAGGGTATTTTAGTAATTTTACGAGGATAGGGTATTTGGTCCCTCTCGGGTTTTAGTTATGAACTTTGGCCCATCAACAAGTCCTCGCGGCTAAAGTGAACAGACACTACGCACCAGGTAGGATTCCAGAGAAGAGGAGATGGGCCACTAGGACCGCTTAAGTACCAAGCTCTCCCTAGATCCAATCCTAGACATGCGTATGCCCGTTGCCACACTCCAACCCAGCGACTTGTTCACGGACATGTTTATTTAGATTAAGTCTTATGAAATTGATGAGTTGTTCAAACTAGGCCTAAGTCCATAAACCCTAACATACTTGTTTACGTCCCCACAAGCCCATCAAGGCCAAATCACATCCTTACGACCCATTAGGCCCAAATCTCATCATATGGCCTATTAGGCCCAAAACAAATCTAGTTCATGTATCATGCGTGACTAACTCAATACGTTTAACAAACCAAACCATTTCATCAAACTTAGCCTCAGGGCCCACTGGGCCCATTTAGCCACTTTCCGCTTTTTGGCCTTTCGGCATTGCCGATATCATGTGTGTAGTGTTTGTACACACCTGGTATCCACACGTGCTGCAAACCCCTTAGTCATGAACCTACAATCGACATTACTAACGATTAACCAAAGCTTTAACATACACTACCTAAAAACCGAAACCTCACCATACCCTTACTGTGTACCTCATATTCTAGTAGCCCTTCCTTTGTTACTATTGGCGATTATCCTCTAGATCTGCACCCAAACACCTATATCGTCAAAACCAAGTGACCCATATTGATCATAAGTCACCCCTATGATCCACAATAGATTCGGTCACTTATTAAAACTCTAACTGAATTGAGAATACTTACTGCCTTGATAACAATCCTTACCTGCCGTGCTTGCGATTGCTGAGCCTCACCCTTGTTAGTACATGGTAACGGCAAAGAGGGTTAAGATAGCCCTTCGACTTTTAATAAAATACACTAAAAATTCAACTAAGCTCTTATCGAAATCTTCCTTTGATCCTGCGGCTTAAGTCCTGCTTTTGAGACTAGTAAGGTGATAGAGGCAATTCGGCAACATTAGGGGGAATAAGAAATAAAAGTGATTTGGCTAGAACCGAGTGGTGAACCAAAAGAGAATTTGAGAAGAGAGGATATAAAGGATTCGGCATTGGCACACTTAGAAAAAAAAAATGCCCGAGCCTCTCACAAGTGAAGAAATTCGGCCAGAAGGAAAGTAAAAATTCGGCATTAACCTAGGAACTTAATTCACTCCTCATATTAAGAAAATAAATAAATAAATAAAATAAACCTGCACTTCCCAATCAACTCAAACTTATCACCAATTAAATTCCTTTATTTTCTCCAAATTTTATCTTCATCCCCATCCCAAAAATTCCTTTATTTAGCCAAAAATCCAATTTGAATTACATTCAAATTGCTTTCCCCGAACAGCAGCCATCTTTTGGTTTTTTTTGGTCCACTTCAAATACCTTCCCCACGCCAGCAGCAAAATATCATATTATTGTGCACAAGGCAACTCGAAACCAAGACCTCCAAGCACCACCACACGCTTCTCGCCACTGCACCACAACCCTTCTTGTGATATGTTCCATTCTCAACTTCTTTTAAAGCATATTTTCCAGTGACCGAATCATCCAAAGAAATCTAAAAATATTAGCCAACACCCAGCTTCGAACCTCCGACCTCTTCACTATGACACACGTCCCTTGCCACTGCGCCGCTTATTCTATTTGAGTCATATTTCCTCCCTCTATTTCTGCCATGCTCCAGGTTTACTTTAAAAAAAAAACTCAACATTTAGCGCACGCCGCAACTAGAATCCTGCTCCCCCTTCTGCTCCTAATGCCTTTTCCACTAGGCCAGGCGTTTCTTTGCGTCGTGAATTAGCCCCAACTAATTATAAGGCTTAAACTTTGGCCTTCATACTAACATATGCGCAATCAAAATTTTTGCCAAGTCTAAGACTTGAACCTTTAACCACCAGCTTATTCAGAACGCCCGAGGCCACTAGACAACCTACTTCCTTGTGCTATCTTTTAACCCAAAAATATTTGAAAAGCCTTCTGACTAACACCAACCTCAATTAAGGGTAAAAAACAATTTTTTTTCTAAAGCCTTAGATCGAGCCCAGGACTTTTCTAACACTACCAACCCTTCCTAAATCACCTAAAAATTAAACTAAACATGCAATCATAATTTTTTTTTGAACACTCTTAATTCATTATTCCATTTCTTCTTCTTTTTTTTGTTTTTCCTGATCGACAAAATCCATTCTCTCGACATACAAAACCCATTTATTCTAGGCCCAATTTTTGGGGTGTTATAAGATGTCAAAGTCCAAAATTTTACCCATGTTGAACATGTATGTATTTTGATGTTTGATGGTGGAAAATGAATGTTTGTTGTTTGTTAAACAACTTTTGCTAAGTGATTTTCGGTAAAAATGCCTAAAAGGACTTTTTTGTAAAAGTTGTAAAATGAGTAGTAAAAGTGTGAATAAATGAAAACTTTGGGCTGGTATGAGCATGATATAGGTACGACTAGGCTTGGGTGGAATGAAATTGAATGAAAATCATTTTACGAGCCTAGGGACTAAATTGTAAAAGGGCAAAAGATTAAGGGCAAAAATATAATTTTGCCATAAAATGACTTTTGGACTGAAATGAATAATGTGTTGATTAGATGAGATGAATTTGGTATTATAGATCAAGAAAAATGAAGTTCAGACCTAGAACGGGGGAAAAATAAGTATTTGACGATTTAGTCCTTTTTGTCGTTTTTATGCTGAAGTAAGTTTGTATGTAAATAATGCAACGTTATAATTGTATTTATAATGATTTGTTATTGCATGAATGGTATGATTGACTCTATGGATGAAATTGACGAAGTTTCGACAAGCGAGTAAATCCCGGTTGAACTTTAGGAATAGATCGGGATACAAGTGAATGCCACTAGGAACCCATTATGTATCCCGGGTGTTGGTCCTGTACGTCCTACCAGTGGCTGGGTATACCTGCATATGTTGAGGATACCTGACAGATTTGTAAGCAGCACAGCGTAGCTACGTCTTGACTGACAGCTTGTGTGAGCCGGCCCAAAGATAGCTCGAGAGCGAGCTTATATGTGTTGTGAGATTTTTGGTAGCATTGGCTACATATGTGGCACTTATGTGCAAAGATTTTCGTGTATCCGATAGTATTCCAAGTGGTTCAACGGGTATGTCAAAGATGAGAAAGTACGTGAATATGTTATCAGATGGTACAGGTATCTACGTAAAACTCAAAGAAAATGAACTCAGTATGTGATTAACAATTGGTAAGATTGTGATTGAGTAAGTTGTACTTATGAAGCTTAAATGACATTTATGTTGATATATGTTATGTTATTCATATGATGAGCTATTGGTATATGACAATTATGTTGATATGTGTTATGTAATTCATATGATGAGCTATTAGTATACGACAATTATGTTGATATGTGTTATATTGATATTAAATGACATTTGACATTTATGAAGTTTTAATGACAATTATGTTAATATTTGTTAAGTTATTTATTTGTCAATTGTATGAATAATGTTTTGTATTATTTGCATATGAACTTACTAAGCTATATAGCTTACCCCCTTCATTTCCCATGTTTTATAGTATCATTGAGCTAGCTCGGATTGGAGATCGCCGAAGATCCTATCACACTATCAAGTTATCAATTTAGGTATTGATGAATTCAAGTATTTTGAGTTTATGGCATGTATAGGGACTTGGCCATTTTGTTAAATGTGTCATTGTGATTGTAGCCAATGTGTTTGCTTGTGATTGTTAAAGGCTTGTTTTGATAATTGGCCATGTAGATTGGTTTATTTGGGCTATCATGGTTGTAAGCCTAAGAATATATATGTGTGTGCTAATGCCTTTGGTGATATGGTCATGGTATGCTTAGTGAATGATAGAAATGTTATTTATGACATGAATGTGAGATGTTTGGAATTGTGGTCTATTGTTGAAATGATAAAGTGGTGTACAATTAGGCATCTTGAAAGTAGTCAATTGTGACATAGTAAATGTTGTGAGTATGATAGATGTTGATATTGTATTGGCATGTGTTGGTCATAATTGTGGATGGTTTAATTGCCTAAGTATTTTATGTTTGTGCCTTGAATTGGTGCAAGTCTATGTGTGTACAAGGGTGGCAAATGGCTTGGTAAATAGCCTTTATTTTGTCTACACGGGTAGACACACCGGCATGTGTCTAATCCGTGTGTGACACACAGTCTACCCCATGGGCATGTGCTCTGACTGTGTGTCCCCTGCACCTTAATTGTTGCAAATCAGAATGTCTAGAATTGAGCACACGGGCAGAGACAAGGGCATGTGTCTCATCCATGTGTGCTACACAGCCTAGCACACGGGCATGTGGCATGGCCATGTCGCACAAGTCAGAGAACACCCTAAATCGAACACGGTTTGAAGCACGGGCGTGTCCCAGGGTCACACGGGCGTGTCCCTTAGACCATACGGGTGTGTGAACACTAGATCTAGCAAAAATTTTCTAAGTTTTGTAAAAATTTATAAAGTTCTCGGTTTAATCCCGAACAATCTCCAAAGTATGTTTTGGGCCTCGTAGGCTCGTATAAGGGACTTTATGATCGATTATGAATAATTTTAATTTAGATGCAAATTTTATTACTCGGAATAGTATGATTGCTTGTGTTATAAGTCCGGTAATGCCTCAAGCCCTGTTCCGGTGTTGAATACGGGTAAGGGGTGTTACAAAGCAAGGAGCTAATGCAATTCACTTAGAAACTCGAGTTCAACAACCGTCCCTTGCAAAATAGCTTAATTTTGCTAATTTTTCTCCTTCCCTGTATTTATGTGCCGCCCATGCCTTTTAACCTAAGTATAAATATCACTTTTTCACTTATTTTTCAGCGTTAAGTCTATTTTTTCTCCTACCCTAGTTGTTCTCCTCTGCTCTCTTATTTTTTCTCTCAAAGTTTCTTCATTTCTTTGAGATTTCATCACAGTTGTGTCACCCCATTGTTAGAGTTTTTTATTTTTGTTTATCTAGCCACCCTATTGAACGTCTAGACCTCCTAAACCATCCTTATTTTCTGCCCTAAAATTCCGTTTTTCTGCTCCTAACAGCCTCTTTTGCTGTCCATTGCCACCTCCTCTCCCTTGTTCGTATCAATGCCGGTAAATCTTATTTTTCTTTCTCTGTTCTTATGCTTTGTGTGCCAATTTTTGGCTACTATTTTTATATCCAATAAATCATCATTCCAGCCCTTAAAATTTTTGTTTTTGGTTGTCCAAAGATCCCTCCTTGTGCCACCCCAGATCTGCCTTTTTTGTCGACTTAAATGGTGTTGCCACCCCCTTAGAGTACCATTGTTTTGGGATTGTCATTTCTCTTTAATTTTTGCCCCTACTATTTTAATTTTTTGGATTTTCCCTCTATTTGGGTTTGATTTAAACGTTCCTAATTGATTAATTGACTAAGATGTTAATCCGACAACTCAGATCAGGGTAATGGGTAGTGCAAAGTGTAAACTTGTGCAAGATCTTGCACTATTTCTCTTTGTTACTAATTTCTTCTTTGGTTGATTGCTTTAAAATCTGAATGGGGGTTTTTTGTTACTGATTTTTTAGGATTAATTATGTTTAGATGCTGATTTAAACATTTCAGATCATTAGTGACTATAGATCTCGTTCGCACATATGTTTCGCATCAAATCTGTGTAAGTAGCCTACTCGATTTGGATTTAAAACTTATTATGGTAATGCTGATTTGATTAAACCTTTAAAAGGGTGTTTTAGGGCTAGTTTGGAAGCATTGGGTATTTTAGGGCTAGTTTGGCAGCATTTTAACTCGATAAATATTGTATTTTAATTTAGGTTCAGTTTAAGTCTAAAGGAGGAATCGCAGGTTTCGCAAGTTGTAACGCCCCAAAATTTTAATTTTTGATTTTGTATGTGTGGCACACAATGTCTATCTGCTTCAGTGGTTATGTGTTCTGGGTGTGTGCGTGAGGTCCCAAGTTCAAGCCTTACTTGGGCAAATTTTGGTATTTAAAATAAAGCCTTAACCTTGTGCAAAGGGCTTAAGTTTAAATGTTGGGTAAATTACATCAGAATGGGCTTGCTGGTCTAGTCGTTAAGTGGTATGTTATTATGGTGGAGGTGTAACACCCCTTACCCGTATTCAAGCCAGAACCGGGTTTGGGGCGTTACCTAGCTAACCTTGCTTAAACGCCTTGAATAGGGTTATAAAATTTCGTTTAAACCCATCACTTGCGCATTCTCGGCCCAAAAGGCCCTAAACATACCTCATAGAGGTTTCGAAACTATTCCGAGAACTTTTACGAGCTCGAGAAACTTTTCAACAAAATAGGCCCCTAAGATATGCCCGTGTCTTCCACCCATGGTCGATTCTGACTAAGGTCACATGGCCTTGACACGCCCGTGGCCCTAGCCCGTGTGCCAACCTTGGCGTTTTGACCTATCCACATGATCTACGCACACGTCCATGTGCTTCAGCCGTGTGGTGATTTAAATTCCAAGTGCAAGGTGCAGACTTCACATGGCCTGGGCATACGCCCATGTGCTAGCCGTGCCTCCCACACAGTTAAACACACGCCCGTGTGTCTACCCATGTGGAAGATTAGCAGGCTATTTACCAAGCCCTTAGCCACCCTACGATGCACACGTACATTCTTTCCTTCAAAACAATACAACTCCTATCCCAAAAGCACATCTAAGTACTCATTCCAATATAAAAGATAACCCATAAGTACTTCTAGGAGCTCAAAGAATCGAGATGTACATAAAGGCATATACTTCATGAAATTCATCCTCATTAAGCAATAGAATTTTCCAAGTATTTGCCTAACTTATAAGGCCATTTACAAAATGACTTTAGTAACTTACATAGCCAACACTTTGACTAACAATTACAACTTAACAAAAACACTCGAGTCCTATACATGCCATTTTCAAAATAAGTCTAAATTGTTATACCAAAGTGATGTCGATAGTGTGATTTTCGAACTCCTACGTCCACGATCCTCGAGTTATCTTGGCAATGCTACAAGGAAAAGGGGCAATGAAAGGGGTAAGCATAAAGCTTAGTAAGTTTGCATGGAATTAAATAGCAATAATAAGCTCATAGTATAATCCATCCATGGCATTAACTAACCATACACAAGTCATAGGCTTCTTGCCATACTTACTTACAATTGCCCTTATTTAGCACATATCGTGCCATACATCGTAATCGTTTCTTCGTGACTCATTCACGAGTACCTGTTTTCACTCATTCACATGACTTTAGCACAATTCTCATTTCTATTTCTAAATTCATCTACTTATCCCACTAATCACAAGGGATAGTCAAAGACATATATTTAACGTCATTATTGTAGGTACGAAGCCAATGCCACATCCTCGAGGTGGTTTTACATGGAGTCACCTCTAGATGCCAATGCCATATCCCAGATATGGTCTTACATGGAATTACCTATCACGTATCGATGCCATACCCGAATATGGTCTTATATGATTTTCATATTCATTACCGAAGCCATATCCCGAATATGGTCTTATACGAGATCTCAACTCGACACCGAGGCCATGTCCCGGACATGGTCTTATACGGGACCTTATCTAATTCACATCTCGTTGATAGTATTTTCATATTCAATGTGGCCTACTAGGACTTCAACATCCCATTCAACATTAACTACTCAATTTAGTAGAGCATCATACATCAATATAATGCCAAGCATTCTCAACATGCTAACATAAATGTTGAATCTATCACATACAAACTTACCTCGATTTCAAAATGAGCTAACTCGTCGATCTAGTCCGAAACTTTGTTCTTTTCCCGATCAAGGCGAATTCTCTGTTCCTCTTGCTCTATAATAGCAAATTAGCTCATTTTAATCACCACATTAATAAAATCATTTCAATAATCATGCTTAGGTAAAATTACTATTTTGCCCCTAGACTTTTACAAAATGACCATTTTGCCCCTAGGCTCGGAAATTAATTCTAATCACATTTCTACCTTCAACAAGCCTAGGTGAACATTTAATACTCTTATAGCTATCATCAAAACTCAACATTTCACATAATTACTACAAATTTGTAACCTTTTCCTCAAGGTCCAATTAGGTGTTTTCAAAACAAACCTTTCACAAAAGTTGTTCATCTAACAACTAAGGCTCAATTTCTTCCATAAAAATGCAGCAAATAACTAAGATAGATATCATGGAAAAACTCTAAACTCTTTACCATATTGCACAATAGTCCCCTCATTTGAAAGCTTAAGCCTTAGGGGCCTCAAAAGTACAATTATTATTAAGAAAAAATCACTAGATCACTTACTTGAATGGATGAAAGCTTGCTGAAATTTTGAGCTTTCAAAAACCCCTATTTTCTTTCTATTTTTGGTGGAGAAGGATGCGCAAAAAGATGGACATCATCTTTTTTTTATTCTAATATTAAACTAACAGTTTAGTCCACCAAACACCACCAACTTTGACCAACTTGTTCAATTCTTGTCCCCTATGAAATCTATGGCCGGCCAAGCCAATATTAGGGGTATAATTGCCTTATAAAGACCCTCAATTTTCATTCTAAGGTTATTTGGTACCTTTAGCTTATAGAATGGAACTATCGCACTTTATGCCCTTTTTCGCGATTAAACATGAAATCGTTAAAATTAAGGCACCAAAATTTTCATGCACATATGCTATCATGCTCTGACTCATAATATAATCATGAAAATAAATTTATCTAATCTCATATTAGTGATCCTGAGATCACTATTCCGACTAGCCCCCAGATCGGGCTGTTACAGGAGGTCTTGTGGTCGAATCCTTGTGCAGGCAAAGTTTTTTTTTTTTTTTTACCTCAGATTTCAAGATAGAGTTGTGTAATAGGGGGATTCTGAGTAGTGGATGTGATGTGGGAATTAGGGGAGAAGATTAAGAGATTTTGGGGGTTATTGGGATTATTTTTTTTGGAAAAGGGAGCCAAAATTCGGTTATGGACATTTTACACTAAAACAGTTTTCGACAGCAGCAGTAGTCCAACTTTGAAAAATCATCAAAAATAGTGTAAATTGAGTTAAAGGTTGATAAAATATGAAATTAAATTTTATTTAGTCTAATCTTTCATGGAAGAAACAGTGTAAGAAATGGAATTGTAAATCATGAGTTATAATAAATTTTGTGAGACAAGGTCAGAATGATTTTGGGTTTCCCTATTCTGACTTTGGAAAATCATCAAAAATTATAAAGAAATAATTAGGGGCTTAAATTTATATGTTTAAATCCTTAATTAGTCTGTTTTCAATAAAAACAAACGGAAACATCATCTAAATTTCGTACTAAGAGATAATTAATTTTTAGTAAGGAAAGGTCGAAGCTGTCAAATAGCAAAATAGGGATAACTTTAAAGATTTTACTGTACTTATTTGATAAACTATAAATTCTGAAAATTTTATGGTAGAAAGGTATTTGATTCTAGTTTCAAAAACATCAAGCGGATCTTAATTTGGAATTCTGTAGCTCAAGATATAAATAATTTAGTGATAATGACTCAAGTAGACAGCACTGAATGAACATATAAGTAAACAGTGAAAACATATATGAGTATTGAGATAGCATGGGTTACTTTAAAAATGGATCACGCGACCAAGGCAAATTTGGGCCGAGTGGGCCACACGAGCAGATCACATAGGCATGTGGGCCTATTTTTACCGAAATGTTTTTAAGGTTGCACGGGTCGCCCAAGTCGACTGTGAACCTACTGTAGGGTCGGTAAGCGCTACTTAGACCCCTAAATGTGTGAAATTGACTGAATGATATCTGTACTGAGCATGTTAATATTTGAATTGAATATATGTACTAAAATTGCATAATAGCATATCATCCATTGTATGTTACATTGCATTAGGTTGGGGGTTATTATTCGGAGGAAGTGTACTGAAGGCTTTAAGCCTAATTTATTGGCAGCTCAGCTGCAGACTACTGTTTTGTGCCGCATTTGGTACTAGTGTAAGGATGGGTGGGTAGATTATATCCCCACATGGAGTGTAGGGTTGGACGGAGATGGTGTGTAAAAGTTGGTTGGGTAGGATTTTGCTACTGCATAACTCCTACTGCTATTGATACTGTGATGGGCTAAGGCCCTACTGCATTTTTGACACTGTACTGAGATGGGCTAAGGCCCAAACTATCACTGATACTGAAAAGGGCTTAGGCCCAAGACTGTTTAACTATGCATTATGAATACTGATTTTTTGTTTGTTTCTGCGAGATTACACACTGATTTTATGTAAACTCACCCCTTTTTGTTTAATGTGCACAGGTAATCCCCAGATTTAGACGGATCGGTGCGATGAAGGACTCAGCGGTGACCACAGTAATTTTCTTAACTTTAGGGTTTTCAATTTACGGTTTATGATTTGATTATTATTGATTATTTGAGTTGTAATTTAAGGACCCTCTAGGACTTTGGTTTTAAATTTGGGTTTTTATTTATTTATTTTACTTTATGGATTTATACCTGCTGGTCGTAGGAAATTCAGTCTTCAAAAAGTTAAAGTATTTCCTAAACGCATGATCACCTAGACTGTTTTATTAAAGCTTCATCAACGAGGGATATTTCAAAACAAGTGTTTAAAATGAATAAAGACAACTTCCTAAATTCTAACAAAGATTTACTAAAGATAATAACATGGAATGTTTTCATCGTAACAACGAGGTTTCAAAAACACTATCGTGTAACATTGTCAGATATAGCCATAACGTCTAGGCCGGGTTTGGGGTGTTACACAAATAGTGCTACAGTTGTACAAAAATAAGGTGTGGGCTCTAACCTATAAAATTTAAATGTTCAATAATATTTTTAATACTTAAAATGATGATTAAGCTTGTTGGTCGAACTTAGTTAAATGGCTAAGTAAGTGATTTTAAGGTGGCTGAATCAGGTACATTTCGAACCCTAGATAAATGGCATGTTTGTAATGTTGCATGAGTGATTGAATGTTTGAATGTCTGGTATTGATATGAATTAATATTAATTGTTTTGTGATATAATGTGTGCTAGTTGTATGAGTAGCACGTATTAGAATGAAAATGAAATGTATGTTTGGGTAAAATGTTGTGAAATATATGAAAGACTGCTACACATGCACTGGAAAATTTCTTATGAATGATAATGAAACTATGGCATGTTGGAATGTCACTGCATTGATGGTGAAACTGAATGATTGATAAATGTTATTATCGAATGAAAGTGAGTGTTGTTATGAGAGCATGTAAAACATGCTATTGAAATGGGAATGTAATGGAAACATGATTTTGATTGAAATTTGTATGACATATTGCATGTGCATGGGATGGGATCATGTGGATGACGGAGAAGTACTGTGGAGTAATGAAAGCATATTAAGTCCACATATATGTTGTCAGTGCACTGCACCAAGAGTAATGAGGAGAACAACGATTATGTCGCATTTATTTTGAATGACAGTATATCTCTATTACATATAATGGTTAACCACATCGAGCTCAACTCGCAATGTATGGAGTTTGGAAGATGAGTTCTGGGGAACTTGTGGTGTGTAACTGATGGTTGAGGTAGGAAATCATTATGCATTATATTTTGTCCATGACACTTTCGAATGGTAATGTTTATGCTATGTTTGTGTTACAATGTTATTAATGATGAATGATATTTGAATAAATATTTAAATGTTCTTATTGCTTGGACTCATATTGAGCTAGTTAGCTCACCCCATAGTTTCAACCATCTCAAGTAATGCTCGAGACTAGGATCGAACATGGCATGCAGACATACGACGGACTTCGGACTTATAAATTATTTTGCTTACGTTTTTCCTAAATTTATTTGGTTTTTGGACTTATAAATTTTCCTTTTTATAAACTTAACTTTCTAAATTAGTTGCATGTGAGTTTTCCCACTTCTCATAGCCATAAATGGAACCCGCATGTGAATAAGTTAGAAAGTTAAGTGAAAAGGGCTATGGACTTAGAATGGACAATATCGTTAACCTTGATAATGATCTTGAACATGAATTTCTATTGTGAATTGTTAAAGAACCATTGACCAGTATGTTGAGTTCCATAATTTGATAATCGAATTTGAATTAGTTAAAAAATGGCATAGTATAATAAAAATGAATCTTGAATAGTTCTTGATAAGATACTCAACATTTATATTAGGATAGGATAAGTCGACTTATCCTTGAGTACTTACTAAGCTTTTTAAAGCTCACGCGTTAATGGTTTAAAACAAATGTAGGTAACATACGGGTGAAAAGCATAAGGTCCAAACTTGGGAGCTTCATATCACAATTCACTTGAGGGTGTAACATATTTATATTAGTGTTATTGTATAAGGATTTTGGCATTTACATAAGGACCTAATTTGATTGTGGTATTTGTAAAATTTGATTTGAAAATTTAAGTTGTTTTAATGTAATTATTCAAGTTTTATTCCATTATTTGACTTGGATGTTTATGCTTCAAATTATGAGTTAAAATGTGTTTTAAATTAGATTTTTATGCTTTGGAACATATGAAAATGACATGGACATGTTTAGGCATGATTTTAAGAGTTTTTGGGCTGATTTTCAGCTTCAGGGGCCTAGGGTCCAGTACCCTTACCAAGGGTATCGCACCCTGACTTGGCAGAATGCCAAAATTTATAGTACAGGGACCTAGGTACTAATACCTAGACCCTAGGTACCGATGCATAGGCCCTTGGGCAAGGGTCCTGCATTGTTTTGGTCGTTTTAAGCCCTCCGAGGCTCATACGTGACCTTGGGCACCTCCAATCGCCCATAAAAATAGTTAAAGAATAGTTTATGATTTTATTTAAAATTTTTAAAATTTTAAATTATGATAAAATTAGTACTTTCTTCAATCCAAACAACTTCATTTTAACTCAGAAAACATCGGGCATGCATTTATTTTATGTTACATGTCAAAGCTCTAAGAAGTGTTTCAAAAAAAATTTTAGAAGGTATTCAAACTTTCTAAATGTTGAGATTTGTTTTTGAAGAATTTTTATTAAACCTTAAATAATGTTTTATTAAAATAATAATTATTATATATTAGCTAAGAAAATATTTCGATAACATCTTCTATTCATATGGGTCATCGGAACGAGTATAAAATATTACATCAATTGAACTAGAGAATATATTCAACATAAATGAGTGTATAATAAAAACTACCCATCTTTTGAAAAAAAAAATGATAATGCGACAAATTTTTTATTGTGACAAAAAATTATTTTTTTAGGATAATATTATTTATATGAAAATGGAGAAAGATTTCGATAAAAATACTTCAAAGAAGAAAAAATTCCTTTAGTAAAACCCAAATATTCAAAAACTCGACTCTACTTGATCTAGTTATGTAAAGTTCACATGCAAGAGAGAGCAGATTACGTGAGTTAGTTTGAGGTCAGTCTCAAAGAATGTTAACGGTAATACAAATAGACTGCCTATGAGAAAGCTTATTGAGACCTTACTTACTATTGAACTAATGGAATCAAACTCGCCTACACGCTACGCAAAAGTCGCCATGGACTTGGTTTTACCACTTCCATTGCTAATACCCCGAAAAGGAAACAATCCTCAACTTGAAGATTATGGAAGTCAATAGGGTCGGCCAACGGCAAAGGACCTTGGGATCATTGATCAATAGATAGTATAGATTTGGATATTTATATCCACTGTTTTTTTACAAGTTTTAATATAGTGGGTTTACACATTTTAATTCCTACTCGAAACAGATTGAGGGTAGTATAAATTATCCGAATTTACTTTACAGAATGATGACTTTGAAATCAAATTATAGAGATAAAAATCAAACTTATATATTAACTTTGGCTTAAATGTGAACTTTGATTTTGTGTGATTTTATACATGACATTTTGATTTGATTCAATTTTCACAAATGACTAACAACATTATTTAATTAGCACAATTTTACGTTGATATATTACATGCACAAACAATTATATTAATATAATATGCAAATAAAGGTGGGGTATTCATTTCTTTAAATGTATATAATTGAATCAAAATCAAAGTTTTATGTATATATATAAATCACAATTCAAGTTTTATGTATACAATTACACTAAATTAAAGTTCATATATCAAATTATACATTAACCCAAAATTCATGTATAAATTTCATACTCATTCCAAAATATATATTATTCATAATTAATTCAAATTTATTGTTATAAATTTCCAAAATAAAATTGAACTTATTAGATTGGGATGTTTAATATATACCATATATAATAGATAATTTAATTAATACATATTTGTGTTGTAATACTTGAATTTAATACTAATGATAAATAGATTCTAATTTTGAATTATATCTCGAGATATTTTTTTTTATAATATTAGGGATGAAAGAGTATATTTATGGATTTATATTCAGATTTTGCTGTAGTACTAAATCACTTATCGTCATTGGCTTCTCGGTTGCTATAAATGAGGCTCTAGAGTTTCCCCTTGGCTTTCTCTACAAGAAAACCTTACTTGTTTCCCATCTCAAAGAAGAACAACCCTGTCACATGGCTTCTTCTCCATCAATTCCAAAAGTATCGACCCAAAATTTGAGTGAGGAATTTTATACTGGGGATGGGTTTATCAACACGATCCCGAATGAAAAGTGTGCTGCCACTAAGACACCATTGGTTAAAGAAACCTCATCTGTTTCAATGGCTACCATGCAACTTTATGCTATCTTAGAAACTGTTGCCGATAGAGTGGAGATGCACAAGAATATCGGCAATCAACGAGAAAACTGGAACACCCTTCTTCTTAACTCCACTAACATGATGATTCTTACTGCTGCAACTATGGCTGGTGTTACAGCAACTAGCCATGGTGTTTCTGTTTTGGGCTTGAAGTTGGGTTCCGTTCTCTTATTCTCAGCAGCCACTGCGACGTTGGTGATTATGAACAAGATCCAACCTTCACAGCTTGTGGAAGAGCAACGTAAGGCAACGAAATTGTTTAAGCAGCTTGGGAGCCAAGTACAAACCCTAATCACTGTTGGTTCCCCAAGCAAAGAAGATGTGAAAGATGTTATGGGGAAAATCTTGGTCATTGATAAAGCTTACCCTCTTGCCCTCCTAGGTGGTGTAATGCTTGAAAAATTCCCGGAAAGTTTAGAGCATGCTGTTTGGTGGCCTAGAAACGAGTCTCAGAAAGAAAATATCAATAAAAAGGTGGAGATGGGCAATGGGTGGACTAAGGAGCTCGAAATGGAAATGAGGGAAATCGTTGAGGTGATTAAGAGAAAAGACAGTGAAGATTATGAGAGATTAGGCAACAAAGCATTGAAGATAAACAAAGTTTTAGCTACATCAGGGACATTACTAACTGGAATTGCAGCTTTGGCATCTACTTTCATGGGGTCTTCCAATATCGGATCTTGGGCAGCAATAGTGGCAACCATTACAGGAGCTTTAGCTTCAGCTGTTAACACTTTCGAGCATGGCGGCCAAGTTGGTATGGTGGTTGAGATGTATAGGAACAACGCCGGCTTCTTTAAATATATGCAGGAATCGATTGAATCGACTTTGGATGAAAGTGATGTGAAGAAAAGAGAACATGGAGAGTTGTTTGAAATGAAGGTAGCATTGCAATTGGGCAGAAGCTTATCGCAGTTGAGAAATTTAGCCAAAAAATCCGGTTATTCTCGTATAGAAGGAATCCCCATTGATGAATTTGCAAGCAAGTTGTTTTAATGTTGCACTAGATTCATGATCATAACAAAAACTATTAATTGCATGGTAATGTATTCACACCTTATGGATCCCAATACTCTGTTTCCATAATAAATTAGAATAAAAATACTTTAAGTTTTGTTATAATTTTTTACTCCTACCATCCGAAATACAATGTTTCGGTTTATACAAAACAAATATTCCTTTTTTAAATATTTATTTTTTTAATATTTTACTATATACAACATTTATTAACTTCTAACATTATTCGTAAATTTGTAAAGTCTAAAATATCAAATATTATTTTACCTTCAATATATGGCTTTAGTAATTACTAATATTTGCGAAGCCAGCAAGGCCTTAGAGGGTTTTCTCCTTCATACGAGCGCCAATGCTCCTTCCAATATAAGAAAATTAATGATTGTTCTGTTCTGCTTAGGGTTAGTTTATGATTAGTTTGGTTTTTGTTCGTTTACTAAGTTAAATAAACGAATACAAATAAAATTTTGAGGCTTTATTAAATGAACCAGACACAAACAAAGTTTATTCAATTCATTTATGTTCATGAACAAACTAGTTTATGTTCATTTAAAATTAGTTTAATAAATCATTTAAAGCTCGTTTACTATTTCATTAGTATATATTAATAAAAGTATTATGGTTTGTATGCTTTTTTATTTATAATATTTATATTTGATTATTGTATATCTAAAATTAATATGTGTGTATGTGTTTATTGTTTGATTATTTGTTTATTATTCATGAACATTGTTCTTGAACATGTTCAATTATATGTTCATGTTGAACATGTTTGAGAACATGTTCGTTTAATGTTCACGAACATGTTCATTTAATTTAAACGAACGAATATGAACACACATAATTTTAAATAAACAAAAAAGAGCAAAAATTTTGAAATTCTTAAGGAACACGAAGCGAACACAAACAAACTTAAAATAAACAAATGAACATGAACAAAGGTCCATTCATTCAAGCTTGGTTCATTTGCAACTGATCGTGTGTCAGAGTCTTAAAAATTTATAAAAAGAATGATTGAGCCTAGAAACTAATGTGACAACGATTGAGGCAAGTGCACTTATCGAACAGTAGTATAGCTTAGTGGCAAGACTGGATTGTCGAACCCAAAGGAACCAAAAGTACTAATACTAACTTTCTTTTTATTATTTAGCCTAGAAATTAAAGGATTTATTAATTAATCTAAAATTAACTAACTATTAAGCTAAAGATGCAAATACGAAGAGAATGAATTGGGGAAAATACTTGTGGGCAAAACCAATTGATTAAGACAATACCCGGGGACGAATCCACCTAGACTTCACTTGTTATTTAACTCTGAACCAGACGATTTATTCACTTGACTTGATCCGTAGGATTCCCTAATGTATATTAATACCTCTTTTGAGGCTACTAACGTCTAACCCTAGGTTGATTAATTGAAATCTCTTTCTAACTCAAACCCCTAGAATTGCATTAACTTGATCTATGGACTCCCATATTAGGTTTGGCCCTAATCTGCTAGATTTTCGCCATCCTATTTCTAGGGTTGCGATCAACTCCGCTTAATTATGCTAGATCTACTCTTAAACAGGGACTTTTGCTCCACTGCCTAAGCACATCAATATTTGAATCAATATCCTAAAATATCGAAGCAAGAAATAAGAACACATAATTAAGAACAAATCAAGTATTTATCATATAGTTCAGAAAACAATAACAAGATTTGTCTTAGGTTTCATCCCCCTCAGGTATTTGAGGGTTTAGTTCATAATTGTAAAAGAATACATCTCAGAAGAAAATATAAAGCAAAACATAAGAAAAACCCTAAAACCCCCTGAAGGAATTAAAGAGAAGATCTCCGTCTTGAGTATAACTCTGGCTTTTTGAGATGAACCAAATGGTTTTCTCTGAGTAAATTCCACAATTCTGGCCTCTTTGGCTCGGCTCCTCGGCCTAACTAGACACCTAACTGGACCCCCTGAAGGTTGGCCTCTAAGGTGTTTATATAGGCTTTTGGAATGGCTTTCTTTGCCTCTAAGTACCCTAATCCGAATGAAACTCTTCTTTTTCATGACAGGGACACGCCCATGGCACACGTCCGCGTAAGTCATGGCCGGGCTGTGTTCGGGTCTGTTGAGGAGGCACGGCCGTGTGGTCTTGGGCCCAGGCTGTGTTGATTTCGTGATATGGCCCATTTACTCCGTTTTAGGCCGATTTCTCGTTCTTTTCATCCTTCGGTGCTTTCCTAAGTATAAAACATGAAAACAAAGGATTAAGAGCACCAAATTACACAATTCAGGGAATAAATCATCCAAAAGTTTGCTAAATATGAGATTAAAATATGTTTATATTACGGTTTATCAAATACCCCCACACTTAAGCATTTGCTTGTCCTCAAGCAAAATTCTCAACTCACAATTAAAATGAACTTCCTTGATTCATAATATTCATCAATAATGTTTCATCATAATTCAAAGGTAATTCATACTTTGATAATTTAAGTAAAGGGTCTTAAAGATTCAAGCAGTTAAAGTCATGGTTTTTTTTTCGTAGCACGAAAATATAGGTGTTTTCCCTTTACCTAAATAATTACCCTTAATTCAAAATCGACAAGAGTTGACATCCTCACTAAAGATTCATTCAAATCACTTAAAGTGTTTAAGGTTCAAAATTAAGCACTCAAAAGTCGAACATGAAAAGTTAATCCCATAAGCTTGCCTGAAAATCAAATCTCCACCACTGTAAAATGAGATGATACACAAATCAAAAGGTCTTTAAAAAGGGTTATAATGGGACTTGGGTTAAAGGTATGGATAAAGGCTGAATTAGAGGGTTAGAATCGAGATTGAATTGACAATTTACCTAACTAGAAAAATGAACTAATCCAGAATAATTACATCAATTAAAAACATGAAATACTAATAACATGAGCTTCTTCTCAAAATGTGGAATTTAATCGTACAAGCTCAATTACATAGTGCTAATATTGAATATACTTCATTTTTTTTTTAAAGAACAAATCAAGAGAAAGGATGAATTTAACTACTGAAATAAAGATTATAGTTAGGCAACCGATCAAATCAAATCTCGATATAACAATGGTCAAAAGGAATGGTGATAACAAATACAGACCGGGTTTTTGGGTTAATATTAGTGGGTGAGTCAATAAAAAGGGTTGTTAGGATCAACGGGGTTCACTAGGGGCTAATTGTGAGGGTAGGCTTTTAATAAAGTGAGTGGGTTAAATCCTAAATGCCTTTATCATCTCTGTATATCAAATCAATAATGTGGTCTTCACATGTATAATCAAAGCAAGTTCTAGAATAACAAATCAATGTTGACACACTCATAATCAAAAAGTGAGCACGAAAGAAAGTATGCTCTAAAAGGCTCAAAATCTAACAAAACTTATGGGTTTTTTATATCAAGTTTGTAAATTTCAAACTTCAAGGTAATAATAAGATTCAGGTAGACAACCTAACAAACTTTTGATTTTGAAAATAGACTTTATCATGCTTGATTCTCTAGTCTCCTAAAGTTTAAAACATCACTGTACAATAATCAATGACTTAATCCGAAACATATCAATAAAAATCATGATTCATAGGGAGTTTCATTCTAATTAGTAATATGAGAAAATTACTTAAAGACAAGATATCATTCAAGGATTTGAGAATAACTGATTACTGTAAATTAGAGTTTTAAAATTTATAAAGAATGTGATCGAACCTGGAAACTAACTCTGACAACGATTAAAGGCAAGTGTACCTATTGAACAGTAGTATAGCTTAGGCAAGACCGGATATCAAACCCAAAGGAACTAATAGTACTAATACTAACTTTCTTTTTATTATTTAGCCTTAAAAATAGAGTGAAGTTGCTTTAAACTATATTAACAAAGACTAAACTAAGGACACAAGGACAAAAGGGACGAATAGGAAAATAACTTTGAAGGAAAACTCAGTTGATTACGACGATACCCTTATGAAGAATCACCTAGACTTCACTTGTTATCTAACCCTAAATTATATGATTTCTTTTACTTAGCTTGATCCGTAACACTCCCTAACCTATATTAAACCCTCTCTCGAGGAAAATAACGTCTAACCCTAGGTTAATTAGTGGAACTCTCGTTCGCTTAGAATAACCCCTTAGGATAGCAGTAAATCGATCAATGGACTCTCATATTAGGTTTCACCCTAATTCGGCAAAATCTTGTAACCCTATCTCTAGGCGTTGGATCAACTCTGCTTAATTATGTTAGATCTACTCTTAGGCAGGGTCTATTCCTCCTCCATCTAAGCACATTATATTTGGATTAAGAAACATAATTAAGAAAAACTAAGTAATTATCATAGAACTTTAGAAATCAAATAACAAAATCCATCTAGGTTTCATCTACTTCAGGTATCTGAGGGGTTTAGTTTATAATGAATAAACAAAACATCGTAAGAGAAAAGATAAAACAAAACATAAGAAAACCCTAAAACCCCCTGAAGGAATTGAAGGGGAATTCCGCCATCTTGAGTATAACTCCGGCTTCTTGGGATGGATCAACTGGCTATCCTTGCATTATTCCCTAACTTTGACCTTCTCGGCTTGGCTCCTTGGCCTAGCTTTCGATGCCATTCAAAGGTGGTACTTGGGGGATATATATATAGGCTCTTGGAATGCGATTCTTTCTCCCTAAGTATCCCTTTCTGACTAAAATTGCTCTTTCCAGCGACAGAGGCACGGCCATAGCATACGTCCGTGTGAATCGAGACCAGATCGTGTTCGGATTTCTAACTTGAGGCACAGCCGTGTGTAACGGAGTTGAGGCCATGCTCTAGATATTCATCGAGGCATAGCCGTGTGCACTTTGGGCCAGGCCATGTCAATTTCGTGTTAAGGCCCATTTACTCCATTTTAGGCCCTTTTTGTGTTCTTTTCATCCTCGGGTGCTTTCCTGGGTATAAGACATGAAAAGAAAGGATTAAAAGCACCTATTTATATAAATTAAGGAATAAATCATCAAAAAGCATATTAAATGTAGGATTAAAATATGTTGCTTTTACGGTTTATCAAATACCCCGACACTTAAGCTTTTGCTTGTCCTCAAGCAAAATTCTCAACTTACAATTAAGACGAACTTTCCATGATCTACAATTCTTATCAACAATGTATTATCCTAATTCATAGATAATTTATACATGGATAATTTGATTCAAAGAGTCCTAAAGATTCAAACGAGATAAGTCATGATTTTATACCCCGAAAACATAGGTGTCTCCCCTCTTTTAAGTAACTACCTTTTCAATTCAAAATCGACAAGGATTGATATCCTCACTAAAGATTCACTCAAATCACTCTAAAGTGTTTAAGGTTCAGAAAAAGATTACTCATAAGTCAAACCTGAAAAGTTAATCCCATAGGCTTGCCTGAAAATCAAATCTCCACCACTGTAATATGAGATGACAAACAGATCAAAAGGTCTTTGTTAGGGTTGTAACGGGGCTATGGTAAAAGGTGTGGTCATAGGCTGAAATTAGAAGGTTAGAATCGAGATTGAATTGATAAGTTACCTATCTAAAAATTTCTAAGATAATAATTACATCAACTGAAAATAATAATAATCCTACTAATACAAGCCTTTTTCTTTTGATAATTAGACTTTAACTTATATAAGCTCACTTTTCACACTACTAATATTGAATTCTTCGATTTTTTTTTTAAGAACAAACTAAATACAAGATAAATTTAACTACCAGAATAATATACTTAAGTAACTAGTTCAAATCAAATCTCGATTAAGGGGTAGTCAAAAGAAAGGGTGATAACAAATACAAAGGCTTTGGGTTAATATTAGTAGGTGAGTCAATAAAAAGGATTTGTTAGGATCAATGGGGTTCACTAGGGGTTAATTGTAAAGTTGGGCTATTTAGTGGAGTTAGTGGATTAAAACGTAGGTGCCTTTATCATCTCTATATATCAAATCACAACTGTGGTCTCGACATGTAAAAACGAAGCAAGTTCTAAAATAACAGTTCATAGTTGACACACTCATAATAAAAAAATGAGCACGAAAAAGAATGTATGCTCTATAAGGTTCAAATACTCACAAAAATTATGGGTGTTTTGACATCATCCTTATGAATTTTAAATTTCAAGGTAGTATTCAAATTTAGGTCAACAACCTAGCAAAATTTTAATTCCTGAAAAATAGACATATCATGCTTGATTCTCTAGTATTTCTCAAATTAAACATCAATGTACAATTAACTATGACTTATTCAAAAACATGTTAATAAAAATCATAAATCATCAGAAATTTCATCCTAATTAGTAATATGGCAAATTTTCATAAAAACAAGACTAAATCAGGGATTTGAGAACAATGCAAAAAGTTAGGCATTTTTATCCTCAGGGTTTGAGAATAATGGAAAAAGTTAGGCATTTTCTCAGAACAACTATTCACCCCCCCCCCACACTTAAGATGTACATTGCCCTCAATGTACAAACATAGATAATAACATGTAATGGATAAATCAAAAGAGAAGGGGAAGGAATTACTCCCTGAATTGTGGATGTTTTCCCAGATGAGTGTCTTTGATGGCGGTGATGGTCAGCCGGGATGACGAGCCTGCGCTAGATGAAAAAATTGGGTAGCGCCTTGAGAAGTAGCCAGGCTTTATTAAGACTTAATAAAAATAAAATAAATATAAAATTAAAGAAAAACAAACTAAAGGGAAGGAGACTAAGAAGAAAACTAAAATGAAAAGAGAATATTAAAGGACTGTGAAGTCCTTATTGAATGATGGTTCGCAAGGTGGGTGTGACTTCTAAAGCTGGGGAGGTGCTGGCGGTGGCGGAAGTGAAGAGGTTATCGTGGTGGTCGGCGTGATTCCCAAGCAGCCTGGCGAACCTGACACGAAGAAACTAAAGGAAAATTAAACAAAAATAGCAGTAGAGAAGCTCAGATAAGGAAAATAAAAGAGAAGGGAAGGAAATTGAAAAAGAGAAAGAAAAAATAAAAACTAATTGGTCTTAAAGACCCTTGGCTTCGTGTTGAGACGAAGCTACCGGCATGAACTCATGTTGATCGTTCTTTAAAGAACCTATGCTTGGCTTCTTCTCCTTCTTCTGCATGGTGTTGTCTTGCTCCAGGGTCTAGAGTCTTAATGAGTGGAGAATCTGAGATGGAGAAGAGTGAGAAGTAAAGAAAATGAGGGTGAAATTAGATGGAGGGAAGGGGAAGAGTTGAGGGGTTTAAATAGAGGTTCAAAGTCGGTGCTTCCCCACGGCCGTGGTCCTAAGGGGTGTCGACTTACACGGCCGCCTCGCACGGTCGTGTGTATGGGTGTGTTGTTACCCTACGCCCGTGTCTTGGATTCCCACGCTCGTGTTTCATAAGTCAGTAGCTTCGCACGGTTTGGAGGCACGGGCGTGGTGTGCCCGTGGTGAGGAAGTCAGTAGCTTCACACGGTTGAGAGGCACGACCGTGCCCCTTCTGTCGGTACCCGTAGGGAAGGTGGTTGGACTGACTTGCACGGCCTCTGCTCTGTCAGTGTGGTGGTTTCGGTGGTCCACACGGCCATGGACACGATCGTGTGTAAGGCTGTGTGACCTGGAAAACCTGCGTTTTTGGTTAGTTTAAAAAGAAGAAGAAAAAGAAAAAGAAAAAAATAAAAACAGATGTAAAAAGAAGTAGTGTTAGTACTAGGGTTACTTCTCGAGAAGTGCTCGTTTATAGTCTTAGGCTAGACATTCCTTGTGTTTGAAAATTTTAGGGAGGTTTAAAGGTTTGAATATCTTCCCTCATGCTTATGGTTTTATTCTCTTGACAAAGTTGAAGTCGAGAAGCGTTTACCTTAAAATTGCCGAATATCGAATTGCTTACCTCAACTATTCCTTGTGGGAAGATATCGTGTATCTTAAGGAGAGTTCTCCCTTTGTCTTCAGGTCTGTTGTGGTGATGTGGGGATCGGCTTTGTCTAACAGCACCTGGTCTCCTATTTTAAAGTGATTTGAAGTCCCCACGAGCTCTTCTGGTGGTTCCTCTAGTTTTACTTCGTGTGGATCCGGCTTTTCTTTGACATGTGTCTGTTTCTCTTCTAATTTGTCGACCCTAAAGCTTTGTTCCTCGTGTAACCCTAGTTTATCCTTGAAGTGCGTTTTCCACTCGTCTAAGTCATTGGATTGAATCTTTTTCCCCTCGTGAGTTATTTCTTTATTGGCACCGAACTGAGGATCTTATTCAATCGTTCCTTTTTTCGGTGGTTCCTGAAAAGAAGGTGTAATTGGATGGTCATCAAAAGAATTTTCTTTCTTACCTTGGTTCTTCAATGACCTGGCTGAGTCGAGGGCTTGAAGACTAATTGAGTCGTCTCCTACACAAAGTATGAGCTTGCCTATGGCAACATCAATTTTAGTTTTGGCAGTTGTAAGAAAAGGTCTTTCTAAAGTTAAGGGAATTGAATTATCCTCATCCATGTCTAAAACAACAAAATCTACTGGGAAAACAAATTTGTCGATTTTTACGAGAACATCTTCAATAATTCCCCTAGGAATTCTAACAGTTTTATCAGCTAATTGAATACTCATCCTAGTTTGTTTGGGCTTCCCTGGACCTAGTCGTTTAAATAATGTGTAAGGCATGACATTTATGCTTGCCCCTAAATCAGCTAACGCATTATCAATAGTTAAAATACCAATTAAAAATGGAATTGTAAAACTCCCTGGGTCTTTTAACTTCTGTGGTAGTCTATTTTGTAGAATTGCTGAGCACTTTGCGTTGAGTTCAATGTGTGGCTCTTCATCTAATTTGCGTTTGTTTGTTAAGAGCTGCCTTAAAAATTTCCTCGCGTCTGGCATCTGAAAAAGAGCTTCAAGAAAAGGTAAGTTAATGTGTAATTTTTTTAAAAGTTTAAGAAACTTACCAAACTGTTCTTCTGAATCGTCTCTTTTTAACGCTTCGGGATAAGGAATGCGAGGTTGGTATTATTTGATTACTGGTTTTGGCCTTTCCTGTGTTACCTCTACCTTTCCTTCGTCTACCTTGTTTTCCTATTGCGAGATGGGTTTGTCTCTCTCTACATTTTCCTGAGCTGCTATAGCTTGAATTTGCTCCTTTGGATTAATCTCGATGTTACTTGGTAGACGTCCTTGTTGTCATTCTGACATGAGCTGTGCGAGTCGTTCGACTGCATTAGTAACTTCCTTTACTGACTTAGTGATTTCCCCGATTTAGCTCTCGTTGCTTTTGATTGTTCTCACAATATCTTATAGGCGTTCTTCTGTGTTTGTCGATTTTGTTAGCTCCTCCTCATGGGTTGGTTTCTTTTCTTGTGGATAGGGTTGATTTCAGAAGTTTTGAGGAGGTTGTTGCCTTTGATTTCCTTGATTGCCTTAACCTCCCCACGGAAAATTTGGATGGTTTCTCCACCTGGATTGTAAGTGTTACTATAAAGATTATTATTGGATCAAAAACTATTACCTATATAGTTCATATATAGTTCATCTGTTCGTTTTCTGCTTCTGGTTGGTGGGGTGGGTACTTAGGATTCGCCACTGTTCCACTTGCATCACACTGCATGACTGGATGTACCTGCGAAGAACACAAACTATCAAGCTTTTTATTCATCATCTCAAGCTGCGTTGATAGAATGGTCATGATGTCGACGTTGAAGACTCCTGCCGATTTCGTCGGTTTGGTCCTTGAAGCTTGCCACTGATAATTGTTTAATGACATCTCCTCAATTAACTCGTAGGCTGCTTCTGGAGTTTTGTTGTTCAGAGTTCCACCGGCTACTGAATCAATCAGTTGCCTTGTTGAGGGGTTTACACCGTTGTAGAATGTTTGGGCTTGTAGCCATAAGGGTAAGCCATGGTGTGGGCACCTCCTCAAGAGATCTTTGAATCTCTCTCATGCATCGTATAGTGTTTCTAAATCTATCTGCACAAAAGAAGAGATATCATTTCTTAATTTGGTCGTTTTGGTCGGTGGAAAATATTTCATTAAAAAAATTTCGGTCATCTGATCCCATGTGGTGATTGACCCTCGTTGTAACGAGTTTAACCACTGTTTAGCTTTATTTCTTAATGAAAAAGGAAATAACCAAGACGGTTATGGCATTATCAGAAACACCATTTATTTTGAAGGTATCACAGAACTCTAAAAAGTTAGCTATATGCATGTTTGGATCTTCGTCCTACAAACCATCAAATTGAACAAACTGTTGAATCATTTGTATTGTGTTAGGCTTTAATTCAAAATTGTTAGCAGCTATAGCAGGCCTAACAATACTCGATTCTGCTCCTGTTAACTGTGGTTTAGCATAATCAAACATTGTACGTGGAGCATTATTTTCTCCCACATTGTGTGGTGGTGGGTTGTTTTCGTCCATCCCTTCAGTAGGATTGGATTTGTCTTCTTCCTCACTTTCTGTGTAATATAGGGCTCGCCTGGTTTTCCAACGATTCCTGCGAGCGGTTGCTTCAATATCACTATCGTATACCAAAGGTCCACTTGGGTTCCTTCTAGTCATAAACTAGAGGTACCTGGAAAGAAAAGAAAGAAAGAAAAATTAGCAAAATTAAAAATTAAACTACAAACAAAATAAATTGCTGAAAATAAAAAATAATGGCTAAAGTAATAAAAATAGAGTTTTCTTAATATTTTAGTTCCCCAGTAACGGCGCCAAAAACTTGATCGTTGTAAATCAGAGTTTTAAAATTTATAAAGAATGTGATCGAACCTGGAAACTAAGAGTTTTAAAATTTATAAAGAATGTGATCGAACCTGGAAACTAACTCTGACAACGATTAAAGGCAAGTGTACCTATCGAACAGTAGTATAGCTTAGGCAAGACCGGATATCGAACCCAAAGGAACTAAGAGTACTAATACTAACTTTCTTTTTATTATTTAGCCTTAAAAATAGAGTGAAGTTGCTTTAAACTATATTAACAAAGACTAAACTAAGGACACAAGGACAAAAAGGACGAATAGGAAAATAACTTTGAAGGAAAACTCAGTTGATTACGACGATACCCTTAGGAAGAATCCACCTAGACTTCACTTGTTATCTAACCCTAAATTATATGATTTCTTTTACTTAGCTTGATCCGTAACACTCCCTAACCTATATTAAACCTTCTCTCAAGGCGAATAACGTCTAACCCTAGGTTAATTAGTGGAACTTTCATTCGCTTATAATAAACCCCTAGGATAGCAGTAAATCGATCAATGGACTCCTATATTAGGTTTCACCCTAATCCGGCAAAATCTCGTAACCCTATCTCTAGGCGTTCGATCAACTCTGCTTAATTATGTTAGATCTACTCTTAGGCAGGGTCTATTCCTCCTCCACCTAAGCATATTAGATCTGAATTAAGCAACATAATTAAGAACAAACTAAGTAATTATAATATAACTTTAGAAATCAAATAACAAAATCCATCTAGGTTTCATCCCCTTCAGGTATCTGAGGGGTTTAGTTCATAATGAATAAACAAAACATAACAAGAGAAAAGATAAAACAAAACATAAGAAAACCCTAAAACCCCCTGAAGGAATTGAAGGAGAATTCCTTCGTCTTGAGTATAACTCCGGCTTCTTGGGATAGATCAACTGGCTATCCTTGCGTTATTCCCTAACTCTGACCTTCTCAACTTGGCTCCTTGGCCTAGCTTTCGATGCCTTTCAAAGGTGGTACTTGGGGGATATATATATAGACTCTTAGAATGTGATTCTTTCTCCCTAAGTATCCCTTTCCGACTAAAATTGCTCTTTCCAGCGACAGAGGCACGGCCATGGCACACGCCCTTGTAAATCGTGACCAGATCGTGTTCAGATTTCTAACTTGAGACACGACCGTGTGTGACAGAGTTGAGGCTGTGCTCTAGGTATTTGTCGAGGCACGGCCGTGTGGACTTTGGGCCAGGCCATGTCAATTTCGTGTTAAGGCCCATTTACTCTGTTTTAGGCCCGTTTTGTGTTCTTTTCATCCTCGGGTGCTTTCCTGAATATAAGACATGAAAAGAAAGGATTAAAAGTAGCTTTTTATATAAATCAAGGAATAAGTCATCAAAAAGCATATTAAATGTTGAATTAAAATATGTTGCTTTTACGGTTTATCAATAATGCAGAAAGTTAGGAACTTTCTTGAAATAAATACTTACCCCCCCACACACTTAAGATGTACATTGCCCTCAATGTACAAAGATATATATATATGAAATTTAAGAGAAAGGGAAAGGTGAAAATTCCTTAATTTGGATGGCTTCCTAGAGTTGGGAGTGCGGTGGTGTGGTGCCCGCCGACGATCTCTACACTAGATGAAGAAATTGGGAAGCTTGTAGAGAATTAGCCAAGAAATAATAATAATAACTCAAAATATACTAAATATATATTTAAAAACAAGAAGGATAAAGAGAAAGAAAATAGAACATGAAATAAAATTAAAAGAAACGATTAATGGACCAAAGAGTCCTTATTGTTAGATGGTTCGCGAGGTGGGTATGATTTCTAAGGCTGCGGTGGGATGGCTATGGTCGTGGTCGTAGTGATTCCCTAGCAGCCTTTAGAACCTAAATAAAAGAAAACGAAATAGAATAGATTAAACTAAGTAAAAGAAAAATACAGAAAATGAAAATAAATGAGAAGTGAAAATGAAAAGAGAAAATAAATGGACTCAAAGGTCCTTTTCCTGTCGAGCTAATGAAGCACCCGGAATGAACTTATGTAGATTAGTCTCACAAAGGGAGACTGTGCTAGAATCCTTTCATTTCTTCGACATGGATGATTGTTAGAACGAGAGTTAGGAGAGTGGAGGAAGGAATGAAAATGGAGAGGGGATGTAAAGGGGGAAGAAGGGTGGAGAGTAGGTAAGAAGGGGAGAGGGGTGGTTTAAATAGAAATTTCAGGTCTGGTACGTCCCCACGCCCGTAGACCGTGGGCGTGTCGAGTTACATGGCTATGTCACATGGCCGTGTTATGCTCCGTTCGTTTCTCCCACGCCCATGTGCAGATCGCCATGCCCGTGTTGCTAAAACAGTGTCGGCCACGGCCGCATCGCATGGCCGTGGGGTTCAGTTGGGCCCTGTGGCTTGAAGATATTTTTTCATCCTGTGTTGTACTATCTCTGCCATGTTAGTACGTACATCCGTAGCCTCCACATGGCCACGACCACAATCGTGTGCAAGGCCGTGTGGTATGGAAATTTGCACTTGGTTAGTTTATAGTTAGATGCTAAAAAGGAAAAGTAAAAGTAAAAATAAAAATGTGAAAATTAATATAGTCTTAAGCTAGACTTACCTCTCATTCGCACATTCAAGGTGATTTTAGGAGTTGAAAGTCCTTCCTCATGCTATCAGTCCTATTATCAGTATATAGTTCAAGTCGAGTAGAGTTTACTTCAAAAGTGCCGAATATAGGATTACTTACCTCGACTGTTCCGTATGGGAAAACATAGAGTACCCTAAAAGTGATTTCTTCATTTGTATTAGGGCCAGGAGGAGGTGTTCGAGGGTCTGCCTTATCTAACAATACTTGATCTCCGATCTCAACTTTGTTTGTTCCACAGAATGGTGCTGGTTCTGCTTCGTGTATCCCTAATTTCTCTTTGAAGTGTGCCTTCCATTCGTCTAGATCATCGATCTAAAGCCTTCGTTCCTCATGAGTTATTTCTTTGTTGGCATGAGGTCTAGGATCTGGCTCAGTTGTGTAGTTCTGTGGTGTTTCCTTAAAAGAAGGTTTAACCGAATGGTTATTAATAGAATTTATATTCTCACCTTGACTACTCGATGTCCTAGCTGAGTCAAGAGCCAGGAAACTGATTGATTTGTCACCTACACAAAGTATGAGTTCACCTGCGCTGACATCAATTTTAGTCCTAGTAGTTGCTAAAAAGGGCCTTCCTAAAATTAAAGGGATATTATTGTCCTCATCCATGTCTAAAACGACAAAGTCTATTAGGAATACGAATTTATCAATTTTCACAAGAACATCTTCAATTATACCCATAGGAATTCTAACAGTTTTATTAGCTAATTGAATGCTCATCCTAGTTTGGTTTAAACATTTTATAAGGCATAACGTTTATGCTTGCCCCTAAATCAGCTAAAGCATTATCAACAGATAAACTACAAATTAAGCATGGAATTGTAAAACTCCCTGGATCTTTTAATTTTCATGGTAGTCTATTTTGCAACATTGTTAAGCACATTGTGTTCAGTTCCACATACTATTCCTCATCTATCTTCCGCTTGTTTGTTAATAGCTCTTTTAAGAATTTCCTAGAGTCTGGCATCTGCAAAAGAGCTTCAAGAAACGGTAAGTTAATATGTAATTTCTTTAAAAGTTTAAGAAATTTACCGAATTGTTAGTTTGTGTCGTCCTTCTTCATCACATCAGGATAAGGTATACGAGGTTGGTACTCTTTAATTAACGGTTTTGGCTTATCATGACTTACCTCATTCTTACCTTCCTCTAACATATTTTCTAGGCTTAACTTTGGCTCATCTAACCCTAAACTATCCTGAGCTGTTATGGCTTGAAGTTGCTCCTTTGGGTTAGTCTCGGTGTTGCTTGGCAAGCTGCCTTGTGGTCGTTCTGAGATTAGCTTAGCGAGATGCCCTAATTGGTTCTCGATTACTTGAATCGATACTTGTTAACTTTTAAGTGTTGTTTCGGTGTTTTGAAAACGTGTTTCTGACACCATTATAAATTTTGACAGCATCTCCCCAAGGTTCGGTTTCTTTTCCTGTGGGTAGGGTTGTTGTTGGAAGTTTGGAAGGGGTTGTTGTCTCTGATTTCTTTGACCACCCCATGAAAAATTGGGGTGGTTCCTCCAACCTGGATTATAAGAATTACTATAAGGGTTATTTTAAGATTTGAAATTGTTACCCATACAGTGAACTTGCTCATTTTCAGTGTCCGGGTTGTAAGGTGAATAGTCCGTGTTGTTCATCCCTCATCTATTCGTATCGTACTGCATAACTGGATGTACCTGCGAAGAAACATATAAACCATCAATCTTTTTATTTAAGAGTTCTGCCTGATTTGATAGCATGGTTACTGCGTCGAGGTTGAAAACACTGGCTGCTTTTGTTGGCTTTGTCCTTGTGACTTACCACTGATAGTTATTCAGTGACATTTCTTCAATCAATTTGTAGGCAGCCTCAGGTGTTTTGTTGTTCAAAGTTCCGCCGGCGGCTGAAGCAACCAACTGTTTAGTTGAGGGGTTCACACCATTGTAAAAAGTTTGAACTTATAGCCAATAAATTAATCCATGGTGTGCACACCTTCTTAATTGATCTTTGTATCTCTCCCATGCATCGTAAAGTGTTTCTAAATCCATCTGCACAAAAGAAGATATATCATTCCTCAACTTGGCCGTTTTAGTCGGCGAAAAATATTTTAATAAAAAATTTTCGGTCATTTGTTCCCATGTAGTGATTGATCCTCGTGGAAGAGTATTCAACCACTGTTTAGCTTTATTCTTCAAAGAAAAGGGAAATAATCGAAGATGAATGGCATCATCAGAAACGCCATTTACTTTGAAGGTATAGAAAAATTCTAGGAAATTTGCCAAGTGATTGTTTGGATCTTCATCCTGCAAACCATCAAACTGAATAAATTGTTGTATCATCTGAATAGTGTTAGGTTTCAGTTCAAAATTATTTGCAGCAATAGCAGGTCTAACAATACTTGACTCAGTTCCTGTTAAATTAGGTTTAGCATTATCATACATAGTTCGAGGAGCATGATTGTCGGCCACCTCTAGAGGTAGCGGATTATTCTCAACCATCTCTTTGGTGGTATTGGTTTTGACTTCTTGCTCTTCTTCTATGTCATTTAAGTTTCGTCTTATTTCTCTACGATTTCTACAAACAGTACCTTCAATATCACTATCGTAAATCAGGGGTCCTGTCGGGTTTCTTCTAGTCATAAACTAGAGGTACCTGCTAAGGACAAGAAGAAAAATTAGTAAATTTAAAAGAAAAATAAAAATAAAAATAAATAGAAAAAATAAAAATGGCTAAAGTAATAAAAATTGAGCGTTCTTAATATTTTAATTCCCCAGCAATGGCGCGAAAAACTTGATCATGTGTCAAAGTCTTAAAAACTTATAAAAAGAATGATTGAGCCTAGAAACTAACTCTGACAATAATTGAGGCAAGTGCACCTATCGAACAGTAGTATAGCTTAGTGGCAAGACCGGATTGTCGAACCCAAAGGAACCAAAAGTATTAATGCAAACTTTCTTTTTATTATTTAGCCTAGAAATTAAAGGATTTATTAATTAATCTAAAATTAACTAACTATTAAGCTAAAGATGCAAAGTCGAAGAGAATGAATTGGGGAAAATACTTGTGGGAAGAACCAATTGATTAAGACAATACCCGAGGACGAATCCACCTAGACTTCACTTGTTATTTAACTCTGAACCAGACAATTTATTCACTTGACTTGATCCGTAGGATTCCCTAATGTATATTAATACCTCTTTTGAGGCTACTAACGTCTAACCCTAGGTTGATTAATTGAAATCTCTTTCTAATTAAAACCCTTAGAATTGCATTAACTCGATCTATGGACTCCCATATTAGGTTTGACCCTAATCCGGTAGATTTTGTCATCCTATTTCTAGGGTTGCGATCAACTCCGCTTAATTATGCCAGATCTACTCTTAAACAGGGACTTTTGCTCCACTGCCTAAGCACATCAATACTTGAATCAATATCCTGAAATATCAAAGCAAGAATTAAGAAAACATAATTAAGAATAAACCAAGTATTTATCATATAGTTCAGAAAACAATAACAAGATTCGTCTTAGGTTTCATCCCCCTCAGGTATTTGAGGGTTTAGTTCATAATTGTAAAAGAATACATTTCAGAAGAAAATATTAAACAAAACATAAGAAAAACCCTAAAACCCTTGAAGGAATTGAAGAGAAGATCCTTGTCTTGAGTGTAACTCTGGCTTCTTGAGATGAATCAAATGGCTTTCTCTGAGTAAATTCCACAATTCTGCCCTCTTTGGCTCGGCTCTTCGGCCTAACTGGACACCTAACTGGACCCCCTGAAGGTTGGCCTCTAGGGTGTTTATATAGGCTTTTGGAATGGCTTTCTTTGCCTCTAAGTACCATAATCCGAATGAAACTCTTCTTTGTCACGACAGGGACACTCCCATGGCACACGCCCGTGTACGTCGTGGCTGGGCCGTGTTCGGGTCTGTTGAGGAGGCACAGCCGTGTGGTCTTGGGCCCAGGCCGTGTTGATTTCGTGATATGGCCCATTTACTTCGTTTTAGGCCCGTTTCTCATTCTTTTATCCTCCGATGCTCTCCTAAGTATAAAACATGAAAACAAAGGATTAAGAGCACCAAATTACACAATTTAGGGAATAAATCATCCAAAAGTATGCTAAATGTGAGATTAAAATATGTTTATATTATGGTTTATCAACAACCGTAATTCTTCTGAATCTAGGAAACCTATGGTTTCCTCAATCAAAGGAGAACTGTAACAGCCCATTTTTCAGTAATGTCAATAACGTGGGTTTCAGAATCCCATTGATGATTTCGACTCCTTAAATATTAATATTTAATATTTATGAGGTTGGTATCAAGGTTAATTAAAGTTTGGTCCCTTAACTTTGTCACATTGATAGATAACTATGGTATAAGGACTAATTGTAAAAATTATAAAAATTTATTGCTATGAATTTTTAAATAGCCGAAGGACCAATTGAGTAATTGGGCCATTAGTATATAACAATCGGTGGTGGATGTGAATTGTAATCCACCAACTTTGCTAAAGGTTAAATAATTATAATTACTTAAATTAATGTAGATTAATTAAATATTAAGTTTAGTATATAAAATAGCTAAAAATAAAATAAAACAAAATATTTTTCCAATTCATCTTCTTCTCCACCCGTAGCAAAAGAAGAAATAATAGGGTTTGAGTTTTCAAACTTTCAACCTTAATTAGGTATGTTGAATTTAGTCATTTTCTTGTAATTTTTATATTTTTGAGGTTGTGGGAACTTGATTTACCGAGCTCATGTAACAATTTACAAAATTTTGAAAGTTTCTAAAAGCTTCAATTGATGATTCTTAAAGAATTTGATGTGAAATTGATAGATTTTAAGCTTAGATGTCAAAAATGATTAGATTGTAAAATTGATTTGCTAATTTTTGAATATAGGGACTACAGTGTATAGATTTCAAAATTAGTGTAAAATTTCTATAATTTTAGATGATATTAGATCCTAAAAGAATGAAATTGAGATCGATTTTGAAATCGGAACTCAAATTTGAAAGTTATGGCAAATTCGATTTTAGGGACTAAATTGAATAAAATGCAAAACTTTAGGGGCATTCAAAAAATGAAATTGATCTTATTTATGGATATAATAGGATGATATAAAATATTTGGAATTGATAAATTGAAATTAATTGTTGTATAGATCAAGAATTGTACCAAAACGAGGATAATTGGGGAAAGGACAAAATTGATGATTAGTCCTTAGAGAATTGTTCGTTTGTTGTTTTGCCATGAAAGTTCATATAGAACTTACTATGTTGTTTTATGTTATGTTTCAATTGTGTTATTTTGCCTATAGTTTCTTAATGTGAATTTAGTGACTTTTGGCATCAAATGGACTAATTTGCAATGTGTGAATTATATGACAATTATAAATAAGTACAAGGTACGTAAATGAAATGAAATTCTTATATGAATGGTATAACATGTATATGATGTTACAGGGATTGAAATGATATGAATATAGTAATAATGTCCATGTGAACTTAGTAAAGGATTAATATATGTAGGCATGCCATTGGGGTCAAATATGAAAACGATTTGGGATTTACATGGTTATTTGAGATCCAACATTTGTTCCGGATTCTCGATTCATAAATGTTAGCTTGTGTGATAAAATTCCTAAATGCCAGCTTGTATGAGCAAATTCATAAATGTCAACTTGTGTGAGCAACCCTAATCACTGTCAGCTTGTGTGAGCACTATAGTCTTATGCATCTGATTTCAGTTTACAAAGGTTCTCTCGGGCAAGAAAATGGTAACCTAATGAAAATGTAATGGTTGAAAATATTGAACATGAATTGAGTTACTTATGTTTTCAATTTGAAAATGAATTGGTTAGTATTTGATATAAGATGGAATTGTTGTATACATATATGATTTAAGTTAGAAGTCCTTGTTATGCAAATGAACTAACCTATTGGTTGTATTGTTGAATTACATATGAAAGTATAAGGATGCCAAAGGATGCCATGATATATACTAATGTGTTTTAATTGCTTAATTTGTTGTATTGTCAAGGTAAGTTAAGTGATTTTCATATAGACTTACTAAGCATTCAATATGCTTACTCCGTTGCCTCCCTTTTTTTCTTGTAGATTGTTGATTTGCAGAACGTGTCAAGCGGATCAACAAGAAGCTCACACTATCCCGCTATTAACTCAGTAGTCTTTTAAATATTTTAAAGCTCAGTTTTGTAGCATGTTGTAATAGCCCGATTTAGGGGCTAGTCGAAACAGTGATCTCAGGATCACTAATTCGAGGTTTGAGAAAATTATTTTCATGTTATTTTATGTGTTATAAAATGTTTATAAGGATGTATGGAAATTTTGGTGCTTTAATTTTGGCGATTTCATGCTTAATCGCGAATAAGGACTAAATCGCATAAAGTGTGAAAGTTCTATTCTATAGGCTAAAGGTACCAAATAGCCATGAAATGCAAATTGGAGGTCTTTAAACTGCAATTACACCTACCTAAGAGAGATGGACGGTCAAGGGGACAAGGAATTAAAAGTTTGACAAGAGTTGGTGACTTTTGTTGACTAAATGAATAAAATAAGATGAAATAAGCAAAAAGCTATCATCTTTTTATTTTCTTCTCTTCTCCACCGAAGTTTTCAGCAAACAAGGGGTGTTTGAAAGCTCAAAATTTCAGCAAGCTTTTCTCCACTCAAGTAAGTGAATTTGATGTATTTCTTGAAGATAATTGTACTTTTGAGACCCCTAAAGCTTAAGCTTTCTAAAGAGGGAACTATTTTGCATTATGGTAAAAAGTTTAGGGATTTTCCATGTGATCTTTTAAGTTGTTTGCTTCATTTTTATGGAAGAAAATGAATGTTAGAGAGATGAGAAACAACTCTTGTGAAAGGTGTTGTCATGAAAACACCTAATTGGGACTAAAATGCAAAAGTTGTAGTTTGTTCATTAAGGCATGAAATAGTTGGAATTGTGATTAGTTGTAAGAGGATTTAATGTTCAACTCTGCTTGTTTAACAAGAAAATGTGATAAAAATGATTTACGAGCCTAAGGGCAAAATCGTAATTTTGCCAGTGTAAGGGCAAAATAGTCATTTTTGCCTAAGTGTAGATTATGAAGTATTATGATTAGTGTGGTGATTAAAGAGTAAATTTTATTGTTCTAGATCAAAGAAAACGAGATTCGGACCTAGAATGGGAGAAAAGAGAAATATGGGCAAAAAAGTCCTGTTCTACCCTTTTCAGTATCGAGGTAAGTTCATGTGTTAAATTGTATAACTCTAAGTGAAGTATTTTAATATTTCGATGTTGTATAAATTGTTTATTGCCTCCCTGTATACATTAAATACGTTTTAATGTGATGTCAAGAAATGAAAGCCTTGATTTAAACCATGAATAATGGAAATGCAAATAGCATGATACAATGGTAATTAAGGTTCCGCGTAAGACCATATTTAGAATATGGCCTCGGTGTGGGATTTCGTATAAGACCATGTCAGGGACATGGCATTGATATGTTAATTCATGTAAGACCATGTCGGGGGTAAGATGTCAATGTGACATTATGTGTATGAGACTCGAGGGTGTTACTTAACAAATTGAGTGATTCAACAAGTAAGTTGAAAATGAGAATGAATATGGTTGTACCACGAGAGGTAAAGGTTTGTGTCAGAACTGAATTGAAATGAATTTGGTATATGATGATCCCACACTGGGATATGTGTAAATGATGCACCCTGGTTGCATAAGTTATAATTATTAATGCATTGCGTGAATGTGAACGATTGTCGTAGAAAGCTAAGTAAGAATGGTAGTGTGTGAGGATGTTCCCGGATGAACAATTGAAATAGAGAATTGCATGTGGATAACTATCCATGAATGTATAATAATGGTGGGCTAAGTGCGATACCACCTTATTAATTGTTAGTGATGGGCTGTGTGTGACACCATCAACAATAATATTAACGGTGGGTTGTGTGCGTTACCACCTTATTAATTATTAAATGATAGGCTGTGTGCGATACCATCGCTTATATTATCATTTGGTGGGTTAAGTGCGATACCACCATAATTATGAATGATTGGTGGGCTAAGTGCGATACCACCATAATTATAAATGATTGGTGGGCTATGTGCGATACCACCCTATTAGAGATTGAGGGTGGGCTAAGTGCGAAACCACTGAGTGATTGGTAGTATGAGTGGCTTATTGAAAATGTTTGATGTACTGTTTTATGTGATCATGTGGTGACAAGTGCAGGGAGGTATGCTAATTAACATGAGCATTTGGCTTGTGGCATGGTTAGAATGTGGTAAGAGACAAAATGAGTAAGCTTCGAGAATGATTGTGTAGGTAACCATGAGTTTAAGATGCAAGACTCATTATAGTACCTTGTTCTTGTGTATAGTCAATGAATATCAATAGTTGTTTATTATATACATATGAGCTTACTAAGCATTATTGCTTACTCCTCTTCCTTTCCCATCTCTTATAGGTTAACTTGACTAGCTCGGGTTGGAAACCGCCGGAGATGCTTTCACACTATCGATCAACCATATGGGTATGAGGTTTCGAGTCCTTATGAGTTATGGCATGTATAGGAAACTTATTTTTAAAGTTGATTAAGTCATGTTGATATAGCCAAATGTGTTGGCCTAAGAGAGTTTATGGTTCGGTTGTGTATAGCCATAGATGATGGCTTAAGTTGATTGCAATTATACCAGAAATAGTACTCCCTCGTGTATGGGATGAAGACTTCATTTTATAGTTTAATGTGATAATTCAAGGGTTATAATTGATAATATGATAAGTTTAGATGATGGTGTATGAACGTATGCAAGTGAAGGTGACAAGAGCTTGGCAAATAGCCCTGTTCTTGTCCACACGGGTAGGCACACGAGCGTGTGTCTAGGCCGTGTCAAGTTTGCACCTTGAATTTGGAATTTAAATCGTCACACGGTTGAAGCACACGGGCGTGCGACAGGCCGCGTGGATTAATCAGAGGTGACCACGGGCCAGCCATATGGGCGTGTGCCCAGGCCGTGTGATTCAAGTCAGTGTCGACCATGGGTGTCAAACATGGGCGTGTGAGATGACACACGGAGTGTCATTTCCCCTACGGGCTTGTGGCCCCTGTTTAGGTGAAAATTTTCTAAGTGTTTGAAAACATTCGGTTTGGTTCCGCGACATCCCGAGCGGGTGTAAAAGGTCTCGTTGACCGATGATAAGGATGTTATGATGGTGAGTGAAAAGTTTTAAATTGGAGAGAATTTTTATAGCCTAAAGTGGAAGGATCAAGCAAGTCGAGTCCGGTAATGCCTCGTGTCCGATTCCGTCAGTATGTCACATCGCAACAAGTTGCAACGAGGAACTCTCTCATGTCGCGACGTCGACCTAAAGTTTTGAAACTTTTACAAATTGGTTCTTACTCAATCTCAGGCCTTGTATAAGACCCGAGAAATGTTATATATCATGTCTATGGTTTGAAATGCTTTGTACAATACTGTTTTAAGGTTTGATGTTTTGAAAATTAAAGAAAAATTTCCCAATTATCAATACCCTCCCCAAGGTGTCGATATTTTCACATCAAATATCAATACATTCCCTATTGTATCGATACTATAAGTGCTTAATGATCATTAAATTTAGGCATTAAATGCCTAAAGTATCGATACCTTTTGTTGCATGAGTCATTAATGCTTTAGTTTTTACACCCTTAAAGACTCAATTCATTTTTCCAACAACCCAAATAGTTGGAAATCAAAAAGAGTCTATAAATACTAGCTTCCGAAGCTTCTACAAAAACAAGAGAGATTACAAGAGATTAAGAGTTATCAAAAAACATCAAGAAATCTATAACCAACCATTTGTGCTTAAATTTTTCTTATGAGCATTCATTTTATTTTCTTAAATCAAGTGTTTTTATTGAGTGTGTACTTCATTTGCAAACATTCTAATCTTGTAAGGATTGTTTCTTTATTTGCTTATTTGTTTGCTTTTTTGAAATGGTTTATGTCTTAAGGTTTGGGTAGAAATCTTGTAACACACATATCCTGTTTCCATTTCTGTTTCCAGAATAGGATACCGGATAGTACCAGTCAAGTTGGAACAGTTAATGAAAGAGACCATTCAGTTTCAAGTCTTAAATCGAGCTTTCGAAGCTCTAAAAATAAGTTACAAACATTCAGGGACCAAATTGAAACAAATCAAAACTTTCAGGAAAAAATTGAAATTTTTCAAGTTAGAGGTCACACAGCTGTGTGTCCAAGCCGTGCGACAGATTCCAACCCGTGTGGCTTCAAACATGATTGTGTGTTTCACCTACACGCCCGTGTGCGACTTCACACATCCGTGTACATAAACCGTGTAACCCTCTAGTTTCGATCACACGATCGTATTGCAGGCCGTGTGCCAACCCGTGTAACATTCGAAATACCCTCACATGGTCGTGTCACAGGCCATGTGTCTTCCCATGTGAGAACTACACTTATACTGTTTTTACATATGTTCTGGGCACACGGCCGTGTGACAGCCCGTGTACCAAGCCGTGTGAGACCAAAAATGACCAATTCCAAGCTAAATTTTCACCTATTTGCTTAAGAGTTTAAACACATTCAAATACAAACTTTCATAGGCTAAAAACCATCTTCAAACACATTCAAAACATGTCAATGGATTCAACCTATTTATCAAACCAGTGTGCCCTCATTGACACCACAAATCATTTCATAACATTTCATCTTCAAGGTTTCATATACAAGATATAGTTACACATCAAAACATCAATTCATTTAAAACCTTAATCTCACATATTGTCAATGTTTTCTACCATCAAGCTTAACACTTAAACTTAGATGAAACATGTATAATTTCATTTGTCACAACACATAACACATGTAACAGCCCGTTTTGAGTCAAATCGGAACAGTAGTTTTGGGACCACAAATTCAAGGTTGAAATTATTATTTTATTATTATTTTAATGTTTACAGCATGATTGAATTATTTTGAGAAATTTTAGTTAAGAAATTTTATCGTTTGGTTGGTCAATTTGATAAAAAAGACTAAATCGTGTAAAGTGCAAAAGTGATGTTCTAATAGTTAAAGGTATTAAATAGCTATGGAACATTAAATTAAGAGTCCTTAAGTGGTAAAAAAACCATTTTTAGTGTTGGTGGACAAAGATGGACATGTATAAATTAATTTTGATGGTTTATATTAAAGGTTAATATTGTAATTTGGTTATTTAAGTATAATAAATAAAAAAATCAAAAATTATGAAGGCTATCATCTTCATAGCCAATTTTTAGCAAAGAAGAAAGCCATTTTAGGGCTTGAAGAGTTCGGTCACTTTGATACTCAATTGTAAGTTCGTTTTTGTCCCGTTTTTAATGATTTCTATGTTTTTGATATCGTTGCAACTAGGTTTAGCTAGCCCAGGGACTATTTTGCAAAAATGTTAAAGATTTTGAATGATGCCATTGATGAATACATGTGTTTTTTGATGTTTGATGATAGATTATGAGCGTTTGTTGTGAAATATACAAGTTTTATAAAGTGATTTTTAGTGAAAATGGAAATTACAGATTAAATTGTGAAATATGGACAATTTGTGGTTAAAATGTGAAATAAATGAAAAATATGGGCTACTAGGGAGTAATTGGTAAATCGGCTAGGCTTGGGTGGTGATGAAATTGAATGAATTTTGTTTTACGAGCCTAGGGATTAAATTGTAAAAGTTGTGAAATTATTGAGGTAAGAGTGTAAAAGTTCTTAAATGTGTGTTTTGGATTAAATTGAATAGAGAGATTATTAAATAAGTTAATTTTGAATATATTTATATCAAGAAAAGCAAAATTCAGATCTAGATTGGGGGAAAATTAAAGTTATCGACTAATCAACTTATTTCGTTGTTTTCACATCCGAGGTAAGTTCGTATGTGATAAATTTTATTATAAATGTATTTTAAATGCTTTGATATTGCATAAGTTGTGAATAGGAGACTTCGGATAAGATCGACAATGACTCGATGGTAATTCAGCAGTCGAAATTCCAGTTGAACCTTAGGAATAGTTTGGTATACTAGTGACATGTCATTAGGGGATACATTGAGTTGGCTTCGGGCCATGAATATCGGGCTGATTTGGCTTCGGGCCATGATATCAGTACTTTGGATATAAGTTACCTTGATTTGGCTTCGGGCCATGGTATAGGTACTTATTGTGTGAGACTCTTGAGTATCCGACTTCTATTCCGAATGGTTCAACGGGTAAATGAATGATGTGGTTGATAATGTGATTGGTACGAGATGGTACAGGTATGTGCATAAACCATATTAGCTTTGAATCGAAGAAATGGTGAAGAAAGTATATAGTTTTGTGAATGAGTAATTGAAAGGTTTGTTAGTTGATGTGAATTCAAGTATTTATAATCAATGGTTGAATTATGTGTTTATGATTATATTGAGTTTATTTCATACGAGCTTACTAAGCTATAAAGCTTACGTTGTGTATCTTTCTATGTTTTATAGAGATTTCAAGCTAGCTCAGATTCGAGAATCATCGGAGATCGCATCACACTATCCACCTGTCACTTGGTACCTATGAACTTTGGTATTTTAAGTATATGGCATGTATAGGGACTTTGGCCATTTGAATGGGCTTGTAAATATATATGTCTTAGTTTGTATATAATAGCCATGAGAGTTGGCCAATTTTGAGTTAATTTGCTTGTGTATATGTGTATGTGCATATAGTTTATGTTATGTAAATTGAGGTAGGTTCTATGATACTTATTAATAGTTGGTATTATGGAAGTTGCATGTTGATATTGGTGATGTTATTTGTTTGTAAATCAAGGTAAAGAATGCATGTTTTAAGTAGCCATATTGATGATCTAAGTTTATGAGATTTTGGGTATAAATGATTTGGTCTATTTTGCAACTTGTGTGTATTGAGAAATCTGGTTTAGAATATGCATGAATTAGGTTTGAATTGGCTCGTTTAAATGTTTATTTATGCTATGAGATGGTGCAAAATGATGTGTTGTAGGTACATTCAAATTTGGGTGGCAAATTGGCTTGGTAAATAGCTTAGTTTTGTCTACACGGCCGTGTGTCTCAACCATGTGTGACACACGGTCAGGTTACACGGCCGTGTGTCCTCTGGTGTTGATTTTGAAACCAAGTCAGTATGCTCCACACGGCCTCACACACGGGCGTGTAATATGGCCATGTGGCATAAGTCAGTATACCCTACAGGATTGACATGGTCTAGTACACGGCCTGGCACACGGGCGTGTATGGTCATTTTTAGGGCACAAAGACGTGTGTGTTGGCCGTGTGACCCAAGTCAGAGAGTTACACGGGGTCAGACACGGGCTAGGACACGACCATGTGTTTCCATTTCGAATGACCACACGGCTTGTGACGCGACGTGTGTCCCTTGTTTTGAGAAAAAATTTCTAAGTGTTTAAAAAGTTTCCAGAATTATCGGTTTAGTCCCGAACCACTCCCAATACATGTTTAGGGCCTCGTAGGCTCGTATTAAGGACAAATTGATTGAGATTGAATGATGAATGTATAAAATGATTAAATTTATGTGAAAAGTATGTTTAAATGTGTTGTAAGTCCAGTAATGCTCCGTAACCCTATTTCGGTGTTGAATATGGGTGAGGGGTGTTACTACATAAAATTAAGTAAACTTGCTCAAACTAGGATTCAACATCATACATACAAAGAGGTCCTAGTACATGCCATATATACCAAACTAAAACAAAGCCTGCCAAAGATCTCCTGGATAGTGTGATTTCTTGTGTTGATCTGAACTTTTAAGCCTTCAAAACGTAATCTACAAAATAAGACAAATACAGGTAAGCTTGAATAAAGCTTAGTAAGTTCATTTGTATATATTGATAAACCTTTCCAATTAAACATAGTAATCAATTAAAATTAAATGTTGAAATTCCATAACACAACATTTATCATAAATTAACGATCAGTATAGTTGTTCAATATATTCAGTGGATAATGCTCGTTTGAGCTTTAGTTAGTATATCAGTAGATTTCGCTCGATTGAGCTTCTTCAGTATATCAGCGGATAACGTTCCATGAGATTTATTCAGTATCCTAGTAGATTCTTTTACTTAATAGAGCATTCTTTTCAATAGATTCAGTAGCTATGGCTTGAGAGCACATATGTTTCAGTAAATTCAGTAGGTATGGCTCGAAAGCGCATACGTTTCAGAAGGTATCGTTCGTCTAAGCACCAATCAGTATATCAGTGGGTAACGCTCGCTGATCTCATTCGGTATATAATGTAACATTCAATAATAGTATACTAACAAAGAGTATAAGGATTATTAGAAGCATATATAAATGCTTGAACTTACAGGATTGATTTACAGTAACGATTTATAGCATCTAAATCAGTTATCAATGTCATTTCAATTCATTATTTTCATTTCCAATTACACACATCAATATAATCCAATATTGTGCAATTAAGTTCCTATAATATATTTAAATATGTACTAAAATTAAACCGTACGAACTTACCAGACTAAACTACAACAACGACAAAGTACAAGGGCTATTTGGTAATCTCCTCTTTTCCTCAATTTTCCACTCGTGTAGGATATAAAATAATAATTCCATTCAATTCACAAATTCTAACAGCAAAATTTATTCATTTTATGCAATTAATTCATTTTTAACATTTTTACAAAATTACCCCAACATTTTACTTTTATAGAATTTAGTCCCTAAGCCCAAAACATGCAATTTAACCAATTTCAAATAAAATAAAGTTTAGTTGAACTATATAACGCCTCTCTACAGCCCATAATTTCTATTATTACACAACAAGTCTTTGTAATTTTGTCACTTTAATGATTTAGTCCTTAAACATTAAAATTAAAAAAATTTACTTTACAAAATAGTCTTATCTAGCAACCAAGCTTAATATTCTACCATAAAACTTCAAGACTCAATGGCATAATCCAAAACATTTGATAGCTTTACGAATTAATCCCCGAGTTAGATAGATTAAGCTAATACGAACTCAAAAACATAAAAATTACTAAAAATGGGCAAGATTTACCTACTCAATCGACGAAACCTAGCTTGGTCAAAGGTTTCTCCTCTCAACAATGGTAGATTCAACTTTTGGAGGAAGAAACAAAAAGATGATAGCCAATTTTGGCTTTTGTTTTATTTTCATTTTACCTAATTTCATAAATTACTATTATAACCTTACAATTTCAATAAAATTTCATGTAATTAGCCTTGCAAACCGTCCATTATTTACTCAAATGATATAATTTCTAATTAAGGAGGGTTTAATTGCACAATTGGTTCTTCAATTATTTTAAAATTTAACTAAACAAGCTTATTTTCAATTTAATTCTAAACTAATTAGGACTAAATGAGTAAATAGCCCCAAAAGTTAGTGGATTTAATCATGCCACCACTGCTTGGACTTTTTTACCATGGTTTAATTACCATTTTGATCCTTTTACTATTTTAAATCTATAGCAATTAATTTTTACTTCTTTTACAATTTAATCCTTTTACCTCAATTAAGCAAAAAAAATCATCAAAATTGCCAAACCCAACTTCAATTCATATATAATATGACTCTGTAAATATTTAATAAAAATATTTATGACTTTATATTACAGAAACAAGGTCCTAATACCTCGTTTTCAATAACCACTTGACTTATAAACTAAATCACTTATACTAACTTTTAATTCAATTATTTAAAATCATCAAATCAAATTTCAATATAAAAATTACTATTGACTCAGATAATTTAAATACTAATTATACGAACTTACTCGCCAGATTTGTGGTCCCAAAACCACTGTTTTTGACACCACTGAAAAACGGGCTGGTACAAATCCTAAAGGAGTTGTACGGTTAAGTATTGTCCTCAAAGGTTCATCAAATTAGTGACTTTTGGAAAATCCTTAGTGGTGGAAAGCTAAGGTAGTAAAGTAGGCAATCGAGGCTGAACCAATCTAAAATCATTGTGTTCTAGGTCTCATTTTCTTATCCTTGCTTCCACAAAATTTTTAATAGCCAATTCACCCCCACTTGGCTATTTCGGTTGATCGATTGAGCTAACAGTAGGTCACATCATGAACGCCAGAAATGAATGAATCCATAAATAGATCTAGGATAAATTTAAATTGGGGTCAATTGGACATATATAATAAGGGATTAAATAATTTGTAATTAAGTTCCCACTTATAACACCCCATCGGACCTAAGCTACAAGATGCTACGAATAAAACGAAACAATCATGTAAAATTTAAAACATTGAATGATTCTATTTATACACACAATAATTATTACAAATCAGAATGGAACTAAAATCGAGCTTTAAATATAAAGGATTAGATTAGGGCATGAGAAATGACCAAATTATAAATTTTTCAAAAAACTGGACAAGGTATCAATATTTTTGTAATAGGTATCGGTATTTTTAAGTTCAATATCAATACCAAATTAAATATCAATACGAGTTTGACATTCTGTAAAATTTGGAAATTTTGGTTCAAATAACATACCATTTTAAGGATACATATATACACATATAACACCTTACAATTTCTTTAAATTCTTACCTAAAACACTTCATGAACTCAATCCAAAACATGATATATTACATTCTAGTATTGCCTAACTAATATGCCATAAGACACCATCACAAACATCATTCAAGATTAAGCATAGCTAAGCAATTACCATATAAATCATCAAAGATATCATAACTTCTATCACTAACCAACAACCACATACCAAGGTATATTCACCAATGCATTTGCTAACAAAAGAACCATTATACATAACACCTAAATAACATCCAGATCAAATGTAAAACCATTATGCCTTATGTTCAACCAAAATCTCACTTAGTAATTCATTCCATACCATATTACAACCTACCAACTACCTATTTTATTTCATCATATACTAAGCTCAATTTCACATTCAAGATTACCACATCAAACCATGAGCAACCATACCATTTAACCATTAAGCACACTTCATTTGTGCAAGCACCAACATATATACATTACAAACACACAAGTTCATATACAAATTACTCTTGTTACATGCCACAAAACCAAAATATAGCATTTTCAAAGTCTACCAAAAAATGGCTAGATAGTGTGATCCGATTACCCCGTCCCGCAACACGACAACTACAGAAAAACAAGAAAAACAAAGCAGAGTAGGCTTTAATTGAGCTTAATAAGTTCATAGGTTAAAACGATATAACATACCTTTTATTTAAATTTTAAATAACAAACAATTAACTATACTTAACCCTGTCACCACAACCATATCAAGAGGTGGGTACTTCATATTCAAGCCATATGAACTTTCAAGTAAACGAATTAATTCAATATCAAATCATCATATAAAATCTATAAATATGAGCACATATTCAAGTCTTTCATAAAGATTTATCACCATATATCCATACAAGTCATTAAATCGTTTAACAACCAAGATTCAACCCGATGAACTAATATGAACATATCGATACGCGACTATCCACTCAAAACACGCTAGAATGCCCAATCGAGTTAATCCAACTAAGAACACGCCTGGGCATTGAAGCCTAGCCCGAAGGCTAACATCCCTCTAGAAACACACCTGGGCACCAATAGCCAAGCTCGTAGGCTTCACATCCTCCCCCAGTAACACATCAAGATCACTATAAATATAACTCGGTAATCCAAAACAAATGCTAGATTTCGATATATTCAATGTATAATATCGTATCATCTGTCATCATCTCAGCACATATCAATCCCATAAAGCGCGTAATATAACCTATTGGCATGCCAATTGTATCCTATCCTATGTTCATCCGGGCTCGTTACATATAACAGTGTAACATGTCCATCTCAATTCATTTTCTCACCTTGCATCAATTGTAGCATTTAAGTTCACATTCAATATCCCCAAAATAAAACATTCAATAAAAGCATTACCAAAATACACAAGACAAAATTGTATGAACTTACCAGGGCCAAACAACAAAGATAGGAGTATTAGGGACTAGTAAGTGATTTTTTATTTTCCACGATTATCTACTGGTTCTTGATCTGTATAGTAATTTTATTTCAATTCATTAGCCTTAATTACATAATAACATTCAATTTACTGTCTATGACTTCCTATTAACATTTTCACAATTTCCCTAAAATTTTACATTTTGTTCAATTTAGCCCCTAAAACCAAAACAAGCTTATTTTTCACAATTAAGCCCTAAACCAATATGTCGAATTCATTCCCATCCTTATAAAACCCTCAAGTAATGAAATTTTACAAGAAATTCATGCCAAAATTAGCATACTTTCGATTTAGTCCTTAAACTTAAAACTATCAAAATCCACTTTACAAAATAATCTTATTTCAACACCAAGCTTCAAACTCAGCCATTAACATCTAAAAAGCTTCAAGAACATCAATGGTAACTTTTTAAAACTTTAACAATATTTCAAAATAGTCCCTGGGCTAGCTAGATTAAACTACAATGATTTAAAAAAAATAAAATTCATGAAAAAAATGGTATAAAATTGACTTAAATACAAAGGTCCTAGCTTGGTCGAACCTTGGAGACTTAACAATGGCTTCTCAAGATTTTGTTTTTCTTATTTCGGTGGTGAAAGACTAATAGCATGTTTGGTTGGGGGTTTATGAATAGATTCCAGCCCAATTTGGTGGGCCACCACCAAACATTAGTTTGGTTGACTGTAATGGCATTATGAGCAGGGTCTATTACAGGAATTAGCTGAATAGCCATTCCTTCTCTCATCACTGAATCGTCATTGAACGCGTGGAATAAGATGTTTTTCCCCAATTTCAATTTTTTCCCTCACATCTGCCAAAAGAATGAAGAAACTGTAACTTTTTTTCTCTTCCCATCTCTACGTTTCCTGTTTTTTCCTTTGATTATAGAGGAGACCTAGGTCAATCTATTGAAGCCATCATTCCTTTTAAGCCAATAAAACCCTTTGGTTGCAGAGTTGCAACCCTTTTTTTTTTTTTTCTTTTTCACTGCATTTCTAATTTCCCCTATTTAATTTCACAAATACTGGAAAGATAACAAGGCAAGTTGTTGTTAAGTAAATATGGAAGACTAGGATAAGTTTTAATTTTAGCCCGAATTTGTTGTTAATTCCTGGGGCTTTGACTGATAAGTGATTCTATTTTCTTTTGTATGTTTTATTATGTATGAACTTGAATGTGGGAAATTTCCTTTTTTAAGAGCTAAATGTTTATTGGGTTTATTGAAATTTAAGGCTTTTACTTGTTTTTGGTTTTGGATTTTATGAGGTTGAGTTGAGATGTTTCAAATGTGTTTTCTTTGAGTTTCTTGGGAAGTCGGCTATGGTGTTACTAGACCAAAAAGAGAAATTTAGGGTTTTTTTTCTTTCAATTAAAAAGAAAAACTGTATGTAGTGGAAGATCAGTTATTGTGGCAACATCTTAGAATCTAGTCCTGGCTTTAATTGCTAGGATTCACTAGTTCTTTTATTGAAACATTATCTTATGGTCGCCTCGTAGTTTTGTATAGGAATTTTAAAGTGTAAAGAGACCTTAAAGCAGATTCATTTCTATTATGTATTTCATATGTTTCTAAGTTGTTAATAAGTGCTAAAGATTATGATTTGTTTCCAATCTTAGTTGGAGAACCTATTGCATTATGTCATTTTTTTTATTCTTAGTTTTCTTTTTTGCTCAAGAAGGTGTATGCTATTGTTGCAGAGGATGAGATTCCACCTCTCCTTACAAAGGAACAACTTAAAAGCAAATGGGATGATAAAGATATTGATGACTCTAATATCAAGGAATCATGCGAGGATGAAGATGAACTTGCTCCACCTCCGGTATGATGGGCTTCATTGTAACTTGTATTAGTTACGTTTACTAATATTTTGTTGTCGGGGCTCTTTGGTCCTATATCTTTTTATTACTTCTTAAAATTCTATACTAGAAAACATGTTCAAAATTGCAACCTTTTAAACCACCTAAACATAGGCAAGATTGGAATATAACTTAAACATGTATCTCCTAGCATTGCCAGATGTATAAATCGTATCTAATCTTGATTTAGCAACCTGATTTTTAACTTAAATTTGGTAATTCAAACTCTATTAAGATGCGCCTCATTCCTGATGTGATAAGAATATCTCCATGTGATCCATTACCATCCTATTGCATCAGTTAAGAAATTTGATCAATAATTAATAGTGATTCATGTCTTCTATTCTTACCTTTTGGATCTAGAACCAAGTAGATAAAGCCTCTCCTTGTATATTTTTTTAATGGTGGCATAAAATTTGCTTTGAGGCTAATTACAGTGTCATTTATAACAATTTTGTAGATATTGACAGAACATAGTGTTTTCGTAGATCTTTTATTATAAACTCATTGGCATGAATATCTTATTACTACTAGAACTTAAATTTGCTGACTTCTATTTAGAACAATTTCGTTGTAGTTTGTTTCTAAATTAGCTAAAGTCTTATTGTTATCCTCAACTCATTTTTTATTTTTGTGTGTGTATATATATCTGTATATATTTTAAAGGTGATTTTTTTTCTTCATTGCTTTTTTTCCCAGTAAGGTGCCATGATCTGACATTTTGCTTTCTATTATAGGCTTGTGGAAGAAGTTGATTCATGTTTCTGATGTGGGGTTTTGGCATGATGCAGAGACCAAGAGGATTGAAAGCCATGGGAAGTATGGAAAGTGATTTAGATTGAAGATACATCAATGGCAGCAGCAGTACCCTTTTTCTTTTCTAATATTTTTGGGGCAATATTTTTGGAATTTATGTTAATAGGTTGGGGAAAAATATGGAGAAGTTAAAATAGAGTTCTGCTTGCCGGGGTTTGTTTGGTGTATAGATGTTTGATATTTTTCATATATATAAAAATGAGAATTATTATCGTTTTTGGATCAATATTTGTAATATTGGTAACTATGATCCCTTATGATTTTTATTAATTCATATTTTAATAATAATTATATTAAGAATGTTATTAAATTATATATTTTTATTTTTATTAAATTATATTTGGTAATAATTATATTAAAATATAATTAAACTATTTATTATTAAATTTAATAATAATCCTAATAAAATTTAATAACAAAAATTATCTTACTTAAAAAAATTCTAATAAAGGTATTTTGGCCATTTTAGTTTTTTTCTTATGTTATTACAACATCATTCCATTCAACCAAACACAATAATATCATTACAGTTCTATTTCATTCCATTCAACCAAACAATTAAATTACTGATTATAGTTTTATTCTATTACAATAGCTCTATTCCATCACAATGAACCAAACATAGTGTAAGTGGAAGATGATGATCATTCATTTTTATGGTTTTTAATTACTTTATTTTATAAATTACATTTTTAACTAATAAACTTTAAAATAAAACAACACCAACGGTCCATAATATTTTAATTATGGTCTAATTTCAACATAAAATCTCCCACTTTTAACATTTAAGTCATTTAATTAATAAAGTAACTTTTGCAACTTTTATGATTTAGTCTTTTTTCCTTAATTAACTATCCAAACATCAAAATTACCGAACCAAACTTTAATACGACACTCTAATAACCTCGTAAATATTAAATAAATAATATTTACGGATTCACACGTTAAAATTATGATCTCAAAACCACTGTCTCTGATACCACTGAAATTAGGTTGTTACACTAAGTCAATCTACTAAAAGTGTTATGAATGAACTCCCCATTATATACAATTACGAAAACAACTTAGATTTATGCTTTATTCAATGGCATTGTCATTTGTGTGTTACTCTCATAATATATCATTAGCTATTCTAATTAAATTCATTTACCCAATATGATCATATTTTATCTCATAGTCAGCATTGCATCTTCCACAATGAAAAAGATTATTTCTAACAAACAGTAATAACAATCATTTGTCCAAACGAATAACCCATGACCATATTCCTATTTCATAATTAATGCAATGTCAATGAACAGATACCATTTACTCTTTGAGCGAGCCATAAATTCTACTATTACACCAATAATTATTATTGAGTAATTTTTCTGAAAAAAAACAAATGTTTTATATAAAATGTTTTCTCTCACCCACATCGTGTATCCATATTCACTATTATTTAAACCTCTGATTGAGTTGGTGTCACGGTTAATTGGGTAACAACTTAGTTGGAAAAAAGACTAATTTATCATTTCTATTATTTTGATGGGGTTTTGTCTTTTCATATTTTTATATGATTTTTAAATAAAAATTAAAAATTAACATAACAATGATTAAACACTTGTTCAATAAATTTATAAACAAGTTCTTTACTACGACACCAATAATTATTATTAAATACATTTTAAGCAAATAATTTTTTTACAAAAAAATATTTTCTCACCCTCATCACGTATCTATACAATATTTAAATTCGTGACTAAGTTAATGTTACGGGTTAATTGGATACCAACTCAATTGAAAAAAGACTAATTTACCTTTTCTTTTAAATGATTGCTATTATTATTTTGATAACGTTTTTATATTTCCATACTTTTATATAATTTTTAAAAGAAAAATTAAAACTAAATTTTAAATGAAAAATTAAAACTAACATATCCAAGGATCCAATACATGTTCAATGGATTTATAAATAATTTCTTTACCACTTCACTAATATTTTTATAAATTGGTGTCAAAAGTCAACTAGATATTTAATTTTTTATAATTAGATTTGTATTATTTTTCTTAATATGATATATTTGTCTATTGAATTTTTTTACTCACAATTTAAATTTTTTTTTTAATTTCATAGATATTGCATATTTGTTGTTATTATTATTAATTTTAAGCAGTACATTTTATTATTTGTTGTATGTTATTTTTAAACCATACTTATCTTCTAAACACACACCCATGTAATAAAATTTTAGTTATATTTGTATATTTGTTTATGAGAAAAAATAAAAGTAGATATTTTTAATTTATTTATGGGTAAACTATCAAAATAGTTTCTTTTGTTTGACTTAGATTACATTTTAGTAATTTATGTTTAAAATGTTACGTTTTAGTCACTTACGTTATCGTTTTGTTACGAAATGGTCACTCTGCCGTTAAGATCTGTTACCTCCCAAATGACACTTAAAATGAGTTTTAAATGCCAACTTAGATGTTCAACCAACAAAATTAATTAAAAGAAAATGTTAATTTAGTTTCCCAAAATAATTAAAACTCATTCATCAGATTAATCCTTGAACTAGAAAAAATGAATCATTTGTCTTCTTTTTCTTTTACTTTTCGTTTCTATTTTGACTGAAAAACTTTATATTTTTATAATTATCCTTGTTGAGTTAAAAGAGTAGGAATCAAATTGAGTTTTCATCAATAGGTTGAATTTTTTTAATTCAAAATAAAAAAGCAAAAGATTAATTCAATGGAGGACTCATCCATGAATCAGAGTAAGTAATGTGTTTTTTATATTTTATTTACTTAATTTTAGGTTGAAATTTTTTTTTTTTAAAAGTGATCCATCTTTTTATTTGACAGACAAAAATGGGATACTTATCTTTGTTTATTTGTGTATTATGTGCAACACAAATAGCAAGGTATAGAGGTTAGAAATCTCCCTCTTTCACCTGTATATCATCCGTCTCCCCCGCTCATCTCATCTCAACTGGTGGGCTGAGAGTTTCTCTTTTACTCTACTGGCTGAGAAACTCCCCCATTGCCTTTCTTCACACCTCTGTTCTTTGTCCTTTTTTTCCTTTCATTTCCCATACTTTCCTTCACTTTCCCACCGCCCAAACATGGTGCTCCCCACAAAACTCCACCGTTTTGACCTTCGTTCAACATTCTTCACCTCTCCTTGCCCCTCGTTTACTCCCAATTCCTCCTCTTTAGTCTCCCCCAAAACCTTTAAATTTAGACCAACTAAAATAACTGCCCAAGTTTCCACTCTCAGCGTTGAAACCTCCGTTAAGGACCCTGAAAGCGACATTGAATCACTGTTTTCCTCCAATACAGAAGAAATTGATCGGAAACGTTCCAACAAGCAATCCAATACCGGTGCTTCGGGTATTTCCTCCGGCGTAAAGCTTGAAAACATTAGCAAGAGCTATAAAGGAGTAACTGTTTCGAAAGATGTGAGTTGGGAAGTGAAAAAAGGCGAGAAAGTTGGACTGGTTGGAGTAAATGCAGCAGGGAAAACGACCCGGTTGAGAATTATAACGGGACAAGAAGAACTCGTTTCGGGGAACGTTATAAAGGCCAAATCAAACATAAAAAATGCATTTCTGAACCAAGAATTTGAGGTTTCGATGAGCAGGACGGCGAGGGAGGAGTTTATGAGTGCTTTTAAAGAAGAAATGGAGATTTCTGACAGGTTAGAGAGGGTACAGAAGGCGATAGAAGGGGCTACCGAGGATTTGGAGTTGATGGGAAGGCTTTTGGATGAGTTTGATTTCTTGCAGAGGAAGGCTCAGGCTGTGGATTTGGATGAGGTTGATGGTAAGGTTAGTAAGTTGATGCCAGAGCTTGGGTTTTCCCCCGAGGATTCCGATAGCTCTGGGCTTCATTTTCTTTCCACAACACGAAGGAAACAAAACTTGTTTGCTCCACCCATTTCCAACAAGCTTATCCACTCTCCACCACTCCATGCTCCCCCTTTGCTTCCTTCCATATCCAGAATCAATGGAAAGATGAAAGCTTGCTGCAGGGCCATCTCAACCACATATCCAATGGCTATCACCTCTAGATTCAACCCCTGTTTCATCACTAAAGTGGCTGATCCTAACGCTGGCTTAATCGGCGATGAGGATGATGTATTACAAGATCCTAACACACTTTCTCACCTCAAAACTGAACTCTTACAGCAACTCAAAGGTATGGTCCTCCTCTATATTTACCTCAGGATAACATGGTGAACAACTCCTGAGATAATTGTTTTTTTCTGTATATGTGTTCCAAGGAATCAATAGAGGGATTTTTGGAGTCCCATCCTCAAAGAAATCTAACGTTGAAGCTCTGGTGAAGCTGCTAGAATCTCACAATCCAACTCCAGATCCTATCTTGAATCTAGAAAAGGTGAACTTGAACTTATATTCTACTTGTTGAAATAAAGTTAAAGATATAGTTTTAGAGTTTTTTTTCTATAAATGGGATGAAGGTAGGTGGTTGCTGGAAGCTACTTTATAGTACTATTACAATCTTGGGTTCCAAGAGAACAAAGCTTGGGTTGAGGGATTTCATCACTTTGGGAGAGTTTTTCCAGATCATTGATATTGAAAAGGTATTATATACATCTAAGAGTTTCTTATGCACTCTAAATATTGAGTTGCTTGAGAAAGTTCAGGACGGTTTAATATATTATTTGGTACCTAAGTTTCCTGTGCACTTAAATACTCATGTTTTAAGGTTGATTTTAATAAATTTAGTGTTAATTGTGAATTTGTTTAATTTGTCAAATACTGTACTATGGACCTGATTTAATTCAGGTTTTAAGATTGATTTGATGAGAGCTAATTGCTAATATTATTAGTTAATTATGAATTTTCATCAATTAAACTCCAAAACCCGAATTAAACACTAAAAAGTTAACACACTGTATTCTTTAGGTATCAAAATGTATAACTTTGTCAAATACAGTTACCACGTTAAACTCAAAAAAAAAAAAAAAAAAAAAAAAAAAAACCAAGTACCACTTTAGAAAAAAATGCCAAACTTAGGTACCAAATTATGCATTAAACCTTTTCAGGGACTTACACCATAACTGAATGATTTAAATATCCAGATTCTCATCCTAGTAGTGAAATAAAAACTGGTGTGCCATTTTTTCTATATGAAGCTGGATTTGTGATTTGATTCGTGTTTTACTAACATTAGCATTTGGTGATGGGAAAATGGAGAGCAAAGCAGTTAACGTGATAAAGTTCAATGCCAGAGGATTGAAATTGTTAAATGGGAAGCTCACAATTGAAGCTTCCTTCAAGATCGCATCCAAATCAGTTAAACCTCCTTTCTTTCTGCCTTTTCCTTATATATTCCACCAACATACAAAACCTGGATCATGATTCAAGTGTATTTTTGTTTCAAAATCTGCAGAGAGTTGATGTAAGTTACGATAACTCGACAATTACTCCTGATCAGGTAAGCTGTAAACTGTTGTGTACATCACAGAGAAATACTCAAAATTTCCCGAACTTGAAGCTTAATTTGTTTTGGTGAAAGCATAGCTGTTGAATGTGTTCTCGAAAAATTATGATGTTCTGCTTGCTATCTTCAATCCGGAAGGGTGGCTGGAGATAACGTATCCTTTAGTATTTCTCCTAGTGCTTTGGTGGATGTTTTGTGGTATTAATATTGTAACTTCACATTGTTGTTCCTTGAGTTGGGTTGAACACTACAGGTATGTAGATGATACGATGAGGATAGGGAGAGATGATAAAGAGAACATCTTCATATTAGAAAGATCAGAAGAAGACACAGTCTAGCTGCCATTATACACATCAATTTGTTGACATAAAACTCTGTTTTTCATTTCATACAAGTTGGCATTCCTCATTTTATATAGTTGATTTGTAGCGCCCGGTCTTTCATCACTCTTTTTATCTTTTCCACGTTTGTTGAAATATTTTACTTTTTAGCCTTTATTTTCAACTCTTTTTAATCCATTAGTATAAATATTACCCTTTGTAGAATAACAGGAAAGGAGAAGATAGAAATCAGAATTGTTTTTAGTTTCTCTGCATTCTTTTTCTTAATTTTCTTTTTTACTTTGGTTTTAATTCTAAACTTTCACACTCTTGCTTCTTTGCTTCTACACTTTGATTTATTACAGTTGATGATGGACAATGAGATTGGAAAGAAGATCAATGGAGGTTCATGAAAGAGGAGTCTCTTCTTGAATGACCAAAATTCTAATCTCAATGTTTTGATATAATAAATATAATATTTTTTAATAAAACTTGAATTACAATTTGTTTCAGAGAGAAACTTTTTAAAATCTATCTTTCAAAATATTTTTAACTTTCAAAATGATAATTTTTTTTAAATACTTTTATCGTGTGAAACTACTTTTAAGATCAAAAGTATCAATCCCGATATCACAATTCAAGTAAAAAATTTTTGAGGGGTCAAAATTAAATTGTGATTTTTACGATAATAAAAATATAATTTTTACAGAATTAAATTAAAATTTTATCATTTTTAAGGGGTCAAAGTATAATTTTATCTTTATTAATTTAAAATTTTAAAAATTTTAAAGAACCAAATTAAAAAGTTTTTCATTTTAGGGGGTTGGGGTTCCTGTCAGCCTTTTAGATTCGCCTTTGTCGATATCCATTTGAGATTCAAAATTCAAGAAAATTGAAAAAAAAATATATCGATACTTTTAATAAAGTTTCGATATCTTTCCTTAAAATATCGATGTTTAATCTTGTATGAATTGAGATTTGGTGTTTTGAAAATTAAAGAAAATTTTCGAAATATTTTAACTTTTAATATGGGAATATTTTAAGTCTCAATTTAAAAATATATTAATAAAAAGGAAAAATTGTAGATGAAAGCGCATGAAAGAAATTGCGGAAGACAAAAAGAGTAATAAAAATATTATTTTTTTTAAAATTATTGAGTCAGATTCTGTAGCAGCTTTATCGATCATTGAATGATAAGGTTATTAGCAAAACTTTTATTACTGAGTCAGATTAATTATTCCACTATTTCTCTCTTTATCTTTTTCATCTGCTGTATGGGTACTTTTCAGTCCAATTTTTCACCACACTGGAACTTTCTTTCTTAACTGATGTTTGGGGTTTCAGTTGCATAAACTAAACCTCTCATTATGGGTCCCTCTATATTATTATTTATTTTAATATATATCATAATTAAATATAATTATTCTTTTATACATTTACTTTTTAATAGAAATATAATTTTTAATTATAATTTAACATAAATATAAATATTTTATATTTTATCATTTAATTTAAATATATTTTTAAATAATCTTGTATTCTTCTTTTAGTTTTATAATACATCAGCAAGAGCCTTTACAAGTTCATAGTGAAGTTCACGTCATTGAGACTATATATAACTTGCCCATAAAGCTCCAGTTGAACTATATATATTTTCATCATTGTTTTAATTTGTTTACCATATTTTTGTAAAAAGAGAAATATTCAAAGCATGCAAATCAATTTTTTTAATGTTATTAAAAGAAATTTCAATTATTTCAATTTTTTTAAGTTATTATTACGACTATTCCTCTCTATGTCAATATTTGACATATTATTATTTTGCAAATTTGGTATATATATTTGGATTGTTTTATTATTAAGAATGCTTATTGTTTTACAATTTTTTATTTTTTTTAGTGATTATAATGTCAAATTTTACCAAACTTGAATTTATGGCCCTAGATATCTTAGGCAGAATTTATTTATCATGGGTGTTAGATGTTGAAATTCACCTAGATGCTCAGAGCCTAGGGAATACTATATTAGAATGAAGAAACATCTAATCAAAACAAGGCAAAAGTAATGATTTTCATTTGTCATCATCTACACGAAGGATTAAAAGTGAAATATCTCACTATGAAAGACCCTCTTGAGTTGTGGAATAATCTGATAGAACAGTTTGACCATCAGAAAACGGTGATACTCTCTAAAGCTCGTTATGATTGGATACACTTACGGTTGCAGGATTTTAAGACTGTAAGATAATTTAATTCGGAACTTTTCAAAATTAGTTCTCAACTAAAATTATGTGGAGAAAACATAATTGAGGAGGACTTGTTAGAGAAAATATTTTCAACCTTTCAAATTACTAATGTGCTCCTGCAACAGCAATACTGTGAAAAAGGTTTTAAAAAGTATTTTAAATTGATTTTATGTCTTTTGGTGGCTAAACAAAATAATGAGTTGTTGATGAAAAACCATGGAGTTCATCCCACTAGTTTTGCATCATTCCCTGAAGTGAATGTAGCAATATACAATAATTATGAAAATGAAAAATATAGAGGTTGCGATTGTGGCTGTGGTTCTGGACATAGTTGGGGGCGTGGTCGAGGACGTACTAGTAACTGTTATCAGGTGGTCATAACAATGATACTTCTAACCTTCAGAAAATGAATAACAATAAAGGACAAGAAAGAGGTGGTCAAAATAATCCTTCAAAGATTGTTGAGAATTTATACTACCGATATGGTATGAAAGGGCATTGGTCACGTACCTGTCGTACGTCTGAGCATTTAGTGAAACTTTATCAAGCATCCATTAAGAGGAAGGAACATAATGTTGAAACAAATTTTATATCCCAAAATGATGAAATGGAGCAAAAGATAAATATATTCACTATGATACTAAAACTGACCGTGCTTACAAGGATTATGAATTTCATGACCTTAATGATATAACTCACCTAGATGTGGAAGATTTCTTTGAGAATAATTAAAAAAGTTGATGTTATTTTAACATTTTTATGTTGTTTTAAGTATATTTTATTTTCTTGTATAAAGAATAAGTTATCTATATTCAATAAATATTTGCAATGTTTCTTATGTTATTTGTTTATTTTTATGAAGAATATGAATATTCAATAAAATTTCGTTGGATTCAAAATCAATGGAGACATGTGTTTTGCAGATAGTGCTACAACACACACGATACTCAAAGATAAAAAAATATTTTTCTCATTTGACAATAAAGATGTGACACCCTAAACCCGGTCTAGACATCCAGGCCAAGTCTAGAGAGTTACATCAACGATACTAAAACACCACATTTATAACACAGTCAGAATAAAATATTTAACACATAATATCCAACACAGTAATTAAGTGAGTATACAATATTTCCAAACATCATAATATCTTAGAATATCGAATCTCCTACTAGTAGTATTTAGAAGAAAGATAAAAGCTTGACCAAGCTCCCGCGGTGCCGACTCGTTCAAGTCTGAGAACCACCTGAAATTCAATCAATAATAAAGTGAGTTGTAAACTCAGTGCACAAAAGAAGTTTGTTCAACTAAAACACATTTATCAAATAGTTTCTGAATTCAAAGGTTCAATTTGGTAATAGAAGCATTTCTAGTTCAAGTTCGAGACAAATTTATTACAGATGCAAAAACAATTTCATATACATAACATATCAGATTCAGACGCAGATATTCCTAACTCCCATCCACTACGCACCATCTTCGGCAATCCTAACACACTGTTGAAGGCATTCAATGCCCAGCCAACCCTACAAACTATAGAATGTCTATTTGACACATTTGCATAAAAACAGCTTAGCTGCTAGATCATAATGTGACGAAGCGCCAAAATCAGAATTATACGCATGGTGGCTTAGCCACCAATTTAAAGCAGATTACCTCTTTTTTTCACAATATTCCAACCCATGCAATTGCAGAGTACAAATAACCACAATATGTATTCAGTCATTCTAAATTGTTTCACAAATGATAACACAGTTCAATATCAGAATAAGTATCACAGTACACATACAGTTATGGTAGTCATACGTTAGTCATAGAGTATCAAAGAGTTCTGTACAATCAAATTCAGATCATTTATACACTGAGGAAATAATATCAGTCTTAGGCAACACTCTCGGCCTCAAAAACAGCTTTGGGCCCTATTTGTATGCCACACGGCATGGACACACGCCCATGTCCTTGCCCATGTGGTTTTAAAACATAAATAGAAAGTTACACGGCCTGGACACACGGCCGTGTCCTTGCCCGTGTGACTCACACGGTTTGGACACACACCCGTGTGGTTCTAAGTCACAAACAGTGAGTTACAAGGCCTAGACACATGCTCGTGTCCTTTGCCCGTGTGAACCCTGCACTAATATGACCACACATGGCCTAGACACACGCCCGTGTACCTTGCCCGTAAGGCTCCAAATTGGTGAACAGTGAGTTACACGACCACCCACACGGCCTAGACACACACCCATGTGCCTGGCCGTGTGGCGTAGACAACCACCATTTTCGATGACCGAAACTCACAAATTTAAGGTTTTCGGCACGTACCTAGTCTCATTTTATCGAAAAATAATGCAGAGATTACCTGAAACCTAATTAACCATTCAACAATCAATCAATTGACTAAAACGACTAGATGATGCAAACATTAATACTCATTCAATTATGTCAAATAAATCGACACCATGAAACTTTCAACAACAAACGATTACCAACGATCAACCGAACTAATTTATAACAGCACATGAAGGATTACTCTCCTCTGAATTGACGTTTAAAGACAAGATTAACAACTAATTAACAATAAATTTACATACAGCAGTTGGAGAAATCCCAATTTAACTATGTAAACAGAAACCAACAACTTTGCAGAACTTATATGGAAATCTTCTAACAACGCTCTGAATCACTTAGGACTCTTAATACTTTAACAATCACTTACCAAATGCAATAAAAGAACTCACTTGAAAGAGGAAAAATAAGAAAATAAAGAAGGAAAAAGAAAGAAAAAAACAAAAGAAGAAAGGGAAGGGACGAAATTGACGGTAAAAAATATTTATTAACTGACCACCATCCTCATACCAGCATTTAGCAAAAATTTTCTAACGCATACGATGAGACTCGAACTCGGGACTAGACAGAATATAGACAAATGCTTAACCAGTGAACCAACAGGCTCATTCTTGACACAGATTTACACAGAATTGCAACTACAGAACACATGGATAAGGGTTGTTTTAAAAATAACGAAACTTTTAACGATGTAACTCGAACTCTAGACCTTAAACACAATAGCAAAACACAGAGCCACGGATACAAAAATTAATTACTGCAGATTCTCATAATTAAATTATAAACTTTTGGGGTGTTACAACTCTCTCCCCCTAAAAGAAATTTCGACCTCAAAATTTACCTGACTCAAATAGATACGGATACTACCGTCGGATCGATTCTTCAAGTTCCCACGTGGTCTCCTCAATACCATGGTTCCGCCACAGAATTTTTACTAGAGGAACGGTTTTCTTCTTCAGTACCTTAACATCACGTTCCAAGATCTGGACAGGTTCCTCCTCGAATGTTAAATATGGTCGCAACTTGATCTCCTCGACAGGAGCAATGTGCGACGGATCAGATCGATACCATCTCAACATCGAGATGAAAAACACATCTTGAATTCATTCTAACTTTGATGGTAATTCTAACTAATACGCGATAGGTTTGACACGCTTCAAGATACAGTAAGGTCCAATGAACCTCGGGCTCAGCTTGCCCTTGCATCCAAATCGGAGAACCTTTTTCTATAGTGATATCTTCAGAAGCACCCGATCACTTATAGAAAACTTAATATCTTTTCTTTTTAAATCAACATAAGACTTCTGTCGATCAGAGATGGCTTTCAAACGATCACAAATCACTTTCATAGTGCTCTCAGTTTTAGAAACTAGTTCGAGACCCAATATCCGGCGTTCACTTAATTTGGTCCAACACAGAGGAGTACGACACCTACAACCATGCAAGGCATCGTAGGGTGCCATCTAAATACTAGACTAAAGTCTGTTATTATATACAAACTCAGCTAACGGTAGATAATCTTCCCAACTACCCCAGAGTCGATTACACAACCCCTAAGCATATCTCTAATATCTGAATAACTCGCTTAGACTGTCTGTCGGCATGAGGGTGATACGCAATGCTGAAATTTAGTTGGGTACCTAAGGCCTCATGAAGTTTCTTCCAGAACCGAGATGTGAATCGGGATCTCTATTAAAGATAATTGAGACTGGAATTTTGTGTAGTCTCACAATTTTAGCAATATACAGTTTAGGTAACTTCTGTAAGAAGTAATCTGTTCGAATAGGTATGAAGTGAGCGGATTTGGTCAATCAATCAACGATGACCCAAACTGAATCTTTCTTAGTGGAGGTTAAAAGCAACCTACTAACAAAATCCATCGTTACCTATTCCCACTTCCATTGAAGAATTTTAACTGGTTGAAGCAGATCAGAAAACAACTAATGTTCAGCCTTAACCTTTTGGCTCGTCAGACAGTGGGATACAAAAGCAACTACCTCCTGTTTCAGTGTGGGCCACCAATAGCGTTCTCGGAGGTCCCGATACATTTTGTTCCCACCAGGATGCATAGTTTAGGAACTACTATGCGCCTCCTGTAGGATCGACTGTCTCAACTCTTTATCATTAGGTACGCAAATTTAACCTTTGAAACATAACACTTTATCGTCGTTCAAGCTGAAATTGGAAGTCTCGTTTGAACCAACATGTTGTAATCGCTGAACTAAGGACCCATCGTCCAACTGTTTAGCTTGAATCTGCTCAACCCAAGTCAGTTTAACCTGTAATTTCGCTAACAGCCTCCCATCCTCAACTAAACTCAAACGAGCTAACATTGCTTTCAGATCAGTCATTGCTCTACGACTAAGGGCATCAGCTACCACATTAGCCTTACCCGGATGATACTCTATTATGCAGTCATAATCTTTAAATAATTCAACCCACCTATGTTGCCGAGAATTTAACTCTTTTTGAGTTAACAGATATTTGAGACTTGCGATCGGTGTAAACGGTACACCTTTCACCATACAGATAGTGTCTTCAAATCTTCATAACAAACATGACCGCAGCCAGCTTAAGATTATGTGTAGGATAATTACCCTCGTGTATTTTAAGCTGTCGTGATGCACAAGCAACCACTTTACCATATTGCATCAGAACACATCCTAACCCGACGTGTGACGCATCACTATATACCACAAACTCCCAACCTGATTTCGATTGAACTAAAATAAGAGCTTATATTAGAACGGACTTGAGCTTATTGAAACTAGACTATCGTGCCTCAGACTACACAAACGGAACATTCTTGCGTAGTAGCTTCGTTAGAGGTGACGCAATTAGAGAAAATCCCTCAATGAACCTTCGATAATAACCAGCTAAACCAAGGAAAATACGAAACTTAGATACATTTTTCGGTTGCTTCCACTCAACTATAGCTTTTATTTTCTTGGGATCGACTCGGATCCTTTCCATAGTTATTACATGACCAAGAAAAGATACTTCCTGTAACCAAAACTCGTACTTACTGAACTTGGTATACAACTATTTTTCTCGGAGTATCTAAAGTACAATTTGAAGGTGATTACATGTTCAGTTTTAGAGTAAATCAGGAGGCCATTGATGAAAATCACTACAAATTGGTCCAAGTAAGGTTGGAACACCCGATTCATTAAATCCATAAATGTCGTTAGGGCATTCGTCAAACTGAAAGGCATCATCAGGAACTTGTAATGTCCATAACTAGTCTGGAAGGTGGTTTTGTACATATTAGTCTCCTTGACTTTGAGTTGATGGTAACCAGAGAGTAGGTTGATTTTGGAGTAAATAGACATTCCTCAAAATTGGTCGAACAACTTATCAATCCTCGATAACGGGTACTTATTATTGATTGTCAACTTGTTCAGTTATTTATAATCTATGCACATCCTCATTGATCCATCTTTCTTCTTAACAAATAGCATCGGTGCCCCCCACAAAGACACGTTCGGTTGGATAAGCCCCCTATCGAAAAGTTTCTGAAGTTGCGCTTTTAGCTCGATCAGTTCCTTCGGTGCCATGCGATAGGGTGCAATGGACAACGGAGCCATACCTGGTAATGAATCAATACCAAATTCTGCCTTCCAATCTAGAGGTACTCCGGGCAATTCCTCAGGAAAGACATCTGGGAATTCTCTCACAGTGCAGATATCTCCCATAGAAAGCTTTGCGGGAACATAATCGAATATGTAGGCAATATATGTCTCGTACCCCTTTCAGACTAACTTATCTGCTACAAGAGTGGAGATTACATTAGAGATGTAATATCGGCGCCCACCAACCATGACCACCTCGTCATTCTCATCCATTCTCAGAGTAACTCAGTTAGTTGCATAATCTAGTCTAACTCGATATTCTACGAACCAATCTATTCCCAGAATCAAATCAAACTCATTAAAGGGTAATTCCATCAGGTCAGCTAGAAATAGCATACCCTAGATCTCTAGGGGTACTCATCTGTATACTCTATCAACCGAACTGACTGACCCAAAAGACAAATCATAGAGAACTCTCTAACAGTATTTTCAGTAGTCAAACCCAAAGTTACAGAAACAACACTAGCTATATACGAGTGAGTAGAGTCAATATTAATTAGAGCATAATACAAAACATAATGAATAAAGAAGGTACCTGTAATGACATCAACATCATCGTTATCTTAGCGGCATATCGCCGTATAAACTAGAGTCGGCTGATGAGCCTCGGTCTGACCTGTACCTCTACCTGATGCTCTTTGTCCTCTCCCAAATCCATTACTAGCTTTACTAGTACTACGACCTCTAGATGGTTGCGGAACCACTCTCGGAGGCTAAACAGAACCCGGAGTTAGAGTTTGTGCCGTAGCTGGCACCTGGTCTGGTCGACAGGGGTAATCCCTAACCTGATGCTCCATTGACCCATAATGGAGGCACGCTCCTAACTTCCTCCAGCATTCGCCCGGATAGCGTTTCCCATAATCACTGCACAATTAAATCTCAGTCACTACAGCTGGTGTAGAGACATAGTAGAGACTATTAGCCACCATTGATAAGCTTCGTCCCATAGTAGAGACATAGTACCCCTTAATTTTTGGGTAGGAATACAATCAAAATCAGTCATAATACATTCAGTAGCCTTGAGCCAATATTCAACAACAATAGGAGCGACTCCTATGACGCCCCTGAAAAATTCAACCACATTTGACTGGAGTCATTCAGTAACCGACCCTCGACCTCCCGATACAGAATGGGTCACTGCGACCCTTTTAATGCTTAATCATGGCCTGGGACAGTGTGTTGTCCCCAATCGTTGGAGTTTGGGACTCCGTCTCAACAGTGGGAGTACCAACTGTCTCGCTGGTCTCCAAGTTGGGTATACTACCCATAGAGGATGACTCTACTCAAGCTCCTTCTCGTGGTCTTCGACGCCCTCGAGTACCACGTCCACGACTACCGAACGAACACATTAAGGAAATTTAGCTACAATGTCAGAGTGCACAGATTAGTTCAAACATCCAATAGGATTGTAACACCCCCTACCTGTATTCGTTATCAGAATAAGGTACGAGGCATTACCAGAGTTTACAAATTTTTTTTTTTTAACCGAAACCATTCTAATTCAACATATTTTCAAAATAAAATTCATGCATATTTATAAAATAACTTCAACACATAAGCCATATCAGTGGCTAACCTTATATTCATTTCATATTAACATTTATTTTATTAGCTTATACATGCCATTCATTTCCAAACTAAAATTTCTTTAAATACCGAAAAATCAGGGGGTTGATAGTGTGATAAGTCTCCCACCGATTCGACCTCAGAGCTCTTAACACTACAAAACAAGGAAAGGAAAAAGCAGAGTAAGCACTTTGTGCTTAGTAAGCCCATGTAACAAGAATTATACTTACCTAATATTTTCAATACAATGTAATAAGCATTCATATATCCATTCAATGCATTAATACCCTAACATGCACAAGCTCAACATTCAAGTTAGTTCATTAATTTCCATATATCAATAATATACACACCATGATTGATGAGCTCATCAATACTATGATTTTCATTTCCTTGTTATTTTTCCATATTTATCCCGTTGAATTACTCGAAATTTCGATGGATTTTTAGAGTACACTTTTGTGTACAAATCCGGTCCGTCAATTCATATTCATGTGCGCACATTTTCATTTCTGAGAGCACACTCCATGAACCTCATCTTTACAAATGGATTACCAGTCGAGCTAAATCCTGTAATATAAACTCATAGAGTATTGTCGGGATTACGACCCAGGCTAAATCCCTGCAACGACAATTACTCTAATGAGCTTGGATCTGAATTACAGTCCAGGCTAAATTGAGACCCTAATTCGGATTACCCGTCCGGGCTAAATCCATTTTCCACATATTCTTCGGGAGGGCTATATCCTTTTTACCGTCAATTCCTTTTCAGAGATCCATCGAATTTTCCTTTCATTCAACCGGGATTTTTTCCTTTTATCAAATATACCAATGTTTCATCAAATTTCATACAATGGACATTCAAATTATATTCACATCAATAACATACATTTCAAACATTTAAGAATATAATTCAAGTTACATGAACTTACCTCGATACTAGTTCGTTTATAAAATCTACTAATCCAGGACTTTTTCCTTTCCTCGATCTAGCTTTGTATTTGAGTTTTCTGGATCTAAATAAATAAAGTCAATCATCAATTCAATACATTTCATGTTCACATGTAGCATTTTCTATAATTCTATTATTATTTTTAGCTTATTCAAAGCTGTCTACTTGAGTCACAGTCACTAAATTATTTATTTCTCGAGCTACAGAGCTCCAAATGAAGAACCGTTAATTTTACCTGAAACTAGACTCACATATCTTCTTCCCATAAAATTTTCAGAATTTTTGGTATGTCCAATCAATACCAGATTATTCTTAAAGTTTCCCCTGTTTTACTGTTTGACTGTTCTGACCTCTCTTCACTACGAATCAAATTACTCTTCGTACAGAATTCATATGAACTTCTTATTTATTTAATTTGAAAATAGACTCATTCAGGATTCTAAAAATATAAAGTTAAGCCCCTAATTATTTTTCTCCAATTTTTTATGATTTTTCAAAGTCAGAACAGGGGATCCCGAAATCCCTCTAAACCAGTCTTACAAAAATATAAATATCTCAAATTACAGAATTTGTTTGCTTTCCATGTTTCTTTCATATGAAAATAGACTCAATAAGCTTTAATTTCATATCTCATTCAACTTCTAATTCCACTTCTACGAATTTTAGTGATTTTTCAAACTTACTCTACTGCTGCTGTCCAAAACAGTTTTGTTATAGCTTATTTTTTTACAATTAAATCCTTTACCCAATTCTAACTTCAAATTCTTTCAATTAAACCACTAATTCATCATTTTATTCATCATATGCTATATTCAAAAACTCTGAAACTTCAAAAATTTCAACTTAAATTCATCAAAACTTTGTTCTAAAACTTATAAAGCATCAAAATTAAAAGAAAAGGACTAAATTAGCTTACCAAATTAAACTTCAAGCTTCAAACTTTTAATTTTCCTTTTCTTCTTTCTTTTCTTTTTCTTTCTTCTTTCACGTTTGCTCTCTGTTTCTTTTCTGTTTCTATCTCTTTTGTTTCTTTTCTCTTTTCTTTATATATATATATATTTATAATAATATAATAATATAATAATATAATAATATAATAATAAACTAAAAATCTCAGATTTTCTTCAATTCACCGCCTCAATCTAGACAAAATGGCTTAATTGCCATTTTGGCCCTTTATACTTTCTTTTAATCTATAATTAAACTTTTACTTTCATTTCAATTTAGTCCTTTTCATTTAATTACCTACCCAAACGTTAAAATTTTCTAACGAAAGTTTAATACCACATTACTAACATTTTATAAATATTTATAAAAATATTTCCTATCATATAAAGACTCATGCAAACATATTGAAATAAATTTCTATTTAAATCGGATTTATGGTTGCGAAACCATTATTCTGATAATCTCGAATTTAGGCCATTACAAGGATGATTTCACTAGCTCACATCAAAACATTTAAACAGACAACAGTTCAAGTAATACATGTAACAGCCCAATTTTAATAGTGTCGGAACAGTGATTCGAGATCACTAAATTTGGCGAAAAGTTAGAAAATTTTGTTAATCGATAATTATAAGTTAAGTGTGATTTTAGAAATATTTTAAAATTAGTGAATTTTGTGAACTGAAAGAATTAATTAGAAAAATTAGGCCAAAAACGAGGTATTGAGACCTCGAATTTATAAAGTGAGCCATAAATATTTCCAAAAATATTTATGGAATGTCATTAAGTTATTATTAAACTTTCGTTAGAAAATTTTAACGTTTGGGTAGGAAATTAAATGAAAAGGACTAAACTGAAATGAAAGTAAAAGTTAAATTATAGATTAAAAGAAATTATGAAGGACCAAAATGGCAATTATGCCATTTTGTAAAGTTGAGGCGGTGTATTGTGTAAAAAATCTGAGATTTTTTAGTATATTATTATATTATTATATTATTATATTATTATATTATTATATATATAAAACAAAAAAAAAAGAAGAAGAGAAACAGAACAGAAAAGAAACAGAGAACAAGACGAAAGCAAGGGAAAGAAAGAAAGAAAGAAAGAAAAAGGAGAAATTCATAATTTAAAGCTTGGATGTTTAATAGGTAAGTTAATTTAGTCCTTTTCTTCTAATTTTGATGTTTTATAAGTTTTAGAACAAAGTTTTGTTGAATTAAGTTGAAATTCTGGAAATTCTTAGATTTTTGAACATGAGTTATGTGGATCAAATTGATGAATTAGGGGTTTAATTAATGGAATATCTAGTTAGAAATTGATTTTAAGGATTAAATTGTGAAAATGTTTGGAATTAAAGTCTATTACTGGAATTCTGATTCCCAAAGATTATAAAGTAGTTTAAAGTGATAGAATAAGGTGTTTATTGAGAAAAATCAGCTCAATTGAGAAGTTAATTGAGCAGGGACGAAATTATCATTTATTGAAAGCTTAGGGGAAAAATGGTAATAAACAATTTGCACTAAACAGCTTTGGGACAGCAGCAGTAGACTAACTTTGAAAAATCACTAAAAATCGTAGAAGTGGAATTAGAATCTGAATGAGATATGAAATTAAAGCTTATTGAGTCTAGTTTCATATGAAAGAAACAGGGAAAGCAAATGAATTCTGTAATTTGAGATATTTATATTTTTGTAAGACTGGTTTAGAGGAATTTCGGGATCCCCTGTTTTGACTTTGGAAAATCATAAAAAAATTGGAGAAAAATAATTAGGGGCTTAAGTTTATATGTTTAGAATCCTGAATAAGTCTATTTTCAAATGAAATAAATAAGAAGGTCATATGAATTCTGTACGAAGAGTAATTTGATTCGTAGTGAAGAGAGGTCAGAACAGTTAAACAGTAAAACAGGGGAAACTTCAAGAATAATCTGGTATTGATTGGCCATACCAAAAATTCTGGAAAAATTATAGTAAAAAGATATATGAGTCTAGTTTCAAGGAAAATTAACGGTTCTTCATTTGAAGTTCTGTAGCTCGAGAAATAAATAATTTAGTGACTATGACACAAAAGGACAGCTTTGAATAAGTTTATGAGTAAAGGATTAAATTGAAATGTGAGCAAAAGTAAGAAAGCATGAGTTTATCATAAAATACATGTTTATTTTATTAAATATTACAGGAAATTATTTGATTATTTTTAACATATAAATGTTATATGTTTATATGAAATTAAAGAAAAAGAAAAGGAAGGAGAGGACCGAATCGAAGGAAAAGGAAAAGAGAAGGTTAAGGAGTGAAGGAAGAAGAATTCATATCACCTCAATCTTTTATTGTAAGTACTACAAGAATTTTAAATTATTGTTATTTATCCTTTTTGAAATATTTATGTGAATTATTTAAATATATGAGATTCACTTTTAATGCCCAAGTAGACGAATTTTAGAACTCTTTGGGATATTAGTGGCATGCCATTAAGGAACTTTAGCGCGCTCTCTGATATTAGCACATTGGTGCTCTCTGATATTAGCACATTGGTGCTCTCTGATATTAGCACGTTGGTGCTCTCTGATATTAGCACGTTGGTGCTCTCTGATATTAGCACGTCGATTGCTCTCTGCTTCACTTGTGCATCATAATGCACCTCAGATATTTGTTCCGTATATCCGGTGTGTTCTATAAAGTCTACTTTGGGCTAAGAATGTGAAATGAGAACAAAAGTGAATTACTGATGTGTTAAGGTAAGTTCAATACCTTACAAGAGATAAGCTAAATTCGTTTAAAGCAATGCATAGTTGAAATGACTTATATGTGAGAAGATATACAAGAATTGATTGAGTTAAAATATTCTATTATGATTGATTATATAATTATTCTTGTGGTGCTTACTAAGCCTTCACCGGCTTAACGCGTTTATTTTAACGCGTAGGTACAATTAAACTAGAAGAGATAGAGTCCAACTAGAAGATCTCTCACCTCATCACATCCTCAAGGGCTTCAAAAGTAGGTACTATATTTTGTATTAAAATGGCATGTACATATGTAGTTCAAAGGTGTTCCCATGTGATAAGGACTAAAATGTAGATTCTTGAAATTTTATCTATTTTCAGTTATTTGAAGTATGTTGGTATATATGGAATGAATTAATAAACAATAAATATGTTATCAAAAATGGTTGGAAAATTAAAATATTATATACAAATGTTTTAATTAGACAGTATCTGGCCATAATTGTTTTGGCACCAAATGTAATAGTCTTATACCGGGTCTGCATGATTGAACCGGGTATAGGGGTATTACAATACAATCATTATAACAGAATTGAAATACTTACAGTGTCAGTGTCGGAGGCTCATTCATTCGCTAAAGTTTCAGTTTCCAAATTAAATAAGTTATCACCTAACTATTTTTTCACACAGTATGAACCCAAACACAGTTCGAGTGTTGACAAACCTGACTCTGATACCACTAAATGTAACACCCTAAACTCGGCCTAGACGTCTAGACCAAGTCCAGAGAGTTACATCAACGATACTAAAACACCATATTTATAACACAGTCAGAATAAACCATTTAACACATTATATCCAACACAAGAATTAAGTGAGTATACAATCTTTCCAAACATCATAATATCTTAGAATATCGAATCTCTTACTATTAGTATTTAGAAAAAAGATAAAAGCTTGACCGATCTCCCGCGGCACCGACCCGTTGAAGTCTGAAAACCACTTGAAATCTAATTAATAATAAAGTGAGTTGTGAACTCAGTGCATAAAATAAATTTGTTCAACTAAAACTGATTTATCAAATGGTTTCTGAATTCAAAGGTTTGATTTGGTAACATAAGCATTTCTGGTTCAAATTCAAGACGGATGAATTACAAATTCAAAAATAATTTCATATACAGAACAGATCAGATTCAGATGTAGATATTCCTAACCCCAATCTACTACACACCATCTTCGGCAATCCTAACACATCGTTAAGGGCATTCAATGCCCAGCCAACCCTACACACCATAGAGTGTCTATTTGACACGTTTGCAGAAACGTAGCTTAGCTGCTAGCTCATAATGCGACGTAGAGCCAAAATTAGAATTAGACGCATGGTGGCTTAGCCATTAATTCAGAGCAGATTACCTCCTTCTTCACAATATCCCAACCCATGCAAATGCAAAGTACAAATATCCACAATATGTATTCAGTCATTCTAAATTGTTTTACAATGACAACACAGTTCAATATTAGAATAAGTATCACAGTATACATACAGTTATGGTAGTCATACATAAGTCATAGAGTATCAGAGAGATCTCGTACAATCAAATTCAGATAATTCATACACTGGGAAATAATATCAGTCTTAGGCAACACTCTCGGCCTCAAAAATAGGTTTCGGACCCTATTTATATGCTACACAGCATGGACACACGCCCATGTCCTCTACTCGTATGGTTTTGAAACATAAATAGAGAGTTACACGGCCTGTACAATCGGTCGTGTCCTTGCCTGTGTGACTCTCACGGCTTAGACACACGCCTGTGTACTTGCCCGTGTGGTCATAAGTCATAAAAAGTGAGTTACACAGCCTAGACACACGCTCGTGTCCTTTGCCCGTGTGAACCCTACACTAATATGGCCACACACGGTCTGGACACACACCCATGTGCCTTGCCTGTGTGGCTCCAAATCGATGAATAGTGAGTTATACGACTACTCACACGGCCGTGTGGCTTATATGGCCTGGACATACGCCTGTGTGCCTGGCCATATGGTGTCGATAGCCACCATTTTTGGTGATTAGAACTCGTAAAATTAAGGTTTTCGGCACGCACTTGGTATCGTTTTGTCAAAAAAATAATGTGGAGACTACCTGGAACCTAATTAACCATTCAACAATCAATCAATTGACTAAAACAACTAGATTACGCAAACGTTAATACTCAATCAATTATGTCAAATAAATCTACACCATGAAACTTTCAACAACAAACGCTTACCGATGATCAGTCGAACTAATTCGTGACAGCACGCGAAGGATTACTCTCCTCCGAATTCACACCTAAAGACAAGATTAATGACTAATTAACAACGAATTTACATACAGCAGTTGGAGAAATCCCAATTTAACTACATAAATGGAAGCCAACAACTTCACAGAACTTACACGAAAATCTTCTAACAACACTCCGAATCACTTAGGACTCTTAATACTTCAACAATCACTTACCGAATGCAATAAAAGAACTCACTTGAAAGAGGAAAAAGAAGAAAAATAATGGAGGAGGAAAAAAAAGATAAAAAAACAAAAGAAGAAAAGAGAGGGAAGAAATTGGCGTTAAAAATATTATTAACTAATCACCATCATCATACCAGCATTTAGCAAAATTTTTTCTAACGCATACAATGGGACTCGAACTCAGGACCAAGCAAAATACAGACAAATGCTTAACTAGTGAACTAGCAGGCTTATTCTTGATACAAATTTACACAGAATTGCACTTAACTACATAACGCATAGATAATGGTTGTTTTAAACATAACAAAACTTTTAACGATGCAACTTGAACTCTAGACCTTAAATATAATAACAAAACACAGAGCCACAGATACAAAAATTAATTACTGCAGATTCTCACAATTAAATTCTAAAATTTTTGGGCGTTACAAATGATGCCCATATTAATACAATATCGGGTAGTTCAAAACTTATTGAAAGCTCTAGAAGAGCTATTATATTATTACCTAAAGGGACAATTTGTCATTGATAATGTTTTATTTTCCACTAAGTCTCAAAGAAATTTATTGAGTTTTAAAGATATTTGTCTTAATGGATATCAGATTAAGACTATCAATGAGAAAAATATTGAATATCTATATATTACAAATGTTGAATGTGGAAAGAAATATGTTTTGGAAAAACTAACAGCTTTTTCATCAGATTTATATTATACACATATTAGTGAAATTGAGACACATGTTACTACAAACCAGAAGTTTGTAGAACCACATATTTTTACTATTTGGCATGACCAGTTAGACCATCCTGGATCTATTATGATGTGAAAAATAATTGAGAATTCAATTGGACACCCATTAAAGAACCAGAATATTCTTGAATTCAAGGATTTCTCTTATGTTACTTATTTTCAAGTTAAATTGATTGTTAAATCATCACCAGCTAAACTTGGGATTGAATCTCCCGTACTTCTGGAATGTATTCAAGGTGATATATGCGGGCCCATTCATCCACCATGTGGACTATTCTGATATTTTATGGTATTGATATATGCATCTAGTAGGTGATCAGATGTGTGTATAAGAAGATAAACTCATCTTAATCAAACCAGACCAATGAAGAAGATGAAGAAGAACGGAAAAGTGACGGAACCACTTGGAGAATAACATCTTTCCCTTATATACTACTCACGCATTTCCTTTACCGATCCCGAACTTAATAGCCAAGTGTACATGTCCATAATCATCATGTCTCCCACTAAAAATATTCCTAGTTTAAACTCAACTAAACCAAGGTTGAAATACAACCTTTTCACAACCAGTCTGTCATTTCTTCTTATTTCTACAAGAACCCTCTCAATTTATAAACTTTTTAAATAAATCCCCAAAATTATTATTCCAACCTTAATTTAATGTTTCAAGGTGTGACAGTAAGGAAGAAGAAGAAGAAGAATAGTGACAGGGATAGACAATAATAGAAAAAATAATGATGTGGTGTGCTAACTCAGATGTTGTTATAGAGTTGATGGTTGAGTGACTAAAATGTAAAATTTCTTTAACAGTAGTGACGAAATTTAAAGGATTTATTTGAGTGACCAAAATGAAAAAAGTTGGGTGAACAACTAAGTAGTTTACCCTAATATATAATACATATTTATATGTGTGTGTGATTTATATGGGTAAAAGTACCACAAAACATTTTGTACTATATCATGGGTTGCATTTTAGCCCCTCTACTAAAAAAATAAGCAAATTAGTCCCATATGTTAGATGGGTGAGTAAAATAGCCCTTTCGTTAAAATTTGGTGTTTATATATAATGTATAATAATAAATTTAGCTCTCAACCTTTATACATTTATTCAATTTGACCCCTACTATTTTATTGGAAGTAAATTAGTAAAATTTGAAACTAATAAGGTTAAAGGATAAAAAAGACCTTAGTAATAAATTTTCAACAAATAAATTAGGCCTTTTTAAAAATTAAAAATTAAAAAATATTAAAAAAATAAAAATTATACAAAAATCATTAAAAAATTCTAAAATTTTGTTTTTAAAAATAACAATATTAATTCAGGAGAAAACAAAATGAAGTTGCTGATTGTATTGCAAAAGGAGCATTATCTTTTAGAATTGGGATGCAATTCTTTAATTCTCCCTCTCTTAGGATTCTAAAATTCTTAGATTTGGACCAGACTAAGAGTATTCCTCAAGTTTTAGAGCTAACTAATTAGCTTTTTCTTTTTATATTTTTCACAAAAAAAAAAATGTTGTTATATCTTATATATAAACACCAAATTTTAAGCACCTAACTTGTTTTACTTCCTCAGAGTTAATTATTATTTTTTCAGTAAAGAAGAATAACTTTTACCGATTTATATGATTTGGCTATGATATTAACCGGGATTGATTGAATATGTACAATTCTTACTTAGATATATGTGGGAAGACAATGTAATATGGTTTCCCGGTCCCATGTTCATGTTCTACTTGTAGTATTATACTGAATATCTAACTCGTTTCAGGGCCAATGATTCATCATTATTTTCTTTCCATTAAAGAAATGAATTTCCTACCTCCAGTGATGGCCATTTTTTATTGAACAGAAAAAAGAAAAAGAAAGAGCCATTTGGAGTGCTTTATCAAAAAAAGAAAACAACTTATTAATCATTGATCTATGAGGGAAAGTTAACAAAATCTCAAGTTAAAAATGGAAATATCAGTTGGATAAACAATGGAATAAAGTGGCCTTAAAATGATACTTCTTAAATTCGGTCTGGGTATCGTCCCTCTCTTCAGTCTTTACTTTTCGAGAAGCTTTGACCCAAACCCTTTTCCTTTCTCCTACATTCTTAAACACAGGTTTCACACTTTGGGTCACTTTCCCTTTTTATTGTTCTTTTCTGTACACAATAAATCCACCATTTGATTGCTATTTGTGATTTTGTTTTTTGTTGTTTAGGGGTTATAATAAAAGAAGGAAGCTATGTGGGCTGTTTCAAGGCGAAGAGTTTCTTCTTCTTCAGTTAGTTTTAATTACTTTCTTTCTCTCTTTATTCAACTACTAATATTCTCTGAGATTTTCTATTTTTATATCTATTCGGTACTTATATTTTTATTAAAATTTTGTGTGTTTTTTAATGGTGGTTTCAGGTTTTAGGCCAATCATTTCGAAATGCTCGACCTTCACGTTGTTACAGTTCTTCCTCAAATGAGGTCAAGCTTCAATTCAAACATTGTTGATTTGTATGATTTGTTTCACATTACCATGCTTGAATCTGCTATCAAATCATTTCTATTTATGGCTTCTTCTTTATTTAGTATTTGTTTATGCTTTTATAGGCCTATGCAAAGACTTTAGTTTCTAGAAAAGGGACATCACAAGTTGCAGGGATTGTGGGTTCTCTAGGTAATTGTAAATTAAACAACATCCATCCTTTTCCTTGTAAAAGGAAAAACCAAATATGCATCCATGCTCCTTTCATTTATATGGGTTCATGTGTTTACAGGGTTTCCAGTTGACTCAAGGCCTCTAAGGTTTGTTTGTCATATCTTCTTTCTCTATTTGTCACTGGGTTTTGTATGTTGAAACAATTTCCATTTTTGTTTATGATAGTTTAAGTTGAAGTTTGCTTCCTCTCCATATATTTTAAACTGACTGGAAAGAAGTTTCCCTATGAAATATTTGAAGTAAACACACGCATGCATGAAGTAACTTGTAATAAATTAGTAAAATAAACACTGATTATCTCCTACCATATCAAATTTTGTTCTTTTGTTTTAAGTCTTATCATATTTTTCCTCCAAAATTTTCTGTAATTTACAGGGACGTTATTTCATTTGTTCAAAGATATCCTCCGATATTTGTCCACACTAGGTCATTTTCTGCTGATAGTGGTAACGTATTCTCGTTATTCCTTCATGATTTTCTTTTTCTTCTTTTCAAAAATCAGTTTATATTCTGATCCTAAACTCAAATGCCCTTTCTTGGCTATGAAGGTGAACTTGTTGATGCTGTTGTTCCTTTCATGGGGGAATCCATCACTGATGGAACTCTAGCAAGTTTTCTGAAGCGTAAGTTGTGCAAGTGGCTACTATTGAACTTCCTTATTCATTTTTCTTTTCATTGTGACACTATATTTTGTTTCAAAGGATGCAAATTATGCACAAATTGTTTTTTAAATGAAACTTAGGCATCTTGGATGATGCTTGTTAAAGCACTAATTCATCTTATATTTTGTGATTTGGGAGCAGATCCTGGTGATCGTGTAGAAGTAGATGAGCCAATTGCACAAATAGAAACTGATAAGGTACTTTTTAGCTAGGTGACATTCTTTCTAACCATCTATACCCTTAGTTTTGACGTTACATAGTCTGCAACCATGAGGTGTGTTGTGGCGGTTGCTCGCCTCATCCCTTAACCATATGGTCGGGGGTTCGATCCCTGCTCATGGGAATGAAGCTCATTTCATGACCAGCCGTTTGCCTTTTTGGAGAGCACCCATGGTGAGGGGATTAGTCACTGCTGCCGGTGGTGAATACCCCGGTTACAACCCACCCCCCCCCCCCCCAAAAAAAAAAGACATTACACAGTTTGCATTAACTGCAAACATTATTTTCCTTATCTATTCTGAATAAATAAGACTTTTACCCCTTATATGATATGAATAGGTGACGATTGATGTGAGTAGTCCTGAAGCTGGTGTAATTGAACAGGTAAATATCAAATACATCACAAGCTTGTCCATTTTTTTGGAAAATTTAATACTTGGTATGATCTTAAACTAATGGTTATCTATTTTCAGCTGGTAGCCAAGGTAGGTGATACTGTGGAGCCAGGTACGAAGATAGCTGTCATTTCAAAATCTGGCGGTGTAACTCATGTAGCTCCATCAGAAGACAAGCCTAGCAAGGAAGCCTCTGAGCCCTCTCCTGCAAAAGCAAAGAAAGTAGAGACGAAGAAGCCTAAAGCAGAAACTCCACCCAGCAAAGAAAAGCCTACAGCACCTTCTCTGCCTCCTCCCAAACCTTCAGCCAAGGAACCTCAACTTCCTCCTAAAGAGAGGGAGAGAAGAGTAAGTATCATAGGGCTCTTTTTTTTTTTTTTCTACATATATACTTCTTTAGATAAGCATAGAATGTTTGCTAACCGTTTCTTTTTGCTGTCTATGGTACATATCATCAAAAGGAAATTTTGTTGTTAATATAACATGTGATTTATGTAATTTCAGGTACCTATGACTAGACTTAGAAAACGTGTTGCAACACGTTTGAAGGACTCTCAAAACACTTTCGCAATGTTGGCAACATTCAATGAAGTTGATATGTAAATGCCACCCCTTCTTATAGTAATGTCGTAGAATGTGAATTGCTGTTCTTCTCTGTTGCTAACTTTTCGTTCTTTCAGTCCTTATGATTCACCAAGACATAGAATCTATGCTGTTTGGCTTAGACTAATCTTTTGGTCATGTTTCAAAATGGATATGCATCTCTTATTGTGATATTATACATTAGCAAGTTTCTCATGTAATTTTAAGCTGGTAATGACTTAGTTTTGCATATTTTCCCCTCTCCTTTGACATACAATTCCAGGACCAGTTTGATGAAGCTCCGTTCTGACTACAAGGATGCTTTTTTCGAGAAACATGGAGTAAAGTTAGGACTTATGTCGGGATTTGTAAAGGTAACACTCGCCAGAACCTAAAGATGCATGTGCGTTTGTGTCTGTGTATAAATATACAATCTTCATTTAAAATGTCTTATCTCCTTTCAGGCAGCTGTTAGCGCTCTTCAGAATCAACCAATTGTCAATGCTGTAATTGATGGGGATGACATAATATATAGAGATTACATTGATATCAGTATTGCTGTTGGTACTCCAAAGGTCTGTCAGTTTCTCTCACTCTATGTAAAGTGATTTAGCAATGTAGTTATCAGACACCATTTATTCCTTCAAAGTTCCATCTGAAGATAATATCTAGCTTCTTTGGGGCACCTGAAGCCTTAAATATGGTAAAAGAAATACTTGTTTAAGGAAACGATTATTGTGAAAGTTGAATTCTATACAAACTAATAAGAACTTTGAGTTTGTAGATTCATGGTTTACTTAGCATTCACCTTAAAGGTCAAACTGGGGCTAGATTGCTTGAGGTTGTAATATATGCATTGGGATCATTCACTTCCATTCTAATTTGATATGCCATTGCTAATTGATGCCATTTTGTGCTCGTGTTTTCAGATAAAAATAGTAGCTAGATTCCAAAGTACACCATTTTCTGTTATTTATGTCTGTATGTACTAATGCAAATGCGATTGGTTGTTTGCTCGCCACTCTTTATCTGAACTTTCCACTTTGCTGAGTGGAGGTATTCTTTAAGATGTTGCATAATTGAGATTTTGTCCATTGTCGTATCATCATTGAGATCTCGGGAGTGGATGCTCCTTATGATCTCTAAATTTTGTCATCTCCTTAAATGATAGTTTTTCTTTTGTTTTCCTAGTCTAGCAAATAAAGATATGTTAAGGAATACTCTTATTTCAATTTATCATTGCTTTCCATATTCTCTGCCTGCACACTGCACCACCTTTTTCATCATAAATGTGCTAAAGTCCTCAACTGTGTTTTGGTTTCTAGTTCTCCATCTATATCTGAAATTGCGTTGCTTTCGCTGACTTTTTTCCAGGGCCTTGTAGTTCCAGTAATCCGAAATGCTGACAGAATGAACTTTGCTGAAATCGAGAAAGGGATAAACGTCCTTGCTAAGAAGGCAAATGATGGGTCTTTATCAATTGATGAGATGGCTGGGGGCTCATTCACAATATCCAATGGTGGTGTTTATGGAAGCCTCTTAAGTACTCCAATTATTAATCCCCCTCAGGTGAGATGCTTCACAGTCAATTTACTCCTCCCCCTCCTCTCCCCCATGTCTCATTTGGATGAACTTGTAATGTATATAACAAGTGAAGCTTTATTTTCTGGGAAATAAGCCGATTATCCATGTTTAATGCATTTTTTACCACACATTCATGGCTTTGCATTCACAAGTAAATATGCTAGATCCGATATCTTTCTTCCATGTTCTCTTTTTACTAACAGTTGTTTGTTCTTTCTTTGTTAGTCGGCTATTCTGGGAATGCACTCCATAGTTAGCCGTCCAATGGTTGTCAGTGGAGAAGTTGTTCCAAGGCCAATGATGTACATTGCACTGACATATGACCATCGACTGATTGATGGAAGGGAAGCAGTATTCTTCTTGCGTCGCATTAAAGATGTCGTGGAGGATCCATGGAGACTGCTGCTCGATGTATAAGGAAACCATATAAACAACAGTCTATTTATAGCCTGGATATGGCACACATTTTCTTGGGTGTAGAATAAATAGCAACTGAGATTTCCAGGGCTCTTATATTTGCATTTTCTTGGTGTGCCATAACGTTTTCCCATTGTATCTGTTAAAAGGCCTATGGTGGTCGATCATCTGCTCCAAATTAAAGCATTCCTTCGTGTTTTATTGATATCATTCTAGTTAAATGGAGAAAATAAGCAATGGAGTCATTTAATGACTAATCTTCCAAATAGTTGAAGGTGAACTCTTCTTTATAAAAAGGAACACATTTTCTTTTGAGACAAACAAAGTACTCACCAATTTCGATGAAACTGTTAATTAGTAAAATAATCACATGAATTTTTCGATTTAAAGAAATCAGAGCCACCAACCAACCAAGAATAGCATGGGTTAAAAACTTTTTTTAACAGCTAATAGTTGACCCCGCCAACACAGATCTCACCAACTCCCCATTTCATTCCTTTTTAGTGGTAGATTAGTATCTCCATACTATAGTGATCTCTCAACTACATGGGTCCCCCCCTATCTGAGACACTAATCCAATGTATTCGTTTCTAAACTCAGTTCAATTACAGACCAGTTACATTATACCTTGTTGGCACTATAACAGAGACAGACAATTTTAACCTCGGACAAAATCAGAAACATGCCTTAGATTCCTTGTCATGACAGCCGTTAGATGAAGTTGAGTAAGACATGCAGAGAAAGGAGACAAGGATTTGGGAAGTGGTGAAATAGGTCGAAAGCCCTTTAAGCACCACTCGCTGAAGATTTGGTTTTTATTTTTTGGATTTGGCAGAGAAATCCCCTCCTCCACTCACTCCTGTGCTACCAACCACTTTCCTCATTCTTTTTTTAAATACCCAAAATAATATTTTTATATCTAATTTCTTTGGCGCATATATAAAAGGCTATCCTTTTTTACTTTCATCTTTTGGCCCAGAGTTGGCAGAGGAATGCTCTTTTGTGCTCTCTGAATTCCTCTCTTTTTGAAGAACGCAAACAAGGGTTCTGTGTAAGCCTTTTCACTCTCTTATTCTTTTTCTCTGACTGCATTTGTAGCTTGACGTTGTCTTTGTGATTCTGTGATAAACGGGATTGAGATCTCGATAACGTGATAGCATTGGTTTCTTTTCTTGATTTGCTAAATACCCTTTTCAGTTTTGATCATTTGCATCTCAAAAACTGTGGTATAATGTCGTGGTTTTCATTGTGTATTGTCTGATGGTCGGATTATTTGGTGAATGTCTCTATTGGATACTTCAGTGCTGATTTTAGATCGTATTGGGTTATCATCTGTCAAGAAATGCCTTTGATGCTTTGCTTGGGAATATGGTGTTGGATTGTAACATTAAGATTGAATGGATTCGTTAGATTATGGCATTATGCGTTTGATTTAGAAGCCAATAAATATTTTCAATAAATGGATGTGTTGTTTAACCCCATATAGGCTCAATGCTGTTAAAAATCACTTCTCCCCTTTAAATTTGAATGCTCCTAAAAATCTTTGTAGTGGCAAGTGAATGCTGTTCTTAGTAGTACAATATTGTCTTGTTTCTGAGAATTTACTCTTCATCAGATATTTCAACTTTAGAAGATGAGGGGAAGTCTTTGGCAACTTGGGCAATCGATTACTCGACGTCTTTCACAGGCTGACAAGAAGGCTGTAGCACGTCGGTACTTTGCTTCAGAGGCAGATCTGAAGAAAACTGTTCTTTATGATTTCCATGTTGCTCATGGTGGGAAGATGGTCCCATTCGCGGGATGGAGCATGCCCATTCAGTACAAGGACTCGATCATGGACTCAACTGTGAATTGCAGGGAGAATGGTGGACTGTTTGATGTATCCCATATGTGTGGGCTGAGCCTTAAGGGAAAGGACTCTGTTTCATTCCTTGAAAAGCTCGTCATTGCTGATGTAGCTGGCCTTTCCCCCGGAACTGGAACTCTAACTGTTTTTACAAATGAGAAAGGAGGGGCAATCGATGATTCCGTGATTACCAAAGTGAAAGATGATCACATATACCTGGTTGTGAATGCAGGCTGCAGGGATAAGGATCTGGCTCACATTGAAGAGCATATGAAAGCATTCAAGGCCAAAGGTGGTGATGTCTCGTGGCACATCCATGATGAGAGATCTCTTCTAGCTCTCCAGGTTAATCACTACACCTTTTCGATTTATAGGTCTCCATATTTGATTCTAGTTACGGATTCATTTGTTTTGCTTCCATGCAATTTGCCAGTGATTGTTGAGCCAAACATGCATACTTTTCATACTTTCTTGAGTTGTAGTCCACACAAATGTTCTCCTTTTATTCTTGAATAATTTGGTCAACTAGCACAGATTTGCAGGTTAGTGAAGAAATGACTTTCCTGTAGCATTTGAACAATTTTGAAACATATTTTTCTATTACAGGGTCCTCTTGCTGCCCCAGTTCTTCAACATCTGACAAAGGATGATTTGAGTAAGTTATATTTTGGGGAATTCCGAATATTGGATATCAACGGTGCAACATGTTTTCTCACTCGGACAGGGTAATCTTCAATTTTGTTTCCTTCATATTCAAAGAGTACTGGTTTGGTTGGCAGGTTGAATGTTATCATACCTTGGGATGCTATGGAGGATAACTGATAAAGTTGTCTCTTATCTATCTTTTTTTCAGGTACACCGGTGAGGATGGATTTGAAATCTCAGTTCCTTCGGAAAATGCTCTGGATCTTGCCAAAGCAATCTTGGAGAAATCGGAAGGAAAGGTAAGGTTGACAGGACTTGGAGCTCGAGACAGTCTCCGACTCGAAGCTGGCCTATGTTTATACGGCAATGACATGGAACAACACATTTCACCAGTCGAAGCTGGACTGACATGGGCCATAGGGAAGAGGAGAAGAGCAGAAGGTGGATTCTTAGGAGCTGAGGTAATCCTGAAACAACTGGCAGAGGGTCCATCGATCAGGAGAGTTGGCTTCACCTCCACCGGCCCACCTCCAAGATCTCACAGTGAGATTCAGGACGAGAAAGGGAACAACATTGGTGAAATCACTAGCGGAGGATTTAGCCCCTGCCTGAAGAAGAACATAGCAATGGGATATGTGAAATCTGGATTACACAAGGCAGGCACCAAAGCTAAGATTTTGGTAAGAGGAAAGGCCTATGATGGAGTTGTCACAAAAATGCCTTTTGTACCCACAAAATATTACAAGCCATCCTAAGATGGAATTTACGCTTTCAGCTCCTCAGTTTTCCTGCGTTGTTTCATCTGCAATCAAATGCCAATGCCCTGTTTCTCTTTTAACTGACATGACATTACATGAACATGCTGTTGTTTATTGCTTGTATCCTGTTCAATTCCAATTTCTCGAATAATGATAATGGATTTTACATATCAGTAAGAAAGGGAAAGATTGAAATCTGTCAAAGTTTCATAATGGCTTGGCATCTTCTTTTATCGAGGTTTTATCTCTTACTCTGTCTAAGTGACTTGGACTGTCTAAATAGGTAGAACCGCAATAAATTAAGGATTTTATGCAGTCTTATTCAAGTGATAGCAAGCTTTTCATCAATGACTGATGTACCTTTTAGGTGAGTGAAGCGCTTATGTGTAATTAGTGTAAAAACAGTAGTGACAGTAAAATTAAATATTATACACCACAAAAAGACCCTTAAATGTCATAGTAAAATTAAATATTATACACCACAAAAAGACCCTTAAATGTCATTGAGAATGAGGTCGAGTCAGATTATACACAAACATGTTTGCTTGAAGAGAAGATTCATGGGATAGGCATGAATATTGATGAATCCAAAAAACGACGGCGGATAGGGGGAACGCCGCTATATTTGGTTGCTTGTGACAAATTAATAAGTTCTGGGTCTTGACGTGCATCTCTAGGCAATAAAAATCTTGGTATTTGAGGACTCCAAATAATTCACGTAAAATGCTTTTAAAATTTCGTTTTAAATTTCCTTCAAACAACTGAATCTCTGGGAACCATTCAAATAACAAGTGGGGTTAAGCTTTAGCCCATTTCCAAGATTCTTCCTTTTTACATTTTCTTCAAATATTCTTAATTTCAGCCCTTCTCTCCAACACAAAATCCTCCAAGGTAATATATTGATTTTCTTTTCTTTTCAGTTTAATGAACACACTTCTTTGATCATCTGTATCCTCTCTTTGGTTTCAATTTAATTTTTCTAAGCGCTTTAATCAAGAAAGAAAATAATCGCTTAGCGATGGTGAGATGGTTTTTTTTTCTCCAAGTTATAAAATTCCTCTTAATTTGCAATCATCTTATTTGTTCTTGTTTTATTTCCTCTTTTGAAGGCTATAAACGTAGGATGGTTCCATGATGTTGGTGGTAAATCCTCCGGGAACAATCAACCAAACCCAGACATTTCTGGGCAATACTCTTCTTCATTCTAAACTACCTTGTGTTTCAAAGCCTGCAATTCACCATAGCTTACCAGGGATTCACTCTAATAATGTAGTTCATATTCATAGTTCATTGCCTTCATGGAAAGATTCCAGTAAGCTTACAACCTATCTTGTATCACATCGAGTTGCTCCAAAGAGATGGCTGGTTAGGATATTATTCAACCTGAACTCTTCCATTTTACTTTGTTTTTTAGAAATAAAATTGAGTGTTTTCATGTTTGGACTATGATTTTTTTAACTGTAGTGTCAATCACATGGTTCTGCTTCATCCGATGATGAGTATAGATCGTCGCGAAATATAGCAATCAGCTTGTTTAGGCGGTACAGGAATGTCATCGATCGTGGAGGAGGTGACAACCTAAAAGTATATTCATTGATTTGCTTGCTTGCTTGATCTGCTCTTTGTTCAAACGATTTTACCCATATATGTTAGCCTTTCTTCATGTAATACATACTATTGGACTGATGTTGTATCTCAGGAGTTCATTAGTGCTGGGGTGAATGCATATGCATTGGGCTGCACTGATGAAGGATTGCGGAAAGAACTGATTGCCATGAAGGAATCCGGTATTGAAATCGATGTAATGCATAGTTATGGCGGAAGCACCAGTGTAAAATCCAAGATTTGTGCAGAGGAGGTCAGCGATGATCTTACATATTTTAGCTCTTAATTTTGTTCTAGAGATCCTTTAGTTTTACCAGCGATATTCCATAACTTAGCTGCGGTACATTCATTTCTCTGAAGCACTATAAACCTATGTTGCTTCAACTCTTCATTTCTGAATAAGTATTTGCATCTGACACCTAATCCAACACATTTTTTTATATTGGTTTGTGATATAATCCTCTAAGAGCCCTCCAAGTACATGAAAAAACTAAACCGACCCTATATTTTTGCTGAAGGAAAACATTCTTTCTCACTATGCAGGTTAATGAGTGTATTTTATGGCTGAGCATTATATTCATCACCATATTGTGTACACCACAACCAACTATAGTCCGATGGTCATCTACACCACCAGTATCAGATGATGTCTTGCATCAATGGAAAGGCTTTTGTGCTCTCATAGCAAATGCATACTTCATAAGAGGAATGGCATGGTGAGATATGCTTTTCGCAATGCTGGTTGAAAGAAAAAAAAAAAAAAAAAAAAAAAAAAACACTAACCACCATTTTTTTAAAATGTTAAAGACTTTGATCTTTTATGCATTGTTTTAAAAGAAAGAAATGCTGTTATTTCTTTGATTATCCTAGATTCTGCTGTTTTCGATATATTTAAGCAGTAGCGACTGAAAGATGGATTGTTGTTTTTGCCAAAGGCTTCCTGTGAAAACTCTCCAGCTCGAGCAAATGGCAGTGGTCGGACGTGCAGAAGAGCCTTCAGTTGTTGCTAGCCGAATGCGGTTAGTTTTTAGCACACTTGAGGTGAGTGAATTGTTGTTGAGATGGATGATATGACCCAGGACTTTGAGCTGCCGAGGGATTTCAAACGATTAGGACCTACGTAGCTGAATAAGTTTTGATGATGATTATTGTTGAGGGGAAAAAATGATTCCACATTGATGAAATAAGGATTTTTAAAGCAAGAATCACCCTTCCCTGTAGAACAAAACAGTGAGGACAGTTTTCAAATCTTCGAAACGAACAATACCTCGACCATGCTATTCTTTTCGGACAAAACTGTGAAGACAATATTTAAAGGGGCAAATAACTCATAGCAAGCACCAGGAATATCCTTACATTAACAATTATAGATCTTTAAGTTGAACATATATGATAGATTCTGATTGTTTTTTTTTTTTTTTTTTTTTTGATGGAAGATTCTGATTGTTTTTAATTGCTGTTGCAGGTAGTTAGTCCACAGTGGCCAAGAGTGTAACCAAGTAATTCAACGTTGTCGTGATCCGATTTTCTCAGGATCATATGTCGGAGCAGTGGTTCCTTGTATATTAATAATTTAAGAACATACGACACTCTGTGTCTGCTTGTATAATCCTGTGTTCATTACCCGTATTATAAATTTAATTTTCCAAACCTATGTAGTTATGTTCTTGAGAAGTGGATTTGATGATTTTGACAATTTATAACCAATACAGGAACTAGGAAAAGTAGTAGAAGGAATGATGAATGTAACACCAAAGAGTTGATAAACAAAAATAAGTAGAAAGCGACATTTTTTATTTCCATAGGAATCTCAACTCTCGGTACTTGATTCATAGTAGAAAATAAAGAAAGAATAGGGTGTTGTGACTTAAGGCACAAGGTTGATACCTCCCAACCAATACGGGGATAAAATTGGTGATGGGAATTTAGATGTATGTTTGGTTTAGGGATGGCCATTATTATTATTTGAGTCTTTACCTCCGCCTGTTCCCATGCCAAAACCAAATCCAATGCCCATTCCCATCCCCATTCCGAATCCCATGTTCATGCCTTTCTTATCACCATTTGAACCCCCTCCGAAGCCCATCGCTTCTCCTCCTCCACTTCCACCTCCGCCTCCACCTCCTCCCCCCCCTCCTCCACCACCAGCTCCCCCTCCAATGCCTGTTATACCAATGCCACCACCAGCACCATAACCATTACCATTGCCATATCCTCCATTAGAACCTCCACCACCCCCACCTCCACCTCCACCTCCACCTCCCACCTCTACGCCTATGCCTGCTCCTGCTCCAAAACCACTACCATGACCAAACCCTTCCCCAGAACTACCATAACCATTGCCACCTCCTCCACCTTCACCTCCACCTCCACCTCCACTAGTCCCAACTCCCATACCAGCACCATATCCACTACCATGACCAGACCCTCCATTAGCCCCACCTCCACCACCTTCTCCACCTCCACCTCCTCCTCCACCACCACCACCAACGCCCCCTCCGTTGCCACCACCACCACCACCACCACCACCACCACCTTCACCATAACCATTACCATGGCCATATCCTCCATTAGAACCTTTAACACCCCCACCCCCACCTCCCTCTCCACCACCACCACCACCTCCTCCCACCCCTTCGCCTATGCCTGCTCCAAAACCACTACCATGACCAAACCCTTCCCCAGAACTACCATAACTACTGCCACCTCCACCACCTTCTCCACCTCCACCACCACCACCACCAATACCTTGCACACCACCTCCGGCTCCAAAGCCTTCTCCGTGACCTGAGCCAATAACACCAGCACCAGCAGTAGCACTACCTTCACCACCTCCACCACCACCTCCTCCTCCCATTCCACCACTGCCACTACCTCCTCCTGCACCATGCCCCTCTCCGTGTCCTACAGCATTACCAGAGGCACCTCCTCCTCCGCCTCCTCCACCTCCACCTCCACCTCCACCTCCAGCAGCACCGTAATACTTACCACCTCTGCCAAAGAAGCTGCCACAACTTCGCCAACTTCTATATGAGCAGTAATTATCGTCTTCATCATTAACATCACCTCCAACAACACCACGATTCAAAGTAGCAACAATGCATAAAAGAAGAATAGCCATGTACCAAACTTTATCAGAAATGGTAATGGCGGCCATTGTTTGATGAATAGGGTCTCCAAGAAGTAACAAGGCTAAGTAAAGCCTAACCTCAATTAAACTTCGCTTGGTTTTCATCCTGGATCTCCATGGTCACATATTTATACTACACAGAGTAGGCTGTAGACTGCGTTTCCAAGGGATAAAGTAGTACGTGAAATTTGGCGGGCAAAAAAATAAAAATAAAATAGGCATTGAAGTCAAGAAGGAAAAGGGGTATGAAGTCAACCATAGCCGACAAATAATAGTACATTATTACTATGTATACAAGAAACTTATGCAAACATAAGCTTTCAATTTACTAAAAATAATGTAGTAGTGCTACGAATCAACCAACTACATATAGTGGAGTTGGTATTTGTATCTTCTTGGAAATTCAGGCAGAGTATGGGCATGAAATATTTTATCCTAAATTTGAAGTTGATTGCATCTATTATAGTCATTAGGGTTTTAGTATTCAGAAGATCTATAAGTAGAATAACTTTTGTGTGAAAAGTTCAAAGATATTTAAGGAAATTGAAGATTAGCAATGGAGTAGGTTTAATGAGTTGGCGCAAAATGCTAGCTGTCTCACCATGAACCCTAAATCTTTTGAAAGATCTTCACTTGTTTTAGCCCACGTTGCTCCTAGTTTTTATTTTCAGGGTCTTAGGCAAACATGGGATTCTCACCATCAGCAACTAATCCAATTATAAAATTTGGAAGTGGAATCCAGTGTCCTCATCACTTTCAGAAACCAAAACAAAAGATGTCCCATCTTTTGGCTACTGTTTTATAAATATATACCTCACCTTTCATATCATTACTACCATATATGGTTGTTTAAATTCCACTTAATTAAAATATAAATATATTTATAATAAATGGATAACTTCAACTCGTTTTATTTTTAAAATTTTTAAAAATATTTGTTTTAAATTTAATCTTTAGTAATTATTATATGGATATGTCTTTTATTTTATTAAAATTTCAAATGCAAATAATTTAATATATTTTTAATATATGTACCTTTTCCATTATACATGTAGCCTTACAAAATTGACATATGTCTTTTTTTCCTAAATATTTATTTATATGTTTATACGATACTTGTCAACCTATTGATACAAAATATTATTTCATTATATTATAGTACAGTATAACATAATTAACTTTAATACATGAAATAAAAGAAAAATAATTTATTATAAATTTAAAAAATGAGTTAAACTCAAGTTTTGAACATTGAAAGTCGAGTTTGACCTATATTTTAAACATATCTTTTTTTTTCTATAATTAATTTTAAATGGCGACAGCTATAATAAAAGTTTTTATAATGGAACCATGAAAACTAAAATATTCTCGATCAAAATGAATATTTCTAAACCTTAAATTTATCATTTATCCTATTTATTAAAAAAAAAAAAAAAAACCTAAAACCCAACTTGGATTTCCACGGTAAAAAGCATTCTTGAGATTCTTTTTTTCTATACAGTATAGATTGAACACTAACTTGAGGATAAATGAAAATTTTAAGACAGAAACATTTATTTTGATACAATGATTGAAAATATTTTACTTCTTATTATAAGTATTTATTATAATTTTATTTTTTAAAATTAAATATTTTTGTCCAAACATATTTAAATATAAAGCAGAACTTTAAATTTAGACCCCAACATATATTGGAGGATGTTTATATTTTATTATTGTAAATACTTGAATCATTTGCTCAGTTAAATTTTTTTCTTAATCGATCATATTGTATATTTTAAATTAAGTTATATTTAAAAGGAAAAAAAATTAATTATAAATTTATAATTAAACTAGAAAAAGATAAAGTTCAATTTTTTATTTTCTACTCATTTCTTAGGTTTTCTCAATCACCAAACAGATTTTCTTCCTTTCACGAAATGGCATTCCTTGAATGGAAAAATCAAGATCATCTTAAGAATATCAATCTGAACTTTCCTTTAAAGCTATCAAGAGAAATCCAAGAAAAAGGTTTGAAATTTAGAACTATCAATATTGCTTTGGGATAGGACCAAACTTGTAGGAATTTGAAACCCCTAAATATGGGGTTTGGAATTTGCTCATAAACCAAAAATCTCTATGTATTTGAAACCCATGAATATTTTTTTTTGAAAAAATCTTAAAATTGTATATGAAAGTTGGTTTAATGTGAAACTTTATTTATGAACTTAATTTTGTATAATTTTATACATTAAATTTTGGTTTAATTTAATTCTCATAAATTATTAGTATAATTATTGATATAATATCATTTTATGTTTATATATAGCATACAAAAATAATTATATTTATCTAATATAAAAAAATTAATGTATTTATTTTTTGAAGTGGATATTATTGAATTAAAATTAAAATTTCATATATGCATTTGAACTATAATCAAAATTTCATGTATATAATTATATCAAATTACGCATTAAATCAAAGTTGATATATAATTTTAAATTTCCAAATATTCACATTAACTAAATCTGTCATTGCCATCCACACGAAGCTTTTCCTAGAGTTGTACGCAGAGAGAGATTCATGACACCAATGGAAAAGAATTGGTACAATAAACCAAAAAAGGAAAAAAAGTGAAATTGAGAAAAATTATTTGCCGGTTCGAAAAGTTAAGAGGATTTAGGCAAAAATACATGTTCGAAAAATAGATTTAAACAAAAAAATAATGTTTGTTTTCTAAAAAGCTATTTTTATTTTTCCACTGTCTTGTCATTTTCTTGCTGTCATTTCGCTATTATAGCTACTATTTTGTTATTATTATTTGGATATTGTATAATTCTTATTTTATTGTTAATTTTGCTTGCTAAATTGTATCTATATTAGTGTTATTTAAGTATTATTTTTTAATTTATTGGGAAATATTTATTTTAATATTTTTAGTATATTTAATGTATTATATTTTTAAAATTTATTTTTATATAAAAATTAATATAAAAAATTCTAATATGAACAGATCAAATCGAGTTCAAATATTTTATGTCAGTTTTTTAGGCAGATCAAATTCGGACCTAAAATTTTACCTCAGCTCGATAGATGATCAACTCTAACCTAAAGTAATATTTTTAAACCCAAAATTAATATAAACTTAAATCAAGAAGAAAAAGAAGAAGGCTAAATGGTGGAGAGAAGAGAAACGTGATTATTTTATTTTAGCTTTAAATAAAAGTTAATTTTTAATAAGTGCACATGCTAAATGTGTGGTAAGTTTTGATTAGTTGATATTCTTTTAGGTTTAAGACTCAGTTTGACCCTCCAACTGTATCTACCGTGCTATTTAAACCCTTTTTTTTTCATTTAGATGCTTAAATTATCTTTCTATTAATCAAAATAGTAATTTATTATAAAGTGCCACGTGTCGTAATATCTACCAGGTCATTAAACCATATGGCACTGACATAGGAAATATGAAATAAAATATAAATTAAGCTTAAATTTTTATTTATTTTCCTTAAAATTAATTTTTTTTATCACGTGCGATGCATGGATTATTATATGTATTAATTAAAATATATTATTTTTAATTTTAATTTTTATGAATAATATTAAAATAATAAAAGATGTTATCTTAATAAAATTGTTAAAATTAATTAGTGATAATATTATGCAAAATTTAAAATAGAAACTTTGGTATAACAAAAAAAAGGATTATCTTATTTAATTAAATTAATGAAAAGAAAAAAAAAAGATAATATTGTATGATGTCTTACTTTATTAAATAAATCATGAAAATCCTTCTTCAAAACAATATTCTTTTTAGCTTCACCAATACACTTACATCCGATATTGATAAATTTATAAGTATATTAATCAAATATATTTTTGTAGCCTCAAAATATAAAGGCTTGTAGAAATCTAGTTTAACAATTAATTTTTCAAAGTGAATTAACAAATACTAAAAAAAACAATTTTTATTACAATTTTGAAAATTTTAATATAGCACAAAATATTTTTCAATCTCATAATCAAGTTAAATTTATAAATGGATCTAAAGCTACATGACCACCTAAAATTACAAATAAATTAAAATTTATTTTTTTATTTAAAGGGAAATTAATTTATATTACATATTTGTTGATCTTGTAGAAATAAAAAAGAAAAAGAAAAAGAGAAATTTATATTACATATTTTCATGTCCAAAATCATATACTAAAAGAGACTTGAAACTTTGAGAGTTGATGTGATCTACGTGAAGTACTCCACGTACCTTCTATCTATTTTCTTTCACCTACGTTTTAAGTAAACGCATTAAACTAGTAAGTACCTAATTGAATTCAATCTTACCATTTTTATATAAATTAAATAATTTTAATAATATTTATTCATATAATTTCTTTCACTAATATACATATAATTTTAATTCGTTTCCAAAACATAAAATCATTTAAATTAACTTTATAACTTATAGTTCTTGCTTTAAAATATATTATCGCTAATTAACTTTTACGTTCACATACCAAAATCTTTCTCTCATTTCACAAACATAACATTAACACGTAATCCACATATAACATTTAATACTTAATTCACATGTTCATTTTTATCTTTATTTTCACATATTATTACACTTACACATTCACTTTTACTTTCACATGTCACTTTTGCAATCCTTAGTGAGTTTCAAAGGAGTTCAATAATTTCGACACATTGCAGAGATCTAGGCCAAACACGAACTCTCAGCCTATAATGGAACTTTGATAACAGAAACTCTAAAAAATATACGAGAACTCTAGTAAACACATCATATAACTCATTTCTCCCCTCCTAATCCCCTACAAACCCCGCAACACCAGTTCGGTTCCCATCCAAACCCCTAGCCCCTCTCAACTTCAAAATAATTTCATTATCACATTTCATATATCCTCTTAGCTCACTATGACATTTATTCACATAATACTTTACTCGTTCATTTTAAATCACATAAGTATATACATTGTAACATCCTGAATTTTTGGGCTTATGCGTTTAATGGGTGAATATGTTTAATATGTTAATTTAAGTAATAGGGGTCCAAATTGGGCTCAAAATTAGGTAAATGCCTTGGTTAAATTATTAGATTGGGCATTATAGAGTTAAAAGAGTGGTAATTATGTGTAAAATACCAACGTGGGCTTGTGGCCTAACAAAAGGTGGCACTGTAAGGGAATTAGAAGGTGACGCCACACACACGGAGTAAGGGGCCCAAATTTAAGTTTCATGGAGCCCAATTCTTTTAATTTAAGTTAGCTAAATTTTGGGCATTAGGATTAGGTGGAGTGGATGGCAACGAGGCTAAAATTTAGGGGTTTTAATGTTTAAAATATGTGGATAATAAGCAGATAAAGGCTATTATTTAGGAATTTATTTTATGTGGATAATAAGCAGATAAAGACTAAAATTTAGGGATTTTAATGATTAAAATATGTGGATAATATGCTAATAAAGGAGGGAGGAGTTAGAGATAATTAAGTCTCTTTTAGATGAGCTAGTAGATTAAGATAAAGAAGAAAAGATAGGATTTATCTCAAGGTTAGGTAAGTGCCAAAATTTCTATAAATAGGGGATATCTCTTTCAATTTTGGCATTTGGGTTTTTCTCTCATTCTTTTCTCTTCTCTCGAGTAAAAGCCTAAAACTCCTAAAGTTCCATCTTCTTCTTCATTCTCTCAAAAAGCCAAATCTCTAAGCCTAATCCTCATCTTCACTTTGATTCAAAAGCCAAACTCTTTCCATTCTTTTTCTTCATAGCCAAATCTTCAAGTCTCTTCCTTGTTTTCTTTTCTTCTTCTCTTTTCTGTCGAAACCAAAACTCTTCACTCAAGTATTTTAAAAGCCAAAGACACATCACCTTCTCTTGTTCATGCTTTTTCGGATTTTCCTAAAAGTCAAATCCCTAGATCTCATCTCCGTGATTGCCGAATTGCTTCGTGGTGCCTACTTGTGCCGAAATCAAGGAACTTTAGTGGAGTCAATCGCATAGATCTCTAAGTTATAGATCGGTAGCACTCGAATCGTGTTACTTTAGAGATTTCAAGGTAAGAAGATCTATTAGTTTCAACGTGTAAATTCGGGATTTACTAACCCTTGGCCGAATATAGGAGGCCCTATTTTCACATCTTTCCGGCTTTTGAGCAAAGTTATAGATCGGTCTAGCAAGGGTATCGACATTAATCAGGTGTATACCTTCTCACACCATTAGATTGAATGCTATTATGTATATATATAAGTATAAATCTGCTATACTCTGTTAAATGCCGAAATCCTGGCATAACGTTTGAAAACCCGAGAAGGGTAAAGGCTAAATATCAGGTTAGTGTTTTCTGCCATTCTTCAGTGAATGTTTCTATTAAAAAGATATGTTTTGCATGACGATCTCCATGTATGTTTGGGGTTGGGTGATTGATGAAAAGGGGAAGTGATCTGTTCTGGTGGCTTATGCCATTTCAGCCTGGTGACTCTGTCACAGCTCTGTTTTTGGTGGCTTATGCCATTTCAGCCTAGTGACTCTGTCACAACTTTGACGATGAGCAGCATGACTGCCATCAATGGCGTGTAGCGGTGTGGGTTGATTGTAGAAATCCCCAATGGTGTGACTGGCAGGTAAGGGTGGCGTGTAGCGGATGGAAACCTAGGATTGGGTTGGGTTTTTATGTATGTTATCTTTTATATTATGTTCTATATTCTGATCTGTGGGTTGAGGCCCAGTCTGATGGTGCACGAGGGTTGCACACTGAGTCTCGTGACTCACCCTTTTAATTTAACATTTTCAGGTAGCACCTAGTGCAACGGACCGGGCTGGAGAGAAGCGCAAGGTGGCCATGCGAGAGAGTATTTGGATTCAGTAAAAAGACTTTAGTATTTTATTTTATATTTTTATTTAATGGGTTTAAACCTCGTTGTAATAAGGCCATGGGCCACTAGACTATTATTTATGTTTTTGGATTTAAGTTGGGTTTAATTATTAGACATTTTAATTTTTATGATTAAATTAAGCTAAGACATGTACAAGATTTTTGGATTTTAATTAAAATTCACCAAGGCAATTTATAACTTTATATCTTATATGACTTAATAAATTATTAAGTTTTCGGTATTAATGATTAAACCTAGAAATCATTTTCCAAAATGCGACATGTTTTGCAAAATCACTCAAGTGACATACCAGATCCGGTTGTAGTGTTTGGGCCGGGTTTGGGGTGTTACATACATAATATTTTCATTTCACACATTTGCACATTCACTTTCATATAACATGCTTGACATATCTCATATATCACATATATCACTTTGCATCACATTATTTGTTCACTTTAAATTACATAACCATATGCACTACATCTTCACTTCATACGTTAATTCACATGGACGCTGACATATAACATATTTACAATACTTTAATTTTAGATTTTAATTCACTTCATATAAACATTTTACTTTCATAAAACACTTCACTTAAATATTTATTTCACTATTTTAGCTCACTTAAGTTTTTGAACATTTTACAATTTAATCCCTAAATTCATGAAAATTCAATAATTACTTTTATAACACTTTAATAACACTTTAAACCTTTAATCATAATATTTAATTCACATATCAAAATTTACACTCTTTACAATTTAGTCCTTTGTATAGTAATTTCACTACTCTACATCTATTCACTTATTAAGCAATAACAAATGAATAACTTTTTCTCTTTTTATAATTTAATCCTTAGTTTCATAAAATTCACTAATCACTAAATTATCACTTTATCATTTCTTACATTACCAACATACCTTTAATTACATATTCACTACTAAATTCAATATACATATTCAATAATCTTAATCATATATCAGTTAATTATTACATATTAAAATTTAAATGCTCAAATATTCAAATTAAAACAAAATAACTTGAATTCAATTAAGTACTTACCTATTTCTTTACTTGAACTCAACATTTCTCTTCACTTTCCTATGCTTTCATTCACTTTCTACTTAAACTAATTGATTTTCACGGTAGAAAATTATCTCATAACACACTAGGATATGGAATTTAGGCTATGGTTTTAAGGTAGATCTCAAGGAAAATTCATGGAAAATTTTCTTTCTTTTTCTCTTTATTTCTTTCTTCACATTCTTTCCCTTTTATTTTTGCTACCCCAAGTTGCTGGCTGCTGCTATTCAGCCTTCCAATTGTGTAGAAACTTATACACTTTTTTTTTTCAATATAGTCCATTTATTCCATCATCCAATCAAGTTTCAACACTTTTCAACCTTAATTTCATAAATTTTCATAAATTTCCACAAACTTCCACCTCATCAACTATGGGATTTTAATCCCATCATTACATGTCTAAATATAAATTAACTATAAAAAATTTGCATTTCGGTCTCTCATTCATAAAATGGAAAAATTTTGTATTTTAGTCATTTTACTTTCCACTTTATTCAATTTAATCCCTATCTCAATTTTCCAACTCCACATATCAATACATATCCATATCACATTCATAAATATATTTATTCGATTTCACCTCCTTTTCAAAAATGGTCAATTCACTTTTAGTCTTTCAACTTTCAAAAAATTTCAATTTAGTCCTTACTAAATTTAATTATTCATACTTTCTCTCCAAAAACTTAATTCACCGTTAAAATACCTATCCTTTCTCAAAGACTAAAATTTTTGGGTATTACAGTGCTTTCTTCTCTACTAATGCTATTGGCCTTTGAAGTTTTTGGCTGAGATTGTGTTTTGTACGGTTGAAGCATTCTAAGATTGTGTTTCCTTCTCTACGGAAGGTGTTGGATGAGAGTTTGCAATTGTTAGTTGAGATTGTATTTTGGCTGATTGAAGCATTCTAACATTCAAGTTGTTAGCTGAGATTGTGTTTTGCATGGTTGAAGCATTCTGAGGTTATGCTTCCTTCTCTAATGAAGGTGTTGGTTGAGAGTTTGAAACTTTGGGCTCAAATTGTTGACCATCATGCGCGCGTGAATAGAAAACAAAAAAATTATAAACAATTGAAAAGTGTGGTTTTAACTGCAAGCATATGGTGTCGAGTTGTAATATTTATAAGTGTTACAATGGGACACTTTGGAGTATTCCAAGGATCGAACCCAAGGGATTGCCAAATTAGTAAATGTGTTTATCAAGTTAATTACGAGTTAATAAATTACTAATCTAATCGAGTCAGAAATTATTAGTGCAAATTCAAATATAAATTGCTTATAAACTAAATTTAAATTATCAATTAAACAAATTAATCTAATTTTCTTCCTTATTGTTTTAGACAATGTAAATAATAAAACGATGGTCGGTTGAAATTTTATAAACAATTGAAAAGTGTGGTTTTAACTGCAAGCGTATGGTGTCGAGTTGTAATATTTATAAGTGTTACAATGGAACACTTTGGAGTATTCCAAGGATCAAACCCAAGGGATTGCCAAATTAGTAAATGTGTTTATCAAGTTAATTACGAGTTAAGAAATTACTAATCTAATCGAGTCAGAAATTATTAGTGAAAATTCAAATATAAATTGCTTATAAACTAAATTTAAATTATCAATTAAACAAATTAATCTAATTTTCTTCCTTATTGTTTTAGACAATGTAAATAATAAAATGATGGTCGATTGATTTGTTACTCGCTAACTAAGCTAATAAACCTATACTAATTATGTAACACCCCAAACCCGGCCCATACGTTTCGACCGGATTTGGTATGCTACGGGTTGTACATTGAAAACTTTTACTTTGTTGGTTTTGGAAATCGTAGATTTATTAGGCAGTAATTAATAAATAAGTGACATTTAAAAAAAATCTCGTATTATTGTTATTGTGAATAATTAAACCTTTGAAAAAATTTCATAAGTTGCAAATATTTAAAAAAACTACTTAGGCGAATATAAACTATGGGGCCTTATTACCTAAATATTCCCAAATAAAACTTAAAGGAAAAACCGAAAATAATCTATAGAAATAAAAACTTGATGGCCCCTCGAGTCCGTCTCGGCTCCCATGTCCACGATCTACTGCTCATCTGAAAAGTTAGGGAAAAATAATAGGGTGAGTCACCAAGACTCAATGTGTAAATACTGAAAACACATAAAAGGCTTGGGTCCACAAACACATTATGAGCCCTGGCCCATACACAATGGCAACAATCATAATCACATGACAGATAATAAATGATGAAAAGCCCAACCCATCCTAAAATTCCATCCTCTACACACCAACCCGTACCAACCATCACACCTTGGGGATTTCTACAATCAACCCGCCAACCGCTACACACCATATCGACAGTCATACTGCCTATTCCTTATTAATCAGGAATCATTAAACGCGGGTTTTCTACCACCGATCACCAAGTGACCTAACATTTCATTTCGTGGGTTTTCTACCACCGATCACCATGTGATCTAACATTTCATTAGGTGGGTTTTCTACCACCGACCACCATGTGATCTAGCATTTCATTAACCGATCACCATGTGATCTAACATTTCATTAGATGGGTTTTCTACCATCGATCACCATGTGATCTAACATTTCATTAGGTGGGTTTTCTACCACAGATCACCATGTGACCAATCATGCTCTTCCCCTTTTCATAACAAACCCATCTCATGCATACATTCATGCAAAATCAAACAATCTACTACCTAAGAGTTTACAGTCTTTCACATACATCGATACACATAGAGAAGTTCTATGATTACGTACCTGGCATTCCTTGCCTAACCCTTTTTGGGTTTCATTCGACTGTCTACATAGCCTTCGACTGTCTACATAGCCACTTTCCGGCTTTTTAGCCCATAACATAAACATACATATATTCATACAGATTATTAGTGTGTTAGAGATCTACACACGACTGTTCATATAACCTCATTTTCTGGCTTCTTAGCCCCTAACAAGTATAATACAAAATAAAATTTATGTGATAAGGATCTACACACCTGATTACCGTTAAAACGAGACCTTCTAAGTTGACGCTATCCGTAGCCAACACCACTGCTATCTGCCTAAGGTGTTGTTCAGAAGCCGGTCCACAACCAAGTGGCCAATCTCAAATGGCAGATACCGCTCGTTTCTTAAACTTAAGGATTCTCTCCTTTGCCTGATCCATATTTAATTCCATCAGAAGTCCTTGTCAGAACTACTATCACAATATATGATCATTAATCCTCATCATAAAGTTAAGATCTTGTATACAATGAACAAATCTAGTAAAAATCTAGGGAAAATCTCCTTACCTTAAAATCCCGAAATTGGAGACTAACGATTTTCGGCTTTTAGATCTAGACGACCAAGTTTCCTTCAAATTCCGGAATGCCGCCCAACATGGAACCATTAAACTATTAGCTTTTCGGCTTTTGCCTTTCAAAAACCGAAATAAAACTTGAGAAACTAACAGAAGTCAACACTTACCTTAACACAGGAGATTCGGCTAGCACTAGAGAGAAGATTCGGCAATGCCAAAGAAAAAGATTTAAATGTTGGAAGAATAGAACTAACTCACAAATGGGATGAATAGAGAAAAACTATGGAGATTTTGGCTTTTTAGAGAAATCGGCACAAGAGGAAAAGAATGGAAAAGAGAGTGAAGGGAGAGGTTTCGGCTTTTGAAGAAATTAAAAAAAAGAAATTGTAGAGGGAGAGACTAAGAATTTCGGCACAAAGAATGAAGAGGAAATTAGGGTTTAAATGCTAGAATCAATGAGATATCCCCCCTATTTATAGAAATTTTGACACTCCTATCAAAAACCCGAAAGTACCTTTCCTGATAACTAAAGATCAGGCTAATTAAAAAGGGAAAATTCGGCACCCCTTGTCCATGAAGTAGCCGAATTCTTTACTCCTCTAGGTGATGGAATTTGGGCCAACACCTAGCTTTGCAGATAGCTCCTATCTTTTCTCCTTTTATCTTCTATATTATCAACTATAATATCTACATTATCCTATTCATATAAATCCTCCTATTTTTTATCCTTGTTGCCATCCACTCCACCTAACCCAAATGCCGAAAATTAGCTAACTTAAATTAAGAGAATTGGGCTCCATGAAACTTAAATTTTGGGCCCTTATCTCCCTTATTGTGGCGTCACCTCCTTGCTCCCTAAGTGGCGCCACTGACCACTAAGCCACAAGCGCATTTTGATAATTTAAACACAGATACCACCTTTTAAAACTCTATAGTGCCCAAACAAAAATTTCACCAAGGCCTTGACCACATCCTGAGCCCAATTTGGACCCCTAACAGTTAAATTAACTCATTACTCATTTTCACCCATTAAGCGCATAGGCCCAAAAATTCAGGATGTTACAAATTATATTTTTTGTCACTCTTAACTAAGATCTCCTTTCAGTCTCACCCTAGACTAAAAGATACCACCTAGGTTCTCCTATCGGTCTCACCTAGGCATATAGATATCCTCTTTGTCTCATTATTCGACACAATTATATCAAACTATCTAATGATAAACTCTTCTTTTGGTCTTGTTTATCTAGATTTTCCACTAGAAGCGTTCATTCTAGCGTATTAAGCATTTCGATATAATCAACCAATCAATTAATCAAGAATAAACATTAACTTAAACTAACAAATAACCAATCAACCAACCATCAACCAATTTAGCACATAATCAAACTTAAAGGTCAGGCAAACATTTTATCAAACACATGGTAGGCATAAAATAAAAGTAAAGAGTTTAAGAAAATACTCATTTAATTGATGAAAATCCAATGAAGCCCAAGATAGAACGAATAAAACAAAAAATATATAATTTATTCTAAAAAGAAAAGGGAAAACCTAACCTAAAAATATGAAAACTAAATAAAGGTATTCGGTCACCAAAAATCTCTTCTTAAAAGCTTATAAAGTAGTATTTATAGTCTACTAACATTTACCCTAACATTGACAAATATGCCTTTAAATGAAAAGTTGCTTAAGCTTATTTGGATACAAAACTGCCCTTGTAGTTTTTCACCTGTTAAGCTTTGGTGTCGCAACACCCTCGATAGTGGCACATTTTTGGCTTTGGGGGGTTATTGATGTCGCGACATCCATTGGTCCATGTCGCGACATTCTCAACAATGGCCTTTGCATCTTCACTTCAACCATCAATAGTGGAATTACGACCTTGAAGGCTTGGAGTGTTGGATTTGGTGCCCTAAGTGTAGTATTTTCGTCTATGTACACGTGATAACTTTTTCGAATAAATTGGTTAATAAAACAAATCCATGCATTACATTAATATACTTTGTATAATTGTCATCATGTGGTTTTTGTATACAAAGCAAAATAGAAGCAAGTGTTTTTTACTAGTTGTCTAATGTTTAAACTAATACTAAGCAGTATTACATGGTTAGATTGTAATACGAAAAGACAAATTTAAATTAGTAGACGAACCTAAACATGTCCTTAGTCTAATTGGAAATGAGAAGACCAATTGAAAGACTAATACGTCGTCTATCAAGTCCAATTGGGGATATGCTTTGTCTTGGGAATCAAAGCGAATGACTCCCAAAAGATAAAGACATGGATGTGACTGAATGAACTGACAATACATCAGACTGAACCCAAGAAGAATATATCCTAAATTTTTTTTATGGATTTATTCACTTGTGACATTCATAGTGTGACATACCTAAATCTTGAGTGGATGATAGACTATGTATGCGTGACTCGTATACTTTGATGTAAGTAAAAGCCTGTGTTTGAATAGATAAGGAACTGAAAGCTAGTGCGTTGGGTATATGAATTCTGTAGTATGTAGTGTCATTCACAACAGTGATAATCATAGCCTGAGACATGGGTAAATGATATCCCTCTCATTGGCATTACATGGTTGATGAAAAGTAAATGTAGCCACAAGTCGTTCGTCTTTAAGATGAATGACTTGATTATTATTTGACAGTAATTAACTTTTCATGAAAGAAGATGTAATGGTTACCATAAGATAAAATAAGATCATATTGGGAGAATGGATATTATTCCAAAAAGATTAATGATATCCTATGAGGGTAACAAACTTATGACAAGGTCATTGGACGAGCATTGATCGAGTTGGTTTCGTAATGGTATGCCATTAAGGAAATATTAGTCACGATATTATAGTGGAATGATTACGTGACTAAATGAGTTTATAATTAATAGGCGAAAAGCTGAAACTTAATTATAAATCATTTAAGCTCTAATTGCATATGTCTAATTGATCCCTTTGCTAGCTCGTTGAAATCAGAAATGAATTGCATGTTGAATCAAATGAACATAAATGGATAGAAATGGTGAAAATGGAGAAATGAGAAACATTTGAAAATGATTATGTTTTTCTCTAAAATGAAAATGAAAATGGAGAAATGGAATCATTTAGAAATGAATGTGGTTTTTTCCAAAATGAAAATGACCTGGAAATAAATTTATGTTTTTCGAATTAAATGAAGTTAAAAAAATAGAAATAAATCATTTGGTCATAGTGAACCGTTGAATGAAGAAATATTAAATATAATTTATCATAAGTTCTTTTATGGTAAAGTTATCGTGATTTTAACGGAATTAGAATTGGGTTTAGAAGATTATTCAATTGGAAAATATTGAGATTTTTATTTTGGGAAATAAAAAAATATCTGGTTGGATCGAATTATAAAGTATTGGATTAAAATTCTAGAAAGTATTTGTAATTGGACCCGATATGGGAGAGGCACAAAAGCCCTTCATGTTAATGAGGAGGATGACAAACCCTAGTATTATTAACTGGGTTGTTGCCATATATACTTCTTGTTAGACTAAAAGTTTATTTTTCTAGTTGAAATAAACTTCTACAATTCAACAAGAGTTCTACTTCTTCTCCCTATAAATAGATGGTAGCGGTAGGGCTAAAAACACAACTTTTAGATATTGTTACTCTTCTAAAAAATAGAAAGAATTTATTCTCAACTATTAAATCTATTTTTTGAAATAACAATTTCTGTCGATTTCTATTTGAGAAGAGATTTTTTATTTTCACACTTAAACAAAGAAAACTGTTTCTGATTCTATGTTTGATTTCAATAGTTCGAGCCCACACTGGAAGTAGTTCGTGGTACGAGGATAATGGAGAAGGTCATTTGGTTGAAAGCCGAGAACGAAAATGATCTGTCTATCCGAAAATATAGGTGCGAATTTGATTAAGGGTTTATTGTTATAAAAATATAAAATCGAGTGGATTTATAAAATTTTAACTTTCTGATGTGTAAGAAACCGTTTTCAAACTGAATTTTTTCCAACATAAATTCACGACCTCAAGCTCGGTGTCATGACACAACACCCATAGTGTTACGGCATCCTCGGTAGACTGCTCCAAGTTGGTGTCTTGTTGAAGTCTTACACCCTTAAGGTGATGAATGCTTCGTGTCATAATATCCTAGCATCAGTGTTGTGACACCCACGTTAGATGCAATGTTCCTCAAGGTTTGGTCATTGTTGTCTCCCTACACGAGTTCAAATCAATCATTGGACTCCTAATGACATAGTTTTGCCATTTTAGGTCTCAAAAGAGGTAAAATATAAGAAAAGCTATCACTAACACTAAAATCTAAGAATCAATAAAAAAAACATTAAAAAGACTTGTAAACTTCTTAAAAACAAGGTCATTAAGTACTTGAGAAAGCCTGATTTGACATATCAAATTATGATAAATTAATTGTGCTTCCTTTTCTGCTTAGTGTGATCTGGTGGATGGCTTATTAATAATCACTTGTCTCTCAGATTATGTTACATAAATAAATAAGTTAGTTTATGTGGATGTACACATGTGATTAAGGAATGAAACTTATAGATATATCAACTTACATTCAAAATTTGGAGTCTTGTTTTTTCATTGGTGTAAATGTTCAATCCTTGTATTATGGTCCTTCCTCTTGGGTCGATTGTTGCTCTCCCGTTCTAGATGCAACAACATTTTTCCTTATGCTCATTGTGTTAGAAAAATCCCAAATTGAAAACGGTTTTCTTGCACAGCGGAAAATTAAAAATTTGAAAACTGACTCGGTTTGTGATATTTATAATAATAAACCTTCGACCGAAATCGTACCTGTGTTTTTGGATAAGTGGATCCTTGATATTTTTCGGCTTTCAACCAAATGATCTTCTCCGCTATTCTTGTACCACGAACTGCTTCGAGTGTGGACTCGAACCAATCGAATTGAAACATAAAACTAGAAAAAGTTCTCTCCTTTTGAGGTGAAGACGAAAATTCTCTCTTCTTAATAGAAACTGGTAGAATTGTTATTCTAGAATAATAAATGTAATAGTTGAGAATAAACTTTCTCTATTTTTAGGCAGAATAATAATATCTCAAAATTATATAAATAGCTCTACTGGTGTCATCTATTTATATAAAGAGAATATAGAACTTTTGTAGAGTTGTAGAAGTTTATTTCAAATAGAAAAACAACTTCCTATTTAGATTAGAAAAGGGGTAGACGACACACCCTAGTATTCCTACTAGGGTTTTCGCCCATTCATGTTACATGAGGGGTTTTGGGCCTCTTTCACATCGAGTTTAATTACGAGTACTTCTTGGGCCTTTTTGACCCAGTACTTTCTAATGTGATCCAACCCAATTCAATTTTTCAATTTCCCAAAAAAACTTTAATATTTAAATATAAAACAATTTTCTCATCCCTATTTTACTTCTACCAAAATTTTGACGATTTTGCCCCTGGTAAAATTTCGAGAAAATATGTTCAATATTTCACGACTCAACATTTTCACTATGAAAGAATAGTTTATTTTCCTTTCTGGGCTTCAAAACAACCCAAAAACGTAAAGTTATTCTTTTGATCATTTTTAAGTAATCGATATAGGATTGCAAATTTCCATTTTCAATTTTCCATTTTTGGAAACTTACATTCATTTCCAAATGATTCTATTTCTCCATTTCGGAGACAACCATAATCATTCCTGAATGTTTCTCATTTCTCTTTTTCTATTCATTTCGTTCATTTTTATTCAAACATGCAATTCATTTCTGGTTTCAACAAGTTAGCGGAGAGACCAATTAGACACATGTAGTTGAGGCTCAAATGATTTATAACTAAGTTTCGACTTTTTGCCTATTAATTATAAACTCATTTAGTCACGATGTCATTCTACTATAGCATCGTGATTGAGCTCTCCCCAATGATATACCATTACGAAAATCACTACTTAGTGCTCGTCTAATGGCATTGTCATTAGTGTGTTACCCTTATAGGATATCATTTATCTTTTTGAGATAATATCCGTTCTCCCAATAGGATCTTATTTTATCTCATGGTAACCATACATCTTCCTTCATAAAAAGTCAATCACTATCAAATAATGATCAAGTAATCCTTAACAAAGAAGGACGACCCGTGGCCATGTTTACTTTTCATCAACCATGTAATGCCAATGAAAGGATATCATTTACCTATGTTTTGGGCTATGAATTTCACTATTGTGAATGATGCTACATACTATAGAAGTTGTACACATAATGCACCAGCTTTCGGTTCCTTATCTATTTGAACTCAAGCTTTTACTTACATCAAAGTGTATGAGTCACGGATACATAGTCCGTCATCCACTCAAGATTTAGGTATGTCATACTATAAATGTCACAAGTGAATAAATCCATAAACAGGTTCAGGATTTATTCTACTTAGGTCTTGTCCGATGTACTATCAGGCCAATCAATGACATCTATATCTCTATCTTCTAGGAGTCATTTACTCCGATGCCCAAGACAAGACTCTCCCCAATTGGACTTGATAGATGAAATATTAGTCTTTCAATCAGTTTTCTCATTTTCGATTAGACTAAGGACATGTTTAGGTTCGTCTACTAATACAAGTTGTCTTTCTGTACTACAATCTGACCACATAATACAACTTAGTATTAGTTAAACATTTAGACAAGCAATGAGCAACATTTCCTTCTATTTTTCTTTGTGTGCAAAAAAACCATGTGAGGACAATAATACAAAGTATTATTGTAATTCATGAATAATTTTATTAACCAATCTGTTAGAAAATAATACACTTAGGGTACCAGATCCAACATATTGAGATTGGGGCTGAACTTTGAAAGGTTGTGTCTTGTTTTGATGACTTAGTAGCTATCTTCTTCCTTGTGTTTGTAACAGGGGGTACTGAGTTGTGTGAGGATTATGTTGTTGAAACTGAGTGTTGAATGGTTGTGGCTTGTTTAGTTTCCCTCTTCCTTATGTTTATTACAATTGGGTGTTAAATTGTGAGAGGCAAGGGCTTGAGATGTTTGTAAATGAGCTACATAATCTTAAAATTAAAAGAAGTGAGATATTAGTTATATAAAAAATATATTGCTATTACACAACAACCTTATAAATACCTCAAATTCCTCATGGTGTGTGGATTGAGTAGCCTCAAAATTTACTGTTGTAGTTTGGGCTCATATCATGGAAAATATGTTAACATAAGAATAGTTAACATAATTGAGTTTAAGTAAGTAATTGTGTGTTAAGAAGAAACATAAGTGGGGTATCAATTATATGTTGTTTTCTAGTAGGGCAGGATCTAGCATTTTGTGTTGAGAGGCCACATAAGGAGCATGTCATCTTAATTCCTCTTCAACAGCTTGCTACCACCCTTTCCTTCACCTTCCTCTCTTCTCCTATTTAACTTTGATCTACCAAGTAGCTCTCTCTTAATTAGTGAGTTAACAGGGCCTATTTTGATTTCTACTCAAAACTTATCACTTAGTATGGTAAGGAGAGCATAACTATATAACTCATTGTAAGCCTTATATACATAGTCTTTAATCCTCTCCTTTCCATGCAAAACAACACATAGACCATGTGGGCATGGAATACTTGTAAGATACATAATCTACAAGTACATTTCCAGCCCTTGACATCAACTACAAAGGTATCCCATTTTGCTCCACCTCATACCCCTCTTCTCCATTCAAGCTAATATGATAGTAAGTGCTATTTACATTGTGTATTTTTATTTTTTAATTGATTTCTTGAAAAATAAAACTTCTTTTTAGTTTAGACATTTTAAACATCAAATCAGTGTAGACATTGATTCATTTAACATTTTTTAACACATTAAACAAATTAAATAATGTCTAATCAACACAAGGTAGCAAACATTAAGCCATTTTAACACATTCAACAAATTAAACAATTTGTAAGCAGCACAAGGCAAAAAACCAAACAACCATAAACTCATTTTAACACATTGAAAAAACAAAAAAAAAAATTCCTAATCAACACAATGCAGCAAACATTGAGACATGTGTTAAAATTAAACAATTTGTAATCAACATTAAGCAGCAAACATTGAGACATTTTAGCACATTAAACAAATTAAACAATTTCTAATTAGCATAAGGCAGCAAACAATATACAGATTGAAGCACAATTCAGTACACATTGATTCATTTAACACAAGAAAAAGAAGTCAACAAACATATTCAATATCACATTGAAAAATGGGGCAAAACTACTAACACAAGACTTCAATACTCCCAACAACATACTATATGGCTATATGGGTAAGTTTTCCTTTTGGTCACTTAACTAAAAAAATTATAATTTGATCACTAAATTATTCAAAAGTTTTTATTTAAGTCATCACATTGTTAAAGCCGATACTATATAACTTTCTCTGTTCACATTGCTTGCATCAATTAAAAGATCTCTTTCCCTTTCTCTTTTAGAGTTAGGTTTTTTTTTTTCATAAAATAACTTTGGATGTCATGAATTTATGAACCAAAATTTAAATAACTTTTTTCTTCGATCTTTGACACTGACTGTTAGACTAACTTGGATCTAAGGTGTATTCTTCTACTTATCAATGGGCACTAATCCACCGTACCGATTGTCGAATCGTCACTTGGAGCTCGCTAGTGAAACTAAAAGAAAAAAACTTAACAACCTAGTGAGTTAAATAAAAAACTTTAAAATAGTTCAATGATCAAATTGCATTTTTTTTAGTTAAGTGACCAAAACGAAAACTTACACATAGTTTAATGGCTAATGGTGTAGTTTACCCTAAAATTTATCTTGGATAATCAACAAGTGTTGGATGTAATAATACGGTACATTGCACTCTTAAGGAGAAAACTCTAATTTGAACCTTGGAGGTAACATTATTGGGAGGGACAACCGCAAATTTTGAAAAATTTAATCTTCATATATCGTAAAATAAATATGGAAGATACTTTGTATATTTTTGAAACAATTATCCATATTAAGTGTTAACTTAACTTTATTTTAACAATCTGTTTTAGTTTAAGTCTAAAATTTTTCCCAAACCTAAACAAGTCTGTCTATTGACACGCTCTGGTCTGTCTCTCTAACATGTGCTTTTCATTTTATTTTTTTATTTTCAAAATGTTTCAGATTCACTTTTTGTCTTATTCTGGTTTTGGAGTGTTACTGTTTTCACCGTGACTTAGTGTGAGTGACTGGTTTATATGGAAAAGGGTATGGAGAATCTGCGGATCGAAGATGACGAAGAAGTAAGATGGGATAATAATGGGGAGTAGAGTGAGCAATGATCTATCTATGAGTTCTTCCTGGTGGGATGTTGCTTACCTGCTAGCGTGGTTTATTTCTCGGCCCTAAGGAAAACAATGGTGAATCTATGGCATCCTCTTGAGGGGTCTAAATATCAGACTTAGGGGATAAGCACTATTTGTTCAAATTTTTCAACAAAATGGATATTGAACTGGTGGAAAACGGGTCACCGTAGACTTTCAATAACCATTTACTGATTTTACACCGATTACTAGATGATGAAGATCCCTTGTTAATCCTATTAATTTTATTCAATTTTTGAGTTCGAGTGCATAATTTACCCTCGAGATTTTTCTCTGAAAGAATGGCAAAGCAATTCGGAAATTTTATTGGTTCATTTGTTGAATATGATACAAAGCAAGGTTCTGGTGTAGAGAGAAAATTTATGTGAATTAGAGTCCAAATTGATATTCGTAAGTCACTAAAAAGAAAGAAGGAGCTAATAACCTCTCCTAAAGGATGAGTTGCCGAAAGAAGATTTGAATATTGGGTTAGGCTTACAAACAACGAGTCATGACTTGGAGGATGACCCTGTTCAAGTTGGGGAAGGGAAGAAACGACCTAGATTTGCATATTTCTTTTCATAAAAATCAGATCCAACATCCAATAATTCTATTAATGGTGAGGGAATGCAAGCGTTACAGATATCGGCTGTTGCCAAGGGGCATGTCAACCGAATACAATGAAACTATTATGTTGGAACGTTCTTAGTTTGGGGAACCCGCAAAACGTTCAAAGGCTTCAACACATGTTGAAGTTATACTCTCCCCACCTCATTTTCTTTATAGAGACAAAACTTTCAGATACTAGGATGAAGAATGTGCGTATGAAATGTGGTTTTCTCTGTGGAATCGATGTAGGGGCTGATGGATCAAGGGATGGCTTAAGTCTAGGATGGAGGGATGGTTGTTTGGTCACACTTCGAAGATACTCAAACAATTATATTGATGTGGAGATTCAAGAACATCCAGATATCCTAAAATTGAGGTGGATTGATTTTTATGGGTCCTCGTATAATCACAGTAGAGAAAAAGTGGAACAAGCTGAAAAATCTAAGTAGAGTTTGTACACTCCCTTGGCTTGTGAATAGAGATTTTAATGAGATACTCTTTTCTCATGAGAAAAAAGGGGTATCCCAAGGGATGATCGAAGAATAGAAGAATTTCGTAATGTGTTGGAAGATTGTACTTTAAAGGATATCGGGTATATTGGTCCTTGGTTTACTTGGGAACATGGAAGCTTGCATGAAACTAATATAAGAGAGCGACTCGACAGAGGGGTTGCTATGGTTGAGTGGGGGAAACTTTTCCCAGATTTTTCCTTATGGCATCTTCCTCACTCATTCTCCGACCATTGCCCGTTGCTAATTAGAACTGATCAGGAATAGTCGATGTGTTGCCAGAGGTCTTATAAGTTTGAATCCTGGTGGTGTATGGAGGAATCATGTGAGGCCAAAATTCAAAGATTATGGACGTTGCATGTTGGGCTTTTACCAGAAAAATTAAGGTCTATTATGATGGGCCTTCAAAAGTAGGAAAATACAATTTGGTATAAATGAGGCACCTTAACAAAGAGGTTGAGTCAACGTCTTGAGGAATTAAATCAAGAGGATCGAACTGATGAGGTTCTGGCTGAGATTATCAATGTCAAAATGCATTTAACCTTGAAACAAAAAAAGAAGAACGCTTTTGGGAGCACAGAGCTAGGTCCAATTGGTTAAAATCAGGTGACAAAAAACTTCTTTTTTTTTTTTCCATAAATTTGCTTCGAATAGGCGTTGTTTCAATAAAATTAGAAGCTTACAAGATGCTAATGGGCACACTGTTTCTGATTCTACTAATATAGAGAGAGTGTACATGAATTAATTTTTAATGATTTATTCTCCTCTAAGGGTATTGGTGGCACAACCCATTTACTATATGGTGTTAATAAGCATGTTACCACTAAAATGAATAACTTGTTGACAGCATAGTTCAAAGTGGAGGAGGTGCAAAGAGGCTCTTAAGTTTATGGGCCCAACAAAGGCTTTAGAGGAGAATGGTTTCCTTACACTCTTTTGTTAGAAACATTGGCACATTATTGGGGGAGAGGTCAGCAATTTTTGCTTAGATGTTTTCAATAAAGGATCAACGGTGGAAGTCATTAATAAGACGAATATTGTTTTGATTCCGAAGATTGGTAGCCCCACCTGTAAGAGTATGCCCAAAGACCAATCATGAGATGGTTGTAATAACATACTTAATTTACCATGTTTATTAATATAAAGCGTTGTCATTATTATTTCGCTTTTTCTTTACTCGTGTGTATAAATAAACTGCTTTATAATAATGTCCTAAGAATAATATGATTATTCTTAAAAGATCCTTAGTCGAGTATTATTGTTGACTAGGACAACAATAATGCATTAAGACTAACATGTAGTTGATTGATGATAAAGAGTTGTCATTGATGTGGATTGTCAAAATCAATGCGTGAATATGTGTGTTAGAGAACAACATATTGGATTGACCCGTTATGAGTATGTTTATTGGATTATTATGTAATTGTCACAACATTACTCATAGTCATTAATATGTATATGATCCTCGGACTTGAGATAATTATTATCTCAACATCGTGAGTTGTATATTTTGATACACCAAACGTACACCATAATTGGTTGTTCTATAAAGACGATGTTGGATATACCACAATCTATGTAGAGGATATGGTTGATCAATATAGGATAAGTCCCTCCTACATAATGGGAGTAATATCTTAGGCCACTTGATTGAGTGAGACTAGAAATGCATGGCCATGCTCAAATAAGTTGACATGAGATGTCATACTAATTTGTATATCATAGTCTACTCAAGATATCAAGAAACATGGGATGGACTATACAAGTGTGACTATTCCATGACTTGTGTCCATTCCAGAGATAAAGGACTTAAGGATTAATGTATGAAAAGTTAATCACAAAAAGTTATATGGAATCATGACTTCTTGTAACTTAGGTAGCAATGATGCATTGCTAGATGCCACTCATTGTTTGTGACATTAGAATCGTTCTATTATTATCGCTAACGTTGCAAGAACCTCTGAGGTCACACCCTATGGTTTAAATGAACGGAATAAAATATAATTGGTATTGTTTTTAGTTGTCACATGAATTAAATTAATTAAAGAATTAATTTAATTGGGCAATCAAATATTGAACATATTATATGTACAAGGATGTTGTACACATAATGACAACATAATTCTATTAATATATGAATTTGATTCATATATAAATTTAAATATAATAAAGTTTTTAACCGAAAATTATAATTACATTAATTATATCCGAAAATTATAATTACATTAATTATAATAAGGATTTCGGTAAACTATATTTATGAACTTCTTGATCCAAACCGCTTCCTTTGCTGCCTCACTGGCTGCAATATACTCAGCCTCTGTTGTAGAATCGGCTACTGTACTTTGCTTTGAACTCTTCCAGCTCACAGCACCACCATTAAGGCAAAACACAAAACCTAATTGCGATCGAGAATCATCCTTGTTGGTTTGGAAGCTGGCATCAGTGTAACCTTTTACACTTAACTCTTCCTTACCTCCATATAATAGGAACGTATCCTTAGTTCTTCTTAAGTACTTAAGGATACTCTTGATCGTGGTCCGATGACCTTCACCGGATCTACTTGATACCGCTCGTCATACTTAAGGCATACGATACATCTGGACGGGTACATAACATAGCATACATGATAGATCCAATAGCGGAAGCATATGGAATTTTACTCATACGTTCTCTCTCTTGTGGAGTTGAAGGACACATTTCCTTCGAGAGTGAAATACCATGTCTCATAGGTAGAAATCCTCTTTTAGATTCTTCCATACCAACCTTTTCAAGATTTATCTATGTATGTACTTTGGCTTAGACCTAGTAGTCGCCTTGATCTATCTCTATAGATCTTGACTCTTAAGATATAAGTGGCTTCCCCCAAGTCCTTCATAGAAAAACAACTTCTTAACCAAGTCTTAATAGACTGCAAAGTAGGTATGTCATTTCCCATGATAAGTATGTCATCCACATATAGTACCAAGAATGTGATAGTGCTCCCACTAACTTTCTTGTAAACACATGGTTCATCTTCATTTTTGACAAAACCAAACTCTTTGATTGCATCATTAAAATGAAGATTCCAACTTCGAGAAGCTTGCTTTAATCCATAAATGGATCTTTGCGCAACACATATCTTTCTAGCATCCTTTGGATTTACAAAACCTTCAGGTTGTGTCATATACATATCCTCTTCAAATTTCCCGTTAAGGAAAGCTGTTTTGACGTCCATCTGCCAGATTTCATAATCATGAAATGCAACTATGGCGAGCAAGATCTGATGGATTTAAACATAGCTACGGGAGAAAAGGTTTCATCATAGTCAACACCATGAATTTGGCGAAAACCTTTAGCGACTAATCGCCTTTTTGTATGTTTGTACATTACCATCCATGTCGGTTTTCTTTTGAAAACCCATTTGCACCTATAGGTTTAACCCCTTCGGGTGGATCAATCAAAGTCCATACTTGGTTTTCATACATGGAATCCATCTCGGATCTCATGGCCTCAAGCCATTTCTCGTAGTCCGGGCTCGTCACCGCTTCTTGATAAGTCCTAGGCTCATCTTGATCTATAAGAAGAACGTCACCATGCGTTGTAATGAGAAATCCATATCTCTCGGTGCACGGCGTTCTCTTAAAGATCTGCGTGGTGGTTGTGTTTCTCTGATGAGTTGTTTGTTCCTCAATTTCTTGTGGAATTTGTCGTTGTTCAATCAATCTCGGTTCGGTGGTATCTTGTGATTCTCGAATTTCTTCAAGTTCAATCTTTCTCCCACTTCCTTTTCTAGAAGTAAATTCTCTCTCTAGAAAACACCATCCAAAGCAACAAGCGTTTTGTTCTCGTGGGATTAAAGAAATAATATCCTTTGGTTTCTTTTGGATACCCCACAAAAATACACTTTTCGGATCCGGGTTCAAGCTTAGTAGACGTCGGCGTTTAACATAAGCTTCACAAATTTCCAAATTTTCATAAAAAGACATACTAGGGCGTTTCCCGGTCCACATCTCATATGGCGTCTTTTGAACCGATTTAGATGGAACACGATTTAATGTGAAAGCAAATCTCAAGTGCATATCCCCAAAAGGAAGTCGGTAGATCAAAGATGACTCATCATGGATCGAACCATGTCTAACAAAGTTCAATTTCTTCTCTCGGATACTCCATTCCATTGAGGAGTACCGGGAGGAGTAAGTTGTGAGACAATCCCACATTCTTTCAAAAGATCATCAAACTCTAGGCTCATACTCTCCACGAGCAAGATCAAGTGACTTGATAGTTTTGCCTAGTTGATTTTGTACTTCATTTTTGAATTCCTTGAACTTTTCAAGGGACTCGGACTTATGGCGCATGAGATAAACATACCCATATCTACAAAATCATCGGTGAAAGTAATGAAGTAGTGAAATCCACCTGCAAGCTTGTGTATTTATTGGCCCACATACATCGAATGTATTAGGTCCAATAAATCACTAGCTCGCTCACTTTTACCAAAGAAAAAGAGATTTAGTCATTTTTCCCAATAAGCAAGATTCACATACTTCAAATTGTTCAAAAACAAATGAATTCAAGAGACCATCTTTATGGAGTTTGGATATGCTTTCTCACTTATGTGGCCCAAACGACAATGCCAAAGATAAGTTTGATTTGAGTCATTTATTTTAGATCTTTTAGTATTTATGTTGTAAATGGGATTCGTTCGATCTAAAATATAGAGGCCATTAATTAATTGTGCCTAACCATAGAAAACATTATTGAGATAAAATGAACAACAATTATTCTTAATAATTATCTCAAAACCAATTTTGTCTAAACAAGAAATTGAAATAATGTTTTTAGTCAAACTGGGCACAAAATAACAATCCTCTAAACATAAATCAAGTCCACTAGGCAAAGATAAAGTATATGTTCCCACAAATAATGCAACAACTTTTGCTCCATTTCCAACTCGTAGGTCCACATCTCCTCTAGCCAAAGTCCTACTCCTTTGTAGTCCCCGCATGCAAGTACAAATATGAGAACCACAACCAGTATCTAATACCCAAGAAGTAGTAGTTGATAAATTAATATCAATAACATAAATACCAAGCGGACATTCCGCTTGCTTTAGCCTTCTTGACTTCTTCAAGATAGATAGGGCGCCTTCTTTCCAATGTCCATCACACCACAATGAAAACAGCTTTCCTTCCTTAGACACCCCACCTTTAGGTTTCAGTAGCCTTTCCTTTTCCAAATTTAGGCTTACCTTTGCCCTTAGGCTTTGTTTGAACTTTGACCTTTCCTTGCCCTTGTTATTACGGACCATCGGTATGGGCTTGGGTCCAACCTTTTTCAAGTTGCCTTCAGCAGTTCAGTAACATACTTGAGCAATTGTGGTAGAGTCTTGTCAATTTCATTCATATTGAAATTGAGGACAAATCCGCTGTAGCTATCGAGCAACGATTGCAAAATAACATCGTTGGCCAACTCTTGGCTCAATGGAAACCCAAGCTTAGATAGGCTTTCAATATAGCCAATCATCTTAAGGACATGAGGTCCTCACTGGGCTTCCTTCACCAACTTACATTGGAATAGGGCTTTAGAGATATCAAACCTCTCTTGCCGTGCTTGCCCCCGATAAAGTTCTTTCAGTGCTCGATCATATCATAAGCAACCATGTCCTCATGTTGCTTCCAAGTTCGAGGATTCATAGTGGCAAGCATAAGACATCTAACATCTATCATGTCATCGAGATACTTCTTGTAAGCATCTCTATCGATCCTCGAGGCATTAGCGGGTGGTTCATTAGGAAGTGGTTGTTCAATGACATATAATTTCCGTTCTTGTTTAAGGACAATCCTCAAGTTACTTTAACCAATCAAGAAAATTCAAACCATTCAATTTGTCCTTCTCAAGGACCGATCGCAATGAGAGTGTGCTAGTGTTTGCAGCCATAATATATCTACAACAATTAAATATGCATGTGAGTAAATTTACCATTTTTATATCAATCATTAAAAAGACTTTATTAAATGATATTCCCACTATTTTATTTCAAAATTAATAACCCTCGTATATTAATTTCGGAAAAACTTTCTCAAAAGTATTTCTAGTAGGTTAAGGATCCATATTTCACCACCTCTTAAGTCAGCTTTGGCTTTACTCTTAAGATTATGGTTATTTAGGTAAGCAACATTTGCTAATTACATCATATGTAACTCCTAATATTTATTTAATCTTATGATACATTCAAGAGATACCAATTATAAAAGGGTATTAAAAGGATACCAAATAATGGGCCCAATGAAAAAAAAAATACCCATTATAAAAGGCCCAATTAAAAGGATACCCAATATAAAAGGTATTTAAAAGAGGCAAAGCTTATGTGAAAACCCTAAGAGATTGCTTGTAAGGTCTAGCAGCCGTCAAGCAAATAAACCTCCAAAATAGTTTTGGAGATTTCTTCCGTTCATAGTCAAACCGGGTGAATCACGTAGAGGCCGACATCGAAAAGGTTGTGGCTTGATTCGATAGTAGATCAAAACTCTTGTTGCCAAGGCGTCGCTGTCTACTCAGATTGAAGTTTTGGTAATTTCGAAACCTTTATTTCACCCCGATTCGTTCCTCACACATGGATCCATGGTTTGGATCGCCGGATCTAATTTTATTTTGCTGCGCCATAGGGTATCGGCGTTCCAACACCACCAACTTGAAAGATTTCAAGCCAATTAGCCTTTGTATGGTGCTTTACAAGATTATTGCAAAACTAGCAGCAAACCATTTGCAAAAGATGTTGAAATCATGTATAGATGAGGCACATAACGCCTTTGTACCAGGGCGCCTCATTACGAATAATGTTCTTTTAGCCTATAAGGTACTTCACGCGCTTAAAAACAAGAGAATTGGAAGGAAAGGGTAGATGGCTTTAAAGCTCGATATGAGCAAAGCCTACGATCGAGTAGATGACCTTTCATTGAGCTAATGATGAGAGCAATGGGTTTTGTGGATTCTTGGGTGAATTTCATAATGAGATGTATTAACTCAGTATCCTATTCAGTTCTTCTAAATGGGCAGGTTGGTGGAATTTTTAAACTGGAAAGGGGATTGAGACAAGGTGACCCTTTAAGTCCCTATTTGTTTTTGTTTTGTGGAGAAGGGCTTTCGACACTAATAAAACTCGCAAATCATGAAGGATTGATAAGGGGTGTGAAGGTTTGTAGAAGGGGGCCATAGATTACTCACTTAATGTTTGGAGACGATTACTTACTCTTTGGGGAAGCGACGTGTGAGGGTGCTAATTCTTTAAAAGGAATCCTAAGGGAGTATGAAGACATTTTTGGGTAGTGTATCAATTTTGAAAAATCCACAGTGTTTTTTAGCTCAAACATTACAAACGCGAGTAAGGAAGTGGTTTTCCAAATGGTGAACATCCAGATTTCTACAGTACCAGAGAAGTACCTAGGCCTACCAAATATCGTCAGAGGTGGTAAAAGAAAAGCTTTTCAGAGTCTTAAAGACAGGATGCGAGACTGGATGGAGTATTCAACATCTCTCACAGGGAAGCAAAGAGGTATTTATAAAATCAGTCCTCCAAGCTACGATGGCGTCGAAGTAGTAATAAGCTTGGTATTCATTGGTGAAAATTGGAACCGATTATGTGAATTGAAAAGTTATGGTGGCCTAGGTTTTTTCTATTTATCTCAATTTAATTTAGCCCTACTTGGAAAACAAGGATGGAGGTTGCTTAGTTATCTAGATTCATTATTAGCACATACTCTAAAAGCAAAATATTTTCCAAATACTAGCTTTATGGTGTCAAGTTTAAGACAACTACCTTCCTATACTTGGAGAAGCATATGGGCCACTAAGGGCATTTTGGAGGTTGAAATGTGCTGGAGAATTGTTTCAAGTACTGAGGTCTCGGTGAGGGCAGATGCATGGATACCTAGAAATCAAAATCAACGAATTCAAAATCCCATACAAGATTTTCTATTCAAAGAGTGGCAGATTTAATAGACTAGCAAACAAATAATTGGAAGGAGGATTTAATCAATTCTACCTTTGTTGTTGATGATGCTCAGCATATTTTAGCCATTCCTTTACCCTTTGTTCCACAGAAGAATGTTCGCGCTTGGAGTGGTGAAGCTACGAGGGAATATACGGTCCAAAGTTCTTACAAATGGTTGATACATAACCGTTATGGAATTTCTATTGATGGAAATTTCTACCCTTACTCTAACTTATACAAAAAGCTATGGAATATTGATCTACCCTCCAAAATAAAAATTACAGCATGGAGGATTATGAACAACTATGTGCCCACTTACGCAAACCTATACTACAAGAGGTTGATGAACTCTATGAACTGTCCCTGCTGCCACAATGGTATAAAAACAATTGAACATGTTTTTCAATAGTGTCTGCACATAAAAGAGATCTAGCAACAATTAGGGTTCACACAATGTACTCAGATGTATATGACTCAAATGGCAGAATGGGTAAACATTTTTTTGAAAATAGTTTCATGTACCTTTGTCGATTGTTTTGCTATGGGTTGTGGGCAATCTAGACTACATGCAACAAATTGCTACATGAAGGGCAAAGTGCGACTGCAAGAGAGACATTATATTTCTTCAGAAAGTATTTGGGTGAAAATATGGGGGAAAAGAGAAAAATTGCAGAGCAAATCATACCCGTTGGTGTGTGGAAGGCGTCTCAGAACCCTTTTTTCAAAATAAATTTTGATGCAAGATTTTGTATGCAAAATAATAGATCCTGTTCTGGGATTATTATTAGAAACGACATAGGTAATTTTCTCTGTTCAAAAATTGTTTTGTGTGCCAACATACCTTCACCATTTGCAGCAGAGGCAATGGCTTACTTCTATACCATTTTGACAGGAGCTCAAATGGGTTTTCTGAATGTAGAAGTCGAAAGAGATTGCTTGTCCATGATTTGTAATCTGAAAGAAAATAGAGGGGAATGGTTAGTAATTAGAGCATATATTCATAATAGTTGTGCGTCATGTGTGATTTTTCAAAATTGTGTTTTCCACCATGTACAAAATCATATAAACGGTGCTGCTCATGCTTTGGCTACATAGGGTCTTAAAGAAATGAAACAACTTATCTTGTAGGCGATGTTCCTGCCTATGCACTCGATGTTGTTGAAGTAGATTAGCGATAACCACATCGTACAAGCCACATCTGATATTGATTCCCCATTCTAGAAGATGGGAAGGAAATAGTTGGAAGAGGAATTTTTGGGTCTTTTTAGATGAAGGAGTGTTAAGATTCTGAAAAGGTGCAATGGTTTTTGAAAGAACACATTCCAGTATATTGTTGAAGCAGATTGATAGGATTGATGGGATAATACTTTGACAGGCTGCTGAAGGATTTTGCTTTTCAGATGCTTTGGAATTGAACAATCTACCTGGGTGGTTGGGATCATTTATGTTTCTTTTAATGCTTTGCCGATTTCCTTTTCTTCTATCAGAACTAATTTCTCTTATGTTTAGTTTGTTCATTGGGTTGGTCTTATTTATTTTGGGTTGTAATTTCTGTTTTGTTTTATTGGGCTTGTCTTTATAGGCTTCTATTTGAATAAAATCCCAACCATTCTATTTCAAAATAAATGAATAAATTCTTTTAGCAATCTTATCAGTTCAACAAGCCTCAAGTTTTGATGACTTTATTTATTAGTTCTTGATACAAAAGGTAATTGTAATATATGTGCTCTCTATTGGCTACAACAATAAGCCCTAATTTTTGTGTTTTTTTTTTATCTTTCGGTTTTCAGACCACTGTCTTTGCCTTGTTGATGTTCAAGGTTTATTGACATCAGTCTCAGTCTGCCTTGAGACCTTTCTTCGCCTTCGGGCACTTTCGAGGACCATTTCATATTGTACTTTACTTGCTTGTATAAGATAGAAGGTACTTGCTTGTATGGTTATCTCTTTACGACAACGAGTGATTCACCCATTTGTTTGTTTAAAAAAACATAAAATTAAATTTAGCTCCTAATATTGTTTCATTTTGTCATTTTGATCTTTATTATTTTTTTGAGTCATTGTAGCGCTCAACCTTTAAAATTTAGTCAAATTGTTTGCTTTTTTATAAAAAAAATTGACCAAAATGCTAAAATTGTAATGATATTGACATGACAGCTCACTTGATATTTTATTATACTTCACTACAAACATGGATAAATTTTTTAAAGGTTTTTATTAACTTTTTTAACAGTTTGCTTTTTTTAACATGGATAAATACCATGTGAGCTGTCACGTCAATGCCGATAAAATTTTAACAGTTCAGTTAATTTTTTCATTCAAAAAAAAAAGAAAATTGATTAAATTTTAGAAGTTGAGGACCGAAAACCCCCCCAAAAAAGAATACATGTCAAAATTAACAAAAAAATAAAAATTTAGACTAAATTTATTATTATATCTTAAAATGTGCTATTTGCCGATACTTGAAATGACTTATTTTTATAATTATGACATCATTAATAATTAATTATTTATTTTAAGATTCTTAACTGCACTTTTTAATAATATTATCTTCAAAATTCCAACTTAAATTCATTTATTAAAGTGTAACATTGCACAAATTTCCTTTGCTAAAGCCGACAGTGATTAGTTTGCGAGTGCTTTGTCTACCAAACTTTCTATTGAATCAAGAAAGACTTGAAATTTCAATCATCAACCTAACCCACAAACAGAACAAAGTTTCTACAGTGTGGTCGAGCCACAGCCCACAGTGCAACTGGCACACGTGAATCAAGCCTGGCTTATCACCCTATGCATTTAGGCCTTTGGTCACCTTCGTCATAATTGGAGGTAGCTATACTGTTAAGCCTTTGTCTCGTGCAGTGGTTAGTATTCGAGTGAATAAATATCGGAGTCAAATGATCTAATCGCAGGTAAGGATAAGTACGTAGAATTGTAGACTTAAGAAATTTACCCAACAAAACAGCGTAACAAGACAGAAGCCTTTTGATATTCCACACTGGTTATGTTACGTCCTTTTATATGCATAGTTTCAAGCAAGAGTGAGTTCTAAAGAGACATCATTGAGGCCCAATGTCTCAGCTTTGCCATGCCTTGACATTTTCTGGGAAACTTTTGAGTTAAGCGACCGACAAATTGAACAATCAGATGCTTGACTATGATCCCCTAAGTTAACCAATCTTTGATTATTGCATTTCCAATCTGCATCACCATGTTGTCCCACGTTTAGCTTTTCACGATTCTCCTGTAGGACCGAAACCCTTCAATTAGATCAATCTATATATGAACAAAAGGAAGGAAAGAGAGAGAGAGAGAGATCATTACTGGGATGGTGCAACTTTTGAGTAAATCCTTGAAGATTATATATGAAGTACTTGATCTTTGCTCGGATCCTTTATTTGTTAATTCCCCGTCTGATAACTGGTTACTCACTTTGTTTCCATTCCTGCATATATGGATGAAGGTCTCAATATAAACATTTTCAGAGGAAAGATTCAAAGACACCCTTTTTTTTTAGGCTTCTAAGAATTAAGTGCAAATATAGCAACACTGGATATAGATATAGATATAGATATACATATACATATACATATACATATAGAAATATATACCATTGTGGCTGCCGAAAGATGGTAGATGAAGGCATCCCTTCAATTCCGAGGCCTAGGTTATAGGGTCTCACTTGATCCTTAAACTGTTGATTTTGTGGGCAGTTCATCAGTTCTGATACCTTCTCGTTTCTCCTTGATGCAGTAGCTGCTTCTGTAATTTACATAACCATACATACACATATTTCATAATAATTCAAGATATTGGCAACTGGGATTAGAAAAGTTTTATATTCCATGTACTTTAAGTTGGATAGAAGTAAATTAAAGAGCATGCACTAGTAACATATTAGTTTTCTCATGTATACCTTGTATCATCTGTTCATGCTTGGTGCTCCTATACATCTGTTCATACATGGCAAACAAAAATTTAAAAATACAAACCCAGATTCTTTTCAAACAATATAGATATTTGTAGTATTTGATCAAAACCTGTAGATGACTCTTAACATGGGAGATTGTTAGTCCTTTCACATCCATTATCTGTAAAACCATCTTTGGGGTAGCCCCTATATATAGTTGAAAACCATAATGAAAAACTGAAAGGTGTTGGAAAAAGGGTTAATAAAATATTACAAGGTAGCTTACTGTCTTCTCCACCTAAGCGTTCAACTGCATGCACAAAGCATTGGTGAAGATCAGGTGTCCATCTTAGACGAGGCATTTTTGATCTAACATAAGGCCTTACGATTGGCGGTTTCAAGCTTATTTCAGGCAGCTGCAGATTATCGTCCTTATGGTGGCGTCGCCTCATAACTCTCATCATCGATGGTGAGGGTGAATAAACGCTGATTCCACCACTGTCGTCGAGGGAAGAAGATGAAGAACAACACCCTTTAAGCCAACAACTATCAACATCAACTCTCTTCATATTGTGCCTAAGATTATCAGACAATATAAACAATGAGAAAGAGACGAGAGAGAAAAAAAGAGAGGTGGGTGTTTTAGTGAAAGTTGAAACAAAAAGGAGAATAAATACTAGTGAAGACTCTGTTGCATGGATTTTGTCTTCTTCCACAGCTTTTCTTACACTCTTTAAGAGGCCAGTTTTAGTCTATTGGAGGTTCGATTACAAAAAGGAAATTTGGACACGGAATTTCAGACTCACTTTCTTCATCAAAATTTAGAAAAAAATAGAAAAAAAAAAAAAAAAAAAAAACTTCGCAATTTGGTTCATGAAACTTGATTGATTGATTCAGGCCAAAAAAAAAAAAATTGATTGATTGGGTGAAAAACAAGAACCCAAAATGATGAAAAGATGAAAACTTTTCTACCCAAATTTCCTGATGATATCATGGTTTGAACTTTGAAATTGAAGTTATTCTTTTGGGTCATGTATTTCCTGACATTCATTCTTCTTCATTTTTCTTTCTCCTTTTTATTTCCAGTTGAAGAACATAAATGCAACTGTTGACTTCATTTATTAGCCAAATTCTTAGAAATAATCTTGACTATTTTTCATTAATTGTTGTAGGAGTATCTGCAAAATTTACAGTTAAAAGTTGCAAAGAAAAACAATTAGCAAAGGTACGTTATAACAAAAAAAAAAAAAAAAAAAGGTTTCACACTTTCACTACAAAAAAAAAAAAAGGTTTCACACTTTCACTACAAAACAAACAAAGACATAAACGTTAAAAATGGCCCAAAGTAAAACATGGAGCCATTGACATGTAATGACCTAAGCATTTTGCTGATTTGCAGTTCCTACAAGAAACATGTTCAATCCTCCCTCATTCCTCAAAACAGGATAGTTCCCTTTATTCCGGCCATCATCACTTTACAAAAAAAAAAAAAATCTAAAATATATGCTTTTGTTTATTTCTTTCTTCAAACACTAAAACATGGACAGTTTCATACATGTAAGAACATGCCAATGTTCACACTAACCGATCGAGTGATGATTTCAACAATCAACAATAAGCCGGTAACGTGTGTTGGGGTGGCTACGCAAGCATTCTTTTTTTTCTTTTCCCAGCTGGCTTTTGTTTCTCATGCAGTGGCCACGTCCAATGCCTAAAACGTCACCATTGATGCTCACATTGTTAAGCTATGGGTGTGGTGAGCAATCTCGATTGCCAACAATGGTTGAAACTACTTCTGTCGGTTTGTGGCACCTCTAACTGCGGGTTTGAAGAATTGCAACTTAAAGGAGACGGTTTCAAATTGAGGAATATTCCTCTTGATGGAATTTGCCAGAATCATGGACAAGTGTTTCTTGATGTCGTAAGCTTTGTCTGAATCAAGGAGACTCAAAGTCTAAAGCAGAGGTTTCGATTATTCGATAGGGGACGATGCCTAAAAGACGATTAATTTATCATAATATATATAAATTGAATGCCAATCCTGTTATCATAAAGACAACAAAGTTGTTCCACAAGGCCAAGAAAGAAATTGGTTCAAAAAGCTCAAGTTGAGCTCTAATAATCCGCAATTAACAATCTACTTTTGCTCTTCATATTTCCAAGCTTGCAACATGTCACCCTTTCGTGACATTATTATTCTTGTTACCTAATTCAGAAAGGCCTTGTATGGCGACCTCTAGCTCGGCCACAGAGAAGGGCGTTCTTCGGGATTGGTAATTCATCTCTCCATGAATTTGCAGGGGAGTAAACCCTGAGATAAAACTGCTGGCCTAAATATTGCCTGGCCCAGTTCTCGGACCGTATATTCCACATTCCCACGTTGTCTAAAGCCATGTAGATTGCAGTCCATGACCTGGGATACACCTGCATTTGCTCCAAAAAGAATCTAGACTTAGAACTGGTGCTCCTACAATCTCTATAATTGATCACATCTCATGCTCATTGACGGAATAACAGCAATACCTGAGTGGTGCAGCGGGCTACCGTGTCTCTCAAATTGTAGCTTGATCGACTAGCAGGTGTCCATTGACCTCCATTCATCCTGATCAACCAACATTTTAAACAAGTTAATCGGATCCTTACATAGAAAATCGAACCTAGAGCATTAGTATTGAAAACCTTACCCTACAACAAAGAAGGAATAGCCATCAATATGCCATGACTGCACAGTGTCCTCCCAATTTTGAAATACAATCTCAACATATTCTCGGAAGTTGGCTGCCATGACAGAGGTCTGAAAGTAGGCATTATTTCCTGAAGGGGGCCAAGTAGGAATTCTTCCAAGATTGAAGACTCCGGGAATCTTGAAGTAATCTGCAATTTTTAATGGAGTATCAGCTGGAACATATGAGACACCATTGACAGCATACCTCTGCTTTCCATTAATATAAGGTGCAGAGTTTGAGAGCATGATAGTGCGGCTTGGAGTGATCAATCCATAATGGTAAGAGCCTTGGGGATTAGGTCTAGGTCCACTAGCTGTTAGGTTCCAACTGGTAGAAGAAAAACTATCAGCTTGATAGCCACTTTTAAATGGTTTCAATTATTAGCTTCTGAAAGAGTTCCATAAGATAATACCGTATCGATCTGGCCTGCATGACTGATGGAGCAATTTGTATAGTGGGAGCCCCAGGCACTGGACCAGAAACTCCCCTTTTCGAATTGCTGTAGTGAAGAACGGCAGTTGTTGTGAGCACACGACGAGTGAAGCGTGTAGAGGCAACAACATAGTAGTCCTGTGGAATCTGATCAGCAGTTACCAAGAATGAACATGACTGCCCAAGATGGATATCGAAAGAAGTGTAGGTGTTCTGAAGCGTATGTGATCCTTCAACTTCTATAAGTTTCAGCTTGTGCCCCTGGATCCTGAAGTTAATCGAAGTTGTGAGCCCAACATTCGATACCCTAAACCGGTATGTCCTACCTGAGTTCAAAAACAATGTCCCATGTCACAAACAACTCGCATTGCGTAAAATTTAAAAGCTAAGGTTACGCGAAAATGGCCTAAACATATTCATGAACTGCATAAAACAGTATTGATCAGGTTTATCGAACAAACAACAGATTCGAGCAACCGATGGGACAGAGACTAGCAAGTTGGCTATTGCTCACCTGGATCAACAGTGAATGTGTATCCATTCCACCCTCGACCATTGATGAGAAGTCCATCGGGGAAGGGAAGGTTATGACCACTGTCCAAGAGACGTCTCAATACCTTAAGAAACAACGAGGGATTAGTCGGTGTGTAGAACAATGATTACAGCTCCAGCCCCCTACTTATATGGTATATCATGTTATTATAACAGATGCAGAAACAGAATTCTTACATAGTGATTTCTCTTATACCAGTCCCCAGCCAGTACAGTGAAATCCCCAGCAGGACTAGGGAAAGGTACAGGGATCTTGGGGCGGCTCCAGATTCTGATAGCACCGTACCCTCCGGCAGCCTTATGGAATAAAAGTGATGGGAAGTAGTAAAAGCTACCAATCTGATCTTTCACTTGGAGAACGTAAGTGAAGTTTTTCCCCGGTCGAATTGGACAGTTTGTGCCAGAAACTCCATCCTGCCATGAGTTCCTCCTTTGCTGCACACCGTTCCTGCAGACCCAAAAAAAGGAGATGACAGTAAAATTTCACATCAATTGCGACATCCAAAAGCCGTTTCAATTTATTTCATAAACATTTAAGTACATGCTTACCAAATAGTTAGATAATGGATAATTGGATCAGTCACTAATAAGTACAACATAAACTATGGAAAGTACAAAATAAACATTTTGAATGATCAATAATATGCAAAGTTGCCAAGCTTTATTAAAGTAAGTAGCATAATTCACAGCTTTAATTAAAACTAGGCCTAAACCTGAGGTCTGATACCGTCCTAGTAAACATAATTAAGGACACATCTTTTATTATTCTATAGGCAAGCACATGCATTTAAATAATTGACTGCAACCAGCTCTGCTATAACTAGGCAGACATTGTTAATTATTTTTATTCATCTTAATATTTTAAACATGAATCTCCACAGATGTGAGATGCAGCAGATGCACTAACTGAATTATCATAATACTATTAACCCATTGAGTCCATGAAAGAGTTATTCGTTATAAAACTTGGATTTAATAATCATTTAACCATGAAAATGAACCATATTGTTAGGGTCTTTCCAAGATAGTAGGGGCGTAACTAAGGGGCCGGGCCCTAAAATGGAAAATTTTTCATTTAGAGCCTTCACAATTTTCAAAATTTTAAATTAGTAAAAGTAAAATTGCACTTTGCCCCCTTAAAAATAAAAAAATTTGATATAAAAATAAAAAAAAATTGATTTAATCCTTTAAAAATTATAAAGATATAGGCTATTAAAATAGTTAAATTACATTTTTACTATCGTAAAAATGACAATTTAATTTCGACCCCTAAAATTTTCTTCTGATTCCGCCCTTGCAAGATAGTCTATGAAACAAGAACCAACAAAATAGTCTATGAAATAAGAACCAACAAATTGAGAGTATAAAGGATGAAGGATAAAAACTAGGGATATACTCACGTACCAAATTGAGAAGTAGCTTATAAGGTTTTCATTGTCATCAAATTTAGCATTAGTTGAGATCTTACTAAAAATAGTAGTCATAAATGCAAATGTCTACCGATGGAAAAATTGTCTACTGTTCAAGCATTTACCTTCAGATCTAAGAAACTCAAAACTTTCCCACTAAGCTGTAGTTATCTAACTATATACAATGATGAAACCAAAAGAGCACACATTATCTTAAAATGAAAGCTGCATTTTGAGCTAATGCTAAGCTTCCAAGATTGTATATGTACTTTCCTTTGTTCTTTTCTACTTTTACCTTGTCTTCCTAACCAACATTAAGTAAATGATGAACAAAAAGTAAGCATAAATAAAGGAATGTTAGCATGATTACCAAGAGATAAGGAATGGTTCATTTAAGTAGTTATAAACACTGATAATCAAGTTGTCATTAGTAACTGCATCGATATGAGGCCCTGGAAACTGCCCATTTATTAAGATCCCCTGCAATACAGTTTTTCCACAATCCAATCCATTACTCAAACACTTGCTAAACAAGTAGCTTTTAGAAACCAAAAAAAGAAACCCAGAAAACAAGGAAGAAAGTACCTGTTGCTTAACTCCAAGAGGGTAAATATCACCGTAGGTGACTTTCCAAGTGATATAGCGATAAGGGTTTTCTCCATTAACGCCGAGGAACAAAATGCAAGCAATGAAGCAACAAAGGATAAGCTTGCTGTCTCCCATTTTGTTGACTTCGTTTACTTACTTTAGGATACAAAAAGAAAAACAGGAAAAAACAGGAATCCTTGTTTTTGCAAAATGTTAGATAAAACGCAGATCTATAAAAAGTTTAAGGCACCATTGTTGTATCCTTTTTAAATCTTTCTTTCCCTCAGTTTATTCGGAGTTCTTAGAATTAGTATGGAGGCAAAAGCAGAGCTCTGTTTTGTATGCAAGTGAAAAAAAGCGTTTTTTTTATAAGATCACACTGCATAATAGCTGTCAGTGGGTTCCCATTGAATGCAATTGAATCTAGTGAGAAGCGGTGGTCCCAGCTTAATCATGTCCCTATTTAGCATCACATGGATCGAGTTCATATGGTGGGACCGTCGGTAGCCGCTTGATTTTAGCCCCTTCAGAACTGATAAAACGAGCTTGTGATATATGGAACATTGTAAGTAAAGGCTGTCAAGTCTAAGCAACAAGACAGGAATCAACCCCAATCACGTGCAAAGCTTGGACTTGCCTAATTTCATGTGCCCATTGTCCGAATTTGGTAGTTGTGTTTTGATACTGATGCCATCTTCCATTTTCCATTGCAATGGCACCATTAACAGGCTGGAAGAAAATGGCCAAAGAAAGAACCATTATTAGATTAAAGAACTTCCATGTTTAGATTACTTCGTGCAATACTGTGTGATGAATAAAATATATCGGCGAACAATACGGCGAGAAAAATGGTTGAAACATCCAATACCTTCAACATGGTGACAACCTAGGAAGAAAAAGAACTATATCACGGGGTTCCATTCAACGGCCAGGTTGGCTGTTTTGAGAGTGGTTCACTATTATTGCAGTTGCAGAATGTTGATGGGTGGTATTCTTTAATCAACAAATGGCACAACATAAGATCCAACAATGAGACGAGGCCACTGCAGTTGAAATAGATCACCCCATAGCTTTGGTTTACCTACAGGGATTGAGGAAACCAAACAATATGTAAAAGCTCCGGGATTATACTGTCCTTTATTGAAAACGGAGACAATGTCCATGCACTTGACATCTATATGAGGAGAGAAATGGATATTAAGGCTTAAAGGAAGTAGAAAAATGTTAATTAATGCGTCTTACAGAAAATAAACCCGGCTCCCCATCGAAAGTACAAAGTGGTAATGGAGATGGTGAGAGATGGCTTCTAAAGATATGCGGTCATGCAGAAGCAAACCACGAGTGGTTATTTTTATAGTCTATATGATTGTCACTAGACTAACTATAATTACGACAAACACAAGTACATCTATCAAATAATAGTATAGTTAAAATTACTAGTAAACACAAGTACATCTATCAAATAATAGTATAGTTAAAATTACTAGTAATTACTGTTTTTCTATTATTTAGCCGACAAATTGATGAAATTATTTTTAATCTAAAATTACTAAACTAATCTAATTAAAAATGCAACCAATGAGAAAGACAATACTTAGGAAAGAATTCACCTAGACTTCACCTATTATTCTGAATCTGAATTAAACAATTTATTCACTTGTGTCTTGATCCGTAAAAATCTCTAAATTATGTTAATATCTCTTTCGAGAGTAAAAACAACTGACTCTAGGTTGATTAATTGAAATCTCTTTCTAATTAAAACCCATATTGTCGCATTAACTCGATCTATGGATTCCCCTATTAGATTTGACTCTAATTCGGTAGATTTATCTCATCTTATTTCTAGAATTGCATGCAACTCCACTCAATTATACTAGATTTACTCTTAAATAGGGACTTTTGCTCCGCTGAAATAAGCATATTAAACATGAATTAATATCCTGAAAATATTAAAACACAAAATAAGCATACATAATTGAGAACAAGAATCAAGTATTTATCATGCAAATCAGAAATCAAATAATAAGATTCATCGTAGGTTTCATCGTAGGCTTCATCTTCCCTAGGTATCTAAGGAATTTAGTTCATAATCTAGAATGAAAACATCTCAAAATTAGGATAACAACAAAACATAAAGAAACTCAATAAAACTTCTAAGGAAATTAAATGGAGATCTTTAATCTTGAAGGAGATCCGCTTCTGAGTTAATTTCGATGGCGTTCTTCGAGTGATTTCTTCAATCTTCTCTCAGTGCCCTCTTAGATCTTCTTCTAATTGATATTTATAGACTTTAGAATATTCAGAAAGCCTAAAAATTGAGTTTTTCTGCGTGTTTGGGAAACATGGAGCGATATCAACACGGGCGTGTGGAAACGCCCAGGCTGTGTGGATCCTTAGAACAACTTTATTTGTTCGATTTTGGCTCGTTTTTCGTTCCTTTTGCTCCCAAATGCTCTCTTAAGTAAAGAAACATGAATTTAAATGATTAAGAGCATCAAATTCACTAATTTATATCATTAATCATCCAAAAATGCATTAAGAATGGGATTAAAATATGTTACTTTTACAGCTTATCAAATATCCCCACACTTAAGCGTTTGCTTGTCCTCAAGTAAAATTCTCAACTCACAATTAAAATTAATCTTTCTTAACTCATAATTCTCATCAATGATGTTTCGTCCTAATTCACAAATAATCATACATTGACAATTCAACTAAAAAAGCACTAAAAATTCAAACAATCCAAGTCGAACATTTTTAAAGCATGAACACATAGGTATTTCCCCTTATCTAAGTAATTACCTTTAATTCAAAATCGATAAGAATCGACATCCTCACTAAAAATTCACTCAAATCACTCAATGTGTTTAAGGTTCAAGAATAAACACTCAATAGTCAAATATGAAAAGTTATTACCATATGCTTGCATGAAAATCAAATCTTCACCACTATAAAATGAGATGATATACAAATCAAAAGGTCTTTAAGAGGTTGTAATGAGGCTTAGGTTAAAGGTGTGGAGAAAGACTGAAAAAAATGGTTAAAATCGAGATTGAATTAATAAATTATCAAACTAGAAAAAATAAACAAATGCTGAATTAAAAACAATTACATCATTTGAAAACTGTTCAAGAATGACACGGGCTTCTTTTCAAAATATGAATTTAACTGTTCAAGCTCAATTAATATAGAATTAAATAATAATCAATATATATATTTTTTAGAACAATAAGAAATAATTCAGCAAATTAAACAAAAAGGCTTAATTAGGCAATTAACCAAATCAAATCTCGATAAAAAGGGAGTCAATAAAACGGAAAAAATTCTCAACGAGCAAAAAATGAGTTATGGGTTAACATTAATAGGTAATTCAAGAAACGATGTGTTAGGCTCAATGGAGTTCACTAAAGGTTAATTATGTAGGTACGCTTTTTATAGGATAAGTGGGTTAAAACTTAAGTGCCTTTATCACCTCAGTATATCAAATCAAAAGTGTGGTCTCGACATGCATAATCGAAGCAAGTTCTAGAATAACAAATCAAATTGACACACTCATAACCAATAATAAAAATAAGCAAGAAAAATATATGCTCTAAAGGCTCAAAATCTCACATAAAAAATTATGATTTTTGATGTCAATCTTGCAAATCTCAAACTTCAAGGTAATACCTCAATTCAAGGAAACAACTTAAATTTTTAATTCTGAAAATAAACTTATCATGTTTGATTCTCTCATGCCTTAAAGTTTAAAACAACCAATGCACAAATAATTTAATCCAAAACACATTAACAAAGATTATAAATCGATAAAAATTCATTCTAATAGGAGTATGAGAAAATTACTTAAACATAAGACATAATTCAGAGATTTTCTAATAATTATATAAATAACCTCCCCACACTTAAGATGTACATTGTCCTTAATGTACAAACAAATATAATCACAGTATAAACAGAGTATTATAAGATAGGAAGAAAACTAAAACTGCCCTGAATATTGGATGAAGTCCCCAAAATAGTGCAAAGAGGAATTGTAGTCAAATTTAAATGTAGAGCATGATTCCGAGCAAACTAAAAAGAAAATAAATACAAATAGTGAAGAAGATTAAGGAATTAAAACTCGATTAGAAACAACCATAAAATAAAAATATAGTTCAAAAGATAAAAATGAAATAAGTCTAAGAAAATAACAATAACGATAAAAATAAAAATAAAAATAAAAACAATAACAAATAGACTCATTGGTCCTCATCATCAGAAGCGTCAGTGTTGTGAGTCATCGGCGCTGAGGAGGAGATATGGAGATGCTGACAGATCTGCTGCAATGTCGCGTCAATACTGTCGAACCTCTAAAAGCAGTGCTGCTCGAAGCGAATGGACCGTTCGGAGAGGTCTGCTAAAGTAGCAGCAAAATAAACAGGACAGTGACCCGAAGGTGAAGGATGACGTGGATCCTCGTGATGGAGAGGAACATCATCAGTGAAGTCCTTGGGTTCATTCTGAAAGTCAGAATGAAATAATCAGTACTGAGGATGATCTATTCCAAGAAGCCGCTCGATCATCCTTATATGTGTCATGTTCGAGATTCACTGTGGGGACATCTGGCCAGCGAGTATAAGAGTAGAGGACTACTTTAATGTGTCGAGGAGACCAAGTGTCGACCAAGTCGAGTCACATAAGGGCCTAAACAGATAGGACCCTTCCTATTGCAGTCTGTCTGATAGCGGAAAGTGAGTGTGATGAAGTAGGCTAAATAAAAAATATGCATCGGTAGTACTGACGACTCCAGTGCTCTCTCTCCTATCGGTCAAAGTATGGGCTAAAAGGGCATGAATATATCGTAAAGTCGGAAAGAGAGAAGTCTCCTTCGAGTGACTCGCGTCATAGGAGGTCATACTCACCGTAAGATTTGTCCAACAACTAGTTGGCGAGTAGTGAATGTGCCGATGTAGGTGGAAGAAGTTCTCGGCACTCATAAACTCCTCAGTGTATAGTCCTAAGGTAGCGCCGAACTCAGGGACACTCATATGGCACACCAAGCCACTGAGTCTGAAAGTGATGGTGCCTAGCTCATCATGAATTGTCATTGCATGCTGGAGAGTAAATGTCGAGCAGAACTCCAAAGTTAGCTCCATATATGTGGCCTCGATGATATAGAAGAACCGGTCCTACGGGGCTGTAGTAATAAAGGCGTGCACGTGATCAGCTAGGTGGACCTGCTCCAACATGGCCCAATAAATACATCGGCCTAGGCCGAGTGGTCGCAATCTAAGCAGCTGAAATAATTCTTTCTGGGGACCCACTAAAAATCGAAGATAAAGGTGGCGGGCCTCAGCGGAGGCGCTCGAGGAAGAGGTCGCGCCAAGTGTCTTCCGCTTTTTTGAAGCAGGGACGACGACCTTGGACTTGCTGTGAGTGCTCATCATGATGTGCCTGAAAAAAATAAAAGAATTCCATCAATAAATAAAGCAGCACTAAATAAACAAACAAAGAAGCTAAGAAACTGTCATGTAAATTAAAATACGACACTAAGAATCATCCTAAGACGTGCATCAACATTCAAAAAGCTGAAAATAGAGAATCGACTCCTAAAACACTATTTATTAAAATCAATGATGTAAAAATAATAATGAATAAAAAGACGAAATGAAATGGAAAACTAAAACGACAATAAACTAATGAAATTCCAGTAATAAGAAAAATAAAATCATATAATATTGAGAAAAATAGAAAGATGAAATACCGAATTTGGATACTAAGAACAATAATAATATTAAGAGAATAAGTGAGCAAATAACTCAATATAATAAACCAAGGAAGAACGATAACCATCATAATAATCTAAAACAAGAACAAAAATAATAAGTAAGTAATGATTTAATAAAGATTAAAAGAAAAGCAATAAACAAGCATAACCTGAAAAGAAAAATAAAATGACTAATAATAATACTAATAATAATAAACAATAAAGAAATAAAATAATATAACGAATAATGACAATAAAATATAAGAAACAAACAAACAAATAAATAAATAAATAAAGGAGACAGTGGTGGGTGACTTAAGTAAACGGTGGTGGCGGCGACAGAGGGAAATGATGGCGGCATAATGGTGGTTCGGAGCAGACGTGCGCATGGGTGCGATGGGGGAAGGCGCTGTGCGATAGGGGTGAAGGACGGTTTGAAGGGGAGGAAAAAAGAAGGAACAAAAGAGAAAGGAAAAAAGGGGCGGGGAGGAGGTTCGGTTGGGGCTGGGATGACGGGGAAGGAACGGCAGCCAGAAAAGGGGTGGTTAGAGGGAGCGGCGGTGGGTAGGGTGAGAGATTGGGGAAGAAGAAGAAGTAAAAATAAAAGGGGATTAGGGTTTTAAAAGAGCCCGTATGTCCAAGCCGTGTCTCCCAGCCGTGTGCAACCTCCTTCGCTTCTCCCACGCCCGTGTGGCTCGACCGTGTCTCGCACACGGTCGTGTACCTTACTCGTGTAACTCTATGACTTGATTTTAAAACAAAAAAATTAGCTCCAGGTTTCACACGGTCTAAGACACGCCCATGTGTCCAGGCCGTTCGGTCCACATGGCCGTGCACACGCCCATGTGGACTATTTTAGTCGTATCTCTATCGATTTTTGGAAAAATTAAGCCACAGGATTCACATGGCCAATGACACACCCATGTGGGTCACATGGCCATGTCGCCAGGCCATGTAACTCACTGTCAAACCCCTTTTTGTGCACACAACCTAGGACACACCCGTGTGTCCAAGCCGTGTGGGTCAAAAAAACATTATTTATTTATTTTTTGAAAATTAATTAATTTTAAAAATATCATGAAATAAGATTAAGAAAAGTAGCAATGTTAACACTCGGGTTGCCTTCTGAGAAGCGCTTATTTAAAGTTTAAGCTCGACTTACCTCAAATTTGCACGGTCACGGTAGTTCGCAGATTGAAACTCCTCTTTCTCGCTAGTAATTCTATTATCAAAATAAGGTTTGATTCGAGTACTATTTCCTTAAAAGTGTCGAATTCAGAATGAGTTACCTCGACTAAACCTCTTGGGAAGACTTTCAGTACCGTAAAAGGAGTTGCTCTGTTTGCATTAAGCTCTGAAATGGCAATAAGTGGATCTGTTTTATCTAATAGTACCTTGTCCCCAACCTTAATTTGGTTTGTTCCATCCACATGCTCATCATGGGGTCGTTTTAGTTCTGTATCGTGTATTATCGGTTTCTCCTTGACATGTGTTCACCATTCGTCTAGTTCATCGATCTGTAGCATTCGTTCTTCATGAGTCGTTCTGTTTTTGTCACATGGACTGGAACGTGGCTCCATCGCATTTTTCCGAGGGGTTTGCTGTAAAGAAGTTTGAGCCATAAGGTTACTCTTATTAACAAAACTCATATAATCATCTCGATCACTAGATGTCTTAACAAAATCATGAGCTTGGAGTGTAATCGTGTCATCACCTACACAAAGTATTAATTCACCTGTACCAACATCAATAATAGTTCTAGCAGTTGCTAAAAAGGGCCGACCTAGAATCAAAGGTACGTTACTATCCTCATCCATGTCTAAAACAATGAAATTAACTGGAATATGAATTTATCAATTTTTACAAGTACGTCTTCAATAATACACCTTGGAAATCTAATGGTTCTATCTACTAATTGAATACTCATCCTAGTTTGTTTGGGTTTCCCAAAACCTAATTGTTTAAACATTTTATATGGCATGACATTAATACTAGCCCCTAAATCAGCCAAAACATTATTAACATTCAAACTACCAATTAAACAATGAATAGTAAAACTCTCTAGATCTTTCAATTTCTTGGGTAGTTTATTTTGCAAAATGGCTGAGCACTCTGCATTTAGCTCCACATGCGACGAATCATCTAACTTCCGTTTGTTTGCCAAAAGCTCCTTTAAAAATTTAACAGAATCGGGCATCTAGGAAAGAGCTTCAATAAACGGTAAGTTAATATGTAAATTTTTTAGAAGTTTAAGAAATTTACCAAATTGTTCATTTGTGTTGTCTATCTTTGTCGCCTTAAGATATGACACTCGAGGTTTATAATCTTTACTAACCGATTTTTGTTCATTCTAGCTTACCTCGACCTTACTGTTACTTACCATAATTTATTTCTTTGGTTCTGATTCAGATTAAACTAACCCTTCTTCACGAACAGTAATTGCATAAAGCTACTCTTTTGGGTTAGTTTCGGTGTTGCTAGGCAAACTACCTTATGGTCATTTTGAAATCAACTTTGCAAGTTGACTGATTTGGTTCTTGAGCCCTTGAATCGATGCTTGTTGATTTTTAAGCGCTGTTTCAATGTTTTGGAAGCGGGTTTCTGCCACCGAAATAAACTTCATCAACATTTCCTCAAGGTTCAGCTTTTTCTCTTGTTGGTAAGATTGTTAAAAGCCTGGAGGGGGTTGTGGTCTTTATTTCCTTGACCACCACAAGAGAAATTGGGATGGTTCCTCCAACCTGCATTATAGGTATTACTATAAGGATTATTCTGAGGTCTAGAATTATTACCCATATAGTTGATTTGTTCGTTTTTTGTGCTAGAACCGTAGGGTAAACATTCTGGATTGTTCATTCCTCCTCCATTCGTATCGCACTGCATCACCAGATGTACCTGCATAGAACTATATAAACCATTAATTTTTTAATTTAAAAGTTCTACCTGATTCGATAACATGGTGACTGCATCTACGTTAAAAACACTGGCTGCTTTCATCGACTTTGTCCTCATGACTTGTGACTAATAATAATTCAGTGCCATCTCCTCTATAAATTTATAAGTTGCTTCAGGTGTTTTATTATCAGAGTACCACCGCCTGCGACATCGATTAATTGCCTAGTTGAAGGATTCAAACTATTGTAGAATGTTTGAACCTGTAACCATAGAGGTAACCCATGGTGAGGGCACCGTCTTAATAAGTCCTTATACCTCTTCCATGCATCATATAAGCTCTCTAAGTCAATTTGAACGAAGGAAGAGATATCATTCCTTAACTTGGCTGTCTTAGCCGGTGAGAAATACTTCAGTAGGAATTTCTCAGTCATTTGATCCCATGTAGTGATCGAACTTCGTGGTAAGGAATTCAACCACTATTTAGCTTTGTTCCTCAACGAGAAAGGGAACAACCATAGGCGAATGATGTCTTCAGAAACGCCATTTATCTTGATAGTATCAAAGACTTCTAGAAAATTAGCCAAATGAGTATTTGGATTCTTGTCTTGCAAACCATCGAATTGAACAAATTGTTGTACCATCTGAATAGTGTTCGAATTCAGTTCAAAATTATTCACAGCAATAGTAGGTCTCACAATACTCGATTCAGCCCCAGTTAGAGTGGGCTTGGCATAATCGCACATAGTACGAGGGGCAGGATTCAAATTTGCAAGATTTGCAGCAACCACAGGAGGTAGCTGATTATTTTGGTTATCACCCATTTCCTCAGTAATAATAACGACCTCTTGCTCATCTATTATACTCTGTCGACTCTGCCTTGCTTCTTTACAATTTCTATGAGTTGTGCTTTCAATTTCGCTATCAAATAGTAATGGTCCCGATGGGTTTCTTCTAGTCATAAACGAAAGGAATCTGCCAGAAGCAAATAAAAGAAAAATTAGAAAACAAAAATTAAACTAGAAATAAAAATAAAATGCAATAAAAAAATGGCTAAATTAATAAAAATCAAGTGTTCCTAATATTCTAGTCCCCGACAATGGCGCCAAAAACTTGATGATCACTAAACTAACTATAATTATGACAAAAAGAAGCGCACCTATCGAACAATAGTGTAGCTATAGTGAGTAGGGAATATCGTATCCATGAGGTCTAAAAGTACTACAAGTTACTGTTTTTCTATTATTTAGCCGACAAATTGATGAAATTATTTTTAATCTAAAATTACTTAACTAATCTAACTAAGAATGCAACAGAGAATGTGATGGGAAAAATAATCAAAGACAACCAATGAGAAAGACAATACCCAGGAAAGAATCCACCTAGACTTCACATATTATTCTGAATTTGAATTAAACGATTTATTCACTTGTGTCTTGATCCGTAGAAATCCTTAAATTATATTAACATCTCTTTTGAGAGTAAGAACAACTAACTCTAGGTTGATTAATTGAAATCTCTTTCTAATTAAAACTCCTATTGTCGCATTAACTCGATCTATGGATTCCCTTATTAGATTTGACTCTAATCCGATAGATTTATGTCGTCCTATTTCTAGGATTGCATGCAACTCCACTCAATTATGCTAGATCTACTCTTAAATAGGGGCTTTTGCTCCACTGAAATAAGCACATTAAACATAAATTAATATCCTGAAAATATTAAAACACGAAATAAGCATATATAATTGAGAACAAGAATCAAGTATTTATCATGTAAATCAGAAATCAAATAATAAGATTCATCGTAGGTTTCATATTCCCTAAGTATCTAGAGAATTTAGTTTATAATCTAGAATCAAAACATCTCAAAATTAGGATAACAATAAGACATAAAGAAATTCAATAAAACTTCTAAGGAAATTAAATGGAGATTTTTAATCTTGAAGGAGATCCGCTTCTGAGTTGATTCCGATGGCATTCTTCAAGTGATTTATCCAATCTTCTCTCAGTGCCCTCTTAGATCTTCTTCTAATTGATATTTATAGACTTTAAAATGCCCAGAAAGCCTAAAAATTGGGTTTTTTCACGCGTTTGGGAAACAGGGAGCGATATCGACACGGGCTGGCACATGGGCGTGTGGAAATGCCCAGGTCGTGCGGATCTTGGAAACATCTCTATTCGTATGATTTTGGCTCGTTTTTCGCTCCTTTTGCTCCCAAATGCTCTCCTAAGAATAGAAACATGAATTTAAAAGATTAAGAGCATCAAATTCACTAATTAACATCATTAATCATCCAAAAACGCATTAAGAATGAAATTAACATGTTATTTTTATAGCTTATCCCTAACACTAGATTAAAAGTTATATATTTGTACAGATGATTAGGGTGTTCGGTGTGATTGAGTTCAAATCGCATTTTGTTAAGACTTTATTTTCCTCTCGTAATTCACTAAATAAAAATTTATTTAAAAGATTGGAAAAACATGTGAAAAAAAGTAAAAGAAGTAATTGTATGAAACTGTGATTCCACGTCATCTTTACGTAAAATCAGGAGGAAAAATCTAATTTATCATTCTCTTATTGAATATGAATAGGGATGACGTAGAATCACAATTTCATACAATATTTTATCAAAAAGTAACGATCACTTTTAAACTTTTGAAATTTAATTACTTAATTGTTTAAATTGATTACTGCCTCACATGGTATTTTTTTTAACTTTGGATTAGAATTAGTGATTTTTCTATAATTAATTTAAAATGGTTTTATTTATTTATTTGCAACGCATGTTAAAATCTGGATGTTCAAGATGGTGTCAAGTTTGCTATAAATAACAAAACAACATAGATGCAGATATTTAATTGTCTGAGGGAAGCATATCTTTGTTGTTTAGAAACAGCGAAAAAGTTGCTCTGTTTTAGTTTTCAAAAACAGAGTATCGTCTTTCTCCATTTTTGTTTTTCTAATCTTAATGAGGTTTATATTCTATGTTATAATCTTGCTTAATTTGCTGAACATAATATGTTATAATATATGCTTTAAAACCAGTTATTTTATTGCTGAGGGATGATTAATCAGGAGCCTGTATGCTAATCTCGGAGACCTAGCTAAAATTCGGTAGTTAGAGAATCTTCATAGATCACTAAAAATGTTCAGATTTCGGCGAAAATTGAATTAACCGACCGAATCGATCTAATTCAGTTAATCGTTCAATTAATTTTTTTTTAAATTTCGATTGACAGTTAATTCTATTCGAAATCGGGTAATTAACCAAATTAGCTGAACTTAATAAATAATATTTTATATTATATGTATTAGATTATTACTAGTTCAGTTAATTCAGTCAAATAAACTTTATAAATTTATTTATTTTGATATATTTTATACTTGTTTTAACAAAAAAAAATATAAATTTCGATTAATTCGGTTAACTGGTCGAATTAACTAAAATATTTCGGTTCGGTTAATTTTTTTAAAAAAAATTATGATTCAGTTAACGGTTAAAAAATTAAAAAATTTGATTAATTCGGTTAACTGTTTGGTCGACTAGTATGACAAGTATCATTACTTTTCCTCTTTAAAAAAAATATCTATTTTACTTTTTCATTTTTTGCAGTCCTGGAATTTAATTTATAAGATTATAAAACGTTAAAATAACTGAAATATCCTTCAACAATAAGAATTCCAGAAAATGAAAAAACTTCACTGCAAACAAGTGAAAAGCATAGCAAGTTGCACATATGGACTAAAAAGCAAATGGTAAACAAAGAGTTATCACTTAAAGGAGAAAAATATTACCAAAACATAAAAAGTTAGTAGTTTCAGTAGTGGACCCGGTTCAATAATTAAAACAAAATATATGAAAAAAAGAGAGTAAATGACAATAGCATAAAAATCAACCAAAACCAACATAAAAGAACATAAAAATAATAATTTTTTACTATATTCAACAATGAGAAAAACATAAAAGTAAATAAATGAAACTATCACATTTCACAAATCATTACCAAAAGCAACCAACCATGACAGTTAGCAGTTTCAGTAATGAATCTCATTATAAATAACTTTCTACTAAAAATAAATTGTTTTATTAATTTTGAAGCATGACAAAAGCATATAACTAGTATTTAAAAAGTATTGAACTTTTACGTGTAAATTAATTTCCCAAATTCTACTAATAAATTATCGAGACATCTAAATACTTCTTTTCCATTAAAAAAAAAAAAGGCACATTGGTAGGTTGAGGATATATCCCTTAACGGATGAAAATGCCAATATCGAGACCCTAAGCTCAAAACTTGTATTAACTCTCCAATAGTCAAGAAAATAAGACAAATAAAAGATGAAAAGAAATGAAAGAAACGGTAGAAATTCCAATTTCTACTTTCAAATTTGGCTTGTTCAAGGAAAAAAGTTTCTTTGTTTTAATTAAAAATAATTTTTAATATTATAAAAGTATTGGAGGATCTAATATGGAGAAAAATTAAAAAGTCTTAAACCTTGGGCGGCATGGCCCTCTAAGTCTCTTAATGGCTCCAATGTTGATGCCCCTCCCCATCACCTGCAACATGGCCCTTTTTTCTTGAATTGCAAATTCTCTATGCACCTGCAAAATGCATCACCTTGAAGCTATGAACTATTTCGTGGTGCCTTTTTTTTTCCGTAGCAATCAAGTTGATTGTATCCAAATATGAATTCACGTTTTAGTTGTTCTTTACTTCATTTATTCTAAGTTGAATTTTTTTACGTCATCATCATTTTATCTAAATCTCGAGTATTAATTAAGTCCGACATTGTTCAAATTAAGTCTACCCATCATTTTAGTTGTTGTTTGCTTAAAATCCGGTCGTTGTCATACCAAGTACAAAGGTGATGTTTTTTAGGATTTCATAGTTGCATCACTCATGTTGGAGAAGCAATTACGTAAAATGAATAGCAAGGGATGGTGGTTGTTATGGTCGGTGATGAAGATTGTTGATTTTTATGGTGGGTCTTGAATGGTTATGAGGACAGGAAATTCTTATATTGTAAATAAACCAAAAAAAAATTGTTTTGGACTAATATAAAGAGGTCTTTGACTTTAATCAAAAGTTAAAAAAAATGTCAAGTTAGCAATATTTTTTAAATGCAGCGATCAATTCGAACAATTATCTTAGTTAGACTGATTAAATTGACAAAAATATTTTAAAATGACCAAAATAATAATGGCATTATTTTAGAGTGATCTATGGTATAATTTATCTTATTTTATTCAAATAGTTTTATTATTTACTTATTTTCATATGAATGTAGCATCACGATCCCTAGTCTTTGTTTTCCGATACAATGCCTAGAACTACCTATAGCCCCTCAACCCTTAAATAAGAGGATAAACATGTCTTTAGTCTAATCGAAAATGAGTTAACTGAGTGAAAGACTAATATGTCGTCTATTAAGTCCAATTTGGGAGATGTTTTGTCTTGAGAATTGGAGTAGATGACTCCTAAAAGCTAAAGACATATATGTGACTAATTGGACTGACAATATATCGGACTAGACCCAAGAAGAATAGATCTTGAATCCATTTATGAATTTATTCACATGTGGCGTTCATAGTGTGACATACCTTAATCCTGAGTAGATGACGGAGTATGTATGCATGACTCGTATACTTTGATGTAAGTAAAAGCTTGAGTTCAGATAGATAAGGTGTCGAAAGCTGGTATGTTGGATATATGACTTCTACAGTATGTAGCATCATTCACAATATTGGAATTCATATCCCAAGACATGGGTGAATGATATCCTCTTATTGGCACTACATGATAAATGAAAAGCAAACGTGGTCACAAGTCCTTTGTCTTTGTGATGAATGACTTAATTATTATATGATAGTAATTAACTTTTCATGAAGGAAGGTGTAATGGTTAAAATAGGATAATATTGGAAGAATGAATTTATCTCAAAGAGATTAAGGATATCATATAAGGGTAACACAATTATGACAAGGTCATTGGACGAGCACTGATTGAGTAGCTTTCGTAATGGTATATCACTAGAGAGGGCTCAGTCATGATATTATAGTGGAATGACTTCGTGATTAAATGAGTTTATAATTAATAAGCGAAAAGCTGAAATTTAATTATAAATCATTTAAGCCTTAATCACATATTTCCAATCAGTCCCCCCGCTAGTTCGTTGAAACTAGAAATGAATTGCATGTTGAATCAAATAAAGTTAGAGAAATGGGTTACATTCGAAAATGAATGTGGTTTTTTCACTAAGTATGGAAATGACCTGAAAATTAATTATGGTTTTTCAAATTATTAATTAATTAATTGAATTTCAAAAATGGATTTAAATTAATTGGTCATTGTGAATCCGTTGAATGTAGAAATTTTAAATATATTTTCTTATAGAACTTTTTTATTTTAATGAAATTAGAATTTGGTCGAGAAAATTATTTAATTTAAATTAATTTAACAAATAATATTTATTTAAGGAAATAGAAAAAGAACATGTATTGAGTTGAATTAAATTATAAAGTGTTGAGTTAAAAGTCCAAGAAGCACATATAATTGGACCCAATATAGGAGAGACCTAATTCCCTCCTGATGAAAATAAGGGGATGACAAGCACTAAGATTGCCGCCCTTCTCTCCTAAATATTATGGAGTTTTAGGATTTTTTTTCTATTAAATGAATATTATTTGAGTTCTACTAGTTCTACCAGGATTCTCTTAACTCTCACTATAAATGATGACACTGATAGGCTTCAAAATAGACTTTAGAAAAGAGAGAAACACAAGTCTCTCATAAGTTTTTAATATTGCTATTCTGTTAGAAAGTAGTGAAAATTTATTTATTAGAATAAGTTATATTTTCTACAAATAACAATTCTGCCGATTTTTATTTCAGATAAAGTTTTACTTTCCCACTGAAAGCAAAGGAAATAATTTTAGTTTTGTGTTTGATTCAAAAGTTTTTGAGCCCATACTTAAAGCAGTTCGTGGTACGAGAATAGCGAAGAAGGTTGTTTGGTTGAAAGTCGGGAACATTTAGGATCCATATAGCCCAAAACACAAGCGCGGTTTCAGGAATGTTTATTACTATAAATATCATAAACCGACTCAGTTTTCAAAATTTTAATTTTTTGTTGTACAAGAAAATCATTTTCAAACTATATTTCTTTTAACAATTGGTATTGGAGCTAAGTTGTACTATATTTATAGTATAAACCGATACTAAAATTTCCTCTCTTTCTCATGTGATTAATTTTTTTATAAAATGTGGCATTCTTGTAATTATCAGCATGTTTAGGGATATATATGAGAATGAATTTATGTTATTATATATGATAAAGTAATTTTGACAAAGTTGTGATTCCTAGAATTTTGGTTGTAATTATTATTAATTTTGGGTATGTAATTAGATCGTAGACTATCATTTCCACGCATGATTTATTCATTTTATTATTTTGGAATAATTTATGTAAGTCGAAAACAAACATAAGTATTATGTAACCAATACTTTTGATGGAGCCTAGATGGCCAACAGCGGTGGTCGATGACGGTCGATGGTGGCTAGCGATAGTCACCGACGGCCCGATAGAGGCCAACGAAGGTGGTCGGCGATGGCTCAACCATACTAGGGGCGGTGGTCATTAACGATCCTGTAGTGGTTGAATGAAGGTAGCTCGGTGATGGTCGATAACGACAAACGTCAATGTAACAATGATGACGGTGATGTGAACTCTAGTGAAAACAGAAGTCCGTGTTGGAAAATTAGGGACCCAAAGTATGTTTTCAGATTGACTTTTAGAATTTCATTATTTTTCTAGGATGAAATCATGGAAACTTTGGTTGGTAGAGTCATTTAAATTTTATGCTTTTATTTATGATAGGATGATAAGATTTATTTGACTACAAATATATGTTCATGCATATGTATGATAAACATGTCATATAGTTAAGGGAAAGAATGCCACATGTATTTGTCATGCATTTATTAATCATTCATGATTGAAACCGAACATTAAAAACCTTACATGCTTTTTAAAAGATTGAGTAGGAGAAGGACTTTAAATAAGACCTACGACCTCCATCAATGATATCTTGTAATGGTATAACAATTTAACTACCCCCAAGGTAGGATTGCCATGTGGATCTCATGGGGGAGATTTCCTGAAAGTAAGAAGAATTATCTTGTAATTGTATGATAGTTGGCCAACCACGTTGTAGGTATTATCATGCAATATAACAAGAAGTTTTTGTTCAAAGAGGACAACTAGTCACTGCATGTCACTTAGTGAGATTGCCCCATGATTACTCATTTGTGGTACATGATGTGATAGGTGTTGAGTTGATGGTTATACATTTAAGATCTTCTAGTTAAGTAACTTCTTACGAAGCTGTTCTAAAAAGCTGTTCTACTTAAGTTAGAATGATAGTAAAATGTTAAGCGATTATTAGTACATGTGAATACCTAAGGAATTAGGTTCACACATTAATTGGATGGAAATACATGTTCTTACTAGTACATTAAGATTTCTCATGGTGACTCAATTCAATGGGTGTAGATATCATCGTTACAATGACTTAAAAATGTTTTCAACGTTTAATGTAAGACGCATGCATCACCTTAATGTGTATCATTTGTTGCAAAATGTTTTCAAAATATTTTCTTAATACAAAGATATTAATGAATGGATATTTTATTTTCAGTTTGAAAATGACACCTACTCTCTTATTAAACATTCTCACTGAGAACAAGCTAAACAGAAATAACTATAAGGGATGGAAAAAAAACCTCATGGTTGCCATGAGCTATGAGAAACTCAAAAAAGTTCTTGATAATAAATGTCCTTCGACCACTCAAGCTAAAACTAAAAAAAATTGGGAGGATTCTAATTGGATAGATCATTGCTATATGCTGGCAAGCGTGACCAACACCCTTTATAAGCAACTAGAGAGTTGGAAGACTACCAAAGCGATTCTAGAAAAACTAGAGGACATGTTCAGAGGCCAAGTTGTTTTGGCTTGATAGTCAACTATAACTAGTTTGATGAATGTCCAACAAAAGCTTGACACTCCGGTTAAAGACCACATGATTACTTTTATGGGATACTTTACCGAGGCTACAGATAATGAGGTCAATTTAGACCAAAACACGCAAATAGAGATGGTGTTCAAAAGCTTATCCAAGTATTTTTCAGGATTAAAAGTCACATATAACCTTGGGAACAAGAATCTAGCACTTACACAACTCAAGAAGAATTTAAAATCCTGTAAGTTGATGTTGAATAGCGATTAACCGATCCAAAAAGTAGAAGAAAACTTAGTATAGGGAAAAGGGAAACACACTACAAGAAACAAGGGTAAGCCCTCTAGGCCACCTCAAGAGGAAAGGAAGAGAATCAAGAAGCCTAAAGACTTATCCAATTCTAAATGTTCCTTCTGTAATAAGAAAAAGACACTTCAAGGTAAATTGTAAAGAGTGGAAGGATTACCTAGCCACTAAAGGCAAAGGTGTGGAAGTCTTTATATAGAAGCTTGCTTAGTGGAAGATTCAATAGACCACTGGGTCATTGGTTCTAGAGCCACTAATCATGTGTGGGTTTCACTACAAGGGTTCGAGGAAACAAAAAACCTTAGAGATAAGAGTCTATCATTATCGACCGGAAATTGGTCAAATATGACAGTTGAAGCAGTTGGAGATGTGCATTTTTATTTTGATAATTTTAGAAAGATTATTTTAAAAGAAATTCTCTACGTACGAAGTTTCAAAAGATACTTAACTTCTGTTGCATGTTTATTTAAAGACAGCTTGATCGTCTGTTTCAATAATAGTATTGAAATTTTTAGAAATTGTACTATTATTTGTAATTGATGGATGTCAAATAATCTTTATTTTATCAAACAAAAGATGTACAATGAATAAGGAACTTAAGATATTAACCAAGAAAGATGTACTATCTTTTATAAAGGATCTCACTCTAACGAGGCGTACCTTTGGCATTCAGGACTTGGTCATATTAACCAAGAAAGAATCACTAGAGTTGTGAAAGATGGAACCTTAAGTTTGCTTAAGGAAATTAATATTCCACAATGTGAATCTTTCTTGGAAGGTAAGGTGACTAAGTGATCTTTTACTTCAAAAAGAATGAGGGTCGTTAAACCCTTAGAACTTGTACACATTGATGTATGTAGCCCCATGAACATCAGTGCTCGAGGTGGATACAATCATTATGTAACCTTTATAGATTATTATTCCAAATATGGGTATATGTACCTAATGCACCATAAAATTTAACTTTTGATCAATTCAAAGAGTTTCGTGTGGAAGTGGATAAACAAGTAGGTTTACCCATAAAGACACTTTGATCTGATCGAAATAGAGAATACTTATCGAATAAGTTCTTAGGATACCTCATAGAGAATATGATATTATCCTAATTAACCTTGTTGGGAAATCCACAATAGAATAGTGTTGCAAAGAGAAAGAATCGAACTTTGTTAGACATGGTTCTATTGATGTTTTGGGGATATGTTTTATAAATGACTTGCTACATTCTAAATGATATACCAACTAATGCTGCACCTAAAACTCCATATAAATTATGGCACGATAGAAAGCCAAGCCTAAAGAATTTTAGGATTTGGGGATGCCTGTAACACCCCAAACCCGGTCAATACGCCATGACTGAATCTGGCATGCCATAGAGGAAAACGTTGTGAAGAAAATCGAGTGAACAATTAAATTTTTGTGAAAAACTCTTTGTTGTTCTATGTTTGTAGAAAACAAGTGTATAATAAATTGAAAGCTAACAATTTACTTTGAAATCTCGTAAATAAATCTTAAAAACTTAGTTGCAAAACCATAGATTAGAAAACCTTTTATAGTTTAAAAGAACCAAAGTGATTAGGTTGAAAACTGTATCGAATGAAAATTTGGAAACTTGAGTTTTGGAAAGTAATAGTATTAATTATCGAAAATACCTAAGTTGTTAAAACTATCAAATGAATTATGTTACCCGATAGTAACGTTTTAAAAACCATCGCATTTTGTAGTTTAGAAAACTTTGTCACATACCATTAATTCAACCATATAATTTGTAAACCATATTTAAATCAAATCCAAAGCGTATAAATATTCCCAAAACATAATTAAAGAGGCCTTATTACAAACCCAAATTAAATCAAAAACCAAATAAAAATAAATTTAAGTACCCAAATAGAAGTTCATGAAAAATCAAACTTTATTGCATGGCCTCCTCGAGCTCATCCGGCTCCTCATCCGCGATCTCAGGAATCACCCGAAATGATAAGGAGAAGGTGAGTCACCAAGACTCGATGCATAATCCTCTCCCGGGTAATAGCCACGTACTTACACAAATTATAACCAAGCAATATATATATATGATGCACCCAACCTAGCCATCCGAAAACTCCTTATTCTACCCCATGTGGTACCAAACCACTGGTGGTGCCAAACCACTGGTGACCAATGTCACGATATTCAATATTGTGATACCAAATCACTGGTGACCCAAAGTCACAAATAATCGATTGTGGGGCCAACCCACTTGTGATACCAAATCACCGGCGACAATCCCATATCTCAAAAAGTGGGGCCAACCCACTGTGGTATTAAACCACAGGGGGAGTCGTTATGAGGTGCCAAACCTCTAGTGTCCCAAAGACACAAATGTGATACCAAATCACTGGTGACCAAAGTCACGAATAATCAAATTGTGGGGCCAACCCACTTGTGATACCAAATCACTGGCGACAATCCCGTATCTCAAAAGTGGGGCCAACCCACGGTGGTTTTAAACCATAGGGACGAGTCGCTATGAGGTGCCAAACCTCTAGTGTCCCAAAGACACAAATGTGATACCAAATCACTGTTGACCAAAGTCACAAATAATCCAATTGTGGGGCCAACCCACTTGTGATACCAAATCACTGGCGAAAATCCCATATCTCAAAAGTGGGGCCAACCCACGGTGGTTTTAAACCACAGGGACGAGTCGCTATGAGGTGCCAAACCTCTGGTGTCCCAAAGACACAAATGTGAGACCAAATCACTGGAGGTACCAAACCTCTGGTGTCCGAAGACACGAATATCAATCTTCCCCCTCCTCTCATATCACCCATCACAATGCAATATTTGAACAAATCATGTCAACATACTTTATTATGAATCACATAACAAATATATCATAAATCGTAGATCATGATTTCAATCCACATGTATTAACAACATATAGAAACGGACTTACCCGAATCCTCATTCATACCATTATGGTATAATATCAAGATCTCATCGTTTTCCCACTTTGATAATATAATTAGTAAATTAATATTATAAATACATATACATAACCGAGTTATAAAGTGTGTAAGGTACACACATTTCACCAACACAAAAACTAACTTCCGGAGATCCGATCTACCGCATTAGATCACCTTGTCCTACAATCGGCCAATACTTAGATTATAAACAAAGGCCATTCGGCCATACCACTAAATCCCAATGAGTTATCACTTGAAATACCGAGTCTTACCTAAAAGCTTACCCAAAACAATTGACAAAGAAACGAGGCTTAGATTGATTGCTTCCAACGTCCAGAGGAGCCTAAAAGAATAATCGGTTCCTAAAATGGTTAGAACCTTGAAACAAATGCCCATAGGTTCGGCCTTTGTTCAAGAAAACGACATAGAAAAGAGAAAGAAATGAAGGAAAAACGGCCATGAACACTTACCCTTTTCCAAAATCGATTGAAGAAAACCTAAAACGAATGCCTACCCTTGATGATATTCGGCCAAGACAAATCAAAAAGGGAGTGGGAAGTTTCGGCAATATGGTTATGAAAGAAGAAAGATATGTGAATAAAAAGTAAGGAAGTATGTGAGTAGAAAAGAGAGTAAAAATAAGAGGGAGAGAGGATTCAGTTTAATCAACAATGGAAGAAAGAAAAGAGAGAGTTTGGAGATGAGAGATTCGGCCAAAAGAAAGAAAAAGAATAAGAGAGAAAATAGGATTAAAAGATTCGGCCAACACCTATTTTACCAAGAAGAAAAGTGCAAAAAAATGCACAAAGTTCAAATGTAGTTTTGGTTTCAAAAGGACAATTGAAAGAAAGAAAATGGTATTTGGTTCAAACAAAATGAGGCTAAAAACCAAAAGCAAATTTGCACCAAAAGCACAATACACATTCGGCCAAGGTGGGAGTTTTTGGAGAGAAAGAAAAACAAATGCCAAAAGATGCACAAATGCAAAAGTTGACCAAATATCACCCCCCAAACCACCTAACAACATTCGGCCACCCCCCTAGCCACACATGCCGCCCACATACATGCACTAAAGGCCTTGGAATAGTTTCCAAAACATCTTCCTTAAGCCAAGCCTTATGTCCCCCCATCCTTCCATAACCTTAAGATTCATTTCCCAAAGTATAAACTTTCCTTAACCAAAATTCAACTTACCAAAAATTTGAAAGTCCAACCTTCCATATGTAAAGCTTGACCGTCCATTAATGCTAGGATACACAAAAATAAAGTCTTCAAAATGCTAATCATGCTACTCGAATCTCTTCCCACAAGCAACCTTTCAAGCTCCTTATCCACTATGCCACTAACTCCCTTGTGCTTTAACTTAACACTTAAATTAACTTAAGTGTTAAGCTCACTTAATCCACTTTACTAAATTTTCTATACTAAAAATTATTCTAGCTTAGCTAATAATTCCAAATTTTCACACAAATATACTAAATACACAATAACAATCATTTCCAAGCTAACACAAGTAACAACATGATGCTCTAATATTTTTAGGATGTTACAATTCTACCCCCTTAAGAAAATTTCGTCCTCGAAATTACCTGATCAAAAGAGTTGAGGATACTGCTGCCTCATCATATCCTCCGGTTCCCACTTAGCTTCTTCCACGCCATGATTCCGCTATAAAACCTTCACTAAAGGAACTGACTTCTTGCGCAAAACTTTCACGTCTCGATCTAGAATCTGCACAGGTTCCTCTTCCACCGTCAAATCTAGACTCACCTCTATTTCCTCTACTGCCACAACATGCGATGGATCGAAACGATAAGCGTCTAAGCATGGAGACATGAAACACATCGTGAATCGACTCACTCACGATGGCAACTCGAGCTGATAAGCTCACCGGTCCCACTTGTCTCAACACCTTATACGCCCAATAAACCTTGGACTTAACTTGCCTTTTCTCCCAAATCTTAACACTTTCTTCCATGGAGAGACCTTCAGAAAAACTTTGTCACCCACGGCAAACTCTATATCTCTCCGCTTGAGATCGGCATATGACTTCGCTATCCGGCTTCCTTCCTTGACGAGCTCAATCATCTTAACCTTATCCTCGCCTCGCAACCAACTCGGTCTTAACATCCGACGCTCACCCAACTCGGTCCGGCATGTAGGTGTGCGACACCTCCTACCATACAACGCCTTATATGGTGCCATCTTAATGCTTTCCTAATAACTATTGTTGTATGCAAACTCAGCTAACGGCAAAAACTCTTCCCAGCTGCCTCTGAAGTCCAAAACACATCCTCTCAACATATCCTCTAAAATCTGAATAACCTTTTTGATCGCCTGTCGATCGTGGATGAAATGCGGTACTGAAATCCAACCGCGTACCCAAAGCCTGATGTAACGCTCTCCAAACCTCGACGTAAATCTTGGATCCCTATCCGAGATGATCGACACAGGTACACTGTGCAACCTTACTATCTCAGCCACATACAACTTAGCTAACCTATGAAGCGAGTAATCCACCCTTACAAGAATGAAATGAGCTGACTTAGTCAGACGATCCACAATCACCCAAACTGAATCCTTCTTACTAGGCGTAAGAGGTAATCCACTGACAAAGTCCATAGTGATTCTTTCCCACTTCCACTGTGGAATCTTCACCGGCTGAAGTAACCCAGATGGTAACTGATGTTCAGCCTTGACTTGCTGACACGTCAGACATTTGCTCACAAACTCAATTACCTCCTGCTTCAGACTTGGCCACCAAAACTGCTCTCTTAAATCCCGATACATCTTGTTACCTCCAGGATGCATAGCGTATGGACTGCTATGTGCATCCCGAAGAATCCTTTGTCTCAACTCAACATCCTTCGGCATACAACACAAAACTCCATCACTGGACAAACTATAATCCTCTAAACTTCCGTTCTGAACCCGTAACCTCCGATCATTCAAACCATCATCCACTAACTGTTTATCCTTGATTTGCTCTAACCAAGTCGGCTTGACTTGCAATTCAGCCAAAAGACTCCCATCGTCATATAAGCTAAGACGAGTAAACATCGATCTTAAGTCAGATACAACCTTACGGCTCAACGCGTCTACCACCACGTTAGCCTTGCCCGGATGATACTCAATCGAACAGTCGTAGTCCTTTAACAACTCAATCCATCTACGCTGCCTCAAATTCAAATCCTTCTGAGTCAAAAGATACTTAAGACTCTTGTGATCCGTGTAGACTACCGACTTCTCTTCATACAAATAGTGTCTCCAAATCTTCAAAGCGAAAACCACTGCAGCTAATTCCAAGTCATGCGTCGGATAATTAACTTCATGTGGTCTCAACTGTCGAGATGCATAAGCCACTACCTTCCCTTCTTGCATCAGCTCACATCCCAAACCAGTATGTGATGCATCACAGTAAACCGTGAATTCCTTGCCTGCTTCAGGTTGAATCAAAACCGGAGCTTCAGTCAGAATCTTCTTCAACTTGTCAAAACTTTCTTGCTGCTTCTTAGTCCACACAAATGGAACTCCTTTCCTCAATAACTTGGTCATAGGTATGGCGATCAAAGAAAATCCTTCCACAAATCTTCGGTAATACCCCGCCAGACCTAGAAAACTCCGAATCTCAGCCACTGACTTAGGCGGCTTCCAATCCAATACTGCCTCAATCTTCCGAGGATCCACTCTAATCCCCTCAGCTGATACTACGTGACCCAAGAAAGTCACCTCCTTAAGCCAGAACTCGTACTTACTAAATTTGGCATACAGCTACTTTTCCCTCAGAATCTGCAACGCTACTCGCAAATGCGCATCATGCTCCTCTTTTGACTTTGAGTATACCAAAATATCATCTATAAATACCACAACAAATTGATCCAAAAACTGCTGGAATACCTGATTCATCATATCCATGAATGTTGCTTGCGGCGCATTAGTCAACCAAACGGGCATCACCGAAATTCATAATGCCCGTGATCGAGTACGAAATGCCGTCTTATGGATATCACCTCTTTCACCTTTAGTGATGATATCCGACCTTAAATCAATCTTGGAGAAAACCGCGCCCTTTAAGCCGATCAAACAAGTCATCTATCCTCGGCAAGGATACTTGTTTTTGATCGTCGACTTCTCACTCAAGCGAGATAGTCTATACACATCCGCATTGTACCATCCTTCTTCTTGACACTAAGTACTGGTGCTCCCCATGGTGAAACACTTGGTCGAATGAAACCTCGATCCAACAACTCCTGAATCTGAGTCTTCAATTCCACTAATTCCTTCGGTGCCATCCTATACGGAGAAATAGACACTGGCGCAGTTTCGGGTAGCAAATCTATTCCAAATTCAACTTCACGATCCGGATCCCGGAAGTTCTTCTGGAAATACGTCCGCATATTCGTTTACCATTCGAACATTCCCTACAGTAGACTTCTTAGCCTCCAACGCATACACATGGAGCACAAATGCCTCACAGCCCTTTCTGACCAACTTCACCGCTTTCAACGTAGATACCACGTTGGATAGATAATCTCTTCTATTACCTATCATAACCACTTCTTCGCCATCAGCTGTCTTCAAAACCATGCGCTTAGCAGCGCAATCCAAACTGGCTTGGTACTTGACCAGCCAATCCATCCCAAGAATCAGATCAAACTCCCCAAATGGCAGTTCCATCAGATTAGCTACGAACACTACCCCTTGGAGTTCTAGGGGTACATCTCTATACAGCTTATTTACTTCTACAGAGTGACCTAGAGGACTAAGTACGGTCATCTTCCTAGAAGTAGTCTCAGAATCTAAGTTCATGGTCTTTACAATGCTACTAGCAACATACGAATGTGTCGAACCCACATCTATCAAAGCAGTATATGGCACACCAAAGATTAAGAACCGGTTATGACGTCCGGTGCGTCTCCCTCCTCTCGGCGTCTCATTGCGTACACCAAAACCAATCTGTCTTTACCTCGGTGTTGCGGCACTCTCTCGCCAGATGCTCCACGGCCTCGACTGAACCATTACTTCCTCTACCATTACCGACCCTCTTTGCGGTGGCGGTCCTTCCTTCTGAATCGAGCACGACCTTGACCCTCGGTCGATTCTGGCGCTAGCTTTGGTGGGCGGTCTCTCACGATGATCCAAATGAGCCACACTCGAAACATCCTTTCCCTCCGGTCCAAAGATTCACCCCAATGAAATTTCCGTGCTCGGTTTACACTCGTGATGGTCCCCGATTAGCGATGCAAGCATCCTGCATCGATTTGGCCCACTCTACCTAGCCTCTTACGAGAATTACCGGCTGACCCGGATGATCCATAACCTCTCTTATGCTTATTCCGGTCGTAACTCTGCCTTCCAGATTCCTTTATTCCTTCGGCTATCTTAGCCTTTTCAACCAACGTAGCAAATTCTCGCTTCTGATGTGGAGCAATCAGCAATCTCAGCTCGTCCTTTAAACCGTCCTCGAACCAGACACATCGCTCGTGCTCCGAAACCACGATACCTCCAGCATACCGGCTCAGTCTTAAAAATTCTGCCTCATATTCTGATATGGACTTACTACCTTGGACCAAACTCAGAAATGCCTTACGCTGCACATCAATGTAATTAGACCCAACGTATTTCCGACGTCATACGCCTTGAAATAATCCCAAGTGAGATCCTCAAATTGCAAAGACCATTCCGTACCGTGAGCCACCACTGATATGACTCATCCCGAAGAAGCGACACAATCCCTTTCAGCTTGTCCTCAATACTCAAATCCAAATCATCCATGATTCGCTCCGTCGCCTCTAGCCAATATTCAGCCGCACTGGGAGCTACGCCTGAAACACCTCGAAATACCTCCGCTCTATTGGATCGGAGTCGCTCGGGTACAGATTTCTGAGCTCCCGTGCCTCCACCCATTCCAGCTACCCTCTCAAGGACTCGTAGCACCGCCTGAGACACTACGTCATCCCCCGTTTGATCCTGATGCTCAACTCCAACCGCTGGTGGTGGTGGTACCTCATTTTCGGATCCTCGACCAGACCTCAATGGTTCAGACACAGCCATCCTACCACGACCGTGTCCACGAGTAATACGACCTCGACCTCGAGTACTCATGTATAAAGTCTCGACTTATCTAATTTAAAAGTTTTATGCATTAGTCAATATTCCACTTTCTTGAAAGCACAGTTTTATGAAAAGTTTTAATAAGAGGTTGTTTCGCGAGTACACCAAACCTATAGTTTTGGGTCTCTAAAATAGTTTCTACTACTATACAATCATATCATCATCATCATATCATATCATCAAAATCAACAGTTTGATGTACTTACCAGGGCAGATTGATGCCGGAGACTCGGGGCCATGCCTTTCCAACCATAAAATTTTCAACAAAACATTTTAAAACCATACTTTAAAACATTTTGGGCCTCGGGCCCATTGCCGAGCTTTTGAACTTGGCTCTAATACCAATTTGTAACACCCCAAACCCGGTCAATACGCCATGACCGAATCTGGCATGCCATAGAGGAAAACGTTGTGAAGAAAATCGAGTGAACAATTAAATTTTTGTGAAAAACTCTTTGTTTTTCTATGTTTGTAGAAAACAAGTGTATAATAAATTGAAAGCTAACAATTTACTTTGAAATCTCGTAAATAAATCTTAAAAACTTAGTTGCAAAACCATAGATTAGAAAACCTTTTATAGTTTAAAAGAACCAAAGTGATTAGGTTGAAAACTGTATCGAATGAAAATTTGGAAACTTGAGTTTTGGAAAATAATAGTATTAATTATCGAAAATACTTAAGTTGTTAAAACTATCAAATGAATTATGTTACTCGATGGTAACGTTTTAAAAACCATCGCATTTTGTAGTTTAGAAAACTTTGTGCACATACCATTAATTCAACCATATAATTTGTAAACCATATTTAAATCAAATCCAAAGCGTATAAATAATCCCAAAACATAATTAAAGAGGCCTTATTACAACCCCAAATTAAATCAAAAACCAAATAAAAATAAATTTAAGTACCCAAATAGAAGTTCATGAAAAATCAAACTTTATTGCATGGCCTCCTCGAGCTCATCCGGCTCCTCATCCGCGATCTCAGGAATCACCTGAAATGATAAGGGAGAAGGTGAGTCACCAAGACTCAGTGCATAATCCCTCTCCCGGGTAATAGCCACGTACTTACACAAATTATAACCAAGCAATATATATATATATATGATGCACCCAACCTAGCCATCCGAAAACTCCTTATTCTACCCCATGTGGTACCAAACCACTGGTGGTGCCAAACCACTGGTGACCAATGTCACGATATTCAATATTGTGATACCAAATCACTGGTGACCCAAAGTCACAAATAATCAAATTGTGGGGCCAACCCACTTGTGATACCAAATCACTGGTGACAATCCCATATCTCAAAAGTGGGGCCAACCCACGGTGGTATTAAACCACAGGGACGAGTCGCTATGAGGTGCCAAACCTCTAGTGTCCCAAAGACACAAATGTGATACCAAATCACTGGTGACCAAAGTCACGAATAATCCAATTGTGGGGCCAACCCACTTGTGATACCAAATCACTGGCGACAATCCCATATCTCAAAAGTAGGGCCAACCCACGGTGGTTTTAAACCACAGGGACGAGTCACTATGAGGTGCCAAACCTCTAGTGTCCCAAAGACCCAAATGTGATACCAAATCACTGGTGACCAAAGTCACGAATAATCCAATTGTGGGGCCAACCCACTTGTGATACCAAATCACTGGCGACAATCCCATATCTCAAAAATGGGGCCAACCCACAGTGGTTTTAAACCACAGGGACGAGTCGCTATGAGGTGCCAAACCTCTGGTGTCCCAAAGACACAAATGTGATACCAAATCACTGGAGGTACCAAACCTCTGGTGTCCAAAGACACGAATATCAATCTTCCCCCTCCTCTCATATCACCCATCACAATGCAATATTTGAACAAATCATGTCAACATACTTTATTATGAATCACATAACAAATATATCATAAATCGTAGATCATGATTTCAATCCACATATATTAACAACATATAGAAATGGACTTACCCGAATCCTCATTCATACCATCATGGTATAATATCAAGATCTCATCGTTTTCCCACTTTGATAATATGATTAGTAAATTAATATTATAAATACATATACATAACCGAGTTATAAAGTGTGTAAGGTACACACCTTTCACCAACACAAAAACTAACTTCCGGAGATCCGATCTACCGCACTAGATCACCTTGTCCTACAATCAGCCAATACTTAGATTATAAACAAAGGCCATTCGGCCATACCACTAAATCCCAATGAGTTATCACTTGAAATACCGAGTCTTACCTAAAAGCTTACCCAAAACAATTGACAAAGAAACGAGGCTTAGATTGATTGCTTCCAACGTCCAGAGGAGCCTAAAAGAATAATCGGTTCCTAAAATGGTTAGAACCTTGAAACAAATGCCCATAGGTTCGGCCTTTGTTCAAGAAAACGACATAGAAAAGAGAAAGAAATAAAGGAAAAACGGCCATGAACACTTACCCTTTTCCAAAATCGATTGAAGAAAACCTAAAATGAATGCCTACCCTTGATGATATTCGACCAAGACAAATCAAAAAGGGAGTGGGAAGTTTCGGCAATATGGTTATGAAAGAAGAAAGATATGTGAATAAAAAGTAAGGAAGTATGTGAGTAGAAAAGAGAGTAAAAATAAGAGGGAGAGAGGATTCAGTTTAATCAACAATGGAAGAAAGAAAAGAGAGAGTTTGGAGATGAGAGATTCGGCCAAAAGAAAGAAAAAGAATAAGAGAGAAAATGGGATTAAAAGATTCGGCCAACACCTATTTTACCAAGAAGAAAAGTGCACAAAAGTGCACAAAGTTCAAATATAGTTTTGGTTTCAAAAGGACAATTGAAAGAAAGAAAATGGTATTTGGTTCAAACAAAATGAGGCTAAAAACCAAAAGCAAATTTGCACCAAAAAGACAATACACATTCGGCCAAGGTGGGAGTTTTTGGAGAGAAAGAAAAACAAATGCCAAAAGATGCACAAATGCAAAAGTTGACCAAATATCACACCCAAACCACCTAACAACATTCAGCCACCCCCTAGCCACACATGCCGTCCACATACATGCACTAAAGGCCTTGGAATAGTTTCCAAAACATCTTCCTAAAGCCAAGCCTTATGTCCCCCCATCCTTCCATAACCTTAAGATTCCTTTCCCAAAGTATAAACTTTCCTTAACCAAAATTCAACTTACCAAAAATTTGAAAGTCCAACCTTCCATATGTAAAGCTTGACCGTCCATTAATGCTAGGATACACAAAAATAAAGTCTTCAAAATGCTAATCATGCTACTCGAACCTCTTCCCACAAGTAACCTTTCAAGCTCCTTATCCACTATGCCACTAACTCCCTTGTGCTTTAACTTAATACATAAATTAACTTAAGTGTCAAGCTCACTTAATCCACTTTACTAAATTTTCCATACTAAAAATTATTCTAGCTTAGCTAATAATTCCAAATTTTCACACAAATATACTAAGTACACAATAACAATCATTACCAAGCTAACACAAGTAACAACATGATGCTCTAATATTTTTAGGATGTTACAATGCCCGTCCCACGTATTGGACAAAGATGCGAAGAAGTTGGATTCACGGACAAAATTATGCATGTTTGTGGGATATCCTAAAGGATGAAGGGTGGTTTGTTTTATAACCTAAAAGAGCAAACAATTATAATGTCAACTCATGCTACCTTCCTAGGGGAAAGTTACATGAACGAATTTTAACCTTAAAGTAAAGAAGAACTCGAGGAACTTTTGAGAAATACACAAAACCCTCTAGTAGCAATTTTAGATCCAACTCCTGATATTAAACCTGCAAACGATCAGTAGTGTAGGGAGCTTCATCGTAATTGGAGGGTCTCTCATAGGCCTGAGTTCTTCCAGTCTGGTAAATGTGTTTTTAACATTGAGCTTGTCGAATAGGAAGATGATAACTCACTCACATTTAACGAAGCGGTGCAGAGTACAGATTCCAAGGGGAAATAGCTATGAAAGCTGATATGGATTCTATGAAATTGAACTCAGTGTAGGAACTCATAGACTTACTAAAGGGGTAAAACCTTTAAGGTGTAAATGGATTTGCAAGAAGTAATGAAATGTGGATGGAAAAGTGGAAACTTATAAGGTTAGCCTTGGGTTCCCCTCTTTTAGGTCATACTTAGGGTGTTTATATAGGCTTCGAAATGTGTTTCTTCGCCCCTAAGTATCCTAATCCGAGTGAAATTTCTTTTTGTCACGACAGGGACACGCCCATGGCACACGCCCGTGTAAATCGTGGCCAGACTGTGTTTGATACTGTTGAATGAGGCAGGACCGTGTGGTCTTGGGCCCAGGCCATGTGGATTTCATGATATGGCCCATTTACTCCGTTTAGGCCCGTTTTCCGTTCTTTTCATCATCCGGTGCTCTCCTGAGTGTTAAACATGAAAACAAAGGATTAAGAGCACCAGATTACATAATTCAAGGCTTAAATAATCGAAAAGCATGCTAAATGTGGGCTTAAAATATGTTACTATTACAGTTGATCAAATACCCCCACACTTAAGCTTTTGCTTGTCCTTAAGCAAAATTCTCAACTTACAATTAAAATGAACTTCCTTGATTTCATAATATTCATCCGTAATGTTTTGTCATAATTCAAAGTTAATTCATACATTGATAATTTAACTCAAAGAGTCCTAAAGATTCAAACAATCTAAGTCATACATTTGTAGTACGAAAACATAGGTGTTTCCCCTTATCTAAATAATCACCTTTGGTTCAAAACTTACAAGGATTGATATTCTCACTAAAGATTCGCTCAAATCACTTGAAGTGTTTAAGGTTCAAAATTAAGCACTTAAAAGTCAAATATGAAGAGTTAATCCCATAAGCTTGCATGAAAATCAAATCTCCACCACTATAATATGAGATGATGCACAAATCAAAAGGTCTTTAACAGGGTTGTAACAGGACTTGGGTTAAAGGTGTGGATAAAAGCTGAATTAGAGGGTTAGAATCGAGATTGATTTGACAAATTACCTAACTAGAAAAATGAACTAATCAATTGAAAACTTACAATACGAGCTTTTTCTTACAGATTTGAAATTTAAACATGTAAGCTCACTTAGTAGAACTATAATGACTATACTTCAATTTTTTTTAAGAACAAGTCAAATACATAATAAAAGATGAATTCAAATAATAAAATAATTAGGCAACTGATCAAATCAGATCTCGACAAAAAGGGTAGTTAAGGGATGGTGATAACAAATACAAAGGGTTTTGGGTTAATATTAGTGGGTGAGTCAATAAAAAGGGTTGTTAGGATTAAAAAGGGTTCACTAGGGGTTAATTATGAAGGTAGGCTTTTAGTGGAGCAAGTGGGTTAAAACCTAGGTGCCTTTATCATCTCTGTATATCAAACCAAAGGTGTGGTCTCGACATGTATAATCGAAGCAAGTTCTAGAATAACAAATCAATGTTGACGCACTCATAATCAAAAAGTGAGCAAGGAAAAGAATACATGCTCTAAAAGGCTCAAAATCTCATAAAAATTATGGGTAATTGATATCAACCTCGTAAATTTCAAACTTCAAGGTAACATTCAGATTTAGGTAGACAACCTAGAAAAATTTTTAATTTCTGAAAAATAGACTTATCATGCTTGATTCTCTTGTCTCCTAAAATTTAAATCATCACTGCACAATTATCAATGATTTAATCCAAAACATATCAATAAAAATCATAAATCATAAGAAATTCAATTCTAATAATAATATGAGAAACTTACTTTAGAATAAGGCATAATTCAGGGATTTTCAAATAATACTATAGTTAACCCCCCACACTTAAGATGTACATTGCCCTCAATGTACAAAGATAGATAATATCAAAATAATCATAAAATTATAAGATGGGGAGAGAAGTGAAACTTCCTGAATTTTGGATGAAGTCAATGAAAAGAAATCGGATAGGATTGGAGGTGAACGTTGGGAAGCGTCTCGAACTGTTTGAAATTGAATCCTCGAAGCAGCCGTCCTGATTTTATTGTATCCTAAGCTAAATCTAAATGGCATGAAGAATAAGAAGAAAATAATAAAGAAAATAAAAATAAAAAAATAAAAGTAAATAATGGAAAATGAAAGAAGAAAGACAATTGGGAAAGAGAAAGGAAGAAGGGGTGTTTAAATATAGATGCAGCCCGTGTTTTGGGAAATATTTTGTCCTGTTGCCACACTTCTATGGCCACGCCCTTTTACCTACCTGTGCTACCCACACGGCCATGGCCACGACTGTGTGCAAGGCCGTGTGGGTATGGAAACCTACGCCTAAATACGAAAAGAAATAAAACGAAACTAGTTAGTAGCGTTAGTGCTTAGGTTGCCTCCCGAGAAGCGCTTGTTTAAAGTCTTGAGCTAGACTTACCTCTCATTTACATAATCATGGTGGTTTGAGGAGGTGAAAATCCTTTCTCATGCGATTAATTCGGTTATTGATATAAAGCTTAAGTCGAGTAGTGTTTACCTTAAAGGTGCTGATTTTAGGACTAGTTACCTCGACTGTTCCATCTGGGAAGATTTTGAGTACCTGATCTCCTATCTTAAGCTGGGTTGTCCCATCATTAAGTTCTTCGTGGAGTTGCCTCGTTTTTGCTTTGTGTGTTTTTAGTCTTTCCTTGAAGTGCGTCTTCCATTCGTCTAGTTCATCGATCTGAAGCTTTCGTTCCTCATGAATTTCTTCTTTATCGACACAAGGTCTAGGATCTGGCATCTGCAAAACAGCTCCAAGAAATGACAAGTTAATATGAAATTTCTTTGAAAGTTTAAAAGACTTACCGAGTTGTTCCTCTGTATGGTCTTTCTTTGTCACATTGGGGTATGGCACACGGGGTTGGTACTCTGTAATTACCGTGTTTGGTAAATCATGGCTTACATCAACCTTAGCTTCACTTACCACAGGCTCTTGCCTTGGGTCAGATTCCACTAACCTTTCACTGTCATGAGTTGTTACGGCTTGAATTTGCTCCTTTGGGTTAGTCTCGGTGTTGCTTGGTAGGCTTCCTTGTGGTCTTTCAAAGATCTGCTTAGCAAGTTGCCCTAACTGATTCTCGATCCTTTGAATCGATGCTTATTGTTTTGTTTCTATATTTTGGAAACGTGTTTCTGTGGCTGCTATGAATTTTGTTAGCATCTCCTCAAGGTTCGACTCATCTTCCTGTTGGTGAGGTGGTTGTTGAAAATTTGGAGGAAGTTTCGGTCTTTGGCTACTATGATCATCCCACGAGAAATTGGGATGGTACCTCCAGCCTGCATTATAAGTGTCACTATAAAAATTATTTTGAGGTCTAGAATAGTTACCCATATAGTGGACTTGTTCATTCTCCATGCCATATCCGTATGGTAGGTACTCAAGATTCGCCACACCTCCACTTGTTTCGCACTGCATAACTGGATGTACTTGCGAAGAACCGTATAAACCATCAATTTTTTTATGTAACATCTCTACCTGGTTTGATAGCATGGTTACTGGGTCGAGGTTGTAGATATCGGCTGCTTTTGTTGGCTTTGTCCTCATAACTTGCCACTGATAGTTATTCAGTGCCATCTCCTCTATCTGCAATAATCAAATAAAAGAAAAATTAGTAAAGTGAAAATAATAATAATAAAAATAATAATAATAATAATAATAATAATAATAATAATGGCTAAAGTAATAAAAATTGAGCTTTCTTAATATTTTAGTTCCCCGGCAACGGCGCCAAAAACTTGATCGTTGTTTTATGCGATGTCAAAGTCTTAAAATTTATATAAAGAATTATCGAACCTGGAAACTAACTATGACAATGATTTGAGGCAAGTGCACCTATCGAACAATAGTATAGTTAAGGCAAGACCGGATTGTCGAACCTAAAGGAACCAAAAGTACTAATACTAACTTTCTTTTTATTATTTAGCCTAAGGATTGAATGAATTTTATTTTTATCTAATCTAAAATTAACTAACTGCTAAACTAAAGATTCTAAGACAAAGAAGAATGAAATTGGGAAAATAACTTTGAGGAAAAACCAATTGATTAAGACGATACCCAAGGAAGAATCCACCTAGACTTCACTTGTTATCTAACTTTGAACCAGAGGATTTATTCATTTGAATTGATCCATAAGATTCCCTAAGTTATATTAATCCCTCTCTCGAGGCAACTAACGTCTAACACTAGGTTGATTAATTGAAATCTCTTTCTAATTAAAACCCCTAGAATTACATTAACTCGATCTATGGACTCCCATATTAGGTTTCACCCTAACCCGGCAAAATCTTGTCACCCTATCTCTAGGCGTGCGATCAACTCGAGGACAAGGCCAACAAAAGCTGCCAATGTTTTCAACCTCGACGTAGTAACCATGCTATCAAATCAGGTAGAAATGTTAAATAAAAAGATTGATGGTTTATGTGGTTCTTCGCAGGTACATCCAGTTATGCAGCGCGATATGAATGTAGGAGGGATGAGGAATACAGAATATCCAGCTTACAACCCGGGCACAGAAAATGAGCAAGTTCACTATATGGGTAATAATTCTAGACCTCAAAATAACCCTTATAGTAATACTTACAATCCAGGTTGGAGGAACCACCCCAATTTTTCATGGGGTTGGTCAAGGAAATCAGAGACAACAACCCCCTCCAAACTTCCAACAACAGCCCTATCCACAGGAAAAGAAGCCGAAACTTGAGAAGATGCTGACAAAATTCATAGAGGTGTCAGAAACACGTTTCTAAAACACCGAAACAACACTTAAAAATCAACAAGCATCGATTCAAGGGATAGAGAACCAATTAGGTCAACTTGCTAAGATCATATCAGAGCGACCACAAGGCAGCTTGCCAAGCAACACAGAAACTAACCCAAAGGAGCAACTTCAAGCCATAGCCGCTCATAATAGTGAGAGGTTAGATGAAAAAAATTTGAGGCAAGAGAAAATGGTAGAGGAAGGTAAGGTTGAAGTAAGTCATGATAAGCCAAAATCGGTAATTAAAGAATACCAACCTCGTATACCATACCCCAATGCGATGAAGAAAGACAACACAGATGAACAATTCGGTAAATTTCTTAAACTTTTAAAGAAATTACATATTAACTTACCTTTTCTTGAAGCTCTTTCGCAGATGCCAGATTCGAGGAAATTTTTAAAAGAGCTCTTGACAAATAAGCGAAAGTTAGACGAGGAGTCGCATGTGGAACTAAACGCAGTATGCTCAGCAATGTTGCAAAATAGACTACCAAGAAAATTAAAAGATCCAGGGAGTTTTACAATTCCATGCTTAATTGGTAGTTTATCTGTTGATAATGCTTTAGCTGATTTAGGGGCAAACATAAATGTTATGCCTTATAAAATGTTTAAACAACTAGATCTAGGGAAACCCAAACAAACTAGGATGAGCATTCAATTAGCTGATAAAACGATTCAAATTCCTAGGGGTATAATTGAAGATGTACTAGTCAAAATTGAAACATTCATATTCCTGGTAGACTTTGTCGTTTTAGACATGGATGAGGATAATAGTATCCCCTTAATTTTAGGAAGACCCTTTTTAGCAACCGCTAGAACTAAAATTGATGCTGGTATAGGATAACTCATACTTCGTGTAGGTGACGAATCAATCAGTGTTCAGGCTCTTGACTCGTCTAGGACATCAAGTAATCAAGGTGAGAAAATTAATTTTATTAATGACCATTTGATTAAATCTTCTTTTCAGGAAGCATCACAGAACTACACAACTGAGCCAGATCATATACCTCATAACAACAAAGAAATAACTCATGAGGAACGATGGCTTTAGATTGATGAACTAGATGAGTGGAAGACACATTTCAAGGAGAAACTAGGAATACATGAAGCAGAACCAACGCCATTCCGTGGGACAAACGAATTTAAGTTCAGAGATCAGGTATTGTTAGATAAGACAGACCCTCGAATCTTCCCTTCCGACCTTAATGCAAATGAAGAAATCCCTTTTAAGGTACTCAATGTTCTCCCATACGGAACAGTCGAGGTAAGTAATCCCACATTTGATACTTTTAAAGTAAATGCCACTCGACTCAAAGTATATCATGATCATAGAACTGATAACATAAGAAAGGATTTTCAACTCCCCAAACCACCATGAATGTGCGAATGAGGGGTAACTCTAGCTTAAGACTATAAACAAGCGTTTCTCGGGAGGCAACCCGAGCATAACCTCATTAATTTTTACATTTTTATTTTTTACTTTTACTTTTCCTTTTTAGCACTTAACTATAAACTAACCAAAGTGCAGATTTCCATACCACACGGCCTTGCATACAACCGTGGCTGTGGCCGTATGGACACCACGGATTTCCGTACTAGCGTTGCAGAAATAGTACAAAACAGGATGAAAAATATCTTCAAGCCACGGGCTCCGATTAAACACCATGACCGTGCGATATAGCCGTAATCGATACTGTTTTATCAACATGGGCGTGGCAACCTGCACATGGGTGTGGGAGAAACGAGCGTAGCATAATACGGTCGGGTGATACGGCCGTGTGACTCAACACGCCCAAGGTACACGGGCGTGGAAATGTACCAGATCTGAGATTTCTATTTAAAACACCCCTCTCCCCTTCTCCCCTACTCCCCATTTCCCTTCTTCCATACCTTTTACATTCCCCTCCCTTTTCATTTTCACCCTTCTTCATTCTCCAAACTCTTGATCCACACTTTATCCATGTCGAAGAAACGGAAGGATCCTAGCACAGTCTCCCTCCGCGAGACTGATCTACATAGGTTCATACCGGCCGCTTTATTAACTCGACAGGACAAGGACCTTTGAGTCCATTTAATTTTTCTTTTCTCTTCTCCTTTATTTTCCTTTTCTTTATTTCTCTTACACTTACTTTAGTCTATTCTATTTTGTTTTCTTTGATTTAGGTTCTAAAGGTTGCTTGGGGATCACCACACCACGGCCTTATAAATCACACCCACTTCACGAACCATCTAACAATAAGGACTTTTTAGTCCACTAATCTTTTCTATTAGTTTCATTTCACTTTTTACATTCTTTCTTTTTCTTTTTCTTTTCTTTAAATAATTAGTATATTTTGAATTATTCTTATTATTTCCTGGCTAATTCTTCACGAGATTCTCAATTTCTTCATCTAGCGTAGAGATTATCGGCGGCTACCACACCACGACCACTACCAACTCAAGGAATCGGTCCAAAATTCAGGAAGTTTCACGTCTCCCTATCTCTTATGATTTCATATACATTTTTATACATTGAGGGTAATGTACATCTTAAGTGTGGGGGGTAAATTTTATTTTGAAAAGTTCCTAACTTTTTGTATTATTCTCAAATCCCTGAATTATGTCTTGTTCTTAAGTAATTTTCTCATATTACCATTAGAATGAAATTTCCTTTGATTTATGATTTTTATTGATATGTTTTGGACTAAGTCATTAATAATTGTGCAGTGATGATTTGAACTTTAGGAAACTAGAGAATAAGTGGTAGTGGTGCGACACGAGATACTGCTGTGAGATCGGAGGCTAAAGCACCTACCAGAACTTATGCTATTCGCGCTCGTGAAGAAGTGTCATCTCCAGATATTATTACCGGTACATTCTCTCTTTATGACACTGATGTAGTTGCATTGATAGATCCCGGATCATCTCATTCATATATATGTGTGAATTTAGTGTCTAGTAAGAATTTACTTGTTGATTCTACTGAGTTTGTTATAAAAGTGCTGAACCCCTTAGGCAAATATGTCCTGGTTGAAAAAGTTTGCAAGAATTTCCCGTTAATGAATCGGGGTTACTATTTTATGGCTGATTTGATGTTGTTGCCGTTTGATGAGTTTGATGTTATTCTGGGTATGGACTTGTTGACATTGCATGATGCAGTAGTAAATTGTAGACGAATGACCATTGAGTTGAAATGTCAGAATAATGAAACTCTTCGAATCAAATCAAATGATTTGAAGGGTCTACCAGCTGTAATTCCGTCGATGTTAGCTTAAAAATATGTGAAACAAGGGAGCAACGCATATCTTGCATATGTACTTGATACAAAAGTGTTAGAATCAAAGATTGAATCAGTACCAGTTGTTTGCGAGTATCCAGATACGTTTTTAGAAGAGTTTCTGGGTTTGCCACCAATAAGAGAGGTTGAGTTTTCTATTAATTTAGTATCGGGAACTTCACCAATATCGATAGCTCCGTATAGAATGGCTTCGACAGGGTTAAAAGAGTTAAAAGCTCAGTTGCAAGAATTAACTGATAGAGGATTTGCAAGGCTGAGTTTCTCACCCTGGGGTGCACCAGTGTTGTTTGTAAAGAAAAAGGATGGTTCTATGAGAATGTGTATAGACTACCGACAGCTCAACAAAGTGACAATCAAAAATAACTATCTTTTGTCGAGAATAGACAATGATGTATGAACATTATGAATTCATTGTTATGCCTTTTTGGATTGACTAATGCTCCTACCATGTTTATGGATTTGATGAATTAGATTTTCAAACTATATTTAGACAGATTTGTTATTGTATTTATTGACGACATTTTGATCTACTCTCAAGAGGATAGTGTTACAGACCTTGAGAGACAAGCAATTATTTGCAAAATTCAGTAAATGTGAGTTTTGGCTCCGAGAGGTTGGATTTTTAGAGCATATCCTTTCAGCCGAAGGTATTAGAGTTGACCCGAGCAAGATTTCTGTAATTATAGATTGGAAACCTCTGAGAAATGTATTTAAAGTCCAAAGTTTTTTGGGACTAGCCAATTACTATCGATGTTTTGTGAAAGGATTTTCTATGATTGCAACACCGATGACTCGATTACTTTAGAAAGATGTAAAGTTCGAATGGTTTGAGAAGTGTCAACAAAGTTTCGAATAGTTGAAAGCGTTGTTGACAGAGGCACCAGTGTTAGTACAGCCTGAACCTGGTAAAGAATTTGTAATTTTTAGTGATGCGTTATTGAACTGTTTGGTTGTGTATTGATGCAAGAAGGCAAAGTAATAGCTTATGCTTCTAGACAGTTGAAGCCGCGTGAAAAGAATTATCTGACGCACGATTTAGTGTTGGTTGCGATTGTGTTCGCATTAAAGATTTGGCGACATCACTTGTTTGGTGAGAAATGTCACATTTATACAGATCACAGGAGCTTAAAATATTTAATGACTCAAAAAGACTTGAACTTGCAACAACGAAGATAGCTTGATGTAACACCCCTTACCCGTATTCAACGCCAGAACTGGGTACGAGGCATTACTAGACTTAACGCACTTTAACATACAACTTTGGGCTATCAAATTTCATTTCCAATATAAAATCTTTCATTCACATTCATAATGTTCTTATTATGGGCCTACGAGGCCTTACACTTTGATAAACCATAATATGTACATATTTTAATCCCACATTTAGCATACGTTTGGATGATTTATCCCCTGAATTGTGGAATTTGATGCTCCTAATCCTTTAAATTGATGTTTATTACTTAGGAGAGCATCAGAGGATGAAAAGAACAAGAAACGGGCCAAAAATGGAGAAATTGGGCCAAAGTAAGAAGTCCACACGGCCTGGAATTCGCCACACGGCCGTGCCACTTTAGTAGACTCAAACACGGCCTGAGCTCGATTTACACGGCCGTGCCACAAGGGCGTGTCCCTACCATAAATCATTTTAATTCCATTCGGATTAGGATACTTAGGGGCCAAGAAAGACATTCCGAAAGCCTATATAAACAGCCTAAGTGTAACCTAAAAAGAAGGAGACCAGAGAGGCGAAGCTAGAGAGGGCTGAATTGTGGGATTTACTCGAAAATAGCCAGTTGATTCATCTCAAGAAGCCAGAATCATCCTCAAGACGGAAGATCTTCCCTTCAATTTCCATCAGGGGGTTTTAGGGTTTTTCTTATGTTTTGTTTTATACTTTCTTCTAAGTTGTATTCTTTCATAAACATGAATTAAACCCCTTAAATACCTGAGGGGGATGAAACCTAAGACGGATCTTGTTATTTTTTTCTGAACTATATGATAAACACTTGATTTGTTTTTAATTATGTGTTCTTAATTCTTGCTTTGATATTTCAGGATATTGATTCATGTATTGATGTGCTTAGGCAGTGGAGCAAAAGTCCTTGTTTAAGAGTAGATCTAACATAGTTAAGCGGAGTTGAGCGCCCTCCTAAAGATAGGATGACGAAAATCTGCCGGATTAGGGTCAAACCTAATATGGGAGTCCATAGATCGAGTTAATGCAACTCTAGGGGTTTTAATTAGAAAGAGATTTCAATTAATCAACCTAGGGTTAGACATTAGTAGCCTCGAGAGAGGTATTAATATAAATTAGGGAATCCTACGGATCAAGTCAAGTGAATAAATCGTCTGGTTCAGGGTTAAATAACAACTGAAGTCTAGGTGGATTCTTCCTCGGGTATTATCTTAATCAATTGGTTTTCCCAAAAGTTTTTCCCCAATTCATTCTCTGTGTCGTAGCATCTTTAGCTTAGTAATTAGTTAGTTTTAGATTAAACATCGATTCCCTTAATTCTTCGACTAAATAATAGAAAGATAGTAATAATTAGTACTCTTGGTCCTTGAGGATACGATATTTCCGGTCTTGCCATAGCTATACTACCAAACGATAGGTGTGCTTGCCTTATTCCTTGTCATAGTTAGTTTGGGCACGATCACACATGCAAACGGAGGGCCTCAGAATCAAACCAGGATCTTTTGTATACTTAGAAAAATTTTGCCTTAACAGGGCCACACGGTTGTTTGAAATGGGACACGCTCGTGTGGGCAGGCCGTGTGGTTACACACGCCCATGTCTCTAGCCCATGTGAAATTTATTTTCAATTCGAACCTACAGGGGTTTTCACACGGCCGGACACACGCCTGTGTCCTTAACCTGTGTCCTCCATATGGCCTAGACACGTCCGTGTCCTCACCCGTTTGTGAAAACCTAGGTATTCTGTTTGTGACATCAACAACCAAATAAGGGGCACACAACCTAGGCACATGCCCGTGTGTCTAGCCCGTGGTCGACACTAACTTGCAACACTAACATACATGGGGCACATGGCCTGGTCACACACCCATGGGACTGACCGTACATCACACACGGCCTAGACACATGCTTGTGTGCCTACCTGTGTGGATAGGAACAAGGCTATTTGCCAAGATTTTTTTATCACCCTAACTCATACAACCTCAATCACAGTCAACCATTTACCAAGCAACTCTATCATGTATCATACACATCCATGAAGAACCTCATCTTTTAATATATTAATAACAATAAGCCATCAACTATGGCTATTTACAAAGGTTCTTCTTTTAAGAAGCCAACACACTTGGCCAAAATATCAAGATATATCACTAAGCCTAGCCCCTATACATGCCATACACAAAATGCTAAGTCTTGATATACCGAGATGAGCTGATAGTGTGGATGATCTTCAAATTTTCTTCGTATCCCGTACCGGTTCTTTGACACTATAAAACAGGGGAAAAAGAAAGGGAGTAAGCATTATGATAAACCGTAATTATAACATATTTTAATCCCACATTTAGTATGCTTTTGGATGATTTATCCCTTGATTTATGTAAAAAGGTGCTTTTAATCCTTTCTTTTCATATCTTATACCCAGGAAAGCACCCGAGGATAAAAAGAACGTAAAATGGGCCCAAAACAGAGTAAATGGGCCATATCACGAAGTCAACACGGCCTGGCCCAAATCCCACACTGCCGTGCCTCACTGATCACCTATAGCACGGCCTCAACCCTGACTTACACGGCCGTGCCTCAAAGTAGAAATTCGAACACGGCTTGAAGTCGAGGCACACGGGTGTGTGCCATGGCCGTGCCTCTGTCGCTGGAATGAGCAATTTCAGTCGGAAAATGATACTTAGGGAGAAAGAATCGCATTCCAAAGAGCCTATATATAGCCCCTAAGTGCCACCTTTGAGGGGGAGTCGAGCTAGGCCAAGAAGCCAAGCCGGAAAGGTCAGATATGTAGGAATCGCTTGAAGTTAGCCAGTTTATCCATCCCAAGAAGCCGGAGTTATACTCAAGACGGCAGAATTCTTCTTGAATTCCTACAGGGAGTTTTAGGGATTCCTTATGTTTTGTTTTATCTTTTCTCTTGAGATGTTTTCTTTCTTAGTTATGAACTAAACCTCTCAGATACCTGAAGGGGATGAAACCTAGATTAATCTTGTTATTTGATTTTTTGAATTATATGATAAATACTTAGGTTGTTCTTAATTATGCATGCTTAATCCAAATCTGATGTGCTTAGGTGGAGGAGGAATAGACCCTGCTTAAGAGTAGATCTAGCGTAATTAAGCGGAGTTGGTCGAACACCTAGAGATAGGGTTACGAGATTTTGCCGGATTAGGGTGAAACCTAATATGGGAATCCATAGATCGATTTACTGCTATTCTAGGGGGTTATTATAAGAGAACGAGAGTTCCACTAATTAACCTAGGGTTAGACGTTATTCGCCTCGAAAGAGGGTTTAGCATAGGTTAGGGAGCCCTACGGATCAAGCTAAGTAAATAAATCATATAATTCAGGGTTAGATAACAAGTGAAGTCTAGGTGGATTCTTCCTAAGGGTATCGTCGTAAGCAATTGAGTTTTTCTTCAAGTTATTTCCTAATTCGTTCTTTTTGTCTATGTCCTTAGCTTAGTCGTCTTTAATTTAAATTAAAACAAACTTCACTTTATTTTTAAGGCTAAATAATAAAAAGAAAGTTAGTATTAATACTTTTGGTTCCTTTGGGTTCGATATCCGGTCTTGCCTAAGCTATACTATTGTTCGATAGGTACACTTGCCTTTAATTGTTGTCAGAGTTAGTTTCCAGGTTTGATCATTCTTTTATAAATTTTAAAGCTCTGATTTCAGCGATCAAGTTTTTGGCGCCGTTACCGTGGAACTAAAATATTAAGAAAGCTTAATTTTTATTACTTTAGCCAGTATTTTTATTTTTAGCAATTTATTTTTGTTTTAGTTTAATTTTTAATTTTGCTAACTTTTCTTTCTCTTCTTTCCAGGTATCTCTAGTTTATGACTAGGAGGAATCCGAGAGGACCTTTAGTGTACGACAGTAATATTGAAGCTACCACTCGAAGGAATCGTCAAGAAATTAGACGAGCCCTAAACTATACAGAAAGAGAGGAAGAAGATAGATCCAATCCTACTGAAAGGATGGACGAAACTAATCCACCACCACACGATGTGGGGGAATGCAACGCTCCACGTACCATGTTTGATTATGCTAAACCGCATTTAACAAGAGCAGAATCAAGTATTGTTAGGCCTGCTATAGCCGCTAATAATTTTGAATTAAAGCCTAACACAATACAAATGATTCAACAGCTTTGTTCAATTTGATGGTTTGCGGGATTTAAGACCCAAATACTCATATAGCTAATTTCTTAGAGTTCTCGTGATACCTTCAAAATAAATGACGCTTTACGATGATGTCAGACGTCTTCTGTTATTCCCTTTTTCATTAAGAAATAAAGCCAAACAGTGGTTAAACTCATTACAATGAGGGTTAATCACTACATGGGATCAAATGACCGAAAAGTTTTTAATGAAATATTTCCCACCGGCCAAAATGACCAAATTACGAAATGATATCTCTTCTTTTGTGCAGATGGATGTAGAGACATTATACGATGCATGGGAGAGATACAAGGATCTCTTGAGAAGGTGTCCACACCATGGTTTACCCTTGTGGCTACAAGTCCAAACATTCTATAACGGTGTAAACCCTTCAACGAGGCAACTAATCGACTCAGCCGCCGGTGGAACCCTTAACAACAAAACTCCTGAAGCAGCGTACGAGTTTATTGAAGAGATGTCACTGAATAATTATTAGTGGCAAGTTACAAGGACAAAACCGACAAAATTAGTAGGAGCTTTCATCATAGACACAGTGACCATGCTATCAACACATATGGAGATAATGAATAAAAAGCTTCACAGTTTGTGTTCTTCGCAGGTACATCTAGTCATGCAGTGCGACGCAAGTGGAACCGTGGTGAACCCTGAGTACCCACCCTACCAACCAGAAGCAGAGAGCAAACAGATGAACTATATAGGTAACAATTTCAGATCTAATAATAATCCATATAGTAATATTTACAATCCAGGTTGGAGAAACCACCCAAATTTTTCATGAGGAGGCCAAGGAAATCGAAGGCAACAACCTCATCAAAACTTCCAAAATCAGCCCTGTCCACAAGAGAAGAAACCAACCCTCGAAGAGATGCTGACAAAATTCTCAATAGACACCAAAAAACGTCTCCAGGAAACAGAGAGGACAATCAAAAGCAACGAGAGCTGAATCGGGAAAATCACTAAGTCAGTGAAGGAAGTTACTAATGCAGTCGAACAACTTGCAAAGCTAATGTCAGAACGACCACAAGGACGTCTACCTAGGAACACTGAGATTAATCCAAAGGAGCAAATTCAAGCCATAGCAGCTCAGGAAAATATAGAGATAGACGAACCCATCCCACAACAAGAAACCAAGGAAGAAAAATGTAAAATCGAGGTAATGCAAGAAAAGCCGAAACCGGTAATCAAGGAGTATCAACCTCGCATCCTTACCCTGAAGCGTTAAAAAGAGACGATTCAGAAGAACAGTTCGGTAAATTTCTTAAACTTTTAAAGAAATTACATATTAACTTACCCCTTCTTGAAGATCTCTTTCAGATGCCAGACTCGAGGAAATTTTTAAGATAGCTTTTGACAAACAAACGCAAATTAGACGAAGAGCCAGACGTGGAACTCAATGCAAAGTGCTCAGTAATTCTCCAAAATAGACTACCACAGAAATTAAAAGATCCAGGGAGTTTTGCAATTCCATGTTTAATTGGTAGTCTAACTATTGATAATGCGATAGTTTATTTAGGGGCAAGCATAAATGTCATGCCTTATACATTGTTCAAACGACTAGGACTAGGGAAGCCCAAACAAATTAGGATGAGTATTCAATTAGCTAATAAAACTGTTAGAATTCCTAGGGGCATTATCAAAGATGTTCTTGTCAAAATCGAAAAATTTGTTTTCGTTGTCTTAGACATGGATGAGGATAACTCAATTCCCTTAATTTTAGGAAGACCTTTTCTAGCAACTGCCAAGACTAAAATTGATGTTGCCACAGGAGAACTCATACTTTGTGTAGGTAATGAGGCAGTCACTCTTCAAGCTCTTAATTCAGCCAGGACATCGAATGACCAAGGTAAGAAAGAAAAATCCATCGATAACCATTCGATTAACCCTGCTTTTCAGGAAGCACAAGAAAAGGGCATGATTGAACCTAATCCTGAATACAGTGCTAACAAAGGAATAGATCATAAGGGACAAAAGGTTCAACCCGATGAATTAAACGTGTGGAAAACGCACTTCAAGGAAAAATTAGGAATACAAGAAACAGAGCCAAAACCACTCTACGAGATAGGCAAGTCCAAAAGCGAAGATCAGGTATTATTAGACCTACGACTATCTCCTCCAGACCCTGATACAAACAAAGAAATCCTTTTTAAGGTAATCAATGTTCTTCCACACAAGACAGTCGAGGTAAGCAATCCTAATTTTGATGCTTTTAAAATAAATGCTACTCGACCTGTACCACACAATGAACATAAAATGGATAATATGAGGGAAGATATTCAAACCTTTAAACCTCCCTGAATTTTTCAAACACAAGGAAAGTCTAGCTTAAGACTATAAACGAGGGCTTCTCAGGAGGCAACCCGAGCACTAACCTTACTGAATTTTACATTTATTTTCATTTTACATTATTTTTCCTTTTTCTTTTCTCTTTTAAACTAACCAGAAGTGCATACTACCAGGCCACACGGCCTTACACACGGCCGTGTCCGTGGCCGTGTGGACCACCAGAATCTTCGTACTGATAGAGCAGAGACCGTGCGAACCAGTTCAACCACCTCCCGACGTCATGAATGTAACCATTCTCCCTCACGGGCACCGACAGAATGACACGGTCATGCCTCTTGACCGTGTGAAGCTACTGACTTACATAGCATGACCAACACACGCCCATGGCTCCTAACCGTGCCTACATACTGACTTATCGAGCACAGGCGTGAAGGGCTGAAGCACGAGCATGGGGTAACAACACACTCCAACACACGGCCGTGCTAAGTGGCCGTACAAATTGACACGCCCCTGGTCCACGGGCGTGGGAGCATGCCAGATTTGAAACTCTATTTAAACCCCACAAGCTCTATCCCCATCTTCAGTCTTCCTTCTTTTCCCTTCAAAATTTTTTTTCCCTTTCCTTAGAAAAGGTGTCCAGACTCTTAAGCCACGCCAGAACCATGCTAAAGAAGTGGAAGCAACCCAGCATAGTCTCCTTAACGGAGACCATACACATAAGTTCATGCCAGCCGCTTCATCCAAACAACAGGCCAAGGGTCTTTGAGACCAATTAGTTTCTATTTTTCGTTTCTCTTTCCTTTCATTCTCATTTTCTTTAATAATCTTATGTTTAAATTAGTTTAACTTAATTTAGTTTCTTAGTGTCAGGTTCGCCAGGCAGCTTGGGAATCACGCTGACCACCACGATAACCACGCCACTTCTGCCACCGCCAGCACCTCCCCAGCCTTAGAGGTCACACCCACCTTGCGGACCATCCAACAATAAGGACTCTTCGGTCTATTTATCTTTTATTTTCATTCCGTTTACATTTTTGTTTCCTTTTTCGTAATCTTTCTTATCTTTAATTATATATTTAGTTTATTTTAATTAGGTCTTAATAATTCCTAGCTACTTCTTAGAGCGTTACCCAATTTCTTCATCTAGCGTAGGTTCGTCATCCAGACCGACTATCACCACCATCAAGGACACCCCTCCAGGAAAACATCCAAAACTCAGGGTAATTCTTCCCCCTTCTCTTTTGATTTATCCCTTAAATGTCATATCTATCTTTGTACATTGAGGACAATGTACATCTTAAGTGTGAGGGGGTGAATAATTATTTTGAGAAAATGCCTAACTTTCTTCATTACTCTCAAACCCTGAGGATAAAAAGTGCCTAACTTTCTGCATTATTCTCAAATCCCTGAATTTAATCTTGTTCTTAAGTAATTTTCTCATATTACTAAATAGGATGAAATTTCTGATGATTTATGATTTTTATTGACATGTTTTAGAATAAGTCATAGTTAATTGTGCATTGATGATTAAATTTGAAGAATACTAGGGAATCAAGCATGATAAGTCTAATTCTCAAAAATTTAAAATTTTAGGTTGTTGACCTAAGTTTGAATGTTACTTTGAAGTTTGAAATTTACAAGGATGATTTATGATTTTTATTGACATGTTTTAGAATAAGCCATAGTTAATTGTGCATTGATGATTAAATTTGAAGAATACTAGGGAATCAAGCATGATAAGTCTAATTCTCAAAAATTTAAAATTTTAGGTTGTTGACCTAAGTTTGAATGTTACTTTGAAGTTTGAAATTTACAAGGATGATGTCAAAACACCCATAATTTTGTGAGATTTTGAGCTTTATAGAGCATAATTCTTTTTCGTGCTCACTTTTTTATGAGTGTGTCAACCATGAACTGTTATTCTAGAACTTGCCTCGTTTATACATGTTGAGACCACAGTTATGATTTGATACACCGAGATGATAAAGGAACCTAGGTTTTAACCCACTTACACGACTAAAAAGCCTACCCTCATAATTAACCCCTAGTGAACCCCGTTGATCCTAACAACCTTTTTCATTGACTCACCCACTAATAAACCAAAACCCTTTGTATTTGTTATCACCCTTCCTTTTGACTACCCTTTGAAGTTGTCTTTATTAGTTTGTTCTTAAAAAAAATATCAAAGTATAGTTAGTATTAGTATTATGAAGAATGAGCTTATACAGTTAAGTTCAAATTATCAAAAGAAAAAGCTCGTATTAGTAGGTTTATTATTATTATTAGTTGATGTAATTATTATCTCATAAATTTTTAGGTAGGTAACTTATCAATTCACTCTCGATTCTAACCTTCTAATTTCAGCCTTTATCCCCACCTTTAACCCTAGCCCCGTTACAACCCTAAAAAAGACCTTTTGATCTGTTTATCATCTCATTTTAAAGTGGTGGAGATTTGATTTTCAAGCAAGCCTATGGGATTAACTTTTCAGGTTCGACTTATGAGTGCTTAAGTTTGACCCTTAAACACTTTTCGAGTGATTTGAGTGAATCTTTTGTGAGGATATCAATCCTTGTCAGTTTTTAATTAAAGGTAATTATTCAGATAAGGGGAGACACCTATGTTTTCATGCTACAAATGTATGACTTATCCTTTTTGAATCTTTAGGACTCTTTGAATTGAATTATCCATTATAAATTATCTATGAATTAGGATAAAGCATTGTTAATAGGAATTATGAATCATGGAAAGTTCGTTTTAATTGTAAGTTGAGAATTTTGCTTGAGGACAAGCAAAAGCTTAAGTCTGGGGGTATTTGATAAACTGTAATTATAACATATTTTAATCCCACATTTAGTATGCTTTTGGATGATTTATCCCTTGATTTATGTAAAAAGGTCATTTTAATCCTTTCTTTTCATGTCTTATACCCAGGAAAGCACTCGAGGATAAAAAGAACGTAAAATGGGCCCAAAACAGAGTAAATAGGCCATATCACAAAGTCGACACGGCCTGGCCCAAATCCCACACGATCGTGCCTCGCCGATCACCTAGAGCACGGCCTCAACCCCGACTTACACGACCGTGCCTCAAAGTAGAAATTTGAACACGGCTTGAAGTCGAGGCACACGGGCGTGTGTCACACTCGTGCCTCTGTCGCTGGAATGAGCAATTTTAGTCGGAAAAGGATACTTAGAGAGAAAGAATCGCATTCTAAAGAGCCTATATATAGCCCCTAAGTTCCACCTTTGAGGGGGAGTCGAGCTAGGCCAAGGAGCCAAGCCAGAAAGGTCAGAATTGTAGGAATCGCTTGAAGTTAGCCAGTTGATCCATCCCAAGAAGTCGGAGTTATACTCAAGACGACGGAATTCTCCTTCAATTCCTTCAGGGAGTTTTAGGGATTCCTTATGTTTTGTTTTATCTTTTCTCTGGAGATGTTTTCTTTCTTAGTTATGAACAAAACCCCTCAGATACCTGAAGGGGATGAAACCTAGATTAATCTTGTTATTTGATTTTTTAAATTATATGATAAATACTTAGGTTGTTCTTAATTATGCATGCTTAATCCAAATCTGATGTGCTTAGGTGGAGGAGGAATAGACCCTACTTAAGAGTAGATCTAGCGTAATTAAACGGAGTTGGTCGAACGCCTAGAGATAGGGTTACGAGATTTTACCGGATTAGGTTGAAACCTAATATGGGAATCCATAGATCGATTTACTGCTATTCTAGGGGGTTATTATAAGAGAACGAGAGTTCCACTAATTAACCTAGGGTTAGACATTATTCGCCTCGAAAAAGGGTTTAACATAGGTTAGGGAGCCCTACGGATCAAGCTAAGTAAATAAATCATATAATTCAGGGTTAGATAACAAGTGAAGTCTAGGTGGATTCTTCCTGAGGGTATCGTCGTGATCAATTGAGTTTTTCTTCAAGTTATTTCCCAATTCATTCTTTTTGTATGTGTCCTTAGCTTATTCGTTGTTAATTTAAATTAAAACAAACTTCACTTTATTTTTAAGGCTAAATAATAAAAAGAAAGTTAGTATTAATACTTTTGGTTCCTTTAGGTTCGATATCCGGTCTTGCCTAAGCTATACTACTGTTCGATAGGTACACTTGCCTTTAATCATTGTCAGAGTTAATTTCCAGGTTCGATCATTCTTTTATAAATTTTAAAGCTCTGATTTCAGCGACTACTTTAAGCTTAGTAAGTTTACATGTAAAAAATAAGTATCATCACATATGCAAATCAATCTATAACATCACATATTAGGCAAGAACAATTCACATTTCCATAATTATGCTTACTCATCTCATCTCGTGCCACATTCCAATCACATAACAATTATATTGCTCACAATTACTTGTACACATTCCCCGCACTCACCACCACAAAGCAACATGAAACATTTACTTATACCATTTCTCGATGAACCCCTCGGAATAATACTATGTACACGGTGGTTTCGCACACAACCCATCGTTAATCAATAATAGGATGGTATCGCACATAGCCCACCAACAAGAGTAATTAAGGTGGTTTCGCACATAGCCCACCAAATGATAAAATAAATAATGGTATCACACACAGCCCATCATGAATAAGTAATAAGGTGGTATCGCACATAGCCCACAAATTAATCATTACGGATATTTTTCCGCGCTTACGTATCTATTCCGAGATTCATACGAGAAATACTCACCATCTATCAATTTCAATCATAATTGGTCTCATTCATAGAATACACCAATAAGTAACAACATATGTATCAAAGATGTATCATTTACACATAAACTTACCTCGGTGCAAAATGTGTTAATCGACGACTTAATCCGTAGCCTTGCCTTTTCCCCGATCAAGGTTGTTCCCACGCCTTTCTTTATCTATAATAATAAAATTTACTCATTTAATCACTTTATAATTCATGATACATCAAAATTTCTACTTACGCAAAAATGACCATTTTGCCCTTATACTTTGGCAAAATTACTATTTTGCCCCTAGGCACATAAATCATTTTTCATCACATTTTTCTCATTAACCAAGCCTAGCTGAACATTTATTTCTCTTACAACAACTCAAAAAACCAATTATTTCATGCATTTATTACTAAATTACAACTTTTACAACTAAGTCCTTTTTAGGTGTTTCCATGGCAACCTTTCATAAAAGTTGTTCCTTAACTCACTAACATTCATTTTCTTCCTTAAAAACTCTGCAAACATCACAAATACTCTCATGAAAAGTCCCTAAACTTTCAGCCATCTTGCAAATTAGTCCCCTCATTAGCTAGCTTAAGCTTTGGGGGTTCCAAAAGTACAAAAAATATCAAATAAAACCACCAAAATCACTTAGTTTCAAGGGTGAGAAGTTGCTGAAAATATTTGGCTTCCAAAACCCTTCCTTAGCTAATATTTTCGGTGGGAAGGAGATGAATTAAATGGGCGATATTATCCTTTCTTTATTTTATTTATTTTCTGCAATTTCATCCATCTAACCCAACCACTTGACCAATTTTGACTTCATTTTGTCCCCTATGGCCATTCACCTATTCTCTATGGGTCTAATTTCATCTTAAGGACCTCCAATTTGATATTCTATGGCTATTAGACACCCGTATCTTGTAAAATAGAACTTTCGTACTTTATGCGATTTAGTCCTTTTTCACAATTGAGCATTGAATCGCTAAAATTAAAGCACCAAAATTCTCATGCATCCTTCTAATCACGCTATAACATGTAAAATAATATAAAATAATTTTCTTCATCCTCGGTTTAGTGGTCCCAAAACCACTGTTCCGACTAGCCCCAAAATTGGGCTGTTACACTTGAATTATTGAAAGATTATGAGCTAGTAATTGATTATCATCTCGGGAAAGCAAACGTGGTTGCTGATGCTATGAGTAGAAATTCATTATTTTCTTTGAGTGCAATGAATACACAGTTGACTTTGTCTGATGACGGTTCGATTGTAGCTAAGTTGAAAGCGAGACCGTCATTCCTTCAGCAAATCGGTGAAGCCGAGAAATGTGATAAAGAATTGCAAGATAAACGAGTTCAATATGAGTCAACTTCTGATTTAGAATTTCAAATCAGACCTGATGATTGTTTGATGTTCCAAAGAAGAATTTGTGTATCGCAAAATTCTAAGCTTATTTAGAAGATTTTAAACGAAGCACATAGTGGTTGTTTATCTGTACATCTAGGAAGTACTAAAATGTATAACAATTTGAAACAATTATATTGGTGGTCTGGCATGAAACGAGATATCTCAGAATTTGTTTCCAAATGTTTGATTTGTCAGCAAGTCAAAGCTGAACATCAAGTACCATCGGGTTTACTACAGCCTATGATGATTCCCGAGTGGAAATGGGTAGGGTTACAATGGATTTTGTGTCGGGATAAATCTGAAAAACAAAAATGCTATATGGCTTATCATTGATCGACTAACAAAATCTGCTCATTTCATACCGGTACGTACAGACTTTTCGCTTGATCAACTAGCTGAGTTGTATATCTCTGAGATTGTGAGATTGCACGGGGTGCCAGTTTCGATTATTTTGGATAGAGATCCGAGATTTACGTCACGGTTTTAAAAGAAATTACAAAAAGCTCTGGGTATGAAAATGAATTTCAGTATAGCTTTTTGTCTACAAACTTACGACCAGTCGAAATGAGTAATACAGATCCTTGAAGATATGCTCAGATGTTGTGTTTTAGAGTTCGAAGGCAACTAGGAGAAATATGTGTCGCTGGTTGAATTTGCATATAATTATAGCTTCCAATCGAGTATAAAAATGGCACTGTATGAAGCTTTGTATGGTCGTAAATGCCGAATTCCATTGTACTTGACTGAACTTAGCGAAAGACAGATTCACGGGGTTGATTTGATTAAAGAAACTGAAGAGCAAGTGAAAGTAATTTGCGACTCTTGAAAAGTATCTTCAGATCATCAGATATCGTATGTCAATTTGAAACGAAAAGATATTGAATTTCAAATAGGTGACAAAGTGTTTTTGAAAGTGTCTCTGTGGAAGAAAATTGTTAGATTTGGTTGAAAATGCAAGTTGAGTCTGCGTTTCATCGGGCCATATAAGATCACCGAAAGAATAGGGCCAGTGGCATATCGACTAGCGTTATCTATTGAATTAGAAAAGATACACAACGTGTTTCATGTATCGATGTTGTGCTAATATAGATCTGATCCATCTCATGTGATTTCTCCGTCAGAGATTGAGCTTCAGCCTGATATGACGTATAACGAAGAACCGATCAGGAGTTTAGCTCGTGAAATCAAAGAATTGAGAAATAAACGCATAGCCCTAGCTAAGGTTCTTTGGCATAAACACGGGATCGAGAAAGCTACGTGGGAAACCGAAGAAGCTTTGAGAAAATAGTACCCTAACCTTTTCACTGGTAAGATTTTCGGGGACAAATCTCCCTAAGGGGGAGAGTTGTAACAGCCCGTTTTTGGTCAAATCGGAACAGTGGTTTCGAGACCACAAATTTGAAGTCAAAATATTTATTTTATTATTGTTTTATTATTTACAGCATGATTGAATGACTGTGTGAAAATTTTGTTATGTGGTTATTAACTCATTTATAAGATAGTGGAAGTTAGTGGCATGGCATTTGGAGTAGTATTTAAAGTTTTTAAGGGTTAATGTTGTAAATTTGTAAATAAGGTTAATCAAAATAAAACAAAACAATTTCTTTTTCATTCAAAATAAAGCAAAACAATTTCTTTTTCATTCATCTTCATCTAGTCGATTTTTACAAAAGAGAAGAAGCCATTTTCTTAGCTCCAATATTAAGCCATGCTATCTATGCTTAATTAGGTACGGTTTTTGTCTCGTTTTTAATGATTTCTATGTTTTTATGATCGCTGCAACTAGTAATAGCCCAAGGACTATTTTGCAAAACTGTTAAAGATTCTGAATGATGCCATTGATGAATACATGTGTATTTTGAAGTTTCTTGATAGATTATAAATATTTGGTGTTAGTTAAACAAGTCTTGTTGAGTGGTTTTTGGTGAAAATACAAATTAGGGGCTAAATTGTGAAATGTTGAAAATGTGTGGTTGAAATGTGAAATAAATGAAAAATATAGACTACTAGGGGCACTATGGTAATTCGGTGAGCATGAGTCTATGGTGAATTTCATTAATTTGTGATTTTATGAAATAAGGAATAAATTGTAAAAATGTGAAAGTTTAGGGGCTAATGTGTAAAATAACTCAATTGCATATATTGGATTGAATTGAATAAATAGAGAAATAAATAAGCTGATTTTGATTACTTATAAATCAAGAAAAGAGGAATTCAGACTTAGATTGGGGAAAAATCAAAGTAATTGAATAGTCGGTCTGTTTCGTCATTTTCATATACGAGGTAAGTTCGTATAATTGAACTTGAATGTGTAATTATTCAATTGATGGATGGTATTGAGATTTTATTTATTCTATGGCTAAATGTGATGAATTTTACTTAAATGTACGGTTTAAGTCGACGAGATACTGAATAAGACCATAGTTGGGCTATGACAATCGGATAATAAGACTATAACCGGGGTATGGCATATGAATGGAAAACCACAGTAGGGCCTTGGCAATGTATGTGTAAGACCATAGTTGGACTATGGCATCGAAAAATTGACGTACTTATATCGTAAGCATTTATAAACTCGAAGTGATTCGATAAGCGAATTGGTGAGAATAGATATGTATCAGTACAAGTATGTACATAAAACTGTTCGAATGATGAATTAAAAGAAGATGAGAACTTATGAGTTGCTTTGTAGTTAAACTTTATGTTATCTCATTGATTGAGGTTTTAGTTGCAAATTATGTATCTATTTGGAATTATTAATGAATGATGTTGATTATTTCATATATACATGCGAACTTACTAAGTTTTATAGCTTACTCTGTTTATTTTCTTCTATGTTTTATAGTATATCGAAGCTAGCTCGGAACCGGAGATCGTCAGTAACTTCATCGCACTATCGGACATCTATTTTGGTACTTTTGAGTTGTGTATATATGGTATATGGCATGTATAGGCTTTGATCATTTTGGTGTGTTTCATGGAAATGTATTTTGAGCCATATGAGGTAGCTTATGGAAGTTATGTGGTTTGTTGTATATATAGCCATGTGTTATGTTTTATGTTGAATTATGATACTCAAATGTTTATTATGGTATGAGGTATTTATTTGATTGAGATATGTTTAATGTGGATTGGTTTTGGATGATGAATTAGGTGTATTATGTTTAGTAAAGTAGGCTGAATTGATAGGTACTTGAATAGGTAAATGGAACTAAATTGAGTATTGAAATGGTGGAAACAGATATAGTATGAATTGTGTATTGGTTAATGACTTTTGGCTGCATATTTGTGTCTTGAAATGGTACCATTTGGGTTATATAGGTATATGAAAAGATGGGTGGCAAATTGGCTTGGTAAATAGCCTATTTTTGTCCACACGGGCAGAGACACGAGCATGTGTCTCAGCCGTGTGTGACACATTGTCAAGTTACACGGCCATGTGTCCCCTGGTGTTGAATTTAAAATAAAGTCAGTATGCTCCACACGGTCTCACACACGAGCGTGTGATCGGCCGTGTGATACAAGTCAGTATACCCCCTAATTGGCATACAGCCTAGTACAAGGGCATGTGACTTGCCTGTGTTGCATAAGTTAGTATACCTTATAGGTTTGGCACGGCCTAACATACGGCCTGGCACGCAGGCATGTGTGGGTACTTCGAAGGGCACACGGGCTAGACACATGGGCGTGTGGCTGGCCGTGTGGCCCAAGTCAGTATGTACCCCCTGTTTTCACACGGCCAGTGACACAGGCATGTCTGGTGGCCGCGTGAGACACACGGCCTGGCCACATGGCTTGTGTCTCATGAATTGAAGAAAAATTTGCTAAGTGTTGAAAATTTCCTGATTTATCGGTTTAGTCCCGAACCATTTATAAAACATGTTTAAGGCTTCGTAGGCTCTTAATAGGGAAAAATTGATTAAGAATGAATGATGAATGATTGAATTGAACAATTGTATGATAAATAGTTGTTTAATTATTTCATAAGTTCAGTAATGCACCGTAACCCTATTCCAGCATTGGATACGGGTGAGGGGTGTTACAGCAGAGATTTTCTTCCCACATCTAGTCACATGCTTATGCCGAGTGATAGAAGTGCTTACGGAGTCGCTTGAACCGTTTCATCGACCAACCACATATGTGATAGGCGATTCAATATATATGAAATTTTAGGCACTTTTGTAGGAGCAACAAGCCAAATGGACCCGTAGGCATAAGAAATAGGAAGGGCCGCAAACACATCCAACAAAATCAAGAATAGAGAATATGTTAGAAGGCATTCAAAAATGGCTTGATGAGCTAGCGGAGTTGCGATATTATGACTCCCAGATGATTTAATCTGTAAAGATGTACATAGAATGTTGTGTAGGTAACCATGGGATAGAAAAGCCAGCTTGGGTGGTGAAACAAAAAAGATCTCAAGTTCAAGAAATGTGTGGAATGGGAAGCCATAAGAATATGAGGAAGGAAACGAGCAAAAAAAAAGAGGGAACAACAAACTGAATAAATGTAAGAACACAACAGGCGCAATCTTCGCATCCATACGACCAATTAGAAGAGAGATCGTTTAAGAGGATCCGAAGAGCGACTGAGTTGACTTCACAAGTTCTCGAGCGCAAGAGGAAAAGGAAAGCAACCTGTGGAGCTAGAATCAAGCTCTGATCCAGAATAGTTACAGGCTTTTTCATTTTTAATTTTATTCTTATGTTTTTGTGTGTTTGTTTTACGTACAGTGAATTTTGAGGACAATGTGTAGTCTAAGTGTAGGGGATGCACATATTTTGATTTGTTTTATTTTTCTTGTTTATGTTATTTGTGTGTTTATTTTTGTTTTTAGGGCTTTTAAAAAAATAAAAAATTCCAAAAATATTTTTCATTTTTTGTCTTTGTTATGTGTAATTGCATGGTTATTAGACCATAATTAGGTAATAAGTCATTAGTTGTAATTATTGAATAAGTACATGGAATTGCCAAACTTGTAAATTTCGGATGATACTGACAACTTGATGTTCTTAATTGTAGACTAATTAGTTCAATAAGTTAATTTCTATAATAGAGTAGAGGCAATAACTTAAATGAAAATGTATAAAGTGTACCATAGGATGAATAAAGTATACAAGTACTTATAGATAAATAAATTGAAATTTTAATTGTTCATTTAAATATATGTATGCTTGATAGAATTGGTGTTGTGTGATTGATTCAGGAAAGACCTTAGGCATTGTTTGAACTAGCCTAGAGCCTAAAAGCTTACCTTTTGCTATGTACCCTAGTTCTTATATCTTTGAGCCTCAAGTACCCTTTCCTTGTAACTTTAATATCAAAGTCTTGAGCCTAAACGAGTCTAGTACTCAATCCTTCTTTGTCTCTATCTTTAAATTGCACTATGTAATGGATGTCGAGCCATGGACATTGAGGATTAGGTAGATACATTATGGTGACTTTGTGTGTGAAAATGAAAATGAAAAGATTACACAAGTTCGTACGTTATATATAAAAAAGAGTGAACAAAAGAGTGCAAAATAAAGAAAAAAAGAGCTAAATCAAAGTTAAGCTCAAAAAGTAAATCTTTCAATTCACAATTACCAATTTTGTGCATACTTGTAACAGCCCGTTTTCAGTTAAATTTAAATAGTGGTTTCGGGACCACAAATTCGAGACAAAAAGAAAATTTATTTTAATAATATTGCATGGTCTGCATTATGATAGGAAAGACGTATGAAATTTTTGATAAGAGAATTTTACTGATTTCATGATTAATTATGGAACGGACCAAATTGCATAAAATGTAAAAGTTGAGTTCTAGTAGCTATAAGTATCAAATAGCTATGGAATTCAAAACTTGAGGTCCTCATATGGTATTAGACCATTAAGAAAGTTAGTAGATATTTTTGATGATTCCTCAATGGAAATTTAGAAAAAGAAAAAGGACTAAATTGGAAATTTAAATAAATAAAAGATGATAAATAAAATAAATGTTTAACATCATAATTTTATGTCATCTTCATCCCCAAATTCTATGAAAACCTAGGAAAGAGAAAGAAAATCAAGCAAGCCTAATTGGGTAAGTAATCTAGTCTCGTTTTTAGTAATTTTTATATTTTTGAGATCGGAATAACCTAATCTAGCTATTTTGGGGATCACTATGTAAAGTTATCAAAGTATTAAAATTTTTCCATGGATGAGTATGCTGAAATTTTAAATTTTACGGTAAAAAATGAAAATTTGTTGATAGATAAACACCCTAAGTATGACCTAAAAAGGGGGAACCTAAGGCTTTAGTTAGGGGGCGTCCAGCTAGGCCAAAGAAGGCAGATTTGTGGGGATTTACTCAAAGATAGCCAGTTGATTCATCTCAAGAAGCCGAAATCATACTCAAGACGGAGAATCTCTCCTTCAATTCCTTCAGGGGGTTTTAGGGATTTCTTATGTTTTGTTTTATCTTTTCTTCTGAGATGTTTTATTTTATTGTTATGAACTAAACCCTTAGATACCTGAGGGGAATGAAACCTAAGATGAATCTTGTTATCGTTTGCTGAACTATATGATAAATATTTGACTTGTTCTTAATTATGTGTTCTTAAATCTTGTGTTGATATTTCTGGGATATTAATTCAAGTGTGATGTGCTTAGGTGGAGGAGCAAAAGCCCCTGCCTAAGAGTAGATCTAGCATGATTAAGCGGAGTTGATCGCACGCCTAGAGATAGGGAGACGAGATTTTGCCGGATTAGGGTGAAACCTAATATGGGAGTCCATAGATCAAGTTAATGCAATTCTAGGGGTTTTAATTAGAAAGTGATTTCAATTAATCAACCTAGGGTTAGACGTTAGTCGCCTCGAGAGAGGGATTAATATAACTTAGGGAATCTTACGGATCAAGTCAAATGAATAAATCGTCTGGTTCAGAGTTAGATAACAAGTGAAGGCTAGGTGGATTCTTCCTTGGGTGTTGTCTTAATCAATTGGTTTTTCTTAAAAGTTATTTTCACAATTTTATTCTTTTTTTTCTTAAAGTCTTTAGTTTAGTTGTTAGTTAAATTTAGATTAGATAAACAATTCCCTTAATTCTTAGGCTAAATAATAAAAAGACAGTTAGTATTAGTACTTTTGGTTCCTTTGGGTTTGACATTCCGGTCTTGCCTAAACTATACTACTGTTCGATAGGTGTACTTGCCTTAAATCGTTCTCATAGTTAGTTTCCAGGTTAGATCATTCTTTTTTATAAATTTTAAGAGTTTGACATCGCATAAAACAACGATCAAGTTTTTGGTGCCGTTGCTGGGGAACTAAAATATTAAGAACACTTAATTTTTATTACTTTAGCCATATTTATTTTATTTTTGCAATTTACTTTTATTTTTTTAGACTTTGCTAAATTTTATTTGGTTCCTTTCAGGTAGTTTATGACTAGAAGGAACCTGACAGGACCCCTACTTTACGATAGTGATATTGAAGGTACCGTCCGCAGAAATCGTAGAGAGATATGGCAAACGCTTAAACTACATAGAAGAAGAGCAAGAAGTCGAAATTAATACCACGGAAGAGATGGCTGAGAATAATCCACCACCTCTAGAGATGGCCGAACATCATGCTCCATAAACTATGTATGATTATGCTAAACCTAGTTTAACAGGAACTGAGTCAAGTATTGTTAGGCCTACAATTGCTGCAAATAATTTTGAACTGAAACCTAATACTATACAGATGATACAATAGTTTGTTCAGTTTGATGGTTTGCAGGATGAGGATCCTAACACACACTTAGCGAATTTTCTAGAATTCTGTGATACCTTCAAGATAAATGGCGTTTCTAATGATGCCATCCGTATTCGGTTATTTCCCTTTTCTCTGAGGAATAAAGCCAAACAGTGGTTGCATTCTCTTCACGAGGGTCAATCACTACATGGGATCAAATGACCGAAAATTTTTTATTAAAATATTTTCCGCCGGCCAAAATGGCCAAGTTAAGGAATGATATCTCTTCTTTTGTGCAGATGGATCAAGAGACACTTTACGATACATGGGAGAGATACAAGGATTTGTTGAGAAGGTGTCAGTACCATGGACTACCCTTGTCACTACAGGTGCAAACTTTTTACAACGGTGTGAACCCCTCAACAAGACAATTAATCGATTCAGCCGCTGGTGGAACCCTGAACAACAAAACTTTTGAAGCGGCCTATGAGTTTATAGAGGAGATGTCACTGAATAACTATCAGTGGCAAGTTACAAGGACAAGGCCAGCCAAAGCAGCTGGAGTTTTCAACCTCAACGCAGTGACCGCACTATCAAATCAGGTAGAACTGCTACACAAAAAATTTGATGGTTTATATGGTTCTTCACAGGCACATCCAGTTATGCAGTGAGAAACAAATGAAGGAGTGGCGAATCCTGAGTACCCAGCCCACGGACAGGGCATGAAGAGCGAACAGATGAACTATATGGGTAACAATTTCCGATCTAACAATAACCCTTATAATAATACTTATAATCCAGGTTGGAAGAACCACCCCAATTTCTCATGGGGCGGTCAAAGAAATCAAAGGCAACAACCATCCCAAAACTTCCAACAACAGCCCTACCCACAGGAAAAGAAGCCGAACCTTGAAGAGATGTTGAAAAACTTCATAGCAACCTCAGAAATACGATCTCAAAATACAGAAACACATTTCCAAAAGATAGAAGCAAAACTTGAGGCATTGACACAAGAGTTCAAGGATCAAATCGGGTAACTTGCTAAGTAGATCTCTGAGAAACCACAAGGAAGACTACCGAGCAACAGCAAAACTAACCTAAGGGAGCAGATTCAAGCCATAATAGCTCAAGATAGTTAAGGGTTAGACGAGCCTAATTCAAAGCAAAAGAATGCGGTAGAAGAAGATATGCTTGAGGTAATAACAAGTCGAAACTGGTAATCAAAGAGTACAAACCTCGCATACCATATCTCGAGGCAATAACAAAAGATGACACAGAGGAACAGTTCGGTAAGTTTATTAAAATTTTAAAGAAATTACAAATTAACTTACAGTTTCTTGAAGCTATTTCACAGATGCCAGATTCTAGGAAATTTTGAAAGAAGCTATTGACAAATAAGCGGAAAATAGACAAGGAATCACATATGGAACTGGACGCAGTGTGTTCAGCAATGTTGCAAAATAAACTACCACAGAAATTGAAAGATCCAAGGAGTTTTACAATTCCATGCTTAATTGGTAGTTTAACTATTGATAATGCATTAGCTGATTTAAGGGTAAGCATAAATGTCATGCCTTATAAATTGTTTAAACAACTAGGTCTAGAGAAGCCCAAACAAACTAGGATGAGCATTCAATTAGCTGATAAAACTATTAGAATTCCTAGGGGTATAATCGAAGATGTACTCGTGAAAATTGATAAATTTGTATTTCCCAGTAGACTTCGTCGTTTTAGACATGGATGAGGACAACATGATCCCCCTAATTTTAGGAAGACGATTCTTAGCAACTGCCAGAACTAAGATCGATGTTGATGCAAGTGAGCTCATATTTTGTGTAGGTGACAAGACAGTCACTCTTCAAGCTCTCGATTCAGCTAGGACATCAAATAATCAAGGTGAAAAAGTAAATTCTATTAATAACCATTCGGTTAACCCTTATTTTTAGGAAGCACCACAGCATGATCCCGATCTTAAACCCTGTGCCAACAAAGAAATAATTCATGAGGAACAAGGGATTCAGATCGATGAACTAGAAGAAAGGAAGAAGTATCTTAAAGAAGAACTAGGGATACACGAAGCAGAACCAAGGCCACCCTACGAGACAAACAAGTTCAAAATTGGAGATCAGGTATTACTAGATAAAGCAGATCCACGAGTGTCCCCTCCTGATCCTAACACTAGCAAGGAAATTCCTTTCAAGGTAATCGATGTTTTCCCGTATGGAACGGTCGAGGTAAGTCACCCTATGTTTGGCACTTTGAAAATAAACGCTACTCGTCTTAAACCCTATCATGATAATGGAACTGTTAGCACGAGGAAGGATTTTCAACTTCTCAAACCACCATGAATATGCAAATGAGAGGAGAGTCTAGCTTAAGACTATAAACGAGCGCTTCTCGGAAGGCAACTCAAGTACTAACCCCATTAACCTCTCCATCTTTATTTTACCTTATTTTATTTTATAGCATCTAACTGTAAACTGACCAAAAATGTAGATTCATAAACCACACGGCCTTGCACACGGTCGTGGCCGTGGCCGTGTGGATACACCGAATCTCCGTACTGACATGGTAAGGATGGTACGAGTTAGAACGAATCAATCTTTAAATCACGGACTCAACTACCATGCCATGGCCGTGCGATGCAGCCGTGGACAACACTGTTAGATCACACATGGGCGTGGAGGCCTGAACATGGGCATGGGAGAAGCGAAGAAGGCGAAACACGAACGTGCGATACGGCCGTGTGAATCGACATGCCTAGGGTACACGGGCGTGGCAAGCACCAGGCCCCAAAAATTCTATTTAAACCTACCCCCACCCCTCCTTCTTCTCACCTACCTTCCCACCCTTCTTCTTCCTTTACACCCTCTTTACACTCTCCATTCTTAGTTTTCCTTGTTCTCATAACTATAGCTCTAATAATACCTATGTTGAAAAAGCGGAGGATTCAAGCACAGTCTCCCTGTGGGAGACCGATCTACATAAGTTCATGCCGGCCGCTTTATCCAAATGACAAGCCAAGGATCTTTGAGGCCATTTTATTTTTCTTCTTCTTTACTCTTCTCTTTATTTTCCTTCTCTTTGACTCTCTTATGCTTAAATTAGTTTATTTTATTTTAGTTTCTTAGTGTCAGGTTCTTCAGGCTGCTAGGGAATCACACCGGAACCACGATCACCACCTTTCTACAGCCTTAGAAGTCACACCCACCTCGTTAACCATCCAACAATAAGGACTCTTCGGTCCATTCATCTTTTATTCTAATTTTATTTTACTTTCTATTTTCTTTCTCTTTCTCTTTCTTTTCTTTAAATATATATCTAGTATATTTTGAATTCTTATTATTATTTCCTGGCTAATTCTCTACGAGCTTCCCAATTTCTTCATCTAGCGCAGAGCTCGGTAGCAGCCACCAAACCTCGGGACTCCCAACTCAAGGAAACCATCCAAATTCAGGAAGTTCCACCTCTCCCTCTCTCTTAAAATTCATATACATCTTTGTACATTGAGGGCAATGTACATCTTAAGTGTGGGGGTGAATATTTATTTTGAGAAAGTGCCTAACTTTCTGTATTATTCTCAAATCCCTGAATGATATCTTGTCTTGAAGTAATTTTATCATATTATGATTAGAATGAAGTTTCCTTTAATTTATGATTTTTATTGATGTGTTTTGGATTAAGTCATTGATAATTGTGCATTGATGATTAAATTTGAAGGATACTAGAGAATCAAGCATGATAAGTCTCTTTTTCAGAATTTAAAATTTTGTTAGGTTGTCTACCTGAATCTAATTATTACCTTGAAATTTGAAATTTACGAGGTTGACATCAAAAACCCATAATTTCTGTGAGCTTTTGAGCCTTATAGAGCATATATTCTTTTTCTTGCTCACTTTATTAATTATGAGTGTGTCAACATTGATTTGTTATTTTAGAACTTGCATTGATTATACATGTTGAGACCACACCTATGATTTGATATACAAGAGATGATAAAGGCACCTAGGTTTTAACCTACTCACTCCACTAAAGGCCTACCTTCACAATTAACCCCTAGTGAACCACGTTGATCCTAACAACCCTTTTTATTGACTCATCCGCTAATATTAACCCAAAACCCTTTGTATTTGTTATCACCATTCCTTTTGACTACCCTTATGTCAAGATTTGATTTGATTAGTTACCTAACTATTTTATTTATTTCAATCGTTAAATTCATCCTTTATATTTGACTTTTTTTTAAAAAAAATTGAATTATATTCATTATTTGTTGTGTGATTGAATGAGTTTATACGTTTGAATGCCAATTATTGATGAAGAAAGTTAGTATTAGAGTATTATTATTAGTATCACAAGTTTTTACTTGATGTAATTATTCATTATCAGTTCGTTGTTTCTAGTTAGGTAATTTGTCAGGTCAATCTCGATTCTAGCTCTCTAATTTAGCCTTTATCCACACCTTTAACCCAAGCCCCATTACAACCTTGTTAAAGACCTTTTGATCTGTGTATCATCTCATTTTATAGTGGTGGAGAATTGATTTTCATGCAAGCCTATGTGATTAACTCTTCATGTTTGACTTTTAAGTGCTTAATTCTGAGCCTTAAACACTTCGAGTGATTTGAGTGAATCTTTAGTGAGGATGTCCACTCTTGTCGATTTTGAATCAGAGGTAATTATTTAGGTAAAGGGAAACACCTAAAGTTCTCAAGGCTATAAATGTATGACTTTGATTGTTTGAGTCTCTAGGACTCTTTGAGTTGAATTATCCATGTATGAATTATCTTTGAATTATGATGAATCATTATTGATGAATATTGTGAATCAAGGAAGTTCATTTTAATTGTAAGTTGAGAATTTTGATTGAGGACAAGCAAAAGTTTCAGTGTTGGGGTATTTGATAAACCGTAAAAGTAACATATTTTACTCCCACATTTAGCATGCTTTTAGATGATTTAAGCCCCGGGTTGTGTAATTTGGTGCTCTTAATCCTTTATTTTCATGTTTTATACCCAGGAGAGCATAGGATGATGAAAAGAATGGAAAACGGGCCCAAAACGGAGTAAATGGGCCATATCACGAAATCCACACGGCCTGGGCCCAAGACCACACGGCCATGCCAAATTCAACAGGTTCGAACGCGGCCTGGCCATGACTTACACGGACGTGTGCCATGGGCGTGTCCCTGCCATCAGAAAGAAGAGTTTCACTCGGATTAGGATACTTAGGGGTAAAGAAACATATTCAGAAGCCTACATAAACACCCTAAGTATGACTTAAAAAGGGGGAACCCAAGGCTTTAGTCAGGGGGAGTCCAGCTAGGCCAGAGTGGGCAGATTTGTGGGGATTTACTCAAAGATAGCCAGTTGATTCATCTCAAGAAGCTGGAATCATACTCAAGACGGAGAATCTCTCCTTCAATTCCGTCAGGGGGTTTTAAGGATTTCTTATGTTTTGTTTTATCTTTTCTTCTTAGATGTTTTCTTTTATTGTTATGAACTAAACCCTCATATACCTGAGGGGAATGAAACCTAAGATGAATCTTGTTCTCGTTTGCTAAACTATATAGTAAATATTTGACTTGTTTTTAATTATATGTTCTTAAATCTTGTGTTGATATTTCTGGGATATTATTTCAAGTGTGATGTGCTTAGGTGGAGAAGCAAAAGTCCCTGCCTAAGAGTAGATCTAGCATAATTAAGCAGAGTTGAGCGCACGACTAGAGATAGGGTGACGAGATTTTGCCGTATTAGGGTGAAACCTAATATGGGAGTCCATAGATCGAGTTAATGCAATTCTAGGGGTTTTAATTAGAAAGAGATTTCAATTAATCAACCTAGGGCTAGACGTTAGTGTCCTCGAGAGAGAGACTAATATAACTTAGGAAATCTTACGGATCAAGTTAAATGAATAAATCGTCTGGTTCAGAGTTAGATAACAAGGGAAGTCTAGGTGGATTCTTCCTTGGGTTTCGTCTTAATCAATTGGTTTTCCCTAAAAGTTATTTTCACAATTTTCATTCTTCTTTGTGTTAGAGTCTTTAGTTTAGTTGTTAGTTAAATTTAGATTAGATAAACAATTCCCTTAATTCTTAGGCTAAATAATAAAAAGAGTGTTAGTATTAGTACTTTTGGTTCCTTTGGGTTTGACATTCCTGTCTTGCCTAAACTATACTAATGTTCGATAGGTGCGCTTGCCTTAAATCATTGTCATAGTTAGTTTCCAGGTTCGATCATTCTTTTTTATAAATTTTAAGACTTTGATATCGCATAAAACAACGATCATGAGTTGACGGTTTACAATTTTGTTCACTTTGAGTATACTATATGTGTATGTATTGATATTTTAAATAAATTCAACGAGAATTGTTTTGACATGGTTGAATTGAACTTAAGATAATTGATTATGGAAATGCACATGTTATAAGGAAATATGATATGAAAAGCACAACTTTGTGAAAGTTATTACATGATAAGCTCATCTTTGATTTTTGATGTTTACATGATATATATACATGACTAACAAGTCTCTTGAAATCATATGTGTTTAGGCAAATGACCTTAATGATTTAGATGCATATGGTAATGCTCTGTAACCCTATTATGGCGACGAATATGGGTTAGAGGTGTTACATTTATTGGTATTAGAGCAATGATTTAGCCGATTCTCGGACTAACGTAGTAAGTACAAGTTTATCTATACATGCCATTATATATAATTTGTGATAGTGTGATATCTCCTTACCATTTTAAATACATTTTTCATATAGTAATGTCGTCCAACTGAGCTAGAACTGTATCCGAGGAAGCTGAGAGCAATGCTCCAGCTTCAATTCAAAGAGTTGCATCTAGTAGTCGTAGTAGAAGGCCCGAATCTGAGGGTTAAGGTGAGGAGGCAAAAGAAGCCTTCTTTCAAATGATGAATGAGTGGTTAACAGAATTTTTAAGAACAAATCCTACTGTACAACAACCTCCCCCTCTTGCTCCTCAACTAGTTCCAGAGATGCCGTAGGGTGCCAAAACTGTTAGAACTGGTAAGCCTCCGGTAGATAAAATCCATAAATATAGGGCAGAAGAATTCAGAGCAATAGTTGATAATGATCCAGAAAGAGCTGAATTTTGGCTAGAAAATACAATCAGGGTTTTGGATGAATTGTCTTGTGCACCTGAAGAATGTCTGAAATGTGTTGTATCTCTGCTAAAAGACTCAGCTTACTAGTGGTGGAATACCATCATTTCTGTTTTACTGAGGGAAAATGTTACATGGGAATTTTTCCAAACAGAATTAAAAAAGAAGTACATTAGCCAGAGATTTCTTGATCAGAAAAAGAAATAATTTTTAGAGCTTAAATAGGGGAATATGATTGTATCTGAATACGAGAGGGAATTTGTTTGGTTAAGCAAATATGCTAGAGAATGTATCCTGACCGAAGTTGCTATGTGTAAACGGTTTGAAGAGGGATTAAATGAAAACATCAAGTTGATAGTTGGGATTCTGGAGTTAAAAGATTTTGTTGTACTGGCTGACCGAGCACATAAAATTGAAGAACTAAATTAAGTAAAGTTGCAGGCAGAGATGGAAGCCCAAACTTCGAGTAAAAGATTTATGGGAAAATCACAATCGTCGGCTTCAAACAAATCAAAGAAATATCATGATCATTTTGTCTCATCTGTTGGGTATTCTGGAAAAGACTGAGGCTCTCAACTTTCTAATCTGAGATCTCCATCTCCATCAATAGCAAGTGCTGGAAGTGGTTGTAGACCTAAACCTAGATGTAAACATTGTAATAAATTTCATTTTGGGGAGTGTCATATGAGAAGTGGAGCGTGCTTTAGATGTGGTTCTCTCGACTACTATCTTAAAGATTGTCCAGAAAAGCTTGAAAAAGATACTGTTCAGACTTCAAAGCCAAGTAACCCGTCTTGAGAGGCAGACCACCCTATCATCCTGGCAATGTTAGTGGTAGTCGAGGTGTTACAAAAGATTCAGCTCCTAAATCTGAAGCACAAGCACCAGCCAGAACATATGCTATACGTGCACGTGAAGATGCTTATACACCTAATGTCATTACTGATACTTTTTCTCTTCTTGATACTGATATTACTGTTTTGATTGATCCTGGCTCAACACATTCATACATATGCACAAATTTCTTGTCTGTTAAAAATTTACCTATTGAGTCCACTAAATTCGTGGTTAAAGTTTCAAATCCCCTGGGCCAGTATGTGATGGTGGATAAAGTTTGTAAAAATTGTCTGTTAATGGTACGGGGAAATTTTTTCTCAGTTGATTTAATGTTGTTGCCATTTGATGAATTTGATGTAATTCTGGGTATGGACTGGTTAACTCAGCATGATGTAGTGGTAAATTGTAAACAAAAGTACATTGTGTTAAAATATCGGAATAGTGAATTACTTCATGTTGAATCTGATAAAATGGACAGGTTGTCCAATGTAATTTTAGCTATATCAGTACAGAAATATGTCAGGAAAAGGTATGATGCCTATGTTGCATATGTGTTGGATACTAAAGTATTTGAATCGAAGACTAAATCAGTGCCAGTTGTCTGTGAATTTCCTGATGTGTTTCCGAAAGAATTACTTGGTTTACCACCTATTAGAGAGGTAGAATTTTCTATAGATCTTATTCCGGGGACAACATCGATATCCATATCACCTTATAAAATGGCTCCTATTGAATTAAATGAGTTAAAAACGCAGTTGCAAGAACTAATAAATAGAGGTTTTTCTCGACCCAGTTCATTACTTTAGGGTGGACCGGTTTTATTTGTTAAAAAGAAAGATGGGTTGTTGAGATTATGTATTGATTATAGATATCTTAATAAGGTTACAATTAAGAACAAGTACCTATTGCCTCGTATTGGCGACTTGTTTGACCAGTTGAAAGGTGCCACTATATTTTCAAAGATTGATCTTCGTTCGGGTTATTATCAGTTACGAGTGAAAGACTCAGATGTACCGAAGATAGCCTTCAGAACCAGGTATGGCCACTATGAAATTCTTGTGATGCCATTCTGTAACACCCCTAATCTGAAACCGTCGCCGGACTAGGGTTAAGAGGCATTACCAAATCATCGAAACATTTCATATTCACTTCACTACACAAAGTCAATCATCAATCACACATACTCAAATACGAGCATATAGTCCCTTATCTAGGTCTACGAGACCTAGATAAACCTTTTTTCAATATTCCTGAGGTCACACGTCCATGCAGTCAGGCCGTGTGCCTCACACGGCTACCAGACACACCCATGTGTCCAGGCCGTGCCAAAACAGAACATACATACTGACTTATTCCCATGGCCACTAGACATGCCCGTGTTTTATGGCCGTGTAAAATTAGGCTAGCTACTGTCTTGATCACACGGCCACCATGCACGCCCGTGGGCCTTAATTGTGTACCTTGTCCAGACACACCTAGAAGTGATCCTTAAACCACACGGTAGAGACACAAGCCCGTGTCTCTTAGCCGTGTATGCAAAATAGGCCATTTGCAAGGCCAATTTGCCACCCATACATGGGTCAACCAACAAGCTTCAAAACAATACCAATTCATGCTTTCAAATGCATTCAAACATACTATTTCATACACCAATTAATCATCAATAATACTACCTACTTCAATACATAATATCATCACAAATGAGTCCATTCAAAGTAACAATTGTACATCTCAAAACATATATATATATGTATGTATCAAGCATTATGTAATTCATGCCATAATTCATCTTCAAGCCACATCTTTTGTACACCCCAAACCTGGCCCAAACATCACGACCAGATCTGGTATGCTACAGGTTAAATGTTGAAAACTTTGCTTTGCAGGGATTTGAAATCTCGGTTCATTTATGTAGGTATTCGTCAAATAAGTGTCATTAGTAGAAAACCTTTGTAGGTTTTTTTTTTTTGAACTCGTTTAAAAATCCCATTTTATTTCTTCTGGTAATTAAGTCTTTGAACATAAACTTATAAAATGTAAACATTAACAAATATAGATTGATAACCTAAGCCATGGGCCCTTATTACATAAATAGTCCCAAAATTAAAACTTAAAGGAAAACCGGAAATAGTTTATGAAAATAAAAGACAAAAATGTAACACCCTAAACCCGACCCAAACACCACGACCAGATATGGTATGCTACGGGTTAAATGTTGAAAACTTTACTTTGCAGGGATTTGAAATCTCGGTTCGTTTATATAGGTATTCATTAAATAAGTGTCATTAGTAGAAAACCTTTGTAGGTTTTTTTTTTTTTTGAACTCGTTTGAAAATCCCATTTTATTTCTTCTGGTAATTAAATCTTTGAACATAAACTTATAAAATGTAAACATTAACAAATATAGATTGATAACCTAATCCATGGGGCCTTATTACATAAATAGTCCCAAAATTAAAAATTAAAGGAAAACCGAAAATAGTTTATGAAAATAAAAGACTTGATGGCCCCTCGAGTCCGCCTCGGCTCCCATGCCCACGATCTACTGCTCATCTAAAAAGTCAAGGAAATTAAAGGGGTGAGTCACCAAGACTCAGTGTGCAAATCCCGAAAACACATAAAAGGCTTGAGGCCCACAAACACATTATGGGCCTTGGCCCATACACAATGGCAACAGAATATTTACATGCTACATGGCCCAACCCAACCTAAAAGTCCATCCTTTACACACCAGCCCGTACCAGCCAACACACCTCGGGGATTTCTACAATCAACCCACCAACCGCTACACACTGTATCGACAGTCATACTGCCTATTCCTAACAATCAGGAATAAATTTAACGTGTCTTAGCCACCTATCACTATTGTGACCTAACTTTACAATTCGTGGTTTAACCACCGATCACCAAGTGACCTATTAACATGCTCTTCCCCTTCATCATATTAACCCCATCCCATGCATACATCCATGCAAAAGTAAAACAATATACTACCTAAAAGATCACAGACTATCACATACATCGATACCTATAGAGAAGTTTCTATGATTACGTACCTGGCATCCCCTGCCTACCCTTTTCGGGTAATACGACTATCCATACAACCCTTTTTCTGACTTTTAGCCCATAACATATGTAATACAGATTAATTAGGGTGATAGAGATCTACACACCTAATTACAGACAAGATGAGACTTTCTATGTCGACACTATCAGAAGCCGATACGACTGCTAACTGTCTAAGGTTTTGTTCTGAAGCCGGTCCACAACCCGGTGGCCAATCCCGCATCGCGACATCGCACGCTTTTCTTAAATTTAGGAATTGGGTTTACAGATCCAATCCCCTCCTTCGCCTGATTGACATTTGATTCCATCAAAAGACCTTATCAGTTGCTACCATCACAACATATGGTTGTTAATCCATATCATAGAGTCAAGATCATAATTACGATGAACAACCTAACGAAAATCTAAAGAAAACCCCCTTACCTTAAAATCCCGAAAGAGATGAAGTTTAGGGACTAACGGTTTCCAGCTTTTAGATCTAGACGATCTACTTCAATTCCCGATGTGTCGACCCAAAATAAGAACACACGAACCATCAAAAAATCACTCAAAAGATAACCTTGCCACCTCAATTAGCCTTTCAGCTTTGGTCTCCAAAAACTAAAAGAGAAAGGAAGAATAGAAGAGATCGGCACTTACTTAACACAGAGAATTCGGCAACTCCTAGAGAATTTCTGCTTTTGAGAAGATCAAAAAGAAAAGATGATATCAAGAGATTTATGGAGATTCGGCTTTAATGAAGAAATCGGCAAAGAGAAAAGAATAGACAAGGGTATTCGGCTATGGAGATGAGAAGAAAGTTCAGAGTTTCAGCTTTTGAGAAGGAGATGATTGAGAGAAGAGATTAAGAGAATAAGATCCAAATGCCGAAATTGAAGAGATATCCCCCCTACTTAAACCAAATTTCGGCACCTACTACCTAAAAGCCGAAAATGCCCTTTTTAAAATCAAACTAAGCTATTAATCAAGGAAATTTCTACACCCTCTGAACTTGCCGTAACCGATTCCTCCTTCCCCTCAGTGTTGGAATTTCGGCCACCACTGTGACCAGCAGATAAATCCTAAATTTCCTCCCTTATCTTTATCTGATCACATCTCCAAAAGAAGCCTAGATCACGCCACCTCTTCCTCCCTTTATCTGCCATATTATCTACATTATCCACTCAAATAAATCCTCCTAATTTCAAGCACCATTTCCGTCCCACTCTACCCACTTAAATGCCGAAAATTAACAAATCTTAATTAAAATAATTGGGCTTCATGCGACTCGAACTTGAGCCTCCTCAACTGACGCCACCTCCCTGCTCTCTAAGTGGCGCCACTTTTCCATTGGGCCACAAGCCTATCTGTGTCTTATAATCACAAATAACATCTTTTAAGCCCTATCCTATCAGGCTTTCCACTAGAGTGTCAAACAGAAAATTTGATTAAGGCCTCTGCCCAACCTCGAGCCCATCCTGGACCCCCTAACACTCACATTAAACATAACCACACATTAAAAGCATAGCCCCACCAATCTAGGATGTTACATCTTTCATCAACCACAAAGTCATGAAATATACCACATTCATAGTCATTCATAAATTCTATATCATTCAACTTCCAAGCCAAATCACATGGCAAAGATTAAACATTTTAAGACATATCATAACTTCTAGCTTATACATGCCATATTTCAACTATATACATCTTTTCAAAAGTACCAAAATAGATTGCCGATAGTGTGATAGAAATGCTGACGATCCCCGGATCCGAGCTAGCTTTACTGACACTATAAAACAGAGAAACAATTCTCACAGTAAGCTTTCAAAAACTTAGTAAGTTCGACATACAATACATACAATTCAATAATACCATGTCACGTAGAATTACACCATCACTTAAATAAATGCACAATTAGACTCATCATCAATCTCAACCATATGCTCAAGTATCTATTCATTCAACTTTTAAAGCTATCATCAACCACATAGGTTCAAACGTACCTTGATTTACACCATCACTTAGATAAATGCACAATTAGGCTCATCATCAATCTCAACCATATGCTCAAGTATCTATTCATTCAACTTTTAAAGCTATCATCAACCACATAGGTTCAAACGTACCTTGATCAACACATAGTTACTCACCAGCTACTCAATTTCTCGATATTACCTCTCGTTCAACCCTTACTATTCTTTTGATTTATTCGCACACTTAGTGCCAATTTCATAACCGAAACATAGTCGTCATCGCACACTTAGTGCCAATATGTTAAATCGAACTTATATCGATATCGCACACACAGTGCCAATTCAATAAGCCAAAGCTTCTATCTTTTCGCGCACACAGTGCTAATCATCTTTATCTCGTTTCTCATTTCACACACTTAGTGCCATCTAATTCAATTCCGCCCATAGCATTTCTAATCTCATAATTATTTATATCTATTCATTCAATCCACATCACATAGGTATAATTTAACAACTAGTATTATATCCGAACTTACCTCGGACGTCAAAATACCGAAACGGTCGATTAATTGAGCACTTTATCTTTGCCTCGACCTCTATCTGAACCTCTCCTTTCTTGGTCTATACACATTCAAATTCAATCCATTCAATCACCAATTCATTTAATTTAGTCCACACTCACTTATTTAGGGCATTTTACAAAATAGCTCTCACATTTTCACATTTCGACACTTTAGTCCCTAATTCATCAAATCACTAAATACACACAATTTCAAATCACATATGCTTAGCCGAATTCTTCCCATGCTAGTACAAGTCCACACATTTTGTTTATTTCACAATTTAGTCCCTCAAAATGCTATTTTTTCAATTAAGCCCTAATAGCTATATTCACCAAAAATTCAAGAACAAAATATTTTCATTAAGCACATATCTTACATTTAACACCTATACTCATCACAAAACTCACCATTTTATCAATGGCACATCTCATAAACATCATCAATTCTTTAAATTACAACATGGGCTTGATAGTAGACTAAGCAACAATCTCAAAAACATAAAAATCATCAAAAACTAAAGTCAAAACATACCTTAATTAAGCTATACTAGTGTCGAAAATCACAAAGCTAGAAACCCTTCTTTCTCTTCTTCAAATTCGGCTAAGAAAGATGATATATTAACCATCATTTTGTTTGTTTTATTTTTATTACACATTAATACCGCATTCACCTTTTTACCCCTTTTATTATTATTTCCTTTCCACTATCCATAGGCTTTTATGTCCATCCACCATCCACTATCTATATAATGGTTTAATTGCCTCATAAATCCTCCATATTATAAAGACAACAACAATTAAACACTTAACAATCAGCACACAACATTTTACACTTTATGCGATTAAGTCCTTTTTGCTAATTAAGCACTCAAACAATAAAATTTTCACACAGAAATTTCACATAGATTTAATCTCATACTGCAAACACCAAAAAGAATATTAAAATATTATTTTGACCTCAGATTTTTAGTCTCAAAGCCACTGTTTCGACTAAGGTCTAAACTGGACTGTTACACGTTCGGCTTGACTAATGCACCTGCAGTATTTATGGATTTGATTAATAGAATTTTCAAACTGTATTTAAACATATTTGTAGTGGTATTCATTGATGATATCCTGGTATATTCTTGAGATGAAAATGAGCATGCTGATCATTTGAGAATTGTGTTACAAACCCTACGTGAAAAACAAATGTATGCCAAATTCAGTAAATGTGAATTTTGGCTTCAGAAAGTTGGTTTTCTTGGACATATAGTATCTACTGAAGGTATCAGAGTTGCTCTGAATAAAATATCAGCAATCGTTAATTGGAAGCCATCGAAAAATATGTCTGAAGTCAGAAGTTTTCTGGGATTAGCCGGTTTCTATCGAAGATTTGTACAAGGTTTCTCGATGATAGCCTCTCCGATGACCCGTTTTTTACAAAAGGATATGAAATTTGAATGGACTAATAAATGCCAGAAGAGTTTTGACAGGTTGAAAGCCTTGTTGACTGAAGTACCCGTGTTAGTTCAGCCTGAATCGGGTAAGGAATTTGTGATTTACAGTGATGCATCATTGAATGGTTTAGGTTGTGTTTTGATGCAAGAAGGTAAAGTAATAGCCTATGCTTCTAGAAAGCAAAAACCACATGAAAAGAATTACCCGATACATGATTCAGAGTTGGCAGCTATAGTGTTTGTAATGAAAAGTTGGTGACATTACTTGTTTGGTGAAAAATGCCATATATTTATTGATCATAAAAGATTAAAATATTTTATGTCACAAAACGATTTGAAGTTGAGACAGTGCAGGTGGCTTGAATTGTTAAAAGATTATGATCTGATTATTGATTATGATCAGGGAAAAGCCAATGTGGTTGCAGATGCTCTGAGCAGAAAACCTGTAATAGCCCGGTTTAGACCCTAGTCAGAACAGTTTCGAGACCACAAATCTGAGGTCAGAATGATAATTTAATATTATTTTTTGTGTGAATAGTATGTGACATAGCCTGTGTGAAAATTCTGTGTGATAATTTGATTGTTTGTGTGTCGAATTAAGAGAAAGGATTTAATTGCATAAAGCGCAAAATGTTGTGTGCTGATTTATGAGTACTTAATTGTTGTTGGCTTTTTAAGATGGAGGCCTTATGTTGTTATTAAGCCATTTTTAAAGATAGTGGGTGGCTAAATGACTTATTAACCTTAAAATATATTTGTTTTATATGACTTATAAAAGCGCAAAGTTGGTATTTGTTTAACAAGTTAATATTAATTAAAACAAAATAAATTTGATGGCCATTTTTTCTCATCTTTCTTCCACCGAAAAAGAGAAAAGAGAATAGCCATTGAAGCTTTTGAAATTTTGGCACTTGCTAAGCTTGATTGAGGTATGTTTTGAGCTTGATTTTTTATAATTTCTACGTTTTTGCGATCGTTGCTTCGTGTTCTTTCAAACCCATGCTTTGGTTTTAGAAATTGATGGTGATTTTGAGTTACGCCATTGATGAATGCTTGAGCTTTGTGATAGTTGATGATGAATTATGAAGGATAGGTGAAGGATTAACATGTGTTATTTTTAAATTTTTGGTGAATTTAGCTAATTAGGGCTAAATTGTGAAAATAGAAAATTGAAGGGTTAAAATATGAAATAAATGAAATGTGCGGGCTTGTATTAGCATGGGAAGAATTCGGCTAGCATATGTGTTTTGAAATTTTGTGAAATAAAGACTAAAGTGTCGAAATGTGAAAATGTGAGGGCTATTTTGTAAAATGCCCTAAATATGTGTGTTTGGACTAAAATGAATGATTTGGTGATTGAATGGATTTAATTTGAATGTGTATAGACCAAGAAAGAAGAAGTTCGGATCGAGATCGAGGCAAAGATAAAGTGCTCGATTAATCGACCGTATCGATAGTTCAATGTCCGAGGTAAGTTATAATACATGTTATTAAGATATGTTTTAGCATTATGGAACGAATATGTACATAATTATGAGATTGAGGTGCTATGTGCAAGAATTAGTTGATGGCACTAAGTGTGCGAAATGTAAATCGAAACAGAAATGAATGGCACTGGGTGTGCGATGATATGAAAGCTACGGCTTATTAACTTGGCACTGTGTGTGCAACACCGAGACAAGTCGGTTAAAAGAATAGGCACTAAGCATGTGATGACAAATATGCTACAATTATGTATATAAAACTGAGTGTCCGATCAAATTGAATGAATATTAAAGGATGATCGACAAATAATATCGAGCATTGAATAGCTTGGAAGTTTAATAACTATGTGTAGCTAAGGTACGTATTGAACCTTTGTGGTTGATGAGTTACAAACAAGCTATTATTGAGTGAATGAGAATTTTAGCTATGGATGAGAGGGCATGAATATGAGATAATTGATCTATGTGATTGTTTATTATATACATTGGTTTGATTTGATGAGATAATTGTATTGTATGTCAAACTTACTAAGCTTTGGAAAGCTTATCGTGTGATTTCTTTCTCTCTCGCTGCAAAGATGTCGTGAGCTAGCTCGGATCGGGGATCATCAAGCATCTCAGTCACACTATCGGGAATCTATTTTGGGGTATTTTGGAAAGATGTACATAGTTAAAATATGGCATGTATAGGCTAGTAATTTGAATCATGTTTGATATTTGTAAGTAGCCATGAGATGTGGCTAGATATGTGCTAGTTTTAGCATGAATGACTTTGGTATATATGATGCATCTTTTGGTATGGATTGTGAGTTGAGAAATTGACTTATGAATGGAAATCTTTGTGATGGTAAAATGCTAATATGATTTAGTGAAATTGGGAAAGAATGATGTTTAGTATTGAATGTGTTTAAGTTGTATATGCTAGCTTATAAGTTGATATGTTTGAAAATGGGATTGTATGAATTGATAGATAGATCATATAATAGGAAATGGTTGCCAAATTGTGTATATAAAGATGCTTATATGTGCTTATAGGATTGACCCTAAGTGGTGGCATTTTGGCCTTGCAAATGGCCTATAATGTCACATGGCCATGGCACATGGGCGTGCCCTATGGACCAAGTCATGATAGTATACGGCCTTGGCACACGGACTTGCCTACTGCCTAGTAACCGTGTGATTTTTGGCAAATTCGACCACAGCCTGAGTATACAGGCATGCTTAGTTGTCGTGGAAGACAAGTCAGTTTCGACACGGGAAGGACACACGGGGGTGTCTAGTAGCCGTGAGGGGCACATGGCCTGCCCACACGGGCGTTTGACCCTTGAAATTTAGAAAAGTTTTAAATTTCCATGAATTTTTTGTATGTGTTTCGGTTTAGTCCCGACCCAGGTTATAAGCATGTTTAAGGTCTCGATGACCTATTTACAGGACATTGTGTGTATGATTGATGAATGAAATATATAAAATGTTATGAAAGTTTCTGATCTATCCGGTAACGCCTTTAACCCTAGTCCGGCGATGGATACAGGTTAGGGGTGTTACATTTTGTTGGTATCAGAGCTACGGTTTAGTCGATTCTTGGACTAACGTAGCGCGTGTGAGTCTAGCTATACATGCCATATATGAAATTGCGATAGTGTGATGAAATCTAACATTTGAAAATGTGCTTTTATATAGTAATGGATCCCGATCGAGCAATTGCTGACGACATAGAGAGTAATGCGCCTGCTTCCACTCAAGGGACAGCGCCGACCACATTTAGGCCGAATGATACTGGTAAGGGGGGAGAGGCTAAGCAAGCCTTCTTCCGAATGATGAGTGATAAATCGTAATAGTAACATATTTTAATCCCACATTTAGATGCTTTTGGATGATTTATCCCTTGATTCATATAAAGAGATGCTCTTAATCCTTTCTTTTCATGTCTTATATCAAGGAAAGCACCCGAGGATAAAAAGAACAAGAAACGGGCCTAAAACGAAGCAAATTGGGCCAAGGAAGAAATCGACACAGCCTGGACTTAAGCACACACGGTTGTGCCTCATTAATCATCTAGAACACGGCCTAGCCGCGATTCACACGGGCGTGTGCCATGGCCGTGTCCCTGTCGCTGGAAAGAGCAATTACATTTAGATTTGGATACTTGGAGGCAAAGAAACACATTCCAAAGCCTATTCAAACACTCTAGTAGGAATTCCACTCAGATTTGGATACTTAGGACCAAGTAAGGCATCTCAAAGCCTATATAAACAACCAAGGGGGCAACTTGCAAGGAGAGTTCGGCAGAACCCTTCTGCTAGGGTTTTTGTCAGGCGGTCAAGCTAGGCCAAGGAGCCAAGCCGAAAAGGTCAGACTTGTGGGAATCACTTGAAGATAGCCAGTTGATCCATCCCAAGAAGCCAGAATTATACTCAAGACGGCGGATCTCTCCTTCAATTCCTTCAGGGAGTTTTAGGGATTTCTTATGTTTTATTTTATCTTTTCTCTTGAGATGTTTTCTTTATTAGTTATGAACTAAACCCTCAGATACCTGAAGGGGATGAAACCTAGATAAATCTTATTATTGTTTTCTGAACTATATGATAAATATTTGATTTGTTCTTAATTATGTGTGCTTAATTCTTGTGTTGATATCTCGCGGATATTGATTTAAGTATGATGTGTTTAGGTGGTGGAGCAAAAGTCCCTGCCTATTCATAGATCTAGCATAATTAAAGTGGAGTTGTTCGCGCGCCTAGAGATAGGATGACGAAACTTTGCCGGATTAGGGTGAAACCTAATATGGGAATCCATAGATCGATTTACTGCTATTCTAGGGGTTATTAAGTGAGAAAGAGATTTTCGTTAATTAACCTAGGGTTAGACATTATTCGCCTCGAGAGAGGGTTTAATATACGTTAGGGAGTCCTACAGATCAAGTCAAGTGAATAAATCGTATGGTTTAGTGTTAGATAACAAGTGAAACCCAGGTGGATTCTTCCTAAGGGTATCACTTAAATCAACTGAGTTTTTCTAAAAGTTATTTCCCCAATTTAGTCTTTTTGTCTTTGCTTCTTAGCTTGGTAGTTAGTTAATTTTAGATTAAAAAACAACTTCACTTTATTTTAGGCTAGATAATAAGAAGAAAGTTAGTATTAGTACTTTTAGTTCCTTTGGGTTCGACAATTTGGTCTTGCCTAAGCTATACTACTGTTCGATAGGTACACTTGCCTTTAATCATTGTTAAAGTTAGTTTCCAGGTTCGATCATTCTCTTTATAAATTTTAAAACTCGACAGACACATGATCAATGAGCGAGTGGTTTACGAAATTCGTTCGAACAAATCCGACTACTCCACAACCTCCACCCCCACAAGTACCTGTTGTGCCACAAGTTGTATATCCGATCAGATTGAATAAACCGCCTATATACAAGATTCAGAAATACGGGGCCAAAGAGTTTAGGGCCACAGCTGATGATGATGCTGAGCGAGCCGAGTGTTGGCTCGATAATACAATTCGAGTATTTGATGAGATGTCGTTGAATCCATATGAGTGCATTAAGTGTGTAGTTTCCCTGTTGAGAGACACGGCTTATAACTGGTGGAAAACATTGATATCTGTGGTTCCGAGAGAGAGAATCACCTGGGACTTCTTTCAAGCTGAGTTCAGAAAGAAGTATATCAGTCAATGCTTCATTGATCAGAAATGTAAAGAGTTTCTACAACTGAAACAAGGTCGTTTGTCTGTTACTGAGTATGATCACTGAAATCAGAGTTTTAAAATTTATAATGAATGTGATCGAACCTGGAAACTAACTCTGACAATGATTAAAGGCAAGTGTACCTATCGAACAGTAGTATAGCTTAGGCAAGACCGGATTATCGAACCCAAAGGAACCAAAAGTATTAATACTAACTTTGTTTTTATTATTTAGCCTTAAAAGTAAAGTGAAGTTTGTTTTAATCTAAATTAACGACAACTAGGCTAAGGACACTAAGACAAAAAGAACTAATTGGGAAATAACTTGAAGAAAAACTCAATCGATCACGACGATACCCTTAGGAAGAATCCACCTAGACTTCACTTTTTATTTGACCCTAAATCATATGATTTATTTGCTTAGCTTGATTCGTAGGACTCCCTAACCTATGCTAAACCCTCTCTCGAGGTGAATAACGTCTAAACCTAGGTTAATTAGTGGAACTCTCGTTCTCTTATAATAACCCCTTAGAATAGCAGTAAATCGATCTATGGATTCCCATATTAGGTTTCACCCTAATCCGACAAAATCTCATAACCCTATCTCTAGTCATTCGATCAACTCCGCTTAATTACGCTAGATCTACTTTTAGGCAAGGTCTATTCCTCCTCCACCTAAGCAGATCGGATTTGGATTAAGCATGAATAATTAAGAACAAACTAAGTATTTATCATAAAATTCAAAAATCAAATAACAAGATTCATCTAGGTTGCATCCCCTTCAGGTATCTGAGGGGTTTAGTTCATAACTAAGAAAGAAAACATCTCAAGAGAAAAGATAAAACAAAACATAAGAAATCCCTAAAACTCCCTGAAGGAATTGAAGGAGAATTCCGCCGTCTTGAGTATAATTCTGGCTTCTTGGGATGGATCAACTGGCTAACTTCGAGCGATTCCCACAATTCTGAGCTTTTCAGCTTGGCTCCTTGGCCTCGCTCCCTCCCCCTCAATGGTGGCACTTAGGGGATATATATAGGCTCTTTGGAATGCGATTCTTTCTCCCTAAGTATCATTTTTCGACTGAAATTGCTCAATCTGACGACAGAGGCACGGCCTTGTAGCACGCCCGTGTGGATCAACTTCAGGCCGTGTTCGGATTCTTTAATGAGGCACGGCCATGTAAATCGAGGGAAAGGCCGTGCTCTAGATGATCGGCGCGGCACGACCGTGTGGACTTTGGGCCAGGTCGTGTCGATTTTCGTGCTAAGGCCCATTTTACTCTGTTTTGGGCCCGTTTTACATTCTTTTCATCCTTGGGTGCTTTCCTGGGTATAAGACATGAAAAGAAAGGATTAAGAGCACCTTTTGATATAAATCAAGGGATAAATCATCCAAAAGTAAGCTAAGTGCGGGGTTAAAATATGTTATATTTACAGTTTATCAAATACCCCCACACTTAAGCTTTTGCTTGTCCTCAAGCAAAATTCCCAACATACATTTAAAACAAACTTTCCATGATTCATAATTCCTATCAACAATGCCTTATCCTAATTCATAGATAATTCATACATGGATAATTCAATTCAAAGGGTCCTAAAGATTCAAACAAGATAAGTCATCCATTTGTAGCACGTAAACATAGGTGTTCCCCTTCATCTAAATAATTACCCTTAATTCAAAATTGACAAGGATTGACATCCTCACAAAAGATTCACTCAAATCACTCAAAAAGTGTTTAAGGGTCAAAATTAAGCACTCATAAGTCGAACCTGAAAAGTTAATCCCATAGGCTTGCCTGAAAATCAAATCTCCACCACTGTAAAATGAAATGATAAACAGATCAAAAGGTCTTTGTTAGGGTTGTAACGGGGCTAAGGTTAAAGGTGTGGATAAAAGCTGAAATTAGAAGGTTAGAATCGAGACTAAATTGATAAGTTACCTACCTAAAAATTTCTAAGATAATAATTACATCAACTGAAAATAATAATCCTACTAATACGAGCTTTTTCTTTTAATAATTAGACTTTAACTTGTATAAGCTCACTCTTCATAATACTAATACCGAATATACTTTGTTTAAGAACAAACTAAGTAAAGAAAACTTCAAATAATAATAATTCATAACAACTTAGGTAACTAAACAAATCTCGATTAAAGGGTAGTTAAAAAGAAGGGTGATAACAAATACAAAGGGTTTTGGGTAAAAATTAGTGGGTGAGTCAATGAAAAGGGTTGTTAGGCTCAACGTGGTTCACTAGGGGTTAATTATGAGGGTAGGCTTTTTAGTGGTGTAAGTGGGTTAAAACCTAGGGCCTTTATCATCTCGGTATATCAGATCATAACTGTGGTCTTGACATGTATAATCAAGGCAAGTTCTAGAATAACAGTTCATAGTTGACACACTCATAATCAATAAAGTGAGCACGAAAAAGAATTATGTTCTATAAGGCACAAAATCTCACAAAAATTATGGGTGTGTTTGACATCAACCTTTGTAAATCTCAAACTTCAAGATAACATTCAAATTCAGGTTAACAACCTAAAATTTTAAATTTTAGAAAATTAGACTTATCATACTTGATTCCCTAGTATTCTTCAAATTTAATCATCAATGCACAATTAACTATGACTTATTCAAAAACATGTCAATAAAAATCATAAACCATCAGAAATTTCATCTTAATTAGTGATATGAGAAAATTACTTTAAAACAAGATTAAATTCAGGGATTTGAGAACAATGCAGAAAGTTAGGTATTTTTTATCCTCGGGGTTTGAGAATAGTGAAAAAAGTTAGGCATTTTCTCAGAATAACTATTCATCCCCCCCACACTTAAGATGTTCATTACCCTCAATGTACAAAGATAGATTATAACCTTTAAGGGATAAATCAAAAGAAAAGGGGAAAGAATTACTCCCTGAGTTTTGGATGTTTTCCCAGAGGAGTATCTTTGGTGGTGGTGATGGTCAGTCTTGATAACGAACCTGTGCTAGATGAAGAAATTAGGTAGGGCGCTGAAAAATAGCCAGGATTTATTAAGACCTAAATAAAATAAATTAAGTATATAATTAAAAATAAGAAGGATAAAGAAAGAGGAAACAAAAATGTAAACAAAATGAAAATAAAAGATAAATGGACCTAAGAGTCCTTATTGTTGGATGGTTCGCGAGGTGGGTGTGACCTCTAAGGCTGAGGAGGTGCTGGCAGTGACGGAAGTGGCGTGATTCCCTAGCAGCCTTTCGAACTTGACACTAAGAAACCAAAATAAGTTAAACTAAATTAAACATAAAATTATTAAAGAAAAAGAGAATGAAAGGAAAGAGAAACGAAAAATAGAAGCTAATTGGTCTCAAAGACCCTTGGCCTATTGTTTGGATGAAGCGGCCGGCATGAACTTATGTGTAGGGTCTCCGTTAAAGAGACTATGCTGGTTGCTTCTGCTTCTTCGGCATGGTTCTTGCGTGCCTAAAGAGTCTGGACACTTTTTTTTAAGTAACATAGAGAAAATTTTTAAAGAGAAAGAGGATGGAGGAAGGTAGGGGGTGAAGGAAAAAGCTGTGGGGTTTAAATAGTGGTTGAATTCTGGCACGTCCCCACGGCCATGGTTCAAGCCCGTTTTGATTTACACGGCCACCTCGCACGGCTGTGTGTTGGAGTGTGTTGGTTCCCCATACCCGTGTTTGTGAAGTCAGTATGTTGGCACGGTTGGGATGCACGGGTGTGTCTTGCCCGTGCTCGATAAGTCAGTAGCTTCACACGGTCGTGAGGCCAACCGTGCTGATTTGTCGGGGCCCGTGGAAAGGGTGGTTAGATCCGTGATGTTGGAGGGTGGTTGGATTGAATTGCACAGCCTCTGCTTTGTCAGTGTGGTGGTTCCGATGGTCCACACGGCCACAGACACGGCTGTGTGTAAGGTCGTGTGGCCTGGAAAACTGCACTTCTGGTTAGTTTAAAAAGAAAAATAAAAAGGAAAATAAAGTAAAATGAAAATAAATGCAAAATAAGTAAGGGTAGTACTCAGGTTGCCTCCCGAGAAGCGCTCGTTTATAGTGTTCACCTAGACTTTCCTTGTGTTTGAGAAATTCAGGGAGGTTTGAAGGTTTGAACATCTTTCCTCATATTAACCATTTGATGTTCATTGTGTGGTTCAGGTCGAGTGGCATTTATTTTGAGAGTATCAAAATTGGGATTGCTTACCTCGACTGTCTTATGTGGAAGAACATCGATTACCTTAAAAAGCATTTCTTTGTTTGTGTCAGGGTCTGGAGGAGATAATTGTAGGTTTAATAATATCTGATCTTCGCTTTTGGACTTGCTTATCTTGTAGAGTGGTTTTGGCTCTGTTTCATGTATCCCTAATTTTTCCTTGAAGTGTGTTTTCCACTCGTCTAATTCATCGGGTTGAACCTTTTGTTCCTCAGGATCTATTCTTTTGTTGGTATTATGTTTAAGATTAGATTCAATTGTGCCCTTTTCTGGTGCTTCCTGAAAAGAATGGTTAATCGAATGGTTATTAAGGGATTTTTCTTTCTTACCTTGGTCATTCGATGTCCTGGCTGAGTCGAGAGCTTGAAGAGTAACTGCCTCATTACCTACACAAAGTATGAGTTCTCCTGTGGCAACATCAATTTTAGTCATGGCAGTTGCTAGAAAAGGTCTTCCTAAAATTAAAGGAATCGAATTGTCCTCATCCATGTCTAAGACAACAAAATCTACCGAAAAAACAAATTTATCAATTTTTACGAGAACATCTTCGACAATGCCCCTAGGAATTCTAACAGTTTTATCAGCTAATTGAATACTCATCCTAGTTTGTTTGGGCTTCCCCAGATCTAGTCGTTTAAACAATGTATAAGGCATGATATTTATGCTTGCCTCTAAATCAGCTAACGCATTATCAATAGTTAAACTACCAATTAAACATGGAATTGTAAAACTCCCTGGGTCTTTTAATTTCTGTGGTAGTCTATTTTGTAGAATTGCTGAGCACTTTGCGTTGAGTTCTACATGTGGCTCTTCATCTAATTTGTGTTTGTTTGCCAATAGCTGTCTTAAAAATTTCCTCGTGTCAAGCATCTGAAAAAGTACTTCAAGAATAGGTAAGTTAATGTGTAATTTCTTTAAAAGTTTAAGAAACTTACCGAACTGTTCTTCTGAATCATCTCTTTTTAATGCTTCGGGATAAGGAATGCGAGGTTGGTACTCTTTGATTACCTATTTTGGCCTTTCCTGTGTTACCTCTACCTTTCCTTTGTCTACCTTGTCTTCTTGTTGCGAGATGAGTTCGTCTATCTCTGCATTTTCCTGAGCTGCTATGGCTTGAATTTGCTCCTTTGGATTAATCTTGGTGTTACTTGGTAGATGTCCTTGCGGTCGTTCTGACATGAGCTTTGCGAGTCGTTCGACTACATTAGTAACTTCCTTCACTGACTTAGTGATTTCCCCGATTCGGATCTCGTTACTTTTGATTGTTCTCTCAATTTCTTGGATACGTTTTTCTGTGTCTGCCGAAAATCTTGCCATTATCTCTTCGAGAGTTGGTTTCTTCTCTTGTGGATAGGGCTAATTGTGGAAGTTTTGTGGAGGTTGTTGCCTTTGATTACCTTCATTTCCCTGGCCTCCCCATAAGTATTACTATATGGATTATTATTGGATCTGAAATTATTACCTATATAGTTCATCTGTTCGCTCTCTGCTTCTGGTTAGTAGGGTGGGTACTTAGAATTCGCCACAATTCCACTTGCATCACACTATATCACTGGATGTACCTGCGAAGAACACAAACTGTCAAGCTTTTTATTCATTATCTCCATTTGTGTTGATAGCGTGGTTACTGTGTCTATGTTGAAGGCTCCCGCTAATTTTGTCGGTTTTGTCCCTGAAGCTTGCCATTGATAATTATTCAGTGACATCTCTTCAATGAACTCGTACACTGCTTCAAGAGTTTTGTTGTTTAAGGTTCACGGTGTGGTCGTGTCGATTAGTTGCCTCGTTGGGGTTTTACACCGTTATAGAATGTTTGGACTTGAAGCCACAAAGGTAAGCCATGGTGTGGACATCTCCTCAAGAGATCCTTGTATCTCTCCCATGCGTCGTATAATGTTTCTACAACCATCTGCACAAAAGAAGAGATATCATTCCGTAATTTGGCCGTTTTGGCCAGTGGAAAATATTTTATTAAAAACTTTTCGGTCATTTGATCCCATGTAGTGATTGACCCTCATTGTAACGAGATTAACCACTGTTTAGCTTTATTTATTAATGAAAAAAGGAATAACCGAAGACGTATGGCATCATCAGAAACGCTATTTATTTTGAAGGTATCACAAAACTCTAAGAAATTAGCTATATAAGTGTTTGGATCTTCGTCCAACAAACCATCAAATTGAACAAACTGTTGAATCATTTGTATTGTGTTAGGCTTTAATTCAAAATTATTAGCGGCTATAGCAGGCCAAACAATACTCGATTCTACTCCTGTTAAATGTAGTTTAGTATAATCAAACACTGTACGTGGAGCGTTGCATTCCCCCACATTGTGTGGTGGTGGATTAGTTTCGTCCATCCCTTCAGTAGGATTGGATCTGTCTTCTTCCTCTCTTTCTGTATAGTTTAGCGCTCGCCTACTTTCTCGACGATTCCTTCGAGCGGTAGCTTTAATATCACTATCATATACTAAAGGTCCTCTCGGGTTCCTTCTAGTCATAAACTAGAGGTACCTGGAAAGAAAAGAAAGAAAGAGAAATTAGCAAAATTAAAAATTAAACTAAAAACAAAATAAATTGCTGAAAATAAAAAAATAATGGCTAAAGTAATAAAAATAGAGTTTTCTTAATAATTTAGCTCCCCGGCAATGGCGCCAAAAACTTGATCTCTGAAATCAGAGTTTTAAAATTTATAACGAATGTGATCGAACTTGGAAACTAACTCTGACAACGATTAAAGGCAAGTGTACCTATCGAACAGTAGTATAGCTTAGGCAAGACCGGATTATCGAACCTAAAGGAACCAAAAGTATTAATACTAACTTTCTTTTTATTATGCAGCCTTAAAAATAAAGTGAAGTTTGTTTTAATCTAAATTAACGACAACTAGGCTAAGGACATTAAGACAAAAAGAACGAACTGGGAAATAACTTGAAGAAAAACTCAATTGATCACGACGATACCCTTAGGAAGAATCCACCTAAACTTCACTTGTTATTTAACCTTGAATCATATGATTTATTTACTTAGCTTGATCCGTAGGACTCCCTAACCTATGCTAAACCCTCTCTCGAGGTGAATAACGTCTAAACCTACGTTAATTAGTGGAACTCTCGTTCTCTTATAATAACCCCCTAGAATAGCAGTAAATTGATTATGGATTCCCACATTAGGTTTCACCCTAATTCGGCAAAATCTCGTAACCCTATCTCTAGGCGTTTGATCAACTCCGCTTAATTACGCTAGATCTACTCTTAGGTAGGGTCTATTCCTCCTCCACCTAAGCATATCAGATTTGGATTAAGCATGCATAGTTAAGAACAAACTAAGTATTTATCATAAAATTCAGAAATCAAAAAACAAGATTCATTTAGGTTTCATCCTCTTCAGGTTTCTGAGGGGTTTAGTTCATAACTAAGAAAGAAAACATCTCAAGAGAAAAGAAAAAACAAAATATAAGAAATCCCTAAAACTCCCTGAAGGAATTAGAGGAGAATTCCACCGTCTTGAGTATAATTCTGGCTTCTTGGGATGGATCAACTGGCTAACATCGAGTGATTCCCACAATTCTGACCTTTCCGGCTTGGCTCATTGGCCTCGCTCCCTCCCCCTCAATGGTGGCACTTAGGGTATATATATAGGCGCTTTGGAATGCGATTCTTTCTCCCTAAGTATCCTTTTCCGACTGAAATTGCTCATTCTGACGACAGAGGCACGACCATGTAGCACGCCCGTGTGGATCAACTTCAGGCCCTGTTCAGATTCTTTAACGAGGCACGGCCATGTAAATTGGGAGAGAGGCCGTGCTCTAGGTGATCGGCACGACACGACCGTGTGGACTTTGGGCCAAGCCGTGTCGATTTCATGCTAAGGCCTATTTTACTCCGTTTTGGGCCCGTTTTACTTTCCTTTCATCCTTGGGTGCTTTCCTGGGTATAAGACATGAAAAGAAAGGATTAGGAGCACCTTTTTTTATATAAATCAAGGGATAAATCATCCAAAAGTAAGCTAAATACGAGGTTAAAATATGTTATATTTACGGTTTATCAGAGTACGAACGGGAATTCGTAAGATTGAGTCAATACTCGAGGGAATGTGTTTCAACCGAAGTTACAATGTGCAAACATTTTATAGAGTTATTGAATGAAAACATTAAGTTGTTGGTTAGGATACTTGATATAAATGAATTTGTTGTGTTAGTTGAAAGAGCATGTAAAGCTGAGGAGCTCAGTAAAGAAAAGAAGAAAGCCAATTCTGAGGCTTGAGATGAAAGAAAGAGATCGATGAATAAGTTCTCTCAACCTTCAACGAAGAGATATAGAGATGCAAGCAATCATTTTAATGTTTCGCTTGGACATCTAAATAGAGATCGTTCGAGACAAAGTACTGGTTTACGAATTCAAACTTCGAATGAATCGAGTATTGGTAGTGTTAAGAGTAACAAACCTGAGTGTAGACAGTGTGGAAGACGACATGTGGTAGAATGCTGGGGCAAGTACAATAATAGAGTTTGTTATAAATGTGGATCCCGAGATCATTTTATTCAAGATTGCACGAAGATGGTGGAAGAGGAAAATGTTCAGAATGAGAGACCAAGTAATGTGACGGCTAGAGGTAGACCACCCAGAAACAACAGAAATATGAGCGAAAGTCAGAGGGGGACAACTGACACAGCTGTGAGGTCAGAAGCGAGAGCACCTGTTCGAGCCTATGCTATACGTGCACGAGAGGAAGCATCATCTCCAGACATCATCATCGGTACTTTCACTTTATTTGATACTGATGTCATTGCTTTGATAGATCCAGGATCAACTTATTCCTATGTGTGTATAAACTTAGTATTGAATAAGACTCTACCTGTTGAGTTTACTGAATTTTTGATTAGAGTATCGAACCCCTTAGGCAAGTGTGTTTTGGTGAATAAGGTGTGCAAGAATTTCCTATTGATGTTTCGTGATTTGTGTTTTCCAATCAATTTGATGTTGCTACCATTTGATGAATTTGACATAATTCTGGGTATGGATTGGCTTACTTTGCATAATGCCATCGCGAATTGTAAGAGAAAGAGTATTGAATTGAAGAGTCAGAATGGTGAGATAGTTTGAATTGAGTCCAATGATATGAAAGGATTACCAGCTGTTGTATCTGTGATGAAAGCTATGAACTATATGAGAAAGGGTGGTGAAGCTTATTTGGCATACATAATTGATACAAAAGTGTCAGAAAAGAAAGATGAATCAGTGCCTGTAGTTTGTGAGTTTCCAGATGTGTTTCCTGAAGAGTTACCAGGATTACCTCTAATTAGAGAAGTTGAATTTGGTATTGAGTTAGTGCCGGGAACTGTTCCTATTTCGATAGCTCCATACAAAATGGCTCCAATCGAATTGAAAGAATTAAAATCTCAGTTGCAAGAATTGACCGACAGAGGATTTACACGATCGAGTTTCTCACCTCGGAGAGCTCCTGTGTTATTTGTGAAAAAGAAAGATGGAACTATGAGAATGTGTATTGATTATTGACAGTTGAAAAAAGTGACGATAAAGAATAAATATCCCTTCCCGGTATTGATGATTTGTTTGATCAGTTGAAGGGAGCTATAGTGTTTTCAAAGATAGACTTAAGATCTGGTTACTATCAGTTAAGAGTTAAAGAATCTGATGTACCGAAGACTACTTTTAGAACGAGGTACGGACATTATGAATTCTTAGTGATGCCTTTTGGACTAACAAATGCTCCTGCAGTGTTTATGGATTTGATGAATCGGATATTTAGACCGAACTTGGATTGCTTTGTTGTGGTGTTCATTGATGATATTTTGATCTATTCGTGTGATGAAACGCAGCATGCTGAGCATTTGAGAATCGTGCTACAAACTCTACGTGAGAAACAACTATACGCAAAGTTTAGCAAATGTGAATTTTGGTTGCGTGAGGTTGGGTTTCTGGGACATATTGTATCAGTTGCTGGAATACGAGTTGATCCGAATAAAATCTTTGCTATTTTGGAATGAAAGCCTCCAAGAAATGTGTCTGAAATCCGTAGTTTTCTAAGATTAGCGGGATATTATAGACGATTTGTGAAAAGCTTTTCGATGATTGCAACTCCATTGACTAAGTTGTTACAGAAAGATGTTAGATTCGAGTGGTCAGAAAAGTGCTAGCAAATTTTTTAACAGTTGAAAGTGTTGCTAACGGAAGCACCAGTGTTGATTCAACCCGAATCAGGCAAAGAGTTCATAGTTTACAGTGATGCATCATTGAATGGTCTGGGCTGTGTGCTGATGCAAGAAGGTAAAGTCATTGCTTATGCTTCGAGATAGTTAAAGCTGCACGAAAAGAATTATCCGACGCATGACCTTGAGTTAGCAGTGATTGTGTTTGCATTAAAGATTTGGTGTCACTACTTATTTGGTGAGAAATGTCATATTTATACTGGTCATAAGAGTTTAAAGTATTTGATGACTCAGAAAGATTTGAACTTGCGGCAGAGAAGATAGTTAGAATTGTTGAAAGAATATAAACTTGTGATAGATTACCACTCGGGTAAAGCTAATGTTGTAGCTGATGCCTTGAGTCAAAAATCGTTATATGCTTTGCGAGATATGAGTAATCAGATAGATCTGTGTGATGATAGTGCGGTTGCAGTTGAGTTGCAAGTTAAGCCGATGTTTGTACAGTAGATTTGTGATGCTCAGAAAAATGATGTTGAAATGATGGGTAAACGAATTCTGTGTGAATCAAATACTAAATCAAAATTTCGAGTAGATAGTGATAATTGTCTGAGATTTAGAGATTAAATTTATTGTTCCAAGAAATTCAAAGTTGATTTCGATGATTTTGTATGAAGCTCACAATAGTCATTTAATTGTACATCAGGGGAGTACGAAAATGTATAATGATTTGAAACAGTTCTATTGGTGGCATGGCATGAAAAGGGACATTTCTGACTTTGTGTCGAAATGTTTAGTTTGTCAGCAAGTCAAGGCTGAACATCAAGTTCTATCTGGTTTGCATCTTCTCCATCAAATAACTTATATGTTCTGGACCGATGGACGAAGAATTTTAGCTTATGATACTAGAAGAACCTAGATAGAAAGAAATGAAGAAGCCATTCAGTTATTAAAAAAGATAGCTGATATGGAGATCGATGATTATCCATTAGCAGCGGAAATAAGAGAAGCATGGGAAAACTGGAACACACCAATACCTTCACCAGAATCACTACACCTGGATAGGGTTTATCCTTTTTTAGTTTTTCATATAACTCATCTAATTTTTTAGATAAGTTAGGAAAGAAATTTCTTCCATAATTAATAATTCCTAAAAATTGTTGAAGTTGTTTCTTATCAACAATATTTTCAGGAAATTCTTTTATTTTTACTATAATATGATCTTGGAGTTTAAGACCATCGGTTGATAATATCAATCTTTTCCTTTGTATAGAACCTTAAGATCGAAAAATAGATAGAGTTTTATAATTTCTAGTTTTCTTTTGTTTTTCTTTTACTGAAGAAATCAAGAAATCTTTCTTGATCTTTTCTTTGTAAATTATCTACTATCTTCTCTTGTTAAATAAAATCTACGATATTATATCCCTTCCGCTTGTACATAAATCCTCCCTTCCCCCCGGTAATTGGTAATAGATAAGTTAGGAAAGAAATTTCTTCCATAATTAATAATTCCTAAAAATTGTTGAAGTTGTTTCTTATCAACAATATTTTCAGGAAATTCTTTTATTTTTACTATAATATGATCTTGGAGTTTAAGACCATCGGTTGATAATATCAATCCTAAAAATTCTATTTCTGCATATCCTCCCTTCCCCCCGGTAATTGGTACCAGATATCCTATCAGAGGAGCCCCAGAGTAACGATTTCTGGAGTTCTAATATCGTAGTAAGCATTGTAAGTTTCTATCTTTTATCTTCAATTCTGTTTATTTTGCTTCTCAAAACCCATATATCTGTCGTTTGTCTTTTTGTTGCCGTTGAATCCGAGTGGGACGTTGTAGGCGTTTGTGAAAGAAATTACAAGATGCTTTAGGCACAAAATTGCATTTCAGTATTGCTTTTCATCCGCAAATGGATGGTCAATCCGAACGAATCATTCAGATTCTCGAAGACATGCTGAGATGTTGTATACTTGAGTTTGAAAACATTTGCCGTTGATTGAGTTTGTGTATAACAACAGTTTTCAATCTAGCATTAAATTGGCACCATATGAAGCTCTTTATGGACGAAATTTTCGAACTCCATTATATTAGACTGAGCTGAGTGAGAATAAGATTCACGGGGTTGATCTGATAAAAGAGATTGAACAGAAAGTGAAAATAATTCGTGACAATTTGAAAGCAGCCACAGATCGTCAGAAGTCTTATGCAGATTTGAAACGAAAGGATATTGAATTCAAAATTGGTAATAAAGTGTTTCTGAAAGTGTCTTCGTGGAAGAAAATACTTCGATTTGGCCGAAAGGGCAAGCTGAGTCCGAGGTTCATCGAACCATATGAGTTTACTGAACGAGTTGGGCCAGTTGCTTATAGATTGAGATTACCCTCTGAATTAGAAAAGATTCATAACGTGTTTCATGTGTCGATGTTACGATGGTATAGATCAGACCCGTCTCATGTGATTGTTCCTACTGAGGTTGAAATACAGATAGATTTGTCGTATAGTGAAGAACCGATCTGAATCTTGGCACGAGAGACGAAAGAGTTGAGAGATAAGAAAATTTCTTTAGTGAAAGTATTATGGCACAAACACGGAATTGAAGAGGCTACGTGGAAGCCTAAGAACGTTATGAGAGAGCAACATCCACAATTATCCACTGGTAAGATTTTCGGGGACGAAAATCCCTAAGGGGGGAGAGTTGTAACAGCCCGGTTTAGACCCTAGTCGGAACAGTCGTTTTGAGACCACAAATCTGAGGTCGGAATGATAATTTAATATTATTTTCTGGGTGAATAGTATGCGACATAGCCTGTGTGAAAATTCTGTGTGATAATTTGATTGTTTGTGTGTCGAATTAAGAGAAAGGATTTAATTGCATAAAGTGCAAAATGCTGTGTGCTGATTTACGACTACTTAATTGTTGTTGGCTTTTTAAGATGGAGGCCTTATGTTGTTATTAAGCCATTTTTAAGGATAGTGGGAGGCTAAATGACTTATTAACCTTAAAATATATTTGTTTTATATGACTTATAAAAGGGCAAAGTTGGTATTTGTTTAATAAGTTAATATTAATTAAAACAAAACAAATTTGATGGCCATTTTTTCTCATCTTTCTTCCACCGAAAAATAGAAAAGAGAATAGCCATTGAAGCTTTTGAAATTTCGGCACTTGCTAAGTTTGATTGAGGTATGTTTTGAGCTCGATTTTTTATAATTTCAACGTTTTTGCGATCGTTGCTTCGTGTTCTTTCAAACCCATGCTTTGATTTTAGAAATTGATGGTGATTTTGAGTTATGCCATTGATGAATGCTTGAGCTTTGTGATAGTTGATGATGAATTATTTAAAGACAAGTGAAGGATTAACATGTGTTGTTTTTGAATTTTTGGTTAATTTAGCTAATTAGGGCTAAATTGTGAAAATAGCAAATTAAAGGGTTAAAATGTGAAATAAATGAAATGTGTGGGCTTGTATTAGCATGGGAAGAATTCAGCTAGCATATGGGTTTTGAAATTTTGTGAAATTGATGATTTTGTGAAATAAGGACTAAAGTGTTGAAATGTGAAAATGTAAGGGCTATTCTGTAAAATGCCCTAAGTATGTGTGTTTGGACTAAAATGAATGATTTGGTGATTGAATGGATTTAATTTGAATGTGTATAGACCAAGAAAGAAGAAGTTCAGATCGAGATCGAGATCGAGGCAAAGATAAAGTGCTCGATTAATCGACCATATCGATAGTTCAACATCCGAGGTAAGTTTGGATATAATACATGTTATTAAGATATGTTTTAGCATTATGGAATGAATATGTACATGATTATGAGATTGAGATGCTATGTGCAAGAATTAGTTGATGGCATTAAGTGTGCGAAATGTAAATCGAAACAGAAATGAATGGCACTAGGTGTGCGATGATATGAAAGCTACGGCTTATTGACTTGGCACTGTGTGTGCGACGCCAAGACAAGTCGGTTAAAAGAATAGGCACTAAGTGTGCAATGAAAATATGCTACGATTATGTATATAGCACTGAGTGTGTGATCAAATTGAATGAATATTAAAGGATGATCGACAAGTAATATCGAGCATTAAATAGCTTGGAAGTTTAATAACTATGTGTAGCTAAGGTACGTATTGAACCTTTGTGGTTGATGAGTTATAAACAAGCTATGATTGAGTGAATGAGTATTATAGCTATTTGATAAACCGTAAAAGTAACATATTTTAGGCCCACATTTAGCATGCTTTTGAATAATTTAAGCCTTGAATTGTGTAAAAAGGTGCTCTTAATCCTTTCTTTTCATATTTTATACTCAGGAAAGCACCCGATGATGAAAAAAACGAGAAACGGGCTTAAAACGGACCAAATTGGGCCAAGAGAGAAATCGACTCGGACTGGCCCAAAGACCACACGGCCGTGTCTCATTAAAAGTCCGAACATGGCCTGGCCACGATTCACACGGGCGTGTGCCATGGCCATGTCTTTGTCACTGGAAAGAGCAATTACATTCGGATTTGGATACTTGGAGGCAAAGAAACATATTTCCAAGCCTATTCAAACACCCTAGTAGGAATTCCACTCAGATTTGGATACTTAGGGGCCAAGTAAGGCATCCCAAGGTCTATATAAACACCCAAGGGGGCAACTTGAAAGGGGAGTTCGGCAGAAACCTTCTGCCAGGGCTTTTGTCAGAGCGATCAAGCTAGGCCAAGGAGTCGAGCCAAAAAGGTTAGATTTGTGGGAATCACTCGAAGATAGCCAGTTGATCCATCCCAAGAAGCCGGAATTCTACTCAAGACGGTGGATCTCTCCTTCAATTCCTTCAGGGAGTTTTAGGGATTTCTTATGTTTTGTTTTATCTTTTATCTTGAGATGTTTTCTTTATTTGTTATGAACTAAATCCCTCAGATACCTGAAGGGGATGAAACCTAGATGAATCTTGTTATTGTTTTCTGAATTATAAGATAAATACTTGATTTGTTCTTAATTATGTGTTCTTAATTCTTGTGTTGATATTTCGCGGATATTGATTCAAGTATGATGTGTTTATGTGGTGGAGCAAAAGTCCCTGCCTATTCATAGATCTAGCATAATTAAAGCGGAGTTGTTCGCGCGCCTAGAGATAGGGTGACAAAACTTTGCCGAATTAGGGTGAAACCTAATATGGGAATCCATAGATCGATTTACTGCTATTCTAGGGGGTTATTAAGTGAGAAAGAGATTTCCGTTAATTAAGCTAGGGTTAGACGTTATTCGCCTCGAGAGAGGGTTTAATATACGTTAGGGAGTCCTACAGATCAAGTCAAGTGAATAAATCGTATGGTTCAGTGTTAGATAACAAGTGAAATCTAGGTGGATTATTCCTAAGGGTATCATTTAAATCAATTGAGTTTTTCTAAAAGTTATCTCCCCAATTTAGTCTTTTTGTCTTTGTGTCTTTAGCTTAGTGGTTAGATAGATTTAGATTAAACAACAACTTTACTTTATTTTAGGCTAGTTAATAAGAAAAAAGTTAGTATTAGTACTTTTAGTTCCTTTGGGTTCGACAATCCGGTCTTGCCTAAGTTATACTACTGTTTGATAGGTACACTTGCCTTTAATCGTTGTCAGAGTTAGTTTCCAGGTTCGATCATTCTCTTTATAAATTTTTATACTCGATAGACACACGATCAAGTTTTTGGCGCCATTGCCGGGGAACTAAAATATTAAGAACGCTTAATTTTTATTACTTTAGCCATTTTTTTATTTTTTTATTTATTGCAATTTATTTTCATTATTATTTTTTATTTCTATTTTTATTTTTACTTTGCTAATTTTTCCTCTATTTTCTTTTGGCAGATAATTTTAGTTTATAGAGAAGATGGCACTGAATAATTATCAGTGGCAAGTCATGAGGACAATTCCTACTAAAGCAGCCAGCGCCTTCAACCTCGACATGTTCACCAAGTTATCTACCCAACTAGAGATGATGAATAAAAAGATTGATGTTTTGTGTAGTCTCTCACAGGTACACCCAGTAATGCAATATGACTCGAATCCAGGAGGAGTGGCGAATCCTAAGTACCCACCCTACGGATATGGCATGGAGAACGAACAAGTCCATTATATGGATTAGTATTCTAGACCTCAAAATAATTTTTATAATGACACTTATAATGCAGGTTGGAGGTACAATCCCAATTTCTCGTGGAATGATCAAAGTAGCCAAAGACATGAACTTCATCCAAATTTTCAACAACCACCTCACCAACAGGAAGATAAGTCGAACCTTGACGAGATGCTGGCAAAATTCATAGCAAACACAGAAACATGCTTCCAAAATATAGAAACAAAACAAGAAGCATCGATTCAACGGATCGAGGATCAGTTAGGTTAGCCTGCTAAGCTGATCCTAGAACAACCACAAGAAAGCTTGCCAAGCAACACTGAAACAAACCAACGAACATCGATTGAAGCGATCAAGAGCCAAGTTGGGGAACTCACTAAGTCAGTGGGACAACTTGCAAAGTTAATTTTCGAACGACAGCAAGGGCATCTACCAAGCAACACGGAGATTAACCCAAAGGAGCAAATCCAAGCCGTACAAGCTCATAACAGTGAAAGGTTAGTGGGATCTGACCCAAGGCAAGAACCTGTGGTAAGTAAAGGTAAGGTTGAGGTAAGCCATGATTTACCAAACCCGATAAATACAGAGTACCAAGCTCATGTGCCATATCCCGATGCAATAAAGAAAGATCACACAAAGGAAGAATTTGGTGAACTCACACTTCATGGAGACGACGAAACAATCACTCTTCAAGCTCTTGACTCAGCTAGGACATCAAGTAATAAAGGTATGAACATTAATTCTATTGATAACCATTTGGTTCAACCTTCTTTACAGGAAGCTTCACGAAATCACCTAGCTGAGCTAGATCTTAGACCTCGTACCCATAAAGAAATAATTCATGAAGAACTAAGGCTTTAGGTCGGCGAACTAGACGAGTGGAAAACACACTTTAAAGAGAAACCAGGAATAAACGAAATGAAATCGAAGGAAACCCCAGACGAGCTGATAGGAACAACAAATCACTTCAAAATAGGGGATCAGGTATTGTTGAATAAGGAAAACCCTCGAATCACCAATTCAGACCTCAAGGAAAACGAAGAATCACTTTTGAGGTACTTAATGTCTTCCCATACGGCACAGTCGGGGTAAGCAATCCTAGATTCAACACTTTAAGGTAAACACTACTCGACTTGAACTATATATCCATAACCGAATTGATCGCATGAGAAAGGATTTTCACCTCCTCAAACCACCATGACCATACGAATGAGAGGTAAAGTTTAGCTTAAGACTATAAACGAGCGCTTCTCGGGAGGCAACCCGAGCACTAACCCCATTTTTACTTTTTTTATTTTTTTATTTTATTTTTCCTTTTAGCACCTAACCATAAACTAACCAAAGTGCAGATTTCCATACCACACGGCCTTGAACACGGCCGTGTGGCCACCATAGGAAGGTACAAGGGAGGGGCCAACTACCAGATCCATAATTTCTATTTAACCCCCTTCTTCCTTTTTTTTTTCCAGTTGTCTTTCTTCTTTCATTTTCCATTATTTAATTTTACTTTTATTTTTATTTTTACTTTTATTTTTATTTTTATTTTCATTTTCTTTATTTTCTTCTTATTCTTCATGCCATTTAGATTTAGCTTAGGATTCAATAAAATCAGAACAGTTGCTTCGAGGATTTAATTTCAAACGGTTCGAGACGCTTCCCTACGTTCACCTCCAATCCTATCCGGTTTCTTTTCATTGACTTCATCCAAAATTCAGGGAGTTTCACTTCTCTCCCCATCTTATGATTTTATGATTATTTTGATATTATTTATCTTTGTACATTGAGGCCAATGTACATCTTAAGTGTGGGGGGGTTAACTATAGTATTATTTGAAAATCCCTAAATTATGCCTCGTTCTAAAATAAGTATCTCATATTATGATTTGAATAAAATTTCCTTTAATTTATGATTTTTATTGATGTGTTTTGGATTAAGCCATTGATAATTGTGCATTGATGATTAAATTTGAAGGATACTAAAGAATCAAGCATGATAAGTCTATTTTTCAGAAATTAAAAATTTTTTTAGGTTGTCTACCTGAATTTGAATATTACTTTGAAGTTTGTAATTTACGAGGTTGACATCAAAAACCCATAATTTTTTGTGAGATTTTGAGCCTTATAGAGCATATATTCTTTTTCTTGCTCACTTTATTGATTATGAGTGTGTCAATATTGATTTGTTATTCTAGAACTTGCTTCGATTATACATGAAACATCCCAAACCCGGCCCACGAGCTTTGACCAGATTTGGTATGTTCTTCAAGTAAACCGGTTCAAAGTTCTTTTGTTACTTTGGGAAAATAGTGTGTTTTGAAAGAAATATTGTTTTGGGTTGGGCTCGAGTAGAAAACAAAATCGTTTTATAATGAAAACCCTTTTAAATTTTAGGTGATAAAACATATAGAATACATTTAAAGTAAATTACTTAATCTTTAACTTAATAAAAATTTCAGAACATAATAAATAAAAATGAAATAAAATAGTGCACTATGGCCTTATGGCCTTATTACATCAAGTAAATCCAAATAATTCGGAGTACTTAACAATTAATAGTCCATAAAAATAAAAACTTCATGTTGAGCATGGCCACCACAAGTTCTGCCATCCCGGTCCATTACTGTTCATCACCTGAAAAAAGTTCCCACAAAGGGGTGAGTCAACAGACTCAATGTGTACACAACACTAAGTCCAAATAGAATCAGGCATACAAATGATACACATTCAAATCATAGAATACAATTAATGATGCATTCCCAAACCCAAACCTAATTAGCCATCCGCTACACTTCCCCGTACCAACCTGCACACCGTGAGGACTACTAAGTCAACCCTCCATCTGCTACACTCCATATCGCGGTCTTAGGTCACCGCATTTGTGGTCTTATGTCACCACATTCAGATATCGCGGTCTTAGGTCACCGCATTCAGATTACTGTGGTCTTAGGTCACCATATTCAGATACCACGGTCTTAGGTCACCGTGTTAGTGGTCTTAGGTCACCACATTCACTTCCCCTTTCAATAACCCATATGCCCCATTTTGTAATATGCATTAATATGCCAAAGTTCACATTCTTATTCTCATGTTACAAATAACATATTTCATATTCCTAGTAGGAGTAGGAAACGTGCACTGAGTACTTAGTAGTACCATAACATGGTACCTTAGCCACTTTCTTATTCTTAATATCACATATTTTAATTAGACATAGCCATAAAACTTATTAAGAATTAGTGTAGGTACACACCGATTCGCTTAGCAAATTCCTTGAGATCTCGTAATCGATCTACCGCTTAGATCCTTAATCCCTACATTTGATTAATCACTTACTAATTTAATAAAAAGCCATTCGACCATAAATCCAAATCCTAGTAGGATTAGTATACTAAAACTTACCTTGTTGCCAATTGACTTAAGAATCAAGTCCCAAAAACTTGTATTCTTCCCTTTGAAATCGGCTAATCACTAGATCCCTTGAATCGGTTAGTTTTCGGCTTAAAACACATAAAAATAGATCTAACTACTAAAATAGGCCTTGGCCGAATATTCATAGTCACTTACCTTAAGGATCTTAAATCCCAAAATTATCCCTTGGTTATAGCTTCATCGAAATCCCTAAAACCACATGTTAGATCAACTTCTAACCTTTAATCACAATCAATGGCCCTTGGCCGAATGTCGATATGACTTACCTTGATGGTCAAATACCAAGATCTTTTCCTTTATAGTCGACTATGGCAAAAATCCAGAAAGAATCCTTCCAAATTTTGGCAAATAAGAATATTGATGGGATTAGTCCTAGATTTCGACAAATCTAAAAGAAAAGAATAGAAATCAAAACTTGTTCTTACCCTTTCTTGAAGAAATCGACAAAGACTATATGCTTGAAGCCCCTCAAAGATTCGGCTTTTGATGGATTGGAAAGAAAAGAAATTGGCTAATGGTGATATCTTGAATTTTCTACTTTTGGCTAACAAAAAGAAGAAGAACAAATGCTCTAGGAAATTCAAAGAAAGAGAAGGGTTGAGAGAAAGAATGATGAATGGCCCTCTTTTCCTTATATAGTCGAATTTACTAACTTAGAATCCCTTACTTGGCCATCACTCTTCTATTTTGATAGCTTTATCTCTTTAATTATCTCCTAAAATAAAAGATAATTTAGCAACTATCCTTACTTAGCCGAAATTATTAAACTCAAAGTCCCTTACTTTGCCATCACTTCTCCCTTATTTTCCTAATTAAAGAATAATTCCTCATTTATCTCTTGAAAATAATCTAAAATAAATCCATTATTTATCCCTTATTTATCCACTATTTTATCTCTTAAAAATAAAAGAATAAAGGCTCCTAAATTATAGCCTTGTGCCGTCCACCTCACTTCTTCTCGGAAGCAAAATAAAATTTCTTTTATTTGCTTTCCCCGTGACTCGAACTCAGGCCCAATCCCTTGCATGTGGCGCAATTTCAGAGGCCCTAAGTGGCATCTCCAGCCACTTTTCCAAACCTGTTTATGTCAAATTTCACATACTTTTTCTCTTAAGGCCACCTTGCCTTAATTTCCTCTTTTAAACTTTAAAACTCGACATTTCTAAGTCATTTCTAAGTTTCCAAAAATTTTCGTTTGCCTCTTTAAACTTGACATTTCCTTACATTTCCATGTTTCCAGAAATGTTCACTTTCCATTTTTGAATCATTTCCAAATCATTTCCTTACATTTCCAAGTCATTTCCTTACATTTCCAAGACAAGACATTTCCTACCATTTCCAAGTCATTTCCTTACATTTCCAAGACAAGACATTTCCTTCCATTTCCAAGTCATTTCCCTACTTTTCCAAGACAAGACATTTCCTTACATTTCCAAGTCATTTCCAAAAATGTTCACCATACATTCATGACACATAAGACATGCCATTTCGTATAATTAAATAAAAAATGCATAGGCCCATTTCAGGGATGTTACAATACATGTCGAGACCACACCTTTGATTTGATATACAGAGATGATAAATGTAACAACCCAAACCCGGCCCAAACGCTATGGCCGAATCTGATCTGTTACAGTGAAAACATTTTTGACGTCCCTTTTTGAAAACCAACTCAAATTTTGAAAACCCTTCATTTATTTGAAGTTGCGAAAACCATACTTAGTTTTAATTGAAAATTAAAAACAAGTCAAGTTATTATAAAAATTACTAATGTGCCCGATGGCTCGATAAAAACGCTTGCGAGTTAGTTTAGAAAACCCTTTTAACTCATTTCATAAAGAGATAATTAAAACAATTATTCGAGCATGAAATAAAATTAAAATAGAAAGACTAGGAGGCCTCATTACATCTGAAATAAAATTTAAATCCACAATCCAATGATAAATAAATTGAAATTCAAGGTTCGTTAAAACTTAAATCCACTGCATGGCCACCTCGAGTCAACCCGGCTCCACATCCGCTATCTACTCGCTACCTGAAAAATGTAAAGAGAAGGTGAGTCACCAAGACTCAGTATGTAACCCTTCCCCCGGTTTAAACATGTTCATACACAACATATAACAAATTAATTATGCAAGTCATCATGTGTCCCAACCTAGCCAGCCATACGCCACTGTCTACCCCGTTGTGGTACCAAACCACTGGTGGTGCCAAACCACTGGTGACATATAGTCACGATGTGCTACCAAAGCACCGTGTCCGTGAGACACAAATCGGGTGATGGGGCCAACCCATCGTGTGATACCAAATCACCGCGCGACGATCCCATTTCTCAAGTGGGGCCAACCCACTGCGGGTGTCAACCACGTGGACAAGTCGCTATGAGGTACCAAACCTCCGAGGTGCCAAACCTCTGGTGTGACCGTAGTCACAGTGTGTTACCAAAACATCGGTGCCCGTCGGCATGAATACACTGCCCCCTCCACTCAGTCAACCCACATGGTCAATAGTCACATATAGATTTATCATATGTATTATCACAACATGCTTCCCAAAAGCATAAAATAGCAAATCATATGCACAGTACTTACCGTTTACCCCAGATACCGTTATGGTATTCAAGCCATTGCTACATACATCACGTTAGCAATCACATTACTTAACATAATTTAATAAGTTAAATGGTGTGTATGTACACACCTGTTACCACGATAGTCTTAAATCTCGAAGTTAATCAATCGGCCACACTCTAAGTCCTTGCTCCTATATTCGGCCAACTATCAAGGTTAGTGATATGGGCCATTCTACCAAACCAAATAATTTAAAGGGTCATACTTTGTACCGAATCCTTACCCAAATCGCTTGAGTACTAGCCTCAAATGTCCGATTTGCGAATCTGGTTTACAAACTTCGCTTAGTCAATTAATAGCACTAATAACCATAGCCTTCGGCTTTTAAATACTAATATAAGCCTTACCTATACTTACCAAATTCGGTTGGTAGAAGATGGAGCCTAGATCACCCGATTCCAAATATCTCAGAGTCCCTACAACATTTCGGTTTAGACAAAAGATAGCCAAATATCGATGCATGCTGGACTCTGCTTTTCCCCATGCTTAAATCGATGAATCATAAAAGAAATAACAAAACCATTCGCTATGTCCCTTCTTACCTTCCTCAAACCGATTGAAAGCTAACTTTCGTAGGGTCTTATACTTCCTTTAGTATTCGGCTAACCACGCTGCCAAGGAGGAGTGTGAGATGTATTCGGCTTATTGAAGGAAGGAAAATAATGGAGATGAGAGGGAATAGAAGTTTCGGCTAAAGGGGTTTGGGAGGCTGGAAGAAAAATAAAAGAAGAATGAAGAGGGCTTAAGAGATTTCGGCAAGTAGCAAAATGAAGAAAAAGAAGAGAATGGTGTTAGGTTGCTCCTTTTATACACATTCGGCACCCCTTCTAGCAGCATTGCCGTCCACACTACTCCACCAAGGAGTTTAAAATTCGGCCATTACCTTATTTTGCTCCAAGCCACCCATTCACTTTAATTCAAACTTAATTGAATTAATCCTCTTAATCCAATAATAATCCAACTAATATCTTCTTTATCCTCTTATTATCATTATAATAAAATCCCTTATTATCACCAATTTTAAGCAAATTAAAACCAATTTAAAGTGCTCAAATTATCCCTAAATAATAATTAACAAAAACCTCCTTTTTATCCAAAATAAAAGAATTTAAGGAGAGAAATCCTCTCCCCTTGTGCCGTCCAAATAAGGAGCCAAAAAAAAGATTTATGTGACTCGAACACAAGCTCTCCCTTGTGCATTGTGGCGTCAACTCCAAGCACTTAAGTGGCCTCCCTTTTGCCACTTTTCCAAGGCCTATTTAGTGTCAAATTATCCCCACTTATTCTTTTAACACCCTTCTGCTAAGGCTCCCTACCTTTTAAGTTAAAAAACTGAATTTTTCCATCAAATCGAGCACACTCAAAACCTTAAATTAAGCTTATTTATTTCATAAATAATACCACAATAGTTCTTACATTATAGAAATAATGAAATTCCAAATAACCCCGTTTTTGGGATGTTATAGTTCTCCCCCCCTTAAAATAAATTTCGTCCCCGAAATTACTTAACTAGAAAAGGTGGGGGTATTGCTGCCTCATTACATCCTCGGGTTCCCACGTAGCTTCCTCTGCATACCATGGTTCCGCGACAAAGACCTTCACCAAGGGCACTCGACTTCCTACGTAGAACCTTCACATCTCGGTCTAAGATCTCGAATCGGTTCCTCTTCAAACGAAAATCGAATTCACCTCGATTTACGCCATCATCGCACTACGTGCGATGGGGTCCGACCGATACCGCCTCAAAGATTGATACGTGAAAGACATCATGGATCCGGTTCGATTCTGCTGGTAACTCAAGCCGATAAGCTACCGATCCTACTCGCTAATCACCGTATAGGTCCGATAAACCTTGGGCTTAGCTTCCCTTTCCGGCCAAACCTCAACACCTTCTTCCAAGGTGACACCTTCGTAAAAACCTTGTCTCCTACCGCATACTCCATTTCCTTACGCTTAAGATCAGCATAGGATTTCTGCCTATCCGATGCTTCCTTAAGACGAGACCGAATCACCTTGACTTTATCCTCCGTCTCTCTCACTAACTCTCGACCCAAAATCATGCTGCTCACCCAATTCCGTCCCAACATGTGAGTACGACATTTCCGTCCATACAATTGCCTCATACAGAGCCATCCGGATGCTCGCTTGATAACTATTGTTATAAGCGATTCGCTAAATGGTAGAAATTCCTCCCAACTACCCCAAAAATCCAAGACACATCCTCTTAACATATCCTCCAAAATCTATATCACCCTTTCCGATTGTCCATCGATCGTGGATGGAAAGCGGTACTAAAATCAAACCGCGTGCCCATAGCTTGATGCGGGGCTTTCCAAAACCTTAACGTGAACCGGGGATCCCTATCCGAGATGATTGATGTTGGAACACCATGCAATCTTACTATCTCCGAGACGTCATACTTAGCTAGCTTCAAGAAGAGAAAATCCATCCTCACCGTATGAAGTGAGCCGACTTAGTTAAACGGTCTATTATTACCCAAATCTGCGTCTTTCTTCTTTGGGCGTGAGGGGTAGCCCACTAACGAAATCCATAGTGATCTGCTCCCACTTCCATTGGGAATCTTCACCGGTCAAGCAACCACGACGGCAATCGGTGTTCACCTTTAACTCGCTGACAAGTCGACACTTACCAACAAACTCATACTTCACGCTTTAACCCGGCCACTGAATTGCTCTTTGAGATCCTCAGATCTCTTGTCGCCCCGGATGCATAGCGTAGGGGCTACTATGTGCATCATGAAGAATCTTCGCCTCAACTCCACATCCTTTGGCATACACGCCGCCTCTGAAAGCATAATACTCCATCACTCGACAGTTATATCCTTCCAAACCACCCTCCCGAACTTGTGCTCTCTTAGCGTTCAACCCTTCATCCACCGATCGCTTTTTCCTTAACCTCCTCGATCCATGTTGGCTTAACTCAAGTTCCGCCAAGAGACTTCCATCATCATATAGACTTAACCGAGCAAACATTGCTCTCAAGTCCGCCACAACCTTCCGGCTCAACGCGCGTCGACCACCACGTTGGCCTTGCGGATGATACTCGATCGAACAATCGTAATCCTTCAAAAGTTCGATCCACCGACGTTGTCTCGATTTAGATCCTTCGAGTCGTGAGATACCTCAAACTCTTGTGATCTGTATAAAACTATCAACTTCTCCCTATAAAGATAGTGTCTCCATATTTTCGAGCGAAGACAACTACGCTAACTCTAAGTCGTGCGTTGGATAGTTCGGTTCATGTGGCCTTAATCGCCGTGATGCATAGGCTACTACCTTCCCTCCTACATCAAAGACACATCCCAAACCAAAGATGAGACGCATCACAATAAACGGTGAACAACTTCCTCGCTTCGTCGCACCAAAATCGAGCTTCCGTCGAAATTTTCCTTAGCTTATCGAAGCTTTCCTGCCGCTTCTCCGACCATACAAATGGGACTCCTTTTCTTAGTAGCCGTCCAACTGGTGCTGCGATCGAGAGAGAATCCTTCTACAAATCTCCGATAGTACCCCGCTAGCCCCGAAAAACTTCTGGTTTCCGCCACGACCTAGGCGGTTTCCAATCCAATACCGCTTCAACCTTGCGAGGTCCACTCTAATCCCTTCCGCCGACACTACGTGACCTAGGAAAGCTACTTCCCTTAGCCAAAATTCGCACTTACATCGATTTGGCATATAATCGCTTCTCCTTAGTACTTGCAACACTATTTGCAAATTCTTGTCATGCTCTTCCTCCGTCCTAGAGTAAACCAAGATGTCGTCAATGAATACCACGACGAGTTGGTCTAGGTACTGCTGAAATACTCTGTTCATCAAGTCCATAAATGCTGCCGGCATGTTGGTCAACCTGAATGGCATTACCAGAAACTCGTAATGTCCATACCGAGTTCTGAATGCCGTCTTGTGGACATCAACTTCCTTCACCTTTAGTTGATGGTAGCCCGACCTAAGGTCTATCTTTGAAAACACCGCGGCACCTTCGGTTGGTCAAACAAGTCATCGATCCGAGGCAACGGATACTTGTTCTTGATCGTTAACTTGTTCAATCGCGATGAGTCGATGCACATTCGCATGGACCCGTCCTTCTTCTTGACAAATAGCACAGTGTGCTCCCACGAGGATATGCTTGGTCGAATAAACCTCTATCCAAGAGCTCCTGAATTTGGGCCTTCACTCACCAATTCCTTTGGTGCCATTCGGTATGGTGCTATAGACACAAAGTGCCGTTCCGGTAGCGTGTCTATACCGAATTCAACTTCCCGATCCGGAGGCGGACTTAAGTTCTTCCGGGAATACATCAGCAAATTCCCCAACCGTTCGAACCTTTCCAACTACCGACTCCTTAGCTTCCAAAGCACATATTCGAACCAAGTATGCCTCGCAACCTTTCTTGACCATCCTTTCGGCCTTCAAGGCCGACACCACATTGGATAGGTAATTCCTTCTATCACCTATCATAACCACTTCATCACCCTCAGCCGTCTTAAGCACCATGCGCTTAGCCGCGCAATCCAAATTCGCCTGATACTTAACCAACCAGTCCATTCCAAGGATCAAATCGAACTCTCCGAAAGGTAGTTCCATCAGATCGGCTACAAATACGACCCCTTGGAGTTCTAGGGGTACATCTCTATAAAGTTTGTCTACTACTACAGAGTGTCCTAGGGGGCTTAGCATACCATCTTCCTAAGAGTAGTCTCAGAGTCTAGGTCCATAGTTCCTACCACACTACTAGCAATGTACGAGTGCGTCGAACCCACATCAATTAATGCAACATAAGGTAAACCAAATATTAGGAACGTATCGGTTATGACGTCCGGTGCGTCTCCCTCCTCGCGACGCCTCGCTGCATAGACTAAGCCAGTGCGCTTAGCCTCAGTGTTACCCGATCCTCTCGCCTCGAGTTCCACGACCTCTATTCGGACCATTTCCTCCTCAACCATTCCCGCGACCCTCTCGTGGTCCCATATTTCTATCTTGAGTACGGTTACGCCTTCTTCCGATTGATTCTTAGCTAGTTTCCGGGGGCAATCTCTGACACGATGCTCCAAAGACCCACATTCAAAACAACCTCTACCACCGGTCCAACAGCTTCCCCAATGGGTTTTCCCACAGTGGTTACACTGAGTCGGCCTCTGATTAGTAGTCGTGGGCCTACCGGTCTGATTTGGCCCATTCTGCCTAGCCCTTTTCGGCGCACTATTACCACCTGATCCCGCCGACCCAAAACCTCTCTTTTGGTTATTCTTACTATAGTTTTGTCTCACGCCTCCTTAATCCCTTCTACCACCTTGGCCTTCTCCACTAGGGGATGAGAACTCACGAACTCTCATGGGGGCAATTATTAATCTCGATCATCTCTCGAGTCCGTCCTCAAAACGGACACACACGCTCATGTTTGGTGGCTACGATTCCTCCGGCATACCTACTCAAACCCTTAAAAACTCCGCCTCATACTCGGCTCGGCCACCGACTTAGCTCCTTGCACTAGACCTAGGAAGGCTTTCCTTTGAGCATCGGTGTAACTAGTGCCCACATACTTCTTCCCACGAAAGGCCGTTTTAAAGTAGTCCCACGTGAGATCATCACCGCGGCTCCATCCGAGACAATCGACCACCACTGCGATACGCTTCATCCTTTAGAAGCGACACCGCCCCTTTCGGCTTTCTCCTCCTCGGTCGGTCGAGATCATCCATGACCCTTTCCGTAGATTCCAAACCAATATTCTCATGCAAGACTCGTGCCACTCGAGAGACACCACGGAATACCTCGGCCGTTAGACCGATCGCTCGGGAATAGACTTTCGAGCTCCCAAATTCCCACCACCCCGCCACCATCTCCAAAACTCGCAAAGCGACTTGTGACACGGCCTCACCACCGATGCCCGTCCTCGCTCCTCGACCACGAAAGTAGGAGGTGGTGGTGGCGGTGGTACCTCGCTTTTGAGAACCTTGACCCGACTGACGGGTTCGGACACCGTCATCCTACCCCTACCAAGCCCACGACGTCCACGTCCTCTAGAACTCATTCTATCTACTGCGCTTTAACTGATTAAGAGAATTTTATGTGTTAGCATTTGTTTCACTTTCTTATTCACGAAGAAATTTTATGAAATGTAATTTAATTAGGGATTCTTTCGAGCAAACAAGGTTTCAGTCTTCTATCCTAGTTCACACAAAAGAGTTCATGCATCCATTCCTTAATATTTCCATACCTATTCACTCTTCTGACATTTCGCCATTTCTAACCTGAGGTATTTTCGTCATTTTCCTACTACGGGTATTTTCAGAACAAAAGAAGTTTTAAAATTTTAGTAAAGTAGGTCATTTTGAAATTCCCAAAACTGGAGGATATTTAGGAAAATTTGTAAAATTGTAATCGTTTTGGAACCAGGGGTATTTTGGTAATTTTTGTCAATCGTGGCAATTACATCATTTTGATAAATCGGTGATATTTTCGACGGTTGTAACACTTTGAGGGTCCTTTTGAAAGTTTTCCTTTTCAAATAGTGATGTTGGTAAAGTTTTCCAAAGATCGTAAGTCATTTCAAAATTTTCACAAATTGAGTATGCTGTAATTTTCTAAAACCAAAATATTTCAGTGTTGATTTTTCAAAGCTAAGTTATTGGATATTTGTAAAGTAGTTGAGATTTTTGAGCAAAACCATTGAACTGATATTTTATGAGTCGTATGTTAGTAATTTTACCCTAAGGGTATTTTTGTAATTTTCCACAAATTTGAGTTTTTCAAGAAACATTGTAAAAATGATGTCCTCGGATTTAAAAAGAGTCATTGTAAAAATTTTGAAACATTAGGGTTGTTGTTGTTTCGTTCTTTTTGAAAACATGGCTAGTTCCTTTCTGGTTTTAGTCATTAGGTTTAGCTTATGACCGAGCCATCTTGATCGGGGTGAACCAAGGCTACGCACCAGCGGATTCGAGTGAAGGAGGTGGGTCACACGGACCGCTTAAATACCAAGCTCTCACCGAACCTTTCTGAGACATGCGCACGCAGGTTGCCACACCACCGAGCCCTCCGAGTTAGGGTGAACCGGCTACGCACTGCAGGATACTGCGAAGAGGAGGTGAGTCACACTGGATCGCTTAAATACCGTGCTCTTCCGGATCCAATCCTCGACATGCGTGCATGGGGTTACCACACCCTAGCTCACCGCTAAGTCATAGATTGGTTTAGTTCTTTAATGTCTTATGTGTGGTTCATGTGTTTGAGTAATCTAATCCTAGGGTTCAAGTCCTATAAGTCTATCTACGCCCATACTTCCTACCCTTCTACGTGAATATAATTCACCAAGAGGTTGAAGTACTTACAGGCGGACCAGGTCTTTGAGAGACTCGGGCCATCTTGCTCAAAATCCAAAAATTATTTCATAAAGCCTTTTAAAACATTTTTGGGCCTTGGGCCCCCACAGCCGAGCTTTGAACTGGGCTCTGATACCAATTTTGTAACAACCCAAACCCGGCCCAAACGCTATGGCCGAATCTGATCTGTTACAGTGAAAACATTTTTGACGTCCCTTTTTAAAAACCAACTCAAATTTTGAAAACCCTTCATTTATTTGAAGTTGCGAAAACCATACTTAGTTTTAATTGAAAATTAAAAACAAGTCAAGTTATTATAAAAATTACTAATGTGCCCGATGGCTCGATAAAAATGCTTGCGAGTTAGTTTAGAAAACCCTTTTAACTCATTTCATAAAGAGATAATTAAAACAATTATTCGAGCATGAAATAAAAATAAAATAGAAAGACTAGGAGGCCTCATTACATCTGAAATAAAATTTAAATCAACAATCCAATGATAAATAAATTGAAATTCAAGGTTCGTTAAAACTTAAATCCACTGCATGGCCACCTCGAGTCAACCCGGCTCCACATCCGCTATCTACTCGCTACCTGAAAAATGTAAAGAGAAGGTGAGTCACCAAGACTCGATATGTAACCCTTCCCCGCTTTAAACATGTTCATACACAACATATAACAAATTAATTATGCAAGTCATCATGTGTCCCAACCTAGCCCCATATACGCCCTTTGTCTACCCCGTTGTGGTACCAAACCACCGGTGGTGCCAAACCACCGTGACATATAGTCACGATGTGCTACCAAAGCACCGTGTCCGTAGACACAAATCGGGTGATGGGGCCAACCCATCGTGTGATACCAAATCACCGGCGATTTATCCCATTTCTCAAGTGGGGCCAACCCACGGTGGTGTCAACCACAGGGACAAGTCGCTATGAGGTACCAAACCTTTGGAGGTGCCAAACCTCTGGTGATCGTAGCCACAGTGTGTTACCAAAACACTGGTGCCCGCTTCGACACGAATACACCGCCCTCTCCACTCACCAACCCACATGGTCAATAGTCACATATAGATTTATCATATGTATTATCACAACATGCTTCCCAAAAGCATAAAATAGCAAATCATATGCACAGGTACTTACCTGGTTACCCCGTATACCGTTATGGTATTCAAGCCATTGCTACATACATCACGTTAGCAATCACATTACTTAACATAATTTAATAAGTTAAATGGTGTGTATGTACACACCTGTTACCACGATAGTCTTAAATCTCGAAGTTAATCAATCGGCCACACTCTAAGTCCTTGCTCCTATATTCGGCCAACTATCAAGGTTAGTGATATGGGCCATTCGGCCAAACCAAATAATTTAAAGGGTCATACTTTGTACCCAATCCTTACCCAAATCGCTTCGAGTACTAGCCTCGTCAGTCCGATTTGCTAATCTGGTTTACAAACTTCGCTTAGTCAATTAATAGCACTAATAACCATAGCCTTCGGCTTTTAAATACTAATATAAGCCTTACCTATACTTACCAAATTCGGTTGGTAGGAGATGGAGCCTAGATCACCCGATTCCAAATATCTCAGAGTCCCTACAACATTTTGGTTTAGACAAAAGATAGCCAAATATCAGTCTGTGCCGGACTCCTGTTTTTCCCCATGCTTAAATCGACAGAGTCATAAAAGAAATAACAAAAACCATTCGGCTATGTCCCTTCTTACCTTCCTCAAACCGATTGAAAGCTAACTTTCGTAGGGTCTTATACTTCCTTTAGTATTCGGCTAACCACGCTGCCAAGGAGGAGTGTGAGATTCGGCACTTCAAGGGGGTCTATTCGGCTTATTGAAGGAAGGAAAATAATGGAGATGAGAGGAATAGAAGTTTCTGCCAAAGGGGTTTGGGAGGTCAAGAAGAAAAAAAAGAAGAATGAAGAGGGGCTTAAGAGATTTCTGGCAAGTAGCAAAATGAAGAAAAAGAAGAGAATGGTGTTAGGTTGCTCCTTTTATACACATTCGCACCCCTTCTAGCAAAGATTGCCAGTCCACACTACTCCACCAAGGAGTTTAAAATTCGACCATTACCTTATTTTGCTCCAAGCCACCCATTCACTTTAATTCAAACTTAATTGAATTAATCCTCTTAATCCAATAATAACCCAACTAATATCTTCTTTATCCTCTTATTATCATTATAATAAAATCCCTTATTATCACCAATTTTAAGCAAATTAAAACCAATTTAAAGTGCTCAAATTATCCCTAAATAATAATTAACAAAAACCTCCTTTTTATCCAAAATAAAAGAATTTAAGGAGAGAAATTCTCTCCCCTTGTGCCATCCAAATAAGGAGCCAAAAAAAAGATTTATGTGACTCGAACACAAGCTCTCCCTTGTGCATTGTGGCGTCAACTCCAAGCACTTAAGTGGCCACCCTTTTGCCACTTTTCCAAGGCCTATTTAGTGTCAAATTATCCCCACTTATTCTTTTAACACCCTTCTGCTAAGGCTCCCTACCTTTTAAGTTAAAAAACTGAATTTTTCCATCAAACCGAGCACACTCAAAACCTTAAATTAAGCTTATTTATTTCATAAATAATACCACAATAGTTCTTACATTATAGAAATAATGAAATTCCAAATAACCCCGTTTTTGGGATGTTACAATAAAGGCACCTAGGTTTTAACCCACTTACTCCATCAAAAAGCCTACCTTCATAATTAACCCCTAGTGAACCCCGTTGATCCTAATAGCCCTTTTTATTGACTCACATACTAATATTAACCCAAAACCCTTTATATTTGTTATCACCATTCCTTTTGACTACCCTTATATCGAGATTTGATTTGATTAGTTACCTATTTATATTATTTCAGTAGTTGAATTTATCCTTTATTATTTGATTTGTTCTTAAAAAAAAAGAAGAAGTATATTAATTATTAGTTCTATAATTAAGTGAGCTTACATGTTTAAATTTCAAATATTGAAGAAAAAGCTCTTATTATTAGTTTTCTAGATAGGTAACTTGTCAGGTCAATCTCGATTCTAACCCTCTAATTCAGCCTATATCCACATCTTAACCCAAGCCTCGTTACAACCCTATTAAAGACCTTTTGATTTGTGTATCATCTTATTTTATAGTGGTGGAGATTTGATTTTCATGCAAGCTTATGGGATTAACTTTTCATGTTCGACTTATTGAGTGCTTAATTTTGAACCTTAAACATTTTGAGTGATTTGAGTGAATCTTTAGTGAGGATGTCAACTCTTGTCGATTTTGAATCATAGGTAATTATTCAAGTAAGAGGAAACGCATATGTTTCATGCTATAAATATATGACTTTGATTATTTGAATCTTTAGGACTCTTTGAGTTGAATTATCCATGTATGAATTATCTTTGAATTATGATAAAGCATGATTGATGAATTTTATGAATCAAGGAAGTTCGTTTTAATTATGAGTTGAGAATTTTGCTTGAGGACAAGCAAAAGCTTAACTGTGGGGGTATTTGATAAACCGTAAAAGTAACATATTTTAGGCCCACATTTAGCATGCTTTTGAATAATTTAAGCCTTGAATTGTGTAAAAAGGTGCTCTTAATCCTTTCTTTTCATATTTTATACTCAGGAAAGCATCCAAGGATGAAAAAACGAGAAACGGGCTTAAAACGGACCAAATTGGGCCAAGAGAGAAATTGACACGGCCTAGCCCAAAGACCACACGATCATGTCTCATTAAAAGTCCGAACACGGCCTGGCCACGATTCATACGGGCGTGTGCCATGGTCGCTTCCCAGCCGCTGGAAAGAGCAATTACATTCGGATTTGGATACTTTGAGGCAAAGAAACACATTCCAAAGCCTATTCAAACATCCTAGTAGGAATTCCACTCAGATTTGGATACTTAAGGTCCAAGTAAGGCATCCCAAGGTCTATATAAACACCCAAGGGGGCAACTTGAAAAGGGAGTTTGGCAGAAACCTTTTGCCAGGGCTTTTGTCAGGGCGATCAAGCTAGGCCAAGGAGTCGAGCCAAAAAGGTTAGATTTGTGGGAATCACTCGAAGATAGCCAGTTGATCCATCCCAAGAAGCCAAAATTCTACTCAAGACGGTGGATCTCTCCTTCAATTCCTTCAGAGAGTTTTAGGGATTTCTTATGTTTTGTTTTATCTTTTCTCTTGAGATGCTTTCTTTATTCGTTATGAACTAAATCCCTCATATACTTGAAGAGGATGAAACCTAGATGAATCTTGTTATTGTTTTCTGAACTATAAGGTAAATACTTGATTTGTTCTTAATTTTGCGTTCTTAATTCTTGTGTTGATATTTCGCGGATATTGATTCAAGTATGATGTGTTTAGGTGGTGGAGTAAAAGTCCCTGCCTCTTCATAGATCTAACATAATTAAAGCGGAGTTGTTCGCGCGCCTAGAGATAGGGTGACGAAACTTTACCAGATTAGGGTGAAACCTAATATGGGAATCCATAGATCAATTTACTACTATTCTAGGGGATTATTAAGTAAGAAAGAGATTTTCGTTAATTAACCTAGGGTTAGACGTTATTCGCCTCGAGTGAGGGTTTAATATACGTTAGGGAGTCCTACGGATCAATTCAAGTGAATAAATCGTATGGTTCAGTGTTAGATAACAAGTGAAATCTAGGTGGATTCTTCCTAAGGGTATCATTTAAATCAACTAAGTTTTTTTAAAAGTTATCTCCCCAATTTAGTCTTTTTGTCTTTGTGTCTTTAGCTTAGTGGTTAGATAGATTTAGATTAAACAACAACTTCACTTTATTTTAGGTTAGATCATAAGAAGAAAGTTAGTATTAGTACTTTTAGTTCCTTTGGGTTCGACAATCTGGTCTTGCCTAAGCTATACTATTGTTCGATAGGTACACTTGCCTTTAATCGTTGTCAGAGTTAGTTTCCAGGTTCGATCATTCTCTTTATAAATTTTTAAACTCGATAGACACATGATCACTATGGATGAGAGAGCATGAATATGAGATAATTGATCTATGTGATTGTTTATTATATACATTGGTTTGATCTGATAAGATAATTGTATTGTATGTCTAAATTACAAAGCTTCGGAAAGCTTACTGTGTGATTTCTTTCTCTGCTTTGCAGTGTCAGTAAAGCTAACACGGATCGGGGATCGTCAGCATCTCACTCACACTATCGACAATCTATTTTTGGGGTATTTTGGAAAGATGTACATAGTTAAAATATGGCATGTATAGGCTGGTCATTTGAATCATGTTTGAGATTTGTCAGTAGCCAAGAGATGTGGCTAGATATGTGCTAGTTTTAGCATGAATGACTTTGGTATATATGATGCATCTTTTGGTATGGATTGTGAGTTGAGAAATTGACTTATGAATGGAAATCTTTGTGATGGTAAAATGCTAATATGATTTAGTGAAATTGGGAAAGAATGACGTTTAGTATTGAATGTGTTTATGTTGTATATGCTAGCTTATAAGTTGATATGTTTAAAAATGGAATTGTATAAATTGATAGATAGATCATATGATAGGAAATGGTTGCCAAATTGTGTGTATAAAGATGCTTATATGTGCTTATAGGATTGACCCTAAGTGGGTGGCATTTTGGCCTTGCAAATGGCCTATAATGTCACACGGCCAAGGCACACGGACTTGCCTAATGACCGTGTAGACCAAGTCATGATAGTACACGGCCTTGGCACACGGATGTGCCTACTGCCTAGTAACCGTGTGATTTTTGGCAGATTCGACCACGTCCTGAGCACACCGGCGTGCTTAGTGGCCATGGAAGACAAGTCAGTTTCGACCACGGAAAGGACACACGGGGGTGTCTAGTAGCCGTGAGAGGCACACGGCCTGCCCACACGGGCGTGTGACCCCTGAAATTTAGAAAAGTTTTAACTTTCCAAGAACTTTCTGTATGTGTTTCGGTTTAGTCCTGACCTGGGTTATAAGAATGTTTAAGGTCCCGATGACCTATTTAGAGGACATTGTGTGTATGATTGATGAATGAAATGTATAAAATGTTTTGAAAGTTTCCGATCTGTCCGGTAACACCTTTAACCCTAGTCCGGCGACGGATACGGGTTAGGGGTGTTACAAAATCCCTATTTGCCTTGCGAGTAATGAATACTCGATCGTCATTATCTGTTGATGGTTCAATCATAACTGAGTTAAAAGCTAGACCGACGTTTCTGCAGCAGATTTTTGAAGCTCAGAAAATTGATAATGAACTATGAGCTAAACGGGTACAGTGTGAGTTGAATTCTGATTCAGAATTTCAGATTAGGTCTGATTATTGTCTATTATTCAGAGGCAGAATATGTGTATCGAGGAATTCAGAACTTGTACAAAATATTTTTAACTTGTACGAATTCTAATTCAGAATTTCAAATTGGGTCTGATGATTGGTAAGTTAAATTCTTGTTATATGAACTTACTAAGCATTTGAAATGCTTACTCAGTTTTCTTTTCTTTATTTTATAGTGCTCAAAAGCTCGTAAAGGTTGGAATCGGTCAGAGTATCATCACACTATCCTTCAGCTAGTTTTGGTATAAATAGTAAACTTGTTTTGCTATAATGGCATGCATAGGTTGACTTGGCCAATGTTGGCATGTAATTGGTTGTTTGTAATCTAACGATTGGAATGGCTAGTAATGGTATATTTAGAGAATATATACTTGAGGTTATAATATGGTTAATATATGTGTGCTTGGTATGGTTAGATTGAATTATGGTAAACATATATGTCTTTTAAAAAGGTAAGTTTGAATACATGTAATGATATATCAAGTACAATGTTAATGTTGGCTTGGTTTTAACATCTTGAGTTGGTTGGTATAGGTATGCAAGTATTAATGTAGGTACAAGGCAAAATTTGGGTGAGAAATAAGACTTGGAAATGGCTTTATCTTTTCCACGCGGGTAGACACACGGGCGTGTGTCTCAACCGTGTGTGATACATTGCCATGCGCACGGGCGTGTGGTTTGGCCATGTATCCCCTGCATCTTAAAAATTGAGAAACAGAATGCTCAGAATTGGTCACACGGGCAGAGACACGGGTGTGTGTCTTGGCCGTGTGAATTCTGCACCTATTTTTGAAAATTAAATTGTCCACACGGCCTAGCACACGGGCGTGTGGCTGGCCGTGTGACCCAAGTCAGTAGTTACCCTAATTTGAGCATAGGTTGGGACACGACCGTGTGCCTCACATTGAATGCCCACACGACCTAAGGCACGGGCGTATCACTTGGCCGTGTGAGCCACACGGCCTGACCACACGAGCGTGTGTCCCCTGTACCTAAGAAAAATTTTAAATTTCGCAAAAAATTCTCTGAGTTCCCAATTTAGTCTCCACTTGTTTCTAATGTATAAATAGGACCTCGATGGTCCATTTAAGGGACAACATGATTGAATTATGATTTGATTTAGATATGAATAGTAAAAGACATGAATTAATTATATTTGTTCTGTAAACTTTGGTAATGCTCTATAACCCTTTTCCGACGATGGATATGGGTTAGGGGTGTTACAATACTAATATCGAGTAACTCCTAAAATTTTTGAGAAATAAGGTAGGCTAGGGAAGGATGGATAAGGAGGTAAGTTTGTAAATAAATTGGGGGTGAGTAGGGAACAATGTCATTTACTTAACCGTTTCTAGTGCTTGAACCCGTTTTGAGTGCCCATTGTTTGAATTTTGAACTGCCTTAAGCTTCAGAATGCGACAAGCTTAAAAGACCTTTGGGACCCAAATAATTCACTGACATAATAATTCATGAACAACTTGCATTTGTTTGAATGAATATGACCAATTCTTTTTAAATATCTATGAGCAAACCATATTATTTATTTTGATGGATAACACTTGTACGTACGTTCATTTCCATTGCCTCTATATCTATTGACATTTTAACTTAGTAAATTAATTGTAATTGCATTAGGAATAACCAAGTTAACCAGATATCACTCTTAAGTTGCATAAGAGGTAGATTTCGTATGAGTTCGATGTTTTACAGCAATGTGACTTAATTGCCTGACATAGTCTAAGAGTCATCTTTCTTTTTGCATGTTTAGTGTGTTTGCTTGAAGACAAACAAAGAGTTAACTGTAGGAGAGTTTCATCTACTATAATTTTATATGGTAAATTAGGCTTTCCTGATACACTGGAAGAGCTTATTCTCAAGCAAAGTAGCGTTTTTTCTGTAGTTTTTAGGCTTTAAGTTAATAATTGTAAATTCATTGTTTTTACTCATTTTAAAACACTCTAAACTTGACCCAATCACCTGACTCAAAACTGGAGTTTTCAACACCACTAAAAATGGGTTCGTTACACATTTTGAGACCTAAATTGGCTAATAGTGTCATTGGGAGCCCTAACATATGGTTGAGTGATGAATGGACTCATTGGAGGCTGAAATCGAGTAAGAACGACACCATAGGAGAGGGTATTGCGATATCCAAACCTTGGAATCGTGATACCTCTAACAAACCCAAGATTGGAGACCACACTTCAGTGGTATCGCGATATCCACTTGCCAATGAGCAGCCCAAGTTTAAGATTTTCTGAGGTATTGCGATATCCTATTCCTTGGTATCGCGATACCCACATCGTGAAAGGGGAAATTAAAAAAATGATAGTCTTTGTTCACATGAAGGAACAATCATTGAAGGCCGTTCAAGGGTATTTGGGGCACAAGAATTGGGTCAGAATAGCTTCTATATCAATTAAAATTTGGCTGAAAGAAAAGGAGGCCACACTAAATTAGTTTTAGCTTAGGGTTTTCTTTAGTTTTCTCTTAGGTTTTCCTTCTCTTCTTCTAGGATTTCTTAGTTTCATTTCCTTAGTTGTAGATTTAACATTTCTCTGCAACTTTTCTTCTTCTTTTTTTTGTAGCAGCCCTATTTTCAGTGGTACTGAAAATGGTAGTTTCGAACTCCATTTTTTAATGATCAAATTAGTAAATATTATTTATTAATATTTACGAGCTTATTACAATATTATACTAAATTATGGTCTAGTAATTTAAGTTATTTGGAAAGTTAGTAAATTTACAATTGAATCGGTTCAAAAATTAGTGGTTTTGAAAATTGAGGTATGGGGACTCGTGAATATTTTTATTAAATATTTAAGGAGCTTTTATATAGGCGAATTGAACTTTGGTCCGAAAATTTTAGTAATTGGATGTCTAATTGAGGTACAAAGACTAAATCATAAAAACTCTAAAAGCTAGTTGTATTTGATTTTTAATAGTTCTAAGGGTTTAAAAGGTAAATTATTAAGGTCTAAAGTGGAAAATAAACACTTTTGTATAGTAGTGGACGATAGGTATATTTTAATTAGTAAAAAATGTGAAATTAAAAGGTTATGTTATAATTAAAACATAAAACATAAAATAATAAGTCATTATCATCTCCATTTTTCATCCATCACCGTTTCCACCATTTTTAAGGGAAGGAAGAAAGATTCAAACATTCAAAACCATTCGTCCCTTGCATGTAAGTCCAAACCTAGCCCTTTTTCGTAAATTTTATATTTTTGAGATTGTTGTAGCTTAATCTAGCTAACCTGGATTGTAACACCCCAAACCCGGCCCAAACATTACGACCGAATTTGGTTTGCTACAGAGAAAACATTTTGGAAACCATTTTAAAACTGATTTAAGTTTTGTCGAAAATCTTTCATTTTCAAGTCTCTTGTTAAAAACCATACTTAGTGTTGTTTAAAAATATTTATTAAGTCGAGCTGTTTATAGATTCCAAATGTACCCGATGGTACTTTAAAACATTTTTCGTTTGATTTGGAAAAACATGTGAACTCATTATTAACATAATTAAACAATTTAAACAAATATTAAAAGCATGTAACAATAATAAAATAATTCTAGGAGGCCTTATTACAACTCACTTAAAACAAAACCAACCATAAAGTATAATAACTAAAATTTAAAGTTCATTTAATTGAAATGTCCATCACGTGGCCACCTCGAGTCTATCCTACTCCACCTCCGCGATCTACTCATCCAGAAATGTTAAGGGAAAGGGTGAGTCACCTAGACTCGGTGTGTAAATCCCCACCCGAAAGTACATCTCATACACAATTCATTAATAAACATGCTCATGCAACCCAACTAGCCATCCATACTCCTTTTCTACCCCGCGTGGTCAAAACCACTGATGACTTAAAGTCACAATTTAAATGATGGGGCCAACCCATCGTATGGTCAAAACCACTGATGACCAAAGGTCACAATATATCAAATGTGGTCAAAACCATCGGTGGTACCAAACCACCGGGACTTAGTCGCAATAATCAATCATTGTGGTCAAAACCACCGATGACCATAGGTCACAAATAATCGATGGGGCCAACCCATCTTGTGGTCAAAACCATCGACGACATACCCATAATTCATCCCCTCCTCTCATCAATCCCACCATCACATGCTTTTATAACGCTTTTCCATAAATCATACCGTAGCATTTAATCATCATGTGATGGCATGCAAATCATATATCAAAAATCATAAGTTAGGGACTTACCCTAATCCATGTTTAAGCTTACAAGCATATCATAGATCACTACCAAAATTTATACTCAAGACATTAATATAGCAAGTTTATTAATAAAGTGTGTAAAGAGTTTACACACCGCTTCTACCTAATTCCTAGATCCCAAGATCCGATCTACGCCGCTAGATCTCTTGTCCTATAATCGACCAAAAAGCATGGTTAGGGACTTAGGCCTATTCGGCCAAACCAAGTAATATCAGAGGTTGTTTTATGGCCTTACCTTGAACGGATTTGATTTCCAAACAAATCCCGAAGTCTTAACTTGCCCCTAAAACCATGGCACACTCATTAGTTCGATATTAAACAATAAACTTTTATCAAAGGCCCTTGGCCGAAAGTGCTTACCCACTCACCCTTGGAAAAATAATTCCCGAAAGCTTCCCTTAATTTATGTAGGCTCCTAAACTCCACAAGTCAGCACCTCTCCTTAGGGAGATTCGACCAAATGCACAATTGGAAGGGCTGGAAATTTTAGTGAAGGAGGAGGGTGTATTCGGCTAAGAGAAACAACAGTGCTGGAAATTTTTGAACAATTTTGGCTAAGAGTTTAAGGGAGATTTTGACAGCACAATGAAGAGAGGAAGAAGAGAAAGAGTTTGCTGGAAATTTCCTCTTAAATAGGGGGTATATTCGGCTTGTAAAAGAGAAGAGAAGCTGGAATTTTTTTGAATGGTTTTGGCTATGAAACAATGGAGAATTCGGCAGCAGCAAAATTTGGGGAGAAGAAAAGAGTTTGGTTGAACTTTTTGACGCTTCTTTACTATATAAACTGATTATAGACAGCCCCCAAAGAGTCCTCAATCAGCAACACCTTGATTTTTTGATAATTCCTAGCCTTGAATTATCTCAAATAAATCTAGCTTCATCATATTTTTAATCTCCTAATCCCTTCAACAATTTAATAGCAAATAAAACACTAATAGCTCCCCTCTTCCAGCAGAAAATAGGCAAAAATAAAATATATAACAAACATAATAAAGACCAGCATATACCCCAGCCGAATTCAAAACCAAAACTAGCTTAACCTTTTATCAATTTCCTATATATTCTCCTATCAAATAAATTAATCCCATGCTTAATCCTTATCTTATCACCTCTTCAAATAAATAATAAACAAAAAATAAAATAAAATACTATAACCACCTTTCCAGCCAAAAACATGCAAAAAGAATAGCTTGCCTTCATTATAATAAGAGTCCATAATCGGGCCACCACCTCCCTTCCTATGCACGCCAGCTTGACAAAACAAAAATAATCCAAAGTGCAGCCCCTAAGGTTCGAACCAGCGACCTCAAGTAGCAGCAGCAGCCGCCCCCTTTAAGCGCCTCAAGCCAACTCTTCCAGCCCGACTTTCATGCCATAAAGCCCCCTTATTTATTTATAAGACCTCCCTAGGCCGTTTACCCCAAAAAAAAAAAAAAAAAAAAACAAAACGATGCTTCAGCAGCTCGAACCTGTGCCTATCAACGTCCAAGCCTTTAAGTGGCACACGGTAGCCACTTAGCCAACCCAACTTTCATGTCTATACCTTGCCCCCAAAGTTCTTTAAAGCCTTCTTACTCGGCCCCCTTCCCTTTAGCGTCAAAAAGCCAAAAATAAAACTCATCCCCCTTGTACCTCCCAAGACTCAAACCTCCTCCCTTGCAACACCCTTAGATGCACCAAGCCAATTGTGCCAGTTAGTTCCTTGTGTCACACTTTTCCCAAATTTTTACTTAACCCCTATCTCACCTAGCTTCCTCCTTTTAGACACTTAAAAAGAAATTTTTAATACCGGGTCAGGCCTAGCTCAGGTTATTTTTAGACCCTTAAATATGTCAAATAAATCCTAGAATTTAACTCTTCAAGCACACACATGGGAAAGTATTTAAAATAATTAAATTTTCAAACAACCCCTAGTTCAGGATATTACAATTTTACCCCCTTAAAATAATTTCGTCCTCGAAATTACTTACTATCATCTAATCGTGTATCCTTAACTCATCACACTACGCTCATCATTATGCACTCTCGATCTTAAAGATCTATCATACTTTCTAGAAACATTCCCTACGTTCATAATCCAAGTTTCATACACTTTACTAGCAACTTAAGAATGAACTATCGTGACCATAACCAAGACAATTGAGGGTATTCCAAAAATAAGAGACTTACCCGTTGTCATGTCTGGCACATCTTCCTCCTCGCGACGGCCAACTGCATAAACCAACCTTGGTTGCCTCGCTTCTGCACCTTCAAAGACCTCGACCACGCCGCTAACATTATCATTATCTCTAGTCGCACTCGACCCTCTGTGGTGGTCCTTCATTTCTACCCCGAGCACGCTTCGACCTCCGGTTGATTCTTAGCTAACTTCCGAGGACAATCCCTTACACGGTGATTGAACGATCCACACTCAAAACACCCTCGATTACCACTCCAACACTCCCCCTTGTGAGGCTTGCCACACCGAGCACATTGTGGCGGCCACTGAGCAGGCTTTGTGGCTCTTTCTGATTCCCCAAATCTAGCCCTCCTCTCCACATTTCCGCCCGATCCAGGCGATCCAAAGCCTCTCTTCTGTTTATTCTTTTCGTGATTCTATCTTACGGACTCCTTGATCCCTTCGGCTACCTTAGCCTTTTCCACTAGGACTGAAAACTCACGCCCCGCCATGGAGCAATCAAAGAACCTTAAATCATCTCTAAGCCCGTCCTCAAAGCGGACACAACGTTCATGTTCAGTAGCCACGATGCCTCTAGCATATCTACTTAGTCTTAAGAATTCCGCCTCATATTCCGACACTGACTTAGTTCCTTGCACTAACCCCAGAAAAGCTTTCCTCTGAGCATCAGTATAACTGGTGCCCACATATTTCTTCTGAAAAGCAACTCTAAAGTAATCCCACGTAAGATCATCCGCCGTGGCACCATCTCGAACAGTGAGCCACCACTGATATGCTTCATCCTTCAAAAGTGACACTGCTCCTTTCAACTTCTCCTCATTAGTCAGGTCAAGATCGTCCATGATCCTTTCCGTTGATTCCAACCAGTATTCTGCTACACTAGGTGCCACTCCCGACACACCCCGGAATACTTCAGCTCCGTTAGATCGGAGTCGCTCGGGAACAGATTTCTGAGCCTCTAAATTTCCACTAGCCCCAGCCACCAACTCCAAGACTCGCAACACAGCTTGCGATACTGCCTCACCTCCCGTCTGATCTTGCTCCTCAGCTCCAAAAGTTGGAGGTGGTGGTGGCGATGGTACTTCATTCTCAGAACCCTGACCCGACCTAACGAGTTTTGACACGGTCATCCTGCCCTTACCGCGTCCACGACGGCCACGTCCTCTAGAGCTCATTCTAACTAACGCGCTTTTAATCTGATTAAGAAAATTTTATGGATTAGTACTTTGTTCCACTTGGTTATTCGCGAAGAAATTTTATGAAAAGTTTAATAGGGATTCTTTCGATCAAACAATGTTTTAAGTCTTCTACCTAGTTCACACGTATGGGCACATCCATTCCCTAATACCTTTCATACCTACTCACTTTTCTGACATTTCATCTGTTCTATCCTGTGGTATTTCTCGCTTTTTCCCTACAGGGTATTTTCGTAATCAATCAGAGGAATTTTAAAACTTTTAATAAATCAAGTCACTTTGGAATTTCCCTAAAACTGGAGGGTATTTCTAAAAATTTTTCAAATTAAAGATACAGCAGAATTTTGGGACCCAGGGGTATTTTGGTAATTTTAGCAATCGTGGTAATTTCAGTAAATTTCCAAAATCGGGGCATCAATTTTGAAATACAAAATTTTTCGGCTACTTTTGCAAAGTAAGAAGATTTTATTGAAATCGGGGTGATCTGAAATTTTTTTTTAAAACCAAGGGCATTTTCGTAATTTTGCCACTAGGGGCATTTTGGTAATTTTGTAAATCGAAATTTTTTTTTTTGATTTTTGATTTTTTTTTCAAAAAATAAATTTTTCCTACTATTTAAAGAGTACTTAAACAATTTTAAAACTAGAGTTTTCATGAAAACATGGCTAATCCCTTTCGGGTTTTATCGTGTTTAGCCTATGACCGAGTCCTCTTGGTTAGGGTGAACCGAATCTACGCACCAGGTAGGATTCCTGCGAAGAGGAGGTGAGTCACGTGGACTGGTTAAATACCAAGCTCTTCCGGATCCAATCCTAGACATGCGCACTAAGGTTACCACACCCTAACTTGGCGACTTGGTCCCAGGTTATTTAATTAGGCTTTTAAAGTCTTATGTCCTTGTTTGGGGTAACTAGTCCTAAAAAGTTCAAAATACTTGTCGCTATCTACGTTCCATGCTTCCTACCCTTCTACAAAAAATAATAATAATAATAATAATAATAATAATAATAATAATAATAATAATAAATCACACAGAAGTTAGGAGTACTTACCTGGGCGGATAGGTGCCGGAGACTCGGTGCCATGCTGTTCGAAAACCCAAAAATAGTTCAAAAAGGCCTACCAAAACCTTTTTGGGCCTTGGGCCCCCACAGCCGAGCTTTGAACTGGGCTCTAATACCAATTTGTAACACCCCAAACCCGGCCCAAACATTACGACCGAATTTGGTTTGCTACAGAGAAAACATTTTGGAAACCATTTTAAAACCGATTTAAGTTTTGTCGAAAATCTTTCATTTTCAAGTCTCTTGTTAAAAACCATACTTAGTGTTGTTTAAAAATATTTATTAAGTCGAGTTGTTTATAGTTCCAAATGTACCCGATGGTACTTTAAAACATTTTTCGTTTGATTTGGAAAAACATGTGAACTCATTATTAACATAATTAAATAATTTAAACAAATATTCAAAGCATGTAACAGTAATAAAATAATTCTAGGAGGCCTTATTACAACTCACTTAAAACAAAACCAACCATAAAGTATAATAACTAAAATTTAAAGTTCATTTAATTGAAATGTCCATCGCATGGCCACCTCGAGTCCATCCTACTCCACCTCCGCGATCTACTCATCTCAGAAATGTTAAGGAAAGGGGTGAGTCACCTAGATTCAGTGTGTAAATCCCCTACCCGGAAAATACATCTCATACACAATTCATTAATAAACATGCTCATGCAACCCAACTAGCCATCCATACTCCTTTTCTACCCCGCGTGGTCAAAACCACTGATGACTTAAAGTCACAATTTAAATGATGGGGCCAACCCATCGTGTGGTCAAAACCACTGATGACCAAAGGTCACAATATATCAAATGTGGTCAAAACCACTGGTGGTACCAAACCACTGGGACTTAGTCGCAATAATCACTCGTTGTGGTCAAAACCACTGATGACCATAGGTCACAAATAATCTGATGGGGCCAACCTATCTTGTGGTCAAAACCACTGACGACAGTCCATAATTCATCCCCCTCCTCTCATCAATCCCACCATTACATGCTTTTATAACAGTTTTCCATAAATCATACCGTAGCATTTAATCATCATGTGATGGCATGCAAATCATATATCAAAAATCACAAGTTAGGGGACTTACCCGGAATCCATGTTTAAGCTCACAAGCATATCATAGATCACTACCAAAATTTATACTCAAGACATTAATATAGGAAGTTTATTAATAAAGTGTGTAAAGAGTTTACACACCTGCTTCTACCGGAATTCCTAGATCCCGAAGATCCGATCTACGTCGCTAGATCTCTTGTCCTATAATCGACCAAAAAGCATGGTTAGGGACTTAGGCCTATTCGGCCAAACCAAGTAATATCAGAGGTTCTTTTATGGCCTTACCTTGAACGGATTTGATTTCCAAACAAATCCCGAAGTCTTAACTTGCCCTAAAACCATGGCACACTCATTAGTTCGATATTAAACAATAAACTTTTATCAAAGGCCCTTGGCCGAAAGTGCTTACCCACTCACCCTTGGAAAAATAATTCCCGAAAGCTTCCCTTAATTTATGTAGGCTCCTAAACTCCACAAGTCAAGACCTCTCCTTAGGAGATTCACCAAATGCACAATTGGAAGGGGCTGGTTCTACTTAAGAGAAACAAACAAAGATCTTTGGAATTTTCTCAACAATTTTGGCTAAGAGTTTAAGGGAGATTTTGACAAAGACAATGAAGAGAGGAAGAAGAGAAAGAGTTTGTTGAAATTTCCTCTTAAAGAGGGGTATATTCGGCTTGTAAAAGAGAAGAGAAGCTAGAATTTTTTTGAATGGTTTTGGCTATGAAACAATGGAGAATTCGGCAGCAGCAAAATTTGGGGAGCAGAAAAGAGTTTGGTTGAACTTTTTGACGCTTCTTTGCTATACAAACTGATTATAGACAGCCCCCAAAGAGTCCTCAATCAGCAACACCTTGCTTTTGTGATAATTCCTAGCCTTGAATTATCTCAAATAAATCTAGCTTCATCATATTTTTAATCTCCTAATCCCCTCAACAGTTTAGTAGCAAATAAAACACTAAGAGCTCCCCTCTTCCAGCCGAAAATAGGCAAAAATAAAATAAATAACAAACATAATAAAGACCAGCATATACCCCAGCCGAATTCAAAACCAAAACTAGCTTAACCTTTTATCAATTTCCTATATATTCTCCTATCAAATAAATTAATCCCATGCTTAATCCTTATCTTATCACCTCTTCAAATAAATAATAAACAAAAAATAAAATAAAATACTATAACCACCTTTCCAGCCGAAAACATGCAAAAAGAATAGCTTGCCTTCATTATAATAAGAGTCCATAATCGGGCCACCACCTCCCTTCCCATGCACGCCAGCTTGACAAAACAAAAATAATCCAAAGTGCAGCCCCTAAGGTTCGAACCAGCGACCTCAAGCAGCAGCAGCAGAGAGCCCCTTTAAAGCGCCTCAAACCAACTCTTCCACTTGACTTTCATGCCATAAAGCCCCTTTATTTATTTATAAGACCTCCTAGGCCGCTTACCCCAAAAATTAAAAAAACAAAATGCTTCTTCAAAGCAATTCGAACTCGCGCTATCAACGTCCAAGCCTTTAAGTGGCACACGGTAGCCACTTAGCCAACCCAACTTTCATGTCTATACCTTGACCCCAAAGTTCTTTAAAGCCTTCTTACTCGGCCCCCTTCCCTTTTGCGTCAAAAAGCCAAAAATAAAACTCATCCCCCTTGTACCTCCCAAGACTCGAACCTCCTCCCTTGCAACACCCTTAGACGCACTGGCCAATTGTGCCGCTTAGTTCCTTGTGTCACACTTTTCCCAAATTTTTACTTAACCCGTATCTCACCTAGCTTCCTCCTTTTAGACACTTAAAAAGAAATTTTTAATACTGGGTCAGGCCTAGCTCGGGTTATTTTTAGACCCTTAAATATGTCAAATAAATCCTAGAATTTAACTCTTCAAGCACACACATGGGAAAGTATTTAAAATAATTAAATTTTCAAACAACCCCTAGTTCAGGATGTTACATGGATATTAAATCATAAAAATGTCAAAGATTTTAAAATTTACCATTTTTTTAAGCTTTTCGGATTCTTAATGGTTGAGTTTGAAGTTTTTTTCTCAAAAAGGACTATTTTGTAAAGTGAATTTTGTTAATTTTGAGTATAGGGACTAAAATGTGAATATGTCAAAATTGATATGAAATTTATATAATATTAGTATTTAGAGGGCTGTACGGGGATGACGTTGAAATTGGATTGAAAAATGAAGCTTAAAATTTAAAGATATAAATATTTCAGTTTTAGGAACTAAATTGAATAAAATGCAAAACTTTAGGAAAATTGTGTAAAATGAAATTAAGTTGTTATATGCATATACTAAGATGTTATATGACTGCTGGAATTGATAAATTGTAATTAATTATTATATATTTGGAATTAAATCAATTGGAATTTAATAAAGAAATAGGAGAATCACAAATTAGTCCCTAACACTTTTTAGTTTCCATTTTTCAGGTAAGTTCTATGGAACTTATTTTATTTTCTTATTATGCTTGAATTATGTGGTTATATTTATTAATTATATATATACAAATGTAATTTTAATGACTTATGACATAAAAAGGACTACATCGAAAAAGGTGAGATTTGTGGTAGATACTGATAGATATGTATTAATGAATGAATAAATGTAAGATTTGTTATACGAGTGGATGATGTAATATTCGGGAATTATGGCCTATGCATTATGTGAAGTAGCATGCTTATGTGTGTTTGAATGGGTTGTGTGAATTCTTGAGAACCTTACAGTATAGGTAAGTGCCTTAGAAATATTAAGTTTTAAGTCTTGAAGTGGAACTGAAGCAGAGTGGCCTTAAAATAATAAGTAGGGGAAATTAGACACAACAATGGGCTTGGTACAGTGGCTTGGAGGCACCACGTAAGACTTGGTAGGTGACGCCACAAGCATGATATAGGTCTGAAGTTCGAGCGGCAAGGGAAGCAATATTTTGGGGGCTTTTATTTTCGACAAGAAGGGAGAGAGGTGGACGGCATAGGGACTTCATTTAGATGAGCTTTAGTTAGGATTAAACTCTTTTTAAAATTCGGCTAAGGGAGGTGATAATTATTGTTTTAATCAAATTATTTTAAATAAGTGGATAAGAGGAAAAAGAGGAGAAAAACAAGGAGAAGCTAGTGTTTGAGTAGGTAGCCGAAATTGAGAAGCAAAGTATTCATCTTTTCTTTTGTTTTCTTCCCTATCTCTTCCTCTAGCCAAATTTCCACTTTACCTCTCTCAAAGTCTTCTTTTTCTTTTATTTGTTCTAGCTGAAACCTCCTTCTCCCTAGTTCATCTTTGCCGTAACCCCTAAAAAGATTCATACCCTTCCTCTTGTGTCCCTTGAGATAGCCGAATATCCTACTTCTATTAGGAGCCATAGCCGAATCTCAAAGAAAGCTATTCTTTTCTTTTTGTCGCAAGTCTTAAAAGCCAGAAGAGTAGCAGAAATCTTTCCTCTTTTAGTATCTTCAAGCAAACGTTGGTGGTAAGTATTCTTTTTAGCAACCGGTTTATCTTTTCTTATTTGGTGTGCCGAAATCAAGGGTAGGCCTTTATTTCTAAGGATGGCCGAATATGCCTAAGGCCATATTAATGTGTTTCTTTTGGTTGTAACCAGCGTAACGGTGTTCTTTCGGGAGTTGAGGTATCCAAGGTAAGCAGTATGTATTCGGCCAAGGGCCATTTATTGAGGTTAAGTGTCAGAACCGAATCTAACAATATACTTATAGGGATCTCGACATCACCAAGTGCAAGTTGCAATTTCGGGTTTTAAAATCTCAAGGTAAGTGAACATGTACAATCAGCCAAGGCCATATTTGGTGTTTTAGATCTATTTCTTAATTATTCAAAAGCCGGAAGCTAACCTGTTATGTGGTCTAGTGTGGGCCGATTGCAAGGAAGAGATAACGTAGAGTTTCGGGATTTGATTAGTAATCAAATCGGCAGCAAGGTAAGATTTTGGTTGCGTTAAATCCTTCGGGATTTGATCATGTAGCCGAATGGCTTTTTGCTAAAGTGCTTAAGGTTGGCCGAATGTAGGATTAAGGATCTAAAGCATTAGATCGGGTTTTGGGTTTTCAGAAAAACGTTAATACCAGGTGTGTAGCCCTACCCTAAGTCCTAATAGATTTATGGTTTTATTTTAATGCATATGTTAATAATAATATGAAAAGTGGCCAAGGCTACCATACTATGGTACAAAGTACTCAGGTACGTTACTCTCCGAAACTTGTTATAGCATTATGAATCTGAATGTGGCCTAAATAAGAATTTGGCTAAGAATGTGAAATAAGACATAAACCGTGATAATTGCATGATTTGTATGACATGGGGCATATGGGTGAATATGAAAAGGGGAAGTGATCGGGTGGTTTATACCACACTATCTGAATGTGGTGACTTCGGTCACATTATCTGAATGTGGTGACTCATGTCACAAAATAATTATCTGGTGGCTATGCCACGAATTTTATAAGGGCGATGAGCACGCCGTCGTCTGAGAGCGATCGCGCTTCGATGATGTGTAGCGGATGGAGAGTTGACTTAGTAGTCCCCACGGTGTGCAGGTTGGTACAGGTGATGTGTAGCGGATGGTACCTAGGTTTGGGTTCAGGTTTTGCATCATTATCTTTATTTCTGCTATATGTACTTGTATGGACTGTTATGCCTAAACTGTTGGGACTTATTGTTGGTTGTACACACTGAGTCTGTATGACTCACCCCATTGTGGGAATATTTTTCAGGTGACGCTCAGTAATGGACCGGGTCGGCAGGAGCTTAGTGGTGGCCATGCTTAGTTTGGGATTTTATTTAATTTTGGACATGTTATATTTTAAATACTTTGGATTTATTTCGGGTTTTAAATTTTGATGTAATAAGGCCATAGTATGAACTGTTTTATGCATGCTTTTTATTTGAATTTATTATGTTACAATTTTTTGGCAAATTAAACATTATGTGGCTTTATTTAAAAAAAAAAATTAAACTCTAAATGATTTGGACACCCTAAAACAAATGGTTTTCAACATAAGATAAACTTGTTTCCGACTCGAGCCCAACACAAAAGTAAAATTTCTTTCAAAACCATCCAAATTTTCTAAAGTATTCAAGAAGTTTTGAGCCGTTTTACTCAAGGAACATACCAGATCCGGTCAAGGCTCGTGGGCCGGGTTTGGGGTGTTTCAGATGATATATATAGACATGGTGATGTTATGTTGTTAAAAGGTATATAAATATATTATTTTGATGTTCTGGTATCTATTGGATTAAACTGGTAATAGATGATTATATTTTGAATTTTGGTTGGAACAGTACAAAATGATAGGAATGGAATGAATTGTAATAAAGGAGATTGATGTGTAAATTGTGCCCGAATTAAAAATAGGATAGGATACAATTGTAACAGTCCGAATTTGACTCTAATCGGAACGATGGTTTCGGGACCACGAATCCGAGTCTGAAAAATTTTTAAATATTATTTTCTGTGTTAACTATATGTGAATTAGCATGTGTGAAAATTTCGTATAAAAATTTGATTGTTTGTGTGCTTAATTAGACAAAAGGACTTAATCGCGTAAAATGTAAAAGTTACAAACTATAGTGAAAAGTACTTAATTGATAGTGGCTTTTTAATATGAAGTCCTTAAGGTGAAAAAAGCCCATTTTAAAGTTAGTGGACGGTAGAAAGGCAAGTAAACCAATGTTTATGTTTTATATTATTAATTAGAAAAGGTTAAAATTGTAATTTAGTAATAACATAATATAAGTTAATAATTAAACAAAACAAAAAGGCCATTGTCATCTTTTTTCTAATGACCGAATGTTTACAGGGAGAAGAGCTTAGGATTCCTTCAATATTTCGGCAACTTGAAGCTTGATTAAGGTATGGTTAGTTTTCGGTTTTTGATAATTTCTACGTTTTTGATATCGTTGCTTAGATATCTACAAGACCCATGCTTTAATTTTTGAGTTTAATGAATATTTTGTGATGAGCCATTGATGGTAGTTTGTTGTTTTTGTTGATTAAGGATGAATTATGAAATATATGTGTTAGATTAATAGGTTTTGTCTTTGGATTTTTGATGATTTTGAGTAATTTAAACTAAATTGCAAAAATAAATTTTAGAGGGGCTAAAATGTGAAATAAATGAAATGGATGGACTTGTATGAGTCCTGTGGATATTCGGCCCTTAAGGTATTCATTCAAATTTTCTGTATTTTGTGTTTTGTGCAAATAGGACTAAGTTGTAAAAGTGTGAAATCTTAGGGGCAAAATGGTAATTTGCCCATTTAGGTGTTTTTGGATTGAATTGAAATGAAATGTGTTTGAATGAGCTTAAATTGAATATTTTTAGATCAAGAACAAAGAAAAACGGACTTGGATCGGGGAAAAGCGAAAGTTAACGAATAGCCGGTCTTCGTCGTCCGTCGATAGTCAAGGTAAGTCTTTAAGAAATTTAATACCGTTAATATCGGTTATAACCTTGATTACATGCTGAATTAGGAAATTTGTAAATGTGAATTTGGCCAAGGCCGAATGTGGAAAGTGATTTAATAATGAAATGTAGTTATATTTAATTGAGTTTGATATGTTACAGTGATATGAATTATGTATGATATATGTGATATTGGTAATAAGTAATGTGTATGAGATGGTTTAAATATATCGATATTCGGGCTTCGAGCCTAGCAGGCCTTGTGCCGGTGAAATGTATCGGGCTTATTGCCTAGCAGGCTAAATGCTGGTGATTAAATTTTAGACCTCGGGTCAGCAAGCTTAGTGCCGGTGTGTGTTTCAGGCCTTGTTGCCTAGCAGGCTTAATGCCGGTGATTTTTATAAATAAGAGGGTTTATGGATTATAATCAATGTGGAATTTAATTACAGCAAATAAACTAAATGTTCAGGTACATATAAGCCTCATAGTTGCAAGGAATAAGGTAAGTTGATATATTACTATTCGATGCTAGTAATATGTGATATAGTTGAGGTATATTTGTAAGATTTTAATGTGTGCATCCAGCTTTACAAATGATGAGTATAACATATTGGAATTTGATTTTGGTTGTGTCTTTGAAATTCGGCAGTATGTGTAAATGCAAAATGTGAGAATAAATGGACATATGTTTATGTAATTATGGAGATGAAATTCGTATGTACACGGCCTTTACTTGTTCAAATATTTATGTGAACTTATTGAGTTACATGTATGTGTCTTATGAATAGATTATAAAGAGATGATGTTTTATATTTTGAATTTGATGCTGAGTTGGTAAATTGTATGCTAATGGTAAGGAAGTGATAAAAGTTATGTTAAGTGAGGTAAAGGTATTCGATTTTGAAGGACTTTCGAGTTAAGCTATTTTATTTAATGTCATTATTTGATTGTTTTAAAATGCTTGAATGTTTAATTGGTATATTATATTTGCTTAAGACTTATTAGCTTACTCTGTGTGTTCATCGTTCTGTTTTATAGATTTTGATCAAGCTACGAGCTCAGGGGATCGTCAACGAAGTCATCCACACTATCAATCTATTTTTGGTACTTTTGAGTTTGGATTTTGGAACTCAAGGCATGTATAGGCTAGACTATGTTTTGAATTAATAATTGTTGTCCTTGTATATGTATATAGTCATGCAAAAATGGTTAAATATGATGTTTAAATTTAAGTATAATCGGTCATGGCATACAAATGAGATGTGTTTGTCATGTTTTGTTATGGTTTGTGTTTAATTATGTTTGATGGTGATTGAAATCCATTTTGGTAAAATGTTAAATGACATATGCGAATGGTAAATGTGAAATGTTTGTCTTATAATAGAGTTTTGGCATGAAGTAGTTGTTTGTGGCTTAAGGTTATTATATTAAGTGAGTTGATATAAGTGGTTGTGGAATTCATAATAGGTTATGAGATGAAATATAAATGATGGTTGTGTACTATTTTTAATTTAATATTTATACTATGAACATGATTAATTGGGTTGAGATGATAAGTATAAGCCGAATAGGTATTTAGATAGTTTGATAATGTGATTCGGTAGAATGATAAAATATGCATAAGTTGAAATGATCTTATTAAGTTATATTAAATATCTGTATATGAAATAAGTTAGTTAATTTGAATGTATGAAATTGAATATATATATTTGATAGGTATAGTTTGGTTTTGTGGTTTACGGCATTTTGGGCTAAAATAATGTTTTGATAATGTATATTCGGTTTAAATATATGTTCATGTTATGTATAATGTTTCATAGTTTATATGTGCATCCGTTTGATGTGTATATATATATGGAATGCTTTGAAATTTTGTTTGATTGAATATGTAAGTGACTATTAGGTTTTATTTGGTGTTTGTGTTATAAGTGAGTAAATGGTATTTTTTTCATATGTGATATTGCTACAGTGAGCATTCATGTCTATTATTAAAGAAACAAATGTATTATACGTTTAATAATAGTGTATGCTTGAATGTATGGTTGATAATAGAAATGAAATAAATATTTAAATGTTATATGCCTATTCAGTCATTGTCTTTAAATGACCATGTGATTCATATAATGCAAGTTGTTCTATTAAGACCTGATAGAATTCATATATATTCATTTGTGATAGCATGAAATGATATGAAATTATCAAGTGTTAGTTTGGATGGAATGCATTGACTTGGTAATTGTTACAGTAATGCCTCGTAACCTTAATCCGGCGACGGATACGGGTTAGAGGTGTTACATTTGATTAGTATCAGAGCTTACGGTTTAGTCGATTCTAGGACTACCGTAGCATGTGTGGGTCTAGCTATACATGCCTTTAATTATAATGCGATAGTGTGATGACTTCTGACATTTCAATTGTGTTTTTTATATAGTAAATGGATCCCGATAAAGCAGTAGCTGATGATGTTGAGAGCGTAGCTCCTAATCCTGCACATGCGACTGCACCGGTAGACTCTCGACCTATCTCGAGTAGCCATGAGGGGGAGGCTAAGCAAACCTTCTACCAGATGATGAATGAATGGTTCACCCAATATATTCAGACTAATCCGGCTACACAACCACCTCCACCCCGGAATAATCCATCTCCGATACCTTCAGCACCTCCGATGATAGATCCGATGAGATCTAGCAGGCCTCTTGTTGATAAAATCAAGAAACACGGGGCCGAAGAATTTAAAGCTAATGATGATGATGGCGACGTGAAATGAGCTGAGCTGTGGCTTGATAATACTATCCGTGTGCTTGACGAGTTATCATGTACTCCGGATGAATGCTTGAAGTGTGCTATATCCCTAATAGGGGACACCACATATCACTGGTGGAATACACTAGTATCGGTGGTTCTAAAAGAAAAAGTGACTTGGGATTTCTTTCAGACCGAGTTTCATAAGAAATATATCAGCCAGAGATTCATTGATCAAAAACGAAAAGAATTTCTGGAAATGAAACAGGGTCGTATGACCGTGACTGAGTATGAACGGAAATTTGTTAGACTGAGCCGATATGCCCGTGAATGTGTGTCAACTGAGGCTACTATGTGTAAAAGGTTCGAAGACGGTTTGAATGAAGATATTAAGTTGCTGGTCGACATACTCGAGATTAAAGAGTTTGTGGTACTTGTTGAACGAGCTTGTAAAGCCGAAGAGCTTGAGAAAGAGAAAAAAAGCCGAATTTGAAGCTAGGGACATCCGTAAAAGATCATCGAGTAAAACCTTTCACTCTGTATCAAAAAAGTTCAAAGATGAATCCAGTCGACATAAAGTTACTTCAGACTTCTCTAGACGAGATCGACCTCCTGTAGGTTCTCGAGCTACGTTGATGGCCAGTATTGGTAATGTTCAGCAGAACCTGGTTGAGTGCAAGCATTGTGGGAAATGGCATTCCGGGAGTTGTAGATTCCATGATCGGTCCTGTTTTAAATGTGGATCATTGGATCATTTCATTCGGGAGTGCCCGATGCTAGCCAAGCAAAATACTACTCAGAATACAAGACTGAGCAATGTATCAGTGCGTGGTAGACCACCCAGGCAATCGGGAAATGTAAGTGGCAGTCAGAGAGGAACAAAGGATACCGTAGTTCGATCAGAGGCTCGCGCACCTGCTAGAGCATATGCTATACGCGCCCGGGAGGATGCTTCTTCCCCAGATGTTATTACCGGTACTTTCACTCTTTATGATACTACTGTTATTGCGTTGATTGATCCTGGTTCGACTCATTCTTATGTGTGTGAAACTTTAGTATCCAGTAAGGCTCTACCGTTGAGTCTACTGAGTTTGTGATTCATGTATCAAACCTCTTGGGTCGATGTGTTCTGGTTGATAAAGTGTGTAAAAGTTGCTTGCCCGTTGATGATTCGGGATTCATGTTTCCCAGTTGATTTTATGTTGTTGCCTTTTGATGAGTTCGATATAATTTTGGGAATGGACTGGTTGACTTTGCACGATGCTGTTGTTAATTACAAAAGAAAGACCATTAATTTGAGATGTCAGAACGGTGAAATTATTCAGATTGAATCTAATGATCTGAATGGGTTACCAGCGGTAATATCTTCGATGCTAGCTCAAAAGTATATGAGAAAAGGGTATGAAGCTTACTTTGCTTATGTGCTTGATAGTAAAGTGACTGAGAAGTACATTGAATCCGTACCAGTTGTGTGCGAGTACCCAGACGTGTTTCTTGAAGAATTACTGGGTTTACCACCTGTTCGATAAGTAGAGTTTGGTATTGAGTTAATACCGGGGATGATTCCGATTTCGATAGCTCCGTATAGGATAGCACCTATAGAATTAAAAGAGTTGAAAGCACAGTTGCAAGAGTTAACAGATAGGGGCTTTGCACGACCGAACTTCTCTCCTTGGGATGCACCAGTTTTATTTGTGAAAAAGAAAGATGGGACTATGCGAATGTACATTAATTATCGATAGCTAAATAAGGTGACTATAAAGAACAAATACCCGTTACCACGGATTAACGACCTGTTTGACCAGTTAAAAGGGGCTTCAGTGTTTTCAAAGATAGATTTAAGATCAAGTTATTATCAGTTGTGAGTCAGAGATTCCAATGTGCCAAAGACTCCTTTTCGAATGAGGTACGGACACTATGAGTTTTTGGTTATGCCTTTTGGACTTACTAATGCACCTGCTATTTTTATGGATCTAATGAATCAGATTTTCAGATAGTATTTGGAATGGTTTGTGGTAGTGTTTATAGATGATATTCTGATCTACTCTAGAGATGAGACCGAGCATGCTGAGCACCTGAGACTTGTGCTACAAACTTTGCGTGATAAACAGTTGTATGCAAAGTTTAGTAAATGTGAGTTCTTGTTGAGTGAAGTCAGTTTTCTGGGCCACGTTGTTTCAGCAGTAGGCATTCGGGTGGATCCAAATAAAATATCGGCTATACTCGAATGGAAACCATCGAATAATGTTTCTGAAATTCGAAGCTTTCTGGGACTTGTTGGTTATTACAAATGATTCGTGAAAGGTTTTTCTATGATAGCCAAACCTTTGACAAAGCTATTACAAAAAAATGTTAAGTTCGAATGGACGGAAAAATGTCAGAAAAGTTTTAATCAGTTGCAAGCTCTTTTGACCGATGCTCCTGTGTTAGTTCAACCTGAACCGGGTAAAGAATTTGTTGTTTATAGTGATGCTTCTTTGAATGGTTTGGGTTGCGTTTTGATGTAGGAAGGCAAAGCCGTAGCCTACGCTTCGAGACAATTGAAGCCGCATGAAAGAAATTACCCGACACATGATTTGGAGCTAACAGCTATTGTATTCGCGTTGAAGATTTGGCATCATTACTTGTTCGGGGAGAAATGTCATGTCTATTCAGATCACAAAAGTTTGAAGTACTTGATGACTCAGAAAGATCTGGACCTGAGACAGTGCAGATGGTTAGAGCTATTCAAAGATTACGAATTAGTGATTGATTACCATCCAGGTAAAGCAAATGTTGTTGCGGATGCTCTAAGTCGAAAATCATTATTTGCTCTTTGGGCGTTGAACGCACATATCACTACGTCTGATGATGGTTCGATGGTAGCTGAATTAAAAGAAAGACCGTTATTTATTCAACAAATTAGTGGCACCCAGAAAGTTGACAATGATCTAGTAGCAAGACGGGTTCAGTGTGAGAACGGTGTTGAATCAGAGTTTCGAATAGATGAGAATGATTATTTGAAGTTCAAAGACCAACTATGTGTTGCGAGAAATATAGAATTGATTCAGATGATTGAATGAAGCTCACAGTAGCCGATTGTCTGTACATCTAGGTAGCACGAAAATGTATAATGATTTGAAACAGTTCTATTGGTGGCCTGGCATGAAACGGGACATATCTGAATTTGTCTCGAAGTGTTTAGTTTGTCAACAGGTAAAGGCCGAACATCAGGTGCCTTCTGGATTGCTTCAACCGATCATGATACCTGAATGGAAATGGGACAGAATTGCTATGGATTTTGTATCCGGCCTGCCTAAAACACCGAGCAAGAAAGATGCAATTTGGGTTATAGTGGATAGACTAACCAAATCAGCTCACTTGTTCTAGTTCGTACAGACTATTCGCTTGATAAGCTTACTGAGCTGTATGTATCTCAAATTGTGAGATTGCATGGTGTGTCGATTTCCATTATTTCAGACAGAGACTCGAGATTCACGTCGCGATTTTGGAAGAAATTGCAAGATGCTTTAGGTACTAAACTACACTTTAGCACAGCTTTTCATCCGCAGACAGATGGTCAATCCGAACGAATCATTCAGATACTTGAGGACATGTTGAGATGTTGCATCCTCGAGTTTGAAGGTACGTGGGAATGATACTTACCTTTGATTGAATTTGCCTATAATAATAGCTTTCAATCTAGTATCAAAATGGCACCCTACGAAGCTTTGTAGGGTCGTAAATGTTGTACACCTTTATATTGGACTGAGCTCAGTGAAAACAAGATACACGGGGTTGACTTGGTTAAAGAGACTGAACAGAAAGTGGCAGTGATCTGTGATAGTTTGAAAGCTGCATCCGATCATCAAAAGTCATACGCGGATTTGAAACGTAAAGACATTGAGTTTCAGAGCGGAGACCAGGTATTTCTGAAAGTTTCACCGTGGAAGAAAGTGCTTCGATTTGGACGAAAAGGTAAATTGAGTTCGAGATTCATCGGACTGTATGAAGTCATTGAACAAGTCGGGCCTGTTGCGTATAGATTATGATTTCCCTCTGAGCTTGAAAAGATCCATAATGTGTTTCATGTCTCAATGCTTCGTAAATATCGATCAGATCCAGTCACATGTGATTACCCCGTCTGAAATTGAAATCCGATCTAATATGACGTACGAAGAGGAACCGATCTGTATCTTAGCTCGTGAAGTGAAAGAGTTGAGAAACAAGAAAATTCCGATAGTAAAAGTATTATGGAATCGTCATGGAATAGAAGAGGCTACATGGGAGCCTGAGGATTCATTGAGACAACAATATCCGACTCTGTTTAACGGTAAGATTTCCGGGGACGAAAATCCCTAAAGGGGGAAAGTTGTAACAGTCCGAATTTGACCCTAATCGGAACGGTGGTTTCGGGACCACGAATCTGAGTCCTAAAAATTTTTAAATATTATTTTCTGTGTTAATTATATGTGAATTAGCATGCGTGAAAATTTCGTATAAAAATTTGATTGTTTGTGTGCTTAATTAGACAAAAGGACTTAATCGCATAAAATCTAAAAGTTACAAACTATAGTGAAAAGTACTTAATTGATAGTGGCTTTTTAATATGAAGTCCTTAAGGGGAAAAAAGCCCATTTTAAAGTTCGTGGACGGTAGAAAGGCAAGTAAACCAATGTTTATGTTTTATATTATTAATTAGAAAAGGTTAAAATTGTAATTTAGTAATAACATAATATATGTTAATAATTAAACAAAACAAAAAGGCCATTGTCATCTTTTTTCTAATGACCGAATGTTTACAGGGAGAAGAGCTTAGGATTTCTTCAATATTTCGGCAACTTGAAGCTTGATTAAGGTATGGTTAGTTTTCGGTTTTTGATAATTTCTACGTTTTTGATATCGTTGCTTAGATATCTACAAGACCCATGCTTTAATTTTTGAGTTTAATGAATATTTTGTGATGAGCCATTGATGGTAGTTTGTTGTTTTTGTTGATTAAGGATGAATTATGAAATATATGTGTTAGACTAATAGGTTTTGTCTTTGGATTTTTGATGATTTTGAGTAATTTGGACTAAATTGTAAAAATAAATTTTAGAGGGGCTAAAATGTGAAATAAATGAAATGTATGGATTTGTATGAGTCCTATGGATATTCGGCCCTTAAGGTATTCATTCAAATTTTCTGTATTTTGTGTTTTGTGCAAATAGGACTAAGTTGTAAAAGTGTGAAACGTTAGGGGCAAAATGGTAATTTGCCCATTTAGGTGTTTTTGGATTAAATTGAAATGAAATGTGTTTGAATGAGCTTAAATTGAATATATTTAGATCAAGAACAAATAAAAACAGACTTGGATCGGGGAAAAGCGAAAGTTAACGAATAGCCGATCTTCGTCGTCCGTCGATAATCGAGGTAAGTCTTTAAGCAATTTAATACCATTAATATTGGTTATAACCTTGATTACATGCTGAATTATGAAATTTATAAATGTGAATTTGGCCAAGGCCGAATGTGGAAAGTGATTTAATAATGAAATGTAGTTATATTTAATTGAGTTTGATTTGTTACAGTGATATGAATTATGTATGATATATGTGATATTGGTAATAAGTAATGTGTATGAGATGGTTTAAATATATTGATATTCGGGCTTCGAGCCTAGCAGGCCTTGTGCCGGTGAAATGTATCGGGCTTATTGCCTAGCAGGCTAAATGCTGGTGATTAAATTTTAGACATCGGGTCTAGCAGGCTTAGTGCCGGTATGTGTTTCAGGCCTTGTTGCCTAGCAGGCTTAATGCCGGTGATTTTTATAAATAAGAGGTTCATGGATTATTATCAATGTGGAATTTAATTACAGCAAATAAACTAAATGTTCAGGTACATATAAGCCTCATAGTTGCAAGGAATAAGGTAAGTTGATATATTACTATTCGATGCTAGTAATATGTGATATAGTTGAGGTATATTTGTAAGATTTTAATGTGTTCATTCGGCTTTACAAATGATGAGTATAACATATTGGAGTTTGATTTTGGTTGTGTCTTTGAAATTCGGCCATATGTGTAAATGCAAAATGTGAGAAAAAATGGACATATGTTTATGTAATTATAGAGGTGAAATTCGTATGTACACGGCCTTTACTTGTTCAAATATCTATGTGAACTTATTGAGTTATATGTATATGTCTTATAAATAGATTATAAAGAGATGATGTTTTATACTTTGAATTTGATGCTGAGTTGGTAAATTGTATGCTAATGGTAAGGAAGTGATAAAAGTTATGTTAAGTGAGGAAAAGGTATTCGATTTTGAAGGACTTTCGGGTTAAGCTATTTTATTGAATGTCATTATTTGATTGTTTTAAAATGCTTGAATGTTCAATTGGTATATTATATTTGCTTAAGACTTACTAAGCTAAATTAGCTTACTCTGTGTGTTCATCGTTCTGTTTTATAGATTTTGATCAAGCTACAAGATCAGGGGATCGTCAACGAAGTCATCCACACTATCAATCTATTTTGGTACTTTTGAGTTTGGATTTTGGAACTAAAGACATGTATAGGCTAGACTATGTTTTGAATTAATAATTGTTGTCCTTGTATATGTATATAGCCATGCGAAAATGGCTAAATATGATGTTTAAATTTAAGTATAATCGGTCATGGCATACAAATGAGATGTGTTTGTCATGTTTTGTTATGGTCTGTGTTTAATTATGTTTGATGGTGATTGAAATTCATTTTGGTAAAATGTTAAATGACATGTGCGAATGGTAAATGTGAAATGTTTGTCTTATAATAGAGTTTTGGCATGAAGTAGTTGTTTGTGGCTTCCGGTTATTATATTAAGTGAGTTGATATATGTGGTTGTGGAATTCATAATAGGTTATGAGATGAAATATAAATGATGGTTGTGTACTATTTTTAATTTAATATTTATACTATGAACATGATTAATTGGGTTGAGATGATAAGTATAAGCTGAATAGGTATTTAGATAGTTTGATATTGTGATTCGGTAGAATGATAAATATGCCTAAGTTGAAATGATCGTATTAAGTTATATTAAATGTCTGTATATGAAATAAGTTAGTTAATTTGAATGTATGAAATTGAATATATATATTTGATAGGTATAGTTTGGTTTTGTGGTTTATGGCATTTTGGGCTAAGATAATGTTTTGATAATGTATATTCGGTTTAAATATATGTTCATGTTATGTATAATGTTTCATAGTTTATATGTGCAGCCATTTCATGTGTATATATATATGGAATGCTTTGAAATTTTGTTTGATTGAATATGTAAGTGACTATTAGTTTTTATTTGGTGTTTGTGTTATAAGTGAGTAAATGGTATTTTTTCATATGTGATATTGCTACAGTGAGCATTCATGTCTATTATTAAAGAAACAAATGTATTATACGTTTAATAATAGTGTATGCTTGAATGTATGGGTGATAATAGAAATGAAATAAATGTTTAAATGTTATATACCTATTCAGTCATTGTCTTTAAATGACCATGTGATTCGTTTAATGCAAGTTGTTCTATTAAGACCTGATAGAATTCATATATATTCATTTGTGATAGCATGAAATGATATGAAATTATCAAGTGTTAGTTTGGATGGAATGCATTGACTTGGTAATTGTTACAGTAATGCCTTGTAACCCTAATCCGGCGACGGATACGGGTTAGGGGTGTTACACCAATAAGGTTATTTCACGTGTTGTATGGGTTTTATATGAGATGAGATGTTGACGTATGATATATATTCACTAATTGTACCTGAATCCAACATTTGTTACGTATTACCAAGTTATATTCATAGTGCTTCAAGCGTGTTTTGGGGGGAGGATGTGTACCCTACGAGCTTGGCACTTAGTGCCCAAGCGTGTTTTTGAAGGTATGTATCAGGTGTGTTTTTGGAAGGATGTTTAGCCTATGAGCTTGGCTTAGGTTGTTGTTAGTGTTAGTTAAGTTAGTTATTATTGTAGCTTAGGTTTATTTGCCCTTTCAGTCCCTGTACCTTGGTTGTAAGACATTTTTAGCTTTAGTTTAATGTATTTCAGTTTCCTTTACTTTAAATCTATTAAATTTTGTTCCTTTTATGTTATTTACTTTAGATTTGTTGTTGAATGATTCTCTTTATATGCCCTTTAAATATTCTTGCATAAAAATCTCAACTTTTACATTTTTCTTAAGCTTTTGTTTAATGACTTCCATGTTTTTCATTTTCATGTTTATTAGCTTTATTTTCAACATGAGTAACTAATCTTTTAAAGAGGGTAGGTTTAAAGAGATGTGGTGAGTTTATTTTTGGATAAAAGACCAAATCGTAAAAAAATGGACTAATTTGAATGAACCTAAAAACTTATGATTGACGACCCTAAGGAAATATCTAGGTAAGTGAGACCGAGAGGAGATCCTGTTGGGCACCAATTCATTAGTCTCGGGTTAACCGGTGAGATCGAGAGATAATCTGAATTAATTTATCTAACTTGGTAAAATTGAGACCGAGAGCTAATATGGAGCCATTTTGGATTTTAAGCAATTTGGATTCCTAATTTGAGGACTAATGACCCATCTCGAGATCAACAAACCACCGTTTGTTATTTAATCGTTATTTTTTAAATTTCGCCCGTTTTACAATTTAGCTATATCAACTAGGTAGTAGATTAGTTTAATTTCTCTTAACTTTCTGATTTGTCGTAATATAATTTTTTTTTTGCAACTAGTTGGTTAGACTCCTTATTTCACACACACATTATTTAAAAAATTTTGAATTCACGATTCTCTTAGGTTTGATCCTCTGAATACTTTAGTGTTCCATTGTAACACTAAAAATATTACTACTGACCTGTCACACTTGCAATAGCCGCAATATTTTATTTTAGTTTCAGAGTGTTGATTTCTCTCTTTGTTTAATAGAATAGAGAGAGGCAATCAGTTGCCATACTCAAGTTGACATGTATATTGTTATCCATTGCGGCTACTCTTGATTACAAGATCTAGCAAATGGATGTCAATACAGCGTTCTGAAATGACTATCTTAAAAAGAGCATCTATACGATGCAACCCATCAAATATATAGCTAAAGGGAACAAACATGAAGTTTGTAAATTACTTAGATCTATATATAGACTTAAGCAAGCATCCCACTCATGGAGTCAAATATTTGATCAAGCGATAAAAAACTTTTGGATTTGAGTAAAATATTGAAGAATCTTGTGTTTATAAATGTACTAAGGATGAAAAGGTGGTCTTTCTCGTTTTATGTGTCGATGACATTCTACTCATTAGAAATGATATAGGGACATTGTCATTGGTTAAATTGTGGTTAACCCTAACAATTTAGCATGAAAGACTTGAGAAAGCTAACATGTTCTAGGTATTCGAATCCTAAGGGATCAAAAGAACAAAGTGATAGCATTATCACAAGCTTCATGCATAGACAAGATATTGGAACATTATGCAATGTTTGATTCAAAAAAGGAACTCAACCTTCTCTATCGTGCTTTCATATTTCTTTGGAATACTTCTTAAGATAGAGAAAGAAAGACAATACATGAGAAATGTTCCTCATGCTTCAACAATAGGAAGTATATATACTATGTAATGTACACATCTAGATATCTACTTCGCGGTAGGGTTGGTGAGTCACACTATGTATACTATGTAATGTACATGTCCAAGACACTGACAAACAGTCAATCATATAACCAAGTATTTATAGAAAATGAAGGATTAGAAGCTTGTGTATTCTAGAGGAGATCTTACTCCTATTGGTTATATCGATTCTAACTTCCAAACATGTCAAGATTTATAGAAATTGACCCCGGGCCATATCTTTTGTCCTAGGGGATAGGTCCATGGTATGGAAAAGTTTCAAGTAGTGTTGTATTGTTGACTCTACTATGGAGGTCGAATAATTGGCTGCTTCTGAAGCAATAAAAAAAGTAATAGGGCTTTGGAACGGATCTTAAAGTCATTTCTAGTATGAAAAAAACTATCATACTGTATTGTTATAATAGTGCAACCTACCTAACACCAAGGAAATTGAAAACCACAAGAGGATGAAACATATTGAGAGAAAGTATCACATGATAAGGGAGACAATAGTAGACATAATAGTGAATGTAGTCAAAGTCACATAATAGGACAACCTTACAGACCCGTTTACTAAGACTCTAGTAGCTAGCAGTTTTGAGGAACATGTAGAGGCATAGGAATGTAAAATATGACTCCTCTACTGCACTAGGGCAAGTGGGAGACTATTGGATCAAGTGCCCTAAATGTAGTATATTCATCTTTGTACACTTTTATTTTTCAAAAAAATTGGTTTAATAAAATATCCATCGATTACATTAATATTATTTCTATATTTTCCTCAACAATTTTGCACGCAAAGCTAAATGGAAGCAAATATTGGCTCATTAATATCTAACGTTTAACTAATACTGTAACACCCATAACCCATACCCGTCGCTAGATTAGGGTTACAGTGTATTACTGTACAATCTAAAACAATCAATAACAGATAGCATCAAGTTGCCAAATTAATTAACAGAATTTCATAATAAATTATATCAGAGTAATACATACATTTATAAGCCTTAAATCGAGTCCAAAATACCTTAAAATTTGTTTAGAAACAATCAGGGATTAATTTTGGAACAATTTAGAACGTTTAGGGAAAAACTAAAAAATTTCACTACAAAGGTCACATGGCTATGTGGTTATCCCATATGCCTGTGTGCTACTATACACGCCCATGTTCTCACCCGTGTAACTTACTGACTTAGGTCACACGACTGTGTCGTAGGCCATGTGAACCCTGCACCTAATGCGTTCAGGGCACACACCCGTGTGGGTTGCCCGTGTGTGACACACAACCTTATGATAGCCCGTGTCCCAAGTCGTATGTGTCCAAAAGTTACCTAAATCATGTTTATTTTTCATTCATTTGCATAGATACCTAAACCAATTCTGAACACAATATTATTAGACTTCAAAATGCATTCCAATGACACCCAAAACATGTCAAAACAAACATTCTAATGTCTAACCAATGTGCCATCCGTTACATCACATTTCAAGTACTTTCACAATTCATTTCCTTAACTAAGTTTACAAGCTACAAGAACATTCAAATAACTTATTTTCTATCTCAAAATGTTATACCATAAAATCAAGTATGCACTTCACTTAGCTACTTATACCACATCATCATATGCACATTAACAACAACACCAATAAGTACTTATGAACCCTTACAAACATAATCAAATTCTCCTATTACATGCCATATAAGCCAAGATGTATTCAAAAGCTACAAATGATCCCCGGATAGTGTTATTCTTCGAGTTGATCTGATCTCCCGATCCACAAAATGTATCTACAACAAATAAGACAAATAACACGAGTAAGCTTTCGTAAAGCTTAATAAGTTCATCGATTGAATCGTAAAGCTTACCGAATCAAACATAATAATAACTCAAATACAAGATTAATGAATAAAAGTTCTTGTCAACGAGGTTATTATTATAATTCATGTCAATCACAACTTACAATAGGTGAGAAATACTCATTACAATAATACAAATCAGTTTCCACTTTTCAATAAATTTTCAGAGATCAATAAAGCATAACTCGATGAACCAAATAGAATAACATTGACTACTCAAAAAATACTCGTATATCCATTTAATTCCTTAAACATCACAAACATCATTAGTTAACATATTTATATACATATATAGAATATAATCACACCAAGGCATATATATTCATTACAAATTATTCTAGTCAACACATTCATCTCACATTCAATCTTATGATACATATCTCACCCAAAACATATTACCTGAATAGCAAATGGTTGAAGGATGCCATAGTGTTTTTCAATCATGATCTTATCGTTTGATTCATGATGCCATAGCGTCTTTTAACTATGGTCTTACTCGTTATAATTATGATGCCATAGCGTATTTCAGCTATGGTCTTACTCGTTAGAGTCATGATACCATAACGTCTTTCAGTTATGGTCTTACTCATTAAAATTGTGATGCCATAACGTTTTTTAGCTATGGTCTTACTCGTTAAAATCATGATGTCATAATGTCTTTCAACTATGATCTTACTCGTTAAAATTGTGATGCCATAACGTCTTTCAGCTATGGTCTTACTCGTTAAAATCGTGATGCAATAACGTCTTACAACTATGGTCTTACTCGTTTCCTATGCCATAGTGTCTTTCAACTATGGTCTTATTTGTTTCATTCATGCCAGAAAATTTGATTCACATATATACACAAATAGATAATAATTCATCGAAACAATAACAAATTTGAATTACAAAGTTACGAACTTACAAGACTAATTTGCAATAATGATTCAAAGTATCTCAATCAGTGATCGATGTCATATCAATTTCTTATTTCCATTTTCAATTACACACATCAATATAATCTAAAATTATGCAATTAAGATCATATAATACATTTAAAAATGTACTAAAATTAAACTAAACAAACTTACGATATAACAGCCCAATTTTGGGCCTAGTCGGAACAGTGGTTTTGGGACCACAAATTTGACGTAAGAAAATTTAATTTTAATATATTTTTATAGTCTACAATTTTACGGGATGATTTCTTGAAAATTTCAATTGAAAATTTCGTCATTTGGGCACTCAATTTAGTCAAAAGGACTAAATTGTAAAAAGTGCAAAACTTAAGTTCTATATGTTAGAGGTGTCCAATTATTATGAGATTTTAAATTAGAGGTCTTTATATGGTAATTAAACCATTGTATAATTTATTGGACAAAAAATTGGCATGAAATAGGTGTAATGGAATATTTTTAAATTGGGGGCATTTTAGTCATTTAGTGATTAAAAGAATTAAATAGCCAAAATTTGGTTCATCTTCTTCATGACTTGGCTGAAACAAGGGGAATCCATGGCTAGGGTTGTCCAACTTCCAAGCTCCATAGTAAGTCCATTCTAGCCCCGTTTTTAATGATTTTTACGTTTTTGAAATCCTTGTAACAAGATCTATCTATTTCTACCATTAATTTGAAGTATGGTTAAAGTCTAAGGTTTTGAACCATGATGAATATGTGTGTATTTTGATGTTTAATGGTAGAATATGCATGTTTATGGTTAGATAAACAACTTTTACTCAGTGATTTTCGGTGAAAATGCCTAGAAGGACTAATTTGTAAAAGTATAAAATATGTAGTAAAAGTGTATTTTAATGGAAATTGTGGGCTTTTATATTTATAAAAATGATTCGGCTAGGCTTGTACATTAAGGAAATTGAATAGATTTCATTTTTCGAGCCTAGGGGCAAAATTATAAATATGTCAAACTTTAAGGGCAAAAATACAATTTTTCCATAATATGATTTTTGGGTCACATTGAATAATGTGACTAATAAGTGAGCTAAATTTTATATTATAGATCAAGAAAAACGAAGTTCGAGTCTAGATCAGGGGAAAAAACAAATATTGGACAAATAGGTCCTTTTCGCCGTTGTCGCATTCGAGGTAAGTTCGTGTGTAAATAATGCAACTTATATTATGTGTTTAATATTTTGTTATTTCATGACTTGTACAATTATCATTATGGATTTGTTAGGCAAAGATTAGATATGGTGAAACTCCCGCTTGAACCTTAGGAATGGTTAGGATACAAATGTCATGACATTAGGGTCACTGAGATTACGTATAAGACCATATCTGGGATATGGCATCATTCTAAAATTTTGTGTAAGACCATTTCTGGGACATGGCATCGATATGAGAATTGTGTGAGACCATAGCTGGGCTATAGGCATCGATATGTAATCCCATGTAAGATCATATCTAGGATATGGCATTGGTATGATTATGTGTGTATGTGTATCCCGAGTATCCTTGAGTATTCCAAGTGGTTCAACGAGAAATCCAAAGATTATGTCAACGAAATGACAAGGTATGATCATGTTGAAAGGGTACAGGTATTTACCCAAAGCTCATAAATATTGAGATTATAAATTGATGAGACCTTGGTAAGAAGTGAATGAATAAATCATGATCACGAGTTTTATTGTACATTATTTAAATGGCATGATTTAAAATGTATCTATGATACTTGATGACATTGGGATAAATTATATTATGTTCAGAATGGGAATGACTTTGTGATGATCTTGTGATTATTAGTCTATACTTGTAATGTATGAAATACGTGGTAAATTCGATTGACGATTATGTGATTGGCCTTCGGACTAAATTGAGTTATGATATAGTATGCTTATTTGGCTTAAATTGTGATTTATCGCATGTGAGAAAAAGGGAATATTGGCATAAATTCCTATTAAAATGAAAGATGTAAGAGTATATGCTTGAAATGTAAATGTTCATAATTAATGTGTATGTTTTATGGGATTGTGGAAAATGATATGTTATTTTATGCCTGAGTAAGATGTGTAAAGTCATTTATTTTTACTTAAGTTATGATACTTATATGATTGAGTAAGTTATGCTCATGAAGTTTAATGACATTTATGTTAATTTATGTCATGTTATTCATATGACAATGTATAATTAATGTTGTTTATTATTTGCATGTGAACTTACTAAGCTATATAGCTTACCCCCTTTCCTTTCCCATGTTTTAGAGTGCAGTCAAGCTAACTCAAGTTAGAGATCACTGGAGATTCTATCACACTATCAAGCTATCACTATGGGTATTGATAAATTCAAGTATGTTGAGTCTATGGCATGTATAGGGACTTGGGCATTTGTTATATGTGTCATGATTAAATTGGGCCATATGTGTTGGTTGTAATTGTTAATGTTTCTTCTTATATATAGCCATGAATGATGGCTTATGCTAATTATAAGTTCATCCATATGTTAATGCCCTCTTGTGAATGTGAGTTAGTATGTTTTTAATTAGCTAAGTATGATGTTTTAAGCATGATAAATGATGACATGTTATTGACTTAGTTGTGAGTGTTTGGTTTCCTAAATATGATAGGTTTTGTGCTTTTGAATTGATGTGAGTGTATGTGTGAATAAGGGTGGCAAATGGCTTGGTAAACATCCTCATTATTGTCCACACGGGTAGACACACGGCCGTGTGTCTAGGCTTGTGTGACATACAGTCAGCCCCATGGGCATGTGATCCGACCATGTGTCCCCTGCACCTCAATTTTGGCAAAATAGATCAGTATATCATCTATAAAAACAACCACAAACCGATCTAGATACTACCTGAATACCCGATTCATCAAGTCCATAAAAACTACCGGGGCGTTAGTGAGCCCAAACGGCATCACTAAGAATTCATAGTGACCATATCTTGTTCGAAAAACAGTCTTTGGTATATCCGATTCCTAAACTTGCAGCTGTTAATATCCCGACCTCAAATCAATTTTTGAGAACACTGAAGCTCCCTTAAGTTGATCGAATAAATCGTCGATACGTGGCAACGAGTATTTATTCTTTACAGTAACTTTATTGAGCTGTCGATAGTCAATACATATTCTCAAAGTTCCGTCCTTCTTTTTCACAACTAGAACAGGCGCACCCCAGGGAGAAAAACTGGGTCGAGCGAAACCTTTATCTGACAATTCTTGCAACTGAGCCTTCAATTCTTTTAATTCAGTTGGTGCCATTCTGTACGGAGCTATCGAAATTAGAGTGGTCCCTGGCGCTAATTCAATAACAAATTCTACCTCACGAGCAAGTGGCAATCCCGGTAATTCTTCCGGAAATACATCTGGGTATTCACAAACAACCGGTACTAATTCAATATTCTTTTTGGTTATCTTGCTGTCAATCACATATGCAAGATAAGCTTCACAACCCTGTCTCAAATACTGCCGAGCTAACGTCGAAGATATTACAACCGGTAATCCATTCAAATCTGCAGATTCGATTCGAATTATCTCATTATTCTGGCATCTCAGATCAATAGTCTTCCGTCTACAATTGACTAGTGTATCGTGAATTGTTAACCAATCCATACCGAGAATAATGTCAAACTCATCAAAAGGTAATAGCATCAGATCGGCCGGAAAACACATCTCTCGAATCATTAAGGGGCAGTTCTTGTACACTTTATCAACTAATACCCACTGACCCAGAGGGTTTGAAACTCGAATCACAAATTCAGTAGACTCAACAGGTAGAGTCTTACTGGATACTAATGTCTCGCACACGTATGAGTGAGTTGAACCGGGGTCAATCAAAGCAGTTACATTTGAATCAAAGAGGGTGAAAATACCAGTAATGACATCTGGAGATGAGGCCTCCTCTCTAGCACGGATGGCGTACGCCCAAGTCGGTACACAAGTATCTGATCAAACAATTGTATCTGCAGTCCCTCTCTGTGCAACACTCCTCCCTCCCCCATAGCAAGACGATCTGCCTCTAGCTGAAGTGCCGCTAGGTCTCGCACTCTGAGAAGTACCCTTTCCAGTAGTCTCCGGGCAATCCTGTATGAAATGGTCCTGCGAGCCACACTTTTTAACAAGTGCGAGAAATGGATTTACCCCAACACTCTCTGAAATGCCGTCTGCCACACTACTGAGACTCGGTTTTACTTGATCTCTCATTATCAATACTAGCAACAGATGTAGCCCGAGAGCTCACTGGGGGTCGCTCTCGTATAGAAATCCCGGTGTTGGGTTTGGATCGACTGCCATCATTTTTAAACTTCTTTGTTACCGTTTGTGAATGTTTACCCGCCAATCTCTTCCGAAAATCTCTAGATTCAAGCTCAACCTTTCGTTTTTCTTTCCCCAATTCTTCTGCTTTACAAGCTCTTTCAACTAGCATGACGAATTCGTTAATTTCAAGAATACCAACCAGAAGCTTTATATCTTCATTTAAACCATCTTCAAATCTCCGGCACATAACAGCCTCTGACAAAACACACTCGCAAGCGTAGTGACTGAGTCACACAAACTTGCACTCATATTCAGATACGGTCATACGACCCTGTTTAAGCTCGAGAAATTCTTTACGCTTAGAGTCAATAAAGCGCTCGCTTATATACTTCTTACAGAATTCTGTTTGGAAGAAGTCCCAAGTAACCCTTTCTTTCGAGACAACTGACACTAGCGTATTCCACCAGTAATAGGTAGAATCCTGTAACAATGATATGGCACACTTCAAACACTCATCGGGGGTGCAGGATAGTTCGTCGAAAACACAAACAGTGTTATCGAGCCAAAATTCAGCTCTCTCAGCATCATCATCATCCTCAGCTCTAAATTCCTGAGCTCCATGCTTCCTAATGCGATCAACAGGAGGTTTGATTATTCTTTCAGGGTTAACAACTGAAGGTACCACCGGTACTACAGGGGGCACATTCAGATTTTGGGGTGGTTGAACAGCCGGATTGGTTCGTATGTAATGACTGAACCAATCATTCATCATACTATAGAAGGCATTCCTAGCCCCCTCATCAGGATTACTCGTAGCCGGTCAAGATTCCTCTGGCACGATCCCCTGTGCGGGAACAGGCGCCACACTCTCGACATCATCGGCTATAGCTCACTCGGGATCGGGATCCATTACTACGTAAGAAATAAACACATTTCACTGTCAGAAGTCATCACATTATCACATTATAAATTTTGGCATGTATAGCTAAACTCACACGCGCTACGTTAGTCTGAGAATCGACTAAACCTGGCTCTGATACCAATAAAATGTAACACCCCTAACCCGTATCCGTCATCGAATTAGGGTTATGGCATTACTAATCCAAACACAAATCAATTTATTACCATCAGCATTAATGCTTGATAAAATGCATTCCATTTCTTACTATCATAATCAAAATGTATATTCCATCTAATCCCAACTCATCAACATGCATATCATGCAAAATATTTATTCACCTACCTAATGCCTACTTACATTCATTAAACAAGTCACTACTCGAGTAGCCCTGTATAATGCAATAGCCGAATAATTATATGGCACTCAATCTAACATTCATCTTCAAATCATTATTAGACATGTATTTTTTTTATATAAATTCATTTATTTACCTAATGCAAATAAAACCATTAACCAATATACTCATTCTACAAACTTTCCAACTACAATCATAAGAACCAAACCAATTCAATTCATTTCATAATTTCATATCCAATTCGGCATTTTCCATATACTTATGAAAATATATATAATTCATGAATACACCTTAACTAATTATTTAATCACCGATTAAGCCATTTATAAAACATAGCCGAACATCTAGCCTTATCCGATGAGGTAATTTAAGAGTAAAACAAAACTAAGACATTACTGAATGTCTACCATTAATACACCTCAATTTTTACTCTCTCATATAACACTATAATATATATACCTACACAAATTCAATTTATAACATCCACATTTTTAACACCATGACTAACATTTCATGACATACACGTACGAATAGCATATAGACAACTGTCAACCAAATTTCATTATAACCATATTTAAAATTTGGTTGGTGTACTCAACTATCACACATATCATAGTATTGAATAACTTTCAATGAAAGCTTATATTAAATTCAAGCATACGTAATAATGAAAATAAATTTGAACATGACCAAACCATACTTAAACACAAAAGCATAGCCATTTTTGCATGGCTTTATATGTATACACAACATTGAGAACATCTCAAAAGTGACGTAGCCTATACATGCCAAAATTCTCAAAAGTTTCGTATTTAAAGTGATACCAAGATCGATGATAATGTGATGAGCTTCCAAAATGATCCCAAGTACAAGCCACGCATCCAAAAAGAGATCTACAATGCAAAACAACCGAGAGACAAGTAAGCTTTTACAGCATAGTAAGATTTAAACAACTCATACATATATCTAAGCTAATCAACTATTCGCCTTTATCATAACCTCACCGAATTACCCAATTTCCATAGTAAGCTTCAATGCAATATATATACTTATACTCATTTCAATTTACCACATTTAATACAGTATAGTGGACATATAATCATCTACTTATCAAAGTTTATACTCAATTCCAAGTTATCAAATTTCCAAGGTGATAAACATAGTACATACCTCAAGTTTACTTACCCCTTTTTGTTTAACCATTAATGCACAACTACTGATGTTACACCCGTACCTTTTAGTAACGTACCGCTCACATAGAGCCGTTACTTTGCATCTCTCGTAACGTATCGCTCACTAAGAGCCGTTACTTACATTTTCCGTAACGTATCGCTCACTAAGAGCCGTTACTAACATCCCTCGTAATGTATCGCTCACTAAGAGCTGTTACTAACATTTCTCTTAGCATATTATTCACAAATAATTTAAATATCACCACTTCGTATCAAGTGTAATTACCTATGGCAAGATATAGCTATAATGTTCTCTATCCAAAGATACATTACATTCGGCCATCTTATTTATCGAGCATCACACCCCTTCAATTTACATCATCACATTTCGAACTTAATATCCACAAACTCAATTTAGCTATTAATTATTTTATTCGGCCAAAAGCTAACCAACACCATAGCACATTCAAATATTTTATATATATATATGTAACATACCTATTTTTTTTTAATATAAGGAGTTGCATTGTAAGAATAAAATTCCATGCAACTCGGTTTCTTAAATCTTACCTCGGATGGAATGGAATAACTTCTCGATCACTCATTCAACCTAGCCTTTCCTTTGTCCAACCCTTTTTCCTTAGAAACTTGATCTAAACAAAATTTCAATTTGAACCCATTTCAATACATTTCTATTCGATTTAACCATTTAATATATAATTTACTCATTCGAAACATGCCCCTTTTCTACCTTAATGAGCATAAAGCCGATTGATCTTTAGGCACATTACAATCCATATATGCTACAAATTTTAAATCCAAACACAACATTTGTTAAATTACCAAATTCACCCCTTATTGAAACCATGTATTCCATTTAGTCCATTTTATGATTTTTACCGAATTACACCTAATTGCACATACATGCCTATAGCCGAATCAACCCAAGAACTATCTAAGTTCATATACCATCATATTTTATAAGTTTAATCCTTCTACGATTTGTTCATAAAAATCAACCCTAGCATTCGCAACTCATCAAGTTAGCCCCTAAAGCTTAAAATACAAAACATATAAAATTTAACTACATTTACTAAGGACCGGATGTTCATTCCTCCATTACAAGTCTATCTAGTTTATTCCTTTGACATTTTAAACTCTAAACTCCTTTCTTCCTCAAATAAGTCTAAATTACTCACATTCATCAATAACTCAAGAACAACAATTTTTTCATCTAACATAAGTATTTCATTTTAAATGCTAAAAATCATCTCAACATTCAAATTATCCTCAATGACACCACACACATACATGCTCCATACCAAAAATTATCACATAGGCTTAAGAGTAATGTTAATAACAATCAAAATTTCATAAAATTTATCAACCATTAAGACTAAATTGTACCTTAATTGAGCCTTTAAATTGCCGAAACCCCCCTTTGATATTTCTTCCTCTATTTCTCTTCTAATTTCAGTCAAATAGGACGAAATAAAGAGCATGCAATGTTTTCTTCTTTTTCTCTCTTTTTTATCATTAATTAATAATATAAAAACCCATTCATTTAACAAATGTTATAATAAAATAAAATAAAACATATTAACACTATTACATGCATAATGATGGCCGGTCACTATCCATCTTTTTCTGGTCTAATTGCTATTTAACCCTCCCAATTTATAAAGACATCAATAATTCGGCACCCACACATTTAACCACCAAATTTTCTTTTTATGCGATCAAGTCCTTTTTCCATAATTAAGCACCAAAACGACCAAATTTTAATACGAAACTTTCACTCACATCAAGTCACACATAACAAGCATAGAAAATAATATCAAAATATTTTTATGACTCGGATTCGTGGTCCCGAAACCACCGTTCCGATTAGGGTCAAAATCGGGTTGTTACAAATGTGTTTGAAAAGTTTTAAATTTGAGTTGAATTTCATGTCTCAATTTTGAATCTTGCTTGCGAATAAGTTCGGTAATGCCTCGTACCCTATCCCGTCGTCAGAAACAGGTAAGGGGTGTTACATTTAGTGGTATCAGAGCTATGGTTTAGTCGATTCTCGAACTAGCATAGCGTACGTGAGTCTAGCCATACATGCCATGTTACCATCTATGATAATGTGATATCTCCCGACTCTGACGAGAACTGTCTTGCTAAGATAGAGATGCTTTCCAACCGAGCTATTTTCGATAGTGCTAAAAGTGATATTGAGATATTTGAAATGTGTTTATGATAAGATGGAACTTAGAAAGGTATGAATAGAAGTTCATGACATGTATGTGATAATGTACGAAATGAGATAACCATAAGTTGAGAAATGTGGAAACGTGGAATGAAATGAAATTTGATATGGTAATAAGCTCATCCATGTTTGTTTGGCATTCATATGATGTTATATGCCCAACATATTTGATTAAGTGAATATGATAAGTACACTTACACAAATTGACGAAATGTGTGTTTATGTACACTTGTTTGAATAAGTGTAATTAGTATGTTCATATGGTTGAATCTTATGTTTAATTGTTAAATTAGAGATAATATAATGTTTTGTTTTATGTCTTTGTTATTGAACCATGAATATTATAATAGTATAAAATTGAATTGGAAGATCAAATTGAGTAGAACATAGGAAATGAGTACGATTGTTCAATGATGAATTGACGGATAAGACCATGGTTGGACCATGGCAAATTATAGAATGTAAGACCATAGCTGGGCTATGGCATTGTGATGCGTGTAAGACCCTGGCAGGGCCGTGGCAAAATATGTGTAAGACCATAGTTGGAATGTGGCGTCAAGTAAACGACGTATTCGAACCCGTAAGACGTTCTCTAATTTGACAAGTGTTGGTAAGTGATACTGAAGTTAAGTGTTGGAATTTAATTAGATATTGATATTGAATTTAATTAAGTACATTCATCGTTTGAAATTGTGGATGACGGAATATATTTGTAAAATAAATAAGTATATCGATTTGCTTAGAGTGAATTATGTGATTATGATGATATTATGTTGATGATGAATGCAAAGTCATATGTGTGTATTTATGAGAGTCAAGTTAGAGGCTTTACGACCTCACCCCCTTACCAGTGTTGCTTTATAATGAAAATTCACAAGAGTTATGTTGAATAAGTTCACAAGTGTGAAACCAAAGAGTACAGTGGTGGAATAATTAGTAATGCAGACAGAGTTGAAAATAGTTTGACAAGTAAATACAATTTTGAAAAAAGATATCACATTATTCTAAAGATCATTCAGATTTCGCAATATCACGGTTAAAGAAAAAGTTAATCTCAGCTAATCGACTTATTCAGATATGATGTCTAAAGTATGTGTTTGCTGAAATTTTTCCCGAATTGGTTTTCGTTAGTGAATGGAATGATGCGGGGTTCATGATGACAGAATTAGTTAAAGAAATGATAATTGAGTAGTAAAGATGTTTGTGTGTGACAGTTACAGTTGAAATGAATATAATGATCTTTTCTGGGTATTCTATATATTTTTTTATCCTCAGATATATGTGTGTGATTGTTCAATTTTTGATGGAGTTCTTATGTTGTGAGAATACTATCTAACTATGATGTTAGACGAAAGCCTTGTTGGTTTGGTCAGTTTATGATTGGTATTTCTTTATCTCTTCAGGATTCTATTCTAATATGTTGAAATAAAGTCGATGGTAAAAATTTGTGTGAGGATATTCTTCTGTTTTTACTGGTTATGGTTTTATTTTATATATTTGGAAAATATATTATCTCCATTACAATTGATTCCAGAGCGTGTAAGCAATATTTTCTTCTGGTTTTCTCTGGGGGATCATCCTGATCTTTATAATTATTTCCTTATGAGTTATGCTCTCGGATTTCTGTTATGATATCGTAGTTGGGTTTTCTTATCGTTCTTATTGTGCAAATTATTCAGACATAGCTCATCTTTAAAGTATGTTCTTTGGTCTGTGATGGCTATGTTTTTATGAATGCATTTTTGGATTTCTCTAATTTTCGTGTAAGGAATCGTCATCGGTAAAGGTATAGATGATAGAAGCTCAAGCTTGAATTGTATAGTGGTTTTCTTTTCTCAGATAAGTTTGAGTAAGGTCAGTAAGTTTAATCGAAATATCCGTGTTTCCTCGAGCTAATATGGCTGCAAGATCCTTGATTGGCATGTTAAGAGAATTCTAAAAAGGATTGTGTGTTTGAATTGTTTTCTCAACATAAAGAAAAGAGTATCCTGATATGTTATTATTCGATAGTTGAAAACAGCTCAGTGGTTTTTATCAGAGTAAGCTGATTTGTTGGGACGTGATTTGAGTTATATATATATTTAAGCATGTCCTTCAATTAAGAGAATAAATTATGTGCATTCACGAGTATGAAGACGGATAGTCTGAATGAAAAATTTTATTCTAAAAAGCATAAGACAGAGATATGCCTATTGGATTATTCTAATTGAATGATGTTATTATGAATTAAAGTTGTTCTGATTGATAAAGTCATCACATTTATGAAAGATTGAATGATCTGTGCATGTTAACAAAGTTGGAAACAGTTGAAAGTATATTTAACCGAAGCTCTAGTTCTGAGTCCAGTATGAATTAAGAAAATAATTTTCAATTTTTCAGTGATGTACTATTGAACAAATTGGAATAGGTTTTAATACAAGAATGTGAAGAGGTAGTTTGTACTTTCAGACGGTTAAAGTCACATTAAAAAGAGTTGTTCAACTGGTGATTTAGAGACGGTCACTTTTATGCCTGTGTTAAAAATTTAATGACTTTGTGTGTTCAACGGGAATGTCACATGCTTCTTGGTCCAAAGAGTTAAAGTATTGAATGTCCTAGAAAGATCTGAAATTTAAGATAGTGTTAACGGTTTGAGATAATGAAAGATTTCGAGTAAGTTATTGATTAATCTGTGAGAAAACAGTTATGGTTATGGATTCCTGGATGGAAAATCTTTGTTTATTTTTGTGAGTACTTGTTACTTGATTGATCTTATTTTCTGATGGTCTAATTCTAGCTAAGTTAAAAGCTTAAGTGATGTATTCTTTGCGAGTTGAGAAGCTCAGAAATGTGATAGAAAGTGGTAAACTAAACGAGTGCAGTGTAAAACGACTTTCTATTCTGAATTTTGGGTTGGACCTGATTCCTGTTATTATTATTATTATTATTATTCTGAGATAGAATTTGCGTAATGATCAATCCAGAGTTATGCAAAAGTTTTGTACGAGACTCAGTAGTAACTCGTCTGCTCATCCAAGAGTGATAAACTGTGCAATCATATGAAGTTGATGTTCTGGTAATTGTGTATATTACATGATATTTTTGAGTTCATATTCCGATGTTGGTTCGTCAACAAGTACAAGCCGAAAATCAAATGTATTCAAGACTAATACAGTCAATGATAATACTAGTGTGTTATGAGATGAAATTGCTACAGATTTTGTATCAAGATTGTTTTATCTCTAAAAGGAATATATTAATTGGTTTATGGTTGATCATTTGACAAAGAAAGATTCGTAAAATCATTTCAGTATGTACAGAGTTTTTATCTGACAAATCAACTGAATATATGTGTTCCTGAGAGAGTAACTGAGATCATGACGATGTACTCCGGCACTGTGTTAAAGTTCAAAGGTTATTGGAAAGAGATATACGAGGTTAAATCAATTTGAGATTCTGAGAAGTTAGTGAAAATGTTTCAAGAGAATTAGAAGCAACTTCTTCTGGTAAGATTTTTTGGGACGAAAATCCCTTAAGGGGGGAGAGTTGTAACAGCCCGATTTTGGGCCTAGTCGGAACAGTGGTTTCGGGACCACAAATCCGACGTAAGAAAACTTAATTTTATTATATTTTTATGGTCTAAAATTTTACGGGATGATTTCTTGAAAATTTTGTTTGAAAATTTCGTCGTTTGGGAACTTAATTTAGTCAAAAGGACTAAATTGTAAAAAGTGCAAAAACTAGAGTTCTATATGTTAGAGATGTCTAATTGTTATGAGATTTTAAATTAGAGGTCTTTATATGGTAATTAGACCATTGAATAATTTATTGGGCAAAAATGGGCATGAAATAGGTGTAATGGAATACTTTTAAATTGGGGGCATTTTGGTCATTTAGTGATTAAAAGAATTAAATAGCCAAAATAGCCAAATATTTGCTCATCTTCTTTATGTCTTGGCCGAAAATTGCAAGGGGAAGCCATGGCTAGGGTTTGGCCAACTTCCAAGCTCCATAGTAAGTCCATTCTAGCCCCGTTTTTAATGATTTTTATGTTTTTGAAATCCTTGTAACAAGATCTGTCTATTTCTACCATTAATTTGAGTATGGTTTATGTATAAGGTTTTGAAACATGATGAATATGTGTGTATTTGGATGTTTAGTGGTAGAATGTGCATGTTTATGGTTAGAGATTTTACTAAGTGATTTTCGGTGAAAATGCCTAGAAGGACTAATTTGTAAAAGTAATAAAATATGTAGTAAAAGTGTGTTTTAATGGAAATTGTGGGCTGTTATAGTTATGAAAATGATTCAGCTAGGCTTGTATGTTAAAGAAATTGAATAGATTTCATTTTTCGAGCCTAGGGGCAAAATTGTAAATATGTCAAACTTTAGGGATAAAAACATAATTTTTCCATAATGTGATTTTTGGGTCACATTGAATAATGTGACTAATAAGTGGGCTAAATTTTATATTATAGATCAATAAAAACGAAGTTCGAGTCTAGATCGAGGAAAAACAAATATCGGACAAATAGGTCCTTTTCGTCGTTATCGCATTCGAGGTAAGTTCGTGTGTAAATAATGTAACTTATATTATGTATTTAAAATTTTGTTATTGCATGACTAGTACAATTATCATTATGGATCCGTTCGGCAAAGATTCGATATGGTGAAACTCCCGTTTGAACCTTAGGAATAGTTAAGATACAAATGTCATGACATTAGGGTCACTAAGATTACGTATAAAACCATATTTTGGAAATGCCATCGTAATGAGATTTCGTGTAAGACCATGTCTGGGACATGGCATCGATATGAAAATTGTGTAAGACCATAGCTGGGCTATAGGCATCAATATGTGATCTCATGTAAGACCATATCTAGGATATGGCATTGGTATTATTCTATGTGTATGTGTATCCCGAGTATCCTTTAGTATTCCAAGTGGTTCAACGGGTAATCCAAAGATTATGTCAACGAAATGACAAGGTGTGATCGTGTTGAAAGGGTACAGGTATGTACACAAAGCTCATAAATATTGAGATTATAAATTGATGAGACCTTGGTAAGAAGTGAATGAATAAATCATGATCATGAGTTTTATTGTACATTATGTAAATGACATGATTTAAAATGTATCTATGATACTTGATGACATTGGGGTAAATTATATTATGTTCAGTATGGGAATGACTTTGTGATGATCTTGTGATTATTAGTCTATACTTGTAATGTATGAAATACGTGGTAAATTCGATTGACGATTATGTGATTGGCCTTCGGACTAAATTGAGTTAAGATATAGTATGCTTATTTGGCATAAATTTTGATTTATCGTACGTGAGAAAAAGGGAAGATTGGAATAAATTCCTATTAAAATGAAAGATGTAAGAGTATGTGTAACGACCCGAAATTGGGCCTAGTAGGATTGGACCCATTGGTCCTTGAGCGTAGAACCGTTTTAAAATTCATGGGAATTTTAGAACGGCATTATTTCAAGTTGGATTTATTAGGAATGTGATTTTAGAAAATTACGAAGTTCTAGGAAGTTCCGGGTTCAAATTAGGCTATAGGTAAATTTTTGTGTTTATGCACTTATGGGGGAGAAGGTAAGGGGCATCAAGACTTAAGGAAATAAATGTGCATTTTGCTAGCACAAGGAGTCTATTGGTAAAGGTGGAAACTGGCGTGTGGAGTGTACTAATGGTCTGAGGTTTAAGTCCCATCTATTGCATTTTTGATTAATTTTTTATGCTTCATTTTCAATGTGTCGGCCATGGTTTTAATATGGTAAGGAAGATTTTTCTATTGATGGAAAGATGGCTAAGGAAAATGGTAAGGAGGAAGACAAGGGATAATGAAGGAAAGAAAGTAAGGAAAAGGATAAGGTGAGGGAACATGTTGGCCAAATTTTAGGAGTTGCCAAGTGAAGAAATCTTTGGTCAACATGCATCTTTTTGGCAAAGATGAAATCAGTTTTGGTAAGGGGGGTGTGCTGAATTTTGTTAGGCATTTTGAGGAGCTTTTGATTTCTTTTTGAAAGTCTTTTGTTTGTTCATTTGGTACCTCTTTTTCCTTGCCTAAAATCGAGACCATTTGAGAGCAATTCTTCTTTCTTCTTTTCATCTTTGCCATAGCTATCTTTATTCTTTTAACATTTTGGTCCTTACCTTCCAATCTTTTCCCTTGGTTACCGAAAAAAAAACAAGTCCCTCTTGTTGTTCATCTCCTTCATGGTATTAGCCGAAATTTTGACACTTCTTATGTCCATCTCTTCTTTTCCTTCCTCACTATTTCTCCAACTTTTCTCTCATTTTCTTTAATCGATTTTACATAGAGGCCGAATCATCTTATTCTTTTTCTCTAAAGCCGAACCACATAACACTATATCCCTTTTTCTTTTCTTTTCTTTTGGGTGTTGGACACTCTCTCTTCCTTGGCCGAATCAGTAGAGTGTTAGTTTACACTCTTGTCATCTTTCTAGCCTTTGGCTTTCGGAAGAGGGTTGGTAAGTAGAGTCTCGAAGTACTTTATCGGAGGGCCAATCGAACACCTATCCCTCGTAATAAGAGACTCGGATTGTTGGTGCCGCGGAGAGTATCGTGTTACAGATTCCGAATAAGGTGTGTAATCCCGTACCCTTCCGAATACCTGTTTGAAATGGTGTGTAATCTCATACCTCTCTGAAATTTTGCATGAAATGTTCGGTGATTCAGTAGAAATACCGAATAAAACCGGAAATCGGTATCCGTGACCACTCGGGCGTGCGTATATTCGTAGTGGTAACCATATTTTACAATGAAACAGTTTGGTCAGCAGCAGTGACGTGAATTTGAAAAATCATGAAAAATAGGAGAAAGGGAATTAGAAAGTGAATAAGATATAGAAATAAAGCTTACTGTGTCTATTTTTATATGAAAGAAACAAAGGAGGAAGAGATATTTTATATTCTGTGATATTTTAATTTTAGTGAGACTGGTTTTGATTGACTTCGTGGTTCCCTATTCTGTCTTGGAAAAATCATTTAAAATTGTACAAAGTGAATTATGAGTTATAAGTTATATTTATAGATTCCTTAGTGAGTCTATTTTCAATAGAAACAAGTGGGAGCAACATATGAAAACCGTACAGTGAGATATTTGAATTTAGAGTAAGAGAGGTCAGAATCGTTGGTCAGTGAAACAATGGAATCTTTAATGAATAAACTATACTAAATGGCTAAGCCAAAAATTCTGGAAAAATTTTAGTAAGAAGATATATGAGTCTAGTTTCAAGGAAAATTTACGGATCTAAATTTCGAGTTTTCTAACTCGATTTATAGTCAATTTAGTCAGTATGACATAGATGGATAGTTTCAATTTTATGCCCCACATTAGTAGTTAAGTCTAGGTTGTGGAATTACCAAAATACCCTTGGAGGGTAAATTATCGAAATACCCCTGGTTTACGAGATTACCGAATAACCCTTAGTGGGTAAAATTACTAAATTACGAAAATGCCCCTATGGGCCGAATTACGGAAATGCCCCTATGGGCCAAATTACGGAAATGCCCCAAAAGGGTCGATTTCCTAGAATGCCTTAGTGGGTCGAATTACAAAGTTCTATAATTGGTCGATTTACCGTAATAAATCATTGGATTAATTATTGTTGTTTATGTTTGTGGATATTATGCTTTATTATGTATGTTGCATTTACATAATTTGCAAAGGATGGGAAAAATGTCGAAGAGAAGTGTAGCCTGGTGGCTCTGCCACAAATTCTGATAATGGCTATGTGCCTAACATATGAATCAATGACTCTGTGTCGATCATATTTACCCAAGGCTGTGTGCCGATTATATTACCGTCAGTAGTGGCTATGCCACATATATTCTGTTATTCCGGTGGCTTGGCCACAATAAAATATATTATAAATGGCAACTTGCCTGCGATTGGTGTGTTTGACGGTGTGGGGTAGGTTGACTTGATCCCCACAAGTGTGATGGGATGGTACGGGTGATGTGTAGCGGATGGATTACTAGGATGGGTTGGGTTGCATACATTTATTTCATTTATACATTGTAATGTAAATGGGCTTAGGTCTAAGATGATTACTATATGGGTTCAGGCCCAGTGGATGACGGTAAGGGGATTTCACACTGAGTTCTTGTAACTCACTCCCCTTTTTTCTTAACCCTTGTAGGTAATGCTCAGTGATGTGGACTTGGGCCACGGATGACTCGGTGGAAGCCATACTTCAGCATTGGTGTTTTTGAACTTTAGATTTCTATTTCCGTTTACTTTATTACTTTTACTATTTTGGGTTTTTAAGTTGTAATAAGGCCTCTGGACTATTTTTATTTTGCTTTATGCTTGGGATGTTTTTATTATTTTTCTTAAATTGTTTAAAAAGGGAATTTTCTAAAAATATAAATAATGGTTTCCAAAATTGATTAATAAATGGATTTTATAGCAAACCTTTACAAATGATTTAAATCAGATTCTCTTTCAGAATTATCTACGACATTTTCAAAAGTCACGGTTTTAAAGCTCACTACCTCGATTTTCGACTCATCAAACGATCTTTCAAAATAGCTGTATTTTATCAAATATTTATATACAAAACTTGTTTACTTAAACACAACCAAGTAACACCTATTTTAGTAAGAATCACACGATGTTTTACGCTTTCTTCATGTGACATGTCAGATCCGGTCATACCGCATGGGCCGGATTTGGGGTGTTACAGTATGTGCTTGAAATGTAAATGTTCATAATTAATGTGTATGTTTTATGGGAGGCTTGAAATGGTTTGTGGATTGTGGAAAATGATATGTTCTTTTATGCCTAAGTAAAATGTGTAAACTCGATCAAGCTAATACGAGCTCAAAAACATAAAAATTATTAAAAACGGGCAAAATTTACTTACCCAAATGAAGAAATCAACTTGGCTGAAGCTCCTTCTATGTTTTTCTAAAGGTTTCGGTCTTTGAAAGAAAGAAATTGAACAAGATCAAGTTATTTTACCTTTTAATTTATTAGAAATTTTTTATTTTTTTGTTAATTTACTAATATACCATTCATTATAACATTTAAATTTCATATTTTCTTAGCCATTACCGTCCACTACAAGCACAAGGGTCTAATTTCCCTTTAGAATCCCATTATTAAACCTTTTAAACTAATAGCAATTGACTTTTACAATTTTTATGATTTAGTCCATTTTTCTTTAATTATTAAGTAATTAGGATCTAAATGCAATTTATCAAAATATAGATAATTCCATTTAAGGATGGTCCAATTACACCATTGGTCCTTCAATTATATTAAATTCCAATTAAACATTTTTTTTTCAATTTAATCTTAAACTAATTAGGTCTTAATGAAATAATAACCCAAAAGTTAGTGGAATGATTGACATCCACCGCTTGGACTTTTTGACCATGGTTTAATCACCATTTTGGTCCTTTTAGTAATTGAATCTATAACAATTCACTTTTGTCTCATTTACAATATAGTCCTTTTATTGAAATTAAGCAATAAATCATCAGAATTACCGAACCAAACTTCAATTCACATATATTTCGACTTTTTAAATATTTGATAAAAATATTTACGACTTAAATAACGGAAACGAGGTCTCAATACCTCATTTTCATAACCCACTCGACTTTTGAGCCGAACCATTTATACTAACTTTTAATTCAATAATTAAAATTCATCAAATCAAAATTTAATATAAAAATTATTATAAACTCACATAATTTAAATACTACTTATACGAACTTACTCATCGGATTTGTAGTCTCGAAACCACTGTTTTTGATACCAATAAAAAATGGGTTGTTACAAATATTAAGTTGTATTATGTGGTCAGATCATAATACAGAAAGATAACTGGTATTAGTAGATAATCTAAACATGTCTTAGTCTAGTCGAAAATGAGAAAATCAATCAAAAGAATAATATGTCATCTATCAAGTCCAATTGGGGAGAATTTTTCATCTTAACCATTGGAGCAGATGATTCCTAGAAGATAAAGACACAGATGTGCCTGACTATATTGACAGTACATTGGACAAGACCAAAGTAGAATAGATCCTAAATCAGTTTATGGATTTATTCTCTTGTGACGCTCATAGAATGTCATACCTTAATATTGAGTGGATGATGGATTGTGTATGCATGACTTCTATATTTTAATGTATATAAAAGCCTAAGTTCAAATAGATAAGGAATCGAAAGCTGATGCATTGGGTATATGACTTATACAATATGTAGCATCATTCCACAATAGTGGAATTCATAGCCCAACTTAAGTGTAAATGATATCCTCTCATAGACATTACATGATAGATGAAAAGTAAACGTAGCAACGAGTCATTTTTCTTTATGATAAATGATTTGATTACTATTTGATAGTAATTGACTTTTCATGAAGAAAGATGTAATGGTTACCATGATATAAAATAGGATCATATTATGAAAACAAATTTATCCCAAAAAGATAAAGGATATTTTATAAGGGTAACACACTTATAATAAGGTCCTTGGACGAGCGCTTATTAAATAACTTTCGTAATTGTATATAATTAGGGAAAGCTCAGTTATGATATTTTAGTGGAATAACTTTATGACTAAATAAGTTTATAATTAATAGGTGAAAAGTTGGAACTTAATTATATATGTTCAATCGATCCCTCCACTAGTTCGTTAAAACTATAAATGAATTATATGTAAAAACAATGGATAAAAATCAATTAAAATGATGAAGTAAGAGAAATGGATCGTATTCACAAATGAATGTATTTTCTCATTAAGTACAAAAATGACTTGAGAATTAATTTAAGGTTTTTCAAATTATTATTTAATCATAATTCATTAAATAATTGAAATTCAAAAATGAAATTAAATTAATTAGTCATTATGAATCTGTTGAATAAGGAATTAAATATATTTCCTAATAGATTCTTTTATGGTAAAATTGTTATAACTTTAATGAGATTAGAATTGAGTTGAGAAAATTATTAATTGAGAAATTAATTTAATAAATTTAATAAATAATATTTATTTTGAAAAATAGAAAACAAATATTGAATTGAATTAAATTATAAAGTATTGGGTCAAAAGTTCAAGAAGCACATTAACTGGACCCAATACATGAGAGACCCAATTCTCCTCATACCAGAAGTGAGGGGCCACAATCCTAGTAATATTTACTAGGTTGTGCTTCCCACAGAGTAGGAGTGTGTTTTCTATTAAATAAAGATTATTTTATCAATGTCTTGTTCAATTAGTATTCTTGTATCTCTCCTTATAAATAGATGAGACTAGTTGTCCTAAAATACACACTTCACAATTATTAGAGTTATCGTTATTCTGCCAAAAAATAGTGGTAATTTATTTACAACTATATATTTTCTGGCAATTACGATCTTTATTGGTTTTTATAGAGAGAGATTAATTTCCTACTAAAAGTAATAAATTAATTTCATTTTTTTTATTTGGCTTGTGTTGCTCAAGCCCACACTCGGCACAATTCGTGGTACGAGGATAGCAAAGAAGGTCGTTCGGTTGAAAGCAATAACTGACTTGAATCTGTCTCGCACAATACACTGGTATTATTCAGTTAAAGTTTATTGATATAAATATCTCAAATCAGCTCAGTTTTAAAAAAAGTTAAACTTCTACTGTAATTGTAATATCATTTTCTTAACTGATTTTTCCAACACTTTCTTGCTTGAATTAGAGTTCTTCAAAGATTATTCTAAGCCAAATAGCTTGACAAGCATAAAGAGTAGCAACAACAAATTCAGCTTTTGTGCTTATAATGTGACAAAGGTTGCTTCTTGGATGACCACAAAATAATCATTATGCCAACTATAAAAACATAGCCTGAATTGCTCCTTCTATCATCCTTGTCACCTCCATGATGACTATTAGTGAAGCCAATCAAATCTAACATTTCACCATTCTTATAGAAAATACCAAAATCTTTGGTTCCTTATAGGTAATGAAGTTTTCTCTTAGCAGCTAACATGTGTCTTTCAAATGGGCCATATAATTGCTAACAAGGCTCACAAAATACATAATGTATGGTCTTATAGCAATTAAATACATCAAATTGCCTACAATTTGCTATAGAAAGTCCTGGCTACCTTCTTCCCATTTATTTCTTTATTTAGCTTTAACCTAAACTCAGTTGGAGTGTTGATAGATTTGCAATTATTCATCTTGAATCTATCCAAAATTTGTCCCACATGCTTCTTTTGGGAAACAAAAATTCAATCATCGGATTGCATCACTATTAGACTATGAAAATAGTGCATCTTTCCAAGATCTAATGTTTCAAACTCATCCATCATAGACGTCTAGAAACCATCAATATATAAACACACCATTAGCATTTTCCCATTATCTCTAGTTTTAACAAAAAGTGTGTGCTCATATAGACGCTTTCAAACTCCACTTTCATTTAAAAAAAAAAAAGCCTCGATATGACCATACCAAGCTCATAGAGCTTACTTTAATTTATATGGAGCTTTCTTCAATGTATAAACTTTAGGTTCTTTTCCATCATTAATATAATTAGAGGATTGTTTAAAAAATACCTCTTCCTTCACGTATACATGCAAGAACGTCGATTTGACATCCAATTCGAAGCTAGGCCAAGAATTTTTTGTTGCTAATAAAATCACCAATTTGATGGTGTCATGTGTCATAACGTGCTCAATGAAAGCTTAGCAAGCTAGATATGAAAACCTAAAAGAGTAGAGTCGGCCCTAACCAATTTGAGTTACGTCAGTTAGCCACGTATCGCTTAAAGTTTTAAGATTAATACTCAGACTAACTTAAGAAAAATCTTAAAATTAAGACTCGGTCTCATTATCAAAATCTGCGTTTGGGAGTAAAATTACGTGTAAAAAATATTAGAGCACCCTTATAACGCATATTTAACAATAATTCTACAAGATTTGGTATTTAGGGTTTCTAACTTAAAATTTTCAAATTTTGACTCTAAATTTCCAAGGTTTAAATCTAAATCAGACATAAAATGCTATGAGCGTAAACCAAGTCCTAAAAGAATTTAAAACTTAACTCTACTTAAAAAATTTAAAATTCTAAGATTAAAATCTAATTTGATTTGAAATTTAACTAAACTTGTTTGAATCCTAAAATCTACTATCTAAAAGATGAAAGATATTTTAAAACTTGAAATTCTAAAATTTGGCCTCTAATACAATAAAAGTTTAAAAATGAAAATTACTCGAATTTAGATAAAATCAAGACCTAGAAAGTTAAAAGAAGAGTAAAAATATCCCCTTATCCCATTAAAATGTATCCATAAATCGAATTGTCCAAGTCAAAACTTAGTTTCAAAATAAAATCCAAACCAAAGCCCAAGTTTAGCCTAATCCATCCAAAAAAAACTAATATTACTATTTAAATAATAATATATTAAATATATACTTTTATATTAATATTTGTATATTTTATAATTTAATATGACTTAAATAAAAATTAAAAATCAGACTAACCCGAATCAGTTTAAGGTAAAAAATGATCTATCTACTCCCAACCCAATCTATTAAAATGTGTCCATAAGCCGAGTCGAGCCAAAGCTCAATTCCAACAAAAATTTCAATCCTAAACCCCAAAAATTAAAACGTTTTAAGTATACCCTAAACTATTAGTTCTTTCGTTATTAAAATTGTTAATTGAACTATTAAAAAATATACTAAGTCTTATGTGACATAATTTAAAATGAAAAATTAAAAAATTATAAAAATATTGCGGCAAAACTTTTAATCTTTTAAGCGTAAAAATTAAAAATAAAATAAAATTCAAAAAAAGGAAAAATCAACAATAAAGCTTAATAAAAATAATTTTGAAAACCTCAAAAGTCATCCAAAATGTTTACTACATATATCTGTTATATTCACTTTTCTTTATTTTTCTTTAATTTATGCTACATAAAATTTGAATATAATCTCGAAATTAAAATATTTTGAAATTTAAAAACTAATTTAGAATGTGGATTATAGTTTGTTGCAATTAACTCTTTAAATAATAATATATTAAACATAATTTTATCATTTAATTTAAATTCGGATTAAGCCCAACCAGTTCTAATTCCATCCCAACCCAGATCAGGCTGGGTTGATGGCGCCTGACAGGCAACTGGTCTAGTCCCACTCCATGCACAGGACTTACAGATCAATGCTGAAGTAGTGTGAAACATTTATGCTTCGTCACGAGAAGAGAAGTTCCCTCCCATTGAGACAAAATCCAAAACAGTTCAATTTACTTCTCGATGATTAATGCTTTCAAAAACAATTTAAATATACCCTCTAAATAAAAAGACCTCAGATAGAATCTGGGTTTTATGTGCTGAATATACAAAATCTGGCAAAATCTGGGTTTTATACCGACTTGAATCTCGAAAACAAGGGTATCGGAGCGGAGAGTCCTAAGCTTTATCAGCTTCATTGTTCGGCGCTCGACTGATGATTAGCTAATTCAGACAAATGACTTTTTGATTCCCGTCATCGGAGGGCATTAATAAAGGCCATCAATGAATCTACATCTCTCTTCTCTGATGCATACTTTATCGGCTTAGACGAGTGTTTGGGGAAGAAAAGTATAGTTGGGAAGCTTGCCAACTGCAACTCTGTTTTTGCATACTCCTTCTGTTCACCATCAGCTCTGAATTTAGCTACCTTCACCCCGGAACCTGCCAGCTTCTCCGCCAGTTCAACATAAGATTCTTCCATTGCCTGTTCAAAATTCATACAGTCATCCATCAGATTAAAGCCAAGCAACCAACATTTTTTTCAATTAAAATTCTGCATAGTTTGAAACAGGATTTACCTGGCAAAAACGGCACCATGGGGCATAGAGCACAACAAGCCACGGCTCTTTCCGGTTCTCCAATCTCGCCAAATTCTCAATTCCAGTCCTGCTCAATGTGACCAAGCTCTGGCTATTGAAAATGTCACTTTGAGTGGCAGTACCATTGGCATGGGAAGCCCCATTTCCGTTGCCATTAAGTTGGGCTGCACCGTCTTGTTTCAAATTTCCTTTATGTAAACCACACTCCTTGGCCTTAGCATCCTCCCACCACCACCTTCCTTCCCTCTCATGTTGTCCCGGTAGAACCGGCCTAGTGCATGGCTCGCAGCCAATAGACACATATCCTTGGGAATGCAAAGTATTGACAGGCACATTCATCGCCCGAAGGAAATTCCAAATGTCTTTACCATCAACATTGGCGACTGGGTTCCACTTCACCAAGCTACCAATCCCACAATCCAGTCCTTCAAAAACAGGATCCACTTGAACAACAGGAACCTCCGATCTAGTCCCTGGAGACTGATCTTTCCTCTGACCGGTAATCCAAGCACGTAACCCTTTGAGTGCTCTCCTCAAAGGCCTCACTTTCCTAACCCGGCAACACTCTTGGTGCCCATCCTCGTAAAATGAAAATAACCCTTTGCTCCTCACTAATGCCTGAACTTCAACAGCATCTGGAAACATGTATTCCATACGGATTCCATAATGCTTCTCAACCTCATTAAAGAATCGATACGTTTCTGGGTTCAGTCTTCCAGTATCAAGGCTGAACACTCTAAATGGTCTACCAGTCAATTTCGCATACTCAATCAAAGCAACATCCTCCGCTCCACTGCACAAATTCAAAACATAACAAAAATTCCCATTTTCAATTAACACTCAAATTTTCCATTAAGAGAAATGATCTAGTAATTTTTGAAGTAACAATTGAATTAACACATTCACCATTTCAGTTTAGATCTTGCAGACAAGGAGAATATTCCATGAGATGCTTTGGCATTCAAATTATTAACTTCTATTACAAATAGTACTAAACGCTAAGCAATTTTTGAGCTAAGGGTTACCTGAAAGCGATGGCAATGTCGTTTCCGAATTTCTCTAAAGCCTTATCCATAATTTCAAGTGGAGAAGCGTTGTCAAGTTCTTTAGCCAATTGCTCGAAATCCTCCGCCTCTACTTTTTCCGATATTTCTGTTGAATCAACCAAATAATTAAGCCCCATTAAACCCTTTTTAAACCATCAAATTTAAAAGATAAGTTCTTTTTTGAAGATTTACCTGGAGCAGCGATGGTTGCTGCTAAAGGAACGATGGAATCATTACGCTTTGGCTCCGCATTTACGGGCTTCACTGCGCAACGTCTTCGAGACAGATTCACCGTTGCATGACGATCTGCTAACCGGACTGAACCAATTTGTGGAACTGCATACACCAAATTAAAAAAAAAATCAATAAACTTAATTAACCCAAAAAAAAGGAATTTTCAGAGGGAAAAAAAAAAAGAAAAATAACGAAAAATACAAGTACCTTTGAGATCAGGGGAGGCACTTGAACGAGGAAAGCTAGAAGCAGAAATCGCAGTTGAAGAAGACGATGAAGTAACAGCAAACGCCATTCTCAAACCCAAAAAAAAAAAAAAGTAATCTTTGTTTTCTCAAAAAATAAAGAATCCGTCTTTGTTTTTGATGTGTTTAGCGAGGCTTAAATAGCTTGATAAACTGGTTGATTGAACCTGGACGTAATTTCGGATATCCTCCGTTTAATTACGTGGCTGATTTTGATTGGATGGAGGTTAATGTATTCCCTCATTGCTTCCATCATCACACAATAGAGAACTTCCAACTTTCTTAGATTTTTTCCTTCTTTTAATTTTTATTTATTATTTTTTCTGGTCCTTCTTTAAGGTCTAATTTATAAAAGGTCCTATATTATGCCTTTTTGGCATATTTAGTCCTTCTATCATAATTTGATATTTTCAGATCCACTACTTTAGAAATGTGTATTTTCAGTGTTGAGATCAATTTTTTTATTAATTCCATCAAATAAGTTCACATGGCTTATTTTTAAAAAGCATTATTTAGATTAGCATTTTCATACCATTGGAAAAATATTATATATTTTTCTACTTTTTTTCCTTTTATAAGGGGTGTTTAGGGATTTAACCCAAAACTTCATTTTAACAAAATTCCCTTGACATTACACCACAGAGTTTGTTGACTTCTTTTGTTCTATTTTTTTTTTTCAACGTGCAAGGATTTGTCAAACCGTACAAAAATGTCATTATATGTTTAATAAAAATAAGTAATATTAAATTATTTGAAGGAATTAATGGAAAATAAAGTTAAAATTAGGATAAAAATGCACATTTCTAAAAGTAAAAGGACTATAAATGATTAGTTTATAGTAGAGGGACTAAATCCATCAAAAATACATTGTACAGGGACCTTCTATAGCATTTAACCTTCTTTAAATAATTTTTTAGCTTACATAAAAAAAATTATTATTTTGAGAGATTAAGGAGTGGTTTAAATTATGCAAAATTTGCTGACCTCTGATCAAGGTGGTCCAACGCTATAAATAAATGGTCCTGTTTTGTTTTTTCCCCCAATCAATAATAACCTTTTTCGTTTTCTATAAATAAATTGTTCAATTTAAGTGATAGTACATAAAGTTGTTTTTTAATGGTGTTATTATAAATTTAGTCCCTAATATTGATCTCTTTTATCACTTTGACCTTGATTCATTTTCTGGATTATTTTAGCCCTAAACCTTGAAAAAGTAGTCAAATTGTTTTTTAATTGAAAGTTGACTAAATTGTTAAATTTTTAATAGAATTAATATGACTAACCGGTGACAGTTCATAATTACTTCATTGCTAACATGCATAAATTTGTATGAACTTTTTAAATACTTCTATGTATTCTTTTGAGCTTTTATGAAATATATATGGATTGTTACTCAAATTTATTATGTCAATTTCGTTAAAATTTTATCAATTTAGTTAACTTTTCCATAAAAAAATATAATTTCACTATTTTCTAAAGTTAAGATCAAAATGATAAAAAAAATAGAGTTAAAATAACAAAAATAATAAATATTAGGGACTAACTTTATCATTATACCTCTTTCAATAAAATAAGAGGCTTTGAAAGTAACCCGTGAAAAGCTCATATATGGTCAAATTAGTATCAATAAATAAATAAATATTGAAATTTCGGTTACGTTAAAATACTATATGGTTGTTTGGTGGTCCATTTAATAGAAACAAATAATTTTTCCATATATAATTAAATAATTTATCATACATATATGTTTATAGAATTTTATTTCGAAGTACATTCAAGGTAATATCATAAGATTTTATTTATCATGTTATTATATAAAATAACTATAATTCATTGAAAATAATAAATAAAATTATTGATAATTATATTTATTATAATTTTAGTATCGTAGCTAATATATTTTTAAGTCCTGTAAAAATATTTAATTTTTCTCCGATAGCTTATTTTTATTAAAAACTTTTTTTAATTAATCAAATATTAGAAAAAAATAAAAATTTTAAATTTTAATTGATAATTAAAGCAAAAACATATATATTAGCAGCTCCTCTACTGAAAAAACCAACTATTAATAATTAATAATCGAACATTACTGGTTTTTGTACTTATTTGGTCATTCCTTAATCTCCTAGAAATCCAACTATTAGCAGGTCCTCCGCTGAAGCTTAATACCGAGCCATGGTTTAGCTACTTGCGAGCTTACTTGGTTAGCTGCTCTTTTATCTGATTTTCGGGTTCTGGTTCCTCGTGTTGCTCTTTATTGTGCTATCCATGCTACCATTCAGGTTACTACAAATCCTATTTTCCATGAACGCACAAAACACAGAGAAATCGATTCTCATTTTGTTTGAGAGAAAATCAAAGTTGGTTCATTAAGGAGTAGATGCTGACCACGAGTTTTAAAGCTGCTTTATATTCAAGGCGAGGATCAAACCCTTGACCACTAGTTAAGGTAGGAAAGACCCTTGTCATCTCACCTAACTCACGCGGTTTATTATTCAATACTGTTTTGAAATGGAATGAAAAATTATTTATTCTAAAGTCTAATAGGGGCTTAAATTGCATTTTGCTCCCTCAACTTAAAAATAGATATGTTAGAGTTGTGTGACCTGAATTCTTATTGTTAGAGTTGTATGACCTAAATTCTAAAAGATTGATTGCAAGTCAAGTTAAACAAAATATATTTTCTTTCTAGAAGATTTAGTATTTATTAGTATAATATATTTAACATTTATTAGCATGATATATTTGACATTGATTAGAATTAGGTTCTTTCAACCTATAAATAGATGTAGTCGAAACTCATCTTGTATCATTCGAATTCGACATTAGTGAATTTTTTTCTCCTCTGCCCGTCGTTTATTTCTCGAAAGGGTTTTCACGTAAAATATGTGTGTTTTAATTTTTTTTCTTTGTGATATTTATACATTGTCATTATCGACGTTCAGTTTTTAACAAATTAGTATCAGAGCTTTTCAGGTTGCTTGTTTTCGATCACAGTAATGACGAGAATGAAGTATGATATTCCATTATTGGATCACAACACAAGATTATCATTATGGCGGATAAAGATGCAAGCAGTTCTTGCGCAGATGGATTTGGAGTATACCTTGCCAAGGTTAGATAAGATGCCTTCAACATTGACGGAGGAAGAAAAGAAACATAAAGATCAAAAGTTTTTAACACAATTACATCTGTATTTGTCGAATGAAATTCTATAGGACGTGATGAAGGAGAAGATCGTTGCTGCATTATGGGCAAAGTTGCAGCAGCTATGCATGTCAAAAACCCTAACTATCAAGTTGCATGTGAAGCAACACCTTTATGCTCATCGTTTGGAGGGAGGTGCATTTGTGCACAAACACTTAATGTGTTTAAAGAAATTCTTTCAAACCTAGAGGTCATGGAGGTCTAGTATGATAAAGAAGATTTAGGGTTAATTCTACTTTGTTTGTTGCCCTCATCTTATTCAACATTTAGAGATATGATTTTGTATAGCCGTGAATCTCTCACAGTTGATGAAGTTTATGCTTCCTTAACATTATATGACAAGATGAAGCATCTTGTGTCTGGATCCAACTCTTAGGGAGAGGGTCTCATTGTTCGTGGGAGACAAGAACGGAATATTGATGATAATTGTGGGAGGACACAAGAACGAAATCCTCGCGGTAAATCTTAGGATAGATCAAGATTTTCAAACAGAGGTAAAACCTGTAACTTCTATAAGAAGAAAGGCACATTATGTCTGAATGCTATAAGTTACAGAATAAGATCAAAAGGGAGGCGACGAATCAAAAGGGTAAACAACCAGAACAATCCTGTGAAACTAATGTTATAGAAGACTACAGTGTCTGAATTGTTGTTTTGATGGAAAATAATGCTTCATGTAAAATCACAGGTATTGGCACGATAAAAACTAAGATGTTCGATGGGGTCGTCAAAACACTTAGTGACATACGACATGTACCAGAATTGAAGAGAAATTTGATTTTGTTGAGTACTCTTGATTCAAAGGGGTACAAGTACATAGCTGAAAGTGGGGTTTTGAATATTAGCGAAGGTTCCCTCGCTGTGATGAAAGGGTAGAGAAAAACTGTCAAGTTATATGTTTTGCAAGGTTCAACTGTTACTGGTGATGCAATCGTCACTTCTTCTTCCTTGTCAAGTGATAATGTTACAAGACTTTGGCATATGCGTCTAAGGCATATGAGTGAGAACGACATGACAGAATTGAGCAAAAGAGGACTTTTTGATGGACAAGACATTAGCAAATTGAAGTTCTGTGAGCACTATGTTTTTGGGAAGTAAAAGAGAGTTTGATTCACTAGAGGAATCCATAACATGAAGGGAATGCTGGATTATATACATTCTGATCTTTGGGGACCATTTAAAGTGCCTTCGAGGGGTGGATCTAATTATATGCTGACGATCATTGATGATTTTTTCAGAAAGGTTTGGGCATTCTTCTTGAAGTAGAAAAGTGATGTATTTTTGACGTTTAAAACTTGGAAAACTATGATCGAAAAACAGACAAGAAAATAGATAAAACACATCCACATAGATAATGGCTTAGAATTCTGTTATGATAAGTTTAATGAATTGTGCAAATCAGAACGAATCGTGAGATACTTAACAGTTTGTCATACTCCACAGCAAAACGACATTGTAGAACAAATGAATAGAATAATCATGGAAAAAAAAGTTTGATGTATGTTGTCAAATGATTTTTTACCAAAGTCGTTTTGGGCTGAAGCGACCTCTATTACATGTTTTTTGATTAACCGATCTTTGTCCATTGCCGTTGAGAAAAAGACTCCACAAGAGGTATGGTCTGGTAATCCTGTTGATTTTTTTTATTTGAAGATTTTTGGGTGTCCTACGTATGCTCATGTTGATAATGGGAAATTAGAACCTAGATCCATTAAATGTGTTTTTCTTAATTATAAGGGTGGTGTTAAATAATATAAGTTATGGTGTCCTAAAAATAGAAAAGTTGTGATTAGTAGAGATGTTATTTTTTTATGAAACTGCTATGCTACCTAACTTATCTTTTAAGGACTCTTCCAATAAAGACCAGCAAAGTCCAAGTACACATATGAAGCAGGTGGAGCTATAGGTTGATCTAGAATTTACAATAGATTTTACTCCTCATGTTAGTATAGAAACTCAAAATAGAGTTGCTTCTTCACCACCATATTCTATTGCTAAGAACAAACCTAGAAGAGAAATTAAACCTCCAAAGAGGTACGTTGAGGCTGATCTAGTTGCTTATGTTTTAAACGTGGCTGAAGATATAGATGCAAATCAAGAGTCATCTACATATTCTGAGGTAGTTACCTGTGAAGATTCAAGAAAATGTATGTTTGTCATACAAGAAAATATGGAATCGCTTCATAAGAACAAAACATGGGATCTAGTGAAGCTTTCTAACAGTAAAAAGATTGTTCGTTGTAAATGGGTGCTTAATAAGAAAAAAAAGAGACTTTGGGAATTGAAAATTCCAGATATAAAGTAAGGCTGGTTGCAAAAGGTTACAGTCAAATTCTAAGTGTAGACTTCACAGATTTTTTTCTCCAGTTGTGAAGCATAGTTCGATCAAGCCTTACTTGGTATTATGGCCATATATGATTTGGAGCTTGAGCAGTTAGATGTAAAAACAATGTTCTTACATGGAGAACTTGAGGAAGATATTTACATGCAACAACCAAAGAGTTTTATAGTCTCAAAAAAAGAGGACTATGTTTACTTGTTGAAAAAGTCTCTTTATGGCTTGAAATAGTCACCAAAGTAGTGGTATAAGAGGTTTGATTCTTTTATGATTACTCATGATTTCAAAAGAAGCAACTTTGACAGTTGTGTTTATTGTAAGAAAAACAATTATGGTTCTTTTGTGTATCTACTCCTACATGTTGATAACACGTTGATAGCAACCAAAGATGAAGGAGAGATAAGAAAGGTCAAAGTCCAACTTAGTAAAAAAATTGAGATGAAAGATTTGGGAGCAATAAAGAAGATACTTGAGATGGAGATTCTCAAATATAAAAAAAAAACATGTAAATTGTACCTAAGTCATAAAGGGTACATTGAGAAAGTTCTTCCTAAGTTCAGTATGTAGAATGCCAATACAACAACCCAATTTTAGCTAAATCAGAAAAGTGGTTTCGAAACTACAAATCTAAGGTCAAAAAATTATTTTAATATTATTTTTTGTGTTTCTAGCATGTGATTATATATGTGTGAAAGTTTCGTGATTTAATTTTATCGATTGGATGTCTAATTTGATAAAAGGACTAAATCGCATAAAATGCAAAAGTTGCATTCTAATTGTTTAAGTGTTTATTTGCTATGAATAATTAAATGTGAAGTCCTTATGTTGTGAATAGACCATAGATAGTGGGAATTGACATGAATAGCCATCCATTATATGTTTTATTAATGTTTAAATAAATATTAATTAAGTAATTTGTGATTTAAGTTTAATTAAATTAAAACAAACAAAATGGTGGCTATGTATCATCTTTTTTGCACCGAATGTTGAAGAAAAAGAAAGCTATCTTCAAGCTTTAGGGCTCGGCACCTTTAATTCTTAATTAAGGTATGAAATTTGTTCGGTTTTTTATGATTTTTATGTTTCTGTGATCGTTGCATCAAGTACTAGCTAGCCCGTGCCCTAATTTTCGAGTTTGCTGATGATTTTGTTAAGTGCCATTGATTAATGTTTAAGTTTTTTAAATTTTTGATGATGAAAAATGGATATTTGTTGATAGATTATCATATTTTGTTAAGTGATTTTTTTGGTAAAAATACCATTTAGGGATTAAATTGTGAAAAGTACGAATTATGTGTTTGAAATGTGAAATAAATGTGAAATATGGGCTGCTAGGGGTACTATGATAATTCGGCTAAGCATGTGTTTTTTGTGTAATTTGTGTTTTTATGAATTAGGGACTAAATTATAAAAATGTGGAACTTTAGGGGCTAAAGTGTAAAAATGCCCAAATATGTGTTTATGGACTGAATTGAATGAAAAGATGATTAAATTAGTTAAATTTGAATTCATATAGATCAAGAACAAAAGAAGTCGGATTTAGATCGGGGAAAATCAATGGTTATCGAATAGTCGATCCAGTCCGTTTATCCCTAATACGAGGTAAGTTCATATGCAAATAAATGTCATTAAATTGAATTATATATGTTTAATTGTCATTGAAGTGCTTTGAATGCTGAATGATTAAATACGAGCAAGAATTGACAGGCTTACAATATTCAAAAGTCTCGTACGAACCTTAGGAATAGTATAGGATACAAATGTCATGACATTAAGATTAACGAGATGTGATTATGTGTAAGACCATGTTTGGAACATTGGCATCGTTATTTGATTTCTTGTAAGACCATAGCTGGGCTATCGGCACCGATATGTAATAACATGTAAGACCATATCTAGGATATGACATTGTACAAGCTATATGTGATTTCCGAGTATCCTTAATGATGTTGATTCATGTAGTAATTTTATTTGTATATGGCTTACAAAGCTTTTAAAGCTTACTTGGTGTGTTCTTTCCCTGTTTTATAGATAATCGAAGCTAGCTCGGATTCGGGGATTATCAATAATGTAATAGGCCCAATTTGCCCGGGCCCATTAGCTTAATATTGACCAAATTAATAAAAACCCAAATAATGATAAAAGTCCAATGTTAATAGTCTGTTAATTTACAGTAGCCCAAAACTAAAATACAATTGGCCCAAATTAAAACCTTGGCCCGATTGGCCCAATAGCGTTAACATTTCTAGAAACCCTAGGGGTTTCTGGAAGCTTCAAGCGCGCGCACCTTTCCCCGTCGTGCAACAAACCTCAAAGAACGGCCTCTCACTGCTCCATGATGCTCACACTGCAAGCAAACAACAAAAAGAACCAAAGAATAACGAAAAGGGCAAAACAGACTGTATTTTATTTGATTATTTTATTTTATTTTCATTCGGCTATAAAAGACTGAAGAAATCACTTGTAAAGGATCCGATTTTTTTTATATAGTTAGCAACACATTTTTTACAGAAAACAGAGAATACAAAAAGATCAAAAGGTTTCTTCATATTTTTTCTTTTGGTTATATTCAAATCTGTTGATATACTTATATAGATTTCTTTTCTATTTCGGGTTTTCCTAAAAACTAGTTATACATTAAAATACAGTAAAAAAAAAGAGAAATTTACCTGTTTCGAACCTCCGACCGCCGTACACGGCGGCGGTGGGATGGCGATGACTGGTCGGAATGCCCGTTGGAAATCGCCAAACCAGAAAAAGGGGAGAGAGCTCCTCTCTGTTTTTTGAAGAATGAGTGAATAATGATTTTATTTCTAAACTTTTTACCTTATATACTGACAGAAAATGGCGTCGTTTTTAGGTCATGTATTTGATTACAAAACGGCGTCATTTACTCCTATAACCCGCGTATTGACCCGATCCAAGGGACGGATCCGCGCGTTTTATGAGAATAGGTTATTTACCCTTTTGGCCCTTCTTCATTTTATTTCTTTTTAAATTAAGTTTTCATTTATTTTAATTTTGCCCAGTAATTTTGCGCAGTTTTAATTTAGTCCCTATTTAAACGCTGCGTTTAATAATTTAGGCAAATTGCGCTTTTAATCCCCTTCAGTTTACGTGCATTGTGTTTTAGTCCTTTTTTATTTCATTTTTAATTTATTGCTTTTTAGCTCTCTAATTCTATTCTGATTTCAATATAGTCCTTTAATTAATTAATTTAATTATTTGTTTATTAATTTTTCTAATTACTTTCCATTTTAAATTCATATTAAATTTATTTATTTTAAATTGTTCTAGATATTATTTATTCCTCATTACATGTTATTTATTTTCATTAATTATTTTTTTATATTCTTAGTATCATGATTATTATCATGATTATTATCATTATTATTATTATTATTATTATTATTATTTACTATTATTTTTAATATTACTACTACTATTATTATTGTCTTTATTATTATTAACTTTATTATTTTTATTATTATTGTATTATTATTATTTTATTATCTTTAAACTATTGTACATAATACTTATTTTTTTATTTGATTTACTATTAGTTTTTATTGTTATTTTTGACATATCATTATTATTATTTTCATTATTCTTACTTAAATTTTGTATTAGTATTATTAATTTATTTATTTTTATTATTTTACTTATAAAATACTTAAATCTAATATCATATATTTGTTTCATTTACTCACTTATTCTTTTATGCATTTATTTATCTCATTATTTGTTTATTCTCTTACTTATATATATATGTACATATTTTTATTTTTTTACTTTTATTCTTGAATTCCTAAATAGGCTCGTATTCTTGGTTTATTGTATTTTTACTAAATATGGGATTTTGTTTTGAAATAAGCAAACACTCCGCGTTCTAAGATTCGAAAGAAATCGCACCCTAACTTACTGAGTTTCGATTTTTCTCATCGAGTCTAAAGAACCAATTATTTTTAAATCAAACATATAATTTAAATAAAATACTTATTCTCGGGAATTCAAAAGTGTTGTGTCCTAACTCACTGGATATGATACTTTTTTATCTCGAGGTAAGGATTTCCAAAAATAAAGACAATATATTTGGAATTTCGAGAAATTGTGCACTAACTTACTGGGTTCCGATTTTTCATTCAACCCAAATAACCGAATATCCTTCTTAAGTTTAAATGTACGAATTTTAAATAAAGACAAGCTTAGTTTCGAGGATTAGAAATGTTGTATCCTAACTCACTGGGTATGATATTTTATTCCTTCGAAATAAGCAGGTCTCGGCATCTAGTTTAATTCATTCAAGTTTTCAAAGAGGATCTTATTTTAAAATCTTTTTTTAAATTTTCGACTTTAAGACATTAATCAATCAATTCGGTTACGAGGGTGCTAATCCTTCATCGTGCGTAACCGACTCCCGAACTCATTTTTCTTGAATTTCGTAGACCAAAAGTCATCGTTTTAATAAATCAAAATGTTTTAACGATCAATCTCAAAGGTAACCCGATCACACCTCAAAAAAGGACTGGTCACGACTCCATTTTCGTTTAGAAGTCGATCCCATTTTCCAAACAAAAAAATGGTTTCGACAGCTTGGCGATTCCGCTGGGGACAATAAGAGAGTCAAGCCGTAAAATTGATTATTTTTGTTTTGTTGTCGAAAAGTGAAAATCTGACTTGAAAAATTACGATCATGTTGTCGTGTTTGTTTGTATTGTTATGATTACTGTGGTTTGAGTCTTGCATCATATTGTTACTGTGGTTTGAGTCTTGCATCATATTGCATAAGGAACATTTTGGTCTTACCTTCTAAGTAGGAGTGAGAAGCTACTCTTTCGTGAGGTTTTCACCTCCGTGCAAGATAGTGGATCGCTTTTAGGATACATCCGTACCTATGTCTTCGTGAGATTTTCATCTCCGTGCAGCCATAGGGAAATGTATTCCGCTGAAATGAACTTGGTCCGTATAAGTCTATAATGGGTGAGGATCGAAGAATCTGCTGGTTCGGGTACCTCAACTTTAGAACTCAAACCGCATGTAAAAGACCCTAAGAGCCCACCCTAGATAGTGTGCCGCGATAAACCATAGTGTTCATCCGAATAAGTGCTCTAATTGTTTCTTCTTTGCTTGATTTTACCTTATACAAATATGTTTCATTTTGTTTTGGCTATAGTTGCATCAAATATCATTTCATATCTGAAGGAGTGTCGATTCATATTCGATTACTAAATTAGAAAGCTTGTCATGGAGAACAAATTTCTTGATAAAATGGAAGACAATAAGGTTGTCCTTATATTTGTAATCTGTTTCATGTAAAGAATTTTGCCCTCTAGTAAAGTTTTCTAAAAGAAATTGAGTCAAAATCGACACCTTTTTGTATTCATTTCATACACTCACATAGCATTACATCACGTGCATTAGATTTTATGAGAAGACCCTGATTGGTTGAAATTATTTCAGCATTAACCTGGACACCAACAAAACCAAACATCCTTACGGTACCCGAACCAAGACGAAAGATATGGATCAGAGATTAGAAAGACTGGAACAATTCCAAATGGAGATGCAAGATAAACTTCAACTGCAAATGCAGGAGCAGCTGGCTAAGATCCAGTAGGATATGATGGATAGAATGATGGAATTACAGAAAAATATGATGACTCAATTGACTCAATTACTGGCGGGAGGAATAGACAAAGGAAAGACCCCCATGGTTAACACTGGTGAAGATAATGAGGAACCACTATATCTTCTGGGTTTTACCCCGACACATCCTGTCACAATTAAACCTCAACAATTACAGGAGGGTGTTTCGATACCAGTGAACTTCCAAGCGGGATCGGGTTCTTACTTAGGGGATCACCCAATTAATGTTGTTATTCTCTACTTTGATGAAGCAGCAGAAATAGAAAGGCCAAGGTCTGAACTACCAAGACAGTTAGAGTATCGATGCAAATGGCTAGAGGACAAATTCAGGGCCATGGAAAATGCTGATAGGCAACATGGAATCGACGCTAAAGATCTGAGTTTGGTACCAGATCTAATACTTCCCCACAAATTCAAGATGCCAGAATTTGAAAAATACAATGGGATTAGTTGCCTTGAAGCTCACATAACCATGTTTTGCTAAAGAATGGCTGGGCATGTTAACAATGACCAACTGTTAATACATTGCTTCTAAGACAATCTGGCGGAAGCAGCATCCAAATGGTACAATCAATTGAGCTGTACCAATATTTGTTCTTGGAGGGATTTAGCACAGGCATTCATGAAGCAGTACAGTCATGTAATAGACATGACCCCTGATAGAATTACCTTGCAAAACATGGAGAAAAAACCAAGCGAGAGTTTTTGGGAATATGCACAAAGGTGGAGAGAAGTTGCCATACAAGTTCAGCCCCCTCTTCTGGAGAAAGAAATTGCAATGCTTTTCATCAATACCTTGAAAGCCCCATTTATCAATCATATGTTGGGGAGCGTCACGAAGAGTTTCTCAGACATAGTGATGTCCGGTGAAATGGTCGAAAACACTGTGAGAAGCGGTAAAATAGATGTGGGGGAAAGCACCAAAAGATCAGCCCTGAGAAAGAAAGAAAATGATGTGAACAATGTGAGAGCATATAGCAAAGGTTATTCAAAGTAAATTACTATGGGACCACCAAGGACGACAACCACTAGCCTTCAGACTCCTCCAAGGCAGGAATCTAGTCAAAGGATGAATACAGAAAAGCTCTATCCTAATGACATACCGAGAGCTATATCAAAGCCTATTCGATGCACACGTGGTGTCCCATTTCTATATAACACCATTGCAACCCCCATACCCCAAATGGTACGATGAAAATGCTCAATGTGACTACCATGCGGGATTTCGAGGCATTCAGTACAAAATTGTACTGCCTTTAAGAAAGTTGTGGAAAGATTTATTAAAATGGGCATTGTAAAATTTGACGATGTACCAAGTGCCGAAAACCCTCTACCCAATCACACTGAGGGTGGAGTAAATGTAATTGATAGAAAGGTAGAGAGAAAAATCAAGGATGATATCGCAAACGTAAAAACTCCCTTGAGATGGGTTTGGAAGGAAATGGCAAAAAGGGGATTGAGCACTTCGAATTCTGGAGAGGGTTGTGAAGATTTGAGGAACTACTGTGAGTTCCATCATGAAGAAGGGCACGAGATCCAAGAATGCACAGAATTCAGAGCCTTGATACAAGGTCTGATGGACAATAAAGAGATCGAGTTCTGTGAAGGAGTTAAGGAAAATATTGAGGAAATGTTCGGAAATGAGCACATCAATGTCATACATGAAGAAATCACTGAAAGGGGGACCTTATCAGATATCCGCCTTTGTGAGCCTAGGAGTGTTCTGAATAATTGGACTGTAGAAGAAATTCTTGTAATTTTTAGAGCTTACTCAGAGTAATGTTCCAAACACACTTGTTTCTTTACGCCTAGAAACAATAAGAATTCCTTTGTGAAATAGGCTTATGTCTAAACATCATTATGAAATACATACTTGTGATCATTTTGAATAAATATCTTCTCGTTCTTTTAGATTCTTTCATTTTAGATTCTTTCATTAGACCTTTGTTCTGAATCATTCTTTCATTTCATTCATAAGCATACCGTACAAATAGATTATTCTCAAATTCACTCGTTCTTTGTATATTCTTTGTATATTCTTTTGTACCTACAACAGGTCCCCGGATATCAATGACATGAGTAACGCTGCTACGGATTTAGAATCTCCTTTTGAGTAAGACATGTGTTTAAAGGGATCTCAAGACTTTGAAGATGACATAGACTGTGGCTTATCTCTAAACTTGTTAAGAATGGTAGAACAAGAGGAAAAGCAAATTCTACCTCACGAAGAAACAGTAGAGATTGTGACCTTGGAAGAGGGCAAGGTAGTGAAAATTAAAACGCGCATAACTGAATAAACAAAGCGAGACCTCATAGAGTTAGTTCAGGAATTCAAAGATATCTTCGCATGGTCATACCAAGATATGCCAGGATTAAGCACTGCCATTATTGTACACTGCCTACCCATAAAAGAGGATTGCAAACCAATTCAGCAGAAGCTCTGGAGAATGAGGCCAGATATTGTACTGAAAATAAAAGAAGAAGTCAAAAAGTAGTTTGATGTCGAATTTTTGCAGGAAGTCAAATTCTCAGAATGGGTAGCCAACATTGTGCCTATTCCTAAGAAATATAGGAAGGTACGAATGTGCATCGATTACAGAGATTTAAATAGGGCCAGCCCGAAAGACAATTTCCCTTTACCTCACATTGACACTTTAGTAGACAATACAACAGGCTTTTTGTTGTTTTCCTTCATGGATGGCTTCTCCGGATATAATCAGATAAAAATGCATCCTGAATACATGAAAAAGACCACCTTCATAACCTTGTGGGGTACATATTATTATAAGGTGATGTTATTCGGTTTGAAGAATGCAGGAGCTACATATCAAAAGGCATGGTGACCTTGTTCCATGATATGATGCACAAAGAGATCGAAGTTTACGTTGATGATATGATCGCAAAGTCACGAACAGAAGTGGAACACATAAAAGTTTTGAGGAAGTTGTTCTTGAGACTAAGAAAATTTCAGTTAAAGCTCAATCCAACAAAATCCACTTTTGGAGCTAGATCGGGAAATTTGTTAGGCTTCATAGTCAGTGAGAGGGGATCGAGATTGACTCAGAAAAAGTCCGGGCTATACAAGAATTGCCTTCGCCGTGCCCTCAAAAAGAAGTTCGAGGTTTCCTGGGATGATTAAATTATATTGCTCGGTTTATTTCACAGTTAACCGAGAAATGTGATCCCATATTTCGTCGTGTGAAGAAACACAGTCCAGGCGTGTGGGATGATGAATGCCAGAAAGCTTTTGATAAGGTCAAACAGTACTTGTCAAGCCCTCCAGTATTGTCACCCCCTTGCCTTGATAGGCCATTAATCCTGTATTTAACAGCGTTTGATCACTCTATAGGATGTGTGCTGGGTCAACACGATGATTCAGGAAGAAAAGAAAATGTGATATACTACCTCAGTAAGAAATTCACTGAATGTGAGATGAAATATTCGCCAATTGAGAAATTGTGTTGTGCCTTGATTTGGAAAACTCAGAGATTGAGGCAATACATGCTGTACCATACGACCTGGTTAATCTCAAAGTTGGACCCTCTAAAGTACATGATGGAGTCGACCGCTTTAAATGGAAGGATGGCTAGATGGAAAATTCTCCTCTCTGAATTTAATATAGTTTATGTAGCCCAAAAATCTGTGAAAGGAAGTGCAGTAGCAGATTTTCTGGCCAACAGAGGTCTAGAAGATTATGAGCCTTTGAACTTTGACTTCCCCAATGAAGAATTAATGTATGTGGCAGCTATTGAAGAAGACGCTACTAAAGATCACCTTTGGAAATTAAACTTCGATGGAGCATCAAATGCTGTAGGTAATGGAATGGGGGCAGTCTTGGTATCCCTAAATGGAGATCATTATCCGTTCACATGCAAGTTGGATTTTGATTGTATGAACAACATGGCAGAATACGAAGCATGTATCATGGGACTCCGTGCAGCCATAGAACACAAAATTAGAGTGCTGGAAGTATATGGAGATTCTGCACTGATGATCTACCAACTGAAAGGTGAATGGGAGACAAAAGACCCCAAATTGATCAATTATTGAAGGATAGTTCTGGGTTTGATTGAAGAGTTTGATGACATTACCTTCAATTGTCTCCCACGAGACGAAAATCAAATGGCTAATGCTTTAGCTACTTTGGCTTCCATGATTAAGGTGAGCAAACAAGAAAATGTAAAACTCATTCAAATGAGTATCTACGAGGCCCCAGCTCGTTGTTACAATATGGAGGAAGAAGAAAAAGATGATCACCCTAGTACCAAGATATATTGCGATACGTGAGAAATCGCGAATATCCTAAACAAGCAACCGAGAACGATAAGAGGATGTTGAGAAGACTAGCCTGTGATTATGTCTTAGATAGGGAGATCCCGTATAAAAGAAGAAAAGATCAGATATTGTTTCTGTTGAAGCTAAGAAAATTCTGGAAGAAGTCTACGAGGGTGTTTGTGGAACACATGCCAATGGTTTCACAATGGCTAGAAAAATTATGAGATCCGGATACTATTGGTCTACCATGGAAGGAGACTACATCAATTATGCTAAAACATGTCCCAAATGCCAGATCTATGGAAACAAAATTCATGTACCTCATTCACCTTTGCATGTTATGACTTCCCCGTGGCCTTTCTCTATGTGGGGCATGGATGTCATCGGGCCGATCTCTCCAAAAGCTTCAAATGGTCATCAGTTTATCTTTGTAGTCATCGATTACTTCACCAAATGGGTAGAGGCTGCTTCATATGCCAGTGTTACTAAGTTGACAGTCAGCAGATTCCTAAAAAAAGAAATCATATGTCAATATAGGATGCCTGAGAGGATCATATCTGACAATGCATTAAACTTAAACAACAACACGATCGCGAAAGTCTCTAGTCAATTCAAGATCAGACATCACAATTCATCCCCTTATCGTCCAAAAATGAATGGTGCAGTAGAAGCAGCCAATAAAAACATTAAGAAGATTGTGGGGAAAATGGCTGAAACTTATAAAGATTGGCACGATAAGTTACCATTTGCTCTTTATGCTTATCGAACATCACTCAGGACCTCTACTAGGGCAACTCCTTTTTCATTGGTATATGGAATGGAGGTAGTGTTACCCATCGAAGTTGAAATTCCTTCCCTTCGAGTCTTGTCAGAGTTAAAGTTAGATGAAACAGAATGGATTCAGTCTCGATATAATCAGTTGAACTTGATTGAGGAAAAAAGGTTAAGGGCTATTCATCATGGTCAGATGTACCAAAAGAGGATGATGCGAGCTTATGACAAAAAGGTTCACCCAAGAGAATTTCATGAGGGGGACTTAGTTTTGAAAAAAGATCCTCCTCATACAAAAGGATTTCAGAGAGAAGTGGATGCTAAATTGGGAAGGACCTTATGTGGTGAAAAAGGCTTTCTCCGGAGGAGCACTAATCTTGGTCGAAATGGATGGAAAAACTTGCCCAATCCTGTAAATTCAAATTTAGTCAAAAAGTACTATACTTGATGAGGAAAAGAGGCCAAAGTGAAAACTCGCAAAAGGGCGCTTTGAGATCTTCTCCAAAAAAAACAAAAAACAAAAAATGAAAAGCAGAGAGGCCAAGGGGAAAACCCGCAAAGGGCGCTTGAGACCAAAGGGGTTCTGAGTCAAAAACCCGAAAAGGGCGACTCAAATCGTGACAAAAAATAGGGTAGGCAGTGATCTTGCTATACCTGAATTAAGAGGAAGGAGAGATGTTACGTCTTGGGACATCAACAGAGTACTCTTGATCTCCTAAACACATATCAAACTTAAAATGGTCTTCAGAAAGCCTATATAGAGAAGCTCAGGCTGCGATATCTGAGGCACCTATCTTTTCCCCTCATCATTTCGTATTCTAGCAATGTTTGCTTTCTTTAATTAACCTATTCTTTTTAGATTTCGCTCTTGATAAATCTTATTTTTGTCAATCATTAAGATCATTATCAAGCATTTTTGTATTGAAATAATGATTAATGGGATAATAATATTTTCACAAAAGGACTTTTGCATATTACTCTGGAAACTTCTAAATAATACGAGAACCTGAAATGGGACTTTTATTTAGAATTTACTAAGCTTAAGGGTTGGAAATATTTGAGAAGGAAACTCTAAACAGTGATCATCTCTTCAGACTTTCTGGCAAAAATGTCTATTGAACAAGAAGACACGATAGTATGTCAGTGATACAACCTGGAGGAACAATGAGCAATGACAACCTTAAGCATTTAAAAGGGGATCATTCTCATGAAATTATGCATTCATGCAAAACACATTTAGTTAGGAATATTTGATTCATTCTGATCATTGCATCCTAATCATTGCAAAAAAAAAGGATCATTTTCATGACATTCGGCATTCATGCAAATGTCATCTATATATTATTTAGTTAGGAGCAGTTGATTCATTCTGATCATTGCATCCTAATCATTGTACATTTAAAAAGGAATCATTTTCATGACATTTTACATTCATATCATTCATAACACATTTGGGCTAGGAGCATTTGATTCATTCTGATAATAACATCCTAATCATTTGGCATAAACATGAGCATATGAAATCGAGTCTACAGGACATGTCCCTCAGAGGACGATGTAGTAACATCAGTGAAATCACAGCCTTATCTCCCTAAAGCGGCAGTGGAGTAGGTTGAAGTTTGTAGCCTTATCTTCCTGAGGTAGCAAGGAAGCAGACTGAAAATTGTGGATCTTATCTCCTCGAGATAGCAGTAGGGTAGATCGAAGATGGAGAATCTTATATTCCCGAAGTAGCAGGGGAGCAGATTTTAGCCATTGGCCTTACTCTTTGAGGTAGCAAGGGAGCAGGTTGAAGTTTGTAGTCTTATCTTTCTGAGGTAGCAAGGAAGCAGACTGAAAATTATAGATTTTGTCTCCTCGAGATAGCAGTGGGGCAGATCAAAAATGGCAAATCTTATCTTCCCGAGGTACCAGGGGAGTAGATTTCAGCCATTAGCCTTATCTCTCTGATGTAGCAAGGGAGCAGGTTGAAGTTGGTAGTCCTATCTTCCTGAGGTAGCAAGGGAGCAAACTGAAGATTGAAGATTTTGTCTCCCTAAGATAGCAGTGGGGCAGATCGAAGATGGAGAATTTTATCTTCCAGAAGTAGCAGGGGAGCAGATTTTAGCCACTGGCCTTATCTCTCTGAGGTAGCAAGGGAGCAGGTTGAAGTTGGTAGTCTTATCGTCTTGAGGTAGCAAGGGAGCAGATTGAAGATTGAAGATTTTGTCTCCCTGAGATAGCAATGGAGCAAATTGAAGACGACGAATCTTATCTTCTCAAGGTAGCAGAGAAGCAAATTTTAGCCACCAGCCTTATCTCCCTAAGGTAGCAATGGAGCAGGCTGAAGTTTGTAGTTTTATCTTTCTGAGGTAGCAAGGAAGCAGACTGAAAATTGTGGATCTTGTCTCCTCGAGAGAGCAGTAAGACAGATCGAAGATGGCGAATCTTATCTTTCTGAAGTCGCAGGGGAACAGATTTTAGCCACTGGCCTTATCTCTTTGAGGTAGCAAGGGAGCAGGTTGAAGTTTGTAGTCTTATCTTCCTGAGGTAGCAAGGAAGCAGACTAAAAATTGTAGATTTTGTCTCATTGAGATAGCAGTGGGGCAGATCGAAAATGGCGAACCTTATCTTCCCGAGGTACCAGGGGAGCAGATTTCAGCCATTGGCCTTATCTCAATGATGTAGCAAGGGAGCATGTTAAAAATTGTAGTTTTATCTTCCTAAGGTAGCAAGGGAGCACTCTGAAGATTGAAAGACGGTGAATCTTATCTTCCCAAGGAAGCAGGGGAGCAGATTTAAGCCACATGTCTAAATTCCTTAAATTGGATTGAAGCGCTAGTTCTCATGCCCTGAAGATGCAGCAGGATGGAATGAAGCTACTCGAAGAAAAAAACACTGAAAAAGGTCAAGATTTGGCAAGACCGGGCAAATTTGGCCCTTTTTGAAGTCTTTGCTCTATTTTCATTACACGGCAATGAACAAAGACGGGCAGCTGTAATAGGCCCAATTTGGCCGGGCCCATTAGCTTAATATTAACCAAATTAATAAAAACCCAAATAATGATAAAAATCTAATGTTAATAGTCTGTTAATTTAAAATAGCCCAAAACTAAAATGCAATTGGCCCAAATTAAAACCTTGGCACGATTGGCCTAATAGCATTAACATTTCCAGAAACCTTAGGGGTTTCTGGAAGCTTCAAGCGCCGCAGCCTTCCCCCACGTGCAACGGCCTCAGCAACGGCCTCCTCACTGTTCCACGATGCTCACACCTGCAAGCAAACAAACAAAGAACTAGCAATAACAGAAAAGGGCAAAACAGACTGTATATTATTTGATCTTTTTATTTTATTTTCATTCGGCTATAAAAGACAAAAGAAATCACTTGTAAAGGATCCGATTTTTTTTATATAGATAGCAACACATTTTTTTACAGAAAACGGACAATACAAAAAGATCAAAAGGTTTCTTCATATTTTTTCTTTTGATTATATTCAAATCTGTTGATATACTTATATAGATTTCTTTTCTATTTCTGTTTTCCCTAAAAACTAGTTATACATTAAATACAGTAAAAAAAAAAAAGAGAAAGAAAAAGAGAAATTTACCTGTTTCGAACCTCCGACCGCCATACATGGCGGTAGTGGGACGGCGGTGACTGGCCGGAATGCCCGCCGGAACCTGGCCGGAAATCACCAAACCAGAAAAAGGGGAGAGAGCTCCTTTCTGTTTTTTGAAGAATGAGTGAATAATATTTTTTTTCTAAACTTTTTACCTTATATACTGATAGAAAACGATGTCGTTTACTCTTATAACCCGTGTATTGACTCGATCCAAGGGAAGGATCCGCGCGTTTTATGAGAATGGGTTATTTACCCTTTTGGCCCTTTCGCATTTTATTTCTTTTTAAATTAAGTTTTCGCTTATTTTAATTTTGCGCAGTTTTAATTTAGTCCCTATTTAAACGCTACGTTTAATAATTTAGGTAAATTATGCTTTTAATCCCCTTCAGTTTACGCGCATTGTGTTTTAGTCCTTTTTTTTATTTCATTTTTAATTTATTGCTTTTTAGCTCTCTAATTCTATTCTGATTTCAATATAGTCCTTTAATTAATTAATTTAATTATTTGTTTATTAATTTTTCTAATTACTTTCCATTTTAAATTAATATTAAATATTATTTATTTTAAATTGTTCTAGATATTATTTATTCCTCTTTACATGTTATTTATTTTCATTAATTATTTTTTTTATATTCTTAGTATCATGATTATTATCATTATTATTATTATTATTATTATTATTTTTAATATTACTACTACTATTATTATTGTCTTTATTATTATTTACTTTATTATCTTTAAACTATTGTACATAATACTTATTTTTTTATTTGATTTACTACTAGTTTTTATTGTTATTTTTGACATATCATTATTATTTTCATTATTCTTACTTATTCTTACTTAAGTTCTGTATTAGTATTATTAATTTATTTATTTTTATTATTTTACTTATAAAATAGTTAAATCTAATATCATATATTTGTTTCATTTACTCACTTATTCTTTTATGCATTTATTTATCTCATTATTTGTTTATTCTCTTACTTATATATATATATGTACATATTTTTATTTTTTTACTTTTATTCTTAAATTTCTAAATAGGCTCGTATTCTTGGTTTATTGTATTTTTACTAAATATGGGATTTTGTTTTGAAATAAGCAAACACTCCGTGTTCTAAGATTCGAAAGAAATCGTACCCTAACTTACTGGATTTCGATTTTTCTCATCAAGTCTAAAGAACCAATTATTTTTAAATCAAACATATAATTTAAATAAAATACTTATTCTCGGGAATTCAAAAGTGTTATGTCCTAACTCACTGGATATGACATTTTGTTATCTCGAGGTAAGGATTTCCGAAAATAAAGACAATATTCGGTATTTGGGAATTTCGAGAAATTGTGCCCTAACTTATTGGGTTTCGATTTTTCATTCAACCCAAATAACCGAATATCCTTCTTAAGTTTAAATGTATGAATTTTAAATAAACACAAGCTTAGTTTCGAGGATTCGAAATGTTGTATCCTAACTCACTGGGTATGATATTTTATTCCTTCGAAATAAGCGAGTCTCGACATCTAGTTTAATTCATTCATGTTTTCAAAAAGGATCGTATTTTACAATATTTTTTTTAAATTTTTTGACTTTAAGACATTAATCAATCAATTCAGTACCAATTTTGGGCGTTACGAGGGTGCTAATCCTTCATCATGCGTAACTGACTCCCGAACTCATTTTTCTTGAATTTCGTAGACCAAAAGTCATCGTTTTAATAAATCAAAATGTTTTAACGATCAATCTCAAAGGTGACCTGATCACACCTCAAAAAAGGATTGGTGGCGACTCCATTTTCGTTTAAAAGTCGATCCCGTTTTCCAAACAAAAAAATGGTTTTGACAAGGAACATCGTCACACTATTGATCAACTTGTTGGTACTTTTGATGCTTTGTGAATATGGTATATGACATGTATAGGCTAGTGATATGATGATGTGTTTTGAGATATGATATTAGCCATGAGATTTGGCTCATGAATGATGTAAATGTTAATGTGTATTTGGCCATTTAAGTTGGCTTAAATCATAAGTTTGATAAGTGACATATGATGTATATATTGCCTTGTGTTTTGGCATGTTTGGGATGTTTGTTGTGATGATTATATGGTTGCTCAATTAGCTAGTTGTCATTTGGTGTATTATTGCTTGAAAATTGGCATGTTGTGGCTTGATTTTAAGATGATGATTTGGTATATTTTATGACATGAATTAGTCAATAAGATTATGAGAAAAATGCATAGAGAAGATAGGTGAAATTGTTGGTAATGACATATTGTTTTAGTATGTTTTGGATTATAATTTGAGTAGTGAAATTGATGGACTTTAAATGGCTTGATTTGTATATGTGCCTATAAAAGTGTTGAAATGGCACTATTTTGGTTGTTTAGGTGAGCATGAGAAAGGGTGGCAAATTGGCCTTGCATATGGTCTATTCTTGTCCACACGGGTAGAGACACGGACGTGTGTCTCAACCGTGTGTGATACACGGTCATACTACACGGTTATGTGTCCCTTGGTGTTGAGATTGAATTGAAGTCAGTATGTTCCACACGGCTTCACACACAGGCGTGTGACCAGTCGTGTGGCACAAGTCAGTATACCCCCTAATAGCATACAGCCTAACACACGGGCGTGTGACTTGGCCGTGTTACATAAGTCAGTAAACTCTACAGGATTGGCACGGCCTAGCACATGGCCTGACACACGGGCGTATGTGGCCATTTCAAAGGGTACACTGGCTAGACACACGGGTGTGTGGTCAGCTGTGTGACCTAAGTCTGTATGTATGCCCTGTTTTCACACGGCCTGAGACATGGGCATGTCTGGAGCCGTGTGAGGCACATGGCCTGTTCACACGGATGTGTGACCCTTGTATGTTTGAAAAGTTTCTAAGTTTTCAAGAATTTTCGTATGTTATCGGTTTAATCCCAAACCATTTCTAAAGCATGTTTAAGGCCTCGTAGGCCCTTATAAGGGACAATGTGTTTATGATTGAATAGTGTTTGAGAATGGATGCATAAATGTATGTTGTATGTTGTGATTTGATAAGTAATGCCTCGTAACCCTATTCCGGCGACAGAAACAGGTTAGGGGTGTTACAGCCAAGCTTATTAGTACTCCATTAGTAGCCCACTTCAGACTTTCATCAGCTTTGTGTCTGTAATCAGATGATGAGATTTATTACATGGCACATGTTCCATATTCTAGTGTAGTGGGATCTTTCATGTATGTTATGGTTTGCTCACGTCCAGATTTTTCATATGCAGTTAGTGCAATTAGTGGATACATAGTGAATCTCGGTAAAGAACACTAGAAAGCAGTTCAGTGGATTTTTAGATACTTACGAGGTACTATTGATGTTTGCTTATAGTTTGGAATAACTAGAGATGGAGTCATTGAGCATGTTGATTCTGATTTTGCTGGAGACCTTGATAAAAGAATATCTCTCACTAGGTATGTCTTTACTATTGAAGGTTGCGCAATCGGTTGGAAAGCCACTTTGCAAACTACAGTTGCTTTGTCTACTACTGAAGTTGAGTAAATAGAAATTATCGAGGCTTGTAAAGAAGCTATTTGGTTAAAGGAACTCTTTGGTGAACTCAGTAAATACCTTCAGATCAGTATAGTGCTTTGTGATAGTTAGAGTGACATCTTCCTTAAGAAAGATCAAATGTTTCATGAGAGAATAAAGCACATTGATGTTTAGTATCATTTTGTGCGTGATATTATTGCTCGTGGTGATATTGTTGGGAGCAAAGTTAGTACTCATGATAATCTTATAGATATGATGACTAAGTCACTTCCTATAACCATGTTTGAGCATTGCTTGAACTTGGTTAATGTTCATTGTTGAAGAATACCTTTCAGGGGTTTTGTGAAAGATGTGGAAAACTTGTTCGTTGAGAGTTCATGGTGAAGAACTTGTTCATTGGGAATTCGTATCAATATGGAGATTGTTAGAGCTGTATGGCCCAAATTCTAAGAGATTACTTGTAAGTCAAGTTAAATAAAATATATTTTCTTTCTAGAAGATTTAGTATTTATTAGTATAATATATTTAGCATTTATTAGCATAATATATTTAACATTGATTAGAATTAGGTTTTTTCAACCTATAAATAGATGTAGTCGAAACTCATCTTGTATCATTCAAATTCAACATTAGTGAATTTTTCCCCATTTGCCCGTGGTTTTTTTTCCGAAAGGGTTTCCACGTAAAATCTGTGTGTTCTATTTTTTTCTTTGCGATATTTCTACATTACCATTATCATTGTTCAGTTTTTAACACATGTTAAAGAAACAAAATATAGTGACAAAACAAAGGGATCTGTATACGGACCATGATGCACAAGTAGAATTCGTATAGAACTACACTTCTTCTATTTGACATTGATTAGAATATGGTTTTTTAACCTTTAAATAGACATAGTCGAAACTCCTGCTGTATCATTCGTTTTTTTAACATTAGTGAATTTCTTCTCATTTGCCTGTGCTTTTTTCCTGATAGAGTTTCCACGTAAAATCTGTGTGTTCTTATTTTTGCGATCATTCTATTACCATTATTGACATTAGTTTTAACACGATAAATTATTATTAAAAAGATCAATTTACTTTTTAATCTAATAAATAACAATTAATTTTTAAATTTTTTAAGTAAATAAGACAAAATCAAATCTAACTTTTAATATAATAATCTTCGTGAGTTGCTTTCTTATCTCTTTAATTTGAAATTCCGCTAATTTATTTGGGGAATTTACCTAAAAATACTTTTTTTAAAATTTACGGAAATGGACCTATTTTTTAATTATTTACCAGAATGGGTCGATTTATCGAAAAGCACGTCCACGTCAGCGCGATGTCAGGGGACGTGCCAGCAAAACGCGTCCCTGGGGGAACGTTTTGCCCATCTCGTTAGGGTTTTCAAGTTTTTTTAGGGTTAGGGTTAGGGTTTTTTAGGAAAAAATAATGAAATTAGGGTTTAAGGTTAATTAATTAAAATAATTTTGTGTTTAGGATTTTGGGAAAAATATATTAGCTATATAATTTTTTTTACAATAGTATCTGATAAAATAATTTTGAGAAGACGTTTCTGAAGAAATAGTATCTAAAATGCTTCAAGCAGGATGTACTGTCAGCAAGATTACTGAAAAAAGCTCCCACGTGGACGTTCTTTTTCTACAGTAGTATCTATAAAGATAATTTTGAGAAGACATTTTAGAACAAATAGTGTCTAAAATGCTTCAAGCAGGATACATTATCAGCAAGATTACTGAAAAAATCTCCCACGTGGATGCTCTTTTTCTACAGTAGTATTTGAAAAAATAATTTCGAGAAGATGTTTCTGAACAAATAGTGACCAAAACGCTTCAAGCAGGATGTACTTTCAGTAAGATTATTGAAAAAAGCTCCCACATGGACGCTCTTTTTCTACAGTAGTATTTGAAAAGATAATTTTGAGAAGACGTTTCTGAACAAATAGTGTCCAAAACGCTTCAAGCAGGATGCACTGTTAGTAAGATTACTGAAAAAAGCTCCCATGTGGACGCTCTTTTTCTCCAGTAGTTTCTATTTGCCCTTAGACTATAAATGAGCCAAATTTCATTCTCAGGTTGCATAAGTTACAGAAATTAAGGCAAAAGTAGAATAGAAACTGAAGATGAGTGAACGTACCAGTGCTGTTATTTACTATAATGGTGAGGTCTGTGACACCGAGAACGGCGTTATTTTATTATCGAAGAACACAACGCGACTAGTTTTTAACCAGAACATAGATTTGACAGAACTTCGTAAAAGAATTAGGCATAAAATCTTCGGAACGACGCCAATGAAAGTTTTCTCTATTAAGTATAGATTTTGTGCTTCGGTTGACCCCGTGAGATATGACTCATTCGACATCAAAGGTCCTCGTAGCTTGGAGGCAATGGTGCAGACTCATCTTGCTAGTGGATCACCCTATCTTGAGGTATATGTACAATTTTCATTGCCAAATGATGAATTTTTTACTTCAACATCTACTACTATTCGAGAGGAATACACGACCCCAAGCCGACACTCTGTTAGTAGGAGGTAGAATATGGAAGTGCCCGTGCTTGTGGCAGTATGAAAAACACAACCCCTGCACGATACTTGGTTGGTGGATGGGACATGTATATCGGTGGGTCGATGTTCGATGCTAAAAATAGGTATTGGAGAACGACATCAACTTCTAGTAGTTGGCAATCCACATATGATTGGGGACGTTTTGAAACTTGTTTAAGAAGGGATAATGTACTCCCTACGATATCCACCGGTGAGGGGACCTCGTTCGTTACAGATGATAGTGGGTCAGATGATGAGTCCGATGTGGATCCACCTCGAAAGCCCGGCCCCGATGGTGCAAAAGTTATGCTATTTTCTGAACCGGAGCTTGTTCCAACTATACTTGAAGATGTTGAAGGGGGTTCAGATGAAGAAAAAGAAGATCTGCGATTCAGGGCGTACTCGCCTCCAGCCCATATGCATAATGTCGATCTATATCAAGATGATGCGTTGGAGTTTCCAGATCTACCACACAGAAGGCGTGACCGTACAAGTTCGTTATTGGATTCAGGTGAATTGGAAGTTGGTAAGGAGTTTTCCAATAAAGTTAGTTTTCTTGGTGTATTGAAACAACATAGCATCAAGAACGGGGTTAACTACAACGTGGTTAAATCCAAACCCGATAAGTATGAGGCCAAGTGTGCAGTGCAAGACGATACATGTTCATAGAAAATCATGGCCTCGTTGAGGAAAATGACAGGCTTATGGGAGATAAAAAAGTACAAAGGTCCACATACATGTGTTGCCTGTACAATATCACTAGATGTTTAGGGTTTTTGAATAATACTGATATTACATAATGTTGTATTATTTAACGTACTTCATTGACAGGTGTTTCACAAAATCATCCCAAAATGGATTCAGATATGTTAGCTAGCTTAATAATATTGACGGTGAAGGCGGATTCCAAGACTTCAGTGCCGGTTTTAATTGCCAATATTCGTAGCCAATTGGCGTACACGCCCTCTTACCGCAAGACTTGGATAGCTAAGCAGAAGGCATTGGAAAAGTTGCATGGTCGGTGGGACGCTTCATATAATGAAGTGTGGCGGTGGTGTCAGGTGCTGGAGAGATATGTCCCAGGCTGCATAATAGACCTTGAAACGGCACCTGCGTACTACAACGATTGATTGCTCCGTGGATGCCAAGTGTTCAAGCGTTTGTTCTGGGCCTTTAAGCAATGCCGAGACGTATTTTTATACTGTAAGCCATTGGTACAAATTGACGGTACCTTTATATATGGTAGATATACCCATCGGCTATTGCCAGTTGTGGCACAGGATGGCAGTGGGAGAACCCTTCCAATTGTGTTTGCAATAACACCGGGGGAGTCAGCTGATGATTGGGATTTCTTTCTATCTAGGTTAAGGAGGCATGTCTGCCCCCAACCTGCTATCTGCGTTATATCGGATCAGAGCCCTGGAATACTAGTCGTAATTGAGCAACAGGTAAGCTTATGGCATCGCACATACCATCGGTGTTGCCTAAGGCATGTTGCATCCAACTACTACGGACAACACCGGTCTACAAGTGAACGACGACAAGTAACCAATATGGGTATGTAATCTCTATTAATATAATTTCGTTTGTAATATTCAATTTATTCTTAATGGAAAAGTGGTATGTAATATTCACTATCAACTTATATTGGCAGGGTACGAGATCAATAAGGACCGTTTTCATGAGATGTTGGCAATTTTGTGTTCAGTTAATGAAGAAGGCGCAAACTACCTATGCAACATATCTTTTGAACAATAGACACAAGCATACGATGGCGGCCTACGATATGGTCATATGACCTCAAACCTGGCTGAATGCATAAATTCTGTTCTAAAAGGAACGCGTCATTTTTCGATAACACGGCACTATTTTCGAAGCGAGCAGTGAGTTATAAAGGCCAAAAGCAGGGAGGCCATGTATGGTGCGCGAAGGTATTGCAAGAAATTAACAAGGCGAAGGCACGGGCCAACACCATGCACACAACGTGTCACAATCGTGACAACCTATGGTTTCGTGTGACGGAGTTTGACAGACCGAACCAATGTTATTGGCGGGCAATATCGTGTACACTTGAGAAATAGGACCTGCAACTATGGGATATTTGACGCACTTCATTATCCATGCGCTCATGTAATTGCAACTTGTCAGATTCTCTGTCTGGATCCCATGAGCTATGTCGACGAAGTGTACAAAATAGAATACATTTACAACGTGTGAAGACACGTATTCCCACCAGTTCCAGATGAACATAAGTGGTCGTCTGTATCGCTTGCTCCGTTTAAGCTGTTACCGGATAGAGAACTACGTCGCAAACCAAAGGGTTGACCTTGCTCGACTAGAATACGTAACAATATGAATATCCAAGAAACTACCAACCAACGAAAGTTGTGCGGATGGTATAGAAACCCAGGCCATACAACTCGCTTATGTCCAAATTGGAATAGTTGACAGTTTGTTGTAATAAAATTATGTTGCATTATTTATATTTTATTAAAAATATAAAAATATTAAAAATATTGCCTAATTCAAAAGAACTTTTATTTTATTAAAAATATAAAAAGTAAATTATAATTGAAATATTAAAAATAACTTTTATTTTATTAAATAAAATAATATAAAAAATTTTGTACAAATATATTAACAAAAATCAATGTTGGTACCGGTCGGAATCAGTGCCACATGAGGGTGGTCGATGGTTACGAGCTAGATTCCTTCTTGGTTCAGCTTTCGGCGAGGCTTGTGGTTGCTCCGGCGGGGACTGTGGTTCCTCCGGCAGGGGATCTGGTTGTGGGTGTTGGGAGGATGACCCACCTTGATAGAATAATGATTGCGGAGATGTTTGGTGTTTGAATCCCATAAGGCGATGAGGATTGGTAAAAAGAAGAGCTCCCCGATGGCGCCTCGTGCGATCCCTCATGCGACGGTGGCCTATAGATCGACGGTCCACTCGGAGTAATCAGGAACGGAGATGAACCAGGTCATGCATTCCAACCTGCCATAGGACTGGGAAAAGGAAACATATAAGGGTTAGGATACATATAAGAGCTAGGATACGCACCTGGCATAATCTGAAAAGGCTGTGATGTGGGTGTCGTCGGCTGAAGTGTTGGGCCCGGTGACTGTGTGGGCACTGTTGATGGGCCCGGTGATTGTGTCGGCGTTGTTCATGGGCTCGTCCCATCATCCATTTTCCTTGGATTTAAAGGGCCCTGTCGTTCCATTTGTACACAAATTTGCCGTTGCCTCTCCTCTTCCGACAATAAATATGGCTTGCCATTGATCCTAAACCATGGCATGCATTCCGGCACGCACGCTAACTCAGGAACGATGATCGGTTCTCGAGTAGGTATATAATCATACCGATTTTCCCACATTTCAATATATGTTGACCAAAATCTCGGCCAATTTGTATGCAACTGCCGTAAGTCTACTTTGTACTCATCATCAAGCACTTCAGGTGTCACGAGAATCGGTTGTTAGAATTCAAATTGTTGCAATACTCTATTTGACTGGTGCATCTCCACGGTGGCATAGTTGACCAATGGGACCTTCACATGCCAAATGTTCGGATTTTGAAAGAATTCATCTAAAATTACTGCCCTAATTGCCAGATCCTCGTATGGTGTCCATTGAAACTATATGAACATGATAAAAATATTAGTTATATTAGTTATATACATAATACTAAATACTAAATATAATATACTAAATACGAAACGACTATTTTATTATGTATATATATATTTTTTAATACTTACTTGTGCTTCCGACTGTTGGTCTAATAGAAACCTTATATCTTCAAGCGAGGTAGGTATTCCAACATAACTAGCCGAATGGTTCCACCTAATTAAATAAATTTTTAGCATATAATTATATTTTAAATCTACGTAATAATTGTAAAATCTAATATTAAATTTACCTCGTTATGAGTGAGAATGTATATGGGTGGTCCACTCAAGGATGAAAAAATGGAAAGCGAAATCATACCCATGATTGTAGTAATGATAGGCAACATCCGATTTTGGCTTTATTCGGTCGCGGCGCCTCGCACATCTCCCTGTACAATTTTGCTAACACGGCAGACCCCCAACTAAATTCACCGGCTGCTCTAAAATCAGCGAGTTTCAGCAGCCATCTCAGATGTACGAGGTTTCGTGGCAAGTCCGGCATCAGATAGCCTCCAGTCATCTCACGAATGTATGCCCGAGCATATCATATTCTTTCTAATTTAGTCGAATCATTATCCAGCTCCGGGAATGTGTCTCGTAACCAGGCCATCTCAATCCGACCTCTGTTAATATTATCCAGAATAGTACCCAAAAGCTCGTAGCATACGGCTCCCCAATCAGCAGAAGTTGTGGACCCGGTGACTATGTACCCATCCACCGGCAATCTCAATTGCAACTGCACGTCTTCCAGAGAGATAGTACACTCTCCGCATAGAAGATGGAAAGTGTTTGTCTCGGGTCTCCACCTCTCTATCAACGCACTGATTAGTTTCGGGTCCAACTTGCACCCTCGGCCTATCGTGGCCACGTGCCAAAAACCCGCTTCCCGCAGGTAATTCTCTATCAATGGCGATGGCGGACCAGGCATATTACGAATATAGCATTGCAACACCTGATCTACAGACTGTTATAAAAAAAATATAAAATTAAAATTAATTAAAATTGCATAAATGAAAAAAATATTAAATAGTATTGAAAAATTAAAATTATAACTTATCATTGTCATTTGATCGACGAATATGTGTTTATTATCGAGACGAATTAATTCTCCGACCATTGCTAACACGATCGAATATTTTTTAATTTAAAAAAAACTAATTTAAAAAACTTTTAAACAGGGCTTTTTTGTAAAAATTAAAGGACTTTTGTGAAATTTGAGAGGAATTTGAAAGAAATTTGAGAGAAATTTGAGAGGACTTTTGTGTGAAAAAAATGAAAGGGAGCTTTTATAGAATTTTTTTTGACTGTTGGAGGCTAAACGGTCAAAAAAAATTAGCCATTGGAGGTTAAAAACACGAGCAAAACGCTCCCCCAGGGACGCGTTTTGCTGGCACGTCCCCTGACATTACGCTGACGTGGACGCGCTTTCGGAGAAAACGGCCCATTCCTGTAAATAATTAAAAAATAGGTTCATTTCCGTAAATTAAAAAAAAGTATTTTTAAGTAAATTACCCAATTTATTTTGCAATCCATAATTTTGTAATAAGATATTATATTAAAAAGAATAAGCAATCATTTTTTACTTTATCAAAGTAATTGATGATTTAAAAAAATAAATTTTTTTGTTTTTCAATGTATATATTGGAGAGAACCCAATAATTAATATTTTCTATTTTGTAAACTCATTAAAAAATAAATATTAGTCAAAAATTCTAAAGCTGCTCTATACTAAAAAAAATGAGAATACTAATTTTTTTTATTCAATAGGTCGTAATGATTTGGACATCGCCACGTTTCCATATTAGTATCCGTTGGTGATTTAGACTTCCGTATTAACTCCCAAAATTGTCTACAACAACAGTTGGCGTTTTTAACAAGAAGAAAAGCACATATTTGATTGGTTGGCTGCAAACTACTAAGAGACGTGTTTGTCGGTTATATCACCACTTTGTAACTGTCATGTTACATTAGTGGAAAAAAAAAAATAAAAAGTTTATAAATTTGTCTCAATTCTGACACTGCGTTATACAGGCCGTTTCACTTTCACTCACTCCCACTCACTCTATTTCTCTCTGGTAATTGCTGGTAAGTTCTTCGATCCAAATTAGGGTTTTTTTTAATTTGGGTTTAGGGTTTAGTTTTTTTTTAAGTTTTGATCTATATTTGTAATAAGTTTTAGCTTTGATCTTTACTTTAAAAGTGAAAAATGAAATGAAAATGATAATTTTTATTATGTAATTTCTATTCATTTGGTTGACTTTACGAATGATTACACAGCAATCGGATTTGTTGAAAGATGGCTGAGGGTTCAGCTGCAGTTCCCAGCACTGAGTTGTTGGAATGGCCGAAGAAAGATAAGCGTCGGTTCCTTCACGCCGTGTACCGTGTTGGCGATCTTGATCGTACCATCAAGTAACATTTGCTTTTTTATTTCTAGTAGTATGATGTTCTTAAATTTTCACTTTCTTTGTTAAGTTTTAATGCTACAAATTTGTATTTAGGTTCTACACTGAGTGTTTTGGGATGAAATTGTTGAGGAAAAGAGATATTCCTGAAGAGAAATACTCCAATGCCTTTCTTGGGTTTGGCCCAGAGGAGTCTCATTTTGTTGTTGAGTTAACATACAGTACGTTTATGTTATCCTTGTATTTTTATAGTGAAATATTTTCTGCAAATGGCTTTTGTTATATCTGTAATGCTTGGAGCTTGCAAATTTTTCTTTTTGTCAAACAGTTAAAATATCGATTCCTTTTATTCAATATATGTTATAGATATCTGCTACATCTATTGTGGCATACTTCGCTACTGTTAATCTAAAGTGTAAACTTCTTTGACCTCTGAGTTAAAAGCTTTTATTCTTCTCTACAGATTATGGAGTAACATCGTATGATATTGGAACTGGTTTTGGGCATTTTGCAATTGCAACACCTGATGTAAGTTTCAAACATTTGGATACTCAAACAAAAGATTCATTGAGAATGCTGATATATATATATATATATATATTTCCATTTTTGTATTTTAGGTCTACAAAATGGTTGAGGACATCCGTGCAAAGGGTGGCAATATTACTAGAGAGCCTGGTCCAGTTAAAGGTGGATCCTCTGTTATTGCTTTTGTGAAGGATCCTGATGGTTATATTTTTGAGCTCATCCAAAGAGCTTCTACTCCTGAGCCACTCTGTCAAGTAATGCTTCGTGTTGGGGACTTAGACCGCTCTGTTAAGTTCTATGAAAAGGTAGTGCAAAGTAAAATAACCTTTTTTCTTGGCTTTTGTTCTCTAACTAATCTTATTGTTCAATTTGAACGCAAATTCATCGTGCCTAGACTTTGAGTGCATGAATCACTTAGATGAAAATTTTATTTATTGGAGAATAATCAATTAGTCATAAACAGTCTCTGGATCTAATTGATTACTGGCGGTTAATGCTCCAAACTGTTTTCTTTTTCCTTCTTTTGAGTTGGTAATGGCCTTGCTTTTATCCGTCTATTTCTTTGCAGGCGTTGGGAATGAAGCTAGTAAAGAAGGTCGATAGGCCTGAATATAATGTAAATTCTGTCCTACTTGGCTTTTTCTATTTATATTATTAGCTTAGAAGGATATGTAAAGCTTATCTTCTAGCTGCAGAGGAAGCCTAACTCTGGTTTTTGTTACGTGTGCTTGACAGTACACCATAGCCATGATGGGGTATGCAGAAGAACATGAGACTACTGTTCTTGAGTTGACTTACAATTATGGAGTGACTGAATATACCAAGGGAAATGCATATGCACAGGTCTGTTTTTAACTCTATACTTAGCTATATCCTTGCAGATAAAAGTCTCTGTTACTACTGATTCCATTGTCCTTTTTGGGTGACTATTTTCCTTATTCCAGGTTGCTATTAGCACTGATGATGTATACAAAAGCGGTGAGGTTGTGGAACATGTTATACAAGAGCTTGGGGGAAAGGTTACTCGAAAACCTGGGCCAATTTCTGGGATCAACACTAAAATTACCTCTTTCCTAGATCCTGATGGCTGGAAAACTGTAAGCTTTTAGTACTACTGGCAACTTCTCCGTCTGCACTACTTTCATGAGAATTTATAAAGAATAATAGATTATGATGGCTGAGTGATAGATTACAAGGTTGAATCATAAATAGGAATCAGGAGAGATACGATGGCTGAGTGATAGATTATGAAAACATATTGTCATGGCGCATCCATGTCTCAACCAAACTAGATCATGAATTAGAGCATAACATAAAATGTTTTGAGTGATTCGTGTTATAAGAAGCCTTTTATGTTGACAAGTTTATAATATGGTTTTGCTTTGTGTCTGCAGGTTCTGGTTGACAATGAGGACTTTCTGAAGGAACTCAAGTAGGCACTAAGCAAGAGTAATGCTACTATATGAATAAATCAGTATCTTGTTGTGTTAGCGAGCAGATATGTCTGTTAAATATGATGTTTGTTATGCGACCTGAACCATTTTCCACTTGTATCTGTTGTGGATTCTAGTATGTCGCATAGCTATCAGCAGTTATGCTACGATTTACATCCCAGTTTTTTAGATGTGGTCAATAAAAAGATGCACTTGGACCGTTATGCCTTGATAATGTTATAGTCCAAATCTGTAAATTATACGGTTGCGATGATCCATTGGGGCATCTCTGCATTTCTTGTCTGATAAAATGAGGCTTGTGCAAACGATAGGAAACTGTAATGGAGTTAAAATAAGGTAAATTATACCAACAGTTAATCAATGTTGATGCAACTGACAAAACAATCATTCTGTTTTTAATTTAGTCATTCAATTTTTAAAAAAATAACAAATCAATCATTTTTATGTAATGGAAAAGTGGCATGACATTTAATGGACTTCTTGCTGTCATTAATTGGCCAGCCTGAGGGTTAGCATCAGTTTAAACAGTCTCATTTAAGAGTTTAGGGTTTAAGTAATAGAAGAAGAAAAAAAAGGAGAAGAAGAGAAAGAATAAGAGAAAAAATGGAGATGTCGATCATGATTTTGGTGTGCTATTGTGGAAACCCAGCCAATTTAAAGACTTAGGTTTTAGTGTGCTATTGTGGAAATCTAGCCAATTCAAAGACTTAGGTTGTTGGGCATTTAGGTTGGAAATGCAGGTAATGACACTAAAAATCTGGTCCCTGACAATATAAATTGTTGCCAAAGGCCTGAAGACAAGAGGTACAAGAAGCCTGTTTCAGTTTTTAATGAGACAACTTCTGATTTAGCAGGGGAAATTGTTGCAGCACTATCAGCAGCTTAAATAGTATTTAAATAAGAGAACGAATATTCACAAAGATTGATTAAAAAAGCAGAGCAGATATATGAGATTGATTAAAAAAGCAGAGCAGATATATGAGATAACTGCAAAAGAAGATCAGATTCACAGCCATAACTTACATCGCCATTGATGCTTGTGGAGGAGAAGCAAGAAAGCTTTACGGATCATCCGGGTACAAAGATGAGTTGGTCCGGGCAACAACTTGGTTGTTCTTTGCTACAGGGAACCGTGCTTTTCTCGACTATGCCACCACAAACTTTGCTGCAGCAGCTGACGATGAAACAACGACTGACAAAGGGATCTTCTATTGTGCTGAAGGTGAAGATGGCTACACTCTCGAGATCGAAATCCTAATATACTTTTGGGAGCAATGGTAGCCGGACCAGATCAATTTGATGACTTCTCTGGTGAAAGGGAGAAGACATGGTTCACAGAACCGAGCAAAGCAGGTAATGCTGGTCTAGTTGCAGCACTCATTGCACATCATGACCCTCCTACTCGATCTTCTGCTTCTAATGGCCCTAATTTAGGCCTGGACATTGTGGGAATCTTTGAAAAAGTTCATTTGGATTCTTAAATTCATTAACCACATTGTACTTTGAAAATAGTTGACATTCTCCCTTGTAATTACAAACGGATAAATGCACGAGATGGTAATTAGGGTTTTTTTCGCAAGAGAAATGCTTAGGCTCTACATCTATCTCCACTTTTGCAGGTGCCAACAATGTCATTTATGGTATGAACCACATTTGTATACTAAAATTTGCAGCCCAAGAATGAGGTAAAAGATAAAGCAAACAGCACATTCTTTGAAACTCCAAATTTCTGAAGAAAACATTTTAGATTATGGAGCCTAGATAACTAAAAAATAATCATGAAAAAGCAGTAAAAACAGCACCAAATTCCAACTAAAGACCATTAAAAATGCCAAATAGAATAAAAACAGACCCTTCCCATCTTACAAAAACAGTTGCATATGCAAATGAACATGAAAAACCAGTTCATTTTACCCAAATAGAAAGCTTCAAGATAAGCCCTGCTGTAGATCATATAAAAATTCAATTCATCATTACTGCAAGTTAGCAACTAAAATACTTGAATTAGTTCAATTTCCAAAAGACCTGAACATCAATTTTGACGAGAATAAAATGATAACAGTTAAGGCCATGCATCATTTCCAAATGGGGAGCTTCCTGTCAGTTCATTCCATTTACTCATATGGAGCATACTCTGGGTTACATTGCGATGAGGAAATAGCAGATTTAGTCCAGACAACATCAACTGCTTCTCTTCTATTAATCATTGTGGCCCTAAATCCTAACCATTGATATCTTTTGTTGTCTTTTTTTCTCTCTAAACCCAAAACCCAAATATCAATTCTTCAACCTTCAATCAATTGTCCAACCCTAAACCGTAAAATGTTAATCCCAATCGACTTTTTTTTTCTCCTTAATCTCAATTAATTTGTCTTTTTTTTTTACCTTAAATCAATCATTTTGTCCAAGTGGCAAATTAACTGGTTACGTCAATTGTCCCGTTAAACATGTGATAAAAAATGTTAATAGATATAAAAAAATGTTAATAGATTTTTATCCAAAAAAAAAAATGTTAATAGGTGACTGATTTGTCACTTTTCGATATTATTAATGACTGATTTGTCACTTTTCGATATTATTAATAACTGATTTGTTATTTTTCAAAAGTTGAGTCACTGAATTAAAAACAGAGTGTTTTATCAGTTGCATCAAAATTGATTGACTATTGGTATAATTTACCCTTTAAAATACAACTAAATATACTTTGTAAGAAACCCGAAATCCAATCTTAATTTGCAAAGATTTAAAAGGACCTCGATAGGTATCAATTGTATAACTGTGATTTTGGATGAAATTTCACATGGGACAGCATCCTTTAGGAGGATGAAGAAACACCATGGGGGCTAAAAAGAATGGAAAGAAAGAGTGGATCATGTCGAAGAAGCTTTTGAACTAATAAAGTAAAGCTTTCAACATATTCCAGGAAACTCTTCATCCATCTTCAGCAGGACTTGTATGTACATTGCCTGTGGGGGTTGAACCGTCACCATCTTGCTGGTTTGACAGAAAAATAAATATATTGACAAAATGTACTCTCCCTTGGAGGGCAGGGGGTAATCCATCTATAGAACTTCATCCATCGGATAGCAACCGAGGACTCGGAGAAATCTGGCATATTCCTGCCAAACAAAACAATTCATCTTCAGATTCACATTCTGAGTGTGAATTAAGAGAAATGAGAAGGGCAATAAAAATTGACCGTGTACGTTCATAGTCTATTAAGAACCTATGTTTCCATTTTTTCTTAACCATATGGCAAGGAATTATAAGGTGGAAATAGTTGACACACCAATGAGATCTCGACATGCTAATAAGAAGCAAATGCGAATAATCTTTGAAACATTGTGGTTGATTACAAAGTGGAATTATGTTGTTATTACATGCAAGCATTATTCGACACATGCCATTTTGAACAGTTTACTAAAGCTGACATCAAGTTCCTATAAAATGAGAACAGAGATGGATCCAAACATGATAAAGATGTGAAAATAGAAACTTCAACATGTATGATCCACGCAATGTAACTATTGACCTTGGTACAAAAACATGGATTCCAAGTGCTTCTGGTAGGAAAATATAGACCATTACATGTTACAGATGTAATAAAAGAGTGTGAAACAACTGACCTGTAAATGTTCCAAAGCATTTTGAGCACGTTTTTCTGCCATAGAAGCTTCAAAGTCTATGTAAAAAAGATAGTCGAAGTACCTGGCACCACACAACAACCAGATCAATAGTTTTAATTTAACTACTTTTTTGTTTGTTATGATAATCTCCATGTCAAATGTATTATTATGCCCTGATTTTTCATTTGAAGTAGTGCTGTTAACATCTTTCTTTTGATCCTGTTTAACCATTCATATTTTATTAGGCTGCGACACCTCGGAAAATAGTGGAATATTACCCACTGCTCGTCAGATGTATATTAATTTACTAAGATCCAGTTTACAATGGTAGATATCAATGAATATAAAAACTTACTTGGCACTCCCTTTGTTAGAATCGTCGACCACCCTTAGAGGACGCCCTTTTTGAGGTCGAGACTCTATCTGAAAATTGATCCAAGAGGCAACATAACAATCAGAGTCTCCTCACATTACAATATAAGACAAAGATGAACACTTTGTTATAATTACCTTTGACAAATTAATACCCCTTAGGGAGAACACAGCCAAAGCCTTAAATAGCATGCCAGGACCTTCTTCTAGAGTAAAAACTATGCTGGTCTGCGAAGTAAAGATTATCAACAAAAAGGAAACACTGATTCATTAAATAAAATAGAAGTGGCTAAGTTCAAGGAGTTATACCTTATAAAGCCCGTCAGTTCCAGGAATTATGGGTTCTCTTGTGAGTACCAAATACCTGGTAACATTATCATCCTCGTCCTGATGCATTATACCAAACCAAATTGGCTTTGTCAGAAAAATAAAATAAATAAGAGGAAATGCTATTCCAAGCCTATGATACCGAAACCAATTCATTGTTATTAAGCCAGCATTCGCCTTCTTCAAGGAATCTATGTGACACTAAAGAGGGGCAACAAAAATGAAGGTTTGACCTGGACTTTTTCTGCAAGAATGTCAAGCCCATATAATGCAGCGGCTCTAGCACTTGCTATTGCACCCATATCCCTTCTTCCACTCGAAGCAACTATCTGTTCAAGTATCTTAGTATGCAGAACATCATGAAAAATAAAACAAGAAATGACAAATTAGTATGAGGTCGTCTCCAAATGTACCTTAGCAGCACCAGCAGAATCATCAGCACTGACTCTAACAATGCCCATTTTGGTAAGTGCCATCTCACATTGAGCAAGTGCCTGAAAAAGAGTAACACTAAGACTTCAAGAATCTGAATCCCCAACTTCAACATGAAGTTCGCATATTTGATAAAGTAAATTCCTAAGTGAGCTAATACATTTTTTACCAGTATATCCTGAAAGATAACTTCCAGAACAAACAAAAAACTAAAACAATATTGGAATCTGAACATAATTAACCTGGGGATGGCTTAAAACACGTTTCACTTCCTGCTTTTCAACACCAGGCAATGCCAAGAGGCAATGGTTAACCACCAACAGTACCTCCCTCACGATGTGTAGCCTATGCCGGAGGAGTAAATCATAATTACGGTGTAGGCTACCACCGACAGAATTCTCAATAGGGAGAACTGCTTTATCCACCAACCAAAGTTCAACTGCCTGTTAAAAGAACGAAAACAATATAACCGAGAAAATTTCAGCATAGGTTCATGCAGTAAAAAAATACCAATAAAGTACTTATCATCCGAACATTGAATGCTGCTTCAAATTGGTCACATGGCACAGTCTCACAATTAGGGTATGCTTTAAGGGCAGCATCCTCACCATATGCACCTGAGATTCCCTAAAATAAGTAATAGCCAACATAAGTATAGCAAGAAACACTTTGGGCATTCCACCAAAGAATGAATAAGTTTCAGACCTGAAAAGCAACCCGCACATTTGAACCATCATCAGGAAATGGAGATAGATCGGTTTTGGACAGAGGTTCTACAAAACAGTTACGTATTCAATCTTAGAAATTGCATTGACCAAAACCCTGTAACGGTCCAAGTTATTAAAATTAAGACACAATACCTTATAAAAGAATAATACAAGAAAATTGGAAATAAATTTATAGAGCACGTCCACGATCAATGAAATCACTAGATCATACAAGTACACAGTCCAACCTAATTAAATTACATCTGAATAGGAAAGATATTCATTGTATACAAATATGAATTAATCCCGTCCTAGATCACGTAACGGTTATACTCCTTTATCCGTACACGTGCAGAGTGAGTACATTTGGGAGTCATTCAAACCTTGAACAACTCAAGGTCATCCACGTGACAGTACCATCCCATCCCATTGGCTTGACATTATGCATGATACTCAAAAGTTCCAAAAAAGAATGTTCCTCCTACTCATAACTACACATGTTAGCAGAAGATGTTGTTCGTAAAAGTAAGCGATGCATGATTCAGTACAAACTTTTTATGTCCGGCTTCAAGCGAACATAACTAAAGATCATAAGCATCAAAAGTCATCAACAAAGTAAATCTCAACTGCCAAGCTAGGAATGTGTATTTACTTTCTTGCTAAACCACCGGTTCCATGGGACCGAATAGTCCAAAACAGCTCCAAGCAGGAGACAACAGCAGCCATCTTCTATCTTTACATAGCTACATAACCTTGAAGCACATTCAAAAAACTGACATTGAATATAGTTGGCCTCATAAATGTAATTCTACATATCAAATGAAACATCATTTATCCTAATGAATGTTCCAACTGTCCATTATTCAAACTCATTCAAAGTAGAACCTTTCATTTAGCTATAAACACTAGAACAACAAATGGATTCTTTTCAACCTCAATCAAAATATTTGCATCAAAACTTAAAAATGAAATGAACATTATTTCCATCTATAATTCATTAATGCTAATTTATAGAACAAAGAATAGCTTCCACCACATCTAAAATTCATACAACAACAACTCAATAAAATTATAGGAAGAGGATTATAAAAAAAATAAAAATTAAAACCCAATATTAGTTGAAAGTACTAGAACCGAGTTAGCTTACTAGGAAGAAGATTCAAGTCCTTGTGAAACCCCCTTGAGATTGTGTTCCCATCTTTATCAATCTTCCCAGTGGGAGATGTCTTGGCCCCAGGCTTCTCGTCTTCAACAAGACAAATAGCACTTTGTGCTGAAGCACCCAAAGCACAGCATTCCAATCTAATAGGCCTCAAATCCAACACAATCCTACCTCGGCTATACCCCAAAGCTGGTATCTCAAGAAGAGACTGAGGCTTTTGAGAACAAAAGAAGATCGGAACACACTTCAAAGCCATCCAAAAATACAAGAAATCTCAAAAACCAAATAACACACAATGCCAATGTCCTACTATTTTTCTATCAAAAGAACAAGAAAAGGCCAAAACTTCAACCTCTCAATGAGTGAAAAAAAGAATCAAGTTTGGTGGTGCGGTGTTGTTGGTGAAACAGAGTGAGAGACAACTTGAAAGGAGAATGCAGGTTAAGTATGAATGGACCCCATAACACAAAACTACTCAAAAAAGAAAAGCCCAAACTTTTTTTTCCCCTTCTTTTCAACTGATAAATCAAACAAATGTTACTGGTAATTCAAAGAACTTGGGTAGACTAGAAAAAGGAAATGGTAGTTGGGAAAGGAAAGTTGGCTACACGTTTCCTTAGATTAGAGGGTGTTTGACGTCAAAGAAGGAAAGGAAAAAAAACAAAGGTGAAGCCAAGCAATCCAATGAGTGAAACCTGGGTACTGGGAACAACTATATCACCACCAAACCCTCCATATATGATATTAAATAGAGGAGAATAGGAAGGGTATAATCAGGGAATGGTTTGGAAACCTGGAAATGGCCTTCCAAATTTCACAATAATGGCTGAGCTGGCTTAAACCATAACATTAAATTGTATTGGGGAAAAAAAAAAATTAGATAGTACATTCTTCCAAATGTTTTTTGTAGCGTTATCAAAATCCAGTTTAGGCGTTACTAAAGTTATTTAAATAAAATATCTCAATTTTGGATTATTTTTTTTAAGAAATCTTATCCCTTGTATTTTTCTTTTCCCTAATTTCACTTTTATTTAAAAAATTTTATTTATTACAACACACTCAAATTCATATTCACTTATTTTGATAAATTTCAGTATTTTATAGGTGAATTGCCAAATAGAACTGGAACTCTCAATTTTTTATTTAAAATATTTGTTGATTTTTTTTAAAAAAAAGGTTTTTGTATTATAAATCACTTTATATTTTGTTATTTTATTCAAAAGTAAATAAATTAGAGTAAATTGGTTATTTTTTTAATATCTATTTATTTTTATTATTAAAAATTAGTTTATATATGTCAACATGAAGTACATGTGGCACACCATGTATAATTATTTAGTTATTTCATCAGTCAAGTCAGTTTTTAATAGTAAAAAAATATATTTTTTAATAGAAATGATCAGTTTGATTTTTTATTTAACTATAAGAACTAATTTAAATTAGGTTTGATCATAGATCGGGCCATTCGCCTAGACCTGAAAACTTGCTTGAAAAAGTGGGAGAGTTTTGGACAAAAATATAGATACAAAAAATTGGACTTGGACAAAAAATAACTCCCGTTTTCTAAATGGGTTGGGCCTAAGGTAATATTTTTTTGCCTGGACTTAACCCAGCCCGAATCTACCTAAAAAAATTTTCTGTTGCTGTTTGTTGTCATTTTGCTGTTGTTTTGCTATCATTTTGCTATTACATTGCTACTATTTTGTTGTTATTGTTTGGATATTGTATAACTCTTATTTTATTGTTAATTTTGCTACTATTTTAGAGGTATTTGCTTGCTAAGTTGCAATTATCTTAGTATTATTTAAGTATAAAGATTTTTTTTAATGTATTTATAATTTATTGAGAAACATTTATTTTAATATTTTTAATATATTTGATGTATTGTATTTTTTAAATTTGTTTTTATATAAAAAAATAATATAAAAATTTTCAATATGGGCAGGCCAGGTGGGCTCGAGTTTAGTATTTTTTATTTGAGTCAAGTTTGAGCAAAATTTTAGGACCATTTTTTGAGTCGAGCTTGGGTATAAAATTTGACATCGGTCTGGCCCATGATCAAGTCTAATTGAAATTTACTCATTTTTTTAATAAGATACAATTTAATTCTTGATATAGGAACTTTTTATGATACTTTTATGCAATTTTTTTTAATGTACCTTATTTATTAATTAAAATCAATAATATAGTACATAATCAAGTTGTGGATGTCGTACGGCAAAGGATTATCTCTATTTAGTAAGGTGATGGACCATACACTACTACTAGATTGGCACCTAAAACAAAAAGCTACAAATTCAAAACGAGGCACTGGGCCTTTATATCAGCTAAATATCCACCTAAACCAGGCAGATCCATTTCAATTCTTCTTAGCTTTCTAACACTGTTGGTCGAGTCATTTTCAATTTAACATCGATACAAAATTTAGGCCCATTTTTAGACTTACCTTCAAATTTAGGCCATCGGTATTAATTTTTTATATTATTTTTAATATAAAATTAATTTAAAAAATATAATACCTCAAATATTAAAAGTAAATATTTCTTAAACATTTGAAATATATTAAAAAAATTTATACTTAAATAACACTAATATATTTCCAACTAAGCAAGCAAATGCCTCTAAAATAATAGTAAAATTAATAATAAAACAAGGGTTATATAATATCCAAACAATAACAACAAAAATAGTAGTAATATAATAGCAAAATAACAACAACAAAAAAAAGTTTAAGCTGATCCGTATCCGACTCTAACCAAAAAGTCCTATTGAGACTCGACCCGTTTAGAAAACGAGCCTTATTTTTTGCTCCAGTCCATTTTTCGAGCCTGGACGAATGACTCACATTAGATCTACTTATAACTCATGGGTTGCCAGGTTGGGTTTAATAATTTTAAAAATCTTTGTTATATTTTAGTTTCTTCATTTTTGCTTACTCTTTTCATTTTTACTTTACATTAAAGCTTTTCGATATCTGTTTTCTGTCTCCAAGTTGATATACACTCTGTAATTTTCATTTTTTTCAGCTTTATTTTTAAAGTATTTGACATAGCATATTATAAGAATTAAATTAATTTTTTTAAATTTTTTAACCAAATAAGTAAAAATTAATTTGATAACCTTTAAAATATTTTCAAAGAGTTACAAATTTAAGCCCTAGAAAAAATGGATGAACGCTCTATTGAGAAACAAGATCACTTGGAACATAGCACCAAGAAGGTTAAGACAATAGATCTTTTTTCTACACCGCCGTCTCGATCTTATAAGGATTCTCTGTTGAAGCCACTGGTATCTAATGATTTATTCCAAGGAGTCATCTCAGTGGAAGAGGATGATGATGACTCGGATTTAGATATGGAGGAGTTCTCTGATGAGTTTGCAAGTATCCTAGCGGTGGAAGTGGAAAGAGCGTGGAAACGCTCTTATCATTAAGTTGTTAGGGAAGTCGATCTCATACAGTGCCCTTATACAATGATTAACAACTATGTGGAATCTAGATGAGGAGTTTGATTGCATTGATTTGGGACATGGCTTTTATGTTTTTAAATTCTCGAGCGCAGAGGATCTCTTGAAGGTGATAACGGCGGGTCCTTGGAAGATTATGGATCATTATCTGACAATACAAAAATGGAAGCCGAACTTTCACCCGACTATGGGAACGATTGCATCCACAGCAGTGTGGATTCAATTGCCTGGTTTACCTTTGGAATATTTCAATGAAGAACTACTAGTTAAAGTAGGGAAGCTTGTTGGTAGACCCATCAAATTGGATTCTAATACAGTTTATACTACTAGGGGAAAGTTTGCAAGAATCTGTATTGAAATTTATCTGTCCAAGCCTTTGATTCCACCAATTAGAATTGGTAATTACGTTCAAAATATTGAATTTGAAGGGCTTCATAATATTTGCTTTTCGTGTGGCTGTTTTGGACATCGCACAGAGGCTTGTGTCTTGAAAAAAATGGTGACTAACCTTGAAGAGTTTTCGGAGGCGGTACAAATGAAAAATACAAAGGCGACAAGTGAAAAGATGGACAAGGCGGCAAAATAAGGTAATTTTGGTCCGTGGATGCTTGTACAACGCTCACAAAGGAAACCAAGAATTTTGGGAAATAAATCTCATGATTCACGTCGAGAGATGGGGCAAGAAAACATGTTTACTATTTTTAATAATTTAGATATGGAAGGATTGGAGAATAATACGTTGGAAATGGCGGAAGTTGAAATCAATAATGATAGGCCCAAAGATTTGCGGAGATTTAATAGCATACAAATGAGGCATTTGGTAGGTAAAGAAGGACAACAGCAAGTTTTCCATGCTACCAATTCTGCCTGGCATGGAAATAAAAAGTTGTAAACACTAGTAAGGAAGACCGTAAAAGGAGTCTAAGCATTTTGCGATAGCCAACTTTCCAAAGTCATCATTCAAGGACAAAACTGAGGTCGGAAGAGACTCCAATGGAAGTAGATGTTGGTCAGGCTTTGGTTTTACTGTCAACTACCTTAGGTATAACACCCCTAACCCGTGCCCGTCGCCGGAACAGAGTTACGGATTATTACAGGAATTTACAGAATATTTATAGATAATTAATATTAATTACTATTCATTTCCCAAGATTAATCATAACATCCCTTCAATAAACCCTTGAGGCTAAAAAAAAAACATTAGAATCAAGTCGGGACTAAATCGGGAACTCATAAAATTTTTTATGAAAATTGACAAATTTTTCTCATACACAGGGGTCACAAGCCCGTATGGCTCACACAGCCGAATGACACACCCATGTCCTAGGTCGTGTAGTATATGAAACAGGTCACACGGTCGTGTCCCCAACCCGTGTAACTCTCTGACTTGCAAAACATTAAGGTGCAGTCTTCACACGGTCAAGGCACACGCCCGTGTCTTAGGCCGTGTAGCACACACGGCTAAGACACATGCTCGTTCTTTTCCCGTGTGGACGAAAATAGGCCATTTTAAGGCCACTTTTCTCACCCTTTATACCATCAACTTGCACACAACACTTTCATATACCAATAAAATCCAACCAAGCAACCAATGCAAGCTAAAAATCATGTTTTAAACTTATTTAATCATCACAAAACTCATATGGACAAACTTACCATAATAACTCCATTCATTAATTATTATAAGATACTACTAAATATATGCATACAAACATATTATATATATATATATGTGCTACTCACAACCATATTACAGGTTTACTTCCTTTTAATTCAACCTTATACATGCCATATAAACCTTAAAATGCATAACAATATCTACCGGAGTAAACTGGATAGTGTGGTTTGATGTGTTGATCTGATCCTCCGATTTCACGTTAATCTACAAAGAACATTAAATACACAAAAGTAAGCTTATAGAAGCTTAGTAAGTTCATAGGCTTTAAAAAAAAATCTTACTGAACAAACTATAATAAAACATTAAACAGAGTATTTCACTAACATTGCCTGCCAATCACAATTTCAATTAATATAATTCATTTGATTGAGCTCAATATCAAATACTCCGTAGATTCTTTCTCAATAAATCCATATGACACTTACCAATACTTGTCAAATTAGAGAATTTCTTACGGATTTGAGTATATCGTTTTCTTGATGCCATAGTCCAACTATGGTCTTACACGTATATTACCATGGCCCTGCCATGGTCTTATACTCGTAATGCCATAACCCAGTTATGGTCTTATCATCAGGATGTCATAGCCCAGCTATGGTCTTACACTTGTACATATACTGCCATGGTCCAACCATGGTCTTACGTTCACGATGCCATAATCCAGTTATGGTCTATTCACTGAAATGCCATAGCCCAACTATGGTATTACGTTTGACACTTTGCCATGGTCCAACCATGGTCTTATGACCATGGTCTTATCCGCCAATTCATCTTGTAACATGAAACGATTGTACTCAATCCTGCGTTTCACTTAATTTGAACTTTCAATTCGATTTTCATACTATTACAATAATCATAATTCAATAACAATGATATGAAATAATACATTAAATAATTCTTAAATTATAAATTAATCATGAAAGTTCAACCATATGAACTTACTGGGGGTAGTTTGTAGCAGTTGTAGAAATTCAGGGACTATTTTGTTAATTTCTCTTTTCTGCGTTTATCTTCGAGTTCTTGATCTATAATGTAAAATTATTCATTCATTAGCATATAATTTAATTCTAATTCACTTCACAATTTATGCCCTTCAATTTTTGAAATTACACATTTACCCAAAATTTACAATTTTTACAATTTAGTCCCTGATCAATTAATCCATCAATTGAGCTAAATTTTCTCAATTAACACTTTATAAAATTATTTTAGACTACTATAAAACCTTTGATATTCAGAATTTCAGCACCATACCCTACTTCCAAACTTTTTTACAATTAGGTCCTAAAATCAATTTCTATTGAAATTACTTGATAAAATCATCATATAATAAAATTAAAGCTTCAATTCCATGTTAATTCATCATAAATACCCAGGACTCATCAATTGTAACTTTCAAAATTACCCATAAAATCAAAAACTAATGAAATAAATAGTTGGACCTAATTGTAAAAGTCTTAAAGACACAAAATTTATAAGAAAAGAGCATGAATTGAACTTACATAGTGCAAAAATATGAAAAACCAGCTTAGAGGACTCTCCTATGGCATTTTTAGCTGAAGAATGATGAAGAAATTTCTAGATTTTCAATTTAGTCATTGTTTTATTTGTTTAATTTACAAAATTTACAATTTTGTCCTTAGTTCACATTGTTTTCTTGTCTATTTCTATACCCATACCGCCCAGCCCATATAATTTGGGTCTAATTGCCTTTTAAATCCTTCCTTAATTACTATTTAAGCTATTTACTCATTTTAACAAGTTTTGCATCTTTCTCAATTTAGTCTTTTTTAAGTAATTAACTATCAAAACGTTAAAATTTTCTAACGAAACTTTAATACTAAATCACTAACACTTCGTAAATATTTATAAAAATATTGATGGCTCAATTTATGAAATCGAGGTCTCGATACCTCGTTTTCGACCCAATTTACCTAATAAATTCTTTTAATTCACAAAATTCACTAATCCAAAATATTTCTAAAATCTTGCTTAACTTGTAAATATTAATTTATTAAATTTTCAAACTCACTCATCGGATTTAGTGATCTGAAATCATTGTTTCCGACACCACTGAAAATTAGGATGTTACAACTCTCCCCCTTTTAGGAAATTTCGTCCTCAAAATTTGTTACCTGAGAATAAGTTCAGATACTGTGATCTCATTGATTCTTCTGTTTCCCAGGTTACCTCCTTGAACCATGACGATGCCACAACACTTTAACTAACGGTACTAGTTTATTTCGTAATTCTTTAGCTTCTCAAGCTAAAATTTCACTGGTTCTTCTGAATAAGTCATATTTGATTGAAGCTCAATTTCAGTATAAGGAATCACGTGTGAAGGATCTGATTTATATCGTCTCAACATGGACACATGGAACATATTATGAATCTTTTCAAGTTCTAGAGTAGAGCTAACTGATAAGCTACAGGGCCAATTCTTTCAATAACCTCATATGGTCCAATAAATCTTGGACTCAATTTCCCTTTTCTACCAAACCGCAACACTTTCTTCCATGGTGAAACCTTTAAGAACACTCAATCGCCAACCGAAAATTCTATATCTCTTCTTTTTACATATGATTTCTGATGATCTGATGCAGCTTTCAAACTATCCCGAATGATTTGAACTTTTTCTTCAGTTTCTCGAATCAAGTCAACTCCCACTAACTTGGTTTCACTCAATTCAGACCAATACAATGGAGTCTTACATTTTCTACCATAAAGAGCTTCAAATGGTGCCATTTTTATGCTGGACTGATAACTATTGTTATATGCAAATTCGGCCAAAGATAAGTTCCTTTCCTAGCTATGTTCGAACTCGAGTATGCAACATCTCAACATATCTTCTAAAATCTGAATCACTCGTTCTAATTGCCCCTCAGTCTGAGGATGAAATGCTGTGTTGAAATTTAACTTAGTACCCAGGGCTTCTTGTAGTTTACTCCAAAATCTCGATGTAAACCTAGGATCTCGATCTGAAATAATAGATGTTGGAACCCAATGTAATCTTACAATCTTAGACACATATAATTCTGCTAACTTTTCAAGTGAAAAATCTGTTATGACCGGAATAAAATATGCTGACTTAGTCAATCTATCCACAATGACCCAGATCGAATCTTTCTTTTTCGGAGTCATAGGCAATCAGGATACAAAATCCATAGTGACATGCTCTCATTTCCATTTAGGAATCATGATAGGTTGCAACAAACCTGTTGGTACTTGATGTTCTGCTTTGATTTGCTGACACATTAAACATTTTGCAACAAACTCATAGATTTCTCGTTTCATACCAGGCCACCAATATATCTTTTTCAAATCACAATACATTTTTGTATTATCCGGATGAATAGAATACATGTTACTATGAGCTTCAGAAAGAATATAATTTTTCAAATCTGAATTATTCGGAACACAAATTCTGTTACAATAATATAACATACCGCTATCATCAATGGTATACTCTAAACTCAAATTGTCCCGAACCATCTATCTTTTCAACACCAATTTCGATCATCATCTTGCAACTCCCGAATCCATTGAAGAAACACAGGTTTTATTCTCAATTCTGCTAATACAGAACCATCTTCATTAAGAAATAAATGAGCATTCATCGCCCGAAGTACAAACAATGACAATTTTCGACGAAGTGCATCTGCAACCACATTAGCTTTCCCCGGATAATAATCAATGACCAAATCATAATCTTTCAGCAACTCTAACCACCGCCTCTGTCTCAAATTCAGCTCTTTCTGCGTCATCAAATACTTCAAACTCTTGTGATCTGTATACACATAGCATTTCTCACCGTACAAATAACTTCTCCATATTTTCAAAGCAAACACAATTGCAGCCAACTCAAGATCATGTGTAGGATAATTCCTCTCATGCGATTTTAACTGCTGAGAAGCATAGGCCACTACTTTTCCTGACTATATCAATACACAACCCAAACCATTGAAAGACGCGTCACTGTACACAACATACGGAACTCCAGATTCTAGCTGAGTTAAAACTGGAGCTTCTGTCAACATCTTCTTCAACTGATCAAAGCTCTTCTGACATTCATTAGACCATACAAATTCAACATTCATCTGTAGTAATCGGGTTATTGGTGAAGCAATCATCGAGAAATTCTTAACAAAACAACGGTAGTATCCTTCTAATCCCAAAAAGCTTCACACTTCTGTTATATTCTTTGGAATTTTCCAATTTACCACTGCAGATACTTTGCTCGGATCCACTCAAATCCCTTTAGCTGACACAATATGACCCAAAAATCCAACCTCATCTAACTAAAATTCACATTTGCTGAACTTTGCATACAAGTGCTTTTCTCTCAAAATCTGTAACATAATTTTCAAGTGTTGTGCATGCTCGGATTCTGTCTTGGAATAGATCAGTATATCATCAATAAATACAACTATAAATCTATCCAAATAAGGCTGAAAAATCTGATTCATTAAATCCATAAAAGTAGCAAGAGCATTAGCCAAACCAAAAGGCATTACCAAAAACTCATAATGACCATACCGAGTTCTGAAAGTAGTCTTTGGCATATCACATTCTTTAACTTTCAACTGATAATACCCAGATTTGAGGTCTATCTTCGAAAATACTGCAGCACTTTTCAGATGATTAAACAAATCATCAATACGTGGCAATGGATATTTGTTCTTAATTGTGACATTGTCCAGCTGTTTGTAATCAATGCACAGTCTCAAAGATCCATATTTCTTTTTCATAAATAAGATAGGTGCACCCCAAGGAGACATACCCAGTCTGATGAACCCTTTGTCTAATAACTCTTGCAACTGTGTCTTTAACTCTTTTAACTCGACCGGTGCCATTCTGTATGGTGTTATAGATATCAGAGCTGTTCCTGGAATTACATCAATTACAAACTTGACTTCACGATCTGGTGGTAAACCCAACAATTCTTCAGGAAACACATCAGTAAACTTATTAACAACTAGTAACTGTTCTAACTTTGATTCAGAACCCTGAGTATCAAGAATGTAGGTTAAAAATGCTTCATTACCTTTACGCAACAATCTTTGAGCTAATAAGGTTGAAATAATTCTGACCATTTCTTTCGGATTTGCAGACTCAACAGTAATCATTTCACCAGTCTGACATTTCAGATTAATCTGTTTTTCTTTACAATTCACTGCAGCATCATGCTTTGTCAACCAATCCATTCCCAAAATAACATCAAATTCCCGAAAAGGTAATAGCACCAAATCAGCAGGGAATTCACAGCCTTTTATTTTTAATGGACAATCACGACACACTAGATTAACTATCACATTTTGACCTAATGGATTAATGACGTGAACATCATAGTCAGTAGGTTCAACAGACAATTTCTTTTCTGATGCTAATGCAGTGCAAATATAAAAATATGTAGACCTAGGGTCAACCAATACATACACAGTAACATCGAAGAGATAGAATGTACCAGTAATTACATCTAGAGCTGTAGCTTCCTCTCTCGCTCGGATAGCATAAGTACGTATAGGTGCTCTAACTTCTAAGCGAACAGCAGAATCTCTCATTCCCGAATGAGCAGTCCTAGCCGCACTGCTTTGACCTGATCGTTTACTTCTTTGAGGAGTGACTAATTGCTTTTCTTTCTGTTCTCCCTCCTATTTTAGTAGTTGAGGACAATCTCAAATAAAATGATCAGTAGCCCTGCATTTGTAACAAGCTCCTGTCTTACCTCTACATTACCAGAGTGAGGTTTTCCACAATACTTGCATCGAGGCCTGGGAACATTCTGTACACTGCCAACACTAGCTACAGGTTTAACAGTAACCCAGAAATCCTGTTGAGTCAACTTGTTCTTGCTCGATTATTCCGGCATTGAAGTAGATCGAATGGAATCATCTCTAAACTTTTTAGCCGGAAATGCTGAAAATGATTTGGAGGAGCTTCTCTTATAGGATTCTTTATTTCTTCTTTCCCTTTACATTTTTCTATTGTACACTTCTTCCATTTTCTAGGCACGATCTGACAGAACAACAAATTCCCGTATCTTTGTACCCCCCAATCATCATTCTGATTTCATCATTTAGCCCGTCCTCAAATCGTATACACATTTCCTCCTCAGTTGGTACAGTATCTCTAACATATTTACTGAGGTATACAAACCCCCTCTCATATTCAGCTACTGACCGACTTCTTTGTCGCCAATCGAGGATTTCTCTTTTCTTTTTATCTAGATATCTCTTACCAACATATTTCTTTTTAAATTCACTTTGGAAAAATTCCCAAGTGATTTTATCTTCCGTTACCACAATTTTTATTATCTCCCACCAATTATATGCTTCTTCTTTTAGTAAGGAAACAATAAATCTCAAGTAATCATCTAGAGAACAAGTCATTTGTTTAAAAACTCTTATTAAATTTTGAAGCCAATATTCAGCTTTGACTAGATCATCATCTGATCTTCCCCAAAATTCTTCGGCTCCAAATTTTCTGAGTTTTTCTACATGAGTATGCTCAATTGATTCGGTTACCAGAGGAGGAGCAACCGGAGGTGCTATAGATGGTGCAGTAGGGGGAGGAGGTTGCTGATCCTGATTTCTTTCTTGCATCATCTCATTAAACCATTTGTTCATAAATCCATAGAACATATTTTTGAGTTCTTGTTCTTGCATCAGAGAAATTGGGATACTACTACTTGTCCCATGCTTAGATGTTTGTATTCTGCTATTAGCTTCATCATGTTCAGATCTATAAGACATTTTTACAATCTATAAGAAAAACAAAGACTAGATCAGATCATACACATCACACTATCACAGATTTATATGGCATGTATTTTTAGACATTTTACACATTACATTCGTTTCGAGAATCAGCTAAACCGAAGCTCTGATACTAATAAATGTAACACCATTAACCCATATCTCTCGTCGGAACAAAGTTACAGAGTATTACAGGAATTTATAGAACATTTATAGATAATTCATATTAATTACTATTCATTTCCCAAGATTAATCATAACATCCCTTAAATAAACCCTTGAGGCTCAAAATAAACATTAGAATCGAGTCGGGACTAAATTGGGAACTCATAAATTTTTTTTATGAAAATTGACAAATTTTTCTCATACACAGAGGTTAAACACCCGTGTGGGTCACACGACCGAATGACACACCCATGTCCTAGGCCGTATGGTATATGAAACAGGTCACACGGTCGTGTCCCCAACCTGTGTAACCCTCTGACTTGCAAAACATTAAGGTGCAATCTTCACACGGTCAAGGCACACGCTCGTGTCCTAGGCCGTGTAGCACATACGTCTAAGACACAAGCCCGCATCTTTGCCCGTGCGCTCAATTTTGAGCATTCTGTTTTTCAATTTTAAGTTGCAGGGGACACACGGCCAGATTACACACCCATGTGCATAGCCGTGTGTCACACACGGCTGAGACACACGCCCGTGTCTCTACCCGTGTGGACGAAAATAGGCCATTTTAAGGCTACTTTTCTCACCCTTTATACCATCAACCTGCACACAACACTTTCATATACCAACAAAATCCAACCAAGCAACCAATGCAAGCTAAAAATCACGTTTTAAACTTATTTAATCATCACAAAACTCATATGCATAAACTTACCATAATAACTCCATTCATTAATTACTATAAGATACTACTAAATATATGCATACAAACATATTATATATATGTGCAACTCACAACCATATTACAGGTTTACTTCCTTTCAGTTCAACCTTATACATGCCATTTAAACCTTAAAATGCATAACAATATCTACCAGAGTAAACTGGATAGTGTGGCTTGATGTGTTGATCCAATCTTCTGATTTCATATTAATCTACAAAGAACATTAAACACACAAAAGTAAGCTTTAAAAAAAAAAAATCTTACCGAACAAACTATAATAAAACATTAAACAGAGTATTTCACTAACATTGCCTGCCAATCACAATTTCAATTAATATAATTCATTTGGTTGAGCTCAATATCAAATACTTCATAGATTCTCTCACAATAAATCCATATGACACTTACCAATACTTATCAAATTAGAGAACGTCTTACGGATTTGAGTGCATCATTTTCTTGATGCCATAGTCCAACTATGATCTTACACGTATATTGCCATGGCCCTGCCATGGTCTTACACTCGTAATGCCATAACCCAGTTATGGTCTTATCATCAGGATGCCATAGCCTAGCTATGGTCTTACACTTGTACATATACTGCCATGGTCCAACCATGGTCTTACATTCACGATGCCATAATCCAGTTATGGTTTTTTCACTGAAATGCCATAGCCCAGCTATGGTCTTACATTTAACATTTTTCCATGGTCCAACCATGGTCTTATGACCATTATCTTATATGTCAATTCATCTTGTAACACGAAACGATTGTACTCAATCTTGCGTTTCATTTAATTTGAACTTTCAATTCGATTTTCATAGTATTACAATAATCATAATTCAATAACAATTATATGAAATAATGCATTAAATAATTCTTAAATTATCAATTAATCATGAAAGTTCAACCATATGAACTTAGTTGGGGTAGTTTGTAGCAGTTGTAGAAATTTAGAGACTATTCTGTTAATTTCTATTTTCCGCGTTTATCTTCGAGTTCTTGATCTATAATGTAAAATTATTCATTCATTAGAATCTAATTTAATTATAATTCACTTCACAATTTATGCCTTCAATTTTCAAAATTACACATTTACCCAAATTTTATAGTTTTTACAATTTAGTCCCTGATCAATTAACCCATCAATTGAGCTAATTTTTCTCAATTAAGACTTTATCTAATTATTTTAGACTACTATAAAGCATTTGATTTTTAGAATTTCATCACCAAACCCTAATTGCAAACTTTTTCACGATTAGGTCCTAAAATCAATTTCTATTGAAATTACTTGATAAAATCATCATATAATAAAATTAAAGCTTCAATTTCATGTTAATTCATCATAAATACCCAGCACTCTTCAATGGTAACTTTCAAAATTACTTATAGAATAAAAAACTAATGAAATAAATAGTTAGACCTAATTGTAAAAGTCTTAAAGACATAAAAATTATAAGAAAAGAGCAAGAATTGAACTTACATAGTGTAAAAATATGAAAAACCAGCTTATAGGACTCTCCTATGGTGTTTTTAGCTGAAGAATGATGAAGAAATATCTAGATTTTCAATTTAGTCATTGTTTTATTTGTTTAATTTGCAAAACTTACAATTTTGTCCTTAGTTCACATTGTTTTCTTGTCTATTTCTATACCCATACCATCCAGCCCATATAATTTGAGTCTAATTGCCTTTTAAATCCTTCCTTAATTACTATTTAAGTTATTTACTCATTTTAACAAGTTTTGCACCTTTTTCAATTTAGTCTTTTTTAATTCATTAACTATCAAAACGTTAAAATTTTCTAACAAAACTTTAATACTAAATCTCTAACACTCCATAAATATTTATAAAAATATTTATGGCTCAATTTATGAAATCGAGGTCTCAGTACCTCGTTTTTGACCCAATTTACCTAATAAATTCTTTTAATTCACAAAATTCACTAATCCAAAATATTTCTAAAATCTTGCTTAACTAGTAAATATTAATTTATTAAATTTTCAAACTCACTCGTCGGATTTAGTGATCTCAAATACTGTTTCCGACACCACTGTAAATTAGGCTGTTACATTAGGAGTGTCAACAGAGATAGTGGTTGAACATATAAGTGATCTGCCAAACATGTCAATGACAGAAGTTAAATCGGCAAAAAGACAAGATGCTGAGTTTGCTTTGTTAGCACAGCAAGAGGGGCCCGTTCTACGGATTAATGATTCCTTCTTTTGTATCAATTTTTTTTATTTAATGCCTTGAATTATTACAAATATTTTTAATGTTGTCTAAACTGAATCGAACCGACTGTTAGACCGATTGGACAAGGAACTGATTGGGTATTGGTCTGATTAACTTGTGAAGTAGTATGGATCATTTAATATGGATTTTATAATTTTTAAATATTTTTTTACTTTTTTTTAACTTTTAATAATTTATTTGTTTTAAATCACACGAACTAGCCAGATTATGAACTAATAGTTTGGCTGGTTCGACCATCGGTCCGATTCCAAAATAAGTACTTTTTGAGTAATCTCAATACCCTTAAAAAATGTTTCAAAGTGTTTTCCAAGTCATTTTAAGTCTTGGTATCAATATCTCCCTCAAACAATCTCTAAAAACACTTTTTAAAAGACTAAAACATCGATAACCAATTTTAAAGTATAGATACATAGGCAAGTTGGTAGCCACATCACAAGCTAAAAGGTATCGATACTCAGCCTTAAGGTATTGATACCTAGACATTCGTAACAACTATCTTTGTTTGAGATATCAATATCATTGCTTGCAAGGTATCTTAATTGCGTAAATTTAGTACCTGTAACGATTAACTACTAGAAACTCCTTTCAACAACCCCAAATGACTAAAAACCAAAAAGAAGTTATAAATAAATTCTCCAAACATTCAAGAGAAAAGAAGAGAACAAATATCAAAGTTTAAGAGCTTAGATTTCAAGATTCTTAAACATTGGTCTCATACTCACATTTTGTACATAAACACTTGTTGCATTTATTTTTATTCCTTTATTCAAGTGTTTATTTATATTTGTGATACCTTAATTTTTTTAAACATCTATTTTTATTGTTTAAATCTTTTCAACCTTTGTAAAAAGGAAGGATTTTTAGTTAAGCCTTGAAATATTAAGGAAATGTTTTTTCTTAACCTACTTAGAAGATAGGGAATTGTAAAGATTGTACATTACCTTTAAAATATATAAATTCTAAAAGATTGAATTGGGAAAATTCTTAGTCAGAAAAATAAAAATGGTGGAATTAGACAATTAAGACTAAACTGTTATAAATTGTTATGTCAATTTTTTTAAGATTTCAATTTCTCTTTGTTAGAGTTGTATGACCTGAATCCCGTTTGGTCTAGTCTGGCAAGTTCGAGGTGCAACTCACTTGTTAAAGAAATAAAATAGAGAGGCAAAATTGGGGAACTGTGGGGGTGAAGGTCCGAGGTTGATTTAAAAAAAACCGCGGATAGCTGAAAGCCTATTGTATTATTGTTTTTCACCATTAGTGAATTTCTCCTCCTCTGCTCGTGATTTTTCTCGATAAGAGTTTTCCGTATAAAATCTGCGTATTCTTTTTTTTTTCTTTCTTATTACTTTACGATCATTCCTACCGTCATTATCAATATATAATATAACACTCTTTTTGATCATCAATTCACCCTTTCCCTTAAATTATTGAGCTTTAACATTTTTTTTTCAGATACTAGCAATTGACTGTCCATATTAAAAGATAAAATTTTAAAATTTTATCATACATATTTACTTTCCTTAATATGATTTTCATGTTTGGAAAGTTATTTAATAATTATATTTAGATATAATCGTTTGCAATTACACATGTATATAATGTTTGGGTAATTATGATAATTGGTGAACTTTACTGAATTGAGTATAATTAAAGCATCTCATTTACATTTTACAATTTTTAGGGGAAGATTAGAGTTGATAATTACGTTGGTAATTAAAAATAATTATACTCAAATCCAATTACATTGTAAATACTGCTACAAGATTTAAGTTTAAGGTAAACTATAGAAGTAGTCATCCAACTATTAGCATATTTTTGTTTTGATCACTCAAGTTCAAAAAATTATATTTTAGTCACTAAAGTTATTGACTTTTGATGTTTTGGTCACTCCTCCGTTAAATCATTAACTGAATACTTATGTAACCTTTTTTTATTGGCATAATTCTATTTTAGTACCATAATATTTACAAATTTTATCAATTTGATCCTAATTCTACAAAATTTAACAAATTCTGTCAATTTAGTCTTGATTCTTAAAAATTAAAAACTAAAAATAAAAGTTCATTTTCGAAAAAAATATAATTTTTTATAAAAATACATACAAATTTATTTAAAAAATATAAATAAATGAATACCCATTTTCTATTAATAACCAAAACAGTGCAATGTAAGTTGATACTCCAAAACTTATATGTATGGGTGAGTAAAATTCAATTCGACTCAAAAAATCAAAAAAAATTCGAATTTCAAATTATTCAATTCAAGTTAATTGAATTAATCGAGTCAACTCGATTTTTTTCATATTTCGAGTTCGAATCGAGTTGAGTTTTCGAATTTGAATAATTTGAATAATTCGAATAAACCGAATATTAAACTACCCCTTTACCCCCAAAAATCAAAATCCTCTTAGTTTTTTTTATCAGTTTCTTTTATTTGTTCACTTCAATTTTTCTTTTTATGATCATTTTTAAAAACTTTAAAGAAAAATATTTTAAAAAATTATATAAAAATGAAAAACACCAAAATTATTTTTTATTTTAACTTGAACAAATATATTCGATTCGATTTGGTTCGAATTTCATCTCACTCGACTTGATTCGATAAAATTTCAAATTGAGTTAGGATGATAAAATAAGATTTGTTAACTTGATTAACTTGGAATTTTTTTATTCGATTCGAGAGAACGCTCACCCCTAGTTATATATATATATATATATATATATATATATATATATATATATATATATTTCCACTTACTTGATTTTTCTATTTGATCCTTCTACAGTTAAGATAAGATGGAGTCTATATCTTTGGAAACTATTTCTTTTGGGCTGTTTCAATGGATCTGTGAGGGGAAAAATTCATACAATGATAAAAGACAGACAAGTTTGGAGTAGAGAAAGCATTTTAAAGTGCCAAAACCGTGTTGGTTACGGTGTTGTAAGTGGATGACATTGCTTGTATATTGTAGTCGTGACTTCACATAAATAAAGCAAATAAAATGAAAAAAGAAGGGGGAAATATTAGGCAACTAGAACACAGCACACACTAAATTGGATTACTTGTAATGAAGCATATATCATACAAAAATGGTACATGGAGCTTTCCCTCAACACCTTATCCTCTATCCCCTTTCCTTCGGCTAGAGTGAGGGATAGAGTTTGGGTATTCGTTTATTTATAAATATTGTTATAAATTTTTTTTATAAAATTTTATGTATTTTTAAAAAAATAATTTTTTATATACATTTTTAAAATTTTTAGAATTAAGACTAAATTAATAGAATGTATAATGTTGATGACTAAATTTGATGAATTTTTTAGAATTATGACCAAATTGATAGAAGATATAAACATTGAATGACTGAATTTGTTATTATGTTAATAAAAAAGGTCATGTCAACATTCTATTAATAATTTAGTGGAGGAGTAACCAAAATATCAAATATCGATAATATTAGTGACTAAAGTAATTTTTTTTTTTTTTTTACTTAGATGCCCAAATGCAAAAACACACTAATAGTTAAGTGGCTACTTGCGTAGTTTACCATTACGTTTAAGAAGATTATTTTTATACGATAGTAATAATATTTTAATTTTAGGTCATATATTTTATTTACGAGAGATAATTTCCATACATTTTTACCTACTAAATATTTAACTAAATTACATAGTATTTTTTTTTATAAATTATTTGTACTAATTTTGACTAAATTACATCATATTTATTATTAATTATTAATACTTAGCTAAGGATTAACTAATGGTGACAAATGACATATGTTTAATGTTATAGAGGAAATAACCCAACATATGGAATGTTAAAGTAATTAGATAAAATTGCATATGATATTTATTTTTTTCATTAATTTTATTAGTGCTTTTGAAAAGACACCTAATTATTAAATTTGGGTGTAAGTGCTTGTAATCACACGTGGGTACCATGTTCGGATAACTATTGTAATAAATGAATTTTCCTTATTTATTTTGAATAACTTTATAAACATTTGGGTCACATTGGCATGGATTTAAGTCTAACTATTGTTTAATCCATTTGAAGATGTTGAATTTGGATTTTTGGATGAATTATGCAAAGATTACCGGTTTTTAAAGTTCATGGTATGTTCAAAGGTATAAATAGGAGCTTCAAAGTACTAAGTATGGTGCATTATAATTATTTTGTTTTCTGAGTGTTGGTGTTTTGAGCATACTATGATGGTTGAAACATGTTGGTAATGACTTGATTCCTTGGGAGAAATTTGAAACACATGAATTGTTTGTTCTAGACATTTTTCTTTAGAAATTTTATTTAATAGGTGAATTTTGTGATAGTAGTTGCATATCACGTTCAAACTATGTATTGGTTGGATGAATACCTATTTGATATGTTAGACGCATGTTTACTAGAGTTTTTGATACATTTTTAGTGAGTTTTAGAGGATGAATATACACTTTTTGTTGTTGTCTTTTGTACATTGGGAGTCAGGTCTCAAGATAGAACAAACATGTCTCGAGACAGTATGGTTTTTTAGATAGATATCTCGAGAAATGACGAGCACATCTTAGGACATAGGTTGCATTGTCTCAAGACAATGAAGTTATTAGCTAAAATTTGGCCCAGTTGCCTCAAGTCTCTATACATAACATCTTTGTCTTGAGACATGTAATGTAGCATTCAAAGTTTGGCTTCAATGGACTATTGACATGCACCCATTGTCTCGAAACATACAAGCACTTTTTTTTTCATGCTTATATTGATTACAGTTATGCATGAATGCCTGATGTGTCGTATTGCTTATGTTTTAATGTGTTTTAAATGTATGATTGATTGATCGGGTCATTTCGATGACCAGTTAACACTTCGTGTTCAAACCAGGCCTCCATGCCAAGTATGGGGTGTTACATCATGACTCTCCAATTATAGCATTTTCCAAACTTCAAGCACTCACCAAAATATTTGGTCAAGGAATATATGCCAACTTTATAATTGACTTCAATGTTGTAGTGCTTGATGGTTGTTATATGAACTGTTGGGTCTAGTGCCCTAAGTGTAGTATTTTCGTCTAAATATACTTGTAATTCTTTTGAACTGATTGATTAATAAAATTATTCATAAATTAATTATCATAAATTAAATTAATATACTTTATATTAGTGTCCTCAAATGGTTTTTGCATGCAAAGCAAAATAGAAGCAAATGTTTCTCATTGGTTGTTTATTGTTTAAACTGATACTAAGATCGAAGTACGGAAAGACAACTTGTATTAGTATATGAACATAAAAATATCCTTAGTCTAATAAAAAATGAGAAAACCGATTGAAAGACTAATATGTCATCTATCAAATCCAACTGGGGAGATGCCTTGACTTGGGCATCAGAGCAGATGACTCCCAAAAAATAGAGACATAGATGTGACTGACTGAACTGATAGTACGTCAGACAAGACCCAAGCAAAATAGATCCTGAATCCGTTTATGGATTTATTCACTTGTGACATTCGTAGTGTGACATACCTAAATCCTGAGTAGATGGCGGTCTATATATGCGTGACTCGTACACTTTGATGTAAGTAAAAGCATGAGTTCAAATAGATAAGGAACCGAAAGTTGGTGTGTTGGGTGTACGACTTCTGTAGTATGTAATATCATTCAAAATAGTGGAATTCATAGCCCAAAACATGTGAAAATGATATACTCTCATTGGCATTACATGGTTGATGAAAAGTAAGCGTGGTGACGGGTCGTCTGTCTTTGTGATGGATGATTTGATCACGATTTGATAGTGATTGACTTTTCATGAAGGAAGATGTAATGATTACCATGAGATAAAATAGGATCATATTGGGAGAATGAATATTATCCCAAAGAGCTCAAGGATATCCAAATGATGGTAACACACTAATGACAAAGTCATTAGACGAGCACTAAGTAGTTGATTTCGTAATGGAATGTCGTTAGAGAGAGCTCTATTACGATACTATAGTGGAATAACTTCGTGACTAAATGAGTTTATAATTAATAGGAGAAAAGCTGAAACTTAATTATAAATCATTTAAACCTAACTTCATATGTCCAATCGATCCCTCCGCTAGCTCACTGAAACCAGAAATGAATTGTGTGTTTGAATAAAAATGAACGGAATGAATAGAAAAAGAGAAATGGGAAAGATACAGGAATGATTATGGTTTTCTCCAAAATGAAGAAATAAGATCATTTGGAAATGAATGTAGGTTTCCAAAAATAGAAATGAAAAATTGCAGTCTTATACAAGATTACTTAAAAAATGATGGAAGAATGAGTTTATATCTATGGATTGTTTTGAAGCCCGAAAATGAAAATAAAGTATTCAAACATAGTGAACATGTTGAGTTGTGACATATTAAACGAATTTTCTCGAAATTTTTCTGGGGGGTAAAATCGTTAAAATTTTAATGGAGTAAAATTGGGATAAGAAAATTATTTAATATGTACTTATTAAAGTTTATTTTGGGAAATAGAAAAACTAAATCGGGTTGGATCATGTTATAGAGTACAGGGTAAAAAAGACCCAGGTTATACTCGTAATTGGACCCGATCTGAGAGAGACCCAAAACCCCTCATATAACATGAAAGGGGCAACAACCCTAGTAGAAATACAAGGGTGAGTCGTTCACTCCTCTCCTACTCTAAGTATGATGTTGTTTTTCTATTTAAAATAAACCTCTACAACTCTACAAGAATTTTACCTTCTTTTCTTATAAACATGTGGCACCGATAGAGTTATTAATACAACTTTTGAGAGATTATTATTCTGTTGGAAAATAGAGAGAATTTATTCTCAACTTTTAAATATATTTTTCTAGAATAACAATTTTATTGGTTTCTTTTAAAGAAGAGAGAATTTTTGTTTTCACCCCAAAAAAGAACTATTTTTCTAGTTCTATGTTTTGGTTCAATTGGTTCAAGCCCACACTCGAAGCAATTCATAGTATGAGAATAGTAGAAAAGATCATTTGGTTGAAAGTCAAGAACAACAAGGATCCGCTTATCAGAAAACACAAGTGCATATTCGATTAAGGTTTATTGCTATAAATATCACAAACTGAGTCGATTTTCAAAATTTTAATTTTCTGCTGTGCAAGAATATCATTTTCAAATCAGATTTTTTTCCAAAAATTGGTATCAGAGTCAAGTTGTGCTATGTTTATCGTGTAAATCAAGATCAAATCTCTCTCTTCATCTTGTTTGATTAATATTTGATAAGATTTGATATTCTTATAATTTTTTTTGAACAAAAAACGACCACAAGGGTCAAATTGATTTATTAAGTAACATCACAAATTACAGCATCATGGATTTTCGATGGATAATCCATTTCGAAGAAACTAGTTTTGGCCTCACTATACATTTTTTACAAATTAAATGGGCTACATTATTACAAGACCGTTCGGTCCAAATTAACTTGGCAGATTTAAAATTGTTGAAAGCTGTTGTGCACTCCTTAATTCGCGCGCCTATTGTGGTGACGTCAGTGGCAATATTCCTTAGCCTGTTGACCAGACCAACGTGATTCGTCTTAAAAATAACATGTTCTTTTATTTTTCAATTGACATGCTAATAATGATTTCTTCAAAGGCTACACACTCATCCTTTTCCACTAGCAGCATTGACTCTATAAAGCCCCCACCGCCTCCTAAAACAACGCCTTCGTCATCTCTAATAATCGTCCCATACCCAATTCTGTTTCCACCCACTGTAGCGTCAAATTTAATTTTTATGAAGCCCTTTGAAGGTTTTTCCCACTTTTTGCCTGTGCTATTTTGTGAAAGAAAAGGCTCGTTTATAAGGTTGCAAATCCAGAACTCCTTGTTCAAGGAGCTGGCTCTTTCCCAAATAATCTTAGCCTCCTCTTCTTTTCCCCTGAAGATGTAGTTGTTTCTATTGTTCCAGCAGTTCCATAAAATCACCATGAGATTGGCCATAGCTCTTTTTTAAGCACTCTCATCATGTCTTCCAACCAATCAATACAGTGGTCATACTTCTTCGAAATGGTGCTCTTGGACCACCCACCTAAGGTGAGAACCGCATGAGATGTTGGGAAATATTTTAACACATGTAATAGAGTTTAGGTCTCAGCTCCACAACTTGGGAATCCCTTGTCAAAGTCGTGTCTAATAGAAGCAATTTTTTCATTTGTCAGGAGAATTTTGTGCCCCACATGCCAAGTAAACACACAAATCTTCAGTAATGTGTCAAACTTCCAGAGAGCTTTCCAAAATAATCTGTGAGGGCCATTCCTCATTTCTTTCAACAGTAACTATGAGTAAGCAAACTTCGAGGTAAAGCACCCATGAGGGTTGTGAAGTAAATTATTTTATCACCTTGGCCCTCGTCCCCTATAGGCACGTTGCAAATCTTGTCACCCCAATCTTGCCCATACACATTTTTAACTTTATTAACATTCCAGCTTCTCCTATCCGCAAGCCAAAGATCTTTCATGCTCATCTCATTTGGGTTGAGTATGTTGCTTCTAATAGCATTCCCATTAAGACCTTTCATTCCCCAATTGTCAACTGAAATTTTTATCTTGTCGCCATTCCTAACCTGCCACTCAAAACCATCTTTAAGAGCTTTCGCCGTTACCGTAATGCTTGACCAGGTAAACGACGCTTTATCCACCTTTTTGGCTTGAAAAATGTTACCATTAGGGAAATATTTCAAAGACAACACTTTAAAACAAAGAGAATCTTTGTTGTTTATAAGCCTCCACACTTGATGCCCTAAGAGAGCCAAGTTGAAGAGTCTAACATCTCTAATTTCAAGACCTCCATGCCCTTTGGTTTACACAAAGTCTTCTAAGGAATCATTGTCCAGAATCTTCCTTTGTCCTTTCCTGACCACCACATTTTACTTAGCTTAGCTTGAATATCATCAATCACCCTTTTGGAGCCAAAAAAATCGACAGAGCATATGTAGGGATAGATTAGAGAACTGCTTTGATTAAGACTTCTTTCCCACCAAAAGAGAGCAACCTTTTGGTCTAACTGTTGATCCTGCAAGACAATCTATTATTAATCTCTTTGAAAGCTGTTGTTTTCTTCTTAACAACTGGAATGGGAAGGCCTAGATAGTTGTTTAAATTCTCCATCACCGTCATGCCTAGAAGATCATTAAAATTGGCTCTTTAAGCACTTGAAGTGTTGGGACTGAAGAGAACCATTGAATTTTCAAAATTAATCTCTTGACCTGAAATGTTAGAAAAATTATTAAGCATGTTAATGAGACTTTCAACATCACTCTTTTTATTTTTAACGAAAAGGAGCGTGTCGTCAGCAAAGAAAAAGTGATTTATCTTAGGGCCGTTTCTACTAGCCCGGGTACCTGTAAGTAAGTTGTTCTCCTAAGCATGTATAAGCATCCTTAAGAAAGCTTCCATACAAAATAAGAACATAGGGGATCCCCTTGGCGGAGACCCCTTCGGGGGTAAAAATATATGATAAAATATTGTTACATTTAACCGTATATTTAACCGAGCGAACGTAATCCGTAATTTTTTCAATCCATTTCCCATCGAATCCCATTTTCTTTATAATTATTTCAATGAAGTTCCACTATACGCAATCATACGCTTTGCTCATGTCGAGCTTGACCACAAACCTTTTATTAGGTCCATTTTAGAACTTTGAAGATAGTGGAGAAGCTCATGCACAATCAGAAGATTATCATGTATCATCCTCCCCAGCACGAAGGCGCTTTGATTTTGGCTGACGCAACTAGGAAGAACAACTTTCAGACGATTGTCAAAAACCTTTGAGATGATCTTGTATACAAACCTAACAAACTGATAGGACGACATGGATATCTAATTTTAGGAATTAAAATGATCATAGTTTCATTAAGGCCAGAAATATTCTTGTTCTCATTAAGAACATCCAAACAGAACTTAATTGTATCATTTCCCACGATATCCCAGTGATGCGTGAAGAAATTTTTGGAGAGGACGTCAATACCGGGAGCTTTATTTGGGTTCATCTGCTTAATAGCCTGAAGAACCTCCTTCTCCGTAAAGTCCATGTTAAGCCACTCATTGGTCTCCCTGGACACACACTCCTTAATATACCCCATCTATTGGATATTAGCATTTTGACCGTTAGACCTAAACAATCTAAAAATATAATCCTTTGCCACCTAATTTCCTTATTATTTGACACCCAGTGTCCTTTCGTGTTTTTAAGCTTTTCAATATTATTCTCCTTAAGCCGTCCAGTAGCTTTAGCATGGAAATACCTAGTATTTTGATCCCCTTCCCTAAGCCATTTTGACTAAGACCTTTGTGCCTAGTAGCTTTCTTCCCTGGCATAGAGAAAGTCAAGCCTTCTACGAGTTTCCTTCAAAGTCTTCCCACTATCATCTTTATTGGCAGAAACAATGATCAAGTCAATATATTTCTACAATTTTTACATTTTACTCTTCATTTTTTTGTATTTCTTACGTTGCCAAGGACCAATGACTGACCTAACCCTTTCGATCTTATCCCCATAATCAGTTTCATTCCTGTTCCCAGCACCTTCAATAACATTTTTTTCTTCCTTGTCACTAGCCCAACAAATATCGAATTTGAAGCATAATTTATGGTCTTTAAGATAATCTTTTGGTTTTCGACCCCACAAGTCTAAGAGAATTGCGTCATGATCTGATTAGGTTTTCCTCACCACTTTGGTAGCAATGAAAGAAAAGTTTTCAACCAAGGAAATCGAGGTGAGGAATCTATCAATTCTTTCCTTTATCAAACTCCTCTCACTCCTATTGTTGACCCACAGGTAAACAATCCACTATTAGGTTTGATATCCACAAGAGTCAAGTCGTCCACGACCTCTTTGAAATCATTTATATGATCCCTTACCCCCCTGCGACCACATTCTTTCTCAAGTTCATTCAGAATTGCATTGAAGTCTCCCCCAACAACCCAATCCTCCCTAACTGAAACCACAACCTTACGAAATATATCCCATGAACTACTTTTAAGATTCGGGTTTGTATGCCCATAGAATCCCATTACACGCATTTTTTTGTTGCACTCTAGTTTAACCATAGAATCAATATGATGATTGGAGTAGCTTTGAATAGAGATATTTGTCCCATCCATCGACATCAGCGCAAGTCCTCCACTCCGATCCTCTGACATGTAAGCCATTCTTCATCCTACATTTGTTTTGAACCCTACAAAAGTCATTAGCAGTCATATTAGTTTCATTAAGAAAGATAAGATCAGGATTGTTCGCAATGAGAAGTTGCTTTAACTGCCTTAGTTTTGCGGGGTTCCCCAATTCACGACAAATCCAGAACATGAACTTCATTTGTTGAATGCGACCCATAGAACTACTCCTTATGATAAACTTCAAACTCTAGGAGAATAGTGAAAACTATAGCCTTTGTCATTATCAAAAACACATCAAGAAACGCGTCATGAAAATGGAGAGATTAACGCGATCCACACCTCCGGAAATAAGGCAGAAGCCCAGCCAGAGAAACTGTGACAAAAAAACACACAACAAAAGAAAGAAACGAAACACAGTAACAATCCAAAACGAACAGATAAATCACCTTATCACACAATGAAAAGCACCCATTGTTAAACCCCAACCTCGTGCAACAAGGAGAGAACAAGCAAGAAAACAATAAAATGAAGCAAGCTTCAACAGTCAAAAGAAACTAAGAAAACAAACAACTACTTGAAAATAAATGAAAGAAAACTAAAAGATAGAGAAACCATTAAAAATCGGATTTTGCATGCTTTTTATGCTATTAAAACGAAAAGAAACCCTAAGAGGAAAAATCGTTGAAAAGTCAAAGAAAAGAATCTGCCATTAATGGCGAGCATGCAATATAAATCAAAAACCATGCAGGAGACGTAAAAGATCCATGCAACCATTCGGATGAAAAGGAAAAGAAAAAATCAAAAGAAAACGATAAAACCTTGGTAATCCCAATGAACAAACTCGTCAAAATAGGTCTGATTTTGCTAAAAGAGAAACGCGAGGAAGCACGAATGAGTTATCCGTACAATCTTGACTGGTCCGCCACCGTCAATCACACACCAAACACGTAAGAGGACACCCTTCCCTTCGAGTGGCACGCCACCACTACAACACCAGCCCCATCGTAATCTGGGGCATCCACCAAAACACAACCACCCAATTATCCAATACAGAATAAATATGGACACAAAACCGAAACGAGAAAAAAATGCTTCAAAATCTTGGAGAGAATTTTGACTCAAGCTGTTGCTATGCTTGATATTCTTATAATTATTCGCATGTTTAGGGGAATGTATGTGAATGAATACAATATTATATATTTGTTGTATAATTATTTTTTGCCAAGGTTGTGGTTCTCAGGAAATAGATCGTGGACTATCATCTTCACGTAGATTTTTTATTATTTATTTATAGAATTCTTATGAGCTAGAAACGAACATAGGCCATAAATGTAATCTTTTTAAAAAGAGTTCGTGACGAGAAGAAGATGGAACGATGGCGGTCGATGGCGCAAGGAATGCCTTGTGATGAAAAACTATGTATTTTTTGTTTTTCATTTATTTTCTAGAAAAGAACCAAGAAAACCTTGCTGGGCAATTTAATTTTATTATCCATCTCTTCATATACCTGTTTAATAATTATTTATGATATAATTGTGATATATATGTATGAGATGATCCACAGTTGGTCTATTAATGATAAGAAGTGTGGTAATGAGAAAATACATGTGTTGTATTATTCCATTCACTTCTTTAGGTTATTCGATTACTGTGTGTAATGAGAAGGTGCATGTTTAGGATTAGATCTGGCAAGGAAATGCTTGGGTTTTTAGTGGTTAGATAGGAATCACCTCCATGTATTAGGAATCTACTTGGTGCATGGTTCACATTCACTTATTCATTTTTTCCCTTAAAAGAAAAACTATGGAGAATCAAAATTTTTTGATTGACTCTTGTAAGTAATTGAATTTGAACATCATAAAATTTCCATAGCATGCCATGCATACATTAGGTAAACATGCCATATAGTTTGGAAAAGAATGTCACATGTACTTATCATGTGATTGAAGCTGGAAATTAAAAACCTTGCATGTTTTTCAAAATATTGAGTGGGAGAAGGTCTCTAAACAAGACCTATAGCCTCCATCAATGGTCTTTTGTGATGGCATTAAATGGACCTGCCCCAAGGTAGATGTTGTCATGTGGATTTCATTGAGGAAACTTCCTGAAAGTAAGCATAGTTTTCTTATAATCAAATGATAGTTGGACCAGCCCCTATGGTAGGTATTATCGTATGATATAATAAAAAATTCTATCTTCAAAAAGGATAACTAGTCATAGTATGCTACTCGATAAGATTGTCCCAAAATGACTCATTTGTGGTGCATGATGACATAGGTGTTGAGTTGATGGTTATACACTCAAGATCTTCTAGTTAAGTAACACCCCACAGAACTCTACTTAAGTTAAAATGATGGCCAAACATTACACGATTTTTAGTATGTGTGAATGCCTAAAGGAATTAGGTTCATGTACTAATAAGATGGAAATCCATGTTTTTACTAGTTGATCATGATCACCCCATGGTGAATTGATTCAATGAGTGTGGTAATTATCGTTGCAACGACTTACAAATGTTTTCAAGGTTTAATGTAAGAAACATGCATCATCTTAATGCATATCGTAATGTTGCAAAACATTTTCAAACATTTTCTTAATACAAAGATATTAATATACAAGTGTTCTATTTTCAGTTCGAAAATGACATCAACTCATTTATTGAACATACACATTAAAAACAAATTGAACGAAAATAACTATAAGAAATGGAAAAGGAACTTGATAATTATCCTGAGCTAAGAGAAACTTAAAACAATTCTTGATATTAAGTGCTCTCCAACCATTCAAGCTGAGGCTAGAAAGCATTTGGAAGAGTCTGATGAGATAGATCATTGTTATACGTTGGCAATCGTGACCAACACTCTGCATAAGCAACTGAAAAGATGTAAGATTGCTAAAGCGATTCTAGATAATTAGAAGACATGTTCGAAGGCAAAGCTACGTTAGCTCGACAGACTGTCATAACTAGCTTAATAAATGCATAGCAAAGCTTGACATTCCGATCAAAGACCATATGATCACTATTATGGGCTACTTTACTGAGGCTGTAGACAATGAGGCCAATCTGGATCAGAACACTCAAGTTGAGATGGTGTTAAAAAGTTTGTCAAAAGATTTTTGTGGTTTTTAGGCTGCATATAAACTTGGAAACAAAAAGTTGATGCTTACACAACTATTGAAGGAGTTATAATCCTATGAGTTGTTGTTGAACGGTGGTCAACTGGTCCAAAAAGCATAAGTGAATATATCCGTCGCTTTTTCCTTAAAAGAGAAAGGAAAATGCACTAAAAAAGGCAAAACTAAGGTCTCTGGGCACCATAAGTGGAAAGGAAGAGAACTAGAAAGCCTAAAGACTTATTTTAGTCTAAATGCTTATTTTGCAGTATGAAATGACATTTCTAGACAAACTGTAAAGAGTGGAAGGAATACCTAACTACCAAAGGAAAAGGTATAAAACTCTTGATGGTAGAAACTTGTTTAGTGGAAGAATCAATGGACCACAACTTTATTGATTTGACAGCCACTAATCATGTTTGTGTTTCTCTATAGAGGTTTCAGGAGACGAAAGATCTTAGAGATAAGAGCTTATCATTGGGGACCAATAACGGGACAAGTGTGACAACTGATGTAGTAGGAAATGTACATCTTTATTTTGATAATATTAGGAAGATTATTTTAAAAGATATTTTCTATGTACCAAGTTTGAAAAGAAACTTAATTTAACCATGACTTTTAATCATGGAATAGCAATATTTAGAAATTGAAATCTTACCTGTAATGGATGGATGTCAAACAATCTCATGTTATAAAACCAAAGATGTACACATTGCTTGAGACTGAAATATCAAATAAAAGAATTAAAACTTCTCACTTTAATAAGGTGTACCTTTGGCGTTTGAACTTGGTCATATTAATTGAGAAAAAATCACTATACTTGTGAAAGGAAACATCTTAATTTTACTTAAATAAGTTGATCTTCCACAATGTGAATCTTGCTTGGAAGGTAAGATGACTAAGCATTCTTTTAATGCAAAAGGAACGAGGGTCAGAAAACCCCTAGAACTAGTGCACATTAATGTATGGGGCCCTATGAGCGTTAGTGCAAGAGGTGGTTACAAGTATTATGTAAGCTTTATTGATGACTATTCCAAATATGGGTATATATACTTGATGCACCGTAAGAGTTTCGTGCGGAAATGGTGAAACATCTAGGTTTACCCATAAAGGCACTTCAGTTTGATCAAGGTGGGGAGTATTTACCTAATTAGTTCTTAGGGCACCTCATAAACAATGAGATTTTATCCCAGTTAACTAAGCAGGACACTCTACAATAGAATGGCTTGGCAGAGAGAACGAATCAAATGTTGTTAGATATGGTACATTCGATTTTAAGTTATTCGAAGCTGCCAATCTGTAACGCCCCAATATTTGTATAATTGTTTTCGTGTATTTGTGACACTAATATCGGTCTACTTCAGTGGGTATGTGTTCTGGGAGTGTCTGAGAAGCCTTGGGTTCAAGCTTTGACTTGGGTAAATTTTGGTATTTTTATGAATAAAGCCCTATCTTTGGTTAGTAGGCTTATAAGTAAAAGTGTTTAAGTAATTAACAGAATGGGCCGGCTGGTCTGGGGGATAAGTGGAGTGTTGGTGAGATGGAGGTCATGAGTTCGACTCTCTGTGTTGGCAAGGGTTAGTATTTTTGCTGCAATATCTGGCTGGAGTTTGAGTTGTAGTGAAAACCTGAGTAGTGGGTGGTTAAGATTGTGTAAGTAGTGGGATTTGGGTTGAATTAGTTTTCCCTAAATTTCTCTTTGGTGAACCGACGTTTCTCTCCCTCCTCTGCCATTTTTTTTCCAATTTTGTTTTCTCCATAGCTGAATTCTGCTTTTCCCTTGCCCCCACTCTTTTCTTTTTCTCTTTTCCAAATCGTCCCTTTGTGTGCAACTGTCATTCCATTTGTTCGGTAAGTGGAATAAGGAGATTTTGGTTCTTGTTATTAACTTCTTATTAGTGGGTGCCATTATTGTTGATTACGGGAAGAATCAAGGACTTGTGGTCAATAATTGGAGACCTACTTTCGTGGAAGTTCAGTTGTTCGATTAATGGTGAGGGATTCTTGCCCACTAGATGAGCAATTCAATTTAGGTTCGGTTTTAAGTTTGTTTTCAAGCAATTAATTTAGTGTTTGTTGGTCAACTATAGGCAGTAAAGTGCTCAGGATTGCGATTGCAGTGAAACAGTACCAGGTGTGTACCCGAAAACACAGAAAAAGCATGTCATATTATGTATGTTGCATTGCATCGAGGTGGGTGGATGATATTTGGAGGAAGTATCTGAAAGGCTCTTAAGCCTGTTATCTGGCAGCTCAGTTGCAACTTTCTGATTATGTGCCGCGTTCGGTACAGCATGGTGTGTAGGAATGGGTGGGTTGATATTATCCCCAGATGGTGTGTAGGGTTGGACGGAGTTGGTGTGTACAGCATGGTGTGTAGGAATGGGTGAGTTGATTTATCCCCACATGGTGTGTAGGGTTGGACAGAGTTGGTGTGTAGAGGCTGGTGGGTAGGACTCTGATATTCTGTTCTGATCTGCATACTATATCTGAAATAGGCTAAGGCCCTAGAACATATCTGAATCTGTATCTAAGTGGGCTAAGGTCCACACCATATCTGTAATGGGCTTAGACTCGAACTATGAATTTATGATTGTCTTCTGACATTATGCCATGTGCATGTTTTTTATAGGGATTACACACTGAGTTTGCGAAAACTTACCCTTTTCTGTTTAATCTGTTCAGGTAATCCCCAGTAGTAGATGGGTCGATGCAGCGGAAGACTCGGCGGTGACCATGGTTCTGAACCTTTATGGTTTTATTTTACTTATTTCATTTACGGTTTTGATTATATCTGGGTATACCTTATGTAATATGGCCGTTACATATTTTTGTTTAATTTGGGATGTGTGACGTTTATGGTATTATGGTTAGAAGTAGAAAAACTCGAGTTTTGAAAATAAACAAATTTTTTATCAAATACACACGAATTCGCAAATTATTTTAAAAGCTCTCGTAACGTATAATGTTTTAAAAATGGATAATGAATGAATAAACGACATGTTTTTGACAGTAACCGAAGATATCGAAAATGGCTTTATTGTAATTACGTTTTCTAAAGCACTATTATGTGTAATCGCCAGATTTAGCCATAACGTCTAGGCCGGGTTTGGGGTGTTACACAATCTCTTTCTAGGGATATACGGTACAAATGACTTGTTATATTCTGAATGATGTGCCAACTAAGGCAGCATCGAAAACTGCATACGAATTGTGGCATGGCAGGAAGGCAAGCCTAAAATATTTTTGGATTTGGGGATGCCCAATCCATGTATTGGATAAAGATACGAGGAAGTTGGGCTCACGGATAAAATTGTGCATGTTTTTTGGATATCCAAAGAGAACAAAGATTGGTTTGTTTTATAACCTAAAAGAGCAAATTGTTATAGTCTCAACTCATGATACTTTCCTTGAAGAAATTTACATGAATGACTTCAAACCTCGGAGTAAAGATGTACTCGAGGAGCTTTCAGGAAATATACAAAACCTTAATAAAATGGTTTCAAAACCAACTCCTAATAGTAGAACTAAAAATGATCAGCAACATATGAAGCTTCATCGCAGTGGGAGGGTTTTTCATAGGCCTAAGTTCTTCCAATTTGGTGGAAGTGTCTTTAACACTGAGTCTGCCAAATAGGAAGATGATGACCCGTTCACATATGAAGAAGCGATGCAGAGTGCTAATTCCAAGATTTGGGAAATAGCTATGAAAGCTGAAGTGGACTCTATTTTTTCCAACTCAATGTGGGAACTCGTAGACTTACTGAAAGGGATAAAACCCATAGGGTGTAAGTGGATCTGCAAAAGGAAAAGAACTGCGGATGGAAAAGTGGAAGCTTATAAGGCCGGACTTGTAGCAAAAGGTGATACTCAGAAAAAATATATCAAAAATAAAGAAAACTTCTCTCTAGTTTACATGCTCAAGTTAATCTGTATATTACTATCCATTATGGCGGCTCCTGATTATGAGATCTAAGAAATGGATGTCGAGACAATGTTTTTGAACGGCTAACTTAAAGAGAGCATATACATAATGCAACCCAGTAGATATATAGCTAAAAAAGATGAACATAAAGTTTACAAACTATTTAGATCCCAATATGAACTTAAACAAGCATCCCGCTCAAGGAATCAAAAAGTTGATCAGACGATCAAAACTTTAGGGTTTGAGTAAAACGTAGATAAACCTTGTGTTTACAAACATTTAGGGGATGGAAAGGTGGTCTTTCTTGTTCTATATGTCAATGCCATTTTAGTAATTGGAAACGATGGAGGGACATTGTCATCTATTAAACTATAGTTAACCCAACAGTTTAGCATGAAGGACTTATGAGAAGCTAATTTTGTTCTAGGTATTCAAATCCAAAGGGATCGAAAGAACAAAGTGGTAGCACTGCCTAAAGCTACATATCAGGATTTCATCTCTCTTTAGGGGACTATCTTCAAACAACAGAAGAAAGAGAAAACATGAGAAAAGTTCCTTATGCTTTAGCAATAGGAAGTCTCATGTATGCTATGCTATGCACACGCTTAGATATATGTTTTGTAATGGGGTTGATAAGTTGATATCTGGAGAATCCATGTCTAATAGACTAACAAGTAGTTAAGCATACACTCAAGTATTTACAGAGAATTAGGGATTATATGCCTGTGTATTCCAGATGAGATCTCACTCCTATCGGATATACTAATTCTGACTTTCAAACGTGTCAGGATTCGAGGAAATCGACATTAGGCTGTGCTTTTGTCCTAGATGACGGGTCCATAGTGTGAACAAGATTTAAGCTAGGTTGCACGACTAACTTCACTATGGAAGGTCAAATATGAGGTATGAAAAAGTAATGACAATATAATAGTGTGGATATAGCTAAACCCGAATTAACCACACAAGGACAAAACATATAACGGAGACAATAGTGTTTGGTGGAATGGTAGATGTAGTCAAAGATCACATATAAGGACAAACCTCGAGGATTTGTTTAGCCAAGACTCTTATAGCTAGAATGCTCTTTAGGAAACATATGAAGGGATACAAGAATACAAAACATGACTCATCTACTTCACAAGGGCACGTGGGAGACTATTGGATCTGGTGCTCTAAGCTTAGTATTTTTGTCTAAGAACACATGTATTTTTTCCAAATAGATTGATTAATAAAATTATTCATAAATTAAATTAATATACTTTGTATTATTTTCCTTAAATTGTTTTTACACACAAAGCAAAATAGAAGCAAATGTTGCTCACTAGTTGTCTATTGTTTAAACTGATACTAAGTGGTATTACGTGGTCAAATTATAGCACGGAAAGAAAACTTATATTACTAACCGAACCTAAAAAAGTCCTTAGTCTAATCGAAAATGAGAAAATCGATTGAAAGACTAATATGTCATCTACCAAGTCCAAATGGGGAGATGCCTTGTCTTGGGCATCAGAGCGGATGACTCCTAGAAGATCGAGAAAATATATGACTGGATGGACCGACAGTACATGGGACAGGACCCAGTTTATGGATTTATTCACTTGTGACATTCGTAGTGTGACATACCAAAATCCCGAGTGGATGGCAAACTATGTATGCGTGACTCGTACATTTTTATGTAAGTATAAGCATGAGTTCAAATAGATAAGGAATTGGAAGTTGGTGTGTTGGGTGTACGACTTTTGCAGTATATAGTATCATTCAAACTAGTGGAATTCATAGCCCCAGAAAAGTGTAAATGATATCCTTTCATTGGCATTACATGGTTGATGAAAAGTAAGCATGGTGAAGGGTTCGTATTTGTGATGGATGACTTGATCACTATTTGGTAGTGATTGACTTTTCATGAAGGAAGATGTAATGATTACTATGAGATAAAATAAGATCATATTGGGAGAACATATATTATCCCAAAGAGCTCAAGGATATCCAAATGATGGTAACACACTAATGACAAAGTCATTGGACGAGCACTAAGTATTTGATTTCGTAATGGAATGTCATTAGAGAGAGCTCAGTCACAATACTTTAGTGGAATGACTTCGTGACTTAATAAGTTTATAATTAATGGACGAAGAGCCGAAACTTAATTATAAATCATTTGAGCCAAAGCTTCATGTGTCCAATTGGTCCCTCCGCTAGCTCGTTGAAACTAGAAATGAATTGCGTGTTGGAATAAAAATGAACAAAATGAATAGAAAAAGAAAAATGAGAAACATTCATGAATGATTACAGTTTTCTTCGAAATATATACATATGAAATCATTTGGAAATGGATGTAGGTTTCCAAAAATGGGAATAGAAATTTGCAGTCCTATATAGGATTACAGAAAAATGATGGAAGAATGAGTTTATGTTTTTGGACTGTTTTGAAGCTTGAAAATGAAAATAAATCATTTAGTCACGGTGAACATGGTGATTTGTGACATAATGAGTGGATTTTCTCGAAATTTTTCTAGGGGTAAAATCGTCCAAATTTTACTAGAGTAAAATTGAGATGAGAAAATTATTTAATATGTAAATAATAAATTTTATTTTGGGAAATAGAAAAAATGAAATGGGTTGGATCACATTACAGAGTATTACGTCAAAAAGGCTTAGGAAGTACTCGTAATTGGACCCGATGTGAGAGAAGCTGAAAATCTGTCATATAACATGAAAGTGGTAGCAACCCCAGTAAAAGTACAAGGGTGAGCCGTTCACCCATCTCCTACTCTAAGTAGGACGTTTTTTTTTTCTATTTAGAACAAATCTCTACAACTTTACTAGGGTTCTACCTTCTATTGCTATAAATGGATGACACTGATGGAGCTATTAACACAACTTCAGTGAGATTGTTATTCTGCCGAAAAATAGAGAGAATTATTCCCAACTTTCAAATAATTTTTTTTAGAATAACAATTTTACCAGTTTCTTTTAAAGAAGAGAAAATTTTCGTTTTCACCCCAATTTTTTTTCTAGTTCTGTGTTTTGGTTTAATTGGTTCAAGCCCACACTTGAAGCAGTTCGTGGTACGAGAATAGCAGAGAAGATCGTTTGGTTAAAAGCCAAAAAACATTAAGGATTCACTTATTAGAAAAAAAAGTACGTATTCAATTAAGGTTTATTGCTACAAATATCATAAATCGGGTCAATTTTCAAAATTTTAATTTTCTGCTGTGCAAGAAAACAATTTTTAAATCGAATTTTTTTCCAGCATGACCTCCTTTGATGAAGATTATGTCCCTATGCATATATCTCTAATATTGGAATTAGAGTTCATCATATGACTCCATAATATATGAGGATATTTAGGAAATTCTAAGTCATGCATCATAGTAATGTTAATGCGACACATATGTGATAGAGGTTCATACAATGGAAGAACTTGACTAGTGGCCCAATAGAATTAACTAAGTTCATAATAGTATTGGTTGGAATGCCTCACTCGAAATTGGAATCATCATCGTCTTATTGACAATTGATGTCATCTATTACATCATTACATAAGGATCAATATATCTAGAAATAATGTCATCATAGTATGTAACATCCTCTGCGTAAAACTTGACAACATTCTTATTTGAAACTGGTGTGATGTTTAGGATCAGATGTTCTACACTATCTGCTTGTAAACCAAATCTCAATAACCCACTCCTTAATTAAGATTGAATATGGATATTGAACGCTATTAGATATCGATGGGGTGGAAAACTTGTAGGGATCATCCAAATGTACATTCAGATGTAAATCCAACCCACAAACTAAAGATCATCTCTCTAAAGATGTTGATGGTATCACTATGTAAGGTTCTTAAAATTCATATTATTGACACATTAGTGAGAAAATATTCACAGGTTGTCTAGATGGACTTGGAATTTCATCTACTGCATTTCCATGATTAGCATCATCTAATCCAGCCCCTATATTTTTGGTTCTACAGTGAATTGTTATAATTGTCTCAACATCTTCATCTTCAATAAGCTGAAGTGTCACACTTGGTTCTCCTATGGAACCGAACTAAAAGAAGAGTTTAGGCACCGGTTATATAGAAATAGAAATTTACAGGCTCTAATAAGATATTTAGAAACTTAAGTCGTTGGTTGGGAAATGTTAGATTTCAATTCTGGTTTAGTAAGATTGAATTGACTAGTTCCATAGTGGGAGACAAAATAAATAAGATTGAGTGATGGTAATGGTTTATGGAGGCCGTGCCAATGGAGTTGAAAAGGATGTAGTTAAAGAAAGCTCTACATGTCACAACCATTGAGAGAAGCCAAGTCTGGTAATAAAGAAATGAGGAACTAGTAAGCTTCATTACCTCTTTTTACTTGTGGATTAGAGATTGAAGTAGAGGAAGAGCTTTCAAAGCTTTTGTATAATTGTGGATTATGGGTTTTTAAGGTTTGAATGCCTTCAAGTTAACCGGTAAGTGGTTGTTATGCTTAGCTACCAGGATAAAGGAAGCTCTAGTGATTGGACAAGTTACGCTGTCAATAATAATGAAACGAGGTGATATTTTGTGCTCTACCTCTAAATAAATATTAATAATACATTAATGAATGGTCTGTGTTCAAGTTGTTTTTAGTTTTCTGAAACTGTTGTCATGTATATAATGGTGTAAGTAAATGAGTACCCACTAATGCATCGATATACATAAATTGGTTGTGGTATTATACATAAGTTTGACGTATTCCACGATATTATGTCATGTGATTATATGTCTATGTCTGCGTGCTTATAATAAGTCGAGGAATACAAAGGGAAATTATTGATGCTTATAATAAACACGAATATTATGATGTCTAAGACCATAGCTCGACCATGGCGTTAGGTACAGACCGCAAAAAATGGATGAACTCAAACGCTGACAAGACAAGGTAATGGAGATAGAGGTACAATTTGGCTAAAAGAAAGCACATAAATGGGGTATAACAATGATTCCCCAACATGTAATAATAAATAAATATGGGTAGAAAAGCCTAATATGGTAGATGAACCTCTTAAAGAGGATTTGTGTCAAGTTATGGACAATTCATAGGTGTGAGTTTGCTGATATTTGCCGAATAACCTTGAATCAATTGATATAACCGATGATTGAGCAGATCCTAAGGATTTATGGATAAAGGTTAGCCAGAGATAGTTAAGTTCGCCGAAGCTCTCATAGAGGTTAAGTCACTCGGGCTAACATAAGAAGGAAGTTGCCAAGGACTAACCTGGGATGGATAATTCATCCAAAAAAAGGGAGGTTAAGAACCCGAAACTTGATGAAATAAATAGAAGACAACCAATGACAGACATTGGAATTCACATCCAAGGTGTTGAGGAAAAGGGACCGGAACAGCTAGAAGACTGTTACATTAAAGGAATAAGCGTATGTCTCAAATAGAGAATAATTCTGCAATGGTAAACCGCAAAAAAAAAAGGGGGAGGCATTGATCTCATAGGTGAAATCCATGGAACACTAAAAGTATACAAGGAGTTTAAAATCTCTGCTTTAAATCTTTGTCCTTTAGAAATTTCAAACATGACTACTACCTTGTTTCATTGAATCTCACTAATTTCATCAGAACTTATGATTCCACTGCTTTGGCTGTAGGGTTAATGAATAAATTAGAGGTTATGGGAGAGGACCGAGCCAAACTCCTCCAAATTGAGGAAAAATAGAACGGTAGTCATAATGTGCGTAAAAAGGGGAACTTATATAGGTTATGCCTTGGGGTTTAGTCGAGTGATGAAATTTTAAAGATTTAAATTCAAAATTTTAAATAATGTTGTAAGGCAGTAACTTCAGAAGATTTATATTATAGTATAGTTTAATGTGTATATTAAATAGTCGAGAATGAAATAAGATTTGATTAACATATGTTAGCTAGTTATTCAGGTCTTTGTATCATCTGATACTTAGACCCAGTGATCAGGTCGAGATTAAGGTGTTACATGAAGTGAGTTATACATGATCAGGTCGACAAAAACATCGAACACTCACTACCACTGTCCGTCTCTGCAACATCATTTCTCCACGCTGCAACAATTTCAGAAAAAAAGGGATGACACAAATTAATAAAAAGGGGGGATTTCTTTTCTTAAGTATTTATTTTTAAGTATTTATATTTATCTTCTTAGTTAGTATTTTGCTTTTGCATAATAAAAAATTTGCAAGCATGAATATAAGTAGTGTGGTAATGTGAATGAACATGTTTAGGATTGGATTATTAAGGAAGACTTGGTACATAAGCAATCTTTATGACTCACCTCTCTTTTCTTACAACCCTACTTGGTGTTCAATTTTCATTCATTACTTTGTTTTTGCAATGAGGATATTGCTTCTTTTTAAAGGGGGTAAGACAAATATTTTGCAGCATGAATTTTTAAAATTTTCAAGTATGTTTCAATCTTTTTACCTAGGTATGCTAAAATGAATGAATCTTCAGAGACAATTTTTGTTCATAAGTTTGTTCAAATGTAAGCATGATTTTTGGTTTTATCTAATTTATTCTTATATTATATTGAGTGATGGAATCTTGTATGCTCATTAGTCTTATGTAGTATTTTCCATGAAATTTTAATTTCTTTGGAAGTAGACATGCATGGAGGTTTAAGTCTTTAGAATTGACTTAGTAACTTTCTTGAGGTGAAATGCTAGGAGGTATAAGAATCTAAACATGATATAGGCACGTTTTCTTTGGATCGTTTGCTTTATTAAATTAACCTTTGAAACTTTACTTTTGAGCTTAATGGCCTGTTTATTGCAAATTACCTATATTATAAGCCACATTATAATCTTTTTAATTTTATCCTATTTTGTGCACCTATCTTAACAAAATTTGTCTTGGTGACCGAAGTCTGAGGAAAAATACAAAAGATGTACATACTTTTCATATGTTTAAAGAAAAGAAAAGAAAAAAAAAAGATGAAAGAATAAAGAAAAGTTTGTTCAAAAGAATAAAAAGCAACACGAGAATTGTACTACTAAATAGATCATAGCAAATTTGGAGGATTTGCTTGGAGGCCAAGTCACATTGGCTTGACAATCCGCTATTACAAATTTGATGAACTCTCTGCAAAAACCCAATACTTAGATCAAAGAAATATTCTTAGGCTTATGAGATTCTTTGCGGAAGAGGAGGAAAATAGGGCTAAACTGGATGTGAATACTCAGATTGAAATAGTGTTCAAATTCTTGACCAAAGAACTCTCTAGCTTTAGGGCTGCTTACAACTTGGGGAACAACTTGCTTACCTTGACTCAGCTCATGAAGGAATTACAATCCTATGAGTTGGTGCTAAATAGTGGTAAGTTGATTCAGGTGAAATCTAAGGCAAACTTAGTTGTTGACCTCTCATCCTCTAAAGGAAAGTAAAAAGTTAAGGGAAAGAAGAAAACAACTAAGTCTAAGTCTTTGGTTCTACCTCGTATGGATAGGAAAAAAAGATCAAATGTCTTTTCAGCAACTAAAAATGGCACTTCATATCAAACTACAAGGAATATATGGATTACCATGTAACACCCCAAACCCGGCCCAAACATTACGACCGAATTTGGTTTGTTACAGAGGAAAACATTTTGAAAACCCTTGTTAACAAATTCCATTTAAGGTAAAAGATATTGTGTTGTTCTAAAACCGTTGTATTGTATGACGAAAACCACACTTAGTTTCGTTTAAGAATTTATTAAGTCAGGTTGTTACAGATTTCCAATGTACCCGATGGCATAATAAAACCTTTTGCGTTTGATTTTGAGAAAACATGTGTACCCATTTAAATATCATTAATAGTTTAAACAAATTATCCAAAACATGTAAAATAATCAAAATATAATCCTAGGAGGCCTTATTACAAGTTGAACAAAATAAAACCAACGGTAAAATAAAAGTAGTTCAAAATTCATTTAGTCCACATTTTCCACTGCATGGCCACCTCGAGTCCATCCGGCTCCTCATCCGCGATCTACGAGTCGCCTGAAAAATGTTAAAAGAGAAGGTGAGTCACCAAGACTCAATGTATAACCCTTCCCCCGGTTTAGTGCAACATCATACACAAGTCATAACTAAATTAACATGCACTAAGGTTATCATGCACCCAACCTAGCCATCCAAACGCCTATCTCTACCCCGTGTGGTACCAAACCACTGGTGGTGCCAAACCACTGGTGACTTAAAGTCACGATATCCATCAATATTGTGGTGCCAAACCATTGGTGGGGCCAACCCACGTATGATACCAAATCATTGGCGTCAATCCCATAATATAAATCGTGGGGCCAACCCACTGTGGTGCTAAGCCACTGGGACGAGACGCTATGAGGTGCCAAACCTCTGGAGGTGCCAAACCTCTGGTGACCGAAGTCACGAAATGTGGTACCAAACCACTAGTGTCCGTCGACACGAATATCACTTCCCCCTCCACTCATATATCCTACATCAATCCCTGATATTTAACAGAAATCATGCCAACATGCTTATTTAGCAACATACATTGGATTTATCATTAACCAAATATTTAAGTCACATATACCAAATATGTCATGCTTCCCAAAAGCATCATAAAGGGCTCATAACGACAAGGACTTACCTGAATCCTAGCTTATACCAGTGTGGTATTAAATCCGAATCTACACAATCCGATTAAGCATACACATAACACTTAGCACATTAAATAGTTATAAAGTGTGTATGTACACACCTGATGCCAACGATAGCTCTAAATCCCGAAGAAACCAATCGGCCACACAAGATTCCCTTGCCCTATATTCGGCCATTACCCAAAGTTAGTACCAAGGCCATTCGGCCAAACCAAAATAATCTCAAGGGGTTATCATTTGAAACCCGAGACCTTACCAACACGCCTTTGAATACTAGCCACCACACACCAAGTGTTTCTGCTTCCCTATAATCGGCAATCACATGTTAATAGCCTTCGGCTTTTTAATCACTAAATAAATAAAATAGGTCCTTACCACCACTTAGCAAGACCGATTGACAGAGAATGGAGGCTTGGATCGAATACCTCAAAATCCTGGGCACCTAAACAGAATCGGTTTCAAAACAGGTGATTAGCACCCTTGCTAACAGGTGCCGAAATCGGCTCTTACCATCATCAAAGTCGACAAAGAAAAGGGAGGGGAAAGAATAGGTATTCGACCTAGAGCATTTACCTTCTTCAATCGATTGACAAAGAAAATTCGAAGAGATCTATCCCACTTTACTATTTGGCCAACGAGAGTTTAACAGGAAGAAATGAAATTTTGGTAGAGAGGGAGGGTGTAGGTTCGGCTATGGTTGATGACAAACAAGGCTTGGCTTTGAGTGAAAAGAGGAAGAAAAAGAGAGGGAAAGAGGGTAGGTGATTCGGCCAAGGATCAAAAAGAAGAAAAGAGGTAAATGGCAATGGTGTTTCGGCTTTGAGAGAGAATGAAAAAGAAAGAACAAAAGAGATGAAATGCTAGCCGAATTTGTGAAGTAATTCACTAGGAAAATTCGGCCTTCCCCCCTACATAGCTCCCTTGCCGTCCACTCCTCTCCAAGGAGTTCAAATTTCGGCCAACTCCTTGAATTACTCTCGGCCAATTGTTTGAAAATATTCAAAAGAATTTGAATAAATCAAATGCCTATATTTTCTCCTTAGAATTAATCAAATAAAATCCAATTAAAACATTATTATCCTTATTATCCTCGAATCAAAATTGAGCCTTTTTCTCTCCCTTTGTCAGTCCAAAATAAAGAGCAAAAGGGGAATTTCATGACTTCGAACATAGGCTCCCTTTCTCCCTTGATGGCGTCAACTCTATCACCTAAGTGGCCTCCCTTTGCCACTTTTCCAAGTCCTTTTTAATGTCAAATGTTCCCTCTTTTAACCTTGTAACCCCTACTTACTAAGGCTCCCTATCTTTAAAGCTTACAATTAAAATTTTCTTCTATTCCGAGCCTGCTCAAGACCCCTAATTAGGTCTTATTACACCACAAATAATATCACCGCAATTCAAACACAAGAAAAATAATTCAATCACAAATAACCCCTATTTTAGGATGTTACGCTTCTACCCCTTTAAAATAATTTTGGCCTCAAAATTACCTGATCAGAAGAGGTGGGGTTATTGCTGCCGCATCACATCCTCGGGTTCCCACGTAGCTTCCTCTGCACCATGGTTTCGACATATAGCACTTTCACCAAAGGTACCGACTTCCTACGCAGAAACCTTGACATCTCGATCTAAGATCCGAACTCGTTTCTTCCTCGAAAGATAAGTCCGAGTTTACCTCAATCTCACCCATCGAACAACGTGTGATGGATCTCGACCGATACCGCCTAAGCATTGACACATGAAAGACGCCATGAATCGACTTAACTCACTGGCGCCTTCGGTGATAAGCTACCGGTCCCACTTCGCTTCACTATCAGATATGGGCCGATGAACCTTGGGCTTAGCTTCCTTTTCGCCCAAATCTCAATACCTTTTTCCAAGGCGACACCTTCGTAAAGACTTTATCTCCTATCGCATATTCCATTTCCTTGCGCTTAAGATCGTAAAGACTTCGCGCTATCTCGCCGCTTCTCTTGAGACGAGCCCGAATAACCTTAACTTTATCTTCGCCATACCAACTCGGGCCAAAAATTTGTCGTTCTCCCAACTCCGCCCAACACATAGGAGTTCGGCACTTTCGTCCATATAGTGCTTCATATAGAGCCATCTCAATACTCGCTGATAACTATTGTTATATGCGACTCCGCCAACGGTAGATACTCCTCCCAACTACCACTCAAATCCAAAATGCATCCTCTTAGCATATCTTCTAGAATCAGATGACCTTTCCGATCGCCTGCCGATCGTGGATGGAATGTCAGATCAAATCCAATCGTGTACCCAGAGCCTGATGCAACGCTTTCCAGAACCTTCATGTAAATCTTGGATCCCTATCTGAGATGATCGATACTGGCACACCATGTAACCTTACTATCTCCGCCACATACGCTTTTGCTAGCCTCAAGAGAATAATCCACTCTCACCGTATGAAGTGAGTGATTTAGTCGACGGTCCACAATCACCCACATCAAGCGTCCTTCTTGCCGGGCGTGAGGGTAGCCCACTCGACAAAGTCCATGGTGATCCTTTCCCACTTCCATCGAGGAATCTTCACCGGTTGAAGTAACCCTGATGGCAACTAATGTTCAGCCTTCACCTGCCGACACGTCAAACACCTACCCACAAATTCAGTTACCTCACGCTTCAACCCTGGCCACTAGAACTGTTTCCGTAAATCTCCATACATCTTGCTACCTCCAGGATGCATAGCGTATGGGCTGCTATGTGCATCTTGAAGAATTCTTTGTCTCAACTCCACACCCTTCGGCACACAAGCTCGTCCTTCAAAACATAATACTCCATCACTAGACAAACTATACCCTTCCAAACCACCATCTTGAACTTGCAACCTCCGTGCATTCAAACTGTCATCTACTAATTGCTTTTCCTTAATCTCCTCGATCCAAGTTGGCTTAACTTGCAGCTCTGCCAAAAGGCTTCCATCGTCGTATAGACTGAGGTGAGCAAACATCGCTCTTAAGTCCGTCACGACCTTCCGGCTCAACGCATCAGCCACCACGTTAGCCTTACCCGGATAGTACTCAATTAAACAGTCGTAGTCCTTTAATAGCTCAACCCATCGACGTTGCCTTAAATTCAGATCCCTCTGAGTCAAAAGATACCTCAAACTTTTGTGATCCATATAGACTATCGACTTCTCCCTGTACAAGTAATGCCTCCATATCTTCAAAGCGAAGACTACTACCGCTAACTCTAAGTCGTGAGTTGGATAGTTAACCTCATGTGGTCTTAGCTGACGTGATGCATAGGCCACTATCTTCCCTTCTTGCATCAACACACATCCCAAACCAGTATGGGACGCGTCACAGTAAACCGTAAACAACCTCCCTGCCTCAGGCTGTACCAGAACTGGAGCTTCCGTCAGAATCTTCCTTAACTTGTCAAAACTATCCTGTTGCTTCTCTGACCATACAAATGGAACTCCCTTCCTTAGTAATTTAGTCAACGGTGCTGCAATTAAAGAGAATCCTTCCACAAATCTCCGATAGTACCCTGCTAGACCCAGAAAACTTCGAATTTCTGCCACCGACCTAGGCGGTTTCCAATCCAATACCGCTTCAACCTTGTGAGGGTCCACTCTAATCCCTTCTGCCGACACTACGTGACCTAAGAATGCCACCTCCCTAAGCCAAAATTCACACTTACTGAATTTGGCATATAACTGCTTCTCCCTCAATACTTGTAGCACTATACGTAGATGCACGTCATGCTCGTCCTCCGTCTTTGAGTAAACCAATATATCGTCTATAAACACCACGACAAATTGATCCAAGTATTGTTGAAACACCCTATTCATTAAGTCCATGAATGCTGCCGGTGCGTTGGTCAACCCAAACGGTATTACCAAAAACTCGTAATGCCCATACCTTGTACGGAATGCCGTCTTGTGAACATCAACCTCCTTCACCTTAAGTTGATGATAACCCGGCCTAAGATCTATCTTTGAGAACACCGATGCATATTTCAGTTGGTCAAACAAGTCATCCTTATTTAACTGATGGTAGTCGATACACATCTGCATTGAACCGTCCTTTTTCTTGACAAACAACACAGGTGCTCCCCACGGAGATATACTTGGTCGAATAAACCCTCTATCCAAGAGCTCCTGAATTTGAGCCTTCAGCTCCACCAATTCCTTTGGTGCCATTCGGTACGGTGCTATAGACACAGGTGCCGTTTCAGGTAACAAGTCTATACCAAATTCAACTTCCCGATCCAAGGCGGACCTTAAGTTCCTCCGAAACACATCGAATTCCCTACCGTTCGGACCTTCTCAATCACGACTCCTTAGCCTCCAAGGCACATATATGAACCACATATGCTTCACAGCCCTTCCTGACCATCTTCTCTGCCTTCAACGTGGACACCATATTGGATAGGTAATCTCTTCTATTACCTATCATGACCACTTCATCACCTTCAGCCATCTTAAGAACCATGCGCTTAGCAGTGCAATCCAACCTTGCCTGATACTTAACCAACCAGTCCATTCCAAGGATCAAATTGAACTCCCTAAACGGCAGTTCCATTAGATCAGCCACAAACACTACCCCTTGGAGTTCTAGGGGTACGTCTCTATATAGCTTGTTTACAACTACAGAGTGACCTAAAGGGCTAATTATCATCATCTCCCTGAAGCGCCTCTCAAAGTCTAGGTTCATAGTCTCTACCACACTACTAGCAACGTATGAATGCGTCGATCCCACATCAATTAATGCAACATATGGAATACCAAAAATTAGGAACGTACCGGTTATGACGTCCGGTGCGTCACCCTCCTCGCGACGCCGCACAGAGAGACTAAACCAGTTGCCTTGCTTCGTGTTGCCTGCACCTCTGCCCGGAGTATCGCGACCTCGATTAGAACCATTACCTCCCCTACCATTACCACGACCCCTCTGTGGTGGTCCTACATTTCTAAACTGAGCACGGTTCTGACCCTCTGACTGAGTCTTAGCTAACTTCCGAGGACAGTCCCTTACACGGTGATCCAAAGATCCACATTCAAAACATCCCCTTTCACCGGTCCAACATCCTCCCAATGTGACTTCCCACAAACGATTACACCGAGCCGGGTCTCGATTGGTAGCTATGGGCCTCCCTCTGTCTGATTTGGCCCACTCTGCCTAGCCCTCTTTTGTGCATTACTACCGATCCAGATGACCCAAAGCCTCTTTTCTGCTTGTTCCTATCATAATTCTATCTCACGGACTCCTTGACCCCTTCGGCTACCTTAGCCTTTTCCACCAGTACAGCAAACTCACGCTCCTACTCTGGAGCAATCAGCAACCTTAAATCATCCCTAAGTCCGAGTCTTCAAAGCGGACACAACGATCATGCTCGATTGACACAATTCCGAGCATAGCGGCTCACCTTAAGAACTCGCCTCATACTCATATACTGACTTATTTCCTTGTACCAATCCCAGAAAGGCTTTCCTCTGAGCATCAGTGTAGCTGGTGCCCACATACTTCTTCTGATAAGCAGCTTTGAAGTACTTCTAAGTAAGATCATCTGCCGTAGCACTATCCCGAACCGTGAGCCACCACTGATATGGCTCATCCTTTAGAAGCGACACCGCTCCTTTCAGCTTCTCCTCGTTCGTCAGGTCGAGATCGTCCATGATCCTCTCAGTCGATTCCAACCAATATTCCGCTGCACTGGGTGCCACTCCCGATACACCCCGGAATACCTCAGCTCCATTGGATCGGAGTCGCTCGGGAACAGATTTCTGAGCTCCCATTCCTCCACTAGCCCCAGCCACAATCTCAAGGACTCGCAACACACGACTTGAGATCGCGCTCACCCCGCCGATCCTCGCTCCTCAGCTCCGAAAGTTGGGGGTGGTGGTGGCGGTGGTACCTCATTCTCCGATCCCTGACCCGACCTAACGGGTTCTGACACGGTCATCCTGCCCCTACCGCGTCCATGACGGCCACATCCTCTAGAGCTCATTCTAACTATCGCGCTTTTATCTAATTAAGAAATTTTTTATGGATTAGTACTTGTTTCACTTAGTTATCCGCGAAGAAATTTTATGAAGAAAGTTTAATAGGGATTCTTTCGAGCAATCAAAGTTCAAGTTCTCTATCCTAATTCACACAGAAGCACATCCATTCCCTAATACCTTTCATACTTATTCACTCTTCGGGCATTTCTGTCCGTTTCTATCCCAGGGGTATTTTCGTCATTTTCCTACAGGGGTATTTTTGTAATAAACCGGGAAAATTTTAAAACTTTCATAATTCAGAACATTTTGAAATTTCCAAAACTGGAGGGTACTTTCAAAAATTTCGCAAATTAAAGGTATAGCAGAATTTTTTTTTAGAAACCAGGGGTATTTTGGTAATTTTGTCAATTAGGGGTAATTTTGTAAATTTTCAAAGTCAGGGTATTATTTTGAGATACATAATTTTGGATACTTTTGAAAAGTAAGAGGATTTGATTAAGATCGGGGTAATACGGTAATTTTAAAAACCAAGGGCATTTTTGTAATTTTGCCACTAGGGGCATCTTGGTAATTTTGGTAAGTCAAGAATATTTCGAAATTTTTCCAAAATAAATTTTTCCTACTATTTAATGGAGTATTGTAAATAAATTTTAAAACTGAGAACGTTCATAAAACATGGCTAATCCCTTTCGGGTTTTATTCAGTATGTTTAGCCTATGACCGAGTCCTCTTGGTTAGGGTGAACCGAAGCTACGCACCAGGTAGGATTCCTGTGAAGAGGAGGTGAGTCACGAGGACTGCTTAAATACCAGGATCTTCCGGATCCAATCCTAGACATGTGCACCAGGGTTACCACACCCTAACTCGGCGACTTGGTCGTAGGTTTGTTTAATTATGCTTTTAAAGTCTTATGTCTTTTGTTGGAGTAACTAGTCCTAAAGTTTAAAGCACTTATCATACTATCTACGTTCCATACCTACCCTTCTACAGATAATAATCCACACAAAAAGTTAGAGGTACTTACCTGGGCGGATTGGTGCCGGAGACCCGGTGCCATGCTGTTCAAAACCAAAAATATTTCAAAAAAGGCCTACCAAAAACATTTTGGCCTTGGGCGCCCACAGTCGAGTTTTGAACTGGGCTCTAATACTAATTTTGTAACACCCCAAACCCGGCCCAAACATTACGACCGAATTTGGTTTGTTACAGAGGAAAACATTTTGAAAACCCTTGTTAACAAATTCCATTTAAGGTAAAAGATATTGTGTTGTTCTAAAACCGTTGTATTGTATGACAAAAACCACACTTAGTTTCGTTTAAGAATTTATTAAGTCAGGTTGTTACAAATTTCCAATGTACCCGATGTCACAATAAAACCTTTTGCGTTTGATTTTGAGAAAACATGTGTACCCATTTAAATATCATTAATAGTTTAAACAAATTATCCAAAACATGTAAAATAATCAAAATATAATCTTAGGAGGCCTTATTACAACTTGAACAAAATAAAACCAACGGTAAAATAAAAGTAGTTCAAAATTCATTTAGTCCACATTTTCCACTGCATGGCCACCTCGAGTCCATCCGGCTCCTCATCCGTGATCTACGAGTCGCCTGAAAAATGTTAAAGGAGAAGGTGAGTCACCAAGACTCAATGTATAACCCTTCCCCCGGTTTAGTGCAACATCATACACAAGTCATAACTAAATTAACATGCACTAAGGTTATCATGCACCCAACCTAGCCATCCAAACGCCTATCTCTACCCCGTGTGGTACCAAACCACTGGTGGTGCCAAACCACTGGTGACTTAAAGTCACGATATCCATCAATATTGTGGTGCCAAACCACTGGTGGGGCCAACCCACGTGTGATACCAAATCACTGGCGTCAATCCCATAATATAAATCGTGGGGCCAACCCACTGTGGTGCTAAGCCACCGGGGCGAGACGCTATGAGGTGCCAAACCTCCGAGGTGCCAAACCTCGGTGACCAAAGTCACAAAATGTGGTACCAAACCACCGGTGTCCGCTCGACACGAATATCACTTCCTCCACTCATATATCCCACATCAATCCTCGATATTTAACGTAAATCATGCCAACATGCTTATTTAGCAACATACACTGGATTTATCATTAACCAAATATTTAAGTCACATATACCAAATATGTCATGCTTCCCAAAAGCATCATAAATGACTCATAACGACAAGGACTTACCTGAATCCTTGCTTATACCAGTATGGTATTAAATCCGAATCTACACAATCCGATTAAGCATACACATAACACTTAGCACATTAAATAGTTATAAAGTGTGTATGTACACACCTGATGCCAACGATAGCTCTAAATCCCGAGGAAACCAATCGGCCACACAAGATTCCCTTGCCCTATATTCGGCCATTACCCAAAGTTAGTACCAAGGCCATTCGGCCAAACCAAAATAATCTCAAGGGGTTATCATTTGAAACTCGAGACCTTACCAACACGCCTTTGAATACTAGCCACTACACACCAAGTGTTTCTGCTTCCCTATAATCGGCAATCACATGTTAATAGCCTTCGGCTTTTTAATCACTAAATAAATAAAATAGGTCCTTACCACCACTTAGCAAGACCGATTGACAGAGAATGGAGGCTTGGATCGAATACCTCAAAATCCCGGGCACCTAAACAAAATCGGTTTCAAAACAGGTGATTAGCACCCTTCCTAACAAGTGCCGAAATCGGCTCTTACCATCATCAAAGTCGACAAAGAAAGGGGAAGGGAAAGAATAGGTATTCGGCCTAGAGCATTTACCTTCTTCAATCGATTGACAAAGAAAATCCGAAGAGATCTATCCCACTTTACTATTCGGCCAACGAGAGTTTAACAGGAAGAAAAGAAATTTCGGCAGAGAGGTAGGGTGTAGGTTCAGCTATGGTTGATGACAATCGAGGCTTGGCTTTGAGTGAAAAGAGGAAGAAAAAGAGCGGGAAAGAGGGTAGGTGATTCGGCCAAGGATCAAAAAGAAGAAAAGAGGTAAATGGCAATGGTGTTTCGGCTTTGAGAGAGAATGAAAAAGAAAGAACAAAAGAGATGAAATGCTAGCCGAATTTGTGAAGTAATTCACTAGGAAAATTCGGCCTTCCCCCCTACATAGCTCCCTTGCCGTCCACTCCTCTCCAAGGAGTTCAAATTTCGGCCAACTTCTTGAATTACTCTCGGCCAATTGTTTGAAAATATTCAAAATAATTTGAATAAATCAAATGCCTATATTTTCTCCTTAGAATTAATCAAATAAAATCCAATTAAAACATTATTATCCTTATTATCCTGAAATCAAAATTGAGTCTTTTTCTCTCTCCCTTTGCCGTCCAAAATAAAGAGCAAAAAGGGGAATTCCGCGACTCGAACATAGGCTCCCCTTGCTCCCTTGATGGCATCAACTCTATCACCTAAGTGGCCTCCCTTTTGCCACTTTTCCAAGTCCTTTTTAATGTCAAATGTTCCCTCTTTTAACCTTGTAACCCCTACTTACTAAGGCTCCCTATCTTTAAAGCTTACAATTAAAATTTTCTTCTATTCCGAGCCTGCTCAAGACCCCTAATTAGGTCTTATTGCACCACAAATAATATCACCGCAATTCAAACACAAGAAAAATAATTCAATCACAAATAACCCCTATTTTAGGATGTTACATACCTAGCCGAAAAGGGCAAAGGTATGAACTCTTTATCTTTGAAGCTTACTTAGTGGAAGAATCAATTGAAAACTGGGTTATTGATTCTAGATTCACTAATCATGCGTGTGTTTCTTTACAGTGGTTTAGCAAAATGAGAAGTTTGCGTGATAGGAGCCTCTTGTTGCAAACAGAAGATGTGAGCTATGTTTCAGCTGAAGCAGTGGGAAAAGTTATTTTACATTTTGATAATTTTGGAAAGATTTTTTTAAAGGACTTGTCTTATGTACCTCGTTTTAAGAGGAAGTTCATTTCTGTAGCATGTTTATTTAATGACAGTTATTTTGTGACCTTCAATAAAGTTATTGTTATTCACAAAAATTGTTCTCTAATCTATAATGGATTGATGGAAAACAATCTTTACTTTATCAAACCAAATAACTACTCGAGCTTCAAACTGAAATGATGAATAAAAAGCTCAAAACTTCTTACTCTAATGAGGGGTACCTATGACACTTAAGACTTGGTCATATTAACCAGGAAAGAATCATTAGACTCGTGAAAGATGGTCTCGTAAGTATGCTTGAGGAAGTAAGTCTTCCACAATATGAATCTTGCTTTGAAGGCAAAATGACTAAGAGGTCTTTTTATGCGAAAGGTAAAAAGGGAAACCAACCATTATAACTTGTGCATACTTATTTATGTGGTCCCATGAGCATTAGTGCCCGAGAAGGTTGCGATTATTAGGTGACTTTCATCGACGACTATTCTCGATATGGTTATGTGTATCTAATGCACAGCAAAATTGAAACCTTTGATAAATTTTGAAAGTTTCGTGCGAAAGTGGAAAAAGCAACTAGATTTATCCATAAAGAATCTTTGGTTTGACTGAGATGGGAATACTTGTCCGACGAGTTCTTAAGATACGTTATAGATAATGAGATTTTATCCCAGTTGACTATGCTAAACACTCTATAGTAGAATGGTGTAATTGACAGAAGGAACAAAACCTTGTTTGATTTGGTTTATTCAATGTTAATCTATTCACAACTCTCTACTTTCTTCTGTGGATATGCAATACAAAGAACATGCCATATTCTAAATGATGTGCCAACCAAGACTGCTTGTTAGCACTACAGCAAAACAAACTTTTAGCGGCATTTTTAGGCCTTTAGCGATGTTTATAAGCGCCACTAATAGTATTTGCGGCACTTTTAGAAGCGCCGTTAAAGTTCATGACCTTTAGCGGCGCTTATCCCACAAACGCCGCTAAAGGTAATGACTTTTAGCGGTGCTTTTTTCACAAACGCCGCTAATTTGTACAGACTTGCAATGTACAATTTGTCCAATATCATACCCCTCCTGCACTAAAACCAACCAATAACAACAAATATAACATATAATTCCAACCCAAAACAGCAAAAGTAGCATAAAAATCACACCAAATGCATTAATTCTAAATGATACTTGAAATTCAATAAATTAAATGAATTATAACTGAAAATATTCTTACAATAATGTTAAATGTAATAATGTTAAAAATAATCATACAACGAGAAACTAAATGTCTAAGATGGCGGCTTCTACGGCTGCTGAAACATCTGCATCATATGCTGAAGCTGTAGCTGGAGCTCATCGTACTTTTTGTTCTGCTCTGCTAGCATCGATGCTTCCTCTGTCTCCCTCGCAGCTGCCGCTGCCTCCCTCGCTGCTGCCGCTTCTGCATCCGCTCTAAGCTGTTGCTGGAGTTCTTCATATTTTCTTTGAACATCAGCAATTTGCTCAACCATGCTCGCTTGCATCTGAGTTATCTGATCTTTTAGCCTCTAAACTTCAGCACGAGATTGACTCCTGGAAGGCATGTATTGCTGGGAGCCGAATCCAAAATATTGGGTCGGGGCAACACCAGATCCTTGAAATCGAACCCGACCATACCTTTCAAGACCCAAAACATCACTGATAATTCTGTTATAAATATACTCAAGATTAACAGAACTATCAGTCGAAGCAGTCATACCTTTCAGGACCTAAAACATCAGTAATAATTCTGTTATCAATATCCTCAAGATTAACAGAACTATCAGTCGAAGCAGCCACTTCATACTCCGCCTTCTTCTCCTTTAGTTTATCCTAATAAATCAATGAAAGAGTTAGAAACGAAATATATAATAAGAAGGAATGCAACATAACTTAACATTATGAACTTAAAACTACAAACGATGAATTAAACTATTATAATTAAACATTATAAATATTTATAATAAATCAAACTTTATTAAGTAAATATACCATAATTTCTGCAGCTTCGGATGTCATCGGAGATCCATCCTTCTTCCTATGCGTAATTTCAAAAAGCTAAAGGCGTTCAACTTTTTGACCAGACGAGACTTCCTACATTATAGCAGTAAAAATATAATTTAATAGTATAAAGTCATTAATATTTGACAGAATTAATAAATTATAATACCACGGCCTCAGCTACACAAGCAAAACTTCTGGACTCTGCCGTGTGCGTGTTGTTTCTGTCTGCTGCTTCCTGCATAATGAAATTTGTATTACGTATATAGTAAATAAGTATTTGACATAACCGAAAATTTTATAAGACTTTATAAGTATGTAATACCTCTCCTTTCTTTGAATTCCATAAGCTAACTTGATTTTCCTATTGGTACCTCAACATTCCCGGCGGGACATTTCTTAATTTTTTGTCGAGGCCTATGTCTTTCTTAAAATATTGTTTTTTCAGCGTGCTTTTATGGTCTCTCCATTTTTTACCCAATGTCTTCTTGATATAGTCATCGGAGACCTCTAAAGCAAATCTCTCCTGAAAAAACATAAGTTTAAAAAGTAAATATAAATGAAAGTTAAACCAAAGTATTATAAATTACATTCACGTTTTGTTACCTTAATATTATCGAGAGCCTGATTTTTGTTGGCATCAGGCATGTGATGCCATGATTCGTAGTTAATGGGTAACGTATTGGCATTTTATGCTATAATGCCCAAATAGCCTGCTAACAATCGAGCTTCAGATCCAACAGGCTGGCTATGACTGTTTCTCCTTACTTTAACACGCTCGATAGGATTTAGGTCGTATAAATCTTTAAGCAGTGTACGTCCCCAACCTCTTCGTGTCCCACCACCTTCAGCTGAAAAATGATATATTATTATTATATTAAAATTGAAAAATGAATCAATAATAAAATTCAACATGCATGTAAAATAAACTTAACATTACTTTGAAATTCTGCAGGCTCGTCATCTATGTCCGGCACACTAGAAGATCCAACAACTGTTTGTTGTTCACTATTTGCTTCTTCTGAATTTGGAGTGTTCTGGACAATACGTAACTCTCGTAATTGTCTTCTAGGCCTTTTTCCTGCAATACACATAAAATAGTTCAAAATTTTAGTAACAAATAACAACAATAATAGTACATTTAAAATAGTTAAATTATATAACATGACCAATATTAAAATTATAATATTACATATAAATAAAAAATCGTAAAATCTTACTACATATTTTGTAAATATCTTCGTCCACATCCTGACGAACCCATTGAAATTGTTGACTAGTACTAGGGATATTTTCATTTAAGTTTTGTTCTGGAAAAGGCAAAGTTTTTGATCTTTCGACTATGTCATCTCTACTTCCATTGCCCATGTCAAACAAGTCTCTAGGGGTGTTCAGGAGTACAACGTACCAAACCTCATCAGTTGGATCTTTTGAGTAAAAAACTTGCTTCACTTAAGAAGAAAATACATACGGCTTGTCCATCAATTGTTCTCCAGTGTGAATCAATCGAGAAAAATTCATCATTGTAAAACCATATTGATCATTTTTAATTCCGCGAGCCGTATTCACATCAGCCTAATCTCCTCGAAATAAGACAACTTTCCATCTTCCATAATAATCCAACTCAATTATGTCAGTAAGAAGTCCGTAATACTCCACATTCCCTCGATGTGATGATTATTGTCCCTAGCACTAGCATAACTTGTAATTGAAGAATTAACAACAATTCCACAATTTTGGGTTCTCCTCAATCTCTCGCTATACTTTGTATGAAATCTGAATCCATTGATGAGAAATGCACTATATCTTTTCACTATTCTATTTGGACCTTGTGAAAGCCATTTAACTTCGTTATTTACTTCATTCCGGCTCCAAACCTATTGAATCGAAAGTAAATTGAGTAATTATAGATGTTATGAGAAAACATTATTACTTGTCAATGAAAACTTCAATTGCATACCGTTTGGCTTAACCATTCATGAAATGATTCTGTGAACAACTTATTAATTTCTCGTTGTTGTAATCTTCGGGACCGTGAACGAGCTCTTAATATTTGTTTGTACTCACTATGTTAAAAAAGGTTTACTTTGTTAGAAGACATACAAATTATAATTGATGAATACTTATCAAATTCTACAACTTACTTGCGTAATGGTTCCATTGAATCGTGATGAAAAAGAACATATCGATGTGCTTGGACCCACGATCTATCATCTAATTCTGTAATTTCGACTTTGCCGATTGGTTCTTTGAAACTTTGAAATAAACAAGTTTCGGCGAAGTTATGATCTGTGAGCCCAGCATTTCTACTTGGTTTGTTCATTCTTGTTTCAACATCTTTCAAATACCTTGAACAGAAAGTCATACATTCCTCTACCAAGTAGCCTTCGGCAATTGATGCTTCCAGATAACGTTTATTGCAGCAGTAAGACTTCAATTTGGATAGGAACCTAAACACGGTATAGAACATTATCAAAAGTTGCAACTAAAGGCATTTAGGTGAATGAAGGAATAATTTACAAATAAATTAAGACCTTTCTATGGGATACATCCATTGATAGAAAACAGGTCCACCAAGTATTGCTTCACGAGGAAGATGAATTAACAAGTGCACCATAATTGTGAAGAAGGAAGGCGGGAAGATCTTCTCCAGATTGCATAAAGTCAATGCGGCTCGATCTTGTAGTGTCTCAAGTTGGTGAACATCCAAAACTTTACCACAAGTGCCTTTCATTATATTGGACAGTTCAATTACACAAGACATCACCTTTTTCGACATACAACACCGCATAACAACTAGCAATAAGTCTTGTATCAACATGTGATAGTCATATGATTTTAAGTCATATAGTCTTCGATCTTTAAGGCTCACACATCGAGATATATTTGATGCATACGCATCCGGGACCTTTATATCCTTCAACACCATACAGAACACTTCTTTCTTCGTCTTCGACATTGAAAAAATAGCAGGCGACAACCGATATTTCATATTTGGAAATTCTTGGGGATGAAGCTCACGCCGAATTCCCATGTGGACTAAATCAAGTCGACTCTAAAGATTGTCTTTTGATTTTCCATCGACATTCAAAATAGTCCCAATGATGTTCTCGCAGACATTTTTCTCAATGTGCATGACATCAAGATTATGTCGTAAAATCTGATGCTCCCAATAAGGCAACTAAAAAAAATACTTCTTTTTTTCCACAAGTCTGCCTCATTAGGATCATCTTCTTCATCAGATTCATCCCTTGATCTTCTATTTCTTTGCGTGTTGGCCGGTTGATTCATCTTCCCATAAATGAAATTCATATCTTTCAACATGAACAATATTTCAGATACACCGGTCTGCGAAGGAGATTCTCTGAACTCTTCAGTACCGTCAAACTAAGTACTTTGAAATCTAAATCTATGATTTTCCGGTAACCACCAACGATGCCCCATATAAGAGAACATCTTCCCATTATATAACCATTGCGAACATGTTTGTGCAGCACAACAAGGACAAGCATAACGTCCCTTGGTACTCCAACCAGATACATTGGCATAGGCTGGGAAGTCATTAATAGTCCACATCAAAGCTACACGCCAATTGAATTTCTCCTTTCTCAGTACATCGTATGTCTCAACACCAGCCCATAATTGTTTTAGCTCTTCAATAAGTGGCTGCAAATATATGTCAATATCATTCTCGGGCCCTTTCTCTCCAGGGATAATCATAGATAAGATAAAGGACAGTTGTTTCATGCAAGCCCATGGAGGCAAATTGTAAGGAGCAAGCACCACAGGCCAAGTACTATACGCTGTGCTCATGATTTTGTACGGGTTGATTCAGATGCTAGCCCAAGGCTCACACTACGAGGATTGCTTGCAAAGCTTGGAAATTTGGAGTCAAATGATTTCCAAGCTAAAGAATCTGCAGGATGCCTTAACAATCCATCATCGGTTCGTCCATCATGGTGACACGTCATTGACTCGGCTATCTTCGACGGCATGAAAAGCCTTTGAAGCCTTGGTATTAGCGGAAAATACCGTAAAATCTTAACTGGATGCTTCCTTGACTGTGTATCATTTTCATCCTTGTTACCATCCTCTGTATTCATCCAACGGGATTGACCGCATACATGACAGCACTGTTGGTTTATCCGGTCGCCCCAATACAACATGCATTCATTTGGGCAACTATGAATTTTGTTGTAGCCAAGGCCCATTTTGCTCATATAGGTACCTTTTTCTCTAAGGTGGCAATTGATATTTTAAATTTTTTTATAACGAGTTTTTAAATTAGTTTGCATTCTTCTAATATAAAAATATTGCTTAATACGTACTTCAGAACCTGTACTATACACACAATCTCAAGTTTTTAAATCACTAAATGCTCTTACACTTTCCTTACGACTAACTCATTGCCCCAATCCAATTTTTCATTATAAAAAATGTTGAGTAATCAAATTTTTCATTATAAAATTTCAAGTAACAATGCTATGCAAATATATAAGCCTCCTCAGAAAGTTATTAAAATTTATGCATTACCTTTCGCAGTAGTAACTTGGCTAATAATATAATCCCTTTCTCGTCGATCAAGCACTTGTTGTTGGGATTTTGCTAGTACTGCTCACAAGTAAAAATCCCAGTGTAGTTAAGACAATCTAATATAAACTTATCCTCAATATTTCTCCACTGACAAGAAATATAAGTATGTAACATAACTAGATGACTACAAAACATACTTTGAACGGTGAAGTGTTTTGGAATCACCATTATAATGCACCGCACTTAGGATTGTCACGCCTAAGATTTTTGAGGTTTACATGTAATGGGAAGATATGGAAAAAAATAAAGCTTTATATGAAATTTGCACTTTCTTTCTTATGTTTTACTTCTTCTTATTCTTTCATTTCATTGCCTCCTTTGTCAATATATAGGAACAAATCAATCTATTGAATGGATAAATTTGAAAAGTAATCATATACCTAATTTGTTTGTCATTATTTTGAATAACAAAAAACTAAATCAACATTTAATCATATCAATTCAATCGATTCAATTCATTAAATCATTTACCTAATTTTTATTGTTAAAAAATAAGATAACTGACTGAATAACCAAATAGTTCCACATAGCATGTCATATGTATCTTATGTGTCAACAGTTGACATGATTGAATGCCACTGACATGTCAAAGGAGCATTTTCTTTTGTTAACAGGCACTGTAAAATGGTGATTATTCTACATGACTGTTCTTAGTTTCTCACCTTAGCTAAATGCATTATATCTCAAATAAAAACTAAGAAGCATGAGATCTATCGCCATAAAAATTTAGGTTATGCCTTTTTATGAAAAAAAGTCCAAGCAAGATATAATTAAATTAAAACTTTTGCAAAGTAGCCAAACATACCGCCTTTTGTCTGCTAATATAGAACCCTTGCCGTATAACCTTTAGATCATAATCACCTAAAAGCGGATAAATTTACTACAACATTAATCGACAGGGTGATCACAGTGACGCAACCGTTTACCTTCTGCTTTCAGTTCTCAAAAAGAAAGGCAAGGAAACTATACCTTGCAAAATGTATGTGTCTTGGAGTTGCGCCAGCTCCCAACAAAGATCTGGAATAGTCTGGAAAAGGAAGGTGGAAATGAAAAATAATAGTTGGCTTAAGTAAATATCTGAACTCCAACAAAATGATTAGCACATATAGAATATATATAACCTCATCTCTCTTTTACAGTACGCCACCATATTTTAGCTCATGTTCTTGAACATCTCAAATGGGGCGCACCAATATCACACAAGATTTAAGTCTATATATACTTAAGCATCAATATAATACCAACAGGCAACACAAAGCGGCCAAACTTGATTATAAAGTCACAACCAAATTTCAAAACATAACTGATGACAGATAACACCACTTAACATCTCATGAAACCCCTTATGCTGAAACCACTGCCACTAACACCAAAAACACTACTGATCTTGACATCATTCTCATCATTACCAAAGAAACATTGCTTGAAGTTTTATTAAACCCTTCAGCACTACCTTAAAACACCAAATAAGTAGGATATGCTAGAAAGCTATGTTATTCTGACAGTTTATTTTTCTCAAAATATCAGTATCCAACACATTTGGACATCGATAAAATCATACTAGCTTTCCATTAAAAAATTATAACTAAATAGCAATCTGAATGACATTACATCTGTTATTATCCAAATGAATTTACCCTTCTATGCTTTCCTTTGTATTCCAAAAAAGTATGGGCATGGTCAAGCGTATTTCCTGTTTCAAAAATTGAATATGATTAGAATCTTACGTGTAATAAAAACAAGGCATTGATTTCCACATTTAGAGCAAATTTTTTGGCAAATATACGAAAACAATTTAATATGTACCGATGACTGACCTTATAGTAATTGTTTGGGGACGGTGGCATGTAACAGAAGATGCGACGGTGGAGATTTGGGAAACTAAGGATTTCGATTAGAAGGGAAAATGGGGATTTAGATCAGAAGGGATTTTGGAATTGATTTCGATCAGAAGAGAGTTGGGAAAATAGGGATAGTAAAATTTGGGGAAGAACTTGAGGGAATTTGGGAATTTTGGAATCGGTGAAATCTGATTTGGGGAAAGTAAAGGTAATTCTCGCCCAAAAAATGATGTCGTTTGAGCTGAGATAAATAAAATTTGTGGCGCTTTACAAAACGCCACTAAAAACAAATCAGAAAAACGACACCGTTTTGTAAACACTTGATATATTATAGCGGCGTTTATTAATAAAATGCTGGCAAAACACAACTTCTGTGGCATTTTTCAATAAAATGCCACTATAAACACGAAAAACACGCAGCGTTTTGCATTCTTAAATACATTTTTGCTGCTTTTATAAAAAAACGCCGGTATTGTATACTCTTTTGTGGCGTTTTCGTGAAAACGCCACTAAACTTGCAGCTTAAAACGGCATCGTTAGTAGTTTTCATATAACTTATTAGTGTTGTTTTTATTTATTAGATTTATTATTTAATAAATAAATTTCATGTTAGAAAATTGAAAAATGGGTATTCATTTATTTATAAAATTTTTTTAGTTTTGTGTATATTTTTATAAAAATTAAACATTCAAATATATATATTTTTCAAAGTTTTTTAGGTTTTTTAATTTTTTTGTTTTTAAGAATAAAGATTAAATTAATAGAATGTGTAAAGTTATGGGTTAAATTTGTTGAATTTTTAAAATTAATATTAAATTGATAGAATCTGCAAACATTAACTTTAATTAAATTTCGATCAGCTTTGTGAGTAAAATAGAGAATAGTTAGGTAATTATTTTGATAAATTTTGATTTATTATAATTTATTTATTACAGCAAAATCAAATTTTATGATTTATTATAATTTCTAATTAATTATAATAAACTTTTTAATCAATATTAAGTGCTTCCACTAATTATTATAAACATAATATTTTACATTAATATCTACATATATACACCATCAATATATATCCCTATGAAATAAATTTTCAAGGTTTAGATTTTTAGGGTTTAATATTTTGGGGTTTAATGGTTAATGGTTTAGTGTTTCTAGTTTAGGGGTGTATGGTCGAGTATTCAGAGTTATGATTTAAGGTTTAGAATATCTAGATCCATGGTTTAGGGTTTAGAGTTTAGACCGTTTAGGGTTTAGTGTTTAGGGATAAACAGATGCAAAATCAAATTTTGTTAGGGGCTGAAATTATTTTGTAAGTAAAAAATGCAATCTCACCATTTTTATAGCATATATTTTTATAATTTTTTAATGATTAAATCAATTTTGATATTATGTCTTCATTCGATAAACCCTAAACCCTAAACCCGTGAGCCTTAAACCATACACCCACAAACCCATAAACCTATAAACTCAAGCCATAACCCTAATCCTAAGACTAACCGTAAACCATAAACACTAAACACTAAATCTTGAAATGCTGAACTCGAAACCCTAGTCAGCCCATACAAACCCTAAATATAAATTTTATAAGGGACAAAAGTAATTAAAATAGAATGTTAATGCTTACATAGACCCTAAAATAAATTAATTTTTTATTAATAACCCTAACCCCTAAAGCCTAATAGCCAACCCCTAAAATCATAACCCTTAAATTAATTATTTTTCGGCGTTTTTAAAAAAAAAAACGCAGCTAATGACATACTTTTTGCGGCGTTTACAAAAAAATGCCGCTAATGAAGACTTTTTGCGGTGTTTAACAACAAACGCCACTAATTCTCGATCTAGAAACTATAGCTCAACTACAAAATGTCGACGTATTGATTAACATTTTTGTGGCGTTTTTGGCGAAGCGCCACTAATACTCTTCATTTATCGGCGTTTTTACAGATGCGCCGCTAATGCTCAGATCTTTAGTGGCGTTTTGACAAAAGCGCCGCTAGTGCTCAGATCTTTAGCGGCGATTTTATAGAAGCACCGCTAATGCTTAGATCTTTAGCGTCGTGTGGGAAAACAACGCTGCTATTTCTCCTTTTTAGCGGCGTTTGGGTGAAAAATGCCGCTATAGCTCAACTTTTTGTGGCGTTTTGAATAAAATGCCTCTAATGTATAATAGTTGCAGCGTTTTTCGTTAAAACGCCGCTAAAAGTCTGTTTCAGTGTAGTGTTGACACTTTATGAACTATGGCATGGAAAGAAATCCACTCTAAATCACTTTAGAATATGTGGTTGTCCAGCTGATGTTCTGGATAAGGATGGAAAGAAGTTCGATGCACGGACGAAATTGTGCATGTTTTTAGGATATTCGAAAGGAACAAACGGTGAATTATTCTACAATCTGAAAGATAATATGATTAAAGTTTTACTCATGCTACTTCCTTTGATGAAAGCTACATGGTTAACTTTAAGCCTCAAAGTAATGTCATTCTTGAGGAACTTCTGGGAGTTGTAGAACAATCACCAAGTTTAATTCTTGAGAAATTTATAGAAAAACCTACAAACAATCAACAACATAGGAGAATTCGTCGTAGTGAGAGAGTTTTTAAGAAACTTGATTTCTTCATCTATGATGGTAGTATTTATAATAAAGATATCAATCATGAAAATGATGATCCGCTCACTTACGAGGAGTCTATGCAGGACATTGATTCCAAGCTCTAGAAACTGGCCATGTGTAACAACCCGTTTTTTAGTGGTAGCAGAAATAGTGGTTTTAAGACCAAAATTATGACGAGTGAGACCGTATATATTATTTACATAATATTTACGAGGTTATTGGTGTTGTATTAAAATTTGGTTTAGAAATTTTGACGTTTGGTTGGTTAATTAAGTAAAAAGAACTAAATAGTAAAGCTTAAAAAGTTAGTTTATTCGGTAAGTTTTATCGTTTTAACTGTTGAACTTACTAAGCTTATAGAAGCTTACATGTGTCATTTTCCTATTTCTCTATAGATATCGTTTTGTGGAATTGAGCGATCAAATCATCCTGAAGATCAGACAATCTAGAGATCTATTAGTAGATTTTGACAAGTTTATCTTTAGGTTATCTGACATATAATAGGTGTTTTGTATATGTTTTGATACTAATTTGCCGTAATTCGGTGTAGCAGATTAAAATAAATTTTTCACTTTAGGAGCTTGAAAACAAGCATTATCATTAGGTTTTAATTATGTTTTTGTAAGTTTTCTTAAAGTCAATAAAATGTGCAAATTGATTTTTTTATTGATCTTAGGGCTCGAATGAAGCCCAAGGGTGAGCTAATGAACGCTGCAAGTGTGCAGGAGACTATTAGAAGGCATTCTAAACCGATACTAGTCACTATGTTGAAACACAAAGGGTTTGATGTGGCAACATAGGGAGTAGAATGGAGAAATCTTGAGACTGCATTCAACGTCGCAACACTGATAAAGGGTGTTGCAACATACCCCTAAAGATATCCCAAGAAAAATATATTGACTCCTATGTCATGTAACATCCAAGATTTAGGGGTTATGCATTTAGTGCATAATTCAAGCGGTAGTAGGCTTGGAGTGTGTTTGGATATGTTTTAAGGGTTTCGGGAACTCTAAGATATAAGTGAACGCTTTGGAAAAATATTAAGTTTTAAGTCTAAAAAGGGGAGCTAGGCTAAGGAGGCCTTAAGGGAATTTGTGAGGGAATTTGGACATGGAATTGGGCTTGGTAGAGTGGCTTGGAGGCGCCACTTAGGGCCTTGATATATGACGCCTCAGGCAAGAGAGAAGGGAGGAGGTTCGAGTCATGTTGGTAGCACGGGGAGCTTTTATTTTTGCGTCAAGGAGGAGGAGCAGTTGGACGGCTTGGGGACTTTGAAAAGATGAAGATAAGCCTTGGATAATTCTTTTAAAATTCGGCTATAAGATAAGGGATAGTTGTGGTTTATTTGTATTATTTTAAATGAAGTGATAAAGGAGAAAAATGTGGGATATGATAGAGGAGAATGTAGTGGCCGGCCAAGGGGCTCTTCAGGGAGCAAATTCGGTCATGTTAAGGGGGGATAGGTGCCGAATTTTAGCTAGGAGTGTGTTCATCTTTTTGCCGAAATTCTCCTAACTTCTCTCCCTATTCGTTTCTTTTCTTCAAACCCCAATTCTACTTAGTTTCTTGTATGGCCAAACTTTCATTTGTCATTTGGGACCTTGGCCGAAATTGGTAGATTTCTTTTTCTCCTTTCTTTGCTTGTGATCCTCAAAGCCGAAGCACTCCTTAGGCAAGCCGAAACTTTCTTCTTTGGAGAGCCATAGCCGAATGTGTAGTTACCATTTAGAGCATAAGCCAAATCTCTGATGAGCCTTATCAACATCTCTTTTTCTTCTCTTGTTGTTTCGAAAGCTGAATCCCCAAGGTGGGTGCTGTCGACTATCTTCTTGTAGTCTCTCTAAGCAAACGTTGGTAAGTACTCCTATTAGCAGTTGGTTTCCTTCCTCTTTCTTTTGGTATGCCGAAATCAAGGGTAGGCCTTGATTTCTAAGGGTGGCCGAATATGCTTAAGGCCATATTAATGTGTTTCTTTTGGTTTTAACCAGAGTAAAGGCGTTCTTTCGGGATTTAAGGTACTCAAGGTAAGTATTGAAATATTCGGCCAAAGGCCATCTTCATGGATTTATTATGTATAGCCGATTCTAACAATGGCATATAGGATTTCGACAGTCTCAAGGAGCAAGCAAGTATTTCGGGATTTGGTTAGCTAGGTAAGGAAGTGTTGACATTCGGCCATAGGCCATATTTGGTATTTAAGTGTGACCGATTTGACTATGATGGTTTAGGGGCTAATCAACAGGAGTAAGCAGAATTTCAGGATCCGAGATCATTTGGTAAGAATATTTAGTAAGTGTGGATTCGATATACTTTGACTATAACAGTGTTGATTAACTAAGTGTTCTGATTAAGTGTTCTACGATGGGCGTGAATACCAGTCACGAGGGGAAAGGGAAAGTCCTTATTCCGAAGTTTAAGAAGAGATCAGTTTCGGCGGTTCGGGATTGGCCACCGGGGTGTGGGCCAGCAGCAGGGGAGAATTATAGGCAGATAGTCGTAGTGTCGCTTAGTGATAGCATCGGGATCGAGAACTTGGTGCTTCAGGCTATCAAGTGTGTGATTAACCCACCGTTTTCCGGGTTTATGTTATATAGTATGTGTTGTGTAAATGCTAATATGTGCAGTGGCGATTATGAATGGGTATATAGGAAATCAGGTCAGTGTTAATTATTGATAAAAATGTGAATATGTCAATGAGAATATGATTGTATGCCTACATGTATTATTCAATATGTCACTATTATATGTTGCATGTGCATGGGGTGGGATATGAAAATGACTATCGAAGGACAGGTTGTACATATTTATGTACGTGGTCTAATGTTAGCCTAGTGCTACATTGGCACTTGATGTTGGCTATGTGCTTCATCAAGAAGGGGTGTTGGCTATGTGCCACATCGTGGGCGGATGATAGCTGTGTGCATCACCGTGGATAGAGGACGACCTTGAGTCACCTCGTGGATACAGATATGTGCGGTCACTTAGGTGATCGGTGGCTAAGCCACGGCTTTGAGCAGCATGACTGCCAAAGAGATGTGTAGCGTTTGGAGGCGATTTAGTAATCCCCTAGTGTGTGCAGCAGGTATAGGGGTGTGTAGCGGATGGACCCTAGGTTGGGTTGGGTGCATTATGCATGATTTTGTATGAAATATGGATCGATGTGGAAATGGACCAAGCCCAATATGTGGACTCATGTGGTTAATTACATTATTATCCGATATGTGGTATGAATATGGGCCAAGCCCAATTGTGGAAATCTGTGAACAAGTTGCCTTGTTATCTGATATGTGATTTAATATGTGGTTGTGGGCTAAGCCCAGGTGGGTGGAATTCAGTGGACTATTTACACACTGAGTCTGTTTGACTCACCCAAATTTTTACCAACATCGCAGGTGACACATGATTTTCGGACCGGGTTGGAGTGGATACGGGGTGGCCATGCAGAAGTTAATTTTATTTGTTCCATGCAGAAGATGTTTTATTTATTTATAATTTAGTACTTTTGATTAATTATTTATTGTAATAAGGCCACTTAAAGTATTTGGAAACTTTATTTATGATTTTGAGGCTTATATTATTATTGGAAATAATTCTTTTGAATTAATCTATATTATAACAACTTATATTAAAGTTTTAAATCCGGGAATTTGTGACAACAAAGTGTTACTCGTAATTTTAAATATTCAAGGTTTTATAAATTGCAACAAGATTTATGTTTTCACCCTCAAGACCAAAATCTTTCAAACATTTTTTTTTTCGCAGTGACATACCAAATCCGGTCAAGGCTCATGGGCCAGGTTTGGGGGTGTTACATGTCACGACATAGGTACTGATGTGTCACGATATCGACTCTAGACTGGAATTAACATGAGTTAGTGGGCATTTTGTTCTGCACAATCAATATGCTCATTTTTCACACATTATGGACACGAATTACTGTGTCGAAACATGGAGGATTTGATGTCGCATCATAGGGAGTAGAATGGAGAAATCTTGAGACTACATTCAACGTCGCAACACTGATGAAGGGTGTGGCAACATACCACTAAAGATATCCCAAGAGGAATATACTGATTCCTATGTCACGACACAGGCACTGATGTGTTACGACATCGACTCTGGACGGGAATTAACACAAGTTAATGGGTGTTATGGCCCGCACAATCAATAGGCTCATTTGTCACACATTATGGACACGAATTTCAGTTTAGTTTTTCTTTTTACTTAGGACTTAGATTTACTTTCAGTTTGTTCTTTGTTTTATCTCGAGAGGTCTGATTTGTGGACAATCAAAATTGTTGATTCACGTTCATTCTTAATACAAATCAAGCTTTTTCTTAAACGTTATACTTTCAATTCATTTATCATGTTTACTATTTATATCGATTCTATATTGTTTATGAAAACCATGAGAAACTAATCCTTCTATGGGGGATTAGCGAGTGGAGGTTGATAACTCTTGAAAAGAGTTATATTTTGAACCTCTAAGTTTGATTAAATTCATGTACTTAAGTAGATATAATTGCATTTTTAGGTCATTTTTAGAACATTGAATAATAACGCTTGGATTGCGCCTTAAATGTCATTTCATGTTACTTTTACTATTGGTAAGAAAAGAATTGGTTGTTGTATACAGTAGGTGCAGGAAGGATGAAGAAAAAGAGAAAAAGGAGGAAGTGAATCAAGGAAGTGAAATATTGCCATGGCAAAAGGTTGGATGGATTGCTAACACAAATACCATGGAAATTTTAGGAAAATGCTGACGCAGCATTCAGTCCTCGTTACTCTCAGCCAGTTGGACATGTACCAGATAAATCCACCTAAAAAGGAAATAGAAAAAGTGTATGCTGAGAGAGGGGACCTACCCTATAAAAGAGGAAAGAGAAAAGAATTCTACACACGAGGATTTTACATGAGGATTTAGGAGGGGGATTGGGAGAGTAGTTTTCTCTCTAGAAAATCTTGTGAAAAGTTCCAGAGAAAAGGGAAAGGATAGCAACTTAAGAGGAGATCAAAGACACAAGGAAATAGACTAGCAATCAGCCTTTGGGTCTTACACGATTCAGCAACGTCAAAGTGAAAGATGGAGTGGCGAAAGCTTCCTGCAGTTCTACCTTTACACTATTAATTGATTTATGTGATTTCTAAACTGTTAATGATGATGTTCAATGATATTCTGATTTTAGATTTTAAATCTCAACCCATGAGATAATTTTATTTGGGTTGGAATTACTAGATTTATCTTGATACATTTCATGTTGATGGTGATATTTTAAGTGGACTTACTGTTTTATTCGGTTTGGATTATTTAAAATATATGCATGCAAACTCTAGACATAGATGAATGCATGGTATATTCTTAGACTTGATTTAATTCTGAAAAGGTTAAATAAGTTGGATCATAATCGAATAATATGAGGGAGTCCTTGAGCGAATACTCGTAGCACTCTAGACATAGAGCTGTGATTGGTACAGAATAAGGAAGAATATTGTTAGGTATTGTTCTCAAGACTTGTAGACATAAAAAGACTTAGAATGATATCTTTAATTCTAGCTCTCGAAAGAAGTAGAATGCAATAGTTATATTTTGGGCAATGATTTGGTCTAGATTTTACCATGACATTATTATGTTATTAAGATATAATCCAAGTAATTCCAACCTTCCCATTCAATAGCATCAATTTTCTTAACTTTGTCTCGTAGACTTGCCACAACATTTTATTCATTATTTGATTTTTATATTTCATACATTAATGCTTCATCTCAAATCATTATTCTGTTTACTTTGCCATAAGCCTAATTAGTATAGTTTATAGTAATAACTCAACCATATTTTTACCTATTTCGTACCATGTGGAGACGATCTCACTTATCACTTTATTACTTGACTGGACGTGTATACTTGCATATTCACATTACATATTCAAACGCGACAAAGGTATGATCTATTAACTATTTTATAGGGCTACTTAACGAATCAACTATTTGGGAGAGAAAGAACCTAAACCCTAGGCCTGACAACCCTAAGAAGTCATCAAGGTAGGAATTAACCCAAAATTGGTATGACCTGTCCGTGAGCACCTTACCCCAAGTTATTTTGGACTGTGAGATCGAAAGGTAAGTAATCCTTGCCGACTCATTGTTTTAGTGGAAGATCCAAAGATCCTGTTAGGATAGCAACTAATTGATCAAAAGATAAGTAACCCATAATCAGATTTGATTAATTCTTATTTTCAATCTCTTGCTGTTTATTTCTTTGTTAATATTTTACTATCATAAAAATCCTAAAACTCTATTTTATTTATGTTTTCGTACTATAACTAATTTAGAGTAATAATTAGATCTTTCAATGTTTAGGTTAAAATTGATCTAGCATTAGCCTCCCTTGGGTACGATCCTCGGAGTATTCACCTACTCAGTTGTCATTATATTATAACTAGACCTATATACTTGCAGATACCTCCTCATTTATATATCATTTACTACAGTATTCACACTCTGGATGTTAGTACATCCGAAGGCTGTTAGATACTTATCACTTGTGAAGTATTTTATACTTGAATGATGTGTAAACTTGATTTTGGCTCCCTTGTATATATGCCTTTGGCATTAGGTTTGTAAATGTTTATATGTGTTTTGGTCATTTTGGTTTATGGTACTTGTAAATGACTAGATTATGATAAATGTAACACCCCTAACCCGAATTCGTCACCAGCTTAGGGTTACAGGCCTTACATTTATTAATATCGATACATAGCATTCAATATACTATCCTGAGCTAAATTCACATTGTTAAACTTGTTCAACTTAACATACATATCTCCACTCATTTCAATTAATTCTTAAAATAATTTATACATTCCCAACTAAGTCTAAGTATTAGCAGAATTAAAGCATATATGAACATTTAAACATTTATCCCTTTCTAAATCTACCATACATCCAAACATATGTGTATAATGCCGAATACCTATATGCCTAAAATAGGTATACACTCCACGGTACATACAATAATTTTAATCCATGCACATTTTTAATATAAACACGTTAGTTACTCATGGCTTCTATACGATTTTTCACGTCGCGATATGGTAAAAGAACCTAAATAGCAACCTTGATTGATGACTCATCATTCCTAATTTTCCATCATCTTAGAAATTTGCATTATTCATATCAATCGCATTGAAAATTATTGCCATAGATGAACAAGAATACCAATTTAACCCATTTCATATAATCATAAGACAATATACTCCAAGCTGAACCTATCATGCACATATATATATGTATATACAATCATCATGTTAAGCAGAACTGTAATATTCCGGAATTATGGCTTATGCATTTGTGCTTAAATTATGTGAACTAGCATGTCTTATGGGTTATGAATGTGTTATGTGAATTTTTAGAACCCCGGAATGTAGGGAAATGCCTTAGAAATTATTAGATTTTAAATCTAGAAAAGGGAGCAAGGCCTGATAGGTCTTAAGAGAAAATGTAGGGGAGATATGACACACAAATGGGTTTGGAAAAGTGGCTTGGAGGTGCCACTTAAGGCCTTTGGAAATGACGCCACAAGCAGGAGTAAGTGGGCCAGGGTTCGAGTCACAAGGGAAGCAAATAGAGTTTTTATTTTTGCTGCAGAGGGAGCAGTAGTGGACGGCACCAAGGCACTAGGGAGATGAGTTCAATTATCTCTAAAATTCGGCCAAGATAAGAGATAAATGTGGGATTATTTTTATTAAATTTTAAATTAGGAGATAAAGAGAAAAACAAGGGATATGATAGTGTTGGCTGAATAGGGGACTCTAGGCTTAGTAATTTCGGCAGAAAGGGGAAAACAAGGCCATTCATCATTCTTTCTTTCTCCTTTTCTCTCTGCTGAATTCTCTAGTGCATCTCCTCTTCTCCTTTTAGTTTCCCAAAGCCGAAAACTCAAGCAAAGTCTCCTCATAGCCGATTCTTCCTAAGGCTTCACACTTTTTCTTTTTCTCTCCCTTGTTGAAGCCGAAACTTTCTAAGTGTTCATCGAAAGCCAAAATCAATCTAGGCCATAGCCGAATAGCGTGTGGATTCAAGTAAAGGTGTTGCCGCCCCTAATATTAAGGGTAAGGGTTCTATGGTCATCATCTTATTTCCTTTTCTTATAGCCGAAATCAAGTCTCTAACCCCTTAATGATCTTTGGCCGAATATTTGAAGGAAGATTTCGGGTTTTCTGCTAGTCGACTACAATAGAAGATCATTTGGGATTTTGTTAGATCAAAGGTAAGCAAATAAGATCTTAGGCCGAAGGCCATTTTATTGTGGTTTAATGTTAAAGAATTGGATCTAACATGTACTCTGTAGGATTTCGACATCTCCTTGGTTAAGTGACTATTTTCGGGATTTGGAATCACAAGGTAAGTGAATGGGCATATTCGGCCATATTGGTTACTATGATTAGCCAAATCTACCTATGGATATTTAGGGGCAGTCGACAATGGTATACAAGGATTTCGAGATTTCAAATCGCAAGGTAAGTACATATGTACAATCGGCCAAGGCTATATTTGGTGGTTTAGATTTAGTCCGTATTTATTCAAAAGCTGGAACTAACCAAGTTAAGTGATTTAACATTGGCCGATTGAAGGGAAGGAAGGTCACAGATTTTCAGGATTTGATTAATAATCAAATCGGCAGTAAGGAACTTAGCATCTAAAGCGTTAGATCGGTTTTTTCGGGAAATCAGTGAACCGATAAATATATCAGGTGTGTACCCCACTCTAAGCCTTAATAGATTTATGGCTATGTTCTAATAAATGTGTAATAAGAATATGTAAAATGTGGCTAAGGTACCATGCAATGGTACAAAGTACTCAGGTACGTTTTCCTACTCCTACTATGAGTATAATATGATCTGTTATGGCATATGTGAAATTATAAGAATGAGAATAAGGGATATTACATGGCTTATGCATATTTGTATGACATGGGGCATATGGGTGATTATGAAAGGGGAAGTGAATGTGGTGGTTTTATACCACAATATCTGAATGTGGTGACTTCGGTCACATTATCTAAATGTGGTGACTCATGTCACAAATATTTTATCTGGTGGCTATGCCACGAATCTTATAAGGGCGATGAGCACGTCGACTGCAGCGACTGCCTTCGATGATGTGTAGCGGATGGAGGGTTGACTTAGTAGTCCCCACGGTGTGATGGTTGGTACGGGTGATGTGTAGCGAATGGTACCTAGGTTTTGGGTTCGGGTTTGCATCATTTTTTTCTTTAATTATGCTATACGTACTTGCATGGACTGTTATGCCTAAACTGTTGGGATTTAGTGTTGGTTGTATACACTGAGTCTGTATGACTCACCCCGTTGTGGGAATATTTTTTCCAGGTGACGCTCAGTAATAGACCGGGTCGGCAGGAGCTTTGTGGTGGCCATGCTCAGCTTGAAGTTTATTTAATATTGGACTTTTACATTTTAAGGACTTGGATTTATTTTGGTATTGTTTTCGTTTGTAATAAGGCCATAGTATTAACTGATTTATACATGCTTTTTATTTGAATTTATTATGTTACGAATTTTTATCAAATTAAAGATCAAGTAAATTTATTTTAAGAATAAACTCTAAATGTTTTGGACACACTAAAGCAAATGGTTTCCAATGTAAGATAAACTTGTTTCCAACTCGAGCCCAACACAAAGTAAAATTTCTTTCAAAACCATCCGAATTTTCCAAAGTAATCAAGAAGTTTTGAACCGTTTTGCTCGAGGAACATACCGGATCCGATCAAGGCTCGTGGGCTGGGTTTGGGGTGTTTCAGCTTGGTATCAGAGCCAGGTTTAAACTCTCGGCCTTGGGTTTAAAGCCCACAATGTTTGAAAATTTAGGCCCAAATGAATTTTTGTAAAAGTCTTGTGAAATTGAGCAGGTTTTCGGGCATGGCACCCAAATCTCCGACCCGAAGTCCACCAGGTAAGTACCCCTAATCAATTGTGTGATTTACATTATGAATTGTAGAAGGGTATAAATGGAACGTAGAATAGTATATTAAGTACTTGAACCCTAGGACTAGTTTACCCCAACAATTACATAAAACTTTAAAGCCTAATTAAACAAACCTGTGACTAAGTCGCCGAGTTAGGGTGTGGCAACCCTTGTGCGCATGTCTAGGATTGGATCCAGAAGAGCCTGGTACTTAAGCAGTCCTAGTGACTCACCTCCTCTTCGCTGGAATCCTACCTGGTGCGTAGCTTCGGTTCACCCTAACCAAGAGGACTCATTCACGGGCTAAACCCAATAACTAAAACCCGAAGGGATTAGTCAGTATTTTCATAAAAACTTGGTTTTAAAATCACCAAATTACCCCTTTTAAATTGTAGCAAAACTTAGTTTGAAAATTTTCCAGAATATTTTCGATTTACAAAATTACCTAAATGCCCCTAGTGGTAAAATCACTAAAATGCCCCTGGTTTCCAAAATTACCATACTACTCCCGATTTCAATAACATTTTCTGACTTTGCAAAAATATCCAAAACTTTATCGTTACAAAATATTAAGGTACCTTGATTTAGAAATTTACGAAATTACCCCTATTTTACAAAATTACCAAAATGACCCCCGATTTCTAAAATTTCTGCAACAACATCGATTTGGAAAACATATTCTCAAAAAAGAACCCCAAGTTTTACAAATTTTGAAATACCTTCGATTTATAGAGATTTTTTGAATTACCCTGGTTTATTACCAAAATACCCCTGTAGGACAAATGACGAAAATACCCCTGGGATAGGAACAGACAATAATGTTAGGATAATGAATGTGTGTGGTAGATATTACTAAATGAATGTTTGAATGAATGTGCTCCTCTGAATTAGGATAGAAAGCTTGAACGAAAACTTTGATTGATCAAAAGAACTACTAATAAACTTCTTTCATAAAATTTCTTTGCGGATAATCAGTGGAACATAAACTAATGCATAAAAATTTCTTAATCAGACTAAAGCGCGAGCGTAGAAATGAGCTCTAGGGGATGTGGTCGTAACGTACGAGGACGTGGTAAAGGCAGAATGACCGTGTCGGAACCCGTTAGATCGGATCAAGGATCTGAGAATGAGGTACCACCACCCCCACCACCAGCTGTTGGTGTTGAGCAGTAAGATCAGACGGGTGATGATGCTGTATCGTAGGCTGTGCTGCGAGTTCTTGAAATGGTGGCTAGAGCAGGAGGAAATATGGGAGCTCGAAAATCTGTACCCAAGCGACTCCGGGCCAATGGAGCTGAGGTGTTCCGTGGTGTATCTGGTGTGGCACCCAGTACGGCTGAGTATTGGTTGGAAACGACTGAGCGGATCATGGATGAGCTCGATCTGACCGCTGAGGAAAAATTGAAAAGGTTGGTGTCGCTTCTCCGCGATGAGTCATATCAATAGTGGCTCACGATTCGGGATAGCGCTACGGCTGAGGAACTTACTTGAGAATATGTTAAAGCGGCATATCAGAAGAAGTATATTGGTACTCACTACATTGATGCGCAGAGGAAGGCATTTTTGGGCTGGTTCAAGGAAATAAGTCCGTAGCAGCATACGAGGCTGAATTCTTAAGGCTGAGCCGTTATGCTAGAGGGATAGTGGCTACTGAACATGAGCGATGTGTCCGGTTTGAGGATGGACTGAGGGATGATCTAAGGTTATTGATTACTCAACAGCAAGAGAGGGAGTTCGCAGTGTTGGTAGAGAAGGCTAAGGTAGCCGAGGGAATTAAGGACTCTGTAAGGCAGAACATTGATCGGAATAGGCAGAAAAGAGGATTTGGATCGGCTGGATCGTCAGGAAATGTACAAAAGAGGCCTAGAGTTGATGGGCCGTGAGGTCAGCAGCCTAGTTCAGGAGGGCAGTATCGTACTTGTGCTCAATATGGAAAGATGCACTTAGGGGAGTGTTGGAAGAAAATGGGAGGATACTTCAAGTGTGGGTCTAAGGATCACATGATTAAGGATTGTCCCATAAAGATAGACGGGAGTCGACCCACAGGTCAGGGAGCTAATCAAGCGGGTAGAGGTGGACAGCAGCTTCAGCGAGGTCGTGGTCCAAATGGTAGAGGTAATGGTGCTGGAAGAGGACGTGGAACACCTGGCAGAGGTGTTGGTAATAATGAAGCTAGACAGCCGGGTCTGATTTATGCGGTTCACTGGAGGGAGGATGGAGACGCACCGGACGTCATAACCGGTATGTTCTCTATTTTTGGTATACCTTATGTTACTCTGATTGATGTGGGCTCGACCCATTCCTATGTTGCTTGTAGTGTAGTTGAAACACTAGCCATAGCCTCTGAACTTCCTAATAGGGAGATGACTGTAGTAAGCCCACTAGGTCAAACTGTAGTGGTGAACAAAATCTTTCGGAGTGTACCTCTAGAGATTCAGGGAGTGAACTTTCCTACCGACTTAATGGAACTACCCTTCGGAGAATTCGATCTCATACTTGGCATGGATTGGCTAGTGGAACATCGTGCTGTGTTGGATTATGCAGCTAAACGAATGGAATTAAGGACCCCGGAGGATGAAGTGATGGTCATGATCGGAGAAAGAAGAAACTACTTGTCTAACATAGTTTCAGCATTAAAGGCTGATAAGATAGTGCGAAAAGGGTGCAAGGCATTTTTAGCAGTAAGCGCGTTGGATGGAACAGAAGGGGGAGTTAGTGGAGTTAGAACAATAAGGGAATTTGAAGATGTGTTTCCAGAGGAATTACCTGGAATACCCCCGGATAGGGAAGTGGAATTTGGAATTGACTTGCTACCAGGTACAGCTCCTGTGTCAATTGCCCCACACATAATGGCACTAAAGGAGTTGGTTGAGCTCAAGGCTCAAATCCAAGAGTTGCTCGATCATGGGTTTGTTCGACCCAGTGTGTCTCCGTGGGGAGCACCGGTCTTGTTTGTGAAGAAGAAGGACAAAACTATGCGTATGTGCATAGATTATTGTCAGTTGAATAAGCTGACCATCAAGAACAAGTATCCTTTGCCAAGGATCGATGACTTGTTCGATCACCAAGAAGCGGCGCAGATATTTTGAAGATAGATCTACGGTCGGGATATCATCAGCTTAAGGTGAAGGAGGCAGATATCCATAAGACGACTTTCTGAACAAGATACGGGCACTATGAGTTCTTAGTAATGCCGTTTGGTTTGACGAACGCCCCAGCCGTGTTCATGGATATGATGAACCGGGTTTTCCAACCCTACTTGGATAGGTTCGTCGTTGTGTTCATCGACGACATCCTTGTGTACTCAAAGTCTGGAGAAGAGCATGATGAGCATCTTCGGGTTGTGTTGCAAGTGCTGAGGGAGAAGAAGCTTTATGCCAAATTCAGTAAGTGTGAATTTTGGCTTAAGGAAGTTGCATTCTTAGGACATGTGGTGTCTGCGGAAGGAATAAGGGTGGATCCTAGGAAGATTAAGGCAGTGTTGGATTGGAAACCACCTAAGTCTGTGGCTGAGATTCGTAGCTTCTTGGGATTGGCAGGCTACTACAGAAGGTTTGTGGAAGGGTTCTCATCGATCGCCGCACCTTTGACAAAGTTGCTGAGGAAGGAAGTACCTTTCGTATGGACCGAGAAGCAACAGGAGAGCTTTGAGAAGCTTAAGAGAGTCTTGACGAAACCTCCAGTTTTGATTCAGCCTGAGGCAGGAAAGGACTTCGTGGTGTACTGTGATGCTTCTCACACAGGATTAGGGTGTGTTTTGATGCAGGACCGGAAAATGGTCGCTTATGCGTCTCGACAGTTAAGGCCTCACGAGGTTAACTACCCGACGCATGATTTGGAATTAGCAGCAGTGGTCTTTGCCCTCAAGGTATGGAGGCACTATCTCTATGGAGAAAAGTCAGTGATCTACACAGACCACAAGAGTCTTAAGTATCTGTTGACTCAGAAGGAGTTGAATATGAGACAGCGAAGGTGGGTGGAGTTACTGAAGGACTACGATTGTTCTATAGAGTATCACCCGGGCAAGGCGAATGTAGTAGCGGGTGCCCTGAGTAAGAAGGTAGTGTCGGTTCTGAAGGCGATGTTTGTGTATTTGAGTTTGTATGACGATGGAAGTCTGCTGGCAGAGTTGCAAGTCAAGCCGGCGTGGTTGAATGAAATGAAAGAAAGTCAGTGGGCAGATGAGGATTTAAGCGCTAAGTTGTAGCAAGTGCAGAATGGAGAGTTGAAAGATTATGGCATTAATGACGAAGGAGTGATGTGTTTCAAGGGTAAGGTTTGTATGCCGAAGAATGAGGAGTTAAGGCAGAAGATTCTTCGGGAAGCGCATAGTAGCCCTTATGCTATGCATCCCGGAGGTACCAAGTTGTATAGAGATTTAAGGGAATAGTTTTGGTGGCCTGGTCTTAAGAGGGAAGTTACCGAATTTGTCGGCAAGTGTTTGACGTGTCAGCAAGTTAAGGCTGAACATCAGGTTCCATCAGGGTTACTTCAGCCAATCAAGATTCCGCAGTGGAAGTGGGAGAGAATCACCATGGACTTCGTTAGTGGGCTTCCCCTTGCGCCTACTAAGAAGGACTCAGTATGGGTGATAGTGGATCGATTGACAAAGTCCGCGTATTTTATTCCAGTACGGGTTGATTACTCTTTGCAAAAGTTGGCAAAATTGTATGGGGCAGAAATTGTGAGGTTGCACGGAGTGCCGGTGTCGATCATCTCAGACAGGGACCCAAGGTTTACGTCTCGGTTTTGGAAAGCTCTACATCAGGCTTTAGGCACCAGATTGGATTTCACTACGGCTTTTCATCCACAGTCTGACAGGCAATCTGAACGGGTAATCCAAGTGTTAGAGGATATGTTAAGAGGCTGTGTGGTAGACTTCAAAGGAAGTTGGGAAGACTATTTGCCTTTTAGCAGAATTTACGTACAATAATAGCTATCAGGCCAGTATTCGGATGGCACCGTATGAAGCGCTGTATGGACGGAAGTGTCGTACTCCTACATGTTGGACGGAGTTAGGGGAACGTCGAGTTTTAGGTCCAGAGATTGTGGCAGAGTCTGAGGAAAAGGTTGAGGTAATTTGGGCACGGTTTAAGGAAGCATCTGATAGGCAAAAGTCGTACGCGGATCCAAACGGAAGAGATAGAATTTGCTTTGTGGGGAGAGATAAAGTGTTTCTTAAGGTTTCGCCATGGAAGAAAGTGATGAGGTTTGGTCGCAAAGGGAAGTTAAGTCCAAGGTTTATAGGACCTTATCGGGTATTGAAGCGAGTTGGGCCAGTGGCATACCAGTTAGAGTTGCCTTCGGAATTGAAGCAGATGCACGACGTATTTCATGTTTCTATGCTACATCGTTATCGATCGGATCCATCCCATGTGGTTCCGGTTGAAGAGGTGGAGCTAAGGCCAGATTTGTCCTACGAGGAAGAGCCAATTCAGACCTTGGAACGAAATGTGAAAGTGTTACGGAGGAAGTCAGTTCCTCTAGTCAAAGTGCTATGGCGAAATCATGGATCGGAAGAAGCTTCATGGGAGCCAGAGGAGGCGATACGACGACAATACCCTCACCTATTTCAGACAGGTAATTTGAAGGATGAAATTATTTTAAGGGGGTAGAACTGTAATATTCTGGAATTATGGCTTATGCATTTGTGCTTAAATTATGTTAACTAGCATGTCTTATGTGTTATGAATGTGTTATGTGAATTTTTAGAACCCCGGAATGTAGGGAAATGCCTTAGAAATTATTAGATTTTAAATTTAGAAAAGGGAGCCAGGCCTGATAGGTCTTAAGAGAAAATGTAGGGGAGATATGACACACAAATGGGATTGGAAAAGTGGCTTGGAGGTGCCACTTAAGGCCTCTGGAAATGACGCCACAAGGGAGTAAGTGGGCGGGGTTCGAGTCACAAGGGAAGCAAATGGAGTTTTTATTTTTGTCTTTGCGAGAGGAGCAGTGAGTGGACAAACACCAAGGCACTAGGGAGATGAGTTTAATTCTCTCTAAAATTCGGCCAAGATAAGAGATAAATGTGGGATTATTTTTATTAAATTTTAAATGAGGAGATAAAGAGAAAAACAAGGGATATGATAGTGTTGGCTGAATAGGGGACTCTAGGCTTAGTAATTTCGGCAGAAAGGGGAAAACAAGGCCATTCATCATTCTTTCTTTCTGCTTTTCTCTCTGCCGAATTCTCTAGTGCATCTCCTCTTCTCCTTTTAGTTTGCCAAAGCTGAAAACTCAAGCAAAGTCTCTTCATAGCTGATTCTTCCTAAGGCTTCACACTTTTTCTTTTTCTCTTCCTTGTTGAAGCCGAAACCTTCTAAGTGTTCATCAAAAGCCGAAATCAATCTAGGCCATAGCCGAATAGCGTATGGATTCAAGTAAAGGTGTTGCCGCCCCCAATATTAAGGGTAAGGGTTTTATGGTCATCATCTTATTTCCTTTTCTTATAGCCGAAATCAAGTCTCTAACCCCTTAATGATCTTTGGCCAAATCTTTGAAGGAAGATTTCGGGTTTTTTGCTAGTCGACTACAATAGAAGATCATTCGGGATTTTGTTAGATCAAAGGTAAGCAAATAAGATCTTAGGCCGAAGGCCATTTTATTGTGGTTTAATGTTAAAGAATTGGATCTAGCATGTACTCTGTAGGATTTCGACATCTCCTTGGTTAAGTGACTATTTTCGGGATTTGGAATCACAAGGTAAGTGAATGGGCATATTCGGCCATATTGGTTACTATGATTAGCCGAATCTAACTATGGATATTTAGAGGCAGTTGACAGTGGTATACAAGGATTTCAGGATTTCAAATCGCAAGGTAAGTACATATGTACAATCGGCCAAGGCTATATTTGGTGTTTTAGATTTTGTTCGTATTTATTCAAAAGCTGGAACTAACCAAGTTAAGTGATTTAACATTGGCCGATTGAAGGGAAGGAAGGTCACAGATTTTTGGGATTTGATTAATAATCAAATCGGTAGCAAGGAACTTAGGATCTAAAGCGTTAGATCGGGTTTTTCGGGAAATCAGTGAACCGATAAATATATCAGGTGTGTACCCCACTCTAAGCCTTAATAGATTTATGGCTATGTTCTAATAAATGTGTAATAAGAATATGTAAAATGTGGCTAAGGTACCATGCAATGGTACAAAGTACTCAGGTACGTTTTCCTACTCCTACTATGAGTATAATATGATCTGTTATGGCATATGTGAAATTATAAGAATGTGAATAAGGGATATGACATGGCTTATGCATATTTGTATGACATGGGGCATATGGGTGATTATGAAAGGGGAAGTGTATGTGGTGGTTTTATACCACAATATCTGAATGTGGTGACTTCGATCACATTATCTGAATGTGGTGACTCATGTCACAAATATTTTATCTGGTGGCTATGCCACGAATCTTATAAGGGCGATGAGCACATCGACTGCAGCGACTACCTTGGATGATGTGTAGCGGATGGAGGGTTGACTTAGTAGTCCCCACAGTGTGATGGTTGGTACGGGTGATGTGTAGCGGATGGTACCTAGGTTTTGGGTTCGGGTTTGCATCATTTTTTCTTTAATTATGCTATACGTACTTGCATGGACTGTTATGCCTAAACTGTTGGGATTTAGTGTTGGTTGTATACACTGAGTCTGTGTGACTCACCCCGTTGTGGGAATATTTTTTCCAGGTGATGCTCAGTAATGGACCGGGTTAACCTTGCTCTTAAAGCAAATAGCGACTTTCTGCTAAGTGCATCAGCAACCACGTTAGCCTTCCCCGGGTGGTAATCAATTATAAGATCGTAATCTTTTAACAGTTCCAACCATCTTCGTTGCCTCAAATTCAGGTCCTTTTGAGTCATTAAGTATTTTAGACTCTTATGATCCGAATATATGTGGCATTTCTCACCGTAAAGATAGTGATGCCATATTTTCAAAGCAAAAACTATAGCGGCCAACTCAAGATCATGAGTCAGGTAGTTCTTCTCGTGCAGTTTTAACTGCCGCGAAGTATAGGCTACAACTTTACCCTCCTGCATCAATACACAACCGAGTCCGTTCAACGATGTATCACTAAAAACAATAAATTCTTTACCCGACTCTAGTTGCACAAGTACCGGGGCTTCAGTCAACAAAGTTTTCAGCTGATCGAAACTCTTCTGACACCTTTCTGACCACCCAAATTTAACATCCTTTTGCAACAGTTTTGTCATTGGAGCAGCTATCATAGAAAATCCCTTCACAAAGCGTCTATAATATCTAGCAAGTCTCAGAAAACTACGAATCTTCGATATATTCTACGGGGGTTTCCACTCAAGTATGGCTGAAACTTTACCCGGGTCAACCCAAACACCTGATGCTGAAATAACATGCCCCAAGAAACTAACTTCCTTCAACCAAAACTCACATTTGTTGAGTTTTGTGTATAATTATTTTTCACGCAAAATCTGTAGCACTAGTCTCAGATGCTTTGCATGCTCGGTTTTGTCTCGGGAATAGATCAGTATATCATCTATGAATACCACTTCAAACCGATCTATATACGGTCTGAATACTCGATTCATCAAATCCATAAAAATCGCAGGGGCATTAGTGAGCCCAAACAGCATCACCAGAAATTCATAACAACCGTATCTTGTCTGAAAAGTAGTCTTCGATAATCTGATCCTCTAACTCGCAACTGATAACATTCGGATCTCAGATCAATTTTCGAAAACACAGAGGCTCTTTTCAACTGATCAAATAAATCGTTAATACATGGCAATGGATATTTGTTCTTAATTGTCACCTTATTGAGTTGCCGATAATCGGTACACATTCTTAATGTTCCGCCTTTCTTCTTCACAAATAGTACGGGCGCACCCCAAGGAGAGAAACTCGGTCGGGCAAAACCTCTATCTGTCAATTCTTGCAACTGAGCCTGCAATTCTTTTAATTCCGAAGGTGCCATTCTATACGGAGCTATCGAAATTGGGGTGATCCCTGGCATAAGCTCAATACTAAACTCTACATCACGAACAGGTGGCAATCCCTGCAATTCCTCCAGAAACACATCCAAAAATTCACAGACAACCGGCACATATTCAATTTTCTTTTCTGTTACTTTGCTATCAATCACATACGCAAGATAAGCATCGCAACCCTTTCTCAAATACTGTCGAGCCAGTAATGATGATATCACAGTTGGTAACCCATTCAAATCCGTAGATTCAATCCGAAGTACTTTGTTATTCTGACACCTCAAATCAATAGTCTTTCGTCTAGAATTCACTACTACATCGTGTGTGGTTAACCAATCCATACCGAGAATGATGTCGAACTCATCGAAAGGTAATAGCATCAGATCAGCCGGAAAACACATATTTCGAATCATCAAAGGACAGTTCTTGCACACTTTATCCACCAATACACATCGATCCAGGGGGTTTGAAACTCGAATCACAATATCAGTAGACTCAACAAGTAGAGTCTTACTGGTTACTAATATTTCACACACATACGAATGAGTAAAGCTGGGATCAATCAAAGCAGTTACATTAGTATCAAAGAGAGTAAAAATATAGGTAATGACGTCTAGAGATGAGGCCTCCTCTCTAGCACGGATGGAATAAGCTCTAGCCGGTACACGGGTATCTGCTCGGATAGCCGCATCTGAAGTTCCCCTCTTAACACCACTCCTACCTCCCCCACAACGAGCTGGTCTACCTCTAGCTGTAGTGCCACTCGGTCTCGCGCTCTGAGTAGTGCCCTTTTCAACAGTCTCCGGACAATCCCGAACTAAGTGATTTTGTGAACCACACTGATAATAAGTGCGATTAAAAGATTTACCCCAGCAGTCACCAAAATGCCGTCTACCACACTGCTGACACTCAAGTTTGCTCGATCGAGCATTGTCGACACTAGCTACAGAGGTAGCTTGTGAACACACTGGCGATCGATCTCGAATAGAAATCCCAATATTGGGTTTGGGTCGACTACCATCATTTTTAGACTTCTTTGTTGACATATGCGAAAATCTACCCACGGATCTCTTCCGAAAATCTCTAGATTTGGCTTCAACTTTCTGTTTTTCCTTCCCTAGTTCTTCAGCTTTACAAGCTCTTTCCACTAGTACAACGAACTCGTTAATCTCGAAAATGCCAACTAGGAGCTTTACGTCTTCATTCAAGCCATCCTCGAATCTCCGGCACATAGCAGCCTCAGAGGATACACATTCGCAAACGTAGTGACTAAGTCGCACAAACTTGCGCTCGTATTTCGACACAGTCATACGGCCCTGTTTGAGCTCAATAAATTCTTTACGCTTGCAGTCTATAAAACGCTGACTTATGTACTTTTTACGAAATTCTGTCTGAAAGAAGTCCCAGGTTACTCTCTCCTTCGGAACAACTGACACGAGGGTATTCCACCAGTAGTAGGCAGAATCTCGCAGTAAAAATATGGCACACTTCAAACACTCATTGGGTGTGCAAGACAGCTCGTCAAAGACACAGATAGTATTATCGAGCCAAAATTTAGCCTGCTCCGCATCATCATCGTCCTCAGCTCTAAATTCTTAAGCTCCATGCATTCGTATACGATCAACAGGAGGTTTAGTTACTCTTTCAGGATTGGCAACAGGAGGTGCCATTGGTATCACAGGTGGAACATTTGGATTCAGGGGTGGTTGAACAGCTGGAGTGGTTTGTAAGTAATGACTGAACCAATCGCTCATCATATTATGGAAAGCCTGCTTTACCCTCTCATCTGGGCCACTCGCAGCAGGTCGAGATTCTTCCGACGCAGTCCCTTACGCGGGAGCAGGCGCAACACTCTCAACATCAGCAGCTAATACTTGCTCAGGATCCGGATCCATTACTATATAATAGAAACAAATACATTTCACTTTCAGAAGTCATCACACTATTACATTGTAAACAATTGCATGTATAGCAAGACTCTTACGTGCTACGTTAGTCTGAGAAACGACTAAACCATAGCTCTGATACCAATCAAATGTAACACCCCTAACCCGAATCTGTTACCAGCTCAGGGTTACAAGCCTTACATTTATTAATATCGATACATAGCATTCAATATACTATCCTGAGCTAAATTCACATTGTTAAACTTGTTTGACTTAACATACATATCTCCACTCATTTCAATTAATTCTTAAAACAATTTATACACTCCCAACTAAGTCTAAGTATTAGCTGAATTAAAGCATATATGAACATTTAAACATTTATCCCTTTCTAAATCTACCATACATCCAAACATATGTGTATAATGCCAAATACCTATATGCCTAAAATAGGTATACACTTCACGGTACATACAATAATTTTAATCCATGCACATTTTTAATATAAACACGTTTAGTTACTCATGGCTTCTATACGATTTTTCACATCGCGATATGGTAAAAGAACCTAAATAGCAACCTTGATAGATGACTCATCATTCCTAATTTTCCATCATCTTAGAAATTTGCATTATTCATATCAATCGCATTGAAAATTATTGCCATAGATGAACAAGAATACCAATTTAACCCATTTCATATAATCATAAGACATTATACTCCAAGCTGAACCTATCATGCACATATCTATATGTATATACAATCATCATGTTAAGCAAAACAATTCAAATCAACAAAAAAATCCAAGAACCCATATATATATATATACACATATATCCATACGCCAACATACTATCTTCACTTAATTCATAGAAGAAATAAAACCATTTTCGTATGGTGTTTTAATATCTAAGTCAAAAGACCCGTTCAACCTTTGTAGTTTAGCCTATACATGCCATTGATTTAAGGTTTATTACAAAAGTACCAAAAATTTCGATAGCGTGCTTTGACTTCGACGAGGATTCCCGAGTTCGAGCTGCGACTTTAAGATCTAAAACACCATGAAACAAACACTCCAAGTAAGCTCAAATAACTTAGTAAGTTTTAAGCAAGAAGGTAAAATACACAAATATGCATTACACCATTTTTCTAAGAGTTTTCAAACTAACTATGGAACAATTCATCCTTTCAACATGTAGCCAAGGTTAACATTCATCAATCCCATACTCATTCAATCCAAAATAAAAATTTAAGTAACCATGTAGTCATACGCTTCATAGCCATAATGAAATAACTTACTTAATTTCATATTAAGATAATAAACCATTTGCCAAACATACCTGACACTTTTATTTACTTTTAATAATTGCCTCTATTCTTGAAGAAATATAATAATCCACACACACAGTGCCCCGTGATTAATTTTTCGCATACACAGTGCCTTCCAACCGAAAATGCACACACAGTGCTTGGTGATTAAATTTTCGCACACACAGTGCCCTCCGACCGATATCGCACACACAGTGCTCGGTGATTAAATTTTTCGCACACATAGTGCCTTCTATCCTTTTTCTCATTAGTACTATGTATACATATGATTTCAATTCCATTCATATAAATACACATACAATTTAAGATTCAAACAACTTCTTTCATTTATCACCTTATACCACATTCGGCCACACCTACATATATATGCTAAATTAACTATTCAATACCATCACCTATTTCCGAGATCCATATTTAACTACTACTACTCAATTCATCATTGTTTATCCAAACCGTTGCTACCGAATTTCGCATAGAAATCAACCACACATTCGACTATCATGAATGCTAAACTCCAATCCACATCCAATTCAGCAATTAAAGAAAAACCAAATTTCCATATGCTTAATTCGACTAATTAATAGATACACATATTTATATGCATATAATGGACTCAAATCAACTAGTATATCAAAATTTTTCCCATGTTTCATTCGGCAATTCCACCAATAATTCATTAACAAATAATATATTTCTCATTTCAAACATTATTCGATCAAACCTAATTGCTTATAAACTTACCTAGGTAGTCGATGAATTCGAGTGTCCCAGCTATTCGTTTAGTTTAGCCTTTTCTTTGTCCAACCCCTTTTCCTTTGAACCTTGATCTATACAAGTTCAATTAAGCTCTTTCAAAAATCATTTCCATTCAATTTAATCCATAACACATAATTTAGCTCATTTACGAATTTACCCCTAACTTTTATAATATCTACAATTTAGTTCTTAATGCAATCTACATGAATTACTCGAAATTAACCCAATATTCTTTAGGGCCGAATCCCCCTAAGAACCTTATACCTTCATATAACCTATTTATTTAGCAAAACAATCCTTCAACTATTTATTTTCGAAAATTAAGTCATCACACTCCTTTTTATATGAATTTTCATACTTTAACCATGTAACTTTCAAGCATAAAATTCCCATTCCTCCATCAAACACAACAAATCATCAACATTCAATAAGGGCCGAATCTAGAACATGCTTTAAACTAAAAATTTGCACATGGGTTTGTTAATATACAATGCAACTAACTCAAAGATACAAGAAAATTACAAAAATCATGTTCAACTTCTAACCTTAAGGGACATGCAAATGGCCGAAAGGTGGGAGCTTGATTTCTTCTTTTCTTTGTGAATTTCGGCAATGGAGAGTAAATGGATGGAAGATGAACATCCACTCATCCTTTAGTGTTTTTCTTATTTTAATTATATAATACTATATTATTATAATGCCACTAACTAAACTTTAGAATAAAATATGCATAAAACATCATTATGCAGTCCACCCACTAATTTTTTTTGGGTAATTTAACATGCAAATCCTTTCATGCAATAAGACAATTCAATTAAATCCCTTACTTCAATGTAAGCTCTATTTACCATTTCAACAATTTAGCCCCCTTATTCATTTTATTTTTATTTCAAACTTATATATTAACAATCAAATTACCTCATGCTATTCTAACACATGCTTTACTTAAACATATATCGCAACTACAAAATTAATAATAATAATCATTTTCTAACTCGGATTCGTGGTCCCAAAACCACCTTTCCGATTAGGGTCATTTTTGGGCTGTTACAATAAAAGTGGACACGAATGATATGAATGAATTGTAAGTTTGGTGTGTGTTTCAAGTAAGTATTTGTCAGCTTTGAATGTGAATTGGTTGGTGTATAAATTGCAATACTATTGAGGGCACATTGGTTAGGCGCTTAGGTTGTATGTTTTGGTATGTTTTAAGCTTGCTTGAATGTATTTTTAAGCTTGCTTCTTTTTGGTTTGGCTTGGCACTTAAGGAATTGGATTAATTTTGCCTTGTTTTGGAAGTTATTTTAGGTACACATGGCCTGAAACACGGGCTGTCACACGGCCGTGTGTCACACACGATCTCCTCTCACGGTTGTGTGTCTTTTTTATTTTGGTGTTGGATTGACAAATACGGTCATAGGTTGCTACATCGTTTGTAAACACGTCCGTGTGACCTTATTTTGAATACTCACATAGTCTGGGACATGGCCTATGACACAATCGTGTAACCTTATTTCAATTTGTACGCGGATGGGCACACCGACATTGACATAGCCGTGTGACCCTTACTTCGAATTGTACACGGTTTGGCCATACGACCATGTTTCTGAGCCATACAGTCTGGGCTCTGTCACACGGCCATGTGATCCCTGTTTCCAAAATTTTCAAATTTTTCTATAATTCATGTTTTTTTTCAAATTAGTCCCTAATTATTTCCAAACTATTTTTAAGGCCCGTAAGCTCGATTTAAGATTCATAAATGTAATTATGCTCTGACTTTTGAACATGAGGTAAGTTGTAGTTTACCGATTTCACAAATGTCTAAAAATAAAGTAAAAATTGTCTTATTTGGTTTAACGGTCAGTGGTTCATGGAATTTATGTGAACCAACCCTGTGGCTCAACAACCTCCACCCCCTGTTGTACCTTCTGTGGAATCTCCACCTCCTCAAACAACTGAAACAATTCAATGAATTCCTACTGATAGAATCAGAAATTGTGGTGCTAAGAAGTTTTGCAGTGGAACAGAGGATGATCCAACTAAGGCTAAGTATTGGTTTGAAAATATTCAATGAATTTTTGATGAAATGGCCTATTCTCCTAGTGATTATCTCAAACGTGTCGTGTCATTACTTAAAGATGAAGCTTAATTTGGTGGTCAACATTATCAGTAGTGGTACCGAGAAACAGTGTTAATTGAAATTTCTTCACATTTAAGTTTAAAAAGAAGTATGTCAGCAAACGATACCTAGACCGAAAAAAGAAAGAATTTCTAGAATTGAACCAGGGAAGCAAATCATTAGTCAAATATGAGAGAGAGTTTGTGCATCTCAGCAAGTATGCTCGTGAAATTGTGCCAAACGAGGAGGAAATGTGCATCCGTTTTGAAGATGGACTAAATTATGAAATTAAAATGCTAATTGGAGGGACGAAAATTTGAGAGTTTGCTGTTTTATCTAATCGGGCACAAAAGATGGAATAAGATTATAATCAAAAGAAACAACGAGAAAAGAGGGTCGGGAGTTTGGTAAAAAAAGTTTCTCTAAGTCATTTTCTACACCACCGTCAAAGAAAACAAAAGAAGATTTTAATTGTGTCATTTCACTATTTGGGTTTTTAGGTAAAAAAAATTGAGGCAACATGATTTGAAGTCTTAGTTTAAACTGGTTGATAGTGTGGGAAGTGTTCGTAATGTTCTGAGACCAATGTGTAAACATTATGGAAAACTTCATGTTGGTGAATGCAGGACCAAATTGGGTGCTTGATACAAATTCAGTTCGACCAATCGTTATGTACAAAATTGCCTGAGAATAGCGGGGGATAATGATAAGCGGAGCGATAAACAAGTGTCTACACCTTAGAAAGGTAGACGTCCTAGTCAGAACAGTAACACTAGAGCAAATTGCATGAGACCAAAGATACAGTTGTCAAATCTGAAGCTAGAGCAGCTGTGTGAGCATACGCAATCTGAGCCAGGGAGGAAGCTATTACACCTGATGTTATTGTTGTATATTCTATCTCTTTGATGTTCCTGTGTATGCACTAATTGGCCCTGGGTCAACTCATTCATATATTTGCATAGCATTAGTAACGGATAAGAATTTACTTGTTGAGTGAACTGAGTTTGATGTTCAAGTTATTAATCCACTAGGTCAAAGTGTGATAGTTAATTTAATATGTCATAAGTGTCTACTGAGAATTCAGGGATGTGACTTTCTTGCTGATTTAATGTTGTTACCCTTTCACGAATTCGATATCATTTTCAGAATGGATTGGTTGACATTACATGATGATGTGGTGAACTATATACCAAAACAAGTTGATCTGATATGTTAGATGGGTGAAATGATTACAGCAGAGTTAGATAGATGAAACAGTGTTAACAGAGTTATTTCAACTATTTCGGCACATAAATTGATTCATAAAGGTTGTGAGGCATTTTTGGATTACATACTAGATATTCGGGAACCAAAATCAAAGTTTGATTAAGTACCGATTGTAAATGAGTTTACTGATGTGTTCCCTGAAGAGTTAGTGGGATTACCTCCAGAATGTGAACTTGAATTCGTGATTGATTTGATGCCTGGGACTGCTCCAATATCGATTGCGTTGTATCAAATGGCACCAAATGAGTTGAAAGAACTTAAAGCACAGTTGCAAGAGTTATCAGACAAAGGTTTTATTCAGCAGAGTGTATCTCCTTGAAGTTCACCTGTGTTGTTCGTGAAAAACAAAGGCGAGTTAATAAGATTTTGTATTAACTACAGACAATTGAATAAAGTTACGATAAAGAATAAATATACTTTGTGTCGTATCTACATTTTTTTGATAAGTTGAAAGGTGTGACAGTGTTCTCAAAAATAGATCTCAAACTGGGTTATTATCAATTGTGAGTTAAAGATGTCGACATGTCGAAAACTGCTTTCCGAACTCGTTAAAGTTATTATGAATTTCTGGTGATGTCGTTTGGATTAACCAATGCCCCTGTTGCTTTTATGCATCTGATGAATCGGGTTTTTCAACCTCACTTGGATAGATTTCTGGTTGTGTTTATTAATGATATACTAATTTATTCTAAAATAAAATTCGAGCATGCTCAGCATTTTACAGATTTTGAGTGAGAAACAATTGTACGCAAAATTTAGTAAATGTGAGTTCTGGCTTAGAGAGGTTGGATTTCTTCGTCACGTGATTTCTGCGAACGAAATTTGTTTTGATCCAAGCAAAATTGTTGTAATTGTTAACTGGAAAGCTCTGAAGAATGTTTCAGAGGTATGTAGTTTTCTAGGCTTAGCTGGTTACTATCATCGATTTGTTAAGAATTTCTCGATAATTGCTTTACCGATGACCAAGTTGTTACAAAAAAATATTGAGTTTCGTTGGTCACATAAGTACCAGTAGAGTTTTCATAAGCTAAATTCACTATTGACAGAAACTCCAGTATTGACTCAGCCTGAATCTGGAAAAGAATATGTTGTTTACAGTGATGCATCGCTCAATGGATTGAGTTGTGTGTTGATGCAAGCTAGAAAAGTTATAGTATACGCTTCTTGACAGTTAAAACCACACGAGAGGAATTACTCGACTCACGATCTAGAATTGGCCGCCACTGTTTTCACTCTAAAGATTTGACGACATTATTTGTATAGTGAAAAATGTCACATATTTACTGATCACAAAAGCCTGAAAATTTTATTGACTCAAAAAGATTTGAACCACAGGTAGCAATGATGGCTCGAATTGTTGAAAGATTATGATCTAGTTATTGATTATCATCCAAGGATGGCTAATGTGGTTGTAGACGCGCTAAGTCGAAAAACATTATTCGCATTGAGACCGTTAAATGCTTAATTGACTCTGAATATTGATGGTTCTATTTTAGCTGAATTATAAGCCAGACCATTGTTTCTTCAACAAATTCAAGAGTTACAAAATGATGACCCGACTTTATTAGCTAAACGAGAACAAATTTAAAGTGATCAACCTATGGAATTCACAACTGATACTGATCGTATGGGGTGCTTTCATTTGGTTGGTTTATAAACTTTCAAAGCTTTAACTTTTGGTTGGTTAATTAAGTAAAAAGGACTAAATAATAAAAGCTTGAAAAGTTAGTTTCTACTAGTTAAATGGTTATTGAAATATGAGTGGATGGACTTTTATGTTAAATAAACCATAAAGAAAGTTAGTGGACAAATATGGACTAATTTTGGTTAGTTACTAAGTTATGTTATAAGGTAAATAAGTAATTAGGTAATCAAAACATTAAAAACTTAAAAACAAATAAACTATCATCTTTCCTTTAGTCTTTTTCGAAATTGGAAAAGAGAATAGCCACGGATGGAGCCTGAATACTCGTCCATTTGATATCTATGCATGTAAGTGTTATTTTTATCGGTTTCTCGTAAATTTTATGATCTGAGATTGTTGTAACTTAATCTAGCTAGCCTAGAGACTATTTTAAAATAATGTCAAAGTTTATAAAGTTTTCCATTGATGTTTTTTTAAGTATTCTTGATGTTGATGTTTTGGTTTAAAGATAGATGATGAGTTTGTACTAATTTGTAAAGTATTTTGATTAGTTTTTGTGTTTAGGGATTAAATTGAAAATAAGTTAAAATAGACATGGTTTTCCTAGAAAATTCCAGCATGTCTGGATTGTATTTGGGTGTAATTGAATTCAGTTTGTTGGGTTTAGGGATTAATTGTGAAAATAACATATTTTGGTTTTAGTGATCAAATTGAATAAAATTTAAAAGTTTGGGGAAAATGTGAAAAATTGTAAATAGGAAGTTACATGCATTAAATTGAATATAATATAAATTTGAAGCTAATAAATTGAAATAAGTTACCTTATAGATCAAGAACTAGTAAACAATTGAGAAAAAGGAAAAGTTGCTAATTAGTCCCTAAAACTTTTGTTATCTCTGCAGTTTAGCCCTGGTAAGCTCGCTCGGTTTAGTTTAGTGTAATTTGAAATGTTATATTGATTGTGAAATTGGTTTGTTATAAAATGTTATTAACTGAGTAAGAAATTGTTTTGAACGTTGTTAAATAATGATATGTTTTGATTCAAATGAACATAAGATAGAGTACAATTGGCCTGCCAATAGGTTATATTGCGTTTGGTACGATATTGGCTTGTGATGAGTTGATGATTATTGACTTGTTACTATCCACCAAAATATATCAATGTCCAACATTTTTTGTGGACGATCGTGTTATATTTACAGTGATTTTGGTGTGTTACAGGGGTTGGGTGTAAAGCCTTTGGGCTTGGCACTTGGTGCTCAGGCGTGCTTCCAGAGGGATGATAGCCTACAGGCTAGGCACTTGGTGCCAAGGCATGTTTTCAGTTGGATTGGCTCATTTGAGCTTTCTGGTGTGTTTCAAATGGATAACTGCGTACTTGTATCTGTTGTATCGTTCCTCGGGCAACTTTCCAGTGATAAATGACTTGTTACTAAATTGTATAATGGACTCCAATATTATCGTGACTTGATATTGAATGATCTCATGTGGTTGAATATATATTATGCAACTCGTATACTCATATGTATAAACTCACTTGTTGAATGACTGTGGTTGGCAGGATTTATTGATTGTTAATCTAGTTAATATAATTTCCAAGTTCATTCGATAAGTTTTATAATTTTAACCGTTGAACTTACTAAGCTTATAAAAGCTTACTCGTGTCATTTTTTGGTTTCTCTATAGATATCATTTTGTGGAATTTGGTGATCGAATCAACTTGATGATCACACTATCCAGAGATCTATCGGTAGATTTTGACAAGTTTATCTTTATGTTATATGGCATGTAATAGGTTTTCTGTATATGTTTGTATACTTATCACTTGTTATGAATATTATACTTGAATGATGTTGTGTAAACTTGATTTTGGCTCCCTTGTATATATGTCTTTGGCATTAGGATTGCAAATGTTTATATGTATGCGTTTTGGTCATTTTGGTTTATGTTACTTGTGAATGACTAGATTATGATAAAAGTAGACATAGATTATAGGAATGAATTGTAAGTTTGGTGTGTGTTTAAAGTAAGTATTTGTGAGCTTTCAATGTGAATTGGTTGGTGTATAAATTGCCATGCCATTGAGGGCACATTGGTTAAGCCTTTAGGTTGTATGTTTTAAGCTTGTTTGAATGTATTTTGAAGGTATATGCCTGTTTGTTTGTTTGGTTTGGCACCTAAGGAATTGGTTTAATTTTGCATTATTTTCGAAGCTTTTTTAGGTACACACGACCCAGGACACGGGCTATCACATGACCGTGTGCCGTAAATAGTCTCCTCACACAGCCGTGTGTCTTTTTTATTTTGGTGCAGGGTTAACACACATGGTCACAGGTTGTTACATGGTCGTGTGACCTTATTTCAAATACTCACACAGTTTAGGACACGGCCTGCGGCACAGCCATGTCACCTTATTTCAATTTTTACACGGGCAGGCACACCGGCTGCGACACGGCCATTTGACCCTTACTTCAAATTGTACACGGTTTGGCCACACGACCATGTTTCTGAGCCACATGGTCTGTGTAACAGCCCGTTTTTAGTTAAATCAGAACAGTGATTTTAGGATCACAAATCTGAGGTCAAAATAATTATTTTATTATTATTTTAATGTCTACAGCATGATAGTCAGATTGTGTGAAAATTTCGTTAAGAAATTTTATCATTTGAATGCTCAATTCGATAAAAAAGATTAAATCGCGTAAGTGTAAAACTGGAGTTCTATTAGCTAAAGGTATCTAATAGCTATGGAACCTTAAAGTGGAGGTCCTTATGTGGTAATTAGACCATTGTTATAGTGAGTGGACATTTATGGACATAAAGTGGATGTTTTAAATGATTTTATAACAAGGTTAATTAGGTAATTTAATAAATAAATTAAGTAAAACAAAAACAAATTAACAAAGGTATCATCTTCCTAAAACTAGTGTTGACAAAAAATTAGAGAAGAAACTCCATTTTTGTCACCTTGAAGTTTCGGCACTTGAAGTTCTTTGCATGGTATGATTTTTAACTCGGTTTTTAATGATTTCTATGTTTTTGGAGTCGTTGTAACTTAATCTAGCTAGCCCGGGGATTAATTTGCAAAAATATTAAAGGTTTAGGGTTTTAACATTGATGAATATATGTGTATTTTGAAGTTTGATGATAGAAAATGTATGGTTGTTGTTAGATAAACAACATTTGTTAAGTGATTTTGGGTGAAATTGCAAATGAGGGGTTTATTTCTGAAATATGAAAATTATGTGGTAAATGTGTGAAATAATGAAAAATATGGGCTTCTATGATAGTAGGGGAAATTCGGCTAGCATGGGTAGGGACCAAATTGCATGAATTTGTATTTTTGTGAGCTAAGGACTAAATTGTAAAGTGTTGAAATATTAGGGGCAAAAGTGTAATTTTTCCATAATGTGATTTATGGGCTAAATTGAATAGATTGATAATTGAATAAGTTAAATTTGATTAGATTAGGGGAAAAATAAAGTTTTGGACTAGTCGATCCATTTCGTCATTTTTGCGATTGAGGTAAGTTCGTATGTTAATAAGCATTAATATAACTGTGTTTTAAATACTTTATATTTGTATTATTGATGAGTACGACCTTACAAAAATGTTCCACGAAGATTCGGCAATAAGAAATCCCGGTTGAACCTTAGGAATAGATTAGGATACAAATGACATGTCATTAGGGGTTATGTGATTTGGGTGCTGGTCCATATGTCCTACCGGTGGCTGAGTTATTTGGCATGTGATGTGGATTCTCATCAACTTGTGTGAGCAGCACCGTGTAGCTTCGTCATGACTGTCAGCTTGTGTGAACAGACTCGTTGATAGCTCGAGAGTGAGCATTATATGAGATATGAGATTGAGATAGCTTCAGCTATGTATTTGGCACCTAGGGTGTGAGATTCCCGAGTATCCAATATTATTCCAAATAGTTCAACGGGTATATCAAGGCTATGGATGAGTATGAGATTGATACAAGTTGGTACAGGTATGTACATGAACCATACAAGCATTAAATCAAAGAAACTTGTGAAATTCATATATAACATTGTGAATGAAAATATGATAGGTTTGTGGATCAATTTGAGTTATATTATGACTTGTTTAATTGTTTAAATTGTGTATATAAGGTAAGTTGAGTTTATTACTATACGAACTTACTAAGCTTTATAGCTTACTCTGTTTACTTTTCCGTGTTTATAAAAGTGGACATCGAAGTTTGCTCGAATTTGGGAATCGTCGAAGATCTCATCACACTATCAAGCTATCATTTTGGTACTTTTAAACTTAAGTATTTGGTTATATGGCATGTATAGGAAATTTGGTCATTATGGTATGTATGTTGGTAATGAATTTAGCTATTTGATTTGGTTTATAAATGATAAATGCTTGGTTATGTGTATAGCCATGTGATTTGACTTATTTTGGTATTTTTGGTGATGTGTATATATGCAAATGGACTTTTGATATGTTGTGTATAATTGCTTTATAGATTCTTGTTTTGAAATGGTATTTGGAGTACCAAGTGGTTGAAAGTTGAGATTGGTATGCTTGTGGTTTTAGGAAAAATAATGCATAATTGAAAGTGACCATATAGGTGATTTGTGATTATGAAATTGGTATGAAATTGTATGGCTAATTGTGATACTTATGTGTCTTGTGGTTGATGGTATGGAATTATCATGAATTAGGCATGGTTGAGATTGGCTAAAATGCCTATTTATGCCATGTTATATGCCATTTGATTTGTGTAGATGAATGCAAATTTGGGTGAGTAAGATGGCTTGGTAAATAGCCTATTTTTGTCCACACGGACAAAGACACGAGCGTGTGTCTCAGCCATGTGTGACACACGGTCAGGTGACACGGTCGTGTGTCCCCTGGTGTTTAATTAGAAACCAAGTCAGTATGCTCCACACAGCCCAGCACACAGACGTGTGACTTGGCCGTGTGGCATAAGTCAGTCTACCCGACAGTTTTGGCATGGCCTAGCGTACGGCCTAACACACTGGCGTGTGTGGCCATTTCGAAGGGTACACGGACTAGTCACACGAGCGTATGTGTTGGCCGTGTGACCTAAGTCAGAGAGTTACACGGGGTTGGACATAGGCTGAGACACAACCATGTGATTTCAATTCGAATGTCCACACGGGCGTGTGTCCCCCGTATTTTGAAAAAAAAAATTATTTTTCCAAAATTTTCTTGAGCTATCGATTTAGTCCCAAACCACATCTAATGCATGATTTGGATCTCGTAGGCTCATATTAGGGACTATATGAATGATTGTGAATGAATTTCATTTGAAATTGAAAAAAAATGTATGTGAAATGTATGATTATTTATGAAATAAGTTCGGTAATGCTCCGTAACCCTATTCCGGCAACAAATTCGGGTTAAAGGTGTTACAGTCTGGGCTCTGTCACACGGCCATGTGACCCCTGTTTCCAAAATTTTCAATTTTTTTTATAATTTTATTTTTTGTTTCAAATTAGTCCTTGATTGTTTCCAAACTATTTTTAAGGCCCCGTAAGCTCGATTTAAAGCTCATAAGAGTAATTATGTTATGAATGAAATTTGAATTTGAATGGTTTATTGATGTTAATTGTTTTTATATGTGTAGTAATACTTCATAACCTTAATCTAACGATAGAGACAAGTTAGGGGTGTTACACCATAAATGCCAAGTAGATTCTATGAAATTCAATACAATGTGGGAACTTGTAGACTTATTAGTTGAAATTAAATCAAAAGGGTGTATGTGGATCTACCAGAAGAAGAGAAATGTGGAAGGGAAAGTGGAAACACATAGAACTAGACTTGTAGGGAAAGGCTGCACGTAGAAAGAATGCATCGATTACGATGAGACCTTCTCTCCGGTAGCCATACTAAAGTTTATTCGCATACTCCTATCCATTGCGGCTAATGTCAAGATTGCATTCTTGAATGGCTACCTTGATGAGACCATTTATATGGCTTAACCCACTGGCTATGTTGTCAAAGGAAAGGAGCAGAAAATTTGCAAACGGCTAAGATTCATTTATGGACTTAAGCAGGCATCCCACTCATAGAATAAAATATTTGATCAAATGATCAAGATTTTTTGTTTTGACCAAAATGTTGATGAACCTTGTGTTTATAAGTGTATAAAGGACAAAAAGATGGTCTTTCTCGTTCTTTATGTCGATAATATTCTACTTATCAGAAATGATGTAGGAGAATTATCATCGATTAAACTGTGGTTAACTCAATAGTTTAGCATGAACTACTTGGGTGAAGCTAGCTATATTCTTGAAATTAGAATTCTTAGGGATAAAAAAATAAAATGGTAGTTTTATCACAAGCTTCATACATCGATAAGGTACTGGAATAGTTTGCAAAGATCGATGCGAAGTCAGGAGCTCAGCCGACTGCATTAGGTTTTCATCTTTCTTTGGATGACTATCCTAAGACAGTAGAAGAAAAAGAGCATATAAGTAAGGTTCCATATGCTTTGGCAGTTGGAAACATTATGTATGAGTTGCTTTGCACACGTCAAGCTATTTGTTTCACAGTGGGAATGGTTACTCGATATTAGCCGAATTTGGTCTCAGGCATTGGCAAGTTGTAAAGCATATATTAAGGTATCTTAAAAGAACCAGGGATTATATGTTTGTGTATTCTGAGGAGAACCTGACTCCTATTAGATACAAAAACTCAAACTTCTAAACTTGTAAAGATGTAAGGAAATCAACATCGGGAAGTGTATTTTATCCTAGGCGGTGGAGCCATAGTATAGAAAAGTGTAAAGCAAATTTGTGTTGTTGGCTCTACTATGGAGGTCGAGTATGTGGTTTCTTCTAAGGCAACGAAAGAAGTGATATGGATTCAAAAGTTCTTAACCGAGCTTGAAGTCCTTCCTAGTATGGAAAAAGCTATAACATTGTATTGTGATAATAGTGTTGCAATAGCTAATACCAAAAAAATTAGAAGTCACAAGAGGACCAAACAATTGACCGGAAGTATCACTTAATACAAGAGGCAGTAACTGAAGGAATAATAAATGTGGTGAAAGTATCTTCTGAAGATTACCTTGCAGATATAGGATATAGGAATAATACAAAGTATCTTTTGTAACTAGCACGTCAAGAATATAGGAATGCAAAACATGCCACATTTACTTTACTAGGGCAACTAGGAGATTGTTGGGAAATGTTCCCATATTGTAGTAAACATGTAACTATTTTCTATGTATCTAAACGATGAATAAATAGGTAAAGCTAATTTCACATTTCAGTATTATATCTTTTTTGTTTCTGTCGTTCATATTTTGCATACATAGCGAAATTGTGACAAGCAAATATTAGCTCATTGATTGTCTAAGTTCGAACTGGTGATAAGTGGCACTGTAAGAACGTTTACATTGCGAGAAAGACTACTTTAGAAGATAATCTAAATGAGTTCGTAATCTCGTAAAAGGATCAAAATGAACATTTGATTCAAATACTTATAAGGATTATTATGCCGTTTACAATTCCAAATGAAAAGATGACTAGTCTTAGCTATAGGAGCAGCTAACTCCACTGGTAGAGACATAGAAGTACTCATTAGAAGAAAGATACATTGGATTGGACCCAAGTTGAATTAATTCTAAATCCATTTGTGAATTAATTCACTTGTGACATTCATGGTGTGACTTACCTAGATCATGAGTGTAACAACCAGTTTTTCAGTGGTACCAAAAAAGCTGGTTTCCATACCCCGTTATCCAATGATTGAGTTCGTAAATATTAATTAATAATATTTACGAGTCAATTATAGTATTATATTGAAATTTGGTTTGACAAATTTGTTAATTAGATAGTTAAGGTACAAGTGTTTTGACCTTAAAGTCAATGGTGCTGGAAAATGAGGTATCGGGACCTCGTTTCCATAAACTGAACTTGTAAATATTTTTAATAAATATTTATGGAGTTATTATATATAGGAACTAAATTCTTGATAGGAAATTTTACCGAATTAGTGATTAATTAAGGTAAAAGGATTAAATCATAAATGTGGTAAAAGTTAATCGCTATTGATTTTTATAAGTTAAAAGGGTTAAATAATATTTAACCAATGGTTAATGTGGAAATTAGGCCATTTTTAATAATAGTTGATGGTTTGGTTGAATGAATGAATAAAATTAAAATAAAATTTTAAATTAAAGAATAAAATAAGTTTAAAACAAAAGAATAATGGAAGCCATCATCTTTATTTTCCTTCTTTACACCATTTTCAAAAAAAAAAAAAAAGAAACAAATGAAACTATTTTTGAAGCTCAAAGTTCGGCCAAGCTTAAGTCCCTCAATTAGTAAGCTTAATTTAGTCATTTTCCTTGAAATTTGTATGTTTTTAAGGTTCCAAAAGCTTGATTTAGCTAACTCATGGATCAATTTGTGAAAATTTAAAGTTTTAAAAAGTATACATTAATGATTTCTTGATGTTTTTGATTTTTTTCTTAGATTTGAAGCTTAGATACGAAAAGGACTAGTTTGTAAAGTAAAATTTGTTAATTTTGCATGTAGGGACTAAAGTGTAAACATTTTAAAATTGACATGAAATTTCTATAATTATAAATATTATAACGCTGTAGAATGATGAAATTGAGACCAATTTCGAAATCGTGGCTCAAATTTGAAAGTTATAGTAATTTTTGTTTTAGGGACTAAATTGAATAAAATATAAAATTTTAGGGAATATTTGAAAAAAGAAATTTATCTGTCATATTCCTGTAATAGGATGTTATAAGATAATTGGAATAAAGAAATTGTAATGAATTATTATAAATCGAAATTTAAATCAACCAAAAGATAATTGAAGAAAAAGGAAAATTGCATATCAGTCCTCAACTTTGTGTCATTGTTTTTTTTAGGTAAGTTCATATGGGATTTACTTTATTCTTTTATTATGCTTTAATTGTGTGTTTATGGTTATTAATTTATATGCAACTGTAATTTCAGTGATTTTGGCATCTGAAGGACTAAACTGTATGATATGGCAACAATGAGTTGATATGATGCGTCGCGAAACGAACTAAAAATCTGAGTAAGGCAAGTGCACCTATCAATTAATAGTATAACTATGATGAGCAAAGATATCATTCCCATGAATATTAAAAGTACTAGTAATTACGTCTTTCTATTATTTAACCGAATAATTCGAGTGATTGATTTAAAAACTAAAATTAACTAATTTAATTAACTAACGAACCGACAAAGAACAAATCAAGAAAATAACCGATTAACAACCAAGAAGTGAAACAATACCCAAGAAAGAATTCATCTAGATTTCATCTGTCACTATCAATCTAAATTACGTAATTTCTTTACTTAGTATCTTGATCGTAGAAATTCCTAAATTATGCTAATATCTCTTTTGAGCATAAGAGCAACTGACTCTAGGTTGATTATTTAAAATTTATTTCTAATTAAAACCCCTACTATCGCATTAAATCATGCTATGGATTCCCCTATTAGATTTGACTCTAATCCAGTAGATTTATGTCATCATATTTCTAGGATTGCATGCAACTCCACTCAATTATGCAAGACCTAATCTTAAACAAGGCCTATTCAACCTCCGATTTAAGCACATCAAACTTGGATCAATAATCTAAAAATATTAAACCAATAATTAAGCAGACATAATTGAGAGTAAGAAACTAAATATTTATTGCGTAAAATAAAAATCAAATGACAGAATCCATTATAGGGTTCATCTGTAACAGCCTGAATTAGGGGCTAGTCGGAATAGTGGTCTTGGGATCACTAATCTAGGGTTGGAGAAAATTTATTTTAATTTTATTTTATGGGTTATAGCATGATTATAAGGGTGCATGAAAATTTTGGTGCCTTAATTTTGGTGATTTCATGCTTAATTGGAAAAAAAGACTAAATCGTATAAAGTGCGAAAGTTCCATTATACAAGGTAGAGGTGTCTAATAGCCATAGAATATGAAATTGGAGGTCCTTAAAGTGCAATAAGGCCATTATAAGTGTGTTGGCCGACCATGTAGACAAAGGAGACAAGAGCATTTATTTTTGGTCAACATTTGGTGAAATTAGGTAATAAAAATGAATAAAAGAAGCTATCATCTTTCACTATTCATCTTTCCTCTTCCACCGAAATTACTAACAAGAGTAAGGGTTTTGAAAGCTTTGAAATTCCAGCAACTTATCCTCACACAAGTAAGTGATTTTGATGGTTTTAGTTGATAATTTTTGTGCTTTTGGAACCCCAAAAGCTTAAGCTAGCTAATGAAGAGACTAATTTGCAATATGGTTGAAAGTCTAGGGACTTTCCATGAGAGAGTTTATGTTGTTTACTGAGTTTTAATGGAAGAAAATGAATGTTAGGGAGATGAGAAACAACTTTTGTGAAAGGTGTTGTCATGAAAAACATCTAAATGGGACTAAGTTGTAAATGTTGTAGTTTGGTAATAAATGCATGAAATAGTTGGATTTGTGAGTAGTTGTAAGAGGAATAAATGTTTAGCTAGGCTTGTTTAATAAGAAAATGTGATGAAAAATGATTTACGAGCCTAGGGGCAAAATCATAATTTTGCCAAAGTAGAAATTTTAAAATGTATTGATTAGTGTGGTGATTAAATGAGTAAATTTTATTGTTCTAGATCAAAGAAAACGAGATTCGGACCTAAAATGGGAGAAAAGAGAAATATGGACAAATAGGTCCCTTTCTACCCTTTTCGGTATCGAGGTAAGTTCGTGTGCTTATTATGCAACTATAAGTGAAGTATTTAATATTTTGATGTTGTATGAATTGTATATTGACTCTATGAATATATTAAATACGTTTTGACGAGATTTTAAGAATTGAAAGTCTTCGATTGAATCTAAGAATAGAGGGAATGCAAATATCATGATGTTATGATAATTAAGGTCCCATGTAAGACCATTTTTGGAATATGGCCTCGGTGTGAGATTTCGTATAAGACCATGTTAGGGACATGGCATCGATATGATATTTCATGTAAGACACTATCGGGGGTATGATGTTGATATAATACTATATGTATGAGACTCAAGAGTGTTCTTTAGCATTTTGAATGATTCAACAAGTATGTTGAAAATGAGAAAGTATGTGGTTATACTATGAGTGGTACAGGTATGTGCCTAGAACTCACTTGAGGTGAATTTGGTATATGAGGAAACCATGGTGAGTTATGTGTAAACGATGCACCCTGATTGCATATGTTATATTTATTAATGCATTGCTGAATGCGAATGATTATCGTAGAAATCTATTTAAGAATGATAGTGTGTGAGGATATTCTCGGATGAACATTTGAAATAGGGAAAAGGTATGTGGATAAATATCCGTGAGCGTGTCATAATGGTCGGCTATGTGCGATACCACCTTATTAATTGTTAGCAATGGGTTGTGTGCGATACCATCGCCAATATTATCAATGGTGGGCTATGTGCGATACCATCTTATTGTTGTTACCGATGGGCTGTGTGCGATACCATTGTAATGGTGGACTATGTGTGATACCACCTTATTGTTGTTACTGATGGGTTGTGTGCGACACCATCGTGCTTAGTATTAATGGTGGGCTATGTGCGATACCCCCTTACTAATTATTGAATGGTGGGCTATGTGTGAAACCACTGAGTATTTATTATTATTCCGGGGTGATATGGAGAAACTTGACTAAGTGAAATTTGCATGTGGCTTTGTAGTGATAAATGCAGGGTATAATTGCTAGTAAAGGTGAACAATGTTTTACGTTATGTAAATGTGATATGTGAAGGTTTGGAATGAGTAAGCATTTCAAATGATTAAATGAGTAACCACGAGCTTAGATGTAAATCTCATTATAATACCTTGTGGTGGAGCAAAATAAATGAATGTCAATAGTTGATTTATATTTGCATATGAACTTACTAAGTGTTATTGCTTACTCTTCTTCCTTTCCGATCTCTTATAGGTTAACTTAATTAGCTCAGGTTGGAAACCGCCGGAGATGCTTTCACACTATCAAACAGTCACTTAAGTATAAGGTTTCAAGTTCTTTTTGAGATATGGCATGTGTAGGGATCTTATTTTGGTTTAATTAAGTCATAGCTAAAGTAGCCAAATGTGTTGGCCTAAAAGAGTTATGGGTTGGTTGTGTATAGCCATGGATGATGGCTCATGTCGATTGTAATGGTGCTAGTAATAATTCTCCCTCGTATATAGGAAGATAGTTTGATTTACATGGTTCAAATGCGATAATTCAAGAGTTATAATTGATGATTTGAAAATGTTATGTGATGATGTGTGAATGTGTGCAAGTGAGGGTGGCTAAATGGCTTGGAAAATAACTTTGAATTGGTCCACACGGGTAGACACATGGGCGTGTGTCTAGACCGTGTGTGACACACAGTCGGTCCCATGGGTGTGTGACTTGGCCGTGTGTCCCCTACATGTTAGTGTTGTAAGTCAGTGTCAACCACGGGCTAGACACACGAGCGTGTGCCTAGGTCGTGTGCCCATAATTGGTTGCTGACGTCACAAACAGAATACTCAAGTTTTTACACATGGGCCAAGAACACGGGCGTGTGTCTGGCCATGTGAAAACCCCTGTAGGTTCGAAAGGAAAATAATTCTACACGGGTGTGTGATATGTCACACGGGCGTGTCCCACTCTTTACATGGGCGTGTGGCCCAGTTTTTATGCCAAAATTTTCTAAGTGCTTAAAAGTTACAGTTTGGTCCCAAAACATCTCATGTATATAAAAAAGGTCTCGTAGACCCATAATGGGGACGTTACGATTGTAAATGAAAAAGTTTTTAAATTGGAACGAATTTTATAGCCTAAAGTTGAATGCTCAGGCAAGTCAAGTCCGATAATGCCTTGTACCCGATTCCGGAGTTGAATACAGGTAAGGGGTGTTACATCATCTCCCTTAAATATTTAGAAAATTAGTTCATGCTTGAAAATAGAAACATCCAACAAACAATATAACTGAAAGAAATAAAGAAACTCATGAAAACTTCCTAAGAAATCAAATGGGAATCTTTAATCTTCACGGAAATCTGCTTCAAAGTCGACTTCAATGGTGTTTTTCGAGTTATTTTCTTGAATATTTAACGATTCACTCCTATCTTCTTATTTTTGTTATATATAAGTCTTAGAATGCCCGAAAAACCTAAAAATCTCGATTTTATGAAGTTCATTTTTTTGAAGTTCACAATTCTTAAAATGACAGCTTAACTTTCTCAATTCTCCCAACTCTCACGATTTTTCGGTGTTCGATCGTTTTTTGCTCCTTTTGCTCCCAAGTGCTCTATTAAGCATTAAAACATGAATTTAAAGGATTAGGACTATAAAATTCACAATTAACATTGAATAATCATTCAAAAACGCATGAAGAATGAGGTTAAAACATGTTACTTCCAGCACTTATCATGATACGAGATATAAAATGGTAAAGAAATGATCATATGAATTATACAATATGTATAAATTGTTTTAGAGAGATTGAATTGATATGAAAATGGTAATTAAAGCCGCGTGAACTCAGTAATCGATTGGAATATGTATGGCCTGTCATTAGGGTTTTAAAAGGAAAACGGTGTTGTAATCAAGGATTAATTCGATGACTTGAGATCCAACATATGTTGCAGATTCTCTAAAGCTAGTGTTAGCAGCATATGTTGCAGATTTTCGAATCAGTCTTATGTATCCAAGTTCAATTTAATTCAGTTCTATAGGTGAAAGAAAAAAAAGAAAGTGATATTAACAAAAATGTAATAGTTGATATATTAACAAAAATGAAAGTGATATTAACAAAATGAGTATGATTGGAATGTGGCATGAATAGAACTTTAAATTATATTTTCATGAAATGAGTATGATTGGGATGACATATATTATGTTATATTGAATTGTTGAATATGTATAGGTGATTTGTATTGTAAGAACTTGATGTGTAAACAACTAACCTATTGGTTGTTTTGTTGAGATGTATATGAATGTTGAGGATGCCAAAGGATGTCATGTGTAATGCTAATGTATTTCAATTAATACATTTTTATAAAATCAAGGTAAGTTAAGTAATTTTTCATATGAACTTACTAAGCATTTAAAATGCTTACCTGTTCTCTCCCTTTTTCCTTGTAGATTGTTGATCGCGAAATGTGCCAGTTGGATCACCTCGAAGCTCACACTATCCTACTATTGATTCGGTAGATTTTTTTGCTTGTTTTAATCTCATATATGTGGCATGTATATAGGGCTAATATAAGTGTTATTTTTTAGGTAATCTAGGCCGAATCTTGATGAATGTTGACTTATGAATTGGTAATACCTATATGATATATGAACAAGATGGTAGATTGCTAAATGTTACATGTATTAATTGTATGAAAAAATTCATAGTCATAGAGCATGACTAAGGTGTTGGTATGAATTGAATATGAAATTGGCATTGTATTTTATATGATTGTGAATGATTGAAAATATGGTAGGTAAGTTATGGTTACACTAAAATGTTGAAGAAATTTTGGTGCCAAACAAAGGAAAGTGATTTGTATGATCTTGGTATATGTTAAGTAATGGATGGGTGTGTATATTAGAGTGGTTTATGCAGGTTTGATATGTGCTTAAAGCACCCTTTCAATACAAAGTAGATTTGGGCATAAGATGGGCAAAAAGTAGATTTTTTTTTACCATTTTGGCACTGACATATTGATATCCTGATATAGGGTATTGGTACTTGATCATTTCCTTGAATTTTTCCAACAAACAGAATGCTAGTTTGGTATTGATACCAAGGAAAGGTATTGGTACCTCTATAAAGAAGTACCGATAATTTGATCTAAGTATTGATACCTTATGATTTTAAATTGATTTAATGAAAATTCGAAGATCAAAATTGAAACACCCCACACCCGGCCCACGAGCCTGAACCGGATCTGGTATGTTCCTTAAGAAAATCGGTTTTCAATGTCCTGATTAACTTAGAGAAAATTTGTGTAATTAAGAAAAATTCGTTTTGGGTTGGGCTTAAATTGGAATCCATTTAATAAATTTTGAAAATCCAACTTAAATAAGGTGACAAAATAATTTTAAAAGAAATAAATTTACTTAACTTTATTCAAAAAAAAATAATTTGTATCTTAATCAAATAAAATAAACAGAAATAAAGAAAATCCAACTAGGCCTTATGGCCTTATTACATCATTCAAACCCAAAATAAAATTTAAAGTACTAAATTTAAATAGAGTCTAAATTCTAATAAATTCTTCAAGTGTTGCATGGCCACCTTTAGCTCCTCTCGCCACCCTAGGTCCATTCTTGCTCATCACCTGAAAAGTAATTCCCCAACGGGGTGAGTCCACGGACTCAATGTGTACACAGTACTAATTTTCAACAAATCAGGCATACAAGTCATATCAAGCATATTCAAATCAAATAATGATGCAACCCAAACCCAAACCTATTTGTCCATCCGCTACACACCACCGTACCAACTTTGCACAAGTGGGGACTACTAAGTCGACCCTCCATCCGCTACACACCATCGAAGGCAGTCACTGCAGTCGACGTGCTCATCGCCCACTTATGTTGTGTCATTAGACACTGTATTCACTGGATGTAACCGAAGTTACCACTTTTCACTTTATGTGACCGTAGTCACCACTTTACGTTGGTGAGACCGTAGTCATCACCTTCACTTTCTTCCTCCACAAATATCCCGAATGCCCCAATTATTTCATAACATATTTCACATACTAAATTTTCATTCATGTTACTAATCACATGTTCAAAATATATCACATTCACAATCCTATCATAAGTAGGAAACGTGCACAGGTACTCCTTACCATATTTGTGGTGCTTAGCCACATTCACATCTTGTTACATATTTACATATCTAATGATTGCCATGCAATTTATTGAAAGTTAGTAAGAGTACACACCTTTTTAAGCTTAATAGATTCCGTGAATTCCCGAGAGCGATCTACCGGTCTAAATCTTTCACTCCTATATTCGGCCATTAATTAAAACATATAAATGACCCCTTTATTCTAAAAAAACCAAATCCTACTAGAAGTAGAATTTACTACCACTTACCTTGTTTTGCCGATTTGATTGCTAATCAAATCCAGAAGGTTGTGTTCCTCCCTTGAAATCGGCTAACCACTATATTTCTCCATAGATTAGTTTTCGGCTTTTGAAATAATGGAAAAATAATCCCAAATATTTAACAAGTTAGCCTTGGCCGAATATCACTTACCTTATGATGGGATTCCAAATCTGAAGAGGATTCCTTTATAATCCTGTCGAAATCCTATAACTTCGTGTTAGATTAAATCTAACTTTGAAAACGTGAATCATAATCTTTAACCAAATATTTATATTATAATCCTTACCTTAGATCCTTAGATTTCCCGAAAGATCCCCTTTTTATGTTGTGGATGATTGCCCTCTTCCTTAGAATCCACAAAGATTCGGCTTGACAGTAGAACGGAGAAGAAATAGAAGAGAAAGAGAGGGATTTTTGCTTAATGAAAATTTCGTGAGAGAGGGTTTTGCTTTGGGAGAATTTTGGCAGAGAGAGGAAGAGGGAGCAAAAGTTGATGAGTAGCCTTCCTGTCTTCCTTTTATAGCCAAAGTTATCACCTAGAGTCCTTACTTGGCCACCACTCCTCTTTTTGATAATATTATCTCTTTTATTTAAAAGATAAAAGCATTTAATCCATCAATTATCTCCTCAATTATCTCCTTAGAAAATAATCCTTTATTTATCTCTTATTATTCACATATTTATGTGAATAAAACTCCTTTATTTATCTCTTCTTATTCACATATTTATGCAAATAAAACTCTTCCTTTTCTAAAAACCCATGCCGTCCACCTCACCTTTACTGAAGCAAAAATTAAACTTATTTATTTGCTTCCCAAGTGACTCAACCCAAGCCCAACACTCTTGCACATGGCGCCATTTCCATAGGCCCTAAGTGACACCTTCAGAGCCACTTTTCCTAGCCCGTTTGTGTGTCAAACTTCTCTAACTTTTTCTTTTGAGGCCCTCTAGCCCTTATTTCCTATTTTGAACTTTAAAACTCATCATTTCGGGGTCATTTCTAAGTTTCCTAAAATTTTCGATCGGCTCTGTAACTTGCCATTTTTCTTACATTCCAAGTTTCCAAAAATATTCAGTTTCCTAAAATGTTCGGTTTCAAAATGTTCGAGTTTCCTAAAATGTTCGATTTCAAAATGTTCTGAGTTTCCAAAAATGTGTACTTTCCATTTTTGAACCATTTCCTTACATTTCTAGTTTCCATAAATGTTCACTTTCCTCTTTATTCCTTTACATTTTCAGGACATTTCCCTACATTTCCAAGACAAGACATTTCCTTACATTTCCTTGCATTTCCTTACATTTCCATACATTTCCTTACATTTCCATACATTTCCATACATTTCCTTACATTTCCTTACATTTTCTTACATTTCCCTACATTACCTTACATTTCCATACATTTCCACACATTTCCACACATTTCCATACACTTCCATACATTTCCATACATTTTCTTACATTTCCTACATTACCTTACATTTCCATACATTTCCACACATTTCCACACATTTCCATACACTTCCATACATTTCCATATTTTTCCATACATTTCCTTATTTCTAGAATTCACATAACACATTCATAATTCATAAAACATGCCATTTTACCACATGGTTCCTTGTGTCATGCTTCACACGGAGTTTCTTTTAAAGCCTCATTTACCTAGCTCCACTTTTTACTTAAAACCAATAATTTTCCAAATCTTTCTTCTTCCATCCTAAAATTCTAAAACCCTTAATACACTTCCAACACTTGCCAAAACCTACTAACGCATGAATTATGCACAAACGCATAACCCCTAATCTAGGATGTTACAGCTCTACCCTCTCTTAAAAATAATTTCGTCCTCGAAATTACTTATTAATGTACCGTACAATCCTTCTCATCACTGCACTATGCTTACGCTGCAAGACTCTGATCTTAATAAAACCATCATACTTTCTAGGCACAATCTCTAAGTTCACGTCCCTAGAACTTATTTCTAACGTCGCGATTTAATCTGATTTAAGAGAATTTTATGAATTTGTCTTTATTCCACTGATTACATGAAGAAGTTTTATGGAAAGAATTTTAGAGTGGTTCTTTCAGTATTCATACATGCACACAGTCTTTACATTCATTCATACATCTAACAATCAATTATGAACTTTCGTTCATTCAGAGAAATGTTGTAGTTTTCATTGTTGTTGTTTTTCCACTACCCAGGGGTATTTTCGTAATTTTTCCTACAGGGGCATTTTCGTAATTTTTCAAAAGAAAAAGTTCCTTGGTGATTTTGTCAGAAAGTATTTTGGTGATTTTAAATTTCCGGGGTATTTTGGAAAATTTTTAAAATTCGGGGGTATTTCGGTAATTTTAGACCTCGGGGGTGTTTTGGTAATTTTTCACAAACCAGGGTAAATTTGGGAAAATTTGATAAATCAGGGATATTTCAAAAGTTGCAAAACTTTGAGGGTTCTTTTTGAGAATTGTACTTTCCAAAACGGCGATGTTGCAAAAATTTTAGATATTAGGGTCATTTTGGTAATTTTGCAAGTTAAGGGCAATTTCGTAATTTTTTTCTCCAAATCAAGATATTTTTGATAATTTGCAAATTAGGGTTTTTGAACATTTTATAAAGAAATGAAATTTTGGATAAGTACTGTGGGTATTTTGGAAATCTCATAAACCAAAGGCATTTTGGTAATTTTACCACTAGGGGTATTTTTGTAATTTTTTTTTGAAAATCGGGAATTTTTCGGAAAACTTTGTAAAGATGGTTTTCACAAATTAAAAGAGTGATTTTAAAAGTTTTAAAACTAGGGTTTGTTGTTCTTCATAAAAAAAAACGGCTAAGTCCCTTTCGGGTTTTAGTCTTTGTGTTTAGCCTATGACCGAGTCCTCTTGGTCAGGGTGAACCAAAGCTACGCACCAGGTAGGATTCGAGTGGAGAGGAGGTGAGTCACGCGGACTGCTTAAGTACCTAGCTCCCACCGAAACCATTCCTAGACATGCGCACAGGGGTTACCACACCCTAGCTCCGTGACTTAGCCATAGGTTTGTTTAGTGTATTAAGTCTTATGTGTTTTGTGTTTGAGTAGTCTAATCCTAGGGTTCAAGTTCCTATCATGCTATTCTACGTTCCATTCCTTTTTCTACCCTTCCACAACATAATATAAATCACATAATCACCCAAATGGTTAGGTACTTACAGTGGATCATGGGTTTGGAGGCGAGGTGCCATGCCAGAAACCTGCTTATTTTCAGAAATACTTCATAAAATTCATTTGGCTCGATTTGAAAACATTTTGGGCCTGAGCCCACAGGTCGAGAGTTTAAAACTGGGCTCTGATACCAACTGAAACACCCCACACCACCTTGCGAGCTGAACAGGATCTGGTATGTTCCTTAAGAAAATCGGTTTTCAATGTCTGATTAACTTAGAAAAATTTGTGTAATTAAGAAAAATTCGTTTTGGGTTGGGCTTAAATTGGAATCCATTTAATAAATTTTGAAAATCCAACTTAAATAAGGTGACAAAATAATTTTAAAAGAAATAAATTTACTTAACTTTATTCAAAAAAAATAATTTGTATCTTAATCAAATAAAATAAATGAGAAATAAAGAAAATCCAACTAGGCCTTATGGCCTTATTACATCATTCAAACCCAAAATAAAATTTAAAGTACTAAATTTAAATAGAGTCTAAATTCTAATAAATTCTTCAAGTGTTGCATGGCCACCTTTAGCTCCTGTAGGCAGGTCCATTCTTTACTCATCACACGAAAAGTAATTCCCCAACGGGGTGAGTCCACGGACTCAATGTGTACACAGTACTAATTTTCAACAAATCAGGCATACAAGTCATATCAAGCATATTCAAATCAAATAATGATGCAACCCAAACCCAAACCTATTTGTCCATCCGCTACACACCACCCGTACCAACCTGTACACCGTGGGGACTACTAAGTCGACCCTCCATCCGCTACACACCATCGAAGGCAGTCGCTGCAGTCGACGTGCTCATCGCCCACTTATGTTGTGTCATTAGACACTGTATTCACTGGATGTAACCAAAGTTACCACTTTTCACTTTATGTGACCGTAGTCACCACTTTACGTTGGTGAGACCGTAGTCATCACCTTCACTTTCTTCCTCCACAAATATCCCGAATGCCCCAATTATTTCATAACATATTTCACATACTAAATTTTCATTCATGTTACTAATCACATGTTCAAAATATATCACATTCACAATCCTATCATAAGTAGGAAACGTACCTGGGTACTCCTTACCATATTTGTGGTGCTTAGCCACATTCACATACTGTTACATATTTACATATCTAATGATTGCCATGCAATTTATTGAAAGTTAGTAAGAGTACACACCTTTTTAAACTTAATAGATTCCGTGAATTCCCAAGAGCGATCTACACTGGGTCTAAATCTTTCACTCCTATATTCGGCCATTAATTAAAACATATAAATGACCCCTTTTATTCTAAAAAAACCAAATCCTACTAGAAGTAGAATTTACTACCACTTACCTTGTTTTGCCGATTTGATTGCTAATCAAATCCAGAAGGTTTGTGTTCCTCCCTTGAAATCGGCTAACCACTATATTTCTCCATAGATTAGTTTTCGGCTTTTGAAATAATGGAAAAATAATCCCAAATATTTAACAAGTTAGCCTTGGCCGAATATCACTTACCTTATGATGGGATTCCAAATCAAGAGGATTCCTTTATAATCCCATCGAAATCCTATAACTTCGTGTTAGATTAAATCTAACTTTGAAAACGTGAATCATAATCTTTAACCAAATATTTATATTATAATCCTTACCTTAGATCCTTAGATTTCCCGAAAGATCCCCTTTTATGTTGTGGATGATTGCCCTCTTCCTTAGAATCCACAAAGATTCGACTTGACAAGAGAACGGAGAAGAAATAGAAGAGAAAGAGAGGATTTTTACTTAATGAAAATTTCGTGAGAGGGGGTTTTGCTTTGGGAGAATTTTGGCAGAGAGGAAGAGGAGCAAAAGTTGATGAGTAGCCTTCCTGTCTTCCTTTTATAGCCAAAGTTATCACTTAGAGTCCCTTACTTGGCCACCACTCCTCTTTTGATAATATTATCTCTTTTATTTAAAAGATAAAAGCATTTAATCCATCAATTATCTCCTCAATTATCTCCTTAGAAAATAATCCTTTATTTATCTCTTATTATTCACATATTTATGTGAATAAAACTCCTTTATTTATCTCTTCTTATTCACATATTTATGCAAATAAAACTCTTCCTTTTCTAAAAACCCATGCCGTCCACCTCACGATATACAGGAAGCAAAAATTAAACTTATTTATTTGCTTCCCAAGTGACTCGAACCCAAGCCCAACACTCTTTCACATGGCGCCATTTCCATAGGCCCTAAGTGACACCTTCAGCCACTTTTCCTAGCCCGTTTGTGTGTCAAACTTCTCTAACTTTTTCTTTTGAGGCCCTCTAGCCCTTATTTCCTATTTTGAACTTTAAAACTCATCATTTCTGGGTCATTTCTAAGTTTCCTAAAATTTTCGATCGGCTCTCAGAACTTGCCATTTTTCTTACATTCCAAGTTTCCAAAAATGTTCAGTTTCCTAAAATGTTCGATTTCCAAAATGTTCAGTTTCCTAAAATGTTCGATTTCCAAAATGTTCAGTTTCCTAAAATGTTCGGGCCTCCAAAATGTTGAGTTTCCAAAAATGTGTACTTTCCATTTTTGAACCATTTCCTTACATTTCTAGTTTCCATAAATGTTTACTTTCCTCTTTATTCCTTTACATTTTCGGACATTTCCTACATTTCCAAGACAAGACATTTCCTTACATTTCCTTGCATTTCCTTACATTTCCATACATTTCCTTACATTTCCATACATTTCCATACATTTCCTTACATTTCCTTACATTTTCTTACATTTCCCTACATTACCTTACATTTCCATACATTTCCACACATTTCACACATTTCCATACACTTCCATACATTTCCATACATTTTCTTACATTTCCTACATTACCTTACATTTCCATACATTTCCACACATTTCACACATTTCCATACACTTCCATACATTTCCATATTTTTCCATACATTTCCTTATTTCTAGAATTCACATAACACATTCATAATTCATAAAACATGCCATTTTACCACATGGTTCCTTGTGTCATGCTTCACACGGAGTTTCTTTTAAAGCCTCATTTACCTAGCTCCACTTTTTACTTAAAAACCAATAATTTTCCAAATCTTTCTTCTTCCATCCTAAAATTCTAAAAACCCTTAATACACTTCCAACACTGCCAAAACCTACTAACGCATGAATTATGCACAAACGCATAACCCCTAATCTAGGATGTTACAAAAATGGTATTGATACCTAACAGGGTTATTGATACATGTTCTGAAACTTTGAAAACCTTATAATTTGGTCATCTTTCGTGCCCAAGTCCTTAAAAAAGATTTCATAGATTCAACTAAGGTTCAAATTTTAATTGTATATCATAATATCTAAGTGTTCATGTCATGATTAAACATTTAGAGAGTTTACTTATAATATACTTGATTACAAATTTCGGGTTGAATCTAAAACATACACAAGCTCGTTTTAAACTCGAGAAAGATTTTATTTGATGATTATTGAACTGAATTGACTATGATTGTATGAATTATGTTATATTGAATGTTAATTGTCTTTATATGCTCCGACAACAATTGTAGCATCTCGTAACTCGAAACCGGTGATTAGATTGGGTGAGAGGTGTTATACTAAGTTATTCATTGACCATGTATATGTAACTCATGTGTTTTGATATAATTGAAGGCTTATGCTCTAAAGATGATCGAGTCGATAGCCAATATGTTGGGTACGTGACTTGTGTATGGCATGGCTTTACTTGCAACAATGGAATTCATAGTTTGATTAAATAGCTAACGATATCCTCTCATTGACATTGTGTGGATTGTTAAATATGGAATGTGGCAAAGGGTTACTAGTTCTCGAACAAGCAATTTATCACATTCATTAGTTGACAGTGATCATATTAATCATTAATAAGACACCAAGGTGACAATGAGATGAAATAGAATTGTATTGAGTGAAAGATTTAACTCAAAGGAATCAAAGATATCATATGAGAGTAACACACACATGGCAAGGTCATTGGATAAAATAGCTGGATGATGATGGCACTGCCAGGCACGGCGACTGTGATAATGAAGATCCAACGGCCGGCAGATAGTAAAGGGACATGGTTCTTCGATGATAGAGCAGTAGAAAAATTAGACTAGCAACAATAGGACTCTACCGAGTAACTTGATTTCAAATTAATTTTTTTCAAAGATAATATTTTTTTAATGAATTTAATATTAAGCTTAAATTTAATATTTATCTAGATATTATTTTATAAATTTAATATTAATATGAGATATTAAATTTAATTTAATATTTATCTAAATAATATTTTATTAATTTAATATTAATGTGATTAATTATAATCCTAGTTGAACTCTTTCTAAACTCTCCTTATATAAAGAGAGCACGGGTCATTGTTCTCATACACTTGAATTCAAGAAAAGTTGTAAGGAGAAAATTCACTGAAGAAATTATTCTAGAAATTTTATAGAGACAGTTTTTGTTATTTAAACTTGACCCCAAAAGTTTAGAGAAATTGCAAAATTGCTCCACTAATAATTTTGTGAAAAAGTTTTCTAATTCGAAGCGAGTCCACACTCAACAAATGTGAGCTTGAGGATAGCGAAGAAAACCACTCGGTTGAAGCGTTCATCATAGACGAATCAAAAAGTACGAATTTTGATTAAGTGTTTATTATTGTAGATAACACAACTAAATTCTTATTTTGAAAAAATTTTTAAAACTCTAATTTTCCCTTAAACCTATTTTTTATGCGTTTTCCTAACTCAATCTTCCAAAATTTGGTTCTTATATTACCATTTCGTCTATCTCATAATCCCATTTTACAATTTTGATAAAAAATTGTCTCAACTAATCCAAATGCCATTTGCCAAAAAGTCTTAAAAATTCTAAATATATCCTAAATTTCTTAAAAAATCATAAAATTATAAAAATACATAAATATCCAAAAAGAACTAAAAAAATTGAAAATATTAAATTTCTATATTTTTTTAAATTAAAAAACATAATAAATTATTAAAAGTGCACGTTCAGACCTGGACAAAAACTTACTTAGGTTTATCCCATCAAAATTTAAATAAAAAAATCTAAAAATTGAAATTTTATTTTGATAATATGTTTTTTGAAATTAAATATATATATATATATATATAATTGGTAAAATAATCACATCTAGAATGAATTTTCCTATTTAGATGAACCTAAACATCTATTTATCCAGTTTTATTTTAAACATTCATATTTTAGTAATTTTATATTTTTTTATAATGTCAAAAGAGAACAATATAAAAGAAAATGATATATTAAGAAAATTTTCCAAGTCTTTTTTTTTTTATTTTTTTAGAATTGATTTTTAGTTTTTTTTATGATATTTTTAGAATTTTAAAGATTTTTTGGCATTTATATTTATGGAATTTTCTAATATTTATAAGAAATTTTGACTTTTCTGACATATGACATCGTTTGATAGGTTAAGGTTTTTTTTTTTACTGAAATGAGGTAAAATGATAGACGGAATGATTGTAGTGAGGCTAAAGTAATAAAAATATCTTTAAAGAATCAAATTAAGAATTTGTGTGTAATACATTGCCCAAAATAGATATTAAGTAAAAAATAAAAATAAAAATAAATCTGAAATAATAATATTATAATATAACTTTAAATTAACTTCCAATTTTAAAATAATAGGATAAATAATTAATTAATTAATTAACTTCAATTTCGAAATTGAATATGCTGAAGCATTCTTCAACCACTTTTCTTTTTTTATTTTTTATTTTGTCCTTTGGTGCTTTTGAAACAAGGGGATGTTTCTTCTTTGTTAGTGTTCCTGTTCCTTTTTTAATGGAGCTAGGGTTTTGACATTTTGATGTGGGGATGGGTGAAGAAGCTGTTGGAAAGTATTTTTCAAAAATTGCTTTTCATAAAAGTGATAGAAAAAATATGATTTGTTCATATTTGTTAGATATTGTTATTGAATGTTAGGAAAATTAAAAATTAATTAAATTTAAATAATTTAATATAATAATAAATAAAGTAAAATTTAAATATTCTTTTGAGTAATTAATATAAATTTTAAATACATAAAAGATTGATTAATATAATTTTTATATACATTTTAAATGGTTAATATAAATAAGACAAAAATCAAAATCACCTAAATTTCAACTTTTGTATCAAAAAATCAAATATTCTTAGTTGCTTTTGCATTGAAAAACTGTAAATACAATGAAAAATTATCCTAAATCAGTTGGAATCAATTTTTTATAAATTTTACTTATGCTTCAGATAGTAGATTTGACTTGTGTATTTGATAGCTCTCTCCCCCTCAATGATTAAGTCCTCGGAGGAGGCTTGAGAGCTGATCAGCAGAAGAAACCAAAGACGTGCGTTTGATTGAATTTAAGAAAACACACAAAACTGAATTTTCTCTCCACCACCAAAATTTGTTCTACTTTAATCAGAAAGAAACCCACCACCATATTTTTAACCAAATATATAATTGTACAGAGTTTCATGGCATTCTGGGGTACAATAATTTCATTCTTTGGGGCACATGTTAGCACTGTTAAGATTTTTGTTTGGGTGCATTGCTAGGTGTGGGGTCTTTTATCTTTGCCATTTCACTTCAAGACAAGAGCCAATAATGCATAGGCGCACCAGGTTGGATATATGTAAGTTTCGGCCGAATTCATAAATTCGTTTTAAAATTTGAATATACAAATTATTCGTAAAATATTTTATTTTTATTATTGAAATTTAAGCCTGAATTAAATAGTAATATTCGTCGGATATTTGAATCTGTAAAAAAATTAAATTTAATATTTTTAATATTATGTCGAATATCTAAATTCATAAAAAAATTATAAAATAATATAAAATCAAATAAAAAATTAATTTATTCTACATTTATTCATTTTGAAGTAACAAAATAAAGTTAAATAATAATTCAAACTAAAAAAATCGTGAATGAGTTTACATTTTACAAGTAATGAAACTAAAAACACAAAAAAATAGAAACCAGGTCTCAAGAATGAACATAAATTGTCAACTGAGAAAGAAAAAAACAACCGGTAAAACGAGAAATCGGAGGCCGGTGGTCGGTGGTCGGTGGTTGACAATTGATGATCAACGGTCTGCAGTGCCTGACCGGTGCTAGACAATGATTGGGACAGTTTGAGAGTCAAGGGCTAGGAGGCTCTTGGAGAAATTTTAAGTTTTGATATTTTGGGAAATCAAAAAAGGAAATTGGGACTCCTCAATCAGGAAATTTTTAATTTATTTTTTAATGAATTTTGGGCTTTCCTCCAACAATCAGAATTTAAACGAGGCAGCGGTAAAATTTTTCAAGGGGCAATGATGCCATTTTTCATTCTTTTTACTCAAATTTAATTTTTTTCTATTCTCTTTAAACTCTCAATTTTCTTAAGTTTTGTTCAAAATTTCTAATACATTTATTTAGAAATATTATAGTTTTATTTTATTATTTCATAGATTATTCATTTCAATTAAATTTTCACAAATGATAAGTTCTCTGATTCGTTTCGATAACAAGCACATTTACGTCACTCAATCGGTAATGGTAAGGAAAAATTTTAAATTTCTTTATTTTCAATTAAGTTAATTTTAAAGTTTTTTTAATTGATATCAATAAAATATGATATATTTTCAATCGGTAATGAGTTGGATTTTACGACGCCGATGATATATTTTTCATTAACTTTTTGTGATGCAAGTATAATTGATATCAATAAAATATGATCAATTTTTTTTATATTTGTGTTGCAACTCATAACTATCTTTGTTAAATTCTAATCTATATTGTACATGATTTTTCATATATAATATTTTATATGAAACATGTACAGGTTCGACAGTTAGTGGTGTAGCAAAACATGGTTTTAAGACCCCATTTTTGTAAATTGGAGTCGTAAATTTTTTTATTAAATATTTATGGAGTTATATAGTAGGCAAATGAAACTTTGGATAGGTACTTTTATCAAATTAGTGATTAATTAATGTACATGGACTAAATTGTAAAAATAGCAAAAATTCATTTGCTAGAGAAATTTTAATTGGTACTTAAAGCAGGGCTTAAAGTGGCAATTTTCCCAGTATATAAATGTTAGTAGACGGTGGCAAATACAACTAGAATATATAAAAAAAATTAACAGATTTTGTACAAAAAAAATAAGTATTGTAATTAATTTATGTACAAAAAAATATGTTAACAACATTGAGGCCTCAATGCATCCCTCAAATGTTGACATGTTGTCTTCGTATGCCTTGAGTTCTCAATAGCCACATAACCTCTATTGATTGTCCCTCTCTCAAACATTCATATTTGTCCGTCTCCGAGTAGAATTCGGACGACCTTTTAGGAGACGACGCAAGTTGCTATTTGGTGCCAATTCGAACAAAGAGCTGGACACTAGCGGCCACATACTCTCATATGGGACGGATGGGAATTCAGATATCCATACTCTGTGCATACGTTCCAGTTTGTACACATTGTTAATATAAGACATGTACTCTATTCATGCATTCCAACATGCAACAATTGCATGTGCACATGGGAATCGAAGTGTCTGGAATCTCATACAATCGTAGGTCCCTTCTAGTAGGTCAACACGGTTTGCTGCCCCTGACATGTCTTGGTCGAGTTAGCGTACTCGATAACCCGAAATCTCAGGTTTGAATGCGAGTGACATATTACATACATAGTGTTTTCTCTCTTTGCATTTCGTCTAATTTCTTTCATGACGTCCTCACATCAAATGTGACCGCCCACTATTTGTCCAGCATATGCCTCAGCCTGCTTTGGAAATAAGACTGCCAAGCGAAAGTAAGTTTCCTTGACAACCGAGGTTATCGGTAAATGATGCATCCCCTTGAATACGAATTTGATACATTCTGCTAGGTTCGTTGTCATATGCTCGTAATGTAGACCCCCGTCATGCGATTGAGTCCACTATTCGAAGGGTATGTAAGTGAGGTAGTCCGCACCGATGTTGTTGATGGCGCGCAAGTTATCTAACATTTCATGAAAATGATGTTGGACAAGCTCATACCTTGTTGAGAAAAGTATACCCATGAATGCAAACAATGAACGAAATATGATATAGCATGATTATGGAAATAATGACAACTACGTACTAATATTAATGTATTGATCTCGCTCACTTTCTGAAGGCCATTTTAAGTGGTAATTGGAGCCAATATGTTGCATACAATACCTATGTTTTGTGCGGTCCCAAAAGCTGCCATGTCTTTCAATAACGACTAAGATTCTGGGTCCTCTATCAGATATGACACATATGTCGAGTTACAGGCTAACATGATGATACAATTAGCTAAGGAAGAAATCTCAATCATTTGCCTCTTCTCCTAGAGTTATTGCAAACACTATCGGAAGAATCCTCCAATTACCATCCTGGGTAATGCCTATCAACAACTGATGGTCATACCTCCTGTGCAGCCAGGTGCCGTCTATTTGTACCAAAGGCTTGCAATGCCGAAAAACTTCCCTGCATTGATTGAAGGTCCAAAAGAATCAGTGGAATACTCTTTTCTCAAAGGCCAGACGATTGCGAAAGTACACTGGGTGCATTTCCAAATCAGTTACAGAACTTGGTATATACCTATCCAGTACTTGACACTTTTGCCACAAATTGTTATACGACCTATCTCAGTCGTGATGCAACTTATCCATAGCCTTTTGTTTTGCGATCCATGCCTTGTAGTACAATATTGTGTAATCGTGCTAGTTACGAATATTGGCAATTGACACAGGGATGAGAATTTTGGGACTAGCTTTCATCATAGGTAGAATTATGTTAGATATTATGTCGGAGTCTAGCCGTAGATGATTTTGACTTACACCTACAAAGTACGAGATAAAGTTATGTTATCGGCAAAAATAAAGATCCTTATCAGATCACATTATGTCAGATATTGGGGGATTACATCGTGCACCTACTGCATCACAAGTATGTGGACTAATATACTTTTTTATTGTCCACAAGCCCGTTTTCTTCCGAAAAGATGCCATGATTTTTCATTTGCACCTTACGTCACCCATTGCGCAGTTTCCCTCAAATTTCTCCAAACAAGATTTTTTGGCATGATAGTTCAAGTCGTTTTTGAAGTTGTATTGCTTTAGTCCAACAAGAAAAGCATCTTTTTTGGGATACTCCACGCCAACTTCCAATACCCGGACATTTGACGATGAACTTGCATCGCCAAGTGTTTTGTATGGGAGCTGTGTGAACTCTAAACCACCCTCAGTGGGAAGGTCGATGTTGGTCATGTGGGGCGGAGGTTTATATACATTAAATCACAGATCTGGATTTGGAGTATTGTCCGAACCGCAAGGTTTTGGCTCAGTTGGAACCTGCTCTGGTTCAGAAAAAAGTGTTACTTTCGAACCATTCGGCCTAGACTACTGAATTGGATAGGGCCTGATTATGGTCCGTCAACAACATCCACTGACCCTTTGTACGTGCCTTCATCTTTCTCTTCAGTTGTATCTTCATTTTCATTTTCAACCAAAGGGCTCAATATACCCGCGCCAGACCCAATTGTAAAGAGTAAGTCATCAGTTCTTTTGTACCTCATGTTACATTCAACATTTGCACCAGATTGCCAACCGATGTAGGTTGATGGCCCCTCAGTATAAGCGATTCTGCCCCATGATATCGAACCACTAAATTTGAAATCGAACACATTAACTAAATGTCGTGTCCGAGTGTCGAGGTTCAAGTTACGCTCATACCCCAACTGATAATGGCCCACTGAAGTTAAAATCGGTGCCTGAAACTGAAGAATGTCTTCTCATTGAACCCATCGCACAACTGTATCGTACGACTTTCTGCTTCGGTTCTCATACTAGCTACAATAGTGGTAGAAGATGAACCAGTTCCATTAACTTTAGAAAACTTGACATATAACTACATTATAACATTTCCAATTGAGCAATGCGATAATATGACCTCCTCTAACTCCAGCTCGCCTTTCACATCAAATAGATCATACTTAAAAGGGTCCACTGATGCCAGATATCTACATTGAAAGCTCGAAATTCTTTCCCAGCTTGAATCCTCAACTATCCTCCTGATTCTAGTCCGTAGCTCACACAATTGAATGGTACGGTTGAAAGCCAATTCCACAGACTAGGATCCAGCAAATACGACCCTAACATCCGTATTGCAAATTTAATTGTCGTATTAAATTATGGATTTCACTCATCGACTCATTCAATTTAAATCGAATTAGATATTTAGAACAAAAAAAATTTCAAATAGTTATCCAAAGAAATACAGACGACACTCGCAATGCAACTCTTCAAAAAAGAACGAATTTGATGTGTTTTTAAGTATTGAATAATTCAGTAGTTTAAGAGCAAAAAAAGAAAAATGGGAGAGGGAAGACATGTTTCAAAAAGCATTTCAAAAGATGCGTTTTCATCAAATAATAATAATGAAAGCCTCTTCTATGCTCAAAAACGTGTTTCAGTAGAATCAGTTTTAGTAGACGCGTGTTTCAAAAAATCTTCAGTGTGCTTCAAAACGTGCTTGAAAATGTACCCAAGATTCCTAGGTTCAAGGAACTTTGGCAATATTTGAGTGGTGGTGGATAGAAAGCACGTCCAGCTGGGCAAGCTTTCCTGTTGACATGACAGGAAAACTACAACAGCCCGTTTTTAGTCAAATCAGAATAGTAGTTTCAGAATCACAAATATGAGGTCAAAATATTTATTTTATTATTTTGAGGTATACAACATGATAGTATGATTGTATAAAAATTTCGTTAGGAAATTTTATCGTTTGAATGCTCAATTTGATAAAAAGGACTAAATTACGTAAAGCGTAAAAGTTGAGTTCTATTAGCTAAAGGTGTCTAATAGCTATAGAACTTTAAAGTGGAAGTCCTTAAGTGGTAATTAGACCATTAATATTATTAGTGGACAAAGATGGAAATCATTTATGTGATTTATAAAGGTTAATAGTAAGGTTAATTTTGTAATTAGTAAAATAAAACAAAATTAAAGTATGAAAAAGAAAGATATCTTCTTTCTTTCTTCTTCTTCTAACCGAAAATTAGAAACAAGGAAGCCATTAAAGACTTACTAAGGTTCGGCCAACACTCCATAGTGTATATCAAGAAAAGCGAAGTTCAGAATTAGATCGGGGGAAAAACAAAATAGTTGATTGATAGCTCGATTCTCCCCGTATAAATTTGAGGTAAGTTTGTATGTTAATAAGTATTAATGTAATTGTGTTTTAAATGCTTTATAATTGTATTGTTAATGAATACGGCCTTACAAAAATGTTCGACGAAGACTTGACAATGTGAAATCCCGGTTGAACCTTAAGAATAGATAGGATACAAATGACATGTCATTAGGGGTTATTGTGTTTTGGGTGTTGATCCGTATGTTCTACTGGTGGCTGAGTTTTCTGGCATGTGTTGTAGATTCTTTTCAGCTTGTGTGAGCAGCATCATGTAGTTACGTCTTGACCATCAGCTTGTGAGAGCAGACCCGGTGATAACTCAAGAGTGAGCATTATATGATATATGAGATTGAGAAGGTTTCGACCATGTATTGGCACTTAGGGTGCGAGATTCTCGAGTATCCGATATTATTCCAAATGGTTTAACGAGTATATTGAAGATACAAAAGGGTAAGAGATTGATACGTATCAGTACAAGTATGTACATAAACTATATAAGCATTGAATCTATGAAGTTTATGAGTACATGATCTACTATGTGGATGAACACATAATAGCCTTGTGATTAAGTTAAATTGTAGTGTTTTATGATAGATAACTCAATTTGTGAATGAATGGTAAGTTCTGCTCACCCGTATTCAATGCCATAATAGGGTTATAGAGCATTACCAAACTTACAACACTTTAAAACACACATTTCATATACAATTTATCATTTCATATACAATTCAATCACAACCAATGATAGTGTCCCTTAAACGAGCCTACGAGGCTTTAAACATGCATTAGAAATGGTTTGGGACTAAACCGATAACTCGGGAAATTTTTGTGAAACTTAGAAAATTTTGTTTCAAACAAAGGACAAACGCTCGTGTGGCTAGACATGCCCATGTCACAGGCCGTGTGAAAACAGGGGGTACATACTGACTTGGGTCACACGGCCAACTACACACCTGTGTGTCTAGCCCGTGTGTCTAGCCCGTGTGCCCTTCGAAGTGGCCACACACACCTGTGTGCCAGGCCGTCTGTTAAGTCGTGTCAAACCTGTAGGGTATACTGACTTATGCAACACGGCTAAGTAACACGCCTGTGTGCTAGGCCGTTGATAAACCGTAAAAGTAACATATTTTAATCCCATATTTAGTACGCTTTTGGATGATTTATCCTTTGATTTATGTAAAAAGGTGCTTTTAATCCTTTCCTTTCATGTCTTATACCAAGGAAAGCACCCGAGGATGAAAAGAACACAAAATGGGCCCAAAACGGAGTAAATGGGCCTTAGCACGAAATCGACACGGCTTGGCTGAAAGCCCACACTGCCGTGCCTTGCCGATCATGTAACACCCTGGTTTAGGGGCTATGCAATTTGAGTTTAACTCAGATGTTGGAAGATTTTTGGGTGTGCTTGGATGTATTTAGAGGTTTTAAGAATGATTGGATGAACGGGGAGTACCTTGGAAAATTTTAGATTTTTAGTGTAAAAAGGGGAAATAGGGCAAGAAGGCCTTAAAATAAATTGGTGGAATTTAGGACACAAGAAACAGTTGGGTAGAGTGGCATGGAGGCGCTGCTTGGAGCTTTGGAAGGTGACGCCTAAGGGAGCAAGGGTTCAAGCTGCTAAGGCAGCAATTTTGTTTTATTTTTGCGTCAGCCAAAGGACTGGGCTAAGTAGGCCTTAAAAATTAATGGCCAGGTTGGTGGACATGAAAGTCCAGTTGGCAAAGTGGCTCTCATGCGCCACTTAGGCGCTGGAGGAGAGAAAGGGCGCAGGTTCGAGGGCTAGAGCAGCATTTTTGGCGTTTTTATTTTGTTATGTGGTGATGGGCTGAAGTAGGAAGGGTTTAAAATTAAATGTTGGAGGCTTTATGTCATGAAATACAATGTGGCCGAGTGGCATGGGGCTTTGGAGGAGAGGCGTGCAGCAGCAAGGTTCCTGTGTTCGAACCTTGGAGGCTGCAATTGGTTTTTATTTTTTCTTTGGCTTTTTGCTAATTGGACGGCACATGGGAGCTTTATTAGATAAGGATTAAACCAAGGTGGTTTAATCATTTTTGAATTCGGCTGGTGGGTAACTTTTGTTATTTTATTATTTTTAGATAATTATAGGATTATTATTTTATTGGGGATAATTGTTAAAACCATTCAAATTATTTTGAATGGAGCAAAATAGGGAATTTGGGCTAATTCAAATTACTTTGAATTAGCAGGTGGTGGCCGAATGCTATAAATAGGAGAAATCAAGTGCCGAAATTCTCTTTTAAATGGGCAGCCTTCTTTATGCTTTCTTTTAGACTCTTTGCCGAATTCCCTTAGGAGCCTAGAGTATATTTTCGGTCACCTTAAGTCAAAGCCGAATCCTTGGTGCTTTAATAGCTAGCCGAATCTTCAGGTGACATTCCCTCTTTGTCTTTCTTGAAACTGAAAACCCCCAAGCAGCATATACCTTTGCCGATTTCTTCTTTGACCATTTAATCAGTGGTTGCTTTTTATTAATTCTCTTTTAATCCCTTGGTAGCCGAAACTTCTCCTCTTTTATTAGTTTGCACCTTGGCCGAATTCTAGGTGTGGTGTAGATCTCTTCGGATTCTTCTCCTCAATCGTTGGTAATCAGATTCGGTAAATGGTGGTAAGGAATTATGTTTATAGTCTATCTCTTTTAGTATTCGTTAACCAAAGGGTGGTCTTGGTGTTGGATTTGGCCGAATGTTCATGGGGTCTTAATATTGTATTTCTTTCATGTGTAGCCAAAGGAAGGAAGCGCTAAAGATTTGTTAAGGCTTGGTTGCTTAAGGATTTTTATTGGACTCTTTTAAGCAAGTGGCAGTTCGGGGGGTTAGAGCTTCAGGTTATAAGGTGTGTAGTTAGCCATTGTTTCCGGGATTTGCGTGATATTTGCCTGTTTTATATGTTTGCTAACAAGTGCAGTACATGTGAAAATGATACCCTTGAAGGGGGTAGGATGATGACCAGGTTAGTAGCAAATTGGCTAATACGTGATAATTGATTTTTAATATGTGAGTATGCCTATGATTGTGAATATCATGCACATGCATCATCTCCGCATTATATTATGTTACATGTGCATGGGTGGTTTTTTGAAAGAAGGTACGGGCGTACTTCGAGTACGTGGTTGATGTCAGCTTTGTGCTACATCGTGGATTGGCGCTGACTGAGGTCGCGTTGTGGATCTTTGCGATTTAGTTCGCGTGGTTACCTTGATTGATATCGGCTTTATGCCATATCGTGGCTTGATGGGTTGCTATGTGCCCCATCGTGGTTTGATGTTAGCTATACGCTACATCATGGATGGCATTGGTTGCCTTTTTGGAGGGAAAAGGAAAGGGTGACTCGATAGTCCCCTGGTGTGTGGGAGGCTGGATAAGGGGGTGTGTAGCGGATGGACCTTAGGATTGGGTTGGGTTTCATGTTGCATTGTTCCGTTATGAAATGATATGGAAATGGGCCAAGCCCAATATGACATGTGGATAGGTATGTTTTGAGAACAAATGTGGAAATGGGCCAAGCCCGATGTCGATGGATTAATGAGAAAAGGGCCTAGCCCGATGCTTGAATGTGGATTGAATGTGGGCCAAGCCCGCATTGTGGTAATGTCTAAATGATTATACTTACATGTTGCATTTGATAATTGGGATGTTATGTGGCTAGCATGTGGGTGGATTTCGATGGTTTAAATACACACCGAGTCCAGTATGACTCACCCAATTATTTATCCAAAGATCGCAGTGACTTGTTGATCGGACCGGGTCGGAGAGGATGCAAGGTGGCCCATGCGAGAAGAGATTAATTTAATTCTTTTAAGCAATTTTTAATATTAAGTGTTTTGTTTAATATTGGTTGTAATAAGGACCACTTTTGATTAAAGTACTCCATTTATAGTTGATAAAGGTTATATCGTACTTAGTAATATTTTTACAAATGATTTATATTATAATAAATTGTAATAAAGTTTTAATTCAAACCAAGCTTATATTTCTTAATAATTTTTAATGGACTTACTTCCCGAAAGTTAACAAATTTTCAAGTTTTACTCTAAAGACAAAGATTTTTAACCGTCATTTCGTAGTGACATAACCAGATCCGGTCGAGACGTGTGGGCCGGGTTTGGGGATGTTACAGATTGGTATCAGAGCCCGGTTCAAAACTCGTCTTTGAGGGTTTTGGGCCCAAAAACATTTTCAAATGGGCTTTTCAAAAAAAATATGGGTTTTAGGAAAAAAATTTCAGGTTATTCTGGCATGGCACTTGTATCTCCGACCCGAAGTCCACCAGGTAAGTACTTCGGACCTTTGAAGTGCTTTATTATTATGAACTGTTATGGGCTTAGTTGGGCTCGTAGATTAGTGAACTAGGATCTGTTGAACCCTAGGACTAGTCTACTCAAACACATGCATAAGACTTAAGACTACTAAACAAACCTGTGAAGTAAGTCGCCGGGTTAAGGTGTGGCAACCTGTGTGCGCATGTCTAGGATTGGTATTCGGTGGGAGCTTGGTATTTAAGCAGTCCGCGTGACTCACCTCCTCTCCACTCGAATCCTACCTGGTGCGTAGCTACGGTTCACCTTAGCCAAGAGGACTTATTCACAGGCTAAACCCGATTATTAAAACCCGAAAGGGATTAGCCGTACTGTTTTAAAACCCTTTGTTTTAAAATTTCCAAAGTTATCCCTTTTGTAAACCCTAAATCTGGTTTTGAAAAACATTTTCTCGATTTACCAAAATTACCAAAATGCCCCTAGCGGCAAAATTACAAAAATGCCCCTGTATTGTAAAATTACCGTACTACCCTCAACTTTTGTTAAAATAATTTTTACTTTGCAAAATACCAAAATCTCTAGCTTTCAAAATATCAAGATACCCTGATTTGAGGAAATTTACGAAAATACCCCTATGTTGAAAATTACTAAAATGCCCCTGACTTTCAAAATTTCTGGTTTAACCCCAAGTTTAATAAAATTCTCTTACTTTGCAAAAGTATCCAATTTTCTGTATTTCAAAATAATAACCCTGACTTGGGAAATTTGCAAAATTACCCTAATTGACAAAATTACCAAAATACCCCTGGTTTTAAAAATTCTGTTATACCTTTAATTTGAAAAAATTTCAGAAAATACCCTCCAGTTTTGTGAAATTTCAAAATACCCTGATTTATTAAAGTTTTAAAATTTTCTGGCATTACGAGAATACCCCCGTAGGATAAATTACGAAATTGCCCCTGGGTTGAGATAAGGGCTAAGATGCCATAGAAGTGCAGTAAAGGTGGTGGATGGTTGTGATTGTGTTGATGAATGAATAGGATTCTTTGAATTAGAGTAGTGAACTCGAATCGAACCTTTGATTGAACGAAAGAACCACTTCTGAAACTTTCTTGTCATAAGATTTGTTCGCGGATAAACAAGTGAAACAAAATTTCTAATGCATAAAACTGTTTAATCAGATTAAATCGTGACGCTAGAGATGAGCTCTAGAGGGCGTGGTCGATTGGCAGCGTCGGAGCCAGTAGGGTCTGGCCAGGGGTCAGGAAACGAAGTGCCGTCGCCAGTCGTTGGCGCGGAAGATCAAGATCAAGCAGGAGCAGATGACGCAGTGTCGCAAGTTATGTTACGCGTGTTACAGCAAATGGCAAGAGCCGGTATGGGAAACGGAGCTCGGAAGTCAGTGTCCGAGAGACTCAGGTCGAACGGGGCTGAAGTTTTTAGAGGAGTGTCGGGAGTAGCTCCTAACGTAGCGGAATATTGGCTAGAAGGAGTCGAGAGAATCATGGACGATTTGGATTGTACCCCAGAGGAAAAGCTGAAGGGTGCTGTTTCGTTACTCCGAGACGAAGCTTATCGTTGGTGGCTCACTGTCAAACAAGGTGTACCAGCAGATCGACTGGATTGGGATTACTTTAAGGTTAAGTTTGAAGGAAAGTACGTAGGAGCCAGTTATTTGGACTCGCAAAGGAAAGCGTTTCTAAACCTAGTACAAGGGAATAAGTCGATAGCGGAGTATGAAGCTGAATTTGTGCGGCTAAGCCAGTATGCTAAGGGAATTGTGGCCACTGATTATGAGAGGTGCGTCCGGTTTGAAGATGGATTGTGAGATGAGCTACGAGTGTTGATTGCTCCGCAGAGGGAAACAGACTTCACGGTGCTAGTAGAGAAAGCTCGTATAGCTGAAGAAGTTAAAAGAACTGTAAGAGAAAACCGAGAAAAGAATAGGAACGAGAATAAGAGAAGGGTTGGACCGTCAGCATCGTCTGGAGATGCTCAGAAAAGACCAAAAGTTGAGAATGCGATACGTCCACCTGTGCCAGTTGCTGAGAATCGGAATCGTTCTTGTGCTCGATGTGGAAGACCTCACACAGGAGAGTGTTGGGGAAATAGTAAAAATGTTTTCGGTGTGGATCTAAGGCACATCCGGTTAAGAATTATCCTCGACCGATGAGGGGTCATGGTTTAAGCCATAGAGGGAATGGTTCCAGTCAAAGTCAACCAAGGATGTGATATCAGGTAAGCTCCTTTGCTTTGGTACATGCTTTAATTACTTTGCTTGCTTATGAGTTAGCCCTTTTCTGTGTTGCTAAGAGAGGTATTTGGAATTTTGAGTGCGAACTTAGAGACTGTGTTTGGAAGTATGATAGCCTTAGTAAGATCAGAGTGCGCAGCATAAGCGTAAGGTGGTAAGATAGGCTGTACAGATGTTCGTTAGCTAAGTAATTTCGAGGACGAAATTATTTTAAGGAGGGTAGAATTGTAACACCCTGGTTTAGGGGCTATGCAATTTGAGTTTAACTCAGGTGTTGGAAGATTTTTGGGTGTGCTTGGATGTATTTAGAGGTTTTAAGAATGATTGGATGAACAGGGAGTACCTTGGAAAATTTTAGATTTTTAGTGTAAAAAAGGGAAATAGGGCAAGAAGGCCTTAAAATAAATTGGTGGAATTTAGGACACAGGAAACAGTTGGGTAGAGTGGCATGGAGGCGCTGCTTGGAGCTTTGGAAGGTGACGCCTAAGGGAGCAAGGGTTCGAGCTGCTAAGGCAGCAATTTTGTTTTATTTTTGCGTCAGCCAAAGGACTGGGCTAATTAGGCCTTAAAAATTAATGGCCAGGTTGGTGGACATGAAAGTCCAGTTGGCAAAGTGGCTCTCATGCGCCACTTAGGCGCTGGAGGAGAGAAAGGGCGTAGGTTCGAGGGCTGGAGCAGCATTTTTGGCGTTTTTATTTTGTTATGTAGTGATGGGCTGAAGTAGGAAAGGTTTAAAATTAAATGTTGGAGGCTTTATGTCATGAAATACAATGTGGCCGAGTGGCCTGGGGCTTTGGAGGAGAGGCGTGCAGCAGCAAGGTTCCTGTGTTCGAACCTTGGAGGCTGCAATTGGTTTTTATTTTTTCTTTGGCTTTTTGCTAATTGGACGGCACATGGGAGCTTTATTAGATAAGGATTAAACCAAGGTGGTTTAATCATTTTTGAATTCGGCTGGTGGGTAACTTTTGTTATTTTATTATTTTTAGATAATTATAGGATTATTATTTTATTGGGGATAATTGTTAAAACCATTCAAATTATTTTGAATGGAGCAAAATAGGAATTTGGGCTAATTCAAATTACTTTGAATTAGCAGTGGTGTGGCCGAATGCTATAAATAGGGAAGTCAAGTCTCAAATTCTCTTTTAAATGGGCACTTTCTTTATGCTTTCTTTTAGACTCTTTGCAAATTCCCTTAGGAGCCTAGAGTATATTTTCGGTCACCTTAAGTCAAAGCCGAATCCTTGGTGCTTTAATAGCTAGCCGAATCTTCAGGTGACATTCCCTCTTTGTCTTTCTTGAAACCAAAAACCCCCAAGCAGCATATACCTTTGCCGATTTCTTCTTTGACCATTTAATCAGTGGTTGCTTTTTATTAATTCTCTTTTAATCCCTTGGTAGCCGAAACTTCTCCTCTTTTATTAGTTTACACCTTGGCCGAATTCTAGGTGTGGTGTGGATCTCTTCGGATTCTTCTCCTCAATCGTTGGTAGTCAGATTCGGTAAGTGGTGGTAAGGAATTATGTTTATAGTCTATCTCTTTTAGTATTCGTTAACCAAAGGGTGGTCTTGGTGTTAGATTTGGCCGAATGTTCATGGGGTCTTAATATGGTATTTCTTTCATGTGTAGCCAAAGGAAGGAAGCGCTAAAGATTTGTTAAGGCTTGGTTTCTTAAGGATTTTTATTGGACTCTTTTAAGCAAGTGGCAGTTCGGGGGGTTAGAGCTTCAGGTTATAAGGTGTGTAGTTAGCCATTGTTTCCGGGATTTGCGTGATATTTGCCTATTTTATATGTTTGCTAACAAGTGCAGTACATGTGAAAATGATACCCTTGAAGGGGGTAGGATGATGACCAGGTTAGTAGCAAATTGGCTAATACGTGATAATTGATTTTTAATATGTGAGTATGCCTATGATTGTGAATATCATGCACATGCATCATCTCCGCATTATATTATGTTACATGTACATGGGTGGTTTTTGAAAGAAGGTACGGCGCGCATTTCCAGTGCGTGGTTGATGTCGACTTTGTGCTACATCGTGGATTGGCGCTGACTGAGGTCGCGTTGTAGATCTTTGCGATTTAGTTCGCGTGGTTACCTTGATTGATATCGGCTTTATGCCATATCGTGGCTTGATGGGTTGCTATGTGCCCCATCGTGGTTTGATGTTAGCTATACGCTACATCGTGGATGGCATTGGTTGCCTTTTTGGAGGGAAAAGGAAAGGGTGACTCGATAGTCCCCTGGTATGTGGTAGGCTGGATAAGGGGGTGTGTAGCGGATGGACCTTAGGATTGGGTTGGGTTTCATGTTGCATTGTTCCGTTATGAAATGATATGGAAATGGGCCAAGCCCAATATGACATGTGGATAGGTATGTTTTGAGAACATATGTGGAAATAGGCCAAGCCCAGTAATCAGTGGATTAATGAGAAAAGGGCCTAGCCCAGTACTTGAATGTGGATTGAATGTGGGCCAAGCCCAGATTGTGGTAATGTCTAAATGATTATACTTACATGTTGCATTTGATAATTGGGATGTTATGTGGCTAGCATGTGGGTGGATTTCGATGGTTTAAATACACACTGAGTCTGTATGACTCACCCAATTATTTATCCAGCATCGCAGGTGACTTGTTGATCGGACCGGGTCGGAGAGGATGCAAGGTGGCCCATGCAGAAGGAGATTAATTTAATTCTTTTTAAGCAATTTTTAATATTAAGTGTTTTGTTTAATATTGGTTGTAATAAGGGCCACTTTTGATTAAAGTACTCCATTTATAGTTGATAAAGGTTATATCGTACTTAGTAATATTTTTACAAATGATTTATATTATAATAAATTGTAATAAAGTTTTAATTCAAACCAAGCTTATATTTCTTAATAATTTTTAATGGACTTACTTCCCGAAAGTTAACAAATTTTCAAGTTTTACTCTAACGACAAAGATTTTTAACCGTCATTCCGCAGTGACATAACCAGATCCGATCGAGACGTGTGGGCTGGGTTTGGGGATGTTACAGATCACCTAGAGCACGGCCTTAACCCCGACTTAAACGGCCGTACCTCAAATTAGAAATCCGAACACGGCTTGAAGTCGATCCATACAGGTGTGTGCCATGGCCGTGCCCCTTTCGCTGGAAAAAGCAATTTCACTCGAAAAAGGATACTTAGGGAGAAAGAATCACATTCCAAAAAGCCTATATATATCCCCTAAGTGCCACCATTGAGGGGGCGTCGAGCTAGGCCAAAGAGCCAAGCCAAAAAGGTCAGAATTGTGGGAATCGCTCGAAGTTAGCCAGTTGATCCTTCCCAAGAAGGCGGAATTAAACTCAAGACGGCGGAATTCTCCTTCAATTCGTTCAGGGAGTTTTAGGAATTTCTTATATTTTGTTTTATCTTTTCTCTTGAGATGTTTTCTTTATTCATTATGAACTAAGACCCTCAGATACCTGAAGGGGATGAAACCTAGATGAATCTTGTTATTTGATTTTTGAATTATATGATAAGTACTTAGTTTGTTCTTAATTATGCATGCTTAATCCAAATCTGATGTGCTCAGGTGGAGGAGGAATAGACCCTGCTTAAGAGTAGATCTAGCATAATTAAGCAGAGTTGATCGAACGCCCAGAGATAAGGTTACGAGATTTTGCCAGATTAGGGTGAAACCTCATATGGGAATCCATAGATCGATTTACTGCTATTCTAGGGGGTTATTATAAGAGAACGAGAGTTTCACTAATTAAAGTAGGGTTAGATGTTATTCGCCTCGAGAGAGGGTTTAATATACGTTAGGGAGTCTCACGGATCAAGCTAAGTAAATAAATCATATGATTCAGGGTTAGATAACAAGTGAAGTCTAGGTGGATTCTTCCTGAGGGTATCGTCGTGATTAATTGAGTTTTTCTTCAAGTTATTTCTCAATTCGTTCCTTTTTGTCTTTGTCCTTAGCTTAGTCGTTGTTAATTCAGATTAAAACAACTTCACTTTATTTTTAAGGCTAAATAATAAAAAGAAATTTAGTATTAATACTTTTAGTTCCTTTGGGTTCGACGATCCGTTCTTGCCTAAGCTATACTACTGTTCGATAGGTACACTTGCCTTTAATCGTTGTCAGAGTTAGTTTCCAGGTTCGATCATTCTTTTATAAATTTTAAAGCTCTGATTTCAGCGATCAAGTTTTTGGCGCCATTGCCGGGGAACTAAAATACTAAGAAAACTCTATTTTTATTACTTTAGCCATTATTTTTTATTTTCCGCAATTTATTTTTGTTTTTAGGTTAAATTCTAATTTTGCTAATTTTTCTTTCTTTCTTTTCAGGTACCTCTAGTTTATGACTAGAAGGAACCCGAGAGGACCTTTAGTATACGACAGTGATATTGAAGCGACTGCTCGTAGGAATCGCCGAGAAATCAGGCGAGCCCTAAATTACACAAGAAAACCAAGAAGGCAGGTCCAATCCTACTGAAGGGATGGTCGAAAATAATCCACAACCCCATGATGTGGGGGAACGCAACGCTCCACGTACTATGTTTGATTATGCTAAACCACATTTAACAGGAGCAGAATCAAGTATTGTTAGGCCCGCTATAGCTGCTAATAATTTTGAATTAAAACCTAACACAATACAAATGATTCAACAATTTGTTCAATTTGATGGTTTGCAGGACGAAGATCCAAATACTCATATAGCTAATTTTTAGAGTTCTGTGATACCTTCAAAATAAATGGGGTTTCTGATGATGCCATACGCCTTCGGTTATTTCCCTTTTCATTAAGGAATAAAGCCAATCAGTGGCTAAACTCGTTACCACGAGGGTCAATCACTACATGGGAACAAATAACCAAAAAGTTTTTATTAAAATATTTCCCACCAGCCAATACGGCCAAATTACGTAATGACATCTCTTCTTTTGTGTAGATGGATTTCGAGGCATTATACAATGCATGGGAGAGATACAAGGATCTTTTGAGAAGGTGTCCACACCATGGTTTACCCTTGTGGCTACAAGTCCAAACATTCTATAACAGTGTAGACCCCTCAACGAGGCAACTAATCGACTCAGTCGCTGGTGGAACCTTGAACAACAAAACTCCTGAAGCAGCATACGAATTCATTGAAGAGATGTCACTGAATAATTATCAGTGGCAAGTTACAAGGACGAAACTGACAAAATCAGTCGGAGCTTTCAACATAGACATAATAACCATGCTATCAACACAGATGGAGATGATGAATAAAAAGATTGACAGTTTGTATTCTTCGCAGGTAGATCCAGTCATGCAGTGCAACGCAAGTGGAACTATGGCGAATCCGTAGTACCCACCCTACCAACCGGAAGCAGAGAGCGAACAGATGAACTATATAGGTAACAATTTCAGATCCAATAATAATCCATATAGTAATACCTACAATCCAGGTTGGAGGAACCACCCAAATGTTTCATGGGGAGGCCAAGGAAATCAAGGAAATCAAAGGTAACAACCTTCTCAAAACTTCCAAAATCAAACCTATCCACAAGAGAAGAAATCAACCCTTGAGGAGATACTGACAAAGTTCTCGGCAGACACAGAAAAATGTTTCCAAGAAACTGAGAGAACAATTAAAAGCAACGAGAGCCGAATTGGAGAAATTACCAAGTCAGTCAAAGAAGTCACTAATGCAGTCGAACAACTCGCAAAGCTGATGTCAGAATGATCGCAAGGACGTCTACCAAGTAACACCGAGATTAACCCTAAGGAACAGATTCAAGCCGTAACAGTTCAGGAAAATGCAGAGGTAGACAAACCCATCCCATAACAAGAAACCAAGGAAGAAGAAGGTAAAATCGAGGTAACGCAAGAAAAGCCAAAACCGGTAATCAGAGAATACCAACCTCGTATTCCTTATCCCGAAGCATTAAAAAGAGACGATTCAGAAGAACAGTCCAGTAAGTTTCTTAAACTTTTAAAGAAATTACATATTAACTTACCTCTTCTTGAAGCTCTTTTTTAGATGCCAGACTCGAGGAAATTTTTAAGACAGCTCTTGACAAACAAACGCAAATTAGACGAAGAGCCACACGTGGAACTCAACACAAGAGCAATTCTACAAAACAGACTACCACAAAAGCAAAAAGATCCAGGGAGTTTTACAATACCATGTTTAATTGGTAGTCTAACTATTGATAATGCGTTAGCTGATTTAGGGGCAAGTATAAATGTCATGCCTTATACATTGTTTAAACGACTAAGTCTATGGAAACCCAAACAAACTAGGATGAGTATTCAATTAGCTGATAAAACCGTTAGAATTCCTAGGGGTATTATCGAAGATGTTCTTGTAAAAATCGATAAATTTGTTTTCCCAGTAGACTTTGTTGTCTTAGACATGGATGAAGACAATTCAATCCCTTTAATTTTAGAAAGACCTTTTCTATCAACTGCCAAGACTAAAATTGATGTTGCCACAGGAGAACTCATACTTTGTGTAGGTAATGAGGTAGTCGCTCTTCAAGCTCTCGACTCAGCCAGAACATCGAATGACCAAGGTGAGAAAGAAAAATCTATTGATAACCATTCGATTAACCTCTCTTTTCAGGAACCGCCAAAAAGGGATACGATTGAATCTAATCCTCAGTTCGATGCCAACAAAGAAATAACTCACGAGGAGCAAAGGAATCAAACCCATGACTTAGACGAGTGGAAAACACATTTCAAGGAAAAACTAGGGATACAAGAGGAAGAACCAGAACCACACAAGGTAAAGTCGAAGGAGCACCCAGAAGAACTCATAGAAACATCAAACCACTTCAAAATAGGAGACTAGGTACAGCTAGATAAATCAGATCATCACACCACCACAGCAGACCCACAAACATCTCCTCCTGGTCCTATTACGAATAAAGAAATATCTTTTAAGGTAATTAACATATTCCCACATGGGACAATCGAAGTGAGCACCCCAACATTCGACACTTCTAAGGGAAACACTTCCCAATTTGAATTTCATCAAGAACACAGAACTTTAGGCATGAGGGAAGATATTCAAACCTTTAAACCTCCTTGAATTTTTCAAACACGAGGAAAGTCTAGCTTAAGACTATAAACAAGCGCTTCTCGGGAGGCAACCCGAGCATTAACCTTACTGATTTTTGTATTTATTTTTATTTTACACTATTTTTCCTTTTTCTTTTCTCTTTTAATCTCACAAGAAGTACAGATTTCCAGACCACATGGTCTTACACACGGCCGTGTCCGTGGCTGTGTGGACCACCAGAATTTTGGTACTAACATGACAGGACGGTACAAGTCAGATTCACCTAATTTCTGTAGATTACGGACCCAACCACTACCCTACGGACACTGAAAAAGTAGCACGTTCGTGCCCCACGATCGTGTGAAGCTACAGACTTGCCAACCACGGGCGATACATGCCCGTGCTTCTCAACCGTGCCTACATACTGACTCCTGCAACACGGACATGGATGGCTGCAAAAGGGGCACGGGGTAACCACACACCCAAACACATGGCCATGCGAAGCGGCCGTGTGAATCGACACACCCTAGGGCTAGGGGCATGAGAACATGCCAGATTTGAAATTCTATTTAAACCCCACATCCCTTCCCTTTCACCCCATCTAATTTCATCTTGCTTCTCTTTTTCACCTTCTTCCTCTCAGACTTTTCACTCGATTTACTAAAACTCTAGATCCTTGAGCCATCACACAACATGTTGAAGAAGCGTAAAAGGCAAAACTCCTTAAAAGAGGATGATTTACATGAATTCATGCCGGCAGCTTCATCCAACCAACAGGCCAAGGGTCTTTGAGACCATTTAGTTTCTATTTTTCATTTCTCTTTCCTTTCATTCTCCTTTTCTTTAACAATCTTATGCTTAATTTAGTTTAACTTAATTTAGTTTCTTAGTGTCAGGTTCGCCAGGCTGCTTGGGAATTACGCAGACCACCATGATAACCACGCCACTTCCGCCACCGCCAGCACCTCCCCAGCCTTAGAGGTCACACCCACCTTGCGAACCATCCAACAATAAGGACTTTTCGGTCCATTTATCTTTTATTTTCATTTCGTTTACATTTTTTATTCCTCTTTCTTTATCTTTCTTATCTTTAATTATATATTTTAGTTTACTTTAAGTAGGTTTTAATAATTCCTGGCTACTTCTCAGAGCGCTACCCAATTTCTTCATCTAGCGCAGGTTCGTCATCCAGACCGACCATCACCACCACCAAAGACACTCCTCCGGGAAAACATCAAAAACTCAGGGAGTAATTCTTTCCCCTTCTCTTTTGATTTATCCCTTAAACATTATTATCTATCTTCGTACATTGAGGGCAATGTACATCTTAAGTGTCGGAGGGTGAATAATTATTTTGAGAAAATGCCTAACTTTTTGCATGATTCCCAAAAGCCCTGAATTTAATCTTATTCTTAAGTAATTTTCTCATATTACTAATTAAGATGAAATTTCTAATGGTTTATGATTCTTATTGATATGTTTTTGAATAAGTCATAGTTAATTATGCATTGATGATTAAATTTGAAGAATACTAGGGAATCAAGTGTGATAAGTCTAATTTTCAAAATTTAAAATTTTAGGTTGTTAACCTAAATTTGAATGTTATCTTGAAGTTTGAAATTTATAAGGTTGATGTCAAAAACACCCATAATTTTTGTGAGACTTTGAGCCTTATAGAGCATCTATTCTTTTTTCATGCTCACTTTTTTATTATGAGTGTGTCAACTATGAACTGTTATTCTAGAACTTGCCTTGATTATGCATGTCGAGACCACAGTTATGATTTGAAAGACAGAGATGATAAAGGCACTTAGGATTTAACCTATTAACACCACTAAAAAAAGCCTACCTTCATAATTAACCCCTAGTGAACCCCGTTGAACCTAACAACCCTTTTTATTGACTAACCCACTAATATTAAACCAAAACCCTTTGTATTTGTTATCACCATCCCTTTTTAATTACCCTTTTTTTTGTCGAGATTTGATTTTGAATAAGTTTCCTAACTATATTTTATATTTCAGTTGTAAAATTTCTTTATTATTATTAGAATTAATTTGTTCTTAAAAAAAATAGATATATATATTCAGTATTAGTGTTAGGAAGAGTGAGCTTATATAGTTAAAATCTAATTATCAAAAGAAAAGCTCGTATTATTAGTATTAAAAATTTTCAACTGATGAAAATTATCTTAGATCAGTTTATTTTTCTAGGTAGGTAACTTATCAACTCAATCTCGACTCAACCCTCTAATTCAGCCTATATCCATACCCTTAACCTTAGCCCTGTTACAACCCTGTTTAAGACCTTTTGATCTGTTTATCATCTCATTTTACAGTGGTGGAGATTTGATTTTCAGGCAAGCCTATGGGATTAACTTTTCAGGTTCGACTTATGAGTGCTTAATTTTGACCCTTAAACACTTTGAGTGATTTGAGTGAATTTTTTATGAGGATGTCAATCCTTGTAGATTTTGAATAAAAGGTAATTATTTAGATGAAAGGAAACACCTATGTTTTCGTGCTACAATTGTATGACTTATCTTGTTAGAATCTTTAGGATTCTTTGCATTGAATTATCCATGTATAAATTATCTATGAATTAGGATAAGGCATTGTTGATAGGAATTATGGATCATAGAAAGTTCGTTTTAATTGTAAGTTGAGAATTTTGCTTGCGGACAAGCAAAAGCTTAAGTGTGGGGGTATTTGATAAACTGTAAAAGTAACATATTTTAATCCCACATTTAGTACGCTTTTGGATGATTTATCCCTTGATTTATGTAAAAAGGTGCTTTTAATCCTTTCTTTCCATGTCTTATACCCAGGAAAGCACCCGAGGATGAAAAGAACACAAAACGGTCCCAAAACAGAGTAATGGGCCTTAGCACGAAATCGACATAGCCTGGCCCAAAGCCCACACTGCCGTGCTTCGCCGATCACCTAGAGCACGGCCTCAACCCTGACTTACATGGCCGTGCCTCAAATTAGAAATCCGAACACGGCTTGAAGTCGATCCACACGGGCGTGTGCCATGGCCGTGCCCCTGTCACTGGAAAGAGCAATTTCACTCAAAAAAGGATACTTAGGGAGAAAGAATCACATTCCAAAAAGCCTATATATATCCCCTAAGTGCCACCATTGAGGGGGCGTCGAGCTAGGCCAAAGAGCCAAGCCAAAAAGGTCAGAATTGTGGGAATCGCTCGAAGTTAGCCAGTTGATCCTTCCCAAGAAGGCGGAATTAAACTCAAGACGGCGGAATTCTCCTTCAATTCGTTCAGGGAGTTTTAGGAATTTCTTATATTTTGTTTTATCTTTTCTCTTGAGATGTTTTCTTTATTCATTATGAACTAAGACCCTCAGATACCTGAAGGGGATGAAACCTAGATGAATCTTGTTATTTGATTTTTGAATTATATGATAAGTACTTAGTTTGTTCTTAATTATGCATGCTTAATCCAAATTTGATGTGCTTAGGTGGAGGAGGAATAGACCCTGCTTAAGAGTAGATCTAGCGTAATTAAGCAGATTTGATCGAACACCCAGAGATAGGGTTACGAGATTTTACCGGTTTAGGGTGAAACCTAATATGGGAATCCATAGATCGATTTACTGCTATTCTAGGGGGTTATTATAAGAGAACGAGAGTTCCACTAATTAAACTAGGGTTAGATGTTATTCGCCTCGAGAGAGGGTTTAATATAAGTTAGGGAGACTCACGGATCAAGCTAAGTAAATAAATCATATGATTCAGGGTTAGATAACAAGTGAAGTCTAGGTGGATTCTTCTTGAGGGTATCGTCGTGATTAATTGAGTTTTTCTTCAAGTTATTTCTCAATTCGTTCCTTTTTGTCTTTGTCCTTAGCTTAGTCGTCGTTAATTCAGATTAAAACAACTTCACTTTATTTTTAAGGCTAAATAATAAAAAGAAAGTTAGTATTAATACTTTTAGTTCCTTTGGGTTCGACAATCCGGTCTTGCCTAAGCTATGCTACTGTTTGATAGGTACACTTTCCTTTAATCGTTGTCAGAGTTAGTTTCTAGGTTCGATCATTCTTTTATAAATTTTAAAGCTCTGATTTCAACGATCAGCCGTGTGCCAATTAGGGGGTCATACTGACTTGTACCACACAGCCGAACACCTGCCCGTGTGTAAGACCGTATGGAGCATACTAACTTCATTTCAATTTCAACACCAGGGGACACATGGCCGTGTACCATGACCATGTGTCACACATGGTTGAGACACACGCCTGTGCCTCTACACGTGTAGACAAAAATAGGCTATTTACCAAGCCAATTTGCCACCTTATTTGGTACACATTTTCATCTACACAATTGACACCAAATCATAGCATAATATACAATCCAAAACAACCAAACCAAGCCTAAATCTTACTATTTCAATACTAATCAATTCAAGGCTCATAAGTAGCACAATATGCTAACTAAAATCATACCAATCCTTGTCTACTCAATCAACAAAATGACCATTATCAAAGATGCATTATTAGGCCTAATTTCACAAGCATATCTATTTCCACAAGTCATCAATTTACCATCCATAGTACCTATTATCATCAATCATCACAACCAACTCAATAAGCACAAGACATAAGCACATATATATGCACATGATTCAAATATGCCAAATATACCAAAATTAAGCCATCACCCATGGCTATATCTACAAACCAAAATATATACATTTACAAGCCAATTCATTTGGCCAAAGTCATTACCAAAATATAACTAACATGACTCAAACACCTATACATGCCATATACTTAAACATAGTTTCAAAAGTACCAATGAGTTAGTAGATAGTGTGGTGAAGTCTCCGACAATCCCCGAATCTGAGCTAGCTTTGAAATCACTATAAAACATGGAAAAGCAACAAAGTAAGCTATATAGCTTAGTAAGCTCGTATAAAATAAACTTAATGCAATCACATAAATAATATTCAATGATTTGGATACATCAACATGTAACTTACATTAGCTAACAAACCTTTCAAATACTCATTCACAAGACTATATAATTTTTTCATCATTTCTTTGGTTCAATGCTAAAATAGTTTATACACATACCTGTACCATCTCGTACAAATCTCATTACACATCCTCATATTACATTTTCCCGTTGAACCATTCAGAATAGAAGTCGGATACTCAAGGATCTCACACGATAAGTACCTATACCATGGCTCGTAGCCAAATCAAGGTAACTTATCTCTGAAGTTCTAATATCATGGCCCGAAGCCAAAATCAGTCGATATGCATAGCCTGAAGCTAAATTGGTATATCTCGCACCCGAAGCCAACTCAAGTATACTTAATGACATGTCACTTGCATCCTAAACTATTCCTAAAGTTCAATCGGGTTTCCAACTGTTGAATTTTCATCGAATTATTTTCGAACGTATTCACATAATCACAATTCATGCTATATCGAATCATATAAAATACATATAAAATAAATTTATAACATACGAACTTACCTCGGATGTTAAAACGGCGAATCGAGTCGATTAGTCGATAACTTTATCTTTTCCACGATCCAAGTCTGTATTTCGCTTTTATTGATCTAAATATATTCAAAATTAACTTATTTAATCATCTATTCATTCAATTTAATCCAAAACACTCTTTAAGGCACATTTACACTTTTACCCTTAAACTTTCACATTTTCACAATTTAGTCCTTATTGCACAAAAATAAAAATTCATGCAATTAAGTCCCTACCCATGCTAGCCGAATATCTATAGTACTCATATTAGCCTGTATTTCTCATTTATTTCACATTTTAATCACTAACTTTACACATTTCTCAATTTAATCCCTATTTTGCATTTTCACTAAGAGTCACTTAAAAAACCTTGTTTAACTATCAACAAGCATTCAAAATCTATCATCAAAAATAAAAAAAACACATGTATTCATCAATGGAATCATTCAAAATCTTTAACAGTTTTGCAAATTAGTCCCTAGGCTATCTAGACTAAGCTGCAACGATCTTAAAAACATAGAAATCGTTAAAACCGAGTCAAAATCACTTACTAATTGAACTACTAAGTGACCAAACCATAAAATCTTTCCATGGATGTTTTCTTCTTGTCAAATTTGGCTAGAGAGGATGATAACTAATAAAATGTAGTTTTGTTTTATTTATTTTATCTTTAATTATCAATTACCAAAATTAACTTTTAAAACATTATTAATTACACCAAATACCACTCCACTATCATTCACTATCTCATAAATGGGTTAATTACCACATAAGAACCTTAAATTTAAGGTTCCATAGCTATTTAACACTTTTAACTTATAGAACCCTAATTTTACACCTTATGCGATTTAGTCCTTTTTAGCGAATTAAGCATTCAAACAATAACAATTTTAACAAAATTTTCACACCAACATTCAGTCATGCTGTAAACATTAAAATAATAATAAAAATTATTTGACCTCAGATTTGTGGTCCCAAACCACTGTTTCGATTTGACCAAAAACGAGATGTTACAATATTTATTAATCATACGAGCTTACTAAGCTTTATAGATTACTCTGTTTACTTTCCCATATTTTATAGTGATTTCAAAGCCTGCTCGATTGGGAGTTGTTGGAGATCTCATCACACTATCCAGTTGTCATTTTGGTACTTTTAAACTTGTGTACTTGGTTATATGGCATGTATAAGAGTTGTGGTTAATATGGCCTATATGTTTGTAATGTTGATAGCCATTTGATTTGGCTTGTAAATGATATCTGATTTTGGTTATGTGTATAGCCATGTGAGTTGGCTTATTTTAGTATACTTGGTGATGAATATATATGTGCAAATGGCCTTTTGATTTATGGTGTATAATTGATTTGGGAATATCTTGTTATGGATTGATATCTTGTATAGAAAATGGTTGAAATTGAGATGAGCATGTATGCTAAGTTAGGCACAAAGTCTAAAATAGGTAATTGACCATTTAGGTATACTTTGGAAGCATTTTTGGTATGTATTGAATTGGCAAAAATATAATGTTATGAGAATTATAGTTGTTGGTAATGGAATAGCATGATTTAGGCTTGGTTGAGATTGGTTTGATTGCTTATTGATGCTAGGTTTTATGCCATTTGACATGTTTAGGTTGATGCAAGTTTGAGTGGGAAAGATGGCTTAGAAAATAGCCTATTTTTGTCCACACGGGCAGAGACACGGGCGTGTGTCTCAACCGTGCGTGACACACGATTGGGTGACACAGCCGTGTATCCCCTAGCACTTAATTAGAAATCAAGTCAGTATGCTCCACACGGCTTAGCACATGGGCGTGTGACTTATCCGTGTGGCATAAGTCAGAATACCCTACAATTTTAGCACGGCCTAGCACATGGCCTGACATACGGGCGTGTGAGGCCATTTCGAAGGGTACACGGGCTAGTCACACGGGTGTGTGGTTAGCTGTATGACCCAAGTTAGGGAGTTACAAGGGGTCAGACATGGGCTGAGACACGACCATGTGATCCCATTTCGAATGTCCACACGGCCTGTAACATAGGCGTGTCTTTGGCCGTGTAAGGCACATGGCAGAGCTATACGAATGTGTGTCCCATGTACTTTGAAAATTTTATATGTTTTCCAAATTTTTCTTAAACTCTCGGTTTAATCTCGAACCACTTCTATTGATTGTTTTCGGCCTCAAGGGCTCGTAATAGGGACTATATGATTGTATTTGAATGATGTTTGTTTGAATATGAGAATTGTATGATTGTTTTATTGAAAAGTCCATTAATGCTCTGAAACCCTATTTCGACGACGGATACGGGTTTAGAGTGTTACAAAAATGTACTTAGCTAGACACGTTTTCAACTAAATATAAGGAAAGCGCGTCTAGCTGGGTGAGCTTTCCTGCTGACATGACAGGAAAGCTTGCCTAGTTGAATGCACTTTCTATCCACCATCACTCAAAGGTTGAAAAAAGTGCCTTGATCCCATAAATCACCGGTAAGATTTAAAACTCCTCTTTCAGGTATACGATGAAAATGTTTTTTTTGCGACCCATTTTTAACCATGAGGTTTTTTTTCTTTTCAATCTCACCCCTCCCCTAGACCTATAAAATGGGGGCTCTGCCTCTATACCCCATCATCTCTCTCGTCATCATCCCTACACTTTACAATATTTCTCTCTTTCGGGTTTTTTCCCCGCTTCAATGTTAAAAATTTTCGTCGATAATGAAATTTCCTATTTGAGGTATTATTGAGTTGTCGGTGATATGATATTGCTCCGAGACACACATTTCATATATCCTGCCGAAATGGGACTATTACCTTAGAAACCTATCCTATGGATATTGGGTTCTGGGGTGATTGAGCTTATACGGTCATGGGTGGAAGTCTACATAGAGGCCTCGGTTGATAGCCGTTATGTGGTCAAGGATCAAAGAATAACAAGCAAGCTAGTTGACGGTCGTTATACAGGCACGAACTCAAACTTTTTGGATACCCGAAGATGTTGCCTTATAAATACCATACAGAAGTTTAAGGGCATAATCATAGGGAATAACTATGGGGCTTTCCACTATCGACGTAATTTTTTTCCCTATTTTCACGCAACCGATATCTTTAACTTACCTTCGTATTTGAAGGTTAGCTTCGTTGTGTATGTAGGACTCTCAGGTAGGCAACAGCTATGATATTGGAGTAAAGGTGATGCTCCTTTCGGGGCGACAACAGTTGTTATTAAACAACCCATTAATAACGACGACTACTGTCGTGCCAACTCGAGTTTGACCTTTACTCTGGTGGAACATCTGTTCTCTGCTTGAGAGCCCCCTTATGTCCACCTCGGTGTCAACCTTCAAATAAGAATAAAATATTAAAAATATCGACTGCTTGGAAATAGAGAAAAAAAATTACGTTAATTATATCAGAAAGCCCTTCATTTTCCCCTAGGATTATGGTTTTAATCTTATATATGGTATATATAAGGCATCATTTACAAGTATCCAAAACACTTGAACTCGTGACCACATAACAACCGTCAATTGATCCCTAATTATACTCGAACCTGTGACCACATCACGACCACTTACTAGGATCTCCACCTAGACTTCGACCTGTGACCATATCACGCACTGCCACCCTGAAACCTGACTTCTATAGGATGGGTTTCTGAGGTAATGGTCCTATCCTGGCATGACATATGAAATGTAGGTGTTTTGAAACGCGTTATCACATCCCCGGCCCCTCAAATCTACTTATAAACTTTCACAGTTTTACTCTCAAAACCATAAACCCTAAACCCTAGTTGCTAAAAAAAACCTTAACCTTAAAAAAACCCTAAAAAAATCAATAGTTGACAAAAGAGTGTGTATGTGAAAACGCGTCCAATTGGGTGCGCTTTTACACACACTCTCTCTAAAATCGGCCTATTTCCCTAAATTTTGAAAAAAAAAAAGGGCATATTTGGCCAATTAAAAAAATGACATATATTAACAATTTAGCCATCAATGTGTAACACCCCAAACTCGGCCTAGACATTATGGCCGAATTCGGAAGTGTTACGAAGAAGGGTTTTGAAACTGATTTTACTTCAACAAAAACCTTGTAAGTTTACTTGTTAAAAAGTATCTGAATTTTACAAAACATATTCGTTTACTTATTTAGTTTAGAAACCATCGTTAATTTGTTCTTTCGCCAAAACATAATTTGTAGCTAAAATCTTAAAAAAAATTGTTATATTTTGGAAGTCCAGTTCGTATTTTCAGAAAAACCTTTGTTTTCGTAAATTGTTTTAGTTAATCATCGCAGGATAGAAAACATCCAAAAACCAAAACCAAAGCCAACAGTTAAAAACTATACAGTCTAGAGAGTCCCAAAAATTACAAACTCTCAAATAAATCAGAATTTAAGAATACCAAAAACTCAAAGGTAGTTTAAACTAGTGGCCACCGCTGAGCCTCTGTCACACCGACCCGCCTATGTTTGCAGGTTACCTGGACAGAATAGACAAACAGAGGTGAGTTTTCGTAAACTCATTGTGTAACCCAACAGAGATAGTGATGCAATTTACACAAAATTACATATGCAATCAGATACAAATCTAGACCTAAGTCCTTATTAGAAACAGATATCAGAATCAGATAACAGATCAAACGTTTAGTATCCTACCCCTATCCTTTACACACCATCTCTGTCCATCACATCACACCATGTGGGCTTAAAAATACCCATCCATCCCTACACACCATATAGTGTCGATACGACACATAACAGATAATATGCAGTCAAACAGCCAGAATATAGGCCAAAGGTCTCCGTACATATCACTTTCTCCACATATATCTATCCCACCCCAATACAGATACAGAATACAAATGCAGAAGTATCAGAATAAACATGCTTAACATGCTCGCATACAGATAAATACATACTTAAACAGTACAGTCAGACAAACATTTTAGTATCCTACTTAGATTAGTCTACTAGAATATCAAATCACATGAAATAGGGTTTGGTTAGCTCTAATCGACCCTACGATAGGCCTACAGGCGATTGGAACGACCCGTGCGACCCTAGGAAAAATTTCAAAATTTTGGGCCCATATGCCCGTATGGACCCACACGCCCTTGGCATTGCCCGTGTGGCCCACACGGCCTGGCCCAAAACCCATACGCACGTGTGGCATACTCATGTGGCCCACACGGCCATACTCACATCATCACATAGTCGTGTCATGTGCACAGCCACACCTTCGTCAGTCACACGTTCGTGTCTCGCACACGGCCTGCCACACGCCCGTGTGGCGTCAACAGACCCAGTTTTCAACTTTTGTCAAACCTTGTTTTCTCATGTTAGGAATACACACTGGTACAGTTTTGATGCTACTGCAATCTCAAGCCCACCAGAACCTAAAGACAGCATTCTAATGACCTATTAGCAACCAATTTATGATTTTATTAATGCAAAAACTGAGTAGCACAACCACACTTACCACCAATGAAAGCAGCTACAGACACGGTTTAAGCTGTTGAAGCAAAATTCACTGATTCACCGCCTTCTCCTACTAAAGAAAAATCCATAACGATCAAAACTCCCAACCACACCACCACGCCAATTCTGAAAAGAAAGAGACGATCAAACTAAAGTCAAACCACCATTAATAAAGCCCTACTTACCTAAACTGAGCGGGAAACAATGATTTTACAGATGCAACGATGGGAATTCAATAGATGAAAAGTAAAATTTGAGAGAAAATAAAAGAAAGTGGAGAAGGAAAAATGGGAACGTTAGAATCAGAGGGAAAATTAGGAAGAGAGAGAGAAAAAAAATAAAACTAAAATAAGATAATAAAAATAATATCTCAACTCCCCCTATTATCCCACTAACTAACCGACCCATTATCTCACAACTTGATTCTCATTCAACAACTTCAAAGTTTCGATTCCACCGAACCTCTATCACACAACCGAAGTAAAAATTATCACCCACGCTCACGCAAGGATTCAAACACAGAACCTCCAACACACTAACTCCTTACCACTCGAACTAGCAAGCTCATTCTAATATGAGTTTACAAACAATATTACAAAAGCCTACCCAGCAGTGATAAGGCTAGGATAAAAATAACAGAATTGCCAAAAGTGGAACTTGAACCCAAAACCTCTCACACACACCCAGAACACTTAAGCACTAAAGCAAATACACATTTATGCCAAATTTCACAAAAGTGGACTTAAATTATTTAGGGCGTTACCCAATGGAAGTGGAGAAAAAGGAGAGGGGGCAATGCTAAAGAAGGCTGGTTCACCCGTTCTAGGACCGAGAGCCAGAAAGGAGTCCCCCTACTATGTTGATACTTGGGGTATTTATAGGTAAGTAAGGGTTTCTACCCAATTATGTCACTTATTGGGCCCTGTGTGACCCAATGGAGGGTTCAACCATGTTCAAATTGAAGTAGCGATATATGTATAACAATAATATACCATAAGGTTAGTTGCACGTTTAGAGTTTAAGGTTACGTATCATTAATATAAAAATGTACATTATAATAACATAGTTGTAAATACTAGGGTTACATATCATTACTAATCTACCTTAATTATATAATGTTAATTGTATATACTATATATTTACCATAAAGTTAGTTACATGTAGGGGTGAAATCGATTTGTTTCGATTGGATTTTTAGGGCTTTTTGAAGCATCCATCATAATTCGGTTTGGTTCTCGATTTTTTTCATGTTAATTTTTTGTTTTGAATTTTTAAAACTTTTTTCAAGAAATTTTAAATTATTTTCACTATTTTCACTATTTAATTGTATATAATTAAAATTAAAATTAATCATTTATGAAATAAAAAAATGGAATTTGGTTTGGTTTCAAGTTACCGCAATTTTTAAATTTGTATTCCATAAATTATCTAAATACATTGATTCAAATAATTGAGTTGATCAAATAATGAAAAGAGTAATTGCATCTTTAAAAATTTTGATTTTTTATATCATTGTTTAGTTAGATTTAAGGATAAAAAAAAGATTTAAGTGAATAATTGAATAATATATTAAAGAAGATTTTTTTTCTCATAAAAATTAAACATATTTAAAATTATTATATTTATTATTAATTAATAATTGTATTTAAAAAATTTATATTATTTTTATATATTATTTAGTAATTTATGTATATTATAATCAACGTGAAATTCTAGCTTTGGCAGCTAAACTAGTCCTCCAAGGCTAAGATTTAAGCCATGGTAGAAGCAAAATAATGAATATTTTAGAATCAGATACTCATATCTATTGCGAACCCATAACTAATAGTAATTTTTGTTATACAAAACATCATTAGTAAATAAATATTAAATACAAGATCTGAATAAATAATATAAACAAATATTTATATTGATGTAAAAACATCATATCTAAACAAAATAAATTAAATAAATATTTATATTTATTTAAAACATCAGATCTGAAATAATTAAATAAACGAGATTTTGAAAAACTAAAAATCAAATAAGGTACTTGAAGAAATGTTGGTCATCTGTCTCCCAAGATACAACAACAAAATAATTGTTAGTAGCAGTAGTACCTCAATAGATTTGGATATGCACCCCCCTTGCACATGAAAGAGAACATTAATTTAGCCATTCAATAATTACTAAGTTGGTTTACATATATATACAAGTTCCATGCTTGATTCACAATCAATGTGGGACTAATGTTTTTCATTTTCCTCAACATAATTCACAAATAGTTTACTTTAAACATTAATTTTGAGCATATAATATTCTATTGCAAATGTCTTATGGGGTAGAACATAAAATCATAATTTTATTATCCAAAATTTCTCATTTATCAATCGAAAAAATGTCTCAAAGATTTCAAAAATCATATTTTTTCCAACAAATTTAAATTTAAATAAAATAATTTAAATTCAGGATATAAATTATGATCCTAATAATGCAGAATCGCAAACAATTATTTTAGGCATGGGAGTTGAATGATAATGACAGCTAAACCTTGAAAATGGAGAATGGAACCGCCTACTTTTCTTGAAAATGAAGGCAGAAAATCGCAAATTTGGTGGCCTATTCATTCATGCACTGCACAAAACAGAAAGCAATGTGTTCGTTAATCTAAATATTATAAACAAAATAAATTATTTAATTCAACAATATTTTAATGAAAAATTCAAAGTGAGACGAGAAAATAATTTTTTTATTACTTTTGATATCTCCAATTATCACCTCAATATAAACATACAAAACATAATGTTTTGATAAATAATAGAAAAGCCCAAAATCACCATTCAACTAACCTACATATAGGTGATGGCTTCAAACGTGTTGAGAGATTAGGTTTTTCTTCAATTTTCTTTCTTTGGTATTCATACGAAGGGTACAAACATTCCTAGATGCTTAGGTGAAAATTGGAGGAAAATACACTTTTTAGGACTAACCAATCTTTTAGTGTTTTTTTAACAGGTTATATCGAAAATTATAAATTTGATGTAATTATTTGTACCGACACAGGGGGATTAATTCAATCAGATAGTGACACATCATCACTTACTAGTAAAAATAGGTTTTTTTTAACATAATAATTGGTTTACTCTTTGATCTAACGTATAAGATTAATATGCTCATTTTTTTAATAGAAGGGACAAACTGTAATTTAACTCCAAATATAAAGACTTTCAAAATACTTTTACCTAGATTAAACCTGACAATAAATAGAATGTCAATTCTACTAAGTTTTGAATAAGATATTTTTGTTACTTTGGTAAGTCCAATCCAATTCAATTCAAATTAAATAAATATAAATATTTTCATTTAAATTTAATTGTAAATATAAATATTATTTATAACATTATTCAATTTTGAGTGAAAATAAAAATGGATAAACTACACTGTTCATCACTAAATTATGGGCAAGTTTTTGTTTTAAGAAAGGGTAAACTACACAATTCATTAATAAATTATGGGTAAGTTTTTGTTTTGATCTCTTAACTAAAAAAAGTTACAATTGGGTCACTGAACTATTCAAAGTTTTAATTTAAGCCACTGAATTGTTAAGTTTTTTATTTTTTAAAGTTCTATCAGCAAGCTGCAAGTGACGATTCGACCATCGATATAATGGATTAATACCCATCGGCGAGTAGAAGAACATACCTTAGATCCAAGTTGACCTGACGATTAATGACGGATTTGAAGAAAAAAGTTGTTTGAATCTTGGTTCGTAGATTTGTGACATCTATATTTGTTTCATAAAAAAAAATGAACTATAGAAGAAAAGGGGAAAGAGAGCTTCCAATTGGTGCAGGTAATGTAAACAAAGAAAGTCATATAGCATCGATTTTAAAAACCCAATAATTTAAATGGAAACTTTTAAATAATTAACTAAATTGTAACATGTTTTTGTTAAATAAACCCAAAATTTAGTGACTAAGTTCATAAGAAATCATTTTGAAATGGGATTGCGATTGGGGCTGGCCAGACCCATGTGCAGGTATTGAAGAGGAATTTTTTTCATTTCCAGTTTTCACAATTTTGATATTGTTGGGCCTAGTCTAGGCCTGTTTCCCTAAATTCTAATGATATATATTCTTCCATATTCTACAAAATAGTTAAAATTTAATTCCAAATAATATGATAAATCAAAATTAATTTATGTGACAAAATTGGAATTTTTTAAATGATTAACACTTTATTTATTATTGAGGTTAATAAATACTCTTTCGAACTTAAATTTTGATTTTAAAGCATTTTGATTTCAGATAAAAAAAATTTGATAAACAAGCAACTTTTCAAATCAAACCTTGATTTTAAATTGAAATTTTAATCCGAGCTAAAATATTCAAAATTTTTAGCTTTTGAGAAATTATTTTTCCATGAAGTTATATTTTTATCCCCCATTAAATCTTCCATTTTACAATATCATATCTAAAATTGTCATTATATCTTTTTAAAAGCACATTTTTGTTAGCAATGATAAACACTATCAAATTTTCTAACGCAATTTTTAATTATTCTTTTTTACATAACTTTTCAAAAACATTCTTTAACCTCAATGGTAAACTAGTCCCAACTTAAATATTCAACGATAAAAAAGTTTTATAAAATAGTTTTATAAAATTGTAAAAAAAAAGAAGAAGAAGAAGAAGAAGAAGAAACATAGGCCTAATTACCTCTTAATTTTTTATTCCTCGAACTTTTGAAATTTAATAATTCTAGTTTTAATTTCAAAAAGTTTAGCCTATGATTTAAAAATCAAAGTAGAATGCCGCATATGCAAATTTAACATAAATATGATATTAATTTAATTTTAAATTTTAAAATTTAAAATTTTCAAAAATGTATAATAAATGATGGCAAAATTAAACTTTTGAATTAAACCGAAAAAGCTCTTTATATTTATTTTATTAATATTTTTTATTACTAAGGTTACAGTTCACTTAATTAGACTTTAAAATTCATATTAGGTTCCAATTAATATTATTTTAGATTTATCATCACTTAATTATTATTATTATAATTATATATTAATTGAAATTAATATTTAACACTAGATACATTAATAAAGTATTTTTATTCAATTAGTAACTAAATAAGTATTCAAAATTTTAATTTTGGTATTATTTAATATTTCATTTTTCATTACAAGAAAAATCCAATTTTCATTATTATTTTATATGCTGGGTTAAAGTGTTTGATACTTTTATTTAATAGTATTTATTATGAGTGGTTTTTTTATTGCTGTGTTTTTGTTTCCATTACAGTAAAAAAACTCATATTTCATTATTATTTGGTGCTTCATACTTTTATTATTATATAATCTTTAATAATACTTATAAAATTATGAATGTTTTTTTCGCATAATGTTTTGAAATATTATGTGTATCACCTAATAATTACTTTTATTAAGGCAAATTATAAGGAGATTATTAATATAATTTTTTATTTAAAAAGAAAACATTAAAGTAAAATAAAAAATTATTTGTTTTGTCGCACACCACTCAACAAGGTTTTTCAAAGATTTTCCATTCAACATTCATTCTCATGACAAGATTGGCTATCCCGTCCGCTATTCTGTTCTTTTGTCTTGATGCATGTACCACTCAAAATTTCTCCATCCGTTCAAATAAATCCTTTATTCTCTCCTCAGACAAATTCTGGTCTCGAATATGACCGCTCGTCAGATTAACTGTCTTTATACAGTCCATCTCTAAGATAATCTTCTTAACTCCCTTCTCCCCCACTTAGCTTAACTCCCTTAAAAGCCCCCACAACTCAGCTTCTAACACTCGGCAAATCCCTATTTTACGGAAAAACCCCATTGTCCCTGGCCACTCCCCCGACCGCAGCACCAAACGAGCCCACTCCCACTGCTGCATCAGTATTTACCTTTATCCACTCTCCTTCCGCCCTCCCCCCAATCGTATCCCCACTTCTTCCCCGCTTATGCTATCCAAACCCTTTCGAAATAAACATCCAGTAGTACTAACGTTATCCGCAAGTAGCAAACACCACTGCAGAAATCCTTCTTTCTCTTCAAAGTTAGGATAAAAAGCTCTTTTGTTTAGCCAACTCCATAGGCCCCAACAAATAATCCCAAAAATCACATCCCAATTATGTTAATGAGTATCCAATCTTTGAGGCTGAAAGACATGAATTCAGTAAGTTTCGAAGGTTGTGTAATAATCGACCAAGTTGTAACTGCCCTAAAACAAAGCCTCAACACATAATCCATGTCTTCCACCCTACATCCACAACTGTTGCAAACTTGCCTCCGCCATATATCTCCGCACTCTTTCTGCATTTGTGAGGAGTCCGTCATTCAATACTAGCCATAGGAAAGATCTCACCCTTTGTGGCCCTTTTAGCCTCTATGCCGCCTTCCACGGAAAGTCATTTACCGTCATTCAATTTTTGAGATTATTAATATTGATAAAACAGTGGGAGATATGGAAGGCCAGTTTAATCAATGATAAGATACTATTATGATATTTGTAATTTTTTTAATTTAATTTCCATCCAAAGTATTTTTAATAATTTAGTTTTTATATTTTAACGGATGATAATACATTTTATTTTTCATTATATTTTTAAATTATCATTAGAAAAACAATTTATCAATATATTATTAATTATAATGTGATCTAACAAAAGTAGTATTAATTAACTATTAACTAACATCATAATATATTAATGTGAAATTAATTAATTTTTAAAATATTTTTAAAAGTTCTATTAAAGTAATAATATCATAAAATTATTTTAAATATATATTAGTAATTAATAAAAAATCACTTTATAAATTGTTGAAGTAATTAAAAATAATAATAGTCAAAACGTTTTTTTTCCCTACGAAGCAGCTATAATCTCTTTTTACAATTTGATTTCAATTTCTTTAATGAGACATGCATATATATATATATTATGTATGTATATGTATATGCAGTATATAACCAATTTCTTTTTACAATATGTATGTATATGTAGTATATAATTATTGTTTGATATGTTTGGTTATTATTATTTGGGGATAAATTCTAAAATTATATACGAATTCTGGTTTAATGTGTAATTGTATACATAAATTTTTATTTTGTGTAATTTTATATATGAAATTTTGATTTGATCCAATTTTTGTAAATTATTAACACAATTATTGATATAATTTCATTTTTATGTTTATATATTGCATATATAAATAATTATATTTATCTAATATAAAAATAATTTGATGTATTTTTTTCTTTAAATGTGTATGATTAAATCAAATTTAAAGTTTCAAGTATACATTTGAACCACAATTAGAGTTTCACGTATATAATTGCATTAAATTAAAGTTCATGTATATAAGTACACATTAAATCAAAATTAATGTATAATTTATCTTAGGATGCCTACTATCGAAACCATTTTTTTGTTTAGAAAACAGGTGGACTTTGGTTTTGAAAATGAAAACGAAAATCGGGAGTCGCCACCAATCTTTTTTGATGAGGTGTGATCGGGTCACCTCGTAATTCGGTCATGTTAATAATAAATTTGATTTATTAAAACAACAGTTTTGGTCTATGAAATTTAGAAAAACGGATTCGGAAGTCGATTATGCACGAGGAAGGATTAGCACCCTCAGGACGCCCAAAATTGGTACCTAATTGATTATTTGATGTCTTTATGCCGAAAATTTGAAAAGATTTTAAAATATGATCCTCTTTATTTAAAATAAACTAAATTGGATACTGAGACATGCTTGTTTCGAAGAAGTAAAATGTCACGTCCAGTGAGTTAGGATACGACGTTTCAAATCCTCGAAACTAAGCTTGTCTTTTAACCCTTAAAGCTTGTGCATTTAAAATTAAGAAGGGTATTCAATCATTTGGGTCAAATGAGAAATCGAAACCCAGTAAGTTAGGGCACAATTTCTCAAAATTTCTAATACAGAATATTGCCTTTGTTTTTTAGAAATATTTATCTCGAGATAACAAAACGTCATATTTATGAGTTAGGACACAACATTTTGAATTCCTGAAAATAAGTTTTTATTTAACTTGTGTTTTAATTTAAAAATAATTGGCTCTTTAAACTCGATGAGAAAAATCAAAACCCAGTAAGTTAGGGTACGATTTCTTTTGAATCTTAGAACACGAAGTAATTGCTTATTTCAAAAAAATTAGATAAAATGTGATATGATTTTATAATAAAATGTAAAATGAATTACAATGCTAATTTGTATAACAAAATAATGATGATGAAAATAAAATATGAATAACAATAATAAAAGTAAAAAAAATGAAATACAATAAAATAAAAGCTAAGGTGAATAATCTACATAAAATAATAGGTAGAAAAAAAATAAACAAAATAAAATAATACCAAAAATAAAAACTAAGGGTAAATCAATAAATAAATACTATAAATAAATAAATAATAATAATAGCAATAATAATAAATTATAATAAAAATACATTAATAAACAAATAATAATAGTAAAAATAAATAAATTAATAATAATAATAATAATAATAATAATAATAGTGAGAATAATAAAATAAATAATCTAATATTTGAAAGCATATAAAAATAATAAATAATGAATAAAAATAATCATAATGAAAATAATAATAATAAAATAAAATAAAATAAAAAGTAAAGTCTAAAAGATATTCAATATTAAATATCAATTTAGTAATAATAATATAATAATAGTAATTATAATAATGATAATAATAATCGTAATAATAATAATAGTAGTAATAATAATTAATTTTAATAGCAAAAAAAATCAGGAGGAAAAAAAAAAGGACTAAATCGAATTTAAAACAAATGTTTGGGGTAAAAATAAAAAAAGGAAAATATGGCCAATTAGGGACTAAATAAAACACGCGTAAAAATGTGAGGACCAAAATGGGAAAATTCTCATGCCATTTAAACGTCACCATTCTTTCGGGACTAAAATGAAAAATAAATAAAACTACGAGGCCAAATCAAAAGTAAAAAAGGATTCAATTGAAACACGCCTCAAAAGCGGAAGAACTGAGGGCACAAATAAACCCTCAGTCCAAAACCACGCGGATCCTTGGCGGTATAGGTCGGGTCAAGGGTCGGAGCTCAAAACGACGTCATTTTGGCGTCTGTGCATTGAACTAAAATGGCGCCAGACGACAAAACGGCGCCGTTTTGTAGGGCCTATTTAAGTTAAAAATTTTCAAAAAAATTTCATTTTCAACCACCTTTAAAAAAACCAAAACTTTTTCCCCCTTTTCTCTCGAGCCCGAATTCCGGCAAGAGCTCCGGCGGGACTCTAGTGCCGATCGCCGCCGTCGGCGCCGCCATGCACGGCGATCGGAGGTCAAAAATAGGTATTTTTTTTATTTTACTATTATACCCTTTGTATATAAAAAAGCTTAAAAAATACAAGAACAGATTTGAAAAGAAGAAAAAGAAAAAGAAAATAAAATAAAAAAGATGAAAAGAACCTTTTCTTTTGCTGATTTGCTATTTGTTTCTTTTTATTGATATCTATTCGTATTGTCAAAAAAGATCCCTTTTTACATGTTTTGTTTCGGCTTTTATAGCCCTTTATTTACAACCGATTTTCCCCGTTTTATAGGTACGTGATGGAGAAGGGGACTTCACATGAGCGTGGTGGAGGTGCGCACGACACGGAGAGGTGATATGTGCGGCGCTGGGGAAGCCGCTGGAGGCGCAAACCTGGCTGCTAGGGTTTCGAAGTTTTTTTTTTTTTAAGCTGTGGGCTAGGTCTAGGTTTGGGTTTGGGTCTATTGGGTTAAAATTGGGCTAGTGTTTATTATTTTTGTAAGTGGACTGTTTTTTAATTTTTTGGACTTTATGTTTATTTTTGGTTTATTTTTGGGCCCTAATAAAAAATTGGGCTCTACAACTGCCCCTCTTTACTTGTTGTCGTGTAACGAGATGGGGCAAAGACTTTAAAAGGCCAATTTTACCCAGTCTTGCCTAATCTTGACTTCTTTCAGTGCTTCTTTTCTTTAAGCAGCTTCATTCCATCCACTGCATCTTCAAGGGCATAGGAATTTTCGTTTCAATCTACTCCACTACTGCTTAGGGAGATATGATCTGTAATCTTCAGCCTACTCTATTGCTGCTCAATGCGATAAGGCTCACCGTCTTCGATCTGCTCCACTACAGCTTAGGGAGATAAGATCTGCAATCTTCAGCCTGTTCCACTGCTGCTTAGGGGGATAAGGCTGGTGGCTTAAATCTACTCCATTGCTATATGGATGTAAGATTCGCCGTCTTCGATCTGCTCCACTACTATTTAGGGAGACTAGATCTACAATCTTCAGTCTGCTCCATTGTTGATACATGGAGATAAGACTTGTATTTTTTAGCCTGTTCCACTACTGCTTAGGGGGATAAGGCTGGTGGCTTAAATCTGTTCCATTGCTATATGGATGTAAGATTTGCCGTCTTCGATCTGCTCCACTACTACTTAGAGAGACAAGATCTACAATCTTCAGTCTGCTCCATTGCCGATACATGGAGATAAGACTTGTAATTTTTAGCCTGTTCCACTAGTGCTTAGTGGGATAAGGCTGGTGGCTTAAATCCGCTCCATTGCTATATGGATGTAAGATTCGCCGTCTTCGATCTGCTCCACTATTGCTTAGGGAGACAAGATCTACAATCTTCAGTTTGCTTCATTGCCGATACATGGAGATAAGACTTGTAATTTTTAGCCTGTTCCACTACTGCTTAGGGGGGATAAGGCTGGTGGCTTAAATCCGCTTCATTGCTATATGGATGTAAAATTCGCCGTCTTCGATCTGCCCCACTACTATCTCGAGGGGACAAGATCTACAGTCTTCAGTCTGCTCCATTATCGATACATGGAGATAAGACTTGTAATTTCAACTTGTTCCTTGCTATCTCAGAAAGATAAGGCTAGTGGCTTAAATCTGCTCCATTGCCGATACATGGAGATAAGACTCGCCAAAATCTGTGATTCTAATCAATTTTGCTACATCGTCCTCTAGAGAACCTACCTGTAGAATTTATTTTATGGGGTTTATGCTTATGCCAAATTATTAGGATGTCATGATCGAAAAATGCTCCTAACCAGATGTTATATGAATGAAGGCAAAATGTCATGAGAATGATCCATTTTTAACATTTGGGCTATCATTGCTCGCCGTTTGTTAATGTGATATCTCTGACGTATATCTTCTTGTTCAGCTGATACTTTCAACAGAGAATCTGAAGACATAGTCATTACTTAGACTCTTATCAAGTATTCCCAGCTCTTTAAGCTTGGTGAGTTCTAAATAATTGTCGTGTTTCAGATTCTTGCATTATTTAGAGACTTTTAGAGTAATATGCAAAACTTCTTTTGTGAAAGCATTATTAGTTCATTTATCATTATTTCAATATGAAATGCTTGAAAAAGATTATAGAGATGAATAAAACCAAGATTTATTCGGGAAAAATCCATAAAGAATGGATTGAGCAAAGGAAACAAATTTTGCTAAGGTACAAAAATAAGTAAGGGTGGAATTGGTGCCCCGGATATCATAGCCTGAGCTTCTCTATACGAACTTCTTAGAGACCATTATGAGTTTAACATGTGTTTAGGAGATCTGTGGTACTTTGTCAATGCCCTGAAGATGTAGCATATCTCCTCATTGTTAACTTAAGTATAGGATGGCTAGCGCATGCCCTATTTCTCCTCAAAAATTTGAATTGCCCTTTACGAGTTTTCAATTCAAAGCTCATTTGGTCTCAAAGTGCCCTTTGCAAGTTTTCACCTTGGCCTCTACTTTTTTTTTTTGAACTCAAGACGCCCTTTGCGGTTTTTCGCCTTAGCCTATTTTCCTTCTTAAGCAAAGTATTTCTTGACTGAGTCTGCATTAACTAGGTTTGGCTGACTCTTGCCGTCCATCTCGGTTAGTATCAATGCTCTTCCAGAAAAGGCATTTCTTATAACATAAGGTCCCTCCCAATTAGGCATCCACTTTCCTCTAAAGTCCTTTTACATAGGGAAGTTCTTTTTTAATACCAAGTCTCCCTCATGGAATACTATGGTGTAAACCTTTTTGTTGTAAGCTCGCATCATTCATCTCTGGTACATTTGATCATGACGGATGACTTTTAACCTTTTTTTCTCAATTAGGTTCAGTTGGTCATACCGAGCTTGGATCCATTCCGATTCATCCAACTTCAACTCTGATAAAACCCGAAGAAAAGGAATTTCAACTTCAATGGGTAAAACTGCCTCCATCCCATAAACCAATGAGAAAGATGTTGCCCCGGTAGAAGTTCTAACAGATGTTCGATAGGCATAGAGGGAAAACAGTAACTTTTCATGCCAATCCCACAATTTTCTTGATATTTTTATCATCTGCCTTAACTGCACCATTCATTTTTGGGCGATATGGAGACGAGTTGTGGTGTTTAATTTTGAACTGACTACAGACTTCCGCTATCGTGCTATTGTTCAAGTTCGACGCATTGTCAGATACGATCCTTTCCGGCATACCATAATGACATATGATCTCCTTAAAAAACTTGCTAACTGTTGTCTTCGTGACATTGGCATATGAAGCTGCCTCTACCCATTTGGTGAAGTAATCGGCGAAATTGGCTAATGACGTCCATGCCCCACATTGAGAAAGGCCACGGAGAAGTCATAACATGAAGATGTGAAGGAGGTACATGGATCTTGTTTCCATAAATTTGGCACTTATGGTACTTCTTGGTGTAATGGATGCAATATCCTTTCATCGTGGACCAATAATACCCGAATCTCATGATTTTCCTGGCCATTGTAAACCAATTGGCATGCATCCCGTAGACACCTTCATGGACTTCTTCCAAGATTTTCTTAGCCTCCACAGCATCAACGCATCTTAATAGCACCTGGTCTTTCCTCTTTTTATACAGGATCTCTCCATCTAAAACATAGTTATTGGCCAGTCTTCTCAATGTTCTTCTATCATTTTCAGTTGCTTGATCAGGGTATTCACAGCTCTTCACATATCGCAGAATATCATGATACCAAGGATGATCATCCCTCTCTTCCTCTTCGTTGATATTGCAGCAGTGACCCGAAGCCTCACAGATACTCATTTAGATAGGCTTCATACCTTCCTGTTCATTTACTTTGATCATAGAAGCTAATGTGGCCAAGGCGTCAGCCATCTGGTTTTCATCACGCGGGAGATAAAAGAAGGTGATATTATCAAACTCCTCAATTAACTCCAAAATTAACTTTCAATAATTGATCAATTTGTGATATCTCGTTTCCCATTCACCTTTGAGCTGATAGATCACTAACGCAGAATCTTCATATACCTCTAGCACCTTGATTTTGCGGTCTATAGCTGCTCGAATTCCCATGGTACATGCTTCGTATTCTGCCATATTGTTTGTGCAGTCAAAATCCAACTTGTAAGTGAATGGAATGATCCCCACTTGGGGATATCAAGACTGCCCCAGCTCCATTACCAATGGCATTTGACGCTCCGTCGAAGTTCAATTTCTAAGGACGATCTTCTTGGGTATCTTCCTCAATAGCCGCTACAAACATCAGATCTTCATTAGGAAAATCAAAGTTCAATGGCTCGTAATCGTCTAGAGCTCTACTGGCTAGAAAATCTGCTATTGCACTCCCCTTCATAGCTTCTGGTTCACATAGACTATGTCAAATTTGGAGAGAAAAATTTGCCATCGGGTCATTCTTCCATTCAAAACGGTTGACTCCATCCTGTACTTAAGAGGGTCTAGTTTCGAGATTAACCAAGTCATATGGTACAACATGTACTGCCTCAACCTCCGAGTTGTCTAGACCAAGGCGCAACATAATTTCTCAATCAGCGAGTATCTCATTTCATACTCAGTGAATTTCTTACTGAGGTAATATATCGCCTTTTCTTTCCTTCCTGTCTCATCGTGTTAGCTGAGCACACATCCCATTGAATTATCGAATACCATCAAACACAGAATTAATGGTTTATCAGGACTGGGTGGCATTAGTACTGGAGTATTAGACAAGTATTGTTTAATTCTGTCAAAAGCCTTCTGGCATTTGTCATCCCAAATGTCTGGGTTATGTTTCTTAAGAAGACGAAATATGGGGTCACATTTCTCAGTCAATTGCAAAATGAATCGGCCAATATAATTTAGTCTTCCTAAAAAACCTCGAATTTCCTTTTGAGTGCGCGACGAAGGCAATTCTTGTATAGCCTTGACTTTATCCGGGTCGACCTCAATTCCCTTTTCATTAACTACGAAACCAAGCAGTTTTCCTGACCTAGCCCCGAAAATACATTTGGTTGGATTGAGCTTTAGCTGAAATTTCCTCAACCTCAAGAACAGTTTCCTCAAAACCTGTACATGCTCCTTTTCCGTTCAGGATTTTGCGATCATGTCATCGACGTAGACCTCGATCTCTTTGTGCATCATGTCGTGAAACAAGGTTACCATGGCTCTTTGGTATGTTGCTCCCGCATTCTTTAACCCGAATGACATCACCTTGTAACAAAAAGTTTCCCACAAGGCTATGAATATGGTCTTTTCTATGTCTTCAGGATGCGTCTTTATCTGATTATATCCAGAGAAACCATCCATGAAGGAGAACAATGAATAACCTGTCATGTTATCCACTAAAGTGTCGATGTGAGGCAGTGGGAAGTTGTCTTTTGGGCTGGCCTTGTTTAAGTCTTTGTAATCTACACACATCCGTACTTTTCCATCTTTCTTACAGGGATGACATTGACTACCTATTTTAAATAATTCACCATTTGTAAGAACCCAGCATCAAATTGCTTCTTGACCTCTTCTCTTATCTTTACTGTAAAATTGGGTCTCGTCTTTCGGAGCTTCTGTTGAACCGGCTTGCATTCTTCTTTTATGGGGACACGATGTACCGCAATATTGGCCTCAACCCATGCATGTCTTGATATGACTATACGAAGACATCTTTGAAATCCAGTAAAAGTTTAACGAGATCCTGCCTTGTTTCCTCATTTATGCAAGTGTCAATTTTCACCTCTTTCCCCTCTTCTAGAATCACATTCTCAATTGTCTCTTTGTGAGGTAGAATCGGCTTCTCTTCCCGCTCTACATCCTTAACAAATCCGAGGATAAACTACAATCACCGTCATCTGTAAAATCCTGAGATCCCTCTAAGTACATATCTCGTTCTCAAGGGAGTTCTGGGTCTATAGCAGCGTTGCTCATGACATCGATATCCGGGGACCTATTGTAGGTATGAAAGAATACCCAAAGAAACCAATGAATCTAAGAATAACTTATTTGCATGGTATGATTATGAATGAAATGAGAGAATAAATAAATAAATAATATTTGCCCGGCATGAAACACAAAAATGTATTTTTTATTGAAAATAAATATGTTTGAACATGAGCCTATTTCACAAAAGATTCTTATTGTTTCTAGGCTTAAAACAACAAGTGTGTTTTGAACATTACTCTGTGTTAGCTCTAAAAACTACAAGGATTTCCTCCGTAGTCCAGTTGTTCAGAACACTTCCAGGCTCATAGGGGCGAATGCTCGCTAAGTTTCTTTCCTTCGATTCCTCTTCAAATATAGTGTTGATGCTCAAAGTTTTCATTATAGCCATTCCTTCTCTTGTCATCCCCAGTTTAGGATGGATATGTAACAGCCCGGTTTAGACCCTAGTCGGAACAGTGGTTTCGAGACCATAAATTCGAGGTCAGAATGATAATTTAATATTATTTTCTATGTGAATAGTATGTGATATAGTCTGTGTGAAAATTCTGTGTGGTAATTTTATCGACTGTGTGCCGAAATAAGAGAAGTACTTAATTGCATAATGTGTAAAAGCTGTGTGCTGATTTATACGTGTCAAATTGCGGATGGCTTTTTAAGGTGGAGGCCTTATGAGGTAATTAGTCCATTTTCAAGTTAGTGGATGGTTAAATGACTTATAAACCATAATGTTAATTTGTCTTTTATGTTAATAAAAGGTGAGATGTGTCATTTATGTATTAAAATGTTATAATAATAAAACAAAAAGATGGAAGTGGTCATTTTATATTCATCCATTTTCCACTGAAATTAGAAAGAAAAGAAGGGAGAAAGCTTGTTAAATATTTGGCACTTGCTCAAGCAAATTAAGGTATGTTTGAGCTCGGTTTTTAATAATTTCTATGTTTTTGTAATTGTTGCTTTGTACTCTACAAAACCCATGCTCAAGTTTTGTGAATTGGTGATGTTTACGAAATGTGCCATTGATGAAATGGTGAGCTTTGTGATGAGTGTTAGTGTTAAATGAAAGATATGTGTTTAATGAACATGTTTTGTTCTTGGAGTTTTGATGAATTTAGTGAATTAGGGCTAAATTGAGAAAATAGCATTTTGAAGGATTAAAATGTGAAATAAATGAAGTGTGAGGGTTTGTATGAACACAAGAAAAATTCGGCTAAGCTTGTGTTAGGTGAAATTTTGTAAATTTGATGATTTTGTGAATTAGTGACTAAAGTGTCGAAATGTGAAAATGTGAGGGCTATTTTGTAAAATGCCCTAAATGTGTGTGTGTGGAGTAATTGAATGAGTTGGTGATTGAATGGATTGAATTTGAATGTGTATAGACCAAGAGAAGAGAGGTTCGGATCGAGATCGAGGCAAAGAAAAAGTGCTCGATTAATCAACCGTTTCGGTATTTTGACATCCGAGGTAAGTTCGGATATATTACATGTTATTAAGATATGTTTTAGTATTATGAAATAAATATGTATATGTGTATCAAATCGAGATGCTATGTGCAAGATTTAGTTGATGGCACTAAGTGTGCGAAATTGAAATTGAAATGGAAATGAATAGTACTGTGTGTGCGATGTTATGGAAGCTTCGGATTATTGATGTGGCACTGTGTGTGCGATGCCGAGATAAGTTGGTTGAAAGATTAAGCACTAAGTGTGCGATGACTAATAAGTTTCAATCATGTAGATGGCACTGAGTGTGCGATTAAAATTGAAAGAAAATCATAGGAAGATCGACTTGTAATATCGAGCATTGAGTAGCTTGGAAATTGAATAACTATGTGTTAGCTAAGGTATGTATCGAACCTTTGTGGTTGATGATTTATAGATGATGCTATGGATGGATGAATGAGTATTTTAACTATAGATAATATGGTATGAATATAAGAGAATTAATCTATGTGATGGTTATTGTAAACATTGGTTTGATTTGATGATACGATTGTATTATATTTCGAACTTACTAAGCTTTAGAAAGCTTACTGCGTGATTTGTTTCTCTGCTTTACAGAGTCAGTAAAGCTAGCTCGGGTCTGGGAATCGTCAGCATCTCAATCACACTATTGGCAATCTATTTTGGGTACTTTTGGAAAGATGTATATAGTTGAAATTTGGCATGTATAGGCCAGTTATTTGGTACATATTTGTGGTGTGTAATTAGCCATGTAATGTTGCTAAATATATGGTTGCTTCAAGCATGAATGGCTTTGTGATACGAGGCATATTTTGGTATGGTTTATGGTTGAAGAGAATGATTTATCAATGGTAAAATGCTAGTATAATTTAGTGAAATTGTGAAGGAATAATGTTTAGTATTGAATGTGTTCAAGTTGTATATGTTTGGTTTTAAGTTGATATGTTTGAGAGTGAGTTTGTATGAGTTGATAGATTCATCATATGATAGGAAATGGTTGCCACAATGTGTGTATAAACATGCTTAAGTGTGCTTGTAGTGATTGACCCATGTGGGTGGCATTTTGGCCTTTTAAATGGCCTATTTTTTCCACACGGTTGTGGCCCACGGGCGTGCCTAGTGACCGTGGGCGTAAGTCAGTATATGGCCTAAGAGCACATGGCCATGGCACACGGACGTGCCTGGTAGCCGTGTGGTTTTTGACAGGATCAACCACAGCTAAAGTACACGGGCGTGCTTGATAGCCTGGAGCAAAGGTCAGTTTTGACCACGGAGAGGATACACGGGTGTGTCTAGCAGCAGTGGGAGGCACACGGCCTACCCCCAAGGGCGTGTATCCCCTGAAACCTAGAAAAGTTTTAAATTTCTGAGAAGTTTCTGTATGTACTTCGGTTTAGACCCGACCCCTCTCTAGCATGTGTTTAAGGTCTTATACACCTTAATAAGGGACTAATTGATTATGTTTGATGTATTATGATGATGATTGACTTTGTGTCATAATTGGATTGTAAATAATCCTATTGTTCGGTAATGCCTCTTAACCCTATTCCGGCGAGGGTTTCGGGTTAGAGGTGTTACAGGATAATTCCCCCCGATACGAATATATTGGATATATGGGGAAAAGTCATTGATCCTCATTTGACCTCAGCCCCCCTCAATCGTGCTCTTCATCTCTCTTGCTTCCTCCAGTTCTTCCTTCCTCTATTTGGCGACTTGCCTATGCCCCAAGCCAAAACGATCGTGTTTGCCAACCAAACCCGGCACTTTGACCTGTCCATGGAGGTATTTTTTGAGTCCCCTCCCAGGCAATGCTCCTTTTCCTACCATCAGTCGCAGGCTCATCCACGTAGCTTTGGATATTTTTGGCACTGGGACCTTGCCTCCTTCGATGATAAAAGTTGCATTTACGAACTCTAATGACTGAAAGAAACACTCTATCGCCTCAGTATCATTTTCTATGTACGGCGTATTACTAGTAACGGAAGCGATAATGTCCTCTTCCGCATTTATAGTTATCAGCCGACCCTCTATCACCAACTTTAACTTTTGGTGCAAGGATGATGGTACTGCTCCTGCCGAACGAATCCAGGGCCTTCCCAATAAACCATTATAAGAGGGCCTAATGTCCATCACGAGGAAGTCTACCTCGTACGTATTTGGTCCGATCAGAAGGGGTATCTCAATCCTTCTCATTACTTTCCTTTCAGTGCCATCGAATGCTCTCACTATGTTCTGGCATGTTTTCATATGAGAGCTATCTATAGGCAACCTGTTCAACATAGATAGGGGCAAGACATTCAATGCCGATCCACTGTCAATTAATACCCCCGGTAGCGTATACCCTTTGCATTGGGTAGTGATGTGCAGAGCCTTGGTGGATCCCATGCCCCCTGGCGGTATCTCATCGTCACTGAAAGAAATGAAGTTATCGTCGCTTATGTTGCCGACGAGGCAGTCTAGCTTATTCACCGAAATGTCATCAGTGACATAGGTTTCATTCAATACCTTCATCAGCGCATTACGGTGTATCTCCGAGTTTAAAAGCAAAGCCAGTACAGATATGTGTGCCGGCTGCTTGTGCAACTGTTCCACGACACTATACTTACTGTGTTTTAGGAATTTCAAAAACTCTTTGGCTTCATTCTCAGTTACTGGCTCATTAACCAGTGGTTCTGACCTTTCTCCCCCTGTTCAATCATCAGGGACTTCCCATTTTCAGGTTCGACTTTCGTATTTAGCATGCTGGCCGGACTCTCATTTCCCGAGCATGTCACATTACAGCTGTAATTCAAGGGCACCCTTTTGCTATCCTTATAAGGAAAAGCCACGGGTCTCTGAATTACAACTCTCGGTGTCGTTTTTGCCTCGACTTCATTGACTTTCAGTCTTGAGATGATCACCACCGATCGATTGACCTCAGTGCCCTTCTCTACCGACTTTCCTCCTATGGTGCACACGTCCTCCCTTTTAGTGAACTCAAAGAACTCTAGCTCCTTATTGTTTATTAGACCCTGCATTAGGGCCCTGAATTCATTGCACCTCTAAATCTCATGGTCCTCCTCCTCGTGAAACTCACAATAGTTCCTCGTTTCTCGGGATTTACTCTCTACATCTTGCATGATTAAACCTCTTTCCACCATTCTTCTCCAGACCTCTCTTAACGGGGTTCTTACTTTTACAACATTCAACTTGATTCTTTTTCCCGCATTCTTGATTATCGCGTTCACCCCATTATCAGTGTGACTGGGTAACGAATTTTCTACACCAGGCGCATCATCAAACTTCACAATGCCCATTTTGATGAGCTTTTCAACTAGCTTTTTAAAAGAGAAGCAATTCTCTATCGAGTGTCCCATTATCCCCGCATAGTATTCATATTGAGTACTTGCGTCGTACCATTTGGGGTATGGGGGTTGCAACGGTTTTAAGTAGACAGGGGATACAACGTGCGCATCAAATAGACTTTTGTATAGCTCTCTGTATGTCATTGGAATGGGAGTAAACTGGAGCTTCTCCGCGTTTTGCTTTGTATTAGGCTCTTATCTTGGTGAAGGTTGCTGGCCCATGGCCACCGCTCTCGGTTGATTTAGCATAACCCCCGCTCACATTGCCAACCTTGTTTTCTCTTTTCTTCGGGGCTGACCTCCTAGTACTTTCCCCAACCTCTATTTTTCCGCACCTTGTTACATTCTCTATCATTTCCCCGAACATCACTATGTCCGCAAAACTCTTAGTTGCACTTCCCAGCATGTGATTAATAAAAGGTGCCTTCAAAATATTAATGAAAAGTATGGTGGTTTCTTTTTCCAAAAGTGGGGGTTGGACTTACTAGCGACTTCCCTCCACCTCTGAGCATATTGCCTGAAACTTTCATTCGACTTTTTCTCCATGTTCTGTAATGTGATCCTATCAGGCCCTATGTCCTTCACATGGCCATATTGCTTCATGAAGGCTTGTGCTAAGTCTTTCCATGATTTGACTTGGGTACGACTCAGCTGATTGTACCATTTGGCCGCAGTCCAAGTCAAACTGTCCTGGAAACAATGAATTAACAACTGATCATTATTGACATGACCAGTCATCCTCCGACAAAACATCATGATGTGGGCCTCAGGGCAGCTGTTTCCGTTGTATTTTTCAAATTCTGGCACTTTAAACTTCGGAGGGAGCACTAAATCCGGAACCAAACTCAACTTCTTAGTATCCATTCTACACTGATAATTGTGCTTTCCAGTGGACAAAAAAAACTATTTTTTTATGCTATGACTCTTCCGTATACGTCTGCTTTGGTTTGAATGGGCATTCTGAAGAAACTTCAGTTTAGTTCTGCTATAGAAAAAAGAGGATTCTTGGATTGAGCTTTTTCCTCCCGACGAGAAAGCTTTTATTCTGCAATTCATTTCAAAAGACTTCAATCGGTACACGCAAAAAATAGGCCAATTCAGCAGCTTTTTGTTCAATTTCGCGTCGTGAATTTCTCCTTCAGCCATTTGTATCGGTCTTCTAGTTGTCTTGGGAGTTCCCCTTTTGCCTTTTCTATCTCCGCCATGTCATCCGGATCAGGGACACCGGGATTTGCTGGATTGTCTCCAGTGCCTAAGCCTATCGGGAAGTGTGTTAACGCTGAAACGTCGACTTGATACTGAGGACTGATATTGAAGGACACCCTAGGTGGGTATGCATTGGGCTGCGCTGGGGTATTTGTCGGGGCGAAACTCGGTGGATAGACAGGGTCTTCACTGTCATCTCTGGGGTTGACCATAGGGCTCTTTCCTTTTTCTGGCCCTCCAAGCAGTAACTGTGTTAACTGATTTACCATGCTCTTTTGCGATTCTAACATCTGATCTCATGTCCTGTTGAATCTTGGTCAGTTGCTCTTGCATTTGAGCTTGCAGCCAGTCCTGCATTTCCTTCTGCATTTGTTCCAGTTTTTCCAACCTTTGATCCATAACTTTAGTTTTTCTTCTTGTGTAATAATAATGTTCTAGGGTAACTATAATACGATTTTTAATTAATTAGGATTCTTTTGTGAAATTTAATGCACATGATGCGATGTAATGCAAATGAATGATATGAATACAAAGATAAAAGATGTTGATTCTGGTTCAATTTCTTTTAGAATAACTTTATAATAAAACAAAATCCTTTACATAAAACAAAATCATATATATGACCTAGCCTTCATGCTCAAAGCTTTAACTTTCTTAAGAAGCCAAGCTAACTCTCGAACCCGATCCGACTCTAGCTCATATTTTACACTTAATACATCAGCCTGAACCGCTAAAGCTTGTAAATGATTGGCCACTTCTCGTATCTGAGCCATAGCTTCGCCCATGACGTAATCTCTTTCTCTAACCTGGTCTTGAGATCGTTGAAATTGTTCTTCCCATCACTCGTTATCTGCCTCGAATAGCTGCAGCTGGAGTTCACTATTTTACAGTGCCGTTTTGAGCTCTCCCACTTTTCCTTTCAAATTTTCAATCTTGTTTAGGCTTGTTTCCAGCTTCACCGTAGAGTTACGGCTTCGACACAATGCCTTCTCTAGTTTTGCTACTCGAGCTCTTAACATCTCCTTTTCGCTTTAGTTCTCAAACACAGTCTTTTTCAAAGTATCCTCTCGTGCTTGAGCATCATGAAACCTCTTCTTCCACTGATCGACCTTAGCCTTCTCTTCTTGAATTTCTTGATGCCATTGTTCTGAGGTTTTCCCCAACCCAACAGTTCTCATCGATGAATGCAACTTTTTGTACTCCGTCTTCAAACTGTCCAAATCTTCCTCGACCTTCCTCTTCTCTTTTCTCAGTTTCTCAGCCTCTAATTTCTGGACATCAATATCTAACCTCAAATGCACTTTTTCTTCCTCCAGTTGTTCTATCGTTTTTTCTAACTCCAAATTTCTATTTTCGAAGTCATGTTTTATGATTTCCAACTCGAAAGGGACTATTTGTAGGTATTCCTCCATTGGTCGAGCACCATCTTGTCTCGGTCTAGGGATATTATCATTGATTCTTCTACTCTGCCACGCATCATATTCGAGGGTCGTCATCGGACCTACAACAACTCTTTTCATCCGACGAGTCTGATTCCAGGCATTAGAAATCTCTCGAACCTTTTTCTTATAAATATCCCCCTTATACGAAAATTCATACTGAGCTAGCTCGTGTGGCGCCGGTATAAACTGCTTTGTCATGTATTACCTCAACACGAGCAAATGGGCATATCCAACGGCTCCCCAAATTCCAAGCAAAGGTACCCAGTCAAAATTCCCACATCGATAGAGGATTTCGTCAGGAACCATCCAAGGGGCTCTCCACTCAACATCTTCCTTCTGAAGGTTTTGAAAAATTGCTGACCACCTTTCTTCTGATATGCCGTCCCTCATTGGCGTACCTGTTACTTCCTTCAATGGGGAATAATCCTTAGAGAACACTCAGTATGAAACTTTGTCAACCTTCCAGTAATGACCATGGAACCAAACCAACAATAATTGCGTGCATTCGATGAATCTATCTTCACCTACCTTCCGACATGCACTCAAAGATCTGAATGTCTCGGCAAGAATTGTTGGTACCGGTGTAACCCCCTTATCAAGTCGATCAAATAGGTCAGCAATTGCTTCGTCTATATGCCTCAAAGCTTTGGGGAAAATTACCAAACTATAGATACTTAAGGCGAAGATGTCAACTTTCCTCTTTATATATGTATGTGCTATAATCAAGTCCCTCAAGCTCACCCAAGGAATGCATTTTCCTTCACCTTTTTGCTAAATTTGGGCTGTGACCCACTGTTCACTCATCCCGGTAATACTCATCAGCTTCTTTACAAAAGTTGTATATTAACGGCCCTGGAATAAGCTTTGTCAACTTGAACCTTTGGACAATGAAGCTAGGCTGTGTATTCTTCCATAGTAGGCGTCAAGTCCACTTTTCCAAACATGAAACAGCTATACGCGGGGTTCCAAAACTGAGTCATAGCCCGAAATAAGTGTTTGTCCATTTTGATGTCAAACAGGTAGGGTAGATCACAATAATTACAATAGAATAGCTGCTTAGTCTCATCATCCCAACGGGCCCATATATCTCTTAATTCCTGGAGTTCATTCTGTGTCACACTGATACGAGTGAAGTCCCACAACTCCGACGTATATCCCTCGGCTAGAATATCCCCTTTCTCAAGTTGCATCTTCTCTGACCATATACGGACAGCCGCATTATCCTCTATTTTATCAAGAAGTTCGTTCTCCATGACAAACTTTCTAATTTAGTAACCAAACAGGACTCGACACCTTTTTAATATGAAATGACATGTAATCATAGCCAAAACACAACAAGTTAGTATCGAATAATAGCAACCAAAGCAAATAGAAAAAGTGTAAAACATCTATATGGGTAATCGCTAAGGTTCAGCGTAGCTCTATCTAGGGTGGGCTCTTAAGGATCACTATATATGGCTTAGTTTTAAAGGAAGGATACCTGAACCAGCAGATTCTTCAATCCTCACCCATTATAGGCTCATATGGATCGAGTTCAGTTCAGGGGAATACATTTCCCTATGGCCATGTGGAGGTGAAAACCTCACGAATGTATCCCAGAAGCAATCCACTAGCTCATGCGGAGGTGAAAACCTCACGAAGGCATAGTTTCTCACTCCCACTTAAAAGGTGTGACCACAACGGTCATGCAATATGATACAAGAGTACCCTAGAAACTCAAATCACAACCAACTAAATGACCCAAACAAATGTAATAAAAAAATTGTAATTTTCAAATCTGATTTTCAACTTTCGTCAAAAGGAAAAAATTAATCAATTTACGACTTGACTCTCTTACTTGCTCCCTAGCGGAGTTGCCAAGCTGTCGAAATTATTATTATTTTTTTTTTAGAAAATGGGTCGACTTTGGTTTTGAAAATGAAAACGAAAATCGGGAGTCGCCACCAATCTTTTTTGATGAGGTGTGATCGGGTCACCTTGTAATTTGGTCATGTTAATAATAAATTTAATTTATTAAAACAACAGTTTTGGTCTACGAAATTTAGAAAAAGAGATTCGGGAGTCGATTACGCACGAGGAAGGATTAGCACCTCGGGACGCCCAAAATTGGTACCTAATTGATTATTTGATGTCTTTATGCCGAAAATTTGAAAAGATTTTAAAATATGATCCTCTTTATTTAAAATAAATTAAATTGGATACCGAGACCTGCTTATTTCGAAGAAGTAAAATGTCACGTCCAGTGAGTTAGGATACGACGTTTCAAATCCTCAAAACTAAGCTTGTCTTTTAACCCTTAAAGCTAGTGCATTTAAAATTAAGAAGAGTATTCAATTATTGGGGTCAAATGAGAAATCGAAACCCAGTAAGTTAGGGCACAATTTCTCAAAATTTCTAATACAGAATATTGTTTTTGTTTTTTAGAAATCCTTATCTCGAGATAACAAAACGTCATATTCAGTGAGTTAGGACACAACATTTTGAATTCCCGAGAATAAGTTTTTATTTAACTTGTGTTTTAATTTAAAAATAATTGGTTCTTTAGACTCGATGAGAAAAATTAAAATCCAGTAAGTTAGGGTACAATTTCTTTCGAATATTAGAATACGAAGTAATTGCTTATTTCAAAAAAATTAGATAAAATGTGATATGATTTTATAATAAAATGTAAAATGAATTACAATACTAATTTGTATAACAAAATAACGATGATGACAATAAAATATGAATAACAATAATAAAAGTAAAAAAAATGAAATACAATAAAATAAATGCTAAGGTGAATAATCTACATAAAATAATAGGTAGAAAAAAATAAACAAATAAACAAAATAAAATAATACCAAAAATAAAAACTAAGGGTAAATCAATAAATAAATACTATAAATAATAATAATAATAACAATAATAATAAATTATAATAAAAATACATTAATAAACAAATAATAATAGTAAAAATAAATAAATTAAAAGTATAATAATAATAATAGTAGTGAGAATAATAAAATAAATAATCTAATATTTGAAAGCATATAAAAATAATAAATAATGAATAAAAATAATCATAATGAAAATAATAATAATAAAAAGTAAAGTCTAAAAGATATTCAACATTAAATATCAATTTAGTAAGAATAATATAATAATAATAGTAATTATAATAATGATGATAATGATGATAATAATAATAATAATAGTAATAATAATTAATTTTAATAGTAAAAATAATCAGGAGGAAAAAAAGGACTAAATCGAATTTAAAACAAATGTTTGGGGTAAAAACCAAAAAAAATAGGAAAATATGGCCAATTAGGGACTAAATAAAACACGCGTAAAAATGCGAGGACCAAAATGGGAAAATTCCCATGCCATTTAAACGTCACCATTCTTTTGGGACTAAAATGAAAAATAAATAAAATTACGAGGCCAAATCAAACGTAAAAAAGGATTCAATTGAAACACGCCTCAAAAGCGGAAGGACTGAGGGTGCACATAGACCCTCAATCCAAAAACATGCGGATCCTTGGCGGTATGGGTCGGGTCGCGGGTCGGAGCTCAAAACGACCGTTTTGGCATCGTGCATTGGCCCAAAACGGCGTCGTTCTGTAGGGCCTATTTAAGTTAAAAATTTTCAAAAAAAAAATTCATTTTCAGCCATCTTTAAAAAAACCAAAACTTTTTCCCCCTTTTGTCTCAAGCCCGAATTCTGGCAAGACTCTGGGGCCGATCGCCGCCGTCCACCGCCATCGGTGTCGCCATGCACGGCGGCCGGAGGTCGAAAATAGGTATTTCTTTCTTTCTTTCTTTTTTACTATTATATTTAGACCCTTTGTATATAAAAAAGCTTTAAAAAATGAAAAATACAAGAACAAATTTGAAAAGAAGAAAAATAAAATAAATAAAATAAAAAAGATGAAAAAAAACCTTTTCTTTTGCTGATTTGGTCTTTGTTTCTTTTTATTGATATCTATTCGTATTGTTAAAAAAAAAATCCCCTTTTACATGTTTTGTTTCGGCTTTTATAGCCCTTTATTTACAACCGATTTTCCCCGTTTTGTAGGTATGTGATGGAGAAGGGGACTTCACATGAGCGTGGTGGAGGTGCGCACGACGCGGAGAGGCGAGACGTGCGGCGCTGGGGAAGCCGCTGGAGAAGCAAAGCTGGCTGCTAGGGTTTCAAAGTTTTTTTTTTTTTTTTTTAAGTTGTGGGCTAGGTCTCGGTTTGAGTCTGGGGCTATTGGGCTAAAATTGGGCTGGTGTTTATTATTTTTGTAAGTGGACGGTTTTTTAATTTTTTGGACTTTATGTTTATTTTTGGTTTGTTTTTGGGTCCGGGCAAAAAATTGGGCTCTACACCTACCATCTGTTTGATCAAAGATCGAGAAGACAAAAATTCAAATTTTTCATCTTGATTTAAAAAATGAAATGGAAATGCAATGTGACTATCACGAGGTGGATTATCAGGAGCACTCGGTTGGGAAGGAGAATGGACTGATTGCGCGGGCTTCTTTTAAGGACATGCTGATTAGATCTAAGAGGATGACGGTACCTGAACTTGACACTTTTCCTAATTTGGTATCTAAACTTTTTTGGGTCCAATTTAGTATCCAAACTTGACACTTTTTTCCTAATTTAGTATTAAACTTCACAATTTTTCCTAATTTGATACTTAATCTTTTTGGGGTCCAATGTTGTGCAATTATTAGTAAAATAACAGTAATATAAAACTTTTTATATTAATCACAAGATTGAACAAGATCAATATTAATGCATATATATATATATATATATATATATAACTGGAAAATAGAAAACAAAATTAAATTGAAATGGTAGTTGAGGCCTATTTAGACAGTCTCCTTAAGACAGATTCAACTACTCTCTTGGGTGCTAGAGAAACGTCGATTGGCTGTCTTCTAGTATACAACAACAAGATGACCTTAATTAAATCAATTGTGTAGATATTTTAACATATTTCCATAAACGACGTTAATAAATGCTAAAGTTAAAACTGTTTAAAAAATTTATTTTAATATTTTCAATATTTTGAAATATTTTTAATTAATATGCTCAAATTTTTAAATTATTTTTTTCAACAAATATTTGTACATTAAACTTTTTAAACAACTTTAATTTTTTTAAATTGTTACAACTTTTACTTAAATATTTAAAAAGTGATTAAAATATGTTAAAAGCATACTGCAAATTTTTAATTAAAAAATTATAGTAATTTAAAACTATTAACATGATATTTTCAAATTATTTAAAACTATTTATATTTATAAATCTTTTTCAATAACATAGTTTTTTTTTTTCAAAAACTAATTTAAATTTAAAAATCTATATAAAATATATTTAAAATATCATACAAATAATCATATTCAAAATAAAATTTAAGTGGTTTATATATTATTTTGATTGATACATAAAATTAGTTCATGCATCGCATGGGTATTCAAACTAGTTATATATATATATATATATGTTGTGTTCATATTATTAAAATTTGATGTGTGGCAATATGAAAGAAAGCATTCGTGGAGGGAAAATTGCAACATAAATCTCTTCTATATTTTTAATATAATTTTTAATGGTGTTCTGTAAGTTATAATTTCATAATTAGTCCTTTCAATTTTTTATATTTAATAATTCAACTTACAATTTTACATAATAAACCACTATAAATTTTAAAATTGTTGAAAAGTATTTTTTAAATTTATCACTATTTTTACAAATTAATAATTATTTAAAAATATAAATATTATTATAGTAAATTATTTAGTGATTACAATATTCAAATTTAAGTAACAGGCTACATTTACTAATTAATAATTAAAATCAAGTTACAAACTATGAAAGTAGACTTTGACACATACTATAAATATTTATATTTCAAAAATTATTTTAAAATATTATTTATTTAAATTCATTCTAATTAATTATCATGTTTTTAAAGTTAAACTTATATATTATGATGTTTTGATTTCATAACCATATTATTAATTAAACTTTACAGATTTTATGAAAAATATAAGAAATAATTAGTTTTATTAATATATACAATCAACCCATGCGAAAGAAAACTTGTATTTATATATTATAAGGTCCTTAAGTTTTTAATGTGTTCACATTATAAAAATTTGACACGTAGCAAAGAAAGAAAGTAAACATCTGTAAAGGGGAAAAATACAAGATAAACCATTTCGCATTTTTTATATAATTTTTAATGGTGTTTTACAAGTTATATTTGCATAATAAGTCTTTCCCGGTGACAAAGTCAGATGGTTCTACTCCGATAGCCTGCACGGATGGTTTGTGTGTAATTTGCAAAACCAACATAGTTTTGTCAATAGGAGATGTAGATTGGCCTTGCTTGTTCGGAATGATCGCATGGCACATTTGGAAGAACAAAAATCTTTTCACATTTCAGGGAACGTCATGGAGTGCTTGTGAGACAGTTAAAAGTTCTTATAGTTGGGCAAAGCAATATGCGTCTTTACATAAAGATGACCCACACGGGAGACAAGAAGCTATGTTGGCAGTCTCACTGTCAGATGGATGGATTCGATTAAATATCGGTGGTGCTGTTAAGGTAAATTCCGGACTTGCTGCTGTCGAGGGAGTCTTGCATGATCAGAACGGAGAATAGATTCTAGGCTATAATAGATGTTTGGGAGAGTGCTCAATCTTTGAAGATGAGCTATGATGCATCTTAGATGGGTCAACTCTTCTTCGGGATTATGAAAGAGTGTCAATTTAGTCTGATAATGTGCAGGTTGTGAAGACTATCTAGGACTTCTCATCGAGGGCACCAAATTCTACTCTGATCAGACGAGTTCATCAACTTTTGTTGAAGGATAGACAGTGGATCTTACAACACGTCCCTAAAGAGGATAACAATTATACTGACTACCTAACCAAAATGGCCTTCGGGAGGGAAGAGGGTCTACAATTGTATGGGTTCCTCCAAGGGAGATTTCCCTTAGTTTAGTTTAATCTTCCTTTTTGTTTATTTCTCACAAAAAAAAATTAAGTCTTTCCAATTTGCTTATATTCAATAATTCAACTTACAACTTTACATAAAAGCCATGGTAAATTTTAAAACCGTTAAAAAATCTTTTTAATTTTATTTTTATTTTTACAAAGTAAATACACTATTAAAATTGAAATAGATATTTAAAAATATAAATAATATTACAATAAATTAATTAGTTTTCGTAATATTTAAATTTAATTAACAATCTACATTCACTAATTAATAATTAAAATAAAGTTAGAAACTATTTATAAAAATAGAATTTTACACAATCTACTAGTATAATATTTATATTTTTAAAATAATTTTAAAATATTTTTTATTTAAATTTAGTCTAATATAAATTATCATGATTTTAAAATTAAACTTATATATTTATATACTTTAATTTCGTAACCATATTATTAATGAAACATTACAAAATTTATGAAAAGTTTTAAGAAACAATTAAATGTAATTTAGTTAATATATACAATCAACTTGTGCATCGTACGAGTAAAAAAACTAGTGTAACATATTTATAGTGCTAAATCTTAATTTTAATTGGTATACAATTGTAACACTAATCTAATATTAATTAATCTAAAATAATAAATGTAACTGAATTTCAATAGTGATATGATTTTATATAAAAAAATTATCTTTTAAATGTACACCATGTGACTAATAATTGCACATATTTTACATCCAAAAATTTAGTATTTTGCGTGATCCTTAAGTAAAATATTGCATTTTAGTTTAGATTGCCTATTTCGAGTCACATTTTTTTTTATTTATCTTTTTAATGTTTTCTTTTTATTTTATGTATTTCTTAAATAATTGAATTTTATTTCAAGTCACATTTTCTTTTATTTATCTTTTTAATGTTTTCTCTTTATTTTATGTATTTTTTAAATAATTTAATTTTAATTAAGTGTTTCTGAACTTGAAATAGGTGCACAGAAGCTTGAGGCTCGGGTTCTGAGACCATTAGAAGATTAGACGAAAAACAAAGGAAAAGCAAGGAGTTTGGAGCCCCGACACAGTAATTTGGCACCCCCGCATGCGAGCAACAGTGCCCCAGCCTCAACCGACACCCTGGTGCAAGAAGAGAAGCACCTACGTCGGTGCCCTTGTGCTGCCTAGCGCCCCTACGCCACAACCCGCATGCCCCAGCACCGGATCACCTTGTTCTGACTTGAATTTTCGCATTTTGATCATGTTCCAAGGGTGTTTTGGTATTTTATAGGTTTTATGACCTAAATCAAGTTTTTGTTACCTAATTTAGGCTGAAAAGAATTTGGAGTGAGGACTTTTGATTGTTTAGAGATTAAATAGCTATTTTTGTTTATTTTGCGTTCTTTCAATTTCATGACTTGCTAAACTCTCCTTTTCTAGTTAAAGGTTTTGTCGAAGCTTGATTTAATAAATTCATGAGACTTATTGCTCTTTAATTCTTCTTTGTTCTTTGGTGTTCATGCATTTTTTGTTATAATTACAATTGCTCAGGTTTATTGAATGTCTAGCAAGTGTTCAATAGCTTAGAATGGTTGTCGAGTCAATTAGAATAATTAAATTTGTAATTGTTTAATTCATTCTAATACCAATGAAAAATTGCTTAACTCGTTTATGTCGTAATTGTCGATTATGTGGTGTGGTGTGGATGTGCGATTTAGCTTAAATGAATCCTATTGAGGTAAGTTTGTTACTTAGAATTAGGTCTCTTTAATTCTTAATGCTATCGGTAAGTTAAATCTTGGGCGTTGAGTTGCGAGGTTATTTATCAGTTAGGGAAGTAATTTTAAACAAGTTGTTGCTTGGTTACCAAATAGGTAAGTAGAGATTGGTTATCCGACGTTGAGTTAGTAACTAGAACTAATTTACTAAAGGCGTTGAAGTTATATTTGTGCCGATGGTCGAATTCATAAATCAAACGAAGATTAACCTTTGACTAGAGCTTTTTCCAATCGATTTTTCTAAAAATTTTAATTATTGCTTTCTTCAACTTAAGTTTTCATTTTTAATTTAGTTTTAATTTAATTTTGAGTTTTTGATTGCATACAAATCCCCTTTTATTTTATTTTTATTATTTTTGCTTAAAGAAGTAAAGTTATTATTGATTTATGTGGATACGACTCTACTTGTTGCTTCTACGAATTACTTTTTTTTGTGTAGGTTTTATTTTTATAGATCTCGACAGCCTAACAATGACCAATGAATATAAGTTGGTTTGATTTTTATTGTTTGTTCAACATGATGACAAAATCAATGATGATTTAACATGCTACATCAAATAACTGTTACATCATTAACGACAATTGGCGGCTTAGTGACTAAAATGTTACAACATGTTAACGTAAGTGATTAAAACGTAACGTTTCAAACATAAGTGACTAAAATATAACCTGAGGTAAACAAGAGTGACTATTTTAATAGTTTACCCTTAATATAATTATAAAATCTAATTGGAGATGATTTTATCTAAAAATAATTTTTAAAGTTTAATACGAATATAAAGTCTAATTCAATATTTTTTATAATTTCATCTAAAAAACTATTATTAATGTTATTTTAGTATTACAATGAAAATAAATATTTTGGTTGATTAAAAAAATTTCAAATCTCGTCCTTTTATATATATATATATATATGATATTAAATTTTTAAATAAATATTTTTTGATCAAAATAAGATAATACAAATTCAATTATTTTCAATTTAATCTCTAACTTTGTATTTATATTGAGTTTGATTACTAATTTCAAATTAAGAAAATTATCCTTATCGAGTTTTTTAAACTATATAAATGACTCGCATATTTTAAACTGTTTTGATTTATACAATTATTGTCTTTATTAATAAGTTTTATAATAATCCTCGTCCTCTCTTCTTTTTCTCATTATTGGATTTTGATTTTTAAATCAGATAAGTAAAAAGACTAAATTTTAAAATTCAGGGACTGGTGGAAGAATTAAACCAAAAGAATAATATACTACTAAATTCTTCTATCATACATCTAAAAAAACCCAGCTATTTGCGCAACAGTTAGCCTTTGCTCAATTCCAAACTTAATCCCTTTTCCCACTAAATGGAAGAAAGAATCACAGAGTAACTCAGCACTTCCCTCGACGAAACATGGTTGATTCGTTAATAATGTGGAAGATGAAAAGAAACTGTAGTTGGAACCCTTCACAAGCGACTAAATCTGGTTCCAATGGGGAAGTAAGTCATCGGGATCGGAGGGCTTTTCTTAGTGTTTCTTTCCTTCGATTTGGCTTTAACGTTGCTGGATGTTGGTGGAGTATTGTCACCTTGAGACGCCACCTTACTTGAACCGGAAAAACAACTGAAGAAGCTTCTAAAGGGATCCATGGAAATTTAATATTTGTGTGGTTTTTGCTGTGGAGTTGGAGCTAATAATAGTTTGGTGGTGGTAGTGGTGGTGATGGTGTTATATATATATATATAGCATGTAGTTTAGCAGGACATTTGTTGCGAATAACGCGGAAGGGAGGTGCATGCATCGTGTTATGCCGGTCGCTTTCAGGGGGTGGTGGTTGCAGACTTTCTTCGGCTGCATTTGAACGTGGTCAACAAGCAAAAGTGGAAGATCAAAGTTCAGCCCCACCTTGTGGAATCTCATTACTTGATGGCTATGTTTGGCATTTAACTCAAAATATGTAAGTTAGTTGAGTACATGTGAACCCTATTAGGAAAAAAAAGTTCAATAACTAAATGAATGTGAAATTGAAATTATTTTATGGATACTTTTCATCACATCATTTACGGTCTTTCTCCAATTATTTAATGACGAGAAATTATTTTGTACATTCTTTCCATCACATCATCTATGGTTCCTTTTCAATTATTTAATGGCATGTTAACAAATTTTTCTATGTTATTGACATATAATTATGGTAATTCTTCTCCCTGAACCCCAAACCATGGATCCCAAACCCTAAACCATGAACCTTAAACCCTAAATCCAAAATTTAAACCTTAGCCCTTAGATTCAAATCCTAACCCTGAATCTTGAACCTTAAACTTTGAACCCCGAACATGTTTGGGGTTCAAGGTTTAGGTTCCGATTCGAGGTTTGGATTTGAGTTTAGGTTTTATGATTTATGGTTTAAGTTTGAGGTTCAAGATTTAGGGTAAAAAATTACTAAAATTATGTATCAATAACATGAAAAAAAATGCTGAAATAATTGGAAAGAGACCATGAATAATGTGGTGGAAATGGTCTATAAAAAAATTCTCGATGATGTAGCCTCAATTTTCATTTTTATACAATATTTATATTTGTGTTATTTTTTAGTTTAAAATATTATAAATATATTGTTGCATGTTTTTATATAGATTCGATGTTTTCTTAATGCATGTCATATTTATATTATTTTGGGGTTGCAATGTGTTTTAGATGTGTTATAATATCGATTTAATTTTGTTATGTTTAAATTTATCTTATATTTTTAATGTTGATTAAATTTAAAGAAAAAAATAGTGATATTATGTTTGTAATAAAATTTACATATTGATTGTGTGTTTAATTATTCCACTTTGTTTGATATAATGTTTTAGTCCATCACATATTTTACTTAAGTTATTATGAGCATTTAATTTTAAATCCAAATTTATTTTTCGAAAATTAAATAATTACGCTTTGCAGTAACTTAATATAAATATCATAATTATCTTATTTTATTTTAGCAATAAAATGGCTTAATTAATCCTACCATAATATACTTGTTAAGAAAAAGGCATTGCTTAGTTGTGATTTGATTGAAGCCACCAAAATTCAAATTATGGCTTTTCATTGGGTGGGGGATAACTTTAATAATAGGTTATAGATTAGTTGTTTACTTAAAATATGCTAATCTTTTCAATAAAATAATTCTAAACATATTATTTTATATTAAAATTAATAAGTGGGGATGGGATGTAAAACAGATCATGTCATTTTAAATTTATTATTTTGAATATAATTTTAAAACAAATTAAATTTTATATAGTAAAAATATATATATAGTTTTGAAATTTCTAATGAATTTGGTGATGTATGTTTTTAATTTTAAGATAAAAATTCTTATTTTCTAAATTTCAAATTAATAAAAAATATTAAAATTATTTAAAGGTTAAAGTAAAAATACATGTCAAATTCTGTAGTAGTAATGTAATACTAATAAATAAGAGATTAGGCCCAAAACGAAGAAAAGGGAATGGTAGAGGTGGTCGGAAGCTCATGGTTATAGGCTTCAATCTCAAAGCAGGCAACAGTAGTGGACACTTCAGTTTCTTTATTCTAGGCCACTGCTTCTTCAACTCTTCGGTAGCACTACCAGTCCAATGAAAACAAAAATTCTTCTATTCACAAATTTTATCACACAAAAATCACGTATTTAGAATATAAGTATATATTTAAAAATGATATATAATAAATAATGAAATATAAAGTTTAAAATTAGTAATAACACAACTGCAATATGTATGAAATTAAAATATAGAAAAAATTAGTTTAATTTGTTACTAAAAAGAAATTTAAATAAGTAAATATATCATATTAAGAATATTAAATGTACTCCAATTGTTTATCATAGTATTTTCTGTTGAAAAAAATATGGACATCACATATATAATAAGCATAATTACATATTATTATTTACTATAAAAAATATTAGCCCAAATTAGATGTAAAGTGTGTCTCGCATTTCAGACAAAACAGAGTTGACGTCGTGACGAGGAAGAGTCATCGTCCCGACGATGTGATTATGACGCCCCAACGAGAAGTAATGCCATCTCCCAATGATAAGGCGATGGACATCCCAACGAGTCGATAGCGACGTCATGATGTGGTGACGTGTTCCCACTCAATTGGGTTTCTTCTCTTAGTTAAATTCTATTATATTTTCCCAGTTTAACTTTAATTATTTTAGGAATGTTTTAGTAATATTTGTACACAAAATTCAGCCTATAAATAGGCCTCTTAGCAACCCTAGATAGCAGAGAATAACAACTACAAAATTAAGAAAGAGTTTGTGGGAGTTTCAGGGAATCTTTGTATTTCAGGTTCAAGGTTTATTTGTTTCTCCATCTTGTACTTCCCTTTTAGGTTTTTGTCGTTTTAGTGAAGTTTTCTTTGCTCATGGTTTTTTATCCTCTTCTGAGGGGTTTTTCCATGTAAATATTTGTGTCCAATTTTCTCTATTTTCGTTCTTGTTCGTTGCATAATTCAGGTTTGACCCAACAAACTGATATTAGACTTGGTTCAATTTCCGTATTCAACCCGTTCAGAGATGGCAATGAGGTACCATATCGAGAAGTTCAATGGGATTATAAATTTTAGCTTGTGGCAAGTTCGGATGATGACAATTTTGGTTTAGAACTGTTTGAAAAAGGTTGTTACATGGAAAAAGTCCGCGAATGTGAATCAGGCAGAGTGGGAGGAACTTGATGAGAAAACATTGTCAACAATTCAGTTATGCCTCACTAACAATGTATTGCAGGAGGTACATTCGAAGGAGATTGCAGCAGCCCTATGGAGGAAATTGGAAGTCTTATCTATGACAAAGTTCCTTGCAAATCACTTAGTGTTAAAACAATGATTATACACATTCCAAAATGGTAGAGGGTGAGTCTATTAAGGCCCACATTAGTGAATTTTTCAGTCTCCTTAATAACCTAAAGAATGTCAAGATCAATATAGACATGAAGATCAGGCTATGTTACTACTTTGTTCTTTGCCCCATTATACAAAACTTTTAGAGAGACCATGATTTACGGTAGAAAGAGACTCGTTTGAGGACGTGAAGGGAAATCTTTTGAGTAAAGATAAAACCGACATCGAGTTAGGCTCAAAAAACAAGTTAGATGGGCAAGCCTCGATTTTGGTTACTAGAGGAAGGTAACTGTAACATCCCAAAATAGGACCTAGAAGTCTAAGCTTGGCGAACAGAGGTCACCAGTGGCTTTGGAGAAGCAGGGTTCGCTAATAGATTTAGTGAACTATGATCGCCAGTAAGCCTGATGAGTTGGAGTTCATCAGCAACACTAGTGAGATGGTGTACGCCAGTAGGTCTGGAAAGCTAATGTTCGATAGTTGGTCTGGCAAGTTGGTGTTCGCCAGTATGCTTGGTGAAGCAAGGATCGCCAGTAGGCCTAGCGAACTAGGATAGTTATTTTGGGTCAATAGTTAAAAGTATGAGTAGTTGAAGGGTAATTATACCAAAATTAGAAAGTCAACTTATTTTACAACACGATTCATGCACGTAACTTATTTCCTACTTCTATTGCGACTAGGGTATTCTAAGAACATTAGAACATTCAGTACATATAAATTAAGCCCTTTCCATTATAAATTTCATATTTTGATATCCAACAAATTTCTCTCAAATTCATCATCGACTATTCTATCATCAAGTTTTAAGAACCTATCGCTTAGCTCTTAGGATCTAAGGTAAGACTCTATTTCTCTTTTATGTTTAGAACTAATTAAGAAAGGTTCGCAAACAAAGGAAACTAGGTTCGTCAAGAGATTGGCACGTGAGAACCTAGGATTGTTTGTAATTATGTATGAGTTTTCATGTGTTTTGTCTGTTAGTGACTTTTTTTATGTTGACAGAACCATCTACAAGCAAGGACAAGGGAAAAGCAAAACTTGTCTAAAGTTTTTAACAAATTGGTGAGTGTTCAGGGATTGCCACATGTACGGGTGAACTATAATGTTAATCAGGAGCTTAGGGTTTTTAACCTAAGTTCCGAGAGTAAGCCTTCTCTAAAAACTCTATTTTTTTGTTTGTTTATGATTAAATATGTGTTTTTATGAATAGTGATATGTGAGGTCAATATGAACAAATGCTCCGTGAGCTCCTCATAATGTGCAAGCTCTATGTTTTAAGCACATGTTTTAACAAATATGTTTTTCTCAAACCGTTGGATATAATGGCATGCCATAGAATTGTGAGTACTCACTTTTACATTTTGTGATTTGGGCAAGAGGCCTTGGGACAAGTTGGAGAGATAAGGGTATGTCGAGCTAAGCTCCATTCACTGGGACATCTTAGTGTGTTGGAGAGTGTTTAGCTTTATGCTACACTTATAGGGCATGTTAAGACTCATTAAGTCATTTTGAGGCGTTATAACGAGATCCACTTATCCAACAGGAAAATAAGTTTATGTTTTCTGGAATAATATGCTTTGCTATTTTTAAGCTATTTGATAGTAAGTATGGCAAACCCTGTTTGCAAGTTTTGTAACTTCGCCAAAGATTTTGTTTAACTTATGCTTTGTGTGTGCTATGTAGTTATTCTTTCCCATATATTCACTGAGTTCGCAAGAGTTCACACACTCCCTTCTACTCACTGCAGATAGTTAGATCGCAAGGTGAGCAACAACGAAAAGAAGATACAAGTGAACTATGGATTACATGTAGATTGAAGAAGATGACGATAATAGATTGAAAAAGATGAACAAGATTAAGAACATTTAAGTATCTTTAAATAAAAAGTACTTACATCGATTAAACAAAATAAAAATAAAAAATTAATTAAATAAAAAATAAGGGTAAACTTACCCCTTAAGTTTGGTGTAAAATACGTTCATTTATGGTTTTAATAATACTCATAAATGATTTTAATAATAGTCATGTACCCTTGAGTTTTCGAAAAAATCTTATAAACCTCAAAATCTATATACGAAGTAAATTTTAAATAAAAAGGCAGTCATACCCTTGTTATTATCTATATATGTACTTTCTATTTAATTTATTCATTTCTTTATTTTTAATTGCAAAATAATAAAATATTAAAGTATTATAAAATTAAATATATTTGAATTTTTTCTTAAATAATTATATTTGAGTTCAATTACAATTAAATATTTTAAATTTATATTTAATTCAAATATATATTAACCTTGAAATTAACTCATTAAATTAATTTTATGTAAAATTATTAGTTGTCATTGTTTAGAATATTCTAATAAAAAATTGATTAAAATATAAAAGAAATAAAGGAAGAATTCATCTCAAAATTAATATTATAATTAGATTAAAATTTAAATAATTAACATGCATTCATAAAATTCATTAGAAAATGAAACAAAATTAAAAGAGAAGACAAAAAACAAAAAACAAAAAATATAATTATCATTGATAACAATTTTTTTAAAGATAAACATACAACTAATGATACCTTAGCTTAATGGCAATGTAAATTATGCGTGGGTTCTTAGTTTATATTTATTCTAATTTATGTCCTACACATATAGATATATTCTGGTATAGGCCTAAATATATTTTAGTTACTAGTTTGATTGTGTAACTTCGGGAAAAAAAACTTACACATATTAATTGAAAAATACATTAAATTTAACATATAATTATGTTCGAATATAACGCAATTTCTAATTTATTTTAATAATAAGTAATTATATTTTTATTATTTTAATTGAAAATGATTGAATACAAATATTAAAAGATAACCAAATAACAAAAATAATAAGTAATAAAGTAGTCATTTTTGTTTAAAATTCATTTAATAAATAAATCTTAAGGGGTTAGTGGATTTTTTTGTCAAACCTTAGAGGGAAGCTGGTATTTTTCAAACCATAGCAATATACCTTTCCTTTAAAATAATTAAACATATAAATACACCTATAACACATTTGACATAAAAAATTAGTATAAAAATATATGAAAATAATATTTAGGTTTAAACTCACATCCAAATGATCTTAAACCCTTTAAATTAACCACTTTAATTTTTAAAAATATAAAATTATTAAAAATAAATAAACTTACAATAAAATTTGTTAATTTTTAAAAATTTAATTAATAATAATAATTGGATTTGATTTTGAATTTGGGCAAATCCAGGGCAAATTTCATAAGAGTTACATTTTAGATTTTAAAATTTATTTTAAAACTTGAAATTTTCAAAATCCAATATTGATTAAAAAAAACATGAGAACTTTTTGTTCTTTCTTCTTTGCATACCTCCTTTAAAACTCAAACAATAAATTATTATTTTTGCTTATACTATATTATCAATAAAGCTCAAGGTTTTTAGAATCGGACTGGTAGGCAAACCAGTTAGATCATCGGTACTTGATTCAACCAGTTCGGCCACTAGTTTGGTTGATTCGACTAATTTATGAGTTAACCAATTTGACGCTTTATTTCGAATTGATACCCTCAATCGATTTTTGATCCAGTTGATTTAACTGGCCGGTCCAATTTTCCTATTATAAGATTCATAGAAATTAGATCTAATTGAGCCTAGTTGTTTACATGTATGATATCAATATAGTATATATTTGTACAATAGTTTAGGTCACAATGATTTGCAATTTTGATCTCAAATAGTATTAAGATTTCTTCATATTATTTAAAAGAGTTAATGTTTTAGATTCTTTTAAATTTTGAGAGATAATATTATTGTTATTGTTTATATTATAATATCCATGTCTATATAAAGTTTATATCAATTCAATTGTAAAAAAATCTGAAAAAAGATTTGTAATAAAAAAATTAAAAAAATTGGTTTAATTGGTTCCCGGGGTTAATTGGTATAATGTCTTTCTTCGAACAGATACCTCGACCGATTCCTAATTTGATTGGGGAGTTCGATTCAGTCCAAACAATAATGTTGAAGTTCTCCTAAATAATTATTTTAAAAAATATATTTTAAAAATTTACAATTAGTTGAAATCTAAATTTAAATTTGAAATTTGAATTAATTCAAAATCTAATATTTTTTTTTGAAGAAATTTTGATTGGGCTTTATTATAATATAAACCAAATACAAAAGATCCAATAAGCAGCCTAAAACAAAGAAAGAGGCCCATATGCAGGAAAATTCAAAATTTAAAAATAAAAGGAAAACTGGACAAAATATCTAGATATTTTATAACAGCTGTAACCTACTCATGAAATTAAATCCTACCGACCTTCACGCCCAATTAGAAACATTTCTGAAATCTGTCAATCCTCTCTCCTCATAACTGCTCCCTTGATTGACGATTTCATTTCTCAGGGATGCTTTCTCTTTTCAAGAAAAATTTTCATTCTTCAATTTCCCTTCTTCTCGCCACTGTCGAAATGCGCTCTTTCAATCTGGGTCACGAATCCATTCCAGTAAGCATCTTTCTTTAGCATAATCGGGGTCTGTATTCTCCAGGTAAAACTCTTCTCTTTTCCTCAAGGATTCTGTTGCTATTTTGTGGGCAAGGGTATTTCCATGTCTTGAGATATGCTTGAACTAGAAATGTTTACGTCTGTCCCCCATTCGTCTGTTTATCATTTGCTGTATATCAAATATATAAACTTCTATCATTGATTTGTCCCTCTCGTTGCTTTTGCATTTTTTAATCACTGTAAGGGCATCTCCTTCAACAACAACTTTTGTCCACATATTTTCCATACCTAATCTGACTGCTTTCCGGTACGCTAGAGCTTCGGCTTCAAATGCCGAATAGACTTCCTTGTGGATTTCAGAACATGAGATCAGAATACTTCCTGCATCATTTCTTGCTACGATCCCAGACTGATGTGTTATTATGTTTGTCGAAAGCTCCATCAAAATTTATCTTGACAGATTCTCGAGGTGGGCATCTCCACATTCTTGTTTCCGCTTTGTTCCCTGTTTGTTTTCTGTATTCAATACCATCGAGTTCTACAATATAACTGTTTATGAACTTTCCTACCTCCTTGCCTGTGTTAATCTTTTTCTTATGTATTCTAGCGTTTCTATCACCCCATATTGCCCAGAGTGCACAACTGAAAAGGTAAAGTTTTTGAGGATTGAGCATTTCAAAGACCCAAATAAGCCACTGTTTAAAATCCTGATTTTCTTCTGTAAGCACTTCCTGTAATACTAATTCTGACCATACTTCCAATGTGACAGGACACTCGTGAAACAGGTGATCCATGGTTTCAGCTCGCTCTCCATACTTGTATCATTGACTAGTTTCCTATGTTGCATGTTGACTTTCGCAGGCAGATAATTCCATGAGATTCTCCAGATTGTAATTTTCAGTTTTGTTGCTAGGTTCAGTAGCCATAATTTTTTGTAAAATTTTTTGTAGACGGTCTGTAAAGCATAAGCTCTAAGATTTGCATCAGCTACTTGTAATAGTTTATAGGCACTCCTAACCGAGAACTCCCCTGAAGCTTCACCTTCCCATACCAAAAAATCATCATGTGGTATTTCTACCAAAAGAATAAGGAGAATTCGAGCAGAATCTTTTTCTGGAAAGGTATACTCTATCAACTCCTTTCTCCATTTTCTTTCTTAGTGTCAATTAGCTCTTTAACTTTTAGATCTTGCATAGAATTCACCACTGCTGATAATCTGAAATTTATTGAATTTGGAATCCAGTCATCATTGTTAATGAATATATTTTCACCTGTGCCAACTCGCCAAAGAAAACCTTTTTTCAAAATATCTTTGCTGCCCAAATGCTTTTCCACGTGTAAGAGACTATATTTCCCAAATTGGTATTTAAAAAATCGGTATTTGGAAAATATTTAGCTTTAAGAAATCGTGTGACAAGAGAGTTTTCGTTATTGATAATCCTCCATCCTTGTTTCGATAGAAGGGAGAGATTAAATTGAGACATATTTTTGAACCCCATACCCCCATCTTCTTTGGAGCGACACATAAGCCTCCATTGACACCAATGAATCCCTTTCTTCTTCTTTCCGTGTTGCCACCAGAATTTCGCAAAGATACTTTCTAATTCCTCACATAGCGATTTAGGTAGGAGAAAACATGTTATAGCATAATTTGGGATTGCTTGAAGTACTGACTTAATAAATATCTCTTTTCCTCCTTGCGATAGTAGCCTCGTGCTCCACTGTCCAATCCTCTGATTGATCTTATCCTTTAAGTTTTGAAAAGACTCTTTTTTTCTTTTGCCCACTATATTAGGAAGGCCTAAGTATTTCTCCATGTTTAATGCGCACCTCACACCCAATACTTCTACTAGTCCATTTTTCATCTCCTCTGAAGTGTTGGTACTGAAGAAAATTGTTGATTTGCAAAAATTCACACATTGTCTGGAATATTGTTCATACTTTTTCAAGATGTCTTTCAAAACTTCCGCCCTTTCCTTCGTGGCTTCTCAAAAAAAAATACAATCATTAGCAAACATGAGATGCGATATCTCTGGTCCTTTTCTACTCGCCCTTTTAGAGCCCTCTCACTGACTGCTAGTCGAATCAAAGTTGAAAGCCCCTCACCGCAAATCAAAAAAAGATATGGACTCAATGGGTCACCCTGTCGTAAACCTCTGGAAGGTCTAAAATTCCTACCTCTATTACCATTAATGTTTACTGCATAGGAGACTGTTGAGACGCACTTCATGACTAGTACAACCCACTCTTCTGCAAACCCCATCCTCAGCATAACTTCTTTTAAAAAACCTCATTCCACTTTATCATAAGCCTTGCTCATATCCAGCTTTACTGCCATAAACCATTTTTTCTCATATCGCTTTTGGCGCAAAGTATGGGGAATTTCATATGCAATCAACACATTATCTGAAATAAATCTGTCGGGAACAAACGCACTTTGAGCACTATCAATGCATCTCCCAATATAATTCTGAAGTCTGTTTGCTATTGCTTTAGCCACTATTTTGTAAAGAACTGTGCATAGACTAATGGGTCTAAAATTAATAAGATTTGTAGGGTTTAGGGTTTTTGGAATAAGCACTATGTCTGTATGATTAGAAAATTCAAAATCTTTACCCTCATTCAGAATTCCAAGACAAAAACCTTCAACATCTTTCCCCACAATATGCTAGTACTTCTGGAAAAATAAGGCTGGAAACTCGTCCCATCCTGATGCTTTAGTCGGCCCTATCCCTTGTAACACTTGATAGACTTCATCCACCGTGTAAGCAGACAGCAAAGCTGTATTAACATCAACAGAAATATGAGTTTTAATACCCGCTAATAATTGTGATGAATATCCCATTTTGCTTGACGAAAATAAGTTTTGGAAGTAATTTGAGGCTGTTTCAAAGATTTCTAGCTCATCAGTAATATCTTGTCCCTCCATTGACTCCAGCCGACTAATTGTGTTGATCTTTCTCCGTGTTGTTGCATATTTGTAGAAGTAAGCTGAATTTTTGTCACCTAATCGAAGCCAATTGGCCCTTGCTCTCTGCTCCTAGTAAATTTCATCTTTATCAATCTCCATATTCAGTCTGATTTTGGTATCTATTAACTTTACCATTGTATCATCAGTCATCTCACTTTCTAATAGAGTTTCCAATTCCTTATTGAACTTCCTTTTCCAGCCGTTTCTGCTTTGTTTGATTGAACTCGCCCACCTTGTCGAACTATCCTGTAATCTTTCTAATTTTTCATAAATCTGCCCATTTGATAAATCCTATGACTTTTTAACCTCTTGTTCAAAAGATTCTTCTAAAATCCACCATGCCTCAAATTTAAACCGTGGGCTTCTCTTGAACCGTTTTTCATTTTCTATATGAATAAGGAGCAGACAGTGATCTGATATTGAATGAGATAAATGACGAACAGCACCCTTAGAAAAGAAATGCATCCAACTTTCGTTAGCCACACTTCTATCCAGTCGTTCCCTTATGTTTGTTTCCGGTAAATTACCCCTTTCCCATGTGAACCATGTTCCTTGGAATCCCAAATCCATTAGTTGACATTCATCCAGGACATCACGAAAGGCTGCCATCTTCATCTCCTCCCTTGGTTGTCCCCCCCCTTTTTTTTAAAAGAGTACATAATTTCATTGAAATCGCCACTAACAAGCCACAAATATCTCTGCTCTTGTCCCAATGTCCTTAGAAAATTCCATGAAACATTCTGATCGTTAGCATAAGGCGACCCATAAAATCCTATGTATCTCCGTACTCCGTTTACACTGCACTCATCTATTAATACATCAATATGATTTTTTGAAAATGCTTTGAGGTTGACCGTAAATCCTTCTCTCCAAGCTAGATAAAGTCCACCACGCGAACCCTCTGCTCCTATATCAATTCCATTCATAAAACCACACCTTCTTCTAATTCCTTCCATGCGTTTATCATCAATTTTGGTTTCCATAAAGAAAACCATATCGGGGTTATGTTGCTTCAGTAAGAACCGAAGTCTTCGAGCTGCTTGCGGATTCCCCAAACCGCGAACATTCTAACAAACGATTTTCATTGCTCCCGGTCGGCTTGCCAATTGGCAGCCGCCGATCTTTTTTTATTAGGAAACACATCTTCTTTCCCTTCCTCCTCAAGGAAATTTAATCCCTCCTTATTCTGCAAGTCTTGGTCTGCATATTTCACTCTTTTTCCTATATCTTCCAAGAAGTTATCCACTTCACAATCTCCAGCCTTAATCTCAATCAGTTTCCTCTTACGCACAATGCTCTCTTTCTTATACAATCCCCTCCCTTGCACAGAATTAATTCTTTTCCAGTTGGCCTTTCTTCCTGTTTTTTAAATTTTCTTCCTGCTCTTCAATGACCTCTTTTTTTTTTATGGTGCTCCTCATTTGCGTTCGTCCCTATTTCTTTATTATTCAATGCTCTCTCCCCTGCTAATGGATTTGAATCTTCTATTTGTAAACCGACTCCTGATTTTCCTCCAGTACTCCAGTGTAAAAACATTGACTCCTTTTCTTTCTTGAAAGAGCATTTAATTTTAGACTTCCCTTTCCAATTAAATTGCTTTCTGCTTTTAATGCTAGCATGAAAGGAGGGTCCTCTCTAATTTTGTCTCTATCTGCAGGTTCAATCATTCCACAATTTTGAAGGGCGTGCCCTATTCTACCACATCCAAAGTAAAAAGTCGGTAACTTCTCATATTTAAAGGGAATCCAAACTCTTTCTTGTTCATCGGTGGAAACAAAGATACCCCTACGAAGGGGCTTCTGCACATCTAACTTAACTCTAATTCGACAAAATTCCCCAGTAATTTCAGATCTAATAATTCGACAAAAGTAGTTCCAATAGCATGCATCAAATCCTTTTTATCAAATTCAGGTAAACAGGGTCCAATTTTTACCCAAAACAATGACAAAGTAAGGTTTATTCTATTCCTTTCTGTTGATTTAATCAATCTATCAAAAATAACTAGCTGTTTCCTGAATAGCCATGGCTGGCCTTCTAAGATTGTCTTTAGATCATCTTCAAATTCAAAACTAATCGTAAATAAATTCTGACCTGCTAATTGGATCTCGAATTTTCCCTTTGTTTTCCAGATACTTTTCATTTGTGCCCTGAAGCTGTCTGGATTATAAGATTTCTTTGACCATACAGTACAGATTAGCGTAGGTTTATCATTTGGTGACACTGTCGAACTCCTCACCGATAGATGAATGATCTCTTCTGCCAAGAGAGAAACCTCCTCCTCGTTTAACCCTTCGTTGCCACCACTTTCCTCCATCCCAAGCTGCAGCAGAGGCTGATTTCGCTAGGAAACTAAGCAAAGCGCTCTTGACTTCTTCAAAATCTAATATTTTAATTCCCAAAGAATTTGAAAACAATTAATTTATAAACCCATAAAATTTTAAAATCCAAAATTTAATTTCCAAAGGCTACCTAACTAAATTCGACTCCGACTAAATGGTAATAACAACTTAGTTAAAGCTAGAAATGTTGTGAGACCTAATTAAAAGCAACCTTCCAACTAAACGGTTAAAAACTTGAAATAGGGTGCGAGGTAAAATCATAGGCTCCAGTTGTAGCAAAGTAAACCTTATATATAATATTATTTTTATTTTGAAAATGGAAAAGTATTAATTACAATTATTCTTTAAATTTTAAAATATTTCAATTGAATCATTAAAATATTAATATATATTTTTTAACCTATCCATGATGTACGTGTGTATTTATTAACTTCAAAATTGAGATGAAATTTAATAATAAAACTAAATAATTAAAGGGATAATATATAATTTAGCCCTTCAACTTTGTTGATTTATACTTATAGGTTTAATTTTTTTCAGATAAATTATAACAATAATTGCAGAACTGCGTCTGGAGGGTCATAGAAGGTAGTATTGTAACATTTTAAAAAATAATTAGAATATTTTATAATTAAAAAACTTAAATATCAATTGAGAAGGTTTGATGCAATTAAGGTAAGAAATAATGAGATAATAAAATTCCAAAGTGAGGAAAATAACAAAGGAGGCAACGAAAATCATTAACTGTGGTTGGGAATGTAAGGAAGGGTGTTTAGTTGCATCGTAGGTAGTGAAATCCGTTAGCGATTGGTCCTTGCTGCCGGAGACATATGTCCCTGTTCCTCCTTGCATTTGGTCACGACAAAAGCCACTTCTTGGACTCGGACTGCCCTCTCTTTTCACTTTTATTATTCCCTTTCCCCATCTCATTGCTAATTACTAATTACTCCCTTAATCATTATTTTTAACACCAACAAATCCCTCAAAATGCGTACCCTTGATACTTACTTAGAACCATTATTGTCCAAATGATTGAGCTCAAGGAATGTTGTTTCAACCTTCTTTGTAAGCATTCAAAATTCCAAGCGAGATTAAAATATCTTTGTTGAATTTTTACATCAAAAGACTTGAAAAGAAAAAGGCTATATAAATCCTATGGGCCTCATCTCATTCCTTGTATACCCATACCATTTAAAGGAAATCTTGTAACTAAAAAGAGCAAATATATCATGGAAATCATCAATTTGGGACCTACCCTTTACCATTTTAACCCCGAGATTTCATTTCATCATGGATTCACACTATCCTGCACTGCGTCTCCACGCTAACATCAATTTTAATTTTAATTTTAAATTTTAAAAAATAAAGAAAAGCCGAAAAGACAAAACAATGAAGTGTAAGGTAAAGCAAGGAAGGGATGTTCGGTCTTAGGACTGTACCTGTCTGAAGCATCAACAAAAGCCGCGCCAGATTGCGTGTATCTCGTCCTTCTCTTTCTCTTTACACGCTACCCAATAAAATTCATTTTTATCAAATGACCATCTTACCCTCTCCCTTTCCCCATTGCCTTCAACCTTTCCATTTTCTTCGTTTTGTCTTTCATTTTCACAACCCAAAGAACTGAGAAAGGATTAGGTAAAATTTTGTGAAAGGAAATTAGAAACCAAAAAAAAAAATAATAAATAATAATAATGTCGAGATCGTCTTCGGCGTCGGCGACGGCGCCGTTTCCAGCTATCAAACCGGAGGATTACAAGCATAGCCCTGTTCACTACGCTGTCGTGTTGCGTGATCATACTACTTTGAATCGACTGGTTTCCACGCTGCCAAAGCTGGCTGATCCTGCTCAGATCCACACCGAGTCCGACTCACTCAGTCAAGAGCGTGTAGCTGACCAAATTTCCGCCGTTCTCGACCGCCGAGATGTCCCTTTCCGTGAAACTCCTCTCCACCTCGCGGTCCGCCTTAACGACGTCGTTGCTGCTAGAACTCTCGGTATTGCTGGTGCTGACGTGTCGCTCCAGAACGCTGCGGGCTGGAATCCTCTCCAAGAAGCACTCTGTCGCCGAAGCTCCGACATTGCGTTGGTTCTCTTGAAACTCCACCATCGCTCCGCCTGGTGCAAGTGGCGCCGCCGTTTACCTCGCGTAATTGCCGTCCTCCGCCGAATGCGTGACTTCTACATGGAAATCTCCTTTCACTTCGAAAGCTCCGTAATTCCGTTCGTCGGAAAAATCGCTCCTTCCGATACCTACAAGATCTGGAAACGCGACGGTAACCTTCGAGCGGATACTTCATTAGCAGGCTTCGACGGCTTGAAAATCCAACGCGCCGATCAAAGCTTCCTCTTCCTCGGCGATGGCGATCACCTCCACAACATCCCTTGCGGCTCATTGCTAGTCCTCAACCGCGAAGATCGCAAAATCTTCGACGCATTCGAAAATGCCGGAGCTCCGATGAGCGAATCCGACATTGCGGGTTTTTGTTCCCAAACGAGTGTGTACCGACCCGGAATGGACGTAACCAGAGCGGAACTCGTCGGAAGAACTAACTGGAGGCGCCAAGAGAAAACAGAGAGCGTCGGTGAATGGAAAGCCAGAGTTTACGAAGTACATAACGTGATATTCAGCTTTAGGTCACGAAAAGTTGCCGGTTCCGAAAACGACGTCGCCGGAAGTGAACAAGTGTTACCCTTAGAGCTCGACGAAGACGATGACGGTTTCTTAGTTTGCGAAAATCCCAATTTCGCAATGCCTGATAGAAGAAGACACAGTAGTTTCGTGAGAGAAGACAGAGAGTGGATTTCGGTAGGGAGGAAGAGCGTTGACGTTTTCCCTTCTTCAGCCGCTGCGATGCCTCCTAGAAGATCGACGTCTTTCGCAACTGCGAAAACGGTGGTGCCGCCTCCACAAACAAAGGAGAAAGAGTACGTTCGAAGTTTACGGCCGTCAGTTTGGTTAACCGAACAATTCCCATTAAAGACCGAAGAATTGCTACCTTTACTTGATATTTTGGCTAACAAAGTGAAAGCTGTTCGAAGAATGCGAGAGCTGTTAACCACCAAATTCCCGCCGGGGACATTTCCGGTTAAGGTAAGACGGCGAGTTATTAAATCTATAAATATCTGTGTTTTTTTGTTGTTTAAGAAATGTGGGGTCCACGTAGATACCTGTCTCCTTAGAAGGGTGTCCGGTTTGGGTCTTTTGATGCGTTGGATGATGATAGCCTGACCAATGGACAAAAGGAAAGCAAGTGTGTTCAAGTTTTTCAGCTTTGCTTTGGTCTCTGATTAGTGGAGAAGCTTTTGTCCCAAGGGGGGGACCCTGTCTTTGGTCGGCTCCAATGACGTGGAACTTGTCCCGATGGGTGTGTTTTAGATCCAACGGTGATTCTCCCTTTTAAAAAACCCACATCATCCGAGGTTTCTTTTTTCTTTGTCATTTTATCATATTTGGGTCATAGGCAATGTTACGTTTTAATTTTACCCCATCGGACAAACCAAGGGAATCATGTGTGGACCAACTGTTGAACTGTCATTTCTCTTTTGATATGTGATTTTCGGACAAGGTTGGTATTGAATTGTTGTTGGTGGGGTTTCGCAGGTTGCGATCCCGGTAGTCCCGACGGTGAGGGTAGTGATAACGTTCACGAAATTCGTCGAGCTCCAATCGACCGAGCAATTCTTCACTCCACTCTCAAGTCCTAGATATTTTTCCAATGGAAGAGGCCAAACAGAGGATGATCAAAATTCGGATAAACATAATTCGTCATTACCGTCGACATCGTGGTCATCGTCCACCACGGCATGGCTGAGGCGAAGCAATAGTCAATCGGTGTCGGCTAACAAGCAACAACAGCAACAACGGAGTTCCTCAATGGCGCAACAAGCTGATCCTTTTGCCATTCCTAGTGGATATACATGGACTAGTGTCGACGACAAGTCCGGCAAATTGAAGAAATCAAAGTCCACAAGGAAATCAAAGTGAAAAACAAAAAAATTATTCAAAATACAGATAATTTGGTCAAATGGAAATTCCGCAATGTTAAATATTTTGATTTTCTTGCAACCTGCAAAAATTTTGCTGTTGAAAATCAATGGTAGGCAATTTGGTTGATTAAATATGTTGTTCAACACAATTTTGGAGCTTTTTTTATTTTTTATTTTTATACTTTAGATATTACCGTATTTCAATGTTCACGAGTAGTACTAGCTTTTATCAAACCCTTCATCACCATCATCATCCCGGGTTCCTTTACAAAATATATTATCTTATTTGGATAATATCTTTTACACACGGACGCCTAGATGTAGTTCGAACTTTGAAGATAATATTATTAGAAGAAACAATCTTGAGTCTCGAACACGGATAGTAAAACAAAAATAAATAAATAAATATTATAATGATAATATTTTAAAAAGTAATTAATACAAAAATATAAAAGATAAAAATATCTTCATATTAATATTCATTCCGCTATAAAAATACTTAATCGAAAGCTTAACTGGTAACTAGATTATGGTCACCTACAATGTGAGTGAAAAATATAATTTTATAACAAATATATTTATAAAAAAATTAATATAAAACATAAATGGGCTTTAGTTGAAATGCTAAAGTACATAAATTTAAAATTATAGTATCTCAGGTTTAAAATTCATTATATGTGATTTTTTTTTTTTATTTTTTTACATAAAATATGTAAAAGGATAAAAATACTTTCAAAATAATATAATTTACTTTATAAAACAATGTTATTTTAATTATTATCCAACCAAATTTATTCTCTTTTAACTCATTAAATAAATTCAATTAAAAACTTAGTACGTAGTATAAATATAGAAAAATATATACGTAATTAATAATTAAAGCTCTAATTGAATTAGATATTTTATTAAAAAAATGAATAAGATATTTTAGCTGCCAAGCCCCAAATAGCTTTGGGTTTCTAACCATTTATGCAGTATTTAACGCCCAAAAAATTTTTTTGTTCCTTCAATTTTGAAACCTAAAGGTCGAAGATTCCCTTTTAAGTTAAAAAAAAAAAATGAAACACAATTCCACTTTCATCTTTGTACCTATCAGAGCGAGCAAGAATGAGGAGGCGGCGTCTCCTTCTTCGGCTCCAAGACTGTCAATTCTATCGCTGGTTGTTGGTTCCACTACTAGCTCTCTCTCCTAAATAGTTGTTAATAGTTGTATTGTAAAGACATGACATTTCACTATCTGAAATATGAGGTAATTAGGATAATATGTTAGTGCTTATTACAAAGGTGGTGGAGTAGTCTAGAGAGGATCTATCATCTCAAGCGATTTTAAGGATATATCTTATTTTTTCTTAGACTTACATGAAACACAAATTCTTGACTAAGACAATTAATCTGAACTAATCTAAGGAGTTGCATGACTAACATTGAACTTTACTACTCATCCCATGATTAGAAGTGGTATGTTACTGTTAACCTCATCATTGTCAGCACGATCAGGTTCGTCTGAAATCTTTACAATTTATAAGAAAACGAAGGTTAGATCGTATCAAACACATCACACTATCGCAGATTTATATGGCATGTAATTCTAGACATTTCACATGCTACGTTCAGTCCGAGAATCGATTAAACCGTAGCTCTAATACCAATAAATGTAACACCCCTAACCTGTATCCATTGCTGAAACAAGGTTACGGAGCATTATCGGACAAACAGAATAGTAAACCATTCAAATCATTCATTAATACAAACATAATCAAATTTCATTCAAATACATTTATAATGTCCCTTAATCGAGCTCTCGAGGCCCTAAAAATACTATAGAAACAATCCGATACTAAATCGGAAACATTTGGAAATTTTAGGAAAAAGTTGAAAATTTTAGACCACATGGGTCACACGACCGTGTGGCCAGGCCTTGTGACTCACACGGTTGATACACACACCTGTGCCTCAGGCCGTGTGGACATTCGAAATAGGGACACACGACCGTGTCCCAACCCGTGTCCATGTTCGTGTAACTCACTAACTTGGGTCACACGGCCAAGCCATACGCCCATGTGCCAAGTCGTGTACCCCTTGAAATGACCCCACATGCCTGTGTGCCAGGTCGTGTGCTAAGCTGTGTGCTAGGCCGTGTAATTGACTGACTTCTATGCCTTGAACTTACAGAGGACACACGGCTGTGTCGCATGGCCGTGTGTCACACACGGCTAAGACACACACCCGTGTCTCAAGCCGTATGGCCCTAAAATAAAATTTAAAACACAAGTTTACTATTTCAAGTTGCTTGGACCTTAAAAAACTCAAATACCAACCAAAATACCAATTCAAAATGACATTAATCGAGCCAAAAACACATCAAAACCAACGTAGTAAGTGCCTAACCAATGTACCCTCATTGGTACCACAAGTATATTCAATTTTACAACAAAATAAACATTGATTCAATTCATCAATTCACTCAAGCAATACCTAATCAAAATACCTATCAAAGGTACCACAATCACAACAATTCAATTATATATATACACCATGCATACTAGCATAACAACTATACCTCATTCTCATATAATATGTAAGTTGATTATTTGCACAAAATATCATTCATAATCTTTACATAAGCCAAACATTAACCAAAACCGCACAAGAGCCTATACATGCCATATAATCTGAAATAAACATTTCAAAAACTACTGAGAATAGCTGGATAGTGTGACTTGAGCGCTGATCCGATCGTCCAACCTTCCGAGAATCTACAATGACATAAAACAACACAAGTAAGCTTAATAAAGCTAAGTAAGTTCGTCGAGTTAAACAATAAATCTTACCGAACTAACTATAATAATTCAAATAATAATAATCATCCAAGAGAACTCCCTGTCGTTCACAACTTCAATCGATAAATACATCCGTATTCAGATCAATATGAAATAAATAACATATCTTTCAAATTCATTAAACAAATTTCCTTACCGAGATTTTCCATTCGAAGAACGACTTACAGGTAAGAGTACATAGTCAATAGAAGCTCATAGAGTCGGTCCACCTGGACACACCAACAGAAGCTCGTAAGAGCTGAACAAAAGCTCAAAAGAGCTAATCCACCCGAATCACGCCAAATAAAAAGTATAACATGAGAATTCGCAACAAATGTTGAACCTCGGTTTACTTGGGTAATATGCCGATATATCCCTCCAATACCATCACCACTCCAAACCCCTGTAACACACCAAAACACAAATGTACTCTATCCCGCGTTCAATTCAAACCGAATATCAAATTCAATATTATAATTTAAACAATAATTCATTTCCAACAATAGAATATATATATAATACCAATCACCAATTAATAAAAATGTTAAATTTTAACCATACGAACTTACCTGGACTGAATTGTAGTTGTTGTAGAAGTTCAGGTACTATTCCGTTATTTTTCCTTTTCCACGAGTATCTACAGGATTTTGATCTAAAATGTAAAAGTATTCATTTATTAGCATATATTTCATTTCCAAACCATTTTACAATTAATATCCTTTTATTTTTCAAAATTACACAATTACCCCAAACTTTTACCATTTTTGTAATTTAGTCCCTTAACTCGAAATTCATCAAATTAACCAATTTTATCAAGTAAATATTTTATCCAAATATACTAGGCCCTTAAAAAGTCCCTAATAATCACTAAATTCACTATCAAACCCTAAAATTTTGACATTTTCATAATTTAATCTTAAAATCAAAATCTAACAAAAATCACTTTACAAATTCATCAAATAGCAAAACCAAATACATGGTATTCATCAAGAAAATTCAATATTCATCAATGAAAACTTCCAAAATTTTTAACAGAATAAAAAATAAAGGTACATGCTAGCTGGACTTAGTTGCAACGATCTCAAAAACATAAAAATTACAAGAAACTGGTATAGAAAACACTCACATGCAAGGTATAAGACTTGGCCGATTCTCCTAGCTTAAACAACCTTCAAGTTTCAGCTATGGAAAAATAAGAATGAAGAAGAAAGACTTTTTCTTTACTTAATTTTGTTTTAATTTGGTTTTATTTACAAAAAATGTCATTAATCACTTCAATTTTTAATCCATATAAACCATGTTGCCGTCCCACTACATTAACTAGGTATAATTGCTACTTGAGTCCTTCCTCTTTTACTTTTAAGCTATTTAATCAATTAAATACAATAATTACTAAAATTTGTACTTTTTTTACAAATTAGTCCTTTTCTTTTAATTAACTATCTAACCGTTGATATTTCTAAACCAAATTTTAATACTACTATAATGACTCTATAAATATTCTAAAAATAATATTTACCAGTCAATACGATGGAAATTTGTAGTCCCGAAACCACTGTTCTGTCACTACTGAAAATCGGGTTGTTACACTTACTGTAAAACAGTAACTTCCTTTTGTAGGCGTGTGGTTACTCTTTCCCCAGCCATGAAGGTCGTGCTAGCTCTGATACCTCTGATGTGGCTCAAAAAGTTAAGAAGAAAACAGAGAAATTTTGAGAATAGAAATAGTAGAAAAGAGAGAAATTAGTGAGAAGAAATCTTGTGTATTTTTATGCTTGTCTTCTTTTGATTCTACGCAACATAATAAAGGAAAGGAAAAATAATAAAAAAAAACAAGTTGGTTACAAAACAATATAGCTGTTGCTGACTAGGCCCTATCCAATACGTCTCGTTTAACATACTACTTTTACGCACCGTTTTCATTAACTAAACGCCACCATTTCATTACTTCAGATTTTTGTCCCATAACATGTCCTTGGAATGGGTTTGAGAATTTGCAGTATTCTTGAAATTTTTGTGTTTCTTGGAATCGGTTTCTGAACTTATAGTATCCTAGAAGTTTCATTGTTCCCTGAATGGGTTTATGAAATTCCATTTTTCTTCAAACGTATTTAAGAATGTATTTTATGAAATTCAATCAAAGCAATTAGCATTGAAATATCGAACAAGATGAATTGAAATATACATACGATTAAATATGTTTATTCTTAAAATAAATTGATATAGAAGTTTTTAACTTTTAATATCCTTTGTACATTTATGCAATTACCATTGTAGGCACATGATAGTCCTCTATTACTACTAAAGAATTATTGCAAACTGAAGAGATATTTCTCAAGTTTTGAATAATTTGGCTTTTAATTTTATGCTTCCGAATAATATTACATATGTTAAAATTTAATTTGTCCTATTGTAAACTGTGGAACAATGTAATCTTGACTTCCTTTAATTATGAGGTTCTATTATGTTTTTGCATTATCTTCCTTGTAAGTCCTCATGTTTATGAAATATTAAGCTTCTGTTCCCCATATGAGTACAATTAGCATAGTTTTCTATCATTCTAGTGGACAAAATTACCAATCATTAATTTTTAGGGCTAAATTACCTAGCTAAATCCCTTTCAGCAATTCTTTGGTTTTTTTTTTATTTGTTGATATTTAATGTTCTTATCATTAGTTTTAGAATTTATCTTTTTTTTTTTACTTTTTTATATTAATTTAGTTATTTCATCATTAACTATGTGATTTTTTTATTATAGTTTAATTTCTCATATTTTTTTATCTTCTTTTATATTAAGCGCAACTTAGTGGCATGGAAAAAGTTGGATGATGGAGTCAAAATAGTGATGTGTCTCTAACTAATTATGATCACAATAAAGGCAAGCGCATCTAACGTTTAATAGTATAGTTTTGGTAAGACCGGAAATATCGTATCCACAAGGACCAATAGTACTAGTAATTACTATTTTCCTATTATCTAGCCTAAAAATTGGAGTGAATTCTTTTAAACTAAAACTAATTAAAAGCACAACAGAGAATGAATTGGGAAAATACTTCTAGACAACTTTATGAAAGAGGCAATACCCAAGGAAGAATCCACCTAGACTACACTTATTACTTCTGATTCATACGATTTATTCACTTGACTTAATCTGTAGAAATCCCTAATTTTTGTTAATATCTCTTTCGAAACTAAAAACAACTAACTCTAGGTTGATTAATTGAAATCTCTTCCTAATTAAAACCCCTATTATCGCATTAACTCGATCTATGGATTCCCTTATTAGATTTGATTCTAATCCAACAAATTTACGTCGTCCTATATCTAGGATTGCATTCAACTCCACTTAATTGTGTTGATCTACTCTTAAAAAGGGACTTTTTCTCCTCTAAATAAGCACATTCGACTTGAATCAATAACCTGAATTATTAAAACAAGAATAAGAACTCACAATTAAGAATAAGAACAAGTATTTATCTTATAAATCAAATAGTAATAAGATTCATCTAGGTATCATCCCCTCATGTATTTAAGTGATGTAGTTCATACTGATAGAGGGAAACATCTTAAAATAAGGAAAATTACAAAACATAAGAAAACCCAAAAACTTCAAGAGAAATTGATAGGAGATCTTCAATCTTGATGAAGTTCTTTCTTCCAAACTGCTCCTGATGGCTGTCTTCGAGTATTTTCTGCTTCCTACCCCTTGTGTCTTATTAGGTCCTCCCCTATTGTGTTTATATAGGCTTTGGAGCACCTTTCTTGGCCCAGAAGTAGTCTTTTCTGAATAGAATTAAACTTGGGTCCTGCAGGGACTCGTCCGTGTGACACGCCCGTGGGTGAACACTTAGGCCGTGTTCGATTCTGTTTGTCACACACGGCCATGTGGTCTGCCCGTGTACGATAGTCCAGGCCATGTTGATTTCTAAGGTAGGCCCATTTTGTCCCCTTTTTAGCCCGTTTCTCGCTCTTTTCGACTCCCTAAGCTCTCCTGAGTGTAAAACATGAAATTAAAGGATTAGAAGCATCAAATTCATCAAATATAATGAAAATTCATCCAAAAATAAGCAGGGTCAAAATATGTATAAATTATGGTTTATCAAATATCTCCACATTTAAACCTTTGCTTGTCCTCAAGCAAAATCTTCAACTCACAATTAAAATTAACTTCCTCAATTCATAATTCTCATCAATAATGTCTTGTCATAATTCACAAGTAATTCATACATTGGTAATTTAACTAAAAGAATCTTAAAGATTCGAACAATTCAAGTCACAAATTTTATAGCATGAAAACATAGGTGTTTCCCCTTATTTAAATAATTACCTTTGATTCAAAACCGACAAGAATTGACATCCTCACTAAAGGTTTACTCAAATCACTCAAAGTGTTTAAGGTTCAAATTAAGCACTCAAAAGTCAAACATGAAAAGTTATTACCATAGGCTTGCATGAAAATCAAATCTCCACCACTATAAAATAAGATGATACACAAATCAAAAGGTCTTTAAAAAGGGTTGTGACGGGGCTTGGGTTAAAGGTGTGGATAGAGGCTGAATTAGAGGGTTAGAATCGAGATTGAATTGACAATTTACCTAATTAGAAAAATAAACTAATACTGAATAATTAAAATTGAAAAATAATACGAGCTTCTTCTCAAAATGTGAAATTAACTACTTAAGCTCAAATAACATAGAACTAGCAATATATATATTTTTTAAACACGTACAAAAATAAGAAAGAATTTAACAACTGAAATAAAGAACATAGTTAGGCAACTGCTCAACTCAAATCTTGACAAAAAGGGGCTAATACAATAGGAAAAATTTTCATAATGGGTTTTGGGTTAATATTAAGGGTGAGTCAAGAACGGTTTATTAGGCTCAAAGGGGTTTACTAGGGGTTAATTAATAAGGTAGGTTTTTAATGGAAAAAGTGGGTTAAAACCTAGGTTCCTTTATCACCTCAGTATATCAAATCAAAGGTGTGGTCTCGACATGCATAATCGAAGCAAGTTCTAGAATAACAAATCAACATTGACACACTCATAGCCAACAATAAAGTGAGCAAGAAAAGTATATGCTCTAAAAGGCTCAAAGTCTCACAAAATTTATGGTTTTTGATGTCAACCTTACAAATTTCAAACTTCAAAGTAATATTTATATTTAGGGAAACAACCTAATAAATTTTTAATTCTGAAAATAGATTTATCATGCTTGATTCTCTATTTTCTTAAAGTTTAAACCATCAATGCACAATTACCTATGACTTAATCCAAAACATATCAATAAAAATCATAAGTCAATAGAAATTTTATTCTAATTAGTGATATGAGAAAATTTACTTAAGAACAAGACATAATTCAGGGATTTTCTAATAATACTATAATTAACCTCCCCACACTTAAGATGTACATTGTCCTCAATGTATAAAGATAGATAATGACAATATAGTAAGAAAATCATAAGATAGGGAGAGAAGTGAAACTTCCTGAATTTGGGATGGAATCTGTGAAAAGAAGCCTGATGAATTAGGAAGAGGTGAAGGTGGGGGAGAATACCCCGGTAGCACCGTGAACCTTTTGAAATCGAGTCAATGAAGTAGCCTGCATGAACTGGTCTATGAGGAAGTGGTGGCATATCTGTTGTAAAGTGGTCGCGCGCGGGGAAACCGCGCCAAGATCCTTCCTCTTTTTCGAAGCGGGGATGGCGGTCTTGGTCTTGCCTCGAGTATTAGTCATTGTGTACCTAAAAATTATTTGCAATAAATAATTCAAGCATCACCACAAGTAATATCGAAATAGTCCTAAATAACAAGATATTCCTACGTTAGTGAATTTAAAAGTTAAGTAAAAAACATTATTTTTAAATTAACAACACTAACTTATGGTACCCTAAGCTAAATGTAAATGGAATGAATAATAAGAAAAAATAATAAATAAAATAAAAATAAATAATAGAAAATATAAAATAAATATGAATTCAAAATAAAGGGGAAAAAATGACCAACGGTGGCAAGGATGGTGGCTGGAGTGGGGCGCGACGGGTTTCGAGTGGGGGAAAGGTTGGCAGCATAAGGTGGTGGCTGGTGTGGTGGCAGTGCAAAGAAAGAATATGGGAAAGGGGAAAGGGGAGGGAGAGAGAAAGAGGGAAAGAATAGGGAAGGGGAAGAGTTTCGGGTTGAGGGAGAAAAAAAAAGGAGGAAGGAGGGAGGAGGTTGGTTGGTAGTGGCCGGAAATAGGAAGGGGGGAAAGCTGCGGTGGCTAGGGTTGGAGGGAAATTTTGGGGGAGAAGGTGAACAGTAGACGGGGGTTTAAATAGGGATTAGGGCACACGGTCGTGGCCCACGCCCGTATGCCCTGTGTTTAGCCCGTGTGGTTCGTAAATGTTGGTTTAGGGCGTGTTTGAATCTTGGCCCACACCCGTGTTCCCTGGGCGTGTTGGGTCACACGGTCAAATCGCATGGCAGTGTGATGTTTTGTTCGTTTCTTCCACGCCCGTGTTAATTAATCAGTATCGCCCACGGTCTTAAGGCACGCCCGTGTGGGTTTATCACATCCCGTGTTCTTTAGTCAGTTTCGACCATGGCCGCATCGCACTGCCGTGGCATTTTATTACAGCTCGTGTTTTGGGAAAAATTTTCGTCCTGTTTCTACACGATCTCTGCCACGCCGATGTACCTACTCGTGGTGTCTACACGACCACGGCTACACCCGTGTGCAAGGCCGTGTGGGTAGGGAAACCTGCGCTTATTAATTTGGTTAGTTTTTAGTTAGGTGCTAAAAATAAAAAATATGGACATTAATGGGGTTAGTGCTCGGGTTGCCTCCCGAGAAGCGCTTATTTAGAGTCAAAGCTCGACTCACCTTTCATTCGCATAATCATGCTGGTTCGAGGAGTTGAAATTCCTCATTCCTGTTATTAATTTTGTTAAAATAAGGTTTTAGACGAGTACTATTTACCTTGAAGGTGCCAAATTTGGAATGAGTTACCTCGACTGTACCGTATGGGAAAATATTAAATACCGTAAAAGGGGTTGTTCCATTAGGTTCAGAAGTGACAATACGAGGATCTGCACTATCCATTAGAACTCGGTCTCTAACCTTAATTTGGCTCGTTTTATTTTTAGGCTCGTCATGGCTTGGTTCAATGTTTACTTTCAATTTCTCCTTAAACTGTGTTCGCCATTTGTATAGTTCCTCGATCTGGAGCCTTCGTTCCTCATGAATAGTTCTATTCTCAATATGAAAGCTAGACCATGGCTCTGTCATCTTTTTTCCGAGGAATTTCCTGCAAAGAAGATTGAACATTAAGTTCACTTACATTAACAGGATTTGTATCATCTTGATCACTAGATATTCTGACAGAATCACATGCTTGGATTTTAATCATGTCATCACCTACACGAAGTATTAATTCCCCTGTACCAACATCAATAATGGTCCTAGCAGTTGCTAAAAAGGGTCGTCCTAAAATTAAAGGAATGTCACTATCCTCATCCATGTCTAAAACAATAAAGTCTACTGGGAATATGAATTTATCAATTTTGACTAGCACATCTTCAATTATACCCCTAAGAAATCTAATGGTTTTATCAGCCAATTGAATGCTCATCCTAGTTTGTTTGGGTTTCCCAAGACCTAGCTGTTTAAACATTTTATAAGGCATTACATTGATACTTGCCCCTAAATCAGCTAAGGCATTATTAAGAGATAAACCACCAATTAAGCAAGGAATTGTAAAACTCCCTGGATCTTTTAATTTACGGGGTAGTTTATTTTGTAAAATTGCTGAACAAACTACATTTAACTCCACATGCGATGCATCGTCTAACTTCTGTTTGTGGTTATTCTGACTTTGAGATGTTTTCATTCAGGATTATGAACTAATCCCTAGATCCCTAAGGAAGATGAAACCTATGATGAATCTTATTATTTGATTTTTGATTTACATGATAAATACTTTATTCTTGTTCTCAATTATGTGTGCTAATTTCATGTTTTAATATTTCTGAAATATTAATTCATGTTTAATATGCTTAATTCAGTGGAGGAAAAGTCCCCGTTTAAGAGTAGATGTAGCATAATTGAGTGGAGTTGCATGTAATCCTAGAAATAAGATGACATAAATCTACTGAATTAAAGTCAAATCTAATAGACGAATCCACAGATCAAGTTAATGCGACGATAGGGGTTTTAATTAAAAAAGATTTCAATTAATCAACCTAGAGTTAGTTGTTCTTACTCTCAAAAGAGATATTAGCATAATTTAGGGATTTCTACGAAGCAAGACACAAGTGAATAAATCGTTTAATTCAAATTCATAATAATAAGTGAAGTCTTGGTGGATTCTTTCCTGGGTATTGTCTATCTCATTAGTTAATATTTGATTATTTCTTTGATTCATTCTCTGTTGCATTCTTAGTTAAATTGGTTTAGTAAATTTAGATTCAAACACATCACTCCAAATTGTCGGCTAAAGAATAGAAAAATGGTAATTAATAATAATTTTAGTCCTCATGGATACGATATTCTCTACTTACCATAGATATACTATTGTTCGATAGGTGCGCTTGCCTTTGTCATATTTATAGTTAGTCTAGTGACCATCAAGTTTTTGGAACCGTTGCCAGGGACTAAAATATTAGGAACACTTTATTTTTATTAATTTAGCCTTTTTTATTTTGTTTTTAGTTTAATTTTTTCATTCTAATTTTTTTTTATTTGCTTTTGGCAGGTTCCTTTAGTTTATGACTAGAAGAAACCTGTCAGGACCATTACTGTTTGATAGTGAAATTGAAAGTGCAACTCGTAGAAATCGTAGAGAAGTAAGGCAAAATCGAGAAAATTTAGTAGACGAACAAGAGGACATTGTTAATATTGAGGAGATGGGTGATAACCAGAATAATCAGCTACCTCCTGCAGTTGCTGCAGATCCAGATCCTGTTCCTTGTACTATGTACGATTATGCCAAGTCCATTTTAACTAGGGCTAAATCGAGTATTATGAGACCCACCAATGCTACAAATAATTTTGAACTAAAGTCGAATACAATTCAAATGATACAATAGTTTGTTCAGTTCGACGGTTTGCAAGACGAAGATCCAAATACTCATTTGGCTAATTTCTTGGAAACCTGCGATACTTTTAAAACTAATTATGCCACTGACGATGCCATTCACTTACGGTTATTTCCTTTCTCGTTGAGGAACAAAGCAAAACAGTGCTTGAACTCTTTACCACGAGGTTCCATCACTACATGGGCTCAAATAACTGAGAAGTTCCTTTTGAAGTACTTCGTAACAGCTAAGATAGCCAAGTTTAGGAGCGATATCTCTTCCTTTGTTCAGACTGATTTAGAGACTCTATATGATGCATGAGAAAGGTACAAGGATTTATTGAGAAGGTGCCCTTACCATGGGTTACCCTTATGGTTACAGGTTCAAACCTTCTACAATAGTTTGAATCCCTCAACTAGACATTTGATCGATGCAACAGCCAGTGGAACACTTAACAGTAAAACACCTGAAGCGGCTTATGAGTTTATAGAAGAGAATGGCACTGAATAATTATCAGTGGCAAGTTATGAGGACGAAGCCGATGACAACAACAGGTGTTTTTAATATTGATGTAGTCACCATGTTATCAAATCAGATAGAACTTTTAAATAAGAAAATTGATGGTTTATATGTTTCCACGCAGGTACATCTGGTGATGCAATGCGAAACGAATGGAGGAGGAATGAATAATCCAAAATGTTTACCCTTCGCTCCTAGCACTGAGAACGAACAAATCAATAATATGGGTAATAATTCTATGCCTCAGAATAGCCCTTATAGTAATAACTATAATGTAGGTTAGAGGAACCATCCCAATTTCTCTTGGGGTGGTTAAGGAAATCAGTGAGCACAACCTCCTCCGAGCTTTCAACAACAACCTTACTAGCAAAAGAAAAAGCCGAATCTTGAGGAGATGTTGACAAAGTTTATCTCAGTGTCAGAAACTCATTTTTAAAACACTGAGGTAGCACTCAAAAATTAACAAGCATCGATTCAAGGGCTCAAGAACCAAATAGGTCAGCTTGCTAAGCTAATCTCAGAAAGACCACAAGGTAGTTTGCCTAGCAATACCGAAACTAACCCAAGGGTGCAACTTTATGCAATTACTATTTGGGATGAAGAAGGGTTAGTTGAATCTGAACAAAAATCAAGGAAAGAAATTGGGGTGAATAACAATAAGGTTAAAGTAAGCTAAAAAGAGAAAAAGCCGATTGTTAAGAAATATAAACCTCGAGTGTCATATCCTAACGCGACAAAGAGAGACCACATGAACGAACAATTTGGTAAATTCCTTAAACTCCTAAAAAAATTACATATTAACTTACCGTTTGTTGAAGCTTTTTCGTAGATGCCCAATTATGTCAAATTGTTAAAGTAGCTATTGGCAAACAAATGGAAGTTAAATGATTCTTCGAATTTAGAACTCAATGCAGTTTGCTCGACCATCTTACAAAATAAACTACTTAACAAACTAAAAGATCCAGGGAGTTTTACTGTTCCTTGTTTAATTGGTAGTTTAAATATTGATAATGCTTTGGTTGATTTAGGGGCTAGTATTAATGTTATGCCCTATAAAATGTTTAAAAAAACTAGTTCTTGGGAAACCCAAACAAACTAGGATGAGTATTCAATTAGTAAAAAGAACCATCAGTTATCATAGGGGTGTTAATGAGGATGTGTTTGTTAAAATCGATAAATTCATATTCCCCGTTGACTTTGTTGTGTTAGACATGGATGAGGGTAGTGAGGTACCTTTAATTTTAGGCAGACCCTTTTTAGCAACTACTAGTGTCACGAGTCGCAGTTCAAAGTCCGTGACCATCGCACCAAATGCATCCGATGGAGATCTATTGTTTAGATGGGATCATTTGGCCCACGAGAACTGGCCCGATTTAAGGAGCTGTTAGAGAAGCCTGTCATATTGAATAAGAGAATAGAGAGCATTTACTCAAACACTTTGTATGCGTCCTTTCATTATTCTTTGTGAATAAGAGAATAGAGAATAGGTTGCTTCTTTCGGCATAAATCGCTTCCGCTCTACAATTGGTGCCTTGGAGGAGTTCTTAAGGAATCCTCACTTGAGAAAAGGCTGACTTAGGCGAGTTTGGACGAACGGATCGCCTAAGGCCACACGAATCTCGAGACAAAAGATCTAGCCCTGTGACAAGTTGTATCTGAGCTATTGGTTTGAAGGCACCTTTGGAATGTCGAAAGAAAAGTTCAAACAAAGGTGGGCAAGAAAGTCTTTGAGGAAGATGCTGTCGGTTGTTGAGGACGCAAAAGAGTCAGACAATACTCTTAGGGAAGGCATTGAGGACTTGAGGGAGCAGTCTAGGGGTTTTGTAACCATGTGTCTCACTTCCCGAAGGGATAGTGTGTAAGAGCTGCTAGGTTCTCAAAGGAAGAAGCTGACGGAGAGGAATGATACTCTCCAAGCCATGGTTAAGGTTTTGAAGGAGGAAACAATGTCCACGACAAGGGCTTTGAGCACAAGAATAGAGGAGCCCGAGGGAGAGCTGGCCTTATGCCAAGCAGCCGTGGGGAAAGAAGTGTCAAGTGCAACACTTAGTAATGAGGATGTCCCGAAACCAAAAGAGTTTGTAGGGACAAAGTCTGCATGTGATGTGGACAATTTATTGTGGAGGATGGAAAACTACTTCCGTTCCAAAAGTATCGTGGATGATGTGGTTAAAGTAAACACTACTTCAATGTTTTTTACTGATATTACGCTTTTATGGTGGCGAGGCAGGACCACAGATAAAAGGCAATGTGAGTTTGGGACGTGGCAAGAGTTCCAATGTGAGTTGAAGGGACAGTTTTACCCAGAGTTTGCGGAGGAAGAAGCTAGCGTAAAGTTGCAAAGGATAACGCAACGGGGCGCAGTAGGGGAGTATGGTCGAGAGTTCAAAGAACTCGTGCTCTAAGTTTCAGATGTGACTGAGAAAGAAGTATTGCTCGCTTTTCAGAATGGATTAAAGCCGTGGGTCAGACAGGAGGTGGAACAAAGAAGTGTCCAAAAGCTGTCGGAAGCTATGACAGTAGCGAAATCTGTGGTCAGGCTTGGTTTAGGGAACGACAAGCTTGGGTCTTCCAAGTTCGAGGAAAGGGGCGTATGTGAAAAGGATCACAATAAAGATAATGTTGATGGCGATGGCAATGACAACAATGGTGGTAATGGGAAACCACGAGTTGGGAAGAAGAAACCCAAGAGGAAAAGGGACAAGCTGAAATGCTTTCTCTGTGATGATCTACATATGTTGAAGAAATGTTTGAAGAAATTCATGCTAAAGAAGAAGCCGGTAGGTAAGAGCTTGGGACTTGGTTCGAGCGCAAGGGGTGTCGAAGCCAATGAGACCGAAAGTGAAAAGAAGCCAGTGGAGTGCTTCTTGTGTAATGGTCCGTATAGGTTGCGGAATTGTCTGAGGAAGTCTGTCATCGAAGGGGACGATAGAAAAGACAAGGAGCCCATGAATCTTGGTTCGAGCAACGGAAAAGTCGAAGACAAGAGGGCAAAGAGGAGCAAAACGAAGCGATTAAAGTCCTTCTTGTGCCGTGGTCAGCATGACTTGCGGAACTATCAAAAGCAAGCCATAGTCAAAGGAAAGGTAACATCCGAGCTTAGTGAATCATTGGAAGGGCTTCTACCCAAGGGAGAGGTGAATTTGTCATCGAACTTAGAGGAAGAAGTTTTGATGAAAACAGTGAAGCTAGGACCAATGAGGCTCAAGTCAAGTGAAGCATCAGAGTTGGCCGAGTCATCGACAAGGCTTCCACTTATAGGAGAAGTGGATGGTGCATCGAACTTGAAGGGGAAAGAAGCGATGCAAGTGGGACAGTTGACTCGAGAAAATGCAAAGGTACATTCCGAGCACTTCGATAGTGTGTTGCATTCTAACTTGTTGACTTGGCAAGAATGTAGGGGCCCTTTCGAAGTTCTTGAACAAAGAGGCCGAGAGACTGTGGGTAAAGCGAAGCCAAGTGTTGTGAATCAAGAGGATTTTGTTCGAGTCAAGTTAGAATGTAGGAAAGAGAGTGACATAACTTCTTGTCGTCGAGATATACAAATGAGTAGGATGGTTCGAGTTAAGAAGCAACGTAAGCTGAGGTAAAAGTCCAGAAGGAAAGGGAAAGCTAAGGCATCGAGACGAGATCAAGGTGAATCAAGTAAGTGCCATTAAGAAGTCACAACGAGGACGTTGCAAGAATGGGTGGGGGAGCATGTCACGGGCTGTAGTTCAAAGCCTGTGACCATCGCACCAAATACATCCGATGGAGGTCTTTTGTTTAGATGAGGATCATTTGGCCTACAAGAATTGGCCCGATTCAAGGAGCTGTTGGAGAAGCCTGTCAGATTGAAGCCTGGTTGGCCCAATAATGAAGATATGGCAACTTAGGCTAATTTGGTAACTAATCTTAGAAGATAGAGTGAATCATATCTTGTAAAGATTAGATTAGATTTGATATAGCATATCTTGTAAATCCCCTAAATCATGGGATATGGTTAATCTCGTCTGTCAATGTAAATGAATCTTGATCGTCGGTTCTAAGGGAGCTCAACTATAAATAGAGAGCCTCCCCCTCATTTGTACTCACTCCATTCATTGTTTCATTATTCTTTGTGAATAAGGGAATAGAGAGCATTTACTCAAACACTTTGTGTGCGTCCTTTCAATTATTCTTTTGGTTGCTTCTTTTGGCATAAATCGCTTCCGCTCTACAATTGGTGCCTTTGAGGAGTTCTTAAGGAATCCTCACTTGAGAAAAGGCTGACTTAGGCGAGTTTGGACAAACGGGTCACCTAATGCAGCACAGATCGCGACACGAAAGATCTATCCCTGTGACACTAGGACTATTATTGATGTTGGTACGGGTGAATTAGTATTTCGTATAGGTAACGAAACAAGTACTCTCTAAGCTCGTGATTCTGTTGGAAAATCTAGTGATTGAGATGATTTTAAATCTTCTATTAATGTTAGTGACCATGTGGCTCAACCTTCTTTGCAGGAAACCCCTCAGAAAAACATAATGTAGCCACGTTTCAGTCAATGCGACAGAAACATAATGACTTATGAAGAATAAATGTTACAAATCGATTAACTAGATAAATGGCAGACACATGTCAAGGAGAAACCGAGAAAACATGATAAAGAGCCAAAGCGACGCTATAATGAACATATGGATGGAACGAACCAATTTAAGTTTGGGGAAAAAGTACTACTAGACAAAATGGATCCACGACTTGCCCCTTTGGAGCTTGATGTACACGGATCAAACCTATTTACGGTATTGAACGTCTTTCCCTACGGTACAGTCGAGGTAACTCATTCTAAATTCGGCACATTTAAGCTAAACAATACTCGACTCAAACCTTATTTTGGTAATAGAATTGTTAACGAGACAAAGGAGCTTCGGCTCCGTGAACCACCGTAATTGTGCGCATACAAGGTAAGTCGAGCTTAGACTCTAAATAAGTACTTCTCGGGAGGCAACCTGAGTATTAACACTCTACTAATTCTTTTAAATTTATTTCATGTTATTTTTAAAATTAATCAAATTAAAATTTTAAGATAAAAAAAATTTTAACCCACACGGCCGTGTGGATACTGGGACTTAGTTTTTCAAAAATTCGAAGGTTACACGGCCTAAAATGGTCCACACGGCTTGGACACACAAGCGTGTCCTAAGCTGTATGAGTCCTGGAGCTAATTTTTTCAATTTTATTTCAAGTTAGAGAGTTACACAGACAAGAGACACGGTCAAGCCACACGGGCGTGTGGGTGGCCGTGTGACCCACATAGCCTTTCACACGGGTATGTGAGAAGCAAGGAAATCAAACAAGGCTTGGTACACTGTCATGTGTGCCACACGGCTTGGCATACTGTCGTGTATGCCACACGGCTTGGCACACTGCCGTGTGTGCCACACGGCTTAGACACACAGGGGTATCTGAGGTAGTGTGAAGACTGGGTTAGATTTTATAACGTACATGGGCTGAGAACGCCCCACACGAGCGTGTGATACGGTTGTGTGGCCCAACATTGGCCTAAATACGACTGTGTCTTCTTTTAAACCCTAATTCCCCTTTTCTTTTTTACTTTGTTTTTTTCTTCCTTTCTCTCCTACCCTAGCCGCTGCCGACTTCTCCCTTATAACTCCGGCCACCCCTATCATTCACACCCCGTCACTGTTGTCGAATCCCTTTTCCTTCTTTCTACCGTCGCACCCGAACCACCCCACCTAGTCCCATATTTACCCTGCACCAGCGTACAACCCCCACCTCTCCCCTTCTCCTTTTCTTATTCGTTTTTCCCCACCAGCCCTCATCCTTCCCACCACCAACCAGCCCGCACCCCGTCTTCCCCTATTATTTTTTACACCACACCACCACAAGCCTCCTCTTTCATGCCCCCGCGCTAACCACCACCCCTTAACTCTGGCCACCGATCACCATTGTACCCTGCTATTCATCATGACGAACACACGAAGCAAGTCTAAAGTTGTTGTCCTCGCTTCAAAAAAGTGGAAGACTCCGGACGAGACCTCCTCTTCGGCCGCTTCTGCTGATGCCTGCCATTCATTCTTACGATTTTCAGCGAGCCCCCAAGAGAACTTATATTAGCTTCTTTAGCTCAAGCCGATGTATTGATTGGGTCGCTTTGGAGCAGGTCCAATTAGCTAGTAGCGTGCACGCCATCATTGCCACAGCCCCATGGGACCAATTCTTTTCTATCATTGAACCCACATACATGGAGCTCATTTTGGAGTTTTGTTCGACATTTATTCTATAGCAAGTGATGACGAACCATAACAAGTAGAGCGCCATCATTTTCAGAATCGATGGTACAGCATGGCATATGATTGTCTTAGAGTTCGAAGCTCCCTTAGGACTATACACTACAGAGTTCATGAGTGCTGAGAGCTTTCTCTAATTATACCAGCACATCCACTAATTGCCATTTATTTGGTGGGTAGATCTTACGGTGAGAACGACGCCTTATGACCGTAGTCGGTCAAAGGTGACTTCTCTTCCTCTAACTTTGAGATATAGTCATGCTATCTTAAGCTCACACATTGACCGAAAAGAGAGAGCCCTGGATTGTCGGTACCACCGATGTATATTTTCTATGGAGCATAGCCACGTGGCTTATTTTTTTATTTAGCCTACTTCATCACTCTCGCCTTTCGCCACCAGATAGAGCGTAGCAAGAAGAGTCCTATCTGTTTAGGCCCTTATGTGACTCAACTCGCACATCACCTCGATCTCCTCGACACACCAGAGTAATACTCCTCACTTACACTAATAGGCCATATTTCCACGTAGGGATTATCAAGCATGGGCCATATGAGGATGATTGAGTAACTTCATGAAGTGAAACCTCCTCAGTATCGATTATCTCATTCTGATCCTCAGGATGAGCCCGATGACTTCTCTGATGATGTCCCCTTCCATCATGAAGATCCACCTCATCATCCACCTTCGAGTCACCATCCTACTACATCTGCTGCTACCTTAGTGGACCTCTCCGAGTGGTTCACTCGCTTTGAACAACACTGCTTTTAGAGGTTCAACAATATTGACATGACATTACAGTAGATCTGTCAACACCTCTATATATCCTCTTCAGCACCAGCGACTCAAGACACCGATGCCTCTGACCATGAGGATCATTAAGTTTATTTGTTTTCGTTTTAGTTTTCTTTTTAGTTTTTATGTTTATGTTTATTTTTTTTAGTTGTTTTATTTTTATTTTCTTAGACCTCTTTCATTTATTATCTTTTGAACTATACTTTTATTTTATGGTTGTTTCTAATTGAGTTAGTAACCTTTTAATCTTCTTCACTATTAGTGTTTATTTTCTTATTAGTTTGCTTGGAATCATGTACTGCATTTAGATTTTCCTACAATTCTGTTTTTCACCATTCTGGCGATTTTATCCAATGTTTAAGGTAGTTTCAGTTTTCTCCCTCTCTTATGATATTCTGCTTATACTATGATTATATCTGTTTGTACATTGAGAAAAATGTACATCTTAAGTATGAGGAGATTATTTATATAATTATTAGAAAATTCCTTAATTATGTCTTGTTTAAGTAATTTTCTCATACTTCTATTAGAATAAATTTTTATCGATTTGAGATTTTTGTTTATATGTTTTGGATTAACTTGTAGATATTTGTGCATTGGTTGATTTAAACTTTAAGACATGAGAGAATCAAGCATGATAAGTTATTTTTCAGAAATTAAAATTTTTTTAGGTTGTTTCCCTAAATTGAAGTATTATCTTGAAGTTTCATATTTGAAAGTTTGACATTAAAAACCATGATTTTTTGTTAGATTTTGAGCCTTTAGGGCATACATTTTCCTTACTCACTTTATTATTGGTTATGAGTGTATCAACCTGATTTGTTATTCTAGAACTTGCTGCGATTATGCATGTCGAGACCACACATTTGATTTAATTTACTAAGATGATAAAGGCACCTAGGTTTTAACCCACTTTTCCCATAAAAAGCCTACCTTTGTAATTAACCCTTAGAGAACTCCATTGAGCCTAACACACCGTTTCTTGATTTACCCATTTATGTTAACCCATAACTCATTTTTTGTTCGTTGAGACTTTTTCCCGTTTTATTGACTCTCTTTTTGTCGAGATTTGATTTGGTTAGTTACTTAACTATGCTCTTCTGTTTGATTTTCTGAATTATTTCTGATTATTCTGGAAAAAAAAGAGAAAAAATATTGATTATTATTTAGTTCTATGTTGATTGAGCTTGAACAATTAAATTCATATTTTGAGAAGAAGATCGTTTTTATTCTTAAATAGCTCTTGATCTATGCACTTCATTTTAATTCAACAATTTTTTATTTTTTTTCTAGTTTGGTAATTTTTCAATTCGATCTCGATTATAACCAACTTTTCTGGCCTTTTTCCACACCCTTAACCTAAGTCCCATTACAACCTCTTAAAGACCTTTTGATTTGTGTATCATCTCATTTTATAGTGGTGGAGATTTGATTTTCATGCAAGCCTATGGTAATGACATTTCTTGTTCGAATATTAAGTACATATTATTGAGCCTTAAACACTTTGAATGCTTGAGTGAATCTTTAGTGAGGATGTCAATTCTTGTTGATTTTGAATTAAAGGTAACTACTTAAATAAGAGAATACACCTATGTTTTCGTGTTTAAAATTGTTAGTTTGGATTGTTTGAGACTTTAGTGCTCTTTTAGTTGAATTGTCAATGCATGATTATTTGTGAATTATTTTGAGACATTATTGATGGGAATTACAAGTTCAGAAAGATTAATTTTAATGTGAGTTGAGGATTTTGCTTGAGGACAAGCAAAAGCTTAAGTGTGGGGATATTTTATAAGCTATAAAAGTAACATATTTTAATATTATTCTTAATGCATTTTTGGATGATTAATTATGCAAATTAGTGAATTTGATGTTCCTAATCCTTTAAATTCATGTCTCTATACTTAGAAGAGCATTTGGGAGCTGAATGAGAGAAAAATGAGCCAAAATCAGACAAATAAAGTTGTTTTTGTGTGCCACACGGGCTGGACACACGCCCATGTGCCAACCCATGTCGATTTCGCACCCTACTTCCCAAATACGTGGAAAAACACAATTTTTAGGCTTTTTGAGCATTCTAAAGTCTATAAATACTAATTAGAAGAAGACATAAGGGAGCCATCAGAGAAGATCGAAGAAAACACTCGAAGAACACTATCAGAATCAACTCGGAAGTGAATCTCCTTCAAGATCGAAGATCTCCTTTTAATTTCTTTCAAAGTTTTTATGAGTTTTTTTATGTCTTGTGGTTATTCTGACTTTGAGGTGTTTTTATTGTCTTGTAGTTATTCTGACTTTGAGGTGTTTTCATTCAGGATTATGAACTAATTCCCTAGACACCTAAGGAAAATGAAACCTATGATGAATCTTATTATTTGATTTCTGATTTACATGATAAATACTTGATTCTTGTTCTCAATTATGTGTGCTAAGTTCTTGTTTTAATATTTCTTGGATATTAATTCATGTTTAATGTGCTTAATTCAGTCGAGGAAAAGTCCCTGTTTAAGAGTAGATGTTGCATGGTCCAGTAGTCATTTTTTTCCAACAAAATGACTTTCCATTTGTAGTTTTTTCTTTCTTTTTTTTTTTTTTGACGAATTCAAACTTTGAAAATGCAATTCATTTTCTTTTCATGTTTTAATTTTATAAATCTCAATCGTATTTAAAAAAATCATAATTTATATAGGTCTACACATCTCTATCTGCGTTCATTAGCAGGTCTTTGTTGATTTTGTTTTTTTTGTTCTTTTTCTCTTTGGGGGCTGTTTTCGATAAAATCTTCTACATTCAGCTTTTACTTCTATTTTCTTTTATTCAAATCTGGTTTCCCTTGGCTCTTGGGAATAGTGCTAGATCTCGGTAACATGGAGAAGGATCTGGTATATCTCTCGTTAGATGACGAAGAGGACGAAACCCTGCAATCATAAAGAGATCCGGAGTTAGTAGATCAGGAGGTTGATTTTTGCTTGGTTGGATGCATTGAAAAGCATGATAGCGAACATTTGGCATCCAGTAAGAGGGGTTCATATCTCAGATCTAGAGGATAAGAGGTTTCTATTTAAATTTTATCATAAGATGGATCTAGAGAGGGTTCTAAAAGGCTCTCCATAGACTTTTAATAATCATCTCTTGATGCTTTATTGGCTAGCGGAAGGCGAAGATTCGCTAAGGGTGTCATTAATTTATGCAAACTTTTGGGTTCAGATTCATGGAGTGCCAACATGATTTTATACAGAGAGTCTGGCAAGTAAGATTGGGGAATTTTTGGGGGTTTTTCTGGAGTTCGACGGAACAAGCTTGGGAAAGGGTTTATACACTTATTTACGTGTAAGGTTCAATTGAACGTTAGGAAACCTTTAAAAAGAAGGAAGAAGATTATGTTTTCAGCGAGGGTGATCTCTTATGTTAAGTTTCAATATGAGCACTTGACTATTTTTTGTTTCTTTTGTGGCCAACTAGGACATAGTGATTCTTTTTGTCAGGCTAAGATTACATTAGGGTATGAAATTGCTGAGATGGGATGGGATCTATCTTTACGTGCTCAATCAAGAAGGGCACGTTCCATGAGTAGCGTGTGGTTACGAGGGGATGGGGGAAGCGATTCAACAGAAAGTATTTTTGCTGAGCAGGGTCCAAGTAGGGCCATTGATCCTATGTTAGTGTTAATCTAGAGGGAGAAAGGATTTGCAAATCCCTTGGGGCCGAGGGATCTTCGAAATCACAAGAACTTATAGATATTGGATTACAATTTGGAAGACACTGTGGTTATAAGTGGAGATGGTAAAAAGTGACCTAGAAGGGAGGGTGTCAATCCTGTTGAGGGAGGGGAGTTGGTTTCATTAGTGGCTAGAAGCAGGAAGGGGACCGGGAGTAATCATTCTATATCGATGGCTGCCCAGGGGCAAGTCGACCTATCATAATAAAAACTTTTTTGTTGGAACATCCGTGGTTTGGGGAGGCCATGGAGCATTAAAAGACTTCGGTATATGCTGAAGATGTATAATCCTCATATTGTCTTTTTTATGGAGAAAAAATTGAATTCAAAAAGGATGGAGATTGTTCGTAGAAAATGTGGTTTTCTTAGTAGGATTGATGTTGGAGCTGATAGTTTAAGAAGGGATTTGAGTCTTGCTTGGAGGGGGAATTTCACGATTATTTTGAGGAGTTTTTCGAAAAATTATATTGATAGGAGGTTTTGGAAGGGGATGAGGGTAGTAAATAAAGGTTTACAGGTTTCTATGGGACCCTTAGCTTACTTAATAGAGAGGAAACTTAGACTTTACTAAAGACTTTAGGTCAGTCCCAAAATCTCCCTTGGTTTGTGGCAGGTGATTTTAATGAAATTCTATATTCTTTTGAAAAAAAGAAGGGCTACCTAGGGAGGAAAAATAAATGGAAGCTTTTAGGGAGGCTCTGAATGAATGCAGGCTGATGGATGTTGGATATTTTGGATCATGGTTTACTAGGGAGAAAGGCAACCTTCCAGAGACTAATATTAGAGAGAGGCTTGACAGGGGGTAGTAAATGATAGTTGGATGTGTATGTTTCCCAACGCAACGATACTTCATTCCTACACTCTATTTTTTATCACTACCCTCTTCCTTTACAGACAGAGATTGATGTGCATAAATGTCAGTTTAAGTGCTTTCGGTTTGAATCATGGTGGATACTTGAGGAGTCTTTTCAACAAAAGATTAATGACCTTTGGGGGCAGGGTGATGAAGACATCCCCATAAAGTTAGGCAGGGTTTGAAACGGGTTAAGTTAGTAGGCGCAGAAGATTAGAAACATGAAATGGAAGGTTAAGATAGATTAATCCAAAAAGCTGGAAATACTATTAGAAGGCAATAGAGATGACGACAACCTTGTAGAGCTGATTGATACAAAAGTTCAGTTGAACATGGAGATTGACAAAGATGAAATTTTTTGGAACAGAGGGCAAGGGCAAATTGGTTGAGATTGGGTGACAAGAATACGACATTCTTTCATAACTTTCCTTCCCAAAGAAGGAAAACAAATAGAATAAGTGGGCTTCAAATGGAGGATGGAGGGATAGAAAGGGGGAGGAGAAATTGGACATTATCGCTAAGCGCTATTTTCAATCTCTATTTGAGTCCAAAGGGTAGGGGATATGGGTCACATCTTGTCTGGAGTAAGACCTTGTATCTCTAATGACACAAATGTTTTGTTAACAATGCCTTATAATGAGCAAGAGGTCTTGGAAGCTTTGAATGGTATGAGACCTACGAAGGCTTCTGGCAATGATGGTTTTCCAGTAATTTTCTTTCAAAGATGTTGGCATATTATCGGTAAGGATATCACTTCATATTATTTAGAAATTCTGAATGAAGGTAAAACCTTAGTTCCTTTAAATCTCACATACATTGTGCTTATTCCAAAGAAATTTTGCCCGATGAATTTGGTGAATTTTAGGCCTATTATTTTATGCACAGTTCTTTATATGATTATTGCTAAAATGATAGCTAATCGATTCCAACGGGTTTTGAAGGATTGCATTGATGAGGCTCAAAGTGCTTTTGTACCAAGGCGATTAATTTCTGATAATATCTTATTGGCCTATAAAATTTTACATTCTTTTCGACAAAAAAAAAAGGTAGGGAGGAAAGGTTTTATGGCTCTTAAACTTGACATGAGCAAGGCATATGATACAGTGGAATGGGGATTTTTGAGACAAATGATGGAACAAATGGGTTCTGCAAACAACTGGATAGAAATTATTATGAGGTGTATCTCTTTAGTCTCTTATTCTGTGGTACTGAATGGGAAGGTGGGGGAGAGGTTTGTGCCAAGTAAAGGACTTCGTCAAGAAGACCCTTTAAGTCCGTTCCATTTTCTTATTTGTAGTGAGGGTTTATCTACTCTTATGATGTTAGCTTTGGGGGATGGATTGATCAAGGGAGCCAAAGCAATTAGGAGGGGTCCATAAATTACACATCTTTTATTTGCATATGATTGGGTGCTTTTTGGATAAGCTAACGATAGAGGGGCCAATGATCATAAACGAATCCTAAAAGAGTATGAAATTTGCTCAGGTCAATGTGTAAATTATGATAATTCTATTGTTTACTTTAGTCCAAATGTGATTAAAGACGATCGAAATCGAGTGTCAAGAATTATGAGATGTCGGCAATTAATTGACATTGAAAGATATCTAGGTCTTCCAAATATGGTTGGAAGACAAAAGAAAATTGCATTACAGAACTTGAAAGATCGAGTTAAAAAGAGGATCGATAATTGGAGCACAAGGCTATTGTTGCAAGGTGGGAGAAAAGTTTTTATTAAAGCGGTTTTGCAACCTATTCCAACATATGCGATGTCTTGTTTTCTTTTTCTAAAGTCACTTTGCAAGGAGTTGGAAAGCATTATTGCGCTATTTTGGTGGCAAAAGAGTTTTGGAAAAAAGGCATACATTGGTGTCAATGGACGAAATTATGCGATCTTAAAGAAAATGGTGGGTTGGGTTTCCGTTGTTTTTCCTCTTTTAATATTACGTTATTAGCCAAACAGGGGTGGTGCCTTATTAATAATTTTTAATCCTTGTTAAGTCGCGTACTGAAAGCTAAGTATTATCCAAATTGTGATTTTTTGGAGGCTAGGTTAGGAGGTCTACCTTCTTATACCTGGCTAAGTATTTGGTCGACGAAGGGATTGCTCCAAGAAGGCATTGGTTGGAAGGTTGGTAAAAGGGATCAAATCTCAATCAGAGAAGATGCTTAGCTTGTTGGTGCTGCAAATTACAAAGCGGGTGGACTTGTTAATGATAATAGCCTAATTACAGTTTATGACTTAATTGATCATTCACACAGGGTATAGAATGTGAGTCTTATTGAACGTACCTTTGAAAAGAATGATGCTAACTGAATATTACGGATCCCGCTAGCTAGAATAGAGCACGAGGACACGGTTATGTGGCAAGGTTAACTATCATGCACTTTCTCGGTAAGGAGTGCATACAAAATACTCCTTGACAGTAATAGAGACTCTCACTGATGTGTCTTAAACTAACTATGATCACAATAAAGGCAAGCGCACCTATCGGTCAATAGTATAGTTATGGTAAGACCGGTAATATCGTATCCACAGGGACCAAGAGTACTAGTAATTACTATCCTTCTATTATTTAGCCTAAGAATTGGAGTGATTTTCTCTTAAACTAAAACTTAATTAAAAATATGACAAAGAAAGAATTAAGAAAAATATTTTTAGACAACTTATATGAGATAAGCAATACCTAAGGAAGAATCCATCTAGACTTCACTTATTACTTTTGATTCATATGATTTATTCACTTGACTTAATCCGTAGAGATCTCTGATTTATGTTAATATCTCTTTCAAGACTAAAAACAACTAACTCTAGGTTGATTAATTGATATCTCTTTCTAATTAAAACCCCTATTGTCGCATTAACTCGATCTATGGATCCCTTATTAGATTTGACTCTAATCCGGTAGATTTATGTCGCCCTATTTCTAGGGTTGCAATCAACTCCGCTTAATTGTGTTGATCTACTCTTAAACAGGGACTTTTGCTCCACTGAATAAACAAATTCGACTTGAATCAATAACCTGAATTATCAAAACAAGAATAAGAACTCACAATTAAGAATAAGAACAAGTATTTATCTTATAGATCAAATAATAATAAGATCTGTCTTAGGTTTCATCCCATTAGGTATTTGAGGGGTTTAGTTCATACTGATAGACCCAAACATCTTAAAATAAGGAAAATAACAAAACATAAGAAAACCCAAAAACTTCTAAAGAACTTGATGGGAGATCTTCAGTCTTGATGAAGATCATTCTTCCGAGCTGCTCCTGGTGGCTGCCTTCGAGTATTTTCTGCCTTTTACTCGACGTCTACTCGACATCCTCTTTAGGTTGCCCCCTTAGGGTGTTTATATGGGTTTGGAACGCCTTTCTTGGCCCACAAGTAACCTTTTCCGAATAGGATTAAACCTGGGTTCAGCAGAGACACGCCCGTGTTTAATGGTCTTAAGCCGTGCTCGTTTCTGCTCACCATACACGACCGTGTGATCTGCCCGTGTGCGACATTCCAAGCCATGTTTGATCCTTCTCGTAACACACGATCGTGTTCAATGGTCCAGGCCGTGTTGATTTCCTAGGTAGGCCCATTTTGCCCCTTTTTGGCCCGTTTCTTGATCTTTTTGATTCCCTAAGCTTTTCTGAGTATAAAACATGAAATTAAGGGATTAGGAGTATCAAATTCATCAAATCTAATGAAAATTCATCCAAAAAGTAAGCCAAGTATGGGGTTAAAAAATGTGTAAATTATAGTTTATCAAATATCCCCACACTTCAGCCTTTGCTTGTCCTCAAGAAAAATCCTCAACTCACAATTAAAATTAACTTCCTCAATTCATAATCCTCATCAATAATGTTTCATCATAATTCATAGTTAATTTATACATTGATAATTTAACTAAAAGAGTCCTAAAGATTCAAACAATCTAACTCATAAATTTTTAGAGCATGAAAATATAGGTGTTTCCCCTTATCTAAATAATTACCTTTGATCCAAAACTGACAAGAATTGACATCCTCACTAAAGATTCACTCAAATCACTCAAGGTGTTTAAGGTTCAAATTAAGAACTCAAAAGTCGAACATGAAAAGTTAATCCCATAGGCTTGCATGAAAATCAAATCTCCATCACTATAAAATAAGATGATACACAAATCAAAAGGTCTTAAAAAGGGTTGTAATGGGGCTTAAGTTAAAGGTGTGGATAAAGGCTGAATTAGAAAGTTAGAATCGAGATTGAATTGACAAATTACCTAACTAGAAATAATGAACTAATAATGAATAATTACATTAATAACACGAGCTTCTTCTAAAGATGTGAAATTAATTGTTTAAGCTCATGAAACATAGAACTAATAATGAATATACTTTTAACTTTTTTTTTAAGAATAAGAACAAGTAAGAATTTACACTGAAATAGATAACATAGTTAGGCAACTGATCAAATCAATTCTCGACAAAAAGGGTTAATTCAATAGGGAAAATTCTTGATGAATCAAAAAGAATGAGTTTTTGGGTTAATATTAAGGGTAGATCAATAAACGGTTTATTAGGATTGAAAAGGGGTTCACTAGGGGTTAATTATGACAGTAGGCTTTTGGGGGAGTAAGTGGGTTAAATCCTAGGTGTCTTTATCATCTCAGTATATCAAATTAAGGGTGTGGTCTCGACATGTATAATCGAAGCAAGTTCTAGGATAACAAATCAATGTTGACATACTCATAATCAATAAAGTGAGCAAGAAAAATATATGCTCATAAAGGCTCAAACTCTCACAAAAATTATGGTTTTTGATGTCAACCTTGTAAATTTCAAACTTCAAAGTAATATTTAAATTTAGGGAAAAAACCTAGCAAATTTTTAATTCTGAAAATAGACTTATCATGCTTGATTCTCTAATGTCTTAAAGTTTAAACCATCAATGCACAATTACATGTAACTTAATCCGAAACATATCAATGAAAATCATAAATTAATAGAAGTTTATTCTAATAGTAATATGAGAAAATTGCTTAAGAACAAGACATAGTTCAGGGATTTTCTAATAATACTGTAATTAACCTCCCCACGCTTAAGATGTACATTGTTCTCAATATACAAAGATAGATAATATAGTAAGAAAATCATAAGAAAAGAAGAAGAGTGAAACTTCCTGAATCATGGGTGAAATCCTTAGAAAATTAAAATTGTAGAAATGGAGCCAATGAGAAGCATGAGGAACTAGGCAGAGGTGAAGGTGGGTACTCCGGTGGTGGTGTGGTCGTTCCTCAATAGCCCCTTGAACCTAAATTAAAGAAATCAAAATATAATAATATAAATTAAAGACAAGAAAGACAAAAGGAAAGAATTTAAAAATGAAAATAAAAGAAAAAGAAAAAATAAATGGACTCAAAGATCCTTGTCTAGTCGAGTAAATGAAGCGGCCGGCATGAACTTATGTTGAGTGGTTGCGCACGGGGAAACCGCGCCAGGATCCTTTCATTTTTTCGACATGGGGATGGTGGTCTTGGTCTCGCATCTATTATTAGTCATTGTCTACGATGGCAAGGATGGTGGTTAGTGTGGTGGTGGTGTAAAGAAAGAATGAGGGAAAAGGGGAAAGGAAAATGAAAGGAGAAAGATAATGGGAAAAGAAAGGGGTGGGGTTGCTAGGGTTTGGGAGAATAAGAATTGGGGAAGAAAGTGAGAAGAAGGGGGTTTAAATAGAAATCAAGGCACCTGGTTGCTTCCACGCCCGTGTGCCCTAGGCGTGTTAGGTTTACAAGGTCGTATCGCACGGCCGTGTGGTGCCTCGTTCATTTCTCCCATGCCTGTGTAGAGGTTTCCACGCCCGTGTAGATTTCTCAGTTTCAACTACGGTCTAGGAACACGGGCGTGTCACATGCCCGTGTTACTTACTCAGTGCTGACCACGGCCGAATCGCACGGCCATGGAATTTTTTTGCAGCCCGTGTTTTGGGGAAAATTTTCGTCCTCTGTTCGCATGGCCTCTGCCACACCGGTGTGCCTACTTGTAGTGTCCACACGGCCACGGCCACGCCCGTGTGCAAGGCCGTGTGGACAGAGAAACCTGCGCTTTATTAATTTGGTTAGTTTTTGGTTAGCTGCTAAAAATAAAAATATGGACATTAATAGGGTTAGTGCTCGAGTTGCCTCCCCAGAAGTGCTTATTTAGAGTCTAAGCTCGACTCACCTTTCATTCGCATAATAATGGTGGTTCGAGGAGTTGAAATTCCTCATTCCTACTATCAATTTTGTTAAAATAAGGTTTTAGGCGAGTACTATTTAACTTGAAGGTGCCAAATTTGAAATGAGTTACCTCGACTGTACCATATGGGAAAATATTATATACCGTAAAAGGGGTTGCTCCATTAGGTTCATAAGTGACAATACGAGGATATGCATTATCCATTAGAACTCGGTCTCCAACCCTGAAGTAGTTTGCTTCATCTTTAAGTTCATTATGGAGTTGCCTCGGTTTTGCTTCGTGTGTTCTTGGTTTCTCCTTGACATGTGTCTTCCACTCGTCTAGTTCATCAACCTGAAGCCTTCGCTCCTCATGAGTTATTTCTTTGTTGGCACGAGGTTTAGGATATGGCTCAGTTGTGTAATTTCGTGGTGCTTCTTGAAAAGAAGGTTGAACCAAATAGTCATTAATAGAATTTATGTTCTCACCTTTATTATTCGATGTCATAGCCGAGTCAAGAGCCTGAAGAGTGATCGTTTCATCACCTATACAAAGTGTGAGTTCACCTATACCAACATCAATTCTAGTTTTAGCAGTTGCTAAAAATGATCTTCCTAAAATTAAAGGAACATTATTGTTCTTATCCATGACTAAAAAAACAAAGTCTACTGGGAATATGAATTTATCAATTTTTACTAGTACATCTTCGATTATACCCCTAGGAACTCTAATAGTTTTATCAGCCAATTGAATGCTCATCCTAGTTTGTTTGGGTTTCCCAAGAACTAGTTGTTTAAACATTTTATAAGGCATAACATTTATGCTTGCCCCTAAATCTGCTAAAGCATTATTAATAGATAAGCCACCAATTAAGGAAGGAATCGTAAAACTCCCTGGATCTTTTAACTTTTGTGGTAGTCTATTTTGTAAGATTGCTGAGCACACTGCATTTAGCTCCACATGCGATGCCTTGTCTAACTTCCGTTTGTTTGTCAAAAGCTCTTTTAAATTTTTTTTGAATTGGGCATCTACGAAAGAGCTTCAACAAACGGTAAGTTAATATGTAAATTTTTTTAAGAGTTTAAGAAATTTACCAAATTGTTCATCTGTGTGGTCTTTCTTCGTCGCATTGGAATATGGTACACGAGGTTGGTATTCTGTACTTACCAGTTTTGGTTTATCATGGCTTACCTCAACCTTACCTTTCTCTACCACATTCTCTTCCCTCAATTTTGGTTCTTCTAACCCTTCACTATCGTGGGCAGTAATGGCATAAAGTTGCTCCTTTGGGTTAGTTTCGGTGTTCCTTGGCAAGCTGCCTTGTGGTCGTTCAGATATGAGCTTAGCAAGTTGTCCTAATTGGTTATTGAGCCCTTTATTCGATGCTTGCTGATTTTTGAGTGTTATTTCGGTGTTTTGGAAACAGGTTTCTAACACCACGATAAATTTTGTTAGCATCTCCTCAATGTTCAACTTTTTCTCTTGTGGGCAGGGTTGCTGTTAAAAGCCTGGAGGGGGTTGTTGTCTCTAATTAGAAAAAGATTTCAATTAATCAACCTAGAGTCAGTTGTTCTTACTCTCGAAAGAGATATTATTAACATAATTTAGGGATTTCTACGGATCAAGACACAAGTGAATAAATCGTTTAATTTAGATTCATAATAATAGGTGAAGTCTAGGTGGATTCTTTCCTGGGTATTGTCTATCTCATTGGTTAATATTCGAATGTTTCCTTGATTCATTCTCTATTGCGCTCTTGGTTAGATTAGTTTAGTAAATTTAGATTAAAACACATCACTCCAAATTGTCGGCTAAATAATAGAAAAATGGTAATTACTAATAATTTTAGTCCTCGTGGATACGTTATTTGTGAAAAATATAACGTCGGTAATGACAAATATTTCTCAAAGAAAATAAAAATAAAAATAAAGAACACACAGATTTTAACTGGAAACCCTTTCGACAAAAAACCACGGGCAAAGGAGAAGAAATTCACTATGTTGAATTCGACTCTAATTACAAAAGGAATAGATTATGACTATTTATAGGCTTGTAAACCCATATTCTAATAGGAGTGTAGTAAGATTGAAACTCCTTATTCTAATCAATATCAAATAGATGGAGTTTAATAAGGTTTAAAAAACCTTATTTAAAATAAAATAAAAGAAGTGTAGCTCTATAGAGATTCTTCTTTTATTTTATTTTACCATTGATTTTATTTAAATAAGGATTCGGGACACTTAATTCTAACAATCTCCACCTTGACACGAATTCTCAATAAACAAGTTCTTCATCGCGAACTCTCAACGAACAAGTTCTCCACCTCTTCCATATAACCCCTTAAGGGTTTAACTTCAACAGAACATCGACCAAGTCTAAGCAATGCTCAAACTTGGTTATAGGAAGTGACTTAGTCATCATATCTGCAGGATTTTCATGAGTACTAATTTTGCTCACAACAATATCACCACGAGCAATAATATCACGAGCAAAATGATACCGAACATCAATGTGTTTTGTTCTCTCATGAAACATTTGATCTTTTGTAAGGAAGATGGCACTCTAACTGTCACAAAATAATGTGCTGATTTGAAGGTCTTCATTGAGCTCACTAAAGAGTCTCCTCAATCAAATAGCTTCTTTACAAGCCTCAGTAATCGCCATGTACTCAGCTTGAATGGTAGACAAAGTGACTATAGTTTGCAAAGTAGCTTTCCAACTGATTGCACAACCTCCGATGGTAAAAACATAACCAGTGAGAGATCTTCTATCAAGGTCTCCAGTAAAATCAGCATCAACATACCCAATGACTCCATCTCTAGTTCTTCCAAACTGTAAGCAAACATCAGTAGTACCTCGTAAGTATCTTAAAATCCACTGAACTGCTTTCCAATGTTCTTTACCAGGATTCGCCATGTATCTACTAACTGCACTGACTGCATATGATAAATCTAGACGTGAACAAACCATAGCATACATGAGAGATCTCACTGCACTAGAGTATGGAACATGTGACATGTACTCAATCTCATCATCTGATTGTGGAGACAAAGCCGATGAAAGTCTGAAATGGGTTACTAAAGGAGTACTAACAGGCTTAGCACTCTGCATATTGAACCTGCAAAGAACTTTCTCAATGTACCCCTTCTAACTTAGGTACAATTTCCTTGCTTTTCTATCTCTGAGAATCTCCATACCAAGTATCTTCTTTGCTGATCCCAAATCTTTCATCTCAAATTCTTCACTTAGTTGGGCTTTGACCTTTCTTATCTCTCCTTTATCTTTTCTTTGCTATCAACATGTCATCAACATAAAGAAGTAGATACACAAAAGAACCATCATCTGCTTTTCTTAAAGTAAACACAAATTGTCAAAACTACTTCTTTTAAAATCATGAGAATTCATAAAAGAATCAAACCTCTTGTACCACTTGTCTTGGTGATCGTTTCAAACCGTAAAGAGACTTTTTCAAAGCAAGCAAACATAGTCCTCTTTTTCTAAGATCAGAAACCCTCTCGTTGTTGCATGTAAATATCTTCCTCAAGTTATCCATGTAAAAATGCGCTTTTACATCTAATCGCTCAAGCTCCAAATCATGCATGGTCATAATACCAAGCAAAGCTCGAATCGAACTATGCTTTACAACCGGGGAGAACATATCTCGTGAAGTCCACTCCACGAATTTGATCAGAACCTTTTGCAACAAGCTTTGCTTTATATTTGGGTTCTTCAACTCTTAGAGTCCCTTCTTTCTTTTTAAACACCCATTTACAGCGAACAACCTTTTTACCTTTAGGAAGTTTCACAAGATCCCATGTTCTATTTTAATGGAGTGATCCCATCTCCTCTTGTATAGCAAACATCCACTTTTCTGAGTCTTCACAGCTAACTGCCTCAGAATAATCAGACGGCTCTTGGTTTGCATCTATATCTTCAGCCACATTTAAAGCATAAGCAACTAGATCAGCCTCAGCATACTTCTTTGGAGGTTTGATTTCTCTTCTAGTTTTGTTTTTGGCGATAGAGTATTATGGTGAAGAAGCAACTCTATTCTCAATTTTTGTACTGGTTTGAGGAGTTGACTCTGTATTAATTTGATGCTCCACCTGCTTTTGATTTTCTTTATTGGAAGAGCCTTTAAGAGATAAGTTAAGTATCATAGCAGTTTCATCAAAAACAACATCTCTACTAATCACAACTTTTCTATTTTCAAGACACCATAACTTATACCCTTTTTACCAGCTTTATAACCAAGAAAAACACATTTAATGGATCTCGGTTCCAATTTTCCTTTATCAACATGAGCATACACAGGACATCCAAAGATCTTTAAATCAGAATAATTAGCAGGATTACCAGACCATATCTCTTATGGAGTCTTTTTCTCAATGGTAATGGATGGAGATTGGTTGATCAAAAACATGCGATGAAATTTGTTTTCATTAAAACGACTTTGGTAAGTTGGCATTTGACAACATACATCGAACCTTCTCCATGATCGTTCTGTTCATTTGTTTTGCAACGCTGTTTTGCTGTGGAGTATGACGAACTGTCAAGTGTCTCACGATCCCTTCTAACTTGCACAGTTTATTGAACTAATAAGAACAAAACTCTAAGCCATTGTCTGTGCAAAGTTATTTTATTTGTTTTCTCGTCTGTTTTTTCAATCATAGCTTTTCAAGACTTAAATGCGGAAAACACATCGATTTTCTACTTCAAGAAGAATGCCCAAACTTTTCTAGAAAAATCATCAATAAAAGTTAGCATATAATTAGCTCCACCTCTCGAAGGCACTCTTGATGGTCCCTATAGATCAGAATAAATATACTCCAACATTCCCTTTGTGTTATGGATTCCTCTGGTGAATCGAACTCTCTTTTGCTTCCCAAAAACGTAGTGCTCACAGAACTTCAGTTTGCAAATTCTTTACCCATCAAGAAGTCCTCTTTTGCTCAATTCTGCCATGCCATTCTCACTTATATGCCCTAGGCGCATATGCCAAAATTTAGTAATATCATCATCTGACAAGGAATAGGAAGCGATAGCTGCATCACCAAGAACAGTAGAACCCTGCAAAACATATAACATGGCAGTCTTTCTCTGTCCTTTCATCACAAGGAAGGAACCTTTGGAAATCTTCAAAATCCCACTTTCAGCTGTGTATTTGTACCCTTTTGAATCAAGAGTACTTAACGAAATTAAATTTCTCTTCAATTCTGGAACATGTCGTACGTCACTAAGTATTCTGACAACTCTATCAAACATCTTAACTTTAATTGTTCCAACACTTGTGATTTTACACGAAGCATTATTTCCTATCAAAACAACACCTTCAAACACTGTTTCGTAATTTGCAAACCAATCCCGATTGGGACACATGTGGAAGGTGCAACCCGGATCAAGTATCCACTCCTCGCTCACTTTAGAATTGTTAACAGAAGTTACTAGAAGTTCACCATCGTTGTAGTCTTCTACGACATCAGCTTCACCGAAATTTTCTGGTTGTTTTCCCTTTTGATTCACAGCCTCTCTTTTAATCTTGTTCTGTAGCTTATAGCACTCAGATTTAATGTGCCCCTTTTTTCTTGCAGAAGTTACAAGTTTTACCTCTGTTTAAAGACTTCGATCTACCCTTAGATTTACCGCGAGGATTCCGATCCTGTGTCCTTCCACGATCATCATCAGCATTCCGATCTTATCTCCCACGAACAATGAGACCCTCTCCCTGAGAGTCAGTTTTAACCACAAGATGCTTCATCTTATCATACGAGGTCAAAGAATCATAAACCTCTTCAACTGTGAGAGACTCGCGGCTATATAAAATCGTGTCTCTAAAGGTTGAATAAGATGAGGGCAATGAACAAAGTAGAATCAACCCTAGATCTTCCTTATCATACTGAACCTCCATGGCCTCCAAGTTTGAGAGAATTTTTTTAAACACTGTTAAGTGTTCGTGCATAGACGCACCTTCCTCCAAACGATGAGCATAAAGACGTTGCTTTATATGCAACTTGCTAGTTAGATTTTTTGACATACATATTTGTTCTAGCCTCTTCCATAATGCAGCGGCGGTCTTCTCCTTCATCACATCCTTCAAAATTTCGTTAGACAAATGCAGATGTAACTGTGTTAACGCTTTTCGATCCTTGCGCTTCTTCTCTTCCTCCGTCAATGTCGAAGGCATTTTATCTACCCCTAACAGGGCTTCCTCTAAATTCATCTGTGCAAGAACTGCCTGCTTCTTTATCTGCCACAACGCGAATCTGGTGTTGCGATCCAAAAGCAGAATTTCATACTTTAAAAACACCATTACCGTGATCGAGATGAAAAACCCGGAAGCTCGGATACCAATTTGTGAAAAATATAACATCGGTAATGACAAATATTTCGCAAAGAAAATAAAAATAAAAATAAAAATAAAGAACACATAGATTTTACGTGGAAACCCTTTCGGGAAAAAACCACGGGCAAAGGAGAAGAAATTCACTATGTCGAATTCGAATCTAATTACAAGAGAAATAGACTGTGTCTATTTATAGGCTTGTAAAGCCATATTCTAATAGGAGTGTAGTAAGATTGAAATTCCTTATTCTAATCAATATCAAATAGAAGGAGTTTAATAAGGTTTAAAAAACCTTATTTAAAATAAAATAAAAGAAGTGTAGTTCTATAGGGATTCTTTTTTTATTTTATTTTACCATTGTATTTTATTTAAATAAGGATTCGGGTCACTTAATTCTAACACTATTCTTTACTCACCATAACTATACTATTATTCGATAGGTGCGCTTGTCTTTGTCGTATTTATAGTTAATTTAGTGACCATCATGAATGAAATAAAAAGTCTATCCCCTAAAAGTTTTCATTCACATTTTGAGTTTTATAAAATAATGGTAACAACTTTCATTAGACAAGTTTTTATAATAAAAAATTCCAACAACAACTAGTAAGGTTATCATGATTGCCTAATTTCACACATTAATGGGGTAAGTAGGGTGGATCAATAGTAAGTGTCAAATCCTTGAGTATGAGGTAGATGGAAAAAAAACAACCTGTGGCAAAGTACCAATAGATTGGGTGGAGTTGCCCTTACACATTGTATTAATTTTATTTTTTTGTGGAAAGAGAGTAATGAACCATAACAGATACACCTAACTATAAAGTGCAAACTACAAGCAAGACAAACAGGTTAACCTAGTAGAAAAACATTAAATATATCCATTGAGATCAGCCAGCAAGCATGAAGTAGGAAGTGGAGTCAGCCTGCGGCAACCCGTAAGCCAAGCACGACAGTAAGCCACTGGTCCATTAGGTATCCCTGTTTAAGACCTTCGGATAGGTTTACTGCAAGTAATCTCACTGCTGCCACACCTTCTGCGCGTGCAAGTCCTTAATTGCGCTCACCAATTGCATGCAAACAATGCGTCAGTGCCAGGCCATCATCAACAAAAAAGATGATGAGGAGGAGGAGGAGGATGAAGAAGTGCGTTGTTATGAAGGGGATACGTACGTCAAGCTTGAAGGAAAGGTGTTTAACCATGGCCAAGGAACTAAGGTTGAGGTTTTGCATATTAACAGGTCCCTTATTATGTTACTATTGTTGGTACCGCAAGTACTAACTTTTCAAACTCTTTCAGGCCTACCGGATGTGTATTAACTACCTTCTTAAATTGTGCCGTGATCTTCAAGTATCATCATTAATTTAAGTACTTCTATAGTTCGATATTAATTCTTCCAATTCAAAAATATATTGCAGGGTTTAGTACATTAGCAGAGTTTCCACGTGAAAACAGTCATAAAGTGGGGCTATTTTTTGCTGTAAAAGATGGGGTGTTAGTCTGTTACATATGCAGACATGCGATCATTGGGGTTAGACACAGGTTTCCCCTTCTTTTTTTTTCGATATTTGAGTTTATATATATACTTTCAAAAATCAATTAAGAAATATCAATGGCCCTTTCTCTTATATATTTGCACCAGTGAGATGATAGGCATGGCTCAAAAGGAGCTGGGATCGATCAATCACTAGTACAATAGAAACAATCTTTCTTTTTGACCACTATTGGGGATGGTCTACAAGGGCTTTGTATTGAATCTTTGTTCTTTTCTTTAACCGGCACTGCTTTTACTAGGGAACATGCTTCAAGCATAGTCACCATTGTAGAACATGGGTTCTGTCAGTAACAATTGAGAAAGCACTGCCCAAATCTAATCTAATGGGCTACATTGATTAACTTTTAGGGACCATGGGTCAATCTTCACTTATTTTGTGTGCGTTACCCGAATTGTTGATGGGGCTATAAACAGGTTGGTACTTATTGAATTCCAGGATCTCCTCTGATAACTCATTTAAAAGGTTTTAGGCTTGAAATTTCCCGGTATCACGCCACTCATCATGTCCGATTAATCAGATAGGGCAATTGTGGGTAAAAGTATATGGAGTTCATTATGCTAAGAGTCAAATTGTATTTTTTCCATTTCTCAAGAAAATGGGTAAATTAGTCCCTATGTGTTAGATTAGAGAGCAAACTAGTCTTTTTTTTATTAAAAATTTCATCCATTTTTATTGTTAAAAGTAGCATGGCTGACAGAGTAACAAGACAAGTACACGTGACATGCTAAGTATATCTCATTTTGAATACATGAACCAATTTTTAATAGTAGAAATTGATGAAATTTTTAAAAGAATTATTAGTTTGCCTTTTGCTATAATGTATAGGGACTAATTTGCCCATTTTTTTAGTAGAAAAGGCAAAATATAATCTGCCTCTTAGTATAATAATCTTAATCATACTTTTTACCAATAATTATGATAATGTTAATTATATACTATGTTGAATATGGTTTGGAACCTAACGTAGACTATACAGCTTTGAAAACATTTGTTGTTAAGATCATTTATGGGGGCAGCTTCACCAAAATTTCCAAAAACATACTTCAATTAGTAGCTTCATTAATTTTCTATCTAATCAAAACATGGTCCATAGGGCCCATGTTAAATATAATACTTCACATCAGTGATATATTTATAATGTAATACGACCAAATCATCATTCTGATTGCTTATCAAAATAATTAAAATTTTGGAAAATTGAAACCCCAACTACAATACCAACTTTCTTTTTAGGATCGTGTACTTGTTGTTTGCCCCATTAATTGCAAATATTAATTATGTCCTTCCAACATCATTCCTATGCGCTATATGTTTGAGATGGTTACACAGTTTGCTAATAATGCAGAAACAATTTGGTGCAATTTGGGTCTTAAATGCAAAATATGGGTCTCAGAGATATTGTTTGGTACAGTCTCACAATACCTAAAAATTAAGTTCACCAACTCTTTTTTGAAATTCAAATGGTGTTGGCACCACACCAATAGCAGCAACAACAACAAGGCCCTTCCACCTCATAAATACAAAATTGAAAGCTCAAGGGTTTGTTTCAGTGAGAGCTTTCCTATTGTCTCTCAACTTTATATTTAATACACCCACACCTTTTTTGTTGTTGGGTTGGTGGCCAATTCAATGCAACCATTTTCCTTTTAACGCTTACCTCTCTCTCTCTCTTTTTATTTATTTGGTTGTATGTATGACTGAACCCTCTTTGTCTCTAAACTCTTAATATATGAGATTTCTCATCTCCTCCTCTTCCTACTCCATTAACGTTTCTTCTCTTCTATACCTTGAAAGCTGTTTTTTTTCAAGTCTTTAGCTTTCTTTGTTCATTATTTTCTATCATCTGTTGATGTTGAAGGTAAATATGTATTATGTATATCAATACTCCCTTTCATATGTATGTGATTGTAATTCTCCAATATACAGGAAGGAAGGTGGTGTGAGAGCATAGGGAAAGCATACATATAAAAAAGTAAGAATGTTAACGAGATATTGGTGCGGTTCAATTTAAGAGCATCACTCTAAAGGTTAAGAGTTATGTTATTTGATTGAGCCGTGCCAATATCACGTAATAATTATACACCTTTGCTCTTAGTAAAAGTATGAGAGTTCCAAAGGTAGGTAAGCCCTACTGCTCTTTAAACAGCCTCTTTTTGCCATGTTTAATGATGCTACTGCTGTTTTCTCCCCTTAGATTAGTTGTTGAATGTTGAGGGCTTCATACCATACAAGATTACAGATAAGATTGTCCATATATATGTATGTATGTATTGGGTGCAGGATTTTGAAGTTCTTATTGACCATTTTTGAAATGCATGCAAGGTGGGTTGAAGAACCCAGACAAGAACCATCGAAGAGGACAATTTCAAGGAGGATTAAATATTATTATTTTATTGAGTTGCCAACTTGCCATCAAGCTCAGTCAAAGCCAAATTTCATGCAGGGAAATTTCCACCAAAACATGGCTGTGAATGGAGTAGTATATATATGGACAAAAACAAAGACAATGTCAAAGTTATTGTTTAGTGTGTAGGCTTTTCCATGTTTCTTGTTGTCCAAATGGCAATGGAATCGTCCATTGGGTTGAATTTAGAGAGAGTTCTGATGGGGTAGGTTACATAGATTTAATCAATGAAACTGCACTTTTATGTTTATCAGTTACTTCTACGTAATGTCCACATTTTTGACAAATTGATATGGGTAGTTGACAACATCCGTATCTCCTTTAAGCCTTTTTATAACACATTCCAAACTCCAAATATATCAACCTTCCATCTATATACCTTTTAAATTTTTAAAATTCTCTTAAATTAATAAATATTCAAAAGTTATGTTGGAAAAATATGGTTCGTTTAATTATTTGGTTAAGGTATTAAATAAAGTATGGATCAAATATTTATAGATACTCTAGTAATTAATTGATTATTTTTTAATTAATGGACTAACTATAAATTAAGGTTAATGTGTAAAAGTTATATATTAGGGTTGTGGTTCTCAAATTATACATACGAAACTTTTTTTGTAACGACCCAAAAGTTAGTAGTGTTTGAAAGTGTGGTTTCGGAACCTCATTTCTATAAACCGGACCCGTAAATATTTAAATATTTATGGAACTATATAGAAGTAAATTGAATTTCATTCAAGTAATTTTTGTCAAATTACTAATTAATTAAGGTATGGACTAAATTGTAAATGTGGTAAAAGTGCAATTACTAAAGAACTTCAATTAGAATTTAAAGTGAGGGTCTTGTATAAAAAGTATATATTTAGGTGAGGAAAGTGGACGGTAGTAGTTGATGTTGAATTTACTTAAGGTTAAATTTGTAATTTAATAATTACATTATAAAACATTAACATAAAATTATGGCATAAGAAATAAACTTAGTGGATTGAAAGAGAAAATCTTGTCTTCTTCGTTCATCAAAACTGAATATAGAGAAGAGAAGAACTTTCGACCAGGGGTTTTGAACTTTGAAGCTTAATTTGGTTAATGCAATTTAGTTCTTTTTTTATAATTTTTATGTTTTCGGAATTTCGGGAGTTTAAGCTAGTTGACCCATGTAGTATTTTTTGGAGCTGTTAAAGATTTAGGATGTTGTAATTGTTGGACATTTTAAGTTTTAGGTGCTAATTTGATATATTTTAACCTTAAAGTTGAAAAAGGACTACATTGTAAAGTCAATTGATGATTTTATTCAATAGGGACTAAATGCACAAATTTTGAAATTTCTAGTAGAAATGAGAAATAGGATGTACAATAAGGACTTTAGTGAATTCGGCATGAAATTTTGAGGTTTGAATTGAAAGTTATGTTAGTCCCGGCTTTAGGGACGGACCAAATTGAATAAAATAAAAAAGTTGTTTAAATTAGCAATTGAATGTGAATTTGTTTGTATATTGATGAATTATTATGCTTGTGTTAATATGTAGCTAATGTTGACCCGGATTCCTTGAGAAAAAGGTAGAAGATAAAATCATCGACGAATAGCTCAGAGTTTACGGTTTGTATTTCTATAATCTGAACTACTTTGCATTGTTTCATAATGGATTGTTTGTGCATGGTAAGACCATAAGGTGAGACACTTTTTTATAAATGAGTTGTATTGGATTGTTCTGAATTGAATAATGTTAATGAGGACTAAATTGAATATAAGTGAAAACTGTATATGTTTATATAAATGTGAAATTGAATACATATTGTGTAACAGCCCGATTTTCAGTAGTGACATAACGGTGGCTTTGGGACCACAATTTTTCGTCGTATCGACTCATAAATATTATTTTTAGTATATTTATAGAGTCATTATAATCGTATTAAAAGTTGGTTAAGAAATATTAATGTTTAGTTAGTTAATTAAAGAAAAAGGACTAAATTGAAAAAGGTACAAAACTTTCTAATTATAGCAATTAGGTGATGAAATGGTATAATTATTAATTGAAGAAGGACTTAAGTGATAATTAAGCCCTAAATAATATAGTGGGACGGCAAATTGATGGATAAGGACAAAATAATGAAATTATAATGGCAAACTTGTAATTTAGTTGAAATTAAAACAAAATTGAGTAAGAAAAAATAGGTTTTCTTCTTCATTTTCTTCTTTTGTCATTGCCGAAACACCATAGAAATACCTTGGAGAATCGGTTGAGCATAAGAGCTTTCATATGAGTTCAATTCTTACCCGTTTCTTGTAATTTTTATGTTTTTGATATCGTTGTAACTAGGTCGAGCTAACTCGTACCTTCGTTTTTGATTCTGTTAAAAATTTTGGACGTTTCCATTGATAAATATTAGATGTTTTTTATGAATAACATGGATTTGGAGCTTTGATTGTGTTGTGTGATGATTTTGTAAAGTGATAATTAAGGGATTAAATTACAAAAATTGTAAAAGTTTAGGGTAATTGCATAAATTCAAAAAATAAAAGGGTATTAATTGTAAAATGGATTGGAAATGAAATTATGCTAATAAATGAGTAATTTTATATATCAAGATCTCGTAGATACTCGTAGAAAAGGAAAAATAGCATAATAGTCCCTGAACTTCTGCAATTACTACAATTCAGTCCAGGTAAGTTCGTACGGTTAAAATTTAACATTTGTATAAATTGATGATTGGTATTATGCATATATTCTATTGTTGGAAATGAATTGTTTGAATTATAATATTGAATTGGATATTCGGTTTGGATTGAACGCGGGATTTGAGTACATTCGTGATTTGGTGTATGACGGGGGTTTGGAGTGGAGATGGTATTGGAGGGAGATATCGGCATTTTACCCAAGTATATCGAGGTTCAACATTTATTGCAAACTCTCGTGTTTTACTTTCTGTTTGGCGTGATTGGGTGGATCAGCTCTTACAAGCTTCTATTTAGCTCTTATGAGCTTCTGTTGACGATGTACTCTTACTCGTAAATCTTTCTTCGAATGGAAAAATCTTGGTAAGGTGATTTATTTAATGAATTTAAAAGACATGTTATTTATTTTTGTATTGATTTGAATACGGATGTATTTATCGATTAAAGTTGTGAATGACATGGACTTGTCTTGGATGATTTTTATTATTTGATTTATTATAGTTAGTTTGGTAAGATTTTTGTTTAACTCATCGAACTTACTAAGCTTCATTAAGCTTAGTTGTGTTGTTTAATGTCATTGTATTTTCAGAAGGTTGGACGATCGGATCGGCACTCCAGTCACACTATCCAGTTTATTTCGGTAGTTTTTGAAACGTTAAATTCGGATTATATGGCATGTATAGGCTCTTATGCTATTTTGGTTAATGTTTGGATTATGTAAATGTTATGAATGATATTTTGTGCAATAACCAATTTGCAAAGGGTGTGAGAATGAGGTATAGTTGTTACGCTAGTATATGTGGCTTACATATATTTGATTTGTTGTGGTTGTGGTAACTTTGTTAGGTATTTTGATTTGGTATTGCTTAAATGAGTTGATGAATTGAATTAATGTGTATTTTGAGATTAAGTTGTATATAGTTGTGGTACCAATAAGGGTACATTGGTTAGACACATATTAGGTTGGTTTTGATGTGTTTTTTACCCGATTAATGTCATTTTGATTTTGTATTTTGGTTAGTATCTAAGTTTCTTAAGGTCCAAGCAATTTGATTATGTTTGTATTAATGTATCGGAACCTATTTCGGTGACGGATACTGGTTAGGGGTGTTACATATTGAGAGGAACTATACTGCCATATGTATAAATAAGTGAATTCTTGATTAAAATACGTGTGAATTGAGATATTGATTGATAAAGAAATGAGTAATGAGTACCCTATTAACTGCTTACGCAGAGTCGGATATAGTTGGCATGCCATAGAATAGGAAGAGTTCAGGGTTACTTCGACTACGAGTCAATGAGCTATTGGGTGCCAAATTACTTTGGTTATACCAATGAGACACTGGGTGTCAAACTTATTAATGAGCATTGGGTGGAAACTATTTACTTCGTATTTATCCAATGAGGCATTGGGTGCCAAACTGGTGTGTTGGTTAGACCCGTGTATCCATCCGAGTCCAAGTCAACTTAATAGGGAGATAAATGATAAAAAAGGAATAATTAAAATTGAAACGATGATGATCAAGTTCTAGAATTCATGAGAATGAAACTTAGAAATGAAATATGGTATTTGATAATTGAGATTGTAAATAAATATAAAATGAAAGTATTATGAGCTTATACTTGTGAATTAAATTAGATTGTTGATAATGAGATGAGAAATGGTTAATTGACATGATACTTACATATCATTACTTGCTCTTTATTCATGCATTCAAATGATTTTTGTCATGTTATAATATTAGGATTATAGAAACACCACTGAGTTATACCCAGCGTACGGTTTTGTTTTTCGTACATAGGTTAGGTTTTATATTGTTCGACCGTCAGTATCAGCATCCAGTAGCAATCCTAGACTCAAAGTGTTGGTGATGTTTTAGTTGTTCATAGCATGTACCTAAGGAGTCATATGCTTATGCATTGTTCTATTTTGGATTTTGTTGCATTTTGATAATCATGAGCATATGTGTATATATATGTGTGTGATGACAATGGTATCCTGTTGAATGATTTAGGTATATATATGCTTAAATGTTTAAATGGTAAGTTGGTAGTATGATATAGAATAGGTGTGGTAAACAAGTAGTTGAGAAATGGTAAATGTTATGCTTATATTGGCTTGATTGTTTGGCAAATTTGGTACATATTTATAAGGTTGTATTTAAGTCAATTCAGATACTTAAATGATTAAATTGATGAATGTTTTGTTGTTTGTTTTGAGGTGTCAGTTGTGGCATATTGTATGGTTTTAATTGATATACCATTGAACTTTATGCAGGTTTGAATAGGTTTATTGTATTTTAGGTCATACTTTGCATACGAGAAATGTTCAAGGTTCTTTTAGGACCTAAAGGTCACTTTTTGTGCCACATGCCCTGTGCCACACACGGATCAGAGGCACGACTTCAGTTAGTTACATGGCTAGCAACACAGCAGTGTGATAATTATTGAATAATTACACTTTTATCCTACACAACCATGGTGAGTTACACGGTTTGCTCACACGACCGTGTGACTCCATCTCTACATGGCCTCAACTAGTTACATGGTTTGTCCACACAGCCTCAACCTTGGCCTCAACTAGTATTCATTACACAAAGAGCAAACAAAGATTTTCGGCTTAATACATCAGCAACAACATTGACCTTTCCCAGATGGTAGTCAATAATCAACTCGTAATCTTTTAACAACTCTAACCATCTTCGCTGTCGCAAATTCAGATCTTTCTGAGTCATCAAATATTTTAAGCTTTTATGATCAGAATAGACGTGACATTTCTCACCGAACATATAGTGGTGCCAAATCTTCAACACAAACACAATATCTGCCAATTCTAGATCGTGTGTCAGATAATTCTTTTTGTGCGGCTTTAACTGTCTCGAGGCATAAGCTATGACTTTTCCTTCTTGCATTAAAACACAGCCTGGACCACTTAAAGATTCATCACTATAAATGACAAATTCTTTACCCGATTCTGGTTGAACTAGCACTGGAGCTTCGGTCAACAAAGCTTTCAGTTGATCAAAACTTTTCTGACACTTGTCCTACCACTTAAACTTAACATCTTTCTGAAGTAGTCTCGTCAATAGAGTTGCAATCATTGAGAAACCTTTTACGAATCGTCTATAATAACCGGTGAGTCCCAAGAAACTTCAAATTTCGGATACATTTCTTGGAGGCTTCCAATCTAGTATAGCCAAAATCTTGCTCGGATCAACCCGAATACCCGATGCTGACACAACATGTCCCAGAAAACTGACTTCTCATAACCAAAACTCACATTTACTAAACTTCGCATGCAACTACTTATCACGCAAAGTCTGTAGCACTACTCTCAAATGTTCAGCATGCTCGGATTAATCACGGGAATAAATCAAAATGTCATCTATGAACACAACCACAAATCGATCCAAATATGGTCTAAAGATTCGATTCATTAGATCCATAAAAGCAGCAGATGCATTAGTAAGTCCGAAAGGCATAACCAGAAATTCATAGTGTCTATACCTCGTTCGAAAAGCAGTTTTTGGCACATCGGAGTCTTTAACTCGCAGTTGATAGTAACCCGATCTCAAATCTATCTTTGAAAACATGGTAGCCCCTTTCAATTAATCGAACAAGTCGTCAATTCGTGGAAAAGGATATTAATTTTTTTGGTCACTTTATTGAGTTGTCGATAACCGATACACATTCTCATAGTTCCGTCTTTCTTTTTTCACAAAATTGGTGCACCCCACGGAGAAAAACTCGGTCGTGCGAAACCTCTATCTATCAATTCTTGCAACTGAGCTTTCAATTCCTTTAATTCGGTCGGTGCGATTCTGTACGGAGATATCGATGTAAGAGTCGTCCCCGGTACTATCTCAATACCAACTCTACCTCTCGAATCAGTGGCAAACCCGGTAATTCTTCAGGAAACACATCCGGATACTCACATACAACTGGTACTGATTCAATCTTCTTTTCGGTCACCTTTGAATCAAGCACATAGGCAAAGTAAGCTTCACAACCCTTTTTCACATATTTTTGAGCTAATATCGAAGATATCACTGCCGATAAACCATTCAGAACATTAGACTCAATCCAAATAATCTCATCATTCTGGCATCACAAATCAATAGTCTTCCATTTACAATTTACAAATGCATCATGTAACGTTAGCCAATCCATACCCAGAATTATATCAAACTCGCCGAATAGCAATAACATTAAGTCAGCTGGAAAACATGAATCTCGAATCATCAACGGGCAATTCTTACATACTTTATCAACCAAGACACACCGGTCTAAGCGGTTCGATACTCTAATCACAATTTCAGTAGACTCTACAGGCAAAGTCTTACTGGATACTAAAGTCTCAAATACATAAGAATAAGTCAATCCAGGATCTATCAATGCAATAACACTAGTATCATAGAGAGTGAAAGTACCAATAATCACATCTGGAGATGAAGTTTCTTCACGAGCGCAGATAGAATAAGCTGTAGTAGGTGCGTGAGCCTCGGATCTAACAGCTATGTCTTTAGTTCCCCTTTGGCTACTACTCACATTACTCGTGTTTCTGGGTGGTCTACCTCGAGCTGACATGTTACTCAGTCTTGTATTTTGCACTGTGTTCTGCTTAGCTAACTCAGGGCATTCACGAATAAAGTGATCCATCGATCCACATTTAAAACAAGCCCGATCATTCAATCTACAATTGTCGAGATGTCATTTACTGCAATGTTTGCACTCAGGTTGGTTCGGTCGAACGTTACCAACACTAGCTACTGAGGTAACTCTCGAGTTCACAGGTGGTCTGTCTCGATCACATCTAGAATAGCCCGCAGTAGCCTTTGAACGGCTAAAATCATCTCAAAATTTCTTTGATGCCGATTAAAATGTCTTACTCGATGATCTTTTTCGTGAACCTCTAGCTTCAAAGTCATCCTTTCTTTTCTCTTTCCCAAGCTCTTCAGCTTTGCATGCTCGCTCGACTAATACCATGAACTCTTTTATTTCAAGAATCTCGACTAACAGCTTAATATCTTCATTCAACCCCTCTTCGAATCTTTTACACATTATTGCTTTGGTTGATACACATTCTTAGGCATATTTGCTGAGTCTCACAAATTCCGTTCGTATTCTGTAACTGTCATGCGACCCTATTTTAACTTGAGAAATTCTATGTGTTTTTTATCAATAAACCGTTGACTGATATATTTCTTCCGGAATTCAGTCTAAAAGAACTCCCAGGTAACCCATTCTTTTGGAACCACCGATACTAGTGTATTCCACCAGTGATATGCGATGTCTCGTAACAGGGATACATCACATTTAATACACTCATCAGGGGTACAGGATAATTCATCGAACACACGGATCGTATTATCAAGCTAGAATTCAGTTCGCTTAGCATCATCATCAATAGTAGCTCTGAACTCTTCGGCCCCGTATTTTTTTTATTTTATCAACTGGTGGCTTATTTAATCTCATATCACAGGTGTCTGAGAAGGACTAAGCGAGGGTGGGAGTTGTTGAACAGCCGGATTTGTCTAGATGTATTGTGTGAACCATTCATTCATTATATGGAAGAAGGCTTGTTTAGCCTCTCCCTCGTGGCTACTCGTAACTAGTCTAGAATCAGATTGTACTGCCCCTTAAGTAGGAGCGAGTGCATTACTTTCCACATCATCAGCTACGGCTCAATCGGGATCCATTCACTATACAAAAACAGATTTTAATTGTCAGGAATCATCACACTATCGCAGTTTATATATATGGCATGTATAGCTAGACTCACACGCGCTATGTTAGTCCTAGAATCGACTAAATCGTAGCTCTGATACCAACCAAATGTAACACCCCTAGCCTGTATCCGTCGCTGAATTAGGGTTACGAGGCATTACCGTTACGAGGCATTACCAAACATAAGCACAGTTCATCACAATCACTTATCACAAATCATTCACAAAATTAAATCGACTTCTTTATAATAATTGTGTACTCAATTAGTAACCAATCACTCATCCATATAAGTCAAGTCTGCATATACAAAGCACATGAACAATATAAATCAAACATACATTATTAATCATATTACAAAAAAATAATCCATGCTATAAAATTTAACCATATCAATGTCATTATCTTTTGTCAAATCAAAATTTCAATTCAACTAATATGTATCAAAACTTACTACATATGTCTTATAAAACATTCATACATGAGACATTTTTTTAATCATTACCAATTAATCAAATATAATCATGTGAATTACTATTTCATGTGCAATCCACTATAATATCTTTAATTATTTTCAAACATCAAAGACATTTCAAAACATACCTAATCTGCATGCTCAAAAACCAATCCAAACCAAATATGCCTAGCCATTTTAACTCATCACAAGACTATGCGCATAAGACCATATTAATTTAAACCATAAAGTTCTCAACTTATAATATTCACACATTTGCATTATTTAATCAAACAAAAACCAATATGATTTTTACCACTTATAAAACATATACTAATCATGCTTTAGAAATTAAACATATCAATAATATCTATTTAATCATTTTATTGAACTCATTAACATGAAACGTATCATATCACATATATTTTATATTTCTATTAGCCGAACATATTATCTAAATAACATGTCATTTGAACTCTTAAAATAATCATTAATCATGTTTCATTTTCATGTACTCAACTTACATCAACCAAATATAACAGCTCATCACTGTCATTTCCCAAACTAATAAATAAACAAATTAGTGTGAAAATGTAAATCAATAATAAACCATACCCGAAACACTTCCAACAACCATACTTAATTCACTTGAGCCGAATTATAACAACCACAAATACATATCATACCAATTAACAACCTTACCAAGATGAGCTAATTATAAACCATACATATCATTACTTCATTCCAAATCATATATCAAGCACACCACAAACATATTTCATGAAACATAATTCTTAACATGAACTTATACCATGACCGAAAATGCATAAACATAAGCATCATTACTAGCCATTTTCGCGTGGCTTTACATATATACAACTTCAAAATCGACAACAACAATCGGTAGCTTATACTTGCCATATGTCAAATATCAAGCTTTTCAAAATACCGAAATAGTAATCGATAGTGTGACAGATTTCCTTGACAATCCTCAAGCTCATAACTAGCTTTCAAAATCTATGAAACAACGAACGAACACACACAGAGTAAGCTTGAATAGCTTAGTAAGTCATAAGCAAATAAATTATCAAATGAACATTAATATGATTATTTCAAGTAGGCCGAATACTCCCAATCTGAAACACATGTATTTATAATCACATTTAAACAATTAGTTCACATTATCATATTATACAACAACAGTTACCTTCATTTCCAAACTTCGTATAAACATCAAACATACCTGAATCGTTTAATTCGAACTCACATTCGGTTTTGCTGTATCATTGCCCGTTGAACCGTTTGAAATCAAATAGGATACTCGGATAACTCGAAAAGCTCGTACAATGCCAACATCCCAGACGTGGTCTTACATGTAATCAAATATCGATGCCATTGTCCCAGACAGAATCTTACACGAAATCATATACTATGCCGATGTCCCAGACATGGTCTTACACGTAAATCTCAAGTCGATGCCAACGTCCCAAACGTGGTCTTACACAAAATCACATGTTGGAATCCTATGTCATGACATATGTATCCTAACTATTCCTAAGGTTTGTACGGGGCTTTCGAACGTCGTACTTCGATCGATTCAAGCTCGTAATTAATTCTCCCATGCTTATATAAAATTCGGCATATACACAATTATATTTAATAATTCAATTCAGCACTTATAATTCATATACGTTTGATTTAACGACATTTATTTACTTATGAACTTACCTCAGACAAAGACGAACGGACCGGAGCAACTATTCAACAACTTTAGATTTCCCCTGATCCAAATCCGATTTCCTCTTTTCTTGATCTAAATTAATACAAATTTGACTTATTTAATCATATATTCATTCAAATTTATCCAAAAACACATAAATGGGAAAATTACACTTTTGCACATTTTTCACAATTTAGTCTCTATTTCACAAAACACAAAATGTTCAAAATTTCACCACACCATGCTTGGCCGAATTTCACTAAGGTCCCTATCAGTCCATTTATTTCATTTATTTCACATTTTAACCCCTCAATTTACAAAATTCACAATATAATCCCAAATGGGCATTTTTACTAAAAATCACTTAATTAAACTTGATAATCTAACAACATATATTTATTTTTCATCATCAAACAACAAAAACAACAAGCTCTATTCAATGGAAAATCACAAAATATACAATCAATTCAAAAATTCAAGCATGGGCTAGCTAAAACACAAAGCAACGATCTCAAAAACGTAAAAATTATCAAAAATCGAGCAAAACACATACCCGAATCTAGCTTCCAAATGTGCCGAATATTCAAAGCTTTCAAAGCTTTATTTTCTTCTAAAGTTTTGGCCAAGAAAGATGAATGCATGGCCATTTTAGTTTTTGTTTTATTTTATTTCATGTTATTTTACTTTTTACCAAATTAACCTTAATGAAATAATATGAAAATTCACCTAACCTTGTCCAATATTGTCCACCACTATTATAAATGGTATAATTGACGTACAAGTGCTCCACATTTCCATTTAATAGCCATTAAACACCTTTAACAATTAGAAATTCACTTTTACATTTTATGCGATTTAGTCCTTTTTATCAAATTAACTAACCAATCGATAAAATTTTCACACGAAATTTTCACACATATCACATATCATGTTGTAAACACAGAAAATAATATTAAAATATTTTTTTGACTCGAATTTGTGGTCCCAAAACCACTGTTCCGACTAAGGTCTAAACCGAGCTGTTACATACCCCTTATTATAGAAGGTTATATTGTTGGAACCACCTATCACCCGCCGAGGAGCGAGTCCTTTGCTAAGGCTAGTACTGATGCGCTGGAGCCTGATGGTGGTGCGGAGGGGAAGATCGTTTGGGAAAGTGAGACCCTTGGGTTGCTTGCATTGACGACTTGACTTGATCTATGTTCATCTTATCACCCATCGTGATACGGTGAACCATTTCGTATAACTGAGATAGCTTCTCCAGATGGTTAGTGTAGACACCCATTTTTGTCTGAGCTCAATTGGGGCCCATTTAAATTTTGTTCTCTCTTGGGCCGTTCGAAGCCCCCGATTTTGGTCTATTTGATACCTTTATTTTTCTTTTCTTTTTTTTAATTCTTTCCTTTTTAGGCCTTTCAAAGGCCCAAATTATTATTACTATCATCACTACTATTACTATTATTAAATACTTTTATTATCATTTTTTACAAATAAGCAATATTAACAAAACAATATATAAACTTGAAATGAAATGAAAAAGAGTAGGCTTTTCATTATTTTTGTTATTAAAAAAAAGGTAAAAAAAAAAAAACACAACTACTAGCATTCTATTTCCTTTTTTTTCTTTCTTTTCTTCTATCTTTATTTTTGGCCATAGGTATGTCATGAGAGATAGGATTTTGGGTTCCGATGAAGGGGACGTCACCGGACCGTTGGTCCTCCGCCCCTAGGAGCCCCCAAAAATCCCCTTTTTTTCCTCCCCTTGCTAAAATAAAGGTTTCTTTTTAAGAAAAAAAGCTTGATTTTGAGAAAAATAGTGTTTTTTTTTTTTTCAGGAGAAAGTTTAGATTTTGAAGAAATAAAAATATGTTTTTTTTAGTTATTTTAAAGGAAAGTTTAAATTTTTAATATAAAGTTTTGATTTTTTTTTTCAACTATTTCAAAGTAAAAGCTTTAATCTTTAAGAAAAATAGTGTTTAAAAAAAAAGGAGAAAGTTTAGATTTTGAAAAATAAAAATATATTTTTTTTAGTTATTTTAAAGGAAAGTTTAAATTTTTAAAACAAAATTGTAATTTTTTTTAACTACTTCAAAATAAAAGCTTTAATCTTTAATAAAAATAGTATTTTTTATAAAAATAGTATTTTTTATAAAAAAAGTATTTTTTTTTAAAAGAAAAGGAGAAAGTTTAGATTTTGAAAAATAAAAATATGTTTTTTAAGTCATTTTAAAGGAAAGTTTAAATTTTTAAAACAAAGTTCTGATTTTTTTTTTTTAACTATTTCGAAATAAGGTTTTGATTTTTAAGAAAAATAATAATTTTTTCTAAAGAAAATTTTGATTTTGCAAAAAAAAAAAAAATCAGACCACATCTGCTGCGACCACCACCACCGAGGTCGAGAGGCGTTGGGCTTTACGGTGGTGCGACCATATAACAGAAAACTTGAAAGAGGAAGAGATTTTGAATAGTTTTTTTATTTATTTATAGGTGTCAAAAATAGGTAATTTATTCTCATCCCCTTACTTTTTAAATTTACAAAAAATACCCCGTTTTGTAGCACCACCCTTGCTCTCTGACCTATTTACACCCGTAACCCTTTTTATTTATTTAAACATTTGATTTAATTCGGAATTTAAAACTTAAAGGCAAATTAATTGCTACATCATTTTATATGTCTTCCACATATTTTATCTTTTAGTCCTAAAATCAAGCTGTCATTTTGTTTCCATCTTTAATAAATAATTTACACTTTATCTTCCATTTCACTTGCATTTATACATTATATATTTAATGTTAATTATGCACTTCATTTTAATATTTTATATTTATTCACCCTTGTATAATTTTTATTTATTCTCATTTCGTTTTATTTATTTTCATGTCTATTTATATTTTTTTACACATTCCCCTTACATATATTTTAATATTATTTATTTATGTTACATTGATTCTTTTATTGTATTATGAATAAGGTGTATTATTGTTGTTATTATTATCATCATGCTAATGTCTTATTTATTTCATTTATTTGATTTTTGTTTTTATTATTGACATTTTGAAAGTGTTTTAACTTTTCATTAACTTTAGCCAATTTAATTAATTTTCCTATTTTATTACTATTCGTTTAAAAAAAGGAAACTTTAGGTCATTTTTCCATCCTATAATTGTTGACATGAAGTTAGTTAAGTAGGTGTTATATTTTAATGAAACCATAAGGTTTTTACATTTGGATTTAAGTTAGTCCTTAAGATCTCAACTACCATTTACCTTAGAAAAATTATAAATAATATGTAAGATATTTTTTAGGGTTTTAATTAAGTTTTAAATATAGTATAGGATTAGAATCTTAAGTTAATATTTAAATATTTTTTAGGACTTTATTCAAGATTAAAACTAAAGATTTTTGTAGGTGAATTGTAAATCATGAGTAGGTCTTTCAAACTATTTTATTTTAGAAACTTTTTTAAGAAAGCTAATAAATGTTATTTAAGATTTATTATTTTAGGATTTTGACGAATTTAAATCTCAGATCAAGAATTTTAAAGTAAGATAAATCATAAACCCGACATAGGATACTTTCGTAAGATCTTGATAGGTTCAACATTATTAATTGAATATTTTAAAATAATAATAATAATAATAATAATAATAAAAGATCAAATAAGTTGTAGATGTATTTTAATATTTCTCTTAATTCATTGGTAATTTCTAGGTTTTTTTTTTTAGAATTTTAAAATAGAATTAATTTTAGGAATTGAAAGTATTTTACTAGAATTATTTAGGTATCCTTTAGGGTTCTCGTTAAAAGTAAAAATCTCTAATTTAAGTTTCAAATTAGATAAGTTTCGTGAACATATCTTAATCGAGCTACACGTAAACCTAATGCGTTTCCTTTAGAGTTTTTATTTAAGATTTCCATAAGATTTTACTTAGATTAAGACAATAATATGCTTAAATAAAAAAAAATCTAGCTCTTAAGACCCCGTAGGACTATCCTCATTGTGGGGGTGCTATAACCTTCCCCACACATAACCATACTCCCGAACCCGAAATTTGGTGATGAGATCGAATCTAGATTTTTAGGATTTTTCCGTAGTATTAATTCTAGATTTTTAGATGATAGGTGGCTAACCAACCTAGCCCTAATTGCTTAGTGGTGACTCTACGTAATTTAGTCCCTCCGTGTCTAGCTTTGCTTACTAGGCCCCCGTACTCTTATGTAGGCAACGTTATGGCAGTTAGCAATAAGGTGGAATTGGAGAAATTTATGAGCAGTTCCAGCCAAAAAGACTTGAACAGCTAAACCATCAGCAACACCCTTATCATGGTTGCAACATTAAATCTCTTCATGAAATCACGGAGGCATTCTTTCTCCTTCTATCATATGGACAATATGATAAGTTAGGGATTGCAGTGGGGTTTTCTTGACTAAAAATCTACTCATGAATAACCCGACTAACTAATCAAAGTTGTTGATGGACCCCGAGGGAAGCGATAGGTACCACTATCTGGCAGTGCTAAAAAGGGTTATGGAGAAGACTTCACATTTCACAGCATCTAAAACCCTAAGAATGTTCATATGGTTGTTGTAGTAGTAAGCTAAATGGTCATTTGGGTCACTCGCACAAGTATAAGACAACTTGGGGAACTTGAAAAAAGAAGAAAGGTTATGGTCAGCACGGAAGGGGCTAAAGGTTCATTAGCGTAACTCCAACAAACTTCATCAGACCTAGAACCCTTAGCCTCTTGCAAGAAATCCAATATGAGGGTTGCAATTTATTCTTCAACAGAAACAACCTTGTTTTAGGGTTCTCGCTCTAGACAATTGATAGGCTGAAGATCTTGTACCACTTCATTATCATTACGGTCCTTCTTATCTTTACGAATAGTAGAATGTATCATACCTTCTAGTTCTAGCGAAAAGGGTAAACCACCACCTTTGGCCCAACATCTCTGGCTGCATGCAACTTCGTGATAAACTGTTCATTACTGGTATTTTGTTGATCCAATAGGCATTGATGCTTTTGTTGTTCTTGGAACTAACGTTGCTAAGCCAAAAGTTGTTCCTCCATAAGACGTATTCTTTCCTACATCTCAGTAACATGGTGTTGAGAACCAAAAAGTTGTTGTTGTTGCTTGGAAGCTTGATCTAGAGGAATAGCCACAATAGTGGGTTGAGGTTGGGAAGCTAAACAAGAGAGAATTTGTTCTATAAGGTTATCTATGGGATATTGCGGGGTAGTAAGATATGATGGGGTGTTAAAAATTGAGTGAGAGGCCATAATCGTTGGGTTAGCGGAGAGAGTATTGAGGACATTCAAGAGTTGGGTCAGGGCTTCCATGATGATCATGGCTAGGCGAGTTGATGTCTTGGTTTGTGTTAAGGGAAGTACAATGTTGGTGGCGTTATTGCCCTTCATTAGAGTGGAGGAATTGGCAGGGTTGGGTCGTTATTCTTATTAATGGGGTTATAGGTAGCATCATTTTGATTCTGAGACATTTTCGATCCACGTTCACTGCATCAATTGTTGATACAATGTATAACAAGGAAAGAGGTAAGGAGGAGCAACAGGGAATTCATGGTGGTGCAATGGATGGAGGCTGGTTCACCTAAAGAGGCCAAGAGCCTAGACAGACAAGAGGGCAAGTTGATTAAGAAAACAGCTGCATAAAGTAGCTTTAGGGTGTTAAGAGATCAATCATTTCTTCATCGTTTGTCAGGGCATTTATAGGAGAGATCCTCTTATCCGTTAGTATGACGTGACAGGATATACATTTAGTCTCGTTAAATGCATAAAAGATAATCATGGGCGTGTATCATGAGACTTTATAAGTACGAGATCGTCATGCCTAAATGGAATTTAAAAGAAAATTCAAACTTAAAGAAAACAATTGAAAAAAAAACTTTTTAAAATAAATAAAAAATATATAAAAGATCAAGATTAAGAAATAATTTAAAAGAAAATTTTAAAAATTTTAAAAGAATGTGAAGTGAAAGGGACTAATGTTGCAATAAAAAGAAGTGGAGAAGTGGAAGATATAAAAAAATAATCGAAAAGTGTGGAAGGGTTTATGAAGCAAAAGCCGCCTCTGTTTTGTGTATAAAAAAATTCCTTTCATTTTCATTTCTCCCATTGAATCATCCTCTCTTTAAATCGTTCTCAAGTTCCTATACTTTCTTCATTTACTGTATCAGTAGGTTTCCATAGTCGAAAAACTCAAGTTCTCCAATTTTCGGCGTCACAAAACTTGTATTTCGTTAGAAAATTCAAACTTTATAGATTTTTTTTTATGATCATTTTCAAAACTCATATGGGAGTAGTGAAGGCCTCCTTGCGCCTAAGACTTGAACTCATATGGAGTTTGAATCTTTTGGACCTTTAAAAATCCAACATCAACTTTGACTAGAAATGAACTTGGGCTTGACCACTAATCACACTTAGTTTGGACCTTAATGAACTTCGCCTGATCTTAAACAACAATTAATCTAAATAGGATTGATGCTCAAACACATTCATATGGTTAGCTTTCCAACTAGTTGGCATAGATGCTTTATGCAGGATTCTGTGTTTGGTATTTTGTTCCTTTTGTCTGACATATAAATCTGCATATCATTTCGCTTTTATTAGGCAGCTAAATTGCCAGTAAATTAACTTAGATTCACCATATTTTGTAACCGAAACTTCGGATGTGGTCTGTACTCGGCTGCCGATTCACGAATCCGGCCTTAAAGACTTAACTTATAAAGCCAAGAACCTAATATAAGCAATGATGTAAATGTAATGAAGCAAATTGATATCTTGGTTTCATCTAAACCCTTTTAATTGTCCAAAGAAACAGATGATAAGATTAAGTAACCAAAAGCTGCAGGGAATCAAATGAACCTGCATGAAAGAAGGCCCCTCTTGAGCAGCTCTAATGAATGAAACCTATTGAATCTCTCACGGTTAAAATTCAAGGAAGAAAATTATTCTTGCTTGCAATATATCGAAGGCAACTGGAGCATGCGAAACTCGATCTTCGCCGGTGACCGGACAAGTATCATACATGTAAGGAGCAAATAACATACAAAGATGGGTAAATGCTCTTATTTTTCAACCCCAAAAGACATTGCAGTTCTCACTGTGCAAAGAGTTCATAAGCATTCGAGAATTACAATGCAAAAAAAAAAACATATCAGCATGGCTGTTCTTAAACAGTATATAGGAATGAATAAGGAAACTACTGATAATTTAATAATTCTTTTTAATACCTACAAGGGAACATAATTTATGGTAAAACAGGTTTCAAGTTCATTAGGCCAAAGCATTGGCACCAGCAACAATCTCCAATATCTCTCCGGTGATTTTCGCTTGACGCTGCCGGTTGTAGACTATAGACAAGGTCTTTTTCAGTTCCTGGGCATTATCAGTAGCATTGCTCATGGCACTCATCCTAGCTGCAAGCTCACTGGCTAGTGATTCCTGCAAGGCCCTCAGAACCTGGCTGTTGAGATAAAGAGGCAACAAAGCATCAAGAATCTGAACTGGGTCCTGCTCAAACTGCAAAATGGGAGAGAAATCAGCTGTCTGAGTCCTCATAACTTCTCTCTCCACTGTCAGTTTCCCTTCCCTGGTTGTCAATCTGAAGAACTCATCCTCAGCAGCATCAACACAAACACCATTTACATCACAGATTTCACCCTTTGGTGACAGTGGAAGCAAAGTATGAATCACAGGATCAGACTTAACCAAGGATACGAATTTGGTGTACAAAAGCTCCACTTTATCGACTTCTTCACTAACAAAGAGTGAAAAAACATCATCAGCAATTGCCTGAGCTTCTTTAGCTGTAGGGAGTGAGCTACCATCTAGGAATCTGTCCACTGGGATGTAAGGCCTGCGGATGAAATATGAATTACCCTTTTTCCCCACACTGATTATTGTATAATCAAGTCCAAGCTGCTTCAATTCTGCAATTCTAGCTTCAGCTTTCTTGAGGATAGCATTGTTGAAACCTCCACAGAGACCACGATCACCAGTAACAACAACCAAAGCAACTTTTTTGACAGGCCTGACGTTTGTGAGAGGAGCATCTATGTCTTCAGTCTGGAGCTGTTCATTGATGTTGTAAAGAACTTCAACCAGGGACTCAGAGAAAGGTCTGCCATTGACAACAGCTTCTTGTGCTCTCCTAACTTTAGCAGCAGCCACAAGTTTCATGGCTTCAGTGATCTTCTGCGTGTTCTTTACTGAATCAATACGGTCTCTAAGCTCACGAAGACCACAGTGAACTGGGGTTACAGATGAGGACCTGGAAGGGTTACCGGGGGTTGAGCTCTGAGATGGGAGCTGAAAAGGGCTGATGAAAGAACGGAAAGAGAGTGAAGAAGTGTCAGAAAGAGAGGGTTTTGAGGACACCCACATTGTCAGATTTGAGCAAGACATGGTGACAATGGATCCCGGATCTCTACAAAGGATTGCAAGAGAAATTTACTCTAAAGAGAGCAAGAGAAAGAGCTTTTTCCTACAATGGCTTGCTTTTGTATTTTGATTTTTATCAAGTCTTATCCTTTTGTGTGTTGGAGAGTTATTTCTGGTATGGAGGAAATCAGAGAGAATGTGTGGAAGTGAGAGGGAGGGGATGGATGAGGTTTTGGGATAAGGATTTTGAAATTTTGGTCCATCGATTTTTCACCATTACATCTTGATGGGGCCTTTTTGAAGTGGCAACCTCTGAATGGTTGCTTCTTGGATCTTAACTTAATAGGTTCCCTATTCTGAGAGGTATATGCCACTCCATGAATTTTGATACTTTTCAACCGTACTTACAATATTTACTTGTCTTAATTTCCAGGAAATATGTGTGGAAAAGGTTATGTACCTGATAAGAAAAGCCATAGACTTTATGTTGCAAAAAAACTGATTTTCTGTAAAAATGGCTGGAGAACAGATCAAAAGAGCTTTATGATTTGAATGTCTATCATATTTCCATACAAAATAATCAAAAGATTACATTTCAGAAAACAAATGCGTTGCCTCAGACATATTGCTGGTGTTCTATACCCTGTAACAAAAAGAAATGGGGAAAAAAAAAAAAGGAACAAAAAAGATGATGAAATTTCAAGGCCACACATTAATGGACCGATACATCATTAGTCAAAATTATGCAGATGATCATTTCCAATTTAACAGGTCGAAACATCTTGCATCAGAACCGAAATGCTCCATCATCTTCCTAGATCAGTGTTGCAAGAGCTTTTAACTGTCAATGTCTACTCCTTTGAACCTATGAGATTCAAAGCTCTAGGTAATGAGAAAGGAAAGAACAGGCTAATTCAAGGACTTCCAGGCCCCTGAATCCATATCCAACTTATAAACAAAACAGAAACACTCATCATAACATCATCTTTTCCTAAAACTGTTTTTCGAGTAGAAAACTTCACATAATAATACATACAATGGCATAAATTAGCAACCTGTCGTGTTCGACAGCTGCATAATTGGCTACAATCCACACCATAGGCGAAATCTCTATATTTATTTGACATAAAGAAAAAGTTCTCAGTTGTTCATTATCTGATGACAAGGAATAAGAATGAAGGGGGCAACCGAACTAACATGAGTACGAAAACATAAAAAACTAAACTCTTGTCTCCTCATTTTCTTCCCCAAGGAGGGGTCTGACAATAGCTTGATATGTCTGTCGGTAAGGAACCACTCCGTTAAGGACCATGGAGTCATGCAATTCAATAACTTCATCTGCGCTACAATTCTTAGCAGAACATGTAATGAGCATCGTGTATGTTATAAAATCAGGAATCAGGCCCTCTAGAACCATTCTCTTCGTTAGTTCTTTTGCTTGTTGAATGCACCCACACTTGCAAAGAAAGTTTATCAATGTATTGTAGGTTACTGTGTTTACAAACCTCCCTACCTTTCGCATCTCCATTAACAGAGAAAATGCCTCGTCCATATTACCACAGCTGCAATAACCGTTAATGAGAGTATTATATGTTATAGCATCAGGTAAACCCAGACTCTTTAATGAATCTATCATCCGTCTTGCAGCATCCATTGACATATCCTTGCACAATCCATTAAGAATAGAGTTATATATCACTATGTTGGGCTTTTTCTCCACCTTCATCTTTTCGTAGACCCAAACAGCACTTCCTAGTTTCCCTTCCTTGCAATACCCATCAATTAAAGCACCATAGGTGACCAAGTCAGGAATTAAACCATGGATGAACATGTTACCCACAAGTTGCATGGCTCCTGATAAATCATTGCTTTTACAAAGGTAATTGATGAGAATATTGTGTGAGAATGTGTCTTCAATGACATTCTTTTCCATAATCTGGCAATGAAATTTAAAAGCTTGCATCATATATCCATTTCTGCAAAGCCCCTGTATAACAGTAGAGTAGGTGAATTGATCAGGGAATACATGCTTGTCAATCATGTCCGATAATACTAAAGAAGATCCCCCGATATCACCTTCTGAGTAAAGCCAATGGAGGATTGAATTATAAACAACTGTATTAGGCATCAAGCCCCTTTCCACCATTTCATCAGACAATCTTAATGCCTCCTCCAAACACCCTCCTCGTGCATAACCATCTATCATTGCTGCATAAGACCTTACATCAGGCTTAACACCTGCCTTAATCATATCATTAAGGACTTCTTCTGCAAACGCAACTTTCCCTAATTTGCAAAACCCGTTAATGATAGAATTATAAGTTACGGTGTTGGGCGAAACAAAGTTCTCTGACATTACTCCCATCTTTTCAACTAGCTTCAAAGCAAGCTCTATGCCACCCACCCTACAAGCTCCATCTATTATCATGTTGAAAGTAACAATATTAGGCAGGATCCCACTCTTCAACATCCGATAAAATGTCGAAATAGCTTCTAGCAATTTACATTCCTTACAAAGAGCATATACAACCAAGTTAAAAGTATTCACATTCTCAATATACCCGTAAGAAATCATTTCCTTATACATGTTCCAAAATCTAACAATTTCATTTAACTTCAATAGTTGACTCAAAAAATTATTCCAAGCATGAATAGTAACAAGACGACCATCCATTCTCAACTTCTTAATGACTAAGTAAGCACCTTCGGTTGCACCACATCGAGTGCAAGCTCTAACCAATGCATCAAAGACGGCTGGACATGACTTACAAACTTCATAACTATCCAACAAACCATCCAAAACTTCCATTGGGGTCATTCCATTTACATGTATTAATTTCTCCATTAGAGACAATGCATCATCGAATCGCCTCGACTTGACCAACACATGAATTAGAGCACAACGCGATGTCAATGAGAGTGGGAACCCTTTTTTCTCCCCAACCCAATCGTAAAATTCCAAGGCTAACTGAGGTGAGTTCTGAAACTCGCCAACAATACGACTCACCAATGCATTTGTAAGACTTGGGAACACTTGATCCAAGAATTTCCATCTTCTATGCTTTAAATTAACACAAATTGCTCTGAATACAATGTCTTCACTATCTGGGCAAGAGAAGTGCTTACCTAAATGCAATCCTCGGTTGAAAAAGCAACTTCTTTTGGACAAAAAAGAGCAAAAAACCATAGAAATATCGATACCCAATTCATCAAAAGCAACACTTCTTTCTGTAAAAAAGATTAAAACAGAAAAAGAAAAACCCAAATCACTATAGCAACATAAAATCTGCTTAACTTACAAGAGAGGGGGAAAGAAGAGAAAGTTGCAGTCTAAAAATGAAACACGGCAAAGAAAGAGATGAACTAAGCTTACAACAATAATACTAGCTTCTAAGCAGCTCCAAAGGAGTGTGTCTTGAAGAACGACTGCCGACGAACTTAGGTGTAAAGAAAATATAAAAGTGACTGCTAAGATTAGTGCAAACAAAAACAGTGAAATGTTTTTAACTTTCCGGTTGCCACCGGCTCCAATGTCGGCAACTCATGATATCGTTCATGGGCATTGCAATCATGGGCTGTTTGTTATTCCTGGGCTTTAATTTTGTCCAATAATATTTCCCTTTTTGCTGGGCTTGATCAACCTTATACTGGGATAGATTTATGGGGTTAACTTTCTCGTTGGCCACTTTAAAAATCAAACAAGATGCAAAGAAAATATCATCTGCCAGTTGGGCTAGAAATAAACTTTGTTTTTCGGCTTAATACCACTTTTAGCCCTTGTACTATAGCTAAATTATCATTTTAGTACCTGTACTATTTTTATCAATTTGACCCTTGTACTTTATTTTTGTTATCAGTTTGGCCCCTGCTCTTTATCCCTGTTACCCACCCAAATTTTTGTTAAAAAATTAAACCAACCAATGAAACACTACCACGTGTTAAGGGGAAAAAAAATACATAAAATTGCTAAAATTCTAAAAACGAAAAAAATCATTAAAAATTCAACACCCAAAAATTCTTAAAACTCATAAATTATAAAAAAAACTAAAAAATAATCTATTTTTAAAAAATTGTTAAAAATTTAAAATTATAAGCATGCAAAACATTAAAAAATTCATAAAATTAAAAATATATATTTATTGGGAATTTTATGTTTTTAAAATTTTTAGAATATTATGAAATTTTTTTAGAATTTTATGGTATTATTTACTTAAGAAAACTTAAAATTCCTTTTAAAATATTAAAAAATCATAAAAATACAAAAAAGAACCTAAATTTTTTCAAAAGAATATATAAATTTTTAAAAATTTTCATAAAATTCTAGCATTTTATAAAAACCTTAAATTCAAAACCAATGGATTTATTTTAATTTTATGAATTTTTTTTTGAAGTTTCACTTACTTGTAATTTTAAATAAATATATATGATTATTTTCAAATAGATAATGATTTTTATAATTTCCTAAGTTTTAATATTTTGGGGATTTTTATTTTATTTTTATTTTTTGAAAATTATCAAAAATAACATCTAAAAATTATAAGTAAAACTTCAAAAAAAATTAAAAAATCATAAAATCTAAAAAATATTGTTTGTGTTATGAATATCTTATTAAGTGAATGCCTATCAAGATCAAGATAAGTTTCGATATACTTTAAACTCTAATAGTCATTAGAAGTAAATCTCTACTTCATTTATACTTCTTATGCCCTTAAATAGATAGTTTGGAGAAGTTTTTGTAAATATTCCGATTAATCAATAAAATATGCTCTCTCTTTTTCTCTATTATGTTCTTTGTTTGTTCTTTATTCTCTGTCTTTTTATTTTAGGTTTTAGAAATTTTTAGAATTCTTATGAAAACTTTTAAAAATTTTATGGTGTTTTTTTTAAATTTTAGGAATTTTTGTTTTGCATTTTTATGAAAAATTTAATATTTTTAAGGAATTTTGAGTTTTTTAAGTAAAAAATACCATAAAATTCTTAAAAAAAATCATAATAATCTTAAATTTTCTAAAAAAATTAAAATTTATAACAGCCTATTTTTTAGTGGTGTCGAAAATAGTAGTTTCGGGGCCACAAATCTAAAAACGAGCCTATAAATATTATTACGAGTTAATTATAGTATTAAAATAAATTTTGAATTGGCAAATTATGTTATTTGAATGAATAATTAGGTTCAAGTAGTATGACAAGTCAAGTGGTTTTAAAAAATGAAGTATCGGAACCTCGTTTCTATAAACTATACCGTAAATATTTTATTAAATATTCATGGAGTGTTATTAAGGTTATAGTAAAGTTTCGTTAAAAAAATTTAATATTTAGATAATTAATTAATTGAAAAAGACTAAATTGTAAAAGTTACAAAAGTTGGTTTCTATTAATTATTGGATCAATTAGCTTTGAAAAGGTGAATTAATGGACTTAAATGGTAAATATGCATATTGATAGTGGACAATTATGGATATGCCTTGTAAATTTTTAAATTAAAATCTTAAGGGTAAAAAGATAATTTGATAAATAAAATAAATAAAACAAAAGCTATCGTTTATTCTCTTCTTCTCCAACTGAAAAAAATAATGAAGGAAGCCATTTTTGTTTTTTTTTTTTTTTTTTTTTTTTTTTGAGTGAAGGGTCGGCCAATCTACAAATTTATGCATGTAAGCCCATTTTTCATTTATTTCTTATAATTTTTATATTTTTGAAATCGTTGCAATTAGACTTAGCTAACTCATATCTCTGTTTTTGAAATTATTAAATGTTTTATAATGTGCCATGGATGAGTTTGAAGTGTTTTTGAAAGTTTATGATAGATTGTTAAGCTTTGTTGTTAAATAGACATATTTTATTAAGTAAATTTTGATGATTTTAAGGTATAATGACTTATTTATGAAAATGGTAAAATTAAAAGAAAATATTTCAAATGGATGATAAATATGGGCTGTTATAAAAATAGGTAAAAATTGGTTTGCATGAATTTTAATTAGAAATGATGAAATTGCAAATTTCGGGTTTAGGGACTAAATTACAAAAAGGGTAAATGATACGACCGTGGCTCGGGCACCCACTAAAGCTACCGAAGATCCCTTGGAGCTACCAAAGGGGCCTATCACTCGTGCTCGTGCTAAAATGCTTAAAGATGAAGTGACGGTTCTCGTAAGCAAAATTTGAAGTAATGCCATGGCTGAATATTTTGGGAACGATGAATCGAGCAAGCCATGCAATATCCTTCACGTTCAGCTAGCTCAAATTTAGTTCAATGAGCTACATTGCTTTTTACTTTAATGTTTTAAATAAAATTGCCTCGTTTTATTTATTTTAATTTTTATTTCTACAGCACGTTAATGCGTCCTAATAAATTAAATGTGCCTAAAATAATTAATTTAGTGTTGGATTTAATTTATCTAAGCCTAAATTAATTTGTCACATTTTATTTCATGTTTTAATTTTGAATAAATGTGCAGGTTTTTAATTATGTTGCTAGTCGAATTACTCATAGAGAGCAAGCAAGATCGAATTAATGTACATGAAGGAGAAGGGCACAAGATGGAATAAATAAATCAAAGCATGGTTTCATAATTCATGTTAAATGGCCAAGCAAAATAAATTGGAATTGAATTGGACAAGCACTTGAGGTAAATGGACGGCATGGAGGGAGGGCTTTGATGTTTATGGTCACATGGTGGAAATTAAAAATTAAAGTTGAAGTTTGTGGAAGCATGAGGCTTGGACGTTTAGTGGAAATAGAATAAAATATAAAAACATTAGTTGGAGGTTGGATAACAAAGCATGAGATTTTTAAATTCATGAACATTCTTGGAATTTCTTTAAAATAATGGAAGACCATAATGGATTAAAGCAAGGATGGCATTTGCATGAATTAAATAATGGTGATGGGGAAACCATGGTGGACGACAAAGAGTATTGGGGGATTAAATTTTACAAATAGGAGAATGTACCTTTGTATTTCTTTGAAGAATTCGGTAGGCACAGGCCTATAAATATTTTGCTATTTTCATTTGTAAGGCAGAACTTCATGAATGAATTTACCCTTAAATTTGTTGAGAAATTTTCTCTCAAATTTCGTCCAAAGATTCGTTGACTTATCTATCTAGGTAGTGGCGTCAACAGTTTCTTTGTTTATCCGAACTTATCACGTTTTCGTGTGGCGTTCGAAACTTTATACCGAGGTTCCTATCTCTTTAGATAGTGGGTCGAGGTCTCATAATTCCTTCCAAATTAACTTAAAGTTTTATAAGTCTCGGGTCAACCTTCATCCGAAGTTTGGTTCATTCTTGACCTTAAGTTACCGATTATCCTATAACCTGACTTGTCCATTTCTTTCATAACCGAGCCTTCTTAATCCATAACCACCTTCTATCGAGCCCTTCCTTGTCTACCTTCCTCTTAAAACCGAATTTTCTAAACCTTTCCGAATCTGAACAAAACCTTCTTGTTTAACGATCGGGCTATCTCACCATTATTTAATTCATGCAAATGCCATCCTTGCTTTAATCCATTATGATCTTCCATTACTTTAAAGAAATTCCAAGAATGTTCATGAATTTAAAAATCTCATGCTTTGTTATCCAACCTCCAACTAATGTTTTTATATTTTATTCTATTTCCACTAAACGTCCAAGCCTCATGCTTCCACAAACTTCAACTTTAATTTTTAATTTCCACCATGTGACCATAAACATCAAAGCCCTCCCTCCATGCCGTCCATTTACCTCAAGTGCTTGTCCAATTTAATTCCAATTTATTTTGCTTGGCCATTCAACATGAATTATGAAACCATGCTTTGATTTATTTATTCCATCTTGTGCCCTTCTCCTTCATGTACATTAATTCGATCTTGCTTGCTCTCTATGAGTAATTCGACTAGCAACATAATTAAAAACCTGCACATTTATTCAAAATTAAAACATGAAATAAAATGTGACAAATTAATTTAGGCTTAGATAAATTAAATCTAACACTAAATTAATTATTTTAGACACATTTAATTTATTAGGACGCATTAACGTGCTGTAGAAATAAAAATTAAAATAAATAAAACGATGCAATTTTATTTAAAACATTAAATTAAAAAGCAATGTAGCTCATTGAACTAAATTTGAGCTAGCTGAACGTGAAGGATATTGCATGGCTTGCTTGATTCATCGTTCCCAAAATGTTCAGCCATGGCATTACTTCAAATTTTGCTTACGAGAACCGTCACTTCCTCTTTAAGCCTTTTAGCACGAGCACGAGTGATAGGCCCCTTTGGTAGCTCCAAGGGATCTTCGGTAGCTTTAGTGGGTGCCCAAGCCACGGTCGTATCATCCCCTCCCCCTTCGAAACGACTTGTCCTCAAGTCGTCACCTACATCATATGGAGATAAATCAGACACATTAAAACTAGCGCTCACGTTATACTCACCGGGGAGATCGATTTTATAAGAATTATCATTGATCCTCTCCAAGACTTGAAAAGGACCATCGCCTCTTGGCATTAGTTTGGATTTTCGTTGGACTAGGAATCTTTCTTTCCTCATGTGTACCCACACCCAATCTCCTGGCTCAAAGGTAATTTTCTTGCGTCCTTTATCAGCCTTCTGTTTATATTGTTTGGTTCATTCTTTGATATTTCTACGCACCTTCTCATGTAAACCTTTCACGAACTCAGCCTTCCTTTTCGCTTCTGCATTCACAAATTGTTCGTTAGGCAGTGGAATTAAATCTAGAGGTGTTAAAAGATTGAAACCATAAATAATTTCAAAGGGAGAGTGTTGAGTAGCCGAATGGGTAGAATGATTATAAGCGAATTCAATGTGTGGTAAGCATTCCTCCCACGACTTAAGATTCTTTCGGATTATAGCACGCAACAACGTAGACAAGATTCGATTTACTACTTCAGTTTGCCTGTCCGTCTGAGGATGGCAAGTAGTCGAAAATAGCAGCTTTGTGCCAATTTTTCCCCAAAGAGTTCTCCAAAAATGGCTCAGGAACTTAGTGTCTCGATCAGAAATAATAGTCCTCAGTACTCCATGCAAACGTACAACCGCTCTGAAAAATAGGTTAGCAACATGAAAAGCATCATCAGTTTTATTACATGCAATAAAGTGTGCCACTTTCGAAAACCTATCTACAACGACGAAGATTGAGTCTTTGCCATCCTTGGTTCTAGGAAGATCTAAAACAAAGTCCATTGAGATGTCGATCCAAGGTCCTTCTGGGATAGGCAACGGAGTGTATAATACGTGGGGTTGAACCTTTGATTTGGCCTTCTTGCAAGTGATGCATCGTTCGCACACTCGCTCCACGTCTCGTTTCATTTTTGGCCAATAGAAGTGTTCGCGCAACGTTGCCATTGTCTTTGCTATGCCAAAATGGCCCATAAGGCCTCCACTGTGCGCCTCATTCACCAAAACGTTTCGGATGGATCCTTGAAGGATACAGAGCTTGCCTTCTCGAAACAGGTAATCATTGCTACGATAAAATTTATCACAAGAACTAGATTCGCAAGCTTTGTACATTTCAGCAAAATCAGGGTCAGTAGCATAGTATTCTTTCAAATACGCAAATCCTATCAATTTTGTTTCTAATGAATTGAAAAGAGCATACCTCCTAGACAATGCGTCCGTCACCACATTTTCTTTACCTTTCTTATATTTGATGACATATGGAAACGATTCGAGGAACTCCATCCATTTGGCATGCCGTTGGTTTAGTTTATGTTGGCCCTTTAAATGCTTCAATGCCTCGTGATCGGTATGAATGACAAATTTCTTTGGCCATAAGTAATGTTGCCACATTTCTAAAGCCCGAATCAACACGTACATCTCCTTATCGTAAGTGGGGTAGTTAAGTGTCGCCCCGTTCAACTTTTCACTAAAGTACGCTACTGGGCGTCCTTCTTGCATAAGCACGGCTCCAATGCCTAGGCCCGAGGTATCACACTCGATTTCAAATGTTTTCTGAAAATCTGGCAGAACAAGTAAAGGAGCGTTAGTTAATAGGTCTTTAATAGAATTAAGAGCAAGCTCTTGTTCGTCATTCCAGAAGAAGGCAGAGTTTTTCTTAATAACACTAGTTAATAGAGCAGCAACAGTGCTAAAATTTGGAACGAAATGCCTATAGAAACTCATCAAGCCGTGGAAGCTTCGAACTTGGCTGATGCTAGTCAGTCTCGGCCATTCACGGATTGCCTTAACCTTCTCTTGGTCTACTTCAAGCCCCTTTGCGCTAACAACAAAACCTAAGAAACAACTCGATTAGAACAGAAAGTGCATTTCTCAAGGTTAGCGTATAATGTTTCCTTACGCAAAACTTAAAGTACAGCTCGCAAATGGTTTATGTGATCTTCCAACGATCTGCTATAAATAAGAATGTCGTCAAAATAAACAACATAAAATTTTCCGATAAAAGCTCGCAAAACATAATTCATTAACCGCATAAATGTACTGGGTGCATTAGTTAAGCCGAATGGCATAACCAACCACTCATACAAACCATGCTTGGTTTTAAAAGTATTTTCCACTCATCTCCTTTCTGCATCCGGATCTGATGATATCCGCTCTTGAGGTCAATCTTGGAGAAGAGTTGTGCTCCACTGAGTTCGTCTAACATGTCATCTAGGCGTGGAATGGGATGTCTATACTTGATGGTGATCTTATTGACCGCTCGACAATCCACACACATACGCCAAGTACCATCTTTCTTCGGTACTAGGAGTACAGGAACAGCGCACGGACTTAGACTTTCCCGAATGTAACCCTTGGCCATCAACTCGGCCATTTGTCGTTGCAACTCTTTGGTTTCTTCAGGGTTGCTTCGGTATGCTGGGCGATTTGGTATTGTGGCTTCGGGAACGAAGCCAATCTGGTGCTCGATCCCTCGAATAGGCGATAGGCCACTAAGGATGTCCTCCGAAAATACATCTTCAAAATCCTGCAACAAAGATACAATCGAAGATGGAAATGAAGTATCTAGTTCGTTAGTATTAAGGAAATTCTCCTTATACATAAGAACTACCATTGGTTGCCAAAGCAACAATATTTTTCGAATCTCTCGTGCTTTTGCATACACGTTCAATTTTGCAATCCCCTCCTCACCTCGTTTTTCATGTTCTTTACTCACCTTTTGCTCACTCCCTTTGTTTTTACCTCTTGCTTTTATTTCTCCTTTTTCCTCTCTCTTTGTTTGTTCTTTCTCTTTCATTTGTTGAATAGAACTTTTCAAGCATACTTGGTCTTCGTACACTTGTTTGGGAGACATTGGTGCTAGAGTCACACTTTTGCCACGATGTTGGAAGGTATAGCGGTTTGTATAACCGTCATGAATGGCTCGTCGATCGAATTACCATAGTCTTCCAAAAAGTAAGTGGCTAGCATGCATTGTGACCACATCGCAAACAACTTCGTCACTATACTTGCCAATGGAAAAAGGGATGACAGCTTGCTTGGTGACTATCAATTTGCCTCCGTTGTTCAGCCAATGTAATTTGTAAGGCTGAGGGTGTTTTGTCGTTGGCAAGTCCAACTTTTCAATAAGCATGCTGCTAACTATATTTGTACAGCTACCTCCATCGATGATCATACTGCATACTTTGCCTTGAATATGACATCTTGAATGGAAGATGTTTTCTCGTTGTAGTTCATCTTCGGTACTTTGAATACTCAAACAACGTTTTACCACGAATAACTCACCTTCAATAGCAAATTCAAGTTCTTCTTCATTCTTTTCTTCGGTGGGTGGGTCGTGTTCAATCTCTTCTTCGTCACCTGATTCAATCTCACCATCGGGTTTCATGATCATCACCCGTCGATTTAGGCATTGACTGGCTATATGGCCCCTATCGAGACACTTGAAACACTTGATGTCTCTAGCGGAATTACGTCCGGCCTCATTGTTAGGTTTGCTTGTTTCCCCACTTGGCTTGTTAATCCTTGGGCTTGTAACATTTTCTCGTGCTCGAAAGGGAATCTCCTTTTTACCGGCTCATTGATTCCACTTTTGGGTAGAAGTGGAGTTTGGGTAAACACTGCAAGCGGGGCCTTTCTTTTTGAGCTGCTTCTCCACTTTAATAGCCATGTGCACCATCTTTTCGATCTCAACGTAGTGCTGGAGTTCAACCACGTTAGCAATATCTTTGTTTAATCCAGCCAAAAATCTCGCTATGGTTGCTCCTCGGTCTTCTTCGATGTTGGCTCGAATCATGGCTATCTCCATTTCTTTGTAATAATCATCTACACTCCAGCTGCCCTGAGTGAGATATTGTAACTTCTGGTACAGTTCTCGATAATAGTATGCCGAAATGAACCTCTTGCGCATCAATGCTTTCATTTCGGCCCAAGTGTTAACAGGTCGCTCTTCGTTCCTTCTTCGGCTAGTGGTTAGTTGATCCCACCAGACCATTGCGTAGTCAAAAAATTCAATGGCCGCTATCTTTACCTTCTTATTTTCTGAGTAGTTGTGACACTCAAAGACTAACTCAATCTTCTTTTCCCATTCTAAGTACAACTCTGGGTCGGTTTTACCTTGAAATGGTAGTATGGACAATTTGAGATTCTTCAAGTCATCTCTACTCGACCTCGATCTCGTTGACCTCTTTGTCGTCCATTATAATTGGACCCATGATCGCTCTCGGCTTCACTTGGTTCGGACCATTCTTCTTCGGGTACTCGTTGCCTTCCATGTTCCCTTGGTGGGCTTTGAAGAATTCTTCCTCGACGGGAGCGCTCTTTAACTTGGTTGAGCCTTTCTTGGATTGACTCGAGTTTACGGTCGAACAATCGCTCTACTTCATGTAACAAGGCTTGATGATTGAGATCAGGTATATTTCTAGCATGTTGTCTATCCGTTCTCTCGGCCATGTTGCGTTCCGGACTTCGGGACATGGTTTAAATTTAATCCTCACTACAAATCCTCTCGATCGCTCGGAAAGAAAAGAATAAATGTCACTCACACTCGTGTTTGCACTCTATTTTGGCTTTTATCTCCACTCTATTGTGCTCAAGCACTCATGCTTTTTTCCGCTCCTTTCTTCTCTCGTGATTTCGTATAAAATTCGGGTGACCAGATCTACTAGATTAACGGGTCGGTTTCAAGATTAGTTAATAGAGGTTTGGCGTTGGGTATCGGGTAGGCTAAAAGGAAGAAAAGACAAATGGAGTAAGGATGGGTGGCATTGGGTGAAAAGAGAAAATACCAATTGATGGTAGAGAAAAAAAAAATTGAAGATCGGGGTAGGAATATGAAAGTAAAGCAAAACTTGCAAACTTCACACTTTTTTTTTTGAATTCTCTTTTTTTTTTTACTCAAATTTTTTTTTATAACTTCGATTTTTTTTTGAATTCTCGTATCTCTTTTTTTTCAACACCAAATGAAAGAAAGAAAAGAAAAAAAATTAAATCGAAACTTTGAATTTTTTTTGAATTTTTTTTATTTCGTAATAATTTTTTTAAAATACGTACCTAATTTGGGTTTGCTTCGAACGTCCGAGCTTCTCGTTTAATTAGCTTTGATACCAGATGATACGATCCTGGTTCCGTGAATTGAATCTGAGTCGTAAGATTGCCCGATCGTTAAACAAGAAGGTTTCGTTCGGATTCGGAAAGGTTTCGAAAATTCGGTTTTAAGAGGGAGGCAGACAAGGAAGGGCTCGATAGAAGGTGGTTATGGATTAAGGAGGCTCGGTTATGAAAGAAATGGACAAGTCGGGTTATAGAATAATCGGTAACTTAAGGTTAAGAATGAACCAAACTTCGGATGAAGGTTGACCCGAGACTTATAAGACTTTAAGTTAATTTGGAAGGAATTATGAGACCTCGACCCACTATCTAAAGAGATAGGAACCTCGGTATAAAGTTTCGAACGCCACACGAAAACGTGATAAGTTCGGATAAACAAAGAAACTATTGACGCCACTACATAGATAGATAAGTCAACGAATCTTTGGACGAAATTTGAGAGAAAATTTCTCAACAAATTTAAGGGTAAATTCATTCATGAAATTCTGCCTTACAAATGAAAATAGCAAAATATTTATAGGCCTGTGCCTGCCGAATTCTTCAAAGAAATACAAAGGTACATTCTCCTATTTGTAAAATTTAATCCCCCAATACTCTTTGTCGCCCACCATGGTTCCCCCATCACCATTATTTAATTCATGCAAATGCCATCCTTGCTTTAATCCATTATGGTCTTCCATTACTTTAAAGAAATTCCAAGAATATTCATGAATTTAATAATCTCATGCTTTGTTATCCAACCTCCTACTAATATTTTTATATTTTATTCTATTTCCACTAAACGTCCAAGCCTCATGCTTCCACAAACTTCAACTTTAATTTTTAATTTCCACCATGTGACCATAAACATCAAAGCCCTCCCTCCATGCCGTCCATTTACCTCAAGTGCTTGTCCAATTCAATTCCAATTTATTTTGCTTGGCCATTCAACATGAATTATGAAACCATGCTTTTATTTATTTATTCCATCTTGTGCCCTTCTCCTTCATGTACATTAATTCGATCTTGCTTGCTCTCTATGAGTAATTCGACTAGCAACATAATTAAAAACCTGCACATTTATTCAAAATTAAAACATGAAATAAAATGTGACAAATTAATTTAGGCTTGGATAAATTAAATCCAACACTAAATTAATTATTTTAGACACATTTAATTTATTAGGACGCATTAACGTGCTGTAGAAATAAAAATTAGAATAAATAAAACGATGCAATTTTATTTAAAACATTAAATTAAAAAGCAATGTAGCTCATTGAACTAAATTTGAGCTAGTTGAACGTGAAGGATATTGCATGGCTTGCTCGATTCATCGTTCCCAAAATGTTCAGCCATGGCATTACTTCAAATTTTGCTTACGAGAACCGTCACTTCCTCTTTAAGCCTTTTGGCACGAGCACGAGTGATAGGCCCCTTTGGTAGCTCCAAGGGATCTTCGGTAGCTTTAGTGGGTGCCCGAGCCACGGTCGTATCAGTAAACTTTGAGGGTAATTTTGTAAATTTTTATTATTATGGGTTATAAGCTAAATTAATTGTTTTAAATGCTGGAATAGGATTAATTGAATAAAAATTGTTAATTTGCATGTTTTGAACTTAAGGGCTAAATTGTATAAAAGTAAAATATTGGGATAATTTTGTAAAAATGTCAAAAAGGACTTAATTGCATAAAATGGATTGATTTTTCTGATAGAATTATTGAATTGAATGAAATTATTATTTTAGATCAAGAACGAGTGGAAAATCGAGGAGAAGAAAAAATTACCAAATAACCCCTATACTTAGTCATTACTGCAATTTAGTCAGGAAATTCGTATGAACTGTAATTATTGTACTTTTATCTAAACGAAATGTTTATTATGTATTTTTAATGTAAATAAAATCAATATATAGAAACATATCAATGCTATGATGAATTGACGGATATCTAGTCCCGGTTGAACCTTAGGAATTCTTAGGATACAAATGACATTGTCGAAACCATTTTTAAGTTTTCTTTTGAAAAAATAGGGATCGACTTTAAACACGAAAATGGGAGTCGCCACCAATCCCTTTTTTACTTAGGTGTGATCGGATCACTTTATAAAACGTTTTATTTCAAAACATTGATTTTGGCATACGAAATTCAAGAAAATAGGTTCGGGAGTCGGTTACGTACGAGGAAGGATTAGCACCCTAGTAACGTCCAAAATTGGTACTGAATTGATTAGTTATTGTCCTAATGTCAAAAATTCGAAAAGATTTGAAAACATGGTTTCTTTAAAAACTTGAACAATTTGAGTTGGAACTTGAGATTCCTTTGTTCCGAAAGAATACATACATCACATCCAGCACGTTAGGATATGATGTTTGAAACCCTCATAACCAAAATCATCTCATGATTTACAAAATTCATTAAAAGGATATTTAGTTATTTAGTCAAACGGAAAATCGAAACCCAGCACGTTAGGGCACTATTTCCCGAATTTCTAAACACAAAACATTGCCTTTTTGGATAAAATGTGGTAATTAAAGGAGATAGATATTCTTAAACAAAGATTTGAAAAAAAAAAGTAACATTAAGTTATTACAAAAAAGTGCAATTTACTAAAGTTATAGGTCATATTAACAATTAGCACTAACATAAATAATTAAGTAAAAGGATGACAAGCAATAACAATAATGTTAAAGTAAACAAAGATAATGGATTCAAATTTTTTTTTTAAAAAATGAACAAATATATATATATATATATATATATATAGAGAGAGAGAGAGAGAGAGAGAGAGTAGATAACAACAATTTTAAAAGAATCTATAAGAAAAATTAAGGAAAAAAAATTATTCACAAGATTAAATTCATGTAAAAATAATAATAATATAAGGTAAATAATATACTCAAAACAATTAATGAACATTATAACAATTTTTAGAAAAATGAAAAAAAGTATAAAAATGATATGGCTAAAAAAACTAAGATGAATAATATATGTACATGATAAAATAAATAATACATTTTTTAGAAAAATAGAATATATAAAAAACTTTTACTATAAAGAAATATAAGGGAAAGCATATATAATATAAGAATAGTCTATTATAAACATAAAAGAATAATATACATATTTCAAATAGATAATATAAAAGAAATTTGTGTTAATGGTAAAACAATTTAAATATTATATAATATACACATTTTGAAATAATATATAATACATAATAATATATAAATATAAACAATAATATGTGATAAAAACAGTTTTAAAATAAATAATATATAAAGTATTAAGATAAATAAATAATAATAATTTTAAAGAACCAGAATAAAAAAAATAAAATAAAGGAGAAAATGATTAAATCTGAATTTTAGTAAAATTTTGGGGTAAAATAACAATAATAGTACATATAATAACAATAATAATAGTACATATAATAATAATAATAATAATAATAATAATAGAAAATAGAAATAATAATTAAGAGTAATAATAATAATATTGATAATAATAATAGTAATCGTGCTAACAACAAAATAATAGTAATAATAATAATGAAAAATTAATAAAAATAATAATTTTAAAACAATGGCAAAATAACAAAAATAACAAAAGAAAATAAAGAAAGGACTAAATTAAACTTAAAAATGAAGTTTCGGGGTAACTTGGAAATAAATAAAAAAGAAAAAGGACCCCATTGCAATGCGCGCCCGAGATGGGAGGATTAAAAGAGAAATTATCCCTTCCCCTTAAAATGACGTCACTCTTTAAGGGGCAAAAACAGAATAAAAGCAAACTTCTGGGTCAAAATTAAAAAATAAAATAAACCTGATTGTAAAACAATAAAAAAACGGAAGGGCTAAATGCACAATTAGCCCTTCCATCAAAAACGCGCGGACCCTGAGACTGGGTCGGGTCAAGGCACGGGTCAGAGAGCAATACAGCGTCTTTTTGGCGCTTAAGGGCCTGGTGCAAAACGACACCGTTTCAATGCCCTAAAAAGCCATTTTTTTTAAAAAAAAATTCATTTCTCTCTTCTTTTCAGAAAAAATGTTCTCCCTCTCTCTCAAGCCCCCGATTTTTAAGACAGTCCAAACAAAGCTCTCCACACCAGTTGTTTCACTTCATTGTCGTTCACCACCACCATATACGGCGGCCGGAGACCCAAAAATTAGATATTTTTCCTTTTTTTATTTCCTTTTAAAAACTCTTATATATTTTAAAAAAGAAGAAAACCCTTTGAAGAAAAAAACAAGGAACAAATTCGAAAAAAATTAAAAAAAATAAATGAACAACCTCTCTTTTTGTTGATTATTTCTGATTTTTTTATTGATATTGTATTGTATATATGCGTGTGTGTTTATAGATTACAATAGGGTTTTTTATAGCCCAAAATAAATCAAAATCATAAATACCAAAATCCTATTTTGCTGCTACTGTCTGCATTCTTTCCTTGTTTTGCAGGTCAACGGCGAAAATCACGGTGGCAACAACGGTGTGATGCACGCTGACTGCGGCGCGACAAGGTTTGTGTTGGGCACTTGCGGCGCCTAGGGTTCCAAAAACCCTAGGTCTCTGACTTGCTTAGTCATTTGGGCCACTCGGGCCTATTTTAGTTTGGGCTGTTTGTTTTAATGTTTGGGGCTTTAGGTCGATATGTTTTGGGCTGTAAATGGACTGTAAAAAAAAAAACTGGACATTTTTTATTTTTTTATTTTTTTTTGTTTGTACAGACCTGGGCAAATTGGGCCTATTACAGACATGTCGTTAGGGATTTCATGTTTAGTGTGCTGGTCTTAAATGTCTTACTGATGGCTGAGGCCTTGCATTTTTTTGCAGATTTTCCATAGCTCGTGTGAACAACATCGTGTAGCTTACATTTCGACCCACAACTCGTGTGAGCAGGCCCATTTCACAGCTCGTGTGAGCAATGATGTAAAAAAAATGTTACAATTATATATAAAGGCAAAATTCGTGTGAGTTTTCCTGAGTATCCGATAAAATTGGTTCAACGGGTAAGAAAAAGAATGAAATGGTAAGTGACTAAATGGCAAGGTTCATGATTATATGAAAGATTCTAAAGCTTATGTGATGTATTTTATGAAATTTTTCTTATGATGTAAATGAGTTTATATATGTTGTTGATAAACCTATTAACATGTGAGTTTGATGATGCTTGGATAGGCTTGTACTAAACTTATGGTATTGGAAATGGTAAATATGCAAATGAAATGAATCATGATCTTATGGTAACGATGATAAATTAAATGTTATGTTTATACATGGTTGATCTTATATGTATCATGAACAAGTATGCTAACTTGCGAGTTTGATGGTGCTGTATAGACTTTTACTAAGCTTACGACATTGGTAACAGTTTGTACTCGTTCTATAAATTTCATTATTGAAATGGTAGATTATGTTTTATGTTTATACGCGCTTACTAAGCATTCATTGCTTTTGTAATTATTTTCCCTGTTTTACAGATTATCGGAAGCTCGATGGGTTGGAAGTTCATCGGAGATCTATCACACTATCCAGTAAACAATTCGGTAGTTGTTAAGTAATTTGATTAAGGTTTATAATGGCATGTATAGGGTGGTTTGTAATGGCATTATGGTGTATGTGTTAATGGTGTTTTGGTATGTATAAGCTTTGGAAAGTTATGTTGTTTTGGTACACCTTGATGCCTTACCAAGTTATATGAATTTGGTTACTTAAAGTACTTGTTGATATGGTTCTCTTGGCATGTTGATGATGGTTTGAAAATAGTTACTTGTGACATGTTTTAGTTCATATTTGAACTAGGTTATTATGTTTGGAAATAGCAATATTAACATGTATAGGGTGGTTTATAATGGTGTTTTTGATAAATATGTAAATAGTAACTTGATATGTTTGACCTTTGGTGTTCTTGTATGCTTAATGGAGTTAAAATGCTTGTTTTGGGTAAGTACTTTTGGTCACTTTTTGATAGAGGATATCTATGGCATGTTGGTTCAATTTATTGGTTAAAGAATGGTTAATATGTAGTATGTTTTAGGTAAGTAATTGAATAGGTTATCATGTATGAATTGGTACAATATTGACATGTTTTGATGCTTGATGTATTGATATAATGTGGTGCCTTTGAATGACATATTGGTTAGTTGAATTAGGGTCTTGAGAATGGTATAAATTTTAGGTAAATTTGGGTCCACATGGCCTGAGACACGGGCGTGTGACTTAGCCGTGTGAGACACATAGCCTGGTGACACGAACGTTTGTCATCTAATGATTTCTTAAAGGTGCAAGTTAGTGAGTTACACTGCCTGACACATAGGCGTGTGACACAGCCGTGTGACCCTACTCAGAGAGTTACACGGGTGGGGACATGGGCAGGGACACGACCGTGTGTCCCTAGTTTGAAGGTTACACGACCTGAAACACGGGCGTGTGTCTCAGCTATGTGAGGCACACGGCCGTGTGACCCCTCTTTTGCAAATTTTGTAACTTTTTCCTGAACTTTCCAAATTGTTTCAAATTGGTCCCAGTTTGCTTCTAAGCTATTTTTAAGGCCTCGAGGGCTCAATTTAGGGATAGTATGCATGTGTATGAATGATTTCTGATATGCTTTAAATTATTGAATGTTAAAATGTTTAAATGTTTTCCATTGTACGGTAATGCTCCGTAACCCTAATCTGGTGACGGAGATAGGTTAGGGATGTTACCAAATTTTAAATAAACAAAATTTTAAAATTTTATGAAAATTTTTAATATTTTTTTTTGATGTTTTGCATATTTATAAACTTAATTTTTTATTCTTTTTAAAAATATATTACGATTTTTTATATTTTTTTATAATTTCTGATTTTAAATATTTTGGGTAGATTTTTTTATATTTTTATTTTTAATGATTTTTTGTTTTATATTTTTTAAACATTTTTATGTGATTTTTTTCTTGACGTTAGGGGTGAGCGTTCGATCGAATCGAATGAAAAAATTTCGAGTTAATTGAGTTGACGAATCATATTTTATCATCCTAATTTGATTTGAAATTTTCTCGAATCAAGTCGAGTGAAATAGAATTCGAATCGAATCGAATCGAATATATTTATTTGAGTTAAATTTTAAAAAATAATTTTGGGTCCTTGTAACCATTGTCACCCATTGTAATAAAAGTTCTCCACCTTAACCAAAATTTTTTATTAACTTTCATCAGCAAATAATTTATTTATTAATCTTTTATATACGGGTTAGCTTCTTTGCTTGCTTAGTTCTTTCAATTATCTTTAGATTCTTGTCACTACGTATTTTGGAATTAAAAACATATTAAATGTAAAAATGTGATTTTTTAATAAAAGTTATTTTAAAGATAAAATGTGAAATTGATACCAATATAAAATTTTAACACGAATATTTTATGGCATAATTAATAATTCAATTTTAATATAAATATTTAATATGACTAAACAATTCAATAATATAAATAATAAAAAATGTGAAATTTAATTTAATAATATAAATAGTAGATATAAATAAAATTATTACTATTTATGTTTAGTGATTTCTTTTTTGGATAATTTTGATTTTTTATTTGAGAGTAAAGGGTGAGAACTAAAAGTTTAGGGGGAAAATAAAAAGTTTTGGAGAATAAAAGTTTGAGAGAAAATAAATAGGGGGAGCAAAATTTTGAAGGGAAAATATTAAAAAAAAATTGGAGGGGGGATGGGTTTGGGGTAGATGGGAGGTGAAATGGGAAGGGAGTAAAAGTTTTAGGGGAAAAGTGGGAGGGAGTAAAAATTTTGGGGGAAAATAAAAAGTTTTGAGGGTTTTTGGGAGTAAAATTTTGAGAAAAAGTAAATGGGAGAGTAAATTTTGGTGGGAAATAGATTTTGGGTAGATTGGGGGGTTGGGATGGGAGGGGAGTAAAAGTTTTGGGGGGAAAGTGGGAAGGAGTAAAAGTTTTGAGGGAAAAGTAAAAAGGTTTGGGAGTTTGGGGTAAAAACGTAAAATATTATAGTTTAATATTCGAATTATTCTAGTTATTCGAATTCAAAAACTCAACTCGATTTGAACTCGAAATTTGAAAAAAAATCGAGTTGACTCGAATAACTCAATTAGTTTAACTCGAAATTCAAATTTTTTTTTAATTTTTTCGAGTCGAATCGAGTTTTGCTCACCCCTACTTGACGTGGCATGTTATTGGCTGGTTTAATTTTTTTTAATGGAAATTTGGGTCGGGGTAACGAAGATTAACAGAATGAAAGTACATGCGCTAAACTAATAAAAAAATGGTATAGGTATCAAAGTGATAATTTAGCTATAGTATAAGGGCCAAAAAGTGGTATTAAGCCTTGTTTTTTCAACCTTAGATTGGATCCAATTAATTTAAAAGGTAGACTACACAATTGATCATCTAACTTTAATAAGTTTTCATTTTGATCACCAAAAATGAAAAAGTTTGCATTTTAGGCATTACCATTAACAACCGTTTTCATTTTGGTCACCCGTAGCCACCCTTAATTAAATATTCATTTTAGTCACTCAATTTAAATACGTTCTCATGTTGGTCACTCATTTTATCTTTTTAATTTCCTTTTTTTTAGAATTAATTTTATTTTTTTTCAATTTTACAGGAAATTACTTGATATTTATAAGAAAATTTTGGTTTTTTATAGGGAAAATCATTTTATATTATTAATTTCCTTTTTCTCCCTTTTTTAGAATTAAGATTAGTTTTTTTTTAAAATAAAAATGAAAAATTTAAGTTTTTACATAGAATTGAGTTGCATAGAAAAAATTTGGGTTTCATCTTTGCAGCTGAATAATTTAATTCTTTATAAAAATTCAAGGTTTTTTTTTAAATAAAATAAAATTAATTATAAAAATTAAATAAGGGGTTATAGGCTAAAAAAGCTCTTAAGAAGAAAACGAAAAAAAAAAAAAAAAAACAATTATTCCCTACACTAATCTGCACCCAATTAAGCCCCTAGTGGTAACACAAAAAAATCAATTAAGTCCCTCCATTAATGGTTTCCATCTTTGACCAATTTGACCAATAAAATAAATTGATGTGTCAATCAAATGGTGACATGTGCCAACTTCTTATTTAATCTTATATTTTTCTCATAAAAATAAAATATTTATTTAAAATTACAAATATTAAAAAATTTAAAATTGATATAAACTTATAAAAAAGTTAAATAAAAAAATTATAATAAAAACAAATAAACTATAATAAATTATAAAAAATTATAAAATTAATAAAGCATATTTAAAATTTTATAAAAACGTATAGATATTCATAAAAACGTATAAAAAATATAAAAATTCTAGTAAATTATATATCTTTAAATAGAAATTATAAAAAAAATTTATTTAAATCCATAAAATCATAATGAACACTTGACATCACACTAATAGTTGGATAATGGAAATAATCACCAAATCGTTAGGGTTATTTTCATGTTGAATAGAATGTTCTCAATATTCCACAATAAAACCATAATTGTGAGATCCCATCCTTCTTACGGATAATTTTTTTTTTTTAGTTTTAAAACTTTTGTAGAAGCCCATTTGCGCCCGGGCTCATTTCATTCAGAAAAAACCAAAAATAAAATAATAAAACTGAATAAACAGTTTTTTTTCTTCTTTACAGTCCATTTACAATTAAAACAGGTCCAATCCATTGCCCAAACCCAATACATTACACACAAAGCCCACTTACAGACCCAATACCTAAACTAACACCCAGACCCAAAATCTACATGGCCCATAGGGGCCCAAAAACTTAAACAATTTCGGTGGCCTAGGGTTTCTGAAACCCTAGGCGCCGCAAGCACCCCAGCAAGAGCTCAATTGTCGCGCCGCAATAGCCCTTCGGTCACGCCACCATTATTCGCGTCGCAGTTAGCGCGCCTCATCTTCGTCGCGAGATTTTCGTCCACCTGCAAAAGAAAGGAAACAAACCGCAGCAAAAATGGCAAATCAGTAGCAAATTCCTTTTTTATTTTTTTTATTTTCAAGGTTATAAAAGCCTGATTATTTTGTAACAAAAGACACACAGACACAAAAAATACACAGAGAGAATAGACGCAAAAAAAATACAGTGAAATAAAAAAACCAACAAACAGAGGTGATTTTTTTTCATTCGTCTCATCTCTTCTTTTCTGTTCATGCTATTTTTTTTTACATATATTACTAGAAAATATAAAAAAAAAAGGGTTACCTCTCAACTGGCGCTGAAAAACTGTGTTTTTTTAACCTCCGGCCACCGTCCATGGTGGCGCGTGAGGCGCGTGCGGCGAATAGCTCACGAGTCCGACGGTCAAGTTCCGGACAGAGGAGAGGGGGGTTCAGAGAAATTTTTGAAGTTTTTTTTAAAAAAAACAGATTAGAAATGTTTTTTTTTTCTTCTAAAAACTAACTTATATAACAATGATAAAACGACATCGTTTATGCTTAAGCCAATAAGCGTTAAAACGACGCCGTATAAAGTCTTAGACCCGAACCCGATCCGATAGACTAGAAGATCCGCGTGTTTTTTTGTCAATGGTCTATTTGTGGAACAGGTTCTTCTACATTTTTCAAATTTGCAATTATGTCCAATAGCATTTTTCTGTATTTACAATCTAGCCCTAAAACTTATATTCTGTTTCATTTTAATTCTCGGGCTCCTTAAAATATAAAAAACTGAACGACGTCGTTTTGAAAATTTGACAAAATTGCCATAATAACCCTTGCAGTATAATGCGCTTTTCAATTTAAATCTTTTATATTTATTTTATTACTATTTAATCCTTATTCAAACCTTTTTTTTATTTTTTAAGCACTATATTTAATTATTTTATCATATTAAAGTGTTATATTATTTTTATTATTTATATATTAATTGGTTTATAATATAAAATTTATATATATAGATATTTTTATATGTATAATCCTTATATATATTGTTATTATTAATTATTTTATATTATTTTATTATATATTGTGATTTTTATTAATTATTATATTATACATTTTTTTAAATTTTTGTATATTATAAGTATATTATATCATACATTATTTTCAAAATCTTATTTTGTATAAAATCTATTTTATATTATATAACATATTTTATTTTTTTTATGACTAGAGCATTATATATATTGTTCTTATTTAAAACTATTATATATTATTTATTAATCATTTTAGTATATATAATTATTTATACATGTATTAAATTGTTAAAATATTGTATTTATTCTTATATTTTTTTATAAAATACGTGGTTTATATATCAATTGTTTTGAAAATAATCATATTTTTATTATTTCTGTAATAATTCATTGTAGTGTTAATTTATTTCTCATATATTGATTTTGTTTATAGAATTTAAACATCCATTTTTTAATATTTATGCTTCATATAGATTCTTAATTATTGTTGCCTATTTTATATCTTGTATTAGTTTATTTATATTATTGTATTCGTTTATTATTGCTTTAGAATAGTTCTTTTATTTATTTATTCATGTTATATTATTCATTGATTATTTATTGTTAATATAATTTGTAGTCAGGTTAAATTGATATGTATGTTATAATGTTTTACTCAAACCATTTTTTACAAAAATTACATTTTGAATTAAAGCATTTTATTCAAATAGTTTAAGAAATACGGTGATATCTGATATTTGGGGACTTCGAGAAGAATTGTGCCCTAATTTATTGGGTTTCGATTTTTCTCGTGGAACTTAAAGTATTAGATATCCCTTCTCTTTTAAAACCAAAATTTACAAATTTCAAATAAAAAACTTATTCTTGGGAATTCAAAACGTTGTATCCTAACTTACTGAATATAATGTTTTGTGTCTCGAGATAGGAATTTTCTAAAATAAAGACTTGCCTAGTTTCGAAGTCATGAGATGCTATATCCTAACTTACTGGGTATAGTATTTTATTTCTTTGAGATAGGTAAGTCTTGGTTTTCTTTCAAAGGATCATATTGTAATTTTTTTTTTAAATTTTCAACATTCGGGCATGATTTTATCGATTAGGTACCAATTTTTGGGCGTTATGAGGGTGCTAACCCTTCCTCATATGTAACCGACTCCCGAACTCGTTTTCTTGTTTTTCATGGGCCAAAATCAAATGTTTTAAAATAAAACGTTTTATAAAGATGATTCAATCACACCTAAGTAAAAAGGGATTGGTGTCGACTCCATCTCTATTTTTAAGTCGATCCCCGTTTTTATAAAACTTTTAAAATGGTTTCGACAATTTTTGTCTCCAATTTTTTAAGTATAATAGAATAGTTTAGACATTAAAAAATTGAAAATTGTTTGCTAAGTATTGTATGATATAAAGAATTTTTTGTATGGTTAGATACTCAAACCAAAATTTCATTACCCAACTATTAGCATATATCAATTCGGAATATTCTGACCAAGGTTTTCAAAATCAAATTGGTGGTTGAAATGGTTAGGCTACTAGTTCGCTGATTCGATTGGTCCATCTGGTACAATTAAATAAATTATTAAAAATAAGAAGTACAAAATCAGTTTAACAACCCGATTCCCGAATCAACTAGCTTAACCGCTTTCTTCGAATCAATACTCTTACCGATTACAGTCCAGTTCAAATAATATTGATTTTGACGATTATTCTCATTATCTAACTGTTGATCTAATACCATGTTTTTTTTAGGGATTTAATTTCTAAAAACAAGGAACCAATAAATAAAATTTATAATTTTATATATTTTATAATTTATTAGATTTTTTATAAATTTTTATAATATTTATAAAAGTATATATTAATTGAGTATTCAAATATATTAAAAAATGATTTTAAAATTTCAATCCAAATAAAATTTAAAATTTAAATTACAACCCTTATTTTTATATTTATTAAAAAAAATTAGCTTTAATACTGGGAAACTAGTAGGTGAGTCTGAGAGTATTTAATTTGAGTGTAGGGCCTACTCTCCTTCAAGAGGACAGCTATTTTCATTAGTCATTACTCCTCGCTGCTTTGCTTTAATTTTTTTTAGTCCCCACCACTCTTTGAAGCTCATTCATGGCTTCTTTGGGCTCTCTTCTTCTCTCTGTCTGCCATGTCTTCCTCCTCTATCACATTCTCAAACTCTCCTAACGTCTTAACCATTCTCCTAATCTCTTTTCCATTTTTGGCTTCCTTTAAGCTTTCTTTCCAACCTTACTTTTATTACTAAGTGAAAGAAGAAGATTATGAGTGCAGGGGTGTCTCTCCTCACTATGCTATTCCTTGAGTTGTTTATGCTTTTCGCCTGTGGGTGATTTTGCTTTCTTGTTTGCTTTTTTGGGTTTTGTCTTTTTTAGCATGATCTGTTAGTTTCAATAATTGGGTACTTGGATCATTGTTTCCAAAATTTCAGTTGTTCTTTTTTACTAACGGGGAAATGTTAGCCTAGATTTCTTAAATTTTGCTGTGTATATTTAGGGTTAGAGAAATGGATTCTTCTTGGATTTGTGTGGGGAAGGGTCTTCCTAGAAAATATTACTGCAATTTCCAGTAAATAGCTACAAATTTGAGTTCTTTTAATTGCTTACCCACAAATAGGTGTTCTAGTTGTTACTCTGTTTAGCAAAACCAGTGCTTAGAAATGTATGATGGTGATTAAAACTATTTGAAAGAACTCCACATTACACCATGGAGGTGTTTGAGATCTCTTGACTAATTGTAAATTGCTTTCGTTGATGTTGTAACGAGAAATGGGAATTGTTGTAGCTTGATATATGAGGAACATACATGAGACATGTCTTGTCAATGACATTTGTCTGCTCTACTATTATTTGTACTTGTTGAAAACCAGAAACTTCATGGTAAAGTGTATGATAATTCCATCCTTTCTCTCCTTTCAGGCATCCATGAATGTTTATCCAGCCCTGTGGATCAACTTAAAAGTTATATCTTAACACAAAGAGGAGCAGATGCTTTCTTACCTGAAATTACTCCGAGTGCAGCTCCTCAGCCATTTCTTCCTCTTCTTGCACCTTCTCCGTTGTCACCATTTACAAATAGTACTATTCCGAAATTATCAGGTATTTGTTACTTGGTTCGTAACATTGGAATGTCAAAACAATTGAGATTTAAGTGTATAATTACTTATTGTACTTGGCCTTTTGTAGGACTTTGTATGTTAAACTTCACTGCTTCTCAAAGCTTAATGACCATGACCTCAACTGATTGTTGGGCTGCATTTGCTCCATTGTTGGCTAATGTAATATGTTGTCCTCAGTTGCATGCGACTCTCGTGATTCTTGTTGGTCAATTAAGTAAAGAGACCGGTGTCCTTGCTTTAAACAGAACCCTTGCGAAACCTTGTCTTTCAGATATTGAGCAAGTCTTGGAAGGCCAGGGTGCTAGTGATGATCTCAAGCAGGTGTGCTTGATTCATCCATCAAACCTTACTGAAGCATCGTGCCCAGTAAAAGATGTTGATGAATTTGAGAACACTGTAAATTCTTCTGAGCTTCTTGCTTCATGTGAAAAGATCGATCCTGTGAAAGAATGTTGTGACCAAGTTTGTCAAGGTGCCATATCAGATGCTGCAACAAGGATTGCATTGAAAGCTTCTGATCCTTTGAGCATGGATGGAACCCATGTTTTACCGGAGCACTCGACAAGAGTAAATGATTGTAGAACCGTTGTCCTTCGGTGGTTGGCAAGTAAACTCGACCCTTATCGTGCAAAGGAAGTTCTTAGAGGACTAACCAATTGCAATGTTAACAAAGGTGAGTTTGGAATTTCTTATACATAGATAGGATTCACCTATGCATGGAAGAACATCCCTTTCGATGTTGAGTAGCATACAAATTTTCGTTACTTCTTTGTCTTTATATTTTTCTTATGTTGTTTTCTGCTTCAGTTTGCCCTCTTGTTTTCCCCAATATGAGGCATGTGGCTAATAGCTGTGGAAATGGAATAAGTAACCAGACGGCTTGTTGTGATGCTATGGATAGCTATGTCTCTCATTTGCAAAAGCAGACCCTCATCACCAATTTACAAGCTTTGGATTGTGCTACCTCACTGGGGTTGAAGCTGCAGACATACAATATCACCAAAAATGTTTATAGCCTATGTCATATAAGCCTCAAGGATTTCTCTCTTCAAGGTTAGTTTTGTTTTTTTATATGCACCTCTAATAATGATCTTTAGTGACAATTTTGATCTGGTACTATTACTAACACTTATTTCTTTTTGTCATCACAATCGATTTCGATACTGATTACAAACTTGTACACATCAGTTGGAAGTCAGGGTAAGATGCTTACAACACTCAGGATTTCTTCCTATTTCTTGCACCTTAAAGAAGTGCAAAATCCTGTGACTTATATTTTCTCAAAGCAATAATATTTCTCATATGCCTAAATTATCTAAGACGTGCTTGATTATTTATAATAAAGTGCATAATATGTATTTTTTTCTCGTGCTTTTAGTATCTGGATGTCTCCTGCCAAGCTTGCCCTCTGATGCGACATTCGATAAGTTTTCTGGAATCAGTTTCATTTGCGATCTAAATGATAATATTCCAGCTCCCTGGCCTGATCCATTACTTCTACCAGCTTCATCATGCAATAAAAGTATGTACTCTCTAAGTTTACTGCTAGCTGCTAAAATATAATCTATATTAGAAAATGATTTCATATTACCATGATGCTCTTTTCCTCTTTCATTTATTTCACCTTGGTTTTTGGCATGCAGCTGTAAGAATCCCTGCACTACCTGCGGCAACAAATGCTCAAAGCAGTAAGAAATAGATCATTTTACTCGAATAATTGTAATCTCTTTGAGTTGAGAGGAATTTACATATGTCTTGCCATGTAGACTCTAATAGTTCAATTTATGTCAAGTAGCTGAGTTATGTTGTTGAACATAAGGTTGACACACAATCTATGCCTCTTTCACTCTCTGAGTATTCATTCTCTCTTGCAGGACTTTACAATGAATATGCTGCAGTTTATCTTCTCATCGCTTCTTCATTGACCATGATGATACTCTAGTTCGAGGCTGATTCAGTCTTTTCTCCAGAACTGTATGATATAAGATCAGTCTTCTTAAGGACAAATGGATGAAATCCTCTCAAGTTTAACACTGATTCAGGCATGACCACCTGTTAATGGAATGTTCAACCAGATGCAGACTCAAGTCCATGTATCTGATCATATAACGATTCTTGCATGTTTTCTGTAATAATATTTTTGTAAAAAAGGCTACTTGGGTGCAAGAGAAAAAGTTATGTTGTATCTACACAAGTATTTGAGTATACCATGTAAATTTTGATTGGATATCTATTTATAAGAATTTTTATTCCTGTTGCAAGACTTTGGCTTAAGCCTGTTGGAAGTTTTGTAAGCAGCCAATAAAATCCAAATTGCCTTTGTTCAGTTAGATTGTCGGTGCTTAGATCATAAGACGTGGGCATGAGCTCATTGTTTATAAAGTACTACATGCATGAAAAGGAGAACAACAGTTCAACAACTGAGGGTCGCCTTCAGATAGCATTTGAGGCTAGTCTTACTCTTAAGTTGTGACCTTTGGTTGCAGAGACGTATGAATGCTGTTGGGACATGCCTCAGTATTTCACATTGAACGCGCAGTACACTGTCTGCAGTTGTGGAGGTAACCTTTTCATTTCGACATGCTTGTGTTCATTTATACTTTTAGTAATAGATATAACTTTTGTTTTTTGTTTTTTTTCTTTTTGGAAATTTTTGATATCCAATAGTTATATCGAACTTCAATTAAATCTGAAATCAAATCGGATCAGATCTCTTTTGAATGTTGTTTTTTCTATCTACCTTATTTAAAAAAGAAGTATGGATATTGATGAATATTTTAATAAAGAAGTTTGTTATGAAGATAGAATAACCCAATTCACATTCAACATGTGATATCAAGCTTGACTTTAAGATATAAAGAAGTTTGTTATGAGGATAGAACAACCCAATTCCTAAGCCCGCCCTTCTTTCTTTTCTTCATTCTTTAACAATAATGGTTAATTTTCAATTTAGTCCCTCTATTTTTTAATTATATAAAAATAGTTTAATTTCAATTTTGTTCTTTATACTATGTTTAAATTTGAAATTTGATCTTTGTACTTGAATTTTTTTATATAATTTAGTACTTCAATGTTTATAATGTCATTAGTTATCTAAATATTTTATTCTAATTAAAATGTTAATGTAAATTTAAGTAGTTGTTAATTTCATTAACTTTTTTTTATTAAATTCAAGTCCATTGTAATGCCATTTTTTGTGACATTATTATTAAGTGAATATTTAAGAAAAAAAATCAGAATGTCACACCAACAAATTAACAATTGGAACTGAATTTTTAAATTCGAGAAATTAGAGGGATTAAATTCTTAAAAATAAAAATTAAATTCTAAATATACAAAAAAATAAATAAATAACTTCAACCATATTATAACCATTAAATTTTAACTATTTAATTCAAAATAATTAACTCAACACGAATTATGTATCAAAAATCATAATAGTATATATAAAAAGGAAGGTGGATCTTCCACCAACTTACACCTGGCAGCCAAATTGTATGCCCCTTTCTTTGTTTCTTTCTTCTTTTCATTTTAGCAAACCATGCTCCTTCCTTTGTAATTTGGTACCCAGATTTAACTGCTGTATTTTATAAAATAATTAATTAGTATAATTAATTTTTACTAAAATATTATGTGATAATATAATTGAAGAAAGTCTTAGATATGGATACCAAAATTTCTATTCCTTTTAGGTTTACTTTGTTGCTTTTTTCTTTCTTTACATTCTAAGATAATGATCAAATTTCAATTTTAGTCTTTTAATTTTATGACATCATTAGTTATTCTAAATATTTAATATTGTTAATTATTTCAATTAAAATGCTAACATCAATTTTTCTTAGGGACAATATTCTAACAAAAAAAAAAAACATATTATCGAACATGATGAGTTCAAATGACTGTTTTTAAGAAAAATCTATATAAACATTTTCAATGTTATTTTTATTGTTACATTATTAATATGTGACTTTTTTTAATTTCAAAATATTACATCAATGAATTTAATAGAAAAAAATTAACCATGATAATAATTGGATCTAAATTTTTAAATTAAAAAAATAGAAAATCTAAAAATCTGAAACTAAAAGTAGACTTAAAATATAATTTAATATTCAAATTTGTACGTTATAATTTGCCACAAATAAATAATGGGATATTTGATTTTTGTATTCCAAACATCACTTTGATGTTTGTTGCAAAGGTGCTTATGTTGCCAGCTACAAATTGGTAGGCATATGCACAGTTGATTATAACTCTTGAAGCATATTTTCGAGAATATAAGGTTTTCCTTTTAGTAATTTTATTATAGGTTTTGATCATTTTTTTTAATATAATGCTTAAAATTATCCATAGTCCATCTCAACCCATAAATAAGAGGATAATACACTTCAGCGCACTTAAATCTACGTCCTTCTGCATTGACAATAATACACATACCAATCGAATTAAGACTCAATCTACTTTCAGAAATATATGTTATTTGACTGCGAGTTGCGAGTTGTAGTTTTATTGGTTTTTTAAGATTTCTATTTATTTAAAGGATTTTCAGGAAATCTTATTTTCACACCTATGATCAAATTCAAGTAGTTCAAGAGATTAGAAACAACTGGAGTAACATAAATCCTGAAAACTCTGATATTCGCATCCAACAAAAAGAAATAATGTCAAGTGTAACCCTTGATAAAAAAAATGAAAACAATCAAAATTTCTCACTGCAAAATCAAGAAAACCACAACATATGCATGTATATATCAAGTGAACAAAGGACGAGGAAGGGTGGCATTAATGGTTCCACCACCACCACGCTTCTTCTTCTTGTTGTTGTTAAACAAGCATCTCCAAGTTTTCAATCCATCAACCACCTGCTTATAAACGCCACCACACTTCCTTAGCTTCTTCAACCTTGCACCAATCTTCACCTTTAGCCTACACAATCTCATTCCTAGGAACGATGGTTTTCTTCTACAATCAGCTTGTTCCATCACCTTGTAGATCAAGAACTGAGCTCGTCGATGGATAATGTCTTGTGGGTCTTCCTTATTCACCTTTGAGTAACCATTTGATCTCCTCATAACACCCATTGTTGTATATGCCAGGTGCTGTGTGACTTAGGGGTGAACCAAATACTTATAGAAGCCATTGAAGATGTCATGTGCATGTGATGATGAAGCTTTTAACATGTGCACTGGTTTCAGTTTTGCAGAAAATTTTTAATTAGCTAACCTCTTTGGTCAGTGTGAAATGCAGCAATTTAGTTTGAGTCTCTAGGAATTTATATGTTACTATATTGTGATCATATTATAGTCCATTTAATCATAATATATGCCAAGTCTATCAAATGTTGGATATTAATGTCACTGCATATGATATTCCAGCTGTTTGTGTATGGAGTTTTGACTTTTGAGAGAGAGGATGGAAGTAACATTTGAGTGTAACAACAAAGCCGACAGCATTTAGTTAATTGGATGGGAACAAAGACATGGTGAGAAAAAGGTATAGAAGTCAAAAGGGTTTTAGTATTATAAAAGAGACCAAATTTCCACCGCCAGACATTAAGCATCTTAATCAGTGGTGAAGTTAAGTCTTTGGTTGGAGCCAAACATAATTTTGGTAATTAAGCAGGAATAATGGTAAAAATGTTAGAATGATAAAAGCAAGATTTAATATAAACTTAAAATTGTAAATTAGGGTCTATTATATTAAATTATCAACAACAAATTGAAAATAAAATTATATGCATTGAATTTATTGATTTTTTAATATCTACGGATCTTGGAGTTTTAATCTTTCAAATTAGCACACCAGACATTCAGAGAATATTTGCTCTCTGTTTCTTAAAGATGAGATATTAGAAACGTTATCTTGTGTGTAATTTGAGAACCATAACTAAAATATAATCCTAATTTCTAATTAGTCCATCATTAATTAGAAATTAGTTATTAGAATATTTACACATATTTGACCCATTAGGTGATAATATATATATATATGAGCATATGCAATGTGCAAAGATTTAACAAGGAGATGGGAAAGACACAAGTATTTTAACCCAATACAAGGAAAAAAAATGATAAACAAATCAAAAATGTATATAGATATATAGGTGGATGTGATAGGATAGGTGTTTGCAGCAGTAACATCAGGTAAAATACCCAAATATATCAAAAAAATAAAAAATTTATGGAATTGGGCTGATTTCTAAAAAATTTACTGAAAATGGCTATTTCCCCACAAAACGCGTCCACGTCAGCACGTTTTGAGGGGAAATGGCAGGAAAGCACGTCCCTAGGGGCGCGCTTTAGCCCTGAACGGTAAAAAAAAAGGTCAAATTTTTTTTGACTGTTGGGGGCCCAACAGTAAAAAAAAAAACCTATAAAAACCCTCAACCCTTTTATTTTTTTCACACTTTAATCCTTACTCATTCTTCTCTCAAATTCCTCTCAAAATTCTCTTTAAGTCCTTCAAACTTCCTCTGAAATTTCGAAATAGTCCTTTAATATTTACAAAAAAGCCCTTTTTTAATTTTTTTAATATATTTTTTTGAAACTTTTAAAATTTTCGATCGTATTACAAATGTCCGGGAAATTACTTCGTCTAGACAACAAGCACATCTTCGTCGATCAAATGCAAATGGTAAGTTTTAATTTTAATTTTTTAATATTATTTAATATTTTTTAGGTTTATGCAATTTTAATTAATTTTAATTTTATAATTTTTTAAATAGCCTGTAGATCGGGTGTTGCAATGTTACATTCGCAATATGCATGGTCCCCCATCGTCGTTGATCGAGAATTACCTGCGGGAAGCAGGTTTTTGGCACGTGGCCATGATAGGTCGGGGGTTCAAGTTGGAGCCGCCTTTGATCAGTGCGTTGATAGAGAGGTGGAGACCTGAGACGCACACTTTCCATCTTCCATGCGGAGAGTGTACCATCACTCTGGAAGATGTGCAGTTGTAGTTGGGATTGCCGGTGGATGAGTCCTTAGTCACCGGGTCCGCAACTTCTACCGATTGGATGGTCGTATGCTACGAGCTTTTGGGTGCCATTCCGGATAACATTCATGGAGGTCGAATCAAGATGGCCTGGTTACGAGATACATTCCCGGAGCCGAATGAGGGTTCGACGAAAATAGAAAGAATACGGTATGCTCGGGCATACATTCTTGAGATAATTGAAAGTTATCTGATGCCGGATCTGTCTAGAAACCTCGTACACTTGAGATGGCTGCTGAAACTTATTGATTTTAGAGCAGCCGATGAATTGAGTTGGGGGTCTGCCGAGCTATCGAGGTTGTATCGGGAGATGTACGGGGCGATGCGGCCGAGTAAAGCGAAAATCGGAGGTTGCCTATCACTACTGCAATCATGGGCACGGTTTCGATTTCCATTTTTACGTCCTCGACTCGACCACCCATATTCATTCCCACTGATAACGAGGTAAATTTAATGTTATATTTTACAAATATTACGTAGATTTATAGTATAATTGTATACTAAAAATTTATTTAATTAGGTGGAACCATTCGGCGAGTTATGCTGGAATACCTACCTCGCTTGAAGATATACGGCTTCTATTGGACTAACGGTCAAAATCACAAGTTTCGAATTTCATATTTATAATTTAGTATTTCGTATTTAGTGTTTAGTATTATGTATATAACTAATATTTTGGTAATGTTAATATAGTTTCAATGGACACCGTACGAGGATCCGGCAATTCGGACAGTAATTCCGGAGGAGTTCTTACAAAATCCAAACAGTTGGCACGTGAAGGTCCCATTGATCAACTATGCGACCGTGGAGATGCACCGGTCAGATCGGGTTCTGCAACAATTTGGATTCCGGCAACCGATTCCCGTGCCACCAGAGGTGTTCGATGATGAGCACAAAGTGGACTTAAGGCAGTTGCACATGGATTGGCCAAGATTTTGGTCAGCATATATCGAGATGTAGGAGAACCGATATGACTATTTACCTATCTGGGAACCGATCATCGTTCCTGAGTTAGCATGCGTGCCGGAATACATGCCATGGTTTAGGATCCATGGTAAGCCGTATTTGTTGTCGGAAGAAAAGAGGCGACGGCAACTTCGTCAACAAAGGGAACGTCGGAGCCCTTTAAATCCAAGGAGAATGGGTGATGAGACGGGGCCATCAACAACAAACCGACACACGCGATCACCGGGCCCATCAACAGAGCCCCCACACGATCCACTGCCCAATGAGTCACCAGCGACGACACCGACATCACAGCCTTTACCCTTTATGCCAGGTGCGTACCCTACCCCTTATATGTATCCTAACCCATATATGTTTCCTTTTCCCAGTCCCCACCCTGTTGGAATGCATGGCGGGTTCGAGTCCGTTCGAGACTACTCCGTGGCGCCACCGATCTTGAGGCCGCCGTCGTCGCGAGGATCACGCGAGGCGCCGTCGGGGAGCACTTCTTTTTACCAGTCTCTTTCGCCATACGGGGTTTAGACACCCCCGCCGTGGTTTATGCAAACACCTCCGGGGTCGTTATTCTATCAAGGTGGGTCATCCTCACAACACCCACAACCAGACCCACTGCCGGAGGAACCGGAATCCCCGTCCGAGGTTCCACGACCCCCGCCGGAAGCTAGAAGAAGGAGGAATCCATCGCGTAACCGCCGACCACCCCCGTGTGGCATGATTCCGACCGGCATCAACATTGATTCGGATGGGTTTTTTTATTTTTTAAATTGTAATAATTTTTTTATTTTTTTAATAAAAAATTTGTTTTTTTATTTATGTTTGTAATTTAATTTTAATATCTTCACTAAAATAGAAGTTGTTTATTTTTTTTGTATGTAATTTAATTTGAATTTTTTTAATAAAATAAAAATTTATTTTTTATTTTTATTTTTTGTAATTTAGTTTTAATATATTTAATAAAATAATAGTTGTTTAATTTTTTATTGTAATTTAATTTTAATATCTTTAATAAAATAGAAATTGTTTAATAAAATAATAGTAGTTTTAATATATTTAATAAATAAGAAGTTTTTTTATTTTTTATTTTTTTGTAATTTAGTTTTAATATATTTAATAAACAAGATTTTTTTTATTTTTTATTTTTTATAATTTAGTTTTAATATATTTAATAAAATAATAGTTGCTTATATATTTTTGTAATTTAATTTTAATATCTTTTATAAAATAGAATTTGTTTAATTTTTTTTTGAAATTTAATTTAATAAAAATAAAAGTCCAATATTTGTGGAAGGAAAGAAAGCACGCCCTGGAGGCGCTTTGTGACACATCGACAAAGCACGTCCACGTAAGCGCTTTTTGCTGATGTGTCACAAAGCGCGTCCCCAAAGGCGCGCTTTCCTGCCATTTCCCCTCAAAACGCGCTGACGTGGACGCGTTTTGTGGGAAAACGGCTCTTTTCCGTAAATTTTCAAGAAACCAACCCAATTCCGTAAATTTTTTATTTTTTTGGTATATTTCGGTATTTTACCCCATAAACATCAGCAATTAGACGCATTGAAACACTATGAAATGAAACAAGTTGTGTTGCCCTCTAAGTCTTCCTATGTGCAGTAGCAATTGAAACACTATCAACAGCCATATCAATTGCTAAATTAACCACAATCTAGCTACGTTCATTCAAAGGGATACCCAATTGAAACACTAGAAGCTATTTCAAAGTTGGCTTCTTTGTTGGGGTATAAGCTTATGAAACACACTTGGATGAATAACTAAATAATTTGGAAAAAAGAAACAAAAGCGCCTGTGGCCTAATGGATAAGGCGTCTGACTTCTAATCAGACGATTGTGGGTTCGAGTCCCACCAGGCGTGAGCTGTGTTGTTTTATTATAATTTTTGAGTTTGTTTCAAATGGACCCAATTCAGGCCCAGTGAACCAAACAACTACTCCAATGGAAATCTCGAAAAGTAAAAAAGGTACAAAAGAAATAATAAATGAGTAAAATCTGTGGTTTGCTAACTTTACTGATTATTATTACATTGATAATTGATCTCACCCCCCCTTTTTTTTCACTCAGCTGATTTGGATTTTGGAATCTCCTACAGAACAAAGGTACAGTATCCTTTCTTTTCTTTCTTTCAATTTAAATACTGTAGCTTTTGTGGAAACATGGCGTTAACACTTTTGGTTTAAGTGAAATAAACACAATTCAATAGTAATTTGTTTTTCTTTTAGATGATTATATTTGGGATTATTGTGGGTTAGTTCATAACTTAGCTGAAAAAGCCTCTGATTCATTACCCTCTTTAGATTGTTAATAAATAAATAAATAAGATGGGACTTTCTTTGATTTGTACCCCATTGAAAAATTCTGAGATACTTGAAATGTGTCAAAAAGCTGTATTTTCTGTTTTTAAGGTTATGATTAAGGGCTCAAAACAATGTTGTTGCAAATGGGAAGTTTGCCCTCTTCGAATGTTTTTTCGGATTCGAGTTTCGGGTTTTGTGTCTGTTATGCACAGATATTAGAACTGTCTGTTTCATCCTTGGTTTTTTTTCCCATAAATATATGACAACATTGTTGTTCTCTCAAGTCTCAATATCCTTTGATAATGTGAGAACTTGGGATAAGAAATCATGGTTTAAAGTTTAAAATGGGGATTCGTTTAGCATTTTCAATGGCAGGTATATTGCTGCATGCACAATTTAGACAATCAAGCAAAACCTATGGACTTGAAAAAGACTTTGGCTCTGTGTCAGAATTTCTTGTATCTGCCTACACATCCTTGACAAATCATGTCTGTATTTTGATCTTATCCCAAAAATTGTTCAAAAAAATTACTGTTCTCTTAGGCTTTGCTTGGTAGAGTGGAAAGAAAATTGGAAAGATGGAAGATTGAAAGGGTAGAAAACTAGAGGAATGGAAAACATAATTTTTCTTTCCATAGGTGTGCTTGGTAGGAAAGATAAAAAACTGGATCCATTGCTTGGTAGAGTTGAAAAATGAAAGGAAAGCAAACAATTTTTTTGAAAAATATATAATTTTGATCTAACATACACCTCTATTGCATTTTCTCTCCTCTCATCTTCCCTATTTGGAAGGATTGGTTTTTATGCATTAGGATGGAAATGGTCATCTCTCCAATTTTTCTTCCTCACTTTTCTTCCCTACCAAGCACACTCCAAATTTATTTTTTTCCACTTTTCCACTCCCTCATCCTATCCCTCCACTTTTTCACCCAACCAAGCATACCCTTAGAGATGGCAAGGTCTAACGAGATCCTGATATCCATAGCTCTTATTTTGTGAGCTTTTGTTCTAACTGTTTGTAGCATTAGCAACGCCTATCATGAATGTATATTGCCTGCTTAGCTGTACAAATTTTTCAGAACCATCGGTGTAAGATTGAATATGACAAGACATGTCATAATCAAATCTATATCCATCGGGTTTGTTCTTGGGTCTAACTATATGGCATTTAGCACTTATCAATATTGAAATTTTAGACCAGAAACTGACTGTACTCCAAGAAAGACACTTACCTAATGCACCAATAGGTGGTCATCTTATGTTAATAATGATCTAGAGGGTCTTTTGTTATAGTTTGGTATACTTGATTCTTCTGAAATATGGTTGATTAGTATGGCAAAAGAAGTAGTATCTTGATCAACAACAGATTTGTATGATTTTTCTAATGCACTCTGTTCTTATTTGGTCATTGCAATTCTTTTGTGATTTCTGGTAAATTCGAAAAGCTTATTACAAAAAGAATTATGATAAGATAGTATAAATTGTGCATCCATCTTTGCAGGATGAGCAGCAAGAATCAAGGGGTAAGCTTAACTTCCTCAGCAGAACCCCCTATGAAGCGGAAACGTGGGGACTACACACCTGCAACACCTGAATCTGACAATCTGAAGAGAAACAAGCAGAGTGCGTGGATAAGTGACCCTGCCTCTTCTGACATGTTAGGTCAGATGGTTTCTGGTGTCATTGAAGGTTCATTTGATGCTGGGTATGTTCTTCATGTTAAGGTAGGTGATACCAACATGCATCTTAGAGGACTTGTTTTTCTACCGGGGCTATTTGCTCCCATTACCAATGTGAACGATGTGGCTCCTCATGCTAAGATGCACAAAAGAAAAGATATTCCTATCCCATTTGTAAACCTCCATGGTCATCTCCATGTTTTGAGTCCATCAGGGAAAAGGGAGAAGCCGGTTGAGCAAAAAAATGATGCATCTAACCGTCCTGACCGAGGTCTACACATGGAGCTTGAGCCTGGTGCCTCGGTTGCTGGTGAGAGCCAATTTGCTTCTATTCTAATTCCTCCAGCTAGTAACTTGCCAATAAATGAAGCTGGTCTTCCCTTACGACAAAAGGTCATGCAAGAACAAAGCTCAGATTCTGGATTACATAATGAGAAAGCTGTTGGACAGCATCAGTCACTTCAGGGATTTGAAGCCTTCAAACAGATGAAAGGGCCAAGTATTAACGTAGAGGCAACTAAAGCTTCTGAGCTATCTGCAGAATTTGCTGCCACTTTGCAAGCTACTGAGATAATAAATCTGAAGCCTCAGATTCAATACAAAGCCCTGAGTTCTGAGCTTAAGCCGCAGGTATTGATTCATGATCATGACACGATAAGCCTTGACATTGGCAACAACCGAACTCCCCAAATTTCTGAACCTGAACCTCAGGCCATGGCTTGTGACGCTGGAATCAACATGTTTGGTAAACAGGCTTCATCAAGGCAAGACACCCAGTCAGAGCTTGGTCAGAAGTATATGGACGGATTATTTGCAAGTGATGATGTTACGACTAGTGCAACAGCTCCATGCTCTGCATCCATGACCAGCCTACCAGTGATGATATTTGGGGCAGATACTATTCCATTTGAACCCAAGTCTGGTGCTGAAGAATCTGTTCTTCCAACAATGGTTGTCCCTGAAGTTAACGGTTCCCTAGTTACTACTGCCAACACTTACAGTGTGGAATCCAATGCCAAAGATGCCACTCCACCACCACATTCTTAGGTTTTTCGAGTTACAAAAATAGAATGAGGCTTGCAAGGCAAGGCTTGAAAGATGGGCAGTGAATGCCGTGACCGAGAATAGTTGAGAGAGTTTTTAAGGCAAATGCTTAATTTAGGTACTATTTGTCTCTAATTTGGATTATTTATGATTCTGATGGGAAACTCTTTGCAGTCTTATGACTTGGTTTCTAGTTCCATTCCCATATGCTTCTATTATATGGCAAAAAAATCAGCAATCAAAACCCAGTTATTAGAAGGAAAATCTCCCAAAACAGGATAATTGATTCAACATGGTGCAATGAATAAACAAATGGGCCTAGTTAGGCCTTTTTCTTTTGATCAAACAATTCCAAATCCATGGGGTTTAGGGTTTGAAACTATGCATAATTTCATGGGCCAAATGACTCCCTATTTTTAACCTACTTAAGCCCATATGATTTTTCCTCTTCGAGGCTGGCTCCCTACTCAAAGTTGAGCTCCCCTTCAAAGTTGATGCTTTCCCTGCATCCCGTCTTTGGGTTCTCAGATTTAAGCAGTTTACGAAGCTCCAAGATCGAATTTTCTGAAAGTTAAGATTCGTAAGATTTGGATTTTTCTCGCAGTTTTTAAGAAGATGGATGTCATTTCCCAATTACAAGAACAAGTAAATTCAATAGCAGCCCTAACTTTCAACACATTTGGGACACTGCAACGAGATGCTCCACCCGTTAGGCTCTCCCCTAATTACCCAGAACCCCCTCCCAATCCCACTGAGGACTCTGCCAATTTCGCCGACCAACCTAAGCTCATGAGTGCTGCTCTTGTTAAGGCTGCTAAACAGGTCAGAATTTCTGGGAATCAATCAGTACTCTAATTACAGTTAGATCCCATGTGGGGATGATGTTAGTGATTATTGCTCCGGGTATTGCCACAGTTCGATGCATTGGTTGCTGCACTTCCACCTTCAGAGGGCGGTGAAGAAGCTCAACTTAGAAGGATTGCTGAACTCCAAGTAATATAGTTTGTTCAATAATGTTGTTCGTTTTAAATTAATTTTTGGAATTTTCTGTTTTCATTTTCATTTTACCCCTGTTGTCTAGGCTGAAAATGATGCTGTAGGCCAAGAACTTCAGAAACAACTGGAGGCTGCTGGTACCTTTCCCCCATCCTTTTTACTTTCTTTTTTATGTAGACTTGGCTTGGGTGTGAATGTGTAGATTTGCTTTTCCAAGTCCTTGAAAAGTTATATTCCCCGAATCCAGATATGCATTGAGTAGTCGTGTTGTAGCAACATATGCATCTTCCATCTTCTTATAGATGAATAAGAGAGTGAGTTAGGCTGCTCATTTTCAACATATGCTTGAGCAATGGCTAAGTTTGCTTTGATTCTGGCATTTGTGTTGTATGCAAGACATAGGATGTTTGCTTCATCTCTCATTCTTTTAAACTTTCAGTTCATTTTGATCTACTTGTATATGTGTTGTTTGGTCAAATTCAGCTATTAGACTTTGTACTTTGCTTAAGTTGTGGATTTAGTAATTGTAATTTTTCGAATTTTGAAATTGTAGTCTTAAGAGCAATTAAATCTGTTTGGTTAAATTCTACTATTAGCCCTGCATTATGCTTAAAAGTTGTAGATTTAGTTCATGTTACCTGACACGACCATTTTTAGTCATTACATTTTTCAAGTTTCAAAATTTCAATCTTAATGCAAACGACATTCATTAAATCTATTAATTGGCTTTCTTTATTTTGAATAATATGTACATGGCATTACACATGTAATAATCTATTTGCGGCTTCAGAATTTTAAAATAGCAAATCAAAGTACAGGGACTAATAGCAGATTTTAACCTATGTTGTTTTTTACCTAGAGAAATTAAGCTCCCCAGTTTAAAGTTCTAACTATCTGTATGTTATTTCCTTACCAGAGAAGGAACTGAAACAGGTTCAGGAGTTATTCAGTCAAGCAGCAGATAATTGTCTTAACTTGAAGAAACCAGATTGAATTCATTTCCTTGAACAATCCCTCCTTCTATGTTTAATTTTATTGTCTTTATATTTGTTTAATCCTAGGTTTCTAAAGGTTTATTTATATACTCAAAAGTTAGTACAAAATGGTCCATCTGGGCTTTTGATTCTTTGCACTAGAATTCAATCAAATTACTCTTCTATGTTTGTAAAAAAACCATGTTTGCTGTTCCAATAGCAGTGTCAGTGTGCATCTAACAATTCAAATCATATTCATTTGCAAAGAATAGAATCTGAATCAGTCACACATACAACAACAAACACAACCTTTGCATTGAGGATGCAAATCAGTCACATATCAACATTTGCTAACAGATACGATAATTACTGGATTCGATAACCATTTGTTATCAATCTAAGAAGTTGGACTGCCTCCTTCAATCTTCTATCTGTGTTCTCTTTTAGGACTACAGTACGAGGATTCCTGTAGGATAAGGAAACGTCAGTTGTAGGTCATTTTTCTTCCAACAAGAGACATGTTTCTAAAGGGAAATTAGCTTTTATAGTAAAAAAAGTCTTGACCTTTTTTCAATGTTTAATTTCCTTGTAAGTTCCTCAACAAGAGTGTGTAGTCTCTTCAAAAGAGCAGGAAACTTGTGTACAGCTTTCACACCTTTCGGATTTGAACATATCTTCTTCAAGATCTCGAAAGCAATAAAGTAACCTTCTTCCTTGTTCCTGGAAATATGTATATTATAATCAAATCAGGAACAAAACAACATAAGATGTACCATTTTCTGATTAAGTTGGAAAATAGGAAGACCTGAGCATCTCCCATAAGATTATCTCTACTGATGGAGGAGTGTCGACTAACACTTCGGCCAAATGGGGATATCGGGCTAAGTTTCTGAGGGTTGAGAGTGCATGCTTTAGAACCTGCTGATCAGGGATGCTTCGACTGGCTGACCGAATCTGTTTCAGTAGAATGCCGATTGCACCTGCGGCCACAAGTTCTTCACAGCATTTCTGAGAATGGGCTGTTGCCATATCTGCAAATTGAGTATAGTCATAAGCATGTAGATTCAAATCTCATTTTAGCTTTATCAAACTAGCCTCTGCTCATTAATAGGGGTCCTTTATATTGGATCATATTATTTTAGTGTATGTCAAACCATGATGATTTTATTTTCATCTATGTTGATCCGACTCTTTATTTTCTTGAATTACCTATGTTCGACATCTGTGTCATACATTCTCAGACAAGAGTATGTAAATATAATCCCCCAAATGATATATATGGAAAAACATACCCAAGGTCTCACAATGGTGAAGAATGCCACTGATGCTTTTCATGCTTAGTAGTACTGAAAGTGCTGATAAAAGCCTGTTAATAATACGTTTGCTATCATCAACGTTCTTAGCAGACTCCACCATTCTCAAGCGTAAATCCTTTAGCTGCCCTCTCGATTCTTTCCGGGCAACATAACCTTTCCAATGAGACTACCAAATTCACAAGGAACAATGAAGTAGAATAATTTTACTTAAAATTGGGTAAGACGTGCAAGTGAAAATTCAATTATATATTAAGCACATTAGCAAAAGGATGAGTATTGATTAAGCCAGCAATTTTAACTAAATGTGCCATAGTTCCAAATATAAACCAAGCCAAATATTTAGTGCAATCGATTGTAACAAGTAGAAACATCTTATTCTTATATCAGTTTGACCATAGGATGAAGGCAGCTTAAGAAATACGAGGAAACTTCATAACATAAACATGGAAGAGACAACTTACTTGGATCATAACAACAAGATACCTATATCTCCGAGCTTCTCTCCTTGCCATCCATCCACGCACAAAAGATTGAATGATGATCGCTGATCTGTTGGCATTTTTATATTGTTGAAAAGCTCTCAAGCATTTTTGCAGTCGGAAATTGCTCTGAATTTTAATTATTGCTTGCTTTTTCTTCATATAATTCTTTCTTAACTGCCAACCACGGAAATGACTCTGAATTTTAATTATTGCTTGCTTATTCTTCATAAAATTCCTTCTAAACTGCCAACCACGGAAATGACTCTGAATTCTGGTTGCAGCTAAGGTCTGATTCTGAAGAGTTCTACAGATAAATTCCTTCCAAGCATTCTGAAAGGCCCTCCAACATTTTAGCCGTCGGAAATTACTTTGAATTTTTGTTATTGCTTGCTTCTGCTTCGTAAACCTCATCCTCAACCTCCAGCCGCGATAATAGCTCTGAATTTTAGCTGCAGCGTAAGTTCGTTTGTGTAGAGATCTGTGAAGAAAATTCTTCCATGCAATCTGAATCCTGGTTGCCGCTTCTATTTCACTATTATTTAGACCCTTGACTTGGCAATTAAGAGATGCATTCTCAGTGCAAGCATGACCAAGAATGTGGTATGACCTCACCATCCAACCACGAACATATTTTTGAATTACAATGGCAGCTTTGACAGGGTCAAGACAGGATGCATCACGTCTTTGAGCTATATAAATCTTTGCAGCTTGCTGTGTGAGCAACACTGATCTTCTTAAATTAACAAAATTGTGTCTCTCAACAATAAGCGTTGCAACTCTCTTGAGTTCTTCTGGCAAAGCGAGGGTCAAAAATTGAAGTGAGAAACTTGGAAATGAAAAATGTATATAACAAAAATGCTTTCAAGAGAGAATACCAGATCGAAATTCCTGACCACTGGCAGAACAGAATTTGTTGATCTTTTTATTTTTCTTTACAGTCAACCATGTCCTTACAACAGTTTGGACTAAACAGATTGCTTTCATCATCTTCAGAAAATTGCGATGCTCTTTCAGTCGTCTATAGTGAGACTGTATGATTGTTGCAGCATTTTCTGAAGCATCATGCAGGAGTTGCAAGGTTAAACGAAGAATATTACTTTCCACAAAGATGCTATTTATGGTGAATGCAATGAAAGGTCATAGAAGTCGGAGATACCATATTAAGTTAAATTTGAGTAAGCGATAAAATCAAGACAACCTTAGAAAAATGCATAAATTTTCAAGTATAGTTTCCATATCCAGAGTTTTGAACTCTCTGTGAACAGATTTCCCATGATAACTTGAATTAACAAGAATGCGGCAACAATCAAGGAATATCAAAATCAAATTGCTTAAGAAGAAAAAAACAGCTAAATAATACTGAGAAAATGTCATAGCTAACTGTATTGAGCTCCTAGTTAGTGTTGACAATACATCAACCCAAAGCAGGATAATGGAAAAAGAAAACTATTACCAAAATTAACTAGAGAAGGAGAACAAAGTAACCTCTTAAAATGTCAAAGTTTGTCTTCTGAGCTGTGGAACAATTCGAAATAGAAGTGGCGGATCTTACAGAACTCTTGTAGTTTTGTTCTGTCATATTTCGCCACCAAGCCTGAATGGCCTTAAACCTTTTTGCAGCATCTGCATAAATGAAATGCAAGAGGGAATAAAGACTAGATTTAGTGCCCGATTCCAAAGCCTTGAACATTTAGTTTACCGTTGATACAAAAAAAGCATTTAGTTTAATGCAAAATGTGAAAACTTCTCATAATAATTTCCTTAAACTAATCACATCAAAAAAGTACACAAGCACACAAATATATATATCTACTCATGCCAATGCACAGACTGTATATAAAATATTTAAAATGCTTTGATCATCACTAACATTAAAAGCCACGAAAAACAACCCTAAAGGATCAAACAGACTAATACTCTGGATTCTGTCAAACAAAAAATAAAAAACTAATACTCTGGATTGACAAGAACCATCATTAGAATAACCTTTAGTGATATCTATGTCTTTTTCCTTATTGTGCACAACGGTATCTGAACTTGCTGACTGTCTTCGAGTTAATGAATGCCTCCTCTCTAGGCTTTGGCAACCGCAACCCAGTAGTTTATGGAAATTCAACTGATCCTGGCAAAAAATAGAAGAGCTCTTGAAGTGTTTTCTTATCTAGGACAAGATCAAATTGTTCATAAAAGACTTCTGGGATCAGGCGTTACCACATTTTTCTTGACAATAAGCTGGGACAACAGGAAAACAAGCAAAATTACTACACTCTGATCACTGACTGCACCATTATGCTCAAGTAAGTCGCTTATTTGCAGAACCTATACAACACCACATGCAGACAGTAAGATGTACAATAATATTGTATTTTTGACAAATAAACAAGTAAATGCCACATGCACAATCACCATTTAAACCACAATTTATCACTTAACACTGTTTTACCTCAAAGGGGGAAAAATCAGCTTTTAAAAACATTAGCAGCATCTCTCATAATCTCACTTTTACCACACTTTTTCAAGATTTTTAAGTAAATCAGAAATGTATAAGTAAACGGTACATAATCAATTAATAAGCATTAAACCAAACATTACCTCAGGAAAATTTCCCAATAATGTTGTCAGCTTCTGTGATAATATAAAATTGTGAACTGCATCTGTGTAATCAGTAGCAGACATGATTGATTTTTCACCTCTTGGTTCATGAGAATCCTGTTAAGACATAATAATAAGATAATAATACATATCACAGTAGAAAAGAATGAAAACATTGCGACAGAGAATCTGCAGTACCTTGTTAGAACAAGAACAAGACAGTTCTCTGCGGAAGTAATAATCAAGCAAACACCATATGGCTTTTCCATTATCCAGAGAAGAAAAGCTGTCAATCTTAAGATCATACTTTCCACAAATTGCCTACAACATTCATTTATATTCTTATTAACTGCAATGAAAAGAATAAAAATGCAAATTTAAAAGAGTAAACATGAAGAAAATGAAAATTCCCTAAGCACAACTATTTTGATTAACAAGTATATCAGACAAAAAGTTACCTAAAAGGTGCAGAAGAAGAAGAAAGTAATATGGTTATGAAATAACAGAATACCTGGATCCAGTTTAAAAGTATTCCCATAAGAGTGGAATTGATTACATTCAAGCTATCCTGTAGTAACCATAGAAAAATGAAACTGAAAATATGAACACTAGGAAACGTTAATATACAAAAGAAAAAAAAAAAACATTAAAAAATGAACTTATCTAGGTTTTCTAGTACTTAAGCATAAAGCTACTTGCTATACTTCCTACATGCACTTCTTTTTTTCTGTAATGAATTGAAAAACTAAATCAATTATCCAGACTTTCCTATTCCCCACTTCCCACATTTATCACCCCCTTTTCTCATAAGAACTCAAGGAAAGTCTCAAACGTACCATATTAAAGCCACCTATTTTGGATATCTCATCAGCAATAGTTGTTTTATCAATCAGAAGAGGCAGCTGCAAGTTCAATGAAAACAGAAGTGAGAGATAATGTATTAACATTGGCAAAAAAAAACTTATCTAAAAATTTCAGATAGACTAATTAGCAAACCTGTAAGTGAACAAATATATTCCACAACAAGGATAAAGTGAGTTCCTTATCCCCACTAGCAACATCATCTCCTGTAATCCTCAATCCGTCTTCATCACATAGCATGACACCAGCCTGTTTCAAATATTCCAGGGCAACACCACAATTGGCCAAATTCTTTCTCTGCGTATCTGAAGGAACTACTATTTTCTGCGCATGCAACAAGCTGCTGAGTTAAAATTACATTCCATGGGCTGCTTAAAATAACTACTTGATCCTGATGTGTTAATTTTAGGGGATGTGAGAAATGCTAACCATGAGGATAGAGGGGTCATGTCGCAAAAGTTGAATTACTCTACAGAGCCGCACCCCGTCTTGAAAATCCAAGAATAAATCTGATACTTGGAAATCGAACTCAACAAGAGCAGACTACATCAAGGTATATTTGGATAGTAAAAAGAATAAGAAAAGGAGCTGAACTTATAATTTCGTACTTCAAGGATGATATAGAGTTGATGATGTATAATCATCAGCAAAAAGTGCCCCCAAAATAAGTTGAAGATGATTAGTGTTCAAAACATGCAAATGGTATATACATATGAATCCACAAGCACATAAGAACTATACATGGATTAAATGTAAACCGCATACCTGCTGATGAGAAACTTTGTAACCTACAATCACTAGATGTGCGAGAAGATTACCTTCTCCGTGCATAACATCAGATGACAGAAAATCTAGTTCCATATCATAAATAAGACAAAGTTAGCATATATATAGCTTTAAATTACGCAACGAAAACATTCAAGCAAGAAGCAATAGAATTACCATTAAGGACTTGACGACTTGATTTTATACCAGATGAAACTGTGAACAGAAGAGGAGAACCTCCATCCACTCCATCAATACCGTACTTAAGAGGAAGAGTGGTCTGAGATTTAGCTCGATCAAGGATAAGAGCAAGCAACAAAATTCTCTTCAATATAACATTCCCCAAATTCTCATAGTATCCCGGTCTGTATAAGCCTTCGACCTTCTTGTTATAAGCATAAGCCTTTGCGAGCCCAGGGTGCGAGAAAAACTGCTTTTCTATAACCATCTTCAAAAATGAAATATCTTGCATGGAACTATTATCTCCATCAGATGATAACAGGGAATCACCGCCAAAAATAATATACAACCCGATTCGGAGCCAAATAGGGTTGTAAGACATCAGAAGTTTAGTAGCATTTTCTTTCATTCTAACATCAGTAACTATAGGGCAATGTGCCTTCATTTTTAGCCTCCCTTCATCTATATTCTGAAAATTAATTAAGAACGACAATAAGACTGCAATGCCACCACTAACTAATTAAAAATATACTTACAATATGAGTAAATCATCACTAGTTTAACAGTCATTCCTACATAGAAAAGTGAAGAGAAAAAGAAAATAGAAACGAAATTAGAGAAGCGAAACCTTAACGACTGGAGTCATGGCATTGAGAATCTCCTTGCAATTTCCCAAACTCAAATAAACCCGCATCCGCAGCTTCAAATCATCGAAACTACAAACTTCCTTCAAGGAAGACCTCAAAATCGAATACTTGGAGCTGGAAATATCCGTGGCTATGTTTTCCTCTGATTCATCCCCTCTCCACCACAACTCCCTCATCCTTTTGGGGCTTCTCCAGGTACTATCCACTCGAACAACATTGCTATCGTCGCGGCCATTAATGGAGAGATCACATCCACAAGACTTGGGATTCTGGAAGAGGAAATTCAACCAAACGGTGAGAGATTTGGACAATGACTTGAGCGATTGTTCTTTCTTGAGCTGTTCCTTGCGAGCCGACTGAGATTGCTGCAGCTCGAAGGCTTTGAGCTTGGCTGCGGCAGCGGCTTTGGATCTGGAGCGGGAAGAGGAAGGAGCAAAGGAAGGTCGAGAGCGGTGACGAAATGACGAAGAAGCCCTCGGGGTTTGCTTGGAAGCAGTGAAGTACTGAGGACATGGTGAGTGGAAAATGGGAGGCTTGGAAGGGCGATTGGGGGTCTTGAAGTTGGAAATGTCTTTGAAAAGGAAAGAAGAAGACGAAGTAAGAGGTTCTTCCTCCATTTTTGGTTTAAATTTGATCAATAAATTCAAATTTTTCAGAGAATTTACTGGGAGAGAAAGAGGTCTTTTGCAGCAGAGAAAGAATTAATTTAGTGGGTGAGCAGTGCAGGGAAGAGGAAAAGGAGAGGGAGGTTCTTTTTTTGAATTTGAATATCAGGGGCCGGCCAGTAACGTTACGATGAAGCCGGGTCCGGAGACACGTGGGGAAGCCGGCTAATAGCTTTCACTCGTGTTGTTTGTGATTGAGTTTTAAAAGATTGGTTTAGCCCCCAAAGCTGTATCTTAAAGAATATTTTAGATTAGTTTGGTACCAAAAATTGTAAATTGCGATCCTGTCAATCCAACCCAAACAAAAATGGTATGTTTGTACCCTTTTCGTAATTTTGACACGTGGTCAAGTTTATCACTATATTATTTTTAGGGTGTCATTCAATTTTAAAAATTTTCATTTTAATCACTTCCATTAAATTTGTAAACGGAAATCTCTCGTGCCATTCTAGCTAATTTTTGTTGTTTTCCAGCTTGGATATACACCTCATGCCTTCAAATAATTATTTTCCTTTGTTTTTAACTATTGGAGATCGACCCGATTAAGCAACGAACAAATAAAAATAGCGGAAAAAATTGAGAAATTAAACACACAAATTTAATGTGGAAAACTCCCTCCAACGAGGATAAAAAATCACAAGTAAAGATAATTTTACTATAATGACAAAAGAACAAAGAGTACAAAAGATGGATATAAAAACTAAACCCCAAAACTCAAAAACAAAGAATTCTCAAAACGTAAACTCTCCAAAAATGTTATGAGTTTTAATATTTTAATGGGTATATTTTTTAATGTTGTAAAAGAGCCTATTTATAGGCTAAATTCGTAGGTCAAATTATGCTAATAAATACTAAATATATTATACTAATAAATACTAAATCTTTTAGAAAAAAAATGTATTTTGTTTAACTTGACTTGTAAGCAATCTCTTGTTTTATTTAACAATCTCTACCTTGGCACGAATTCTCACAACCCCATCTTTACCAAAACCTGCCACGGGCCTATCTTGAACTATGCAGAGAATTAACTGAGTCGAATCTGTGCTTAGAAATTGGAAGACTTCTAACCTTCAACTTGTGCACTGCCAAATCAAAACTAACTCAGGTCTTATTTTCATGAATATAGTACCCTAACTTTTCAAAATCTACATAAAAAAGAGAATTTCTCTTCAACGAAATGGTCATACATTTTTCCCTCCTATAACCAAGTTGCCTCCGCTCCAAACGAGTTGACTTCGACTCCGTAACCGATGAGGAACATCCGATTTCACCGGTCACTGTAGAACCTTCCAGAATACAAAGACTATCGGTCCTTTTACCTTTTAACAAAACGACAGCCCTATAATGCACTTTAATGTTGCTTGACTCGATGTTGATTCTACAGCCTTTTGAATCTAAAATACTAAAGGAGATGAGATTCTTTCATAAATCATGTACATACCTAACATATGAGAGCGTCCTTATAACGATCCAAAATTCACGGGTATCGGAAAAGTGTATTTTCGGGTCTTCGTTTTTGTAAAATGGATTCATAAATATTTATTAAAAATATTTACGAAGTTAGTTGTGTGGTTAATTAGGTTTTGGCTAGGTGAATTAGCCTGAATTAAAGTTAATTAAGTTTAAGGATTAAATTGAATAAAGGGTGAAAGTTTAATTATAAATTAAAAGAAAAGTCAAGGGACTAAATTAGTAAATAAACCATATGTAACACTTGTATAGTAAAAAATAAATACAAGTGTATGGTAATTGTAAAATACATGTGTAATAAATACATACATACATTTGTAATACATATATGTATTTACTTATTATTTAAGTAATAATTATTATAATATAATAATATGATAACATGAAATAAATAAATAAATAAACAAAACAACAAAAAAAGAGAATGAAAAAGAAACAGAATAGCAAACGAAACAGGGGAAAAAGGGAAAGAAAAAGAAAGAAGGAAAATTAGGGTTTTGAGGTTCAAAGCTTAATTGGTAAGTCAATTTAGTCCCTTTTCTTGAAATTTTTATGTTTTGGAATCCTAGAAAAAAAATACTACTTGATTTAAGTTTAAAATTTGAAAGTTAGTGGATTTTAGATTTTGTTCATGTTGAATACATAAGTGAAGTATTAGGGGTTAAATTGATAGAATTTCAAGTTAGAAGTGAAAAGGGATTTAATTGTAAAATAAATCATAAGTTTTAAGTAATAGGGACTAAATTGAGAGAATTTGAAATTAAGGATTTATAATAAAATTGGAGAGTTAAATTTTAAGTGTTAATTAAATGAAAATATAGAATAAATTCTGAAGAAAATAAAATTAGTTTTGGTTAGGGATTAAATTGGAATCAGCATCCAAAGCCAATCTCGAACTCAATGTGGTGAAGTATATTTCTTTTGGTAATGGCATGTACATAGGTTATCATATGTATGTCATTTTGAGAAATGGTTGTAAGTGATGATATAAGATGATTTATATGTATAAGTTTATGAGTTATGTTGAGATTATAAAATGGTATGTTATGGTTGAAGTATGAAAGAACCTAACATGCAAATTTTAGGTTGAAATTTGGTATAAAGTTTGAATTGGTTTAAATGAAGTTAAATGAATTAAGTTAGTTAGTATTTGTAAAGTATCTATGTTGTTACATTGATTAGGTCCTTAGATTGATGAATTTGGCATGTATTAAACGTATTTGAATGTGTTTTGGATCGGTTGAACAATTGGATTTTGAGTTGCTTGTTGTTCAAAATTTGCAGGGTTGGTAAACTTGATGTTTAAGGCTCATTTTAAGTCCACACGGCCTGGCACACAGGCGTGTGACCAGACCGTGTGAGGCACATGGCTTATACATGGGCATGTGGTTAGGTCGTGTGTCCCTTGCAACTTAAATTTTCAAAACAGAATGCTCAAGTATTACCACACGGGCAGAGGCACGAGCGTGTGTCTCAGTCGTGTGAGACACACGGCCTAGCACACGGCATGTGTTTCGTCCGTGTGAAAACTGCATTTAATTTTTGTTTAAGTCAGAGAGTTACACGGGGTTGGACATAGCCTGAAGCACGGGCGTGACCCTAGACCACACAGGTGTGCCCTGTATTTAGGAAAAATTTTAAGATTTCACGAAAAATTTTCTGAGTTTCCAATTGAATCCTGATTTGTTTCTAACACATGATTTGGGTCTCGAGGGCTCAATAAAGGGACATTATGATTAAATTATGATATGTATGTTATGTTATTATATGATTGTTCATATTTGTTCTGAAATGTTCGGTAATGCTCCGTAACTCTGTTCCAACGACGGATAAGGGTTAGGGGGTGTTACAGTCCTAATCGTCCCATTATGCATTCTAATTATAACAGTACCAATACCAATTACCTTATTGGATGAATCGTTTCTCATGCATACAACTCCACCTTCAACCGAATTGTATGTGGAGAAGCATTCTCTGTTGGGACACATGTGGAAAGAACTTCCTGAATCTAAGATCCACTCGGATGTAATCTCAGAACTATCACTCGTTGACACTAACAAGAAATCATCATCGCTTTTATCGGCCAAATTAGCACTTGCTGCATCTTCCTTGTTACTCTCAGCAACCCTTTTATTACATAGTTTATAACAATATGCTTTGACGTAACCTAACTTTTTACAATAGAAGCACCTTTTGGCTCACTTATTTGATGCTACCAAAACGAAAGCTTGCCTATCTGCCTTACTATTTGAACCAAACTCATTGTCGAGTTTGTTTTTACTCAAAAAATAACCCTTCAAGTCCTCAAATGAGAGTTTGTCTCTGCCATAAATTAGGGTCTCCCTAAAAGACTTGTATGAAGAGGGTAAAGAGCACAATAATAGCATAGTCTAATCTCCATCGTCAATCTTAACTTCAACATTCTTTAAATCATTCAAAAGAGTAATAAATTGACTAATGCGATATCTATCATCCGAATTTTCCACAGATTGAAATTTGTAACACCATCGAATTTCTCAATGTCAAACCTTGTTGCTGTCATCTCTGAACAGGCTAATCTACGAAAATTTGAACTAGCTCTAATACCACTTGTTGGGGATCGACCGATTAAGTAACGAAAAAGTAAAAAAATAGCGAAAGAAATTGAGAAATTGAACACACAAATTTAACGTGGAAAAACCCCTCTAAAAAGGATAAAAAATCATGGGTAAAGATAATTTTACTATAATGACAAAAGAACAAAGATCACAAAAGATAGAGGTAAAAACTAAACCCTAAAACCTAAAACAAAGAACCCTTAGAACGTAAGTACAAAATTCTTCAAAAGTGTTATAAGTTATAATCTTTAATGAGTGTGTTTTCTAAGGTTGTAAAAGAGCCTATTTATAGGTTAAATTCGTAAGTCAAATAAAATATGCTAATAAATGCTAAATATAATATACTAATAAATACTAAATTTTCTATAAAGAAAATATATTTTGTTTAACTTGACTTGCAAGTAATCTCTTATTTTATTTAACAAGAATTTGGGTTACACAACTCTAAAATTAACTACATTAATTTCTTTGGCGCAAAAAAAAAAAAAAATTCTATTTTTCATATTTTAAAATGAACAAGAATAACCAAATTTGTCCAATATTAAAATAGAAATTAAATTATGCTCGAAAGACTATACAATAAAAGTCTCATTTAAATCTAAATAAAATCAAATTCTAAATAATAATCTAAACTTTATTATTGCTTCAATTCCTACTAAATGTGCATTGCATACGTAAATGTATCTTTCATCATCATTTGACATTTGGCAATTTTAGCAACTTACATTGACACATTGCTGCGAGTTATTGCATTGAATCTATTAACCATATGCATCTAAGTACCGTAGTCAAATTAACCTTAAAACAAATAAAACCAAGAAGTGTACATTTCTTAACACGCCAAGCATGATAATCGGTAAAATTCTTATTTTAATGACTTGTTGCATTAGAGAAGAAACAACTCTTGTTATTGTTTCCTTTTGGATACTTAATTTTATTTCTCCTTTTGTTCTTCTTATACTTCAAGGTAGTGACTAAGTGAGCACTTTCTATTTTTTTTTCTTACTTCAATATTTTTTTTAAAACACAATATGAGATGAATTCATCCAAAAAATGCATTTTAAATTAAATAATATTTTTAAAGATTAAATTCAAGATTAGTGAAATTTTGTTTATATATATATATATTATCATTTATAATTCAAATATTTAACATAAAGTTTTTTATAATGTGAAATAATTTTATATGAAAGCTTAAGTAATTCCAAATAAAAATGTTTTGCAATTGGGTATAGATTTTAGATTGAAGTATGAGTGAATGTGCATATTCGACATTTTAATTCATCATTTAAAATTTTAAAAAACCATTTAAATGATTTTCTTGTTTTGGTAAAAAAAAAACAATATATATTTTAAGATTTTTCTTAGTTTCTCGTATGAATCACAAATAGGTACGTGTATCAATAATTTTATACACATCAATCAAAATTAAAATTAATCAAATAATAACATTTTTTTTCTAAATTATTTTTTACATATTTTTTGGTACAAAGATGATTCAAATCTAAATTATTTTTTGAGAAAATGAAAACTCGATAAATATATCACAATTTGAGTTCAATTTTTTTATATTATAATGTTTTAAACCAACAAAATGAGATAAATTGAAAAAAATTATGAGAAGCTAATTTTTTGATATAAAATATGAGAAAATATCTATATATATATACGAAAACATACTTAAAACTTACCTACACATAAAAGCTATATTAATTAAAAAAAAAATCAAAGATACAAAAATTTATAGGGAAACTACAAAAATATCACTAAATTTTGGTGAAATTTCTTATTTTTCCGTTAAACTATGAAAAGTTACATTTTAGTCTCTAAAATTATCGACTTATAATGTTTTGGTCACTTATCTGTTAATGACAATTACAGCCTTGACAGGAAAACGAGGTGGCATATTAATTCAAGGGTTAATATCCAATTTGATCCCTGAACTATAGCTAAAACATTTGATTTGGACTTTTACAACGTTTTTAACAATAATTATGAAAAATATTAAAAATTGTAAAGAAAATATCTTAAAAAATATAAAAATTTGTTATTTATTATTTGAAATTATATAAAATATTTTTAAAATTATAATTATATAAAAAAATAAAATAAAATATCCTTTTCTTTCTTTTCCTTCTATCCCAATGGGTAGTTCTCATTAGACCTATTCATGGGCAAGGCTATCTGTCCAAACCGGAAAACTCACTGAAATTTGAGAGGATTTGGGCAAAAATATTAAGCTCAAAAAATGAGTTTGAGCAAAAAAATAAGTCTGTTTAAAATATAGGCCAAGCTCAGACATGAACATTTAAAGCCCGAACTCGACCAACTTTTAAGTTTGTAATGTTTTATATTATATTATTTTTTTATATATTATGTAATTTATAAACATAAAAAAGTCAATCTATATTACTATAGTGTAAACATTAAAAAACTAAATATAAATTTTAATAAATAAAAAATATATAAAATCATTAAATGTTATATTAAAAATAATATAAATATATATTTTAAAACTTTTAAAAAAAATGAAGTTTAAAATGAGTTTGCGTTAGTTATTTACAAATATGGAAGGATTTAGACAAAATCTTAAACTCATATTTCGAGTTAGGCCAAAATTAAACAAATATAAAATATATTAATATTATACCAAACCTCACCAACAAACATCTCTAATTTCATTCACCCGGCTGTAAAATTTTAATACTAACATAGGGAAGACATCATTTTGTTTTGTGTCCATATCAGTAAAAACATGCATTCATCTTGTTTTTAACCAAGTAATAGATATCACTGAAAACTATAATTTACCAAATTATAATTGTGCGAAAATGAAAAAGAAAACCCAGCAAATCAATTTTCATCAATCGAAAATCCACAAAATTGAAAATAGAAACCTTAACATTTCAACCAAAATTCAATAAGATTTAACATGTGTATGACCCAAACACTAAATTTATATATTAAATTTATAAAATATTAAGAATAAATTGTTTTTAAAAAAATCAATTCACTCTCAATTATTTGATAAGACGAAATTCAAATCCTACTTGTTAAAATTGTAAAACTCTGATATAAAATTTAATAAACCAGGATATGCTATGTCAGATAATTAAGAATAGAAAGTAGATGCGGCGACATATCTTGTAGTTTTAATTTTCCAAAGTAACATTCGAGTATTTTAGAGAAGGTGGATGAGACATATATATAATTTGGGGACTATAACCTTACTATGCACATTAACCTTAATTTCTGATTAGCTTATCATCTATTTTGCCCATGCTTTTATTTAATAATTGAAGTTGATTATTTTTTATTTAACTAATATTTTATGATACTAAATAATAACATATAATTATTTTTATTATATATGTGATATCTATTTTATCCAACAATAGAGTATAGAATTGTATATCTAAAATATCAATATAGCTTTATAAAAAGAAGTTTATAAATCACATTTTGTATGTTTAAAAAAAATATTAATATTAACCGATTGGCATTAGCATTGTTGTCAGTGCAGGAGGACATGAGTTCGAGTGTGTGAAGTATATTATCCTCCTATTTTAAGGTTGGGAGAGACTATAAATAATTTTAGGTATTGTTCAGAAAGAGCAAATATGATAAGAATATATACTAAGATTAATGTTAAAAAAATATTAATATTAAATTTTTTTTAAAAAAACCTTATTAATTTGTCAACTTTTTATTTATACCTAACAATAAAAGCTGTAGTCGCTTCGATTAGAAAATTTAAGTTATGAAGAGCCTGCCACGTAGTCTTATAGTAATTTTGGATATTAACTTGAGTTCAACTAGTCCCTCTAACGTAATTAAATTTAAGGTTTAATATTTATAAAATATATTCAATTTTAAAAAAAGTTATATTAATATTGTTTTAATGTTTAAAATAATAAAGTATACATTAATAATTTATTTTTCTTAAATTTTAACAATTTTTTTATATTTGTGTATGTTTATATTATCTTTCATAATGTGACATATTTACTTAATACTTAATAATTATATTATCATATATTAAATAAATATTGTATTTAAAGTTTTAATATAATTTGTTGATCGAGTTTTAATTCAGTCGATATCGACTCAATGCAGGAAGACGTGGATTCAAGTGTGCCGAAACACATTTCTCTTCCAATTTAAAAGTTGGGAGAAATTATAAATAATCTTAGATCATTGTATCAAAAAAAAATTAACATAAATTCCTAAACCATGATGAGAGGCATATTTCTAGTATTGTCGCTAAAAGTAGGCGGGGCCTTATATCATAAGGCAATTAACCTCTAATAGAATAAGAAGTGCTACACCTAATTATAAGTATTTTCTCATTCCAATCTTGTGATGCCCTTGTCATGAACTCTTCTATCATGATTGATCTAGACTGTCAATCCAACTTATTAAAGCATTTGGCATGAAACACACGATAAGAAATCGAGCAGTCAAAAGTCACTTTGATACCATATTCAAATTGTGTATACAACTTTTAAAATACTCGACATAAAATTGAGTATTCAAGGGTCACTTAGATACGAGGCCATTATTCTTTTCTTAAATGACGTGTGTAATAGGATATACAACTACTTAAATGGTTTCAGACTTGCCACTTGATATGCTAAGATGATTGTAGTTTTAGTCTTTGATTCGATTTAAGTTTTTGACTATTGATTCATAGTAAATTTATATTTTCGGCCTTCTCAAAATTTTTTTAAAAAAATTCAATTTAAGTTTTCTTAACAAAATTTTTTAACCCCTAAAAATAATTTTTGATTCCATCCCTGGATATTTTAATAGAATATAAAATTTCACCTTGATTTAACTTGGATATAAAAATTTTAAAAACTCTTAAAATTGGTCTAATTTAATTATTTTAGGATATAAAATTTAATTTTAATTTGATAACACTTATTTAGTGATTAGAATGGTAAGGCTTAGCATAGGGTTCATTATGTAATTAATCCTAAGCAAAAGCAATTTGATTGGTTTGTATCAAACACGCGCGTTCTGATTCGCCTTGGATTTGTCATTTAAAAAAATGGTATAAGTACGATAATATTTTGTACGCCATTGATCACTTCATTCGGTTCTTCTTTTTGTTTCTTTCAAAAACCAAATCTCTGTTTCGATCTTCAAAGCCACCCCCACCCCACAAAATCCATAGTGAAAATCAAATAAACAATTTGATCCAATTAGTCTTTCTTGGGTTGAATTTTATTGCTATTATAGAAATTTCAAAAAAAAAAAAAAAAAAAAAAAAAAAAAAAAATGGCTCAAGCTATTGAAGAATGGTATAAGCAGATGCCCGTCATCACCCGTTCTTATCTCACAGCTGCTGTTGCTATCACTATTGGCTGTTCTCTCGAAGTATGCCTCTCTCTTTTTTTTTTTTTTTTATATGTGTTTTTAGTTTCTCTTTTGGATTTTCTTTTTCAATCTGGGCAATGGGATTGCGATTTTGCCCTTTCAATTTTCAATGATTTAGGCATGCTTTTTCAAGTTTTTATGTGAATGGGTATAATTATTTTAGACTGATTTGATCTGCGTTTATCTCAATGTCGTGAATTTAGTGATTCCCATTGGATTTGATCCATGGGTTTCTATTCATGTTTTAAAGTTGGAAATTTGGGCAGGCAAAGTTGGTGATATATGATTGGTTTTCCCGTCTTGATTTTGAGAAGAATATAGAACATGTTTGCATTGTTGTGCTAATCTGATTTAGTTTTCTTTTGCAGATAATATCACCTTATCATCTGTACTTGAACCCTAAACTTGTGGTTAAGCATTATCAATTCTGGCGCCTAATTACTAACTTCCTGTACTTCCGCAAGATGGGTAAATTTCATGTCCTTTTTATGTCTGAATGTCATGAAATCTCGGGTTTGTAATTTCTTTTGCCATGGAACGATGTTATGTAATTTGTCGTGGATGTTTTTGCTTAAATATGTAAAACTTTCCTGTTGTTTTAAAAGCTTGAATAAGTGTAGATAAAAGTAAAAAGGAGTCTGCTTTAAAGACAACAATAACTTCAAATCAGCCTTCCTTTTATATACTTTCTTCCGAGTTTAAACCATCAATGACATTAAAGATATTTAAAGTTGGCATTGCTTATCCAGGCATATCTGTATGATTAGGATTGAAGCTAGTACACTCAAATTGTTGAGCACCTTTAACATGGTATCCGTTTATATGCCAGATTTGGATTTCATGTTTCACATGTTCTTTCTCGCCCGATACTGCAAACTTCTTGAAGAGAACACATTCAGGGGAAGGACTGCAGATTTTTTTTACATGCTTTTGTTTGGAGCTTCTGTCTTAACTGGCATTGTGCTTATAGGAGGAATGATACCTTATCTGTCAGCATCATTTGCCCGAATCATATTTCTAAGCAATTCATTGACATTCATGATGGTAAGCCGATCTGCCTTTGTTTACATGCAAAATTTGTTTTATTTTGTAGTTTATGATCTCTGTTAATAGCCATTTGGAAGCCATCTTATTTACTACAACTTGTAGGTTTATGTATGGAGCAAACAGAATCCTTTTATACATATGAGTTTTCTGGGTCTTTTTACCTTCACAGCAGCTTACTTGCCCTGGGTGAGTGCTTCAATTCACTCCATCCTTTTTTTATGATTATTATTGCTCTTGATTATGCATCTTCTATTTCGAAGTATATAAAGGTTTTCTAAAAAAGAAATGTGGTTATTGGTGGAATTTTCCATTTGGAGAAAGTTTAGCCTTCTTTTTGCATTTTTGGGTTTTATCATACTTCATCTAGTTGTTGAGTATAATTATTTCTTTTCCTTGTATGTCTTTTAGGTGCTTCTGGGATTCTCTGTTCTTGTTGGTGCTAGTGCTTGGGTGGATCTGCTGGTGTGTTCCTATTTCCAGAGCCTGCTTTAATGTTGGGATTAGTATTGTTTGTTTGAATTCTCTGCATATATCTGAAATCCATTGTACGTTCACTGAAGTGACTACAAGGCACAAGCTATACTAGTACAATTAAGCTTTTCATAATAGCCATATATCGTCACTGCTGGATCGGTCTTCTTGTGACTAGTGTGGAAAAGGAAAGTGTTAGGATTTGGCGGGAATAAGTTGCTTGGTCTCATCCGCTGGGTGATAACCGAGAGACTCCCTTATAATTATGCAATGGTCCTATAGGCCGCCCCCAGTTCTTGTCCCACGCTTCAGATTCTCAATGCTGCCATGTTTAATTTTTGCATGCCATCTCTTTGTTAAACTAAATTTTTTTGTTAATCCAGGGAATGATAGCTGGTCATGCATACTATTTTCTTGAAGATGTATATCCCCGAATGACTGGTCGCAGACCCCTAAAGACTCCATCTCTCATCAAAGCGCTGTTTGCAGATGAGGATGTAGTGTTAGCACGGCCGGAAAATGTGAGATTTGCTCCACCACCTGCGGAGGAACTTCACAGGGATTAATCTGCCGTATGGAAACTAGACCAACGAAGTGTACCTTGGTGGGGTTGAACTCTGCTTGGACACGACAATTGCCTAAAAAAGTGTAGTTTGTCCCTTAGTAAAAGCGTTCAAGCTTACATTGCTAATCATGAAAACAATATATCTTGATTCGCATTAGAGGTTAGCAATGTATATATGGCCTAATACAGTTACGCTGATTTGGAGATTTGAGTTTTGTAATTTTATACATACACTGAGTGCTTTTGGTTGGAATATGATGCCCTTTGTGCATCTGCTATGACCCAAGCAGCATTTACTCACAAATTTAATGTCTTACCCCTTTTCGTGGCGGAACTCTGATCATATTGTCTTAGTGGCCTTGGTTTAGTTTATTGGTGACCTCTGTTACATGAACCAAAATGAACCCTGAACTTTTGCAAATTATATGGGAAAAAGTGCCTACCACAAAGCTGACATAGTGGTAACCAGTTGATTGATGTCCTAAATTATTGGAAGACGGTTGACATGATTTTAGGCATGTTTGAATGGAATATTAAGAGTCCAAAAGATAAGGCCGTTTTACCCAAAAAGTCCCATTTCCAAAATGGGCTAATTTTTTGATTATTTACCGGAAAGGGCCAAATTTTGCAAAATCGCGTCCATGTCAGCGCGTTCTCAGGTGATATGTCAGCAAAACGCGTCCTTGGGGGAGCATTTTGCCCTTGCCCAACGGCAACCGTTTGGGCTCCAACGATCCAAAAAAAAAAAAAACCATAAAAGACCCCTTTTCATTTTTTTCACACAAAAGTTCTCTCATAATTCTCTCAAATTTTCTTAAAGCTCTCTTTAATTTTTGCAAAAAAGTTCTGTTTAAAATTTTTTTGAATTAATTTTTTTAAATTAAAAAATATTCGATCGTGTTAGCAATGACTGGAGAATTAATTCGTCTCGATAATAAACACATCTCCGTCGATCAAATGACAATGATAAGTGATAATTTTAATTTTTCAATATTATTTAATATTTTTTTCATTTATGCAATTTTAATTAATTTTTATTTTATAATTTTTTATAACAGTTTGTAGATCGGGTGTTGTAATGCTATATCCGTAATATGTCTGGTCCTCCATCGCCGTTAATAGAAAATTACCTGCGGGAAGCTGGTTTTTGGCACGTGACCACGATAGGCCGGGGGTGCAAGTTGGATCTGAAACTAATCAGTGCGTTGATAGAGAGGTGAAGACCCGAGGCGCACATTCTCCATCTTCCATGCGAAGAATGTACTATCACTCTGGAAGACGTGCAGTTGCAATTGAGATTACCTGTGGATGGGTACGCAGTCACCAGGTCTGCTCAATCTGCTGATTGGGGAGCCGTATGCTACGACCATTTGGGTGCTATTCCGAATAATATTAACGAAGGTAGGATCGAGATGGGCTGGTTACGAGACACATTCCCGGAGTCGGATAATGATTCGACTGAACTAGAAAGAATACGATATGCTCAAGCATACATTCTTGAGATGATTGTAGGTTATCTGATGCCAGACTTGTCACGAAACCTCGTAAATTTGAGATGGTTTGGCTGTTGAAACTCGTTGATTTTAGAGCAGCTGGTGAATTTAGTTGGGGATCTGCCGTGTTAGCAACATTGTACCGGGAGATGTGCGGTAATATTTTTATTATATTTGTACAAACTTTTTATATTATTTTATTTAATAAAATAAAAGTTGTTTTTAATATTTTAATTGTAATTTTAATAAAATAAAAGTTCTTTTGAAATATTTTTAATATTTTATATTTTTAATAAAATATAAATAATGCAATGTAACAGCCCGATTTTGAGCCTAGTCGGAATAGTGGTTTCGGGACCACAAATCCGATGAGAAAAAAAAATTTAAAAAATTTAAAAAAAATTAGTATTCTTATATTTTTATGATCTACAACTTTATGAAATGATTTCGTAAAAACTTCGTTCGAAAATTTTGGTGTTTGAGCACTCAATTTAGTCAAAAGGACTAAATTGTAAAAAGTGCAAAACTTGAGTTCTAGAAGCTAGATGTATCTAATTGCTATGAAATTTTAAATTGGAGGTCCTTAAAAGGTAACTAGACCATTGGTTAACTTGATGGAAAAAAAAATGGACATCAAATAGGTGAAATAGAATATTTTTAAGTTAAGGGCATTTTGGTCATTTAGTGATTAAAATGAGTTAAAAACAAAATTAAAAGCCAATTTTTGCTCATCTTCTTCAACTAGGCCGAATTTTTCAAGGAAACACCATAGCTAGGGTTTATTCAACTTCTCAAGCTCATAGTAAGTGCATCCAAGCCCCGCTTTTAATGTTCTTTACGTTTTTAGAGTCCCTAAACTTGATTTAGCTTATTCTATTAATAATTTATGCTAGGGTTCATATTTGGAAAAAAATACCCCATAGGTGAAATGTGTTTATTTTGATGTTTTATGATAGAATATGAAGTCTGAAAGTATGTTAAACAACTTTTGCTAAGTGATTTTAAGTGAAAACGAGTAAAAGCTTTTATCTCGGTAAAAATACCTAATGTTCATAAGTGCAAGTTAGAGTGAGAATTTGATGTTGCCATAGAAGGGAAAAATGATCAGCATGCCATAAAACATAAGAATAAGGGATAAAGTTTAATTTCCGAGCTTTGGGGCAAATGTGTAAATATGTAAAAGTTTAGGGGCAAAATTGTAATTTTGCTAAAGTTAAGAATTAAGGACTGTTTTGATGAATGTGAGTATTAAATAAGCTAAATTTGCTATTATAGATCAAGAAGAACGAAATCCAGAGTTAGATCGAGGAAAGAAAAAGATAAAGGATTAAAACGATATAGTTGATCGTATTCTGCTTTGAGGTAAGTTTGCGAAAAATAAATGCAATATTCTATTATTTTACATTTAATATTATTAAATTCCAGCATTTACATATTTATTCTGTAAATTTATTATTTAAAGACTCAAGTATGAAATGACGAAAAAGCTATCTCGTAAAGTTCCATTGAACCTTAGGAATGTGTAGGATACAAATGTCATGACATTAGGGTTTAAAGAAATCATGTAAGACCATGTCAAGACATGGCATTGATATGTTACTATAAGGCAAAGGTCCCATGTAAGACCATGCCAAGGCATGGCATTGGTGAGTTCATAAGGCAAGGATATACCACGTAAGACCATGTCAAGACATGGCAATGGTTAAGTTTCATAAGAAACGTGCTCACGTATCCTTAGTATTCCAAGTGGTTCAACGGGAAAATTCAAGGAGTATACCAAAGTAAAGGTAAGACAAGTTCAAGCTAAAATGGTAAGTTAAGACAAGTTCAAGCTAAAAAGGTAAGGTAAGATAAATTCATGTTAAAAAGGTAAGGTAAGATAAATTCATGTTAAAAAGACAAGGTAAGAATACAAGTTTGAGTATATTGAGTTAAAAGCTTAAATGATCTTGATAAGAAAAGAATAAGTTAATTCATTAAGAATGTTGTCATCTATTTACATGTAAACTTACTAAGCTTTATGCTTACTCCCATTCTTTATTTTTTTTTTATAGTATTGCAAGCCAACTCGGGGATCGAAAGGACGTCGGAGATCGTACACACTATCAAAGGGTTATATTGGTATTTTGTGACTCGAACGTTTTAAGTTATGGCATGTATAGGGACTTAACCATTTTATGTGTGTGATCTTATGATATGGCTTATTATGGACTTGTAAATGTTTGGTAATGATTAGCCATTAAAATGGTTAATTAAGAACATGGTTGTGGATGTTATGAAATGTCTAGTTGATAATTATTTTAAAGAAATTATGTAATTATATGCAGGGGAATAGTAGGACAGCAGCAGTGACGTGATTTTGAAAAATCACCAAAAATAGTAGAAATTGAATTAGGTTGTGCATGAAATATATAATTAAAGCTTATTGAGTCTATTTTCATATAAAGAAAATGGTGTAGGAAAATGAGTTGTATATTATGAGATAATTGATTTTTAGTGAAGAGAGGTCAGAACTGTCAAACTGTGTAATAAGGGAGACTTTAACTAATAAACTGTACTAATTGGCCACACCAAAAATTCTGGAAAAATTATATTAAGAAGATATATGAGTCTAGTTTCATGGAAAATTTATGGATCTTGATTTCGAGTTTCGTAACTCGAGTTATAATTAATTTAGTGAACATGATGCAGACGGACAGTTTCAATTTTTATGCCCAGAACTAGTAAGTTAAGTCTAGTAATGCCTCGTGCTCGACTACGGCAACGGTCTCGGGTAAGGGGTGTTACATTTATTGGTATCAGAGCAAGGTTTAGTCAATTCTCGGAATATTTAGTATGAGTAAGAGTCTATCTATACATGCCATACTTATATTTTGATAGTGTGACGACTCTTGACGATTTAAATTTTTTTTTATATAGTTATGGATCCTGAACGAGCTGGTGCAGATGATGTAGAGAGTAGTGCACCCACTCCCGCTGAAGGGACGGTGCCACAAGATAGTCGTGAAAGGCCCGTTACAGTTAGTCAGGGAGGAGGGGCTCGAGAAGCCTTCTTCCAAGCTTTGAATGAATGGTTTGCTGAGTTCGTTCGTACGAACCCGGCCGTTAGACCTCCACCCCCTCATGATCCACAGACCACCCATGTAGCTTCCCCAGTCACAGATATAGTCAGAAGAGAGAAGCCACCCGTTGACAAGATCAGAAAACAAGGGGCTGAAGAGTTTCGGGCTACCAAAGATGACGATGCAGAAAAAGCTGAATTTTGGCTCGAAAATACTATTAGAGTTTTTGACGAGTTATCCTGCACACCGGAAGAGTGTATTAAATGTGTAGTGTCACTTCTTAGAGATTCACCTTACCAAAGGTGCAAGACACTTGTATCAAAGAGTACCGAAAGAAAGAGTTACTTGGGATTTCTTTCGGGAGGAGTTCAAGTAAGAAGTATATCGATCAGAGGTTTATTGACCGTAAAAGAAAAGAGTTTCTTGAGTTAAAACAAGGTAAGATGATCGTGGACCGACTATGAACGTGAATTTGTTCGACTCAACAATTATGCTCGAGAGTGTGTGTCTACAGAGGCTATCATGTGCAAAAGATTTGAAGATTGGCTCAATGATGATATCCGATCGCCGCTTGGTGTTCTAGAGATAAAAGAGTTTGTTGCTTTAGTTGAACGAGCCTGTAAGCGCGTAAGAGTTATTAAAAGAAAGGGTAAATCTGAAATTGAGATGCAAGACTCGAAGAAAAGATAGATGAGCAAGTCATTTCAGTCTACATCCAAGAGGCCTAGAGAGTTTTCTACGAGATCTAATTTTTCAGCTGGGTATTCTAGCCGGAACAGAGGTGGAAGATTTATGGATTCAAAAGCTCAAACCACTTCGATTGCGAGTGTTGGCAGTATTCAACCTGATAGACCCGAGTGTTCTCAATGTGGTCGACGTCATCCAGGTCAATGTCGAGCAACTGAGATTGGTTGTTTCCGATGTGGTGCACCGAATCATTTCATTCGGGAGTGTCCCGCAATGGTTAAAAGAGAAGTAATACCGAGTGCAAGATTAGGTAATGCCCCCGTTAGAGGCAGATATCAGAGAAACCCAGGAGTAGGGGCAGGTAGAGCTGCATTTAGAGATACAGCAACGAGATCAGATGTTAAAGCACCTGCAAGGACTTATGCTATTCGTAATCGTGAAGAGGCATCCTCCCCCGATGTAATTACGGGTACATTTTCTCTTCATGATGTTAATGTTATTGCTTTGATTGATCCGGGTTCAACACATTCCCATGTTTGCATGAAATTAATGCCTAGTATGAACATGCCTATAGAGTTTACGAAATTTGTGATTAAAGTATCGAATCCATTTGGTCAGCATGTGTTAGTAAACAAAGTATGTAAAAAATGCCCTTTGATGATTAGAGGTTACTGTTTTCCGGCTGATCTCATGCTATTGCCATTTGATGAGTTTGATGTGATTCTTGGTATGGATTGGTTAACTGCACATGATGCGATAGTGAATTGTGGAAAGAAATTCATTGAGTTGAAATGTGAAAATGGTGAAATCCTTCGAGTTAATTCAGATGAGTCAGATAGTGCAATTACCATGATCTCAGTTATGTCCGCTTAGAAATGTTTGAGGAAAGGATGTGAAGCTTATATTGCTTTTGTGTTGAATACTAAAGATCCAGAGTTGAAAATTGAATCAGTGCCTGTGGTAAATGAGTTTTCTGATGTGTTCCCGGAAGAACTACCAGGTTTGCCTCCTATCAGAGAAGTTGAGTTTGGTATTGAATTGATTCCAGGTACCACACCTATTTCTATTGCTCCTTATAGAATGGCTTCAATAGAATTAAAAGAATTGAAAGCTCAAATCACAGAATTAATCGAGAAAGGCTTTGTAAGACCTAGTTATTCACCATAGGGTGCACCAAAGATTATTTGTAAAAAAGAAGGACGGTTCAATGAGATTGTGCATAGACTATCGGCAGCTTAACAAGGTTACCATAAAGAACAAATATCCATTGCCTAGAATAGATGACTTGTTTGATCAATTGAAAGGAGCCACTGTGTTTTCTAAGATAGATTTGAGATCCGGATACTATCAGTTGCGAGTTAAAGAGTCAGATGTTCCAAAAACTGCTTTTCGAACTAGGTATGGTCACTATGAGTTTCTTGTGATGCCATTTGGCTTAAATAATGCTCCTGCCATTTTCATGGATTTAATGAACCGAATTTTCAGACCTTACTTGGACAAGTTTGTAGTTGTGTTCATTGATGACATCTTGATTTATTCTCATGATGAGACCGAGCATGCAGAGCATTTGAGAACAGTTTTACAGATTTTGAGAGATAATCACTTTATGCCAAATTTAGCAAAAGTGAGTTAAGCTACGGAAAGTTTGTTTTCTTGGACATGTTGTCTCGTGTGAAGGTATTAAAGTTGATCCGAATAAGATTTCACCATTGTTGATTGGAAGCCTCCCAGAATGTATCGAGGTCGAAGTTTTCTTGGTCTTGCTTGCTATTATAGACGATTTGTAGAGGATTTTCCATGATAGCTACTCCATTAACAAGATTGCTACAAAAGATGTCAAGTTTGAATGGACCGAGAAGTGTCGTGAGTTTCGACAAGTTAAAGGCATTGTTGACTAAAGCTCCTGCCTTAGTACAACCGTAACCGTAAAGAGTTTGTGATTTACAAATGATGCATCCTTACATGGACTAGGCCGTGTGTACTTATGCAAGAAGGAAGGGTAATTGCTTATGCCTCTAGACGCTTAAAACCACATGAGAAAAATTATCCGACACATGATTTAGAGTTAGTTTGCTATTGTATTTGCATTAAAAATTTGGAGACATCACTTGTATAGTGAGAAATGCCGAATATTCACCGATCATAAAAGTTTGAAATACTTGATGACTCGAAAGATCTAAACTTGAGGCAAAGAAGATGGCTAGAGTTGATTAAAGATTATGAGCTAGTGATCGATTATCACCCGGTAAGGCAAACGTTGTTGCTGATGCTTTGAGTAGAAAATCATTATTTGCATTGAGAGCTTTGCATACTAGTTTGACCTTATCAGATGATGGTTCTATTTTAGCTGAGTTGAGAGCTAAACCGACGTTTCTTAAAGAAATTTGTGAAGCTCGGAAGATGATGTGATGAGTTGCAAGCCAAAAGAGTTCAAAGGCGAGTCGTGTAGAGTCCGATTTTCAGATCGGTTCTGGACGGTTGTTTAATGTTCAGAGACAGGAGTATGTGTACCAAAGAATGATGAGCTTATTCAAAATATCTTACAGAAGCACATAGCAGTTCTTTGTCTATTCACCCAGGTAGTACAAAGATGTATAATGATTTGAAGAAAATGTATTGGTGGAGAGGAATGAAAAGAGATATTTCAGAATTTGTTTCTAGATGCTTGATCTGTCAACAGGTAAAAGCTGAACATCAGGTACCTTCAGGTTTATTGCAGCCTGTATTAGTTCCCGAGTGGAAATGGGACCGAGTTACTATGGATTTTGTGACGGGATTGCCTTTGACACTGAGAAAGAAAGATGCAGTATGGGTTGTGATTGATAAGCTAACGAAGTCAGCTCATTTTATTCCAGTTCGTATGGATTATTCACTTGACAAGTTGGCTGAGTTGTATATTTCAGAGATAGTTAGACTACATGGAGTACCATTATCGATTATCTCAGATAGAGATTCGAGATTTACTTCACGGTTTTGGAAGAAATTACAGGAAGCTTTAGGTACAAAGTTGAGTTTTAGTACAGCCTTTCCATCTCAGACTGATGGTCAATTCGAAAAGAGTATTTCAGTACTTGAAGATATGCTTAGATGTTGCGTATTGGAATTTCAAGGTAGTTGGGAGAAATATTTGCCGTTAATAGAGTTTGCCTACAATAATAGTTATCAATCGAGTCTGAAGATGGCACCTTATGAAGCTTTGTATGGACGTAAATGTCGCACACCTTTGTATTGGACAGAGCTTAAGGAAAATCAGATTTACGGGGTTGATCTAGTCAAAGAAACAGAAGAGAAAGTAAAAGTCATCGAGATTGCTTGAAAGCGACTTGGATAGACAGCAAAATCCTATGCAGATTTGAAAAGAAAAGAAATTGAATTTCAAGTTGGTGGTGACAGGTATTCTTGAAAGTATCCCCTTGGAAGAAAGTTCTCAGATTTGGCAAGAAAGGCAAATTAAGTCATCGTTTCATTGGGCCGTATGAGGTTATCGAAAGGATTGGACCAGTGGCATATCGGCTAGCTTTACCAACAGAGTTAGAAAGAATTCATAATGTGTTTCATGTGTCAATGTTGCGACGCTATCGTTCTGATCCTTCACATGTGATTTTTCCGACAGAGATTGAGATTCAACCGGATATGACATATGATGAGGAACCGATTAAGATTTTGGCTCGAGAGGTTAAACAGTTAAGAAATAAAAGTATAGCTTTAGTGAAAGTGTTGTGGCAAAAGACATGGTAGAGAAGAGGCTACGTGGGAACCAGAGGAAGCCATGAGAAAACAGTACCCAAACCTCTTTTCTGGTAAGATTTTCGGGGACGAAAATCCCTAAAGGGGGGGAGAGTTGTAACAGCCCGATTTTGAGCCTAGTCGGAATAGTGGTTTCGGGACCACAAATCCGATGAGAAAAAAAATTTAAAAATTTAAAAAAAAATTAGTATTCTTATATTTTTATGATCTACAACTTTATGAAATGATTTCGTAAAAACTTCGTTCGAAAATTTTGGTGTTTGAGCACTCAATTTAGTCAAAAGGACTAAATTGTAAAAAGTGCAAAACTTGAGTTCTAGAAGCTAGATGTATCTAATTGCTATGAAATTTTAAATTGGAGGTCCTTAAAAGGTAACTAGACCATTGGTTAACTTGCTGGAAAAAAAAAATGGACATCAAATAGGTGAAATAGAATATTTTTAAGTTAAGGGCATTTTGGTCATTTAGTGATTAAAATGAGTTAAAAACAAAATTAAAAGCCAATTTTTGCTCATCTTCTTCAACTAGGCCGAATTTTTCAAGGAAACACCATAGCTAGGGTTTATTCAACTTCTCAAGCTCATAGTAAGTGCATCCAAGCCTGCTTTTTAATGTTCTTTACGTTTTTGGAGTCCCGGTAACTTGATTTAGCTTATTCTATTAATAATTTATGCTAGGGTTCATATTTGGAAAAAATACCCATAGGTGAAATGTGTTTATTTTGATGTTTTATGATAGAATATGAAGTCTGAAAGTATGTTAAACAACTTTTGCTAAGTGATTTTAAGTGAAAACGAGTAAAACGGCTTAATCGGTAAAAATACCTAATGTTCATAAGTGCAAGTTAGAGTGAGAATTTGATGTTGCCATAGAAGGGAAAAATGATCAGCATGCCATAAAACATAAGAATAAGGGATAAAGTTTAATTTCCGAGCTTTGGGGCAAATGTGTAAATATGTAAAAGTTTAGGGGCAAAATTGTAATTTTGCTAAAGTTAAGAATTAAGGACTGTTTTGATGAATGTGAGTATTAAATAAGCTAAATTTTTGCTATTATAGATCAAGAAGAACGAAATCCAGAGTTAGATCGAGGAAAGAAAAAGATAAAGGATTAAAACGATATAGTTGATGATATATTCTGCTTTGAGGTAAGTTTGCAAGATAAATAAATGCAATATTCTATTATTTTACATTTAATATTATTAAATTCCAGCATTTACATATTTATTCTGTAAATTTATTATTTAAAGACTCAAGTATGAAATGACGAAAAAAGCTATCTCGAGAAAGTTCCTGGTTGAACCTTAGGAATGTGTAGGATACAAATGTCATGACATTAGGGTTTAAGGAAATCATGTAAGACCATGTCAAGACATGGCATTGATATGTTACTATAAGGCAAAGGTCCCATGTAAGACCATGCCAAGGCATGGCATTGGTGAGTTCATAAGGCAAGGATACCACGTAAGACCATGTCAAGACATGGCAATGGTTAAGTTTCATAAGGAAAGCGTGCTGCGCGTATCCTTAGTATTCCAAGTGGTTCAACGGGAAAATTCAAGGAGTATACCAAAGTAAAGGTAAGACAAGTTCAAGCTAAAATGGTAAGTTAAGACAAGTTCAAGCTAAAAAGGTAAGGTAAGATAAATTCATGTTAAAAAGGTAAGGTAAGATAAATTCATGTTAAAAAGACAAGGTAAGAATACAAGTTTGAGTATATTGAGTTAAAAGCTTAAATGATCTTGATAAGAAAAGAATAAGTTAATTCATTAAGAATGTTGTCATCTATTTACATGTAAACTTACTAAGCTTTATGCTTACTCCCATTCTTTATTTTTTTTTATAGTATTGCAAGCCAACTCGGGGATCGAAAGGACGTCGGAGATCGTACACACTATCAAAGGGTTATATTGGTATTTTGTGACTCGAACGTTTTAAGTTATGGCATATATAGGGACTTAACCATTTTATGTGTGTGATCTTATGATATGGCTTATTATGGACTTGTAAATGTTTGGTAATGATTAGCCATTAAAATGGTTAATTAAGAACATGGTTGTGGATGTTATGAAATGTCTAGTTGATAATTATTTTAAAGAAATTATGTAATTATATGCAGGGGAATAGTAGGACAGCAGCAGTGACGTGATTTTGAAAAATCACCAAAAATAGTAGAAATTGAATTAGGTTGTGCATGAAATATAGAATTAAATCTTATTGAGTCTATTTTCATATAAAGAAAATGGTGTAGGAAAATGAGTTGTATATTATGAGATAATTGATTTTTAGTGAAGAGAGGTCAGAACTGTCAAACTGTGTAATAGGGGAGACTTTAACTAATAAACTGTACTAATTGGCCACACCAAAAATTCTGGAAAAGTTATATTAAGAAGATATATGAGTCTAGTTTCATGGAAAATTTACGGATCTTGATTTCGAGTTTCGTAACTCGAGTTATAATTAATTTAGTGAACATGATGCAGACGGACAGTTTCAATTTTTATGCCCAGAACTAGTAAGTTAAGTCTAGTAATGCCTCGTGCTCGACTACGGCAACGGTCTCGGGTAAGGGGTGTTACATGCAACATAATTTTATTACAACAACTATCAGCTATTCCGATTTGGACATGATCGAGTTGTATGGCCTGGTTCCTACACCATCCACACAATTTCTGTTGGTTGGTTATTTCTCGGATATCCATATTGTTACGTATTTTAGTCGAGTAAGGTCGACCCTTTAGTTTGCGACGCAATTCTCTATCTGGTAACAGCTTAAACGGAGTAAGCGATACAGACGGCCACTTACGTTCATCTGGGATCGGTGGGAATACGTGTCTCCACACGTTGTACATGTATTCTATTTTGTACACTTCGTCGACATAGCTCATGGGATCTAGATGGAGATTCTAACAAGATGTAATTACATGAGCGCATGGATAACGAAGTGCGTCAAACCTCTTACAGTCGCAAGTCCTATTTCTCAAGTATACACGATATTACCCGCCAATAATACCTTGGTTCGGTCTGTCAAACTCCATCACACGAAATCATAAGTTGTCGCGATCGTGACACACTGTATACATGGTGTTGGCTCGTGCCTTCGCATTGTTAATTTCTTGCAATGCATTCGCGCACCATACATGGCTTCCCTGCATTTGGCCTTTAGAACTCGCTTCTCGCTTTGGAAATAGTACCGCTAAACAAAAATATGTCTCTCGCACAACCGATGTTATCATCAAATGACGCGTTTCTTTTAAAACATAATTTATGCATTTAGCCAGGTTTGAGGTCATATGACCTTATCGTAGGCAATCGTCGTATGCTTGTGTCCACTGTTTGAAAGGTATATTATAGAGGTAGTCTGCGCCTTCTTCATTAACTGAACTTAAAACCGCCAACATCTCATGAAAATGGTCATTACTTATCTCATACCCTGCCAATATAAGTTGATAGCGAAAATTACATACCACTCTTCCATTCAGAATAATTGAATATTACAAACGAAATTATACTAATAGAGATTAAATACCCATGTTGGTCACTTGCCGTCATTCAGTTGTAGATCGATATTGCTCGTAGTAGTTGGACGCAATGTGCCTTAGGTAATACCGATGGTGTGTGCGATGCCATAGGCTTCCTTGTCGCTCAATTGTAGCTAGTATTCCAGTGTCCCGATCCGATATAACGCAGATATCAGGTTGGAGGCAGACATGCCTCTTTAACCTAGAAAGAAAGAAATCCCAGTCATCAGCTGACTCCCCAGGTGTTATTGCAAATGCAATTGGAAGGATTCTCTCACTGCCATCTTGTGTCATAGCTAGCAATAGCCGATGGGTATATCTACCATACATAAAGGTACCGTCAATTTGTACCAATGGCTTGCAATATAAAAATGCGTCTCGACATTGCTTAAAGCTCCAGAATAGACGCTTGAATACTTGGCATCCACGGAGCAATCGATCATTGTAGTACAGAGGTGCCGTTTCAAGGTCTGTTATGCAACCTGGATATATCTCTCTAGCACCTGACACCACTGCCACACTTCATTATATAAAGCGTCCCACCCACCATTCATCTTTTCCAACGCTTTCTGCTTAGCTATCCAAGCCTTGCGGTAAGAGGGCGTGTACCTCAATTAGCTACGAATATTGGCAATTAAGACCAGCACTGAAGTCCTGGGATCCGCCTTCACCGTCGATAGTATTAAGCTAGTTAACATATCTGAATCCATCTTGGGATGATTTTGTAAAACACCTGTCAACGAAGTACGTTAAATAATGCAACATTACGTAATAACAGTATTATTCAAAAACCCTAAACACCTAGTGATACTGTACGGCCAACACATGTATGTGGACTTTTGTACTTTTTTATCTCCCAAAAGCCTGTCTTTTTCCTCAACAATGCCATGATTTTCCATGAACATGTACCATCTTGCACTGCACACTTGGCCTCAAACTTATCAGATTTGGATTTAACCACGTTGTAGTTAATCCCGTTCATGATGCTATGTTGTTTCAATGCACCAAGAAAACTATCTTTATTGGAAAACTCCTTACCAACTTCTAATTCACCCGAATCCAATGACAAACTTGTATGGTCACGCCTTCTGTGTGGTAAATCTGGAAACTTCAACGCATCATCTTGAGATAGATCGACATTATGCATGTGGGCTGGAGGCGAGTACGTCCTGAATCGTGGATTTTCTTCTTCTTCATCTAAACCCCCTTCAACATCTTCAGGTATAGTTGGAACATGTTCCGGTTTAGAAAATAATACAACTTTTTCACTATCAGAGCCAGGTTCTCGAGGTGGATCCACATTAGACTCATTATCCGACCTATCATCATCTACAACGAACGAGGTCTCCTAGCCGGTGGACGTCGTAAGGAGTACATCATCCCTTTTTGTAGACATTTCATAACGTCCCCAATTAGATGTGGATTGCCAACCACTAGAAGTTGATGTCATTTCCCAGTACGTATTTCCAGTATCAAACATCGACTCACCGAGATGTATGTCCAATCCACTAACAGAGTGTCGTACAGGGGTTGTGTATTCCATACTGCTACCAAACACGGGCCTTCCGTGTTTTGCCACCCACTAACGAAGTGTCGGGTAGGGGTCGTGTATTCCTCTCGAATAGCATAGATGTTGAAGTCGCAAATGCATCATTTGGCGATGAAAATTGTACATATAACTCAAGATAGGGTGATCCACTAGCAAGATGAGTCTGCACCATTGCCTCCAAGTTACGATGACCTTTGATGTCAAATGAGTCATATCTCACAGGATCAACCGAAGCACAAAATCGATACTTAATATATAAAACTTTCATTGGTATCGTTCCGAAGATTTTACGCCTAATTCTTTTACGAAGTTTTGTTAAATTTATGTTCTGGTTAAAAACCAGTCGTGCTGTGTTCTCCGATAAAAAACCAACACCGTTCTTGGTGTCACGGACCTCACCATCATAGTAAATAACAACACTAATACGTTTACTCATCTTCAGTTTCTATTCTACTTTAGCATCAATTTCTCTTGCTGTAACTTATGCAACCTGAGAATGAAATTTGGCTCATTTATAGTCTAAGGCCAAATAGGAACTACTGTAGAAAATGAGCGTCCACGTGAGAGCTTTTTTCAGTAATTTTGCTGACAGTGCATCCTACTTGAAGCGTTTTGGACACTATTTGTTCAGAAACGTCATATTAAAATTATTTTTTCGAGATACTCATCAGAGAAAAGAGCGTCCCACGTGGGAGCTTTTTTCAATTTCTTTTGCCGACAATTGTATCCTGCTTGAAGCGTTTTGGACACTATTTGTTCAGAAACGTTTTTCAAAATTATTGTTACAGATACTACTGTAGAAAAAAAAGATTTTTATATTGCTACTATATTTTTTCCAAAACCCTAAACACAAAATTATTTTAAAAAACTAAAACATAATTTAATTAATTAACCATAAAACCCTAATTTAATTGATTTTTTAATCAATAGTTAATTTAATTAATTAACCCTAAACTCTAAAACCTTAAAACCCTAAACCCTAAAACCTTAAACCAAGTAGAAAATCCTAACCCTAAAAAAATAGGGCAAAACGCGTCCTTGGGGGAGCGTTTTGCTGACACATTACTTGAGAACGCGTTGACGTGGACGCAATTTCGAGGAATTCGACCCTTTCCGGTAAATAATCAGAAAATTGGCCCATTTCAGTAAATAATTTTGGAAATGGGCTTTTTGGGTAAAATGACCCAATGATAAAATGTGATTGTCCTTGGGGGAGCGTTTTGCTGACACATTACCTGAGAACACGCTGACGTGGACGCAATTTAGCGGAATTCGGCCCTTTCCGGTAAATAATCAGAAAATTGGCCCATTTCCGTAAATAATTTTGGAAATGGGCCTTTTTGGGTAAAATGGCCCAATGATAAAATGTGATTTGGGGTTAATTTAAAAGTTTTAGCTACTTGGTCGTCGCTTTTGTTGTACCCACAGCATGAAAAACAATTGAAAGCAGGGCAACAGTAGCACTAATCAGCCCAATAAGCACTCCAATTAGTACACTGGAGATTATCTTTAAACCAATTTAGGGTAAAATAATGTTTTACAAGCAGAGAACGTCCTTAATGAGCTCTTAAGTGTGGGGTTTTAAAATAGGAAAAATATTTGACTTGATTTTAATCTGAATGCAAACAAAAGTCACTATACGTTTCTATCTAATCTGAAAGGATCTCTAAATTCATGCATACTACACTGTTCAGATTATTAATTTGCCAAAGATATAGGTACAATACTCAAACAGATTGTGAACAAAGACACTGCTGTTTGACATGCATACAAGAGTAGCTTCAAGTGCAATAAGTCGTATAGTTTTGAAGCTAAGCGCAAGGTTTGGTCAAAAATGAAAAACTTACCATAAAGCACCTAATAAGGAAGCTGGTGAAACAAATGAGACTTAACTGATCCACCCTACAGAAATCCAAAATACTAAAGGCTTATTAGGTCCTACAACAACAAACAAAGACTTTTCTAGTGCATACACTAGGCTATATAGTTCCAAGTTAACAAACCAAGAAATTAGCGGGGACTTGGAATGAACATTAAACTTATGCCATTTTAGAATGTTACTGGAAATTTGGAAAATACTTCATGGACAGAGTTACTGTGACTAAACAAATACGGCTATTTTAAGGTAATGAGCAACAGGATCCGTGGCGCAATGGTAGCGCGTCTGACTCCAGATCAGAAGGTTGCGTGTTCGATTCACGTCGGGTTCAATTTCCCATTACTAAGGGAACCTTAACTTTTTTGTACTGAAATGAGAAACGAAGATTGCATGAGAATTGCTTGTTGAAATAGTGAAAAACATCCCCTCCCATACTTGTTGAACCGTCGTGGAATCATTTCCATCAAACACCAGGAACAATTGACTTACATATATATATATATATCTATATCAAACAGATGGTGAGTTTCTAAAAACTATTTTGACTGCCTCTGCTTATATCCTACCACCTTCCATTTCCTGGCATGTCACATACACTAGGCTATATGGTGTGAAGTTAAAAACCAATAAATTAGCAGAGACTTTGAATGCACATTAAACTTATGCAATGTTAAAATTTTACTGGAAATTAACGAAAATACCTCATGGAGCTTCTTCCTTTTGATTCATAGATGCTACAAAAGTGACATTTCAATATAAATGAACCCCACTTAAAAACAGCAGGATCCGTGGCGCAATGGTAGCGCGTCTGACTCCAGATCAGAAGGTTGCGTGTTCGATTCACGTCGGGTTCAATTCCCAGCTAAATACTGATCTCACCTTTTTTTTTAATTTGGGATGAAATCACTTTGTCCAAGGACTTTACGAGCAGATTTAAGTCTATCCAGAAATGTTAAAAGGGGAAAGTAAGCAAGGTGTCCTACAGTTTTTCATTTACATCATCAATTTTGGAACCTAATCAGGCCCTTTTGTATTGGAATGAAAGATGAAAATTGCACTTCTCTCATTAATTCGTTTGTTGAATTAGTGAAAAACATATCTTCTCTGAAACTTATTCGATGAAATGTTGTGGAAGAATCATTTCCTTTAAACTCCAGGTTTGGTTTATTGGATAAACTATCATGGAACCAAGGTTAATTGTAAACAATATAAAATCTTGATTGTATGTAGTACCTATGAAACTTTAGTCTCATGCAGCATTTGTTACTTCATTGCATGTATGTTCCTAATGTGAAACGATAGTAATCTCATATTCTTTTGCTTGTGAGTAGAATTGTGGTGCATTCTCACAATTATCTTGTCTTGCTTAATTGTTTCTGTCGCTTTTATTGCAAGATGGAGCATGTCCTTTACAAGCAACCACTAAGCTCCTTTGGCTCCACATCCGGCTTTCCTTTCTTCCCCATCTACAGCTCTATATGCTCACACACCCTAGGAACTCATCAACTCTGCTCTCTTTCTCCATATGCAATGGTAGAACCTACTGTTGTGGTGGCAGCCACTAACCAACCGTCGATGTGCATATGTCATCAAGTATATAAGCTGTTAAGGAAAATACCTCATGGAGCCTCTTCCTTTTGATTCAGAGCTACTAATGATTTAGAACCAACCAAAAAGAATTATTTTAAAAGAGTAAATAACAGGATCCGTGGCGCAATGGTAGCGCGTCTGACTCCAGATCAGAAGGTTGCGTGTTCGATTCACGTCGGGTTCAAATCCCCGTTAAACGTTGATCTCACCTTTTGTTTTCTGCTGTCAAAAGGGAATGAAGCCGAATATGGGTTTTCTTTATCGATTTTGATTGATGGGTTGTGTAAGGGAGTGAATTTGGAGGAAGCTAGGGAGTTATTTAAAGAGTATTAAGGAATGGAGATTTGGAGGTGGACTCTCACTGTTGCCTTGCTTCGCTGTATTGCTTGTGGGGAATTCTGTAATGAGAGTATGGAATTGAAATCGGTTTGTGAGAAGACTTTGCTAGCATCTTTAAACGTTGAGGAGGCAAATGAACTCGTCCACAATTGTCGAGGGTAAGTTCCCAGGTGTAAGCAAGGTGTCCATACTTCTTCAAAGCCAATAAACGGAAGGTATTGTCCACTTGGATGGGGAGTGTCTCGTAAATCACCTGCAATTTTACGGAAAAAGTGTCGCAGTACTAGAAATATTAATTATGCAGGTTGTGCCTGTGGGGGATTGAACCAACAACCAAAGCTTAAATGCCTCATTTTGCAGATCATATTTACATCAATCAATGCCTTCCTTAAGGGAGATATAACTCTCGAGTGGGACAATACCTACCGTTGAGGGTTCCCTCAACAGGCTTTTTGTTTTTTTGGCATTGAAATGAAAATGAACAGTGTAGTTTTCTCAGCAACACCCTGAATTATTTTCATTTTGTTTGTTGAATTACTGAATAATATCTCTTCTTTGAAACACTAAAATGCTGTTTCAGTGGAACTTAAGCGTCGTGGAATCATCACTTTAAATAGCTTGTTTAGTTTATTGGAAAAACTATATCAGCTTCTTGTATCATGGAACCAAGGTTAACAGATGAAAAAAATAGTCTTGATTCTCTGTGTTAGCCATATTAGTGTCATAAAGCAAGTTATGCTTTATTGCATGTATTTTTGTGAATTAGTGGAATTAGTACACCAACTCGTTCCTTAAGAGAAGTCGTAATGTCGTATCCCTTGCTGATTGTGGTGCATTCTGACAATAATCTTGGATCAGCTTCGAGATTTTTTTTCTTCAAAAGTTAAAAGAGTGTTTACCCTGATCCTCATATCCTCTAATGGAAGCTTTTTTTTTTTTTCATGTTTGAACCAAAACTTGGCATAATTCAAATCACCCCCATTAAAACTGTTGACCACATTATAGAAATCAACATGATTTCTTGAACGGAGCTTAAACACCAATGACAAAACTTTACAAATTATACTTTCAAGTTACACTATTAGGATGCTTTGCCAAACCCTGTATTCGTAAATTGTTTCTGTTGCTGTTGTTACAAGATGGTGCAGGCCATTTACAGGTAACCGATAAGCTCCTTTGGCTCAACATCTGGTTTGTATCTTATGCAACCATTCTTTTCTTCCCATCTACAGCTCTATAAGCTCACACACTGAAGGAACTCATCGATTGTCCTAGTGTTGCACTAGGATTTCAACCTAATGCTTTCTAGTCATCGACCCTGGTCTCTTTCTCATGTGTTGTGCTCCATATGCAAAGGTAGAACCTACTGTTGTGGCAGCCACTAACCAACTGTCGATATGTCATGGAGTATATCAGCTTTTGTGACATCATATATTTAAGTATGATCTAATTAGCTAAGGGGCAGTTTGTTTACCTTAAGTATGTGATGCATGATTGAGTTTCTAGTGTTCCAAACTCAGGTTGAAGGAGAGCTGAAGCAACTAAAATCAGCTGGAAAACCGTGTTAACCTGCAAAATTTTGAAATCTTTTCAGATATGGAAGCATTAATGGTCTTCACATGCTGCAGCATTTGGAGTTTTCTGCATTCCGTAGATGGCTTTCACCCGTGTCTTGCCACTTGTTCTCACTGTCATTTACAGTGTTAAAATACTAAAGAATTGCAGAATCCATTGCCAACTCCAATCCATATTCCCCTCAATTGGGAAATGAATATATGATACTTACTTTGCTTATAAAAAGAGGCTCAACCTTCTGTGGACTAGTCCCATCAAGATTAAAGAAATCTAGCCAACTTTTCCACTGAATACAAAAAAAAAAAAAAAAAAAAAAAAAAAAAAAAAAAAATAAGATTTAGATCAATGATTCCCAAAGTTTGACAAGCCATTAAAGAATTGGAACAAAAACATGTGCTACTAAAGTTCAAGTTAAGCCCTTCACCTGCCAACCCAAGCTACTGGCTCTTTGGTACACAGCACCACTAACAAGGGCAAAATCTCGAAAGACAACAAGCCCAACAAGTCCAGCTTTACAACACAGAAAACTAATAAGATCGGCATCACCAAACATTTGCAGATAATAGAGTACCTCATGAGTGTAAAATTTAAATATCAAATAACATACACAGATAATTACTGCTCTAAACATCCACAATTCCCTGTATTAAAGGTAGGTGAAGCAGAAATCAAGATGAAGGATTCTGTGGCAATTACTAGCAAATACTGCTGCTGATATAATCTATAACAAGTACAAACCTTAAAAATTTAGTCCGGTTATGATAACTTCAGCATTAGACTGAGTAAAAATCATGTATTTCCAAGATGGAAAGCTTGTTTATGAATTGTATGTGTAAGCGAGGCATATTGATTAAAACATGTTAAGCCCTCAGTATCTCAACTAATAACAATAACCAGAGAATCGAAGAAGATCTAAACGAATACAGATTAAACTTACCGTGCAAAAGATGGTTATGTACCATTGACAAAGCAACACATCCAATAAGAACCTATACCAAGAAGATGAAAAGTAAACTACTTGTCAAATGAAGCTCATAAGCGAAGTCACAAAAGCATACAAAGAAGTAAAGTGGCATTAATCATTTACCTTGTCAGCAAGAGGATCAAGATAAGAACCCACCACAGAATTAATCCTCATCTTTCTAGCTATATAACCATCCAACTAGAAAAAATCAATAGAAATGATAAAAAACTTAAATTCTCATGATTTATACAAAAAAAGATTACTTGGTTTCAATTAAAATATGAAAAATGTCAAGAGAATCCTTACCCAATCAGTTGCACCAGAGATAGCCAATCCCACAAATGCAAGACCATACATGTCATTTACAATCATCCTACAATTAACCCATTGAATTAATAACTGCAACAATCAATTAACAAAAACAAATTTGAATTAATAACTTACCATCCAAGCAAAGGACCAGAAACCAATCGACTCATTGAAATGAAATTAGGCAAATTCGCGAAACTCTCAAGCACAGCTTCCCTCTCCTTATTACTTTGCTTCTGGGTTTCCACCCGATCCAAGGCTGTCGGGTTCGATAGGACAGACCCAAATCGTAGCTTGACTGGGAATTTAGCTCCGCCGCCTCTGATCAAGTCAAGATTCAACGCTTGGACTTTTCTTAAAACGGTGACGTTGCCCCAGAAGGGAGTGGCGGATTGGGAGAGCTTCCAGGGAGGAGAAGCGAGGAAGAGAGGGCCATTGAAAGGAGCGATCCATTTAGAAAGAGACGGAGAAAAGGGGGAGACTCGGGTGTGAAAGAGAGGGGAGGATAGAGGTGGAATTACATAAGTGGTTGTTGTGGCAGTTGAATTCGTAGATGCTGCGGTCAAAAAAGTTCGAGCTTTCTTAGGGTTTTTGGTGATTAGGGTTTGCAGAGATCTATAAATCCCCATTGATAAAGCATCGCTTTTTTTGAATTCTAGGACAAGACTGAGAAAGGGGTGCGTCTTTGGAAAATAATGAATGTGTTTTTGTCTTCATTTTTCCTTCATAGGTTTTGCAAGGGTTTAACAAATATTTTTTTGATAAAATTAAGTTTAATCCCTTAGGTTTTTTCAAATTACAATTTAGTTATTAAACTTTTAAAAATTATTATATGGTGATTAAACATTATCGATTTGTTATATTATTGTCATTATGTTACTATCATAAAATAAAAAAAATAGTTTAAATTGTATAATATTTATTTTTTTCTTTTGAGTAATTTAAATATTTTATGTTCTTTTAACTTAATTCTTTTTAATTTCTCTTTTTTTTCCTTATCAAAAGTCCTATACTACTGTTCATATTCTAAATTGGTTTGTAAGTTTCAAAATATTCTAATGGACTCCTCAAAATATTAACATTATACTAATAAAATCCTTCGATCAATCTAACAATCAATTTAAGTGTTACATATCCATTCAGATTTGATGTAAGGCATATATAAGTAAAGATAACAAAACTCGAATTGCTCAATGGAATTCAAATCACCCTACTTCAAGTGGAGGGATTTCTTTTCTTTTCTTTTTTCAATAGTGGAGATGGGGTGGGGATGAGTTGTTTTTTATAAGATGGGTTTGGAACGATTTTGATAATTGCTTGTCTTGCCCGATATATGAAATTACATTTTTATCTTTATGTATATAGTTGTTAAAAGGATAAAAATATAAAATTACATCATAAAATAAACCCTAAATTCTTCTAATTTCTTATATAAATATTAAAAAGGTAATATTATTTTATATATATAATGTAATAAAATTGTGTATTCTGTATTTCCTTAAACGGGTCGAAGTGATTATGGATGTATCTAATAACTATAAAGGTAGTAGTGGTTTTTTTTGGTAAGAAAAAGAAGAGTAGCACATTATAGAATAGTAATTACATCAATATCATATTGCAAATTATTCAAAACGAAAGTATCAATTTGTTGGGGAGGAGAAGCAAACTCATGGAGACCCAATTGATAGTCAAATATCATACCAACTAAGGCATTAGTCAATCCATTAGATTCCATATAAATATGCTCGATGTGAACCACCCATGCTCGAGCGTAAAGCTTTTTTATTCTACATATCAGTGCCTTGTTCAATATGCCTTTATAGTCACCATTGATTGCTTGAACTGCAGTTAAACAATCACATTCCAAGATAACCAATTTCCATCCTTTAGATTAAATTAGTTTTAGTCCATCATAGATTGCCCAAAGTTCTACTTGTTCAACATTACATTTCCCACTATTGCAACTGTAGCCAAATATCCATTTACCATGGTTGTCTCTAGCAATCCTAACTGATAAGGCAAGTCCGGTATGAGGTTTCCTTGTACTGTCTGTGTCCATTTTGACGCAACTAGCTATTGGTGGCTGCTAGGTGCTTGGTGTGATTCGGTTTTTAACCTTGACGGTTGATTCTCTATTAGCTTTCACCTTCACAACCCAACTCCAAGCCGATCCCACAAGCATACCAGGATTATTAGAAACATTTCCCAAAACAAAAGATTTTCTTTGTTTCCATACAATCTAACATAGCCTACTGAACATGCTGTTCCAATTAACATCTTTGAGTTGTAAATTCAGTTCATTATAAAGATTGACAGTCACCCAAGATATAAGTGACAGAGATAAGAACCTGGAGTAAATTGAATTTGGAATGAACTACTTCCATACTTCCTGAGTTTTGGGACAATCACGAAGTATATGAAGAATATTTTCTTCTACAGATCCACAAAATTAGCAACTAGCATCATCCTTCAGTTTGGGTCTGTGTTTGCATCTGCGTTTGCATCTTTCCACGTTTGAGAGGAGCCATAATTTTAAAACTAGCCATAAAAATGGCCGAACACGTCGCAGACCATTATAGGACCAAGAAAGTTCCCATTTATTGTCCAGAATATCATAGGAATCATGAGATAAGAAAGTATAGGCTGTTTTAATAGTTAATTCTCTATTTGTAAACCATTTAGATACTAATGAATTCGATCCAGCGAGTGCACTAGTGTCACAGGTTAGAGTTCAAAGCCCGTGACCATTCCACCAAATACATCCGATGGAGGTCTATTGCTTAGATGGGGATCATTTGGCCCACAAGAACTGGTCTGATTTAAGGAACTATTGGAGAAGCCTGTCAGATTGAAGCCTGGTTGACCCGATAGTAAAGATATGGCAACTTAGGGTGATTTGGTAACTAATATTAGAAGATAGAGAGAATCATATCTTGTAAAGATTAGATAGGATTTGATATGGCATATCTTGTAAATCCCTTAAATCAATGGGATATGGTTAATCTCGTCTATCGATATAAATGTATCTTGACCGTCGATTTTGGCGGAGCTCAACTATAAATAGAGAGCCTCCCCCTTATTTGTACTCATTCCATTCATTGTTTCATTATTCTTTGTGAATAAGAGAATAGAGAGCATTTACTCAAACACTTTGTGTGCGTCCCTTTCTGTTGTACTTTTAGTTGCTTATTTTGGCATAAATCACTTCCGCTCTACAATTGGTGCCTTGGAGGAGTTCTTAAGGAATCCTCACTCGAGTTAAAGGCTGATTTATGCGAGTTTGGACGAACAAATTGCCTAAGACTGTATGGATCGTGAGACGAAAGGTCTAGCCCTGTGACAAGTGGTATTCGAGCTATTGGTTTGAAGGTACTGTTGGGATGTCGAGAGAAGAGTTCGAACAAAGGTGGGTGAGAAAGTCTTTGAGGAAGATGCTGTCGGCTGTTGAGGAATGCGTGGGAAAGCTTGAGAAGTCCATGGAGGACGTTAAAGAGTCAGACAATGCGCTTGGGGAAAGCATTGAGGACTTGAGGGAGCAATCCAGGGACTTTGTGACCATGTGTCTCACTTCCCAATAGGATAGCGTGCAAGAGCTGCTAGATTCCCATAAGAAGAAACTGACCGAGAGAAACGATGCTCTCGAAGCCATGATAAAGGCTTTGAAGGAGGAAACAATGGCCACGACGCTGGCTTTGAGCACAAGAATAGATGAGCTCGAGGGAGAGCTGGCCTTGTGTCGAGCAGCGATGGGGGAAGGAGTGTCAAGTGTACCACTCAATATCGAGTATGTCCCGAACGAAAGAGTTTGTGGGGACAAGGTTTGCATGCGAGGTGGACAATTTCTTGTAGAGGAAGGAAAACTACTTCTGTGCTAAAGGCATCATGGATGATGCGGGTAAGGTAAAAATTACTTCATTATTTCTTACTGATATTGCGTTTTTATGGTGGTGAGGTAGGACCACAGATAAAAGGCAAGGTGAGATTGAGACGTGACAAGAGTTCCAATGTGAGTTGAAGGGACAGTTTTACATAGAGTTTGCCGAGGAAGAAGCTCGGGCAAAGTTGCAAGGGATAATGCAATGGGGCATAGTGGGGGAGTATGTTCGAGAGTTCAAGGAATTCATGCTCCAAGTTTCAGATATGACTGAAAAAGAAACATTGCTTATTTTTCAAGAGGGATTGAAACCGTGGGTCAAATAGGAGGTGGAACAAAGAGGTGTCCAAAAGCTGTCAGAAGCCATGACGGTAGCGGAATCCATGGTTAAGCTTGGTTTAAGGAAAGACAAGCTTGGGTCTTCTAAATTTGAGGAAAGGGGCGTATGTGAAGAGGATCACAAAGAAGACAAGGTTGATGGCAATGGCAACAACAATGGCGACAATGGTGGTAATGGGAAACCATGAGTTGGGAAGAAGAAACACAAGAGGAACAGGTACAAGCTAAAATGCTTTCTCTGCGACGGTCCACACATGTTAAAGAAATGTCCGAAGAAATTCATGCTTAAGAAGAAGCCAGTGGGAAAGGCCTTGGGATTTGGTTTGAAAGCAAGAGGTGTCGAAGCCAAGGAGGCTGAAAGCGAGAAGAAGCCAGTTGAGTGCTTCCTGTGTCATGGTCCGCATAGGTTGCGGAAGTGTCCGAGGAAGTCTGTCATCGAAGGGAACGATGGAGCAAATAAAGAGCCCAAGAAGCATGGTTCGAGCGAGAAAAGCTGAAGCCAAGAGGGCAAAGAGGAATAAGTCTGTCATTGAAGGGAACGATGGAACAGACAAGGAGCCCAAGAAGCTTGGTTCGAGCAAGGGAAAAGTCGAAGCAAAGAGGGTAAATAAGAGTAAAAAGAAGCGAGTAAAGTGCTTCTTGTGCTGTGGTCCGCATGAGTTGCGGAACTGTCCAAAGCAAGCCGTAGTCAAAGGAAAGGCAATATACGAGTACCGTGAGTCGTCAGAGGGGCTTCCACCCAAGGGAGAGGTGAATTTTTCATCGAACTTAGAGGAAGAAGTTGTGATGAAAATAGTGAAGTTGGGACCAATGAGGCTTAAGTCGAGTGAAGCGTCGGAGTTGGCCGAGTCATCAACAAGGCTTCCACCTATGAGAGAGGTGGGTGATGCATCAAACTTCAAGAGGAAAGAAGCGATGCAAGAGGGACAATTGATCTGAGTAAATGAAAAGTACATTCTAAACACTCTGATAGTGTGTTTCATTCCAACTTATTGACTTGGCAAGAACGTAGGGACCCTTTCGAAGTTCTTGAGCAAAAAGGCCGAGAGACTGTGGGAAAAGCAAAGCCAAGTATTGTGAATCACGAGGATTCTGCTTGAGGAAAGTTAAAATATGGGCAAGAGAGTGACATAAATCCTTGTCGTCGAGATGTACAAACGAGTAGGACTTTTCCAGTTAAGAAGCGACGGAAGCCGAGGCAAAAGTCCCGAAGGAAGGGAAAAGCTAAGGCGTCAAGATGAGATCGAGGCAAATCAAGTCAGTGCCATTCAGAAGTCGCAATGAGGACGTTGCGAGAATGGATGGGGGAGAATGTCACGGGTCAGAGTTTAAAGCCTGTGACCATCGCACCAAATGCATCCGATGGAGGTCTATTGCTTAGATGGGGATCATTTGGCCTACGAGAACTGGCCCGATTCAAGGAACTGTTAGAGAAGCCTGTCAGATTGAAGCCTAGTTGACTCGATAGCGAAGATATGGCAACTTAGGGTGATTTGGTAACTAATCTTAGAAGATAGAGAGAACCATATCTTGTAAAGATTAGATAGGATTTGATATGGCATATCTTGTAAATCTCTTAAATCATGGGATATGGTTAATCTCATCCGTCGATGTAAATGTATTTTGACCGTCGGTTTTGGGGGAGCTCAACTATAAATAGAGAGCCTCCCCCTCATTTGTACTCACTCCATTCATTGTTTTATTATTATTTGTGAATAAAAGAATAGAGAGCATTTACTCAAACACTTTGTGTACGTCCCTTTCTGTTGTACTTTTGGTTGCTTCTTTTGGCATAAATTGCTTTCGCTCTACAATTGGTGCCTTGGAGGAGTTCTTAAAGAATCTTCACTCGAGTTAAAAGCTGACTTAGGTGAGTTTGGACGAACAAAGTGCCTAAGGCCGCACAGATTGCGAGACGAAAGGTCTAGCCCCGTGACACTAGGAGGTGGAACACCAACTATTTTATCAAATAAAGATTCGTCCAAATGGTTTCTAATATACCCCAAATTCCATTCACCATCATTTGTAACCAAATCTTTGAGGAGGAGATTATCGTCTCGAGCCATATTATTCAGGTCATGTAGTATCAAAGGACCTACCTTAAAGATCCAATCATCAACCCAAAATCTGACTGAATTCTCATATTCTATAGACCAATAGAAGCTATCTCGTAAGAGTGGCCAAAATTTGGCAATGGACTTCCATACAAAAGAGCTTTTATTTCACGTAGTTACCATTGGACATACCTTGTGAATTTTGTATTTAACTCTGATCACTTGAACCCATAAAACATCATTGTTAGTAATGAAATTAAGCCCCAACTTTAAGAGGAAAAACTCATTTTGCTGCCTTAAACGTCGAAGACCCAGTCTTCCATTAGCCCGGGGTTGGCAGTAGTCATCCCGTCGCACTAATGGTGGTTTAGATCTTAAGGAAGAACTTTCCCAAATAAAACCCCTTACAATCTTTTCAATCTCCATACATACTGCTAGAAACCAAAGCTGTTTGCATAAAGTAATTAGGGATTGGCATAAGAACATATTGTACCAAAGTAACATGACTCACCATTGAAAGAGTTTAGCACCCCAACTATCAAGTCTTCTACGGACCTTATCAAGGAAAAAATTAAAGGTACTAGTAGTGACACGACTGTGAAAGAGTGGCATGCCAAGATAAACACCAAGGTCAGGAACTTCATTAAATCCCAAAAACATGAAGATTTAGGAGGCAATATTTGCTAGAGTATTCTTTGAAAAGAAAATATTAGTTTTTTAGGCATTAATTTTGTGACCCGAGAAAGCCTAAAAGTTTTCAATCTATCTTTAACAACTTTTGCTTTTTCTATATCAACTTCAATAAACAGAAACAAATCATATGCAAAAAATAAATGCAAAACTTTAGGGCATCCTTTTGATAAAAAGATTGCTTTCCAAACCCTTTCTCCAACCAATTTATAAATATATTGTCCCAACCTTTCCATACATGGAAAAAATAAATATAGAGATTAATGACGCCTCCTACCTGATACCTCTCGAGGGTTGGAACTCATCCGATAAAGCACCATTCTACAGAATTTGCATAGAACCTAAAGAAATGCTGTAACATCCCATTTTTCAGTGGTTTTGGGATCACAATTTTGGCTAGTAAGTTAGTGTTTTATTGGTTAATTAATATTTATAGGAAATCTGTAATGTCGTATTAGAGTTTGATTAAGAAATTTTAGCATTTAGTTAGGTAATTAAGTAAAAAGGACTAAAGCGTTAATGTTGTAAAAGTTAGTGGTTATTAGTTAAAAGTATTAAATGGATAAAGTAATTTGAATTTATGGCCTTAAATGGTAATTATACCATGAAGATAGCTAATGGACGGTTGTGGGTTTGAAATGGTTAAAATGGATGTTAATTAATAATTGTAAATAAGTAAATAAATAATAAAGCATTAACAAATGAAGAAAAGAAAGAAATTATCATTCTTTGTTAGCTTGACGAAAATTAAAGAAAAAAACAACCATGTTTTTAGCTTGAATATTCAGTCATTTGGAGGGCTTACATGTAAGTGATTTTCATATCCGTTTTTGGTAAATTTTATATTTTGAGATCGTTGCAACTTGGCCCAACTAACCCGGGCATAAATTCGTGAAATTGTTAAATGTTTTGACATGTGCCATTGTTAAGTTTATGAGATTTTTGATGTTTTGTGATGGTTTTTTGCAAGCTTGGTAGTTAAATGATATTATTTTGTGAAATAGTTTTAAATGCTTTTGATGATTAAAGGCTTAATTGTTAAATTAGTAAAAGTTTTTGGATTTATGGTGATATTGAGAATTTTATGGGCTGTTATAAAGTTATAAGAAATTCAGTTAGTTAGGATTTTAGCTTAAGCATGTTAATTGATTAAATTTTGAAGTATGGATTAAATTTGAGTAAAGTTAAATTATTGAGGGTAAATGTGTAAAATTATAATTGTAGGATGAATTTTTTGAGTTTAAGTATTGTATGGTATTTGAATTAATTAATTAAATTAAGTTATTTTGTTTAGATCAAGAAACGAGTGGATCGGTTGTTAATCGTGAAAAAGCGAAGGTTGTTGAGTAATCGTCTTTGATCATTGTAAGTTATCGCAAGTCAGTAAATTCTTACGATTATTTTGTTTATAATTCATTATTAATTGTTGTTATTGATATAATTACATATTTTGAAACTGTTGAAATAAAAATTGGTTTATATGAAATATTCTGAATTCCTGAAATGATATCAGTGGATCGAGTAAAAGTTTCATACATGAGATTTCTGATTGAATTTCTGTTTTGGACCGAGCTCCCGCATGTGTTGCAAACTCGGATATACATGTGAATCAGATCTAGCCTGGATTGGTAATCCATTGTCGGTTTACATGTATACCTAGCCCTGGCCAGGTTAGTTTATCTGTGTTGTCATTGGTTTAGCCCGGACGGGTAACCTAACATATTTAATCTGTATCTGATTAGCTCTTACGAGCATTATCTGCTTCTAGACTCATGAATTTGAATACTTTCACAAAGATCCATTGGAAGAACAAAGATTAATTGATACGAAACTGTTTAAATTAAATAAGTGAGTTACGAATTTTGATTATCCATACATTTAAATGTTATTGACATGAAATTTGTTGGATTGTATTGTATAAGGTTAAGGTTTATTTTGTAACACCCCCTAACCCTTAACCGTCGCCGGAATAGAGTTATGGAATATTACCGGACATTTCAGATCAAATACGAACAGTACATAAATATTTTGCATACACGTTATAATTAAATCATATTGTCCCTTTTATGAGCCCTCGAGGCCCAAAATACACGTTAGAAACAAATCGGGACTAAATAGGACATTCAGGAAATTTTTCACGAATTTTAAAAATTTTTCCTAGAAATAGGGCAACACGCCTGTGTGGACCTGGGACACGCCCGTGTGGCCATAGGACATACCCGTGTCTCAGACTGTGTCCTACCCGTGTAACTCTCTGACTTAGGTCACACGGCCAGCCACACGCCCGTGTGCTAGGCCGTGTGCTTTACACGGCTGAGTCACACGCTCGTGTCTCTGCCCATGTGTAAATTCCTGGGCATTCTGTTTTGAAAATTTTAAGTAGTAGGGCACACACAGCCATTTCACACGCCCATGTGTTAGCTGTGTGTCTTACATGGTCCAGTCACACTCCCATGTGCCTGGTCGTGTGGAGTCATTATGAGCTTTAAACATTAAGGTTACCATTCCCTACAATCTTACATGATAAACAGTAATTGTAACATATTTTAATCCCATATTTAGCTTACTTTTGGATGATTTATCCCTTGATTTATATAAAAAGGTGCTCTTAATCCTTTCTTTTCATATCTTATACCCAGGAAAGCACCCGAGGATGAAAAGAACATAAAACGGGCCCGAAACAGAGTAAATGGGCCATTTCTTGAAATTGACACGGCCTGGGCCCAAGATCACACGGCCGTTCCACGCCAGTCATCTAGAACACGGCCTTCTCTCGATTCACACGGCCGTGTCTCATTAAAGAATCCGAGCACGACCTGACCACGATCCACAAGGGCGTGTGCCATGGCTGTGGCCCTGACGCTGGAAAGAGCAATTTCACTCAGATTTAGATACTTAGGGAGAAAGAAACGTATTCCAAAAGCCTATATAAACCCCTAGGTACCAGCTAAAAAGGGGGCGGTTAGCTAGGCCAAGGAGCCAAGCCGAAAAGGTCAGAGTTGTGGGAATCACTCGAAGGAAGCCAGTTGATCCATTTCGAGAAGCCGAAGTTCTACTCAAGACGGCAGATTTCTCCTTCAATTCCTTCAGAGAGTTTTAGGGATTTCTTATGTTTTGTTTTATCTTTTCTCTTGAGATGTTTTCTTGTTTTGTTATGAACTAAACCCTTCAGATACCTGAAGGGGATGAAACCTATGATGGATCTTGTTATTATTTTCTAAATTATATGATAAATACTTAGTTTGTTCTTAATTATGCATGCTTAATCTAAATTTGATGTGCTTAGGTAGAGGAGGAATAGACCCTGCCTAATAGTAGATCTAGCATAGTTAAGCAGAGTTGATCGCACGCCTAGAGATAGGGTGACGAGATTTTGCCGGATTAGGGTGAAACCTAATATGGGAGTCCATAGATCGATTTACTACTATTCTAGGGGGTTATTATAAGAGAACGAGAGTTCCACTAATTAACCTAGGGTTAGACATTATTCGCCTTGAGAGAGGGTTTAATATACGTTAGGGAGTCTTACGGATCAAACTAAGTAAATAAATCATATGGTTCAGGGTTTAATAACAAGTGAAGTCTAGGTGGATTCTTCCTGAGGGTATCGTCTTAATCAACTGAGTTTTTCCTAAAGTTATTTTCGCAATTCGTTCTTTTTGTCTTTGTGTCTTTAGCTTAGTTATTCGTTAAGTTTAGATTAAATCAACTTCACTTTATTTTAGGCTAAATAATAAAAAGAAAGTTAGTATTAGTACTTTTAGTTCCTTTGGGTTCGATAATCCGATCTTGCCTAAGCTATACTACTGTTCGATAGGTACACTTGCCTTTAAATCGTTGTCAGAGTTAGTTTCCAGGTTCGATCATTCTCTTTATAAATTTTAAAACTCTGATCACAGCCATCAAGTTTTTGGTGCAGTTGCTGGGGAACTAAAATATTAAGAAAGCTCTATTTTTATTACTTTAGCCATTATTTTTATTTTTCGCAATTTACTTTTATTTTTTAGGTTAAATTTTAATTTTTGCTAAACTTTCTTTCTTTCTTTCTTTTCCTAGTAGGTACCTCTAGTTTATGACTAGAAGGAACCCGGGAGGACCACTAGTATACGACAGTGAAATTGAAGCGACCATTCGTAGGACTCGCAGAGAAATTAGGCGAGCCCTAGATTATACAGAGGAAAATCAAGAAGTCAGGTCCAATCCTACTGAAGGGATGGACAAAAATAATCCACAACCCCATGATGTGGGGGAATGCAATGCTCTACGTACAATGTTTGATTACTCTAAACCACATTTAACAGGAGCAGAATCGAGTATTGTTAGACCTGCTATAGCTGTTAATAATTTTGAAATAAAGCCTAACACAATACAAATGATTCAACAGTTTGTTCAATTTGATGGCTTGCAGGATGAAGACCCAAATACTCATATAGCTAATTTCTTAGAGTTTTGTGATACCTTTAAAACAAATGACATTTCTGATGATGCCATACGTCTTCGGTTATTTCCATTTTCATTAAGGAATAAAGCCAAACAGTGGTTAAACTTGTTACCACGAGGGTCAATCACTACATGGGAACAAATGACCAAAATTTTTTTATTAAAATATTTCCCACCGGTCAAAACGGCCAAATTACGGAATGATATCTCTTCTTTTGTGCAGATGGATTTAGAGACATTATACAACGCATAGGAGAGATACAAGGATCTCTTGAGAAGGTGTCCACATCATGGTCTACCCTTGTGGCTACAAGTCCAAACATTCTATAACGGTGTAAACCCCTCAACGACACAACTAATTGATTTAGCCGCCGGTGGAACCCTAAACAATAAAACTCTTGAAGCAGCATACGAATTCATTGAAGAGATGTCATTGAATAACTATCAGTGGCAAGTTATAAGGACGAAACTGACAAAATCAGCAGGAGCTTTCAACATAGACACATTGACCATGCTATCAACACAGATGGAGATGATGAATAAAAAGCTTGATAATTTGTGTTCTTCGCAGGTACATCCAGTAATGCAGTGCGACGCAAGTGGAATTGTGGCCAATCTTGAGTACCCACCTTACCAACCGGGAGCAGAGAGCAAACAGATGAACTATATAGGTAATAATTTCAGATCCAATAATAATCCTTATAGTAATACTTACAATCCAGGTTGGAGGAGCCACCCAAATTTCTCATGGGGAGGTCAAGGAAGTCAAAGACAACAACCTCCTCAAAACTTCCAAAATCAGCAATATCCGTAAGAGAAGAAGCCAAGCCTCGAAGAGATGCTGACAAAATTCATGGCAGACACAGAAAACCGTTTCCAAGAAAATGAGAAAATACGTAAAGACCAACAAGCGTCGGTTGAAAAGGTTACTAAGTCAGTCAAAGAAGTCACCAATGCAGTTGAACGACTCGTAAAGCTAATGTCAGAACGACTGCCAGGATGTCTGCCATGTAACACCGAGGTTAACCCAAGGGAGCAGATTCAAGCCATCACAGCTCATGACAATAAAGGGTTAGACGAATCCAATCCAATACAAGAAACCAAGATAGACTAAGGTAAAGTAGAGGTAACGTAAAAAAAGCCAAAATCGGTAATCAAAGAGTACCAACCTTGCATACCTTATCCTGAGGCGATGAAAAGAGACGATTCAGAAGAACAGTTTGGTAAGTTTCTTAAACTTCTAAAGAAATTACATATTAACTTACCTCTTCTTGAAGCTCTTTTCCAGATGCCAGACTCGAGGAAATTTTTAAGACAGCTCTTGACAAACAAACGCAAATTAGACGAAGAGCCACACGTGGAACTCAACGCAAAGTGCTCAGCAATTCTACAAAATAGACTGCTGCAGAAGCAGAAAGATCCCAGGAGTTTTACAATTTCATGTTTAATTGGTAGTTTAACTATTGGTAATGCGTTAGCTGATTTAGGGGCAAGTATAAATGTCATGCCTTACATATTGTTTAAACGACTAGGTCTAGGGAAGCCCAAACAAACTAGGATGAGTATTCAATTAGCAGATAAAACTGTTAGAATTCCTAGGGGCATTATCGAAGATGTTCTTGTAAAAATCGATAAATTTGTTTTTCTAGTAAATTTTGTTGTCTTAGACATGGATGAGGATAACTCAATCCCCTTAATTTTAGGAAGACCCTTCCTAGGAACTGCCAAGACTAAAATTGATATTGCCACAGGAGAACTCATTCTTTGTGTAGGTAATAAGATAGTCACTCTTCAAGCTCTCGACCTAGCCAGGACATCGAATAACCAAGGTGAGAAAGAAAAATCCATTGATAACCATTCGATTAACCTCTCTTTTCAGGAACCACCGAAAATGGGCACAATTGAACTAATCCTCAGTTCAGTGCCAACAAAGAAATAATCACTAGGAGCAAAGGATTCGAACCGATGACTTAGACGAGTGGAAAATGCACTTCAAGGAAAAATTAGGGATACAGGAAACAGAATCAAAACCACTCTACGAGATAGACAAATCCGAAGTTGGAGTTAAGGTATTATCAGATAAAGCAGACCCACGACTATTTCTTCAAGACCCTGACACAAACAAAGAAATCCTTTTTAAGGTAATCAATGATCTTCCACACGGAACGTTCGAGGTAAGCAAACCTATTTTTGGCACTTTTAAAATAAATGCTACTCGACCTGAACCATACAATGAAAATAAAACTGATAATATGAGGGAAGATATTCAAACCTTTAAACCTCCCTAAAAATTTTCAAACACGAGGAAAGTCTAGCTTAAGACTATAAACGAGCGCTTCTCGGGAGGTAACCCGAGTACTAACCTTACTTCTTATTTTTTTTCTTTTGTTTCCTTTTTATTTTTCTTCTTTTTAAACTAACTAAAAAATGCAGATTTCCAGGTTACACGGTGTTATACACGGCCGTGGCCGTGGCTATGTGGACTACCGGAATCCCCATACTGACATAGCAGAGGCCGTCTGATTCAGTCTCAACCACTTTTTCAACGTCACGGATCTAACCACTACCCCACAGGCACCGGTAAAGTGGCACGGCCGTGCCCCACAACTGTGTGAAGCTACTGACTTACCAACCACGGGTAGAACACGCCCGTGCCTTCAATTCGTGCCAATATACTGACTTGTCAAAAATGGGCGTGGCTTGCGGAAGAACGGGCATGGAGAGCCAACTCGCCTAGGCACACGGTCGTGCGAATCATCACACCCTCGGCCCAAGGGCGTGGGAACGTGCCAGATTTGAAATTCTATTTAAGCCCCATAGCCCTTCACCCTTTCCCCATTCCCTTCTTCCTTATTTTTCTTTCAAAATTTTTCCCATCCCCTAGAAAAGGTATCCAAACTCTTGAGCTATACAAGAACCATGTCGAAGAAGTGAAAGCGACCAAACGTAATCTCCCCAAGGGAGATCCCAAAACATAAGTTCATGCTTGTCGCTTCATCCAAACAACAAGGCAAGGGTCTTTGAGACCATATAATTTTTATTTTTATTTTCTCTTTTGCTTCAATTTCCTTCATTTTACTTCTTTTTTGTTTAATTTAGTTTAACTTGTTTTAGTCTCGTAGTGTCAGGTTCGTCAGTCGCTGCTGGGAATCACGCCACTTCATTACCTGAAAGACCTTCCCAGCCTTAGAGGTCACACCCACCTCGCGAACCATCCAACAATAAGGACTCTTCGGTCCATCTATCTTTTATCTTCATTTTGTTTACATTTTGGTTTCCTCTTTCTTTATCTTTCTTATCTTTAATTATATATTTAGTTTATTTTAATTAGGTCTTAATAATTCCTGGTTACTTCTCAGTGCGCTACCCAATCTCTTCATCTAGCGCAGGTTCGTCATCCAGACCGACCATCACCACCACCAAAGACACTTATCTGGGAAAACATCCAAAACTCAGGGAGTAATTCTGTCCCCTTCTCTTTTTGATTTATCCCTTAAATGTCATATCTATCTTTGTACATTGAGGACAATGTACATCTTGAGTGTGGGGCGATGAATAATTATTTTGAGAAAATGCCTAACTTTCTGAATTATTCTCAATCCTTGAGAGCAAAAGTGCCTAACTTTTTGCATGATTCTCAAATCCCTGAATTTAATCTTGTTTTTAAGTAACTCCCTGTAACATCCTAGATTAGGGGTTATGCGTTTGGAGCATAACTCAAGTGTTAGTAGGCTTTAAGTGTGGTTGAGCATGTTTTAAGGGTTTTGAGAATCCAAGGATGCAGGAGGAAGTCTTGGAAAGGTATTGGAATTTTATTTTTAAAGGAGAAGTTAGGTGAAGGAGGCCTTAAGGAAAATTTTTAGGAGTTTATGGACATGAAAATGGGCTTGTGCATTCTTACTTAATTTTATGAAATAGCATGTCTATTGTGATATGAATGTGTTATGTGAATTCTAGAAATAAGGAAATGTATGGAAATGTAAAGAAATGTAAGGAAATGTAAGGAAATGTAAGGAAATGTATGGAAATGTAAGGAAATGTAAGGAAATGTGAGGAAATGTATGGAAATGTAAGGAAATGCAAGGAAATGTAAGGAAATGTCTTGTCTTGGAAATATAGGGAAATGTCCTGAAAATGTAAAGGAATAAAGAGGAAAGTGAACATTTATGGAAACTAGGAAAATGATTTAGAAATGATTCAAAAAAGGAAAGTGAACATTTCTGGAAACTTGGAAATGTAAGGAAATGTCAAGTTTAAAGAGCCGAACAAAAATTTTTGGAAACTTAGAAATGACCTAGAAATGATGAGTTTTAGGGTTTAAAAGGGGAAATTAAGGCAAGATGGCCTTAAAAGAAAAAGTTTGTGAAATTTGACACACAAACAGGCTTGGAAAAGTGGCCTGAAGATGTCACTTAGGGCCTATGGAAATGGCGCCATATGCAAGAGGAATGGGCCTGAGTTCGAGTCACTTGGAAAGTAAATAAAGGAGGTTTTATTTTTGCTTCCAGAAGACTGAGGTGGACGGCACATGCTTCTAGAAAGGAGGTGTTTTATTTTCATAAATATTCGATTAAAAAGGTGATAAATAAAGGATTTTTAAATTGGATTATTTTGAAGAGATAAATGTTTGGATTAAACTCTTTTATTTAGTGATAATTAAAGAGATAAAACTATTAAATTAGAAGAGTGATGGCCAAGTAAGGGATTTTAAGTTAGTAATTTCGGCTATAAAAGGGAAAGAGAGGCCATTCTGCATTATTTTCTGTTCTTTGAAAGCCTCTGCCGAATTCTCTTCACTAAATCTTCTTCTTCTTTTATTTTTGCCAAGCCGAAATACCTTGTGTTCTAGCCGAATCCTCCATCTTTATTCTTCCTTCTCTAATCCCTCCAAAAGCCAAAAGTTGTGAGATCATCATCTAGCCATAGCCAATCTCTCTCAAGATTGAAGTGAAGGTGCAATCGATTTCTTCAAGTAAGGGTAAGGTCTCATTCGGTTTCATCCTTTTTCTTTTAAGATTTGCCAAAATCTAGGACTATCCCCATTAATATCTTGTTGCCAAAACTTTGAAGAGATCTTTCGGGATTTACAAGGAAGGAGAAGTTCTTTTCCCGAAGGTACACCATAGGCCACGTGTTCCCTAGTTATTCGGTGAGATTCGGGATTTAAAATCCACAAGGTAAGCATATGAAGTATTCAGCCAAGGCTTATTTTTGGTATTTAGAATTATTTCCTATTTATTCAAAAGCCGAAAACTGACCTAGTTAAATGATTTGGTGGCTAGCCGATTTTTAAGGAAGGAATACTACAAATTTTGGGATTTGATTATTAATCAAATCGGCAAATAAGGTAAGTTTAAGTATACTAATCCTACTAGGATTTGGATTTATGGCCGAATGGCTTTTTAAAGTGATTAATCAAATGTAGGGATTAAGGATCTAAGCGGTAGATCAGATTTCGAGATCTCAAAGAATTTGCTAAGCGAATCAGGTGTGTACCCCACACTATCTTTTAATATGATGTATGGCTTAAACTTATTATATGTTCTAATATGAAAATATAAGAATGTGGCTAATGTACCATGTTATGGTACAAAGTACTCAGGTATGTTTCCTACTCCTACTAGGATTACGAAATATGTTATATTTAACATGTGAAAAGTGACATGAATGTGAATTTAAGTATGATATGCTTAATATGAATAATATGTGGCATTCGGGTTATATGAGATAGGGGAAGTGAATGTGGTGACTTCGGTCTCACTATCTGAATGTGGTGACTTCGGTCTCATTATCTGAATGTGGTGACTTCGGTCACATTATCTGAATGTGGTAACTTCGGTTACATTATCTGAATGTGGTGTCTCATGACACAATTATCTGGTGGCTATGCCACAAATTTTATATGGGCGATGAGCACGTCGACTGTAGAGACCGCCTTCGATGGTGTGTAGCGGATGGAGAGTTGACTTAGTAGTCCCACGGGTGATTGTGACCGCAGTGCGAGGGTGTGTAGCGGATGGACAATTAGGTTTGGGTTTGGGTTGCATCATCATTTTTATCTGTTATATGAATAAGTATTTGATATGAAAATGCATGCCTGATCTATTGAATTTTAGTGTTGTGCACACATTGAGTCTGTTAACTCACCCCATTGTGGGATTATTTTTCAGGGGACGATCAATAATGGACCGGGTTCGGCAGAAGCTTAGGGATGGCCATGCTCAGCTTGAAGTTTTATTCAATATGGAAATTTAATTTTATTTAAGTATTTTAGAATTTTATTTTGGGATTTTACTTGATGTAATAAGGCCATAAGTTACATTTCTTTACTTTTATTTTTAATTACTATGTTACGAATTATTTTCAATTAAAGTTAAGTTTAAAATTTATTTCCTTTAAAATAAACCCTAATTGTTTTGTCACCTTAATTAATTGGATTTTAAAATAAGATAAATGAGTTTTTTTTTAACTCAAGCCCAACCCAAAATAATATTTCTTTCAAAACACACTATTTTTCCCAAAGTACAAAAGAACTTTGAAACCTGTTTACTTAAGGAACATACCAGATCCGGTTCAGGCTCGTGGGCTGGGTTTGGGGTGTTTCACTTCCTCATATTACTAATTAAGATGAAATTTCTGATGATTTATGATATTTACTGACATGTTTTGGAATAAGTCATTGATAATTGTGCATTAATGATTAAATTTGAAGAATACTAGGGATTCAAGCATGATAAGTCTAATTTTCAAAAAATTAAAATATTTAGGTTGTTAACCTGAATTTGAATATTACTTGAAATTTGAAATCTATAAGGTTGATGTCAAAAACACCCATAATTTTTGTGAGATTTTGAGCCTTATAGAGCATATATTCTTTTTCATGCTCACTTTATTGATTATGAGTGTGTCAACATTGAACTGTTATTCTAGAACTTGCATTGATTATACATGTCAAGACCACAGTTATGATTTGATGTACTGAGATGATAAAGGCACCTAGGATTTAACCCACTCACTCCACTAAAAAGCCTACCTCCATAATTAACCCTTAGTGAACAACTCTTTTTATTGGCTAACCCACTAATATTAACCCAAAACCTTTTGTATTTGTTATCACCATTCCTTTTTTACTACACTTATATTGAGATTTGATTTGATTAGCTATCTAATTATATTATTTCATTAGTTAAATTTAGCTTTTATTACTTAGTTTGTTCTAAAAAAAAATTGAAGTATATTCAATATTAATAGTATGAAAAAATATGCTTATACAGTTAAAGTCAATTTATCAAAAGAAAAAGCTCGTATTATTAGGGTTATTACTTTTCAGTTGATGTAATTATTTATTTCTAGAATAGGTAACTTGTCAATTCAATCTTGATACTAACATTCTAATTCAGCCTTTATCCACACCTTTAACCCTAGCCCTTTTACAACCTTGTTAAAGAACTTTTGATTTGTTTATCATCTCATTTTACAGTGGTGGAGATTTGATTTTCTGGCAGGCCTATGGGATTAACTTTTTAGGTTCAACTTATTGAGTGCTTAATTTTGAACTTTAAAACACTTTAAGTGATTTGAGTGAATCTTTTGAGAGGATGTCAATCCTTGTCGATTTTGAATTAAAGCTAATTATTTAGATAAGGGAAGACACCTACGTTTTCGTGCTACAAATGTATGACTTATCCTGTTTGAATTTTTGGGACTCTTTGAGTTGAATTATCCATGTATGAATTATCTATGAATTATGATAAGACATTGTTGATAGGAATTATGAATTATGGAAAGTTCGTTTTAGTTGTAAGATGAGAATTTAGGACAAGCAAAAGCTTAAGTGTGGGGGTATTTGATAAACGTAATTGTAACATATTTTAATCCCACATTTAGCTTACTTTTGGATGATTTATCCCTTGATTTATATAAAAAGGTGCTCTTAATCCTTTCTTTTCATATCTTATACCCAGGAACGCACCCGAGGATGAAAAGAACATAAAACGGGCCCAAAATGGAGTAAATGGGCCATATCTCGAAATTGACACGGCCTGGGCCCAAGACCACACAGCCGTCCACGCCAGTCATCTAGAACACGGCCTTCTCCCAATTCACACGCCTGTGTCTCATTAAAGAATCTGAGCACGGCCTGACCACGATCCACACGGGCGTGTGCCATGGCCGTGCCCCTGACGCTGGAAAGAGCAATTTCACTTGGATTTGGATACTTAGGGAGAAAGAAACGTATTTCAAAAGCCTATATAAACCCCCTAGGTACCAGCTGAAAAGGGGGCAGTTAGCTAGGCCAAGGAGCCAAGCCGAAAAGGTCAGAGTTGTGGGAATCACTCGAAGGAAGCCAGTTGATCCATCTCGAGAAGCCGAAGTTCTACTCAAGACGGCAGATTTCTCCTTCAATTCCTTCAGGGAGTTTTAGGGATTTCTTATGTTTTGTTTTATCTTTTCTCTTGAGATGTTTTCTTATTTTGTTGTGAACTAAACCCTTCAGATACCTGAAAGGGATGAAACCTATGATGGATCTTGTTATTATTTTCTAAATTATATGATAAATACTTAGTTTGTTCTTAATTATGCATGCTTAATCTAAATTTGATGTGCTTAGGTGGAGGAGGAATAGACCCTGCCTAATAGTAGATCTAGCATAGTTAAGCGGAGTTGATTGCACGCCTAGAGATAGGGTGACGAGATTTTTCCGGGTTAGGGTGAAACCTAATAGAAGAGTCCATAGATCGATTTACTACTATTCTAGGGGGTTATTATAAGAGAACGAGAGTTCCACTAATTAACCTAGGGTTAGACATTATTCGCCTCGAGAGAGGGTTTAATATACGTTAGGGAGTCTTACGGATCAAACTAAGTAAATAAATCATATGGTTCAGGGTTTAATAACAAGTGAAGTCTAGGTGGATTCTTCCTGAGGGTATTGTCCTAATCAACTGAGTTTTTCCTAAAGTTATTTTCCCAATTCGTTCTTTTTGTCTTTGTGTCTTTAGTTTAGTTATTCGTTAAGTTTAGATTAAATCAACTTCACTTTATTTTAGGCTAAATAATAAAAAGAAAGTTAGTATTAGTACTTTTAGTTCCTTTGGGTTCGATAATCCGGTCTTGCCTAAGCTATACTACTATTCGATAGGTACACTTGCCTTTAAATCGTTGTCAGAGTTAGTTTCCAGGTTCGATCATTCTCTTTATAAATTTTAAGACTCTGATCACAGCGATCATTACACATCAAGCAACTCAAAACCATTTATTCAACCAATTTAAAACTCAGTTAAACACACTCTAAACATGTCAAAATAGACATTCTAAGTACCAAACCAATGTACCTTCATAGGCACTTTACCTAATTTATTTAAACACGTATGTGCAAAATTTTACTAAATAATCTTCTTGAAACTAATTATCATATACCTATATGTTTACACACAACCAATATGCCTTTAGGCACTTCTTTATACATATTCAACTGCTATTTTACTCCTCATCATTCAATCACATCAATATTATAAGACAATCATGCAAATATCAAAATACCGAAACACAAGCCAAATACATGACTAATTTCAACAAAACTCCTATAGACTAATATTTAGTCAAAAAAACCTATACATGCCATTATAACCAGAATCAAGTCATCAATAATTACCATTAGAACCAATGGATAGTGTTATATAGCTCCGATATGCTTCCAACCTGTTCGAGCTTCCGATAATCTGTAAGGTAAATAAATAAAACAAACACGTAAGCAGCAAATGCTTAGTAAGCCATTATAATATTTAATCATATTAATTCATCTCAAATATAAAATTTTACGTATCAATAATATTCCAATATTGTTACCGTAATACTCATAAATTATATTCATTAATTCACAAGGTGAACTAATCCATAGTATCACACATATACTTATTACCCCCAATCTTAGTAGAATTTTATATAACTTTAACTCTTCCATACTTATTCCATATGAATGTCATACAAGTCATATGCATATCATTTAGCCATGGTCACAAATTAGTGCATCTAACCAAAACCTTATTCTAATTGAACACATAATAAATCGTTCCATAAGAAATTACATAATTTAAACATTACCATTCTTTCCTAAGTACTAACTCATTTTCACTTAAATACTAACTAGTTCATTGCATCAAATAAATAAACAAATTACTATTCAGCCAATACCTTGGCACTTGCCTAAACATCAAGCAACAACAATAGTTAGCGTACTTGCACATCTTACATACAAATTCAATATTGATAACTTATTTTCTCGACATGTCACCATATACATGCTTTCCTTGTATCAACATATCAAAGATAATCATATATTTATATGTCACTTTTTAATATATTAAGTAAGTATCACTTCCAAGACACGTTTCAATATATCAATTAAATATCATTTCCAAGTATTTCAGGTATATACCGGTGATAACCATAAATATTTCAATATTATTTTATATATATTTATAGATCACTCATAGCACATTCAATTCTAATTAATTTGTTATCTCAAAAGGTTTTTCACAATTAATACACAATTCATATGTTTCATTTCCATTTCACATTTAGTATTATCAATTTCCATTCATAATATCATTTCATTTAATTTCCCCTATTAACATGACTCGGACTTTGATGGATACACGGATCCAACCAAAACACACCAGTTTGGCACCCAGTGCCTCATCGGATAATTCGAAGTAATAAATTGACACCTAGTGTCTCATCGGCCATGCCGAAGTAAGTTGGTACCTAGTACCTCATCGAATTTATCCGAAGTAACAATTTGACACCCAATGTCTCATCGATTCGAAGTCGAAGTATCCTTGAACTCTTCCAATCCTATGGCATGCCAACTATATCTGACTCAGCCCGATACAGTTAATAGGGTTTTAATTCACTTTTCATTTGCCACAGTTATTCAAATATCACAATTCCACATACATTCAATTCAATAACAATCAATATTCCATGTACCATTATTTTCATGAATTTTGTGTATATTTATTTCAATAAAAATTCATAATCATGAATATACATAATTATCAGACGAGTTTCATATATTTGAATTTTACATGTCACTAACTAAGTCTTTCCAAATCGGAGCACGACTACGGATATAGTCTTTTCATTAAAATGCCATAGCCTTTTCATTAAAATGCCATAGCCCAACTATGGTCTTACATTTAAACATTGCCATGGTCCAACCATGGTCTTATCCGTCAATTCATCCTTTGCCACAAACGATGGTACTCAATTTCACGTTCCATTTAACCCGAACATTCACTTTAAATTCATTGTATAATAATATTCCATATTTTTACCAAATAGTATAAATAAATACATAATACCATCCATCAATTCAATATAATTATCAAAGTTCAACCATATGAACTTACCTGGGTAAATTGTGGAACTTGTAGTAATTCAGGGACTATTCGACTAATTTCTTTTTTTCACATTAGCATCTAATTCAATTATAATTCACTTTACAATTTATGCCCTTCAATTTTCAAAATTACGCATTTACCCCAACTTTTACAATTTTTACAATTAAGTCCCTAATCAATTAACCCATCAATTGAGCTAATTTTTCTCAATTGACAATTTACCTAATTATTTTAGGCTACCATACAGCCATTAATATTCAAAATTTCAATACCAAACCCTAATTCTTAACCTTTCACAAATTGGTCCTAAAGTTAATATCTATTAAAATTACTAAATAAAATTATCACATAACAAAATTAGAGCTTTAATTCTATGTTAATTCATCATAAACACCAGCAGTTATCAATTGTAACTTTCAAAATTACCCATGAAATAAAAAACTAATGAATTAAATAGTTGGAGCTAATTGCAAAAGTCCTAAAAACACAAAAATTACAAGAAAAGAGCAAGAATTAAACTCACATGGTGCAAAAATATGAAAACCCCACTTAGAGGACCTCCTATGGCATTTTTCTGAAGATTTTTGAAGAGAATTTGTCTAGAATTCTCTTGTAAATTCAATTTCTAATTTTAATTTTGCAAAATTTCCAATTTTACCCATTGTTCACACTAATTTTTGTCATTTCTTGTACACACATGCCGTCAAACTTTATAATAATTTTATATTTGCCTTTTTGGTCCTCCTTTACTTAGTATTTAAACTATTTAATCATTTTAACAAGTTTTACACCTTTTTCAATTCAGTCATTTTTAATTAATTGACTATCGTAACGTTAAAATTTCCTAACGAAAACTTTAATAATAACTCAATGACACTTTGTAAATATTTATAAAAGTATTTACGGCTTGGTTTATGAAATCAAGGTCTCAATACCTCATTTTCGAGACTAATTAACCTAATAATTCTTTTAAACCACAAAATTCACTAATTCAAGAATATTTCTAAAATCACACTTGACTCATGAGTAATAATTATTAAAATTTTAAACTCAATCGTAGGATTTACTGGTCTCGAACCACTGTTTTCGACACCACAGAAAATTGGGCTGTTACATATTTTCTTTGTGCAAAATAGCATTTAAATGAGTTTGGTAAGTTAATATGTTAAATTGTGGAAACTTAGTAAGTAATTCATATACTTACTTTGTTAGTATTTTCTGTAGATTTTGAACTTTTGGAGCGTGTTGATCGGACCATCAGAGCTCACACATATCATCAACTATTATCGGTAGATTTTGAAGTCTTGTTTGGTGGTTATATGTGGCATGTATATAGGATGCTTAATTGTGAATGTTTGGACATGTTTTGTATTAGGTTGCAAATGCTTGTATATATAAAGTAGATATATGTTTTATAAGTTGGTTCTTTTGGTAGTGTATTATAGGTCATGTTGAATTAATACTTAGGTTGATATATGGTATGAAGTTGTGATGATAATGTATATAGTTCTTGATGTTTAGATAGATGGAATGTATGAATTTGTTAAGGTTGAATGCAAATTTATTTGATGATTGAATTGTGGTGTCAATGATGGCACATTGGTTAGGCACATAGGTTGTGTGTTTTTTTACATGTTTTAGTCTTGTTTGAAGGTGTTTTTGATAGTACATAAGGGTTGGTTTTAGACTTGGTTTGGTACCCAAGTGATGTGTGAAATTTGCCTTGCTTTAGAAGCAATTTTAGGTTTATACATCCTGGGGCACAGGTTGTCACACGGCCATGTGCCACATGCGGTGTGCTATATGCGGTCTCATCACACGGCCGTGTGTCATTTAAATTTTAAGTGCAAGATTGTTCACACGATCTCAGAGGGTTACACGGCCTGGAGACATGGTTGTGTGACCATACTTCAACTATACACACAGTCTGAGACACGGTCGTGTGGCCCTCTTTCGAATACCACACGAGCGGACACACGGGTTGGGACATGGCCGTGTGTCCTATACTTCGAATTGTACACGGTTGGCCACACGGCCGTGTGATCCCTATTTCTAAAATTTTTTGTTTTGTTTCAAATTAGCCTCTGAATGTTCCCAAACTATTTTTAGGGTCTCGTAGGCTTGGTTTAAGGCCCGTAAGTGCATTTATGCTATAAATAAAATGTGTATTTGAAGATTTGTATTTAATTTGAATAATTGTTTATGTTTAAAGTTAAATGATTTTAATTGTACTATAATACTTCGTAACACTAATCCGGCGATAGAGACGGGTTAGGGGTGTTACAGATACATTCCATAATAATTTGAGATATCTGAGAAGGAATACCTACATCTGAGAGGGTATCTTTTATGAACTCCCATTGTAGTCTATCATAAGCTCTTTCTAAATCAACTTTGATAACCATCCAACACTTCTTCCCTTTCTTGATTTGCATAGAATGATTAATTTCTTGAGCTATAAGGATATTGTCCATTATATTTCATCCAGCTATAAAACTGACTTGATTAGCCGCAATTAACTTCAGAAAGATAGGTTTGAATCGATTGACAATTAGTTTCATGACCAACTTATAGAGAACATTACAAAGTTTTGGTTGGACGAAACTGATTAATAGTTTCCGGACTTTGGCTTTTTGGGATCAAAACTAAAAGCGTCTTGCTAATACTGCGATCTATGAGTCAACCTGAAAAGATACGTCTCACCCATTCTTAAACCAAATGTTCAACCACATGCCATTGGTTTTGGAAAAAAATAGCATAGAAGCCATCTGGTCCCGGAGCTTTCAATGGTCTCATATCAAAAAGAACTTTTTGGATTTCCCTGTTAGAAACTTCCATAACAAGATAATCAAGAATAGAAGAATTCAATTTAGAAAATTTACCTGTCAAAGGAAAAGTACCTCGTAGGCACGTATTAGAAGAATACAGGTCTTTGAAAAAAGTAAGAGGCACATCTTGTAAGCGATACTCATCATAGCACCAAGACCCATTATCGATTTTTAGAGTCAAAATATGATTCATCTTACGTCTCAACAAAGCTTTACAATGAAAGTATTTCGTGTTCCTATCTCCTCGGACTAACAAATCCACTTGAGATTTTTGCCTTTAAAAAAGCTCCTTATTATCTAAAATGAGCTCAAATTTATCTCGGAGGTCTGGTTCAAGATCAAAAAGAGAATTTGACCATTTTTTTATCAAGAGCATTTTGGACGCCTTTAAGTCTTCAAGAGATTATATGCTTCCTTGCATGAATACTACTATAAATCTTCTTATTCCATCTCTTCATGTTCGAAGCAAGTGAATTAATGGAGTCTGTAATAGGAAGAGTGGGATCCCATTTCCTATTGATAAATGTAATACCCCAAAAATTTGGATGTTAGACTGTTGGATTCAGTCATAATTGTGTCTCTGTATCTATGGTTCTGTGCTCTATTTACGTGATTGGGGTTAGGAGTTCAAGTCGTATCTTTAAGAATTTTGTTATTTTAATTTAAAATAACCTCTATCCTTGAATGACATATTTAAGTTTAATTTAGTGTAAACCTATGTCAAGAATGAGCCTACTGACTCACTAGTTAAGACTCTGTATTTTGTTTGGTCCTGTGTTCGAGTCTCAGAGTATGCGATAGGGAACTTTTTTGCTAAATGCTAAGAATCTGAGTGGAAGTTAATTAATAATTAACGTTAGTTCTTCTTCTTCCATTTTTCCTCCCCTCTTCTTTCTTTTCTTCAATTTCTTTTCTTTTTTGGTCCTTTTTCTTTTCTTCTTTATTTTGATCACTGTCATAAGGAATACAGGACTAGTTGAAGTTACGTTGTTAGTTTTCTCAGTTGAAAGGTTATTAAGTAAGTTTCATTGTCAATCCGTTTATTTTCTGGGTTTTTTTTCCTTTTGTTCTTCATAGCATACTCTGAATTGGTTGTTTCGAGTGTATTATGTGAATCTCTGTAATCGTTGTTTTATGCGATGTCAAATTCTTAAAATTTATAAAAAAAAATGATCAAACCTGGAAACTAACTATGATAACGATTTAAGGCAAGCGCACCTATCGAACAATAGTATAGTTTAGGCAAGACCAGAATGTCGAACCCAAAAGAACCAAAAGTACTAATACTAACTCTCTTTTTATTATTTAGCCTAAGAATTAAGGGAATTGTTTATTTAATCTAAAATTAACTAACAACTAAACTAAAGACTCTAAGAAAAAGAAGAATGAAATATGGAAAATTACTTTGAGGAAAAACCAATTGATTAAGACGACACCTAAAGAAGAGTCCACCTAGACTTCACTTGTTATCTAAGTTTGAACCAGGCGGTTTATTCACTTGACTTGATCCATAAGATTCCCTAAGTTATATTAATCCCTCTCTCGAGATGACTAACGTCTAACCCTAGGTTGATTAATTGAAATCTCTTTCTAATTAAAACCCCTAGAATCACATTAACTCGTTCTATGGACTCCCATATTAGGTTTCACCCTAATCCGACAAAATCTCGTCACCCTATCTCTAGGCGTGCGATCAACTCCGCTTAATTATGTTAGATCTACTCTTAGGCAGGGACTTTTGCTCCTCCACCTAAGCACATCACACTTGAATTAATATCCTGGAAATATCTAAATAAGAATTAAGAACAAGTCAAATATTTATCATATAGTTCAACAAACGATAACAAGATTCATCTTAGGTTTCGTCCCCTTCAGGTATCTGAGGGTTTAGTTCATAACGATAATAAAAGAAAACATCTCAAAAGAAAAGATAAAACAAAACATAAGAAATCCTTAAAATCCCCTGAAGGAATTGAAGGAGAGATCCTCCGTCTTGAGCATAATTTCGGCTTCTTGAGATGGATCAACTGGCTATCTTCGAGTAATTCTCCACAAATCTGCCCTCTTTGGCCTAGCTGGACGCCCCCTGACTAAAGCCTTGGGTTCCGACTTTAGCCGAACTCTCCCTTCAAGTTGCCCCCTTAGGTGTTTATATAGACTTTGAACCTAAGTATCCTAATTCAAGTAGAATTTCTACTAGGGTGTTTGAATAGGCTTTGGAATGTGTTTCTTTGCCTCTAAGTATCCAAATATAAGTAAAACTCCTCTTGGCTGCGGCAGAGACACGCCCATGGCACACGCCCGTGTAAGTCGTGGCCAGGCCATTTTTGAGACTATTGAGTGAGGCACGACCGTGTGGCTTAGGCCCAGGCCATGTGGATTTCATGATATGGCCCATTTACTCCATTTTGGGCCCAGTTTCTGTTCTTTTCATCATCCGGTGCTCTCCTCAGTGTAAAACATGAAAACAAATGATTAAGAGCACCAAATTACATAATTCAAGGCTTAAATCATCCAAAAGCATGCTAAATGTGGGCCTAAAATATGTTACTTTTACGGTTTATCACTCTGACAATCAATCATTTGGTTTCCCTGTTAGGCAGGGATATTAAAAATAGAAAACCTCATCACATCAATTCGAGTAATCATCGTTGATCTGCGGTAAGTATTGATTTCGTTAAAAGTTCATGTCGAAACTTTTGACATAGGTATTTTGAGTATAATTGTGTATTGTTGTTGATAAAGTTGGTTGATTAAGTTATTGGATGGTCATTTTAGGCTTTAAAACTCTTCAACGTTGTTACCACTTCGAAATCATTTTAGGTGCGTACCGAAAACCTCAAATTTTGTGAATTTTAGACGTCAAAAAATATGGCTGATGATGCTACACGACTTTATGGTAGGCTGTGTAACACACTGTTTACCCAATTTGAGCCACACAAGCAGGGGACACGGGCGTGTGCCTTGGCAGTATGTGGGCATACTAGTGCAGGGTTCACACGAGCTAAGGATATTGGCATGTTTCTAGGCTGTGGGACTCATTGTTTGTAATTTAGAGACCACACGGACCAAAGACATGGGCGTGTGTCCCGGCCATGTACCTTATTGTCTGTGATTTAGGGTTACATAAACAGACCACACGGGTGTGTGAGTCAGTTTTGAAGTTCGTCTCTGGCGTCGTAAGTGTTGTTAACGCAAATGTAGGTCGTCCATAGTGTATATGTATGGTCCGAATTAGACAGTATGAATAGTATCTAATAATTTGAGATTGAGATTTTTATTATACAAATGTTTACAGAATATGAATGACTGTGTGTACATTTTGACATCTGTAATTGGAACGGTGGAAATGTGCAAGTGTACACAATCATAACAAGTAATAAAGTGACAAGTAAATGTCGAGTTATCGTACCCACAGGGATCTAAAAGAATTATTTATGAAAATGATTTCAAACACTTTGGTGATGGAAAAATATTTGATTTTGAGAAAATATTTAGAAACTAAAGAAAAACAAAGTAAAATAAAATAAAACAAAGTTCAAATGCACGATTTCAAAACTGGGTTTAATCAAGATGATATAATTGTGTTGGATTAATAACATTTCTTACCTTATAATTGTTAAGCTTGTGTTTATACTTGTTAAAACATGGCAACTCGGTAATTTGCTAACTTATGAACATACTTACAAATAAAAATCCATTCATCTCTTGTACATATTCCTATGTCAATTCGACCGATTAAACAGATTTATAAAAGTAAACATGTTATTGCACATACATACTTATTAAATTAAACAATCTCTCGCATATTCCTATGTCGATTCAAACGATTAATTCAACCTAATAAGCATATAAAAGATCATGTGAGGTAACAAAGTATCTTTACCTTGAAACAATTTAATCACAAAAATCCTGCAAGTTATGCAAGGCATATGTATCGTCAAATACAATGCTAATTTATTCTTTAGCTCCCTTAGAAGAATTAAACATGCACAGATTAAGTATTGTGTCCATTAATTACAATTTCAATGCGTTTAAATAATTAATTCATAAGCTATCTAAACAATTATAATGCCAGGCAACTTAACATGATTTTACTTAATCAAACATTTTACCGAGACCTTTAACAGCATAAACACAATTTTAATAATTTAAGAAGTCGAAATGCAATCAACCCAACACGAATTAAATTCAAGCTAAATTGATTAAATTAAACATTCCAACAGCATAAATATTCATAAACATGTTCGTCAAAACAACAACGAAATTTAAAGAGATAGGGAACAGGAGGCAAATCCAGTGTTTCTCCGTGGCTTGACTGATTGCTCCATTGTTCGTTCTTTGTTGGCCTCGGCTATGAAGGCGGCTTACAAATACTCCAATTGGTGCTCCGAATGGCGGGGAAAATACCTCTTTTCCAAGAGGGGAAATCGACATAAGAACACACCAAAAAGAAAATGGGACAAAGGGAATTGAGAGAAAATGAGAGAGGAGAATTGTGGAGGCTTGAGGTGTGTTTTGAATGAGCAGCTAGGGGCTGTATTTATAGGTGTTTAAGGCTGCTAAAAATAGCAAATAATAGCAGCAAAAGAGGCTCCATTGGCCGGGCATCCCATGTGGCAAAGTTGAAGAATTCAACTTTGCTAAATATAGTATGGGCAAATCTTTAAAGCCATGAATTTTGGAGGGGTTTGAATGGGATTTTGAAAGATCTTCAAGGGCTCCTTTGCAAGATGAATTAATCAGCTAATAAGCTGATTTGGGCCTTTATTGTGGACGGTTTGGGCTGCCCAATTTGTGGCTGGTTCGGTTCAACCGGTTCGGTTCAACTGATGTGGTTCAACTGGGCCCCTTTTTCATATTTAGTTAAAAATAATTTATTTAACCCAAATTAAATTGGAAATAAATTAAAATTAATTATATTATGATTAAATCTTCATAATTGGACCGTCTTGGGCTGGTAATAAGGTCGCCTTGACACTTCAAATCGCTTCTTGGTTTTATTCTTCGAGCAGTGTCTGCCGAGCCGATTTTTGCCCTTTGTGCGATTCTGTCGAAAATAGTCAAAATAACTCAAAATTAACCATAAAATTAATTAAAATTCTTCATGTTCATGTTTTTAGCACAATTTAATTATTTTATATTATTTAATTATTTTCCGACAAGAATTTACTCGAAACCACATGAATTTGGGTCAAAAAGGGCATGAAAAAGTATATAATTTTTTGTGTTTTCACACCCCCAAACTTAATTCATTGCTCGTCCCGAGTAATGCACAATTTTGAAAAGAATTTTCTATGAAAACACCTTTGAAAGATTCCTTCAAAACAACTTTTTTCTCAAAATTATGAATTTGGTATACTTAGGCTCAAAAATAAGAAATTTGATAGTTATGCTATTTAAGCATTCATATTGTTCAAATTACCTCCAACAATTATTATAATAGCAGAATTAGACTTAAATGTTTCTTAATAAAGACATGTTGTTCGCTACCAATTTGATTTTAATTCCTTATTCAAAAAGTAAACTGCAATCATCAAGCTTAACTAATGTCTTCATATGTTGAACAAAGCAATTTCTCTCCACTAATGTACGTAACATTGGAATTTTGAATCAATAGGTCTTCAATAAGGTTGTAACGTGGCTGGGCTTAGGGGTAGGTAAAAGATAGACAAATTTTTGGCTTAAAAACCCTAGACTCAGCTTAAAATTGAACCTTCGAAATTCTTACCCTTGATACACCAACTTTTGCTCTATCAAACATTTATTTCATTTTGAGTACATGTTTTTTTTTTTGAATTCAAACTCTAACTCGAGCACTTGCTTCATGTACTACGATTTTTCGAGCAATTGATACTTCTTTTCAACTCCCCCAAACTTATTTTCAAACGATCTCCTGAATAGTACTGAGTCTAGTGTTTGGGACAATTTTACGAGTAATGAAGAGAAAATTGATGGCTAAATACTGCTCAGGTCCAAATAAAATTAGGCCATATAGTTTGAAAATTGGGTTTCAAAGGATAATTTTATCAGGGTCAGCTTGAAAGGCTCAAACGGTCCAAACAACAGTTGCCTAAATCATTTTCAATACTCCATGTTTCCTAGGATTTCGCCTCAAGAGATTACTAAGTCAATTCTAAAGACTTAAGCTTTCATGCATGCCTAATTTTTTCGTAGGAAACTAAAAATTTTATGGTACGAATTTACATGCTTTATTTAAAAATACATTCACGTCTTTATTAAGCTAACATAATAAATTATTGAAATAATAGAACTTTATTAATACTGAAGTTTAGCATACTTAACAAAACTTCAAATTATTGAACAAAAATATGTCCTAATCATAATTAGAAGAAAATTTTATTCTGAGTGGAATCAATTCAAATTTTCGGTCCCCTTACTTAAAGTGAACAATGTCCTCATTGTTTAAAGTGAATAGATACTATACATCAGGTAGGATAGTTAGAAAAGAGGAGGTGAGTCAAATTGACTACTTAAGTACTAGGCTCTTTCTAAAATCCAATCCTAGACATGTATATATCTATTACCACACTTTAACTTTTGTGACTTGTTCAGATTTTACTCATGATTCCTATCTCTTGTTTTATTGTGCGAAAATAAAAATTGCTAATTGACCTAATCCTAAAATACTTAAGAAAGAAATAAACGAAAGTTGAAGTCCTCCCCTTTTTTATTTGTTCGCCGATCCTTCCGAATTTGACTCATCTTTTGCTCCATTAGTATTATCTTTGCATGAATCGCCTTGCTCCTTCTTTGATGATGACACCCATGGTTCAAATATGAAATTTGGAAACTCAGGCACAAAAATAAATGGGTCATTATAAGTTTTCTTGAGGGCACTTCTCATCGAGTCATCTCTTATTTTTGCATATCTCCAGTAGGCTTGTTGCTGCCATTGCATGTGTTGCATCAAGTCCATCAGCTTCATCAGCTCATCACGACGATCTGGGCTAGGCGGTGGAGCTCTAAACATTGCGAGCTCGTTATCAGGTTTAGCTTCTGGCTCCATTGGTTCTGCCTCGCTAGGGACTTCATTTGATTGCTCTGGTGGGATTTTAGTGGGTTCATCTTCTGCTTCTTCGGAGTCCTCACTTTCTTCAATTCGTTGCTGAAGAATAGAATCTCCAGCCACTCGGTAAAGGTCCCAATCGATGATTGTGCCTTGACTATACTCTGTCTTCTTTACGTCCGCAAGGAGTTTTGCTTTTAAGCACAGAATTGTGATTGTAAAAGGGAAATAGGCTGGGCCAGAACGTCTAACGGCACAATTTCGCATTTCTCTCAGGATGATTTGGCCCACATCAATGGTCTTTCCAGTTAGAATCGAGTATAATAGCACCATTTGCTCTAATGAGATTGTAGTCCCATGCGAACTAGGCATAAGGCTGAAATGAATGAAATAGGACCATACCTTCGCAAGTGGTGTCAAATACTCTCTTTGACATGTGTGGATTCCTTGCTTTGACATAGTCCACTTAGAACCTGGAACTGTGAGTTCTTCGAGGATTTCTTCCAGATTTTTAGGCTTAATATTGCTCAACAGAGAGGAATATTCATCGTTGTCGAAATCAGGTAATTCAAAGAACTCATTAATAGCATTAGAATTTATTGGTACCTTGATTCCTCGGACTGGAACTTCGGTCAATTCGCTTGAAGTTAAGTTCGCGTAGAATTGACGAACTAATTCCTCATCCACACTTGGTCTCTTTTCACAAAACAATTCCCAATTGAGGGCTTCAGCAACTTGACAAATACGTGCCATAAAGTCTCTGTAGTTGCTTTCCTTCAATGTGAAGCCTTTTTCTGGATGCATCTGTTGATTTTTGAAGATACTTTCATATCTTACTTTGGCTTCTTCACAGTGAAATTTGCTTTGTGTTTTGTCAATTTGAGCGGAGGCACGAGTTCTTTTACGAGTCATGATTAATCTGAACATAAGATGGAAAAAAAATAAAAATCAGTTAAAAATTTAATTAATAAAAATTACTAATATTTCAATAAATTGAAAAATTAACTAATTAAATAAAAATTAAATTTTCTTAAAAATAAAATTTAATAACAATTACTAATATTTCAATAAATTGAAAAATTAAGTAATTGAATAAAAATTAAATTTAAGAAAGAAAATTATTCTTACCACCTTTCTTGTAAATTTTAAGAACTCCTAAAGTAAAACTATACTAATGAATTAAAAGATGGAAAATTTAAAGGATTTTTGGCTTAGGTTGGGTGAGGGAGGAGGGCGCGCCTGTGCGCACAAAGCAGCAAGGTGCAGCGCAAGGCAGGCCACGGCTGGTTGGCGTGGGGCGATGGTGTCCAGCAGGCGCATGGGAAGAGTCAGCAGTGTGAGGCCCCGACCTGGGTAAAGGCTGGTGGCGTGCAAGTGTGCTGGAGCAGCCTGGCGTGTGCGGCGTGTGCTGGAGCAGCTGCTAGTCGATTGGTGTGCGGCGTCTGCTGGGGGCTGCTGCTGGCCGAATGAAGCTATGGCTAGGGGCTTTGCAGCACTTGATGCTTTGATGGATGGGAGTTTGAGTGATGAGTGAATAGGGTGGATCAATGGTGCAATTTATAGAGGGAAGAGTATAAACTAGACTAGAACTCTTAGAATAATTTAGGAATTAAAAATAAGATTTTAATTCTAGTTTTACTCATCATAAACAACAACTAATAATTAAATAAACACATTTAAATTATCAATTGCTATTTAATTATTAAGATAAATATAAAATAAAATTAACTCTAATCCTAAGTTAAATTGATAAAAGTTAATATATAAATTATAATACATATAATTATATATTAAAGTTTATCAATAATTTATGAAAATATAAATATTTATTTTAGATGCGTTTTAAAGAAAATATTTACAAAAAGAGGCACCTAGTTTTTATTATTTACGAAAATAGCAACCAAATTCTGAAAATAATTCAATTAAGTCCTTAGACTTAATGAAAATTTGAAATTGAGTTGCAATTAAAGACTCGAGTCAAAATTGACCTTTTTATTTGAAAAACCAAAAAATTATTTTGTTATTTAGGGGATAATTCCTTGGAAAATTATGCAAAAATCAATTCCTAGGAAAGATTGGAGGGGTCACAAGCGGTCCCGCTTAAGTTCCAATCTCCTAGACAGAATTTATTTAAGCATAATAAACCCGAAAATATACCCTAAATAATTTATTGAAAGCAATAAAAACTAAGGGTCAGATAAACTGAACGAGATTTTATCCCGTTCAGGGTTTTCTCCGTAATAATGTTTCAAACGCTGAGCATTGACTTGAAAATTACCTCTCTTACCTTGGAGTTCAATAACTCCGTATGGATAGACGCGATGAATTGTAAATGGACCGGACCAACGTAACTTTAACTTACCTGGAAAGAACTTCAATCTGGAATTAAATAACAAAACTTGCTAATCTGCTTCAAACTCTCGGACTCGGATATGCTTGTCATGCTATTTTTTGAGTCTTTCTTTGAGTAATTTGGCATTTTCGTATGAGAACATTCAGAATTCCTCTAGCTCGTTGAGTTGGAGCATTCGTTTCTCTTTAGTGAGCTTGAGATCCAAATTGAGTTGTCGAAGAGCCCAGTAAGCTTTGTGCTCTAACTCCAGAGGTAGATGACATGCTTTCCCAAAGACCAACCTGTAGGGTGACATTTCTAAGGGTGTCTTGTATGCTATTCTGTAAGCCCATAAAGCATCATCTAGTCTCTTGGACCAATCTCGTCGGTTCGAGCAAACTACCTTCTCAAGTATGCCTTTGATCTCCTTATTTGCTAGCCCAGCTTACCCATTTGTCTGCTGATGGTAAGCTGTAGCAACCTTGTGTTTCACTCCATGTTTGTCTAGCAACCATTTTAACCACTTGTTCACAAAGTGGGTCCCTTCATCGCTGATAATAGCTCTTGGGGTTCTGAACCTTGTGAACACATGTTTCTGCAAGAATTTCATCACAACCTTGGCATCGTTCGTCGGATACGCTTCAGCCTCGACCAATTTGGACACATAATCTACTGCTACTAATATGTATTTGTGACCAAAAGACGGAGGAAAGAGACCAAGAAAGTTAACACCCCAAACATCGAACAATTCTGCTTCAATGATATTCGTTCGAGGCATTTCATTTTTGTTGGTGATGTTTCCAACCCTCTATCATCAACCATAATTCTTTACGTATGCATATGCATCCTTGAATAGTGTTGGCCAAAAGAATCCGGCTTGCAATACTTTGGCCGCTGTACGAGTACCTCCGAAGTGTCCCTCACTCGGAGCTGAATGACAGTGGTATAAAATCTTCGGTATTTCATCTTCTGTCACACATCTTCTAATCATCTGATCTGCACACTTTTTGAACAAATATTGCTCTTCCCAAAAATAGTACTTCACATCGTGAAGAAACTTTTTTCTTTACTGATATGTTTTATCAATCGGCATCAAACCACAAGCTAAATAGTTAGCAAAATTAGCAAACCAAGGAGTATTATGGACATGATTTACCTTTAGTATGTGTTCATCTGGAAATGTCTCTTGGATCGGTAAAAGTGGAGAATTTTCCTCTTGCAGCTCCAATCTGGATAAGTGATCAGCTACTTGGTTTTCTACTCCCCTTCGATCTTGAATTTCTAGATCGAACTCTTGAAGTAGAGGCACCAGCCGGATCTATCTCGGCTTAGCATCTTTCTTGGCCAATAAGTACTTAATCGCGGAGTGGTCCGTATAGACAATCACTTTGGTGCCTACAAGATAAGATTGAAACTTGTCGAAAGCAAATACAATAGCAAGTAACTCTTTTTTTGTTACTGTATAGTTCAGTTGAGCTCCGGTTAGAGTTCTACTTGCGTAGTAGATAGGATGAAAGACTTTGTTCCTTCGCTGGCCCATGACCGCTCCAATGGCGAAGTCACTGGCGTCACACATTAATATGAATGGTGAATCCCAGTCTGGTGTGACGATTATAGGTGCCGTGACTAATCGACTCTTCAGATTGATGAGGGCTTTTAAGCAGTCCTCATCAAACTTGAATGTCGAGTCTTTCTCCAATAGCTTGCATAAGGGTTTAGCCACTTTGGAGAAGTCCTTGATAAATCTTCGATAGAAACCAGCGTGGCCCAAAAAGCTCCGAACACCTTTTACAGATGTTGAAGGTGGGAGTTTCTCAATAACGTCTACTTTTGCTTTGTCCACCTCGATCCCATGTCTCGTTATCCGATGGCCTAAAATAATTCCTTCTTGTACCATGATATGTCACTTTTCCCAATTAAGTACGAGATTTGTTTCTTCGCATCGCCTCAGTACTTTAGCTAGATTGGCTAAGCAATCATCGTAAGTATCTCTAGATACTGAGAAATCGTCCATGAAAACTTCCAAATACTTCTCAACCATGTCAGTAAAAAAGGCCATTATACATCTTTGAAATGTAGCAGGTGCGTTACATAAACCAAATGGCATGCGTCTAAATGCAAATGTACCGTACGAATAGGTGAATGTCGTTTTGTGTTGATCTTCTAGGGCTACCGTAATCTGATTACACCTTGAGTATCCATCGAGAAAACAGTAGTAGTCTCGACCTGCGAGTCTATCCAGCATCTGGTCTAAAAACGGTAGGGGAAAGTGATCTTTCCTAGTCGCCTTGTTCAGCTTCCGGTAATCGATACAGATTCTCCATTCCGTAACTGTCCTCATTGGTATCCACTCGTTGTTCTCGTTCTCCACGACCGTGATACCTCTTTCTTCGGCACGCACTGGACTGGACTCACCCATGAACTGTCTGAGATGGGGTAAATTATTCCCGCATCCAACCACTTGATGATTTCCTTTTTCACTACATCTTTCATGATTGGGTTCAGTCTCTGTTGTCCATCAATCGTTCCTCTCTCGCCATCTTCTAATATGATCTTGTACATGTATACAGATGGGCTAATACCGCGATTATCAGCTATGGTCCATCCGATATCCTTCTTGAATTGTTTCAAAACTATGATAAGTTTCTCTTCTTTTTCAGTAGTTAATTCAGCTGAAACAATCACAGGCAGAGTAGAGGCGTTACCTAAATAAACGTATTTTAAGTGTAAAGGTAATACCTTGAGTTCTAATTTAGGTAGCTCCTCGATTGATGCTTTTGGCTGCATGTAATCTCTTTTTTTTAATTCAAAAGATTCAAAACGGGATTGCAGATTAAATCCTTTTTGATAAGCTTCGATTGAAGCTAAGTATTTGTCCTCCTTTTCATCATTTAGGGAATTCGATGTCAAAAGTCTTTCCAATGGGTCATCAAAACAATTAAGTTCATTCTCTACTATTAATTCCTCTAAATCAGCCACTGCAGAGCAATCATCCATTGTGTCAGGAAATCGCATTGACTTAAAAACATTAAATGTTACCTGATCATCTTGTACACGCATAGCCAGCTCGCCCTTTTGCACATCAATAAGAGTCTTTCCAGTTGCTAGGAATGGTCTTCCTAGGATAATTGGCACTTCTTTGTCTGCTTTAAAGTCTAGAATTACAAAGTCAGCAGGAAAGATAAACTAATCAACACGTACCAATATGTCCTCGATCTTTCCTTCTGGATACGCTAAGGATCGATCTGCTAGTTGAAGTGTAACCGTAGTTGGTCTAACTTCTTCTATCCCCAACTTCTTAAATATTGACATAGGCATCAAGTTGATACTTGCATCTAAGTTACATAATGCTTTACCACAATAGTGTGACCCAATATTGCATGGTATGGTGAAACATCCAGGATCCTTTAATTTTGGGGGTAGTTTGTTCTGAAGATACGCACTACATTCCTTCATCAGAGCTACCGTCTCAAATTCTCCAAGTCTTCATTTTTTAGATAGGATATCTTTTATGAACTTGACGTAGTTTGGCATTTGCTCAAGTGCTTCGACCAACGGAATGTTGATGTGAAGTTGTTTGAGTACGTCAAGGAACTTCTTGAATTGAATCTCCTGCTTCGGCTTCTGAAGTCTTTGAGGGTAGGGTGGTGGTGGTTTCATTACTAGAACTGATTCTGGTTGATTCGCCTTTGGTGGTAATTCTGCATCTAACGAAGTTGTTGGATGATCAGAATTGACTGGTCCTGAGGTTACTTTGTCGGGTTTTACAGATTTTGGTTCTGGTGAAACTGAGGTTTCAACACTTGGTTGAACTTCTTCTTGAGCATCGGCTTGCTCCTTGTCAACTTCGACAGTGTTGGGCTCTACTATCTTCTAGCTCCTTAATTGCAACGCTTTACAATGTTCTTTCCCCGAATTTCTCAGATTTTTCGTGTCACTAGGTAAAGCACCTTGTGGTCGGTTCCTGAGTTCAGTTGCAAGCCGGCCTACTTGATTCTCCAAATTCTTTAATGTAGCTGCTTGGCTCTAGATTAAAGCATCATTCTTTGCTATGTATGTTTTTAGCAAACTCTCCAAGCTAGTGGATGCTTCAGCTTGGACTGGTTTCTAAACTTGTTGTGGAAAATTAAGCGGCTGGGTTGGTCTGGGTTGGGTGTAAGTGGTACTGGTTCCAGCCCCTTGGTTACTCCAGGAAAAATTCGGGTGGTTTCTCCATGATGGGTTATAAAAGTTGGATTGCAGCCCTTGCCTTCCTCGGTTTTGGTTCTGATTACCCATGTAGTACACGGATTTTGGGTTCAACGAACATTCCTCGAACAAATGTCCCTCCCCACAATAGACACAGGCTATATTCTCAAATTGATTAGGCGACTGTGCTGCAAAACTGTTAGACCCGTTAGTAGTAAGGTTTTTAAGCATTGAGGATATTGATGATACCTGAGATGCGAGTGAAGTAAGAGCGTCTACTTCATGAATTCCAGCGACTCGTCTTCCTGAGGCTGCACGACTGGTTGGCCATTGATAATTGTTGCTGGCAATCCTCTCAATAATTTTATAAGCCTCGTCATAAGACTTAGAAAAGAGAGCACCATTAGCAGAGGCATCCACTACTATCCTTGTGTGGGTGTTGAGACCATTATAGAATGTCTCAAGTTGAATGCAATGAGGGATTCCATGATGAGGGCATTTCCGTAATAATTCTTTAAATCTTTCCCATGCCTCATACAAGGACTCGTCATCCATTTGATGGAAAGCAGTGATCTCATTCCTCAGTTTAGCATTCTTGCTTGGCGGAAAATACTTCATGAGGAATCTCTCGGCTAACTCTTGCCATGTAGAAATGGAGTTTGGTGGCAATGAATTCAACCAGGCACGAGCTCTGTCCCTTAACGAATATGGGAACAACTTCAATCGTAAGGCATCTTCGGGTACTCCGGCTAACTTGAAAGAATCGCTCACTTCCATAAATAGTCTTAAGTGAAGATGAGGATCTTTAGTAGGCATTCCGCTGAATTGGCCCACTGTCTGAAGCATCTGGAACATGACCGGCTTCAGCTCGAATTGTTGTGCCTCGATTTCGGGTCTCCTAATACCCGGAATAAGATCGTTAAACACTGGCATGGCATATTGTCTTAAAGCTCTATCCCTATCATCAGTAATAAGGATAGGATAGGATTCTCAAAATTCATCTCTTCGGTCCTTCTCTGGTTCGCTTGTCTTCTTCATTGTCGAAAGGTCCGTTCTATTTCAGGGTCCACAGGGAGTAAGTCAATAATCTGCTCAATACTCATAAACACCTGAAATATTTACAGAAAAATTAATTAAGTTAAAATTTAAACAGGAAAATAAATAAACCAAAATGTAAAACAGATTCACAAATAATGACTTTGAAAAAATTGCATCCCAAGAACAAAGACTAAAAACTTGGAACGGTGGAAATGTGCAAGTGTACACAATCGTAACAAGTAATAAAGTGACAAGTAAATGTCAAGTTATCGTACCCACAGGGACTGTAAAAGAATTATTTATGAAAATGATTTCAAACACTTTGGTGATGGAAAAATATTTGATTTTGAGAAAATATTTAGAAACTAAAGAAAAACAAAGTAAAATAAAATAAAACAATGTTCAAATGCACGATTTCAAAACTGGGTTTATTCAAGATGATATAATTGTGTTGGATTAATAACATTTCTTACCTTAAAATTATTAAGCTTGTGTTTATACTTTTTAAAACATGGTAACTCGGTAATTTGCTAACTTATGAACATACTTATAAATAAAAATCCATTCATCTCTTGTACATATTCCTATGTCAATTCGACCGATTAAACAGATTTATAAAAGTAAACATGTTATTGCACATACATACTTATTAAATTAAACAATCTCTCGCATATTCCTATTTCGATTCAAACGATTAATTCATCCTAATAATCATATAAAAGATCATGTGAGGAAACAAAGTATCTTTACCTTGAAACAATTTAATCACAAAAATCCTGCAAGTTATGCAAGGCATATGTATCGCCAAATACAATGCTAATCTATTCTTCAGCTCCCTTAGAGGAATTAAACATGCACAGATTAAGTATTGTGTCCATTAATTACAATTTCAATGCGTTTAAATAATTAATTCATAAGCTATCTAAACAATTATAATGCCAGACAACTTAACATGATTTTACTTAATCAAACATTTTACCGAGACCTTTAACAGCATAAACACAATTTTGATAATTGAAGAAATCGAAATGCAATCAACCCAGCACGAATTAAATTCAAGCTAAATTGATTAAATTAAACATTCCAACAGCATAAATATTCATAAACATGTTCGTCAAAACAACAACGAAATTAAAGAGATAGGGAACAAGAGGCAAATCCGGTGTTTCTCCATGGCTTGACTGATTGCTCCGTTCTTCGTTCTTCGTTGGCCTCGGCTATGAAGGTGGCTTACAAATACTTCAATTGCTGCTCCGAATTGCTGGGAAAGTACCTCTTTTCCAAGAGGGGAAATCGGCATAAGAACGCACCAAAAAGAAAATGGAACAAAGGGAATTGAGAGAAAATGAGAGAGAAGAATTGTGGAGGCTTGAGGTGTGTTTTGAATGAGCAGCTAGGGGCTGTATTTATAGGTGTTTAAGGCTACTAAAAATAGCAAATAACAGCAGCAAAAGAGGCTCCCTTGACTGGCCATCCCATGTGGCAAAGTTGAAGAATTCAACTTTGCTAAATAGCATGGGCAAATTTATAAAGCCATGAATTTTGGAGGGGTTTGAATGGGATTTTGAAAGATCTTCAAGGGCTCCTTTGCAAGCTGAATTAATCAGCTAATAAGCTGATTTGGGCCTTCATTTTGGACGGTTTAGGCTGCCCAATTGGTGGCTGGTTCGGTTCAACCGGCTCTGTTCAACTGATGTGGTTCAACTGGGCCCCTTTTTCATAATTAATGAAAAATAATTTATTTAACCCAAATTAAATTGGGAATAAGTTAAAATTAATTATATTATGATTAAATATTCATAATTGGACCGTCTTGGGCTGGAAATAAAGTCGCCTTGACACTTCAAATTGCTTCTCGGTTTTATTCTTCGACGATGTCTCAGAGCCGATTTTTGTTTGCTTGTGCGATTACATTTAAAAATAGTTAAAATAACTCAAAATTAACCATAAAATTAATTAAAATTCTTCATGTTCATATTTTTAGCACAATTTAATTATTTTATATTATTTAATTATTTTCCGACAAGAATTTACTCGAAACCACATGAATTTGGGTCAAAAAGGGCATATAAAAATATATAAATTTTCGTGTTTCCAGTAATCTGCAACTACATTGGGTGGAAAGTCATGTAAAGAAGGAAGTGATCCGTTCTGATTCGGTGGCTAGACCACTACTCATAGGTGAAATCGACGTTATTCGCCTATTGATTTGGCAGCTAAGCTGCAAGTATTTTGAAAAGTGTCATACCGACACTAAGCGATATGTAGGGCGGATAGGTGTTCAATACCTTAAACGGTGTGTTGGGATGGTAGGAGATGGTGTGCAGAGGATAGGGGTAGGAATAATTGCATCTGTTACTAATTTTTTCAATATCTAAACTGGAATTATTCTATTTTAAAATTGATACGATAAATCCATACTGAATGTCTTCTAATTTTGATTGCAACCTGATATCTGATAACTATTCTTGTAATTGTGCTTTAGCTAAATCTATTACTATTATGCACTTGGTTCACAACTCATTTTGTATTAACTGAATTTTAGATGGGTCACAGATTTGATTGGGTTGGCGTTGTGGAAAATCGGTCAATCACTTTATCAACCTTTAAATTATACTATTAGTAAATTTCAATACTCTTTAGTAGTAAGATGTTTTATGATAGTTGAATGATTGGTTGATTTCTATGATTGCTATGACGTGTTGAATAATATCCTTTTAAATGTGGGTTCTAGTATCGTTACTGTAACTCTCCGGACTTGGTCTTGACGTCTAAGCCGGGTTTGGGGTGTAACATTTAGTGGTATCAAAGCCAGTTTAGTCAACACTCGGATTGTGTTTTGGGCTCACAATGTGTTGCAAAGGGTAGTTAAATGAAAATAAGATATCTGAATTATTCTGAAAACTAATTTTTGTAAATGCCTGAGCCTCTAGCGCCGAACCTATAAGTATTTCTGCACCATTGTCGCGACTAGTAGAGATACTATAGTGATTAAACTACTATCTGGTTAAATACTCTGATATGAGCTGTTAGGAGCTTTTAAGCCTCAAATGGATTTGTGCACTCTGATATTGTAGATAAACTGATATTATAAGTTTGTGTGGTTGTCGTGGACGTAAGTCACATGGGCGTCGTGGATGCCGAAGAGCTTGAGCAGAGTCATCCTCTATGGGTAGCATGCCCAATCTAGAGACTAGCAAGAGAGTTGCTACTCTTACTGAGACGGGGTCCCAAACTCTGACGACCGGGGACGATGCACTATCTCAGGCTATGATTTGGGCGTTGGAAAAGGTTATTAGGACCCATTCTGGATTTGGAGGCCGAGGGTCAATTACTGAGTGGCTCCTGTTGAATGGTGCTGAGTTGTTTAGGGGTGTCATTGGAGTCGCCCCTACTGTTACTGAATATTGGTTAGAGGCCATCGAGCGTATCATGGCCGATATTGATTGCGCTCTCGCTCAGAAATTGAAGGGTGTTGTCCCTACTCCAAGACGAAGCCTACTAATGGTGGCTGACGGTTGAGCAAGGTACTCAGCTTGAACAAGTTGACTGGGAGTATTTCAAGAACGCCTTCTAGAGTAAGTATGTGGGGGTGAGTTATGTGGAGCGAGTTATGTTGAGGCTTGCCAACGTGAGTTTTTGAGCCTGGTTCGAGGCGACCGGTCTGTGGCCAAGTATGAGGTCGAGATTCGAAGGCTAAACAACTATACACAAGCTCTAGTAGCGTCTGACGATGATAATGTGTGAGATTTGAGGAATGTTTACGTTATGATCTGTAAGTTCTGATAGCTCCTCAGGGGGAGCGGTTTTTTAAAACTCTAATTGAAAAGGCTAAGATCGTGGAAGAGGTAAAGCACTTTGAGCACAAGAGGCACGACCTCGAGAGAGATCAGAGTAAGTCTAAGAGGGATTCGGGTTCCTCTAGTTCTGGAAAGCGCTCTAAGAAACGGGTGAGGTTTGACTGGCCTTTGAGACCGAGTCATCAGCTGCAATGATCGAGATTCAGCTTTGTAGTAACTGTAGGAAGTGCCATCCGATAAGTACTAGAGAAGATTAGGAGCATGCCTCCGTTGTGGGTCGATAGAGCATCGGGTTAGGGATTGCCCCCGTCAATAATATCAAGTGCCAGTTGGGGCATAGACTACAGCTCAGGGTTCTGTTCAGCCTCCGAGAGTGGTTTAGCAACCACCTAGGGGTCGTGGTGCTGGTAGAAGAGGTAACGATTCTAGTAGAGGGCAAATGGCATTGGGTAAATATGCGAGTCAGACTGAGGCACGACAACCTGCACTGGTTTATGCAGTGAGTCGCCGAGAGGATAGTGATGATGCTGATGTCATAACAGGTATATTATTTATTTATTCTATTTCGTATTTCACTCTTATTGACATTGAATCTACTCACTCATATATAGCTAGTACTGCTAGAGAGTTTTCTGTGATTAATCCTTTGGGTTAGTCAATGCGGGTTGACAGGGTATTTAGATGAGTACCCTTAGAGATTCAGATTATGGTATTCCTGGTTGACCTAATGGAGTTTCCTTTTGATAAATTTGATCTGATTCTAGGAATGGATTGGCTCGTAAAGTATCAGGTCAATCTAGATTGTGCATATAAGAGATTTATTCTAAGGATGGATGAGAATGTCAATGTTGTCATGGTTGGTGAGCGTCGCGATTACCTTTTCAATGTAATGTCTGCCCTTGTAGCTAATAAGCTAGTTCGAAAAGGGTACAAGACATACCTTGCTTACGTATCAGACTCTATTCCTCCAGAGCTTTCTGTAGGAGACATTCGTATTGTAAGAGACTTTTCGGATGTTTTTTCCTAAAGAATTACCTAGAATATGTTCGGATAGAGAGGTTGAGTTAAACATCAATTTATTATTGGGTACTGCATGGCACCGAAGGAGTTGGCAGAGCTGAAAGCTCAGCTCTAGGAACTTCTCGACAAAGGGTTCATCTGACCGAGTGTGTTTCTGTGGGGGCATCGGTATTGTTTGTTAAGAAAAAGATGGATCGATGAAGATGAGTATTAATTACCGACAGTTGAACAAATTGAAAATCAAGAATAAGTATCTGCTACCGAGGATTGACGACTTATATGACTAATTTCGTGGGGCATCCAGTTTCTCTAAGATTGATCTCCGTTCTGGTTACCATCAGCTCAAGGTTAAAGAGACTAATATGTACAAGACCACCTTCAGGACTCGTTATGGGCACTACGAGTTTCTAATGATGCCTTTTTGGTTGACAAATGCCCCGGCGCCCTTTATGGATTTAATGAATCGGGTGTTCCAATCATATTTGAATCAGTTTGTGGTAGTTTTTATTGATAACATATTGATTTATTCCAAGATCGAGTCTGAACATGGTTGTAGTCAGCCCATTTTGCCCGGGCCCGTTTAGAAAAAGAAAAACAAAATAAAAAATAAATGTCCATTTTTACAGTCCTTTTACAAATAACCCAATCCAGAGGCCCAATTCCTAAACAGACTACCTAGAAACCCAAACTAGACCCGTAGCCCACTTATACCCTTAGCCCAAAACTAAAGAGACCCGACTTAAACCTAAGCAGACCTAACCTACCCAGACCCAGGAAGCCCAAAAGGGCCCAGACAGTAAACAAAGTCAAGAAACCTAGGGTTTCTTGACTACCCTTGCGCCGCAACCTCGCGCCCTTGATAGCGTCGCAATCCTCGCGAACTGCGCACCACCGCTGGACTTCTTGCTCCGTCGTGAGATCCTCACCTTTGACCTACACAGAAAAGGAAGGAACAACAACAAAATATGGCAAGACATGGGACAAAATGTTTATTTCCTTCTTATTTTGTTTATTTAGAATGCTATAAAAGCCTTACACAGATCTGTAAAAATAAATACAGAGAGAAATACATCCATACAAAAAAAATACAAAGAAATAAAATACAACAGTTCGTTCACAGAGGTGATTTCCCATTTTATTTCGTTTATTTTTTTTCTTTTTTGATCTATTTTTTATGTAAACATACTATTTTTAAAAAACATAATAAAAGGAAAAGGGTTTACCTGCGCAAAAAATCGAGGTTTTAACCTCTGGCCACCGTCAGTGGTGGTGCGTGTGGCGCGTGGGGAATGGTTGCCCGGAGGTCCGATGATCGGAGCATGAAAGGCTTCAGAGGATTTTTGAAAGTTTTTTTAAAAAAAAAACAGTTTAGAAATTTTTTTTTAATTAAAATTGACTTATATAAGCCAAAGGAACGACGTCGTTTTGAGGTGGTCAATTAATGACAAAAACGACGCCGTTTTAAGGTATATGACCCGCGCGTTGACCCGAAAACCCGGGGAGGATCCGCGTGTTTTTGTTTAATGGTCTAATTGTCATTTTAGTCCTTCCTCAAATTTTTTATTTTGTTTAATTTATTTTTTATTTTGTTTAGGAGATAGGGCATAATTGCCTAATAGGTCCCTGCATTTCGGCGCGCGTTCCAATATCGTCTTTTTTTGTTTTTTTTACTTTAAATTTTTATCATTTTAATTTAATCCTTACTCACTTTTTCTATTTCTATTTCTTTTTATTCTTATTCTTAATTATTATATATATTAAATTATTATTTATTATTATTTTTTAGTATTATTCATACATTGTATATTATTTTAGTTATTATATTATATTTTTATTTTATTATATACTATTATATTATATTTTTTATAACATTTTAAATTATTTTATTCTTAATGTTACATGTAATTTCGCATATTGTTTATTCTTAAATACGTAGTTTTATATGTATTAGATTATTATAAAAATATTTTTATTTAAAATCATTTATTTATTTCAAAACCTATTTTATTTATTTACTCAAAATATATACTGTTTTTCTATCCTTTTTTATATTTTTGCAATATTTATTTATTATTTGGTATGTATAATTGCATGAAAGGTTTAATATTGCATGAGAAATTTCCATGTTTATTTTTTTATTTTATTTGGGCATTTATTGTTTTATATATTCTATTTTTTATATACTCTTTCAGTTATTTATGATTGCCTTAATATAGATATATTTATTAGTTGTTATTTTATATTTTTATTGTCTATATTAGTATGAAATATTAGCATATCATGATTGTTTTTTAATATTTATGTTTGATAATGTATTAATATGATATTTTCATAGATCATCGTTTTAAAATAAAATCCATTTTACAAAATTATTATATTTTACCTAAAGGTTTTAAAATAATGTAATGTTTTATATTTAGAAATTCGGGAAATAGTGCCTAAGGTGCTGGGTTTCGATTTTTCGTTTGACTAAATAACTAAATATCCTTTTATTAAAATTTTTGTAAATCATGAGATGATTTTAGTTACGAGGGTTTACAAATATCGTGTCTTAACGTGCTGGATGTGATGTTTGTATTCTTTCGAAACAAAGAAATCTCAAGATTTAAATCAAATTGTTCAGGTTTTTTTAGTCATATTTTAAATGTTTATTAAATTGCAAACATTTGGACATGATTCTATCGATTAGGTACCAATTTTTGGGCGTTATGAGGGTGCTAACCCTTCCTCATATGTAACTGACTCCCGAACCCGTTTTCTTGTTTTTCATGGGCCAAAAATTAAATGTTTTAAAATAAAATGTTTTGTAAGGTGATCCAATCACACCTAAGTAAAAAGGGATTGGTGGCGACTCCATTTTCGTTTTTTAAGTCGATCCCTGTTTTTAACCAACTTTAAAAATGGTTTCGACAGCTTGGCGACTGCACTGGGTACCTAAGAGAGTCAAGCCGTAAAATTTATTATTTTCTGTCCTTTGTCGGAAATTTGAAGATTTGATTTGAAAATTTAAAAATTTTGATTTGAACATATGATTATTATTTTCTTGCACACATTGCACTACATGACCGTTGTGGTCGCGACTTTAAGTGGGAGCGAGAAGCTATGCCTTCATGAGGTTTTCACCTCCGCATGGGCTAGTGGATTGCTTTCGGGATACATCTGTACCTATGTCTTCGTGAAGTTTTCACTTCCGCATGGCCATAGGGAAATGTATTCCCCTGAATTGAACTCGATCTATATGAGCCTATAATGGGTGAGGATCGAGGAATCTGCTGGTTCGCCTCAACTTTAGAGCTAAACCACATATAGAAAACCTAGGTTCTTACCCTAGGTTGAACTATGCTAAACCCTAGTGGTCACCCAGATAAGTGCCCTATTCTATTATTTATTTCTTTGTGCTAACATGTTCTCTTCTGTTTTGATTGTATTGCATTCACATCATAGAAAAGAGGTGTTGATTCAAGTTCGATTGCTAAATAGAAAAGTTTGTCATAAGAAAATGGATTTCTTGATAAAGTGAATTATAATACAGTCGTCCGAATATGGTCCAAGTAAACACAATGAGAAAAGATTGATAGCCCGTGAAGGAATACAAGACTTTATTGCCCAAGGATTCAAGCTGACTAAGACTATTCGAGAATCACCACGTCTCAACTTTCTTGAAGAGGCTAACAAGCACTATAGAAATAAGTGAGTAGTGAGTCGCGGCCCAGATCAAGCAAAAAGGAGCTAATGAAGGCATCTATTAGATGTTTGGTAGATTTGACCTTTGCGAAGAAAGGGATTGATGTTTTTTGGAATATGAGGGCAAGACCATATATGTAATCCATTTTATGTAAAGAAATTTGCTTTCTAGAAAAGATTTTCTAATGGAATTGAATTCAGAATCAAAGTCTCTCTTTCTTTGCATTCATGCATTTGCATTACATCACATCATATGCATTTAAGTCCATAAAAAGAGTCTAATTAGTTGAAATTATAACATAAGGAGAAAAGAGAAAGAGGGAAAGAAAAATCTGGAAACTGAACACCGTTACGGTACGCGTGCCAAGACAAAGAAAATGGATCAAAGACTTGAACAAATTCAAAGAGACATGCAAGACCAGATGCAAGAGCAATTAGCAAAGCTCCAATAGGAGATGAGAGACCAAATGCTGGAAGCCCAAAGAAATATGATGGCTCAAATAGCTCAGCTACTGAATGGGGCGATTGTAACATCCTAGATTAGGGGTTATGCGTTTGTGCATAATTCATGAGTTAGTAGGTTTTGGCAGTGTTTGGAAGTGTATTAAGGGTTTTTAAAATTTTAGGATGGAAGAAGAAAGCTTTGGAAAATTATTGGTTTTTAAGTAAAAGGGGAGCTAGGTAAATGAGGCTTGAAAAGAAACTCAGTGTGAAGAAGCATGACACAAGAAACCATGTGGTAAAATGGCATGTTTTATGAATTATGAATGTGTTATGTGAATTCTAGAAATAAGGAAATATGGAAATGTAAGAAATGTAAGAAACGTATGGAAATGTAAGGAAATGTAAGGAATGTATGGAAATGTAAGGAAATGTAAGGAAATGTATGGAAATGTAAGGAAATATATGGAAATGTATGGAAGTGTATGGAAATGTGTGGAAATGTATGGAAATGTGTGGCAATGTATGGAAATGTAAGGCAATGTAGGGAAATGTAAGGAAATGTATGGAAATGTAAGGAAATGTAAGGAAATGTGAGGAAATGTATGGAAATGTAAGGAAATGCAAGGAAATGTAAGGAAATGTCTTGTCTTGGAAATGTAGGGAAATGTCCTGAAAATGTAAAGGAATAAAGAGGAAAGTGAACATTTATGGAAACTAGGAAATGTAAGGAAATGATTCAAAAATGGAAAGTGAATATTTCTGGAAACTTGGAAATGTAAGAAAATGGCAAGTTTACAGAGCCGATCGAAAATTTTAGGAAACTTAGAAATGACTTAGAAATGTCAAGTTTTAAAGTTTAAAATAGGAAATTAAGGCAAGGTGGCCTTAAAAGAAAAAGTTGGTGAAATTTGACACATAAACAGGCTTGGAAAAGTGGCTTGAAGATGTCACTTAGGGCCTATGGAAATGGCACCATGTGCAAGAGGAATGGGCCTGAGTTCGAGTCACTTGGGAAGCAAATAAAGGAGGTTTTATTTTTGCTTCCAGAAGACTGAGGTGGACGGCACATGCTTCTAGAAAAGAGGTGTTTTATTTTCATAAATATTCGATTAAAAAGGTGATAAGTAAAGGATTTTTAAATTGGATTATTTAGAAGAGATAAATATTGGATTAAACTCATTTATTTATGATAATTAAAGGATAAAGTTATCAAAATAGAAGAGTGGTGGCCAATTAAAGGACTCTAGCTAGTAATTTGGCTATAAAAGGAAGAGTAAGGCTATTCTTCATTCATTCTTTTCTCTTCAAGAAAACCTCTGCCAAAATTCTCTAAAGTTTCTCCTATTCTCTCTGCCGAATTTTCTCTGCCATTATTCTCTTTTTCCCTTTTCTTTTCTTCTTCTCTTTTCTTCTTCTCTTTTCTTCATTTGTCAAACCGAAATTCTGCCAAAGCCGAATCGTTGTGGTGACAGAAGGAGTTGTCGATTTCACCAAGTAAAGGTAAGATCTAGATTTGGTTCTTATTCTTTTAGGCTTGTCTAAAACGGAGATTTAATCTCTACTATTGTTTAATGGCCGAATCTACAAGGGATTTCTCAAGTTTCTATAACTGACGAATACAAGGAGGAATCTTTCGGGAATTCAATGATCTAAGGTAAGATATATGAATATACGGTTAAGGGTTACGATTTATGTTTTTAATGTTGGATTAAATCTAACATGAAGTATTAGGGATTTCGACAGTCATATAAGGCAAGGAATCCTTTTCAGATTTGGAAATCACAAGGTATGTGTTTAAGATATTCGGCAAAGGCTATTTTAAATATTTAGATTTATTATCAGAAGCCGAAAACTAACCTGTGGAGTAATATAGTGTTTAGCCGAATTCATAAGGGAGGAATACAAAGATTCGGCACTTGATTCTTAAAATCAATTCAGTAACAAGGTAAGTAATACAAATCCTAGTTGTATTTGGAAAAGTGGCCGAATGGTCTTTTAAAGTGATTAACTTATGTAGGATTTGAGATCTAAATCTGTGTTCGATTCTCTTCGAGATTTCAAGGAACCTATTAAGCGAATAAGGTGTGTACTCACACTAACTTTCAATATATATATTGGCAATAATTGTTTTAATATATGAATGTGTATAAGAATAAGAATGTGGCTAAGTACCACAAATGTGGCAAAAGTACCCAGGTACGTTTCCTACTTTTTGATAGGATTATGAATGTGTTATATTCTAAAAAGTGACATAATGTGAATTTAAGTATGATATGACTGATATGTAATAATTGGGGCATTTGGGATATATGTGAAGGGAGAAAGTAAAGGTGATGACTACGGTCTCACCAACGAAGGTGCTGACTTCGGTCTCACTAACGAAATATGGTGGCTACGATCCCATTAATTGAATATGGTAACTTCGGTTACATTATCTGAATATAGTGTCTAAAGACACAATGTAAGTGGGCGATGAGCACGTCGACTGCAGCGATTGCCTTCGATGGTGTGTAGCGGATGGAGGGTCGACTTAGTAGTCCCCACGGTGTACAGGTTGGTACGGGTGGTGTGTAGCGGATGGACAAATAGGCTTGGGTTTGGGTTGCATCATCCTTTATTTTGTATGAACATGAAATTGATATGACTTGTATGCCTGATTTGTTGAAAATTAGTAATGTGTACACATTGAGTGCAGGACTCACCCGTTGGAATTATTTTTCGTGTGATGAGCGATAATGGACCGGTCGGCGGGAGCTAAAGGTGGCCATGCAACACTTGAAGAATTTATTAGAATTTGGACTCTACTTAAATTTAGTACTTTAAATTTTATTTTGGGTTTGAATGATGTAATAAGGCCATAAGGCCCAGTTGGATTTTCTTTACTTCTGCTTATTTTTATTTGATTATGATACAACTTATTTTTGATTAAAGTTAAGTAAATTTATTCCTTTTAAAATAATAAACCCTAAAATTATTTTGTCACCTTATTTAAGTTGGATTTTCAAAATTTATTAAATGGGTTCCAATTTAAGCCCAACCCAAAACGAATTTTTCTTAATTACACAAATTTTCTCTAAGTTATTCAGGACATTGAAAACAGATTTACTTAAGGAACATACCAGATCCGGTTCAGGCTCGTGGGCCGGGTGTGGGGTGTTTCAGCGATAGACAAAGGAAAATGTCCCATAGTTAATGCTGAAGACAATAAGGGCTTTCCTCGGGGTTTCACCCCACCGCATGTACAACCTGAGGAGTATCCCCAAAGGCCACTTGTCACGATTAGGCCTCAACAAGGGCAAGCTGATACTAGACCACCCATGAACTTTCACGTTGGCTCAGGATCTAATCCAAGAGATAACCCTGCTAATCCTGCTATCCCTAACCTAGACATAGCAGAGAGGGAGGGGATAAGAAACTGAATCCTCAAGACAGTTAGAGCATCGCTATAGATGCTTAGAAGAAAAGTTCAAGGCTTCAGAAAATGCTAATAATCATCATGGAATTAATGCTAAAGACTTGAGCTTGGTTCTAGATTTGGTGCTTCCTCACAAGTTCGAAATGCCAGAATTTGAGAAGTACAATAGGACCAGCTGCCTTGAAGCCCATATTACTATGGTCTGTAGACGAATGACTGGCTACATTAACAATGATCAACTCTTGATTCATTATTTCCAAGACAGTTTGGTAGGGGCAGCGTCTAGGTGGTATAATCAACTCAGCCGTGCTAAGATTAACTCTTGGAGAGATCTAGCCCAAGCCTTCATGAAGCAATACAATCATATCGCAGACATGACGCCTGACGGAATCACCTTGCAAAACATGGAGAAGAAGTCAAATGAAAGCTTCAGGCAGTATGCACAAAGATAGAGGGAGGTTGCCATACAAGTTTAGCCGCTGCTTTTAGAAAAGAGACCACAATGCTTTTCATCAATACCCTAAAAGCTCTATTCATTAACCATAGGTTGGGGAGCGCCACCGTAAGCTTTTTAGATATAGTAATGGCTGGCGAGATAATTGAAAATGTGGTAAGGAGTGGGAGGATAGACACAGGAGAAAGTGCCAGAAGATCAGCCCGAGAAACAACGAAAATGAAGTGAGTACCTTGAGCAGGCATCCCAAACCAGTCACCGTAAGCCAGCCAAAGGCTGTAACCACTAGCTATCAACGCTCTTCAAGATAGGAACCCAACTCGAGGCCAAATATAGAAAAGCTCCAGTTCACACCCATCCCGATGACATATAATGAGCTGCATCAGAATCTTTTTGATGTGCATCTCATGTCTCCATCCTACTCGGAACCTGTGCAACCTCTGTTCCCAAAGTGGTACAATGAGAATGCCCAAGCGAGTACCACGCGGGAATAACGGGTCACTCAATTGAAAACTGTACTACATTTAAAAATTTGGTCGAAAGGTTCATCAAAATGGGAATTGTGAAGTTCGACAATTCATCAGAACCTAATCACTTCGACGAGGTAGTAAATGCAATAATTGAAGGAGGATACAAGAAAGTTGCGACTCCTTGAAGAAATCAAAAGCGAAGAGGGAACCGGGGAACGAAGTTTCCAAACCTTAGTGTATTTGGGAGTGTTTTGAATACTGGGACTGTGGAAGAGATCCCTGTATTTTTAGAGTTAATCTAGATTAATATTCAACACACACATTGTTGCCTTAAGCCTAGAGGCAATAAAAATCCTTTTGTGAAATAGGCTCGTGTCTGAAATTTTTATTTCAATAAAATACATCTTCTTGAACATATATTCTTTTATTCTTTCCATGTATAGATTCTTTTATTTTTGGATTTTCTTTTATTCTTTCATGATCATACAAACAATCACTCCTTGAATCATTTATTCTTTGGAATCTTCTTATGAACCTGCAATAGTATCTAAATATCAACGATGTGAGCAACGCCGTTACTGACTCAGAGTTTCCTTTCGAGTAAGATATGTGTTTAGAAGGATCTCAAGACTTTGAAGATGACAAAGATTGTAATCTATCTTCTAACTTGTTGAGGATGGTAGAACATGATGAAAAATAGATCCTACCTTACATAGGGTCAGTATACATTGCGAGCCTAGAAAAGGGGTGAAGATCGAAGTCCAGATCACCACAGAAGTAAGGCAGGACATCATTAAGTTATTTTCAAGAATTCAAAGATGTTCTTGCACAATCATATCAGGACATGCCTGGACTACTCAGATATGGGTACATTGAAATTTTAAAAGAGGTCCATAAGGGTATCAGAAGGACACATGCTAAAGGTTTTACAATAGTCAAGCTAAGCATGAGGTTTGGGTATTGTTAATCTACATAGAAGGGGATGGTATCAGCTATGACGTATTTACGGAGACAAGATTCATGTGCCTTCTCCATTGTTTCACAAATTTTCCATATGTGGGGCAGGGATGTGATGGGGCCAATCTCGTCAAAAGCTTTTAGATTCATCGTCGTAGTTGTCGTTTACTTCACTAAGAGGGTGGAAGTAGCTTCATATGCCAATGTTACAAAGTCGATAGTCATCAAATTCTAAAAAAAAAAGAGATCAGACGCCGACAAAGAAATGCCAAAAATGACAAAGTCAAAAGTTTGTAGTCTGTTCAAAGATTAGACGCCATATCATAGAGTAACAAAGGCAGCCAAAAAGAAAAAACAAAAAAAAAAGGATTGTAGAAAAGATGACTGGAACTTGTAAAGATTGGTATAAAGAAGTTACCATTTACCCTCTGTTTTATCGAACGCTGATTAGAACCTTCGCTGGAGCAACACATTTCTTATTGGGATAGAAACAGTTTTGCCAATTGGACCTAATCAAAGGAAAAAAGGTTAAAAGTTATCCATCATGGTCAAATGCGGTGAGCTTACGACAAAGAGGTTTATCCTAGAGGATTCCACGAGGGGAACCTGATCTTTCTTTTACAAAAAAGATTTCAGAGAAATGCGGATGCCAAACTGGGAAGGACCTTATGTTGTAAAGAAGGCTTGTTCCGGAAGAACATTGATATTGACCGAGATGGATGCTAAAGACTTGCCCAATCCGGTAAATTCAAGTTTAGTCAAGAGGTATTTTACCTGAAAGGGAAAAGGCCAAGGTGAAAACCTGCAAAGGGCACCTTGGGTTCAAATTCAAGTTCTAAAAAAAAAACAAAAAAATGAGAGGCCAAGGCGAAAACCCGCAAAGGGCGCTTTTAGACCAAAGGGGTTTTGAGTCGAAAACCCGAAAAGAGCGGCTCAAGTTTTGATCAAAGATAGGGCATGTGGAAGTCTGGCTATGCCTGAATGAACAATGAGGAAGTATGCTACGTCTTGGGGCATTGACAAAGTACTTCGAATCCTCTAAACACGTATTAAGCTCAAAATGGCCCTCAAGAAGTTTGCACAGAGAAGCTCAGGCTACGATATCTGGGGCACCTAGCTTTTATCTTACCTAATTTTAATTTGCTATCCTTGATTACTTTATTCTTTTCAAATATACACTTCAATCAATTTTCTTTTATGGTCTTGGTTATCTTTGATTACTTTTTTCTTTTCAAGATACACCTTGATTTATTTTCTTTTATTACCTTGGTTATCTTCTAACTTATTTGTTTCGAGCAATGCTCTTGATTATTTTCTTTCTCATCCATTGTTGTGATCTTTTTCAAGCATTTTATATTGAAATAACGATTAATGAACTAATAATACTTTTATAAAAGAGTTTCACATATTACTCTGGAAACTTCTAAATAATATGAGAATCTAAAACGGAACTATTATTTAGAACTCACCAAGCCTAAGGTTTGGAAATATTGAAAGATGATTATTTTCTTCGAATTTTATTGGATAAGACGTTTCGTCAATGATACCCTCTCGAAAAATGATGAGCAATGTCAATCCAAGGGTAAAAGGGGATCATTCTCGAGAAAAGAAAAATGATATCTTGCATTCATACAAATTGCAGACACATACATCTGGTTGTTACACCCAGGGAATGGTGTAACAGATCAAATTGGTAATGAATTGGATGGAAGAAACCAAATATTATCCCCCTGAAGTTGCAGTAGGAGGTACAAACTTTATATCCCAAAGTTCAAGTGGAGGGGACTATGAAATTAAAGCGGGGCGAGCTTGCTGAACAGAATTTGATTGTTTCTTTGGGTTTTCTGTCAAAGATACCAGCTGAACAAGAAAGCATGGTAACACATCAGTGATAGAACCTTGATGAATTATGAGCAATGACAACCCAAACAAGGGATCATTCTCACACTTCCAATTAGGAGCATTTGATTCATTTCGATAATTGTATCCTAATCATTGTACAAAAAAAGAAAAAAAGAAAAAGAGAAGGAGATCATTCGCATGAGATTTTGCATTCATGCAAGTGTCATCCCTGATATCATTTAGTTAGGAGCATTAGATTCATTTCGATCATTGCATCCTAATCCTTAATAGAATCATTCTCATGACATGTTACATTCATGTCACTTATAACACATGTAGCTAGAAGCATTTGATTCATTCTGATCATAGCATCCTAGTCATGTGACATAAACATATGGAACTGAGTCTACAGGACATGTCTTTCAGTGGATAGTGTAGCAATATCGGTGAATTTGCAGATCTCATCTTCTTGAAGTTGTAGGAAGCAGATCGAAGACACTTTTAGTCTTGTCTCCCTGAAGTTGCAGCGGAGTAGACTGAAGATAGAAGATTTTGTCTCCCTGAAGTTGCAGTGGAGCAAATCGAAGACATAAGATCTCATCTTCCTGAAGTTGCAGGAAGCAAATCAAAGGCACTTTCAGCCTTATCTCTCTGAAGTTGCAGTGGAGTAGACTGAAAACAGAAGATCTTATCTTCCTGAAGTTGCAGAAAGCAGATCAAAAGCACTTTCAGCCTTATCTCCCTGAAGTCGCAGTGGAGTAGACTGAAGACAGAAGATCTTATCTTCCTAAAGTTGTAGGAAGCAGATCAAAAGCACATTCAGTCTTATCTCCCTGAAGTTGCAGTGGAGTAGACTGGAGACAGAAGATCTTATCTTCTTGAAGTTGCAGGAAGCAGATCAAAAGCACTTTCATCCTTATCTCCCTGAAGTTGCAGTGGAGTAAACTGAAGACAAAAGATCTTATCTTCCCGAAGTTGCAGGAAGCAGATCAAAAGCACTTTCAGCCTTATCTCCCTGAAGTTGCAGTGGAGTAGACTGAAGACAGAAGATCTTATCTTCCTAAAGGTGCAGGAAACAGATCAAGGACACTTTCAGCCTTATCTCCCTGAATTTGTAGCGGAGTAGACTGAAGATAGCAGATTAGGCATTCCTGAAGTTGCAGGAAGCAAATCAAAAACATCAGATCTTATCTCCCTCAGTTTGCAGTGGAGCAGATCGAAAAATAGTAGATCTGGCATTCTTGAAGTTGCAGGAAGCAGATTAAAGAAATCAGACTAATTGAAATCAAGATGAATTTCCAATACTGTTGAAGTTGCAATGGAAAAGGCGAGGACCAAGAAGTCGAGGCTCGGTAAAGACCGGGCAAAATTGGACCTTCTGTTGTCTTTGCTCTATTCTCATTTCACGACAATGAGAAAAGATGGGCAGCTGTAGTCAGCCCATTTTGCCCGGCCCATTTAGTAAAAAAAAAAAGAAAATAAAAAATAAATGTCCATTTTTACAGTCCTTTTACAAATAACCCAATCCAGAGGCCCAATTCCTAAACAGACTACCAAGCAACCCAAACTAGACCCGTAGCCCACTTATACCCTTAGCCCAAAACTAAAGAGACCCGACTTAAACCTAAGCAGACTTAACCTACCTAGACCCAGGAAGCCCAAAAGGGCCCAGACACTAAACAAAGTCAGGACACTTAGGGTTTCCTAACTACCCTCGCGCCGCAACCTTGAGCCCTCGATAACGCCGCAATCCTCGCGAATTGTGCACCACCGCCGGACTTCTTGCTCCGTCGCGAGATCCTCGCCTTTGACATAAATAGAAAAGGAAGGAACAACAGCAAAATATGGCAAAACATGGGGCAAAATGTTTATTTCCTTTTTTTATTTTGTTTATTTCGAATGCTATAAAAGCCTTACAAATATCTGTAAAAAAAAAAATATAGAGAGAAATACATCCATACAAAAAAATACGAAGAAATAAAATACAACAGTTCGTTCATAGAGGTGATTTCCCATTTTATTTTGTTTATTTTTTCTTTTTTGATCTATTTTTTAAGTAAACATACTGTTTTAAAAAAAATAAAATGAAAAGGGTTTACCTGCGCAAAAAATTGAGGTTTTAACCTCCGCCCACCGTCAGTGGTGACGCGTGTGGCGCGTGGGGAACGGTGGCCCGGAGGTCCGATGATCGGAGCATGAAAGGCTTCAGAGGATTTTTGAAAGTTTTTTTAAAAAAAATAGTTTAGAAATGTTTTTTTATTAAAATTGACTTATATAAGCCAAAGGAACGGCGTCGTTTTGAGGTGGTCAATTAATGACCAAAACGATGCCGTTTTAAGGTATATGACCCGCGCGTTGACCCGAAAACCCGGGGAGGATCCGTGTGTTTTTGTTTAATGGTCTAATTGTCATTTTAGTCCTTCCTCAAATTTTTTATTTTTAATTTCGTTTAATTTATTTTTTATTTTTTTAATTCGGCCCTAAATGTTTGCTTATATTTCAATTTAGTCCCTTGGGCCATTAAAGGGCTAATGACGGAACGGTACCATTTAGGAGATAGGGCATAATTGCCCAATAGGCCCCTACATTTCGGCGCGCGTTCCAATATCGTCTTTTTTTGTTTTTTTAACTTAAATTTTTATCATTTTAATTTAATCCTTACTCACTTTTTCTATTTCTATTTCTTTTTATTTTTCTTTTTATACTTATTATTAATTATTATATATATATTATTAAATTATTATTTATTATTATTTTTTAATATTATTCATACATTGTATATTATTTTAGTTATTATATTATATTTTTATTTTATTACACACTATTATATTATATTTTTTATAACATTTTAAATTATTTTATTCTTAATGTTACATGTAATTTCGCATATTGTTTATTCTTAAATACGTAGTTTTATATGTATTATATTATTATAAATATATTTTTATTTCAAAACCTATTTTATTTATTTACTCAAAATATATACTGTTTTTCTATCCTTTTTTATATTTTTTTATATTTATTTATTATTTGGTATGTATAATTGCATGAAAGGTTTAATATTGCATGAGAAATTTCCATGTTTATTTTTTTATTTTATTTGGTCATTTATTGTTTTATATATTCTATTTTTTTATATACTCTTTCAGTTATTTATGATTGCCTTAATATAGATATATTTATTAGTTGTTATTTTATATTTTTATTGTCTATATTAGTATGAAATATTAGCATATCATGATTGTTTTTTAATATTTATGTTTGATAATGTATTAATATGATATTTTCATAGATCATCATTTTAAAATAAAATGCATTTTACAAAATTATTATATTTTAGGTTTTAAAATAAGGCAATGTTTTATATTTAGAAATTTGGGAAATAGTGCCTTAACGTGCTGGGTTTCGATTTTTCGTTTGACTAAATAACTAAATATCCTTTTACTAAAATTTTTGTAAATCATGAGATGATTTTAGTTATGAGGGTTTAAAAATATCGTGTCTTAACTTGCTAGATGTGATGTTTGTATTCTTTCGAAAAAAAGAAATCTCAAGTTTTAAATCAAATTGTTCAGGTTTTTTTAGTCATATTTTAAATGTTTATTAAATTTCAAACATTTGGACATGATTCTATCGATTAGGTACCAATTTTTGGGCGTTATAAGGGTGCTAACCCTTCCTCATACGTAACCGACTCCCGAACCCGTTTTCTTATTTTTCGTGGACCAAAAATTAAATATTTTAAAATAAAACGTTTTGTAAGGTGATCCAATCACACCTAAGTAAAAAGAGATTGGTGGCGACTCCATTTTCGTTTTTTAAGTCTATCCCTATTTTTAACCAACTTTAAAAATGGTTTCGACAATGGTAAACATCTTCGTATTGTTCTCCAGATACTATGAGAAAAAAATTATACGCTAAGTTTAGTAAATGTGAATTCTGGTTGTAGGAGGTTTCTTTTCTGGAGTATGTTGTAACTACTGAAGAGATTTGGGTTGATCCCCAGAAAATAAAAGCGATAGTGGAGTGGAAATAACCAAGAAATGTGCCTAAGCTTCGAAGTTTCCTGGGCTTTGCGGGTTACTATTGAAGGTTTTTCGAGGGATTCTCTTTGATTGCATCACCTCTAACGAAGCTACTGCATAAGAGTGCTCTATTTGTGTAGTCCAAAGATCAGCAGTCTAGTTTTGAAAAGCTCAAGTCTGTCTTGATACTGTTTTAGTTCAACCAGAGTCGGGTCAAGAGTTTGTGGTTTTCAATGAAGCGTTGCATGTTAGTCTAGGATGTGTTTTAATGCAAGACGGTAAGCGGTAGCTTACGCATTGCGAAAGCTTAAGACATACGAGGGCAACTCCCCTACGCATGATCTTGAGCTGGCTGCAGTCGTGTCTGCTTTAAAATTTTGGCAGCATTATTTGTATGGTGGGAGGTGTATCATTTACACTAATCACAAGAGCCTCAAGTGTTTGTTAACTCAAAAAGAGTTAAATCTTAGGCAGCGTCGGTGGATTGAGCTACTTAAGGATTATAACTATACGATAAAGTATCATCCCGATAAGGTTAATGTGGTAGCCGATGCTCTAAGCCGTAAAGTAATAACTAACTTGAGAATTATGTTTGCTCGTCTGAATTTATTTGAGGACGGGAGACTATTAGCTGAACTGCAGGTTAAACCGACATAGGTCGAGCAATTTCGAAGTAAATAGTTGAACGACGATTCATTGGCTCAACGATTACAATAGATTAATTTGAATGAAGTTTCAGATTTTAGTTTGAACAACAGCAATGTCTTATGTTTCAAGGGTTAGATTTGTGTGCCTAATGACAATGATTTTGGATCTTCAAGAACTTTATTGGTGGCCTCGTCTGAAACAGAAAGTGGTTGCCTTTGTATCGAACTGTCTGACGTGTCAAAAGGTTAAGGCTAAACATCAGTTGCCCTTAGGATTGCTTCAACCGGTTAAGATTCCTCTGTAGAAGTAGGAGTGTGTAACGATGAATTGTTAGTGTGCTACCTTTAACTCCTACTAAGAAAGATTTAGTTTTGGCCATCGTGGATCGATTGACCAAATCTTCTCATTTCATCCCTATTAGGACAGATTATGCTCTGCAGAAGCTTGCTAAGCTGTATGTTGCTGAAATAGTGAGACTACACGATATTCCAATCTTGATTATCTCCGATAGAGATCCGCGTTTCACGTCTCGATTTTGGAAGAAGCTTCATAAGGCTTTAGGCACTCGACTTGATCTCAGTACCGCCATCTTCAGATCGACAAACAGTTTGAGTGAGTTATTCAAATCTTGAAGGATATGCTTCGGGGTTGTGTAATAGATTTTCGAGGTAGTTGGGAAGATTACTTACCGTTAGTTGAATTTGTGTACAATAACAACTTCCAGTCTAGTATTCAGGTGGCACCTTACGAGGCCCTCTATGTCCGTAAGTGTCGTACTCCTCTGTGTTGGACTGAGTTAAATGAATGTCAGGTTTTGGGCCTTGAGCTAGTTTTTGAAATTAAGAATACTGTCAAGTTGATCCGTGATCATCTTAAAGCCTTTTCTGATCGAAAAAAATCTTATGTCGATTTAAAGAAAAAAGGCATTGAGTTTGTTGTCGGTGACAAAGTGTTCTTAAAAGTGTCACTGTGGAAAAAGGTCCTCCGATTTGGACGCAAGGGCAAGTTAAGCCCGAGGTTCATTGAACCTTATTGCATTTTGAAACGTATTGGACCTGTTTCCTATCAATTAGAATTACCGCCAGAGTTGGAGCGAATTCATGATGTGTTCCACATCTCGGTGCTGAGACAGTATCGATCTGATCCGTCGCACATTGTTCCGAATATGGAAATTGAGGTATGTCCGGACTGAACATTTGATGAGGAACCTATCCAGATTCTGGATTGGGACGTTAAGGTATTGAGAAAGAAAACTGTTCCTTTAGTTAAAGTGTTGTGGCGAGACCATGGCATTGAGGAAGTTACATGGGAACCCGAATAGTCGATTCGACGATAGTACCCGTATTTGTTTGAGTTAGGTAAATTTCGAGGCCGAAATTTTTTTAGGGGGAGAGAGTTGTAACACCCAAAGAAATTGGATGTTAGATAGTTGGATTCCGATCTGTGGTTCTATGCTCTGTTTACGTGGTTGGGGTCAGGAGTTCGAGTCGCATTTTTAGGAATTTTTTTTATTTTAATTTAAGATAACCTCTATCCATGAATGTCATATTTAAGTTTAATTTAGAGTAAACCTATGTTAAGAATGAGACTGTTGGTTCATTAGTTAAGCCTATGTATTCTGTTTGGTCCTAGGTTCGAGTCTCGGAGTATGCGATAGGGAACATTTTTGCTAAATGCTAGGAATCTGAGTGGAAGTTAATTAATAATTAACGTTAGTTCTTCTTCTTCCATTTTTTCTTTCCTCTTCTTTCTTTTATTTAATTTTTTTTCTTTTTTGGACCTTTTTCTTTTCTTCTTTATTTTGATCATGGTCGCAAGGAATACGGGACTAGTTGAAGTTATGTTGTTATCTTTCTCATTTGGAAGGTTATTAAGTAACTTTCACTGTTAATTCATTTATTTTTAGGGTTTTTTCTTCTTGTTCTTCATAGCATACTTTGAATTGGTTGTTTCGAGTGTATTGTGTGAATCTCCGATAGTCAATCATTTTGTTTCCCTATTAGGCGGGGGTATTAAAAGTAGCAAACCTCATCACGTCAATTCGAGTAATATTGTTGATCTTTCGTAAGTATTGATTTCGTTGAAAGTTTGTGCCGAAACTTTCGACATAGGTATTTTGAGTATAATGGTGCATTGTTGCTAATAAATTTGGTTGATTGAGCTATTGGATGGTCGTTTTAGGCTGTAAAACTCCTCTACATTATTACTACTTCGAAATCATTTCAGGTGCGTACTAAAAACCTTAAATTTTACAAATTTCAGATGTCAAAAAGCATGGTCATTGACACCATATGGCCATGTGGTAGGCCATGTAACACATTGTTTACCCAGTTCAAGGCACACGGGCAGGGGACACGGGCTAGTGCCCCGGCCGTGTATGGGCATACTAGTGTAGGGTTCACACGGGCTTGTGTCCAAGTCGTGTGACTCATTATTTGTGATTTAAAGACCACCTGGGCCAGAGACACGGACGTGTGTCCAGGCCGTGTGACTAACTGTTTGTGATTTAGAGACCACATAGGCCAGAGACACGAGCGTGTGTCCAGGCCGTGTGCCTTACTATTTGTGATTTAGGATCACACAGGCAGACCATATGGGTGTGTGCTTGCTTTTTGTGACACACGGCTTGGCACACGGGCATGTAAGCGTTGTTAACGCAAATGTAGGCTTTCTGTAATGTATATCTATGATCCGAATTAGACCGTATGAATGCTATATGATAATTTGAGATTGAGATTCTGGTTATACAAATGTTTATTGAATCTGAATGACTTTGTGTACATTTTGATATTTGTAATCTGCAACTACATTGGGTAAGAAATCATGTAAAGAAAGAAGTAATATGTTCTGATTCGATGGCTAGGCCACTACTTATATGTGAAATCGACGTAATTCGCCTATTGATCTAGTTGCTAAACTGCAAATATTTTGAAAAGTGTCGTACCGACACTAAGTGGTGTGTAGGGCTGGATGGGTATTTAATACCCTAAACGGTGTCTTAGGATGGTCGGAGATGGTGTGCAGAAGATGGGGGTAGGAATAATTGCATCTATTACTGATTTGTTCTGTATCTGAACTGGAATTATTCTGTTATAAAACTGATACAGTAAATTAGTACTGAATGTCTTCTAATTCTAATTGGAACCTGATATCTGATAACTATTCTTGTAATTGTGCTTTAGCTAAATCTATTACTATTATGCACTGGGTTCACAACTCACTTTGTGTTGACTGAATTTCAGGTGGGTCACAGACTTGATCGGTCGGCATTGTGGAAGCTCGGTTAATCACTTTATCACCATTTAATTATACTATTAGTAAATTTCAGTACCCTTTAGTAGTACGATGTTTTATGATGGTTGAATGATTGGTTGATTTCTATGATTTTTATGATGTGTTGAATGATTTCCTTTTGTTTTATCTATGACTATAAATGTGGGTTTCTAGTATCGTCAATGTAATTTTTTAGACTTGGTCATGACGTCTAGGCCGAGTTTGAGGGTGTTACAATAAAAGAATTAAAAGCAGGATGTTTTGTCCAAGCTGCTAAGAAGGGGAATGGCTAATGTACCTTCTATTTACCAGCATCACCTAGACAAATAAAAAAAGGTCTATGATCGGACTTTAGTTTCGGGAGATGGTAAACTAAAGTTTTTAAAAAATTTCGTTCCCTCTCCTTATTTCCAACAACTCTATCAAATTCTTTCAAAAATTCTCCCATTCTGCCACGTAAACATAGGCCCTTTAAATCCAAGATCCCTTAATCTATTATTAGCCAAAAAATCCATAAATAGTGAATATTCGCAGGTAACTGGTCGTCCTCCTCTCTTCTTATCAGGTGAAATGTAAAAATTAAAATCTCTCCTTAAAATCCAAGGTAAATGAATTTGAGCAGCTACAAGAGTTAAACCTTGCCATAGAAACTTCTTTTTACTTTTGTTGGGACTACCGTAAATAAAAGTAGCAACAAAACTTTTATGGACACCTTGCCTATCAATCCAGCAATGAATAAATTGGGGATGATTGAGAAGAGTGTCTAACTTCTCGAAATTCTTCCAACAAAGCCATATTCCTCCAAAAAACCCATAGATTCAATTCTATGAGAGTAATTGAATCCCAATTTCGAAATAATCTCTAACCACACAAACAAATCTAGGGCTAACACAACCCTGGTAATTCCAAAAAAAAAAAAATTGGAAAAATTATAAAAGATAGTTACAAGGGAGTATCGAGAAAGGCTTACAAATCAACAGAGGTAGTTTCAATACCCTCTACTTTCATTAAATCCATAAGATCCTCAACAATCAAAATTAACTTTTAACTATTAGCAATACGATTCATAGCCTTGGAAATAGAAACTTTAGAAAGCCCATGAACCTTAAACTTATTGCCTTTGTTCTTCAAAATATTAGGTGGCTTTTTCAATCTTCGATTAACACTTCTTATCTGTCCATGTCTTAGTAAATTAGATTCCATGCTAATACCTAGTTCCTTTTAGCCAAATTCACGTCTTTTGGAATGTTCAGATCACTATTTTCGCAAAAAGAAACAACAAAATGATGCTTGGGGTCAAGAGAAATTCTCATCTTCCTTTCTACTAACTTTTGGACTTATAGATTGACTCTGTCAACACTTTGGAAATGACCATATTAATCTTAGGCTCATTATTTAATTCATTACACTCTAAAGTGAGGACTAGGCTTTGGGGGCATTTATTTTCTTCGCTCGAATTTAAGACAGTGGCAAAATCCTTGCTGAACGAGCCTAACGATGTAGATGCCATACAATATCCTCTTTTTTCTTTTTTCTTTTTTCATTTTTTGGTCAAGGATTTGGGCCCAACAATATTGTTAATTGATTGGTCTGCCTTAACCGAATCTGAACTGGATGGTGTAAAAGTTACCATATTACTCAATGAAACCTAACTTTGGTTTTTAACTTGGACAACTTTCAATTTTTCCTCAATCTGTTTAGGAATAGATTCTTTTTCAACAAGTGGACTGCCATAATTAACAATCCCATTTCGTTGACCACTACCATGATTTGTGGGATTTGGAATATGATTTTCCAAGATTTCAACTTCATCATCTCGTAAATCATGCAATACATTAAACCTAGATGCATGTTGGTTCATCGACTGCCATCCTCCCTTCATTGTTTCAAAATTACAGTCATTTCTCCATTTTTGGTGCTCAACAAGCATCCACGGTCCATACTTCTCTTGAGTTGCCTGATAATCCAGATTGGGATAAGAAGGAGTTGGTACAGAGACATTCTAAGAATTCTCCTGTTGATCAATTGCAACCTTCATGACATGACATGCTTATTATTATGCCCATACAAACCATAGGAAAATTAAACATTAGGAAAAGACTCGTATTCAATCCATTGAATATAACAGCCCGATTTTGGGCCTAGTCAGAACAGTGGTTTTGGGGCCACAAATCCAATAAGGAAAATCTTATTTTTATTATATATTTATGGTCTACAATTTCACGGAAAGATTTCGTAAAAAAATTGTTCGAAAATTTCAACGTTTGGGCACTAAATTTAGTCAAAAGGACTAAATTATAAATAGCGCAAAAGTTGAGTTCCACATATTAGAAGTGTCCAATTTCTATGGAATTTTAAATTGGAGGTCCTTAAATGGTAATTAGACCATTGGTTAAATTGTTGGACAAAAATAGACATTAGATAAGTGAAATAGGATATTTTTAAGTTAGGGGTATTTTGGTAATTTGGTAATTAAATGGACTAAAAGACAAAATAAAAGCCAAAAACCCTTGTCCATCTTCTTGCTTGGCCTAATTTAGCATGAGGGAAGCCATGGCTAGGATTTTCAAGCTTTCAAGCTCAATAATAAAGAAAACGAGTTTCGGACTTAGAACGGGGGAAAGACGAATATTGGACGACTCGGTCCCTTTTGCCATTTTAAGTGTAACGGTCTGGTTTCAACCCTAATCGAAACGGTGGTTTCGGGACCACGAATCCGAGTTAAAAAAATATTTTAATATTATTTTCTATGCTCATTATGTGTGAATTTATGTGTGTGAAATTTTCGTATAAAAATTTGATCGTTTTGGTGCTTAATTGTGAAAAAGGGCTTAATTGCATAAAAAATAAAATTTGGTGGTTAAATGTGTAAGTATCAAATTGATGATGGTTTTATAAGTTAAAGTGTTGATAGTGTAATTTAGCCATAAATTAACATAGTGGCTGGTTTTGGTATGCATGTAATAGTAAATAGATTATTAAATTATTTTAGTAATGGTAATTTTGTAATTTTGTTAACTTATAATATTAATAAAACATAAACAAAAGTGGATGTTCATTTTTTTTTATCCACTTTCATTCCTTTACTGCCGAAATGAGAGAAGGAAGAAATGGTTTTAGCTTTTGAAACTTTCAGCTCTTGCATGCTTGATTAAGGTATGTAATTGAGTTCGGTTTTTGATAATTTTTACGTTTTTGAGATCGTTGCTTTAAATTCTAGCTAACCCAAGCTTGAATTTTTGAATTTGATGATATATTCATGAAATGCAATGGTTGATAGCTTGATGAAATTGGTGTTTAGTGATGGAAAATAAATATAGGTTGTTAGATTTTTAAATTTAATTAAGGTATTTTTGGTAAAAATACCTAAATAGGATTAAATTGCGAAATTTATAAATTGAGGGGGCAAAATATGAAATAAATGAAATGTATGGACTTGTATGAGTTTATGGAACATTCGGCCTAAGCATGAAATAGTCAAATTTTGAATATTTTGTGTTTTGTGCAATAGGGACTAAATTATGAAAATGTGAAATATTAGGGGTAAAAATGTAATTTTCCCATTTATGTGTTTTTGGACTAATTGAATGAAAATATGTTTGAATGAGCTTAATTTGAACATGTTTAGATCAAGACCCAAAGAAATCGGACTTGGATCGGGGAAAAGTGAAAATAGTTGAATAGCCGATTTTTTGTCGTCCGTCGATATCCGAGGTAAGTCTTTAAGCGATTAAACATTGTAAATTATATATTTTAATTATTAATATGCTGATTTGGAAATTGTGAAATTAGTATTGAGTTAGCCGAATGTGATTAATTATAAAATTAATATGTTTAAGTTTGGTTTGATTGAGTTCTAATATTTGAAAGTTAGAACGAAGATTATGAAGTACAAGAAAAGTTCGATATATGAATTGGTTGTGAGACAACTTTAAAAATATGATATTCGGGCTTTAAGCCTAGCAGGCTTTGTGCCGGTGAGAAATATCGGGCTTTATGCCTAGTAGGCTTTGTGCTGGTGAGAAATATCGAGCTTTATGTCGGGCTTTATGTCTAGCAGGCTTTATGCCGATGAATTATTATAAGTGCATGCTTAAAAAGATTCTTGCTGATGTGGAATTTAAATTCAGTAAATGAGCTCAATGTTCAGGTATGTGTAAGCTTATTGGTTGTTTGAGATAAGGTAAATTAGTAACTTGATATTTATTACTAATTATATGTGATACAATTGAAGATTTTATGTGAATTTTAGTAAGTGTATTCAGCCTTGTAAATAAATAGTATGAAATTTGTGGAATTGATTTTTGGATATGGGCATATATGTGTTCATGTAAAATCGGCCAATTAAGTGGTATATGTACAAGATGTGGTATTATAGTTCTTAAGTTTATATAAATGTGTTTGTGTATGTTTGATCATATAAAGACATTTTAGTCTTGAAAATTGATTAATATTAGGTCATATTGATTAAATGAGCATTCGGCCGAGGTAAATTTTGTGTGTAAAAATGTATTATTTATCTCATTTTTAGATTTGAGGTTAAGATTAATAATGATAATGAAATTTGGATTGGCTTAAAATGAGTTGATTATATCATTAGATTGTTTAAATTGCTTAAAGCTTACTAAGCTAAGTTAGCTTACTTCGTGCGTTTTTTGTTACTCTGTTTCATAGATGTTGGAAGTTAGCTACGAGCTCGGGGATCATTTTAGAACATCGTCACACTATCGATCGCTATTTCGGTATTTTTAAAAGTTTGAAACTATGAACATATATGGCATGTATAGGCTAGTAATATTATGTTTGGTTTTGAAGTTGTATATATTTGTATAAGCAATGCGAAAATGGCTTGTCTATCTTGTTAATATTGGAATTTATATTTTGGCTTGATGATTATATTTGGTTGTGGTTTTGGTTGATTTGGTTTTGGTATATATAAGTATGGTTAATGTATAGAGTTTAAATAAAATGGAGTAAATATGTTATAAACTTGTTAACCATATTTTGCAATGAAATAGTTTATGGTTAGCAGCAGTGATATGATTTTGAAAAATCACCAAAAATAGGAGAAATAGAATTAGAAAGTGAATAAGATATATAATTAAATCTTATTGTGTCTATTTTTATATGAAAGAAACAGAGTAGGCAAAGGAATTTTATAATATGAGATATTTAAATTTTAGTGAGACTGGTTCTGAAAAACTTCGTGATCCCCTATTTTGTCTTGGAAAAATTATTAAAAATTGTACAAACGTAATCATGGAGCATAGTTTATATTCTTAGAATCTTTGATGAGTCTATTTTTTATTGGAATAAACGATAAAATTAATTGAATTCTGTACAATGAGATAATTGAGTTTTTGTAAAGATAGGTCAGAACCATCAAACAGTGAAACAAGGGAAAATTTAATGAATAAACTGTACTAATTGGCCACAAGAAAAATTATAGAAAAATTATAGTAAGAATATATATGAGTTTAATTTCAAGGAAAATTTACGGATCTAAATTTCAAGTTTCGTAACTCGAGTTATAGTTAATTTAGTCAACATAATGCAGATGGACAGTTTCAATTTTTATGCCCCAAATTAGTAGTTAAGTTTAGTAATGCCTCGAGCTCGACTCCGGCAACGGTCTCGGGTAAGGGGTATTACATTAAGTCGAGGTAAGTTTGTGTGAAATTAAGCTACATAATGTTATTATGTTCTTAATTGCTTGATATTTGATGGAGCTCGAAACTAACTATTATTTCGACAAAGGCAAGCGCACCTATCGAACAGTAGTATAGCTGTGGTGAGTCCGGAATATCGTATCCTCAAGGACCAAGAGTACTAGTATTAATTATCTTTTTATTATCTAGCCTAATAATTAAGGGGATTTATTTTTAATCTAAAATTTAACTAACTAATTTAACTAACTATGAACGCGACAAAGAGTAAATTGGAAAAATACTTTTGGACAACTTATATGAGATAGGTAATACCTAAGGAAGAATCCACCTAGACTTCACTTATTACTTTTGATTCATGCGATTTATTCACTTGACTTAATTCGTAGAAATCCCTAAATTATATTAATACCTCTTTCGAGGCTACTAACAACTGACTCTAGGTTGATTAATTGAAATCTTTTTCTAATTAAAACCCCTATTGTCACATTAACTCGATCTATGGATTCTCTTATTAGGTTTGACCCTAATCCGGCAGATTTTAGTCGCCCTATTTCTAGGATTGCAATCAACTCCGCTTAATTGTGTTGATCTACTCTTAGACAGAGACTTTTGCTCCACTGAATAAGCACATTCGACTTGAATCAATAACCTGAATTATCAAAACAAGAATAAGAACTCACAATTAAGAATAAGCACAAGTATTTATCTCATAAATCAAATAATAATAAGATCTGTCTTAGGTTTCATCCCCTTAGGTATTTAAGGGATTTAGTTCACACTAAAAGAGGGAAACATCATAAAAGAGAAAAAACAACAAAACATAAGAAAACCCAAAAACTCCTAAAGAATTTGATGGGAGATCTTCAAGCTTGATGGAGATCCTTCTCCTAAGCTGTTCCCGACGACTGTCTTGGAGTATTTTCTCCTTCTACTAAGCGTCTATTCGACGTCTTGTCGAACTCCTGTCGAGCTCTCTTTTTAGGTTGCCTCTTAGGGTATTTATATAGGCTTTGAGATGCCTTACTTGGCTCACAAGTATCCCATTCCGAATAGAATTCATCCTAATTTCGGCAGGGACACGCCCATGGTCAATAGTCCAGGCCGTGGTCGATTCTATTCGCCACACATAGTCGTGTAACACGCCCATTGGTCAATAGTTCAGGCCGTAGTTGATCCTGCCTGTAACGCACGGCCGTGTCCAAGGGTCCAGGCTGTGTTGATTTCCTAGGTAGGCCCATTTTTCCCCTTTTTGGCCCATTTCTCGTCTTTTTCGACTTCCTAAGCTCTCCTGAGTATAAAACATGAAATTAAGAGATTAGGAGCATCGAATTCATCAAATTCAATGGAAAATCATCCAAAATTAAGCTAAGCATGAGGTTAAAATATGTGTAAATTATGGTTTATCAATATTATGAGAAATGTATATTATTTTTATGAAATTGATAAATGATGCCTCGATAAAGTATAATGATATTATGTTAAGTCAAAGTCCAGTTGAACATTTGGAATACCAAGGATACCATTATCACGACATGAAGAATGTAGGTCCCGTGTAAGACCATGTCTGAGACATGGCATCGGCATCGAATGTAGGTCCCGTGTAAGACCGTGTCTCGGACATGGCATCGGCACCGGAAGAGGGTCCCGTATAAGACCATGTCTGGGACATGGCGTCGACACCAAATAAAGGAAGGTCCCATATAAGACCATGTCTGGGACATGGCTTCGGCACCGAAAGGAAGATCTCGTGTAAGACCATGTCTGGGACATGGCATTGACATCTATATACGATTTCGTATAAGACCATATCTGGGATATGGCATCGACATCGAGACAATAGATCCCGTGTAAGACCATATTTAGGATATGGCATCGGCATCGAGATGTGATCTCATGTAAGACCATATCTGGGATATGGCATTGGCATCGTGTTACATGTATGATGAGATTTGGTATCCTTCGATATTCCAATTAGTTCAACAGGTAAAGAGCTAAGCTTATATTAAAGATGACAAAGAGCTAAGTTTATGTTCAAGAGAATTAAAAGTGCTAAAGTTACGTGATGAAGTGATACATATACATATGAAAAACTCACGAGAAATGAGTCCGATATGTAATATGTGATGATTAAGTGCAAGTATATGTATGTATACACTCATGAGCAATGTGATCGGGATGTGATCGAATTTTGGTAAGAAGGTAAACGAGTAAGTTATACCTATGAGAATGACCTTGTGATTATAAGATCATGCTTATGATGTATGAATAAGTGGGAAACGTGATTGATGATCATGTGTGAGGCTTTTAAGCCAAATTAAATTGAGAAATGAAATGTTCAAGTCTTTGTTGTGGATGTATAGGTTAAATTGGCCAATGAATGGCTTGTAAATATTTGATGATGACTAGCTATTGGCATGGCTAACTTTGGATATACTTTAGTGCTATATGTGTGTAAATGAGAATTAATACAAAGAAAACATGATAGAGTAAAATTAGCAACAAAACAGTTTGAACAGCAGCAGTTGTATCACTTTGAAAATTCACCAACAAAAAGTGGAAATTGAATTAGAAGTTGAATAAGATATGAAATTAAAGATTATTGAGTCTATTTTTGCATAAAAGAAACAAAATAAGCAAAATAATTTCATATGATGAGATATTTTGATTTTAGTGAGACAAGGCCAGAATGATTTTGGAATCCCCTATTCTAACTTGGGAAATTCATTAAAAATTGTACAAAATTAATAAAGGGATAAAATTTATATACTTGAATTTATTAATGAGTCTATTTTCAAGAGAAACAAACTGGAACATCATTCGAGTTCTGTACCATGAGAAAATATTTTTTTAGTGAAGAGGGGTCAGAACTATTGGACAGCGAAACAGGGGAGAATTTAAAGAATAAACTGTACTGATTGGCTGAACAAAAAATTCTGGAAATTTTATGATAAGAAAATATGTGAGTCTAGTTTCGAGTAAAATTAGAGGATCTTAATTTGGAGTTCCGTAGCTCCGGATAAAAATAATTTAGTAACTGTAACTTGAGTAGACAGCTTAAGATGAACATAAATGAATTGTGAAATTTTATGCAATTATGATTATATTACCTAGAGAACATATTGTGAGAATTGGTGAAAAACATGTTAATAAGTTGCTTATTATTTTCTAGCAAACTTACTAAGCATTGTAGCTTACTCCCCTTCCTTTCTCATATCTTATAGGGTTTTATGTTAGCTCGAGTTGGAGATCGCCGGAGATGTTATCACACTACAAGCTATCATCGTAGGGTAAAAGTGAATACAGACATCTTAAGTTTATGGCATGTATAGGGACTTATTCAATTGTGTGTGTGTCATTTGATTTGGCCAAATGTGTTGGTTCATAATGGTAAAATGATTCATTTTGTATATGGCCATGAGATGTGGCTCATATTGGTTAATGAGTTGTAATGCCTATTTATATGTGTGTGCTTATACTAAAGGTTTCATGTGATGTGGATATGTGTGTTTGGTATGGATGGATTTAGGATGTGTTGATGATAATCATGGCATGAAAGTTTGATAAGTTTAAGCTAGGCAAAGTATGGTGCCTTATACATGAATAAGATTATATGAATTCACTATGATCATGATTTGTTTGATGATGTTTAAGTGCTCAATTATGCCATGAAAGATGCCATTGGGGTTTTGTTTAAGTATGTGCAAATGAGGGTGTCAAATGATTTGGTAAATAGCCATTTTCTTGGCCACGCGGACAGAGACACGACCATGTGTCTCAGCCTGTGGAGGACACGGCCTTGGGACATGGGCGTGTGCCCAGGGCGTGTGAAGTCTACATTTATTTTTTGGAATTTAATTCGCCACACGGCCTAAGAGCAAGGGCGTGTGACCCCTGTTTTGATGAAAAATTTTATAAGTTTTCTTAAAGTTTCCTAAGTTCTCGGTTTAGTCCCGAACAGTTTCTAATGATTGTTTTGGGCCTCGTGGACCCATATAAGGGATGATTTGCATGTGAATGAGTGATTTTAAATTGAATGAAATTTTATAGCCCGATTTCGTATAAATTTTTATGTTTAAGTCCGATAATGCCTCGTATCCTGTCCCGGCATCGGACATGGGTAAGGGGTGTTACATTGAACTTTATCCTTAATTTTGATCCTGGAAATAAGAGGCTTTTTGAGGTCTAAAAACACTGTTATCTTGTCAAACTGAACTCGAAAACTATTATCTATGTTATCATTTAGTCAAACGATTGGACCAATCCTCTCACCAATGACTTTAACCAATTTCTTCTTATACATATATCTTGGGAGAGCTGGAAGGCGTATCCAAGCAACAACATTATGTGGATACAGTTGTATTGTTGAAAAATTTTGTGTCCATGGTTGTATCGTCAAATATTGTCCAAAGATCGCCCACAAACCCTTAGTCAAAGCTTTAGTATCATCTTCTATTGGTCAAAACTTCACTAAGAAATAATTATTTTCTACATCCATCAATTTCAGAGGTTAAGAATGTTTTCGAAAGGAAAATAGTTTGCTAGAAAGCGTATGAAACCTTATCTTCCTTCCGAATAACTTGAGGATAACTGATAAAGCCATGCTTTTCCTTAGGATATGATGAATAGGATCAGAAAATTGAATCAATGGCATACCATCCTCCTTGCCTGTGATGATATCTCCATCAAGCAATTCGAAGTCATCATCATTCTTGAAGGTGCTCGAATCTTTGTTCTCCCCTTCTTCTTTACCAATTAATGTATCCTTGAATGATCCTCTATTCGTATCTAGTGCAACCGTAGGGGAATCAAAAATTATCACCTTGTCTCCATCCACGATATCTTCTCTAAAACGAACTTTCTCGGTGGCTTTGTCTACTGCTTATTCAATAGAAAAATCTGAAGAATCGACCATCCAAAAATTCTCCTATTACACCTATTATAAGTTTTCTAAAGATTGAATTTTAAATGCGCACACACACACACACACACACACACACACACACAAAAAAAAAAAAAAACACTTGATAGTAGTGGCTTTCAAGATTACATTGTCACAGGTTCGTAGCATAGTTGGACAAGTGAAGTAGAGTATGTCAAAATTGTGGAGTGTTGGTGGATTTGGTAACATACACCCTATCTTGCTCAATTACCATCCCTATATTGCATAGATAACTAGAATATAAAATATAAAAAAATAATTTTATTAAAATTTAAAAGGATTCTTTTTTACACATCAGCTGGGCGAGTAAGGCAGGCACACAAGACCTTAGGTCCCTTGGTTAAATAATACAATTACATATTTAAATTTTAGGCCTATTTAAAGATTAACTATTTCCTTTAATTCTTCTTTAACCCTTAATTAAATAAAAATTAAAATTTTGACCCATCTAAAATTAATATTTTAATGTAATTCATTTTACACAATTTTTAACTTTCCTCCCAAAATTTTTAAAATTTATCTTTGTCCCCTAAGATGAAATTTCTAATTTCGTTCTATACATCATATCTAAGTTTCTATACAATAGGTACACACATATTTATAATTTGATCAATGTATTGTAAATACACTCTGTATATTTGAACTGACATTTAATACCTTATATAATAAATAGATTGATTGATGAAAAAACTTGATTGAGACAATATTAATATTTTAAGAATTCTTTTAAAACTTTTTAAAATTTAACATCACTTTATAATTTGTACCATAGTTCAAAGTGTCTAGTGAATTACCATAAAATTACTTTTAATTTTTGTAACAACAAAAAAAAATTGTTAAATCTTAAATTTTAATATTTATAAATATATATTCTGAAACTCAATTTTTTAAGAAATTATAGTCATTTCAAATTTAAAAAATAAAAATAAAATCTTACAGTTGAATTCTACTGGGAATAATAATGAACACTATTTTTTTTTCCTCAAAACTAGTGTAAATTAGGATAAAATTTTTTTAAAAAAACTGGAATATCAGTGCATGAAAATTAAAATATTTTATAGTAAATGGAAAATTCTCAAATTCATCTTCCTATTTATAACATAGTGTTTTTTTTTTTTGTCTTTTTATTGTTGTTAAATAACCAAAATTATGGAATGGAAAATTTGTTGGTAAAATTTTAAAAAGTGTTAAATGGAATTAAAATCCTACACTTTCTTTCGACCAACCTCTAAAAGCAATTTTAACTAATTTTTCCCTTTATTTTTCTTGTTGGGACCGATCTTTATCCACGACTTAAATTAAAACAACTAAATTTAGCTAACTGAAACTGATATATTTACTAACCAAGTTGATAAATGGGTGATAAATAGAATTAAATTTTTAAAAAATAGAATTAAATTTTTAAGTATATATATATATACACTTGGCCATTTGCTATATATGAACAAAGCAAAAAATTCAGTTTCTTCTATATTTGTTTGCTTGGATCAAAAATCAAACTACCCTTTTTCCTGTTTTCCTTTAATTTTTTTTGGAACATAGGGTTTTCATAGAACTCTTGCAAGGTTGTTTTTGGTCTTTGGCAAGAATTCTAACAAAGGGTAAATCAAAGAAGATAAAAAAAAAAAAAGAAAAGAAAAGAAAAAGGCATGAGCTGGTTGTCTTGTTGTAGGTCGGATGCGCATCACAGCAATGTTGCCTGTAAGAAGAAAACCGTCGGCGTTGGTGGTAATAACAACAACAATGGCAAATCATTGAGGTCTTTCATGCATACTTTGTCTCTCAAAACAGGTACATATTTTTGTACCTACCATGTTATGTTTTTCATAGTTTTCATTCTTTTATAACGTTCTGCAATAGGAATCTTGTTCATGTTATATACATATATATGTATTTATATAGTATCCCTTGAATATAACCGTACCGGATGTTCATACCTGAATGTTGCTATGTTAATGAATGTGCAGATGGAGGCAAGCAGAAGATAGATGAAGAAATTCAGAAAATCAGGAAAGCTAAAGTTTCGGCTCGTATCTTCACATTTCGAGAACTGGTTGTTGCAACAGATAACTTCAATCCTGATTGTCTGATAGGCGAAGGCGGATTCGGCCGGGTTTACCAAGGATACATAGAATCCATTGATCAAGTATATATATGAATGAAACTGTTTTTGGTGACTACATTTTGCATGCATTTTTTAAAAAAGAATGATGTACTAAATTTAAGCTTTTTTTTTTTTTTTTTTTTTTTTTTTTTTTTTTTTTTTTTTTTTCATTTAGGTTGTTGCGGTGAAGCAACTTGATAGGAATGGATTGCAAGGAAGCAGAGAATTCTTCTCAGAGGTTCTAATGTTAAGCCTGGTTCAACATCCCAACCTTGTCAATCTGAGTGGATATTGTCTTGATGGGGATCAAAGGATTTTAGTTTATCAATATATGCCTAATGGTTCTTTGGATCATCTTCTTGGTATGTTATACTTGATTAAGCACCCAATATTGTTCTTGTCTGTAAAACTGTGTGTATTCTGATTATGTTATCTGTTTATTCAGATTTACCTCCTGGCCAGCAGCCATTGGACTGGAACACAAGGATGAAAATAGCTGTAGGAGCAGCCAAAGGACTAGAGTACCTACATGACTTTGCCGATCCACCGATAATTTTCCGCGATTTTAAAGCGTCCAACATCTTACTAGATGCCAACTTTAATCCGAAACTGTCTGATTTTGGACTTGCAAAGTTGGGGCCAACAGAAGGGAAGGAATATGTTTCAACAAGGGTGATGGGGACCTATGGTTATTGTGCTCCGGAATATGCGATGACAGGGAAGCTGACCGTGAAATCTGATGTTTACAGTTTCGGTGTGGTGTTTCTGGAGATAATCTCGGGGAGGAGAGCTATTGATATCGAAAGACCGACCGAAGAGCAGAACCTGGTTGCTTGGGTATGTTCATGTAACAAAGCTCCATTGATTTCTTTGATTCAAACTTGGCACTTAAATCTAATATTATTGTAAATCTGGTAGGCCGAGCCATTGTTCAAAGACAGGCAGAAGTTCGAATTAATGGTGGATCCCCTGCTCAAAGGGAATTACCCTATAAAGGGTCTTTGTCAAGCTCTTGGAGTTGCAGCAATGTGCCTTAAGGAGGAAGCGGAGAGTCGGCCGTTGATTGCTGATGTCGTGACAGCCATCGAGTTCCTTGCCAGGCCAAAAGACAGTGAAAACAATTATGAAGATTCACAAAGAAGCGGTCGCTTGCACGATAAATCCGCGCGAGAAGAGAGTGAGTGAGACCGTGAATTGTAGATGCCGTAGCTCGGTTGAGCAACGTCGAAGTTTGGAACAATCGCATAACCGAAGCAGCTAAAAATCGGGACCAAAACTATCAATCTACAAAGTCATTAGGATGATGTTTGTGTAATGAATCAGTCGGCTATTTGCTTTCAGGCTGTAATGGTTTGAATAGCAATTGGTGTTTTATTGTATTCGTAGCCATTTCAGTTGACTTTACTGTTGTCGATGAAATTAAATGCCATTTTGTTAGGGGATGCTCTTTAGACCATAGGACATTCTAGACATCATTCACTAAGACCTGGATAGATTGTGCACGATAGGTAACAATATTTTCATGAAAGATGTAGTAAAAAAGCATCAAGAGACAAGAAACATAATAAAAAACCAAGTTTAAATTCATAAAATTTCAAAAGCTAAAAATCCAGAAGCTCAACCAAATAACAGATTATTAACAATATTTGTTGAAGCTCTAGGCTTGAACCAGCTTAGGACAGCGAGAAACCCAAAGGCTGACCCGTCCAACAAGATGGACTAAACATGAAAGTTGTGGACATCATTTTGAAGGATCCTGTAATTGAAACCAGGGATCCTGTTAAACTGATACTTGTCGGCAACTTCTATTGCAGAACACATGCTTGGCAAGAATCCAGTGTTGCCTTTTCGTTTCTTCTTTTTCCAACCAGTAATCAAGAACCAGAAACCAGGCCTTGAATGGCCAGTTCTGCAATCCATATCCACCATATGGGCATGGGGTTTCCATGACCCACCTCGTCCTTCTAGCTCAAACTTGGTGAAGTACTCGATTTCCTTCTTAAGGAGTGATCCTACAGTACCCCTAGTGCCAATTGCAATAGGAGCTGAAGCAGCCATTTTGTGAGGGTAAAAATTGAGGTGTTTGAAGCTGGTTTTATACTGCATTTTGGAGGGTTTTAGGTGAAGAAGGTGGTGGGGCCATATGGGAATTAAGGTAACTTGGATTTTAGAGCATCTCATCAGTCTGACCTTAAAAAAGCAAGCTTTTATGGAAATAACTTTAATAAAGTGGAGAGCATGAGTTTCTGCATAATTGGAGCGTAGGATAGGGCTAAACATCATCATTTCCCTTGTGTTTTGCAATGAAAGCATGCAATGCTTGTTTCCCGGACCTTTACTTATTTAATTCATTATAAATATAATTACACTTCCATCTGCTTAAATGGTGTCTCAGAACGACTAACATAAGAAAAAGATCTGATCATACTATGACCCTCCAACAGCAAGTATGTGCCTCTCATGCGGAGCCTATTAACCGCGCTCCTCAATTCTACACCTACATGATATAACAACTTGGTTTCATGACTTTTTTTAAAAAAAAAAGGTGTATTTTGGGTGACAAATCTTCAAATCATTATAATTTTGAGAGGTACATACATAAGATAATATTAAATACATATCTTAAATTTTGATTTTTTTTTTCTAATACGAGAGTTTAGGGAAAAAGTAAGGTTGTAATTAGAAGTGCTCATGGGTCGGGTTGGGTCGGGTCTAAAAGTTTGTTCAAGTTCGGTCCGGATGAAAATGTTAAAATTCGAGTTTGGCCCGGCCCACCCATATTAAATTTTTTTATATAAAATACACCAAAAACTAAAAACATTAAAATAAATATTTCCCAACAAATTGAAATTAAATTTTAAAAAATATGTATACTTAAATAATAATAAGATAGATGAAACTTAATAAGTAAATGCCTCAAAATTAACAATAAAACAAGTGTTATACAATATCCAAACAATAACAACAAAATAGTAGTAACATAATAGTGAAATGGTAGCAAAATAGGGAGAAAACAACAAGAAAATAACATTAAAACAATAAAAAAATAACAGTTCTTTTTATCATTTTGTGAATTTGGGCCAGGCTGGACTCGAGCCAAAAATGTCTTACTCGAGGCCTGATTCATTTTTTAAACGAATCTTATTTTTTTGCCTAAGCCCATGTATACAAGTCTCTTTAATTTATTAAAAATTGAGACATGCTAACATACTATATCAATTACATTCAATCTTCCCATGAAACCAATAAGATAATAAGCATAAAAAATATATTCAATGAGCTTAGGATATTTAACACTCCGAAGTTTGGGGCTAGAAGAATTAATGTTTGTAAGTGAGTCGTTGGTAGCTGATAGATTTTTATGTTTCCTTTTGCGTTTGATAAACAACAATGAGCCTAGTGATTTGGTGGGTCTTATGTTTGAACCCTTGTGTGTGCAAAGTGAAATTTTGTTTTGATTTTTGGATCCAAATTTAAAGAAAATGTGATGAGTTAAAGTTTTGTTATGTTTTATTTTATTTAGTTGTGTTTTAAATTTATTTTTATTTAGAAAAACAACAAAAACAAAACAATTCCCAAATTCCCCCACGTTACCCTCATTTTCTCCCTCCTCAGTTTCTCTCTTTTCACAATTCAATTTCATATTTTGGCTCTTTTTGCCACAATGTTTTCTTTCTGTCACCATCTTCCTTAATCTTTGATTTTACCCAATTGTTCGACAGTTTTTATAATCCAAAGTTCTAATCATTTGAGCCGCCTCATTTGCTCTCTGGTTTTCATTCAATCAAGTGTTGAAAAGAGTGCAGTGTAAGTGTTGTTCTTCTTGGTTTTATATTGGTTTCTTTAATTCTATTATATTGGTATGATAAAAATTCTTACGGGTTAAGTATAGTTGTAAGATTGAGTTTTCAGATCGATTTAATTGAGGCGCTGTAACGACTCGATAGTCAGAAGTGATAGAAAGTAAGATTCGAAACTCTATTCCTGTAAATTGAACTCGTAAATATTTTTAAATATTTACGAAGTTAATTTAATAGTGAATTAAATTTTGGATAAGTAAATTGCATGAATTAGGAACTATTATGGTATAAGGATTAAATCAGGTAAAGGTTAAAAGTTGAATTATAGAATGAAATAAATTAAATGGACTAAAATAATAAATATACATTTATTTAGTGGTAGTGGACGGCATTAATGATAGGTGTTATATATATATATATATTAACTAATATATATGTTATAATAAATAAATAACATGAAATGTATGTATATTATATAATAATAATAATAGAAAATATAATAAAAGAAATGATAAGCAAGGTGGAAAGAGATGAATGCATGCAAAAAGAAAAGAAATAATTAAAAGAAGGAGAAGCTTACGGCACTAAGGGGATCTTCAAATTTAAATTGGTTAGTTAATTTAATATATTTTCTGATAAATTTTACGTTTTTAGAATCTCAGTATTTAAAGTTACTCAACTCATGTTATAATTTTTAGTATTGTTTAATATTTTAGATGTTGTCATTGTTGAATAGTTTAAGTATTAAGAGTTAAATTGATAAATTTTTAAGTTAGAAGTGGAAAAGGACTACATTGTGAAATTAATTGTAAATTTTGACTAATAGGGACTAAATTGAGAAAAATTCAAAATTAAGGGGTAGAATTGAAAATAGGGAGTTAAATTTAGCTTAGAGTGAAATTAATATAAAAAGTTGAGGTTAGATATGAATATTAAATTTAGTCTCGGTTTAGGGACTAAATTGAGGATTAAGCAAAATATCGTAGAAAAAAAAAATGAAATTCTTGTGAATTGAGTGGTATGTTATTAATTAATTGTAATTATTTTATTCCTTAGCAAATGTCGCTCTGGAATCCTCAAGTAAAAAGGGGAAAGATAAGGTCGACGTCGAGTAGCTCGGAATATACTGTTTGTGTTTTTATAATCCGAATTAGGTTATAAACTATTACATATTTCATTGTTATGTATCGTGAGCATTTGAGGTGAGTACTTTTGTACTTTGAGATTGAATCAAATTCATAGTTTGAATCGAATTCATAGTTGATTTGAAATGGACTGATTTTGTATATTATGAAATGTATTGATTAAGTGAATATTGAATTGACTATATGTGATAATGTAAATATATATGAAATTTAGACATTTGTTATATTGAAAAGTGAAAAGAAACTTTATTAATTATTTCGGGCTGAGTCAGATATAGATGACATGCTATAGAATAGGAAGAGTTCATGGGTTTCTTCGACCTCGAATCGATGAGGCATTGGGTGCCAATTTGCTTCGGTTTAACCAATGAGACACTGGGCGTCAACTTATATAACACTGGGCGCAGTTATTACTTTTGATTTATCTGATGAGCACTGGGTGCCAAACTGGTGTGTTGGTTGGATCCGTGTATCCATCTGAATCCGAGTCGTGTTAATAGGGAAAACAAACCATAAAATCAATGTGTTCGATATTGAAATGACATGGTTGAGAAATGAAAATAAGATGTGAAATGAAATATGAAATGGTAGATTGTTGTGAATATGGATTGAATTATGAGAAATGAAATCATAAATTGGAAGTAGAGATGAAATATGCCATTGAATGAATTGGTTTCTCAAATGCCATATGAAATATTATTGCCATGTACTAAATTTGTGAACTCTATTGATTGTGAATAAAGAATGAGTAGGCATTATGAAATATTGTTGCATTCTTACATTTTAATTACTTATATCAAGTTCAAATTGTTCAGATTATAAAAATACCACTGAGTTATACTCATCATGTGATTTTTTTTTTCCGTGCACAAGTTAGGTACTTTTTAGCTTACCATCGACTCAGCATCGAACAACAATCACGAGCTCAAGTGTGATGATGTTTTAAATTGTAATGGCATGTACCTAGGAAGTTTTTGGTTAATAGTTGGCTTGAATGTGATGTTATTTTGGGTTGAAATGAAATAATGATTACTTGTATATATGGTTGTGGTAGAAGTTAGGTTTTGGTATGTGTTTTTAACTTAAAGCTTGATAGCCTAAGTATCTAAGTGTTAGTTCAATATTGGTAAAATTGGTATGGATGAAAGTCAATGGGTGATGCCTTGTTGATGTGTTTGAAGATATAAAATTGGTTAGGCATTTAAGATGGTTGTTTTGGTATGATTTGAGCATGTTTAATTGTGTTTTGGATAGGTTAAATGGCTGGTGAATTGATTGTTTAGTGTCCAAGTAATCACCCTTTGGTAAACTTGAGTTCTAAGGTACATTTAGGTACACATGGGCGTGTGCCCTAAGTGTGTTGAAAAATAGTATAAGTGTAGTTTCCACACGGGTTGACACACGGCCTGCAACACAGCTGTGTGACCCAAGTCAGTGAGTTACACGGTCAGAGACACGAGCTGGGATACAACCGTATATCTCAAGTCAGAGAGTTACATGGGCAGAGAAACAAGCCGGGACACGGCCTGGCCACGCGGCCGTGTGTCTCTTAGTTTTAGGTATTTATGAAAATTTCCCTGAACTTTTTGAATTGTTTCAAATTAGCCCCTATTTGTTCTTAGATTATTTTTAGGATCCCGTAAAGTCGTATTTAGGATTGTATGGGACATTTTTACTGTGATTTTGAATGAAATAGCTTGATTTATTATTCAATTGTATAAGACACGATTATAAAATTATTAAATTAGCATATATTGCCCCTGTATCGTGTGATGTTAATATTTAGCTTGCACCACTGCTTGCAATGTAACTAGATGTTTTGATTGGTTAGTAATGCCCATGACCTTAATTCGACAACGGGGAGAGGCTAGGGCTGTTACAAGCTCGTTGGTCAATTCTTAGTGCGTTGGGATCATCTTTCAGGTGTATTTCTGAAGCTAATGTAATTGGGGGTAGGATTGATGAGGAACTTCATGATTTTCAATCAATTTTGGAATAGTTTACGAGCCACAGGGGCAGTTCACACGGCCATGTGCTGTTTAGAGATTAGGTAAATTTGCGAGTCACACGGCCTGAAGACGTTACATGATCGTGTAACCCTTGTAAGGAAAATTTTGTCAATCATACACGAACATGTTATCCAACCACACGGTTGTGTCTCTCCTGCTCCTAAAATAAAATAAACACAACCGAACAAATGTTGGTGTCCTTAGTCTTTCTATAAAATATATTGTGATGTGTAAAGTGAATAATGGAGAAAGGAAAAAAGGGAAGCTTCTTGTATTGATTGTTTTGAATTATTGATTGCTTTTGCTTTTATATTGAAATGTTTGAAGGATGGAATCAAATCCCATATTTTTGAAACGGGGTTTCAATTCGTTAAACTTTATTTTCATGCTGCTGCCTCAAATCATTTCTTCCAGTACCAGATTTTTATATAATCACAACACTCTATATGCACATATTCTTTATCTGGAATAAATATTTTTAAAAAAACTTATAATTACTTGTGAAATAAAAAGGTATACCGTCATTGTATTGAATATTAACTCTTATATATATTGAGTAAACTATACAAATATCACCCAACTTTAAAAATTTTCAATTTAGGCATTAACATTTGAATTCGTTCCTGTTTTGGTTATCCGCCGTTAAATTGATAACAGGATTTTTTTTCTAATTGATATAATAACACATTTAGTCCTTAATAGTTACATATTGTTTCAATTTGATCCTATTTTAAAATAATTCAATAAATTTAACCCTTCACATTTATAAATTCTCTCAACTAACGAGTCATTTTCTAAATCAATTCTTGATACCAATAAGTTTATCTTGAAACTTTATTTCCTTTCTATCTTTTTTTTTATTAGTTTTCTTCTAAATATAATATTTTATAACCCATTGATTGATAAAATCATTTAATTTTTAATAAGAAAAAAATACAAAAGAATTAATTGACTTACTTTTTCTTATATTAATAATAAATTTTTTAAATTTTATAGACTGATTAAGAGCTTATCACTATTTGTTATGAATATTTTATTATTAAGTGAACGTCCATCAAGATTAATATAAGTTTGATGTACTTTAGAACTCTAATATTCACTAGAAGCAGAGTTTTATATCATCTATACTTCTTATGCTCATAAATATAGATTTTGGAGAAACATTCTAAATCATTCTCATTGATTAATAAAAATATGTTTTTTTTCTTTTACTCTCTCTATTATTTTATTTCATAACAATTTTCTATTTATTTTAAAATTTTAAGTCCACAATAAACAATATGCATTACTAATAATATGATTTTAGTGTAAAATTATTTACCAAGTTAATTAAAAATTGAATTTATACTAAACAGAGTGAAAAATTATTTTTCAAAAATATTAAATTGTTTATAGAATTTTATTATCTATTATATTTTTAATGGTATTTAGTTAGTTTCTACTGCTAACTTCTTAAAAATATAAACAAAAATAGTAATGTACCGAATTGGGTAATTTCAATCATCAATAAAACAATTAATAGACGTTGAACGCCTTTATTTTAAAAGTTGAAAACTTTGGTTAAAAAGTCGGATTTCAATCATAAAAATATTTTCCATTTCAATTTCGATTTAAAAAAAAAAAGTAAGTATTTTTAGCGTTTAAAATACATGAACATAAGGAGTTAGTAGTTAGTAATTCTAAAGGAGGGTAAAAATCAAAAAGTCAAAATTTGCTATAATTTGCGTAAATTATGGATTTAGTATGTACTTTAATTTGATTAATTTTAGTTTTAATTTTTTTTAATTGGTCAATCTTAGTCTTTGTATTTTTTAAATTTTCAAATTTTAGTCTTTACCAAATAGTAGTAGTTAATTATACTATTAGTCCTTTATTATGCATAAAGATGTAAATTTAGTCCATGTTCTTCAATTGTATAGTTCTTAGTCCTTATATTTTTGGAATTTCAAAATTTAGTCCCAATGCAAATAATAGTCATTAAATCTATTAATGGATTTTTTTAAGAGTAATATGTTGAAATAGCATGTTGATATATACATGTGGTAATATGTTAGTTACATCAAATTTTGAAAATAACAAAATTTAACTTAATGAGTTTAATAGTTATTATTTGGTCAGGACTAAAATTTGTAAAGAAATTAAACGATTAAATTAAAGTCCAAGAACTATAATACAAAGACTAACAGCATAATTAAAAAAAAAAACATGTAAAGTGAATTAAGGCCAAATATTCACTTTCTCTCCCTCTCTGGATTAGTGATAGAAAAGTGATGAATGAAAAAGAAAGAAAGAAAAAGAAGGGGTTATAGTGTGACCAATAACTCAATTATAAGAAAACTGAAAAAGGCATTTGAAAAGCAAATTCAGTTTCGATCTGTGTTGTGTTGGTGATCCGACCGCCAGACAATGGTGCCAATCTCACGCGCTATCACGCCTTTACAGTTGGCTAATCGAATATAAATCTATGCCAAATAAGCAATTTATATATACTAATAATTGTAAGACATATTTGATGATTTACGGAGTACGTGGGTGAGATGCTGGGAGAATATATAAATCAAAATCCCGATTTATGGTTACTCCTTTTAATAATGTCTTGAAGGATCGAGTCTGTGTTTTTTCTAATTATTTCTTCATATCTTTGTATTGAATATTATTAGTGAGATCATCATCTTCTTATATTAATATTTTGTTTAATAGATATTATTTGCAGAGATAGTCATGGATAATAATGATCAATTTATCTTTTTTACTTAAATCTTTGATATTAAAAAAATACAAATATTAACCCATAAATATTCATTATTTCAATCCGCATATATATGTTTTTCGAAATTTATTGTATTAATATATCAATAATTTACTCTCCATTAATTTTTATAATAATTTAACTGTCAATAATTTTTTATATTTGCTATAATAAATTAGCTTTTATACCAAAATATGTTAAGATAACACTTAAAATAAATATTTAAAAATTTATATAATGAATATGTTGACTGTAATTATATTCTCTAAATTTGATAAATTCAATTATCAAAACTATAAAAATTTATTACTTCAACATGTAAATAAATTTAAGTACATTACAAATTACATATAAAATTCAATTGTGTTGAAATAAAATATGAATAGTTAACTACAAATTTTCAAAAATAAAATGATCAGTTGTAATTTATTTAAAAAACATTTTAAGAAAATTCTTAATGATACTTGAAAATAAAACATGATCATCTAAATAGTATATATAAGGTGTTTCATTTTTCATTTCATTTTTGATAGAATATAACATATTTCAATCTATATAAATTTTAATAGGGAATTTTTCATACATCAAAATATATTTTAAAAGGCTATTTTAATCAATCACTTTTAACAATTTTAAGGTTGAGCCTTGTATATGTATGAATCTGCTTTATTTTGCAGAATTCAATTCCATTATCTATTAAAAAATTAAAATTAAAATTAAATTTCTATATTAAAAAAAAAGAATTGTAAATGTTTATACTCTTTTGTTCATGTAATGAATGGTTGACAACAAACGTTTAATTATAAACCTCAAAACTGATTGGTGCCCCCCACATTGTGTAATTATTCATGCACACCCTATACTCTTTTTCCCTCTCTCTCTCTTTGCTTTCTTATTATAATGTTTATGGGATTTATTTCACATCCTCCTATTTTACATTGGGAAGGTGACAACAATACCTCAGCTTCCGATTAGAGGCAAGTGCAGTTTTTAGTGCAACGTCAACTCTGGCGCCTTCCCGAAATATCAAGTCATACAACTCACACACGAACCTTGATAGTTCCTCTTCTTCATCGCCAAAACCTGTACAATGCTCCTCATTCTTCTCCATGTCACTATCCCAGTCACTCACCGGACTGATACTTTCCACCTCAACCTCTTCATCTTCCGCATCTTCTTCACCAATCTCAAACTTCCCATTTTCCAGAACGTTATACTCTCCTGGTATATTAACTGACACATCATGAGGCTCAGCTGCAGGGCATATAACAGCTTTGGCCCCCGAGTCTAGAAAGGCCTTGATCAAATTTGCATTGGGACCGTAAGTTCCCGTGCAGATTATGATCCTATCCCTCCAAGCTCCAACCTAGCATTATTCAACAAAGTATCAGCCACACAAAACTGAATCAAATTTTCATGCAGGAATTGCACTTCATGTAAATAAAATAAAACATGTTAACAAAGATTTTGGGTGTCACTGAAAGGGAGTGGGCTTGTTAAATATGATGACACCACAGCCCTAAGTTGACATGGAAAACATCGAGAATGAATGCCATTTGGAGGTTTATACAAAATAGTATCCTTATTGTCTTGGTAATTCATTTCTATTAATTCAAGATTAGAGTCAATGATTAGAGGTATTTGAAGTTATTCTTATGTTTGGCACAATCACCTAGTTCAATAGAAGGTTAGGCAACTGAAACAAAGAAAATTAAACTAATCCTGTGAATGCAATATTGCCCTAAGAAGACAAGCAGCTCAGGTTAACCATCAAAGTGAAGAGTTAAAAACTGGGAGAAATATAAATCAGCCATAACATTCGTCAGGTATCATGTACTTTGATGCTCAAATCTGAAAATCAAGCGAGAGACACATACGTACCATCCAACGAACATCATCAGGTGTCAAGTGCAAAGAAGGGACTGTGCGGCGAAACATGTATGCCCCAATTTCAATATCATCTTCCATGACCTTTAAGAGTTGTCAAGAAAATAGAAATAGAAGTTCATTAGATTTGATAACATCAAACTAACAAAAAACAAACTGAAAGCAAATGAGAGACGAATGCACACTTGGGTTTGGCGTCCAATATATCTATGGCCAATCTTTCCAACTTGGAAGTATGGTTTACAACGGACCAAATCAGCAATAGTTGTAATATTGGCAAGAGGTGATACACACTTTTGACGCTGGCTCTGTAACACCGACAACATGCTCAACTTAACGCTTTGTAGAAACTTATCAGCCAGTTCTCCAGGTTCAGCCACAACAAACACATCATTTTGCCAACTAGAGAAAAGAAGCATCTAGCAGGTTAGCATGGGGCAAAAGATACACTCAAAAGTAATTAGGCAAAAGAAAGGATCATTTAGACCTTAAAACCGAACCAACAGAGTCATTTTGAAGGGCCAAATGTATAATGCCCACTTGTGGTAGATTCTGTAACTTCTCATGCAATGACCGTACAGGTAAAGAGAACTGCCTGGGTGCAGAAGGGGATGTAGGGGGTGATATAGCTGTCTTTACAGATTGTAATCCATCCAAGCTTAAAGGTGGGACCGTGTCAATTCGGCCAAGCCTCTGCAGGCCAGTATCAGTACTGAATAAAAGAGGGCTTGAAGGGAAACTTCCAGTGATCAGAGGAGAGGTAAATGGTGTTGGAAATGTTGTAGCTGGTAATGCCTTCGAAAGTCCAGATATATCATGCAAAAGAGATAATCTAATTCCATTTCGTGCACAAAATGACTCCAGTGCCCGAGCATGGTGCACAATTCTTCCTGAATCAGGACTATGCAAAGCTTCAACAAGTAGAACATTTCGCCTCCAGCCTAAAGAAGGGCTATTCTCATCTAGCAATGCAAAATAAATTAAAAAGATTCAGCAGAGCATCCAGAAAGCTAGAACACATGAAAACTATTGAAAAGGACTGCTACCTGCATCTGATGCCTTTGCCTTGGCAAAATGTTGAGATTTCAAATTCTCTGTCCACTTCTCGTCATGTGCAAAGGGTAGAATAAGTCTTTCGCATGCATTCTTGAAGGACTCAGAATTGTTCTCGATGTAGTCCTTTACACAAGCTTCCAACTTCAGCCAAACTGTTGGATCAGTCTCATCAAGCTCCATGTCACAACGTTCATCAACTGCAAGGGCAACCATATAAAATAATGAAGACTTCCTAATTATTCCACTACAAAGATATTGCAAAAGGATGAATTCCTAGATGAAATTTAAAAGAAAAAATGGTTGGAAGAAGCAACTGATGGAGACATAAAACGGGGTTGAAACTTCCAACCCTCATCAAGGAACCAAGACTCAATACCTGGATTAAACCGAAAATATTGAATCTCAGGAAGCATAGGTACCAAAGTACTCAAAGCTTCCTCAGTTCGGTCCACAGAGCATGCACTCTCAATCAGAACTTGCCCAGTATCTAGATATCGCCAACCACCTTTTCGTGCCTACAACAGAATAATCCATGGTATGCTGTAATGGATCTTAAACCTCAATATGATCAGCTATTGAAAAGGTCAATAGAAAATTAAAAATTTCTAGATTTTTTTTCTACAATTAGCCAAAATATCAGAACCACTTAGAAACATAATAAACTTGGAACATGATATAAAGCGCCTGTGGACTGTCCTGTTATTTTGCATGAATTTACAGAATGAGGATTTGCACTTCAAATGGTCATGGTACTAGGAATAGTTTTACGGTCAATTGAAACCAGAAACCACTTAGATGGGGACAAACACAAAATAAAGCAGTTACCTTTGTAGGCACAGAACCACAGCCAATTGAAACTATACAGTCAATTTTTGTATCGGGCCACAAAAGTTGTGCTTCTCTTATTGAGAAGATAGTTGGATTGTTTGCCACTATAGCACCATCTTGCCAGCGGTTTACATCTATATAAAAGGTAAAAATATAAAGGTTAAGTTCAGACATTCTTAATAAAATAGTTAACTTAAGCAACCAGAAGAAAAATACCATCTGAGAAGTCATCAAGATAATATGGGGCAGCAGAAGAAGCTCTTATAGCTTGCCATATATGGTGTTTACAACTTCCAATAAAAGCACTTCGTTTGTAGCCAACTTGAGCACCTGTAGTTGGAGATCCTAGAGTGGTAAGTCCTGCACTTTCTGATATTGAAAGAGGCACCTCGGGGGTTCCCACAGGATACTGCACATTAAGAAATTTATAAATGTATAAACTCACTCTTAGAGCTGCCAAGATATTACCAAAATAGATTATAACCCTATGTTTGGATTGGACTAAAGGAAAATGAGGACCTTTCCCCTGTTTGGATAAATATTTTGTTTAAATAAGGGAAAGTACAGGAAATTGAGTATTTCTTGCTTTCCCTTGAAGTATGATTTTTGTTTACCCCAATTCGGAGAACAAGCTAGGGAAAGGAAAGTAAAAAAAAAAAAAGAAATATATAAAATACCTATTTTATTATCTTCATGTTTTCATAAACTTAAAAAGGTTATAATTGGAAAAAATTATTATAGTAAATCCTTTCCTTTCCCCTCTTTAACCAAACAAAGATTGTTAAAATTCCTTTGCTTTCCTTTGCTTTACTAATTTAAGCTATCAAAACAAGATACACATGTATCTTTTCCTTTACTTTCCTTAACCTTTCTGTCTTTTGCTTTCCCATTCCTTCCTTTCCTTTATTACTACTTATCCAAACATAGTGTAAATTGTTCTACATATATCTACATGAGCAATAATACAGGAACCCAATTAGAGTTCATATTGCATGATAGAGAAAGGAAATCTTGACCACAAACCTGATAATTGCGGAATATAAAAGGCTGAGCTGGCATAACGCTCACCAAAGTAGACACTACAAAAACTTTCGGAATGTTTTTCACAGCAGATTCAATTAGTAGGTCACCATCCTCATCAGCACACATTTCCTTTAGCAACCTTTCAAACTGATCTGCACTGTGCTGCAATACTCTATGTTATACTATATAGTTAAAGCAAATAATACTTTGAAAAGTAAAACAAACAGGACCATTTAGATTACTGATTTAAGTATAGCAAAACACCTTCAAAATGATGATAAGAACAATGCAATAAGCAGATGTGATTGTAAAGTCTTATTGATTAAAGGCAATATATAGAATGAGCAACCCTTAAAGTAAATTATAGTAAATCCTCTGAAAATATCTTGGAGAAACACAAAATTTCTCATTTGCTTGAGTTATACTTTCAAATAGTTTAATATCTCTTCATGCATTCATACAGCAACATAGTTTTCAAGGAAAAGATGAAAGAAAGCAGCTCTAGCAGTATGAAAGACAGAAGCACAAGTTTGCATAAAAGAGAAATTCATACTTTAGATCCATGTACAACAACTCTGAAGCTCTGTGAAGAACTTTTATAAAGCATATCCAACTTCTCTCTCCAAGTTGCAGCTTCATTATCCTTTGGCACAGGTTCAGCGAAAACAAGTTTTCCTACAAACCAGCATAGAACTAGATTAAATTAATTGAACCCTAAACTAAGTGCCCACAAATAGAACCTTTATACAGCACACTAACCAAGATTTTTGTATATTTCTTCACATTGGTCCAAGGTCAATAACTTAATACCAAGGGCAACAGCAAGCATTCCTCCAGTTGATGTCCCACAGATAAGGTCAAATAGCTCATGTATTCTCTTCCCAGTTCCCTTCTCAATTTCTTTAAGGATCTGCACAGTTGCAAGACCTTTCATGCCACCTCCATCCATTGAGAGTATGCGTAGGCCTTGTTTTGGTATCTGTCTTCCTCTTATAGCCCGTCGCAAGTTTTCATTTTCTCCTACAGAATAACATAATCAGATGATCCAAGATCCAAATATTCTAAAAGAAAGTAAAAAATCAAACGGAAGAAGTATACCAAGAATTGCTAAAGCACGAGCAGCAGCTTTATTCACACGTGGTTCAGGTCCAACAGTCAGTCTCATGAGAAGGTCCTTCAAGCTTTCAGAGGTCACAAGAATGCGACGATTCTCCAGACAGAAGGCCAAATTTCCAACAGCTAACAAAGCAAGCCTTTGCACCTGATTAAATATAAAGGTTTAATTATACATACATTCGATATAAGAATCATTTAGATCAGAATATTACCTCTGGGTTTTTATGGGCACAAAGTAATTTTAATGATCTCAAAACATCCTTGGTTAGCATCTTCTGAGCTACAATATCAGATCCAATGGCCAATGTGACCACAACTTGTAGCACAGAAACCAGCTCTACTGGGTCAGGAGACTTCATAACAGTTTCAATGGGTTGCATGATGTCACATTTCATCAACTGCATTGCTACGGAAACATCTCCACCAAGAGTTGATAGAGCGGAGCAGGCTTGTTCGACCTGACACAAGATACGAACCATAATGATACTGCATAAAATAAACATGTCTGATGTTATTCATGAAATGAAAGTATATGCAACGTACCACATGCCGGTCTTCACTACTTATCATACTTATGAGCTGTCTCACTGCATTCTCATCTTTACCAATAACTACACGATTCCCCTGGTCTTGTGTTATTATCTTGACCAGTGCAGAGGCTAGCAAAGGGTGATGACAAGAGGAAAAACGGAATATGAGAGAGAAAAAGGCACTCAGCTTGTGTCTAGATGCACCAAAGTAAGAACTATTCTCCATCTGTAATACAACAAGAGAAGCAGTTTAAGCATAGATTTATTCATCGCACGAGCATACAAACAACTAATTTTTGTAGCTTGTACCTCTATTTGCACATTCACTGATCTTAGATTTTCATCAGCCACAATCCTGATATTTGCAAGGGACAAATGGCGTAGCTTGTGTAAAGGCAAGATTTCAGGAAGGAATTCAAGTGGATTACCAAATAACCTAAGAATCTGCAACTCGGCCATAGCCCTGCCATCCAACTGGAGAAAAACATTAGACTAAAGAAAACTATATATCCACGAGCTTAAAAAAATATGTTGATTGTCAATAAAGTGACCTGAAGTCAAGAAGAGGCCGAACAAGTTTGTTATGTTCCAATGACAATTCCACCAGCCCAACGCACTGTCTCAGCTCTGCTGCTCATAAATTACCACAGAAACATGGTAAAATGGACAAGTGAGAAAGCAATGGCCTAGTACTTGCAAAATCATGAAAATAAATGTTTTCCCTCCTTAATATGGGAAGTTATGAACTTGATAAGGTAATACAATAGGGAAGATAATTTAGATGTAAAACAAGATTTACTCTTACCAGGAACTGAAACAAGCATGTTGTTGTCAACCCTGAGTACTTTTAAGGTTTTTAGTTCACCAAGCTCAGGTGGTAACACAGAGAGCTTGTTGTTATCAAGGTATAGTTTCTCAAGAACAGGCAATTGAGTTAGCTCAACGGGCAGTGTCTGTATCAAAAAGTACACAACCAATGAGTGTTAAACTAACGGAGCAAAGGAAAGGAAACATGCCTAGTTTCTTCATAGAGCTCAATCCAAATTATAAAAAAAAAAAAAAGGATCTAGTACAAGTTAAAATTAGCATAGGTCCATGCTTATACTTTCTCGCAATCCATCGCTCCACATTTCTCAATAAAATCACTTCAATAAAAAAAAGCATAAATATAAAATCAAGAAAAGCAAGGAAAAGAAGAAGAACGAAATTACCGTTAAACCACAACCACAAAGGCTAAGCAAAGTGACACTTCTCCAATGGTCACCGCAGGCAACCAGACCACTGTCACCAGAAGGAACCAAATTTGACCTTAGCAATCGAACCAATACTCCGACTCCATCACTCTGCTGACCTGAGCCGGCCGCCTTAGCCATCGTAACCGCCCGCAATGGTTCTCTCCTCTTCTCCACCTTCATCTCCACTCCCACTAATTTCTCTTCCGTCTCCCTCAATTCCACCGAAACCGTATCTTGCGGCTCCGGAAGCGCCACCATCAATTTGGATTGCAGCCTTATTGCCACCTGATCCTCGTCATCCCCCGCAACCCAATCCAGATCAATCCTAAACCCTAGCTCTTTCTGATCTTGCGGCGTTGAAGATCCCGGCGAAGACAAAGAGGAACTTACGGGAGATGTATGGTCTAGATCTTCCGCAGATTTTTCATAACCGTAGTTTAGAGACAAACGGAAGATCTCCGAAGGCCGTTTCCATCCTAGTCCCCAAGACATTGTGATCGGACGGTCAAAATGCGCGAGGAGAAGACTCCGATCACGATTCGACGGTTGATACGATGTTTCACATTTGAATTTTCTTCACATATAGAGAATTGCATACAAAAATGGCGAGGACAAGAACGATAAAGTTCCTCCCTTTAGGATTAAGCTTCGGGAGGTTTGGAGAAATTAAGACAACGAAAAATTGAAGCAGTATTATCTACGAGCTCTTTCTTTGACACAGTTTTCTTCGTCTATTCTTTTCCGTCGTCGGAGTCTCTTTTTATTCTCGGTTTTAACATTTTATTCATCAAGATAGCCCCATGGAACGACGTCGTATTGTTGGCGGCTAATCAACCCAGTCCACGCTAACGGGTGCACTCCATTGTCACGGGCACGGCGCCGTATAACCTAACTCTGGTCGTTGCAATGAGGAGGAGATTTTTGGACAGGGTTATCACATGTGTGACATAACATTTCATTAATTCAATCCAAATCAATGTCCTTAACTTAAAATTGGTGGTACGGACAATAATTCAAATTAAAATAACTTAAATAAAAAATTCAAGTTAAATAGTATTATTTGTCAAATAACTTAATATAATGAATATATAAAATTAATAAGTCATAATGTAAAAGATGGAGTAACATAGTGTGTGGGTATCTCAAAAAAACTTTAACCACACATCATATTATCATGTTTACATAAAATGAGATTTGAAACTCAATCTTGGGAATTTCTCTCAAATATTAGCTTGTTTAAATATAAAAAATTCAACTTTACACCCCAAACATTTATAATAATATCTAAATCGGAATATTTGCAAAATCAAATGTCAAATCAGCATTAAATTATTTCAGTAAGGGCCATACATAAATGGCCAAGACTTGTGAGAATCTCAACAACCATAAAATGCACATTGCAAACACAAATCACTTGGTTTCAACATAGAAATTGTAAGCATGAATTTCAGCCTAAAAATCAACACAAGTCATGTATCAATGATCGACAAGCCGGTCTCGAATTGCTTGCAACCGAAACCGGATCCACAATGTTACTACTGGCTTATAAAGTATATTCATAACAAGTACAATTCTGCTTTCGGAATGGATACCGTCATCATAAATTCAGCTTCTTTACGGCTTCTTCGAATGTTGCTCTTAAATCGGCCTTTACTCCATCATCAGCAAATATAAAATTGACAGCGATTTCAGCAAGCTGAAACATTTCAGTCTTTCCGAGACCTGGGAGAAAAAAAAAGGGGTAAAATCATCAAATTGCATAAAAATGATTTGGTTGTGCTAGTTATATTCCACTTACCGAACGAAGAGGAAGCAAGATTGTACTCCCTGGAAAGACTGGTAGAGAAAACCCCGGAATCATCCGTGCAGAGAACCAAAGGATGTTTTGCCTTGTATAGATCAACTGCATCACCATTTCACAAACCGATTCGAATAAACATCAAGATGAAGAACAAAAAAAGAAGAAGCAAAAACATGCTCGAATCCTTCAAGAGAAGCTGATTATATGTACTTGTAAAAATAATTTCTTAAAAGAGTTGAAAGACAAGCAGAAAAGCCTGACCAAAATGATGAATATCTATTGAAGATATTGTTTCCGTCCGGATATTGGATGTCAAACAAATCTCAACCTGCAAAACAAAACAAAAGAGAGGAACAGACATTAATGAAACTTTATGAGAGGAAACATGATTTTCAACATCGAACAAATCACTTGAAATCAGTCAATCAAGTAAATTGTCTCGAAAGTTGGATTTCAACCTATGTACTATGGGATAAATATCTTACGGGGATTTTTGCTGATTTCAACTTTCTCCAGTTTTCCTCATCGAAGCAACAAGCATGACCGATCCTATGTGGAAGGAAGTCTATCATTGATTTGATTTCCTCTTGGTTAGGTACCTACAAGCACTAAGATATGACAATAAACAAGTCGGTGTTATTTAAAATACTATAGCACACACTATTTGCACAATAAGTTTGAGAAGTAGCAACAAAAACGCACCTCTCCACAGTGAAGAGTGATATAGAGACCCTGCTCCTTTGCAAATTTTAATGCAGGCAAGAATGTAGACCTATGTCGGATGCAAAGAAAATTAAGAATTATGATAGAATTATAACCTTCAAAACACATGAACAAATAAGGGAAAATATGAGTACCAACTGCCAACAATCGGGTTTCCGGAGAGATCAATGCCAACTACACCTAAATTCCTCATTTCCAGTGCAAGCTTAACCTAAAGAAATAAGGGAACTATAAGGACATTTATCGAACAAATAACAAGCTTTTTCCACAAACTGCAATCTTTAACATACAGTTTCCATGGCAGCTTCAGTGCTCTCACGACGATCAATGCTGAGAAGAAATCTTACATACATCTTCTTTCTCATAGACCCGTTAAATGTATTGGTCTTCAAACCAGCGGGAGAATAATCAACGTCAACCGAACTGACAGCTCTTAAACCCTCCATCACAGCGTCCATATACGAACGTTTGCTCATTCCTATGGAATCATTTCTCTGTACAATGTTTCCATTTATTCAAAACTGCATATAAAACGAACCACCACGAAACTAAAACATAGCAATGAAAGTACCTTAGGAGTGGTTCTAAGCTCTAGATATACAACATTCTCGGCAGCAAAATCTTCGATGACCTGTAGATCGAAAAATAGAAACAAATAACTAGAAGAATCAATACAGACAAAGTCTTCGAGTGGAAAACTACATTACCTCTTTAGTAATCCTTGTAACAGTGGAGTGATCAGTAGTGAGAATGTGGATAAGGTCAAACAGCTTGAATACTTCGTGTAGCGTACGGTCGTCTGAATCGGAAAAAAGGAAATTTAGGAGCTCCTAAATACCAATCTTTAACATACAGAACACAAATACACAATATAATGAAACCCCATTTCCCTAAAATGTGCAAGGATTAATTAAATCAATCAAAATTTCCAATCTCAAAGTAGTCAAGCTCATGTTTTTTCTTGAGTTCTCAAGAATACAATGTGCAGTATTTCCTCTCTTGATCTTCAATGATTTTTAAGCAATGAAATAAAGGACTAAAGCATTAAAAAACATATACCTTTCATTATAACATTCTCCACATCTGAGAAAACAATGACACCCTTATCACCCAAAACTCTTGCAAGTTCACTGTCAACAACAATACATCTAAATTAACCTTCATGATTAAGATGGGGGGGGGGGGCACAATTGAAAGGTTAAAAAAAGAGAGGGGAAAGAGGGATAAAAGTAAGCTCACAAGAGAGTAGAGTTCCTAACTGAACCATTGAGGTGAGCATGAAGTTCAACCTTTGGAACCGAAACACACCACTCCAGCTCTTCTCTGTTCATCTTTTGCCTGTCTGGGTTTTCAGACCGGCTACGTTTCGCGGTGTGATAGATTGAGTTTTTTGAGTACTTTGTCCTAACCAGACCAGATTAGTCAAACAACAAAACATAATAAATACTAAAAAAACACACAAGCAGACAAAGAGAGGAAAGAGAATTGTAACATTGGGCCCTAAGAGAACAGAACCTGCGGTTTGTTAGGCTTCAACAAATGTCTGATACCAGACTTTGGGCTCTGAGGACCGGTTCTATGCAAGTCACTAAACGTGTTCCATAAAAGCAAACCCTTGTTCACCTTTCACCTTTGACAACCTAACACAATATTTGGCAGCTCATTAGGTTAATTATTTGTTTTCAATATTTGAAAGTTAAAATAAGCTATATAAGTCTTTATACACTTTATAAGTTTTAATTTAGTCTCCTTACTTTTATTTTTAAGAATTTAGTCGTTTCACTTTTCAATTTTAAAAAATTCAAGTCCAATTGCTACTATCATTAATTTTTTTTTTTTAAAAATCACTTTGTACTAACGCGACAAACAAATAGAAACTATGAAAATGCTTATGTGGATTTGTTTTCCTTAAAAACATCCATTCGAACTTGTCATAATAAATTTTTTTGTTGGAATAGTGTTCTTATGAGAAAATTGATATTAGCATTGTAATTGAAATATTAGACAATATTAACTATTTAGAATGACTAATGACACTATAAAAGTAGAGGGATCAAATTATGTAAAAAAATTAAAGTATATGGATTTAATCCAAGTGTCAGCATAGTATGGGGATTAAAATCGAAATTTGACCATTGATTTATAATGTCAATAAAGTAAGGGTGAGCAAAATCCAATTCGATTCGAAAAACTCGATAAAAAATTCAAATTTTTAATTAAATAGTTCGAGTTAATTGAGTTATTCAAATCAACTCGAATAAAAAATCAAAATTTTCGGTTCAACTCGAATATGAATTACAAAATTCGAGTTATCTGAAAAATCGAATAAGAAAAAACAAAACTGCGTCGTTTTAATAAATGTTTATCTTTTCTAAAGTTAAAAGTCAAACCATTAAGTTAAAAGGAAAACTATGTCGTTTTGATAAATGTTTACCTATTAAGTTAAAAGGCAAAATCATTATATTATTAATGTAGTTAAATAATCTTATACTTCGTCTACTAGTTAAATAACCGGTCTATGTACACGCAACATTGAGTATAAATAATAGGATTCGTTAACTTGACTCGAAATTTTTTGACTCGATTCGATTCGATTCGAAAAGAATTCAAATTGAATCCGGTTGCTAACATAGAATTCATCAACTCAACTAACTCGAAATTTTTTGACTCAATACGGTTCGACTCGATCTAATACTCACCCCTACAACAAAGGCAAACATATACATGATCCTTCAGACATTCAAATTATATATAATCATATAATATTATAATAGAAAAGTTAACTATATTAATTATTTGATTTAACTAATAACATTATAAAAATAATATAGAGACCAAATTATGTTATAATTTGAATTATAAAGATTAAATTAACATTTTTCTATAGTGTAAAAGAAAAAAATTCATATACCAAATCACGTTCCTTCTGTTTATAGTTTTAAATTATTAAATTAATAAAGTATTTTTCAATTATTAACTTTGTAAATAATTAATAAATAAATAAATTAGAGGCATAAACCAAATTCAACATTCTAAAAATGTAATTAAGTTTCTACTTTTTTTTCATTCAATTGAATATTTGAATTTTCAGAATATATTAAAAAGATCCTTAAACTTAAAAAAAAAAAATTAAGTTCTTTCTTTTTTTGCACTCAATTAGGTATTTGAATTGTAAAAATGCATCAAAAAGGCCGTTTGATAGTTAACTTTAATAGTTCAATGTCAAAGTTAATTACTCTTAATTTTTTTCAGTTAAAGACAAACCCTATGACACAACCATGGCGTGACACGTGGCAAAAAAATTATTAAAATATCAATAAAAATTATAAAAATTATTAAATTTTAATTAAAAATATAAAAATATTTAAATTTCATTAAAAATTAGAAATTTTTTATAGAAATTGTAAAAAATATATAATTTTATAAAAATCATAAAAAAATATAAAATGCATCAAAAAGATCCTTTAACCATTAACTTTAAATGTATGATCCCGATTTTTTTTCTATTAAAGCCATCACGTGTCGCAACGCAATGTGACATGTGGCGAAAAATGATAAAAAATAAAAATCAATAAAAGTTATAGAAAAATTTATAAAATGTTTCTTTTGGTCCGATAATTTTTATGAATTTTATATTTCTTTACATTTTTTATAATTTTCTTACAACTTTATAAAATTTTATAAATATTTTTTTCTATATTTCTATATATTTTATAAAATTTTTTTACAATTTTTTAAATGATTTTTATATTTTTTCTATTTTTAATTAAAATTTAATAATTTTTATAAATTGCATTTATTTTTATTTTTTATCATTTTTTTATCACATGTCACGTTGTGATTGTGAGACTGGTGGCTTTAACTGAACAAAATTAGAGCGATTAACTTTAACGATTAAAGAGCCTTTTTGATGTATTTTGGCAGTTCAAATACCCAATTGAATGCAAAAAGAAAAAAGAAAAATGAGTAGGGGCTTAATTATTTTTTTTTAAAATGTTTGAGGGTCTTTTTGATGTATTTTAAAAAATTCAAGAATCCAATTGATGTAAAAAAAAATAGACTTTATTGATGCCTTAAACTTATAAAGAATAATCCAAGAATATCTCATATAAATATATAATGTATTATTAAATATTTATCCTAAGTATATAAGAAGAAAATGATAACTTGAGGAAAACAAGCAAATATCAATATTGTTTCATAATGTTTAAGATAGAAACTTAGAATAGATTTATTTGATATTGGTGGAATGATTGGGATATACGGTCATCTTCCCAACATTTTGGTGGACAGCATCACATGTAGGAGAGCACAACAGTTGAATATGCCCCCAACAGGAGTGGCCAATGGCCTCATATTCATTGCCTATACACAACTGTATCCAAGAATATTATCCCTCACAATCAATCCGTGCCATCATTACTGTATGAATAGTTTCCATTTGCTTTTTACGCTCTTCTTTGCTCCAACTCCCCATTTACTGGCTTCACCTACCTTCTGTCTCATCTTTCAATGCTACCTACCTACATGATCAAGGCTGCAATTTCATTTACTTTATATCTATCTATCTATCTGCCCTTTTGCAAACCATCTCCATTGCCATTAATACATATAATGGAAATTTCATTTATCTTTCATGATAAGAGAGGTTGGACTTGGACTATACCATTAACTTTTGGGTAATCCAGAAGTCAATACTCTCATAGGCACTTCAATTATCTCATTTGATTTAACTCTCAAAGATTTACCAACCAATTACAGCTATAGCTTAAATAATTTTATAGTTTGATTTATATCATGCTTTTTTTTATAATAATCCCATTATAAGTTCTGATCATATCTGTTTTTTTTTTTTTACACAATACTCAGAATTATCCATAACCCGTCCCCAACCCATAAATAGGAGGATAATGTGCTTCAGCGCACTCAAACCCACATCCTCTTACATTGGCAATAATATCTATACCAATCGACATCACGCTTTCTTTTTATACATGATTAAAAGGTTTGAGTTGTTTACGGATTGAATCCAATATTGATGTTTGAAAAAGCTAAATGGTTTGTCTTAGGTCCTATTTGATAAAGTGTTGAAAAAAATTCAATTAACTGGAATTTAATTTTTTCAGCAACTTAATTTTTTAATCTACAATGAAAACTATTAGATAAATTTGTTTCTACAAAAAAGTGTGAAAAATGTTAAGTAGGTAGGAATTTACTTATCACTTAATAGAAAATAAACTCAATTATTTTTATTTTATTCTATTTTATTTAATATTATATTATCATTTATCAAACAATTTAATTATCTTCAGTATTTAATTCAACACTTATTTTTTTTTGGTATTTATTTTTTTCAACACTCAAAATTTCAGTTTATCAAACATAGCCTTAGTTGAATTATCTTTGACAAGTTTGTTGTTATAATAAGAAATGCAACAACACTGGTGGGGGAAATAAATAAGCAATCAAAGAGTAGCAAGACACCAAGTTTGTTAGCACAGTTCGAATTCAATAATCTTACTTCTACGGAGCCTATCTAAGAAAATGAATAATTAGCTTGGTACAACAATTGAAAGTTCATTCTACCCTTATTCTAATGAATAATTGTAGCCTCTAAGTTTTTCTCAATTGTTACGTTCACTCTCCTCAAAATCTTCATCTTACATACAAAATACCACTCTAAAAAAAAATACCTAAATAAACGAAAGGTGTAAATCCACAAAATCTAATACAAAAACAAAATACTGTAAAAAATTCACACATTTTGCATCTTCAATAGCCTATATAAGCAAGCTCGATAATTATCCATGCTTTTCAAAATGAGATAAGGTAACTTGTAAATTTGAAGTTAGATAAAAATTATCTCCAAATATTATCATTGCATTTTCGAAAATATTAATTATTTTGAAAATTCTAATCAACTTGATTTTTTGTCGCCAATAGATAAAGGATAATACAAATTATTTCTAATTCCTTTTGTCCATTAAATATCATGCATTGCTGCATAAAAAAACATTTAATCAATATTATTGAAGACACCTTAATAAATGTTTTTCCTTGTTTGTTTGTACAAGTTTTAATACATCGTGTCACATCGTCATCCATGCAACTGCTTTGGAGTGGCTCTATCACGAAAATGTTGCATAGGACTCAAAAGGTGTAGCAAAGAGACTCGTTGTTGCCATACCTCTTTGTGTTAGGGATGGGGGCGCTTGCGTCACCTAATCAATCAGACGGTCGAGGGTCAGTAATGGGAACCTATGTTGCTTTCAAGAAGGAGGCCTACTTTGTCTTATCTCTTATTTGCTGATAATGTGATTTTGTTTTGTAAAGTAGATTGCTAGCAAGTATATTGGGTCAATGAAATTTTGGATACCTTTTACCGGGTTTTAGGCCATATGATCAACAAACAGAAGGATTAGACCTTCTTCTCTCATAATACCCCAGAATTGACTATTTTAACTATTTTTAGTCATTTAAGGTTTACTATGGTGGCTGATTTAGGAAAGTATCTAGGGATGCCAATTTTCCAAAAATGGATTAACACGAACATATTTCAGTTTGGTGTGGACAAGGTGAAAGCTAAGCTTAATGGTTAGGATGCTCGTCGTCTCTATGGTGGGCAAAATAACTTTAGTGAAGTCGATACTTCTATCCACCCCTAATTATTTCATGAGCACGACTTGTGTTATTGTCGCTATGTGTTAAGAAGTCAAGAAACTTGCGCGAAACTTAATTTTGTGCTCTAATTCCACAACTAAGAAGTTATCTTTTGTTAGTTGGAAAGATTGTTGGAAATTGATTGATAAGGGAGGTATGGGAGTTCGGTGTCTTCAGGTTCAAAACAAGCTTTTCTTACTTAAATTGGACTATAATCTCCTAGCCAATTCATGTACGTGTATTATGTAGTAAGTACAATGTTAATAGTTTGATTTCAGTGTCTGTAGATCGTAGTAATTATTCTTATATGTGATGCTCTCTCTCTAATATTTGCAATGCAATGATAGAAGGTGTTGTTTGGTCTATTAATAATGGGCATTTGATCAAACTATGCAATGACCGATGGCTTAGAATATTGGCTCGTTCAAGGCTTTCCACGCAGGCAATGAAAGGTTAAATGTGTAACACCCTATACCCGATCCGATCACTAGATCTAAATTGTAAGGTGTCACATTTGTTGCCGGAGCAATTACAAACAATTTATAAAGTAATTCACATTATTAAATATTCATTTGCAAGCAAATTAAGTATATAAGTGTTGTACATTCATTTCCGGGTCTTATACGAGCTTACGAAAGCTTTAATGCCAACCTGAGATCGAATTAGGACTAAAATTTAATGATTACAAAGTTTCAGGTTGACGTCACGACGTTAGAGGGTGACCATGCTCAACGTTACATTGTGGCATGGTGATCTAATTTTCATCGCAACGACATACATCCGACATCGCGACGTAACATCTTATTTATGAAATTTCCAAATGAAACTTCACTCTGCACTTTCTAAACAAATACATATGCAAAATCAAACCACATTTTTAGTCAAAGCATGTAATCTCTAAGTCTCAAACATAACAAAACACCTTTGAAAATGGTCTAGTGTCGCGTGTAAATGATATGTGAATTGTGCAAGTATATATTTCAGTTCAAGTAATAAAGTGATGAGCGAGTATCATTTCCACAAGGATGAGATTGAGGCACAAAATTTGTCAAGTTATTGTAATATGATTAATGTTATGGAAAAAATGATGAATAAGATGCTATGGTAAACTAAGGTAAGTATGCAGTGATAATTCAAATGAATGATGATGTATGCGATAGATGGAATTGATGAAAAATTGGAAATGTTATGGCAAAAGTGAGAGGAGAAATGTAATGGCAATAATGAGAGTGATTATCCAAATAAAATGTAAACAAAGAAATAAACAACTAAATATGATGTGGCAAAGATACTACGACAAAGCATAAGGATAGAGTGATGTTGATTCAGAAGGTTGGGTTTACCCAGAATCGACCCTTACTATCAATAATGCCTTAGCAAAATCGTATCTACTTTATTACACAGAAGAGTTTTAAAATGGTCTGCCTTTCGCGAAAGCAAAATCTCAAGTTACCTTGCCCGTGTCTATAGGCTTTTTAGATATCTTGCCTGGGTTCCTTCTGTATGACCATGACTCTATGTCTAGAGTCCACTACAAGTGTCTATTGAATACTTGCTCATTTCATTAATTTTAATTCAACTAATTCAACCCTTTCGGAATTAGAATCAGTTTATAAGTATGCGAATAGTTTTCTATGTCTAGAGGTCATTGCATTTTAATTAAGAAATAAGAACAATCAAATGAAACAATAAAGTAAATTAGATATACACTGCATCCATAAAAATAGTTTAAGGTTTCATCGAAAGTAATCCCAACCCTATGAGATTTAGCTCATGGGCTGGGAAATAAAATTCCAAACCAAAATATTATCTGACATTGTATTTAACTACTTCAATTCAATATTTTAAAGGAACACGAATGGAAATAACGGAAGAACTTTGGGAAACAACTTTCACTTGCCTAGTCCACACTTCGGCAGCACAATGTCTTGTGATGGCTAAGAAGGACTGCCTTCAACTTCCTTTCTTTTGCGCAGTCGAATCCTTATTCACGCCTAAGGATCTATCCCACTTTTTTTCGCCATTTGTGAGGTCCACTTCATCAGCTTTTATAGATAGATTAAGCTAAGGTCGGCTAACAGCTCATGATTATCTTCTCCTATTTTAGGGAGATTTATCTGGTACAAGTTTGAATTTGAGCTGGGACTGCTGCACGAAAAATGTTGACTTGGCCTTCCCAGCATTGCCACGACGCTCATACTGGCAAATTGTCTGCACTTTGCCTTGACAAAACTTCACTCCTTTATTTCCTCGTTCTAAAACATGTTCCTGCCACATCAACACACAAAAAAACTCCATTGCAAGCAATTTGTAACACCCTAAACCCGGCCTAGAAGTTTAGACCGAATCTCGGATGTCACATTGATCACCAAAGTGATCGTAGGTAATTTTTTTACAAAGTAAGTTGTCACATCAAATCGAAACGTTTAATCATTTAAAATATAGACAGTAAAATTATAGTTAATTTTAATATATATATATAACCGGAATAAAAATGAATAAAACTTAAAAAGGAACTTGTACCACAGTTTTATAAAACCGAGTAACAAAGTAGAAGTTGAAAACACAAACTGATAGTTTATTTTCCACTGAGACTACCGAGACCTCCGTATACCGAGTCCAGCGTCAATATTTGGAAATGTACCCGAAAAGGAAACACTAAGAGGGGTAAGCTATTTAAGCTCAGTGTGAGTTCGTATCGAGACTAAAAACAAAATCACAAAATTTTAACTCTACAGTGCAACAAATTTACAGATGCACACAAAGTCAGAGGAAACTTGGAACTAACGTCCCAATAGAACATATCACCCAAACACACCCATATCACTCACAGACGGACAAAAAACAGTCAGATAGTCTATCACCCAGAACACACAAATAGATGCATATGAAATGCAGTCAAGTAATATAACCCACCCATCCAGCCAACACACCTTTTCGTCCTCCGATCACACCCAATAAGAGCAGTTTAAGCTCATCCAACCAAAACACACCACATAGGACCTTAAGGGCCCATCCAACCCAACACACCATATATGTGGACTAAGCCACTCAGATATTAATACGTAGTAGAGCTGGCGTATGTGTTGTACAGTGCAATGTGGTAATCCGATGTACAGACATGTTGTAGTTTAAACTGCCAGATCAGATAATGGTTCGCAGCAAAGCTGACGTACATACGATACAGTGCGGTAAATCGCTGTACGAATAAGCTTGCAGTTAAACCGCCAGATCAGAACAGATACAGTTTTCCTTCTCTTCACAACCCAACCCAACCCAAAATACTTTATGCAAGTGCATGTATGTATTCAATCTCACAGAATGATGACACATTAACAGATAGTCAAATAGAACAAATATGCACACACACACACCCAGTTAACTAGGTTCAGAGTCAGACATCTCACACATCAATTACAAACAACACTTAAGCTGCAGCACAAATCGGAGTCTTAACTACCCTTACTAAAGCTTAGCCAAGGGTTGAAGCACACAAACACAATTTTAGATTAGAAACACACACAGTACCAAAATAAGTGTCTTAGAACCACACACTCATGTGCTCTGACTGTGTGGAAATGCCTAGGCCGTGTAAGAGGTCAAAGCCCGTGTAAAGAGGGGCACATGGACATGTGGCTGAGGCACACGCCCATGTGAAGAGAGGCACACGGCCGTGTGACTAAAGCACACGTTCATGTGGACCAGGGACATGGCCATAGGAACAGGCTATGTAACTCTCTGTCTATTTGTACTAAAATAGAGTACAGGGCAGACATGCTGTGTGAGGGTCTCACACGCCTGTGTGTCCAAAACACATGCTTGTGTAGGATCCTTAAATCCCTAAATTAACCATACGACCATGTAGCACCAAATCACTCAAACCCTAATTCACAAACTCATACGCCTGTGTGCTTAGGGGACACAGTCGTGTGAAAAACAACAAAAATTCCCAAATCGGCCACACGACTGTGTGGCGCCCAAATTAGCCTAGAAACCCTAATTCCCAAAAGCACACGGCAGTGTGTATCGACACACGCCCGTGTAGCCACCCGTATGGTCACAAAACCACTTTAAAACAGCCCCGAAAAATGTGCTTCCAACCACGAAGCACTTCTCAGCCCTTAATAGTTTGAAATTATACCAAATCATACAAACTCTAAACATAAGATAGTGATACCAACATTGAAAATAACAAATTTGCGAGCACTCACACACACGTTGTCGACTTTTCATAAAGTTGAAATAAAATTCGCAAATAAACTAAAAGAATATACAGAACCCACACCTGATTCATAATTGGAGACGTTCAGACACTAACTTGACAACAGAGGAGTGAAATTCTCGAATTTAGCCAGCAAAACATTTTTGAGAGTAAATTAAAGGAAAAAATAGAAGAGAAACAAAAACAAAAGAAACAGAGAGAAAAAAGAGGAGGAGAACATCCAGGAGAAAGAAAAATTAAATTAAATTAAATTTTTAAAAATAATAAATAAATAATTATAATCCTAATAATAAAACTAATTATTAATTAATAATTAAAAATCAATTTGCTATTTAACAAAATAAAAATATATTACTTAAAACGCACATCGAAAGACTCAAACCCAGAACCCAGAGGTTCACCAACACTCACTCAACCACCAGACCAGTAGGCCCATTCTGTCATTTAAACACACAACCAAACACAATATCCCAGCCTTTTCATGACCCTAATCACAAAAGTCAAAACTTCTAGCCCCGAAATTCGGGGTGTTACACAATTAAAAGCACCTAATTCCAACATAGTCCAAGTCTTAATGCAATATTAAAAATGCTAACTAAAATGTCCTAAAATGCAACACAATGTACTTAAGTATAAATAATTAGCTAGGTCTTAAAGCATGAAATATAACTCTTTTCAAGAGTTATCGTCTAGCAATGCCATGACACCTATAAGTTAACTAATTGGTATAATTCATTCCAAACCTTCAAAAACATACTTATTTAGCAAGGCCATTGGCCTTTACAACATTTCATACCATTTCCAACCATATTTGAATCCATTTACATGTTATATTCAATTAACCAAGTTCATACATCAACCTTTTAAACCAAAAGTGTATATAAACATAGTTTTGTACCAATTTGACTCAAACTAGGTATATGTCATACTTGACACTAAAACAAAACTCATACAAATTTTGTTGAGTTGGGGATTACTTTCGAGATGCTGGACCAACTGCTCGAACTACAGGGAATCCACTATACCTGCGCGTGGAGAAAACAAATCGTACACTGAGCAAATACGCTCAGTGGTGTTTCCATGATTCAAGTCAATATAAACAAATTAAACATATGCATACATCCATATCAATTTCAATTCATAACCTAATTTCATGCCATTTCATGCCACAACACTTTCATTTTCAAATCACCGTGTATATGACCAAACTTATAACCAATTTATATTTTATCATGCCAAAACTTACAATGCTACTTAATTTGCACAAATCCATTTCATTTTTTCCATTTAATACATAAGTACTTAACATATCTTTCATACTTATATACAATCCTTAGTTTCCTTACCTGTATTTATGCTAAATTTTCATCTAATCGTTTCATTCATTTACAGGCCTAATAGCTCATTCATGTTTAATTGACCCCTATGGCTTGTTTTCAATTTATTTCGCATATTGACACATATTGCAATTCAATGGCATTTATCAATTTACATATTATTTATCAAATCTCATGTTTATAACCCTATTAACTAGATGCAGACTCGAAACGAATATGCGGATCCGTCACCCCAGGTTGCCCGACAACGATGACGCTGTACATATACATATTACTATTGGGAAATGTATGTTTACTATTTATTTAAACAATGAATAAATAAATAAAGTTAATTTCTCATTTTACTATTATGTCTTTTGTATTTATGTCTTTTATATTTTGCATGCATAGTGAAACTGTGACAAGCAAATATTAGCTCATTGATTGTCTAAGATCAAACCGAAGATAAATGCATTGTAAGAAAGTTTACATTGTGAGAAAGAAAACTTACTTCAGTAGATAATCTAAATAAGTCCATAATCCCGTAAAAGAATCAAAGTGAGCATTTGATTCAAATACTGAGAAGGATTATTATGTCGTCTACAATTCCAATTAGGGAGATGGCTAGTCTTGGCTATCGGAGCAGTTGACTCCACGAGTAGAGACATAAATGTATTTAATTAGTAGAATGGTACATTGTACTGGACCCAAGATGAATTAATTCTGAATCCGTTTGTCAATTAATTCACTTGTGATGTTCGGTGGGATTTACCTAAATCCTGAGTTAGGTCACTGACCATGTGGTTGCTGCTTCAACCCAAGTTGCTGCCTTCGTCGCTGCTAGCGGTTGACCACCTTTTTTTACTTGAAAATGGCACCGTTGATTTGGGTTTCTAGTTAGGGTTGTTGATTTGGGTTTCTAGTTAGGGTTTTCTTTCAAATTAAAGTTCATAAAATGGTGTTCGAGTTTAAATCTTTTAAAATCCCTGGTTTACTCCATGAAATTGAGCTTAAAAAAGCTCAATTGCCAAAAAATTTGAATCCAATTTTGAATTATTCGAAAAGCAGAGCTTATTTGTGATGGGATCATCGTAAATACATTGCAAATCAAAATCAAAATCAAAACTTTGTAGCAATGGCTTCTCTCAGTAGTACTTAACGATAGAGCAAATCATAATCCCAATACAAAATCAAAGCAGAGACAACCCAGATAATAAACATGGAATCCGAATAAAAAAAGAGAACCAAAATCAAATTCACCCATTGGGGGGGAAATGGAATCAAATCTTAAAAAACAAACCCTAACCGAAACTTAGTTTTGCAAACCCAGAAAAAAAACCCCAAAAAATCTTAGATTTGCAACTATGTTTATCATATGAGATTAGACAGTAGAGGTGGAGGTAAAAAAAGAAAAGAAACAAGAGGCTGAGTAGCGGTATACATTGACTGGGGGCAAGGCCATTGACGATGGTGGCTCAATTCGACATAAGAGAATAGACGAAATATAGCAGGAAAATTCATAGCCAACTATCTAGTTTCGAAACTTCAGATCTTCATTCGGTGATCCTAATGGTGGTAATGCAAACCACAACATGATGTACCACATACAGAAGACCGATGGTAATCTGACGATGTAAAAGGGAGATCAGAGAAAGAAAGAGATCAAAGCTTTGGCTTTTGTTTCATCATATTTGGGTCAGATTCTTGGAAAACTAATCGATGATTTGAAGAGAGGTGGTTGAGAGGAGTGTTCTGATGGTGTTCGATCAGAGCTTAGACGATGATGACGACTAGGGTTCATCAAAGGAAGAAAAAAAATAAAAGAACTGGAAATTGGAAAGAAGAAAAGGAAAACCTAGAAAAAGAAAGAAAAAAATGGAAAAAAATGGAAATAGTTTTTAAAAATATTATTTTATTGATTTTTAATATATTTTTAAATTATGACATCACGATGATGTCATTATACCATATGTGTCACAATTTTATTTTGCCACTTGTCTCAGACTTAACAGCGTTAAAAAAAAGGACCAAACTAGTTGACAAAGAAAAAATTTGGTACCAATTTGAAACAAAAAATTCAAATACCAATTTTATATTTAACTCAAAAAATATTAACCCATCCAACTATTTAGATCACTACAAAATAGTTAAACAATCAACTTCAATAAGCAAATTTAACATAAATTTAGTAATAATTGCATGTATGTTCTCAACTTCTAATTTTCATGAGTGAAAATTATGATTGTAATAGCCAATTTTGGCTCAAATTAAAACCCAAACCAAAATTTAATAGTCCAATAAAAAAACAACAACAATGTCCATTTACAAAATTAAACCAACCCTTCTGACCCAAATTGATTACAGCCCACTAAGCCCAAAATTTATAAACCCTAGCCCAATTTATCAGCCCATTACAAAGGAAATGAAACAGCAGCAGCCACCGCCCCAAGGTTCATGACGCCGACCCTTCATCTCCCTCCACCACGCGCACCAACTAGCGACCACCATGCTTCTGACACCTGCAACAAAGGAAATACAAAGGCAGAGACTACACGCAAATAGTAAAAGAACAGAGAAGCAAACGACAAAAATAACAAAAAAATAAAGCAAAAACGGATAGGTTATAAAAAACCGAGACAAATCTCTTTTTCTTTCTTCCTTTTTTAGTGATATTCATTTTAGTTTTTATTTTTATACTGCTTCTGTTTTTCTTTTTACTTTTTAGTACGAGCTTTAATAAAACAAGAAAATAATAAAAGAAAATGAGGAATACTACTTGTAATTCAGAGTTGCACCACTGTCGGGGTCACCTCCGCGCGAGTCAAAGCCACGGAAGCCCTTTAGGTTTTCGTTCGAGTTTCGTCCAAAGGAAAACAGGGGGGAGGTCGAAAGGCATTTGATTTTATTTTACTCTATTTTTACCATTTTTGAATGAAAAACACCCGAATCGGGTTTATTTATAAAATAAGAAGATTTTTTAATAAATTTTTTTGAAAACCTTTCCGGCATGGCTGAGCTGCGGCAGAGCCACCGCGCAAGTTTGTCGGCATTTGCTCGGAATCTGGGTTCTTCCCAGGTTGAACAGAGAATTTTGGAATTTTTTTAGAGAAGGGATAAGAATGAAACAAAAAAATGTTTGGGGCCTTTTTAAAGAAGTGAAAAACGGTGTCGTTTTTGCATCAGGCTCCCAAGCATTAAACGGCGTCGTTTCAACGCGTAATGGGTCGACCCGACCCATAGGCGGAGATCCGCGCGTTTGTGACCTTGGGGTTATTTGCCTAATAGACCCTTCTGCATTGTTCACTTTTTTAATTCAGTTTTAGTGGATTCAAATATCGTATCCTAACTTATGGGACGTGGCGTTTTGCTCTCTCGAGACAAGTAGGTCATTGAAGCTCGTTTCAATTCAATTTATGCTTTTTTTTTAAAAAAATGAACACTAATAAGAAGGATCGTATTTTAAATTCATTCCCGGTTTTCAATTTTCAACGTGAAGGCACTAATTAATCAATTTGGTACCAATTTTGGGTGTGACGAGGGTGCTAATCCTTTATCGCATGTAACCAACTCCCGAACCCATTTTCTTGAATTTTGTAGACCAAAAACACCGTTTTAGTAAACTAAAATATTTTATTAAAATAAAGGTGACCCGATCACACCTCATCAAAAAAGACTGGTGGCGACTCCAGTTTTTATTTTCGTTTTCAAAACCCTAGTCGATTTCCATTTTACAAAAGAAATGGTTTCGACAGCTTGAAGACTCCACTGGGGAATGATATGAGAGTCGAGCCAAAAATCGATTAATTTCTATCTTTTTGTCGAAATTCGAAAATCTGGTCTAAAATCACGATTATTTCATTACATGTTATTCTTTACTTTCATGGTCTTCTTTGTAATATGTCTGTTCTGTGGTTTAAATCTTTTGATGTATCTTTTCATATTGCATCACATCGATTCGTCAATTTTACCCTCTTAAGTGGGAGTAAGAAACTATTCCTTCGTAGGGTCCTCACCTCTGTATAGGATAGCGGATTGCTTCCGGAATACAGCCGTACCTGCGTCTTCGTGAGATTTTCATCTCCGTATAGTCGTAGGGAAATGTATTCCCCTGAACTGAACTCGGTCCACATGAGCCTATAATGAGTGAGGATCGAGGAATCTGTCGGTTTGGATACCTTTTCTTTAGAACTGAACCATATGTAATGAGCCCTAAGGGCCTATCCTAGGTTGGACTGTACCAAAACTTAGTGGTTACCCGAATAGGTGCTTGATTATTTCTTGTTTGTTTTGAGTTCTTTCTTGTACATAATACTGACTTATTGTGCTTTGTTGTTATTGCATGACATTTCATCATAAAAATATGTTGATTCACGTTCGGATACTAGATAGAAAAGTCTAGCATGGAAAAAGGGTTTCTTGATAGAGTGGAGGATAATGCGGCCGTCCGAACATGGTTCGAGAGGATACAGCGAGAGAAAGGAGATAGTCTGACCGAAGGATATGAATCAGAGTTATGAGATTTCACCCGCATCAGTGTGACTTAGAATAATCTGCAAGAATTAAAGGAGATATAGGACTCATAGGGTGACGAGATCAAGTAGCTGTTTTACTATAACTGCGGTGACTTGGTGCCTTTGGTACTTCACTTTTGGAAGAGTTGATTTGGTGCCTACCGTGGAGGAGTACATGGCCCTACTTCGGTGCCCGAGAATTAAAATTGACAAAGCCTATTCTAGAGCTGCTAACGTCCTGACCTTTGTAAAGAAATTGATGAATATCATGGGGATGAGTGAGCAGTGGGTTGCAGCTCGGATTAAGCAAAAGGGAGACAGTAAGTGTATTCCTTGGAAGAACTTGAGAGATTTATTTCTAGCACATCCAGACATGAAAAAGAGGGTTGACGTTTTTGCCTTAAGCATCTACGGTTTGGTCGTCTTTCCTAAGGCATTAGAACATGTAGAGGACGCAGTATCGGACCTATTCGATAGACTTGATAAAAAAGTCACACCTGTCCCTACGATTTTAGCCGAAACTTTCAGATCATTGAATGCTTGCCGGAGAGCGGGCGAAGGGAGGTTTATAGGATGTGCGTAGCTTTTGCTATCGTGGTTCCATAGCCACTTTTGGAAGGTAGAAAAAGTCTCATATCGAGTTTTTTCCGAGAACTACTCTCTGTTGAAGGAATTAGCGGCTACACCAATACAGGACAACCTTTCTGAAGAGAAATGGATGGCGATTCTCTAGAATTTACAAGTTGAAGATGTCGAATGGAGAGCTCCATGGATGATCCCTGACGAGATCTTGTATCGGTGCAGAGACTTTGACTGGGTCCCTCTGCTTGGGATATGATGAGCCGTTAGATACGCACCACTACTCATGATGAGGCAGTATCGATCAAGACAGTTCATACCTGTGACGCATGGGTTAGCTCAGTGCGAGTTTTCATACAAGGGCGATAATTATAAGAAGAAAGTTCGTGATATATCGAATGCATGGAACCAAACCCGAAGAATGAAGGGACTAGCCACAGGACCAATGACGGCCCTCGAGTATGACTGGTGGTGGGGAAAAAGAATCAACGACAATATCTCAATGCCAAGTCAAGGAAATGCTCGACCAATAGAGAAGCAATTAGAAGTAATTCTGTCTGAATTAGAGATCATTAAGCAAGATTTTGATAAAAAGAGTCGGGAATTGGGAAAGAAAATAGAACAGTTAGAAGAGGATAAGATACAGTTAAGATTAGACGTTAACATCTACAAGCTCAAGGCTGAGAAATTGAGGAAAGAAAAAATAAGGCCGAAGAGGATTTGGACTGTTTAAAGACCAACTACAAGAAGCTGCGTATGTCAATAAGAACTGCAAGTTTGGGCAAGACATTAGAGCAATGGCGACAAGAAATTAAGGAAGAAAAGACTAGAGCTGACCAGTGGGAGAAAAAGTTCCAAGATGCTCGAACACGGGAAGATGCTTTAAAGATGAGCTTGTTAGAGAGCCAAAGCGAAAAGGAGAGGCTAAAAGCTCGGGTGGCAGAGCTAGAAAAGTCACTGCATCAGCACCGTAGTCGCAACTCGGTAATCGAGTTAAGAGCCAGCCAAAACAAGATTAAGGAGCTGAAAGGAAGGATAGAGGAGCTCAAGACTGCGCTGCGAGATAGTAAGATTCGAGTTAAACTCCTTGAAGAAAACAATGAATATTGGAAAGAGCAGCTCCACTGCTCGCAAGATCAGATCAAAGATAGAGATTATATTATGGGCGAAGCTGTGGCTCAAGTTTGAGAAGTAGCCGATCATTTCCAAAACCTGGTAGTCTAGGCTGATGTATTAAGTCTAAAATACGAGTCAGAATCAGATCGAGGCCGAAACTTAGCTTGGCCTTTTAGGAAATTCAATGCTTTGGGTATTAGGGCGAAGTCGTATATGTAATTATCTGCTCTATGTAAAGAAATTTATTTTCTAGTAAAGTTGATCTAATAGAATTGAATCAAAATCAACGCCTCTTTTTTGCATTGATTAGCATTACATTACATTACATCATTTGCATTAAATTACATAAAAAAAACCTAACTAATTAAAGTTATGACAGTTACCCTAGAAACTAATGAAAATCCACAAACTACATATCGCTACAATACCCGTCGTAAAATGAAAGCAATGGATCAGAGACTAGAAAGACTAGAAAAAATGCAAAAGGATATGCAAGATCAGTTGCAAGCACAAATACAAGAGCAATTGGCCAAAATACAACAAGACATAAGGAATCAGATGCTGGAATCCAAAAAGAATATGATGAACCAACTGGCTCAGCTATTGGCCGAAGGTCCTGACATAAGAAAAAACCCTGTGACCAGTCTTGGTGATGACAATAAATAACCTCCCTATCCTCCGGGTTTTACCCCAACAAACACCCAAGTGCAACCGGATGCATACCCACAAAGGATACCTGTCACTATTAGGTCCCAGTACCAAGCCGGTGTATTGGCACCGATGAATTTTCCAACGGGCTCGGGCTCCAAGCTGGGAGATAATCCAACTAATCTCGTTTTCCCCAACCTCGATGATTTAGCAGAAACAGAGAAGGTGAGAGTAGATATGTCTAAACAACTTGAAGCCCGGTGTAGATGGTTAGAAGAGAAGTCTAAGGCAATGGAGAACGCAAACTACCATGGCGGGGTTAATGCTAAAGACTTAAGCTTGGTCCCAGACCTAATACTCCCACCAAAGTTCAAGACTCTGGAGTTTGAGAAATATAATGGGACTAGCTGCCCTGAAGCTCACGTTACGATATTTTGTCTGAAGATGACAGGTTACGTCAACAATGATCAGCTGTTAATTCACTGCTTTCAAGATAGCTTGATCGGATCTGCGGCCAAGTGGTACAACCACCTAAGCCGTGCTCAAATTAATTCATGGAAGGATTTGGCATAGGCTTTTATGAAGTAATATGGACACGTGACGGGCATAGCACCGGACAAAATAACGTTGCAAAATATGGAAAAGAAGCCGAGTAAGAGCTTCAGACAGTATGCCTAGAGGTGAAGAGTGGTAGCGACACAAGTCCAGCCCCCTCTTCTAGAGAAGGAAACAACCATGCTTTTTATCAACACACTGAAGGCTCCATTCATTAACCACCTGTTGAGGAGTGCTACTAAGAGCTTCTTGGACATAGTGATGTCTGGAGAGATGATAGAAGAAGCAATCCGGAGTGGGAAGATAGACGTAGGGGAAAGCGCCAAGAGACCGGCCCAGAAAAAGAAGGACAACGAAGTGAACAATGTGAACACGTACAACAAGGGCTATACAAAACCCATTACTATGAGCCAGCCAAGGACGTTAACTACTAGCCATCAAGGCCCCCTGTGGCAAGAATCTAATGCAAGACCAAACATGGAAAGTCTTCATTTTACGCCCATCCCAATGACATATAGGGAGCTGTACCAGAGTTTATTCGACGCATACGTGGTATCTCCATTCTACATAAAACCCATGCAATCCCCGTTCTCAAAATGATATGACGTAAACGCTCAGTGTAAGTACCATGCGAGAATAACGGGGCACTCGATCGAGAATTGTACTGCATTTAAAAAGCTGATCGAGAGATTCATCAAAATGGGGATCGTAAAGTTCGATGACCCGTCAGGACCTAACGTAGCAGGAAATCTATTACCCAATCATTTTGATAAAGGGGTAAATGCGATAATCGAGGGTGGAGGCAAAAGAATCAAGGCTGTCGTGGTTGAAGTAAAAACCCTACTGAGTTGGGTTTGGAAAAAATGGTAAACGAAGGTTTAATCATGCAAGAATCGGGGTAAAAGCCCAAAGAAGCGAGAAAATACTGTGAGTTCCATGCCGAGGTGGGTCATGACATCTAAGAATGCATCGAGTTCAAGGCCATAGTGCAAAATCTCATGGACAATAAAGAGGTGGAATTTTATGAAGAGATCGAAGGATCTGAAAAAGGAGAGGTCTACACGTTAGAAGAAAGATCAACCAAGAATGTCTATGGGGTCAATCACCCTGTGGTAATTATCTTGCGACCAAGAGTTAGTGAAGCTGGAGTACCAATCGTGCCAAAGGTCATAATTCAGAAGCTTGTTGCTTTCCCCTATAGGAAAAGGGTTCCTTGGAATTATGACTGTAATGTGATGATCCCTGGAGAGGAGAACCCGGCTAACACATCGGAGGAAGGTCAAGGCGTAGGTTTCTTTACACACAGCGGAAGGCGTTATACCTTAAACGCAAAAGCATAACCGGTTAAAGGAAAATCCGTGATGGTTGAGCAAAAGAAAGAAAAGATGATCGGACCTGAATCCCCTCTCAGTGAGCCAGTAACAGAAAAAGAGGCTAAAGAGTTCTTAAAATTCCTAAAGCATAGTGAGTACAGTGTTGTGGAGCAATTGCACAAGCAGCCGACTCGCATATCAGTACTGGCCTTCCTCTTGAGCTTAGAGGCGCACCGTAGTGCGTTGATGAAAGTGTTGAACGAAACATATGTTACGGATGATATATCTGTCAACAAGCTTGATCGTCTGGTCAATAACATCAGTGCCGATAATTTTTTTTTTCTTTAACGACAATGAAATACCGCCCAGAAGCATGGCATCTACAAAGGCTCTTCACATAACCATACGCTGCAAGGGATATACGCTGCCAGGGGTATTAATTGATAATGGATTAGCCCTGAATGTCTTACTCCTATCCACGCTAAATAGGTTGCATGTGGATAGTTCTTACATGAAAACATGCCAAAATATTGTGAGAGCTTTCGATGGTACTGAAAGAAGGGTCATGGGAAGGATCGAGATACCTCATTAGATTGGTCCAAACACATATGAGGTGGACTTTTTGGTAATGGACATTAAACCTTCTTACAACTACTTATTGGGGAGACCTTGGGTCCACTCAGCAGGAGCAGTGCCGTCGTCACTACACTAAAATTTAAAATTGGTAACTGAAGGTAGATTGGTCACAATAAATGCGGAGGAAGATATTATAGCATCTATTACCAGTGACACCCCATATATAGGGGCAGACGACGAAGTGATAAAATATTGTTTTCGATCGCTAGAATTTGTCAACGCAACCTTCATCGTCGAAGGCAACAAGATCCCTATGCCCAAAATATCCAAATCCACAAGGATAGGCCTGCAAATGACAGTCGGAAAGGGAGCCTTACTAGGAAAAAGACTCGGGAAATACCTTCAAGGAAAGACCGAGGTACCAATGCTAAAAGAAAAATGAGACCGCTTCGGCTTGGGATTCAAGCTAGATGTGAAGCAAAAGAGGAAAGATATGGAGAAAAAGCAAGAGAGAAGAAGAGCACATTTAAGCGGTAAAGAGGTCAAATGGGAGCCAATGACCTTTTCTCATTTATCCAAAACATTTGTTTCGGGAGGGACTATATACCCCAAACAAAGAATGACAAGAAGAGAAGTAGCAGAGGAAATGTTGGGAAGTTTGAGCGTTAACGTTGTATCCGAGGAAGGAACTGAAGAAAGATATTTATTTGGAATTTGCCCTTATACTCCTGGAAGTGTTCTGAACAATTGGACCATGGAAGAGATTCCTGCAACCTTTAGAATTAATTCAGAGTAATGTTCAAAAGACACTTGTTGCTCTAAGCCTAGGAGCAATAAGAATCCTTTTGTTAAATAGGCATATGTCCAAATATCTTTATTTCAATAAAATACGTCTTTTTTGTATCATTCCGAGCAAATGTTCTTTTATTATTTTCATTCATAACCAAAATATTCTTTCATTTCATTCATAACCAATCATACAGATAATCATTCTTAGATTCTTTTGTTTTTGCACCTTTCTTTACCCTTCTAACAGGTCCCCAGATATCAATGATATGAGTGACGCTGTTATTAACTCAGAATCTCCTTTTAAGCAAGATACGAGTATAGAGGATTCTTAGGACTTTGAAGATGACCAGGACCGTAACATATCTCTTGATTTGTTAAGGATGGTGGAGCAAGATGAGAAACAAATCCTACCTCATAAAGAGTCAGTGGAAATCGTAAGCGTAGGAGAAGGAAAAGAGTTGAAGATTGGAGCTGGCATTGCCGCAGAAACAAAGTGAAACCTCATTGAGTTACTCCAAGAATTCAAGGATATCTTCACATGGTCATACCAGGACATGCCCGGGTTAAATACGGATATCGTGGTACACCGACTCCCCATAAAAGAGGAGTGTAAGCCAGTTTAACATAAGCTCCGAAGGATGAGGCCCGATGTTTTGTTGAAGATAAAAGAAGATGTCATGAAACAGTTTGATGCCAGTTTCTTACAAGTGGTCAAATACTCAGAATAGGTAGCCAATATAGTACCCATTTCTAAGAAAGATGGGAAGGTACAAATGTCCGTAGACTACAAGGATTTGAACAATGCCAGCCCAAAGAACAATTTCCCGTTGCCTCACATTGATACCTTAGTGGATAACAGGCTAGTTATTCACTTTTCTCTTTCATGGATGGCTTCTCCGAGTATAACCAGATTAATATGCACCTTGAAGATATAGAGAAGACTACATTCGAAACCATGTGGGGAACGTTTTGTTATAAAGTAATGCCATTTGGATTGAAAAATACGGGGGCAACGTATCAAAGAGCCATGGTAACCCTTTTCCATGATATGATGTACAAGAAGATCGAAGTTTATGTGGACGGCATGATTACAAAATCCAGAACTAAAAAGGAGGATGTGCAGGTCTTAAAGAAATTGTTCCTAAGGTTGAGAAAATTCCAACTAAAGCTCATTCCAACAAAATGTACCTTCGGGGCTAGGTCGGGAAAATTGCTAGGATTCGTAGTCAGCGAAAAAGGAATTGAGATTGACCAGAACAAAGTAAAGGCCATACAGGAGCTGTCTCTACCGCATACTCAAAAAGAAGTTTGAGGTTTCCTAGGAAGACTAAATTACATCGTTCGGTTCATTGCACAGCTAACAGAGAAATGTGACCCTATATTCCGTCTCTTTAGGAAACACAACCCAGGTGTATGGGATGAGGAGTGCTAGAAAGCTTTTGATAAGGTCAAGCATTACTTGTCCAATGCCCCAGTATTGATGCCACCTTGCCCAGATAAGCCACTGATATTGTATTTGACGGTATTCGAAAATTCTATAGGTTGCGTATTAGGCTAACATGACGAGTCGGGGAGAAAAGAAAGAACGAAATACTATCTCAGCAAGAAGTTCACTGAGTGTGAGACAAAATATTCGCCAATTGAGAAGTTGTATTGTGCTTTGATTTGGACGACCCAGAGACTGAGACAGTGCATGCTGTACCATACAACTTGGCTCATCTCGAAACTGGACCCTCTCAAATACATGATGGAGTCGACTGCTCTGAATGAAAGAATGGCCCGGTGGCAGATCCTACTTTCTGAGTTCGATATGATCTATGTAAATTAGAAGGCTGTAAAAAGGAGTACAATAGCGGACTTTCTAGCCAGCAGAGCTTTAGAAGATTACGAGCCATTGGACTCAAATGAAGACCTATTATATGTTGCAATCACTGAAGAAGGTGCTCAAAAGGAGGGTCATCCTTGGAAACTAAACTTTGACGGAGCTTAAACGTAGTGGAAAATGGAATTGGGGCAGTCCTAGTATCCCCAAACAGTGATCATTATCCTTTTACTAGCAAATTAGATTTTGATTGCACAAATAACATGGCCGAATACGAAGCATGTATCATGGGTATCCGTCCAGCCATTGATTGCAAAATCAAAGTGTTAGAGGTATATGGCGATTCTGCGTTAGTGATTTATCAGCTCAAAGGCGAATGGGAAACAAGAGATCCCAAGTTGATCAGTTATCGAAAACTAGTTTTGGAGTTAACTAAGGAGTTTGATGACATCATTTTCTGTTACCTCCCGAGAGAAGAGAAGCAGATGTCCAACACCTTGGCTAACTTAGCTTCTATGATCAGAGTAAACAAGCAAGAGGAAGTGAAGCCCATACAAATGAGTATTTATGAGGCTCCGACTCATTACTACAACATCGACGAAGAAGAAGAAAAAGATGATCACCCTTGGTATCACGATATATTGTAATATATGAAGAATCGTGAATACCCCAACCAAGAAACCGAGAACGATAAGAGGACGTTGAGAAGACTGGCCAGTGATTATATCTTAGATGGAGAGATCCTATATAAGAGAAGGAAGGATCAAGTGCTTTTAAGATGTGTAGATGCTATTGAAGCTAAGAAAATCCCGGAAGGGGTCCATGAGGGTGTCTGTGGAACGCATGCTAATGGCTTTACAATGGCCAAACAGATCATGAGATTCTGGTATTATTGGTCCACCATGGAAGGGGATTGCATCAGCTATGCCAAGAAGTGCCACAAATGCCAAATTTATGGAGATAAAATTCATATACCTCCTTCACCTCTTCATGTCATGACTTCTCCATGGCCTTTCTCTATGTGGGGGATGTATGTCATTGGGCCAATTTCACCAAAAGCGTCTAATGGGCATCGATTTATATTTATGGTCATCGACTACTTCACCAAGTGGGTAGAAGACACTTCATATGCAAACGTTACAAAGTCGGCAGTCAGCAAGTTCTTAAAGAAGGAGATCATATGTCGATATGGAATGTTAGAGAGGATCATATCTGACAATACTTTGAACTTGAACAATAGTACCAGAGCAGAGGTCTGTAGTCAATTCAAGATTAAACACCATAACTCGTTGCCGTACCGTCCAAAGATGAACGGTGCGGTGGAAGCGGCCAATAAGAACATCAAGAAGATCGTGGGGAAAATGACTGAGACTTACAAAGATTGGCATGAAAAATTACCATTTACTCTCTATGCCTATCGAACGTCAGTCAGAACCTCTACCGGGGCCACACCTTTTTCTTTGGTTTATGGGATGGAGGCAGTTTTGCCCATTGAAGTGGAAATTCCTTTTCTCAGAGTTTTATCAAATTTAAAATTGGATGAAGCAGAATAGATCCAATCTCGATATGATCAGCTGAACTTAATTGAAGAAAAAAGGCTGAGGGCTATTCGTCATGGTCAAATGTACTAAGAGCGAATAATATGGGCTTATAATAAGAGGGTTTGCCCTAGAGAATTCTATGAAAGAGACCTTGTTATGAAAAAGATACTCTCCATACAGAAGGACTTTAGAGGAAAATAGATGCCGAATTGGGAAGGACCTTATGTGGTCAAGAAGGAGTTCTCTGGAGGAGCGCTGATTTGACAGAGATGGATGGAAAAAAACCTGCCTAATCCTATGAATTCGAATTCAGTTAAGAGGTACTTCACCTAAAAAAAAAGTAGAGGCAAAGGCAAAAACCCGCAAAGGGCGCCTTGAAGCCAAAGGGGCTTTAAATTGAAAACCCAAGAATGGACAATTCAAATTTCTGATTAAAGGGGAGGCATACAGTAGTCTTGCTATGCCCGAATTAACAAGAAGGAGAGACGCTATCTCTTGGGGCATCAACGAAGTCTTCTAAGTCTGCCAAACACCTATCAAGTTCAAAAGAGGTCCTCGAGAAATTTTGTGCAGAGAAACTCATGCTATGATATCTGGGGCACCTATTTTCATCTTATTCATTTTATATTTTAGCAAATTTTTCTATTCTTGATTAATTTATTTATTTTTGTATTTTTAGCAAATTTGCTATCTTAACTTATTCTTATTTCGTACTTTAACAAAATTTGATCTCTTGATTAATTTATTCATTTCGAGCTATACTCTCAATAAAATTCCATCTTGTCCATTGTGATAATCGTTTTCAAGCATTTTTCATTGAAATAATGATTAACGGACTATTAATACTCAAAGAAAAGGAGCTTCGCATATTACTCTAAAAACTTCTAAATATTACAAGAACCTGAAGCGGGACCACTATTCAGAACTAACCAAGTTCAGGGGTTGGGAACGTTTGAGAAAGAATTATCTAAATTGAGACCATTTCTTCATATCTTCTGTCAAAATACCATCCAAGCAAGAAGACAGTGTAATACGTTAGTGTTAGAGATGAATAACGAACAATGACACCTTAAATAAAAAGGATCATTCTTATGACATTCTGCATTCATGCAAATGTCATCCATTCATACACATCTAGTTAGGAGTATTTGATTCATTCTGATCATGACATCCTAATCATTTGGCATAAATAAGCCCATGAAATACACTCTACAGGTCATGTTTCCCAAAAAATTACGTAACAGACCAGAGATGCAAAAATCCTATACCCCTGAAGATGCAATGGGAAGGATTGAAATCACCACGGCGAATCTTATCTCCATGAAGTAGCGGAGGAGATTTAAGCCATCAGCCTTATCTCCCTAAAGCGGTAGTGGAGTAGACTGAAGATTACAGATCTAGTCTCCCTAAGCAGTAGTGGAGTAGATTGAGAACAACGAATCTTATCTCCATGAAGTAGCGGAGTAGATTTAAGCCAGCAACCTCGTCTTCTTGAAGATACAGCAGAGCAGGTCAAAGCTACAAATCCCTTCTCATTGAAATCCTCATTTTCTTGAAGTTTCAATAGAGAAGATCGAAGCTACAAACCTCTTCTCTTCGAATTCTTATATCCTTGAAGTTCCAATAGAGAAGATCGAAGGTACAAATATTTTCTCCATGAATTCTTGTTGAAACTTCAGTGGAATAGTAGAGCAGGTTGAAGTTACGAGTCTCATTTCCCTGAAATTGCAGTGGAGCAGACTGAAGATAGCAAACCTTATTTCTTTAAAGGTGCAGTAGAGCGGGTTGAGGTTACAAGTCTCATCTTCCTAAAGCTGTAGTGGAACAGACTGAAGATAGCAAACCTTATCTCTCTAAAGGTGCAGTAGAGAGGGTTGAAGTTACAAGTCTCATCTCCCTGAAGCTGCAGTGGAACAGATTGAAGATAGCGAATCTTAGCTCTCTGAAGTTTTAGTAGAGCAGATTGAAGCCACAAACCTTATCCCCCTGAAGTTGCAGTGGGGCAGGTTGAAGTTATAATTCTTGTCTCCCTGAAGTTGTAGTGGAGTGAATAGAAGCAACAATCCCTATACCCCTGAAGATGTAGTGGGATGGAATAAGGCTACTCGAAGAAGAGAAGCACCAAAGAAGTCAAGACTCGGCAAGACTAGGCAAAATTTACCCTTTTGAAGTGTTTGCTCCATTTTCATTACACGACAATGATCAAAGAGGGGCAGCTGTAATAGCCAATTTTGGCCCAAATTAAAACCCAAACCAAAATTTAATAGTCCAATAAAAAAAAAACAACAACAATGTCCATTTACAAAATTAAACCAACCCTTTTAACCCAAATTGATTACAGCCCACTAAGCCCAAAATTTATAAACCCTAGCCCAATTTATCAGCCCATTACAAAGGAAATGAAACAGCAGCAGCCACCGCCCCAAGCTTCACAGCCGCCGACCCTTCGTTTCCCTCCACCACGCGCACTAACCAGCGACCACAATGCTTCTAACACCTGCAACAAAGGAAATACAAAGGTAGAGACTACACGCAAATAGCAAAAGAACAGAGAAGCAAATGAAAAAAATAACAAAAAAACAAAGCAAAAACGGACAAAAAGCGAATCTTTAACTCGGTTATAAAAAACCGAGACAAATCCCTTTTTTTCTTCCTTTTTTACGAACATTAAAAATAAAAAAAGAACAAATATTCAAGGTGATCTTCATTTTAGTTTTTATTTTTATACTGCTTCTGTTTTTCTTTTTACTTTTTATTAAGAGCTTTAATAAAACAAGAAAATAATAAAAGAAAAGGAGGAATACTACCTGTTTTTTGGAGTTACGCCATAGTCGGGGGTCACCTCCGCACTAGTCAAAGCCACGAAAGCCCTTTAGGTTTCCGTTCGAGTTCCGTCCAAAGGAAAACAAGGGGGAGGTCGAAAGGCATTTGTTTTTATTTTTTATTTTACTTTGTTTTTACCATTTTGGCTCGAAAAACACCCGAATCGGGTTTATTTCTAAAATAAGAAGATTTTTTTAATAATTTTTTTTGAAAACTTTTCCGACGCGGCGGAGCCAAACACAAGCCCGCCGGCGTCTGCTCCGAATCTGGGTTCTTCCCAGGTTGAACAGAGAATTTTGGGATTTTTTTGAGAGAAGGGATAAGAATGAAACAAAAAAATGTTTGGGGCCTTTTTAAAGAAGTGAAAAATGGCGTCGTTTTTGCATCAGGCTCCCAAGCATTAAACGGCATCGTTTCGACGCGTAATGGGTCGACCCGACCCATAGGCGGAGATCCGCGCGTTTAGTGACCTTGGGGCTATTTGCCTAATAGACCCTTCTGCATTTTTCACTTTTTTAATTCAGTTTTATTTTTTTTAAAATTTGTCCCAATGTATTTTCTGCTGTTCTAATTTCGCCATGCGCAAAACGCAGCGCATAGAGGGCAGGGATATTTGCCCGTTCGGTCCTCTTTGTTTTTCTGAGCGTTCAAATAGGCCCTAATTCATTCTATTTTTTTATTTAATCCCTTAATTTTATTTCTATTCTGATTTAGTCGTTGGTCAGTTGGATTTCAACTTTTTTTAATTTAGTATTTATTTATTCATTTTAAATATTATACATATTATTTATTTTAAGTCTCCTTGATTTTATTTTAAATTATTTTATATATTGATTATTTTAAAATTGTTCTATATTAAAATGCTTTATATATTACTATTTTTAAACTCGTTTTTATATAATAAAAATTGTTTTATTATCCATTTTAAATTATTTCATATATTTTATCTTAAATTCTCTTTATTTATTTTAAAATGTTTTATGATTATTTGTTTTAAGTCTTCTTCATATTATATTTTATACTTTATATATATATATATATACACACACTATCTGTTTAAAGTTTTTATATAGCATCTTTTTTTAAAAAAAAAAAACTGTTTTGTATACTATTGGTTTTAAATTTTCTTTTTACATTATCTATTTTAAACAAATTTATTATCGTTTCAAATTGCATGTTTTTACGTTTTATTTTTTTTAACTTACTTTATACTTCTTATAAATTGTTATATATGATGCTTAATTTATTTGTCTTTGATTATTGATGTTGATGTTTAAATAGTGCAAGTTATGTGATTATCATATTTGTATGTATTATAATTTGCTTATTCGTATTTTCATATCATTGTTGTTCATTCGTATAGTATTTTATTTATGTATTATTGTTCCATGATCGTTACTATTTTCATGTTATGCCATCACATTATGCATTAAACCCCAACATATTTATCCAACTTAGATCGTCGTATTTTACTCCAAATGAATAATGCATGTCATTCAAATATTGTACCCACTATCATTTTTAAAAGAGAAATCTTCAAAAACAAAGGTAATATTTCACGTTTCAAGAATTCGAGAAATCGTGCTCTAACTTACGGGGTTTTGGTTTTCTTGTTAAACCGAAATAGCTAAATATCCTTTTAAATTTCAAAATATTAAGTCTCGAAAATTTAAAGGTAAACTTGTTCTCGTGGATTCAAATCCGTATCCTAACTTACGGGACGTGGCGTTTTGCTCTCTCGAGACAAGTAGGTCATTGAAGCTCGTTTCAATTCAATTTATGCTTTTTTTAAAAAAAAAATGAACACTAATAAGAAAGATCGTATTTTAAATTCATTCCCGGTTTTTAATTTTCAATGTTAAGGCACTAATTAATCAATTTGGTACTAATTTTGGGTGTGACGAGGGTGCTAATTCTTCTTCGCACGTAACCGACTCCCGAACCCGTTTTCTCGAATTTCGTAGACCAAAAACACCGTTTTAATAAACCAAAATGTTTTATTAAAATAAAAGTGACCCGATCACACCTCATCAAAAAAGATTGGTGGCGACTCCAGTTTTTATTTTCGTTTTCAAAATCCTGGTCGATTCCTATTTTACAAAAGAAATAGTTTCGACAATGATATAATATAATTTGTGGGAGAGGAGACTTGTGTGGACGTTGGAGTTTATAATTGTAATCACAAACTTCCCATCAAATTGGTGCAATGAAGCCAGCGAATCAAATGAGATAGCGATTGCACCCTTCGCCGGCCCTCTTTAATTAGTATTATACTATTATTGCATACATGCATTAATTGTAATATATAACTATAAATGAAAATGAATTTATGGAAATAAAATCATAATCGGAATTATTATTTGGAAAAGCAAATCCCTTTCATTAGTATGACTGAAACCTTACTATAAAACCCATGCCATTTTTATAATTGAAGAGATTTAGACACCGGTACATTTTTGGTTATACATCATTAGTTTTGATCACTTAATTAAAAAAATTACAGTAATTGAACTGTTAAAAAGTTTTCGTTTGGATGTCATGAATTTTGTGAACTAAAATTCAAATAGTTTTTTCTTCGATCTTTGACACTGACTGTCAGATCAACTTAGATCTAAGGTATGTTGTTATATCGTCAATGGGTACTAATCCACTATACCGATCACTGAGTTATCTCTTGGAGCTTCCTAGCAAAACTTAAGAAAAAACTTAATAAACCAGTGACTTAAATAAAAACTTTTGAATAGTTCAATGAACAAATTATAATTTTTTTTAGTTAAGTGACCAAATCGAAAACTTATCATAGTTTAGCGACTAATAGTATATTTTATCTTTGTATTTTTAGTGGTTTCTCTCTATTTTATAAAAATTGAAAAATTAGGCTCGGGTTTCTCAAAAATATGTTCTATTTTCATTTTGAGAAACAATTTTCATTTTATATTAAAAAAATTAAAAAACAGGTTTGGTAAATAAAAATAAAAAATTATTTTCAATAATAAAAACATGAAAACATATTAGTATTTATTTTTCTACAATAGAAACATGAGAAATAAAATTAAAATATACATTTATATGGATTTGAATCACAATATCATATTTAATATTTGAAAAATTATTAAAAAGATATATGGATTTGAATCATAGTAAATTTATTTAAAGTTAAAAAACTCTTATTTTCAATTTTACAAAAAAACATATTCCCTAAAAACAATGAAAACAACCTTTTATTATTTTCTAATTTTTACATAATTTTATTCAAATTTCCAAAAAGTAAAATTTAAAATTTTCATCATTTCCAAACAGCCTCTGAAACCAAACAGAGCCATGTCAAAGGTGATCTTTATATTTCAATTTAGGCAACTGATTTGTACTAATTGTTTAAACTGTTAATAACGCATTGCTGTTCAATTTAAGCTGAGTGATTCAATGATAAGATTTAATACTCATTTAATTTCTTAAATTACATAAAATACAAATATTAAATTCATACTTAAACCATCCTGTTTGATAAGGCTATTAAAGCTTAAAATATTGTCTCCACCGATTTTACCAAGTCGCGCCTCATAAACTGTGGTCCTCACAATGCTAATTTATTTGGGTACATTATTACAAAATATATACTAAATAGCAAGGCTATCGCTTTCCTTGAAAGTACATTAATGATGATAAATTATTAACCACAATAATTCAAGTACATGTGTTTATTAGCAAGGCATAATCATAATTTTACATTTTAATGTTTATTTTTTTTTTACTTTAACCTTTAAAATTTAGTTAATATTTTTTAAGATAGAAATTTTATAATAACTAAAATTTTAATGGTGGCTATTTGCGTAACAATTCACGTTAAATAAAAAATCAATAAATTTTTAAAAATTTTAAAATTCTTAAAAGATTATCCATGTACGTGGACGGTTACACAAAATATGACATGAACGCCATTAATTTTTTTAATAATTTAATTAGCTTTTTCATCAATTTGACTGCCAAACCGGAAAGAAATTCATAATTATATAAAAGAGCATGGGAGGGAATTTATATCTACAAAGAAAAACAAATTATTTACCTAATTATCAAATAAATTATCATTTGTATATAGCCATCAATTGGTGAAGCATTAAAAACGAAAGTGATAGATTAAATAGTTGAAAATGGCGTGCTTGAAATACATGATTAAACACTCAAAACAATGAAACAAAACATGTCAAAAGTATTATTAAAGTAAAAATACATATATAAATTGCCTAATTAAGCTTTCAATTTTCTCACCGAGGCATGATCACGGCCTTGAGAGGGTTCTTCATCACAACTGTGAAAGAATATGTCTCAGTCAAATCCGGTGGGGCACCCGGAACTGGAACCCACTTGAATGCTTGAACCATCTTTGCTATCAACAAGTTTATGTGCAAAATGCCTAGGTTCCAAGCCGGACAAATCCGTCTCCCTGCCCCAAACGGCACCATTTTCACCGCACGAGTCCCGGTGACGTCGACACCGACCCCGTCACCGTGCAAGAACCTCTCGGGTCGGAACTCACCTGGATCCGACCATATATCTGGATTCTCAGTGATCCATGCAGTGTAGAACTCGACGTGAACCCCTGCGGGGATTGTGTAGCCACCAAGCTCAGTGTCTTTTATGGCTGCATGAGATAGGAGGAAATGGCCTGGAGGGTGTCGCCGGAGCGTTTCTTTAACGACGGCTTCGAGGTAAGGCATTTTCTCTATATCTTCTTCTTTGATATCACCATCTTTGCCTACACAATCCACGATTTCTTGGTAAAGTTTCTCTTGGATATCTTGATTCATTACCAAATTAAGCATGGCCCATTCAACTGTCGTGGTACTCGTATCGGTACCTGCACTGATCACCTCTGAACATAGAGTAACGTACTCTTCTTCCCCCAATGGACCTCGGGTTGGTGGCTCTAGTCCGAAGAGTGAGTCTATATAGGCTGCACCGATTGGACTCACCATTTCTTGGTTAGGGTTTTCACCTTTCTCAACAAAAGCTCTCCGGTTCTTTATCAATGGAGCCAAGCACTCCAATTGCCTCTTTCTTAGTGCTTTGGCCTCTTTCATTTGCCGACGAAACAACGGAGTGAGGATCGGCAAGAAATCCGGTAGCTGCGGCGATGTTACCAGCATTACATCTTTGAGTATGCTTTCGATTTTTTTAATCCGTTCTTCGGAGATCTTTGCACCAAAGCATAAACAGATCAAGATGCTACATATAGTGAGCCTGCAATTGCTCATTACCTCCACGAACCCATTCTCAAAAGCCTCACTTTTGATCCTTTCCATATGGTTTTCGATTGCCCATTTGCGGATCCAACTACATTGCTTCACTCTCGTAGGGGTTATCAGCTCGGTGACGAGGTTCTTGCGCAGGGTTCGCCAGAGAGGTCCGTACTCGGCGGAGTTGATAGCGCATTTCCCGACGCTAAACACGAGCCGGATGGGGGAGTCCGGTGGACGGGAAGCGAAAGTGTGGCCTTTTTGAACCAAAGCTTCATGGATGAGACTCGAATCTGTAACAATCACCATGGTCCGTTGCCCCATTCGCAAGGTGAAAATTGGACCGTATAGTTTACGTAGCTCACCTACTATAAAGACGAAATGTCGACGTTGGAGAATGATTTGGATCAGGTTTCCAACGAATGGCCAACCAGGCGGTCCTGGAGGGAGGTTCTTAGGGCCGCCGCCAGCGACCGACGAGTACCGCCACCATAAACGGATGAAAATAAGTGCCAAACCGATAATGAAAAGGTCCATGAACTCCATTTTTTCTCTAAACAGGGAAAAAAGGGCGGGGGGGGGGGGATGGAGGAAAGGGAGTGGCTAGTATGCAACAAGGGAATGAAAATTTTGTGGTAGGTTTTATAGAAGATGAAAAAAGAGTGAGGATTAAATGAAATCGTTCCACCAGCTATCCGTATATTAATTTCTTCTATCTTTTTTGAATGTGAACAGATACAAGTCAAGTTATAAGAGTCAGCAATCACTAAAATATATTATGGCAATGGCAAGTACATATTTTATAATTTTACAGCTAATTTTATCAATCAATGGCAATAGTGTATCATATATATTTGTTCACTAACAAACGGTTAAAAAAAAAGCGAAAATAAATTACTTTTCTGAATATCCGAACAAAATTAATGTGAAGAGGAAGGAAGATAAATGTGATAATACCAATATTTGTGCTAATTGCTCGGCCATTTAGTTGTGCAGGTGCTGATTTAGTTAGTTACTTGTTTGATCATAAATTGAGGGAATCCGATAGCAATAATGGATGGATGCCTACCTATGTGGGACGTGGGTACGTAGGCTATAGAGGGGATTAGTTGGTTTTGGAGTTTGTTAATTAACTAATAAAGTAGGTGTTAAATATAGATAAACCTCAAAACTTAAACATCCTAACAAGTATGTATTATAAATTTGTAATAAAGTTGGTGCATGTACATACATTTAATTATAGTTTGATTGCATTTATGTACATATATATATTTTTAAGAAAAAACTTACAATAGGGATTAGGTGGGAAAAGATTATTGGTTTGACATTGTAGGCAGTGGCTCTCAGCAATGTAAGACGAGAACCATTGGTGAACTTGCCTGACCTAAAATGGTAACCGGCAGTTAATGTGTAAGGGAGCTGCTTACCTGTAACTTTTAATGAACCATATGCAAAACTTTCAAGCTTTACTTATTTTATGTATTCATTTCTTATTTTCTAAAACAGTACTACTATATTTAGATATTAATTAATGTTTTGTGATAAGAAAGAAAAATTGAACTTTGGAGATATGGGACCAAAATGAAAGCACATGGCTATGCCCTCTTTATCTGCCATTTTTTTGTGGAAGTCGTCCCTAATTCATTTTTTTTCAATGTCCTCTTTTATATATAAGCAAAAGGTTAAACAATTATATATATTTTTAATTAAATTTTACTTCAATTTTTTTTTTACTTATAAATCATATTTAAACTATATTCTATTGCACAAAGTGGTTTATTACCCAAGTTACTCTAAAATGATGTTACTATATTTCTTAAAATGATGTTTGGTGAAGTAGTATATTTTAAAACAAAACTAAAGGATAAAATTTTCCAAACTGTCGCCCAGTGGATTAAATTGCTAAGACACAAATCAAAAGGGAAAATAATAGTAAGCATTAATTCAAATAACACAAAGGTAAATAAAATGGCAAAGTGCCATCATTCGTTACGTACAAATGATTCAATAAAAGAAATTCAAATTCTCTTTTACAGTTCAATTACAAGAGACTTAGACCACATGCTACCCGAATTGATATACATGTATAATAGAATAAAGGATGGCTCACAAAAGAGTCCGCTGGCTGGCTAAGTCTGTAACAACCTGTTTTCAGTAAAATTGGAACAATGGTTTCGGGACCACAAATCCGAGCCCGAAAGAAAATTTATTTTAATATTATTTTATGATCTGCATTATGATAGGAATATCGTATAAAATTTCGTTAAGAAAATTTTATCGATTACATGATTAATTGATAAAAGGAGCAAATTGCATAAATGCAAAAGTTGAATTCTAGTAGCTTAAAGGATCAAATAGCTATGGAATTCAAAATTGGAGGTCCTTATATGGCAATTAGACCATTAATTGGAGTTAGTAGATAAGTATGATGATTCATCCATGGAAATTTAATTAAAGAAAAAGATGAAAAGATGATAAATTAATAAAATAAAAAAATATCATCATTTTTTATCATCCTTCCCAAAATTAAATCCATGGAAACCCTAGCTAAGAGAAAAGAGTTCAACCAAACTTTGTTGGCTTAATTAGGTATGTATCCTTGCCCGTTTTTAATGATTTTTACATTTCCGAGATCGTAATAGCTTACTCTAGCTATCTCGGGGATTAATTTGTAAAGTTATCAAAGTATTAAAGTTTTGCTATGGATGAATATAGATGAATTATGAAATTTATGGTAGAAAATGAAAGGTTGTTAATAGATAAACAATTTTTGTAAAGGAACTTTTGATGAAATTGTGATTTAAGGACTAAATTGAGAAGATGTAAAATTTATGAAAAATTCTAAATTTTGTGAAATAAATGGGCTATAAATGTTATATGTAAAAATCAGCTAGGCTTGGAATAATGATTAAATTGTATGAATTTCATTTTCTGAGCTTAGGGATGAAATCATAATTAATCAAAAATATAGGGGCAAAATGATAATTTTTCCTAAGATGTGAATTGAATGGAATTGAATGTGAATTTTATTAAATTGAGTTAAATTTACTCGTATAGATCCGGATAGATCAAATACGGAGATAGATTGAGGTAAAGAAAAAGTAACGGATTAGTAGCATACAAGTTTACGAACATTGTCGAGGTAAGTTCTTGTAACTAAATTGTATATTTATATGTTTGAATTGAATGTTGTGTATGTGATTTATATAATTTTTAAGTGTGAAAATAAATCACATACCCGACAATGTCTGACAAGAAATAAATCCCGTTTGAACAAATAAAATTAGATGGATACAGGGTTCCCGGAGTGGTTGTGGTTCTGCATATGTTGCGAACTCACCATAGCTCGCAAGAATGTCCCGTTATAGCTCACATGAGCATCCCGATATAAGCTCTCTTGAGCTTTCCGATACATGGTTCTTCCAAGTTTCCCGTTTATATACTCTTATGAGCATTCTGATCAGTAGTGATTCTGCATGTGTTGCGGACACACCGCAGCTCTTATGAGCGTCCTGATATATGGCTATCTAGAGGTTCCCAATTAAAAGCTCTTTCATGAGCTTCCTGATAATAGCTCTTCGGAGTTACCTGTTAAGCTCACATGGGCTTTCTGATTTAGCTCTTATGAGCTTCCTATTATTAACCTCAGATAAGCTTCCCGTTATAAGCTCACATTAGCTTTCTGTTATTTGGCTTGGAAGAGCTTCCTGTTTAAATGCTCAATGATTATTCCTGAATATGAATTGACGAAATATAGTATGTACACTTTGTGTGTACTAACCATGTATCCATCAATATTTTAAGTGGTTCAACGGGTAAAATTATGATAAATGATAATATGAGTTTGTGATGAAAGGTTATGGATATATATTTGACTACATGAGTATGACTTGTATATGAAGATTAAATATATGATATGGAAATTACATGAATAAGGAAACTTGATTAATGATAAGTTCATACTTGTTTATTGATATTCAAGTGAAATAAATGACTAACACTTTTACGAGGATATGTGTATAGGCTATTGGCCAACTTGCTTTGAATATACTAAGTATATTTACCTTAAATGCAATTAAATGGTAAGTTAACTTCCTATTATACGAACTTACTAAGCATTAAATGCTTACTTTATTTCATTTCCTCTGTTTTATAGTAATTCGGAAGCTTGGCGGAGATATCTCACACTATCCATCAGCTTGCTTCGATATATATATATAGTAAACTACATTTTGGTTATAATGACATTTATAGGCTAAATTTGGTCAATGATGGCATGTAAATATTGAGTTGAATCTAATGATTGGCATGGCTTGTGGTTGATATAGTTTGATATATATATAAGGTCTTAATATGTTTGATATGGATCGAAATGGATGAATGATAGAAATTTACATAGGCATATTGAGGAGTGATTTGAGATAACATGATTAATGAAAAATGCATATATGCTTATATGAACAATTAGGTAAGAATGAGTACTTGGACATATGGGGTGTTATGACATGTATTAAACTTGAGTTTGGCTTGATTTGAGTGTTTGGTATTGGTTTGTGAATGTGTTAAAGTGTTAATGTAGGTGGAAAGCAAGTTTGGGTGAGAAATATGGCTTGGAAATAACCTTATTTCATCCACACGGGTAGAGACACGGGCGTGTGTCTCACTCGTGTGTGACACACGGCCATACGTACGGGCGTGTGATTCGGCCGTGTGTCCCTGCATCTTTAAAATTGAAAAACAGAATGCTCAGGTATTTTTACACGGGCAGAGACACGGGTGTGTGTCTTAGCCGTGTGTGGCACACGGCCTAGCACACGGGCGTGTGACTTGGCTGTGTGGCTCCTGCACCTAATTAATATAAATTAAAATGTTCATACGGCCTAGCACACGGGCGTGAGACTTGGCCGTGTGGCCCTTGCACCTAATTAATATAAATTAAAATGCTCATATGGCCTAGCACATGGGCGTGTGGCTTGGCCGTGTGACCCAAGGCAGTAACCACCTTAATTTGGACACGGGCTGGGATACGGACGTCTGTCCCTATTTCGAATGTCCTCATGGCCTGAGACATGGACGTGTCTCTCGACCATGTGAGTCACACGGTCTAACCACACTGGCGTGTGTACCATGCACCTAAGAAAAATATTGAAATTTTTTGAAATCTTTTCTGAGTACCTGGACTAGTCTCGACTTATTTCTATTGCATATTTTGGGTCTCGAGGACTCATATAAGGGCACTATGATTGTTTATGATTGATTTCTGATATAAATGAGAAATGATATGAAATGCCTGTATTTGATTTGTTTATTCTGATAATGTTCCGTAACCCTATTCTAGTGACGGATACGGGTTAGGGGTGTTACAAAGTCCCTTCAAAAGCCCACTATCTCAACAGATCCTAAAATGGTAGGGGGAAACTAGGTAAGTTCTTAATGAACTTAGTGAGTTCCAAGGATAAATAAATAAACTTTCGGATAAGGTTTTCAAGAAGTGAAATTTAGCTAGACTTTTACCACACTTTATAATACCAACAATTTACACACAGATATGCTAATATAGTTGTACGATCTGTTGGAGGATTCATGCCCCCACACAATTAGGGTTTGTTGGCAGATACTATCCACCTCTAAATGCAATCACCACTAACTTAAATTGTCATGCGAATATTAGTTATGTCTAATCATAAACACAGCCAATTTCACATCACAACCAAGTTAGTTCACATGCGTATACCTTTCTCTGTTAAGCACAAATCATGCGGATACTTTTATGGACTGTTCATGGCTTAGCTTCTAATTCACATATCGCTCCGAAGAGCCACAGTTTCATGTTCACAGTATTGCTCCATTGAGTCGGTATTTCATATATCCAACCGAACCTCCACATATCCTTCTTGTTAATTCGAACACTTAAATATTCCCCAACAAGGTCAAACCACCAATCGCAGTTTGCATTTACATGCCTTACCGGAGGTAAATCTTATATCATATCATATCATAATCTCCATACATTTCTCCCATCACATCTCATCAGTTTCCACCATTTCCCTCCTTTCACCATTCTAAATACAAATCTTGTGCGCCAAGGAAGAGTGTCCATTAACAACCATTCATGCATATACTATTATCATCATTTTAGGTTGTTAATTCAGACATGCACAACTGATTTTACATAGACTTACCTGGAAGACAACATTATCACAAAATTAGCTGGAATTTAACAAGAACACAAGTGAAAGGAACTCACCAGAGATAACCAGAAAAGCTTTGCCTATTCTACGAGTTCTTTTCCCTTTGCACTCATGCCTTCTTCCGTTTCTTTAGCTAAATAAAATTAAACACTTTATTAAATACCTAAGCAACTAAACTTTAATGTAAAAATAAGAATCGGAAACATGCAAATGTTAACCAGAAGGGAGTTTCCTTCCCTCCGACCTCCAGTAGAAGCCTGTATAAATGGTTCCTACAACCATATCATTCCCTGGATATTAAACTAAAGAAAGACTTAAGAATTTACCAGCAATTGGCTTGAAAAAGTCAGTTACTAATCAAGCTGAAAGCTGGTACCTTCTTCATACAGCGAAGAACACACTAGTTTGTTTTGAAAGAACAAGGATGAATAGAAAAACAAAAACTAGAGTCCTTCTCTATGGGTAACAATGTATAATTAGGTACTTGTGACCAAAAAAAAAAATTTAGGTGCCAATTTGGAAAAATGGTATAGTTTAGGTACCACTTTGGGTAACGGAGTATAGTTTAGGTACCACTTATGAACCAAAGAAAATGTTTGAATACCAATTTAAGAAAAGGGGTATAATTTAAGTATCATTTTGTAATTTAAGCCTAAGCAAAATAATTAAGTCATCAGCTCCTTATTACCTAACAGGTAACAATAGAATAACATAGCTTATTATTTTAGAAGTATTTGTGAGAGTTATTGAAGAGTTTCTTCTTGCAAATTGGAAAAGAAAACGAGTGGATGTTTTGCTTATCCTCTTTGTATAATTTTTTATTACTTTATTATATCCTTCTTTAGTGGTGGTATTTTGTTACAGTGAAAATTTAAAATTTTGAAAATCAGGTCGATTTGTAATATTTACAGCAGTAAACTTATTTCGAAAAGTATTTTTTCTTTATGTGAGATGGATCCTAGACGTTGTCAGCTTTCAACCAAACGACATTCCTTGCTATTTTCGTACTACGAATTATTTTGAGTGCGGGATCAAATAATCATGAATCAAACACAGAATTAGAAACAATTTCTTACTTTTAATAGGAAAGTAATTCTCTTTCCATAGAAACCAATATAATTGTTATTATCAGGCAATAGAATTTATTTTCCAAGTATAAATTCTAGTTGAATTAGTAAAATACAAATAATATTTATTTGATAGAAAAAGTAGTCTCCTAGTTTAACTAGGAAAGGGGGAGGGGGCACACCCTAGTTAAATATACTAAGTTTGTTACCCCTCATATGTATTATGAGAATTTTGAGCCTCTCCTATATTGAGTCCAATTATATGTGCTTCCTTGGCTTTTAAGCCAGTATTTTATAATTTAATCCAACTCAATACATATTTTTTCTATTTTCCAAAATAAATATTATTTATTAAATTAATTGACTTATATAAATTAAATTTTCTGATTAAATAATTTTCTCAACCCAATTATAATTCCGTTGAATTCATGACAACTTTACCATAAAAGAATCTATGAGAAATATATTTAATTTTCTTATTTAATGGATTCACAATGACTAATTAATTTAATTCCATTTTTGAACTTCAATTATTTGATTAAATAATAATTCAAAAAACTTAAATTAATTCTCAAGTCATTTCCATATTTAATAGGAAAATGCATTCATTTCCAAATGCAACCCATTTCTTCAACTTTATCATTTCCTTCCATTTTTGTTCATTTGATTCTTTATACAATTCATTTATGGTTTCAACAAGCTAGTAGAGGAACCGATTGGACGTATATAATTAGAGCTCAAATGATTTATAATTAAGTTCTAACTTTTCACCTATTAATCATACTCATTTACTCACGAAGTTATTTCACTATAAAATTATAACTAAACTCTTCCTAATTACATACCATTACGAAAAAAATAATATAAGTAGATGTGAATAAATTCATTTTCTAGAAACTCAATAAACCTACATTTTCTCCTCTTTTAATATGCCTATTTAACCTAACTGTTTTCTATAGCATTTAATATAAAAATGTGAATTTCCCATTCCCTTAATGGAAGTTGAAGACTGATGGAGTCTAAGAAAATGATTTTGAGGATTTGAGGGGAGGGGCCCTTCAATCTTCATACTTATTTAATTTTAAAATAAATTACTTCTAACATATTTTATATTGTTTCTGAAACAATTGGCATGTGAATAATGGAATGTTATATATAAATTCAATATTAGGAAGCATAAATAAAAAATTGTAATTGAAAATTTATTTAAATATTAAAGCCATTTCAATATATGAAACTTTTTTTTAAGCTAACAATCTTAAAATATAATATTATTGATAGAGTAAACTATAAAAATAATCAGTTATGTATGGTTTAAATTACATTTTGGTCATAGAACTTTAATTTGTTACGTTTTGATGACTAAAGTTATCGGTTTATAATAGTTTAGTCACTGTGTTATTATCCAGGGTTAGTGGTGTAATGAAAGTGTGACGTGGCATAAATTGTGTTGTTAAATGTTGACGTGTCATCCATGTCATCACTACAAAATTTAAATACATTTAAAAAAAAACTTTTTTTATCTTCTTTTTACTTCATTTCCTTTTTATTTTTCCTATACTTTCCATTCTTCTTAATTTTCTTTCAACTCACCATCTCTAAAGCACACTTCTTCTCTCGAGCTTTATCCACACTTTTTAATGGATATGATTCGAAGAGTTGACTAAATATAAATTTTAAAAATAAATCTCATATTTTTCTTGAAACAATAAAAATAGAAAGTAGATTTAATAAGTTTCTCATCATCTTCAAACCAAACAAGAGGAAAACAAAATAATGGCAGATTTATCATAGTAACACAGTCACAAGCCCAACTTCTCAAAATTCCCCAATATCTAATTCAGGCAAACCTATCAAACAATGTCACATTCACCACTACTCCTAATCTCATTCACGACACCCTATCAACATCATTCACTTATCAAATAAACCTATATTCAAATCAACCAAAAACCCAAGCAAACAACAACCAATAATCACACAAATAAAAGAGGATCAAATTCGGGTTAAGCAGTTGGAGGTACTTCGGCGACTTGTTAGTCGATCCCAACGGTCAAGAAAGAGGTATTGGCGAGGAGGAGCACATATAAAAAAAATTTGAGTCGAAGATCCAAGCTTGGGTAGTACAAAAGTTGGGTTTTGTATTTAAAGATTTTTAGTGGGTTTTGAAGAAAAATTATTAGAGATTTGTGGAGAGGCAGTTGAGGGAGCAATTCACTGTATCTTTGTTGGAGGCAACACTGATGACAACATTGGAGCAGACGACTGATCATGAATGAAGCTTTGAGAGAGGGAGAGTTGGGAGAGACGAGAGAAAAATGATGAGTTGAAGAAAAAATAAGAAAAATAATAGAGAAATAGAGAAAAAGGAAATAAATGAAATAAGTTGATTTAAAAAAGACATGTTTAAATTATGTGGTGATGACGAGGATAACACGTCAAAATTTAACGACATAATTTGTGCCACGTCAAACTTCCGTTACACCACTATTGTCGAAAAATGACACAATGATCACAATGATACAAATTAATAACATTAGTTATCAAAATATAAATTAAAATTGAAAAACCAAAACATAATTTAAACTATACATAAGTGAATATTTTTGTATTTTACCCTTATTGATACATGTTCTTTCCATTTGCAATTTACATATGATGAATTTGCTTGGAATGAATACAAAATTTTGAGTTTAATCTACATCTCATCTTGAAGTTGCTTCATAATTACAGATTCTTCATTTTATAAGTTATTGTAATGCTTAACTTTTGCTTGCAATTTATTTTTCTTTTTCATAAAGAAAATTTGATTTATTTTGAAATGAACTTTGTAACTAATTTTTCTGCACAAATTCAAATTATTGAAGTATAATAGGGAACATCATAATGTTAGTAGAATAGAATATTTTACATACATATAAATAGCTTTGATATCGAAATTTTTAAAAACACCTTTAGGACACATTAATTAAATCAAATGTATTAACCGATCGAGTCTTAACTTGATTGGCATGGTCATTGTTCTCAATGTAGGAGGACGTGGGTTTGAATGCGCTAAAGTGCATTATCTTTCTATTTATGGGTTGAGGGAGGGGTTATAGGTAATTCTAGACATTGTATAAAAAAGAGTAGATATAATTAGAACCTATAAGTTTAATTTCTTGAGGGTTGCAAATAATAAATTTAATACAATTTTAATAATATATATCCACTCTCTTTAACAGTTACAACAAGTGATCTTAACCTCTCACATATCCCGTGATGATCCTCCTCACTTTCAAACCTTGAAGATAAATATCCTCGCCACTAAGTTTGAGCCTATGACCTCAGTAAGTAAAACCTTAACACAAATGATTTTACTAACAATTTGCAGTCAAAGAAATGTTCCTTAAACAAAATAAGTGCTAAAAACTCTCAGTACAATAACTTATACAAGTCTCTCTCTTAAATAGATTTTCGAGTCTTGTTAATATAAAATATCTATAGCTGTAACACCCCTATCCCGTGTCCGTCGCCGGGTTAAGGTTAGGAGCGTTACCAGACATATTGGAAACATTCACAGACAAAATCATACATTCAATCATCATTCTCAGACATAATGTCCCTTAAACGGGTCCTCAAGACCTTAGTCATGCTTAGAAGTCAAGTCGGGACCTAGCTGAAACACATATGAAACTTCATGAAAATTTAAAACTTTTCTAAACTACAGGTGAGACACGCCCGTGGAAGGAGACCGTGTGCCCTCCACGGCTTCTAGACACCCCCGTGTGTCCTTTCGTGTCTATATATTGACTTGTTCCCCACGGCCACCAGACACGGCCGTGTGTCTTGACCGTGGTCCTATACTGACTTCCCCACCACGACCATCACACGCCATGTTAAGGCCGTGTTATTTTTAGGCAACATTCTGCCAATTCACCCACGGTCTTAGGCACGCCCGTGTGCCACAACCGCGTGACATTATAGGCTATTTACAAGGCCAAAATGCCACCCATAAGGGTCAAAACCTACAAGCAACATATAACATCCCATTTCATTCACATATAACCATCAAAATATACCAAATAGTCATCCCCAAATCATGCATATTTGACAACTAAGAAAAAATCACACAATGATACATTCCATATCCATTCTATCTATACAATCAAAACTAATTCCAAACATATCAATTTGCATGACCAAGTCACAATTATGCCCAAACACCATTCATCTATATACTTACCATATCATACCATTTCATATATCATCTAATCTTACCAAAACAACTTTACATAACACAAACCTTTGAGCATATTACCAAAACATAACTAGCCAAATCACATGGCATAGTTCACATAACAATTCATATCAAAGACTAGCCTATACATGCCATATCTAGCCATATATACATTTACAAGGTGTTCCAAAATAGGTTCTATAGTGTGATGACGATCCAAGATGGTCCCGAGCCTTCAGTAACTTTGACGACCTATAAAACAGAGAAAACACACACAAAGTAAGCTTTCCAAAAGCTTAGTAAGTCAATATACAAACAACCTTAATAAGTAATGCATATAAACTTATAACCATATTGGCACATTTCTTCTACAAATCAAATTTCTCACATTTATACTTTGATTCATATTCTTGGCTAAATTGCCACCTCTATCAAATCAAGAATCATATACACCTAGCTTTTTAATGTATGCTTCCATGTAACCTATTTCTAAACCATCATTCATATCATCATAGTAAATCACAAAGTCACTTACCTTATATACACACTTGGTGTATAATCAACGTACCTGAATCAGACATTCATTTACTTAATCTATAAAAGCTCGGGTTTGCCATTCGTATCTCAGACTTGCCCGTTGAACCAATAGGAATCCAGTAGGATACTCAAAAGCTTGGAATAATCGTACAATGCCATCGTCCTAGACGCGGTCTTACAGGTACTCAGATATCGATGCCACTGTCCCGGATAGGGTCTTACACGAATCTATACGATATTGATGTCCCAGACATGGTCTTACACGTTAAACTTATATTGATGCCAACGTCCCAGACGTGGTCTTACACATAATCAGATATCGATGCCACTGTCCCGGACAGGGTCTTACACGAATCTCAAATCAACGCTAACGTCCCAGACGTGGTCTTACATGATAAAAATAGAACAGATATCTATGACATGACTTAACCAATCCTATCTATTCCTAGGTTCGTACGGGGCCTCTCGGGCTTAGTTACTATACCGAACTTATCTTCGGAATTCAAATACATAACCTCTCATAAGCATTCAATAACATCATTAATCATATGAACAATTACAAATGCATACATACACATTTATTTGCATAGTGACTTACCTCGGATTTCGGTTTATCGGAATGAAAACGACTACTCGTTTACTTTCATTTTCCCGCGATCTAAGTCTGTTTTCCTCAGTTCTTGATCTAAACATATTCAAAATTAATCCTTTTATTCACTAATTCATTCAATTCAATCCAAGGACATACATTTAGGGCTATTTGCAAATTAACCCTCATATTTGTACACTTTATCAATTTAGTCCATTTTTCTCAAAACATCAAATTCACAAAATTCACTTATACACATGCTTAGCCGAATATATATACATCACATACAAGCCCACATTTTTCATCAAATTAGCAAATTAGTCCCTCAATTTGCCATTTTCTCAATTTAGCCCTATTAAGCTAAATTCTTCAAAACTTCAAGAACAAAACATGTTCATCTAGCTCATATATTTCATTTAACACCAAAAATCATCAAAAAGCTTAACAAATCATCAATGGCATATCACACAAACATCATCAATTCATTAAATTGAGACATGGGTTTGATAGCTTTCAAAGTAACGATTACAAAAACGTAGAACTTATTGAAAATGGATCAAAAACTTACCTTGAATTTAGCTCTCAAATGGCCGAAAATTTGAAAGCTTATAACCTTTCTTTTTCTTTTGATTTTTCGGTGGAAGAACACTAACCAAAAGACCACCATTTTGTTTATAATAAACTTTAATAACATTAATAAACATTTTCCTATTTTATCCTTTAAGAATAAAAATATATAACTTATTACATAAGGTCATTATTGATCATTATCATTCCACTATATTAAAAGTGGTTCAATTGCCACTTAAGGCCATAACTTTTATAAGCCACAACACATTGGTATTTAACAAATAGCATACAACTTTCACATTTAATGCAAATAAATCCTTTGCTCAAATTAAACACACAGACGAACAAATTAACTTACGAAAATTTAGCACATGCTTAATCACATATCAACGGCACAGAAAATATTATTAAAATATTATTCAGACTCGGATTTGTGGTCCCAAAACCACTGTTCTGACTAGGGTATAAACCGGACTGTTACAATAGCAATCCCGTTAAAATAGTAATACAATAAACAATAAAGAATAAATCAAATGTGGACTCTTGGCAACTAATCTCATTGAGTTTTAATCCAATACAAATGTCCATGTTGTAAGTGATTGTCTCTGGTGATCTAATTTGATCCAAACTTCCATGTGAGTTTTTCGAGTAATATGACCTTTGTTGAGTATGACTCCTATTTTAGTCAAATTTTGAGAAATAATCTTCCAGTTAAACTCTATTTATTTGTTTCAATCAAACTCTGATTAGTCTAGATTATTTTATTATTATTTGACCTATGAATTTAGCTTATAAATAGGCTCTTTTACAACCTTAAAAAATAAACCCATTAGAGATTAGAACTCGTAACACTTTTAGAGAATTTTGTGTTTACATTTTGAGGGTTCTTTGTTTTCAAGTTTTTAGGGTTTAGTTTTTATCTCCATCTGTACTCTTCGTTCTTTTTCCATTATAGTAATCTTTGCCCATGGTTTTTTATCCTCTTTGGAGGGATTTTTCCGTTAAATTTGTGTGTTCAATTTCTCTATTTCTTCTGCTATTTTTACTTATTCGTTGCTTAATCGAGTTGGTATCAAAGCTAGTTTAATATTCGTAAATCAGCCCATTCAGAGATGGCAACAATAAGGTTTGAAATTGAAAAGTTTGATGGTGTAAAAAATTTCAATCGGCGAAAAATTCAGATGATGGCAATTCTAGCTCTAACTGGCTTGAAAAAGGTTGTTACTGGGAAAAAGCCTGAGAATCTAAATCAAACAAAATGGGAAGAGCTTGATGAAAAGACCTTGTCTGCAATCTAGTTGTGCCTCGCGACTACGGTATTGCAAGAGGTATTGATGGAGAAGACCTTATCTGCCTTGTGGAAAAGGTTAGAAACTCTTTATGCGACTAAATCTCTAGCTAACCGTTTAGTATTGAAACAATGTCTATTTACGTTTCGCATGAACGAAGGTGAGCTTCTTAGAGATTACATCAATCAATTCATTACTCTTTTAAATGATTTAAAGAACGCTGAGGTTCAGATTGACGATTAAGATCAAGTTATGTTATTATTATGCTCTTTATTCTCTCCATACAAGTCTTTTAGGGAGACCCTGATTTATGGCAGAGACAAACTCTCGTTCAAAGATGTGAAGGGTTATTTGTTGAGTAGAGACAAACTCGATAATGCGTTTGGTTCGGATAGTAAGGCAGATAGGCAAGCTTCCGTTTTGGTAGCATTAAAGAAGTGAGACAAAATGTGTCGCTATTGTAAGAAGTTAGGTCACATCAAAGCAGATTGTTATAAACTGCGATAAATGATTGTTGAGAGTAACGAGAAAGATGTAGCTGGTGCTAATTTGGCTGACAAAAGCGGTGATGATTTCTTGTTAGTGTCAACGAGCGAAAGCTTCGAAATTACGTCCGAGTGGATCCTAGATTCGAGATGTTCTTTCCACATATGTCCCAATAGAGAATAGTTTTCCACATATAGTTTGATTGAAGGTGGAGTTGTGCGCATGGGAAACGATTCATCTAGTAAGGTTATTGGTATTGGTACTGTTAAAATTAGGATGCATGATAGGACGATTAGGACACTCTCAGATGTCAAGTATGTACCTGATTTACGAAAGAATCTCATCTCATTGAGTATTTTAGACTCGAAAGGATACAGAATCAACATTGAGTCAAGTGACATTAAGGTATCTTGTGGAGCTCTCGTTTTGTTAAAAGGTAAAAGGACCAGCAATTTTTATATTTTGGAAGGTTCTATAGTGACCGGTGAAATTGGACGTCCCTCGTCCGTTACCAAGTCGAAGTCAATTCATTTGGAGCGGAGGCAACTTGGTCATATGAGGGAAAAATGTATGACCGTTTCGTTGAAAAGAGGTTCTCTTTTGGACGCAGGTTATGAAAAGTTAGGACACTGTGTTCGTGAAAATCAGACCCGGGTTAGTTTTGATTTGGTAGTGTACAAGTCGAATGCCAGAAGTCTTCCAGTCTCTAAGCACAGATTCGACTCAATTAATCCCCTGCATAGTTCAAGATAGGCCCGTAGCCGGCTTTAGCAAAGATGGCGTTGTGGAAATATGAGTTAAGGTGGATATTGGTTGAGTATGACTCCTATTTCAATCAATTTGAGAAATAATCTTCCAGTTAAACTCTATTTATTTGTTTCAATCAAACTCTAATTAGTCTAGATTATTTATTATTATTTGACCTATGAATTTCGCCTATAAATAGGCTAACCTTAAAAATTACACCAATTAGATATTAGAAATCGTAACACTTTTAGAGAATTTTGTGTTTACGCTTTGAGGGTTCTTTGTTTTCGAGTTTTCAGGGTTTAGTTTTTATCTCCATCTTTTGTACTCTCGTTCTTTTTCCATTATAGTAAAAATATCTTTACCCGTGATTTTTTATCATCTTTAGAGAGGTTTTTCCACGTTAAATTTGTGTGTTCAATTTCTCAATTTCTTCCGCTATTTTTACTTGTTCGTTGTTTAATCGAGTCAATCCCCAACAACCTTCATTGATAAATTAAATATCCTTCAAATAATCAGCCCATCCTGTTTAAATCATTCAATCAATTGACAATACTCAAATATCGAAATTGTCACTTAACAGTGCTATGGAAATAGGAGTATAAATTTCCCCGGTCTTTGGTCTCACAGAAAGGTAACCATTCATAGTACTATACATGCCAGCAGCTATAGCTGAGATAGCTAGTCCTGGGCTTTAACCCATACAAGTACAGTAGTGAGAATGATGCAGAAATGGCCATTACAGATGGAATGATTGCGTAGCATGGAAAAGAGCCAAGTGTTGCCATTGGTCTCCAAGCATGTCAAATTTCATGGGATGGTGGTCAACACTTTTATGAAGCCAAGCGGCATGAGGAGATGAAACTGTAAATTACAACTTTTCCCCCTTATTGTTCTAGATTTGGCTCTTGCTGTAAAAGGTCTCATTAGATTTCTAAGAAACAATTTGTATGGACAAATTTTATATTGACTGTACAAAATTAAGGGAGCAAAGATAAAGAAATTTGCTAGTAGAAGTAGTAAGATCGTTTATGAAGATGATCAGCTGTCTGGTATTTTACTTTGCCATGTTCTGCAATGAAAATTTTGTACCAAGTTGCTGAAAACTTGGGGGTTCTCTTCAGTGTCTTAAAGTCAACATGGTGAAGTCCGAATCTTCTTGTGAACCCATATTCCCATTCGAAGTTGTCTAGCAAAGACCAGGCAAAGTAGCCCCTAACATCTGCTCCTTTCCTGATGGCATTCAACGGCAGACACGAACTCATCAGTTACACTCTCACAATTAAAGAATCAGAGAAGTATTTTAGAACTTGCAAAATAGGCAAGAAACATAAGCAATGTAATGGATGGTTTGTTCTTTGTTTCTCATTTGCTTTTCACCTGATTGCTGTTGACAGGGAATCCAAGTATCCAGCCATGTACTTGGCTCGGTTGACGTCTTGTAAGGAATCTTCAATGGTGGAATTTGCTTTGGTCACCTCACCGTATCCTACATCAAACAAAATACAATTATGAAAGTGGAAAAATGCTTTGCAATGAACTTTAAATGAAACTTTTTGTCTCTTTTTACCATTTTCTGTAATGATCATCGGGGTGTTGTTGAATCTCTTTTTAACATAGGTTAATGATCTTCTCCATTCCTCCAGGGTAAACATACAACCAGTCCACATCAGTCTGCATAGCAAAAAGATTTAGCTTCTGGTTTAAGTTGCCAAGCAAGTAAAAACCATAAAGTCTATTGTATTAGGAGTCTAATTACATTTTGTCCTCTCTACTCAAAAAATAAGACAAATTAATACTTGTACTTAAGATAAAAAAAACAAATTGGTCTTTTATCTTAAAAAATTCAGCCACCTATATTGTTAAAAATTGACATGGCCGATAGAATAATCAAACAGTGACACATAGCATGTCATGGGTATCTCTCATCTTGACATACTGGGACTAGTTTTTAACAACAAAAATAGATGGAATCTTTAACAGGAGGACTAATTTGCTCTTTGACTTTGAGTAGTGTATTATACTTTTACTCCAAGCAAGCATCTCATGACCAACCGACCGGATCATTAAACAATTCAATATTGTTCTCTTTAGACACCCACATGTTTTCAAAGTTTTGTTACCCAAAACTACACCACTCCAGGTTTGAATCCAAGAACTCCTGCATATAGGAGTCCTTACCGAAGCTCTTGTACCATTTGATCAATGATGAGAGACATATGGATGTCCAAAGAAGACAATAACATATTGTGGCCATGACAAGTTGCGGAAAATGAGAGTACCTGATTGGTCAGCCGGTTATGACATTTCAACAGGCAAAAGAATATGGTTACATACAGGTTCTCCAATAGGGATGCCGTTCTTTTGGTAACTTTGTGCCCAAAACCCTTGTCTTTGAGGTTCCTGTTCCTGGTTCACACGCAGTGAACATACAATCCTGGACATAATAACTTGAATAATGGTTGATTCCAATGAAATCCAACCCTTTCTTCAACATTTCCTTCTCCGTTTTCGAAAATTCAGGTAAAATAGATCCTAATATGCTTTGCATTTCAGGAGGATAGCTTCCGAAAACAATCGGGTCTAGAAACCTTAAAGTTACAGTTACACCAGAATCTTTAAGATATCAATTGGAAACATATAGATAAGTTGAAGTAGAGAAGGGTTTATAAGAAGAAATATACCAATTGGTAGTGAAGCATTGAGCTCTTTCTGCTGCTAGCTTGTCAGCCATGGAGATGCTGATGGGTTCAAACCATGCTGCATTGATAAGGATTCCAATGCTGCCTCCTTGCTTTGCCTAAACATTCATCGCTCTAAGTAAGAAATGTCCTTAAACCTTCTAAGTCTACATTAAGCCAATGGCATTTGGATTTTATAATGTCACTGATACCTGGTATTTTGATCTGTAAATATGAACAGCGGCTGCATGTGATAAGATAATGTTGTGAGCTGCTATGAAAGGCTCCTTCTCTGAATCTCCATTGGTACAATTTCCAAATGGAAAGGAGCATCGTGATGGTGGAAAAGTCCCTTCTCGATACCCAAACTTGACTTGGAAATTGGGTTCATTGAAAGTGACCCAATACTTCACCCTATCCCCAAAAGACTTGAAGCAAATGTCTGCAAAGTAGGCAAAATCCAGTCTGAAAATGAAAGATCAATGCCATTAGTGAGCTCGCCGATGGTGTGCATAAACTACGATTTGATTTGAATACAAGAAACAGGATAATTGTTACTGTGATTCAGGACTCAGCCAACTTCCATATCTGTCCTCAATTTCTTGGGGAAGATCAATGTGTGTCAAAGTTACAAATGGTTTAATCCCTGTAGAAAAAGGCCAAATCTGCAATTATTAATGCAATGTTTTGAAGAGAAGTCATTCAAGAAATGCCAAAATATATAAAAATAAACCTTTGAGTAGGAGAGCATCAATTAGATTGTTGTAGAAATCGATGCCTGCTACATTGACATTTCCAAATCTCCCCTCTGTCAGGAAATTGGAGAACATATTAGTGAAGAATAGATATTCCAATATTGATAACTCTTGGTTTAAACATCAAATATCCTGTCAGTCAAAGGCTTACTTGGTAAAATTCTTGCCCAAGAAATAGAGAATCGATAGCTGTTGACCCCCAGTGATTCCATTAGATCAATGTCTTCCTATATCAAATTAAAATCTCTTAATTAGTTCCCAAAAAAAAAAGTAAAAATTTCAATTACTTATTTTTTCCCCTAATTTGTTTGTAATTTACCATCATCATCAAAGTCTATGTTATCCTTAAATGAATCAATTTAGTGTGTGTTTTTTTTTTTTTTTGAATTACAGTATTTAATGGAATTAATATTTTAGAAGTTTTTATGATTATGCAATTTAAATATTTTATTGTCAATTTTAAATAATAAATATTAACTTATTAAACTTTAGTATTCTTTATTAGTAGGACTAATTTGAACCAATTCCTATAATACAAGTATCATATAGATACTTTCATACAGGTTTAACTTTTTCTGTAGCTCCTCCCCAACTCATAAATAAGAAGATGATGCACTTCAGCACACTCGAACCTATATCCTTCTACATTGACAACAATGCCCATAGGGGTGTAAATGAACAAAATGTTCGATGAACTGTTCGTATAACGTTTGTTTATGTTCATTTATTAAGCTAAATAAACGAGTATAAACAAAAATTTTATGTTCGTTTAATAAATGAACGAACACAAACAGAGGTGTGTTCTGTTAGATTATGTTCACGAACAAGCTCGTTTATTGGCTTGCTTATAAGCTCATTTATTGACTCGCTTACTTATTTAATGATATTTCCTTATAAAAATTTCATTAGTATATATATTAATAAAATTATCTTAAAACTCGTTTATTATTCCGTTAGTATATATTAATAAATTTATCCGGTTTGTATTTGTTTTCATTTATAATATAATTATTAATATTTATATTTGACTATTTTATATCTAAACAATATATGTGTGTATGTATGTATGTATTTATTGTTTGTTTGTTTATTATTTATTAACATTGTTCATGAAAATGTTCAATTATATGATCATGAACATGTTTGTGAACATGTTCGATTAAGTTAAATAAACATGTTCGTGAACATTAAACAAACAGACATGAATACACATAATTTTAAATAAACGAACATGAACAAAAATTTGAAATTAACGAACACAAACTGAACACGAGCAAGCTTAAAAATAAATAAACGAACATAAACATAAATTTGTTCGTTCAAGCTCGATTCATTTACAGCCCTAAAAATTCATACTAATTGAGTTAAGACTCAATTGACAAAGAAATCTTTAATTGTTAAATGAGCTAAGAGAGACTAAACAATAAAACTTTTTGCTATCTAAATATGTTATAGCTATATTGTGGACATTGGAAAAGCATTATAATTAAACGTTACTGATTACATAATACATAATATTTAGTTTTCAATAATATAAAAAAATATCAAAATAATTTGTTTCTATTTACAAATATTATAAATTATTTTTGTGATTAAATATCTAAAAGAATTATAATCTAAGAAATCAAAATGTCATTAAAATAACAAAAATATGTATAAAATTATTTATTATTATAAAAGAAAACATAAAATTATATTAATTTATAAAAAAATATCTAATTTGTACTGTATATAGTAATAATTTTTTTAATATATCTTTTTGTTATGAACATAGGATGAAAAATATTAATAACAAAATAACTACCACAAATATGTCCATTTGACTAATTAAAAATATAAAAAAAAAAAAGAAAAAAAAAGTAACAATGATATATAATTAAAAGTGTTATAAAATTGGTTGCATTAAATTACAAAAATATTACTTAGACTAAATTATTTTATTTATTTGGAGAAATATAATTTTACATTATTTTTAAATGGTGATGTGAAGATAACAAATGTTAAATACTAAATGTAATTTTATGATATTTAAAAAGAATGTTTTAATTCATATTTAACTCCTATTTTCTTAGTGCCAAAAAAAAAACCTATTTAAATTATCATTTTATCCTAATTTATATACAAATATTCAATGTCGACTAATAAATACATGACAAGTAACAAATGGTATCATCTACTTTGGAACTTTTTGGAGCTAAAATGTGACACCGATGGTTTCGATACTACGGTAAGAAAACATGTATAATTTAGAGGTTAAATGGGGAATAAAGCGTATAATTTTAAAAAGGTAAATTACATCCAATTATGAGTTTGCTTTTTTTATCTAATTATAAATTTTTTAAAATATAATTAATTAAGATTATTTTTTTATCATTTTCTTTAAGTGCTTTTAAAATTCTAAATCGAAAAAAATCGAAGTGAATCAAACAGGAAAAATCGTCTTTCCAGTTCATTCGATTTTTTGGTTTAATTGATTTTTATGTTCGATTTAATTGGTTTATTTAGTTGACTTTCAGTTTTGACATTTTAAATCGAATAAACCGTTTAAGGCCATAATCCATAAAACTATAAGCCTATAACCCATTTACATACCTAAACTCAAATACCCATTAAAACTTAACACTTTTAAAAGCCGGAACCCATTAAGATTTAAAGCCCAATACCCTTTAATATTTAAAATCCAAATTGATTGTTTATTTTTTGTTGTATACCTTTTTATTTTTTATCATTTAATAATATTAAAAAAACGCAAATTAATATATACCCGTTAAGAAGGACAGAAGACTTGGGAATTGTATGTTGGCCATGCAAGAAAATAAATATCTTTTGAGTTCATTAAAAATTATTTGATTTAATTTTTTTAATATCTTTGTAATGAATTTGAAGTAAAAATAAAAGCAATACAATATACTACTAATTTGAAAAAAAAGAAAATTATTTGAAAAAAAATTATAACTACCTCAATTAGATTTTTTTACAATTAAGAAAAAAATAACAGAATTGAAAATTTTCAGTTCGGTTTATTCGATTTTACTCTTTAGGTTGGTTCGATTTATTCGACTTATATGGATAATTCAATTTATTTGATTCTTGGTATAAAAAAATCGAACCCTTCGAATTGATCGAAATTACACCTCTACCTTTAAATGTTTGACGAAAGGATGATATGGTAGTTAAAAAATATATAATAATAAAAATAAATAAAATTTGTCATTATATCGATTTTTCAACCACTATGTTACCTTCGAGTTAAGCCCTTAACGGCACTAAAATGGATAACAAATCTAATTTAGTTGAACCCATAGTTGGGTGCCCTTATAAAAAAATTGAGGGGTGAACCTCCGCTAAATTGGAAAAGAACGAAACGCGGTGCAGAAGGCTAGATGGATGTGAAGTAAGCTTACCAAATAGCGATGATAATGATCCACTGCTACGTCTCCATTGCTTCTGTCAATGACCTTTCCTGCAATAAATTATTTGTTGTTGTTGAAAATGGGAATATCTTTTTAAACAAAAAGCAAGTTTGAAGGAATTCGATGTTGAATTATGACCTGGCCTGTGGGTATAAACATCCCAATTGTTCAAACCTTTCCCATCACTCAAGTAACCACCTTCATACTGCCCAAAATGAAAAGACCATTCATTACATCTGCTTGTTTTCAATATGACAAACAAATTGAAAGAATGGTGGTGAAGCAAACCTGGTAAGCAGAGGAGGCCGTTCCAAAGAGAAAGTTTGGAGGAAATGAAGATGGATTGTCATTATTACCATTACCCAAGCTTTAAACACTACACCAAAACAGACTTTTAGCGGCGTTTTTTGTGGCGTTTTATATAAAAACGCCGCAAATATTATACATTAGCGGCGTTTGGAAGAAAATGCCGCAAAAAAATGAGCAATAGCGGCGTTTATTCAAAAAACGCCGCTAAAAATGATCAATAGCGGCGTTTATTCAAAAAACGCCGCTAAAAAGGAGAAAAAATGCTAAAAGTCAGAGCATTAGCGGCGCTTTTGTAAAAACGCCGCTAAAAGACAGAGCATTAGCGGCGCTTATTTAAAAACGCCGCTAAAAGACAGAGCATTAGCGGCGCTTATGTAAAAACGCCGCTAAAAGACAGAGCATTAGCGGCGCTTTTGTAAAAACGCCGCTAAAAGACAGAGCATTAGCGGCGCTTTTGTAAAAACGCCGCTAAAAGTCAGATCATTAGCGGCGCTTTTGGAAAAGCGCCGCTAAAAGTCGGATCATTCCCGGCGCTTTTGGAAAAGCGCCGCTAAAAGTCGGAGCATTGGTGGCGCATTTGTAAAAACGCCGCTAAAAGTTTTTCATATTTTTTCCTCCTTCTTGCTTTGAATTATATTTTATTTTGATACATTCACTTATAAGCAATGAGAAAGTTTCATTTTAGTTACTTAGTTATGAAAAGTTACAAATTGCTAACTAAACAATTTAGAAGTTTTCATTTAAGTTACAAATTAAGCTATTCAAATTGATTAAGGGTTTAATGTTTAATTAGTATGTTAATTTCATGGTTTATGGTTTGTTATTTTTAGTGTTTATTGTATAGTGTTTAATATGTTAGTGTTTACCGGTATTAAGGTTTAAATACTGTTAGTGATTAGGGGTTTTGGGGGAATGGTTAATGGGTTAGGGTTTTAGGTTTAGGGTTTATAGATTATAGTTTATGGGTTTAGGGGAAATGGTCGATGTGTTAGGTTTTTGATTTTAGGGTTTACGGTTCAAGTTTAGGATTTTAGGGTTTAATGTTTAGGGTTTATGGCCCAAAATCCCGAAACCGAAATCCCTCGTGAGGGATTTATGGTTAATGTGTTAGCTATTAAAATATATGTTTGGTACTACACTAACATTGGCCACATGAATTCCCAATTTAGTCTCAGATTATGGTTTAAGGTTTGCAGTTTAGAGTTTATGGATCGAGTTTTATGGTTTAAGATTTATGTTTTGGGGTTTTGAGTTTGCTATTTAGGTTTTAGTGTTTGTGGTTTATGATATAATATTTAAGGTCTAGGGTTTATGATTTAGGGATTAATCTTAGATTTTTTAGAATATAAATCGAAATAAGATAAGTGTAAATTATTATTTTAAAAAATATATATATAAAATATATTGATGTATTTATATTTTAAAATAATGTGTATGATTAAATCAAAATTAAAGTTTCAACTATACATTTAAACCGCAATTAGAATTTCACATCTAGAATTACACATTAAACAAAAATTCATATATATATAATTCTAAATAAGATGTATCTATATCAAAAATTTAGGTGTATATACATATAATTAAATGCCATTTCACTACACCACGAGTCAGTGTCACAAAATTGGAATATTCTGCCCTATCAGGGCACTCATTACGACATTGACTCTATTTTGACCCAAATTAAAAGACCCTAAATAGTTCCCATAATTTGTAATCAAATTAACTATAAAAGAAAGTATAGAAATGATTTAATTTGAAAAACTTCAAATAAGCTTAAATATGTTAAAATGAAATGTTTAGATAAATATTTAAATTAAACGATGGTTGTATTTAAATGTAATATTTCTTACTCAAAATTTAGGTTGAAATCGGATAGAGGATATATATTACATGTATAGTAAGATAAATATAGTTTTCTTAATAAGTTTAAAAATTATAAAAATCTTCAAAATATTTTTGAAATTTTCTTTAAAAGTTTAATTATCAAAATTTTTAATAAAAATTCAAAAAAATGATAATAACAGCAAAAAAATTGTGAAAAAAAAAAGTAAAAAAAGAAAAAAAAAATTAAAATTGAGAATAGTGGCGTTTTCGTAGAAAAACGCCGCAAATATGCTTGTCTATTGTAATTAAAACGGCGTAGTTTTGTATATTTTAGTGGCGTTTTTTTTGTAAACGCCGCAATATGTATGTCTTTAGCGGCGCTATTTTATAAACGCCGCAATGATTGAATTGTTTTAGTAAAAACGTCGCCGTTTTGCTCTCCTCCAGTTCCCCCAACCCTTAAACCCGATTAACTCAATTTCCCCTAGGCTTCTTCTGAAATTCATTTCCCCCTTCTTCTAAAATCCCTAAATTTCTAAAGGTTTAGTTTCTTTCATCCCTCTCTTCATTTCATACCTCTCTTCAGTCCGCCACCGTCGTACTTCATCAGATCAATAATCTCTTCGTCCTCCACGGCTCCACTTTTATCGTCTAAACCAACGCTCCTTCTACATAAGCTTTACCTCTCTTTCACGGATCACGACGACGCATGCACATCTCAGATTCACAAAGGTAACATGCACATCTCAGTTCTTTGTTGTTTGGCTCTCTGAATTTGTCGGCTCATCGTAGAAAGAGGGAAGGGAACGGGACGGTGTAATGTGAAAAGAGGGGAAGGGTGGGGCTGTGGGATTATTCATTATAGTGAGAAAAAATTATTCTTTTTAATTGCTGTGGGTTGGTTGAGTGTTTGCGTGAGATGGGGGACTTGGTTTATTGCCCTTTTCACCTTGCTCTATGACGGATTCAGTTCCTGAATTTGGTGCATATATGTGTTGTGTTTATATCTGGTTGCTGCTAACCATTAAAGGCACATCGATGATCTTTCTTACTGTTTTGTTTTCTCTTTGATAGTCCCTTTAAATGTTAAATTTTTCTTCCAAATGGTTGACTCAACATGGCTTTTCATGCAACCGGCCATGGTTGGATATAGACATGCTGCCACCTTGATTAGAAGCAGATCAGTTATCTTCTTTATGCCTTCTTCTTTTAACATATTATTCCTTTGTTCCATATATGAGTATTTCCTTTCTCGGTTGCCTATTGTGGAGAAGAGGCTTGCTCAAGGTGGGATTCGCCTAGCTGCCTCGCTTAATCGATTATTTAATTCTGAAGTTAAAATTGCTCAAGCATGAAGATAGGGATTTGTAAATTATGAAGTGAGGGCGACTATAGTATCCCTTTGTCAAAGAAAGATGATGAACTTTATGTTTATCTCAGACTGTATTCCTGTTAAAGATGCTCTTGCCTCTCTTATACTGGAAAATGCCCCACTTTGCTTGTCATTTAGGTCAACCTTTAGTGTACATCACATAGTGGAATTCGAATATCAAACTTAATCTGAATGATTACCTGTTTTCTGTTTGTGTATAACTCCCATATACCGAAGTTAACCCTTGTTGGAAAACACATCAATTCCAAATTCAAGCTTTTCAAAAGATCTGTATTCTGTTTCGAAATGTTTTAACACATTTAACACATTCAAGCTTTTCAAAAGTCATGGTTTAACACATCAATTATCAAACATTTTTTTGGGGGTATAATTTAACTTTTGTCAAGTGGTTATATCACTTCTTTTGATTTTAATTTTTTTTTTAGACTTTATTTATTATGTATCAGTGTTTTATGTTCCTTTCTGTGAAATGTTTTACATATGAAAATTATGTTGAATATATATATATCATTAAATGATAATATAATGATAGAAGCAATAATCTAGAGTATTAACGTAGGGAAAGTTTAGAAATGTAGAAAAATAGGGTATATATGAAGGAATGAGAAATTTTGAAATCACCAAACATCTTATCATTACTTAATCTCATCCACACACATAATTTAGAATTATCTTATTAAAAATTTCCTATTATCCTTTCTAAATTTGGGAGATTCCCCAAACTGCGAATTCTTTGAATAGCTGATTTTGGGGGTCATCTTGGTTCAGATTCTAAATTGAATGCCCTGTTTTATTACATTCAATTGATAATTTTGGCTTTTCCCTTGTTCTGGGGCTTGTGGCTTGCTCATTTTCCTTCGGTGTTTTACACTATATTTTGATGTTTGGGATGTCTTGTTGTATTTGCGACTTTGTCTCAAAAGTATTCACCATATTTGGAGAAGAAGCAGAAACTCGATAATAACAGAGAAAAGAAGCTTGAAATATTAAAAGAGGTAAAAGCAAAAGTTTATAATGTGACCAACTTTTCAAATAAATAGTAAATATAAAATAAGCAGTGGTTTCATGAACTACATGAAATGAAAATACAAAGAAAAGTAGGTGATAGTTGTCATTGTTTTTTTCCCTTTAATTTATAAATTTGTCAAGTCATTGCATTATTTGTCTTATTATATTGAAAATTTCTGATTATTTTTCAATGATATTAGCCTTTGTATATCCATCTTTAAATGATATTATATCGTATAAGTTCCTGTCCTTAGTACTTTGTATAGAATATATTAAATGTTTGGTCTTCCAATTCAATCTTCCATACGCTATTTATTTTTTAAATCTGTGTACATATATAAGTTAAAACCCAACCACCGTCTGCAAATGAGAGGAAGGCGAGGAAGGCCACCCAAGTCCCTTTTCTCATATTTCATTCTTTGAAATATGCTATTACTCCTTGTACTTATATAGAATTTGAGATTAGTTTCAATTTAAAAATTCTAATCTAATTATTGGTAGTTTTTGTTAGATTTTGTTGACTTAACATATTTATTTTTGATCAATCATATATGACACGTCACATGAAGACAACTTAATCAACATGTCAAATTGAAAATTTTTTACTGAAAATATTTATGATTTTAATGATAGAACTGAAAATTTTAAATCAAAATAATTGAAGAACTTAATTTCTAGCTTTTTAAGTACAAGGCCTAAATCTTAAAATTTATCAAAATACAAAGACTTACTACATAGTTTAACCTATTTAGTTTTGACTTTGAGTAGTACATGTCAGATATTTTAAATAATAACATTATTCAAGTGCTGGAACTGTATGTTTTCTATTCTGTTTAACGTTTTGGGTTTTACTTTTTATAGTGTGTATTTAAATTTTAAATAACAAAGCATTTGAGGTTAGTTCCAATTTGGGTTTTGTTTGGTTTTGAAGAAACTACAGGAAAAATAATGAGAAAAAAATTTGAATTCTATTATTTTATATTTAAATTGTAATAATTGAACCTTATCATCATTGCTTGCAGGTATAATTTTATTCCTGACAGTGTTATAGACAAAGTTCTGTTATTGACTCATAGAAGGGAAAAATACTTAGTATTTGCTGTAGTTCGATTTGTTTGCACCATTCTTACTCGTCATGTAAGTTAATTCACTCGTACTTTTTCTATTTATACCGTTTTATTTTTCATTTATTTTATTATTTTAGATTTTATGGAGTTTCTTTTTTATTCTTCTTGTAGCTTCTCAAAACTTTCGGGCGTCCTTTGCTCAACATAACAGTACTAGCTGGAATCGACTCTGCCATCCAATTTACAATTTGTAAGCATGTATATTTAATTGCTAAATTGCTGTCCAAATTGCAGTTTATTGTCTTGCTTGGTTGGTATATATGCTGTTTGTTCTATTGCTGTCCAAAAAAAAAAAAGAAGATTCAAAGTATATAGGCTGGAAACCTAACGGGTTGCCTTATATCGGATCCTCCCTAGGTGTAACAATGCCACGTATGATGAATCTTAAATAATTTGTCTAAATTGTTGTTTATTATTGCTGTTTATTATTAATAATGTTTGAACAACCTCCAAATTGCTATCTACTCATGCCGCTTAGATTTTTTACAAGCTCCCGTGTATTATTTTTTAAAATTTAGGGTACGGTACGATATAAAAAATAACATAAACAAAGTATAAAAGTTAATTGTTAAAATATGTTATAATTTTTTAACATAAATGTCAAATTTTAATAAAAATTTGCAATTTAAGAAGGGATTAACATATTTTAATACAAACCTGTCACTACATATATTATATATTATATTAAAGAATTTTTTTTACTTTATCTTCCCTAAAAAATAAACAATTTTTTGTAAAGAATACTTACATTTATATGGCTTTTTGGTTTATTACTAATTACTATTTTCCAAAATCGTAATAATATTTTGTTATCAGTATAATAATAATATTGATCATTACTTAAAATATGTTTTAATTATAAAAAATAAGAAGTAATTTAAAAACATTTTAAATTTAATATTGTTATTAATATAATAATATAGATCATTATTTAAATATGTTTTAATATAGAAAATAATTTTTTTAAAAGAAGTTAAAAACTTTGTAAACTTAACAACATCGCAACAATTTCAATTATATAAAAACCATATAATAATACTTTTTAGCCTTAATCGATTCTTGATTTGAAATTTTAATTTAACTTACATAATTCATAATACATAACTAACTTAAATTTATTTAATTTACATAATACATAACTTACATAGCTTTCATCAAATTATTTAACTTACATAATACATAACTTACATAATATATAACTTACATAATACTTTTATAGAAAACAAAAGATTTAAAGTATATAGGTTTGAAACCTTAAGGGTTGCCTTATATCTCACTCATTAGATATAATGGATCCTCCTAGGTGTAACAATGCCACGTATAATGAATCGTCATGAATACATAACTTACATAATACTTGTATAGAAAAAAAAGATTCAAAGTATATAGGTTGGAAACCTGACGGGTTGCCTTATATCTCACTGTTAGATATAATGGATCCTCCCTAGGTGCAACAATGCCACGTATGATGAATCGTAAAGAATACATAACTTACTTAATTTTAAGATCAAAATTAATAACTTACATAAATTTAAGATCAAACTTCGTAACTTACATAATTTACGTAACTTACAAAGTATTCAATTATATATATGATCATATCATTACTTACATAAATGGAGTTTTAACAATTTAGCCGTGTAATTAATTGTCAACGTTAGACTTCAACAACTACGAAATGGATAGGAGTTGGATGAATTTGTCAAGGGTAAGCAACAGCTTATCGAACCGAGTAGAAACTTTTCTCGAATTTCGCATTTCAAAATGCAAGCCAAGAGAATATGATTCTTTGCCCTCGTGAGAAGTGTTGCAATACCAATTGGCATTATCGTGAAGTTGTCTCACGAACATCTAGTTGTTGATGGCTTTGTCCGGGGTACAAAAATGGATTTTTCATGGAGAGTGTACATCTAGTGGAGCATCATCATCGATGAATCAAGGTTATCCTCATAGTGCTTACAATCGTAATGTTAGAGATTATAACATGGAAGGCATGTTGCGGGATGCTTTTAATATGCACAAAGATGTTTTTTGGTCATTTCCACTGACATAGGTGCAACCGATGGTTATAGTTTTGGTGGAAATACTTTCACCGGGAGGGGAAGAATCGTATATGATGAACAACCAAATGAAGAAGCGGCAAGGTTCTATACGTTACTTGGTGAAATGAATGAAGAATCGTATGAGGATCAAAATTTTCCAAACTCGTCTTTCAGATTCGTCTTTTTCACTTGAAATGTTTGGGAGGATGGACCGGAAACTCGTTGACAATGTCATAGAGTTTCGCAAGAAATGTTCCCGTTTGCGAAAATCCCCAAATCATCCAAAGACATGAAGAAACTGATAAAGGATTTGGGTCTTGGCTACAACAAAATTCATAGTTGTCGAAATGACTGCATGTTGTATTGGGGCGACCGGATAAACCAACAAGGTCTTTGTCGTGTCATGGTCAATCCGTTGGATTAAAAGAAATGCAGAGGATGGTAACGAGGACGAACAGGATACACAGTCAAGGAAGCAACCGGTTAAGATTTTGCGGTATTTCCCGCTAATACCAAGGCTTCAAAGGCTTTTCATGTCGTCGAACACAGCCGAGTCAATGACGTGGCACCATGATGGACGAACCGATGATGGATTGTTAAGGCATCCCGCAGATTCTTTAGCTTGGAAATCATTTGACTCAAAATTTCCAAGCTTTGCACGCGATCCTCTGAGTGTCGCTTGGGCTAGCATCGATGGATTTAACCTTACAAACTCATGAGCACAACAGATAGTACTTGGCGGTGGTGCTTGTTCCTTATAATTTACCTCCATGGGTTTGCATGAAATAAATATCTTTTATCTTATCTATGATTATACTGGAGAGAAAGGGCCCGGAATGATATTGACATATATTTGCAGCCATTTGTTGAAGAGTTAAAACAACTATGGGTTGGTGTTGAGACATACGATGCAATGAGAAAAGAGAACTTTAACTTACGTGCGCGCTTTGATGTGGACTATTAATGACTTCCCGGCTTATGCTAATTTATCCGGTTGGAGTACTAAGGGACGTTATGCTTGTCCTTGTTGTCTTTCTGCGATATGTTCGAAATGGTTATATAATGGGAAGAAGTTCTCTTATATGGGGCATCGTCGGTGGTTACCGTAAAATCATAGATTTAGATATCGAGTGCTCGGTTTGACTGTGATGCAGAAAGAGTTCAAAGAAGCTCCATCGCAGAGACCAATGGATCCAAATATTATTCATGTTGAAAGATATAAATTTCATTTATGGGAAGATGAATCAACCGCCAACCCGCAAAGAAATAGAAGATCAAGGGATGAATCGATGATGAATCCGACGAAGAGGATGATCCTAATGAGGCGGAGTTGTGGAAAAAAAGTATTTTTTTGAGTTGCCTTATTGGGAGCATCGATATTACGTCATAATCTTGATGTCATGCACATTGAGAAAAATGTCCATGAGAACATCATTGGGACTATTTTGAATGTCGATGGAAAATCAAAAGACAATCTTCAAAGTCGACTTGATTTAGCCCACATGGGAATTCGGCGTGAGCTTCATCCCCAAGCACTTCCGAATATGAAATATCGGTTGCCGCCTGGCTTTTTATTCAATGTCGAAGACGGAAAAAGAAGTGTTCGTACGGTGTTGAAGGATATAAAGGTCCCGGATGCGTATGCATCAAATATATCTCGATGTGTTAGTCTTAAAGATCGAAGACTATATGGCTTAAAATCGCATGACTATCACATCTTGATGCAAGACTTACTTGCCCGCCATGCTATGCGGTGTTGTATGTCAAAAAGGTGACGCTCTTGTGTAATTGAACCGCCCAACATAATGAAAGGCATTTGTGGCAAAGTTTTGGACGTTCAAGAACTTGAGACACTACAAGATCGAGCCGCACTGACTTTATGCAATCTGGAGAAGATCTTCCCGCCTTCTTTCTTCACAATTATGGTGCACTTGTTAATTCATCTCCCACGTGAAGCGATACTTGGTGGACCCGTGTTCTATTGATGGATGTATCCCATTGAAAGGTCTTAATTTATTTGCAAATTATTCCTTCATTTACCTAAATGCCTTTAGTTCCAACTTTTGATAATGTTTTATTCCGTTTTAGGTTCCTCTCCAAGTTGAAGTCTTATTGCCGCAATAAACGTTATCCTAAAGGATCAATTATCAAGGCTACTTGGCGTAAGAATGTATGACTTTCTGTTCAAGGTATTTGGAAGATGTTGAAACAAGAATGAACAGACCAAGTAGAAATGCTGGGCTCACAGATAATAACTTGGCCGGAACTTATTTATTTCAAAGTTTCGGAGAACCAATCGGCAAAGTCGAAATTGCAGAACTAGATGACAGATCATGGGTCCAAGCACATCGATACGTTCTTTTTCATCACGATTCAATGGAACCATTACGGAAGTAAGTTCTAGAATTTGATAAATACTCATCACTTATTAATTTATTTATCTTCTAACAAAGTAACCATTTTTTAACATAGTGAGTACAAACAAGTATTGAGAGCTCGTTCACGGTCCCGAAGGTTACATCGACGAGAAATTAATAAGATGTTCACAGAATCATTTCATGAATGGTTAAGCCAAACGGTATGCAATTGAAGTTTTCATTGACAAGTAATAATGTTATCGCACAACATTTATAATTACTCGATTTACTTTTGATTCAATAGGTTTGGAGTCGAAATGAAGTAAATGATGAAGTTAAATGGCTTTCACAAGGTCCAAACCGAATAGTGAAAAGATATAGTGCATTCCTCATCAACGGATATAGATTTCATACAAGGTATCGCGAGAGGTTGAGGAGAACCCAAAATTGTGGAATTGTTGTTAATTCTTCAGTTACGAGTTATTCTAGTGCTAGGGACAGTAATCCTGTAGAGGGGAATCTGGAGTATTACGGACTTATTAATGACATCATTGAGTTGGATTATTACGGCAAATGGAAAGTTGTCTTGTTTCGAGGTGAATGGGCTGATGTGAATACGGCTCGCGGAATTAAAAAAGATCAATATGGTTTTACAATGGTGAATTTCTCTCGATTGATTCACACCGGAGAACAATTGATAGACGAGCCGTATGTGTTTTCTTCTCAAGTGAAACAAGTTTTTTACTCGGAAGATCCAACTGATGAGGGTTGGTATATTGTACTTCGAAATACTCCTAGAGACTTGTTCGACATGGGTAGTGGAAGTAGAGATGACATCGTCGAAATATCGTAAACTCGCTTTTTCGAACAAAACTTAAATGAAAATATCCCTAGTACTAGTGCACAATTTCAATGGGTTCGCAGATGTGGACGAAGATATTTTTACGAATTATGATGTAGTAAGATTTTACTATTTTTTTATTTATATGTAATATTATAATTTTAATCATGTTCATTTTATGTAATTTAAATATTTTATATGTACCATTATTGTTGTTATTTGTTACTAATATTTCAACTATTTTATGTGTATTGCAGGGAAAATGAGTAGAAGAAGAATGCGAGATTTAAATATTGTACATGATACTATAAATTCGGAGAGGCGCGGAGTGAACAAAGAAACAATAGTTGGATCCTCTAATGTGCCTGACATAGATGATGAGCCTACAGAATTACAAAGTAAAATTAAATTATTTTACATGCATGTTGACTTTTTTTATTGATTTATTTTTCAATTTTAATATAACAATAATTTATCATTGGTCACCGAGATCAGTGGGGCGCGCAGAGGTCGCGGACGTCTGTTCTTGAAAGGTTTATACGAATTAAATTCCGCGACCAGTGTGAAAGTAAGGAGAAATAATTATGGCCACCTATAGGCCCCGAAGCTCCAGCTTCTAGCAGTTATTTGGGCATTATTGCACGAAATGCAAATATGTTGCCCATCAATTACGAGTCATGGCATCACATGCCCGACGCAAACAAAAATCGAGCTCGAGAACATTAAGGTAACAAAACATGAATGTAATTTATAATACTTTGGTTGAAGTTTCATTTATATTTACTTTTTAAATTTATGTTTTTTTAGGAGAGGTTTAATTTGGAGGTCTCCGATAACTATATAAAAAAGAGATTGGGAAAAAAATGGAGAGACAACAAAAGCATATTGAAAAAAGAATATTTTAAAAAAGAAATAAGCCTCGAGGATAAACTGCGAAATGTCCCACCGGGAATGTTGAGGTATCAATGGGAAGATGCGGTTAGATTCTGGAACTCAAAGAAAGGAGAGGTATTACCTAGTTCTAAACTCTTATAAATTTTTCGGTGTATAGTATTTACTATATACGTAACAATAATATCGTTATGTAGGACCGTGAGCGCGTGTCGGAACAAGCGTGAGCGTAAACAAAAATTCACGCACACCGCAGCAGATCGAAAGTTTTGCTTCGTGAGAATGAGGCCGAGGTATTATAATTTATTAATTTCACAAATATTAATGACTTTATACTATTAAATTATATTTGTAATACAACACCAGAGGAACTTCCACCGGTCAAAAAGTTAGACGCGTTGACTTTTTGACATTACGCATAGGAAGAAGGATGGGTCTCCGATGACACCCGGTTTGGAGAGATTATGGTATATTTACTTAATAAAATTTGATTTATTAAAAATAGATTTATAATGTTTACTTATAATAGTTTAATTCTTCGTTAGTAGTTTTAAATTAATAATGCTAAGTTATGATGCATTCCTTCTTATTGTATATTTCGTTTCTAACTTTTTGATTAATTTATTAGAGAAACTAAAGGAGAAGAAGACACGATGATGAAGCTACCGCTTTCTTGAGTGATAGTTCTGTTCATCTTGAGGATGTCGATAATGCAATTATTACCGATGTTTTGGGTCCCGAAAGGTACGATCGCTTCGATCGATAGTTGCGTTAATCTTGAGTATATTTATAACAAAATTATCACTAATGTTTTGGGTGTTGAAAGGTGCAGTCGGGTTCGACTTCAAGGATCCGTGTTACTCCGACCCAATATTTTGGATCCGACTCCCAACAATATATGCCTTCCGAGTCAATCTCGTGGTGAAGTTCGAGGCTAAAACAAAGAGATAGCTCGGATGCAAGCTAGCACGGCTGAGCAAATTTCTCAACTTAGAGCCGAGACAGCAGCGAGGGAGGCCGAGGCAGCAGCGAGGGAGGCAGAGCAAATTTCTCTACTTAAAGCGGAAGCAGCAGCAAGGGAGGCAGAGCAGAACAGGAAGTATGAAGAACTTCAGCTACAGCTTCAGGCTATGATGAAGATGTTACAGCACTCGCAGACGCCGCCATCTTAGACATTTATGTTCTTATTGTAAGATGATTTTAACATTGTTACATTTAACATTTTTGTAAGAATATTTTGTACGATATCATATATCTTTTATTTAGTTTAAAATATCATTTAGAATTAATGTAGTTGGTGCAATTTTTATGCTACATTTGTTATTTGGGTTGAAATTGTATACTATATTTGTTGTCATTGGTTGGTTTTAGTGCAGGGGGGTTGATATTGGATAAATTGAATATTTTAAATCAGTACTCGCTTAATGCGGCGTTTGTGGGCAAAAAGCGCCGCTAAAAGTCAAACCTGTAGCGGCGTTTGTGATACAAGCGCCGCTAAAAAGTCATTGTTTTTAGCGACGTTTTCAAAAAAAGCGCCGCTAAAAGTGGCAACCTTTACCGGCGTTTTCAAAAAAGCGCCGCTAAAAGTCACAACCTTTAGCGGCGTTTTTTTTAGGAGCGCCGCTAAAAGTCATGTTTGTAGCGGCGCTTGCAAAAAAAGCGCCGCTAAAAGTCACCACCTTTAGCGGCGTTTGTTTTAGGAGCGCCGCTAAAAGTCATGTTTTTAGCGGCGCTTGAAAAAAAAAGCGCCGCTAAAAGTCATTTTTTTGCGGTGTTTTCAGAAAAAACGCCGCTAAAAGTCATGTTTCTAGCGGCGCTTGTATAAAAAGCGCCGCTACAAACCATGACTTTTAGCGACGTTTGTGTGAAGAGCGCCGCTAAAAGTCATGCTTTTGGCGGCGTTTTTAAAAAAAGCGGCGCCTCTTTTAGGAGTGCCGGCGTGCAATTTTACCTTGACTAATTTAAATTTTAAAAAACTTTAAAGGACTTAAATGAAGTTTTTTTCATTTAAGGGGAGACTGGGGCCCCTACCACCCCTAGCTACGCCTGTAACACCCAAACCCGGCCTAAACGTTACGACTGAATCTGGCATGTCACATAAAAGGGTTATTTAAAAACTGTGCGTTTGTTAAAAAGTTCGTATTCTTTTTGAAACTCCGCGTTTTGTGGTTTGTTTATAAAAGCCGATTCATTTAATGCCCACTTTACAAAGTTGTTATTAATTTGAATAAAATTGTATTTGTTGTGAAAATCGAGTTTAAGTAATTTTGAATAAAACGGTTTATTATCATTTCAGGAAAATCCGATATTGAACATTAAATAATAAACAGTAACCAAATTGAAAGCTAAAACCAAATAAAATACCAAAGGCCTTATTACATATCAAAATCCCAAAATTAAAAGTAAGTTTAAATATAAGGAACGAGTTTACGAGAAAACATTGCAGGGCCACCACAAGTCTGCCTCGGCTCCCCAAATCCGCGGTCTAATGATTACCTGAAACATTTAAAAAGAGGGGGTGAGTTTACGAAAACTCAGTGTGTGTTTCCCCTTACGAGTGATAACTGGGCCTAAGCCCACAAAAGCAGATTGGGCCTTAGCCCTCACAATAACATACTTGGCCGAAGCATACATAAATCGAATCGGGCCGTAGCCCTAATATCACAGTATAGCAGATAACACATGCCAAATGATGCAAAACCCATTCTTTAGTCATATTCGGCCATAAGCCCATAACATAGCATATCAAACCATAGCATATTAAATCACATGTACATATAAGAATGACAATGCAGTCCCGAACCCACCTAGGTATCCATCCTCTACACACCACCCGTACCTGCCAATCACACCGTGGGGATTACTAAATCGACCCTCCATCCGCTACACACCATCGAAGCGCGCTTGCCGCAATCAATCGCACATCGCTTCTTATAATCGTGGCATAGCCACCAGATAATGTGACAGAGTCACCGGATTCATAATATGTGACAAAAGTCACCGGATACATAATATGTGACATAAGTCACCTGATAATGTGGTAAAACCACCTAACACTTCCCTTTATCAATATCACCCATATGCCCATGCAACATACATATTATTCAGATATTATGCAATGTGTCATGTATGCAAAACATATATCAAATATAAGAATAACATGAGTTACCATCATAATCAGATAGACATAAAACAACAAAATCAAGCTAATCAACCTCTAAGGGCATAATCGTAATTTTACCTACCAAAGGTATTTTCGTAATTTACCCACTAAGGGCATTTTCATAAATTTGCACCTGCAATGGCCTTTCCGAAGGCCCAATGTCGCCACTAGCGACTCAGCTACCATTTCCGGTCGTACCGGACGTTTGGGCCTAAAACCCAATTTCGACCCATCAGGCCCACACGCTCGTGCGGCCCACTTAGCACGAATCTAGCCACGTATATAAGTTCCACCTAGTCTAGTTCAACATATACTAACCAATCATACAATTTACTCATATGAGCCCACTTCAGCCCATCGAAGCCCAAGCAGCCCAAACCCACACGAATACTACTGATGGCCTCAACTATCGCGTCGAAGCCCCACACGTGCGCTCGCATGCTCGTGTGGCTACTAATGCCATGTGACCGGCATTTCGGCATTTTGCCGCTCTACAGCTAGAGTAGAGAACTACACACACACACACACCTGATAGGAGTCTGGTGCTAATCCGCGCTCCGACCACTCCTGTGCCTAAACGCCCTCCAAGGTATGTTAACTCTCCTCCTGGAATGCTCTTTATATAGCTAGCTTTTCACCTTCATTCTTTGTGTCTTTCCGATGTGGGATCCCTTCGTCAGTAGAGTTTAAATTCAACTGAAACTCTTGCCGTCCAATCCGCAAAATAAATACTCCCTTGCTTCCCATGAGATTCGAACCCAAGCTCCCTTGCAACATAATCCACGTCGCTAACCACTTGGCCACAAGCTCCTCTTGTGTCTTAAACCATGCGCAACTAAATATAAACTATGGCCCAAATTTTAAGATCCAAGTAAAAAGAAACCAAAATGCAAAAACCAAGACTTGAACCTCCTTCCTTCCTTGTGGCGTCACTCCCTTACCTCTTATGTGGCATCACTTTGCCACTACACCACACACTCCACTTGTGTCATTTTTCTCCATATTTTATTCTTAAGGCCTACCTGCCAACTTCCAGGGTTTTTTTTCACCTAAAACCAAAATTTCCCCAAAGCCAATATTTGATCCCGGGACTTCATAGAAGCCCTCTAACCTTCCAAAATCACTTATCTAATAATTCTAACTTGCATTAATGCCGTTCTCAAAAATTTTAAACGCTACTACGCCTAAGATCCATTGGGCTCAATTCTCCTAGGCCCAATTTCGGGATGTTACAACGCCCTTGGTCCACGTGGCGCTACTAGAACATGACACATCACCCTTCTAAACATCAAAATATTATTTGAAATTCAAAAACTCTAAATTCTAAAAATGCAAAAAATTATAGATATATTTTGAAAATTTTAAAAAACTCTAAAGTCTTTTTTTTTTAAAATTTATGATATATTTTAAATTTTTATGTAATATTATATATTTATATTTATATATTCTAGAATTTTTTTACCTTTTTAAATTTTTTGAAATATTTATATATTATATTTAATTTTATTTAATTTTAAACAATATATCATATATAATATTAATAAACAAACCTAAGTACCATATGGCACATTCTTTTTGGTTGAAAGGTGTCAAGTGACAACCAATTTTTTTAACACCGTTACAAAAGAAAAGTTGACCAAGATAATGGAATGATAGTTCAAGTATTAATTTGGGACAAAAAAAATTTTAAATACCTAATTGGGAAAATATGCCTAATTCGGGGGCTAAATTCAGCATTAAGCTCTTTTTTTTTAAAGATATATGATTTCTTGAGAATGTATCATAGAGGCCTCTGTATTAGGAACAGAATTGTATTTTTCCCTGTTTTTAAAAAATAAGTAAATTAATTCCTGTATGTTAAATTAAAGAGAAAATTGGACATGATGTTAAAAATTTCATCCATTTTTATAGTTCAAAATTAATTTTTATACATTGACATGAGGTACATATTGTAACAGCCCGTTTGGAGTGAAATCAGAACAGTGGTTTCGGGACCACAAATCCGATTTAGAAAGAAAATTTATTTTAATATTATTGTATGGTCTGCATTATGATAGGAATGACGTATGAAAATTTTGATAAGAAAATTTTACCGATTTCATGTTTGATTATAGAAAGGACCAAATTGCATGAAATGAAAAAGTTGAATTCTAGTAGCTAGAAGGATCAAATAGCTATGGAATTCAAAATTTGAGGTCCTTATATGGCAATTAGACCATTAAATGGAGTTAGTAGATATTGATGATGATTCATCCATAGAAAATTAGAAAAAGAAAAGGGCTAAATTGAAAATTGAATTAATTAAAGATGGAAATAAGCTAATATAATCTTATTTCATCATCTTCCCCAAATTAAAATACATGGAAACCCTAGCTAAGAGAAATTGAGTTCAAGCAAGTTGTTTTAGCTCAATTAGGTATGAATTCTTATCCCGTTTTTAGTAATTTTTATATTTTCGAGATCGTAATAACCTAATCTATCTATTTTGGGGATCAATTTGCAAAGTTATCAAAATATAAAATTTTTTCCATGGATGAGTATGCTGAAATTTTGAAATTTATGGCAGATTATCAAAGGTTGTTGATAGATAAACAACTTTTGTAAAGAATATTTTCATGATATTGTAATTTAGGGACTAAATTAAAAAGATGTAAAATTTATGGAAAATTTCTATTTGTTTTGTGAAATACATGGATTGTTAATGTTATATGAAAAATTCGGTTAGGCTTGGAATAAGGATTAAATTGCATGGATTTCATTTTCTGAGCTTAGGGACAAAATTGTCATTTATTAAAAATATAGGGCCTAGGATGTGAATTGGATGAAATTGAAAGTGAATTGTATTAAAATGAGTTAAATTTACTGAAATAGATCTGGATAGACCTAGTTCTGAATTGGATCGAGGAAAATAAAAAGTATTAGATTAGTAGCCTACAAACACGAACAATTATGGAGGTAAGTTCATGTAACTAAATCATGTATATTAATATGTTTGAATTGAATGTTGTATTTGTGTGAATTGTATAAATGTCTCATCTTATGTATGAAATTGATCATATGTTCGATAATGTCTGATAAGTAATAAGTCCCGTTTGAAGAAATAAAACTCGATGGATACATTATTTCCCATATTGGTTGTGATCCTGCATATGTTGCGGACACACCATAGCTCAAAAAAGCATCCTGTTATAAGCCCTCTCGAGTTTTTCGTTACATGGTTCCTGCAAGCGTCCCGATTGGTATTGACCGTGCATGTGTTGCAATCATACCGCAGCTCTTTGTGAGCGTCCTATTATATGATCGGTATGGATCCTGCATATAATCCGGACGTACCGCAGCTCTTTATGAACGTCCTAAGGCTCTTTGTGAGCTTTCTGATATGGCTCGCTTGAACTTCCTGTTATATGGCTATCTGGAACTCCCTGATAATAACTTTTCGGAGTTGCCTGTTAGGCTCAATAAGCTTCCTGTTTTAAACTCTTATTAGTTTCCTATTATAGCCCGAATAAACTTCTTGTTACATGGCTCACATGAGCATCCTATTATATGGCTCGAGAGAGTGCTTCCTGATTATGTGCCTTAATAGGTACCCCTGAATATGACTTAACGGATTACAGTTTTGTACACTTTGAGTGTACTACATGTGAATCCATCGATATTTCAAATAAATTCAACGGGTAAAGTTCTGACATAGTTAAACTGAACTTGAGATGATTTGTTATGGAAATGCATATGTTATATGGAAATTATGAAAATCATATGTTTATGAAAGTTATTACATGATGAGCTCATCCTTGATTCTTGATGTTTATATGTAATATCTGACTAACAAGTTTCTTGAGATTATATGTGTTTAAGCAAATTGCTAAATTTCTTTGGATAAATTTTGTATGCTTATCTTAAATATAAATGATTGGTAAGTTGATTTTTTGTTATACGAACTTACTAAGCATAATATGCTTACTCTGTTTTATTTTCTCTGTTTTATAGTACTCGAAAGCTCGTAAAGATTGGAAGCAGATCGGAGCAAGATCACACTATCCTTCAGCTCATTTTTGTATAATTAGTAAAATTTTCCTTGGTATAATGAAATGTATAGATTAAATTGATCAACTGATGGCATATTAATATTTGGTTGTAATTAGCCATTTGAATGGCTAGTGATGATATGTTTTGATGTATATGTGTATGAGACCATATTATGTTGATATGTGTTGTGTGCTTGAATTGATACACATATTAGGTATAAATATGGTTAAATAAATATTTGACCAATTTGGTAAGTTGGTCACTTGAAAATATGTGATGATATGTCTTGCACAAGAAGTGGTTTTGGCTTGATTTAAATGTTTTGAATTGGTTTAGAAATTTGTTAAAATGTTAATGTAGGTGCAAGGCAAATTTCGGTAAGAAATAAGGCTTGGAAATGACCTTATTTTGTCCACATAGGCAGAGACACGGGCGTGTGTCTCAGCCGTGTGTGACACACGGCCATGCACACTGACATGTAGTTTGGTCATATGTCCCCTGCAACTTAAAAATTTGAGAAACAGAATGCCTCGAATTGCTCACACGGGCAGAGAAACAGGCGTGTGTCTCAGTCGTGTATGCTAGACGGCCTAGCACATGGGCGTGTGACCCCTGCACCTAATTTTGGAAAATTAAAATGTCTACACAGCCTATGTAATATCCGAGATTTTGGGCTTGTGCATTTTGCTTAATTATATGAAATAGCATGCCTATGTGTGTTTGAATGTGTTGTACAATCTTTGAGAACCTTAGAGTGTCGGTGAATGTCTTAGTAATTATCAGATTTTAAGTCTTGAAGTAGAGCCAAGCTTGGTAGGCCTTAAGAGAATTTGTGGGAGAAGTTAGACACAAAAATGGGCTTGTTAAAATGGCAAGGAGGCGCCACTTAAAGCCCTAGTAAGTGACGCCACAGGCAGTGCAAGAAGGTCTTAAGTTCGAGCAGCACAAGCAACATTTTGGGACTTTTATTTTTCGGTAAAAGGAGTGGTAGTGGATGGCATTGGGAGACTAAGGGGTAATTTACTAAACACCTCCTAAAATTTTGAAAACCCTAGGTATTTAATCATTGTTTTCCTAATTACCCTAAAATTTTAATTCCTTTCCCAATAAAATTAGAATTTTCTCTCAATCTCTTTCTTTATCATCTTATTTTTCTCCTCTTCTCCTATTCTTTTGCATCACATCTTTACTCCTTTGCTGAGAATTATCTTTTTGCCTTTCGAATTGAACCGTTTTTTTATTTAACCGTTTTTTTATTGTTTTGGTGATTATTGTCAATAACGCCCTTGTTCGTGCCAAGAAACAGTAAGTGAACCTTAATCCTATAATTTGTTTCCATAATTTCACTGTATGAATCTCTAGCCTTAATCTTTAAGTTCGATTAATGAATCTAATTGAAATCTTGTCACATATTTCGCAAATCTTGACAAACCTTGAAAATATTCTCTAATTCTTGCATAAATGTCCTTTGAAGGACCTGATTTAGGTATTCTAGACTAGATTTGAACGAAAGGGACGTCGCTCAAGACTTTGGTGACAGGTGTGTGTTCTTTTGCAAGTGAATCAAGATAAAACCGAGCCTAGGATAGCGCCACACAGCCACCCACATGGGCATGTGGGTTATCCATGTGGACCACACAACCTCCATACACAACCATGTCTCGCCCAGAAACCCTAGGATGCTTGATTTTCACACGGCCTAGGACCCCCATATGCCCGTGTCACCCCTAAAGCTTAACTTTTCATGTTTCATAAAGTCACAGTCTATCACACGGCCTAGCCACACTGCTGTGTACCCCATCCACATGGTTTAGGGTGTCTTACATGGTCTGGTTACATGGTTGTGTGTTCCTTGTACCTTAGATTTTACAGTTTTGACCCAAAATTTTATGTTTTGATCAATTTAGCCCCTGATAATATAAACTATGTTAGAATCCATGATTGACTGCATTGATACGGTATTTATATGTATATATATTCACAAATTATGACTAGTATATATAACTCTTGCATCTATAATTAGGATCATACGTACAACATACCCTATGTTATTGTTAATCCGAATAAATGAAAAACATGACTTTTTCTACTGATTTGTCATGTTTGATTACATTAATTGCTATCATATTGTTTTATATTAAATATGTCTATTGCATTGCATGGGATGGGATGATGTGATCGGAGGAAGTTTGACTGTTTATATGCATTTATTTGTTTTACTGTGCATCCACAGCCAAAAACATATTCTATTTGGGGGTACTGCTGTGTATCCACAACCAAAGGCAGATTCCAACTACGGGTTTATGCTGTGCAATCTACAGCCAAAAGCAGGTTTCATCTGTAAGACTTTTTATTGTAAACCCACAGCCAAAGGCAGATTCCATCTGCGATGACTTTATGTGTGTCCACAACCAAATGACAATTATTATCTGGGAACCAGTAGTGGCTTATCCACATCTTGGTGTGTTGGAGAAAGGAGTTTAGGGGAACTCCTGTTGTGGCTAGGGGGAAGAGAAAAAAATTTTATGGGGCCAAAATTAAATTTTAATTTTTAAGATAGAAAAATGTAATTTCACCATTTTAATAGCTTATATCTTTATAATTTTTAATGGATTAAATCAAATTTTTATCATTTTAGGGGGGCCAAAGTGTAATTTTACCTTTACTAATTTAATTATTTTTAAATTAAAGGGCCTAAATGGAAGATTTTCCATTTTAGAGGGTATCGGGGCCCCTACCAGCCCCCTGCCTACACCCTGGTTGTGGTGTGCAGCAGTGGAGTAAGATCTATTCTGTTAAAAACTGAAACTGTATGGCATGTGCATACAAATCTGGAAACTCTGTTATGATATATATATATATGTATGTATATCTATGCATATTGTGGGAAAATCTGAAAATTGGTTATTCTAAAAACTATTGTTGTGAGTTCTGTTATATTAATGATGGTTGCATTGAAAAACTGATACTCTGTACTGTTGTTTGATTGTGATTACGTTTTGCGATATTATTTAATGTGACTTACCAACTGTTTGCATTGATCTTCTTGTGAATGAACTCACACTGAGCATCATAGTTCACTCACTCTTAAGATTTCATCCTTACAGATAATCCACCGGGTTAGGACGCGGATGTGACATCCGGAGGTCTCGACTCGAAATGTTTTATTTTATTAAAGTATTTTAAGATTATTTTTATTCAGAAACTCTATTATTTTATTTTAAGCTATGACATGAGATTTAAGATTTGAGTTTATTTTATTTTGCATGATATTTAATATAAATTATTAAGAAATTATGTTATGATCATTTCACTACAGCAAAACAGACTTTTAGCGGCGTTTTTTTGGGCCTTTAGCGGCGTTTATAAGCGCCACTAAAAGTGTTTGCGGCGCTTTTGGAAGCGCCACAAAAAACGCCGGTATTACAACCGCCGCAAAATTTTGCGGCGTTTATGTTGAAAAAACGCCGCTAAAGATCATGACTTTTAGCGGCGTTTGTGTTAAAAACGCCGCTAAAAGTCATGGTCTTTAACGGCGCTTCTCCCACAAACGCCGCTAAAGGTCAGGACTTTTAGCGGCGCTTCTCCCACAAACGCCGCTAAAGGTCAAGACTTTTAACGGCGTTTCTCCCACAAACGCCGCTAAAGTTCAGGACTTTTAGCGGCGCTTCTCCCACAAACGCCGCTAAAGGTCAAGACTTTTAACGGCGTTTCTCCCACAAACGCCGCTAAAGGTCAGGACTTTTAGCGGCGCTTCTCCCACAAACGCCGCTAAAGGTCAGGACTTTTAGCGGCGCTTTTTCCACAAACGCCGCTAAAAGTCACGAAAAATAAAAAAAATAAAATATTATCAAAAAGAATAAAATTAAAATATTATAAAAATATTTAAGGAAAAATAGTAAAATTAAACATTTTTCAGCCCATAACATTTAAACCAAAAAAAAAAATTCAAGCTCCTTGAGGCTTGCTGCAGCCTCTTCTCCGATCCTAGCCAACATTCGATCTGTTCTCTCTCCTTGTTGGTTAAACTCGGTAGTTCTTTGCTCGACATGATCATTAAGTGACGCAAATCCTGAAAAGATTGTCGTCTGCTTCAACTCAGACACTAACTTAAGCAAAGAATCAGCTGCCTGGACCTACAGTCAGTATATTGGTAATGTAAGAACGGTGACAATGAAAAAAGATGATAATGAATATTCTTTAATCCGAGCTGTGGACTTTGTGAAAATGGTTGTACCGTGGATTTATATCATCTATCATGTCAGATATTGGAACTCAAAATGTATCATTGTCTATGTACATTTAACAAATGTTGGTAAACAAAAAAGGGTTACTCACCATTCTGGCTGCCCGCATCTCCATCATGAAAGATTGTGAATTTCGAACCGGTGGATCATTTACCTACAATGAGGTGCAGCCATGTGAATATTACATTAAAGATAAATCTATCACCAATGAAATGACTCAAACAATTCCATAAGGTTCCAAATCTATAGAACTCCTCATGGAAGCCTATTTCTGTCTCTAAAATTTCTTCCTTGATGCACCCCATTGATATAAATTAAGTTTATCCAATATACTTAAATCAGTTTAATATGCAGTTAGAGCTAAAAGAAAATAACATTTTAAGTTTTTATTGCAACAGAACATCAAGGGGAGGACATATGTCCAAAATATAGAACCAGAAAATTACATCCGAACAGAAAATGAGAAATTAAGATAAGAATCATTCGTAACCTTATAATTTGAAAGCCACTTTAAAAACATAAATTACCAAAATATCAACTCTAATACAGACTACAAAGAGTTGTATAAAAGACATACACGGAAGCTCAAAAGAATTATAAGCATCTAGGCGCAGTGCCCCTAAAAATGTTGTTTAAAAATGAAAAGGAAAGGAACACATCAGTTCACCATAGTAGACAGAATCTGTATAGATTTGACATCAAAATAAACGACAGCTTCCACAAATGATTAATCAAGATCTTAATGCATCAAACAAAATGATGTGCTTTTAAATGATCAACACTAGTGTTTCCCTCCTTAACCCTCACTCTCCATGACCACATTCATTGCATTAGTAGTTGAAATTGTTACCACCTACTTTTAAAAGAAAAGGAAGATGGAGCAGCCAGCAAATTATATTCCCATTAAATGATGACCAATTTAATACCATAGAAAATAATAATAATAGGATTATAAAAAACCTTAACACTCAGTAGAACATGCACAAGAAACAACCTCATTCCAAGGAAAAAAGATATTATAAAACCATATCTAATGACAAAATCATTTATCCAACAGATGTCCTATAAGTGATACTTTCACCAAATTCAGGTTCAATACCCAAGGTAACCTATTTTACACTAGCTCCCCCCAATTCCACACAAAATTGAAGGCTATTAAAATATTACAAAAACTGAAAAAAGAAGGCATGATAACTGAAAGACAATGCATATCTCTATATTCCCATGTAAAGAGGTAATGACCTGAAAATTTGCCATAAATTAGCACCAAGATCAGTATCAGTTAAAAGTAGTCCTTAAAAGCTCTACGCCCAAAATCAACAGAAAGCTAAGCCCATATAATACTGAAACACAAAAGGGTAGACCTGAATAAAAAGTATATATCACAGCAGACAAATCCCAGATTCAAAATGCCTGCAGCAAGTGAAAGACATAACTTAAAAACCAAATATATATTTCAATCACTATAAAATCATTCAATCAATAGGAGTCAGAATTCTCACTTCCAGCCCCAAAGTTGTTGTTTTTTTAAAATTCATAATTACCAGCAGTATATAATTACTTTTTGATTTAGTAATATAGTCTGACTATAGAATACATATAAAATTTTGTATGCATGTATCATAAATGTTTTAAGTTTTTATTTGATTATAAATATCATTTGCTAAAAAGGAGCAATAAAATGTTTCCATACGCGATTCATTAATTAATATTCTTTTATGATTATGCTGCTTAATTAAAAAGATATTTATTTTAAACAAAATTCTCAAAATCACAATCACATTTAATATACCCTATAATTATTATTAAAATGGATAAATAAATTAATAAACAATTAAAAACAAATCCCAACCCGAAATAGAAAAAAATCACAATTGGGGTCACCTGTCATTCTCTCTATTTGGTTAAGTAATATGTTATGTTAAATTATATTTCAAGTTTCCAACTATAAATTACTTTATTGATTTCTTTTATAAGAAAAAGAAACCATTGATCAGCATGTACCCATAATTTCATGCATCTAGTAGTGGAATTCACTCTTTTCTTTTACCTTTTGGAAAAAAGAAATCTCTTTTTCTCAGATTTATTATAATCTTACAAAAGAAAACAAAGAAAAGTTAAATTCTAGATTTTCAAACCCCAAGTCAGAAAGTTTAAGCTTTTTTATCATATCTAATTGTACCTTGTTTGTAAAAAAGGTGAGATTCACATAATACCAGCTTCAAGGTAATAATAAAGTCCTTACCAACTAGTATTAAGCTGGTCATAAAAATACAGCAAAATCATTTCTACAACAATAATCTATTATTGTTTATATTATACTCTTTACAGGTAGGAACTAGCACCTTTAGGGGGCAAAAAGAATTTATAAATGAATACCTTTATGAGAAGACTCTTCCAAATAAAATCCCACTGAAAATAAGCGCACCAAACCAATTGTTGGACAAAAACCTTACAAGAGAAAAAGGAAATGTGAGCTGAGTACAAATAAAAACAAACATTTAGGCAAAAGCAAATATCCAGTAAACAAAAACCTATATACAATTCTTTTTTCGTCTTACATGTGTGAATACAATAAAAAATAAGGGATTTTGTAGACTGAGTTTTCAAAGTTTTATCCTATTTAAAACAATACAAGCCAAGTACTAGAGTCAATAATATAATTTTCAAAAGAAAAGGTTTGACTTTTCAAGTCTATATAACAGTGCTTATAATTAAATAATTAATATAATATAAATAAAAAAATAGCGAAAAATAAAAGAACAAGCCTGCTTGCCATTTAAATAATTCATGTTATATGCAGCCAGCTTCTTTCAAAAGAAAAATTTGTACTTAATGAGTAGATTATATGACATATCCAGCTGTAACCTTTTATCTTTTTATGATTCTTAGAGGGGATACCAATCAATCATGACCCACTTTAAAAATTTTATCTACACATAGAGACAGCAATGAAAATCTTGTATAAATATATATATATATATATATATATATATATTAATGGAAAATGACAATAGGTGACAGAAAAGTGAGAAATGATTTTATCCACCTTCACATGTATGTTGAAAAGAAAAGATGCTTACATTAATAATGTCGCTTCATCTACCTTTTTTCTTTTCCTTCCATTTTAATATTACGAAAGGAAGAAGAGAGAAACAAGATTTACCTTGTAGTCATTGACAGAATCATATCCCAGAACAATATCACCCATTTTACCTGAAAATTATGAGGGAAAGTTTGAAATAAGTGAAGAACAAAAAGCTGAAACTTAAAGAAGACACATGAAGAAACAATCCAAAGGTTTTCAAGTTTGGGAGTGTTTTGGAGAGAAAAATAAAATCGAAGGGGTAAAGTTGAAGAGAAAGAAACAGACCATTCAGGGAGGAAGACTGAAACAATAGTTGCACCCCAGTTGGTGAATTTAACACTCAGATCACCTTTCTTCAGCTCATATATCCCAACCTTCTCCACTGCTGCTGACCCATTGATAATTGCAGAAGCAACTATAATGAACAAGGAAAACAACAACAAATATAATCTTACCTTTTGATCAAATCCAGCTACCTCCGTTAGAGCTCCTCGACTCCTCTTCCACGAACACCTTAAGTTCATCAACAGGCCACTCAAATCCCTTAAATTTCGTCTCCAATTTTTCCTTCTTTGAACCGCTTATCTTGGACGATATCGCTGCTAGAATGACCGGATCTAAATAAACAATTAACAGTAAACTATTAGAGCCCCAAATTAGAAATCAAGCTTTTTAGGGATACCCATTTCATTTCTCACCATCTAAGAATCAACATGAGAAAGGGAAAAATAATAAAGATAAATATAAAGAAAAGGAAAAAGAAAAACCAAAAGGATTTAGAAATGGATGGAAACCGTGTCAAGTGGGGAATTCAATATACACATGTGAAACAAGGAAACAAATCACAAATCATACCCCAAACTGTTCAAGGCAACTGCCATGGGGAATTTCTCCGAACGAAATAGCAAATAAACAAAGGCATCTTTCTAAATTTGCAGGAGAACCCATCAATAACAAACAAATGCCAAAATAGATACCATGAACATAATATTCTTTTCTGGTCTCGCAATTTGAAAGGAGGGAAGAAAGAAAGGGGAGATTACCAGTTGGGAAAGGGGATGAAAACCTAGGCAGAAGGAGATATCTGCTGGGAAGAAGAAAAGAAGACTTAGCCGAAATTTGAGAAAATTGAGAAAATAAAAACCGCGCCGTTTCAATTCAGTTTTATTTCTTTTTGCGGCGTTTTGAAAAACAAACGCCACTATTAATCCTATTTTGTGGCGTTTTGAAACACAAACGCCACTATTAATCCTATTTTGCGGCGTTTTTATTTCTAGCGCCGCTAATACAAAAGTAAACGGCGCCGTTTTTAGTTAGCTTTTTGCGGCGTTTTTGCTCAAAAACGCCGCTAAATACCTTGAATATTAAAATAATATTGTTTAGTAATTTTTAAATTGAATTGGTATTAAAATAATATTAAATCTTTTCAATAATTTTGAAAAAAGAATATATATTTTAAATTTTTTTGAATAAAATAACTTTTAAATTATTACAATTATAAGGACTTTTTTTTAAAATTAATCTTATTGTTATTATTTTCATAATAAAATTCTTTCTGTTACAGTTAATTATAATTAATTTACATACATTAATTATAATTAATTTACATACTTTTGACATCTCTATTTATTATAATCATTTTAATTTACTATTTCAAAGAATAAAATATTTTTTTATACTACTAATATGTATTATTGATTTTTTTATACTACGTACTAATATATTTTACAATTATGTAAGAAATTATTTAATATATAAATTAAAAGAGATTAATTACTCTAAACCCTAAACCCCTATCCTATATCTCATAATCCCTAAATCATACAACATAAACCCCTAACCCCTAACTATTAACCCTTAAACTCATGAAACCCTAAACTTTAACCCACAAACTATACAACATAATCCCTAAACATTTAAAATAGAAACTCCTAAACCTTACACCCTAAATTATATATGCTAAACCATAAACCCTAAACTATAATGATAATTAATTTAATATATTAAAATTAATATATCTATTTTACAATTATGTAATAAATTATTTAATATATAAATTAAAAGAGACTAATTACTCTAAACCTTAAACCTCTATCTTATATCTCATAAACCCTAAATCATACAACATAAACCCCTAACCCCTAATCCCTAACCATTAACCCCTAACCCATAACCCTTAACCATTAACCCTTAAACCCATAAAACCCTAAACTTTAAACCATAAACTATACACCATAATCCCTAAACATTTAATATAGTAACTCCTAAACCTTACACCCTAAATTTTATATGCTAAATCATAAACCCTAAACTATAATGATAATTAATTTAATATATTAAAATTAATATATGTATTTTACAATTATGTAAGAACCCCTAACCCTTAACCCATGAAACCCTTAACAGTCAATCATATATACCCAAAAAAAACTTTCAAATCATTTGCGGCGTTTTCCCAAAAGCGCCGCTAAAGATCAGACTTTTAGCGGCGTTTTTACAGAAGCGCCGCTAAAGATCAGACTTTTAGCGGCGTTTTTACAGAAGCGCCGCTAAAGATCAGACTTTTAGCGGCGTTTTCCCAGAAGCGCCGCTAAAGATCAGACTTTTAGCGGCGTTTTCCCAGAAGCGCCGCTAAAGATCAGACTTTTAGCGGCGTTTTTACAAAAGCGCCGCTAAAGATCAGACTTTTAGCGGCGTTTTACTAAAAAACGCCGCTATTTATCCTTTTTAGCGGCGTTTTTAAAGTAAACGCCGCTATTGCTCAGTTTTTTGCGGCGTTTTCCTTCAAACGCCGCTAATGTGTAATTTTAGCGGCGTTTTCCTTTAAAACGCCACTAAAAACGCCGCTAAAAGTCTGTTTTGGTGTAGTGTTTATTAGTATGCATGAACCCCAATTTTTATTAAAAACAAACAGATCACTTTTCCGATGCTAAATTAGAATTAAGATTTTGAGGAATAATAAAACGGTTTGTAACTAAATTTTATATTAAATTAAACAAATGTTTTAAGATGACAGCTTTCAAAACTCTGATAATTGCGCCAGGCTATTTTGATGGTTGATGTAATCTTCTAAATTTGAGTACAATTTTTAGATCAAATTAGAGAGGTTACACAAGATCTAAAGATTGTCAAGAAAATCTATAAATTTCAAGCTATCTCACAGACAAAACAACATTTCACAACAAATTCAATCTCAAAAGGTTAAAGATTTATGGATCAAACACTTGGCATGCATATACATAAAGCTTCTTTGCACAAAATATTAATTGATAAAATTATTAGAGCTTTCTTTGTTTTTTGGTGGGAGTCTCTGACGTGGGGGAAGGTGCACCATCAATCTCATCAGCATTTTCCCCTTGTTCTTTTGCCACAACCAGCGGACCTCATGGCCATACAAACACCCAAAAGAGATTTTACTACCAATTTGCAATCCTAATTCAAATTACGAACCCCATGCAAATACCGCATAGACTGAATAATTAAAGAAAGAAGAGATTTAAATAGTGTAGAATATTTCAATACAGTGGTCGGTGTTGAGGATGGAGGTCGCAACGATTCAGTCCACGCTCACCGCATCATTATTGATACAAGACTTAGTTAATAGTTGAATTGACCAGTTTATCTTCATTTTGATATTTAGTTGGTTAGAGTATGGAGAAACATGATTTTCTTGTGAAGAAGGAGATGCGATAAAAAGTAAAGAGTGTTCATAGAACAAATCCACTTTAAAAGTCTTTAAAAGTGTATATATAAAAAAAATTCAACTCGAATTTCAGATCAAGTTATGATATATACTATTCCTTAAATTCATTTCATAAGCATGTTAGAAAGAATTGTCAGCTTAAGATGTTTCAATTTTTGTCATTATTTTATTCAAGGGAAAATTATATGTCATCAGATTGATTTTAAATCTTAATTGATCCGGTCTTCATTTCATCATTTTAAATTTTTTTTTACACAATCTGAAAATATTTTTTTTCAAAAAATTACAAGTTTTATAGCCTTTTTTTACCTTTATATTTTAGGATACAAAGATTAAATGAAAATTAGAGATTTGGATAGTTTTCCATATCTGACTAAGAGTGAACCTTGCGATGATGAATTATAGTCCAGATCTCTAATTAAGAATAAAATATCTGAATCATGAGCATTTTAGAAAATTATTGAAATTAATTAGTATATTCATTATAGTTATTGAATATTTCCAATAATCCCTAATTGAATAAATTATTTTCATTAAAATTCTAAGAAATATTTTGAAATTAGTTATAGTTTGATAAATGCAGTTTTCTAAAAATTAGGGCGTATAAATTGAAATAAATATGACTTATCTATGGAAAATATTGGAATTAATTATTAAAATTTAAAAATCCAATAAATTACTATACTTTTAATAAGAAGTAAATATGTAATTAAATCCAATAAATTACTATACTTTTAATGTCAAACTTTTTTATATATTAAAAATGCAGATATTAACTTAGAACTTTCATGTAATTAATTCCCTCCATACATGATACAAATAAGCATGTAATACATATATTTCTTAGTTTCCCAAGATTTAATTTGGTTTCCTACCTTGACTCACTCAATTTTAATCATTTTCCACATTTAAAATTAATCAAGCATACAAATGGTAAAAATATTAAGATATACAGATGCCTATAATAATTCTGGAAAAAAATATTGAAGGGACTATTATTATTTATAATAAGTCAGACAAATACCTATAATAATCATGTAAAGAATAGCAATAACAATTCAAAAATAGGTAAAACCATTAAATTGAAACTAAAATATGGAGTGTAATTGATGTATTTTCTTTACATCAATTGGATTTGCAGTTAGATGACGCCATAAGATCAAGCGGTCTAATTTAAATAGTTCGTAGAATTGAGATTTTTTTTTTTTTGAGTCAGATTCTTCTCATTCACTAAGTTGCCAAAAAATTAAATCATAAAAGTTGCTTTGTTTGGCAAGAGTTAATTGTCAAGATATTCCTACAGTTAATTTACAACTAAGGAAGGATTAATGGTTAGAGGTTGTTCTACGGTCACTTTAATTGGCTTTTCATCTAATTTGTGATCAATTTCAAAATAAAAACTAGTGTTGTACCTGTGGCTAGGGTTTTTTTTTTTAAATTTGGTTTAATCTCTATATTTATTTCATAAATTAATTTAATTGTCCTTACTTTATTTATTTATTTTTGTTATACTTTAAAATTTTTTTCTTTAATTTCATAGATTCACACAAATCTTGGTTGTGAGAAATCATAAAATTGATCAGTCCAAATTTTGCGGGATCCACCCTATTTCTATAGCTACAAATTTAATTTTAGTTTTAAGCGTAAAAGCTTTGACACCCATGAAGGAGTTATAAGCATAATTACAAATATAGTCATAAACAATTCAATTTATAATTATATCCTAAATAAAACATTACAATTCACGGTTGCACTAAAAATTGGAATATATCTTGGAAGGTGGATTAAGTTTGAAAAAATAGAATATATCCTGAAAGGTTGATTAAGTCTGGTAAATAGTCTCTTTTAGTCGTCAAATACAAATGGTGTTGTAACCTAAAATTTGTCTGGTAGTTGTAATGTGAAATTCAACATCAAGATAAATAAAAGATGGAGACCGATGATAACATATTAATTTGCATGGTTTCTTGTGTTTAATTCAGTTTATTTCTGTAATCCTTGCTAAATTAGAAATTTTATGATTTAAATTTTGTCAGGGATGCAATTGGTTAAAAGCAAACTGAAAAGGGCCAAATTGAAAGAAAACGATTGAAATGGGGCCAAATAAAAAAGATGGAGGAAGCCAAGGACACATCAAATATTTTGACTTTGTAAAAAGCCAAAAATAGATCTTATTTTAGTTTATTTTATTTTTATTTTAAATTATTTTAGATTTTATATTAAATTAGTTTAGGCTATTTTTAGTAAACCCCATGTATATAAATAGGGCCTTTTTGTTATTAGGAAATCATCAATCAATTAATTCTTCTCCTACTTCAATTTGGAGTTGTATTGTCCTCTCTTTTTTTTTTTCCTAGTCCAATTTAGAATTGAATTCCTTTTTCTCCTTCAAATTGGCGTGAACCATTCTGCCAATTTCAATTGCAATTGTTTTGCTTTTACTAAATTGGTTCAATTGCCTTCCAAGCCCCTTTTCCTTTTCAAATTCCATCATCCTTTACACAAAGCCAAATCACATTCCATGACCTTCAAGCATGATTAAATTCATGCCACACTAAACCCCTTTCAGCTTTAAGTCGGTGTTAATCCCGTCAAAGACCCGTGAGTACCTGAGCTATTTAACTCCTACTTTTCAATATTTATTATTTCTCTGGATTAAGAGTATGACTTCGTCAACTCACAAAGTCAAATCAACACTAAGTCAAAAAGGACGTCGTTTGAGTTAGTGTGGCTAGACGTACAGTTGGGATTCCGAAAGGATCGATTGTCTAATCGGTTTTTCGTGAACACATTGGCATGCCAAGTGGGGATTGCTATTTGGTTCCGTTAAGGGAAGTAGTAACCGGATTTAAATGTCCCATGCGCTTGAGGGCATTGGTTCGAGCTAGGCTCTTCTAGAACACAAAGCTGCTGGAGTTCTAAATCACGAACGTTTCGTAGGTTGTTCGATCGGTAAGGGTTAGTTATAGGACGTTCCATAACTAATTTACACAAGGAAGAGTTGGTGTCCGAGTTATCCTTGGTAGCTATGACTAGCTTATTGGAAAAGAGGAGTTCATCTAATTTCGAGGATCGGTTCAAAGACAGAAAAACCCGTGCCTAAAGCTGAGCTAAATTTAATTGATTTTTCTTCAATTTACTTCACTGTTTTTTTAATTGTCTTTAGCTTTTAATTTTTACATTTTTTTCCTCTGTTTGTTTCAGGTTTCATATTTTATCCCCCCGATACTTCTTGGGCACGATAACTGCCCAGACATAAATCTGGTGGAAAGAGAAACAATTTTCAGAAAACCCAGTCTCTGTAGGATCGACCCTACTCCCTATACTGCTTAATTTTGCAAATTAGATGTAGGATTATATTGGTGGAATCGACAACCACCAACCGATGATTTGTTTACACAATTCGGTTTGACAACCTACATTTGTAAGCTCAGTGAATGAGTCAACTATACAAACTTCTAGAGTACAAGCTTTGCTAACCAATCTAATTTACCTAATCTAACTAGGTTCCAAACCAATAGGTTGTAAATGGATCTTCAAAAAGAAAATGACGATCGATGAAACCATTGATAAATTTAAAGTAAGGTTGGCAGCCAAATGTTTTACAGAAAAAAAAGTATTGATTACTTTGATAAATATGCTCCAATAGCAAGGATTACAACGATTAGACTCTTAATATCACTTACCTCAATGTATAATTTGGTTGTTCACCAAATGGATGTTAAAACTACATTTTTAAATGATAAATTAGAAGAGGAAGTGTACGTGGAACAACCAAAAGGATTTGTTGTTCCAAGACAGGAGCATAAAGTATGTAAGCTTGTTAAGTCTCTATATGGGCTTAAACAAGCACCAAAATAATGGCACCAAAAGTTTGACAAGGTTGTTCTAGCTAATGGCTATAAAATAAATGAATCTAATAAGTGCATATATAGAAAATTTGAAAATAGAAAAGGTGTCATAATTTGCTTATATATAGATGGCATGCTTATACTTGGCACGAATTTGGAACAAATAGAAAACATAAAGAAATTCTTTTCAAACAACTTTGCTATGAAGGATATTGGTGCAGCAGATGTTATTCTTGGGATTAAAATAACCCGAGAGGAAAGCACTATAATTTTATCACAATCACATTACATTGAAAAGGTGCTTAAAAATTTTGATATTTTCAATTGTATACTAACATCTACACCTATGGATCCTCAAATAAAATTAGTATCTAATGCTGGTAGGAAAATTGATCAATTGAAATATGCAAGTCTAATTGGTTGTCTTATGTACATAATGACTTGTACAAGACTAGATATTGCATATTGTTGGAATTTCTAAGATTAAGGACAGATTACTTACCTTATCACTAGGAGATCTCTTATAAATAGAAACTAATCTCAGTTACTAATTCTTAGGAAGTTACTACTTTTTAAGGATTATTTCCTACATTAAGGTTAATTCCTCTCCTTATAAACTGTAAACTAACTAGCAGGAATACAAATTAATATTTTCTCTAAACTTCTACATGGTATCAGAGCCCTCTCATTCATCCCGAAAAATCTCTTCCTAAAAATCCCTCTGATTTAGTTTTTTTTTCTCTTCCATGGGTGATCTCAATGAAACCCTATTCGAAACTGAGATCTCACAAATATCTCAGAATGTCAATTAGGGAATCACTCAAAGTGACCTCAATTCCTCACTGATAATCACCAGTCATCGACTAGATGGGAAAAAATTCTTACAATGGTCTCAATCTGTCCTTATGGTGATTCGTGGTCGTGGCAAATTAAGATACATCAATGGAGAAATTCCACGACCAAACACATTCGATCCTACTTATGCCACTTAGGAACTCAACAACTCCATCGTAATGGCGTGGCTAATTAATTCGATAGAAGGCCACATAAGCCGAACCTATCTCCTCTTCAAAACTGCAAAAGACATGCGGGATGTAGTCAAAGAAAACTACTCGGATCTTGGAAACGCCTCCCAAGTATTTGAGATCAAACTTAAGTTAAAAGATATCCGACAAGGGACACTCGAAGTAACTCACTACTACAACAATCTGAAAATTTTGTGGCAGGAACTGGATATGTATTATGAGGCAGATTGGGGAGAAGGCTTAGAACACACTAAGTTTATGACTCACCTCAACAATGAACGTCTTTATGAGTTTCTAGCAGGACTGAACCGTGAGTTAGATGAGGTCCAGGGTAGAATTCTGGGCAGATCTCTTCTCCCAACTATTGGTGAAGCTTTTGCGGAAGTGAGAAGAGAAGAAAAACGTCGTCTTGTCATGATGGGAGAACCTAAACTAATGATATCTTCTGGAAACTAGCCTACTGAATCCTCTGCTCTCATTTCCAAAGGTCCACAGACACAAAAACCACGTGTTGAAAATGATTCTGGATCAACCAGACCATGGTGTAACCACTGCAACCGTGTTGGTCACACAAAGGAAAAGTGTTTCAAATTCTATGGTTATCTAGATAAAAAATAGAAAGATAAGAAGACTGCCCTGTTATCCTCCAATGCTGCAGATGATGTGCTCGATGTTCGCCTAACCAAAACTCAACTCGATACTCTCCATAAGATACTTGGTACTTCTACTGCTCATGGATCTCTAGCCACTCAAGGTACTGCCCTCAACATTGCCCTTGAATCTAATAACCAATCCTCTTGGATACTCAATTCGGGTGCCTCGGATCACATGACAGGTAACTCCACTCTATTTCAAACCTACACCACTTGTCATAACAAGTCCCGAATCCGCATAGCTGATGGTTCATACTCACATGTGGCTGGAGTAGGAAAAGTATAAATAACAGAGAACTTTTCCCTTGATAAAGTTCTACATGTCCCAAACTTGTCCTATAATTTACTTTCAATAAGTAAACTTACTAAGAATGGAAAAATGCTTGCTGAATTTTTTGAAATTGGTTGTGTAATACAGGAACAGAAATCGGGGAGGATGATTGGCACTGCTAAAGTTGATGATGAACTATATGTTTGGAATAAAGACAGCACACAAGGGGGATTGGCTCTATTCACTTTAAAAGAGGACACTATTATGCTATGGCACCGTAGGTTAGGGCATCCAAATCTCTTGTATTTGAAAAAACATCTTCCGCTGTTATTTCGAAATAAAAGTATAAATTCCTTGAAGTGAAATTTGTCAATTGTCCAAACATACCCGTGTACCATATCCTTTAAAACCATATATCCAGTCCCAACCATTTTCATTAATCCACAGTGACCTATGGGGAGTTAGCCGAGTGAAAAATACTACAGCGGATAAGTGGTTTATAACATTCATTGATGATCACATTAGGGTCTGTTGGGTTTATCTACTAAAACAAAAATCTGAAACACCCAAAGTATTCCAAAATTTTCACTCAATGGTTCGAACCCAGTTCAACTCTACCATACATACTCTCCACACTGACAATGGGAGAGAATACTTTAACCCTGTCCTAAGCCAATACCTTTTGGACCAAGGCATCATACACCAAAGCTCTTGTCCTAACACTCCACAACAAAACATGATTCCCGAGAGAAAAAAATCGACATCTCCTTGTTGTGGCTCGAGCCATAATGTTCACCATGAATGTCCCAAAATACTTGTGGGGAGAAGCTGTCCTTACTGCCTGCTACCTCATAAATCGAATGCCATCAAAAGTCCTAAATTTCCAAACACCTTTAAATACTCTCCTAAAATCCTTCCCTCTATTTCGTGTTCCTAATCTTCCAGCAAAAATATTCGGTTGCAAAGCCTTTGTCCATAACCATCAACCAAACCAATCCAAACTTGATCCTCGAGCCCACACCTGCATATTCATTGGGTATTCCCCCACTTAAAAAGGCTATAAATGTTACTCACCAGTCTTGTGCCGAATGTTTGTCTCTCGGGATGTTACCTTCTTTGAAAATGAACCATACTTTGGAGCTTCTCATCTTCAGAGGGAGACTTTCAATGAAGATGAGACCCTTAACACTCTCCTCATCATACCTCACGATCCTACCACTACTATCACCAACAAACCTAACAACCAAAGTGCTACCCTCAATTTAGATACAGTTTCTCCTATGCAGCAAGAAGTTAGCACAATCCTACCCGATAACAATACCACCACCGAACAGCCCCCTGATCAAGGAAAACAGCAAAAATAGGTGCCCAAAATGCAGGTTTACACCTGACGAAATCGATTTCCTAAAACTGATACAGCGGTGCCAATTGCATCTCCAACCGAAGACTGTTCTGAAACAGAAATCTCACCTCTGTCACCCTCCATCTATCTTCCAATTGCAGTGAGAAAAGGCACAAGGAGCTGCACTTAACACCCTATTTCTCAGTTTGTATCTTATGGAAATTTATCTAAGTTTTACAAAGTTTTTGTGACTAATGTTGATTCTGTCAAAACTCCAAAAAATATAGAATAAGCACTTGAATCAGTTGAGTGGAGACAAGCTGTGATGGAAGAAATGAAGGCACTCAAAAACAATGAAACGTGAGAAGTTTTAGATCTACATAAAGGAAAAAAAATAGTAGGTTGCAAATGGATTTTTACTACGAAATTCATACCCAATGGCCATACTGATACAAGGCTCAACTTGTGGCTAAGGGCTTCACCCAAACCTATGATCTTGACTATGAGGAGACATTTGCTCCAGTTGCCAAACTAAACACGATTAGAGTCCTCCTCTCTCTTGCTGCCAATCTTAATTGGCACTTGACTCAATTGGATGTAAAAAATGCTTTCCTCAATAGGGAATTAAATGAATAAGTGTACATGGATTTCCCACCAAGATTTGAAGAAAGAAAGGGCCAAGTGTGTAAGTTGAAGAAGTCATTGTATGGGCTGAAACAATCTCCACGGGCATGGTTCAGCAGATTTGCAAAAGCTATGACTAGTAGAAATTACATTCAAGGACAGGCAGACCATACCATGTTCTACAAGCACTCGGAAAAAGGAAAGTGCTGCATCCTCATTGTTTATGTGGATGATATAATAGTAACAGGAGATGACACAAGTGAAATTGTGAGATAGAAAGAATTCCTTGGTACATAATTCGAACTTAAAGACTTGGGGAATCTTAGGTATTTTCTTGGTATGGAGGTTGCAAGGCCTCAAACAGGTATTTCCATCTCTCAAAGAAAATATGTTCTTGATTTACTATCAGAAGTTGGTTTGATGGGCTGCAAACCAGCTGAAACTCCTATGGAGTTTAATCTTAAATTGGGAACTAATGAGGATGGAGAAGAAATCGACAGGGGGAGATATCAATGTCTAGTAGGAAGACTCATCTACCTATTTCACATCCGTCCAGACATAGCATTCAGTGTGAGTGTTATCAGTCAATATATGCAAGCCCTAAGGGAGAAGCACCTGGAAGCTGCATATCGAATATTAAGGTATCTAAAAGAGACACCTAGTAAAGGCCTATACTTCAAGAAAAATGCCAACCAGAATGTAGAAGTTTATACTGATGCTAACTAGGCAGGTTCTATCAACGATAGACACTCTACAAGTGGTTATTGTAGTTATGTTTGGGGTAACCTCGTGACATGGAGAAGTAAAAAACAGTTTGTTGTGGCACGTAGCAGTGCAGAGGCAGAGTATCGAGCACTGGCTCATGGTATATATGAAGGAGTTTGGATACAAAGACTTATGGGAGAACTAAAAGTTCCTTATACTAAGCCTATGAAGATGTATTGTGACAACCAGGCAGCTGTCAGCATAGACATAATCCTGTGCATCATGATCGTACCAAACATGCAGAAATTGATTGCCACTTTATAAAAGAAAAAATACACTCAGGAGAAGTGTGCGTCACCTACCTACCTACTAGGCAACAAGTTGCAGATGTGTTAACTAAAAGTTTGAACAAGAACATGTTTGAGGAACTTGTTGGCAAGCTGGGTTTGATAAACATCTACACTCCAGCTTGAAGGGGAGTGTTGGAATTCCTAAGATTAAGGACAGATTACTTACCTTATCACTAGGAGATCTCTTGTAAATAGAAACTAAGCTTAGTTACTAATTCTTAGGAAGTTACTGCCTTTTAGGGATTATTTCCTACATTAAGGTTAATTCCTCTCCTTATAAACTGTAAACTAACTAGTAGGAATACAGATCAATATTTTCTTTAAACTTCTACACATATGTTGTTGAGAAATTGAGTAAGTACGCAAGTAATCCAAGTAGTTTGCGTTGACAAGCTTTGAATAGAGTACTTAGGTACTTAAGAAAACTATTAACTATGGGTTGTGCTATAATGGATATCCTTCAATTTTAGAAGGGTATTCGGATGCTAGTTGGATTGCAAGTTTGGAAGATCATGCTTCTACTAGTGGATGGATCTTTATTCTTAGTAGAAGAGTCATTTCTTGGGATTTTAAGAAACAAACGTGTTTTTTTTATTCTACCATGGCAGCTGAATTTATTGCATTAGCTGCTGCATCTAAAGAAGCAGAATGGTTAAGAAATTTGTTTTATGATATACCTCTATGGCCTAAACCAATTTCACCTATTTTTATCCGTTGTGATAGTGAGACTACTCTAGCAAAGGTATATAGCCAAGTATATAATAAAAAGCCTAGACACATTAGATTAACACATAGCAATGTCTGACAATTAATCTCTGATGGAGTGATCACCATTAATTATGTGAAGTCAAGTGAAAATTTGGAAAATCCTTTGACAAAAAGTCTTGCTAGAGATGTAGTCAACAAGGCCTCAAAAGGGATGGGACTCAAGTCCATTAATTAGAGCCACCTATGATGGAAACTCGACTCAGCACTTGATATAACGTCAAGTCTTGAGTCCAATGAGACAAAGTACATCATTAGTATGTGATTGGTAGCACTATAAATAAATTTATCCTAAGATTAAAGTGTTAGGTACCCGTAATGATAAGGGAAGGATGAGTAGTATACTCTTAATAGACCCATAACATAAATATGTTAGAGTTTTATAATTACGAGAACACTCTTGATGGAGCCTATCTATGTGAGTAGAAGTGTGGCAACTTTTAGGAGCTTAAAGGCTAGGTTCTGACAACACTCATGAAAAAAGAACATAGACACATGGCCATAATAGTGTCCTTGGATACTATGCATTGACCGATGTTGAAATTATTGTGTGAGATGTATTCGGTTAATCAAATGGAATAGCTAGTTCAAAGCTTAGTCTACCATGCAATTTCGGTTAAATATAGCATGTTTTCACTAAGTGAATGTTCAATTGTAAGATACCTTCATTTATACAAATTGATTTCCAAGAATATCAAAATCTAAAATATTTTGAAAATGGGGGGATATTGTTGGAAAAATTTCAACAATATTTATTGTGTTCTAATAATTATAAATGAAAGGGTGTAATTAAACAAAAGTTATATCTTTTTAGTTATTGACAAAGAATTACGACTATTCAAACAATATTATTTGAATAGTTATGTTTAATCAAGAGATATTAGATGAATAATTATGTCTCTTTTAAAGATATTTTTATTTATAAAAGACACCTATTGAAAGATGTTTCTATGAAGAGACACAAAAATTCCTATAAATAAGAATGAGATTTCATTTGGAAATCATATCAATAAGTTCTAAAAATTCTTTCTATCTTTCCTCCATCTTCTAATATTATTGATTGTTCTATAAAGAGTTATTATAGAAATTATTTATAGAAATTGATTTTCTTGTTATACATTGCTCAGTGCTTAGTGGACTATTTTCGTTAGCACAAAATGCAAATAGTCATCTGGCTTCATTATATCCTCAAGGTTCATTTGCTTGAAACTCATTTGCACATCGAGTATAGGTGAGGGCGAATAGAACCTTAAAGATAGTGGCTTAATACATGCCTTGGAGCCTTGTCCTATTTCTTCATTTTCTATTCAAGTTGTTGTTTGTGTTCTGATCGTGTGTTCGAGATTTTCCTCACCGAAGTTTTGTACTAACAAATAATTGAAACCACAAAGATTATATAGTTTGTGTGCACTCACTCTCAACACAAACCTCCCCAGAAAAAGCTAACAAACATACTTAAAGATGTATAAAATATACTCTCACAAACAGCACAAAGGAAGTCTCAAAACAGAATAGTGCTCGCACGATTCTAGCTAAATTTCCTTGATACATATGAAGGAATCAACTCTACCTTTTTATAGGTGTATAGAATAGTTGTAGAGAGCTGGTAATTACTTCAGTAAATCTCCAGAATAATCTTCAAAAAAATCTCCATAAAATCCTTCATAATCCGATCATAATCTCTTTCCAAATAATCTCTTGAAAAATCTCCTCATTTAAGTCAAAGGATAATCAAAAAAATGAAAGAGATAAAATCTCATATTTTAAGTACTCTCGTAACTCCATAATTATTCTAGTTTGTTTTTAAAATATACCTATTTTGTTGCATAAAAATCATGATAAGTATCAAGTAAAAAATAGCGAACAAACAAGGTATGAAAACTAATTAAGCCCAAACACAAAGCAACATACTTTGTGTCTCCAAAGTATGATAGAGAAAGTTTTAACATATCCAAACAAAGCTTACATATAGTAGGGTACAAGGATAACACGGTTTGAACCATGCCAAACAGGTGCCTGATAAGAACTTTAACTACTATTCCTTTCAAGTTAAGACAAATCATACATTTATAATTACCCAGAAATTATTTTTTTAAATTATTTACTATGAATTGACTCATATTATTTAAAAGTATCAGGCAAATCATACACTTGTAATTTCACTTCCATATCAATTTGATAATTGAGTTGTGTTGATTACATTTTATTGCATTTCAATTTATCTCATTTTTTATATTAATAAAAAATGATTAATAGTGAATTACAATTAGACATGAAATGAAACCAACTTTTTATTTATTAGTCAAAAAAACTTTTTATTTAAAAAAATTAAATTGTGAAACAAATAAAAAAAATTAAAACATGTCCAAAAATCTATTAAAAATAGAAACTTTGTTCACAACTAATAAAATTAATTAAAAAGAAAATTATAAAATTTATATTCTTATTTCTTTTACTTTTGTACGATAAACATGTATGTGTACTAGTATTAATATCTAAAAATTTTAAAACATTTTAAATTCTAATGTAAGTAAAAAAAAAAAAAGCCAAAAAAGCAACTAAAAGTTATACATTTGTAATTTATTAACAATATCTTAAACTTTTAAAATATATTTAAATAGTATTTTTATTTTTTAAATGATTATTTAAAAAACTATTTAAAATTTTATTTTAGTTTGTAATGTTTTTATGTTTATATTTTTTATTTATATTTAAGAAGCTAAAAATATTCTAACAATTTTTTAAATTTTTAGTCATTATTTGATGTGTAACATCCTTTAACTGACCCGATCTTTAGATCCAAGCAACGAGATGCCACATTTTTTGGAGCAACTACAATAATACATATAGTAAAATGATCATTTAAACATACACTTACATGTTAAACACATTTACATTACGTCATACAATCCAATTCAAGCTTATGAAAGCTCTTCTGTCAACCCGAGCATGAAATAAGAGTAAATTATAAAGTTTTCAAATTATTAAATCAGGTATCGATACTCCTACCTGGTACCGATACTAATCTGAGCTTCGAAGTTTCAGAAAGTTGAATTAAAACCAAATGTATTGATATTTACCATAAGGTATCGATACTTTTTTCAAAGTATCGATACTTTACCCTTGTATCGATACCATTTTAAGGTTCAATGTTTTGAAATTTTAAGAAAAATTGCTAAAATATCTATACCTTTTCCAAGGCATCAATACCTCAGAACAAAATATACATTTTGGTGCCTATTTCTTGCCACTTTCCAATCTTACCATTTTGTTTCTCACAACATTTTTTCTAGTACAAATATGTCAAAACACACACCAACATCTCACCATATCATCACAATTCAACTAATTCAAGATATCTTCGATTGAACATCTGTTAAAACTAATGTCTATAATGACAATAGAAACGATCGCGAAACAATAAGAAAAGAAAGGAAAAACATAGATTTTACGTGGAAAACCTTTTCAGGAAAAACCACAGGCAAATGAGAAGAAAATTTACTAATATTGAAGATCGAATGATACAAGAGGAGTTTCGACTACATCTATTTAAAAGGTTGAAAAAACTCTATTCTAATCAACGTCAAATAGAATAAGTGTAGTTCTATATGGATTCTACTTGGCCCTTGGCCTTAAGCCTTACACAGATTGTAAAACCCCAAACCCAGCCTAGACGTAATGACTGAATTCGAAAGTGTCACAAGGTAGAGGTTTTAAAAAACGGAGTTATCTCATCAAAACATTCATGTTTTTAATTGAAAACACCATCTAATTAGTCCATTTGCTAAAACTTATTACAGCGGAAGCCGTAAAATAGTTGTATTTTGATAACGCAGTCGTATTTTAGAAAACCCTTTGTTAGCGTACAAAATGTCATTTTTAGAAAAAAGCGTTTTGCTTCAGCTTGCATTATCAACGTGTAAATCCAAAACCAACAGTTATAAAACCATAAAGTCTAGAGAGTCCCAGAATTAAAAACTTTCAAAAATAATCCAAAAACCATAAATAAACCATAAATTACTAATGTTTAATCAATTTATGATCATGTGGTCACCGTAGAGTCTCTGCCGCACCGATCCGCCCAAGTCTATGGATTACCTGACAAAACAGACAACAGATGTGAGTTTACGAAAAATCAGTCTGTAACCCAACAGAATTAAGCATGCAAACATACTGAATCAGATATCGTAGTCGAATCTGAGATATAGATACGAATCTGATTCGATTTGATTTTAGATCCAGATAACAGATTCACTTTCAGATATGCAGAATCCTACCCCCATCCTCTACACACCAAATCCGTCCATCCCATCACACCATGTAGGGTTTAAAACACCTACCCATCCCTATACACCACATTGTTCCTTTAAGACACATATCAGATAATACGCAGTCATGCTGCTAGAATAAAGACGATTAACATCGAACAAAATACTTCCTCCTCATATACAAATTCCACCCCAAAAACAGAAACATAGGTTCAGATACAGATACAACATGCTCAACATGCTTAATATAAATAACAGATACACATACTTTAGTATAGACAGGCATACATTAGTATCCTACTCAGATCAGTCTACTAGAATATCATAGCATACAAACCAAGGTTTAGTTAGCCCTTACCGTCCCTACAGTAGGCCCACGGTCGATCAGAGTGACCCTAGGGAAAATTTCAGTATTATAGGCCCACATACCTGTGTGACTTGCCCGTGTGGGCTCACACGCCCAGATTGGCCTTTTCCCGTGTGGCCTATAGGGCTTGGTGTAACACCCCAAACCTGGCCTAGACGTTATGACCGAATCTTAGCGATGTCACATGGTAGTGTTTTAGAAATAAATGAGTTGTCATAAAAACCTATTCTCGAATTAGCCTTATTAGCCTCATTACAAAATCTTATGTTAATTCTAGGATACGTCGTTCATTTTCAAAACGTGGTACATTATCACAAAAGTATTCTCTTTCAAAACGTTATTAATTTTTAAAACGCCACTTATCGCGGAAGCTTTTTAAATCAGTTTGCGTATTTGAGTGTATTTTATTAAAACATTTGATTCGTTTTGAAAACTCGATTAACCCTACTACTAGCAGTTGTATATCAAAATAATAGAAATCCCAAATTAACCATGGAAATCTTGAAAGGCCATTATTACAGTAAAATATCCCAAAATAAACTTAAAATTCATAATTAAGTACTAAAATAAAACGAAATGGGTCATGTGGCCACCGCTGAGTCCTTCGCCGCACCGATCCACCTATGTTTGGGGAATACCTGTACAGTTAAAAAAGAAGGGTGAGTTTACGAAAACTCAGTGTGTAATCCAAATAGCACAAACAGACAGACAGAAGGCAATCACAGTCTGGACCTAAGCCCTATTCAGAATCAGTGACAGTATCAGTTTGGGCTTTGGCCCATCTCAGTACAGAGGCAGTCATGCATTTAGGCCTTGGCCCATTACAGTATCATTAATCAGTACAGTATCACAGTATGCAGTATACAAGTCCTACCCAGCCAGCCTATACACTCCATCTCCATCCAACCCTACACTCCATGTGGGGATATAATCAACCTACCCATCCCTACATTCCAAGTAGTACCGGTTGCGGCACTAGACAGTAGTTTGCAGTTGAGCTACCAGTAAGTTAGGCTCGAAGCCTTTCAGTACACTTCCTCCGATCCATATAAACTCATCCCCATGTAATGCATCATACAATCATGTCATGCCAAATCATGGTATCATATATGTATTCAATGATGCTTTTAACAAAGATGCTCACAATACAAATTGCATATATATATATAAAGTATATGGATATAATAGTCATTCAGTTAATTAGGGATCTAAGTAATCTTACTGACCCTACAGTAGGTCCACAGTCAACTCGGACGACCCGTGCAACCTTAGCAGTCAAAATAGTGAAAATGAGCCTACAAGCCCATGTAATTTGCCCATGTGGGCCCACAAGGCCCAAAATGGCCTTAGCCGTGTGGATCACACAGCTTGGCCCAATAATCCCGCAGGCCCGTATGGTACACCTGTGTGGGACCTATACACCTGTGGGCCCACACGGCCCATGAATCGCACATGGCCTGCCTCGTCGATCACACGCCCGTGTTTGATCACACGGCCTACCACACGGGTAGCTACACGCCCGTGTGGTGTCGACAGTTTCACTTTTCAACTTTTCACCGATTTTCGTTTGCAAAGTTGTATTTACACACCTGTGTCGTTCTCAATGCTTAAGTAGTTCCTAACCTTTTGAATCTTACAAACAGCGTACCCATTCTCGAATTTAATAACTAAAACATAATTTAATCAACACCAAAACGAGCCAAATGCACTCACTTACCACAATCACCCCTGACTACTCGCACTAATCACTTCATTGGGAAGAAAAAATGCTTCACGATCGTCCTCTATGCATAAACAACAGAATCACAATCTTCTAAAACCAAAACTAAAAGAACACAACAACATTACTTACCGTTATCGCACGGAAACAAAAGCCGAGGAGCAAGATAGGTCGAAAACGAAAGATAAGGGGAAACACTTGAAATTTTGGCAACAAAAAGAGAGAATTGGAGTCAAGAGAAAACGAAAAGGGGGTGGGGGAGAAAGGGACAGAATTCGGCTATGGAGGGAGAGAGAAAAAATAAAATAAAAGTGAAAGATGATAGAGGACAATTCTGCCGAGATTTTTGAAATCAAAGGGTAACTCCCCAAACTCCTTAATTTACTCCACTAAACCACATCCATTCCAGCCACTCAGTATCTCAGTCCATCTCAAATGCCTCCACTCTTTACTTTTCTCCCTAAATCCCTTATTTCCCTCCCAAGCCATCCAACACACTCCCACCGTCCTCAAACTCTCAGAATTTTGGTCAAACTAGAACACACACATGACACAAGTAGCAAAATAAAACACTCCCTTGCACACACCAGGACTCGAACTCAAGACTACCAGCATATTAACACTTCACTTAACCACCAGACCAGCAGGCCCATTCTCTCATATTTTCCAATATTTATTTATAAGCCTGCTAGCTAAAGATAGGGGTTTACTCAATTAAAAAAAAAATTCCCAAGCTAAGGCTTAAACCCAAGACTTCTCACACACTCCCAGAACACTTAACCACTGAAGCAGATACAGATTCGTGTCACAATATACGGAAATAATTATAAGGGATTTTTAGGGCACCACAACTGGCCTAAAATCCACATGCCTGTGTGACATACCTATGGGGGCCCACACACCCAACTTGGCCTTGCCCGTGTTGCCTATACGGCCACACTCGAGCCACCACACGGTTGTGTGTTACGTACAGCCATGCCTACATTGAGCACACGGTCGTGTCTCGCACACGACCATCCATACGGGTGGCCACACGCCCGTCTGGCGTTGATTGTGAGAAGTTTCTGCTTTTTCGCTATTCGGGAACACACCTGGTACGGTTTCGATGCAAAAACACCTCTGAGACACTCAGCACCATCAAACGAATAACGAAGATTTTAAACAATTAGGACATCGATTGGAAACCCCCAGCCCCTTGATCTTCTCCTAAACAAGAAGTAGAAAGGGGAAAAAATGGTAGAGAGAAGAAAGAAAAGGAATAACGTCAGATTCTTGGGAAATTCTGGAAGAAAGAAAATTTTGGGGAAGAACCAAAAGGATAAAAATAAAATAAAACCAGATAAGTTATCAAGAATCCCCAAATTCCTCTCTACTATCCCACTGACCACTACTTCCTCAGAAACCCAACTCCACCGAAACATTAACAGTCAATAGAGCAAATGTAACAGTCCAAATTTGACCCTAATCGGAACAGTGGTTTCGGGACCACGAATTCGAGTCTGGAAAATGTTTAAATATTATTTTCTATGATTAATTATGTGTGAATTAGCATGTGTGAAAGTTTCGTTTAAAAATTTGATTGTTTGTGTGCTTAATTAGATAAAAAGGTCTAAATCGCGTAAATGGTAAAAGTAGCCGTTTATTAAATTAAGTGACTAAATTGATTTGTCTTCATTTGCAAGTGTATTTAAGTTGCAAATTTACCCTTTTGCATGTAAGTTGGCGGCATAAGGTTATAATTTCATGTTAATATGTTTTTTTATATTATATAAATATAAGTTAAAATGTTATAAAATATGTTAATAATATTATAATAAAAGACATGTGTTTCTCCACTAATTATTTCATTCTTCTTCACCGAAACTAAAGAAGAAAAAGAAAGAAAAACATAAGCAAAGGTTCGGCCATGGTTTTAGTCTAATTAAAGGTTAGTTTTCGATTCGTTTTTGATAATTTCTATGTTTTTGTAATCGTTGCTTTGAGAGCTTTAAAACCCATGTCTCAATTTCATGAATTGATGATGTTTGTGTAAAATTCCATTGATGCTATGTTGAGTTTTATGATGTTTTATGGTGTTAAATGATAGATAAATAATTGATGAACATACTTTGTTCTTGAATTTTTGATGAATTTAGCTAAATAGGGCTAAATTGAGAAAATAAATTTTTGAGGGACTAAAATGTAAAATAAATGAAATTTATGGATTTATATGACTATATTGAAGATTCGGCCTAGCTAGGTTGTTTTGAGATTTTGCTTAATTTGTGTTTTGTGCAAATAAGACTATATTGTAGAAGTGTGAAATGTTAGGGGTAAAATGGTAATTTGCCCATTTAGGTGTTTTTGGATTAAATTGCAATGAAATGGGTTTGAATGAGCTTAAATTAGATATGTTTAGATCAAGAACAAAGAAAAACGGTCTTGGATCGGGGAAAAGCGAAAATTATCAAATAGCCGGTTTTTGTCATCCGACGATATCCGAGGTAAGTCTTTAAGCAATTTAACACCATTAATATCGGTTATGATCTTAATTACATGCTGAATTTTGAATTTATAAATGGGAATTTGGCCAAAGCCGATGTGATAAGTGTTTTAATAATGAAATGTAGTTAAATTTAATTGAGTTTGATATGTGAAAGTGATATGAATTATGTGTGATATATGTGATACTGGTAATATGTAATGTGTATGAGATGGTTTAATAATATTGATATTCAGGCTTCGAGCTTAGCAGGCCTTGTGCTGGTGAATTATATCAGGCTTATTGCCTAGCAGGCTAAATGCCGGTGATTAAATTTCAGACCTCGGGTCTAGCAGGCTTAGTGCCGGTGTGTGTTTCAGGCTTTGTTGCCTAGCAGGCTTAATGCCAGTGATTTATTATAAATACAGGGTTCATGGATTATTATCAATGTGGAATTTAATTACAGCAAATAAGCTAAATGTTCAGGTACGTATAAGCCTCATAGTTGCAAGGAATAAGGTAAGTTGATATATTACTATTCGATGCTAGTAATATGTGATATAGTTGAGGTACATTTGTAAGATTTTAATGTGTGCATTCGGCTTTACAAATGATGAGTACAATATATTGGAATTTGACTTTGGTTGTGTCTTTGAGATTTGGCCATATGTGTAAATACAAAATGTGAGGATGAATGGATATATGTACATATGTGTATAATCGATTATATGTGGTCAATATGTATATTGCACTTACTTGATTTGGTTATATGTGGATACATATTAAATTTATGTGTATTTGGTGAGTTTGCACATTTAGGGTGAGATAAGGATATTTTGAGGTTGTCAAAGAAAAGGATATTAGCATTCGGCATTAGTAGATCATATAAGTACTAAGCTTTGAAAGTTTATGATATAAATTTTGGATTTGAAAATGCTTGAATGATTATTTGATTTAATACTTTTGCTTAAGACTTACTAAGCTAGCTACCTTACTCTGTGTGTTTTTCACTCTGTTTTATAGATTTTGATCAAGCTACGAGCTCAGGGGATCGTCATCGAAGTCATCCATACTATCGACTTATTTTGGTACTTTTAAAGCTTGAAATTTGAGATTAAGGCATGTATAGGCTAAACTATGTTTTGAATCAATGAATTTTGTCATTGTATATAAAGCCATGCGAAAATGGCTAATTTGTGGTACTCGGTCTTAAATGTATTCGGCCATGATGCTTGCTCTTATAAAAGTATATTTGATGGTGAAAGTATGCTTGTGTTGGTGGTATGATTGATCATAATGTTATTCATGGGATGTATTTGGATTAGTAATTAGTTTATTTTAGAATTATGTCATATAGTATATTATATGTGATGGATAATCATATGGCTTGGTTTAAATGTTAATGATTTAATGTCTAAATGATTGGGTTCGTAATATGCATATGTTTTGCTTGAACTACGAGTATAAAATGTTGATATTAGTTCATGACAAGTGTATATATATATATGATTTAGCATGAGGTTTTAGTTTATGACTTATACTTACTACCCATGGGAAGTTGACATTTGTGAACTTGCATATGTTTGAGTTATGGATTGATGAAGGCTACTAATGAAGTGAATGATTGAATTGTGAATAAAGTAGAAATCATTTATATGGTATATTGCATATTCAGTTATGGTTACAATCGTGCATGTGTATTAAGATCATTATATGCATTTGGCAATGAGAGAGAGATGTTTGGTATTTTAGTTCGGTTATGTTCTTACAAATGAATTGGAGTATACTTTGGTTTGGATGGGTTTATTTGGTCTATTTGAATTCGGTAGAACAAGGTATCATGCAACTTCACATATGTATGTTCAAATGTTATGATTATTATCTAGTTTTAGGAATTAATTATGAACATGTGTATAATCGGTTGAGGTGGCCTAAATGACCAAATGAATAATATCTTTGTTACTTACTGCAAATTGTAAATTCGTGAATTTTTGCTAAAGGGAATTAAGGTATGCATGTTATTGATTAAATATGTTTTAAAAACAAAACTGTTCAGAATGAGTTCGGTTGTGATTATGTGAGTTGTATATGTTGTGGTGACTTATGCTATGTTCATTGATGCCTTGTAACCCTAGTCCGGCGATGGATACGGGGTTAAGGGTGTTACATTTGATTGGTATCAGAGTTTACAGTTTAGTCGATTCTAGGACTACCGTAGCGCGTGTGAGTCTAGCTATACATGCCTTAATTTTATAATATGATAGTGTGGTGTCTTATGACATCTGAATTGTGTTTTATATATTAAATGGATCTCGATAGAACAGTAGCTGATGATGTTGAGAGCGTAGCGCCTAATCTCGCTCATGGGTCAGCGCCGGTAGACTCTCGACCTATCTCGAGTAGCCATGAGGGGGAGGCTAAGCAAGCCTTCTACCAAATGATGAACGAATGGTTTACATAATACATCAGGACTAATCCGGCTGTCCAACAACCTCCACCCCTGAATAATCCATCTTCGATACTTTCAGCACCTCTGATGATAGATCCGATGAGATCTAGCAGGCCTCTCGTTGATAAAATCAGGAAACACGGGGCCGAAGAATTTAAAGCTAATGATGATGACGACGCGGAACGAGTTGAGCTATGGCTTGATAATACTATCTGTGTGCTCGACGAGCTATCATGTACTCCAGATGAATGCTTGAAGTGTGCTATATCCTTATTACGGGACACTTCATATCACTGGTGGAATACACTAGTATCGGTGGTTCCGAAAGAGAAAGTGACTTGGGAATTCTTTCAGACTGAGTTCCGTAAGAAATATATCAGTCAGAGATTCATAGACAAAAACGTAAAGAATTTCTAGAATTGAAACAGGGTCGTATGACCGTGATTGAGTATGAACGAGAATTTGTGAGATTGAGTCGATATGGTCGTGAATGTGTTTCAACCGAGGCTATTATGTGTAAAAGATTCGAAGACAGTTTGAATGAAGACATTGAATTGCTGGTCGGCATACTTGAGATTAAAGAGTTCGTAGTACTTGTTGAACGAGCTTGTAAAGCTAAAGAGCTTGGGAAAGAGAAAAGAAAAGCCGAATTTGAAGCTAGAGACATTCGTAAAAGATCATCGAGTAAAACCTTTCATTCTGTATCAAAGAAGTTCAAAGATGAATCTAGTCGACATAAAGCTACTTCAGACTTCTCTAGACGAGATCGACCTCCTGCGGGTTCCCGAGCTACTTCGATGGCCAGTGTTAGTAATGTTCAACAGAACCGGGTTGAGTGCAAGCATTGTGGGAAATGGCATTCTAGGAGTTGTAGATTCCGTGATCAATCCTATTTTAAATGTGGATCATTGGATCATTTTATTCGGGAGTGTCCGATGCTAGTCGAGTGAAATACTGCTCAGAATACAAGACCGAGCAATGTATCAGTGCGTGGCAGACCACCTAGGCATTCGGGAAATGTAGGTGGCAGTCAGAAAGGAACCAAAGACACTGCAGTTTGATCAGTAGCTCATGCACCGGCAAGAGCATATGCTATACGCGCCCGGGAGGATGCTTCTTCCCCAGATATTATTACCGGTACTTTCACTCTTTACGATACTACTGTTGTTGCGTTGATTGATCCTGGTTCGACTCATTCTTACCTGTGTGAAACATTAGTATCCAGTAAGACTCTACCTATTGAGTCTACTGAGTTTGTAATTCGTGTATCAAACCCCTTGGATCGATGTGTTCTGGTTGATAAAGTGTGTAAAAGTTGCCCGTTGATGATTTGGGATTCATGCTTCCCAGCTAATTTGATGTTGTTGCCTTTTGATGAGTTCGATATAATTTTGGGAATGGACTGGTTGACTTTGCACGATGCTAAGACCATTGATTTGAGATGTTAGAACGGTGAAATTATCCGGATTGAATCTAATGACCTGAATGGGTTACCAGCAGTAATATCTTCGATGTTAGCTCAGAAGTATATGAGAAAAGGGTATGAAGCCTATTTGGCCTATGTGCTTGATAGTAAAGTAACTGATAAGGAGATTGAATCCGTGCCAATTGTATGTGAGTACCCAGATATGTTTCCTGAAGAATTACCGGGTTTACCACCAGTTCGAGAAATAGAGTTTGGCATTGAATTAGTACCAGGGACAACTCCGATTTCGATAGCTCCGTATCGGATGGCACCTACAGAATCTAAAGAGTTGAAAGCACAGTTGCAAGAGTTAACAGATAGGGGCTTCGTACGACCGAGTTTCTCTCCCTGGGGTGCACCAGTCTTATTTGTGAAAAAGAAAGATGGAACTATACGAATGTGCATTGATTATCGACAACTAAATAAGGTGACTATAAAGAACAAATACCCGTTGCCACAGATTGACGATTTGTTTGATCAGTTGAAAGGGCCTTCAATGTTCTCAAAGATAGATTTGAGGTCGGGTTATTATCAGTTGCGAGTCAGAGATTTCGATGTGCCAAAGACTGCTTTTCGAACGAGGTACGAACATTATGAGTTTTTAGTTATGCCTTTCGGACTCACTAATGCACCTGCTGTTTTTATGGATCTGATGAATCAGATTTTCAGTCAATAGTTGGATCGGTTTGTGGTAGTGTTTATAGATGATATTCTGATCTACTCCAGAGATGAAACCGAACATGCGGAGCACCTGAGACTTGTGCTACAAACTTTGCAAGATAAACAGTTGTATGCATAGTTTAGTAAATGTGAGTTCTGGTTGAGTGAAGTCAGGTTTCTGGGCCACGTTGTTTCAGCATCAGGAATTCAGGTTGATCCGAATAAAATATCGGCTATACTCGATTGGAAACCACCGAAAAATGTCTCTGAAATTTGAAGCTTTCTAGGACTTGCTGGTTACTTCAGACGATTCGTGAAAGGTTTTTCTATGATAGCTACCCCGTTGACAAAGCTATTACAGAAAGATGTTAAGTTTGAATGGTCGAAAAAGTGTCAGAAAAGTTTCGATCAGTTGAAAGCTCTTTTGACCCAAGCTCCAGTGTTAGTCCAGCCTGAATCGGGTAAAGAATTTGTTGTTTATGGTGATGCATCTCTGAATGGTTTGGGTTGCGTTTTGATGCAGGAAGGCAAAGTCATAGCCTATGCTTCAAGACAATTGAAGCCGCACGAAAGAAATTACCTGACACATGAGTTAGAACTAGCAGCCATTGTGTTCGCATTAAACATTTGGCGTCATTATCTGTTCGGTGAGAAATGTCATGTTTATTTAGATCACAAGAGTTTGAAGTATTTGATGGCACAGAGAGATTTGAATCTGAGACAACGCAGATGGTTAGAGCTGTTGAAAGATTACGAGTTAGTGATTGACTATCACCCGGGAAAGGCTAATGTCGTTGCGGATACTTTAAGTCAAAAATCATTATTTGCTCTTTGTGCATTGAACGCACATATGGTTATGTCTGATGATGGTTCGATAGTAGCCGAATTAAAAGCAAGATCGTTGTTTATTCAACAAATTGGTGAAGCCCAGGAAGTCGATAAAGATTTGATGGCAAAACAAGCTCAGTGTGAAAGTAATGTTGAGTCAGAATTTCGAATTGATGAGAATGACTACTTGAAGTTCAAAGATCAAATGTGTGTTCCGAGGAATTCAAACACAGGACCTACAATACACCAACACATTTATCACTCGTACCATCAGGCTCATTCTACTATGAATTTACATATAATTTAATAAAACCCACTAAACAAAGATAATGCTTAGATTAAAAAATAACCCAAAATTGACCGAATTGAAACTTAAACCCAAGACCTCACACACACACCCAGAACACTTAACCACTGAAACAGATACACATTTGTGTCAGATATTCATAGAAACAGAATTAAATTATTTAGGGCGTTACAACTCTACCACCTAAAAGAAATTTTGACCTCGAAATTTACCTGATCAGAACATATGAGGATATTGCTGACACATCGAGTCCTCCGGTTCCCACGTGGCTTCCTTAGTGCCATGATTTTTCCACAGAACCTTCACCAATGAAATGGACTTCCTCCTCAAAACCTTAACATCTTGATCTAGAATCTGAATTGACTCCTCTTCAAAAGTCAAGTCTGGTCTAACCTCGATCTCAATAGAAACAACATGTGAAGGATCAGACCGATACCGCCTCAACATCGAGACGAAGACATCATGGATACGGTCCAACTCTAGATGTCGCTCCAACTGATAAGCAACCGGTCACACACGCTTCAAAATTCGATACGGCCCAATGAACCTAGGGCTCAACTTGCCCCTACGACCGAATCTTAGAATCTTCTTTCATGGAGAAACCTTAAGAAACATCAAGTCCCCTACAAAGTACTCAATATCTCTCTTTTTCATATTCGCATAAGAATTTTGCCTATCAAAAACTGCCTTCAGACGATCCCGAATCAGTCTAACTTTATCTTCAGTCTCAAAAACTAATTCAGGACCAAAAACCCGACGCTCGCCCAACTCAGTCCAACATAGCGGAGTACGACACTTACGACCATACAAAGCCTCGTAAGGTGCCATTTGAATGCTAGTCTTGAAACTGTTATTGTAGGCAAACTCAGCTAGCGGTAGATAATCCTCCCAACTACCTCAGAAATCAATGACACAACTTCGAAGCATATCCTCTAGTATCTGAATCACCCTCTTTGATTGACCATCGGTCTGAGGATGGAATGCAGTACTGAAGTCCAACCTCAGACCCAGAGCCTCATGCAACTTCTTCCAAAATCGAAATATGAAGCGAGGATCTCTATCAGAAATAATCGACACTGGAACCTCATGCAATCTAACAATCTCAGAAATGTAGAGCTTCGCTAACTTCTGCAGAGAATAGCCCGTCCGAACAGGAATAAAATGAGCAGACTTGGTCAATCGATCCACGATGACCCAAATAGAATCCTTCTTAGTAGGTGTCAAGGACAACCCTCTAATGAAGTCCATCGTCATTCGTTCCCATTTCCATAAGGGAATCTTAACTGGCTGCAACAACCCCGAAGGCAACTGGTGCTCAGCCTTAACCTGCTGGCACGTTAGACAGATAGTAACAAAATCTGTAACCTCACGTTTCAAACCCGGCCACCAGTACAACTCACAGAGATCCCTATACATCTTATTACCACCAGGATGCATAGCATAAGAGCTACTATGCACCTCCTTCAGAATCGATTGCCTCAAATCAAAATCATTCGGTACACAGTTCTGTCCTCAAAAACATAGCACACCATCATTATTCAACCCAAAATCTGAAGTACTGCCACTCTTAACCTGACGAAACCGCAAACCAAGAGACTCATCCCCTAACTATTTAACTCGAATATAATCAATCTAAGTCGGCTTAACTTGCAACTTGGCTAACAGAGTCCCATCATCAAATAGACTAAGTCGAGAGAACATCGTTCTCAAATCCATCATCGCCTACGACTTACAGCATTGGCCACCACATTGGCCTTACCAGGATGATACTCTATCATGCAGTTATAATCTTTGAGCAGCTCAATCCATCAACATTGTCTAAGATTCAACTCCTTCTAAGTAAGGAGATATTTTAGGCTCTTGTGATCGGTATAGATAATACACCTCTCACCATACAGATAGCGCCTTCAGATTTTTAACGCAAAGACCACTGCAGCCAACTCGAGATCATGCATTGAATAGTTCCCTTCGTGTGCCTTAAGTTGACGAGATGTATAAGCCACAACTTTTTCATCTTGCATCAATAGATATCCCAAACTGATGTGCGATGCATCACTGTAAACCACAAACTTCTTACCAGATTCAGGCTGTATCAGAACAAGAGCCTAAGTCAAAACAGACTTGAGCTCCTTGAAGCTCGATTGTTCTGCATCAGTCCATACAAATGAAATACCCTTACGTAGAAGCTTAGTCAAAGGAGCTACAATCAGAGAGAACCCCTCGACAAACCACCGATAATAACCCGCCAAACCCAAAAAAACTATGGATCTCAGATATGTTCTTAGGCCGTTTCCAATCGAGTATAGCCTCAGTCTTCCTTGGATCAACACGGATCCCCTATGCAGAATTCACATGCCCTAGAAAGGTCACTTCACACAACCAGAACTCACACTTGCTCAACTTAGCGTAAAGTTGTTTCTCACGTAAAATCTGAAGCACTACTCTGCTCATCATGCTCATCCTCGATCTTAGAGTATACCAGAATATCGTCGATAAAGACCAGGACGAACTGATCCAGATATGGCTAAAACACTCGATTCATCAAATCCATGAAGCCGCCAAAGCATTCATCAGACCAAAAGGCATCACTAGGAACTCGTAATGTCCATAACGAGTCCTAAATGCAGTCTTATGAACATCTACCTCCTTAACCCTTAACAGATGATAACTAGAACGAAGATCGATCTTTGAAAACACTGAAGCCCTTCGAAACTGATCAAATAAGTCATCGATCCTCGAAAGTAGATACTTATTCTTCACAGTCAACTTGTTCAACTACTGATAATCGATGCACATTGGAAACACGACAATTTATATACTTTTTCATGCCCTTTTTGACCCAAATTCATGTGGTTTCGAGTAAATTCTTGTCAGAAAATAATTAAATATTATAAAAGAATTAATTTGTGCTAAAAATATGAACATGATGAATTTTAATTAATTTTATAGTTAATTTTGTTTAATTTTGACTATTTTCGACAGAATCGCACAAAAGGCAAAATTCGGCTCGACAGACACTGCCCGAAGAATAAAACCGAGAAGCGATTTGAAGTGTCAAGGCGACTTTTATTCCAGCCCAAGACGGTCCAATTATGAATATTTAATCATAATTTAATTAATTTTAATTTATTCCCAATTTAATTTGGGCTAAATAAATTATTTTTAATTAATTATGGAAAAGGGGCCCAGTTGAACCGCATCAGTTAAACCGAATGGGTTGAACCGAACCAGCCACCAATTGGGCAGCCCAAACCATCCACAATGAAGGCCCAAATCAGCTTATTAGCTGATTAATTCAGCTTACAAAGGAGTCCTTGAAGATCTTTCAAAATCTCATTCAAACCCTCCAAAATTCATGGCTTTTTAGATTGCCCTATGCTATATTTAGCAAAGTTGAAACATTCAACTTTGCCACATGGGATGGCCGGCCAATGGAGGCCTCTCTTGCTGCTGATAATTGCTATTTTTAGCAGCCTTAAACACCTATACATACAGCCCCTAGCTGCCCATTCAAATCACACCTCAAGCCTTCACATTCTCCTCTCTCATTTTCTCTCAATTCCCCATTTTCCCTTTTCCCTTTTTGGTGTGTTCTTTTACCGATTTCTCCTCTTGGAAAAGAGGTGTTTTCCAGCCATTTGAAGCAGCAATTGAATTGTTCATAAGCCCCTTTGATATCCGAGTACAAGGATTTGTTTCTTGTTTCCTATGTCTTTAAATTATTTGTTGTTGTTTTAACAAACATGCTTATGAATATTCATGATTTTTAAATGTTTAATTTAATCAATTTAGCTTGAATTTAATTCGTGTTGGTTTGATTTCATTTCGCTCTCTTAGATTATTAAAATTGTGTTTATGCTTTTAAAGGCCTCGGTGAAATGTTTGATTAAGTAAAATCATGTTAAGTTATCTGGCATTTTAATTATTTAGATAGCTTATGAATTAATTATTTAAACACATTGAAATTGTAATTAATGGACACAATACTTAATCTGTGTATGTTTAATTCTTTTAAGGTAGCTGAAGATTAAATTAGCATTGTATTTAACGATACACATGCCTTGCATAACTTGCAGGATTTTTGTGATTAAATTGTTTCAATGTAAAAATACTTTGTTACTTCACATGATCTTTTATATGCTTGTTAGGTTGAATCAATCGTTTGCATCGACATAGGAATATGCGAGAGATTGTTTAATTTAATAAGTATGTATGTGCAATAACATGCTTATTAGTAGAAGTCTATTTAATCGTTTGCATTTGCATAGAAATATGTACAAGAGATGAATGGATTTTTATTTGTAAGTATGTTCATAAGTTAGCAAATTACCAAGTTGCCATGTTTTAACAAGTATAAACACGAGCTTAATAATTCTAAGGTAAGAAATGTTATTAATCCAACACAATTATATCATCTTGATTAAACCCAGTTTTTGAAATTTTGACCTTTATTTTATTTTATTTTACTTTGTTCTTCTTTTAGTTTCCAAATAGTTTTCAAAAATCAAATATTTTTCCATCACCAAAGTGTTTGAAATCATTTTCATAAATAATTCTTTTACAGTCCCTGTGGGTACGATAACTCGACATTTACTTGTCACTTTATTACTTGTTACGATTGTGTACACTTGTACATTTCCACCGTTCCAAGTTTTTGGCACCGTTGCCAGGGACTGTTTTTCAAAATCATTATTTGTGAATCTGTTTTACATTTTGGTTTATTTATTTTCCTGTTTAAATTTTAACTTAAGTATTCTTTCTGTGAATATTTCAGGTGTTTATGAGTATTGACCAGATTATTGACTTACTCCCTGTGGACCCTGAAATAGAACGAACCTGTCGTCAACAAAGAAGACAAGCAAACCAGAGAAGGACCAAAGAGATGAACTTTGAGAATATGAACCAAGGAAACAGAGCAAACGTTGCTCAGAGTCCTACCCTTATTGCTGATGATAGGGATAGAGCCTTAAGACAATATGCCGTGCCAGTGTTTAACGATCCGAAATCGAGGCACAACAATTCGAGCTAAAGCCAGTCATGTTCAAGATGCTTCAGAAAGTGGGCCAATTCAGCGGAATGCCTACTGAAGATCCTCATCTTCATTTAAGACTATTTATGGAAGTGAGCGATTCTTTCAAGTTAGCCGGAGTACCTGAAGATGCTTTACAATTGAAGTTGTTCCCATATTTATTAAGGGACAGAGCTCGTGCCTGGTTGAATTCATTGCCACCGAACTCCATTTCTACATGGCAAGAGTTAGCCGAGAGATTCCTCATGAAGTATTTTCCACCAAGCAAGAATGCCAAACTGAGGAACGAGATCACTGCTTTCCACCAAATGGATGACAAGTCCTTGTATGAGGCATGGGAAAGATTTAAAGAATTATTACGGAAATGCCCTCATCATGGAATCCTTCATTGCATTCAACTTGAGACATTCTATAATGGTCTCAATGCTCACACAAGGATGGTAGTGGACGCCTCTGTTAATGGTGCTCTCCTTTTTAAATCTTATAATGAGGTTTATGAAATTATTGAGAGGATTGCCAGCAACAATTATCAATGGCCAACTAGTCGTGCAGCCTTAGGAAGACGAGTCGCTGGAATTCATGAAGTAGACGTTCTTACTTCACTCGCATATCAAGTATCATCAATATCCTCAATGCTTAAAAATTCTACTACTAACGGGTCTAATAGTTTTGCAGCATAGCCGCCTAATCAATTTGAGAATATAGCCTGTGTCTATTGTGGGGAGGGACATTTGTTCGAAGAATGTCCGTCTAACCTAGAATCTGTGTACTACATGGGCAATCAAAACCAAAACCGAGGGAGGCAAGGGCTGCAATCCAACTTTTATAACCCATCATGGAGAAACCACCCGAATTTTTCCTGGAGTAACCAAGGGGCTGGAACCAGTACCACTTACACCCAAACCAGATCAACCCAGTCGCCTACTTTTCCGCAACAAGTTCAGAAACCAGTTCAAGCTGAAGCATCCAATAGCCTGGAAAGGTTGCTAAAGACATATCTAGCAAAGAATGATACTTTAATCCAGAGCTAAGCAGCTACATTGAAGAATTTGGAGAATCAAGTGGGCCAGCTTGCAACTGAACTTAGGAACCGACCACAAGGTGCTTTACCTAGTGACACGGAAAATCCGAGAAATCTAGGGAAAGAACATTGTAAAGCTTTGCAATTGAGGAGTGGAAAGATAGTAGAGCCCAACACTGTCGAAGTAGATAAAGAGCAAGCTGATGCTCAAGAAGAAGTTCCACCAAGTGTTGAAACCCTAGTTTCACCAGAACCGGAATCTGCAAAACTCGACAAAGCAACTTCAGGACCAGTCAATTCTGATCTCCCAATAACATCGTTAGATGCAGAATTACCACCAAAGGTGAATCAACCAGAACCAGTTCAAGTAAAGAAACCACCGCCACCCTACCATCAAAGACTTCAGAAGCCGAAGCAGCAGATTCAATTCAAGAAGTTCCTTGACGTACTCAGGTAACTACATATCAACATCCCGTTAGTCGAAGCACTTGAGCAAATGCCGAACTATGTCAAGTTCATGAAGGATATCTTGTCAAAGAAACGAAGACTTGGAGAATTTGATATGGTAGCTCTGACAAAGGAATGCAGTGCATATCTTCAGAATAAACTACCCCCAAAATTGAAGGATCCTGGATGTTTCACCATACCATGCAACATTGGATCAACTTATTGTGGTAAAGCATTATGTGACTTAGGTGCAAGTATCAACTTGATGCCTATGTCAATATTTAGAAAGTTGGGGATAGGAGAAGTTAGACCAACTACGGTGACACTTCAACTAGCAGATCAATCCTTAGCGCATCCAGAAGGAAAAATCGAGGACGTATTGGTACGCGTAGATAAGTTTATCTTTCCTAATGACTTTGTAATTCTAGACTTTGAAGCAGACAAAGAAGTGCCAATTATCCTAAGAAGGCCATTCTTGGCAATTGGAAGGACTCTTATTGATGTGCAAAAGGACTAGCTGACTATGCGTGTTCAGAATGATCAGATAACATTTAATGTTTTTAAGTCAATGCAATTTCTTGACAATATGGATGATTGTTCTGCAGTAGCCGATTTAGAGGAATTAATAGTGGAGAAGGAACTTAACGGTGTTGATGACCCATTGGAAAGAATTTTGACATCGAATCCCCCAAATGAGGAAGAGGAGAACGAATACTTAGCTTTGCTAGAAGCTAATCAAAAGGGTTTTAATCCGCAATCCCGTTTTGAGTTTTTGGAATTAGAGAAAAGAGATTACATGTAGCCAAAAGCATCAATCGAGGAGCCACCTAAGTTAGAACTCAAGGTATTACCGTGAACTTAAAATATGTTTATTTAGGTAACGATTCTACTCTGCCTGTGATTGTTTCAGCTGAATTAACTACTAAGCAGGAAGAGAAACTTATCATAGTCTTGAAACAATTCAAGAAGGCTATCGGATGGACCATAGCCGACATTCGCAGTATTAGCCCATCCGTATGCATGCACAAGATTATATTAGAAGATGGCGAGAGAGGAACGATTGATGGACAACGGAGACTAAACCCAATCATGAAAGATGTAGTGAAAAAGGAAATCATCAAGTGGTTGGATGCGGGTATAATTTACCCCATCTCAGACAGTTCATGGTGAGTCCAGTCCAGTGCGTATCGAAGAAAGGAGGTATCACGGTCGTGGAGAACGAGAACAACGAGTTGATACCAACTAGAACAGTTACGGGATGGAGAACCTGTATCGATTACCGGAAGCTGAACAAGGCGACTAGGAAAGATCACTTTCCTCTGCCATTTTTGGACCAGATGCTGGATAGACTCGCAGGACGAGACTACTACTATTTTCTCAATGGATACTCAGGGTATAATCAGATTACGGTAGCGCTAGAAGATCAACACAAAATGACATTCACCTGTCCGTACGGTACATTTACATTCAGACGTATGCTATTTGGTTTATGTAATGCAGCTGCTACATTTCAAAGATGTATGATGGCTATTTTTACTGACATGGTTGAGAAGTATTTGGAAGTTTTCATGGACTATGTCTTAGTATTTGGAGATACTTACGATGATTGCTTAGCCAATCTAGCTAAGGTACTGAGGCAATGCGAAGAGACGAATCTCGTACTTAATTGGAAGAAGTGGCATTTTATGGTACGAGAAGGAATTGTTCTAGGCCATCGGATAACGAGACATGGGATCGAAGTGGACAAAGCAAAAGTAGACGTTATCGAAAAAATCCCATCTCCAACATCTGTAAAAGGTGTTAGGAGCTTTTTGGGCCACGCCGGTTTCTATCGAAGATTCATCAAGGACTTTTCCAAAGTGGCTAAACCCTTACGCAAGTTGTTGGAGAAGGACTCGATATTCAAGTTTGATGAAGAATGCATAAAGGCTTTCAACGATCTGAAGAGTCAATTAGTCACGGCACCCATAATCGTCACGCCAGACTGGGATTCGCCATTCATATTGATGTGTGACGCAAGTGACTTAGCCATTGGAGCTGTCATGGGCCAACGAAAGAACAAAGTTTTTAATCCTATCTACTATGCAAGTAGAACTCTAACCGGAGCTCAACTGAACTATACGGTAATAGAAAAAGAGTTACTTGCTATTGTGTTTGCTTTCGACAAGTTTCGATCTTATCTTGTAGGTACCAAAGTGATTGTCTATACGGACCACTCCATGATTAAGTACTTATTGGCCAAGAAAGATGCTAAGCCGAGATTGATCCAGTGGGTGCTTCTACTTCAAGAGTTCGATCTATAAATTCAAGATCGAAGGGGAGTAGAAAACCAAGTAGCTGATCACTTATCCATATTGGAGCCGCAAGAGAAAAATTCTTCACTTTTACCGATCCAGGAGACATTTCCAGATGAACACATACTGAAGGGAAATCATGTCCATAATACTCCTTGGTTTGCTATTTTTGCTAACTATTTAGCTTGTGGTTTGATGCCGATTGATAAAACATATCAGCAAAGAAAAAAGTTTCTTCACGCTGTGAAGTACTATTTTTGGGAAGAGCCATATTTGTTCAAAAAGTGTGCAGATCAGATGATTAGAAGATGTGTGACAGAAGATGAAATACCAAAGATCTTATACCACTATCATTTAGCTCCGAGTGGGGGACACTTTAGAGGTACACGTACAACGGCCAAAGTATTGCAAGTCGGATTTTTTTGGCCAACACTATTCAAGGATGTATATGCTTACGTAAAGAATTGCGATCGCTGTCAGAGGGTTGGAAATGTGACCAACAGAAATGAGATGCCTAGAACAAACATCATTGATGTAGAATTGTTTGATGTTTGGGGTATTGACTTTCTTGGTCCTTTCCCTCCGTCTTTTGGTCACAAGTACATATTGGTAGCAGTAGATTATGTGTCCAAGTGGGTCGAGGCTGAAGCTTATCCGACGAACGATGCTAAAGTTGTGATGAAGTTCTTGTAGAAACATGTGGTCACAAGGTTCGGAACCCCAAGAGCTATTATCAGCGATGAAGGGACCTACTTTGTGAACAAGTGGTTAAAATGGTTGCTAGATAAGCGTGGAGTAAAACACAAGGTTGCTACAACTTACCATCCACAGACAAATGGACAAGCTGAGCTAGTAAATAAGGAGATCAAAGGCATACTTGAGAAGGTAGTTTGCCTGAACCGACGAGATTGGTCCAAGAGACTAGATGATGCTTTATGGGCTTACAGAATAGCATACAGACACCTTTAGGAATGTCATCCTACAGGTTGGTCTTTGGGAAAGCATGTCATCTACCTTTGGAGTTAGAGCATAGAGCTTACTGGGCTCTTTGACAACTCAATTTGGATCTCAAGCTTGCTAAAGAGAAACGAATGCTCCAACTCAACGAGCTAGCAGAATTTCGAATGTTCTCATATGAAAATGCCAAATTACTTAAAGAAAGACTCAAGAAATTGCATGACAAGCATATTCGAGTTCAAGAATTTGAAGCAGGTTAGCAAGTCAGCAAGTCTTGTTACTTAGTTCCAGATTGAAGCTCTTTCCAGGTAAATTGAAGTCACGTTGGTCCGGTCCATTTACAATTCATCGCGTCTATCCATACGAAGTTATTGAACTCCAAGGTAAGAGAGGTAATTTTCAAGTCAATGCTCAGCATTTGAAACATTATTACGGAGAAAAACCTGAACGGGATAAAATCGTGTTCAGTTTATCTGGTTCTTAATTTTCTTGTTTTCAATAAATTATTTAGGGTATATTTTCGGGTTTATTATGTTCAAATAATTTCTGTCTAGGAGATTGGAACTTAAGCGGGACCGCCTGTGACCCCTCCAATCTTTCCTGGGAATTGATTTTTACATAATTTTCCAAGAAATTAGCCCCTAAATAGCAAAATAAATTTTTAGTTTTTCAAATAAAAAGGTCAATTTTGACCCATATCTTTAATCGTAACTCAATTTCAAATTTTCAGTAAGTCCAAGGACTTAATTGAGTTATTTTCAAAATTTGATTGCTAGTTTCATAAATAATAAAAACTAGGTGCCTCTTCTTGTAAATATTTTTTTTAAGGCATCTAAAATAAATATATATTTTTTTATTTCGTACTCATAAATTTTTGATAAACTTTAATATATAATTGTATTCATTATAATTTATATATTAACTTTTATCAACATTAGGATTAGAGTTAATTTTATTTTATATTTATCTTAATAACTAAATAGCAATTGATAATTTAAATGTGTTTATTTAATTATTAATTGTTGTTTATCATGAGTAAAATTAGAAGGGGACTCTTATTTTTAATGCTTTAATTGTTCTAAGAGTTCTATTCCAATTTATACTCCTCCATCTATAAATTGCACCTTTGTTCTCACCATTCACTCATCACTCAAACTCCCATCCACCAAAACACCAAGTGCCGCAACTCCCCAAGCCAACATTCACCCAAAGAAGAGCCCAAAGACGCCGCACGACGCCAAAGACAAAGAATGCCTGTGTCGGGATCTCACGCTCACGCCTCTGCCCAGTGAGCTAGCTGCACACCAACGCCCCACGCCAACTAGCCCGTGGCCTGCCTTACGTGCCACCTGCTCAGCCCCATCGCACCTTGCTGCTTCGTGCGCCTATGCGCATATCCTCCCTTCCTCCAGCCTAAGCCAACCCTCCTTTAAATTCTCCCTTTTGATTCATTAGTTTTTATTTATTTTAAGAGTTTTTAAATTCTACAAGAAAGGTGGTAAGAATAATTTTCTCTCTTAAATTAAATTTTTACTCAATTATTTAAATTTTCAATTTATTGAAATATTAGTAATTGTTATTAAATTTTTAAGAAGCTAATTTTTATTTTTTCCATCTGATATTCAGGTTAATTATGACTCGCAAAAAAACTCGTGCCTCCACTCAAATTGACAAAACACAAAGCAAATTTCACTGTGAAGAAGCCAAAGTAAGATACGAAAATATCTTCAAAAATCAACAGATGCATCCAGAGAAAGGCTTCACATTGAAGGAAAGCAACTACAGAGACTTTATGGCACGTATTCGTCAAGTTGCTGAAGCCCTCAATTGGGAATTGTTTTGTGAAAAGAGACCAAGTGTGGATGAAGAACTAGTTCGTGAATTCTACACGAACTTAACTTCAAGCGAATTGACCGAAGTTCCAGTCCGCGGAATTAAGGTACCCATAAACTCTAATGCTATTAATGAGTTCTTTGAATTACCTGATTTCGACAATGATGAATATTCCTCTCTGTTGAGCACTATTAAGCCTGAAAATCTACAAGAAATCCTCGAGGAACTCACAGTGCCAGGTTCTAAGTGGACTGTGTCAAAGCAAGGAATCCACTCGTGTCAAAGAGAGTATTTGACACCACTTGCGAAGGTATGGTTCTATTTCATCCATTTCAGCCTTATGCCTAGCTCGCATGGGACTACAATTTCATTAGAGCGAATGGTCCTATTATACTCGATTTTAACTGCAAAGACCATTGATGTGGGCAAAATCATTCTAAGAGAGATGCAAAATTGTGCCGTTAGACGGTCTGGCCCTGCTTATTTCCCCTTTACGATCACAATTCTGTGTTTAAAAGCAAAACTCCTTACGGACGTAAAGCAGACAGAGTATAGTCAAGGCACAATCACCGGTTGGGACCTCAACCGAGTGGCCAGAGATTCTGTTCTTCAACAATGAATTGAAGAAAGCAAGGATCCGGAAGAAGCAGAAGATGAACCCACAGAAATCCCGCCAGAGCACTCAACTGAAGTCCCTGATGATGTAGAATCAATGGAACTAGAAGTTGAACCTGATATCGAGCCCTTAATGTTTAGAGCTCCACCGCCTAGCCCAGATCGTCGTGATGAGCTGTTGAAGCTGATGGACTTAATGCAACACATGCAATGGCAGCAACAAGCTTACTGGCGATATGCAAAAATAAGAGATGACTCGATGAGGAGTACCCTCAAGAAAATTTATAATGACCCCTTTATTTTTGTGCCTGAGTTTCCAGACTTCATATTTGAACCTTGGGTATCATCATCGAAGAAGGAGCAAAGCAATTCATTCAAAGATAATGCTAATGGAGCAAAAGATGAGTCCAATTCGGAAGGATCGGCAAACAAATAAAAAGGGGAGGACTTCAACTTTCATTTATTTCTTTCTTAAGTATTTTAGGATTAGGTTAAGTAGGAATTTTTATTTTTTGCACAATAAAACAATAGATAGGAAGCTTGAATAAAATCGGAACAAGTCTCAAAGGCTAATGTGTGGCAATAGATATATACATGTCTAGGATTGGAGTTTAGAAAGAGCTTGGTACTTAAGCAGTCAATTTGACTCACCTCCTCTTTTCTAATTTTCCTACCTGGTGTATAGTATCTATTCACTTTAAACAATGAGGACATTGTTCACTTTAAGTGGGGGGATCGAAAATTTGAATTCAGAATAAAATTTTCTTTTAGTTATGATTTAGGACATATTTTTGTTCAATAATTTGAAATTTTGTTCATTATGCTAAACTTCAGCATTAATAAAGTTCTATTATTTCAATAATTTATTATGTTAGCTTAATAAATATGTGAATGTATTTTTAATAGAGCATGTAAGTTCGTACCATAAAATTTTTTAGTTCCTTACGAAAAAATTAGGCATGCATGAAAGCTTAAGTTTGTAGAATTGACTTAGTAATTTCTTGAGACGAAATCCTAGGAAGCATGGAATGTTGAAAATGATTTAGGCAACTATAGTTTGGACCGTTTGAGCCTTTCAAGCCAACCCTGATAAAATTATCCTTTGAAACCCAATTTTAAGACCATATGAACTAATTTTATTTGGACCCATGGAATATTTAGCCATCAATTTTCTCTTCAATACTTCTAAAATTGTCCCAAACACTAGACTCAGTACTATTCAGGATATCGTTCGAAAATAAGTTTGGGAGAGTTGAAAAGAAGTATCAATTGCTCGAAAAATTATAGTACATGAAGCAAGTGCTTGAGTTTGAGCTTGAATTTCAAAAAAAAAAAGAGAAGCATGTACTCAAAATGAAATAAGTGATCGAAAGAGCATAAGTTGGGTATCAAGGATGGAAGTTCCGAAGGTTCGAAGTTAAGCTGAGTCTAGGGTTTTAAAGCCAAAAATTTGTCTATCTTTTACCAACCCCTAAGCCCAGCCACGTTACAACCTGATTAAAGACCTATTGATTCAAAATTCCAATGTTACCTACATAGTGGAGAGAAATTGCTCTGTTCAACATATGAAGACATTAGTTAAGCATAATGATTACAGTTTACTTTTTGAATAAGGAATTAAAATCAAATTGGTAGCGAGTAACATGTCTTTATTAAAGAGCATCTAGTCTAATTTTGCTAGTATAATAATTGTTGGAGGTAATTTGAACGATATGAATGCTTAAGTAGTATAACTATCAAATTTCTTATCTTTGGGCCTAAGTATATTCAATTCATAACTTTGAGAAGAAGTTGTTCTGAAGGAGTTTTTCAAAGGTGTTTCCAAGAAACTTCTTTTCAAATTTGTGCATTACTCGGGACGAGCAATGAATTAAGTTTGGGGTGTGGAAGCACGAAAATTTATATACTTTTTCATGCCCTTTTTGACCCAAATTCATGTGGTTTCGAGTAAATTCTTGTCGGAAAATAATTAAATATTATAAAATAATTAATTTGTGCTAAAAATATGAACATGATGAATTTTAATTAATTTTATAGTTAATTTTGTTTAATTTTGACTATTTTCAACAGAATCGCACAAAAGGTGAAACTCGGCTCGGTAGACACCGCCCGAATAATAAAATCGAGAAGCGATTTGAAGTGTCAAGGTGACTTTAATTCTAGCCCAAGACGGTCCAATTATGAATATTTAATCATAATTTAATTAATTTTAATTTATTCCCAATTTAATTTGGGTAAATAAATTATTTTTAATTAATTATGGAAAAGGGGCCCAGTTGAACCGCATCAGTTGAACCGAACCGATTGAACCGAACCAGCCACCAATTGGGCAGCCCAAACCGTCCACAATGAAGGGCCAAATCAGCTTATTAGCTGATTAATTCAGCTTACAAAGGAGTCCTTGAAGATCTTTCAAAATCTCATTCAAGCCTCTCCAAAATTCATGGCTTTTTAGATTGCCCTATGCTATATTTAGCAAAGTTGAAACATTCAACTTTGCCACATGGGATGGCCGACCAAGGGAGGCCTCTCTTGCTGCTGATAATTGCTATTTTTAGTAGCCTTAAACACGTATAAATACAGCCCCTAGCTGCCCATTCAAATCACACCTCAAGCCTTCACATTCTCCTCTCTCATTTTCTCTCAATTCCCTATTTTCCCTTTTCCCTTTTTGGTGTGTTCTTGTGCCGATTTCTCCTCTTGGAAAAGAGGTGTTTTCCAGCCATTTGAAGTAGCAATTGAATTGTTCATAAGCCCCTTTGATAGCCGAGGACAATGAAGAACGAAGAAGGGATCAACTAGACAAGCCACGGAGAGCCACCGAATTTGTTTCTTGTTTACTATCTCTTTAAATTATTTGTTGTTGTTTTGACAAACATGCTGATGAATATTCATGATTTTGAAATGTTTAATTTAATCAATTTAGCTTGAATTTAATTCGTGTTGGTTTGATTTCATTTCGCTCTCTTAGATTATTAAAATTGTGTTTATGCTGTTAAAGGCCTCGGTGAAATGTTTAATTAAGTAAAATCATGTTAAGTTATCTGGCATTTTAATTGTTTAGATAGCTTATGAATTAATTATTTAAATGCATTGAAATTGTAATTAATGGACACAATACTTAATCTGTGCATGTTTAATTCTTCTAAGGTAGCTGAAGATTAAATTAGCATTGTATTTGACGATACACATGCCTTGCCTAACTTGCAGGATTTTTGTGATTAAATTGTTTCAAGGTAAAAATACTTTGTTACTTCACATGATCTTTTATATGCTTGTTAGGTTGAATTAATCGTTTGCATCGACATAGGAATATGCGAGAGATTGTTTAATTTAATAAGTATGTATGTGCAATAACATGCTTATTAGTAGAAGTCTGTTTAATCGTTTGCATTTGCATAGAAATATGTACAAGAGATGAATGGATTTTTATTTGTAAGTATGTTCATAAGTTAGCAAATTACCGAGTTGCCATGTTTTAACAAGTATAAACACGAGCTTAATAATTCTAAGGTAAGAAATGTTATTAATCCAACACAATTATATCATCTTGATTAAACCCAGTTTTTGAAATCGTGCATTTGACCTTTATTTTATTTTATTTTACTTTGTTCTTCTTTTAGTTTCCAAATAGTTTTCAAAAATCAAATATTTTTCCATCACCAAAGTGTTTGAAATCATTTTCATAAATAATTCTTTTACAGTCCCTGTGGGTATGATAACTCGGCATTTACTTGTCACTTTATTACTTGTTACGATTGTGTACACTTGCACATTTCTACCGTTCCACAGATCCTCATGATCCCATCCTTCTTCTTAACAAACAGAACTGGTGCTCCCTACGGAGACACACTAGGACAGATGAAACTACGATCTAGAAGCTCTTGTAGTTGAGCCTTAAGCTCTTTCGGTGCCATATGATATGGAGCGATGGACACTGGAGCTGCCCCAAGTAGAAGCTCAATTCCAAACTCATCTTCTCGATTTAGAGGTAAACCCAGTAACTCCTCAGGAAAGACATCTGAAAAGTCCCTTACTGTTTTGATATCCCCAACAGAAGAGTTCCCAGAATCAGAAACACTGATGTAAGCCAAGTACGCTTCACACCCCTTTTGGACTAGTTTTTCAGCCACAAGAGCAGAGATCACATTGGACAAATAATCTCGACGCGCACCAATCACAACCACCTCCATATCATCATTGGTCCTTAGAACGACCTTCTTAGATGAACAGTCCAAATTGACTCAGTGCTCAACCAACAAGTCCATATACCTAGGATTAAATCGAACTCCCTAAACGGAAGCTCCATCAGATTTGCCAAAGAGACAACCCCTTGTACCACTAACGGAACATCCCTATAGAGCTTACTAACCTAAACAGACTACCCCAACGGGCTCAGTACAGTGACCTCACTAGTAATGCTCTCAACAGAAATCCCCAGAGTTTCAGATACAATACTAGCTACGTAAGAGTGTGTAGAACCTATGTCTATGAGAGCAATCTAGGGTACATCAAATATAATGAACGTACCGGTGATAACGTTAGAAGCATCTCTATCCTCTCAGCGTCGTGCATTATAAACCAGTGTAGGCTGCCTCGCCTCAATTTGACCAGTACCTCTACCCGATGCTCTCTGCCCACGACTCATACCATTACACCCCTAGCCAGTCCACGACCCCTAGCTGGCTATTGAATTGCCCTCTGAGGCTACGCAGAACCTAGTCTCGAAGCTTGCATCTGTATAATTTAAACAAGCCTATATCCTCCTCCAACACTCGCCTGGATAGCGCCTACCACGATCACTATACAGTTGAATCCTAGTAGGAGCAACAGAAGTCCCTACTTTAGCCAGCCCATCAGGTCTGGCCTTTTTCTTAGGCCTCTGAACAGAACTAGAGGGCTCCGATTCCCTTTTTTTTTACCCCTCTCTCGATCCTTATTCTGGCGCTCCACGCGCTTAACATCTTCAGCAATCTTCGCCTTCTCAACCAAAACTGCGAACTCCTGCTCCTTCTGTGGAGCAATCAGAACCCTCAAGTTATCCCTCAGACTGTATTCAAAGTGGACACACCACACACACTTAGATGCCATCATGCCTCGGGAGTAGCGGCTCAGCCTCAGAAACTTGGCCTCATACTCGCCCACAGATCGATCGCCCTGCGTGAGGTTCATAAAGTCATGCCTACGAGCATCCACATAGCTATCCCCTACATACTTACTCTGAAAGGTGGTCTTAAAGAAATACCAACTCAGACGATCAGGCTCAGTACCCTCCTCAACCATCAACCACCACTAGTAAGCCTCATCACGGCGAAGCGCGGAGACCGCCTTAAATTTACTGTTGGGAGATGCACATCCGGATCATTCATGATCCTTTTGGTGGCCTCCAACCAATACTTGACCATGTTAGGGGTGACTTCGGTGACATCTCTAAACAACTCAGCACTATTAGACCGGAGTCGTTCAGTTACTGACCCTCGACCCCCAGCTCCAGAATGGGGTCTAACGACCTTTTCCAAAATCCTCAGCATGTCTTGGGACAGTGCGTCGTCCCCAGCCGAGCGACTTTGAGACCCAGTCTCAGTAGTAGGCAAAACTGGTATCTCACTCGTATCTAAGTTTGGCATACTGCCCAAAGAGGATGACTCAGCTCAAGCCCCCCTACGGCCTCTACCACGGCCTCGGATACCACGTCCGCTAGTTCCACGAGCGCTCATTGTATATTTCGAGTTTTATCTACATTAAAAATTTTATGTATCAGTTTCAGTATTATTAGCAGATGTTTTATGCATAAATTATCAGAAGTTTAGAATTGTTTCCAAAGGTTTCAGTCTCTACATACTCAGTTTAGTTTCAAAAAGTACTGAATACAGTGTTTCAGAGCAATTCTAACTAGGTTTCAAAAATACTACAGAATCGATGCCGGAGACTTGGTGTACCACATACTTTCTCTATTTATTTCTATTATTTAAAAACCAATTCTTTTTGAAACACAATTTTGAAACCCAAAATTCATAGCCGAGTTTTACAACCTGGCTTTAATACCACTAAATGTAGCACCCCAAACCTGGCCTAAATGTTATGGCCGAATTCGAAAGTAACACAAGGTAGAGGTTTCAAAAAATGGAGTTATCTCATCAGAACATTCATGTTTTTACTTGAAAACACCATCTAATTAGTCCATTTGCCAAAAATTATTACAGCAGAAGCCGTAAAACAGTTGTATTTTGATAACGCAGTCGTATTTTAGAAAAACTTTTGTTTGCATACAAAATGTCATATTTAGAGAAAAGCGTTTTGCTTAAGTTTGCATTATCAACGTATAAATCCAAAACCAACAGTTATAAAACCATAAAGTCTAGAGAGTCCCAGAATTACAAACTCTCAAAAATAATCCAAAAACCATAAATAAACCATAAATTACTATTTAATAAATCTACGATCATGTAGTCACCGTAGAATTTCTACCGCACCGATCGTCTAAGTCTGTGGATTACCTGACAAAACAGACAACAGAAGTGACTTTATGAAAACTCAGTGTGTAACCCAACAAAATTAAGCATGCAAACATACAGAACTATATGCGCTATCAGATACAGATACAAATTCAGTTTCAGTTTTAGATCCAGATAATAAATTCAGTTTCAGATATGCAGAATCCTACCCCCATCCTCTACACACCAACTCCGTCCATCCCATCACACTATGTGGGGTTAAAAACACCCACCCATCCACCCATCCCTACACACCACATTGTGCCTTTAAGACACATATCAGATAATACGCAGCCATGCTGCCAGAATAAAGGTGATTAACGCCAAATAGAATACTTCCTCCTCGTATACAAATCCCACCCCAAAAAGAGATACAGAGATTCAGATACAGATACAACATGCTCAACATGCTTAATATAAATAACAAATACACATACTTCAGTATAGATAGACATACATTAGTATCCTACTCAGATCAGTCTACCAGAATATCATAGCATACAAACCAAGGTTTAGTTAGCCCTTACCATCCTTACAGTAGGCCCACGATCGATCGGAACAACCTGTGCGATCTTATGGAAAATTTCAATATTATAGGCCTACATGCCTGTGTGACTTGCCCATGTGGGCCCACATGCCCAGATTGGCCTTTGCCCGTGTGGCTCACACTGCTTCGCCCAAAATCCACACGCCCGTATGACATGGCTATGTGGGCCCACATGCCCGTATGGCCCACACACCCAACTTGGCCTTGCCTGTGTGGCTGACACGACCACACTCGAGTCATCACACGGTTGAGTACTGCGCACAAGCATACCTTCGTCGACCACACCGTGTCTCATACACGACCATCCACACGGGTGGCCACACGCTCGTATGGCATCGACAGTGAGGAGTTTTGGCTTCGTTTTTCAGGATTCAGGAACACACTTGGTATGGTTTTGATGCAAAAACACACCTGAGACACTCAACATCTTCAAACGAATAATGAAGATTTTGCACAATTAGGACGCCGATTGGAAACCCCCAGCCCCTTGATCTTCTCTTAAACAAGAAGGAGAAAGGGGAAAAATGGCAGAGAGTAGAAAGAAAAAGAATAACCTCCGATTCTTGGGAAATTCAATAAGAGAGAGAAAATTTTAGGAAGGACCGAAAGGATAAAAATAAAATCAGATAAGTTATCAGGATTCCCCCAAATTCCTCTCCACTATCCCACTGACAACCACTTCCTCAAAAGCCCAACTCCACCTAAACACTAATAGTCAACAGAGCAAAAATATTACCCACACTCGAGCACGGATTCAAATACAGGACCTCCAACACACCAACACCCTTACCACTCCAAAAAACAGGCTCATTCTGCTATGACTTTACATATAATTTAATAAAACCCACTGAAACAAGATAAGTCTTATATTAAAAAATAACCCAAAATTGACAGAACTGAGACTTGAACCCAAGACCTCACACACACACCCAGAACGCTTAACCACTAAAGCAATACACATTTGTGTAAGATATTTACAAAAGTAGAATTAAATTATTTGGGGCGTTACACAAATCCCTTTGTTTTTCCACTGTATTTTATTTCTTTAACAAGGATTCGGCCCACACAACTCTAACAACATCAAATATACCAATTTAGCTTATCCAATTTAACTTGATCTTTCATATCTTTCACCATTCATTACCATCATCTTAACTATTTTAATTCAAACTCAAACATACTTTTAAACTACCAAACATAATTCAAGTTCAATTGCCAAAGCCAACCAATTCAATAGGCATTTATATTGCCAATTCAATCATATGATAGATTCCAACCATTCTAACATTCAAGGTTAACTAAAAGCATATCACCTATATATGTGCCACAAAAATTGAGCTTCAAAATAATTAAAAGACTACTAAATCAATAACAAGATAGTGTGAGCTTTTCGACGATCCGCTTGACACGTTCCACAAGTTGGTAATCTACAGAGAAAGGGAAAACAATAGGGAAAACAACGGGGTAAGCACATCAAATGCTTAGTAAGTTCATAGGCATTAAACAATAACTATCAATAAGGTGAGTTAAACAAATATGTCATTCATATCAATTGCAAACTATCATGCCAAATGCAGAATTTATGCCATATAATTCAATCTAACATGCTCAATTAACTAATTTAAGAATATATCATAATAACATGCCATTTTTCGAATCGAATCAATTAATTCGTCTCATTTTCATATCAATATTCCAGACTTATAATCCAATTCAAAAAATCTTATTCAGAAGCAATTCAATTCTTATAACATTATCAAATTTCCATTTTAAATCCCTATTAACTTGACTCGGACTCGAATGGATACACAGATCCAACTAACACACCGATTTTGCAACCAGTGCCTCATCAAAATGTTTAAAATAAAAAAATTGCGCCCAACGCTTATCGGTTTAACTAAAATAATAATTGTGCCTGGAACTTGTCAGAACATTCGAAAGAAAAATGCGCCCAACACTCATCAACATATAGTTGAAATAACCAGTACTTAAACTATTCTATGGTATGCCAACTATATCTAACTCTTTCTGAACAATTAATAGGGTAACTAATAATCCAATATTATTATAAGTTCGATTCTCATTCTATCGATCTCAATATTATCAATTCATGAATAAAGATAGCATTTCATAAATAGCACAGAATGTTTCGTCTCAATTCCAGGCCAATTTCACAATTACACCAAGTTATACTATTTTTAATTTTATTCAATTTAATCCTCTATATCGATAATAAATCAAATTCACACCAATATGATTTGATCAGTCATAATAAACTATTAATTTATTAAATATATCAAATTGCAATTAATTATATTCAATTTATTAGTGAATTTATCATTTATTTACGATTTAGTCCATATCTCACATTTTGTACCAAATTGCAACAATTCAAATTACTATCAAACATACACAAATTCATAATTCAAATATATAATAATTTACATGAAATCATACCATATTAACTTACCTAATCAAAACAACAAACAATCAAATCTTCAAGGATTAATCAATAATTTCGCCTTTTCCCCGTTTACCTCAGTTTGGTTCACTTCTCGATCTACACAATTATTCAATTAAATTTATCAATTCTAATTCTCCTATTTCATCCTATTATAAATATGTATTAGTTCATTTTCATTTTTGAATGCCCCTAAAGTTTTTCATTTTATTCAATTTAGTCCTTAAAATTGAATTTGCTATAACTTTTAAATTTGAGCTTCATTTTTGAAATCGATCTCAATTAAATCATTCTAAGACCCTCTAATGTTTATAATTATAGAAATTTCATACCAATTTCAAAATATTTACACTTTAGTCCCTATGTTCATAACTAACAATTTTCACAATATAAACTAGTCCTTTTTCATACCTAAGTTTTAAATCTAACCATTTAATAGCAATTTCATCAGGAACTCATCAATGAAAACTTTTAGAAATTTTAACAGTTTTACACATTGGTACACGGGCTAGCTAAATCAAGTTTTCTAAACCTAAAAAACATAAAAATTACAAGAAAACAACTTAAAATCATACCAAATTGAGGGGCGAATTGTTAAAGCTTCCAAAACCCTTTTCTCCATTTATTCTCTCGTGAAATGAAGAAGATGAGTAGAAAATATGTTGTTTTATTTTTATTTTAACTTATATACCTTAATTAATAATTAATTAATTATAAATTATTTAATTAAACCTTAATTAACAAATCATAATGACAATTAACTATATCGGTGGATGAAAGTTGTCATCCACCACCAATTGGCTTTATAAATAAGGTCTAATTTCTTAATTGATCCCTCAATTAAATAAAAATCCATAACGATTAACTTTTACAAGTTTTACAATTTAGTCCTTATACCACAATTACCTATCCAATTGACAAAATTAAAGGACCAAACCTTAATTAATCTCTATATTAACCTCACAAATATTAAATAATAATATTTACAAGCTTGAACATCGAAAATGAGATTTTGTAACCGCATTTTTCGACACCACTGATTTTCGAGCTGTTACATGAAGAATAGTAATAACTTGTTTAATAATTAACAAAATTTTAAAAACTATAATGGTTAATAATTTTCTTTGTTTTTATAAAAATATTTTTTATTTAGATAGTGTATTTTTAAAAAAGTAAAAGTATAATTTTGAAATTTAAAATAAATTTGGTTAATTATATTTTAAGTTTTAAGATAACTTGTCTGAATATAATTTTTAAAAATTAAAATTAAAATTTGAAATATATTAAATTTAATTATTAAAATTATTTTTAAAGAATATAAAAAGTAAAATAAAAAATGATACGTCATTTGTCGTTATTATATAGTTTTGTACCTTATTATATCATATATTTATATATATGATTATGATAATATTGTCACATCAATTTAATTAAGATGGTTTATTTATACTATTTAAATTTGAGTGTGAATATATTCAGATTTTTAAACTCTTTTCATGTATTTTCTTTTTCTTTTTCTTTTTTTGGGTAAAAGGAAAATTTCAAATCAATATTGATGGGGTTGAAAAGTGAATTTGAGAATTTCGATGATAAGATGCATATTATCTCCAAATAATCTGCTTTGTACAGAATTTAGCACCCTTTATTGTCTTCTTTAGCACTAACAGCCGACTCTAGATTTCCAATAAATAATTTTCAGGGTTCAGAAATCAGCAGCCATAACCATTGGTTATGGACCAATTCTAATAAGATAAAGTTTGAACAAAGTTTTTCAAATGGTATTGAAATGTTGTCCCAGTTGATTCCCTGGATAATGTTGAGGCATTAAAATCTTCTCAGCAGTGTGGTTGGCAATGAACTGTTTGTACCAAGTTGCTGATCCTCTTGGTGTTCTCTTGAGAGTGGTGAAATCAACATGGTGAAGGCCAAACCTAATTGTAAATCCCAATGTCCATTCAAAATTGTCCAACAAGGACCACAGAAAGTACCCTCGTACATCTGCTCCTTTCCTGCTTATTCCATCAAACATGTCAAAATTATAAGGATAATTTATCTCAAATCCTGGGTTTATTTGCAATTCTTAAGATGTGTAGTATGGTACTGAAAGTATCGACAAAATTATTACCTCAAACCTGCTGCAAGGGCATCCAAGTAGCCACTTATGTATTCCACTCTGTTCACATCATTGAGTGTCTCTTCTGTAAGGCTATTCGACTTGTCATTCTCACAAAACCCTAATGAAAGAACAACCACAATCATTGATAAAATTGTACTGGTTTAATGCTAATGATAACACTTTAAGTTCTGTTTTTCAACTCACCATTTTCTGTAATGAACATTGGGATGTTATTGTACCTCTCTTTTACGTATGTTATTATCTTCTCCATTCCTTGAGGATGAACAAATAGCCAATCAAGTGCAGTCTACATGGAACCAATTGCAAAAATTAGTGTTTTTCTAGGAAACGGGAAAGTTGGGTATATGTTGAAGTTACATACTGATTCACCTATGAAGACCCCATTTTTAGTAGCTGTTCTTAAGGCAAAACCTTCTGTTTTGGTATTTCCTGGTCCTTGTTCACACACTGAAAACATGCAGTCTTTTGTGTAGAAAGAGGTGTAGTGATTAATACCAATAAAATCAAGTCCAGTACTGTTTAGTTTCTCCTGGTCATGATTTGAAAATGAAGGCAAATTGGAGTCAAGGATTTCTTGCATTTCTTTAGGATATTTCCCCATTATGATTGGATCTAAGAACCTGAAGTTGTAAAGAGAGTCAAAGCAAGGCTTGAAAGCTCTTAATTTCATTTCTGAATGTTTGATTTCTTACCAATTCATGTAGAAAGCTTGGGCTCTCTCAGCTGCTTGTTTGTCTTTTAAGGAATTGCTTATAGGTTCATACCAGATGGCATTCATGACAATTCCAATGCTACCTTCTTGTTGTTTCTACATAATTACAATGAAACATAATGGTTTTTGACATTGAACTATGTTGCTCAGAGTTTGAGTAATTGAATTTACCTGGTATTTGGTTCTGTAAACATCAACAGCAGCTGCATGTGACAAGATGATGTTGTGGGCTGCAATGAAAGGCTCTTTTTCAGAATCCCCATTACTGCAATTCCCAAATGAGCTTGAACAACGAGAAGGTGGGTAAATCCCTGATCTATAGCCCCTTATTACTGCAACATTAGGTTCATTGAAGGTAGTCCAATACTTCACCCTGTCTCCAAAATATTTGAAGCATATATCTGCATGATACTTAAAGTCTTCCCTGAAAATGTTCAAATCTATATTGATGGTAGCCAAATGAAGATGGAATAGCAAGACAAGGAATTCTAGGAGGTTGATTGCCACTTACTGTACTTGGGAACTTAACCATGCCCCATATCTATTTTCAAGTTCTTGAGGAATGTCGTAATGAGTCAATGACACAAAGGGTTGGATCCCTGTGACACAAAAAGTTAAAAGATCCTCCAAATACATGGGAGAAACCCGTATCTGAGTAACATAAAGGGGAACTAGAGAGAGACCTTTAAGGAGAAGAGTGTTTATGAGCTTGTTATAGTGATGGATGCCAGCTTTATTAACACTTCCAAATCTTCCCTCTGCACAAGTCATTTTGAGATTAAGAGACTTAAAAGAAACAGCCATGACTAATCATGTTAAACTCATTCGTTTTCATGAAACAGAACTCACTAGGTAGGATTCTTGCCCATGAAATAGAGAAGCGATAGCTGTTGACCCCAATGTCTTGCATCAAATCCAAATCTTCCTGTTTCAGAATCATATAAAACTTGTTCATTTTCATGGAAAATGTTTAGATATTTGAAGAAAATGCAGTCTTATTTTGAAACTATTGCCTGATATAGATGGTAATGGTCAACAGCTATATCTCCATTGCTTCCATCCAGAATATTGCCTGTAAACCCCCAAACATAAACTGTTTTTAGCACCAAAAGGAACAACAGATAGAACACGTGTGCATTGAACTTTGTATAATATGAGTAAATCTAACCAGGCTTGTGAGTGAAAACATCCCAATTGTTTAGGCCTTTGCCATCACTCAAGAATGCTCCTTCAAACTGGGAGAAAGTTATGTAAACAATCCATTAGTGGCTAAAAACAAACTGTAAAAAGAGACTGATAAAAAGCAAAAAGGGAACCTGATAAGATGAAGAGGCTGTTCCGAACAGGAAATTACTGGGGAACGGGAATGCATTTGGATTCCCCTGTAGACACACTGGATAACATAGTAATGCTATAATTGTGAAACACATCTCTAGCACAAAGAGTGAGAACTCCATAACAAGAGAACAAAAGCTAAACAATAATCTCTGCTGCTTCGGTAGTTTAGTATGAGTAGTCACTGAAGAAAGCTTGGGGTGCCAAGTGACTGATGCAGGAGGAGAAATTTAAACATGAGTATCGAATACGAATCATATTTTTCATGTCCATATATGCGCATTGAGAGGACAGATGTTTTGAAACAAAAATAAAGAATTGGAGCTTGGAGTTGGCATGGAAAGCTAGTGCCAAGAGAAAAATGCTGAGAATGATAAAAGCCAAAACAACAATCATTGGCGGAACCAAAACTATACTATTTATCTTAGCCTAACTCTTGCTCATTAGCAAAATCTCATTTGAACAAATTTAACCAAAAAACTCCATAGTGTAATTAACATATTTCATTCCACGGTTTTCTCCTTCTTTAAGAAAAGCAACAATTTTGGAACTACATGAGATTTTTCTGATAAGGTGACAATCGAGGGTATCTTAGAAGTTTAGTCTTCATTCATTTCGGAGTGCAGTTTCTTATATGGAATTCATGCATTCGGGAGTTTACTTATAAAAATCGAAACCAAAGTAATTTCTTCATCTCAAGTTTCTTTTTAACCATAAATAAATTTCAGCAGTGGTTGTTTAAATAGATGAGTTAGACAAGGAGTTGGGCAGACATCCAATAATGGAGAAACAGTATCAGCACTAAAAAAAGAATAAGAAAACACCAAAAAGATACAGTTATGCTGACAGGGTTGGATGCGATGTTGACGAATGCTATAAATGGGAATAAAAATAATGATTCAATTAACATAATAATAGAGAAAAAGAAGAGGAATGCAATAAATTACGATGGAAACAGAATACATAGAGGGGAATCTCATCCTTGTAAAATTCCATTCACTCGAAACAATCATTTCCATATTAATAAACTAAACAATATTTGTTTTAAGAAATGTTGTTATAAAATTTAAAATAAATATATAATCAACAAGAGAAAATGATTCAACTAACATTCAATAATCTTTAAAATCCCTCTATGTATAGGGCTTCAAAAACCATAAGTTACAAAGTATTAAAGACTAATATTAATGTACCTTATAAATGATTTAGGGGTTACAAGATAATGAATTTAGGGGTTATGAATATTCATTTTTTACGAGATACAATAGGATAAATTGGGGGGGGGGGTTATGGACATCCATTTATCAATGGATTTACAACACTCCCCCTTAGAAGTCCATCAATGAAAATTTATCTTGTTAAAACCTTATTAGAAAAAACCTTATGAGATAAAAATCTAATGAAGGAAAAAGAGTGCACAATCTTCTATTACAAGCTGACTCGTTAAAAACTTTTATTAGGAAAACCAAATGGGACAAAACCTTGGTTAAAGGAAAAGAGTATAATTTGTTTTAGACTCCCCCTAATGGCAACATCACATTACATCTTTGAGTCGACGCATTCAATCTTGTATACTAGTCTTTCAAACGTTGTGGTTGTCAATGCCTTTGATATAACCACCTTTTAATTGAGTTATACATGTATTATCTTCATATAAGATAGTTGACATCTTTTCCAGTACAGACAAATTACATATCTTTTGGATATGTTGTGTCAATAACCTTAGCCAAACACATTCTTGGCTTGCCTTATGCATTGCAATTATTTCAATATGATTTGAAGAGGCGATAGTTAATGTTTGCTTTATTGAATGCGACGATATGACAGTACCTCTACATGTAAATAAATATCATGTTTGAGATCAACCTTTATGTGGATCAGATAAATATCCAGCATCAGCATAGCCAACTAATAGAGATTTTGAATCATTTGAATAAAATAATCCTATATCAATGGTCCTTCTGAGATATCTGAATACATGTTTAATTTTATTCCAATGTCTATGTGTTGGGGAAGAACTAAATCTTGCTAACAAGTTTACATCGAAAGCTATATCAGGTCTTATGTTGTTTGCAAGATATACTAATGCCTCTATGGCACGTATATATGATACTCAGGACCAAGAAACTTTTCATCATTCTTAAAAGGACAAAACTGATCTTTATTTACATCTAATGATCGTACAACCATCAGGATACTCAATGGATGTGTCTTATCCATGTAAAATTTCTTGAAGATCTTTTCCGTATAAGTTGACTGATGGACATGAATTCCATCTTTTAAATGTTCGGTCTACAGGCCAAGAAAAAAAAATATTTTTCCAAGATATTTCATTTCAAATTCTTTGTTTAAACAATTTGCTGCATTTTAAAGCTCTTCAAGAGTTCTAACAATATTTAGATTATTAACATAAAAAGAAATGACCACAAAATCTGATCCAAACCTTTTTATAAAGGCATGGACAAATTGGATAATTTTTTATTGAACAATTTTTCTAAGGAACTCTATATCCTTCTAGGATTTTAAATCATTCAAGGATTTTTATATAAATTTCAGTATTAAGTGAGCCATACAAATAGGTTGTAACAGCATCAACCTGTCAGACTAATAAGTTATCTAAACGTGATTGCATTCACCACATGAGAGTATGTCTCTTACTAATTGATAAACCATAAAAGTAACATTTTTTAATCCCATACTTGGCATATTTTTGGATGATTTATTATGTAAATTAGTGAATTTGATGCTCCTAATCCTTTAAATTTATGTTTCTATACTTAGGTGAGCATAGGGAAGTTAAAGGAGCGAAAAATGAGAAAAAAATAAAAAAAAAGTTGTTTTCAGGAACCACACGGCCTGGGTACTCCCACACAGGCTGGGCACACGCCCGTGTGAGCCACACAGGCTGGCCACACCCCCATGTGCCAGCCCGTGTCGATTTCGAACCTTGCTTTTCTTTTACACAGAAAAACCCAATTTTTAGGGTTGCTGAGCATTCTAAAGTTTATAAATACATATTAGAAGATGACTAAGAGAGAGGACGCAGAGTAGAAAGACGAAATTACTCGAAGAACGTGTCAGAATCAACTCAGAAGTAGATCTCCTTTAAAATTAAAGATCTCCATTCAAATTTCCTTCGAAGTTTTATTGGGTTTCTTATGTCTTGTTGTTATTCTAATTTTGAGATGTTTCCCTCCCAGATTATGAACTAAATTTCCTAGATACCTAGGAAAGATGAAACCTATGATGGATCTTATTACTTGATTTTCTGAATTACATGATAAATACTTGTTCTTGTTCTCAATTATGTATGCTTCTTTCTTGCTTTAATATTTTTAGGATATTAATTCAAAAGTGATGTGCTTATTTCAGTGGAGCAAAAGTCCTTTTTTAAGAGTAGATCTGGCATAATTGAGTGGAGTTACATGCAATCCTAGAAATAGGACGACATAAATCAACCGGATTAGAGTCAAATCTAATAGGGGAATCCATAGATTGAGTTAATGCGACAATAGGGGTTTTAATTAGAAAGATATTTCAATTAATCAACCTAGAGTCATTTGTTCTTATTCTTGAAAGAGATATTAACATAATTTAGGGATTTCTATAGGTCAAGGCACAAGTGAATAAATCGTTTAATTCAGATTCAGAATAATAAGTGAAGTCTAGGTGGATTCTTTCTTGGGTGTTATCTTTCTCTTTGGTTATATTTGAATATTTTCTCATTCTATTCTCTGTCGCGTTCTTAGTAATTAGTTTAGTTAATTTTAGATTAAAAACAATCCCTTAATTTATCTGCTAGATAATAAAAAGATAGTAACTACTAGTACTTTTAGTCCTCGTGGATACGATATTCCCGACTCACCATAGCTATACTACTATTCGATAGGTGCGCTTGCCTTTGTCGTGATTTTAGTTAGTTTAGTGACTCATCAAGTTTTTGGCGCCGTTGCCGGGGATTCAAATATTAGGAAAACTAGATTTTTTTAACTTAATCTAGCTATTCTAGTGACCAATTTGAAAGAAAATCAAAGTCTAAAATTTTACCCATGATATATATTTGTGTATTTTAATGTCTAATGGTAGAAAATGTATGTTTGGTGTTAGATAAACAACATTTACTAGGTGATTTTTGATAAAAATGTCAAAAAGGACTTATTTGTAAAAGTTATAAAATGAGTAGTATAAGTGTGATAAATGGAAAATGTGGGTTGTTATGAGTATGAAAACGGTTCATCTAGGCTTGGGTTTTGAAGAAATGGAATACATTTCAATTTACGAGCCTGGGGACTAAATCGTAAAAATGTGAAACATTAGGGGCAAAAATGTAATTTTCCATCATATGATTTTTGGGCTAAATTGAATATTGTGAGTATTAAATGAGTTAAATTTGTTATTATAGATCAAGAAAAATGAGGTTCAGACCTAGATCGAGAAAAAAATAAAGTGTTTGACAATTAGGTCCAATTCTATTATTTTTGTATCGAGGTAAGTTCGTATGTAAATATTGCATTATTATATTTATGTTTTAAATGCTTTAATATTGTATGAAGTGTGATTGACTCTTTGGACGTATTCGATAAAGTTCTGACAAGCGAGAAATCCTGGTTGAACCTGAGGAATAGAATAGGATACGAGTGACATGTCACTAGAAACCCATGTGTTTATATGATCCGGGTGCTGGTCTTGTACGTCCTACCAGTGGCTAGGTATTCTGACATATGTTGCAAATACTTGACAGCTTGTGTGAGCAGTATTCTGTAGCTACGTTCGGACTGACGGCTTGTGTGAGCAGGCCCGTCAATAGTTCGAAAGCGAGCATATATGTATTATGAGATATGAGGTAGCTTTGGCTACATATATGGCACTTATGTGCAAGATTTTTGAGTATCCGATAATAATCCGAGTGTTCAACGAGAATGTCAAAGTTGTGAAAGGATATGGTTATGTTGCGAGTTGGTACAGGTATGTACGTAAAATTCATGAGTAATGAGCTCGATATGTGATGAACCCTTGGTAAGGTTGTCATTGAGCAAATTTATGATTATGAGATTTTAACAGCATTTATGTTAACTTACATTATGTTAATTGTGTGTTAAAGGTTATGATGCTTATTATTTGCATAGGAACTTTCTAAGCTATATAGCTTACTCCCCTTTCTTTCCCTTATCTTATAGTGTCACCAAGATTGCTCAAGGATCAGAGACCGCCGGAGATCCATTCACACTATCAACAATTATTTGGTATCAATGAATTTAACATTTTGAGTTATGGCATGTATAGGGGACTTGGTCATTTAGTTATGTACCATAATTGATTTGGCCAAATATGTTATATTGGTTGAAAGTTCATTTTGTATAAGGCCATTTGAAATTGGCTAATATTGGTATAACTATATTCATATGATGATGCCTTTCATGAATGTTGAAACTTGCATGATTTGAGGTGATAAATATGCAATGTTTATGTATGATAGATGTAGCATGTGAATGATGTGTGGATGTCTTGGTTGTGGATGTTTTGGTTGCCTAAGTATGTTATGTTTTGTGCCTTTGAATTGGTGTAAGTGTATGTGTGGGTGGCAAATGGCTTTGTAACATCTTGAAATTTAGAATTTTATGTTTTTTTAATTATTACTATGTGATAGGCTAGTTAAAATGTTAATTGTGCATGTTTAGGGGTCCTAAGAAGGCTTGGGGGTTGAGTTGGGCCTTAGCAAAATTTTTGTGTTTAAGTACTTTAAGGAGAGAAGGTAAGTGGCATCAACGCTTAAGAAAATAAGAGTGTATTTTGCTAGCACAAGTGGAGCACATGGTGGAGTGGTGTGACGTCAAGTGGAGAGCATGAAGGGAAAGGGTTCGAATCTCATTTATTGCAAAATTTTGGATTTATTTTTATGTTTCTTTCCAAAGTGTCGGCAATGGCATTAATAAAGGAAAGGAAGACTTTTCAAATTATGGAAAGAAGACTAAGGAATATGGAAAGGAGGAAAGCAAGGGAAAAAGAAGGAAAGAAATCAAGAAAAGGGATAAGGTGGGGGGAACATGTTGGCCGAATATTAGGAGTTTCCTAAAGGAAAGAATTTTGGTCAACACTCATCTTTTTGGTAAAGATGATACACGGTTTTGTTGGGAGAAAAGAGGAGCCGAATTTTCCTAGCCTATTTGCAAGTTTGTGCACGAAAAGCTTATTTTCTCTTTTGAACATTTTTTGGTGCTCTTTTCCAACTTTTTTTCCTTTGTTGCCAAAATACAAAATGATCAAAACACTCAAATTATTTTGTTCACTTTTTCCTTTGTATTAGCCGAACTATCTAACATATTTCTTTTTCCTCTCTTCTTTTCTTTTGACCATTTCATCAACCTTTCTCTCTTTTCTTAAATCAACATCAACTTGTGGTCAAAACTTCTTTGTTCATTTCTTTCCATAGCCGGACCTACTAACACCCTACCTCTTCACTTTTGTTTTCTCTTTCGTGTTGGGCACTTTCTTCTTTGACCGAATCGGTAAGCGACCTTATTCCCCTCTTTTCATTTTCATTTCTTTTCTTCCTAGCTGAATATGTATGTCCATCACTATACGGCTATTACACTTTGTTCCTAAATCGAAACATCACTCTCTCCTGCACTCTCATATTGTGATCAATTCTTTTTCGTAGTATTATAGTGGGTGGCCGAATATCATCCTTGCCAATTCATCTCTAGTCATAAGTCCAATCGGTGGAAGTTGGATCTATTATCGTTAAGGTAATGAGTTTCTTTATGGATTATTTCGATCTCGCTCATTGCTCGATTAGATTGCTAAACGGAATGATGGATTTAACTAATCGGATATTATAGGGACTAAATCGCATGTTTTTATTCACTCGTTGATCCTTCGGATATAGTGGTAAGTCGAATCCTATCCCTAAACAACCGCTTTCTCTCATAGTAGTATTTTACTAACCTTGACTTTTTCAATGGAGGCAAGTGGTAACGAGTTGAAAGGAAAAGCGATAGGAGAACACAAAAGGAGTGGATTTGCAATTCCTACTCCTAAGTTCAAGCGAAGGGCAGTATCGACGGTTCGGGATTTTCCACTGGGTTGTGGACCATTGTCCGGTGAGAATAGACAAATCGTGGTCGTTCACAATTCTAAGGGTAAGCATTCCATTAGAACGTCTGTTTTAGATTTGGAATAATAAATCTTGTTTGTTGGATTAATCGAGTGTAATGGAGATTTAGGTGCCGACGATCAACAAGGTTTAGTCCTTACCGTAATTAGGTGTGTAATCTCACACTGAATTCCCATAAATCTGTGATTCATCATGATTAGAAAAATCAATCGATGTTGCGTAAGAACTTAATAACGGTAAAATGGTATGAATCGAGTAATTTGCTTAAACATTGTTAATACTAAGATTTGTCAAAATCATTTTTTATTTAGTAGAATTACGAAAACACCCTTACGGGCCGAATTACGAATATACCCTCAATAGGCCGTTTTATCAAAATATCTTAACGGGCCGAACTGTTTAATTGCCTTTAAAGTGTCGATTTACCAAAATACCCCTATGGGCCAATTTACGAAAATGCCTGATCGCTGTGAATCAGATTCTTAAAATTTATAAAGAGAATGATCTACGGACTCCCATATTAGGTTTCACCCTAATCCGACAAAATCTCATCACCCTACCTCTAGGCGTGCGACCAACTCCGCTTAATTATGCTAGATCTACTCTTAAGCAGGGTCTATTCCTCCTCCACCTAAGCACATCAAATTTGGATTAAGCATGCATAATTAAGAACAAACTAAGTATTTATCATATAATTTCAGAAAATAATAACAAAATCCATCATAGGTTTCATCCCCTTCAGTTATCTGAAGGATTTAGTTCATAACGAATAAAGAAAACATCTCAAGAGAAAAGATAAAACAAAACATAAGAAATCCCTAAAACTCCCTAAATGAATTGAATGAGAGATCTGCCGTTTTGAGTAGAATTCCGACTTCTTGAGATGGATCAACTGGCTATCTTCGAGTGATTCCCACAATTCTGACCTCTTCGGCTTGGCTCCTTGGCCTAGCTAACCGCCCCCTTTCAGCTGACACTCAGGGGGTTTATATAGGCTCTTGGAATGGGTTTCTTTGCCCCAAAGTATTCAAATCCGAATGAAATTGCTCTTTGCCACTACAGGGGCATGACCATGTCACATGCCCGTATGACAAGTCTTTGGGCCGTGTTCGGACTTTTAATTGAGGCGCGACCATGTAAATCGGGGTTCAAATTGTGTTCTAGATGATCAGCAAGGCACGACCGTGTGGTCTTGGGCCCAGGCCGTGTTGAATTCGTGATATGGCCCATTTACTCTGTTTTGGGCCCGTTTTATGTTTTTTTCATCCTCGGGTGCTTTCCTGGGTATAAGACATGAAAAGAAAGGATTAAGAGCACCTTTTACATAAATCAAGGGATAAATCATCCAAAAGCGTACTAAATGTGGGATAAAAATATGTTACTTTTACTGTTTATCAAATACCCCCACAGTTAAGCTTTTGCTTGTCCTCAAGCAAAATTCTCAACTTACAATTAAAACGAACTTTCCATGATCCATGATCCATAATTCCTATCAACAATGTCTCATCATAATTCATAGATAATTTATACATGGATAATTCAACTCAAATAGTCCTAAAGATTCAAACAAGATAAGTCATACATTTGTAGCACGAAAACCTAGGCGTTTCCCTTTATCTTAAATAATTACCTTGAATTCAAAACCTACAAGGGTTGACATCCTCACAAAAGATTCACTAAAATCACTCAAAAAGTGTTTAAGGTTCAAAATTAGAAGATCATTGGGATAATCATCAAGAGCATGGAATCGCGTCTTGGACAACAATCATAGAAGAGTAGGCCATATTCCATACAATCGTGGTAGGTAATGGTTGATTAAGTGCGGTAAGTTCTTGAAAATATTTGTTATTGAAGGGCTGACCGAATAATCGAATCAATGTAGGTTGGTGCAATAGGTGTTTTGCTAGCTTTCGTGAAAAAGGTGTGTAATCACACTATCTCCTCTGCGAATCGGCAAAAGCCGAAAAGCCAAAACCTCGGCATATGAGGCCTCATGAGCGTACGATCGCTCGTGTGGTAAACCGAGCCCACAATCATGGGCGATAGACTGTAGAGGCCACCACGAGCTTTCTCATGCTCTTGGGCCGTTATAGGCCTCGTTTGGCTGAAATGGGCTGTGTGGGCCCAATGGGCTAGTGGGCCCCACACGGATAAAATCCACAAAAAGTGGCAAAAATTGGATTGGGTTATGTAGTTCGCATAGCTGTGACTGAATTTGGGCTAAATGGGCCACACGAGCGTGTGGGCCCACTTGGGCCAAATAATGGGCCTTGGGCCCATTTACACCGTTATGACCATATAGATTATCTATGTCGCTCGAGGCGATTGTAGACCTTCGAAGAGGTCGTGATCTGCACTGAAACCCTAAAATGGGTAAAATGACCAAAATACCCCTAAAGGGCAAAATTATTATTTTAGCCCTAATAGATGGAAATTACCATTTTACCCCTAGAGGTAAGTCGACTGATGAATGTATATTATTATATGACTGTACTGAGTAGGACATACCGCATACACGAGATATTTATAACATGGCATACTGCATGGGGTTGGGATACTGTTATGGAGGAAGTGTAGTGTTACTGGTGGCCTTGCCACAAATCACATTCTTGGCGACTTTGCGGCGATCATCGATCTTGGCGGCTCTGCTGCAATCACATTACTAGCATGCTATCTTTGTAATATTGGTGTGTTGGCTGGGTGGGTCGATTTTATCCACATGGTGTGTTGGTTAGTACGGGTGGTGTGTTGGTTGGATTGGGGTGTGTTGAATATTTGCACCATACTGATACTGTATTGGGCTTAGGCCCATATTATTACTATAATGGGCTAAGGCCCACACAGTACTGTTACTAAATAGGGCTCAGGCCCAGACTGTTACCGCATATATTACTGACTGAACGATAGGGGATTACACACTGAGTTTCATAAACTCACCCTTTCTTTTAATTGTACAGGTAATCCCCAGCCTTAGACGATTTGGAGCTGCGAGTGATTCGGAGGTGGCCACATATTCGTTAAGGTTTTGTTTTGGACTTAGTTATTGAAATTTTATATTCGGTTCTCGATTATTAAGAAGGCCTTTGGTGGATTTAATTCTTTTTTGATTGGGTTTTTAATTTCTTATTTGAACTGCCAAACTGATACAAATAAGTTTTCAAAAATAATAACTATTTTAAAAGACAAATACACATTTTCAAACTTCAAAATGACATTAATTAGAGTAGCTTCCGCGGGTTTTTAACCATTTAAGAAACCAACAGTAACTAACATGGTTTGTTTAAAAATAGTTTTCTTTCAACAAGCCTGATTTCGAAAAACACTTCGATGTGACACGTCAGATTCGATCGTAACGTCTAGGCCAAGTTTGGGGTTTTACAACCCCTCTTCAAATTTCTCCACCTGATCACACCTCCCTCAACCACTCAATTTGAATTCTCCTCAATCTCTCCAAATATCCCTCCTCAATTCTCTCTATGACCAGTTCAAAATCCATTCAGCAGTATTTCAATCCAACTCTACTAGCTACACGAATTAGGCAGCAAAATAAATACTCCCTTTTTGATGCGCCACCACTCAGACCTTAGACCCCATGTACACTCAACACGCCCCTTACCACTAGACCAACAACTCTTTTGTATCATATTTTAACCACAATAATTTAAGAACCTACTATCTAGATCCAAGGATTTTATTCGCTTAAAATAAAAATTTTGCATAAGCCAAGGTTTGAAGCCCTAACTTCTCAGACACTTCCAAACACTCCAAAATCACTTAACCACTGAAGCAGACATTCATTTATATCACTTTCTTGCACAACTAAATATTTATGTGCAGTACCCTAACTGTTCCCTTGTTCAAAACCTATTTCTTCTAAGCCCAAAATTCGTGTCGTTACAATTTAAAAAATTAATAACATGATGTTGAATTTATTGCACAAAAACTTACATCGATTTCAAAATAGGCTAAATTGTCGATCTAGTTCGATACTTTGTTCTTTCCCCGATCGAGGTTAATTCTTTGTTCTTCTTGATCTATAATAGCCAATTAGCTCATTTAATCATCACATTAACAAATGCATTTCAATAATCATGTTTTGGCAAAATTACTATTTTGCCATTAGACTTTCACAAAATGACCATTTCACCCCTAGGCTCAGAAATCAATTCTAATCAAATTTCTTTCTTTAACGAGCCTAGGTGAACATTTATTTCTATTATGGAAACCATCAAAACTCATTATTTCACACATTTATCTCACATTTTACAACCTTTACAAAAATGTCCTTTTTGGTGTTTTCATGTTAACACCTTTCACAAAAGTTGTTCATCTTACAACCAAGACTCATTTTCTTCCATAAAAATGCAGAAAAAAACTTAAAAGCTCTCATGGAAAAAATCTAAACTTTTCACCATTTTACAAAATAGTCCCCTCTTTAGAAAGCTTAAGCTTTAGGGGTTCCAAAAGTACAATTTTTATCAAGAAATGATCATGAAATCCCTTACTTGTAAAGAGAGCAGCTTGCTGAAATTTTTGAGCTCTCAACCCCTATTTTTGTTGCAAATTTTCGATGGAAGGAAGGAGAAGAAAAGATGATATCTTTTTTTTCTTTATTTTATTTTATTTCATCAATTTAATCCACCTACTACACCCACTTTGACTAATTTTGACCTCTTTGTCCCCCTATGGTCGGCCAACTCTTAAAACAAGGCCTAATTGCACATTTGGGGACCTCTAATTAATATTTTATGGCTATTAGGCACCTTTAGCTTATAGAATAGAACTTTCGTACTCTATGCGATTTAGTCCTTTTTTGCGATTAAGCATGAAATCGCTAAATTAAAGCACCAAAATTTTTATGCACTTATATAATCATTCTCTAATTCATAAAATAACATGAAAATAATTTTCACTTAACTCAGATTAGTGGTTCCGAAACCATTATTCTGACTAGCCCCTAAATCAGACAATTACATTCCTCCTCTTAGTTTCCTACCCAAAAATTTTGACTTGGGCATTGGGTTCTTTCAGTTGTTCGCGCAACTATTTTTCATCTTCTATTTCCCTTTTTGCCAAATTTTTGGTGAGTTTTGTTCTTTAGTTTTATTCTCTAATTCTATTTCGTTTGACCATATCTCGCGATAACGTTTTTCTCTCCTTCATTGCTGTTCATTCAGTTGTTTTCTCCACTCTTGCACTGTAGTGAACAAAGGATCTCACTTGTTCTTCCTTGGCCGAAACCTCTAGTTCTCTTCTATCGAGCTTGGTAAGTATAGGTATAAGTAAATACTTTTGGTGTTGCTTCAAAGCTTACTGATTGCTGTGAATCAGAGTCTTAAAATTTATAAAGAGAATGATCGAACTTGAAAACTAACTCTGACAACGATTAAAGGCAAGTGTACCTATCGAACAGTAGTATAGCTTAGGCAAGACCGAATTATCGAACCCAAAGGAACAAAAGTACTAATACTAACTTTCTTTTTTATTATTTAGCCTAAAATAAGTATAGTTGTTTAATCTAAAATTAACGAATAACTAAGCTAAAGACACAAGGACAAAAGAACGAGTTGGGAAAATAACTTTAGGAAAAACTCAGTTGATTAAGACGATACGCTCAGGAAGAATCCACCTAGACTTCACTTGTTATTAAATCCTGAACCATATGATTTATTTACTTAGTTTGATCCATAAGACTCCCTAACATATATTAAACCCTCTCTCGAGGTGAATAACGTCTAACCCTAGGTTAATTAGTGGAACTCTCGTTCTCTTATAATAACCTCCTAGAATAGCAGTAAATCGATCTACGGACTCCCATATTAGGTTTCACCCTAATCTGGCAAAATCTCGTCACCCTACCTCTAGGCGTGCGACCAACTCCGCTTAATTATGCTAGATCTACTCTTAAGCAGGGTCTATTCCTCCTCCACCTAAGCACATCAAATTTGGATTAAGCATGCATAATTAAGAACAAACTAAGTATTTATCATATAATTTCAGAAAATAATAACAAAATCCATCATAGGTTTCATCCCCTTCAGGTATCTGAAGGATTTAGTTCATAACGAATAAAGAAAACATCTCAAGAGAAAAGATAAAACAAAACATAAGAAATCCCTAAAACTCTCTGAAGGAATTGAATGAGAGATCTGCCGTTTTGAGTAGAATTTCGGCTTCTTGAGATGGATCAACTGGCTATCTTCGAGTGATTCCCACAATTTGACCTTTTCAGCTTGGCTCTTTGGCCTAGCTAACCGCCCCCTTTCAGCTGACACTTACGGGATTTATATAGGCTCTTGGAATGGGTTTCTTTGCCCCAAAGTATCCAAATCCGAATGAAATTGCTCTTTGCCACTACAGGGGCACGTCCATGTCACACGCCTGGTTGACGAGTCTTTGGGCCGTGTTCGGACTTTTAATTAAGGTACGGCCATGTAAATTGGGGTTCAGACCGTGTTCTAGATGATCGGCAAGGCATGGCCGTGTGTCTTGGGCCCAGGCCGTGTTGAATTCGTGATATGGCCCATTTACTCTGTTTTGGGGCCGTTTTATGTTCTTTTCATCCTCGGGTGCTTTCCTGGGTATAAGACATGAAAAGAAAGGATTAAGATCACCTTTTTACATAAATTAAGGGATAAATCATCCAAAAGCGTACTAAATGTGGGATAAAAATATGTTACTTTTACGGTTTATCAAATACCCCCACACTTAAGCTTTTGCTTGTCCTCAAGCAAAATTCTCAACTTACAATTAAAACGAACTTTCCATGATCCATGATCCATAATTCCTATCGACAATGTCTCATCATAATTCATAGATAATTTATACATCGATAATTCAACTCAAATAGTCCTAAAGATTCAAACAAGATAACTCATACATTTGTAGCACGAAAACCTAGACATATCCCATTATCTTAAATAATTACCTTGATTTCAAAACCTACAAGGATTAACATCCGCACAAAAGAGTCACTCAAATCACTCACAAAGTGTTTAAGGTTCAAAATTAGAAGATCACTCATAAGTCGAACGTGAAAAGTTAATCTCATAGGCTTGCCTGAAAATTAATTCTCCACCACTGTAAAATGAGATGACAAACAGATCAAAAGGTCTTTAACAGGGTTGTAACGAGGCTAAGGTTAAGGATATGGATATAGGCTGAATTAGAGGGTTAGAATCGAGATCGAATTGACAAGTTACCTATCTAGAAAAAATAAACTGATCTAAGATAATTTACATCAATTGAAAATTTATAATACTAATAATACGAGCTTTTTCTTTTGATAATTAGACTTTAACTGTATAAGATCACTCTTCCTAACACTATTACTGAATATACTTTGAATTGAATTTTTTTTAAGAACAAACTAGTAATTAATAATGACTTTAACAACTGAAATATAGAACATAGTTAGGTAACTGCTCAAAATCAAATCTCGATAAAAAGGGTAGTTAGAAGGATGGTAATAACAAATAGAAAGGGTTTTGGGTTAATATTAGTGGGTTAGTTAATAAAAGGGTTGTTAGGCTCAACGGGGTTCACTAGGGGTTAATTGTGAAGGTAGGCTTTTTAGTGGAGTAAGTGGGTTAAAACCTAAGTGCCTTTATCATCTCGGTATACCAAATCATAAATGTGGTCTTGACATGTATAATCAAGGCAAGTTCTAGAATAACAGTTCATAGTTGACATACTCATAATCAATAAAGTGAGCATGAAAAAGAATATATGCTCTTTAAGGCTCAAAATCTCACAAAAATTATGGGTGTTTTTGACATCAACCTCGTAAATTTCAAACTTCAAGATAATATTCAGATTCAAGTAGACAACCTAAAAATTTTAATTTTTGAAAGATAGACTTATCATGATTGATTCTCTAGAATTCTTCAATTTTAATTATCAATGACTTACTCTAAAACATGTCAATAAAAATCATAAATCATCAGAAACTTTATCCTAATTAGTAATATGAGGAAATTACTTAAGAACAAATCTAAATTCAAGGATTTGAGAATCATGCAGAAAGTTAGGCACTTTTTCAAAATAACTATTCACCCTCCACACTTAAAATGTACATTGCTGTCAATGTACAAAGATAGATAATAACAGTTAAGGGATAAATCAAAAGAGAAGGGGAAAGAATACTCCCTGAATTTTGGATGGTTTTCCGAAGGAGTGGTTGCTACTTCCGAGCTCTGCGTTTAGATAAAGAAATTGGGAGCTCGTAGAGAATTAGCCAGGAATTATTAAGACACAATAAAAATAAACTAAATATATAATTAAAGAAAAGCAAGCTAAAGGGAAGGAGACTAAGAAGGAAAATAAAAGTAAAAGAAAATACTAATGGACTGAGAAGTCCTTATTGATGGGTGTCATTTCTAAGGCTGTGGTTATCGTGGTGTGATTCCCAAGCAGCCTGTAGAACCTGACACGAAGAAACAAAATTAAAATCAACTAATTTAAGCATTAAAGAAGTAAAACTAAGGAAATTGAAGCAAAAGAGAAAAGAAAAATAGAAACTATATGGTTTCAAAAACCCTTGGCTCGTTGTGTGGATGAAGCGGCCGGCATGAACTTATGTATTGGGATCTCCCTCGAGGAGATTATGCTTGGCTTCTTCCGCTTCTTCGACATGGTTCTGGTATAGCTCAAGAGTCTGGATGCTTTTTCTAAGGAAAGAAGAGAAATTTTGAAGGAAAAAGAAGGAAGAAAGAAGATGGGGAGATGGGGAGAAGGGGAAAGGCTGTGGGGTTTAAATAGAGGCTCAGTTCTGGTGCTTTCCCATAGCCGTGGACCGAGGGTGTGTCGACTTACATGGCCACCTCGAACGGTCGTGCATCTGTGCGTGTTGTTTCTCCATACCCGTTCTTCAGCTAGCCACGCCATTTTCGATAAGTCAGTATGTTAGCACGGGTTGAAAGTACCGACGTGTGCTGCCCGTGGTTGGCAAGTCGGTAGCTTCACATGATCATGGGGCACGGCCGTGCCTCTTTGTCGGTACCTGTGGTGTAGTGGTTGGATCCGTGACATTGAAAAGTGGTTGAGACTAATTCACACGACCTCTGCTATGTTAGTACCAAGATTCTGGTGGTCCACACGGTCACAGACACGACCGTGTGTAAGACCGTGTAGTTAGGAGTTCTGCACTTTTTGTTAGTTTACAACTAGGTATTTTAGAAAGAAAAGAAAGAAAGAATAAATAAATGGAAAGCAAAATGTGAAAATAATTAGAGTTATTGCTCGGGCTGCCTCCCGAGAAGCGCTCGCTTATAGTCTTAAGCTAGACTTTCCTTGTATTTAAAAAAAAATCACGGAGGTTTAAAGGTTTGAATATCTTCCCTTATGCTTACAGTTTTATTTTCTTGATAAAGTTTAAGTTGAGAGGCGTTTACCTTAAAATTGTCGAATGTTGAAGTGCTTACCTCGACTGTTCCCTGTGGAAAGATATTATGTACCTCGAGAGGAATTGCTTCATTTTTGTTTAGGTCTGGTGCGGTGATGTGATGATCTGCCTTGTTTTACAGTACCTGGTTTCCTATTTTGAAGTGGTTTGAGGTTCCTACGAGCTTTTCTGGAGGTTCTTTTGGTTTTAATTCGTGTGGTTTCGGTTTATCTTTGAATTGTGTTTTCTGCTCTTCTAGTCAGTCAACCTTAAGGCTTCGTTCCTCATGTAAATTCTCTTTATTGGCATTAGGTCTGTGTGTCGGCTCAGGTTTGTATTCTTGTGGTGTTTCTTGTGATGAAGGTTGCACACATTGATTATCAACTGAATTGTCTTTCTTACTTTCATCGATTGTTGTCCTTGCCGAGTTAAGAGCTTGAATACTGATTGATTCATCCCCTACACAAAGTATAAATTCTCCTACATCAACATCAATTTTAGTTCTAGCAGTTGCTAAGAATGGCCTTCCTAAAATTAAGGGATCGAGTTATCCTCATCCATGTCTAAAACAACAAAATCTACTGGAAAAACGAATTTATTGATTTTGACAAGAACATCTTCGATAATGCCCCTAGGAATTCTAACAGTTTTATCAGCTAATTGAATACTCATCCTAGTTTGTTTGGGCTTCCCTAGACCTAGTCGCTTAAACAATGTATAAGGCATGACATTTATACTTGCCCCTAAGTCAGCTAACGCATTATGAACAGTTAAACTACCGATTAAACATGGAATTGTAAAACTCCCTGGATCTTTTAATTTCTGCGGTAGTCTATTCTGCAGAATTGCTGAGCATTTTGCGTTAAGTTCCACATCTGGCTCTTCGTCTAATTTGCGTTTGCTTGTCAAGAGCTGTCTCAAAAATTTCCTCGAGTCTGGCATCTGAAAAAGAGCTTCAAGAAGAGGTAAGTTAATATGTAATTTCATTAGAAGTTTAAGAAACTTATCGAACTGTTCCTCTGAATCGTCTCTTTTTAGCGCTTCGGGATAAGGTATGCAAGGTTGAAACTCCTTGATTATCGGTTTCGGCTTTTCTTGCGCTACCTCTACTTTATCTTCGTCTACCTTGTTTTCTTGTATTGGATTGGGTTCATCTAACCTTTTACTGTCATGAGCTGTGATGGCTTGAATTTGCTCCTTTGGGTTAATCTCAGTGTTACTTGGTAGACGTCCTTGCGGTCATTCGGACATTAACTTTGCAAGTTGTTCGACTGCATTAGTGACTTCCCTGACTGACTTAGTAACTTTTTCAACCGACGCTTGTTGACCTTTAAGTATTTTCTCATTTTCTTGGAAACAGTTTTCTGTGTTTGCCATAAATTTTATCAGCATATCTTCGAGGTTTGGCTTCTTCTCTTGCGGATATGGCTGATTTTGGAAGTTTTGAGGGGGTTGTTTTCTTTGATTTCCTTGATTTCCTTGACCTCTCCATGAGAAATTTGGGTGTTTCCTCCAACCTGGATTATAAGTATTACTATAAGGATTATTATTGGTTCTGAAATTATTACCTATATAGTTCATCTGTTCACTCTCTACTCCTGGTTGGTAGGGTGGGTACTCAAGATTTGCCACAGTTCCACTTGCGTCGCACTGCATTACTGGGTGTACCTGTGAAGAACATAAACTATCAATCTTTTTATTCATCATCTCCATCTGTGTTGATAGCATGGTTACTGTGTCTATGTTGAAAGCTCCGGCTGATTTTGTCAGTTTCGTTCTTGTAACTTGCCACTGATAATTATTCAGTGACATCTCCTCAATGAACTCGTAGGCTGCATCAGAAGTTCTATTATTTAGGGTTCCACTGGCGGCTAAGTTGATTAGTTGCCTCGTTGAGGGGTTTACACCGTTATAAAAAGTTTGGACTTGAAGCCACAAGGGTAAACTGTGGTGTGGACACCTTCTCAAAAGATCCTTGTATCTCTTCCATGCATCGTATAATGTCTCTAAATCCATCTGCACAAAAGAAGAGATATCATTCCGTAATTTGGCCGTCTTGTCCGGTGGGAAATACTTTAATAAAAGTTTTTCGGTTATTTGCTCCCATGTAGTGATTGACCCTCATGGTAACGAGTTTAACCACTGTTTGGCTTTATTCCTTAATGAAAAGGGAAATAACCGAAGATGTATGGCATCACCAGAAACGCCATTTATTTTAAAGGTATCACAGAACTCTAAAAAGTTAGCTATATAAGTATTTGGGTCTTCATCCTGCAAACCATCAAATTGAACAAATTGTTGAATCATTTGTATAGTGTTAGGCTTTAATTCAAAATTATTATCAGCTATAGCAGGCCTAACAATACTCGATTCTGCTCCTGTTAAATGCGGTTTAGCGTAATCAAACATAGTACGTGGAGCATGATTTTCCTCCACATCATATGGTTGAGGATTATTCTCGTCCATCCCTTCAGTAGGATTGGATCTGCCTTCTTCCTCTCTTTCTGTGTAGTTTAGGGATCGCCTGATGTCTCGGTGATTCCTACGAGCAGTTGCTTCAATATCACTGTCATATACTAAAGGTCCTCTCAGGTTCCTTCTAGTCATAAATTAGAGGTACCTGAAAAGAAAAGAAAGAAAAGTTAGCAAAATTAAAATTTAACCTAAAAACAAAAAAAATAAATTGCAGAAAATAAAAATAATGGCTAAAGCAATAAAAATAGAGTTTCTTAATATTTTAGTTCCCCGGCAACGGCGTCAAAAACTTGATCGCTGTGAATCAGAGTCTTAAAATTTATAAAGAGAATGATCGAACCTGGAAACTAACTCTAACAAGATTAAAGGCAAGTGTACCTATCGAACAGTAGTATAGCTTAGGCAAAATCAGATTATCGAACCCAAAGGAACTAAAAGTACTAATACTAACTTTCTCTTTATTATTTAGCCTAAAATAAGTGAAGTTGTTTAATCTAAAATTAACGAATAACTAAGCTAAAGAAATAAGGAAAAAAAGAACGAATTGGGAAAATAACTTTAGGAAAAACTCAGTTGATTAAGATGATACCCTCAGGAAGAATCCACCTAGACTTCACTTGTTATTAAACCCTGAACCATATGATTTATTTACTTAATTTGATCCGTAAAACTCCCTAGCGTATATTAAATCCTCTCTCGAGGCGAATAACGTCTAACCCTAGGTTAATTAGTGGAACTCTCGTTCTCTTATAATAACCTCCTAGAATAGCAGTAAATCGATCTATGGACTCCCATATTAGGTTTTACCCTAATCTAGCAAAATCTCGTCACCCTATCTCTAGGCGTGTGATCAACTCCGCTTAATTATGCTAGATCTACTCTTAAGCAGGGTTTATTCCTCCTCCACCTAAGCACATCAAATTTGGATTAAGCATGCATTGTTAAGAACAAACTAAGTATTTATCAAATAATTTCAGAAAATAATAACAAAATCCATCATAGGTTTTATCCCCTTTAGGTATCTGAAGGATTTAGCTCATAACAAATAAAGAAAACATCTCAAGAGAAAAGATAAAACAAAATATAAGAAATCCCTAAATATTCCTGAAGGAATTGAAGGAGAGATTCACCATTTCGAGTAGAATTCCGGCTTCTTGAGATGGATCAACTGGCTATCTTCGAGTGATTCCCACAATTTTGACCTTTTCGGCTTGGCTCCTTGGCCTAGCTAACCGCCCCCTTTCAGCTGACACTTAGGGGGTTTATATAGGCTCTTGGAATGGGTTTCTTTGCCCCAATGTATCCAAATCCGAATGAAATTGTTCTTTGCCATGACAGGGGCACAACCATGTCACACGTCTGTATGACGAATGTTTGGGCTGTGTTTGGACTTTTAATTGAGGCACGGCCATGTAAATCAGGGTTCAGATCGTGTTCTAGATGAACGGCAAGGCACGACCGTGTGATCTTGGGCCCAAGCCTTGTTGAATTCGTTATATGGCCCATTTACTCTGTTTTGGGGCCGTTTTATGTTCTTCTCATCCTCGGGTGCTTTCCTGGGTATAAGACATGAAAAGAAAGGATTAAGAGCACCTTTTTACATAAATTGAGGGATAAATCATCCAAAAGCGTACAAAATATGGGATCAAAATATGTTACTTTTACGATTTATCAATGCCCCTATGGGCCGATTTACAAAAATGCCCCTATGGGCCAATTTGCTAGAATGCCTTAGTGGGCCGAACTATCAAGATGCTATAATAGGCCGATTCACCGTATTAATTCACTAGATAAATGGTTGTTATTTACATATGGATAATTTATTTTGTATGTGGTATTTTTACATATTGCATGAGATGGGAATAATTGCATGGAGAGCAGTGTAGCCTGGTGGCATAGCCATAATTTGTTCAATATTATGCTTACTTATGAATCCGGTGGCATGGCCACAATAATTATACATTATAGCAGCTTGACTGCAAATTGGTGTGAGCGGCGGGGTGGGTTGACTTGATCCCCACAGGTGTGATTGGCTGGTCGAGGGTGTGTTGGATGGATGGGATGGGTTGCATACATTTATTTCATTTTAATATTGTTATGTTAATGGGCTTCGATCCAAGATGATGCTATACGGGTTCAGGCCCAGCAGATGACAGTAAAGGGATTATGCACCGAGTTCTTGTAACTCACCCCTTTTTTCTTAACCCTTGCAGGTAATGCTCAGTGATGTAGACTTGGCCCATGGATGACTCGGTGGAGGCCATACTTTAGAAATGGTGTTTTCAAACTTTAGTAAATTTCATTTTCCGCTTTATTTCATTACTTTTACTATTTGGGTTTAAAGTTGTAATAAGGCCTCTGGGATAAACTTTAATTTGCTTTTATGTTTGGGACGTCTTTATTATCTTCCATGATTTGTTTTTAAAAAAGGGGATTTTCTAACATTATAAATAATAGTTTCCAAAATTGATTACCAAATGGATTTCATAACAAACTTGTATAAATAATTTAAGTCGGATTCTCTTTCAAATTATCAACGTCATTTTCAAAAGTCACGATTTTAAAGTTCACTTCCTCGATTTTTGATTCATCAATCAACCTCTCGAAATCAGTTGCATTTTATCAAATATTTACATCCAAACTTGTTTTCTTGACCATAATCAAATAACACTTACTTTAGAAAGATTCACTCATTATTTATACGTTTTCTTCATGTGACATGTCAGATCCGGTCATACCACATGGGCCGGGTTTGGGGTGTTACATTTTATGGTATCAGAGCCCGGTTACAAAACTCGACTGTGGTTTGGGTTCAAAAATGTTTTCTAAAAATGTTTAAAATTCGATTTATAAATACATGTCTTAGAGGAAGTATGGCACCACGGGTATCCGACACCAAGCCAGTAAGTTTTTATTCTCATTTTATGATTGTTATGGTATGACTGTAGAAATACTCTAGAACTTTTAGCTTTAGGAGCTGAAACTATAGAGATTGAGACTTTAGGATACGTATTACGAAAACAACTTTACTTCTTATACTCCATAAAACATTGTTTAATAAACATCAAATAGCATACTGATTCATAAGACTCGTAACCAGAATAAATTGACTTAGCAAACATGAGTGCTAGAGGACGTGGATGCGGTAAACGTGGTCGTGGTAGAGGCCGATGTGCTAGAGTTGTATCTAAGGCATCGGGACATATACCTAAAATGGATACACCTGCATCACCGGTGACTGAAGCTGGGTCACACGATCGAATGAGAGAGGACGACGCTCTGTCCCAAGCGATGTTGCGAGTTCTGGAAATGGTTGCTAGGGTAAGAACTGGGTCGGTAGCTCGTGGGTCGATATCGGAGCGACTCAGATTAAATGGGGCTGAAGTTTTTAGGGGTATTTTGGGTGTAGCCCCTAATGTAGTGGAGTATTGGCTTGAGGCAGTGGAGCGGATTATGGACCTCCTAGATTATATCGCCGAGCAGAAACTGAAAGGGGTGGTGTCATTGCTGAGAGACGAGGCGTATCAATGATGGCTCACTGTTCGGGAAGGCACTCAGGCTGATTGCATTACATGGGAATTCTTTAAGACAGCATTCCAAGGAAAATATGTCGGGGCTAGCTATGTGGATGCCCGAAGGAAGGAATTTCTGAACCTGGTCCAATGAGGTAAATCTGTGGCAGCATAGGAGGCGGAGTTTCTACGTTTGAGTCGGTATGCTTGGGGAATAGTACTGACTGATTATAAACGCTGTGTGCGTTTGAAGACGGGTTAAGTAATGAGTTGCGGGTACTGATAGCCCCACAGAAGGAGAGGAATTTTACTACTTTGGTGGAAAAAGCTAAGATAGTTGAGGAGGCTAAACACTCAGAAAGACAAAACCGAGACAAGGATATGGGCAAGAACAAGAGAGACTCTGGGTACTCAGGTCCTGCTAGAGTTTTCAGAAAAGACCTAGGAGTGAGGGGCCAGTTCGAGTGGGTGCTCCAGCTGCTATTAAATAGTTACAGCATTGTATGGATTGTGGAAAACTTCACTTGGGTGAATGCTGGAAGAGAACCGTTGGTTGTTTCAGATGTGGTTCCAAGGACCATTGGTTTAGGGATTGCCCTCGAGAGCCTGCCCAGGCTCAGGTAGTTTGTAACAGATTTGCACAGCTAGCTGGAGGCGCTCAGCAGCCGCCGAGAGGCCGTAGGCCAGGTCGATGTGGTAATGGCGTAGGACGAGGTCAGGGTGCACCGGATAGCGGTATCGGTAATAGGGGCAACACAGAGGCGAGGCAGCCAGGGTTGGTCTACGCGGTCAGACGTTGAGAGGATGGCGATGCACCTAACGTCATAACTAGTACATTTTTCATAGCTGATGTACCTATTACTGCTTTGATAGATATTGGATATACCCATTCGTATGTTGCTTGTGCTGTGTCTGGAACTTTGAATATTAGATCTGAGATTACTTCTAGGGAAACAACTGTGATTAGCCCTTTAGGACAGTCGGTGGTAGTAAATAAGTTGTATAGGGATGTGCCCTTAGAAGTCCAGGGGGAAATATTTCTGGTGGATTTGATGGAACTGCTATTCGGCGAGTTTGATCTTATATTGGGCATGGACTGGCTGGTTAAACACCGTGTGAACTTGGACTGTGCTGCAAAGCAGATGGTACTAAGAACTTCAAAGGACAAGGAAGTAATAATGATAGGCGAAAGAAGAAACTATCTGTCTAATTTGGTATCTGCTTTAAAGGCAGAAAAGTTGGTGCGAAAGGGATATGGAGCGTTCTTAGCCTTTATCAGTGCTTTGGATGCCAAAGAGTTGTCGATAGAGAGTGTTAGAACGGTGAAAGAGTTTTCAGACATCTTTCCCGAGGAGTTTCCAGGATTACCTCCGGATCAGGAGGTAGAGTTTGGTATTGAGCTGTTGCCAGGGACGGCTCTGGTGTCCATTGCTCCTTATAGAATGGCGCCGAATGAGCTTACGGAACTTAAAGCTCAGATCCAGTAATTGTTGGATCGTGGATTTATTCGACCAAATGTGTCACCGTGGGGAGCGCCAGTTTTGTTCGTTAAGAAAAATAATGGGATGATGCGTATGTGCATTGATTATAGACAATTGAATAAGTTGAAAATCAAGAACAAGTATCCGTTACTGAAGATTGATGATCTGTTTGATCAACTGCTAAGAGCTTCGATTTTCTCGAAGATAGACTTTAGATCGGGATATCACCAGCTTAAAGTTAAGGAGGCGGATATTCACAAGACTATGTTCCGAACTCGTTATGGGCATTATGAGTTCTTAGTGATGCAGTTCGGGTTGACAAATGCACCAGCTGCATCTATGGACATGCTGAATCGGGTCTTCCAACCCTATCTAGACCGGTTTGTGCTGGTGTTCATAGATGACATCTTGGTGTACTCAAAGACTGAAGAGGAGCATGATTCGCATTTACGGGTTGTATTGCAAATATTAAGGGAGAAGCAACTGTATGCCAAATTCAGTAAGTGTGAATTTTGGTTGAAGGAGGTGACCTTTTTGGGGCATGTTGTGTCTGCCGCGAGAATTAGAGTTGATCCCCGGAAGGTCGAGGAGGTATTAGATTGGAAGCCATCGAAATCAGTGGCTGAAATTCAGAGTTTTCTTGGTTTGGCTGGGTATTACAGGCGGTTCGTTGAGGGGTTTTCGTTAATTACTGCACCCCTAACTAAGCTGTTGCGTAAGGGAGTACCGTTTGTGTGGTCAGATAAGCAACAAGAGAGCTTTGAGAAATTGAAGAAGATTCTGACAGAAGTACCGGTATTGATTCAGCCTGAAGCTGGTAAGGATTGTGGTTTATTGTGATGCGTCACACACGGGCTTAGGATGTGTGTTGATGCAAGGGGGAAAAGTGGTGGCTTATGCATCTCGTCAATTAAGACCGCATGAGATAAACTATCCCACGCATGATTTAGAGTTAGCTGCAGTGGTGTTTGCTCTGAAGATAAACTATCCCACGCATGATTTAGAGTTAGCTGCAGTGGTGTTTGCTCTGAAGATATGGAGACACTATCTGTATGGTGAGAAGTCAATTATCTACACGGACCATAAGGGTTTGAAGTACCTCCTTACCCAGAAGGAGTTGAACTTAAGACAGCGGAGGTGGATAGAACTGTTGAAAGATTATGACTTCTCAATCGAGTATCATCCAGGAAAAGCTAACGTAGTGGTGGATGCGTTAAATAGTAAAGTGATATCGAATTTGAGAGCAATGTTCGCTCATCTCAGCCTTTATGAAGATGGTAGCCCGTTAGCCGAACTTCAGGTGAAGTCTGCTTGGGTAAGTCAGATTAAGGAAAAGCAGTTATTAGATGAAAGGTTGGGTTCTCGATGTCAGCAAGTGGAAGGTGGTGAGATAAGGGATTTTGGATTAAATAGTGATGGAGTATTGTGTTTCCGTGGAAGAGTTTGTATGCCCATGGATACGAAATTGAGGCAAATGATTCTGCGTGAGGCGTTTAGTAGCCCATATGCTATGCACCCCGGGGGAAATAAGATGTAGTGAGACCTCCGTGGGCAGTATTAGTGGCCAGGGTTGAAGAGGGAGGTTACCGACTTCGTGAGCAAGTGCTTGACATGTCAGCAGGTGAAGGCAGAACATCAACTGCCATCAGGGTTACTGCAACCGGTGAAAATTCCATTATGGAAATGGGAAAGGATAACGATGGACTTTGTTAGTTGGTTACCTTTAACGCCTACTAAGAAAGATTCAGTATAGGTTATAGTGGATCGATTAACGAAGATTGCTCATTTCCTACCTGTTCGTACGGATTATTTGTTGTAGAAGTTGGCCAAGTTGTATGTAGTAGAGATCGTGAGATTGCATTGGGTACCGATGTCTATCATATCAGACAGGGATCCTAGATTTACATCACAGTTTTGGAAGGCTTTACATGAAGCTTTGGGTACAAGCCTAAATTTCAGCACGGCGTTTCATCCATAGACTGATGGTTAGTCGGAGAGAGTAATCCAAATTTAAGAAGACATGTTAAGAGGCTGTGTGATCGACTTTAGGGGTAGTTGGGCTTGACATGTCAGCAGGTAAAGGCAGAACATCAACTGCCGTCAGGGTTGCTACAACCGGTGAAAATTCCATTATGGAAATGGGAAAGGATAACGATGGACTTTGTTAGTGGGTTACCTTTAACACCTACTAAGAAAGATTCAGTATGGGTTATATTGGATCGGTTAACGAAGACTGCTCATTTCCTACCTGTTCGTACGAATTATTCATTACAGAAGTTGGCCAAGTTGTATGTTGCAGAGATCGTGAGGTTGCATGGGGTACCGATGTCTATCATATCAGACATGGATCCTAGATTTACATCACGATTCTGGAAGACTTTACATGAAGCTTTAGGTACAAGACTAAATTTCAGCACGGCGTTTCATCTACAGACTGATGTTCAGTCGGAGAGAGTAATCCAGATTTTAGAAGACATGTTAAGAGGCTGTGTGATCGACTTCAGGGGTAGTTGGGCTTAACATGTCATCAGGTGAAGGCGGAACATCAACTGCCGTCAGGGTTGCCTTTAACGCCTACTAAGAAAGATTCAGTATGGGTTATAGTGGATCGGTTAACGAAGACTGCTCATTTCCTATCTGTTCATACGGATTATTCGTTGCAGAAGTTGGCCAAGTTGTATGTAGCAGAGATCGTAAGGTTGCATGGGGTACCGATGTCTATCATATCAGACAGGGATCCTAGATTTACATCACGGTTTTGGAAGGCTTTACATGAAGCTTTGGGTACAAGACTATATTTCAGCACGGTGTTTCATCCACAGACTGATGGTCAGTCGGAGAAAGTAATCCAGATTTTAGAAGACATGTTAAGAGGCTATGTGATCGACTTCAGGGGTAGTTGGGCTTGACATGTCAGCAGGTGAAGGCAGAACATCAACTGCCATTAGGGTTGCTGCAACCGGTGAAAATTCCATTATGGAAATGGGAAAGGATAACGATGGACTTTGTTAGTGGGTTACCTTGAACGCCTACTAAGAAAGATTCAGTATGGGTTATAGTGGATCGATTAACGAAGATTGCTCATTTCCTACCTGTTCGTACGGATTAGTTGTTGTAGAAGTTGGCCAAGTTGTATGTAGTAGAGATCGTGAGGTTGCATTGGGTACCGATGTCTATCATATCAGACAGGGATCCTAGATTTACATCACAGTTTTGGAAGGCTTTACATGAAGCTTTGGGTACAAGCCTAAATTTTAGCACGGCGTTTCATCCATAGACTGATGGTCAGTCAGAGAGAGTAATCCAAATTTAAGAAGACATGTTAAGAGGTTGTGTGATCGACTTTAGGGGTAGTTGGGCTTGACATGTCAGCAGGTAAAGGCAGAACATCAACTGCCGTCAGGGTTGCTACAACCGGTGAAAATTCCATTATGGAAATGGGAAAGGATAACGATGGACTTTGTTAGTGGGTTACCTTTAGCACCTACTAAGAAAGATTCAGTATGGGTTATATTGGATCGGTTAACGAAGACTGCTCATTTCCTACTGTTAAATCTGCAATTATTCATTCATGAGTAATTTGGACAAGTTGTATGTTGCAGAGATCGTGAGGTTGCATGGGGTACCGATGTCTATCATATCAGACATGGATCCTAGATTTACATCACGATTTTGGAAGACTTTACATGAAGCTTTAGGTACAAGACTAAATTTCAGCACGGCGTTTCATCCACAGACTGATGTTCAGTCGGAGAGAGTAATCCAGATTTTAGAAGACATGTTAAGAGGCTGTGTGATCGACTTCAGGGGTAGTTGGGCTTAACATGTCATCAGGTGAAGGCGGAACATCAACTGCCGTCAGGGTTGCCTTTAACGCCTACTAAGAAAGATTCAGTATGGGTTATAGTGGATCGGTTAACGAAGACTGCTCATTTCCTATCTGTTCATACGGATTATTCGTTGCAGAAGTTGGCTAAGTTGTATGTAGCAGAGATCATAAGGTTGCATGGGGTACCGATGTCTATCATATCAGACAGGGATCCTAGATTTACATCACGGTTTTGGAAGGCTTTACATGAAGCTTTGGGTACAAGACTATATTTCAGCACGGTGTTTCATCCACAGACTGATGGTCAGTCGGAGAAAGTAATCCAGATTTTAGAAGACATGTTAAGAGGCTGTGTGATCGACTTCAGGGGTAGTTGGGCTTGACATGTCAGTAGGTGAAGGCAGAACATCAACTACCGTCAAGGTTGCTGCAACCGGTGAAAATTCCATTATGGAAATGGGAAAGGATAACGATGGACTTTGTTAGTGGGTTGCCTTTAACGCCTACTAAGAAAGATTCAGTATGGGTTATAGTGGATCGATTAACGAAGACTGCTCATTTCCTACCTGTTCGTACAGATTATTCATTGCAGAAGTTGGCCAAGTTGTATATAGTAGAGATCGTGAGGTTGCATGGGGTACCGATGTCTATCATATCAGACAGGGATCTTAGATTTACATTACTGTTTTGGAAGGCTTTACATGAAGCTTTGGGTACAAGACTAAATTTCAGCATGACGTTTCATCCACAGACTGATGGTTAGTCAGAAAGAGTAATCCAGATTTTAGAAGACATGTTAAGAGGCTATGTGATCGACTTCAGGGGTAGTTGGGAAGATTTTCTACCATTGGCAGAGTTTGCATACAACAACAGCTATCAATCCAGCATCCAGATGGCACCCTACGAGGCGTTGTATGGTCGTAGGTGTCGTACTCCTATTTGCTGGACTGAGCTGGGGGAGCGACAATTATTGGGTCCTGAGTTGATCTCGGAGAAGGAGGAAAAAGTTAAGGTAATTCGAGCTCGGTTAAAAGAAGCTTCGGACAGACAGAAATCGTACGCGGATCTGAAGCGTAAGGATATAGAGTTCTCTACGGGAGATCAAGTCTTTCTGAAGGTCTCACCTTGGAAAAAGATCTTAAGGTTTGGGCGGAAAGGCAAGTTAAGCCCTAGGTTCATCGGACCATACCATGTACTGAAGCGTGTTGGGCCAGTGGCTTATCAGCTAGAGTTACCTCCGGAGTTAAGTCAGATACATAGCGTATTCCATGTCTCGATGTTAAGGCGTTATCGTTCGGATCTGTCTTATGTTGTACTAGTAGAGGAAGTTGAGTTAAGACCTAACTTGTCTTTTGAAGAAGAGCCAGTGCAGATTTTAGATCGGGATATTAAGGTGTTGAGAAGGAAGTCAGTTCCATTAGTTAAAGTATTATGGCGTAATCATGGGACAAAGAAAGCTACATGGGAGCCAGAGGACACGATCCGGCAGCAATACCCTCATCTCTTTTAATCAGGTAAATTTCGAGGCCGAAATTTCATTAAGGGGGTGGAATTGTAACATCCTAAAATTTAGAATTTTATGTTTTTTTTCTTTATTACCATGCGATAGGCTAGTTAAAATGTTAATTGTGTATGTTTAGGGGTCCTAAGAAGGCTCGGGGGTTGAGTTGGGCCTTAGCAAAATTTTTATATTTAAGTACTTTAAGGAGTGGCATCAAAGCTTAAGGAAATAAGAGTGTATTTTGCTAGCACAAGTGGAGCACATGGTGGAGTGGTGTGGTGTCAAGTGGAGAGCATGAAAGGAAAGGGTTCGAATCCCATTTATTGCAAAATTTTGGATTTATTTTTGTGTTTCTTTCCAAAGTGTCAGCCATGGCATTAATAAAGGAAAGGATGACTTTTCAAATTATGGAAAGAAGACTAAGGAATATGGAAAGGAGGAAAGCAAGGGAAAAAGAAGGAAAAAAATTAAGAAAAGGGATAAGGTGGGGGGAACATGTTGGCCGAATATTATGAGTTGCCTAAAGGAAAGAATTTTGGTCAACACTCATCTTTTTGGTAAAAATGATACACGGTTTTTTTAAGAGAAAAGAGGAGCCGAATTTTCCTATCCTATTTGCAAGTTTGAGCATGAAAAGCTTATTTTCTCTTTTGAACATTTTTTTGTGCTCTTTTCCAACTTTTTTTTCCTTTGTTGCCAAAACACAAAATGATCAAAACACTCAAATCATTTTGTTCACTTTTTCCTTTGTATTAGCCGAACTATCTAACATATTTCTTTTTCCTCTCTTCTTTTCTTTTGACCATTTCATCAACCTTTCTCTCTTTTCTTAAATCGACATCAATTTGTGGTCAAATCTTCTTTGTTCATTTCTCTCCATAGCCGAACCTACTAATACCCTACCTCTTCACTTTTGTTTTCTCTTTCATGTTGGGCACTTTCTTCTTTGACCGAATCGGTAAGTGACCTTATTCCCCTCTTTTCATTTTCATTTCTTTTCTTCCTAGCCGAATATGTATGTCCATTACTATACGGCTATTACACTTTGTTCCTAAATCGAAACATTACTCTCTCCTACACTCTCATATTGTGATCAATTTTTTTTCGTAGTATTATAGTGGGTGGCCGAATATCATCCTTTGCGATTCATCTCTAGTCATAAGTCCAATTGGTGGAAGTTGGATCTATTATTATTAAGGTAAGGAGTTTCTTTATGGATTATTCGATCTCGCTCATTGCTCGATTAGATTGCTAAATGGAATGATGGATTTGACTAATCGGTTATTATAGGGACTAAATCGCACGTTCTTATTCACTCGTTGATCCTTCGGATATAGTGGTAAGCCAAATCCTATCCCTAAACAACTGCTTTCTCATAGTAGTATTTTACTAACCGAGACTTTTTCAATGGAGGCAAGTGGTAACGAGTTGAAAGGAAAAGCGATAGGAGAACACAAAAGGAGTGGATTTGCAATTCCTACTTCTATCCGGTGAGAATAGAAAAATCGTGGTCGTTCACGATTCTAAGGGTAAGCATTCTATTAGATCGTCTGTTTTAGATTTGGAATAATAAATCTCGTTTGTTGGATTAATCGAGTGTAATGGCGATTTAGGTGCCGACGATCAAGAAGGTATAGTCCTTACCGTAATCAGGTGTGTAATCTCACATCGAATTCCCATAAATCTATGATTTATCATGATGATTAGAAAAATCGATCGATGTTGCTTAAGAACTTAATAACGATAAACTGGTATGAATCAAGTAATTTTCTTAAACATTGTTAATACTAGGATCTGTCAGAATCGTTGTTTATTTAGTAGAATTACAAAAATACCCTTACGGGCTGAATTACGAATATACCCTCAACGGGCCATTTTATCAAAATACCTTAATGAGCCGAATTGTTTAATTACCTTTAAAGTATCGATTTACCAAAATGCCCCTATGGGCCGATTTACAGAAATGCCCCTATGGGCCGATTTGCTAGAATGCCTTAGTGGGCCGAACTATCAAGATGCTATAATAGGCCGATTCCCCATATTAATTCACTAGATAAATGGTTGTTATTTACATATGGATAATTTATTTTGTATGTGACATTTTTACATATTGCATGGGATGGGAATAATTGTATGGAGAGTAGTGTAGCCTGGTGGCATAGCCACAATTTGTTCAATATTATGCTTACTTATGAATCTGGTACCTACGAACTTAATATGTTAGGAAGCTTACTTTGTGTTATTTTCCTACGTTTTATAGAGAATCAAAGCTAGCCTAGATTCGGGAGTCTTCGGGAACATCATGGCACTATCAAACGTCTAATTGGTACTTTTAAGTTGTGTATATATAGTATATGACATGTATAGACTAGTTGTGGTACTTTGGTTGTGAGTATAGCCATGAGAGTTCGCTTCTAAATGTATATGTGTTGTTTTGTATATATAGCCATGAGTGATGGCATATTTTAGTATGTTTTGGTATAAATGTGGTTATGGTTTTATAATTGCTCAAATAGTTATATTTTGAGTTTGGAAATGATTTACATGGTGTGATTGAAATTGATAATTTGAGAAGTTATGTGCTTGTGAATTTATGCTTAATGATATAAGTGTTGAATAGGTAGTTGGCATTGATTTGGTATTGAATTTGGTTGAAATGGATATAGTATGAATTGTGTATTTGGTTGATAATTTTGGATGCCTATTGTATGATGAAATGGTACCATTTTGGTTGTTTAGGTGAGCATGAGAAAGGGTGGCAACTTGGCCTTGCAAATTACCTATTTTTGTCCACATGGGAAGAGACACGGGCGTGTGTCTTGGGCGTGTGTTTCAGCCGTGTGCGACACACAGTCATGCTACACAGCCGTGTGTCCCCTGGTGTTGAAATTGAATTGAAGTCAATTTGCTCTACACGGCCTCACACACGAGCCTGTGACTGGCCGTGTGGAACAAGTCAGTATACCCCCTAAATGGCACACGGGCGTGTGACTTGGCCGTGTTGCATAAGTCAGTATACCCTACAGGATTGGCACGGCCTAGCACACGGCCTAGCACACGGGCGTGTGTGGCCATTTCGAAGGGCACACGGGCTAGACACACGGGCGTGTGGTCAGCCGTGTGACCCAAGTCAGTATGTATGCCCTGTTTTCACATGGCCTGGGACACGGGCGTGTCTGAAGCCGTTTAAGGCATATGGCCTATTCACACGGGCGTGTGACCCTTGTATGTTTGAAAAATTTCTAAGCTTTCCAAAATTTTTGTATGTTATCGGTTTAGTCCTAGACCACTTCTAAAGTATGTTTAAGGCGTCGTAGGCCCATATAAGGGACAATATGATTATGATTGAATGGTGTTTGAAAATGGATGCATAAATGTAAGAGTTATGTATGTTAAATGGTATGTATTGGTCGATAATACCTCGTAACCCTATTCTGACCGTGAATACGGGTGAGGGGTGTTACATAGAAATAGGCACTCCTTGTAATCTCACAATTTCAGCAATGTACAGTTCAGCTAGCTTGTCAAGTGAGTAATCGGTACGTACCGGAATAAAATGAGCCGATTTCGTCAATCTATCAACAACGACCCAAACGACATTTTTCTTTTTTGAAGTCAAAGGTAAACCCATCACGAAGTCCATCGTAATTCTATCCCATTTCCACTCAGGTACCATCACTGGCTGAAGTAAACCCGAAGGTACTTGGTGTTTGACCTTTACTTGTTGACAAACCAAACATCTCGAAAAAAACTCTGAAATATCCTATTTCATACCTGACCACCAATACAATTTCTTCAAATCATTATACATTTTTATACCACCTGGATGCACAGATAGGCAACTATTAGTCACCTCATGGAGAATTTTCTGAATAAGTTCATCATTTTTCAATACACAAATTCTACCTCGAAGCATCAAACAATCATTGGATCCGATATGAAAATCTGAATCACTACTCGATTCACAATGAACTCTTTTGGTTTGCAAATCACTATGACCTTTCTAAGCTTCGCAAATTTGTTGAAGGAATAACAGTCTAGCTCTCAACACCGCTAGAACAGAATCATCATTGGATAAGGTCAACCTCGTATTCATAGATCTTAAAGCAAACAAATTCTTTCTACTCAACGCATCTGCGACTACATTTGCCTTACTCGGGTGATAGTCAATCACTAGTTCATAATTCTTCAGTAACTCGAGCCATCTCCGTTGCCGCAAGATCAAATCTTTTTGAGTCATCAAATACTTCAAACTCTTGTGGCACTTCTCACCGTACAAATGATGAGGCCGAATTTTCAAAGCAAAAACAATAGTGACCAATTCCAAATCGTATGTCAGATAATTCTTCTCATGTGGTTTCAGCTGTTCCGAGGCATAAGCTATCACTTTGCCCTCTTGCATCAACATACATCCTAATCCATTCAGTGACGCGTCACTATAAATCACAAATTCTTTTCCTGATTCAGGTTGTACTAAAAGCGGCGCCTCAGTCAATAATGCCTTCAACTTCTCAAAACTTTGCTGACATTTTTGGGTCCATTCAAATTTGACACCTTTTTGCAGTAACTTTGTCATAGGAGTAGCAATCATCGAAAATCCTTTAACAAATCGTCGGTAATATCCAGCTAAACCTAAAAAACTTCTAACTTTAGATACATTCCTTGGCGGTTTCCAATCAAAAATTGCCGAAATCTTACTTGGATCAACTCGAATATCATGACCTGAAATGATATGTCCCAAAAATCTTACTTCTCAGAGCCAAAACTCACTGTTACTGAATTTAACAAACAACTTCTTATCTCTCAAAATCTGCAACATAATTCTCAAGTGCTCGGCATGCCCAGACCCATCCCGAGAATAAATCAAAACATCATCGATGAACACAACCATGAACTTATTTAAGTGTGGTCGAAAAATTCGATTCATCAAGTCCATAAAAATAGCAGGAGCATTAGTTAGTCCGAAAGGCATAACAAGAAACTAATAATGCATGTACCTTCTCCTAAAAGTAGTTTTCGGCACATCCAACTCTTTAACTCTCAACTGGTAGTAGCCAGACCTCAAATCAATCTTTGAAAATACTGTTGCCCCTTTCAAATGATCAAACAAGTCATCTATCCTCAGTAGAGGATACTTGTTCTTTATAGTCACCTTGTTGAGCTGTCGGTAATCGATACAAAGCCTCATAGATCCGTCTTTGTTCTTTACGAACAATACTGGAGCACCCTAGGAAGAATAACTCGGTCTCGCAAAACCCTTATTTGTCAACTCTTGCAACTGAGTCCTTAACTCTTTCAATTTGGTCGGAGCCATTCTATACGGAGCAATAGATATCAGCGAGGTCCCTGGTACTAAGTCAATACCAAACTCAACTTCTCTAACTGGTGGTAACCCAGACAACTCTTCCGGGAACACATCCGGATATTCACAAACTATCAGCACTGATTCCATTCTCAATTCAGACACTTTTGTATTCAACACATAAGCTAGATAGGCTTCATAACCTTTTCTCACACATCTTTGGGCAGACATCAAAGAAATCATAATAGGTACCTCACCCGACTCATCTGAATCAATCCGAAGAATTTCACCATTTTCACATTTCAGTTCAATAATCTTTCTTTTACAGTTTACTACGGCATCATGCCATGTCAACCAATCCATACCCAAAATAACATCGAATTCATCAAATGGAAACAACATTAAATCAGCCAGAAAATAGTGAACACGAATCATCGAGGGACAATTCTTTCAAACGCTATCAACTAATACATGTTTGTCTAAGGGGTTTGACACTCTAACCACAAACTCAGTAGACTCAACTGGCAAGCTCTTACTAGCTACTAAATTCACACAAACATAAGAATGAATCAATCCAAGATCGGTCAATGCAATAACATTAGTATCATAGAGAGAAAAAGTACAGTAATAACATCGGGAGATGTTGCTTCTTCTCGAGCACGAATGGCATAAGCTCTAGCAGGTGCTCGAGCTTTGGATCTCACTGATGTATCTTTCGTCGCACCTTTACTACTAGCTCCATTTTTAGTATTTCTCGATGGCCTTACCCTATTAGTAGTATTATTCGGCCTCGCACTCTAAAATTTTTCTTTCTCAGTCATCTTAGGACAATCTCAGATAAAATGCTCTTGAGAAACACACTTAAAGCAAGCTCGGTCATCTCTGTGTGAATACCTCGCTAAAACATTCGAACGGGAATACATTTTTTAGATTTCTTTAACTGAGATGGAAATGACTTACTCATCGGTCTTTTCCTCAAATCTTTAGCTTCAAGATTAGCTTTCCTCTTTTCTTTATTCAACTCTTCGGCCTTACAAGCCCGTTCAACCAATACCACAAATTCTTTCAGCTTTAAGATCCCAACTAACACACAGATATCGTCATTCAATCCATCCTCAAATCTCTTGCATATGATAGCCTCGGTGGAGACACACTCCCGAGCATATTTACTAAGTCTGACGAATTTTCGCTCATACTCAGTAACTAACATCCAGCCTTGCTTCAGCTTAAGAAATTCTTTATGTTTCTGATCAATGAACCGTTGACTAATGTATTTCTTTGGAACTCCTCTTGAAAGAAATCCCATGTAACCCTCTCCCTTGGTACCACCGATACTAGCATATTTCACCAGTGATATGAAGAATCTCTCAGAAGCGAGATGACACACTTTAAACACTTGTCCAGTGTGCAAGATAGTTCATCAAATACCCTGATGGAGTTTTCAAGCCAAAACTCGACTCTCTCAGGATCATCATCCACATTAGCTCTGAAATTTTTAGCCCCGTACTTTCGGATCTTATCAACCGAGGGCTTGTTCATTCTTACAAATTCCATACCTTACGGAACTACGGGAACCGGTCGAAGAATAGTTGGGGGTGGAGGAGGTTGGGCATTGGATTTGTTCAAACAAATTCCGTATACCACTCATTCATCATGTGGAGAAAGGCTTCCCTAACCCCTTCTTCCTGACTAACTGTAGGAGGTCTACTATCAGACGGCGCTGCCCCTTGAGCGAGAGCCGGCACATTACTTTCAACTTCATCAGCCTTAACTCGATTGGGATCCATTTACTATATGAAAACACAATTTAAAATTGTCAGGAGTCATCACTCTATCACAACTCATTTATGGCATGTATAGCTAGACTCTTACACACACTATGTTAGACTGATAATTAACTAAACTGTAGCTCTGATACCTCTAAATATAACACCCCTTACTCATATTCGATGCCGTAATAGGGTACGAGGCATTACCAGACTTAAACTCGAGCAAACATACAAAATCGAGACGTAAATTTCCATCCAAATTTAAAACTTTCCACATACATTCATATCGTCCTTAAAACGAGCCTACGAGGCTCAATACATACATTGGAAGTAGTTCAGGACTAAACCGGGAACTTTAGAAAATTATACAACACTTAGAAATGTTTTCACTAAAATAGGGGTCACACGCCCGTATGGTCCAAGGGACACGCCCGTGTAACCCTTAGACACACTCGTGCTACAAGCTGTGTTCAAAATAGAGAGCTCTCTGACTTGTGCCACATGATCGTGCCACACGCCTGTATGCTAGGCTGTGTGGTCGATTTAATTTTTATTATATTTCATAAAATAGGTGTAGAGCGGCCAGGGCACACGCCCGTGTTTAAGGTCGTGTCGTCTACACGACTGAGACACATGCCCGTGTGCTCAATACTGAGCATTCTGTTTTGCAACAATTAAGGTGCAGAGGACACACGGCTGAAACACATGCCCGTGGGGCAGACCGTGTGTCGCACACGGCCTAGACACACGCCCGTGTGTCTACCGGTGTGGACAAAAATAAGGCTATTTACCAAGCCATTTTGCCACCCTTACTTGCACCAACCTATACACCAACAAGCAACACCAATCCAAGCATATACATACAACCAAATTAGCCACAAACAAGATATCAATACATCATTCACATGCTATCATTTATCATACACAAACATCACATATATCTCGACCTAAATCATGCAATTTCCCACATCCATGAAAAGCATCATCATATGCATATATATATATACACTTAAACCAATATTAGCCAACACATTTGGCTAAATCAATTTTGACACATAACAAAATGACCAAGTCCCTATACATTTCATAACTCAAAATACTTGAATTCATTGGTACCAAAATAATCGTTGTAGATAGTGTGAATGGATCTCCGACAATTTCGGGTCCCCGAGTTGGCTTGGTGACTCTATAAGACAAGGAAAAAAGAAAGGGGAGTAAGCTATATAGTTTAGTAAGTTCCTATGCAAATAATAAGCATGATAATCACACATGTAACATACAAATAACATGATAAGGTTGGCATAAATGGTATTTAGGTCTCTTAATCATAACTTACTCATTCATAAACTTACCGAGGGTTCATCACATATTGAGCTCATTATTCAATGATTTTTACGTACGTACCTGTACCAACTCGCAACATAACCATAACCTTTTACAACTTTGACATTCTTCTTAGTTCCAAGCCAATTTTTGCAGTTTCACCAATTCATACTATTCCCAATTTTTATTCAATTTAATCATTTTTCAGTACAACCAATCTTAATATAGTAATTCGAGTCAAATAATCATATGTAGCTTTCTTTGATAATTTAACATGCCAAAAAATGAAAATATGTAAAAATATATAATTAGTTGAGTTATAGAATTACAAATCAAAAATTTCGAGCTATTCAACAGTGGTTTTAGCTTTTCCATTTGCTCTTGAGGAATCTAGGTCGATCATAGCTACGAATTAACATAAACATATAATACCATCAGTATTCAACCCAATTCAAAATTAATTGTCATTTCATATACTTTTTATTTTATTTTATTCAATTTAGTCATTAAAACTGAAACAAGCATAACTTTCAATTCTAAGCTTCAATTTACAATCCAACTTCACTTTCATCCAGTATAAAATCTCATACAGCTCTACAAGTTATTCACCTTAATTTTTCAGGTGTAAAATCTAAAAACTAACTTCACAATCTAGTCTTTTTTTCATGTCTACACTCAAAATCTATCAATCTAACATAAATAACATAGAGAAATCATTAATGAAAACTTTATAAAACCATAATAGTTTTACAAATTAATACACTGTTAGGCTAGATTAAGCTTCCATGGTCTCAAAAACCTAAAATTTGCAAGGAAATAACTGAATTGCACTAGCCAATTTTGTTGCCAAAGCTTGAAATCCCTAAAGCAAATTTTTCTCTATTTCTTTTCTTTTTTTCGAGCATGGAAGGTTGGAAAACACCATCTTCTCTCACCTTCCACTAAACCTATTTATTACTTGTTTTGTTTTGTTTTGTTTTTTAAAAAATAATAATAATCATTCACAGCCCACTTACCGTCCACTAAGCTTTATTTCAACATAATCTAATTGATATTTTAAGCCTTTCGATTAATTACAACTTAAGTCCCTTTAGTTATTCTCTAATTAAAATCTAAAGAAATTGGACTTTACAATTTAGTCATTGGATTAGATCAAATGTTCCAATTAACTAAATTACTTATCCTTAATTCTATTTATTTATAAAATAACTCCGTAAATTTTTTTATTAATTATTTACGAACTCATTTCACTAAAATGAGGACCCAAAACCATAATTTTTGACACTGCATCAAAAAAAAATGGATGTGCCACCTTCCCTATCAACCAAAAAGGGAAAAAACAAGACGACAAGAGAACCGAAAAGCCAAGGTCAGGGTGAGATGCCTGACTCAGAGTTCGTGGTGGGATGGTTGCATGAGGTGCAACCAAGTTATGAAGCTTATGCTAGGAGACATGGTGTGCGGATGCCACAGTTTTCACCATGTAAGTATGAGCCCATGCAATTTTGAGGGCAATCAAAAGAAGAAGGAGAAGAAGAAGAAAAGAGGATATAGATGAAGGCTTCCCACCTATGTACAAATTTGAGGAGGTGTTCTAACCTGAACGACCTTTGACTAAGGGTATCAAACTTCGTAGCCCAACCCAAGATGACACAACCCATTCATCGGGTGGGCATACTACAAAGTAGGCTGTCGAAAGAAGAGACAAAGGGATGAAGATGATTGAGTCATTGGAATCCGATTTCAATGAAGATTATAAAAAAATTTTATTGTTGTTTTCGAGATTGTAAATAATTAACTTTGATGATATTTCTTTTATTTTTCTACTTTGTAATAGGATTTCTTCAGTTTACTTTTGTTAAATAACTTCAAAAAAAAATTGTTTCCATATAGGCACCTCATATGAAAATGCATGACTATTTCAAGTGAAACATTCAAGAGTAGAACATCCCAACTACTCCTCCCTGCACCAGCACGATGAAAAAGGGAAGTTCTCACTCTTATCTTTAGTTGGGGCACATTAGGGAAAATGTGCAATCTAAAGTGTGGAAGGTTACATAGGAATTTTTATGCTTGCTTTGTTGTTGTTTTTTGCATTTTTTTTTCTTTCTATTTTCGTTAAATTTTTTTTTTTTTTTGCATGGTTCTTGAGCTTGCAATAATGCAAGCAATTGGTTAGGAGCATGTTAACAGGAATTGGTAAATTTGGCATGATAGTAAAATATTCTAGGCTTTTCAAATTAGACTAGTTAGTCTTCTCTATTACAATGTAGAATCGGTGAAAGTAGTTAAGTATACCAAATGATAAATGATTGCATAGAAAGGCATGTATGTTTGTCTTGAACTGTAGAAATGCTGAGATGCCTAGAGATGACCTAAGGCATTGTTTAGTTAAAGCTAGAGCCTAAAAACCTAACCTTATGCATGAGCACCTTAGTATCAATATTTGAGCCTTAATACACTTTTTGATGAACCTCAATATGAAACCATGAACTAAAAAGTAATGTATACTTGTCTTTTTCTTGGTCCCATATTTATCTAATGCACAAACATAGACATTTGGCCATAGATGTTGAGGGTTAGGTAGATACATAATGCAGGTTTCAAAAGAATTAGAGTGAAAAGGTAAGAAACGGTATGATATAGTAAGTATAGGATTTTTCTGCCTCTGGACGTACTAACGTCCAGGTGTGAATACTACTACAAGATATATGGAAATAAGGTGGTGTCCGCAAGTATACGGGTCAAGATGTAATATAGTTTTTACAATGAAATAGGTGAGTACTTCGAGGATCGTACACAAGGGAGGCAAAAGTACTAAATTAATTCTAACCTAAATGCAAATAGATCTAATTAGTATTTTAAACAAATTATATTACGATAAAACATAAAATAAAGATTTTTGGGTTTTATAAATAAGGAAATAAAAATAACAAAAACCTAAATAAAAAGTACTTCGGAAAGCTAATTTATAAACTTAATCAATTCTAGGCATGGGTGATTAGCTCGCTTCAATGGTCATAGCTAATTCCTATTTCAGGTTTTTACTTAATCAACTAGTTGTTACCCTAGTAAGATCTCTCGATCTTCCACTAAATTAATGAGTCGGCAAGAACTACTTATCTCTCGACCTCATAGTCCAAACCAATTGAAGGCTAAGGTGTTCACGGACATGCCATACCAATTTTGGGTTAATTCTTACCTAAATGGCTTTCTAGGGTCGTCAAGCCTAGGATTTAAGTTCTTCCTCTCCAAAACAGCTGGTCCATTGAGAAAACCCAACATAGTAATTCATTAATCACACCTCCACTCACTAATCTACTATAAGAGGATTAGTTCCTCATGGATCTCATGAACACAATAAACTTGAATATAAGGATAAAAATAAAGAACAAATCAAGAGTAGAGTTAGAGAATTCTATTTGTATTTGATAGATGAAATGCAAAAAATCCACTAATGTTTGATCGCGTTTACAAACCACGTTCTCTAAAGAACACAAATAAAAATAAACCTAAAGCCTAAAGGGAAGAAAAACTGAAAACTAAAGTTACAAAGAAAACCTAAAGTATCAAAAGATGTCCTTAAACAAGTGCTAAATAAGCCCATTTATAGATTTAAGGTAGTCATCGTCCTCAACCCTAGCCTAGCTAATGTTCTCATGTTTAATTTCCATTGTGCAGACCAAAACGCCTCTGATTCGTAACTATTCTCGTACAGTGCCGGTGTCATGACACCCTAGTGTCTGTGTTGCAACATCAAAAGTAATATGCTCAGGTTCAGGGCAACTTCAAGGGTGTGTCATGACATCCCTTGTAACACCCCTAACCCGTATATGTTGCCAGAATAGATTTACGGAGTATTACTAGAGTTTACAGAATCATTACAGATCACATTGAGTAAAAATACTAATTATATACAAAAACATTCATATTGTCCCTTAAATAGACCCTCGAGGCCCAATATGAACTGTAGACACAATTCGAGACTAAATTAGAAACCCTAAGAATTTTTCACGAATTTACAAAATTTTCCTTATGTACAGTGCCACACGCCCATGTGGTCTAGGGGCACTCCCGTGTAATCAGGCCGTATGGCTCACACGATCATAGAACATGCCCATGTAGTAGGCCGTGTGGCTTTACACGCCCGTATCCCTAACCCGTGTAACTCTCTGACTTATAAGGAATGAAGAAACTTAGGTCACACGGCCAAGTCACAAGCCCGTGTGCTAGGCCATGTGGTTGATTTAATTTTTATTAATTAGGTGTAGTTTTCACACAGCCATGTAACACGCCAGTGTCCAAGGCCGTGTCACTCACACGGCTGAGACACACGCCTGTGTCTCTGCCCGTGTGCTCAATTTCGGGCATTCTGTTTCTCAATTTTTAGGTGCAAGGGACACACGACCGTAACACATGCCCATATGTCAGGTCGTGTGTCACACACTATCAAGACACATGGTGTGTCTTCCTATGTGGATGAAAATAGGCCATTTTAAGGCCACTTTTCTCACCCTTTACTCAAGCAAGCTGCATACAATACTTTCATGTACCAATATACTCTAAATCCACAACAAAATCAAATCAATAACTTATATGGTAAGCCAAATTTATAACTACACTACTTATTTACATAAACTTACAATGTTATTTCAATCATTAACCACCATTATATACTAATAAATATATACACATAAACTAACATATATGTATGAAAGTCATTCATAACCATATTTTAAATTTACTTTCTTTTCATTCCATCCTATACATGCCATATAAACCTTAAATTGCAATACAAAATCTACAAGTGAAATTTGGATAGTGTGGCCCAATTTGATGATCCGATCCTCCGAACTCTTGTTAATCTACAATGAACATTAACATACAGAAGTAAGCTTATGAAAGCTTAGTAAGCTCATAGGCTTAAAACATAAATCTTACCGAATTACAATAACAATTCAATAACAAGTTTTTCACTAAAGTTTCCTGTCATACACAATTTCAAATGATGAATTCATTGAATTGAACTCAATATTAATAACTAATTAAGTCTCAACACTTAATTTCGAGTAACACTTACCATTACTTGTCAAATTAAGGAACGTCTTATAGAATTGAGTACGTCATTAGTTTGCTGCCACATTCCATTTTGGTTTTGCACACATTTTTCCATGGCTTTGCCATGATCACACACTTTATCACATTGCCATAGCCTAGCTATGGTCTTACACTTGCACACATATATATATAACTGCCATGATTCAATCATGGTCTTACGTTCACTTTCACAGTGCCATAGCTACACTATGATCTCACATTTCACACTTTGACATGGATTAGCCATGGTCTTATCCATCAATTCATCACCGATCACTGAATGAACGTACTTAGTCCCGCGTTTCCCTTAATTCAAACTTTCAATTCAATTTTTCACTTCATTACAATTATCATATTTCAATAGAAAAAATATAAATTATAAATATTGTATACATCATAAAATTAATATAAATATTTAGCCATATGAACTTACATGGACTAATTTGTAGAATTATGGAAATTTAGGGACTAATCGGTAATTTTCTCTTTTCCACGTTTATCTTCATACTCTCGATATGGTGAAAAAATATGAAAAACCAGCTTATTCCAGAACTCCTATGGCATTTTTGCTGAAGAAAAATGATGATTTCTCTAGATATTTCAATTTAGTCTTTATTTTATTTAGTTAATTTGCAAAATTTCCAATTTTTCCCTTATTTTACCTTATTTTCTTGCCCAAACTGTCCAACCCATATAATTTGGGTCTAATTGCCTTTTAAATCCCTTCATATTAATCACTTAAGCTATTTAATCACTATATAACAAATTTTGCACCTTTTACAATTTAGTCCTTTTTAATTGATTAAGTATCAAAACGTTAAAATTTTCTAACGAAACTTTAATACTAACTCAATAACATTCCATAAATATTTCTAAAAATATTTATGGCTCAATTTTATAAATTCGGGGTCTCGCTACCTCATTTTTGACTCATTTGACCTAATAATTTCTTTTAATTCACAAAATTCTCTAATTCAAATATATTTCTAAATTCACACTTAACTCATAATTATTAATTACTAAATTTTCAAAATTACTTGTCGGATTTAGTGATCTCGAATCACTGTTTCCTGACACCACTGAAATATAGGTTGTTACATCCCTTGTATGTGCCGCGACACCCAAGGCAGTATAGCAATTTTGGCATTCTGCTTTCTATGTTGTGACATCGAACTCCCTGTGTTGCAACACAGTGACCATTTTTGAGTTCTTACGCCTTTGAATGGTCTCCTACACACTTACTAAGTACGTTAGCTCGCCTTTAAGCCTCAATCAACCCCTAAGGTCAATAAAAGACTCAAAATGCACTCATTACTGAATTTAAACTAAAGTAAGAAAACATAACTAAAACATACTAAAATTGCTCGTACTCAAGCTCCTCAAGTACGAAAACTAGTTTAATATGCTACTCTGAATTATGGTAGATCAGGATTCTTGCAAAAAGTGTGCTTAAATGAAAATTAATGTGGGAATAAAAGCATTGTGAGGGTTAAAAGCAAAGCGAGAGAAAGAAAAGCATAAAATGGGATAAAAGTAGTGTGAGTGAAAAAAAAGTGAAATAAAGTGATTAAATAAAAATAAAAATTCTAATTGTAATTATAAATATTATATAGCGTCTTCATATTTGGAGAGAAAAAGGAAGGTTAGAGAAGGGGATATACAGAGGTGAGCTAAAATTTACACTAGGAGTGCATAGGGAACAACTTCATGTGCCAAACTACTTTCATGCTTGAACCGCTTTGACGCTCTCAATTCTTGAAATCGAAACCAACCTTTAGCCTCAAAACGTTACAAGTTGAAAAGCCCTATGTTAATTAGGTAACTCAGTTTACGGATAAAAGTCATGATGAGTATGCGAAACTTAGTCACTTACGTTCCTCTGACATAAATGCTATAATTGTGTAATTTATTTTGATGGAATAATATGCTTAATTATCTTGTTACTTGTTAACCTTGTAATTTAGTGAACTCTCTCATGTTTTGTAACACCCCAAACCCGGCCCATGCGGTATGGCTAGATCTGGCATGTAATTCTTGTAATTCTTGCTAAAGGTGTTATTATTATTTGATAAAAAATACTATTAATCCTGAAAGGTTGATTGAAGAATTGATAGTTAAACTAGTTATCTTATAAAATCGTGACTTTTAAAAATATTGTTGATAATTCGAAAGAGAATTTTTGAGTTAAATTATTTGTAAAAGTTTGTTGTGAAATCTATTTGTTAATCATTATTTATGATTTTAGAAAATCCCCATTTAAAATAATTCAAGAAAAATATTAAGTATGTCTAAACACCATTTTTGAAGCAATAAAATAAACGAAAGAAGAAATTTAAACTTCAAAAACACCATTAGTATGGCCTCCACTAAGTCATCCATGGCCCACGTCCTCATCACTGAGCATTACCTGAAAGGATTAAGAAAAAGGGGTAAGTTATAAGAACTCAGTGCATAATCCCCTTACCGTCATCCACTAGGCCTGAACCCGTCTAGCATTATCTTGGACCGAAGCCCAATAACATAACAATATTTAAATGAAGTAAATGTATGCAACCCAACCCATCCATCCATCACACCCCGACCAGCCAATCACACATGTGGGGATCAAGTCAACCCACTCCGCCGCTCACACCAAGTTGCAGTCGAGCTGCTATAATATATTATTTTTGTGGTCAAGCCACCGAAATTACAATTAAGCACAATAATCAATAAATTGTGGCTATGCCACTAGGCTACACTGCTCTTCATACATTTTTCCCATCCCATGCAATATGTAGAAATGCAACATACATAATAGGATAAAATATCCACAAATATAAGTAACACCCATTAATCTAGTGAATTGTTTCGGTGAATTGGCCCAATATAGCACTTTGGTAATTCGGCCCACTAAGGCATTCTAGCAATTCGGCCCATAGGGGCATTTTCGTAAATTGACCCATAGGGGCATTTTCGTAAATCGGGCAATAGGGGCATTTTCGTAAATCGACCCATATGGGGCATTTTCGTAAATCAGCCCATAGGGGCATTTTCGTAAATCGGCCCATAAGGGCATTTTTGTAAATTAACACTTTAATGGCATTTAAGCAATTCGGCTCGTTAAGGCATTTTGATAAAAACGGCCCATAGAGGGTATATTCATAATTCGGCCTATAAGGGCATTTTTGTAATTTAACAAATTTTATACCGATTTTAACAGATTTTAGAAATAATGATGTTTAAGCCAATTATTCGATTCATGCTATATTACGGTTATTAGACATGTAAAACAACAACGATCTATTCTTCCATCATAATAGTGAATCATGAATCTACGGGATTTCGGTATGAGATTACACACCTGATTACGGTAAGGACTAAACCTTCCTGATCGTCGACACCTAAATCACCATTACACTTGATTAACCAACAAACGAGATTTTATTAATCTAAATCAGACAATCTAAAATGCTTACCCTTAGTATCGTGAATAACCACAATTTGCCTATTTTCCCCAGATGATGGTTCACAACCCGGTGGAAAATCCCGAACTGCTGATACCACCCTACGTTTGAACTTGGGAGTAGGAATCGCAAATCCACTCCCTTTTTGCTCTCCTATCGATTTTCTTTTAATAACGCTACCACTTGCCTCCATTGAAAGAGTCTCGGTTAGCAAATACTATGATGAGAGAATGTAATTGTTTAAGGATAGGATTCGGCTTACCACTACTTCCGAAGAATCAACGAATAGAGAAAACGAGCGATTTAGTCCCTATAATAATCTATTAGTTAAATCCATCGATTCGTTTTAACGGAATAACCAAGCATTGAGAGATGTCGAAATGAACCTTGAAGAAATCCATTACCTTAACGATAATAAATCCGACTTCCACCCATTGACTTAAGGCTAAAAATGAATCGGCAAGGATGTGATATACGGCCACCCACTAGTACACTACGAAAAAGAAGAGATGATCAAGATTTGAGAGAGTAGGAGAAAATGATATTTTAGTTTAGAACAAAATAGAATAACCGAATAGTGATGGACACACATTCGGCTAGGGAGAAAAGAAAATGAAAAGAGAAGAAAGAAACCACTTACCGATTCGATCAAGGAAGAGAGTGCCAACACGAAAGAGAAAGAAATAATGAAGAAGAGATTAAGGGTTAAAAGGTTCGGCTATGGAGAGAAATGAACAAGAAGATTCAGCCACCAAAATATTGATTAAAGAAGAAGAAAGAAGGGTTGGAGAAATAGTGAAAAAGAAAAGAAAAGATGGAGAAAGAGTGCTAGATAGTTTCGGCTAACAAAGGAAAAATAAGCAAGAATAGATTGAGGGTTTCGGCAAAACAAGGAAGAAAGATGAATAAATGTGCTAGAGTGTTTCGGCCAAAACAAGGGGAAAAAGAAGTTGGAAAAGAAAAGTACCCAAAATGCTAAAAGAAACCAAAACCTTTCATGCACAAATTTGTACAAAAACTATAAGAAAATCGGCTCCCTAACTCCCCCTACCAAAACTATGTACTTCATTCACCAAAAAGGTAATGGTTGACCAAAAATTCTATCCCAAGCACCTTCCAAAAATTCTATCCCCTAGGATCCCTGTCTGATATGATAGACATCGGTACCCCATGCAACCTCACGATCTCTGCTACATACAATGGCCAACTTCTGCAAGGAATAATCCGTACGAACAGGTAGGAAATGAGCAGTCTTCGTTAATCGATCCACTATCACCCATACTGAATCTTTCTTAGTAGGCGTTAAAGGTAACCCACTAACAAAGTCCATCGTTATCCTTTCCCATTTCCATAGTGGAATTTTCACCAGTTCCAGTAATCCTGAAGGCAGTTGATGCTCCACCTTCATCTGCTGACATGTCAAGCACTTGCTCACGAAGTCGGTAACCTCCCGTTTCAACCCTTGCCACCAGTACTGCTCACAGAGGTCTCGGTACATTTTGTTTCCCTCGGGCTGCATAGCATATGGGCTACTATGCGCCTCACGCAGAATCATATGTCTCAATTTTGAATCTTTGGGCATACAAACTCTTCCGCGGAAACATAATACTCCATCACTATTTAATCCAAAATCCCCTATCTCACCACCTTCCACTTGTTGAAGTCGAGAACCCAACACTTTATCTAACAACTGCTTTTCCTTAATCTGACTTAGCCATGTAGGCTTCACCTGAAGTTTAGCTAACAAGCTACTATCTTCATAAAGACTAAGATAAGCGAACATCACTCTCAAATCCAATATCACCTTACGACTCAACGCATCTACCACTACATTAGCTTTTCTTGTATGATACTCGATTGATAAGTCATAATCTTTCAACAATTCTATCCACCTCCGCTGTCTTAAGTTCAACTCCTTCTGGGTAAGGAGGTACTTCAGACTCTTATGATCTGTGTAGATAATCGACTTCTCACCGTACAGATAGTGTCTCCATATCTTTAGAGCAAACACCACTGCAGCTAACTCCAAATCATGAGTGGGATAATTCACCTCATGCAGCCTTAATTGACGAGATGCATAAGTTACCACTTTCCCCCATTACATCAACACACATCCCAAGCCCGTGTGTAACGCATCTCAATAAACAATAAACTCCTTACCAGTCTCAGGCTAAATCAATACTGGTGCCTCTGTCAGAATCTTCTTCAATTTCTCAAAGCTCTCATGCTGCTTATCTGACCACACAAACGGTACTTCCTTATGCAATAGCTTAATTAGTGGTGTAGCAATCAATACTGGTACCCCTCAACGAATCGCCTATAATACCCAGCCAAACCTAGAAAACTTTAGGTTTCTGCCACTGACTTTGGTGGCTTCAAGTCCAATACGGCCTCTACCTTCCGGGGATCAACTCTAATTCCTCCGGCAGACACAACATGCCCCAAAAAGGTCACCTCCTTCAGCCAAAATTCACACTTACTGAATTTGGCATACAACTGCTTCTCCATTAGTATCTGCATACGACCCGTAAATACGAATCATGCTCCTCTTCAGTCTTTGAGTACAGCAAGATGTCATCTATGAACACAACCACAAACCGGTCTAGGTAGGGCTGGAAGACTCGGTTCATCATGTCCATAAATGCAGCTGGTGCATTTGTCCACCCGAACGGCATCACTAAGAACTCGTAATGTCCATAACGAGTTCGAAACGCAGTCTTGTGAATATCCGCCTCCTTGACTTTAAGCTGGTGATATCCCAATCTCAAGTCTATCTTCGAGAAAACTGAAGCTCCTCGCAGCTGATCGAACAGATCATCGATCCTTGGTAACGGGTACTTGTTCTTTATCGTCAACTTATTCAATTGTCTATAATCGATGCATATATGCATCAACCCATCTTTTTTCTTAACGAACAAAACCGGCACTCCCCACGGTGACACACTTGGTCGAATAAATCCACGATCCAACAAATCCTGGATCTGAGCTTTAAGCTCCACAAGCTCCTTCGGGGCCATTCTCTAAGGAGCAATGGACACCAGAGCTGTTCCTGGCAACAACTCAATACCAATTTCCACCTCCCGATCCGGAGGTAATCCTGGAAGCTCCTCGGGAAAGACGTCTGAAAACTCTTTCACCGTTCTAACATTCTCTACTGACGACTCTTTGGCATCCAAAGCACTAATAAAGGTTAAGAATGCTCCACACCCCTTTCGCACCAACTTTTCTGCCTTGAAAGCAGATACCACATTAGACAAATAGTTTCTTCTTTCACCTATCATCATCACTTCCTTATCCTCTGAAGTTCTTAGTACCATCTGCTTTGCAGCACAGTCCAAGTTCGCACGATGCTTAACCAGCTAGTCCATGCCCAAAATAAGATCGAACTCGCTGAATGGCAGTTCCATCAAATCCGCCAGAAATATTTCCCCCTAAACTTCTAAGGGCACATCTCTAAATAACTTATTTACTACCACCGACTATCCTAAAGGGCTAATCACAGTTGTTTCTCTAGCAGTAATCTCAAATCTAATATTCAAAGTTCCAGACACAGCACATGCAACATACGAATGGGTGGATCCAATATCTATCAAAGCGGTAAAAGGTACATCAGATATGAAGAACGTACAGGTTATGACGTTAGGTGCATCACCATCCTTTCGATGTCTGACCGCATAGACCAAACCTGGCTGTCTCGCCTCCGTGTTGCCCCTATTACCGGTACCTCTACCTGGTGCACCCTGACCTCGTCCTACGCCATTACCACATCGACCTGGCCCACGGCCCCTCGGCGGCTGCTGAGCACCTCCAGCTGGCTGCTCGAATCTATTACGTAAGTTTGAGCAGGCTCTCAAGGGCAATCCCTAAACTGATGGTCCTTGGAACTACATCTGAAACAATTACCAGTTTTTTTCCAGCATTCACCTGAGTGAAGTTTTCCACAATCCACGCAAGGCTGTAACTGATTGGTAGTAGCTGGAGCACCCACTTGAACTGGCCCATCACTCTTGGGCCTTTTCTAAAAACCTCTTGCAGGGCCTGAATACCCAGAGTCCCTCTTGCTCCTACCCGTATCCTTGTCTCGATTTCGCCATTCCGAGTGTTTAACTTCCTCCGCAATTTTAGCTTTTTCCACAAGTGTAGGGAAATTCCTCTCCTTCTGTGGGGCTATCAGTACCTGCAACTCATCACGCAACCTGTCCTCAAAACGCACACAACATTCATAATCAGTCGGCACTATACCCCAGGCATACCGACTTAGATGCAGAAATTCTACTTCATATGCTGCCACAGATTTACCTCATTGGACCAAATTCAAGAATTCCTTTCTTCGGGCATCCACGTAGCTAGCCCCTACATATTTTCCTTGGAATGCTGTCTTAAAGAATTCCCAGGTAATACGATCAGCTTGAGTTTCTTCCCGAACAGTGAGCCACCATTGATACGCCTCGTCTCTTAGCAATGACACAACTCCTTTTAGCTTCTGCTCAGCAATGCAATCCAGATCGTCCATAATCCGCTCCACCACCTCCAGCCAGTACTCCGCTACACTTGGGGCTACACCCAAAATACCCCTAAAAACTTTAGCCCCATTCAATCTGAGTCGCTCCGATATCGACCCACGAGCTGCCGACCCAGTTCTTGCCCCAGCAACCCTTTCCAGAACTCGCAACATCGCTTGGGACAAAGCGTCGTCCTCTCTCATTCGATCATGTGACCTAGCTTCAGTCACCAGTGATGCAGGTGCGTCCATTTCAGGCATATGTCCCGATGCCTCAGATACAACTCTAGCACTTCGACCTCTACCACGTCCATGTTTACCACGTCCACGTCCTCTAGTGCTCATGTTTGCTATGTCGATTTAATCTGATTATGAGTCTTATGAATCACTATGCTATTTTAATGTTTATTAAACAATATTTTAGGGAGTATAGGAAGTAAAGTTGTTTTCGCAAAACGTATACTAAAGTCTCAATCTCTATAATTTCAGCTCCTAAAGCTAAAAGTTCTAGAGTATTTCTATTTTTGTGGAATTTTCTTACCACAGTCATATCACAATAATCATAAAATGAAAACAAAAACTTATTGTCTTGGTGCCGGATACCCGTAGCGCCATACTTCCTTTAAAACTTGTATTTATAAATCTAATTTTAAGCAATTTTTAGAAAACATTTTTGAACCCAAACCACAACCGAGTTTTGCAATCGGCCTCTGATACCATAAAATGTAACACCCCAAACCCGACCCATACGTATTGCCAGATATGGCATGCCACATGAAGAAAACGAATAAAGAACTTGTAATTCTTACTAAAGATGTTATTATTTGATAAAAAATACTATTAATCTTGAAAGGTTGATTGAAGAATTGATAGTTAAACTAGTGATCTTATAAAACCGTGACTTTTAAAAATATTGTTGATAATTCAAAAGAGAATTTCCGAGTTAAATTATTTGTAAAGGTTTGTTGTGAAATCCATTTGTTAATCAATTTCGGAAAACCTTTATTTATGATTTTAGAAAATCCCCATTTAAAATAATTCAAGAAAAATATTAAGTATGTCTAAACATAAAGCAAGATAAAACATATCCCAGAGGTCTTATTACAACTTTAAAACCCAAAATAGTAAAAGTAATAAAATAAACGAAAGAAGAAATTTAAAGTTCAGAAACACCATTTCTGAAGTATGGCCTTCACCGAGTCATCCATGGCCCAAGTCTTCATCACTGAGCATTACCTGAAAGGATTAAGAAAAAGGGGTGAGTTATAAGAACTCAGTGCATAATCCTCTTACCGTCATCCACTGGGCCTAAACCCGTATAGCATTATCTTGGACCGAAGCCCAATGACATAACAATATTTAAATGAAGTAAATGTATGCAACCCAACCCATCCATCCATCACAACCCTGACCAGCCCATCACACCTGTGGGGATCAAGTCAACCCACCCCGCCGCTCACACCAAGTTGCAATCGAGCTGCTATAATATATTATTTTTGTGGTCAAGCCACCGAAATTAACAATAATAAATAAATTGTGGCTATGCCACCAGGCTACACTGCTCTTCATACATTTTTCTCATCCCATGCAATATGTAGAAATGCAACATACATAATAAGATAAAATATCCACAAATATAAATAACACCCATTAATCTAGTGAATTGTTTCGGTGAATCGGCCCAATATAGCACTTTGGTAATTTGGCCCACTAAGGCATTTTCGTAAATTGGCCCATAGGGGCATTTTCGTAAATCGGCCCATAGGGGCATTTTTGCAAATCAACACTTTAAAGGCATTTAAGCAATTCAGCCCGTTAAGGCATTTTGATAAAAACGGCCCATTGAGGGTATATTCATAATTCGGCCCATAAGGGCATTTTCGTTATTTAACAAATTTTATATCGATTTTAACAGATTTTAGAAATAATGATGTTTAAGCCAATTATTCGATTCATGCTATATTACGGTTATTAGACATGTAAAACAACAACGATCTATTCTTCCATCATAATAGTGAATCACGAATCTACGGGATTTCAGTATGAGATTACACACCTGATTACGATAAGGACTAAACCTTCTTGATCGTCGGCACCTAAATCACCATTACACTCGATTGACCAAAATCAGACGATCTAAAATGCTTACCCTTAGTGTCGTGAACAACCACGATTTGCCTATTTTCCCTGATGATGGTCCACAACCCGGTGGAAAATCCCGAACTACCGATACCGCCCTAAGTTTGAACTTGGGAGTAGGAATCGCAAATCCACTCCCTTTTTGCTCTCCTATCGATTTTCTTTTAATAACGCTACCACTTGCCTCCATTGAAAGAGTCTCGATTAGCAAATACTATGATGAGAGAATGTAATTGTTTAAGGATAGGATTCAGCTTACCACTACTTCTGAAGAATCAACGAATAGAGAAAACGAGCGATTTAGTACCTATAATAACCGATTAGTCAAATCCATCGATCCGTTTTAACGTAATAACCAAGCATTAAGAGATATCAAAATGAACCTTGAAGAAATCCATTACCTTAACGATAATAAATCCGACTTCCACCCATTGACTTAAGGCTAGAGATGAATTGGCAAGGATGTGATATACGGCCACCCACTAGTACACTACGAAAAAAAAGAGATGATCACGATTTGAGAGAGTAGGAGAAAAATGATATTTTGGTTTAGAAACAAAATAGAACAACCGAATAGTGATGGACACATTCAGTTAGGGAGAAAAGAAAATGAAAAGAGAAGAAAGCAACCACTTACCGATTCGATCAAAGAAGAGAGTGCCAACACAAAAGAGAAAGAAATAATAAAGAAGAGACTAAGGGTCAAAAGGTCCAGCTATGGAGAGAAATGAATAAGAAGATTCGGCCACCAAAATATTGATTAAAGAAGAAGAAAGAAGGGTTGAAGAAATAGTGAAAAAGAAAAGAAAAGATGGAGAAAGAGTGCTAGATAGTTTCGGCTAATAAAGGAAAAATGAACAAGAATGGATTGAGGGTTTCAGCAAAACAAGGAAGAAAGATGAACAAATGTACTAGAGTATTTCGGCCAAAACAAGGGGAAAAAGAAGTTGGAAAAGAAAAGTACCCAAAATGCTAAAAGAAACCAAAACCTTTTATGCACAAATTTGCACAAAAACCATAAGAAAATTGGCTCCCTAACTCCCCCTACCAAAACCGTGTACTTCATTCACCAAAAAGGACATGGTTGACCAAAAATTCTATCCCAAGCACCTTCTAAATATTTGGCCAACATATCCCCCTTCTTACTCCTTTCCTTTACTTCTTTCCTTACTCTCCTCCTTACCTTATTTTCTTAGTCTTCTTTCCATCAATAAAAAGTCTTCCTTACCTTATTTAAAGCCTTGGCCGACACTTTGGAAAAGAAGCTCAAAATAATCCAAAAATTTTGCAATAGGTGGGATTCGAACTCCACCCCTTAAGCTCCTACATGTGACGCCACACCACTCTACTACTAGCTCCTCTTGTGTTACAAAGTACACACTTATTTCCTTAAGTATTGACGCCACCTACCTTCTCCCTCCTTAAGGTTAAACACAAAAATTTTGCTAAGGCCCAACTCAACCCCAAGCCTTCTTAGGACCCCTAAACATAAACAATTAACACTCTTAACTAGCCTAACACATGATATAAAGCAAAACATAAAATTCTGAATTTCAGGATGTTACATGTTTGAATTTAAGAACTATAAGTATTTTGCATATCATGTTAGAGTTACAAGTTTTAGCAAGTATTCTTAGCTTCTATTTCCTAATTAACCATTTGTTTTAAGCATGTTCAAGGGATGTCTCTTTTGTTTGCATGTGAATGTTTTGTTTGCTTGAGGACAAGCAAAAAGTTAAGTGTAGGGAATTTGATCTGCCACAATTCATTGTGGCAAATTAAGTTCTTTTCACCACTTAATGAGCTTGTATTCAAGTGGTTTTATATCTTTTAATTTTTATTAAACTTAGTTTTGAATTTAAGTTTAATAAATTGTGTTTTTAGTCTTGTTTTATAACCTGTTAGGCGATCTGGGCCTAAGGAGAAATTAACATATTGATTAAGTGTACAAGACAATATTTTTTGCCTGCCCTGGATGTTGCAACATTCAAAGAGAATGTCGCAATAAAAAAGCAAGCCTTAACACTTAATTGAATTTCAAACACAACTCCAAGAGGTGAGCTACTGAGATGATGTTACGACATCCATAAGCCAAAGTCGTGACATTCAACTTCGAGTCTAAAAGAGAGCATACTGCCATCGAAGTCATGACACCAAGAACCGAATGTCATGACATCGGACCCATCCTGAAGATCAAGTAAACTGCCATCAAAGTCACGATATAGAGTGTCGTAACTCCGGTTCGACGAGGCCAATTTGACTGCCAAACATATTTTTGTTTGCACAATAAATATTAACACGTTACACAACTTGTAATGGACCTAATTTGGTCATCTAACACAAACACTATAAATATTAGCTCTTAGCACCTGATTTGGGGAAGGCAAACTTGAGATTTATGTTCTTAATTTAGTTCTTAGAATTAATTAGGGTTTTAGTTTGTTTCAAGTTCTTTTCAATTGTTAAACAGTTATTTTAACTTCAATATCAAGTTCGTTTCTCTTTTCTTTTCATTATTTTTCTATTATTGTTCTCCTCTCTACTCTATTGAAGTCAAAGATTAGCATCAATCGAGGGTTCAACGGCTCAAGCTGCAATTAATGATCTTCGAATTCTGAGCATTCTTTTCTCCCTTCTTTTTATCTTTACATCTATTTTCATGTTTAATAATTTGGTAGGAGAGTTTGCATCTAGAATGGCTCGAAACTAAAACCCTAGAAAGGTTGGCGATCTAAAATGGGATTGATTAGCTTGATTTAAGGGTTTCACATATAGTTAGATGGATTAGGTTAAGTGGATTAAACCCTAAAATTGACGACTTTAGGAAGTCACTTAGGTAGATGAGGCCGAAAGGATAGACTGCTTGGCATCAACTTAATCTAACCCGATTTAATTTATCATGTTGAAAGCTAAGTAAATTAAGTCAATCAATTAATCAAGTTATAAGCCAAAAGGTATTAACTAGACTAGTTTTTAGCTAATTAGTGAAAAAACCTAGATCTAAGTTAATCATGAACATAGAAATGAGTCACCTATCTGGCTGCTTATATTAATTAGAATTTTGATATTTAGTTTTATTTGTATTTTGCAATCCATATTTTTATAATTCTATTGTAATATGATCTAAACATGAGTAGTATTTAAACCTAGTTAGTGTGTGATTTCTTCCTTATAATTTAGTTTAACCAGGCCTCCCTTGGGTACGTTCCTCGAAATACTTCCAAAGTGTTTCATTGTAAAAACAAAACTATATTACAATTTGACCTGTACACTTGCAGACACCACACTTCATTTATATTCAATTGCATTTTCCTAAGCCCTGATGCATGCATGTTGGGGCGTGGTCAACTACTTGTGTTAAGAGTTGGCATTGGCCTTTTCTAATATTAATGCATACACGGCTGCTTGAAATTCAATGAACGTCACACTTCTATGGCAAGAAAACAACCCTTGATATGTATATAAAACACAACATCCACCATGATCTATGCATAAATCAGTGATCATAGTATAAGTCATTTCTTCATTTACTACAACACCTTGATCATATCAAAAATGGCTCCAACATAATCTAGTTGCCTTTGGATGTTTGTAATGACTTCATTTATGTTCATGTTTGGAAGTTCTAATGCAGATGCTTCGGTAACTTCCATCGCCATACTTATAAGAGCCGACTAATAGGGGAAGGAAGACTATAAGAAAATACAAGACGTCATTGCTGCTTAGCATCCAATAACAAAGACCTTGTTTTCATATGGGTTAAGTTAGACATATATGAAAAGAAGATTGTTGTCTCTTCTGATAAGCCCTTCATTACTATAAGTGGCTTAAAAGAAAATAATACCATAATTACTTGGAATGATGGTAGGGAGATATTTGAATCTCCTACCTTCACAATGCTAGCTTAAGTTTTTGTTGGTCGATATCTCACAATTCAGGTATATATAAAAAATAACATGGATGATATGATAATTTATATGGAATAGATTGAAATTTTCTATAATTCAAGAAACTATCAAACTTAAAATATTTATATTTGATTGTTTTGGGTTTATTTTTTATAAATAGAATACATTGCAGTTCAGAGCTAAAGCAGCTAATTTAAAGGTATTTGGAGATAGGGCAACTTTCTTCAGATGTAGAATTTTAGCTTATTAGGATACATTACTAGATGACAATGGAAGACATTATTACAAAAATTGTTACATTGAAGGAGCAATTGACTTTCATTTGTGGGAATGTCGCTTCCCTTTTTGAGATAATAAAATTTAAGGATATAAGTAAATGATTCTGTTACTCGCCAATATTCATGTAACAGTTCGTTTTTCAATGGTGTCAAAAACAGTGGTTTCGAGACCACAAATCTGATGAGTGAGTCTGTAAATATTATTATTTAATATTTACGAGTCAAATATAGTATTATATCAAATTTTGATTTGATAATTTTTGTTAATTGGACAAATAGTTAAGTGCAAGTGGTTTTGGAAAATGAGGTATCGGGACCTCGTTTTAGTAAATCGAGCCCATAAATATTTTTATTAAATATTTACGGAGTTACTAAATAGGTGTATTTAATTTTGGTCCTAAATTTTGATGTTTGATAGGTTAATTAAGGAAAAGGACTAAATTGTAAAAGATGCAAAAATTACTCACTATTGATTTTTATTAATTAAATGGCTTAAATGGTTAAATTGGAAGGATTAACATGGTAATTAGACCATAATAATTTTAATGGATGGTTGTGAATAAGATATAAACAAATTTTATGTTTTTTTTTATGTTAAAACATTAAAATAATAAAAATAATAAAAGTAAAAAGATAACCAATTGTTGTCATCTTCCCCATTTGAGTTCTCCCCACCAAACTCTAAAAAGATAACCAATTGTTGTCATCTTCTCCATTTGAGTTCTCCCCACCAAACTCTATTGTTTCTAAGTGTCCAAGCTTCGGTCTTACTTATACCCTTGGATGTGAGCCCATTTTTCACCAATTTTTCATGAATTTTATGTTTTTGATATCGTTGTAGCTTAATCTAGTTAACCCGGAGACCAATTTGTAAAACTATTAAATGTTTAGATTTTTACCATGGAGGAATTTTTAATGTTCTTGAAGTTTAATAATAGATTATTAAAGCTTGCTAGTTAAATAGGACTATTTTGTAAAGTATTTTTTGTTAATTTTAAATTTTAGGGACTAAGTTTTAAAATTGTAAAATATCATGTAATTCTTGTGATAAAGTGGTAAAAGTGGGAAATTTAGGGACCATATAAAATTTGGCACAAGGGTTTTTAGGTTAATTTGTGATAATTGTGAGAATTTCGGTTGTATGGATTAAATTGAATAAAAAGTGATAGGGTTGATAAACCGTAAAAGTAACATATTTTAAACCCACATTTAGTATGCTTTTGGATGAATTAAGCCTCGATTTATATAAAAAGGTGCTCTTAATCCTTTGTTTTCATGTTTTATACCCAGGAAAGCACCCAAGGATAAAAAGAACGTAAAACGGGCCCAAAACGGAGTAAATGGGCCATATCCCGAAATCAACACGGCTTGGACTTAAGCCCACACGGTCGTGCCACGTCAATCAACTAGAACACGGCCCGACCCCGATTTACACGGTCGTGCCTCATTAAAGAAGTCTGAACACGGCCTGGCCACAATTTACGCGGGCGTGTGCCATAGCCGTGTCCCTGTCGCTTGAAAGAGCAATTTCATTCGGGAAAGGATACTTGGAGGCAAAGAAACACATTCCAAAGCCTATTCAAACACCCTAGTAGGAATTCTACTTAAATTAGGATACTTAGGGGCCAAGTAAGGCATCACAAAGTCTATATAAACACCCAATGGGGCAACTTGAAAGGGGAGTTCGGCAGAAGCCCTCTGTCGGGGTGGTTAGCTAGGCCAAGGAGCCAAGCCGAAAAGGCCAGAATTGTGGGAATCACTCGAAGATAGCCAGTTGATCCATCTCAAGAAGCCGGAGTTCTACTCAAGACGGCGGATTTCTCCTTTAATTCCTTCAGGGAGTTTTAGGGATTTCTTATGTTTTGTTTTATCTTTTCTCTTGAGATGTTTTCTTATTTTGTTATGAACTAAACCCTTCAGATACCTGAAGGGGATGAAACCTATGATGGATCTTGTTATTATTTTCTGAATTATATGATAAATACTTGCTTTGTTCGTAATTATGCATGCTTAATCTAAATATGATGTTGAAACACCCCAAACCCGGCCCACGAGCCTTGACCGGATCCGGTATGTTCCTTGAGTAAAACGTTTCAAAATTCATTTGTTTCTTTGGAAAACTTTTGGGGATTTTAGAAAAATATGATTTGTGTTGTATTCGAGTTGTAAACGAATTTTTTTTTTTTTGAAGTCTAGATTTTAATAAAACTTTATTTTCAAAACAATAAGTTAAAACATTTGCCAAGTTCTTAGAGTTTGCTGTTTAAATTGAAAATCACTTGGGCTAAGGGTGAAACCTTTAAAGATTTGTGTTTAAGAAAAATTACTTAATCTTTAATTTAATAAAATTCGTATCATGCTAAGTAATTAAAATGCATGCATAAACAGTTTCATATTAGTGGCCTTATTACATCAAAGAAAACCCGAAATAAAACCAAAGTACTTAAAAATAGAAAGTCCAAAATAAATTAAATCCTGAGCTGAGCATGGCCACCACTAAGCTTCTGCCGACCTGGTCCATCACTGAGTGTCACCTGAAAAAAATATCCCACAACGGGGTGAGTCATACAGACTCAGTGTGTATAACCAACACTAAGTCCCAAATGATTTAGGCATATCATAACATATCATACATACATAACAAATAGAGATAATGATGCAATCTCGAACCCAAACCTAGTTAACCATCCGCTACACATCACCCGTACCAACCATCACACCGTGGGGACTACTAAGTCGACCCTCCATCCGCTACACATCATCGAAGAAGCGATCATTTGCAGACGACGTGCTCATCGCCCTTATATATATTGTGGCATAGCCACCAAATAAAATTTTGTGACATGAGTCACCACATTCAGATTATGTGACCGAAGTCACCACATTCAGATATTTGTGGTATAAACCACCAGATCACTTCCCCTTTCCATATAACCCATATGCCCCATGTCATACAAATATGCATAAACCATGTCATATTTCTTATTCACATTCTTATAATTTCACATGTGTGCTGTACAGATCTTATTATACTCATAGTAGGAGTAGGTTTACGTATCTGAGTACTTTGTACCATTGCATGGTACCTTAGCCATATCTTTCACATTCTTACTAACACATGCATTAAAACAATACCATAGATCTATTAAGACTTAGGGTAGGGCTACACACCTGGTATACTTACCGCTTTCACTGAGACTCCCAAAAATCCCGATCTAGCGTCCTAGATCCTTAGTTCCTACATTCAGCCAACACTTAACACTTTAACAAAAGCCTATTCGACTATAAAACCAAATCCCGAAGGATTATCTCAACCAAATCCTTACCTTGCTGCCGATTGGGTTACCAAACAAATCCCGAAAACTTTGTGTTGACTCTTCTTGCAATCGGCCAACTACTAAATCACTTAACCGGTTAGTTTTCGGCTTTTAAGTAAATAAGAATTAGATCTAAGTCACTAAATAGGCCTTGGCCGAATGTGTATGTGCACTTACCTTGCGATTCAAATCCCGAAAGTAGTCTCTTGGCTATGACGATGTCGAAATCCTACAGAGCACATGTTAGATCCAGTTCTAACATTAAATCACAATAAGTAGCCCTTGGCCGAATATCACATAACTTACCTTGGATATTGAAATCCCGAAACCTCCTTATAGTCGACTAGAGACGAATCCCGAAATCTCCTTCAAAATTTCGACCACAAAATAATAATGGTATTAATTCCTAGATCTAAAAGATAAAGGAATGGAAATCGAGCAACACTTGTTCTTACCCTTAATGTTGTAGTCGACAGCACCTTTACCTGACACCACAAAGATATTCGGCTTTGAGGCTTAATGAATAATAGGCTAGGAGTACCTTAAGATTCTGCTTTTGGAGAATCAAAAAGGAAAAGAGAAGAGAGTGTATAGACTTAGAGAGAAACGGCAATGGTGGATTTTGAGAAAAGAATATTCGGCTTTGACAAAATAAAAGAGAAAAGAATATTCGGCTTTGACAAAATAAAAGAGAAGAGAAGCTTCACTAAAGAATTCGGCAAAGGAAAAAGAGAAAAGAAAAGAATGAAGAATGGCCTCATTTTTCCCCTTTTTGCCGAAATTACTATGCCTAGAGCCCCTTATTCGGCCAACACCTCCTCTCACTATCAAATCCCTTATTTTGCTCCTCTCTTTCCTCTTCTTCCCTTATTCCAAATAATTTAAAAATAAATCCTCATTTATCCTCTACTTAGCCGAAGTTTCAAAAGGATTAGACCTCATCCACTGACAGTCCCTATACCGTCCACCACTGCTTATCCTTGCAGCAAAATAAAAGCTCCTTTTTTGCTTCCCTTGCAGCTCGAACCTAGGCCTCTCTAACACTCCTTGTGGCGTCACTGACTGGGCTTTAAGTGGCGCCTCCTTGCCACTTTTCCAAGCCCATTTTTGTGTTATATTTCACCTAAAATTTCTCCTAAGGCCTCCTCTGCCTAGCTTCCTCTTTTAAACTTAAAATCTGATAATTTCTAAAGCACTCTCCTATTTTCTAAAGTTCACAAAATTCATACAACACATTCATAACACACAAAGGCATGCTTTCACATATATTTAAGCACAAATGCATAAGCCCAAAATCCAGGATATTACAGATGTGCTTAGGTGGAAGAGGAATAGACCCTACCTAAGAGTAGATCTAGTATAATTAAGCAGAGTTGATCGCACGCCTGGAGATAGGGTGACGAGATTTTGCCAGATTAGGGTGAAACCTAATATGGGAGTCCATAGATCGATTTACTGCTATTCTAGGGGTTATTATAAGCGAACGAGAGTTCCACTAATTAACCTAGGGTTAGACATTATTCGCCTCGAGAGAGGGTTTAATATATGTTAGGGATCTTACGGATCAAACTAAGTAAATAAATCATATGGTTCAGGGTTTAATAACAAGTGAAGTCTAGGTGGATTCTTCCTGAGGATATCGTCTTGATTAACTGAGTTTTTCCTAAAGTTATTTTCCTAATTCGTTCTTTTTTTCTTTGTGTCTTTAGCTTAGTAGCAGATTAGATTAAAACAACTTCACTTAATATTTAAGCTAAATAATAAAAAGAAAGTTAGTATTAGTACTTTTAGTTCCTTTGGGTTTGACAATCCGGTCTTGCCTTAGCTATACTACTATTCGATAGGTACACTTGCCTTTAATCATTGTCAGAGTTAGTTTCTAGGATCGATCATTCTTTTATAAATTTTAAAGCTCTGATTTCAGCGATCAAGTTTTTGGCGCCGTTGCCGGGGAACTAAAATATTAAGAAAACTCTATTTTTATTACTTTAGCCATTATTTTTTTATTTACCAATTTATTTATGTTTTTAGGTTAAAGTTTAATTTTGCTAATTTTTCTTTCCTTCTTTTTATTTTCAGGTACCTCTAGTTTATGACTAGAAGGAACCCGAGAGGACCTTTAGTATACAACAGTGATACTGAAGCTATCGCTTGTAGGAATCGCTGAGAAATCAGGCGAGCCCTAAATTACACAAAAGAAAATCAAGAAGGCAGATCCAATCCTACTGAAGGGATGGACGAGAATATTCCACAACCCCATGATGTGGGGGAACACAATGTTTCACGCACTATGTTTGATTATGCTAAACCACATTTAACAGGAGCAGAATCAAATATTGTTAGGCTCGCTATAGCTGCTAATAATTTTAAATTAAAGCCTAATGCAATACAAATGATTCAACAGTTTGTTCAATTTGATGGTTTGCAAGATGAAGACCCAAATACTCATATAGCTAACTTTTTAGAGTTCTGTGATACCTTCAAAATAAATGGCGTTTCTGATGATGCTATACGTCTTCGGTTATTTCCCTTTTCATTAAGGAATAAAGCCAAACAGTGGTTAAACTCGTTACCACGAGGGTCAATCACTACATGGAAACAAATGACTGAAAATTTTTATTAAAATATTTCCCACCAGCCAAGATGGCCAAATTAGGGAATGATATCTCTTCTTTTGTGCAGATGGATTTAGAGACATTATACGACGCATGGGAGAGGTACAAGGATCTCTTAAGAAGGTGTCCACACCATGGTTTACCCTTGTGGCTACAAGTCCAAACATTCTACGACTGTGTAAACCCCTCAACGAGGCAACTAATCGACTCAGCCACCGGTGGAACCCTGAACAACAAAACTCCTGAAGCAGCCTACGAGTTCATTGAAGAGATGTCACTAAATAATTATCAGTGGCAAGTTACAAGAACGAAACCGACAAAATCAGCCGGAACTTTTAACATAGACACAGTAACCATGCTATCAACACAAATGGAGATGATGAAAAAAAAGATTGATAGTTTGTGTTCTTCGCGCAGTACACCCGATGTCTGCAATCACGGCGCGCAAGTGGAACTATGGCGAACCACGAGTACCCACCCCCAAAGAATGCAAAGATGACGCAAGTGGAACTGTGGCGAATCCTGAGTACCCACCCTACCAACCGGGAGCAGAGAGCGAACAGATGAACTATATAGGTAATAATTTCAGAACCAATAATAATCCATATAGTAATACTTATAATCCAGGTTGGAGGAACCACCCAAATTTCTTATGGGGAGGTCAAGGAAATCAAAGACAACAACCTCCTCAACAATTCCAAAATCAGCCATATCCGCAAGAGAAGAAGCCAAGCCTCGAAAAGATGCTGTCAAAATTTATGGCAAACACAGAAAACTGTTTCAAAGAAAATGAGAAAATATTTAAAGATCAACAAGCATCGGTTGAAAAAGTTACTAAGTCAGTCAAGGAAGTCACTAATGCAGTCGAACAACTCGCAAAGCTAATGTCAGAACGGCCGCAAGGGCATCTACCAATCAACACTGAGATTAATCCAAATGAGCAAATCCAAGCCATGACAGCTCAGGAAAAAGCAGAGCTAGACGAACCCAATCCAATACAAGAAAACAAGCTAGACGACGATAAAGTTGAGGTAACGCAAGAATAGCCAAAATCGATAATCAAAGAATACCAACCTCGCATTCCTTATCCCGAAGCATTAAAAAGAGACGATTCAGAGGAACAGTTCGGTAAGTTTCTTAAACTTCTAAAGAAATTACATATTAACTTACCTCTTCTTGAAGCTCTTTTCCAGATGCCAGATTCGAGGAAATTTTTAAGACAGCTCTTGACAAACAAACACAAATTAGACGAAGAGCCACATGTGGAACTCAATGCAAAGTGCTCAGCAATCCTACAAAATAGACTACCACAGAAATTAAAAGACCCGAGGAGTTTTACAATTCCATGTTTAACTGGTAGACTGTTGATAATGCGTTAGCTGATTTAGGGGCAAGCATAAATGTCATGCCTTATAAACTGTCTAAACAACTAGGCCTAGGGAAACCAAAACAAACTAGGATAAGTATTCAATTAGCTGATAAAATTGTTAGAATTCCTAGGGGTATTATCGAGGATGTTCTTGTCAAAATCGGTAAATTCGTTCTCCCAGTAGATTTTGTTGTCTTAGACATGGATGAGGATAATTCAACCCCCTTAATTTTAGGAAGACCCTTTCTAGCAACTGCCAGAACTAAAATTGATGTTGGTACAAGAGAACTTATTCTTTGCATAGGTGACGAATCAATCAGTCTACAAGCTCTTGACTCGGCCAGAACATCGACTGATGAAGGTGAGAAAGTAAATTCAGTTGATAGCAAATTTGTTCAACCTTCATCACAGGAAACACCACTAAGCCACAAACCTAAGCCAAATCATAGACCTCGTGCCAAAAAAGAAGAATTATATGAGGAACAAAGCCTTAAGGTCGACAAACTAGAAGAGTGGAAGACACACTTTAAAGAGAAACCGAAACCGCACGAAGAAAAACTGAAGGAACCCCCAGACAAGCCAATAGGAACAACAAATCACTTCAAAATAGGGGATCAAGTATTGATGAATAAGGAAGACCCTCGAATTGCCAATTCAGACCTAAAGACAAACGACGAAATCACTTTTGAGGCACTTAATACCTTCCTATATAGGATAGTCGAGGTAAGCAATCCTAAAATCAGCAGTTTTGAGGTAGACACTACTCGACTTAAACTTTATATCAAAAATCGAGTTGATCGCATGAGAAAGGATTTTCACCTCCTCAAACCACCTTGACCATACAAATAAGAGGTAAAGTCTAGCTTAAGACTATAAACGAGCGCTTCTCGGGAGGCAACCCGAGCACTAACCCTACTAATTAGTTTAGTTTTATCTCTTTTCACATTTAGGCGCAGGTTTCCATTCCCACAAGGCCTTGCACACGGTCGTGGTTGTGGCCGTGGCCGTGTGAACACCACGGGTCGGCACAAGGGCGTGGATCGTATCCCTATTTAATTATTTACTTTTATTTTTATTTTTATTTTATTTTATTTTATTTTATTTTTATTTTCATTTTTATTTTTATTCTTATCTTTATTTTTTATTCTTTTATTTTTATTTTTATCTTCTTTATTCTTTCCTTTTTATTATTTATGTCATTTATATTTAGCTTAGGACACAATAAAATTCGACCGGTTGCTTCGAGGATTCAATTTCAAACGGTTCGAGACGTTTCCCCACGTTCACCTCCAATCCTATCCGATTTCTTTTCATTGACTTCATCCAAAATTCAGGAAGTTTCACATCTCTCCCTATCTTTTAATTTTCTCACTACATTGTCATTTTATCTATCTTTGTACATTGAGGGCAATGTACATCTTAAGTGTGGAGGGTTAACTATAGTATTATTTGAAAATCCCTGAATTATGCCTTGTTCTAAAGTAAGTTTCTCATATTATGATTAGAATGAAATTTCTTTGATTTATGATTTTTATTGATATGTTTTAGATTAAGTCATAATTAATTGTGCATTGATGATTAAATTTGAAGAATACTAGAGAATCAAGCATGATAAGTCTAATTTTCAAAAATTAAAATTTTTAGGTTGTTAACCTGAATTTGAATATTACTTTGAAATTTGAAATTTATGAGGTTGATATCAAAATACCTATAATTTTTGTGAGATTTTAAGCCTTATAGAGCATATATTATTTTTCATGCTCACTTTCTGATTATGAGTGTGTCAACATTGAACTGTTATTCTAGAACTTGCCTTGATTATACATGTCAAGACCACAGTTATGATTTGATATACCAAGATGATAAAGGCACTTAGGATTTAACCCACTCACTTCACTAAAAAGCCTACCTTCATAAATTAACCCCTAGTAAACCCCGTTAAGCCTAACAACCCTTTTTATTGACTACCTACTAATTTTAACCCAAAACCCTTTGTAGTTGTTATCACCATTTTTTTTACGACCCTTTTTGTCGAGATTTGATTTTGAGCAGTTGTCTAACTATGTTCTTTATTTCAGTTGTAAAAGTTCTTTCTTATTATTATGATAGTTTGTTCTTAAAAAAAATCGAAGTATATTCAGTAGAAGTATGAAAAAGTGAACTTATACAGTCAAAGCCAATTTATCAAAATAAAAAGCTCGTATTATTAGGGTTATTACTTTTCAGTTGATGTAATTATTTATTTCTAGAATAGGTAACTTTTCAATTCAATCTCGATACTGACCTTCTAATTCAGCCTTTATCCATACCTTTAACCCTAGCCCCGTTACAACCTTGTTAAAGACCTTTTGATCTGTTTATCACCTCATGTTACAGTGGTGGAGATTTGATTTTCAGGCAAGCCTATGGGATTAACTTTTCAGGTTTGACTTATGAGTGCTTTTATCCTGAACCTTAAACACTTTTTGAGTGAATTGAGTGAATCTTTTGTGAAGATGTCAATCCTTGTCGGTTTTGAATTAAAGGTAACTATTTAGATAAGGGGAGACACCTACGTTTTCATGTTACAAATATATAACCTATATTGTTTGAATCTTTATGACTCTTTGAATTGAATTATCCATGTATAAATTATCTATGAATTGTGATGAGACATTGTCAGTAGGAATTATGAATAATGGAAAGTTCGTTTTAATTGAAAGTTGAGAACTTTGCTTGAGGACAAGCAAAAGCTTAAGTGTGGAGGTATTTGATAAACCATAAAAGTAACATATTTTAAGCCCACATTTAGTATGCTTTTGGATGAATTAAGCCTCGATTTATATAAAAAGCTGCTCTTAATCCTTTTTTTCATGTTTTATACCCAGGAAAGCACCCGAGGATAAAAAGAATGGAAAACGGGCCCAAAACAGAGTAAATGGGCCATATTCTGAAAATCAACACGGCCTGGACTTAAGCCCACACGGCCGTGCCACGTCAATCAACTAGAACACGACCCGACCCCGATTTACACGGTCGTGCCTCATTAAAGAAGCCCGAACACAGCCTGGCCACGATTTACACGGGCGTGTGCCATGGTCGTATCCCTGTCACTGGAAAGAGCAATTTCATTAGGGAAAGGATACTTAGAGGCAAAGAAACACATTCCAAAGCCTATTCAAACACCCTAGTAGGAATTCTACTTAAATTAGGATACTTAAGGGCCAAGTAAGGCATCACAAAGTCTATATAAACACACAATGAGGCAACTTGAAAGGGGAGTTCAGCAGAAGCCCTCTGTCGGGGCGGTTAGCTAGGCCAAGGAGCCAAGCCGAAAAGGCCAGAATTGTGGGAATCACTCGAAGATAGCCAGTTGATCCATCCCAAGAAGCCGGAGTTCTACTCAAGACGGCGGATTTCTCCTTTAATTCCTTCAGGGAGTTTTAGGGATTTCTTATGTTTTGTTTTATCTTTTCTCTTGAGATGTTTTCTTATTTTGTTATGAACTAAACCCTTCAGATACCTGAAGGGGATGAAACATATGATGGATCTTGTTATTATTTTCTGAATTATATGATAAATACTTAGTTTGTTCTTAATTATGCATACTTAATCTAAATTTGATGTGCTTCGGTGGAGGAGGAATAGACCCTACCTAAGAGTAGATCTAGCATAATTAAGCGGAGTTGATCGCACGCCTAGAGATAGGGTGACGAGATTTTACCGGATTAGGGTGAAACCTAATATGGGAGTCCATTGATCGATTTACTGCTATTCTAGGGGGTAATTATAAGCGAACGAGAGTCCCACTAATTAACCTAGGGTTAGACGTTATTCGCCTCGAGAGAGGGTTTAATATACGTTAGGGAGTCTTACGAATCAAACTAAGTAAATAAATCATATGGTTCAGGGTTTAATAACAAGTGAAGTCTAGGTGGATTCTTCCTGAGGATATCGTCTTGATTAACTGAGTTTTTCCTAAAGTTATTTTTCCAATTCGTTCTTTTTTTTCTTTGTGTCTTTAGCTTAGTAGCAGATTAGATTAAAACAACTTCACTTAATATTTAAGCTAAATAATAAAAAGAAAGTTAGTATTAGTACTTTTAGTTCCTTTGGGTTTGACAATCCGGTCTTGCCTTAGCTATACTACTGTTCGATAGGTACACTTGCCTTTAATCGTTGTCAGAGTTAGTTTCTAGGTTCGATCATTCTTTTATAAATTTTAAAGCTCTGATTTCAGCGATCCAGGGTAAATATGTAAAATGTCATTAAAGGGTTAATTGCGTGAATTTAAGTGTTTTAAGATGTTTAAATTGGTTAATTGAATTAAATTATTATATTTAGATCAAGAAACGAACCAGTCTGTTGATAAACGGGGGAAAGGAAAAGTTATCGAGTAATCGTCGCCACGTGTCATCAACTATCGTATTTTGGTAAGTTTGTATTACACTTATTACGTTGATAATGTTTTAACTTATTTCATATTTGATAGTATGAAGTTTGAATGATGTTATGTTCTATTGGATGATTAATAAAATGAAGAATAAAGTTGAGTATGAATGTTTTGGAGAAACAAAATAAGCCCGTGTGGACTTAGTGAATAGCTAGGATACGAATGACATGTCATTAGGGCATAACAGGCTTTGTACCGGTATATATTTAGCAGGCATTAATTGTCGATGTTTTATTTAGCAGGTACTATGTACTGGTGATGGATATCGTACCAATGGCTTGAGGTTCTGCATGTGTTGCGGATTCACTGAAGCTTGTGCGAGTAATATCGTATATCGGTTAATGTCCTTATGGTAGCTTGTATGAGCATTACCCTCTCTTGTATCCAAAGTTGATTTACTATATTATTTGACATGTTATTCATCCAAGTTTAATTATTTTGGGTAGTTGGAATGATGAGATACGATAAGGGAATTGTTAGTTATGAACAATTTATATTTAAATTGAAAAGTATGATATGTTTGATTTTACAAACTTACTAAGCTTTATAAAAGCTTACTTTATTTGGTTTTATTTCTTTGTAGATCATCAGACTTTTATTGTCAATTGGAACGTCGTTGGAGATCACACTATCCGGCAACTCATTTCGTAGTTATTCGCTTATTTTGGCCAGGTTATAGGTGGGATGTAAATAGGGGTTTGGGTATGTAAATTATAAGCATTATGGAAAAATGTTGTGATTTTTATAGATTATGGTGTTTGTGTTTATGTAAATCCTATTTGGTAAATTGGTTGGTTATGGTTTGTGATGGTGAATGCATGAATTGAAATCTAGAAGCATTTAAATGGTTGTTTTGCTATGTTTAGGTTAATATGCAACTTGGAATGCTTTGACCTTGATGAATGGTCAAATTGGTTGTGTTAGGTTATACATTTAGAATAAGATATATGAGCATTTAATGGTTTGGTTTATGGATGAACTTTGGTAATTGCTATCTAAAGTTTGAGGGATATTTGAATGAAGCTAATTTGTGGTACATGCTTTGATCGAATGGTTGTTGTATATATGTGTAACAGCCCAATTTTGGGGCTAGTCAGAACAGTGGTTTCAGGACCACTAATCCAAGGTTGAAGAAAATTATTTTGACATTATTTTATGTGTTATAGTATGATTATAAGGATGTATGAAAATTGTATGCTTAATTGTGAAAAAGGACTAAATCGCATAAAGTGCGAAAGTTCTATTATACAAGGTAGAGGTGTCTAATAGCTATAGAATATTAAATTGGAGGTCCTTAAATTGCAATTAGGCCATTAAGAGTGTGTTGGCTGACCATAGAGATAAGGAGACAAGAGCATTAAATTTTGGTCAAAATTTGGTGAAATTAGGTGATAAAAAATGAATAAAATAAGATAAATAAAAGAGATATCATCTTTCACTATTCATGCTTCTTCCCCATCGAAAATTGAAGAGAAATTAGAAGTTTTTGGAGTTCAAACTTTCAGCCAAGCCATTCTCTTGCAAGTAAGTGATTTTAGAGGTCTTTCTTGATAATTTTTGTACTTTTGGAACCCCCAAATCTTAAGCTAGCTAATGAGGGGACTATTTTGCAAAAATGGTTGAAAGTTTAGGGACTTTCCATGAGAGTGTTTATGTTGTTTGCTGAGTTTTTATGGAAGAAAATAAATGTTAGTGAGTTAAGGAATAACTTTTGTGAAAGGTGTTATCATGAAAACACCTAAATAGGACTTATTTGTAAAGGTTGTAAATGAGTAATAAATGCATGAAATAATTGGTTTTGTGAGTGGTTGTAAGAGAAATAAATGTTCAGCTAGGCTTATTTAATGAGAAAATGTGATGAAAAACGATTTACGAGCCTAGAGGCAAAATTATAATTTTGCCAAAGTATAAGGGCAAAATTGTAATTTTGCCATCATTTTTGCCCAAGTAGAAATTTTGATGTATCATAAGTTATAAAGTGATTGAATGAGTAAATTTTATTATTATAGATCAAGAAGAAGCGGAAACAACCTTGACCGAGGAAAAAGCAAGATTACAGACTAAGTCATCGACTAATACATTTTGTATCGAGGTAAGTTTGTGTGTAAGCGATACATCTTTAATACACATGTTGTTACTTATTGGTGCATTGTATGAATGAGATCAATTATGATTGAAATTGATAGATAATGAGTAATTCTCGTATGAACCTCGGAATAGATATGTAAGTGCGGAAAAAATATCCATAATAATTATTTGGTGGGCTATGTGCGATACCACCATAATTATTCTTTTTGGTGGGCTGTGTATGATACCAACTTATTATTTATTCACGATGGGCTGTGTGCGATACCATCATTTGTATTATCATTTGGAAGGCTATGTGCGTAACCACCGTAAATACTCTTGTTGGTGGGCTATGTGTGATACCACCCTATTATTGATTAATGGTGGGCTGTGTGCGAAACCACCAGGTACTTAGTATTATTCCGAATGGTTCATCGAGAAATTGTCTAAGTAAATGTTTCATATGGCTTTGTGGTGATGAGTGTAGGATATGTGAGCAATATATATATGTTATACGGTTGGAATGTGGTAAGAGATAAAATGAGTAAGCATGGTTATGAAAATGTGAATTATTCTTGCTTAGTATGAAATGTTATTGATTGTTTAGCACATGCAATGATGCTTATTGTTTACATGTAAACTTACTAAGCTTAAAGCTTATTCCCTTTCTTTTCCCTTGTTTTATAGTGTCAAAGAGCCATTTGGGATACGAAGATAAACAGAAGATCACCCACACTATCAGTTCATCTCGGTATATTTAGACTTAGTATTTTGAGTATGGCATGTATAGGGGCTAGACTTAGGGAAATGTCTTGTTGTTTTGGCCAAGTGTGTTGGCTCTTTTAACGACGAGCTCTTTTGTAAATAGCCATAGTTGATGGCTCATTATTACTCATTTATGAAAAGATGAGGTTATTCATGAATGTGTATGATGCATGATTGGGTTGCTTGGTAATGGTTGAATAGGATTTATGTTGTATGAGTTAGGGTGATAAAAAGAGTTTGGCAAATAGCCTTGTTCTTGTCCACACGGGTAGGCACACGGGCGTGTGTCTAGGCCGTGTGTGACACACGGTCAGTCCCATGGGTGTGTGACCGGGCCGTGTGTCCCCTGCATGTTGGTGTTACAAGTCAGTGTCGACCACGGGCTAGACACACGGGCGTGTGCCTTGGCTGTGTGCCCCTTATGAGGTTGCTGACGTCATAAATAGAATACCCAGGTTTTCACACACGAGCGAGAACACGTGCGTGTCTAGGCCGTGTGAAGGACACGGGCCAAAGACACGGGCATGTGTCCGACTATGTGAAAACCCCTGTAGGTTCAAAAAGAAAATAAATTCCACACGGGCTGAGGACATGGGCGTGTGTGACCACACGGCCTGCCCACACAGGCGTGTCCCATTTCACACGGGCGTGTGGCTCTGTTAAGGAAAAAAAATTCTAAGTATACAAAAGTTCTCGATTTGATTCCAAGACCCTCCGTTTGTATGTTTAAGGCCTCGTAGGCCCATAATAAGGATGTTATGATTGTAAATGAGAAGTTTTAAGTTGGAATGAAAATTGATAGCCCAAAGTTGCATGCTCAAGCAAGATAAGTCTGGTAATGCCTCGTACTCGATTCTGGCATTGAATATGGCTAAAGGGTGTTACAATATGTTTGAATAGTGGTGTCAATGAGGGCATATTGGTTTGGCACATAGGTTAATTGTGAATTGGTATATTTTAGCATGTTTAGGCACATTTGGAATAGGTTTTGATTGTTGGTTGTTACATAGCTTGGAGTCCAAGCATTTTAATGTGAGATGGCTTGATTTTGAAGGTAGTTTTGAGCATACACAGCTTGTGACACAGGCTTCCACATGGTTGTGTGTCCCACACCGTCATATGACACATTCATGTGGTTCTTTAATTTTTTGTCCAGGATTGTCCACACGGTCTAGAGAGTTACACAGCCTAGCGACACTGTCGTGTGACCCTATATTTGAACTGTACATGGTGTGAGAACACGGGCGTGTGGAGTAACCACACTGCCATGCTTAGGGCCACACAAGCTGGTCTCTTTCACACGGCCTGGCCATACGATCGTGTGACCCCTATTTAGAGTTTTTACTCAAAATTTCGTAGAAGTTTCAATTTAATCCAAAATTGATCTCAGTTTGTTTTAAATGTTCCGTAAGCTTGATTTAGGTCCCAAATTGATTGAAAAGTATGGAAATGGTTTTAAATGAATTGTTTGGTTTTTATTTAATAGAAATTATGGAAAATGTTCAAGGTTTGTTGGTGTAACACCTTATAGCTCGGATCGGCTGACTGGATTGGGTATAGGGTGTTACAATTCCTATATATTGTTGGCCTATTTAGCAAAACCATAAACTTACATAAGGATTTATTTTTTTACTTTTTTTTAGAGATATCATTTACATTCACTCTCAAAAGGAGATGCATCTATAATAGCCCAACAGAGGGAGTCTCTTTCGGAGGACACAAGTTTCACTCTCTTGGGTTACAAGATCATTGGCATAAGGAGTGCTCTACTAGGAAGGCCATGGGATGCATATTTCAAGCAGGGGTGAAGCCAGGACAATTTTTTAAGGGGGGCGGATGAAATTTTAATTTTTTATAGTTTATGTCTTTCTAATTTGTAAAGGATTAAATCAAATTTTTATAATTTTAGGGGGGCCAAAGTGTAATTTTACCTTTACTAATTTAAAATTTTTAAAAAATTTGAAGGGCCTAAATGGAAATTTTACCTTTTAGGGGGGCCGGGGCCCCTGCCAGCCCCCCGGATTCGCCACTGATTTCAAGGTGATTTTTGCCCTATCCTACATGTCTAATGTGATACTGCCTCAAGGGTGGGATGATTGGGAAGACACATCCAAGCAAAGGTACCGACAAAAATCACACGAAGATCAACTTGTCCTTTTCTTACATGATTACTCTAAGGTTTTGGAACTAAATAAATGGTGTTTTGGTTTCTTGATTCAATAGCAAGGTGTTTTGCAAAGAATATTAATGTTATGGACCTAGAGCCAATGCAAGAAAAAGGGTTGAACGGTAGAACAAGCTAACAGCCAAACAGGCAGAGATTTTCATGACAAAGAACATGATGGGTGGAAGGAGTTGAATTAGGTCTACGCCTACCCATTTTAAGAAAGCTTCTACTGCCATTTCTAACCATCCAACTACACATGCTTGATCATGAACAACCTCGAATTTAAATGTTAGCTGATATAGTGATAGTTGATTACTAATGTTGTTGCCCATATGTTTTCCTACCTTATTGTTTGTTTTTTTTTTTCTTTTTTTTTGGTAACTATAACATACTTATTTGTTTATTTATTTATAATTACTTCAACAGAAAATACTTTCCTGATTTGTGGGGATGATTTAAAACATTAATAAAGTAGTACAAGATATTTTTGAAAAATATGCATTACGTCTTATCTGATATGATTTTGAGGTTAATTTGAATGTGTGATGTAGAGTTTAGATTTAGTTAATTTATCATAAAAAACTGATATGCGAATTAAATTCATTTACGGCATCAAATTAAAAAGGAAAAAATGGTTAGATTTACTAACTGTGGAACAATATTTGTTATTGTTTACCTATCACTACATGGATTTTTGGCTTAGAAACTGGTATGCTATTGGATGTTGAATTTCAAGTCTTTTACTAAATTATTTTATGTGATATTGCCGAAATTTAGTTTAGAAACTGATATGCGAAATTGTATTTGTAGAAAATTTTAAATTTGAGTTTTGAAATATAGAATTTTAAATAGTAAAATTTAAAATTATAGTAATAAATTAGTTGACATGAATAGATAATTTTTTTTAATAATTTATTTGATTTATATTTTATATTTTGAAATATTTTTAAAAATTATCAATAAAAATTATCTTTAATAGTTGTCCACGAAACTCAAATTTCTTAGGATTATATGATTTTAAATCTTTCATGCTAAACTAAAAATAAAGATTTTTTTTTTTTGCAATTAATTAACTTTATCCTTCATTCTAAATAAAACTCATATTTTTTTCATCACCTCTTTACCAAAATGAAGAACAAACAATTAATTTAATTGATTGCAATTATCTTTTCCCTTTTAACTTAGTACGGAAGATTCGATATTATATAATCAAAAGAAATTTAAGTTTCATAGACAATTATTAAATATGAGTTATTTGAGTTGGTTTCGTTAAGGATAATATGAAAAGATAAAATAAAATTTTAAAAATTAAAAGGAGATTAAATTAATTAATTTTAATATTATAGTAACAAATCGGTTGGCATTATCCATAGATAAAAAATTTAAACAATTTATTCAATTTATTTTGATGTTTTGAAATTTAAAATTCTCAACAATGGGATAAATAAGTACAATTTCGTGTATTATTTTAGTTTCTATCGCTTTTTCACTTTAATTCTTGAATTTTTTTTACCCCAATCAATACTTTAAAAAACTATTTTTTTAGTGACTAAAATGAAAACGACCTAATACTTGAGTGACTAAAATAAAAGTATAAACATAAAATGAAAGGGTCCTAAAAATTATATTATCAACTAAGGTATTTTACCCAATATATTCTAGTGATTTAGATTCTCATGCCAAGGCTTTCCTTCATAAAAGTGGCCAAAAAATTGCAGAATATCGTCTTTAATGACCTCCCAGAATCTTTTGAAGAGGTCCAGGTGCCCGTGTCCCGTCAACGTGCTACACTTTTGCCTCGATAAACCTATAGCAGTATGAACACTCAATTTTCGAAAGTTACAATTGTAACGCTTCAAAAATTTGATTTTTAATTCGGTATGGTGGTTGTGCGCATTGAGAGTATATTTTAAAACCCAATTTCAATTTTAAGTTTTAAATTTTCTCCTATTAATTTTTTGTTTTAAGTTGGACTTGATCTTTTGGTTTAAATTAAATTTTTTAATAAATTATGATAATGAAGAATCTAGTGATTTAATGGTTAAGCCTTAACATACCTCAAGGGTCCTGAGATTGAGTCCTAGCGTGAGCGCATGGATTTTGTTGCTTGCCATGTAGGAAGTTGAATTTTTGTTAAATTGTAAGTTGGGTGGTTAGATTAATATGGGATTTTTTTTTTTTTAATTCTTTAAGTTGCCAAATCCCTAAATTTGTCTCAATCTTTTCAACCGTGCAACTCTCCTACACATTTTGGTTCTTTGTTTTTTTCCATTTTTTTACCAAGTCTCCCAAATCTCCTTTTTGGGTGTAAGTTGTTATTCTATTGCTATTGTTCGTTTCTATTTTTGTTTTGTTTACTAGAGCGTTAGTGATTAATTTCGCTCTATATTTTTATTGAATGTTGATTGGCTTTTTTATTTCTAGGCGAGAGAGTTGGAAATTAGGATCTTTCAGAGGTATAGTTGTTGTGTTTGTTGCTGAGTTCTAAAGGGTAAGTATTTGACATTAGTGTGGTGTTCAAAGTTTCGAGTTAAGAATGTGTTTTTGGTTAGATATATCTTGTGATTAATTAGGGCAATTTCATGAATTTCAGGAGCGTGGTTAATCGTATTCTTAATCAGGTGTGTAAAAATGACCCAAAATCTCCATAGAATTTTCACTGAAATCGCAAAACAGGGGCTATTTCGAAACTGTCCAGTTTCCACACGGCCGTGTGGTGGGTTGTGTGAGACACACGGTCGTGTGTGTGTTTTTTTACAGACTATGTGATTTGGCCATGTGAGATTGAGCAGCCTGTGTGGTTGGGCCGTGTGGTGCACACGGCCGTGTGAAAATGTACAAACCGTGTAGGTGGCCCGTGTGGATCACACGGGTTAAGCTGTTGGGTCGTGTGGGTCACACAATCGTGTGGGCCTTTTGGAAAATTTTAGGGCCCAATTAAGGGTCGTTTGGGGGACTTGATATTTGGGTCCGAGAATGTCGTAAGGGCCAGAAAACGGTAAGTTTAGTACTTAAGTTCATATGGGTAGTATTAAAAGCATGATAAATATGATAAGCTAAATCTAACTTATAAGTTATGTTATGCATAAAATGAATTATGTAAGTAAGCATGTCATGTAAAGCATGCTATATGTATGTATGTCGTTCGTTTATGATTATGATATGTATAAGATATGTATCTGATATGTATATGTTTGGAGTGGGATATGTTTTGATGGTGGAAGTGTATATGGCAGTATTTATTACAAATATGGCGGCTAGACTGCAGAACTATATGCATGGTAGCCTAGCTGCAATTATATGAGTAGCACACCGCCACATTTTGGTGTGATTGGATGGATAGACTCTAGTAGTCTAATATGGTGTGATTTGTTGGACGTAAATGGTGTGTAGCAAATGGGGTTAGAATACGATATACATGTTATGATTCGATATGATATGTTCGATACGACCTAGCATGATTTGCTACTATATGATAAGTTATGATCTGAATAAATTATGATACAATATGAATTATATGAAAGATATATGTTTTGCTATACTCTGATACATAATTTATATATATGAAAATATATGTTTTTGAATTATGGGCCAAACTACACACCGGGCTATAAGCTCACGGTTCCGTATGTTTCGTTTCAAGTAATCCTCTGACTTAGCAATGGATGGCGGCACTGGAGCCCGAGTTTCATATTTTGATTTATTTTATTGTTTTGTTTTGTTTGTTAATTTTGGACATTTTAGGATTTTCTTTTTGGCTTGTTTAACTTTCGGACTTTTTATGTTTGGTGTAGAACGTTGGGGCAAAAACGTTATTTTACGTTAAAGCTTACGCCACCAACTTAAGATAAGTAAAATGAAATCTAATTTTCAAATATTGAAAATTTTAAGGATTTTCAGGCAAAAATATATTAATAAATAAACCTAGAGGATTTTTATAGAAAAAAAAGTTTTCAAAATATGAATATGCAGAAGCGAAATTGGCATTAATTCTTCGAACGCAATTAGGTTTTGAATTTGTTTCCTAGAAGTTAAAATACTTGATATGTTTTCAAAAGTTTTATTTGTTTTCAATCTGTCAAAAAGCGTTTGTACTTTTGTTTAAGCATTATAATCCTCACAATCCAACCGTAACATTTAGGTCGAATTTGGGGCGTTATAACAATCCAACTCAATTAGTCTAAGAGTGACAGCAATACTGTAATGAACCTCAATGACCCCAATAAAGTCATTGGGCACACTCACCAACTTTAATAGAAGAGATCATATTCCTGACTCTTCTAGCTGATGGAAAAATCTAGTATTTTTGTCTCCCTGAAACATTTTTGAAGCCATTCTCTTTCCTCCCTTGCGTACAAACCCCACAACTTCCACGTGAGAATTAACAACATCATTGCTAATATGATCTGATTGGACTAGTTTTTCTAAGCTATTAATTCCTTGTTCGATATTAGAGATAGACACGGTGTCTCCCTTTTTTCCATCTTCATTGTCACTCTCATTGATCAGTTGACAGTTGAGACTAGTATTATGACTGAAGCTCTTCGCAGATTGACTTTGGTACCTAATTATCATGTGGTATCATTGCTCTGTCCCTCAAAACGGGTTTATTAAAGCCCACACTTAATTCTGATCTTGTCTAATCGGCATTACAATATGGTCGTGCCAACTTCTTACTTGCATCATTTATGTAGGCCTTTCTTAGTTACTTTGGCATGCCTGTCTAGGTTCCTAGAATAGAATCAATCATTAAAACCCACTACATTCATCATTTCCATTGCTCAAAACATAATAGGCATCAACAAACTTGTCTTATTTCGCTATAATACAAAGGTTATGCACCCCCCTCCGGTTGTTTCAACTTACAAAATGTAAAATAAAATCTACTAGTTAATTAGTAGCATCGAAGGTTGCAAAGACTATCATATTAACTTGTTGCTTCCATCTCCAGGACTACAAGTGGAATGCATCAAAACTAAGCCCATTAGCATCATCTTCTGTGAATTCCTTCCAAATATTCATAAAGCCCAAATCTTGAAATTCTTTGACCTTTCTCACTGCTTTGCCTGCTCAAAAACCATACGTTTTCATTAGACAATAAACATGGTTTAATTTCAAATTTAGCAAATTTGTCCATTATTTACCACTCTTTAGTCCCAAAATCTCTAAAGAAATCTGAAATTCCAGTTGAGCAAAGAGAGAAGAGAATATATATATTACCTGTGAATAAAGGAAGGTTCCAAGGATGGCAATGGCAGCTCCAAGAGCATTAATGGGCTGAACAGGTGTGTGGAAGATGATGATGGACGACACTATAACTGAAATCCTCTTCATTGTGTTCCCAATGCTAAATGTCAAGGGAGAAATTTGATCCAGAGACATGTATGAAACTTGATTATATAAGTGATAGAAGACACTCTGAGCTACCACCCACCTGTAAAAAATCCAGAACCACACAATTGTTTATAAGAAACAAATTAAAGGAGAAAAAAAATATGGGTCATTTGAATAACTTTAAAACGGCCGAAAGAAAGAAAATTGGTAAATTACCAGACAAAATTGGGTCCAATTTGTGAGACTGCTTTTTGCCAGCCAACAGCCCATAGCTGAGGACCCTCAACAGCGATTGCAAAAGGTGTAAGAATCAAAAGGGACAACATAGACAAACATGCATAGTAGTTCATCCCACTCACTGACTTCCCATTCATCCCTTTCTTTGAGAATATGTTTCTAAACACGAATGCCAAGTTTGATATCATAGCCCCCATGAAACCTGAAACACAATCACAATGCAAAGCTCAAATTTGTATCATATAAAAGAGAGAAAAGAGGTTAATTCAATCATGCTTGCTTTCTTCTTACCAGTCATGTTAAAATTGAGCTCAGTCAAAGCTGAAAGTGCACAACCTCCAATAATTGGTACAAGGGACAAGTAAACTGGCATTGGAAATGAGTCCCCTAACATAAATCTTGAAACCAAAACGCTGAATGCAGGTTCACCACTCTTGATGATATGTGTGAATGAAACAGCGACCTTTGACATGCTCACGGTTGCTGCTACATGCCCGATTGTATGTGCCACCGCAACCTAAAACATGCAAACCCATCAATAAATTTCTTAACATGTTCAAAAAAGTCTCTATTCTTGCAAAGTGGTTAAAACGTAGAAAAACTTACAGGGAAAAGGGTCTTCCAAAACTCAAAGTCGGTTTTAGGAGCATCAGCAACTCTAGTGGCCCAAGATATGAGCATCAGCAAAGAGCCAGCAGCCAAAGATAGGGTAGAGGTCAGCCAAGGGAAAGGGAAAGCATTGAGAACCTTCTTGTTATATATGTTGAAAACTACATTCAAAGCCCACCAAGTAGCAAAGTAAATCCCAATCTTAATCCTTTTAGCTGCTTCCAATCTCGCATCCTCGTCAGGTAACTCAATGTTTATGTCCAGAGGCCTAAACCTGTCGGCTTCATAGGCCTGGCACTCAGCTTTCCTCTGCTGGGTGTTTTGGGAGATTGCAAGATTGTCAATGGAGGCAACATGTAGCGGTTTTTGAGAAGAGAAAGACTGGGTGGGGAAGGCACTGTGTAGGCTCTTGGTAATAGGTAATGGAGAGAATTGTGGTGTGGGGATTGAACGTCTCTTGGGTAAGAAACCTGTGGAAGTGAAAGAAGATGGGGAGAGCTTAATTGAAGAGAGCATGGTGTTTTAGTATGTTTTTCAAAGAGAATGTGAGTTTGATAGTGAGAGGAATGTGATATTTGTAGGAAAATCTGGAAGCTTGATAGATGTACAGATTCTCAGAGAGAAGAAAAGAAAGGTTTTGGTTTGGTTTTGGGTGAAAAGAAGGGCAAAGCAGAGAAGGAAATTTATAGGAAAGTGAAGAGCAGAGTAAGGAAGAAGACGCCTCCAAGATGAGGCGGTACTATTGATTTTTCTTCGCTTGCAGGGTTGCACATGCTTACTCGGTTTTAGATTGTCTTGTTTTTTTTTTTTTTTTTTTTTTTTTTTAACTAAAATACCCTTCTCCTTTGTATTTCTTAACCTTATTCAATTCTCCCATTATGAAAAATGAAATTTCAATCATACAAAATTAATAGTTTGAAGATGTTTAATCTAAAATTAAATTAACTTAAATTTAAAATTATTTAACTCTAAATAATTCGAGTTTAAATTATATCAATATATAATCTGCAAACTTAAAATTTGAAAAACTCGAATAACCTAAATTTTTAAAAATTATTTAAAAAATTAATAATTGAAAATAAGTGATTTGAAATTTCTAATGAGTAAGTGCATGCTTGCAAATTTGACTTCCAACTTTGTTTTCTTTGATATCACCCATTATTTCTCTTAACCATTGTGAAGCTGCAAATTTTAGAACATGGGAAAACAGTAGTCAAACTTGCATGAACTTTCCCTTGTATTTCTTGAATAATGCTCAAATTAAGGTTCAAAATTCCACCTACACCTAACCTGAATTTCCTTAAACAAATTTTCAGCCACCTAAAAATATGGAACGTTCTTTTCTTTGGTATTTCCCCACCAATAATATCATAGTGGACAGTGTTTATATTATTCCATCAAATATTTGATAAAAATGGGTATATAAATATGTTCTTCAGCACCGTGTAGCCATACCAAATGACCAATTATAGTTGATGGTAACAGCCCAATAACATTGGTCTCAATTCTTCACCGCTAATTTTCTTGCAGCAACTGAGCACCCCCATTATTGAACATGTAAAGACAATCCCAAGCAATAAAAATCTCGACCCAAAAAGACACCTGTCAATCTGCATGTGTCTTTGATCGTTAAACCTTTTCTCTTTTTTCCTTTTTTCCATGCTATATTATTTGGACGGATCAAAATTTTCTAACTCTTAAAATGGAGGGAAAATATTATATATATATCAGTTTGATTGATTGGCGGCTTGTGCAAGATGTAAATTTAGGTGTAGCAGTTGGGACAACATTCGATGGTGCAATTGGAGTGGGAAAGAAAGTAGTCACGTGAGTTTCAACATGTAACGCATGTTGTCGTTTGGAGGCAATGGGAGGGTGAGATTGTTTTGTAATTACAGCTGACAGACAATCCCAATAGCCAATGAAATGGAGTAGGGTTTGGCTTGGTGATTGGGATGTGTGATATTGTAAAACATTTCACCAACCCTTCATGGCTGCAACTGGCCATCCCACCTGTCCTTGTTGATGAATTATACGGATGTGATCAAATTATTTTTTTATTCTTAAACTGATTAAACAATGTAAAATTAGAATAAAGTTAATATTTACGGTTTTAAAAAATTATTTATTATTTAAAAGAATTAATATTTTAAAATTTTTTATATTTTATAAATGAAATTTTTTATTTGGAATTGAACTAATATTTTTTATATAATAAATATTAAGTTTAATATATTTTGAATTTATTTAATTTTTTTCAATAAATAAAAATTAAATTGATTCATTTAATAATAAAAAGACTAATTTAATGTAATTCGATAATACAAGTACTTTAACCAAATTAAACTCTAAGAGTTTCGCACCAATTAACATAAAATAATGTAAAACAATTAAAATACAAAGATTTAAAAACACAGACACAGTTATAATGTTATGACAAAAGATGTAAGCATAACACAAATATCAAACTTGTTAAATTTATATAATATAAATCATTAACAAACCTTTAATTTTATAGTAATTTAAAGAAAAAAATGTAAATATAATAGGGATTAAATTAGTATAAAAAAATTGTGTAAAATATGAGATAAATCAATATAATATGAATATAAAAATATTTTTTTCTAAATTGAATAATTATAGAAAATATATAGAATATAAAAGTAATGTAAACATGACACAATGTGCTAAAATATACTTATAACCAATTTTTAATGTATGAAAAATACCTTCTTTTTTTAAATATGGACACGACAAAAGCTATGCTATATATAAGATGAATTAAGAAATGGTATAACAATAAAATAAATAACTTAAACACAATGTCAAATTTATGAATGCATTAAAATATGCATAAAGTTAAATAAAAATGTGTAAAAAAACTCGAAGAATAACATCAACACAACACAAAATTTACTAATGTTTAAAAATTATTTAAGTTTACAATACTTAAAATTCATTTAAAATAATAATAATACAAATTTCTTAACCAATTTTTTCTCATAATAATAAATTTAGCCTTTTTACATTTTATCAATTTAATTTATTCTTTTTTGAATTAAATTTGACTTTCAACTTTTTTTTAAAATAAAATAAAAAATTAACTATCAACATTCAGAAAAAGTCGAAATTTAGGAAAATACCAACTACATGTATTTCATGCTGTTTTTTAATTTTGAATTTACTTTATTTTCTAAAGTTTTTTTTATAATTTTTAAATTTTTGTTGACATGACAAATACGATAAATAATGTAGCATTGTCATGCCAACATAATTAAAAAATTCATGTTTTAGTAGATTTCCACTTTAAAAAAATACCTCACTAGTGTTTAAATCAAGGTGACAAAGGGGACACAAAAAAAAATTAAACTCAGACGTGACCGTGGTGATCAAGAAGAATGTCGCCACAACTGGATGGACCAGGTTTGCCCAAAGACGTTCAAGAAACGAAGGTGTGACGAAAGGTTTTAGGAGTTGAACAGGGTCCTCCCTCCACCAAACAAGTTGAGCAAAAGATGGAAGTTTACAGTCTACAGAGACGCAATGAAGCACCAACATCCCATGATTTATTCTTGAAAAGCAATCCAAATACAAGCAACAAGCCAAGGGTTCTTGATCATACCAGAAAAAGAAAATCCAAAACATTATTAGGGAGGTTCCACCAACTCATCACATCACACCAAAGAGACCAAGATAGTAGGCACAGAATAAGTAGATGGTTGAGATCCTCAATACCCAGAGAATACAAAGAGCAAAACAAACCTCCTCGTCGATGAACAATGCCCTTATTAAGTAAGAGCCTGATACAAACCAAAATGGAAGTCCACGATTTCAATTCTGTTAATTTCAGTTTGTTTTTAATTTCTAATTTTCATGTTGCTAAACGTTGCGTTTGTTTTTATTTTAACGATACAATACAATTTGGGAAGGGGAGTCAGAGGTATAGGGGACCGTTTAATGAAATGATGAGTTTTGTTCTCTTTTGTATTGACATCTGTTTTTCTGTTTTGCTGCACTCTTTTAACCTCCTATGATAGATAGGAGGGGGTTATGAAAAAACTTGGTTATTCTCCTCTATTGGTTTCTTCTCTCAACCTCCTTTCTCTCTTCTTCGCCTTCTCCTTCCTCTTACTTCTCCATTTAAGTTGCCGATAGTAACAAAGGTATCAGAGCTAGAACAATCTCGATGGCTGGTGATGGAGTCACCACGAGATTACAAAAAGACATGGGCTCGTGCAAAAAGACATGAGACTGATGCAACAGGAACTCACTTAAATGCAAGCCAACTTAGCCTAAATGGACGCTCTGTTGGCTAATAGCATGTTTGCAGCTGACACCGGTACGAAACAGTCGCATCTTCGACATTCTCTTCACTCTCTCAAGAAAGACAGTCTCTCTATTCGTCAGTACGTTGACAAGATCAATGGCTTATGTGCGCTACTTGCTGCTTCTGGTTCTCCAATCTTGGAGACCGAAAAGACGGAGGTGTTATTTTTTGGTCTTTCTTCCGAATATGACGCTGTTGTCTCGTATACGACTCTCTCTTTGACGCCGTTACCGTTTCAAAGACTTGTTGACGCTCTCCTTGAGTGTGAATCTCAGCAGATGCAATCTGTTCAAGACGTCTTGGTTGCTGCCAATTTTGCGGATGGCTCTTTGGCGCAGGACTTGGCCGGATCCTCTCGTGGTGGTCGCTCCTCTAATCGTGGACGAGGTCGGACGTTTCGCCCCGTGTTCAGCGCCAGATCTGTAGTAGATATGGCCATCTTGCTCAATGATGCTACTATAGGTACTATCGTGATGATCAGTCGACGGGTGTGCCTTACGATGGACGGGTCTCTAAGCAGAATTTTTGGTCTGGTGATGAGAGAAATGGGAGAAACAGAGAGTTTGCTCTTGATAATGACGATGAACAGCGTCCAAATTGGAGAAATAGTCAAAATTGGAGAAATAGTCAAAATTGGAGGCTTGGTCAAAATTTGGGTGCTACTGGTCAAAATTTGGGTGCTAATGTCAGGCCTTTTATGGATATGGACAATGGTGTTCCACGTGGGCCACTAACTATGCCACTTGGGCCAAGTGCACCATCACATATTGCTAGGCCATCAAAAGATCCTCAAGGCCGCATACATTCGGCCATGGATTCTATGCTTGAGCAGCGTAATTTTTCAACTCACACTCGTGGGCCGCTTGGTCCAGACCACGTTTTTGGGCCTCGTGGGTCAACTCAACCTCGTATTTCTGATGAGCAGCATTTTTCTGAACCTAATGCATATTGTGTTAATTTTGATTCATCTCAGGAAATTAAGGATTTTGCGGATCCTCGATGCACGAAACCGAGAGCTCGAGTTTTTGAAGTTGACTCCTCTCCGTATGGTTCATCTCAGTTTGTTGGGCTCCCTCCTAGGATTCCTGAGTTACACGCGTCTGATTACTCTGATGCCACAGCCTATGATTCTAATTTCAGTAATAATGACTCCTATGTCCCTTTACCAGTAGGTAATACAACTTTGTGCCCTGACTCTGGAGCCACACACTATGTGTGTCAGAATACTTCAGCCCTTAATGCTTCCAATTCGTATACAGGTAATTCTTCCCTTAAAATGGGTAATGGGGCTTCTACTAAGATTGCTTCTGTTGGGAATTCTCTTCTAGCTACTGAAAAGAAAGTGCTACATCTCTCAAATGTTTTGTGTGTTCCTACCATTCGCAAAAACTTGCTATCTGTGTCTAAATTTGCTGCAGATAACAGTGTATTTTTTGAATTTCACCCTTCGTATTGTGTGGTTAAGGATATACAGACGTAGGAAATATTGATGCGGGGCCAAGTTCGTGATGGGCTATATTACTTCACAGCAAGTTCAGCTGCTTGTTCTCCTGTTATTCATAATGCTTCTGTTTGTGACACTAATACAAGTAATGATGTTTTCACTTTGTGGCATAGGAGATTGGGTAATCCTTCGTTTACTACTGTAAAAAATGTTCTTGATAAATGTCACATTACATTCAATAAAAATAGTTTTGATACGGTATGTGTAGCATGTCAACAAGGGAAATCCCACAAACTACCATTCTCTCAGTCTAACACAAAGTATGAAGAATTTTTTGAGCTTGTAGTCTCTGATCTATGGGGACCAGCCTCAGTTTCGTCTGAAGGAAATTTCTACTATGTGTCTTTCATTGATATGTGTACTCGTTTCACGTGGATTTATTTGATTAAACGCAAATCTCAAGCTCTTGATCGCTTTTCTTGATTTGTGATGATTCACACTCAGTTTGGAAAATGCATTAAAAAGTTTCAAAGTGATTGGGGTGGTGAATTTTGTGCGTTTGCCTCCACTTTAGCCAGTCACGGGATTATCCACAGGTTATCTTGTCCTTACACTTCTGAACAGAACGGAGTTGCTGAACGAAAACATCGACATATTGTGGAAACTGGGATTATATTGTTGGCTCAGGCTAATTTGCCTATGGATTATTGGGGCTATGCCTTTCGCAGTGTAGTGCATCTCATAAATCGGCTACCCACTCCTGTCTTGAGCGGTCAATCACCGTATCAACGTTTGTATGGTCATGAACCGAAATATGAGCATCTCTGGGTATTTGGGTGTCTTTGTTTTTCTCCTAACTACGCCCGTTTGTTCGACACAAGCTTGACTATCGGTCTCAACCGTCTATATTTCTTGGCTATAGCTCTCAGCATAAAGGTTATTATTGTTTACTTCCAGAAGGGACGATAGTTATTTCTCGTCATGTAGCGTTTGATGAACAAAAGTTCTTGTTTTCTTCTCCTACTACTTCTGATGGTCAACAGTCTACTTCTTTGGGCATTCCCACATATGTTCCTATTGTTAAAAATCTAGCGATTCAGCCTAGTACGGCATCTCCTAGTGCTTGTGATGATCTCTCTATCAGTCTTATGAATAATAATTTTAAAGAACGTTCCAGAGAATCCAGTATGTTACCATTTGGTTTGCGCTCTTCAGACAACATAACTACTTTACGAACTGAATCCTGCTCTTCAGCCGATAGACCTTTGGAAGGATCGACGATTGCTAAAGGTGGTACTGTTTCTGATTTGAAGAAAAATGGGGCTGCTAACACTCACTCTATGGTCACTCGGTCTAAAGCAGGGATATTTAAGCCAAAGGTATTTTCTGTAGCTGAAGCTGAGTTTGAGCCTAGTACGATTGAAGAAGCTCTTGCTCATCCTGACTGGCGATAGGCAGTTCAAGCTGAATTTGATGCCTTAATAGCTAATTCTACTTGGGATCTTGTTCCTCTTCCATCTGGACGAAAAGCGATTGGATGCAAATGGTTGTTTAAAGTTAAAAGGAAACTTGATGGATCAGTTGATCGGCGGAAGGCACGGTTAGTTGCTAAAGGATGTTCCCAAGTACCGGGGTGTGACTTCACAGAGACGTTTAGTCCAGTGGTCAAACCGACAACCATTCGCACTATTCTTTCCATTGCTGTGCCCCGTGGGTGGCAACTCAGGCAAGTTGATGTTAATAATACTTTTTTGAATGGAGATTTAACTGATGAGGTGTTCATGCAGCAACCTCCGGGTTATATCCAATATGGTCCACATGGTGAACGCTTAGTGTGTCGTCTAACGAAAGCTCTTTACGGGTTGTGACAAGCTCCTCGTGCTTGGTTTGACAAATTAAGACAATTTCTTGTTTGTAGTGGGTTTGTGGTCTCTAAGTCAGATGCATCTCTATTTGTCAAAGTTGTTAATGGGGTTACCTTATATGTTCTTGTTTATGTGGACGATATTATTATCACTGGAAGTTTGCCTGCTAAAATAAGCCGCTTTATTCAGCAACTTAACGATGAGTTTGCTCTGAAAGATTTAAAAGAGCTTCATTATTTTTTGGGCATTGAAGTAAGCAAATCTGCTTCTGGAAGTCTTCACCTCTGTCAGCAGAAATATATTAAGGAACTTCTTCATCGATGCTCTATGACTAATGCGAAAGCTGTTCATACACCAATGGTGAGTTCGTCTATGTTGTCTAAAGATGAAGGTGAATGTCTTGCTGATCCAACTGAGTATCGCAGTATAGCTGGAGCTCTTCAATACATTGTCTTAACACGACCAGATATTTCATATGCGGTAAATAGGGTGTGTCAATTCATGCATGCACCCACTATAGTTCATATGACAGCACTTAAACGTATTCTGCGATATCTACGTGGTACACTGACTCATGGTCTTGTTTTTCGTCGATCTGATAGACTTTCCTTGGTCGGATATGCGGATGCAAACTGGGGTCTTGATTTTGATGATCGTCGCTCTACAACAGGATATTGTGTCTACTTTGGGAATGCACCTATATCATGGTGTTCTAAGAAACAGTCTATTGTATCTCGCTCGACAGCTGAAGCTGAGTATCGAAGTTTAGCTGCAGCCCCTAGTGATGTTGCATGGCTTGTGTCCTTGTTGTCCAAATTAAAACTCAATTCTATTGATACTCCTACTGTATGGTGTGATAATACTAGTACAGTTGTTGTTACAGCTAATCCGGTTCTGCACTCTAAATTCAAACATGTTGAACTTGATTTGTTTTTTGTTCGTGAAAAGGTGGCTAGTGGCAAATTAGTTGTTGGCGAAGTTCCGGCTTGTGGCCAGGTGGCAGATATTCTTACTAAACCATTATCGGTGTCTATGTTTACCCGTTTTCGTCATATTCTTCAGGTCTTACCACTAGAAGAAGCTAGGTGAATGTTATAGTATAATACACACGTGTTTACTATGCTAAATAGATAGTTAGTAAGTTAGCATTCTGTTATGAGTTGTTAGCTCATCTGTTAGGCACTGTTGCCTATAAAAACTATGTATTGAGGACTAATTGTAGTACAGATTCATTCTCACAAATATTACAACAACTATTTCAGAGTTAGTATACAACACTCTTTCACGCTCGAATGGAGTCTCGCTTTAAAGAGTTCCACGAAGATGTAAAGGTTAGCATTCGAACTGAGCTTTAAAATTTTTTTGAGCAGCATGTAGGGCGTGCGGTACCACCTACTCAGGGACAAACATCAGACAAGGGAAATGGGGTACTGGGGGGTACACCACCTGGATTTCCACCAAAGAAGTTGCTTTTACTGTCACCTATGGTTGAGTCCAGTCATATAGGCCTTCATTCAAGGGCTAATACCTTAGACCCTATGAGTAGAAACTTCAAGTTCGAATGTCCGTGGTTTGATGGTGGAGACTTCCGAAGGTGGTGGTTGAAGTTAGAGCAATTCTTCGAAGCTGAAAGTGTATTGGAACAAGACAAAGTAAGAACTGTTATGCTTCATATGAAAGGAAAAGCCCTAGACTAGTACCACTTTTTCAACCAAAGACAATGAGGACTTCAAATGTTATCATGGGAGACCTATGCTCGAGGGTTACAAAAGAGATTCGGCTCCTCCAACTTCACTGCCCCGATGACTGAGCTAGCCACCTTGAAGTAGCAGGGAACTGTGGACCAGTTCCACGACCAGTTTGTAAGTATCCTCAACCAATTACACCTGCCTGAAACCTATGCCTTAAGCATATTCATAAGTAATATCAAAGCGGAAGTTGGTCAATACCTCAAATTATTCAAACCTCAAACATTGGTAGAAGCATATATGTTAGATAGACAGGTAAAAGACATTGTAAGGCCTCCCCTGATGGGAGGGAGTGGAGGGTATTCTAAACCTCTATTTTCTAACCCCAAACCTATCAGTCATATGTCAGCCTCTGGAGGACCCTCTTCAAACATTGGCAATCAGAAAACACCTCTAAACAGTCATCGAATCCCCACCAAGTCCTTGTCTCAAGATGAAATAGAGGATAGGAGAAAAAAGGGTCTATGCTTCTGGTGCGCCGCAAAATATATTCCGGGACACAAATGCGTGAAGTCTCAACTATATCAGTTAGTTGTGGGATCTCACAATGAACTGGGAATGGAAGCTATAACCTCACCAACAGAAGAGTTTTAGGACTGCCCCGAGCAACTTGAGAATACAGAACCAGAAGCTGAAACCACCCCTCATGTTCTCTCAGTACATGCTTTACAAGGATCTCAAGGGCACAACACCATAAGAATAGTAGCCAAAATTGGGCAATTTGATGTGATAATATTGGTAGAATCAGATAGCACACATAACTTTGTAGACTCCAAAATCGTCAAGAGAGGTAACTTGTTGAACCAGCTAATTAAATGTAGATTATGGTCACTGATGAGGGAAGGTTGTGCACAAGAGGGCTGTGTCGAGCTATTGAATGGCAAACACAAGGCTACAAGTTTGTAACCGACTTCATGGTCCTTCCGATGAAGGGATGCGACTTGGTGCTAGGAATACAGTGGCTGCTTTCTTTAGGAACCATTACTTGGAATTTTCAATCTCTCACTATGAGAGCTTGGAGAGCAAAATTGCATGCTTCAAGATATTCAACCAGGAGGTTTATAGATACTTAAGGGTCACCAAATGTCCAAATGTTTACATAAGGCACCACTCGGTCATTGTCCCATGATGCTGGCTACCGATTAACACACCAAGCTGAAAATGACACATGCATTCACCCAGGCAGACTTGCAACAAGTATTAAGGGAATACAATGATGTGTTCAGAATACCAGATGCAGTCCCTCCTGGAAGAACACAGATCATAGAATACCATTGCACGACGAGACCAAGGTGATTAATGTGATCCCTTACAAACATCCTACAATACAAAGACGAAAATTGAGAAACTTATCAAGGAGATGCTGTAAGTTGAAATCATAAAGAACAGTAATAGCCCTTTTTTCACTTGTTGTAATGGTTAAGAAAAAAGATGGGAGCTGGTGTTTGTGCGTAGTGTAACACCCCTTACCCGTATTCGACACCGAAATAGGGTACGAGGCATTACTGGAATTACAAATTTATTTATCAGACGTTTTATTATAATTTAGCATTTACATTTGAAACCAATCAAAATCAAACATATTGTCCCTTAAACATATTTATTTTTTTCACTTCATATCTTATTTGAATTTATTTCTCGTCTCAACATACTTAATCATCTTATATTAACATATTAAAGATAATCACATATTTACATATCATGAAAAATATCATCCAATTATCTCATCCTCATAAACATAAATCAGCTTAATTCATCATATCAATATTTCACGTACCATCAACTCATATTTTCTTATATCACATAATTAAGTTACACGAACTTATCTCAAGCTAAATTTGTAGAAATATCAAGATTCGAGGTCATTTTAGAAATTTTCTATTTTCATCGATTTTTCAATCGATCTTAATCTAAATTCATAATTTCATTCAATTTCGATATTTTAATTAATAAAATAACCCATTTCATGAAAATGGTCATTTCCACATTTTTACAAAATTAATCATAAAATTTACTTTTATTCAATTTAGTCCTGAGCTTAAAACATTTCGATTTAGCCATACTACTTAAATATTCATACATATTTTCCTCCTCCTCCTCTCCATTCCACATCCTTACTGTATATAATATTCTATAAGTAACATTATCAATAATTTCATTGAATTTCTCATATGTATATTCAAAACTGTCCATTTGAGTTATAGTCACTAAATTATTTATTTCCAGAGCTACAAAACTCCAAATGAAGAACCGTTAATTTTTCCTGAAACTAGACTCGCATATCTTCTTCCTATAAAATTTTCAGAATTTTTCGTATGGCCAATCAATACCAGATTATTCTTAAAGTTTCCCCTGTTTTACTACGAATCAAATTACTCTTCGTACAAAATTCATATGACCTTCTTATTTATTTCATTTGAAAATAGACTCATTCAGGATTCTAAACATATAAAGTTAAGCCCCTAATTATTTTTCTTCAATTTGTTATGATTTTTCAAAGTCAAAACAGGGGATCCCGAAATCCCTTTAAACCAGTCTTACAGAAATATAAATATCTCAAATTACAGAATTTCTTTGCTTTTCCGTTTCTTTCATATGAAAATAGACTCAATAAGCTTTAATTTCATATCTCATTTAGCTTCTAATTCCACTTATACGATTTTTAGTGATTTTTCAAAACTAGTCTACTGCTGCTGTCCAAACTGTTTTAGTGCAAACTGTTTATTACCATTTTTCCTTAAGCTTTCAATAAATGATAATTTCGTCCCTGCTCAATTAACTTCTCAATTGAGCTGATTTTTCTCAATAAACACCTTATTCTATCACTTTAAACTACTTTATAATCTTTGGGAATCAGAATTCCAAAGTAATAGACTTTAATTCCAAACATTTTCACAATTTAATCCTTAAAATCAATTTCTAACTAGGTATTCCATTAATTAAACCCCTAATTCATCAATTTGATCCACATAACTCATGTTCAAAGATCTAAGAATTCCCAGAATTTCAACTTAATTCAACAAAACTTTTGTTCTAAAACTTATAAAACATCAAAATTAGAAGAAAAGGACTAAATTAGCTTACCTATTAAACATCCAAGCTTTAAATCATCAATTTCTCCTTTTTCTTTCCTTCTTTCTTTCTTTCCCCTTGCTTTCGTCTTGTTCTCTGTTTCTTTTTCTGTTCTGTTTCTCTTCTCCCCCCTTTCTCTTCTTTTTTTTTTTGTTTGTATATATATAATAATATAATAATATAATAATATAATAATATATCTTAAACCAAAAAAATCTCAGATTTTCTTCACAAATAACCGCCTCAACTAACAAAATGGCTTAATTGCCATTTTGGTCCTTTATACTCTCTTTAATCTATAATGAAACTTTTACACCTTTTTCAATTTAGTCTCTTTCATTTAATTACATATCCAAACGTTAAAATTCCTCAACTAAACTTTAATAATAACTTAATGACACTCCATAAATATTTCTAAAATCACACTTAACTTATAATTATCGATTAACATTTTTTTTTCGTCGATTTAGTGTTCTCAAATCATCGCTCCGACACTATTTGAAATTGGGTCATTATAACTCTTCCTCCTCCTAAAAAAATTTAGTCCTCGAAATTTCCTTATATTTTGATCATGAACTTCATTATTTCTATAATTCTATAGTTCCTTTGTGCACATATTTATCTAGTGTATCATTTATATCCATTCCATATCCTTTCACTTTGCAATTTATTTTTAATCCAATATTGCGAACATACCTTATAACTAAAATTACTTACTTTTTTTTTTTTTTTATAAGAGGCCCAATCGATTAAAAGAAACACTTAAGATATATGAAGCAAATATAGAAGTGTATTATTATGTACTATTAATCGAGATAGTACTTGACGAAAGTACCAAAGTGTTATTATCGAGAGAATGTGCTAGAGTCCATTAATGGTATACCACTAATATATTAGTAAATCTAATCTCATTTACTTGAGAAAATTACATTATACACGCATGTCACTTTTACAATTTTAACATAATGCTTTTACATATCATTTTTTTTTCCAATTTCACTTAAATGTATTCACAAATAAATTTAATTTCACTTTCTCTTCAATATACAATTCAATACTAATATTTATCCATCGATTAATTCGGTTTCCATTTAATTCATCAATAACGCTTACCTCATACTTCACTTACTATACGCATAATTTAAATTTAACATTTAATATTAAATAGTAAACATCAAGCATGCAACAATATAAGTCATATGTGTTAATTTATACTTTAATTTCATACCTCAACAATAGTATTTCATCAAATAGCATCATATATCATCTATATTATTTTTAATCAATTCATAAACCTTTGGTTTAAGTTTTCAATCTCATATCTCAATTTCAATTTACATTTCAATTCCTAATTCCACTTTTCCATACTTTCAATAGTTTAACCGATCAAATTCAATCGATTTTTCTCATTTCGTTTATTCAACAGATTTCAATAATAATAATTTGATATTTTAACAAATTTATGAACCTTAAGTTCATACTTCAATTCTCACATTTCAATTCGATTCACAATTCAACTCATAATTTCTTACTCATATTTTCAATAGTTCAATCGATCAAATTTATTTAGTTTTTCTCATTTTAGTTATTCACCCTATTAACAATCCGGACTTTGACAGATACACTGATTCCAACCCAAACACACCAATCGGCATATTGTGCCTTAACGGTACACAATATACGACACACAAAGTGTCGAATCGGTGAATAAGATATAAGATATGATGAGTCGGCATGTGTGCTGCATCGATCGATGTTTAAGCAAAAACCTCGCACTCTTCCATATCCTATAGCATGCCAATTATATCCGACTAGTCCGACAAGTTAATAGGGAGATCAATTCTCATTTTAATTTCACTTAATATTCATATCTACCCCTATTAACAAGACTCGGACTTTGGCGGATACGCGGATCCAACCAAACACACCAGATTGGCACCCAGTGCCTCATCGACTCAAGGTCGAAGAATCCCTGAACACTTCCAATCCTATGGCATGCCATTTATATCCAATCTAGCCCGATAAGTTAATAGGGTATTCAAATCATCATTTCATTTTTTTTTTTTTCTATTTCAAATTCACTTTTCCATTTCCTAATCAGTATATAATTCAATGATTCACTTTGTTCTCATTTCACTTTCTTAGCCCAAAGTAGACTTTATAGAACACACCGGATATACTGGAGCAGATCTGAGAGGTGCATTATGATGCACAAGTGAACAGAGAGCACCAATGTGCTAATAATCGAGAGAGCACCAACGTGCTAATATCGAGAAACAATCGACGTGCTAATATCGGAGAGCACCAATGTGCTAATATCGAGAGCACTAACGTGCTAATGTTCCTTAATATCCCAAAAGTAGTTCTAAATTTCGTCTACTTGGGCATTAAAGTCGAATCTCATATATTTAAATAATTCACATAAATATTTCAAAAGGATAAATAACAATAATTTAAAATTCTTGTAGTACTTACAACAAAAAGGTTGAAATGATATATGTTATTCTTACTTCACTCCTTAACCTTCTCTTTTCCTTTTCCTTCAATTCGGTCCTCTCCTTTCTTTCTCAAATTGATTTCATATAAACATATAACATTTATATGTAAAAAAAGTAATCAAATAAACTTTCTATATTATTTAACAAAATAAGCATGTATAATATATTTTTATTCAATTCGTATTTTTAATTTATTGTCTAATCAAATTTAAAATCACTAATTACTTTTCAATCAATATACATTTCAATTACTCACATATTTTCTTTATTTAATTTAATTTGATTCAATTCAAATCACTTTTAGTTTCCTATTAATATACCTTCAAATATTCACATAGTTCATAATTTAGTTACGTAATTTAAATAACTTTCTAATTTTCAGTTCATTCTATTTTCACTTCTTATTTCAACCAGCCACAAAGATTACAATAATTCATTATATCAATAATTTCATAGTTTAATGCAATACACATAACAATATTCAATAACTTCACAATTCAATTCGATTGCACAAAATAATATTCATGATTCCATAATTCATTCGATGATCGATCTCAATTTCAAAGACTCAATCTTAAATTTATCATTTTACTAAATACTTACACATAATAATGATAAAGTTTGAAAATTAGTGATACAAATATCATCAAAGTCTGGAGATATCACATTATTTTAAATTATATATATTAATAATGGCATATATTTCTAGACTCTACATATACTATATTTGGTCCGAGAACCGACTAAACCATAGCTCTGATACCACTAAATGTAACACCCCTTACCCGTATTCGACACCGAAATAGGGTACGAGGCATTACTGGAATTACAAATTTATTTATCAGACGTTTTATTATAATTTAGCATTTACATTTGAAACCAATCAAAATCAAACATATTGTCCCTTAAACATATTTATTTTTTTCACTTCATATCTTATTTGAATTTATTTCTCGTCTCAACATACTTAATCATCTTATATTAACATATTAAAGATAATCACATATTTACATATCATGAAAAATATCATCCAATTATCTCATCCTCATAAACATAAATCAGTTAATTCATCATATCAATATTTCACGTACCATCAACTCATATTTTCTTATATCACATAATTAAGTTACACGAACTTATCTCAAGCTAAATTTGTAGAAATATCAAGATTCGGGTCATTTTAGAAATTTTCTATTTTCATCGATTTTTCAATCGATCTTAATCTAAATTCATAATTTCATTCAATTTCGATATTTTAATTAATAAAATAACCCATTTCATGAAAACTGGTCATTTCCACATTTTTACAAAATTAATCATAAAATTTACTTTTATTCAATTTAGTCCCCGAGCTTAAAACATTTCGATTTAGCCATACTACTTAAATATTCATACATATTTTCCTCCTCCTCCTCTCATTCCACATCCTTACTGTATATAATATTCTATAAGTAACATTATCAATAATTTCATTGAATTTCTCATATGTATATTCAAAACTGTCCATTTGAGTTATAGTCACTAAATTATTTATTTCCAGAGCTACAAAACTCCAAATGAAGAACCGTTAATTTTTCCTGAAACTAGACTCGCATATCTTCTTCCTATAAAATTTTCAGAATTTTTCGTATGGCCAATCAATACCAGATTATTCTTAAAGTTTCCCCTGTTTTACTATTTGACTGTTCTGACCTCTCTTCACTACGAATCAAATTACTCTTCGTACAGAATTCATATGACCTTCTTATTTATTTCATTTGAAAATAGACTCATTCAGGATTCTAAACATATAAAGTTAAGCCCCTAATTATTTTTCTTCAATTTGTTATGATTTTTCAAAGTCAAAACAGGGGATCCCGAAATCCCTTTAAACCAGTCTTACAGAAATATAAATATCTCAAATTACAGAATTTCTTTGCTTTTCCCGTTTCTTTCATATGAAAATAGACTCAATAAGCTTTAATTTCATATCTCATTTAGCTTCTAATTCCACTTATACGATTTTTAGTGATTTTTCAAAACTAGTCTACTGCTGCTGTCCAAACTGTTTTAGTGCAAACTGTTTATTACCATTTTTCCCTTAAGCTTTCAATAAATGATAATTTCGTCCCTGCTCAATTAACTTCTCAATTGAGCTGATTTTTCTCAATAAACACCTTATTCTATCACTTTAAACTACTTTATAATCTTTGGGAATCAGAATTCCAGTAATAGACTTTAATTCCAAACATTTTCACAATTTAATCCTTAAAATCAATTTCTAACTAGGTATTCCATTAATTAAACCCCTAATTCATCAATTTGATCCACATAACTCATGTTCAAAGATCTAAGAATTCCCAGAATTTCAACTTAATTCAACAAAACTTTTGTTCTAAAACTTATAAAACATCAAAATTAGAAGAAAAGGACTAAATTAGCTTACCTATTAAACATCCAAGCTTTAAATCATCAATTTCTCCTTTTTCTTTCCTTCTTTCTTTCTTTCCCCTTGCTTTCGTCTTGTTCTCTGTTTCTTTTTCTGTTCTGTTTCTCTTCTCCCCCCCTTTCTCTTCTTTTTTTTTGTTTGTATATATATAATAATATAATAATATAATAATATAATAATATATCTTAAACCAAAAAAAATCTCAGATTTTCTTCACCAATAACCGCCTCAACTAACAAAATGGCTTAATTGCCATTTTGGTCCTTTATACTCTCTTTAATCTATAATGAAACTTTTACACCTTTTTCAATTTAGTCTCTTTCATTTAATTACATATCCAAACGTTAAAATTCCTCAACTAAACTTTAATAATAACTTAATGACACTCCATAAATATTTCTAAAATCACACTTAACTTATAATTATCGATTAACATTTTTTTTTTCGTCAGATTTAGTGTTCTCAAATCACTGCTCCGACACTATTGAAATTGGGCTGTTACACGTAGACTACCGCCACTTGAACCAACTCACCATTAAGGATAGGTTTCCCATACCCATCATAGAAGAATTGTTGGATGAACTGGGACAAGCCCTCTTTTTCTCCAAGTTGGACCTCCGATCGGGCTATCACCAAATTAGAATGTATGAGGGAGACATAGCTTTTAAAACACATGAAGGGTATTATGAGTTCATGGTTATGCCTTTCGGCTTAAACAATGCCCCTTCAACCTTCCAGGCAGTGATGAATGCTATCTTCAAAGACTTATTAAGGAGGTTGGTCTTAGTATTTTTTGATGACATACTGGTTTATTCCAGCAGTTGGACCGAACTTATAATGCATTTATGAGAGGTGTTGCAGCTTTTGAGAAAACAACCACCTATTTGTCAAGCAAAGTAAATGTACCTTTGGCACTCATCAAATAGAATATCTGGGGCATGATATAGCTGCGGGAAAGGTAACGATGGATGCTGCAAAAGTTGAGGGAGTTTCAAACTGGCCTACTCCCAAATTGATCAAAGAGTTGAGAGGTTTCCTAGGCCTTTCGGGTTACTACAAAAGATTTATAAGGAACTATGGGGTTGTGGCTCGACCATTAACCAACTTGCTCAAGAAAAACATTCCCTGGAACTGGACCGAAAATGAGCAAGTAGCCTTTCATTTGTTAAAGCAAGCGGTATGCCAAGCACCAGTACTATGCCTTCCTAAATTTAATGAAGAATTTTGCATCGATACTGATGCATGTTGTCAGGGGTTGGGGCCGTGTTACACCAAAAAGGGAGACCCGTGGCATTTTTCAGCAAAGGACCAGGAGTGAAACATCAAGCACTTTCCATCTACGATAAGGAAATGCTTGCAGTTCTCATGGTAGTCAAGAAATGGCACACATACTTGGTTGGGTGATCGATTCTGATGTGTTTTAAAAACTTGAAATTTTTAGCGGATCGACAAGCTATTACCCCATTCCAGCAAAAATGGGTCGTTAAAATGCTTGGGTATGACTACTACATCACAGACAGGAAGGGCGCTCAAAATCTGGTGGCTGATGCCTTATCTAGGAAATCCCAAGAGTTTGCAGGACAGCTGCTACAATGCACAGGGAGCATTTCATGGTCAAAACTATAGGAGAGAGTGCTGGAATTTGTCTTAGCTGACTCCAAGCTGCAACAACTATGCACCGAGCTTCAAGGGGACCCTCAGAGGCATCCAAAATACTCTTGGAATGGTCAGATACTAAGAAGGAAAGGGAAAGCAGTTGTAGGGAATGACATAAACATTGCTAAGAGTAAGGGTTAGATGAAAAAATAGTAAACTCAGATCTACTTTCTATTTCTTTGATTTTGAATCTTGAATGAAAACTCTCCTGTATTCATCTGTACACAATCTCTTTATAAAGAGCTGGACTGCTCTTTAACCATCTGATAACAGCTTAACAAATTCTAGCTATACTAACAGACTCTTATCTAACAACTAACTTCATTTGCTACATTTGCTAAGGTACGTGACACTCTATCATGCACCCAGCTTCCCAACCTGTGAGACACAAAGAAGATTTCGAAACAGAATAAAATGTGTCATTAACAAGGGCTTCGTAAAAACATCGGCCACTTGGTCACAAGCAGGAACTTCGCCTACCATAAGAGACCCATCTGCCACCTTTTCACGTACAAAAAAAATAAGTCTAGTTCAACATGTTTGAATTTCGAATGCAACACTGGATTGGCCGCAACAGCTACTGCACTTGAACTATCACACCAGAGAGTTAGAGTATCATCAGAAACAACTCGTAACTCCTGAAGTAACGAAATTAACCAAGTCATCTCACTAATTGCCATAGCAAGACCCCTAAATTCAGCTTCAGCCGTGGAACGAGAAACTACGTGCTGCTTTTTAGAACCCCATGAGACTGGAGTCTGTCCGAAGTATACACAATACACGGAAGTGGCTCATCGGTCATCAAAATCAAGTCCCTATTTTGCATCTGCATAGCCAACCAAGGATAGACGAGTAGATGGACGAAAAACTATTCCAAAATTAAGAGTTCCACACAAATACCGTAATATGCGCTTTAAAGCCACCATATGAATAGTAGTAGGACTATGCATGAACTGGCAGATTCTATTTACCGCATAAGCAATGTCAGGCCTGGTCAGAACTATATACTGGAGAGCACCAGCAAGACTTCTGTACTTAGTTGAATCCTCCAATGGTTCGCCATCAGACTTGGACAAGGTAGACGAGCTTATCATCGGAGTATGAATGCCTTTTGCTGTAAGCATCGAACATTGTCCAAGAACATCACGGATATATTTCTGCTGACAAAGATGAAGATAATCAGTAGTACGAGTGACTTCGATCCCAAGAAAGTAGTGTAGATCACCCATATCCTTCAGTGAAAACTCACTGTTTAGCAACTGAACAAACCACTCGATAGACGTGGATATGTTGCCAGTAACTATAATATCATTAACATACATAAGAACATAAAGAGTAGAACCACCTATCATCCGTACAAACAACAAAGGATCAGACTTGGAAACAACAAAACCCAACGACTTGAGATATCGTTTGAGCTTCTCAAACCAAGCACGTGGTGCCTGTCGAAGGCCATACAAAGCTTTCTTCAAATGACACACAAAGGGTTAGCCATCGGAACCATACTGTGCATACCCAGGAGGCTGATTCATAAACACCTCAGTATCAAGATCACCATTTAAGAATGCGTTATTAACATCAACTTGCCGTAACTGCCACTCTCTCGAGACAACAATGGACAAAACAACACGCACAGTCGCAGGCTTTACCAAAGGACTAAATGTCTCCTTGAAATCACACCCAGGAATCTGAGAACAACCTTTCGCAACTAGTCGAGCTTTTCGGCGAGCAAAAGTACCATCCGGATGTCTCTTGACCTTGAAAAGCCACTTGCACCTGATAACCTTGCGGTGTTGTGGCCGTGGAACTAGTTCCCAAGTGGAATTTCGAATGAGCGCATCATACTCTTCCTGAGTAGCAGCTCGTTATTCTAAAGAAGTCAAGGCTTCTTCAATTGTAGAAGGTTCGATAGTCTCGATAGACATGGCTTTAGGTTTGAAGATTCTAGCCTTCGACCTAGTCACCATCGGGTGGTGATTAACCATAGGTAGAACTAAAGCCTGGGTGTCAAAAAGTGAAGCAACACCTTCTGCACACGGCAAAGCAACCTCAGGATCAGAATGAGGAGAGCTATGAGTCTCTCGAGCAGACCCAACCTCAGAACCAGGAGAAGATAATGGGGAGCAAACAGCTTGCAAAGAACATAAATGAGAAGAACGCACAACAGGAGTTGTAGTAGAACCAGACGCACCAGACCGAAGAACTGGAAGGAATGTTGAGACATGCTGACGTTTTATTTTCAAATCGGTCTCTAGACCTGAAGGCACCAATAAGAACTTGGTTTCATCAAATACCACATGTCGAGACACAATTATCTTGCCAGTCGGTAAAAGACACATATACCCTTTGTAATGAGCACTATATCCCAAGAAAGTAGATGGTTGAGACCGAAAATCCAGCTTGTGTGCCAAAAACGGGCAGAGGTATGGATAGCAAAAGTAACCAAATACCCGCAGATGATCATTCGAGGGTTCATTCCTATAAAGAGCTTTAAACGGGGACTGTCCCTTTAAAACTAGAGTCGGTAGTTGATTAATGAGATGTACAGCACAGCAAAACGCATAACCCCAAAATGCCATAGATAAATTTGCCTGAGCTAACAGTGTGATGCCCATCTCAACAATATGACGATGTTTCTGTTCCGTAACACTATTCTGTTCAGATGTATGTGGACATGTTAAATGATGAATGATCCCTTGCGACTCCAAAAGAGACGTAAACACTCTATATTCACCACCCCAATCACTTTGAAATTGTTTGATACTCTTCCCAAATTGAGTTTTGACTAATTGTTGAAACTGAACAAAACAGTGGACAGCCTGAGACTTCTGACGAAGGAGATACACCCACGTGAACCGAGTACTCATGTCAACAAACGAAATATAGTACCAATTATTTCCACAAGAGACAGATGCCAGACCCCAAAGATCAGAGACCACCAAATCAAACGAATTCGTATATTCAGTAGTAGAGGTAAGAAATGGCAGTTTATGAGCCTTCCCTTTTTGACAAGCAGTGCATATACTATCAAGACAAGAATTAGACTGAACAACAATATTACACTTATCTAAAATAGTTTTGACAGTAGAAATAGACGGATGACCAAGGGATTATGCCACAGAGACAAAACATTACATTCATTAGTTTTATTTCGAATAATAGTAGAAGTAGGAACCGGAGCTTCAACAGGCTGAGCGGATGGGATCGGCAGAGAGAACTGGTACAGTCCATCATGTATGTGGCCCTTCAACAGTGTCTCCCGGGTCATTATGTCCTTAATAACACAAAACGTTGGGTGAAATTCAAAAAATACGCCGTTATTGTTAGCAAACTGTGACACAGACAACAAATTTTTCCGAATTTGTGGCACACATAGAACATCAGATAACCGAAGCAATTTAGAATACGTAGGTAAAATACCATCACCAATTGAAACAATCGGGGCAAGTGTCCCGTCACCCATCAAAAGAGAAGTCTTACCTACATACGGAGTGGCGTGCTGCAATGCCGACTCATTACGATAGACATGATTGCTTGTGCCTGAATCAGGGTACCACGAAGCAGTGCCAACAGGCACAGGTATATACGAATCAGTGCCATCATTATTTGAGTCACACTAGGCAGTGTTGACATGCGAACCGGACGAGTCAGAGTAGCTACTCAAATCTCCAACACGGGGAAGACCAATACAAGGGTCAGAACTCGAATAGACACGGGCTCGCGGCTTAGTTCGCCAAGGAGCAGGTGACACATGCTGAGGCCTATAGTGGATACAATTTGCTGTTGGCCAAACACTTTCAAAATTAGAAGGCCTAGAAGGACCATCATTATTGTTACCAACATAAATTGGCCGATTATAAGCATTCGGCATATTTGGCCCATTCACGTGAGTCACATGGCCACTCCCGTTAAAGCCATTTGTATTCAGCACATGCCCATCCACAAATGGATTCTCTGGCCCACCTTGTAATGCTGGCCCATACATGAATTGACTTGGCCGAAAGTTGGAACCAGCTGGAGGCCAATAGGTGAATTGATTTTGACTAAAAGGATTCCAATTTTTAACTATTTTGGGGAGTAAAACGCAGCCTTTGAGAAGGCCATTCAGCTTCCCCACTTTGTTCTTCATACGACGTACCAACATTAGATCCACAAGGAAACGCCGACGACGGTGACGACTGAGCAACAGTACCATCCGACGAAGTAGATCACCCTCTAACAAAGTCACGATTGAACCGATAGAAACAGTATTATACAGAATGCTCGAACCGACTGCATATTTGGCATTAAAGTCTTGGCCGAAAACCTCGCCCACGACCACCGAGTGGGGGACGGCCACTGCGAACAGATCTAGCAAGGGTTTGCAACTGCACTCCGTCAACAAGGTTAGTTTGCATCGTAACTTCTTGAACAGCTTGCAACTGGCGTTGTTCACAATCAAGCAACGCCTCCACCACTTGTTTGAATGGAACCGATTCCATCGAAAAGAATGCCGAAGAGATAACACCATCAAACTCAGACGGTAGCCCCGCAAGCATCACCTCTGTCTTCTCCGCTTCCGAGATTTAAGCACCAAACGCCGCAAGAAGATCAATCGACTTACGCTTTGATGGAGAGAGCACCCTTTTTTAAAGAATGAAGCTCATGTCGGAGCTTCGACTGCTTGGCACTGGAATCCGCGGCAAAGAGGCTAGTAGCCGTAAGCCAAATATCTGAAGACGAACGAGCATCCATGAAAGATGACAAAAAGGAGCTACTTATTGTGGACAGCAACCAAGAAGCAAGAAGATGATCCTGTCGAGAAAAGACTAACGCGGCCGGATTTGAAATAAGAGAGCCATCCGCCGATTGTAGAAGCCTCGCAGGAGCAGGTAAAGTACCATCTATAAAGCCTAATAATTCATAAACACCAAGGATTAGACGTACCTGTTGTTGCCACTGGATGAAGGTTCCGTCGTCAAGCTTCACCACATCATGATGAGGAAACAAGGTGACGACTTTCTCTCTAGTGAACAAAGCACAATCACCGTCAACAGAGCCGGAATTAGGAGAATGTGTAGGAGCCATAAATCCTAGGATCGAATGGCGAATGATACCATGCTAAGAGTAAGGGTTAGATGAAAAAATAGTAAACTCAAACCTACTTTCTATTTCTCTGATTTTGAATCTTAAATGAAAACACTACTGTATTCATCTGTACACAATCTCTTTATAAAGAGCTGGACTAACTCCTCTTTAACCATCTGATAACAGCTTAACTGGTTATAGCTATACTAATAGACTCTTATCTAATAACTAACTTCATTTGCTACATTTGCTAAGGTACGTGACACTCTATCAAACATTAGGAGGGAGCTATTCAAACGTTTTCACAGTAGCTCATTGGGAGGTCACTTGGGGGCACATGCCACGAAATTGAGAATATCCAGACAGATATACTGGGAGGGCCTAACTAAGGATATAAAGAAGTGAGTTAAAGAGTGCCCTGTTTGTCAACGGTGCAAGGCAGACCTGGCTGCCTCCTTTGATCTCCTACAGCCCCTACCCATCCCCACTCGAGCTTAGGAAGCTATCAGAATGGATTTTATAGAAGGTTTACCTGTTTCCCGCAACAAAAACACCATCTTAGTGATAGTCGATAGACTCACAAAGTATGGGCATTTCCTACCTCTCTCACACCCTTTCACTGCCATCACCGTAGCCCAAGAATACTTAACACATGTTTATAAGCTACACGGTATACCTGAGATAATCGTGCCGGATCGGGACAAAATCTTTGTGAACAATTTCTGGTAAGAACTATTCAAAAGGTTGGACGATAAACTATGTTTATCAACAGTATATCATCTCCAAATAGATAGAAAGACTGAGGTTCTGAACTGATGTCTAGAAGGCTATTTAAGATGCATGGCTGGTGAATGTCGTAAGGAATGGGTGCAATGGTTACCCTTAGTCGAATGGTGGTACAACACCACACACCACTCAGCAATTCAAACCACCCCGTATGAGGCCCTTTATGGCCAAGTTCCACCCCTACACTTACCTTATCTAGCTGGCTCTACCAATGTAGCTACAGTAGACCGAAACTTGTAAAATAGGGAAGCTATTAGGAAGCTTCTTCACTTCTATTTGAAGAGAGCTCAAGAGAGAATGAGATAAATTACCAACAAGAAGAGGTCTGATCAGAGTTTTAAAATTAGAGATTGGGTATATCTAAGGTTGCAGCCATATCGACAACACTCACTCCGAAAGTTGAGGAATCACAAGCTATCCCCTAAATACTTTGGACCCTTCCCTGCGGAAGCCAAAGTGGGTCAAGTTGCTTACAAATTAACCTTACCACCAGGATCAAGAATTCACCCTACGTTCCACATCTCCCAGCTCAAAAAACATATTGGTAGGACACCACCCTCGCCTATGCTGCCTGTAGTGGGGACTGATGGTGCCCTCGACAAAGAACCATTGATAATATTGGAAAGAAGGATGGTTAAGAAGGGCAATCATGCTGCGAAAGAAGTGCTGGTTGAATGGTTCAACACCTACCCAAAAGACTCAACATGGGAGGACCTACAAGAATTGCAGAAGAGGTACCCTGGTTTTGATCCTTGAGGACAAGGATCTTGTTTGAGAAGGGAGTATCTGATACAGACTAAAATGGAAGTCCACGATTTCAATTCTTTTAATTTCAGTTTGTTTTTAATTTCTAATTTTCATGTTGTTAAACGCTGCATTTGTTTTTATTTTAACGGTACAATACAATTTAGGGAGAGGAGTCAGAGGTACAGGGGATTGTTTAATGAAACCGTGAGTTTTGTCCTCTTTTGTATTTACAGTTGTTTTTCTGTTTTGCTGCACTCTTTAACCTCATATGAAAGATAAGAAGGGATTATGAAAAAATTTGGTTATTCTCCTCTATTGGTTTCTTCTCTCAACATCCTTTCTCTCTTCTTCTTCTTCGTCTTCCTCCCTCACCTCTTACTTCTCCATTTAAGTTGCTGGCGATAACAGAGCCATAAGAAATGTTGAATTCTTGGAGGGACAACAATGCTTGAGATTGAAACGAGAATCAAATGGGTTATTTTTTTAACCAAAAAGAAATTTTAGAAGCAACAAAACAAATAAGATAATCAAGTTGTCCAACACCTCATCCATAAGTCTTCTCTCACAATATTAGAAGACCCTTCTAAAAAGATGATTCAAGCCTACAGGTACACAAAAAACATCACCAACACAAGCATTCTTAAGAGAGCAACATGAGGTATTTAAGTTTGAAGGCACATCACCAATCCAAATGAGTTTCCCAACGCTTAAACCACCATATCTTTTAGATTTAACATTTAACCTTTGCCATTTTACCTTGAAAATAGAGTGGTAGAGAATTGATGACAGACTTAATAAGCCTAACTCGACCGGCAAACGAGAGGTAGCGTCTCTGCCACAAAGCAAGTCCATTTCCAACTTTCTCAATAATTAGCTCTCATAGATATTTTTTTTTCTTTGGGTTAATGCCCAACTTAATACCAAGATAAGAAAATGGCAAACTGCTTACCCATTAGAATTAACACCCATTGGGATAAGATGAGTCTTAGAGAAATTGATCCACAACTCTGAGACCAGTTCAAAACAGTAAAGAAAATGTCCAATAAAAACACCTTAGGATACTAAATTTATAAAAAAAAATTCAAAACTTAAATACCTAATTTTATAAAAACTAAACCTCCCACCATTTAAAAAAAAAGAATTGAAGTACTTGAAAGAAAAAAAAATTATATTTATGAGAAATTTATTTAACAATTAAATTAAATTATAGATAGAATAGTAAATATGAATAAGTATTTTTTTTAAGCAAGAGTTCAATCATTGAAAGTCCCATTTCCAGTTATTTTATTTAAAAATTTAATATAAAATTAGTAAAAGACACAAACACCATTATATTAAGGCTTAATTTACAATTTGACCTCTAAAATATACTCAATTTCTTATTTTAGTACCTAGATTTTTTTTCTGGCCTAATTTGGTACCTAAAGTACACTTAATTCTCAATTTGGTACTTAAATTATGCCTTCATTACTTTTAGTCTATTTGTTTAATGAACATTAAAAAAAAAAAAGATGATTACCAATCACACAATGTCAACATCTTTTCTTTTTTAAAAATTAAATCTTTTCTTTTATCAAATATATACATAAACATTATAGAAATGAACAGATATATAAAAAATTCAGAAAAATATATCTAAAATCTAAAAAAAAAATACAAATTACAATAAATAAAAAGAAACAATTGAAATTAATAATATCATTATAAAAGTGTAAAACAAAACTTATAAATTTATAAAAATTTTAAAATGTTTAAAAAGTTTAAAATTTATTAAAAATATTAAAAAGTTGTAAAACTATTTTAAAAAAATAATGTATGCGATGGTAAAGAGGATTTATAAAGAAAACTGAATTTTCAAAAGGAGGAGGATGACTTTGTTAAAATTAATTAATTAAAAAATATGGTTTTATTCAATTTTTATGTAAAATAAATAAACATAGACCTCGCGCAAACATCATCTTTGAAAGTCTAAATGTCATGGAAAATTTTAGTGACAATTAACACCCTTGAATTATCATTAATTCTGTTTCTGTTGTTTTAATTCTATTTTTACTTGTATTAGCCAAAGCACTGCATTTAAAGTTGAAGCCCGTTTAACTAAACGGTGCGCATCAATCCTAGACCCTAAATGAAATGACCCATTTTTTAGACAACTGGTTAACAGCTTGACAGTTGTATTTTGGCCGTTACTCCTCCCTTTTTAGCATAGATGAAGGAAGGGAGGTGGTTATGCATATTGAGATAATACAATTTCCTTTCTCTCTGACTCTATCTCTCTCGTTCTTCTTTTTCGTCTTCTCCTACTCTATCTTCTTGAATTTGCACATTACAAAGGCATCAAAGCAAGACATTCCTCATGGCCAGTGAAGGTCTTACTACTAGGTTGCAGAAGGATATGGCTCAACTATAGCAGGAGATGTCACAACTTTGAGTGGACCTTGCTACGAAGATGGATGCAAGATTTAAGGACTTCCACAAGGAGTTCAAGGTGGATATGCGGTCAGAGTTGTATTCCCTATTAAACAATTCGTAGGTCAGCCACAAGCTACAAGTGCTACTAGTTCAGGTCCGAACAAAGGGAAGGGCATCGTAGGGGAACTTCCCCTGGCTTTCCCCCTAAGAAGTCTATCATTCTCTCACCACAGTCAGATATGGGCCAGTATTATCGTGCTAGCAGTATGGAAACCAGTGTTAAGTAAGTTAAGTTTGATTGTCCTCGCTTTGATGGGATGGATTTTAGGGGGTGGTGGTTAAAGTTAAAATAGTACTTTGAAGCTGATGGGGTGAGAGATCCTAATAAGGTCCGAATGGTCATGCTTCATTTGGAATGAAAGGCATTGGATTGGCATCATTTTTTTTGCCTAAAGACAAGGAGGACTGCATAAGTTGACCTATAAAGCTTATGCAAAAGGCTTGAAGGATAGGTTTGGCTCCGAGATCTACCCAGATCCTATGGAGGTATTGGTGTCTCTCAAACAACGAGGATCAGTGGAGAAATTTCATGACCAATTTGTGAGTCTCTTAAATCAATTCCGTCTCCTAGAACCTTATGCCTTGAGTATATTCGTTAGTAATTTAAGGCCAGAGATTGGACAATACCTTAGGTTTTTTAAACCACAGAACTTGATTGATAGTTATTTAGTAGCTAAACATGTGGAAAATATATTAAGGGGCAACCATAAGAAGTACACAACTCCGAGTGGAGGGGCAGGCTATCACAAGGCCTTGTTCCCTAGTCCACAGGGTGGTATTGTGGGATTTTCTAAACAGTCTTCTCAAGGGTTCAAATCTCCTGGCTCCATACTAGGACCTAATGGAACAAGGGGATCTCCTCATGTAAGTACTAGTACCAGGTTACCTAGCAAAACTCTTTTTGTTAAAGATTTACTTAGTGGGGACAAAAGTTACTTAGTGGGGACAAACGTTACGATTTACACAGATCACTCAGCTATCAAATGTTTGATATGCAAGAAGGATGTCAAGCTAAGATTAATTAGGTGGATACTTTTGCTGCAAGAGTTTGATTTGGAAATCAGAGATAGAACGGGAACCGGAAATCAAGTGCTGACCATTTGTCAAGCATAGCATCTAGAAATAAAAATGGTTGCACAAAATCCATTAAGAAGGATTTCTCAAATAAACAATTACTCATTGCCAATGCACTACCTTGGTATGTAGACATAGTAAACTTTTATGTGACGGTGTATTCCATCTGACTTCAATACACACAAGAAACATAAATTTCTTCATGATGCAAAACAGTACTATTAGGATGAACCTTTCCTATTTAAGCATTGTGCAGACCAGATAATTCGAAATTGTGTCCCTAACGAGGGGTTGCTTAGCATTTTACAGAATTGTCACTCAGCTCCTTATGGAGGACATTTTGGAGGAATGAAGATAGCTGCCAAGGTAATCTAATCAGGATTCTATTCGCTGACCCTATTTAAAGATGCTCATGAATTTTATAAGTCATGTGACCATTGTTAGAGAATAATGAATGCCTCAAGAAGATAGAAAATGTCGTTGCTTAGTATATTAGATATTGAGTTATTTGATGTATAGGGAATAGACTTTATGGGTCCATTTCCACTATCCGTTGGCAAGCTATACATACTTTTGGCAGTAGACTATGTCTCTAAATGGGTAGAAACAGTAGCTCTAGCCTCTAATGATGCTAAGTCGGTATTGAAATTTTTACATAAGAACATTTTCACAATATTTGGGACATTGAGAGCAATCATCAGTGACGAAGGATCCCATTTCAATTGCAAATTAATGGCCAATGATTTCACAGATATAGGGTGAAACATAAAATTGCCACGGTGAACTTGAGCATATGGCATTTTGGGCAATTAAGAGACCGATGTTGGCAGCAAAATATTATTAGAGTTGAATGAGATGGAAGAATTTCGGGCTCAAGCATATGAAAATGGTCGTTTATTAAAGAAAAGACCAAACGATGGCATGATAGCAGAATTTTGCCAAGGCAATTTGAACTTGGACAGCAGGTGCTGTTATTTAATTCTAGGCTCAAGTTATTCCCTGGTAAATTAAAATCTCGATAGTCAAGACCTTTTAAAGTAATTCAAGTGTTTTCGCATGGAGCTGTTACTGTCAAAAATTTAGAAACAAGAACAAAATTCAAAGTTAACGGACAACGCTTAAAGCATTATTAGAGTGCTCCTGTTGAACGTGACAAGCAAACCATTAATCTTCGCAACATTTAATTTAGCAATTTTTCTTTTAATTTTTTTATTTTCATTAATAATAAAATTTTTCATAATTTTCTTGTTATTAATATTTTATTATTTATAGTTTAATCGAAGCAGAATAAAAGGATCAGTATTTTCTAATAAGCACTAAGTAGTAATACTATAGCATTAGAGAGGAGTATGATGCCACATCAAACTGGGTGATGAGGTGTTAAGACTTGATCAGTTGGAAAACTCCAAAAGAAAGATTTGTTAGCAAACCCTTTTGGGAAACTCAAATAGAAGCCCTAAATGGAGGGCCTCGATATTTTATTTCCTCCCAAAACTTCGTTTCCTTTTTTTCCCACTTCATAACCCCTTTCCTCGCTATTCCCATTCACTAAAAACCGCCATCATTATCCCCTTTTAATTCCTTTTTCTTCCAACTTCTTACATCTCTTACCTCTCATAAAGTTTTTATTTTTACACTAATTCCTTCTTTAACTCCTCTATTACTCTCTTCACATTCGGGTACTTTTCCCATATTTCTTTCCAAAATTCCTTTATGGTCCATGTAAAAAGTACTTCAAAGATGGTAGAATCTTCTCGTGCTGAGGGTTCTCAATCGAAGATATTTTTCAATTCTTCCACTGCTACGAGTTACACATCTAACATTCTCAAACGATCATTTTGCTTTAAGCAGGGATTTCTGTTGAAAGAGGAACCCCATTTTGGGTATGATGAATCAGTGGCGTCAGTTATCGAAAAGCACAACTAGAGTAAGTTTTTTTTTTTTTTTTTTTTTTTTTTTTGCATCCAAGAGATGTTTTGGGCAAAGTGGTGCGAGAGTTTTATGCTCATGTTAACTCCCCAGATTCCCCATTCATCTACATGATGGGTAAATCTATTCTGTTTGATGAAGACCAAATAAATACCCATTTCGATCTCGGGGAGGTTGAAGATGAACATTCGGAGTTTTCTGACAATATTACACCAGTAGGATTATCATGGGTTTTGAATGATTTGTGTGTTGAAGGAACATAGTGGACTATTTCAAGCCACGACTGTTACACCATTGAGTGCACTGTATTGAAGCCAGTAGGGAATGTTTGGTATCACTTCTTGAAAAGTAGATTGATGCCATCAACACATAATATGATGGTGTTAAAGGAGAGAATGTTGTTGTTGCATTCTATTATTCAAGGCCGAAGGATAAATATTGGGAGAATTATATTCTAAGAAGTTCACAAGTGTGCAGATAAGAATGTTGGCAGTTTAAACTTCCCTTTTCTTATCTCGGCCCTGTGTGAAGCAGTAAATGTTCCATTAAGTGATGCTGAGGATGTTATCCCCAACAAGGGTGGGATAACATGACCTATTTTTGTTAAACTCAGAGGAGCTAAGTTTGCCGCGACATCCTAGCATCATCAAGCTTTACCTACCACGCAAATTCCCACATCAACGTCTCCTGCCTCTCTTGATTCCCTTAACCAGAAAATCTTACATTATTTGTCGTAGCTAGAGCAAAGGTTGTCCCCTTTTGAAGTCCAACAGTACCACCTCGTTGAAGAGTTGGGACAACTCAATGCACACCAGGCTCAGTAATGGGCGTATGCAAAAAATCGAGACTTGGCCTTATGAAGATCCCTTTAGAAGAAATTTTCAAAACCCAAGCCACCATTTCTTGTGTTTCCATCATCCTTGCTGTCATCTGATGACTCTGAAGAGGAGATAGATCAGCCTGCTACTATTTGTGATTCCGTGGAAGAAGAAGCCACTCCTAATGAGAAGGCTACTAAGGATGAGCTGGGAAACTCTGCATTTAAGGACCCTAGAGTTAAAGGAAAGAAAGATGCGCAAACCACTACCACTGCTGATAAAGATAAAACTTCTGTACCCGTGTCTTCACCGACTTTTGTAACTGAGCAAGACAAAGCAATCGATCAATTGATTGATGATCTTACGGAAGCTGATAAGGAAGGTGGAGAGAGCACCCTTTTGAAATGAAAAATGAGGGACAAAGTCAAAGCCTGCAAGACCGTGAGACGACTTGAATGATGCACCTACAATCCAGTCTAAGTCTGATAAGTTTTTCTTTCCTTATTTCTTTTCTTAATACATTGCATATTATTTTTGTCTGTATCCATGCATATATTTATGTTTGTGTTGTTTCATGCCTTGGGGACAATGCATCCCTTAGGTTTGAGGGTCTATTGGGCCTCTAGTTGCATTTTGTATTTAGGATATATCCATATTGTTGCATATAGGAGTATTTTGCCATGATTGTAACTATAGAAATATTGTTTGTCTATACGAACTACAATTTTTATTCATGATGTTTGATGATGATTATAAATATTATTTTTCAATTTGCCTAAATTTGTAAAAATGGATTTGGTAAGTTTTGTTGAGGCTATATTGCTTGGAAATTGATTTCTAAAAATAGGATGTCTTATAATCTGCACTTTTGATTTTCAAATTATGGTGAGTACCTTTTAATGCCTTTAGGGATTTTACAACCTAGTATTATTGAAATAAAGGATAGTAGACACTCCAATGCTTCAGCATCGCTAAGGGCCAGTTTGGCAATGCTTTTGAGAAGTGTTTTTGAGAAGTGATGTGGAAAAGTGCTTTTGAGAAGTGCTTTTGAGAGGTGCTTTTGAAAATTCTAAGTGTTTGGCATTGCTGTCAAAAAGTACTTTTGAGAAGTAAAATGTCTATTTTAGACATGATATTATAAAGTAATAAATATATATTTAAATAATGTTCAAATTAGTTAATATTATGATATTTTAGTAAAAATATAAAAAATAATTTATTATAACTTATTGTTAATATTTTAATATATAATATTAATTTTAAATATTTCTAAGTAATTAATATTCATTATTTATTAAATTTAATTAGAATATATAAAATATATTTAAATATTTAAATATAATAATTAAATATTTGTAATTAGATATTGACAAAATTGTATTATTTTAAATTTTTTTTTATTTTTAATGCTTTTAATACATTTGTAAAACTCATATTAGATACTAACGTAACATAGAAAATATAAACCTAACAAATTAAAATATTACATATATTTGGATTAAAGTTTCAAAAAGGGATAATATTTATATAACAAATATAAACACTACAAGTGAATTCATTAAACTAGAAGCAGCGATATATTTGGATTAAAGTTTCAAAAAGGGATAATGTTTATATAACAAATATAAATACTACAAATTCATTTACAATATATTACAATTTGTATAACAAGTCCGTACTTCAGCTATTGCCGTATCAGAGGAGAAGCAGCGATCACAAATCATACTAACAAATACATTTGGATATGAATTCTGAATCAAAGCCTTAGACTTGCCTTGGATCTATAAGAGCTTTTACGTATCCAAAATTACTACAACTACAAACCTGGAGATCTCAAATCTCAATCTAGAATGAAACCTCTTGACTTTGAGAACTGAAGTGTATAATATTATTTGTGTATCATCTATATATATGTACACCCTCACCATATTGTATTCATGCACTACCCCTCTGTTTGCACCAATCATTTACAGGAAGAACAGGACAGGGCACAGCAAGGTATATATATGTATATAATAGCCGCCAATTACTATATAACTACATCAAAACCTTATAAAAAGGGGTTGATTCAGCAAAATGTTCATATGATCCCTGTATGTTGACACTACACAAAGAGACAGGAGTACGCAAACATTTGAATTTAATGAACTAAATCAGAATACACACAAGCCCAGCAAGTAAACAATGTTATAAATCAAATATAAACAACTCTTCTCTACTCGTATTGTTTGGTTTAGTTTACAATAATAACATTACATATCCCTTCTACACAATGGACAAGAACCATGACTAAGCAGCCACTTATCTATGCACGGCTGGTGGAACATGTGATGGTACTGTGGCAAGTTCCTCACTGTTTCTCCAAGCTGAAAGTCCTGCATAATATGAAACATAAAAGACAGTCAAATAAGCTCTTTATCAATGGCATCTAGTTCTGAGAATAGGGTTAAGAGGAAACTAGACCTGAAGGCAAACTGAGCATGAAACTTTCTCCCCGGAAGCATTCACATTGTTACCGTTTGTGATTATCATCTTCGGGATTTTTTCAACCAAATGTCTGGCCAATCTTTTAGCACTACCGGTGTCAAAGATGTTGTGGACCTCCGCGAATGTTGTCGCAGGCTCAGCAGCGCCCATCTAGTGAATGAAAACCGAAATCTTAAGCATATTGCCCCTTTGATGGAAGCTTAGAAAAACTAGTATCATCTTGCAGTGAATATATAATATATGTCACCTGACTCTGGACTGCACTCAGCATAGCCGGACCGATTCATTCACGAACAAGTCTCCCACTTAGAAGGCTTACAATCACGTCAATCTGCATAATAGAATGGTTTTCATTTATCATAAGAACTAGCAACTAAAGCTGTAAATGTTAAAACCATGATACTGAACAAAACTACTTACCAAGTAGAGCAAACATCCGATCCCGGATTCATTGGATTGCCAAAGAAGGAGAGAAGATTCGAAGACTTCCATCGAGAAAACTGCTCCAGATATTGCCCCAACCGCAGCCCCTCGAACGAACCCTAAACCCCCTCTCTGTCTCTTGTCCTATCAATGCCCCCGTCATGGCCCCTAACAATGTTCCCACTGCACATATAAATGTCATCAATCTCCATCCTCACCATACTTAGAGCGAAAAAATGGTTACCCTCAGGCATTAAAGTGTTCCACATGTTAAATTCTATGAAATCAAACAGCATAATTGGATTTATTCTCTATATAATAAAAACGACGAAATTATATAACTTGCCATAAAATTATGAATGGAAAAGCAAAATTTAAAAGAAATACTGATAAAAAAGAGAGGAACTATCGTATTCATTCAAGCTATAACAACAGGGCAAATTCAATTTATTGCAACACCAATATGAATAGGTAATGAACCAAATCCAAAAGCTTTTGAAGGAACAATGAAACGGAAAAAAGGAAGAGAAACCAACCCAATGCAAAGAAGAAGGTTAAGCAGAGAAAATGTTCCCAATAATGGCAGAAAGGGCAGAATTGCAAAATTCTTTAACCTTTTCAATGAAATTCCCTAACAAAGAAATTGAAGACATAGAAACACGAGATGGGTATCCGTAATAATCCATTTTATTAAAAACACAGTATCTAAATCAGATTTATTAAAAACTCTAGCACAAGGATAGCCACACTTATGATTCATGTGTTTATCGCAGTAAAATCAGATCTTATCTCGACTTTTAAAATGGGTTTGGCCGGTTCTTAGCCCTAACTACCAAGATCAGACTGAACAATTAAAGAGGAGAAGAAGAGAAGAAAAAGATAAACTCACCAGATGAGAGAAACAAAGAATCGGAGGAAAAAGCTAAGTTCGGACAAAAGAGAAAATGGAAAAAAAAAAAAAAAGTCTTCCCAACGTCTTGTGGAAGAAGAAATAGTGAGGTTAATCAAGTAAAATCTCAGCCCCAAAAGCACTTCTAGGCTGAAAAGCTCAAAATTTCTGCTTTTGCGTTTGTGAAAAAGGACTTCAAAAAAACTAAAAATTTTCCTCTGCTGGTGTCTGTTCTCTAATGCTTTTCAAGAAAAAGCACTTTTCAGTGAAAAAGCTCGTTTGAAACGCAATGGAGAACGCAGCCTAAGTAGGTCAGCACCACTTTGTTTGCTCCATCGTGCTATTGATTAGAAAGGTGGGTGAAAACACAAAAATATATAGACTTTTTCAGCACCTTTTGAGCTCTATTTCATGCAGTTTCATAGTAAATTTTATCGAAATTCATACTTTAATTATAAAACAATTAACTTGCACTTAAGTTTTTAACATATTGAATTTTAATTATTTTTATAATAATTTTTTACAGATTTGGCCTATTTTCGACAGTGTTTCACAAAAGGTGAAAATTGGCTCGATAGACACCTCGGAAGGAATGAACAGTTGGAGGAATTTTTGCATCGAGTGAACCAAGAGCAATGCTGAATATTTTTCCATCCAAGGACGACCCAAATGATGATTATTTTATGCATTTTATATTTAATTTTTTATCCAAAGTTAATTGGGTTAAAAATTAATATAAAGCCTGAAGGAGAAAGTGGTCCAATTGTGCTAATAAAACAAGGCTGATCCAACAATAGAAATGACAGCCCAAAACTGTCCAATAAGCTGACCCAATTTTGCTGATTTTTATGCTTGCAAAATAGCCCTCAAAGTTTCCTTAAACTCCATTCAAACCCATCCACTTCTTGTGCCTTTGAAGATTTTCCCCTAGCTTAAAATAGCAAGTTTGAAACATTCAAACTTGCTTTTTGTATGGCCAGCCAAGGAAGAGTGTGTGGCTGCTAATTATTTGCTATTTTTAGCAACCATTCACACCTATAAATACCCACATCTGCTACCTCATTCAACACACCTTTTATTTCCCACACATCTCTCTCTTTCACTTGCTTTTCTCTCTTCTGTTCCCTTCATTATTTTCCCATTTTCCTTGCCGATTTCCCTATTGAAAAAGAGCCTTCTTCCACCTCGGAATAGCATCATTCAATTGTTTAGAGGCCTCAGTTCAACAGAACAAGCAAAGAGGAAACGGAGCGCACTAGTCTGGCTTCAGAGAAAACTTGGATTTGCTTTCTAGTTCCCTTTTCTTTAATATTTTTTTTTATGTTGTGATTATGAATATGAATAATTGTTTTGTTGTTGTTCTTGTTCTAATTAAAATGGCTTAAATTAATTTGTCTTAGATTGATTGAGTTCTGTCCATTGAATTATTAAAATCATGTTTGTATGGTTATAGGCCTTGGTAAGTTGTTCAATTAAATAAAACCATGCCTATGTTATACTTGCATTATAAAATGTAAGGTAACGAATGAATTAATTATTAAACGTATTGAAATTATAATTATTTAACACGATATTTAATTGGTGCATGTTTAATCTTCTAAGGTAGTTAAAGTTTAAATTAGTGACGGTATTAAACGGTACATTACCCTTCCATAACTTGCAAGATTATTGTGATTAAACTGTTTCAATATAGAAATATATTGTTGCCCACTTAATCTTTTATGTGCTTATGAATATTGATTAATTGTTTGAACTGACATTGAAAATTGTTCAAGAGATTAGTTAATTTAATTAGTACGTATGAATAGTAGTTAGCAAATTACCAAGTTGCCATGAAAATATTCATAACAACATAAACATGAGTTTAGTAATTCTAAGTAAAGGAATGTAATTGATCTAACACAACTATGTCATCTTGATTAAAACCATCTTTTTGAAATTGTGCATTGGAATTTTTTACTTTTATTTCTATTAATTAGTTAATTTTTAGTTTTTAAGATCACTTCTTCAAAACAAAATATTTTTCCCATCACCAAAGTGTTTGATTTACATTTCATAAATATTTTTCTTTCACAGTTCCTATGGGTACAATAACTCGACATTTACTTGTCACTTTATTACTTGTTAACGATTGTGTACACTTGCACATTTTCGTCGTTCCAAGTTTTTGGCGCTGTTGCCAAGGACTATTTTAAAAGACATTATTTGTGAAATTGTTAATTTTTTATTTTGGTTTTTTTTTTCTGTTAAATTTTAATTCCAATATTTTTTATTTTTTTAATGTTTGTTTCAGGTGTTTATGAGTATTGATAATATTATTGACTTATTCCTCGTAAACCTTGAAACTGAAAGGACTTTCAAACGAAGGAGAAGACAAGCGAACCAAAGAAGGATCGAAAAGGTGAATTTCTGTAACACCTCTTACTCATATCCTACGCCAGAACTGAGTACGAGGCATTACCAGACTTAACAATGCATTTGGTCAAATTAATTAACACATATACAAAATGACTTAGTCAAGCCCCTATACATGCCAAAACTTAAATCATTTATAAATAAAGATACCCATAAATAGCTTGATAGTGTGAAGCGATCTCCAATGACCTCTAACCTGAGTTTGTTTAGTAGGACTCTGTAACATGGGAAAGAAAAAGGGGTAAGCTTATAAAGCTTAGTAAGTTCACATGTAAATATAATAAGCATTAACAATGAATTTAGCTTACTACTAAGCTGTCATAACTTGCATAAATAATTCTAAGTTCTTACTTCCCAACTTACTCATTTGTAGCCTTACCAAAGCCTCAACATGACAAATCCTCACAACAAGTTCTCAAATTGATACAATCATTAAATCACATGCTTATACCTTATTACTCATGTTTACGTTAATCTGTCTACTTGAATGGCTGTCACTAACTTATTTATTTCTTGAGATATAGAGCTCCAAATTACAAACAGCTAATTTTCCCTGAAACTAGACTCAGATATCATCATACCATAAAATATTTAGAATTTTTGGTCTTTCCAATTAATACAGTTTATTCATTAAAGTATCCCTTGTTCTGTTGTCTGACGGTTACGACCTTTCTTCACTAAAAATTAATTATCTCATTTTACAGAACTCAAATTATCTTACCGTTTATTTCTCTTGAAAATAGACTCATTAAGAAATTCAAGGATATAAAATTTATCCCATGATTATTTTTTTACAACTTTTAATGATTTTTCCAAGTAAGAACAGGGGATCACGTAATCATTCTGAACTAGTCTCACAAGAATTTAAATATCTAAAAATATACAAATCTTTTGTTTGCTCTGTTTCTTTTATATGAAAATAGACTCAATAAGATTTAAATAAATATCTTATTCAACTTAAAATTCAATTTCTAACATTTTTGGTGATTTTTCAAATTCATGTAACTGCTGCTGTCCAAAACAGTTTTATTGTAAATTTTTGCTCTCACTCACTTTAGTTGTATTCATTACTTACCTATAACAATCTTTCCAATTTCCGATTACATATCGAGCATATTGCTCATATGTTACACATGCATATACCTACACTTATCACTACAAGCCACACATAATTTCACTTAATTGATTTTCCCGGTGAACTCACCGGTAACCTTACCAAAGGCTCAGAATACAAAGGGCACCTTACTTAATAGCTTGCTTACATACCTGCAACATCTCACTTAACACATGAGTACTCTTTCATAATATAGGCATATTGCCAATCATGTCATAAAGTGTCACAAGCATAACTGAAAACTCATCACTTAATATAATCTCAATTACTTACAATCTCAATATTAAATAAGCCTTAAATGCATACCTGTACTCTTTCTTCATGTTCTCACCTTGTCATTTCCTTGACTTACTCTTTGGATTACTCGGGAACATTTTCCTTTTTGAACTTACCATTGCTATGTCTTGACATGGTCTTACGTGGTATCCTTGCCTTATGAACTCACCAATGCCATGCCTTGGCATGGTCTTACATGGTATCCTTGTCTTATTGCCAATGCCACATCTTGGTCTTACATGGAGTCCTTAATCAATGCCGATGCCATGTCTTGACATGGTCTTACACGGGATCCTTGCCTTACCAATGCCATGTCTTGACATGGTCTTACATGGTATCCTTAACCGTCAATTCCTCCTTAAATGCCATGTTATGAACATGGACTTTTCCGTCAATTCCTCCTTAATTACCATGGTATAGACATGGACTTTGAGATATCAATGCCTTGTCAAGTCATAGCTGAAACATACTTGCTCAAATTCTCAAGGTTAGTTGCATAACTCAATAATAACATTACTAAAAACAATAATTGCATAATAATAAAATGCTACTCAACTTACATACTTACATCCTAAATCTCATCATATCATCAACTTAACTTATTCTCATCAAACTATGCTAGTGAATACTTTCTTGTTATCATACAAAGCCATAATACAAAATATGGTCTAACATATAAATTATACAAGTTCTCTTTCCAATATCGAATTATTATCGAACATTAATCATTATGTTTGAAACTCAATACTATAGTATTTATGGCCAAAATATCAATTTATCATTCAAATATGCATAATTAAATGCTTATTAAACATATGAAATTACCTTGTTACCAAAACAGTCATTTTACCAACTTTCTTGATTTTCGATTTTCCTTCCATTCTAGGTCCAAGTCTCGTTTTTCGGGGGTCTAAGACATCACATTTCACTTATTTAATTAATGTACTACTCAAAACAGTCCCTAACTCAAACTTTGGCAAAATTACAATTTTGCCCCTAAACTTTTGCATAATTATGATTTTGACCCTAGGCTCGAAAATTAAACTTCATCCCTTATTCTTATGTTTTGACATGCTGATCATTTTTCCCTTCTATGGCAACATAAAATTCTTGCTCTAACATGCACTTATGTACATTAGGTATTTTTGTCGATTATGTCGTTTTACTCGTTTTCACTTAAAATCGCTTAGTAAAAGTTGTTTAGCATAATTCTAAGCTTCATATTCTGCCATAAAACATCAAAATAAACACATTTCACTTACGGGTATTTTTCCAAATATGAACCCTAAGTTAAACTATTGCTAGAATAAGCTAAATCAAGTTACCGGGACTCCAAAAACATAAAGAACATGAAAAACGGGGCTAGAATGGACTTACCATGAAGCTTGTAAAGCTTGAAAACCCTATCCATGGCTTCCCACATGTTAAATTCGGCCTAAGCTTGAAGATGGACAAATTTGGCATTTAAATTTTGTTTTTAATTCATTTAATTCACTAAATTACCAAAATGCCCCTTAAAAAAAATCTTTTGAAACATACCCATCCATGTCCATTGTTTTGTCCACCAACTTAACCAATGGTCTAATTTTCATTTAAGGACCTCCAATTTAAAATTTCATAACAATTGGACACTTGTAACATGTAGAACTCAACTTTTGCACTTTTTACAATTTAGTCTTTTTGACTAAATTGAGTGCCCAAACGTTAAAATTTTCGAATGAGATTTTCACGAAATCATTCCGTGAAATTGTAAACCATAAAATATAAATAAAATAAAAATAAATTTCTCAACATCGAATTTGTGGTCCCGAAACCACTGTTCTGACTAAGCCCAAAATCGGGCTGTTACAATTTCAAAAATAAAAACCAAAATCTAGGAAGAACATTCGCTTATAATACTCACAATCCGATCACTATTGCCGATGACAGAAATTTTGTCATTCAACAATATGTCATTCCTCTATTCAAGGAGCTCAATCCGAGTATTAGGAGACCCGAAATCAAGGCACAACAATTCGAGTTGAAGCTGGTCATGTTCCAAATGTTGCAAAATATGAGTCAATTTAGTGGGATTCCTACTGAAGATCCACATCTTCATCTTCAGCTATTCATGGAAGTGAGTGTCTCATTTAAACTAGTTGGGGTGACTGACGACGCCTTGAGACTGAGATTATTTCCATACTTCTTAAGAGATAAAGCACGAGCATGGTTGAACTACCTACCGTCAGGTTCCAAAACTACATGGCAAGAGTTGGTTGAACGTTCTTTAATGAAATACTTTCCTCCATCTCTAACTACCAAGATCTAAAATGAAATCACTTTATTTCAACAACTTGATGAAGAATCTTTATATGAGGAATGGGAGCGGTTCAAGAAGTTATTACGAAAGTGCCCTCATCATGGCATTCCTTACTGCGTTCAAATGGAGACTTTCTATATTGGTCTCGATATTCATACTAGAATGATGGTGGATACTTTGGCAAATAGAGCCCTTCTTTCTAAGCCTTATAACGATGCTTACGATATTATTGAAAGAATTTCTAGCAATAACTATCAATGGCTAACCAACCGAGCAACCTTAAAAAGACGAGTAGCATGAGTACATGAAGCGGACACACTTGCTTCTTTGGCAACCCAAGTTTCCTCTATGTCTTCTACGCTTAAGAACATAACTGTTAATGGTTTCAATGGTAAAGTGACAGGTCAGCAGCTGAACCAGTTTGAGAATATTTCTTATGAATATTGTAGAGATGACCATTTCTTTGAAAATTGCCTATCGAATCAAGAGTCAACATATTTCCTGTGAATAATGTGGAAATCAAAATTGGAATGGTCTGCAATCAAATTCTTACAACTCTTCATGACAAAATCATTCATTTTCTTCATGGAGTAATTAATAGCCAGACCATAGTGACTCTTTTATGCCATTTTGACCAATTTATACGTTGGAATATTCTCAACAAGTGCAACAACCCCTACCAACTAAATCTTCAAGTGATCTTGAGAATCTACTGAAGGTATACACAGCGAAAAATGATGCCACTTTAAGAAATCTAGAGAATTAAATGGGTCAGCTAACCAATGAAATTCAAAATAGACCCCAAGGAGCTTTGCCCAGCGATACTAAAAATCCAAGAATTTCGGGCAAAGAATATTGTAAAGCAGTCACTTCGCCAAGTGAAAAGACATTGGAGCCTAAGGTGGTTGAGGTTTAAGATGAGCCTGTTGTAGCTCAAGACAAAGAGGAATTTTAACCGAGTGTTAAAACTCCTATTTCACAGAAGTCAGATTTGGTGATCCTTGATGAGGTAAACCCTAAAGCAGTCAATTCTGATTATCTAACACCCTTGTCAGATGTAGAAAAATTACCATAGAAGAGTTGTCCGGTTAAATCTAAGATTCCACCACTGCCATATCCTCAACAATTCCAGAAGCAGTAATGGGATACTCAGTTGAAAGAAATTTTGGATGACGAGGTGACTTTTAATGACTTCGATGCTGCCAAATCCCCAAATGTAGTTGAAGACCGTTCTAATATTTCCGAGATGGAATCATTGGCTTCTACAGAATTGGAGCTCAATTCTTTAGATGATCCATTAGAATGTATTCTGCTAGCGGATTCGCCAAGTGATGATGAAGATGATGAATATTTGACTTTGTTAAAAGCTAAAACAAAGGGACTCACTTAGGAAGTTCCATTGGAATCATTAGAGTTATTATCTCGGGAGTACACACAACCAAAAATGTTGATTAAAGAGCTAGTTGAATTGAAGCTAAAAACTTTGCCTCCTCGTTTGAAATATGATCATTTGGGTTTATCTCCATCTTTACCTATCATGATTTCAGTTGATTTCACCAAGAATCAAAAAGAAGAGTCACTTGTTGTTTTGGAAAAGCACAAGAAGGATATCGGATGGATTATTGTAGATATTCAAGTCACGGGTTGGAGGATTTCTAAGAATTACAGAAAGTTAAACAAGGCTACTAGGAAATATCATTTCGGGTTTTCTTTCCCTAATAAGATGTTGGATAGATTTGATGGGAAAGAATATGATTACTTCCTAAATGAGTATGGTTGGTATGATAGATGGCCCTTTGACACTGTATCTGTTAGTGACGATTCCAAATAAAATAGAGGGCGTACTCTTCATTTTCTCTATCGTTATTTTATATTTTTAGTGTTTTTCATTTAAATAAAATGACATGATTAGATATAAATTTCTTTGGATCATTACATTAATTAAAATTCTATCTAGAAGATTGGGGCTTAAGTTGGACCATTTGTGACCCCTCTAGTCTTTCCTGGGAGTTTAATGTAATGTAACTTTTTGAAAAATATTTTTCTAAGTAGCTAGAAGAATTTATTTATATATTTCATTAAATAAACGGTAAAATTTTGACCCAAGCACTAATTTCTTTGAGCTTTTTTATTTTATTTTATTTTTAGTATAGGAGCTTAGGATCCAAAAAGGTGCTGCCATTGGGCTTAAGAAACTGCTAGGAAGGGAAATATTCAACCCTTTTTCGTACAAACTTGTAGACCTTACCTTGTTCCACCGCCACTCTCAAGTAGCTCCATAGTGCATCTCCCTTATCCCTTAATGTCAAAGCCCTTAACTACCTAAATCACCACCCTGAACACCTTTATTCGAAACCACTAACCATCGCACCTAAACTATCCTTAAAACTGCCACCCCCTCTAACTCTAAACCTTACCCTCAGGTACTCACCCACCTGCCCAAAACTGAAATCACCCTTAACATATTTCTAAGTCCGACATCGAGAGTCCCTTCATCTAGCACCATTTCATGAAGTGAACAGTTTGATATAATGGTTATGCTGCAACACATGCAGTTGTAGCAACAAGCTTACTAGAAATACTAAAAAATATGGGATGACTCAATCAAAGATGCATTTAAAAATATATATATTTCATAGCTTGTTTGTTTTTGTGCTTGAATTTCTAGACTTTATACTCAAACCATGGACTCCAATGTCGAGGAAGGAACAAGGTGGTCGCATTCAGAGGGGACTGCAAATAAATAAAAAGGGGGATATTGTCTTTACTTTATTTTACTTTTTAGGATATTTTAAGTTTTTGGTTTTAAGCTCTTTTAGGAATTTATTTCTCGCATAATAAAATAAGAGGTGGAAATCATCAATAAAATTGAACCAATTGCAAAAAAAAGAAGTGTGACAATAGATATGTACATGCTTAGGATTGGATTTGCTTTGAAAAAAGCTTGGTATTTAAGAAGTCAAACTTGACTCAGCTCCTTTTCCTTAGGTCCTACCTGGTGTACAGTATCTATTTACCTGTATTTTTAGTATCTCTATTTTTTTAACAATGGGGACATTGTTCATATTAAGTAGGGGGAACCAAAAATTGAAATTGTTTTTTTTTTTTCAGAATACATTATTCTTATAATTATGATTAAGTTATATTTTGTTCAAAATTTTGAAATTTTTTTAATTATGCTAAACTTTAGTATAAATAAAGTTATATTATTCTTAATAATTACTATGTTAGCTGAACTATGACATAAATGTAATTCTTAATAAAGTTTGTAAATCATACCATAAAATTTTTGACTTTTGGAGAGGTAGACGTGCATGAAAATTTAAGTCTCTAGAATTGACTTAGTAATTTCTTGAGGCGAAATCCTTGGAAGCATTAGTAATTTCTTGAGGTGAAATCCTTGGAAGCATGGAATTTTGAAAATGACTTAGGCAAATTTTTGTTTGGACCATTCGAGCCTTTTAAGCCAACCTTAACGAATATTTATCCCTTGAAACCCAACTTTGAGACTATATGGTTTGATTTTATTTGAACCATTGCAATATTAAGCCATCACCACTTCTCTCATATTTATTTCTAAATTGTCTTGAACACTAGACATAGTCGATCTAAAGATTTTCTGAAAATAAGTTTGGGGGAGTTGAGAAGAAGTACCAAAATTGCTCAAAAAAAAGTGTAAGCATATACAGTAATATGCTCAAAAAAAAAAAGAAAGAGAAAAAAAGAAAAATAAAAGAAAGAACATATGTAATCAAAAGAAATAGATGTACAAAGAGCATGTGTACTCAAAATGCAAAATGAGTTGGTGAAATTAAAGTATTCTATCTTTTATCTACCCTTGGCCCAGCCACGTTACAACCAATTTAAAAGACCTTTAGATTCAGATTTTTGTGCTGCCTACATTAGTGGAAAGAAATTGCTAAGTTCAACATATGAAGATATAAATTAAACTTAGTGATTGCAGTTTAGTCTTAAATAAGGGAATAAAAATTAATTGGTAAGAATTAGCATATCTTTATTGAGAAAGTATTTAGTCTATTCTTGCTATCATAATAATAATTGAGAATAATTCGAACCATATGTATACTTGAGTTGCATAATTTCAAAATTCTTGTTATTGAGCATAATTACATTAAACTCATAGTTGTGGGGGAAATGTGTTCTAAAGATATTTTTCAATGATGATTTCATGCAATTTCTTTTACAATTTGTGCATTACTTGGGATGAGTAATGAATTAAGTTTGGGGGTGTGGAAACACAAAAATATATTGACTTTTTAGCACATTTTGAGCTCCAATTCATGCAGTTTCATAGTAAATTTTGTCGAAATTTATACTTTAATTATAAAATAATTAACTTGCACTTAAATTATTAACATATTGAATTTTAACTATTTTTATAATAATTTTTTTTTACAAATTTGGCTTATTTTCGACAATTTTACACAAAAGGTGAAAATTGGCTCAGTAGACCTCTCGAAAGGCTTGAAGCGTTGGAGGAATTTTTGCATTGAGTGAACCAAGAGCAAGGCTGAATATTTTTCCAACCAAGGAAAGTCCAAATGATGATTATTTTATTCACTTTATATTTAATTTTTATCCAAAGTTAATTGGGTTAAAAATTAATATAAAGCCTAAAGGAGAAAGTGGCCCAATTGTGCTAATAAAAGATAATGATCCAACAAGAGAAATGATAGCCCAAAACTGTCCAATAAGCTGACCCAATTTTTCTGATTTTTATGCTTGCAAAACAGCTGTCAAAGTCTCCTTAAACTCCATTCAAACCTCTCCCCTTTTTGTGCCTTTGAAGATTTTTCCCTAGCTTAAAATAGCAAGTTTGAAACATTCAAACTTGCTTGTTGTATGGCCAGCCAAGGAAGAGTGTGTGGCTGTTATTTATTTTCTATTTTTAGCAGCCATTCACACCTATAAATACCCTTTTCTACCTCATTCAACACACCTTTCATTTCCTACACATCTCTCTCTTTCACTTGTTTTTCTCTCTTTCATTCCTTTCATTATTTTCCCATTTCCTTGTCGATTTTCCTCTTGAAAAAGAGCCTTCTTCCACCTTGGAATAGCATCGTTCAATTTTTCATAGAGGCCTCAGTTCAATAGGACAAGCAGAGAGGAAAAGGAGTGCACTAGTCTGGCTTTAGAGAAAACTTGGATTTGCTTTCTAGTTCCCTTTTCTTTAATTTTCTTGTTTTTGTTGTGATTATGAATATGAATACTTTTTTTGTTCTTGTTCTTGTTCTAATTAAAATGGCTTAAATTGATTGCATTCTGTCCACTTGAATTATTAAAATCATGTTTGTGTTGTTTTAGGCCTTGATAAGTTGTTCAATTAAATAAAACCATGCCTATGTTATACTTGCATTATAAAATGTAAGGTAACGAATGAATTAATTATTAAACGTATTGAAATTATAATTAATTGACACAGTATTTAATTGGTGCATGTTTAATCTTCTAAGGTAGCTGAAGGTTAAATTAGTGACGGTATTAAACGGTACATAACCCTTCCATAACTTGCAAGATTATTGTGATTAAATTGTTTCAATATAGAAATATATTGTTACCTCACTTAATCTTTTATATGCTTATGAATATTGATTAATTGTTTGAATTGGCATTGAAAAATGTTCAAGAGATTAGTTAATTTAATAAGTACGTATGAACAGTAGTTAGCAAATTATCAAATTGTCATGAAAGTATTCGTAACAACATGAATATAAGTTTAGTAATTCTAAGTTAAGGAATGTAATTGATCTAACACAATTATGTCATCTTGATTAAAACCATCTTTTTGAAATCGTGCATTGGAATTTTTACTTTTATTTCTATTAAGTAGTTAATATTTAGTTTTTAAGATCACTTCTTCAAAACAAAATATTTTTCACATCACCAAAGTGTTTGATTTACATTTCATAAATATTTTTCTTTCATAGTCCTTGTGGGTACGATAACTTGACATTTACTTGTCACTTTATTACTTGTTAATGATTGTGTACACTTGCACATTTTCGTCGTTCCAGTGGGTCTAAGTAAGAGTGTATAATAAAAATTATTAGGGACATAGCTAAAGACTGAGTAGATAAGGAGGTAGTTGTATGCTCCATCTATCTTTTTAGTCAAAGGCCCTAGCTTTAAGAATGCTTTCTTGTTTAAATTGTGACATATGTAATGCCTCGACAATTCGGTGTATGCTCCACTATGATTATCAGGGCAGAAAAATGTTGTGACATGCAAAATTCCCTAACCCATTAAAAAAAAGAAAAATCTAGAATAATAATAAATAATTGATGTTAGGTGGAAAATGAACTCAGTTAGTTAGAAGATATTTGTTATATGACGGAAGGGGAGAGTGGATGAGTATTTAGGAGTTTTTTATTTTTAAGAGATATTTCACTGTTGCTAGACAAACCTTAGTCATTCAAACAAACTTTATGACAGAGAAAATTGCTGAGAACTGAGATATACATTGTTTTTTGGACCGATAAGTAGTATGAAAGGGTTTCATGCCAGGGCAAAATATTTGCATTAGTACAGATAGGAAATTTATGCTTAAGGACAAGCAATAGCTTAGGTTTGGGGGTGTGATAACTCTTGGAAAGAGTTATATTTTCTATGTTTTGACCTATCTAATTGTTTGTATTGAAGTATATTTTGTTGCATTTTAGGGCATTTTAATTAGCATTATAGTGCATTTAGACTTGGACTATGTTGAGTTATTTGGTGCTTTTAATTGGTTTTTGTGGAAGTTTTGTGTGGTGACAAGAAAGGAACAAGTTTTCGAAGAAAGGAAATAAGTAAGTGAAGTTTTGATAGGGCAAAGTGTATATGATATGCCAGCACGAGTGTCGTAGCAATGCCTGGAAGACTGAGTCAAATGTTTCACGCGTAGTTGTTTCAGTTTGAAATTTAAACTCGTACCAGATAAATCACCCTAGAAAAGAGGAGAAGATTAACACAAATTGATTGGTTGAAATCTATCTATAAAAGGACGATAAAGGGAACCTCAAAAGGAATCTTAAAGAGAAGTAGAAGAGTAAGAGATCTTGAGTGGAAGAGGAAGTCATCCTCTCGGTCAACACAAGACTGTGCTACTAAAGTGTGGACAAGCAGAAGTTTTCTCGACGTTCTTCCGTTATTTCCTTAGTGCTCTCTCGTGAACTTATTTGGTTGTAAACGATGGTGATGGTTTGGAATTATATTTTCCAACCGATGAGTTAAATCTCATCAGGTTGGGGTTATTTTGACGATACTTAACCATTTTAAGTTTCCATGGTGTAAATATAATTTTTTAACTGCCTATTCAATTGTTTAAGTGCAATCCCTAGGAATAGTCGATAGCATATTATTCTTGTTAAGTTGATTTAATGCGGGAAAGGTTAGATTACTTAACTAATATTGGATGGCATGAGCAACATTCGAATGATGCTTGTATCATAAAGAAGGAATTACACAGGATACTGTAATAAAACCCTGTATGAGCAGGGACAGTGACTTGAGATTTTGCACCTGAAAGAGGCAGGCCACTTTAAGACTCTTCTGTACAATTAGTTAATCAAGATTTTTTCATGGCATTATTGCTAGTAATGTTGATTCTGAGTAATCTCAACCTTCCACATAAATATCATAGACGCTATATTTGATTCTCTGCTGAAATATCTTCGCCCTAGCATTTTAGTTGATTATTCATGCAGTAGTTTCCATATTTTATTCAAATAATTCCCATATTTACATTTTTGTTATCACCTTCGTCATAGCAATTCCAGTTATTTACCTATCATCACATATTTACCTTAGTTTTTGTAATAACATTTCCTTTAATCATTTCACTATAGCATTAAGTTGACCCTATTAAGATAACTTGTAATGACCTGATTTTGGGGCTAGTCGGAATAGTGGTTTCGGGACCGCTAATTCGAGGTTGAAAGAAAATTATTTTAATATTATTTTATGTTTTATAGCATGTTTTTAAGGATGCATGAAAAGTTTGGTGCTTTAATTTTAGCAATTGTATGCTTAATTGTGAAAAAGGACTAAATCGCGTAAAGTGCGAAAGTTCTATTATACAAGGTAGAGATGCCTAATAGCCATAGAATATTAAATTGGAGGTCTTTAAAGTGCAATTAGGTCATTAAAGGTGTGTTGGCCAGCCATAGGAAACAAGGGAGACAAGAGCATTAAATTTTGGGCAAATTTTGGTGAAATTAGGTGATAAAAAAAATGAATAAAATAAGCTAAATGAAAGTCATTTTTCAATATTCATGCTTCTTATCCACTGAAAATTGAGAGTAAATAATGGTTCTTGGAGTTCAAATTTTCAGCAACACAAATCTCTTGCAAGTAAGTGATTCTAGGGGCTTTTCTTGATAATTTTTGTACTTTTGGAACCCCCAAAGCTTAAGCTAGCTAATAAGGGGACTATTTTGCAAAATAGTTGAAAGTTTAGGGAATTTCCATGAGAATGTTCATGTTGTTTGCTTAGTTTTTATGGAAGAAAATGAATGTTAGTGAGTTAAGGAACAACTTTTGTAAAAGGTGTTGCCATGAAAACACCTAAATGGGACTTATTAGTAAAGGTTGAATTTGTGTAATAAATGCATGAAATAATTGGATTTGTGAGTTGTTGTAAGAGAAATAAATGTTAAACTAAGCTTGTTTAATGAGAAAATGTGATGAAAAACGATTTACGAGCCTAGGGGCAAAATCGTAATTTTGCCAAAGTAGAAGGGCAAAATGGTCTTTTTTGCCTAAGTAGAAATTTTGATATATCATGAATTATAAAGTGATTGAATGAGTAAATTTTATTATTATAGATCAAGAAGAGCGCGGAAACAACCTTGACTGAGGAAAAGGCAAGGTTACGGACTAAATCGTTGACTAATACATTTTGCACCGAGGTAAGTTTATGTGTAAATGATACATGTTTAATACATGTTATTACTTATTGGTGCATTGTATGAATGAGATCGATTATGATTGAGATTGATTGAAATTAATAGATGGTGAGTAGATCTTGTATGAATCTCGGAATAGATACGTAAGTGCGGAAAAATATCTGTAATGATTAATTAGTGGGCTGTGTGCGATACCATCGTAATCATCCTTTCTGGTGGATTGTGTGTAATACCACCTTATTACTTATTCACGATGGGCTGTGTGCGATACCATCATTTATATTATCATTTGGTGGGCTATGTGCGAAACCACCGTAAATATTCTTGTCGGTGGGCTATGTGCGAAACCATCGGGTACATAGTATTATTATGAGGGGTTCATCAAGAAATGGTATAGGTAAATTTTTCATGTTGCCTTGTGGTGATGAGTGCAAGTAATGTATACGAGCAATTGTGAGCAATGTAATTGTTGTGTGATTGGAATGTGGTAAGAGATGAGATGATTTAACATGATTATGGAAATATGAATTGTTCTTGCTTAGTATGTGAGGTTATTAATTGATTAGCATATGTGATGATGCATATTGTTAACATGTAAATTTATTAAGCTTAAAGCTTACTCCCTTTCTTTTTCCCTTGTTTTATAGTGTCAAAGAGCCGGTTCGAGATACGAAGATAATCGAAAGATCACTCACACTATCAACTCATCTCGGTATATTAGTTTTAGTGTTTTGGGTATGGCATGTATATGGTCTAGACTTAGTAAATGTTTTGTTGTTTTGGCCAAGTCTGTTGGCTCCCTTAAAGATGAACTCTTTTGTAAATGGCCATATTTAATGGCTCATTATCATTATATATATGAAAAGAAGAGGTTATTCATGAATGTGTATGATACATAATTGAGTTGCTTTGTAAATGATTGAATGTGATTGATGTTGTATGAGTCAGGGTGATAAAAAGAGCTTGGAAAATAGCCTTGTTCTTGTCCACACGGGTAGGCACACGGGCGTTTGTGGAGGCTGTGTGTGACGCACGGTCAGTCCCATGGGTGTGTGACCAGGTCGTGTGTCCCCTGCATGTTAATGTTGCAAGTCAGTGTCGACCATGGGCTAGACACACGGGCTTGTGCCTAGGCTATATGAAGGACACAAGCGTGTGTCTGGCCATGTGAAAACCCTATAGGTTCAAATTGAAAAATAAATTCCACACGGGCTAGGGACATGGGCGTGTGTGACCACACGGCATGCCCACACGGGCGTGTCCCATTTCACACGGGCGTGTGGCCCTGTTAAGGCAAAAAAATTTTAAGTTTACAAAAGTTCTTGGTTTGATTCCGTGGCCCTCCGTTTGCACGTTTACGGCCTCGTAAGCCCATAATAAGAATGTTATGAATGTTAATGAAAGAATTTATATTATAATAAAATTTGATTGCCCAAAGTTGTATGTTCGAGCAAGATAAGTCTGGTAATGCCTCATACCCAGTTCCTGCATTGAATACGGATAAGGGGTGTTGCATTTAGTGGTATCAGAGCTATGATTTAGTCGGTTCTCGGACTACCATAGCATGTGTAAGAGTCTAGCTATACATGTCATAAGTATATATTGATAGTGTGGTGACTTCTGGAAATTCTAAACTTTGTTTTTATATAGTAAATGGATCCTGATCGAGCTGCTGCTGATGACGCTGCTAGTAACGCGCCAGCTTCCGCGCAAGGGACCGTGCATGTAGAAAGTAGATCCGAGACTATGGGTCCAAGACAAGAGGCTTGGGAAGCATTTCTCCAAATGATGAGTAATTAGTACACGGAGTATGTACGAGTGAACCCTAATGCTCAACCTCCTCCACCCCCTCCTATACCTTAGCTAGTTCCTGTGGCTCCTCAAGGTATAAATTTGGTGAGAATGACCAAACCCCCTGTTGATAAGATTCGAAAGCAAGGGGCCGATGAATTCAGAACTAATATAGACGATGACCCCGAGAGGGCAGAGTTCTGGCTTGAGAACTCAATGCGAGTATTCGATGAACTCTTCTGCACACCTGAGGAGAGCTTGAAATGTGTTGTGTCATTATTGAAGGACTCAGCATATCAATGGTGGAAAATATTAACATCGGTAATTCCAAGGGAGAGAGTAATGTGGGACTTCTTTTTGGAAGAGTTCAGAAAGAAGTACATAAGTCAGAGATTTGTGGATCAGAAATGGAAAGAATTCCTTGAATTGAAGCAAGAAAAGATGACTATGGCAGAGAGCGCGAGTTTGTTAGACTCAGCAAGTATGCATAAGAGTGTGTGTCTACAGAAGCTATCTTGTGCAAGAGGTTTGAAGATGGGCTGAATGAGGAAATCAGACTTCTTATTGGAATATTGGAATTGAAAGAATTTATGGTGTTGGTTGATAGGGCATGTAAGGCTGAGGAGTTGAAAGGAAAAGAGAAAAGCCATGAGTGAGGCCCGAGATGCAAGAAAGAGGCCAATGACTAAATCATACCAAAATCAATCAAAGAGGTCCAAGGAAATGAACCTTCGGACGATTGCTTCAGTTGGGTATTCACACCGAGATCGAGGTAATACATATTCGGGCTCGAGGGTTCAAGCCACCTCGATGGCAAGCGTGGGCAATCCAGAGTCAAATAAACCAGAGTGTCCAAACTGTGGTAGACAACACACTGGTGAGTGTTGGGGAAACAACCATAATTGTTATAAATGTGATTCACCCGACCATTTCATCCGGAATTGTCTAGAGAGGGATGAGAAGGAAAGAAAGCAGGAAGTAAGATCAAGTACTGTGTCTTCGAGGGGTAGATCACAAAAGAACCAGGGAGGTGGGACTTGTAGTAGAGGTGCGCCTAGAGACTTTGCTGTGAGGTCGGAGGGTCGAGCACCTACAAGGACTTATGCCATTCGCGTTTGCAAAGAGGCATCATCTCCACATGTGATAACGGGTACTTTTTCTCTTCATGATATCTCTGTTGTTGCTTTGATTGATCCGGGGTCTATCCATTCTTATATTTGTATAAAATTGGCGTCTAGCATGAGTATGATTGTTGAGTCTACAGAATTTGTAGTAATGGTGTCAAACCCGTTAGGCAAACATGTACTAGTTGACAAGGTGTGTAGGAATTGTCCTTCGACAATTAGAGGTCATTATTTTCTGGCAAATCTTATGTTGTTGCCATTTGATGAATTTGACTTGATTCTTGGTATGGATTGGTTGACTAATCATAATGTTTTAGTGAATTGTGCTAGTAAGTTTATTGAATTGAAATGTGTAAATGGAGATGTCATTCAGGTTGAATCAAGTAGATCGGATAGTATGCCTGGAACTAACTCAATCCTAAACTCGACTTTTCTAACTGGAGGGAATCTGGGTAACTCTTCTGGGAACACATCTGGGCACTCGCATACCACCGACACTGATTCAATCTTTACCTCTGACTCTTGAGTATTCGCACAAAAGCGAGATAGGATTCATATCATTTTCTCAAGTATCTCTCGGTTGCTCCATATCGGATGGCACCATTGGAGTTGAAAGAATTGAAGGTTCAGTTGCAAGAGTTGACGGACAAGAGTTTTGCAAGATCGAGTTATTCACCATATGGTGCTCCCGTACTTTTTGCAAAGAAAAAAGATGGGTCGATGAGATTGTCCATAGACTACAGACAACTCAATAAGGTGACAGTAAAGAATAGGTATCCTTTGCCAAGGATAGATGATCTATTTGACCATTTGAAGGGAGCTACGGTGTTCTCTAAAATAGATCTAAGGTCTGGTTACTACCAGTTGAGGGTTAAGGAGCAAGATGTGCCGAAACCTGCATTTCGGAAGAGGTATGGCCATTATGAGTTTCTCGTCATGCCATTTGGCTTAATGAACGCTCCTGTGATTTTTATGGATCTAATGAACCGTATCTTTCAACCGTATTTGGATAAGTTTGTAGTTGTCTTTATCGATGACATACTGATTTATTCTTGGGATGAAAGTGAACATGCAGAACATCTAATTTTGCAGACTCTAAGAGACAAACAGTTGTATGCTAAATTCAGCAAGTGTGATTTTTGGCTCCGAGAGGTCGGATTCTTAGGACACATTATATCGGGTGATGGCATTAGAGTTGATTCGAGTAAGATCTCAGCTATTGTGGAGTGGAAACCGCTAAGGAATGTGTTGGAAATTAAAAGCTTTTTAGGTTTGGCGGGCTACTACAGACGGTTTGTCAAAGGGCTTTCTATGATTGCTACCCCAATGACAAAACTGTTGCATAAAGATGTTAAGTTTAAATGGACTGGAAAATGCCAACAGAGTTTCGAAAAATTGAAAGCATTATTGACTGAGGCACCGATTTTAGTACAACCTGAGTTGGGGAAATAGTTTGTGGTCTACAGTGATGCGTCATTAAATGGTCTCGACTATGTGTTGATGCAAGAGGGTAAGGTAGTATCTTACGCCTCGAGATAGCTAAAACCGCATGAGAAGAATTATCCGACTCATGATTTAGAGTTGGCTGGGATAGTCTTCACTTTGAAGATTTGGCATCATTATTTATATAGTGAGAAGTGTCGAATCTTCACCGATCACAAGAGTTTGAAGTACTTGATGGACCAAAAGGATTTGAATTTAAGACAACGCCAATGGCTCAAATTATTAAAGGATTATGAGTTAGTAATCGATTACCATCCGGGGAAAGTGAATGTGATTGCAGATGCCTTGAGCAGAAAATCCCTGTACACTTTGAGAGCTATGAGTACAAGCTTAGAATTATCTGATGATGGTGCTATACTAGCTGGGTTGAGGGCTAGACCGTTATTTATTTAGCAGATATGTGAAGCTGAGATGCAAGCTAAGAGAACTCAGTGCGAGTCGAGAAGTGACTCTAATTTTCGGATGAGTTCAGATGGTTGTCTGATGTTTCATGACAGGGTTTGTGTACCTAAGAATGATGAGTTGATCAGAAAAATTTTACATGAAGCACACAGTGGTTGCTTGTCAGCATATCCGGGCAGTACGAAAATGTACAATGATTTGAAGAAATTGTATTGGTCGCCGGGTATGAAAAGAGACATCTCTGAGTTTGTTATAAAATGTTTGATCTGTCAACAAGTGAAAGCTGAGCATCAAGTACCTTTGGGATTACTTTAACCAGTGATGGTTCCCGAGTGGAAATGGGATCGAATCACCATGGATTTTGTTACGAGGTTACCCGTGACTCCAAGAAAGAAAGATGTTGTATGGGTTATTGTGGACAGATTAACTAAGTCAGCTCACTTTATACCGGTACGTGTGGATTATTCACTTGATAAGTTGGTCGAGTTGTATATTGCTGAGGTGGTGAGATTGCATGGGGTCACTATATCTATTATCTCAGATAGAGATCCGAGATTTACTTCGAGGTTTTAGAAGAAATTGCAGGAAGCCTTGGGTACAAGGTTGAATTATAGTACTGCGTTCCATCCTCAAACCGATGGCCAATCCGAAAGAGTGATTCAAGTTCTTGAGGATATGCTCCGATGCTGTGTGTTTGAGTTTGAAGGTAGTTTGGAAAAATATCTACCTTTGGTAAAGTTTGCCTATAACAACAGTTATCAGTCGAGTATACGGATGACACCGTACGAAGCTTCATATGGTCGCAAGTGTCGGACTCCCTTGTATTGGATTGAGCTTAGTGAGAAGCAAATACACAGAATCGATCTAGTTAAAGTGACCTAAGAGAAAGTGAAAGTGATCCGTGATTGTCTAAAAGCTGCTTCGGATCGATAGAAGTCATACACGGATTTAAAAAGAAAGAAATCGAGTTTCAGGTGGGCGACAAAGTATTTCTGAAAGTATCACCGTAGAAGAAAATATTGAGATTTGGTCGAAAGGGTAAATTGAGTCCATGATTCATAGGTTCGTATGAGGTTATTGAAAGGATTGGGCCAGTAACATACCGGTTGGCTTTGCCAGTAGAGTTAGAGAGAATACATAATGATAAACTGTAATAGTAACATATTTTAAGCCCACATTTAGCATGCTTTTGGATGATTTATCCCTTGAATTATGTAATTTGGTGCTTTTAATCCTTTAATTTCATGTTTTATACTCATAAGAGTACCAGAGGATGAAAAGAATGAGAAACGGGCCCAAAACGGAGTAAATAGGCCATATCACGAAATCAACACAGCCTGGGCCCAAGACCACACGGCCTTACCTTTTTAATAGTCTCGAACACGGCCTGGCCACGATTCACATAGGCGTGTGCCATAGGCGTGTCCCTAACGTGAGAAAGAAGAGCTTCAGTGGATTAGGGTACTTAGAGGCAAAGAAATTCATTCCAAAAGCCTATATAAACACCCTAAAGGCCAACCTGAAAGGGAGTCCAGTAGGCGTCCAGCGAGGCCAAAGAGCCGAGCCAGAGGGATCAGAATTGTGGAATTTACTCGAAGAAAGCCAGTTGATTCATCTCAAGAAGCCAGAGTCATACTCAAGACGGAGGATCTCTCTTCAATTCCTGCAGGAAGTTTTAGGGTTTTTCTTATGTTTTGTTTTATCTTTTCTTCTGAGATGTATTCTTTTATGATTATGAACTAAACCCTCAGATACCTGAGGGGGATGAAACCTAAGATGAATCTTGTTATCATTTGCTGAACTATATGATAAATACTTGATTTGTTTTTAATTATGTGTTCTTAATTCTTGTTTTGATATTTCCGGGATATTAATTCAAGTGTGATGTGCTTAGGTGGAGGAGCAAAAGTCCCTGCCTAAGAGTAGATCTAGCATAATTAAGCGGAGTTGATCGTACGCCTAGACATAGGGTGACGAGATTTTGCTGGATTAGGGTGAAACCTAATATGGGAATCCATAGATCGAGTTAATGCAATTCTAGGGGTTTTAATTAGAAAGAGATTTCAATTAATCAACCTAGGGTTAGACGTTAGTAGCCTCGACGAAGGTATTAATATAACTTAGGGAATCCTACGGATCAAGTCAAGTGAATAAACCGTCTAGTTAGAGTTAGATAACAAGTGAAGTCTAGGTGGATTCTTCCTCAGGTATTGTCTTAATCAATTGGTTTTTCCCAAATTCATTCTCTTTGTCTTTGCATATTTAGCTTAGTTGTTAGTTAATTTTAGATTAGATAAAAATTCCTTTAATTCTTTGGCTAAATAATAAAAAGAAAGTTAGTATTAGTACAACAGGTTCCTTTGGGTTCGACAATCCGGTCTTGCCACTAAACTATACTACTGTTCGATAGGTGCACTTGCCTCAGTCATTGTCACAGTTAGTTTCTAGGCTCGATCATTCTTTTTATAAATTTTTAAGACTCTGACACACGACCACATAACGTGTTCCATGTGTCGATGTTACGGCGTATCGTTTCGATCCTTCGCATGTGATCCCTCCAACAGAAATTGAGATACGACCGGATATGACTTATGAAGAGGAACCAATTAAGATATTGGCTCGAGAGATTAAACAGTTGAGGAACAAGAGCATAGCCTCAGTAAAAGTGTTATGGAAAAAAAACAGTGTGGAAGAGGCTACATGGGAACCGAAAGAAGCCATGAGGGAATAATACCCAAACCTTTTTACCAGTAAGATTTTCGGGGACGAAAAGAGGGAGAGTTGTAACAGCCTGATTTTGGGGCTAGTCGAAATAGTGGTTTCGGGACCACTAATCCGAGGTTGAAAAAAATTATTTTCATATTATTTTATGTGTTATAGCATGTTTATAAGGATGCATGAAAAGTTTGGTGCTTTAATTTTAGCGATTGTATGCTTAATTGTGAAAAAGGACTAAATCGCATAAAGTGCGAAAGTTCTATTATACAAGGTAGAGGTGCCTAATAGCCATATAATATTAAATTGGAGGTCCTTAAAGTGCAATTAGGCCATTAAAGGTGTGTTGGTCGTCCATAGGAAACAAGGGAGACAAGAGCATTAAATTTTGGTCAAAATTTGGTTAAATTTTGGTCAAAATTTGGTGAAATTAGGTGATAAAAAAATGAATAAAATAAGATAAATGAAAAAGATGTCATCTTTCGCCATTCATACTTCTTCTCCATCGAAAATTGAGAGGAAATAAGGGTTCTTGGAGTTCAAATTTTCAGCAACACAAATCTCTTGCAAGTAAGTGATTCTAGGGGCTTTTCTTGATAATTTTTGTACTTTTGGAACCCCTAATGCTTAAGCTAGCTAATGAGGGGACTATTTTGCAAAATGGTTGAAAATTTAGGGACTTTCCATGAGAGTGTTCATGTTGTTTTCTTAGTTTTTATGGAAGAAAATGAATGTTAGTGAGTTAAGGAACAACTTTTGTGAAAGGTGTTACCATGAAAACACCTAAATGGGACCTATTAGTAAAGGTTGAATTTATGTAATAAATGTATGAAATAATTGATTTCTGAGTTTTTGTAAGAGAAATAAATGTTAAACTAAGCTTGTTTAATGAGAAAATGTGATGAAAAATGATTTACGAGCCTAGAGGCAAAATCGTAATTTTACCAAAGTAGAAGGGCAAAATGGTCTTTTTTGCCTGAGTTGAAATTTTGATATATTATGAATTATAAAGTGATTGAATGAGTATATTTTATTATTATAGATCAAGAAGAGAAACAACCTTGTCCAAGGAAAAGGCAAGGTTACGGACTAAATCTTCGACTAATACATTTTGCACCGAGGTAAGTTTATGTGTAAATTATACATCTTTAATACATGTTATTACTTATTGGTGCATTGTATGAATGAGATCAATTATGATTGAGATTGATTGAAATTAATAGATGGTGAGTAGACCTCGTATGAACCTCGGAATAGATACGTAAGTGTGGAAAAATATCCGTAATGATTAATTAGTGGGCTGTGTGCGATACCACCGTAATCATCCTTTCTGGTGGGTTGTGTGTAATACCACCTTATTATTTATTCACGATGGGCTGTGTGCGATACCATCGTTTACATTATCATTTGGTGGGCTAAGTGCGAAACCACCGTAAATACTCTTGTTGGTGGGCTATGTGCGATACCACCCTATTATCGATTAATGGTGGGCTGTGTGCGAAACCACCGGGTAAATAGTATTATTTCGAGGGGTTCATCAAGAAATGGTATAGGTAAATGTTTCATGTTGCCTTGTGGTGATGAGTGCAGGGAATGTGTATGAGCAATTGTGAGCAATTTAATTGTTATGTGATTGGAGTGAGGTAAGAGATGAGATGAGTAAGCATGATTATGGAAATGTGAATTGTTCTTGCTTAGTATGTGAGGTTATTGATTGATTAGCATATGTGATGATGCTTATTATTTGCATGTAAACTTACTAAGCTTAAAGATTACTCCCTTTCTTTTTCCCTTGTTTTATAGTGTCAAAGAGCCGGTTCAAGATATGAAGATAATCGGAAGATCACTCATACTATCAGCTCATCTCGATATATTAGTTTTAACGTTTTGAGTATGACATGTATAGGGTCTAGACTTAGTGAATGTTTTGTTGTTTTGGCCAAGCGTGTTGGCTCCCTTAAAGATGAACACTTGTGTAAATGGCCATATTTAATGGCTCATTATTATTATATATTTGAAAAGAAGAGGTTATTCATGAATGTGTATGATACAATATTGAGTTGCTTGGTAACTGATTAAATGTGATTGATGTTGTATGAGTTAGGGTGATAAAAATAACTTGGCAAATAGCCTTGTTCCTGTCCACACGGGTAGACACACGTGTAACACCCCAAACTCGGCCCATGCGTTACGAGCGGATTTGGTATATCACACGAGCAAAACATGTTAAACCCTTTTTATTCGTACTAAAATATTGCTTTGTTAAAATCAAGAAAACAAGTTTGATTTGATAAAATACTACTAACCTCGAAGATTTGATGGATAAATCGATAAATTTGAACTAATGATCTTACAAAATCGTGACCTTTGAAAATATCGTTAATAGTTCGAGAGAAAATATCCATGTTAAAAATATTTGTAAAAGTGTATTTTTGAAATCCATTTGTTAATCGATTTTAGAAACCATTTTAGAAACCATTATTTAAGTTTTTAGAAAATCCCTTCTTTAAACCATTTAAGAAAAATAATAAAAACATCCCAACCATAAAGCAAAATAAAAATAGTCCAGAGGCCTTATTACAATATTTGACCCAAAATAGTAAAGTAATAAAATAATCGAGAAAGAAGTCTAAAGTCCAAATAAACCATTTCTGAAGTATGGCCTCCCTCGAGTCATCCATAGCCCAAGTCCATATCATCAAGCATTACCTACAAGGGTTAAGAGAAAGGGGGGTGAGTTACAAGAACTCAGTGTGAAATCCCCTTACTGTTATCCATTGGGCCGGAACCCATTTAGCAATATTTTGGGCCTAAGCCCATTTACAATAACAATAATGTATCATATATAATATGCATATGATATGCAATTCCCAAACCAAACCTAGTTTTCCATCTGCTACACACCACCCGTACCAACCAACACACCTTGGGTGATCTTTAGTCAACCCACCCCGCCAACACACCAAACGTAGGCATTAAGCCATTTATATCAAATTTGTGGACAAGCCACCAAATTAACAGAATTTACATGGCATTGCCATTTTTTCAGATTTGTGGCAGAACCACCAGATTTATGTAGCAGAGCTACCAGAATATGTGGCAGAGCCACCAGAACTTCTCTTCAATATTATCCCATCCCATGCAAAATCATGTATCTAATGCATAACAAATCACAATATAATAACAGTAATTTATTCGGATATTCATTACAAAATTAAGGACCATTATCTCAATTAATCAAAAAGGCCCATTAAGCAAAATAACAGATTTGGCCCATTTAGCAAAATATCAGATTGGCCCACTTAGCAAAATATCAGATTGACCCATTAATCAATATGTCCATTCGACCCATAAGCAATTTCGTATTTCGGCCCTTTAGGGGCATTTCCATAATTCAACCCGTAAGAGCAATTTCGTAATCGATAATTTACCCACTAAGGGTAATTCGGTAATTTCGCAATCCAGACTTAACTACTAATTTGGGCATGACAATTTAAAACTGTTCATCTGCGTCGTACTGACTAAATTGACTATAACTTGAGTTAGAAATATTGAAATCTAAATCTGTAAATTTTCCTTGAAACTAGACTCATATATCTTCTTACTACAATTTTTCCAGAATTTTTGGTTTAACCATTTAGTACAGTTTATTCCTTAAATTTTCCCTTGTTTCACTGTCCAACAGTTCTGACCTCTCTTACCTTAATTTCAAATATCTCACTGTACGGTTTTCATATATTGTTCCCACTTATTTCTAATGAAAATAGGTCATACATATAAATTATAGCCCATAATTCACATTGTACAATTTTATACGATTTTTCCAAGATAGATCAGGGAAACACGAAGTCAATCAGAACCAGTCTCACTAAAATTAACATATCTCAGAATATAAAAATCCTTTTCCTTCTCTATTTCTTCCATATTAGAGTAGACACAGTAAGCTTTAATTCGATATCTTATTCACTTTCTAATTCCCTTTCTCCTATTTTTCGTGATTTTTCAAAAACACGTCACTGCTTCTAACCGAAACTATTTTATTACAAAATACGATTACCACTACGATCATACGCACACCCGAGTGATCACGGATGCTGGTTTTCGGTTTTCTTCGGTATTTCGACCGATTCACAGAATGTTTCATACAAACTTTCAAAGAAGTGTGAGATTACACACCATTTCAAATATGTATACGGAAGGTACAGGATTACACACCTTATTTTGATTTCCTAACGAACCACTCAATGATGACCTAGAACAATACCAACCAAAAGTTAGCCTCGGATTTCCAAAAGATTTCGTATCACTTACACTTGAATCACTTACCACTATGTCCGAAGGTAGAATATATCGAGTGATTTCGTCCCTAAAACACAATCGATTAGTCGAAACTTTAATCTGATTTGCAACATAGCGAAATAGAGATATAGTGAAAAATCCAAAATGAACCCCCTTACCTTATCGATATTGGATCCAATTTCCACCATTTGACTTCGGCTACAACAATACACGGTCTCCCACTTAAAGCACTATGAAAAAAGGGGATTAAAACATGAAGAGGTGAAAGATAACACCATTTTTGGTTATGATCACGATTTACAACCGAATAGTGATAAATACTTATTCGGCTAAAGAGAAAAGAATATGATCATAGAAAAGAATTCACTTACCGATTTAATCGAAGAAGGAATGTCACCTCCAACGAGAAAGGAATTATGAAAGAGTGATTGTGGATTGTGAGTTTCGGCTATGGAAGAAAATGAACAAGAATAGCTTCGGTTATGAGGGTATGGATTAGAGGAAAAAGATAGTAGAGTTGGAGAATTTCGTGAAAAGAAAAGAAAGGTTGAGAAGGGGTGATTATCAAATTTCGGTATTCAAGAGAAGATGAATGAAAATAGTTTGGTCTCAATGGTTTGGTACCTACGGCAATGATCGCTGTAAATTAGAGTTTTAAAATTTATAAAAGAATGATCAAAACCTGAAAACTAACTCTGACAACGATTAAAGGCAAGTATACCTATCGAACAGTAGTATAGATTAGGCAAGACTGGATATCAAACCCAAAGGAACTAAAAGTACTAATACTAACTTTCTTTTTATTATTTAGCCTTAAAATTAGATTGGAGTTGCTTTTGAGGAAGACTAAACTAAGGACACAAAGACAAAAAGGATGAATAGGGAAATAACTTTGAAGGAAAACTCAGTTGATTACGACGAAACCTTCAGGAAGAATCCACCTAGACGTCACTTATTAATTAACCCTAAATTATATGATTTCTTTTACTTAGCTTGATCCGTAAGACTCCCTAACCTATATTAAACCCTCTCTCGAGGTGAATAACGTCTAACCCTAGGTTAATTAGTGGAACTCTCGTTCGCTTATAATAACCCCCTAGGATAGCAGTAAATCGATCAATGGACTCCCATATTAGGTTTCACCCTAATCCGGCAAAATCTCGTAACCCTATCTCTAGGCGTTCGATCAACTCCGCTTAATTATGTTAGATCTTCTCTTAGGCAGGGTCTATTCCTCCTCTACCTAAGCATATTAGATTTGGATTAAGCAACACAATTAAGAACAAACTAAGTAATTTATCATATAACTTAAAAATCAAATAATAAAATCTGTCTAGGTTTCATCCCCCTTCAGGTATCTGAAGGATTTAGTTCATAATGTAAAAATAAAACATCACAAGAGAAAAGATAAAACAAAACATAAGAAAGATCCTAAAACTCTCTAACGGGTTTGAAGGAGAATTCTGCCGTCTTGAGTATAATTCTGGCTTCTTGGGATGAATCAACTGGCTATCTTCACGTTATTTCCTAACTCTGACCTTATCGGCTTGGCTCCTTGGCCTAGCTTTGACGCACCCTCTTCAAGGTGGTACTTGGGGGATATTTATAGGCTCTTGGAATGCGATTCTTTCTCCCTAAGTATCCTTTTCTGACTGAAATTGCTCTTTACAGCAATAGAGGTACGACAATGTCACACGCCCGTGCAAATCGAGACCTGACCGTGTTCAGATTTCTTTAATGAAGCACAGCCGTGTGAGTCGAGGTCAGGCCGTGTTCTTGATGACTGGCGTGGCATGGCCGTGTGGTCCTTGGCCCAGGCCGTGTGGTCCTTGGCCCAGGCCGTGTCGATTTCGTGAAAAGGCCCATTTGCTTCGTTTTAGGCCTGTTTTGTGTTCTTTTCATCCTCGGGTGCTTTCCTGGGTATAAGACATGAAAAGAAAGGATTAAAAGCACCTTTTTATGTAAAACAAGGCTTAAATCTTCAAAAATCATAATAAATGTGGGATTAAAATATGGTACTTTTACGGTTATCAAATACCCCCACACTTAAGCTTTTGCTTGTCCTCAAGCAAAATTCTCAACTTACAATTAAAACGAACTTTCCACGATTCATAATTCCTATTAACAATGCCTTATCCTAATTCATAAATAATTTATACATGGATAACTCAATTCAAAGAGTCCTAAAGATTCAATCGAGGTAAGTCATGAGTTTGTATTTCAAAAATATAGGTGTCTTCCATCTTTTAAATAACTACCTTTACAATTTAAAATCGACAAGGATTGATATCCTCGCTTAGGATTCACTCAAATCACTCGAAAGTGTTTAAGGTTAAGCAAAGATGGCTCAGAAGTCGAACCTGAAAAGTTAATCCCATAGGCTTGCTTGAAAATCAAATCTCCACCATTGTAATATGAGATGACAAATAGATCAAAAGGTCTTTATTTGGGTTGTAACGGGGCTAGGGTGAAAGGTGTGGTCATAGGTTGAAATTAGAGGGTTAGAATCGAGATTGACTTGACAAGTACCTTCCCTAAAAACTTTTCCAAAATTCTATCAACTGAAGAAATAATAAACTTACTAATATGAGCTTTTCTTTTTGGAAATAGACTTTGATTGCGTAAGCTCACTTTTCATACTTACTAATATCGAAAACTTGAATTTTTTTTTTAAGAACAAACTAAATAAAGGGTAATAAACGTCGGTAACTGATCAAATCAAGTCTCGATTAAGGAGTAGTCAGAATAAAGGGTGATAACAAATACAAAGGGTTTTTGGGTTAAAATTAGCGGGTAAGTAAAAAAAAAGTGTTGTTAGGCTCAACGGGGTTCACTAGGGGTTAATTGTAAGGGTAGGCTATTTAGTGGAATTAGTAAGTTAAGACCTAGGTGCCTTTATCATCTCTATATATCAAATCATAACTGTGGTCTCGACATGTATAAACGAAGCAAGTTCTAGAATAACAGTTCATAGTTGACATACTCATAATGAAAGACTGAGCACGAAAAAGAATATATGCTCTATAAGGTTCAAATACTCACAAAAATTATGGGTGTTTTGACATCATCCTTATGAATTTCAAATTTCAAGGTAGAATTCAATTTTAGGTCAATAACCTAGCAAGAATTTTTAATGCCTGAAAAACAGACTTATCATGCTTGATTCTCTAGTATTCCTTAAATTAAACATCAATGTACAATTAACTATGACTTATTCAAAAACATGTCAATGAAAATCATAAATCATTAAAAATTTCATCCTAATTAGTAATATGACAACTTTGCTTTAAGAACAAGACTAAATCAAGGATTTGAGAATAATGAAGAAAGTTGGGTATAACTTATTTACCCTTCCTCACTTAAGATGTACATTACCCTCAATGTACAAAAATAAATAATGATAATTAGTGATCAATCAAAAAGATAGAAGGGAAAAGTTTTACTTCCTGTATTTTCAGACGAGATCCTTGAGGATGTGGACAGTGTGTGGCATCAGGAGATATTTTGCATTTCGCCTATTTGTGCTTTTGTGTAGATGGAATATATATGTTTTATTCTGTAAAATCACTTGTTAATGATCTTTTCGATGAAAAAGTTTGTTAGGGATGTTATGAAGAATTGAATAGCCAATGATAAAAAAAATTGTAATAAAAGTTCAAATTAAACAACATAAAATAAAATCTTAAAAATGAAGAAGTCAAAATAAAATTAAAGTAAAAAAATTATTTAAAAAAAACTCAGAGGCCCTCATCATCTGCTGGATCCGGTGGTGGTGCTGATGACGAAATGTTGAGGTGCTGACATATTTGTTGGAGCGTCGCCTCTATTCCGTCAAAGTGCCGGGTGTTTTCAGCAAAATGCATCTCGAATCGATCAAGTTGAGCAGAGATGTCTACTAATGATGTGGCCGCACGGTGTGCATACTGGCCCGGATTTGTTGGCTCCTCTGATGGTGGTGGGACATCATCAAGAATGTCCTCGTCCTCCTCCTTGGTGGATGGTGACTTTAGTATGTACTGCAGAGGATTGGTCCTTCGACGTTGTTTTATCATCCTCATGTGTAACATGGTTTGGATGCCTTGAGGAACCACGTTCCCCATCAGTGTGAGGGAGGTGATCTGCTCGTCGGAATTGAGGAGGTTGAAGTGCCGAGCTATCCTCGTAATGTATGGTCCCATTGACAGAATTCCCTTCCTGTGGGCTTCGGTTTGATGTTGCATCGCACATGCAATGAAGTATGCCAAGTCAAACACATGTCCTTCAGACATACAGGACAGGAAGCAAACGTCGTGTTTGTTGACGACGCCGGTGCTCTCCTTTCGACCTGTGATGGTATGCGCGAGTATGGCGTGAATGTACCGTAAGGCTGGAGGAAGGACTATCGCTTTAGATTTACTGGGGTTGTAGATGGCCATCGTTGGTTTGAGGTTGAGCCAGCAGTCGTACTAAAGGCTGTGAGGTTCTCGGTTTAGACCTGATAGCAGGTTCGAGATGAATTCTGCCGTGTAAAAGCCAAGGGCTGCTCCGAATTGGGGTACGCTCAATCGGCGTACCTTGCCCCCGAGATGGAATTGTATGGTGCCTGGATTGTCGAATTGAGCCATCACCGTTTGTAGCATGGATGTGGAGCAGAACTCGAGTGTAAGTTCGACGTATGTAGGCTCATTAATTGCGAAGAAGGTTTCACATAGATCAGTCGATAGTAGTGCTTGGATATCAGTAGCGAGCCCTACTTGTCCGACTACTTCCCAATCAATTCAGCGTCCAGTGCCTATTGGCCTATCCCTCATGGCTTTGTATCGGTCCTCCTGCGCGGCTTGTGGAAAACGAAGAAACGTGTGTCAAAGTTCGGTGCTTTATAGAAGAGGATCCGGGTCATTTACGTTTCTTGGTTGGGACGGCTCTTTTAGTTCGTGACGACGACATATTCCTGCAAATCAAATGCAAAATTTTCTTGTTCAACCAATATATTGCAAAATTTCCCAATTGCATTTTATCAATATCAAAGCATTAATTAAATAATCATGCAACAAACTATTCTAACATGCATTAATAAAAAGATGAATCACATATTGAAAATCTTGCAATCTACATAAGCATAATAAAGTAAACATAAAGACAAAGAAAAATAAAAACAAATTAATCAAATTTCTGTGAACTAAACAAAAAATTTCTATAAACTAAACAAGAGATTGACTAAACTAAACAATATTAATCAAATTTCTAAACACAAAATGACATAAAGGATAAATATGTAGAAATTGGAGGAAGACTTCAAGAAAAAATGAACCCGTAGTGGTGGGCACGGGCGGTGCGCACGGCGGTGTTGCTGGGTTTGTAGTACGGGTACGGCGCTGTTAAGGGCGTAGGGCTTGGGCGCACGGTTGTGTTGTGGCCGTGTGGGCTGCTGGACTGAGATTTTTGAGGGGAAACGGTGGTAGAAATGGAGGAGACTGGTTGAGTGGCCGGATTTTGTGGTTTGGGAAAGAAAATTTTGATTTTAAGGTTTGTTTTTGGGAAGATGACGGTTAGTTTTTATTTATAGGGATGGGGACACGGTTTGTCACCACGCCTGTGTCATTTTGAATTCGCCCGTGTTTTTTGCATTTTTCAAGATTAGGCGCCTTCAGGATTCGTGGCACGGCTGTGTGTATATTAGGCATGCCCGTGCGGGATAAGGTAAACTGTAGGCACGGTGAGGTCCCACGGCTGTGTTTAGCCCGTGTATAACAAGTCGGTAACCTTAGAAATTTTACACAGTTGTGTGGCACGGCCGTGTGGTGCCCGTGTGTTATAAGTCAGTAACTTGAATAATTTCACATGGTCATGAGGCACGGCCGTGTTCTGGAGGTGCAGCCCGTCTTTCGAGAAAAAAATTACCCTGTTTAGGCACGATGCGTGGCACGCCCGTGTGCCTTCCCTTGTTTTCTACATGGCCCATGTCACGGCTGTGTTCAAGGGCGTGTGCACAATCCTGCATTTTAATGCGATGTTAGGAAAATAAAAACAATGTTAGTATGTTAGTGCACGGGTTGCCTCCCGAGAAACGCTTGTTTATAGTCTTAAGCTAGACTCTCCCTGTTTTCAGTTCAAAAAGTCGGCTCATGGAGCGTAAGCTCCTCTCTTTTATCTCCAACATCTGTGCTATTATAAAGTTTAAGTCTGTGACCATTTACCTTGAATGTGCCTTTAGTGGGGTGGGTTACCTCGACGGTGCAGTACGAAAAAATTATTTTGATCATGAATGGGCCTGACCAACTTGACTTTAGTTTTCCCGGGAATAATTTAAGCCTTGAATTGTATAATAGAACTAGATCTCCTACTTTGAATTGTCTCGATCTTTTGAGACGAGCATCATGGCGTCGCTTCGTTGCTTCCTTGTATAGTTTTGAGTTTTCATAGGCTTACATTCTCCATTCATCCAGCTCATTCATCTGTATCATTCTTCTCTTTCCTACAATTTTGAGATCAGTAGTCAAAAATTTTATTGCCCAAAAAGCTTTGTGTTCTAATTCAAACGGTAAATGATAGCTTTTCCCATATACAAGCTTGTATGGGGATGTCCCTAAAGGTATTTTAAAAGCTGTTCTATAGGCCCATAATGCGTCATCTACTTTTAATGCCTATTCTTTTCTATTTGTTTCAATGGTTTTTTCTAGAATGTGCTTAAGTTCTCGGCTTGCCACCTCAACTTGCCCACTGGTTTGAGGATGATATGGTGTTGTTGTCTTGTGATATATGCAATATTTTTTTCGAACTTTTTCAAACTGGGTATTGCAGAAATGCGTACCCCTGTCGCTAATGATTGCTCTCGGTATGCCAAATCGAGAAAAGAGTTTCTTGAGAGATTTGACTACTACCCTAGCATCATTAGTAGGTAAAGCTTCCGCTTCTACCCATTTTGACACGTAATCGGCTGCTACTAGGATGTACTTGTTTCCAAATGAATTAGGGAATGGTCCCATGAAATCAATACCCCATACATCAAATATTTCACATGATAGCATATATGTTTGGGGCATTTCGTCACGTTTAGAGATATTTCCTGTTCGTTGGCATCTATCACATGAGGTAACGTACCTGTTGGCATCTTTAAATAGAGTGGGCCAGAAGAAACCTGATTCGAGTATTTTGTGTGCCGTCTTGATACCACTATAGTGTCCTCCTGATGGTCTCGAATGATAATGTTCCAAGATCTTGTTTGCTTCTTTCTTTGTAACGCATCTTCGAATGACCTGATCTGCACAAATGCGAAAAAGAAAGGGATCTTCCCAAAAATAATTTTTTACATCAGCAAAGAATCGCTTCTTTTGGTGATGTGTTAATTTTCTTGGCAAGGTGTTAGCTGCTAAATAGTTCGCAATATTCGCAAACCATGGTATTTTAGAATGTGTTATAGAAAAATGTTGTTCCTCGAGGAACGAGTCATTTATTTCGCCTTCGTTGAGCTGTTTGATGTGTGGATTTTCAAGTCTAGAAAGGTGATCTGCTGCAAGATTTTCGGCTCCCTTCTTATCTTGTATTTCCAAGTCGAATTCCTGTAAGAGTAAAATCCATCATATGAGCCTGGGTTTAGCATCAGGTTTGTTTAAAAGATAACGAAGAGTGAGTGATCGATCAGTAAAAGCGACAACTTTGGACATTATTAGATCTCGTCTAAATTTATCAAAAGCAAAAACTACAATACACGCTTCTTTTTTTGTGGTGGTGTAGTTTTCTTGTCTTGTGGTGTTAATGTTCGCTAGCGTAGTAAATTGGCTAAAAGTGCTTGTCTCTTCGTTGTCCCAAAATCGCACCTCTCAGCAAAATCACTTGCATCACACATTAGTTCAAAGGGTAAGTTCCAATCAGGTGTAATAATAATTGGGGCATTTATTAGTTTATCTTTAAGGATATTAATTGCAGCTAAACATTCATGATTGAAATCAAAAGGAACATCTTTTTCTAGTAATTTTGTCAAAGGCTTAGCTATTTTAGAAAAATCTTTAATAAATCTTCTATAGAACCCTGTATGTCCTAAAAAGCTTCTGATAGCCTTGACAGAACTGGGGGGTAGTTTTTCTATAGCTTCAACCTTTGCTTTATCTACCTCGATCCCTTTACTAGAAATTTTATGTCCTAACACAATCCCTTCTCTCACCATAAAGTGACATTTTTCCCAATTTAAAACGAGGTTTGTTTCCTTACATCTCATTAACACTCGTTTTAAATTTTTAAGGCAAAGATAGAAAGAATTACCGAATACTGAGAAGTCATCCATAAATACCTCCATGATGCCTTCCACGAGTTTATCAAAGGTTGCTAACATGCAACGCTGAAAAGTAGCAGGAGCATTACATAATCCAAAAGGCATTTTACGATAAGCAAACGTACCGTATGGGCATGTGAATATTGTCTTTTCTTGATCTTCAGGAGCTATGGGGATTTGAAAGTAGCTGGAGAGTCCGTCCAAAAAACAGTAGTACATATACCTGGATAATCTTTCCAACATTTGATCAATAAAAGGTAGAGGGAAGTGATCTTTTTTGGTGGCATCATTCAACTTTCTATAATCTATGCAAACTCTCCAGCCTGTGATTGTCCTTGTGGGAATCAACTCATTCTTTTCATTAGGCACTACCGTCATTCCCCCTTTCTTTAGAACTACCTGTACAGGACTTACCCAAGTGCTGTCAGAGATAGGATAAATTATTCCTGGATCTAGGAGTTTTATGACCTCAGCTTTTACCACTTCCTTCATGTTGGGATTTAGCCGCCTCTGAGGTTGTACACAAGGCTTGTATTCTTCTTCCATTAAAATTTTGTGGGTGCAGAACGCGAGGCTTATTCCATTGATGTTAGAAATTTTCCATGCTATGGCTTTTTTGTGCTCCTTTAGTACCTTTATCAGCTCCTCTTTTTCCTCAGGTTCTAGTTCTACAAATATGATTACTGGTAATGTAAAATTGTCTCCAAGGAATGTGTATTCTAAATGTTTTGGTAACTGTTTCAATTCCAATTTGGATGGCTCTTCGATGGAGGGCTTCTGTCTTGTTTCGTCATCATTGTCAATGATTTCTTCCTTCATTTGTTTGGATGACGAAGTTTTCCAATTCAGCTCATCGTCTTCATCTTCTTCCCCCTCCTCTTGAGTTAGACACAGGCCAATCGTGTCGTCATGTATGATTTCCTGTAATGAATTTTGAATGATATGATCAGTAGTATCAACAAAATAACAGGAATCATCTTGCTCTTTAGAATATCACATGACATCATAAATTTGGAAAATAATTTCTTCATCTCCTATCCTTAATGCGAGTTTACCATCTCCTACATCAATAACAGCCCTAGCAGTGGCTAAAAAGGGGTGCCCTAATATTAAGGGAACATTAATGTCTTCATCCATGTTTAATACAACGAAGTCAACAGGGAAAATAAATTTATCAATTTTGACCAAAACATCTTCGATGATTCCTCTAGAATGTTTAATGGATCTGTCTGCTAACTGAATGCTCATCCTAGTGGGTGTTGGTTCCCCAAGATCTAGTTGTTTAAACATTTTATAAGGCATTAAATTTATACTGGCGACTAGATCAGCTAATGCTTTCTTAACATTTAAACTACCAATTAGACAAGGAATAGTAAAACTTCCTGGGTCTTTTAACTTGGTTGGTAGCTTGTTTTGGAGGATGGCTGAGCATTCTTCATTAAGTTCCACTGTTGACACCTCTTCAAATTTTCGTTTATTCGTCAAGAGTTCCTTTAAGAATTTTGCGTACTTCGTCATTTGTAAAATAGCTTCAACAAAAGGTAAGTTAATATGTATTTGCTTAAAAAGTTCAAGAAACTTACCAAATTATGCATCTATTCGTTCTTTAGAAACTTACCGAATTATGCATCTATTCGTTCTTTCTTTAACTTTACCGGGTATGGGAGTGATGGCTTGTTTTCATTACAAAATGGAGTCAAATCCTCAATTCCCTTATCTCTTGCTTTGTTACTGTCTGTTGGGGAGTGTTTCTTCAGTTCGCTCAATTCTCTTCCACTTCTTAGTGTGACTGCTCTTACCTATTCTGTCCCCTTAGGAAAACTTTCTGTATATGGTTCACCAATTATTTTGGTAAGCATTCCAACCGTCTTAGTGAATTCCCAAAATGTCTCGATGAATTTTTCAAGTGATGCTTGTTGATCGTTAAGGGTTCTCTCAATATCTTGCAGGTGTTTGTATGTGGTTGCTGATTCCCTTTCGTGTATTGGTTTCTTCTCTTGTGGATGAGGAGGTTGTAGCCTTTGATTTTTTTGATTGCCTTGTCCTCCCCACGAAAAATTTGGGTGGTTCCTCCAACCTGGATTGTAAGTGTTACTATAAGGATTATTATTAGATTGGAAATTATTACCTATATAGTTCATCTGTTGATCTTCTGCTCTTGGATGGTAGGGTGGGTACTCCAAGTTCGCCACTGTTCCACTAGCGTCGCACTGCATGACTGGATGTATCTGTGAAGAACACAAACTATCAAGCTTTTTATTCATCATCTCTAGCTGCGTTGATAGCATGGTCATGGTGTCGACGTTGAAGACTCCTGCCGATTTCGTTGGTTTAGTCCTTGAAGCTTGCCATAATCTCCTCAATGAACTCGTAGGCTACTTTTGGAGTTTTGTTGTTCAGCGTTCCACCGACAGCTGAATCTATCAGTTGCCTCGTTGAGGGGTTTACTTCGTTGTAGAAGGTTTGGACTTGTAGCCATAGAGGTAAACCATGGTGTGGGCACCTCCTCAAGAGATCTTTGAACCTTTCCTATGCGTCGTATAGTGTCTCTAAATCCATCTGCACAAAGAAAGAGACATCTTTACGTAATTTGGCCATTTTGGTCGGTGGGAAATATTTCATTAAAAACTTTTCAGTCATCTGCTCCCATGTAGTGATTGACCCTCGTTGTAACGAGTTTAACCACTGTTTAGCTTTATTTCTTAATGAAAAAGGGAATAACCGAAGACGAATAGCATCATCAGAAATGCCATTTATTTTGAAGGTATCACAGAGCTCCAAAATATTAGTTATATGCATGTTTGGGTCTTCCTCCTGCAAACCATTAAATTGAACAAACTGTTGAATCATTTGTATTGTGTTAGGCTTTAATTCAAAATTGTTAGCAGATATAGCAGGCCTAACAATACTAGATTCTGCTCCTGTTAAATGTGGTTTCGCATAATCAAACATTGTATGTGGAGCATTGTGATCTCCCACATCGCGTAGTGGTGGGTTGTTTTCGCCCATCACTTCAGTAGGATTGGATTTGTTTCTTCCTCTCTTTCTGTGTAATCTAAGGCTCGCCTGGTTTCCCGACGATTCCTTCGAGTGGTAGCTTCAATATCGATTTCATATACTAAAGGTCCTCTCGGGTTCCTTCTAGTCATAAACTAGAGGTACCTGGAAAGAAGAACAAGAAAGGAAAAAAAATTAGCAAAATTAAAAATTATCCTAAAATAAAAATAAATTGCTGAAAAATAAAATATAATGGCTAAAGTAATAAAAATAGAGTTTTCTTAATATTTTAGTTCCCCGACAACGATGCCAAAAACTTGATCTCTGTAAATCAGAGTTTTAAAATTTATAAAAGAATGATCATAACCTGAAAACTAAATCTGACAACGATTAAAGGCAAGTGTACCTATCGAACAGTAGTATAGATTAGGCAAGACCAGATATCGAACCCAAAGGAACTAAAAGTACTAATTCTAACTTTCTTTTTATTATTTAGCCTTAAAATTAGAGTGAAGTTGATTTTGACGAAGACAAAACTAAGGACACAAAGACAAAAAGGACGAATAGGGAAATAACTTTGAAGGAAAACTCAGTTGATTACGACGATACCTTCAGGAAGAATCCACCTAGACTTCACTTATTAATTAACCCTAAATTATACGATTTCTTTTACTTAGCTTGATCTGTAAGACTCCCTAACCTATATTAAACCCTCTCTCGAGGTGAATAATGTCTAACTCTCGGTTAATTAGTGGAACTCTCGTTTGCTTATAATAACCCCCTAGGATAGCAGTAAATCAATCAATGGACTCCCATATTAGGTTTCACCCTAATCCGGCAAAATCTCGTAACCCTATCTCTAGGCGTTTGATCAACTCCGCTTAATTATGTTAGATCTTCTCTTAGGTAGGGTCTATTCCTGCTCTACCTAAGCACATTAGATTTGGATTAAGCAACATAATTAAGAACAAACTAAGTAATTTATCATATAGCTTAAAAATCAAATAATAAAATCTGTCTAGGTTTCATCCCCCTTCAGGTATCTGAAGGATTTAGTTCATAATGTAAAAATAAAACATCACAAGAGAAAAGATAAAACAAAACATAAGAAAAATCCTAAAACTCCCTGACGGGTTTGAAGGAGAATTCCGCCATCTTGAGTATAATTCCGGCTTCTTGGGATGAATCAACTGGCTACCCTCATGTTATTCCCTAACTCTGACCTTATCGGCTTGGCTCCTTGGCCTAGCTTTGACGCGCCCTCTTCAAGGTGGTACTTGGGGGATATTTATAGGCTTTTGGAATGCGATTCTTTCTCCCTAAGTATCCTTTTTCGACTGAAATTGCTCTTTTCAGCGATAGAGGCACGGCCATGTCACACGCCCGTGCAAATCGACACCTGACCGTGTTTGGATTTCTTCAATGAAGCACGACCGTGTGAGTTGAGGTCAGGCCGTGTTCTTGATGACTGGCGCGGCACGGCCGTGTGGTCCTTGGCCCATGTTGTGTCGATTTTGTGAAAAGGCCCATTTGCTTTGTTTTAGGCCCGTTTTGTGTTCTTTTCATCCTCGGATGCTTTCCTAGGTATAAGACATGAAAAGAAAGGATTAAAAGCACTTTTTTATATAAAACAAGGCTTAAATCTTTAAAAAGCATAATAAATGTGGGATTAAAATATATTACTTTTACGGTTTATCAGGCAACAAGAAAGAATTGAAGAAAAGAAAAGCTCACTAATGGCTTGAAGTTTCGGCAAAGAGGAGAAGAAGTTTGAGAGAAATGGCACAAAAATGCAAGAAGAAATTTTGACTAAATCAAGCACTAAAGCTTTACCAAAACATCAAAAAAAATTCGGCTACCTCCTTTTCACCCAAAACCGTCCACATTCGTGCCCCTAAAGGACAACAGTTTGGCCGCCCAAACTTTCCAAAACAATCTCCATGAAATAAGCCACATATTCCCCTTACTTGCCCTTTTCTTTTGATTTCTTTCCTCATCTTCATTCTTTCCTATTCTCCTTAGCCATCTTGCCAAAAATAAAAAGTCCACATTCCCATATTTACATGCTTGGCCGACACTTAAGGAAAGAATTCAAAAACAATAGTCAAATTTTGCACACAATGGGATTTGAACCTCTTCCCTCAAAGTCCATCACTTGATGCCATAACCTCTTTACCAATAGCTCATTTATGCTAGCAATTTACTCTTTTATTTCCATAAGCCTTGATGCCACTTACTATCTCTCCTTAATAAGCTTAAACACAAAATTTTACTAAGGCCCACTTGAACCCGGAACTTCATAGAACCCCGTAACTTTCTAAAATCACCTTCTTAATAAGTCCAACTTGAAATAATGTCGTTCTCCTATTCTCAAAAATTTTAAACATTCCTCCGCCTAAGGCCCATTGGGCCCAATCCTACTAGGCCCAATTTCTGGATGTTACAACATGAGCGTGTGTGCAGGCCGTGTGTAACCCACGGTCAATCCCATAGGTGTGTGACCAGGCCGTGTGCCCCCTGCATGTCAATGTTGCAAGTCAGTGTCGACCACGGGCTAGACACACGAGCGTGTTCCTAGGTCGTGTACCCGTTATATGGTTGATAACATCACAAACAGAATACACAGGTTTTCACAAAAAGATGAGGACACAGGCTTGTCTAGGCCGTGTGAAGGACACGGGCCAAGGACACGGGCATGTGTCCAGCCGTGTGAAAACCCCTTTAGGTTCGAATTGAAAAATAAATTCCACACGGGCTAGGGATGTAACACCCCAAACCCGGCCTAGAAGTTAAGCCCGAATTTGACGTGTCACATGGAAGTTTTTTTTTTTCAAACCATCTTTGAAATTGTTAAAAACTTGTTCGAGAATTACGGCCTCTTTGTTAAAACCCAAAACACTTAAGCAATTGTTATCTACTTGGAAACGTAATTATCTTTAAAGACCTTTTTGGTTGTGAAAACATATTTGAAATAAACAATTTACGAAAATGGGATGTTTGGGAATAGAGTTGCAGAAGTATTTTGAAAGAAAATCTTAGGCCTTATTACAACATTTAACCCAAAATAGTAGAGTAATAAAATAAACAAGAAAGAAGTCTGAAGTCCAAATAAACCATTTTTGAAGTATGGTCTCCATCGAGTCATCCATGGCACAAGTCCACATCACTGAGCATTACCTGAAAAGGTTAAGAGAAATGGGGGGTGAGTTACAAGAACTCAGTGTGTAATCCCCTTACCATCATCTACTGGGTCGGAACACACATAGCAATATTTTGGGCCTAAGCCCATTTACAATTATAACATAATAACATGTATATGATATGCATATGATATGCAAATCCCAAACTAAACCTAATTTCCATCCGCTACACACCACCCGTACCAACCAGCACACCTGTGGGGAGCTTTAGTCACCCACCCCGCCAACACACCAACTGGGCATTAAGCCATATATTAAGGTGGGCATGAAGCCATTAACTGGGCACGAAGCCATTAACTAGGCACGAAGCCATTAACTGGGCACAAAGCCATTAACTGGGCACGAAGTTATTAACCGGGCACGGCTATTAACTGGGCACGAAGCCATTAACTGGGCACGAAGCCATTAACTGGGCACGAAGCCATCTTCTCTTCGTCAAATATCCCAACCCATGCAATCATGTATGCATATACAAAGCATAACAATATTCATAGAGTAATTTCAACATAAGGCCCATAACACAAGTTGGCCCATTAAGCAATCTAGAAAATTTGGCCCATTAAACGATCTAGCAAATTTGGCCCATTAATCGGTCTAGCAAATTTGGCCCATTAAACGATCTAGCAAATTTCACATTTGGCCCATATAACAAATATCACATTTGGCCCATATATCAAATATAACAATTGGCCCATATAGCAAATATCACATTTGGCCCATATAACAAATATCACATTTGACCCATATATCAAATATAACATTTGGCCCATATAGCAAATATAACATTTGGCCCATATAACAAATATCACATTTGGCCCATATATCAAATATAACATTTTGGCCCATAAAGGGTATTTTCGTAATTCGGTCCATAGGGACATTTCGTAATTCGGCCCATTAGGGGGGCATTTTCGTAATTCGGCCCGTAATGGCATTTTCATAATTCGGTAATCGTACCCACTAAGGGTAATTTGGTAATTTACTCTCTAAGAGAAATTCAGTAATTTACCCTCTAAGGGTATTTTAGTAATTTTGCAACCCAGGGGTATTTTAGTAATTTACCCTCTAAGGGTATTTCGGTAATTTTGTAACCCAGGGGTATTTCGGTAATTTACCCTCTAAGGGTATTTCAGTAATTTCGCAACCCAGGGAATTTCAGTAATTTACCCTCTAAGGGTATTTCGGTAATTTTACAACCCAGGGGTATTTCAGTAATTGCACAACGCAGGGGTATTTTGGTAATTTGCCCTCTAAGGGTAATTCAGTAGTTTTACCCACCAAGGGTAATTCGGTAATTTACCTTCCAAGGGTAAATGCGGTAGTTTTACCTACCAAGGGTAATTCGGTAATTTACCCACCAAGGGTAATTCAGTAATTTTACCCTCTAAGGGTAATTCGGTAATTTACCCTACAAGGGTAATTCAGTAATTTTACCCTCTAAGGGTAATTCGGTAATTTACCCTACAAGGGTAATTCGGTAGATTTACCCACCAAGGGTAATTCGGTAATTTACCCTCCAAGGGTAATTTAGTAAATTTACCCTCTAAGGGTAGTTCGGTAATTTACCCTACAAGGGTAATTCTGTAGATTTACCCACCAAGGGTAATTCGGTAATTTCATATTTAACGGTGTTTCCGAAGATTTACTATCGCCTCGAGTGATACAGAACTCTATTTGGGTCTCTACGGAACTATTGGGTCAAAATCTATTTTAGGCCCAAACGGGGTAACTTCGCAACTAAAACTTAACTAGTAATTTGGGGCATACAAATTTAAACTGTCTATTTGCGTCATACTGACTAAATTGGCTATAACTCGAGTTAGAAAACTCGAAATCTAGATCTATAAAATTTCCTTGAAACTAGACTCATGTATCTTCTTACTGTAATTTTTCCAAAATTTTTAGCCTAGCCATTTAGTACAGTTTATTCATTAAAGTTTCCCTTGTTTTACTGTCCAATGATTCTGACCTCTCTTACCTTAATTTCAAATATCTCACTATACAGTTTTCATATATTGTTCCAATTGTTTCTCTTGAAAATAGGCTCACTAAGGAATCCATACATATAAATTATAACCCATAATTCATTTTGTACAATTTTATATGATTTTTCCAAAACAGATCAGTGAACCCCGAAGTTAATCAGAACCAGTCTCACTAAAATCAAGATATCTCAGAATATAAAATTCCTTTTCCTTCTCCGTTTCTTCCATATTAAAATAGACACAGTAATATTTAATTTTATATGTTATTCACTTTCTAATTCCTTTTCTCCTATTTTTAGTGATTTTTCAAAAACACGTCACTGCTTCTAACCGAAACTGTTTTATTTCGAAATACGATTACCACTACGATCATACGCACACCCGAGTGATTACGGATGTCGGTTTTTATTTTTCTTCGGTATTTTGACCGATTAACAGCATATTTCATACAAAATTTCAGAGAAGTGTGAGATTTCACACCATTTCAGATATGTATATGGAAGGGTATGAGATTACACACCTTATTCGGAATCCGTAATGCGATGCTCTCCGCGACACCAAAAATCTGAGTCACCTATTACGAGGGATAGGTTTTCGATTGAACCTTTGATAAAGTACTTTGAGACCTTGCAACCAGCATAAACTCTCTCATGGCAAGTCCTTAGACTCTCAACCATATTACAAATTAGTCCCCTCATTAGCTAGCTTAAGCTTTGAGGACTCCAAAAATACAAAAATTATCAACTAAAGACATCAAAATCACTTACTACAACGTGATCTCCCTCTATGGAGTCCCGATCTTCAACCCCGCCTTCTAACTACCGAGAACTCTTATCAACAGATTCGGCTTGTGATTCTCGATGAGCCCTTACTGAGAACCCGACGTAAGAAAAGGCTAGAAGGGTGCGTTAGAACACCAACAAATTCAGCCTTAGGGAAAAGAAACACCAACATGAGACTTCCGGCTTTTAGAATGACAACTAAAAAGAAAGAGAATAAGAATCGATGACAAAGATTTAAAGAAGAAGATCGTTACCTTATAAATCGCACCTACTAAATGTAGAGGATATTTCGGCAGGCAGAAATTAACTATCCTACTTTTTGAGATTCGGCTAAAGAACAAGTAATAGAGATGAACAAAGAGAACATAAAAGATGTGGGATGATTTGGCCAAACTTGCTAAGTGCAACAAATGGAGAAAACGAATGGGAAGAAAAGAAGAAACAAGAGGGACAAGATAGCACAAGAAGAAAGTTGAAGTTTTGGTTTCCAAATGTTGAAGTACCAATACCCAACATGCAAAGAAAATAACCAAGTGTTCCTAGAGAATTTCGGTACATAATATCCCCAAAAGCTACGGTTTTGAGCTCCTCCTAACCAAAAATGTCAAACTTGGCTTACCAAAACACTCCTTAGCCAAAACTCAATCCCCCAACAACTCCCAAATTCGGCCACCTACGACACACTCCCCATATCCTTTGATTTCCTCCTACTTCCATTCCTCCATCATCCATTTTTGGTTGTCCCCCAACTTGCTAATAAAAATTGTTTAACAACCAACCCATTCATTGATGATAGGTAACGTGGGTGGTTGCCATCTAAAGAAATTCTATTTACCCATGTGTGTTTTCTTTTTAATGATTTTTTTTTTCTAATGCTTGGTGGAGCCTTAATAAAAAATAAAGTAGTGAGTGGCACTATAAAGAGAATAAAGGATGGTGGGACGGCAACAATGCCAAGCATGGCTGATTTTTCTTTTTAAAAGAAACAAAAGTGGAAGACAAATATGGGGGGAGATATTTAGCCACAATTAATAATGATGGCAGGTGGTTTTGGATGAAATAAGACATTATAAAATTGGGAAGTTGGAGACATGGGATGGCATTTAAGCCCATACCTTTATGTTTATCAACATGCAATCCATACCTTTGAGTACATTAAAGCTTTCCAACGTGAATTTTGTGGAGATTAAAGAAGGGAATAGCCGAATGAAGCATGTGCAGCCAAATTCTAAAATCCATTAAAATGGATGCAAAAGTGGACAGCAATTGGTAATAATTAATACATGCTTAATGAGCCAAACACAAGAAATAGTGCAAAATGCAGAATCCCTATTTTTAGGATGTTACAAGGGACATGGGCGTGTGTGACCACACGGCCTACCCCCACCGGCGTGTCCCATTTCACACGGGCGTGTGGCCCTGTTAAGGTAAAAAAAATTTATGTTTGCAAAAGTTCCCAGTTTGATTCTGAGGCCCACCGTTTGTACGTTTACGGCCTCGTAGGCCCATAATAAGAATGTTATGAATGTGAATGAAATATTTTTTATTGCAATGAAATTTGATAGCCCAAAGTTGTATGTTTAAACGAGATAAGTCTGGCAATGCCTCATACCCGGTTCCGGCGTTGAATACGGGTAAGGGGTGTTACATAACTTGACCAATTTTTTACCTCAATCAGATCCTCGTGGAAATGATACTCACTTACCTCTTTATTACTTGAACTGACATGTATACTTGCACAAAAATCACACAATATTTTACACGCGACAAAAAACCTAGGCAAACATTAGCATAGATTTTGTAAAAGGCTTATCAGTTTCGAGGGGGAAGAGTAACATCTTGGTAGTGGTGGACAGACTGACAAAATATGGTCATTTCATTGCTTTGAGCCATCTATTTACTACTGCATCAGTGGCTGGTGAGTTCTGTTGGATTGTTAGTACCCCCATGGCACAGCAGAAAAAAATAATTCCGGCGATCCAAACCATGGATCCATATGCGAGGAACGAATCGGGGTGAAATAATGGTCTTGAAATTATCGGAACTTCAATCTGAGTAAACAGCGATGCCTTGGCAACAAGAATTCCGATCTACTATCGAACTAAGCCGCAACCTTTTATGATTTCGGCCTCTACGTAATCCACCTAGTTTGACGATGAACAGGAGAAATCTCCAAAACTGTTTTGGAGGTTTCTTTGCTTGACAGCTGCTAGACCTCACAAGCAATTTTTAGGGTTTCTATAAGCTCTATCTTATTTTTCACCCTTTTATAATTGGTATATATATAATGAATCATAACTAAAAAAATATAATAATGTTTTAACCGACAATTATAATTACATTAATTATAACAAGGATTTCGGTAAACTATATTTATTTAAATTTATATACGAACCAAATTCATATATTAATAGAACTATGTTCTCATTATGTGTACAACATCCTTGTACATATAATAAGTTCAATATTTGATTCATGTGACAACCAAACACAATACCAACAATGTTTTATTCCGTTCATTTCAACCATAGGGTGTGACCCTGTAGGTTCTTGTAACATTAGCAGTAATACTAGAACGATTCTAATGTTACAAACAATGAGTGGCATCTAGCAATGCATCATTGCTACCTAAGTTACAAGAAGTCATGATTCGACATAACCTTTTGTGATTAACCTTTCATGCATTAATCCTTAAGTCCCTTATCTCTAGAATGAACACAAGTCATGGAATAATGACACTTGCATAGTCCATCCCATGTTTCTTGATATCTTGAGTAGACTATGATATACATATAAGTATGACATCTCATATCAACTTATTTGAGCATGGCCATGCATTTCTAGTCTCACTCAATCAAGTGTCCTAAGATATTACTCCCATTATGTAGGAGGGACTTATCCTATATTGATCAACCATATCCCTCTACATAGATTTTGGTATATCCAACATCAGCCTTTATAGAACAACCAGTTACAGTGTACGTTTGACTGTATTAAAATATACAACTCACGATGTTGGGATAATGATGATCTCAAGTCTAAGGATCATATACATATTAATCACTATGAGTAATGCTGTGGCAATTACATAATAATCCCAGAAACATACTCATAGTGGGTCAGTCCAATATGTTGTTCTCTAACACACATATTCATGCATTGATTTTAACACATATTCATGCATTGATTTTAACACTCCATATCTTATCATCAATCAACTACATGTTAGTCTTAATGCATTATTGTTGTCCTAGTCAATAATAATACTTTACTAAGGATCTTTTAAGAACAATCGTATTATTCTCAGGACATTATTATAAAACAGTTTATTTGTACACAAAAAAAAAATGAAATAATAATGACAACGCCTTATATTAATAAACATGGTAAATCAAGTATGTTATTACAACCATCTCATGATTGATCTTTGGGCATACTCTTACAAGTTCCTCCAATAGGCCTACAAACTCCATGGTGCTCCAGAATCCATCGTTTCAGATAGAGACAATGTGTTTTTGAGCCATTTCTAAAAATAATTGTTTAAACACCTCAACACACAGCTACATTTCTCTATTGCCTACCACCCTCAAATAGATGGTCAAACAGAGGCTTTAAACAAATGTCTGGAAGGTTACCTACGGTGTATGTCAAGGGAAAAGCCTTTTGGATGGGTTTCTTGGTTGCCATTAGCTAAATGGTGGTACAACACCACTTACCATTCAGCTATCCATATGACCCCCTATGAGGCTTTATTTAGGCAAGAACCACCAGTTCACTTACCATACCTTACAGGGGTTTCTTGAGTGGTTGAGGTGGACATGAGTCTTCATCATAGAGAGGTTGTGCAAAGTCTTCTCCAATTTCACCTTAAATGATCCCAAGAAATGATGAAACATATAGCTAATAAGAAGAGGTCAGACAGCAAATTTGAGGTAGGAGACCAAGTGTATGTGAAGCTACAGCCCTATAGGCAGCATTCATTAAGACAATTTTGAAACCAGAAGTTAGCCCCAAGATACTTTGTGCCTGTAACACCCCTAACCCCTCTCCGTCATTGGATTAAGGTCATGGGCATTACAATAAATCATCACATCGAAAATAAAAATGCAAGCTAACTACTATCATTATATTATACAGAAGCAAATCACGATAATATAATACTTCCATATTAGAGTCCTATACAACCAAATAATGAATCATGTTATGCAATGCTAAACTTGGTCTTCCACTGTCCACACTCTTATCACTACTTATCCCCTCTTGAAAGCTAGAAGTTGGATACATAACAAGACTACTCCAATTATTAGCATCAGGGTATTGAACCATACTTTGACTACTACTACCTTTGATGATAATAGTAGAATGACCTACTTCACTTAGTTTAGGTTTGCTATTTCATTCAAAATTGGAGTAAAAATACTCTTATAGGCCTTAATTTGAGTCTGTATATCTCCAAAAATAGCCTATGAAAAAATAAGGACTAATTTGGAACAATTCTAAAAGTTCTAAGGCAATTTTCAAAATACCTAGAAATAGGGGACACAGGGCCGTATCAAACTCCCCAGACCGTGTGGCTTTTGAAGTTGGGACACACGGCAGTGTTCCAGCCCATGTCCTTGCCCGTGTAACTCACTAACTTGAGAGACACGACTGTGTCCCAGCCCGTGTAACTCACTAACTTGGGTCACACGGTCGTCTCACAGGCTGTGTGTCAGCCCGTGTAGACATTACCCCCGTGTGTGTTGCCGTTGTGTCACACACGACCATGTGACAAACCGTGTCTCAGGTCGTATGCACCTAAGTGTACCTCAAAACTCAAGTTTACCAAATTGTGATTATTTGGGCATTAAGCAACCATTTCACCAGCCATTTAATCTATTTAAAACACAATTAAGCATGCTCAATTCATACCAAAACTATAACACCCCTTACCCGTATTCCACTCCGAAACCAGTATGAGCAATTACCGGACTTAACTTGCTAGTACATACAACTTTAGGCTCTAAAAATCCATCCCCAACTTAAAACTACTTATTCAAATACGTAACATCCTTATCATGGGCCTATGAGGCCTTAAGCATACATTCGGAAGGTCTCGAAATTAAATTGGAAACTTTTACACTCTTAGAAATTTTTTTCCTAAACAGGGGCCACACGCCCGTGTGGGTAGGCCGTGTGGTCACACATGCCAACATTCCTAGCCCGTGTGGAAATTATTTTCTAATTCGAACTTACAGGGGTTTTCACACGACCTGACACATGCTCGTGTCCCTGGCCTGTGTTCCTCACACTGCCCGACACACCCGTATCTTAGCCCGTGTGCTAAAACCATGGCATTCTATTTATGACGTCATCACTTCACAAGGGTCACACGGCCAAGGCACACGCTAGTGTCCTTAGGCTGTGTGTCGAACTAAATTCCAAATTTTAAGTGCAGACTTCACACAGCTTTGGCACACCCCCATGTCCATGGCTGTGCCTCCCACACAGCTGAGACATACGGCCGTGTCTCTGCCCGTGTGTTTACTACTAAGCATATTGACCTGTAAACCTAGCTTGCAAGGGGTCACACGACCGGTCAACACGCCGATGGGGCTAACCATGTGTCACAACGGCCTAAACACACACCCGTGTGTCTACCTGTATGGACATTAAAAAGGCTATATTCTAAGCCAAATGCCACCCTACATAGCAACCATACTTATATCATCTTATTACAACATAACTCATGACCCTAAGGCACTTCTAAGAACTCAAATCAAGGCATCCACACAAGTATAAACTTCACGATTCATCATTAATGATTATATATAAACTTGTCAAGTATTGGCCCAATTCCAATGACCACTTACAAAATGAATTCGATAACATAAATAGCCAACACTTTGGCTAACTAATATGACATAACAAAATACCCAAGTCCTATACATGTCATACTCAAAATAAATCTAACTTTGTTATACCAAAGAAATGTCGATAGTGTGATTTTTGAACTCTGACTTTCCATGATCCTTAAATTATCTAGGCAATACTACAAGGAAAAAGAAAATGAGAGGGTTAAGCATAAAGCCTAGTAAGTTTGCATGAAAGTAAATAGCAACAATTAGCTCATAATGACATCAATCCATGGCATTAGATAACCACACAAAGTCATAAGCACTTTGCCATAAATTACTCGTACTTGTTTTTATTTAGAACATATCATGCCACATATCGAAAACATTCCTCGTGAATTACTCACGTACCTGTATTCACTCAATCACATGGCTTAGTACTAAATCTCATTTCTATTTTCAAGCTTATCTATTTATCCTGCTAAATCACTAGGGATATTCAACGATGCATATTCATCGTCATTACATAAACACGAAACCAATGCCTCATCCCAGATGTGGTCTTACATGGGGTCACCTCTGAGTGCTGATGCCATATCCCGGATATGGTCTTATACGATTCTCATATCCAATACCGAAGCCATATCTCAGATATGGTCTTATATGGTATCTCAATTCGGTGCCGAGGCCATGTCCCCGACATGGTCTTACATGGGACCTTGTCCATCTCATGTCTCGATTATAGTATTCTCACATTCATTATAGTCCAATCGGGACTTCAACATCTCAACGTTTATCATCTTTCTCATTCAACACTAATACTCGATTTCATAGAATATCATGTATCATTATAATATCAAACATTCTCAAGCATACTAGCATAAATGTAGAATTTATCACATACAAACTTACCTCGATTTTAAAATAAGCTAGATCGTTGATCTAGTCCGAAACATTGTTCTTTCCCTGGTCGAGGTTAATTCTTGGTTCTTCTTGATCTATAATAGCAAATTAGCTCATTTAATTATCACATTAATAAATGCATTTCAATAATCATGCTTTGGGAAAATTACGATTCTGCCCTTAGACTTTTGCAAAATGACCATTTTACCCATTGGCTCAAAAATCAATTCTAATCAAATTTCTCTCTTTAACGAGCCTAGGTGAACATTTATTTCTCTTATGGCTACCACCAAAACTCAAAATTTCACACATTTACTACATATTTTACAACATTTACAAAAAGGTCATTTTATGTGTTTTCTTGGTAACACCTTTCACAAAAGTTGTTCATCTAACAACTAGGACCCATTTTGTTCCATAAAAATGCAGCAAACAACTTAAAAGCTTTCATGGCAAAACTCTAACTCTTCACCATTTAACAAAATAGGCCCCTCCTTAGAAAGCTTAAGCTTTAGGGGTTCCAAAAGTACAATTTTTATCAAGAAATGACCACTAGAACACTTACTTGTAAAGAGAAGAGTGTGCTAAAATTTTTGAAGTTTTCCAACCCCTATTTGTTTCTAATTTTTGATGGAAGGAAAGGAAAAGAAAGATGATATCTTTTCTTTTTTATTTTATTTTCTAGACAATTTTTCACCTAATCTACCAACTTGACCAATTTTGGCATATTTTGTCTCCTATGGCCGGTCAACCATCACTTAAGGGGGCTAATTACCCTTTAAAGACCTCAAATTAAAATTCCATAGCTATTTGGCACCCTTAGCTTGTAATTTTAAACATTTGCACTTTATGCGATTTAGTACTTTTTTGCGATTAAGCATGAAATCGCTAAAACTAAAGCACCAAAATTTTCATGGACTTATATAATCATGCTCCAACATATAAAATATCATGAAAAAAAATTTCTCTAACCTCGGATTAGTGGTTTTGAACCACTATTTTGACTTGCCCCTAAATCGGGCTGTTATAATTCTCCCCCTTAAGGATTTTCGTCCTCGAAAATCTTACCAGTAAAAAGGTTGGGATATTGGTTTCTTATGGTCTTTTCGGGTTCCCATGTAGCCGCTTCTATTCCATGTCTCTACCATAGCACTTTAACAAGGGCTATACCCTTTTTTCTCAACTGTTTGATCTCTCGCACCAAAATTTTAATCGGCTCTTCGCCATAAGTCAAGTCCGGTTGAATTTCTACCTCTGTTGGTACTATCACATGTGAAGGGTCCAAACGGTATCGTCGCAACATGGATACGTGGAAAACCTAATGAATCTTTTCCAGCTCAGGTGGTGATACGAGCATGCCCGGGGTGTCAACGTTTTTCAACTTCACAGCTCGGATCAAAACCAAGGAATTAGTGTGCCTTTTGGTGCACGTCCCAGAATGAGCTTATTTTCAGCTCATTTGAGTTCGTTTTAGCTTATTGAGTTTGATTTGCATTTATTTTATTTCATGCATTTTAATTGGCTAAATAAATTTATTTAGTTAAATTCTGCTCAAATTAATTAATTAAATAAATGTGTTAATAAAATTAGACATTTTTCTTTCAAGTATTAATGTGTGTTAATTATTGCATGTGTTTATTGTGTTTTAAAGATATTACATTATTTTAATATGTTTTTAGCCGAATTGAATGCAACTTGCTGCCAAATTTATGGAATAAATTTGTGGATTTAATTGATGCTTGATGGAACATTATTTTAATGGGAGCTGGAAATTTAATTTTTATTAGCAGCTTGATGCATGGCGTGGAACACCAAGGGAACGTGGAACACCAAGGGAACAACAAATGACAAGGAAGTATGGAGCTGAATTTTAAATCTATTACTTGGAGCATGGACTTGGACAGCAACAAGGTGGGAGATTAATGGAGATTAAACAATGCCAACATTCATCCGAATTAATGGTGGCAATTTACCCAATTTAATATGCTGAATTTTAGTCACTAGTGGGTTCATAGTTTGCTGCACTTTGTTGATTTTTAATGGGAGACATTCGGCATTGGGATAAAGTATTACAAGTGCATGTGTGTGTTTAATGGAAGCCTGGATGGACACATCATGGAGCCATGATGGAAAATAATTAAGACACAAAAGAATCATATGCAAGTGTGCTTATATGGGAAGGCCATGATTGAATAAACAAGAGAGCAATTGAAAGAGCAATATGTGTGTGTGATGCTAGTGATGGACGACAACTTCATGGGAGTATTGGGCATGTTTGTTTTTGAATAAAATAATAAGAAACAACTAGATAATGTGGACGGCAATGAGAAGGAATATGCAGCCAAAAACAAATTTCAAATTCAATTGAATGGAAGCATAAATAATGGGGATTGTTGGACGGCATGGAGGTTTGGTGCATTAAATTAATTGAAGCATGGGCTGAGTTTAAAAAAAACAAAAAAAAAAATCCTTTGAGGTCATGTGCTAAATTGAAGGAAAAGTGTAGTGGACAACATGAAGAATAAATATTTCAAGAACCATGAACAAGCTATGAGGTGGAAGGCAACAACCCTGGAGAGTGGGATTTGAAAATTGTTTTGAACATTCGGCTACCTAGCTTTAGGCTATAAATATTTTTGCTATTTTCATTTGGACGACAGAATTTTTATGAATGAAATTTTATGAACTTTGTTCATTTGAGTGAGTTTATCTCCTCTTCGGTTTCGTACAAGTTTCGTTAGACTTATCAAGCTTGCTTGTGGCGTCTTCAACTTGTTGAACTTATCACCAATTTCGTTTGGTGTGGCGTTCATCAACCTATCTCCATCTATCCACCTTAACGATATAAGAAACGGGGTGACACTTTTATATAGTGTTGAATCTTTCTTAAGTTAAGTTCTATTTCCATTTCCATCATCGATTCCATTTATCCACCTTAAACATTATAGAACCCGGGGTGACACTCTTTAGTGTTGAATCGCTTCTCGTTTAAGTTTTTTATCCATCTCCATTAAATTATCCTTTTATCTATCTTATTTATTTTTACTCCATTCCACCAAACCGAACCATCTTCTATTTTATTCACTTAAGCTTCCGCAAACTCATTTATATTTTCCGATTATTGTCCAAAGGCTTAATTTCTCCTCGTAGATTGGGCAACCCGCATACGTTTCGACTCACCCCGAGTTGGTTCGTATCAGGTGGCAAGGCCAAACGATAAGCTACCGGTCCTATCCTCTCGGTAACTTCATAAGGTCTAATAAAGCGCGGACTCAACTTGCCTTTCTGGCCAAATCAGAGGACTTTCTTCCATGGTGATACTTTCAGAAACACTTTATCACCGACTTGGAACTCAATCTCTTTCCTTTTTAAATCTGAATAGGTTTTTTTGTCTATTTGAGGCCGCTTACAGACATTCACGTATCACCTTTACTTTCTCTTCAGTTTCCCTAACCAAATCAACATCGTGAATCTGATTCTCTCTAAGTTCTGCCTAATACAAGGGCGTTCGACATTTACGCCCGTACAATACCTCATAAGGTGCCATCTTCAAACTTGACTGAAAACTGTTGTTGTAGGCGAATTCTACCAACGGTAAGTATTTTTCCCAATTAACTTGCAAACCCAAAATACAACATCGAAGCATGTCTTCCAGTATTTGTATTACTCTCTCCGACTGCCCATCGATTTGCAGATGGAAAGCTGTACTAAAACTCAATTTTATGCCTAAAGCCTCTTGTAACTTTTTCCAAAACCGTGACGTGAATCTCGAATCTCTATCTGAAATAATCGACAATGGTACTCTGTGAAGCCTCACTATTTCTGAGACATACAAATCCACCAACTTTTCGAGAGAATAATTGACTTGTACTGGTATGAAATGGGCTGACTTCGTAAGTCTATCGACTACAACCTATACAACATCTTTCTTTTTCAGCGTCAATGGCAAACCTGTCACGAAGTCCATAGTAATACAGTCCCACTTCCATTCGGGCACCATAATAGGCTAAAGTAGACCTGAAGGTACTTGGTGTTTAGCCATCACTTGTTGACAAATTAGGCATCTCAACACAAACTCGAAAATGTCTTTCTTCATATTCGGCCACAAATACCATTTCTTCAAGTCGTTATACATCTCCGTGCTGCCTGGATGTACAGATAAACATCCACTATGTGCTTCTTGCAAGATCTTCCGAATAAGCTCATCATTTCTGTGTACACAGACCCTATCTCGAAACATCAAACATCCGTCAGAACTTAGCTAAAAGTCTGACTCAACATTTGACTCACATAGAACTCTTTTGGCTTCCAAGTCACTGTCACCTTTCTGAGCTTCACAAATCTCTTGGAGAAATAATGGTCTAGCCATCAACTCGGCTAGATTAGAACCATTATTTAACAAAGCCATCTGTGTATTCATGGCTCTCAGCGCAAACAAGGATTTTCTGCTCAAAGCATTAGCGACTACGCTCACCTTTCCCGGATGGTAGTCAATACTAACTCATAATCCTTGATCAGCTCTAACCATCTTCGTTGCCTCAAATTGCCTTTGAGTCATCAAGTATTTTAGGCTTTTATGATCGGTGAATATCCGAAACTTTTCACCATATAAATTGTGTCTCCATATCTTTAATGCAAACACAATGACAGCTAACTCCAAATCATGAATCGGGTAATTCTTCTCGTGCGGCTTTAATTGTCTAGAAGCATATGCTATCACCTTGCCCTATTGCATAAGTACACAACCCAATCCATTCATGGATGCATCACTATAAACCACAAATTCTCTTCCGAATTTGGGTTGCACCAAAACAGGAGCCTCAGTCAACAACGCATTTAGTTTCTCAAAACTCTGTTGGCACTTTTCTGTCCAATCAAACTTCACATGTTTTTGCAATAGTCTCGTCATCGGAGTAGCTATCATGGAAAACCCCTTGAAAAAACGCCTATAATAGCCGACTAAGCCCAGAAAACTCCTTACTTCAGTTACGCTCCTTGGCGGTTTCCATTCAACAATCGCTAAAATCTTACTCGGGTCGACTCTAATTCCATCTCCCGAGATAATGTGCCCCAAAAATCCAACTTCCTTAAGCCAAAATTCACTTTTACTAAACTTGGCATACAATTGTTTATCCCGCAAAATTTGTAGAACTTTTCTCAAATGCTCGGCATGTTCGTTCTCATCTCAAGAGTATATCAGTATATCATCGATGAAGACTACGACAAATTTATCTAAATATGGCCAAAAAAGGCGATTCATCAAATTTATGAAAATGGCTGGGGCATTTGTTAAGACAAAAGGCATGACCAAAAATTAATAGTGGCCATACGTCATCCAAAATGCAGTTTTCGGCACATTCGAGTCATTGACTCTCAACTGATAGTACCCGGTCCTCAAGTCTATTTTGGAAAACATCGTGGCTCCCTTCAATTGGTCAAATAGATCATCAATTCTTGGCAACGAGTACTTTTTCTTCACAGTTACCTTGTTGAGTTGCCGGTAATCTATGCATAACCTCATAGAACCATCTTTCTTCTTCACAAATAATATGGAAGCTCCCCACGGAGAAAAACTTGGTCTTGCAAAGCCTTTATCCGTTAGCTCTTGCAAACGTGCTTTTAATTCTTTTAGCTCGGTTGGAGCCATTTATACGGAGCAATAGAAATGGGGGCAGTACCCAGAGCTAACTCAATCCCAAATTCAATCTCTCTAATCGGAGGTAGCCCTGGCAATTCTTTTGGAAAAATGTCTGGATATTCACATACTATGGGCACTGATTCGATTCTTAACTATGTTTTTCTGGTATTCATCACAAAGGCAATTTAAGCTTCATACCCTTTCCTTAAATACTACTGAGTCAATAAGGAAGATACCACTACTGGTGATCTATCTTGCTTATCTTATTCAACATGAATAAAATCCCCACTTTCACATTTTAACTCAACAATCTTCTTTCCTTAATTTTACAATCACATCATGAGTAACTAGCCAATCCATCCCAAGGATGACATCAAACTCATAATATGGTAACACATGAGGTTAGCAGGAAAACAATGACCCCTAATCATCAAAGGGCAACCTTTGCATACTCTATCAACCAAAACACTTTTGCCTAAGGGATTTGACACTCTTATTACAAATTCAGTAAACTCTATAGGCATGCTCAGGCTAGAGACTAATTTTATGCAAATATACGAGTGGGTAGATCCCGGATCAATTAAAGCTATAACACGAGTATCATAAAGAGAAAATGTACCCGTGATTACGTCAGGGGAGGACGCCTCTTCGCAAGCACGAATGACGTATGTTCTCGTCAGTGGTCTACCCTCAACTCTCGCATCTCTAGATAAATTCTTGTTATTTATATCATTTCCCGAGTTTCTCGATGGTCTTTCTCTAGCAATACTTCTCGGTCTTGCATTCTGAGACTTCTCTTTCTCACCCACCTCGGATCAATCTCTGATAAAATGGTCTAAAGACCCACACTTGAAACAAGCCTTCTCGCTTACTCTGCACTCACTAGAATGACGTCTACCACACTGTGGGCATTCCTGTCTACTTAGTCAAATGTTGTCAACACTAGCAACTAATGTGGTCTGAGCCTTAGACCCCGAGAACTGTTTACCCTTCGATTTGAAAATTTGGTCGAAGTGGCTGATCGAATAGCAAAATCTCTTGATTTCTTAGATGAGGATTGGTGTGACTTACTCAGTTGCCTCTTTCTCGAGTCACTGGACTCAATCTCAACTCTTCTTTTCTCTTTGGCCAACTCTTCAGCCTTACAGGGTTGATCTACCAACACCACAAATTCTTTTAGTTTGAGAACTCCGACATATAAACGGATATCCTCATTTAACCTGTCCTCGAACCTCTTGCACATAATAGCCTCTATCGATACGCACTCTCGAGTGTATTTGTTGAGCCTTACAAACTCACGCTCATTTTCAAACACCGTCATTCGGCATTGCTTTAATCCCAAGAACTCCTTTCTTTTCTAGTCGATGAACCTTTGACTAATGTACTTCTTCCAGAATTCCTCTTGGAAGAATTCCCAATTAATTCTTTCCCTTGGTACCACTGAAACAAGGATGTTCCACCACTAATAGGCTGAATCTCTGAAGAGAGACACTACACACTTCATGCACTCTTCAGGCGTGCATGACAACTCATCCAATACCCTGATGGTATTCTCAAGCCAGAATTCCGCCCTCTCCGGATCATCATCCTTGCTAGCCTGAAATTCTTCAGCCCCTTGTTTCTGGATCTTATCAACCGGAGGTCTTTCTCTTCTCACTACCTCAACCACTTGAGGAGCTATAGGAGCGGGCTGAGGAATAGGTGGGGGTAGAGGGGGTTGAGCGTTAGGATTTGCTCGAATGTACTCGGTGTACCAATTGCTCATCATATAGGAGGTCTACTCTCTACTGGCGCGATCCCTTACGCGGGAGCCGGCGCATTACTTGAAGCATCATCGGCTGCAGCTCGGTCAGGATCAGGATCCATTTACTATATAAAAACACAATTCAATTCGTCAACAGCCGTCACACTATCATTACACAATTACCTTGCGTATGGCATGTATAGCTAGACTCAGACATAGGCTACGTTAGTCTGAGAACCGACTAAACCATGACTCTGATACCACTAAATGTAACAACCCTTACCCGTATTCCACTCCAGAACAGGGTATGAGGCATTATCGGACTTAACTTGCTTGTACATACAATTTTGGGCTCTAAAAATCCATCCCCAACTTAAAACTTCTCATTCAAATGCCTACCATCCTTATCATGGGCCTATGAGGCCTTAAACATATATTCGGAAGGTCTCAAAATTAAACCGAAAACTTTTACGCTCTTAGAATTTTTTTTGGCCAAAACAGGGGCCACACGCCAGTGTGAAATGGAACACGCTCGTGTGGACAGGCAGTATGGTCACACACGCAAACATTACTAGCCCATGTGGAAATTATTTTCTAATTCGAACCTACAGGGGTTTTCACACAGCTTGACACACGCTCGTGTCCCTGGCCCGTGTTCCTCACACGGCCTTGACACGTAAGTATCTTAGCCCGTGTGCCAAAACCATGGCATTCTGTTTAGACGTCATCACTTCACTAGGGCCACAAGGCCAAGGAACACGCCCGTGTCCTTAGGCCGTGTGTCGAATTAAATTCCAAATTTTAAGTGTAGACTTTACACAGCCTGGGCACACGCCTATGTCCACAGCCGTGCCTCTCACACGACTGAGACACACGGTCGTGTCTCTGCCCATGTGTTACTACTAAGCATACTAACTTGTAAACCTAGCCTGTAAGGGGTCACACGGCCGATTAACACGCCTATGGGGCTAACCGTGTCTCACACACGCCCGTGTGTCTACCCGTGTGAACATTAAAAAGGCTATATTCTAAGCCAAATACCACCTTACGTAGCAACCATACTTATATCATCTCATTACAACATAACCCATGACTCTAAGGCACTTCCAAGAACTTAAATCAAGGCATTCACACAAGCATAAACTTCATGATTCATCATCAATGATTATATATAAACTTGTCAAATATTGGCCCAATTCCAATGACAACTTACAAAATGAATTCGATAACATAAATAGCCAACACTTTGGCTAACTAATATGACATAACAAAATACCCAAGTCCTATACATGCCATTCTCAAAATAAATCTAACTTTGTTATACCAAAGAGATGTCGATAGTGTGATTTTCGAACTCCGACTTTCCACGATCCTTGAATTATCTAGGCAATACTACAAGGAAAAGGGAAATGAGAGGGGTAAGCATAAAACTTAGTAAGTTTGCATGAAAGTAAATAGCAAAAATAAGCTCACAATGACATCAATCCATGGCATTAGATAACCACACAAAGTCATAAGCACTTTGCCATAACTTACTCGTACTTGTTCTTATTTAGAACATACCATGCCACATATCGTAAACATTCCTCGTGAATTACTCACATACCTGTTCACTCAATCACATGGCTTAGTACTAAATCTCATTTCTATTTTCAAGCTTATCTATTTATCCTGCTAAATCACTAGGGATATTCAACGATGCATATTCATCGTCATTACATAAACACGAAACCAATGCCTCATCCCAGATGTGGTCTTACATGGGGTCACCTCTGAGTGCTGATGCCACCCGGATATGGTCTTATACGATTCTCATATCCAATACCGAAGCCATATCTCAGATATGGTCTTATATGGTATCTCAATTCGGTGCCGAGGCCATGTCCCCGACATGGTCTTACATGGGACCTTGTCCATCTCATGTCTCGATTATAGTATTCTCACATTCATTATAGTCCAATCGGGACTTCAACATCTCAACGTTTATCATCTTTCTCATTCAACACTAATACTCGATTTCATAGAATATCATGTATCATTATAATATCAAACATTCTCAAGCATACTAGCATAAATGTAGAATTTATCACATACAAACTTACCTCGATTTTAAAATAAGCTAGATCGTTGATCTAGTCCGATACATTGTTCTTTCCCTGGTCGAGGTTAATTCTTGGTTCTTCTTGATCTATAATAGCAAATTAGCTCATTTAATTATCACATTAATAAATGCATTTCAATAATCATGCTTTGGGAAAATTACGATTTTGCCCTTAGACTTTTGCAAAATGACCATTTTACCCATTGGCTCGAAAATCAATTCTAATTAAATTTCTCTCTTTAACGAGCCTAGGTGAAAATTTATTTCTCTTATGGCTACCATCAAAACTCAACATTTCACACATTTACTACATATTTTATAACCTTTACAGAAAGGTCCTTTTAAGTGTTTTCTTGGTAACACCTTTTACAAAAGTTGTTCATCTAACAACTAAGACCCATTTTCTTCCATAAAAATGCAGCAAACAACTTAAAATCTTTCATGGAAAAACTCTAACTCTTCTCCATTTAACAAAATAGCCCACTCTTTAGAAAGCTTAAGCTTTAGGGGTTCCAAAAGTACAATTTTTATTAAGAAATGACCACTAGAACACTTACTTGTAAAGATAAGAGTGTGCTAAAATTTGTGAAGTTTTCCAACCCCTATTTGTTGCTAATTTTCGGTGGAAGGAAAGGAGAAGAAAGATGATATCTTTTCTTCTTTATTTTATTTCCTAGACAAATTTTCACCTAATCTACCAACTTGACCAATTTTGACATATTTTGTCTCCTATGGCCAGTCAACAATCACTTAAAGGGGCTAATTTCCCTTTAAAGACCTCAAATTAAAATTCCATAGCTATTTGGCACCCTTAGTTTGTAATTTTAAACTTTCGCACTTTTTGTGATTTAGTCTTTTTTCGTGATTAAGCATGAAATCGCTAAAACTAAAGCACCAAAATTTTCATGGACTTATATAATCATGCTCCAACTCATAAAATATCATGAAAAAAAATTTCTCTAACCTCGAATTAGTGGTTTGAACCACTGTTTCGACTAGCCCCTAAATCGGGCTATTACAAAAACAACCAACTTAAGTGCCTAACCAATAGATCCTCATTGGTACCGCAATTTATATCTTCAAACATATCAACAACACATCAACCATTCAAGACTTTCATTCATACCAAATTTTCCAATATTGAACTAACATCTAGCTACTTTGGATATCAAGTTTTAAGTTAAAAACACATACCAAAACCTAGCTTCTATACATGTAACCATCTTTTCACTTTAAACCAAAATCACATCACATTAACAAACTATCAATCAACCAAAGAGTTCCTAGGTACATGCCATTACAATTTAAAACATCACCACATATGAGTCTGGGATTCATTGTTGGATGTTGAATCAGTGATAGTTTGAAAAGTGCCTAACCTACGCACGGAAAACAAAATCGTACGTTAGGTATAACTTAGTGGTATTTCTGTAATCCAAACAATTTAACTTGATATGAGTAATCAAAATGTGAGTGTTATGAACTTATGTTTCAAATAAAAAAAATACAAATTTACTCATTCTTTATGACATCCACTAAATTCCACATGTTCAAGCACATATCAATGGTGTCTTATATAGCATTTGTTAATCTCAACTCATGCAATGGCATGATTCAACTCATTGATTAATACTTGATTTCATTTCACAATTCACATCTCATTTCATTATTTCATATTTCATATTTCATTTCTCATCTCATATTCATTTCTCATCTTTGCCATCTCAATATCAAACATATAGATTTATTAATTAATTTCCCTATTAACACACGACTCTACTCGGACAGATACATGGATCCAACCTACCCACCAGTTTGGCACCCAGTGCCTTATCGGATAAATCTGAAGTAATAACTAGGCCCAGTGCTATATATAAGTTGACACCCAGTGTCTTATCGGTTAAATCGAAGCAAAGTGGCACCTATTGCCTCATCGACTCAAGGTCGAAGAAATCCTTGAACTTTTCCTATCCTATGGCATGCCATCTATATCTGACTTGGCCCGAACAGTTAATATGGTTTCATTTCACATTTCAATATATCCAATCTATTATTTCCATATATATATACACATTTGTAACATATAGGCATTTTATTCAATTCATTAACAATCACAATTCTCAAAACATATATTCAATTCATCATATATGCAAATACATACATTTCTCAATATACACATTTAAATCCTTATGGACACTCATCAATTCAATTCAATTCAATCCATTTCATTCCAATTTTAACAAAACCACTCACCTGATATCTTACCATGCATAATAGTTCAAAATGCAACAATTTATAAGAGTTCGAATTATAGAAACACAAATCGTATATTTCGAGTTACTCGACGTCGACATTGTCTTTCCCTTTCTTACTCGAAGATTCTGGGACGACATTCACTACGAAATAAAATGATTACAATAGATTAATCACATACCACTCAATTCACAAGAATTTCACTTGTTCTACTATATTTTTCTTATTCTTCAATTTAGTCCCTAAATCGAGACTAATTTTAATCTCCACATTTAAATTTATATATTTATACTAATTTCACTTTAAGCTAAATTTAGCTTCCCATTTTCAAATTTTACCCTTTAATTTTGTTTTTTTGCAATTTAGTCCCTATTAATCAAAATTAATAATTAATTTCACAATCTAACTTAAAAATATATCTATTTAATCCCTAATACTTAAACCATTCAACAATTGCCACATCTAAAATCTTGAACAATAATAAAAATTACAATATGGGCTGGGTAGCCCTAGGTATCGGGATTCAAAAAACGTAAAAATTACAAAAAAGGACTAAATTACAGTAACTAATTTGAGCTTGAACCCAAAAATTTCCTAGCCATGCGTCTCCCTTCTTCTTTTCTTTCTTTCTTTTCTTTTCTTCTTTTAATTTGCATGCACTTATCTCTTTCTTTACACTTTCTTTCTATGTCTTTTATTATGTTATCATTTTATTATTATAACATATATTATTATAACTTATATATATTAAGTTAACATAATATATATTATATATACATATCATAATGTTTCATTACGATTGTCCACTTTAATGAAATAAATGTATAATTGCTTCTTTAGTCTCATTAATTTATTTCAATCTATAATTCAACTTTTAACTCAAACGTGATTTAGTCTGTAACAGCCCGGTTTAGACCCTAGTCAGAATAATGATTTTGAGACCATAAATCTGAGGTCGAAAAAATATTTTAAGATTATTTTCTGAGTTTACAGTATGTGATTGAGCATGTTTCAAAATTCTGTGTGAAAATGTTATCGTTTGTGTGTCGAATTGAGAAAAAGGACTTAATCGCATAAAATGTAAAAGTTGTGTGCTAGTTGTTAATGTGCTTATTTGGCATGGCTTTTTAAATGAGAAGTCCTTATGTTGTAATTAGACCTTTGATAGTGGAGATGGACATAAATGGTCATTAAATGAATGAATATGTAATGTTTTAATTAAGGGTAAAATGGTAAATGGCATATTAATGTTATTATAACTAAAACAAAAGAAATTAAAGGCCATTATCATCTTCCATTGCTGAAAATTGAAAGAAAAAGAAAGAGATAGGGCTTTGAAATATTCGGCACTTGCATAGCTTAATTAAGGTATGTTTTGAGTTCAGTTTTTGATGATTTTTACGTTTTTGTGATCGTTGCTTAGCGTACTATCGAACCCATACATTAATTTTAGAATTTGATGATGATTTTGAGAAGTGCCATTGATGAATGCTTGAGCTTTGTGATATTAGAGAATGAAATATGAAAGATATGTGATAGGCTAACATATTTTATCTTTGAATTTTTGATGAATTTTAGTATTATGGGCTAAATTGTGAAAATGTGAAATTGAAGGGCTAAAATGTGAAATAAATGAAATGTGCCGGCTTGTATGAACTAGGGGGAAATTCGGCTAAGCATGTATAAGATGAAATTGTGTGTATTTGATTATTTTATGAATTAGGGACTTAAATGTCGAAATGTGAAAATGTGAGGACTATTTTGTAAAATGCCCTAAATATGTGTGTTTGGACTTAATTGAATGAATTGGTGATTGAATGAGTTGAGTTTAATATTATATAGATCAAGAAAAGAGAGATTTGGATCGAGATCAAGGCAAAGACAAAATGCTCGATTGAACGACTTGTTTCATTATTTCGACATCGAGGTAAGTTCATGTATAATACGAATTATTAAATTATGCTCACATATACTGCAATGAATGGAAATGTGTTTGTTGAGTTAGTGATGAGAATGATTGGTTTGAAGAGATGAGGCACTAAGTGTGCGAAATAGAATTGATACAGTAATGAATAGCACTGTGTGTGCGAAATAAAGAAAGTATCGACTATATTGATTGGCACTGTGTGTGTGATACTGAGTTAAATTCGGTTTAATGTAAAGGCACCATGTGTGCGATGATATTAAAGCTTTGGCTAAGAAATTGGCACTAAGTGTGCGAGTAGATTGAATACTTACGAAGATCGAACTAAATGTGTTATCGAGCATTGAGTAGCAAAAGTGATCGTTAACTAAGTGTTGGCACAGGTATGTATGGAACCTATGTGGTTGATGATATCGTATAAGGATAAATGGATGATTGTATGAGTAATGACTATGAAGGAGAATTGTATATTATTATGACTTGAATCATGTGATAGTTTATATTGTATATTGAATTCAAATGGTTGAGTTAAATGTATTATATGATGAACTTACTAAGCTTTTGAGCTTACTGTGTGAAGTGTTTCTCTATTTTTCAGTGTCATTAAAGCTAGCTCGGATCTGGGGATCGTCAGCGACTCAATCACACTATCGGCTATCTGTTTTGGTACTTTTGGAAGATGTAAATATTTGGTATATGGCATGTATAGGCTAGTAATTATGGTATGTTGTGAGAAGTTTGATTCTTTCCATGTGATTTGGCTTGATAGTTAATGGTTTAGTATAAGCTTTGGACATGTGAAATGAATGATTAATATGTGTATATGTGTTCTATGTGAATGATCATTTTGGCATAAATTATTTAAATGGGAATGGTATGTTTCATGTTTAGATTTGGTAAGGATTGAATTATGAATGGTTTATATGATCTTGATGTGAAATTGATATTTTGGATAGGAATGTTTGAGTTGAAATTGAGCATGGAAATAAATGATATTGTTGAAGGTTAATTGGTAATTGGTGCATATATTGGTATGTTTTGGATGCCATTTGGGGTATGAATTTATATGGTTTGATGGTTGTAGGTGTGACCATAGTGTGGATGGCAAATTGGCCTTGCAAATGGCCTATATTTGCCCACACAGTTGAGCACACAGGAGTGTGGCTCGACCATGTCTCTTAAGTTTTCAAATTGAAACAAGTCAGACTCGCACACGGGCTAGACACACGGGCGTGTGACTGGCCGTGTGAAACAAGTCAGTGTCGACCACGGGTGAAGCACACGGGCGTGTTTTTGGCCATGTGGACAAGTCAGTATGTATGCCCTATTTTGCCAAGGCTTGGACACACGGGTGTGTCTAAGGCCGTGTGAGGCACATGGCCTACCCACACGGACGTGTGACCTCTATAGTTTTGAAAAATGTTAAGTTTTTGAAAAATTTCGTATGGCTCGGTTTAGTCTCGACCCCTTTCTAATGCGTGTTTAGGGTCTCGTAGACCTTAGTAAGGGACTTAGTGATATTGTTTGATTATGATTTAATGATGTATGAATAATGAAGCTTAAATGTTATTATTTGATCGGTAATGCCTTTTAACCCTATTCCGGCAACAGATACAGGTTAGGGGTGTTACATAGTCTCTGTACCTTAACAACTTTTAATTTCATGAAATTTACTTAACCAAAATCTAATTCACTACTAAACTAACCTTGTAAATATTAAATAAAATATTTGCGGGTTCATTTTACAAAAATAGAGTCCCGAATCTCATTTCCAACACCCCTGACTATCGAGTTGTTACAGGGCCAATCCTAGTGGAAGCTTGGATTTGTGAGGTAGCTTACAAATTATCCTTAACTACCACTACAAAAATCCATCCTACATTTCACGTATCGTAACTTAAGAAACATGTTGGTCCAACTATTGCTTCACCCTTGCTCCCAATTACTAATGAAGATGGATCTATAGCCAAAGAACCAATCCGAATCTTGGATAGGAGGATGGTTAAAAGAGGGAACTCAGCTGTGACAGAGGTATTGATAGAGTGGCCCGATACATTCCCAGAAGATTCAACATGGAAGATTTGGAGTGATCTTCATCAACAATATCCACTCTTTGATCCTTAAGGACAATGATCTAATTCGAGAAGGGGGTACTTGTCATGGAACATTTTAGTGACCGTTAACACCCTTGAATTATCATTAATTTTGTTTATGTTGTTTTAATTCTGTTTTTACTTGTATTAGCCAGAACATTGCGTTTAAAGTTGAAGCACGTTTAATGAAACGGTGCATATCAACCAAGACCCTAAATGAAATGACACGTTTTTGAGACAACTGGTTAACAGCTTGACAGGCTGTATTTTGGCCGTTACTCTTCCCTTTTTAGCAAGGATGAAGGAAATGAGGTGGTTATGCGTATTGAGACAATATCTTCTTAAATTTGCACATTACACTAAACTTGAAATTAATGGATGCTACTAATTTTTTTTTAAATTATGATGTATAATAATTTTTTTGGTGAATTACAATATTAGGTCAAAACCCAAATAACCAACGCAACTTGAACCCAGACCACACCTAGGGCGGTGAACACCCTTAACCATTAGGCCACAACATAGGGTTCTCATGTATACTAATATTTTGAATTAATGAATTGAAAATGGATTAATGTCACATGAAATTCTTAACCAAAATGCATAAGTTATATATTATTTATAGTTTAATTTAGAATCCAACCCTTATCATGTAGACTTCAACTTTTACATGATTTTATGATAAACTTTCCTTTTTTTCTAATTAAATTATTAGATAATTGATAATAATTTTTTTAGTTTCACATTAATTCACATATTTTGAACTACTCTTGGTTGGTCTCAAATTGTTTTATACTTTTTTTTTTTAAATTTCATTTTCTTCTTTAAAATCAAAGTGGGACACATCCTGTCAAAAAGTGTAAAGAATGTATCTGTATTCTCATAAATCATAAGGTTACAACTATTAAATATTTATACAACTCAGGCTCAACTAATCCATAACAGAAAAGCTAACCATTCTAACTGCTTCAATAGCCTATAACTCTTTCTACACCCCCCTCAAGTTGGAGGTGTAAAAATATTTTTTAACCTCAACTTGGAAGTCAGATGACTATGCTGTTGTGACCCCAAAGCTTTTATCATAATATTTGCCAGTTGATATGCTGTTGACACATGTTCAATAGCTGCCCTTCTTGTATCTTTTCTCTTATAAAATGACAGTCAATTTCTATGTGCTTAGTCCTCTCATGATACACAGGGTTTGCTGCTATTTGAAGGGCTACTTTGTTGTCACAAAATAGTCTCATTGGTTCAGTTACACTTATCTCTAGTCCTTTGAATAAGCCTAAAATCCAAACCAGTTCTGATGTTACAGCTGCCATACTTTGGTACTCTGCTTTTGTAGAAGATTTGGACATTGTACATTGTTTCTTCAACTTCCAGGAGATGAGTGAGTCTCCTAATTACACACAAAAACCTGAAACTAATCTTCTTAACATTGGACAAGAGGCCTAATCTGAATCACAATATGCTACTAGCTGGTGTTTATTGAAGGCCTTCAAAAAAATTCCTAGCCTTGGTTCCTTCTTTATATATCTCACTAGTCTCAGTGCTGCTTCCATATGTGACTGTTTTGGATTTTGCATGAACTTACTAAGATGAGTAACAGCAAAGGTGATGTCTAGCCTTGTATGGGTTAAGTAGATTAACCTTCCAATGAGTCTCTGATAAACTATTTTATCTTCTAACAACTTATCTTCTTGATGCTGATGAGTTACTTCATCAACTTCTGCTGTTGTTAGTTTCTGATTCTACTCAAGTGGTGCAAGAGCAACCTTTGCTTCACTTAAACCAGTATCTTTGATGAGCTCTTATGCATACTTCAATTGATTTAGCAAAATTCCTTCTTGAGACCTTAAAATCTCAATCCCAAGAAAGTATTTTAATTCTCCTAAATCCATCATCTTAAAATTTTGGTTCAGAATCCCTTTCAAATCATTAATCATATCCATATTATTTCCAGTGATAAGAAGATCATCAATATATACTAGTATAACAACCATCTTGCCTTCTTTCTTCTTAGTGAAAAGAGAATAGTCATGCTTACTTTGCTCAAAACCAGCCATCATAAGAGCTTCAGTAAGCTTAGCATTCCATTGCCTGGATGCCTACTTCAATCCATACAAAGATTTCTGCAGCCGACATACCATATGCTCCTCCTGGCTGCTGAAACCATCAGGCAAGGTCATAAAGACTTTTTCATGAAGATCACCTTAAAGAAAGGAATTAGACACATCCATTTCACAAAGGGGTCAGGTAAAAGAAGCATAAGAGCTAAAATGGTTCGGACAGTGACCATTTTAGCAACAGGAGAAAAAGTGTCCAAGTAATCAATCCCTTCTTTCTGATTGTACCCTTTGGCAACCAATCGAGCCTTATATCTCTCTATTTCACCAGAGGCTCAAAGTTTAACCTTTTACACCTATTTACAGCCTATAAGAACCTTCCTTGGAGGTACAGGTACAACAGTCCATGTATGATTAGATTCTAAGGCCTGAATTTCTTCTTTCATGGCTTGAATCTAGTGGAGAGATTTTCAAGCCTCATAATAGGAAAGTGGCTTAGGAATATGTGCAAGGGAAGAAACAAAGGCGTGAGTATTTATAGGTAAATAAGACAAAAAAACATAACTAGAAGAAGAAGTAGAAGGTGAAGAGGAAGTAGCTGTGGATGAAAAAGATTAGTAGGGATGAACAAAACCTTGTAACCAAGAAAAGGGCTTAATGGTTCTGCTAGACCTCCTAGATTCAACAATGGGCAGATTAGAAGAGACTGGAGGGTGAGATGTACTTACTGAAGCTGGGACAGATTGTGGTATAGTGGAAGAAGAAGTAGAGGGGCTACTTGGTAGAAAATTTATTGGAGAAGAATGAACAGGGGTGGAAGGGATGGGAGTAGGAATGAGCAAGAATTCTGAATCTGGTATTATAGGGGTAGGGGAAACAAAACAGGAAACTCAGTAGAATTGAACTAAAAAGGAAACACATCTTCAACAAACTTGACATTTTTGCTGACAAAATTTATTTTAGATTCCAGACAAAACAATACATAACCTTTTTGGGAAGAAGAATATCCCAGAAAAACTGAAGGAAGTGATTTGGAAGAAAACTTATCAGAATAATGGGGTTTTATCGCAAAACATAGGCACCCAAAAACACGAAAGTGGGAAAAAACTAGAGGTTTTTTATAAAGCAGTTCAAATGGTGTTTGCCAAGCTAAAACAGAGGAAGGGAGCCTATTTATGATGTGACAGGCAGCTAAAATACAGTCACCCCAGAATTTAATTGGAACATTTGATTGACAACGTAAAGCACGAATAATTTCTAATAGATGTTTATGCTTACGCTCAGCAATGCCATTTTGCTAAGGTGTATCAACACATGAACTTTAATGGAGAATCCCTAAGGACTCAAAGAAAGAAGAACAGGAGGAGTTAAAAAACTCAGAACCATTATCACTCCTGATAGTTTGAATTACAGCAGAAAATTGAGTTTTAACCATCATAAAGAACTGTTTAAGAGCTAAAACAACATCGGATTTAAGCTTCAGTAAGTACACCTAGGTCATTCTAGTGTGATCATCCATAATGGTTAAGAAAAAACAATGTCCACTATGGATGGACACCCTATAAGGCCCCTAAACATCAAGATGTATCAAACTAAATGGAGTCTCTGCCCTAGAAGTACTTGTTGGAAAAGACAATTTAGATTGTCTAGCCATGGGCCATATAGAACAAGTGAAAAGACAAATGATGTAACTTGTTCATAAGCACATGCCCTAACCTAGCATGCCATAAGGGAATCTTATTTGCAGTAAAGGCCATACAAGAAATAGAATCAGGTAAAAAACAATCACTTTGTGACAAAAGAATTGAGGTAAAGAAACTGAGTTAGACAATGATGGAAGAGAACCAGGTGACTAACCAGGGTAGAAGAAGGCTCAAACAAGTAGAGTCTATTTAGGTGTCTACTAATTCCCTTCATCCTACCATTGGAGAGATCTTGTAGGAGGCAGAAATTAGGGTAAAAAATTATTGCACAATGCAAATCTTGGGCCAATTTGGAAACAGAAACAAGATTATGGTTAAAGGTGGGTACACAAAGAACATTGGTGAGGGTAATATTAGGAGATAAAGGAAAAGAACCAGAATAGGTGATAAGAGAGTATTTACCATTAGGAAGCTAAACAAAACGGAAATTAGGAGGGTAAGCAATAGGCAAATTTAGACTCTTAAAATCAAAACATATATGATTAGTTGCATCATTGTCCAAAATTCAAGAAAAATTACTATGAACTGAAAAAAGAATAGAAGGTATACCTGCACAATTCACAGTAGATGCAACAGCAGCTTGATTCTTATTTAGCAACTCCAGGATCTGGGAATATTGTTGAGGAGTGAAGATGGGGCACTCTGAGGACTAAGTACAGCTTGAGGACTAAGTAGAGACTCATAAGAGGAAACAACAAGAGCAGCTTGAGGAGCCTTCTTACGGTTGAACTTAAAGTCAGGTGGGAATCCAATCAATCGGTAACAAGATTTCTTCTTATGCCCCTTCAACTTACAAAAATCACATGTACCAGTGAACTTCTTACGGTTTCCAGATGCTATAGAAGACAAAGCCACATGATTTGGAGCATGAGATAGAACAGAGGAAAAACTCATTTGAGCTTCTTCTTGGACAATCATGGAATATGCCCGATTCATTGAAGGTAAAGGCTGCATCAAGAGGATCTAGCTTCGAACTGTAGTAGAGGTCTTATTGAGACCCATCAAGAACTGGAATAACCGCTGCTGATAAATATGACTCGAATTTTGCTAGGCGACCTCGCATTCACAAGTAGAAAAAGAGACAAGAGCAATGTATTCATCCCAAAGCAACTTTAATTACGTGAAATAAGAAGAAACAGCAGCATCACCTTGAGTAAGATGAGCTATGGATCAATGGAGAAAGAAAATACGGGAACTGTCCACCTTGCTAAATCAATCCTTAAGATCCTTCCAAACCGCAATGGAATCAGAAGCAAATACAAGCCCTGCAGACAAATCCGGACTCACTGTGTTGGGAATCCAGGAAAGCACAAAAGCATTACACGAAGAGATTCAAGATAAGCCGAACAGAGGCAACCACCGTCGATGAACCCTAGCTTGTTCTTCACGAGCAAAGCAATTTGAGACGAACGACTCCAGACGGTATAGTTCTCAACACCGGTCAAATGATGAGAAATAAAGATCGTTCCCGGTGTATCTAATGGATGAAGGAACAAAGGATGGTGAAAATCAATATCTTTCATGAAAATGAGGATTTGCGCCGTAGACGAAGCACAAAGAAAACAATTACCAGCCCAAGAAGAGAGAAAAGAAACGTGGCCCAAACGGCCCAGAGCTAAAAAAATGGCTCATCTGATACCATGTCAAAAAGTGTAAAGAAAATATCTGTATTATCATAAATAATAAGGTTACAACTATTAAATATTTATACAACTCAGGATGAACTAATTCATAACATAAAAACTAACTATTCTAACTGCTTCAACAGCCTATAACTCTTTCTACACATCCATCCAAAAAAAATTATCAACAAAAGTTGCAAACTATTAGGCCTAAAAAAAGCAAATTTGAGGAACGTAATTCACTCAAAAGTTGAAAAAATAAATAAAAATAAATTCTAGTGAAATTGATTCCAGGCTATCCATAGTATGAATCGTTGAAATTAAAAATGAGAAATTAAAGAAAAAAAATAAAAATTCTACTTTAAGAAGCATTTGATTTTATTTTGCTAAAGGAATAAATATTAAAAATAAAAATAGAGAAGATTAAAATTGGGGGGAAATATAGAAATACCTTGTGAATTGTGGGTTCAATTTTGAAATATCTCTCAAATCTTGTTCTACCTTCAAAAACCTGTGACTCAATTAACAACATTTTCAACATACCGATAGTTCAAAGGAATATACAGAAGTTGAAATCAAAGAGAAGTGAAAGACCTTGAGAATGCTAGATGAGATGAAAATGAGAATAATTTAGTGAACAATAATTGTGACTGAAGTTGGAGGAGTGGGATGTAGGGATGTAAATGAGACATTAGTCTTCTCAAGTTATTCAAGTTTGACTTGAAAAAAAACCAAACTTGATTCGTTACTTATCGAGCCAAGCTTGAGTTTGAGCTTAGTAATACTTGACTCAAACTCTTCGTGAGCCTTTTGGAGCTTCTCATATTCTTTTATTATTAAATTATGTTATTATATATTATTAACTCTAAACTTAATTATTGAGTTGCGCTTGAGCATAAAAACTGGGAAACAAACTTAGTAAAACTCGAGTTTAAAAATAGATGTTTGATTGAGCACGAACTAAGTATGGAACTCCAAATTCCGAGTTGAGCTCGAGCTTGGCTTGGCTCGATTACTCCCTTAGTGGGATGTTAATGGATTGTAATTGTTGTATTTTTTTAATTTATTAAAATAGGTAATATTATAATTTAATTTTATCTTTTGCTATTTAAACGTGATTAAAGAAATTCCTACTGAAGTTGGAGTAGCGAGAGGTTAATGCATAACAATTAATTTTCTTTTTAATTTATTAAAATAGGTAATATCTTAATTTAACTTTATCTTTTGTTATTTAAATTAATCAGTAATTTATCGAATTGATTTGGTCACACCAAACTTAATAAAGTATTTAATAATGGTAAGTATATATGGTATAGGTAAGTATCCAAAATCATTCATAAATCAATTAAAGAAATTTTCAAAAATTTGAAAGTATTTTAAAGCATATTATTTAGATTAGGATTTAAAAATCGAAGAAATGGAGAAAAGGGTTTCAAATTCTTTTTAGGAATGAAGAAAAAACAGTCAATATAATGTATGTAATTATAAGTATTTGATTTAATTATATGTGTAATTGTACAGAAGCGAAATATGAAATAATTCGTAAATACAGGTGGATTGGGTTCGAATTTATCATTTTTAATTTAAACTAAGTTTGAATAAAATTTTAAACTATTTTTTTAGACCAAATAGAGTTTGGGCCAAAAAACAAATTTAAAATTTTGTATTGAGCTGACCCAACTCATGTAATGAAGTTTAATCACTATAAAATTGGATTACTTGAGGTAAGTTGGCAATAGCTTTAGAATTTTTTTTTTTTAAATAAAAATCTTCTACACATATGAATGAGATTCCTTAAAAAACCGAAAAATAAAAAGTTAATATGATAATTGGTGTAAAAACTTATGGTAAAGAAAGTAATATGTAATTAGTAATAATTGTATTACATCAAACATTTAATATTAAAAAGATTATTGTCTTTCTCCTTCAAGTATTTTTTAAGCTCTTCATTGATGAATATTCAGAAAGCAGTCTCTTTGAAGAAGATTGACCCTTTCATATTATATGAGAAATAAAACTAGAGTTTAAAAACAAAGAAATCATTTATAAAAAAATGGGATATCAACAAATTATTATTTACAAAACTTTTTTTTTTTTGTCTAATTCTGAATGTAGCGCATGTTGAATTAAGGCAAATTGATGCAAGATTTCTTTAAATATAAAATTTTGTATAAAAAAAGTTTAAATGTACAAATTTTAATATTTTTTTAATTAAGAAAATTTTAATAGCTTAATTAAGAAAATTTTTGAATGTGATATAAATAATGAATAAATAATATAGATTTCATTGCCAAAGAATAGTGCATATAAGAATATTAAAGATTTTTTTTTTTTTGAAAGATTAAATTAGTGCACATTAAGAATTTAAGTTGATTTATATATATATGTCATTGTCAAAGATTCCTGCAAATTAAATTGACATAAAATTTGTTAATTGAAATTTTTAAATAATTAATTGTAAATTTCAAATAATTAAATTCATGCATAATTATGTAGAGTGCTGATTAAAAGTTACTGCACATTTATCATTTTCAAACTAATTAATATGTACACATGGCAAGCAATCAAGTATGCTAAGTAAGCAAATTTTCCATATTTAAGGTAAAACATTGCTATTTTATATATATATATATATATATATATATATGATATAGTTTCTTTTTACCTGTTAAGTCACTACATTAGAAGTTAATTGATTAATATACTTTCTTTTTTTTTTCTTTTTCTTTTTTTTTTTTGGAGTTATAGACATCCATAATAAAGTATGATTTCTCTTGAATGTCCATTAACGAAACATGTGTTTCGTTAAAATCTTATTATGAAAAATTTTGTGGGATAAAAAACCTAATGAAGAAAAAAGAGTAAACAATCTTCTTTTTTAAGTTACTTTATTAGAAACCTTTATTAGAAAAGCGAATGGAACAAAACATTGACTAAAAGAAAAGAGTAAAACATGTTTTGGACTCCCTCTAATGGCAACGTCACTTAACATTTTTGAGACGAGTCATTCTAATTCTATATACTAGCCTTTCAAATGTTGTAATTGGTGATGCATTGATAAACATATCTACCAAATTATCACTAGAATGAATTTGTTGAACTTTAATATCATATTTCTTCTCAAGATCACAAGTAAAGAATATTTTTTGCAAAATATGCTCCGTTCTATTTCCTTTGGTGCATCCTCTTTTAATTGAGCTATACACACTACATTATCTTTATATAAGATAGTTGATGCCTTTTTCCTAAGGAGGTAAATTACATATCTTCTAGAGATGTTGAATCATTAGTCTTAGCCAAACACACTATCCACTAGTCTAATGTTTGTTTTGCCAAACGCCACGATATTATATGTAAGTAAATATTACATTTGAGGTTGTCTTTCATGCGAACCCGAAAAAAATTCAACATCAGCATAGCTAACTAATTAAAACTATGGATCATTTGAGTAAAATAATCCCATATCAATTGTCCTTCTGAGATATCTAAATATATGCTTAATTTCATTTTGGTGTCTATGTAACACCTTTCACCCGGTCCAATCACTGAACCCAAGTAATAGAATGTTACAAACAAATACAAGCCATTTACATACAAATTATAACTCAAAATCTCAATTAATTATCATGCAAATCATGAACAATCAAATTAACATATGTTTTAATCAATTTTGGTTTAATATCGAGCTTACGGAAGATTAAAACTAAGCAGTTAGGGATCAAATTGAAACTAATTCAAAAATATAGGAAAAATCTGCAGACAGAGGTCACACGGCTATGTCCTTTGGTCATGTAAGAAAGCTAAACCCGTGTGTGATGGACCACATGACTGTGTCACTAGACCATGCGAGAGCTAAACCCATGTGAAATGGGCCACACGACCGTGTCCCTAGATCGTGTAACTAATTGTGGTCGTGTACACCAAAATTACATAAATTTTTACTGACCACACGGTCGTGCCATAAGCCCATGTATGGCACATGACCATGCCATTAGCCCATGTATGCCACACGACCGTGTGCTAGGTCGTGTCTCAGGTTGTGTGAACCTATAATTACCTTTCAAAACAAGTTTTCTAGCATAACTCACTTACGCAACAAGTCATCCATTTTAAACCATATTCAACTACTTCAAAAACAAATCAAAACAAGCCAAAACCATCATTTAGAATCACCATCCTATGTGCCTAACCAATATGCCAAAATTGACACCTCAATTCACAATATAAAGCTAACCAAATGAATTTATATACAACTATACCAAAATGCCTTTAAGGCACCTCAACCAATTCCATTATACCAAGCACAGCCAAAAGAACATACAAATACCAATTCAATAATCACTAAATGACATATTCACCATCAACTTCTCAAGCATCAAATAACCATTCAACCAATCTCCAATGTTAAGCATTAACTTACCAAAACATCTCCTAAACATAACTTAAGTGTATATTATCCATTATTCCATATCCAAGCATCAATTAAAACACAATGCATAATGATATTTCCTCATCCATTTGGCCAACAAAACACAAAATGACCATTATAAGTATAAAAACATTGTTAGGTACATGTCAAGACCCAAAATGAACAATTCACCAACACTTGAGTTCGGGATTGTCGTTGGATACTGGATCGACAATTGATTCTTTAAGTACCTAACATGGGCATGGAAAACAAAACTGTATCCTGAGTATAACTCAGTAGAATTTCTATAATCCAAACATTTATGCAATATATAAGATCATTAAGATGCAAGATTAAATCAATTAATAATATGCAATATAACCATTTAGTCAATATAATTAGTCATTCATTTGATCAAAATCAATTCATCAATAACAACATTACTTGACAATTATCTCTTATATAATGGCTCAATTCATACATGAACATATTCCAACTAGCCTTTCAAATTCATATAAATACATTGATCAACTCCATTCTTTATCCACATATCCATTCACCATTTTGATTTCCATTTCACATTTCATTTCACTCCATATCATTTTCACTTTAATATAATTTGCCATTTCAATATCATTATGCCGGTTTTATCATTTATTTCCCCATTAACACGACTCAAACTCTGACGGATACATGGATCCAACCAACACATCAGTTTGGCACCAAGTGTCTCACCGGATAAATCCAAAGCAAATAGTTGTGCCCGGTGCTATAAATAAGTTAACACCCAGTGTCTCATCGGTTAAACCGAAACAAATTGGCACCCAGTGCCTTATTGACTCATAATTAAAGTAACCCTGAACTCTTCTTATCCTATGGCATGCCAACTATATCCGACTTTGCCTGAACAGTTAATAGGGTTCCATTTCATATTCATTAACATCAAATATCTCATTTCACCTATCTTTTCATCATAAACATATAAATTTACATATGACAACATTCAATCATCACATTACATATTCAATTTCACATTTGAACAATATATATACACTTTTCATAAACATTCAATTTAGTCCTTAGATATATCAATCAATTTAATTCAGCCTAATTCATTTCATTATAAAAAATGACTCACCCCGTATTCTTACCATACACAAACAGTTCAAATTGTAGCATTTTATGAAGAGTTCAGATTATGGAAACACAAACCATAAACTCTGAGCCACTTGTAGACGACTTTGTCTTTTCCTTTTTCGAGGATTTCGGGTCGATGTTAGCTACGAATTAAAACAAATATAACAAATTATCAACACACAACCAAATTTTCACTCAATTGCTAAATTATGCAACTTTTGAATTTTATTCAATTTAGTCCCTAAAATTGGGACTAACACAACTTTCACATTTAGCCCTCTAATTTAATGTCGAATTCACTAGAGACCCTATAGGACTCCCTATTTTTCAATTTAACCACAAATTTAAAAATTTAAAAGCATTGGTCTAGTTGCTTCAAAATCCCTTTAGTCATGTTCTACCTTATAATTTAATAACAATTCATACTTTTAACATTTATGCGATTTAGTCCATGTATGCTAATTAAGCCCTAATTCAATAAAATTACTCAATCAAAATTTAATTCACTTTCAACTATAACTCTGTAAATATTTAATAAAAATATTTACGAGTCTGGTTTCAGAATCAAGGTTCCAAAATCATATTTACCGGCACCACTAACTTTCAGGTCATTATAATCTACGTGTTGGAGAAGAGCTAAATCTTGCTAACAAACTTACAACAAATGCTATATTAGGCCAGGTGTTGTTTGCAAGATACATTAATTCCCTATGGCACTATGATATGGTACTTTAGGACCAAAGAGCTCTTCATCATTTTCACAAGGATAAAAGTTATCTTTATTCACATCTAGTATCTTACAATCATTAGAGTACTTAATAGATGTGATTTATCCATGTAAAAAAAATTTAAGATCTTTTCTGCATAAGGTGACTAATAGATAGGGATCCCACCTTCTAAATGCTTGATCTACAGGCTAAGATAAAACCCTTTTTTTTTCTAAGATCTTTCATCTCAAATTCTTTCTTTAAAAAATTTAATGCATTTTGTAGCTATATAAGACTTCCAATAATATTTAAATGGTCAACACAAATAACAATTATAATGATATCTACTTTAATTTCTTTTATAAAAGAACATAGACAAGTTGGCTCATTTCGAAGATCTTCCTTCAACAAATACTTACCAAGACAATTGTACTACATACATTAATATTGTTTTAATTCATGTATAGATTTATTTAATCTATTTGAGCAATTTTCCCGGCAAAACATTGTATCGTTCTAGGATATTAAATCCTTCAGGGATTTATGTAAATTTCACTATCAAGTGAGCCATACAAATAAACTGTAACAACATCCACTACATGCATATCAAGTTTTTCATGTATTATCAGACTAATAAGATATCTAAACGTGATTGCACCAAACCATAGAAGAGTAAGTCACTTCATAATCAATATTGGACCTTTGTTAAAACCCTTATGCTACAAGTTGTGCTTTATATCTTATGACTTCATTTTTCTCAGTTTATTTTTGTAAAAATACCCATTTATATCTTATAGGTTTAACACCTTTAGGTTTTAGGACTAGAGATCTGAAAACCTCACATTTAGCGAATGAATTCAATTACGCTTGACTTGCATCTTTCCTATTTGGCCAATCATATCTATTTCTATATTCTTCAACAAATGTAGGTTCAAGATCCTCATTTTCTATTGATATTTCAATATTAATATTATAAGAAAAAATAATTTTCACAACCATATCTTTTCGATTTCATTTTTTTCCTGCAATGACATAACCTATAGATGTATCTTCATTATCACTATTTTCAAGTACCTGAATCTCTCTTAGGGTTTTCAAATTAGTTATGTCTTTGGCTTCTTTTGCACATAAATTTTGAGTCAAATATTGACTTGAAAAGTTTGGATTCAATTTTTTATTTATAAACTTTGAGAAGAGTTACAATATCTAGATATTCTTTACAAAAAAAAAAAAAAAAAACTCATTTGATTTTTCTCTTTGATGGAGCTTCGATCCAAGGGTCATCGAGACTTGATCTTGGAAGGATGCGTTTGATGGAAAAATCCAGTTTAATAAATGGTTTTCTGTCACAGTGGAAAATTAAAATTTTGAAAGCCAAGTCGGTTTATGATATTTATAACAATAAACTTTTTTCCCGAAAACGTACATGTGCTTTGTGCAAGACGAGTCCTAAATGTTCCAGGCTTCCCACCGAACGACTTTTTCCACTATTCTCGTATCATGAATTACTTCGAGTGTGGGTTTGAACAATCACAAACCAAACACAGAACCAAAAATGATTTATCACTTTTAGTAGAAAAGTAATTCTTTTTCAATAGAAATCAGTAGAATTGTTATTCCCAAAAAATAGAATTTGTACCTAGAAAATAAATTCTCACTATTTTCTGGCAAAAAAAACAATATTGAAAACTTTTATGAACTGTTGTTAATAGCTCTACCAGTGCCATCTATTTATAGGGAAAGATAAAAAAATCCTGGTTGAATTAGTAGAACACAATTAATATTTATTTAATATAAAACTAGCCTCTTAGTTTAACTAGAAGAGAGGGGTGGCACTCCCTAGTTAAATACTGATACAGGCACGGATGGGGTGAAATTTATTAAATCTCATTCACCGAAGTTGTCAATTTTAAGTTTGGAAAATCAGCCAACTTGCAACAGCTTTTTGGATGAGATACATAGAATTCGAAGGTTTATCTCTTATATTTACAATGCACTTTGAATCCCTTGATTTTGAGTTCAAGAGATCAAGTTATTATAGTTTTACTGAAGATTGTGTGAGCAGAATTTCTAGATGGGATTATTACTGAATTACAAGTTTTGGGCTTTTAATTTTAGTTTGACTCATATTGGGTTAGATTTTTAGGCATAATTTTTATTATATATGAGCCCAATATTATATTTATTAGGTTTTATTATTTATTTATTTCGAATTTTGGATTTTTTTAAGTATTTTAAGTTATTTAGGAGTTTTATATTTCTTAGTCAACAAGAAAGCTTAGTTTAAAACTACTTCTTGTTTAGATTAATTAGAATTTTAGCATACTTGAGAGTTTTATTTGGATTTATTTAGTTAGTCTATATAAAGACCTCTTCATTGTTCATTAGATACAAAATTATTTTTGTTCATTAATAAATTTTCCAACTCTTGGAGTTATTTCTTTGTGCAAGATTGCTTTCTTGTGATTTTTAGAAACAATTTTTTTCTCAATTTTCTTCAAGGAGTCATGGGAATTCATTCTTCATCATTCAATTTGCCAATGATTATTTCTTGGAGGGTTGATTAGATTCATTAATTGAGTTTGTTGGGTTTATATCTCAAAGGGTTCAATTGGATACTTATCCATCTATCCGTCGTATCCATCAATTTATTCGATCCATCTTTCACTTTTTATTCTATCGTTTATTTATTATTTTGAATATTTATTCTTTATTCTTAAATTTCTTATTTTACTTATTTTCGTTTTTTTTATTTTCGAACAACTTAAATATGATCAAACTTGGGCGTTTTTGAGTTGTTTCCTTGTGCTAAATAAAGTGTTTCACCAAATTTACTTAAACAACCTCTAAAACAAACATATGACAAAAATCAAAAAATATTTTGTAGATGAAATTTTGTGCTGAAAATTTCCAGATAAGTTTTTTATTTATCATATAAAGAGGCTCCAGTTTAATTTTCGTGATTTTAGCACATCAAGAACACCTTGAATGAAAATTTCAAGTTGTTTTCCATTGTTTCAGATTTTTTATACTTGATAGTTTATTTTCTTTGATTCTAGCCTTAGTTTTCTTTTATTTTTACCTTTTCGTATTCTATTGCGCATTCTAACACTTTTCGGTTCTTGTGTTAATAGGTACGAAAAGAGTTGCCTTTCTTTTCTCCATGCAACTTACTTCCTTTAGAGTCAAGAGTTTTTCTTTGGCTTCTTAGAGACTTAGGTCAGCTTTGGTAGAGAGTGATCCCACATCTTTTTCAATATTATTGAGTTTGATTACTCTTTAAAAGTTACAAACGAGAAAATATTACCTTCTTTTCTTTGCCTATTAGAGTTATTTATTTCTCCTTTTGCGAGTGCATAATGGTAAGGTTTAAATTTCTTTGACCAACTTTTCTTGTTTGAGTGTTTTGATTTCAGCCTCTAATAATGGTATGCACACATAGTATGAAAGAGGAGAATAATAAATCTTGGGCAAGACATAGATGTCATATTTGTAAAAAAACCCATACGGACATGTTGTTTCCAATGTCATTCAACCTTTTATTGTTCATGGACTTGTCAAGAAAGACATTGGTACAAAACACATAGCAAGCTTTGCGAGCTTAAGCAACTTATGGTAGAGTAAAGAGAACGAGCTAGCAAGTGCATGTGGTGTGATGTGAATGACCAAAAGGACTTTGAATGTCCAACAAACTCAATGTCCTCTATATTTGATTAGATGATAAGAGTCATATGATCCTTGCAAGTCGAGGTCCATAAGTATGACACAGAGTTTATTGAAGAGTCTTCTTCTACTACTATCATTAACGATGATGATATGAATGTTGGTAAATGTGTCCATATTATAGTAAACATGTAATTGTTTTCTATGGATTTGAATGATGAATAAATAAATTTCACATTTCACTATTATGTCTTTTGTATTTTTGTCTTTCATATTTTGCATGCATAGCGAAATTGTGACAAACAAATATTAGCTCATTGATTGTCTAAGTTCAAACTGATGATAAGTGGCATTGTAAATATGTTTATATTGCAAGAAAGACAACTTACTTCAGTAGATAATCTAAACGAGTCTGTAATCTCGTAAAAGAATCAAAGTGAAGATTTGGTTCAAATACTGAAAAGGATTATTATGTTGTCTATAATTCCAATTGAAGAGATGATTAGCCTTGGCTATTGGAGTAGTTGACTCCATGGGTAGAGACATAGATGTATTCATTAGCAAAATGATACATTGGATTAGACCCAAGATGAATTAATTATGAATAATATACTTCTTAAGTGTGGGGAGGTTGTTTGTATGTTTGTGCTAAAATCTCTGAATTATTTATTGTGTTTAAATAATTTTCCCCTATCCTCCATTAGAGTGAATTCTTTTTAATTTGGAGTTTTTATTGATTTTGTTTTGGAATAATTTGTGCGTGTTTTGCATTGATTGATTTATACTTTAAGACACGAGAGAGTCAAGTACGATAAGTTATTTTTCAAAATTTTTTATTTCAGGTTGTTTCTCTGAATTGAAGTATTATCTTGAATTTTTGAATTTGCAAGTTTGACATCAAAACCATAATTTTTCTACTAACCCCCGATTTTTGGGATGTTACAATTTTAATAAGATTTAATATTAAATTTAATATAATATTTATTTTAAATATTGTATTAATTTAATATTAAAATGATTAAGTTTAATTATAGTTGAACTCTCTAAACTCTCCCTATATAAAAAGAGCCTTCAGTCATTATTTACATGTTTGAATTCAAGAGAAAGTTGTAGAAAGAATTCTTTGAAGAAATTATTTCAAAAATTTCTAGAGATAATTTTATTATTTACAACTTTTCCCAAAAGTTTAGATAAATTATTAAATTACCTCATTGGTAATTTTTGTGAAAAATTTTCTCATTCGAAGCGAGCCCACACTCGGTAGACATGAGCTTGAGGATAGCGGAGAAGATTACTTGATCGAAGCATTTATCCTAGACGAATTGAAACAGTACAATTTTGATTGAGTGTTTATTACTGTAGATATTACAACCAAGTTCTTGTTTTGGATTTTTTTTAAACTCCGATTTTTCCCTAAATTTATTTTCTGTTGCGTTTTCCAAACCCGATTTTCCAATAATGAATGAGATAGAAACTTCGGGTGACATCATTTATGAAGACAATAAGTGTGATTTTGTGCCTATTGTTGAGTTTAAATCTAGCATTGAATCTTATTTCAAAATTGGTGTCAAAGACGTTGATAGTAATAGTGAAAACCATGATGATAATGGTAGTGCACTTTGTGAACCAGAAAAAGTTGCTAGTGGGAATTGTTTTCTAGAGTCTATGAATTTGGATGAGTTAGACCTTTATTATCCTTCTAAAGAGTTGTATTCTAATGTATTCAATGTTCAAAATTTTTGTAAGAAGTTAAAGGGAAGTAAGGATGATTCATGCAAAAGGACAGAGAAAAGAAACCTTGAGCGATAAAAGTCAATTTGATGGTCTAACTTTGGTGAGTAAAAATTCGTATGAGGTAAAATAAATACTTCAGTTCACATTGAAAAAAAGAAGGAAGAAAGAACCTATACAACGAAGAGGAGTGATTATATTTTCACTAACTTTAACTTGAATTTGTCTAGTAGACTTATTTCTTTCTTTGATGAATTTGTTGATCCTTTGACAGGAGCTTAATTAACCTATTCCATCTATGATAAAGATTCTTTCTTATTCAACCAAAGACAATATTCTAGGACGAATCATTTCGAGGAAAGGGGGAATGATACATGGACAGATGGGGTGAAATTTATTAAATTCAATTCACTGAAGTTGTCAATTTTCTAAGTTTGCATAATTTCTAGATTGAGATATCTGCATAGCATTTGAAGATCTATCTCTTAGCTTCACACTATACTTTGAATCACTCAATTTTGAGTTTAGGAGCTCAAGTTATGACCGTTTTAGTGAATGCGCGAGCAGAATTTTTGGACGGAATTATTACGAAAATTACGAATTTTAGGCTTTTAATTTGAGTTTAAATCATACTGGGTTCAATTTTTAGGCTTAAATTTTATTATATATGAGCTCAATATTATATTTACTATGTTTTATTATTTTATTGTTTATTTAATCTGAATTTTGGATATTTAAAGTATTTTAAATTATTTAGGACTTTTATATTTCTTAATCAACAAAAAAAGTTCAGTTTAAAAGTACTTTTTTAAATTAATTAGAGTTTCAGTATATTGAGTTTAGTCCAATCCAATACATGTTTTTTTATTTCCTAAAATAAATATTATTAATAAATTAATTTAACCAGATAAATTAATTTTTCAATTAAATAATTTTCTCAGTCCAAACCTAATACCATTGAAGTCACGATCACTTTATTGTAAAAGAATTTATGAGAAAATATATTTAATTTTCATATTCAATGGATTCACAATGACTAATTAATTTAATTTCATTTTCAAACTTTTAATTAAATGATAATTCAAAAAACTTAAATTAATTTTCAAGCCATATTTATATACAGTGAAAAAACATATTCATTTCCGAAAATTTTCTATCTTTATCATTTCTATCATTTTCTATTCATTTGATTCTTTATGTCATTTGTATAATTCAACCTTCAACCTTTTCTAAAAATTGAAATATAAAGGAAAAAGCAAATAATAAAAAATTTAAATAAAATGTCAATTGAACAGTAGGTGGAGTAGTATACAATTTGCGCTGATTCTTCAATTGACAACAATATCGAATTTGATTCTTGAATAATCTCCCATGTTACTTATTAAAAAAAACCTCAAACAATGTATGATTTTATATTATTGTATTTGAGTATAAGATTGATATGTTATTTGTGGACCATTTCTATTAAGTTTTTAAGCGATAAGTTAATGATGTCTTGGCATTATTGGTTAAAGTAGATGCTTTGAGTCTTTGAACATTTAAATTTTAATCTCGCTATATGTAATTATAATGTGTGAGTCTTTAATTTTATATTTATAAGTAATGTATGAGTTTTGTTGAATTCTTTCTAATTTTATCTAATTATTTTTAATTCATCACTTATTATATTTTATAATGGTTCGATTCTACGTTATAATTACTCATTGAATTCCATTTGTAACTGTAAAAAACTTTAAAAAGAAAAATTTTCAAGCGATAATAACCGTGGGATTCTTTCAACAATTACTTGACCATTAGATTTAGCATTATTCTCTGTATCCCTGCTCACAGAAAATCAGAGTATCTAAGCTTCTTAAAAGCCTCCACGTCAATGGAAATCTTGTGGGCCCCATATTTACCATAAAAAAAACTTCATTTTGTTTCAACCGTGGATTAAACCAAATCTAGGAAGTCCTTTTCTTTTTTTTTTTTTAATAATTATTATCTCCCCTCATCTCACCGAAAAAAAAAAAAAAAAAAAAGGGAAAACGAAAAGTACCAGACTCTCGTATTTGTAACACACTAAAACAGCATCTGTTTATTGTTCGATGCTGGCAACAAAAACCCTAATTTAATCAGCATCGATTCACGATGGGCCGCAAGCCCTAATACCTTTACCGTCGGCTACTTTTTCTCTGATACATGTATGGAATCAGAGAAAATCCTACTTTCCCGAGAAAACCCTAGAAAATTTTCATCTTTTTCCTAAACCAATAGCAACAGTAGCAATAGCAGCATGGCCATATCCAATGAACTAGCCCAAAAGCAACTACCGTCGATATCGGAACGGTTCAAGGCTTTATTGAAGCAACGGGAAGATGAGCTCAAGGTTTCCGGCGGTGTTGCTGATGATGATGGGGCAACGCCGACTACGGAGGAGATTGTTCAGCTTTACGAGGTTGTGTTATCGGAACTAACTTTCAATTCGAAGCCCATAATTACTGATCTCACGATCATTGCCGGTGAACAGCGAGAGCACGGCGAAGGCATTGCCGATGCTATTTGCGCACGAATTATTGAGGTTAGTTAAAATTAGGTTTTCCGCTGTACCTGCCAAGTAATTTGAACATTTAAAAAATTAATTTCAAATTTATTGCTTTCAGGTTCCAGTAGAGCAAAAACTTCCTTCGTTATATCTATTAGATAGCATTGTAAAAAATATTGGCCGAGAATATGTTAGGTATTTCTCTTCCCGTTTGCCAGAGGTGAGTCATTGCCAATCTTTTTGATGAAGTTCTTTTCTTTTCTATTAGCTTGATATAGATTATCTTATTTTATTTTATTTTTCATTCTTAGGTATTTTGTGAGGCATACAGGCAAGTTAATCCTAACTTGCATCCTGCAATGCGACATCTATTTGGCACATGGTCAACAGTTTTTCCGCCTTCCGTGCTACGTAAAATCGAGATGCAATTGCAATTTTCTCAAACGGGGAACCAACAATCTTCTGGAGTAACTTCCTTGCAGTCTTCTGAATCACCTCGTCCAACACATGGCATACATGTTAATCCTAAGTACTTACGGCAGTTGGAACAACAGTCAGGTGCAGATAGTGTAAGCTTTCTAATGGAAAACTCTGTTCTTCACATCTTCTATTTTATTGGAATATATGCTCTGTTCTGTAGTCTTATGCACATTCACTATTTAGGATATCACCGCAAATCATGTTCTTTTGAGAATTTGTTTGAATCAGATGTTGCTAGCAGTTATAGATCCTTCTGGACAGAATTGCTTTTGGTACTGATGGACAGTTACAAGCTGAATTGGATTTTGATCACCAGGGATAGGCTGGATTGAGGGGTAGAGTTGCCAGAATGTTAATGACAATTGATATATTAGGATTTCTTTGGTTAAGTTATTTGCTGAAATTACTTGGAGCATCATTATGAGATCAGAGCTTAACATGGGCTTGCATCAAGTGAAATTACTTTAAGAAACTTGCAAATAGAAAACCAAACTCTACTGGTACAACCAGGTTATTAACTTATTATTCTGATTTTTTGGGAATACAGTGGGGAAGTTTTATGTCGTTTACGCTGTACTTGAATGTTTTTGGTGACTAAAAGAGTTTCCTTTTCCGTTCCCCTTCCTTTTCCTTTCCAACTTTGTCTTGAGCCTTGTGCTTCTTTTTCTTGTTAAATTTTCTTTAGAATGCTTGACATGAACTGCATGCTCTCTTGCTAGTGATTAGGATTTTTAGCTTCCCTGACTGATAAACATGTTGAGAAATCTTTTTAAAACATCTATTTGTCATGTATGCATGCATGTATGTATTCATGCCTGCTTTGTTCAGAATGGCATCTGAATTGTGAAATGTTTTCAATCATTGCAGAATACGCAGCATGTAAGAGGCATGTCTACTGGTCAAAAATTGTATGGTCAAAAACATACCATTGCATATGATGAATTTGATTCTGATCACACGGAGGTTCCATCCTCACATGTTGGTGTGCAAAGATTGAGCTCAACTGGAAATGTTGGCCGTACTTCTCTTGCAATTGGGGCTAATAAATCACAACTTTCTTCAGCTTCTAGAGTTTCAAGACCCTTCTCACCATCAAGGATTGGATCTGATAGACTTTTATCATCAGAAGTTGATGATCTTCCATCAGATGATTCTCCTAGAAGGTTTGCAGAGGTAGCCTCTCCATCTCGTCCTCCTGTCTTTGATTTTGGACGTGGAAGAGGAACCATCAGAGATGAGGAAACAAGGGAGTGGCCAAGGAAGCACTTTTATGGCGATTACCGTAATTGTTCTGAAAGTTCTTTAAATGCATACAAGCTTAGTAATGGAAATGAGCGCCAAACACTCAGGGCTTTAATAGATGCATATGGTAATGATAGAGGACAAGGAATGTCTAACAGCAAGCCTGTACAAGTTGAGCGGCTGGATGTAAATGGCATGGGCAATAAGGTGACTCCAAGATCATGGCAGAATACTGAAGAGGAAGAGTTTGATTGGGAAGATATGAGCCCGACATTAGCAGACCGAAGGAGCAATGAATTTTCAGTGTCATCTGTTTCCACTTTTGGAAGCATTGGAGCAAGACCTGCTGGATTAGAATCTAATAGGAGCAGTCACTCTAATCAAACTCAGCTGGCCCTTGATGAATCTTCAACAACTCCTGAAGATGCAGTCCCTTCACTGAGTGTATGCTAGTTCAACTTTTATCTGTTCCCTTTGTTGTTCAAGCATCCTCTTTAGTATTAGTTCAACTCAAGTTATATTTGTACTAGGAGAAGTTTGCTTCCTCCCCCCCTTTTTTCTACTTTATGTAGACTGGTGGATGTTTCTAGTTTCCATCACTGTTGATATTTGCTATACCCAACCCCTAACTTAATTTTTTGTAGTTGATTCAACAATAAAATCTTATAAATCATGAGGTTTTGTGTACTGCTGCAGCCTGTTCAAATTTCTATGCTTTTTATTTCTCTGTTGTCCAGTCCATTCTGGATTTCAGGACACTGTTTTCTTTATTAAGTTCTAGAGTTGCGGCGTCTATCTTATGTATTTAAAACTTGTATAGTTGGTTGACTTTTCCATTTCATTATGTTTTCTGCAGTCTGGTCATCAGATTCAACGGCCGCGTTATCCTCAGGATGCTTGGAGTAACTCATATCCTTTTTCCCAGTCATCACACCAGCTTCATGCCAAAGGAAGAGGAAGGGATTTCCGGATGCCCTTTTCAGCTAGTGGTATATCCTCATTAGGTGGTGACAAAAATGTCCCTCTTATTGAGAAATTGCCTGAGGGTGGTTCACAATTTGTTAGGCCTCCAGCTCTTGTTCCAAGATCTGGTTCTTCTAGCCTTGACACTGTTACTGTTGGAGCTCAACCAGCCATGTTACCTTTGACTGCTGGGGCATGGCCTCCAGTAAATGTTCATAAATCTCAGCCGCCAACTGCGCACACTAACTATTCACTGCAGCAGCATGGTAGGAGTCACTTTGATTCTTTGAATCCTATCAATGCTGCCATGAATCAGGGTCAAAACAAACATCCATATATGCCTGAGCAATTTGATAATTTTGAAAGCAAGGAGCAAAGTTTGACAACAGTGCCACAATTGCCTGGACAACGCCCTGCATTGCAACAGCGAAATTCGTTGCATGGATCTTTGCAGCCACACTTTCCCCCTCATGAGGCTCGAGATAGTTTTCTTTCATCCTCAACAGGACCTTTACCACCTCGCTTATTGGCACCATCCATGAATCATGGCTACTCTCCCCAAAGGCATGGTGCCGGCATCAGTATGGTCCCATCTAATCCAGTGCCTGTTGCACAACCTCCTTTATCAATCCCAAACATGCCAACTGGCTCATTGCATTTGCAGGGGGGAGCCATGCCACCTCTCCCTCCTGGTCCTCGTCCGGCATCTCAAATGATGCCTGCCGCCCGAAATGCTGGTCCACTGCTCCCTAACCAACCTCAGGGCGGTCCATTCACTGGTTTGATAAGTTCCCTCATGGCTCAAGGTTTGATTTCATTGACAAAACCAACTCCAATACAGGTACTTATCTCGATGATGTTCTTCTGTAGTTATATTTATTTGTATTTCCTGTCCAATAAGATTGTATCACAATGAAGCAATCTATTTTGTAGGATTCTGTGGGACTTGAGTTTGATGCAGACCTCCTCAAGGTGCGACATGAGTCTGCTATAAGTGCTTTATATGCTGATCTTCCAAGGCAGTGCACAACATGTGGCCTTCGGTTCAAGTTCCAAGAGGAGCATAGTACTCATATGGATTGGCATGTGACAAGAAACCGGATGTCTAAGAACCGTAAGCAGAAACCTTCTCGGAAGTGGTTTGTAAGTGCTAGTATGTGGCTTAGTGGTGCAGAAGCTCTGGGAACTGATGCAGTTCCTGGGTTTTTACCCACTGAGGATATTGTAGAAAAGAAAGATGATGAAGAACTGGCAGTTCCTGCTGATGAAGATCAGAACTTATGTGCATTATGTGGTGAACCCTTCGATGATTTTTATAGTGATGAAACAGAGGAGTGGATGTATAGGGGGGCTGTCTACATGAATGCACCCAGTGGGTCAGTTGAAGGCATTGATAGATCGCAGTTAGGTCCCATAGTGCATGCTAAATGCAGGTCAGAGTCTAGTGTGGTTCCCCCTGAAGATTTTGTACGGTATGATGGGGTATGTATTTTTATTTTTGCCTCCAAATTGCATTGCCATTCCAATATTATCTTTAATAGACCATTCATGTTATTTCATAATCTTAATCAAATCCATTCAGTCTGAAAAGCAATTTGTGTGTTAATGTTTGGAGAGCAAAATTGTTCTGGAATTGAATTCTGATAATATTTAGATGTGAACATGGACAGAAAACTTCTGTATTATATATTTTAGCATTAAATTGTGAGAGTTCAGTCGGCTGTATGAAGGGAGACAAGTTCATCTCTGGCTTGTTCGTATCAGGAATACAGAATTTTGAGTTATACATCAAGATTATAAGTGCATTTAGTGGTTCTTGTTTCCTGCAATTATAGACATGTTTTTAACATTCTTATTCCCTTGCTTTCGGGAATGCTGAGAGGATGTCCTGGCAGGCTGAGTTCTATAAATATATATCTTGTTGTTTTTGTCTTATATGTTGTTCTTCTCGTGACTTGCAGGGAAATCCTGAGGACAGTAGTCAAAGAAAAAGATTGCGGAGTTAAACTTTATTAGATCGGCTTCTTAGCTTATGTATAACTTGGTTTGAGTTTCATGTTAGTCGTATGCTCTTTCTAAGTTTTATCTTAGTGCTGGTGGTTGCAGTAGCTTGGCGAGATGCCAAAACCATGTACATGTATAGTTGAACTTGTACCATGCACATTATCTTGCAGCAAAAAAGGTTACAGATTCCATCGGAGCCTTAATTTTGTTGCATTCTCCTTGTTTCTTTCCTGCAAAAACGCATCCAGAGGAACCCTTTTAAACATTCCTTTATCGTGTCGCAGCTAGAATCGTTAAAATGTTATATGGGGAGTATTGGTTTCATTCGTCCACCGTGACTGTTTTGAGTTTTGACCATGTATGTAGTTCCCAAACTTGCTTTGGAGGAGTTCGCAATATTTAACTTTTGTTTTCGTTTTTGTTTTTGGTTCTTGTGGTATTATGCAGGGTCTCATGTCACCTTCAATTTGCAGATACCGTTAGAAAGGCTCTCTTTCTGATTGAAGCAGCAACAGATTCAAATTCCTTCTCCCCTAGGTTTCGAAATTTTCATGTAACGTTTTGGCTGGGAGTTTAGATTTGGTTGATTTTGTTTCCGGAAACTGAATTGTTGAATTTTTCATAATTCCTTATAATTGAAGTTTATGTTTATTAAAATAATTGTCTCCTGCTAATACTAGTTCGTACTAGCGTTTAGAGCTTTTGCTAAAATAATACGGGAAAAAAGTTATTCGATTAAAGATTAGTGATGAAGTGATTCCAATCATAAACCAATTAAAAATTTGATTAATGATATAGTTACAAAGAACACAAATATTATTCTCACGAAGATTAGAAGTATTAGTAATTATCTTCTTTCTAATTAAACCGATAAATTGGAGTGATTGATTAAAAATTAAAATTAACTAATTAAAGAAACTAAAGAATACGTTAAAGAACAAATCGGAAATAATCGAGTAAACAAAAGAAGTGAAACAATACTCAAGAAAAAATTCACTTAGACTACATTTGTCATTATTAATTTAAATTATGCAATTTTTTCACTTAGTATCTTGATCCGTAAAATTCCCTAAATAATACTAATATCTCTCTTCAAGACTAAAGCAACTTACTCTGGATCCCTTATTAAAACTCTTATTAAATTTCTTTTTAATTAAGACCTCTATTATCACATTAACTCAATTTATGGATCTCCTATTATATTTAACTCTAATCTTGTAGATTTATATTGTCCTATTTCAAGGATTACATGCAACTCCACTCAATTATTCTAGATTTACTCTTAAACAGGGTATATTCCTTCTCTGATTTAAGCACATCAAACACGGATCAATAGTCTAGAAATATTAAAATAAAAATTAAGTACACATAATTGAGAACAAGATCCAATTATTTATTGTGTAAAAATAGAAATCAAATAACAGAATCCATCTTAGGGTTCATCTCCCTGGGTATTTAGAAAATTAGTTTATAATCGCAAATAAAAACATCTCAAAGACAATATAACCACAAGAAATAAGAAAACCCATAATAAACTTCAAAAGAAATCAAAAGGAGATCTTCAATCTTGGTGGAAATCTACTTCAAAGTCCGCTTCATTGGTGTTTTCTGAGTTATTTTCTTTAATATTCTCTGACAACTTACTCCCATATTCTTATCTTTGTCATATATAGGTTTTAAAATACCCGAAGAACCTAAAAAAATTACGTTTTCCCGCGTTTCTGGGGTGCAGTTTGTGATTTCCACACGGTCTGGCACATGGCCGTGTGGCAGCCCTTGTAGATCACACAGCCGTCTATCCAGCCTGTGTGGAATCGATCAACCCGTGTGGATCCTAAAATTTGCTCCGATTTCTGCACGTTTTTCGCTCATTTTACTCCCGAATGCTCTCTTAAGTATAGAAACACGAATTTAAAGGATTAATAGTATAAAATTAACCATGTTAAATCGAATAATCATCCAAAAATACATTAAGAATGAGGCTAAACATGTTACCTTTGGCATTTATCAAATATCCCCACACTTAAGCGTCTGATTATCCTCAAGCAAAATCCTCAATCCACATTCAAATTAATTTTTTCTCAATTTTTCATTTTCATCAATAATGTTTTAAGATAATTTGCAAACAATCATGCATTGGAAATTCAACCAAAAGGAAACTAAAGATTCAAGCAATCCAAGCCTAATTTTTTAAAGCACAAAAAACGTATGTGTCTCCCCTTATCTAAATAATTACCTTAAATTCAAAACCAACAAGAATTGACATCCTCACTAAGATTCACTCAAGCACTCAAAGTGTTTAAGGTTCAAATATTGTGCATTCAACAGTCGAATGAGAACTTGCTTAAAAATTGAATCTCCACCACTATAGAATGAGATGACAACCAATCAAGAGGTCTTTAGAAGGTTGTAATAGGGCTTAGGTTAAGGGTATGGAAAAGGCCAGAAGAGTTGGTTACAATCGAGATCGAGTTGATAAATTACCAAACTAGAAAATCAGTTGCTGATTTAAAAGAAACTACATTAGTAAGAATACTCACAAATGGAAATAAGCTTTTCAACAGAATATGAAACTAATTATTCAAGCTCAATCAAATATTTTTTTGATATATATATTCTCTTTTTATTGAATTTTTTTTAAAAAACAAAATAAAATTCAACAATTCAAATAATGAAACATAGTTAGGCAACTAATCAAATCAAATCTTGATAAAAAGGGAGTCAATAAAAAGGATAATTTTATAATATAGATATGAGTTATGGGTTAACATTAACGGGTTAGAAAAAAATGTGTTAGGATCAACGGGGTTTACTAAGGGTTAATTCAATAGGTAAACTTTTTACAGGTTAAGTGGGTTAAATCTTAAGTGCCTCTATCATCTCAGTATATCAAATCAATAATATTGTCTCGACATGCATAATCGAAGCAAATTCTAGAACAACAAATCAAGTCGACGTATTCACAATGAAAATAAAATGAGCACAAAAAATATATGCTTTATAGGCTAAAAGCTCACAAAAAAGTATAGTTTTGATGTCAAACTTGCAAATTCAAAAATTCAAGATAATACTTCAATTCAGGGAGACAACCTAAAACAAAAATTTCTTAAAAACAACTTATAATGCTTGACTCTCTCGTGTCTTAAAGTATAAATCAATCAATGCACAAACACCCACAAATTATTCCAAAACAAAATCAATAAAAACTCTAAATTAAAAGGAATTCACTCTAATGGAGGGTATGAGAAAATTACTTAAACACAGTAAATAATTCAGAGATTTTATCACAAACATACAAACAACCTCCCCACGTTTAAGATGTACATTATTCTTAATGTACAAACAAATATAATCATAGAAGAAGCATAATATCATAAGGGAGGAAGGGAATTGAAATTGCCCTGAATTTGGATGAATTCATCGGAATATTGAAAACCAGAATAGTGAGCGATTCTGAATGAAGTGCATGTTTTCGAGCAACCTAATAAAAAAATAGATAAAAATGAATAAGAAGATAAGAGATAAAAAAATAGAAAAAAAACCGACAAAATAATAAAATTACAATGCATAATAAAATAAAAACAAAAACAAAAGACAAAAGACAAAAAACAAAAAAACAAAAAACAACAAACAAAAAAATAGAAATAAAAAAATATAAAACTAAATAAAATCAATTTGGTTGGGGTATTAATGAAATAAAAGAATAAATTAAGGAAAGAAAAAAAAACTAGATTTAAAAAGGAAAAAAAATACATGGCCATGTACCAGGCAATGTGAGCCACATGGCCGTGTGGACAGGCCGTGTGCTCTACACGGCCGTGTGGAATCACTCAGACCGTGTGTGATTCAAAAATAGAGAAAATAAGCCTAGTTATGCGATGCTCCTTCGCTTCTCCCACGCCCGTGTGAGAGCTCGTGTGAGCCACACAGTCTACCACATGGCCGTGTATCCAGACCGTGTGTCCCACATGGCTGTGTGCCCATGTCTTGTAACTCTCTGTGCTAGTGTGGGTCAAATTAAAATTGAAAATTTTAGCTCCAGTATGCACACAGCTTAAGACACGGCCGTGTGAATCACCCTAGACCATGTGAACCATTTTTTTTTAGTTCAAATTTTTTTCTTTTTTTTTTTCAATTTTTAATTTTTTTCAAAATTTCTAAGGTAATAAAAATAAATGTACTATTTTTTTTTCAATTTTTTTAAAAAGTTCTTTTTTCAAATTTAAAAAAAAATGATAATGAATGAAAGTTTTTTTTTTCTTTTTTCAATTTTTTTAGAAAGTAAAATAAGTAAATTATACAAAAACACACGGGTTGCCTCCTGAGAAGTGCTTATTTAGAGTCTAAGCTTGACTTTCCTTTCTAAGCTCACAAGTAAGGCGAATTTTGGAGCCGAAGCTCCTCTAGCTAGATATCAGTTTTACCACCAAAATAAGGTTTGAGACAAGTATTATTTACCTGAACGTGCCAAATTCAGGATGTGTTACCTCAATTGTATCGTATAGAAATACAATTTTTACCACGCATGGGTTGGACCTTCTTGATTAAACTCAGAAGGAAAAATTTGTGGATCCGATTTGTCTAAGAGCACTTTGTCCCAACTTTGAATTGGTTCATTCTCTTTACATGCACATTATGGTGTTGTTTTGTTACTTCCTTTTGCTTTCTCGGTTTCTCATCAACTTACGTTCGCCATTCATCTAGTTCGTTGAGCTATACCATTCGATATTCACTTGTCCCTCGAGTTTTATCACTTAGAATAAAATATGGCTCCAACATGTTTCCATGATGGATTTCCTACAAAGAATGTTGAGTCACATGATTACTAAAATTAACAGAAATATTAGTATCATCTCGCTCACTAGGGACTTTCACAAAATCACATGCTTGAAGAGTAATATTTTCATCATCTACATGAAGCACAAGTTCACCAGCACCTATATCAATAACAATTCTAGCAGTGGCTAAAAATGGTCGACCTAATGTAATACCCCTAACCCATTTCCGGCGCCAGTCTAGGGTTATAGAGCATTACCGTAAAAATTAGAACAATTAACATCTAAACAATTTAATAATGCTATTCAATAATAATTATTTAAACCTCATACAAATCCAACAAACATACATATTAAATTAAACTTTCGAGGCCCTAAAAATAGTTTGGGATCAAAATGAGACTAATTTGAAATAGTTCAAAAAATCTAAGAACTCTCTAGGGACTCTCACAAAATCATGTGCTTGAAGAGTAATATTTTCATCACCTACACGAAGCACAAGTTCACTAGTACCCATATCAATAACAGCTCTAGCAGTGGCTAAAAAGGGTCGACCTAATGTAACACCCCTGACCCGTTTCCGTCGCCGGTCTAGAGTTACGGAGCATTACCGTAAAAATCAGAACAATTAACATCTAAATAGTTTAATAATGCTATTCACTATTAATTATTTAAACCTCATATAAATCCAACAAACATACACATTTGGGCCTTAAATTGAACTTTCAAGGCCCTAAAAATAGTTCAGAATCAAAACGGGACTAGTTTGAAATAATTCAAAAAATCTAAGGAAAAATTAAAAATTTAGTAAACAGGGATCAAACGACCGTCTGTGGCCAGGTTGTATGACATAGCCCAGATAGTGTAGTGTTCGAACAATGAGACATACGACCATGTCCTAACTCGTGTCTTAAACCGTGTAATTCACTGACTTAGATCACACGACTGTATCGTAGGTCGTGTAACTCTCTGACTTGATACACACGGCTGTGTCGCAGACTGTGTAAATCACTGACTTGATACACACTGCCGTGTCGCGGATCGTGTGCGAAACCGTGTGACTCACTAACCTGATACACATGGTCGTGTCGCAGAACATGTGATAAGTATACCTGAAATAAATAGTGACACACGACCGTGTGATAGCCCGTTTCCTAGGCCGTGTGCTCCATAATTTGTCCCTAAAACAAACCATTTTAAGTCCAAAACTTGCCCAACAATATACTCCTTTTTTACATACATTCAATAGACCTAAACATTTTTCAAACACATATAAACATACCAATTCAATCAACCTAATAGTTCTAACCAATATTCCATTCAAAGGCACCTCCAAAACATGCCAAGTCAAAATCATTCTATCACAAAACTATGATGCCAAGTTTCAACCACATAACATAGTTATAAAAGAGCTACTTATTGTCAAGCATTACCCTTACAACATATCATTTTTAGATAGGCATACCAAAGTGACCATAGTCATAAGAGTTTTAACATATACAAGCCAAACTAACCATATATTTATATAATCATTACAAGAGAAACCAACATATCAAAATGCTTCATTGCCAAAAATCTCTATACGTTTCATTTATAACCTTGACCAAGATAACTTAGAACTACCAAAGTGATTGCTAGATAGTGTGATATAACTCCAACAAGCTTCCAACAATTCAAGCTTTTGACAATCTACGAAATAGAGGAAAAATAACTACGTAAGCAATTAGTGCTTAGTAAGCTCGTATAAATTCAAACATAACTTACCTTTCTTAAGCTCAATTTATAAAATATGCATAACATCATTACTATGCTTATAAGCTAAATAAACTCCTATAGACACCACCAAACTCACAAGTCAGTAAGTTCATACATAATACATATCAGTTCAACCATATCATAAGTAAATTTCCATGTACATACCATTCATCACATATCCATTTAGTTCCCTTCAATTCATATGCATTCATCAAATTTAACTTTCATAAGATTATGAAAAATTATCCATTTGTATACATGCCTTGTGATTAACCTTTACTTACCCATTGAACCGTTTAGAATTACATTGGATACTCGAGAATGCTCACACATAGTGTGCCTTTCCATATAATCGTAACCTTTCCTTTTCAATAATGCTCACACGAGCTGTGAAATGGGCCTGCTCACACGAGCTGTGCATCGAAATGTTAGCTACACAATGCTGCTCACATAAGCTGTGTAGAATCTGTAACAAATGTTAGACCTCAGCCATCGGTAGGACATTCAAGACCAGCACCCGAAACATGAAATCCCTAATGACATATCATTTGTATCCTACAAATTCTTAAGGTTCAAACAAGACCTTTGCATATATTTGAATCCTTTAATATCATTATTTTGTACCCTTCAACACATGCTTCACGAAATATACATTTTCTCAAATGCCAACTTAAAATATTCCAATGATACAATTTAATCCACTATATCAATTACTGAATAAACTCAATCAAGATTAAAACACATAATTACTTATAATAACTCATTTTAAACATCACATGACAATGTTAATCTCTATACGAACTTACCTCAATCACCACGGTTGTTACAGTAAAATTAACAACTAAACCGAGATTTTCGCCTTTCCCCGATTCAAATCATGTTGTCGTTTATCTTGATCTAAATAGATAATTTCATTCAATTAAGTACTTCAAATAACCTCAAGTGTTCAATTCAATCAATAATTCATATTATCATGAAGTTACATAGTTATCCCTCCTATTTTAACTTTTTTCACAACTTGGTCCTTAAGTTTGTAACTTGAAATTTAACCATTTTAACTTAAACCCATGATAACCGATTATTCCCTAAGCGTAAATAGTCTACATTTTTCCATTACTTCATACAATTTACATGAAGGTCTTCAATTAAGCAATTTAATCCCTAAACCTTACATTCATAAAAATCCACTTAACAAATCATGGTCATTTAACAATAAAAATTAATAAACTATCAATTAACATCACAAATACATTAATTTCATTCATGGCATATCCCTCAACCTTAAACAGTTTTTCAAATTAACCCCTAGGCTAACTAGGTTAAGCTAAAACGAGCTCAATCAAAAACATAAAAATCACCAAGAATAAGTGATAATTACCTATCATGCAAAGAAAAATCCCCTTAGTCGAACCAAAACTTAACAATGGTGTTTATTTTATTTAATTTTTCGGTGGTAGCCAGAGAATATGGCAACTCCTTCCTATTTGGTTGTTTTGTTTCAATTTTAATTGTAATACCCCAAACCCGGCCTAGACGTTAAGGTCGAATTTGGCGATATCACATGGAATAGGATTTGAAATCGAATTATCAATTTAAAACTGTTCCATTTATTAAATTCTATTTATCTCTCATCAATTTCATAATTATTTTCTCGTTAATTTGATTCATTTAAAAACATATTCTGTAGCGAAAGATTTTAAAACCGTGATATTTAAAGAAAACCGTAGACATGTGGAATAATAGGAAATAAAAATCATAAATAGAATTTACGCAGTTCAATAGACATGTGGTCACCATTGAGTCCTCCGCCGCACCGATCCGTCTAAGACTGGGGATTACCTGTACAGATAAAATAAAAAGCGGTGAGTTTACGTAAACTCAGTGTGTAATCCCCACAGAAGATTGCATACAGTTAAACAATAGTTATCAGTCAAATGCAGTTTGAGGCCTAAGCTCATTATAGATTCAGATTTAGTTTAGGCCTTAGCTCATTCAGATACAGTCTCAGATATAAATTAGGGCCTTAGCCCATCTCAGATACAGTATGCATATAGTAACAGAAATCAGTATCCTACCCACCAGCCTCTACAAACCATCTCCGACCATCTCTACACACCATGTGGGGTTTAAAACACCCACCAAGCCCTACACACCAAGTCATACCGAATGCGGCACATATCAGTAATATTGCAGCTGAGCTGCCAGACAATAGGCATGAAAGCCTTTCAGTACACTTCCTTCAATAATCAATCATCCCATGCAACTAAACATGCTCAATGCAGACATACAGGAATACATGCTTACATGCTAAAATCTAGTTATCAGTCATACATACGGATCAGTAAACATGCATAAATTTAACATGCTCAATACATACATTATATATTTAGATCACACAATTTAGGGTCTAAGTAGCGCTTACCGACCTTACAGTAGGTTCACAGTCGACTTGGGCGACCTGTGCAACCCTAGGAAACATTTTAGCTAAATAGGCCCACATGCCCATATGGTTTGCTCGTGTGGGCCCACACGCCCAGATTGGCCTAGCTCTTGTGGATCACACATCCTTGTGGCCCACACGTTCAGTTCGGTTTAGCCCGTGTGGCCCCAGCCATCACACAGCCGTGCGCAAGCCTTCTTCAATCACACGCCGTGTTACCGCACACGGCCTACCACACAGGCGACCGTACGCCCGTATGGCATCGACAGTTTGCAATCTCGACTTTTGCTGAATCTCGTTTTCTGCTTTTTCAGGTACACACACCTAGTTCGATTTTGATGCTAAAGCCGTCCCAAGACCACCAGAACCTATAATTGTCAAACCAAAGCCCCAAATTTAGGCTTAGATCATGATAATCTGAAATTACAAAACTAGCTAGAATTCGATTTGGATGCTCAACACTTACCCCAACCCTTAGAACAACTGACTACGATTCAGCGCAAGCAAAGTCACAATCTTTTCGGGTTGCTGCTGTCAATACAATAGTTTCGTTACTAAATAAGAAAAAAAAAGTCATTCTAATGATTCAAATAAGAACTCCCTACTCAATCAAAAACATTACCATCACTTACCAATACTACGTATATCGTGCACAGAGAAACGGTATTTTGAGAAAAAAAGATGATGCAGCATGAAGAGAAAGAGATAACGGAAGAGGAAGAAAAGGGAAAAGAAACCGTGAAGGAAGAGGAGAAGAGATTTTTGACGTCAAAATTATTTTTAGGGATTTTGGAAAAATAAAATTATCCCTTAATCCCTCAATTTACTCCACTAATCTCACTATCAACCACTACTAAATCTTTTCGTTCTACCAAAACTCTACAAGCCAATAGAACAAAAAATATTAGCAATCACGCTTGTACAAGGATTCGAACACAAGACCTCCAGCAAACCCACACTCCTCTTAACTATCAGAACAGCAAACCCATTCTGATATGTTTTACAATTATTTCAATATAAGCCCAATAAGCAAGTAAAAAGCTTAAGTCATAAATATTCCAAAATTTACCAAAGGTAAGGCTCGAACCTAGGACCTCTCAGACACTCCCAAAACACTTAACCACTGAAGCAGATACACATTTATCACATTTTAACAGAAACAAAAATAAGAATTTTGGGGCGTTACAAATCTACCCCCTAAAAGAAAATTTCGACCTCGAAATTTACTTGATCAAAACAAATGAGGATACTACTGACGCATCGCATCCTTAGGCTCCAACGTTGCCTCCTCAGTGCTATGATTGTAACACCCCAAACTCGGCCTAAACGATACAACCGGATCTGGCATGTCACATGAAAGGAATGTTTAAAAACTGTGCGTTCGTTAAAAAGCTCGTATTCTTTATAGTTGTTGTGAAAAATCGAGTTTAAGTAATTTTGAATAAGAAACAGTTTATTATCATTTTAGGAAAATCCCATATTGATCATTTAATAATAAGTAGTAACCAAATTGAAAGCTGAAACCAAATAAAATACCCAAGGCCTTATTACATAACAAAAACCCAAATAAAAATAAGTCCAAATAAAAGAAACAAATTTACGAGTAAACATATGTATGGCCTCCACGAGTCCACCTCAACTCCCAAATCCGCGATCTAATGATTACCTGCAAAATTTAACTAAGGGGTGAGTCATCGAGACTCAGTGTGTAAATCCTCATCCAACGGTGTTAAACCTTTACACAATTTCATATGAAAATATACATGTCATGCAACCCAAAACCTAACCATCCGAAACTCCCAATTCTACCCCGTGTGGTACCAAACCACTGGTGGTGCCAAACCACTGGTGACCCAAAGTCACAAATAACATATGTGGTACCAAACCACTGATGGTGCCAAACCACTGGTGACCCAAAGTCACAAATAATCATATGTGGGGCCAACCCACTTTGTGGTACCAAACCACTGGTGACGATCCCTTTTTATATAATGTGGGGCCAACCCACTGTGGTTCTAAGCCACTGGGACGAGTCACAAAGATAAATGTATGTGGTACCAAACCACTGGTGGTGCCAAACCACTGGTGACCCAAAGTCACAAATAACATATGTGGTACCAAATCACTGAGACTTAGTCACAAAATAAGGAGAAGTAGGGCCAACCCACTGTGTGATACCAAATCACTGGTGACAGTCTGATAGATCATACTTCCCCCTCCTTTCATCATACCCATGCACTATGACATAATAATTCGTGTATGCAGTATGTCATGTATGCTAGACATATATCAAATATAAGTATAACATGAATTACCATCATAATCAGATAGACATAAAACAACATAATCACGCTAATCAACCTCTAAAGGTATAACCGTGTTTTTACCTACCAAAGGTATTTCCGTAATTTACCTTTCAGGGGTATTTTGGTAATTTACCCACTAAGGGTATTTCAATAATTTCGTACCTGGAATGGCCTTTTCGAAGGCCCAATGTCGCCCCTAGCGACTCAACTACCATTTCCGGTCTTTACCGGACTGTTGGGCCTAAAACTTGATTTCGGCCCATTTGGGCCCACACGCTCGTGTGGCCCACCTAACACAAATCTAGCCACGTATATAAGTTCCATCTAGTCTAGTTCACTATATACTACATCATCATACAATTATTCTATTGGGCCCATGGGCCCATTGGGCCCATCGCAGCCTAAGTAGCCCTAACCCACAAGAATACTACTGATGGCCTCAACTATCACGTCGAAGCCCCACACGTACGCTCACACGCTCGTGTGGCTACTATTACCGTGATCGGCGCTTCGGCATTTGCCGCTCTACAATAGAGTAGAGAGAGTTACACACCTGATAGAAGTCTGGTGTTAAACTGCGCTGCGACCACTCCTGTGCCCAAACGCCCACCAAGGTATGTTAACTCTCCTCCTGGAATGCTCTTTATATAGCTAGCTTCTCACCTTCCTTCTTTGTATCTTTTCGATGTGGGATCCTTCCGTCAGCAGAGTTTAAATCCAACTCAAACTCTTCCCGTCCAATTCGCAAAAATAAATACTCCCTTGCTTTTCATGAGATTCGAACCCAGGCTCCCTTGCAACATAATCCATGCCACTAACCACTTGGCCACAAGCTCCTCTTGTGTCTTAAACCATGTGCAACTAAATATAAATCTATAGCCCAATTCTAAGGTCCATGTAAAAAGAAAACCAAAATGCAAAAGCCAAGACTTGAACCTTGGACCTCCTTCCTTCCTTGTGGCGTCACCCCCTTGCCTCTTATGTGTCGCGTCACTTTGCCACTACACCACACACTCCACTTGTGTCATTTTCCTCCACATTTTATTCTTAAGGCCTACTCGCCAACTTCCGGGGTTTTTCACCTAAAACCAAAATTTCCCCAAAACCAAAAGTTCGATCCCTGACTTCATGAAGCCCTCTAACCTTCCAAAATCACTTACCTAATAAGTCTAACTTGCATTAATGCCGTTCTCAAAAATTTTAAACGCTACTACGCCTAAGGCCCATTGGGCCCAATCCTACTAGGCCCAATTTCGGGATGTTACAATGATTCTGCCACAACATCTTTACTAAAGGGATAGACTTCTTCCGAAGAACCTTTACATCGCGATCTAGAATCTGAACTATTTAACTAACAATTAAATTGCATGATTCCATAAATGTCCACTTATCTTAGGTATGGCATAATTGTTAACTAAGTTCATAAATTTTTATTTCCAAATCCATTTAATCTATTTGACTTATAGAATCTCACTTTCTCAACCTTTGCAATTTAGGCCTTTCTAACTAATTGTCCACTTGAACTTCAAAATTTCTTAACGAAACTTTAATACAACTATATTATAACCCTATAGACCTTAAGTAAAAATCGTGGTCCCGAAACCACTGAAATTGGGTTGTTACACCTAAGATCATAGGTACCTCAATATCCTCATCCATGTCCAATACAACAAAATAAACAGGGAATATAAATTTATCGACTTTCACAAGTACATACTCAGTAATACCTTTAGGATATCTAATTGATCTATCCACTAATTGAATACTTATCCTAGTGGGTTTGGGTTCCCCAAGACCAAGTTGTTTGAACATCTTATAAGGCATGACATTTATTCTAGCCCCCAAATTAGCTAAAGCATTTTCAACATTTAAACTACCAATGAGACAAAGAATATTAAAACTCCGTGGATCTTTAAGTTTGTTAGGTAGTTTGTTTTGGAGAATGATTGAACAAACTACATTAAGTTCCACAGTCGACTAGTCGTCTAACTTCCTTTTATTTGTTAACAGCTCCTTTAAAAATTTGAAATTTTTTGGCATCTGCAAAAGGGCTTCAACAAAAGGTAGGTTCATATGAATTTTTTTAAAAGTTCAAAAAATTTACCATATTGTTTGTTTATGTGGTCTCTCTTTAATACTGCCAGATATATAATTCATGGTTTGTATTCTCTAACCATCGACTTATGCTCTTTTTTGCTTTCCTCAACTTCATCACCTTTTACACAACTTCTAGCTTCGACTTCTTTTTCGGCTTGACTAACCCTTCCATGTTTCAAAAAATGATTGCATGGATTTTCTCCATTGGGTTTTTTTTTTTTTTTTTGAAATCGAGTTTCTAACATTGAAATAAATTTAGCCAACATCTGCTCAAGGTTCAATTTCTTCTCTTGATGATAAGGTTGCTGAAAAACCAGAGGGGGTTGTAACCTTTGATTTCCTTAACCACCCCAAGAGAAATTTGGATGATTCCTCCATCTTGCGTTATAAATATTGCTACAGGAGTTATTTTGAGGTTTAGATTTATTACCCAAAAAGTTGACTTGTTCATGTTCCATTTTAGGCTTGAAGGGTCAATATTCTGGATTAATCATCTCCCATTCTCATCGTATTGCATCACCAGATTTATCTGATTAGAAGAATTCAAACCACCAAATTTTTTATTCAGTGCTTCCACTTGGTCGTGATAGAACCTCGTGGTAATGAATTCAACCACTATTTTGCTTTGCTCCTCATAGAGAATGAGAATATCCGTAAGCGTATGGCGTCATCAGTAGCGACATTAGTCTTAAATGTGTCACAAATCTCTAGAAAGTTACCCAAATGAGCATTTAGATATTCTTTTAGCAGCCCATCAAACTGAACATATAGTTGTACCAATTGAATTGTGTTCGGCTTTAGCTCAAAATTGTTTACAGCAATAGTTGGTCTGACGATACTCAATTCAACACCAATTAGAGTGGGCTTAGCATAATCATACATAGTAAGAGGAGCAAGAGCTATAGGAAGCTACTGATTATTTTGATTATCACCCCTCTCCACAGTAATATGCTTTTCCTCTTGAGTATCTACTATATTCTGTTGATTTTACCGTACTTCTCTAATCTTTCTACGATTTCTGCAAGCAGTCTTTTCAACTTCACTATAAAAAAATTACAATTCTGATGGGTTTCCTCTAGTCATAAACGAAAAGAACCTGTCAGAATCAAACAAACGAAAAATTAGAATGTAAAATTTAAATAAAAATATTAAAAAAATAAAAATGGCTAAATTAATAGAAATAAAGTTTTCCTAATATTTTAGTCCCTAGCAACGACGCCAAAAACTTGATTGCAGTCGTAAACCAACTAAAAACTCGACAAAGGCAAGTGCCCCTATCAATTAATAGTATAGCTACGATGAGCACAAATATAGTTCCCACGAAGATTAAAAGTACTAATAACTACCGTCTTTCTATTATTTAGCCGAGAAATTAGAGTGATTGATTAAAACTAAAATTAATTAATTAAAGTAACTAAAGAACACGACAAAGAACAAATCGAAAAATAATTGAGTAAACAACCAATAAGCGAAACAATACCCAAGAAAGAATCCACTTAGACTTCATCTATCATTATCAAACTAAATTACGCAATTTCTTTTCTTAGTATCTTGATCCGTAGAAATCCCTAAATTATGCTAACATCTTTCTTCAAAACTAAGAGCAACTTACTCTAGATTGATTAATTGAAATTTCTTTCTAATTAAAACCCTTATTTTGCATTAACCCTTATTATCGCATTAACTCGATCTATGAATCCTCCTATTAGATCAAATCCGGTAGATTTATGTTATCCTATTTTTAGGATTGCATTCAACTCCACTCAATTATGCTAGATCTACTCTTAAAAAGGGTTTATTCCTCCTCTGATTTAAACACATCAAACATGGATCAATAGTCTAGAAATTTTAAACCAAGAATTAAGCACACATAATTGAGAACAAGATCCAAATATTTATTGTGTAAAAATAGAAATCAAATAACAGAATCCATCCTAGGGTTCATCTCTCTAAGTATTTAGAAAATTAGTTCATAATCGCAAATAAAAATATCTCAAAGACAGTATAATCATAAGAAATAAGAAATCCCATAATAAACTTCAAAGAAATCAAAAGGGAACCCTCAATCTTTGATGGAAATTTGCTTCAGAGTCAATTCAATGGTGTTTTCTGAGTTGTTTTCTTCAATATTCTCTGACGGCTTACTCCTATCTTCTTACTTTTGTCATATATAGGTCTTAGAATGCCAGAAAAACTTAAAAATTGTGTTTTTCCGCGTTTCTAAAGTGCAATTTGTGATTTTCACACGGTTTGGCACATTTCCATGTGGCAACCTATATGGCTCACACGGTCATGTGTCCATCTCGTGTGGCTCCTAAAACTTGCTCCGATTTTCTAGTTTTTGCTCATTTTTTACTCATTTTGCTCTCAAATGCTCTCTTAAGTATAGAAACATGAATTTAAAGGATTATGAGCATAAAGTTCACCATTTTAGATTGAATAATCATCTAAAAACACATTAAGAATGAGGCTAAAACATGTTACTTTGGGCAATTATCATAAAGAAAAAATAAGTCAAAAGAAGCCTTCAACAAAAAATGAGAAAAAAAAAAAGTCAATTAGGGGTTCTTTTGTTTGCATGTAAAATATTTTCCGTAAAACATTTTCATTGTTTTACGGTGTTTGTTTTGTGGAAAATGAATTACCAAAGAAAATCATTCTCCAAAAAAGGGTAAAATTAAGACTTTTTTAAGGAAAATATCTTACCAATTTTTTTCCGTAAGACATTTTCCAAACTGATAAGACTTTATTAACTTTTTTCACTATCAAAGAAACAAAAAGAGGAAGCTTTCAAAGAAACAAAGGGGAAGCTCTCTTCACTATCGAAAAAAATAGTTCATTATATTCTAATTTTATATCTTTTTACGATCTAGTCTCTAAAATCTAAATTTTACTATTCTATAATTTAATTCCTCAAAAATAGATTTTCTTATTCTATAGTTCAATCCTAATCCTCATTTTGTAAAATTTTGCTAAATAGTCCATTTTTTTTAAAGTTTCCCTATTTTATAATTTAGTCCTTACAACTAAAATTGTCAAAATTTCCAAAAATTAGTAATTGATTTTTGAACAGTTAAACTTTCATATTCTATTTTTCAGAATTGTAAATTCTCAAATAACATAAATTAGTCCTAAAATTCAAGTTTTGAAATCTTTACAATTTAATCACTATAGTTTCAAACATTACTATTTTATGCTCAACTTTCCAAGTTTTCATATTTCATAATCATATAACTTAGTTACTACATCAATGTTTCAGATTTCACTACTCAAAACCTTAGAATTCAAAATTTTACAAATTTTACAAATTGGTCTTTACTTCAATTTTTATCAAATTAAATCGTTTTTCAACTTACTCTTGCAAATAATATTCAAAACAAATATTTACCACTTTCAACTTAATTAAACATAGACTTATTTCTATAAATTTATATTCCCTAATGTACGAAATTAACAATTAAGCTTAATTAAGTAAATTGAGATTAATCACAACTAAAATATGATTAATTAAAATAATTCATCCAAACACTAGAAAATATTAGCTTTCCCAAAAAAGTAAGTCATTCTCCAAAAATCATTTCCTGGAAGCCATTTTCAATGAAACAAACAAAGCCTAAGTATTTATTAAGACACATCAAATTAGCATAAATAAAAAATTAAGTTTTTAAAAAATAATTAATAAAATATATATCTGAAATGAATTTAGATAAATGATTGCCTTGGTTTATTTGAAGATGAACAATCATTTGTCTAAGATTCTGTAAACCATGATTTTTTTTGAAATTATAAAAATTTACTAATAAGTTTTATTTACAATTTAGCCCTTGAATTATACTTGTTTCCCCACTTTTGGTACTTATATTTTTGTCTCAATTTGGTACCAAAACTTTGCACCTGTTTTGTACCTAATAGTTAATGACATTAACAAAAGGCAATCAATCAGAAAAATTAGTAAAACTTATTTAGAATATTTTAAAATTTATATAAAAATTGATAAAGACACGTGTGAAACAAAATCATAAATTCATTTAAACTGCGGATTTGACCTAGGGCTCTAAACGAAAGAGAAAATTTAGAGTTTGTCACAACCTGAAATTTAAAGTAACCAAGTTAAATCTAAGTAAAATAAGGCGGCAAATAAAACAAAATAATAGAGATATCAAGAACGAGGAAACCAAATTGAAAATTAGGGTTTCTTGAGAACCAAGTCGGCTTAGAGAAGCAAACTTATTTTTGATGAAATTGAGTCAAAGCAAAACTGTGAAATAAGAAAATATAATCGGTTAAAACAAATTTAAGAAATCAAGTACTGAACCTAAATGGAAACAAGGGAAAAGAGAACAATCAGGTTCGACCAACCCAAAAAAATGAAAAACCAATCAACTAATGATGTTTTGACCTGTTCTTGAAGGAAAAAAGTTGTCGAATTGAAATCTAAACAAAGGAAACAAAACAAATTAGTAACCGATTAAAACTGAATGAACCGGTTAGAAGAGAGTCCAAGAATGATGAAATTAGATTTTCTTGAGTCAAAAGAAACCGTTCTTGATCTTTAAGAACGGCCCCAACTAGATGTAAAATTAAAATCACAAAACAGAAGGTTAGAATGATTAATTAAGCCAAAAGCAAATTAGTTTATGCAAGATGAACTCAACACAAGAAAAAAAGAGAGAGAAATAACTCCTATTTTTGAATGATAGGAGAATACCAATCCTGAACTGAAACCAAACCTGAAATTTAATAAAAATAAAGATTAGATTCAAAATAACAACATAATAGAAAAAAATAGAAAAAGGAAAAAAAAAATCAAGATAGAGATAATGTGTAGAAGTCCAAAAGATCATTGAAAATAAGATAATCCACAGCCCCTTCAAATGTTTCTAATTTCTCCTCCAAACAAAAATCTTTGGCAAGGAAAAACTTATAGATGATTTCCATAATTTAAAAAGATTGTTAAAACTTAAAAAAAAAATAAAATTCTTTAAAAGAAAACTCAAAGAATTTTATTAACTCAAAAATGAAGCATGACTGAATTAAATGAATAATGAAGAGGCCTTTATATAGTTAGCTAATTACATCAAAATATAACTTGTAAGTATAATGAAACTCTAGTTAATTTAAACTACAAATAGTTCTAATAGAACTAAGCTTTTTTATTGACTAAAAAAATATAAAACTCTTGAACAACTTAAAATACTTAAAAATATTCTAAAATTTAGAATAAATAAATAATAAAAATATAAAACCTAATAGATACAAATCTAAAATACTGGGCTGATATATAATAAAATTAAGCCTAAAAATCAAACCCAATATGATTTGAATATGAATTAAAACTCGCAATTCGTAATGTCCCATAATAATCTCGTCTATAAATTCTACTTACTTACTTAATTCTCATTAAAATGATTATAACTTGAGTTCTCAAACTTTAAATAAAGCAATTTAAAGTGCATTACGAAACTAATAAATAAATCCTCAAATGCTAGACAAATTAATTTAAAAATGTCTGGATGGCATCAAAAAAGTTTCCATAAGTCTCACTACTTTTTTGGACTTAAAAATTGACAATTACAATGAAAAAAAATTAATTAGTTTAACCGGATCTAGCCTTAACTAGCATTAGCAATGCCCCCCATTACTAAAACTTTCTATGGCTGCTCAAAATCCATTCCCCATTTTTATCTTCTTGCTCAAACTCTGCCACAGCAGATACTTGTTTTTTTGGGTTTCATGTCATTCTAAACCAAATGGTCTTATAACTACTAACCCATCTTTTCCTTTTCTTCTTAAAGTTTTCTCTTCACAGTCTGTACGAGATTGGTGCGTTCTTCCTTGGGATTTTCAGTTTACATTTTTTTTTATTCTATTCAATTTTCCCATTTAATGGCCGCCGTGGTCGCTTGTAAACGGGTGGGTCAAATCGGACCCAATTCCTGGACGATAAGGGGAGTTAGCAGATCCAAAGGAGTGGTTTCCCCTCTTGATGCCTCAATGTTTCCTCCCTCAGCCATTCGATTTTCACTTTCTCCTTCTCCCTTCTCACAATGGAGACAGGTTTCTCAGCAGCTGGTAAAATCAAATGGAAAGAGATTGTTTCTCATCGACACATTAGCTTTGGTAATTTCAAAGATTTCTTTTTCGTTTTTTTAAAGATGTTGAAAAGATGATACTGTGAAATTTCAATGTGAAAGGGTGCATTATCCTTAGGTTAGGAGATTAGAATGCTGAAGGCAAACCGAGGCCATAACAGTTTCCATAACTGAAGTTTTGAATTGCAACTTGGAAAATGTGTCTCTTTCCGTTGTTTCCAAGTCTTGAGATGCAGAAAGTATGGACTTTTTCTCTTATTCACTTTGCAAAACGTCACCTTTTTGTTACAATGCAAGGCGGTTTATATGGATTAAATCTAATCTGTTTACTTGCTTTTCCAAAATTTTATTCCTATTTTCTTGTATTAACTCGTAAAAGGTTGTCCTTAGGTAGAGTGAAATGACTCAAGAAGCCAATCTTTCCAAGCTAAAGTCAGAAGTGTTTTTACGTATATGCATTTATTTGAAAACAATGGTGAAATTTTATAGGCCCCCCAAGTGTTTTTTCTTGTTAAAATTTTCATTCTTACTCCAATATATATATATATATAATGCAAATTTTAAAGTTTGTTTCATAAATTAAAAATTTAAACGCTGAAAAATTAAGTATTGTTAAAAATAAAAAGACAGAAAGTAAAGAATAAAGGAAATAATAGAGCAAAAGAGAGAGTGTATTTTATTGATCAATGGGATATATACAATGCTTCTCCAAAGTCTCTATTTATAAGTATAAGAAGTATAAATGAAGAAGAGATTTACTCCTAATGACTATTAAAATTTAAAGTATATCAAAATTTATCTATATCTCAATGGATATCCACATAATAAGAGATTCATAACACTTCTCATTGGATGTCCATTGATAGATAATGTGTCTCGTTAAAACCTTAATAGGAAAAATCTTGTGGAATAAAAACCTAATTAAGGAAAAAGAGTACACATTCGTCTATTAATAGCTGCCTCGTTGAAAACCTTTACCAGGAAAATCCGATGAGATAAAACCTTGTTAAAGGAAAAGAGTACAACTTGTTTTTACTCCCTCTCATGAAATCATCACATACTTTTTCATATTCTATATATTCAATCTTGAATACTAGTTTTTCAAATGACTATTTGAATGTATTTACTAAATATTTATATCATTATTCTTTCGAAAGTCATGATTGAGGAAAAATTTGGTGGAAATATATTTTGACCTCTTTAGGAGTTTCAACAATAATCATAACAAATTTTAATCATAATCTCACTATAAAAATACAAATAGGTATTTTGGATCATTTTATAATCCTCTTTTAACTACTATTGATGAAGTCAAATTTACCAAATATGTTCAAATTATATCGATTCATATAAATGAACAAGTTCCTGATAATTTCAATATGCTTTTGGCATTCTAAATCCTTCAAGGATTTTGATATAAACTTTACCATATAGTGATTCATAAAAGGTTGTAACAACAACCATTAGACGCAAGTTAAATCTTTTATGAACTACCAGTTTAATAATATATCAAAAGGTTATTGCATCCACCACAATATATATATCCTTTCACAATCAATGCCAGAGCTTAACGGAAAACTTCATATTTTTATTTCGTTTTTGCAAAATTACTTCATTTGTACCCTTACTGGCTTTATACCTTTAGATATTTGGAGTACTGGTCCAAAAACTCCACAAATTTAATTGTACTTGAGTTGCGTCTTTCTATTTTGAATAATCTATTCCATATCTATATTTCTCAATAGATTTATTTAAGATTCTCCTTTTATTTCATTATTTCAACAATAATATTGCATGAAAAGTCATTGCCGACCACTTTTATTATCAGTTCCACATTTTCTGGAATTGACATAACGTGTCAAAATTTATTTATTTTCACTGTTTTAATCTTCAGTTTCAGGTACCTGAATCTCTTCTGGAGTTTTACTTATTAGTAATGTCTTAAGTCTCTTCTAGAGCATCCGTCTTCACTATATGACCATCTAGATTTATTATTTTCTTGTATAAGAATTTTCATATTTGGAATTTGTAATGAGTTATCCTTGTTGAACTTCTGGTTCAAATTACTTTCCCCCTTAACTCATTACAAGTTATTATTTCTCTCCTCCGAATGTCGAAAAAACTATCGAATCAACATAGTAATCACAAATCATGTCATAATTGAATCTCTAATACATTTAAAACATATAATAATATACAAGGAGACTCATAACTAATATATATTCCTAACTTTCTTTGAGTATCACTCATCTTTGTTGTGGTGGAGCAATTGGAACATATACGCACATACAAAAATTCAAAGATGAGAAATATTTCGCTCTTGACCAAAAATCAATTGTAATAGGGAGTATTTAAAACTTATTGGCTTGATGTGTACAACACGTAAATCAACATAATCTTATATTGAAATAGGAAGTTTAGTTTTCATAAGTAATGGTTTAGACATTAATCAGAGGCATTCAATCAATAATTTCTCTAAACCATTATGCGCATAAATAACAAGCTTTTTATAAAAGTTTTTCAAAATCAATCAATAAGAGATTGAGATATAAACTCATCAGTTTTAGCAAGATGAATTGTCTTAATTACATAATCTGAAATTAATTATTTAAACAAACAATCTTGCAAACGACATGTTGCAAATTGATAACACATATGTGATTATTTTGTAAATGCATCTACCAGGAATCATATAATATCAAAATCATCCACATGATGGATGAATGAACCCATATTCATTTAAGAAATGAAAGACATTAAATCTCAACTTTAGGTAATGAGTTTCTAATAATCAATTTTCATTGAGAACAAGCAACAAATGAGAATTCTTTAAATTAAAGAATCTTCTGGTTATTTAATGAATGCCCATATGAATTCTCAATTAATTTTCCCATTATATATGATCCAAGATGATCTAACTGGTCACTCCAAGTAGTAAATGCATTTGTATCAATAACCTTTTGGTTTACTTTAACATGCATTTCAATTGTACTAATGATGTCAATATAAATTGTGACAAATTGGTAATTTTACTGTCATTCCTTTTACTTTGTATCTACATATAAGTACAATTGTGACACTTACTGTAACAGCCCAATTACGACCCTAAACGGAATGGTGGTTTCAGGACCACGAATCTGAGCTGAAAAAATTTCCTAATATTATTTTTTGTGTTGTGTGTAATAATCATGAATGAGTATGTGTTGAAATTTGTGAATTTAATTGCTTTGGTGTGTTTAATTAAGAGATAGGACTAAATAGTTAAAGTAGTATAATATGCATATATTATATTATAAGGGTTAATTGAATTGTCCTTCTTAAACAAGGACTTGCATGTCAAATTTCCCTATTTCATAACATAGTGGACGGTAATCATGATAGGAAAATAATAATTTTTTTTCTATCATTATAATAAATTATTATATTTAAGTATATAATAATAAGTGTTTGTTTGATAAAATAGAGAAAATATGATTTAAATTCATTCTCTCTTCTCCCCATCTTCTTCATCACCGATTTCTTTTACAAAGAAAGGAAGGAAACTCAAACCTCCATTGTTCGGCCTTGCATGTAGTGATAAGGTAGGTGCTTGAGCTTTGTTTTGGCAAAATCCTTACATATTGAGTTAGTTGCTTTGCATGCTACCAAAGTCATGTTAGAATTTTGGGAGTTAAGCATGTTAAGATTCGCCCATGGATGAGTCCTCTTGAAATGTTGTGCTTGATTGATAAATACTTAGATAAAATGGAGAATAGTGGCTTAAAGTGTATGAATGTTATGAAATTTATCTTGGATTTGAGCATAGGGGTGCTCTTTGTAAATCAGCAAATTGTATACTTATGTGATTTTACTTTTAATTGAATAAATATGTGGTTGAACTATTTTAATTTGAATCATTTAGATCAAGGAAAAAAAGAGAAAGTCTTAGATCGTGGAAAAACAAAAGTGAATGAATAGTCGGGAAATCCAAAATTATCGACTTCCGAGGTAAGTTTTAAGCAATTGGACTAATTTGAATTATTTCTACATTATTATGTATTCGTTTGAGTGACATTTATAATTTTATTTTTGATTGCCGAATAAGGCATAGGAACTACAATATGTGTTAATCGAATGTGGGTTGGTAAATACACATATATATGTATAACCATTAAGTAAATGAATTAGTCAAATATGCAAAGTTGTGGTAAGGGATAGATATGTATTTATTTGTATAAGGAGATAGGGTATTCGGATATGTATGAATGTTTGTATACTCCTAATGGTGCCTATGATGTTATGGTAATTATAAATGTGGTTTCCGAAATTTGCTAACACCATGATCAAGTATATATATATATGGAGTCATACATTAGATGGTTGAGATGTGTATAAAGATAGGTAAATTTTACCAATGTGACAGAATTAAGATTAAATAAGTGCATGGGCCAAATGTATGTTTGACTAATATGAAATCGATGATGGAGGTGATTGAATATGCAATTATGGGTTTAATTGAGTGTGACCGAATATAATGGTAGATTATAGGAAAAAGAATTTGGTTTGAAATATACATACTTAGGTTCGGTCCTAATTAAAATGTGTGGATATTTATATATGAAGTATAAGAGGAGAAAATTTTATAATTAGCCCTATGTGTGCGGATAAATTAGTAACGGCTCTATGTGAGCGATACGTTACGAGGAATATTGTGTAACGGCTCTATGTGAGTGATATGTTACGAGAGTATTGAGTAACGGCTCTATGTGAGTGATACGTTACGAGGAATATTGAGTAACGGCTCTATGTGAGCAATACGTTACGGAAAATGTTAAGTAACGACTCTATGTGAGCGATACGTTACTAAATTTTACCAACAATTGTGTAAGTATAAGATTCGTTAAATGATTTATATGAGTAATGTTATTATGCATACGGAAATGTAAGTAGTGCATTATTACAGGTTATGTATGAACGATTTAGTTTGGAAAGGGTAAGTAAATTAAAGGTATGTAATATACCTATTAATTTGAGATTATTAGTAGCTTGAAATGCAAATAGAAAATTTGGTAAGTATGTGATATAAATATTAGTCATTTATCATGTGGTGATGGTATATGGAAGTTGTTAGAAGTATACGATGTGATTATAAATTCAATTTTTATTATGGTTTGGGATGATTGGTATGGATGCTACCAAGAGATTAGGTTTCGAAATGTTGAATAAAATTTTGTCTATAATATTCAATGAATTTAAATTGCTTAAACTTACTAAGCTACAATAGCTTACTTGGTGTGTTTTATGCATTGTTCATTAGATTTTGAAGTTGAAGCTCAAGCTCAAGGATCGTCGTCAAAGTCATTCACATTATCATCTCTTTTGGTACCTTTTTGTTTTTGAACCCAAGGTCCATGTCATGTATAGGCTGAATTATGTATGGAAATGTTTTAAATGGGTAATATGTTTGTATGATGATGCCATACGAAAATGGCCGAAATTTTCATATTTGGAATGACATGATTATGTACGAAATGATGTGAATGCTTATATATTCAGTTTTGAGATTTGGAAATGGTAAAATTTTAGTAGTAAATTATTAATAATGACATGCATGTGATTTTCTTATTATAGTCTTTGATTGGTATATGTTTAATAAGGGTAATACTTATATTTGGCTATAATATGCCAATTTGTCTCAAAGGAACATTGCTGTGAAATTATATTTTATTTATGAGATTACTTATTTTATTGTATATCATGCAATTGACTTTATTTTTGTGATGATTTGATTTTCATAATATTATATCTTAAGTTTTATGGTTCATGTGACTGATTGTACTTGGTGATTAGTTGAGTAACATCTAGTAGCCCTAATCCGGCGACGGATACTGGTGAGGGGTGTTACATTTGATTGGTATCAGAGCTACGTTTTAGTCAATTCTCAGACTAACGTAGCGCGTGTGTGAGTCTAGCTATACATGCCATGATTTATAATGTGATAATGTGATGACTTCTGACAATGAAATGTGTTTATTTCTTTCATATAGTTATGAATTCCGACCCCGAGCGAGCAGTAGCTGATGATGTCGAGAGCGTGGTGCCTGTTTCCGTACAAGAGACCGCGCCAGAGGAATCTCAACCAGTTACGAGTAATCCGAATGAGGGGGCTAGACAAGCCTTCTACAGTATGATGAACGATTGGTTCAGCCAATACATACAAACCAATCCGGCTGTTCAACCACCCTTGAATTTGAACATTCCTCCTACAGAACCGGTGGTACCCCAAATTGCTAATCCTGAAAGAGTAAATAAGCCTCCTGTTGACCGTATTAGAAAGCACGAAGCTCAAGAATTTCGAGCTGAGGACGGCGACGATGCAGAGCGAGCTGAATTTTGGCTCGATAATACCGTTTCTGTTTTCGACGAGTTGTCCTGTACACCCGATGAGTGTCTGAAGTGTGCCATATCATTATGACAGGATTCTACTTATTATTGGTGGAATACACTCGTATCAGTTGTTCCGAAAGAGAGGGTTACTTGGGACTTTTTCCAGACGGAATTTCGTAATAAGTATGAAAGCTAGCGCTTCATAGACTCTAAGCGCAAAGAATTTCTTGAGCTTAAACAGGGCCGAATGACCGTATCCGAATGTAACATCCCGAAATTGGGCCTAATAGGATTGGGCCCAATGGGCCTTCGACGTAGGAGTGTTTAAAATCTTTGAGAACAAGAGAATGGCATTATTGCAAATTGGACTTATTAGTTAAGTGAATTTGGAAGGTTACGAGGTTTCTATGAAGTCTCGGGTTTAATTGGACCTTAGGAAAAATTTGGTATTTTAGCACTTTAAGGAGATATGGTAAGTAGCTTCAAGACTTATAGAAATAAATGAGTAATGTGCTTGCATAAATGAGCTATTGGTAAAGAGGTTATGGCATCAAGTGATGGAGTTTGAGGGAAGAGGTTCAGATCCCATTGTATGCAAACTTTAACTATTATTTTTGCACTCTTTCCTTAAGTGTCGGCCAAGCATGTAAATAAGGCAAGGTGGACTTTTTATTTTTGCCAAGATGGCTAAGGAAAATAGGAAAGGATGAATGTGAGGAAAGAAATTAAGAGAAAGGGGAAAGTAGGGGGAACATGTGGCCTTTTTCGAGGGATGTGTTATGGAAAGGGTGGTTGGCAAATTTTTGACTATTAGGGACATGGATGTGGACGGTTTTGGGGTTAAAGGGGGTGATAGGCGAATTTTGCTAGGAGTTTTTGGCAAAGCTAGTGCTTGAGAGGTTGTTCTCTTTAGTTTTTGTATCATTCTCTTCTCTCCAAATTTCCTCTTCTCTTTGCCGAATTTTCAAGCCTTTAGTGTGCATTTTTGTTTCTTCTTTTCTTCCTTGTTGCCAAAAGTACCTAAGCCTTGGAGTTCAAATTGTTCACTCATTTTCCTTCGAAAAAACTGAACCCTTCATTTCTTCTTTATCGTTCTTCTCATCCGTATTAACACTCACTCCTTTGATCAATCGGTAAGTGGTTCTATTCAAACATTTTTATTTTTCTTTCTCCTAGCCGAATATATGTCTTGGCATGGGATGGTCCTTTTAACCAAGACCATCATTTTATTCTACCCTCTCAAACGAGATTATTTTCTCTTTTCATAGTGTTTTAAGTGGGAGACCGTGTATTGTTCTAGCCAAAGTCAAACGGTGGAAATTGGATCCAATATCGATAAGGGATGAAATCACTCGATATATCCTATTTGCAAATCCTTCAGATATAGTGGGTCAACAAAGAATGGTTCTTTAGGGAATCCTAATCAAGGTTTGTAATCCCGTACCTTCCGTATACATATCTGAAATGGTGTGTAATCTCACACTTATCTAAAAGTTTGAATGAAATATTCTGTGAATCGGTCGAAATACCAAAGAAAACCAAAAACCGGTATCCGTGATCACTCGGGCATGCGTATGATCGTAGTGGTAATCGTATTTTATAATAAAACAGTTTCGATTAGAAGCAGTGACGTGTTTTTGAAAAATCATGAAAAATAGGAGAAAAGCAATTAGAAAGTGAATAAGATACTATTTTGATAAGAAAGAAATGAAGAAGGAAAACGAATTCTATATTCTGAGATATCTTCATTTTAGTGAGACTGGTTCTGAATGACTTTGTGGTTCCCTAATCTGTCTTGGAAAAATCGTATAAAATTGTACAAAGTGAATTATGAGCTATAGTTTATATGTACAGATTCCTTAGTGAGTCTATTTTCAAAAGAAACAAGTGGGAGCAACATATGAAAACCGTAAAGTGAGATATTTGAAATTAAGGTAAGAGAGGTCAGAATCATTGGACAGTGAAACAAGGGAAACTTTAAGGAATAAACTATATTAAATGGCTAAGCCAAAAATTCTAGAAATATTGTATAAGAAGATATATGAGTCTAGTTTCAAGGAAAATTTACTGATTTAGATTTCGAGATTCCTAACTCGAGTTACAGTCAATGTGGTCAGTATGACGTAGATGGACAGTTTCGATTTTTATGCCCCAAATTAGTAGTTAAGTCTGGTTTGCGAAATTTACCAAAATACCTTTGGAGGGTAAATTACCGAAATACCCCTGGGTTGCGAGATTACCGAATTATCCTTAGTGGGTAGAACTTACGATTTACAAAAAATGCCCCTAATGGGCCGATTTATGAAAATGCCCTTATGGGCCGAATTATGGAAATGCCCCTAATGGGCCGATTTGATATATTGCCTTAATGGCTGAATTGTTATATTGCCTTAACGGTCGAATTGTTATATTGCCTTAATGGGCTGATTTGATAGATTGTTATAATGGGCCGATATGCAAAGTGTTATAATGAGCTGATTTACCGAAATGCCCCTATGGACCGAATTACTGAAATGCCCCTATGGGCCAAATAATCGTATTGCTTTAATGGACTGATTCATAAAAAATATTCAATAGGTTAATGAATGTTATTTTTATATGGATGTTTTACGATTGTGTATGATGCATCTTTACATATTGCATGGGATGGGAAAATTTTGAATGAAGAGAAGTATAGACCGGTGGCATTGCCACAAATACCGATAAAGGCTATATGCCAATATAAACGTGATTTTGGATTTGTGCCATCGTGATTAAGTCTGTGTGCCGATTATATTACCGTATATGAATCTGGTGGCTCAGCCACAAATTTTATAAATGGCGACTTTGATCGCAAATTGAGAGAAGGCGGCGGGGTGGGTTGACTAGATCCCCACAGGAGAGACTGGCTGGTACGGGTGGAGAGATTGGTTGGATGGGATGGGTTGCATTCATTTTATTCAATTATTAATTTGTTAATGGGCTTAGGCCCAAGATATTGCTATTTGGGTTCAGGCCCAATGGATAACGGTAAGGGGATTATGCACTGAGCTCTTGTAACTCACCTCCTTTTTCTTTAACCCTTGTAGGTAATGCTCCATGACGAGGGCTTGGGCCATGGATGACTCGGGTGGAGGCCATACTTCTGAAATGGTTTATTTGGACTTTAGACTTCTTTCTCATTTATTTTATGACTTTACTATTTTGGGTTAAATGTTGTGATAAGGCCTCTGGACTATTTTTATTTTTGCTTTATGGTTGGGATGTTTTTATTATATTTCTTAAATTGTTTAAAAAGGGAATTTTCTGAAAACTTAAATAATGGTTTCCAAAATCGATTAACAAATGAATTTTCAAGATGAACTTTTACAAATATTTTTAACACGGATATTTTCTTTCGAACTTATAACGCTATTTTCAAAAGACTTAGGTTCTCTTTCGAATTTTCAACGTCATTTTCAAAAGTCATGGTTTTATAAGGTCATTAGTTCAAATTTATCGATTTATCAATCAAATCTTCGAAGTTAGTAGTATTTTATCAAATCAAACTTGTTTTCTTGATTTTAACAAAGCAATATTTTAGTAAAAAATAAAAAAAGTTTAACATGTTCTGTTCGTGTGACATGCCAAATTCGCTCGTAAAGCATGGGCCGGGTTTGGGGTGTTACACCGAATATGAGCGCAAGTTTGTGCGACTTAGTCGCTACGCTTGTGAGTGTGTTTTGTCGGAAGCTACTATGTGCCGGAGATTTGAAGATGGTTTAAATGAAGATATAAAGCTTCTGGTTGGTATTCTTGAGATTAACAAGTTCGTAGTATTAGTAGAATGAGCTTGTAAAGCTGAAGAGCTGGGAAGAGAAAAACAGAAAGCTGAACTTGAATCTAAAGATTTTCAGAAGAGATTTGCGAGTAAATTTTCACAGACGGCAACAAAGAAGTTCAAGAATGATGGTAATCGATCCAAATCTAACACCAGGATTTATATACGAGAATGATCACCAATAAATTCTCGGTCTACTTCAGTTGCTAGTGTTGGTAATGAAAAATCGAGCAAACCTGAGTGTTAACAATGTGGCAGGCGAGATTTCAGAGAGTGTTGGGGTTAATCCATTTCTCGTACTTGTTACAAGTGTGGCTCGCAGGACCACTTCATTCGGGATTGCTCGGAGACCGTTGAAAAGGGTACTGATCAGAGTGCGAAACCGAGTGGCACTACAGCTAGAGGCAGATCATCTCGTTTTGGGTGAGGTAGGAGTAGTGCACAGAGGGGGACTTCTAATGTGGTTGTTCGATCGGATACCTGTGTACCGGCTAGAGCTTATGTCGTTTATACCAGAGAGGAGGCCTCATCTCTAGATGTCATTACCGGTACTTTCACTCTCTTTGATACTAATGTAACTGCTTTGATTGATCTTGGCTCAACTCATTCATATGTGTGTGAAACATTAGCAACCAGTAAGACTCTACTTGTTGAGTCCACTGAATTTGTAATTCGGGTTTCAAACCCCCTGGGTCGATGTGTATTAGTTGATAAAGTGTGCAAGAACTGCCCATTAATGATTTGACACATGTGTTTTACGGCTAATCTGATGCTACTACCTTTCGATGAGTTTGACATTATCCTCGGTATGGATTGGTTGACAGTACACGATGCAATAGTTAATTGCAGACAAAAGGCTATTGATTTAAAATGCCATAATAATAAGAGAATCTGAATTGAGTCTACGGATTTGAGTGGACCACCTTCTGTGATATCTTCAATGTTGGCTCGGCAGTATTTGAGAAAGGGTTGTGAAGCTTATCTAGCGTATGTGATTGATAGCAAAGCAACCAAAAAGAATATTGAATCAGTGCCGGTTGTTAGTGAGCATCTAGATGTGTTTCCGGAAGAATTACCGGGATTACCACCCGTTCAGGAACTAGAGTTTGGCATTAAGTTAGTGCTAGGGACCACTCCAATCTCGATAGCTCCGTATAGAATGGCACCGACTGAATTAAAAGAATTGAAAACTTAGTTGCAAGAATTGATAGACAGAGGTTTTGCCCGACCGAGTTTTTCTCCCTGGGGTGCGCGCCCGTTCGATTTGTGAAAAAGAAGGACGGAACTTTGAGAATGTGCATTGATTATCGGCAGCTCAATAAGGTAACAGTTAAGAACAAATACCCGTTGCCACATATCGATGATTTATTTGATCAGCTTAAGAGAGCCTCGTTGTTCTCGAAAATAGATCTGAGGTCAGGATATTATCAGTTGCGAGTTAGGGATTCGAATGTACCGAAGACTGCTTTTCGAACGAGATACGTTCATTATGAGTTCTTGGTGATGCCGTTTGGGCTCACTAATGCCCCTGCAATTTTTATGGATTTGATGAATCGTGTATTCAGACCTTATCTAGATCGATTTGTGGTGGTATTCATAGATGATATATTGATCTATTCTCGAGATGAAACCGAGCATGCTGAGCATCTAAGGCTAGTGTTACAAATTTTGCATGATAAACAATTATACGCAAAATTCAGCAAATGCGAGTTTTGGTTGAAAGAAGTCAGCTTTTTGGGGCATGTAATTTCAGCATTGGGTATTCGGGTTGACCCGAGTAAAATTTTGGCTATACTTGATTGGAAACCTCCGCGGAATGTTTTCGAGGTTCGTAGCTTTCTGGGACTTGCCGGATATTATAGACGTTTCGTAAAAGGGTTTTCTATGATAGCATCACCGATGACAAAGCTATTATAGAAAGATGTTAAATTTGAATGGTCAGAAAAGTGTCAGAAGAGTTTGATCAACTGAAGACCTTGTTAACGGAAGCTCCAGTACTTGTTCAGCCAGAATCGAGTAAAGAGTTTGTTATTTTCAGTGATGCATCTTTAAATGGGCTGGGTTGTGTATTGATGCAGGAGGGTAAAGTAGTAGCCTACGCTTCGAGACAATTGAAACTATACGAGAGAAATTATCTGACGTACGACCTTGAGTTTGCCGCTATAGTTTTTGCTTTGAAGATATGGCGTCACTATCTATTTGGGGAGAAATGTCATGTTTATTCGGGCCACAAGAGTCTAAAGTATTTAATGACTCAAAAAGATCTGAATTTGAGAGAACGATGATGGTTGGAACTATTGAAAGATTATGAGCTAGTGAGTGATTACCACCCAGGAAAGGCTAATGTGGTTGTCGATGCTCTTAGCCGAAAGTCACTATTTGCTCTACGCGCAATGAATGCGGATATAGCTATGACTGAGGATGGTATGATCATTTCTGAGTTGAAAGTAAGACCATTATTTGAGCAACAGATTCGAGAAGCACAAGAATTCGATGATGATTTAAAAACAAAGAAAAGTCATTGTGGCTCGTGTGTGGATTCAGACATTCAGGTAGATGCTGAAGGATGCTTACGGTTCAAGAATCGGATTTGTGTACTGAAGAACCCTGAATTAATTAAAAAGATTTGTGATGAAGCTCCTAGTAGTAGATGGTCAGTTCACCCGGGTAGTACGAAAATGTATAATGATCTAAAACAACATTATTGGTGGCAAGGTATGAAACGAGACATCTCAGACTATGTGTCGAAGTGTTTAGTATGCCAATAAGTGAAAGCTGAGCATCAAATGCCATCGGGACTACTTCAGCCGATCATGATACCAGAATGGAAGTGGGATCGTGTTACGATGGACTTTGTATTGGGTTTGCCTTTAACATCCAGCAAGAAAAATTTAATCTAGGTTATCGTTGATAGATTGACGAAATCGGCTCATTTCATCCCAGTACGTACAGATTTCTCACTCAATAAATTAGCCGATGTTATACCTATCGTAGATAGTACGACTCTACGGAGTACCTGTTTCTATTGTTTCGGATAGGGACCCGAGGTTCACATCGCGATTTTGAAAGAAACTGCAGGATGCTTTAGGTGCTAAATTGCACTTCAGTACGACTTTTCACCCTCAATCGGATGGTCAATCCGAGCGTGTTATTCAGATACTCGAGGATATGTTAAGATGTTGCGTTCTTGAGTTTGAGGGTACATGGGAGCGATATTTACACTTGATTGAATTTGCTTATAATAACAACTTTCAATCAAGTATCAAAATGGCACCATATGAAGCTTTGTATGGTCAAAAATGTCGTACACCCTTATATTGGACCAAGCTGAGTGAATGCAGGATACACGGGGTTGATTTGATCAGAGAGACGGAGCAGAAAGTTAAAGTAATTCAAGAAAGTTTGAAAGCCGCATCAGATCGTCAGTAGTCATACGCAGATTTAAAACGAAAGGATACAGAATTCCAAGTGGGTGACCGTGTGTTCTTGAAAGTATCGCCATCGAAAAAATATTGAGATTTGGTCGTAAAGGAAAGTTGAGCCCGAGATTTATTAGGCCGTATGAGGTTTTTGAGCGTATTGGACCGGTTGCATACAGATTGAAGTTGCCGTCTGAGTTAGATAAAATTCATAATGTTTTTCACGTGTCAATGCTTCGACGATATAGATATGATCCCTCCCATGTGATTAGTCCATCAGGGATTGACTTATGAGGAAGAACCGATTCGCATATTAGCTCGTGAAGTGAAAGAGTTGCGAAATAAGAAAATATCACTAGTTAAAGTTATGTGGCATAAGCACGGGGTAGAGGAAGCAACCTAGGAGATTGAGGAATCAATGAAAGAACGCTATCCACACTTATTCGTCGGTAAGATTTTCGGGGACGAAAATTACTTAAAGGGAGGGAGTTGTAACAGCCCAATTACGACCCTAAATGGAATGGTGGTTTCGGGACCACGAATCCGAGCCGAAAAAATTTCCTAATATTATTTTTTGTGTCGTGTGTAATAATCACGAATGAGTATGTGTTGAAATTTGTGAATTTAATTGCTTTGGTGTGTTTAATTAAGAGATAGGTATGCATATATTATATTATAAGGATTAATTGAATTGTCCTTCTTAAACGAGGACTTGCATGTCAAATTTCCCTATTTCATAACATAGTGGACGGTAATCATGATAGGAAAATAATATTTTTTTTTCTATCATTATAATAAATTATTATATTTAAGTATATAATAATAAGTGTTTATTTGATAAAATAGAGAAAATATGATTTAAATTCATTCTCTCTTCTCCCCATCTTCTTCTTCACCGATTTCTTTTACAAAGAAAAGAAGGAAACTCAAACCTCCATTGTTCGGCCTTGCATGTAGTGATAAGGTAGGTGCTTGAGCTTTGTTTTGGCAAAATCCTTACATATTGAGTTAGTTGCTTTGCATGCTACCAAAATCATGTTAGAATTTTGGGAGTTAAGCATGTTAAGATTCGCCCATGGATGGGTCCTCTTGAAATGTTGTGCTTGATTGAAAAATACTTAGATAAAATGGAGAATAGTGGCTTAAAGTGTATAAATGTTATGAAATTTATCTTGGATTTGAGCATAGGGGTGCTCTTTGTATTCGGCTAAATTATGGGATGAGCATATATAATGTTTATTTAGCTTAATTTTTGATTATGTATTGGAAAAAAAATAAAAATAGGAAGGTGTACATTGAGATAGCATATTCGGCCATAAGAGAAGAAGGAATTAATTTCGTGCATACGACCTTATTGTACTTAATGGTGTTAAAATATAATATGAATGATTTATAAAGACTTGTATGGAGATGGTGAGCATTCGGCCTTTGAAAGGGGCAATTAAATTCTTGATAATTCGAGTTTTAAATTCTAAGGATTACATTATAAACATTGTAAATGTTGGGGGGGTAAATCAGCAAATTGTATACTTATGTGATTTTACTTTTAATTGAATAAATATGTGGTTGAACTATTTTAATTTGAATCATTTAGATCAAGGAAAAAAAAGAGAAAGTCTTAGATCATGGAAAAACAAAAGTGAATGAATAGTCGGGAAATCCAAAATTATCGACTTCCGAGGTAAGTTTTAAGCAATTGGACTAATTTGAATTATTTCTACATTATTATGTATTCGTTTGAGTGACATTTATAATTTTATTTTTGATTGCCGAATAAGGCGTAGGAACTACAATATGTGTTAATCGAATGTGGGTTGGTAAATACACATATATATGTATAACCATTAAGTAAATGAATTAGTCAAATATGCAAAGTTGTGGTAAGGGATAGATATGTATTTATTTGTATAAGGAGATAGGGTATTCGGATATGTATGAATGTTTGTATACTCCTAATGGTGCCTATGATGTTATGGTAATTATAAATGTGGTTGCCGAAATTTGCTAACACCATGATCATGTATATATATATGGGGTCATACATTAGATGGTTGAGATGTGTATAAAGATAGGTAAATTTTACCAATGTGACAGAATTAAGATTAAATAAGTGCATGGGCCGAATGTATGTTTGACTAATATGAAATCGATGATGGAGGTGATTGAATATGCAATTATGGGTTTAATTGAGTGTGACCGAATATAATGGTAAATTATAGGAAAAAGAATTTGGTTTGAAATATACATACTTAGGTTCGGTCCTAATTAAAATGTGTGGATATTTATATGTGAAGTATAAGAGGAGAAAATTTTATAATTAGCCCTATGTGTGCGGATAAATTAGTAAGGCTCTATGTGAGCGATACGTTATGAGGAATATTGTGTAACGGCTCTATGTGAGCGATACGTTACGAGAGTATTGAGTAACGGCTCTATGTGAGTGATACGTTACGAGGAATATTGAGTAACGGCTCTATGTGAGCAATACGTTACGGAAAATGTTAAGTAACGGCTCTATGTAAGCGATACTTTACTAAATTTTACCAACAATTGTGTAAGTATAAGATTCGTTAAATGATTTATATGAGTAATGTTATTATGCATACGGAAATGTAAGAAGTGCATTATTATAGGTTATGTATGAACGATTTAGTTTGGAAAGGGTAAGTAAATTAAAGGTATGTAATATACCTATTAATTTGAGATTATTAGTAGCTTGAAATGCAAATAGAAAATTTGGTAAGTATATGATATAAATATTAGTTATTTATTATGTGGTGATGGTATATGGAAATTGTTAGAAGTATACGATGCGATTATAAATTCAATTTTTATTATGGTTTGGGATGATTGGTATGGATGCTACCAAGAGATTAGGTTTCGAAATGTTGAATAAAATTTTGTCTATAATATTCAATGAATTTAAATTGCTTAAACTTACTAAGCTATAATAGCTTACTTGGTGTGTTTTATGCATTGTTCATTAGATTTTGAAGTTGAAGCTCAAGCTCGAGGATCGTCGTCGAAGTCATTCACATTATCATCTCTTTTGGTACCTTTTTGTTTTTGAACCCAAGGTCCATGGCATGTATAGGCTGAATTATGTATGGAAATGTTTTAAATGGGTAAATATGTTTGTATGATGATGCCATACGAAAATGGCTGAAATTTTCATATTTGGAATGACATAATTATGTACGAAATGATGTGAATGCTTATATATTCGGTTTTGAGATTTGGAAATGGTAAAATTTTAGTAGTAAATTATTAATAATGACATGCATGTGATTTTATTATTATAGTCTTTGATTGGTATATGTTTAATAAGGGTAATACTTATATTTGGCTATAATATGCCAATTTGTCTCAAAGGAACATTGCTGTGAAATAATATTTTATTTATGAGATTACTTATTTTATTGTATATCATGCAACTGACTTTATTTTTGTGATGATTTGATTTTCATAATATTATATCCTAAGTTTCATGGTTCATGTGACTGATTGTACTTGGTGATTAGTCGAGTAACATCTAGTAGCCCTAATCCGGCGACGGATACGAGTGAGGCGTGTTACACTTACTGATGGCAATGTCTAAATTAATGTGGATTCTATAATGCTACTAAGTTAAGAAAATAAATATATTTTCCAAACAATTTTATGCAATATTCGCTTCAGGGAATATGACAAAAGCTTCAAATGTAAGGCATTTGGTCTAGTGGTATGATTTTCACTTAGGGTGCGAGAGCTCCTGAGTTCGATTCAAAATATAAATAACCTAATCCTCTTTTTATTCATATGAAATATGATCTTTTCCTCATTCACAATCTCAATATGAGATCCATTATGAATATCTTTTAAAACCAATGGATTAAACATCACAAGATATTAATATATTAGCTCTTCTAGAGCTTTCAGCTAATTTTTTACTACAAAATATTGGAATAATATTGGTTTTTTGTACCACCCCAAACCCGACCTAGACGTTATGGCCGAATCTGAGAGTGTTACGATGATGGGATTTAAAACACGTCTTTTACGCTAAATCATCTCGTATTATTTGTTACCAAAATGAGTCCACATTTTTAGAAAAACTTGTTTTTATGTACTTGTTTAAAACGCTTATAAGATATTCTTTAAAGTATTTGTAAATTTTGTAGTGAAAGTTTGAAAATTGTTTTTATTCAAAACCAAGTTTCTGTTTTCAAAAACCATTTGTTCGCATAAAGTTTTTTTGTCAAACTTTGTAGGATAGAAAGCAAAACAAATCCAAAAGTTTTAAAAAAAACATACAGTCCAGAGAGTCCCAAAAATTACAAACTCTCAAGAAAATCTGGAATTTAAAATAAGATCGTTATTACTAATAAAAATAGTTTTCTGACCAGTGGTCACCATTGAGCCTCCGTCGCACTGACTCACCTATGCTTGAGGATTACCTGAACAGAACAAACAAACAGATGTAAGTTTTTGTAAACTCAGTGTGTAACCCAATAGAGACAGTCATGCCAATGTACACAGAATTCTCATATACAGAATAGATACAGATACAGACTTAAGTTCTTAACTGAAACAAATGCCTGAATCAGATAATCAGATTATATATACAAAATCCTACCCCTATCCTCTACACACTATCTCCGACCATCCCATCACCATGTAGGGTTTAAAACACCCACCCATCCTTACACACCATATAATGTCTAAACGACACATAACAGAATAGTATGCAATTGTGCTGCTAGAATAAGGGCAAAATGTCACCTTACAGAACACTTCCTCCAATAAACAGATCTCATCCCATATACAGATACAGAAATACAGATACAGATATACGGATACGATATACAAATATAGAAATATAGATACAGATACTCATACATGCTTTTACCAGTTACCTAACTCAAGTCGGTATATCAAATTATCAAATCACAAGCCTTAGGGTTTGGTTAGCCCTTACCGACCTTACGGAGGGCCCACAGTCGAACGAAACGGCTCATGTGACCCTAGGGAAAATTTTAGGATTTTGGGCCCACATGCCCGTGTAGGCCCACATGCCCAAATTGGCCCTGCCCCTATGGCTCACACGGCTTGGCCCAAGACCTACACGCTCGTGTGGGCCCACACGCTCAATCGGCTTAGCTCGTGTGGCTCACACGGCCACACTTTTACTATTACACGACCGGGCACACGCCCATTGGGCACAGATAATCACCGTTTTCGGCTTTCATCGAACCTCATTTTCTCCAGTTTCAGGTACACACCTTGTATGGGTTTGATGCGAAACCACTCTCGAGACCACCATAACCAAAAAATAAAATACCAAACACCTTTTTAGCAAAAAATTGCAAATCCAGCAATACTAAACAGAGCAACGCGCACACACTTACAGCTATCAAACCCGATCACACACATAGATTAGACCGTTAGAGTGAAAACCAGTGTTTCACCATCTTCTCCTACACAATACGTTTACAGAGAATCAAATTTCCTACAACACGATTACGCTACTACAACGAAAGTGAAACCAAACAGATTACCGAAACTGTTACCAAAAGATAAAAGTAACCACTCTTACCCAAATCGCACGAAGAATACCAAAATCCAACGCGCAACGCAAAGAACAGAAGAAGTGTGAACAGACTTGAAGGAAAATGAAAGAATGCAAGAAGAAATAAGTGGGGAAAGACAAGACAGAAAAAATGGAGGAGAGGCAGAAACTGACGTCAGCTTTTTGGGAAGAGGGAGAAAATTTTTAAAAAACAAAATAACATAAAAATAACCAATTTGATTAGTATCCCAACTCCCCACTAACAACCACATCCCATAATATCCTCCCTACTAACCACATCCAATTACTTCAGACTCCCAACTCCACCGAACCTCTAACAGACAACTAGAAAAAAAATTAACACTCACGCTCGCGCAAGGATTCAAACACAAGACCTCCAACAAGTTAACTCCTTACCACTCGAACCACCAAACTCATTCTAATATGAGTTTACAAACAATATTACATAAGCGCACCCAACAAAGATAAGGCTTAGATAAAAAATAATAGAATTTTCCAGAGAGTAGGACTTGAACCCAAGACCTCATACACACACCCAAAACACTTAACGATTGAAGTAGATACATATTTATGTCAAGATTCACAAAAACAAGATTAATTTATTCAAAGCATTACATTTTTATTTTCTTTTGTGCTTGTGTTCACTTCGGGGAATGCAATATATTTACTAGGACGAACTTATAAACGTCCCAATAGATTTTTTATTTCATAATCTCCATCCCAAATATGCGTGGATTCAAATCAAAATCTATCTATTCATGTTGTCATGATTAGTCTCCAATTATAATAAACATGATATCCTAAATAAATTATAGTAAAATATACCTGAGATTCTTTAACATTATCGTTATCACCCAGGCTGAGTGGTTAAATACTCTAATGATTACCCATAGTGTGCAGACCTCAATTGAAATAGAGCAACTCTAGGAGGTAATCAAAAATAGCAAATTTGGGATATTTTGTGACTTATGGAGATAAACAAATTAAAGAGAATTGTGCTAATAACGTGTTTAAAATAAAAATAAAATAAAAAACAAAGAAAATAGGAGAGCAAAAGAGAGTTATTTTATTAATCAATATCTATACAATGCTTCTCCAAAGTCTCTATTTATAGGCATAAGAAATATAAATGAAATAGAGATCTACTTCTAATGACTATTGGAATTTAAAGTATATCAAAATTTATCTAGATCTTGATGGAACTCCACTTAATAAGATATTTATAACAAGTATTGAACTTTTATAGCTAATTTTTATAAGTAAATATTGACTATAAAATAAATATTGATTTTTAAAAAATTATTTATTTTTATTTTTAATTTTATTCATGTCAAAACCAATTTTTTTGAAAGTCGACTTTTATTTTGGAAATGAAAACAAAAAAACAGGAGTTGCCACCAATCATTTTTTTATGAGGTGTGATCGGATCACCTCATAATTTGATCATTTTAATAAGAGATTTGATTTATTGAAACGATGTTTTTAGTCTACGAAAATCCAGAAAATATGTTCGGGAGTTGGTTACGTACGAGGAAGGATTAGCACCCTCGTAACGACCAAAATTGGTATCTAGTTGATTAATTAATGTCTTAGCATCGAAAGTCGAAAATTCAAAAAGAAATTTAAAATACGATCCTTTTTTGTATTATGCCTTTTTAATGAAATCTCTTGAATTAATGAAAACATGTAAAAGGACCTCTTTTCTTGAAGTAATTAACAGGTCGTACCCCGTAAGTTAGGATACGACACATTAAATCCCCGAAAATAAGTTTTCCTTTTACTTTATTATTTGATCGAATCTCATGCATTTAAAAATTTAAAGGATGTTCAATTATCTAGGACCAATGAGAAAATCGAAACCCCGTAAGTTAGGGTACAACTTCTCGAATCTCCAAATACAGAACATTACCTATTTTGGAAAACCTTTTTTGAATAATATCAAACGTAATATTTAAAACGATGTATTTTTCTTATTCGGGATATAACATAAAACGGCTTATTATTGAAAAATACATTTAAACGTGATTTTTTGAAGTGATTTTAACGAAATGAGATAAAATGATGATGTAGAAAATGAAACGATGATATAGAAGAAATGTCAAGTAAATGACGTGTACTAATAAAAACAATTTACGAGCATCACATAATATACACTATTTTAATAATAGTATGAACAATCAAAGATAGATGAAATAAATAATAAAAATGGTAATAATACCAAAGCATGCACATAAAAGGACAATACCAACTTAAAAACAAAGAAATAAATAAAATAAATACATAAATAATGTAAGAGAAAATAGTTTATAAAAGTATTGAAAATAAAGAACCAAATTAAAATATAAATGAAATTTAAAGGTACAATTTGGAATAAAATATATAACTAAATGAAATAAAATATATATGTATATATATACATACAAGAAAAAAAAAATCTAATTTTGAAGGTATAAAAAAGGGTAATAAACAAATAGATGAATAGATTATAATGAAATAATAATAGATAACAAAATACCAATAATAATGAAGGCATAAATAAAATGAATAACTAATGAAAGAAAATAAAAAATGGAAGAATAATAAGTGAATACAAGGATAAAAATAAATAAATGAATGAATGAATGTAAAAATAAATAAATAAAATAAAGCAAGAACAGTGTGCATATAAAAGAAGAAAAGTTTGAAATTAAGTAGATAAAATATTAAATTGGAATTAAAATGAAATTTAGAGCCTAAATTATAATAAAGTAAATGAATAAAAACAAAGCGCACTAGATTGAAACTCGAATGGAATTTAAGGGGCATAAATCGGAATAAAATATGAGTTAAAGGACCACATTGAAAAGCGCGAATAACATAGAGGGACCAAAAGGGAAAATATTCCCGCCCTCCAAAATGCAGCACTTTACACGGGGCTAAAATGTAATAAAAGCAAAATTTTAGGGCAAAATCAAAAGAAAAAAAGAACAAAAAAGATCTAATTGAAGCGGGCCGAAGAAGCGGAAGGACTGAACAAGTAAATATCTCTTCCGCTTAAAAAAACACGCGGATCCTTAACTTGGAGCGGGTCGGGTCAGCCCATTTCACATCAAAACGACGCCGTTTTGATAACTTTTATAAACCAAATTTTTAACAAAAATTTCATTTAGCCCATTAGTTTTAAAAAAACTTTAAAAATACCTTTCAAAAAATTCTCTCAAGCCTCCCCACGTCTAGCCAAACTCCGGTCACTTCGCCGCCCCCGGCGGCATAGTCCACAGTGGCCGGATAGCACCAAAAAACCCCTTTTCGAAGCCATCACACGTGGAGCAAGGATCCGAGGCCAAAACCCCCAAAAACCCTACCAAACCTGGAGAAGCAACATAGAAACGTTTCATTTCTTCTCCTTTTCTGGCGTGGCCTTCGATAGTGAGTTGATCAGCCGATTTAGGTGAGTTTCCTTCCCTTTTCCCTTTTTAATTTTCGTATTTAAAAAATAGAATAAAGCAAAATCAAAGAAAAAAATGAAATGAAATAAAAAAAACCACCTTTTCTGTTGAATGCTTCTGTTTTTTGTATTTCTAAAAAAATGTGTGTAGAAAAAAATACAAAGTTTGTTCATGGCTTTTTTATAGTAGAAATTGATACATGCTATCTTGTTCTTTTTTTGGTTGCTACTGTTGTTGTCTGCTTTTGCAGGTACAGAGGCAGTAGGCCAGCTGGGCAGTGGAGGTACGGAGGTGCTGACATGGAAGAGTGGCGGCGGCTGGTCCTAGGGTTTCTTTGTTATTTTTTTCTGCTTTGTGTGGGCTATATTGGGCTAGGGGTTTTGGGTTTGAGTCTGTTTAGTTGTTTTGGGTCTTATTTGGTTATCTGATATGGGTTTGGGCTTAACTAGTTGGGTTTTGATGCCTCGGGCTAAATTGGGCTTGTATAGTTGTCCCTCTTTGCTCATTGTTGTGTAATGGGAATAGAGCAAAGACTTTTAAGAAAAACCAATTTTGCCCGATCTCGCCGAGTCTCGATTTGTCTGGTGCTCCTTTTTCAAATAGCCTCATTCCAGTCCACTGCATTTGGTTGCTTTGATCCTCTCCACTGCCACTTCAGAGAGATAAGACTTGTAGTTTCAATCTACTCCATTGTAACTTCAGGGAGGTAAGGTTTATGGCTTTGACCTGATTTACTGCAACTTCAGATAGATAAGATCCGTAACTTTTAGCTTCAAAATACTCCACTACTACTTCAGGAAGATGAGATTTGTGGTTTTAGTCTACTCCACTGCCACTTCAGGAAGATAAGGCTCATGGCTTGTAGCTTCAATCTGTTCCACTGCAACTTCAGGGAAATAAGATCTGCTATCTTTAGTCTGCTCCTACTACAACTTCAGGGAGATGAGACTCGCAACTTATAGCTTCAATCTATTCCACTACAACTTTAGGGAAATAAGATCTGCTATCTTCAGTCTTCTCGTACTGCAACTTCAGGGAGATAAGGCTGGTGGCTTCAATCTGTCCACTGCAACTTTAGGGAGATAAGATCTGCCATAATTTGTAGCTTTAATTTGTTCCACTGCAATGTCAGGGAAATAAGATTCGCTGTCTTCAGTCTGTTCCACTGCAACTTCAGGGAGATAAGGCTAGTGGCTTCAATCTGCTCCACTGCAACTTCAGGGAGATAAGATCCACCATAATGACTTCAATCCATCCCACTGCAACTTCAGGGGTATGAGATTTGTGGATTCACCGATCTTATTACACCGTCCTCTGGGGAACATGACCTGTAGAATTGACTTCATGGGCCTATGTTTATGCCAAATGATTAGGATGTCATGATCAGAATGAATCAAATGCTCTTAACTAGATGTGTTATGAATGATAATTGTATGACTGCAGGATGTCATGAGAATGATCCATTTTTAATGTTTGGGTTGTCATTGCTCGTTGTTCCTCAAGGTTGTATTACTGACATAATATCCTACCTTTTTGTTCAGCTGATATCTTTGACAGAAAATCCAAAGAAATTGTCACAATTTAGAATCTTCTTTCTTAAATATTTCAAACCCTTAGGCTTGGTGAGTTCTAAATAATAGTCCTATTTCAGTTTCTTATACTATTTAGAAGCTTTCAGAGTAATATGCAAAACTCATTTGTGAAATTATTATTAGTCCATTAATTGTTAGTTCAATGCAAGATGCTTGAAAAGAATTATAATGATGGACAAAACTGAAATTTATCAGGAATAAAATCTGAAAAGAATGGATTAATTAAAGAAAAAAAAACATTGCTGGAATACAAGATAAGTGAGGGGACAAATAAGTGCCCTAAATATTGCAGCCTGAGTTTCTCTATACAAACTTCTTGAAGACCATTTTGAGCTCAACATGTGTTTAGGAGATCTAGAGTACTTTGTCGATGCCCCAAGATGTAGCATACATCCTCTTTGTTAATTCAGGCATAGCAAGACCACTGCATACCCCACCTTGGATCAAAATTTGAATTGCCGTTTCACGGGTTTTCAATTCAAAACCCCTTTGGTCTCAAAGCGCCCTTTGCGGGTTTTCGCATTGGCCTCTCCTTTTTCTTTTTTTTTTTAAGTGAAGTATTTCTTGACCGAGTCTTGCCATCCATTTCAGTTAATATCAACGCTCCTCTAGAAAAGACCTTCTTTACCACATAAGGTCCTTCCCAGTTTGACATCTATTTTCCTTTGAAATCCTTTTGTAGGGGTAAGATCCTCTTCAATACCAAGTGCCCCTCATGGAATTCTCTGGTGTGAACCTTTTTGTTGTAAGCTCACATCATTCATTTCTGGTACATTTGACCATGATGGATAGCTTTCAGCCTCTTCTCTTCGATCAAATTTAGCTGATCATATCGGGATTGGATCCATTCTGCTTCATCCAACTTCAGCTCTGTCAAGACTCGAAGGGAAGGAATCTCAACTTAGATGAGTAACACTGCCTCCATTCCATAGACCAATGAGAAAGGAGTTGCCCCGGTAGCGGTCTTGACTAACGTTCGATAAGTATAAAGAGCATATGGTAACTTCTCATGCCAATATTTATAAGTCTCAGTCATCTTTCTCACAATCTTCTTGATATTCTTATTAGTTGCCTCAACTGCACCATTCATTTTTGGGCGATATGGTGACGAGTTGTGGTGTTTAATTTTGAACTGACTGTAGACCTCTACTATTGTGCTGTTTTTCAAGTTCAATGCATTGTCCGATATGATTCTTTCTGGCATTCCATACCAGCATATGATCTCCCTCTTTAATAACTTGCTGACTGCCGACTTGGTGACATTGGCATATGAAGTAGCCTCTACCCATTTGGTGAAGTAATCGATGACCACAAAGATGAATCGATGCCCGTTAGAGGCTTTTGGTGAGATTGGCCCAATGACATCCATGCCCCACATAGAGAAAGGCCATGGAGAAGTCATAACATGAAGAGGTGAAGGAGGCATATGAATCTTGTCCCCATAAATTTGGCACTTATGGCACTTCTTGGCATTATTGATGCAATCCCCTTCCATGATGAACAAATAATACCCGAATCTCATTATTTGCCTGGCCATTGTAAAACCATTAGCATGTGTTCCATAAACACCCTCATGGACTTCTTCCAAGATTTTCTTAGCCTCAACAACATTAATAGCACCTGATCCTTTCTTCTTTTATATAGGATCTCCATATCTATGACGTAATCACTGGCCAATCTTCTCAAAGTCCTTTTATCATTCTCAGTTGCTTGATTAGGATATTCACAATTCTTCACATATTGTAGTATATCGTTGTACCAAGGATGATTATTTTTTTCTTCCTCTTCGTCGATCTTGTAGCTATGAGCCGGAGCCTCGTAAATACTCATTTGGATAGGCCTCATATCCTCTTGTTTATTTACTCTGATCATAGAAGCTAATGTAGCCAAGGCGTCAGCCATCTGGTTTTCATCTTGCCGGGGGTAACAGAAGGTGATATCATCAAACTCCTCAATTAATTCCAGAACTAGCCTTTGATAATTAATCAATTTGGGGTATCTTGTTTCCCATTCACCTTTGAGCTGATAGATCGCTAGTGCAGCATCTCCATACACCTCTAGCAGTTTGATTTTGCGTTCTATGGCCGCACGAATTCCCATGATACATGCTTCGTACTCTTCCATATTATTTGTGCAATCAAAATCCAATTTGCAAGTAAATGGATAATGATCTCCATTTGGGGATATCAGGACTGCCCCAATTCCGTTACCAACAGCATTTGATACTCCGTCAAAGTTTAGTTTCCAAGGACGATCTTCTGGAGTGTCTTCTTCTGTAGTTGCCACATACATTAGATTTTCATTAGAGAAATCAAAGTTCAAAGGCTCATAATCTTCTAGAGCTCTACTGGCTAGAAAATCTGCCAGTGCACCCTCTTTCACAGCCTTTTGGTTCACATAGACTATGTCAAATTCGGAGAGCAGAATTTTCCATCTGGCCATCCTTCCATTCAATGTAGTCGACTCCATCATATATTTTAAAGGGTCTAGTTTCGAGATTAGCCAAGTCATATGGTACAACATGTATTGCCTCAATCTCCGAGTTGTCCAAATCAAGGCGCAACATAATTTCTCAATTGATGAATATATCATTTCACACTCAGTGAATTTCTTACTGAGGTAGTATATCGTCCTTTCATTCATTCATGTCTCATCGTGTTGGCCAAGCAGACATCCCATAGAATTGTCAAATACTGTCAAATACAGTATCAGTGGCCTATCTAGTCTAAGTGGTGACAGCATTGGGGCATTGGACAGGTACTGTTTTACCTTGTCAAAAGTTTTCTGGCATTCATCATCCCATACGCCTGGATTGTGTTTCTTAAGAAGATGGAATATGGGGTCACATTTCTCAATTAGTTGTGAAATGAACCAGGCAATGTAATTTAGTCTTCCTAGGAAACCTCGAACTTCTTTTTGAGTGTGCTGCAGAGGTAATTCTTGTATAGCCTTGAGTTTGTCTGGGTCAATCTCAATTCCCTTTTCACTGACTACAAAACCTAGTAATTTTCCTAACCTAGCCTCGAAAGAACATTTGGTTAGATTGAGCTTTAGCTGAAATCTTCTCAACCTCAAGAACAATTTCCTCAAAACTTGCATGTGCTCCTTTTCTGTTCAGGATTTTGCAATCATATCGTCGACGTAAACCTCGATTTCCTTGTGCATCATATCATGAAACAAGGTTACCATGGCTCTTTGATACGTTGGTCCCGTATTTTTTAATCCAAATGACATCACCTTATAGCAAAATGTTCCCCACAGGGTTATGAATATGGTCTTTTCCATGTCTTCAGGATGCATCTTTATCTGATTGTATCCAGAGAAGCCATCCATGAAGGAGAATAGTAAGTAGCCTACCGTATTATCCACTAAAGTGTCAATGTGAGGCAATAGGAAATTGTCTTTTGGGCTGGCCTTGTTTAAGTCTTTGTAATCTACACACATTCGTACCTCTCTGTCATTCTTAGGGACGGGGATAATATTGGTTACCCATTCCGAGTATATAACCACTTGTAAGAACCAAGCATTGAATTGCTTCTTGACCTCTTCTTTTATTTTTATCACAACATCGGGTCTCATCCGTCGGAGCTTCTGTTGAACTGACTTGCACTCTTCTTTTATGGAAAGGCGGTGTACCTCAATATCAGTGCTTAACCCGAACATATCTTAATATGACCATATAGAGACATCTTTGAATTGTTGAAGTAACTCAATGAGGTCTCGTTTTGTTTCTCCGGCTATGCAAGTTCCAATTTTCACTTCTTTTTCTTCTTCCAAGATCACAATCTCTACTATCTCTTTGTAAAGTACAATCTGTTTCTCTTATTATTCTACCATCCTTAACAAATCCGAAGATAAGTTACAGTCTCTGTCATCCTCAAAATCCTGAGATCCTTCTAGACACATGTCTCGCTCAAAAGGAGATTCTGGGTCAGTAGCAGTGTCGCTCATATCGTTGATATCTCGAGACCTATTGTAGGCACGAAGGAATATTCAAAGAATAAATGAATCTAAGAATAACTATTTGTATGTTAGGGTTATGAATGAAATGAAAGAATAAAAGAATATTTGCTTAGAGTGATACACAAAAATGCATTTTTTATTGAAATAAAGATGTTGGACATGAGCCTATTTTAGAAAAGGATTCTTATTGCTTCTAAGCTTAAAGCAAAAATCGTGTTTTGAACATTACTCTAAATCGACTCTAAAAACTACAGGAATCTCTTCCGCAGTCCAGTTGTTCAGAACACTTCCCGGCTCATAAGGACGGATGCCCGATAAGTTTTCTTCCACCATTCTCTCTTCAGATATGGAGTTAATGCTTAGATTTCCCATCATACCTTTAGCAATTTCTTTTCTTGTCATTTTCTACTCAAGGTGAATAATTTCTCCTGGCACGAATGTTTTGCATATATGGGAGAAGGTCATTCGTTTCCATTTGACCTCTACCTTACTTAATCGCGCTTTTCTTCTCTTTTGCTTCTTCTCCAACTCCTTCTTCCTTTGCTTCGCGTCTGGCTTATACCCTAAGCCAAAACGATCTCGTTTGTCAATCAAGATTGGTACTTCGACCCGTCCATGGAGATATTTCCCGAGTCCCTTTCCAGACAATGCTCCTTTTCCCACTGTCAGTTGTAAGCTCATCCTCGTAGCTTTGGATATTTTGGGCATTGGGATCTTGCTTCCTTCGACGATGAAGGTTGCATTCACAAATTCAAGTGACCAAAAGGAATATTCTATCGCTTCACCATCAGCCTCTATGTATGGCGCATTACTGATAACAGACGCAATAATGTCTTCTTCTGTGTTTATCGTTATCAGTCGACCCTTCGTTACCAACTTTTGCTTTTGATGCAGTGATGATGGTACCACCCCTGCTGAATGAATCCAAGGCCGCTCCAATAGGTAATTGTAAGAAGGCTTGATGTCCATCATTAAGAAATTTACCTCGTATATGCTTGGACCGATCAAGAGAGGCATCTCAATCCTTCCCATTACCTTTCTTTCGGTGCCGTCGAATGCTCTCACTATGTTTTGGCATATCTTCATGGGCGAGTTGTCCACAGGCAACCTGTTCAATGTGGACAGGGGCAATACATTCAATGTTGATCCATTCTCAATCAGTATCCATGGTAATGTATACCCATTGCAGCGGGTGGTGATGTGCAGAGCCATGGTGGATCCCATGCCCCTTGACGGTATTTCATCGTCATTAAAAAAGATAAAATTATCAGTGCTTATGTTGTTGACAAGACAATCTAGATTGTTTACTGAAATATCATCAGCGACGTAGGTTTCGTTTAACTCCTTCATTAGCGCATTACAGTGTGTCTCTGAGCTTAAGAGTAAAGCTAGTACCGATATGTGAGCTGGTTGCTTGTGTAGTTGTTCCACGACACTATACTCGCTGTGTTTAAGGAATTTCAAGAATTTCTTAGCTTCTTTCTCATTTACTAGCTCATTAACATGTAGTTCTGGCTTCTCTTTCCTTTGTTCGATCACCAAGGATTTCCCTTTTATAGGTTCGAATTTTGTATTTGGGGCATCATAATGTCTTCTACTACATGTATAGAAACCCACATCTTGACCTTCCTCTAGCGTGCTAGCTGGGCCCACCTCTCCTGGGATTGTCACATTGCAGTCATAGTTCCAAGGTACCCTTTTTCTATCTTTGTAAGAAAAAGCAACTGGTTTCTGAATTACAACTCTTGGTGCAATTTTTGCTCCGGCTTCATTGATTCTTGGTTGTGAGATGAATACCACCAGGTGGTTGGCCTCATAAACCTTCTCTGTCGACCCTCCTTCTAAGGCGCACACCTCTTCTCCTTCGGTATACTCAAAGAACTCTAGCTCCTTATTATCCATTAGAGCTTGTTCTAGGGCCCTAAATTAACTGCATTTCTAAATTTATGATCTTCTTCATCATGGAACTCACAATAGTTCCTTGCTTCTCGGGATCTGTCCCTCGAGTCTTGTGTGATTAACCCTCTTTCTACCATTTTCTTCCAAACTTCTCTCAACGGGGTTTTCACTTCTATAATATTCACCTTGATTTTCTTCCCCACATTCTCAACTATCGCATTTACCCCTTTATTAGCATGGTTGGGTAACGAATTTTCTTTACTAGATGGATCATCAAATTTTACAATACCCATTTTCATGAGCCTTTCGACTAACTTTTTGAAAGCAGTGTAATTTTCTATCGAGTGTCTCGTGATTCCCGCATGGTATTCGCATTGGGTGTTTGTGTCATACCATTTGGGGTATGGGGGTTGCATTGGTTTTAGGTAGAAAGAGGATACAATATGTGCATCAAAAAAACTTTGGTACAACTCCCTATACGTCATTGGAATAGGCGTAAACTGGAGTTTCTCCGTATTTTACCTTGTTTTGGACTCTTGTCTTGGTGGGCCTTGATGGCTAGTGGTTACCGTTCTCGATTGGCTTACAGTGACTGGTTTCGAGTAACCCCTATTATACGTGCTCACATTATTTATCTCATTTTCTCTTTTTCTCGGGACCGACCTCTTTGTGTTTCCCCGGCCTCTATTTTTCCACACCTTATTGTGTTCTCTATCATTTTGCTAGACATCACTATGTCCAAGAAACTCTTAGTTGTGCTTCCCAGCATGTGATTGATAAAAGGTGCCTTCAGGGTATTAATGAAAAGCATGGTTGTTTCCTTTTCTAGCAGTGGCGTTAGACTTGCGTGGCAACTTCCCTCCACCTTTAAGCATATTGCCTGAAACTTTCGTTTGGCTATTTCTCTATATTCTATAATATGATTCTGTCAGGTGCCATATCTGGCACGTAGCCATATTGTTTCATGAAGGCCTATGCCAGGTCCTTCCACGAATTAATTTCGGCATGATTTAGCTGAGTATACCACTTGGCCGCAGCCCCAGTCAAGTTGTCTTGGAAACAGTGAATCAATAACTGATCATTACTGACATATCCGATCATACTCTGATAGAATATTGTAATGTGAGCCTCAGGGCAGCTGCTCCCGTTATATTTTTCAAACTTCGACATTTTGAACTTTGGAGGGAGCACTAGATCTAGGACTAGGCTCAATTCCTTAGCATCAATTCCACAATGGTAATCAGCGCTTTCCAACGCCTTGAATTTCTCTTCTAGCCATTGCCATCGGTCTTCTAGTTGCTTTGGGAGCTCCACTCTCGCCTTTCCCATTTCTGCTATATCATCAAGGTCAAGGACAACGGGATTTGCTGGATTGTCTCCGGGGTTAGAGCCTGAACCTGTCGGAAAGTTTATCGACGCTGAAGTACCGGTCTGATATTGGGGTCTGATGTTGACGGACACCCTTTGTGGTTGTGCTTGGGTGTTTGTTGGGGTGAAGCCTAGAGGATAAGTAGGGTCCTCGTTGTTGTCTCTGGTATTGATCATAGGGCTCTTTCCTTTTTCTAGCCCCCCAGCCAGCAATTGCGTTAACTGGCTCATCATGCTTCTCTAGGATTCTAGCATCTGATCCCTCATATCCTGTTAGATTTTGGCCAACTATTCTTGTATTTGTATTTGTATTTGTAGTTGATCATGCATCTCTCTTTGTATTTGTCCCAATCTTTCCAACTTTTGGTCCATGGCTTTAGTCTTTCTTCGTGTACCGTAATAATATTCTAGGGTAACTGCCACGACTTTAGTGTCTCTTTGTGAGTTTTAGTGCACACGATACAATGCAATGCTGATGCGTAAATGCAATGAATGCAAAAAGAAAAAGGCATTGATTCTGATTCAATTTCATTAGAGTAACATTTCTAGAAAACAAATTTCTTTACATAAAATGGATTACATATATGGCTTTGCCCTAATGCTTAAGGTCTTGACTTGCTTAAGAAGCCAAGCTAACTCTCGGCCTCGATCTGACTCTGACTCATATTTCAAACTCAGTACATCAGCCTAGACCGCCAAGGTTTGTAAATGATTAGCCACCTCTCGCACTTGAACCAAAGCTTCACCCATGATGTAATCCCTATCCCTGACCTGGTCTTGAGATCGATGAAGTTGCTCTTTCCACCGCTCATTATTTGCTTTCAGTAGTTCAACCTGAAGTTCGCAGTTTTCTAGCGTGGTTTCAAGTTCTTCTATCCTCTCTTTCAGTTCATCAATCTTACTTAGGCTAGCCCTTAATTCGATTACGGAGTTGCGACTACGATGCTGGTGTAATGACGTTTCTAACTCTGCCACCCGAGCTCTTAACTTCTCATTTTCATTTTGGCTATCCAACAAGCTCTTTTTTTAAAGCGTCCTCTCGTACTTGAGTATCATGGAACTTCTTTTCCCACTGATCAGCTCTAGTCTTTTCTTCTTGGATTTCTTGCCGCCATTGCTCAGATGTTTTACCCAAACCAGCGGTTCTTATTGACATGCGCAGCTTCTTGTAATTCATTTTCAAACTGTCCAAATCTTCTTCGGCCTTATTCTTTCCCTTTCTCAGTTTCTCAGCTTCTAGTTTTTGGACATCGACATGTAGCCCCAGTTGCATTTTCTCCTCCTCCAATTGCTTGATTCTTTTTCCTAATTCTTAACTTTTCTTCTCAAAATCCTATTTGATGATCTCTAGTTCAGTCGGGGCCACCTGTAATTGTTCTTCAATTGATCAGATTTGACATAGGGATGTCGTCGTTGATTCTCTGACCCCACCACTGGTCATACTTAGGGGTAGTCATTGGATTAGCAGCAAACATTTTCATTCTACAAGTTTGGTTCCAAGTGTTTGATATCAAATGAACTTTCTTTTTGTAATAATCTCCTTTGTATACAACTCGTACTGAGCTAACCCTTGTGTTGCTGGCGTGAATTATCTTGACTTGTATTGCCTTAACACGAGAAGGGGAGCATACCCGACAGCTCCCCATAGCCCAAGTAGAAGTACCCAATCAAAATCTCCACATCGGTACAAGATCTCGTCGGGACCATCCAAGGGGCTCTCCATTCGACATTTTCTTCTTGTAGACTTTAGAGAATCATCATCAACTTTTCCTCCGTAATATCATGTCGTCTCGGTGTAGCCACTATCTCTTTCAGGGGAGAATAGCTTTCGAAGAAAATTTGATATGAGACCTTTTACACTTTCCAAAAATGGCTATGGAACCACGCCAACAAAAGTTGCGCACACCCTATAAATCTGCCCTCACCCGCTCTCCGGCACGTGTTCAAAGATCTAAAAGTTTTGGCCAAAATTGTAGGAATCGGTGTGACCCTTTTGTCAAGTTAATCAAAGAGATCCGAGACTGCCTCATCTATATGCCCTAATGCCTTGAGGAGGACGACCAAATCGTAGATACTCAAAGCAAAAACATAAACCCTTTTCTTCATATCCAGATGTGATAGAATCAGATCCCTCAAGTTTTTCCAAGGAATACATTTACTATCTCCTTTTTGCTTGATCCGGGCTGCGACCCACTGCTCACTCATCCGTGTGATACTTATTAATTTCTTCAAAAAGGTTGGGACATTAGCGGCTCTTGAATATGCTTTGTTGGCTTGAATCTTCAGGCAACGAAGTAAGGCCATATACTCCTCCACGGTAGGTACGAGATCAACTTTCCCAAAAGTGAAGCAACTGTAGGCAGGATTCCAAAAGTGGGCGAGGGCTCGAAATAAGTGCTTGTCCACCTTTACGTCGAGCAGATAGGGCAAATCTCTATAGTTACAGTAAAACAACTGCTTGATCTCATCATTCCACTGGTCCCATATCTCTTAAAATTCTTGAAGATTATTCTGAGTCATGCTGATGCGGGTGAAATCCCACAACCTGATACGTATCCCTCGGTCAGACTGTCACCTTTCTCTTGCTGCGTTTTCTCGGACCAAATTCGGACAGCCGCATTATCTTCCACCTTATCAAGAAACCCCTTTTCCATGATAAGCTCTCTATTTAGTAACCAAATATGAATCAACGCCTTATTATGATGAAATGCCATGCAATCACAGTCAAAGAAAAACACAACAAGTCAGTATTATGTACAAAAAAAAAAAACAATAGAACTCAAAGCAAACAGGAAATAATCAAGCACCTATTCGGGTAACCACTAGGGTTTGGTGCAACTCTACCTAATGTGGGCTCTTAAGGCTCGCTATATGATGTTTGGTTCTATAGTAAAGATACCTAAACCGGCAGATTCCTCGATCTTCACCCATCATAGGCTCATGTGGACCGAGTTCGGTTCAGGGGAATACATTTCCTTATAGCTATACGGAGATGAAAATACCACGAAGACATAGGTACAGATGTATCTTGAAAGCGATCTACTATCCTATACAGAGGTGAAAACCTCACGAAGGAATAGTTTCTCGCACCCACTTAAAGGGGTAAAATTGACCGACTTATGCGATGCAAAATGCATAGACACATCAACCGATTTAAACCAACAAGAAAGCATTTTATGATGAAAACAACAGAAATGACAGATAAAATGTTATGGAGGAATTGTAAGTTTAAAACAGATTTTTGATTTTTTGACAAAAAGACAAAAATTAACCAATTTGTGTCTCGACTCTCGTGTAGTCCCCAGTGGAGTCGCCAAGCTGTCGAAACCTTTTTTTTTGAAAGTCGACTTTTATTTTGAAAATGAAAACAAAAAAATGGGAGTCGACACCAATCCTTTTTTTATGACGTGTGATCAGATCACCTCATAATTTGATCATTTTAATAAGAGATTTGATTTATTGAAATGATGTTTTTAGTCTACGAAAATCTAGAAAATAGGTTCGGGAGTCGGTTACGTACGAGGAAGGATTAGCACCCTCGTAACGAACAAAATTGGTATCTAGTTGATTAATTAATGTCTTAGCATCGAAAGTCAAAAATTCGAAAAGAAATTTAAAATACAATCCTTTTTTGTATTATGCTTTTTTAATGAAATCTCTTGAATTAATGAAAACATGTAAAAGGACCTCTTTTCTCGAAGTAATTAACAGGTCATTCCCCGTAAGTTAGGATACGACACATTAAATCCCCGAAAATAAGTTTTCCTTTTACTTTATTATTTGATTGAATCTCATGTATTTAAAAATTTAAAGGATGTTCGATTATTTAGGACCAACGAGAAAATCAAAACCCCGTAAATTAGGGTACAACTTCTCGAATCTCCAAATATGGAACATTGCCTATTTTGGAAAACCGTTTTTGAATAATATCAAACATAATATTTAAAAACGATGTATTTTTCTTATTCGGGATATAACATAAAATGGCTTATTATTGAAAAATACATTTAAACGTGATTTTTTGACGTGATTTTAACGAAATGAGATAAGATGATGATGTAGAAAACAAAACGATGATATAGATGAAATGTCATGTAAATGACGTGTACTAATAAAAACAATTTACGAGCATCACATAATATACACTATTTTAATAATAGTATGAACTATCAAAGATAAATGAAATAAATAATAACAATGGTAATAATACCAAAGCATGCACATAAAAGGACAATACCAACTTAAAAACAAAGAAATAAATAAAATAAATACATAAATAATGTAAGAGAAAATAGTTTATAAAAGTATTGAAAATAAAGAACCAAATTAAAATATAAATGAAATTTAAAGGTACAATTTAGAATAAAATATATAAATAAATGAAATAATAAAAATAAAAAAATATATATACAAGTAAAAAATAATAATCTAATTTTAAAGGTATAAAAAAGGGTAATAAACAAATAGATGAATAGATAATAATGAAAATAATAATAGATAACAAAATACCAATAATAATGAAGGCATAAATAAAATGAATAACTAATGAAAGAAAATAAAAAATGGAAGAATAATAAGTGAATACAAGGATAAAAATAAATAAATGAATGAATGAATGTAAAAATAAATAAATAAAATAAAACAAGAATAATGTGCATATAAAAGAATAAAAGTTTGAAATTAAGTAGATAAAATATTAAATTGGAATTAAAATGAAATTTAGAGCCTAAATTATAATAAAATAAATGAATAAACACAAAAAGCACTAGATTGAAACTCGAATGGAATTTAAGGGGCATAAATCGGAATAAAAAATGAGGTAAAGGACCACATTGAAAAGTGTAAAAAACATAGATGGACTAAAAGGGAAAATATTCCCGCCCGCCAAAGCGCAACACTTTACACGGGGTTAAAATGTAATAAAAGCAAATTTTTAGGGAAAAATCAAAAGAAAAAAGAATAAAAAAGATCTAATTGAAGCGGGCCGAAGAAGCGGAAGGACTGAACAAGTAAATACCCCTTCCACTTAAAAAAACACTCAGATCCTTAACTTGGAGTGGGTCGGGTCAGCCTATTTTGCATCGAAACGACGCCGTTTAGCGTCTGGGGCCATTAAATCAAAACGACACCGTTTTGATAAGTTATATAAACCAAATTTTTAACAAAAAATTCATTTAGATTATTACTTTACAAAAAAAAAAACTTTAATAAAACCTTTCAAAAAATTCTCTCAAGCCTACCCACGTCCGACCAAACTCCGGTCACTTTGCCGTCATGACGGTTGCCGGTCACCGACGGCGGCAGCGCCGTCCACGGTGGCCAGAGAGCACCAAAAAACCCCTTTCGAAGCCCATCATACGTGGTGCAAGGATCCGAGGCTAAAACCCCCGAAAACCCGGCCAAACTTGGCGGAGCAACAAAAAAACGTTTCGTTTATTCTCCTTTTCCGGTGTGGCCTTTGATAGCGAGTTGATCGACCGATTTAGGTGAGTTTCCTTTCCTTTTCCCTTTTTTATTTTCGTTTTTAAAAAAGAGACTAAAGCAAAATCAGATAAAAAAAATGAAATGAAATAAAAAAACCACATTTTCTGTTGAATGCTTCTGTTTTTTGTATTTCTAAAAAAATGTGTGTAGAAAAAAATAAAAAGTTTGTTCATTGCTTTTTTATAGCCGAAATTGATACATGCTATCTTATTCTTTTTTGTTTGCTACTGTTGTTGTCTGCTTCTGCAGGTATGGAGGCCATAGGCCAGTTGGGCGGTGGAGGTATGGAGGTGCTGACATGGAGGAGCAGCGGCGGCTGGTCCTAGGGTTTCTTTGTTGTTGTTTTTTTTTTCTTTTTAGTGTGGGCTGTAGTGGGCTAGGGGTTTTGGGTTTGAGTTTGTTTAGTCGTTTTGGGTCTTATTGGGTTATCTGATATGGGTTTGGACTTAATTGGTTGGGTTTTGATGCCCCGGGCTAAATTGGGCTTGTACAATTAATATAGTATTTTATATTATTTTGGATATTTTTGGATGAAAGATAAATATGGTGATTTGAATATATATATTTTAAAAATGATCTATTTCAATTTTTTAATAAAATAAAATTGACTTAATGTTTTATACATTAAGTGATAAGTAAGTGTCTACCTATTTATTTTATTCAACACTTTTTTTGTTGAAAATTTTATATTAAGTAAAAAATTAAAATGATTATCTAATACATTTAAAATACTAAAGGTTAAATTTTTTTATACATGCATGGATGGGGTGAAATTTATTAAATATTATTCACTGAAGTTGCCAATTTTCAAGTTTGAAAAATTAGTATTAGATGAGATGGAAACGTCATATTTTCTTACTGAGATGTATTGTTCTGAATTGAATAATCATAATACCTGTAAGGGGGATATGGAAAGTGTGGAAAAATCATGTTAAAAGACTGAGAGAAAAGAGACATTGAGTGATAAAAATCTACTTGACAGTCTACTTTTGGTGAGTGAAAATACATATGGGGTAATGTAACACCTTAACCCATCTCCGTTACCAGATTAAGGTTACAAAGTGTTACCAAGCAAAACAAGACATTTCGAAACATTTTAGAACAATTATTCAAATAATTTAATATCATACAATAAATAGTTCAATTCATGAAATAAGTACTCTTATGGGCCTTAAATCGGGCTTACGAGGCCCTAAAAAACATTTAGGAACAATCTGAGATTAAATCGAAACAAAAAAAATTCAGAAAAACATGAAAATTTACAAAATAGGGGTTACACGGCCGTGTGGCTAGGCCATGTGACATAGCCCAGGCTGTGTGAACATTGGAAGTCAGGACACATGGCCGTGTCCCAGCCTATGTGTCCGCCTCTATGAGTATTTGAAGTAGAGCCACAGGGCTATATCGTCAGACCGTGCCGTACACTGATTTGTGTCGTATGGTCGTGTGGATATTGTACCTAATTTTGAAATGGCACACGGTCGTGTGATAGCCCATGTCCCAGGCCGTGTGCAGCTATAGTTACCCATAATCAAGCCAAAACAAGTGCAAATCTTGCCTGCCAATACATCCTAGTTCCATAAGTCTTTACATACCAAAACCACCTAATATCATACTCAAAATATACCATTTCAATACACCTATAAGACCTAACCAATGTGCCATTCAAAGACACCACATTTAATAGTCATTCAAACCAACCATTCAACTATAAAAGGGTACATATCGTGGTTTACCAATTCACATTCAATCTTCATCCAAAATGACCAAATATGAGCACATTCATCAAATTGCCTATTTAAGCATAAAAACCTAAACCCTAACATTAAAAATAACAAACCAAAACACATCAACCATACACATTTAATTCAACCATTCCACAAAATATGCCATTTAACATAACATTTACATAATGACAACATAAGACCTATATACATGCCATATTTCAAATGAAATACAAAGCTACCAAAAAATGGTTGGATAGTGTGTGCTTTCAGTCAATCCGTTCGGTCAGTCCACAACTTCAACAACTACAAAAGAACATCATAAAACAAGCTTAAAAAGCTTATTAAGTTCATAGTTTAAAACTTTCAAACTAAACTTACCTTAATTGACATCAAATATAAGAGATAACATAAAGTTCCTAATAGTCAAATATACATTCACAATTCACATTAGTCCATGATCTCATATCAATATATAACATGATAACCCTCATTACAAATAACTTATCACTTCCAAAATAAACATTTCATCAATATAAATGTGCTCATTTGTGAGCAAATAATCCATCTAACATAGAACACTTTCATATTTATTGAATATGCATCAACATTTAAATCCATCAATTAACCAAGTACATTTACTTTTAGCCCGATGAACTAAGTAACTCAACTTAGATACTTGGGTAACTAAATTACACCAGAGGCATTATAGATGCATAACAGAGGCAATCGGCGCGCATGAAAGCACGGATGTGCGATCAGAGGCACTGAAGTGCAAAATCCTATACAAGCACGCATACTAACCTTATTGAAATGCCAATCGTATCTTATGCGATTACTAAGTTCGATCGGGCAGTAACCAAAGTTCCATTTCTTTTATATCAATCCAGAGGCACTCCATCCTTTTCACACACATACGATATTTCCATTATATACATATTCATTATATGAAATCATCAAAACACTACCATCATTCATATATTTCCATATGTACTCACTTGTATATAGTATTCATATATCTTTATCTATTGAAAATTTACATAATTACCATTAATAACTAGAAAATGATAAATAATCACAATTTAACATTCATTTTTATTTGATTAGTACGAACTTACCTGCAATTACTTTTGATTACAAAATATGGACTACTTCGCAAATTTCCCTTTTCCATCGTTATTGTCTTTTTGGCTGGGTTCTCGATCTATATAGTAATTAAATACAATATATTAATTACACATACTTTCACATCAATTCTATGCATATGACCCTTAACTTTTCATTAATTATACATTTTCCCTAAACTTACATTTTTCACAATTTAGTCCCTAAACTTAAAATCTCCAAATTTAGCAAAAATTGTCTAATATCCAAGCTAGCTGAATTTATTTCCATACTAGTACAGTCCACAACTATTCAAAATTCACAATAATACCATGTAAATTTTAGTATTTTATCAAATTAATCCTTAACTAAGAAACCATCAAAATTACTTAATAAATTACTTCTAATTAACAACTAAGACTTCAGATCCCCCATTTAAATCATAAAAAATAAGAATTCATCAATGGTGAAATCTAAAATCTTTTATAGTTTCGAAAACGAAAACTTGGGTTAACTGGACCTAGTTGCAACAATATCAAAAATATAAAAATTATTAAAATTAGGTCAAAAAATCATACCATGCAACAACCCAAGCTTTAGCCGAACTCCAAGCTTCTAAATATGGTGTTCTTCTCCAATTTTCGGTGGTGAGTAAATGAGAAAGATGACAATGTAATTTTTTTCTATTATTTTACTAACTTGTTTTTATTAAATTACCAAATACCTTTAATTCTTCACTTATTTTACATCCTATTCTATCTCATAACCATCCATGGAAACTAATAATGGCATAATTACATTATAAAACCTCCCACCTTTGCTAATTAATCCGTCTAATCACATAATTAAATTTTAAATGAGTGTTTACACCTATTACATTTTAATCCTTTTTATTCAACAAACTAATTAAACCTTAAAATTTCTTTACCAAAATTTAATACGACTCTAATGGAACTCCAGAAACCTTAATTAAATAATAAAATACGACTTCACATATCAAAATTATGGTCTAGAAACCATTGTTTTCGACACCACTGAAAAATAGGATATTACAGGTAAAATTGGATAGTGCTCAAGTGAGAAAATCAAAACGAAAAGAAAGAAAATACCCATGAAAAATAAATGTTTTATTATTTTTTCACTAACCTTAACTTGAATTTGTCTAGTGGATTTGTTTTATTCTTTCAAAAATTTGTTGATCCTTTGAGAAGAGCTCATTTAACCCATTCCACCTATGATAAAGATTTTTTCTTATTCAATCAAAGACAAGATTCGAGGAAGAAGCTTTTAAAGGAAATGGGGAATGATACATGCACAAATATGGTGAAATATATTAAATACCATTCACTGAAGTTGCCAATTTTCAAGTTTGAAAAATCAGTCAACTTGCGATGACTTTTTAGATGGAATCCAGACATTTTTGGGTTAGGGTGTCTCATAGCGTTTGAATATCTATTTTTATCTTCAAAACGCACTTTGAATTACTCAAATTTGAATTCGAAAGCTCAAGTTATGACCATTTTAGTGAAGACTGCGCAAGAAAATTTTTTAGACGAGATTATTACGGAAATTATGAGTTTCGGGCTTTTAATTGGAGTTTAAATCATATTGGGCCCGATTTTTAGGTTTAATTTTTATTATATATAAGCCCATTATTGTATTTATTAGGTCTTATTATTTCATTATTTATTCCGAATTTTGGATTTTTTAAGTATTTTAAGTTATTTAGGAGTTTTATGTCAACAAGAAAGTTTAATTTAAAGCTACTTATTGTTTAAATTAACTAGAGTTTCATTATACTTAATAGTTTTATTTGGATGTACTTTGCTAGCCTATGTCAAAGACTCTTCATTGTACACAATTAATCATTCATTCAGTAATATCTCTCTTTGAGTTTTTCTCTTCAAGAATTTCTATTAAGTTTTCTTTTGGAAGAGTTTTAACAATATTTTCAGATTATGGGGATCACTTTCACACTTTTTCTTACCAAGTTTTCCTTTTTAGATGGAAATTAGGGCCATTTGAAGGGGGTTTATGGATTCATCTGGTTTTCAAAGCTCCTTAGGACTTCTACATGTAACTTTCCATCTTTTCCATCTATCTTGTTTTGTTTCTTTGTTATTCTATTTTGTTCGTGCTTAATTGTTTCTAATATTTGTTTTGGATTCCTTGTTCCTTTTCTATCTTAATTATTTGTTTTAATTGCTACTCTTTTAATTCTTAGATTTGATTTTGATTTGTTTGTATTTAAGGTTGTGTCAAACTCTAAGTTCTCCTTCATTTGTCTCAATAATTTATCAAACACACCCTTAGTTATTTTGTTAATATTTTCATTCTATACTCATATGGAAAAGGAACTTATTACAATATCTAATGTGAATTGGACACTAGTAATCTTATGCACATATATATACTTTTTGTTGAATAATCTTATACATATTTTAATTACTCTTTTAAAATATTAAAATTTTAGTAACAATTTTTTTAAATATACAACTGCAAACATAATTTATAATTTGAAAATTAAAAAAATATTTTATTATAAGAAATTTATTATTAATAATTTAAATATTACATATTTCGTATAAAATTATTCATAAATGAGTAACAAATAAATTTATCAAAGTAATGTATTTTTAATGTTCAAAGTATTATTTAAGTACATACATTAATTTGATTAAATTAATCAAATTATGTATCCTCAATCCTCAATGATTAATCAATCATATCACATTAAAACAATTCATGTACAAAAGGAGCAAGTAAAGAGAGGGAAGATCAAACGTAAGATATCTTAATGAATGTCTAAAAGAATATTATACAAAGCTTTATTTTATCAACACTTATATTTATGGTTGACAAAATTAGTGATAGATGGATGATCTTCTAACAAATAACTCCATCGATATTTTGTCTTAAAGCGTAGCTAAGAATCTTGGGTGCATTCGTACACCCAACCTTGGTACTGATATCAGTCACTCAATCGATCTAGTTGGTATTGGAATACAATGGCAGCATCTTTATCTCCACGACCGCTGATATTCACCACAACCTTGGTGCCATTGGGTAGAGTAGGACATAGTTTCTCCAGGAAAGCCAATGCGTGAGAGGCCTCCAACGCTGGAAAAATGCCTTCCAAGTGGCATAGCCGTAGATATGCTGCAACAGCTTCTTCGTCGGTTGCAGTATGAAACTCTGCCCGACCTGTTTCTTTTAAAAAGCCCACCTCCGGTCCAACCCCGGGATACTCTAGCCTGCATGTCATTAATTTATCATAAATTGGTGTTTTATTTATCATCTTCACTTTGGCTTTGGTTCTAAAACTTAGAATACTTATTATAACATAAATAAAGGATTACGTACCCTACACCAATAGAATGTGGACCCAAAATTTGTCCTTCCTCATCTTGCAACAGATAACTCATTGCTCCATGATACACACCAACATCTCCTCTGGTTAGAGTGGCGGCATGTTTGCCACTGTCTAGCCCAAGCCCAGCAGCCTCCACCCCAATCAACCTCACGTCTTCATCCTTTATGAATTCATGGAACAAACCTAAAGCATTGGATCCACTCCCTATGCAAGCCACCAGTATATCTGGTCTTCCACCCCATTTCTCCATCCCCTGTTTTCTGGTTTCCTTTCCAATGATAGATTGAAATTCACGTACCATGCTGGGACATGGATGAGGCCCTACTGCCGTTCCGGTTAGATAATATCTTGTTTCCAAATTCCCCACCCACGCCCTTATGGCTTCCGAGCTCGCATCTTTGAATGTTCCATCAACAGCTTCTACCTCAGCTCCAAGATGCTTCATCAATAATACATTAGAAGCCTGTTTTTCCATATCTGTGGCTCCCATGAAGATAGTGCAGTCCAAAGAAAGTTTTGCACATGCCGCTGCTGTTGCAACTCCATGCTGCCCAGCTCCGGTGGCAGCCACTATGCTTTTCCGGCCCATCCGCTTGGCAATCATTGCCTGCGCTATGGCGTTGTTTATTTTGTGAGCACCGCCATGGTTGAGATCCTCTCTCTTTAGATAAATCTCTGGTCCTTCTCCTTCACTGTTCTTGTAGTGATTTGTCAACCGCTGAGCGAAGTATAAAGGTGTGTCTCTCCCGACGTAGTCCCTTAATGCTGTTGTGAGCTCCTCCTGCGGCAAATACGTTCATGATCCATAATCTCAATGTTATTGTTATGTTTAAATCTTAGAAAACATCAGTTTCAATAAAAAATTGAACTAACCTGAAACTCGGAATCATGCAAAACCAAGTTGAACTCCGCTTCAAGTCTGGCTAAAGAAGTAATGAGTGTCTCAGGCACATACTTTCCCCCAAACTTGCCAAATTTCCCTCCAGTATTATTAACAATATCTTTCTTATCAACGGTTTTAAGTGTTGACAGAGTATTGTTTATGGTGAAAGCGGTGGAATCAGGCAGTGTTTGAGGGAGCATTGGCAGGGAAACAACGGTAGCAGTGCCGATTTTAATGGAACTCAAAACTTTTCGGTGGTTAAAGGAAGGAGTATTGAGATTGAAAGCAGCCATTTTATGTTTTGTTTCTAAATTGGGACGACCTTTTGTTGTACATAAATTGAAGGGGGGGGGGGTATTTATAGGGACCTTACTTAGCTAACACTCCGCCATTTCTAAATTGAATGCCAGAACAATACCAGTCATATCAAATATTCACTTAAAATGGCTACCTAAATAACCGGTTTTGTTACCTTGTTTTTTTCTCGCATCTTATATAAGGGATAGCGTAATGACACCACCAACCATATCCACAACCTCGGATGTTACATTTGTGGACTGAAAAATGCAAACCGGCTTAGATGCAATCTTTTTTAAAGTAGCAGACTAAATTTGTCCGTCATTCCTTTGTGGGATAACCTTTTTCCGTGGAGGTTTAGGTACGCGTAAGATCCAACTATCTCTTTTTGTTCATAAGAGTATGGGAAAACATATGTGACACTTGAAACACGTTTTATTAAATACTAAAATTTATGAACATATGTGACACTTGAAACACGTTTTATTAAATACTAAAATCTATGTCCCACTGGTTTCGTTAAATTGAATGTTGATGGCGCTCGCAACCCCTCTTCGGCTGCCATTATAAGAGATGAGCATGGCAAATGGTTATGGGGTTTTGGGAGAAATATTGGTAGGTGCAATGTTGAAAGAGGTTATAGTAAAAACTGATTGTGATACAGCTATCAAAGTTATCCTTGGTGACCTCAAGAGACATACAAATAGAGATTTAGTCTTAAGGATTTAAGGACTCTGCAACCGTGATTGGTATGTGGTCATTAAATAAATTCAAAGAAATGTAAATTTTACTCCGCACATATTGGCAAGCTTAATGAAAGATTTCTCATATGGTCCAGGAGTATTTCAAGTCCCACCTGCTAAAGTTGCTAATAAGATTTGTTTGGATATAACCTTTATCTTCAATTTCAAATGTTAATTCTGTTAGTTTGTAATTGAGTTCTATGTTTTATTACCAAAAAATAAAAATAAAAATCTATGGCCCACCATCTCAACAATGACATATTGCTGCGAAAAATAAATAAAAATTTTGAATATGAATAATGTTATATTAAAATTTTATATTTAAAAAGATAATGTTTCATATATATTATATATTGAGAAATAATTATATTAAAAAAAAGTGAATAGCTTTCCTTACGAAAATTACATGTGGAAATTTTTTTATATTTTCTATAAAAATTCAGATAGCATAATGGATTTTTTTTAAATGTCAGATAGGTTTTTGTACTATTCACAAAATAGAATTTAGTCTCTACATTTTTATTTTTAGGAATTTAGTTATTTTTACTTTTTAGATTTTAAAATTCAGACTTAGTTATTAACACTGTTAAATTTTTTGTGTGACATTTTGAAATATAAAAAAAAAAAAAAAACTCACTTTGTAGCAATGTAACACAAAAAAAAAAAAGAATACTGTGATGAACCTGAATTTAACAAAGTAAATTTAACAGTGTTAACAGTTGAATCTGAATTTTAAAATCTAAAAAATAGAAGGACTAAATTCCTAATTTATAAAGGGTACAAGGACTTATTACATATTTTAACAATTTATTTTTATACTTATGTTTAGAATAGAAGAAAGAAAAAATAGTTTAAAATTACGCGAAAGGAAGTGAAATTATAATTACTTTTCTATTTTTTTAGAAAATTAAGTTGGTTATGAAACTCTTATCTTTTTTTTGACACACCAAGTGTTCGAAACAAAGCCATAACCAATTCCGGCTTGTTTAAGCTCAGTCCCATGAATGCGACTTTGTCGGCAGATGGCCCAAACCCTACTAGTTCGAATGTGGGGGTTGGTAGGGCTATTAAGAAAGTGAGGAGGCAGGAGGATGAGCCATCGCGTGCGCCGGGGGGGGGGATGGTGTTGGCATTCGGCTAGCTGGGATCAGAGGTGACAACCTTTAGCCTTCGTTTAAGGACACACTTTTAGGTTTGGCTTTGGGGTGATCGAGGGCCTTCGGTGATGATGATTTTGAGCTTTAGGCAAGCGATGTGAGCACGAGAATGGTTGATGGGGTCCCATCGATTAAATTTTCAGAACATGTTTATGACCTCATTGAAAAGAGCATGGCTTGCACGATTATCATTAAGCTACTGGGAATCAGGAAAACCGATGTTGGGAATTAGGAAAATCGAGTCGGTGGGCCTGTTTGGCAAGGCACTGGTGAGAATATTGGCCAATGATTGATGCAAATTAGGACTGTGGTGGAGTAGTTGGCAATTTGGGGTATGAATGATGAAAAACTTCGAGGCTCACCGAAGCTCTATCTAGTCCCCGTTTTCGTGGTAATAAAGGGCTTTGATTAGAACCTTGAGTATGGATTTGGCATTGATCCTGGGTTGGTGTGTGACATTAACTTGTGGATATTTCAGAGGGTGAGTCGTTTCAAGAGCTTGTTACGGCTTGAGTTGGATTGGGTATGTTCTAGTGTCCCTCTTAGATTAGATTGCCTTTTAGCATACATAGGGTGTTAGGTCGTTTCGTTTTTTGTCTAGCTAGTTGTGTCACTTCGAGTTTAAGGATCTGGTGCGTCATAATTGGAGACATATGGATGACATTGTTGAGAATTTAAAATTATTCATGAGCTCAGTGCGGGGGTGGAACAAGAGGCAATATTTTTGTGCGCAAGAGGGGGGCGTTGAATGCATAGCTCGTGTGCAATGAACTCTGGAAAATCCAGACACACCGATGCTTTAGGCTAGGGAGTTGGCACTACTAATTGAAGTTGAAACGATTTTTTTGCAGGAAAATTCCTTATGGCAGCAAAGTTGAGAAGTGAGTTGTTACACAATAATATAAGGTTCATTCATAGTTGAACCTTAGTCATAAAATAAAAAAAAGAATATAATTGAGGCGCTTTGGATTGATAGGTTGGGTTGGTGTTTTGAAAGTGAGGTTCTTCAAGCTCATGCTATTGATTTCTACAAGAGATTGTATACTGTAGAAGAAAAAGTTACTGGTTCTTTCCATGTCATGGTCATTTTCCTCAAATTGATCTAATTGATTGTGTGACTCTTGAGGTTAAGGTGATTGCTGAGAAGGTGAAGCATACGATGTTCAGCATGGATTCACTAAAATCTTTGTGGGATAGGATGGGTCCGAGTGTATGTCGTATGGTGGAGTGAGTTGTTGGCGGAGAGGAGTTGAATTCATATATTAATTGAACCTTGTTGGTTCTGATTCCAACATATAATCTCTTGTTCTTTGTAAATAATTAGGTATATACAATTTAATATCAACGTCTAACAACACAATATAATCATAGTGAAAATACAGTTTCAGGCCTTAAATTGAGCATTCGTGTAACGCCCTAAAATTTTTATTTCGGTTTTTGTGAAAATGTGACACAAGTGTATATCTGCTTCAGTGGTTAAGTGTTCTAGGTGTGTGTGTGAGGTCCCAAGTTCAAATACTGACTTTGGTAAATTTTGGTATTTTTCTGACTTAAGCGTTACACTTGTTCAGCAGTCTTATATTTAATTACTTGTAATTTCACATCAAAATGGGCTTGTTGGTCTGGTGGTTAGGTGGAGTGTGGGTTTGCTAGAGGTCTTATGTTTGAGTCTTTGTGCAAGCGAGATTGTAACTATTTTTGCTCTGCTGGCTTGTAGAGTTTCAGTGGAGTAGGGTTTCTAGTAGTGGGGATTAGTGGGAGAAAAACATAGGATTTGGGAGTTAGTTTGATAAAATCCTTTTGTTTTTAAAATTAATTTCTTTTCTTTCCCAAAATTTTCCCCTCTTTCCCAAAAATAGTTGACGTTAGTTCCTCTTTTTTCCTTTTCCCAAATTTCGTTCTATTTCCAATTTTGCCGATTTTGCCGTGGGATTCCTACGTTTTTGAGATTTTTGTTATCCATCGTTCGAGTGGTAAGTGAAGTTTTTAAGCATTTTGTAACTACTGTTTCCTTATCGGGACATAGGCATATCTATTGTTTTGGCAGCAGCAAATCGTAAAGTTCGGGTCTCTCCTCTCGCAGATTTATAAGCAAAATTGTACAAAAAGTTAGGGTAAGTGTAGGATGCTCGAATGACATTTTTGTTGATTTCGTAGTTTCAGATTAATCGTTATTTAAGTCTGATCCTGAGCTTTGTTATGTCAAATATAGGTTCTGGTTGTCTCGGGATTGTGTTAGCAAAGAAAAAAAACCAAGTGTGTACCCGAAAACGTAAAAAACGGGATTCGACATAAGTCGAAATTGCAAACTGTCGATGCCACATGGGCGTGTGGTCGCCCGTGTGGTAGGCCGTGTGCGATAATGTAACAGCCCGATTTTGGGGCTAGTCGGAACAGTGGTTTCGAGACCGCTAATCCGAGGATGAAGAAAATTTTTTTGACATTATTTTATGTGTTATAGTATGATTATAAGGATGCATGAAAATTTTGGTGCATTAATTTTAGTGATTTAAGGCTTAATTGCGAAAAAAGACAATCGCATAAAGTGCAAAAGTCTAAATTGAAGGTCTTGAATGTGAAATTAGACCTTCCTAATGTTGATAGCCGGCCATAGGGGACAATAGACTCAAAATTGGTCAAAATTGGGTGGGTTAGGTGGACTAATTTGAAGGAAATAAATAAATTAAGAAAAGATGATATCATCCATTTTTCATCACCTTCACCACCGAAAATACAAGCATAGAAAGGGGTTTTGAAAGCTTTGAAATTTTAGCAACTTATCCTCACACAAGGAAGTGATTTTGATGATTTTAGTTGATAATTTTTGTACTTTTGGAACCCCCAAAGCTTAAGCTAGCTAATGAGGGGACTAATTTGCAATATGGTTGAAAGTATAGGGACTTGACATGAGAGAGTTTATGTTATTTTCTGAGTTTTTATAGAAGAAAATGGATGTTAGTGAGTTAAGGAACAACTTTTGTGAAAGGAGTTACCATAAAAACACCTAAATGGGACTAAGTTGTAAAAGTTGAAATTGTGTAATAGATTCATGAAATAGTTGGAATTATGAGTAGTTGTAAGAGAAATAAATGTTCAACTAGGATTATTTAATGAGAAAATGTGATGAAAAATGATTTACGAGCCTAAGGGTAAAATCGTAACTTTGCCATAGTACAAGGGCAAAATGGTCATTTTTGCCTAAGTAGAGATTATGATGTATTATGATTATAAAATGATTGAATGAGTGAATTTTATTGTTATAGATAAAGAAGAGCGCGGAATTAACCTTGACCGGAGAAAAGGCAAGGTTTTGGATTAAACCGCAAATTAACACATTTTGCACCAAGGTAAGTTTATGTATAAATGATGCATCTTAAATGCACATGTTGTTACTTATTGGTGCACTGTATGATTGAGAACATTTACGATTTAAATGGATTGAATTCGGTAGATAATGAATAATTTTTGTATGAACGTTGAAATAGATATGTAAATGTGGAATATTATCCGTAGTAATTAATGGTGGGCTGTGTGCGATACCACCTTAATTATTCTTGTTGGTGGGCTATGTGCGATACCACCTTACTACTTATTCACGATGGGCTGTGTGCGATACCATCGTTTATATTAACATTTGGTGGGCTATGTGCGATACCACCGTAAATATTCTTATTGGTGGGCTATGTGCGATACCACCATCCTGTTAAAGATTAATGGTGGGCTAAGTGTGAAACCACCGAGTGTTTTGTATTACTGTGAATGGCTTATTATGAAATTGTGATGTGTTGTTTCATGTGATCATGTGGTGATAAGTGCAGGGATGTATGTTAAATAATATGAGCATTTGGCTTGTGATATGCTTGGAATGTGGTAAGAGATGAAATGAGTAAGCATGATCTTGGAATGTGGAATGTTCTTACTTATTATGAAATGCTATTTATTGATTAGCACATATTATGATGTTTATTGTTTATATGTAAACTTACTAAGCTTAAAGCTTACTCCCTTTCTTTTCCCATGTTTTATAGTGTCAAAGAGCCAGATCAGGATACGAAGATAATTGGAAGATCACCCACACTATCAGCTAATCTCGGTATATCTATACTTTAGTATTTTTAGTATGGCATGTATAGGGGCTAGACTAGGTGAATTGTTTTGTTATTTTGGCCAAGTATGTATTGGCTCCTTTAAAGATGAACTATTTTATATATTTTGATAGTTGATGGCTCATTATTACTAATTTATGAAAAGATGAAGTTATTCATAGAAGTGTATGCGACAAATTTGGGTTGCTTAGTGATTTGTTGAATGGGATTATGTTGTGTGAGCTAGGGTAATGAAAAGACCTTGGCGAATAGCCTTGTTCTTGTCCACACGGGTAGGCACACGAGCGTGTGTCTAGGCCGTGTGAGACACACGGACAGTCCCATAGGTGTGTGACGAGGTCGTATGTCTCCTGCATGTTAGTGTTTCAAGTTAGTGTCAACCACGGGCTAGCCACATAGGCGTGTGCCTAAGCCGTGTGCCTTTTATAAGGTTGCTGACGTCACAAACATAATACCCAGGTTTTTTACACACCGGCGTGTCTAGGCCGTGTGGAGCACACGGGCCAAGAACACAGGCGTGTGTCCGGCCGTGTGAAAACCCCTGTAGGTTCGAAATGAAAATAAATCCCATACAGGTTAGGGACATTGGCGTGTGTGACCACACGGCCTGCCCACATTGGCATGTCCCATTTCACACGGGCGTGTGGCCCCTGTTTAGATAAAAAATTTAAATGCATAAAAATTTTCGGTTGGGTTCTGAGACCTTCCGTAAGCTTGATTGAGGCTTCGTAGGCCCTTAATGAGAAATGTTAAGTTGGGATGAAGTTTTATAACTTAAAGTTGTATGACCGAGTGAGTTAAGTACGGTAATGCCTCGTACTCGGTTCTGGCGTAGAATATGGGTAAGAGGTGTTACAGATAACACGATCATGTGATCGATGAAGGCCAGGTCGTGCGCCAGGGTTGGTCGTGTGGGCCACACAAGTTAACCTGAACTAGGCATGTAGGCCACACAGGCGTGTGATAATTGGGCCAGGTTTTGTGATCCACACGGGCTAGGCCAATCTGGGCGTGTGGGTTACACGAGCATGTGGGCCAATACAGGCAAACCACATGGACGTGTGAGCCCATTTAGCTAAAATGTTTCCTAGGGTTACATAGGTTGCCCAAGTCGACTGTAAACCTATTGTAGGGTCGGTAAGCGCTACTTAGACTCTAAATCGTGTGATCTAATTATACTGTATGTATTGAGCATGATAAGTTTATGCATGTTTACTGATCTGTATATATGACTGGTAACTGAATTGTAGCATGTAAGCATGTAATTCTGTATGTCTGCATTGAGCATGTTTAGTTGCATCAACATTGGGGTGGGATGATTGATTATTGGAGGAAGTGTACTGAAAGGCTTTCGTGCCTATTATCTAGCAAAATTCACTACAATATTATTATCGATATGTGTCGCATTCGTGCGACTTGGTGTGTAAATTTGGTGGGTGTTTTAAACCCCACATGGTGTGTAGGGATGGTCGGAGATGGTATGTAGAGGCTGGTGGGTAGTATACTGATTTCTATTACTGTATGCAAACTGTATCTAAATGGGCTAAGGCCTAAACTATATTTGAATCTGTAATAAGCTTAGGCCCCAAACTGCATTTGACTGATAACTGTTGTGTGAATGTTTACATGCTATCTATGGGGATTAAACACTGAGTTTACGTAAACTCACCTCTTTCTGTTTTATTTGTACAGGTAAACTCACCCCTTTCTGTTTTATCTGTACAAGTAATATCTAGACTTAGACGGATCGGTGTGGCGGAGGACTCAATGGTGACCACATGTCTATTGAACAGCGTAAATTCGATTTGTGACTTTTATTTCCTATTTTTCTGGGGTTTTTGACGTAATTTGGAACTTTTAGACTGTTTACCTTTACTTTGGTTTTTAACTGTTTCTATGGACTTTTAAACTGCAAAACTCAACGAAAACTCGGCTTCATTTAAAACAACGTTTTTCTAAACGCGAACGGTTTTCTTTAAATATCACGATTTTAAAAGCTTCCACCATAGAATATGTTTTTAAACGAACCAAATTAACGAGGAAATGATTTTGAAATCAATGAGAGATTAATAGAATATAATAAACATAAATGGTTTTAACTTGATATATTCGCTTTCAAATCCCATTCTATATGACATCGTTAGATTCGGCCATAACGCCTAGGTCGGGTTTTGGGTGTTACATTTAGTGGTATCAGAGTCAGGTTGCAAAACTCAGCTATGGATTTTAGGTTTTAAAATTTAGTTTTTAAGAACTCATTTTCAAATAATTTGAAATGATTTGATTGAGAATGTAGTACATCGAGTCTCCAGCGCCGATCCTGTAGGAATTCTAATAAACTGTTATGATATTGTTGATAGTTTGTACTGAAAACACTTTAGTTAGTGTATACTGAAATTGTAGTGAAACTGAAACTGATAGAGATTATGCTTGCGAAAAACAAACTTTGAAATTATGATACTGCTTTACATAAAACATTCGTTAATAAACACTGAAACTGTAATTGATTCATAAAATTAATAATATAGATAAATTGGAATAGACATGAGTGCACGAGGTATCCGTGGACGTGGTGCTCGAGGCCAAGGTAGAGGCCGTAGGGGGCTCGAGCTGAGTCCTCTTCTCTGGGCAGCATGCCGAATTTGGACACGAGTGAGACACCTGTGTCATCTACTTCTGAGACTGGGTCTCAAAGTCGATCGGCTGGGGACGACGCACTGTCCCAAGCCATGTTGAGGATACTAGAGAGGGTCGTTAGGCCTAACATTAGATTTGGAGGCCGAGGGTCAGTTACGGAATGACTCAAGTCCAATAGAGCTGAACTTTTTAAGGGTGTTACAAGAGTCACCCCTAATGTGGCTAAGTATTGGTTAGAGGCCACAGAGAGGATTATAGACTATTTGGACTGCACCCTCGAGTAGAAACTGAAGGTGCGGTCTTCTTGCTTCGTGATTAGGCTTATTAGTAGTCGCTGACTCTTAAGAAGGGTACTCAACTTGACCCTTTGACTTGGGAGTTCTTTAAGACTTCGTTCTAGAGTAAGTATATGGGAGCTATTTACTTTGATGCTCGTAGGCGTGAGTTCCTTAATCTCACTCAGGGAGACTGATCTGTGGCCGAGTATGAGGCCGAATTCCTGAGGCTGGGTCACTATGCTTGAGGCATGGTGGCTGATGAGTTTGAGAGATGTGTTTGTTTTGAGGACGGGCTTTGGGATAATCTGAGGGTACTGATAGCTCTATAGAGGGAGCAAGAGTTCTCCGTTCTGGTAGAGAATGCAAAGATAGCCGAATAGGTTAGGGGTAAGAAAATGAGGGATTCAGAGCCCTCGAGTTCGGTACAGTGGCCTAAGAAAAAGGCTAAGACTGATGGGCCGATTAGAGCTGGGCCCTCTGTTGCTCCTACTGGATTGCAACTGTGTGGAAACTGTGGTAGACGCTATCAGGGCGAGTGTTGAAGGAGGATTGGGGAGTGTCTGAGGTGTGGGTTGTTAGAGCATCGCATTCGAGTGTGTCCACTGAGGGTCGATCAGGTGAAAGCTCCGGGTTACGCACGCACGACCATAGAGGTAGTTCAGACCACCACCGAGGCCATAGACAGGCTACAGGTGGTAACGGTATGGGCTATAGATAGAGAGCACCAGACAGAGGTGCTGGACAGACTAAGGTGAGGCAACCTTCTCTTGTTTATGCTGCTAGTCGTCAAGAGGACAGAGATGCTCCAAACGTTATTACCGGTACATTCTTTATTTATGAAGTACCTCACTCTGCTTTGATAGACATAGGTTCCACACATTCCTATGTAGCTAGTACTATGTCTGAAAACTTGAGGATTTTGGTTGAGAGTACTTCTAGTAAGGTGACTGTACTGAATCTATTGGGGCAACTGGTTCGGGATAGCAAACTGTATATAGATGTTCCGCTAGAGGTTCAAGGGTCGGTATTTTTGGCTAATCTGATGGAGCTTTCGTTTGGGGAGGTAGACCTGATTCTGGGTATGGACTGGTTGTTCGAGCACCGTGTTAGTCTGGACTGTGCGATTAAGAGGGTCGTCTTGAGAACTAAGGATGATAATGAGGTAGTCGGAGAACATTGGAATTATTTGGCTATTGTGATCTCTACACTGGTGGCTGAGAAACTGATTTTTAAGGGATGTGAGGCGTTCTTGGCCTATATTAGTGTTTTTGTTTCTTGGGTCTCTACGGTAAAGGACATCAGAACTATAAGGAATTTTTCGGACGTCTTTCCTAAGGAGCTACCGGGTTTACCTCCGAATCGAGAAGTGGAATTTGGGATTGAGCTTCTTTCTGGTACAGTTCTGGTGTCTATCGCTCCCTATCGAATGGCATCGAAGGAGCTTACAGAGCTTAAAGCTCAACTTTAGGAACTTTTGGACCATGGTTTCATCCGTCCTTATGTGTCTCCGTGGGGAGACCAGTTTTGTTTGTTAAGAAGAAGGATGGGACCATGAGGATGTGCATTGACTATCAGTAGTTGAACAAGCTTACCATTAAGAACAAGTATCCACTTCCTAGGATCGACGACTTATTTGATCAGTCCCGAGGGGGGCTTCTGTATTCTCTAAGATTGATCTCCAGTCAGGATATCATTAGTTGAGGGTTAAGGATGTGGATATTCATAAGCCTATTTTTAGGACTCGTTATGGGCATTATGAGTTCCTAGTTATGCCTTTTGGGTTGACGAATGCACCGGCCGCATTCATGGATCTGATGAATTAAGTGTTTCAGCCCTATCTTAACCAGTTCGTTGTGGTTTTCATTAAAGACATTTTGGTATACTCTGAGACTAAAGATGAGTATGATGAGCATCTTAAAGTTGTGCTTCAAATTCTACGTGAGAAGCAACTGTATGCTAAATTTAGCAATTTTGGTTGAGCGAAGTACCTTTTCTAGGGCACATATTATCTACTGAGGGGATTCGAGTCGATCCTAAGAAGATTGAGGCTGTACTGGATTGGAAAAAGCCTAAGAACGTGTCTGAGATCCGCAATTTTTTGGGTCTAGCGTGTAACACTGTAATATCCCAAAATTTGAGTATCATTTGTGTTGGCTCGAGTATGAATTTTGTGTGTTAGCATAGTCTTGTGAAGGCTTGATTTTATTTTAGGAAGATAGAATAAATTTTTAGTATGGTTTATTTAATGAAGTGAATTAGATGAGCTTGACACTTAAGTTAATTTAAGTGTTAATTGAAGCATAAGAGGAGTAAGTGGCAAGTTGGTTAAAGAGCTTGAAAGGTGGTTTGAGGTTAGAGGTTCGAGTATCATGGAAAGCATTTTTGAAGACTTTATTTTTATGTCTAGCATTAATGGGCGGTCAACCTATGTTTATGATAGGTTGGACTATTGTTTTTTTTTTTTTTTGGTAAGTTGAATTTTGGAAAAGGAAAGCTTGAGATAGGGGACAAGAATCTTGAAGTTATGGTATTAAGAGGGGACAAAAGGCTTGGTATATGGAGAATGTTTTGGAAACTCTTTGATGGCCTTTAGTGCATGAATGTGGACGGTATGGGTGTCTAGGGGGGTGGCCGAATTTTGTAAGTAGCTTGGGGGGGAATAGTTGGTCAATTTCTCCTTTTGATCATCTTTTTGGCATTTTTGTTTTCCCTCTCCAAAAACTCTCCTTTGGCCGAATGTGTCTTGTGTATTTTGGTGCATTTTTGCTTTTGATTTTAGCCTCTTTTTGTTGAACCAAACCATACCATTTCCCTTTCTTTCATTTGCTCTTTTGAAACCAAAACAACATTTGATTTTTGGGCATTTTGTGCACATTTCTATTAGGCAAAATAGGTGTTGGCCGAATCTCTCTCTCCCACATCTCTCTCTTTTTCTTTCTTTCAATATTGTTCAAATCACAATTTCCTCTATTCTCTTCTCTCTTGGCCAAAACTTCCATCTCTCCATCTCTCTTTACTTTCTTTTATTTTTATTCAAAGCCATAAATATTCATTTCCATTGAAATCTCTTCCATCTTCTTCTTTTGTTTTCCTTTCTTCTTCTCAACTTTAATTGAATCCTTATTGCTAATACAAATCAACCATAGCCGAATCTTCTTCCTCTCTTTTAGTCTTTATTTTTGGCCGAATATTCAAAGGGAAACTCTCTTTGATTTTCTTCAATCGATTTTGGAAAAGGGTAAGTATTCATGGCCGATTCTCTTCAATTCTTTTCTCGTCTCTATGTTATTTTTCTTGTGGACTAAGGTCGAATCTATGGGCATTTGCAAGGTTTTAACCATTTTAAGAACCGATTTCTTTTAGGCTCTTCGGATGTTGGAAGCAATCGATCTAAGTCTCATTCCTTTAGCGATCGAAGTTGGTAAGTCAAGTGGTAAGGATTTGATATTATTTAAGTTGGTTGAGAAAGTCTAAGGCTTTTGGGGATTTAGTGATATGGCCGAATGGCCTTTGTTCATAATCTTAATATTGGCCGATTGTAGGACAAGGTGATCTAGTGGTGGATCGGATCTTCGGGCGTTAGTTATTGCTTTGGTGAAAGGTGTGTATCTTACACACTTTATAACTTGGTTTATATATGTATGTTTATGTGTGTTATGACTAAGCATATTATGAAAGTGAGAAAATCGATGAGATTTGGATATGATACCATGATGGTATGAATGAGGATTCGGGTAAGTCCGTTTCATTATGTTGTTAATACATGTGGATTGAAATCATGTTCTACGATTTATGATATTTGTTATGAAATACATATCAAAGTATGTGACATGATTTGTTTATCTATTGCATTGATATGGGCAATATGAGAGGAGGGGGAAGATTGATATCGTGTCTTCAGACACCAGAGGTTTGGTACCTCCAGTGATTTGGTATCACATTCGTGTCTTCAGACACCAGAGGTTTGGGACCTCATAGCGACTCGTCCCTGTGGTTAACACCATCGTGGGTTGGCCCCACTTTTGAGATATGGGATTGTCTGCCAGTGATTTGGTATCACACGTGGGTTGGCCCCACAACTTGATGATTCGTGACTTCGGTCACCAGTGGTTTGGCACCACCAGTGATTTGGTATCACATTCGTGTCTTCGGACACCAGAGGTTTGGGACCTCATAGCGTCTTGTCCCTGTGGATTAATTCCACCGTGGGTTGGCCCCACTTTTGAGATATGGGATCGTCGCCAGTGATTTGGTATCACACGTGGGTTGGCCCCACACTTGATTATTCGTGACTTTGGTCACCAGTGATTTGGTATCACATTTGTGTCCTCGGGACACCAGTGGTTTGGCACCACCAGTGGTTTGGTACCACACGGGGTAGAAAAGGAGTTATGGATGGCTAGGTTGAGTGCATTATACATATATATATGCTTTGTTATAATTTTGTGTAAGTATGTGGCATTTACCCTGAGAGGAAATATGCACTGAGTCTTGGTGACTCACCTTCTCCCTTATCATTTCAGATGATTCGTGAGATCGCGGATGAGGAGCCGGATGAACTCGAGGAGGCCATGCAATAAATTTTGGTTCTACGTGAACTTTGGTTTGAGAACTTTACTTTATTTATATTTGGTTTTTATATTTTGTGGATTTGTAATAAGGCCTCTCTAAATTATGGTTTGGATTATTTTTATGTTTTAAGCATGTTTTAAATATGGGTTATAAATTTCTTGATTATTATAATAAATTGAGCACAAAGTTTTCTAAACTACACAACGTGATGATTTTAAAAATGTTACCATCAGGTAACATAAATTATTTGACAATTTTAACAACTTGAGTGTTTTCGATAATTTAAATGATTTTAAAATATTAAGTTTCTACATTCAAATGGAAATGGCTTTCAAAGTAATAATTCGAGTTTTCTTAAAATGATATAAATGTTTCAAATTTACGATTTATTCACTTATTTTAAAGTTTTATGTAATTTCGAATTAAATTTTCAGTTTTAACTTATTAAACATGTATTTTCTTCAAATATAGAATTTCAAAAAGGGTTTTTCACAAAAATTAAATCGTTAACTCATTTTTCTTCAAAGTATTTTCCTTAGTGACATACCAGATTCGGTCATGGCGTATTGACCGGGTTTGGGGTGTTACAAACACCCCTTACCCTATTCAACGCCGGAACAGGATATGAGGCATTACCAGACTTTCCACTCAAAATTAAAACTTTTCGTAACATCTCTTAAACAAGCCTACTAGGCCTAAATCACACATTAGGAATGGTTCGGGATCAAATCGAACACTTTTGAAGCTCTCTAGAAAGACTTAGAAAATTTTCATCAAACAGTCCACACGCCCGTGTGGAGGAAGGGACACGCTCGTGTGGAATATCACATGCCCATGTTCCACACCCGTGTGGAATTATTTTTCAATTTGAACCTACAGGGGTTTTCACACGGCCGGACACACGCCTGTGCCCCTGGCCCGTGTCCCTCACACGGCCACAACACGCCCGTGTGCAAAAATCTTGGCATTCTATTTCTGATGTCATCACCCCATAAATGTCACAAGGCCAAGGCACACGCCCGTGTCCTTTGACCGTGTGGCAAATTAAATTCCTAATTCAGGTGCAGACTTCACATGGCCTGGGTACATGCCCATGTCTATGGCCGTGTCTTCCACACAACTGAGACACACGGCCCTGTCTCTGCCCGTGTATTTACTACTGAGTATACTGACTTGCAAACCTAGCATGCAAGGGGGCACATGGCCTAGCCACACTCCCATGAGGTTGACTGTGTGTCACACACGGCCTAGACACACGCTCGTGTGCCTACCCGTGTGGACAAGAACAAGGCTATTTGTCAAGCTCTTCCTATCACCCCAACTCATACAAACATAAATCACATTCAACCATCAACCCATTCATGCATAATTAAACCAAGTAAATCAACCTCATCTTTTCATAGATTAATAAGAAAGAGCCACCAACTATGGTCTTATACAAAAGAGTTCATCTTTGAATGAGCCAACACATTTGGCCAAAATAATATGATATTCAACTAAGTCTAGTCCCTATACATGCCATACTCAAAATGCTAAATCCAACTATACCAAGATGTGCTGATAGTGTGGGTGATCTTCTGATTATCTCCGTATCCCGACCTGACTCTTCGACACTATAAAACAAGGGAAAAGAGAAAGGAGTAAGCTTTAAGCTTAGTAAGTCCATATGTAAACAATAAGCATCATACCATATGCTAATCAATCAAAAACATTACATACTATATAAAAACAATTCATATCCTCATAATCACGCTTACTCATTTCAACTCTTACGACATCCTAACCACATATCATAAATACTGCTCACATTTACTTGCACTTATACCCTGCACTTATCACCACAAAGCCATATGTAATTTCACTTAGACAAGTTTCTCGATGAACCCTTCGGAATGATACAAGATACCAGGTGGTTTTGCACACAGCCCACCATTAATCAACAATAGGGTGGTATCGCACACAGCCCACCAAAAATGATAATTTTGGTGGTATCGTACACATCCCACCAAAATGTTAATAAATACGATGGTATCGCACATAGTCCATCATTAATAAATAATAAAGTGGTATCACACATAGCCTACCAATATTTACATATTCACGAATATTTATCCGTACCCATATTTCTATTCCGAAGGTTTATCCAAGAATTTTCCCATTTTCTACTGTTTTCAATAAATCTCACCAATAAGAATTTACATCCACACAATGCATTAATAGGTAAAAACATACGTAATAAGGATGTATCGTTTACACATAAACTTACTTCGATACAAAATATGTAAGTTTGCAATTTAGTCCGTAACCTTGCCTTTTCCCCGGTCAAGGTTGTTCCACGTTATTCTTGATATTCCACGTTCTTCTTGATCTATAATAATAATATTTACTCATTTAATCACTACATAAATCAAGACACTTCAAAATCTCTACTTTGGCAAAATAACTGTTTTGCCCTTATGCTTTGGCAAAATTACAATTTTGCCCATAGGCTCGTAATTCATTTTTCATCAAATTTCCTCATTTAACAAGCCTACCTGAACATTTATTACTCTTATAACAACTCAAAATACAAATCATTTCATGCATTTTCTTCTCAATTTACAACCTTTACAAAAAGGTCATTTTAGGTGTTTGCATGGAAACACCTTTCACAAAACTTGTTTATTTAACAACCATAATTCATTTTCTTCCCTAAAAACTCAGCAAACAATATAAGAACTCATGGAAAATTCCTAAAATTTCAACCATTTTGTAAAATAGTCCTCTCACTAACTAGCTTAAGCTTTAAGGGTTCCAAAAGTACAAAAATTATCAAAAATAACCATCAAGAATACTTACTAGCAAGGATTAAAGATTGCTGAAAATTTCAAGCTCATATAGCCCTTTCTTGAGTGTAAAAATCGGTGGAAGAGGAAAAGAAATGAAAAGATGATAGCCTTTGCTTTATTTTATCTTATTTTATTCATTAAATCACCTAATGTCACCAAATATTGACCAACTTTAATACTTTTGTCCCCTTGGTCGGCCATCACTTCCCTGATGGCCTAATTGCACATTAATGACCTTTAATTTAATATTCTATAGCTATTAGACACCTCTAGCTTGTAAAATAAAACTTTCGTACTCTATGCGATTTAGTTCTTTTTCACAATTTAGCACACAATCACTAAAGTTAATTGTCCAAAATTTTCATACACTCATATAATTATGCCATAACACATAAAATAATATTAAAAATAATTTATCTGGCCTTGAATTAGTGGCTTCGAAACCACTATTTCTACTAGCCCTAAAATCGAGTTGTTACATGACGGGTTATTATCGGCGGTTTATGGAAGGCTTCTTACTAATTGCAGCGCCCTTAACTAAGATACCATGTAAAGGTATTCTGTTTGTCTAGACCGATGTGCAGAAGGAGAGCTTCGAAAAGCTCAAGACTATTTTGACTGAGGCTCTTGTTCTGATACAGCCTGAATCTGGCAAGGAGTTTGTAGTGTATAACGATGCGTCACATGTGGGCTTGGGTTGTGTTCTGATACAGGATGGTAAGGTGGTAGCATATGAGCTTAGGACACATGAAGCAAACTATCTGATCCATGATTTGGAATTGGTCGCCATAGTATTTGCTTTGAAAATCTAGATGCACTATCTGTATGGTGAGAGGTGTATTATTTACACTAATCACAAAAGCCTCAGATACCTCTTGACTCAGAAAGAATTAAATCTTAAGCAGCATAGATGGATTGAACTGCTTAAGGGCTATACTGTACTATTGAGTACCATCTTGGCAAGGCCAATGTGGTGGCCGATGCATTGAGCCATAGGACGATGACTGATTTGAGAGTGATGTTCACTCGACTTAGTTTTTTCGATGATGGAAGTTTGTTGGCTGAGCTGCAGGTTAAACCGACTTGGGTAGAACATATTCAAGTTAGGCAGTTATAGGATAAATTGTTGGGTCTTCGATTCCGTCAGTTTGAGAGTGGCAACACTACCGACTTTGGGCTGAATAATGATGGGGTACTCTGTTTCCGTGGTCGGATTTGTGTATCAAATGATAATGATTTGAGGCAGTCTATTCTAAGATAGGTGCATAGTAGCACTTATGCTATGTACCCCGGTGGGAATAAGGTGTACCAAGATCTTCGGGAACTATATTGGTGGCTGGGATTAAAACGGGAGGTTACTGATTTTGTGGCATGATGTATGACATGCCAGAAGGTTAAGGCTAAGCATCAATTACCTTCAGGTTTGCTACAGCCGGTTAAGATTACGCTATAGAAGTGGGAGCGAGTAACGATGGACTTCGTTAGTGGGTTGCCTCTAACACCCACTAAGAAGAATTCTGTTTGGGTCATCGTGGATCGATTGACCAAGTCTGTGCACTTCATCCCAGTTAGGACTGACTATTCTCTTCAGAAATTGGCGAAGCTCTACATTTCTAAGATAGTAAGACTGCATGGGGTTCTAGTGTCGATTATTTGTGATAGAGATCCTCTCTTCACGTCTCAGTTCTGGAAAAAGTTACATGAGGCTTTGGGTTCGAGATTGGACTTTAGCACTGCGTTCCATCCTTAGGTCGATGGTCAATCTGAGAGGGTGATTCAGATACTGGAGGATATGTTGAGGCGTTACAACTCTAATCCTACTCATATTGTTCCGGTTGAGGAGATTGAGGTTAGGCCAGATTTGATCTTCGAGCAGGAGCCGGTTCAGATTCTAGATTGCGATGTAAAGGTTATTTGGAAGAAGTCTATCCCATTAGTGAAGGTACTTTGGCAGAATCATAGCACTGATGAGTCCACGTGGGAGCCTGAGGATACGATGCGTCAGCAGTATCCTCATCTGCTCTGATCAAGTAAATTTCAAGGTCAAAATTTTCTTTTAGAGGGGTAGAGTTGTAACGCCCCAAAATTTTTATTTTGGCTTTCTTGAAAATGTGACACAAGTGTGTATCTACTTCAGTGGCTAAGTGTTTTGGATATGTGTGTGAGGTCCCAAGTTCAAGCCTTACATTTGGTAAATTTTGGTATTTTTCTTACTTAAGCCTTACACTTGTTCAACGGGCTTATATTTAATTACTTATAATTTCACATCAGAATGGGCCTGCTAGTCTGGTGGTTAGGTGGAGTGTGGGTTTGCTGGAGGTCTTGTGTTCGAGTCTTTATGCAAGTGAGATTGCAATTATTTTGCTCTGCTGGCTTGTAGAGTTTCGGTGGAGTAGGTTTCTGGTAGTGGGGATTAGTGGGAGAAAAACATGGGATTTGGGAGTTAGTCTAATGAAATCCTTTTGTTTTCAAAATTAAATTCTTTTCTCTCTCAAAATTTTTCCCTCTTTCCCAAAAATAGTTGATGCCAGTTCTTTTTCTTTCTTTTTCCCTAATTTCGTTCTATTTCCAATTCTGCCGATTTTGCTGTGGGATTCCTGCGTTTTTGAGATTTTCATTATCCATTGTTCGAGTGGTAAGTGAAGTTTTTAAGCATTATGTAACTATTGTTTCCCTATCGGGACTTAGGCATATCTAATGTTTTGGCAGCGGCAAATCGTGAAGTTTGGGCCACTCCTCTCGCGAATTTGTAAACAAAATTGTATGAGAAGTTGGGGTAAGTGTAGGATGCTTGAATGAAATTTTTTTTTTTGATTCTGAAGTTTCAGATTAATCATAATTTAAGTCTGATCCTAAGCTTTGGTATGTCAAATATAGGTTCTGGTTGTCTCGGGATTGTGTTAGCAGCCAAAACAAACTAGGTGTGTACCCGAAAACATAGAAAAAGGGATTCGGTGAAAGCCAAAATTGCAAACTATCGATGCCACACGGACGTGTGGTCGCCTGTGTAGTAGGCTGTGTGTGATAACACGAGCGTGTGATTGACGAAGGCCAGGCCGTGGGCAAGACACGACCGTGTGATGGCCAGGGTGTGGCCGTGTGGGCTACACAAGTTGAACCGAATTGGGCGTGTGGGCCCACACGGGTGTGTGATAACTGGGCCAGGCCGTGTGATCTACACGGACAAACCACATGGGCATGTGGGCCTATTTAGCTAAAATGTTTCCTAGGGTTGTATGGGTCGCCCAAGTGCTACTTAAACCCTAAATCGTGTGATCTGATTATACTGTATGTATTGAGCATGATAAATTATGCATGTTTACTGATCTGTATATAAGTCTGGTAACTGAACTGTAGCATGCAAGCATGTAATTCTGTATGTCTGCATTGAGCATGTTTAGTTGCATCTGCATTGGGGTGGGATGATTGATTATTGGAGGAAGTGTACTGAAAGGCTTTCGTGCCTATTATCTAGCAGCTCAACTGCAATATTACTAATATGTGCTGCATTCGGTACGACTTGGTGTGTAGGGCTGGGTCGGTGTTTTAAACCCCACATGGTGTGTAGGGATGGTCGGAGATGGTGTGTAGAGGCAGGTGGGTAGGATACTGATTTCTATTACTGTACACAAACTGTATCTGAATGGGCTAAGGCCTAAACTATTTCTGAATCTGTAATGGGCGTAGGCCCGAAACTATATTTGACTGATAACTGTTGTGTGACTGTTTGCATGCCATCTATGGGGATTACACACTGAGTTTACGTAAACTCACCCCTTTCTATTTTATCTGTACAGGTAATCTCCAGACTTAGATGGATCGGTGATGCGGAGGACTCAATGGTGACCACATGTCTTTTGAATTGTGTAAATTTCATTTATGACTTTTATTTCCTTTTTGGGGGGGGTTTATGTAATTTGAGACTTTTGGACTGTTTACCTTTACTTTGGTTTTTTACTGTTTCCATGGACTTTTAAACTACAAAATTCAACGAAAACTCAGTTTCATTTAAAACAACGTTTTTCTAAATGCAAACGGTTTTCTTTAAATATCACAATTTTAAAAGCTTCCGCCATAGAATATGTTTTTAAACGAACCAAATTAATGAGGAAATGATTTTGAAATCAATGAGAGATTAATAAAAGATAATAAACGGATACGGTTTTAACTTGATAAATTCGCTTTCAAATCCCATTCCATGTGACATCGTCAAATTCGACCATAACATCAGGCCGGGTTCGAGGTGTTACAGTTCGAGGCCCTAAAAACAATGTCGGAACAATCAAGGATCAATTTGAAACAAAACAATTCTTTTTGGGAAAAACATGAAAATTTGGGAAACAGTGGTCACACGGCCATGTGACATAGCCCAGACCATGTGAACATTCGAAGTCTGGACACATGGTTGTGTCCCATCCTGTGTGTCCACCCGTGTGGGTATTTTCAATAAGGTCACATGGTCGTGTTGCAAGTTGTGTGCCAAACCGTATTGCATACTAACTTGAGACACACAACCGTGTCGTAGGCCATGTCTCAGACTGTGTGAAACCTGCACCAAAAAAAAATAATGACACATGAAAATGTGGGGTGACTGTGTGTGGCACACGGCCGTGTGACAGCCTGTGTCCCATGTCGTGTACTTTTGAAAATGACCCTAAAACAAGCCATAGTATTATCCTTTCTTGCACAACAAACCATACCATTTCCACACATTTTCACATGACCAAAACACTTTAAAACATACCAAAAACATATCAAAACCAACTAACTTAGGTGCCTATCCAATATGCCATCAATTGACACCACAATTGAACACATAAACTTGACTCAATTCAACATTTCAAATTCATTAAGCATAATTCATATATATATCAAATAACCATTTCAAAACAGACCATTCAACCATATTTTACCTAGTTTCATATGAGCATACATAAATGTCACAGACTGTATACTTACACTTTCATTTGCAAACTATCAACTAAGGACATTAAGATACATATAAGCTTGGCACAAACTCAAAAAAAACCAAGGTATCAAATCAATTCAAATCCAATGCCATAAATTCATACCTTAAACTTACATCATACATCACACATCTACCATTTAACCACTTCATTCATACTTTAGTGAACGAAAAGCCATCTAAATCTCAAGGCACCCACAAGTGACCAAAATACATACTTACCTATTTACATTTATAAGCTAACATCAAGGCAAATAGGCAAATAAAATTAAACCACATCGCATTGGTAAATAACAAAAAAAATCCTATTACATTTAAACCTTATACATGCCATTTATAACCACTAGCCAAAATAACCAAAAACTACCAAAATGATGATTGGATAGTGTGATCTTACTCTAACGCGATTCCAACCGGTCGAGCTTCTGATGATTTACAAGACATAGAAAACAGCTATATAAGCAACTAATGCTTAGGAAGCTCGTATAATCTTAAACGTAACTTACCTATTAAGCTCAGTTTAAATAACTCATATATACTACTATTAGTATGCTCAATAATTAGCCATTCCTCATATACATCACCAAGCTCACAAGTTAGTGAATTTGTACATGAAACATATAATTTATCCATATTGTGCACATAAACTCAAAATGCAGTAATAAACATTACATTTATCATCTTTCCAACTTGTATCATTCATTCCTTTTCAATCAATTACACAAATACTTTCCATTTCATAATTTAACATGTGACATATCATATATTTATGTTCTCTTGAATTAAACCCTTCAAACATTGTTCATAAGTCATATGAATACTTTCCTTTCCTATCCTCAACATTCCACATGGTTAGTAGAACAAATTAAGAATATATCAACCTATAAAACATAGAATGTATCATAAAATGAATTTCAATGCATAAACAACCCAATACATATTTCACTTGTTACCTTTTTCATCCCATTACACATATAACCATTTAATTCTCTAAACACACCACAAACACAACTACATATTATATTTATAAACATATGAGACATATAATTACACCAATGCGTTAATCTTCATTACCAAACTATACTAATCAAAACGTTAATCTAATATTCATTCCTATGATACACGTCTCACCTGAATAACGAATGATCAAAGGATGAGATACCGACTTTTCATTGCTATCCCTTTCGACCTTTTTAATTGGTATTCTTTTCGACCTTTTCACTGATATCCTTTTCAGCCTTTTCATTGATACCCTTTTCAAATAACATCCTTTTGAACCTTTTCATTTGATATCCTTTTTGGATAGCATCCTTTTCAACCTTTTGATTGATTCGGTAACACCGAATGTAATGCCATGGTATCTTTCAACCAGGGTGTTTTTCCTTTTCGAGTATAATACCATGATGTATTTCAATCACAATCATTTCCTTTTTAATTCAAATCAAGACAATGTTAAACATCAATACATAGATACATATATAAATATATCAATTAATCTTATACATTCAAATGTAATACTTTAAAATGATATACGAACTTACCTCGACAAAAACAATTGTAAAAACGAAGCCGACGACTAACCCGACACATTAGCTTTTCCTCAATTTAGATATGTTTGATTCGTTTTTTTATCTAAATAATAATTTTCATTCAATTAAACCATTCAAATAACTTAATATAATTAATTCAACTTATAACCCTTACCAATGGGAAATTTAAAAAATTACCCCAATATTTTACCTTTTATGCAATTTAGTCCCTAAACCTGAAACTTATGAATTATCCAAATTTAACCAAAATATCCTCTAGCAGAATTTCATAGGGTTCACAATCAGCCCATTTCAATAATCATTTCACAATATTTCTATGAAATATTTCTATTTTCACAAATAAATCCCTAAACATTAAAATCATTAAAAATCACTTAACAAAATACTTATATTTATCTAACAAGCTCATGAACCTATCAACCAAATTCACAAACACACTTAAAATTTTAACCGTTTTACGAATTGACCCCAGGTTAGTTAAATTAAGCTAAAATGATTTCAAAAACATAAAAATTATTAAAAACGGACCTCAAAATCTCCTACATACATTGAAGAGAGTTTGACCGAACCTCTTTTGCTCCAAAAATGGAGTTTCTCACAGCTGGGGAAGAACGTAAGGAAAATATGTTTTTGCTTTTCTTTTTTATTTATTACCTATTATTTACTTTATTATTATTAAAATATATCATATAAATTAACAAAAGTTAGCCACCAATCGTCCGCTAATTTATGGTATGGTATATTTACAATTTTATTCCATTTAATTACCTTTCTCTAGCCATTTGACACCTTTAATGAATAGAAATTTAATTTTGCACCTCTTACTATTTAGTCCTTTTCAATTAATTAACTATCTAAACGTTAAAATTTCCGGACCATACTTCAATATACTTCTATAATCACTCATTAAATATTTATTAAAATATTTACTAGCTTGGTTTACAGAATGAGGTCCTGATACCTCATTTTCCAAAACCACTTGACTTACGAAATTAACCACTTGAACTTGACTATACGATCAATTAATGAAATTGATTAAATAAAAATTTCAACAATACCATACTTGACTCATAAATATTAATTAATAATATTTATGAACTCACTCGTCGAATTTGTGGACTCAATACCACTATTTTCGACACCACTAAAAAACGGCTGTTACAAATTAGAGTCGTTTGAAGGGGGTTGTGGATTCATCTTGTTTCCAAGGCTCCTTAGGACTTCTACACGCCACTTTTCGTCCTTTTCATTTATCTTCTTTATTTTATTCTTTTTTCTATTTTGTTCTTGTTTAATTATTCAAAATTTTCATTTATTTAATTATTTTTTACCTTAGTTATTTGTTTTAATTGCTACCCTTTTAATTCTTAGATATGATTTGGATTTGTTTGTGTTTAAGGTTGTGTCAAACTCTAAGTTCTCCTTCATTTGTCTAGAGCCCTAGACCAAATCCGCGACTTAGATAAACTTGTGATCCTATTCAGCATGCGTCCTTATCATTTTCATTTTCAATGAAATGGAAATTTTCAATAGTTTAACAAACACACCCTTAATTATTTTGTTAATATTTTCATTCTATACTCATATAGAAAAGGAACTTATTACAATATCTAATGTGAATTGAGCACTAGTAATCTTATGCATATATATATTGTTGAATAATCTTATGCATATTTTAATTACTCTTTTAAAATATTGAAATTTTAGTAACAAATTTTTTATATATACAATTGCCAGCATAATTTATAATATTTGAAAATTAAAAGAAAAATATTTTATTATAAGAAATTTGTTATTAGTAATCTAAATATTACATATTTCATATAAAATTATTCATAAATCAATAACAAGTACATTTATCAAAGTCATGTATTTTTAATGTTGAAAGTATTATTAAAGTACATACATTGAATTTTCATAGATAAATTAACCAAATTATGTATCTTCAATACCAAATTATATATCTTCAATCTGATTAATGTTAATTTTTCACGATTAATTATATATTGTAATAGGCCTAATTTGCCCGGGCCTATGCAAAATCCAAAAAAAATAATAATAAAACAAAAATAAACCAAATGTCCAGTTCTTACAGTCCATTTACAGCCCAAATCAATAGCCCTTTTACACCCAGGCCTAATCAGATTACCCAGACCCAACAAAGACCCAAATTAAAACAGGCCCGAGTGGCCCAAGTGACTAAATAGTAACAGAAGACCTAAGGAACCCTAGGCGCCGCATACCAGCCCCGACACTAGCCCCTCGATCACGCCGCAAGTCAGCACACGGTTAGAGTTCCGTCGCCGGATTTCTCGCCACACATCTGCAAACAAGGAAAGAAATGGACAGTAGCAGTATATTGCGATTTTGCATTTACTTTCGATTTTATTTTTGGGTTATAAATAACCCCAAACAATCTATAAAATGGGATACGAATACACACAGAGAGAAATACAATATACAATCAAAAAAGAAATCAGCCAAGGTTTTGTTTTTCTTTTTTCATTTCCGATTACAGTTATTTTGTTTTATTTTTTTAAAAAAAACAATATATATTATATATATATAAAATACATTTTATAAAAAAAGAAAAAAATTTACTTTCAGAAATTTCGGCCACCGTGTACCGTGGCCAGTGGCGGCGATCCACGGCAGCGACTGGCCGGCCGATGACCGGACCTCTGGCCGGAAATCACTGGGCAAGAGAGAAAAGAGAGAGTTCTCTTTGTTTTTTTTTTTTTTTTAAAAACAAAAGGAAGAATGAATTTTTTTGAAAGAATTTCTACTTAAATAGATCATCTAAACAGCGTCGTTTAGGGCTGGTCACCAAAAGCCCTAAAACGATGTCGTTTCACTCAGGATCGCGCACAGTTGACCCGACCCGAAGGATCCACGTGTTTTTGAGAAATGGGCTATTTGCGCTTTTAGCCCTTTCGCATTTTTTTTTTAAATTAAGTTATTTTATTTTAAAATTTTGCCTGATAATTTACAATAGTTTTCAATTGGGTCCTCCTTACTGCTGTGCGTTTTGGAAGGAGGGAAGATTTCCTCATTTGGTCCTCCCTTGTTGTGCGCGCGTTCAGTAAGGCCACTTTCCTCTTATTTTCTTCAAATTTCGACCCAAATTTTTATTTTAAGCTCAATTTCATCCTTTTTTTTTATATTTTCTTTTATGACTTTTGTTATTTCATTTTTAATTTTATTATTATTATTATTAACATCATTATTATTTGACTATTATAATTATTACTTTAATGTTATTATTATTATCATTTTATTTTTAACTTTACAATAATCATTATATTCATTTGTATTATTTTTATTTTTATTATGATCATTATTTTTATTTTATATATATTATTACTATAGCTATATTATTATTATATCTTTTATTATTATTATTATTATTATTATTATTATTATTATTATTATTATTATTATTTTAGTATCACCATTATTATTACTATTTTCATTATCTCTATTGTTGTTGTTATTATTATTTGTATATTAACATATATTATTATTTTTATTATTATTAATATATTTTTATTTTACTACTATTATTATTTCTATATTATTATTACTATTAATTTTAATATCCTTACATTATTTTATTATTATTAATACTATATTTATTCTTGCTATTACTCTTATCATTATTTTCATTATTATTTTTATTTTATAATAGCTAATATTATTTTTTTATTTATTAATATATTTCCATTATAATTTATTATTATTACTATTATTTTATTTTTTTATTATTGTACATAGTATCTATTTATTTATTTATTATTAACCTTTGTTTTCGTTTTTATTTTGTCATATTTTTAATTATTATTTTATATAGATTATTCGTTTTTAATTTATTATTGTAATTTATATTTGTTTTCCTCATTTCACTCTATTATGCATGTGTATTATAATTCATCCCCCATTTTATTATAAAATCACATCACATTTTATTCAATTTTCAAAATAAGCAAATACTCTACGTTCTAGGGTTCGAAAGAAATCGTACCCTAACTTACTGGGTTTCGATTTTTCTCTTCGATTCCAAAGAACTTGTTACTTTAAAAAAAAACTTATTTCCAAGAATTCAAAATTGTCATGTCCTAACTCACTGGACATGACGCTTTGTTATCTCGGGATAAGGATTTCAGAAAACAAGGCAATGTTTCATGTTTGGAAGTTCAATAAATTGTGCCCTAACGTGCTGGGTTTCGATTTTTGTTCGTCCAAATAACTAAATATCCTTTTAATGAATTTTGTAAATCATGAGATGATTTTGGTTACGAAGGTTTAAAACATCACGTCCTAATGTGCTGGATGTGATGTTTGTATGCTTTTAGAACAAAGGGATCTCCAATTCCAACCCAAATTGTTCAAAATTTTAAAGAAATCAGGTTTTCAAATCTTTTTTGAATTTTCGACATTAGGGCAATGACTAATCAATCTGGTACCAATTTTGGGCGTTACGAGGGTGCTAATCCTTCCTTGTACGTAACCGACTCCCGAACCTATTTTCTTTAATTTCGTAGGCCAAAATTAATTTTTTGAAATAAAATTGTTTTATAAGGTGATCTGATCACACCTAAGCAAAAAATATTGGTGGCGACTCCATTTCCGTTTTCGTTTTAAAGTCGATTCCCCGTTTTTTCAAAAATCTTAAAAAATGGTTTCGACAGCTTGGGGACTCCACTGGGGACCTAAGAGAGTCAAGCCGTAAAATTGATTATTTTCTGTCCTTTGTCGAAAATTTGAAAATTTGATTTGAAAATTTAAAAATTTTGATTTGAACATATGATTATTGCACACATTGCATTGTATGACCATTATGGTCGCACCTTTTAAGTGGGAGTGAGAAACTATGCCTTCGTGAGGTTTTTACCTCCGCATAGGCTAGTGGAATGTTTCCGGGATACACCCGTACCTATGTCTTCGTGAGGTTTTCACCTCCGCATAGCCATAGGAAAATGTATTCCCCTGAACTGAACTTGGTCCGTATGAGCCTATAATGGGTGAGGATCATGGAATCTGCTGGTTCGGGTACCGCAACTTTAGAGCTAAACCATATGTAGAAAACCTATGTTTTTACCTTAGGTAGAATTATGCTAAACCCTAGTGGTCACCCAGATAAGTGCCCTATTCTTATTTATTTCTTTGTGCTAACGTGTTCTCTTTTGTTTTGATTGCATTTCATTCACATCATAGAAAAGAGGTGTTGATTCAAATTCGATTGCTAAATAGAAGAGTTTGTCATAAGAAAATTGATTTCTTGATAAAGTGAATTATAATACGGTCGTCCGAATATGGTCCAAGTAAACATAATGAGAAAAGACTGATAGCCCATGAAGGAATACAAGACTTTATTGCCCAAGGGTTCAAGCTGACAAAGACTATTCGAGAATCACCATGTCTCGAATTTCTTGAAGAGGCTAACGAGCATTATGGAAATAAATGAGCAGTGAATCGTGGCCCAGATCAAGCAAAAAGGAACTAATGGAGGCATCTATTAGGAGTTTGCAAGATTTGACCTTTGCGAAGAAGGGGATTGATGTTTTTTGGAATATGAGGGCAAGACCGTATATGTAATCCGTTTTATGTAAAGAAATTTGCTTTCTAGAAAAGTTTTTCTAATGGAATTGAATTCAGAATCAATGCCTCTCTTTATTTGCATTCATGCATTTGCATTACATCACATCATATGCATTTAAGTCCATAGAGAGAGTCTAATTAGTTGAAATTATAACAGAGAGAAAAGAGAAAGAGGGAAAGAAAAATCTAGAAATTGAACACCGTTATGGTACACGTGCCAAGGAAAAGAAAATGGATAAAAGACTTGAACAAATTCAAAGAGACATGCAAGACTAGATGCAAGAGCAATTAGCAAAGCTCCAACAAGAGATGAGAGACCAGGTGCTTGAAGCTCAAAGGAACATGATGGTTCAAATGGCCCAAATGCTGAACGGAGTGTTGGACAAAGAAAAAGGTCCCATGGCTATTACTGGAGAGGAGAGCGAAGGCATTCCTCCGGGTTTTACCCCATGCATAGCCTGAAGGATATCCCCAAAGGCCATCTGTCATGATTAGGCCTCAACAAGGGCAAGCTGATACTAGACCACCCATGAACTTCCACGTTAGCTTAGGATCCAACCCAAGAGATAACCCAGCCAATCCTGTTATACCTGATTTGGATATAGTAGAGAGGGAAGAGATAAGAACTGAATCTTCTAGGCATTTAGAAGATCGTTGCAGATGGTTGGAAGAAAAGTTCAAGGCTTTAAAAAATGTTGATAATCATCATGGAATTGATGCTAAAGACTTGAGATTGGTTCCAGATTTGGTACTTCCTCACAAGTTCAAAATGCCAGAATTTGAGAAGTACAATGGGACCAGCTACCTTGAAGCCCATATTACTATGTTCTGTAGACAAATGACCGACTACGTTAACAATGATCAACTCTTGATTCATTGTTTCCAAGACAGTTTGGTGGGGGCAGCGTCTAGGTGGTACAATCAACTCAACCGTGCTAGGATTAGCTCTTGGAGAGATCTGGCCCAAGCCTTCATGAAGCAATACAATCATGTTACAAATATGATGCCTGACAGAATCACCTTGCAAAACATGGAGAAGAAGTCAAATGAAAGCTTCAAGCAGTATGCGTAAAGATAGAGGGAGGTTGCCATACAAGTTCAGTCGCCACTTATAGAAAAGGAGACCACAATGCTTTTCATCAATACTCTAAAAGCCCCATTCATTAACCATATGTTGGGAAGCGCCACCGTAAGCTTTTCAGATATAGTAATGTCTGGCGAGATGATTGAAAATGCGGTAAAGAGTGGGAGGATAGACACGGGAGAAAGTGCCAAAAGATCAGCCCCGAGAAACAAGGAAAACGAAGTGAGTGTCCTGAGCATGCATCCCAAATCAGTAACTGTAGGCCAACCGAGGGCTGTAATCGCTAGCTATCAAGGCTCTTCAAGGCAAGAACCCAATACGAGGCCAAATAAGCTTTAGTTCACTCTCATCCTGATGACATATAAGGAGTTGTATCAGAATCTTTTTAATATACATGCAGTGTCTCCGTCCTACTCGAAACCTATGCAACCTCTGTTCCAAAAGTGGTATAATGAGAATGCTCAATGCGAGTACCATGCGGGAATAATGGGTCATTCAATTGAAAACTGTACTACGTTTAAAAAGTTGGTCGAAAGGTTCATCAAAATGGGAATTGTGAAGTTCGACGATTCATCAAAACCTGATCACTTTGATGAGGTAGTAAATGCTATAATTGAAGGAGGATACAAGAAAGTTGCGACTCCTTGAAAAAATCAAAAGTGAAGAAGGAACCTAGGAACGAGGTTTCCAAACTCTTATGTACTTGGGAGTGTTTTGAATAATGGGATTGTGGAAGAGATCCCTGTATTTTTAGAGCCGATCTAGAGTAATATTCAAAACATGCTTGTTGCTTTAAGCCTAGAAGCAATAAGAATCCTTTTATGAAATAGGCTTATGTCCAAAATTTTTATTTCAATAAAATGCATCTTTTTGAACAAATATTCTTTTATTCTTTCGATAAATATATTCTTTTATTTTTAGACTTTCTTTCAAAAATTCTTTTCATTCATGATCATACAAATAATCATTCTTTGAATCATTTATTCTTTGGAATCTTCCTTCAACTTACAATAGGTCTCCAGATATCAATGATGCGAGTAACGCCGCTATTGACTTAGAGTCTTCTTTCGAGTAAGATATGTGTTTAGAAGGATCTTAAGACTTTGAAGATTACAGAGATTGTAACCTATCTTCTGACTTGTTAAGGATGGTAGAACATGATGAAAAATAGATCCTAACTTACATAGGGTCAGTGTACATTGCAAGCCTAGGAAAGGGGTGAAGATCGAAGCCCAGCTCACCACAGAAATAAGGCAGGACATCATTGAGTTATTTTCAAGGATTCAAAGATATTTTTGCACGATCATATCAGGACATGCCTGGACTACTTAGACATGGGTACGTTGAAATCTTAAAAGAGGTCTATAAGGGTATCAGAAGGACACATGCTAAGGGTTTTACAATAGTCAAGCTAAGCATGAGGTTTGGGTAGTGTTAATCTACATAGAAGCGGATGGTATCAGCTATGTCGTATTTAAGGAGACAAGATTCATGTGCCTTCTCGGTTGTTTCACAAATTTTCTATATGTGGGGCAGGGATGTGATGGGGCCAATCTCGTCAAAAGCTTTTAGATTCATCATTGTGGTCATTGTTTACTTCACTAAGAGGGTGGAAGTAGCTTCATATGCCAATGTTACAAAGTCGATAGTCATCAAATTCTAAAAAATAAAAAAGATCAGGCGCCGACAAAGAAATGCCAAAAATGACAAAGTCAAAAGTTTGTAGTCTGTTCAAAGATCAAACACCATATCATAGAGCAACAAAGGTAGCCAAAAAGGAAAAAAAAAAGATTGTAGAAAAGATGACTGGGACTTGTAAAGATTGGTATAAAGAAGTTACCATTTACCCTCTGTTTTATCGAACGTCGGCTAGAACCTTTGCTGGGGCAACACATTTCTCATTGGAATAGAGACAGTTTTTCCAATTGGACCTAATCGAAGGAAAAAAAGGTTAAAAGTTATCCATCATGGTCAAATGAGGCGAGCTTATGACAAAGAGGTTTATCCTAGAGAATTCCACGAGGGGAACCTGATCTTTCTTTTACAAAAGGATTTCAGAGAAATGCGGATGGCAAACTGGGAAGGACCTTATGTTGTAAAGAAGGCCTGTTCCGGAAGAACATTGATATTAACCGAGATGGATGCTAAAGATTAAGCCAATCTGGTGAATTTATGTTTGGTCAAGAGGTATTTTACCTGAAAGGGGAAAGGCTAAGATGGAAACCTGCAAAGGGCAGTCTGGGTTCAAATTCAAATTCTAAAAAAAAAAAAGATGGGAGGCTAAGGCGAAAACCCGTAAAAGGCGCTTTGAGACCAAATGGGTTTTGAGTCGAAAACCCGAAAAGGGCAGCTCAAATTTTGATCAAAGATAGGGCACGTGGAAGTCTTGCTATGCCTGAATGAACAATGAGGAAGTATGCTACGTCTTGGGGCATTGACAAAGTACTCCGGATCCTCTAAACACATATTGAGCTCAAAATGGTCCTCAAGAAGTTTGTACAGAGAAGCTCTGGCTGCAATATCTGGGGCACCTAGCTTCTATATTACCTAATTTTAATTTGCTATCCTTGATTACTTTATTCTTTTCAAAGATACACCTCAATCAATTTCCTTTTATGGTCTTGGTTATCTTTGATTACTTTTTTCTTTTCAAGATACACCTTGATTTATTTTCTTTTAATGCATTGGTTATCTTTGATTAACTCATTTGTTTCGAACAATGCTCTTGATTATTTTCTTTCTCGTCCATTGTTGTGATCTTTTTCAAGCATTTTATATTGAAATACTAATAATACCTTCATAAAAAAGCTTCGCATATTACTCTGAAAGCTTCTAAATAATATGAGAAATCTGAAACAGGACTATTATTTAGAACTCACCAAGCCTAAGGATTAGAAACATTGAAAGATGATTATCTCTTCGGATTTTTATTGGATAAGACATTTCGTCGGTGATACCATCTTGATAAATGATGAGCAATGTCAACCCAAGTGTAAAAGGGGATCATTCTCGGGATAAGAAAAATGATACCCTGCATTCATGCAAATTTCAGGCACATACATCTGGTCATTACACCCAAGGAATGGTGTAATAGATCGAATTGATCAAATTGATGATACAAATTCCATACCTTTGAGTAGTAGCAGGATGGATGGAAGAAATCAAATGATATTCCCCTGAAGTTGCAGTGGGAGGTACAAACTTTATGTCCCAAAAGTTACAGTGGAAAGGACTCTGAAATTATAGCGGGGCAAGCTTGCTGAGCCATAATATGGTTGTTTCTTTGAGTTTTCTGTCAAAGATACCAGCTGAACAAGAAAATATTGTAACGTATCAGTGATAGAACCTTGATGAATTATGAGCAATGACAACCCAAACAAGGGATCATTCTCACACTTCCAATTAGGAGCATTTGATTCATTCCGATCATTGTATCCTAATCGTTGTACAAAAAAAAAATAAAAAAAAAAGAGAGAAAAAGAAGGAAATCATTCTCATGACATTCTGCATTCATACAAATGTTGTCCATAATACCTTTAGTTAGGATCATTAGATTCATTTTGATCATTGCATTCTAATCATTACACATTTAGCAAATAGGATCATTCTTATGACATTCTGCATTCATGCAAATGTCATCCACAGTACATTTAGTTAGGAGCATTAGAGTCATTCCGATTATAGCATCCTAATCATTTGGCATAAACATATGGAACCGAGTCTAAAAGACATGTCCAAGACATGTCCCTCACTAGACGGTGTAGCAATATCGATAAATTTACAGATCTCATCTTCCTGAAGTTGTAAGAAGTAGATCGAAGGCACTTTCAGTCTTATCTCCCTGAAGTTGCAGCTGAGTAGACTGAAGACAGAAGATCGCATCTTCCTGAAGTTGTAGGAAGTAGATCAAAAGCACTTTCAGCCTTGTCTCCCTGAAGTTGCAGCGGAGTAGACTGAAGACAGCAGATCTTATCTTCCTGAAGTTGCAAGAAGCAGATCGTAGACACTTTCAGTCTTATCTCCCTAAAGTTGCAGCGGAGTAGACTGAAGACAGAAGACCTCATCTTCCTGAAGTTGCAGGAAGCAAATCAAAAACACTTTCAGCCTTGTCTCCCTGAAGTTGCAGTGGAGTAGACTGAAAACAACAGATCTCATCTTCCTAAAGTTGCAGGAAGCAGATCGAAGACACTTTCAGTCTTATCTTCCTGAAGTTGCAGCGGAGTAGACTGAAGATAGAAGATCTCATCTTCCTAAAGTTGCAGGAAGCAGATCAAAAACACTTTCAGCCTTGTCTCCCTAAAGTTGCAAATGAGTAGATCAAGAAGATGTAAAATCTCATCTTTCTCGAAGTTGCGAGAGCGCGATCAAAAGCACTTTCAGCCTTGTCTCCCTGAAGTTGCAGTGGAGTAGACTGAAGACAGCAGATTTCATCTTTCTGAAGTTGTAGGAAACAGATCGAAGACACTTTCAGCCTTGTCTCCATGAAGTCACAGCGGAATAGACTGAAGACAGTTAATCTCATCTCCCTGAAGTTGTAATGGAGCGGATTAAAATGATGAATCCTATACCTCTGAAGTTGCATTAGGTCGGATTGAATTTACCATAGAAGATCTTACCTCCACTGAGCAGGAGTGGAGCAGATCAAATTTGAGCAAGTCTTATCTCCATGTATTGGCAATGGAGTAGACTGAAGAAATCAGATCTTATCTCCACTAAGCAGGAGTGGAGCAGATCGAAGACAGCAAGTCTTATCTCCATGTATCGATAATGGAGTGGATTGAGGATAGTAGATCTTATCTCCACAGAGCAGGAGTGGAGCAGATTGATGATAACAGATCTCATCTTCCTGAATTGGCAGGAAGAAGATCAAAGACACTTTCAGCCTTATCCCCCTTAAGTTGTAGCGGAGTAGACTGAAGAAATCAGATCTCATCTTCCTGAAGTTGCAGGAAGCAGATCAAAAACATCAGATCTTATATCCCTGAGTTTGCAGTGGAGCAGATCGGAAAAATAGCAGATCTGGCATTCCTGAAGTTGCAGGAAGCAGATCGAAGATACTTGTTTGACATCCCTGAGTTTGCAGTGAAGCACTAAAGATAACGGATATTGCCTTCCTGAAGTTGCAACGAAGCAGATTGAAACCGTCAGATTTATAGTTCAATACTTTTAAAAAGTTGTAGTTCCAATACCTCTGAGATTGCAGCTGGGTTAGAGACGATTTGAAGAAGTCAAGACCGGGCAAAATTGGTCTTGTTATAGTATTTGCTGATACGGGCACGCCTGATCATGAGACTAGCCCGAGCCAGGATCCTTTGGTGTTACTTCGAGGGCCGATCACGAGGGCATGAGCGAAACAATTTAAAAACAATATTGGGATTATGGTTCAACAATTGTGGATAGACAACAATGCTAGCTCCTTCGAACAAGTTGATGGCCACGCGAGGAGTCATTGTCGCACCCTCCTCCAAACTCAATTTCAATCAAACAAGTTCACCTTACCTCATTTCTAGCTCATGCAAGCACAATGAGCTGCTTATGGCCATTCGGCCTTGGCTATTTAATTAGCTAAACTCATTAAATAAAATTTGGACTTTCTAATCATATGTTTTAATTATTTTGCTGCAATTAAATTATGTCTTGTTTATTAAAGTGCATCTTTAATTAATGTCCTGCATTATTTATTTTAATATGTGTTACGTGTTTTATTCTTATTCTTATTTTGTTTTTATATATATATTTTTTGTTTTTTTTTAAGGATCAGCCGTGAGCATGGAATAAACAATTTTGTTTTGGACATTTTTATGGAAGAAGGATGGCACATGGATGCTTGGATCATGGTGGTATGGACGGCCTGAGCATTTTGTTTCTTTTAAAATTCTCCTAAATGGGCACATGCAAGGAATGGTTGACTTTTCTTTATATAAAAGACAAACATTGATGGGTTGATGCTCCATTAATAGAAAATGGGTTGATTTGTTTTTAATAAAAGTAAGCAATTGGAACAACATGGACGGCACTTAATAAGGCATGGACGGATGATTAATTATTATTTTTTAATTGAAGTATTAGAGACAATTTGTTGGTACATGGGACGACAACAAGAGGCTGAATTTTTAATCTTTTAAGTGGAGCATGGGTAGTGATCAAAAATTGAGAGCATGTGCATAGCCGAACCTCCAAGGCCTATAAATAATTGTTCATTTACAATGTAAGGCAATCAATTTTCTTGAATGAAGTACTCATTATTATTTTTGAATTTGTGAGACAATTTCTTTTCTCCAAATTTCGTTTAGGACTTATTAGCTTATCTAGCGAGCTAGTGGCGCTAACTTTTCCTTGTTATCCATTTCCATACCGAGGTTCCTGTCCTTTTTCGATAGTGGGTCGAGGTCCTATCCCCATTTTAAACCGAACTTTAAGAATCGTATAAATATTTTGGGTCGATACCAAATTGGTATTGGTTCGTATTTGATTCTTAAAATTCTTTCATACCTTTTTATTTCAATATACGCCTAGTTTAATTTCCACCACATTTATTCTTTCCTATTCCACCTTTCTTACTCCCCGTTACGATTGGGCAAATTTGCATACGATCCGACTCATCTCGAGTGGCCCGTATCATCCAGTATCGAGCCACCAAACGAGGAGTTCAGAACGACTGACGAGAGCCTAATAGGTTCAGTAAAAAATATATACGAAAATTCAAAAAAACAATTCGAACAAAAAAAATTCGAGTTGTAATTTTTGTTTTTGTATTTTATTATAGTATATTTGAAATTAAAAAAAAAGAAGAAAAATAAAAAAATCGTATAAAAAAATTCGTATTTAAAAAAAAAAGTTCGATCCTTTTTTTTTTTTTAGATATCATCTACTTCTTTGAACTACATCTTTCTCGACCCAACTCTATTTACCCTCGCCTTAACCCACCTAAAATTCCTTCTTTCAGCCTACCTTATTACCTATTACGACACCACCCTTGGACCTTTTGAGACCAACCCCTAAGCCCCTAATAAGCCTTGACGATTCTGAGAACGAAATCACAAGAAAAGGAAAGAGGTAAAAGGCACGAGAGCGTGAGACTATTCGAAGGGAGGTAAAAGCCAAACTAAGAGTGTTAAACACGAGCATTTATTTTGTTAAAAAAAATGTCACAAGATACTGGACAAAACGTAGAGGAACAACAAGGAAGACAACCAGTTAGAGATGTTCCTGATTTGCAAAGGCAAGCTCTCCTACGAGAAATGGAGCGTTTACTTGATCGAAAACTTAACCCTATTGAAGATAGACTCTATCAAGTAGAAGCACGAAGACCCCGAGAAGTGACTCCTGAAGTTGCTAAACAACGGCACGAACGTCCTAACCAACGACGTAAACGACAAAGGGACCCTGACGATGACATTAACGAATTTAGTGAAGGCGAAAGTGACTATGAGTCCAATGCAGGTTTTGGACGAAGAGAATTCCGAAACCGGGGCCAAAGAGATTGGAGGCGGGAAGATGATGATTTAAAGAACATCAAGTTAACCATTCCTCCTTTCCAAGGCAAGTCAGATCTTGAAGCCTACTTGGAGTGGGAAAAGAAAATCGAACTTGTATTCGATTGTCACAATTATTCTGAGAACAAGAAGGTCAAACTAGCCGCTATAGAGTTTTCAAACTATGCCATGATATGGTGGGATCAGTTGACTACAAGCCGAAGGCGCAACAAAGAACGTCCAATTACCACGTGGGTTGAGATGAAGGCAGCCATGAGACGAAGATTCATCCCTTCATACTACCACCGGGAGTTACATCAAAAACTCCAAAATCTTACACAAGGGACGAGAAACTTCGAAGATTATTATAAGGAGATGGAGGTGGCAATGATTCGAGTCGATATCCAAGAAGAGCGAGAAGCTATAATGGCACGCTTTCTAGCCGGACTTAACCTGGAGATCGTGAACATTGTCGAGTTACAACATTATGTTGAGATGGAAGACATGGTCCATATAGCCATTAAGGTGGAAAAACAATTGAAGCAAAAAGGAACAACCCGAAGTTACTCCAATGCCAAACCCTCAAAGTGGGGCCAAAACACCAACAAAGGGTATCCTACAAACAAATTGAAGGAGTCTACGTTAACTCCAAAGACAAGCAAGCCTTTGGCCAAGTCAAGCAAAGGTAAGGAACTTGAAAGCTCTACTGCTCGATCGAGGGACATAAAATGCTTCAAGTGCCTTGGTCGAGGACATATCGCCAGTCAATGTCCAAATAGACGAACCATGGTGATGCAGGCCAATGGCGAGATTGAAACGGACGAGGAAGAAGATCATGAATTCAAAACCAATTCTGAGAATGATGAGGGCTTAGAACAACCTGTTAAAGGGGAGTTGCTCGTCGTGAAACGAAGTCTCAGTCTCCAAAGCGTGGAAAATGAGGAGCAACAAGAGAACATCTTCCACTCAAGGTGTCAAGTGCAAGGCAAGGTATGTAGCTTTATCATCGATGGAGGGAGTTGTACGAATGTAGCAAGCACCCTCATGGTTGAAAAATTGGGATTAGCCACCACAAAACATCCGACGTCCTACAAACTTCAGTGGCTTAATGATGGCAGAGAATTGAAGGTTACAAAGCAAGTCTTAGTATCCTTTAGCATTGGAAAGTACGCGGATGAAGTGCTATGCGACGTGGTGCCGATGCACACAAGTCACCTACTCTTAGGGCGTCCATGGCAATACGACTGCCGTGTGATGCACGATGGCTACACCAATCGATATTCCTTCAAGCATTTTGGGAGGAATGTAACCCTTGCACCCCTTACTCCAAAACAAGTATTCGATGATCAACAGCAACTCAAGCTTTCTATCAACCAAGCTAAAGGAAAAGATAAGAAAAATGAGCGAGTGAAAAATAAAAATACCAAAGAGGACGAAAGAAAAAAAAGAGTTAGAAAAAAATGAAGATGAAAAAAGGAGTGATAAAATGAGTGTCTTTGCGAGGGCAAGCAATATTCGGAGAGCATTGTGTTTAAGAAAACCAATGTATGTGCTTCTATATAAAGAAGCGTTTTTGAATACTAACGAGTTACCCGAAAATCTTCCTATTTCTGTGTTGTCTTTGATACAGGAATTCGAAGATATTTTTCCGGAGGAGATACCCAGTGGATTGCCTCCCATCCGAGGCATAGAACACCAAATCGACTTAGTGCCTGGAGCCTCTTTACCCAACCGCCCCGCATACCGGAGTAATCCCGAAGAGACGAAAGAGCTCCAAACACAAGTTACCGAGTTACTAGAAAAAGGATATATCCAAGAGAGCCTAAGCCCTTGCGCAATACCAGTGTTATTAGTGCCTAACAAAGACGGTTCGTGGCGTATGTGTGTCGACTGTCGCGCCATCAACAAGATTACCGTTAGGTACCGACATCCGATACCTAGACTTGACGACATGCTAGATGAGTTAAGCGGAGCGCAAATCTTTACAAAGATTGACCTTAAAAGTGGCTACCATCAAATAAGAATGCGTGAAGGCGATGAATGGAAAACTGCCTTCAAGACGAAATTAGGTTTGTATGAATGGCTAGTAATGCCATTCGGGCTTACGAACACCCCAAGTACTTTTATGCGACTTATGAACCATGTGTTGCATGCGTTTATTGGTAAATCATGTGTAGTCTACTTCGATGATATTTTGGTGTACAGCAAATCCTTAGAGGAACATGTACAACACTTGCGTGCGGTCTTGGAAACCTTACGAAAAGAGGTATTGTACGCTAACCTTAAAAAGTGTTCATTTTGTACTGATAAGGTTGTTTTTCTAGGATATGTTGTGAGTGCAAAAGGCTGGAAGTGGATCAAGAGAAAGTACGAGCCATCCAAGAATGGCCACGCCCTACGACGATCAGTCAAGTCCTGAGTTTTCATGGATTGGCCAGCTTCTACCGTCGATTCGTACCCAACTTTAGTACACTAACCGCCCCCTTAACAAGCGTAACCAAGAAGAATTCAGCATTCCATTGGTCTGACGAGCAAAAACGGTCTTTTAATTCGATTAAAGAGTGTCTTGTAAAAGCCCCTTTATTATCCCTTCCTGACTTTACTAAAACGTTTGAAGTTGAGTGTGATGCTTCAGGTGTAGGGATTGGAGCCGTTTTGACCCAAGATGGAAGACCGGTGGTGTACTTTAGCGAGAAGTTGAACGGAGCTGCCCTTAACTATCCCGTGTACGATAAAGAGATGTACACCCTGATTAGATCGCTCCAAACCTGGCAACATTACTTAAGACCAAAAGAGTTTGTTATTCATTCTGATCATGAAGCACTTAAGTACATTAAAGGCCAGAATAAGCTCAATAAAAGACACGCAAAGTGGATCGAGTACTTAGAGTCATTCCCGTACATAATTAAGTACAAAAAGGGTAAGGAAAATGTAGTAGCTGATGCATTGTCACGAAGGTACACTTTATTGACTACCCTTGACTCTAAACTGCTTGGCTTTCATCACATTAAGGATTTGTATGCTAATGATGTTGACTTTGGAAATATCTATAATGCTTGCGAAAGTGGTGCTTTTGATAAGTTTTACAGGCATGAAGGATTTCTTTTCAAGAAGAACAAGTTATGCATACCTCAAGGTTCAGTTCGAGAATTGCTTGTGTTAGAGGCACATAGTGGTGGACTTATGGGTCACTTCGGACGAGATAAAACAATGTCAACCCTTCAAGAAAATTTCTTTTGGCCGGAAATGCGAAAAGATGTTGAACGAATCTGTGAGCGTTGCATAGCCTGCAAACGAGCTAAATCAAAAGTACAACCTCATGGTTTATACACGCCTCTTCCTATCCCAGATATTCTGTGGGCCGACATATCCATGGATTTCATCCTTGGATTATCGAGATCTAAAACGGGGAAGGACTCAATTTTTGTTATAGTTGACTGTTTCTCTAAAATGTCACATTTTATTTCTTGTGTTAAGACTGACGACGCCGTGTATATTGCCAATTTATTTTTTAGGGAAATCGTTCGCTTGCATGGAGTTCCGGGACGATTGTATCTCGATCGAGACGTAAAATTCCTAAGTCATTTTTAAGCGAACTCTATGGGGAAAGTCGGGAATGAAATTGATGTTTTAAGCCACTTGTCATCCTCGCACGGATGGACAAACCGAGGTGGTGAATCGAGTCCTTTCGACTTTGTTGCGGCGCCGGTGCAAAAGAATCTCAAGACGTGGGAAGAATGTCTACCCCACATTGAGTTTGCCTACAACTGATCCATCCATTCTGCAACTAAGTTTTCTCCTTTTGAAATTGTTTACGGGTTTAACCCCCTCACTCCCCTTGACTTATTACCCTTGCCTACTGACAAGTTTGTTCATTCTGATGCAAAAAAAGGGCGGAATATATCAAGGAACTACATAGAAAGGTGCGAGAAAATATCGAGGCGAGGACCCAGCAATACATCCAGCGAGCCAATAAGGGGACGAAAACAAATTGTGTTTGCATCAGGAGACTGGGTCTGGGTGCACATGAGAAAAGAGAGATTTCTGGCCCATTGTAAATCCAAGTTGCCATCACGTGGAGATGGCCCTTTCCAGATTATTGAGCGAATCAATGAGAATTCATATAAACTTGATTTGCCAGGTGAGTACAACATCAGCGCTAGTTTCAATGTGGCTGACTTAACTCCGTTTGATGTAGCTACTGACTTGAGGACAAGTCATTCTCAAGAGGGGGAGGATGATACGGGCACGCCTGATCATGAGACTAGCCCGAGCCGGGATCCTTTGGTGTTACCTCGAGGGCCGATCACGAAGGCACGAGCAAAACAATTTAAAAACACTATCGGGATTATGGTTCAACAATTGTGGATAGACAACAATGCTAGCTACTTCGAACAAGTTGATGGCCACGTGAGGAGTCATTGTCGCACCCTCCTACGAACTCAATTTCAATCAAACAAGTTCACCTTAGCTCATTTCTAGCTCATGCAAGCACAATGAGCTGCTTATGGCCATTCGGCCTTGGCTATTTAATTAGCTAAACTCATTAAATAAAATTTGGACTTTCTAATCATATGTTTTAATTATTTTGCTGCAATTAAATTATGTCTTGTTTATTAAAGTGCATCTTTAATTAATTTCTTGCATTATTTATTTTAATATGTGTTACGTGTTTTATTATTATTATTATTATTTTGTTTTATTTATATATATTGTTTTTTTTAAGGATCAGCCGTGAGCATGGAATATACAATTTTGTTTTGGACATTTTTATGGAAGAAGGATGGCACATGGATGCTTGGATCATGGTGGTATGGACGGCATGAGCATTTTGTTTCTTTTAAAATTCTCCTAAATGGGCACATGCAAGGAATGGTTGACTTTTCTTTATATAAAAGACAAACATTGATGGGTTGATGCTCCATTAATAGAAAGTGAGTTGATTTGTTTTTAATAAAAGTAAGCAATTGGAACAACATGGACGGCACTTAATAAGGCATGGATGGATGATTAATTATTTTTTTAATTGAAGTATTGGAGACAATTTGTTGGTACATGGGACGGCAACAAGGGGCTGAATTTTTAATCTTTTAAGTGGAGCATAGGTAGTGATCAAAAATTGAGAGCATGTGCATAGCCGAACCTCCAAGGCCTATAAATAATTGTTCATTTACAATGTAAGGCAATCAATTTTCTTGAATGAAGTACTCATTATTATTTTTGAATTTGTGAGACAATTTCTTTTCTCCAAATTTCGTTTAGGACTTGTTAGCTTATCTAGCGAGCTAGTGGCGCTAACTTTTCCTTGTTATCCATTTCCATACCGAGGTTCCTGTCCTTTTTCGATAGTGGGTCGAGGTCCTATCCCCATTTTAAACCGAACTTTAAGAATCGTATAAATATTTTGCGTCGATACCAAATTGGTATTAGTTCGTATTTGATTCTTAAAATTCTTTCATACTTTTTTATTTCAATATACACCTAGTTTAATTTCCACCACATTTATTCTTTCCTCTTCCACCTTTCGTACTCCCTGTTACGATTGGGCAAATTTGCATACGATCGGACTCATCTTGAGCCGGCCCGTATCATTTGCTCTATTCCCGTTACATGACAATGAGCAAAGAGGGGCAGCTTGTAACATCCTGAAAGTGGGCCTATGCATTTTTGGTTTAATTGTACGAAATGACATGTTTTATGGGCTATGAATATATTTTGAACATTTTTGGAAACCTGGAAATGTATGGAAATGATTTGGAAATGAACATTTTTGGAAACCTGGGAATGTAAGGAAATGATTTAGAAATGATTCAAAAGAGGAAAGTCAAAATTTCTGGAAACTTGAAAATGTAAGGAAATGTCAAGTTTAAAGAGGCAAACGAAAATTTTTAGAAACTTAGAAATGACTTAGAAATGTCGAGTTTTAAAGTTTAAAAGAGGAAATTAAGGCAAGGTGGCCTTAAGAGAAAAAGTATGTGAAATTTGACACACAAACAGGCTTGGAAAAGTGGCCTGGAGATGCCACTTAGGGCCTCTAGAAATGGCGCCACATGCAAGGGTGTTGGGCCTGAGTTCGAGTCACATGGGAAGCAAATAAAAAAAATTTTATTTTGCTTCCACAAGAAGTGAGGTGGACGGTACAAGCTTTTAAAAAAAAGGGAGTTTTATTCTCTTTAAATTTCGGCTATTAAGGGGATAAATAAAGGATTTATTTATCATTATTTTCAAGAGATAATTGCTGGATTAAATTCTTTTAATTTGAATAAAGAGATAAAGAGGAAAATAAGGGAGAAGTTATGGCCAAGTAAGGGACTTTGAGTTTAATAATTTCGGCTAAGTAAGGATAGTTGCTGAATTATCATTTATTTTAAGTGATAATTAAAGAGATAAAGCTATTAAAATAGAAGAGTAATGGCCAAGTAAGGGATTCTAAGTTAGTAATTTCGGCTATAAAAGGAAAAGAGAGGCCATTCTACATTATTTTTTGTTCTTTGAAAGCCTCTGCCGAATTCTCTTCACCAAATCTTCTTCTTCTTTTATTTTTGCCAAGCCGAAATACCTTATGTTCTAGCCGAATCCTCCATCTTTATTCTTCCTTCTCTTTTCTTTCTAATCCCTCCAAAAGCCGAAAGTTGTGAGATCATCATCTAGCCATGGCCGAATCTCTGAAGGTTGAAGTGAGGGTGCAATCGATTTCTTCAAGTAAGGGTAAGATCTCATTTGGTTTCATCCTTTTTCTTTTAAGAATTGCCGAAATCTAGGACTAACCCCATTAATATCTTGTTACCGAAACTTTGAAGAGATCTTTCGGGATTTACTAACTGTCGACTACAAGGAGGAAGGTTTCGGGATTTCTAAGATTAAGGTAAGGCATATGTATATTCGGCCAAAGGCCATGTTTTATGTTTTAATGGTTAGATTAAATCTAACGCAAGGTTATAGGAATTTTGACATTCCTAGGAAAACAAGGATCAATTTCGGGATTTGTTGGTGTCCCAATTGGCAACAAGGTAAGTTTAAGAATACTAATCCTACTAGGATTTGGATTTATGGCCGAATCGCTTTTTATTAAATTAGTAAGTGATTAATCAAATGTAGGGATTAAGGATCTAAGCGGTAGATCAGATTTCGAAATCTCAAGGAATTTGCTAAGCGAATCAGGTGTGTACCCCACACTACTTCATAATATGTTTTATGGCTATGTTTAATTAATATATGTGATATTAAGAATATGAAAGTGGCTACGGTACCATGTTATGGTACAAAGTACTCAGGTATGTTTCCTACTACTAGGAATATGAAATATGTTATTTGTAACATGTGAATAAAAATAAGAATGTGAACTTTGGCATGTAATTGCATAATATGTTATGGGGCATATGGGTTTTTGAAAGGGGAAGTGAATGTGGTGACCTAAGACCACGAACACGGTGACCTAAGACCGTGATATCTGAAAAGTGGTGACCTAAGACCACGCGATGTCTGAACGTGGTGACCTAAGACCACGAATGCGGTGACCTAAGACCGCAATTTGGTGTGTAGCGGAAGGAGGGTCGACTTAGTAGTCCCCACGGTGTGACTGGCAGGTACGGGCTTGTGTAGCGGATGGACAATTAGGTTTGGGTTTGGGATTGCATCATAACTTGTATTTGTAAGAGTATGCACAAAGATCAATCATGAGATGGTTGTAATAACATACTTTATTTACCATATTTATTAATATAAAGCATTGTCATTATTATTTCAGTTTTTCTATCTGTGTATACAAATAAACTGTTTTATAATAATGTCCTGAGAATAATATGATTATTCTTAAAAGATCCTTAGTCGAGTATTATTGTTGACTAGGACAACAATAATGCATTAAGACTAACATGTAGTTGATTGATGATAAAGAGTTGTCATTGATGTGGATTGTCAAAATCAATGCATGAATATGTATGTTAGAGAACAACATATTGGATTGACCCGTTATGAGTATGTTTCTTTGGATTATTATGTAATTGTCACAACATTACTCATAGTGATTAATATGTATATGATCCTCGGACTTGAGACAATTATTATCTCAACATCGTGAGTTGTATATTTTGATACAATCAAGCGTACCTCGTAATTGGTTGTTCTATAAAAGGTGATGTTGGATATACCACAATCTATGTAGAGGGATATGGTTGATCAATATAGGATAAGTCCTCTCTACATAATGGGAGTAATATCTTAGGCCACTTGATTGAGTGAGACTAGAAATGCATGGCCATGCTCAAATAAGTTGACATGAGATGTCATACTAATTTGTATATCATAGTCTACTCAAGATATCAAGAAACATGGGATGGACTATACAAGTGTGACTATTCCATGACTTGTGTCCATTCCGAGAGATAAAGGACTTAAGGATTAATGTATGAAAGGTTAATCACGAAAGGTTATGTCGAATCATGACTTCTTGTAACTTAGGTAGCAATGATGCATTGCTAGATGCCACTCATTATGCGTGATAATAGAATCGTTCTAGTATTCTTGCTAACGTTGCAAGAACCTCTGCAGTGTCACACCCTATGGTTGAAATGAACGGAATAAAATATAATTGGTATTGTTTTTGGTTGTCACATGAATTAAATTAATTAAAGAATTAATTTAATTGGGTAATCAAATATTGAACATATTATATGTACAAGGATGTTGTACACATAATGACAACATAATTCTATTAATATATGAATTTGATTCATATATAAATTTAAATAAATATAGTTTATCAAATCCTTATTATAATTAATGTAATTATAATTTTCTGGATATAATTAATGTAATTATATTTTCGGTTAAAAACTTTATTGTATTTATTTAATCTTATGATACATTCAAGAGATACCAATTATAAATGGGTATTAAAAGGATACCAAATAATGGGCCCAATGAAAAGATACCCATTATAAAAGGCCCAATTAAAAGGATACCCATTATAAAAGGTATTTAAAAGAGGCAAAGCTTATGTGAAAAACCTAATAGATTGTTTGTTAGGTCTAGCAGCCGTCAAGCAAATAACCCTCCAGAAAAGTTTTGGAGATTTCTTCCGTTCATAGTCAAACTGGTGGATCACGTAGAGGCCGACATCGAAAAGGTTGTGGCTTGATTCGACAATGAGATCAAAACTCTTGTTGCCAAGGTGTCGCTATCTACTCAGTTGAAGTTTTTGGTAAATTTGAAACCTTTATTTCACCCCCGATTCGCTCCTCACACATGGATCCATGGTTTGGATCGCCGGATCTAATTTTATTCTGCTGCGCCATGGGGTTTCGGCGTTCTAACAGTGGTATCAGAGCCACTTGTGTGATACGAACTCGGGTTTAAATACTTGGGTGATGCAATTGTATGAGATGCATGTTTTGATCTTATTGTATTTTCGATTGTTTAAATCGTTTAAGCATAACTTTGATAATCGTTCCTTTCGATAATCGATTAAATGTTAATCATGGTGTTGTGGCTTATTCAATTTTATGTTATTATTGTTAACAAATCCGTAATGATGCGACGATGGTATTTACAATTTCCGATGAAGAGTTAATCGGCTAGTGGAACAAGGGTTGTTCCGATATGAAACCTCAAGGATTAAAATCCTAAAAACACGATTCTGTTGATAAAAGTTATCAAATCGTGAGGATTCATTTGATCGATATGCGGTTTGTCTGCGGGGATCTGAGGATGGGGATGCGGCGGCTCGACGCGCGGGCCTTCGGCCCGCTTCCTCCGACCGCCTCAGCCCCCATCTTCTTATTATAGTATATTTTGTTAATAAAAGACATTTATAAACTTGATGGGCCACAAAAAGGTTGAAAGGATATTTTATAATTCACCTTAGCAAAAAAAAAAAAAAAAAAAAAAAAAATTGAATTATGTATGCTATTTTTGACATGCACGGTGTTTGAAATGCATAGTTATAGCCCAATGACCCATTCGAGAAAAAGGTTGTATTTTTAAAAAAAAAAAAAAAAAATACGGCCTGCGTGTCGTGCCTTACTATTATTCTCTTGTATTTCTCTTCTCATCTTATTCCCTCGTATGTAAAACGAGTTTCTGCATATTGTAATTTGGAATAGTTGCTGTGGGCCAAACAAGAAGGAAGGTGGGACAATGATTGTGAATGATAGCTTGTGAAATGGCTTACACCTTTAGGGTTCCTTTGGTTCTCCCATTGGCTTGGGTTGAACCACCTTAGTTTATGGGCTATAACTATTGCATTTATTTATTGCTTTATTTATTCATGTATGAGATGCTATGGATGTCTAAAGCATGCCAATTTTAATATATTAAAATTTGATAATAATAAACCCTATTAATTGATGAGATCGATTAGAAGACTAAATGGGCTAAAGTAGACCATAATTGGTGAGATGCAACAACCTTAATAAAATCCCTCTATTAAAATATTAAGTCAATATGGCCTTCCAATTTTGCCCTCGTTAAGGCCTCGATCAATACTATGTAGGTTCTGCCAAAGCGAAGTACTAGTATTTATCTTGGTTAAACGCTTGAAGAATAAACAAGTGATATTCGCTGGTTTAAAAATTGGTTAATGGCTTAACTAGGTTACTCTAATAGGATTAGAAACCTAGAGGCAAGTAAATTGGATAAATCATAAGATGATTAGAACAAGAGTTGTTCACCAAATATTAGGAGTTACATATGATGTAATTAGCAAATGTTGCTTACCTAAATAACCATAATCTTAAGAGTAAAGCCAAAGTGACTTAAGAGGTGGTGAAATATGGATCCTTAACCTACTAGAAATACTTTTGAGAAAGTTTTTCCAAATTAATATCTGAGGGTTATTAATTTTGAAATAAAATAGTAGAATATCATTTAATAAAGTCTTTTTAAATGATTGATATAAAAATGGTAAATTTACTCACATGCATATTTAATTGTTGTAGATATATTATGGCTTGCAAACACTAGTACACTCTCATTGCGATCGGTCCTTGAGAAGGACAAATTGAATGGTTTGAATTTTCTTGATTGGTTCCAGTAAACTGAGGATTGTCCTTAAACAAGAACGGAAATTATATGTCATTGAACAACCACTTCCTAATGAACCACCCGCTAATACCTCGAGGATCGATAGAGATGCTTACAAGAAGTATCTCGATGACATGATAGATGTTGGATGTCTTATGCTTGCCACTATGAATCCTGAACTTGAAAGCAACATAAGGACATGGTTGCTTATGATATGATCGAGCACTGAAAAGAACTTTATCGGGGACAAGCACGGCAAGAGAGGTTTGATATCTCTAAGGCCCTATTCCAATGTAAGTTGGTGAAGGAAGCCAGTGGGACCTCATGTCCTTAAGATGATTGGCTATATTGAAAGCTTTGTCTAAGCTTGGGTTTCCATTGAGCCAAGAGTTGGCCATGATGTTATTTTACAATCGTTGCTTGGATAGCTACAACCAGTTTGTCCTCAATTTCAATATGAATGAAATTGACAAAACTCTACCACAATTGCTCGGTATGTTCTGAATCTGAAGGCAACTTGAAAAAGGTTGGACCCAAGCCCATACTCTGATGGTCCGTAATAACAAGGGCAAGGGAAAGGCCAAAGTTCAAACAAAGCCCAAGGGCAAAGGTAAGCCCAAATTTGGAAAAGGAAAGGTTGCGCTGAAACCTAAAGGTGGGGTGTCTAAGGAAGGAAACTGTTTTCATTGTGGTGTGTTTGGACATTGGAAACAGAAAGCGTCTCCGCCTATCTTGAAGAAGTCAAGAAGGCTAAAGCAAGCGGAATGTCTGCTTCAGGTATTTATGTTATTGATATTAATTTATCAACTACTACTTCTTGGGTATTAGATACTGGTTGTGGTTCTCATATTTGTACTTCTGTACAGGGACTACAAAGGAGTAGGACTTTGGCTAGAGGAGATGTGGACCTACGAGTTGGAAATGGAGCAAAAGTTGTCTTTGCATTAGTTTGTGGGAACATATACTTTATCTTTGCCCAGTGGACTTGATTTATGTTTAGAGGATTGTTATTTTGTGCCCATTTGACTAAAAACATTATTTCAATTTCTTGTTTAGACAAAATTGGTTTTGAGATAATTATTAAGAATAATTGTTGTTCATTTTATCTCAATAATGTTTTCTATGGTTCGGCACAATTGATTAATGGCCTCTATATTTTAGATCAAACGAATCCCATTTACAACATAAATACTAAAAGATCTAAAATAAATGACTCAAATCAAACTTATCTTTGGCATTGTCGTTTGGGCCACATAAGTGAGAAACGCATATCCAAACTCCATAGAGATGGTCTCTTGAATTCATTTGTTTTTGAACAATTTGAAGTATGTGAATCTTGCTTATTGGGAAAAATGACTAAATCTCCTTTTTCTGGAAAAGGTGAACGAGCTAGTGATTTATTGGGCCTAATACATTCTGATGTATGTGGACCAACAAATACACAGGCCAGAGGTGGATTTCACTACTTCATTACTTTCACTGATGATTTCGATAGATATGGGTATGTTTATCTCATGCGCCATAAGTCTGAGTCCCTTGAAAAGTTCAAAGAATTTAAAAATGAAGTACAAAATCAACTAGGCAAAACTATCAAGTCACTTCGATCGATCGATCGAGGGAGAGTATTTGAGCCTAGAGTTTGATGATCTTTTGAAAGAATGTGGGATTGTCTCACAACTTACTCCTCCCGGGTACTCCTCAATGGAATGGAGTATCTGAGAGAAGAAATCGAACTTTGTTAGACATGGTTCGATCCATGATGAGTCATCTTTGATCTACCGACTTCCTTTTGGGGACATGCACTTGAGATCTGCTGCTTTCACACTAAATCGTGTTCCATCTAAATCGGTTCAAAAGACGCCATATGAGATGTGGGTGGGAAACGTCCTAGTATGTCTTTTATGAAAATTTGGGGTTGTGAAGCTTATGTTAAACGTCGACGTCTACTAAGCTTGAACCCAAATCTGAAAAGTGTATTTTTGTGGGATATCCAAAAGAAACCAAAGGATATTATTTTTTTAATCCCACTGAGAATAAAATTTTTGTTGCTCGGACTGGTGTCTTCCTAGAGAAAGAATTTACTTCTAGAAAAGGAAGTGGGAGAAAGATTGAACTTGAAGAAATTCAAGAATCACAAGATACCACCGAACCGAGATTGAACAAAACCAAATTCCACAAGAAATTGAGGAACAAACAAGCTGCTATAGAAACACAACCACCGCGCAGATCTTTAAGAGAACGCCGCACACGAGAGATATGGATTTCTCATTACAACGCATGGTGACATTCTTCTTATAGATCAAGATGAGCCTAGGACTTATCAAGAAGCGGTGATGAGCCCAGACTTCGAGAAATGGCTTGAGGCCATGAGATCGAGATGGATTCCATGTATGAAAACCAAGTATGGACTTTGATTGACCCACCCAGAAGGGTTAAACCTATAGGGTGTAAATGGGTTTTCAAAAGAAAATAGACATGGATGGTAATGTACAAACATACAAAGGCGATTAGTCGCTAAAGGTTTTCGCCAAATTCATGGTGTTGACTATGATGAAACCTTTTCTCCTGTAGCTATGTTTAAATCCATCAGGATCTTGCTCGCCATAGCTGCATTTTATGATTATGAAATCTAGCAGATGGACGTCAAAACGACTTTCCTTAACGGGGAAACTTGAAGAGGATGTGTATATGACACAACCTCAAAGGTTTTATAAAATCCAAAGGATGCTAGAAAGATATGTAAGCTACAAAGATCCATTTATGGATTAAAGCAAGCTTCTCGAAGTTGGAATATTCGTTTTAACGATGCAATCAAAGAGTTTGGTTTTATCAAAAATGAAGATGAGCCATGTGTTTACAAGAAAGTTAGTGGGAGCACTATCACGTTCTTGGTACTATATGTGGATGACATACTTATCATGGGAAATGACATACCTACCTTGCAGTCTATTAAGACTTGGTTAAGAAGTTGTTTTTCTATGAAGGACTTGGGCGAAGCCACTTATATATTAGGAGTCAAGATCTATAGAGATAGATCAAGACGACTACTAGGTCTAAGCCAAAGCACATACATAGATAAAGTACTGAAAAGGTTCAAGATGGAAGAATCTAAAAGAGGATTCCTACCTATGAGACATGGTATTTCACTCTCGAAGGAAATGTGTCCTTCAACTCCACAAGAGAGAGAACGTATGAGTAAAATTCCATATGCTTCCGCTATTGGATCTATCATGTATGCTATGTTATGTACCCGTCCAGATGTCTCGTATGCCTTAAGTATGACGAGCAGGTATCAAGTAGATCCGGTGAAGGTCATCGGACCACGATCAAGAGTATCCTTAAGTACTTAAGAAGAACTAAGGATACGTTCCTATTATATGGAGGTGAGGAAGAGTTAAGTGTAAAGGTTACACCGATGCGACTTCCAAACCGACAAGGATGATTCTCGATCGCAATCGGGTTTTGTGTTTTGCCTTAATGGTGGTGCTTTGAGTGGAAGAGTTCAAAGCAAAGTACGATGTTGATTCTACAACAGAGGGCCGAGTATATTGCGACCGGTGAGGCGAAAGAAAAAGAAGCGATTTGGATCAAGAAGTTCATTCTTGGACTAGGGTTTGTGCCTAGCATATCGGATGCTATAGAACTCCGATGTGATAACAATGGAGCCATTGCACAAGCTAAAGAACCCGAGATCTCACCAAATGATCCAAACATATACTTAGGCGCTACCATCTTATTCGAGAGATTATCGATCGAGGAGATGTAGAGATATCAGAGTACCTTCGGATGATAACATCGCTGATCCCTCGACCAAGCCTCGACGACACGCGAAGCATGATCGTCACACTAAGTCGCTTGGTATTAGATATATGAGTGATTGGTCTTAGTGCTAGTGGGAGATTGTAAGAGTATGCACAAAGATCAATCATGAGATGGTTGTAATAACATACTTTATTTACCATATTTATTAATATAAAGCATTGTCATTATTATTTCGCTTTTCTATCTGTGTATACAAATAAACTGTTTTATAATAATGTCCCGAGAATAATATGATTATTCTTAAAAGATCCTTAGTCGAGTATTATTGTTGACTAGGACAACAATAATGCATTAAGACTAACATGTAGTTGATTGATGATAAAGAGTTGTCATTGATGTGGATTGTCAAAATCAATGCATGAATATGTATGTTAGAGAACAACATATTGGATTGACCCGTTATGAGTATGTTTCTTTGGATTATTATGTAATTGTCACAACATTACTCATAGTGATTAATATGTATATGATCCTCAGACTTGAGACAATTATTATCTCAACATCGTGAGTTGTATATTTTGATACAGTCAAACGTACACTGTAATTGGTTGTTCTATAAAGGCTGATGTTGGATATACCACAATCTATGTAGAGGATATGGTTGATCAATATAGGATAAGTCCCTCCTACATAATGGGAGTAATATCTTAGGCCACTTGATTGAGTGAGACTAGAAATGCATGGCCATGCTCAAATAAGTTGACATGAGATGTCATACTAATTTGTATATCATAGTCTACTCAAGATATCAAGAAACATGGGATGGACTATACAAGTGTGACTATTCCATGACTTGTGTCCATTCCAGAGATAAAGGACTTAAGGATTAATGTATGAAAGGTTAATCACGAAAGGTTATGTCGAATCATGACTTCTTGTAACTTAGGTAGCAATGATGCATTGCTAGATGCCACTCATTATCCGTGATAATAGAATCGTTCTAGTATTATCGCTAACGTTGCAAGAACCTCTGAGTCACACACCTATGGTTGAAATGAACGAATAAAATATAATTGGTATTGTTTTTGGTTGTCACATGAATTAAATTAATTAAAGAATTAATTTAATTGGGTAATCAAATATTGAACATATTATATGTACAAGGATGTTGTACACATAATGACAACATAATTCTATTAATATATGAATTTGATTCATATATAAATTTAAATAAATATAGTTTACAAAAATCCTTATTATAATTAATGTAATTATAATTTTCTGATATAATTAATGTAATTATATTTTCTGTTAAAAAACTTTATTGTATTTATTTAATCTTATGATACATTCAAGAGATACCAATTATAAATGGGTATTAAAAGGATACCAAATAATGGGCCCAATGAAAAGATACCCATTATAAAAGGCCCAATTAAAAGGATACCCATTATAAAAGGTATTTAAAAGAGGCAAAGCTTATGTGAAAAACCTAATAGATTGTTTGTTAGGTCTAGCACTAGTCAAGCAAATAACCCTCCGAAAAAAGTTTTGGAGATTTCTTCCGTTCATAGTCAAACCGGGTGGATCACGTGAGGCCGACATCGAAAGGTTGTGGCTTGATTCGACAATAGATCAAAACTCTTGTTGCCAAGGTGTCGCCTCTACTCAGTTGAAGTTTTTGGTAAATTTGAAACCTTTATTTCACCCCAGATTCGCTCTCACACATGGATCCATGGTTTGGATCGCGGATCTAATTTTATTCTGCTGCGCCATGGGGTTTCGGCGTTCTAACAGTATTCTATGTTTTGAATGAGTAACTCTTGTATGCCTGATTCTATTATGATTTAGTGTCGTGTACACATTGAGTCTATTTGACTCACCCGTTGTGTGGACCATGTTTGGTGATGAACAGTGATGGACCGGGACTGGCGAGAACTTGTGGTGGCCATGCTCAACATAAAGTCTTTATTTTTATGGACTATTATTTTTATTTAAGTACTTGAACTATTTGGAAATTATTTGATGTAATAAGGCCATAAGGCCATAGTTGAATTGTTTTACATTTATTTTTATTCATTACGTTTATGGGTTTTATCTATTAAAGTTTAAGTAAAATTTCTTTTAAACTAAACCCTAAATATTTTGTCACTTAAACTTAAAAAGGGTTTCTAATATAAAAATCAAATTGGTTTTCAACACAAGCTCAACCCAAACAATATTTTCTTTAAAATCGCACAAGTTTTCTCTAAGTAACAAAAGAATTTGAAACCGGTTTACTTGAGGAACATACCAAATCTGGTCAAAGCTCGTGGGCCGGGTTTGAGGTGTTTCACAGCTGTAATAGGCCCAATTTGCCCGGGCCTATACAAAATCCAAAAAGAAAAATAATAAAACAAAAATAAACAAAATGTCCAGTTCTTACAGTCTATTTACAGCCCAAATCAATAGCCCTTTTACACCCAGGCCTAATCAAATTACCTAGACCCAACAAAGATCCAAATTAAAACAGGCCCAAGTGGCCTAAGTGACTAAACAGTAACAGAAGACCTAAGGAACCCTAGGTGCCGCATACCAGCCCCAACTCTAGCCCCTCGATCACGCCACAAGTCACCTGCATTGTTAGAGTTACATGCGTCGGGATTTCTCGCTACACACACAAACAAGGAAAGAAATGGGCGATGAGCGAGATATTGCGATTTTGCATTTATTTTTTATTTTAATTTTGGATTATAAATAACCCCAAACAATCTGTAAAATGGGATACGAATACACACAGAGAGAAATACAATATACAATCAAAAAAGAAATCAGCCAAGGTTTTTTTTTTTTCATTTCCGATTACTGTTATTTTGTTTTATTTTTAAAAAAATATATATATTATATATATAAAATACATTTTATAAAAAAAAAGAAAAAAAAACTTACTTTCGAAAATTTCGGGCAGTATAATGTGGCACAAGTGATCCACAGCGGCAATAGGCAACCAATGGCCATGACCTCTCTCGCTAGAAATCATCAAGCGAGAGAGAAAAGAGAGAGTTCTCTCTGTTTTTTTTTTTAACAAAAGGAAGAATGAATTTTTTTTGAAAGAATTTTTACTTAAATAGATCATCTAAACGGCGTCGTTTAAGGTTGGTCACCATAGCCCTAAAACGACGTCGTTTCACTCAGGATCCACGCGCAGTTGACCCGACTCGAAGGATCCACTTGTTTTTGAGAAATGGGCTATTTGCACTTTTAGCCCTTCCGCATTTTTTTTAAATTAAGTTTATTTTATTTTTAAATTTTGCTCGATAATTTACAATGGTTTTCAATTGGGTCCTCCTTACTGCTGTGCATTGTGGAGGGAGGGAAGATTTCCTCATTTGGTCCTCCCTTGTTTTGCATGCGTTCAATAAGGCCCCTTTCCTCTTATTTTCTTCAAAGTTCGCCCCAAATTTTTATTTTAAGCTCAATTTCATCCTTTTTTTTATATTTTCTTTTATGACTTTTGTTATTTCATTTTTTTTATTATTAACATCATTACTATTTGACTATTATAATTATTACTTTAATGTTATTATTATTATAAATTTATTTTTAACTTTACAATAATCAATATATTCATTTGCATTATTATTATTTTTATTATGATCATTATTATTATTTTATATATATTATTACTATAGCTATATTATTATTATATCTTTCATTATTAGTATTATTATTATTTTAGTATCACCATTATTTTTACTATTTTCATTATCTCTATTGTTGTTATTATTATTATTTTTATATTAACATATATTATTATTTTTATTATTAATATATTTTTATTTTACTACTATTATTATTTTTATATTATTATTACTATTAATTTTAATATCCTTACATTATTTTATTATTATTAATACTATATTTATTCTTGCTATTACTCTTATCATTATTTTCATTATTATTTTTATTTTATAATAGCTAATATTATTTATTTATTTATTAATATATTTCCATTATAATTTATTATTATTTATTATTATTACTATTATTTTATTTTTTATTATTGTACATAGTATCTATTTGTTTATTTATTTATTATTAACCTTTGTTTTCGTTTTTATTTTGTCATATTTTTAATTATTATTTTATATAGATTATTCATTTTTAATTTATTATTGTAATTTATATTTGTTTTCCTCATTTCACTCTATTATGCATGTGTATTATAATTCATCCCCACTTTTATTATAAAATCACATCACATTTTATTCAATTTTCAAAATAAGCAAATACTCTACGTTCTAGGGTTCGAAAGAAATCGTACCCTAACTTACTGGGTTTCGATTTTTCTCTCCGATTCCAAAGAACTTGTTACTTTTTTTTTTAAAAAAAAAAAACTTGTTTCCAAGAATTCAAAATTGTCGTGTCCTAACTCACTGGACATGACGCTTTGTTATCTTGGGATAAGGATTTCAGAAAATAAGGGAATGTTTCGTGTTTGGAAGTTCGAGAAATTGTACCCTAACGTGCTGGGTTTCGGTTTTTGTTCGTCCAAATAACAAAATATCCTTTTAATGAATTTTGTAAATCATGAGACAATTTTGGTTACGAAGGTTTAAAACATCACGTCCTAACGTGCTGGATGTGATGTTTGTATGCTTTCGGAACAAAGGAATCTCCAATTCCAACCCAAATTGTTCAACTTTTTAAAGAAATCAGGTTTTCAAATCTTTTTTCGAATTTTCGACATTAGGGCAATGACTAATCAATCCGGTACCAATTTTGGGCGTTACGAGGGTGCTAATCCTTCCTCGTACGTAACCGACTCTCGAACCTATTTTCTTTAATTTCGTAAGCCAAAATTAATGTTTTGAAATAAAAATGTTTTATAAGGTGATCTGATCACACCTAAGCAAAAAAGATTGGTGGCGACTCCATTTCCATTTTCGTTTTAAAGTCGATTCCCTATTTTTTCAAAAATCTTAAAAAATGGTTTCGACATATATCACATTCAAACAATTCATGTACAAAAGGAGGAAGAGTAGGGTAAGCACATTGACACTAGGGTGGGTTGTGTCATGTGAAAATAATATATAAAGGGTCGTTGGTCTCTCTGTCCGCTTAACCAAGTTTGAGAGTTTCCCATCTCTTGAAACAAAAAAGCAAGTAAAGAGAGGGAAGATCAAACGTAAGATATCTTAATGAATGTCTAAAGAATATTATACAAAGTTTTATTTGATCAACACTTATATTTATGGTTGACAAAATTAGTGATAGATGGTTAATTTTCTAACGAATAACGCCATCGATATTTTGTCTTAAAGCCTATCCAAGAATCTTGGGTGCATTCGTACACCCAACCTTCGTTTTAGTATCAGTTAATCAATCGATCTGGTTGGTATTGGAATACAATGGAAGCATCTTTATCTCCACGACCACTGAGATTCACCACAACCTTGGTGCCATTGGGTAGAGTAGGACATAGTTTCTCCAGGAAAGCCAATGCGTGAGAAGCCTCCAACGCTTGAAAAATGCCTTCCAATTGGCATAGCCGTCGATATGTTGTAACAGCTTCTTCATTAGTTGTAGTATGAAACTCTGCCCGACCTATTTCTTTTAAAAAGCTCACATTCAGTCCAACCCCAGGATACTCTAGCTGCATGTAATTAGTTTATCATAAATTGGTGTTTTATTTATCATCTTCACTTTGGTTCTGAAACTTAGAATACTTATTATATCATAAACAAAGGATTACGTACCCTACACCAATAGAATGTGGACCCAAAATTTGTCCCACCTCATCTTGCAATAGATAACTCATTTCTCCATGATACACACCAACATCTCCTCTGGTTAGAGTGGAAGCATGTTTGCCATTGTCTAGCTCAAACCCAGCAGCTTCCACCCCAATTAACCTTACATCTTCATCATTTATGAATTCATGGAACAAACGTAGAGCATTGGATCCACTCCCTATGTAAGCCACCAGTATATCTGGTCTTCCACCCCATTTCTCCATCCCCTGTTTTCTGGTTTCCTTTCCAATGATAGATTGAAATTCACGTACCATGCTGGGATATGGATGAGGCCCTACTACCGTTCTGGCTAGATAATATCTTGTTTCCAAGTTCCCCATTAACGCTCTTATGGCTTTTAAGCTCGCATCTTTGAATGTTCCATCAATAGGTTCTACCTCAGCTCCAAAATGCTTCATCAATAGGACATTACAAGCCTGTTTTTCCATATTTGTGGCTCGCATGAAGATAGTGCAGTCCAAAGAAAGTTTTGCCCATGCCATTGCTGTTACAACTCCATGCTACCCAGCTCCAATGGCAGCCAGTTTGCTATTCCAACCCATCCACTTAGTAATCATTGCCTGTGCTATGGCGTTGTTTATTTTGTGAGTATCGTCATGGTCAAGATCCTCTCTCTTTAAATAAATCTCTGGTCCTTCTCCTTCATTGTTCTTGTAGTAAATTGTCAACCTTTGAGCAAAGTATAAAGGTGTCTCTCTCCCAATATAGTCCGTTAATGCTGTTGTGAGCTCCTCGAAAAAATAACCCATAAGAGTAATGGTATGGTTTATGACAAGAGTGTCGGGCTTTTGTTGGGCATTCATCAAACTAGTTATAGCTGACTATCAAACCAGGGCAGCTTAGCCTCCGAACAGGTCATCTAGTTTTTCTAGAATTGCTTTGGCATTTTTACAACTCTTTAAATGTTTATAAAGAGTGCTGGTCACGCTTGCCAACCTATATCAACAACCTATCTCATCAGAAGGTTTAAACAAAGAAAATGAGGAAAAATAGAATTACTGGAGATAAGAAAGTTATAATTTTTCTAGAGAGAAAAGATTGCAGGAATCAGTACACTGCTTTATTCAATATTCAGCTCTTTAAATAGTTGAAATACAAGTTAAATTTAGATAGTAACTCCTTCCTAAACATTAGCAAAACTAATTAACAATTCCCTCTAGAATAAGGATATGCTTTGACTACCAAAAAATTTATTAAATTTCAAAAAAAAGAACTAACGTTCTTTAAAGCAAACATTTAACACTCCTCCTTGCTTAAGGAACTGCAAACTCCAATTCTTTGCTTTAGAATCTCAAACTTACTGACTGGAAGTGGTTCTGTAAATAAATCTGCAACTTGTTTTTCAGACTTGCAGTAAACTAAAGTGACTTCTCCTTGTTGCTGTACTTCCCTTAAGAAGTAGAGCTTAATGTTGAAATGTTTAGTCTTCCCATGAAACACTGGGTTGTTTGAGATTGCAATAGCTGCATGATTGTCAACAAAAATCTCAGTGCTATTTTTCCTGCTCCATATGTAAATCATGCATCATCTTTTTCAGCCATAAGGTTTGATTTGCTGCTGCAGTTGCTACTATGAACTCTGCTTCTGCAATGGATTGTGCTACAATCTCCTGCTTCTTAGAGGACCATGAGCAGATTCCCTAGCCTAAGCTGAAACAATATCCTACGTACTTTTCATATCATCAATAGACCCAGTCTCGTCACTATCCGAAAAACCGTACAACCTTAAGTTTTGGCATATCTCAAACTTGACACCGTAATCAATAGTACCTTTGATGTACCTTAATATTCTTTTTGCCGCGCTTAAATGCATTTCACCAGCATAGTGCATAAATCAAGATAAAAGACTTACATCAAACATGATGTCAGGCCTTGTTGTAGTAAGGTACATTAAACACCCAATCAAGCTTCTATAATAACCCTCGTTAACTTTATCAGTTCCATCTTCTTTACGTAGCTTCTCCTTTTGATTCATGGATGTGCTTGTTACTTTACATTCGTCCATCTGAAATTTCTTCAATATCTCCTTTGCATATTTCTTATGGCAGATGAGCACCTTGTTCTTGCTTTGCTTGATCTCCATTCCCAGAAAAAAGTCATAAGACCAATATCTATCATTTCAAAGACTTACATCATTTCTTGTTTAAATTCTTCAACCAGCCTTGTATTATTTCCTGTCACCAAGAGATCTATCATTATTTTTATGTTTCACATAAAGAGTGGATTCTGAAAGACTTTTAACAAATCCAAGGCTTAACAAATGGGCATCTATCTTGCTGTACCAAGCTCTTGGTGCTTGCTTTAGGCCATAGAGAGCCTTTTTTAGTAGGTAGACTTTTTCTTCTCCGCCTTGCTTCACAAATCCCTCAGGTTGCTCCACATATATCTCCTCCTCCATTGCTTTCTTCCATTTTGGATCTTTTAATGCCTCTTCCTGGTTAGCAGGTCCTCATATCGCTACATTACATCTTTGATAGATATCTGAAAGTAGCCTTGTACCTCTAATTGAAGGACTATCTTCCAACTCATTTAGCCATACTCAACTTCTCCTTTTGATTCAAGGGTGTGCTCGTCGCTTTACATTCGTCCATCTAAAATTTCTTCAATATCTCCTTTGTATATTTCTTCTGGCAGATGAGCACATTGTTCTTACTTTGCTTGATCTCCATTCACAAAAAAAAGTTATAAGACCAAGATCTATCATTTCAAAGACTTGCATCATTTCTTGTTTAAATTCTTCAACTAGCCTTGTATTATTTCCTGTCACCAAGAGATCATCAATAAGAGTGACACAATGAGAGTATCATTATTTTTATGTTTCACATAAAGAGTGGATTCTGAAAGACTTTTAACAAATCCAAGGCCTAACAAATAGGTATCTATCTTGTTGTACCAAGCTCTTGGTGCTTTCTTTAGGACATAGAGAGCCTTTTTGAGCAGGGAGACTTTTCCTTATTCACCTTGCTTCACAAATCCCTTAGGTTGCTCCACATATATCTCCTCCTCCATTGCTTTCTTCCATTTTGGATTTTTAATACTTATTCATGGTTAGTAGGTTCGCATATTGCCACATTACATCTATGATAGATATCTAAAAGTAGCCTTGTACCTCTAATTGAAGGATCATCTTCCAACTCATTTAGCCATACTCAGCTTCTCATTTTGATTCATGGGTGTGCTCGTCGCTTTACATTCGTCCATATGAAATTTCTTTAATATCTTCTTTGTATATTTCTTCTGGCAGATGAGCACCTTGTTCTTGCTTTGCTTGATCTCGATTCCTAGAAAAAAAAAAGTCATAAGACCAAGATCTATCATTTCAAAGACTTGCATCATTTCTTGTTTAAATTCTTCAACCAACCTTGTATTATTTCCTGTCACCAAAAGATCATCAACATAGAGTGACACAATAAGAGTATCATTGTTTTTATGTTTCACATAAAGAGTGGATTTCGAAAGACTTTTAACTAATCCAAGGCCTATCAAATGGGCATCTATCTTGCTATACCAAGCTCTTGGTGCTTGTTTTAGGCCATAGAGAGCCTTTTTGAGTAGGTAGACTTTTCCTTCTTCGCCTTGCTTCATAAATCCCTCAGGTTGCTCTACATATATCTCCTCCTCCATTACTTTCTTCCATTTTGGATCTTTTAATGCTTCTTCATGGTTAGCAGGTTCGCATATCGCTACATTACATCTTTGATAGATATCTGAAAGTAGCCTTGTACCTCTAACTAAAAAATCATCTTCCAACTTATTTAGCCATACTCATCTTCTCCTTTTGATTCATGGGTGTGCTCGTCACTTTACATTCGTCCATCTGAAATTTCTTCAATATCTCCTTTGCATATTTCTTCTGGCAGATGAGAACCTTGTTCTTGCTTTGTTTGATCTCCATTACCAGAAAAAAAGTTATAAGACCAAGATCTATCATTTCAAAGACTTGCATCATTTCTTGTTTAAATTCTTCAACCAACCTTGTATTATTTCCTGTCACCAAGAGATTATCAACATAGAGTGACACAATGAGAGTATCATTATTTTTATGTTTCACATAAATAGTGGATTCTGAAAGACTTTTAACAAATCCAAGGCTTAACAAATGGGCATCTATCTTGATGTACCAAGCTCTTGGTGCTTGCTTTAGGCCATAGAGAGCCTTTTTGAGCAGGTAGACTTTTCCTTCTTTGTCTTGCTTCACAAATCTTTCAGGTTGCTCCACATATATCTCCTCCTCCATTACTTTCTTTCATTTTGGATCTTTTAATGCTTCTTCATGGTTAGCAGGTTCGCATATCACTACATTACATCTTTGATAGATATCTAGAAGTAGCCTTGTACCTCTAATTGAAGGATCATCTTCCAACTTATTTAGCCATTCATCTGTTGTTTGAAAAAAATCACCTTTTGGTTTTTGCGACATGTCTTTTTTGTACGGAATCATCCAGTTCCACTGCTCATCCTCGTTGAATTGCACATCTCTACTGATTGTCATTTTTCCTGTTTGAGGATGGTACTTGTAAGCTTTGGAAACTGAACTATATCGCCCGAATATACCTGGAATTGCTTTCTTATCAAGTTTGTCACGCTTAACCTGTGGAACATCAGTAAAACATACACAACCAAATACTTTAAGAAAGCTAAGTAAAGGTTTATACCATACTAAGCTTCAAATGGAGTCTTTTCTTTCAAAGCCTTGGTTGGAAGATGATTTTGCAAGAAAACTGTTGTGTTTGCTGCCTCTGCCCAAAATGTTTTAGGCAACTCCTTTTCATGCAACATACATCTAGCCATCTCCATTATTGATCTGTTTCTTCTCTTACTAAACCCATTTTGTTCTAGAGTGTGTGTAACAGTAAGCTGATGTTTAATGCCAGCTTCTTCACAAAATAAATCAAATTTTGTCGAAGTGTACTCCTTTCCATTGTCGGATCTCAACACTTGAATTTTGCAGCCACTTTGATTTTCTACCATTTTCTTGAACTTCCAAAACACCCCAGCCACTTCTGACTTGAATTTCAAGGAAATAATCTAGCACATTCTTGTAAAATCATCAACGAAAATGATATAATAAATGCTACCTTGTAACGATGGCGTTCTTTGAGGTCCGGCTACATCTGTGTGAATTAGATGCAATTTTTGAGTAGCTCTCCAAGTTGAATTTGGAAATGGCAGTCTGTTTTGTTTACCAAAGTGACAGGCAACACAATTTGGAAGATGAACGTCAAGCTCTGGCATTCCTCTTATCATGTCTGTTTTCTTCATTTTCAGCATTCTTTAAAGATGACAATGGCCAAGCCTTTTGTGCCAAACTTCTGTGGTGTAAGCTTTGTTGAAGAAGGCTATTTGCTCCTCCTCCTTTGGATCATATGAGAAGCTTTTGCCTCTCAGTTTAGCTCGCAAAGTCTCTTTTCCAGTAGCATCATAAATAAGGCAATAGGAATCTTCAAAGGTTACTTTAAATCCCTTTTCTAACAACTGACCAACACTTAATAAATTTTGATCAATTTCAGGTACATAAAGAACATCTGAGATTGTTTTTGTACATGAACTTATTGTAATTGCCACCGTTCCTGATCCTTTTGCAGAGATATAATCACCATTCCCTATTCTAACCTTTGTGACTTTATAAGACATCAAATCTTTGAAGAGAGTTTTTTCCGGAGTCATATGGTTTGTACAACCGCTATCAATTAACTAGCTTTCTAAAGAACTTTTAGTTGATAAACATGCTGCTACAAACATCCGATCTTCATCATCTTGATCAGCTATATGGACTTCTTCAGGCTTTTGCAAGTTTCTTCTGCAGATCACAGCTTCATGTCCAAGTTGATTGCATTTGCTGTATTTTGCATCTGGTCTCTTCCAAAATTTGAATGGTGGATGACCTATTTTACCACAGTGCTAACAAGGTGGATAGTTTTTCTTTGAATTTCTACCCTTACCTCGAGTGTGGTAGTTTGCAGAATTTGCTACAGATGTCACCTGTGCTTTTCTGTCAGTCTTCTTCTTATGCTTTCCAACTTTATGGTCCTTGGCTGGCAAAGCTCTTTCAACGACTTACTCTTGCCTCATGAGGCTTCGCTGCTCTTGAGCGTGCAATGCATTTATCAATTCTACCAAACTGATTTTAGACAAATCTTGTGTTTTCCAATGTGGTTATTGAACCTTCATATCTTTCAGGCACTATTACAAGAATCTTTTCAACAATTCTAGACTCTAAAAATTTAGTGCCAAGTAACATTACCTTGTTGACAATTTCAAACAATCTGTTTGAATATTCTTTGATTGTCTCCGATTTTTTCATCCTCTACAACTCAAATTCTCTTATTAAATTCAACATCTGCATGCCTTGTATCCTTTCATCTCCTTCGTATTCTTCTTTGAGATAGTCCCACAATTCTTTTGCTGATCAGAGAGACATAATTTTTGTGAAAATTATTGTTGAAACATTAGCGAATAGAGTTGCTTTCGCCTTGGCCTTTCGGGTTTTCTTTTCCTTGTGAGTTTTGAGTTGGGCCATGGTAGGATTAGTTGGTAGTGGAGGAACTTCATAATCCTCTTCGACGGCCTCCCAGAGATCCAAATCTTCAAGGTAAATCTCCATTTTCACTGCCCAAAGTTGATAATTCTCACCATCAAAGATAGGAGGGGATATTTAAGAAAAACTAGTTTCAATCTTCATTACACTCACAGATCCCTTAAGAAAAAAATGGCTTAGATACCAATTGAAGGTTTAAACAGAGAAGATGAGGAAAAATAGAATTACTAAAGATAAGAAAGTTATAATTTTTCTAGAGAGAAAAGATTACAGGAATCAGTACACTGCTTTATTCAATATTTAGCTATTTAAATAGCTGAAATACAAGCAAAATTTAGATAGTAACTGCTTCCTAAGCATTAGCAAAACTAATTAACAATTCCCTTTAGAATAGAGATATGCTTTGACTACCAAAAAATTTATTAAACTTCAAAATAATGAACTAACGTTCCCTAAAGCAAACATTTAACATCATCAAACTCCTCTCATCATTTTCTAACCTCAGCTTGAGTGGTTAGTAGATATCTATTATTAAGGACTGTTTTGAGATTCTAACAACTTAAGACAATCATGAGGTTCCTTTTCCATTCCTTATAATTATTTATGTTCAGTTTGTTGTTAGTATGTTTAATAAGGGAGTAGGTGTCAGTTTTCGAACTGAAAAATAAAATATACATTCAGTAATATCTTTGTATTGATAAAATATTGAGAAAATCTTTTGCAACATACAATATGAATTAAGATGATGCATATGTCTTACATTAATCCTTGAAAACATTTGTAAGTCGTTGCAGTAAAAATTCCTACACATATTGAATTAAGTCACCTTGGGCAATCTTAATCAACTAGTAAGAACATGGATTTCCACCCAATTAATACATGAAAATTCTTTAAACATTCAAGCACACTAATAATCGCTACACAATTACAAGATAATTCTTCTTACTTTCAAGAAATCTCCTCAGTGAGATCCATATGGCAATCCTACTGTGGGGTAGAAAAATTGCCATGCCATCACAAGGGACCATTGATGGTGGCTGTAGGTCTTGTTTAAGGACCTTCTATCTTTTAAGAACATGTAAGGTTTTTATGTCTGATTTCAATTATGAATGATTAATAAATGCATCACAAGTACATGTGACATTCTTTTCCTAAATTATATAGCTTGCTTATCATACATATGGATGAACATACTTTGCAGTCAATTTAAACATCCTCATACTATCACAGAAAAGCATAAAATTAGATGACTTTGATCACCAAAGTTTCTACGATTCCATCCTAAGGAAAAAAATTACAATTATTACCCCAAAACATACTTTGGGTCTTCTGGGCGAAAGCCAAATATCCTGTGGTGGAGGAACATCTTCAGTAACGTCCTCAGGCTCCTCCTCGTCGGTGGTGGGTGCTAGCCGATATTGAAGGGTCGGTCCTACGTCGACGTTGAATCATCCTCATGTGTAACATTGTCTGGATGCCCTGTGGGGTCATTTGACCTATCAGGGTGAGCGAGGATGTCTGGGCAACGGTGTTCAGGAGTCTGAAATATCAAGCTAAGCGTGTGATGTATGGACCTATTGATATGACCCCTCTCCTATGTTTCTCCGTCTGATATTGAATGGCGCGGGCTATGAAATAGGCTAAGTCAAAAACATGCCTATTCGCCATGCACCATAGGAAGTAGGCGTCGTGAGTGTTAACGACGCCGGTGCTCTCTCGATGACCTGTCAGTGTATGAGCTAAAATAGCATGTATGTACCTCAGGGATGGAGCAAGGGCCATCGCCTTTGAGCGGCTAGGGTCATAATTGTTGTTGTTGTGGGCTATATTGTACCAACATCTCGTGAGGGTGTTGTGGATATGGCGATGAAGCTTCGAGAGATCATTTTCCTCCATGAATTCGTCGATATAAAGTCCCAATGCGACCCCAAATTGCGGTACATTTAGTTCTCGTACAATGCCTCCGGGATGAAATTGGATTGTACTGGGGTCATCGTGTTGCGACATCACTGTCTGAAGGTGGAATGTTGAACAGAGTTCCAAAGTGAGCTCTAGATATGTTGGCTCAATGATATTGAAGAATTGGTTCTAAGGGTCTGTAGTTAGGAGAGCCCGTACGTCGTTGGCTAGCTGGACCTGCTCCAGAGCGGTCCAATTGATACATCGTCCTACGTCGAGAGGTCTTGCACATAGTATCTGATAACGATCCTCCTGAATACCTGGAGGAAAACGTAAGAATGGGTGGCGCACTTCAGTGGTTGCGTTGGCTGATGACGAACCGGGTCCTTTTTGTTTTTTGGAACTAGGGACTGTGGTTTTCTTACCTCAGGACGATGACATTATGGTCCTGAAAATAATCAAAAATCAATGATTCAAGTATATTTCCAACCAACACATTTTAAGGGCTTCGATCAATATCCAAGATATACAAAGACTAACTCATAATAAGATAACTCAACCATATTTCGCATGCGCAAGAACTTGACAACGAGTAATTCAATCTAATGCTAATCATTATTATTTAAACAAAAATTAAATGTCTAAATCAATCTAATAGTGATAAAATAATAAAACTAATCTACTATTAAACTTAATTAGATGAATAGAATTCTAAATACAAAATAGTTAAATGGAGGTAAATATAACAATGAGAGATGACCAGTAGTGGTTTTGGGGAGTGACGGCGTGGTTGGATGAAGCACGGGCGTGTAGAGGGAGCCACAAGCGTGTGCTGGAACTGGTTGGAAACACGGTGGTGGAACACCTTCGTGTCGGGCGTGTACTCCATTGGCACGGACGTGTACTGGGTTTTGATGTGTTTGTGAAAGAAAGAGGAAGATAAAGGATGGGGGAAGTCAAAGGTGAGGGTTTCTTTGATGGTGGCCGAAGTGGGGAGAAGGGATTTTTAGGGAAACGGCTAGGGTTGGGAGTTTAGGGGAAAACGGTGGACGGTGCTCTTTAAATAGGGAAGGGGGCATGGGCAGGTACCATGCCCGTGTTTCCTTCATTGAGCCCGTGTTTTTCGTGATTTTTAAATTTAGGCACGTTTTGAGATGTTGCCCACGCCCGTGCTCCTTGGTCGTGTGCTATTATGTTCGCTTCTCCCATGCCCGTGCTAAGGTTGCCACGCCCGTGTCCATGTAGTCAGTGTCTCACATGGTTGGTAGGAACGGCGTGGCTCATGCCCGTGTTGGTTTACTCAGGATAGACCACGGTTGCATCGCACGGTCGTGGTCTTGTTATCGCAGCCTGTGTTGGGAAAAATTTCTTCTTTATCTCGTACGTCTACCGGCACGCCCGTTCTTGGTCCTACGGTGTCCACACGGCCATGGGCACGCCTGTGTAAAAGGCCGTGTGGTAGGGAAACCTGCACTTTTGGTTATAAGATGCTGAAGTAGAAATGAAAATAAAAATAAAAGAATATAAAATTTAATAGAGTTAGTGCTCGGGTTGCCTCCCGAGAAGCGCTCGTTTAAAGTCTTAAGCTAGACTCACCCTATTTTCATTTCTAAATGAAGGTTCACGGAGTTGAATCTCCTCTCTCAATTACTTGAAATCTTCACCATTATAAAGTTTCAGTTGATGACCATTTACCTTGAATGTTCCCTGAGTTGTATGGGTTACCTCGACTGTGCCATAAGGAAAAATAGTTTTCATCCCAAATAGGCCTGACCACCTTTATTTCAGCTCTCCAGGAAATAGTTTGATCCTTGAATTATACAGTAGGACTAAGTCTCCTACTTCGAATTGCTTTGATTTTTTTTAAACGAGCATCATGGCGTTGTTTTGTTGCCTCCTTATATAGTCGTGAATTCTCATAGGCCTCAGCTCGCCATTCATCTAATTCGTTTAATTGCATCATCCTCTTCTCCCCTGCAGTTTTAAGATCATAATTCAAGAATTTTATAGCCCAGTAAGCTTTGTGCTCTAACTCAAATGGTAGATGACAACTTTTTTCATAAACAAGTTTGTACGAGGATGTTCCTAAAGGGGTTTTGAATGCTGTTCTATAGGCCCATAAAACATCATCTACTTTTACTGCCCAACCTTTCCTGTTTGATTCAACTGTTTTCTCGAAGATCCGCTTAAGCTCTCGATTTGCCACTTCCACTTGCCCACTGGTTTGAGGATGATAAGGGGTAGCTGTTCTGTGGTGTACTCCATATTTTTTTAAGACTTTATCAAATTGAGTATTGCAAAAGTGAGTACCCCTACACTAATGATCACTCTGGGTGTTCCAAACGAGAGAAGAGTTTCTTAAGAAACCTTACTACAGTTCTAGCATCATTAGTAGGTAAAGGTTGGGCTTCCACCCATTTTGACATGTAATCTACTACTACTAAGATGTTTTTATTTCCGAATGAACTAGGAAACAAACCCATAATGTCAATACCCCATACGTTGAATATTTCACATGATAACATATATGTTTGAGGCATTTCATCGCGTTTAGAAATATTACCTGTTCTTTGGCATTTATTGTAACACCCCAAACTCGGCCTAAACGTTATGACCGGATCTGGCATGTCACATAAAAGGGTTGTTTAGAAACTACGTGTTTGTTAAAAATTTCGAGCTTTAAATATTTATTCGCTTGTTATCATTTTATTAACATTTTGGAAAACGGTTATTAAGGGTTTAGGAAATTCCCGTATTGAACATTTGATAACAATAGGCAGTAATCATATTTAAGGCTAAACCAAATAAAATACCAAAAATACAGTTAAAGTGGCCCTATTACATAACAAAATCCCAGTTACAAATAAGTTTAACTAAGAGAACGAGTTTACGAGAAAAACATTGTATGGTCACCACAAGTCTGCCTCGGCTCCCAAATTCGCGATCTAACGATTACCTGTAAAATTAATAAGGGGTAAGTCACCGAGACTCAGTGTGTAAATCCCCATCCAAAAGATGTTAAGCTCGTACACAAATTCATATGCAAATATGCATGTCATGCAACCCATCCAACTTATCCATCCGAAACTCCCAAATCTACCCCGTGTGGTACCAAACCACTGCTGGTGCCAAACCACTGGTGACCCAAAGTCAATGATATCAATATAATTGTGGTGCCAAACCACTGGTGACCCAAAGTCACGAATAATCCATATGTGGGGCCAACCCACGTTGTGATACCAAATCACTAGCGATAATCCCGTTTTATCAAATGTAGGGCCAACTCACTGTGGTGCTAAACCACTGGGACGAGTCGCTATGAGGTGCCAAACCTCTAGTGACCCAAAGTCACAAATATCAATAATCTAAGTGTGGGGCCAACCCACGTTGTGATACCAAATCACCGGCGACAATCCCGATATATCAACTGTGGGGCCAACCCACTGTGGTGCTAAGCCACTGGGACGAGTCGCTATGAGGTGCCAAACCTCTGTGACCCAAAAGTCACGAATATCAACTGTGGTACCAAACCACTGGTGGTGCCAAACCACTGGTGACCCAAAGTCACAAATAAACATATCTTCCCCCTCCTCTCATCATACCCATGTCCATGCCATGTTCATCAGTCATAATAATTCGTGTATGCAGTATGACAAGTATGCAAATCATATATCAAAGATAACGCATGAAATGTATTACCATCATAATCAGAATAACAAATACGATATAACCAAGCTAATCAACCTCTAAAGGGTATAACAGTAATTTTTACCTACCAAGGGCATTTTCGTAATTTACCTTTTAGGGGCATTTTGGTAATTTACCCACTAAGAGTATTTCAGTAATTTCGTACCTGGAATGGCCTTTCCGAAGGCCCAGTATCGCCCCGAGTGACTCAACTACCATTTCTGGTCTTTACTGGACTATTGGGCCTAAAACTTGATTTCGGCCCATTCGGGCCCACACGCTCGTGTGGCCCACCTAACACAAATCTAGCCACGTATATAAGTTCCATCTAGTCTAGTTCACTATATACTACATCATCATACAATTTATTCTATTGGGCCCACAGGCCCATTGGGCCCATCGCGGCCCAAGCAGCCCCAACCCACAAGAATACTACTGATGGCTTCAACTATCGCGTCGAAGCCCTACACGTGCGCTCGCACGCTCGTGTGGCTACTATTGCCGTGATCGGCACTTCGGCATTTGCCGCTCTATAGCTAGAGTAGAGAGAGTTACACACCTGATAGGAGTCTGGTGTTAAACCGCCGCTGACACCACTCTCGCTGCCTTAAACACCCTCCAAGGTATGTCAACTCTCCTCCCGGAATGCTCTTTATATAGCTAGCTCTTCACCATCCTTCTTTGTATCTTTCCGATGTGGGATCCCTTCGTCAGTAGAGTTTAAATTCAACTGAAACTCTTGCCGTCCAATTCGCAAAATAAATACTCCATTGCTTGTCATGAGATTCGAACCCAGGCTCCCCTGTAGCATAATCCACGCCACTAACCACTTGGCCACAAGCTCCTCTTGTGTCTTAAACCATGCACAACTAAATATAAATCTATAGCCAAATTCTAAGGTCCAAGTAAAAAGAAAACCAAAATGCAAAAGCCAAGACTTGAACCTTGAACCTCCTTCCTTCCTTGTGGCGTCACTCCCTTATCTCTTATGTGGCGTCACTTTGCCACTACACCACACACTCCACTTGTGTCATTTTTCTCCATATTTTATTCTTAAGGCCTACCTGCCAACTTCCAGGGTTTTTATCGCCTAAAACCAAAATTTCCCCAAAGCTAAAGTTTGATCTCGTGACTTCATAGAAGGCCTCTAACCTTCCAAAATCACTTATCTAATAAGTCTAACTTGCATTAATGCCATTCTCAAAAATTTTAAACGCTACTACGCCTAAGGCCCATTGGGCCCAATCCTACTAGGCCCAATTTCGGGATGTTACATTTATCACACAAAGCGGCATACCTGTTGGCATCTTTAAAAAGAGTTGGCCAATAAAATCCTGATTCGAGCATTTTGTATGCTGTCTTAATCCCACTGTAATGTCCTTCTGAAGGTCCTGAATGGCAATGTTCTAGGATTTTACTTGCTTCCACCTTTGTAACGCATCTCCGAATTACTTGATCTACACATATGCAGAAAAGAAAAGGATCCTCCCGAAAATAGCTTTTCGCATAAGCAAAGAATCACTTCTTTTGATGATGTGTTAACCTTTTTGGTAAGATGTTAGCAGCTAAATAATTCGGGAAACGAGTTATAGAAAAGAGTTGGTTATAGAAAAGAGTTGTTCCTCGGGGAACGAGTCGTTTATCTCACTCTCGTCGAGCTCTTCGATATGTGGGTTCTCAAGCTTGGAGAGGTGATCTGCTGCAAGATTTTCAGCTCCCTTCTTATCCTGTATTTCCAAATCAAATTCCTGTAAGAATAAGATCCATCGTATGAGTCGAGGTTTTGCATCAGATTTAGTTAAGAGATAACGAAGAGCTGAATGGTCAGTGTAAACGACAACTTTAGATAATATCAAATACTGTCTAAATCTGTCAAATACAAAAACTACAGCTAGCAATTCTTTCTCTGTGTGGTGTAGTTTTCTTGTGCAGGTGTCAATGTTCTACTAGCATAATAAATTGGCTGAAAATGCTTGTCTCTTCGCTGTCCCAAAACTACACCTACTGCAAAATCACTCGCATCACACATTAGTTCAAAGGGTAAATTCCAATCAGGTACAATTATAATCGAAGCATTTATTAGTTTATCTTTGAGGATATTAAATGCATCTAAACACTCACGATCAAAATTGAAAGGAACATCTTTTTCTAGTAATTTTGTTAAAGGCTTAGCTATTTTAGAGAAATCTTTAATGAATCTTCTATAAAATCCAGAATGTCCTAAAAAACTTCTAATAGCGTTAATTGAACTAGGAGGAGGTAATTTTTCTATGGTTTCAATCTTTGCTTTATCTACCTCAATCCCTTTACTAGAAATCTTATGTCCTAACACGATCCCCTCTCTAACCATAAAGTGACATTTTTCCCAATTTAAAACAAGATTCGTTTCCTCACATCTCATTAGAACTCATTCTAAATTTTTAAGGCAAAGATGGAAAGAATTACCGAATACCGAGAAGTCGTCCATAAATACCTCCATAATGTCTTTCACAAGTTCATCCAAGATGGCCAGCATGCATCGCTGAAAAGTAGCAGGAGCATTACATAATCCAAAAGGCATTCTACGATAAGCAAACGTAAATGTTGTCTTTTCTTGATCCTCAGTAGCTATTGGGATTTGGAAGTAGCCGGAGAGTCCGTCCAAGAAGTAGTAATACATATGCCCAGATAATCTTTCTAACATCTGATCAATAAAGGGCAAAGGGAAGTGATCTTTCCTGGTGGCGTCGTTCAGCTTCCTATAGTCAATACTGGACTCTCCAACTTTGTGGATCTGTTCTTGTAGGAATCAATTCATTCTTTTCGTTGGCTACAACAGTCATGCCTCATTTCTTTAGAACTACCTGCACAAGACTTACCCAAGTACTGTCAAAAATAGGATAAATTATTCCTGCATCTAGAAGTTTAATTACCTCAGCTTTGACAACTTCTTTCATATTGGGGTTCAAACGTCTCTGAGGTTGCACACATGGTTTATACTCATCTTCCATTAAAATTTTGTGGGAGCAAAATGATGGGCTTATTCCTTTAATGTTAGACATTTTCCACGCTATGGCTCTTTTAAGTTTCCTTAGTACCCTTAGCAATTCTTCTTTCTCCTTGGGTCCTAGTTTTGAAGAGATGATTACTGGTAGCGTAGATTTATCCCTAAGGAATGCATATTCTAAATGTTTTGGCAATTCTTTTAGTTCTAACTTGGGCGGCTCATCAATAGAGGGTTTCTATTTTAGTTCGTCATTGATTTCAATGCCCTCTATTTTTGTCTGTCTGGAGGACGATGTATTGAGATTCACTTCATCGATATCTTCATCTATCCCCTCACCCTGTGTAAGGTAAAGTTTCATCGTGTCATTGTGCATGATTTCCTGCAAAGACTCTTGAATAATGTGATCAGTAGCATCAACAAAGTAGCCAGAGTCATCTTGTTCTCTAGAATATCGCATGGCATCATAAATTCAAAAAATAATTTCCTCATCGCCTACCCTTAGTGCAAGTTTACCATCACCAACATCAATGACAGCCCTAGCAGTAGCTAGAAAGGGTCGTTCCAAAATTAAAGGTACCTCTACGTCCTCATTCATGTCAAGCACAACAAAATCAACAGGGAAGATAAATTTATCTACTTTTACCAGAACATCTTCGATAATTCCCCTAGGATATTTAACAAATCTGTCAACTAACTGAATACTCATCCTAGTGGGTTTTGGTTTCCGAGACCAAGCTACTTAAACATTCTATAAGGCATTAAATTAATACTAGCACCTAAATCAGCAAGTACTTTCTCTATGTTCAAACTACCAATTAAACAAGGAATAGTGAAACTTCCTGGATCTTTCAATTTGGTTGGTAGCTTGTTTTGGATAATAGCTGAGCATTCTTCATTAAGTTCCACTGTTGAAATTTCCTTGAACTTCCTCTTATTTGTTAGAAGCTCCTTTAAAAATTTTGCATATGTCGGCATCTGCGAAATAGCTTCAACAAAAGGTATGTTAATATGTAACTATTTGAAAAGTTCAGGAAATTTACCATATTGTGCGTCTAAGCGGTCTTTCTTCAACTTTGCTGAATATGGGATCGTTGGTTTAGTTTCCTCACGGGTCGGGGTTACTTTTGCCTTATCGGTCGGGGTTACTTTGTTTCGACTAACTCCCTTCCACTTCTTAGCGTCACTGCCTTTACATGCTCTTTTTCCCTAGGTAAGCTTTCTGATCGTTTTTCAGAAACTAACTTAGTAAGTTGCCTGATTTGATCCTTAAGCTCCTGTGTCGATGCCTCAAGTTTCGTTTCTATATTTTGGAAACGTGTTTCTATGGTTGCTATGAATTTTTCCAGCATCTCTTCAAGGTTCGGCTTCTTTTCCTGTGGGTAGGGCTGTTGTTGGAAGTTTTGGGATGGTTGTTGCCTTTGATTTCCTTGACCACCCCATGAGAAATTGGGATGGTTCTTCCAACCTGAATTATAAGTATTACTATAAGGGTTATTATTAGACCGGAAATTGTTACCCATATAGTTCATTTGTTAGTTCTCCGTGCTCTGTCTGTATGGTGGGTACTCAAGATTCACCACTCCTCCACTTGCGTCACACTGCATAACTGGATGTACCTGCGAAGAACCATATACCATCAAATTTTTTATGTAGCATCTCTACCTGATTTGATAGCACGGTTACTGCGTCGAGGTTGAAAACTTCGGCTGCTTTTCCTGGCCTTGTCCTTGTAACTTTCCACTGATAGTTATTCAATGACATCTCCTCTATAAACTCGTAGGCCGCTTCAAGAATTTTGTTGTTCAGGGTTCCGCCGGCGGCTGAATCGATTAGTTGCCTTGTTGAAGGGTTCACACCATTGTAAAAAGTTTGGACTGTAGCCACAAAGGTGATCCGTGGTGTGGCCACCTCCTTAACAAATCTTTGTATCTCTCCCATGCATCAGAAAGTGTCTCTAAATCCATCTGCACAAAAGAAGAGATATCATTCTTTAACTTGGCCGTTTTGGCCGGCGAAAATATTTTAATAAAAATTTTTCGGTCATTTGATCCCATGTAGTGATTGACTCTCGTGGAAGAGAATGCAACCACTGTTTGGCTTTATTCCTCAAAGAAAAGGGAAATAACCGAAGGCAGATGGCATCATCAGAAACACCATTTATTTTGAAGGTATCACAGAATTCTAGAAAATTCGCTAAGTGTGTATTAGGATCTTCATCCTGCAAACCATCAAACTGAACAAACCGTTGTATCATCTGTATAGTGTTAGGTTTCAGTTCAAAATTATTTGCAGCAATAGTAGGCCTAACAATACTTGACTCAGTTCCTGTTAAACTAGGTTTAGCATAATCATACATAGTTCGAGGAGAATGATTTTTGGCCATCTTTGGAGGTGGTGGATGATTTTCAGTCATCTCTTTTGTAGTATTTATTTCGGCTTCTTGCTCTTCTTCTATGTAGTTTAAGCTTCACCTTATTTTACTGCGATTTCTGCGAACGGTACCTTCAATATCACTGTCGTAAAATAGGGGTCCTGTCGAGTTCCTTCTATCATAAACTAGAGGTATCTGAAAGAAACAAAAGAAAATTTAGCACAGTTAAAAATAAAAATAAATTGCAAAAAATAAAAATGGCTAAAGTAATAAAAATTGAACTTTCTTAATATTTTAGTTCCCCGGAAACGGCGCCAAAATCTTGATCGTTGTTTTATGCAATGTCAAAGTCTTAAAATTTATATAAAGAATGATCGAACTTGGAAACTAACTATGACAACGATTTGAGGCAAGCGCACCTATCGGACAATAGTATAGTTAAGGCAAGACTGGATTGTCGAACCCAAAGGAACCAAAAGTACTAATACTAACTTTCTTTTTATTGTTTAGCCTAAGAGTTAAATAAATTTTTATCTAATATAAAATTAACTAATAACTAAACTAAAGACTCTAAGACAAAAAAGAATGAAATTGGGAAAATAACTTTGAGGAAAAACAAATTGATTAAGATGATACCTAAGGAAGAATCCACCTAGACTTCACTTGAATCTAAATCTGAACCAGACGATTTATTCACTTGACTTGATCCATAGGATTCCCTAAATTTTATTAATCCCTCTCTCGAGGTGACTAACGTCTAACCCTAGGTTGATTAATTGAAATCTCTTTCTAATTAAAACCCCTAGAATTGCATTAACTCGACCTATGGACTCCCATATTAGGTTTCACCCTAGTCCGGCAAAATCTCGTCACCCTATCTCTAGGCGTGCGATCAACTCCGCTTAATTATGCTAGATCTACTCTTAGGCAGAGACTTTTGCTCCTCCACCTAAGCACATCATACTTGAATTAATATCCCGGAAATATCGACACAAGGATTAAGAACACATAATTAAGAACAAGTCAAATATTTATCATATAGTTCAGCACACGATAATAAGATTCATCTTAGGTTTCATCCCCCTCAGGTATCTGAGGGTTTAGTTCATAATAATAAAAGAAAACGTCTCAAAAGAAAAGATAAAACAAAACATAAGAAATCCCTAAAACCCCCTGAAAGAATTGAAGGAGAGATCCTCCGTCTTGAGTATGATTTCGACTTCTTGAGATGAATCAACTGGCTATCTTCGAGTAAATCCCCACAAGTCTGCCCTCTTTGGCCTAGCTGGATGCCCCCTGACTAAAGCCTTGGGTTCCCCCCTTTTAGGTTATACTTAGGGTGTTTATATAGGCTTCTAAATGTGTTTCTTCGCCCCTAAGTATCCTAATCCGAGTGAATTTTCTCTTTGTCACGGCAGGGATACGCCCATGGCACACTCCCATGTAAGTCGTGGCCAGGCCCTGTTCGAGGCTGTTGAATGAGGCATGGTCGTGTGGTCTTGGGCTTAGGCCGTTTTGATTTCGTGATATGGCCCATTTACTCCGTTTTGGGCTCGTTTTTCGTTCTTCTCGTCATCCGATGCTCTTCTGAGTATAAAACATGAAAACAAAGGATTAAGAGCACCAAATTACATAATTCAAGGCTTAAATCATCAAAAAACATGCTAAATGTGGGCTTAAAATATGTTACTATTGTGGTTTATCATACATCATATAAATTGTTTTATTATTAAGGCAAAATTTTCCATATATTGTTTATTTAAAATATGTATATTATCTATTTTTAAATGGTATATTATATACTTATTATAAGTTATCCCTTATACATTTTTTATTCAATTTTTTTATATTATTTATTTAAAATATATATATTTATTTTATTATGTATATATTAACTATTTTAGATTTTTCCATATCATTTTTTTATTTTTTATTCTATTTTAAAATAAAATTGTTATAATATCCCTTTATTTTGCATATATCATTTATCTTATATTGTTATTTTACTTTTATATTTGTTCTCATATGTAAAGTTTCGTATTCATTTCTTAGTTTTTTATCTTTCGTATAGATCTTTTGAATTATTATTGCTTACTTTATATCTTTTATTTGTTATTCACGTTCTTTTATTTGTTTATTATTCTTATGTTTGCTTTAGCATGGTCATTTTATTACTTGTATCATTTGCTATTTTATGTTATTCTTTCTCTTAATTGCCTATATTAGTATTAAATGGTATTATATCATGTAATTGTAGTATATTGCTTTGGTATTTGTGTTTTGTAATGTATTAATGATACATTTTACTCAAATCTTTGTTTTCAAATATATCTCATTTAATTGCCACTTTTTATCTAAAACTTTATTTCTTAAAATAAGACAATATTTGACATTTGGATTTTTGAGGGAATCGTGCCTTAACTTACTAGGCTTCGATTTTTCTCATTATGTCTAAATGATCAAATACCCTTTTTGAAATTAAAATATATGATTTTTAAATAAAAAAACCTATTTTTGTGAATTTAAGATGTTGTGTCCTAACTTATTAGATATGACATTTTGATATTTTGAGATAGGGATTTCAAAAAAAAAAAACAAAATAAAGGATATTTGTTGTTTGGGAAATTCGAAAGGTCGTGCTCTAACTTACTGAGATTCGATTTTTCTTTTATCCAAATAATTGAATATTTTTTTAAATGTTATAAGTTTTGAAAAATCAAAAGGGTCATATTTTAAAATCTTCTCAAATTTTCGACATTAAGACATTAATTAATCAATTAGGTACCAATTTTTTTGGGCGTTACAAGAGTGCTAATCCTTCCTCGTACGTAACCGACTCCCGAACCCGTTTTCTTGAATTTCATAGACCAAAATCATTTTTTTAATAAATCAAAATATTTTTTTATTAAAATGATCAATTTCAAGGTGACCCGATCACACCTCGAAAAAAGATTAGTGGCGACTCCGTTTTCGTTTTTAAAGCCGATCCTTATTTTTTCAAAAAAAAAAACTTAAAAATGGTTTCAACAGACCCAATTTTTTATATTTATAGAAATAAACCCTAGATTAAATTTGCACGTTTGTTTTCAAATAGACAAATCCTTGTTTTCTCGGCTTTCAACCAAACGATCTTCTTAGTATTCTCGTACCACGAACTGCTTTGAGTGTGGGCTCGAATGAATCAAATCAAACACAGAACCAGAAATAGTTTTCTTTTCTTTAGTGTGAAAATGCAAAATCTCTTCTCAATAAAAACTAAAAAAAATTATTTCGAAAAATATATTAAATACTTAAGAGAATAATACTCACTCTATTTTCGGGTAGAATAACAATATTTGAAAGTTTTGTTTTTAGCCCTACCGGTGCCATCAATTTATAGGGAGAAGAAGTAGAATCCTTCTTGAATTGTAGAAGTTTATTTCAACTAGAAAAACGAACTCCTAGTCTAACTAGGAGTATAGGTGGCGACAACCCTAGTTAAAATTACTAGGATTTGTTGTCCATCATTTTAACATGAGGGGCTTTTGGGCCTTTCTCATATCAGGTCCAATTACAAGTACTGTCTGAGCTTTTAACTCAATACTTTATATTTCAATCCAATCCGATATTTTTTTCTATTTCCCAAAATAAACATCTCACTATTTTTCCAATTAAATAATCTTCTCAACCCAATTCTAATTCTATTAAAAATGTGATGACTTTACCGTAAAAGAATCTATGAGAAAATATATTTAATATTTCTACACCCAACATTTCACCACGACCAAATGATTTATTTCCATTTTCGAATTTTATTTAATTCAGAAAAACATAAAATTATTTCCAGATCATTTTTATTTTTCATTTTTCATTTTCATTCTAGAGAAAACCACATTCATTTCGGAATGATTCTATTTCTCCATTTTCATTTTCATTTTAGAAAAAACCATAATCATTTCCAAATGCTTCCTATTTATCCATTTTCACCATGTCTATCCATTTTTGTTCATTTGATTTAACATGCAATTTAGTTTCAAATGTTAGAAAGATATTAGAGTAATCTAGGTTTAGACCACATGAGAGCTACAAAGAAAGTGACGAGTTACCTTAAAGGGATCAAGGATTACATGCTTATGTATAAACGAATTGAGAACCTAGAGGTAGTTGGTTACTTAGACTCATATTTTGTTGGATGGTTGATTTAAGAAAACCAACATTTTGGTACATTTTTAAGTTAGTTGGTAGAGCATATCTTGTAGAAGTGCAAAGAAAACCTTGATTGCCACTTCTACCATGAAGGCTGAGTTTTTTTTTTTTTTTTTCTTAATTTGAAGCAACCTCACCTGTTGTATGGTGGAAAAGTTTTATATCAAGGCTTAAAATTGTAGATTCTATTTCTAAGCCATTGAAAATTAATTGCGATAATTCAACTATTTTTTGGCTAAAAAAAGTGTAGTCAAAGTAAACACATCGAAATAAAGTATTTCACTATAAAGGAATGTGTTAAAAACAATAAAATGGTCATTGAATACATTAGCACTGAAATAATTATTTTTTATCTTTAACAAAATGGGTAGGCCACCAATGAGCTTTAAGGATCATGTAGTACGAATAGGATTTGGTTCCACATTATGATTTTGTTTTATGATAAATTAACATTAGTAATGAAACTCTTATTTGTTTGGGCGTTGTTTTCGCATTTTTGGTGTACACATTTATGTTGAGAATAACACTTTTATTGGACTTTTAAACATAAGGTTTATTCATTTAGTTATAAGTGGATAATTGTTGAAGAGATAGAATGCATAGTGATACATGAAAGATAATACTTGTATTTTAGAGGGCTTATTGCCATGATTCATGTGTTATATTTATTTTCCAAAAATACAATTTCGAGGATTTTGAGTACTAATGCAAGTATATACGGACCAAGCCAAAGAATTTAAGTTTTTTTTCTTCATTAAGTATTTCGTATATATAAAGCTCTCAAATGTTTTCCTCTTATTTATTAATTTAAGTTATGTTAATTAAAAACATTATTAATGATGGTTATGATGTAACCAAAATTTACATCTCTTTATTAACATAAATGATGCTTAAGTTTCTTCAATAACTTACGCATTGATTGAAGGTGTTAACACTTCATTTGAAAGAAGCATAAAATGTATGAATGCAATGCATTTTTTATGGGAAAATGTGCATATGCATGCCTATATATACAGAAGCTGTGAAGAGGTCCCTATGCTCAGCAATTCGTAAAAAACATATACCATATAAGTGAGTTGTTAAGAGCATAAAAGAACTGATACACATAAAAATAAACTCAATGGTTGGAGGTTAATTTTTTATTCTTCTTTTAATTAATTTTTCATGTTTTAATATTTATGAGCATTTTATATTTTACATATAATATTTAGAGATATCTAATGTCATTTGTAGATTTTCTAACACAAGATCCACAATTTTGATGAACATTACAAGTCATTAGTTATTCTCTTTTAAGGTCGTTCTCTGGTTTCTCAAAAGAACCCAAGATGGTTAGGAACACATTATCTTTTTCATTGGCCTAGCCTAAGGACTACGAGTTTACTTTAAAAAAAAAAAAATAGATGATCATGATAGTAACATGTGCCATTGTGCATGGTTAAACAACTTGGAATCCTTCTGAGTATCATATTAAACAGTTAGTTGATAAAGCTTTTAATTTTATTTTTTAAATTATCTGTGTTCGATACATATTTTGATATAGATTTTGTGATATGACCTTAAAAAAACATGGAATACAAAGATAGAATTTTAGTTATATTCACACACTTGAAATTCTATACCCCTACTTTTTAACTCGAGAATTTAGCCCTAAGCTACTTTGATTTAATAACTAAATCAAAGGATTTCCATTAAATTGAATTATAATATTTTAACATCAAAAAAGTTCCTCATATGATCAATATTACACACATGGAAGGCCAAATGAATAAGAATGATGTATCTTTTATTTTAAGGTTTTTCAAAACTAAATGAAAAAACAATCAATAATTGTAATAAAAACTTGAGCAGTGCTACGAACAATGTGGAACTATGAAAGAACAAAGATGAGCACAGAGAGATGTTTATGCAATTCAATTTTCCTACATCTGTAGAGCCTTACCTAGAGAGATAATATACTATATTTCCACCTTGTACAATAATGATTTAAGTCTTATTACATATCAGTATAGCAACCAGACTTTTTCTCCTAAGATCTAGATCACTCTCCTTTATGTCTTCCCCTTGAAAACTTAGATTGTACATGTCCTCACAATAAGAATCCTAGTGAACAAGTTAGGCGCTAAACTTATACAAGTCTAATATATATATGAATATATTATTTTCAACTTGCTAACTTACTAGATCAATTACAATGAATCTCCCCCATCAAAGTAGTTGTTAAAGAAGTGTAAGCAATATCCTTGTACAGTCTAAAATATTGTTGAGATAATAAAGATAATTCAATCCAATCTCCTAAAATCAGAGATTCTATTGCTATTCGAACTGATCTAATCTTTCAGATATATTTCTTTGTGAAAATAAAACGTCAAAAAATGACAATAAATCGCTAAGAAAGACAGAAAAATATAACACATAAAATTTTATGTGGAAACCCTTTCGGGAAAAAAACCACAGATAGAGGAGAAGAAAATTCACTATGTCGAATTCAAATGATACAAGAGGAGGGACGATTACGTCTATTTATAGGTTTAAAAACCTTATTCTAATCAAAATCAAATAGAAGTAATATAGTAAGATTAACGCACCTTATTCTAATCAACAACAAATAGAGGAAGTAAACTTTTATACAGATTTTACTTGTGCAGCCTATACCGTAGCACCCCCAATTGCGACCCCAGTCTAGTATTTTTCTTATTAGGGATCTATAATGGGTTGTGGCCTTTTCCCTCGTAGATCCCCAATCTTGCCACTTGTATTTTATTTTTAACAGGATTTTGGGTCACAACAACTTCTAACAATCTCCACCTTGACATGAATTCTCAACGAACAAGTTCTCCACCTCTTCCATGAAACCCCTTAAGGGTTTATCCTCAACAATAAACACTAACCAAATCTAAGCAATTCTCAAACTTGGTTATAGGAAGTGACTTAGTCATCATATCTGTAGGATTATCATGAGTACTAATTTTGCTCACAACAATATCACCACAAACAAAATGATACCAAACATCAATGTGTTTTGTTCTCTTATGAAACATTTGATCCTTCATAAGGAAGATGGCAATTTAACTATCACAAAATCTGTACTAATTTGAAGGTCTTCATTGAGTTTAATAAAGAGCCTTTTTAACCAAGTAACTTCTTTACAAGCCTTGGTAATCGTCATGTACTCAGCTTCAGTGGTAGACAAAGTGACAATAGTCTGCAAAGTGGCTTTCCAACTGATTACATAACCCCAATTGTAAATACATAACCTATGACAGATCTTCTTTTATCAAGGTCTCCAGCAAAATCAGCATCAACATACCCAATGACTCCATCTTTATTTCTTCCAAACTGCAAGCAAACATCATTAGTACCTTGTAAGTATCTCAAAATCCACTAAACTGCTTTCTAGTGTTCTTTATCGGGATTCAACATGTATCTACTAACTACACTGATTGCATATGATAAATCTAGACGTAAACAAACCATAGCATACATAAGAGATCCCACTGCACTAGAATAAGAAACATTTGACATGTAGTCAATCTCATTATCTGATTGTGGAGACAAAGCTAATGAAAGTCTGAAATGGGCTGCTAAAGAAGTACTAACAGACTTAGCACTCTGCATATTGAGCTTGCAAAGAACTTTCTCAATGTACCCTTTTTGACTTAGGTACAATTTACTTGCTTTTCTATCTTTGAGAATCTCCATACCAAGTATCTTCTTTGCTACTCCCAAATTCTTCATCTTAAATTCTTTAATGAGTTGGGCTTTGACATTTCTTATCTCTCATTTATCTTTCGCTGCTATCAACATGTCATCAACATAGAGGAGTAGATACACAAAAGAACCATTACTATTTTTCTTAAGATAAACACAATTGTCAAAGATGCTTCTTTTGAAATCATGAGTAGTCATAAAAGAATCAAACCTCTTGTATCACTACCTTGGTGACTGTTTCAAGCCATAAAGGGACTTTTTCAACAAGCAAACATAGTCTTCTTTTTCTACGACAGAAAAACCATCTGGTTGTTGCATGTAAATATCCTCCTCAAGTTCTCCATGCAAGAATGTTGTTTTTACATCTAACTGTTCAAGCTCCAAATCATACATGGACACAATAACAAGCAAAGATCGAATCAAACTATGTTTCACAATTGGAGAAAACATGTCTGTGAAGTCTACGTTAGGAATTTGGCTGTAACCTTTTGCAACAAGCCTTGATTTATATCTAGGTTCTTCAACTCCTAGAGTCCCTTATTTCCTTTTGAACACCCATTTACAATGAACAACCTTCTTACCTTTAGGAAGCTTTACAAGATCCTATGTTCTATACTTATAGAGTGATTCCATCTCTTCTTGCATGGCAAACATCCACTTTTCTGAGTCTTCACAGCTATCTACCTCGAAATAATTGATTTGCATCTATATCTTCAGCCACATATAAAGCATAAGCAACTAGATCAGCCTCAGCATACCTCATTAGAGGTTTAATTTCTCTTCTTGTTTTGTTTTTGGCAATAGAATATTATGGTAAAGAAGCAACTCTTTTCTAAATTTCTTTACTATCTTGAGGAGTCGACTCTGTTGTAGATACTGGATCAATCTGAAGCTCCACCTATTTTTTCTATTCTTTATTTAAAGAGTCTTTAAGAGGCAGCATAGCAGTTTCATAAAAAATTACATCTCTACTAATCAAAACTTTTCTATTTTTAGGACACTATAACTTATGTCCTTTTACACCAGCCTGATAACCAAGAAAACCACATTTAATGGATCTCGGTTCCAATTTTCCATTATCAACATGAGCATATGCAAGACACCCAAAAATCTTTAAATCAAAATAATCAGCAAGATTACCAGACCATACATCTTATGGAGTCTTTTTCTCAATGGCAACTGATGGAGATCGGTTGATCAAAAAACATGCAATAGAGGCTGCTTCAGCCTAAAATGACTTCAGCAAATTAACATTTGACAACATACATCGATCCTTCTCCATGATTGTTTTGCAATGCCATTTTACTATGGAGTATGATGATATGTCAAGTGTCTTATGATCCCTTCTAATTTACACAATTTGTTAAACTCATTAGAACAAAACTCATTGATGATATGTAAGGTATTTTATCTACTTTCCTTCTGTTTCTCAACCATAGGTTTTCAAGACTTGACTACGGAAAACACATCACTTTTCTACTTCAAGAAGAATGCCCAAACTTTTCTAGAAAAATCATCAATAAGTGTTAGCATATAATTATCTCCACCTCTTAAAAGCACTCGAGATGGTCCCCAAAGATTAGAATGAATATAATCAAATGTTCCCTTTGTGTTATAGGTTCCTGTGGTGAATCGAACTCTCTTTTGCTTCCCAAAAACGCAGTGCTCACAGAACTCCAGTTTGCAAATCTCTTGCCTATCAAGAAGTCCTCTTTTGCTTAATTATGCCATGTCGTTCTCACTCATATGCCCTAGATGCATATGCCAAAGTCTAGTAGCATCATCATCTGAAAAGGAAGAGGAAGCAACGGTTGCATCACCAGTAACAGTAGAACCCTGCAGAACATATAACTTAACATTTTTTCTCTACCCTTTAATCATAATGAGGGAACCTTTTGAAATATTCAGAACCCCACTTTCAGTTGTGTATTTGTGTCATTTTGAATCAAGAGTACTTAACGAAATCAAAATCCTCTTCAATTTTGGTACATGTTGTACGCCACTAAGTGTTCTAACGACTTCATCGAACATCTTGATTTTGATTGTGCCAACACCTGAGATTTTACATGAAGCATTATTTTCCATCAAAACAACATCTTCAGACATTGTTTTATAAGTTGTAAATTAATCCCGATTGGGACTCATAAGGAAGGTGCAGCCAGAATCAAGAATCCACTCTTTGCTCACTTTAGAATTGCTAGCAGAAACAACTGAGAGTTCACCATCGTTGTAGTCTTCTACAACATCAGCTTCACCGGATTTTTCTAGTTGTTTTTCGTTTTGATTTGCAGTCTTCCTTTTGATCTCGTTTTGTAACTTATAACACTCAGATTTAATGTGTCGTTTCTTCTTGCATAAGTTACAGGTTTTACCTCTGTTTGAAGATCTTAATCCACCTTAAGATTTACTGCATAGTCAGATCCAGCCAACATACAAGATCAAAAAAGCATAGACCTTATCAACTGTGAGAGATTCCCAGCTATACAAAATCGTGTCTCTAAAGGTTGTATAAGACGGGGGTAACGAAAAAAAGTAAAATCAACTCTAAATCTTCTTTATCATACTGAACCTCTATGACCTCCAAATTCGAGATAATTTCTTTAAACACAGACCTTCCTCCAAACGATAAGCATAAAGAGTCTACTTTATATGTAACTTACTAGTTAGGGTTTTCGACATGCATAGTTACTGCAATTTTGCCTATAATGCAGCGGTGGCCTTATCTTTCATCGCATCTTGCAAAATTTCGTCAGAAAAATGCAGATGTAATTGCGTCAAAGCTTTTCGATCTTTATGCTTCTTTTCTTCCTCCTTCAACATCGAAGGCATCTTATCTATCTCTAGCAGGGCATCCTCCAAATCCATTTGCACAAGAACTGTCTGCATCTTTATATGCCGCAATGCTAATCTGGTGTTGCGATCCAACAGTGGAATTTCATACTTCAGTGACACCATTACCGTGATCAATATAAGCAACGCGAAAAGATATGATACCAATTTATGAAAATAAAACGTCGATAATGACAATAAATCGCAAAGAAAGAGAAAAATAGAATACACAGAATTTTACGTGGAAACCCTTTCAGGAAAAAACTACGAGTAGAAGAGAATAAAATTCACTATGTCAAATTTGAATGATACAAGAGGAGAGACGATTATGTCTATTTATAGTTTTAAAAACCTTATTCTAATCAAAGTCAAATAGAAGTAATGCAGTAAGATTAAAACACTTTATTCTAATGCTGCCTCGTAGATCCCCCTATCTTGCCACCTGTATTTATTTTAACAAGAGTTTGAGTCACACAACTTTTAACATGCTTCAAATAGATTCATCGTAAAAGATAAGCTCAAGGATTTGTTTCAAAAAATTACCAACCCTAAATTAAGCAAGTTATGAGAGCAATGTAGTACCAAGTGCAGTTTGAAATACTCATGAAACTACTCGTGGAAATTCGTGGAACTTCATGAAACTGCTTATGGGATGTTGTGGAACTGTTCATGAAACTAGTCGCAAAACTGCCTTAACACAAAATATAAACTTTTAGGTTTTTCAGCTAGAAAAGTAAAGTGAAAGTTTATATATAAATATATACACACTTATGTTTATGTTTACAGGACTTCCATGTGATTTTAAATGACCACATAAGCTTTTTCTTTATATCCCACATAATCTAACTTGATGGAATATTTTTTATGATGTGTTCAATGAATTAAATTTTAAATATGAGTAAAATGATTAATAATATAATTAACCATCAAACAATTAGTTAATCAAGCCACTTCTCATTTTTCAAAGTATTTATATCCAATTCATTTGGAATGTGACACTTGAAAAACTTCAAATACATTAATAAAAAAAAATAGATTTTATCGGCGAATCTAGAAAGTTTTTAAAGGGATCAAAATTGAATTTCAAATTTTTATAGATTTTATCATATATTATTTATTTTATTTAGTCAAAATATATTAATTTATGATTTTACCTTTTTTTTAAGGGACCAAGTAAAATAATTTTCATTTGGGGAATATAGTTTTTCTTCATATTAATTTATAATTTCATCATTTATAAGGGACTAAAATTACAATTTTTCAATTTTTTGAGGGGCTAACCCCTGCATTTTATTTCTTAAAAAATGTTTTATTATGCAAGATAACCTCTACTCTCATATTGATTGTTAGAAGTTTAATTTTTTGTGTGAGAAGTGGTAAATAAAATATTGTTTTTTTCTCATTTTATTAAAAATATATAACATTCAATAAGAATATATCACATGTTATGCTTATATTAGTTGATGTATTTTGTAATAAATTAAGACAAAATTGATTAGTTCACCATAAAAAAGCTTTAAATGATAATAAATCCTAAAAAAATAACACATCTATGTTAAACATTATTTGCTATTCAACATTTACACCCCAAACCTAGCATAGGATTACAAGACTCTATTTTCCTAACCTACTAATTCATGATTTAAACAAATGATTATCACATGCTAAACTCCGAGTATTTTATTTATTATTTGTAATTTTTTCTGTTTATATTCTTATATCTCTGTACCTACAAAGCATAAAGAAAGAAGCGTAAAAGAGAGTCCATCCAGCTCTGCAAAATCTTTGTCGGATATTCTCCATAATTCAATTAGGCCATTAGAACAATGCATGTTAGGCTCTAAAACAAGATAGATAAGAAACCAAATTACAAAGAATCTCCATTCACTTCATCTAATCATTAGCTACTCTCAAAGAAGACTTAGAATAAAAGTAGCTCACAACTAGTGGAAAAGCAAAAAGCATGCTTTGTTCTTAAAATCACCTTCTTTAATCCATATTTGGACCCTTTCATGAACACCCCCCCGCCCCTTTAATGGAGAATTCCTTTAGAATCTGCAGCAGCCATAGGCCACCTATAGGTTCCGATGTTCAATTATAACTCCCCAAAACTATTTGGTTATTTGTATTTAGGCATGAACTTGCATTTTCTTTCATGTTTAGAAGTGTGTCCTTGACGTGTGTTATGGTTTCATTAAGATGTGGGTCAAGTGTGCTTGTTGCAGTGTTTCTATTATACCCCATTTATCTCTACTTCATAAAATAGTAGGCTGAACCAATAAAGGGATAGTATTAAAAATGATTTATTAGTCCACATCATGATTACAAGTTTAATTAACAATACCAAATGTTCCCCAATTGCCTTCCAATCTCACACTTCCAACCACCCTTAGCCTTTTACATATTCATTGTCTCAAACTCAAGACATAATGATGCTTAAAAGTGACCCACTTGCCTATTAAGCATAAATGATTGCTTTTGCCTTCCAAGAACCACATATGTCCATGCTTTGAAGATGAAAGCCTCTAAACAACATAAGAACCAAAGGCCTCAACTGAGAGGATGCAAGGCATTGTGTTGCAGTTGCAGGCTTAGTGTCTCTTCTTCAGAGGAAGCAGAAAGCTCGGATTCTGACCGGCTTGCGTCGATTTCAAGCCTAACACACGCCATGGTTCAAGAGAGGCTAGACCAGATGATTAATGAAAGGCAGGTAACAAAGCATGCAGCGAAACGGGGACAAAGAAGTGAAGGGACTAAATTTGTTGTTATGGTTGCCATGGAAAAGTGTTCTTACGATCCAAGAGAAGATTTCAGAGAGTCTATGGTTGAGATGATAATGGCGAATCGGATTCAACAGCCCAAAGATCTGCGCAGCCTCTTGAATTACTATGTATCAATGAATTCTGAGGAATATCATGGGATTATACTAGAAGTTTTCCATGAGGTTTGCAGAAATTTGTTTTCATATTGTAAAAGCCATTGAACCCTCAATTTGTATCTTTCAATAATTTCCATACAACTTATACATGCAAAAAATTATCGATTGTATATCATTGTCTCGGCGCATGGCATATATATACAAACAACAACTCCAAACCGTTCATTCATTCATTCTCGAGCTGCTTCATACCTTGCTAAAATATCATAAAAGCCTCTATACTAAGAGTCATGTCGAAACCATTCTTTTAAAGGTCGACTTTTATTTAAAAAATAAAAATGGGAGTCGCCACCGATTTTTTTTTATAAAGTGTGATCGGGCCACCTCATAATTTGATTGTTTTAACAAAATGTTTGATTTATCAAAGCAATACTTCTCGGTCTACAAAAATCCAAAAAACAGGTTCGGGAGTCGGTTACACACGAGGAAGGATTAGCACCCTCGTGACGCCCAAAATTGGTACCTAATCGATTACTTCGTGTCTTAGTGTCGAAATTTAAAAACTCGAAAATAATTTAAAAATAAGATCTCTCTTTGTATTGATGTTAATTTTGCTCACAAATTGCTTGAATAAATCGAAATATGCTAAAGACATTCTCATCTCGTGGCAACAAAATGTCATGTCCTGTAAGTTAGAACATGACACTTTAAACCCTTGAGAATAAGCTTGCCATTTCTTTTTTATTTGAAATTTTATGTATTTTAATTTTTAAAAGGATGTTCGATTATTCGAGTTCAACGAGAAAAATCAAAACCCCGTAAGTTAGGGCACGATTTTATCGAATCTTCTAAATATGGAACGTTGCCTGTTTTTTGAAAATTTTGTTGGCGTTTTTGGGTAAAAATTAACATAATTTTTGAAACAATATATACTTAGTTTATTCGGGCATAGTAAAAAAATGTGTAAGTATGTTTTAACACGATTCATGACTTAGTTACAATAAAATAAAATGATAACACCAACGATATATAAAAAATTAAAATCGAAAATGAAGATGATATATAATGATAAAACACCAAATAAATAAGCAATGATCATATTATGATTAAATGATAATGAGGAAAAATAAAATGATAATAACGTAAACGATAATAGTAAGAATCATACAGATGATAAGTGCACAAATAAAGAAAACATAAACATTAAATATATATTATACATATAAAAAGGATAATAAGTAGATAAATGAATGAGATAATGTACTAATTCTAATAACAATAATCAAAACATAAACTAATAATAATAATAATAATAAATAAAAATGCACAATAAAAGGAAATGAACCAATTTTGAATATTAAAAAAGAACAATAAATAAATAGATAAATAATAAATAAAATAACATAAAAAACTAAAAAATATCTATAAACCGTCGAAATTAAATAAAATACATGTCGAAAGGACTAAATTGAAGTTTAAAAGGAATTTTGGGCAAAAATTGGGAATAAAAATAAGGTAGCGGACCAAATTGTAACGCGCGCATAACAGGAAGGGACCAAATGGGGAAATATCCCTGTCCTCCAAAGCGCACCGTTTCAGTAGGGATCAAAATGAAATAAAGGCGAAACTATCGGGCCAAATTAAAAGAACAAGAGGGATTCAATTGAAACGAGTAGAAAAAGCGGAAGGGGCGAAAGAACAAATATCTCTTCCGCTTAAAAAACACGCGAATACTCAATCTGGAGTGGGTCGGGTCTCGGGTCAGCCCCCTAAACGACGCCGTTTTGGCGCTAAAGGGGCCAACTAAAACAGTGCCGTTTCACAACATTAAATAAATCAAATTTTTTGTTTAAAATTTCATTTTGCTTCTCTTCTTCAAAAAAAAAAAACAAAACAAAACAAAAACCTCTCAAACTCTCTCACTCTCTCCAAAATCCGGCCTTGACTCTAGCACCGGACCACCGTGGTGGCCGCTAGTCACCGGCGATGGCTTCACCGTACACGGTGGCCAGAGAACACCAAAAGGCGCCCTTTCGAAGCTCGTCACCTACAAAGCACCGATCCAAGGCTGAAATCCCAAAAACTCGACCTAGCCCAGTGGAGAAATAAAGAAATGCTTCGTTTCTCCTCTTTTTCCGGCGTAGGCTTCGACGGCGAGGAGATCAACCGATTTAGGTGAGTTTTCCTTTCTTTTTGTTTCTATATCTTATATCTTTAAAAAATAAAATAAAATAAAATAAAATGATAGATATATCACAAAAGTTCACCTTTGGTTTCGAAATCTTTGATTTTGTATTCGATCTCTATCTTTTTTTAATCGATACTATGTGTCAAAAAATACATTGATGATATTCGGGGCTTTTTATAGCTGATTACACTATTTTTTTATTAGTTATTTCTACTGTTTGCTTTTTATGTTTCCGTTTTCCTTACCTCTATTTTTGCTGTTGCGTGTTCGTTTTTGTCTCATTTTTGCTCTACTTGTAGGTGTTTTACGAGGTCAACGGAGGCGTGGGAAGGGCTGCCTTTGTCGTTTTGGTGAAACGGCGACAAAGGCACGTCAGGCCTCGGGACGAGGTGCGGGAGGTGTGCCCTAGGAGGAGCGGCAAGGCTGAAAGGGACTAGGGTTAGGTTTTCTTAGTTTTGCTGAGAATGTTTAAGTGTTTTGGGCCAATGGGCCATTGTAAATTTTGGGTTAGGGTTTTTTGTTCTGGGCTTATAATTGGACTTTAGTTTTATTCTTATTTTGGTTTTTTATTGGTTTTGTGGGCCAGGCAGGATGGGCCGATTACAGGTGCCCATCTTTACTCGTTGTCGTGTAACAAGAATGGAGCAAAGGCTTTTACGAAGGACCAACTTTGCGCAGCCTCACCGAATCTTGGCTTATTGGAGCTTATTTTCTTCAAGTAGCCTCTTTCTAATCCACTGCAACTTCAAGGAGATAAGATTAGTAGCTTCAATCTGCTCCACTACAACTTTAGGGAGATAAGATTTGCTATCTTCGATATACTCCACTGCAGCTTTAGGGAGATAAGATCTGTAATTTGTAGCTTTAATTTGTTCCACTGCCACTTCAGAGAAATAAGATTCGCTATCTTCAGTCTGCTCCACTACAACTTCAGAGAGATTAGACTTGTAACTTCAACCTACTCCACTGCAACTTCACAGAAATAAGATTTGTAATTTGTAGCTTTGATCCGTTTCACTGCCACTTCAGAGAAATAAGATTCACTATCTTCAGTCTGCTCCACTACAACTTCAAGGAGATAAGACTTGTAACTTCAACATGTCCTGCAACTTTAGGGAAATAAGATTTGTAATTTGTAGGTTTAATCTGCTCTACTGCAACTTCAAAGAGGTAATATTTTCCATGATGACTATAATCCGTCCTACTGCAACTACAGGGGTATAGGATTTGTGGTTTCATTGATCTGTTACACCGTTCCCTGGGGAACATAACCTACAGAATCCATTTCATGGGCCTATTTGTGCCTAATGATTAGGATGTCCATGATCAGGATGAATCAAATGCTCCTAACTAGATGTGTATGAATGATATTTGCATGAATGCAGAATGTCATTTTTTGAGAATAATCCTTTTTTAATGCTTTGATTGTCATTGCTCGCTATTTATCAAGGTTCTATCACTGATATATTAACATGCCTTCTTGTTCATCTGGTATTTTTGATAGGAAATCTAAACAAATAATCATAATTTAGACTATTCTTTCTCAAATGTTTTCAACCCTTAAGTTTGGTTAGTTCTGAATAGTGGTCCTGTTTTCAGATCTTTCTACTATTTAGAAAACCTTTCAAAGCAATATGCAGAACTCTTTTTTCTTGAATATTATTAGTCCATTAATCGTTATTTTCAATGAAAAATGTTTGAAAAAGATTATCGCAATGGACAAAAGGAATTTTATTGAGAGCAAAGCTTGAACTGGATAAATCAATCAAAGAAAGCAAACATTGCTAAAATACAAAATGAATAAAATGAAAATAGATGCCCTGGATATCATAGCATGAACTTCTTCTCACTAACTTCTCGAGGACCCTTTTGAACTTCATATGTGTTTCGGAGATCCAAAGTACTTTGTTGATGCCCCAAGACGTAGCATCTCTCCTCCTTATTCATTCAAGTATAGCAAGACTACCACATGCCCCATCTTTGATCAAGATTTAAATTGCCCTTTTCCTGGGTTTTCAATTCAAAACCCATTTGGTATCAAGGCGCCCTTTGCGAGTTTTCCCATTGGCCTCCCCCATTTTTTTAGGTGAAGTACTTCTTGACTAAGTCTGAATTCACAGGATTGGGCAAGCTTTTTCCATCCATCTCAGTTAAAATCAACGCTCCTTCAAAAAAGGCCTTCTTTACCACATAAGGTCCTTCCCAATTTGGCATCCAGTTCCCTCGAAATCCTTTTGTATGGGCAAGATCTTTTTTCAATACTAGGTCCCCCTTATGGAATTCTCTGGGACGAACCTTTTTGTTGTAAGCTCGCATCATTCGCTCTTGGAACATTTAACCACGACGGATCACTTTCAACCTTTTCTCTTCAATCAAGTTTAGCTGATCATATCAGGATTGGATCCATTCTCCTTCATACAACTTCAATTCTGCCAAAACTTGGAGAGAAGGAATATCGACTTCAATGGGTAAAACCGCCTCCATTCCATAAACCAAAGAGAAAGGCGTTGCCCCAATTGAGGTCTTGACAGATGTTCGATATACATAGAGGGCAAATGGTAATTTCTCATGCCAATCTTTATAAGTCTCAGTCATTTTCCCCATGATTTTCTTAATGTTCTTATTGGCTACCTCCACTACACCATTCATTTTTAGGCGATATGGTGATGAGTTGTGGTGTTTGATCTTGAACTAGCTGCAGACTTCTGATATCATGCTGTTGTTTAAATTTAGTGCATTGTCAGATTTAATCTTTTCTAGCATTCTATATCGACATATGATCTCTTCCTTTAATAACTTGATTATTGTTAAATTCGTGACATTGGCATATGAAGCGGCTTCTACCCACTTTGTAAAGTAATCAATGACCACGAAGATGAATCGATGCCCGTTAGAAGCTTTAGGTGAAATTGGCCCAATGACATCCATGCCCCACATAGAGAAAGGCCATGGAGAAGTCATAACATGAAGAGGTGAGGGAGGTACATGAATTTTATCTCCATAAATTTTACACTTGTGCCATTTCTTGGCATAACTGATGCAATATCCTTCCATTGTAGACCAATAATACCCGAATCTCATGATTTTCCTGGCCATTCTAAAACCACTGGCATGTGTTCTACAGACACCCTCGTGGACTTCTTCCAAGATTTTCCTAGCCTCGACAGCGTCTACACATCTTAGTAGCACCTGATCCTTTCTCTTTTTATATAGGATCTCCCCATCTAAGACATAGTCGTTGGCCTGTCTACTCAACGTCCTTTTATCATTCTCAGTTGCTTGGTTAGGGTATTCACGATTCTTCACATATCGTAATATATCGTTGGACTAAGGGTGACCGTCCTCTTCTTCTTCTTCTTTGATGTTGTAACAATGAGCCGGAGTCTCATAAATACTCATCTAGATAGGCTTTACATCCTCTTGTTTGTTTGCTTTGACCATCGAAGCCAAAGTAGCCAAGGCATCAGCCATCTGATTTTCATCTCGCGGGAGGTAATAGAAGGTGATGTTATCAAACTCCCTAATTAACTCAAGAATCGACCTTTGATAATTGATTAACTTGGGATCCCTTGTCTCCCATTCTCCCTTGAGTTGATAGATCACTAGTGCAGAATCCCCATATATCTCTAGCACTTTGATCTTACGTTCTATGGCTGCACGGATACCCACGATGCATGCTTCGTATTCTGCCATATTGTTCGTGCAATCAAAATCCAATTTACTAGTGAAGGGATAATGATCTCTGTTTGGGGATACCAGGACTGCTCCAATTCCGTTACCCATAGCATTTGAGGCTCCGTCAAAGTTTAGCTTCCAAGGATGACCTTCTTGAGAGTCTTCTTTAGTGGTTGCAACATACATTAGATCTTCATTCAGGAAATCAAAGTTTAAAGGCTCGTAATCCTCTAGATCTCTACTGGCCAGAAAATCTGCTATTGTCCTTCCTTTAACTGCCTTCTGGTTCATATAAACTATCTCAAATTCGAAAAGTAGAATTTGCCATCAGACTATTCTTCCATTTAAAGCAGTCGACTCCATCATGTACTTTAGAGGGTCCAACTTTGAGATGAGTCAAGTTGTGTGGTACAGTATGTACTGTCTCAATCTTCAGGTTGTCCAAATCAAGGCGCAACATAACTTCTCGATTGGCGAATATCTTGTCTCACATTCAGTGAATTTCTTACTGAGGTAGTATATTGCTCTTTCTTTTCTTCTCGACTCATCATGTTGACCAAGCACGCATCCCATGGAATTTTTGAATAGTGTCAAGTACAGTATCAGCAGCCTATCTGGGTTAAGTGGCATCAGTACTGGGGCATTGGATAAGTAATGTTTTACCTTATCGAAAGTCTTTTGGCACTCCTCATCCCAAATGCCTGGGTTCTGTTTCTTAAGGAGACGGAATATGGGGTCGCATTTCTCAGTTAGTTGTGAAATGAACTGGGCAATGTAATTTAGTCTTCCTAGGAAACCTCGAACTTTTTTTGAGTGCGTGGTGGAAGAAATTGTTGTATAGCCTTTACTTTGTCTGGGTCGATCTCAATCCCCTTTTCACTGACTGCAATTCCCAGCAATTTTCCCGACCTAGCCCCGAAAGTATATTTTGCTGGATTGAGCTTCAGTTGGAATTTTTTCAATCTCAAAAACAATTTCCTCAAGACTTGTACATTCTCCTTCTCTGTTCGGGACTTTGTGATCATATCATCAACATAAACTTTGAGTCCTTCGTGCATTATATCATGAAACAAGGTTACCATGGCTCTTTGATACGTTGCTCCCGCAATTTTCAGTCCAAATGGCATCACTTTATAGCAAAATGTTCCCTACATGGTCACGAATGTGGCCTTCTCCATGTCTTTAGGATGCATTTTTATTTGGTTGTATCCCGAGAAACCATCCATGAAGGAGAAAAGTGAGTAACCTACCGTGTTGTCCACTAAAGTGTCGATATGTGGCAATAGGAAATTGTCTTTCGGGCTAGCTTTGTTTAAGTCCCTGTAGTCTACGCACATTCAAACTATCCCATCTTTTTCAGGGATGGGCACGATATTGGCTACCTATTCTGAGTATTTAACCATCTGTAAGAAACTAACATTGAATTGTTTTTTGACTTCCTATTTTATTTTCAGTAAAACATCGGGCTTTATCCTTCAGAGCTTTTGTTGAATCGGCTTACACTCTTCCTTTATGGGGAGCCGGTGTATCACAATATCAGTACTTAACCCGGGCATGTCTTGATATGACTATGTGAAGACATCTTTAAATTCTTGGAGTAATTCAATGAGGTCTTGCTTCGTCTCTGCGGTAATGCAAGCTCCTATCTTCACCTCTTTTTTCTCTCCTAGGCTCACAATTTCCACTGACTCTTTATAAGGCAAGATTTGTTTCTCATCTTATTCTACCATCCTCAACAAATCAGGAGATAGGTTATAGTCTCGATCATCTTCAAAATCTTGAGAATCCTCCGTGCACATATCTTGCTCAAAAGGAAATTCTGAGTCAGTAGCAGTGTGGCTCATATCATTGATATCTGAAGACCTGTTGTAGGGGTGAAAAAAAATCCAAAGAACAAAAGAATCTAAGAATAATTATCTGCATGGTATGATTATGAATGAAATGAAAAGAATAAAAGAATGTTTGCTCAAGATGATACACAAAGATGTATTTTATTGAAATAAAGATTTTAGACATTAACCTATTTCACAGAGGATTCTTATTGCTCCTAGGCTTAGCGTAATAAGCGTGTTTTGAACATTACTCTTAATTGGCTCTAAAAACTACATGAATCTCTTCCGCAATCTAGTTTTTTAGAACACTTCCAGGTACATAGGGGCAGATGTCTGATAAATTTTCTCCCCAGATTCCTTCTTTAGCTATGGCATTGATGTTCAAGTTTGTCAATATTTCTTTCGCAGTCTCTTCTCTTGGCATCTCTCTTTCAGGGTGAATAGTTCCTCCTGATACGAAAGTCTTGGATATATAGGGAAAAGTAATCGGTTCCCACTTGACCTCTTCCCTGCTCAGTTGTGCTATTCTCTTTTCTTTCTTTTTCTCCCGCTCTCTCTTCTTTTGCCTCGCATCTGGCTTGTATCCTAAGACAAAACGGTCTCATTTGTCCATGAGCATAGGTGTCTCGACCCTTCCTTATAGGCATTTTCCATGTCCTCTCCCAGGCAAAGCTCTTTTCTCGATCATCAGTTGCAAGCCCATCTTTGTAGTTTGAGAGATTTTAGGCATCGAGATCTTGTTCCCTCCGACAATGAAGGTTGCATTCACAAATTCCAACGATCAGAAGGAACATTCTATCGCTTCATCGTCTGTCCCTACGTATGGCACGTCACTAGTTACGGACGCAATAATTACCAGCCGACCCTCAGTTACCAACTTTAGCTTCTGATGCAGTGATGACGGTACTGCCCCAGCCGTGTGACTCCAATGCCTCTCCAACAAACAATTATAAGAAGGCTTAATGTCCATTACCAAGAAACCTACTTCATACGTGTTTGGACCAATCAAGAGGGGTATCTCAATCCTTCCCATCACCCTTCTTTCGATTCCATTGAATGCTCTTACTATGTTTTGACATGTCTTCATATAAAATCTATCCACAAGCAACCTATTCAGCGTGGATAGGGGTAAGACATTTAGCGCAGATCAATTATCAACTAACACCCCTGGCAATGTATATCCTTTACAGCGGGTGGTGATGTGAAGAGCCTGTAACATCCTAAATTTTTGGGCCTATGCGTTTAATGGGTGAATATGTTTATTATGTTAATTTAAGTAATAGGGGTCCAAATTGAGCTCAGAATTAGGCAAAGGCCTTGATTAAAATTATCTGTTTGGGCATTATAGGGTTTAAAAGGTAGTATCTATGTTTAAAATACCAAAGTGGGATTGTGGCCCAATCTTAGGAGGTGACTCCACACAAGGGAGTAAGGGGCCCAAATTTAAGTTTCATGGAGCCCAATTCTTTTAATTTAAGTTAGCTAAATTTTGTGCATTAGGATTAGGTGGAGTGGATGGCAACAAGGCTAAAATTTAGGGGTTTTAATGTTTAAAATATGTGGATAATAAGCAGATAAAGGCTATTATTTAGGAATTTATTTTATGTGGATAATAAGTAGATAAAGGCTAAAATTTAGGGATTTTAATGATTAAAATATGTAGATAATATGCTGATAAAGGAGGAAGGAGTTAGAGATAATTAAGTCTCTTTTAGATGAGCTAGTAGATTAAGATAAAGGAGAAAAGATAGGATTTATCTGCAAGGTTAGGTAAGTGCCAAAATTTCTATAAATAGGGGGAATATCTCTTCAATTTCGGCATTTGGGTTTTTCTCTCATTCTTTTCTTCCTTATCTTTTCTCCCTGGCCGAAATTCCTCTTTGTTCTCTTCTCATATTTTTCTCTCTTCTAGCCGAAATTCCCTGGCCTTCTTCTCTTCTCCAACATCTTTCTAAAAGTCGAAATCTTCTTGCTCATATTCCTCTTTCATAGCCGAATATACAAGGGAGGTTTTTATTTCTCGATGGTGCACCGTAAGCCGTAAACTCCTCTTTAATCCGGTGAGTTTCGGGATTTCTCCTTTTTCTGTGATTCCTTTATTGTTATCAAGCTCCTAATTCAAATCATTATTTCAAAGGCCCTATCGATTATACTCTTTATCCCTAAAAGCCGAATCTGTTCCATTAAAGCCGATTTGGTGGAAAAGCCGAAGGTAGGGATGTGACGTTTCTTAGGGATTTTTAGGATTCGACAAATAAGGCTCTACGTTAAGGATAATAGATCTTCGCAGTAACAGGTGTGTAATACCTCCCCACCATCTAGATCTGCCTATTATTGTATGTTCATATGTTTTATATGTATTGATGAATGCCGAAATCTCGGTTTATTGATGAAAGCCCAAGGAGGGTAAAAGCGGATCCCCAGGTTAATAAATAATCTATTTAAATGTTATAAATAAAATGCTTGTATGTGATTGCATGGGTTGGGTTGATGAAAGGAGGAAGTTATACATTATATGTGTAGCGGCTAATGCCGTGAACTGTTATACGGGCTTCGGCCATTAAATATTATACGGGTTTCGGCCATTATATGTTATAAGGGCTTCGACCATCATATGTGGATGAGCAGTATGACTACCGTCATGGTGTGTAGCGGTGTGGGTCAATTGTAGAAATCCCCAATGGTGTGTACGGTTGGTATGAGGGTGTGTAGCGGATGGAAACCTAGGCAAACGGGTTGGGCCTTGCATATTATTTGTTATTAATTTTTATTATGATTATTACACTGTGTATTTTGTTTAATGGGCTTAAGGCCCAAACTCTAGTGGTGCATGAGGGTTGCACACTGAGTCTCACGACTCACCCTTTTAATTAACATTTCGGGTGATACCTAGTGATTCGACTGGTTGGAGAGGCACGCAAGGTGGCCATGCGAGAAGAATATGTAGATTTGGCAAAAAGAGACTCAAGTTTTATTTTATATTTTTAATTAATGGACTTCCAATCTCGTTGTAATAAGGCCATGGGCTATTATGTTTTATTATGGGCTTCTATTACTTTAAGTCATTTAAGTTTTTATTTTAATTAAACTAAGGCATGTATTTAAGTTGGATTTTACTTTACTAAAGCATCTTCTATTTAAAACATATTTGAGCTTTTCTGAAAATACGACATGTTTTGATAGAATTTTTCTTAGTGACATACTAGATCCAGTTGTAGTGTTTGGGCCGGGTTTGGGGTGTTACAGAGCCTTTGTAGATCCCATGCCCCCTGGCGGTATCTCATTATCATTAAAGAAGATGAAGTTGTTGGCACTTATATTGTTGACTAGGAGGTCCAACTTGTTCACAGAGATATCGTTAGCGACATAAGTTTCATTTAGCACTTTCATTAACGTGCCACGATGTGTCTCTGAACTTAAGAGTAAAGCTAGCATTAAAATACGAGTCGGTGCTTGTGTAGTTGTTCTACAATGCTGTACTCACTATGCTTTAAGAATTTCAAGAATTCCCTAGCCTCGTTCTCAGTTACTGGCGATTTGAGCCTAACCGTTTTTTCTTTCTTTTGTTCAACTATTGGGGTCTTTCCTTTAATAGGCTCAGCTCTTGCATTTGATGGATCATAACGCCTCCCACTGTACGTTGAAGCACTATCGGGTTTTCTTCTCCTAGGATCGTGACGTTGCAGTCATAATTCCAGGAAACCTTCTTACTATCCTTGTGGGGAAAAGCTACAGGTTTCTGGATTATGACCCTTAGTGCAATTTGCACTCCGGCTTCATTGCTTCTAGGTCGCGAAATAATAACCACAAGGTGGTTGACTTTATAGACCTTCTCTATTGACCCCTTTTTTGAGGTGCACACATCTTCTTTTTCGGAGCCAATAGCATATTCAAAGAATTCTAGCTCCTTATTGTCCATAAAATTTTGCACTAAGGCCTTGAATTCAACGCACTTTTGGATCTTATGACCCTCCTTAGCATGGAACTCACAGTAGTTCCTCATCCCTTTAAGTTTCTCTTCTGAATCCTGTTTGATTAATCCTCCCTCTACCATTTTCTTCCAAACCCATTTAAGTGGGGTTTTTACTTATGCTACATCCACCTTGGTTCTTTTCCCTCCATTCTCGATTATCATATTTACCCATTTATCAGAATGACTAGGTAACGAATTTCCTGCCACATTAGGTCCTGATGGGTCATTAAACTCTACAATTCCCATTTTAATAAACCTTTCGATTAACTTTTTAAATACAATGCAGTTTTCGATCGAATATCCCCTGATTCCTGCGTGGTACTCGCATTGAGCATTTGCGTCATACCATTTGGGGAATGGAGGTTGCATGGGTTTCAGGTAGAAAAGGGATACCACATGTGCATCAAACAGACTCTGATACAGCTCCCTATATGTCATCGAGATGGACGTGAATTGGAGCCTTTTTGTATTTGGCCTCGAGTTGGATTCTTGTCTTGTAGGGCCCTGATGGCTAGTGGTTACTATCCTTGGCGGGCCAACAGTAATTGGTTTTGAATAACCCTTGTTGTATGTGCTTACATTATTCACCTCATTTTCTTTCTTCCTCGGGGTCGATCTTTAAGAGTTTTCCCCTGCGTCAATCTTACCATGTCTCACTGCATTTTCAATCATTTCACCAGACATCACTATATCCAAGAAGCTCTTAGTAGCGCTCCCCAACATATGGTTGATGAACGAGGCTTTTAAATTGTTGATGAAAAATATTGTGGTTTATTTTCCTGAAGAGGTGGCTGGACTTGTGTTGCCACATCTCTCCATCTTTGGGCATATTGCCTGAAACTCTCATTTTGCTTTTTCTCCATGTTCTGCAATGTGATTCTGTCAGGTGTCACATCCATCACATAACTATATTGCTTATAAAAGCTTGTGCCGAGTCTTTCCATGAATTGATTTTGGCATAACTTAGTTGGTTGCACCATTTAGCTGCTGACCAGATCAGACTGTCTTGGAAGCAGTGGATCAACAGTTCATCATTATTGACATATCTTGTCATCCTTCGACAGAACATAGTGATGTGAGCTTCAGGGTAAGTAGTCCTGTTGTACTTTTCAAACTCTGGAGTTTTGAACTTAGGAGGGAGTACTAAATCTGGGACCAAACTCAAGTCTTTGGCATCAATTCTACAATGATAATCAGCGCTTTCCATTGCTCTGAATTTTTCTTCTCGCCATATACATCAATCCTTAAGTTTCTTTGGTAGTTCCACTATTATTTTTTCCATTTCTGCCATATCATCTAGATTAGGAACAACGGGATTGGTTGGGTTATCCCCCAGATTGGAACCTGAGCCTGTTTGGTAGTTCATCGTCGTCGAGATATCAGTTTGATACTGTTGGGGTCTGATTGTGATGGGTACCCTTCGTGGGTACACCTCTAGTTGTGCCTGGATGTTTATTGGGGTAAAACCTGGGGGGTAAATAGGGTCCTTATTGTCGTCCCCTGAGTTGACCGCAGTGTTTTTCCCTAATTCACGTTCTCCAGCCAGCAAATGCACCAATTGGCTTATCATACTTCTTTGGGATTCCAGTATCTGATCCCTCATCTCCTGTTGTACTTTCGCTAACTGTTCTTGTAGTTGTGCTTGCAACTGGTCTTGCACCTCTTTTTGAATTTGATCTAACCTTTCCAATCTTTGGTCCATTACTTTAGTTTAGGCGCGAGTACTATAATGATGTTCGGTTGGTTGATTCTTGTTGGTTTCCAAATTAACTGAAATAATTTTGTTTAATTATGGTCTTTTTGTGAAATTTAATGCATATGATGCAATGTAATGGAAGTGCATGAAATGAATGCAAAAAGAGGCATTGACTCTGATTCAATTCTATTAGAACAACTTTACTAGAAAACAAATTTCTTTACATAAAATGAATTACATATACGACTTTGCCCTAATGCTCAAAGCATTAACCTTCCTAAGAAGCCAAGCCAACTCTTGACCCCAATCTAATTCTGATTCATACTTTAAGCTTAGCATGTCAGCCTGAACTGTTAGGGCTTGCAAATGATCGGCCACCTCTCGGATTTGAGCCACAGCTTCACCCATGATATAGTCTCTATCCTTGACCTGACCTTGAGAACGGTGAAGTTTCTCTTTCCACTGCTCGTTGTTTGCTTCAAGGAGTTCAACTCGGAGTTCACCATTTTGCAATGTGATCTCGAGCTCTTCTATTTTCCTTTTCAGCTATTCAATCTTATTTAAGCTCGCTTTTAGCTCAATTGTGGAGTTATGATTACGATACTGATGAAGTGACTTTTCTAGTTCTTCTACCTTGGCTTTTAATCTAACTTTTTTATTTTTGACATTCCGATAGGTCTCTTTCTAGAGCATTTATCTTGGCATTTCCTTTCCCATTGATCAGGTCTATTCTTTTCTTCTTAGATCTCTTGCCGTCATTGTTCTAATGTCTTTTCCAACCCGGTAGTCCTCACTGATAAGCGCAGCTTCTTGTAATCCATTTTTAAACTGTCTAGATCTTCTTCGGCCTTATTATTTCCTTTTCTTAGCTTATTGGCCTCTAACCTCTGAACGTCAATGTCGACTCCTAATTGTATCTTTTCCTCGTCTAATTACTCTATCTTCTTTCTTAGCTCCAAATTCCTCTTTTCAAAATCCTGCTTGATGATCTCTAGCTCAGATGGAACCACTTGCAGGTGTTCTCCAATGGTCGAATAGTTTCTTGATTTAGCACAGGGATGTTGTCATTGACTCTTTGACTCCACCACCAACTATATTCAGGGGTCGCCATCGAACCTGCAGCCAATTTTTTCATTCAGTGGGTTTGATTCCAGGCGTTAGACATCTCTCGAACCTTTTTCTTGTAGTTATCACTCTTATACAAAAACTCACACTGGGCCAGCCCTTGTGCTGCTGGTATGACCTGCCTCGATCTATACTGCCTCAACACGAGTAGAGGAGCATACCCAACAGCTCTCCAAATCCCAAGCAGAGGAACCCAATCGAAATCTTCACATCGATACAGAATCTCATTGGGGATCATCCAAAGGGCTCTCCATTCGACGTCCTCATCTTGGAGATTCTGAAGTATAGCCATCCATTTTTCTTCTGATGTCATCTCGCCTCGATATGGCCAATAATTCTTTTAATGGAGAGTAGTTCTCAGAGAATACTCGATAAGAAACTTTCTCTACCTTCCAAAAGTGGCTATGAAACCATGCCAACAAGAGTTGCACGCATCCAATGAATTGTCCTTCACTCGCACTTAGGCATACATTCAAAGATTGGAATGTTTTGGCCAAAATTGCAGGGATGGGCGTGACCCTTTTGTCAAGTCTGTCAAACAAATCTGAAACTGCCTCGTCCATGTGCCCTAGTCTTCTAGGGAAAACAGCCAGCCCATAAATGCTCAAAGCGAAGACATCGACCCTTTTCTTCACATCTGGGTGTGCTAAAATCAAATCTTGCAAACTATTCCAAGTGATACATTTTCCATCTCCCTTTTGCTTGATCCGGGCTGCAACCCATTGCTCACTCATCCCCGTGATGTTTATTAGTTTCTGTAGGAAGGTCAAGACATTAGCGGCTTTCGAATAAACCTTGTTAGGTCAAATTTTCAGGGAACGAAATAGGGTCGTGTAATCATCTACAGTAGGTACTAGATCCACTTTTCCAAAAGTAAAGCAGTCATAGGCGGGGTTCTAAAATTGAGCCAGAGCTCGAAACAAATGCTTGTCCACTTTGATATCAAGTAGATAGGGTAAATCACCATAATTACAGTAAAATAACTGCTTGATTTCTTCATCCTATTGGACCCATATCTCTTTCAATTCTTGAAGATTGTCTTGGGTCATGCTGATACGAGTGAAGTTGATCGGGTCTCAGAGTCTTAAAAATTTATAACAAGAATGATCGAACCTGAAAACTAACTATGACAACAATGTGAGGCAAGCGCACCTATTGAACTGTAGTATAGTTAAGGCAAGACCGGATTGTCGAACCCAAAGGAACTAAAAGTACTAATACTAACTTTCTTTTTATTATCTAGCCTAAAATAAAGAGAATTTTTTGTTTAATCTAAATTAACTCACTACTAAGCTAAAGACTCTAAGACAAAGAAGAATGAAGTTGCAGAGAAATACTTTGAGAAAAACCAATTGACTAAGACAATACCCGAGGAAGAATCCACCTAGACTTCACTTGTTATCTAACTCTAAAGAACACGATTTATTCATTTAACTTGATCCGTAGGATTCCCTAATTTATATTAATCCTTCTCTCGAGGTGACTAATGTCTAACACTAGGTTGATTAATAGAAATCTCTTTCTAATTAAAACCCCTAAAACTGTATTAACTCGATCTATGGACTCCCATATTAGGTTTCACCCTAATTCAGCAAAATCTCGTCACCCTATCTCTAGGCATGCGATCAACTCCGCTTAATTATGCTAGATCTACTCTTAGGCAGGGACTTTTGCTCCTCCACCTAAGCACATCATACTTGAATTAATATCTCGGAAATATTAACACAAGAATCAAGAACACATAATTAAGAACAAGTCAAATATTTATCATATAGTTCAACAAACGATAACAAGATTCATCTTAGGTTTCATCCCCCTCAGGTATCTGAGGGTTTAGTTCATAATAATAAAAGAAAACAGCTTAGAAGAAAAGATAAAACAAAACATAAGAAATCCCTAAAACCCCCTGAAGGAATTGAATGAGAGATCCTCTGTCTTGAGTATGATTCCGGTTTCTTGAGATGAATCAACTGGCTATCTTCGAGTAAATCCCCACAAGTCTGCCCTCTTTGGCCTAGCTGGACGCCCCCTAACTAAAGCCTTGGGTTCCCCCCTTTTAGGTTATACTTAGGGTGTTTATATACGCTTCTGAATGTGTTTCTTCGCCTCTAAGTATCCTAATCCAAGTGAAATTTCTCTTTGTCACGGCAGGGACACGCCCATGGCACACGCCCGTGTGAATCGTGGCCAGCCATGTTTGAGTCTGTTGAATGAGGCACGGTCGTGTGGTCTTGGGCCCAGGCCGTGTTGATTTCGTGATATGGCCCATTTACTCCATTTTGGGCCCGTTTCTCGTTCTTTTCATCCTCCGGTGCTTTCTTCAGTATAGAACATGAAAACAAAGGATTAAGAGCACCAATTTACACAATTCAAGGCTTAAATAATCCAAAAGCATGCTAAATGTGGGCTTAAAATATGTTACTATTGCGGTTTATCAAATACCCCCACACTTAAGATTTTGCTTGTCCTCAAGCAAAATTTTCAGCTCATAATTAAAACAAACTTCCCTGATTCATAACATTCATCAATAGTGTTTCATTATAATTCAAAGATAATTCATACATGGATAATTCAACTCAAATAGTCTTAAAGATTCGAACAATCAAAGTCATAGTTTTTATAGTATGAAAACATAAGTGTTTCCCCTTACCTAAATAATTTTCTCTGATTCAAAATTGACAAGAATTGACATCCTCACTAAAGATTCACTCAAATCACTCAAAGTGTCTAAGGTTCAAAATTAGGCACTCAAAAGTTGAACATGAAAAGTTAATCCCATAGGCTTGCATGAAAATCAAATCTCCATCACTGTAAAAATGAGATGACACACAAATCAAAAGGTCTTTAAAAAGGTTTGTAACGGGGCTTAGGTTAAAGGTGTGGATAAAGGTTGAATTAGAAGGTTAGAATCGAGATTGAATTGACAATTTATCTAACTAAAAAAATTGAACTAATCCTAATTACTTACAATAATTGAAAACTTCATTACTAATAATACGAGCTTCTTCTTCAAGATATGGAATTTTAAACGTATAAGCTCAACTACATAGAACAAATACTAAATATAGTTCATTTTTTTAAGAACAAATCAAGTAATAACAAATGAATTCAACTACTGGAATAAAGTAATTAGGAAACTGATCAATTCAAATCTCTATATAAGGGTGGTCAAAAAGAATGGTAATAACAAATACAAAGGGTTCTGGGTTAATAATAGCTGGTGAGTCAATAAGAAGGGTTGTTAGGATCAATGGGGTTTGCTAGGGGTTAATTATGAAGGTAGGCTTTTTAGTGGAGTAAGTGAGTTAAATCCTAGGTGCCTTTATCATCTCTGTATATCAAATCAAGGGTGTGGTCTCGACATGTATACTCGATGCAAGTTCTAGAATAACAAATCAATGTTGACATCAAAAAGTGAGCAAGGAAAAGAATATATGCTCTTAAAAGGCTCAAAATCTCACAAAAATTATGGTTTTTTGATATCAACCTTGTAAATTTTAAACTTCAAAGTAACATTTAGATTTAGATAGACAACCTAGAAATTTTTTTTATTTTTCTAAAAAATAAACTTATCATGCTTGACTCTCTAGTATCTTAAAATTTAATCATCAATGCACAATTAACTATGACTTAATCCAAAACATCATAAATCAGGGGAAATTTTCATTCTAATCATAATATGAGAAACTTTCTTTAGAACAAGGCATAATTCAGGGATTTTCAAATAGTACTATAGTTAACCCCCCCACACTTAAGATGTACATTGCCCTCAATGTAAAAAGGTAGATAATGATCATATAGTAAGAAAATCAAAAGAGAGGGAGAGAAGTGAAATTTCCTGAATTTTGGATGGAGTTAATGAAGAGAAACGTAGAGGGTGCCTTGAGCCGTTTGAACTTGAATCCTCAAAGTAGCCAGTCTGATTTTATTGTATCCTAAGCTAAATTTAAATGTCATGGAGAAAAACAAGAAAGTAATAACAATAAAAGTAAGAATAAAAGTAAAAAATGAAAAATGAAAGAAGAAAGCTAACGGGAAAAGGAAAGGAAGAAGGGGATTTAAATAGAGATACATCCCATGCCCGTATTCCTTCCTATGGTGCCCACACGGCCACGGCCATAGCCCTGTGCAAGGCCGTGTGGGTATGGAAACCTATGCCTAAATATGAAAAGAAATAAAACGAAACTAATTAGTAGAGTTAGTGCTCGGGTTGCCTCTCGAGAAGCGCTCGTTTAAAGTCTTGAGCTAGACTTACCTGTTATTCACACAATCATGGTGGTTTGAGGAGGTGGAAATCCTTTCTCATGCGATGAATTCAGTTAGTGATATAAAGTTTGAGTCGAGTAGTGTTTACCTTAAAGGTGCTGATTTTAGGACTAGTTACCTCGACTGTTCCGTCCGGGAAGATTTTGAGTACCTGATCTCCTATTTTAAGCTGGGTTGCCCCCTCATTAAGTTTGTCGTGGAGTTGCCTTGTTTTTGCTTCGTGTGTTTTTAGTTTCTCTTTGAAATGTGTCTTCCACTCGTCTAGTTCATCGATCCAAAGCCTTCATTCATTATGAATTTCTTCTTTGTTGACACGAGGTCTAGGATCTGGCATCTGCGAAAGAGCTTCAAGAAACAGTAAGTTAATATGTAACTTCTTTGGATGTTTAAGAAATTTACTGAATTGTTCCTCTGTATGGTCTTTCTTTATTGCATTGGGGTATGGCACACGAGCTTGGTACTCTGTAATTACTGGGTTTGGTAGATCATGGCTTACTTCAACCTTACCTTCACTTCCCATAGATTCTTGCCTCGGGTCAGATTCCACTAACCTTTCACTGTAATAAGTTGTTACGGCTTGAATTTACTCTTTTGGGTTAGTTTCAGTGTTGCTTGGCAAGCTTTCTTGTGGTTGTTCTGAGATTAGCTTAGCAAGCTGACCTAATTGATTCTTGATCCCTTGAATCGATGCTTCTTGATTTTTGAGTGCTATTTCGGTGTTTTGGAAACGACTTTCTGACACAGCTATAAATTTTTTCAGCATCTCCTCAAGGTTTGGCTCCTGTTCTTGCTGGTGAGGTGATTGTTGAAAATCTGGAGGAAGTTGCAGTCTTTGACTACCTTGATCATCCCACGAAAAATTTAGATGGTACCTATAACCTGCATTATAAGTGTTACTATAAAAATTATTTTGAGGTCTAGAATAGTTACCCATATAGTTGACTTGTTCGTTCTCTGTGCTAGGGCTGTAAGATAGATATTCTGTTTTGTTCACCCTCTTCCATTTATATCATACTGTATTACCAGATGTACTGCGTAAAACCATATAAACCATCAATCTTTTTATTCATCAGTTATACCTAGTTTGATAACATGGTGACCGTGTCAAGGTTGAAAACATCGGCTGCTTAAGTAGGCTTTGTCCTCATGACTTGCCACTGATAATTATTCAGTGACATCATTTTCAGTTTCTGTGACCGGTATGTTCTATTTCACTATTGTAAATCAGGGGTCCTGTCGGGTTCCTTCTAATCATAAACTAGAGGTACCTGGTAGGGACAAATAAAAGAACAAAAATTAGCAAAGTTAAAAGCAAAATAAAAATAAAAATAAATTGCAGAAAAATAAAAAAAATGGCTAAAGTAATAAAAATTGAGCTTTCTTAATATTCTGGTTCCCCGGCAACAGCGCCAAAAACTTGATCGTGTCTCAGAGTCTTAAAAATTTATAAAAAGAATGATCGAACTTGGAAACTAACTATGACAATGATGTGAGGCAAGCGCACCTATCGAACAGTAGTATAGTTAAGGAAGGACCAGATTGTCAAACCCAAAGGAACTAAAAGTACTAATACTAACTTTCTTTTTATTATCTAGCCTAAAATAAAAGAATTTGTTGTTTAATCCAAATTAACTAACTACTAAGCTAAAGACTCTAAGACAAAGAAGAATAAAGTTGGAGAGAAATACTTTGAGAAAAACCAATTGACTAAGACAATACCCGAGGAAGAATCCACCTAGACTTCACTTGTTATCTAACTCTGAATCAGACGATTTATTCATTTGACTTAATCCGTAGGATTCCCTAATTTATATTAATCCCTCTCTCCAGGTGACTAATGTCTAACCCTAGGTTGATTCATTGAAATCTCTTTCTAATTAAAACCCTTAGAATTGCATTAACTCGATCTATGGACTCCCATATTAGGTTTCACCCTAATCGAGAAAAATCTCGTCACCCTATCTCTCAGCGTGCGATCAACTCCGCTTAATTATGCTAGATCTACTCTTAGGCAGGGACTTTTGCCCCTCCACCTAAGCACATCATACTTGAATTAATAACCTGGAAATATCAACACAAGAATTAAGAACAAGTCAAATATTTATCATATAGTTCAACAAACGATAACAAGATTCATCTTAGGTTTCATCCCCCTTAGGTATCTGAGGGTTTAGTTCATAATAATAAAAGAAAACATCTTAGAAGAAAAGATAAAACAAAACATAAGAAATCCCTAAAACCCCCTGAAGGAATTGAAGGAGAAATCCTCCGTCTTGAGTATGATTTTAGCTTCTTGAGATGAATCAACTGGCTATCTTCGAGTAAATCCCCATAAGTCTGCCCTCTTTGGCCTAGCTGGACGCCCCCTGACTAAAGCCTTGGGTTCTCCCCTTTTAGGTTATACTTAGGGTGTTTATATAGGCTTTTGAATGTGTTTCTTCGCCTCTAAGTATCCTAATCCAAGTGAAATTTCTCTTTGCCACAGCAGGGACACGCCCATGGCACACTCCCGTGTGAATCATGACCAGGCCGTGTTCGAGTTTGTTGAATGAGGCACGGCCGGGTGGTCTTGGGCCCAGGCCGTGTTGATTTCGTGATATGGCCCATTTACTCTATTTTGGGCCCGTTTCTCGTTCTTTTCATCCTCCAGTGCTTTCCTAAGTATAGAACATGAAAAAAAATGATTAAGAGCACCAACTTACATAATTCAAGGCTTAAATAATCCAAAAGCATGCTAAATGTGGGCTTAAAATATGTTACTATTGCGATTTATCAGAAGCCTCACAATTTCGATAGGTACCCCTCCGTCAGACTATCACCTTTCTCTAATCGCGTTTTCTCAGACCATATTCGGACAGCCGTGTTATCTTCTACTTTATCAACAAATCCGTTCTCCATGGCAAGCTCTCTATTTAGTAATCGAACGTAAATCAACACCTTTTTTATGATAAGAATGTCATGCAATCATAGTCAAAACCAAACAAAACAAGTCAGTATACAAAACTAGAATTCAGAGTAAGCAAGGAATAATAAACAAAGCGCCTATTCGGGCAACCACTAGGGTTTGGTATAGTTCTACCTAGGGTGGGCTCTTAGGGCTCACTATATGCGGTTTGGTTCTAAAGTAAAGGTACCTGAACCGGTAGATTCTTTGATCCTCACCCATTATAGGCTCATATTGGCCGAGTTCAGTTCAGGGGAATACATTTTCCTATGGCTGTATGGAGATGAAAATCTCACAAAGACAGAGGTATGGATGTATTCCGTAAGCGATCCACTATCCTATACGGAGGTGAAGATCTCACGAAGGAATAGTTTCCCACTCCCACTTAAAAGGGTATAATCGACCAGTTGTGAAATGCAATATGTAAAAACCTCCCGAAGACTCGAACCAATAAAGCAACCATATCAAAATAATGCAGACCACAAAACTGAAATGTAACGAAAGAATCGTAAATTTAAACCAAATTATCAATTTTCGATAAAAGGACAAGAAATAATCAAATCGTGGCTTGACTCTCTTATTTTAGTCCCCAGTGGAGTCGCCATACTGTCGAAACCATTCTTTGAAAGATCGACTTTTATTTAAAAAATAAAAATGGGAGTCGTCGCCGATTTTTTTTATAAGGTGGGATCGGGTCACCTCGTAATTTGATTTTTTTAACAAAATGTTTGATTTATCAAAACAATGTTTTTCAGTCTACAAAAATCCAGAAAATGCGTAATGCCCAAAATTTGTATATTTGTTTCTATGTATTTATGACACAAATATTTGTCGGCTTCAGTGGTTGTGTGTTCTGGAAGTGTCTAAGAAGTCTTGGGTTCAAGTCTTGACTTGGGCAAAATTTTTGTTTTATATGAATAACCCCTATCTCTAGCCAGTAGGCTTATAAGGATAAGTGTGTTTAAATATAACAGAATGGGCTTGCTTGTCTAGTGGTTAAGTGGAGTGTTAACATGCTGGAGGTCTGGTGTTCGATTCTCTGTGATGGCAAGTAGTGTTATTTTTGCTCTAGGTTCGGCTAGAGTCGTGCTATTAGTGGACTCCGAGTAGTGGCTGGTTAGTAGAATTTGATAGAGAAAATTAAGGGTTTTTATATAGTGGGGATTTGGTGAAACACTTGGGGTACCAAAATTCTCACCAAAGAAAGAAAAACTGACATCTTCTCTTTCACCTTTTCTTCCTTTTTCTTTCTGCTGTAGCCGAAATTCCCCATTGCCATTGTTTTCTTTTCACACTATTTCCTTGTTCTCCAAACTCGATTTTTGCCTCTTTCTCGTCGTCATTTCATATTTCTGTTTTTCGTGTGTTATTCGGTAAGTGATAAGTGAGTTCTTTTCAATTTATTCAATGAATATTTGTTTGACGATAGTCACTTTTTGTTTAGGCACAAATTAAGGGGCTGGTGGATTCCAATTGACACTTTGGTTGTGTGAAATCAGGGTTGCTTAAACGAGGTAAGGTCGGCGTTGGTTTTTGAGAATTGTCTATTCGTAGCAATTCGGATTAAGTGATCAAATTTGGGCTTTTTATTGTCAAATATAGGTTCTAGAGTGCTCGAGAGCGATTACACATCAAAATCGAACGAGGTGTATACTCAAAACACTGAAAATGCAACTCGACAAAAAGCCGAAAATGCATACTGTCGACGCCATAGAGGCGTGTAGTAGCCCCTCTGGTAGGCCGTGTGAGGGGACATGGCCGTGTGATCGACGAACCAGGCTGTGCATGTAACATCCTGAATTTTTGGGCCTATGCGTTTAATGGGTGGATATGTTTAATGTGTTAATTTAAGTGTTAGGGGTCCAAATTGGGCTCAGGCTTAGGTAGAGGCCTTGATTAAAATTATCTGTTTGGGCATTATAGGGTTTAAAAGGTAGTATCTATGTTTAAAATACCAAAGTGGGCCTGTGGCCCAATCTTAGGAGGTGACGCCACACAAGGGAGTAAGGGGCCCAAATTTAAGTTTCATGGAGCCCAATTCTTTTAATTTTGGGCATTAGAATGAGGTGGAGTGGATGGCAACAAAGCTAAAATTTAGGGGTTTTAATGTTTAAAATATGTGGATAATAAGCAGATAAAAGCTATTATTTAGGAATTTATTTTATGTGGATAATAAGTAGATAAAGGTTAAAATTAGGGATTTTAATGATTAAAATATGTGGATAATATGCTGATAAAGGAGGGGAGAGTTAGATATAATTAAGTCTCTTTTAGATGAGCTAGTAGATTAAGATAAAGGAGAAAAGATAGGATTTATCTGTAAGGTTAGGTAAGTGCCAAAATTTCTATAAATAGGAGGAATATCTCTTCAATTTCGGCATTTGGGTTTTTCTCTCATTCTTTTCTCTTCTTCTCTGAGTAAAAGCCGAAAACTCCTAAAGTTCCTTCTTCTTCTTCATTCTCTGCAAAAGCCAAAATCTCTACGCCTAATCCCTCATCTTCACTTTGATTCAAAAGCAGAAACTCTTTCCATTCTTTTTCTTCCTAGCCCAAATCTTCAAGTCTCTTCCTTGTTTTCTTTTCTTCTTCTCTTTTCCTGTCAGAAACCAAAACTCTTCACTCAAGTATTTTAAAAGCCAAAGACACATCAACCTTCTCTTGTTCATACTTTTTCCGGGATTTTCCTAAAAGCTGAAATCCCTAGATCTCATCTCCTGTGATTGCCGAATTGCTTCTATGGTGCCTACTTGTGCCGAAATCTGGAGAGAACTTTAGTGGAGTCAATCGCATAGATCTCTAAGTTATAGATCGGTAGCACTCGAATCGTGTTACTTTCGAGATTTCAAGGTAAGAAGATCTATTAGTTTTAATGTGTAATTTGGGATTTATTAACCTTGGCCGATTGTTGAAAGGGCTAAATCTTTGTGTGTTTTTTCGGCTTTTGAGCAAGGCTTTACATTGAGAATAATAGATCTGGATAGCAAGGACATCGACTAAGAATATTGGATTTCGTGAAATCAGGTGTGTAATACTTCCCCACCATCTAGATCTGATTATTAATGTATGTCCATAAGTTTATATGTTGTGATAAATGCCGATATCTCGGTTTAATGTTGAAAACCCGAAAAGGGTGAAGCAAATCACCAGGTCAGTGAATGTTTTGACCTCATATGATAAAAGTATATTGATTTTATGATGCATGGGTTGGGTTGATGAAAGGAGGAAGTTATACGTTATATGTGTAGCGGTTTATACCGTGATCTGTTATATGTTGTAGCGGCTAATGCCGTGATCTGTTATAAGGGCTTCGGCTATAATATGTTGATGAGCAGCATGACAGCCATCTTGGCGTGTAGCGGTGTGGGTCGATTGTAGAAATCCCCAATGGTGTGAATGGCTGGTACGAGGGCGTGTAGTGGATGGAAATCTAGGCAAATGGGTTGGGCCTTGCATATTATTTGTTATTTTTTTTATAAATGAAATTATTAATTTGTTTTATGGGCCTAAGGCCAAAATCTAGTGGTGCATAAGGGTTGCACACTGAGTCTCGCGACTCACCCTATCAATTAACCTTTCAGGTGATACCTAGTGCTTCGGACCGGGCTGGAGAGGAACGCAAGGTGGCCATGCAAAAAAATATCTGGATCCAGCAAAAAGACTCAAGTTAATACTTTATATTTTTAATTAATGGATTTTAAATCTCGTTGTAATAAGGCCATGGGCCACTAGTTTATGTTTTGTTTTATTTTGGGCTTTAATTACTTTTAGTTATTTAAATTCTTATTGAACTAATGCATGTATTTAAATTTGGGTTTTTAATTTATAAAGGCATATTTTATTTAAACTATCAACTATTAAATTTCTTTCGAATAAGAAGATAGATTTTAGAAAAATATTTTTTGAAAATACGACATGGTTTTCCAAAATTTTCTTAGTGACATACCAGATCTGGTCGTGGTGTTTGGGCTGGGTTTGGGGTGTTACAAATTGGTATCAGAGCCCGGTTCAAAACTTGACTTTGAGGGTTTTTGGCCTCAAAACGTTTTCTAAAGATGGATTTTTGAAACATGAATGTTTTTAAATGATAAACAGGTCTGTTAGCTCGGCATGGCACCTGTGTCTCCGGCCCAAATCCGCCAGGTAAGTATTCTGAACTTCTTGTGTGTTATATGTGTATGTGGGCTTGATGGGCTTTGTGGGACATAGACTATTTAGACTATAACTTGATGGACTTTCGGCTTAGCTAAAATAACTCCTTAAATCTCATAAGACTTAATTTCACTAAACAAACCCGTGAACAAGTCGCAAGACTAGGGTGTGGCAACAGGCATACGCATGTCTAGGATTGGATCCGGAAGAGCCTGGTACTTAAGCAGTCCTATTGACTCACCTCCTCTTCGCTAGAATCCTACCTCGTGCGTAGTGACTGTTCACCCTAGCCTCGAGGATTTGTTGACGGGCCAAAATCTATAATTAAAACCCAAAAGGGACCAACCACATTATTTTTACAAAATTACTAAAATACCCGTATTTTGAAAAAAAAAGTACCAAGATACCATGATTTGCAAATATACCCCGATTTACAAAGTCAACAAAATTTTTCCTTAAAAAAAACACATACAACACACGACAACAACCAAAAACCTACAAACACCTGAACACTACTATTATTCTTTTGAAATCAAATTCTCCGAGATAACCTTGTTTTAAAAACTATATATATATACCCCCTTAGTTTTGTAAAAATTTTTGAAAACACCTGACTTGTAAAATGACCAAAATACCCCTGATTTGTAAAATTACCAAATTACCATTGATTTGCAAAATGACCAAATTATCCCTGATTTGTAAAATTACTAAATTACCCCTGATTTGTGAAATGACCAAAAAACCCTTGATTTGTAAAATTACCAAAATACCCCTAGACTATAAAATTACTGAAATACCCTCGGATTACAGAATTACCGAAATACCCCTGGATTGCAAAAATTACCAAAATGCCCTTATTTCATAAAATCAGCAAGGAACTCTATTTTGGAAAATTATGAAAATACCCCTGCAGGATAAATTACGAAAATACCCCTGTGTAGTGGAATAACGAGAATACCCCCATGTATTGAGTGTGGATGTATGGATGTTGCCTGTATGTTGATTGTTGAATGTATGTAGTTTATAGAACTAGGAAAGTTGAACTTGAGACTGAATTGCGAATTCGAAAGAACTACTCTTAAAACTACTAATCATAAGACTGTTCGTGGATAATCAGTGGAAGAAAACCAATAATTCATAAAAAATTTTAATCGATATAACGCGAACCGATAGCATGAAGGGGACGAGGACGCTCTAGAAGTGAATACCGGTGCGTACTCTACCATAGTGTACTAAGTGTTTATTTTGGGTTTAGAATTGGAGTGCGCGATGAAAGCATGGTAGTGAGACTTAGGTAGTACGATTAATAGTTAGTTGGAAATTTCGAGGACGAAATTTCTTTAAGGGGGGTAGAACTATAACATCCTGAATTTTTGGGCCTATGCGTTTAATGGATGGATATGTTTAATGTGTTAATTTAAGTGTTATGGGTCCAAATTGGGCTCAAGCTTAGGTAGAGGCCTTGATTAAAATTATCTGTTTGGGCATTATAGGGTTTAAAAGGTAGTATTTATGTTTAAAATACCAAAGTGGGCTTGTGGCCCAATCATAGGAGGTGACACCACACAAGGGAGTAAGGGGCCCAAATTTAAGTTTCATGGAGCCCAATTCTTTTAATTTTGGGCATTAGAATTAGGTGGAGTGGATGGCAACAAAGCTAAAATTTAGGGGTTTTAATGTTTAAAATATGTGGGTAATAAGCAGATAAAGGCTATTATTTAAGAATTTATTTTATGTGGATAATAAGCAGATAAAGGCTAAAATTTGGGGATTTTAATGATTAAAATATGTGGATAATATGCTGATAAAGGATGGGAGAGTTAGAGATAATTAAGTCTCTTTTAGATGAGCTATTAGATTAAGATAAAGGAGAAAAGATAGGATTTATCTGTAAGGTTAGGTAAGTGCCAACATTTCTATAAATAGGAGGAATATCTCTTCAATTTCGGCATTTGGGTTTTTCTCTCATTCTTTTCTCTTCTTCTCTGAGTAAAAGCCAAAAACTCCTAAAGTTCCTTCTTCTTCTTCATTCTCTACAAAAGCCGAAATCTCTACGCCTAATCCCTCATCTTCACCTTGATTCAAAAGCCGAAACTCTTTCCATTCTTTTTCTTCCTAGCCCAAATCTTCAAGTCTCTTCCTTGTTTTCTTTTCTTCTTCTCTTGTTCATACTTTTTCTGGGATTTTCCTAAAAGCCGAAATCCCTAGATCTCATCTCCTGTGATTGCCGAATTGCTTCTGTGGTGCCTACTTGTGCTGAAATCTGAAGGGAACTTTAGTGGAGTCAATCGCATAGATCTCTAAGTTATAGATCGGTAGCACTCAAATCGTGTTACTTTCGAGATTCCAAGGTAAAAAGATCTATTAGTTTTAACGTGTAATTTGGGATTTATTAACCTTGGCCGATTGTTGAAGGGGCTAAATCTTTGTGTGTTTTTCCGGCTTTTGAGCAAGGCTTTACATTAAGAATAATAGATTCGAATAGCAAGGACATCGACTAAGAATATTGGATTTCACGAAATCAGGTGTGTAATACTTCCCCACCATCTAGATCTGATTATTAATGTATGTCCATAAGTTTATATGTTGTGATAAATGCCGATATCTCGGTTTAATGTTGGAAACCCGAAAAGGGTGAAGCAAATCACCAGGTAAGTGAATGTTTTGACTTTATATGATAAAAGTATATTGATTTTATGATTGCATGGGTTGGGTTGATGAAAGAATGAAGTTATATGTTATATGTGTAGCGGTTTATGCCGTGATCTGTTATATGTTGTAGCGGATAATACCGTGATCTGTTATAAGGGCTTCGGCCAAAATATGTTGATGAGCAGCATGACTGCCATCTTGGCGTGTAGCAGTGTGGGTCGATTGTAGAAATCCCCAATGGTGTGAATGGCTGGTACGGAGGCGTGTAGCGGATGGAAATCTACGCAAACAGGTTGGGCCTTGCATATTTTTTGTTATTTCTTTTATAAATGAAATTATTAATCTATTTTATGGGCTTAAGGCCTAAATCTAGTGGTGCATGAGGGTTGCACACTGAGTCTCGCGACTTACCCTATTAATTAACCTTTCAGGTGATACCTAGTGCTTTAGACCGGGCTGGAGAGGAACGCAAGGTGGCCATGCAAAAGAACATCAGGATCCAGCAAAAAGACTCAAGTTAATACTTTATATTTTTAATTAATGGATTTTAAATCTCGTTGTAATAAGGCCATGGGCCACTAGTTTATGTTTTGTTTTGTTTGGGGCTTTAATTACTTTTAGTTATTTAAATTCTTATTGAACTAATGCATGTATTTAAATTTGGGTTTTTAATTTATAAAGGCATATTTTATTTAAACTATCAACTATTAAATTTTTTTCGAATAAGAAGATAAATTTTAGAAAAATATTTTCTGAAAATACGACATGTTTTTCCAAAATTTTCTTAGTGACATACCAGATCCGGTCGTGGTGTTTGGGCCGGGTTTGGGGTGTTACAGTGCACGCATGACACAAGCACATGACACGGTCGTGTGATGGCCGGTGGGGCCGTGTACGAGACACGAGCTTGACCAATTGGGTTGTATGGGCCACTCGGGCATGTGGGCCCACACGGGCGTCTGAGATGTTGGGCCAAGCCGTGTGATCAACACAGCCAAGGCCAAATTATGCTGTTGGGGCCACAAGGGCGTGTGGGCCCACACAGGCAGACGACATGGCCGTATGAGCCCATTTTCACTGATTTATTACTAAGGTTGCACGAGTCGCCCGAGACGCCTGTCAACCCTACTGTAGGGTCGGTAAGGTTACCTAGACTCGTAACTACATGACTGTAGTATCCATACTTGATATGTATATATATATACATATGATTGTATATTGAGCATGATGTTTGTACTGCACTGTATATATGTGATATACCATGATTGGGCATAACATAAACTGTATGATGCATTGCATAGGGATGGGTTGATATTGGTTGAAGGATGTGTACAGAAATGCTTCGAGCCTAATTTACTGGTAGCACAGCTGCATATTACTGTATAGTGCCGCATTCGGTGCTACTTGGAGTGTAGGGATGGGTGGGTTGATTATATCCCCACATGGAGTGTAGGGTTGGACAGAGTTAGAGTGTAGATGCTGGCTGGGTAGGATTTTCTGATTGCATATCTGTTACCGCTACTGTACTGTGATGGGCTAAGGCCCTAATGCATACTGTTACTGAAATGGGCTAAGGCCCAAACTGGAATGACACTGATTCTGAAAAAGGGCTTAGTCCCAGACTGTGATTATTTGTAAATTGGCAATTTGTTTGTATGGGGGTTACAAACTGAGTTAAAAAAAATCACCCTTCTGTTTAATCTGTACAGGTAATCCTCAAACATAGGCGGATCGGTGCGATGGAGGACTCAGCGATGGCCACACGACTCCTATATAGCTTGATACTTAATCATGATTTTAAGTTTATGTGGGTATTTTTCTGTAATAATGGCCTCTACAAATTTCTGGTTTAAATTTGGATTTTATACTATTTTATGTTTTATAACTGCTAGTGGTAGTAGAAACTTGGGTTTGAAAAGAGATGAAGGTTTTATCAAAATACTATGCACACGCAAACAATTTTAAAAGCTTCCGCAAAGTATAACGTTTTGGGGAAGTGAATGACAATTTGTAAATAAGAAACGTTTTGAAAATGGATAATGTTTTGAAAACAAATGACATGATTTGGAGTTAACATAAGATAATAAAGAGCGTATTTTATGGAGAAAAGGCCTTAGCGTCGTTGCGATTTCAAAAGCACTATCGGGTGATATCGCCAGATTCGGCCATAACGCCTAACCCGGGTTTGGGGTGTTATAAAACGGGTTCGGGAGTTAGTTGTGCACGAGGAAGGATTAGCACCCTCGCGACGCCTAAAATTGGTACCTAATTGATTACTTCGTGTCTTAGTGTCGAAAGTTGAAAACTCAAAAATAATTTAAAAATACGTTCCCTTTTTGATTTAATGTTAATTTTTCTCACAAATTGCTTGAATAAATTAAAATATGCTAAAGACCTTCTCATCTGGTGGCAACAAAATGTTATGTCCCGTAAGTTAGGACACGACACTTCGAATCCTTGAGAATAAGCTTGCCCTTTCTTTTTTATTTAAAATTTTATGTATTTTTATTTTTGAAAGGATGTTCGATTATTCGAGTTCAATGAGAAAGACCAAAACACCGTAAGTTAGGGCACGATTTTATCGAATCTTCTAAATATGGAACATTTCCTATCTTTTGAAACTTTTGTTGGTGTATTTGGGTAAAAATTAACATAATATTTGAAACGATATATACTTAGTTTATTCGGGCATAGTAAAAAAAATGCGTGAGTATGTTTAAACACGATTCATGACGTAGTTACAATAAAATGAAATGATAACATCAATGATATACAAAAAATTAAAATCGAAAATGAAGATGATATATAATGATAAAACACCAAATAAATAAGTAATGATCATATTATGATTAAATGATAGTGAGGAAAAATAAAATGATAATAATATAAACGATAATAGTAAGAATAATACATATGATAAGTGCACAAATAAAGAAAAACATAAACATTATATACATATATATATATTACATATAAAAAGGATAATAAGTAGATAAATGAATGAGATAATGTATCAATTCTAATATCAATAATCAAAACATAAACTAATAATATTAATAATGATAATGATAATAATAATAATAATAATGATGATGATAATAATAATAATAATAATGCAGAATAAAAGGAAATGAATCAATTTTGAATATTAAAAAAGAACAATAAATAAATAGATAAATAATAAATAAAAAACATAAAAAAATAAAAAAAAATCTATAAATGGTCGAAATTAAATAAAATAAATGTTTAAAGGACTAAATTGAAGTTTACAGAGAATTTTGGGCAAATACCAGAAAAAAATAAGGTAGAGGACCAAATTGTAACGCGCGAATAACAAGGAGGGACCAAATGGGGAAATATCCCTATCCTCCAAAGCGCACCGTTTCAGTAGGGATCAAAATGAAATAAGGGCAAAACTATCGGGCCAAATTAAAAAACAAGAGGGATTCAATCGAAACGGGTAGAAAAAGCGGAAGGGGCGAATGAATAAACATCCCTTCCACTTAAAAAACCACGCGGATCTTCAATCCGGAGCTGGTCGGGTCTCAGGTCGACCCCCTAAATGACGCTGTTTTGGCGTTAAAAGGGCCAACTGAAACGGCATTGTTTCACACCATTATATAAATCAATTTTTTTTTGTTTCAAATTTCATTTTACTTCTCTTCTTCAAAAAACAAAAACAAAAAACTGTCAAACTTTCTCACTCTCCCACTCTCTTTGAAATTCGGCCTTGACTCCGGCGCTACACGGTGGTCGAAGAACATCAAAAGGCGCCTTTTCGAAGCCCGTCACCTGCAGAGCACCAATCCAAGGCTGAAATCCCAAAAACTCGACCTATCCTGGTAGAGAAATAAAGAAACGCTTCATTTCTCCTCCTTTTTCAACGTGGTATTCGACGCCGAGGAGACCAACCAATTTAGGTGATTTTTCCTTTCTTTTTATTTCTATATCTTATATCTTTAAAAAAAAATGATAGATATATCATAAAAGTTCACCTTTGGTTTCGAAATCTTTGATTTTGTATTCGATCTCTATCTTTTTTTAATCGATACTGTGTGTCAAAAAATACATTGATGATATTCAAGGCTTTTTATAGCCGATTACACTATTTTTTTCTACTATTTACTTTTTGTGTTTCTATTGTCCTTGCCTCTGTTTTTTCTATTGAGTGTTCGTCTTTGTCTCATTTTTGCTCTACTTGCAGGTGTTTTGCGAGGTCAACAGAAGCGTGGGAAGGACTGCCTTTTTCGTTTTAGTGAAACGGCGGCAAAGGCCCGTCAGGCCTCGAGACGAGGCCCGGGCGGTGCCCCGAGGAGGAGCGGCGCTGCTGAAAGGGGCTAAGGTTAGGTTTTCTTAGTTTTGGTGAGAATGTTTAAGTTGTTTAGGCCAATGGGCCATTGTAAATTTTGGGTTAGGCTTTTTTGTTCTGGGCTTGTAATTGGACTTTAGTTTTATTTTTATTTTGGTCTTTTTTATTGGTTTTGTGGGCTGGGCAAAATAGGTCGATTACAACTCAAATTTCATTTTGTCCTCTCTACTCAAAATATGAGCAAATTAGTCTTTATATATTCAATTAAAGAGCAAATTGGTCATTTATGTTAAAAAATTTCATTCATTTGTACTCTTAAAAACTAGAATGGCTAAAAGTATACCCAGAAAATGACACGTGGTGTGCCACGTGTACCTCATACTAATGTAGAAGACTAGTTTTTAACTGCAGAAATGAATGAATTTTTTAATAAAAATGACAAGTTTGCTCTCAAATCGAATGTACAGAGACTAAGATGCCCATCGTTTGAATAGATGGGGTAAAATGCAATCTGACTCCTACTATAAGGGCCTCCACAATACTTTTACATAAAGAAGATTAAGTTGGAAATGATAAAACTTGGAACCATTTCAACTCCTTTGGCAAATCAAGAACGGAAGTCGTGGTAACACGATAGCTCATGGTAGACCACCCATAAGTACGGTTAATGTGAGTGGCAGTCAGAGAGGAACTAAAGACACAGCTGTTAGATCGGAGGCTCATGCACCTGCCAGAGCTTATGCTATTCGCACTCGTAAAGAAGCTCCATCTTCAGATGTGATTACTGGTTTTTTTTCACTCTTTATAACATTAGTGTTATTGCATTGATTCATCCTGGTTCGACTCATTCTTATGTATGTAAGACTTTAGTATCCAATAAGACTTTGCTTGTAGAGTCTACTGAGTTTGTGATTAGAGTATCGAACCCTTTAGGCCGGTGTGTTTTGGTTGATAAGGTGTGCAAGAATTATCCGTTGATGATTCGAGATTCATGTTTTCCAGCAGATTTGATGTTGTTGCCATTCGACGAGTTTGATATAATTCTGGGTATGGATTGGTTAACCTTGCATAATGCTATTGTGAATTGCAAACAGAAGACTATTGATTTTCGATATTAGCATGATGAGATTATTTGGATTGAGTCTAATGATCTGAATGGTTTACCGACAGTGATATCTTCGATGTTAGCTCAGAAATATGTGAGAATGGGTTGTGAAGCTACTTTACTTATGTGCTCGACTCTAAAGTGACCGAAAATAAGATTGATTCAGTAAAACTTGTGTACGAGTATTCAGATGTGTTTCCCAAAGAATTACCGAGTTTGCCACCAATCCAAGAGGTAAAGTTTGGTATTGAGTTAGTGCCGGGGACGACTCCGATATCGATAGCTTCGTACAGAATGGCACCGACTGAATTAAAAGAGTTGAAGACTCAGTTGCAAGAATTGACTGATAGAGGCTTCGCACGACCGAGTTTTTCTCCCTGGGGTGCACCGGTTTTGTTTGTGAAAAAGAAAGACAGAACTATGAGAATGTGTATCGATTACCGTCAGCTCAATAAGGTGACTATAAAGAATAAATATCCTTTACCACGGATTGACGACTTGTTCGATCAGTTGAAAGGGGCTACTGTGTTTTCTAAGATAGATTTGAGATCGGGTTACTATCAGTTACGAGTTAAAGACTTTGATGTGCTAGAAACTGCTTTCCAAATGAGGTACAGACATTCTGAGTTTCTGGTTATGCCTTTTGGACTTACTAATGCACCTGTTATTTTTATAGATTTAATGAATCGGATGTTCAGACAGTATTTGGATCAATTTGTGGTTGTGTTCATAGATGACATATTGATCTATTCCTGTGATGAATCCGAGCATGTTGAACATCTAAGATTAGTGTTACAAACTTTGCGTGACAAGATTTTGTATGCAAAGTTCAGTAAATGTGAGTTTTGGTTACGAGAAGTCAATTTTCTGGGACATGTTGTATCAACATTGGGTATTCAGGTTGATCCGAACAAGGTTTCGGCTATACTAGATTGGAAGCCTCCTAGAAATGTATCTAAAGTCTGAAGTTTTCTGGGACTAGCTAGTTACTAGAGATGGTTCGTAAAAGGTTTCTCTATGATTACAACCCCGATGACGTGACTACTTTAGAAGATGTTAAGTTCGAGTGGTCAAAAAGTGCCAGAAAAGTTTCGATCAGTTGAAAGCTTTGTTGACCGAAGCTCCGTGCTAGTTCAGCTAGAATCGAGTAAATAATTTGTTATCTATAGTAATGCATCTTTGAACGGTTTAGGCTGTGTTTTGATGCAAGAAGGCAAAGTTATAGTTTATGCCTCAAGAGAGTTAAAGCCACACGAAAAGAACTATCCGACTCACATTCTGGAATTGGTAGCTATTGTGTTTGCGTTGAAAATTTGGCGCCGCTATCTGTTCGGTGAGAAATGTCACGTTTATTCCGATCACAAAAGCTTAAAATATTTGATGACTCAGAAATATCTGAACATACGACAGCGAAGATGGTTAGAGTTGTTAAAAGATTACGAGCTAGTAATTGACTACCATTTGAGGAAAGCCAATGTTGTTGTTGATGCTTTGAGTTAGAAATTGTTGTTTGCCCTACGTACGATGAATACTTAGTTGGACCTATTCGATGACGGTTTGCTAGTAGCTAAGTTGAAAGCGAAACCGTTATTTATTCAGCAGATTTGTGAGGCTCAGAAAGTTGATAACGAATTGATAGCAAAACGGGCTCAATGTGATGCGAATACTGATTTAGAGTTCCGAGTTGATACGGAAGGTTGTTTGAGGTTCAAAGACCGAATGTGTGTTCTGAGAAATTCAGAGTTAATTTAGATGATTCTGAATGAAGCTCATAGTAGTCAGTTATCTGTTCACCCGGGTAGTACAAAAATGTATAATTATTTGAAATAGCTTTACTGGTGGCATGGAATGAAACAGGATATCTCTGACTTTGTTTCGAGATGTTTAATCTGTCAGCAAGTCAAAGCTGAGCATCAGGTTCCGTTTAGGTTACTTCAATCGATTATGATACCCGAGTGGAAATGGGACAGAGTCACGATGGATTTTGTATCAGGTTTGCCTTTGTCACTAAGTAAGAAAGATGCAATCTAGGTTATTGTGGATAGATTGACTAAATCAGCTCATTTTGTTTCGGTTCACACAGATTATTCACTTGATAAGCTTGCTGAGTTGTACATTTCTCAGATTGTGAGATTGCACGGAGTATCTATTTTTATTGTTTCAGATAGAGATTCGAGATTCACATAGCAGTTTTGGAAGAAACTACAAGATGCATTAGGTAGAAAATTACATTTTAGCACTGCTTTCCATCCGCAGCCAGATGGTCAATCCGAATGAATCATTCAGATACTTGAGGTTATGTTGAGATGTTGTATTCTTGAGTTTGAAGGTATATGGGAATGATACTTGCCCCTGATTGAATTTGCATATAATAATAGCTTTCAATCGAGTATCAAAATGGCACATTATGAGGCTTTGTACGGTCGCAAATGTCGAACACCTTTGTATTGGACTGAGCTGAATGAGAATAAGATATACGGGGTTGATTTGATCAAAAAGACTGAACAGAAAGTGGAAGTGATTCGCGATAGTCTGAAAGCCGCGTCAGACCGTCAGAAGTGGTACGCAGACTTGAAACGTAAAGATATTAAGTTTCAGATCAGGGACAAAGTGTTTTTGAAAGTCTCACCTTGGAAGAAAATACTATGATTTGGTCGTAAAGGCAAATTGAGTTCGAGATTCATTGGGCCGTATGAGAATATTGAGCGTATCGGGCCGATTGCTTACAGACTGTTGTTGCTACCTGAGTTAGAAAAGATCCATAATGTATTTCATGTTTCGATGCTTCGACGATATCAATCCGACCCATCGCATGTAATTTCCCTGTCTAAAATTGAGATTTGATCCAATATGATATACGAGGAAGAACCGATCCGAATTTTAGATCGCAAGATGAAAAAATTGAAAATAAAGAAAAATTTCTTTAGTAAAAGTCTTATGGCATCGACACGGGGTTGAAGAAGCTACTTGGGAGCCCGAAAATGCTATGAGAGAATGCTACCCAAACCTATTTGCTGGTAAGATTTTCGGGGACGAAAATCCCTAAGGGGGGAGAGTTGTAATAGCCCGGTTTAGACCCCAGTTGGACAATGGTTTTGGGACTACAAATTCGAGTCAGAAAAATATTTTAATATTATTTTTGGTGTCTACAGCATGTTAATTTATATGTGTGAAAGTTTCGTGTGAAAATTTTATTGTTTGTGTGCTCGATTTAATTAAAAGGACTTAATCGCGTAAAATGTAAAATTAGCATGCTATATGTAAAGGTATCTATTTGCTATGGCTTTTATTATATGGTATTTAGCTAGCCCATGCTTAAATTTTTGAATTAGTTGTATATTTTGTGATTTTCCATTGAAGAGAGCTTGTTGTTTTTGTTGTTTAATGATGAAAAATAAATATATGTTGTTAGATTATCAAGTTTAATTAAGTGATTTTTAGTAAAAATGCCTATTTGGGATTAAATTGTGAATTTTTTAAATTGAGGGGTTAAAATGTGAAATAAATGAAAGAAATGGACTGCTAGGGACCTTAGTGAAATTCGGCGAAGCATGGGTGTGGTGAAATTTTGAATATTTTGTGTTTTATGAAATAGGGACTAAATTGTCAAAAATGTGAAATGTTAGGGTCAAAAGTGTAATTTTTCCATTTATGTGTTTTTGGATAAATTTGAATGAATATATGATTAAATAAGTCAAATTTGTATTAATTTAGATCAAGAAAAGAGGAAACTGGATTTGGATCGGGGGAAATCTAAAGTTGTTGAAGGGGAAATCTAAAGTTGTTGAATAGTCGCTCCGGTCCGTTCGTATTTGTCCGAGGTAAGTTCATATAAGTAAATAAATTTCATTAAATTCGATTGTCTATATTTATTTGTGCCGAATTGAATTATTACTTGTATATATATGTTCAAGCCAAATTTGTATAAGTATGGGAGAAATATTTACAAGCCTGAATCGATCGAATTACGAAAGTCCGAAAGCCCCGTATGAACCTTAATAATAGATTCATATGTCATGACATAGGATTCCAATATGTGATTTCGTGTGAGACCACGTCCGGGACGTTGGCATCGACTTGTGATATACGTGTAAGACCATGTCTGGACATCGGCATCGTATTTGAGTTCGTGTAAGACCCTATCTAGGACAGTGGCATCGACATGTGATTACATGTAAGACCACGTCTGGGACGTTGGCATTGTACGAGCTTTCCGACTATCCGAGTATCCTTATTAATTCTGAATGGTTCAACGGGCATTATCGAGTTAAGATCGAATGTGAAAACTAACTAAAAAGTTTAGGTACGTACTATGTTATATGAATATGAAAGTAAGGTATTATATGTTTGAGATGAATATATGAATTAGACATGATAAAAGAGAAATTTATATGTGTTTATGAGTATATGTACATTCGGCCATTGATGTTATAATGCTATTGTATATATGATAATGTTTGAGTTTGCAAGCATAATAAATGTACATTTGGTTAAGGTTTGTTTAATTTGGCTAGTTGATTTAATGTTAATGATCATTTGATTATTTTTTGCTTATGACTTACTAAGCTATTCAAGCTTACTGTGTGTGTTCATTTATTGTTTTATAGATTTTGAAAGCTAGTTATGAGCTCAGGGATCATCAAGGAAATCTGTCACACTATTGATCACTATTTCGATATTTTAAAAGCTTGAACTAAGAATCTATGGCATGTATAGGCTAGCATTTGTTTTGGCTGGTCTTGAAAGTTGTATATATTTAGCCATGCGAAAATGACTTGATCTTAATGCTAATGATCTAAATTTTAAGTAATTTTGGTCATAGTATATGTGTGTGGTATGTTTGGTATATGAATTCGGTATGATGTAATGATATATATATATATATATGGCTTATGATTAGTTCATTTTGGTAAGCTTGATATATGGATGATGGATGTGTTTTGGTTGTGGTTTGTTAATGATGCTAATGATAGTGAATTTTCGGTCATGTAATAACTTTATTTGTAATTGTGATTTATGATATAATTTGTGTGATGGAATGGTCTTGAGATTTGATTAAATAGGTAAAATGCTAAATATATTGAAGATGAAATAGTGGTTATTTCGATTTATGTGATCTAAATATAGGTGATGGTCATAATCTAGTTTGTGATTTGGCAAGGGTGATTAAATCATATAGTTAAGTGTTCAGTCATATGTTAATTTTGAATTTGGTTGTATTCATTATGTGTGGACCATGCTATGCTATGGTTATTTGACAATTTAATATTGTTAATTTGAGTCAATTTGTAATGGTATGAGTGCATTGGGGAAATGGATTGAAATGAAAATCAATGTATTATTGTATATTCGGTTGATGATATGTAAATATATATATGCCTTTGATAAGTTATTTAATAATTCAGCATGTAAAGGACTAATGGTTTATGATGCTTGAATTACAAAATGTATTATATGTAGCTGTAGTTGTATGATCGATTATGGTATTTGACTTATTATTATAAGTATGAGATTTGCATTAGTATGTGTTCTTATGTGTTATGTAATATTTATAATCATTACTATGATTTGACTATTTAGGCTCAATATAGGGTGGCAAAGATTGTGTGTGATTTAAATGTTATATGGAAGTTAATTTGCATGACCGAATATATATATATAATGAATTGATTGACGGTGTAAATGTATTATAGGCATATTATTTAGCCTGTGAATTGAGTTATACTTGATAGGTTAAATGCATATATAGTTAGTATGTTTTTAAAGTTTAACATGACCATTTTATATAGTTGATATTGTCGTATATGTTATTGAACAAAAAGCCATGTGATATGATTTATTTGGATTAATATGCTCGTGAATAGAGTTATGAAGTAAAATATTTTGGTTTTCATTAGGTAATAAAATACCATTAAGGTGATGTACTTATGATTTGAATTACGTATTTATAAAGTATTTATATTTATAATATATGGTTTTAAGGTATGATTTGTATATGCGTTATTATTAATAATGTATGTTTAATATTTAATCAGCCACATGCTTTATTTATACGAATATGATCTGTGCGAATGTATGAATGTTCGGAAGCTGTGTTTTGTTCGGTAATGCCTCGTATCCCCAATCCGGCGACGGATACAAGTTAGGAGTGTTGCAGATGAAAACCTCACAAATAACTCAATATTCATTCAAAATGGCAAAAGTCTTTACAACCAGAAATTAGCTAAGTATTTATAGTAGAATTCCTAAGCTAGCCGAATAGGCACTTTGGGTAGCCAAATGGACAACATGTAGCAGCTTAATGGAGCTGGAAGCTTCCTTGAACTTTCTTAGCATTGGAGACGCTAATGGAAAGCTTCTAGATGATACACATTCAGCTGGAGTTGATTTGGAGTGAAGGGAAGCTGACTAGATTTGTCTATGTTCGGCCAAGGTGTTTAATGAACTGGAATTAAGTTGCCTTGATCAGCTGGAAAGCTTGTGTTTAATTAGTGATCAGCTTGAGTATTACAATGGACATCAAGTGTGAAACCAAATACAAACAGCTCTCCATGTATGAAGACACAAAATTGAATGGGCACTCAATGTGAATGGAATGTCCAGCTGGTGTGAAAACTCTTTAAGACTACTGGTAAACTAAATGGTCAACTTGGGAAGAAGAACCAGCAGCTCTCCCTTGTCCCTTGCTGTTCACGAAAGAGTGCTTGGAAGAACTAAACCATCAGCTCCTTGCATTTATGCCGTCCCAAGCATGTACCTGCACCAAATTAATTCAACACTTAATTAAGCTTAAGACACATTAATTCGACAGCAGCTAGGACATATAAAAATCATGCATTAAGCTAGGACATATTAAACACAAGTAATAGACTAGGACACATATTAAATTCGGGTGAAATTAAACACATTAAAATCTGGTAATGGTCTAAGACAAATTAATAACATGTTCTAACTATGACACATTAAAGACTTGTTTAAGAAATCAGACATATTTAAAACTAAATTATGAAATCCAAATTTGAACATATTTATGAGCTAAAAACTAATTAACTAATTTAACTAAGAACATTAATTTATTCCAGTCAAGTAAAATGAATGGACTAAAGAAATAGAGATGAGCTGAATTGAATTAACTAGCTAGGCTAAACAAATTGATTTATTCAAGCAAGTTTAGAAAGCATAAAACAAAAGGATGGAAATGAGCTCGAGGAACAAGAATCGAGCTGAATTGAGCTCAACGAGCTGGATTTGAGCTAAGTCAGCTTGCGAAAAGATAGCAAGCCTCGCTTGGTAATCTGGTCCAAGGGTGTTCCCGAGACGTGGCCGTATCATCATCACCATCTAAATTGACTGGAAGGCCTAGAAATTCAATTGCAATCTTAATTAGTACTAATCAACGATGAAACAATTGAAATGATTTAACAAAGTTGATGTTTGTGACATACATATGTTGATATAATTTTTTCATTTTAATAAAAACTTTATTCACTTAAAAATGATTTAGAGAATTATATATATATATATCAACAGGGCAAGGATTTCAAACAACTATATGTGAGAAAGAAAAAAGAGTAATCAATTTTGTTTGATGTTCTATGCGCTTTGGTTAAATTCTATGTAAGGTCCTTGTACTATGGGATTTTTTTAGATTTAATTTTTACTATACTTTGATATTTTTTATTTTTATTTTCCAAATTGTGTATTTCATTCATAAGGTTAATTTTTTTCTCTTAATGTGATTTTTCTTAGCTTTAATACACAAATTGGTACTTAAATAGTGGTTTGTTTTTTCCATTATGGTATCTAAACTTTTTCTTTTTTTTGAGTCACAAGTGATACTTAAACTATTTATTTTCCCAAGTTGGTATCTTATTAGTCAAACCATTAAGTATTTGAAAAAAATAAAACTTACCCCACAAGTTAATACCTAAACAATAATACTCATTTTTCCAAGTTAATATCTAAATTATTCTCCCGTTACCCATTTCACTCCAAAATATTATATCCGTTAAAAATTTCTAGTCAATAATAGATTGCCACGTCATATAAACTTTAAAAAATATTTTTTAATTATTTTATTTTACATTATTTTTCTCTCTTTATTTTCTTTTTTCTTTTATTTTTCTTTCTTCTTTCTTCTTTCTTCTTTCTTTATAATTTCTAGCAATGCAAATAACATTCGAAATTGACCCTCTCGAGACTGAGACGTTGGTAATTAATTCTATTTTTGAACTTCACCACCTAGTTGCTCAACTTTATGGGATCCAAAAAGTTCTTTGATCGATCAAAACCAATGTTTTCATAACCAAATAGAATTGACCAGTGGGATCAAAAATTGGTCTGGAAATAATGATTGAATTAGTTGATTCGTGAACCAATATAAATAAATTAAAGTGAGCTAAAAAAACTGGTTGAACCAGCTGAATCGATTCTCTCTATTTTTAAAAATTTTATGAATTTTTAATATATTTTTTAAAAAATATAGAAAGAAAATAATATTTTTGTCTTTTTTGCACACAATAATTTTTAATTGATTATCTTTTTTTCTAAAAAAACAAATAGATGTATCTATTTGGCTAACACAAGGTACCAACTTGAGAAAAATAATTTAAGTATTACTTGTGGCCAAAAAAATATTTAGGTACTAAAATAAGAAAAATGACATAATTTAAATATCAATTTATAAGTTAAAACTTTTTTTAAAATAGACTTATAATGGTTTCACTAAAGAAGATATCAAATTGAGAGAGAAAAAAATATTTAAGTATTACTTATGAAAAAAAAAATTAAATACTGAAAAATAATATAATTTTAAGTATAAATTTATGAGTTACAACCTTTTTCTTATTAAAAAATTTGATGTAACTGTTTTCAAATATACAATCGTGTTTTTTTTTTTTTTACCGTTAAACTTAATTTATATTTTTTTTTCTCTTTTTCAAATATTTTAAATATTTTTTAAAAAATGATTATATAGATATAGATATATTACCATGACCGAAAATACATGCACATTTCGGAAAATAAAAAATACTAAAAATACTAAAATTATATTTAAAAGACTAAATCCACAAAAGGGAGAAACCAAAAGAAATTTCGAGAGTTAATGAAAAATAAACATTTACACATGTTTTTTTTTTTATTGTTTTTTAGCACTTACACATGTTTTATTGAATCTCAGTAAGGCTCAAATAGACAAAGGAAAATCCCTCAAAAAAAAAAATCAATAATAATGAAACGGGCTTAAACCAAACCCAGCATATGGAGCAGAGTTTCCCATGTTGATGTTGGTGTGGTTAAATCAATAAAAATCCTCTTCAATCCGAAGAAACTCCCAGTAGCCTGGCATATTCCTGCTAAGGTAACCAAGAATGCCCTTCACAGCCTCAATGAAGAACCGGTAATACAGAGGGAACTGAAACAATGCGAATACGCAAATTGGAAGGAATGCAGCCGCATATGTTAACGTCGCAGTCCATTTTTTCTCCAGATGAACCAGCAGAAGAATCGTGGCCGTGAATGTCAGCATCGTCGATGTCACGGAGAAGAAGAGGAATATGAAGCCCAGCGAGAGTTTCCGATGCACCGTGTTGAGAAAATCTTGGTACTCCAGCGAAGATGTGAGGATGGAGAGGAATATCACCACCGACGTCAAGGAGCTCGCCAGCCCCGCCACGTCCATCACCGTAAAAAATGAGTACATAGGTCTTTCCAGGAGGATGGGGCGTCCATCTGCTTCCATTCCAATGTCATCGATGATCAAAAACCTTTGTTTCTTCATAGTGTTTTTTTTTTTTTTTTGACAAGTGATGAGATTTTTTTTTTAAGTGCTTACTCAGATGGAAGCCTCCTGGGGCAGTGTACGCTGCGGCGAAGACAACGGTAGCCACGAGCACGGCGACGGTGGAGCATGACTGTGAGGTGGTCTTCACCCATTCCTGTGCCGATTTAAGCTGATCTTTGTGCATGTCCTTGAACACCTGATCTGCTGTCATGTTATTTTTGTTGCGGTGCATGGTGAAATGCACCGGCATTTTATTTTTCACAGCCTGCAACATTTTCATGCATGAATTACTAAAGAAAATTTAACGCAGGCTATACACGGGATAAAGGAAACTGCAGATAGAATAAGTATTTTATTAAATCAAGTAAAATTCAATGTTGTTTAAATCCATTTTTACTTCAATTGATTTGACCGGAAGATCCAGCTTTAATTAGATAAATTATTTTAAAAAATTATAAAAATGAAAAAAAATTAAAAATAGGAAATTACCTCAGACCATTTCAACTCCTGTTGCAGTTCGAGGGCTGGGGTAGGTATGGTTCCGCCCTGATAATATTTGATGTCGGCAGCATGGTGCAATATGGTGCAGCCATCGTTGTCGATCCCTCGTATCAACCTCTTGGCCTCTTCCTTAGTGTGAACCAGATTAAACACTTTGTATTTACGATGTAAAACGGCGACATGAAGTATGTTCCGTCCGGTTTTACTGATGTGCTCCACTGCTTGAGGGTACATGTCGAGTATCTTCTTCACAATCTCAACGATTCCCGTTCTGGCCGCAATTATCAACGGTGTATCGGGCTCCAATGATTTCTTCATTCCGCTGGCAGCACTCTTCTCATCCTTGGCCTTTTCTTCTTCTTTTCTTTCCAAGCAAATTGTATCGCCCTCTTCGGCTTCATGAGAGTCGAACCAAGACGTATCGGTCCGCACTAGAGTACTCGCCAGTTTAACAGCCGATGCATGCATTTTCTTTTGCTTCCACATCCGATCGATCATTTTCCATCCTGTGAATAAATAAATATAACCACATATAATTGCCATACATATAGGCATGGGGAAAGGTGATTTCTAACCTTGTGCAAGGCACCTCCAAACACCGCAGTTCAACTTGGAAGGACCATTGGAGAGTTCCGGTTGATTCCGAGCTTTACTTGCCTCACCCTGCTCCAAATCTTTCTTTTGCGAGTCTAATGGAAGTTCATTGCTCTCATCCCCATTACATGATCCATTTGGGAGGCCTTTACACAAACAATGCCATTAAACTCAATATTCAAAAGTTGTTTTTAATATATATAAAAAGTGAATATGTATTTTTTTTTTAAAAAACTGGGTCTAGAAAAATATTTTTAGTTACTCAAATTAAATGAACTTTGAATTAATCAACACTTAAATAATAATAAAATTTTAGTTGATTTCCTACACTATAAATGATTAGATAACTTGTTGAGAATTTATAAATTTATAACCAGAATATATTATATAAACTGAATAATTTAATGCATACAATAGTAGGTGGTGAATTAAAAGACATGCACTAGTATTGCACCAAAAAAAGAAAGGCTTACAATAGTAGATGAGCTCCTTGAATATTCCGAGGGCAATTGAACTACTCTTAAATGCATTCCCCATGCTAGCCAGAATATGAAGACTCGTCTTCCCGCTCTCGTCTTTGTATGTTGCAAGTTGTGGTTCCTTTTCCAATAGCCAATTAGCAATGTCTGAAAAGCAAAAAAATATATATTGGAATGCAAAAACTACATTCTTAAATTTTTATATTTAGGATATTTCTATCAAACACTCTCATACTATCCTCACATTATAAATTAGTCTTTAAACTTTAAAATATTTTATTCTAACTTTCATTGTTGTAGACGCTTATTTATTGTTTTTAACACTTTGAACACGTAGAATCCAAATTATTCATATTATAAGCACAAACTTATTTATAATTTAATTCATATGTTTTAAATATGCTAACTATCAAATTTAATCTCATATTTAATGAGAAATTGATAATTTAAAGAGGTGCTACAATTTCAAAATATTTCAAAACGAAGCAATAAAAAGATATATACCAAAGTGTTGGCCCACCACAGCAACATGAAGAATGGAGAGTCCATCATCTCTAGTGTAATGCTTGTGAAGATTTCCTCCCACTCGTATAATCTGTGTAGCCAAATACTTCACCATCGACATATTGCCATATTCGGCAGCTCTGAACAATGGGGTTGCCCCCAAATTGTTCCGATCCGCCAGTATCTCTTCCCTCTCCCTTATATTATTTTCATGATTCAATGGCTGGCCGTCAGAGAGCAACACCTCCTTCATTAACAAATCAGCTGCTTCGGCGTTGGCAGTGGTGACCAGTTCATGGAAGACGGTGTTCCCATAAAAGTTCTTCATCTTCAACACCTCGCGCTTCTTTGTTTGCGACTTCACCAAATTAAGCAGGGTTCGAAGCATTTCTTGGCAACCTTTGTAAGCTGCAATGTGAAACACAGTGTCCCTACTGACCGTGATATGGTGGAACAAGGCTTCGTTATTTCTCCGGTAAATCTCTTCCAAACCATGAGTGTCGTTTGCCAGAAGTTTGGCATAAGCCTCTCCCATTTCATCGAAAATTTTCATATCGCATTCCGGGATAATTAGTTCCTTCGCCATTGCCTAAACTTTTGATATAACTCGGTCACTCACTGGGGAGGTTTTAATTTATAGCTAATAGCTGAAATATACGTACGTCGCATCTATACTTTGCTTAAATAGTTGATAAAGCTGAAAACCAGCAAAAACAAAAGTAGAACGTTTCGTGAGCATTTTGTAAAGCTAACAGAACGCAAGGCAGCTTAAGAACATATTGCGATTCACACCAAATTACAGATTCCTACTAAGATCGATGTCAAATCAAATTTGTTATATCATATTATCATGGCTACATACTGATACGGTTGTCCTTGTATATACCTATCTCATGGCTGGCTCATTTGTTACTCAAATTGTATAGGTTATGAATTTCTGTTGGATTTGCTTTTATTTATCTATTTATTTATTATACATTGATATTTTCTTATCATGGCCGGGTCTGGATCGGGTCGATACAGAATTTTAGGCCTGTTTTCTAGGCACGGTCTCGACCTAGCTTGAAAAATAGGTCTAAAATTTTGTCCAAGCCCGGCCCATATTAAAAATGCTAAACTCGAGCTCGACCATAATAAATATTTTAAAATTATATATAAATAAATTTTAAAAATATAATATATCAAATACACTAAAAAAAATTAAATTAAATGCTTCCCAACAACTTGAAAATACCAAAAAAAAAGTATAGGCGTTTTTCTACTCCACGGGGTTGGGCTCGAGTAAAAACATTCTCCTTGAGGCTCGACCCATTTAGAAAACAGGCCTTATTTTTTGTCCAAACTCATTTTTCGTACCTATATTTTTGTTTAAACCATCTTACTTTCTGGACGGACCTTTGAGTCTAAGCAAGTGACCCGACCATGATAGGTCTAGTTTGCATTTTGAAATGTATGCTTTGTAACAGCCCGATTTTGGGGCTAGTCAGAATAGCAGTTTCAGAACCACAAATTCAAGGTCGAAGAAAATTATTTCTATAATTGTTTATGTGTTATACCATTATTATATGCGTGCATGAAAATTTTGGTGAAGTAATTTTAGTGATTGCATGTTTAATTTTGAAAAATGACTAAATCGCATAAAGTGCGAAAGTTTTATTCTACAAGCTAAGGATGTCAAATCGCTATAGAATATTAAATTGGGGGTCATTAAAGTGCAATTAGACCCTTAAGGTAGAGTGGCCAGCCATAGGGAACAAGAAATGTCAAAATTGGTCAAAGTAGGTGAATTAGGTGACTTAATTGAAGGAAATAAATAAAATAAAGAGAAAGATGTTATCACCTTTCACCTTCATCTTCTTCCACCGAAAATATCAACTAGGGAGGGTTTTGGAAGCCTAAAACTTTCAGCAACTTCTCACCCTTGCAAGTAAGTGATTTTGGTGGTCTTTCTTGATAATTTTTGTACTTTTAGAGCCCTTGTAGCTTAAGCTAGCTAATGAAGGGACTATTTTGTAAAATGGTTGAAAGTCTAGGGTTTTTCCATGAGAGAATTAGTGTTTTTGCTGAATCTTCATGGAAGAAAATGAAACTTGGTTGTTAAATAAATAACTTTTGTGAAAGGAGTTTTCATGAAAACACCTAAAAAAGGACATTTTTGTAAAGGTTATAAAATAGGTGGTAAATGTGTGAAACAATTGGTATTGTGAGTTTATATAAGTGTAAAAAATGCTCAACTAGGCTTGTTAAAGAAAGAAATTTGATTATAATCGATTTACGAGCCTAAGGGAAAAATTGTAATTTTGTGAAAGTATAGGGGCAAAACGATAATTTTTCCAAAATAGAAACTTTGAAATGTTTTGAATAATGTGGTGAATTAATAAGTGAATTTTTTATTATAGATCAAGAAAAACGGAGTCCAGACTTAGACCGGGGGAAAACCAAGATAGTGGACTAATTCGAGATAGTCACCCAAATTTTTGTATGTCGAGGTAAACTGTATGTGAATAATACAACTCTATTGTTATTATGCTTATAACCATTGATATTGCATAATATGATCGATTATTGCTATGAATATTGTTGACATCTATTAAGATGATAGAGAGTGAGGAAATCCTTAGATAAACACTATGAATGAGTGATTATTGGTGGACTGTGTACGATATCACAGTGTTATTCATAGTTGGTGGGCTGTGTGCGATACCACCATATTTATTATTGTTGGTGGGCTATGTGTGAAACCACCATAGATATATGATTATTTGGTGGGCTATGTGTGATACCATCGTCTTATTTATTATTGGTGGGCTGTGTACAAAACCACCCCGTATCCGGTATTATTCCGAAATGTTCATAGAGAAACTTTAACTAAGTGAATTTATGTTTGATTACGTGATAACAATTGCAGGGTATAAGTGCATGCCAATGTGAACAATGTTTAGGATATATATATTTGAGATGTGGTGAGATTTGAAATGAGCATGAATTATGCTGTATGATTAGTAATGATGGAAATGAGTAAGTGATGCCTTTGATTATATGATAAGTGTAAGCAAGTTTATAATATGTTATAAGTATGATGTTGCAAGGTAATTGTTGTTGATTGTTTACATGCGACTTACTAAGCTTTATGCTTACTCCCTTCCTTTTCCATTTTCTTGTAGTTTCGCCAAGCTAGCTCGAAGATTCAAAGGACGTCGGAGCTCGTTTCACACTATCAAGCTATTCTTTTGGGTATAGTATAGTTAGATTTAGCATTTTGAGTATGGCATGTATAGGGACTTAGTATTTGGTTGTATGTCATATTGTTTTGGCCAAATGTGTTGGCTTAGTTGAAAATGAATTCTTTTGTATACAGCCATGGTTGATGGCTATTTCTTATTAATATATGAAAATGATGACGAATTTCATGGAAATGTAAACTGTATGGTTGAGAAATTGGTATGTTATTGTATGAATGAGTAGGTTATTGATGTGGTTATTGTGGTACAAGTAAGGGTGGCAAAGGCTTGGTAGATAGCCTTGTTACTGTCCACGCGGTCTGCCCCATGGGTATGTAGTTAGGTCGTGTGTCCATCGGCACCTTAAGTCGGCAAAATCGAACGCCCAGTAGCAACCACACGGGCTGAGACACGGCCGTGTGTCTCAACCGTGTGGAATACACGGCCATAGGACATGGGTGTGTGCCCAGGCCGTGTGAAGTCTGCACCTAAATTTAGGAATTTAATTAGCCACACGGTCTAAGGACACGGGCGTGTGCCTTAGCCGTGTGACCTTAATAGGTTGATGACATTAGAAACAGAATGTCAAAGTTTTTGCACACGGGCTAAGACACGGACGTGTCTAGGTAGTGTGAGGGACACAAGTTATAGACACGGGCGGTGTCCGGCCGTGTGAAAACCCCTGTAGGCTCGAATTGAGAAATAAATCTACACGGGTGTGGAACATAAGCATGTGATATGCCACACGGGTGTGCCCTTCTTCCACACGGGTGTGTAGACTGTTTGATGAGAATTTTTTTAAAGTTTTTCTAGATATCTTCTAAAGAACTCAGTTTGGCTCCGAACCATTTCTAAAGTGTGTTTTGGGCCTCGTAAGCCCATATTGAGGATTTTGAGTTGAACATTGAAAAGTTTTAAATTTGAGCAAACTTTTATGGATTGTGAATGAATGTTAGTATGTGTTTTAGTAAGGTAACGCCTCGTACCCTGTACCGGTGTCAATTACGGGTAAGGGGTGTTACATTTAGTGGTATCAGAGCTATGGTTTAGTCGATTCTCAGACAAACCTAGCGTGTGTACGAGTATAGCTATATATGCCATATATGAATTGTGATAGTGTGACGACTCCTGACAATTTAAAATGTATTTTTATATAGTAAATGGATCATAATGGAGCAATGGCGGATGATGAGAAAGTAATGCGCCAACTCCTGCTGAAGGGACTACGCCAGTCGAGAGTGGGCTCGTGACACTAAGTCAGGACGGAGGAGCTAGAGAAGCCTTCCTCCACATGATGAATGTATGGTATTAAGAGTTCGTTCGTGCAAATCCGAACACTCCGCCTCCTCCACCCCCTCCAATTCCCCAGCCTACCCCTACAACTCCCCAAGTAATAGAAACGGTTAGGAGGGGAAAACCTCCGATAGACAAAATTCGGAAACAATGAGCTGAGGAATTTCGAGCTAATAAAGAAGATGATCTGAAGAGGGCAGAGTCCTGGTTAGAAAATACCATTAGAGTATTCGATGAGTTGTCTTGCACACTTGAGGAGTGCATGGAATGTGTGGTGTCGCTTCTGCGAGACTCGGCCTACCAATGGTGGAACACCCTTGTGCCGGTTGTACCAAGGGAGAGGATAACTTGGGAATTCTTCCAAGAAGAATTTCGTAAAAAGTATATTAGCCAGAGGTTCACAGACCATAAGAGGAATGAATTTCTTGAACTAAAATAAGGTCAAATGACAGTGACTGAATATGAACGTGAGTTCATAAGGCTCAGTAAATACGCTCGGGAGTGCGTATCCACAGAGGCCATCATGTGCAAAAAGTTTAAGGAAGGATTAAATAAGGGTATCCAGTTGTTTGTTGGTATTCTAGAATTGAAAAAGTTCGTTGTGCTAGTGTAGAGAGCTTGTAAGGCTGAGGAATTGGCCAAAGAGAAAAGAAAGGCTATGATTGAGGCCCGAGATGCAAGAAAGAGGCTGATGAGTAAGTCATTCCAATCTCAATCAAAGAAGTCCAAAGAAACTAATCCTCGGATGACTGTTTCGTCTGAGTATTCACACCGAGATCGTGGTAAAACATATTCAGACTCTAGGGTTCAAGCCACCTCGATGGCAAGTGTAGGTAATTTGAAGTCTAATAAACCCAAGTGTCAGAGATGTGGCAGACAACATATTGGAGAATGTTAGGAAAACAATCGAGCTTGCTACAAGTATGGTTCTCGAGAACATTTTATCAAAGATTGTCCTGAGATGGATGAGAGAGACAGAAAGTAAGATGTACTAGCGAGTAATGGTCCTTCGAGAGGTAGACCACAAAAGAACCTGGGAAGTGGGGTTAGCAGTAGATGTGCGCCTAGAGATTCCACTGTGAGATCAGAGAGTAAAGCTCTTGCGAGAATTTATGCCATTCGGGCTAGCGAAGAGGCATCATCTCTAAATGTGATTACGGGTACTTTTTCTCTTCACGATATCTCTATTGTTGCTTTGATTGATCTGGGGTCTACCCATTCGTATGTTTGTATGAAATTGGTGTCTAGCATGAATATGTTTGTTAAGTCCACAAAAATTGTTATAAAAGTGTCAAACATATTAGGTAAGCATGTGTCAGTTAACCAAGTGTGTAGAGAATGTCCCTTAACAGTTAGAGGTCATTGTTTTCCGGCTAATCTCATGCTGCTACCGTTTGATGAATTTGATGTGATTCTTGGTATGGACTGGCTACCAGATCATGTGGTGATAGTAAATTACGGAAGAAAGTTTATTGAACTGAAATGTGAAAATGGGGATAACCTTCGGGTTGAATCCGGTGAATCAGATAGCTTGCCTGTATTGATTTCTTCTTTGACGGTTAAGAAATGTATAAGAAAAGGGTATGAGTCTTATCTTGCATTTGTGTTGAATACTCAAATGTCGGAAGTAAAGATAGTCATTTCTAGTGGTAAGTGAGTATCCAGATGTGTTTCTAAAAGAATTACCTAGATTGCCTCCAACTAAGGAAGCCGAGTTTGGTATAGAGTTAGTCCCCGGTACAACACCTATTTCGATTGCCCCGTATAGGATGGCACCATTAGAGTTAAAAGAGTTGAAGGTTCAGCTACAAGAGCTAACTGATAAGGGTTTTGCGAGATCGAGTTATTCTCCGTGGGGTGCTCCTGTACTTTTTGTGAGAAAGAAAGACAGGTCGATGAGCTTATGTATAGATTACCGATGGCTCAATAAGGTGATGGTTAAGAACAAGTATCCTTTGCCAAGGATCGACGATTTGTTTGACCAGTTGAAGGGAGCCACTGTGTTTTCCAAGATATATTTCAGGTCTGGTTATTACCAGTTGAGAGTCAAAGATGCAGATGTGCCAAAAACTGCATTTCGGACAAGGTATGGACTCTATGAATTTTTAGTCATGCATTTCGGTTTAACCAACGCCCCTGTTGTGTTTATGGATTTGATGAACCGCATCTTTCGGCCATATTTGGACAAATTTGTTGTAGTCTTTATTGATGATATATTGATTTACTCTCGTGATGAGAACGAGCATGCCGAGCACTTGAGGACGGTTCTACAAGTTTTACAGGATAAACAATTATATGCCAAGTTTAGTAAAAGTGAATTTTGGCTTAAAGAAGTTGGGTTTTTGGGCCATATTGTTTCGAATGATGGCATTAGAGTTGACCCGGGAAAGATTTCGGCCATTTTTGAATGGAAACTGTCGAAGAACGTATCAAAGGTTAGGAGTTTTCTAGGCCTAGCTGATTATTGCATACGGTTTGTCAAAGGATTTTCCATGATAGCTACTCCAATGACAAGGCTATTGTAAAAAGACGTGAAGTTTGAATGGACAGAAAAGTGCTAACATAGTTTTGAGAAACTAAAAGCATTGTTGACTAAGGCTCCAATTTTAGTCCAACCTGATCCGGGAAAAGAATTTATGGTCAATAGTGATGCATCTTTGAATGGATTGGGTTGTGTACTTATGCAAGAAGGCAAAGTAAGAGCTTATGCCTCTAGACAGTTAAAGCTACACGAGAAGAATTACCCGACCCATGATTTGGAGCTAGCCGCTATTGTATTTGCATTGAAGATATGGAGACACCATTTGTATGGTGAGAAATGTCGAGTGGTCACTAATCATAAAAGCCTAAATTACTTAATGACTCAAAAAGAGTTGAACCTAAGTCAACGAAGATGGTTAGATTTGATAAAGGACTACGAGTCAGTGATTGACTACCACCCGGGAAAGGCTAATGTGGTCATCGATACCTTGAGTAGGAAATCTTTGTTTGCATTAAGAGCCATGGATACACGGTTGGCTTTATCGGAGGATGGTTCAATTCTAGTTGAATTGAGAGTTAGACCGATGTTTCTACAAGAGATTTATGAAGCTCAAAAAGGCGACAATGATTTGCAAGCTAAAATAGTTCAATATGAGTTGGGTTTGAGTCAGACTTTCGGATTAATCCTGATGGATGTTTAAGGTTCTGAGACAGAGTCTGCGTACCGAGAGATGGTGAACTTATCCAAAAAAATTTACACGAGGCACATAGTGGGTGTTTATCTGTACACCCGAGCAGTACAAAGATGTATAATGACTTGAAGAAATGGTATTAGTGGTCAAGTATGAAGAAAGATATTTCTGAATTCATATTGAGATGCTTGATTGTCAACAAGTGAAAGCTGAGCACCAAGTACCTTCGGGTCTACTTCAGCCTATTATAGTTCCCGAGTGGAAATGGGACCTTATTACTATGGACTTTGTGACTGGTTTACCTTTGACACCGAGTAAGAAAGACGCTGTATGGGTTTTGGTGGATAGACTGGCCCATTTTATACCGGTACGCATTGACTATTCGCTTGATAGGTTAGTGGAATTGTATGTGTCAGAAATTGTGAGATTACATGGAGTACTGTTGTCGATTATTTCGGATAGGGATCCGAGGTTCACATCAAGGTTTTGAAAAAAGTTGCAAGAAGCGTTGGGGACGAAACTCAATTTTAGTACTTCTTTCCACCCGCAAACCGAAGGTTAGTCAGAGAGAGTAATTTAGATTCTTGAAGATATGTTGCGGTGTTGTATTCTTGAGTTCCAAGGCAGCTGGGAAAAGTATTTACCGCCGGTAGAGTTTTCCTACAACAATGGCTATCAGTTGAGTTTGAAAATGGCGCCTTGTGAGTCTTTGTATGGAAGTAAGTGCTGAACGCCCTTGTATTAGACCGAACTCGGAGAAAATCAAATACACGAGGTTGACCTAGTCAGAGAGACAAAAGAAAGAGTAAAAGTGATACGTGATTGTTTAAAGGCTACTTCAGATAGACAAAAGTCTTACGCGGATTTAAAATGGAAAGAGATTGAGTTTCAAGTCGGTGATAAGGTATTTTTAAAAGTATCCCCATAGAGGAAAGTCTTCAGATTCAGTAGGAAAGGCAAGTTAAGTCCACGTTTTATCGGACCATATGACATTACCGAGAGGATAGGACCGGTAGCCTATCATTTGGCTTTTCTATTTGAGTCGAAAAAGATTCATGATGTATTCCACGTATCTATGTTGCGTCGTTACCGATCAGACCCCTCGCATGTGATTGTACCAACAGAGGTTGAAATTTAACCGGACATGACTTATGGTGAAGAGCCGGTTAAGATTTTAGACCGAGAGGTCAAGAATTTGAGAAATAAAAGTATTACACTTGTGAATGTATTGTGGCAAAGACATGGGGTAGAAGAGGCTACATGGGAGCCCGAGGAAGCTATGAGAAACCAATACCCGAACCTTTTCACTGGTAAGATTTTCGGGGACAAAAATCCTTAAGGGGGAGAATTGTAACAGCCCGATTTTGGGGCTAGTCAAAATAGCGATTTTGAAACCACAAATTCGAGGTTAGAGAAAATTATTTTTATAATTGTTTGTGTTATAGCATGATTATATGCATGCATGAAAATATTGGTGAAGTAATTTTAGTGATTGCATGTTTAATTTTGAAAAAGAATTAAATCGCGTAAAGTGCGAAAGTTTTATTTCTACAAGCTAAGGGTGTCAAATAGCTATAGAATATTAAACTAGGGTCCTTAAAGTGCAATTAGACCCTTAAGGTAGAGTGGTCGGCCATAGGGGACAAGAAATGTCAAAATTGGTTAAAGTAGGTGAATTAGGTGACTTAATTGAAGGAAATAAATAAAATAAAGAGAAAGATGATATCACCTTTCACCTTCATCTTCTTCCACCGAAAATATCAGCTAATGAGGGGTTTTGGAAGACTAAAATTTTCAACAACTTCTCACCCTTGCAAGTAAGTGATTTTGGTGGTTTTTCTTGATAATTTTTGTACTTTTAGAGCCCTTGTAGCTTAAGCTAGCTAATGAGGGGACTATTTTGTAAAATGGTTGAAAGTATAGGGTTTTTCCATGAGAACATTAGTGTTGTTGTTGAATCTTTTTGGAAGAAAATGAAACCTGGTTGTTAAATAAACAACTTTTGTGAAAGGAGTTTTCATGAAAACATCTAAAAATGACCTTTTTGTAAAGGTTGTAAAATATGTGGTAAATGTGTAAAATAATTGGTATTGTGAGTTGCTATAAGAGTAATAAATGTTCAACTGGGCTTGTTAAATGAAGAAATTTGATTAGAATCAGTTTACAAGCCTAGGGGCAAAACGGTAATTTTTTCAAAATAGAAACTTTGAAATGTTTTGAATAATATGGTGAATTAATAAGTGAATTTGTTATTATAGATCAAGAAAAACAGAGTTCGGACTTAGACCGGGGGAAAACTAAGATAGTGGACTAAATCAAGATAGTCACCCAAATTTTTGTATATCGAGGTAAGTTGTATGTGAATAATACAACTCTATTATTATTATGCATATAACCATTGATATTGCATAATATGATCGATTATTGCTATGAATATTGTTGACATCTATTAAGATGATGAAGAGTGAGGAAATCCTTAGATAAACACCATGAATGAGTGATTATTGGTGGGCTGTATGCGATATCGCAATGTTATTCATAGTTGGTGGGCTATGTGCGATGCCACCATATTTATTATTGTTGGTTGGCTATTCGTAAAACCACCATGGATATATGATTATTTGGTGGGCTGTATGCGATACCACCGTGTTATTTATTATTGGTGGGCTGTGTGTGAAACCACCTTGTATCCGGTATTATTCCGAAGTATTCATAGAGAAACTTTAACTAGGTGAATTTACATGTGATTACGTGATAAAAATTGTAGTGTATAAATGCATGCTAATGTGAACAATGTTTAGGATATATATATTTGAGATGTGGTGAGATTTGAAATGAGCATGAATTATGCTGTATGATTAGTAAGGATGGAAATGAGTAAGTGATGCCTTTGCTTATATGAGAAGTGTAAGCAAGTTTATAATATGTAATGAGTATGATGTTGCACGGTAATTGTTGTTGATTGTTTACATGCGACTTACTAAGCTTTATGCTTACTCCCTTCCTTTTCCATTTTCTTGTAGTTTCGCCAAGCTAGCTCGAGGATTCGAAGGATGTCGGAGCTCGTTTCACACTATCAAGCTATTTTTTTGGGTATAGTATAGTTAGATTGAGCATTTTGAGTATGGCATGTATAGGGACTTAGTATTTGGTTGCATGTCATATTGTTTTGGCCAAATGTGTTGGCTTAGTTGAAGATGAATTCTTTTGTATACAGCCATGGTTGATGGCTATTTCTTATTAATATATGAAAATGATGACGAATTTCATGGAAGTGTAAAGTGCATGGTTGAGAAATTGGTATGTTATTGTATGAATGGGTAGGTTATTGATGTGGTTATTGTGGTACAAGTAAGGGTGGCAAAGGCTTGGTAGATAGCCTTGTTACTGTCCACACGGGTAGACACACGGGAGTGTTCTAGGCCGTGTGCGACACACGGTCTGCCCCTTGGGCGTGTAGTTAGGCAGTGTGTCCCCCTGCACCTTAAGTTGGCAAAATAGAACACCCAGTAGCAACCACACGGCCTGAGGCACGGCCGTGTGTCTCAACCGTGTGGAATACAAGGCCATAGGACATGGGCGTGTGCCCAAGCCATGTAAAGTCTGCACCTAAACTTAGGAATTTAATTCGCCACACGGTCTAAGGACACGGGCGTGTGCCTTGGCCGTGTGACCTTAATAGGTTGATGACGTCAGAAATAGAATGTCAAGGTTTTTGCACATGAGCTAAGACACGGACGTGTCTAGGCCGTGTGAAGGACACGGGCGTGTGTCCGGCCTTGTGAAAACTCCTGTAGGTTCGAATTGAGAAATAAATCTACACGGGTGTGGAACAAAGGCATGTGATATGTCGCATGGGCGTGTCCTTTCTTCCACACAGGCATGTGGAGTGTTTGATGAGAATTTTTTTTTAGTTTTTCCAGAGATCTTCTAAAGAACTCGGTTGCGTTCTGAACCATTTCTAAAGTGTGTTTTGGGCCTCGTAAACCCATATTGAGGATTTTGAGTTGAATATTGAAAAGTTTTAAATTTGAACAAACTTTTATGGATTGTGAATAAATATTAGTATGTGTTTTAGGAAGGTAACGCCTCGGGCCCTGTGCCGGTGTCAGTTACGGGCAAGGGGTGTTACATGCTTCAAGTTCCAGACATATAGTTTGGCTAAATTTTTTAGACTTGTTTATAAGAAAATGAAACCTTGTAAACAATGGAGGAGTTAAGGGTGCAGGCAGTGGCGTCGGCCCCCTAAAATAATTTTTTTTCATTTAAATTTTTTATAATTTATAAAATTTTAAGTTACTAATGGTAAAATTGCATTTTGGCCCTTAAAATTAATAAAAATTTTATTTTATTATTTAAAAATGATAAAGATGTAATTTATTAAAATGGTGAAATTGTATTTTTACTTTCATAAAAATATAAAACTTAATTTCTGCCTAAAAAAAAAATTTCTGGCTCTGTAAGTACATTAACACATTACAATTGAGTTGAATTCCTAATTCGTTGTACAATTTAGCTATTTCTGTTAATTGTTTTTTTTTTTTTTTTTTTTTGCAAAGAACATAAAGCATAAAGAAGAAGCATTATTTTCTTTATAAATAATGAAATAATGTAATAAATTTCTTAAAATCATTTCAACTATTATTATCTTTAATTGATATGTTATTTAATAAATAATTTATATATTCATATTTAATTATTTGTTATCATTTTCACAATGATATATGTACTCAATAAAAAATTTTAAATAATTATTTTTTGCTTGAAAATTTAGTTTTATACAGAAATTATATAAATAAAAAATTAAAATATCATAGAGAATAAAGAAATCAAATATTGATTTATGTAGATAATTTTACATTCATATGCTTTGAAATTTACATTAAAGTTTTAGTAAAAATTTTCAAAACAATAAATCACATATAATTGCATTTAAACAATATTTAGCAATATTTGTTTATCAATAATCGGACCTTATGACATACCAACTATATCCGACTCAGTTCAAACAACTAATAAGGTAAGCAATTTTCGATTTATTATAAACATCATTCAAATCATATTTAATCATATCCAAATAATCCATAAATTTACAAAATCATCATATAAAAAACATATATCAACTCAATTTCATACCAGTTATCACATATCAATCAAATCATACAACTTTCTATTTTATTCAATTTAGTCTCTATCTCAATATTCAATCTAAACCATAGTTGTTCAATTCAATAATCAAATAAGGAATCACCTTGATAATATATTATGTAAAATAACATGAATATACAGTAATTAAATTGGTCCAAAATCATAGAAATACAAACCGAAATTTTGAGCTATTCGTCGTCGACTATTGATTTTCCTTTCCCTCTCGATGATTTCGTGTGAACGTTAGCTAAATAAAATCATAAAACATATAATGTTAACAAAATCTATTCAAACCAAAACCAAAACCAAACACAAAATTAAACATATTTCATAATTTATTCAATTTAGTCCTTAAACTCGAGACAAACATAACTTTCAATCCAAAGCTTTGGATAGAAATTCGATTTCCAATTTAAGGATCTCCTATTTCTTATTCCTACTAAAATTTCACATCAATTTTATATTTTATTCAATTTAGTCCCAAATTTACAAAATTATCAATTAAGCTTTACAAATTAGTTCTTTTTTAAAAAAACTAAGCTTAATTTCTATCAATTTAACACCTAAAACTTTCAATTTTCAAGAATGGCATCTCATAAAAAATTCACTAATTTTTCAAATTGATCATTGAGTTAGCTTAATCAAGCTTCCAAGATTAAAAAAATTATAAAAATCAAAGAAAAATGACTAGGGACTTACTTGAAATAAAAGCTCAAACGCTTAAAACCCTTGGATATGGCTTTTTTCCTTACTTTTTTTTTCTTTAATTTGGTTGAGGTAGATGAGTTTCTCTCTCTTTCTATCGAAATCTAGTTTATATAGTACGATTAATTAGTTAATTAAGTAAATTAATCTTAATTTAATTAAATAAACCTTAATTTGTTTAAGTTAATGGCCATTTCATTTCATCGTTCACTAACAAACATTTAAACTTGGTTTAATTGTAGTTTTGAACATTTGGTTAATTGCAATTTTCGTAACACTCTTTGCCCAACCTGACCGACAGGTACAAGCTACGAAATGCTACAATCATTGTCGGAGCAACTGCGGATAATTTCACAATAAAACCTTCATTGCACATCATCTGTCATACAATCAACAACAATACAACAATGAATATTGTGAACATTCTTCTTCAGGTCTTATATGGGCATACAAATGCTTTAAAGTCAACCCGAGATCGAATTCAGACCTTTTTGCCATATTCTTAAAATTTCAGATCAAATATATCATAAATAAATTCTAAAAATATTGATAAACCGTAATATATACATATTTTAATCCCACATTTAGCATACTTTTGGATGATTTAAGCCTTGAATTGTGGAATTTGGTGCTCTTAATCCTTTGTTTTCATGTTTTATACTCAGGAGAGCAACGGATGATGAAAAGAACGAGAAACGGGCCCAAAACAGAGTAAATGGGTCATATCACAAAATCGACACGGCCTTGGCCCAAGACCACACGGTCGTGCCTCATCAACAAACCCGAACACGGCCTGGCCACGACTTACACGGGCGTGTGCCATGGGCGTGTCCCTGATGTGAAAAAGAAGAGTTTCATTCGGATTAGGGTACTTAGAGGCAAAGAAAGCCATTCCAAAAGCCTATATAAATACCCTAGAGGCCAATCTTCAAGGGCGCGTCCTATTAGGCCGAAGAACCGAGATAGAGAGACCAGAATTGTGGGATTTACTCAAAGAAACCAGTTGATTCATCTCAAGAAGCCGGAGTTATACTCAAGACGGAGGATATTCTCTTCAAATTCCTTAAAGGAGTTTTAGGGTTTTTCTTATGTTTTGTTTTATATTTTCTTCTGAGATGTATTCTTTTATTATTATTATGAACTAAACCTCTCAAATACCTGAGGGGGATGAAACCTAAGAAAGATCTTGTTATTGTTTTCTAAACTATATGATAAATACTTGATTTGTTCTTAATTATGTGTTCTTAATTCTTGTTTTAATATTTCAAGATATTGATTCAAGTATTGATGTGCTTAGGAAGAGGAGGAATAGACCCTGTCTAAGAGTAGGTCAAACATAATTAAGCGGAGTTGATCGTAACCCTAGAGATAGGATGACGAAAACCTATCGGATTAGGGTCAAACCTAATATGGGAGTCCATAGATCGAGTTAATGCAATTCTAGGGGTTTTAATTAGAAAGAGATTTCAATTAATCAACCTAGGGTTAGACGTTAGTAGCCTCGAGAGAAGTATTAATATAAATTAGGGAATCCTAGGGATCAAGTCAAGTGAATAAATCGTCTGGTTCAGAGTTAAATAACAAGTGAAGATTAGGTGGATTCTTCCTCGGGTATTGTCTTAATCAATTGGTTTTTCCTACAAGTATTTTCTCCAATTCATTCTCTTTGTCTTTGCATCTTTAGCTTAATTAATTAGTTAATCTTAGATTAAATAATTCCCTTAATTTTTAGGCTAAACAATAAAAAGAAAGTTAGTATTAGTAATTTTAGTTCCTTTGGGTTCGACAATCCAGCCTTGCCACTAAGCTATACTACTGTTCGATAGGTGCACTTGCCTCCATCGTTGTAATAGTTAGTTTCTAGGCTCGATCATTCTCTTTATAAATTTTTAAGACTCTAACACACGATCAAATATTAAATCATGTCAGAAACACCCAAATGCAATGATACACAAATAAATATGAACCTTGATCGAACTTATGAAAGCTCTTTTGGTGACCCGGGCACAAATCAGGACCAAATTGCAAAGTTTTGAAAGTTGGGCTCCACGTCATGATGTCACTACGTCCACATCGTGATGTCGCCAAACAATTTGTCACATCATGACGTCAGGCCACACAACATTGTGACGTCACAAACTGTTGATCGACATTGCGATGAGGGATATTTCACGTCGTGACAATAACCCTGCTTTTGGTAAATTTTGGTCATTTGGAACCTATTTCATGTCAAACCAAACCAATAGCTCATTTGATGCATAAATGCTCACTTAAACATGCACTAAACCAATCCAAAACATATACCAATGCATCCATTTAACCCTTCACAAGGTCATCCAAGCCATTACACATCAATTAGAACTTTACTAAACATAACAACCTATGAAATCATCAATTATTCAAACATTTGATACCCCTCAATAGCATCATTTTGCTCAACCATTTCATGATCAATACAATTACTCATATGCTTCAACTATAGCTTAACATATTTCCAAAAATGCACACTTTTATACACAACATATTACCATTCAAGTTAAGCATCACTTAAGGTCCAAAATCATCATCATTCAAGATAAACACATATACCTAACAATGCCTATATACATGCTACATAACCAAATTCAGAATGTTTTAAAATCTACCAAGTCAGAAGATGGATAATGTAAGCTTCGAGGTGATCCGATTGAAGCATTCCACAAACCAAAGATCTACAAGGAAAGTGAGACAACTTGTAAGCATTTTCAATGCTTAATAAGTCCATACGAAATTTATTTAACTTAGCTTAACATTTCAACAATTTATACAATTATAACAGATTGATATCTAACATGGCATCTTTGGCAACCTTACACTTGCATAAGCATTTCAACAAATATATCAAATGGGTTAGTTCGTTTACAAGTCATGAACTCATAAAACAATCATATAAACATTTAACATTCCATCATATGACATATACCAACTAGTTCATTTTCAATTTATAACATATGCATATAATTTCATTCATATATATGTTTTCATTCCAACCATTTTATTTTCATGTATTACCATTTTCATTTCTATCTTTCGCTCAGAGAACTGAAATAAATTGAACTTAGATACTCGAGACTGATTTGATTACATATGGGCTGATAACAGTAGCTTCGTATCAAGGTTGCTAAGATTTGCTTGGTTCAGTGTTGCTAACACTAGCTTCAGAGAATCCACAACATAGTTGGACCTAAAGTCATCGAATTAATCCTGATTACAACACTCGTTTTCCTTTTGAAACTCTAATGGCATGTCATTCATATCTCAATCATTTATTAAGATCACAAGGGCTTTAATACCATTTTTGTATCAATTCAATATCTCAATAAAAGTTTATACATATCGTCTAATCCATATAAATATTTATTTACCATTCTATACCTCGTATAAATTCATAGTTGTCGTATAATTCATACTTTACAGTTTAGTCCTTTAGATGCCAAAATCACTAGAATTACACATTTATATATATAAACTAAATAGTATAATCTCACAATTCAAACATAATATAATACAATATAGCAAGTTCCATATGAAATTACCTGAGAAAAAGCCACAAACAAAGTATAAGGGACTAATCCACAATTTTTCATTTTCTTTAATTATCTTCCGATTGATTCAAATCCCGATATATAATAATTCATTTTAATTTATCAATTCTAAACATATTTTAACAGCCTATTATAAACATATATCAATTCATTTTCATTTTTAGATGTCCCCTAATTTTTATATTTTATTCAATTTAGTCCCTAAAACCAAAATAACTATATCTTTTACATTTAAGCTTTGTTTTTCAATCTAATTTCAATTTCATCCTTCTATAACCCTCTATCATCTATAATTACATAAATTCTATATAAATTTTGAAATATTTACACTTTAATCCCTATGTTCAAAACTAACAATTTTCACTTTACAAATTATTTTTTTCATATCTAAGCTTAAAATATAACTATTTAACACAAAAACTTCAAGCATTCATCAATGGCATCATTTGTAAACTTTTAAATTTTTGGAAATTGACACACTGATTAGCTAAATCAAGCTCCCCAGATCTCAAAAACATAAAAAATATAAGAAAAGGACTTGATTAAACATACCAATTAGGGATCGAAGCTTTGAAACCCATGGAAGTTTTTCCTATTTCCCTTCAATAGTGGTTTTGATGTTGGATGGTAAAGATGAAGACATCTCTTCTCTTTCCTTCCATTTTATAATCCTTTTCTTTTATTTTTAACATGTTATATTTATTTAATTTTAATTATAACTTTAACAATACTAATATTTACAATATTTTAACTTACCGTCCACTATCAAGTTTAAACATGGGTATATTTGCTATTTTAGTCCTTAAAGCAATTAAAATTTTATAGTAATTAACTTTTATCACTTTTATAATTTAGTCCTTATACCCTAATTAGTCACCAATTCGACGAAATTACATATCCAAAATTCAATTCATCTATATAGTAACTCCGTAAATATTTAATAAAAACATTTATGAGCTCAGTTTACGGAAACAAGGTCTTAATACCTCATTCTCCATCACCACTGAATTTAGGGTCGAAACATTTGTACCTTAACTAACTATCCAATTAACAAAATCATCAAACCAAAATTCAATATAATACTAAAATTAACTCGTAAATATTATTAATATTTACGGACTCGATTTTCGAAGAACAGGGTTTCGAAACCACTATTTTCAGTACCACTAAAAAATAGGTTGGTACAATTTAAGTCCCCAAGCCATTTCCTAATTAAAAATCTATAGCAATTGGACTTTACAATTTAGCCCTAGGCCTTAATTAACCACAATTTCAATCAAATTGGCCATTCAAAATTTAATTCACCTATATAATGACTCCGTAAATACTTTTACAGAATCGATTTTCGGAAATGTAAAATTTTAACGATTTTGCCCCTAGTAAAATTTTGATGATTTTGTCCCTTGTAAAATTTTGAGAAAATATGTTCAATATTTCACAACTCAACATCTTCACTATGACCAAATGATTTATTTTCACTTTTGAGCTTCAAAATAGTCCAAAAATATAAACTCATTCTTCCGATCATTTTTTAGTAATCCATATAGGATTGCAAATAGATCATTTCCATTTTTCGAAACCTACATTCATTTCCGAATGACTCCATTTCTCCATTTCAGAGAAAACCATAATCGTTCCTAAATGTTCCCATTTCTCTTTTCCTATTCATTTCGTTCATTTCTATTCAAACATCCAATTCATTTTTAGTTTCAACGAGCTAGCAGAAGGACCGATTGGACATACGTAGTTGAGACTCAAATGATTTATAATTAAGTTTCGGCTTTTTACCTATTAATTATAAACTCATTTAGTCACAAAGTCATTCCACTATAGTATCGTGACTAAGTTCTCCCCAATGATATACCATTACAAAAGCAACTACTCAGTGCTAGTCCAATGACCTTGTCATAAGTGTGTTACCCTCATAGTATATCATTGATCTTTTTGGGATAATATTTGTTCTCTCAATATAATCCTATTTTATCTCATGGTAACCATTACATCTTCCTTCACAAAAATTCAATCACTATCAAATAGTGATCAAGTCATCCAACACAAAGACAGACAACTCGTAGCCACGTTTACTTTTCATCAACCATGTAATGCCAATGAGAGGATATCATTTACGCATGTTTTGGGCTACGAATTCCACTATTGTGAATGATGCTACATACTACAGAAGTCGTACACCCAACGCACTAACTTTTGGCTCTTTATCTATTTGAACTCAGGCTTTTACTTACACCAAAGTGTACGAGTCACGCATACATAGTCCGCCATCCACTCAGGATTTAGTTATGTCTAGACCTGATCATGGGTCGGGCCACCCAGCCTGGCCTGAAGGCCCGCCTAGAATGTGGGAGGGTTTGGGCAAAAATATAGGCCCAAAAAATGAGCTTAGACAAAAAAAATAAGGCTCGTTTAAAAAATGGGCTGGGCCACGGGTAAGGCATTTTTGGCCCGAGCCCGATCCGTCCCGGCTCGAATCCAATAAATGACAAAAAAATCTACTTTTCTTAATATTATTTTCTTTTTGTTTGCTCCCTATTTTGCTATCATTTTACTATTATGTTGCTACTATTTTGTTGTTATTGTTTGGATATTGTATAAAACTTATTTTATTGTTAATTTTATTATTATTTTAAAGACATTTGTTAATTTTGTTATTATTTTAGAGACATTTGCTTGTTAAGTTGTATCTATCTTAGTGTTATTTACGTATACATATTTTTTAAAATTTATTTTCAATTTGTTGGGAAATATTTATTTTGATGTTTTTAGTATTTTTGATGTATTATATATATTTTTTTAAATTATATAAAAATAATATAAAAATTAATATTGACGGCTCAGGTCGAGCCTGGGTTTTAGCATTTTTATCCGGGTCGGGCTTGGGCAAAATTTTAGGCCCATTTTTCGGGCCAAGCCAGGCCCAGGCCTAACAAACGAGCCTGAACTTTTAGCTAAGCCCGGCCTGGTCCATGCTCACCTCTAGTTATGTCACATTATGAACATCACGAGTGAATAAACTCATAAATGAATTCAGGATCTATTCTGCTTGGGTCTTATCCGATGTACTGCTAATCCAGTCAGTCACATCTATGCCTCTATCTTCTAGGAGCCATCGCTTCAATGCCCAAGACAAGGCATCTCCCCAATTGGACTTGATAGACAACATATTAGTCTTTCAATTGGTTTTCCCATTTCCAATTAGACTAAGGACATGTTTAGGTTTGTCTACTAATCTAATTTGTCTTTCTGTACTACGATCTGACCACGTAATACCGCTTAGTATTGGTTTAAACAATAGGCAACCAATGAGCAACATTTGCTCCTATTTTGCTTTAATTGTAAAAATCATTTAAGGATAATAATACAAAGTATATTAATGCAATTTATGAATAATTTTATTAACCAATCTATTTGAAAATTTACAAGTGTACTTAGACGAAAATACTACACTTAGGGCACCAGATCCAACATAGTGACAAGTGTAAAGTTGGTTGGGTGGTGGGGAAATTTATCAGTGCTTTTCATTGAATGAAGCATCAGTTCTTAATTCAAAAAAAAAAAGATCGGTTGTACATTCTAATTATGATAATGTTTCCATTTTTAATTGCAAAAGTATAATAATTTATCAAATATTTTTGTATTTATCAAAATCATAAGGACTTAAAAGACAAATAAAATAGTTTCTGATTGAGTCTTAGCTCGATTGGAATCGGAATCATTGCCAGTGTAGGAGGATTTGGGTTCAAGTGCACCGAAGTGCATTATCATCCTATTTAAGAGTTGAGAAGGGGTTGTGGGTAGTATATCAAAAAGAATAGATATGATAAGAACCTATAATGAGATTAATGTTAAAAAGTAAAATAATTTTTGTAATTACACACATTATCGTTTCTTTCTAATTTATTGAATGAATTACGATAGCTTACATATTACAAATATGGGTTTAAGTAAAATATTTTAAAATTTCACTAAATTTGAAGTACACTGAATCACTATAAATGAATTTTAAATATATAAAACTAAATGAGTTTATTAAAAAGATATATGACCCTATTATATTTTAAAATTTTTTGTCATTAAATCTATATGTCTAAATAAGTAAAAAGAAAGGAATTTTAATTAGTAAAAAACATTCATATTTGTATGGAAATCAATATATTCAATTAAAATGTATAAATCGTGATTTGAAACTTACCTAATAGTGTCTAAATTTCTTCTCTCTCTTTTTTTTGAAATAAAAGGTGAGGTTGTTTATTAATGAAAACCACAACGTATCATACAAAGACATAGACAGAAAACTAACAGTAAAAAAAAAACAAAGAAAACCCTAAACAAGAAAAAGATAATAGCTACTACCTCCTACCCACAACTAAAGTAAAAAACGAAAGAAAACCTAGCCACCTCTATTGAGCCTTATCCTTGTAAATCAAGGAAACTGTTGAAATGCCCAGCTCCAGACTAAGAGAAACCCTGCCATCTCTCCCGAAAGTAGACTAGATAAAGGTCTACGTCTCTAGCCACAACTCGCCTTAACTGAGAAACACAACCAATGAGACACCAACCTTAGCTTCCAGTTACACTGTTACCAAGCCTAGATCTGAAGTACCGGTCCCCTTAACCATCATTATTGTGGAGAAATCACTCATCCAGTAGGCAACGACTTTACATGCACCAGACCACGGATGGTGACGAAATCGTCCTCAACCCACCAAGATTCACACTGCCAGTTAAAGCCTTCCTTTTCCATAAGGTGAGGGGCTCTGTTTCCAAGGCAATGAATATGCTGGAAAAGATATGCTTGAAATTTGGAGACTAACAAATTGGCTTTCCAAATTAACATGTTGATGCCAGATCTATCAGTGACAGTGGACTCCATCTTTGTAATTACACACAGCGCATTACCTTTGAAGTCAACCCTCCAAAAACCCATTTCCTTCGTAAACAATAGCAGGTCAAGACAAGCCCAAATCTCGACCACAAGCGGAGTTGAAAAATGCGTTTTTCAAAAATAAGCCGCCCCCAACAACTCGCGACTATCTCAAATGATAACCCTAACACTCGTAGCACCAACCCCCTAAAGAAATTAGCATCAAAATTGACACTTACAAAGGGTTCTACTGATAGCATCCACACCCTTATTTGAGGTATCGCCTAATGTTTCGAAGCACTAAAAATTTGATCCAACTATCTGGCATAACCCTAGATGAAGGTAAGAATTTCTGCTATTGACTGCCTTTTACCGTCATGGATTAGCATATTTCTAGAGAACCAGGGGGCCCAAACAGTAATAACGAATAGTTGTTGTTGTTTTAGATTAATGGTAGGGAGCAAATTTCAAACCCACGTAAACATAGAGGCACCAACCGGATCATGTGGCCAATAGAATCCCCACTCCTTCCAGACACAAGCCACTAAAGGACAATCTTAGCTGGCATGCAAAGAAGTCTCAATTGCTGCTCCATATCGAGGGCATATCGAGTCCGCACGCAAACGCCGCATGTACAAATTGGAATAAGTGGCAACGTAATTATGTAAAAATTTCCAAAGTGTAATTTTAGTTTTCTCTAGGATATGCGTATTCCATAAAGTACGAAATAGGCATCTCATAGTTACTATCATTTGTACAAAGTAAGTGAGAAACCATCGGACCAGCTTTCGACACCTTTGTCCCTGTCACTAAACCGTGTCTAGTCACCATATGAAGTAAGGAAAAGAGGCCTTCACTGCAAAAGAGGAACAAAAGAGGGCTTAATGGGCTACCCTATCAAAGCCCTCAAGTCGACACTACATGCCCACGAGCCTACCCATTAACCACCACAAAATAAGTACCTGACCGCACATATCTCATTATGAGTTTCAATTGTAAACATTATGATGTGGTAAATCATCAATGTGTCACTCTATTATTGGTGACAAATGTCATGCTCAAATTTAAAATTTAAAAGTTTCCTTACTTGAGATAATTTATTAGTGGACCTTTCCCACCATATAAGCAATGGTCCCATCCAATTATATAATGCCATGTAAGATTCTTTTTACATGTTATTGATGACTAAGAAATTAAAAAAATTCTGTTATCTCCAACCTTCAACCATTATGCATCAAACTCTAGAGAATCATCAAAGTTTGTTTTTTCTTTGTTTTTTCTTTATTTTCATTTATAGATCTTAAAGTATAGGAAGAAGAAAAAATTATAACCACCAAGATTAAGACCCAAAATACTGATCTTTCGTCCAAATAAAACATTCTACTTTCCCTTCACCTTCACTTATCATTGTCCTATTCCATTTCAAAATGATTCCCCTTGCTTCGATTTTCCCTTTGATTTAAAGGACTGGAGAATGGAAATTCGAGATATTAGGCAAATTACGAAAATTAAGGATTTGGTTTAGGGTTAACAGGGGTTTGATTTTAGGCTTAGGGTTATGAAATAACTGAGGATTTTAGATTTGGTAATTTACATAAATTAGGGATTAGGGATTTTGAAAATTAGAGTTTTGGCTTCAAAAAAAGCAAATTAACATAATAGAATTTTGTTTCTTTCTCAAATCCGATCACAAATTTGTAATACCCCTAACCCGTATCCATCACCGGAATAGGGTACGAGACATTACCGGAACTTACAGAACTAATCTCCATTTATCCGAACCAAGTACCATTTATTTATCAAAAAATTTATTACATCCCTTAGATGGGCTTTCGAAACCCAAATTATGCATCGAAACCAGACCGGAACCAAATAAGAATCACAGGGAATTTTCGCAAAATCTAAAAATTATACTTACTCTAGCCATGCCAATAGCTAGGTTACAAACATCCATTTCCATGTACACATTGGTATTTAGTCTATACATGACATTCTTTCAAAATAAGTCATTTTCATATACCAAAAGATATGGGTTGATAATGTGATAAGGCTCTGACTAATCTCCGAGGGCAAAGGAGAATGGGGTAAGCACATGGTGCTTAGTAAGTTCATGCAACAAGAATTATACTTGCCATACTTATACATCCATCATTTAACAACACAAACACACATCCAATTCACAAACATTTACCTATCACATACAAACTCAACTTTTGAATTAGTTAAGCAACATCATATAAATTCAATACAAAGATAAATGATTGATGAGCTCATCAATTCAATACAAAGATAAATTCAGTGATCCATCGAAGTCCATTTCATTCAACCGAGATTTATTTCCCCTTTTTGATTGTGAATTATCAAATTTTTTTCTTCAAATATCATACAATGAACATCCAAACCATATTCACATCAATAAACATACATTACAGGACTTTAAGAATATACTTCAAGTTACACAAACTTACTCGTACAATTTGTAGTAGTTGTAGAGATTTTAGGGACTATTCGGCAACTTTTTCCTTCCCTCGTTTATCTTCAATTTCTTGATCTATAATATAAAATTTTCCATTTATCGGCATCTAATTTTAATCTAATTTATTTCACACTTTATACCTCTTAATTTTTGAAATTGCATATTTACCCCAAATTTACAGTTTTTACAATTTGGTTCCTACTCAATTAACCCCCCCCCCAATTGAGTTGATTTTTCCTCAAGTAACACTTTATTCTATCATCTTAAACTACTTGACAATCTTTGGAAATCAGAATTTCAGCATCAAACCCTAATTCCAAACTTTTTTACAATTAAGTCCTAAAAGTCAATTTCTACTAAAAACATTTAGTAAATCCATCTTTTAATAAAATTGAAACTTCAAATCCATATTTATTCATCATAAACTTTCAGTACTCAACCATGGTAACTTTCAATTTCATCCATAGAATCAAAAACTAATGAACTTAATAGTAAGACCTAGTTGTAAAAGTCTTAAAAACATAAAAATTACAAGAAAAAGGCAAGAATTAACTCAATTGATGCAAAAATTATGAAATACTAGCTTAAAGAACCCCTCCTATGGCGTTTTGGCTGATGAGAATGAAGAAAAATCAAAACAAATCTTGATATTTCCACTTTAGTCTTAACTTTATTTAGTTAATTATGCAATATTCCAATTTTGCCCTTAAATCATCAATTTTCTTGCTGATTTCATGCCCTTGCCGTCCAGCCCAAATAATTTTGGGTCTAATTGCCTTTTAAATCATTTCTCATTAGACATTTAAGCTATTTAATCAGTCTAATTTCCTTTTAAATCATTTCTGATTAGACACATAATTTATTTAATCATTCTAGCAACTTTTACACCTTTTTCAATTAGTCCTTTCTATTTAATTGACTACCCAAACGTTAAAATTTTCTAACGAAATTTTAATACCACAATATCAACATTTCATAAATATTTATAAAAATATTTTTGACTCAATTTTATGAGATCGAGGTCTCGATACCTCCTTTTTACCCAATTTTGTAATATTTATTTTTAATTAACCACTAAATCGGTAAAATTTTTCTATCGATATTTTCATACGACTTTCCTATCATATTAATATTCATGCAATAATTTTTAAAATAAATATTCTTTTTAAATCAGATTTCTGGTTACAAAACTACTATTCCGATAACCCTGAATTTAGGCCATTACAACTCTTCCCCCTTTAAGGATTTTCGTCCTCGAAAATCTTACCAGTAAAGAGGTTTGGGTATTGTTTAGTAAAGAGGTTTGGGTATTATTTTTTCATTGCCTCCTCTGGTTCCCATGTTGCTTCTTCAATCCTGTGCTTTTTCCATAGTATTTTTACTAAATTTAACTTTTTGTTTCTGAGCTCCTTTGTCTCCCGTGCCAAAATTTTGACTAGTTATTCACTATAAGTCATATCAGGCTGAATTTCAACCTCTGTCAGGGAAATAACATGTGATGGATCTGAGCAATAGCTTCATAACATAGATACATGAAATACAATATGAATTCTGTCAAAATCTGGTGGTAAAGCTAACCGATAGGCAACCGATCCAATCTGTAATCTCGTATGGCCCGATGAACCGTAGGCTCAATTTACCTTTTCGACTAAATAGGAGTACTTTCTTCCATGGTGATACTTTTAAGAATACATTGTCACCGACTTGAAATTCAATCTCTATTTATTTCAGGTCGGCATAGGATTTTTGACGATCAAAGGCTGCTTTCAAGCTATTTCGAATCATTTTTACTTTATTTTTGGTTTCTCAAATCAAATCAGCCCAATATAACTTTTTCTCGCTAAGCTCTGTCCAATACAATGGAGTTCTACATTTTCTACCATACAAATCTTCATACGGAGCCATTTTAATACTGGACTGATAACTGTTATTATAGGCAAATTCAATTAAAGGCAAATACTTTTCCTAGTTACCTTCAAATTCTAGTACACAACATCGAAGCATGTCCTCCAGTAACTGAATTACTCGTTCAGATTGGCCATCTGTCTGAGGATGAAAAGCAGTGCTAAAATACAACTGGGTACCCAGAGCTTATTGTAACTTGTCCAAGAAACGAGACATAAATCGGGGATCTCTATCAAAGATAATGGAGATTGGCTCTCCATGTAGCTTGACAATCACAGATATATACAGTTCAACCAATTTATCTAAAGAATAATCCATACATACCGGGATAAAATGTGCTGATTTTGTTAATCGATCAATGATCACCCAAATGGCATCTTTCTTCTTCGGTGGCAATGGTAATCCCGACACAAAATCCATAGTAATTCTTTCCCATTTCTATTCCGGTATAGCAATTGGATGGAGTAATCTCGAGGGTACCTGATGTTCTGCTTTGACCCGATTGACATATCAGACATATTGATACAAACTCGGAAATATCACGTTTCATACCTGGCCTCTAGTACATCTTCTTCAAATCATTATACATTTTATTACTTCCCAGATGTATGGACATAATACCACTGTGTGCCTCATGTAAAATCTTCTGTACAAACTCTGAATTCTTCGGTACACATATTCTACCACTGAATAATAAATAAACATTAGTCCCAATCTAACATTCGGAACCATTACATGACTCACATTGTACCTGTTTAGCCTATAACTTCTAATCATTTTTCTAAGCTTCACATATTTACTGTAAAAATGTCAGTTTAACTCTCATCTCAGCTATGACTAAACCATCATCAATCAAAGATAATCGGGCATTCATAGCTCACAAAGCAAACAGATATTTTTGACTTAAAGCACCAACAACAACATTAGCCTTACCTGGATGGTAATCAATAATCAAATCATAGTCCTTTATCAATTCAAGCCACCTGCGCTGTCTCAAATTTAGATCTTTCTGTGTCATCAGATATTTTAGACTTTTATGAAGTATAGATATGACATTTCTCACCATACAAGTAATGCCACCATATTTTTAGTGCAAATGCAATAGCAGCTAATTTAATATCATACACCGGGTAATTTCTTTCATGTGGCTTAATGATAAACCGTAATAGTAACATATTTTAGGCCTATATTTAGCATGCTTTTGGATGATTTATCCCTTGAATTATGTAATTTGGTGCCCTTAATCCTTTAATTTCATGTTTTGTACTCAGGAAAGCACCAGATGATGAAAAGAACGAGAAACGGGCCCAAAACGGAGTAAATGGGCCATATCACGAAATCAACACGGCCTAGGCCCAAGACCACACGACCGTGCCTCATTCAACAGCCTCGAATACGGCTTGGCCACGACTTACACGGGCATGTGCCATGGGCGTGTCCCTGCTGTGACTAAGAGAAATTTCACTCAGATTAGGATACTCAGCGGCGAAGAAACACATTCAGAAGGTTATATAAACACCCTAAGTATAACCTAAAAGGGGAACCCAAGGCTTTAGTCAGGGGGCGTCTAGCTAGGCCAAAGAGGGCAGATTTGTGGGGATTTACTCGAAGATATCCAGTTGATTCATCTCAAGAAGCTGAAATCATACTCAAGACAGAGGATCTCTCCTTCAATTCCTTCAGAGGTTTTAGGGATTTCTTATGTTTTATTTTATCTTTTCTTCTGAGATGTTTTCTTTTATTGTTATGAACTAAACCCTTGGATACCTGAACAATATGATAAATATTTGACTTGTTCTTAATTATGTGTTCTTAATTCTTGTGTTGATATTTCGAGATATTAATTCAAGTGTAATGTGCTTAGGTGGAGGAGCAAAAGTCCCTACCTAAGAGTAGATCTAGCATAATTAAGCGGAGCTGATTGCACGCCTAGAGATAGGGTGACGATATTTTGCCGGATTAGGGTGAAACCTAATATGGGAGTCCATAGATCAAGTTAATGCAATTCTAAAGGTTTTAATTAGAAAGGGATTTCAATTAATCAACCTAGGGTTAGACATTAGTCGCCTCGAGAGAGGGATCGATATAACTTAGGGAGTCCTACGGATCAAGTCAAATGAATAAATCGCCTGGTTCAGAGTTAGATAACAAGTGAAGTCTAGATGGATTCTTCCTTGGGTATCGTCTAAATCAATTGGTTTTTTTCCTCAAAGTTATTTTCCCAAATTACATTCTTCTTTGTCTTAGAGTCTTTAATTCAGATGTAAGTTAATTTTAGATTAGATAAAAATTCATCTAATTCTTAGGCTAAATAATAAAAAGAAAGTTAGTATTAGTACTTTTGGTTCCTTTAGGTTCGACAATCCGGTCTTGCCTTAACTATACTACTGTTTGATAGGTGCGATTGCCTCACATTGTTGTCATAGTTAGTTTCCAGGTTCGATCATTCTTTATATAAATTTTAAGACTTTGACATCGCATAAAACAACGATCAACTTTTTGGCGTCGTTACCGGGGAACTGAAATATTAAGAAAGCTTGATTTTTACTGCTTTAGCCATTTTTATTTTTTTCAATTTACTTTTATTTCTTAGTTTGTTTTGTTTAACTTTGCTAATTTATTTTCTTTTATTCCTTTCAGGTACTTCTAGTTTATGTCTAGAAGGAACCCGACAGGACCCCTACTTTACGATATTAATGTTGAAGGTACCGTTCGCAGAAATTACAAAGAAATAAGGCGAAGCTTAAACTACATAGAAGAAGAGCAAGAAGCCGAAATCAAAACCACCGAAGACATGGCTGAGAATAATCCGCTACCTCTAGAGATGGCCGAAAATCATGCTCCTCGAACTATGTATAATTATGCTAAACCTAGTTTAACAGGAACTGAGTCAAGTATTGTTAGGCCTACTATTGCTGCAAATAATTTTGAACTGAAATCTAACACTATACAGATGATACAACAGTTTGTTCAGTTTGATGGTTTGCAGGATGAGGATCCTAATACACACTTAGCGAATTTTCTAGAATTCTGTGATACCTTTAAAATAAATGGCGTTTCTGATGATGCCATCCAACTTCGGTTATTTCCCTTTTCTTTGAGGAATAAAGCCAAACAGTGGCTGCATTCTCTTCCATGAGGGTCAATCACTACATGGGATCAAATGACCGAGAAATTTTTATTAAAATATTTTTCACCGGCTAAAACGGCCAAGTTGAGGAATGATATCTCTTCTTTTGTGCAGATGGATTTCGAGACACTTTATGATGCATGGGAGAGATACAAAGACTTGTTGAGGAGGTGCCCACACCACGGATTACATTTGTGGCTACAGGTTCAAACTTTCTACAACGGTGTAAACCCTTCAACAAGGCAATTAATCGATTCAGCAGAATGGCGGTACTTCTCGAACAATAAAACTCCAGCAAATTTTTACGAGTTTATAGAGAGATGTCATTGAATAATTATCGGTGGCAAGTTACAAGGACAAGGCCACCAAAGCGTATGGAGTTTTCAACCTCGACGCAAAGAAACCTACTATCAAATCAGTAGAGATGTTACATAAAAAATTTGATGGTTTTTACGGTTCTTCGCAGGTACATCCAGTTATGCAGGGCGACGCAAGTGGAGGCGTGGCAAATCCTGAGTACCCACCCTACGGACAGGGCATGGAGAGCGAACAAATGAACTATATGGGTAACAATTTTCGATCTAACAATAACCCTTATAGTAATACTTATAATCCAGGTTGGAAGAACCACCCCAATTTCTCATGGGGTAGTCAAGGAAATCAAAGGCAACAACCATCCTAAAACTTCCAACAATAGCCCTACCCACAGGAAAAGAAGCTGAACCTTGAAGTGATGCTAACAAAATTCATAACAGCCTTAGAAACACGTTTCCATAATATAGAAACACGTTTCCAGAATACTGAGACAACACTTAAAAATCAACAAGCATCGGTTCAAAGGATCGAGAATCAGTTAGGGCAACTTGCCAAGCAGATCTCTGAAAGACCATAAGGAAGCCTACCGAGCAACACTGAGACTAACCCAAAGGAGCAAATTCAAGCTATAATAGCTCAAGATAGTGAAGGGTTAGACAAGCCCAATTTAAGGAAAAAGAATGTGGTAGAAGAAGGTAAGGTTGAGGTAAAGCCAAAACCGGTAATCAAAGAATACTAACCTCGCATACCATATCCCGAAGTGATAACGAAAGACCAAACAGAGGAACAGTTCGATAAGTTTCTTAAACTCTTAAAGAAATTACATATTAACCTACCGTTTCTTGAAGCTCTTTTGCAGATGCCAGATTCTAGGAAATTTTTAAAGAAGCTATTGACAAATAAGCGGAAGATAGATGAGGAATCACATGTGAAATTGAATGCAGTGTGCTCAGCAATGTTGAAAAATAAACTAACACGAAAATTAAAAGATCCGGGGAGTTTTACAATTCCATGCTTAATTGGTAGTTTATCTATTGATAATGCGTTAGCTGATTTAGGGGCAAGCATAAATGTAATGCCTTATAAAATGTTTAAACAACTAGGTCTAGGGAAGCCCAAACAAACTAGGATGAGCATTCAATTAGCTGATAAAACTGTTAGAATTCCTAGGGGTATAATCGAAGATGTACTCATGAAAATTGATAAATTCGTATTCCCAGTAGACTTTATCGTTTTAGACATGGATGAGGACAACATGATCCCACTAATTTTAAGAAGACCATTTTTAGCAACTGCCAGGACTAAAATTGATGTCGATGCAGGTGAACTCATACTCTGTGTAGGTGACGAGACAGTCACTCTTCAAGCTTTCAATTCAGCTAGGACATCGAATAATCAAGGTGAGAAAGTAAATGCTATTGATAACCATTCAGTTAACCCTTCTTTTCAGGAAGCACCACAAAAAAACACAACTGATCCTAAACCCCGTGCCAACAAAGAAATAATTCATGAGGAACAAAGGATTCAGATCGATGAACTAGAAGAGTGAAAGACGTATAACAAGAAAAACTAGGGATACACGAAGCAGAACCAAAGCCACTCTACGAGACAGACAAGTTCAAAATTGGAGATCAAGTACTGATAAAAAAAACAGACCCACGAATACCTCCCCCTAATCCTAACACAAACAAAGAAATCCCTTTTAAGGTGATCAATGTTTTCCCATACGGAACAGTCGAGGTAAGTAACCCTATTTTTGGCACTTTAAAAATAAACGCTACTCGTCTTACACTCTATCATGATAATGGAACTGCTAGCATGATGAAGGACTTTCAACTCCTCAATCCACCATGAATATGCGAATGAAAAGTAAGTCTAGCATAAGACTATAAACGAGCGCTTCTCGGGAGGCAACCCGAGCACTAACTCTATTAACTTTTATATTCCTTTAATTTTATTTTTACTTTTTTTATTTCTACTCCAGCATCTAATTATAAACTAACCAAAAGTGCAGATTTTCAAGCCACACGGCCTTACATACGACCGTGGCCGTGGCCGTGTGGATACACTCAATCTTTGTACTGACATGGCAGAAATGGTACGAGTTAGAACGAATCATATCTTTGAGTCACAGACTCGAACCACCACGCCACAGCCGTGTGATGCAGCCGTGGCCGACACTGTTAAATCAGACACGGGCATGGCAACCTAAACATGGGCGTGGGAGAAACGAACAATGCACAACATGGCCATGCGATACGATCGTATGACTTACCACGCCCACGGTACACGGGCGTGGGAAAGTGCCAGGCCCCAAAATTCTATTTAACCCACCCCCACCCCTCCTTCTTCTCACCTACCCCCCATCTTTTTTCTTTCATCCCACCCTTCAGACCATTCCCCTCCCATACTCTTCCTCTTTAATCCTTCATCTAACTCTTGAGCTACACCACATCTATGCCGAAGAAGCGGAAGGACCTAAGCGCAGTCTCCCCGTGGGAGACTGATCTAAATAAGTTCATGTCGGCCGCTTCATCCACTCGACAAGCCAAGGGTCTTTGAGACCATTTAACTTATATTTTTATTTTCTCGTTTTCTTTATTTTCCTTCTCTTTGACTATCTTATGCTTAAATTAGCTTATTTTATTTTAATTTCTTGGTTTTAGGTTCTAAAGGCTGCTTGGGAATCACGCAACTTCGGCCACCGCCACCCCAATATAGCCCTAGAAATCACACCCACCTCGCGAACCATCCAACAATAAGGACTCGTCAGTCCATTCATTTTTTCTTTTAGTTTTATTTCGATTTTTACATTAGTTCTCTTTATCTTTCTTATCTTTAATTATATATTTAGTTTATTTTAAATGTGTCTTTATATTTCCTGGCTAATTCTCTATGAACCTCTCAATTTCTTCATCTAGCGCAGAGCTCGGTAGCAGCCACCACGCCTCGGGACTCCCAACTCAAGGAAACCATCCAAATTCAGGAAGTTTCACCTCTCCCTGTCTCTTAAATTTCATATACATCTTTGTACATTGAGGGCAATGTACATTTTAAGTGTGGGGGGTGAATATTTATTTCGAGAAAGTGCCTAACTTTCTTCATTATTCTCAAATCCCTGAATTATGCCTTGTTCTAAAGTAAGTTTCTCATATTATGATTAGAAGGAAATTTCCCTTATTTATGATTTTTATTGATATGTTTTAGATTAAGTCATTGATAATTGTGCATTGATGATTAAATTTGAAGGATACTAGAGAATCACGCATGATAAGTCTATTTTTCAAAATCTAAAATTTTTGTTAGGTCGTCTACCTGAATCTAATTATTACCTTGAAGTTTGAAATTTAAAAGGCTGATATCAAAAACCCATAATTCTTGTGAGATTTTGAGCCTTTTAAAGCATACATTCTTTCGTGCTCACTTTTTATTATGAGTATGTCAACATTGATATGTTATTCTAGAACTTGCATCAATTATACATGTCGAGACCACACCTTTGATTTGATATACAGAGATGATAAAGGCATATTGGTTTTAACCCACTCACTCCACTAAAAGCCTACCTTCATAATTAACCCCTAGTGAACCCTTTTTAATCCTAACAACCCTTTTTATTGACTCACCCACTAATATTAACCTAAAACCTTTTGTATTTGTTATCACCATTCCTTGACTACCCTTTCTGTCGAGATCTGATTTGATCGGTTGCCTAATTATTTTATTAGTTGAAATCATCTTTTAGTATGTAATTTGACTTGTTCATAAAAAAAAAAAGAGAAATCAAAGAATATTCACTATTAGTTTTGTGATTAGGCGAGCTTATACGTTAAATTCCAATTATTGAAGAAGAAGCTCATATCAGAATATTATTAGTAATACAAGTTTTTAATTATTACCAGTTCGATATCTCTAGTTAGGTAATTTGTCAGGTCAATCTCGATTCTAACCCTCTAATTCAGCCTTCATCCACACCTTTAACCCAAACCCTGTTATAACCCTGTTAAAGACCTTTTGATTTGTGTATCATCTCATATTATAGTGGTGGAGATTTGATTTTCATGCAAGCCTATGGGATTAACTTTTCATGTTCGACGCTTGAGTGCTTAATTCTGAACTTTAAACACTTCGAGTGATTTGAGTGAATCTTTAGTGAGGATATCAACTCTTATCGATTTTGAATCAGAGGTAATTATTTAGATAAGGGGAAACACCTATGTTTTGTGCTATAAATGTATGACTTTGATTGTTTGAATCTTTAGGACCATTCTATTTAAATTATCAATGTATGAATTATCTTTGAATTATGATGAAATACTATTGATGAATATTATGAATCGAGAAAGTTCGTTTTAATTGTGAGATTGAGAATTTTGCTTGAGGACAAGTAAAAGCTTAAGTGTGGGGGTGTTTGATAAACCATAATAGTAACATATTTTAGGCCCACATTTAGCATGCTTTTGGATGATTTATCCCTTGAATTATGTAATTTGGTGCTCTTAATCCTTTCATTTCATGGTTTATACTCAGGAAAGCATCGGATGATGAAAAGAACGAGAAACAGGCCCAAAACAGAGTAAATGGGCCATATCATGAAATCAACACGGCCTGGGCCCAAGACCATACGGCCGTGCCTCATTCAACAGCCTCGAGCACGGCCTGGCCACGACTTATAAGGGCGTGTGCCATGAGCGTGTCCCTGCCGTGACTAAGAGAAATTTCACTCGGATTAGGATACTTAGGGGCGAAGAAACACATTCAGAAGCCTATATAAACACCCTAAGTATGACCTAAAAGGGGGAACCCAAGGCTTTAATCAGGGGGCGTCCAGCAAGGCTAAAGAGGGCAGATTTGTGGTGATTTACTCGAAAATAGCCAGTTGATTCATCTCAAGAAGCTGGAATCATACTCAAGACGGAGGATCTCTCCTTCAATTCCTTCAGAGGGTTTTAGGGATTTCTTATGTTTTGTTTTACCTTTTCTTCTGAGATGGTTTCTTTTATTGTTATGAACTAAACCCTCAGATACCTGAGAGGGATGAAACCTAAGATGAATCTTGTTATCGTTTGATGAACTATATGATAAATATTTGACTTGTTCTTAATTATGTGTTCTTAATTCTTGCGTTGATATTTCCGGGATATTAATTCAAGTGTGTTGTGCTTATGTGGAGGAGAAATAAGTCCCTGCCTAAGAGTAGATCTAGCATAGTTAAGCAGAGTTGATCGCACGCCTAGAGATAGGGTGACGAGATTTTTTCGGATTAGGGTGAAACCTAATATGGGAGTCCATAGACCAAGTTAATGCAATTCTAGGGATTTTAATTTGAAAGAGATTTCAATTAATCAACCTAGGGTTAGACGTTAGTCGCCTTGAGAGAGGGATTGATATAACTTAGAGAGTCCTACAGATCAAGCCAAATGAATAAATCGTCTGGTTCAGAGTTAGATAACAAGTGAAGTCTAGGTGGATTCTTCCTTGGGTATCATCTAAATCAATTGGTTTTTTTCCTCAAAGTTATTTTCCCAAATTACATTCTTCTTTGTCTTAGAGTCTTTAGTTTAGTTGTTAGTTAATTTTATATTAGATAAAAATTCATTTAATTCTTAGGCTAAATAATAAAAAGAAAGTCAGTATTAGTACTTTTGGTTCCTTTGGGTTCGACAATCCGGTCTTGCCTCAACTATACTATTATTCGATAGGTGCGCTTGCCTTACATTGTTGTCATAGTTAGTTTCCAGGTTCGATCATTCTTTATATAAATTTTAAGACTTTGACATCGCATAAAACAACGATCACTTAAGTTGTCTCGAAGCAAAGGCTATAACTTTACCTTATTGCATCAAGACACAACCTAAACCATTTAACAAAGCATTGCTATAAATTATAAGTTCCTTAGCCGGTTCAGGTTGCACTAGTACAGGTACTTTCGTCAGTAGACCTTTCAGTTTATCGAAACCCTACTGGCATTCATCAGTCCACTTGAATTTAACATCTTTCTGCAATAGTCGAGTCATCGGATAAGCTATCATAGAGAGCCCCTGTACAAATCTTCGATAATACCCAGCTAGACCTAGAAAACTCCTAACTTCAGATACATTCTTTGATGGACTCCAATTAAAAATGGTTGAAATTTTACTTGGGTTTATTCTGATGCCTTCAACAAATACAATATGCCCCACACCTCTCGGAGCCAAAATTCACATTTACTAAATTTAGCATACAATTGCTTTTTACGCAGGATTTGCAATACAATTCTCAGATGATCTGCATGCTCATTTTCATCTCGGAAATAGACCAGGATATCATTAATAAAAACTACCACGAACCTATCTAATTACAGTCTGAATATCCAATTCATCAGGTCCATAAATATTGTTGGTGTATTAGTCAGCCCAAATGGCATAACAAGAAACTCATAATGCCCGTACCTGGTTCTAAAAGCTGTCTTCGGTACATCTTACTCCTTTACCCGTAACTGATAGTAGCCAGATCGGAGATCAATCTTTGAAAATACAATGGCACCCTTCAACTGGTCAAACATATCATCAATCCGATGCACCGGGTACTTATTCTTTATAGTGACTTTGTTGATCTACTGGTAATCAATACATAATCTTAAGGACCTGTCCTTTTTTTTCACAAATAGAACCGGAGCACCCCAAGGTGAATGACTCAGTCGGACAAAACCCCTGTCAACAAGTTCTTGCAACTGTGTCTTTAACTCCTTTAATTTCGTAAGAGCCATACGATACAAAGCTATGGAGATTGAAGTAGTTCCCGAAATCAAATCTATAGAAAATTCCACTTCTCTTTCTTGTGGCAACCCCGGTAATTCCTCTGGATGCACATCGAAAAATTCACATACAACTGGCACTACCTGTATCTTTGACTCAGATACCTTAGTGTCTAACACATATGCCAAATAAGCATCATACCCTTTTCTAACACACCTCTGAGCTGCCATAACTGAAATCACATCAGATAATCCCTCTGTCTAATCAGATTTAACCCGGAGTAATTCACCATTCTGACACTTCAGCACAATATATTTCTGTTTACAGTTTACTACTACATCATGCTGAGTTAACCAATCTATGCCCAATATCGCATTAAACTCATCAAAAGGCAATAACATCAAGTCAACCAAGAAACAAATACATTTTACCATCAGTGGACAACTTTTACAAACTTTATCCACAATTACAAATTGGCCCAGGGGGTTCGAGACTTTAACCACAAATTCAGTAGGTTCAACAGATAAATTTTTAACAAATACTAATTTTGTGCATATGTATGAATGTGTGGAGCCAGGATTAATTAATGCAATAATATCAGTATTAAGTAAAGAAAATGTACCAGTAATTACATCTAGTGTGGAGGCATCTTCTCTGGCACGAATAGCATATATCCTAACTGGTGCTCGTGCTTCAGATCTGCCTGCAGTATCTTTTGTAACTCCTCGGCTACCACTAACATTACTGGTAGGTCGAGGTGGTCTACCCCTCAAAGCAGGATTACTCGGCTTCTGTAACACCCCTTACCCGTATCCTAGCCCAGAACCGGGCATGAGGTATTACCAGAATTAACTCACTTGGTCATACAACTTAAAATATCTCTTTCAGCATTAAAACATTCTCATTAATGACCTACGAGGCCTTAAAAATGCATATGGAGGGTTTCGGAATCCAACTGGAAACTTTAGTGCACTTAAAAATTTTTCAACTAAATAGGGACCACACGCCTGTGTGAAATAAGACACGCCTGTGAGAAATGGGACACGCTCGTGTGGACAGGCCGTGTGGTCACACACGCCCATGTCCCTACCCGTGTGATATTTATTTTCATTTCGAACCTACAAGGGTTTTCACACGGCCAGACACACGCCCGCGTCCTTGGCCCGTGTCCTTTACACAGCCTGGACACGCCCGTATCTTAGCCTGTGTGCCAAAACCTTAGCATTCTATTTATGACGTTATCATCTCACTAAGGTCACGCGGCCTGGGCATACACCCATGTTCGTGGCCGTGCCTACCATGCGGCTGAGACACACGGTCGTGTCTCTGCCCATGTGTTTATTACAAAGCTTATTGACTTGTAAAACTAACATGCAGGGGACACACAGCCTGTTTACACACCTATGGGACTGACCGTGTGTCACACACGGCCTAGACACACGCCCGTGTGCCTACCCGTGTGGACAAGAACAAGGCTATTTGCCAAGCTCTTTTCACCACCCTAATTAACACATCATAATACCATTCAACCAATCACTAAGCAACTCAAATGTGTAACATAAACTTCCATGAATAACTTCATCTTTTCATTAAATATAAACAATGAGCCATCAACTATGGCTATATACAAAAGAGTTCACCTCTAAATGAGCCAACACACTCTTGGCCAAAATAAAAAACAAAACAATTTACCTAGTCTAGCCCCTATAAATGCCATACTCAAAACATTAAGTCTAGATATACTGAGGTGAGCTGATAGTGTGGGTGATCTTCCAATTATCTTCGTATCCCGACCCGGCTCTTTGACTCTATAAAACAAGGGAAAAGAAAAGGGGAGTAAACTTTAAGCTTAGTAAGTTTATATGTAAACAAATAACATGATAGTATGTGCTAAACAATAAATAGCATTACATACTAAGCAAGAACAATCCACAGTCTTACTCATTTCATCTCTTACCACATTCCAACCATATCACAAGCCAAATGCCCACATTATTTAACATACATCCCTGCACTTATCATCACATGATCACATGAAACAACACATCATAATTTTCCCAATAAACCATTCATAATACTACCAATCACTCGGTGGTTTTGCACTTGGCCTACCATCAATCTTTAACAAGGTGGTATCGCACATAGCCCACCAACAAGAATATTTACGGTGGTAACGCATTTAGCCCACCAAATAATAATATAAATGATGGTATCGCACTCAGCCCATCGTGAATAAGTAATAAGGTGGTATCGCACACAGCTCACCATTTATTACTACGGATGTTATTTCACCTTTACATATCTATTTTGTCATTCAAACAATAATTATTCAATATCGACCAAATTCTATCCACTTGAATCATACATGTTCTCAATCATACAGTGCACCAATAAGTAACAACATATGTAACCAAGATGCGCCATTTACACATAAACTTACCTCGGTGCAAAATGTGTTAATTTGCGGTTTAATCTGAAACCTTGCCTTTTCCCAGATCAAGGTTTATCCTGCGCTCTTCTTGATCTATAACAATAAAATTCACTCATTTAAAATATTTTATGATCATAATGCATCATAGTCTCTACTTAGGCAAAAATGACCATTTTGCCCTTATATTATGGCAAAATTACAATTTTGCCCTTATACTATGGCAAAATTACAATTTTACCCTTAGGCTCGTAAGTCATTTTTCAATACATTTTCTCATTAAACAAGCCTAGTTGAACATTTATTCTTCTTACAAAAACCTGCAAAATCTAATTATTTCATGCATTTATTACCAATTTACAACATTTACAACTTAGTCTCATTTAGGTGTTTTCATGACAACACATTTCACAAAAGTTGTTTCTCATCTCCCCAACATTCATTTTCTTCCATAAAAACTCAGCTAACAACATAAACCCTCTCATGAAAAGTCCCTAAACTTTCAACTATTTAACAAATTAGTCCTCTCATTAGCTAACTTAAGCTTTAGGGACTCCAAAAGTACAAAAATTATCAAATAAAACCACCAAAACCACTTACTTGCAAGGAGATAGCTTAGCTAAAAGTTTAAAAACCAAAAACTCTATTTTTTTTTCTTTAATTTTCGATGGAAGAAGGAGGGTGAATAGTGAAATATGATAACATCTTTTATTCATCTTATTTTATTCATTTTTATCACCTAATTTCCACCAAATTTGACCAACATTTAATATCTTGTCTCCATAGCCTCTATATGGCCGGTCATCACAAATCCAATGGTCGGCCATCACAAACTTTCGCACTTTATGCGATTTAGTCCTTTTTCACAATTACACATACAATTGCTAAAATTAAAGCACCAAAATTTTCATATAGCCATATATTAATGTCATAACACAATAATTAATACTAAAATAATTTTCTTCAACCTCAGATTAATGGTCCTGAAACTACTGTTCTGACTAGCCCCGAAATCGGGCTGTTACAGCTTCGATGTCTGTTCTGTCTCTTTTTCTATTATTTCAGGACAATCTCTGAGAAAATGATCGAAAGAGCCACATCTATAATAGGCTCCACACTTCAGTCGGCATTATCCAAAATGAACTTTATTACAGTACTGGCATGTCGGCTTAGGGATACCAACACTGCCAACACTAGTCACTGATGGAGTGGAAAGTCTTGGATTAGTGCGTTGAGAACCTCGCTCTCTACCCGAATACCCAGTGGCTGAGGTAGAACGATCCTGGTATTTCTTCAATTTTTTTGAAGCAGAAAACTGGGATTTTTCCATCGGTCTTTTACTAAGAATTTGAGCTTCCCTCTCAGCCTGTTTCTTCTCTTTGCTCAATTCTTCTACTTTATAAGCTCGCACTGCCAGTGTAACAAACTCTCGAATTTCAAGAATTCCGATCAGTAGCTCAATATCTTCATTCAATCCTTCTTCGAATCGTTTGCACATTTCGGCTTCTGATTGTACCTATTCTCGAGCATATTTACTCAATCAGACAAATTCTCTTTCATACTCAAATACTAATCTGTTACCTTGTTTCAGCTCAAGAAATTATTTTCTCTTCTAATCGAGGAACATTTGACTGATATATTTCTTTCTGAACTCGGTCTGAAAGAATTCCTATGTAATTTCTTCTTTCGGAACAACTGAAGCTTTAGTATTCCACCAATGGTAAGTTGTATCTTTTAGCAATGATACTGCACATTTCAGACACTTTTCTGGTGTGCAAGATAATTCCTCCAAAACCCGAGTAGTATTCTCTAACTAGAATTCAGTCCGTTCGGGATCATTATCAACTGCTGCTCGAAATTCTTCGGCCCCATATTTTCAGATTCTATCAACTGGAGCTTTCCCTTTTCTGATAGATTCAGTACCTGTACCCTGTGGGATCTCGAAAACCGATGGAGGAGCAGGAGGGGAGCTTGAGCTTGCTGCACTACAGGGTTAGTTCTTAAGTATTGACTAAATCATTCATTTATCATTTGAAAGAAGGCCAATTTAGCCTCTTCACATTGGTCCTATGTCTCAGACCTTCTACTACTAGCAACTTCGACTTTCCTCTGTGCCCATTCTGAAGTCGGAGCATGACTCCCGGCTTCCTCGGGTTGAGCTAGGTCGGCAGGCATTTAATATAAGAAAAACATATTTTAAATGGTCAGGAGATATTGCAGTATCAAATATAAAATAATGGCATGTATAGATAATCTCGTATTTGCTATGTCATTCAGAGAACCGACTAAATCGTAGCTCTGATACCAATAAATGTAACACCCCTTACCAGTATTTGTCGCTGGAATAGGGTACGAGGCATTACTGGAACTTACGGAACCAATTTTCATTTATCCGAACCAAGTACAATTTATTTATCAAAAATTATTATTACGTCACTTAGATGGGCTTTCGAAGCCCAAATTATGTATCAGAACCAGATCGGAACCAAATCAGAATCACAGGGAATTTTTCCCAAAATCCCAAAATTATACTTACTCTAGCCATGCCAATAGCTAGGTTACAAACGTCCATTTCCATATAAACATTATACCAAAAGATATGGGTTGATAATGTGATAAGGCTCCGACTAATATCCGACCTTCAAGCTCCCGAGCACTACAAAATAGGGAAAAGAAGAACGGGGTAAACACATGGTGCATAGTAAGTTCATGCAACAGGAATTATACTTACCATACTTATACATCCATCATTTAACAACATAAACACACATCCAATTCACATAAACATTTACCTATCACATACAAACTCAAATTTTGCATTAGCTAAACAACATCATATAAATTCAATACAAAGATAAATGATTGATAAGCTCATCAATTCCATAATTTTCATGTTCCTCCATATCTCATATTTATCCCGTTGAATTTCTTAGAATTTCGATGGATATTCAGTAGTACACTTTTGTGTACAATTCCGGGTCCGTCAATTCGTACACATATGGGTATACCCTTTTTCCAGAGAACACATTCCTGTGAACCTCATTTCTTATAGTTGGATTACCAGTCCAGGTTAAATCCCCTTTATCATATGCTCAAAGAGTATTGTCTGGATTACCAGTCCTCTAAATCCCCTACAATGACAATTACTCTAATGAGCTTAATTTGAATTACCCATCCGGGCTAAATCCATTTCACACATATTCTTTAGGAGGGCTATATCATTAGGATCACCCGTCCAGCCAAGATCCTTTGTACCGTCAATTCCCTTTTCAGTGATCCATCAAAGTCCATTTCATTCAACTGCGATTTATTTCCCCTTTTTATCGAGAATTATCAATTTTTTTTCATCAAATATCATACAATGAACATCCAAACCATATTCACATCAATAAACATACATTCCAAGCATTTAAGAATATAATTCAAGTTACACAAACTTACCCGTAACAATTTGTAATAGTTGTAGAGATTTCAGGGACTATTCGGCAACTTTTTCCTTCCCTCGTTTATCTTCAATTTCTTGATCTATAATATAAAATTTTCCATTTATCGGCATCTAATTTTAATCTAATTTATTTCACAATTTATACCTCTCAATTTTTGAAATTGCATATTTACCCCAAATTTTACAGTTTTTACAATTTGGTTCCTACTCAATTAACCCCCCAATTGAGCTGATTTTTCCTCAATTAACATTTTATTCTATCATCTTAAACTACTTCACAACCTTTGGAAATCAGAATTTCAGCATCAAATCTTAATTCCAAACTTTTTTACAATTAAGTCCTAAAAATCAATTTCTAATAAAAACATTTAGTAAATCCATCTTTTAATAAAATTAAAACTTCAAATCCATGTTTATTCATCATAAACTTTCAGTACTCAACCATGGTAACTTTCAATTTCATCCATAGAATCAAAAACTAATGAATTTAATAGTAAGACCTAGTTGTAAAAGTCTTAAAAACATAAAATTTACAAGAAAAAGGCAAGAATTAAGTCACTTGATGCAAAAATTATGAAATATCAGCTTAAAGAACCCCTCCTATGGCGTTTTGGCTAATGAGAATGAAGAAAAATCAAAAGAAATCTAGATATTTCCACTTTAGTCTTAACTTTATTTAGTTAATTATGTAATATTCCAATTTTGCCCTTAAATCATCAATTTTCTTTGCTGATTTCATGCACTTGCCGTCCAGCCCAAATAATTTTGGGTCTAATTTTCTTTTAAATCCTTTCTCATTAGACACTTAAGCTATTTAACCATTCTAGCAACTTTTACACCTTTTTCAATTTTGTCCTTTCTATTTAATTGACTACCCAAACATTAAAATTTTCTAACGAAATTTTAATACCACAATACCAACATTTCATAAATATTTATAAAAATATTTTTAACTCAATTTTACGAGATCGAGGTCTCGATACCTCATTTTTACCCAATTTCTGCAATTTTTTTTCTAATTAACCACTAAATCAATAAAATTTTTCTATCGATATTTTCATACGACTTTCCTATCATATTAATATTCATGCAATAATTTTTAAAATATATATGCTTTTTAAATCAGATTTGTGGTTACGAAACTACTGTTTCGATAACCTTGAATTTAGGCCATTACAAAATTAAAAAGATTTTCCATCGAAATTTCATTTTAATGAAAAAGATTGTAAGAATACTAAAGGGTGCATGGATGAAACTTTCTTTTCGTTTCATATTATTAAAAAATTGGGTTCTTTTAACCTCTTTTTTTTTTTTTCTCATTTTCTTCATTTTTGTTGTCTAGAGATAAGAATGGTTGAAGGAGAAAACAAAAATTTTGAATTTATTTTTAATTTCTTAGTCATTTAAAAAGTAATCTTACATGACATTATATAATTGGATAGGACCATTGCTTACGTGGTGAGAAAGGCCACCTAATAATTTCTCCTTATTTAAATCCTAGTCATACCATGAAATCTAAATTTGAGATATAATGAATTTAAAACTTTAATTTTAGCATTTCAATTAAAATTTTAATTACTTTTATATAAAATTTTAAATAAATATTTTTATTACATTTTTCTGGGACAATAATGCCTTGTGAAGAAGGCTAACAAGATAAAATAAAATAAAAATTCAATCGATGGGCTTCAAGCGACGGAATTCAAGTGAGGGTGGTTGGCTGTTAGTTCAGAATCAAAAATCACCTTTAATCCGTAGAAACTCCCAGTTGCCAGGCATATTTTTCCTTATGAAATTAAAAATGCCCTTCACAGCAGCAATGAAGTACTGGTAATACAGTGGGAACTGAAACAATGCGAAGATGCAGATTGGAAGGAACGCTGCCGCATATGTTAAACTGGCCGTCCATTTTTTCTCCAAATGAACTAGCAGAAGTATCGTCGCCGTGAATGTCAGCATCGTCGTTGTCACTGAGAAGAACAGAAACGTGAAGCCTAGTGACAGATTCCGAGGGATGGTGTTCCCAAAATCCTTGTACTCCAGCGAAGATGTCAGGATCGACAGGAATATCACCACCGACGTCAACGAGCTTGCAAGCCCTGCCACGTCCATCACCGTGAAAAACGAGAACAGTGGCCTTTCCAGTAGAATCGGCTGCCCATCTACACCCAACCCATTAATGACCAAAACCATAGGGAGTTTCTTAATTTGTATTTATTTTGACAACTACTTACTGTCGTGGAAACCTCCTGGGGCCGAGTATGCAGCCGCGAACACAACGCCGGCCACAAGAGCAGCGACCGTCGAGCATGACTCAGAGGTGTTCTTCACCCACTCTTGTGCATCTTGAAGTTGGTCCTTGTGCCTGTCGTTGAACAACTGATCTGCTGTCATGTTGTCCTTATTGCGGTGCAGGGTGAAATGCCCCGGTATTTCATTTTTCACTGTCTGCAAACACCAACATCACAACCAAACAGTAACCATTCATCATTCCAGTACATATATATATATATATAATAAAAAAACAAGTTAATTACCTCAAACCATTCCAACTCCTGTTGCAATTTGAGAGCAGGGGTAGGTTTGGTTCCACCACGATAATATACGGTGTCAGCAGCATGGTGCAATATGGTGCAGCCATTGTTATCGATCCCTCGAACCAACCTGTTCTTCTCTTCCTTATTCTTAACAACCAGATCGTACACTTTGTATGTACGATATAAAGTGGCGACATGTAATATGTTCTGTCCGCTTTTGTTGATGTGCTCAATTGCTTGAGGGTACTTGTCGAGTATCTCCTTCACTATCTCAACGATCCCTGTGCTCGCCGCAATAAACAACGGCGTATCCGGTTCCGATGACTTCTCCTTTCCGGCAGCTGCGATTTTCTTTACCTTTTCTTCTTCTTTATCATCATTTCTTTCCAAGCAAATTGTATCATCCTCTTCCGATTGGTGAGGCTGGAACCAAGACGTATCGGTTCGCACAAGATGCTTGGCCAAAATAATAGCGGATGTGTGCAGTTGCTTTTGCCCCCACACCCGGTCAATCATTTTCCATCCTATAAATATTTTTCGAATGTCTCATTTTCTTTTAATTCATTAAATCACAATTTTTTACATATAAAATACTATCATTTAAATTTGTCAATGTAAAATTTTAGGGGAGAATTACTGTAGTTTTAAATGTTAAATTTCATTTATTTATGTGATAAGTAACTTTATATATTTTTTATAAATATATGTATATAATCCAATATAATTGAAAAAGAAAATAATTTATAGATACCAGACATCATAAAAACATTATCTTCTTCTTACAATTTCCTAATATCTTTACTTTAAATTTTTGAATGTTATCAATCCATTATCAATACTCAATGGTTTTAATAAATATGAGAAAATTTCGGGATGCTGTTTTGGTTTTAAAGATTGACCTTATGGTGATTTTAAAGATATAAGAAAATTACAAATAAAAGTAGAATTTTAATGATTTATTTTTAAAGGTTTAAGGGTGTAAAAAGTTATCAATTATTTTTAAAATAAGTAATTATATCTTTATCTTTTCTTTTTTTTTATTCAATTGGGTATTTGAACAATCAAAATGCATCAAAAGGACCCTCAAAATTTTTCGAAAAAACAATTAAACCCCTTTTTTTTCACTCAATTGCCAAAACACATCAAAAAGGCTCATTAACCGTAAATTTTAACAGTTGACCGTTAAAGTCAACTACCCTAATTTTTTCAGTTAAAGTCACCCATATCACAATTACTGTATCACATGTGACAAAAAATTAAAAAAAAAAATTATTAGGTGGACCTTTCCCACCACATAAGTAATGGTCCCATTCAATTTAATGATTAATAAATTAAAAAAAAAATCAGAATTTGTTTTCTCCTTCAGCCATTCTCATCTCTTGACAACAAAAATGAAGAAAATGAGAAAAAAAAAAGTTAAAGAACCCTTGTTTTTAATAATATGAAACGAAAAGAAAGTTTCATCCATGCACCCTTTAGTATTCTTACAATCTTTTCCATTAAATGAACTTTAGTATTCTTACAATCTTTTCCATTAAATGAAATTTCAATGGAAAATCTTTTTCATTTTGAGATCGAAATTGAGAAAAAAAAAAAACAAAATCCCATTATGTTATTTGCCTATGTTAAAGCCAAATCCCAAATTTTTGAAATCCTTAATCTCTGATTTATATAAATTATCAGATCTAAAATCCTCGGTTATTTCATAACCCTAAGCCTCAAATCAAACCCCTGTTAACCTTAAACCAAATCTTTAATTTTCGTAATTTACCTAATATCCCAAATTTCTATTCTCCAATCCTTTATATCAAAGGGGAATCATTTTGAAATGGAATAGGACAATAATAAGTGAAGATGAAGGGAAAGTAGAATGTTTTATTTGGATGAAAGATCAGTATTTTGGGTCTTAATCATGGTGATTATAGTTTTTGCTTCTTCCCATACTTAAAGAAAAGAAAAACAAACTTTGATGCAGAATGGTTGAAGGTTGGAGATAGCAGCATTTTTTAAATTTTTTAGTCGTAAAAATAATTTTATATTGCATTATATAATTGGATGGAACCATTGCTTATATGGTGGGAAAAGTCCACCTAATAATTACTCCAAAGAATATCTAATAATGTTTTTACATTTTTAAAAATTGATTACATGGCATTATATCATTAATATATAAAAATGAAGGATTTTAGAAGAATCATCCTAATTATTTTTTTAAATTATAATTAAATGAATTTGTTTATAGTGAGATATATCTCATTTATAACTAAAAGTTGTAAATTTATCACAGAATTGATCAGTTTTATTTTTAATTTTGAAAAAAGTTAAAATTCAGATTAATTAATTAGTTTATCTCCAATGTTATAATTGTTTGTTAACTTTTTCTAAACAAATTTAATTCATAATAAATAAAAATTTAAAGTATACTGAATTACTTTATCCCCAAATTTATTTGTTAGTTTAAAATTTTAAATTTTATGTTAGATTATTGTATTTTTCTATATTTAAAAGAGTTAAATTTTAATTGAATTAAATTATCTCCAAAATTATATTTTTATATTAATTTGATAAAGTAACAATATATAATCTTTTAAATATTAATTCAACTTTAATTATTTATATGATATGTGACTTTATATTAAATATATAGAAGTTGTATAAATAAATAAGTTTTTATATTATATTATAAGGTAAGTAAAAAAATTGATCAAGTTTAAGTTTTGGTCACTGAATTGTAAACAATACAATATGGTCATTGATATTATCAATTTATTATGTTGTGTTCATTCATTCGTTAATTCTCATTAAATGGCAAGCTGATGTGGCACATCAATGTCATCATTAATGATGAAATTAACGTATCACATCATGTTGTTATTACATGTTTAATGGGAGTTAATAATTGTGTAATTATAGCTTAATAAATCGATAACATTAGTGATCATATAGTACTTTTTTAAAATAAAAACATAAAATCACGTGCAATATATGTAACATTAAAAACTAATATATTAGTTTGGAGAATGATCATTTCTAACCTGATTTAAGGCATCGCAGAACACCATAGTACCACTTAAAACCTACAAGGTAATAGATTGTTTTTATAAATTAATTGAGAATTCTTTGTGAATAGATAAAAGTAGTCCTTGATTCAAAAAGAATGAATTCCATTGCCCAAAAATTACCTTTGGAGTGGCCCGGTTGATTGGGAGCTTTACTTGGCTCACCCTGCTCCAAATCTTTGTTGTCCAGATCTATTGGAAGCTTATCGCTCTCATCGCCATTACATGCTTCACCCGGAATGCCTTTAAATAAACAATACCATTAAACTGAATAATTAAATGTGCCTTTGCTCAAAGGAATAGAGCCACAATTATTTCGATGATAAATATCGAATTTGAAGATTTTAATGCAAGTCTTTTCGTGCTTGGTTTAATGGATGTGATTTGCTAATAAGTAAAAAGACGTACAATAATAGATGAACTCCTCGAATAATCCAGAGTGAAAAGAACTACTCTTAAAATAAGTCGCCATGCTAGCAAGCAGATGAAGGGTCGTCTTCCCATTATTATCTTTGTAAGTTGCAAGTTGTGGATATCGTCCCACAAGCCAATTAGCAGTATCTGAAATGCAAAACATACCACGCTAACTTAATTTTAAAATTTAATCATTATATTTTAATTTCATATAATTTAATTACTTTACTTTTAGGATAAACTATAAAAATAGTCATTTTTGTTTGTCTCAGATTACATTTTAGTCACTTATGTTTGAAATGTTACGTTTTAGTCACTTATGTTATCGTTTTATTACGAAGTGGTCACTCTACTATTAAACTCCGTTACTTCTCTAACGATAGTCCAAATGGGTTTTAAATACTAACTTGGATGTCCAGTTGCTGGGTTGAAAATAGGTTTTTAATTAAATAAATTTAATTTAGACAGCCACGTAGGACATTCAAGTTGGCATTTAAAACTTATTTGGACTGCCATATAGGACCGTTTAGGAAGGTAACAGAGCTTAACGGTAGAGTGACCACTTCGTGACAAAACGATAGCATAAGTGACTAAAATGTAACATTTCAAACATAAATGACTAAAATATAATCTGAAGGTAACAAAAATGATTATTTTTTTAGTTTACCCTTACCTTTATCATGTTATTAGTAGAAGTTTTCACCGATTGGATTCAAGTTAAATTCATACATGATATTTATATCATATATGGTTGCCCAAAGCTAGCCTCACTTAAAATATAAGTATCAAGTTTTGTTCAAAATTACCTATATTTGTAAATGTTTATTCCTGTTCAAAATTACCTATATTTGTAAATGTTTATTCCAAACCATGTCCATTTATTTTTATATTTAAAAATATTTTTTATTTAATATTTAATATTTATATATTTTATTACAATTATAAACTTTTTTTTAAATATTTTTAAATATAAAAAATTTAACATATGTTTAATGTTAAATTATAATATAATATATTTAATTTTTCTTATCATATAAAAGGGTCAAACCAAGCTTAAGCTCAAACAAGCCTAAGCTCTTTTGATTTTTTAAAACCCATTCTTTAGTTTAATGTTTTAGTCAAAATAATTTCAAATTTTGAACAAGTAGTTTAGTTCTTGAACAAATTTAGTAATTAGTTAATATAAATAATTAACATGGTTACCGCATGGATTTTTTTTTAAGAAAACATTGTTCAAAACACAAAAAAATTTATGTGAACATGCTGGAATGATTTTAAAAAAATAAAAACCAACCAGAGTAATGAAAGTGTTATCTATTTGAATGAATTAAAGAGCAAATTATGTGAAATAAATAAATAGAATAATTTGAGCATAATGGATTACCAAAGTGTTGGCCAATCACTGCAATATGAAGAATGGAGAGTCCATCATGATCTCTAGTGTAATGCTTGTGAAGATTTCCTCCCATTCCTTCAATCTGTGTAGCCAAGTACTTCACCATCGACATGTTGCCATATTCCACAGCTCTGAACAATGGGGTTTCCCCCAACTTGTTCCGATCCTCCAGTATCTCTTTCCTCTCCCGTATATAATCTTCATGATTCAAGCCGTCAGAGAACAACACCTCCTTCATTAACAAATCAGCTGCTTCGGCTTTGGCAGTGGTGACCAGTTCATGGAGGACGGTGTTCCCATAAACGTTCTTCATCTTCAACACCTCGCGCCTCTTTGTTTGCGGCACCAACTCAACCAGGGTTTGAAGCATTGCTTCACTGCCCCTGTAAGCTGCAACGTGAAACATAGTATCTCCACAAACCGTGATTGGGTTGAACAAGGCCTCATGGTTTTGCTTGTAAGTCGCTTCCAAGCACTGAAAGTCGTTTGCCAAAAGCTTGGCGTAAGCCACTTTCATATCATGGAATTTGTTGTTCATCTCGGATTTGGAGATAATTACTTCTTTCTCCATTCCCATTGATGAAACTTTGATATATAACTTATAGCTTCGCATTACTTGAAAACAATACTTGAAATATATAACGTTGCGTTTGTACTTTGCTTTATTACTAGATAAAGCTGAAAACAAAGTTAGAAGAATACGTGAGCATATTGTAAAGCTAAAAATTTGGAAGTCAAGCTTAGGTCGCACGTTATTCATATCACATTTATTACATCATAGTTTTTAAAAAAAAGAAAAGAAAAAGAAAACAGACCACTCAACTAGTTGAATCAAACAGCTCAATTATCACAATAACTTAAAATTGTGAATATCCAAAATTTGTTAGGTGCAATTTGAACTTTGAAGATAATATTGTTAGAGGGGCAGCCACTAACTTTGAATATAAACTGTAAAATAAATATGAAGAAATAAAATAAAAACCTTAAAATTGTAAATTAATAATAATAATTCAAAATCTCTAAAAACACAAATTGTAATCAAATATATTTACTTAAAAAACCACTTGTAGCCATGTAATTAAGAAAAGATATTGTAATTAATCTGAATTTTATAAAAGAAATTAACAGTTAAACCTAAATTTTGAAATCTGAAAAAGTAAATGAACTAAATTTTTAAAAATACAGATACAATAATTAAATTCCTAATTTTAAAAAAATAAATGAACTATAGGTATATTTTAACTTATATTTTTTTATTAGTAATAAAGTTTTTTAATTTATATTCAATTTTAAAATACTAGAATTTATTAACCCCAAATATTTGGATGAAAATGCATTTTAGAATAATTAATAAGTTGCAAGAATAAATGAGTAGTTGCTTTTTTAAAAAATAATTATAAGATATTTGAAAAGGTGCATACTTTATTACTAAGTAGTTTTTAGAAGTAATAATATCCTACTTTCATTTAATTATCATAATCTTTTTGGTACATTTGACTTGAGTCAACCAAATTATGGTATTAGAAACTAAAAAGTATAAAGTAAACTACTAATAAATAAATACAATTAGTAAGGCATAGATGAAAAGAAAAAAAGTAGGGTTAGAATAAATACGATACATATAAATGTTGTAAACTTTAGTCTAAAAAAGGTTTTTTTACAGCTATAAGTAATATTGAATAGTTGTTTTTTAAAATAAAAAAAATGTATTTTTGGAACTCATACACAAAAGCTATAATTTGTAATTTTTGTATTTAGAAATACATTTTCAAAGTCAAAATAATATTTTTAACACTTATTTATCATTCAAAGTATGTTTTGTGATATTTATGTTGAGTATACAATTATTTATATTTTAAATTGTATTTCAAATATATAGTGTTGTATTTTTAAATTTATGAATGATTATTTTTTAGTAGTTAAATTTGGTTGTTGATTGAATCTTAGCTCAATTGGTATCAGCATTGTTGCTAATGCAGGAGTATGTGGGTTCGAGTGCGCTTTAGCGCATTATTCTCCTATTCAATGGTTGAGGAGAAGTTATGGATTATTGTAGTTATGCTATCAAAAATAGCTAGTGTACTTCACGTTATTTTTTGTTAAAAAATTTAAATATTTTAGTCAGTGTTTTTGTTAAAAAAACTATTTGATTCTTTTTTTAAAAAATTAATGATTAAATTTAACTAAAAAAAGAATAAAAGTCAAATTGACAAAAAATGTAAACCTTAAAAACTAAATTTATCATTAAGCCAAAAATATTAATATTAAACCTTTGTATTTTTTTATGGTTAAAATATCCACTTATTGGATAATAATTCATTAAAAATAAAAATTTAAAACTGTTCGAAAAAGCTAAAGCAAGAAAAAGAAAAGTTGAAGAATTCGTGAACATATTATAAAGTTAACAAAATGCAAGTCAAGCTTGGGCACACAACGTGATTAACCACGCATTACAATGGGTAGGTGTTGCTATATACAGAAATAGAGATATTATCTCTTTTTAATAATTTTATATCATATTAAATAGTTTCATTTTGAATTTTAGAATTTTTATTTAATTTTGATTTTTTTAAAAATGAAAATGTTTAAACGCTATTTCTTTTTTTTAATTGAAGGGTAACAAGATTATGAATAAAAACAGATATTGTATTGAAAAATATATTTTTTAAAAATTATAAATAAAAATAAGTATGGTATTAAAAAATATATATTACATTATGACAGAGATATACTTTTGTTTTTCTTATAACAGATAAAAAATTATTAAAGGTATAAATATCTAGAAAATCCATGTAAGGTTCAAAGTAAATTTATGTCTTTCGAAATAAATCAAGCAATTAAATTTTTATATCATTCCAAAATAAGATAACTAAATATGATTAATACAATTTTTTTTAAAAAAAAATTCAAAAAAATCTCGAAAGTTTTGAATAAAGGGTTGAATTAATTTGTTTATTTTGAAAATAACTCATTGCTCATAACCTTAGGTATTTATATCAAAATCAAAATTATTATAGGTTGAAAATATGAAACTGTTTGAATTTTTGGTTTTTGATTCAATTGACTTTATAATTGAAAAACATAAATTAATAATAATTATGATAAAATTATAAAAATTTAAGAATAAAAATAAAATTTATTTATAATATATAAAAACACGAGCTATAGAACCTTTTGAACTAACAACGATAATTTACTATATTATTAAATAGACATAATAACTTATTAGTATTTTACTAATTATGATGTAATAATAACAAAAATATTAATATTTAACAAATAATATATTAATATAATAAAATAATTATTTGATGCAGTGCTAATAAAAATTTTAACTCTATAATCTAATTAAAAATTTAACATGTGCACATAAATTATATTTTAAAAAATTTTAAAACAAATAACATATGACAAAATAAAATTAAATATTAAAATCACATTTTAATTGATTAAGGATCCATTTATTTACTCAGAAAAAGTTTTATGGAAAACAATTTTATTATTTTCCAATATTTGTTTGGTGAAAATAAATTCCCGCCATAAACCATTCTCCAAGACACGGAAAATGAGGGCTTTTTTTTTAAAGAAAATGTCTTGTCCTTTTTATTTCATAAGACATTTTTTAATGTTTATCCTTTTCACATTCTCAGCGAAAAAAAACCCTCTTCCCCTTCCCCTTCATTGCTGATCCCAACCCAATGCTTGTCGCTAGCTAGCAACGCTTCTCAGCACCAGTCGCCGATAGAAAAACCATTTTCAGTAAGACATTTTACAAACCTTAACTTTCTCACCTTCTTGAGAAAACATCTCTCCTTTTTCGCAAACTTTCTTTTTCTCATCGACAACATTACTGGTAAGATTTATCCCCTACTCCTTCATCCACTACAACAAAAACTATTAGTGAACGACTATTCTCTTAACTACTGAAACTGTTAAAGAAGTTCAAAATCCTCTCCAGCATTAGCCAACTACTAGTAAAACCATCATTTTTTATGCTCTGAAAAATTATTAGTAATTATTCATTCCTTTCTTTTTTCTCATTTCAATTTGACTTTTTTTCAGGTATTTTAAAAGATTTCGTTGATATAATAATCATTTACTTGTTTCCATTTTTCCTTAATTTATCAAGTTGTAGATATGAGGTTGCTTCTTCTTTTCTTTTCTTTTTTTTGGTAACATGGGGAAGTTCTTCTATATTTGGGATGTTAAAGAACTTCAACAAATTGCATTATTGGAGAGAAATGATTTTCTTGCTATAATCAAATATAGCTGCTCTTTTAGTTTATACAAGAAGTTGATTACTCACTCATTGTCATGGTGTCTTTAAAAAATAATTATTTAATTCATTCCTTTGAATATTCAATTATTTAATCATCTCTCTTTTTCATAAAGCTTACTATTTAAATGTCTAATAAGTAAAAGTTTCTATTTGAGATTATTATCCATCCTTGGTAAGGAACATGTTTCTGAAAGACTGTAACAAAGCTCTAAATTACAAGGCTTCTTCAAATGCTTGTGAAAATATGGTTGGATTGTGCCTAAAGGGTATACATGTAGGTAAGGTTTCCTATCTTTGTTTAGAATAATATCTTTAGTATTTTATATATATTATAAACATTGTTTTTTTTATAAGAAACATTAAGAATTGATCATGTGATTATTTTGCAACAATGCAGTTATTATTTTTGTAAAAAGGGTATGGACATTACTACTTTCTATGAGGTTTATTATGCTAATGTAGGGATCAAAAGCTTAAGAGCACAATTCTAGTTGGATTCACAGCTAAATCAAATGGAGAGGTTAGTAGTCATATTTCAAAGAGTGTGATGTTCAATCAATTTTTTACGAGATTGAAATCAGTTTAATGGTGATACTTTTGCCCACTATTTAGGTGAAGTTGACATGTTGGTGTTCATGGAAGGCCTGTTGCAACATTAATCTAAGGGCAGATTGAAAAAGAAAAGGGTAAATGATAAATTCCAAAAGTAACACATTTTAACGTCATTCTTAATGCGTTTTTGGATGTTTATTCGATTCAAATTGGTAAATTTTATGCTCCTAATCCTTTAAATTAACTTTTCTATACTTAGGAGAGCATTTGGGAGCAACAGGAGCGAAAGTCAAAAAATCAGAAAATCAGAGCAACTTTTAGGAGCCACACGGGTTGGGTCATTCCACACGGGCTGGACACACGGTCATGTGAGCCAGACGAGCTACCACACTGTAACAGCCTGATTTAGGGGGCTAGTCGGAACAGTGATCTCGGGATCACTAATCTGAGGTTAGAGAGAATTATTTTCATGTTATTTTATGAGTTAGAGCATGATTATATAAGTGCATGAAAATTTTGGTGCTTTAATTTTAGCGATTTCAAGCTTAATCGCGAAAAAGGACTAAATCGCATAAAGTGTAAAAGTTCTATTTTATAAGCTAAAGGTGCCTAATAGCCATAAAATATTAATTTGAGGTCTTTAAAGTGAAATTAGACCCCCTAAGAATAAGGTGGCCGGCCATATGAGACAAGAATTGACAAATTGGTCAAAGTTGGTAACTAAATTGACTTGTATTAATAAAATAAAGAAAGAAAAGATATCATCTTTTCTCTCCATCTTCCTCCACCGAAAATAGCAAGAAAAATAGGGGTTTTAAAAGCTCAAAATTTCATCAAACTCATCTCCATTCAAGTAAGTGATTTTAATGGTTTTTCTTAAAGATAGTTGTACTTTTAGAACCCCTAGAGCTTAAACTTTCTAATGAGGGGACTATCTTGCAATATGGTGAAAAGATTAGAGTTTTTCCATGAGAGATTTCATTGTTATTTACTGCATTTTTATCGAAGAAAATGAGTCATAGTTGCTAGATAAACAACTTTTGTGAAAGGTGTTGCTATGAAAACACCTAAATGAACCTTTTTGTAAAGGTTGTAAAATTGGTAGTAAATGTGTGAAATGTTGGGTTTTTAAGATAGCCATAAGAGAAATAAATGTTCACCTACGCTCATTAAAGGTAGAAATTTGATTAGAATTGATTTCCAAGCCTAGGGTAAACTGGTCATTTTGCTAAAGTGTAAGGGCAAAATAGTAATATTGCCAAAGAATGATTATTAAAATGCTTTTATTAATGTGATGATTAAAATGAGCTAATTTGATATTATAGAACAAGAAGAGCCAAGAATCAACCTCGATCGGGGAAAGAACAAAATATCAGACTAAACCGATGATTTAGCTTATTTTGAAATCAAGGTAAGTTTGTATGTGATAAATTCAACATTTATGCTAGCATGTTTGAGAATGTTTGGTATTATAATGACTCATGATATTCTATGAAATTGAGTATTTGTGTTGAGTGAGAAAGATGTTAAAAGTCGAGATGTTGAAGTCCCGGTTGGACTAAAATAAATGTGAGAATACTATCATCGAGACGTGAGATGGATAAGGTCCCGTATAAGACCATGTCAGGGACGTGGCCTCGGCACTGGATTGAGATTCCGTATAAGACCATATTCGAAATATAGCTTCGGTGTTGAATATGAGAATCGTATAAGACCATATCTGGGATATGACATCGATACTTGATGTGAGATTCCGTATAAGACCATATCCGGGATATGGCATCGACACTCAGAGGTAACCCCATGTAAGACCACATCCGGGATGTGGCATTGGTTTCGTGTTTACGCTAATGATTATGAAAATGCATCTTGAGCATCCCTAGCGATTTATTGGGATGAATCGATCAGCTTAGAAATAGAAACGAGAATTTTATTAAAACTATGTGATTGAGTTAACACAGGTACCCATGAGAAATTCACGAATAACATATACGATATGTGGCATGGTATGTGCCAGATAAAGGCAAGTATGAGTGAGTATGGCAAGGAGCCTATGGCTTGGTGTGTGTTTATTTAATGCCACGGATGGTTATTGTCATGAGCTTATTGTTGCTACTTATCTCCATGCAAACTTACTAAGCTTTATGCTTACCCCTTTCATTGCCCTTTTTCTTATAGTATTACCAAGATAACTCGAGGATCGTGGGAGGAAGGAGTTTGGAGATCACACTATCGACATCACTTTAGTATAACAATTTAGACTTATTTTGGGTATGGCATGTATAGGACTTGGGTATTTTGTTAGGTCGTAATAGTTAGCCAAAATGTTGGCTGTGTATGTTATCAAAGTCATTTTGTAAATGGTCATTGGAATTAGGCTAATACTTGATAAGTTTATATATATTCAATGATGATGAAATTATGAAGTTTATACTTGTATGAATGCTTTGAATTGAGTTCTTGGATGTGTCTTTAGGTCATGAGTTATGTTAATATGAGTTGGAGTAAGTATGTTTGCTATGCAGGGTGGTGCTTGGCTTGGAATATAGCCTTTAAATGTTCACAGGGTAGACATACAGGCGTGTGTCTAGGTCGTGTGAGACACACGGTCAGCCCCATGGGTGTGTTGATCGGCCGTGCGTTCCCTGCATGCTAGGTTTACAAAGTCAGAATGCTTAGTAGAAAACAAACGGGCAGAGACACGACCGTGTGTCTTAGCCGTGTGGGAGGCACGGCCAGGAACATGGGAGTGTGCCCAGGCCGTATAAAGTCTGCACCTGAAGTTAGGAATTTATTTCGATACACGATCTAAGGACACGGGCATGCGCCTTGGCCGTGTGGCCATAGTGATATGATTATGTCATAAACAGAATGCCAAGGTTTTGGCACACGGGCTAAGATACTAGCGTGTCGAGGCCGTGTGAGGGACATGGGCTAGAGACATGGGCATGTGTCCGGCAGTGTGTATTAAGTCAATGTCAACTTCGGGTGAAGAGCACGAGCATGTCTTAGGGGCACACGGGCGTGTCCCTTGAACAACACGGGCGTGTGGCCCCTGTTTAGGGAAAATTTTTCTAAGTGTGTAAAAGTTTTCGATTAGTTCCCGAAACCTTCCGGAAGTATGTATAAGGCCTCGTAGGCCCGTGGAGAGTAGATTATGAGTTTTAATGGAAAATATTTTTAAGCCGAAATGAAATTTTATAGCCCGATGTGATATGTTTAAGCAGGTTGAGTTAGGTAATGCCTCGTATTCGGTTCCAGCTTCGAACCTTGGTAAGGGATGTTACATTTATTGGTATCAGAGTTACGGTTTAGTCAATTCTAGGATTAATATAGCGTAAGTATGAGTCTAGCTATACATGCCATATGTAAGAGAACTTGTGTAATGATAGTGTGACAGCTCCTGACGTTTTAAATTGTGTCTTTATATAGTAAATAGATCTCAATCCCGACCGAACTACAGTCGATGATGCTGCAAGTAATACGCCGGCTCCCGCGCAAGGAACCACGCCTGTAGATAGTAGACCCGAGACCTTGGGTCAGGGAGAAGAGGCCCAAGAAGTCTTTCTCTACATGATGAGTAATTGGTACACTGAGTACATTCGAGTAAATCCTAATGCTCAACCTCCTCCACCCGCTTCGGTAGCTCCTCAAGTGGTTGAGGTAGTGAGAAGAGAAAGGCCTCTAGTCGATAAGATGCAGAAATAATGAGCTGAGGAATTCCGAGCTAGTAAGGATGATGATCTGGAAAGGGCGAAATTCTGGCTTGAAAGTACCATCAGGGTATTCGATGAATTGTCATGCACGCTTGAAGAATGCATAAAGTGTGCAGTATTTCTTTTGAGAGATTCGGCCTATCGGTGGTGGAATACCCTTGTGTCGATGGTACCAAGGGAGAGAGTTAGTTGGGAATTCTTCCAAGAGGAATTTCGGAAGAAGTATATCAGCCAAAGATTCATTTACCAGAAGAGGAAAGAGTTCTTAGAACTAAAGTAAGGTCGAATGATATTGACTGAATACGACGTAAGTTCGTAAGGCTTAAAAAGTATGCTCGGGAGTACGTATCTACCGAGACCATCATGTGCAAAAGGTTCGAGGATGGATTAAATGAAGATATCCGTTTATATGTTGGAGTCCTCGAACTAAAAAAATTCGTAGTGTTGGTGGATAGAGCTTGTAAAGCCGAAGAGTTGGCTAAAGAGAAAAGAAGAGCTGAGATTGGGTCTCGTGACTCAAGGAAAAGACAACTGAACTCGATCAGTCACTTCAACTGGGTTTTCAAACCCAAGTAAAGGCAAACAATTTTCGGGGTCTAAAAAGCAGACCACGTCAGTTGCTAGTGTCGGTAATGCCCGACTGAATAGACCGAAGTGCCTGCAATATAGCAGACATTATTCTGGTGAGTGCCGAACAAGTGAGAAGGGTTGTTTCAAGTGTGAGTCTCTAGACCATTTTATCAGAGATTGCCCCGAGGTGGGTGAGAAAGAAAAGTCTTTGAATGCAAGACCGGGAAGTATTGCCAGAGAAAGACCACAAAGAAACCCGGGATATGAAATAGGTGGCAAGAATTTATCTAAAGAGCAGACTGCGAGAGTTGAGGGTAGAGCACCGACGAGAACATATGTCATTCATGCTCGTGAAGAGGCGTCCTCCCCCGACGTGATTACGGGTACATTTTCTCTCTATAATACCCATGTTATAGCTTTAATTGATCCAGAATCTACTCACTCATACATATGCATGAAATTAGTCTCTAGCATGAGCATGCCCATAGAGTCTACTGAATTTGTAATAAGAGTGTCTAATCCTCTAGGCAAGTATGTGTTGGTTGATAGAGTATGCAAAGGTTGTCCTTTGATGATTAAGGGTCATTGCTTTTCGGTTGATATTATGTTATTGCCGTTTGATGAGTTTGATGTCATCCTTGGGGTTGATTGGTTAACTACTCATTATGTGATAGTAAATTGTGGGAAAAAGTTTATTGAGTTAAAATGTGAAAATGGGGATCTTATTCGTGTTGAATCAGATGAGCAAGACAAATTGCCAGTAGTGATATCTTCATTGTTGACTCAAAAGTATTTAAAAAAGGGGTACAAAGCTTACCTTGCCTTTGTGATGAATACTAAAGAGACTGAGATGAAAATTGAGTCAGTAGCCATAGTATGCGAGTATTCAGATATTTTCTCGGAAGAATTTCCAGGGTTAAATCTGGCTAGAGAGATCGAATTCGGGATTGAGCTAGCTCCGGGTACCGCCCCCATTTCTATTTCTCCATATAGAATGGCTCCAACCGAGCTAAAAGAGTTGAAAGCAAGGTTGTAAGAACTAATGGATAAAGGTCTTGCAAAGCCGATTTTTTCTCCGTGGGGTGCTCCCGTTTTATTCGTGAAGAAGAAAGATGGTTCTATGAGATTATGCATAGATTATCGACAACTTAACAAGGTAACTGTGAAGAACAAGTACCCGTTGTCGAAAATCGATGATTTATTTGATCAATTGAAGGGAGCCACGGTATTTTCCAAGATAGATTTGAGGTCAGGATACTATCAGTTGAGAGTCAATGACTCAGATGTACCGAAAATTGCATTTAGGACTAGGTATGACCATTATGAATTTTTGGTCATGCCTTTGGACCTGATGAATCGCATTTTTTGGCCATACTTGGATAAGTTTGTCGTGGTCTTCATTGATGATATACTAATCTACTCTCGGGATGAGAATGAACATGCAGAACATTTGAGTAAGATTCTGCAAATTTTGAGAGATAAACAATTGTATGCCAAGTTTAGCAAGAGTGAATTTTGGCTTAAGGAAGTAGGATTTTTGGGGCACATTGTCTCGGGAGATGGAATTAGAATAGACCCGAGTAAGATTTCAGCAATCGTGGATTGGAAACTGCCAAGGAGCGTAACTGAAGTAAGGAGTTTTCTAGGCCTAGCAGGCTATATAGACGTTTTGTCAAGGGGTTTTCCATGATAGCTACCCCGATGAAGAGACTTTTGCAAAAAGATGTAAAGTTTGATTGGACAGAAAAGTGCCAGCAGAGTTTTGAGAAACTAAAGGCGTTGTTGACTGAGACTCCTGTTTTGCTGCAACCTGAACCGGGAAGAGAATTCGTGATTTACAGTGATACATCCCTGAATGGATTGGGTTGTGTACTTATACAAGAGGGAAAGGTGATTGTATACGCCTCTAGACAATTAAAGCTGCACGAGAAGAATTACCCGACCCATGATCTAAAGTTGGCCGCCATTGTGTTTGCATTGAAGATATGGAGACACCATTTATATGGTGAAAGGTGTCGGATATTCACAGACCATAAAAGCCTAAAATACCTGATGACTCAAAAAGAATTGAATTTGAGACAACGAAGATGGTTAGAGCTGATCAAGGATTATGAGTTAGTGACTGACTACCATCCGAGAAAGGCGAACGTGGTCATCGATGCTTTGAGCAGAAAAACATTATTTGCGCTGAGGGCCATGAATACATAGATGGCTTTGTTGGATGATGGTTCTATTCTAGCCGAGCTAAGGGCTAGACCATTATTTCTCCAAAAGATTTGTGAAGGTCAGAGTAGGGACAGTAACTTACAAGCCAAAAGAATTTTATGTGAGTCAAATGTTGAGCCAGACTTTCGGGTAAGTCTTGGCGGATGTTTAATGTTTCGAGATAGGGTCTGTGTACCCAAAAATGATGAGCTTATTAAAAATATTTTGCGTAAAGCACATAGCGGATGTTTAACTGTGCACCCAGGCAGTACAAAGATGTACAATGATTTAAAGAAGTGGTATTGGTGGACCAGTATAAAGAAAGACATTTTCGAGTTTGTACCGAGATGCCTAATTTGCCAGAAAGTGAAGGCTGAACACCAAGTACCTTTGGGTCTACTTCAGCCCATTATGGTTCCTGAGTGGAAGTGGGACCGTATTACCATGGACTTCGTGATGGGTTTACCGTTGACGCTGAAAAAGAAAGATGTCGTGTGGGTCGTAGTCGATAAACTCACGAAGTCAGCCCATTTCATACTGGTACGAGTTGATTTTTCTCTTGATAAATTGGCGAATTTGTACGTGTCAAAGATAGTAAGACTTCATGGTGTACCATTGTCGATCATTTCGGATAGAGATTTGAGATTTACGTCATGATTTTGGAATAAGTTACAAGAGCCTTTAGGCACGAAATTGAGTTTTAGTACAGCCTTCCATCCGCAAACCGATGGGCAGTCGGAGAGAGTGATACAGATACTTGAAGACATGCTTCGATGTTGTGTTTTGGAATTCCAAAGTAATTGGGAAAAATACTTACCATTGGTGGAATTCGCTTACAATAATAGTTTTCAGTCAAGTTTGAAAATGGCACCTTATGAAGCATTGTATGGGCGTAAATGCCAAACGCCCTTGTATTGGACAGAACTCAAAGAGAATCAAATTTACGGGGTTGATTTGGTTAGGGAAACTGAAGAGAAAGTCAAGGTGATACACGAGTGTTTGAAAGCTGCCTCAGATAGACAAAAGTCCTATTCGGATTTAAGAAGGAAAGAGGTTGAGTTTCAGGTAGGTGATAAAGTGTTTCTGAAAGTATCACCATTGAGGAAAGTCCTCAGATTTGGCCGGAAGGGCAAGTTAAGTCCGTGTTTTATCGGACCTTATGAAGTTACCGAAAGAATAGGACCGGTAGCTTATCGATTGGTCTTGCCACTTGAACTGGAAAAATTTACGATGTCTTCCACGTGTCCATGTTGCGTCGATACTGTTTGGACCCTACACAAGTGATAGTACCAACAGAGGTAGAAATTCAACCGGACTTGACTTACGACGAAGAACCAGTTAAGATTTTGGCACGAGAGGTCAAACAGTTAAGAAACAAAAGTATAGCTCTTATGTGCTATGGCAGACACATGGAATAGAAGAGGCTACATTGGAGCCAGAAGAAGCTATGAGAAACCAATATCTCAACCTTTTCATCGGTAAGATTTTCAGGGACGAAAATCCTTAAGGGGGAGAATTGTAACAGCCCGATTTAGGGGCCAATCAGAACAGTGATCTCGAGATCACTAATCCGAGGTTAGAGAAAATTATTTTCATGTTATTTTACGAGTTAGAGTATGATTATATAAGTGCATGAAAATTTTGGTGCTTTAATTTTAACGATTTCAAGCTTAATCGAGAAAAGGGACTAAATCGCATAAAGTGTGAAAGTTCTATTTTATAAGCTAAATGTGTCTAATAGCCATAGAATATTAATTTTAGGTCTTTAAAGTGAAATTAGACCCCTAAGAATAAGGAGGCCGGCCATAGGAGACAAGAATTGACAAATTGGTCAAAGTTGGTGACTAAATTGACTTGTATTAATAAAATAAAGAAAGAAAAGATATCATCTTTTCTCTCCATCTTCCTCCACCGAAAGTAGCAAGCAAAGTAGGGGTTTTGAAAGCTCAAAATTTCAGCAAACTCATCTCCATTCAAGTAAGTGATTTTAATGGTATTTCTTGAAGATAGTTGTACTTTTAGAACCCCTAGAGCTTAAGCTTTCTAATGAGGGGACTATCTTGCAATATGGTGAAAAGATTAGAGTTTTTCCATGAGAGCTTTCATTTTTATTTGCTACATTTTTATGGAAGAAAATGAGTCATAGTTGCTAGATAAACAACTTTTGGGAAAGGTGTTACTATGAAAACACCTAAATAAACCTTTTTGTAAAGGTTGTAAAATTGGTAGTAAATGTGTGAAATGTTGGGTTTTGAAGATATCCATAAGAGAAACAAATGTTCACCCGGGCTCATTAAAGGTAAAAATTTGATTAGAATTGATTTCCGAGCCTATTGGTAAAATGGTCATTTTGCCAAAGTGTAAGGGCAAAATAGTAATTTTGCCAAAGCATGATTATTAAAATGCTTTTATTAATGTGATTATTAAAATGAGCTAATTTACTATTATAGAACAAGAAGAGCCAAGAATCAACCTCGATCGGGGAAAGAACAAAATATCGGACTAAACCGACGATTTAGCTTATTTTGAAATCGAGGTAAGTTTGTATGTGATAAATTCAACATTTATGCTAGCATGTTTGAGAATGTTTGGTATTATAATGATTCATGATGTTCTATGAAATCGAGTATTTGTGTTGAGTGAGAAAGATGTTAAAAGTCGAGGTGTTGAAGTCCCAGTTGGACTAAAATAAATGTGAGAATACTATCATCGGGACGTGAGATGGATAAAGTCCCGTATAAGATCATGTCAAGGACATGGCCTCAGCACCGGATTGAGATCCTGTATAAGACCATATTTGGAATATGGCTTCGGTATTAAATATGAGAATCGTATAAGACCATATCCGGGATCTGGCATCGATACTTGATGTGAAATTCTGTATAAGACCATATCTGGGATATGGCATCGGCACTCAGAGGTGACCTCATGTAAGACCACATCCGGGATGTGGCATTGGTTTCGTGTTTACGCTAATGATTATGAATATGGATCTTGAGCATCCCTAGCAATTTATTGGGATGAATCGATCAGCTTAGAAATAGAAATGAGAATTTTATTAAAACTATGGGATTGAGTTAACACAGGTACCCGTGAGAAATTCATGAAGAACATTTACGATATGCAGCATGGTATGTGCTAGATAAAGGCAAGTATGAGTAAGTATGGCAAGGAGCCTATGACTTGGTGTGTGTTTATTTAATGTCACGGATGGTTATTGTCATGAGCTTATTACTGCTACTTATTTCCATGCAAACTTACTAACTTTATGCTTACCCCTTTCATTGCCCTTTTCCTTGTAGTATTACCAAGATAACTCGAGGATCGTGGGACGAAGGAGTTCGAAGATCACACTATCAACATCACTTTGGTATAAACAATTTAGACTTATTTTGGGTATGGCATGTATAGGACTTGGGTATTTTGTTTGGTCGTAATTGTTAGCTAAAGTGTTGGCTGTGTATGTTATCAAAGTCATTTTGTAAATGGTCATTGGAATTGGGTCAATACTTGATAAGTTTATATATATTCAATGATGATAAAACTATGAAGTTTATGCTTGTCAGAATGCTTTGAATTGAGTTCTTGGATGTGCCTTTGGGTCATGAGTTATGTTGATATGAGTTGGAGTAAGTATGTTTGCTATGCAGGGTGGCGTTTGGCTTGGAATATAGCCTTTTAAATGTTCACACAGGTAGACACATGGGTGTGTGTCTAGGCCGTTTGAAACACACGGTCAACCCCATGGGTGTGTTGATCGGTCGTGCGTTCTCTGCATATTAGGTTTACAAAGTCAAAATGCTTAGTAGTAAACACACGGGCAGAGACATGGCCGTGTGTCTCAGCTATGTGGGAGGGACGGCCAGGAACATGGGCGTGTGCCCAGGCCGTATAAAGTCTGCACTAAATTCCGACACACGGTCTAAGGACACGGGTGTGCGCCTTGGCCGTGTGACCATAGTGAGATGATGACATCATAAACAGAATGCCAAAGTTTTGGCACATGGGCTAAGACACGGGCGTGTTGAGGCCGTGTGAGGGACACGGGCATGTGTCCGGCCGTGTGAGCACGGGCATGTCTCAGGGGCACACGGGCGTGTCTCTTGAACAACACGGGCGTGTGGCCCCTGTTTAGGCAAAATTTTTCTAAGTGTGTAAAAGTTTCTAATTAATTCCTGAAACCTTCCGGAAGTACGTATAAGGCCTCGTAGGCCCAAGAGGAGTAGATTATGAGTTTGAGTGGAAAATATTTTTAAGCTGAAATGTGATATGTTTAAGCAGGTTGAGTTAGGTAATGCCTCGTATCCGGTTCCGGCTTCAAACCCGGGTAAGGGGTGTTACACACACGGCCATGTTCCAGGCCATGTCAAAATTGCAAATTGCACTCCAAACACGTGGAAAAACGTAATTTTTAGGTTTTTCAGGCATTCTAAGATATATATATGACATAGATAAGAAGATAAAAGTAAGCTGTCATAGAATATTCAAGAAAACAACTCGGAAAACACTATTGAAGTCGACTCTGAAGCAGATTTCCATCTAGTTTGAAGATCCCATTTTGATTTCTTTGAAGTTTATTATGAGTTTCTTTATTTCTCGTGGTTATACTGTCTTTGAGATGTTTTTATTTGTGATTATGAACTAATTTTCTAAATACCTAGGGAAGATGAACCCTATGATGAATTTTGTCTTTTGATTTCTATTATACGTAATAAATACTTGAATCTTGTTCTTAATTATGTGTGCTTTATTCTTGGTTTAATATTTCTAGACTATTAATCCGTTTTGTTGTGCTTAAATTAGAGGAGGAATAGACACTATTTAAGAGTAGATCTAGCATAATTAAACGGAGGTGCATATAATCCTAAAAATAGGACGACATAAATTTACCGGTTTAGAGTCAAATCTAATATGGGGATTCATAGATCGAATTAATACGATAATATGAGTTTTAATTAAAAAGAAATTTCAATTAATCAACCTAGAGTCAGTTGCTCTTAGTCTTGAAAAAAGATATTAGCATAATTTAGGGATTTCTAAGGCTCAAGATACTAAGTGAAGAAATTGCGTAATTTAGATTGATAATAACAAATGAAGTCTAGTTGAATTCTTTCTTGAGTATTGTTTCGCTTCTTAGTTGTTTACTCGATTATTTTCCTAATTTGTTCTTTGTCGTGTTCTTTAGTTAATTTAATTAGTTAATTTTAGTTTTTAATCAATCACTCCAATTTGTCAGTTAAATAATAGAAAGAAGGTAATTACTAATACTTTTAGTCTTCATGAGAACGATCTATGTGCTCACTGTAGCCATACTATTAATTGATAGGTGCACTTGCCTATGTCAAATTTTTAGTTAGTTTACGACTGCCATCAATAGAATAAAGGTTGGTTTGGTGAATGATGTGATATTAAATTAGCTATTAACATGAAGTGAAGAGATTGAGAGTGGGTTTGGATGGGCGATTAAGTGCAGTGCGGTGCGTTTAGCTTACTTTTTGTCTCACGCTACAGTATCTAATCTCACCGCCACCACTGTTTTTACAATAACCGCAGATAAACGCACCGCCCATCTAAATCCACCCTGAATAAAATTAATATTTAGGGTTTGATGGAATTGTTATTTTCTATAGATGACAGCATTAACTCCAATTCTTCTATTTTTTACTCGCATATAAATATGTGAGAATCTCTATGAGAAAGGTATGAAAGGATATTGGAAGAGGATGCTTTTAGGCGAGTCTTGTACAATTGCGGTGATCCTAAGTTCCATCATGAGCTCTTAATTTCTCAGTATAGTGATTATTCTATTTTATGCAAGTTTTTTTTTTTTTTTTTTCTAATGTCTTCAATAAAATTACTATGAATGCCCTAAATTTCTTTTGCCTTGATAATAGAAAATTGGATATAGGCCTACCCATAATGAGGCCCATGATATAGAAGAAAGCTGAAACGGCCATCACTGAAACCCGAATAAGCCACATGAACTGAGTATCTGCTGCAACACCTTCAACGTTTCATCGAACGTCCAAACCAAATCAAGCAAATCCATTCCCTGCTAATCACCACCGCTCTCCTCTTCAATACTACTTCCAAATGGAAACCAACCCTCCTTTACAACACCTTAATAAGGGCCTATCTCAACATAATCCCACATTGTTCCCTTACACTCTTCACCTTCATGCTTCATCATCAGGCACCCCCCAATGGCCACACTTTCACTTCCCTTTTCAAAGCCGCCTCTACCTTCCAATCCTTAGCCTCGCTCTCTTGCTCACCCCTGCATGCCCAAGCACTAAAGCGTGGCGTCTTGACTGACTCCTTTGTGCAAACATCGTTGCTTGGTTTGTATGCTAAACTCGGTAGCCTAAGTAATGTGCGTAAAGTGTTCGAAGAAATTCTTAACCCGTGCATCGTCGCGTGTAATGTGATGCTTGATGCTTTTGGGAGAAATGGTGATATGGGTTCTGCTCTTTTCTTCTTTGACCACATGAGTGAAAAGGATGTGGTGTCTTGGACAAGTGTTATTAATGGTTTCGTAAGGAGCAAACAGTTTGCAAAGGCTATTTGGGTTTTCGAGAAAATGATAGAATTTTCGGTTAAACCGAGTGAGGCTACTTATGTTAACGTGCTCTCTTGTTGTGCTAATTTAGAAGAGCAAAGTGGGTTTGACCAAGGGAGGCAGATACATGGGTATATTTTCAGAAACGAGGGCGTTATGACTGTTTTCATGGGCACGGCATTGATTGATTTTTATGGAAAAAGAGGTCATTTACAGTTTGCCTTTAGAGTTTTTAATCAAATGTTGGATAGAGGGATTTGTACTTGGAATGCAATGATCTCTTCTTTTGCATGTAATGGTAGAGAAAAGGAGGCTTTGGACTTGTTTGAGAAGATGAAAGTGGACAGAATGTGTCCGAATGAGGTCACATTTGTTGCTGTTCTTACAGCATGTGCTCGCACTAAGAGAGTGCAGTTGGGTTCACATTTCTTTCAATCAATGCGGTGCCAATATGGCATTGTGCCAATAATGGAACACTACGGGTGTATGGTAGATCTTTTAGGCAGAGCAGGCCTTTTGACTCAAGCGACTGAGTTTGTAAACACTATGCCATTTCAACCTGATGCTTCGGTTTTGGGGGCTCTTTTAGGTGCTTGTAAGATTCATGGTGCCATTGAACTTGGAAATGAAGTGGGGAGAAGGTTGCTTGAGTTGCAGCCACGACACTGCGGACTATATGTAGCATTGTCTACCATAAATGCCGACAAGGAGAGATGGGATCGTGCAGCTGACTTGAGGAAAGCCATGGTAGAAGCAGGTATCAGGAAAGTTCCAGCTTATAGCTTCATTGGTTCCGTGTAAAAATCCTGTGGAAGCAGAAGATGTCTCTATTCTTTAACTAATCACATGCATTCTGCAGCAGCAATATCGATGGTAAATGCCAATCAAAATATTAGAGAATTCATTCTTAGATTGAACAATCAAATATTCCCCTAGACAAAGAGTTAACTCTCTTATAATGCAAACACATCAGCATGATGAGATTTACATATGAAAGACAAATGAAATTCATGCTTGCTTGACTTTTTTTCTTTAGCCTGTCTTGACTCGATATATGTATTTGTCATGTGAAGGGAAGAACACAAAAAATTGGGATTGAGGGGACCCTTTTACTTTTGATGGCATGGACTGACTGAACGTGTACAGCACGAGGGTATTTAAAATTCCATTAGTCTCTGGTTGTGGGCCAAATCTGAGGTAGGATTTTTGGTGAGGGAAAGGGAAAATAGAGATGCCTTTTGTTTTAGTGGCGTACATATGGAGGCTAGCTACGTTGTTGATTTGAACTTGATGGACCAATAATTGTTTGTTTTAATTGACTTATGCTTCCTTTGACAGACCTGTAGGATGGCTCTACCTGGTAAGTTTATTATTTGGATTCTTTAAAAGATTTGTTTTATTTAAAAAGTGAGTAAACTAATCATTGTTAGATTAAAAAGTAAATTGATATTTTTGTTAAAAATTTCATCATTTTTACTATTAAAAATTAATCCTAGTGTGTTAACATGAGATACACGTGGCATTGTTACGTGTAACTATATAGTAATTCCATCAGTCACATCAGCTTTTTTATGGTAGAAATGGATAATCTTTTTAACAATAAGATTTGTTTGCTCTTTGATTTATTGTACATGGATTAATTTGTCTATTTTTTAAATAAATAAAAACAAAATACAATTTGACTCTTAGGACATAGACCTCCATAATAGTTTTACCTAAAAAAGACAATAGATTATGGCTACCATTTGCGTGAGAAATGTAACAAATATATTTATAAAGGAATGGTAAAATGCAATTGTTGAGGCTTGGGTTTAAATTTTATTATCTGTAATTTTTTTGCATCTCTTCAATAATACAATTTTCTTTATAAAGTATGAGTATTTTTATTATTAATTAATTAAATTAATGACAGATTGACTCGTATCACTAATTTAATCAAACATTTAATATATATAATATAGAAATGGAAGAAGAAAAATTCATACAAACATAACAGCATCAATGTCCACTTGTTTTAAATTTTTTATACAATATAATTTATTAACCTATGAAACACCTTAAAACAATTCTGACAATAAAATAAAAATGTTATACAACATGAATTATCAATCTTTTTTCTTTCTTTTTTTTTTTTTAAAAAAAAGGGCCTTAGCTGAATTGTGTGTAGAGATTTGAGAAATGGGGACAAGAAATTGAAATTTATAACAAAAATTCTAATCAAATGATGAAATCTCACCGGAAAGAAGGACCACTGAAGCAGCACAGCTCATTTGGACATAATATTAAGTATTACCATAATTCTAATGGAGTGGATCTTAACTTTTTGCACAACTCACGCAAATTAAGTTGAGCGTTTTAAGGCTTTGGCTTTAATGACACAATTAAATGAAGCAACGATGTTGATGCATATATGGTAATACATATTTCTATCCACATATATAATTAATGCATTATGATTGGGTTTTGGTTTTATAAATATTTCACTTTTCCTTGTTTGTTGGGGAAATGTTATCTTCATATCGTAAGCAAATTAATTATTGAAAAGAATATTTTTTTATTCCCCATTAACATAATACAAATATTAAGAATCACATGCTACTTACTTGTATGCATGAAGTTCTTACGTATTAATCATTTTGTTTTTTGTTTAATTTAATCCTAATAATAATAGTAATATACTTCTTAAGTTTGGGAATTTTCATTAAATATATAGAACAAGAATAAAAAGAAAGGAAAAAACTGAAAACCCTATGGCTACCAATTAAAACTAATAACAAATCCAAACTTATATTAAAACACCCTCGAAGTGGCTGTGCTTTGCTCCATCAATAAGGAACCCCAAAAGTCCAAACCCCTTCCTTATTTACACCCTTTATTTGTTTGTTTGTATGTTTATCTTCTTCTTCTTCTTCTTCTTCTTCTTCTTCTTCTGTTTTGTCTTTGTTCGTCCTTATGAAAACTTGAAAGGGAAAGCCTTTCTCAATAAACTCTACAAAAGGCACTTCCTTTTTTTCAACAACTCATTTAGTTTGGTTCAGTCATTTTCACAAGTGCAAATCAAGGAAAGAGGTAAGATTCTCTTAATTGTTTGTTTCAAGTAATGAACTCATGGGACTTTACCATTTTTCTAGCTAGTTGTTTTCTGGGTTTTCTTTGCCAAGTTAACTTAGTGTGATATTGCAGGGAGAGAGGGAAGGAAGAACAATGGAAGGGGAAAGGAGGAGGAGGAGTTTCAAAGAACGGCTGGGATTTAAAGTGATGGGTTGTTGTGGTGGGTCTAAATGGGGATTCGGGTCAACGACCATGAGCCTCAGAGACGAAGATGAAGCTGAAATAGAAGAAGAGGCAGAACGAGTAGCAGCAGCGGATCCAGGTTGCGTCAACCCGGCTCCGATTCCGACAGGCATGAACCTAGCCGCTGCTTTAGCAGCCGAGCGACATTATCGGGCATCGGGGTCGCCGACAAGTAATGTGGGTGGGGGGAGAACACCAGGGACGCCGCTAAGGGTATCGTTGATGAGGCTGTTGGAGGAGGCGGACGGCGGCGGAGGTGAGGAGGAGGAAGAAAAAGGGAGGAGGATGGAAATGGGGAGTGATAGGATATGCTGCGTGTGCATGGGGAGGAAGAAAGGTGCGGCTTTTATCCCATGTGGGCACACTTTTTGCAGGGTGTGTTCGAGGGAAGTGTGGTTGAATCGAGGGAGTTGTCCCCTCTGCAACCGTTCCATCCTCGAGATTCTTGACATTTTCTGAATCCTATCATCCATTGCTCTTACATCATCTACTTCATGATGATAATGGTCATGGTCAATGGCTGAATAAGACTCATCAAGGAGTTTAGTCTTTTTTTTATTTTTTTTATTTAAAAATATTAACCTTGTTAAAATTATTCTATTAAATTTAAGTTTATTACAATATTATTTTTTTACATTGTTACTATAATTTAATAAAATAAATTTATCAATATTAACATTAAATTTAAATCTAAAAATCTAAAAATTCAAATATTAGAAAATAGTACAAAATATTTTAACCCTAAATTTATTATTAAATTTTGAGTTATTCTTATAGATAACGATTTTCAATATTCAATTTCAACATCCATTTATATATATAATTATTATTAAATATGTTTATTTACTTTTTTTTAAGGAAAATATGCTCATTTTAAAAAATAGTAACTTAACAAATTCAAAAAAATTTCGATGGTCTAATTTAATCAACATATATTATTTTTAATGATAATTATAATAAATAAAAAAATAATAATTTCTTTTTCCAATCTTTTAACAATTATTTTTGTTTTATTTGCCATTTTTTAGGAAAAGATAGATGGGGGGTAAATGGTCAATTTCGACTTCTTAATTAAATTTATCTTTTATTTAAAATTATTTAATAATAAAATAAGGAAAATACAATTTCACATTTTAGTTTTCATAAAATAAATTATTTAAATAATATTATTTTACATAATAAATTAATATAAATATAAATATATATATATATCCAACCCAAGCACTCCGAGTTGGCCTTTTAATAATTAACTAATATGACTTACTGTTGATGTTTTGTTTTGGGTTGGTTATTTGTTTATTTTAATTATAAAGTAAAATTTTAAAGGTTAAAATATACAAATTTAGTCTCTTTATTTTTATTTTAAACAATTTAATTCATCTACTTTTAGAATTTAAAAATCAGATCAAGTTATTGTCACTATTAAAATTCTTTTATTAAATTCTCTGGTATGATTTTTTGAAATTAAAAAAAAAATCACTTAACAGTCTTGTAACAATAAAAATAATGTTGAAAATAGTAATTAGGATTTTTCTTTTCTTATAAACATTTATTCAAACTCATCATGATAAAATAAATTTTGTTGTTGGAATAATATTCTTAAGAAAAATTGACGTTAACATTTTGAATGAAATAGTTAAAACTATTTAGACTTACTAATGATATTATTAAAATAGAAGGACCAAATTATGTTAAAAATTCAATTATATACATTAAATCTCAAGCTTTAGCATAGTCTATGAGCCACAAATGAAATTTGACCATTGTTTTATAATGTCAAAAAAAAAAACAAAAAAACAACAACACAAACCTATGTGTTAGCCTCTAAGACTTTTAGAGCATTCAAATTATATAATCATGTAATATTTAGGTTGAAAAACTAATCCTAAAGACTGCTATGAAAAACACCATCAGATTTCAAAGCAGCATGATCTAATTCAAAAATTTCACCCAATTGAGCGATATTAATTATTTGGATTAGTTAGTAACATTATAAAAAGAGAGGGATTCCACCTCTTTCTAGTGCTTGATTAAATTTGATACATGGCTAAAGTTAAAAATATTATTTTAACTACTAGCAAGTGATTGAAAGAAGTGGAAGTGGTCTACTTCCTCAGAGATTTAGATTAAGTTTAAATCCTAAAATCGACATCATTCAGAGAGCTTTACTTGAACATCTCCTCCGACCTGAACAAGCTAAAATTAATAACATTATAAAAATAAAATGACCAGTTAAAAATAAAAGTTTAAAGTTTAAATATCAAATTTAATAATAAAAGAACTAAAACTAAAATTAACCCTTTTTTTTTAATGAAAAGAAAAAAAAAAAAGATAAAAAGAAAAAGAAATGGAGCATCCAATGTGTCCGTTTTGAATCCAGCAAGTTCTTCAAGCTGGATTTATGTTAATTGTGGCCCAAATTGATAGTTTGAAGGGCCTATCCATCCCACCATTTAACTTCTAGGCCCAAGCAACTAAATTAACGCAATCATCATACTTTTTTCATGTCACTTTTGGATAAACCTCCAACCTCACTTTTTTTTTCCTACTTTGAAATTACATGGAAGAAAATAGAATTTTTATATCTTTTTTAGACTTTGACACATGCCGGCATGATAGACTATTTGAGAAGCAACTTAGTCAACTCTCTTATTCCACTCAGGCACCTTACTGACTAGCTGTCCTGGATCCCTCGATCGTAGCATGCAACCTAGACCATTCATTCCTTCTTTGAGAACCTAAACCATCCGTATCCAAGAACTATCCACCCACTTAACAAGTATCTTTGACAAGCACCCGTTTTTTTTATATGAACACTCCTCAAGTGTGAACATGCCTCTAATGACCACTGAACCCCATTTGAAAGTATCAATCTCATATTGTTATAAAAAATGAGGCTCATAGTGTACATATTGCACATTCTACATGTCTTGCACGTACTTTTTGATGGCAACCCCTCAACAATGGCATGCCACACCACATCAGTAAACAAGAGGACCTCCACTATCAATACTTTATCAAACAATAAGGAAGGGATCTTTTGGCCTCTCTAGCAACCTTAGAATACTCTTTCACCTTAGCCCCCCTCTCCAATTCTCAACATGTCCTCTTGTCTCTTTTCGGCTCTCCACCTTACTAGGTGAACCAGCCTCCTTAACACCGCCGCTTCATCCTCTTTGTCTTCCTTCTTATTGTACAATGTATCAACAAGAGTATAGTTGAGACCAAAAACAAATGGATTTACTTTAGATGTATTTATTTCATGAAAAATTATTAACAAAAGCTTTTGTAGCAATGGCCAATCAGGCCTTGGCTCAGTACCTAGGTTTGAGACTTACCATATACAATTATATGCGTGGGTCTCCAAGTCCATCATGTACGGTTGCCATGTGTGGGTCTTAGTCTAGTTAATCCAACTTTATTCGCTCTAGTTTGGATTTTACCAATTCTTTCTTCGTTTGTGATGTAATGGTATGATTCTACTTTGTGGTTACTCGGATAGTCTATTTGTAATAGTTTGATACTTGGTGTTACTTGGACATATATTTTTGTTTGTACTTTGATTGTATTGTACTTGTTACCCTTCAAAAATAAAAATTTGTGTTTTTTTTTTTTTTTTTGCGAAAAGTTGTTTCATCAACAAAATATAACTTACTAATTAACTGAAAATAATATTTTTTATTTTAAATTATTCTTCCCTTTTGAAAAGTGTAAATCAATTTTTAAAACATAGCTCACTTATGAGTAACATGATTTTTAAATAGAATTTAATTTGAATCGAACTAAATATTATTATATTTGTAATAATTTTTATTTTTATCTTTTAGAAATATTAAAATAATAATTTAAAAATTAGAATTTTCAATATAATTAAAAAATTTAAAAAATTATTTTATATTGCAAATTTATTCTAATGATCCAAAAATTTTCGTTATCAGAAATTTCGCAAAGTGCCTGAAATTGAGAATTTGAGTCATTCCAAGAAGTTAAATTGAGAATGGAAAATTAAGTTAATTTTATGACTCAGTAGAATTGAATTTCCATTATTAAAAGTCATAAAACTAGTTGAAATTAAGAATTTAGAAATTGAGGAAGTCAAATGTGTTAAGTGAATAACTTACACTTAGAAACATGGTAGTTTTACCCAGGCCCAATTCAAACTTTAGATAGGAGGGAACGATTTTAGCACTTCATTCTCACCCACACTTGAGAAAAGCAATAATTAACTTCTCTCAATTCTTTCCTTACTTTTCGATTCAATTCCACTAATCTAACCACTCCAAATATCAGTTTAAAAATTTTCATAAAAACTAACTTCTTCTCATGTTTATACTAATAATTATTTTTACTCGAATAGCCTGTGTTTTTGGATTACGTGGATTAAGTCATTCCGGCTTTTGATCATTCGATTTTTTCCAATATTCTCGACCTTAATTTGTTAAAGTGTAAACTCTATTTACAAAACAATGAGCACTTTAGTGAAACTTTAAGATTTAAAAATCGAAGAATGAACTCTGTCAAAAGATATAATTTACTTGAGAAAATAACTTCCTTATATTTTTACAAAATATCGACTTACATTAAGTATATTTTTTACCTAGTACTCAGTCTCAATTTATAGAGGAAATAACAAGAACTTAAATTGACCAAAGTGTGATTAAATAATAATATCTTAATATGAAAAATTGACTCCTACTAAGAGTGTATAAGATGGGGGCAACGACAAGCCTTCTCTGGGACTAGGGTTTGTCGCCCATCCCTATTAAATTGGGCTCCTTTGGGACTTGTCATTTATCGAGTCAATTAAACATGTTATCTAGCCTTTGAATTAACTTTTACAATTTTTTCAGCCTAATAAATATTTTCCCTATGCCTAAAATATTATTTATTTATTGATTCAATTAATTAATTAAACTAATTCAATGGTTTCACTTTTTGCACTTTTTCTATATCATCGATTAATGAAAACTATTAAGGTCATATCAAGCTAGAGGAGGGACCAAATGGATATATATAATTAGGGCTCAAATAATTTGTAATTAAGTTTAGATTTTTCGTCTACTAATTACCACATTATTTTGTCACGGAGTCATTTCACTAAAGTACCATGATTAGGTTCTCCCTATCATATACCATTATGAAAGCTATTTTATCAAGTGCTTGTCCAATGACCTTATCATATGTATGTTACCCTCATAAGACATCCTTAATCTCTTTGGGATAAATTCATTCTCCCACTATGATCCTATTTTATTTCATAGTAACCATTACATATTCCTTTATGAAAAATTATTTACTAACAAATAGTAGTTAAATCATTCATCTTTAGGAAAAATGACTCGTAACCATGTCACTTCTCAGCTATCATGTGATGCTGATGAGAAGATATCATTTGCCCTTTATTGAGCTATAAATTTCACTATTGTAAGTAAAATTATGTCATGCAGAAGTCCTATACCTAATGTACTAACTTTCGGCTCTATTATCAATTGAATTCAAGCTATCAATACATCAAAGTATATGAGTCACACACACACAGAGTCCATCTTTTACTTAGGATTTAGGTAAGTTTAACACCTCATAACCGACCCGATCGTTGGGTTCAAGCTACAAGGTGCCACATTCATTTCCGGAGCAACTACAATCAATTTACATTTGATTAAAACCCATTAAACATTCATATATAAGTAACACATACGTATAGAACAATACATAATCGTTTTCAGGTCTTATACGAGCTTATGATAACTCTTTTACTAACCCGAAGTCAAAATAGGACCTAAAGGTTTCAAAACTCTGGGTTGACGTCGAGACGTCAGACTATGTATCAGGGAATTGTTTCTTAGATGTTGGATCTACTTCTCGAATTCCTGAGGATTACCTATACCTGCACACAGAGAAAATAAACTGTATGCTAAGCAACAGGGCTCAATGGTACTTTCATAAAACAAAGTAATAAAACATAACATTACTAATTTGTCACATTACATATATGCACAAAACTATACAAATTATGTCCTATAATGCCAAGCACTTCAATTGACACGTACACATGTGAGAATACATCATTAATTGGTAAAAACCAATTCATTCAACATAGTAAAAGAGTTAACCCAATCAAGAAACTTTAAGCCATTAATGAAATCCCACATTATACCATATATATAAGTCCGCATTGCATAAAAAAAAAAAAGACATGTCACTTTAGTGTATCAAATAGTTTTCCTACTTAGGGTTCATATTATAGGATTTGTGCTTTTCAGTTAAAATGGACATAAATTGTTCTTAAAGAGGTTCATATTATAGGATTTATGCTTAGTTGAAATAGTTATTATCCTTCAATATTTCAGTTAAAATGGACCTAAATTGTTCTTAAAAAATCCTTTCTAATACAGTGAAATTATATAACAATGGTCAAATTTTAGTTCTGGTCCCTATACTATCTTAAAATTTAATCTCTATACTTTAACTTTTTATATATTTTGGTACCTCAACTTTTATAATTTAAGGCATTCCTTACATGACACATGTCCAAGTCTTTTTTTTTTTATATCATAACATAATGGTTAATTTTCAATTTTTTCCTCTATTTTTTTAAAGATTTTATAACAATGGTGAAATTTTAATTTTGGTTTCATCTCTACAATTCAAATTTTGACATAATTCGATACCTTAACTTCTACAATATCATTAGTTAGCCTAAATATTTGATTCTAATTAAAATGATTATATGAATTTAAGAATCGCTAACATCATTAAAATTCTTTATTAAATTTAGGTTCATTACAATATCATTTTTTGTCACATGGATACTAAACGAGTATTTTTTTTTTTAAATTTCAAAACGTGAAACCAACGAATTTAATAGAAGAATTTTAACAATAGCAACTAGACTTGAATTTTTAAATTCGAAAAGTAGAGAAATTAATTTTTTTAAATAAAAGTACAATAACTTACAGCAAATTGTAATTTTTAACTTTTGTAGTTTATAATTTAGCCCAAAATATAATTAGTACTTATATAACTGATTGGAAAAGAACCAATGTATTAAAATTTCAAAGGTCAGCAAGGACTGTCCCTTTTATCTCCTTATAATACATCCACGATCTCTGTTCCTCCTTATATTGATCACTAATGGAGTCGGCATTGATCACAATGGACTCAGAACTTGAGATTCTCCAATGCTGAGATATCCAATCTCATAAAAAACAACAACAGGGGGTTGCTTACTTCTTCACAAATGATAAAAAAGGGAAGGAAAAAAAAAAAAAAAAAAAAGCTAAATTTTTGGGTAGTTCAACATCTAGATTAGTGCATCAAAGGCTTTGATTTACATCCGAAAATGACTAAAGAGAAACAAACAAAGCGCAGGGAATAATCAGAGTCATATATAAGCCTGAGGGAGTTGGCATGAAAATTCTTCTGGTAAACGTAAACTAATCGCATATGCCACAAAAACGAGGGACGACAAAATGGCCCATCCCATCCCCCAACAGGGAAAGTGGGCAACAACGCATTTCACCATTGATATGCACCAACTTACTCGGGGAAAAAAAAAGGTATCATTATCTGTTTTTTTTTGTTTTTTTTTTCAAATGGATGTTTACTTGCAACATGCAGTGTACGAGTTTCCAACAGAGAGAGAAAAAGAAAACCCTAAAACCTGTTTGATTTGGAGTGAGTGGGGTTGGTTCAAAGACAACTCAGTGCAACATATTATTTGTAGCATAAGGAAGTTTACGTGTTGATCTCATCATCGTCATCGTCATATATGCCGGTTTGTGTTCACTTTGAAATCGGATCCTTTCCATTATTGATCTGCAGTTTAATGCATTATTGCTTCGCCCTTTCTTATTATAGAAACCTGAAGAGACATTTATTGGAAACTCCGTGAAGTTGAACAACGAAAATCCTACTATTTGGCTAATAGGGCATGCCATCAAATTGAGGTAATGTACTTCAATCAAACTCTTTCTTCTATTCCTTTTGATAGGAGCTGAAATGATATTGAAAATAACCTAAAATTAATTTTATATATATATATATATATTCACAATTGTGTTTTATTTGACACTTATGAAATTAATAAATAAATCAAGTTTTATTAGAATTATATTTAAAGATTGCTAAAACTACTTTTATTCAAAATAATAATTTTATTAGTAAAAATAAAAAATATACATCAATTTTTAATTATATAATTATAAAATTCAAAGTTTTTAAATAAAATATTAAAAGGATAATTATTCAGTACACTAATTATGGAAAGTTTCAACTTCACAATCCTTCAGTTGTATTTAAAAAATTAATAAATATATATATATAGAATATGTGACAAAATCTCAACGCTGCTGCTACTTGACCCATATTAAAATGACAAAAAAATATTATATTAAATAATAAGTAAAATTATAGATAAAAGAGGGGGGTACAAAAATCATTTTACTCTTTAAAGGAGTTCATATAAAGAGAAGGTCTCTCTTTTATGATCGATAGTATCTCCTACCATTTGTTATCTGATAAGGTTATTATGTCTCGCTGAGCTTATTGTAAATTTTAAATTGAAATTTAATGCTATTTTTGGGTTTTATTTGTATGCATTGAATGTCATGTAGTGAATTGTAGATGTGGATGGACAAACCTTTGTATTATGCGTTCTTTCCCAAAAAGGGAATTTCAAATGGTTAGGGCAATAAACGGATTAGGCATAAGATTATGTATCATGCATTAGACAATATTATACGATATCCTTACTTATCACGTCCTAAATGGATGAAAATTTTCTATATAAATAAGGTACTTCCCTGTCAACTAATAATAATAATAATGTTCCTCTGAATTTATGGAAAAAAGATTGTATGAAACAGTGATGTCACGTTATATGTATCTCTTTTTCAATAGTTTAATGTCACATTAATATTTTCATCATGAAAAAATTAAATCCAAATAAAAAATCCTGAAATTCAGAATGAAATTACTGATGTGATATTAAACTATTGAAAAGAAATTATATCATATTTCATACAATCCTTTATCGTGAATATATAGGCCATGAAATAATGAATTATTTTAAGTTTTTGCAAACTCAATTTCTCTCTAATTCTTTCATTTCAACAAAATAATAATAATAATACGATTAGACGTAAGATTATTTTAATTTTTCACACTTTATTCGCATAAAACATGTATATCAAATTTCAAATAAATTAAAATATAATAACTAATTTTTTATTAAAAACTTTTTACTATTAAAAATATATTCATAATGATAGTATCTTTATGGATGGTATATAGAGATATATTGGATTGATTTAAAATTTTAATAATAAAAAATATCATATTGATAAATTCAAGTGCATTAAAATATCAATCTTAAAGATTTGAGTCTAAACCTAGAAAACCTAGAAAAATGTCATTTTTATATTCTATACAAAACCTAGAAAAATGCATATAATAAGATTTGAGTCTAAAACATCCTAATTTTCAAAATCTTTAACTCTATCATTTCAACCAAAGTTTCACATAATATTTTTTTCACCCACATAATTGGTGTTCTATGATCGATTCAAGTGGATCTAGGAATTGCATTACACTATCCAATTTCATCCCTAATTAAGTTGGTATTACCAATTAACTAGGCACCAATTTTAAAAGATAAAAAAATTTTCAGACACATAATAAGATTTAGATTCAAGAGACATAGTTTTCAACATCTATATATATTTTATCATTTCAATTCAAGCCTCATTTGTTTTTTTACATACTTTTGATGCAGTGATTGTATTTTATAGCGTGTATATATAATTTTGTGGGAAGAATCCCCATTAGATCCTTCAATGTTTTGGCCACGTTGTTGCAATCATGTTGAAACAAACCACAAAGTTCTCATCATCTTAAAGCACACCACTAAACTCCATACAAACTTTTGTTGGGAAACTATGGATGCATAAAAAGGGGAAAAGATAATCCAATAATATGTCCATTAGAAAACATGGCATGTGACTGCACCAAGTCGCGTCAGGAATGTCTCAGAAATTTGGGTAATTCACTCCCTCTTTGCAACGGTTCATGCACTGGGAAAATACTACTGCAATTTATGGCGAAACAATTGGCAAAGGACCATCTGTATTATGTGAATACTAAACAATCCTACCAAGTCGAAACAAAAACACCCTATTTTGAGCTCTGTCAATAATGGAGATAAAGACTGTCACACCAAAACTATATTGCAAAATTATCCTTCAGGGAATCTGGAACTTGATCCAACACCTACACCATAATCATGCACGTACATTTATTTCTATCCTTCTAGTTTATTTTATTAATTTGTAATTTTAAAGTTATTTTCAAAGGGATTACACCCATTTTAGAGTGGGACAAGGCCCTACATCCCTCAGTGTTGCCCTTGCCTATACTTTAATTTGTCAAAATTCAGTCCTCGTGCTTTACAAAAATTGAGACATTAATCTAATTAATGATAATCACTTAAATTTATACAGTTAATTTTTACTAATTCATCACATATAAATTACTAAACTGTTGATTTCTAGGTCAATGGTAAGACTTAAAAAGTATTATTCAATTGAACTAATTTCTCAATTTTCATAAAATACAATGAGTAAATTTTAACAAATTAAAATAAAGGGATGAAATTCATAATTATACCATATATATTATTAAATGTTGCAATTTGAATGGATAATTTATGCAAATCCCTTTACATATATAGATGATATTTATCATCATCTGATGCAGTATCAGTTTTTTATAGGACACCAAAGCTCTACATTTAGACAATAATAAAGACTCATAAATTTTAAAAAATATACGAAATTAATTACTGTGAGAGACACAACAAACACTTTGATGATAAAAAAATAAGACATTTAAAAGACATTGTGAAACCCAAATTTTACCCGGGCCCAATACAATTAAACAGTCCAGTACAAAAAGTCCATTTTGCAAACAAACCCAAAGCCCAAGTCAACAGCCTGAGCTAAAACCTAGCCCAAAACAAAGACCCAAACTATGGTCCATGTCGCAACCATTTTTTTGACAAAAACGGGAATCGAACTTGGACTTTGAAAAAAAATAAAAACGGGAGTCGCCACCGATCTTTTATTAGGTGTGATCGGACCACCTTTGTTTTAATAAAACATTTTGGTTTACTAAAACGATACTTTTGGTCTACGAATGTTCGAGAAAAATAGGTTCGGGAGCCGATTACGTGCGAGGAAGGATTAGCACCCTCGCAACGCCCAAAATTGGTACCAAATTGATTGATCAATATCCTAATGTCGAAAAGTTGAAAATATTTAAGAAAAAAAAGAATTAAAAGGATTAATTGAATCGGGATTGAATCTTAAGATAATTTCGTTTCGAAAGAATAAAAGTATCATACCCAACACGTTAGGATATAACACCCTATTATTTCGACACCGAGATCATCTTCGCAAAGAAAAGGATATTTGATTATTTAGTCGAACGAAAAGATCGACACCCAACACGTTAGGGTGTAATTTTTCGGCCTTCTAAACACACAAATATTACTTTTTCGTATAAAATAAAAATATCGGATTATGATTTAAAACCATTGATCCATATGAGATGGCGAAAATGAGAAATTAACAATACATGATGATAAAGAGGTAATAACAAAAACAAGAGTAGATAATATTAAATCAGTGACAATAAAAAAATAAAAATGTTAGTAGGAATAAAATGAAATAATAACAAAATGATGGTGATATGAGATATATATACAATATAATAATAAAAATATAATAATAGTAGTAACAATAAATAGCATAGTAATAATAAAATAGTAATAATACGAAAAAAACATACAATATAAAAATATATGGTAATAATAATAATAATAACAATAAATATAAAATAATAAAGTAAACTATATACAATATACCAATATAAATATAATAGTAATAATGATAATAATAATAATAGGTATATACAAGTGATAGTACAATAATAGTAATATAGAAATAATAATAAATATATACAAGAACAATACAATAAATAATAATATTAACATGTTAGTAATAATAATAGTAATAATAGTAAATATATACAAGATTTATAATGATGAGATAATTTAAAAATATATAATAAAAAGTTTAAAATAAACGGTTTACAAAGAAAATAAAATGATATGTAAAATGATTCAGAACAAATAATATATAAAATACAATACACCTACTAAAAGAAAAATATAAGTAAATAAAAATATAAGAAACTCAAAAATAGAATATACAAAAACATATTCCTCTTTTTTAAGGGGTTAAAGACTGAATTACAATCAAAGTAAAGTGTAAGATATAAATAATAAATAATAAAAGGTGCGTTAGGGGGGCCATAATGTCAGACGCATAGACTTACGGGGACTAAAAGGGTGAATAACCTAGCCCCAAATGCATTGCGTTTCAAATGATCTAGAAGAGGACCAAATTAAAACTTAACAGAAATAATAGGGTAAAATTAAAAAAAAGTAGAACTGGGCAGAAATCAAAGGTGCCGAATAAGGTAAGGACTAATCATGAAATTCTTCCTTTTTGGACAACACATGGCTCCCCCCCAAAGCCAAACGGTGTCATTTTCTTTAAAGTTTCAAAACCCCACTATGTTTTGTTTCAATCTTAGTTCAGAAAAGAGAAAAAAAACAGAACTTTAAAGTTTCTCCCCTTCTCCCATTTTAATCGATTAGGTTCCTTTCAAAGCCATCCATCGCCATCGCGCCACCACCGCATCGGTGGCGGTGATGCCCAAAAATCGACCTTTTGGTCCTTTCTCGAAGCCTACCACGTCGCAAATGAAGGAGGGAACACGAGCCCTCCTCTCCTTTTTGACGCCAAGATCGCTAACAACGAAAAGGCCCTCCAACGACTTATCTCCTGGGCTCGTAAGGTTTCCTTTTCCCTTTCTTTTTTCCTTTTTTATTTTTATTTTTTTTGATATTATGAAAATATATAAACTATTTAAATAAATAAGGAAAATAGATTTTATAGATTCGAAAAAATAGGATAAAAGAAAAATAGAATAAGACTTAGAATCGTTTTTGTTTTCTTCGATCGTCAGTGAACAGGTATTAACTTTTGCTTCGGATTTTTGCAACTGTTTGGATTTGAAAGTTTTTTTTTTTTTTGTATATTTTGATTGAGAGCAATAAAAGATGCCTTACATCCTTTCTTTCAAAGGCTTTATAGCCGAATAAAATAAATTCTCTGCCATTTGTTTATTCTTCTATTGCAGTATTAGTGGGAGGCGAGCCTAATGGAAGAACGGCGCACTCGGTAGGTGGAGGCTTGCATGTGCGCATATGGGGCTGGGGTTGTGGCGGCTGAAAATTTTAGGGTTTCAAAACCCTAAAATTTTCTCAAAACTCAAAAAATATGGGCCTTTTGGGCTTGGGTCTTATAATTTGCTTGTAATGGGCCCGGGCAAAAATTGGTGATTATTCTGTTGCCCTCTTTTGCTCATTATCGTGAAACGATAATAGAGCAAAGACAATAAAGGAACCAATTTTGCCCGTCTTGGGGAAAGCCTTGACTTGTTGGTCCTCGTCTTCTTCAAAACAACTTCAAACTCTTGTCGCTTTGATCCATTTCGCTGTTTCGTTGTATCTTCAGGGAGATAATATTTCCCATTCCATTGCTTTTTTCAAGGGCACAACAACTAGTGCCTCAATCGGCTTTGATGTGACTTTAGGGAGAAGAGATTTGTGGCGTTGACCTTCTCCACCGGACTTCAAGGAAATAAATCAACTTTCGTAAGTGCTTCCTTGCTATCTTCGGGGCTTCGATCTTCAGTATACTCCCGATAGATATGGTCTATAGCTTCAACTTGCTCTTGCTCAATCTTCTTTGTCCTGTGAAACTTCCTCATTCAATTTGCTCAACGCGACTTTAGTCTTCCATCTGTAAATATCTCCGCGCGTGCTCCGAGGCTCAACTACATTCACATGAGTTTTTTTTTTTTTTTTTTTAATAGTAATGATGAATTAAGATACGGAAATTTAAATACCTTGGCGTGTGACGAGGCTCAACATACCTCTCGCATGGTGACTTGATTTAACAGAAATTTAAAGACAGAAATTAAAAGACAGAAATTAAATACCTCGACGTGTCCCGAGGCCCAACTCGCTTCAACTATTATGGGTTGATTTTGAAATGTAAATTTAAAGACGTAAATTTAAAGACGTAAATTTAAAGACAGGAATTAAATACCTCGACGTGTCCCGAGGCCCAACTCACTTCAACTATTATGAGTTGATTTTGAACAGAAATTTAAAGACAGAAATTTAAAGACAGAAATTTAAAGACAGGAATTAAATACCTCGACGTGTCCCGAGGCCCAACTCACTTCAACTATTATGAGTTGATTTTGAACAGAAATTTAAAGACGTAAATTTAAAGATGAGAAATTAAATACCTCGACGTGTCCCGAGGCCCAACTCACTTCAACTATTATGAGTTGATTTTGAACAGAAATTTAAAAGACACCTCGGGGTGTGACCCTCGGCTCAACTCACCTCTCTCTCGATACGAGTTGATATTTTGAAAAGAAATTAAAAGACACCTCGAGGTGTGACTGAGGCTCAACCCACCTCTCTCTCTCAATATGAGTTGATATTTTGAAAAGAAATTAAAAGACACCTCGAGGGTGTGACCAGAGGCTCAACTCACCTCTCTCTCGAATATGAGTTGATATTTTGAAAAGAAATTAAAAGACACCTCTGGGTGTGACCTTGAGGCTCAACTCACCTCTCTCTCAAATATGAGTTGATATTTTGAAAAGAAATTAAAAGACACCTCAGGGTGCGACCCGAGGCTCAACTCACTTCTCTCTGAATATGAGTTGATATTTGCGACCGGAATCTCAAAATATATCATCTGGTGGAACTCGGATGTCTTCTTTCTCCTCGATTTGGCGCAATCATAGTCAAGACTCCTTGCTTTCTCACGCACTGTACTGTATGTGTCATGCGTGATGATGTCATGATATGCATGTGTTTGTCCTAAATGCCTACATGATTATGCTACGTGTCTTGGGTTTGTTTGTCACGTATCTCTTCTTGTTACGATTCTCATGATGACCTGTATTCACTGCTTCGACTCCTGACTTTTCTTGGGTCTTGTTCCGTGCCCTCAGAAGTAATCTGTGTTTCTCGCGTATCACCCTTTTGCCCCACTGTAGCTTCAGCGTTCATTTCATTGTGACCCGGGGGTGTAGGATTTGAATATCCTCCATTTCTCCCATCTGCGACTTAAAAACATAGGATTTATCTCTTCTTCAACCTATCCTCTTGTTATTCAACGGTACAGGATCTGTATCAACTTCCTTCTAACGATCACCCTTTAGGTTACCCAACCAGATGTATGTACGTGATGCTCGCATGAATGCAGAATGTCATTTCTTTTCAAGAATGACCCTGGTTTTGCACTTGGGTTAACAATGCCCATTTTCCATCAGGATTGCGTCACTGACACGATACCTTGTCATTTTGTTCAATCAACATAATTTGGACTCAGATATTTCCAATCCCTTAAACTCGGTGAATCTTAAACAATAATCTTGTTTCAGATTCCTGTATTGTTTAGAGGTTTCCAGAGTAATATGCGAAACTCTTTTCGTGAAAGTATTATTAGTCCAATAATCGTTATTTCAATGCAAAATGCTTGAAAAGGACCATAATGATGGATGGAATGGGAATTTATTAGGAGTATAGCTCGAATCAAACAGGTTAATCAAGGCTAGCATATGCGATGAAGCAGCAAATTTATTTAGAGTGTTTTTTGAAAAGACAAAGACAGTAGACTCAAAAATGGGTGAAATGGAAACTAGGTGCCCCAGATATCGCAGCTTGAGCTTCTCTGTTCTAACTTCTTGAGGACCTTTCTAAACTCAATATGTGTTTAGGGGATCTGGAGTACTTTGTCGATGCCTCAAGGCGCAACATTCCTCTTCATTGTTATTTCAAGCGTAGTAAGACTCATGTATGCCTCATCAAAATTTGAGTTTGCCTTTCTCGGTTTTCAACCCAAACCCACCTTTGGTCTTAAAGTGCCTTTTGCGGGTTTTCACTTTGGCCTCTCCTTTTTCTTCTTTTTCTTCTTCTCTTTCTTCTTCTTTTTTGTTTTCTTCTTTTTGTGTGTTTTTTTATTTTTTTTTTTAAATTCACCGATTGGACGAGTCCTTGTCACCTACCTCGAGACAATATCTTTGTTTCCCTAGAACAGCCTTCTTTGCTACCTAAAGTCTTTTACGGCTTGGCATCTTCTTTCTTCCGAAGTTCTTGTTGCATGGAGATGATCTTCTTCAAAACCCTATCATGAAGTTTTCTAAGGCGATCTTTTTTTTTTAAAAACTCACTTCATCCGATCGTGACGGACATCCTCAACATCTTCTCTACACATTCACTTGATCACATCGGATCCATTTCGCCTCACCCAATTCGGGCTTGGCCCATGCCCCGAAATGCGCCCCCCAGAGAGTCCCGGAAAAGTGTACGTAATTTCTATATGCTAACATTCACAATCTTTGTTTTGTTTCCCCCCTTTTTTGTTTTTTTTTTTTTTTTTTTTTTTTTTTTTTTTTTTTTTTTTTTTTTTTGCCATATGAAGTGACCTTCGCCTCTTAATGGGAAGATCGACATCCACAAAAATGAATCGAAGCTTTCGAGAAGACAGGCTGGATAACGTCCATACCTCACGCATCTTGTCCTCCTCGATTTGGCGTTTTGACGCAGTTTTCCACTCTGGGTAGACCAATGGCTCGAACTTCTTGATTGGCTTAATTAGGGTAGAACCATCAGCATGTGGTTTTCAAATATCCTTATGGACTTCTTCTGGGACTTCCTTAGCCTTGACAACATACTCGTGCCCTAGTAGTCCCGGTGCGTGATCACACGACAATATCTTTGAACTCTTGAGGATAATTCAATGATTCCTTGCCTTGTTCCTTCGGGAAGCTAAGCTTCTATCTTCATCTCTCTTGTAGTGTTTGCTGGCACTTCGTAAGCTGGGATCTACCATTCTTAGGAAACAAGTTGCAATCTCTGTCATCTTCCAAGTTCTTAGATCCTCTAGACACATATCTCTCTAAAAAGGGAGTCAGTAACAGTGTCGCTCACGTCATTGATATCTGGGGACCCATTGTGGGCCTGGAGGTAGAAAATTAAAAGCATGATATGAAAATGAAATGATGTAGAGTATGAAATGCGAGGAGTGAAAATAAAGATGCATTTTATTGAAATAACAATTCTGGAAACAAGCCTATTTCACGAAAGAACTCTTGTTGCCCCTAGGCTTAAAGTAACAAGCATGTTTCACATATCACTCTAGATTAGCTAAAATACATGGATCCCTACGCAGTCCCATTGTTCAAAACAAACTCGAGAGGATAAGGGTGTATCAGTGAAACCTCATTAATTGCATCATTCCTCCGTCACTGCATTTACATTTCCTTCAAAGATGGTTTGGGAGCGGATTTCGATCCACAATACAAAGATCGATCCCATCAAATCGCAGAATGCCCACATCAATGAGACTTTGAACCTTCCTTTTAAAGGCTAGACAATTATCCGTGGAATGCCCCTGGTTTCCAGCATGGTACATGCAACTAGCATTAGGATCGTACCATTTAGGGTATGGAGGTTTTAATGGTGCTATGTAATGCGGTGCTATTAATTGTTTCTCCAATAATTTTGGGCATAATTCTCCGTATGTCATGGGAATAGGGGCAAACTGAGGTTTTTCGGGATTAGGTTTCGTCGGCCTTGGTTCATTTTTGGGTTGGCTTGGAGCGATCATGGTATTTGGTGAGAATATGGTGAATGGTCTTTGGACATCGGTGGCGTAGACGGGATAAGGAGGAGGGGGTTGATAGTAGAGGTTTTGGGGAGGAAAATAGACGTTTGGAGGTGGGCGGAATTGAGGTTGTGGTTGAATTGGAGTGCGGTTAGGAGCATAGAGGCCCCGTCCCCACCATATGGGCTTCGGTTCTTTCTTTTTACGGTGTTTGGCCTTTTTGAACCTTCATGACTCTCCATTCTTCCACTTTTGATGCCATTTTCGATGAGCTCCCGGATATTACGAGGTCGGCGAAGTCTTTTGTGGCATTTCCCACCACTTTGTCGTAGAATGGCGCTCTCAAAGTATTGATAAAAGGACCGTAGTCTCACTTTTAGTTAGTGGGGCTCGATTTGGACGGAGAGATCCCTCCATCTCTCGAGCGTCTTCGTCTGAAGGTCTCGGTTGGCTTCTTTTCCATCATTTGTAGCGTCGTCCGTGGTGAGCCACGTCGAAACATGCTTATATTGTTCACAAAATGCGCTTGCGTGTCCTTCCATGACCGGATCTTCTCTCGGCTAAGTGATCATACCATCCGAGGGTGATCCGATCAAGCTATCTTGGAAACAAGATGTATTAGCGACTTGTCCTCATTCAAGTATCCACCATTTTTGAGAACATAATAAGATGGGCCTTCGGGCATCTCGTTTCCTCATACTTTTAAATCGGTGTCTTAAACTTCGGAGGCGGGACTAGATCGGGCACCAAACTAAGGTCTTTGGCATTTAGTGCGAGAAGACTCTAGTACCTTCCACCGCCTTGAGCCTTTCCTCTAGACTCTTATATTTTTCTTGACATCATGGCCATCCCTCTTTAACTTCGCTTATTCCATCGGGTCATCCAAATCTGGAACAATCGGATTAGCGAAATTATCTCCAAAGATTTGATACGTATATACCTTGCCCCGATGATGTATAGGTGGGATGGGTTGTTTTTCCGCCTATAGGGGTTCCTCGAGGATATCCTCTTTGCGTTGCATGAGCGTGGGGTGGAGTGAATCACGGGGATAGAGCGGATCTTGATTATCCCTCGAGTGGGGCTCTGAATGTCGACTTTTGCGCGAGTCCTTTTCCTTTGGACATGGTGTCAATATCTCCAACATTCTATCCATTTGATCCTTATGTCCTCGTGATTCCTCGCGGGATTTCATCATCAAGTCCCTCGCTTCTTGCTGTGACTTGGCTAACTATTCTTGCAACTCTTTCTGGTTTTTTTCCATCCTTTCGATCCTCTCATTGAGTTCAGCGTCCATAGCTCTAGTTTTTAAGCGTGTCCTATAGGGATGATGTGATTCCAGGTTCGTAATATCGTAACTGCGGATTATACGATTTTAGTCTTAGTAAATGATTATGGTGATGTAATGCTAATGTATGTAATGCAATATAAATGCGTGGCATGAATGCAAAAAAGTGTCAACTCTGATTCAATTCCTCATAGAAAACTTCCTTAGATACCAAAGCTCTTTACATAAAGCAGATTACAGGAGTACCCTGCTCTTCTATTGCGACTTTTCTGACCGCGTGAGCACGGCCACATTGTCCTCTACTTTATCAAGAAAGTCGTTTTCCATAGCAAACTTCCTATTTCGGCAACCGGTCAGAAATTGACACCTTTTATGTGAAATGTCATGCAAGTCACACAAACCAACACAAGTTAATATCGCATAATCAAAACAGGTAAGATATCATTAAACGCTTATCCAGGTAGCTATTTCAACACTATGCCTATGGTAGGCTCTAGGGTTTCTATATGGGGTTCGGTTTTACAAAGGGGTACCTGAACTAGCAGATTCCTCGATCCTCACCCATTATAGGCTCATACGGACTGAGTTCGGTTCAGGGGGATACATTTCCCTACGGCCATGCGGAGGTGAAAACCTCACGAAACACGTAGGTACGGATGTCTCCCGGAAGCAATCCACTAGCCCATGCGGAGGTGAAAACCTCACGAAAGCTTAGTTTCTTACTCCCACTTAAAGGTGCGACCGACGGTCATGCAATGCAATGCCAAAATATTTCATGAGACTCGGCACTATAGTACAAGCAAATGAATCATGGAGAAACACGATTTTTTTCAAAGCAATTTCCCAGATTTTCAATCAAAGGGACAAAAATCAATCAATTTACGGCCTGACTCTCGGGTCCCCAGTGGAGTCGCCAAGCTGTCGCAACCATTTTTTTGACAAAAACGGGAATCGAACTTGGACTTTGAAAAAAAATAAAAACGGGAGTCGCCACCGATCTTTTATTAGGTGTGATCGGACCACCTTTGTTTTAATAAAACATTTTGGTTTACTAAAACGATACTTTTGGTCTACGAATGTTCGAGAAAAATAGGTTCGGGAGCCGATTACGTGCGAGGAAGGATTAGCACCCTCGCAACGCCCAAAATTGGTACCAAATTGATTGATCAATATCCTAATGTCGAAAAGTTGAAAATATTTAAGAAAAAAAAGAATTAAAAGGATTAATTGAATCGGGATTGAATCTTAAGATAATTTCGTTTCGAAAGAATAAAAGTATCATACCCAACACGTTAGGATATAACACCCTATTATTTCGACACCGAGATCATCTTATGCAAAGAAAAGGATATTTGATTATTTAGTCGAACGAAAAGATCGACACCCAACACGTTAGGGTGTAATTTTTCGGCCTTCTAAACACACAAATATTACTTTTTCGTATAAAATAAAAATATCGGATTATGATTTAAAACCATTGATCCATATGAGATGGCGAAAATGAGAAATTAACAATACATGATGATAAAGAGGTAATAACAAAAACAAGAGTAGATAATATTAAATCAGTGACAATAAAAAAATAAAAATGTTAGTAGGAATAAAATGAAATAATAACAAAATGATGGTGATATGAGATATATATACAATATAATAATAAAAATATAATAATAGTAGTAACAATAAATAGCATAGTAATAATAAAATAGTAATAATACGAAAAAAACATACAATATAAAAATATATGGTAATAATAATAATAATAACAATAAATATAAAATAATAAAGTAAACTATATACAATATACCAATATAAATATAATAGTAATAATGATAATAATAATAATAGGTATATACAAGTGATAGTACAATAATAGTAATATAGAAATAATAATAAATATATACAAGAACAATACAATAAATAATAATATTAACATGTTAGTAATAATAATAGTAATAATAGTAAATATATACAAGATTTATAATGATGAGATAATTTAAAAAATATATAATAAAAAAGTTTAAAATAAACGGTTTACAAAGAAAATAAAATGATATGTAAAATGATTCAGAACAAATAATATATAAAATACAATACACCTACTAAAAGAAAAATATAAGTAAATAAAAAATATAAGAAACTCAAAAATAGAATATACAAAAACATATTCCTCTTTTTTTAAGGGGTTAAAGACTGAATTACAATCAAAGTAAAGTGTAAGATATAAATAATAAATAATAAAAGGTGCGTTAGGGGGCCATAATGTCAGACGCATAGACTTACGGGGACTAAAAGGGTGAATAACCTAGCCCCAAATGCATTGCGTTTCAAATGATCTAGAAGAGGACCAAATTAAAACTTAACAGAAATAATAGGGTAAAATTAAAAAAAGTAGAACTGGGCAGAAATCAAAGGTGCCGAATAAGGTAAGGACTAATCATGAAATTCTTCCTTTTTGGACAACACATGGCTCCCCCCAAAGCCAAACGGTGTCATTTTCTTTAAAGTTTCAAAACCCCACTATGTTTTGTTTCAATCTTAGTTCAGAAAAGAGAAAAAAAACAGAACTTTAAAGTTTCTCCCCTTCTCCCATTTTAATCGATTAGGTTCCTTTCAAAGCCATCGCACCACCGTGCCACCACCGCATCGGTGGCCGGTGATGCCCAAAAAATCAGACCTTTTGGTCCTTTCTCGAAGCCTACCACGTCGCAAATGAAGGAGGGAACACGAGCCCTCCCTCCTTTTTGACGCCGAAGACTGCAACGAAAAGGCCCTCCAACGACTTATCTCCGGGGCTCAGGTAAGGTTTCCCTTTCCCTTTCTTTTTTCCTTTTTTATTTTTATTTTTTTTGATATTATGAAAATATATAAACTATTTAAATAAATAAGGAAAATAGATTTTATAGATTCGAAAAAATAGGATAAAAGAAAAATAGAATAAGACCTTAGAACTGTTTTGTTTTCTTCGATCGTCTGTGAACGGGTATTAACTTTTGCTTCTGGATTTTTGCAACTGTTTGGATTTGAAAGTTTTTTTTTTTTTTGTATATTTTGATTGAGAGCAATAAAAGATGCCTTACATCCTTTCTTTCAAAGGCTTTATAGCCGAATAAAATAAATTCTCTGCCATTTGTTTATTCTTCTATTGCGGTATTAGTGGAGCGAGCCTAATGGAAGAACAGCGCACTTTCGGTAGTGGAGGCTTGCGGAGTGCGCACATGGGGGGCTGAGGTTGCGGCGGCTGAAAATTTTAGGGTTTCAAAACCCTAAAATTTTCTGAAAACTCTGAAAAATATGGGCCTTTTGGGCTTGGGTCTTATAATTTGCTTGTAATGGGCCCGGGCCAAAAATTGGTGATTACAGTCCAAAATACTAACATTTTCTGAACCCTAGGGTTGCCATATGCGCCGCTGCCTCCACGTCCTAGGTCAGCGCGCTCGTCGCCCGATGACCACCACCCTAGACCCCTTGCACCAAAATAGCCCAGCACCTGCCTCCGTTGACTCTCCATGGACCTGCAAACAGAGCAAGAAACAACAAAAGCAATAGCAGGCAAATAATAAACAATGTATATTTTCGACTATAAAGTCACCAAAACCAAAAGATGTAATTTTTTACAGACACATAATCAATACAAAGAAATAGTTTGTAAATTTGAAGGTGTTTTTCATTTCATTTTTACTCTTAAGTGCTTATATATTTTTATCTTATTTTTTACATACAAAATAAAAAAAAAAAGGGGAAGAGGGGCTTATTGGAGTCGTTTCGTCTTCTCCGTCGTCAGATACTGAAGGGCCCTTTTGCCTATTTCGGTGATTTTCTACCTTTTTAGAGGAAAATAACCCAAGATTCGGGTTCAAGGGGGCGAAAGGGAGAAAAAGTGGGAGTTTCAGCTTTTCCGACCACCACGGACGGCGGCGCGCGCCACACAGTGGACCCATGGTTGTGTGCGGGGTGGTGGCGGACCCACTGGCCAAATTCTAGAATGGGGAGAGGATTTGAGAGAGAATTCTAGTTTTTTTTTTTTTTTTTTAGAAAGGAGAAGAATGAATTTTTTTAAAAAAAATCTCACTTATATAGGCCCCCCAAAACGGCCTCAGACGCCCAAAACGGCGTCGTTTTAGGACTGGCCTCAGATGTCCAAAATGGCGTCGTTTTGGGACTGGCCCGATCCGACCGACTCGACCTGCCTAGGATCCGCGTGTTTTTTTAACGGAATGGTTATTTGCGCTTTTTGTCCTTCCACTTTTTCGACCATTTTCAATTTAGTCCTTTTTTTTGTTTTTCTTTTAATTTTACCGAATAGTTTTGTCCTTATTTCAATTAAATCCCTTAAAGGAACTACGCCGTTTTGGAGGCCTGGATAAATTTCCTTTTTGGTCCCCTTCCCTTCGTGCGCGTTACAAATTGATCCTCCACCATATTTTTCACTCCCGATTTTTACCCAAAATTCTATTTTGATTTTAATTTAGTCCTTTTTAGTCTTTTTGTTATTTTATTATTAAAATTAATTAATTTAATACTCCAATTATTATTATTATTATTTATCATTATTATTATTACTATTACTATTATCATTATTTTTTATTTATTTTTTATCATTATTATTATTACTATTACTTATTTATTTTTACTATTATTATTCGTTTATTATTATTGTTATTGTTGTTGTTGTTGTTGTTGTTACTATTATTATTATTTTATTACTATTATTTTTTCTATTATTTTTTACTATTATAATTATATTTTCTTTTTGTGTTTATTTACTTATTTTTCTTTTTAGTTTTGGCTTGTTTATTTTATTTTATTTCCGTCCTTATTATTGTTATTCACACTAACGCAATTATTATTCTTTCATTATGCATATTTATACCATCATTTTTTTACATCTCACTACCAATTTACGTTACTTTAGTCTTTATCTGATACATTAAATTTTAAAAACAAGCAATATATCATATTTTGAAATTCGAAAAGTCGTTCCCTAACTTACGGGATTTTGACTTTCTCGATAAATCCGAACAAATGAATGTTTTAAAATTTTTAAAATAATCTCCTGAATTACGAAAAGATCGTGTTCTAACTTACGGAATACAATTTCTTTCTAAAATCGAGATAATCAAACACCTCCAAAATAAATTTTTTGGCGTTTATTCTCGTATCGGGAATTTAAGACATTGTGTCCTAACTTACGGGACGTAATTCTTTTTCTTGATTAACGTGAAATAAGTCTTTTTTTTCAGATAATTTTCAAATAAACAATATTTTAACGAAGGGTCGTATTTTAAATCTCTTCAAAGTTCTCAATTTTTGACACTAAGACATTAATTAATCAAGTAGGTACCAATTTTGGGCGTTACAAGGGTGTTAATCCTTCCTCGTGCGTAACCGACTCTCGAACCCATTTTTCTGAATTTTGTAGACCAAAATCGTTGTTTTAATAAATCAAATCGTTTATTGAAAACAACCATTTTTCGAGGTGACCGGATCTCATCTCATCAAAAAGAATTGGTGGCGACTCCCGTTTTTCGTTTTCAAAATCAAAGTCAACCCTGTTTTTAAAAAATTAGTTTCAACAGTTTGGCGACTGCTGGGGATAAAATAAGAGAGTCAAGCCATGAGTTGATTATTTCTTGTCTTTTTGTCGAAAATTGATAATTCGGTTTAAATTTACGATCTTTTCGTTGCATTTCATTTTCTGCATCATTTTGATATGTTTGTTTCATTGGTTCGAGTCTTTTAATATATCTCCACATCTTGCATCGCATAATCGGTTGATTTTACCCCTTTAAGTGAGAGTAAGAAACTATTCCTTCGTGAGGTCTTCACCTTCGTATAGGATAGTGAATCGCTTTCGGGATACATCCATACCTATGTCTTCGTGAGATTTTCATCTCCGTATAGCCATAGGGAAATGTATTCCCCTGAACTAAACTCGGTTTATATGAGCCTATAATGGGTGAGGACCGAGGAATCTGCCGGTTCAGGTACCCTTACTTTAGAACCAAACTGCATATAATGAGCCCTAAGAGCCTTCCCTAAGTAGAACCACACCAAACCCCTAGAGGTCATCCAAATAGGTGCTCTATTTGTTATTTATGTTTTTGTACTAACGTATTTCCTTTTGTCCTGGTTATGATTGCATTGCATTTTCATCATAGAAAAGAGGTGTTGATTCACGTTCAGTTGCTAAATAGAGAGCTTGTCATGGAAAATGGATTTCTTGATAAAGTGGAGGATAATGCGACCGTCCGAATATGGTCCGAGTAAACACAACAAGAGAAGGGTGATGGTCTGACGGAGGAGTACACAACTTTCCTTCGTTGCCCAAGGATTCAAGTCGAAAAAGATTATTCGAGAGTCGTTAACATCCCAATTCCCTTAAAGAAGCTAACAAGCATCACGGGATGAGTGAGCAATGGGTCACAGCCCGGATCAAGCAAAAATGAGCTATTAGAGGCATCCATTGGAAAATTCGCGAGATTTGATCTTAACATCCGGATATGAAGAAAAGGATTGATGTCTTCGCTTGGAGTATTAGAGCAAGGTCATATATGTAATCTGTTTTATGTAAAGAAATTTGTTTTCTAGTAAAGTTGTTCTAACAAAATTGAATTAGAGTTAATGTCTCTTTTTGCATTCATCTCATGCATTTGCATTACATTGCATCATATGCATTAAATTTCATGAAGAGACCCTAATTAAAACAAAATTATTTCAATTAATCTGGAAACCAACAAGAGCCAACCAATCGAACATCGTTACAGTACTCGCGCCAAAACTAAAGCAATAGACCAAATATTGGAAAGATTAGAGCAAATGCAAAAAGAAATGCAAGATTAGCCGCAAATACAGATACAAGAACAATTGGCCAAAATTCAACAAGACATGAGGGCTAGAAAAAGGAAAGAGCCCTATGGTCAGTTCAGGGGATGATAATGAGGATCCTATTTACCCCTCGAGTTTTACCCCAATAAATGCCCAGGCACAACCAGAGGCGTTCCCACTAAGGGTACCCGTCAAACCGATATCTCGACGCCAATGAACTCTCAAACAGGCTCAGGTTCCAATCCGGGGGATAACCCAACTAATCTCTTTGTTTCGAATCTAGACAATATGGCAGAAATAGAAAAAACAAGAGTGGAACTGCTAAAGCAACTTGAAGATTGATGCAGATGGCTAGAAGAAAAATTTAGAGCAATGGAAAATGCTGACTACCATTGCAGAATCAATGCCAAGGAATTGATTTTGGTCCCAGATTTAGTACTCCCTCCCAAGTTCAAAACTCCAAATTTTGAAAAGTACAACGGGACTAGTTGTCTTGAAGCTCACATCACCATGTTTTGTCGAAAGATGACAGGATATGTCAATAATGATCAACTATTGATCCACTGCTTCCAAGATAGTCTGATCGGGTCAGCAGCTAAATGGTACAACCAACTGAGTCGTGCCAAAGTCAATTCATGGAAGGACTTAGCACAAGCTTTTATGAAGCAATATGGTCATGTAACGGACATGACACCCGACAGAATCACACTGTAGAATATAGAGAAGAAGCAAAATGAGAGCTTCAGGAAATATGCCCAAAGATAGAGAGAGGTGGTGACGCAAGTCCAGCCACCTCTTCTGGATAAAGAAACCACGATGCTTTTCATCAATACTGTAACACCCTTATACCATGTTCGACTCAATGAACCTGATATAGGAATATTACATTTGGTGCCAAAGTAATTCTTGGCTAATTACTATTATATTTGAACATAAAAACGGATACTACTTAATTTTTCCTAAGTAGATGTCATTCTATTCAAAATTTTAAAACATACCCTGTTGTTGCTTGAAGATGAGATGAGATGAAGTTTGCAATCTCAAATTTGACTCTCAAAAATTTCTGTACCTAATCTGCGCACAGAAACAAACCGTACGCTGAGTATACACCCAGTGGTATTACTATAATTTAAATACTTAAAACAATAATATGCACAATTTACCTTACCACTATTTTACTTTCAATAAAACATTCATGCATTTAAAACTTTAAATTTTCTTAATAATATGTTTCTTAAATAGCTTTTCTTCATTTTAATTTATATATTCTTACTATTTCTATGTTCATTTCATGCATTTCATTAATAACCATTTCATGAAATCATTATTTCATGTATTTCATTTCTATATCCTAATTCAATAACTTATTCTATTTCATATCTAAAACCTTACAACATTAGTCTTTCAATAATTATTTAAACCAACATTTTTCAATAAAAATAATTATAATTAATTCATAAGATTATATTCAATTAACTCATACACTATTTCATTATTTCCAATTTATTCTATTTTCACTTCTTATTTTGATATCTCAATTTCAATTCACATTTCAATTCATAATTTGACTTTCTCATACTTTCAATAGTTCAATTGATCAATTCATTCGATTTTCTAATTTCATTTATTCAACTGATTTCAATATCAATAATTCGATATTTTAGTAAATTCATGAACCTTAAATTCATGCTTTAAATCTCACATCTTAATTCCAGTCACAATTCAACTCATAATATCTTTCTCATATTTTTAATAGTATGATCAATCAAATTTATTTAATTTTCTCATTTCAGTTATTCACCCTATTAACAAACCTGGACTTCAACGGATACACGGATTTCAACCAACACACTAGTATGGCACATTGTGCCTAAAACGGTACATAGTACCTGAACAGTAATCAGTAACGGTAACAATAACAGTAACAGTAGCAGTATTCAACACACAAAGTGCTGAGTCTATAACAGTATTCGACACACAAAGTGTCGAATCGATGCTGATAATAATAATGATAATAGTAATAATGATAACGATGAGTCGGCACATAAGTGCTCGATCGATGTTTCAAAAACCCGTACTCTTCCATTTCCTATGGCATGCAACTATATCCGACTAGCCCGACTAGTTAATAGGGTATTTAATTCTCTTTTCAGTACAATTTCCATCTTAGTTCAGTATCAATTATAATTTCCTTATTTCAATCAGTTTCATAGTATTGCAGTAATTCATTACTTCAGTAATTTCGCAGTTCAATGCAGTACGCATAACAATATTCAGTAACTTCACCATTCAATACCAATACATATTTCAGATAATCATATATAATCATAGTTTGATTCAATTCAATCCACTTTTCAATCAATACACAATTCACAGATTCACCATATTCATAATTTAATTCACTTTTATTCAATTCATATTTTCGATTCATTTCCCAATCAAGTTCAAATCACTAATCACTTTTCAATTAATATACATTTCAAGTATTCACATATTTTCTTCATTCAATTCATTTTGATTCAATTCAAATCACTTTTAATTTCCAATTTGTTCACATTCAATTTCAATAGCCATAAACATTTTTAAATCAATTTCATTCAAATCAATACCATTATTTCAATTACTTTCCTAAATTTATCTACCATGTATTTTAATTAAAATATAAAAATTAATAATAAATAGATTTGAATTATAGTAATACAAACTAGAATTTTCGAGCTACTTCTCGTCAACTTTCTCCTTTCCTTTCTTTGTTGATGTTTCCGGTACGATGTTAGCTATTAAAACTTCAAGCTCTCAAACCCTAGTTTCTCCTTTTCTTTTCTTTTCTTCTTTCTTTCCCCCTATTTCGTTTGAACTCCCTTCTTCTATTTCTTTTTTTACTTTATATCTTACATATATATATTAGTTAATAGTAATAATAATAATAATTAATAATCTATTTAATAACAAATACTTATTTTACAATTAGACAATTATATATTTTACACTTGTCTTTAATTAATTTGTTTATCACAATTAAATCTTATGATATAATTATTTAATTAATAAATATCTATTTAATACCAATTATAAATAATACATTTGTATACATACTTCTTTGTACATTTGCGCACTATCATCACCCTATAATTGTCACCATATGATTTATTTATCATAAAAAATCTCATAATATAATTATTTATTTCATAAATATTTTATTATTTTAATTTAATAATAACAAATATCTATTTACTAATTAAATAAAAATATTACAAATGTGCATACTTAAATTAATACACTTGTATTTTATCTTTACCATACACTTGGCAAAGTCATAATTTATTATCAACCAAAAAATATTATACTAATTATTTAATTATTAAATAACTTTTTAAATAATAAATATCTATCTACTAATTAAATATAAGTATTACAAATGTACATATATATATATTTTTTACAATTGTACAATATCATCACCATCCATTTGGCAAATTTTTTATTTATTCATATAATATAATATTTTTAATTTATAACTAATATAAATTACCATATAATAAAATAATTATATACATTATAATTTAATAATAATTAAAAAATAAAAATCTTAGATTTTTATCAACATTTGCAGCCTCATTTATGGGGAATGGTATATTTGTCATTTTGGTCCCTCCTTTTTTTTATTAATCTATAATTCTACTTTTACCCCTTATTCAATTTAGCCCTTTTCCCTAATTTCTCTTAATTAAGCTAAATTCACTTAGTTAAAGCCTAATTAAACACACGACTAGCCTCACAAATATTCCTAATAAATATTTACAAACTCGGTTCACTAAGACAGAGGTCCTATAACTCACTTTTCTGGTGCCCGTGAATTTTGGGTCATTACAAATACTCTAAAAGCCCTGTTCATTAACCATATGTTGGGAAGCGTTACCATGAGCTTCTCAGATATAGTAATGTCCGATGAGATGATTGAAAATGCCGTAAGGAGTGGGAAGATAGACGCAAGAGAAAGTACCAAAAGGTCAACCCCGAAGAAAAATAAAAATGAAGTGGATAACGTGAACGTGTTTAGTAAAGGGTATCCCAAGCCAATCACTATGGGCCAGTCGAGGGCCGTAACCACCAACTATCAAGGCCCTTCAAGGCAAGAATCCAACTCGAGGCCGAACTCAGAAAAACTCAAGTTCACTCTTATCCCCATGACGTATAGGGAGTTGTACCAAAATTTGTTTAATGCCCATATGGTATCTCCGTTCTACTTGAAACCTATGCAACCTCCATTCCCCAAATGGTACGACGTGAACGTCCAATGCGAGTACCAGACAGGAATCGCAAAACACTCGATAAAAAACTGCACCACTTTCAAAAAGTTAATCGAAAGGCTCATCAGAATGGGCATTGTGAAATTTGACAATCTGTCTGGTGTAGAAAATCCGTTACCCAACCATGCTGATAAGGGGGTAAACGAGATAACCGAGAATGCGGGGAAAAGAATCAAGAAGAATATTGCAGAAGTAAAAACCCCATTAAAATGGGTTTTGAAACAAATGATATACAGGGGACAAATCATTCAGGATTTGGAAGAGATACCCAAAGGGATGAGGAGCTACTGTGAGTTCTATGCAGAAGAAGGCCATGAAATCCAGGAGTGTGCCGAATTCAAAGTTTTGGTGTAAAGTCTAATGGATAACAAAGAGTTGGTTTTCTTTGAAGAGGTCAAAGGCCCGGAAGGAACGTTGGGAAATCTGAACATTAATGTCATATCGGAAGAGGGAGTCGGGAAAGAGAATTTATCAGGCATTTTCCCTTGTATACCTGGGAATATTTTGAACGATAGGACTGTGGAAGAGATACATGTATTTTTTAGAGCTAATTCAGAATAATGTTCAAAACATTCTTATTACTTTAAGCCTAAGAGCAATAAGAATCCTTTTGTGAAATAGGCATATTTCCAATATATTTATTTCAATAAAATGCATCTTTGTGTCTCATTCTAAGAAAATATTCTTTTATTGTTTCCATTTCATTCATAATCATATTATACAGTTAAATATTCTTAGATTCTTTTGTTCTTTGGATACTCCTTCATCCCTATAACAAGTCTCTAGATATCAATGATATGAGCGACATCGCTATTGACTCAGAACCTCCTTTTGAGCAAGATATGTGTCCAGAGGAACCTTAGGATTTTGAAGATGATCGAGACTGAAGCTTATCTCCTGATTTTGATAAGGATGGTAAAACAAGATGAGAAATAGATCCTACCTTACAAAGAATCAGTGGAATCCATGGGCTTTCTCTATGTGGGGCATGGATATTATTGGGCCGATCTCACCAAAAGCCTCTAGCGGGTATCGATTCATCTTTGTGGTCGTTGATCACTTCATTATGTAGGTCGAAGCTGCTTCATATGCCAATGTCACAAAGTCGACAGTCAATAAATTCTTGAAAAAAAAATCATATATCGGTATGGAATGCCAAAAAGGATTATATCTGATAATACACTAGATTTGAACAACAGCACGATATCACAAGTTTGCAATCTGTTCAAGATTAAACACCATATCGTCTCAAAATGAATGGTGTAGTGGGGGCAACCAAAAAAAAAAGAGGGATCGTGGGGAAAATGATTAAGACTCATAAAGATTGGCATCTATGCTTATCGAACGTCTGTTAGGACCCCCATCGGGGTAATGCCATTCCCATTGATTTATGAAATGAAGGCGGTTCTGCCCATAAAAGTCAAAATTCCTCCTTACTGAGTGTTGGCTGAGCTGAAGATGGACGAAGCAAAATGGATCCAGTCTCGATATGATTAGCTAAATTTGATTGAAGAAAAAAGGTTGAATGCCATCCATCATGGTCAGAGGTACCAAAAGCGAATGATGCGAGCTTACAACAAAAAGGTTCGTCTTAGAGAATTCCATTAGGGGGACCTAGTATTGAAAAAGATCTTGCCTGTACAAAAGGATTTCAGAGGGAAATGGATGCCAAATCGGGAAGAACCGTACGTGGTAAAGAAGGCCTTTTCTAGAGGAGCGTTAGTTTTGACTGAGATGGATGGTAAAAGCTTGTCCAATCTTGTGAATTCATACTCAGTCAAGAAATACTTCAAAAAAATATAATAAAAATAAAAATAAAAATAAAAAAAGGGGGGAGAGGTCAAGGTGAAAACTCGCAAAGGATAAATTAAGACCAAAAAGGTTTTTAAATTGAAATCCCGTGAAAGGGCAATTCAAATTTTGATTGAAAGAGGGCATGCGGTAGTCTTGCAATACCTGAATTAACAAAGAAGAAGTATGCTACATCTTGGGGCATCAACAAAGCACTCTTGATCTCCTAAACATATGTTGAGCGCAAAATGGTCCTCAAGAAGTCCGTACAGAGAAGCTCAGCCTGCGATATCTAGGGCACCTTTTTTTTCCTTTCACCTATTTTGTATTACAATAATGTTTGATTTCTTTGATTAATTCATTCTTTTCAGATTTTGTTCCTGATAAAATTCAGCTTTGACCATCATTATGATTTTTTTCAAGCATTTTGCATTGAAATAACGATTAATGGACTAATAATACTTTCAGAAAAGGAGTTCTACTTTTTACTCTGGAAGTTTCTAAATAGTATAGGAACCTAAAGCAGGAATATTGTTTAGAACTCACCAAACCTAAGGGTTAGAAATATTTAAGAAAGAAGAGTCTAAATTGTGGCTACTTCTTCAGATTTTATGTCAAAGACGCCAGCTGAGCAAAGAGGGCATGATAACACCTCAGTAATACAACCTTTATGAACAATGAGCAATGACAATCTAAACATTAAAAAGGGATCATTCTCATGACATTTTACATCCATGCAAATATCGTTCATACACATCTAGTTAGGAGCATTTGATTCATTCTGATCATGACATCCTAATCATTTGGCATAAGCATAGGCCCATGAAATCGATTTTATAGGTCATGTCCCCCAGAAAACAGCGTAGCAAGATTGGTGAATCCACAAATCTCATCTTCCTGAAGTAGCAATGGAGCAGATTGAAGAATACAGATCTTATCTCCCTAAAGTTGCAATGGAGTAGATCGAAGGTAGCAAATCTTATCCCCCTGAAGTTGCAGTGGGGCAGGTTGAAGTTACAAGTCTTATCTCCCTGAAATTGCAGTGGAGCAGACTGAAGACAGCGAATCTTATTTCCCTGACGTTGTAATGGAATAGATTAGAGCTACAAATTATGGCGAATCTTATCTCCCTGAAGTTGTACCGGAGCAGATTGAAGGCACCAGCCTTATCTCCTTGAAGTTGCAGTGGAGTAAACTGAAAATAGCGAATCTTATCTCTCTGAAGTTGCAGTGGAGCAGATTAAAGCAACAAACCTTATCTCCCTGAAGTTGTAGTGGAGCAGGTTGAAGTTACAAATTTTATCCCCCGAAAGTTGCAGTGAGGCAAATTGAAGATAGCAAATCTTATCTCTCTGAAATTACAGTAGAATAGATTAAAGCTACAAATTTTATCTCTCTGAAGTTGCAGTGGAACATATCGAAGCAACAAGTCCTATACCCCCTGAAGTTGCAGTGGGTCGGATTAGATCCACCATAGTAAGTCTTATCTCCTTGAACTTGCAGCGAAATAGACTAAAGCTACAAGTTACAAACCTTATCTCTCTGAAGTTGCAGTGGAGTGAAACTTCAAATCTTATCTCCCTGAAGTTGTTGTGGAGCAGATTGAAGATAGCAAATCTTATACCCCTGAAGTTGTAGTGGGATAGATTGAGGCTACTTGAAGAAGAGGAGCGTCAAAGAAGTCGAGATTCGGCAAGATCGGGCAAAATTGGAATTTTTTAAAAGTTTTTGCTCTGTTCTCGTTACACGACAACAAGCAAAGAGGGGCTGCTGTGAAACCCAAATTTTGCCCGGGCCCAATATAATTAAACAGTCCAGTACAAAAAGTCCATTTTGCAAACAAACCCAAAGCCCAAGTCAACAAGCCTAAGCTAAAAACCTAGCCTAAAACAAAGACCCAAACTATGGCCCAAAATACTAACATTTTTGAAACCCTAGGGTTGCCATATACGCCGCTGCCTTCACGTCGTAGGTCAGCGCGCTTGTCGCCCGATGACCACCACCCTAGCATCCATTGCACCAAAATAGCCCAGCACCTGCCTCCGTTGACTCTTCATGACCTGCAAACAGAGCACGAAATGGACAGACGATAGAGCAAGAAACAACAAAAGCAATAGCAGGCAAATAATAAACATTGTATATTTTCGACCATAAAGCCACCAAAACCAAACAATGTAATTTTTTACAGACACACAATCAATACAAAGAAACAGTTTGTAAATTTGAAGGTGATTTTCGTTTTATTTTTACTCTTAAGTGCTTATATTTTTTTATCTTATTTTTTTACATACGAAATAAAAAAAGGGGGAAGAGTGGCTTACCAAAATCGTTTCGTCTTCTCCGTCGTCGGATACAGAAGGGCCCTTTTGCTTATTTCGGTGATTTTCTGCCTTTTTTAAGGAAAACAACCTAAGATTCGGGTTTTAGGGGGTGAAAGGGAGAAAAAGTGGGAGTTTCGACTTTTCCGACCACCGCGGACGGTGACCAGCGGCCGACGCGGTGGCTGATGGTCGGACTGCTGGCCGAATTCTAAAATGGGGAGAGGATTTGAGAGAGAATTCCAGTTTTTTTTTTTTTTTTATGGAAAGGAGAAGAATGAATTTTTAAAAAAAAAATCTGACTTATATAGGCCCCTAAAACGACGTCATTTTGGGACTGACCTCATATGCCTAAAACGGCGTCTTTTCACTCATGGCCCAATCCTAGGATCCGCGTGTTTTTTTCGCGGAAGGGTTATTTGCACTTTTGGCCCTTCCGTTTTTTCGACCATTTTCAATTTAGTCCTTTTTTTGTTTTTCTTTTAATTTTGCCGGATAATTTTGTTCTTATTTCAATTTAATCCCTTAAAGGAACTACGCCGTTTTGGAGGCATGGATAAATACCCTTTTTGGTCCCCTTCCCTTTGCGCGCGTTACAAATTGATCCTCCACCCTATTTTTCACTCCCGATTTTTACCCAAAATTCTGTTTTGATTTTAATTTAGTCCTTTTTAGTTATTTTTATTATTTTATTATTAAAATTAATTAATTTAATACTCCTATTATTATTTTTTTTGTACTATTATTATTATTACTATTATCATTATTATTTTTTATTTATCATTATTATTACTATTATTATTATTATTACTATTATTTATTTATTTTTACTATTATTATTCGTTTATTATTACTATTACTATTACCATTATTTATTATTTATTATTATTTATTTTTACTATTATTATTCGTTTATTATTATTATTATTGTTGTTGTTGTTATTACTATTATTATTTTATTACTATTAGTTTTCTATTATTTTTTACTATTATAATTATATTTTCTCTTTATGTTTATTTACTTATTTTTCTTTTTAGTTTTGGCTTGTTTATTTTATTTTACTTCCGTCCTTATTATTGTTATTCACACTAACGCAATTATTATTCTTTCATTATGCATATTTGTACCATCATTTTTTTACATCTCACTACCAATTTACGTTACTTTAGTCTTTATCTGATTCATTAAATTTTTAAAACAAGCAATATATCGTATTTTGAAATTCGAAAAGTCGTTCCCTAACTTACGGGGTTTAGACTTTCTCGATAAATTCGAACAAATGAATGTTTTAAAATTTTTTAAAATAATCTCTGGAATTACGAAAAAATCGTGTTCTAACTTACAGAATACAATTTCTTTCTAAAACCAAGATAATCAAACACCTCCAAAATAAATTTTTTGGCGTTTATTCTCGTATCGGAAATTTAAGACATTGTGTCCTAACTTACGGGACGTATTTCTTTTTCTCGATTAACGTGAAATAAATATTTTTTCAGATAATTTTCAATTAAACAATATTTTAACGAAAGGTCGTATTTTAAATATCTTCAAAGTTCTTAATTTTCAACACTAAGACACTAATTAATCAACTAGGTATCAATTTTGGGCGTTACGAGGGTGCTAATCCTTCCTCGTGCGTAACCGACTCCCGAACCCATCTTTCTGAATTTTGTAGACCAAAATCGATATTTTAATAAATCAAACCGTTTATTGAAAACAACCATTTTTCGAGGTGACCCGATCCCATCTCATAAAAAAGGATTGGTGGCGACTCCCATTTTTCGTTTTCACAATCAAAGTCGACCTCGTTTTTAAAAAAAAAAAAAGTTTCTACATGATTAAAATAGGAGTAAGACACGACTGATCCAACATTTGAGAAAAAGGGCATGATTATTAAAGCAAAGGTAGTGAAAACCTAAGCTTTTTCTCGTGTTTTCTCGCGCACAGCAATAACACTGTGTTCTTTTATTATTTCTGCAGGCATCTCTTTATTTTCCCTGCCTGTCTCCCTGCTAAATTTTATTTTCTTTTACGGCATGCGATGCAATGCGACCTTGCTTTTTATTTTTTGTTTTTAATTACGTGTTTTTTTCTGATGTTCTTGCTTGTTTCTTTTTTTCATTAGGGGTTGGTCTGTTTTATATTAAAAGGCTTTATGGAAAATAATTTTTGGAACTTTGTGTGTTTATTCTATAGAAAACAGTTTGTTCAGTTCAATGTAAAATAAGGTTTTTTTATAGAATGACTTAACTTTTTAAAAAGCCATAAGTTATTTTTTTAAAAAAAAACCTCCTTTATAAATAATTTTATTTTTATTTAAAAATTAACTTAAATATTTATATTATTATATTGATAATAAATCTTCTTATCTGTGATTGATGCTATTCCCATTATTACGTGTATTTTCTATTATTTTCCTACTTGTTTCGTTTTTTCATCATATATTTGTCACTAATATAATATAATGATATATCTGTATTAATACTTAATAAACAACTTTTAAAATGATATATTTGTCACTAATATAATTATAAAATTAGTGTAATTTAGGGTTCAATATTTGAGTTTTTATTTTTTTATTGTAATGTAATTGTTTGTTTATATAAAAATGATATATATTAAATAATTTATAAATAATATAATATTTTATTTTGAGACCTTTAATATTTTATAGTGACATTAAATCGTGATGAAATTAATTTTTATTTAATTATGTTTTTCTCATTTATAATATTCAAATTCGAGATTTAAAAAATTATAAATCTCTTTACAGCAAGCTTAAGTAATAATAATAATAATAATAATAATAATAATAATTCACATGGTGAAGATGAAAGTAACTAAATATTATCCAAATAATTAAACACTTGCGGAAAATGCAGTAATTACACCCAATATGATGTATCACTGTTCCATTTCTTAGCTTTATTTATTCCCCTGTTTTGCCCCTCATTTTGTGCCTATAAATTGCACCTTCCCATAATCCCATTTCACACACCTTGAGACCAAACACAAACATATTACTGCTCACTATATCCTAGTAGTGGAGTTGTTGAAAGAGAAAACAAAAATGGAGGTAGCTTTCCCTGTTATTGACTTGTCCAAAATCAATGGTGAGGAGAGAGGAGCCACCATGGACATGATCAAAGATGCTTGTGAGAATTGGGGTTTCTTTGAGGTGCTAAATGAAACTTGGAATATCAGTTCATTAGTTGTTGTCAATAATGCTTCTCTGAAATTTTACTGTATTTTTTATGTTTTTTCTTCTTTGAAAAGCTGATGAACCATGGAATAACTCATGAACTGATGGACACTGTGGAGAAACTGACAAAGGAGCACTACAAAAAGTGCATGGAAGAAAGGTTCAAAGAAATGGTGACAAGTAAAGGTCTTGAAGTTGTTCAATCTGAGATCACTGACATGGATTGGGAAAGCACTTTCTTCTTGCGCCACTTGCCTGAATCAAACCTTTATGAAATTCGTGATCTTGAAGATGATTACAGGTCAGTCAAAGTTACTGACGCTACTTTTTTTTTCTTCACTTTTTATGTTTTTCAAGTACTGAAATTGCTTTGATGCCAGGAAGGTGATGAAGCAATTCGCTGTGGAGTTGGAGAAGCTGGCTGAGAGGCTTTTGGACATACTGTGTGAGAATCTTGGGTTGGAACAGGGTTACCTGAAGAAAGTGTTTTATGGTTCCAAAGGGCCAACTTTTGGTACCAAAGTCAGCAACTACCCTCCATGCCCTAAACCTGACCTAATCAAGGGGCTAAGAGCTCACACTGATGCTGGTGGAATCATATTACTCTTCCAAGATGACAAAGTCAGTGGGCTTCAACTCCTCAAGGATGACCAATGGATTGATGTCCCTCCATTGAAACACTCCATTGTCATCAACCTTGGTGATCAACTTGAGGTGATCACCAATGGCAAGTACAAGAGTGTGATGCACCGTGTGCTGGCTCAAACAGATGGGACCCGAATGTCCATTGCTTCCTTTTACAACCCTGGAAGTGATGCTGTTATATATCCAGCACCTGCTTTGGTGGACAAAGAAGCTGAGAAACCCATTGCGTACCCGAAATTCGTGTTCGAGGACTACATGAAGGTTTACCCCGCCCTGAAGTTCGAAGACAAGGAGCCGAGGTTCGAAGCCATGAAGACCATGGAATCCACCGTTAGCTTGGGTCCTATTGCAACTGTTTGAATCACCCATTTAGATCAATGGGTTTAATATATAGTTTGTTTTTGTTGATAAACTAAGTCTGATAAATGGTCTGATGGATCCATCCTGTTATATTATGGGAGCTTTGTAGTTTGACTAAGCTACTAAGAGTTCCTATGAACCCTGATAGTGGTTTATATATATGATACTAATAAATTTCCCTGAAATCGTTTTACAGACCGTAAGTAGCAATACCTAACTACTGCAGTTCCCCCATTTAACTTAGTTTAACTAAATGCATCAAAGTATCCAAAAACAAATATTAAAAAAAATTGGATGAAAGATCTTGGTTGAGTGTTTTAATCAACAGGTTGATTCAACCAATTCTTGCAGGTACCGAGTCCGATAAACCGAATTATTTCCCTCCTGTTACACCTCGCTGGCAGAGGAGAACAGTTCGCTGTCATATACAATACCTCACTTGAGATTCTTCATGGAAATCCTCTGCAACTTGCTTAAGAGATGATGTCGTGAATATCAGCTCAATACGTGCCACCGTATAACAGGCACAATTAACCTATATAAAGCTGGCCCGGAGCCTAACGAGAGGAATAAGGCAGCCCACTATTTTCATCCTTCCTTTCCTCTCCTCTCCAACTTCGGTCGCCCTTCCCATTGATTAAGGTGAATCGATCATTTTCGTTGCCAACCAATCCTTGTACAACAATTTAATTATCACGCTTTTCCTCCTAACACCGATGATTCACCTAGCAAAAGTGACATAATAAGACAGTTTAGTTGATATCAATGTAAATGGCTGTAAATTCAAGTAGATATATTGTATTTCCTTCATCGAAATAATGCTTTTTTAGCATTATATTAACATGTCACAATAACCTACCTACACGTTTCCATTAGACTAAAATTATACCAATTTATGGTAGATATTATTATTACAACACATTTTTATGATTTCAACTCCTACTACTTTTAAAAAATTTAATCATTCGATAAATAAATCATAATTTAAAATTCATTTACAAACCTACTCCTAAAAGAAGGCATGATTCTGTTTTTGTTTAAAGTAAAAGGGCATCATGATTGGGGCAAATTTTTGAAGAACTGTAACTTTTAACTGAAAACAACATAATCATCATGTTTTGTTTTCTCTACCTGGGGCGAGATAGAATCTAGAAGCCCAACATCTGCATTATAGGCCAACCAAACAAGCACGTATTATACCACTATAGTATGAGCTATTTTACTCATTTGACCTCGAAAAAAATAATATTTACAAAAATGATTCTGGTTCAAAAACATTCACCCAAATGACATGAAATGAACAATAAATTTGGGTTATAGAAACTAAATGGTCGGCACCACTATTTTCTATTTAAAAAATAAATTTTGGGGTTTTAGACACTAAATGGTCGGTGCCCATGTATTTTTTTCAAAAAAAATTTGGGGTGCTGACACACTGATGGCCGCCTCTTTATCTGTTTAAAAAATAATTTTTTTGAGGGGGTGTGGTGCCGACCAACAAATAGCCAAAATCACCCGACAAAAGAGATTGAGAATATTGCAACATAACCCCTCCTTGTTTTCCCAATCTCTTTTGTTGGGTGATTTTGGCCATTTGCTGGCCAGCACCACACCCCCAAAAAATATATTTTTTTAATCAGATAAAGGGGTGTTGGCCATTAGTGTGCCAGCACCCCAAAAAATAATAATTTTGAAAAAAAATACATGGGTATCAGTCATCTAGTGTTCAAAACTCCAAAAATTATTTTTTTAATAAAAAATAGTGGTGTCGGCCATCTAGTTCCCATAACCCAAATTTACAGTTCATTTCAAGTCATTTGGGTAAATGTTTTTGAACCAGGGTCATTTCTGTAAATATTAATTTTTTTGGATTAGATGAGTAAAATAGCCTATATTATGACTATGGTACACTGCTGAAATTAATTATGTAATAAATTTATAAAAATTACCATAAAAGTTAAACATAATTTAGTCTAAAAATGTAGATGTTATATAGTTTAGTTTTGGGTCTAAATCTTATCATATGTAGAATATATTTTTAAATTTTATATAAAAATATTGTTAAAAAAAAAAGACCTGATTGATAGATGACATCAACTCTATCAAACTCGTAATATGTAATATAAATATTTAATCTAAGATTTATTTGATTAAATCTTAAAATTTACGTGAAAATTTTGAATTGCACAGATTTATTGTACATATAAAATTTTAAATTTTATTCAATTTTTATAAATCATTCTTTAAAAAGAACAAAAACGTTTGGTACTACATGTACTACAAAAGTAGGGATGGCAAAATCCAAACCGCTCGATAAATTTCAAACCACTCCAAATAGAGCGTATTTTTTTCGTTCGAACAGTGGATATGGAGTGGTTATGGTAATTACTTGCTCCACCCCGCCTCGCTTCACTTTATAAAATTATCATTTTATCTTTGTATATATATAACTATTAGAAGGGTAAAAATGTTATAACATATTATAAAAAAATCAATTTATTTTATGCTTAAATATTTTTTGAAGAATTATTTTAAGATATTTACTTGACTTTTAAAATATTAAAAATTTAAAGATAAATAGACAAATTAAACTGAAGTGGATCCATAGTGGAATAGAGAAGTTATGAAAGAGAGCATGCCAATTGTGAAGCAATGATTGATTTAGCAATACCTACTCCTACCCCGCTCTATTACCGTCTCTATACAAAATTGTAATGGCCTAAATTCAAGATTATCAGAATAATGTTTTCACAACCATAAATCCGATTTAAATAGAAATTTATTTCAATATGTTTGCATGAGTCTTTATATGATAGGAAATATTTTTATAAATATTTATAAAATATTAGTAATGTAGTATTAAACTTTCGTTAGAGAATTTTAACGTTTGGGTAGGTAATTAAATGAAAAGGACTAAATTGAAATGAAAGTAAAAGTTGAATTATAGATTAAAAGAAATTATGAAGGACCAAAATGGCAATTATGCCATTTTGTAAAGATGAGGCGGTTTATTGAAGAAAATCTGAGATTTTTTTTAAGTATATTATTATATTATATTATATTATTATTATATTATTATATTATTATATATATATAAAGAAAGGAGAGATAGAAACAGAAAAGAAACAGAGAGCAAACGTGAAAGAAGAAAGAAAAAGAGAAAAGAAAGAAGAAAAGGGAAAATCAAAAGTTTGAAGCTTGGAGTTTAATTTGGTAAGTTAATTTAGTCCTTTTTCTTTTAATTTTGATGCTTTATAAGTTTTAGAACAAAGTTTTGATGAATTTAAGTTGAAATTTTTGAAGTTTCAGAGTTTTTGAATATAGCATATGATGAATAAAATGATGAATTAGTGGTTTAATTGAAAGAATTTGAAGTTAGAATTGGGTAAAGGATTTAATTGTAAAATAAGCTATAACAAAACTGTTTTGGACAGCAGCAGTAGAGTAAATTTGAAAAATCACTAAAAATCGTAGAAGTGGAATTAGAAGTTGAATGAGATATGAAATTAAAGCTTATTGAGTCTATTTGCATATGAAAGAATCATGGAAAGCAAAGGAATTCTGTAATTTGAGATATTTATATTTTTGTAAGACTGGTTCAGAGGATTTCAGGATCCCCTGTTTTGACTTTGAAAAATCATAAAAAAATTGGAGAAAAATAATTAGGGGCTTAACTTTATATGTTTAGAATCCTGAATGAGTCTATTTTTAAATGAAATAAATAAGAAGGTCATATGAATTTTGTACGAAGAGTAATTTGATTCGTAGTGAAGAGAGGTCAGAACAGTCAAACAGTAAAACAGGGGAAACTTTAAGAATAATCTGGTATTGATTGGCCATACCAAAAATTCTGAAAATTTTATGGGAAGAAGATATGTGAGTCTAGTTTCAGGGAAAATTAACGGTTCTTCATTTGGAGCTCTGTAGCTCGAGAAATAAATAATTTAGTCACTGTGACTCAAGTAGACAGCTTTGAATAAGCTAAAAATAATAATAGAATTATAGAAAATGCTACATGTGAACATGAAATGTATTGAATTGATGATTGAATTTATTTATTTAGATCCAGAAAACTCAAATACAAAGCTAGATCGAGGAAAGGAAAAAGTCCCGGATTAGTAGACTTTATAAACGAACTAGTATCGAGGTAAGTTCATGTAACTTGAATTATATTCTTAAATGCTTGAAATGTATGTTATTGATGTGAATATAATTTGAATGTTCATTGTATGAAAATTGATGAAACTTTGATATATTTGATAAAAAAGGGAAAGAAATCCCGGTTGAATGAAAGGAAAATTCGATGGATCTCTGAAAAGGAATTGACGGTAAAAGGGATCTAGCCCGGACGGGTGATCCTATCCCCGATATAGCCCTCCCGAAGAATATGTGGAAAATGGATTTAGCTTGGACGGGTAATCCAATTAGGTCCGAATTTAGCTTTGGACTGTAATTGATTTCAAGCTCATTAGAGTAATTGTCGCTGCGATTTTTAGCTTTGACTGGTAATCCCGACAATACTCTATGAGTTTATATTACAGAGTTTAGCTCGACCGTAATCTCACCAGAAATATGAGGTTCGCGAGAGTGCTCTCTCAAATGAAAATGTGCGCACATGAATATGAATTGACGGACCGGTTTGTACACTAAAGTGTACCTCTGAAAATCCATCGAAATTCGAGTAATTCAACGGGATAAATATGGAAAAATAACAAGGAAATGGAAATCATGATATTGATGAGCTCATCAATCATGGTGTGTATATTATTGATATATGGAAATTAATGGACTAACTTGGATGTTGAGTTTGTGAATGTTAGGGTAATAATGCATTGAGTGAGTATATGAATGTTTATTGCTTGTATTGAAAATACTAGGTAAGTATAATTCTTGTTACATGGGCTTACTAAGCACAAAGTGCTTACCCTATTTCCTTTTTCCCTGCTTTTGTAGTGTTAAGAGCTCGGAGGTCGGATCGGTGGGAGACTCATCACACTATCAACCCCAGTATTTCGGTATTTAAAGAAACTTTAGTTTGGAAATGAATGGCATGTATAAGCTAATAAAATAAATGTTAGTATGAAATGAATGTAAGATCAGCCATTGGTATGGCTTATCTCATTAAAGTTATTTTATAAATATGCATGAATTTTATTTTGAAAATATGTTGAATTAGAATGGTTTCGGTTTCAAAAAAAAATTTGTAAACTCGGTAATGCCCCGCACCTTATTCTCGACAACGAATATGGGTAGGGGGTGTTACATTTGTTGGTATCAGAGCTACGGTTTAGTCGGTTCTAGGACCGATATAGTGAATACGGATTAGCTATACATGGCATTTAAATTATTTTTTTGATAGTGTGATATCTCCTGACCGCTTAAATTGTGTTTTCCTTATAGTAATGTCATCCGACCGAGCTCAACTGAGGAAGTCGAGTCATGCTCCGCTTCAATACAAAGAGAAGAAACTAGCGATGAGAAGGCCCGGTATAGAGGGTCAAGGGAGGAGGCAAAAATAGCCTTCTTTCAAATGATGAATGAATGGTTTACCCAATATATAAGAACTAACCCTACAAAGTCAAAGAAACTCAAGCTCCCCTCCTATTCCTCCACCGGTTCCCGAGATTCCACAGTGTGCAGTGCATCGAATCTGTCGAGAAAGGAAAAGCTCCTGTTGATAAAATCCAAAAATATGGGGCCGAAGAATTTCGAGCAGCAGTTGATGATGATCCCGAACGAGCTGAATTTTGGTTAGAGAATACTACTCAGGTTTTGGAGGAATTATCTTGCACACAAGAAGAATGTTTGAAATGTGCTGTTTCACTGCTAAAAGACACAGCTTATCATTGGTGGAATACTAAAGCTTCAGTTGTTCCGAAAGAAGAAATTACATGGGAATTCTTCCAGACTGAGTTCAAAAAGAAATATATCAGCCAGAGATTCCTTGATCAGAAAAGAAAAGAATTTCTTGAGCTGAAACAGGGCAATAGATCGATGTTCGAGTATGAAAGAGAATTTGTTTGGTTGAGTAAATATGCTCGAGAATGGGTACAATCGGAAGTCAAAATGTGCAAACGATTTGAAGAAGGGGTTGAATGAAGAAATTATGCTACTTGTTGGAATTCTTGAAATTCGAGAATTTGCTGCACTAGCAGAACGAGCTTATAAAGCAGAAGAATGGAGCAAAGAAAAGAAACAGTGAGAGGGAAGCTCGAATTTTTAGTAAAAGACTAATGGGAAAATCTCGCCGCTCCAAAGAAATTGAAGAAGTACCCAGATCGTTCTACCTCAACCACTGGGTATTCGGATAGAGTGCGAGGTTCACAAACAAGACTAATTCAAGACCTTCCACTCCATCGGTGACCGATGTTGGCGGTGTTGGTACCCCTAAGCCGAGATGCCGATATTGTAATAAAGCTCATTTTGGTGAATGTCGATTTAAGAGTGGGGCTTGTTACCGATGTGGTTCTTTTGACCATTTCTCGTAGAGATTGTCCGAAAGAAGTGAAAAGAAGCTGAATATATATCGAAGCCAAGTAATCCATCTTTGAGGGGTAGACCATCTTGACCATCCGGTAATGTTAGTGGTAGCCGAGGAGCTACAAAAGATACTGCAAGTAGGCCTGAGACACGAGCACCTCCTAGGACATATGTCATGCGTACGGAGAAGATGCCTCGGCCTGCGATGTTATTATCGGTACATTTTCTTTACTTGAGACCGATATTCTTCGCATTGATTGATCTCGGTTCTACGCATTCATATATATGTGTAAAACTTGCATGCGTAAAAGATTTATCTGTTGAACCTACTGAATTTGCGGTTAAAGTCTCGAACCCCTTTGACCAATCTATTTTGGTGGATAAAATTTGTAAAAATTGTCCACTGATGGTAAGAGGTTATTGTTTCCTGGCTGATTTGATGTTACCGCCATTTGATGAGTTTGATGTGATATTGGGCATGGATTGGTTAACTCAAAGATGATGCAAAGAGTAAATCAGTAATGTAAAATATATTGTGTTGAAGTGTCGAATGGTGAATTACTTCGGTTAAATCCGATCGATTGCAGGGATTATCTCGATGTGATTTCGCTTATTATCGCTCGTAAGTATGTCAAAAAGGGGTATGATGCTTTTCTTGCTTATGTATTAGATACTAAGGTATCTGAGTCAAAGATTCAAGCAGTGCCAGTGGTATGTGAATTTTCTGATGTGTTTCCAGAAGAATTACTAGGGTTGCCACCAGAAAGAGAAGTGGAATTTTCTATAGATTTGATTCCGGGAACTACTCCGATTTCCATGGCTCGTGCATCAATGGCTCCTACTGAAATTAAAGGAATTAAAGACACGATTACAAGAACTTGTTGATAGAGGTTTTGTCCGACCGAGTCATTCACCTTGGGGTGCTCCGGTTCTGTTTTTGAAAAAGAAAGATGGGTCTTTGAGATTGTGTATTGACTATCGACAGCTCAATAAGGTAACTAAAAAGAATAAGTATCTGTTGCCCCGGATTGATGATTTGTTTGATCAGTTGAAAGGTGCTATCAGTATTTTCAAAGATTGATCTCCGATCGGGCTACTACCGATTCTGAGTAAAGGAGTCGATATGTGCCAAAAGACGACTTTTCGAACCAGTGCACGGCATTATGAGTTTCGGTTATGCCGTTTGGGTTGACTAATGCACCCGCAGTATTTATGGATTTGATGAATCAGATATTCAGACCGTACTTAGACAGATTTGTGGTAGTATTCATTGATGATATTTTGGTTTATTCTCGAGATGAAGAAGAACATACGTAACATTTGAAAATTGTGTTGCAAGTTCTCATGAGAAAAATGATTATATGCTAAATTCAAGAAATGTGAATTTTGGCTTCGAGAAGTGGGTTTTCTTGGACATATTGTATCCGCTGAAGGCATCGGGTAGATCCAAGTAAAATCTCAAACTATTGTCAATTGGAATCCACCAAGATCAGTATCGAAGTTAGAAGTTTCTTGGGTTTAGCTGGTTATTATCGGAGATTTGTACAGGGATTCTCTATGATAGCTTCTCCGATGACTCGATTATTGCAGAAAGATGTAAAGTTCGAGTGGATTGATGAATGTCAGCAGAGTTTCAACCGATTGAAAGATCTACTAACGAAAGCACCAAAGATTAGTGCGGCTGAACCGGTAAAGAATTTATTATTTACAAATGATGCCTCATTAAATGGTTTAGGTTGTGTCTTGATGCAAGAAGGTAAAGTAATAGCCTATGCTTCAAGACAACTTAAACCACATGAAAGAAATTATCCGGTACATGATCTTGAGTTAGTCTGCTATTGTTTTTGCATTGAAGATATGGCGGCATTACTTGTACGGTGAGAAATGTCATATTTATACCGATCATAAAAGCTTAAAATATTTGATGACACGAAAGATTTGAATTTGAGACAACATAGCAGGTGGCTTGAACTGATAAAGGACTATGATTTGATTATTGATTATCATCCGGGTAAGGCTAATGTTGTGGCTGATGCTTTGAGTCGAAAATCTCTGTTTCCTTTACGAGTTATGAATACCCGATTGTCACTGACTGATGATGGTTCAATCATAGCTGAATTGAGAGCTAAACCGACATTTCTACAGCAAATATGTGAAGCTCAGAAGAATGATGAGAAGTTACAGGTTAAACGGGCACAATGTGAGTCAGATATTGATTCTGAATTTCAAGTTGGGGTTGATGATTGTTTATCATTCAGAGGTAGGGTATGTGTACCCAAGAATTCAGAACTCATACAGAAAATTTTACACGAGGCTCACAGGTGGTATTATGTCCGTACATCCGGAAGTAATAAAATGTATAATGATTTGAAGAAGATGTGTACTGTGGCGGTGTATGAAACGTGATATTTCGAGTTTGTATCAAGATGTTTGATATGTCAACAGGTCAAAGCAGAACATCAGGTACCTTCAGGGTTACTTCAGCCAATTACTATACCGGAATGGAAATGGGAAAGAATCACTATGGATTTTGTATCGGGGTTACCGTTGTCTCCGAGGAAAAAAGATGCTATTTGGGTGATTGTTGACCGATTGACAAAGTCAAGCACACTTTATTCCGATGACGTATGGATTATTCTTTAGATAAATCGGCTGAATTGTACATATCTCGAGATTGTCGGGCTACATGGAGTGCCTATCTCCATTATATCGAGATAGAGATCCCGATTTACGTCTCGTTTACGGGATAAATTGCAAGAAGCTTTGGGTACTCGGGCTTGTATTTCAAGATCGCATTTCATCCTCGCATGGATGGCCAACTGAGCGTGTAATTCAAGTATTGGAAGATATGCTCCGATGTTGTACACTAGAGTTTAAAGGTAATTGGGAGAGGTATCTACCTTTGATTGAATTTGCTTACAATAACAGTTATCAGTCCAGTATTAAAATGGCTCCATATGAAGCTTTGTATGGTAGAAAATGTAGAACACCATTGTATTGGACAGAGCTCGGTGAAAAGAAGATACATGGGGTTGATTTAATCCGGAAACGTAAGAAAAAGTAAAGGTTATTCGGGATAGTTTAAAAGCGACTTCCGATCGCCAAAAATCATATGCCGATCTTAAACGAAAAGAGATTGAATTTCGTGTCGGTGACAAGGTATTTCGAAAGTGTCTCCTTGGAAGAAAGTTCTCCTGGTTCGGTCGAAAAGGTAAATTGAGTCCAAGATTTATCGGGCCATATGAGATCATAGAAAGAATTGGACCGGTCGCTTATCGGTTGGCATTACCACCAGAACTTGATAGAATCCATAATGTTTTTCATGTGTCTATGCTACGACGATATCGGTCAGATCCTTCACATGTTATTTCTCCGACAGAAGTGGAGATTCAACCGGATATGAGTTACAGTGAAGAACCGATCAAGATATTGGCACGGGAAACAAAGGAGCTTAGAAATAAAAAAATAAATTTGGTGAAGGTATTGTGGCAAAAACACGGGATCGAGGAAGCGACATGGGAATCGGAGGAGGCAATAAGGAAACAATATCCAAACCTCTTTACTGGTAAGATTTTCGAGGACGAAAATCCTTAAAAGGCGGGGAAAGTTGTAATGGCCTAAATTCAAGATTATCGGAATAATGTTTTCGCAACCATAAATCCGATTTAAATAGAAATTTATTTCAATATGTTTGCATGAGTCTTTATATGATAGGAAATATTTTTATAAATATTTATAAAATATTAGTAATGTGGTATTAAACTTTCGTTAGAGAATTTTAACGTTTGGGTAGGTAATTAAATGAAAAGGACTAAATTGAAATGAAAGTAAAAGTTGAATTATAGATTAAAAGAAATTATGAAGGACCAAAATGGCAATTATGCCATTTTGTAAAGATGAGGCGGTTTATTGAAGAAAATCTGAAATTTTTTTTAAGTATATTATTATATTATATTATATTATATTATATTATTATTATATTATTATATTATTATATATATATAAAGAAAGGAGAGATAGAAACAGAAAAGAAACAGAGAGCAAACGTGAAAGAAGAAAGAAAAAGAGAAAAGAAAGAAGAAAAGGGAAAATTAAAAGTTTGAAGCTTGGAGTTTAATTTGGTAAGTTAATTTAGTCCTTTTTCTTTTAATTTTGATGCTTTATAAGTTTTAGAACAAAGTTTTGATGAATTTAAGTTGAAATTTTTGAAGTTTCAGAGTTTTTGAATATAGCATATGATGAATAAAATGATGAATTAGTGGTTTAATTGAAAGAATTTGAAGTTAGAATTGGGTAAAGGATTTAATTGTAAAATAAGCTATAACAAAACTGTTTTGGACAACAGCAGTAGAGTAAATTTGAAAAATCACTAAAAATCGTAGAAGTGGAATTAGAAGTTGAATGAGATATGAAATTAAAGCTTATTGAGTCTATTTGCATATGAAAGAATCATGGAAAGCAAAGGAATTCTGTAATTTGAGATATTTATATTTTTGTAAGACTGGTTCAGAGGGATTTCGGGATCCCCTGTTTTGACTTTGAAAAATCATAAAAAAATTGGAGAAAAATAATTAGGGGCTTAACTTTATATGTTTAGAATCTTGAATGAGTCTATTTTTAAATGAAATAAATAAGAAGGTCATATGAATTTTGTACGAAGAGTAATTTGATTCGTAGTGAAGAGAGGTCAGAACAGTCAAACAGTAAAACAGGGGAAACTTTAAGAATAATCTGGTATTGATTGGCCATACCAAAAATTCTGAAAATTTTATGGGAAGAAGATATGTGAGTCTAGTTTCAGGGAAAATTAACGGTTCTTCATTTGGAGCTCTGTAGCTCGAGAAATAAATAATTTAGTCACTGTGACTCAAGTAGACAGCTTTGAATAAGCTAAAAATAATAATAGAATTATAGAAAATGCTACATGTGAACATGAAATGTATTGAATTGATGATTGAATTTATTTATTTAGATCCAGAAAACTCAAATACAAAGCTAGATCGAGGAAAGGAAAAAGTCCCGGATTAGTAGATTTTATAAACGAACTAGTATCGAGGTAAGTTCATGTAACTTGAATTATATTCTTAAATGCTTGAAATGTATGTTATTGATGTGAATATAATTTGAATGTTCATTGTATGAAAATTGATGAAACTTTGATATATTTGATAAAAAGGAAAAGAAATCCGGTTAAATGAAAGGAAAATTCGATGGATCTCTGAAAAGGAATTGACGGTAAAAAGGGATCTAGCCCGGACGGGTGATCCTATCCTGATATAGCCCTCCCGAAGAATATGTGGAAAATGGATTTAGCCCGGACGGGTAATCCGAATTAGGGTCTGAATTTAGCCTGGACTGGTAATTCAGATCCAAGCTCATTAGAGTAATTGTCGTTGCGAGAGATTTAGCTTTGGTGGTAATCCCGACAATACTCTATGAGTTTATATTACGAGGATTTAGCTTTGGTAATCTCACTGTAAATATGAGGTTCGCGGGAGTGTGCTCTCTGAAATGAAAATGTGCGCACATGAATATGAATTGACGGACCCGGATTTGTACACTAAAGTGTACCTCTGAAAATCCATCGAAATTCCGAGTAATTCAACGGGATAAATATGGAAAAATAACAAGGAAATGGAAATCATGATATTGATGAGCTCATCAATCATGGTGTGTATATTATTGATATATGGAAATTAATGGACTAACTTGGATGTTGAGTTTGTGAATGTTAGGGTAATAATGCATTGAGTGAGTATATGAATGTTTATTGCTTGTATTGAAAATACTAGGTAAGTATAATTCTTGTTACATGGGCTTACTAAGCACAAAGTGCTTACCCTATTTCCTTTTTCCCTGTTTTGTAGTGTTAAGAGCTCGGAGGTCGGATCGGTGGGAGACTCATCACACTATCAACCCCATATTCGGTATTTAAAGAAACTTTAGTTTGGAAATGAATGGCATGTATAAGCTAATAAAATAAATGTTAGTATGAAATGAATGTAAGATTAGCCATTGGTATGGCTTATCTGTTAAAGTTATTTTATAAATATGCATGAATTTTATTTTGAAAATATGTTGAATTAGAATGGTTTCGGTTTCAAAAAAAAAAATTTGTAAACTCCGGTAATGCCCCGTACCTTATTCTGACAACGAATACGGGTAGGGGGTGTTACAAAAATCCTTTTTCCTTTCAACTCAGAACTTTTAATATCTCTAATATCTAACCAAACAATTATATTTAAGGTAAAAAACACACTTACTCCTTAAATTTGGTTTAAAATACACTTATTTTCTATAATTAAAAAATCAATTATCCTCCTAAATTTAAAGAAAATCACATAAACTCTTGATATGTATTTATTAAGTAAATTTTAGATAATAAAAAAAAAGCAATTTCCTTGTTAATATTTATCTTGTATTTTCTATTTATTTTTATTATATTTAACTCCAATTATATTAGTATAATTCTCTTGCATTGGGTTAATTATTTATTTTTTGGTTAACTTATAAAATAAAATTTTAAATATTACAATATGCTCAAAGCTCTTATACCCTTCGTATATTTAGAATTTAATTTTCATACTTTTATTTTTAATTTATTAACACCGTTAAAATTCTTCTATTAAATTTGCTAGTGTTACATTTTGAAATAAAAAAAGATTCACTTGGTATATGTAACAAAAAATGAAATTGTAATGATCCTAAACGTAATAGAGAACTTTAACGGTTCTAATAATTCTTAAAAATTCACATCAACATTTAGGGGTGAGTAAAATTCAATTCGATTAAAAAATTAATTTTTTTTATTAAACTCAAATAAATAAATCATTTTTTCGAGTTCAAGTCAAGTTAAATTTTACAACTTAATAAATTTATATAAATACCCCTTGGATCCTTGACAGTTTCGAAAATGTGCAAATTGTTCCCGCTAAAATAATTACAAAAATACAATATCATCTTTACAAATTCAAAATAAATATAGAATATTTTTTCCAAAATTTTATAAATATATTAAAAATAAATAAATTACTAAAAATCTTGAAAAATATAAAAATACTAAATTATATTTATTTTTTAAAATTCCAAAATGATAAGTAAATGACTTAAACAAGTAAATTATCAAATCAAGTTTATCATGCTAATTTTTTTTTTTTCACTTATTTAAAGAGCTTTTAGACATACATGGTATTTTAGATTCTTTAACTTAGAATTTAGCCATGTTGTCAATAAGGTTTATGGCCAATTTAATTTTTTTTTCTTGAACAAATTTATTCGTCTCAAATCTCATTTCACTCGACTTGATTCGAAAAATTCCAAATCGAATTAAGATGATAAAATAGGATTCATCAAATTAACTAACCCGATTATCATGTTTAGATTTATAATTAATCAATTAATTATCATTATTTAGATGATAAAATAAGATTGATCAAGTTGGCTAACTTGATTATATTAATTTTATTTATAATTAATTAATTATTATTGTTTAGAAGGATTTAATAGAAAAGAAATTGATTAAACTATAAAAGCAAATAGATGGGGAAGGGGAAATAAAAAAATGTATTATAATCAAATTTAATATACACAATTTGAATTAAATTTAAATTAAAATTAAGTTTAAAATATTTAACAGGTATAAAAATGAAAGAGAAGACAAAAAATATAAAATCATTCATGGTAGTTTTTTTTAGAATAAATTTATATATTAATTGAATTAAAAATAATATAAAACATAAATTAATGACTAACTAATGAATTTTTATTTAAATTAGGAGGGTTGGTGTATTTTTCATCAAAACTCAAGCAAGTAAGAGGGTTTTTTTTTTTTTAAAAAAAATTTTAACTTTGAAGAGGGATTTGAAAAAGAAATTTTATTTGTATTAATATTTTCGAAAGTCTAAAAAAAATTCACTTGATTTAGTGAAAATAATGAAGAATTTTAAAATTTATGAGGAAATTTATGAAGGGATTTGAGTAACTCAATGAGGAATTTCAAAATAATGATATCCAAGTTTTTAGTCGAATTGATTTTATGTTTTATTTGAATTTTCTATAACGATTTTTCACTTATAATAAGATTTATAGTTATAAAGTACTATAACAATATATAGTCTAAAATTTTAAATAAAATTATAGCTATTTTATATAAGTAAGTCTATTAATTATAATTTATTAAATAAAAATAATTTTAATTAAACTATTATTTTAATAAAATATTTAAATTTTACATGAAAAAGTCTATTAATTATATTTTATTAAATGAAAATAGATGAATTAAATATATTAATTCAATAAATTATGAAGTTCTTTAATTAAACATTCTATTATGAATTTGGAACAGCATAAACTTATAAATTAAATACTTGTATTTAATAAATCATTATAAATTAATTAATTTAATTTGATAACTCAAAATGATTAATTAAACTTGTTAAATTTATGAACTTTATAATTAATGACGTGAAAGAATGTAAAATAAAACATACATAAAAGAAATTCACTTTATAATTCATGCACCTATTATAAGTCTTTTAGTTTTGTTGATTTGATTTTCACTTTCTTCCTTTTTTAACATAATTTTCACTTTCATTATTCGGTGGCAATTCACTACATAAATTTTATAGTAAGCTTACAACGATCATCTTTCTATAAATAACAGGTAAAATCTAGACAAATAAATAAAACTATTATAAAAAGGTTGACTATATAATTACACCAATAAAAATTTACATATCACATTAAATTTCATGCTTAAAATCACGTATAATTTTGAAATTTATCCCGTAACAAAAAATCCCAATTTTTCGTAATTGAAAGCCCATAATCCATTGGCCACTCAATCAGATAACCCTTATGCCCAAACTGTAATAGCCCATTTAAAAAGTTGATACCATGACTGAAGTCTAGGGCTCCTGCTCTATAAAATCCCATCAATTGAAAGCCAACGCCGCACTGCTTTCCTAAAATGTTCTTCTTTCTGCGTGATGGGTGTTCCTTACTGTTCCTTGCTCTGTTGAATTGATTTGCTTTTTATATTTTTCTTTTTATTTTCGAAGGAAACCTCTGTTCGGTTAAAAAGTGTGAGGAGGCAGTATACGAGATCTGTCTCTTCATAACGAAGAATGTTGAGGTATATCAAAATCAATGGCCGAGATATCGTTTCAGTCGTCATTTTTCTTCCATTGACGGTCTGATTGTTGCTCGTCCACACTTCCTTTTTTAAGTTTTAATCCCTTTTTTCTTTTTCTTCCTCTCTGGGTTTTTCTTCAATTTTTGTTTTTGAATCTGTTGAAAATTATTTTATTAAAGAAAGTTAATCCATCCATGGCATGCTTCAAAAAGTATCGAAAAAAAACATACATATTATATCAAGTTGTTTAAACCGGTTGGTTTGGCTATGCTATCTCTTTGAAGGGATAACTTTTACTTACCCAATCATTTAGCCTTCCACCGATCCTACCGCATCAACATTACACTTGACCCACCTCAGGAAAGGAGCTGACCGAATCGTAGCAACATCACCCCGCAACCCACGACCTCATACCCTACCAGCAGCAAAAACCAATTTAGCCTCCACCCATGTCCGGTAGAAAAACTGTTTGCAAAAGCAGCTATAAATGTTTTATATTATTAAAAAATATATTTAATATTTAAAAAATAATTTCAAAAATATATATTTAAAATTTTAAAATATATATATTATAAAACATTTCAAAAATAAATTTCAAAATTTTTAAAATTAATAATAAAATAAATAAGTATAAAGATAAAACTTAAAAAAGAAAAAAAAAGAAAAAAGGACAAAAACTAAAAAAAAAAAGTAAAAAATAAAAAATAAAAGAGTGAGAGGAAATTTGGTGTCACCAAATCAAATGATTTTACCAAATTTTTTATTAAAGTTCCCCATATTTTTTAAAATTAAAGTATTTTTCTGACATTTTTATAGATGACGTTATTCTATATTGTTTTATTAAAAAATTAATTTTTTTCTTAATTGCTGATGTGGCATGTTGGTAAAGTCAAAGAATTTGGCTTCATCTACTTTTATTGAAAATTTTATGTTATTTTTGTGTTTAATTAAAAAAATTGATTATTTTGATAATTAATTAAAAATTTTAAGTTATTTTTATAAAAAAAGTGAAATTTCGATGAAACCAAAAGGATGAAAACAACATGCGCCCCCTGTACTGTTGTCGTCCACCTGGTAAATTGAGTAAACTACCAAACAACCTTTGCACATTCGCATCCCAACAAAATGTGTTCCATATCATTTGCCAATGGGAAGCGTTCACAAGTATTAGCCAACGCCATTCTTTTCTCAACCAATCAAACTTTAGTAGGGACGAAACAAAGCAAACATCACCTAATAAAATCCTTAACCTTAGGCGGCACACGACATCCCCAAAGTTTTAACCAAATACATGGCCATAGCTGAACAGTAACCAGGTTGGATTGTATACTGCCCATTTCGATCAAAGTGCCACATCAATTTATCTGGTTTCTTGTAGAAAGCAATCAGAACACTCATAATGCGACTAACATCTGATAAGGTGAAAAGACCCTTCAACAAATCCTTGTCCCACGCCATACCATCTACTATGAATAAATCTTGGAATGTCATCTCTTCAATACTCAACAAAGGAGTAGAGATGACACAAAAACAACTATCATCACATAACCAGGGATCATTTAATTCCTCAATAAAAGCACCATTCCCAAGGCACTAACGTGACCCTCTAACAAATAAAGAACTGGCAGCAAGCAAGCCAAACATGCGACGGATTAGTACCGTCAGATGTCTCAAAGAAGTTAGTGTCATGATAATATCTACCTTTGAAGATACATCTCACCAAGCTATTTTTCTGAGATATTAGCCTCTCAACTTACTTACCAAGCATAGCCAAATCAAAACACCTTAGATTACAGAATCCTAAGACCCTGTACTTTTTAGGAACACATAACTTATCCCATTCTACCCATCGAATTCCACGTTGACCATCCGTACTAGTACCCCACCAGAAGGAGTTCATCATTTTTTGTAGCTCGTCACAAAGATTAAAAGGCAAAAGAAAAGCGCTTATGCAGAAAACAGGAGATTAATCCACATTTTTAAAGAGTACCTCTTTACTAGGATGAGAGAGCATCATATTCTCCCAACTGTAAAGTCGTTTACTTAATCGATCCCACACAAAAGAGAGAATTTTCTTCTTGTTCCTATCGATCAAAAACGGAGGGCCTAAGTAGCGACCATGATTCAACAATTCACTCACTCCCAAAACCTTCATAACAGTTGTGTGTGCCAAAAGGGTAGTGTTCGAGCGAAACATATTGTCTGACTTTTGCAAATTAATTACCTATCTAGAGGCTTATTCATACAGCTTCAAGATGCGCCTAACAGAACCACACTCAATATCCATTGCCTGAAAGAAAAGAAAATTGTCATCAGTAAATAACATATTTGTCGCACTCGGCACACACCGACAAACTGAGACCCCATGTATATCTCCACATGCTTCGGCCTTCCAAAGAAAGTAACGGTGGCCCTCAATGCACAATATAAAGAGATAAGGTGACAACAAATCCTCTTGCTGTTGAAACAACAAAAAATAAAAATTTTGAAAATCGAGTAAATTTATGATATTTATAGCAATAAACCCTACACCGAAATTGTATCTATGTTTTTGGATAGATGGATCCTTTTCGTTCCTATCTTTCAACCAAAACGGTCTTCCCCGCTATTTTCGTACCATGAATTAGTTTGAGTGTGGGCTTTAACAATTCGAATCAAACACAGAAATAGAAATGGTCTTTTTCTCTTTTAGGATGAAAATGAAAAAATTCTCTCTTTAAATAGAAATCGACAAAATTATTATTCCAAAAATTATATTTAATTCTTAAAAAATAAAAGTTGTGTGTTAATAGTCCTAGCGGTGCCATCTGTTTATAAGAAGAGAATGTAGAAACCTTATTGAATTAGAGAAGTTTATTTTAAATAGAAAAACACTTACTACTTAGAGTAGGATTAGGGTGGGCAACACACCCCTAGTATTCCTACGAGGGTTGCTGCCTCTTTATATTCCATTAGGAGATTTTGAGCCTCTCTCACATCAAGTTCAATTACGAATACTTCTCGGACTTTTCGACTCAATACTTTGTAATCTGATCCAACCCGATTCTGTTTTTCTATTTCTCAAAATAAGCTTCAATATTTATATTCAATTAAATAATTTTCTCATATCCCAATTTTACTTCTGATAAAATTATAACGATTTTACCCCTGATAAAATTTCTGAGAAAATATATTTAATATTTTAACATTCAACTTGTTCCCTATGATCGTATGGTTTATTTTCATTTTCGAGCTTTAAAATAGCTTAGAAACATACACCCAATCTTATGATCATTTTTGAGAAATCCTTATTCATTTCTAAATGAATTCATTTCTCATTTTTATTTTGGAGAAAATCACATTCATTTCCAAATGATTTCATTTCTCCATTTCGAAGAAAACCATAATCATTTCTAAATGTTTTTCATTTCTTTATTTCACCAATTCTATTCATTTTTGTTCATTTGATTCAATATACAATTCATTTATGATTTCAACGAGCTAGCGGAGGGACCGATTGGACATATAGAATTGAGACTCAAATGATTTATGATTAAATTCTAGCTTTTCGCCTATTAATTATAAACTAATTTAGTCACGAAGTCATTCCACTATAGCATCGTGGCTAAGCTCTCCTCAACAGCATACCATTACGAAAACAACTCGATCAGTGCTCGTCCAATAATCTTATCATAAGTGTGTTACCCTCATTTTGTCTAGGCCAAGTCCAAATCAAATTCAGATTGAATTTAAATTTCATTTATACTAGTGTATATTTTAATATTATTTTTACATTTCAATAGTTTTTTAATGTAGTAGTAAGAGTATTTGTATTATGAGATAAGAATTTAGGTTTAATTTCTACTAATCTCACATTTACTCCAATTGCTAAAAAGAAAATATTATTTTTATGTACTTTAATATTTATAATTTATAAATTAATAAAAAATAAAAAGGTGGATCATTTTTCATCATCATATTGATTGTGGTGCAAATCTCGTTTGTGACTTGAAGCGAAAGAATATATCACAAGAAGCGCAACGAACAAACCGTGATTCTATAATTTTGACATCTGGATCGTGGAACAACGAGAATCTGAGACAAGGGGATAACGTCAAATCCATCCCAAGGGTCGAGGGAATAACCACAATCTAAAGTCACCAATTTGTTGGTAAAATTTCCTTTTTAGTCCCATCATCTTTTTCTTTTTTCGTTCAATGTTTCTAAACATGTTATCAAATTGCTCTGTTGGCGTATATGTTATCATATGCTAAGTAATATATATTTCCTTTGGTGTGTACATACATCATTATCCAGCATACTTCCATTTTGGTATTATTTATGAAATGGTTTATCCATATATAGATTTATTATTATTATTTATTTAAGTTGCTTATTATCATAAGCATGTATGTATTAGCTTGATTTTAAAAAAACAATGATTTTATGAATGTCCGATCATAATTAATAAAAGAAATTGATGACGACTCACATATTCTTAATTAAAATTTAGTGTTTTAAATTTTTCATTTTTCTCAAATATCATCAAGTTAGCTTTTCAAAACATTGCAGGTATTCTTGCTTTATTCATATCATTTCACTCCACTTCTATTTTTAGAAAATTGAACACCTGACTATTAGGTCACAACTTGGGATTTAAAAATTAGATGTATCATATAGTTTTGAAAATGTACATAGAATTATATTGTATGTGTCTTTATAAATCCATAACCCTAGCTCATTCCCATATTGGGCGGAATAGATCTACTAATTCTTTAATTCCAATTAGTAAAAATAGACCTTGAACTAAGAAATAGATTCTAAAGGCTAATCAAAAGCTAAACTAAAAAAGAGTATCCTGAGCAATTGCAATAATCAAGTTCATTGATATTCTTGGACTTATATGGAGAAGTGGTTAAAGCTTTTGTCAAAAATCCATTTGACATCAATTCAAACAATGTAACTTTGATCCCCACCTCAAATATTGTATAAAAAATTTATACTTTATTTATTTCTCAAGGTATATACCGGATTAAGCCCAATAACTAATCCTCAGCATTATGTAGGCCCATTAAGGGGTAAATGTTAAATGCTAGCTACAAATTTTATAGTTGTTCCACGCCCAGAGCGAGAATCGAACACTCAACCATTAATCTCACTCAATTCCCGTTTTAATAAATTGAATCTTTATATTTTCTGAGGTTTTAAATCTCAATTCAATTATTAACTCCAGTCAACTTTTGTTGTTGAAATTGAAGACATAACAAATAAATAGTTAACAAAAGTGACTCATATACAAAACTGCACATTAAAATCACATAATTAACAATAACTTATAATAAATGTAAAAGTTGTAATAATTTTTTTAAAATTAAAGTTAAGATTTTTTTTTTAAAAAAATCAGTTTTTCTACGAAAACATTAAGATTTTCCGAAATTACAATAATGAAAAATCATAAAATTTAAAAAAATCTAAAATTTCATGAATCTATCTTTTTTTATATAAATTAATTAATACTTATAGTTTTAAATTAAACCTATTTTAATTTTTCTATATAAATTATTTTTATTATTTTAAAAAATAATGTTCCTGAAATTTTTTTTGAAAAAAAATTCTGAAATAAACCTAAAAATTTCAGAAAACTACTAAAATTCTAATAATTTCTGATTTTTTTCTAAAATAATAAAAATATTAGAAATAAAATAAAAAATGAAAATTAAGAAAAACTGATATTATAAAAGATAGTATTTTATATAAGTTCAAAAAATTAAAAGAAAAATCATTATTGGATGTAACTTTACATACTTATAAAATTAAAAATTTTAAAATACTATTTTTGAAGTAACTTAATTTTTTTTTCCAAAACTTTTAATTTCTCATTTTTATTTGTTTTAGAAAATTAGGAATTAACTATTAAATTTTCTTTTCCAATAGTTGGAAAAAATGACAAAATTTTGAAAATTTTTAATCTAATATATTTTGGCTATTAATTTTATCTTTTTAATTTTTATTTTTAAGAATTAGTTTTAACTTTTTTTAGTAGAAAACATGAATTTTTATTGGAAAATTTTGAGTTAGAAAAATCATTTTATCTTTTTAATTTTTTTTAATAAAAAAAATTTGAGGTTTTACAAAGAATTGTATGAGTTTTTTTATAAGAAAGACTTAGTTTTACATGAAAAACCAATTTATCTTTTCTTTTCCTTTTCTTTTTTAGAAGTAATTTTAGTTTTTTTTTTCTAGTAAGAGAAACAGTTTGGGGTTTTACAAGAATTACATGAGTTTTTTATTAGAAAAACTTAGATTTTTATGAGAAAAGTTATTTTATTTTTTAAAAATTAATCTAGTTTTTTTGTTCAGTAAAAGAGAAAACTTGAGATTTTATAAACAATTACTTGGATTTTTATTGGAAAAATTTGTGTTTTTACATGGAACTAAGTTACAGTTGAAAAACTCTCCCAACACGGTTAAGTCTGCTATTCTAGCATGCTTCTGTCTGCTCTCTTTGGCAGTTTCTAGGGTTTTCTCTTGTTTAATTGTTTTGTGCGACGGCAAGGTTTTTGTTTAATTTTATTCTTGGATTTGGCAAATAGATTCAGCCAGTTAGTTGACGCTTCAAAATGGAAACAGAATTTGCGAGGTTATCGATAGACGAAGAGGAGGATGAGATTCTACAAGTACCGAACGAACCTAATACGGAAGCAGAAGAAGGGGTTTGTCGGCTGGTGGGGTGTTTTCTGACAGCAAGCATGATTCACTTTTCGGCTATGAAGAGCATAATGGCAAATTTATGGCATCCGGTTCGAGGGGTTCAGATACGAGATCTGGGGGAAAAAAGGTATTTATTCCAATTTTTTCATATTTTGGACTTGGAAAGAGTAATTAAGGGTTCGCCATGGACTTTCAATAATCATTTATTGGTCCTATATAAGTTGCAGTGGGGGGAGGACCCCTTGAAAGTCCCTTTAATTTTTTCCCCTTTTTGGGTGCAAATACATGGTGTTCCTATTGGTTTTTTCTCAGAAAATTTCGCAGCCCAAATGGGCAACTTTATATGTACTTTTATGGAGTATGATGGTTCAAATCTGGGAAAAGAAAATAGAAATTTTATGAGAATAAGGGTCTAAATTGATATTCGATGATCTTTAAAAAGGAAGAAACAGATAATGTGTTATAGAGAGTGTTCTTATGTCAGATTCAAATATGAAAGATTGACATTGTTTTGCTTCTATTGTGTTCGACTGGGCTACAGTGACTCTTTTTGTGAAACAAAGATGGTTTTAGGAGTGGAAGTTGCTGAGATGGGTTGGGATTTATCTTTGAGGGCACAATCTCGTCGAGCTCTAACAATGAATAGTGTATGGTTGCGGGAAGAGGGAGATAGGGAATAGGGTGGACATAAGGAGGAAAAACAAATTCTGGGGAATAAAGGGAGGGAGTTGATGCCAAGCATTCATAACAGGAATAATATAGACCCCATATTAGGGATTAATTTGGAGGGACGATTTACAAATTCATGGAGCAGAGGGAAAAAAGTAGATGAATGGCTGCCTCATACTTTAATGGAACATGATCTTGAAGATGGAGCGCTGATAGGGGAAGAGGGTAAAAAGAGAAATAGAGGAGAGATAGAGGATTTTTTGGATAAAGAGGAGACGACTAACGAAGAGCGAAGAAATAGGAGGGTAGGGGAAGTCAATCATTTATTATCGGCGGCTGTCAAGAGGCAAGCCGACCGTTTGCAATGAAAATATTAAGCTGGAATGTCCGGGGTCTGGAGGAGCCCACGGATAACTCGAAGGCTTCGGCATGTGCTAAAGTTACAAAATCTCCGAGTTGTCTTCTTAATGTAGACAAAGATTTGTAAGACTCGGATGGAACAAGTTCTAATAATTTGTGGTTTTTTGCATGAAATAGATGTAGATTCAAATGGATCTAGAGGTGGGCTATGTTTGGCTTGGCGGGCAGGTATTACTATACAGCTTAAAAGTTTTTCACAGAGACATATTGATGTCATCATAGAAGAAGTTGAAGAAGGAAGTAAATTGAGATTTACTGGATACTATGGGCCCCCTTATTCACAAGATAGAACTGATGCATGGAATCTTTTACGTCATCTAGGAGATTTTAAAGAGTTTCCATGGATGGTTTGTGGGGACTTTTATGGAATCTTGTATAATTTTTAAAAAAAAGAGAGGTTTACCACGCGAAGAAGGAAGAATGGAAGCTTTTCGCAAGGTTTTGGAGGATTGCAATTTGGTGGATGTAGGTTTTACAGGGAATTGGTTTACATGGGAGCGGGGTAATCTGCCTGGAACTAATATACAAGAGCGATTAGACAGGGGTGTAGCAACAGAGGAATGGCTTTCTTTATTTCCTAATTTTCAACTTCAGCACCTTCCGCATACGTTTTCAGATCACTGTCCATTACTTATAAGCACGGAAAAAAGAGAAAAGGAAAGAAGATCTAAAAGTTTCAAATTTGAAGCATGGTGGGTTATGGAGGAATAGTTTCTTAACGCAGTTAAAAATATTTGGGAAAATTCAATAGGAGATCCGTTGAGTAAATTATAAAGTGTGAAAAGAGGCTTGGAAAGGTGGGCTGGTCAGATTCAATATAATAGAAAAGAAAAGGTAAAGATGTTAACCTTTAAACTGGGTAAGTTAATGGAAGCTGAGAGAAATGATGATAATCTGGCAGATCTCATTGATACAAAAATTTAACTCAATTTTGATATTGAAAAAGATGAGCGTTACTGGGAACAGAGGGCGCAAGTCAATTGGTTAAAGCTTGGGGATAAAAATACAGCTTTCTTTCACAAACAGGCAACTCAGAAAAGGCAGAAAAATTCGATTCGAAAAATGCAGAATGATGATGGTCGAGAAACAGATGATATTAGAGAAATGGAGGATATTGCTAGATCGTATTTTCTTAACTTGTTTTCGGCTGGGAGAAGGGGAAATTACGAGCACATTTTATCAGGAGTTTCTCGATGTATTTTTGAGGAGGATAATTCAAAGCTTAAGGAAAGATTTACAAAGGAGAAGATACAAGCAGCACTGGCAGAATTAGGTCCTATAAAAGCACCAGGAAAGGATGGTTTCCCGACGATATTTTATCAGAAGTGTTGGGCAATTATAGGGGAAGATGTCACAAATTATTGTCTTAATAATTTGAATGGAGGTATGAATATCGACTTAATTAACAAAACAAATATTATGTTGATTCCGAAGATTGCAAAACCATAAGATATTACTTAATATAGGCCAATTAGTTTGTGTAATGTAATTTACAAATTGTTGGCTAAAGTTTTGGCAAATCGTCTTCGTTTGGTGATGAATAAATGTATAGATCTTGCTCAAATCGTTTTTTTCCCAGGGAGGTTGATTTCAGATAATGTCTTGTTGGCTTATGAACTTCTTCATACTTTGAAACATAAAAGGGTGGGAAAAAAAAGATTTATGGCGATAAAATTGGATATGAGTAAAGCCTATGATAGGGTTGAATGGAATTTTGTGAAAGAAATAATGAAAAAGTTGGGATTTGATCCAGATTGGGTGGCTCTACTTATGAAATGTGTTACTACAGTGTCTTACTCGGTGGTCTTAAATGGGAACAATGGGGAAACTTTTTCTCCTTCGAGAGGGTTAAGGCAAGGTGATCCGTTGAGTCCATTTTTATTTTTATTTTGTGGAGAAGGCCTATCTAGTCTTATGAAGCTAGGGATACAAGACAAACTATTGAGAGGAGTTAAGGCAAGCAGAAGTGGCCCTCAGATTTCTCACCTACTTTTTGTAGATGATTGCATTTTATTTGGGCAAGCAACAGAAAGAAGCGCAATTGGTTTGAAACGGATACTACATGAATATGAAATATGTTCAGGTCAAAGAGTTAATTTTTCAAAATCTGCTATTTTTTTAGTACTAATTCAGAGGAGGAAGTTAGAAGAACAATAATTAGAGTGCTGGGAGTTCGCAGTTCTAATGATCTTGAAAGATATTTAGGTTTACCTAATATGGTGGGTAGGAAAAAGAAAGCTGCATTTCAGATTCTGAAAGACAGACTACGGCAACGAATTGATAACTGGAGCATCAAATATCTATCTCAAGAAGGTAAGGAGGTATTTATCAAAGCTATTCTACAGTCTATACTAACTTATTCAATAGCGTGTTTCTTGCTTCCTAAGTCTCTATGCTCAGAATTAGGGGGAATAATTGCTAAATTTTGGTGGAGAAATAATAAAGGGAAAAAAGGGATTCATTGGTGTGCCTAGAAGGACATTTGCGTGCCGAAAGAATTTGGTGGTCTTGGTTTTCAAAATTTAGAGAAGTTTAATATCGCATTATTAGCTAAGCAGGGTTGGCGTCTTATTAATTATTCCAATTCTTTGTTAGCCCGAGTCTTAAAAACTAAATACTATCCGAATATGAATTTTTTAGATGCTCCATTGGGAAATTTACCTTCTCTTACCTAGAGAAGCATTTGGTCAGCAAAAGGGATATTGGAGAAAGGCCTCTGCTGGAGAATAGGCAGGGGAGACGGCATATCAGTGTGGACTAATTTATGGGTGTCGGGTAATGAAGCAGATAGATTACAGAATCACCACAGAAATGAAAACATCAGATTAGTGTCCGACTTAATTGATGAAAGTAACAGAATCTGGAAAAGTGATTTGATTGTCAATACCTTTTATGCGAATATAGCTAGGAAAATCCTACAAATCCCGTTGGCGAAATCGGTCTATGAAGATTTTCAAGTGTGGAGAGGAGAGCCATCAGGGAACTTTACAGTGAGGAGTGCCTATAAACTATTACAAGAGTCTACACTGATTCCTAGTAATATTATACAAACCGATACCACAAACTTTTACAAGAAATTATGGAGCTTAAATATGCCCTCAAAAATAAAAATTACAGCATAGAGAATTTCATGGAACTACATTCCCACGTTTTCGAATCTTAAAATGAAAAGAGTGATTACAGCGGACCGGTGCCTTAGGTGCCAACAAGATGCGAAGGATAGTAACCACGTTTTTCGATCATGTCCTACAATAATAGAAGTATGAAAGCTGTTAAATTTTGCATGGGTACTGGATAATAATTTTTCAGGATGTTGGGATTGGCTTACTTGGGTTTTTGGCCGTGGAACGACTGAGCAATGTAGAATTTTTTGTTGCGGCCTTTGGATGATATGGTCGAACAGAAACAAGTTAATATATGAAGGCAGAAAGTTGAATAGTTGGGATATTACAAGCCATATCAACAGCTATATCTTAGAGTTAGAAGGAGTTGAGGAAAGAACACTTAGCTTGGATGCAACAATGAGTTTTTCGCATGCCGAACAGAGAGCAAATGTGGCGATCTATTTTGATGCGGCTTACAATCATCAAACTTTAGATCTGCATTAGGTTTGATTGTACAAGATGTGGAGGGAAGAATTTTAGCCTCTAAAGCTGTTCTCCACTCCAACGTTGCGCCACTGTTTGCTGCAGAAGCACATGCAGGATTACAAGCCATCAGATTAGGGGAGCAAATGGTTTTTACTGTTCTTGACATAATAGGCGATTCGAAGACGGTTATAACGAAAAGCCAAAGTGTAGATTGTGACAGTTCAAATATTGGAGCTCTTATCGGAGACATTCAAGCAACAAAGAGTAATTTTCAAGAGATCAGATTTAGGTTTATCCCAAAGACAGAGAATACATGTGCCGATTTAATAGCAAGAGAAGTGCTTAACAAAAGAGAGGAGTTTTACCTGGAGGGAGAGATCCCAGATTCCATCCGAAGACAAATGGAGCAGTTAAGTCAAAGAGCTCTGGAACTAGAAGGAAGAAGGAACGTCTGTAACGTTTGAGATGTTAATGAAGAGGAAATTGGGGTGCCCTTTGAAATAAAAGAGGAAATCTCGGAAATGGAAGCAAAGAAAAAATGTCTGATGAAAAGAAAGAAATGAAGAAAAGGGGTGGCTGTTGAAATGAAAGAGGAGACAATTAATTTCTTGGAAGCGTAGCAGATAAGTTAAAGATATGGAGTAAATATGCTATAGTACAGCTGTATCTGGTGATGGGAAACGACAATGCTTTTGGAGAATAGCTGTTCTGACGACTGGGTGATAGGATTAGGTTTATTTATTTGTTTTATCTTTTCATTTTCTTTTTTCAGATTTTTATGGGCCTTCTGTTGCAGGTCTATTTTATTATTTATTGTTTTCGTAGAACCCGTTTAGCTGGAGTGTTCCAAATTCAGCTGATGGATCTTATCTGTTATGGGTTTCCTTTTTATTTATATTATAATCCAGTCGAATTTCAAAAAAAAAAAGTTACAGTTGAAAAACATGTGTTCCATCTCAACAGTTGAATAATTCAATTCCCTATAAAGATCTAATTTTTTTTTAAATAAGCATGTAACCATAGTGACTAAAATTATAAAAGTATGTAATGACTGTGCCTATATTGTAAAATTTTTTATTTTCAATACCTATAACCAATAGTGTAGTCTACTAATTTTTTAATAAAAAAGCATAATTGTAAAATCTACCCTCAATGTTTTGGGATTTTTTTCACTTCAGCCCTTATTTTTTTTTTTAATTTCAATCTCACTCACATTATTGTATTTTGTTTAAAATAACCCTAAATTTTACAGATTCCGTCAGTCAACTAAAGGTCAATTTGTGGCACACCATCTAAGAGCGCCACTTAATTATTTTATCCAACGTGGCATTCCAACAAAGCAAACCACATAAAATGATGAGGTGGAAAATGTATGTTTAAAAAATGGTGAATAAAAAAGAACTTAAACAGGAAATGAAAATTAAGACCCAAAACCTTAAAGGGTAAACTATAAAAATAGTCACTTTTATTTGCCTAAGATTACATTTTAGTTACTTATGTTTGAAATATTATGTTTTGGTCACTTATGTTATCGTTTTGTTATAAAGTAATTACTTTACCATTAAAATTCGCTACCTCCCTAACAGTAGTCCTACGTGACAGTCACTTAGATATCTAGTTGTTGGGATGAAAATAGGTTTTCAATTAAATAAATATCATTTGGACTGCCATGACATCCAAGTCGGCATTTAAAACCTATTTGGACTGCCACATAGGACCGCTGTTAGGGAGGTAACGGAGCTTAACAGTAGAGTCACCACTTCAAAACAAAACAATTACGTAAGTGATTAAAACGTAACATTTCAAAAGAGACTATTTTTGTAGTTTGCCCATCCTCAAGTTGATGGAAAGCAGTATTTAGAGAGAAACCCCAAATCTTCCGATACAAAATCTGGAAGGAAATAAGTTATTGAAGCATAGACAGAAGAGGAGAAGCTATCGTATTTGGTTGAAAGGTTAGTAGTTTTCGATTGGTCTCGCTGTAACACCCCTTACCCGAGACCATTGCCGGAGTCGAGCACGAGGCATTACTAAACTTAACTTATTAGTTCGGGGCATAAAAATTGAAACTGTCCGTCTGCGTCATGTTCACTAAATCAATTATAAATCGAGTTACGAAACTCGAAATCTAGATCCGTAAATTTTCCATGAAACTAGACTCATATATCTTCTTACTATAATTTTTCCAGAATTTTTGGTGTGGCCAATTAGTAGAGTTTATTAGTTAAAGTCTCCCCTATTACACAGTTTGACAGTTCTGACCTCTCTTCACTAAAAATCAATTATCTCATAATATACAACTCTTTTTCCTACACCGTTTCTTTCATATAAAAATAGACTCAATAAAATTTAATTATATATCTCATGCACAACTAATTCCATTTCTACTATTTTTGGTGATTTTTGAAAATCACATCACTGCTGCTGTACAAAACTATTCCCCTACATATACTTACATAATTTCTTTCTAATAATTACCAACTAGGCATTGCATAATATCCAAAACATACTCTTCATTAGCCATTTTAATAGCTAATCATTACCATACATTTACAAGCCAATCTTAAGCCATATCATAAGGTTATACACACAAGATAGTTAAGTCCCTATACATGCCATAACTTAAAACGTTCGAGTCACAAAATACCGATATAATCCTTTGATAGTGTGTAACGATCTCCGACGTCCTTTCGATTCCCGAGTTGGCTTGTAATACTATAAAAAAAATAAAGAATGGGTATAAGCATAAAGCTTAGTAAGTTTACATGTAAATAGATAACAATATTCTTAATGAATTATCTTATGTTTTTCTTATCAAGATCACTTAAGCTTTTAACTCGATATACTTAAAACTTGTATACTTGCCTTACCTTTTAACATGAATTTATCTTACCTTACCTTTTTAGCTTGAATTTGTCTTACCTTTACTTTGGAATACTCCTTGAATTTTCCCGTTGAACCACTTGGAATACTAAGGATACTCGGGTACCTTTCCTTATGAAACTTAACCATTGCCATGTCTTGACATGGTCTTACGTGGTATCTTTGCCTTATGAACTCACCAATGCCATGCCTTGGCATGGTCTTACATGGGACCTTTGCCTTATAGTAACATATCAATGCCATGTCTTGACATGGTCTTACATGATTTCCTTAAACCCTAATGTCATGACATTTGTATCCTACACATTCCTAAGGTTCAGCCGGAACTTTCTGAGATTGCTTCTCCATCAATTCATAATTGAGTCTTTAAATAATAAATTTACAGAATAAATATGTAAATGCTGAAATTTAACAACATTAAATGTAAAGTAATAGAATATTGCATTTATTTACTGCAAACTTACCTCGAAACAAAAAATACGATCAACTATATCGTTTTAATCCTCTATCTTTTTCTTTCCTCGATCTAACTCTGGATTTCATTCTTCTTGATCTATAATAGCAAATTTAGCTTATTTAATACTCACATTCAACAAAACAGTCCTTAATTCTTAACTTTAGCAAAATTACAATTTTGCCCCTAAACTTTTACATATTTACACATTTGCCCCAAAACTCGGAAATTAAACTTTATCCCTTATTCTTATGTTTTGTGGCATGCTGATCATTTTTCCCTTCTATGGCAACATCAAATTCTCACTCTAACTTGTACTTATGAACATTAGGTATTTTTACCGATTAAGCCGTTTTACTCGTTTTCACTTAAAATCACTAAGCAAAAGTTGTTTAACATAATTTCAGACTTCATATTCTATCATAAAACATTAAAATAAACACATTTCACCTTTGGGTATTTTTCCAAATATGAACCCTAGCATGAATTATTAATAGAATAAGCTAAATCAAGTTACCGGGACTCCAAAAACGTAAAGAACATTAAAAACAGGGCTTGGATGCACTTACTATGAGCTTGAGAAGTTTAATAAACCCTAGCTATGGTGTTTCCTTGAAAAATTCGGCCTACTTGAAGAAGATGAGCAAAAATTGGCTTTTAATTTTGTTTTTAACTCATTTTAATCACCAAATGACCAAAATGCCCTTAACTTAAAAATATTCTATTTCACCTATTTGATGTCCATTTTTTTTTTCCAGCAAGTTAACCAATGGTCTAGTTACCTTTTAAGGACCTCCAATTTAAAATTTCATAGCAATTAGATACCTCTAGCTTCTAGAACTCAAGTTTTGCACTTTTTACAATTTAGTCCTTTTGACTAAATTGAGTGCTCAAACACCAAAATTTTCAAATGAAATTTTTACGAAATCATTTCATAAAATTGTAGATCATAAAAATATAAGAAATTAATTTTTTTCGGATTTGTGGTCCCGAAACCACTATTCCGACGAGGCTCAAAATCGGGCTGTTACACTCGCTCTCGCTCTCATTTTGTATTTTAAACTTTTCTCGGTGACTCCCTTCAATTTCATTTTTCTTGAAGCTTTCTTCCGTTTCTAGAGAAAGAATAACTAGCCGGTAAGCTGCTTAACCCTACTGATTAAACAATGATAACAAGTTACTGATCTTGGTTTTGATGCTGATGGCTGGAATGTATGATTTTAATTCAATTTAGTGGTAATTTTATTTCTGTTTTTGGTTTGCCATTTAAATTTTACTTAAATAGCAACATACAAAATCCCATGAACACCAAATGTCTCAAATATAACACCATTTCAAAAACAGAGTGGCTACTGAAATAGCAGAATTGCTTGTGCCTTCTCTTTCTCTTTCTCAATCAATGATATCTGCTTCTTTCCTGAACCCACCTCAATTTAGCCTACAACTCTGTTCCCTTATCCACCCCTGTTTGTGGTTTCGGAATATCAAAACAAACTTCCACTAGTTCGTAATTTGTTGAAAATATAAGGTTAAATATGATACGCAAAATTTCATTTAGGGTTTACAATTGAAGATATCACTTTTAAAGGTTTTATTTACTATTTTTAATTCCTTTAAAAAAAGCATTCCCAAGTTATCTGCTTATTTGGCACTGCGTCAGTTGACTGACGGACTCTGTGAAGTTTGGGGTTATTTAGAACAAAATGGAACCATGTGAGTGAGATTGAAAAAAAAAAAAGTTAAGGGTTGAAGTGAAAAATCCCAAAATACTGAGAATGAATTTTCTAAAGGATAAACTATTAAAATAATTATTTTTGTTTACCTCATGTTACATTTTAGTCATTTATGTTTGAAATGTTACGTTTTAGTTACTTATGTTAACGTGTTGTAACATTTTAGTCACTAAGCCGTTAATTATATGACGGTAAGCTGACATGGCACGTTAAATCATCATTTCAAATAAAAAATTTAGGTTAAATTATACAATTGGTCCTCATATTTTTTTGGTTTGAATAATTTAATTTTTTTCTTTTATGTTTTTTTAATTTTTTCTTTTTTTTTTTTCATTCTCTTCTGCTTCTTTTTCTATTTTTTTCTCTTCTCTATCTCTTTTAACGTAGTTTTTCTATATATTCCATTTGTTAAAACTAGTTTCTATATTTTTATTTTTTGAACAATTTATTTTTTTCTTTTTATTTATTTATTTTCCTTTTATTCTTCCCCTTTAATTTTAACAAATGGAAAACATAGAAAAACTACATTAAAAAAAATGGAGAAAGGAGGAAAACAAAGAGACAACCATAAGAGAATGGAAAAAAAAAAAGGAGAGTAACATAAAAGAAAAAAATTAAATTGCTCAAAACGAAAAAAATATGGAGATTAATTATATAATTTAACCTGAAATTTTTGTTTGAAATGATGATTTAAAGTGTCATGTTAGCTTATTTTTATAATGTTAACGACAATTAAGGGTTTAGTGACTAAAATGTTACAACACGTTAACGTAAGTGACTAAAACGTAACATTTCAAACATAAGTGATTAAAATATAACCGGAGATAAACAAAAATGACTATTTTAATAGTTCATCATTTTCTAAAAAAAAAATTGGATAAAACATAAGAGTGTTGAAAGATGGAATCGACTAAGCCTTGTTAACAAAATATCCTTTTTCTTAAACAATCCAAAACTTAGAAGAATTATTGATTATTTGGCTTAACTACGTTGATACTATCGAATCATTGTCTGAATCAGGCAAGTCTTTTACTCCTCGGATTTTCCGCAGGTCAAAACTCACTAACTTTCCGTTAAAATGTCAATTTTTTTTTATTTTTTATTTTTATACTCGACTCCTTCATTGGTTTTCCCTCGATAATCTGAAACAACAATCTTCTATATTACTCTCATATCATCATCAATGGCTGTAAGCTTTTCTTTTTCCCTCTATCATGATTATTCTTTGATATTGTGAAGCTGTCTCTAATTAATGCAGTTTAGTTTGTATGATTTGATCTTCTTGTTAAAAAAAACCAACCAACTCATTCAACATCCATTAAAGCAGTGGCTCTTGTAGGTGGGGTTACACTTTCAAAACATTTTATTGATTTCATGTTCTTCTCATCTCTGTCTAAAAGTTGTAAAGTTACAATCTTTCAGAATATACAGTTGAGGTTGTTTATTTAATTTATTGGGTTTGTTATTATGATCATTTGAGATCATATTTATCCCTTCTTCCCCCTCCCACCCCCCAAAAAAAAAAAAAAAAAAAAAACACTATGTCCCCTCTAAAGCAACAATAAGATATGTCTGAAGCAAAGCTGGTAAGTTCATATCAACATCATCTCAATTGTCATTTATGATGCTGTAGTAATGGTGACTTGTATGGTTTGTTACAGCGTTCTCATGTTCCAAAATTTGGTGACTGGGACAATGGTGATCTACCATATACAACCTACTTTGAAAATGCTCGCAAAGAGAAAGCTGGCATAAGGATGAACCCTAATGACCCTGAGGAGAATCCTGAGGCCTTCATGTATACGAGGGGAAGCCCGGAAAGCAACTGCGATGGCCGGTCCGTGCCGGTCACTGCCGATAAACACCATCGGAATGCTGCTAATAAAGATGGTTCTTCTTATGGTCATCAAAAGAGCGCAAGAAGGCAACGGAACACAGCACTGGAACCCGAAAACAACACCGGATCGGACCGTTCGATTCTGCATTCGAATCATCGACGTCGAAACTCGGGTCAAAAGAATGGTCGGCCTGGGGGAAGTGCCTTCTCTACATCTGTCTCAGGACAATCACAAAGAAATGGGAACCATCAACTTGATGGTAATAAAGTAAGTATGCCTGACACATAATTACCATGTTCTTGGCCGAGTAAAAACAGATTAATAGCGTAAGTAGTAAATTATGAAGATTAATGTGATGGTATTTTTGGATTGGATGAGAACAGCATCATAGAACAGCATCAGTACCAAAATTTGGGGAATGGGATGAAACAGATCCCACATCGGGAGAAGGGTTTACAGTAATATTTAACCAATTGAAAGAGGAGAAGCAAGCACCCCCCTCATCCAATTATCAAACCGTGGCTCCGGAAGTTAAAACCATGAATTACTCTAAGTTAAAGGTACTATCACTTCTATAATTTCTTTCAAACAGTATAGTATATAATATATGAATGATATTTGAAGGTAAAAGTATAATGGAGTAAGTAGTTAGATTGTATTTTGTTCTTTTATTTGAAAAATTAGTAAATTAATTTTTATACATTAGATTAAAGTATAAATTAATTATTTTTGCTAAAAATTTCTTTCATTTTTATTCTTAAAAACTGGCATAACTGACAGAATAACCATACAGTTACACATAGAGTGTCATGCTTGCCTCGTATTGACATACAGAGACCAATTTTTAACAGAATGACTTGCTTACTTTTTGATCCAACGCACAAGAATTAATTTGCCCATACTTTTATGAACGAGGCAAAATACAATCCAACTATTAGTATAAAGGTCTCTTTGATACCTTTACTGATATTTAAAGGATTGAGTGCAACTTATTTTTATTTTTTAAATAATTATTTGTTATTTAAAGCTATATCCCAACAATTTTATCAAAACAACACAACATTTCTAGAAAGGTTCGGATGCGGAGAAAGTAATTTTACTAATAGGATTGTTAGAAGTGTTTGTGAGTCGAGTTTGGGTCGAATCAATACATGGTATCAATAGCATACACAATTGTTAAGTCTAACTCGATCTAAAATATGAGCTTTAACTTTTATTCAAATTTATCCATATATATAAATAGCTAACCCAAGCTGATTTAGGCTTGTTATTTAATATTTATTAGTTATATATATTTTTACCACTATTATATTTTATATTAAATTTCATAAAAATATTATCCTGTCTTTTAATATTTATGTTTATATTATAGTATATTTAATTTAATATGATATAAAATACATAATATATAAAAGAAAAGAAAAATACTTTATCATAAACTTGAAAACGAGCAAGATTCAGACTTTAAATATTGAAGTTTGAGCTTAACCCATACTTTTAAGTATGCTTATAGAAGTTCATTTTTCAAGTTTAATATTCACTCGTAATGTTGTGTTTTTTTTTAATATTAATATACTTTTTGGATAATTGCAGATATGTTGCTGTTTATTTTCACGTGGAAATGAGTAAGATACGCATGAATGGTTTTTCAGTGGATGAATATCAATTTAGGAGGGATTTTTATGTGAATGTGACTGTTGAATTTCTATGATTTTCACTTTATAATTTCTTTTTCTTTTTTATATAAAAACTCAGCATGATGAAGTTATAGGGATAGAATTGTTTTGTTGTTTGCAGAGGTGTTCACAAATCGAGTTGAATTTATTTGATATTGTGTTTATATAATATTAATAAATTTCATATTTGTTTAAATTCGGCTTGAAATATGGATAATAAATTTTGTCCAAATCTATCCATATTTATGAAAGTTAACTCAAATTTATTTTATGCCTAGTCAATAAATTCAGTTGAGTAATACTTAGACTTTAAATGTTGCAGTGCAAATTCAGCCCATTTTAGGGGCCTAAGTTTTCTATCCAAACTTATTTTTAACTAAATATTTTTATTCGAATCCTTTTGATAATAGGAGACTTTAGACTTGGATAGCTAACATGATCCTTGAACAAATTTAATTTGATATTATAATGTCATCTGTATTTTTTTTATACAATATTGTGAGCAAAAGTTGCAGATAACATGATTCGAAACTGTGCCAAACCAATTACGTTACATTCACTTACTTATCTACAATGGAAGGAGGAATAGGTTTACAAATGTCAAATCCTAGACTTCATGCCAATCAATTCAAAACTTACACAAATTCACTATTAAACCAATGACATAATTGGTAAACAATAATTAAAATTTTAAATCAATACTTAGCAATGAAATATTTAAATTGAGTTGATATTTACATATTTAGAACACATGTATCGAATTAAAAACAAGTGTAATTATTGTATAAATAATTTGAATTAGAGGCTTTGATTTTTCTTAACAAATCCTACCCGAACTATCAAATCTAAATAATCATCTAACCCCTAAATTATCAATTAGTAGGAGTGTTCAAACGATTAACCGAACTAAACTAGAATTAATCAAACTTTTTAATCCTTTAACCATTAACCGAACTAATTTTTTTTTTAAAATTAACTGAACCAAAATATTTCAGTTACTTTGATCGGTTTTACCGAATTAATAAAAAATTATATGTTTTTATTTTTATTTTTTGTTAAAACAAATATAAAACATATCAAAAAATAAATTAATAATGCTCATTTTACTGAATTATCCAAATTAAAACTATATATAATTTGTATTATTAATTATTAAGTTTGATTAATTACTCAATTTCAAACCGAACCGATAACTGAACTTTAAAAAAATCATTAATCGACCTTCGACCGAATCAGATCAATTAACCAATTGATTAATCAATCGATTAATTTAATTTTAATTAAAATACACCCCTACTGATTACACCAATGAATAAACCTCTAAATTGCCGATTAGACCCAATGAATAAACTTAATTTAAACAATAAAATATTAATATGATGTGTCCATGATTCCCACTATATTCTAAGTAAAATTTTAAAACCAATCCTATGGTTAGACTAGAAGTTCGTACTGTTTCAATTAAACGAATTGTTAAAAAACATAAAAATTTAAATTAAAAAAAAAAAACAACCAATCCATACATTTCACAATTCAATTGATCTGATGTCAAATCAATATTCAGGTTTGTTTTCAATTTGATCAGTAGATCCGATTTATCTCAAAATCTCAAACAATCATAACTCTAAATCTCAAACAACCATGCACCTGAAATTTAGTCTTCCAAATTTTATTTTCAAAAATCTAATCTTTCTAGTTTATAGATTTAAAAATCCGCTTTCAATTTTATACAATCACATAATATTTTAACTGAAAAGCTAAAAATATTAACTATTTGAATTAATTAATAAAATCATTAAAAGAATATATAGACATTAAATATAAGGATCAAATCTTAAATAAGCCAAAATTGTAAATTAACTATTTTATAAATTAAAAAAAAGGCAACGTGTGCCACGTGTCTTAAAGACCAGGAAGCAGTTTAAACAAGATTAGAAAATAAAGCGATACACGGCAAAGCAGCACAACTTTTGTATTTCTATCATAACATTTGACATGCGTAGCCATCTACTTTATTTGCGATAACATAAAACCAGCAAATGCATAAAAGCAAAGCTCAGAAAATTTACCTTGTCTGACGAAAACCAACCATTTTGAACCCCTTCCTCTTCAACTTATATACATCCACACATATACTCGTGGATCTTCACAAGACAACATATTCTATAGTTTCAACCAGAACAAAAACCTTTTTCCCCATCAAGACACGCTGATTCGAAGTAAATTATCCCCTGTTAGTATGCTATTCCAGACTTGCTCTTAAGTGTTGTGTCTTGCATTCTACCCCAATGCATGCATGCATGGACTTGATTTGCAGGCAATGGGAGACAGTAATATGGCACTCTGATACTTCCATCCTTAACAGTATTTACTTACTGACATCCGGTTGCAAACAGAAACTAAAATCAATCGCGGTAGTATCTACACGGGGACAACTTCAGCATTCTGATTCTCATCGCATGTTAGAATAAGGCCTTCAACATATGTTGGGAGGAGGCATAGGCTCCCTTGACAGCCAATTGAGATAGGTTCTGATGGTGGGGCAATCATGAGTAAGTTATCATGGCGTCGGACAACCCCCATCACACTTACAGTGCTCCCTTCTTTTATGTAACTGTCAGAAAAAAATGGGTCTCTCATCAGCACTCAACTAATTACACCCAGATGTTCTAAAAGGCATCAATAAATGAAGTCATTAGTTTCCAAATTATGTAAAGCTTAAGCTCATAAATTATACAACTGTGGTGCACAAAATGAGACTTCAATTAGAGCAAGAAATGGCATACCCCTCCTTTAAGCGCATTATACGATCATCACTAGAGAGATTCCTCTCCGCTAACCAGCTTAAAAAGCTTGGAGATAAGTCCCTATTTTCTTTTGTTATATCAACTGCAGTAGCTGGTTTGACAAATGGGGCAACCTTAGCTCCATAGCCTGCTTTGACTAGTGCTCTTAATCCAGATTGAAAATCTGATATGTAAAAATCAGCAACATATTTCTGTTTATAACAAAAAGGTAGTCTAAGACTTTTGGCAAACATGATAGATAGAGTCAGAAGATTTTTCTAAGCCAAAACATATACCTCAGAATGCCTACATCCCCAGGAGAAGTACCGATGCTTAGGATTTGCAGATTTCCCACCCCATCCTTTATACTCGTACAATTCTGTGGAAACATATACACATCTGGGCACCCTCTGGTAGGATGACTCCAACGGAATGCTGCCACAGGTGACAACCTACACCAAAAGTTGTGATTTTGTTAATCATATAGCATAATCAATGTATAATATGAATAAAAAACTTAAGGGTCTGCTAGTAAACTTGTATGGCATCCACTTCACGGTCATCCTTAAAATCAAATAAAAAGACCAGCATGTCTCCTCATGAGCGCATGGTCATGTGCACAAAATGTAACTCCTAATTAAAGATCAAGAAAACCAAGACCATAGCTACCCTATCTATCTTCAGCTGACTTAAGCCACTCATAGCTTATATGTCATATAAAATAAATGTTTCGGGATCGTAATTATCAATCTATGTTGCACAGACTCCTTGTTTTTCTAGAAACACCCAAGTCCAACACAAGGATGTACCCGTGTCAGGTACATACACATATCTGACACTAACACCCGGGTCCAAGCAACATCGTTACTAACGCTACATCAACGAGCTATACTTGGGTCAACATTAACCCTATTAAAATGGAGTAACAGTCTTATGCATATTCATCAAATAAAGGCCATACAAGATCTCCAAAATCAGGGAACTCCTAACAGGTTCACTCATGATGCATTACCATGATATCCTACAATCACAGATATAATAAAACAACAAACACAACAATCATTTATCCTACAAAAATTCAAATTGTTTCCAGCGAAGAACATGTATTCAACACCTTCTAGAGATTCATTTCCAGTTATAGGAACAAGAGCTTTCATTTGCAGAACAATAAGACAGTGTTAAACACCCACATTTAGTATTCTAACCTAAAATCCCACCCTCATAAAAGATCCCTCAAAAGCAATCTATAATCACCAATTGCAAGCAAAAATAACGCAAACAAATAGTTAGCTAAATCCAGACGTCAAAGCGTTAACTCATCGGGGATAATAAGGACAAATAAGAGACACCATATTAGACATTTACAAAAATGGAAACTAATACAATAAAATCAACGCGCATCCATTAACGTGGAATATTTCTAGAGCAGTCTCCGGTTTCGACAAATAGACGTAGAAAAGTAAACAAAATAAAATTATAGGGAAAATTTTACCCCAGTAACTTTCACATATTGGCCATCAACAGCACCTCTAAGCTCAGCATCTGGGTACCTTCTCATGTGCCCCAACAAGCCTTTTCTTCGCCATATACAATTCCAGAGTAATCCCAAACCCATGGGTACGACCACCGCACCCACCACCCCAAGAACCACCGCCTTTTTCACGGCTACCATCAGAAACGCCCCCACCAAAAACCCCATCACCACAACTATCATCACCACCCAAACCACAGCCTTGGACACCCTAAAACCAAACCTCACCCCTTCCCCGAGACTCGTCACCGCGGACCCGTACCCCGCTTTCCCCAAAACAGCACTCATTTTCTCGACCTGGCCGAGCTGGCCCGACCTCCTGGGACCGGAGCTGAGGGGACCCGAAGTGATGAGCCCAGTAGGCTGAAGCGGCATGGACCCGGAGGATTTCCTAATCGAGCCTGAGTTAGACCCAGATCGCACGGATCCACTGTTCGGCTGAGAAGAAGAAGAAGCACGTGAAGGTTGCAGAACTTGTGAATGCTGCTTGGAGTTGGGGTTTGAGTTGGGATGTGAAGGAGGACCGCTGGACGAGGAACGATCAACCACTGGGATATCAAACATTTTACCAAGCTCGCCGGATTTCTTAATGTCACCGCCGGTGTACGGAACCGCTCGAGACGGCATTGTCGGTTGCCTTTCTTTTAGCTGCTCCGGCCTTCCCGACACCAACAGCCCATTGCTTAGCGTGTGAGACTGAACCCGAGAACCCATTTCACCTTTCCTTTTATAAAATTCTTATTTTAGCTACAAATTTCATTTAAAAGGAAAATTATGGAGAGTTTGAAGTTTTTGGGTGAAAGTTGCAGAGACAGCGAGTGGAGAGTGTGGACTGTGGGGGGGAATGGTGGGAGTTAAGAGTGTGAAGAGGAGTGGAGTGGAATGACCGAAATGTGTTAGACAAAATGATGTAATGACATATGTATCCTCTGTTGCCTTTATGATGGCGGTGCGCTGTTGTTTGTTTGAGGTTTTGGGAATAGGAAGTGAGGATTGATGTGCCACGGCCCACGGGCCCCATGCCTTTTTCTTTTATTCCTCATTTTACTCTTCAAAATTCTTATCCCTTAACAAAAATAAGGTTCGATGGGTTACTGTCCTATCACCTTCCGCCACGCTACCACCGTCCTGCTCGCACAACGTAGCTCACTCCTTTAACCTTTCAATATTTTTATTTTACTTCTATTTTTTTATATTTTCTATATTCTAAATTATTAAAAAGTTTACGTTTTGATTTTTTTAATTTTAAAAACGTACAAAATTATCATTAAACTATTTAAAAAATTTTATTTAATTCATTCGACTATTAAGTTTCACTTTTTTTTAAAAAAAGTTTGATTAGTTAGTTCCAAGCGAAAATTGAATAATTGATATGATGGATCAGTTTTCATTGACGAATAGAAGAACATACATTAGATTCAAGTCAATCTGGTAGTCGATATCAATGATCAGATAAGAAAATTGTTTAGATTTTAGTTCGCAGATTTGTAACATCGAATCTTTTTTATAGAAAAATCGAACTGTAGAAAAGAAAGGGAATAAGAGCTTTCAATCTGTGCAAGCGATGTGAACAAAGAAAGTCATACAACAACAATTTTAACAGTCTAATGACTGAATGAAAATCTTCGAACATTTTGTAACTCGTTGAAGTTGAATGACTAAAACGTAAATTTACCAAATACTTAGTGACTTTGGGTGTAATTTATCATGCTATTTAAATCCTTAACTAAATTAATGTCATTAATCAACCAAAAACCAACTCATTAGAGAGATTAATAAACTTCATGTATATTTTATTTTTTACTTTATGAAATTTTCAAAAAATTTAACTAATTTTTTCTAAAATTTTAACTAATTTTTTTCTATATTTGTGATTTTTTCTAGAATTTATATATTCATTCTTTTATAATTTTTAAAATATTTAATTTTTTTATAGTTTTTGGATTTAATTTTTTTAAGATATATGTTTTATTAAATAAGATATTGGTTATTATAAAATATTTTTTTATTGTAAAAGGGAAATGTTTCTATAATATCAAGGTTATTAAACTATTATTAAGTTTACATTTTGGTCACTCAACTTTAAAAAGTTACAAAATGGTTATTAAATTATTTGAAAGTTTTAATTTAAGTCATTGGACTGTCAAGTTTTTTTCTTTAAAGGCCGGCTAGTGAGCTATAGTTAACAATTCGATGACCAATACAGTGGATCCGTATCCATCAGCAAGTAGAAGAACATATCTTAGGTCCAAGTCAATCTGGCAATCAATGTCAAAGATCAAAGAAGAAAACTATTTGGATTTTGGTTCGTAAATTTGTGACGTTTAAAGTTGTTTTATGATAATAAAAAATTGAACCATAGAAGAGAAGGAAAAGAAGAGCTTTTGATTGGTGCAGGTGATACAAACAGAAAAGGCCATACTACAACAATTTTAACAATTCAATGATTTAAATGAAAACTTTCAAACAATTCAATGACCATTTTGTAACTTTTTAAAATTAAGTGACCAAATCATGAACTTAATAATAGTTTAGTGATCTTGGGTTCAATTTACCCAATATTTTATAACAAATTTAATGTATACTATATTTGTTTTACTGAAAACAACTTTCGAAAATGATTTTAAGAATATTTGTCAAACAATGAAAAATGTTTTACTTAAAGTTATCAAACACAAAAAAATATCATACATTTTCTAGAAGTTATTTTCTAAAAGCTATTTTTGAATGAAATAAACACAACATAATATTTAAATTTAATTTTTTTTATGTAAGTAGTAATAAATCTCCGTTTATGACATGGTTGGCTTCTAGTATAATAATGCAAGGAAAAAAATTATTTAATACATATATGTTAAAATGGTTAGAAATAAAATAAAAAAAATATTAAACTTGAAATTAGAAACATGAGTAAAATTATTGTAAAAAAAAAAAGACCTCTTTAAAATAAAAAAAACAATTCTCTTAACCACAAACAAGTCATATGAGTGGCTATAAAAATTACTAATTGAAATTAATGTATTGCTAACTCATGTGTTGAAACATGTAGAAAAAAATTAATACTCATATCAAATGTAACATTAAAGTCATAAGCTATTATAATTTTAAAATTACAACCATTAGTTCAACGATTCAGTTGATTTTGAATTGGATCAATATAAATTTTAAAAATTTTGGATAATTTTGATTTGGGTTAATGCCAAGTTCGAGTTATTTAATGTTCATCATTTTAATTTTGAATTTTAGTCATTTTGGTCTTTGGTCATTCGAATATGAAGTTTTTAATTTTGGTATAAAGTCACTTCTAGTTTAGATCACTTCTAACTTTTATCACTTTAGGTATGGGTGTATTTGTTCAAGTTATTTTAGGTTGAAAACTATTTCGAGTTTGAATTATTAACATTTTATAATCAGATAAATGACGAAAGGGTAAAAATTATTGAAAGATGGATTTTAAGGTTAATATAAATTGAAAATTTAATATAAAATATATTATCGTTATGGTATAGTTAAGATGTTTTTTTATGATGTTACTTTACAGTGTATAAAGAGTAATCAAGATTCGTAATTTTTCTTTTTAATATTCAAAACGGGATTGAGAAGGAGAAAGCAATCATGCATGGGAAACGTAAGGAGCAATGGTGGTTATCATGTGTCAATATAGGAAGGAAAGGTCCCTCTGCAGTCCCAAAGAGGCTTAAAGGCCAAAGGTTTGGTGTTGAGGAACAGTGGGCTAATTCAATTGCTGTGTCCCTACACTATAGATCTTCTGGACCCTGTATCATTCTATTCTGCACAAATCATTGAACGGTTAGGATAGTCCAATCAAAATCAGGACCCAGCTTTTTAATTTTGGCAAATGTTTAAACTGGACCACCCCCGTTTTTCTTCTCTTATTGCCCACTTGCATCTCCCACTACTATACATGGATCTACCCCAATTCATTATTGCTCCCAGCCACCAGCGTTGTTAGTAGCAGTAGTATAAATTTTATCAACCACATTCATAAAAAACTATCTAAATCTAAATCATTTTGAATCCTTTTTTTTTTGTTATATATATATATATATATTATGTATATTTTTATCTATAATCTTTCAATATTTAAATTAATTGCGCTCAAAGCTACATCCTCTTAATTATTATAATCAGAAGGGAATTTAAAGGGCATGTAAGAGCTTTCTAGATTCGATCCTGATTGTAATAGTAGAGATGCCAATTGGTAGTCTTTTAATCTCTTTACTTTAATTTGACATAATTGGATCTTCTTATCGTTATTGTTATACCTTCATCTAAATCACTAACATAATTAAAAAAAATCGTTTACCAATTGATTTCATGGCTAAAATAGAAAAGGCCTTTTTTAAAAAAATAATAACGGAAATAGGCCAATTTTGTAAAAATTGACGGAAATGGGCCAATTTTACAAAAGCGCACCTAGCTAGTATCGTTTTTAGGGGAAAGTCAGAAAAGTACGTCCAGCTCTGTGCTTTTTCACCTCTAACCAATAAAACGCGTCCATGTCAGTGCTCTAAAGGAAAACACATCTAGATCAGTGTGTCCTCCAATAACTATCACTTCCAACGATAAAAAAAGATAATATAAACCCCCACACTTCCTTTCACTCACATTTCTCACAATTCTATCTTAAATCTCTCAAATTTCTCAATCAACTCTAAAAAATATCTCAAATTATCTCTTAAAATTTTTTACTAAATTTTATTTTTATCTAAATTATATTTTTTAATAATATTTTCAAGATTTTTTTTAAATTGATCGTGTTCAATATAATTTAGTAATGGTCGGGTCTCTAATCCATCTCGATAACAAGCATATCTCCGTTAATCAATTGCAAATGGTAATAATAAATTTTAATATTGTTTTTTTATTTTATTGTTATATTTTAACTTAATATTTTTATAATTTTTACGTAAATAGGCGGAAGATCGAATTTTACAATGTCATATTTGTAATCTACCCAGCCCTTTTATCACCGTTGATAGAAGCATACTTGAGGGAAGCCGGTTTTTAGCATGTGGCCCTTGTAGGTCGGGGGTGTAAGTTGGACTCGAAACTCATAAGCGTGTTAGTGGAGAGGTGGAGACCTGAGACACACACATTCCATCTTCCATGCGACGAGTGTACTATCACTCTAGAGGACGTACATTTGCAGTTGGGGTTACCCGTGGATGGGCCGATAGTCACCAGGTCTATTCAATCTGTTGATTGGGGAGCCATATGTTTAGATCTTTTATGTAACGCCCCCAATATTTGGGCCTAGTAGAATTGGGCCTATTGGGCTTTGGGTCTCAGAAAATTTTTAAATGAGCGAGAAAATGACAATTGGCATGTGGGCTTTGAAGGTTAATGAATTTGAAGTGTTTAAGGGTGTTGAAGATGTCTTGGGATCAAGTAAGGGTATAAGAAATTTTTGGTTTTAGCCCAAGGGAACTGTGACTTTAGTTAGTAGGCCTTTTAAGTAAATGAAAAAGAAAAATGACACAAAAGAGCTTGTGGTGTAGCGGCAAAGTGGCGCCACTTAGGGAGCATGGAGGTGGCGTCATTAGCAGGCAAGGGAGTCCAAGGTTCGAGTAGTGGCATGGTATTTTATTGGGGTATTTATTTTGTTGTCAAGACGGCTAGAGTTTGTGTTGCAGTGAAAGTCTAATGGATGAGAGGTTGAAATAGTTATGGAGAGATTGTAGGAGCTTATCTTGGAGAAAATTTAGGATGAGATTGAGGAGTTATCAGGGATAAAAGTTAGGAGCTGAGAAGTGTGAAGAGTTGGTGTCATTTTGGGAAGTGGAAAGTGTATAAATTCAGCTTAGGAGGGTAAATGAGTGCTGTTTTTGGGTCTTTTAGGGGGTATTACGAATTTTCATTGGGGCTTTCGGCATTTGGAGAGTTTTGCAAATAGGTCAGTCTTTCTTTTCTTTACCGAATATCCTGTAGTTACCCTCACACAAACACATTTGATCTTTTTCTTTTCTTCTTGTTACCTTTTCCAAACCCTCTAAAGCCGAATAATTCCACCTTCCCTTTGCCGAAATTCTTTTTGTGCCGTCACTATTTCTTCAACCTAGCCAATTCTTGTGTAAGTACTTTACTCTTTCAATTGATCTTGCTAGAACTGACTTCTCCTCTCCCTCACTCTCTCTAAATCAATTTTGGTAGGGGATTGATATCGAATCTCTGTTCTTCAGATCTCTGCCGAATTACTCTTTATGCGTTTCAGGATTTGGGTAAGTATTTTTCACTTTTGGTTTTGAAGGTTGGCCGAATGGTCGTAAGTAATGTAAGGGTGACTTAATATAGATATAAGTCACTTATGGTTCAGTTTTTAATAATTAAGATTGATGCAGATTTAAGAAGTACCCGTGATTAGTGATCGAGGAAAAGCTATTAAGGCTTGGTGTTTCAAGTAAGGTTAAGGTGAGACTTCGGCTTTTAGTAAAGTTTTCGATAAGTACATGTGATTAATCATTGAGTGACATCGTTTGTAGGATCGTGGCTAAAGAGATCACAGCGCGTCTTGTTAACAGGTGTGTACATACACTATACACACACAATGGATTGGGAAATCCCGAAATCTCGAAAGTTTGGCTTCGGTAGTCTTGCGAGTGTGCGGACACTCGTATGAGGGAAATAGAATCGGTAACAGAGACTCCATGAGCGATCTCATAGACTTGGGTCGTGTTGTGGCCAGCTGGGCCAGACGGGCAAAATGGGCCGTAGGTTCAAAATAGGCGAATTTGATGATGTGGTAATAAGTGATGAACTAGTCATGTTGGTTACATGGCTTGGAATTGGTTTGTCCTAATGGGCCATACGAATGTGATTGGGCCAAATGGGCCATATGAATGTGATTTGGGCCTAATGGGCCATACGAATGTGATTGGGCCAGATGGGCCATACAAATTTGATTTGGGCCTAATGGGACATACGAATGAGATTGGGCCTGGTGGGCCATATGAACGTATGTGAATTTGTTTGGGCTTTGTAAGGGGTCTTGGGCTTAGTATTTGGTAAATTGCTTAACCTTGCATAAACTTTAATAATTAATTAATTGTGACCGTGGACAAGTCATAAGGTTAAGGTGTGGCTATGGGTATATGCATGTCTAGGATTGGATCTAGGGAGAGCTTGGTACTTAAGCGATCTTAATGACTCACCTCCTCTTCTCTGGAATCCTACCTGGTGCATAGTATCTATTCACTTTAGCCAATGAAGGACTTGATAACGGGCCAAGGTAAGTAATAAACCCATAACAATGAGAAATGACCGAAATGCCCCTAAGTGCAAAAATGACTAAAATGTCCCTATGTGTTGAATGTAAGATTTATGGATGTTACATGTACATTTGCTGCATTCATATGATATTCTGTTTAGGTTGCATATGGGTTGGGCATTATAGAACGGAGGAAGTATATGAGGATCGCATGGTTACTTGAAGACCGTGGATCCACCGATGGCTTTTTAAGCCTATTATATGATAAGCAGCATTGCTGCAACGTTTGGTAGTACCGCAACCGGGCTACTCTTGAAGTGTATCTGATGGGTGGGTCGATTTAGAAATCCCCACAGAAGTGTTTCGGTTGGACGGAGATGATGTGTACCGGATGGATTATTTGGAGAGGGTTTGCACAGCATTGCATGTATGATATTATTATGTTAATAATATGATATGTATGCTATTTGTTTGGCGAGGGTCGTACACACTGAGTTTTCGAAAACTCACTCCCTCTTTTATTTTTTTCTCAGGTGATCCTCAGTAACTGTTTCGACAAATGGAGGGACTCAGAGGTGGCCAACTAGCAAGACAATTAGACCTGTTTTTCTTAATATCTAAAATCTAGATTTTAAGTTATTTTATTTCAGATTGTAATAAGGTTTTCCCTCTAGTTATTATTCCATTACTTCCGCTATGCATTGAAATTTTGAAACGGAACCTGGATTTATTCATTTTAAGCATATTTCAAGTTTTTGAAAATAATTGTGTTTTAAAGAATGAGCTTCCGCTGTCAAAAGGAATTTTTTTTTACATAGTAACAAGGAAATGAGTTTTTTGATACACCTCGTTTTGAAAGCAAACTGAATTTTACTTAACTTTTCTCTAGAAGGGTTTTCAATGAAAACAATGTTTTTGCAAAAACACTTCAATGTGACACGCCGGATTTGGGCCTAACTTCTAGGTTGGGTTTGGGGTGTTACATTTTAGGTGTGGTTCCAAAGACGATTTATGGAGTTCGAATCGGAATGGCTTGGATACAAAAAAAATTCGTGAAATTGGTTGAGGATTCGACTGAAGTCCAAAGAGAAAGATATGTTCGGGCGTACATCCTTCAGATCATCGGGGGTATCTTGATGTTGGATAAGTCACAAAATCTCATCCATATAAGGTGGTTGCTGAAACTCATCGATTTTAGAGGAGTGAGCGAACTCAGTTGGGGGTCCGCTGTGTTGGCGACATTTGTACCTAGAGATGTTTTAGGCGACGCAACCAAAGAAAAATCAAATTTGGTGGTCGCCTTTTACTACTACAATCATGGGTCTGGTTTCGATTTCCATTTTTCCGTCATCGAGCGAACTACCCGTATACATTTCCACTCGTAACGAGGTAAAATTCAATAGATATCCCCATGATTAAATTGATTTAAATTTAAATTATTATGATTAGAAGTTATTTAAATAGGTGGAACCATGCATCGAGTCACGTGGGATTACCTACAGAGTTTCAAGATATACAACTTTTATTAGACCAACGATCGGAAGCGAATGTATCTATTTATTTAATTTTAAACTATATACAAACAATGTAGATGATTTCGTACTTAGTAGTATATATATAACTAATTTTTTTCTCACGTTAATAGAGTTTGAATGGACACCATACACGGATTTAGCAATTCGAGCAGTAATTCTCGATGAATTCTTTGTGAATCCCAACGCCTGGCACGTTAAGGTCCCATTGGTAGTGTATGCTACAGTCAAGTTGCACGAGATCGATAGAGTGTTGCGGTAGTTTAGATTCTGATAGTTGATTCATGTACTCGTGAAGCTATTATTGTTCCGAAGTTATCATGCAATCCAGAGTACATGCCATGGTTTAGAATCCATGGCAAGTCATATTTGTACAGGGAAGAGGTGAGGCTTTGGCACCATATACGAGTAGGCCACAACGGGGCCCTTTAAATCCAAAGGGTGGTGAGGTAGGTCCATCATCAGGGCCCACGCAAGAATCGACCCTGACAACCTCAGCACCAATGCCACACCACCCCATGTTCAGTATGTGCCGTATTATTCTGATGCGTACCTTAACCCTTATTTTTTCACACAAACATAATATGTTGCACCACATTTTCCTACTTCTACTCTTATGTCAGGTTGAACTATTGGCCATTCATCCCCAATGTGGTACACACCGAGGCTGTCTCATTTTCTGATGACGTTGACGCCTGCAACAACGTATAGGCCATCTATGCATGAGGCACCGGCGGAGAGTCCACTCGCTATCCCATCAGTTTATGAGACTCAATATAGTTACGCTCATTGTCGTTGGTGACGCAAACACTTCGGGGATATTTGTTTTATCAAGGTGGGTTATCTTCCTAACCACCTATTTATAGACTAGAGGATGCACAATGGCAACCGAGAATTCAAGGATCGCAATTATCTGAAGGCGAAGAAAAGGAGCAACCGAGACCACAACCCCGCCCAGAAGCTGAACCAATAAGGAATCCAAAGCATAATCGTCAACCATCTCGATGTGGCACAAATTCTGACCAGCATATGCATTGATTAATTTTATTTTGTATCATTTAAGAAATAGAAAGTTATTTTAAATCTTTTTGTACACAATCTAATTTTTATACCGTTCATCTTTAGTAAAAATAGAAATTTACTTTGATTTTTTTCACATACCATAGCAATAAGATTTGATTTGACAAGAAATATATCATGTTTTTGTTAAAAATAATTAAGAACCCAATTTAATATGGACATATGTTTTCTAGTTTGATTTCACATGCCATAGCAATAAAATTTGATTTGATTTCACATATTATAATGGAATTGACATAAATTTTATAGTTTGCTTAGTCATTTCGATGTGGACATGGTGGTATTGTATGGCCCAGGTTCTTAAACCACCTGCATAACCTCAATTGGTTTGACTTGTCTCAAATATCCATATTGTCATGTATTCGAGTCGACGTAGGTTGATCTTTTAATTTTCGATGCAATCTTCTATTGGGTAACAACTTAAATGGAACAAGCGATACAGGCAACAACTTACATTCATCTGGGACTAGTGGGAATAAGTGTCTCTACACGTTGTACAAGTTTTTAAATTTGTACACTTCATCGAAAAAGCTCATGGGATCCAAATGGAGATTGATACAAGCTGCAAATGCATGAGCGCATGAAAATTGAAGTGTGTCAAATCTCTCACAATCACAAGTCTTGTATCTCAGGTGTACACGATATTGTCCCCTGGCAATACCTTGGTCCGATTTGTCGAACTCTGTTACTCGAAACCATAAGTCATCGCACGAGTGACAAACTACATGGATACAGTTGATTTGTGCCTTATCCTTCTTAATTTATTCTAGTTTCGCTAGGCACCATACATGGCCTTCCTACATTTGCCCAGCATAACTCCCCGCTTGCTTTGGGAATAGTTCCACCAAACGGAGGTATGTCTTTTTGACAATCAAAATTATCGGTAAATGAATGTTCCTTTTAAAACAAAATTAATGTATTTTGCGAGGTTTAAGGTCATTTTCATATCGTCGACCCCCGTCGTAGGATTGTGTCCACTGATCGAAGGGTATGTTAGAAAGGTATCGTGCCCTAGTCGAGTTAGTTGACTGTAATATTTCTAACATTTCATGAAAATGGACTTTCATGATCTTGTACCCTATCAGTAGAAGTTGATAGTGGCGATTACAAACCAAAGAATAAAAAAAAATTAGAATATCACAAACCAAATAATATTGGTGGTGATTACATTCCTATGTTGGTCACTTGTGATCGCACAATGGTAGAGGGGTTATTGGCAGTAGTTGGACGCAACGTCCCTTAAATAATATAGATGGTGTGTAGGGTCCCAGAGGCTTCCCTGTCGTTCAATTGCAGATAGTATTCTAATTCCTCGATCTAAGATAACGCATATATTAGGTTCGGGGCAGACATGCCTCCCTAACCTAGAAAGAAAGAAATCTCAGTCATTTGCTTTCTCTCCCGGTGTTACTGCAAATGGAATTGGAAAGATCCTTCGATTACTATATTGTGTCATAGCCAACGATAGTCGATGGGTATATATACCATACATAAATGTACCTTCCATTTTTACCAATAGGTTGCAATATTGGAATGCTTGAGAGCATTGCTTGAAAGTCCAAAATTGACGGCGAAGACTCGATATTCATGGAGTAAGCGATCGTTGTGGTATGCGAGCTTTGTTCCAAGATCTGTTACGCAACCTAGAACGTGTAACACCCCAAACCCGGCCCATTTACTTCGACCGAATTTGGAATGCCACTGCGGAACACTTTCGAAAAACATTCTTACTTAAGAGATAAACCGTTGAAAATTTATTTCCTTTAATAAAACATTTTCGTGACTTGTAATATTCCAAGTAAAATTCGAAGTTTGTTATAAAATATCGGAATCAAGCTTTACTTGAGACAATAAAAACCATTTGCAATCAACATTTAAACTATCTTTCCATAATAGGGCATAATAATAACGATACTTAATAAATGGACTGAAATACTTTAGTGGGCCTTATTACAATACACACTTAATCAAAATACGGATAATGTAAATATTTAATTCATTAAACAAGAGATTCCTTTGCATGAAAATCCACTTTTGCATGGCCACCTTTGTATCCTCTCCGACCCGGTCCAAGCTTTACGCGCCACCTGAAAAGGGTTAAGAAAATTGAGTGAGTCACCAAGACTCAGTGCATAGTTAATACACATGTCCTCACAAATGGGCTTGGCCCATATCCACACAATCCATATATATATGAAACTTTAAACATACAATTACGAACACACAATTATAAATGTACAATTATGAAATCCAATCCACAAAGTAGTCCATATCTCTCTCTTTGGCAGACTTATTTCTTAAGGTCGTAGCCAAGCCACTGATCACATAGTGATCCACATATCAATCGGTTCACTGATCATCAATCGCGAATGTAGCACGAGGCTAGCATTAGACCACTCACATAGTGTACACCCTTTTCTCCAATAGTCACATCACAAGTCTCATACGTACGTATATGAACCATAGCAACATTTTGTACGAAATAAATATATATATTATATATCATGGCCACATATTACTCAAAACAATATACATCACATGTCATCACTTTATTTTACATTCATCAAAAATCAATTATTATCGCAAATCACTGAAAGGTTAATATCACAATCACTAATCTGATTATTCGTTCACTTACCTTAGTATCCATACTTTTAGCCTTTATTTCGGCTAACATGCACAACTCATACATTTACATAAAATAATACTTACAATACATGTATCAAGCAAAAGAACAGTGCGATAACTACGCACCTGATTATAGCGAGATTCTGACTTATCGAATCTAATATCAACTAAGGTCCCGAAACACTATTTGCCTTGATGTTCAAAAACTCGAGAGCTCCCTCAAAATTTCCTTCCTTTAACTACACAAAAGAGCACACCAACATAGTTCTTGAAGGTTCAGCCACATAAGAGAAATAGATTCAAAATCTCAGCTTTTAAAACTCACCACAAGATTCGGCAATAGTGACATTATTCGGCTAACAACGAGAGTAAAGACTGGTCTTTGGGAAGATGAAGATTCGGCCAAGCTAACAAGTAGAAAGAAAAACAATAAAAAAAATACAAATGGTCTTAAAGCTCTTTAAGGTTTCGATTACAAACAAAAGAGAGTGTATGCCGAAACTAGATAGCTTTTTCTCAAAAAGAAAATGGCAAACAAAAGAGAAAGGAGAACAAAATTCGGTACACATACTAGCATACTTTCAAAGCCGATAATGCCACCCCAAGAGGCCCTATTTTAGCCATGCACAAAGTGGGAAGAAAGGAAAGCAAAACAAGGAATTTGGCACCTCCCTTGCTCTATTCAAAATCGGCCATGCACCCAAAATGGAACAAGGTCATTCGGCTATGCTTAGCTTAGGTAGGGAAGGAAACTATATCAAAAGTTTTGACACCCTTTTGCTATTAGAAAATCAACTAAGATAGCCCTTAGAGAGAGAGCTTTCATCGGCCAAAACACCAAAGAAAATGGGGGGAAAAGATAGTCAAAGTTTCAAGCAAATTTTTTTGGCCAAAAACCAAGGACAAGGCCGGCCAACTCCTCATGCCTCCAACAACCATATTTTTCTTTTTACCAAAATCAAGGCTGGCCATACATTTGAAGCTCCCATGCCGCACATGTTTTCCTTCCCAAAGCCAAAACCCATCCCTTTTGAAAGTTAAACATTGTTTATTTCTTTATTCTATCACCTTTCCCATATTCTCATAGAAGTTGATAATAATAATATTATATATATATTATCCCATTATTCTAAGCAAACAAATAAAAATAATAAAACAATGGTTTAAGCCCCCATACTTTCCAAAACAAAATAAAATAAAAAGAAAAGAATCCCTTTACTTCATGCGTGGGTGCTGCATGCGTGCATGCTGCATGCATTTAATGCCCATGCAGCCCCTTATTCTCACGCCTGAAAAAGCCGAAATAGAACCCCAGGTGCAGCCCCCAGGTCTCGAACCCGAGACCTGGAGAAAACTCCCCAACGTCTCAGCCACTGGCTTTCGGCCGCTGCGCGTTTCATGAAATTAGACACGCCCGAGAATTCTTTTAAACCTTACTTCACTAGCTCTTTTATGATTTAGCACTAATATAAAAAAAAAAGCGCCTTATGCGCGATTCCTGTGGCTCGAACGCAAGTCCTCGAGAGGTCTCCTAGCTGCAAGCATCCCAACCACTCGGCCGGTGTTCATTTCATGCCAACAAACACGCCGAAAATTCTTTTAAACCCTTATTCCTTAGTTTCCCCTTATTCAATGCGCCAGACCAAAAGAATAAAACGCTCTCACTGCGGACAACAAGGCTCGAACTTGAGCCCTCTTGAAGCCTCCTTGCGCTCTTAGCCACTCTACTAAATGGTTTCATGCGACATAAACCTCGCATAAATTCTTTTAAGGCCTTCTTAGTCCATAACACCATACAGCGCAAAAATAAAAACCATGCGCCCAAAGTTGCTCGATCCACGACACCTTGTGCCTTTGAATCTTAAGTGGCACACTGAAGCCACTTTGCTACCTGGACTTTCATGTCCAAGACTTTACAAAATTTTTACTTAAGGCCTTCTTCAGCCAAATTCCACTTTTAACCCTCAAATTTTTAAAATTTCCAAAACACTCTCTTTTTAATCCGAGAGTTTTAGGAACTCTAAAAACACATCAAAATACTCTTGAGGCCCACTAACACTTGAGTTATTTACCAAACTCGCAACCCCTATTTCGGGATATTACAGAACGTACCTCTCTAGCACCTAACACCACTGCTATACCTCGTTGTATGATGCGTCCCACCTACTGTGCATCTACTTCAAGTCCTTCTACTTTGCTATCCACGCCTTGCGGTACGAAGACTTGTAGTTGAATTGGCTACAAATATTTGCAATTAAAACCGACATAACAATCCTCAGATTCACTTTCACCATCAGTAGTATTATACCCACGATCATATCTGAATCTAACTTCGGATAATCCCGTGAAGCATCTGCAACTACACGAGCACCTAAAACCCTAATTAATAAAACTCTAAAAACCCCGTGATACTTTACCAGATGCAACATACATATGCGGACATGTGAACTTTTTTTCGTCCATAATCCCGTCTTCTTCTTAACAGAAGCCATGATTTTTCATATGTATCTAACGTCCCACATTGCACACTTAGCCTCTAACCTCTCATTTTTGGATTTAACCATGTGAAACTTAACCTCATTCTTAATGTTGTATCACTTCAATGCAGCAAAAAAACCATCTTTGCTGGACAACTCCCTGCCAACTTCCAAATCACCCGAATCTAACGAAGAACTTCCATAGCCACGCCTCCTGTGTGGTAGTTCTGTAAACTCCAACTCATCTTTTGTCGATAGATCGACATTATGCATGTGGCTGGATGCGAGTACGCCATAAATCGTGGATATTATTTTTCTTCATCTTTACCCCCATCACCGTCTTCTGGTTCAATTGGAACAGACTCTGATTCACAAAATAATGCAACTTCTGAACCGTCAGCACTGGGCTCCTAGGATGGACCCACATCGGATTCATTGCCATATTTATTTCTGTACTCACCAACATCTGCGATGTTGGAGTCCTTTCGTCGGTGGACATTATAATGAGTATATCATCCTTTCTCGTGTACGTGTCAGAACGTCCAAAATCACATGTCGATTGCCAACAGCTGGAAGTTGTTGTAATTCCCCAGTAAGTATTCCCTACATTGAACATTGACCCACCAAGGTTCATGTCTCATCCACTAACTGATTGTCGTGTAGGGGTCGTGTATTCCGTTCTACCATCAAAGTTTGAAACTTCGGTGTTCTTCCTCTCACGATTGAAATCTAAGGCTGAGACAGATAGGTGTCTTCCCATTGATGATTCCGGGATATCATAATGGGAACTTTCTAACAAAGAGGTGATAAACCCTAGTCCCAAAAGGGTGTTGCCGCCACCCATCATATACACTCATTGTGAAAGTCGTGGTTTCTATTAAAATATTATTATTTTGTTATATCTTATTCTACTGAGACTCATGTTATTTTTTATATAAGTAGATACTAAGAGCTAGGTCAAACAAGACACTTCTCTACATCAATATTCTGTTAAAATATAGTCAAGTTATTTCCCAAATAAATTTTATCTTTCGGCAGAGTTGATTTCTACCTCTTAAAGTTTCACTAAAGTTTTTATCAATTTGTGAGCAGAGCCTACACTCTAGTAAACCAAGGTTGAGATTAGTGAAAAAGATCGAGTAGTTGAAAGCTGAAAACGATTTGCCTAATCCAAAAATACATGTACAATTCGGGTAAATGATTTATTACTATAGATATCACAATCAATTTTTTTAAAGAAATATTTTAAACTTTTTTTGTACTTTAAAAACACTATTTTCAAATCGATTTTTTTAACAATTAATACCAGAGCTAGGTTGTGAAATGTTTATAGTGTAAATCAATTTATCAAATTTTTGAAACTTTCTCTTTGTTCAATTAAATTTGGTAAGAGGTGGCATTCATTGCATATACGCATGTTTTAGATTATATGTATGATTTTATGGATATTTTATTTTAAAAATTGTTATGAAATAATTTTTTCAAAAATTGTGGTTCTTAGTTTTAGATTGATTGTATTTTAGGTTAATTTTTCGGTTTTGTAATTAGATAGTTGGCTATCAAATCCACGTAGGGTTATTTGATTTTAATTTTATTTGTTGTAAAATTAAAAACTTTATGTGAGTTGGAAACAAACTAGGTTCATTGTAATTAGAGGATTTTTGACATAACCCGAGAAAGCATGGTGGGCAGATTACCTAAGACGACTGAGAGGAACAAACGGATTCATAAATATTTATTAAAATTATTTTTGTAAAACGGATTCATAAATATTTATTAAAATTATTTACAAAGTTAATTATGTGGTTAATTAGGTTTTGGTTAGGTGAAATAGCTTGGATTAAAAGTAATTAGGTGTAAGGACTAGATTGCAAATAGGGAGAAAGTTAAATTATAGATTAGAGAAAAGTGAAGGGACTAAATAAGCAATTAAACCATAAATTAACAAGTGTTTGGTATTGGAGAACACGTGTCAAAATAAAATACATATATTGATTTATATTATATACGTACTTATTATTTGAGTAAATATTATTATATTATTATATTATATTATTATAATTAAAGCATAAAAGAAATAAAAGAAATAGAAAAAGAAACAACATTTGAAATGAAATAGAGAAGAAGAAAGAGAGAAAGAAAAAGAGAAAGAAAAGAAGGAGAAAATTAGGGTTTTAATGTTCAAAGCTCAATTGGTAAGTCAATTTAGTCCCTTTTCTTGTAATTTTTATGTTTTTAGAATCCTGGTATTTAATACTACTTAACCTATGTTGAAATTTTAGAAAATATTGAATTTTAGATATTGTTCATGTTGAATAATATAAGTATTTGGGATTATATTGATAGAATTTTAAGTTAGAAATGAAAAAGGGATTGAATTGTAAAATAAATTATAAGTTTTGAGTATTAGGGAATAAATTGTAAAAAAATTGAAATTTAGGGATTTGAGTGAAATTAGAGAGTTGAATTTTGTCTAAAGTGGAAATTGAATGAAAATATAGAATTACTTTTGAAGAAACAAAGTTGGTCTCGGTTTAGAGACTAAATTGGAATTTAGGCAAAAGTTGAATAAAATTTGAAATATTCAATGTGAAATTGTATTGTATTGATGAATTTTTATTGTTTTAATTTCCGTAGCTAATGCTGTAGCGGAAAATTTGGCTAAGAAATGAAAAGATAAAGTCGACGATGAGTAGCTCAGAAATTCTAGTTTGTATTTCTATAATCCGAATCTAATTATTAATTGTTGTGTTTTGATTAAATGTTATATTTTGATTAAATGTTATGGTAAGTAATGAAGGTGAGAATTATTGTGTTTTACAATTGAAATGAATTGATTTAGTATGTGATGAATTTATTGAATTTATATTGATTGAATTGATATATATATATTGAACATATTGATTATTTTAATTGAAATTAATATTGGTTGTATTTGGAAAGTGAATTGAAACCCTCTTAACTGTATCGGGCTGAGTCGGATATAGATGGCATGCCATAGGATTGGAAGAGTTCAGGGGTACTTTGACTTTGTAATAGCCCGGTTTAGACCCTAGTCGGAACAGTGGTTTCGAGACCACAATTTCGAGGTCGGAATAATAATTTAATATTATTTTTCTGTGTGCATAGTATGTGATTAAGCTTGTGTGTAATTTCTGTGTGAAGATTTTATTGATTGAGTGCCGAATTAAGAAAAAGGATTTAATCGCATAAAGTATAAAAGCTGTGTGCTAATTGTAGAAGTATCTATGTGTTATGATTTTTTAAATGTGAAGGCCTTATGAGGCAAATATCCCAATATTTGCATAGTGGATGGTTGTTGGACAAATATGTCCTTAATGAAAGCTTGTTTTATTTATTAGTAGAAAGGTTAATATAGTAAATAGATTAATAACATGATAGTTAATAAAATAAAAGATGAGAATTTGGTGTTTTACTCATTCGTCTTGCCGAAATAAAGAAAAGAAAAAGAGAATAAGGAAACTAGGGCATTCGGCTAGCAATTTGCTTGATTTAAGGTATGTTTGAGCTCGGTTTTTGTTAATTTCTACGTTTTCGTAATCGTCGCTTTGTGCTCTAACTAACCCATGTTGTAATTTTGTGAATTGATGATGTTTTTGTGATGAGCCATTGATGAACACTTGAGCTATGTGCTAGTTGATAGTGAAATATGAAAGATATGTGTTTGATTAAGATAGTTTGTCTTTGGAGTTTTGATGAATTTGTGTGTTTTTGGGCTAAATTGAGAAAAGTGTAAATTGATGGACTATAATGTGAAATAAATGAAATGTGTGGGCTTGTATGAACACAAGGGAAATTTGGCTAAGTTTATGTGAAAGGAAATTATGTGTGAAACACCCCAAGCCCGGCCCACGAGCCTTGACCGGGTCTGGTATGTTCCTCGAGTAAAACCGTTCAAAACTTTTTTGATTACTTTGGAAAATTCGGATGGTTTTGAAAGAAATTTTACTTTGTGTTGGGCTCGAGTTGAAAACAAGTTTATTCTTTTGTAATCTAGGTATTATAAAACTTTACTGTTGGATTTCGAAATTACAAGTTAAAGGTAAAAATCGAGTTCTTAGAGTTTACCATTTTAATTGAAAATCATTTGAGTTAGGTGACAAAACATTTGAGGATTTATTTAAAAAAAACCAATTTAGATAACCTTTAACTTAGTAATAATAGTATCGTAATAAAACAAATAAAAGCAAGCATTAAACAATTAAGTACTATTGGCCTTATTAGAAATGAAAACAACCCCAAATAAATCCAAATACTGAAAATGTAAAAGTCCAAAATTAATTAAATTCCGAGCTGAGCATGGCCACCACTAAGCTCCTGCCTACCCGGTCCATTACTGAGCGTCACCTGAAAAATATTCCCACAACGGGGTGAGTCATACAGACTCAGTGTGTACATCCATCACTAAGTCCCAACAGTTTAAGCATATCAGTCCATACAAGTACATATAGCAAAAATAAAGATAATGATGTAAACCCGAACCCAAACCTGGGTACCATCCGCTACACATCACCCGTACCAACCTGCACACCGTGGGGACTACTAAGTCAACCTCCATCCGCTACACATCATCGAAGCGATCATTGCGATCGACGTGCTCATCGCCTCTTATAAAATTCGTGGCATAGCCACCAGATAATTATTTTGTGACCGAAGTCACCACATTCAGATAATGTGACCGAAGTCACCACATTCAGATATTATGGTATAAAACCACCACATTCACTTCCCCTTTCATAATCACCCATATGCCCCATGTCATACAAATATGCATAAGCCATGTCATATTCCTTATTCACATTCTTATAGTTTCACATATGCCATAACAGGTCATATTATACTCATAGTAAGAGTGGGAAACGTACCTGAGTACTTTGTACCATAGCACGGTACCTTAGCCATATCCTTCACATTCTTATTAACATATTTAATCAAACATAAGCATAAACCTAGTGTGGGGTACACACCTGGTATACTTAGCGAGTTTATTGAAATCCTGAACAACCTGATCTAACACTTTAGATCTTCAATTCCTATATTCGGCCGGCCCTAACATGTTAGTCCAAAGCCATTCGGCTATAAAACCAAATCCCGAAGGATTATCACACTTAAATCCTTACCTTGCTGCCGATTTGCTCACTAACCAAATCCCGAAATCTTGGTGATACCTCTTCTTGCAATCGGTTAGGCACTACATCACCTAAATGGTTAGTTTCCGGCTTTTTGAATAATATGAAATAGATCTTAATCAATGAATAGGGCCTTGGCCGCTTAGTATATCCACTTACCGTTATGATTCTAAAATCTCGAAAAGTGCAACTTGGTTATGAAGGTGTCAAAATACCTATAGGCATAGGTTAGATTTAATTCTAAATTTAAATCACATAAAAATGGCCTATGGCTGAATATCACATAACTTTACCTTGAATATTGAAATCCTGAACAATCCTCCTTATAGTCGACTATACTAGAAATCCCGAAAGAACCTTCCATAATTTCGGCCAAAACATTAAGGCATTAAAGTCTTGCTTTCGGTTTTAAGAAAAGAAATAAAATGATAACCATAGATCCTTACCTTTACTACTTGTAGTCGACGGCACCCTTGCTTAAACCCACCAAGGTATTCGGCTATGGCTAAATGATGATCACTCTAGTTTCGGCTTTTGGGGATTTATGAACAATCGGCAAGGGGTTATCTTAAGTATTCGGCCCTTGATGAATCGAGTAGGAAGAAGAGAATAGAGTTTGGTAAGATTCGGCTTGTGGAGATGAATAGCAAAAAGGAAGAAGAAAGAAAGAACTCAAGTTGCTTTCTCTTTGGGAAATTTTGGCACAAAAGAAAAAATGAGAAGAGAATTAAAATTTTTGGCACACCTATACTATGATTAGCCAAAAATACCATCCAAATACTCCCTTGGCCGGCCAACTCTTACTTCCTATCGGCTTCCTCTTTTTTCTCCTCTTTTCTCTCTTCCAACTCATTCAAAAATAATTCAAATAAAATCAATGATTATCTCCTAGCTTTGCTGAATTTTAAAAGGATTACAACCTCATCTTAAACTCCTCCCTTAGACTCCCCATGCCGTCCATCTCTTCCCCTTATTGCCGTAAAAATAAAAGCTTTATTTAGCTTCCCATGCGACTCGAACCTTGGCCCATTTGCATCTGCTTGTGGCGTCATTTCTAGAGGCCTTAAATGGCGTCTCCAAGCCACTTAACCAAGCCCATTTCTGTGTTATATCTCCCCTACATTTTCTCTTAAGGCCACCCTGCTTAGCTTCCTCTTTTAGATTTAAAATCTAATAATTTCTAATGCATTCTTCTACACACTAAAGTTCTAAAAATTCGTAAAACACATTCCAAACATACATAAGCATGCTATTTCATATAATTAAGCAAAATGCACAAGCCCAATTTCAGAATATTACAATGTGAATTTGATGATTTTGTGAATTAGGGACTAAAGTGTTGAAATGTGAAAAGGGGAGGACTATTTTCTAAAATGCCCTAAATAAGTGTGTGTGGACTAAGTTGAATGAATTGGTGATTGAATGGATTAAATTTGAATGTGTATAGACCAAGAAAGGGGAGGTTCGAATTGAGATCGAGGCAAAGATAAAGTGCTCGATTAAACGACCATTTTGATAGTTCGACATCCGAGGTAAGTTCGGATATAATACCAATTGTTAAATTATATTTATGTGATGTGAATTGAATGAATATATACATATTTATGAGTTTAGAAATGCTATGTGCGGAATGGAAATAGATGGCACTAAGTGTGCGAAATTAGAAACAGGATAGAGATGATTAGCACTATGTGTCCGATAAGATAAAAGCTTCGACTTATTGAATTGGCACTGTGTGTGCGATACCGATATAAGTTCGGTTTAACTATTTGGCACTGAGTGTGTGATGACGACTTTGCTTCAGTTTATGAAATTGGCACTAAGTATGTGAATAAATCAAAAGAATAGCAAATGTTGATCAAGAGATATTATAGAGTTATTGAGTAGCATAATTGGTAAGTAACTATGTGTTGATCAAGGTACGTTTGAAACCTATGTGGTTGATGATAGCTTTAAAAGTTGTATGAATGGATACTTGAGTATTTGGTTGAGATTGATGATGACCTTAATTCTGTATTTATCTAAGTGATGATTTAATTACATGTGAATTGGTATTATTGAATTGTGTGTATTATATTTCGAACTTATTAAGCTATTGAAAGCTTACTGTGTGATTGTTTCTCTGTTTTACAGTGTCAGTAAAGCTAGCTCAGATTCGGGAATCGTCAGCATCTCTATCGCACTATCGGCAATCTATATTGGTACTTTTGGAAATGATGTATATAGATGAAATATTGCATGTATAGGCTAGAAGTTATTGTATGTTTTGGGAAATGTTTATATCCTTGGCATGTGATTTGGCTTGGAAGTTGAATGATGTTGAAACTATGAATAAGTTGTGAGTTTGGTATATTTCATGATTATGTAGTTGATGAAAGATGTGGTTGAAAATGAGTTTTGATATGGATTATAATGATGCTTGAATTACATATGTTTTGAGATGTATAAATGTCATTTTGAATGGTCTTAGTTAAATTGATAATGAACATGGAAGTGGATAGTATAATTGGTGGTTGAACAATGCATGGAATGGTAAGTTTGATTGCATACAGAAGCATGAAATGGTATTATACTGAAGCTTGTTGGTAAACCCTTGTGTAGGTGGCAAATTGGCCTTCACAAATGGCCTGTTTTGTCTACACGGTTATGGTACAAGGGCGTGCCTAGTGACCGTGGGATAAAGTCACTAGCTAGCCCAAGTATGCACGGCCAGGGTACATGGACGTGCCTAGTAGCCGTGTGAATAAGTCAGTATATTGCCTAAGAGTACACAGCCTTATCACATGGGTGTGCCTGATGGCCATGTGAAGAAGTCAGAATACATGCTCTGTTTTGGCACGGTCTTGACACATGGGTGTGTCTGGTGGTCGTGTGAGGCACACGGCCTGGCTGCACGGGCGTGTGACCTCAACAATATTGAAAAATGTTTAAAATTTTAAAAACTTTCGTAAGTGTTCGGTTTAGTCCCGACCCCTTTCTAGCACTTGATTAATGTCTCATAGACCTAGATCAGGGACTGTATGTTTGTATTTGGGTATGTATGATTGATGATAGACTATGTGTCGTGAAATGAATGTGAATTGTTCTAATTGTTCGGTAATGCCTCTTAACCCTATTCTGACGACTGTTTCGGGTTAGAGGTGTTACAGACTTCGAGTCGATGAGACACTGGGTGTCAAATTATTACTTCGAATAAATTCGACGAGGTACTAAGTACCAATTTACTTCGGCATAGCCGATGAGACATTGGGTGTCAAATTATTACTTCGAATTATCTGATGAGGCACTGGGTGCCAAACAGGTGTGTTTTGGTTGGATTCATGTATCTGTCCGAGTCAGTGTCATGTTAATAGGGGTTATTGAATAAAATAGTGTTATGATTGATATTGAGTGGTGAATTGAAATATGGTTAGAGACATATGAATTGTGTATTTATGAATTGAATATGAATGAACAATATTGTTGTTCAAATGATTTGTGTTCATATTGTTAAAAGCTATCTGGGATAACAGATGGTAAGAATTGAATGTGTTATAAATGCTTTTTTTACGAATTGATTAATTGTATGACTATCGTTATCATATGATTTAATGTGTAAGTTATATTATTATTTTACTTTTAAGCATTCAGATTTTAGAAATACCACTGAGTTTATACTCAGCGTACGGTTTGTTTTCCGTGTGTAGGTCAGGAAAAGTTAGATTACCGAATTAGTATCCATCAATGATCCCGAACTCAAAACGTGGTGATGTATGTTTCTTTTTGTGTCAGCATGTACCTAGGATGTTTTATACTTTTCATTTTTAGGTAGTGAATGTAAATAATGTTATAAGATGATATTGGTTACTTATATACATGAATATATGTGCTATGTTTTGGTTTAATATGGAAGGCTTAAGTTAATGCAAAAGTGAGTAAGATATAGGCAAATTTGGGTTGAAATTGACATGATTTTAGAATTGGCTTGAATAAAGTTTTATTGGATTGTTTTGATAATATATATGAATTATCTATGAGGGAACACTGGTTAGGTCATTAGATTGATACAGGCGTGTGGCTGGCCGTGTGACCTAAGTTAGAGAGTTCACGGGGTTAGACACGACCTGAGACACGGGCATGTCCCATGGCCACACCGGCGTGTCCTTTGGCCACACAGGCGTGTGTCCTCTGCACCTATGAAAAATTTTGAAATTTCTCGAAAAATTTTCGGAGTACCCGATTTATTTCCGATTTGTTTCTAACATGTACTTTGAGCATTGAGGGCTCAAAAGTGGGACAATATAAATAAATTATTATGTGTATGCTAAATGATTATGTAATGTTCATTTTTTATCTGAAAAGTCTGGTAATGCTCCATAACCCGGTTCCAGTGACGGATAAGGGTTAGGGGGTGTTACATTTATTGGTATCAGAGTTTTGCAAGTTTAATCGTTTCTCGAATTAAATCGAGCTCGTAATTGAGTCTAAAGGTACATGCCATAAATGAGTCAAATTGAGTCTGGATTTGGATGCTGATATATATATATGTACTGTTTGTTTTTGTTTTATAGTTGAAATCGTCGGATGAATATAATGATGATGTTGATCAAGAAATATATATCGGAGATGATGTTTCCAATGAATTAGATGAAACCGAATCAGTAACACCGAGTGTTAACCCAGTTAGTAATCAACAACCTAATGTCGAACGAGGTAATATTAGGGAAATAGATGATTCACAATTACTTTGAGCTATTGCTGATGCTCTTCAGCGAGTGGTAGGAACTACATCCGCTACGACATTTACCCTTACTATTCGTCGAGCTTCGATTAAAGAATTTCGTAAGTATGGTGCAACTGAATTTTTTGGTTTAAAAGGAGTTGATCCTTCTACAGCTGAAATTTGGATGGAATCTACAAAAAGAATTTATAGTAAATTGAGTGTCATCCACGAGAAAGTTTATTATGTACTGTTTCTCTGCTGCAAGAAGAAGCTTATACTTGGTGGCAGTCGGTAACATGCCATGTACCAGCAGATCAGGTAAATTTTAAATTTTTCAAAAGGAATTTCAAAAGAAATATGTGGGTGAATTGTATATTGAAGACAGAAAACAAGAGTTTTTAATGCTGAAACAAGGTGAAATGTTTGTGGTTGATTATGAATGAGAGTTTTCGCGATTTAGCAGGTATGTTGCTGAGTTTGTATCGATTGAAATTGACAGTTGCAAGCGATTACGGCTTGGTTTATGCGATGAGTTACTAGTACATTTAGTATCACACAAAATTATTGAGTTTGCAGATTTAGTTGAAAGGGCAAGAATGGTAGAACAAGTATTGGGTTTTGATAAAAAGCTCATGATAGTCCTTTTACTTTGCATCCTAGAGGGAAAAAATGTACCGTAATTTGCAAGAATCTCATTGGTGGCCCAGAATGAAAAGAGATGTAATTGAGTATGTGGCTAAGTGCTTAACTAGTCAACAAGTTATGGCAGAACAACAGGTTCCTACTGGATTACTTCAGCCTATTAATATTCCTGAATGGAAATGGGATTGTATCACAATGGATTTTGTAACAGGGTTACCTTTGTCGGAAAGAAAGAAAAATGCTATTTGGGTGATTGTTGATCGACTTATGAAATCAACTCATTTCATTACAGTCAGGACTGATTGGTCACTTCAAAAGCTTGCAGAGGCATATATTCAAGAAATCGTAAGATTGCACGGTGTCCCTATGTCGATAATTTCTGATAGGGATCCACAATTTACTTCGAAGTTTGGAAATAGTTACATGAATCTCTTGGTACGCTACTTAATTTTAGCACCAGAAGTTAAAGAATTGCGTAATAAGCGAGTTCTGTTAGTGAAAGTATTATGGCGTAGCCATAGTGTTGAGGAAGCAGCTTGGAAACTAGAAGAAACAATGAGATTTCAATACCCCCACCTCTTTTTAGGTAAATTTTGAGGACGAAATTTATTAAGGGAGAGAATTGTAACAACCCGATAGTTACGGGTAATCAAAAAATGTATTATCGGGTCTCCGTTTTCGTAAAACGGATTCTTAAATATTTATAATAAGTTAGTTATGTGTTTAATTAGGTTTTGATTAGGTGAAATAGCTTGAATTAGGAGTAATTAGGTGTAAGGACTAGATTGCATATAGGGAGAAAGTTAAATTATAGATTAGAGAAAGTGAAGGGACTAAATAAGCAATTAAACCATAAATTAACAAGTGTTTGGTATTGGAGAACACATGTGTCAAAATAAAATACATATATTAAATTATATTCTATATTTACTTATTATTTAAGTAAATATTATTATATTATATTATTATAATTAAAGCATAAAATAAATAAAATAAATAGAAAAAGAAACAACATTTGAAATGAAACAGAGAAGAAGAAAGAGAGAAAGAAAAAGAGAAAGAAAAGGAGGAGAAAATTAGGGTTTTAAGGTTTAAAGCTTAATTGGTAAGTCAATTTAGTCCATTTTCTTGTAATTTTCATATTTTTAGAATCCTAGTATTAAATACTACTTAGCCTATGTTGAAATTTTAGAAAATATTGAATTTTTAGATGTTGCTCATGTTGAATAGTATAAGTATTTGGGATTAAATTGATAGAATTTTAAGTTAGAAATGAAAAAGGGATTGAATTGTAAAATAAATTATAAGTTTTGAGTATTAGGAACTAAATTGTAAAAAATTTGAAATTTAGGGATTTGAGTGAAATTAGAGAGTTGAATTTAGTCTAAAGTGGAAATTGAATGAAAATATGGAATTAGTTTTGAAGAAATAAAGTTAGTCTCAGTTTAGAGACTAAATTGGAATTTAGGAAAAAGTTGAATAAAAATTGAAATATTCAGTGTGAAATTATATTATATTGATGAATTTTAATTGTTTTAATTTCCGTAAGTAATGCTGTACCGGAAAATTCAGCTAAAAAAGGAAAAGATAATGTCGACGAGGAGTAGGTCAGAAATTCTGGATTGTATTTCTATAATCCGAATATAATTATTAATTGTTGTATTTTGATTAAATGTTATGGTAAGTAATTAAGGTGAGAATTATTGTGTTTTACAATCGAAATGAATTGATTTAGTATGTGATGAATTTATTGAATTTATATTGATTGAATTGGTATATATATATTGAATATATTGATTATTTGAATTGAAATAAATATTAGTTGTATTTGGAAAGTGAATTGAAACCCTATTAACCATATCGGGCTAATTCGGATATAGATGGCATGCCATAGGATTCGAAGAGTTTAAGGATACTTCGACTTCGAGTCGATGAGACACTGAGTGTCAAATTATTACTTGGTATTGTGTACCAATTTACTTCGGCATAGTTGATGAGACACTGGGTGTCAAATTATTACTTTGAATTATCCGATAAGGTACTGGGTGCCAAACTGGTGTGTTTTGGTTGGATCTGTGTATCTGTCCGAGTCCGTGTCATTTTAATAGGGGTTATTGAATAAAATAGTGTTATGATTGATATTGAGTGGTGAATTGAAATATGGTTAGACACACATGAATTTTGTATTTATGAATTGAATATGAATGGACAATATTGTTGTTCAAATGATTTGTGTTCATATTGTGAAAAGCTATTTGGGATAGCAAATGATAAGAATTGAATGTGTTATAAATGCTTTATTTAAGAATTGATTAATTGTATTACTATGGTTATTATATGATAATGTGTAAGTTATATTATTATTTTATTTTTAAGCATTCATATTATAGAAATACTACTTGTTTATACTCAGTGTGCGGTTTATTTTCCGTGCATAGGTTAGGTAAAGTCAGATTGTCGATTCAGCATCCATCAAAGATCCCGAACGCAAAATGTGGTGATGTATGTTTCTTTTTGTGTCAGCATATACCTAGGATGTTTGATGCTTGTCATTTTGGGTAGTGAATGTAAATAATGCTATAAGATGATATTGGTTACTTATATTCATGAATATATGTACTATGTTATGGTTTAATATGGATTGTTTAAGTTAATGTAAAAGTGAGTAAGATATAGGCAAATTTGGTTTGAAATTGACATGATTTTAGAATTGGCTTGAATGAAGTTTTATTGGATTATTTTGATAATATATGTGAATTACCTATGAGGGAACACTGGTTAGGTTATTAGATTGATTGTTTGACACGTTTTAAAGGTATTTAATTGTATTTTAAAGTGATTGAACGATTGGTTTTTGAGTTGCTTGGTTTTCGAGGTTGCAGGGAAAGGTAAACTTGATGTTTAAGGTTCATTTGAGTCCACACAGCCAAACACACGGGTGTGTGACTGGACCGTGTGAGACACACGGCTGACACATGGGCGTGTGATTTGGCCGTCTGCGCCTCTGTAACTTAAAATTTTCAAAACAAAATGCTCAGTTATTTTTACATGGGCAGAGACACGGGCGTGTGTCTCAGTCGTGTGAGACACACGGTCTAGCACACGAGCGTGTGGCTGGCTGTATGCCCTAAGTCAGAGAGTTACACGGGGTTAGACACGACCTGAGACACGGGCATGTCTCATGGCCACACCGGCATGTCCCCTGCACCTAGGAAAAATTTTGAAATTTCTCAAAAAATTTTCAGAGTACTTGATTTATTCCCGATTTGTTTCTAACATGTATTTTGAGCATTGACGGCTCAAAAGAGGGACAATATAAATAAATTATGATGAGTATGCTAAATGATTATGTAATGTTTGTTTTTTATCTGAAAAGTCCAGTAATGCTCCGTAACCCGGTTCCGGTAAGGGTTAGAGGGTGTTACAAGTTTCTATTGAGAGAGTTACTTTTCTACTGAAAGTAATTAAATCATTTCTTGTTCTGTATTTGGTTTGTGTTGCTCAAGCCCACACTTGACACAATTCGAGGTTCGAGGATAGTGGAGAATGTTGTTTAGTTGAAACTCAAAAATGATATAATTCCCTCTCGCACAAAGCACAAGTACTTTTTTGGAAAAATTTATTACTATAAATATGGCAAACTGACTCGGTTTTCAAAATTTTAATTTTTTGCTATGATTGAAAATAATTTTCTAAACTAGAAATTTCCAACATAGGCTCATGTTGAATTTGAAAATTTTAACCTAATTCGTGAAAACCCAAATTATGCTTTGGGATAAAATTTTAATTTTAAATTTTTTTAAAGTGGAACCATGGAAATTTTTTCCCTAGTTAGAGTTCGCTTATTTTCCTACTTTAATATTTTTGAATATTATAATTGTGTGAATGACAATAAATCGAATAGCATGTTCATGCATATACATATGAATAAACATGTCATATGACTTAGGAAGAATGCAACCTATACTTGTTTACATAAATTTGATCATTCATGCTTGAAACCAAAATTCAAGACTTTCATTGTTTTAAAAGGTTGAGTAGGAGAAAACCCTTAAACAAAACCTACAGTCTCCATTGAAAGTCTCTATGTAATAGTATAGTAATACTATAAGTCAGTTTATCCCTGATCGTACCCCACAATAAGTATTATTATGTGGGTTCGCTAGAGAGATTTCCTATTAAAGGACAACTAATCATGTATGATACTCACTGAGATCATCCTATGACGACTCAAAATAGAGTACATATCCATGATGGATGTTGAGTCGGTGATTACACACTTAAGATATTCTAGTTAAGTAACTTTCCACAAAGCTCTACTTAAGTTAGAACAATGGTCAAACATGAAGCTGTTATTAATAGGTGTGGGGTCTAATGTGTTTAGGTTCACATATTAATTGGATGAAAGTCATGTTTCTAATAGTTGATTAAGATTACCTTAACAATAAATTAATTCAATGGGTGTGGAAATTATCATTGTAACATACTTACAAATTTTTAAGGTTTAATGTAAGACGCATGCATCATTATTAGTGCATTACGTATTTTGCAAAACATTTTTTTCAAATAATTACTTAATACCAAGGTTTAATATAAGACACATGCATCATTGTTAATGCATTACATATGTTGCAAAGAATTTTTTTTTCCAAATATTTGCTTAATCCAAAGATAATTAATGGATTGGCTCTTATGTTTTAGTTTGAAATTACACCAATTCCTTTTCTTAATATCCTTACTGAAAACAAACTAAAAGAAAATAACTATAAGGATTAAAAACAAAATCCCAACATTGTCTTAAGCTATGTGTAACACCCAAAATTTAAATTTTTGTTTTTGCGAATGTGTGACACAACTATCTGTTTTCTTGAGTGGTTAAGTGTTTTGGGTGTGTGTGGGAGGTCCCAAGTTCAAGCCATGACTTGGGCAAATTTTGGTATTTTTTTGAATAAAGCCTAATATTCGGTTGATAGGCTTTTAAATAAAAGATGGTAAGTAATTAACAGAATGGGCCTGCTAGTCTAGTGGATTAGTGGAGTGTTGGTGAGATGGAGGTCCTGTGTTCAATTCTCTGCGTTGGTAAGGGATAGTATTTTTGTTTTTGACTAATTTTCAACTAGAGTTGTACTGTGGTTGGACTCTGAGTAGTGGGGCGTTGGATGGAAAAAAGTAAGGGGAATTGGGATAGGGGGTTATCAGAATATTTTCGTTTAATTTTCTTTTTGCAAAATTCTATTCTCTTCTCCCCCTCTCTCTACCGAAATTCCACCTCTCCCTCCCTCTCATCTTTTTCGCTGTTTTACTCAAGTTCACTTCATTTATTTTGTGTTGCGCGTAATCCTGATCGTTTGGTAAGTACTCATTTTATCACTATTCTGAAATTAGTTTCTAAAAGAGGGCTGTTTTGGTTCTATTGATTTAGGCGAGGATTAGGCAGCGATTAGTGCCTCGGTGGAGTCTTGAACAACAGGGATATTGGTTCGTTATTCGGTAAGTGACTTTTTGATGATTCTAAGATGATGTTGTGAATACTCTCGAGTTGGTTTGCAAATGTGCTACTAAAATTGGCTTTGATAATGTCAATAATAGGTTCTGAAAATACGGGATTACGTTTAGGAGTGAAAACGATACAGGTGTATACCCGAAAACGCAGAAAATGAGGTTTCAACGAAATTCGAAAACCTCACTGTCGATGCCGCACGGGCATGTGGTGGCCCGTGTGGTAGGCTGTGTGTGACACACGGGCTGGACTGATTTGGGCCGTGAGGGCCACACGGGCGTGTGAGATTTTGGGCCAGGCCGTATGGATGGGTGTGTGAGCCCATTTTTACTGAATTGATTGCTAAGGTTGCACGGGTCACCCAAGTCAACTGTGAACCTACTGTAGGGTCGGTAACCACTACTTTGACCCCTAAAAGTGTGAAATTGCTTGTATGATATCTGTACTAAGCATGTTAAAAATTTGCATGTAAACTGAATTTAGTGTATGTACTGGTAATCATCTAATAGCATGTCATTTATTGTATATTGCATTGCATTGGGTTCGGATGATATTATTTGGAGGAAGTGTACTGAAAGGCTCTTAAGTCTAATATACTGGCAGCTCAGCTGTAAACTACTGTTTGTGCCGTATTCGGTACTACCTAGAGTGTAGGGTTGGATGGGTTGATTTAATCCCCACATGGAGTGTAGGGTTGGACGGAGATGGTGTGTAGAGGCTGGTTGGGTATGACTTTGTTATTGAATATTGTATATTTGTTACTGATACTGTGATGGGTTAAGGCCCTATGCATGACTCGATCATCGATCTTCAGAATGGGATAAGACCCAACCGCCATCGATCTTTGAAAAGGCTTAGGCCCAGCATCGTATAATTGTAAACTGATTGTTTGTTTTGGTATTCATTTCTTAATTTACTCACCCTCTTCTATTTAATGTATACAGGTAATCCCCAAACTTGACGGATCGGTGCAGCGGAGGACTCGGCGGTGGCCACACGTATTTTAAACTGTTTTAATTTTAGTTTTGGTATTCATTTCTTAATTATTTACTGGGTTAATTTTGATGTAAATTAGACTTTTTAGACTGTTTGCTTTTATTTCGGATTTTAGACTGTTTTCGTGGATTTAATAATTGCACAAACTCAACGAACAAACGATTTTCTCTAAACAAAGGGGTTTTTCTAATATGGACGGATTTACCTAATTAACTCAGTTTTTCATAAATTAAATGATGTCTAAAGCTTCCACAATGAATTGTGTTTTAAAACAACTGAGTAAATAAGTAAGCGATTTTGGAGTCAACAAGAGTAGTGAAACGAAAAAGGATTTATAGAAGAAACTTAGTTTACAAACACCCTATCATGTGGCATCGCCAGATTCGACCATAACGTCTAGGCTGGGTTTGGGGTGTTATACTATGAGAAACATAAGTTGGTCTTTGATACTAGATGCCCTCCAGCTACCCAAGCTAAGGCTAGAACTCGTTGGAGAGGTTTTGTTGAGATAGCTCGTTGTAATATACTAAAAAGCGTGACTAGTACCCTTCAAAAGAAACTATTCGGAGGCTAAATTGTCTTGGCTTGATAGTTTGCGATAACTATTTTGATGAATGTCCAGCAAAAACCCAACACTCTAGGCAAATACCATATTACTCTTATGAGCTATTTTGCCAAGGTTGCGGATAATGGGAGTTGGACTAGACTCGAATACACAAATAGGAATTGTGCTTAAAAGCTTGTCGAAGGACTTTGTTGATTTTATGGTTGCATTGGCTCAACTACTTAGCAAAAATAAAAAAGATTTAACTCCCCTAAAATTGTGGAAAAAAACATACTAACTAGTAAAAATTGGCAATTAAATCCGGACACAAATTTGGGCAGCCTCACAAAGACCTATAAACACTGAAGCCACAAAGTTAACTGAGGTATAGCCATTTAGTTACTTAAATCAATTTTGTTTCTCTAATTCCTATTAAGATTTTCACTAACTTAAACAACTAGGGTGCCACGGAGTACAAATTTTGGTGTTGTAACAGCCTGGTTTAGACCCTGGTTGGAACAATGGTTTCGGGACCACAAATTTGAGTCAAAAAAATATTTTAATATTATTTTCCGTGCTTATAGTATATGAATTGACATGTGTGAAATTTTCGTGATTTAGTTGTATCGTTTGTGTGCTCGATTTGATAAAAGGACTTAATCGCATAAAATGCAAAAGTAGCTTTTTATTTGTTAAAGTGCTTATTAGCTATAGTTTATTAAATGTGAGGTCCTTATTATATGATTAGACCATAATTAGTGGATTATGTCATAAATGGTCATCCATTATAAGTTTGATTAATGTTTTAATTGAGGGCATTTTAGTAATTGTGTAAATAAAGGTTAATTAAATAAAACTAAAGCCAAATTTAGTCCATATTTGTCTTCCTTAACCGAATAAAAAGAAAGAAAAGAGAGCTTGGAGGCATTTTAGGGTTTGGCCCTTGTGTAGAATGATTTAGATATGTATTTTGCTTGGGTTTTGATGATTTCTATGTTTTTGTGATCGTTGCTTCGTGTTTTAGCTAGCCCATGTAACACCCTTACCCGAAACCGTCATTGGAATAGGGTTTGGAGGCGTTACCGGATAATTGACACATTTCACATCCATTTTATGATACAAAGTCAGACATCCATTAAACATAATCAAATACGAACATATAGTCCCTTATCTAGGTCTTTGAGACCTTAAACACGTATTGAAAAGAGGTCGGGACTAAACCGAACACTTAAAAAAAGTTTTTAAAAAATTTTAACATTTTCCATACTGTTGAGGTCACACGCCCGTGCAGTCAGGCCGTGTGCCTCACACGACCACCAGACACACCCATGTGACAAGGTCGTGCCAAAATAGAGCATGTATTCTGACTTCTCCACACGGCCACCATGCACGCCCGTGTGCTATGGCCGTGTACTCTTAAGCAAGATGCTGACTTATTCACACGGCTACTAGGCACGCCCGTGTACCGTGACCGTGCATACTTAGGCTAGCTACTAACTTTACCCCACGGTCACTAGGCATGCCCGTGTGCCATAACCGTGTAGGCAAAACAGGCCATTTGCAAGGCCAAATTGCCTCCCACAATAGGAGCATACCTACAAGCATCAATACAATACCAATTCATGCCTTCAAATGCATTCAAACATATCATTTCATGCATTATTCAATCATGCATTATTCAATCACCAACTAAACCATTTACTTCCATGTTCATTATCATCTCAACTAAAGCCATTCAAAGTGACAAATATACATTTCAAAACATGCATATATCAAACATCATGTAATCCATATCATAAACCATCTTCAAACCACATCTTCTCATCAACCACACAATCATGAAGTATACCATTTTCATAACTCATTTGTAAGTTCAACATCATTCAACTTCCAAGCAAACTCACATGGAAAGGATTAAACATTTCAAGACATTTATTAACTTCTATCCTATACATGCCATAATTCAACTATATACATCTTTCCAAAGTACCAAAATAGATTGCCGATAGTGTGATAGAGATGCTGACGATTCCTGGATTCGAGCTAGCTTTACTGGCACTACAAAACAGAAAAACAAATCACACAGTAAGCTTTCCAAAGCTAAGTAAGTTCGTACATAACACATTAAACCAAAACAAACCATCACATAGATTATTTCACATATATATATATCATACCATTCAAAGCTTATATACTCATTTAAAATTTCATGGTCTCATTCATAGATTCATCAACCACATAGGTTCCAAACATACCTTAGCAAACACTTAGTTGTCAATTTCATTTGCTACATAATACTCACTATTTCGTTTCGATCAACTTTCGTCTCTTCATCGATTCAGTAGCACACTTAGTGCCTCAAGTCGTTAGTCGAAGCTTAATTAACATCGCACACTTAGTGCATCTATATCCATCGATCTTGACTCGGTATCGCACACACAATGCCAACCACAAAGCCAAAACTTATATTAATCTGCACACACAGTACCATTCATCTCAGTCACATTTTTGAATATACACACTCAATGCCACATAACTCAAGCCCTCGCATAGCATTCATAGTTTAATAATCACATTCCATTCATTTCATGACATTAAACATAGTTTAATACACGTATTATGTCCGAACTTACCTCGGACGTTGATTACTGAAACGGTCGATTAATCGAGCACTTTATCTTTGCCTCGATCTCGATCCGAACCTCTCTTTTCTTGGTCTATACACATTCAAATTCAATCCATTCAATTACCAAATCATTCATTTTAGTCCAAACACACATATTTAGGGCATTTTACAAAATAGCCCTCACATTTTCACATTTTGACACTTTAGTCCCTATTTCACAAAATCATCAAATTCACATAGTTTCTCTTCACACAAGCCTAGCCGTATTTTCCTTGTGTCCATATAACCCCATACATTTCATTTATTTCACATTTTAGTTCCTCAATTTACATTTTCTCAATTTAGCCCAAAAATACACAAATTCATCAAATCTCTAAAGACAAACTATCTTAATCAAACACATATCTTTCATATTTCACTATCAACTAGCACATAGCTCAAGCATTCATCAATGACTCATCACAAAAACATCATCAATTCACAAAATTATGACATGGGCTTGCTAGTAGACTAAGCAATAATGTCAAAAACATAAAAATCATCAAAAACCGATAAAAAACATACCTTAAATTAAGCTTGGAACTAATCGAAACTTAGAAAACCATGGATGCTTTCTTTTCTTCAACACATTCGGCCAACAAAGATGAATAATGGCCTATTTCCATGCTTTTTGTTTTATGAAATTATGACTTAATTATTTATTTCCCATTTTACCCATTTATTAATCATATAAGACAAAATAACAATAAGGTTATTAAGTCATTTAACCATCCACTAACTTAAGAATGGGTTATTTGCCTCATAAGGCCTCCACATTACAAAGACAACAACAATTTAAACACTCAACAATCAGCACACAACATTTACACTCTATGCAATTAAGTCATTTTTTCCGTAATTTAGCACACAGTCAAATAAATTACCACACAAAATTTTCACATAAATTATATCACATAGAATCAACTCCAAAGATAACATTAAAATATTATTTCAACCTCGAATTTGTGGTCTCGAAACTATTGTTCCAACTAGGGTCTAAACCAGACTGTTATAGCCCATGCCTCAATTTCAAAATTTGATAATAATTTTGAGTTATGCCATTGATGATTTTGTGAGTTTAATGATGTTAATTGATGAATTATGAAAGCTTGGTGTGATATTAATATGTATTGTGTTTGGATTTTTATGATGAATTTGAGTATTATGGGCTAAATTGTGAAAATGAGAAATTGAGGGGTTAAAATGTGAAATAAATTAAAGATATGAGATGCTAGGGACTATAATGATATTCGGCCATGCTTGGGTGAAATGAAATTTTATGTGTTTGGTGATTTTATGAAATAGGGACTTAAATGTCAAAATGTGAAAATGTGAGGGCTAATTTGTAAAATGCTCTAAATATGTGTATATGGATTGAATTAAATGATTTGGTGAATAAAAGAGTTAAATTTTAAGGTGTATAGATCAAAAACCAAAGAAAACAGAATTAGATCGGGGGAAATCTAAAGTGGTCGAGTAATCGTTTATTTTCATCCGAATCTGTACAAGGTAAGTCGATATACAGATAAATGTTTTTAGATTGAATTAATATTGCTTATATGTGAATGAATTGTATACATGGCTATTTGAGCTGAATATGTGAAATCCGATAAAGTTCTGATAATGTGACGAGGTCCGAAAAGTCCCTACGAACCTTAGGAAGTAGTTAGTATACATATGTCATGACATAGGATTCCGATATGTGTTATCGTGTCAGACCACGTCTGGGACATTGGCATCGATTTGTTATTTAGATGTAAGACCATATCTGGGACATTGGCATCGTATTTAGTTTCGTGTAAGACCCTGTCTGGGACAGTGGCATCGATACTGATTGCATGTAAGACCACGTCTGGGACATTGGCATTGTACGAGCTTTCCAAGTTATCCGAGTATCCTTATTGATTCTGAACGGTTCAACGGGCATTCCAAGATATGATTGAATATGTGAATATATATCTATTTTAGGTACATATGAAATATATATGAAGTTTGGCAATGGAAGTTAAGTATGAATATGTTCATTTGATATGTGAGCTATATGAGATTGTGATATGTTTATTAGCAAGTGGTTATGAACAATTGAGCTAGACAAGAAATGTGAATTTGCTATTGTGATTGCCATAGTTTATATGAAAGAAATAGTTTGAAATTGTTTATGTGATAAGTTTATTTGTATATGGCTTACTAAGATTTTCTAGGCTTACTTTGTGTGTGTTTTAATTGTTCTATAGATTATCGAAGCTACCGGAAGCTCGAGGATCATCGAGGATCATCACCACACTATCGAACTATACTTTGGTACCTTTTGAAAATGTACTTATAGAAATATGGCATGTATAGGCTAGAGAACTTTGATTATGTTTTGAAATGTGTAATTATAGCCATGTGTTTTGACTTGATAATGAATGTGACTATGGGGTGAATTTAGTCCATGTCATGTGATGCAAAAGTTGATATGTTTTGATGTGCTAATGAATGGCTAAAAGAGATGGTCAACCATGGTAAGATTCACGGTTGATTTTGGGAATTGAAATGATGAGAAATTGTATGAATTGTAATGGTTTTATCTGAGGTATGAATCACATGTTTTTTATGTGAGATTGGTATTTTGAATTGGTATACTTGAGTTGGGTTTGTATATAGAAATGAATGATGTTGTTATGGGTCAAATGGTGTATAATTTGGTATGTTTAGCTACCTCTGGGACATGAATTGATGCTTGTAGGTATGACCCAAAATGGGTGGCAATTTGGCCTTGCAAATGGCCTATAATTGCCCACATGGTTAAACACGGGCGTGTGTCTTGACCTTGTCCTTCACTGTCCCAATTCAAAGCAAGTCGAACTTGCACACAAGCCAGACACACGGTCGTGTGATTTAAGTCAGTTTTGCTCACGGGCTGAGACATGGTTCTTCACACGGCCTGGCCACATGGGCGTGTGCCCTGTTTTGAAAGAAAAATTTTCTAAGTTCCGTAAAGTTTCCGTATAAGATCGGTTTGGTCCCGAACCCTCTCTAAAGCATGTTTAAGGTTTCGTAAACTTCTAAAGGGACTATACGTGTATGAATCATTATAAAATGATGTTGTATATTTGATATTGTGAAATGAGAGTAAAATGTTTCGATATGTCCGCTAATGCCTCTTAACCTTAGTCCGCTAATGCCTCTTAACCTTAGTCTGGTGACAGATACGGGATAGAGGTGTTACAGGTGTCGTCTAACTTGTCTATGATCTTGCAATTCACAAAAAGCATTGACCCAACCCACTCTAGCAACCAGCCATAAGTAGGTCTCAACAATATATATTATTATAATTATAAATTTAAGTAAAAATATTATTATTTCTTATCTGAAGTCTTCTATTATACCATAATCACATTGAATTTCAATTAAATTTGAAATCATATTGGATCAGATTCTTAAACAAAAGGTAAAACTATTCCAATATTGTTTACTCCAATCACAAGAGTTGAACACGAGACTTTATTTAAAGAACATTAAATTATTTACCATCGATAAATATTTTATTATTAAAAGTAGAAAGATTTAAAAATCTTATAAACATCGGAGGCTTTTTTTTGTCATTTTCTTCTTGAGTGGTACACTTAATTAGTAAATAGCCATGGAATCTGGTTTCCTCCTGTTCTAATATTCTTTACGAATAATATTATCTTTTGTAATTTAGTGCTAATTAGATATTTTGATAAAAACCCTTTTCTTCTTTTAAATTAATAATAGTTTTAAATCTAATCAATCAATCTAGTCTAACCATGAACCATCCAATCATCATCAGCTTCAAATTTGCAGTTTAATGGTGTTTATTCAAGCCAGATTACAACATACAATTATATTATATAAGCATATAAAAATAAAGTCTAGCTTTTAGTGGGACATGCACAAAAATATGAGATCAATATTTATGAATCTATATCAGAATGTGGCAAAACTTACATCAATAATTTATTAGGTTGATTTATCATCAAAATTGGACCACACAAAATTAGGTTAGAGGATTGCAATTATGGGCCTAAAAAAAGTAAATTGTGTATATACGATTCACTTAAGTATTGTTGTTAATATAAGAAGACGTGAGTTTGAGTACGTTGAAACACTTTATCCTCTATTTTGTGAGTTAAGAGGGACTATAGGTAGTTCTAATCATTGTGTAAAAAAAATTTAGATATGATCGGAACTTATAATGAGATATAAATTACATAATATATACAAATAAAATAAAATATATTACAAAATTATAAAATAAGATGGGTTGGGCTCACATCTTGATTGTGGAAGCCCAAGCTTAGCTCGTATTTTAAATAAGTTTAGGTGTTTTTGCCTAAACTCATTTTTTAAGTCTTGTACTTTCATCTAATTTTGAGCAGACCCTCAACTCATAAATAAATCTAACTACAAATAATACATTCAAATATCTATAATAAGAATTAATCATTAAATGAAAAAAAAAAACCATATTAATTATTAAAATGCACAATCAGATTAAAAATAGAAATATATACGTACCTAAACAAAATTAAAATAAATCTAATAAACTTGACTTATATATGATAAGACTTAACTACAATAATTATTAAAAAAAAACATGATTTACACAACGCATAACCCAAATTTTAAATCTTTTTAACTATTATTAAGCTGGAGCATCATTGATGCCAAATTATCGTTGTTTGGGTTCTGGAATGTTATAGGTTGCATTTATTTAACTGAAAATAACTTTCGAAATTAATCCAAGCTGATTTTTTTGGTGTTTGAATAATTTTGCATAAAACATTTCCTGTTACTTGATAAATTTTCCCAAAATCATTTTCTAAATGTTGTTCTTAGCGAAACAAACACAAAATAAATATATTTGTTGTAAAATATTATAGTAACATTTTTTTTTAGCAATCAAAATTTATTAGCAATCAAAATTTATTTTATAATAAGATAATATTTTATAATAATAAATATCATATATAAACTTAATAATAATCAACTTCAAATTAAAACTTAACTTAAAATATAATATATATATATATATATATATATATATATATATAATAAAAGAAAGTACGGGAGCATATATGAAAACATTAAACTCTGAGATGTTTCTTTGAATTTCAAAATATTTCCTTAATTGTTATAGTCTATAATTAAAGGATTCATTATTAATTTAATTTTATCGCATTACATAATAATAATTTAATTTAATTGCCATATTATATACCTCACTATTAAACACATCATATAATAATTTAGTTTAAATTGATTTAGGAAAAAAAATATGAATATAACATTTATTTTTTATTGAATTCATTGAGTAAGAAACGTGGAAAAATAAGTTATTTTATTTTATTTTTTGTTTATTATATATATGATAATATACATACACATACACATAAATATATATATATATAATAAAATAAAATTTTGGAATAATTTTAGTAAGAATATTTTCAAACTCGTTCAAAGACATTTGTCACATATTACATGCTGACACATCAACATGATTTTAATTTTGTAATCAAATTTTTAGTGAAACATTATAAAAATTAAATAGATTCATAAAAATAATGAATTGCATTTTAATTAATACATACAATTGGCTCCAGTATGTAAATTAGTATTACATGTATGAGAGTGGATAATGGCAGAATAGAGTTGGAAAGGATAAATGAAGCTAAAAATGCTTTAAATAAATACTCGTATTGATATAATTAAAATAATTATTTTTACTATAAAACATTTATTATTAAATATTTATAAAATTTAATTTATTACTTAAAATATTAATATAAACATTATTAATAATATATTAAAAATATTTTTTAAAATTTAAAATTATTATTATAAAAATAAAATTGCAATATTAAATATAAATAATTAAATATGTACATTTAATAATATCGAACATTATAATATTTCATTTTCATATTTTAAAAATTAAGATAAAAAATTTACTATTAATATAATAATATTAAGTTTCATTTAATTTAATTTTTATATAAAAAATTACTCAAATTGAAATTGATTTTTTAGAAAATGACTTATGTTCTTTTAAAAAAATAAGTCAATTTATAGAAAAAGAGACTTGTTACTTAAATCGTTTTCTATCAATCGAGCTATTTTCTATGAGATAAATACAAAAACATAAAAAAAAAATATTTTTCATAAAACAAATGCAATATTAAATAAAAAAACAAAAGATGAATTTGTTTAGCATGCGAATAAGCCGAAGTCACCAATATTTTTTTTTTAGCCTATAAAAGCCCAAAGCTCTTTATTTTCAAGAATACTTGATCCTATTGATCCAAGAAAGTGACTTAAACAAATTGGATCATGTTTTCAAATATGGCATCAACTTGTGTAATTTGGTCTCAACTTAATATTCTTTACTCAAGCCCTTACTCATTTAAAAAAATATTTTTGATCATATTTGTTGTATTTTTTTAACAATTTCATTATAGATTATGATTATATCTGTCTTTTTTGATACAATTTTTAGAACTACCCATAGCCCCTACTCAACCTATAAATAGGAGGATAATACGCTTCAGCACACTCTAACTAACGTCCTCTTACATTGACAACAATATCCATACCAATTGAGCTAAGACTCAATCCAGCCTTTACTATATTTTTTCTATTGCTTTATGAAATAATAATGTGTTTCCTTTACATTGGATTCCTTGCTTTTGAAACCATTGTTTGTGATTTGGTGATAGGAAATTGAAAAAAGGAGAAAATATTCCACTTTGATTGTAAGGCAGACAACAAATGTTCACTGTTAGGCTCCAATCTCTATTAGCTTAAACAACCTTTTCAATACAACACTATTCCCCCATTTTTCATTTAACAATACCAATAGGCAATAGCATTGGAATAAAGTGAGTGGTTCAACACCCATTTCAATTACTATATATAGTTTTATATACTAACAATGAATCACATTATTGAATAAATTCAATTTTATTTTTTTTATATAATAATATGTTGTTGTTGTTATAAAATTTAATTAATAAACACAAATTCAAAACTTTTTAAATTTAATAAATTGATTTCTATGGAATCTTTAAAAAAGAAAACTAATTAATTATAATTGGGTTTTCAGGTGAATATTGTGTTCTATTTTTCTGGGTTCACACCTCACAAGGGCTCAAATCAACTCTTTCATCTACCACTTGACACTCTTTTGAGACAACTGATGATGAAATAAATGTATGTAACATCATAAATCACATGAAGTTGGTATCAACCATGCCATGTTCCAACTTGTTTTCCAGCCTATGAAATATCTTGTCAAACTACAACAAACTAATATATATCCTTAAAATAATTGATTTTTTGCTTCATATTAATTTAAAAAAGCACTTCATAATGAGATGAATCTATTCTTAAATATTAAACTATCTCAAATAAATTCATGTTTAATTAAAAATAATAAAATTATAATTAATCATTTTATATGGAAACATAAAATGGTTTTTACACAAAATATTAAATTAGCATTAAATTCTCTATTAAATAATTTTGTTTGGAGTATAAATGAATCACAATGTTGAGTTAATAGACAAACCTCTAACTTTTTATTTATAATCTTTGACAAAATTAAAGTTAATTGCATTTGGGTAACCTCTGACTTTTATTAATTTGAAAATATTAAAGTTAATTGATTCTAAACTTTAAAATGTTCTATTTGAGTTTTTAAAGAATCAATATTGCCTCAATTAGATTTTTTTTTTCGTTAATCTAGCCATTAACTTAGGCATTAAAACAATTCAAATCTTACCTAGAGCATATTATAAATTTGTATGTATCTATCGCATAAACAACTAGAATCTGACACATTAAAAAGAAGAAAAGAACACTATTTTAAATTTTATTAATCATTAAGACATCAAATCTAATAAAGGACAATAAAATAGTAAAAAACCAATTATTTTAATTTCTTTTTTCTCTCTATGGTTTCATCGATCGCCAACTCGCCTGAGGGGATTACCCCTATTCGAGCTAGTGGCCAAGCCACCAAAAAGGTACGTTTCTGGGAGGAGGAGGAGCTTTCTGATTTGGAAGATGTTCTGATAAATGAAGGGAAAATACTAATGTCTCTTTCAAGGATATGTTGATGGGTGGTGCTCGACAGGGGGAGAATGAGAAGGCTCATAAATAGGACAATATAGCTTTAGATGAGAGGGATGCGATCTTTGGAGAAGTTGATGGCATTCCATCTATTCGTTTCTCAAAGAGAGTTCATGATTTGATTGAAAGGAGCATGGCTAATGCAATGATTATCAAGTTATTAGTAAGGAAAATTGGCTTCAATGCATTGTCAAGAAAGCTTTATGCCCTATGGAAACCATCTCAAACAGTACAACTCATGGATTTAGAGAATGATATTATTTGGTTAGATTAAACTCAAAAGAAAATCATGAAAAGGTGTTTTCTGAAGTACCTTGGGTTATTTTCGGCTAATATTTAACAATCCAACCATGGATGACTTTTTTACAAAATAGGAGTTTCCCTACTGAGTTGTCGTTTGGATCCGTCTTCCGAGATTATCGAGTGCTATGTATAAAGGAGTATAATGAAAGTGGTGGACAAATGTATTAGAGTTATCAAGATTTATTATAATACTAATGTTAAGTTTCAAGGTAGATTTATCAGAATGGTTGTGTTGGTTGAATTACGATGTCCCCTTATTTCTAAAATTTGGATTGAGGGCCATATTCAAAGTAAGGGTGAGTATTTGATCGAGTTGAGTCGAATCGAGTCAAAATAATTCGAGTTAGTCAAGTTGATGAATCATATTTTAGCAACCGAACTCAATTTGAATTTTTTTCAAATCGAATCGAATCGAGTTAAAAAATTTCGAGTTAAGTCGAGTCGAGTTAACGAATCATATTATTTATACTCAATATTACGTTTACATAGACCAATTATTTAACTAGTAGATGAAGTACGAGATTATTTTACTACATAAACAATATAATTGTTTTACCTTTTAACTTAATGAGTAAATATTTATTAAAACAATGTAATTTTGTCTTTTAACTTAATAGTTTTGATTTTTAACATTAGAAAAGGTAAACATTTATCAAAACGACGTAGTTTTGCCTTTTCTTATTCGGATTTTCAGATAACTCAAATTTTGTAATTCATATTCGAGTTAAACCAAAAAACTTAATTTTTTTATTTGAGTTGATCTGAATAACTTGATTAACTCAAATAACTCAAACTATTTAATTCAAAATTTGAATTTTATATTGAATTTTTTGAATCGAATCAGATTTTGCTCACCCCTAATTCACAGGATTGTAGAAGATATGCTGAATGTTTGTTTCTCATGCGGTCATTACAGGCATTTCAAGGATGGATGTCCTAAGGTACAGAGATATGGGGAGGAAGAGAAGGTTAATGATAACAAACCATCACCAACGACAATGAGCAAGAAAGTGGAGGAGGAGGCATGTGGGGATTGGATGTTAGTTGAGCGATGATCTAGGAGGAACTTTCACGAGGCTAAAGATTTTGAAGTTGATATTTTGGGTAATAATACAAAAGATCGTGGTTTGAGCTGATTACAGATTTGCAATTTCCTTGTTGGCTAGGGGTCTAATGATACAAGAGCAATTAATGGCTTAAAGGCATTGATTGAGTCTTTCTCATTCAAAAGAAATGCAAATGGAAGGGGAATGAAGCCTTTGGGCCCAAACCTAGAAGATGATAACTCTAAGATATAGAGCTATTTTATTATTTTTAAGCTTATATTACAATCAAGTTAAAAGTGGTTTAGAGTATTTTTGTAATTTTTTTATTTATGTTTATGTTAAGTAGTTAACTCTTAAAGTTTTTATTTTAATAATATATTTTTGCCAAATTAGACACTAAAAATGTGAAATTTTATTCCTGAAAATGGCTAATAGAACATTGGAGATGTGAAGAAAAAAATATGATGAATTTCAACATCTGAAGCCCAAATCCTATAGCAATCCCACAATATCAAATTGACAGGAACAAATTAGGAAGCTTACACTTAAAGAACGCCACATCAGCTTTTGGCCTCAAACCATCTCTTAAGCAAGTGCTGATAATGACCAAGAATTAAAAAGAATATGCTATGCAAAATTGTAAAGGCCCAAATATTCCCAAGATGACAAAAATAGAATATGAAAGGGAGTTGACCTAGTCCACAATCTTTTAGGGGATATAAATAACACACTTTGAGAAAAGGAAAGGGGAGTCATCGGGTACAAGATAAGAATAGAAAATTTTAGAGGAAGAAAGTGGGAAAAGAAAAAGATAAGAAGAGAAAGCACGAGAGACGAACGACTTGTGGAGCTTCAGCTCAACATCTCTTCGCCTTTCTCTTTACCTTCTATTTTGTTTTTCTACTGTTTGGAATCATAATTGAATTTTGTTTGATTGTTTTTAGTTTGATGATTATGGGCTAAAGGTTATTAGTTAGAGTGATTATGGAATCCTAATATGAGATTATTGGTACTTTGCTAAAAATGTTTGATGAAATATGATGTTTATTTATTCAAGTGATTTTAATTGTTAATGCTTGCTATTGCTTGAACATTAGTGGGTAATTGAGTTTGTTGCTAAATCTAAAAATGTGGTGATTAATGGACATAAAACTTGAATGGTGCATGTTTAATTTCCTTGATGTTAAATTTGTAACATATAAACATATATTTTTACCATGCATAATCTTGTAGGAATGATGCTTGCAACTGTAATCTTGATATTAAGTTGGCATATACATATGTTAAATTGATTAAAAGATCGAACGTAGTGACTTCGAGAGAAGCATATAACTTGTTGATTTCAGATTAATAAACTATTGTATTGTCACAACATTGCTACAACATCGTTACCAATAGTTGCATATTAGGGGGAAATAATTGTTATAGCTCTTGATTACATTGCTATTAATTTGTGTTAATGTTTTTAAGTTGCTTCATATATTTAGTTGAATCCAATCAAATTTTTATTTACTTCCAAAATTGTCATTTGTTAATTTTGCAATTATTGTTTTAAAATCAATTCTTGAGGAGGTGATAACTCTAGTATTTACTACTATATTACTTGTAAACGACTGTGAATACTTTCACACTATAAGAAAATTTGTGACAAAAGACATGCCCAAAATTTGAAGGGTATTGTGGCCCATCAGATTGTCTTCTGTTTGAATGCTATTGACGCAAAGAAGCAAAAAAATTTGTTATTAATGGACTAAAACCCTCTCACTTTACTCAATGAAGCATCTATGAATGTCTCGCTTGATAAGGGGAATTCTACAGTGTATATGGTGGAGAATGTTGATCCGAATGCGGGGATTAGTAGTAAGACTATGGAGGATGGTGGACGTCTGTTACTTCATCGTAAGGGCTCATCTACAATTCCCTCGAATACATCGCTGCATGAGAGTTGTTTTGGTTCGAGGAATATTTTAGGTGATGAGACGCATGCAAAAGGTGGAATGTTTGTTCCGATCAACGAGGTGGTCAAGAGCAGTACTCATAGCTCGGATCTATAGCTAGTGATGGTAGTAACCTCATTATAGAGGAGGAGTACGGAAACAAAACCGATGATGATGAGAAATTAGGGATGGATGACTGTTAATTTGATATGCAATTTTCTTTCCCCCTCTATATTTGTATCATTTATGAATATGTTTGTTCTTAGAATTTTCACCTAGAATTGTTAAAGGCTTAGGGGGAAGCACCCGCGTGAGCGAGAGTGGACGAAGCAGAAGCGAAAATGTCGACTTGAGTAACGCAAATATTGGTGAGTAACGCAAACGGAGGGTGAGTCAAGGCCTAAGATTAGGCCAAAAGGCGTAGTTGATGGACAATAGGTGAATATTTCTATACTACCCATTATTGGTCTTGAGGGATAGAGGAGGCTAGGTTAGCTGAAAGATGGTTATCGATTCAAGGACGCAAGATGCCCCTGCTTTTTCAAGGTAAGAAGGGGTAGAGAAAATGCCCCGGGCCAATGTTCGAGTACCAAGCGCTACGACGCTAAAGTAAACCATGCTATACTCCCAGGAAAAGCTCGAACGACTTTCAACAAAAGGGTACCTGTACCCGAAACCTACACAAGTGGGTAGGTAGAGAATACCTAGGGCGCGAGACAACTCTTTCTAAAGAACTAGGAAAAATAGCCCCGTAACTTCAAGACAAGGGGTGCCTCCTTACAAAAGGGGTCGTAGTGACCAGCCCCAGACGACTGTTTACCAAAAATACAAGTCTCTGCAAAGTCGTAAGACCATGTATGGGGGCTGACACCTGCCAAGTGCCGGAAGGTCAAGGAAGTTGGTGACTTGATGACAAAGGAGCAGGCGGTCAAAGTCCCGGTGAACGGCAGCTGTAACTATAACGGTCCTAAGATAGCAAAATTCCTTGTCGGGTAAGTTCCAACCTAATACTAGATTCCACTGCATTGTTAAGGAATATATTAGAGAACATGGCCCTGCTATTCTGAATTTGGCTGAAACTCAGATCAGTGGAAAAGCTGCGAACAAGGTGATTAGTCAGATTGGTTTTCCCAATTTCCATAGAGTTGAAGCGAATGATCTAACTGAAGGCATAAGGGTGTGTTGGAAGGATACGGTGAATATGGAGATTTTATTTAACCACTTACAATTTATTCATTTTCATGTCAGTGCGGATAGCGTCAGCTCTTTCCTTTTCACTGCGATATATGGCGGTTCTCGAGCTGTGAAAAGGCATGTTTTGTGGGATTGCTTGCAGGTTATTGATAGTGATGTCTCTATTCCATGAGTTTTAGTGGGTGATTTTAATTGTTTTTGTTTGCAAAGGAAAAGAAAGATGGATCAAATAGAAGGGGTGTAAAAGGTTTCTAGATTTTGTCTTTGTTTGTGCTTTGAGAGATTTGACATTTGTTGGCTTTAAGTTCACATGGAATAGGGGTGCCACCTTTGAAAGACTAGATTGAGCTATTTGCAATGACAAATGGGAAGTGGGAAGTGGCTTTTCTGGATACACTTATTACTCATTTGCCAAAGTTAAAGTTTGATCATCGTCCCCTCCTTATTAATTTGGTGGTGCATAAAGGAAAGAATTCGCGTCCTTCCAAGTTCTTTTTGGCTAGTTATCCCATAGTTCTTTCACTGATCTTTTTAAGGAGCATTAGAAAAGACATGATAATATTTTTAATGCTACTCAAACTTTGTTGAAGTTGTGAGAACTTGGAATAAAGAGGTTTTCGGTAATATTTTTGAACAAAAAAAAAAGAGCTTATTGAGCGGACCTTAGGATAGAAAAATCTATGGAAGTTAAGGATTATGTCAAGCTTCATAAGTTAGATGCGAAGTTATGGGCTCAATTATAGCATATCCTTGATCAAGAAGAACTTCTATGAAAGTAGAAGTCTAGATATGATTGGATGACGCTCGGTGATCATAACACAAAATTCCTCCATAGTAAATTGTGACTAAGAGAAGAGCCAATTGTATTTCAACACTCAAGGATAACAATGACAATTGGTGTTTATGTAAATAATGCATAAACAATTTGAATTTGACACATTAAAAAAAAGAAATAATCTTTTCTTAAAATTTTATTAATCATTTCTACTTTTTAAAACATAAAATCTAATAAGTTGATTATTCGATAAGCATATACATTTTTACAATTTAGTCTTTGTATTTTAAATGTACCCTTCTCAGATCATTGATGATTAAGCTTACCCGAAAACCTAATTGATATAATATTGATACTTCAATAACTATTTTAGAATTTGTTTAACAGCTCGAGGATGTTTAGTGAAATTAACCCAAAAAATCATGTAAATTGAACTGTTGGTAGGAAATCGCATGCTTATATTGAGAAGCAATTACCTATTACTAGGATCAGTATGTCAATTTTGATCAGGTGGTAAAGGATGTGCCAGGTGGACATTCATGTTTAGCTGCTTTTTTCTTACAAGCCATTCATGTCCAGCTACATGCAAAAGCCATTTACATGGCTTTTGAGTGATGAATAGTGGAAATTAATGGGGAATATGAAGCAATGGCATACACCATAGAATATAGAGTGAAAAAATTATGATTTATATTTTAATTAAATTTAGAATCGAGTAAAATAATATTTTTAAAGGGAATATTATTTTTAGAAATTTAGTTAAAAAACATTGAAGTGGGATATGAGAAAATCTTTTCAATCAATCTCGTTCTCTTATCTCTTTATTTCATATTTCTCTAAAGTCATAGCTTTCAAACTGCATCACTCAGTGGCTCACGAGATACCTCTGAAGACCCTGTCTTTGAATTCATATTTCTGCTGCTAAACTACAACCCCCCCGTGAAAATTCACCTCTCTCCTTTTTCTTTTCTTTTCTCTGGAAACAATCTGCATTTCCCATGAAATTTGCTGCTTCTTTTTTAATTTTCCCATGAAACCAAACAAAACCATGGCATGAATGATGAAACCCCATACTAACTTTCTCTACTTGTTAGTCGTTTATATGCATCTCATTGCCCTCCCATAAAATTTTTCTTTTTCCTTTCCTCCAATGTTCTGGGAAAATGGAAACTTGTTGTTTGGGAAATGAAAACTCTTTTTCATGAAAACCATTTCCTCTTTTTCATTCTTCTACCAAACCCATGTTTTTGAATCAGTTCATGCACTTCCTGAAATCAATGCACACATTCAGAAGGAAAATACCTTTTGATTGTTTGTTTTTGGACTGAATAAAACTTTCCCAGAAAAAAAAAAGGTTCCTCATATCTGTATCAGCATAAAAAAAAAAAGAGAGAGGATAAAACAAGAAAGAAAAAAGAGGCCTTGGAAAATCTTCAAATGGGAACCTCATGTTTCCATGCATTTCGCCTTCGAAAATCAAGGAGCAAACATTTACAACTCCCTTCTTCATCAAGGTCACGTTTGAGTGATATGGAGAATATGGAAAAAAAGAGATTTGACAGCTTGGAGTCATGGTCCATGATTTTAGACTCTGAGAACGTGGAGACATGGGAGGTTTCAAAGGAGGATCAAGAAGAGTGGACTGCTGACCTTTCTCAGTTGTTTATAGGTAACAAATTTGCCTCTGGAGCTCACAGTAGGATTTATCGTGGGATTTACAAGCAGAGAGCTGTTGCTGTTAAAATGGTGAGGATCCCTAACCAAAAGGAGGAGACTAGGTCCAAACTTGAGCAACAGTTCAAGTCTGAAGTTGCTTTGCTCTCACGCCTTTTTCACCCAAATATTGTTCAGGTAACACTTGGCAAACATGTTCTTCTTTCTGGATTTTTGATGATCAAATGTATTGCAATTCCTTGATTGATTCTTTCAATTTCCGAGTCTAGAACATGTCTAGTTGTTTATTTGAACATAAACTTCTAATGAATTTTCCTCATGTAAGAGATGGTCTCAACTTTAGCTTAGCTTACATTGCCTTTGGGAATGTATTGGTACTTTATATTTATCAGCTTAACATAGGGTCCTTAATGGCAGATCACTTAACAAATCCTTACTTATCTATTTGTTTATTTTTGCTGTTAATATCATAGGCAGTGGTACCTTTTTCTTGTTTTTTTTTTTTTTTTTTTTTTTTTTTACTTCTTTACAATTATATGAGGGGAAGGTAGGTTAATCCTTTCCTCTTTATCTTTGGTTAAATGGATCAAAAGTAGAGGTTTTTGTTGCTAAAGTTTGTGCCTTCTACAGTTTATTGCTGCTTGTAAGAAGCCACCTGTCTACTGTATCATCACAGAATACATGTCACAAGGGACTCTGAGGATGTACTTGAACAAGAAAGAGCCGTACTCGCTATCAACCGAGACGATACTGAGGTTAGCACTCGACATATCCCGTGGAATGGAGTATCTTCATTCACAAGGTGTGATACACAGAGACCTCAAGTCGAATAACCTGCTTCTAAATGATGAAATGCGGGTTAAGGTGGCGGATTTTGGTACGTCATGTCTGGAAACGCAGTGCCGAGAAACTAAAGGGAACATGGGAACTTACCGCTGGATGGCTCCGGAGATGATTAAAGAGAAACCTTATACTAGGAAAGTCGATGTGTACAGCTTTGGGATTGTATTATGGGAGCTTACAACAGCTTTGCTTCCTTTCCAAGGAAAGACCCCTGTGCAGGCTGCATTTGCTGTGGCTGAAAAGGTTAGATATCCGTGAAAGATTCGAATTTTCTTCAGTTCTTTTAGATAACGCTCTTTGGATTTATTGCATTTACTTTCATTCATTCCAAACCATGTTTTTATCAGCATAAGATTTAGAGCCAAGTTGAGAAAAAATGATCCTTCCAGCTGAAGCAACTAGTTTTATGGATTGAGTTGAGATGATTTAACTTATTGCTTCTTAAGTTTCTTATGTTCAAGTATTTTCCTTTTCTTTCATCTCTATTGAATCAATGAGATGCTATAGAAAAGAATTGAAAAGATCTGCATGCATTTCATCTTTTTCACTTTTTAGTCATTGATGATCACACTTATCATGGTAGCTCTTTCTGGTATCATAGATTTCATGTATGGAATCATCCTTGTTTCTTAAAACAATGATCTGTTTCTACATTGGTTGCCTCCTTAGGCACTATGAGAAATGTAAATAACAGCAGGCTGAGATGAACCCTATCAATTGTTAAGTTGCTGATTGCTTTCAGAATCCCAGAGCTTTCACTGAGAACCTATGTTACTCCCAACGTAACTACATTATCGAACTCCTCAATGAAACATATGCATATGCTATGCACATATCAATGCGTATTATGCAGTGCCTCTATGACATATATGGAGTAAATGGATGCTACACAAGCTCATACGTTCTCTGTTATAGTTTTCTTATTATGATGCAGTTTCTAACTTTTAACATTATTGGCAGAACGAACGACCTCCACTACCGGAGAGTTGTCAGCCAGCACTGGCGCACCTCATAAAGCGCTGCTGGGCAGCAAACCCTGCAAAGCGGCCGGACTTCAGCGACATTGTTTCCGCCTTGGAAAAATACGACGAATGTGTTAAGGAAGGCCTTCCATTAACTTCCCACTCCGGACTTGTCAACCGAAATGTCCTCCAACGGTTAAAGGGATGTGTATCTATGAGCTCATCTATACCTGTACATGCCTGACTCTTATATATATATAAAAAAAGAAGAAAAAAAAGGTATTTTTCTTGGTCATTCTCTCTTCAAGGTCAAGATTACATAATAATTTGTACATTTTTCTTTTAATTATCCAAGCCATGGTGGGTGGCTCATTAGAAGTGATTTAGGATTTGAACCCACTATTTCCTATTGTTTTCCCTACTTGGTTTGGCCAGTTTTTATTTCTGACCAAGAAATTACAGTTGATGATGGGAAAAACAATAAGAATAGAAGAGGTAGAAGGATAATGTAAAAAGTTGGATATTGTGATTGAATCCATAATTGTAGGAGCTATGGAATGGTGGGTCTAACTTGGGGTTCATTAGTATATAAATGATACTGTTGTTGTTTATTATGTTTTACAGATTGAAGAAATTATTCTTTTTTACTTTCTTTCAAGGAAATCCCCTCTTCTTATAATTGCTTCTAAAATGTTGTTGGTCCTTGGAGACGAATCACTGATTTGACCAACTCTTGTTTTGCTTCATATATTTGAAGATGCACAAATCATTGGGCATAGGCCATCACACTCCTACCTCTTATCATTCATCATTTATGGGTGAAAACAGAACTCTGCTTTCATTTTTGTCTAAAATTTTAATAAAATATTTAAATTTCACATAAAAAAACTATTAATTATATTTCATTAAAAGAAAATAATTGTTAATGAACGAAATTAAATATATCAACTCAGTGTACCAAATACTCATCTATATATTATTTATTATATAAAACCATTAACTCTAAAATCATTCTTTTATTAATTTTTTTTTTTTGTTTTAAGTAAAATTTCTTAATATATTTATTTTATTTAATTAAATATTGACTAATTATTTCTATTTTTTTTTTGTGAAGTAACTTATTACTTATTAACACTAACATTAAAGTCATTATTAAAGTTAATTTATTTAATTTATTTTTTTACATTAATGTATAAATAAATAATGCTTAATAAAATGGGGCAAAGATCCCAATAATACCAAAAAAATAATTTAATAATGCTTAATAATGCTGCTGAATTACTAGGAAAACGCGCTGACGTGGACGCGTTTTTGCCCTCCCCCGGTCTAATTACAGTATGATATTCTAAGGTTTTTAGGCTAGGGTAAATATATATTTAGGGTTTTTGGGCAAAATATATTAGCCCAAAAAATTAATTGAATTTTGTGACAGTTGTATCTGGCAAAATAATTTTGAGAAGACGTTTCTGAACAAACAATGGCTAAAAACGCTTCAAGAAGGATGCACTGTCAGTAGGAGTACTGAAAAGAGCTCCCACGTGGACGTTCTTTTGCTACACTAGTCTCCGAAAAAATTATTTTGAGAAGACGTTTCTGAACAAACAGTGGCTAAAAACGTTTTGACATGGTGCACCTTTGTCGTGAGAGTCTTGAAAAGAGCTCCCACATGGGCGCTCTTTTGCTCTGATGATCTCCATAAAATTATTTTGAGAAGACGTTTACGAACAAACGATGGCCAAAACGCTTCCGATAGGGTGCACTTTGTCGGCGAGAGTCTTGAAAAGAGCTCCCACGTGGGCGCTCTTTTGCTCTGATGAGTCTCAAACAAAATTAGACTATAAATCAGCCAAATTTCATTCTCACGTTGCATAAGGGAAATTGAGGCAAAAGAAAAAAAAAACTGAAAATGACTGAACGTATTAATGCTGTTATTTACTACTATGGTGAGGTTTGTGACACCGAAAATGGTATTGTTTTCTTATCGGAGAACACAACGCGACTGAGTTTTAATCGGAACGTCGATGTGGTAGAACTTCGCAAAAGAATTTGGCGTAAAATATTCGTAACAACGCCAATGAAAGTTCAGTCTATTAAGTATAGATTTTGCGCTTCGGTTGATCCGGTGAGATATGATTCATTCGACATCAAAGGTCCTCGGAGCTTTGAGGCAATGGTGGAGACTCATCTTGCCAGTGGGTCACCCTATCTCGAGGTATATGTACAATTTTCATCTCCAAGTGATCTTTCTGCGACCTCAACATCTACTGCTGTTCAAGGGGAATACACGACCCCAAGCCGACACTCTGTTAGTGGGAGGCAAAACACGGAAGTGCCCGTGTTCGGTGGTAGTATGGAAAACATAACCTCTTTCGACGTCCGATGATAGAAATACATATTGGGGGACGTCATCAACTTCTAGTGGTTGGCAATCCACATATGATTGGGAATGTTACGAAAGATGTTTAAGGAGGGATAATATACTTCCCACGACATCCACCGACGAGGGGCCCTCGTTTGTTATAGGTGGTGGAAGGTCGGACGATGAATCCGATGTGGATCCGCCTCGAGAGCCCGGGCCCGATGGTACAGAAGTTGGATTATTTTCTGAACCGGAGCCTGTTCCAATTGTACCTGAAGATGTTGAGGGTGGTTCAAACGAAGAAGAAGAAGATCCGCTATTTAGGGTGTACTCGCCTCCAGCCTACATGCATAATGTCGATCTATCTGAAGATGATGTATTGGAGTTTCCTGAACTACCACACTGGACGCGTGACCGTACAAATTCGTCGTTGGATTCGGGCGAATTAGAAGTTGGTAACGAATTTTCCAACAAGAATGCTTTTCTTGCTGCATTGAAACAATACAGCATCAGGAACGGGGCTAACTACAACATGGTTAAATCCAAGCTTGATAAGTACGAGGCAAAGTGTGCAATGCAAGACGGTACATGTTCATGGAAAATCATGGCGTCGTTGAGGAAAAGGACAGGTTTGTGGGAGATAAAAAAGTACAAAGGTCTACATACATGTCTTGCCGGTACAGTACCACTATATGTTCAGTGTTTTTGAATAATACTAATATTATGTAATGTTGCATTATTTAACGTACTTCGTTGTCAGGTGTTACACAAGATCATCCGAAGATGGATTCAGACGTGTTGGCTGACTTAATAATCCCAACGGTGAAGGCCGATCCCAGGACTACAGTGCTGGCCTTAATTAGCAATAGTCGTAGCCAATTGGGGTACACGCCTTCTTACAGAAAGGCTTGGATAGCCAAGCAGAAGGCATTAGAAAAGTTGCATGGTCGGTGGGACGCTTCATTAATGAAGTGTGGCAGTGGTGTCAGGTGCTGGAGAGATATATCCCAGGCAGCATGACAGACTTTGAAACGGAACCAGCGTACTACAACGATCGTTTGCTTTGTGGATGCGCAGTGTTCAAGCATCTGTTCTGGATATTTAAGCAATGCCGAGATGCCTTTATATACTGCAAGCTGTTGGTACAAATTGACTGTACTTTTATGTATGGTAGATATACGCATCGGCTATTGCTAGCTGTGGCACAAGATGGCTGTGAGAGAATCCTTCCGATTGCGTTCGCAATAACACCGGGGAGTCAGCTGATGACTGGGACTTCTTCCTATCTAGGTTAAGGAGGCATGTCTGCCTCTAACCTGATATATGTGTTATATCGGATCAGGGCCCTAGAATACTAGCCGCAATAGAACGCCAGGGAAACATGTGGCATCGTACACACCATCGATATTGCCTAAGGCATGTTGCATCCAACTACTATGGGCAACATCGATCTAAAAGTCAGTGACGACAAGTGGCTAATATGGGTATAAATATCTATTAATATAATTTCGTTTGTAATATTCAATTTATTCTCAATTGAAAAGTGATATGTAATATTCGCTATCAACCTATATTGGTAGGGTACGAGATCAATAAGGACTGATTTCAGGAGATGTTGGCGAGTTTGCGCTCAGATAACGACGAAGGCGCAAACTACCTATGCAATATTCCTTTGGAACAGTGGACACAAGCATACGACGGCGGCCTACGATATGGTCATATGACCACAAACCTGGCCGAATGCATAAATTCTGTCATCTGCCGATTACATCGGTTGTGCGAGAGTCATATTTTCATTTAGCGGTATTATTTCCAAAACGAGCAGCGAGTTATAGAGGGCAGATGCAAAGAGGCCATGTATGGAGCCCGAAGGTCTTGCAAGAAATAAATAGGGGGTGCCAACACCATGCACGCAGTGTGTCACGATCTCGACAGCCTATGGTTTCGTGTCACGGAGTTTGACAGACCGAACCAAGGCATTGTTGGGGGGTAGTATCATGTACACTTGACAAAAAGACCGCGCATCGGCGGAAATTTGATACGCCGTTACCCATGCGCTTATGTACTTGCGACTTATCGAATCTCCGTCTTGATCCCATGAGCTATGTCGACGAAGTGTATTAATTAGAAAACATGTACAACGTGTGGAGACACGTATTCCCACCAGTCCCAGATGAACGTAAGTGGCCGTCGGTATCGCTTGCACCGTATAAGTTTGTTGCGGATAGACAATTGAGGCGCAAACCAAAAGGTCGACCTTACTCGACTAGAATACGCAACAATATGGATATCCAGAAACGAGCAACCAAAGTAGGTCGTGCGGGATCTTTGTAAGACCCCGGGCATACATCTCGCTTCGTGTCCAAATCGGAATAGTTGACCGTGTTCTTAGCTTTTTGTCTCTTGGTGGCTATGTAATTTCTATTTTTCTGATGATGAAAGCGGTGAACTTTAGTACAAGAATCCGTATTTTATTCAAGTTATTAAATTTAAATTACAAAATTACAAAAAATAAAAAACAACGTTTTAATTTATTAAAAAATAAAAATTAAATTACTATAAAAAATAAGAAACAGTTATTTTATTAAATATATTAAAACTAAATTACAATAAAAAATTAAATCATTTCTATTTTATTGAAGATATTAAAATTAAATTACATTAAAATAAATAAAAAATAAAATTTTCTTTTGTTAAAAAAATTAAAATTAAATTACATGTAAAAATAAACAACTTCTATTTTATTGAAGATGTTAAAATTAAATTACATTAAAATAAATAAAAAATAACTTTTTCTTTTGTTAAAAAAATTAAAATTAGATTACATGTAAAAATAAATAACTTCTATTTTATTGAATATATTAAAATTAAATTACATTAAAATAAATAAAAAATAATTTTTTCTTTTGTTAAAAAAATTAAAATTAAATTACATGTAAAAATAAACAACTTCTATTTTATTGAATATATCAAAATTAAATTACATTAAAATATATAAAAAATAACTTTTTCTTTTTTAAAAAAAATTAAAACTAAATTACATGTAAAAATAAACAACTTTAATTTTATTGAATATATTAAAATTAAATTACATTAAAATAAATAAAAATAACTTTTTCTTTTGTTAAAAAAATTAAAACTAAATTACATGTAAAAATAAACAACTTCAATTTTATTGAATATATTAAAATTAAATTACATTAAAATAAATAAAAACAAAATTTTATTTTGTTAAAAAAATTAAAACTAAATTACATGTAAAAATAAACAACTTCAATTTTATTGAATATATTAAAATTAAATTACATTAAAAGAAAAAAAATATCTTTTTCTTTTGTTAAAAAAATTAAAATTAAATTACATGTAAAAATAAACAACTTTTATTTTATTTAATATATTAAAATTAAATTACATTAAAATAAATAAAAAATAACTTTTTCTTTTATTAAAAAAATTAAAATTAAATTACATTAAAATAAACAACTTCAATAAAATAGAAGATATTAAAATCAAATTACAAATACAAATAAAAAACAACTTTTATTTTATTAAAAAAATTAAAAAATTTATAGTACAATTAAAAAATAAAAAAGCCGGTCCAAATCAGTGTTGATACCGGTCGGAATCAGTGCCACATGGGGGTGGTCGGCGGTTACGCGCTGGATTCCTTCGTCTTCTAGCTTCCGGCGGAGGTCGTGGAACCTCGGGTGGGGATTGGGGTTCATCCGGCAGTGGGTCTGGTTCTGGATGTTGCGAGGATGACCCACATTGCTAAAATAACGACCCCGGAGGTGTTTGCATAAACCACGGCGGGGGTGTCTGAATCCCGTATGGCGAAGGAGCTTAGTAGAAAGAAGTGCTCCCCGACAGCGCCTCCTCTGATCCCACACGCGACGACGGCCTCAAGATCGGTGGCGCCAATGAGTAGTCGAAACGGACTCGAACCCGGCCATGCATTCCAACCTGGGGTCGGATTGGAAAAAGGAAACATATATGGGTTAGGATACATATAAGGGGTAGGGTACGCACCTGGCATAAAGGGTGAAGGTTGTGATGTCGGTGTCGTCGGCTGAACTGATGGGCCCGGTGATTGTGTGGGTCTTTGTTCTTGGGGCCGTGGGATCGTGTGTGTCTTTGTTGATAGCCCCATCTCATCACCCCTTCTCCTTGGATTTAAAGGGCCTCGACGTTCCCTTCGTTCACGAAGTTGCCGTCGCCTCTCTTCTTCCGACAACAGATACGGCTTACCATGGATCCTAAACCATGCCATGTATTCCGGCACGCACGCTAACTCAAGAACGATGATCGGTTCCCGGATAGGTAAATAGTCATACCGGTTCTCTTACGTCTCGATATGTGTTGACCAAAATCTTGGCCAATCCGTGTGCAGCTGCCGTAAGTCCACTTTGTGCTGATCATCAAGCACCTCAGGTGGCACAAGAATCGATTGCCGGAATCCAAATTGTCGCAGAACCCGATCTGACTGGTGCATTTCCACGGTCGCATAGGTGATCAATGGGACCTTCACGTGCAACTGTTCGAATTTTGGAAGAACTCCTCCGGAATTACTGCCTGAATTTTCGAATCCTTGTACGGTGTCCATTGAAACTATATTAACATTACCAAAATATTAGTTATATACATAATAGTATACAGTAAATACAAAATACTAAATTATAAATACGAAATTCGAAACTTACTTGTGATTCCGATCGTTGGTCTAATAGAAGCTGTATATCTTCAAGCGAGGTAGGTAGTCCAACATGACTCGCCGAATGGTTCCACCTAATTAAAAAAAAATAGCATACAATTATACTATAAATCTACGAAATAATTGTAAAATATAACATTAAATTTACCTCGTTATCAGTGGGAATGAATATAGGTGGTCGAGTCGAGGACGTAAAAATGGAAATTGATACCATGCCCATGACTGCAGTAGTGATAGGCAACCTCCGATTTTCGCTTTACTCGGCCGCGTCGCCACGCACATCTCCCGATACAACCTCGATAGCACGGCTGACCCCCAACTCAATTCACCGGCTGCTCTGAAATCAACAAGTTTCAGCAGCCATCTCAGGTGTACGAGGTTTTTAGAAAGGTCCGGCATCAGATAGCCTCCAATTATCTGAAGAATGTATGCCCGAGCATATCGTATTCTTTCTATTTAGGTTGAACCCTCCTGCTGCTCCGGGAATGTGTCTTGTAACCAGGCCATCTCGATCCGAGCTCCTTGAATTTTATCCGGAATGGCACCCAGAAGCTCGTAGCATATGGCTCCCCAGTCACAAGAAGTTGCAGACCCGGTGACTACCGACCCTTCCACCGGCAATCCCAACTGCAACTGCACATCTTCCAGAGTGATGGTACACTCTCCGCATGGAAGATGGAAAGTGTGCGTCTCGGGTCTCCACCTCTCTATCAACGATGATCAAAGCGGCTCCAACTTGAACCCCGACCTATCGTGGCCACGTGCCAAAAACCCGCTTCCCGCAGGTAATTCTCGATCAACAGCGATGGGGGACCATGCATGTTGCGAATATAACATTCCAACACCCGATCTACAGACTGTTTAAAAAATTAATTAAAATTGCATAGATCTAAAAAATATTAAATAAATATTGAAAAATTAAAATTAAAAACTTACTATTTTCAATTGCTCGACGGAGATGTGCTTGCTGTCTAGACAAAGTAATTCCCCGGACATTTGTAATACGATAAAAAATTTTAAAACTTTCAAAAAAATATATTAAAAAAATTAAAATTAAAAAAAAGGGCTTTTTTGTAAATATTAAAGGACTATTTCGAAATTTTAGAGAAAATTTGAAGGACAAAAATAGAATTGTGAGAGGAATTTGAGAGAATAATGAGTAAGGATTAAAGTGTGAAAAAAATAAAAGGGTTGGGGGTTTTATAGCTTTTTTTTTTTACCGTTGGGCTCCCAACGGTCAAAAAAAATTTGACCGCTTTTTTTTACCGTTGCAGGCCTAAAGCGCGCCCCTGGGGACGGGGGCGCGCTTTGCTATTGTTTCCCCTCAAAACGCGCTGACGTGGACGCGTTTTGGGAGGAAATTACCCTTTCTCGTAAATATTTTTCAAACCAGTCCTTTTCCGTTATTAAATTATTTTTTTGGTATTATTGGGTGTTTTGCCCTAATAAAATGTAAACATTTATTTACTACTTCCTTTTATTTATTTTTATTACAATTAATCATAAAATTCTTACTAATGTAAATTATTAAATAATGCTTATTAAACTAATTATAAACCCATATTTTATATTTAGAATATTAGAAATTGGCTAAGTACTTCATTGATGTGAAGTTATGCATAGAGTAGAGAAATATTTGATTTCCTTGAGAGATAAATTTAAAGAGGAGAATTTGAAGACATCATTATAAGAAGATTCTCAGGCAAGCAATTTCTTATTGAGTTTCATGTGGATAGAATGAAAAAGAAATGTTTCTTAAGCAATGATGGAATTGGATATACAATGGATGTGTTTGTATTATATGAATTCAAGTCTACTTGGGTAAAGTGAGAGTCTTTTTATCTCAAATACAAAAACTTTTCAAAATATTATTGATTCATAGAGAGAGGTAGTATCGGTGGAAGAATTACTTGAGAAAGTTACAATTACAGTAAATTGAATATGAAAATTATAACTAGTTAATTAAGTCATATCAAGTAGGTTTGGGTACTCAATTTCGATGATTATCAGTTCTCTATTAGAATATCATAAGCAAAGATGAGTTAGTATCGGTTTGTTATTTTTTGTTTGGAAAATTATTTTAAGCAATTCATATTTTCAATGCTATCAGACGTTGAATGAAATCTCTTTACAGATCAGAAAATGAAACTGAGAAGGGTAGAGGAATATGTTCGTGTTGATGGTGGTGAAAATGAAAAAGAAGACAAGGCACATAGTATCGAGCACGATTAGGCATGCATAAATAAAGGAGTAGATATTGATGATCTGTGGAGAGATAGTTGTCAAGAAACAATGGTAAGTGAAACAGTTAATGGAGGTGAAGGAGAGCTTAATACACTAACATTGGATCGATAATTCATAGGCTTCTTTAATTAAACTTGGCCCAAATTGTTTAAAGGTCAATGCAACAAATGACCTCATGACCAAACCCTTGGAGAACGAAAATAGATAAATAGCCTTAAAATTAATGGATTCGATAGTGAAGAGTTGAACCAAAGAAAAATTGAAGAGGACAAGTGTCAATAATTAAAAATAAGGAAAGGGGAGACTACAAGAGATTAAGGATGCGCTTTAATTGAAAGTGACTATAATAATATGATTTTCAATGGTGCCCGAAATGGTGGTTTTGGAACCCTATTTAATAGAAATAGGTACAAGGACTAAATCGTAAAAACTATAAAAATTAATCACTATTGAATTTTTCTAGCTAAAAAGCTTAATTGGAAATGGTTCAAGGGTTTAAATGAAAAATAATACCCTTTTAATTATTATGGACGGTAAGTGCTTGATTTTATAATAAACAAAAGTAAATTTTAAGTTAAAATTTAAGTAAAACATAATAAAAATAAAAGAAAAAGGTCATCTTCAACCTTATTTCTTTCTTTCACCATTCGAACACTTTAAAAGAGGGAGGAATAGCCATTGTTTGATTGAAGCTTTCGGCCCTTGCATGTAAGTGGTTCTAAACCCCGTTTTTAGTAAATTTTATATTTTTGAGATTGTTGTAGTTTAATCTAGCTAACCTGGGTATTAAATCGTAAAACTGTTTACTGTTAGAGTATTAAACAGTTTTACATTGATTATTTCTGAAGCTTTTTATGTTAAATAGCTTGGTTGTAGGCTTATATTTGATTATGGGCTAAATTGTAAATTGAAATTGGTTAGTTTTGAGTTTAGTGACTAAAATGAAAATAATTTGAAATTAGCATGAACTTTCTTTAATAGTAGATAATAGAGGGCTGTAGGAGGATAAAATTGAAAACAAATTGAAAAGTGAAACTTAAACGTGAAAGATATGATAATTTTGATTTTGGGAACTAAATTGAAAAAAATAAAAAACTTTAGGGAAATTATGCAAAATAAAATTAAGTTTTCATATGGCTTGAATAAAATGTTATAAGGTAATTGGCATTGATATTTTGAAATGAATTGTTGTATAGATTAAGAATTGAATCAACAAGTTTTTTGTACCCGATAAGTTCATATGGTGTAGTTATATTTATAAATGTATTAAATATGCTTAAAGAATGAGTTTTTTGTTATAAAAATTGTATTTTGAAATGTGTTCAAAATGTTACAAAAGGGTGAGAAAGGATTGAATTATAAAGAGTTGTTCTAAATGTGTATCGAGCTCAGATGAACATAGGATAGTATACAATTGGCATGCCAATAGGGGTAGTTGTGCACTTTTATGGGATTTGCACTACGGTGCCTATTGATTCACACTCTGGTACCTACTGCTTAGCACTTCAGTGCCTATTGCTATAGCATTTCGATGCCTGTTGGTGTTGTGTAGTCACCTGCGTATATGCTATTATGATTCATCAGGCTAATGGTTTTAAAGGAAATGGATTGTTTGATTCAATATAGTGACTAGAAGTGAACATGTTTATACGGTTATATGTGTTCCTATGTTTTATTTGAGCAAATGATGTATTCATTTGATAGTTTTGATGAAATGATACTGAATTGAATTGTATGAGTGAATTGATAGACTATATAGCTGTATATGAAATACTCACTTTACAGTTGTGATATGTTGTGACAATAAACTTAGTTAAACTTGATATTTTGATGTGTTTAATTATGAAATGAGGTAAGTTTACTGTTTTAACACCTCTAAGCTTAGTAAGCATATATAATGCTTGCCTTCTTATATTTTCTTGTCTTGTAGTTGTATTTTGTGGAACGTGAAGATCGGTTCAACTCGAAGCTCACACTATCTAGTCTTCGATTCGGTAGTCTTTTATTTGTTCTCGATTCAGTTATGTGGCATGTATATAGGAAATGGTATGCACATATGTGAATCCTTAATACATGGAGTATTGAATCATGAATGTGGTTTGGAGTTTTGGAATGGCTAGATGTTTCATAATTTTATGATATAGTTGATAATGTTTCAAGCTATGAAGGAAGCATGTGTGTAACAAAGTTGATATTAGAGTGCTTCAATACGTGATACTTGTATATATGCCTTATTATGTTTGGATGTCATCTTGAATGGTGCTAGTTTTGAACCTTATATAATGCTTAACTTTGATGGTAAATGTGTTGTGTATTAAAATGTACACTTTAGCATGTTGTTAGGTAATGGATAAAGCATACATGACATATTTGATTATGATTTAGTTAAGATTGGAATATGAAAGATGAAAGGTAAGCTATATTTGAGTAGTTGATGAACACATAAATTGATAAGCTTAGCAAAATGCCCATTTCATACAGGATAGCTTGAATGGTTTTGTGGTTGGTTAATTGGATATGTTGGTATGCATTTAAGTTGGTTTTGTGCAGGTTTGAATGGCCAAATATGCATCATTTGAGCATATGGTTTGGCTTGGCACGAAATAGGTACTAAATGGTCTTATTTTACCAAAAACAGAGTCCTCGTCGCAACGTGAAATTCTTCTCGTCACAATGTTGGCCAATAGCCTATGACATCCCAACGTCAAGTGGTTCGATGTCGTGACATGACTTACTGTCTAGTGACATCATGATGTAGGAATGGCTCGTCATGACGCGAAGCCTAAATTTTCCAAACTTTGTAATTTGGTTCTAATTCATGCTCGAGTCATCAATAGAGCTTCTGTAAGCTCGATTTAGTCTCGATTTCTATTTGAATGACATCATTTGATCACGATTGAGATACGAGTGATTATTACATGATTATTCTAATGTTTTTAGTTCCAATTACAGTAGTAACATCTCGTAACTCAGTCTGACGACCAGATCGAGTAAGGTATGTTACAGTGACTATCATAAACTTGATAATATAAGGAAATAATATAAAAATGAGAGAAGTAAAATCGTCTATTAAAAGAATGAAAAATACATGAATGAGTTTTATTAATTCTAATATTCAAAATCATAAGAGAAACTTGTGCAAAAACACAGAAGCGTGGAGGGTCAGCAAACTCAACAAATTATTGGTGATATGTGATAACCAAGTAATCATCAACGAATTGGTTTGTAACACCCTAAACTTGGCCTAGAAGTTATGACTGGATATTGAGGAATTACATACACTTGTTTAGAAGTTTTTGTTTTAATCAAAATCAATGTGCGTTTCGAAAGCATAAAATTTGGCAAAACTGTCACAAATGTTTAGAAAAACCTGTTAATTATGACTCCTATTTTAGTCAAATTCAAGAAGTAATCTCCTAGTTAAACACTGTTTATTTGTTTCAATCAAACACTGATTAGTTTAGATTATTTTATTATTATTTGACCTATGGATTTAGCCTATAAATAGGCTCTTTTACAACCTTAGAAAATACACCCATTAGAGATTAGAACTCATAACACATTTAGAGAATTTTGTGTTTACGTTTTGAGGGTTCTTTATTTTTGGGTTTTCGGGGTTTAGTTTTTATCTCCATCTTTTGTACTCTTCATTCTGTTGCCATTATAGTAAAATTATCTTTGCTTTCCACGTTAAATTTGTGTGTTCAATTTCTCAATTTCTTCTACTATTTTAACTTGTTCGTTGCTTAATCGGGACGATCCTAACAAGTGGTATCAAGAGCTAGTTCAATTTTCATAGATCACCCCATTCGGATATGGCACAACAAGGTTTGAAATTGAGAAGTTCGATGGTGAGACAAATTTCAATCATGTGGCAAGTTCGGATGATGGCAATTCTAGTTCAATCCGGTTTGAAAAAGGTTGTTCTGGAAAAAAGTCCGAGAATCTAAATAAAACAGAATGGGAAGAGCTTGATGAAAGGCTTTGTCTGCGCAATCCGATTGTGCCTCGCGAATACGGTATTGCGGGAGGTATTAATGGAGAAGACCCCATCCGCCTTATGGAAAAGGTTAGAAACTCTTTATGCGACTAAGTCTCTGGCTAACCGTTTAGTGTTGAAACAACGTCTATTTACGTTTCGCATGAACGAAGGTGAGTTTTTTAGAGATACATTAGTCAATTCATTACTCTTTTAAATGATTTAAAGAATGTTGAGGTTCATATTGACGATGAAGATCGGGCTATGCTATTATTGTGCTCTTTACCCCTTCATACAAAGTCTTTCGGGAGACCACGATTTATGGCGAGGCAAACTCGTTCGAAGATGTGAAGGGTAATTTGTTGAGTAGAGACAAACTCGACAATGAGCTTCATTTTGATAGCAAGGCAGATAGGCAAGCTTCCGTTTTGATAGCATCAAAGAAACGAGACAAAAGGTGTCGCTATTGTAAAAAGTTAGGTCACGTCAAAGCAGATTGCTATAAACTGCAAAAGAAAAGAGTCTGCTTGAGAGTAACGAGGAAGATGTAGGCTGGTGCTAATTTGGCCGATGAAAGCGGTGATGATTTCTTGTTAGTGTCAACGGCGATAACTCCAAGCTCACATCCGAGTGGATCCTAGATTCGGAGATGTTCTTTCCACATGTGTCCCAATAGAGAATGGTTCTCCACATACGATTCGATTGAAGGTGGAGTTGTGTGCATGGGAAACGATTCATCTAGTAAGGTAATTGGAATTGATACTTTGTTAAAATTAGGATACACGATGGGACAATTAGGACAATCTTAGATGTCAGGTATGTACCTGATTTACGAAAAAATCTCATCTCCTTGAGTATTTTAGACTTGAAAGGATGTAGAATCAACATCGAGTCGAGCGGCATTAAAGTATCTCGTGGAGCTCTCGTTTTGTTAAAAGGTAAAAGAACTGGCAGTCTTTATGTTCTGAAGGTTACGATGCGGTGAAATCGGGCGTCCTCAAATGCATTCTGAGCCAAGTCAACTCATTTAGAGCGGAGGCAACTTGGTCATAGGAGGGAAAAAGGTATGACCATTTCGTTAAAGAGAGGTTCTCTTTTGAATGCAGGTTTTGAAAAGTTAGGGCACTGTGTTCGTGAAAATCAAACCGGGGTTAGTTTTGATTTGGCACTGTACAAGTCGAAGGCTAGAAGTCTTCCAGCTTCTAAGCATAGAATCGACTCAGTTAATTCCCTGCATGGTTCAAGATAGCCTCGTGGCGGGCTTTGGCAAATATGGCATTGTGGAAATATGAGTCAAGGTGGAGATTTGTTAATTATGACTCCTATTTTAGTCAAATTCAAGAAGTAATCTCCTAGTTAAACTCTGTTTATTTGTTTCAATCAAACACTAATTAGTTTAGATTATTTTATTATTATTTGACCTATGGATTTAGCCTATAAATAGGCTCTTTTACAACCTTAGAAAATACACCCATTAGAGATTAGAACTCATAACACATTTAGAGAATTTTGTGTTTACGTTTTGAGGGTTCTTTATTTTCGGGTTTTCGGGTTTAGTTTTTATCTCCATCTTTTGTACTCTTCATTCTGTTGCCATTATAGTAAAATTATCTTTGCCCGTGGTTTTTTATCCTCTTTGGAAGAGTTTTTCCACGTTAAATTTGTGTGTTCAATTTCTCAATTTCTTCTACTATTTTAACTTGTTCGTTGCTTAATCGGGACGATCCTAACAAAACCAAAGTCTAGAAACACTTATTTAAAACCCAGAATCTAAATTCGAAATCATGTGTTTTAAAAGTTTTAATGTTGGTAGATCGTTTCCAGTACTAAGACAAACATTCGTTAAAAACCATTTGATTATTTACAGAAAAACACTTAAGTGATTACTAAATCTTTGCAGCAGAAATTTCCAAAGTTTTTATTTCGAAAAATTGAATTTTTAGTTTGATAAATCATACGATTTTGCAATTTAACGTTAAAATACCAAAATCCAACAAACAGCGTAAAAACCAAAAACAAAGCCCAAAACAAATTTACAGTCCAAAATAATTAAAACATAAACCAACTTATATATTTAACCAGTAAACAATTCGAGCTCCCACACGCCATCCGATCCTGAATTAGCTGATTACCTGAAAGGTCAAAAACAGAAGGGTGAGTTATAAAGCTCAGTGTGTAACTAAACTCAAACAGAGAATACAAATAACACAATAATCAAATCGTAGAATCGCAAATAATCTCATATCAACCAATTGAGCAAAACTAGGAATGCATGCTTATGCCAATGCAGTACTTTTCAGAAAACAAAATGCAAATTTTTCAAAAAACTTCCTACCCAACTCCGCTACACACCAAATAGAGTTCCCTAGAACTCGTTCATCCAATCACACCAATAGATAATTGTGGTCAATGCCACCAGAGTTGTAGTTAAAATTGTCAGATCGAGTATATGTGGTCAAACCACTATATTATAGCGAAGTTGCCTGAACAAATGTATGTGGTAGAACCATAATAATTGCAAATAAGCTGCTAGACAGAAATGTAGATAAACCACTAGATAATGTAGATCATTAAACTATCAAAACTTCTTCCTTTCTATATTATCCCAAACCCCATGTAATGTGACATGGTATGCATATACTGAATCAGAATGAAAAGCATGTAAGACATGCAGTCGTACAATATCATAAATTAGAAAGCATGGCATTCCATGCTTTAGCAGAACAAACGTATCACAAATTCAACATAAAAAAATAAATTTCGCCATAACGCCACATGCATGGTCATATAGCAAAATCAAAAGATACACAAATTTAATAGATTCAGACATCATATGCTTATACCCAACATAACAAAATGAAAACATACCATCAAAATTGACATAACACAAATCATACATATACAATTTGCATACCTTAAACACATCACATATAGAAGCATATTAACAGTTACCTTGTTTTCAAGTCTTATTAAGCAGTGTGGGCCCTACGAAAAGTCTAATTACAACTCATAGATCAAAACGGGCCTAGATGGAAATTTTGAAAAAATAGGCCTACACGACCCAACTGGCCAACCCGTGTGCCCCATATGGCTTTACACACCCGTATGGCCCACACGACCCAATTGACCAAGACCGTGTGTTTTACACGGTCGTGTGGCGTTGATAGTCCACTTTTCAGCTTCGCATCGTTCGCTGTTTTTTGGGTTTTTCATTACACACCTTACTCTCTTTTTTATGTCGACACACCATAATAATTCCATAACCTAAAATCAGTGATTTAAATGACCCAATTTAGTAACAAAACACTAAATCGAAACAAAAAATTCAGACATAACCGTTAATAATTGGCCTCAACAAACCAAATCAGTCCCCAATCGAAAGCATTAATCACTTACCCAATCGAATAGTAGCCCACCAACAAATTCTAGATCGCAAGAGGGTTAGACGTTTCGCAAACTTCACCCAGAAAACCAGTCCTATTACTAATGAGGTTCATAACACGGTAAATCATCATATGAGTGCAAAGAACTAACAAAACCTTAACATCGAAAAAACCTCAATACTTACGTCATGATTTAAATTCAAATAATCTCTTTGGGATATCTCGCTTCTGATCACTCCAAGAACAACAGTATAAAAACGAAAACAATAACAAACATAATAGAACAAAAGGCAAAAAATGGAAAAATAGAGAAAAAAGAAAGAAAGAAGAAATTGACAGAAAGGGAAAAGTGGAACGGCAGAGAAAGAGGGAGGGAAGAATGTGAAAACGTGAAAAGTAAGTGGGAGAGTTTTGGGAATAGTTTTCAAAAATGATTTTCAATTAAATCACCCATATCCCCACTAACACACCTTACCACTAAACCAACAATCTCATTTTATCATCAATTGAGTGAAAATAATATATACAAGCTATAAGTTCAAAGATAGGGGTTGAGACAAAATTAACAAAAAAAATTCAAAAGAAAGGTTTTGAACACATGATTTTAAGCACACATAACTAACACTTAGTCACCACAACCAACTAATTAACCTGAAAAAACTTTCACAACTTTAATTCAAAAACAGAACGTGACCACTCTTAGTTTCACTAACCCAATTTTTTCTAACCCGGTTTTTGAAATGTGACATGGTTACTCTTGAAACCAAGGATGTAATTTAGGAATTTGAGCATGATATTTTCAAAGCTAATGTTTGGTGTTAAATTGAGAGATCATGAGATTCTTTCTTTGAATATTAGAGTGTAAATAATGATACTAAATTAAATGTTTCATAAAGGTGGTTTCTCGTTTTCTCAATCTACGTTTGACATAGAATGAAACAAAAGATATAAATGGCTTATTTAATAATAAGGAAAAATCTTATTCAATACATGTGTTAGAATAGTTATACATAAAATAAAAAATAATTAGTATAAAAATAAAACCTCTTCAAACAAAGTAAAAAAAAAAGGCCTTTTCTTTTGCCACAAATAAATTAAGTGAGTGATTAAAAATTATCAATTGTAATTAATTTATTACTAACTTATATGCTAAAACATATAAAAATAATAATACTCGTACTAAATATACATAAAAATATAAATAGTGAAATTAAATTAAATGTTTCATGAAAGTGATTCTTTCTTTTCTCTATCTATGCTTGATGTGAAATCAAACAAAAGATATAAAAGATTGGACTGATGAGGAGGATTTCAAATTATTTTTCAGTGACAATGATAAAGTTAGAAGATTAATCATCGACTGGGATAAAGAATTTAATATTGTTGAGCACAACAAATTGTTGTTAAAGGGAGGTGGATGCAAGAAAATTTCGATATTGTGGTGGTTTATGTATATGCATGGTATGATATTAGTGAGCAAAACAACTACCGATATGAGTCAATATAAATTGATGTTGATCGAAATGAATTGAAATACGTAAAAAAATTTGATTAAAACAGAATTTATGAGGTATTTTGTATTTTCTCATGTTACGATTTTAATGGAATGTGATTGGTGAGAATGTTATTTTATAACGTTTAGTATACATGTGAAAGTATTGATTAAAACTTTGGGAAAGTTACATTATCATGTTTAGTTCGACAAACACATTCATAAGAATATAATGATAATTTACGAAATTACTTTTATTAAATAAAAAATAATATTAATGTATTTAATGTTTTACAATAAATTTTATTATTAGCAATTATTTGAATTAAATATTAAATAATAATGTTTTAATTAGCCATTTTTAAAATTATCATTTTAATTTATAATTTTGATTGACAGTAAAACCATTTCAAATTTATGATATGTATTTTGTGAATATAACCATACATATATTGAAACATGTATGGAGACCAGTGGCAAAATTAAGGGGCAGACAGGGGCCCCAGCCCCCCTAAAATGAATTTTTTTTATATGGCCTCTTTAAAATTTTTAAAAATTTAAATTAGTAAAGATAAAATTACATTTTGTCCTCTTTAAAATATAAAAATTTAATTTAATCCTTTAAAAATTATAATGATATAGTCTATTAAAATGGTGAAATTACATTTTTCTATTGTAAAAATTACAATTTAATTTTGGCCCCCTAATGATAACTTTTTTCCTATCTTTATATAGTCTATTATAAAAATAAAAATTTCTCTATCGTAAAAAAAAAAAAAAAAAAAAAAAAAAAAACTACTTCCAAAGATTAAATTGAAGCAACAAAGAAAATGTTAGAAATAAGAGGGAGCATGCAACAATTTCTTTTTTATGCTTAACAGATTAATACCCTAAACTAAAATAATATAAGAATAATTTTGTCTTAATATATACTTTTTAACTTTTCATCGGCATGAGAATGAGGATCATATTATAATGTTTATAGAAAAGTAACTCTCAAGAAAAAATAAAATTTAATATATCAAGCGTTGAACTTACTTTTAAACTAATTAAACTTTTAAGAAGATGATCATTATTTTCATACTATAATACTTTAAATTATTTGATAGCAATTTAAGATCGAAAGAAGCTGCAAGGTCCGCATTGATAGATACCGACCACCATGACCTTGGGCAACATTAGGGCCACGTTTGGTTGGGGGGAATAGAATAGCCATTCCCTCCTTATTCTTGGATGAACAGTTAAGCTATAGTTTGCTTCACTGTTTTCTTCATTCGGCGAATGGCTATTCCTCTCCTATTCATCTGATTTATCAAATCATCATTCGGTAAAAGGGGCTAAGAATAGCTTATTCAACAACGGACGTAATAGCAAAATTTCCCCCAGACAATTTTACCCTGTATTTGTTCACCCATCGTTCGTCAATTTCGTCGTTGTTGTAAAAGCGGTGCCTCCGTCGATTCTGTCATTGAGAACCGTGGATTCATCTCTGACTCGTTCCCTGCCTTCGCAAAGCTACCTCATTTCCCTTGTAAGAACCTCTGTAAGTTCCCTTTTTTTCTTCCTCTTCTTGTTTTATAATTTCAACTATGTTTGTATTATTGGTTTTGTTTTTCCTCATTTCTTTTGAATTTTTTTCAATTACCATTGTTATAAGAATGACCCAGAAGAATATTGAGAAATCTAGTTCACATTAAGTAATGATTTTCCATAATTTTCTTGAATTTTGAAGAAAATGGAATTTTTTTTAGTTGCAAAGATTGAAGTTTGGGGATAGGGTTACAAATTGTAGATTTTGGTATTGAGATTTTTTTCATTAACCAACTAGTTAAATCCAGATGATAAAACTTGTAACAGCCTAATTTCGGTGAAATCGGAACAGTGGTTTCGGGACCACAAATTCGAGCCAAAAATAAAATTTATTTTAATATTATTTTATGATTTGAATTATTATAGGAAGGTTATATGAAAATTCCGATACAAAAATTTTATCAATTGCATGCTTAATTAGGGAAAGGACTAAATTGCATAAAATGTAAAAGTTGTCTTCTAGTAGTTATAAGTATCAAATAGCTATAGAATTCAAAACTTACGGCCCTTATATGGTAATTAGACCATTGAAGAAAAGTTAGTAGGTAATTTAGTGACTCATCCATGGAAAAATTAGAAATGGGCAAGGACTAAATTGGAAATCACTAAAATTAAAAAATGACAAATAATTAAACATCTTTTTATTCATCTTCTTCCCCAACATTTCTATGGAAACCCTAGGAGAGAGGAAGACAACTTTTCAAGCTCAAAAAGGTATGAAATCAAGTCCCGTTTTTAGTAATTTTTATATTTTTAGAATCGAGATAGTCTAATCTTTCTATTTAGGGGATTTATTTGAAAAGTTAAGGTATGAAATTTGGGTCATGGATGAATATGTTAAAAATTAGAAATTTATGGTAGAAAATGAAAAGTTGTTGGTAGATAAACAACTTTTACAAAGCATTTTTTGATGAAAACTCGGTTTAGGGACTAAAATGAAAATTGGGTAAAACCCATAAAAAATGCTGAAATTTGAGAAATGCGGGTGCTTTAAAAGTTGTACATAAATTTCAGCTAGGCTTGGAAAGAGGGTTAAATTCCATGAATTTCATTTTCCGAGCCTAAGGACGAAATTGGAATTTATGAAAAGTATAGGGGTAAAATGGTAATTTTGCTTAAGATGTAATTGAGTGTAGTTGTCTATGAAATGAGATAAATTGATACGTAAATTTTTTTATATAGACCCGGAAAGACCAACTACTGAACTAGATCGAGGGAAACAAAAGGTTTTGGATTAGTTGAAATTCAAATACGAACAATTGTCAAGGTAAGTTCATGTAACCTAAATATGTATGTTAAGGTGCTTGAATTGAATTGTATGTTTGTGATGATATGCATGTGAAGATATATATTATGAAATGACCACAAATTAGAAAATGATGATAAAATGTTATGTCCCGGTTGAATGTTGATATTCGATGGAATAAGGTGATTTCTCGAAAAGAGTATAATACTACATATGTTGCAGATAGGATTTAGCCCGAAAAGGTAATCCTGAAATAAGCCCTCTCAAGCATATGTTATAGATTGGATTTAGCCCGAACGGGTAATCCAAATCAAGCTTTTTAAAGCATATGCTACAGAAAGGATTTAGCCTGGACTGGTGATCCTGTTATAAAATATGTGGCTTGAAAGTGTGCTTTATGATCATGTGCCAAATGGATATTTTTGAACATGAATTAACGGATAGATGATATGTATACTTTGTGTATACTACCCGTATGTCCATCGGAATTTCAATAATTCAACGGGAATGATTCTTGAAATATGAAAAGGTGAAACTAAATAGAAGTTCATAATGCGATGAGCTCATCTATGTTTACTTGATATTCATATGATGTTATGTGCTAACTTGTTTGATTAAGTGTATATGTTTAGGTAAATTTACCCAAAAATTTTGGATGGTATGATTAAGTATGCTTGTATGAATAAATATAACTTGTAAGTTTAATTCCCGTTATACGAACTTACTAAGCATGAAAATGCTTACCTCATTTAATTTTCTTTGTTTTATAGTGCTCGTAAGCTCGCGAAGGTTGGAGGTCAGTCGAAGCATCAATCACACTATCCACGATCTCATTTTGGTATAAATAGAAATCTCATTTTTGGTATAATGGCATGTATAGGCTCATTGGCCAAATGATGGCTTGTAAGTGATGTTTTGTAATCTAGCCATTGGAATGGCTAGTGATGTTTTACTTAGCATGTTTATAAAGTTATCCTATGATTAAATTCCTATGTGCGAAGTTGGTTGATTGGATTATGCTTAAGGTATATGTTCACTAAAAATAAAATTATAAACATGAATTATATGTGATAATATACCATGCTAGGTACTAGAATTGGCTTGGTTTTAATGTTTGGATTGGTGGATATATGTTAGTGAGTTTTGATGCAGGAAAGAGGTAAGTTTTAGGTGACAAATGAGGCTAGGAAATGACTTTATTTTGTCCACACGGGTAGACACACGGCTTGTCCCATGGGCATGTGGTCCGGCCGTGTGTCCCCTGCATCTTAAAAATGAGAAATAGAATGCTCAGAATTAAGCACACGGGTAGAGACATGGGTGTGTGTCTCAACCGTGTGTGCTATACGGCTTAGCATACGGGCGGTGGCATGGCCGTGTGCACAAGTTAGAGAGTTACACGAGGTCGAACATGGCCTGTAGCACAGGCATGTCCTAAGGTCACACGGGCGTGTCCCTTGGACCACAAGGGCGTGTGAGCCCTGCACCTTAGAAAAATTTTGAAATTTCGCAAAAATTTCTTAGAGTTTTCGATTTAGTCCCGACTCAATTCTAATGCTTATATTGGGCCTCAATGGTCCATTTAAGGGACGATATGATTGATTTCAGATATGAATAGTATTTTTACTTGATTTATCTATGATGGTTCTGTAAACTCCAGTAATACTCCGTAATCCTGTTCTGACAACGGATACAGGTATGGGTGTTACAAAACTGGTATTTTGTGATGGATATGATGCGCATAATCTGGTTTTTTTTGTGTGTCTATGTACTTATCTTGTATATCTTTTTCATTAATGTTTTTTTTCCCCTCTGGATAAATTTGTTACTTCTATATATTACTGACATCTTTATCCTTCTTGTTACTAATTTTCCCGATGTTTTTAATTTGCATGCAGTTTAAATTGGATATAATAAGTTGCATTTTGTGTTATTTAAGGAATGAGATTGCATACTCTTCCCATTGTTTATCCTAAAATTTTGGGTAAAAGTTTATACTAATTAATTTTATTATTTCAAAAAATATTAGTTAATAGAGTTGTTCATGCTGCTGTTGGCCGATTTTTGCCTTTTGATTCTGGTTCTGAAGAACACATGAACCCCGTGCTAGTTAGGGATGATTTGTCTCATGCTATGCATGAGTTCCTTCTAGTTGCCATAGGTGACATAACTAAATCAGCTCTTGATGTTGGTCGCTCTGGTTGGGACAATGTTGGTGGTCTCAATGACATTCGGGCTTCTAAATTTCCTATGATTATATTTAATCAATATTTGGATTATCTTCTAATGTAATCCAGAATGTGAACTTACTTGTATCTATTGTCCCCAGCGTGCTTATCTTTTTTATTCATGTGAAGAGAATATGATAAAAAAAACCTGTACCTTTTGTACTATTAATACTTTATTCCAAAGGCATTGTAATACTTTCTTTTGATAGACTTAGTCTGGTTTGTAAAAAGATGTATGACAGTTTAGGTTCCCAAGTAGAATCTTGGTACGAGCTGATTTGAATGTTGTTATGCTTTCTCACCCTGCAGTTGTTGCTTTGATCTTGGTACGAGCTGATTTGAATGCTGTTATACTTTCTCAATATTGTTCCAGGTTCGAGATATTTTCTCTAAAGCAGCTGCTGTTGCGCCTTGCCTCCTCTTTTTTGATGAATTTGATTCCATTGCCCCTAAAAGAGGACATGACAACACTAGAGTAGCTAATCGAGTTGTCAAACAAGTTAGTATCTTTTTGCTTGCTGCATTTTATTATTTTGCCTTAACTTTTGATGTCTTTCTTATTGTTAGTTTGCTTTCAAATAGTTCCTTACTGAAATAGATGATGTTGAAGTTTTGACTGGTGTATTTATGTTTGCTGCAACAAGGTTAATTCTCCTGGAATCTAATTGTATTATTTTGCTAATATCTATTCTTAATCTTCGATTAATCCCCACAATGTTGAGTTTGGTTCATTATTATCTTCATGTGATCGATTTTGACATGAAATACATACCCAAATAAGATAGCTTTTCAAGTAGCACAAAATTTTAACCACATGTATCAACTTTGTTATCAGGATTAAGTTGTCAATGTTGGATTTTTATGTACATCTGTCACTGATTTACTAAAAAAATTTAAAAAAAAATTCGTATATTTGGAGAAATAACTTGTATATTCGTGTCCAAATATGTGTAGAACATAAATGAACAATCCAAGCAGCATAATATAGCGTAATGTGATTTGCTATATATCTTAAACTAGAAACTACCTCGATCAAATGTTTTAGTGTTACTTTCCTTTGTAAGACTTTGTTTTTGCACATATAATGTAGTTGCCATTGGCCAATGATGTCGATTTAGACGCCATAGCATATATGGCAGGATTTAGCGAAGCTGATCTCCAAGCTATTCTCTCAGATGCACAGCTTGCTACAATTCATGAACATTTGAGTAGCGTGAATAACAATGAGCCTGAAAAAATGCCGGTCATATCCGATACTGTTCTGAAGTCTATTGCTTCCAAGGCAAGACCATCAGTTTCAGAAGCCAAAAAATAGATATTGTATGGAATCTACAGTTAGTTTCTAGATTCAAAGTGATCTGCAGCCGCACAGGTCTTTGTCCCTTACATACTAAATTCCCTTATATTTGCAGCTTCTCACGTTAGCCACTCGTTGAACTGAATAAAATTGAAAATTTTCATGCAATCAAGGGACGCAAAAGGCAAGAGGGCAACTCAGGTTCGAGATATTTTCTCTAAAGCAGCAGCTGCTGTAATGGCCTGAATTTTCAATGGTGTCGGAATGGTGATTCGAGATCACTAAATCCGGCAAGTGAGTAGAAAATATTATTAATTTAGTGAGTATAAGTTAAATGTGAAGTTAGGAAAATTTTTGAAATAGTGAATAGTGTACTAGAAATAAATATTAAAATAATTAGAATCGAAAACGAGGTATCGAGACCTCAGAGATTTTTAACCGAGCCATAAATATTTTTATAAATATTTATGGAGTGCTAATAAGTTAGTATTAAAGTTAGTAGTAAAGTTTCGTCAATAAATTTTAAAGTTCCGATAGTTAATTGAACAAAAAAAGGACTAAATTGTAACAAATGTAAAATTATGGAAAATGATTAAATAGCTTAAATGATAAAAGAAAGAGGGCTTAAATGAAAATAGACCCAAGGTCTATTTGGGCTGGACGGAAAAGCATGAAATCAGCAAGAAAATAAGGAAAATTAAGGGCAAAATTGGAATATTACAAAATTTACTTAATAAAGCTAGGATTAAAGTGGAATTATCTAGATTTCTTTTTATTTTTCTGCATTCATATCAGCAAAAACACCATAGAAGGGTTTCCTTAAGCTGGTTTTTCATATTTTTACTGCAAGTAAGTTCAATTCTTGATTATTTCTTGAAATTTTTGTGTTTTTGTGACTTTTACAACTAGGTCCACTTGTTGAATTCATTAGTTTTTGATTCTATGAAAGAAATTGAAAGTTTCTATGAATATGTGCTGGAAATATATGATGATTTAGCATGGAATTAGATATTTAAATTGTTTATATGCCGATTTTATTGAAAGAATTGAATAGAAAGTGAATGTTTGGGACCTAAATTGTAAAAGAGTTTGAAGTTAGGGTTTTATGTGGAAATTCTGAATTTCAATAGTTGTGAAATAACTTATAATGTCTAGGTAAAGTATTAATTGAGAAAAAATAGCTTAATTGAGGGGTTAATTGAGCACGGACTGCATTGTATGAATTGTGAAATTTGGGGCAAAATGGAAATTAACATTTTGCACTAAAACAGTTTTAGACAGCAGCAATAGTCTAAATTTGAAAAATCACCAAAAATTGTGGTAATCTAATTAGAGGATGAATAAAATATGAAATTAAAGCTTATTGAATCTAGTTTCTCGTAGAAGAAACGGTGTAAGTAACGAAAATTTAAATCATGAGATATAATAAATTTTGTGAGATAAGGTCAGAATGATTTCGGGTTCCCCTGTTCTGATTTTGAAAAATCATCACAAATTGGAGAAAAATAATTAGGGACTTAAATTTATATATTTAAAATCATGAATGAGCATATTTTCAAATGAAACAAACGGGAACATTATCCGAATCCCGTACAAGGAGATAATTAATTTTTAGTGAAAAAGGATCGAAACTGTCAAACAGCAGAACAAGGGTGACTTTAAAGAATAAACTGTACTTATTGGCTAAACCAAAAATTCTAAAAATTTTATGGTATTAAGATATGTGAGTCTAATTTCAAGAAAAATTATAGGATCCTAATTTGGACTTCTGTAGCTCAAGATAAAAATAATTTAGTGACTATGACACGAATGGATAGCATTGAATATACATAAGTAAATAGTGAAATTATAGATAATGTTACTTATAAGCGGGTTATAAACATTATGGATGTGAAATAGTGTGAAGGTGAAGTCAATATTGATAAGTGAATGATTTTACAATCATAGATCGAGAACCCGAAGCAAGTCGAGGAAAAGAAAAAGTAGTTGATTAGTCCCTAAACTTTCACAAATTTTACAAATCGACCCAGGTAAGTTCATATAGCTGAATTATATAATGTATGATTAGATATATTTGTTGTTGAATTGAGAATAAAATAACAATGCGAAAACTGAATAAATGATCAAATTGAGCGGAACGTCGAATTTGAGTACTTCTGATCAGTGAAAAGTGATCAATCGTAGCTTTAGTTATACTTCTCTGATCAGTGACAAGTGATAAGTGGTAGCTTTAACTACACTTATCTAATCAGTGACAAGTGATAAATGTGATCCGTGTAAGACCGTGGCAGGGTTATGGCTTCGGAAAGTGATAAGTGATCATACGCAAGACCATAGTTATACTATGGCAAAGTGAAAGTGAAGTACTCAATTTTCTGTAACCGTTCCCTAATTTGATTAAGGATGGTAAGTGACAAATGGGCGCCAAAGAGTTAAAGTAAATGGATAAGTGGTAGTGAGTTTATACAAGAGGACTCAGCAATGATTGTGGTTGACAGGTGAACTTAGTAATTATGTATAATGCATAAGTGTATGAATGTTTGGTAAGATTTATGTTTTATGCCTATGAACTTACTAAGTTTCTATAAGCTTACTTGAGTGTATTCAATGTCTCTTGTAGATTGACGAGAAAATATACGGAGGATCGGATCAACACTGAGGATCACACTATCCAGATTATCTCCGGTAGCTTTTGTAAATTTCCTTTTTGATTAATATGGCATGTACATGGTTTGATGATTATATAAATGCCAAAACTTGTTTAATGAATATGTATTAAAGTAAAGAGTGATGAATATGCTAAATGGTATAATTATAATAGAAGTATGATTTGGTATCAAATTGATTGAAATAGATTGGATTGGTCTTGGTTTTAAAATTGCAGAGCATGTTGGATATTTATAAAAGGATTATATTGAGTTCATAAAAAAATATTTGGGACTTTGCGAAAAATTTCCTATGGTTTCGATTTAATCTCCGTTTGGTCCCAAAGTATGTTTTGGGCCTTTAAAGCCCATCTAAAGGACGTCATGTCATGTTTCGGTAAATGAATAGTAATAAACTCGTAATAACGGAAAATTAATTCGGTAAACTCTGGTAATACCTCATACCCTATTCCGGCGATGAATACTGGTAGGGGGTGTTACAGCTGCTGCACCTTGCCTCCTCTTTTTTGATGAATTTGATTGAAACAAAATGGGAAATCCAGTTTATATACATATATTACATGGTAGAGATTAAGCATCGTGAAAATCTAACCAGCTAACCAACAAACCAAATTATGAATTATTGCAAACTTCTACTTGGTGGGAAGATGACGTTGAATTGGAGGTATCATCCGCATGGCGTGGTTGAGTAGTCGAATGATAGCTAAACACAATGATACATCTCGCACAAAAATGGCGAAATTCGATGATGCACAAAAATAAATTTTCCTTATAGATTTCTTTTAAACCTTTTCGTTTACATTTTCCTGTAACCAAGACCCTTCTTTACATGAATCAGAGTAAGTAACATAGAATTTGTTTTCTGTGTTTCTTGTTATCTCCTTGATTCAGATACTAATGAAGAAGAAAAGTAAAATTAAAGTTGTTCATATCGGTTGTTGATAAACTGCAATATATGTAATGTTAAATTTGAATTTTCTTTTCTAATGAAACAACATTTTATGTCATAAACTTGACCTCCTATTCTAGCATGTGTAGTGCAAGTGATTGTGATTTGAAGGTTTAAATATTATAATAAACCATGCAAATGCACTACTCTAACCATGTGTTTGATGTGTGCCAACTATAACGGAGATAACTTGAGAAACACTTGATTCAAATAAAAGTGTATTATTTTAAGATGTAGTAAATAAAATATTTTAAATATTTTAATAAAATTTAATATAAAAATAATTATATTAAGAATGTCATTAAATTATATATTATTTTTATTAAATTACATTTAATAATGATCTTATTAAAATTTAAAAAGAATAATCATCTACTTAAAAAAAATTTTGCTGAGGGTATCCTGGTCATTTTAATTTTTTTTCTTATGCTATTACAAGTCTATTCCATTCAATCAAACACAAGAATACTATTACAGTTGTATTCCATTACATTCAACCAAACAATTGAATTACAACTCTATTCCATTCCAGTGAACCAAACATGCCGTAAGAGTTGATCATGTGATTGAAGTCATAAATATGAATCACACATTCTATTTGAGTATAACATTTTTTATATAATAATAATTAAGAAAAATTGTGTTTGACTAGAATGTGAAAGTGGAAAAGGGTTACAAGCATAGATCCCATGACTTTAACTCTAATTTACTTCAACACACTAACTTTTTCAATACACCAATGACTTGATCCAATCTTTTAGGGTAAATTATACAAATAGCCACTTGTTTGTCTCAGATTATATTTTAGTTACTTATGTTTAAAATGTTACGTTTTAGTCATTTACGTTAACGTTTTGTTACAAAATAGTTACTCTACTGTTAAATTCTGTTATCTCCCTAATGGCAGTCCTACGTGGCAGTCAAAATTAGTTTTAAATGCCAACTTGGATATTCAGTTGCTCGAATGAAAATAGGTTTTTAAATAAATAAAATTAATTTGGACTGTCACGTAGGACATCCAAGTTGGCATTTAAAACCCACTTGGACTACCACATAGGACTACCATTAGGGAGGTAACAGAGCTTAACGGTAAAGTGACCACTTCGTAACAAAACGATAACGTAAGTGACTAAAACGTATCATTTCAAACATAAGTGATTAAAATGTAATCTGAAAGTGACTATTTTTATAGTTTGCCCATCTTTTTAATGTATGAATGTATAGTGGATAAGCTAATTGAAATTGAAATATTGTTTTTAGAAGAGGAAAAATAAGAGGAATTGAATTCAAGTTCAATCCTTCTTCTTTGAATTAATATCATTAAAAGCCCTTTTTATTCCAATGTAATATTTTCCAGTTCAATTTGCAACAAATAATCACAAAAGAAATGGAAATTTTGAGTTGGTTTAGATTCTTTGAACATGGCAATAGTTGGAAAATTAAGGGCGAAAAAGAAAACAAAAAAAAAGTAAAAAGTAAAAAACCTCTCAAGTTTCTCTCTTTCAATTTCGAAATTGAGTAAATTAGTCCTTCTCAAAAATTTGAAGCAATTTAATTTTTGTCAATTTCAAAAGTGAACAATTAAGGATAATTTAATCACAACGTTAATATCTTCCATCAATTGTACATAAATATGATTGGCATCACAATAAATTTAGCCTTCAATGTTTATATATTTTGTTATTTTAGCCTTAATTATAAAAATTCAACAAATTCAACCTCACCATTTACACATTTAAAGAAATGTTGCGGGATAATTTGTTAAATTAAAATTAAAATAAAAAATATATAAAATTTAAAAACGAAATTTATTATTATACCAATCAAAATCATATACAATTAATAAAAAATATAAACCTCATGATTTATTATTCTTAATCACCAAAATTAAACAGGTATATTTTTACCAAACAAAAAGCAGATTGCAAATATGAGGCGCATGACATTAATAAAGTAAAAGTTGTGAACTTACCTACTCTTTTACTTATCTTATTATTATCTTATTTACTTTTATATGTTTCACCCATTTTCTTAACCTTCTTTCACTTAAAAAATTCGTATACAAGTCATAAAAAAAAATATTAGAAGGTATTTATAGAAGAAGGTCGGGTTGACTTGGCCTTAGTCATTAATGACTCTATTCTATAAGTAAAGATAGTAGAAAAGTGAGTTGTTAGCTCGGAACATAATTAGAGTTAATATGAGATGACTGATGTTACGCTTAAAAAGGTGATGGATCGACAAGTGTTAATAGATGTTTTTCTCTATATATCTTTTAGGATTTTATGGGTTCACTTTATAGTATGGATGGTAAAATTTAAATTGGCTAATAAATTTTGAGTCAATTTAGAATAGATTTTTTTCTTTTGAAATGTGGATGCGGGGCGAAGCAAGGTGGGGTGAATTTTTTTTCTTTTGGATAGTGGAAATGGAGCGGTTATGATAATTGCTTGTCCCATCCTGACCTTCTCTATTATATGAAATTACCATTTTATCCTTATATATATAAATTATTAAAAGGGTAAAAATGTAATAACGTAATCTAGGAAAAATTTATATATTTTATGTTTAAATATTTTTTTAAAGAATTATGTTTTAATATTCACTTAACTTTAAAAAATTAAAAATATTAAAGATAAGTAGTAAAAATTAAATTGAAGTAGAGCATGATGGGGCAGGGATAGATGTATCCAACATCCATAGAGGTTGTAGTGGTTTTCAAATTTATGCATCCATAGTGAAGCGACGCGAATAATAGAGCAGAGTGTGCCAACTGTGAAGCTGTGGTGGATTTAGCAATATTCACCCCTGCTCTGCTCCATTACAATTCCTACTTTATAGTGCTCGGCAAAGTTAAGATTAGGCTTCTAGTGAGGCCAGGCTTTACTAAATTCTATTGTCAAGTGTTGGGTGATGTCAAGTGTTAGGAAATGTATACTAATAAAATGATTTCCATCAAAATTTTTAAACCGGTGTCAAGAACCATGATTGAAACGCGGCAGGCTAAGGCCCCGTTCGTTGCTCCATCTGGGATGGACTTTTTGGGCCAAAAGTACTTTTCAGCAAAAAGTACTACAAAACAAGGGCCAGTGGAGAAAAATTTCCAACTTTTCAGAAGTCTTTTTTCACAGATGAAAACGTCAAAATTTTTAGCTTTTTCCACAGCAGAAGGACTTTTACATGGTGTTTTACTTTTTTATCCATGTTTTATGTCTTCTTCCCAGTAGACGTTGTCCTCTTTTTTTCCCCTTTTCTTTCTCTTATTTTTCCTCTATTCCTCTGGTGAGTTTTCGCTTATCTTCGATCTCTGGTGATTTTTCTTTGTCTGATTATCCTTGCCTTTCTTCTGATTTTTCTTTGTTTTGTCTGATTTTTCTTTGATCCTTGAGATTGGGAAACCCCTGAAGTGAAGCTACTGCCTTTTTTATTTTTTTTCTTCTTCCGTCGACTCCTCCATTTTCTAATCCCTAACAGCCAATTCCTTTCTCCCCTTCTCCACTCCAACACCCATCGGCCACCACCATATCTTTCACCAGTCAGCACCAATGCACCGGCATTAGTTGCCGAATTTGTGAAAATCGACAAGGAATTTTAGAGTTGAGGCATGGAATTTGTTTTCCAATTATTTTATTCTCTAATTTTTCTTCTGTACATTTTAGATGACAAAGTGTGTTCTCATACTTATTGATTTTTTTCTGCGGGTGAAACATCCGGGTACTCTTTTGCTCTGATGGGTATTCACATAACCCAGGCAGTGCATGACCATTTCCTCTTCAGAAAAAGGTAGTATGGATCTTAATAATCTTTTCTTTTTTTTTTTTTTTTGGTATCAATTTGTGGTTGTGGGGATTTTTAATGCATGGAAAGTAACTAAAAGTATTGAGAATTCTGTCAAAACTGGATTTGAGTATTATAGATTGAGATAGACTTATGTTTTTAGAGATTTTGTTACTTTGAGTCTTAACCCATGGAAAGATGACAACATTGTTGTGTCTAGAGAAAGCTCTATTTTACCGAATCCTGGAAATATTTTGCAATGGTTTACTTGTACATATGGGTTATATCATGGCAGGCTTCCAAGCAAATGAGTTATGCAGAAAGTTGGTTAGCTTATGAGTTGAGTGATATAATAGTTGGTGATTTGTTGATACATATTTGACCTTTTTTATTTCAATTTAAATTAATATGGTCCATTTCAATAATTCAATGATATATTTTTTTCAAGCTTTTTTTTCTGTTTAAATTAATATGTTTTTAAGATTCTATGCTTCTATTTTTTCTTTATTTCAAGCCATATATTTTCTTTCAATTTACACAATGAGTACAGATATTCCAGCCACTATAGTTACTATATACTGATATATATTTTATCAATTTTCAATCATTACTACTTGAAGATTAAACATGTATAGTTTACAAAGTATTGTTTGATGAGTACTGCATTTTAATGTTAGTTTTACTCTCCATTTTAGCATTTAGGCATTTCATTTATGTTATGTAAAAATCACTGTGAAATAGATTATTTGGTATGGTTCAAACTGCATTATTTTGATTACCTATATAGTACAAATTCACTAACTTTTAAGGTATTTCGTGTCTCAGTTATTGACTGGTGAATCGCCATAAGAGACTGTTAGTTACAAACTTGCAAGTAATTTTCTGTGCCCTTTACTATCTTCAGGAAATGGTTGCTTGGAACTTTTTCTTTTTTCTGTTAGATGATTGCAATGATGTTGTTGTTTTCAATGTTAAGATGCATGCATGCTCTATATACAGATTAAAGAAAACATGTATATTCTTTTTTTGAGTTTACTTGAGTTTGTGGTTTGTATCTTTAGGCTTAGATTATTTTCTAAGGAATGTTAGCTTTTCTTTCTAATTTACACCTTGCTGGCCATGAACGATCTTTTTTATAAATAAAAGAAATTTCTTTTATTTTTGTCCGTAATTTCTTTTCTTTTTGAGGCATCCAAAGTTTGTTGTTGGCAATCATTTTACGAAATTAAATAAAGTTAGAATTTTATGAAAAAAAACGTTGGAATTTTCTATTCTTTAAAATGAAACATTTGCTTCTTTACAAAAAGCCACCTTGTTTCTTTAATCATATTTTTTATTATTCAATAATTAATCAAACAAAAAGGGTTAAAGACAGCTCAACAAAAAAAAGAATATACAGATTCACATGTTATTAATAGTCAGGGAATGCAGATTCCCTTTTACCCCACTTTTTAATTTTTCTTTAAAACAAAAGTTTCTTTTATTTAAAGTGTTTTTGTTAAATAAAAATGTACTATAATATTGCAATTAGTTTTTTATAATCTTTTTTTTATTTTAAATTTTTTGTCAAATATTCATTTAACACGAATTTGAATCACTTAATTTTAATATTATATAAAAAATATATTTACAACAATTATAACACAAAATTAAATCAGTGTAAAACATATCAAAAATACTTTTATAATTCTTTTTAATGACACAAACACCATGCCCTAATTTTATAAATCCATGTTGGATTGAGTCTACCATTGTATGAACACAATCCTTTCCCATTTTAGTGTGTGTCACTAACACTAATATGCATGCATGCTCTATATATTAGTAACTTTTCAACTAGTCAAGCAACGACACATGCTTACATTAATTATTTATGCTTACATTAATTACACATGCTTACATAATCATAATACATAATCATAATTCATTATGTGACATTTGATTTTCTTGATTGCTTGGCTGAAACGAATCTGTTTGTATACACAATAAATGAGTACTTCGGCGATTGAAGTTAGTGGTGAAAAAGTGAAAGCAATGTGGGATAAGAGATTGACAGAAATATTTTGTGATATTTGTATTAAAGAAATATTGAAAGGCAATAGGCCTGGTACTCATTTCACAAAAGATGGATGGTTGAAAATAATGACAAACTTTGAGAAAGAAACGGGCAAGGGTTTTTCACAAAGACAACTTAAAAATAGGTGGGACGCCCTAAAAAAAGAATAGAAAGCTTGGAAAAAACTTAAAGGCGAAGATACTGGTCTAGGGTGGGATCCTATAAAAAGAACCGTTGATGCATCGGATGATTGGTGGGAGAGTAGGCTAAAGGTACATTAATAATTCTGAATTTTGTTTTTTTTTTTATTTTCAATGAGATTATTGATAATTACTGTTATTGAACTATCATTTTATATGTAGGTTGTGCCTGAAGCTCAAAAATTTAAAACATCGGGCATTGATCCTGAATTCGAAGGGAAGTTGGACCAAATGTTCATGGGGATAGTTGCAACAGGTGATAAAGCATGGGCACCTTCTTCTGGTACACTCCGTACTGATTTTTTTGAGGATGTTAACAATGAAATACCTGAAGAGAATGAAGATGAGAATGTGAGAAACAATGTTCGCATTTTAAATAATGTGAACATTTCAAATGATGTGAACATTTCAAATGATGTTCAAATTGATGGAAACGGGTAAAAAAGAAAAAATCCTGAGATATCAAGTTCATATTTTAAACCTGGAAGAAAGAAATCCTCAAAGCAAATTGGAGGAGCTGCAAGATTGTCCAATCAAATAGAAAAATTATGCAATGCAGCTGACAATATGAGTCAAGCCACAGCTAGTTTGACTCCTGTTATGGATCCATATGGTATTCCAGAAGCAGTCAAAGTGCTCGACAGCATGTCGGAAGAAGTTCCAGAAGCTAGTCCGCTATACTTTTTCGCACTTAGATTATTGCTCAATAAGGACAAGCGAATTATGTTTTTATCAATTAATCCCAAGATTAGAGCTTTGTGGCTTAAGATGGAAATGAAGGATAGTTGAAAATTTTCTGATCTTCTAGTGTTTAGAGATATCTATTATGTGACTAAAAAAAATGCTACACTAGTTTTATCAATAGTTGTTTATGTTTGGTTTTTGGATATTGAATTTATGTTTTATCAATGGTTATTTATGTTTGGTTTTTGGATATTGAATTTATGTTCTATTTATTTATGTATAATCTACTTTTATTAATAGTTGTCTATATTTGGTCTTTGGATATTGAATTTATGTTCTACTTATTTTTACTAAATTAGTTCTATCAATAGTTGTTTATATATGATTTTGGATGTTCAATTTTTTTACAGGTGATGAGTATAGTTGAAAATTACAGCGGTGATGAAAGTGATGATGAACGGGAAAAGAAAGGGATTTTACAACGCGTGGAATGTTTTACCCCCTTATTTGTTGTTGCATCTTCTTCCGTGCAATTATATCACGAGAAGTATATATTGAAGCAACCATGCATGAATTCAAAACAGTCAGGTGAGACATGGATCCGAGAGATCTTTGACGGTCACGAATCACGTTGTATGATTAATTTTGGATGTCTAAAATGGTATTCACAAGTTTGTTGAGAGTTTTGGAGACAAGATACAACTAGCAAACTTCAAGACACATATCTTCTACTGAAATGTTGGAAATTTTTTTATACATCTTGGGCACCGGTGCAAAAGTTTCCTAATGTCGAGAAAGATTTCAAAGGTCTGAATCAACAATAAGTCGATACTTTACAATTGTGCTTGAGAAAGTTTCAAGGATGGCCACTGATCTAATTGCACCCAAAGATCCTTTTTTTAGCTCAATACCCGAACAAATACGTAATGATTCTAGATATATGCCGCATTTTAAGGTTAAAATTTAATTTATCTTATTATATTTTTAATATTTTTGGTTGACTAAAAATATACACGAGACTAATATGATTATTTGTTTAGAATTGCATCGGTGCAATTGATGGTACTCATATTGCCGCTATTCTTCCACCAAGTGAACAAATTCCCTATATTGGAAGAAAAGGTATCCCTACTCAAAATATCATGGCAGTATGCGATTTTAATATGTGTTTCACCTCTGTCATCGCTGGATGGGAAGGATCGGCACATGACACTAGAATATTTCTTGATGCAATTCGAGATCCAAAATACAAATTTTCGTACCCACCAAATGGTTAGATATTTTATTTATATGTGATTTTTTAAAAAATAAAGTATAAGTTCTTTAATTGATATTTTTTATTAAAAAAATTATTGAACTAATTGTTTGTTATATTATGACATGTAGGAAAATATTATCTTGTTGATTCTGGATATCCTCAAATGAAAGGTTATCTTGGACCATATAGAGGTCAGCGATATCATTTACGGACTTTAAATGCAGGTAGACCGATGTCACGTAAAGAAGAGATATTCAATCATTCACATTCATCATTACGTAGTGTGATTGAACGAACTTTTGGTGTTTTGAAAAAAAAAGGGGCCATTTTAAGGGATATGCCAAGTTATAGTTTTGAAAAGCAAACGATGATTGTTGTTGCTACAATGACGATACACAATTTTATCCGAAAACATGTCGGTCGAAATGATGCAGATTTTATGGAATACGAAGATATAAACTGGGCATATGAGAATATTATTGATTCAGAAAATGCGCATGGTCGAGAAAGTGATGATGATGACGATGACGATGATGGTGGTGATGATGACGGTGAATCAAGCAATTTAAGTGGTTTTGAAATGGAATTAACAAGAGATGCTATAGCTTCTAGTTTAATGAATTCAGTTTAATGCTATTGTAAATTTTTTAGTATTTATATTTGGTATATAAATATTATCCCTTTTTGAAACTTTAATCCCAATATATGTAATATTTTAATTTCTTACGTTTATGTTTCTATGTTATGTTAATATCTAATATTAGTTTTACAAAATGTGTTAAAAGCATTAAAAATTAAAAAATAATTTTTAAAATAATATAATTGTGTCAATATCTAATTACAAATATTTAATTATTATATTTTAATATTTTAATATAGTTTATATATTCTAATTAAATTTATTAATAATTATTATTAATTCTTTAGAAAATATTTAAAATTAATATTATTTATTAAAATATTAATAATAAATTATAATAAATTATTTTTTATATTTTTGTTAAAATATCATAATATTAACTAATTTGAACATTATTTAAATACATATTTGTTACTTTATAATATCATGTCTAAAATAGACATTTTACTTCTCAAAAGTACTTTTTGACAGTAATACCAAACACTTAAATTTCTCAAAAGTACTTCTTAAAAATACTTTTAAAAAGTACTTCTCAAAAGTACTTTTCAAAAAGATTGCCAAACTGGCCCTAAGCTGACGTAGGAAAGGTTTTGGTCGTTTCTATGAAATGCTGCGCATGAGATGCTATTAAGCAATGGTAAGTTGACTCAGTCCAACCCCACCTGGGTGTTTGTGTTGCTACCATTTCCCACTACCTTTCTAACACTCAATTTCCTATATATTTACTACCAAACTGACTGATGAATTGACACCTCTCTTAAGACCAGGTTATAGGGATTCAATTTTATGTTGAATGGGTCCTTGCAATTTCCTTTTCTTCCTCCATTATAATATTCTTATGCTTTGGCTAACCCTTTTCTCAAAGCAGCCATTAACATAGGCTTAAATCTCATCCCTTCCCATATTATATTAATAAATAAATTTTATGCAACCAATATTTATTATATAATTTATGTATTGGTTTTCTCTTAAAATTATTTTAATTAATTATTGGATTCAAGGTTCATAACAAAAGGAGCACCGAGACTTGAGCCAATTGTCGCCTTGGCTCCGAACCCAAAGCGGGGAAAGGCGGTCGCCTAGCATGTCATTCATACATCTAACGTACATGCTTCCAATTGCTGCAATTATGAGCACCTCATTATTTTATCTAACCAAAATGAATTTTCTTCTTTTTATTTTTTTTTTGTTTAATTTCACAATATAACCGGCAAGCAAATATATTATACAGGTTCCTCCCTTATCGAGATGTGTGAGTGTAATTGTACATGCGAAACATCTTCTTCTTCTTTTTTTATATATATAATAATTGAAAAATATTTTCAGAATATAAACTTAATTGCCGCGGTATGTGTTAAATATATTATAGACTGCAGCGTACAAAAAGTATTCAAATTTCTTTTAAAAAAATTAAACTCCTGTTTATTTAAACTTTTAAAATGTATTAAAAAAATTTTTAAATTTTACACTTAATTGGATATTTAAACTTTCAAAATGCATTATAAAGACTCTTAATTTTTTTTAAAAAAATAATTAAACCCCTGCTTTTATTAAAATATAGAAAAAAATCATAAAATTTAAAATTAATAAAAGCTATAAATATTATTAAATTTTAATAAAAATTCAAATATTAAAAATTAGAAAGAAATATAAAAATTTTAAATATATATAAAATTTTATAAAAATCGTAAAAAAATTATAAAATTTTATAAAGTCGTAAGAAAATCATACAAAATGTAAATAAATATAAATTTTGTAAATTTTTTTTATAAAAAATTATCATACCAAAAGAAGCATTTTATAATTTTTCTATAACTTTTATTGATTTTTTTTTATCATTTTTCGCCACATGCCACGTTGTGTTGTGACACGACTTTAATTGGAAAAAAAAAAACTAGGGGTTGTTAATTTATGATTTTTATAATATTTTTAATTTTTTTTACGATTTTTATAAAAATTCCTAATTTTTAATAATTTTAAAATTTTTTATTAAAATTTAATTATTTTTCTAAAATTTATATTTATTATTTTTATAATTATTTTCTATTTTTAATAAGAGCATGGACTTAATTGCTTTTTTAAAAAATTTTGAGGGTCTTTTTGATACATTTTGAAAGTTCAAGTACCCAATTGAGTGAAAAAAATTAGGGTATTAATTGTTTTTTTTTTTAATTTTGAAGGTCTTTTACACCCTTAAACCTATATTATATGAAAATATAAATTATTCAAATTAAATTAGGGGTGAGTAAAACATCTAATATATTTAATAAGTGTCATATAATTTAATTAAGTTCACACTATAATAACTTTTTGGTGAAGATGAAATTCGAAGTTAATTACACTTTATGGTATTATAAAAGTCTTTAAATGGATAAATTAATACTTATAAATTAACTTAAAGAATATATTAATCCTTTCTATTAAATGTTAGTAACTGACAATATAATCAGATAATGATACGTGACACGTTATCATGTTGATGTACAAGTAACAATTTTCAATAATAAAAATGAATTAAATTTTTAAAAAAATACGATCTAAACTACTAATATGACGGAAGTCTAACTAGTAATATAAGAAGTTCCATTATATTAGATATGGTTAGAAAGCATGAGGACATTTATTACGGGGTCAAGGGGGGTGTTAAAAAATGGAAGTCCATCACCATGCAATGAAAGAAGACGACAACATAGCAGAGTAGGAGTAGCATTTTACTAGTACAGGTATGATTGATCACATTTATGGGAAGCAAAATATGATTCATGGGGAACAACGGGAAAAAGAAGGTTTGGACTGGAACTGGAGTAGAGCTAGTGGGGGGCACTTTACATAATTATTATAATTATTATTATTTGGCTGCCATTGCTTTAATCGAACAAGCCCCTTTACTTTTTTGCCGACCTCCCCACCCTTTGCCCTCTTGTCTCAATGCATGCTTGCCCATTGCGCCCTCCTTCCCTTTCTTTTTTAAACAATACGATTTCAATCTCCTGAACATTAAGGTTAAAACAGAGGAATCTATGTATTATACAAGGAGCTGCAAGATAAGAAAAATGGTGGGCAGCGAAGAGAATCTTTCATCAAAAGAGTTGCTTCAAAGAACAACAAAAACATGATGCTTTTATAAGATAAAAACTACCCATTTTTACATTGTAAAAGGGCTTAATATACAAAAAGGGGGGGGGGGGGAATTAATTAGAAAGAAAGATGAGAAATTTCATTTTTTTATTGTTTCTCGCCTAGATTTATTGGCCCCAAACGCTCCAAATCCTTTCTCCTATGAAGCTAACCAACCCCCTTAGTGAACCTTTTTCTATTCCTTCTTCACCATCATCCCCACCACCATTACCACCGTCGACGCTGTTACTGATCTGTTCCACTGTTTTCAACTCACCGGAATCTCCTTCCCGTAAGCTCAAATCGGGTCGTTTCGAACTGCCAGACCCACCAGTAACACCGCCTTTCTTCTTCCTTTCTTTCTTGCTCTTCGTCTTCTTGCTTTGCGCCACCTCTTCTTCGAAAGCATCGATGATCTCGTGTATCAGCTGCCGGTTGGGGGACGAGTCCCACCTGACCCAGTAACTCATATAGCACCTGAAACAATCGCAGGTGAAAAGTGGGGGATGATCATGGTCACTACTGCTGCTGCTAAAACTCCTTTTAGTTTGGGGTTTTGGAGTGTTTTTACGGCGGCCTGAAAAGTTGCCAAAATCATTGTTGGAACAAGAGATGAGATAGGCCAAGACTTGTTTGTCTTCAGGGGAAAGAGCAGCAGAAAGGGTTAATATGGTAGCTGGGAGGAAAGACAGATGATCGGTAGTGATCGATGGTGATGGATGAACCGTGCCTCTCCGGTAGAGTTTCTTCATACTTCAAATTTTGATGATCAGCGAAGAGATTTGAGAGATACAAGGAGAAAGGTTTTTTTATCCAACAGACAAGAGTTATTTAGGTTTTGAACTTTGAAGAGATGCTGAACCTTTTAAAGTACCAGGGTTAATTTTAACACACATCCTCAAATTATCATTTTAATTTCAATTTTGTCTTTGAAATTTAAATTATTCTAATTAAATCCTCAAGATGTTAAATGCCAACTAAAATACGGCATAGAGCATGTTTAAACTAATTGAAATATGTTAAAATTTAAAATCTAGAGGATAATTTAGGTATGTTTGGTGAATTAGCCGAAAGCCATTTTATAAATAATAGTCTAACATGGGGGTCGGTGACGTAGTTTAGAGGAACCTAAGGGGGGAGGGTATGTTCGGGTGCGGCGCGGGTATAAAAGAGGTACAATAATAAAAAGATCTGACAATTAGCATCATATCAATCAAACTGTTGTGATTCGTCGTCGTTTGGAGGGCAGTTGGGCAGTTGGCAGAGTGATGCGATGGGACCTACTACTCTTCGACATGTCCCTGTCACTGTACTACCCCTCTTTATACATCAATGTAATATATAATAATCAAACAAGGTTGGTAGCCATGGCATTGGTGCTGCTCTAGCTAGGCTTGGCCCAACCATGGAGTCATTGTACTTTAAACAAAGCCTGTACTTCCTATTTTAGGTTATGCTTCAACTAATTCATTACGGTAAAAAGGACCTCTCTCATTGCTGAGATTTTAAAATTTATGGCGTCAATATATATTTTTTAAATTTTTATTGCATGTACATATTCCAGAGTGAAGCCGAAAACTAGAGAATCTTGTTAAGACCAAACATTCTAAGGAGCCTGAGAGATTCCCCAGGCCAAGGTTTGACTGTTGATTTTGACTAGGGACCAACCTCTTAATTAATAATAAGAAAATAGTAGCTGCAGTTAACTTAATTAGCCAAATATTCCTAGGGCCATTGGAAAGATTCAGTTTTTCCCTAAATGAAGAAATGAGCAGAGTAGAAGCATAAATGATGAACCTCAAGAGATCAGCAAATGCCATATGAGGAGCAGCATAGTATCAGATGAAAAAAGTTTTAAGATGCATGCATTAAACGCACAGGTCACTCCTGTTTTTAGAATTTGTACTCTCATAGATATTAGATGTGTTGATACAAGAAGTAATAGTGGACATCAGAGGTGGTTCACACCCAACGTTGCAAGTCGAGAGTCATTAATGATCAAGTGCGGATTCAAGATTTTACTCTAAAGAGGTGAAACTTCTAAATCTGAAGGACCTTTTTTTAAATGTAAAAATTTGTTAATTCTTCTTAGATATTTATTTATTTTATCAAATAAATTAATTTAATATTTTTTAAAAAAGCATGAACACTTTAACTATAAATTTTTTTTTTAAAAAAAATTCACACTATATAAAATTAAATAACTTTCCAATATGCAAAAAAGAATAACTAATACTATACTAAAAATTTCATAAGCATCATTATAATTTCAAAAATTAAATTAAAAAAAAATTTGGCTTTAGTCCTATTTCTCAATACTAAGCATCCAAAATTGCACCCTGTACGGACCCAAATTTGCCCGGGCTCGATTAACCAAAATTAACCCAAAATAAAGTCCAATAACAGTCCACCTCTTATTTATTGCAAACCCAATAAACTAAACCCAACAAATCAAACCTAGCCCACTAAGCCCAAAACTTAAACCAAACGGAAATCTTAGCCATCGTTTTTGCGCCGCATGCCTTCAGCCGCCGTACATCCACATGCGCGCCACCACTGCCTCCGTACGCCACGTCACCTCCGTTCCTGCGAAAACGACAAAACAACAGCACACCAAGAGAGAACAAGAAAAATGATGTATTTTATTTTCCATTTTTCGATTCCAACTATAAAACGAAATGAAAATCATTTGTATTCCGGCTTCACATATTTACGAATCACAACATCAATACAAAAAACAATCAAAAAGCAGATCAACAAAAAAGGAAAAGGTTTCATTTTATCTTTGTTATTTTCTTTTTCTATTTTACAAATCTGTTCTTCTTCTTTTTTAAAGGTTTTCTTTTTCTTCTTTTTAATAAGCAAAAGTTCTAAAATATAGTAAAAAAACAAAGAAGAAAAAACTACCTTTTTGAAGTTTCGGCCGCCGTGCACGGCAACGCCGACGGTGGTGGATGGCAGGAGTCTTGCCGGAGCCCTCGCCAGATTTCAGGCTAAGAGAGAGAAAAGAAGAAAAAAAAGAAACTTTTTTTTTTAAAAAAAGGGCTGGAAAACTGATTTTTTGGTCAAAAATTTGACATTTATAGCATAGCCCATACGTCATCGTTTTGGGAATAGGTTTTCGATGCCAAAACGGTGTCGTTTCAAGGCCATCCGAGCGTGACCCGACCCGCTTCCTCAGAATCCGCGTGTTTTGCCTTGAGTGGGATATTTACACTCGCAGTCCCTCCGCTTTTAAGGCTTGATGCAATTTGGTCCTTTTTCTTTTTTTTCTTTTAATTTTAGCCTGAAATTTTCGTGGTGTTGCATTTTGGTCCATATTCAAGTTCCGCGTTTTGGGGGACAAGGATATTATCCCATTTGGTCCCCCATATCATTCGCGTGTCACAATTTGGGCCCTATATTTTATTTTTACTCCGATTTAGTCCCTCTTTTTATTAATGTTGCTATTTCATTAATTAATTTTAATATTATTATCATTATTCTTATTCTTATTTTTATATTGTATTTATTATTATTAATACTTTCCTTATTATTATTAATATTACTATTACTATTACTTTTATTATTATTAGTATTATTATTTCTAGATTTTTACTACTATTATTTTTTAATACTATTATTACTATTATTATTAATTTTATTATTAGCATGTTATTATTTTTATTAATATATCTAGATAACTTTGTTATTATTACTATTATATCCATAATATTTATTTGCTTAATTTCTTTTAAAAAAAATGTGTTTATTTATTTTATCATTTTATTGCCTACTTATTTATATCTTTCTATATAGTTTTAATATTTCAAATCTTTTTAATTATTATTTACATTATGTTTTTAAATTTGTGTTACGCTACATTTGTTTAGTGATTTGTTTAATATTAATCCCTTAGTTCTAATTTTTTAGTTCTTTTTCCTTATTATTTTTCTTTTTGGCTTGTTTACTTTGCTTTATTTTCAATCTTCACATTGTCATAATTATTATTTTGTTACGCAAAATTGTTCTTTAAATATGGGATTTTTACGTTTAGGTATACCCGAATATGAGATTCTTGTTCTGAAATAAGCAAATACCTCGCATTCTAAGGTTTGAAAGAAATCGTATCCTAACTTACAGGGTTTCGATTTTTCTCATCGAGTCTAAAGAACCTATAATTTTCCTTTTAAAATCAAAGCATATAAGTTAAATAAAAAATTTATTCTCGGGAATTCAAAAATGTTGTGTCCTAACTCACTGGATGTGAAATTTTGTTATCTTGAGGTAAGGACTTCTAAAAATAAAGGCAATATTATGTATTTAGAATTTTGAGAAATTGTGCCCTAACTTACCGGGTTCCGATTTTTCATTTGACCCAAATGACCGAATATCCTTCTTGATTTCAAATGCCTTAGTTTCAAAAGTCAAAAGACAAGCTTAGTTTCGAGGATTTGAAACGTCGTATCCTAACTCATTGGACATGACATTTTACTTCTTCGAAATAAGCGAGTCTCAGCATCTAATTTAATTTATTGAAGTTTTTAAACAAAGGGGATCGTATTTTAAAATCTTTTCAAATTTTCGACATTAAGATGTTAATCAATTCGGTACCAATTTTGAGCGTTACGAGGGTGCTAATCCTTCCTCGTGCGTAACCGAATCCCGAACTTATTTTCTCGAATTTTGTAGGCCAAAATCATCGTTTTAACAAATCAAAATGTTTTAACGATCAATCTCAAGGTGATCCGATCACACCTCGAAAAAAAAAGATTGGTGGCGACTCCATTTTTGTTTTTAAAGTCGACCTCGTTTTCCAACACAAAAAAAAAATGGTTTCGACAGATTGACGACTCCACTGGGAACCAATAAGAGAATCAAGCCGTAAATTTGATCATTTTTTATTTTGTTGTCGAAAAATTGAAAATCTGATTTGAAAAATTACGATCATTTTATTGCATTTGTTTGTGTTATTTCATATGATTGCTGTGGTTTGAATCTCGTAGAATATTTTCGCATCATATTGCATAAGAACCGTTTGGTCTTACCCCTTTTTAACTGAGAGTGAGAAGCTACTCCTTTGTGAAGTTTTCACTTCTGTGTAGGATAATGGATCGTTTTCGGGATACATCCATATCTATGTCTTCGTGAGATTTTCATCTCCATGCAGTCATAGGGAAATGTATTCCCCTGAACTGAACTCGATCTGTATGAGCCTATAATGGGTGAGGATTGAGGAATCTAATGGTTCGAGTACCTCAAATTTAGAACCTACTCGCATGTAGAAGACCTTAGGAGCCCACCCTAGATAGTACTGCGAGAAACCCTAGCGGTTACCTAAATAGGTGTTTGATTCTCTTTTATTTATTTTGTGTTTTATGGTTGTACGTTGTACTGACTTATTGTGTTTTTTCTATGTTTGCATGTTATTTCATATTCAAAAGAGTGTCGATTCAAGTTTGATTACTAAATTAGAAAGCTTGTCATAGAGAATGAATTTCTTGATAAAGTGGAAGATAACGCGACTGTCCGTATTTGGTCAGAGAAAACTCAATTAGAGAAAGGAGATAGTCTAGCCAAGGGGTATACGTCAGAATTATGAGACTACACCCGTATCAGTGTGACGTAAAATAGCCTTCGAAAATTAAAAGAAATATGGGATCAGTGGAACGACGAGACCAAGTAGTTGTTCTACTATAATTATGGGGACTTGCCGTATTTACTTAACATTAAGGTAGACGAACATTTATTCCGGGCCATCACTCAGTATTAAAACCCTTCTTACAGTTGCTTAACCTTTGGGAAGGTCGATTTAGTGCCCACTGTGGAAGAATATACAACCCTACTATGTTGTCCAAAAGTTCGAGTCGATAAAGCCTATTCGAGAGCCGCTTATGTCCCGACCTTTTGGAAGAAATTGATAAACATTACCGGAATGAGCGAACAGTGGATTACAGCTAGGATCAAGCAAAAAGGCGAATGTAAGTGCATCCCGTGAAAGAATTTGAGAGATCTGATTTTAGCGCATCCTGATACTAAAAAGAGAGTCGATGTGTTTGCTTTGAGCATCTACGGACTGATGATCTTCCCTAGGGCATTAGGGTATGTAGATGAGGCGGTCTCAGATCTTTTTGATCGACTTGATAAATGGGTCACACCTATTCCTGCAATCTTCGCTGAGACATTTAGATCTTTGAATGTATGTAGGAGGTCCGGTGAAGGCAGATTTATAGGTTGCGCTCAGTTGTTGTTAGCTTGGTTCCACAGTCACTTTTAGAAGGTAGATAAGGTCTCTTATCGGGTTTTCTCCGGGAATTACTCCCTGTTAAAAGAGATAGTGGCCACGTCAAGAAGGGATGACATATCAGAGGAAAATTGAATAGCGCTCCTCCAAAATCTCCAGGAAGAAGACGTCGAGTGGAGGGCTCATTGGTTGATTCCTGACGAAATTCTTTACCGATGTGAAAGTTTTGACTGGGTCCCTTTGCTCAGGATTTGGGGAGCAGTTGGGTATGCTTCTTTGCTCATATTGAGGCAGTACAGATCAAGACAGTTCATACCGGCAATACACAGGCTAGCTCAATGTAAATTTTCGTACCGGGGATACAACTACAGAATAAGAGTAGAAGAGATTTCTAACACTTGGAATCAGACTCGTCGAATGAAAAGGCTGGCCGTAAGTTCAATGACTACTCCCGAATACAGTGGATGGTGGAGTAAAAGGGTTAATGGTAATATCCCCGTGCCAAATTTAGAAGGCGTTCGATCGATCGAAGAGTACTTACAAGTGATCCCGTCAGAACTAGAGATCATAAGTAAGATTTCGAGAGGAGGAATTCAGATTTGAAAAGAAGATAGAACAATTGGAGGAGAAGAAGATGCATTTAAGGCTAGATGCTGATGTTCAAAAGCTAAAGGCCGAGAAATTAAGGAAAAGAAATAATAAAGCTGAGGAAGACTTGGATAGTTTGAAGACGGATTACAAGAAATTGCGTCTATCGATGAGAATCGCCGGATTGGGGAAAACGACGGAACAATGCCGACAAGAGATCCAAGAAGAAAGAACCAAAGCCGATCGGTGGGAGAGAAAATTTCAAGAGGCTTAGGCACAGAAAGAAACCCTAGAAAGGAGTTTATTAGAAGCCCAAAGTGACAAAAGGGAATTAAAGGCTAGAATAGCAGAACTTGAAAAATCACTTCATTAGCATAGAAATCGTAATTCTGCGGTTGGATTGAGAGCAAGTTTGAACAAGATTAAAGAAATAAAAAGGATAGAAGAACTAGAGTCTGCATTACAAAGCTTGAGCTCCGGGTAGAGTTTCTGGAGGTAAGTGAGGAAAGCTGCAAAGAACAGCTTCACCATTCTCAGAATCAAGTTAGGAACAGAGATTACATTATGGGTGAGACCGTGGCTCAGATTCAGGAGGGAGCCAATCATTTACAGACCTTGGCAATTCAAGCAGACGTTCTAAGCGTGAAGTATGAGACAAAATCATATAGAGGTCAAGAGTTAGCATCGTTGTTTAGGAAAGTTAAAACTTTGAGTCTTAGGGCAAAGTCATATTTGTAATCTGTTTTATGTAAAGAATTTTGTTTTCTAGTAAAGTTTTCTAAATGAAATTGAATCAGAATCGACGCTTCTTTACATTCATTTCATGCATTTGCATTACATCACATCATGTGCATTAAATTTCATGGAAAGCCCCTAATTAGTTAAAATCATTTCAGAGTTAATTTAGAAACCAACAAAAAACTTATCAACCAAACATCATTACGATACCCAAACAAAGATTAAAGAAATGAACCAAAGGTTAGAGAGATTAGAGCAAATGCAAATACAGATGCTAGAGCAATTAGCCAAACTTCAACAAGATATAAAGAATCAGATGCTAGAATTTCAAGGAAACATGATGAGCCAATTAACCCAGATGCTAGCTGGAGAATTAGAAAAAGGAAAAAGCCCTATGGTTGAATTTGGGAACGATAACGAGGACTTCGCTTATCATTCAGACTTTACCCCAACAAACACCCAAGCACAACCAAACGCGAATCCACAAAGGGTATTTATTAACATCAGACCCCAACCAAACCAGTACCTCGACACCGGCGAACTTCCCGACAGATTCCGGTTCTAGTCCAGGGGATAACCCAATCAACCCTGTAGCAAAAACAAAAAAGGCGAGAGCAGAGCTCCTAAAACAATTTGAAGATCGTTACAAATGGAAAAGGCAAGAGAGAAGCTCTCAAATCAATACTTTAAAGGCCCTGAGGAAGCGAGAAAACAAATTGAATAATGCGAGAATGTATAATAAGGGCTATTTAAGGTCAATTACTGTAAGCCAACCAATGACGACAACTACTAGCCATCAGGTCCCCCAAGGCAAGATCCTAATCCAAGACCGAGCTCAGAAAAACCCCGGTTCACGCCCATCTCGATCACTTGTAGGGAGCTGTACCAAAGTTTGTTTGATGCACATATAGTATCCCCTTTCTACCTAAAACCTATACAGCCTCCCTTTCCTAAATGATATGACGCGAACGCCCAATGCGAGTATCACACGGGAATCACAGGACACTCAATTAAGAATTGCACCGCTTTTAAAAAGATAATCGAAAGATTCATCAACATAGGTATTGTGAAGTTTGATGCAAAAAATCTGTTACCCAACCATTCTGACAAAGGGGTAAACGCGATAATCGAGAGTGCAGGAAAGAGAATCAAAACAGATGCAGCAGAAGTGAAAACCCCGCTAGGGTGATTTAGAAGAAAATGGTAAAAGGAGGATTAATCACCCAGGATTTAAGGAAGAAACCCGGAGAAGCAATGAACTACTGTGAGTTCCATGATGAGAAAGGTCACGAGATTCAAAAGTGCAATGAATTCAGAGGCATGGTGCAAGGCCTGATGGATAATAAGGAACTAGAATTCTATGAATATACTAAAAGCTCGGATGAAATGGTCAGAAATGTGGGCATCAATGCTATATCCGAAGAAGGAATCGAAAGAGAAAACTTATCAGGCATTTGCCCTTATGAGCCTGGGAGTGTTTTGAACAATGAGACTGTGGAAGAGATCCCTATATTTTTTAGAGCTAATTTAGAGTAATATTTAAAACACATTTGTTGATTTAAGCCTAGAAGCAATAATAATCTTTTTGTGGAATAGGCTTATGTCCAATATCTTTATGTTTATAAAAAATGCATTTTTATGTCTCACTTTGAGCAAATATTATTTCATTAATGTTCATACCACATAAATAATTATTCTTAGATTCATTTGTTCTTTGAATATTCCTTTATACCTACAACAGGTCCCTAGATATCAACGACATGAACGGCGCTGCTACTGACTTAGAATCTACTTTTGAGCAAGATATGTGTCTAGAGGGATCTCAGGACTTTGAAGACGACAGAGATGGTAACCTATCTCCTGATTTGTTAAGGATGGTAGAACAAGATGTAAAATAGATCCTACCTTACAAAAATTTATTGTAAGCCTAAGAGAAGAGAAAGAGGTAAAGATCGGAGTCTGTATCACCATAGAGACAACGCGAGACGTCATTGAGTTATTAAAAAAATTTAAAAATGTTTTTGCATGATCGTATCGAGAGATGCATGGGCTACTAAGATGTGTAGACGCTGTTAAAGCTAAAAAAAAAATCTTAGAGGAGGTCCATAAGGGTGTCTGCAGAACACATGCTAATGATTTTACAATGGCCAAGCAAATCATGAGGTTCGGGGGTACTGCTGGTCTACCGTGGAAGGGGATTGCATCAGTTATACCAAGAAATGTCATAAGTGCCAAATTTATGGAGACAAGATTCTTATGCCTCATTCATTTCCTTATGTATGATACCTCCGTGGATTTTCTCTATGTGGGGCATGAATCTCACCAAAAGCTTCTAATGAGTATCGATTCATCTCTGTGGTCGTCGATTACTTCACCAAGTGTGCGGAAGCTGCTTCATAGTCGATTTCACAAAGTCGACAGTCAGTAAATTCTATGTCAGTATAGAATGCCAAAAAGAATCCTACTTGACAATACATTAAATTTGAACAACAGCACGGCATTGAAAGTTTGCAGTTTGTTCAAGATTAACATCACATCACCCTAAAATGAACGGAACAGTGGGGGCAACCTTAAAAAAAAAATAATGGAGAAAATGACCAAGACTTATAAAAATTGGCATGAGAAGTTACCGTTTGCCCTCTATGCATATTGAACGTCTATCGGGACTTCCACCGGGGCAATACCTTTCTCTTTGGCTTATAGAATGAATACGATTTTACCTATCGAAGTTGAGATTCCCTCCCTTCGAGTCTTGTCCAATCCAAAATTAAATGAAGTAGAATGGATCCAATCCCGATATGATCAATTGAATTCGATCGAAGAGAAGAGGTTAAGAGCTATCCGTCATGGTTAAATGTATCAGAAACGAATGAGGCGAGTTTACAACAAAAAGGTTCGTCTAAGAGAATTCCATGAAGGAGACCTAGTTTTGAAAAGGATCCTTCCCATACAAAAGGACTTCTGAAGAAAGTGGATGTCGAATTGAGAAGGACCTTACGTGGTAAAAAAGACCTCTAGAGGAGTGTCAATGTTGACTGAAATAGATGACAAGAGCTGACCTAATCCTGCAAATTCAGATTCAATCAAGAAATACTTCATAAAAAAAAAGAAGAGGAAAGAAAAAGAAGAGGCCAAGACGAAAATCAGCAAAAGGCACTTTGAGACCAAAGGGGTTTGAATTGAAAACCCGCGAAAGGGCAATTCAAATTTTGATCAAAATATGAGGCATGCGACAGTCTCGCTTTCTCTGAATTAACAAGAAGGAGAGACGTACGCCTTGAGACCAAAGGAGTTTTGAATTGAAAACTCGTAAAAAGCAATTCAAATTTTGATTAAAGGAGGGCATGCGGTAGTCTTGTGATGCCTGAATTAACAAAGAAGAAGTATGCTACATCTTGGGGCATCGACAAAGTGCTCTTGATCTCCTAAACACATATTAAGCTTAAAATAGCCTTCAAAAAGTCCGTACAGAGAAGCCAGGCTATGATATCTGGTGCACCTATTTTTTTCCCCTCACTTATTTTGTATTCCAGCAATTTTTGCTTTCTTTAATTAACCCATTCTTTTCAGATTTTGTTTTTGATAAATTTCAGTTTCGTCAATCATTATGATCATTTTCAAGCATTTTGTATTGAAATAATGATTAATAGACTAATAATACTTTCACAAAAGGAGTTTTGCATATTAATCTGGAAACTTCTAAGTAATACGAGAACCTGAAACATAATTATTATTTAGAACTCACCAAGCCTAAGGGTTAGAAATATTTTAGAAAGAAGAGTCTAAATTGTAACTATTTCTTCAAATTTTCTGTCAAGGATATCAGCTGAACAAGAAGACATGATATTGTCAGTGATACAACTTTGATGAACAACGAGCAATGACAACCTAAGTATTAGAAAGGATCATTCTCGCAAAATGATATTCGGCATTCATGCAAATATTATTCATACATAGCCAATTAGGAGCATTTGATTCATCCTGATCATGACGTCCTAATCATTTGGCATAAGTATAGGCCCATGAAATCGATTCTACACGTCATGTCCTCAGAGGACAGTGTAGCAAGATCGGTGAATCCACAAATCTCATCTCCTTAAAATAGCAATGGAGCAGATTGAAGTTGTAGATCTCATTTATTTGAAGTTGTAGTTGAGTAGATTAAAGACGGCGAATCTTATCTTCCTGAAATTGCAGTGGAGCAGATTGAAGCCACCAGCCTTATCTCTCTGAAGTTGCAGCGAAACAGACTGAAGACAGCGGATCTTATTTCCCTAGCGTTGCAGTGGAATAGATTGAAGCTACAAATTGGCGAATCTTATCTTCTTGAAGTTGCAATGGAGCAGATTGAAGCCACCAGCCTTATCTCCCTGAAGTTACAGCGAAGCAGACTGAAGACAACGAATTGTATTTCCCTGGCGTTGCAGTGGAATAGATTAAAACTACAAATTATGGCGGATCTTATCGTATTTCCCTGGCGTTGCAGTGGAATAGATTGAAGCCACCAACCTTATCTCCCCGAAGTTACAGAGAAGCAGACTGAAGACAGCGAATATTATTTCCCTAAAGTTGCAGCGGAGCAGATTGAAGCTACAAGTCTAATTTCTTTGAATTTGATCGAAGCGCTAGTTCCTAAGCCCCTGAAGATACAGTGGGGATGGAATGAAGCTACTTGAAGAAGAAAGGCACCAAAACAAGTAAAGACTCAGCGAGGCCGGGCAAAATTGGCCCTTTATAAGTCTTTGCTCCATTTTCGTTACACGATAACGAGCAAAGAGGGGTAGCTGTACGGGCCCAAATTTGCCCGGGCACGATTAACCAAGATTAACCCAAAATAAAGTCCATCTTTTTATTTATTACAAACCCAATAAACTAAACACAACAAATCAAACCTAGCCTACTAAGCCCAAAACTTAAACCAAACAGAAACCCTAGCCATCATTTTTGCGCCGCATGCCTTCAGCCGTCGTACACCCACACACGCGCCACCACCGCTTCCGTATGCCACGTCACCTCTGTACCCGCGAAAACGACAAAACAGCACAGCAAGAGAGAACAGGAAAAATGATGTATTTTATTTTTCATTTTTCGATTCCGACTATAAAACGGAATGAAAATCATTTGTATTCCAGCTTCACATTTTTACGAATCACAACATTAATACAAAAAACAATCAAAAAGCAGATCAACAAAAAAGGAAAAGGTTTTATTTTATCTTTGTTATTTTCTTTTTTTATTTTACGAATCTATTCTTTTCTTTTTTAAAGGTTTTCTTTTTCTTCTTTTTAATAAGCAAAAGTTCTAAAATATAGTTAAAAAAAAAAGAAGAAAAAAACTACCTTTTTGAAGTTTCGGCTGCCGTGCATGGCGGTGGACGGCCGGAGTCTTGTCGAATTTTGAGTTGAGAGAGAGAGAAGAAGAAAAAAAGAAACTTTTTTTAAAAGGGCTGGAAAACTGATTTTGTGGTAAAAAATTTGACATTTATAGCATAACCCATAAGACGTCGTTTCGGGAATAGATTTTCGGTGCGAAAACGGTGCCGTTTCAAGGCCATCCGAGCGTGACCCGACCCGCTTCCTCAGGATCCGCGTGTTTTACCTTGAGTGAGATATTTACACGCACAGTCCCTCCGCTTTTAAGGCTTGATGCAATTTGGTCATTTTCTTTTTTTTTTCTTTTAATTTTAGCCTGAAATTTTCGTGGTGTTGCATTTCGATCCATATTCAAGTTACGCGTTTTGGGGGACAGGGATATTATCCCATTTGGTCCCCCATATCATTCGCGTGTCACAATTTGGGCCCTATATTTTATTTTTACTCCGGTTTAGTCCCTCTTTTTGTTAATGTTGCTATTTCATTAATTAATTTTTATATTATTATTAATATTATTATTTATTATTATTAATACTTTCATTATTATTATTATTACTATTACTTTTATTATTATTAGTAATATTATTTCTAAATTTTTATTACTGTTATTTTTTTAATACTATTATTATTAATTTTATTATTAGCATGTTATTATTATTAATATATCTAGGTAACTTTGTTATTATTACTATTATATCCATACTATTTATTTGCTTAATTTTTTTTAAAAAAATATACGTTTATTTATTTTATCATTTTATTGCCTACTTATTTATATCTTTCTATATAGTTTTAATATTTCAAATCTTTTTAATTATTATTTACATTATGTTTTTTAATTTGTGTTACGCTACATTTGTTTATTTATTTGTTTAATATTAATCCCTTAGTTCTAAATTTTTAGTTCTTTTTCCTTATTATTTTTCTTTTTGACTTGTTTACTTTGCTTTATTTTCAATCTTCACATTGTCATCATTATTATTTTGTTACGCATAATTGTTCTTTAAATATGGGATTTTTACGTTTAGCCATACCCGAATATGAGATTTTTGTTTTGAAATAAGCAAATACTTCGCATTCTAAGGTTTGAAAGAAATCATACCCTAACTTACAGAGTTTCGATTTTTCTCATCGAGTCTAAAGAACCTATTATTTTCCTTTTAAAATCAAAGCATATAAGTTAAATAAAAAAAACTTATTCTCGGGAATTCAAAAATATTGTGTCCTAACTCACTGGATGTGACATTTTGTTATCTCGAGATAAGAATTTCTAAAAACAAATGCAATATTCTGTATTTGGAATTTTGAGAAATTGTGCCCTAACTTACCGGGTTCCGATTTTTCATTTGACCCAAATGACCAAATATCATTCTTGAATTCAAATGCCCTAGTTTCAAAAGTCAAAAAACAAGCTTAGTTTCGAGGATTTGAAACGTCGTATCCTAACTCACTGGATATGACATTTTACTCAGCATCCAAATTAATTTATTCAAATTTTTAAACAAAGGGGATCGTATTTTAAAATCTTTTTAAATTTTCGACATTACGACGTTAATCAATCAATTCAGTACCAATTTTGAGCATTACGAGTGTGCTAATTCTTCCTCGTGTGTAACAGACTCCCGAACCTGTTTTCTCGAATTTTGTAGGCCAAAATCATCATTTTAATAAATCAAAATGTTTTAACGATCAATCTCAAGGTGATCCGATCACACCTCGAAAAAAAAAAAGAATTGGTGGCGACTCCATTTTTGTTTTTAAAGTCGACCTCGTTTTTCAACACAAAAAAATGATTTCGACACACCCATCGCCTTTTGATAATATCGAACTCATCAATGATAGAATTTGTTAAAAATTTTCGAGTTATCTCTTTTTTTGATGTATGCCACCAAGTAAATTGAAAGAAAATCATTCTCCATTCTATTGCGAAACCTTGTTTTCACAATTTTCATAGCTAAAAATGCTCGTTCGGTTGCTGTAGTAGACACGGGAAGAGTTAGCACAAAACGAATAATTCTATCAAGAAGAGGATAAACACTTGACTTATTTGTCTTAGCTAGCACTTGACACAACTCGACAATTGTAAAAGCTTTCTACAACTCCATGCTTTGATGAGTATAAAGTTGAAAATGCTCCAATTGAATCTTCATGTGTTTTCTTGCTCTATAAAATCGTCCAAATAAAAATCATTCATAAACTTGTAGATATCTTCCACCCAAAAAGCTTTGTAATTATCGTGTGGATCCAAAGCGGAGCTAAGAACAAGTGACTCCACTATTTCATCATTAAAGCGAGAAATCATTTCTGTTAGCAATGAATTGATACTAGCAATGAATATATCAAACCGACAGTGATGCTCAATTGTGAAGTTGTCTCTTTGGATGTGAGATCGATCTCAACCAGCTTTGTATGGAGCACTTTAATTAGGGACTTCTATTTCGTAATCTTTACAAAATAACTTCACTTTCTCAAACAAAGGATCCCACCCATGTTCTCTGAATTTCTGGAGAAGCATTTTAATTGATGACACCAATTGCATCGCATTTATTATATCCTGCGATTTATACTGCAATGCTTGACAGAGATCATCAATGATTCCAAGCATCTCAATCATGAAAAGCAAGATGAAAACAAATTCAACGGATGTCATTGCATCATATATTCCATTAGCTTCACTCCTTTAAGTAAGGTTGCTAAACTTGATGATATCTTGTAATACAACATAGATGCAATTGAACATTCTCATCAAACTATTGAGAGAAGCTAAATGAGAACCCCATCGAATATCGCCTGAACGTTGGAGAGTATCGACTTGATATTTCCCTTTGCTAGTTTCAAGCTTACCACTCCAATTAACTCTGCGATTGAGATGCCTCAATGTCTCTTAATTGATCATGTCGCTTGTTTGAAGAAGCAACCAAAATGATTATACCAGTCAAGTATGAAAAAAATTGACAAATAAGAATAACCTCCTTGGATGCAGCTACTAGAGTTAATTAGAGACGATAAGCGAGGCAGTGAACATCGTATGCAAATCGACACTTTTTAGCAAAAAACGCTTGCAAGTTGTTCCATCTATTAGGCATATTACTTGCACCATCATATCCTTGACCACGGATATCATTAAAGCAATGACGTAAAGGAACTTCACATTTGCCTTCTCCAAAGTTAACAATGTGGTGTCCTTCACATGAACCAAATCAAAGAATCGTTCACGTATAACCTTATGGCTTAAGGGGGCGAATTATATGAAATACAATTTGGCTAAGGGAGACAAATGTTAAACAATGTAGACACCAAATCTAAAATGCATAATTATTTATATATAAAATTAAAAAATCTGAAAATTCTAAGAGAGACGACTGCCCCCTAAATCCATTCCTGTTAATGATGACTCTGGAGAGTTTGAAAGATAATGAAAAGTTTTGAGAGTATTTAACAGAGTATTGATATGTAAAGTCTTACAGTACAGATAAGATCCCTTGTTTACGTATCCTACAAATAGAGTTGGTGGTAAGATTATAAATAACCTTAGTAAGATGGGATAGGAAGTTATTACAAGTAAGGCAGCATTGTAAAAAACTAAGTTTGATATGTAAAGTCTTACAGTACAGATAAGATCCCTTGTTTACGTATCCTACAAATAGAGTTGGTGGTAAGATTATAAATAACCTTAGTAAGATGGGATAGGAAGTTATTACAAGTAAGGCAGCATTGTAAAAAACTAAGTATGGCAGCCAAAGAAATGTTTCCATGGCTCAAGTTCAGAATTGTAAAAAACAAGACTCTTGCTCTTTGCTTTTGGCAGGGTCTTGTAAGATATAGAGGTGGGGAGGTTTGAGAAAGCGAGACAATTTTGAATTTTGGGTTAAAATAAAATAAATTCGAGAAGAACTTGGTGGTAAAAATATATTACAATTTGATTGGTGAAAAAGTTTGATAACTGATTTGATAGAATTTGTAAATATGAAAAGTTGAATTTGTTGAATTATTTAGAATTAGAACCAAAATTGATAGAATGTGTAAGTATTGAAAACTAAATATATTATTATACTAGTTTAAAAAAGCTACATTAGTGACAGAAGGTGACCAAAATAGAATCAAATGATAACGTTAGCAATTAAATTGAAAATTTTCATAGTTGGGTGACCAAAACAGAAACGCGGTAATAGTTGGGTGACTAATTGTATAGTTTACCCAAACTTCAACCCATAAGCTATCAAGGCAAACTCAATAGTTGAGCATAGGTCCAAGGATACCAAAACTGAGGAAAAGCAGAAACTGTGCCATTTGCTTAACCCACAATATTTCCACAACCATATCATGAAGCAGTTTTACATTCAAAGTGTATGCACAACTATTTAAAACCATCCACATGCTACGAATTTGTTCTTGTTAGCTCTACCCCATTCTCTTTTAGCATTATTGGAATAATATCTCATAATTGGGATAGTATCAACAATGCAGCACCGCCATATGAAACTGAAACCTTGATAAATGAAATGAAATATTGAACTCAACTTGCATTATGCTCAATTATGACTATTTCCTATATAAGGGCGTGTTAAAAGCTATGCCTCCGAATGAGGCTCTACGGCACAAATGCAAATTTCATTAACCAGCTTTTCTTTCACTTCTCACAACCAGTCAAAGATACTCACCTTGGCCTGCTTTGGGAGGGAAGGCTTGAAAGATATGAAATGGCTGCAGAGGGTGCAAGATTGATTGCAACTTGAAGTCAAGAAATAGTTAGAGCTATAGAAAATCAGAATGGAACATTATCTATATCAGCACAGAGTTAAGCTCAGTGAACACTTCTGAGAATTCTAAACATTTCACCAAATTAGTGAACTATGGACAAATCACAGCCATGAAGCATCTAAGAGACACTTTGTAAGTTCCACTTCAATCCATAGTGAAGCAATAAACTGAAATGAAGTTCATAACAACATGGTTTTTAACAAAAAGTAACACTAGCACAAGCTCTTGACGGCCTACAAAACACATAATAAGGATTGAATTGAGGCTAAAAGAGAAGTGAACTTTCATGCAACAATTAAAAAAAAAAAATACATACAAAAATGTCTAAAGCTTCGTTAAACTGAAAGCGCATACATGATAGAGTTTTCAGCTTCACCATGCTATTCATTAAGATAATTCTCATAGTAAGAATTGATGGCATTAAAGAAAAAAGGAGAGAAAACTGCTTGCCTATATCCTGATCTTGTCTGGCTATCTAGCTGCTAGCATTGAATCTTTCAAATAGTGGCCTGATATTCATCAATGGTTTGTTTCATTGCATCCAACTGGGAGAGCACATATTCGAGTTTCTTGCAACAGATTTCATTCGATATTCTCGAACTATAATCGCACTTCTCAAACGGGCGATACTCACAGGCACTCTTGATTTCATCCCTCAATGTCACTTGGATATCCTGGTTTTTGTTTTTTAGTTTTCAAAAACAGAAATCTGTTAAGTATTGAAAATTTTCAACCCTTAAAAAAAAACTATATAAGCAAAGCTCCAATGCAATCTCAATTCAACCCAAAGTTCAAAACTAAACAATTCAAACCCTAATTCAAATCTTATCAGGAAAATTCAATCTTGAGAACAACGATAGAGCATAATAAAGCAGGAACCTTGATCATCTTCATGAATTCACGGCAATGATTATTGATAAATTCTTTCCTGGGACCCGTTGGATTGGCGAGTTCATCCATGACACCTCCTGCCAGCTCCAAAACCCTAACGATTCTCTGTTATCCAATCGAAACCAGAGAAAGTTAGTTCCTTTCAGAATCGCCTATTCGAGGAAACAGCAATTTAACCATGGTTAAAGAAATTGCAATTGAAAGTGGGAAATTAGCTAATTACTTTCTCCACATTTTGAAGTCGCTGCAAAGAGGTATTCTGAGTGGGAGAATCCATGGAAATTAATTAATTTTTCTCTCGCTTCTTCAGTTCCAGCCAAAATACCCAAAATCACATCCCTCAGAATATAATATGAAGATTAAATACGCACCGTTTGACTACGTTACCATAGCAGCCGTTTGAAAGTCAAAACCCAAAAGCTCAAGGTGATTACGTGTCAATATGTGATTGGATAGCTGCTTTGGGCATTAGCTAATATACTGAACCCAAAACGGAACAAAATCCTTTATTTTTTGTTAGACCAAAAACCAAAAGCAATTAGTAAAGTGGGGGAAAGCGAGTTGAATCTATGACGTCCTCCAAGCTACAGGCTCTGTGGAACCACCCTGCCGGACCCAAAACCAGTGAGTTGACTCGCTCGTTCTTTTAATCTGATATCGTATTAATAGATCCTTTATTGTCATTTACGGGATTAATTCATATTAGCAAAACCTCAATCCCTCTTTTTTTTATTTTTTTATTTTGGAATCGTTTTTCCCGTCGAGATCCATGCTTTTGAACTTTAGATTCGTTGGGTATTTGGGTTTCTATTTAATCTGTTTGAGACGTATAGTTTGATATATTTTGAAACTTTCATGGCTAAAGAAAACTAGAATCCATGATCTCCTTTGTTCTATAGTATATGAATTTTTTTTTTGTTCAATTGGAATTGAGGCAGTTCCCAGAATCTAGATTTGTTGCAAATAGAAGGGCTCCTTTAATTTGAATGCCCGGGTAGATTAATTTCCTTTAACTATGAAAATTCAAGTTTTTGGCTTGTGAAATTATATGATAACAAGCGAGTATAGGGTTTGTTGCATACGTGTGAGGTTGTAACAATGATTTGCTACTTTAGTTTGTAGATTGATTGAGAGAGTGAGATGTTATGAGCTTCTAATAATCCCACATGTCTGAATGGATATTTTGTAGATGATATATTGACGTGTACAATCTGCAGAAATGGTTTATTGCTTTGTACTAACAATAAATGATCTCACCATTTCGGTTATTGATTCTTAAAGCATTCATTCATGAGCTTATTGCTTGTTTCCCATTTCAGTTCACTTTTGGGCACCAACTTTTAAATGGGGCATTAGCATAGCGAATGTGGCTGACTTTGCTAAACCACCGGAAAAACTTTCCTACCCTCAGCAAATAGGTACATGGTGTTTATCGATTTCTAACAGACCTATCTATGTGTGTTGCATATGTCTTGCCACCTCTTATTTTACTCTCATAGTTGTTTTTTTATATGTATATTGAAGACTTGTTGAATTATTTGCATTTACTTCTTAACTATTTTACGCCCACATCCTGATAGCGTTCTCTTGTAGTTTCTGAATGTTGTTTTTTGATACGCAGCGGTTACTGCAACCGGAATTATCTGGTCACGCTACAGCACTGTAATCACTCCGGTAAGTTTGATGATTTATTGGATTGCCTAACCTGAAAAATTTGAGAAACTTGAGGTTATCAAAGAGAAAATGTATGAAAAAACACAGATAACGGTTATAATCAGGAACATAACGTTCAGGTTGTTTTTTATTCTCAGTCATTGTTTGATTTCTAAAATGCAGAAAAACTGGAATCTCTTCAGTGTAAACGTTGCTATGGCTGGAACAGGCATATACCAACTAACACGAAAAATAAAGTAAGTAAACTCAACCAATGACTATCTGTTTCCCTTAACTTATTTGAACTTTTGCATTATATATTGGATGTGTTAGTAGAGAAAGGAGGGAAACACTTCTTGTTCCAATAATTTTATCGAAGGCAGAGCCGGCCATTGCATCTGAATGATCTTTCCTTCTTGCTCTGTTTTTGTGACCGTTTATTTGCTGTTGCTGCTCTCTGATGCACAGTTTTATAAAACTTTTTTGTTGATATTTCAGACATGATTACTTTTCGGAGGCAAAGCCGGCCGTTGCATCTGAATGATGATGAAATCTTCCGAAATCCTTTGTTTTTAATGGAACAAATTATCAGTTATCTTGCCTTGTTTTTCTGTTAATTAAAAGTTACACTTTGGCTCTATGGCTTGGCTTTGAATTACTGAAGCATGTTGTGTTGTGGAAAAATTGGAACTTGATGATGATGATTGTAGAGCCATCAACTGATACTGAACTGAGCAACAGAATCCCTAAATTTTTCAATAATGCTTTTGTTCCCTCACTTCTCTTTTACAATCTTTAGGTACAAATTTTCCTATGCATTCATATGGAAAGTTTGATTTCCATTGGGAGCAAGCCTTGGAAATCTTTACTTAGTATATATTTATAGGTATTTATGCCTTAAACAAAATTAATTGTTTCCCCATAAAATAAATTTAATATTTTGATAACTTAATTTTATATATTATGAGTTAGAATAAAGAAGTTAAAAGCTATATTAAGAAAAAGGGTAAATTACATTATTATTTACTAAACTAAGGGTAAGTTTTTGTTTTGGTCACTTAATTAAAAACATTACAAATTGATTATTAAACTATTTGAAAATTTTCTTGTAAGTTATTAAATTATTCAAAAGTTTTTATTTAAGTTACTGGATTGATAAGGGTTTTTTTTTTAAAAAAAAAAAGTTTTGCCAATGAGTTTTAAGTCATGATTCGAAAATTGGTACGGTTGATCAATATCCATTGAACTGCAGAAGGGAAAAAAAGCTTTCTATTGGGTAGGTTGTGTAAACAAAGAAAACTATATAACATTGATTGTAACAACCCAATCATTTAAATAAAAAATTTTGAATAGTTTAATGATCAAATTATAACAATTTACCGGTAAACAAACCTACATTTTTTTTAGTTAGCAATTGAAAAAACTAACTTATATATTATTTTTATTATTAATTATCTGTATTATATAATTAATTAACCCAAAAGATATACCAACCCAACCCAGTCATTCATATAACCCAATTTAATCTACCCAACCCAACCCAAAATATCTAAACCCAAAATCATTCTTGTTCATCCAACTCTCAATCTCTCTCTCTCTCTCTCACTGCAGCTGCTGGCTCTTCCCGTCGCAGCCATCTCTTTGTCGGTCGACGGTTGCTTCCTGGTCAGAGAGAAAGGTAAAATCCCTCCTTGGCTCTCTCGACTTTCTGTATTTATGTAAAACCAGATGTTGCTCAAATTAACACCAAAATTCCTTTTTATCAGTATATTTAGCTTCAAATATCATTTTGGCAGTAGGCTTTTTGTATTTGAATTTATGCAATTGAAAACCAATGATCCCATTGAAGCAGCCCATGTTGTGTTAATAAGAAGGCTTCAAGAATGGTCCAATATAACAACCCAGCTTGTATCTAATAAAACTCATCGTTTTAGGTCTTTAGTTTAACCCTTTTCTTTCTTCCTTTTTTTACCAACCCAGACTCACTAGTCGAATAATCGCACAGTCCAGAGGCACCCACTCCTTTCTTTCTTGCTTACTGTCTCACTTCATTACCATAAAATTATATTTCTCTCCATCGATCCCCTATCTCAAGCTCTCAGCTGCAGCAGGTCAGTATTTCTATAAAGTGTTTTTTTTTTTTTTGTATTTATTTAGCTAAGGGATTTGAAAATTGCGGGAAGTTGCTGCCGATCACGATTCTCTACTCACCTTCTTGTTATGCTTCCAAACCTTTGAGTGCCTTGGAATGTTATGATACTGAAACCATGTTTGCTTCTTACTCTGCTGCTTTTTATACATAATGTAGTCAAACTCTTTTTTTTTCTCTAGATATGGTCTGTTTATGTTTGTTTGGGGCGAGTGTTATGTTAATAAAACAATGTTAGTGAATGTTGGATTAATTTTAATGTTTAACCAAGTATTGAATGTTGGGATGGAACGGTAGCTACTAATCGTTTAGAGATAGCTTAAAAATTGCGAATCTTTGGATATTGCTGAACCATCACTAAGCTTCTCAAATAGTGTTTAATTTGATTCGAGTTTAGCTGATATAGTTTTGCTTTATAATTTGAATATCCTTGGTGGCAGCATTATACATTGATTGATATTTATGCTTCTGCTCTGTGTTTCACTTTCTCCTTAAGTCTTTAGCTTAAAGAGGAATGAAGCTCATTGTTTTAGCTTTATTGTTTCTCGTAATGTTAAAAGAGAGTATTTACAATGAGATTCCATCTCTCTCTCTCTCTGCAATGCTTCGTCATGATGGTTCTTGATCATCTTTGTCCGCATGTAAATGCTTAACACTGGAACTTGTATTTTGCAGGAAGTAATTTGAAGGTTTTATGAACTCTACAATCTTCGAGGCCAGAGATCAATTGAGTGTATTTCCGTTTTTATGCATTTATTGCATAGAATGCTAATATCTAGCTTTTGGGGTCTTGTTGCATCCACTATTCAGTGTTGAGAGGATACTAAAACTTTTTTTTCCTCCTTTTTCCCCAATTCGTCACATTTATCTTCGATTTTAATGGAACCACAAAGCTTGTTCTCTGGGTTTTGCTCAAACTCAATAACCCCATTATATACAAATCCTCAAAATCCATTATCTTCCTCACCACCTTCTCTTTCTTATCCTTGTTTCTCTCAATCCAAACATCAAGTTTCTTTTGAAATCCAATATTTCCTATCTTCTCAAAGGTTGAGGTCTGTAAGAAGATTACTGTGTAAAAACAGTGTAGAAAAAGTAAGTAATCTTGTCTCTGAGAAGGAAGGTTCAAAATCATGGGTTAAGCGGAAAAGGCTAGCTGTTTTTGTCTCTGGTGGAGGCTCGAATTTCAGGTCAATTAACCAAGCATGCATTGAAGGCTCTGTCAATGGAGATGTTGTAGTTTTGGTCACTAATAAACATGGTAATTTGTTCTCTTAAATAAAATGCTAGTGAAATTTATAATTTTGTAAGTCTGTTTGTAATTTGCCAGAATATAATTGCTTTAACAAAAACTTTGAATTAGAATATAATTTAAGTAATGTTATTCAAATTTACAAGTTTAGTTGCTGCCCTTGAGTCTTGAGATGATAAAATCTTTATTGCAACTTCAGGAATCATGTATATTCTTTTTTTTTTTTTTTTTTTTTTTGGTGATGGCAGCTTGTGGAGGCGCACAATATGCTAGAGATAAAGGCATCCCAGTTATTCTGTTCCCAAAAACAAAAGATGAACCTGACGGTCTATCTCCTGATGACCTTGTAAAGGTTCTTAGGTTGTTTCTTCTTTCAAATCTGGTTATCTTGGTTAGTTTCTTTTGGCATTCATAAATAGTAGTGGTATACGATTATTATTATTTTTCTTATGCTTAGTCTCTTTATCATATTAACTCTTTACCTATATAATACAATCCAAAGGAAGCTTTTGGTGCTCTTAAAACTTTTGAGAGTTTCGTATCATCTTTTTATTGCTTATGGAAATGATTAATCACTTATTCTTGTATTACATTTTATCGAACTCAGGGAATTTGAGGTTGATTTTATTCTTTTGGCTGGATATCTGAAACTTATACCAGCAGAGTTGATTCGAGCTTATTCTAGATCAATTTTCAACATCCATCCATCTCTTCTTCCATCTTTTGGAGGTAAAGGCTATTATGGTATGAAAGTGCATAAAGCAGTTATTGCTTCTGGAGCAAGGTATATTTTTGCCTTTAGTTTCACATATCATGTTTCTGTTTTAATCTTCTTTGTATTTTTATTGTTATTCTTGGCATTTTGAATTTTTTCAGTTAGTGAAGTCTTCTTTGTTCATGATTGTTTAGATACTCAGGTGCAACAATACACTTTGTTGATGAGCATTATGATACGGGTCGAATACTTGCACAGAAAATTGTCCCTGTGCTTGCCAATGACACCGCCGAGGAGTTAGCTGCTAGGGTTTTGCGAGAGGTGAGGTTCTTTTATGTTGTTTTTTCCTTAAGTAAATGTTTTCGTACATTTAACATCACACCAAAACGAATCACACAATAGTAAATTGATAATAAGATGGTGACAAAATCAAGGTATACTTATTGCCAAGTTCATTTTCATATTCTGCATTGCAAATCAAAAAGTTCATTGAGGATTTAGCAACTTGACAATGATTATCGTACTTTTACAGGAACATAAATTATACGTAGAGGTGACAGCTGCTTTATGCGAAGACCGGATAGTTTGGAGAGAAGACGGTGTTCCTCTCATTCAGAGCAAAGAAAACCCAGAAGAATATTACTAACAGAACTTAATTGCAGCACTTGCATTTTGTTATTTTGACGGTTGGAAGTTATTGTATCCTTAAACTTAGATGTTATGATTTTGCAAGTACAACAATAAGTTGGGAGATTACATATTTTTCCCAGTATGCAAACATTTGCTTAGGCTTTTGCCTTCTTATTGTTGTAAATGGAAACTGTTTTGCTTATCAAGTTCTCATCATCTATTCAGAGAAAATGGTTATGCTTAGCTCGCTCTTATAAATTTAACTAGTTTCTACTGACTTGTGTTTTCTTTTTTTTACCTTAGATAAATTTACTTGCCTAAATATTTGAGGGATGATTTGGAGAAAATGAAGAACAAATTGTATGAGAATATAATTAACAAAGCTTTATTTTCTGATAAAAATGAACATGCTTTTATCTATACCAACCACTTGATTGTAAACAGGGGTATATTGTGGTTTTAGTCCCTCTATTATATTAAAATTTGGGAATTAATTTTTCTCTGACATAAATTGGTCTTTCTACTTATATTATTAGTAGGTTCAAATTGATTACACCTTAAAGTTAATTGTTTTCACTAAAGTGATTTTTTTTTTAAATTTTATTGTATTAGATAGTTGGGGTAAGTGAAAATCTAGCCACTCGTATTCAATCGACAATAAATTTACACGTTAGATGAATGCTAATGGCTTTTTTAAAAACATCAATATTACCATTTTAATGAAAACAACTAACTTAAAGGTGTTATCAATTTGGACCTACAAAGTATAGTAGAAGGATTAAATACAAAATATTAACATAGAAGAGGGACAAAAAACAAAATTAGAGGTGTTTTGTGTCAGCGTCACACTTGTCACCATTTTGAACTCCATAAAGATGTGCGGCTGAGATCTCTCCTCCTCCTCAGTTGCCCTAGATATTTCCTCTGTATAAACAGATACAGCGGGTAGGGTTTTATATTAGTATCGGCTCGTCAGTCTTTGAGCTTTCCCCTCCGTTTTCGATATGTAAGAAAATGATGATAAGGTATGGAAGCTACATGTACCAAGGGAAGGGTGTGAGTGAAATCAGTACCCTTGATCTTGACTTGCCAATGTGGCTGTAGCTATATAAAATCTAAATGGCTGAGAAGTTAACTGGCCGGTTGTCGTGATTATTCTCCGTCGACTAATCTGCTTACCGAACTTCTCACACTTTCGTTTTTCTTTTTCATTTGCTCATCTATAGTTATTTCTTTATCAATTAAGAACAAGCACTAATTGATTTGGTCTCTTATGCATTCATCGCAAACTAAGAAGACGGAAAATTTCATGGTATATCGCTTCTAAATTAATATATGATCTTGATACTAGACCAGGCTACCTGTACTGTTTCGAGTTTCAGCACTATTCTCACCATTCCTGCTCAATGATATACCTTGTAGGCATCATTGAAAAGTAAGGAGTCACGGCCAGTTTAACCCATTCAATAGAGAGATGTAGTAGGACTTAAATCTAATCAAAATGCATTTATTATTGCAAACTGAATTAAATCTAATTAAAATTTAATGATTATTTAATTTTAAAAAATTACAAAATAATTATTTAATTTTTTCTGAAGAGTAAATTTTATTTTAAAAAAATCAAACTAATAAAAATAAAATGTAACTTTCTCCAAAATTTAAGATTATGATTACTTAAAAGAGCTAGAATGAGATTATATTTTATATTAAGGTATTTTGAGATTATTTGAGAATAGAAAATTATGGGACAGTTTAGGTCGTCAGAAGCTGCAATCGATAATCTCAAAAGGCGTCTAATCACGTCGAGTGTAGCCATTGCAGGCCACTCCCATATTTCTTTCTTCCAACTGCTCAAATGAAGGCTAATTGGCAATCTTAAAAGCCAATCATCCATAAGTTTCCAACGTCATACTTCCACATCTCCAGTTTTCTGTTCTTTTTATCGATATCACATCTTGGAAATACTTCATACATCAAATTCCAGACTTGCTATCAATTACGGGTATACTTAAGGGAAAATTGTTAGTTTACCGTTTGTGATTTCTTAAAAGAAACAAAACCTATTTTATCATTACATTTTTTTATATTTTTTTTTTTTTGATTTCTGCCGCAAGCCCACGTTACTTTCTATTACATCCAAACTGCCACAACTGCAAATTTCTTCTTCCTCGGCATTGGCAAAGAAGCTAGATGGGTTTTTTGACTTCCATTGTCTTCATTGTCTTTAGCTTAACTTCTTTAATCCAATTAAAGTTGACATTCAATTGTTCTCAAGCTTAGATAGGGAAGATAAATAATAATAATAAGTCGGGTAAGTAGACCTGATCATGGGTCAAATCAATACAAAATTTTAAGCTCGAGTTTAGCTTGGGCTGAAAAATAGGTCTAAAATTTTGTCTAAGTTCGGGTCAAATAAAAATTGCTAAGCTAGAGCTCAATTTAGCCTGTTAGTATTAATTTTTTATATATAAAAATAAATTTAAAAAACATAATACATCAAATACACTAAAAATATTAAAATAAATATTTTTAATAAATTAAAAATACATAAAATACTTAAATAATACTAAGATAATTGCAAATAACAACAAAAAATAATAGTAATATAATAGCAAAATGATATCAAAATAACAATAAAAAATTTAGGCAAATTTAAGTTGGATCAGACTAGGCTCGGGCAAAAAAATCTTACATGAGGCTTGCTTTTAGAAAATGAACTTTATTTTTTTATCTAAACTCATTTTTCAAATCTATATTTTAATCTAAATTTGTTTTATTTTTCGAGTAAGCCTTCAAGCTTAAACAAATGAGATTGTAGGGGAAAGGGATAGATGTCTATGATTGCTGACAGATTTTACGGACGTGAGGATAGTAAAACCCTGTAATTAAGTTAGATGTCCAATATTAAGTTGGATAAGTTTGTGATATAAATATATGCAATAGAATTTCCATTTTTCCAACTAGTCTTGCATCACATTAGAACAAAAAGAAAAAAAAAATGAAAGATACCAAAAGACCCATCCATAGTTTGATTCCACAGATATGGAAAGTATGGCTGTCGTTTTTTTCTTTTCAACCATTGGTGCCATTGCTTTGATCTAACTTCTAATAATTGGAGAATGCATTGTCATTAAGATGCTGAAGAAGCCATCCTAAATGTCCTCTTCTCTACACTAAGATGCTGAAGAAGCCATCCTAAATGTCCTCTTCTCTACACTATCTCACCATCCCTACAATTTTTTATGACCTCTTGCTACACACTATATTATTTGTTTTAATTAAGGGTAAACTATCTAGTTGGTAACCCTACTTTTAGGGTGTTTTCATTTTGGTCACTCAACCATTAAATCTCTATCGGCGGTTAACTATATACATCATATCATGTTTACACTTTCAGTTTGGTCACCCAAAAAAAGTCATTTTTTAAACTATTGATTCGGGTAAAAAAATTGAAGGATTAAAAGTGAAAAGGCATAGAAACTAAAATATTGCATTAAAAATCTATTAATGAAAATTCTAAATTTCTTTTTTTTTTCTCAATATTGAAAATTTAAATTTTAAAATATAAAAATTAATTAAATAATTCGTTGAAATTATTATATCCCCTTGATAATGTTAACCGATTTGTTAAACTAATATTGAAATTAATTAAATTAATCTCTTTTTAAATTTTTAAATTTTATTTTATGTTTCCATATTATTCTTAATGAAATCAACTCAATGAAACTTATATTTCTTTTGATATAAAATCTCGAATATTCCATACTAACTTAAAAGCAAAGAAAAATAATTACAATTAATTAAATTAATTGCTTGCTCTTCATTTGGGTAAAGAAATGATGAAAAAAATTCTAGACTTTGTTTGATATGGAAGATAAAATTAATTAATTCTAAGGATTTTACTTTACTTTTAGCTTAGGATGAAAGATTCGAGATCATATAATCAAAAGAAGTTTGGGTTTCATGTACAATTATTAAAGATTATTTATTTGAGTTGATTTTAATTTGAAAATATAAAATAAAATTTAAAATGAGACTAAATTAATTAATTTAATTAATTTCAATATTATAGTAACAAATCGATTGACACTATTAAGGGATAAAAATAATCATTAACTTATTTAATTGTTTTCTATGTTTTCAAATTTAAAATTTCAATATTAAAAAAAGAAAAAAGAAGTTTTGAACTTTTGACAAGGAGGTACAATTTGACAATTTTCAAAGCATTAATTTAGTTTTTACTGCTTCTTCACTTTAATTCTTAATTTTTTTTCCCCTATCAATATTTAAAAAATGGATTTTTTTGGTTGATCAAAATGAAAGTGTGAACATGAAGTGACGTGTATAGTTAATTTCCGTAAGAGATTTAACGATTGGGTGACTAAAATGAAAGTGCCCTAAAAATTGAGTAACAAAATTGCACGAAATTCATTTTGTGCGACCAAAATGAAAACCCCAAAAGTTGAGTAACCAAGTAAAGTAGTTTACCCTTTACTTAAAGATTCAAAGTTGAAAAGTACTCTTATACACATCAGAGATAATGAAAGATTATTATATAAAACAAGGGTTAATTCCACTAATGTTCTCAAACTATGGTTTAGATTTTAAATTATTTCAATAATTTTAAGGCGTTCTAATTTAGTCATTAAAGTATGTGTATCGTATCAATAAAAATCCTTCTATTAGCCTAGGTATCAACTTAGGTGTTAAATGTCAATTCATATATGACCTAGAGCATGATTAAAACATATGATCAAATTGTAAAATTTTATATGGATCTAACATGTTAAAAACCTGTGTCATTAGGGATATTCTTTTAACATGTCAAATCCAAAATTGCTGAAACAGTAACTAGATACATGTTTGGTTTCTAACCCAAACTAATGGCGAGATTGCCTAAAAGACTTAATTGATAAGATACTAATATTCCAAGGACTCGTTTAGAATGTTTTTAAGTTTGGGACCAATTTAAGGTCTAGGTCATAGTTTAGGGATGTCTTCTAGAACTAACCCATAAAACAATGATGCCGCCCAAGCTCTCGTTGTTGCCATTGAGCATTCACATTTCCAAAGTAGAGTTCACCCTCTTTTGTTTTTTATATCCCATTCAAATGCTAATTCCTAGCTCTCCCAACTCTGCCCAAATCCATGCTATCTGACATTTGGTGATTTTATTTCATAAGGAGGTCCAATTCCAATGGGTGCAAAAGCAAGTAAGCCCTCCAATTCAAAGCGAGATCAAGCCAAGTCATTTAGTTCAACTCAAAAATCATCCTCCATCATTGAATCCATGAAACCCGAGTGCTTAAAAAAGAGGAAGAAGAAGAAGAAGAAGCAGACAAAAGTGAGGACGTTGACTCTAGAGGATTGGCTATTAGCTTCACCTGGTCCTAAAGGGTTGAACCCAGGTTATCTTAATGGAGGTGAACTTCATGTCTTCAAACACTTGTCAAGAAGGGTACATCATCATCATCATCATCATCATCGAAGTGGACCCTTTACAACAGGAGATAATAATTTGTGTTTGGAACAGGGTTCAGGGGAGGATGTTTCAGGTTCTTCATTTAGGAGAAGCCATAATGGGAAGTTGAAAAAGAAGGTTAGCTTTAAGTTGCCTGAAGAGGGTGACATCGTGCTTTTTTACTCAGCAGCTGAATCGTTTGAGAGTGATTATCGATCCTTTTAATGTCCGCTGCTACGTGTTGCATGTTGTTGGGCTTTGATTTCATATCCATCTTTCTCTTGTTTCTACTTGATGTGAATGATCTCTTTATTGCAAATTACATATGTTTTAGGTTTCTTTGAGTTAAAACACATTCTGAATGGGAGTTCTGATTTGCTTTTCTCACTTCGTTTTACCAATATTAAAATTATTGTTTTATTCATATATATGTAAGAATATATTATACAATAAACCCTCAAGTTTTTGTTGAAATATTTATTGATGATCTTTTTATGTTTATATGTCATCGGAAATATTAGAAATGACTAATAAATATCAAATGGGACGAGGACGGGCAATTATAGATGAATGTATATAACATTCATGGGATAAATAAGTTGTATTCAAGTTTTAATTTCCATAGTGGAGTGGGTTTGAGATTAGAACAAACCGTGCCAATATTGGAGTGTCAATAGATTTGACAATATTTGTTTTTGCGGCGTTCTATTATCATCCTTAATTAAAATAACTCCAACCTTTAAGAAATGGTTTCTAAACTTCTATAAAGCCCAAGTCAATACTATTAATCTAGCTAGTCATGGGTTTTGCCCAACTAGATCTAAGTATGGTATCAATACTACACAGATTGTCCAATTTAAGACTTGAATAGAGGTTTTAAATGTTTTTCAAAATTGTATAGGCTTGCCTATTATTTTTTTAATATATATATAATATCTAGTAATCTTATATACTTTTTATTTTATTGAAATTTTAAATTTAAATAACTAAACATATTTTATGGTATTTACATTATAGTATATCTACCCTTATGGCAAGATATGAATAATTTCTGTTAGCTTGTATTTATTATGGCTAAGATAAGGTATTCATGCGTTTAAGGTTAAGGGTTGAGTAATGTCTGTAAAATAATTGAATAAGTTTTTCTAAAGAACAGTGCATCTGTATGTTAATAAATGTATCCGTCATGATGGTTTGATAATGTTGGACATGGATACATTCGTAGTTGTGTGTGGCTTAAGAACTGGACAATGTGGGTTCGTTTGTGTTATGAAATGGTTGGATTGGAGTTACCTGGAATCCATTTTGTTTGAGTTGTATAATGACTTCGCCTGAAACCATATGAAATCTGATTATTGATTATTTGAGAGTCTGGGGGTTCTAGAGTAAAATGGCATGGAAATCATCTGAATGATCTACGCAGTATATTATCAGTATGGGTTATGTGGTATTCGTTTAGGGTATGATATGATTAATAGTTTGTTGATACTTGCATATGCATAAGTATTTGCCAAACGTGTATATGTATTCGCCAATGACTAACAATTGTGAACAACCACTTTGGGCTAAATGTATGTGTGAAGAGATGGTCAGTGAGTAATGACTGCAAATAATATGGTTATGGTGTTTTAAGCAAGTAAATAATAAGAAAATGTCTGGATAATTAAGTCAGTTTGTTAGTTGAAGGAATTGGTATGAGTAAAAGTGCAATAATTGACGCATAGCTGTAAGTTGGAGATTTTGATTGTGTAATATCTTGCTCGGCGAAGCCACAATACTTGAGTGTTGTTATTAAAAGTAAGACTTATAGAGTAGGTTCTGAGTGAATATGGTACTAGATATGACTAAGTGCTCGAAGACTATAGAATGTGCCTTTGGGAGAAGCCTTTATTAAGGCGAGCTTAGTGGTCTGGCGAACTCCTTTGCAGGGTATACGCTACCCCAACTAATGGACGTTAATTTTATTCCTTAAATGCTAAGCCCTTAGTTTGAAAGAAAGGTTAACTTTATTATTATTATATTTGAAACCATTTAGTTGGCCTAAAGAGTACTAGTTAGAATGGGACAATGTTTCTGAAATTGAAAGGACATGCATTTAAGATGAGAGAGAATGTTATTAATCACGAATACCAAAGGAAGGGTAGTGGGAGGACAAACTTGCCCAATAAGTTTTCCTTTCGCGTGCACCTGTATAAAGCCAGTAGTGGCTTCCTGACCAAGTTTTGTGCTTTCTTTGGCAAACTTAATTTTTCTTATATCTAAGGTTTGAAATAGAATATTCTGAAATGAATGTATTAGTAACAAACCTTTTGGCTCAAAGTACAGTAGTAAATAGGTTAATAAGGGATTGTCCTTTGGCTATTGGTAATCACATATTTTTAGTGGACTTGCTACTACTGAGTGTCCATGAGTTCGACGCTATTTTGGGATTAGATTAGTTGACCAGGCATAATGCGATAGTCGACTGTCGAACTAGAAGTGTATAACTGACAATTATTGAGGGAAATGAGATAAAGTTGTTTAGTAAACAGTCAGAGTTGGCGAATAGAATCATTTCTGCGGTAACCACTAGGAAAATGATTATTTAAGGCACAGATGCCTATCTGGCATATATTATAGATACACCCGAATCCAGAAGCGAGATCAGCAGAGTGCCTGTCGTGAGAGAGTTTCTAGATGTAACACCCCTAACCCGTATCCGTCGCTGGAATAGGGTTATGGAGTATTATAGATAATTCATGTCATTTACAGATAATTTATGTTATTTACTATTCATTTCCTGGGAGTATTCATATCGTCCCTTAAATGGACCCTCAAGGCCCAAAATGAGTATTAGAATCGAATCAGAACTAAATCGAGAACTCATAGAATTTTTCAAAAAATTTCTAAAATTTCCTAAGTGCAGGGTTCACACGCTCGTGTGGTCTAGGGACACGCCTGTGTAACCCTAGACACGCCCGTGCTGCAGGCCGTGTTCGACTCTCGTGTAACTCTTTAACTTGTGCCACACGACCAGACGCCCGTGTGAGTAGGCCGTGTGATCAATTTAATTTTCAAAAATTAGGTGCAGGGTTCACACAGCCAAGAGACACGCCTGTGTTCTAGGCCGTGTAGCACATACGGCTGAGACACACGCCCGTGTCTCTACCCGTGTGCTTGATTCTGAGCATTTTGTTTCTCAATTTTAAGATGTAGGGGACACACGGCCAAAACATACGCCCATGTACCAGGCCGTGTGTCACACACGGTCTAGACACACACCGTTGTGTCTATCCGTGTGGACAAAATAAAGCCATTTCCTAGCTTTATTTCTCACCCAAATTTGCCAATAACTTACACCAAAATTTGCATTCATATACCAACCAATCCAAGCATTATAACAAGGCCAATTCTAACACCTAGCATAATACATCATTATATACATACTTATTTATGATCTTATCTTTAATATTTATATTCATTTAGCATAGTTCAATCAAACTATAATATACTTACTCATGTTAATGCCTTAGGATTACCTTAATAGATTTACCTAAACATAATCATTACTAGCCGTTCCAATGGCTAAATTACAAATAACGTATTCAAGCCATCTATGGTCAAGTTAACCTATACATGCCATTATACCAATATAAGTTTACTATTTATACCAAAATAAGCTTGTGGATACTGTGATGATACTCCAACTGTTCAGCAACCTTCGCGAGCTTTCGAGCACTATAAAATAGAGAAAAGTAAACCTAGTAAGCATATTATGCTCAGTAAGTTCGTATAACTGGAATTAAACTTATCAATCTCATTTATTAAAATTAAGCATATAATAACATGTTTCCATCAACTTGGCAAAATTTCCTAAACACATGCATTCAATCAAACATGTTAGTCACAAAATTCTCATATACATTAAGTAAACATAGATGAGCTCATCATGCTATATTCTTTCAAGACACTATTCATTTCATCTCATAATTCTCATATCATGTCAAGTATTTTATCTGTTGAATCATTAAAATTTCGATGGATATTCAAATAGTACACTCAAGGTGTACAATTTAATAACCCATCAATTCAACTTCAGGAGTACCGATTAAGGCACTTAATCAGAAAGCACATTCTCGAGCCACATATCATATAACATGATTACTTGTCCAAACTAAATCCTGTTTCCAACATATACTCATAAGAGTTTAATCAGGATTACCCGTCCGGGCTAAATCCTATCTATAACATATGCTCAAGAGGGCTTATATCAAGATTACCAGTCCAGGCTAAATCCTTTCTGTAATGAGGTTAATAGGATTACTTGTCCGAGTTAAATCCTGCCAGCAACAAATGCAGGACCTCATTCAATAAGGGAAATCACATTTGTCCATCAAAATCCAATATTCAGACGGGACTTAACCTTTTTCAAACAATATCAAGCATGTATTCAATTCTTATATTATAACATCCAATTAATCCACATAAATATAAATCACATTATATACAAATACAACATTCAATTCAACATATTTACATGCTCAATTAAGTTACACAAGCTTACCTCGACACTTGCTCGCGTATATAGATCTATTAATCCGAAACTTTCTCTTTTCCTCGATCTAGCTTTGAATTTGAGTTATCCGGATCTATATAAATGGATTTAATCATCAATTTCTCACATTTCACATTCTATTGAACTCAATTTACATCCTAGAAAAAATTACCATTTTGCCCCTAAACTTTTCATAAATTCCAATTTCGTCCCTAGGCTCGAAAAATGAAATTCATGCAATTTACTCCCTATTCCAAGCCTAACCAAAATTTCAATATACAATTTACAGCACATGTATTCCATAAATTTCAGAATTTTTCTTCAACTTTCACAACTTTACAAATTAGTCTCTAAATCATGTTTTCATGAAAAATCACTTTGTAAAAGATGTTTATCTATCAACAACCTTTCATTTTCCACCATAAGTTTTAAATTTTCAGCATATTCATCCATGACATAATTTCTATACTTTGATAACTTTTCAAATTAATTCCCAAAATAGATAGAGTAAGCTATCTCGGTTTCAAAAATATAAAAATTACTAAAAACGAACAAGAAAACTTACCGAATTAAGCTTGATTTGTTTCTTCTCTCTTTCTTAGGGTTTCCATGCAAATTTTGGAGAAGATGATATAAAATAAGATGATATTTCTATTTAATTTAATTGTCATCTTTAATTTTAACACTTTTCAATTTAGTCCTTAGCCTTTTCTAATTTTTCCATGGATGAATCATCAAAAATATCTACTAACTTTTTATTAATGGTATAATTACCATATAAGGACCTCAATTTTTGAATTCCATAGCTATTTGATCCTTCTAGCTACTAGAATTTAACTTTTGCATTTTATGCAATTTGGTCCTTTCCATAATTAAGTACCTAATCGATAAAATTTTCTTATCAGAATTTTCATATGAAATTCCTAGCATAATATAAACCATGCAAAAATATAAAAATAAAGTTTCTTTTCGGCTCGGATTCGTTGTCTCGAAACCACTGTTTCGATTTCAATGAAAATTGGTTGTTACACTGGATGTATTTTCCGATGAGCTTCCTGGTATGCCCCCTAAGAGGGTGATAGAGTTATTGGTTAAATTAGAACTAGGGATAGACCCTATTTCGTGCACACCTTACAGGATGGCGCCAGTAGAACTCAATGAGTTAAAAAAAATAGTTGTAGGATTTGTTGAGCAAGGGTTTTATTAGGCCAAGTGTGTCACCTTAAGGTGCGCCAATCTTATCTGTAAAAAAGAAAGACGGGTCTATATGTACCCTATGCCTCAAATTGGGGATTCGTTGGATCAGCTAAGTGGAGCTTTAGTGTTCTCCAAGATTGACTTAAGGTCAGGGTACTATCAAATAAAGATTAAAGATATCAACGTACCTAAGACAGCTTTTCGGTCAAGGTATGACCATTATGAGTTTCTTAAAATGCCATTTGGGTTGACTAATGCATCAGTTGTATTCATAGGCTTAATGAACAAGGTATTTCAACCTTAGATTAGTTCGTAGTGGTCTTTATTGATGACATATTGGTTTATTCCAAGAATGAGACTAATCATGAAAAGCATTTGAGAATTATATTGAAGACCCTACAAGAACATCAATTGTATGCAAAGTTCAACAAATACGAATCTTGGCTAAAGGAAGTACACTTCTTGGGACATGTGATATCGGTGGATGGAATTAATGTGGACCCTGCAAAGGTAAAGATATGTGATATTATCAAAGGTTCATGAGGGGATTCTCAATAATAGCATCACCTCTCACCAAGCTACTAAAAAAAGAAAAAAAAAAGTTTTTTTGGAGTGATGATTGCCAAAAAAATTTTGAGAAATTGAAGGTGGTCCTAATCGAAGCTCTAGTGCTGGCACAACTTGAGCCTGGAGTTGAATATACGGTCTATATAGATGCATCGCGACAATTGAAACCCCATAAAAAGAATTATCTTACGCATGATCTCGAATTAGCGGCGGTAATACTGACGCTAAAGCTTTAGAAATACTACTTGTATGGAGAAAAATGTCATGTCTTCTTTGACCATAAAAGTATGAAGGTAATGACCCGGAAAGATTTGGATCAACGCTAAAGAAGGTGGTTGGGATTATTAAAGGACTACGATCTGATCATTGAGTACCATCCGGGGAAAGCCAATGTAGTGGCTGATGTTTTGAGCAAAAAACTGTGGTAGCCTTATGATAAACCATAATTTACACATATTTTAACCCCATGCTTGGCTTAATTTTGGATGATTTTTCCATTGAATTTGATGAATTCGATGCTCCTAATCTCTTAGTTTCATGTTTTATACTCAGGAGAACTTAGGGAGTAAAAAAGAACGAGAAACGGGCCAAGAAGGGCTAAAATGGGCCTACATCAGAAATCACACGGCCTGGATATCGACTACGGGTAAATCACACGGCCGTGTGTGGCGAGCAGGATCGACCACGGCCAAAGGAGTCCACCACGGGCGTGTCACACGGGCGTGTCCCTGCTGTCCCTAGGATTAACTCTATTTGAAAAAGGCTACTTGTGGGCCAAGAAAGGCATCTCGAAGCCTATATAAACACCCTAGGGGGCAACCTAAAAGGGGAGGTCAACAAGATGTCAAATAGACACTGAGTAGAAAGTGGAAAATACTCCAAGATAGCCGTCGGGAACAGCTTAGAAGAAGGATCTCCATCAAGACTGAAGATCTCCCATCAAGTTCTTTAGAAGTTTTTGGATTTTCTTATGTTTTGTTGTTTTCCCTATTCTAATTTGTTTCCCTCTATCTTTATGAACTAAATCCCTTAAATACCTAAGGGGATGAAACCTAAGACGAATCTTATTATTGTTTGATTTATACGATAAATACTTATTCTTATTCTTAATTGTGAGTTCTTATTCTTGTTTTGATAATTCAGATTATTGATTCAAAATCGAATGTGCTTATTTAGTGGAGCAAAAGTCCCTGTTTAAGAAAAGATCAACACAATTAAGCGGAGTTGATTGCAACCCTAGAAATAGGGCGACGAAAATCTGCCGGATTAGAGTCAAATCTAATAAGGGGATCCATAGATCGAGTTAATTCGACAATAGGGGTTTTAATTAGAAAGAGATTTCAATTAATCAACCTAAAGTCAGTTATTTTTAGTCTTGAAAGAGATATTAACATAAATCAGTGATTTCTATGGATTAAGACAAGTGAATAAATCATATGAATCAAAAGTAATAAGTGAAGTCTAGGTGGATTCTTCCTTAGGTATTGCCTATCTCATATAAGTTGTCAAAAAGTATTTTCCAAATTTACTCTCTGTCACGTTCATAATTATTTAGCTAGTTAAATTAGTTAGTTAAATTTAGATAAAAACAAATCCCCTTAATTTTTAGGCTAGATAATAAAAAGATAGATATTACTAGTAATTTTAGTCCCTGAGGATACGATATTCCAGACTCACCACAACTATACTACTATTCGATAGGTGCACTTGCCTTTGTCGAAATATTAGTTAGTTCCGAGCCCATCACCTTATTATCCTTCTAGCTAAAGTGACCATGTCTAATAATGGAGCCTTGTTGGCAGAGTTGGTTGTAAAGCCAACTCATTTCTTTTAGATTTTGGAAGAACAAGTGAAAGATACTTAGTGCGTCCGGTTCAAGTAAAAGATGATGTCTGGTAAGGCAGTAAACTTCAGCATATGTAAGGAAGGTGAGCGTAGATATAGAAACAGAATGTTTGTGCCAGTAGGGAATGAACTAAATAATGAATTGTTGAAAGAAGCTCACCAAGGACCATTTGTGTAACAATCATTTTTCAACAGTGTCGAAAATAGTGGTTTCAGGGCCACAAATCCGATGAGTGAGTTCGTAAATATTATTATTTAATATTTACGAGTCAAATATGGTATTAAAATAAATGTTGAATTGGTAATTTATGCTATTTGAGGGAACAATTAAGTTTAAGTGGTATGACCTTAAAGTCAAGTAGTTTTAGAAAATGAGGTATTGGGACTTCATTTCTATAAACCAAGCCGTAAGTATTTTATTAAATATTTATGGAGTGTTATTAAGGTTGTATTAAAGTTTCGTTAAGAAATTTTAATGTTTAGATAGTTAATTAATTAAAATGGACTAAACCGTAAAGGATGTAAAACTTGATCACTATTAGATTTGAATGATTAAATGGCTTAATGAATAAATGGATGATTTAATATGGAAAATTAACCATAATTGGTGATAATGGATGACAATGTGGTTGATTATTAAGTTATTATTTGAATTGTTTTATTAATTAATGTTTAAACTATTAAAACATTAAAACAAAAGTAAAAATGGATAGTATCATCTTATTTTGTTCCTTCACCGTAAGGAGAAGGAAGAAACACCATTGAATGAGCCATGGATTTTCTACAAGCTTTCTTTCCTTGCATGGTTGTGCTATTGAGGTTCGTTTTTAGTAATTTTTATGTTTTTTAGATCGTTGCAGCTAGGTCCAACTAACCTGAGAATCAATTCTTAAAACTGTTAAACTTTAAATTTTTTTCCATTGAAGATTTGAGTTGTTTTTTATTATTTATGGAGGATTATGAAGATTTGTTGTTAAATTTTATTAATTTGTAAAGTAATTTTTAATGATTTAAATGTTTAGGGATTAAATTGCTAAAGTAATAATAATTCAAGGACTTAAAGTGAAATTATTACAAATGTGGGCTGTAATCAAAGCTATTAACACTCGGCTGCTATGGGTTTTCAATAAAATTGGTTTATCTGCATGATTAGGACATAGGGACTAAATTGAATAAAAATGAAAAGTTGAGGGTAATTTTGTAAAAATGTCAAAGAGGACTAAATTGCATAAAATAGATTGGTTCTACTGCTTGAATTAATTTATTGAATGAAATTATTAATTTATATCAAGAGCAAGTGGAAAATCGAGGAGAAGAGAAAATTACCAAATAGCCCCTATACTTAGTCATTGTTGCAATTTAGCTAGGTAAGTTCATAGGTATAGAATTGTACATATATAAATGCATAATGTTACTATTGATTTATGAATGTATATATATGATGTTTAATATGTGAGTTGGAAATCAAAATATTATAACTGAATATAAGGTGAGAAATGATTTATTTGAAAACTATTAAATATTTATGAAACATTATATATGTGATTTTGGAATGATTATGAATTGTTATAACATCTGTATTGAGAAATACGGAAGTGCCTCTGATTCAGGAAAGTTATAATTTTGTTAAAATGCTCGTTTTAACATAGTAAACGATTAGGATATGATTGGCATGCCAATAGGGTTACTATGCGCGTTTATACGGGATTTACACTTCGGTGCCCCCATGTACACTTCGATGTCCCTGTTCACACTACAGTGCCCCTGTTTGCACATTTGTGCTCCTGTATACACTTCGATACTCTTGTTATGCATCTATGATGCCTCTGGTGTGTTGTAGTTACCTGTGTATCCAAGTCAAGTTACTAGTTCATCGGGCTAAATGTGAATGGAATTTACAAAATTATTTAAATGTTAAAGGCTAATGTATAGTGAAGATATTAGTAAATGTTAAATGTTCAATGAATTACTTGATCCTATGTGAGTGTTATTATATTGATAATTATTTGGTCAAAGATAGATGTTTATATACATATATGTATGAGTTTGGATTGAATTATTATAGTACAGGAAACATACGATGAACCATTTTCAGTACTAATCCTATAAGTGCTTCGTAAATGAATAACAAGTATGATTAATCTATTTATTTAGTTTTCACGTTGTTTAGTGAAAGTAAGTGATTCCGGGATGATATGTTTATATGAAAGCTCGAATCGAAATGATTATATGTTAAATGTGTAAGTGTTATGGAAAAAAGAAACGTTTAAGTGAAATGCTTATAAGGAAAAATATATACATGTATATGCAAGGCTACACCAATTATCCGTGAGAGGTGTAGTGAATAGAAAATGAAAGTTAGCTTAAAATATAATAAAAATTATGCTTAGTTGTTTATTCTAATATGTTAGCACTTAAGTTGCCTTTATACGAACTTACTAAGCATTATTGCTTACGTTAGTTGTTTTCTTTTCTTGTAGATCATCAGAAGGTTCGATATGGTTGGAAGCTCGTCAAAGACCTATCACACTATCCAATAGTGAATTCGGTAGTTTTTGAGCATTTTTGCTAAGGTTTATAATGGCATGTATAGGGTGGTTTATAATGGTGTTTTGATGAATATGTAAATGGTAATTTGGTATGTTTGTGCCTTGATGTTTATGTATGGTTGTTGGACTTATAGTGCTTGTATAGGTAAGTCCTTTTGGTCACTTTTTACAATGGATGTATATGGCATTTTGGTATAAGATGCTGGCTGGGAAATTTTCATTTATGATATGTATTAGGTAAATAATAGAATGAGTTTTTTATGTATGGAATTAGGTAATGTTAACATGTTTTGGTAAATTTTGTTTGTTATAACTGTGGTGCCTTTGAATGGCATATTGGTTAATTGGATTAGGGTTTTGAATTGGTATCTTTATATATGAATGGATGATGGTTGGAACCCTTGAATGTGTGGTTAAATGATTTGAGTGGTTAGGCATGATATGGTTTTGAAATGTCTTGATTTTAGGTAATTTTAGGTTCACATGGCCTGAGACAAAGGTGTGTGACTCAACTGTGTGTGACACACGGCCTGGCGACACGACCGTGTGTCATCTAATGATTTTCCTTAGGGTGCAAGTTAGTGAGTTACACGACTTGGCACACGAGCGTGTGGCACGGCCATGTGACCCTACTCAAAGTGTTACATTAGTAAGGACACAGGCTGGGACACGACCGTGTGTCCCTAGTTTGCACGACCTTAGACACGGGCGTGTGTCTCAGCCGTGCGAGGCCCTTACCACACGGCCGTGTGACCCTTGTTTCCAAAATTTTGCATATTTTTCCTAATCTTTCTAAATGCTTTCAAACTGATCCTGAATTGATTCTAAGCTATTTTTAGGGCCTCAAGGGCTCGATTTAGGAACGATGTGTATGTATATGAATGGTTTATGATTTGATTGAATTATTGAAAGATATATTTTTCAAATGTTTTCGAATGTACAATAATGCTCCGTAACACTAATTCAGTGACCAAAATGGGTTAAAGGTATTACATTTAGTACTTCACTCAGGTAATATCAAGATGTACCGAGATTTTAAAGACTCATACTGGTGGCTTGGTATGAAAAAGAAAATTTCAGAGTATGTTTCAACGTGTCTGACTTGTCAAAGAGTGAAGGCTGAACATAGGCACGGGTCAACTAAACGGTATTCCTATAGCAATCGAGGTTATGGATTTTCAGTTTATGGGGGGGAGTATGGGATCCGTAGTAGGCGAGAAAATCACCCGTTTGATCGAATATTCTACCAATAATTTTTTACCTCTTTGTACCCCTTGGAAATCCCAAAAGGGAAATCAGATAGGATCGTGATGGACTTTGTTTTAGGGCTACCTCTTACTCTCTCCAAAAAGAATTCTGTTTGGGTGGTAATGGATTGGCTTTCGAGGTTAGCACACTTTCTACTAGTGAACACTACCTATTCCTTGGAGAAGTTGGCTGAAATATATATCGCTGAGATAGTGTGCTTACATGGAATACCCTTTTCCATAGTGTCCGACAGAGATTCAAGGTTCGCTTTAAGATTTTGGAATCAATTACAAAATTCCTTGGGATCAAAGTTGAATTTTAGCATTACAATCCACCCTCAGACTGATGGCCAATCTAAGAGAGTCATCCAAATATTAGAGGATATGCTAAGAAGTTGTGTGATATACTTTGGAATCAACTGGGAGAAATATATCCCTTTAGTGGAAGTCACTTACAATAACAGCTATCACGCCAGCCCAAAGATGTTTCCCTTCAAAGCCTTGTATGGAAGAAGGTGTAAGGCACCTGCCTACCAGGTGGAATTGAGCTGAAAAAAAAATAGTGGGCCCAGACTTGTTGCGAGAAACAAAGGAAAAAGTCACAATGATTCATGGCCATTTAAAGGTGGCTTAAGATTGACAAAAATAGTATGTGGATTTAAAGATGAAAGAAATTTCTTTTGAAATAGGGGATAAAGTGTTCGTGAAAGACTCCCAATGGAAAAAGATTATCCAATTTGATCAGTAAGGAAAACTAAGTCCAAGGTTTGCGGGACCCTATAAGGTTTTGGACAAAGTGGGTCCAGTGGTGTATAGATTGGCTTTGCCTCTTGAACTATCGAAGATCCACAATGTATTCCATGTATCGATGTTAAGGAGGTACAGGTCAAATCCCGATCATGTGGTACAAATTGAGGAGCTTGAAGTTGAACCAATTTTATCTTACAAGGAAGAGCATGTCTGTATCTTAGCTAGAGAGGTTAAGGAGCTAAGAAATAAAAGGATCCCCTTGGTTAAGGTATTATGGAGGAATATCATCTCATCGAAGAAGCCACATGGGAGAGATAAATTCAAATGAAAGTTCAGTACATTTATCTGCTTCCAAGTATGAATTTCGAGGACGAAATTTTCTAAATGAATGAGAGTTGTAACATCCCACCCAGCGAAGCCACAATATTCGAGTACTGTTATTAGAAGTAAGACTTATAGAATAGGTTCTGAGTGAATATGGTACTAGATATGATTAAGTACTAGAAGACTATAAAATGCGCCTTTAGATGAAGACTTTATTATGGCGAGCTTAATGGTCTGGCGAACTCCCTTACAGGGTATATGCCACCCTAGCCTTTATACCACTATATTCATATTGTTCACATATTAAAAATTTTCTTTCAAGCTTATAACTTTACAAAACATATATCGAGCATATCACAAACCATACATTTCATAAACTGAATATCAAACATATCATTTCAATATACATGTATTTTAAACTTAATAATCAATATCACACCGCTTATAAACCAAAGCACATTCGACATAATCAACATCACTAAATGTTCAAGCATAAAATTTTAAACATCAAAGTCATATGCGCATTTTACCTAATCACTATGAACCACTTAAAGAAAATGCATAATTCAAATCATAGTACACTCAACTTGCAAATTCATTATTCAAGCCAACCCACATATACTTAGTCATTCATCTCATGAACTATTCGGCTAGCACATTAATCAAGTTAAATTATCTACAAAACATATTAAACTTATAACTATATATATTACACATAGACAATCACTATTTCAAAACCAAATATATACTTATTCTCTTATTACAAGTTTATGCACATATTTATTATCACATACCTAATCTAGATATCTAAACTAAAATTGATCTTATCACAGACATATACATCTATTAGATAACATGACATATGCATATATGTGTATATAAATATATATGTATACTCAATTTACCTATCTTTAGCCGAACATGAATGTGTATCATTTACTAATTCTAACCCTATTTATAAGTCAATTATACATCAATATATATGTCTATAATTAGCCGTACCAAATACTAATTTCACAAATCATAGCAAAATCATCACATAACATTTAAAACCACGCCAAAACAATTTATCACAACAATCAAGTAGCATATTCATTTCTTACTTCACCAACCATGTATAATAGATAATTACCAACAATTACATAAACTTTACTTAACCAATATAACACATATCATTAACCGAACATACATTCATCCCTTATCTCATTACTAAACCAAATTATAAGACCATTCATCACAAACATTTATCAACATTAGTTAATATATAAGTCATTCATGATGTATTCAATCTAACCATATAATTAAAATACCATTCATGAATTCATGAAATATACTTACCAAAACAACTTATACCATGATCGAAAATGTACAAACATAAACATTTATTCAAGCCATTTTCGCATGGCTCATATATATATACAATTTCAAAATTCAACTAAAAAATACCGAAACAGCGATCGATAGTGTGACGGATTTCCTTGACGATCCCTGAGCTCGTAACTAGCTTTCAATATCTATAAAATAACAATAAAAAACACATACAGTAAGGTTGGATAACTTAGTAAGTCATAAGCAAGTAATTCATTTAATATTCATTAACATTAAAATCAACTAAGCCGAATCAAGCAAACCTTAATCAAATTTACATTTATCATGCTTGCAAATTCATAAACCAATACATAAACATTAATGTTATAGCATCACTTGGCCGAATATGAGCATTCACACATACTTTATATCATATATCATCATTTCAAATACTAAGCTTACTTTATTTTCATTAACATTAAATTTAGCACGTACTTGAACTTTTTATCTTGATTTCACATTCAATCACAATTCATTAATGCCCGTTGAACCATTCAGAATTAAAAAGGATACTCGAACAGTCAAAAAGTTCGTACAATGCCAACGTCCCAAACGTGGTCTTACATGTAATCACATATCGATGCCACTGTCCCAGATAGGGTCTTACACGTACATCAGAAGTCGATGTCAATGTCCCAGATGCGGTCTTACTTGTAAACACATATCGAAAATCCTATGTCATGACATATGTATCATAACTATTCCTAAGGTTCATACAGGGCTTTTGGACGTCTTAACTCGATCCATTCAGGCTCGTAAACAATTCTCCCATACGTTTACCAATTCAGCATACACATATATTTTCTACTAAAATTCAATTCAGCATAATAAACACATTTTAATATAAATTTAACAATGATTATTTACTTATGAACTTACCTCGGATAACGACGAACGAAAATAAACGGCAATTCAACGATTTTCGTTTCCCCCGATCTAATTCCTTTCTCCTTGGTTCTAGATTTATACACATTCAAATTTAACTCTTTTATTCAACAAATCATTCGATTCAATTTATATACTCATATTTAGGGCATTTTACAAATTAGCCCTCACATTTTCACATTTTGTCACTTTAGTCCCTATTTCACAAAATCACAAAATTCACAAAATTTCTTTATACAAGTGCCTAGCCGAATTTTCCTCTAGTTCATATAAGCCCACATATTTAATTTATTTTTCATTTTAGTCCTTCAAAATAACATTTTTACAAATTAGTCCAATTTACTCAAATTCATCAAAAATCTAAAGACAAAACATATTAATCTATCACATATCTTTTATTTTCCTTCATCAAACAACAAAAACCACAAACTATCATCAATGGCAATTCATGAATACATCATCAAATTCAAAAATTCAAGCATGGGCTAGCTAGTATTCAAAGCAACGATATCAAAAACGTAAAAATTTTCAAAAACCGAGCTAAACACATACCTTAATCAAAGAAAATCAAAGCCGAACATAGCTTGCACTTGTTCTTTCTTTTTCTTTTATGTTTCAGCCAAAGATGATCAATTTGCATGTCTTTTTATTTTATTTTATTTAATCTCACTTTTATACATAATTTACTATATTGCCCTTTATAAATTAATATGAAAACATTATAATATAAACCCCAAACCATCCATGCTAATATCCATTGGCTAATTTACCATATAAGGACCCCATATAATAAAAATCGTAGCAATATAGCACTTTAACAAATAGCAAGTCACTTTCACATTTTATGCAATTAAGTCCTTTTTTGCAAATTAAGCACACAAACGATCAAATTTAATCACGGAAATTTCACACATGTCAATTCACATACTAAAAACACAGAAAATAATATTAAAATATTTTTTTGACTTGAATTTATGGTCCCGAAACAACTATTCCGACTAGGGTCTTAACCGAACTGTTATAGTTACGGAACATTATTGTACAATCAGAAACATTTAAAGTCTTAACATTTAAATACATTAAACATATCATTATTCATTCGATCACATACATTTCATCCCTAAATCGAGCCCTTAAGGCCCTAAAAATAACGTAGAAGCAATTTGGGACTAATTTGAAACAAATTGAAAAGTTTTGGAAAAAGTGGAAAAAATTGGAAACTGGGGTCACACAGCCGTGTGGAATCACCCCAAGCCGTGTAACTTTCGAACAAGGGACACACGACTGTGTCCCAGCTCGTGTCCTCACCCATGTAACTCACTGAGTAAGGTCACACGACCGTGTCACACACCTGTATGCCAGGTTGTATAACTTATTGACTTATACGTTAAGAAACTCACAAATGACACATGGTCATGTGTGACAGCCAGTGTCTCAGGTCGTGTGGACTCAAAATTTTACCTAAAATCAAGTCATTTCATACCTAATTCATGAATAATTATTCCAACCATTTAAACACACATTCATAGGTTTCAAACACCATTCAAACATGCATAAATAAGTAATTTCAAACAACCTAATTCACATAACCATTATGTCATTCAAAGACACTACAATTGCATCCAAACATCACTAACCTAAACATGTCAATATTTCCTCAATTCATGCATACAAACCTAATCCAAATAGGTACTAAAACATGTCACCATAGACCATTTTCAAAACAAAATCAACATACCAAATAACCTTATTAACAAGCGCATGAAAGTAACCAAAATGACATAACTTGATAAGGCATTAAATATACCATACCAACATAACTTTCAAAATGCTTATACATGCCAAAACACTATTAACACATTCACCAAAATACCATTACATATCACCTTATACATGTCATTATAAACTTTGGCCAAAATGCTCAAAAACTACTAAATTTTTTGTTGGATAGTATGATAGATTTTCGATGAGCTTCCAACCAAATCAAGCTTTCGATGATCCATAAAACAAAGAAAAGAAATGATAAACCGTAAAAGTAACATATTTTAAGCCCACATTTAGCATGCTTTTGGATGATTTAAGCCTTTAATTATATAATTTGGTGCTCTTAATCCTTTGTTTTCATGTTTTATACTCAGGAAAGCATCGGATGATGAAAAGAACGTTAAACGGGCCCAAAACAGAGTAAATGGGCCATATCACAAAATCCACATAGCCTGAGCCCAAGACCACACGGCCGTGCCTCATTCAACATACTCGAACACGGCCTGGCCACGACTTACACAGGCGTGTGCCTTGGGCGTGTCCCTTCCATGATAAAGAAGAGTTTCACTCGGATTAGGATACTTAGGGGTAAAGAAACATATTCAGAAGCCTATATAAACACCCTAAGTATGACCTAAAAGGGGGGAACCCAAGGCTTTAGTCAGGGGGCGTCCATCTAGGCCAAAGAGGGCAGATTTGTGAAGATTTACTCGAAGATAGCCAGTTGATTCATCTCAAGAAGCCGGAATCATACTCAAGACGGAGGATCTCTCCTTCAATTCCTTCAGGGGGTTTTAGGGATTTCTTATGTTTTGTTTTATCTTTTCTTTTGAGATGTTTCTTTTATTGTTATGAACTAAAACCTCAGATACCTGAGGGGGATGAAACCTAAGATGAATCTTGTTATCGTTTGCTGAACTATATGATAAATATTTGACTTGTTCTTAATTATGTGTTCTTAATTCTTGTGTTGATATTTTCGAGATATTAATTCAAGTGTGATGTGCTTAGGTGGAGGAGCAAAAGTTCATTCCTAAGAGTAGTTCTAACATAATTAAGCGGAGTTGATCGCGCGCCTAGAGATAGGGTGATGAGATTTTTCCGAATTAGGGTGAAACCTAATATGGGAGTCCATAGATCAAGTTAATGCAATTCTAGGGGGTTTTAATTAGAAAGAGATTTCAATTAATCAACCTAGGGTTAGACGTTAGTCGCCTCGAGAGAGGGATTAATATAACTTAGGGAATCTTACGGATCAAGTCAAATGAATAAATCGTCTAGTTCAGAGTTAGATAACAAGTAAAGTCTAAGTGGATTCTTCCTTGGGTGTCGTCTTAATCAATTGTTTTTTCCTAAAAGTTATTCTCCAAATTCATTCTTCTTTGTCTTAGAGTCTTTAGTTTAGTTGTTAGTTAATTTTAGTTTAGATAAACAATTTCCTTAATTCTTAGGCTAAATAATAAAAAGAGAGTTAGTATTAGTACTTTTGGTTCCTTTGGGTTCGACATTCCGGTCTTGCCTTTACTATACTAATTTTCGATAGGTGCACTTGCCTCAAATCGTTGTCATAGATAGTTTCCAGGTTCGATCATTCTTTATATAAATTTTAAGACTTTGACATCGCATAAAACAACGATCAAGTTTTTGGCGCCATTCTTGGGAACCAAATATTAAGAACGCTTAATTTTTATTACTTTAGCCATATTTATTTTTATTTTATTTTTGCAATTAAATTTTATTTTTGTTTTTCTAAATTTTCTTCTTTCACTCCTTTCAGGTACCTCTAGTTTATGACTAGAAGAAACCCGACAGGACCCCTACTTTACGACAGTGATATTGAAGATACCGTTCGTAGAAATCGCAGAGAAATAAGGTGAAGCTTAAACTACATAGAAGAAGAGCAAGAAGCCGAAATTAATACCACCAAAGAGATGGCTGAGAATAACCCGCCACCTCCAGAGATGGCCGAACATCATGCTCCACGCACTATGTATGATTATGCTAAACCTAGTTTAATAGGAACTGAGTCTAGTATTGTTAGGCCTACAATTGCTGCAAATAATTTTGAACTGAAACCTAACACTATACAGATGATACAATAGTTTGCTCAGTTTGATGGTTTGCAAGATGAGGACCCTAACACACACTTAGTGAATTTTCTAGAATTCTGTGATACCTTCAAGATAAATGGAATTTCTGATGATGCCATCCGTCTTCGGTTATTTCCCTTTTCTCTGAGGAATAAAGCCAAACAGTGGTTGCATTCTCTTCCACGAGGGTCAATCACTACATGGGATCAAATGACCGAGAAATTTTTATTAAAATATTTCCCACCGGCCAAAACGGCCAAATTGAGGAATGATATCTCTTCTTTTATGCAGATGGACTTAGAGACACTTTACGATGCATGGGAGAGATACAAAGATCTGTTAAGGAGGTGCCTACACCACAGATTACCTTTATGGCTATAGGTCCAAACTTTTTACAACGGTGTGAACCCTTCAACAAGGCAACTAATTGATTCAGCTGCCGGCGGAACTCTGAATAACAAAACTCCTGAAGCGGCCTACGAGTTTATAGAGGAGATGTCACTGAATAACTATCAGTGGCAAGTTACAAGGACAAGGCTACCCAAAGCAGCCGAATTTTTCAACCTCGACGTAGTGACCGTGCTATCAAATTAGGTAGAGTTGCTACATAAAAAATTTGATGGTTTATATGGTTCTTCGCAGGCACATCCACTGATGCAGTGCGACATAAGTGGAGAAGTGTCGAATCCTGAGTACCCACTTTATGGACAGGGCATGGAGAGCGAACAAATGAACTATATGGGTAACAATTTCTGATCTAACAATAACCCTTATAGTAATACTTATAATCCAGGTTGGAAGAACCACCCCCATTTCTCATGGGGTGGCCAAGGAAATCAAAGACAACAACCATCCCAAAACTTCCAACAACATCCCTACCCACAGGTAAAGAAGCCGAACCTTGAAGAAATGCTGACAAATTTCATAGAAGCCTCAGAAACATGTTTCCAAAAGATAGAAACAAAACTTGAGGCATTGACACAAGAGCTCAAGGATCAAATTGGACAACTTGCGAAGCAGATCTCTGAGAGACCACAGGGAAGACTACCGAGGAATACTGAAACTAACCCAAAGGAGCAAATTCAAGCAATAATAGCTCAAGACAGTAAAGGGGTAGACAAGCCCAATTTAAAGCACGAGAATGTGGTAGAAGAAGGAAAAGTTGAGGTAAAATCAAAACTGGTAATCAAAGAGTACAAACCTCGCATACCATATCCCGAAGCGATAACGAAAGACGACACATAGGAACAGTTCGGTAAGTTTATTAAACTTCTAAAGAAATTACATATTAACTTACCGTTTATTAAAGCTCTTTCGTAGATGCCAGATTCTAGAAAATTTTTAAAGAAGCTATTGACAAATAAGCAGAAGATAGACGAGAAATCACATGTGGAGCTGAACGCAGTATGCTCAGCAATGTTGCAAAATAAACTACCACAAAAATTAAAAGATCCAGGGAGTTTTACAATTCCATGCTTAATCGGTACTTTACCTATTGATAATGCGTTAGCTGATTTAGGAGCAAGCATAAATGTCATGCCTTATAAAATGTTTAAACAACTAGGTCTAGGGAAGCCCAAACAAACTAGGATGAGCATCCAATTAGCTGATGAAACTGTTAGGATTCCTAGGGGTATAATCGAAGACGTACTCGTGAAAATTGATAAATTCGTATTCCCAGTAGACTTCATCGTTTAGACATGGATGAGGACAAAACGATCCCCCTAATTTTAGAAAGACCAGTCTTAGCAACTGCCATGACTAAAATTGATGTCGATGCAGGTGAACTTATACTCTGTGTAGGTGGCAAAACAGTCACTCTTCAAGCTCTCGATTCAGCTAGGACATCGAATAATCAAGGTGAGAAAGTAACCAAAAATACAAAATTTTAAGCCACACGGCCTTGCACACAGCCTTGGCCTTGGCAGTGTGGATACCCCAAATCTCCGTACTGACATGGCAGAGATAGTATGAGTCAGAACGAATCAATCTTCAAATCACGGACTCAACTACCACGCCACGGCCGTGCGATGCAGCTATGGCCGACACTGTTAGATTACACACAGGCGTGGCATCCCATCCATGGGCATGGGAGAAACGAACAAAGCACAACACAGCCGTGCGATATGGCCGTGTGACACAACACGCCCACGGCACACGGGCGTGGGGACGTACCAGACCTGAAAATTCTATTTAAAACACCCCCTCCCTCTTCTAACCTACTCTCCATCTCCCTTCTCTCATATCATTTTCATTTTCTTTTCTTTTTCAGATCTTTAACCTCCCATATCATTCTTCTAACTCCTTATCTCCACAATGGCCATGTCGAAGAAACGGAAGGATCCAAGCATAGTCTTCCTTAGGGAGACCGATGTACATAAGTTCATGCCGGTTGCTTCATCCACTCGACAAGCCAAGGATCTTTGAGGCCATTTAATTTTTCTTCTTCTTTACTCTTCTCCTTTATTTTCCTTCTCTTTGACTATCTTATGCTTAAATTAGTTTATTTTATTTTAGTTTCTCAGTGTCAGGTTCTTCAGGCTGCTTGATAATCACGCCACTTCGGCCACTGCCAGCACCTCCGCGGCCTTAGAAGTCACACCCACCTCACGAACCATCCAACAATAAGGACTCTTCGGTCCATTCATCTTTTATTCTAATTTTATTTTACTTTCTATTTTCTCTCTCTTTATCTTTCTAGTCTTTAAATATATATTTAGTATATTTTGAATTATTATTATTATTTCCGTGGCTAATTCTCTACGAGCTTCCTAATTTCTTCATCTAGTGCAGAGCTCGGTAGCAGCCACCATACCTTGGGACTCCCAACTCAAGGAAACCATCGAAATTCAGGAAGTTTCACCTCTTCCTCTCTCTTAAATTTCATATACATCTTTGTACATTGAGGGCAATGTACATCTTAAGTGTGGGGGGTGAATATTTATTTCGAGAAAGTACCTAACTTTCTGCATTATTCTCAAATCCCTGAATGATATCTTGTCTTTAAGTAATTTTTCATATTATGATTAGAATGAAAATTCCTTTGATTTATGATTTTTATTGATATGTTTTAGCTTAAGTCATTGATACTTGTGTATTGATGATTAAATTTGAAGGATACTAGAGAAATCAAGCATGATAAGTTTATTTTTAAGAAAATTAAAAATTTTGTTAGATTGTCTACCTAAATCTGAATGTTACCTTGAAGTTTGAAATTTAGAGGTTGATATCAAACACCCATAATTTTTTTGAGATTTTGAGCCTTTTAGAGCATATATCCTTCTTTTTGCTCACTTTATTGATTATGAGTATGTCAACATTGATCTGTTATTCTAGAACTTGCATCGATTATACATGTCGAGACCACACCTTTGATTTGATATGCAGCGATGATAAAAGCACCTAGGTTCTAACCCACTTACTCCACTAAAAGCCTACCTTCACAATTAACCTCTAGTGAACCCCTTTTAATCCTAACAACCCTTTTTATTGACTCACCTACTAATATTAACCAAAACCCTTTGTATTTGTTATCACCATCCTTTTTGACTACCCTTGTATCGAGATTTAATTTGATTAGCTACCTAATTATATTATTTCAGTAGCTAAATTCATACTTTATTATTTGACTTGTTCTTAAAAAAAACAAATCGAAGTATATTCATTATTAGTTCTATGTTAGCTGAGCTTATACATGTAAATTCCAAATCTCGAAGAAAAAGCTCGTATTATCACAAATTTTCAATTGATGTAATTATTTAGGAGTAGTCATATTTCTAGTTAGGTAATTTGTCAGGTTAATCTCGATTCTAACCTTCTAATTCAGCCCTCATCCACACCTTTGACCCAAGCCCCGTTACAACCCTGTAAAGACCTTTTGATTTGTGTATCATCTCATATTATAGTGGTGGAGATTTGATTTTCATGCAAGCCTATGGGATTAACTCTTCATGTTTGACTTTTGAGTGCTTAATTCTGAACCTTAAAACACTTTGAGTGGTTTGAGTGAATATTTAGTGAGGATGTTAATTCTTGTTGATTTTGAATCAGAGGTAACTATTTAGATAAGGGGAAACACCTATGTTTTATGCTATAAATGTATGACTTTGATTGTTTGAATCTTTAGGACTCTTTGAGTTGAATTATCAATGTACGAATTATCCTTAAATTATGATAAAACATTATTGATGAATATTATAAACCAAGGAAGTTCGTTTTAATTGTGAGTTGAGAACTTTACTTGAGGACAAGCAAAAGCTTAAGTGTGGGGGTATTTGATAACCGTAAAAGTAACATATTTTAATTATATACTTGGTGCTCTTAATCCTTTGTTTTCATGTTTTATACTCAGGAGAGCACCGGATGATGAAAAGAACGTTAAACGGGCCCAAAACAAAGTAAATGGGCCATATCACGAAATCCACGTAGCTTGGGCCCAAGACCACACGGTCGTGCCTCATTCAACATACTCGAACACGGCCTGGCCACGACTTACACGGGCGTGTGCCATGGGCGTGTCCCTGCCGTGAGAAAGAAGAGTTTCACTCGGATTAGGATACTTAGGGCAAAAAAACATATTTAGAAGCCTATATAAACACCCTAAGTATAACCTAAAAGGGGGGAACCCAAGGCTTTAGTCAGGGGGCGTCCAGCTAGGCCAAAGAGGGCAGATTTGTGGAGATTTACTCGAAGATAACCAGTTGATTCATCTCAAGAAGCCGGAATCATACTCAAGACGGAGGATCTCTCCTTCAATTCCTTCAGGGGGTTTTAGGGATTTCTTATGTTTTGTTTTATCTTTTCTTTTGAGATGTTTTCTTTTATTGTTATGAACTAAACCCTCAGATACCTGAGGGGGATGAAACCTAATATGAATCTTGTTATCGTTTGCTGAACTATATGATAAATATTTGACTTGTTCTTAATTATGTGTTCTTAATTCTTGTGTTGATATTTCCGGGATATTAATTCAAGTGTGATGTGCTTAGGTGGAGGAGCAAAAGTCCCTGTCTAAGAGTAGATCTAGCATAATTAAGCGGAGTTGATCGCGCGCCTAGAGATAGGGTGACAAGATTTTGTCAGATTAGGGTGAAACCTAATATGGGAGTCCATAGATCGAGTTAATGCAATTCTAGGGGTTTTAATTAGAAAGAGATTTAAATTAATCAACCAGGGTTAGACGTTAGTCGCCTCGAGAGAGGGATTAATATAACTTAGGGAATCTTACGGATCAAGTCAAATGAATAAATCGTCTGGTTCAGAGTTAGATAACAAGTGAAGTCTAGGTGGATTCTTCCTTGGGTGTCATCTTAATTAATTGGTTTTTCCTAAAAGTTATTCTCCAAATTCATTCTTCTTTTTCTTAGAGTCTTTAGTTTAGTTGTTAGTTAATTTTAGTTTAGATAAACAATTTCCTTGATTCTTAGGCTAAATAATAAAAAAAGAGTTAGTATTAGTACTTTTGGTTCCTTTGAGTTCGACATTTCGGTCTCGCCTTAACTATACTATTGTTCGATAGGTGCACTTGCCTCAAATCATTATCATAGTTAGTTTCCAGGTTTGATCATTCTTTATATAAATTTCAAGAAACTATGTAATCAACGAGTGCTTAGTAAGCTTGTATAAACCTTAAACATAACTTACCATCTCTATAATACAATTCATAGAATAAGTATAAACTGAAACCAATGCCATATGCTTAGTATGAGCCTATACAACATCGCCAACTCACAAGTCAGTATACTTGTTCATGATACATATGAAGTCAACCATAAGATATGTGGTTTACCATGTATAAACATAACATTTTACATCATCAATGTTACCATAATGCCATAATTCATTACATTTGCATACTTACCATTTCCCTTTTCCTTTTCTTACCCGTTGAACCATCTAGAATTACATTGGATACTCGGGAAAGCTCACATGAAGTGTGCATTTACATATAATCGTAACATTTCCTTTACATCAATTCTCATAAGAGCTGTAAAATGGGCTTGCTCACACGAATTGTGGGTCTGAATGTAAGCTACACGATGCTGCTCACATGAGCTGTGGAGAATCTACAACAAATGTAGGACTTCAGCCATCGGTGGGACATTCAAGACCAGCACCCGAAACATGAAATCCCTAATGACATGTCATTTGTATCTTAAGAATTCTTAAGGTTCAACCAGGACTCAATATCCGTCAATTCATCATAGCATTGATACATTTGTATATATAATTTTTTTTATATCAAATCAACGTAATGAACATTCAATTTAACTAGCATAAAAGCGATTACAGTTCATACAAACTTACATCGATAATTAGGGGCGCAGTAGTTAGATTGAACTAATCCGAAGCTTTAGCATTTTCCTGATCTAAGTCCGAAGGTGGTTTATCTTAATCTAAATAGATAATTTCAATCAATTAAGTACTTCTAGAATTCAATTTAATCCATAGTTCATATTTATGTAAAATTACCAATTTGCCCCAAACATTTTAACTTTTTACAATTTAGTCCTTAAGCTCATAACTTAAAATCTAACAATTTAAACCTAAATCCATGTTAACCATAGATGTAAGAGACCTTGATACAACCTATATTTACCATCAATTCACAATAAAACCTATAACTTTACACCTTTAACAATTTAATCCCTAATTCCAAAATTCATCAAAAATCACTTAACAAAACTTGTTTATTTTTCAACAAAGATTCATATTCTAAAAATTAACATAAAAAATAATTCAAAAGCATTCATGGTAAGTCCCTCAAACTTTAATAGTTTTGCAAATTAACCCTTGGGCTAGCTAGATTAAGCTACAACAAACTCAAAAACATAAAAATCATTAAAAATGGGACACAAAATCATACCATTCAAGGAAGAATTCAAAACAAAGCTCTCTCCCCTTAAAAATGGTAGATTTAGCCAAGAAGAAGAAAAATAAGAAGATGACAACATTGTTTCATCTTCTTTTACTTAATTTTCTTTTTAGTTACCTAATTACCATTTTAACCTTATTTCTTTTTAGAAATCACAACAAAACCTTGTCCATATTTGTCCACTAATTCGTTAAATGATCTATTTACCATTCAAGTCCATGAGTTTAAGATTTCATAGCCATTAGACTCCTTTAGGTATTAGAACTCAACTTTTATACTTTTTATGATTTAGTTCTTTTTACCTAATTAACCATTTAAACATTTTTCTTAACAAAATTTCAATACGACCTTAATATAACCCCTTAAACACTAAATAATTAATAAAATAATAACTCACTCGTCGAAATTGTGGTCCCGAAACCACTATTTTTGACATCACTAAAATTAGGTTGTTACATTTTTTCATGGTTAGTTACATTTTATGCTTTAGGGTTAGTTTAAGGGAAAGAAGGAGAAAACTTTTAGATTCTGGGTTTCCTATTAACAGTCTTGTTAGATATGTTTAATTTATGGTAAATTGATATAATAAGATAACTCTTCATGTTATAGCTCAAGAAACTCTTGAAAACTCCCGAGTAAGGGAAATGGTCCTGCTGTCTGAGCTTTTTTGCAACGTTTCTGGTCAGTTCCTTTATATCCATGAGTGTTTTATGTTTTTTTTTCATGTTTGGTATAATGTAAGTTTACCTATTTTGTGAAGGTAAAGTGTTTGCACCAAAGTAATGAATGTTTATTATGAAAATTTTGGTTTGGCATATCTGCATAAATGTTATAAGGGTTTTGCTTTGTGTTGAATTAATACTTGCATACTCTAAAAGGAACCATATGGTTTGAATAAAAAAGAAATGAAATCATGGCATTACCTTCAACGATATGAGTATTGAACTGAAAGATCGCGATACATAAGAGTGGTTATGTAGCCTCTAGTAGGGAAAGCAAAGCATGATAAAGGAAAAGAAATGTACTAATGATATAATCTCTACGCATGGACTAGGGTTTTAGCCAACACAAAGAAGGTTGTCTACCTAAATATATGGGTGTAATGTAAGCACCAAAGGAACTTAATCTGCTATAAGGTCTGTGCAAATTCTGTATTTTGCCAATGGGTGAATTGTATAAAGTATGCTTGTGTATAGTATTCACCAATGGGCGAATTGTATAAATTTTTCTTATGTATAGTATTCACCATTTGGTAAATTGTATAAGTTCTGTTTGTGTATAGTATTCGCCAATAGGCGAATTGTATAAAATATGCTTGTGTATAGTATTTGTCAATGGGCGAATTGTATAAAGTCTACTTATGTATAGTATTCGCCAATGGGCGAATTGTATAAAGTCTGCTTATGTATAGTATTCGCCAATGGGTGAACTGTGTATTTCACTAAGTTGGAAAGGTTCATTTGTTTATTTTATGTATAGTTATCTTAGTGTTTGCTCTGAAACACACTAAATTCTATGAACTTACTCCGTTACATTTCCTTCTCAAGATCATTGAAGAAGTAAAGGAATCACTAAAGACCACGCCAGAGGATATTTTCTGTTGTGAGACTTCTAATGATTTTGTGTTATGCATGACAATGGAGGTGGCGTTAAGGCTTAGGATATTAAAGAATGATATTTTGTAACTAAAATTGTATTCGTCAAATTATAATTATGGCCTTGATTTGTAATGAAGCTTATGGCCTTGATTTGTAATGGTTTACTTCATGATTTGTAATGGTTTACTTGATGATTTAGTATTTCAAAATTTTGTTATCTTAAGTTAGCTTTGATGAAGTCTAACTTCTATTCAAATTGTGTTTGGAGAAAGGGAAATGATGTAAGACTTTAACGCACCATTCTTGGATCCTCTTCAAGGGTCGGGTATGGGGCGCTACAGATTGTATTCGCCCAAACATAAGTAAAAGGTTAAGAAAGAGTAAAGGGCTTAAGTGGACTTCAATTATTATATAAGAATCAGCCAAGGTACTTTGTTTTAGCTCTTAGTAAGCCCTCTTGAACTTATTTATGTTGTGTTTATGTTTCAGGTTTTGATGTTACAAGACTGCGCCTGGAGGGACAATGTCAGGACTAGGCCAAGGAAGAGGTGTATCGATTTAATATTCATACAGTGTTGTTGGAGTGGTGTGTTGTAGGAGTTTACTTTAATGAATCTATAACTATCATATGGTTGTTTTAAGAAAAAATCATTATAATTTTGTATTATTTTATGTTTAAGTACCATATTTGTTTCTTGAGATTTAGTATTTAATTGTAATTAAAAAGAGAATGTTTTAAATAAGAGGTTAATTGATACGATTTTGTGAGTTTGACTAAGTGTTCTATAGAATAACACCTATGATCTAGATTCAGTGAATCGGGTCGAGGTCAGGGTGTTACATCTATTAATGAATCTAATTTGATTAATATGAGGGCTGTTAGAGCTCAATAAAATTTGGATGGGACCAAGCACATAGCAATAAAGGTGGAAGACATATCAAATCAGGATGCCAACATAGAATTTATTGATGAACAGAATGTATTAATGGATGGTGTCGGAGAGGCCAAGAAGTTTTTCAAAGCTTCTTCCTCGCGGCCACCGGACTTTGATTCGAAGAAGATATCCCCCAATATCGGGTTCACAGTGGGTAAAGGTGTTTCAATATGACAAGGGATACATGCGATGTATCAATTGATGATTTTATGGGGAGACTGGTGGAACAAATTGATTAGGATTTTAATAAAGCAAATGAAACCATGGAAGGTGTTGAAGAAGATGAAAGCCTTGAGAGCATTGATGCATCTCGCGTTGTTAAGGCCTAATTTCAAGTTTCTCGTTTCATATTTAATTTTCTTTTATGATGAATCCCAAATTTCTTTTTTGGAATGTGCTATTTATTAGTTTTCGTAAGGAATATCTTAGATAACACAAGTCGGATACTGTTGTCTTAGTTGAAACGAGAGTTATTGGTTCTAAAGTTGATTCTATTATTGAGAAAATTGGTATGCGGTTTTCTTTGAGGTACAACTCTAGTTTTTATCTAATTGAAAAACCTATGCAGGAAATGCTACAAATGCTGGAACAGGATGCTCATGGACCCTTTACTACTTTTATTCTTGTTAATTAGGCAATATTTCGTTTAATGTCTTCCTTCTTGTTACCAAAAAAGGAAACTTTAAGGGAACAAAAGAAAATCAAATTAAAAAACCTGAGAAATATAATTTACCTTTTTTTTATATTAAAAACTAAAATCAAAATTTTAAATTTTAAATAAAAAATTGTGAGGGTGAGTGTGCACCACCAAGTAAGGGTGTTCAAACTTCGGTTAAAACTGAATTAATCAACCGAATTGATCTAATTTGGTTAATAAATCGGTTAACCGATCTAGTTTGATTAGAGATCAGTTAAATGTTTTCTGAAATTTCGGTTAATGGTTAATTCGGTTCGAAATTGGTTAATTAACCGAATTAACCAAACTTAAAAAATAGTATTATATATTATACGTATTAGGCTATTACTAGTTCGGTTAATTCGGTAAAATGAACACTATAAATTTATTTATTTTATATGTTTCATACTTTTTTTAACCATAAAAAAAACAAAACATATAAATTTCAGCTAATTCGGTTAACTGGCTGAATTAACCAAAATATTTCGGTTCGGTTAATTGTTTTTGAAAAATTTTTGGTTCGATTAACTATTAAAGGATTAAAAGTTTGGTTAATTCGGTTAGGTTAATCAATCGGTTAAGCTTTTGAACACCCCTACCACCAAGGGAACCGTGTCTCCTTTATTGTTGGTGTGTGGGAATAAAAATGAATTTATGAGAAATTAACGAAGGTTTTAAGGCGTGTATCAATGTTACTTTCTTTAAGGTTTTAGTTGCTTCCACTAATATTATGGTGTGCAAATAAATCTCAAGGATACAATGAAGTCCAATGACTACCTACATTTTCAATTGATGGAAATAGTTGACTGATGTCAATTTCTATAACAAATTTATAAAACAATCTAGGAATATGAAAGATGATGGGAGAATATAAAAAAAAAAAAAAAACTTTGTTTCTATGTTTTTTAATGTGTTATACAAATGAAATTTCACTTCTATTTATAAAAGGCCTTACGTCTCTTCATAGGAATATAACTACTCAAATGGGTAATCATATCTTTAAAAAATTATGCGTATTTGTTAATAATTAAGTTACACAACCTTTGAATTTAAGAGACAACTTTTGGTTGATAATCAAGTGGCATGACTTTTAGTTACTTATAACTTTTTATTTACAATTATTAAAATATTATATATTTTTTGAAAATGTTCTAACAAAACCCAAATTTTGTATCAACAGATATTTTTTTTGGTCTAATCTCAATTTTCAAAAATTGAGATGAGGTTGGAATTTGAATGGATAGATTAAACTGTATCTACTTGTTAAAAAAAGTTTTTGATAAGGTATTTGTTATTGGTTCATTTTATTTCATAGTCAGTAATGCATACTTAGGCGCGCTGAGACTGTGCTTGTTGTTGTAGTAAGAAAATGCAGCTTGATGGATCTTCCGGTTATGCTTACAAAAAGGGGAAGATGGACTTTTACAAATCAGGTTTCTTAGCTAACTTCCAAGGAAAATGATGGATTTGTTTTATAATTATCTGGGAATTGACAATGGAAGTTACACACACGACCTTAAAATATGGCTGATCAATTTTTTGGCTAAAACCATGAACTGACGAGGCAGACAAATAACTTTTGTTATGAGTGGATCTTGCTCACCTGTTTATGCATTGTATGATGATTACGGGTTGATGGGCGTCGAAACCACCAAATATAAATTCCTACGACAAATATAATAGTAGTCAGCAGTATAAAACAGTAGGGTCAAATCCACAGGGACTGGCTATCTAATTTTGCCTTTTTTCGTGACCAGAATCGATGTCGCGGTCACAATCGTGCCCACGACCTATGTGTAGAAATGTTGAAAATAAAAATAAAAATGGGGGGTTTAAATTGATTAAGATAATAAAAAGAAGAAAATATGAAAAATAAAATAAAATAGATTCAAAAATTCAAATAAATAAATTTAAGAAAATAAAATAAATGGGTAAATAAAATATTTTTTAAGCTTAGCCTTAGCCTCGGTGTACTCCAATCTTGAATCGATCCTTGAAAGAGATTTTCCCTTCCAAGCAATAAGTTGGTTATAGCAACCAAGAACGTCCCAATCGCCAACTTTTGCTTATGTAGTCAATCCCGGTATGACCTATAAACTGACTCTTGCCAAATTTCTAACTACGACACACATGTTTGCAATTTAAGATTTTGACAACCTTGCGATATGAAAAGCCCAACTCGAATCAACGGCCTCAACAGTGTGGGTCGTTTAAATCTGATCTCTATCTCCCTTTATGGAATCCAATTGGCCACCTAGACACACCAATTTGTTCGCGGGAATTTGAACATAGCACAGCCGATTCATCTTCCTAACTGTACGTCAAACAACTCCAACCCAACATGCATTTTTTGAGTCAAAGCTAAATCAACTTTAAGGGACGAATGTAATAGGCCAATTTAGCCCGGGCCCATACAAAAAATAATAAACCCAAAATAATAAAATAAAGTCCAAGTCCAGTCCAAAATATATCATTTGGCCCGATCGAGATGGCTCATTACTTGAAAAGATTGAAGGTCCATCTACAAGCTTGACATATATGGGAACATAATCTTCAAGGATATGCAATCTTAGATATGATATGCAATCCTAGAAGATATGGTATGCAATCTTAGAAGATATAATATGTAATCTTAGATATGATATGCAAATCTTAGATATGATATGCAATCTTAGAAGATATAGTATGCAATCTTAGAAGATATGATTTTGTCATCTTAGAAATTTAATATATAGATACCTTTTAATCTTAGCCGTTGATATAATTGATCTATACTGTTGGATTTAGGGAGACTCAACTATAAATAGAGGCCTCTCCCTTCATTGAAAAAGACACTTGAGTTTTGAGCAATAAAAATTCTTGAGAGCATTCACTCAAATTTCTCTCTCTTTTGCGCTCTTATTTTCTGTTGCTTGTTCTTATTTTGTTCTTCGCTCATCTTCGTTTCTTTTTTAGTTGCTTCCGTTCGAGTTAGATTTTGGTGGAGGAATTTCGTTGAATCCTCATATTGCGAGATTTAGGTTGACTTATGCGTTTTTTTTAACTTTTTTTTTTATTTACCCATATCATTTTTATACTTTTTTTTTCATATTTTTAAAAATTATTATAATATTCATTAATTGTTTTGAGTATATTATTTACCTTATATTATTATTATTTTTACATGAATTTAATCTTGTGAATAAATTTTTTTCTTAATTTTTTTCATAGATTCTTTTAATTGCTATTATCTACTCTATATTTTTTATTTTTTGATTGTTCATTTTTTTAAAAAAATTTTGAATCCATTATCTTTGTTTACCTTAACATTATTATTGCTTGTCATTCTTTTACTTAATTGTTTATGTTAGTGCTAATTGTTAATATGACCTATAACTTTAGTAAATTGCACTTTTTTGTAATAACTTAATGATATTTTTTTAATCTTTGTTTAAAAATATCTATCTCCTTTAATTATCACATTTTATCCAAAAGTTTTTCTTAAATAAGGCAATGTTTTGTATTTAGAAATTCGAGAAATAGTGCCCTAACGTGCTGGGTTTCGATTTCCCGTTTGACTAAATAACTAAATATCCTTTTAACGAATTTTGTAAATCATGAGATGATTTTGGTTACAAGGGTTTAAAACATCATATCCTAACATGCTGGATGTGATGTTTGTATGCTTTCGGAACAAAGGAATCTCAAGTTCCAACTCAAATTGTTCAAGCTTTTAAAGAAATCATATTTTCAAATCTTTTCGAATTTTCGACATTAGGATAATAACTAATCAATCCGGAACCAATTTTGGGCGTTACGAGGGTGCTAATCCATCCTCGTACGTAACCGACTCCCGAACCTTTTTTTTTTCTTGAATTTCGCAGGCCAAAATCAATGTTTTAAAATAAAATGTTTTATAAGGTGATCCGATCACACCTCGAAAAAAGATTGGTGGCGACTCCATTTTCGTTTTTAAAGTCGATCCCCATTTTTTTCAAAAAATTAAAAATGGTTTTGACAGCGAATTTGTACTAACCCATATACCGAAGAGATAGAAAATTCTGTATTGAGAGGTTTTTTTTAGTGGGCTTGAATATCACGATTGTTTTGTTGGAGTAACTTCCAAGCTAAAGCTAAAAAGAGTTTAGTTAATCATGGAAAAATCATATCTTTAAAATATATTTATGGAATTGTGGGTGATGGAAAGGGAAAGGGCCTTGGAAGGCAATAAAACCAAAATGTTGAAAGTAAAAGAAAAAAATTGAAATGGCAAAATATAGCATGAAACTGGAAAGGAAAAAAAATAAAGAATTTATTAAATGCCAAAGGCCAAGTGTGTTCAATTGGTTGTAGCCACTAGGTATTTATATACACTTTTAGTGCTAAAATTTAGCTAGATTTTTCCTAAATATTATCACTAAATAATTCTAAATTTATAAATCAAATTTAAGCTAGAATTTAAATTAATTACAGAGTTGTAACAATATAAAAAATCTTTCAATCTTTATCCAGCCGCTTTTTTTAAAAAATATTCAACCCTCCTATTTGCTTTTTGTTCCAATTTAGCCCCTTTTTGTAAGAGATTGAATTCAGCACACCAACTTCATTCCTGATAAGAAAAATTCAAATTTAATAGCATTTTATTTGATAATTAGCCAAAATAAATATATTAAAAATACAAATATTTTATTTGATATTTGTCCTCAAGCATGATATCCACTAAAAATAATTTGCCAATCCCTTTCAAAATCAAAACCCCCTTTCCTAATCAAGCATACATTAAACAATTAGGTGAATAAAAAATAAACAATTGCTAAACTCAATCAATAAGCATTTTATAAAATCTCAAATAGTATGTCAAACTCAACTATTTCACTAAATTTAGCCTCAATCAAACATGTGAAATGGTCATGCCAATATATATTTTTATTTATATCTATATACATTTTTTATTTTTTTTTTCAAATGTAGTCAAGTCTTTTGACGCGAAGTGAGATGACAACCAAGCACCTCACCTCAGTTACACAACCCGACATGTTCTTTTTAAATATTTTTAATGAATTCGAGACATAATCAAACATTTTGACAAGAAATGAGATGACAACCCAAGCACCTCATCCTGGTTACTCAATTTCATTTGTCTCTAACCGATTTATTTCAAGGCAGCTCAGTCAGTGGAGTGTTACAAGCTTCGGCTCGTCACCAAACCTTTTGACGCAAAATAAGATGAAAACCCAAGCACCTCATTTCGGTTACTCAACTTGGTCACATTTCTGAATCTTCACTCATAACCAAGCTATTAGCAAACTTTTTTTTAACTGAAAACTTTTATTAGACAAGTTCAACAAAACCAACAATTTTCATGAAATGTTGACTACAATTTTCATGAAATATTGACTAAGGCATCACATTTTCAATTCTACAAAATATTCATTGATCAAGCTAGCAATAGTTATTCATGATTCATCCACTTATTTAAATAAACTAGACATAAGAATTAGAGGTTTATTTTCTAAACGAAATAAGAAATTATTCTTAGCAAAACACATGCAAAAAGAAAGTATGGCATGATCCAAAATTCCTCCCTACTTAGCCTACATTGTCCCCAATATGCAAAAAATGATAATGTGAGGGGAGAAAGTGTACCCCCATTTATATTTAATGGGCCGGAAGGTGGTGGAAGTGATCACTTTGTAGTATGTTGAGGATGCTTGACATGCTGGCTTCCACTTTTTTGAGGCGAGCTTTAATGCAATGGTGTTGTTCATCTAAAGTAGAAGGTGGTTACTCCTCTTGTTCTTTAGTAGCTGGATCGTGTCTTCGTCAAAAGACTTTATTGCTTCGAGCGGTTCGTGTACCTAAAATATAACGTGAGAAAATGTATTAAACAATATTTTATTTAATTCTCAAATTAAACTAGAATTTAAATTTAAATTAAATAAATAAAGATAAATATGGGTTGCCTCCCATAAAGTGCTTTTGTTTAACGTTTGGTTCCTCGAGAATTAATTCTTCCATTATGCATAGTTGAAAGTTCTCATAAAAAGATTTCAACCTTTGGTCTTTGACCTTGAAGCATTTTCAGGATTCATTCATCATCGATAGATTGAAACGTATTCGAGCTTTTTGCTCGAGATTTCCTTTTCCTCTATCTGAATCTTTAAATGTTCCAGTAACGGTTCGAGTTCCAATTCTGGGGCCTACGAAATGGAAGGCAAAAGTTTAGTTTGAAAATGAGACAATTCAAATTCTTTACCTTGACTTTTGGGAAACTATGGTGCCTCCATGAAAACAAAAATTTCACGAATTGGCTCTTTGAATGTCATTAATTCCTCCAGTTTATCCATTGTATTGAGGTTTAAATTCCTACAAAGCACAGTTTGTAACCCATCCTTTTCATCATACTCAAAATGAAATTCTGTTAGTGGTTCAATAATATCAACACTAGAAATATTCGACATTGTACTAGGTTGGCCCATCGCCTCATAAACATTAAATTTTACCACATCACCGTCGAATTCCATAGTGAGGGTTCCACTTCAAACATCAATCTTTGTACATGCGATACTTAGGAATGGTCTCCCAAGTAAAATATCAGAAGCATTTTTTGAGTATTCGTCCTTCATATCGATGATATAAAAGTTTGCAGGAAAAATTAGTTCATTTACCTTTACAAGGACATCTTCCAACACCCCTTCTGGATATACGCATGACCTATCTACCAATTGAATAATCACTCCTGTTTCTTTCAAAGGACCCATGTTTAGAACTTTAAAAATAGATAAAGGCATTACATTAATAGATGCTCCCAAATCACACATGGCTTTCTTTATGCTAATATTGCCTATTTTGCAGGATATAGAAAACATATATTGGTCCTTACACTTAGGCGGAATTTTCCTTTGTAGCACTCCAGAAATATTTTCTCCCACATTCACCCATTCGTTTCCTTGGAGCTTCTTTTTGCCAGTACATAGTTCTTTCAAAAATTTTGCATAATGTGGAACTTGTTTAATTGCATCAAGTAAAGGAATATTAATTTCTCCCTTTTAGAATGTCTCAAGGATTTCTTTTTCCTCTCGTTCCTTTTTAACTTGGGCAAGCCTTCCAAGGTATGGAGGAGGTAAACAAATGGTTTATGAGGTGTTGGCTCGGTGGCAGTTGCTGATCCGACTTCCTGTTCAACGTCGTGGTCACGACTCATGTCAGGCACTAGTTCTGACTTTGTTCCATCTTTTACAATCACAGCACTTGCATTTTGACGTGGGTTTAGCTCGGTTTGATATGGCAATTTTCCTTGGTTCTCCAAATGACTAACTGTAACTGCTAGCTTACTTATTTGTTGATCTAGTTTTTGGAAATGTGTTTCAGTCTTTTGTTGGAACTTTTCGGTGCTAATGGCTAACCTCTCTACTATGGCTTCAAGAGATGGCTTTGGAGGTTAATAATGTTGAGGCGGAGGTGGTCTTGGTTGATATGGTTGATTGTATTGAGGGTTCAACCCATAGCTCAGGTTTGGGTGATTCCTCCACCCTGCATTGTACATGCTTGAATATGGATCATAATGCCTTTGAGGTGGCCCTAAAAAGTTTTCAACGACGTTTACTTCTGTAGTTGTGTCCTCAAGTAAAATCGAGCACGAGTCAGTTGGATGATTAGGCTGAGTACAAATCTCACATAACCAAGTTGGGTTTGATTTTCCTGCAAGCATACTTTTAACCACATTAGTAAGTTCATCAATCTTATTTACTATGGAAGGAGTACTTAGCTCATGGGTTTCATAGGTGGTCGATACTGTTGAGAATTTACAGCCATGGTTGAAATCAATTCCCTAGCTCTTTGAGGAGTCATGTTTACAATCGCCCCTCCACTAACGACATCAATCATCTTCATTTCCATTGGAAGTAACCCCTCATAGAAATATTGTAAGAGTGATTGTTCAAACAGGCTATGTTGTGGGCAACTTGCACACAACTTCTTGTATCGCTCCCAATATTCGTAGAGTGATTCTGATTCTTTTTGTTGTATTTCGACTATACTCCTCATTAATTTGGCTACTCGAGCTACTGCGAAAAACCTGTCAAGAAACAACCGAGACATATCAGTTCAAGTATTAACAGATCCCGGGGGTAAATAAAACAACCATTCTCTAGCAGAGTCAGCTCATGAAAAAGGAAAAGCTTGTAGTTTTATCTGATCCTCAATTACTCCTTCTGGTTTCATACTCAGACAAACCATGTAGAACTCTTTCAGATGAGTATGAGGGTTCTCATTTTTCAAACCGCAGAAAGTAGGCAATAAATGTAATAGCCCGTTTAGACCCTAGTCAGAATAATGGTTTTGAGACCACAAATCCGAGGTCAGAGAAATATTTTAATATTATTTTTGGTGTTTACAATATGTGATTGAGCATGTGTGAAATTTATGTGTGAAAATTTTATCGTTTGTGTGCAGAATTATGAAAAAGGACTTAATCGCATAAAATGTAAAAGTTGTGTGCTGATTGTTAAAGTGCTAATTTGACATGGCTTATTAAAATGTGAGTCCCTATGTTTTTATTATTCCACATGCAAAATGGATGGACAAAAATGGGCTTTAGTTAATGGAATTATAAATGATATTAATAAGGTTATAATGGTAAAACATGAATTAAAGATTAATTAAAATAAACAAAGCAAGAAAAAGGTGGGGTGTTCATCTTCATTGTCGAAATTTGCGAGGGAAAAAGAAAAGAAAAAGAACATTAGGTTTCGGCTAGAAGTTGGTTCAATTAAGGTATGTTTTGAGCTCGGTTTTTAGTGATCTCTACGTTTTTTTTATTGTTACTTAGTGTTCTAGCTAGCCCATGTTTTAATTTTAGAATTTGATGATAATTTTGAGATATGCCATTGATGAATATGTGAGCTTTGTGTTGTTATTTTGTGGAATATGAAAGCTTAATGTTGGGTTAACATAGTATTTGAATTTTTGGTGAAATTGAGTAATTTGTGCTAAATTATAAAAATGAGAAATGGGAAGACTAAAATGTGAAATAAATGAAATATGTGGGCTTGTATGAGCTAAGGGAAAATTCGGCTAAGGGAAATATGTGGGCTTGTATGAGCTAAGGGAAAATTCGACTAAGCATGTGCAAATAGAAATTTTGTGTATTTTGTGATTTTAGGAAATAAGGACTAAAGTGTCAAAATGTGAAAATGTGAGGGTTATTTTGTAAAATGCCCTAAATATATGTGTTTGGACTAAATTGAATGATTTGGTGATTGAATGAGATAAATTTAAATATGTATAGATCAAGAGAAGAGAGATTTGGATCAAGATCGAGGCAAAGATAAAGTGCTCGATTAATCGACTTATTTTGTTATTTTGACGTCTGAGGTAAGTTCATGTATAATACGAATCGTTTAAATTCATATCTATGTGTTATGAAATGAATGATTATGTGGTTATTGATTTAGAAATGCTATATGTGGAATTGAGAAATGTGGCACTAAGTGTGCGTAATTAGAATAGAGACAAAGGTGTATAGCACTGTGTCTGCGAAGTAAATGAAGCCTCGGCTATATTGATTGGCATCGTGTGTGCGATACCGAGTTAAATTGGGGTTAATATAAAGGCACTAAGTGTGCGATGATATTAAAGCTTCGACTAAGAATTTGGCACTAAGTGTGCGAATAAATCGAATGAATAACGAAAATTTATCGAAATGTAGTATCGAGCATTGAGTAGCAAGAATGATTGTTAACTAGGTGTTGGTAAAGGTATGTTCGGAACCTATGTGGTTGATGATATTGTTTATGGACAAATGGTTAGTTGTGTAAGCATATGGCTAGGGATGATATTGTGTATTAATGTGAATATATCTAAGTGATGGTTTATTTTGTATATTGATATTGTATTATCGAGTTATATGTATTATATAACGAACTTACTAAGCTTTTAAGCTTACTGTGTGAAGTGTCTTTAAAGCTAGCTCGGATCCGGGGATCGTCAACGATTCAATCACACTATCGGCTATCTATTTTGGTACTTTTGGAAGTTGTAAATACTTTGTATATGGCATGTATAGGCTAGTGATTATGGCATGTTTTGAAGCGTATAAGCTTAGCCATGTGAGTTGGCTTGGTAGTTTGATGGTTGATATATGTTTTGATCATATGAAAAGAATAACTTATATGTGTATGAGTATGTTCTATGTAGGTGATCATTATGGTATAAATTAGCATAATGGAAATGGTATGTTTCATGATAGATTTGGTTGGATTAAATGATGAGTAGATTATATGATTTGGAATGAGAAATTGATATTTTAGATGGACATGTTTGAGTTGAAATTGAGTAAGGAAATAAATGGTGTAGTGGATGATTAATTGATGCATATATTGGTATGTTTGGATTGCCATTTGAGGTATAAATGCGTATGAATTGATGCTTGTAGGTGATTTCAAAGTGTGGATGGCAAATTGACCTTGCAAATGGCCTATAATTGCCCACACAGTTGAGCACACGGGCATGTGGCTCAATCGTGTCTTTCGAGTTTGTAATTCAAAACAAGTCAGGCTCGCACACGGGCTATACGCACGGGCATGTGACTGGCTGTGTGATGCAAGTCAGTGTCGACCACGGGTAAGGCACACGGGCGTGTCCCAAGCCGTGTGGACAACTCAGTATGTATGCCCTGTTTTGCCACGGCTTGGACATACGAGCGTGTGACCTCTGTAGCTTTGAAAAATGTTTGATTTTTCAGAAAATTTTGTATGTGTTCGGTTTAGTCCCGACCCATTTCTAACACGTATTTGAGGTCTTGTAGACCTTATTAAGGGACTATATGTATATATTTTGATATGTTTGATTGATGATATACTTTGTGTTGTAAAATGATTGTAAATGTTCCGGATTGATCGGTAATGCTCCTTAACCCTAGACCGCGACGGTTACGGGTTAGGGGTGTTACAATAAATGTATCAATCTTGACTTTAACTCGAATGGTGTTTCACCCACTGGATAAGTTATGCATAGCGGTTATTGTTCATATAGTGCAGCTGCAAGTTGGCGTATAGTTTGATCTGCCATGTTGTCTGAATCTTCGGATAAGTAAATATATTTGGTGTAAGATCCTTCTTCAAAGTCGGGTTGTGGTTGTTTACCACGCCAAATAGCTTCTCTTCGAACTGTTCAAGCCAATTTTTCTATCTCTCGTTCAAATGCTAGAGTCCCCGATTCTAACCTGGTCATAAAGAAAATAAACAAAAATTAGAAATTTTCACCAATCCCCAGCAACGGCGCCAAAATTTGATGGACGTAGAAATCACCAAATATAAATTCCTACGATAAATATAACAGTAGCTAGCAGTATAGAGCAGTAGGGTCGAATCAATAGGGACTAGCTATCTAATTTTGCCTTTTTTCGTGACCAGAATCGATGTCGCGGTCACAGTCGTGCACACGACCTATGTGTAGAAATGCTGAAAATAAAATAAAAATGGGGGGTTTAAACTGATTAAGATAATAAAATAAGAAAATACGAAAAATAAAATAAAATAGATTCAAAAATGCAAATAAATAAATTTAAGAAAATAAAATAAATGGATAAATAAAATATGTTTTAAGCTTAGCCTTAGCCTCGATGTACTCCAATATTGAATCGATCCTTGAAATAGATTTTCCCTTCCAAGCAATAACTGGTTATAGCAACCAAGAACGTCCCAATCGCTAACTTTTCCATATATAGTCAATCCCGGTATGACGTGCAAACTGACTCTTGCCAAATTTCTAACTGCGATGCACATGTTCGCAATTTAAGATTTTGACAACCTTGCGATCTAAAAAGCCCAACTCGAATCAACTTCCTCAACAGCGTGGGTCATTTAAATCCGATCGCTATCTCCCTTGACGGAATCCAACTAGCTTTTCCCACCTAGGCACGCCAATTTGTTCACAGGAATTTGAACACAGCACGGTCAATTAGTCTTCCCAACTGTACCCCAAACAACTCCAACCCAACATGCACTTTTTGAATCGAAGTTGAATCAACTTTAAGGGACGAATTTGTACTATCCCATATACCGGAGAGATAGAAAATACTATGTTAAGATGTTTTCTTGAGCGGGATCGAATCTCACGATTGTTTTGTTGAAGTAATTTCCAGGCTAAAGCTAAAAGGGGTTTAGTTAATCATGGAAAAATCATGCTTTGAAAATAGATTTGTGAAATTGTGGGTGATGGAAAGGGGAAGGGCCTTGGAAGAAAATTAAACCAAAAGGCTGAAAGTAAAAGAAAAAAAAATTGAAATGGCACAATATAGCCCAGACGCAGGTAAGAGGAAAAAAAAGAATTTATTAAATGCCAAAGACCAAGTGTGTTCAATTGGTTGTAGCAACTAGGTATTTATACACACTTTTAGTGCTAAAATTTAGCTAGATTTTTCCTAAATATTATCACTAAATAATTCCAAATATTATCACTAAATAATTCTAAATTTAAAAATCAAATTTAAACTAGAATTTAAATCAATTACAAAGTTGTAATAATATCAAAAATCCTTCAATCTTTATCTAGCCATTTTTTAAAAAAAAATCTTCAACCCTTCAATCTTTATCCAGCCATCTTTGAATCTTCAATCTTTCAATCAAGCCCGCCTCTTTGCTTTTTGTTCCAATTTAGCCCCTTTTAGTAAGAGTTTGAATTCAGCACACTAAATTCATTCCTGATAAAAAAAATTCAAATTTAATAACATTTTATTTGATAATTAGCCAAAAATAAATATATTAAAAATACAAATTTATCTTGCTATCAGGGGTGTTTAAATTTCAGTTAAAATCGAATTAACCGACTGAATCGATTTAGTACACTTAATCGGTATGTTAATCAAGTTAATTTGGTCGGATGTCTGTTAATGATTTTTTTAAAGTTCGATTCGAAATCGGGTAATTAATCGAATTAACCGAACTTAATAATTAATAATACAGATTATATGTAATTTTAATTCGGTTAATTCAGTCAAATAAATATTATCAAATTTTTTTAATATGTTTTGTACTTGTTTTAACGAAAAAATATAAATTTCGGTTAATTCAAATGCCTCTTAACCTTTTTGCTCATCATATCCTTTTGATTTATTGTCATAGTTGATACTTGTTATTTAAATATTACGTGTAATATAATACTTACTTGTTATTCAAATGTATATGTTATTTGAGCATTCCTCAAACAAAATATTTTTGAAAGTATTAATTACTACATTTTCTTAATATGTCATAACAAGTATGATATGTCATTCATTAATTACATAATCAAATCAAATATGATTATATATGCAATCTAATAGAAATATACATTCGAAAGGGCAAATGGTTACTAAATTGGAACTGAAAAGTCTCTTTTCGTTATATCCCGAGATCATGAAGTCACAAATCAAATGGCAAAAACTGCGTTTAATAGTGGCATGAGATTGATCTCCTTTGAAGAACCACCAATTTCGATGCACGATTTGTTATTGATGTATAGAATTAACCTTACAAGAGTTAATTAAGTGTTTTTAATGTAATCGCTCGAGACTTTTTTATTTTTTACCGAATTCTCTTTGTTTATATAAAAAAAAAAAAAGGAAATGAGGCAAACAGATTGGAGAAGAATGGTGGTTAATGATAGTTATCCCATGACTTGTGTTTTCCAATTTTTCAACCAATCAAAGGGTATTTTAATGAAGTTAGTAAGAGTATTCCTCATGCGATTTGTTCTATAATAAATTTAAATTTAGACATCTTATGATTATTTAATCGATAGAATATTATTATAATTGTAGTTATGTACGTAAATATACTGTTTAAATTAACTAATTGGTCTGGTTAAATTGAAATTTTGGAATAAAAATTAGTTAAAAATCAGAATTTAAAAAAAAATGTTTCTGGAAGTGTTAAACAAAATTGGTGGGTACACAGCAACCATTCCACCATTGTTTCTAGGAAGCTGCCTGGAGGATGTAAGCTACCCTTTTTGTCTCTATTGTGCTAACTTTCTTGCTTAACACACACACTTCACCCCCATCTTTCTCTTTCAAAAGAATCCCTTCTTGTTTCTTAAGCAACACTAGAGTAACATATACTTTCCTGTTGTGTGACAATAGCTATGACAATGGTGACGAAGATGGTGATGGTTCTTGTTTTTATGGCAGCCAATACTGGTATGAAATGGGTCGGAGCACAAGTGCATCACGTGATCGGAGGTGACCGTGGCTGGGACCCTTCATTTGACGTTGCATCTTGGTCTTCTGGTAGGATCTTCAGGGTCGGAGACAAAATCTGTAAGTCGGCTCTTAATTACAAAACGTTTCCAACTTCGTTTAACTATTGGTTTTGGTAAAAGAAAAAGAGTGCAATGCCTATGTTACATCAACTTACAGAAGACAATTCCCCCCGCAAGTAATTTCCAAAGCATTAATGAATCGTGTCAAATATAATTTATTGTCTTTCCTCGCCATGTTTCATCCATCAATTGTGTTTCTTACTTTGCAGGTTTCCCCTCCTCTGCAGCACAGGAGAGCATCGTAGAGGTAAAGAGCAAGGATGAATATGAGTCGTGTGATGTAGGAAACCCCATAAGGATGTATACAGTGGGCTTAGATGGCATCGAATTGGATGGGGAAGGGATTCGATACTTCATGAGCAACAAGCCTGAGAGCTGCAAAAAGGGTCTAAAGCTACACGTGGAGTTAATGCCTTTGCAGAGCCCAGAATTCCCTCAAGAGACATTGTCAGAGTCAGAATCAGAGTCAGACAACGCTGATTGGAGCATAGCCGCCGCGCCCACAACCCCTTCCCCATCAGTCCAGCTTTATGGGAACTTCCTGCTTTCATCATTTGGGCTCTTGCTTTGCACTTCTATGGCTATTTAGTTGGCTTATTACTCATCCTTTTTAGCTTATGTTAGCCTTATGCTCTAGATCCTATAATAAATCTGATGTAGTTTTGCAAAACTTGACAAGGCAAGGTAAAATAATTTAATAATTCAACCATTTAATCAATTAATTGAATTTTTTTTTTAAATACTATATTTTAACAAACGATAGTATTAGTCTCCTAATAGATTATATAAAAATTTTAAAATAAGAATCACAATTTAGTACATACTAAATCAATCCGATATCAATCTAGAGAATACTACCTTTACAAATATTTTATATATATTTAAAGTGATTTTTATTTTACTAAACTCAATATGCATGAATCATCAGAATGTTAAAATATTAACGCTACAAAAAGTTAAAAAGTGCGCAATGTAAATGAATCTCTCCCAACACACACGCCCATACGCATATATATATATTAGAAGATGCAATGTGTTTTAAAGTGCCAATGGCTCAAGATTTCAGACGAAATGTTGAAATAACAGGATAGTTTGTAGTTTCCAACAGAATGATATGGCAACATGGGAATGCCAGCACCTATACGGCTAAACTAACTGAGTGAGATTTTTTTAGCCATTCTGCTAATATAATAAGGAAACTCCCCATTCAGCATGACAAAATGTCAAACTCTAAATTCTAGAAAAATCCATGTCGGTATACAATGTCCAGGTACCTGTCTTAAAATTCACATAGAAAGATGCCTGCTTACAAGGATGATAGACCAGATTTCCTTATCACCTCTTAGAAATAACTTGCCACTTGCAAAATCCATTTCCAGAAAATGCAAGTTACACTTTCCCCTCTCTGTTGACGACCAAAGCATAAGACTTTATTACGGCACACCTTGAAACTCAGATAGAAATATCACTTTTCTCTCAACACAACGTAGTTATTAGGCCCGTTCGTCTTTTGTATCTTAGAAATTCGCCTAAGAATATCTGCAAAAGCCTTCTTGTCCTGTGCCAAAGAGATTTATCCACTTAAGTAGTACATTGAGAAGTAAATAAAAGAGAGAGTTAAATGCATAAACAAAGTATATCTTGCGGTGTTTTTAGATTGATCTGCTTATCTAATGGGCCTATCTTGCCTTCTTGGTCTAGAACTACCTTGTGCAGTTACTAATATGAAGCACCATATCTATAATGCTAAACCGTTTCATTCTTCAGAGATTAAAAGCATGGGCCCCAAAATTGTGAAACTCCAAAAATCTAATAACAATAAAATCTATATACACATTTTAGATACCTACTGAATGTATAAACCAAAGAGATCAGCTGACAATAGATTCAGTGAGCACAGCAATAAATATTAAACCAACAAAACAGGAAAGGAAAAAGGATTATGGAAGACAGAATACCTCCGGAGATTTTAACCTAGCTTTAAATTTAGCAACAAGATCAGATGTTGTTACAGGTGCCTTTTGTAATAACACAGCCCTGATTTCTTCTTCAGTTACAGGTCCAGCAGTTGATGTTGAACCTGCTTTAGAAGAAGATGCACTGGCAGCTGATGTTGATCCAGCTTTTGCAGAGGATGACGTGCCCTTGGAAGACGCACTGCCTTTCGAAGCACCTGTATTTTCCTCCTTCACAGAAGTTTTTGACTCCTGCCCCTCGGAAAGCACAAAATAAGTTCAACATTTGAAACAAACTTCTTCTTAAAAAATATCTACATGTGCAAAGAGGTAAGATTAGGAGCTCTGGTAACATACAGGTTCTGATTTAACCTTCTTCAGAGGGGTACCATTTGATGCTTTTGTATCATCACCTTTTCTCTTTCCCTTTGATGACTTAGATGCAGCTGGGGTTCCCCGAGCAGAAGCTGAAGGTGCCGGTTTCATCGGACTGTTGTCAGCTGGTTCTTCTTTAGGTGCATCCTTCTGCTTAGGAGCTGGTGTAGGGTTAAAGTTCATATCATCATCCACCTGAAGCAAAAAAAAAAAAAAAAAAAGAACTCTTGGCATAAGCATAATTGGTGTAGACACCACAAAAGATTTGTGTAAAGTCAAGCCGGGATTAGTTAGTTCCATCTTGATAAAGAAGAGATGAGACATTATAACTACAGAAAATGATCATCAAGAATGATGAAATAAAAGCGAGACATGTTAATCCCGTTGGCTTTTGTTAGATAAAAATGTATTACAATAAGCCATTAGGTATCCTATAAGCTTACATCCTCATCATCATCGTCTTCGTCTGCATCTGAATCATTAAGCCCACTAGCTTTCCCTAATAGCTTCTTCAACTCTTTCCCGGACTTACTCAGTCCTCCTTCTTGCTCCTCATCCTCCTCGTCTTCATCCTGAAAGAAAACAGAAAACATTATCTACTACTCAAAGGAGACCAGATTCCAGTCATAATGACGCTTTATAAATGATAAAAAAAGGCCACCTCTACCAACAGAAGAAAGAAATTGTTTTGGTGGGGAAAAACGCACACAGATACACAAAATGCAAGCAGTAACTAGCAAAACTTTACTCTGAATACGGTACTATACGATCCAAATGATTCTTATTTGCAGACAATCTGTGGAAGTAAAAGTAGTCTATCACCAAAGACAAACTAAGGCTCGAGCCTAGAAAATTTGAATAAATTGTATAGTAAATGATTTCTAGAAACTTGAAATTTATATTTATTGCGACCTTCTCAATAAATTTTATATTGTATAGTTTTAGATTCCCATGCGGTAGTCTTTGAATAGAGAATTTAAAATGATAACAATAAAAAAAGTGGGTAGAATAATGTCCTATCCAGTGCAAACTGCAAAATCTCTAGAGTCTAAAGAAGTTATGAGGCTTAACACTATTCTTACATGAGATAAACAAGATCCTAACAGGTAATGTGATCCTTAGTTTGCAGGTTTGATAAGTGTATCAAAAATACCTCCTTGATTTCCGGTGGGGCAGGAACTTCAGGGGCCAAATCCCTTTCCTCAGGATCGTTACCAACAGCTTCATCATCATCAGTGAATATTTCTTCATGCTCCCAATCATCACCTTAACCAAAAGCATGGAATAAACAAGAAGAGTTAAAAAAAAAAAAAATAGACAGGCTAGGGACCTTCGGTGTCACCCTTATCTCTCACAATAGTTAATTTATACTATTTCTATGTTAATTTCATTCATCTTCTGCTTCAACATGGAAAATCATACCAAATATTCTACAAATCAGAATGATAACAAAGAAATAGACACCAAGACAAACATTATAAAAGCTCACCCTTCTCAATATCATCATCATCCATATCAAGATCACCTCCCCTTGGACCTTCTTCATCATCATCACCATTTTTTTTGTTAAGTCCAAGCCTATTCTTCCTGGCAGCTTCCTCTTCTTCATCTTCTTCTCCTCTATCTGATACATGACCTTCTTCCTCCTCACCAGTTGACTTTTTACGTCCCCTCCCACCAGCAGCAGCAGTTTCTTTTTCATCAATCTTCTCCACTTCACCAAACGCAGCAGCGCCATTATTCGCAGCTTTCATCATCCATCTCTCATAACCATCTGCAGTCTTCCTCCTGTTCTTCATTTTTTCTTCAGCTTCTTCTAGTGTAAGTTGCTTATACTGAGCAACCTTGTTAAAATTGTACCTGCCAAAGAGTTTCACAATTAAAAAAACTAATAAGACTCAAATATAGCGATATTATAGCACATCAGTGCAATGAGTGGTTGGAACAGTGATAAGTAGTCAAAACAACAATAATATGTCACTCATACCAAGAACCAGCAGGAATAGCTACAAATTCCTTTCCTTGCATCATAAGCAGGTAATAAGTTGCCGACTGTGAACCTTCAAGTTGACCTTGATATTGAGCTTGACCTGTTTCATCCTCCAATAACCAAGGTTTGTTCTTATATTTCTCCTGAAAAAATAGGAGCCAGCTATAATGAAATTCAGCAACAAAGTCAATAAGGGCATAATTAAATCATTCCAAGTCAAGAAACTTTCCGTCCTTAGAATATGAAAAATGATACTTGCTATATTCTTGTAATTATCAATTTTGGTTCCGCAACATAGCAAAAAACTGCTTCAGTCTACTTTTTACTTGACTTGCACAACAATTACATGATAAGCCAAAATATAAAAAATATGGGTCTGCGTCACAGAATCCAGAAAAAACTTCATAGAACTTTCCCTAAAAATTTACTTGCCAATGTTCTCAACCTTTTTTCAGGAATTTGGAGCATGCAGACAGCATATAATTTAGCTATCCCGTTTTACAGTGAAAGCTAGGAACATACAAGAAACAGATGACAAAGGATAAATCTAATACCCGCAAAGCATCAGTAACTTGGCGTCCTTGTAGCCCATCTTTTTGCAGAGACCATCTATTCTCAGCATTTTTTTTCTTTGAAAAATTGGGCAACCCAGTCATAAACCTACCAATAAAGTAGTTCTTGTCGGTGCTAGGACTTGCTCTAACATTGTATTCCTAAATTCCAAAAAGAAATAACCCCGAAATTAAATTAAATTCCAAAAATTATGTCCAACAATTAACCCAATCGCTATTAAGCTATTATCGAAAGAGGAATTAGAATAAGAAGATGTGAAGATTGGGAAATGAACTCGAATCAAGCGGGTGACAATGGCGCCACATTCGAAGCATTTGCCTTGGTTCTCGGCCATGGTTTTGCCACAAGAGACGCAGAGGGTCATGTGCTTGCAGTTGCTCCCGTACAGATCTTGGGAGGATCCGCAGCCGCTGCAGGACGGCTTCAGCATGAGATCGAAAGACATGATTCCCTTCCCCCCCGATAGAAGCAAATGGAAGAGGCTAGGGTTTTAATTGAACGTTGAAAAGGAAATTGGAACAGTCAAATCGCACGCCGTGTCTCTTCCGTCAGTTGAGATTAAAGGTGGGTAGGCATGAAATCTTGGAGAGAGAGAATTTATGAGAAGGGGATTTTGATCGGTGAAACCAAGGGGAACAGAATCAAGGTTTGAGGAGTCGCGTTTCCCTAACGTTAAGCGCTGAGGACACGTGTCACATTTATGATTTTTTCATTGTATTTTTCGGGGGGCTTAATAAAAAATTAACGATTAATTAAGCCTTCAAAAAGCCCCTCATATAATTAATTTTATACTGACTGGACTAATGATGTGCTTAATGACATAATGGTTGACGCACAATCGAAGAAAATGTAATAATTTTAATTACATCTCTCCTTATATGATTGCCTCCAAGTTAAAGGTATGTCTAAGCGTGACAACCGTCCTTGATGGCAATATGGCGATGCTTTCTCCACAGCGGAGGGCATTCAAGCATGGGTTTATGACAGTTATTATGATTTACTGTAAAATCAGTCAGTTAAACACACGAAAATAAAATATAGTGATGATATGCAGTGATTGCTATCTTCACCCATGCTTCACCTCCTGCTGCATTTTTCTGTCAAACTTGTTTGTTACCAATTAACCCTTGATTTGTAATGTACAACATTGATCCATTGTTTTTCTTTCTTGAGTAGTGTTGCCCTTATATCTAGTTCTCTTTCATAACTATTAACACATGTCTTACAACTGTAATTCGACTCAGAAGCTTAGATTGCATCTTAAGCCTTTTACATACAATGGTCAAGTTTCCTATTTGTCTCCGGTTAAGTTGTTACTCCAAAATCGATGTCTCCTTGCCCTTCGTAACTAGCGAACATCTTTACTCCCACTAATTTTAATGAAACTCCAATAACATCTTTCTTCATTCCTTCTTTGGTCAGAAAGTAAATGTGATTCAAAGGCTTTGTGTATATCTGATTTGTTCTAACGTATATTTTGAGTTTGGGTTACCCCTTTCAAAAATAAATAATTCCCCACAAAATGCATGTGAATTCGAGTGAAACTTTTTAATCACATATTTAACTATCGAATAATTCAATCCCTACTTATAAAATTGACTTATCAAAAGTATTGAGGATTTAGTGGAGATATTGTTATGGGTTTTTTACGAAATTACTTATGCTTTTTAATCGTTTTACTTTTCTGTTGCTAGTATAAATAGAGGGTTGATTTATTGTTCTTACTGTGATTTCCCAAGAAGAGTAACAACAATTGAGTTCCATCTTCTATATTTGGGTGTACGAATTGAAGGACTATGTTAACCTTGAGCGACGACGTCCACTACACGATTTTATATTTATTTATTTTCAAATAAACCCCACCTAATACTCCTATTAAGGCCCAAATCCCTTCCATTTCATATTTAAATGTCAATCCCCAATTTGCATGTATCTCTTATGTTAAGCATACATTTTCAAATCCAAGAGTCAGATGGTGATTGTTCGATAGAAAGGAAATTCTTATTGTGATAATATCTTACTCCTTTGTAAGGATTCGCCAAGCTTGCTTAGCGAACAAATCCTCGTGATGATTGATAAAAAGATTAAGGTATTGTTTACAAAATTACATGCATATAAAATTAAAAACTTAAAATTACATGCATAGTTAGAAAAGTTAAAAGTATTGAAATTTGATGGGACAGAAAATAAGGATGTAAATTGGGTTGAACTAGTGTCTTGTCAATAGATCTGATAATGTTTAGCCTTGAATGTTTGAAAAATGGAAGGTTTTAAGTAAAAATATAGACTTAAAAAATAGATTTAGACAAAAATAATGTCCGTTTTCTAAACAGGTTGAGCTTTAGGCCCGGCTCAAATCAACTCCGTTGTTGTTGTTTTGTTGTCATTTCAATATTATATTACTAATATTTTGTTGTTATTATTTGGATATTGCATAACTTTTGTGTTATTGTTCATTTGACTATTATTTTAAACGTATTTGTTTGCTAAATTGTAATTATCTTAGTGTTTTTAGTATTTTTAATATATTATATTTTTTAAATTTATTTTTATATAAAAAATAACCTAAAAAAATTTAATACAGACAAACCAAATCGAATTCGAATTTAACATTTTTAATATGGGTTAAATTTAAACAGAATTTTAAATGTATTTTTTGAGTCGAACTTAAAAAGTAAGTCTAAAATTTTATATCAACTCGGCCGGGCACATGATCTAATGTAATCCAAGGTTATACGTGGCGTAGGATAATAAAGACCAGAGTATAACGCATGGTCGGCGCAAATGAGATGAACGTGGAATACCAAGAATTAATATAAAAAATAAAAATAAAAAAGCATTTAAATTTAAAAAGGCAAATGGAAGTAACAAAAGGAGCCACAATTACAGACCAGCTACCAACCGCCTGCTACAGAGGAATGGCATCAGATTGGAAAGACAAGAAGCTTTATCCTTTGCTGGGCATCCTTTTACTTTCCATTTTCCTCTACTTCAATTTGGGCAGTAATCCCATTACTTTTCCCATCCTATGGCAATCCCATATGGATTTCGTTTCTGCAAACTCCACGCATTTCATCATCGTCAACCCCCGCGCTCCACTGGAGAACCAGTCAACGTTCTACATCAACGGCTGGAACTCCTATTAGCTAATGCAGGAGCGCGTGGGGGCTGGTCCCTCCAGGTCAAGGGTGTCGAAGATGCTCAAGAAAGGGGCGGAAATGGGGTTGACTGTTTGCAGGACTTGGGCTTTCAACGATGGTGTTGGACCTAATGCCTTGCAGATATCTCCTGGTGTCTTTAACGAACGAGTCTTTCGGGTATGTTTTATGGTTCCATTGGCTTGTTTTCTAAATACCTTTTTGTTTATTTCGTTTAACTTTTCTTATGTTGCATTGTAATGAGATAGGGATTGGATTATGTGATTGTTGAAGCAAGGAAGCATGGGATTAGGTTGATTCTAAGTTTGGTGAACAATTTAAGTAACTTTGGTGGGAAAGCTCAGTATGTGAGATGGGCACAAGAAGCTGGACATAATGTTTCTTCTTCAACTGATTCATTTTTTTCACACCCTATGATTAAAGATTACTACAAGGCCTATGTCAAGGTACTTGGCCATGACCCTTGGAGTATTATAAGTTTATCAATCTTCAAATTGCTAGATGATGTTGAGATCGGGTCATCAAATCTGCTTTTTTAAAAGAAATTAGCCTTAGATGAAGCTAAGGTTGAATCCTTGGCATTATAACTTTCTATCCAATAGGTTGTGTTGGATGATAATGGTACTCAGCACTGAAAGCATTCAGAAAGAGCTGACTTATAAGCATCGTTCTATGAATTTCCACTACTTTTAGATCAATGGAAAGATTTGATTGTATGATAAGAAAGTTATATGGCTTTACTCACCCACATGTATGCTTCTTCTTTGGCTGTAGCAATCGTATCAAGTTAACATTGGATGTTGTATTTCACAGGCTATTTTGTCTAGAAAGAATTCCATGAGTAGTGTTAAGTATGCTAATGAACCGGCAATATTTGCTTGGGAGCTGATGAATGAGCCCCGGTGTTCATCCAGTTCCTCTGCTCCCATTCTTCAGGTGAATTATAGAACTTGCTGTTTCATAACTGTGCTACTATGTGTTTGTAATCATTTGGCCTGAAGACCTGAAGAATAATTGAGAGATTTTCTTCTTTTTCTTTTAATCTCTGAACATCAGTAGATTGTTGTAACTTCTAGCATATTTTCAATATTCTGATATCTAGTATAGCTTGTTGAAGATTTTCTGCACTTTCTTATTATTGCTTTATTTAGCATTTAGGGTGTGCTTGGTTGGGTGAAAAAGTGGAGGGATGGGAGGAGGGAGTGGAAAAGTGGAAAGAAAATAAATTTTGAGTGTGCTTGGTTGGAAAGAAAAGTAAGAGGAAAGAAAATAGAAGTGATGATATTTTTTATCCTAATGAATAAAAATCAATCCTTCCAAATTGGAAGGATGAGAGGAGAGAAATTAGAAAGATGTGCATGTTAATTCAAAATTATGTCTTTCCTGCCAATCAAATCTATGAAATTATGCTTTCCATCCTTCTAGTTTTCTACCCCTTCAATTTCCATCCTTCCAATTTCCTTTCTACTCTACAAAGCAAAGCCTTAGTCTGGAAACTCCTCATTCTAAATTAATGTATGTGAATTTATATCAGTTTCATTTTTTCCCCTTTGTTTTCGCATCTATTAGAACTTTATTAATACTGTCTATTAGCATGGAGTACAGGCATGGCTTAATGAGATGGCTGCTTTTGTCAAGAGTCTGGATCAGAAACATCTAGTCACTGTTGGACTTGAGGGGTTTTATGGCCTGAATACAACTAAGGGACTGGAAGTTAATCCTGGGGAATGGGCAGCCTCACTTGGATCAGACTTTATACAGAACTCAGCAATTGAGAACATTGACTTTGCTTCGGTTCATGCATACCCTGATAGCTGGTTGTTAAATTTTACTTTCAGCATGATATGATAACATCTCAAAAATACTGTGTCCAAGTGTCCGAATTAGTTGTCTGCTATGGTTACCAGCAGCGAATGTTTTCCATTATCTCATTTGGTCTACTTAGGCCAATGGAAAATACTCCTACGATGATGGATCAAATTGGTGTCATAGATCACCTAAGTGCATATTTCATCGGTCATTTTTATCTTCCATTCTATTTATAAATGTCAATATTTATCCCTTTATAACATACATTGTAGGATACCCCATGATGATATGGAAGCAAAGGCTCGTTTTCTTTCCCGGTGGGTGGATTCTCATATAAGTGACGGGGATCATGTGCTTAAAAAACCGGTTATCTTTACGGAAGTTGGCTCTTTGGTGCATGCAGACAACCAGGGATTAGCTGACAAGGATATTCTTTTAAAGACCATGTATGAAAAAATTTACGAGTCAGCAAAGAAGAGACAAGCTGGGGCAGGGGCCTTAATTTGGCAATTACTACTTGAAGGAGTGGGGGAATATAGTGACAGATTTTCCTTTGTAGCATGGGATAATCCTTCTACCTATAAATTGATACTAAAACAATCATGCAGGCTTAAAAGCATTTTCGCAAAGAGCATTCAGAGCCGGAAACTTAACAAGGATCCATGCTCGGGTAATCTACCTTGACAACAGTTGATTTGAAAACATTTATAACCTTACGCTTTATATGTATAGAAAGTAGTGAATGTTGGAACTTAATAGTTGTAAAGAAAAGAAGAGATGGAGATAGATTAAAATGGAAGAAATGTGATTATTCAGCTTTGAGATTAATACATTTAGATTTATTCATTCAAGTAGAAAATTATTTCTTTGCTAGTTAGTTGCCATGCCTGCCTGGTATTTATGAGCAGCTACTTTGTTTCCCTTTGAAAATACTTTTGTGTGTAAATTATGTAAATAATACTATTCCAATACTTCATCTACAATTGATAAAAGTATCATGGAAACATGACTGACAGACAGGATAACTAGATAATGCAATGTGTACTTCACCACTTTGCTGATCACTGTTTTGCCATTGTAATTGTGGCTCTAATACTAAATAGTTCCAACAGTGAGTTTCAAAATGAATCAAAAAGATTTAAAAAATTACCTTAAACCCAGAATTTTATGACATGTAAACTTTTATTCTAAGAATAGCACCAAACATCTCAAATATCTCAAAGATAACGCACCAGAATCATTGTGACCGGAAAGAGCTGAAGGTTAGCGTAGTAACATTCTTAATAAACGCGCCTAGCACCGCGTACTCTTCAAGCGCCCTCTCCTTAGCCCCACACCGTAGAAGCGGTGGGAAAAATAGCCAGTTACCAGTAATCATCACGAATCCAACCGTCAACGGCGTAGAAACCGCCCTGGGCAACGGCCACTTATCCGCAAACGCGTTCTTCAGAACGATCTCCGCCGTCACACATACTCCATGGAGAAGAAAGAAATGCATGACTTCCCATGTCGGCCACACGCGTCCCAGGTAATAGAAAATCAGCTCGTGCATGATTCCCGACACCACAAAAGTCCCGAAAACCGCCGGAAGCAGAGCTCGTTTACGACCAATGAAACGAGCAGCGGTGTTCCGGACAGGTTCGTACGCCGTCGGTCGTAGAACACTAGTTGCCATGAGGTTCCATCTCTTACCCCAGAAATCTTGCAGCGAGGTGGAGAGATAGGGTTCGTTAAACTGTTTCTCTAGCTCGAGACCCAACAAGGCTCGAGTCAAGGTCGCCACCGTTACTAGGATAATCTCTAGACAAAAGTATACATGAAAACAATACAGAACCAACAAGATCGTAGGGTGGATATGGTGCGTATAGTCATATACACTAAGCAACAAGGCAAAAAGCAGAACCTTGATTGCATAGTTTGTAGGTGTTTGATAGACATTTAGATGTGAAGGGTGTTGTTGGATTTTGATAGGGAAACAAGCAAGGGCAATGAAACGAGGTAAAGAGAGAGATGGGGATGATAAAGGGCCTTTGCCGAAGGCGAAAAGCAAAAGCTTGAAGTTAGCAAGCCAAGAGATGGAGAAAGCAGTGGTACCAGCGAAATGTATGGAGGAGATGTTGAGTGGGATGGCGAGGAATAGGCACATAACTGGCAATAAACAAAGAAGCCGTACAATTCCTTTAGGGGTTTTCTTGGATCTACCTATGGAATAGCAGTAGCACAGGGAAATGATTATGCAGAGCCAAAGCTTGATGAACTTGTTTATCCCCTCGCTCGCCATTGATGGATTATATCAAATTGGAGTAAGGAACGATGATAATAATATCATATTGTTGCTGGATATTGACCTTACGTATTCGATTTAACAAGATTGAACGTCAGTATAGCATGTGGGCGTTCCCAAGGTTTCTCACATTTTTATTTGTCCATATTTTCAGTTAGTCATTTAAAGTTGGTGATACAGATTTAGAGGATCTTCCTAGCTTTGGCGAAATACAAATTACATGTGTTGAATTCTTCTCCAAAAGAGCTGGCAACTAGATCCCTCTGTTGAGTGCAAGGCATTGTTAATGCCAACTCACAGAATCGTTATTTTCTAGTATTACAATCCCTCTTTCTCACCATCTGACAAACCACCACAATCACCAATGTACTGAAATGGATGCCTAACAGCAGAAGAAAACTGAAAACTATTTTATTTTTCTTCCAAACATACAAAATACAAGTGTTAAGACAAAAGCAGCATATTTTCACCTATATACCGCACCAACCATTTGCAAAATCTTGCCTTGAAGAACGAAAACCAAGTAATCATACACTATTCATATTGGTTGATCGAATATTCTATCCTACTGTTGCTGTTCGTATATCTGCATATAAGCTTCAGATAATGCAACCATCTGAGGAAGTGTTTCAGAAACATGCAGATCTTGCATTTCATACCTGCAAAATGTAAATTTCGGATGCATCATCCCCTGTATGTAGCATTTCACTCGCATAAATCAACAAATTTAAAAAAAAAGAAAAAGAAAGAGAGAAAGTATTTAGAAAATTACCATAGTTCTTCCGATTTCCGCTGTACAAAGACTCTGTAGAACCCCTCGTCAGGCTTACCATCATGAACGACATTAGCAATTAAATCATACTTGGTGCGCAACTTTTCATTCTCCTTTGTTGGTGCTGGCAAAGGAATGTAGTCTTTCAACTCGAGGTTTTTCACTGGAAAGTTCACTGCAAAATGAGAAACATTAAGTTAGTACGAAGTGACAAAAACCCGGTCACATCCCATGACATAATGATTACGATCCAGAGATGGATTGATCAAACTCTAATATGTCCAAATGAAAAAAAAAAAAAAAAACTCACCCAATGTTGGGTTCTTTTCTCTGAAGAAATTATTCTTAGTAAATCGGCGCATATGAAGTATCAAATACTGTGGCAATTTAGTGACTCGATATCTCATTCTTGCTGGAGGACGAACAGTAGTTGTTACCATCTCACCATCAAACTTCTTTAGTATATTAAACAAAGGTACCTAAAACAAAATTCATTAAAGAAATTAGTCTCAATACATTAAAAGCATCACATATCATAACTTGCCTAGATGGTGACAGAACGGAAGGAAAAATACCCACAGAAGACATAAAATACCTGAGGTATTATATTTTTCTCCATCACATCTTTGAAAAGTGGTGGTTCTGGCAAATCCAGACCAAGCATCAGAAAGGGCATTCTGTACGTTTCAGCCGCAGCATTATTATTATCAATATGACCATCTGTAATCTTTAATGCTCCATTCTGTTCCCCATCACTTTCTTTCTTCTCACTGATAGCTTTGCTCTGAGTCTCTTTCACAACCTCCAGTTCCCCCTATTGAATACCAATGCGTAAAATAAGCAGAAGATTATGCCAAAGCATGAAACAATGAGAGCAAGGTTTTAATTAGAACCTGAAAGCACTTATGGATGATGCTGCTACTTTTCTTCGAAGTTCTAAGATCTGCATGCAATGTGTTAAGAAGCCATGACATGAATTCAACTGGTTCACACTGCACGCCTATTCGAAACCTTTTTTTGCTTGCTTTCATAACTGCCTGTAGAAACTCATGTGGGCTCACCTGTTGACACAAGTGATTGAAAAACCCTAAACACAATGTGTTCCAGAACAATAATCTTTGCAATAATATAAGCATGATCTAACCTGTCCTTTAAAGTTTCGAGCATGCCAAATCTTTCGTGTGAGTTCTCCAAACCGATGAACAAGTTGAGATTTACAGTGCTGATAATTCTCAGGGATAAGGAAGAAGTTTCTTAGGGGAGTAACTCTCATTAAAGATTGAATGGTGACATTGACAAAATCAGTCTTTTGAATATTATTCAGCCCAACCTGAAGGTTAGCACAAAAAAGTGATAATTTTAACACAAAAGGAGGAAAAAAATCAAAAGCTTATCTTAAATGTGCCCTTGAATTTTAGAACAAAGATTATTACCATCCCAGGAAGGTAATCTGAACCATCAAGTGCCCTAGACCATTGCTTGTTCTTATCAAGTTGTTCAAGTTGTTCTCTGGAAAACCTGCATATATGGAGCCCAAGTAAAAAACGTGTAAGTGCCTGAAGTCAAGACATCCTTTCACAAAGGAAATTTGAAAGCCGAAAGGCAATCATTTGCAAATATCAACCAGTAAAAGTCAATGCAGATAAAAGGATATCCTTCTAATTTGTTAGCTAAAGTTGTAAAGAAAACATGAACTTCCTGCGAGCTAGAAAAGTCACAGGAAACTACAGGCACATTCTACATACAAGCCAGATATCCAGAGAATTATATAATGCAAATGTGCATGCACATGCCTTGCAGTGATAACATAAGAAAAGGGAGCATGAAGAACAAAGAGAAACGGGGAAAAGCAAGTAAAACTGTAAAAGCAATCAAGCAAGATATGAGCAAACCTTGGGTATAGAACATGGCGAATATCATCCAATGATGGGTCATTAATTTCATACCCATCAGGGAGACAGTACACCTTCTCTGTTCGAAGATTGATGTAGACATGATGTCCTGCTTCTAGACTATGAGTATATGCATGGGACTTCTTCCCTCTTCCTTGGTAATACTTCCCACAGACCAGGCACGCATACACATTCAAATTCGACAAAGAAACCGAACAAAATTTCTCGAAATCAAAATCCAGAACCTATCAAACGGAATTAAATAACCATTTGGAAAATCTTAAGTAATTGAACAATTACATAATCAATTCAAATTTGAGAAGTTACAATGAAGTTATTTACCTGGCGGTTAACAGTATCGAGGTAAGGGCAGTCTCTACGCACTTCAACCTGGCGATTTGACCTCCCTAGAGTTGATCCTAGCCCATATGGATCATCTTCATCATCATCATCTTCTTCTTCACTTTCAACTCTGCGACCATCTTCTTCTCTGCTGCCTATGTGATTCAATGCCCTCCTTTCATCATCTTCATCGTCATTATAAGGCACAAGTGGCTCTTCATGAGGTGAAGATGGTGAATCCACAACCCTCTGCCGTTTTAAGTCCCGTTCCCCGTCTACACTATCACCATGTTCCCTTTTTGCTTTCATCTTCTTTCCCCCTCCTTCACTCTCACAATTTCTGCTGTTATACCACGGTAGCATTCATCAATTAAACTAAATTCCCATGAGATCTTCTACGGCAATCGTTCACCTAAAATAAATGATAAAAAAAAAAAAACTATACTTTTGGATGCTGAGAAAAAAAAAAAGCAGGAAAATTCATAGCCAAATATCTAGGGTTTTTATTGAGTACCAGATAAAACATAGCAGCATAGCAAAGAAACTTAAGTACAAAGGATATCAGATAAAATTTCAAACAAAATATCAGCGACAAAAATATACTATACTCTTTTATTTTTTAAAGAAATTAGAAGAAGAGTTTAACGACGAACCTGAAAGACAATTTCTACTCAAAGGAAAAAACCTCAGGTTAATCGTTCAGTGGAAACTGTGGCCAATCGCCGACGTTTCAAGGACACAACGACGGGAGAAAAAGAGTGTCGAGTTCGGGTAACTAATTTCTAAGGCGGTAAGATCCGGCGTCGAGCGGAACTTGATTATCCAATCCAACCCTAATACAGATTAGGTGAAAGGTGGAAGCTTAGGCCTGTTTTAAATTGGGCTTCCATTTGTGCCTGATCTGCTCCTAAGAGATTGGACTTCGGCCACCATTTAAAATTTCAATCCAAATAAAAGAAGTCGCTTTAAGTTTAACAGCCAATTTATGCAAACATCTTGTGTTCAAGCATTCTGTTGATAAAATTTCAAGTTTGATTTTTGAGCAACTTATCTTCTATTTTATCAAAAAATTTTACTTTTAGGGTAAACTATACCCGTAATTATTTAATTATTAGTAAATTCTTTTTAGATGATGTGGCGATTTTTAAAATTAGAATAATAATTAATTTAGCCCTCAAAGTTTACACATTGTGTCATTTTAATTTTGATTTTAAAAATTTAGCCCTCAATAGTTACACATTATCTAATTTTATCCTATTTTTTACATGAAAATATAATTTAATATACAATGTGTAAATTAGATATAAAAGCAAAATTATAGATATTTTTTAAAATTTTACAACCCTCAAAGTCATTACTTTTATTATACTTCAAATGACTAAGAACTTGATATCTCTCAATGATAACCAATTCCTTTTTATTTTTGTTAGCTTGAGCTGGCCACCATTGACGAAGCAAATCAAAACTCTTTTTTTTAATTTTTGTTTTTTAACTGTCAGACTTACAATTGGATTGAACTAATGAAGTGAGTATTTATATTTTCAAGCAATTGAATTGGCTAATTTTCAAATTTTGGGTTGTTTTGCTTCCTTTTATTTTTTTATTTTTTTCGTTGAATCAAACACAAGCATGATGTTGGAAAGGGTCACAGAAAAGCAAAACTATACGAAAGGATCAAATTATACAATGTGAAAATGTTGAGGGTTCAATTTTTTAGAATCAAAACTAAATTGGCACAGTGTATAAATATGCAAAAGGATCAAATTACTATTGCACCTTTTTCCTATAAATAGGAACCATGGGTTGAGCCAAAATTAAACCAGTTATTCATATTTTGAGTATTATTACTTGTCAAGAAATAGTGACAATTTATTTAAAGAATAAATTCTATTTTCTTAAAAATTCAAGTTTTTTTTGTTTCAAATAGAGAGAAATTAGTTCTTCCACTGAAAATCAATTAAAATTTTCATTTGTGTGATCGATTTGTGAAGTTAGAGCCTACACTCTAAGTAAACCAGAGTTTGAGGATAGAAGAGAAAATCGTTTGGTAGAAAACTAAGAAACAATCTAAATCTCCTCGCTCAAAGCAGATGTATTAATTTAGTCCAGTATTTATTATTATAAATATCACTAAGTTCGATTTTAAGAAAAATTCTAAACTTTCGTTGTGCATCTGTCACTGTTTTCTAAACCATTTTTCCAACAAAACCCCCTAACATTTGCCTCTAGGTGTAGAGAACCATTAAATATGGAGGTTTGGGGTGGTATTGTCATGAACTTGCAGTGTGGGAAAATCTTCTCTCACTCTTGGACCTCGATAATACCCCTCATCTTGATGAGCAATGAGGGAGACTGAAATGGTATGATTATTATTCCATCATTGAAATTGTGGATAGGATAGATGATAAGCTTCTACAACATTGCTTTAAATTCAATGTCCAGGTTCACTTTGATATTGATAATGGATGGTATTTCGGTCTCCTTGTTCCTAATGGTGGCAACTCTGTAAAAGTAAAAGACATAATTTTTTTGTTTTTTTTTTTTTATATACAGTGCCAATTGTTATAACAATTAAGTCATACAAGATGTTAAGAGTGTATAATGGTGGTGGTTCACACTGAGTGATGCAAAGACCCACTAAGTATAGAGGTTTAAGGTTGTTGTTGGAACAACCTAAAGGGCATAGGTTCAAACACACAAATTGATTTCATTAAATGCTTTTAAACCATCACTCATATTCTAAACTAATTTTTAAACTCAAAATATGTTCTAATTGAGTCCTCAAAGTATCAAAATATTGTATCAATCATATCCTTCCATCAGCTTAGGTGTCAATTTAAGTGTTAAATCTTGATTCTATTTAGAACAACTAAACCAAATTGTAAATATGTGTGTACCTATCATATGAACGACTTGGATACAACGTATTACAAATAACTGGTATTGTCATTAATATTTTTTTTAGAACTATTTCCTTTTCTTACATGTTATATCTAAGTTGTCATGTAGTAGCTACATATGTCTTTACAATTTAATCCACGTGTTTTAGATATGATATACGTCTTATTTGAGCTAGCATTTAATATCCAAGCTAATAGCTAGTCCAACAAAATGACTTGATTGATACCATTTTAATGCTTTGAGAACTCAATTACAACATTCTGAAGTTTGAGGAGTAATTTAAAGTTTGGACCATAGTTTGAGCATGTCTAGTGAAATTACCCATGTATTAACATATTCTTTCCAAACTTCACACTTGAACACATACATGTTTCAATTTCATTGGATTCTTCTGTTATCATAATTGATGTTGTCAAAGATACTGATACATAGGAACAATGTAAAAGTGCCCACCCGAACCTAAGTAGTGGGGATGGTGAAAGGGTGTAACTATGCATACATAAGGATATGTAAAACCATTTCAAATGGAAAACTATACATCATTCCATGAAAATAATACCCCAAACAACTATAATTGTTCGTTGAACCTCTTGCCACCTTTGGACCAACCTTCATCACCGGCATCATACTCTCTTCACCCTACAACAATGATGAATGCTAATACTATATATGTTTGGTTTTCATAATGAAAAATGTTGGCATTCACACAAATCTTCAACTAATGTGTACTAATTCAATCTGTTCTTGGCCCATTGTTTAGTTTCACATGTTTAAGGTAGTTTCTCATTTAGGGGTAAGTGGAAAATGGTTATAATAAGATCTTAGTTAAAATAATTAAATCAATCGATTATCAATTGTTGAATTTTATAAATAAATTAATTGATTTAATCGATTGAATATATATTTTATTTTTAAAAATATATTTATAATATATAATAAATATATAGTTTAAATTAGTCCCTACTCAATTTACAAATTCAATCCAACCCAAATTTATTGATTGATTGGATTCTTTTGAAAGTTAATCAATTAAATCCATTATTTAAAATAAAAGGAACTAATCAGCTTAATTACTAGTGATCCTTAATTTCATTTGAGAGTGTTTTTTTTTTTAACAGTAATTTCATTATTATTCATTATGATATAATATCTAGAACCACCTATAGTTCCTCCCCAACTCTTAATTAAAAAGATAATGTACTTTAACACGCTCAAACCTATGTTATATTGCATTGACACCAATTGAATTAAGGCACAATTGGTGATTTGAGACTGTTATTAACAGTGTGGTGTTATGCTTCATTGAAACTTCATGATTGTCTTCTTCTTTACGAGGCATTATAATGAGTAACCGACATTTTAGGCAAAGGGCTTAGGATGGCTTTTAATATTTAAATTTGCCTTCCTCGGCTTCCATGCTTTTGAGGTTTGATATTTAGGTGTTGAGAATCCTTGGGATTGGACTTTCTACCCATGCTTTTCTTCATGGTCATTGTGTCCCCCTTATCTTTTGCTTTGCCGCTAATGGGGTCAAATAAATCACTAAATCATACCAACTCAATCTCACTTTTACTTCAATCAATATCAACCAAACTGTTGTTTTGGTCATATATATTCCAATCTTAATAAAATTTTATAAATTTTTTTATTTAAATCTAATTAAAATGATAGTAGAAACACTGTAACAAGCATATCTGATAGACACTCTTAAACAAGAAGGAAATGCAAGTAGACACTTCTTGTAAGTAATGAAGAACAATAATATGTAAATTGTGAAAATTGAACGTTGATAATGACAATAAATCAAAAAAAAAAAGGAGAGAAAATAAAATACACAGAATTTTACATGAAAACTCTTTCGGAAAAAAAATCACGAGCAGAAAAGAAGAAAATTCACTATGTTGAATTCAAATGATATAAGAGGAGTATAGACTATGTTTATTTATAGGTTTGTAAAACAATATTCTAATCAAAGCCTAATAGAAATAATGCAATAAGGTTAAAATATCTTATTCTAATCAAATATCAAATAGAGAAAGTAAGCTTTTATACTAATTCCACTTGTGCAACCTATACCGTAATGCAGTAACCTCGGCATTCGCCCTCACGTATCCTCCTATTTTGACACTTATATTTTATTTTAACAGGAATTTAAATAACGCAACGCTAACATAAACTATGAACCACTTTGGCAAACTCCAAGCATCAACACAGTAATCAAATACCTGCAAAAATACAATCATTGAGTAGGTTGCCATTACCTACCTTCAAAAAATGGTAATTCAAATCTCTACAAATTGGAGGATTGACAAGGACAAAAAAGAAAGATATTAGGCATCATTATTGATTGATTGGATGATTATTTCCATAGGGTTAGGTTGTTTATCATGTGTTGTGAATTTCTTGACATATGAGGGGAATTTCGTATATTGTCCCAATTCTATCAAGACTGGGAAACATTTTTGCAATGATTCAGCTGACTTTTTTTTGAGTGGAGGTCCCAAAATTGAGACACTTTGGTTGGGTCCATCAAAAGCCTCACTTTCATGGCGGAGATCAAATTTTGATCAAACAAGTAAAAAGAGGTAACAGCAGCTGACCTGTCTGTCTGTCTACCTTCTTCTCCATCGTTTAGTCGTTGTTCAATAAAGTTAATGACCATGATTCTTTTCCTTTGGGCCACCCTTGGCCGACCACTTTTGATTTAATTTCCCTTTGTCTCAAGATTCAAATTATTCCTAGGTAAAATTATTATAGAGGTTGGTGTATTATGAATTACATTATATTTTATTTTTTTATTAACAAAATAGATAAATTAGTTCTTACATGTTAAATTAAATAGTAAACTGGTCTTTTTAGTTAAATATTTTATCAATTTTTGTTGTTAAAGATTGGCGTGATTGATAGAACAATTAAATAGTTACACGTGATGTGCCACCAGGGGCGAAGCCAGAAAATCATTGTAATTTTTACGATAGTAAAAATACAATTTTTAAAGGATTAAATCAAAATTTTATCATTTTAAGGGACCAAAGTATAATTTTATCTTTACTAAATTAATTTTAAAAATATTAAAGGGCCAAAATAAAAAATTTTCCATTAGGGACCCCCTAGTATCTCATTCTAATATACATAGATCGGTTTTTAATAGTCAAAATGGATAAAAATTTTAACAAAAAGACAATATACGACAGTTAATTTGACTTTTTTTTAGTTAAAAAAATAAAATACAATTCAATTTTTAATACAAAGATCTCCATAATATTTTCGTGAAAAAATTTATTTATTTTTCCTTGAGAGGGAATATAATTTGACTGATAAAGCTTTTTTCTTTTTTGGGTTGCAACTATTGGGAAAAGCATGTTTTCATTATCTGCCAGCCATTGGGTATGATGATGATGATGATGTTGATGAATGATGGCGAAGGAAATGATGTTTTTCCAATGCCACACAGGATTGGGACAATAGTTTGAATCATACTAAGAATCTCATAGAATATAAAGAATCCCTTCACTTCACCTCTAAAAATTATAAAATTGTATAAAATGATTAAATTACTTTTCAGCTCTTTGATAATTTTATAATTCAATTTTTACTTTCAAAAAATACATATATTTAAGTTTAGTGACAGAACATAGTAGAGACTCAGGGAGTATTGTCTCCCTAAAATGATAAAATTTTAATTTAGATTTTTTATAGTATATAAAATTTTAAATTAATAATGATAAAATTACACATTTAACCCTCAAAAATAATAAAAATTTGATTTAACTTTTTAAAAATTATAAAAATATAAACTATTAAAATGATAAAATTATACTTTTACTATAATAAAAATATACATTCCGCCCCCACAATTTTTTTCTAACTCCGCCGCTAGTTAAGTTCATTCCTCTTTAACTTTATTTAATATTTTAGTATCCAGCTCTAATTTTAATCCCATCCTAATTATATATATTATTAACTTTTACAAGACTAAACTAAATATTTAAGTTTATAAAATTTTAAAAAAATTAAAAATTTGTAATAGAAATATAAAAATATTTATAAAATTAAATAGTTGTTATAAATTGTTATAAAATTGAGAAATTATAATTAAATTTATAAAATAGTTATAAAATTAAATATTTATATATTAAAGCAAGGAAATTTTACTTTTAACTCTAAAAATTTTAACGAAATCAACTGAGTTTTAGTTCGGTTGACATTGGTGTTATTATCAATGCAAGAGGACATGAGTTAGAATGTGCTAAAGTGTATCTATTATCTTATTTAAAGATTGAGGAGCGGTTATGAGTATTAGAAAATATATATATCAATGAAAAAAAGTTAATTCACCTTATCTCATTTTATAAGATCAAAGTGAATTAAAATATTTGTATTTTTTTATCCCGAAACCTTAAGCCATGAAAATGATAAGAATATCATCATAAAAATTTAAAGCAAAATAATTATATTTTATGTTACTCAGATTCAAATGTAAATGTTGGAGATGAATATGTATCCAATACGAGTATAATGGATCTTTTTAAAGTTTTTCTATATTCCTATATACATGCATGAAGAATGGAGGAGGTGATGGGGGTTTTGCCTACCCCTATACCACACCAAACTTGATCATAATGAACAATAAAATGAGTGACATGCAAACCAAACACTAGAATCCAGATTGGAATGAGGTTGTCCGAAATCCAACATTACACTGCACGTAGGCTGTTCCAGTTTGTAAAACACCCCAAACCCTGTCGTGGGTCCAATTGAGTTGGGGCACCCTCCTCTCTCTCACCACACTGTCTTAAAAAAACTTTAGATTAGAATCATGATCATGTTCCTTTTGGCTTTACAGAGTAATTCTGAATACCATATCGTAAAAGATTTTCAAACCATTTAATTGTTTGCATGACGATGAACCCATCTCGATGCTTCCTTTATCCAATTTTTTTGTCCAATATTGAAATCCTGAAATTATTATTGTCGAATAATTTTTTGTGTATATCATTAAAGGAAACATTCGGGTATTTATACATATTATTATTATTCATGATTTGACTTTACTGTTCAAGAACTTGACCTCACTATTCATAAGATAAACATTCTGAATAGGCCTCGGGCATGTTGAACACGTGTACCATTCTAGGTTGTCTCTTAGGCCTTGCAGTCCACTATATGCGAACTCCCCTTAGCCCGTGCGAGCTGATATTGCGAGCTCCCCTAGTTGTCCCCTCACTATACACCTCGCGTATATTCATCTGGTGGGGCCTGGCGGGGTCGCGGGTAGACAATCTAGATCTTACTTAAGTTTTGAGGTTAGTGATCATTGGTGTATAACAATTATGCATAACAATGAAATTCTATTAAAGGGGAATGCCACTTTTTCTTTAATAATAATCATTTGAAGTTAGTAACAGTAAAATAATCTATATAATATTAGAGATAAGAAATGAAAGTAACACAATTCGAAACCACATCAAACAAGTGTTAAATTAGAGTTTTAATCACCACTTCATTCAAGTCAAGACATAATACTTCTTTTGTTTAATCTTATAAAAATATGTAACATTTGGCGCAAGTCAGATTAGAGATGGGAATTTTTTTTTTTTACGATCAATATTCAAATAAAATTGAGTTCAAGACAAGTGAAAATTTAATTTTGTGACTCTCACCATGTTTTTATCCTCCTACTCGAAAAAAAAAGTATTAGGTAATTAAAATGATTCAGATTTGCAATCTTAAAAATTATAACAATTTAGTTACAAGCAACATCAATATCGACCAATGTTTTTTAAATTCATAAATCATTACAATCGAGTTAAATTTTAGTTGAATTGATTTTTTTCTTTAAATTTATGAATTTTTAAAATTTATTTAATCAATTGATTGAAAAAAAAAACCAATAATCAAACTAGTTCAATCACTAATCTAATGCTGAAAACTTAGGTACCAACTACACTAAGTATAAGGGTAAGATGAAGGGTGCATTTATAGGGTAACATGATGAAAGGGATGGTGAGTGGCAAGTGTGAGGATAGGTCGACTAGGAAAGCTTAGGCAACATGGGACCCAAAGAGGAATGGGGTAAATCATGGAGGGGGTGGAAAAGCCAGCCACACGGCAGCCAAAATTTTTCATATCAAATCGGAGAGTGACAATGATGGCAGTTGTTGCATGTGGCCCCGCTTTGACACCGTCCTACACTCTCTCATTCGGCTCCTGTTGTGTTGTTGCCTTTTCATTTGGGTGGGGATCGGGTTGCTCACGTCTACAGCATTTATCAATGTTTTTTTAAATCTGATAATTAGTCCAACTAATTAATTCATCGATTCTATTAATTTAATTATTAAAACTTTTTTAAAAAATTGGTTTAATCGATTTTTTAACTAATTAAATTAGTTAATATCAATCTTCGATCTAACCTATTTAAAAACACTTTTTTACATCAATTATTCGATTGATTTCCAATTCAACTGATCGAATCCAATTCAAACAATAATACCATTTACTTCATTGTCTAAACCTTAAACTTACTTAAACATTCTGTCCTAACAATGAAACCCCAATTCTTTATGATGTTTATCAATATATTAAAGTTTTTAGACTTTACAAGTAGGGTCAGAGAATAAATAAGTATCCTATAAAGATATAGTATAATATTAAAAAAATATATATGTAAAAAAGAGGCACATGACATTTTTTCAAAGTTAATTGTGAAGTAAAAAAAACATACACGGTAAATGTATTAAATACTAACCCATTATATAATATTGTTTCTAACTAAAATAATATAAAAATTAATTTATGTTATAATTCAAATACATATTAATTAAAAATTATTTTTAATTTAATTATATACTAATTTCGAGATAAATGTATTAACTTCCTTTTTTTTATTTCCCAAGGTAAAATAAATACTAATTAGAAAAATAAATAGATGAAGTAATATGTATGTTAATAATTAAATATCATTAAAATTAATCAAAATTGCAATTTATTTGTTAAGTGTGATTACAAAAATTTTCATCCTAAAGGTATTAATATAAATTTTTTCCCTTGATTTTCACTAATTTAGAATCTATGAAAAAAAATAACCTAAAAGTACATAGGTTTATCATTGTTAGAGTTGTGTGACCCAAATTCCTATTAAAATAAAATATAAGTGGTAAGATAGGGGGATCTGTGAGGGCGAAGGTAGAGGGCTGAAATTTACTTTCGTATAGGAGTTTACTTCCTCTATTTGATATTTGATTTGAATGAGGTGTTTTAACCTTTATTGCATTACTTCTATTTGACTTTGATTAGAATATGATTTTACAAACCTATAAATAGACATAGTCTATACTTCTCTTGTATCATTCGAATTCGACATAGTGAATTTTTTTCCTCTGCCGTGATTTTTTCCCAAGAGGGTTTCCACATTCTGTGTATTCTATTTCTTTTTTTTTTTTTTTACAATTTATTGTTATTATCAACGTTCAACTTTTACAATCATAATTATAGCTATAAATATTTGCATTACATGTAAAGGTTCAGTGAATTCATGAAGGGGTCAGGTGGAGGACCCAATTGAACAAACTAAAGTAAAAGAAGTAACATGAATACCATAGCAAATTAAGCCAACAACATGAATATGTATATGTATATGTATATATATATGTGTGTGTGTGTGTGTTGTGTGTTGTGTGTGTATACAGAGAATTAAGATATGATGCTTGATGTGAGGAATGGGCCTCCACCATTTGCCATTACCAATTCATTTCCAGTTAATTTTAATACCAACAAATCTTGTCTAATGAAAGATACCAACTTTATTAAGAAAAAGAAGAAATAAAAGTAGAATAATTTACAACTAGACAATGGTGTAATGTCGTTTGAGTGTCAGTGACATGAGGTGCCAAATTGCAAAGATTCTTCCAATGCCTCTCTCTATCTCCATTTCTTTAATTTAAAATCAAGCTTTTACACCTCTATATATACCTCTCACATTCATCCTCTCTTTCACTACACTCAATACATTCACCTCTTGCTCTATCTCTGTATATTTCATTCAATCTTTTCTTCAAGTTCCCAGTTTCCCCAATGGCCAGTGTTGAGGTAATCAAACTGTAATGCTGTTTTTTTGGTTTATAATGTTGTTGTTTTTATTTTAAACATTAATAGAACCCTATATCATAGATCATCAATAATTCCACCCTGCACCCTGCAATATAGTTATGTATGGAGTCGGGTTGGATATCTAAACAGTAGACAAAGTTGTCTCTAATCCACAAGATTTAAACCCAAAAGTTTAGATCTGAATCTGCAATGTTAAGCTTTAGTTATATAGCTGTTGCAGTATTTGTGGTATTAAACGTCAATGTCTTTCCCTTAACGTTCAGTAATGGAACAAAAACAAATGATGGATGATCAACTGAGTATGAACTGTCATAGTTTGAACTTGAAAACAACATTTAATATGTTCAGTTGATCATTGGCTTCAATTATCTCAATAATTAATTAAAAGATTTTTTATGAACTTGATCCAAGAATAAAGGGAATTATTTTCGGGTTTTTCCAGGTTCAATCAGCTGCAACAACATTGCCAGAGAACGAGACAACACCAGAGGTAACCAAGGTTGAGGAGACGCCAAAAGAGGAGCCAGCGGCCGCACCTGTGGAAGCTGAGCCGGAGACAACAGCAGATGCTCCGGCTACGGAGGAAACCGAAGTTTCCATAGCCGAAGCTCCGGCTGAAGTCGATACCAACGAAGTGGTAGAAGAAGAAGCGGAGAAAGCAACGGAGGAGGTAAAGGATGAGACCCCGGAGGTGCAGACAGAAACAGTTACAGAGGAGGCCAAAGTAGAGACCGAGGAACCCGCGGTGGAAGCAGCGGTGGAGGAGAAACCAGCTGAGGAGGAAAAGGGAGATGAAAAAGCTGAAGAGATTCCCGTTGAGAAAGTTGAAGAATAGAGCGACCAATACCATACGTAAGGTGGCAAAAGCTTAAAGGAGCTTCTTTTTTCTATAGGTTGCATGTCATAATTGGCGGAGTCATACTACTATTATTTATGATTACCATGTAGGATGTGGGATGATAAGGGCTTTCTTTTTTTTTAATGGTTGTTTTTCTGCTTTGGGGTTTGATATTTAGTATTGAACTTGCTTTTGGGTCCAGGGGTCAACATGCTGATGGAAGAAACTATGGGTTTTCCATTTTGAAGTGGTATGGATGTATGTATGTATGTGTGCATGCATTCATGCACGCACGTATGGCTTTCGGTCCCAAGAGAGTCTATATGATGAGTTTGATATTGGTGTGATGAGATGTGATCTCCATATTTGCATAATAAATATATATTTTTGTTTAATCATTTGCCTCGTTAAATTCTTTCACTCCCCGTCTCCAAGTATTACTTCTTTCCTCGGTGTTCTTATTTTAAATCTCTTCAATCTTTTTTCTTTTTCTTTTTTTTTTTTTGTTAAAATTATCAAGTTCTCTCCAAGGACCCCGGCTGGTTAGATGGTGGCGATTGAGGACTAGTTAGCTGATGGTTCCCTGTCGCCACCATGCTGGCCCCTCTCCCACTCTTTCATCACGATATGAAGAGGCCCTTTTCGGGGTAACAAATTTTTAAACTTGTTTACCATTGCCATCTTGATCGTATTTGTCAAATCGAAATTCACAAACATATTGTTACGTTCATGGATCCATATAACATCACAAATAAACAAGTTAGATTGTGCAATTAAAAATAAAACCAGACATGCAAAGAAAGAACACTACTTAGAGGCTGTTCTGTGAGTCTAGATGTCATTGCCCAACTGTGTAATTACATGAATGCTGATGCCAAAGAAGTCCAGGGAAGAGAGCAATCCTTCCATCTTGCCCCCTGCCTTATTCATGCTATGCTAGACCTATACAAACAGTTGTTCCACTAGAGAGAGAACCCAAAAATATAAACAAATTGGGAAGAAGCAATGACACCTCATCAAGGAAAACACAAATTAATTAACTACTTCACCTTCTTACATAAGTCTAAATGATTAGGCAGATGATATTATCCTATAACCTATACAAGCTGAGTGCCAATTTTTCTGTGTCAAAAACCCTTTCTTTCTTTTTACCCCCAAATGCAAATGTGATTCATGTTTTACTACCAGGTACCAAAGCTGCAGCCAACATGTTCCTGAGTAACGACATTAAGCCGATTCTGCATTTCGGCCCTGGAGGGATATGGTGGAAAACACAGCCGGTAAAAGCAGGTATGAGAAGAAGGAAGACGCTCATGGGGCTCCGAGGACTTATAAATATAAAGCTGAGAGGCCAAACCTCGGAAGCCTTCAACCGGGAGATGCTTCAAGGAGGTCCAGAAGAAAAGAAGTACCTTTCTTTGCTCTGCTGACATTTCCCTAACAATCTGCAATATCATCGGAAAACGAGAAAGTAAAATTTAGGAGAAATAGTAAAGGCGTATAGGTTCATAGAACTAAGCAATAAGACAAACCATAAGCATTGCACTTATACCACCACATCACTTTGATTTCATATATTTATAATCATTACTTAAGGTTAATGTCAAAGCCTGAATAATCTGACACTGATAATTATACATTCTCCAAGCAGACAAAAGATAAATGCTAATACAATAATAAAACAACAGTTTCATCCCTGAGGAATACTTTCCACTACCAAAGAATCATGCACCATCTACTTCTTAAGCATTGGTTCATAAACACCAAGAACATTGTGGGCTTATTCTTTGCCTACTGAGGTGGTTTCCCGATCACTATTCCAGAGCAGTTCAGAATTTTATATAAAAGATGCAAGTATCTACTCACAATACCTAAAACTTGGATTGTGATTTGCAACAAATGAAACCAACAAAAAAGGTAGTGCAGAAGTAAAGGCTGCTGATACAATTTTCTGACTAGTTGTACCATTAATGTGTAATCAATTTGAGATACATCCATATGGTCCCTGCTTTTAAAACAAGACTACGAATGTGTGATAAGGTGCATGAAAAAGTAATAGGAAGATATAGATTTTCCTTCTTTATTTTTTAAAATGAGAAGAAAAAAAAAAAGGTATACCAAGACCTTAGCATGATTTAAATAAATCCTGTGTGTCTTTACCTCCCAGAACCAGGTCATTTGAGGATCATTTTCTGTGTAGCCATTGTACTCAGTATGTGCCTTCCAGTCTTCAATACAAATGGGACTTTCACTTCCATATAGCATCCAATCAAGGTCCTCAAGCTCTAAACTTTGAAAAAAGAACTTCTGGAGCCTTGAGTTAGAAAGAATATGGCCAAAACCTTGGGAAAAATGGTCTACCTGTTCAGAAATGGACGTCACAAATCGATCCCGGATAAGAAGATTAACATATTCCTGCCTATTCTTGCTATTTACAACAATGTTTTTCCCACCAGCAACCAGCTCAACAAGTCTCCTGGATCCTAACTCCTCAACTTCTCTGACAAATGTCAATCCCAAAGCATCTGAATCAATAAACTCAGCATCCATCTCCAGAATCTTCTTGCAGCTGCTATACAAGCATGGATCTGTCTCTCGTATATCTTCCAAAGAGATATGCATTCCCGCCAATTGTTGGAAAAATACACGATCAAACACAACACCCACTTGCACTTTATGCATCAATGCTAATGCAATCACACGGCCAGCAAATCTGAAATATTCAAGGTGCAAAGGATCCACTCTAGATGCTGCATCCAGAAGAAAACACATAATCAACAAATACCTGGGCAGAGTGATTAGGAAATCTGCACAACTCATGAGGTATCATAAGATTTTTGCATACAAGGCTTTAACAACAATGACAATAATTAATAATAAATGAACATTTCAAAGGAATCTCATTAAATAAATATTTCAAACAAGCAAGAAGCAAGAAGCAAGAAGCAAAAAGCAAAACTAGGTTTCAAGAGCAATGCCCAAAAACCGAACCCATGTCTTGAAGTTAATTACATATCTGATGGAGATGCAGACAAGTTCCATTTTGCATGATGGTTGGTCAACAATTAAAGAAATCTAGATAAGCATCAAATATTCTCATCTTAATGTGCATCTCACTCGCAATTTTCATTTCCACCTGATTCAAAGCCTTACTTTCATCTTGGGTTGCCTCTCTCTCTCTCACACACACACACACCCCTTTCATTGTTTTCCATTCTAATCTCATTCTCTCTTCTGCCTCTTTCTCATACCAAATCTCAAGCTAGTATTTGCCTGTGTCTATGTTTAATAGTGATAACATGTAACTTTTGGGAGAGTTTCAAACTGAGATGGTGTAACATGTGAAGTGCTTTCAATCATGCCAGAGCCTGCACACATCCAATTCGACCAGTACTAGCTGCAAAGACAGTCCTCGAGAAATTTCCATTTCTACTACCTGAATTCATGTTTATAATCAAAACAGGGGAACACAGACACAGAGAAGAGTTAAAAGCAAGCCGAAAAGAGTCATCATTTCTCCTTTTCACGGCCCTGTAAACTTCATTCTGTTCTTACTTACATCAAGTGGTTAAAAAGCACAAATGTTAAACAAATCTAGTAACAGCATTTGTAATATATTAATTACTACTTGAAATTATATTTCATCTGTCATGATAAGCTTTGAAAAACCCCATCTTTCTTGCACAATAAGGACTATGAAATATATCATATTCAGGCAGGATGGTAACTAAAAGAAGTTCAGAGGAATCTTACCAGGATTAGGAAAAAATCTTCTACGATCATTTGAGCAAGGCACGAAAAGGGCATTCTCTGGATTGAATATAGCTTGGCATACCAGGAAAAACCACTCCCTCAATACACCAGGGCCAGTAGCTTCTTCATTTTTAAATTCCATGAATAGACCAGCATGCAGTGATTCAGGGTCAGCATGAGCAATGTACTCAAATGACTCTGACAATAACTGAGACCTGTCTATGAGCATCTCATGTAATTCCTCGTAATCTTCTTTTACCTCGGGAAACATCATCATGGCCAAATGCCTTCTGGATTCAAAATCAGTGACATCCTTGTGCTCAAGTAGCCACCGGTTATCTTCATTTCGCTTTGCAAACCTAATAATTAAGGCACATAATGAAGATTTTCTATTCCTCAAAAGCATCCAAAACTGCTCTTCAGCTCCCTGATAAAGTTTTGAGATGCCATTCAGTTCCTTCAAAATGGCAAGATACTGAGACCACTCTGAACTAAGATATTCACCTTCACTGCTTCCCGTTGCGGCTAAGTTTTCCTCCACTCTAATAAGGCAATTTTCCATTTTACCCAACAAATCATTAAATATAGTATGAAGAAACTCAACTGCTTCCCCATAAGGAGGATTGCTGTTATCCTTCTTTTTCCACTTAACTGATATGGGAATCCGGAAGGCCACTCTCTCAAGAATGGTAGACCTCAAAGGGTTCAAGAACGCTGTGAAATCCCTCACATCACTCGAGAATGGTTCCCCACTACTGGTAGAGTCTACACTGGATTCCAAGTTCTTAGATATCTTATCAGCCAACTCACTAACAAAGGGGAAAATATCTTGTATGACAATCAACCCCTTAACCTCTGGCAGCATTAAACCCCTCGAAGTGCCAACACTTTCCAACAACATCCCAAGTGCACTCCGGCACGCCTCATACAAACTATCTTCGTTAACAACCTTCCTTAGTAGCTTGCAGAACTCTAATAGTATAGGTGCACAATAAGAATGCAAATGTTTTGGTAATGCACTCCTATATTGAGTTAATATATGTCTTATTGAATCATCAGCACACATCTTATTCTTTTTAATAGGAGACATATAAAGCATTACCAAAGCGGCAGGAGCCGAAGATGCCATAAATATCTGCAAGTGAGCAGGGCCGGAGTCATTATTGTCCTTTGGAGCAATCGTAAAAAAGTTGGTCAGGCAGTCTTTGATGTGTTTGGTCGGGGAAGAGGGTGTTTCTCCTCGGCAAAGCCGGCAAATAACGGAGATCATGTCGTCCATGACCTGCCAGGTTTGTGGGTGGTCCGTCGACCGCATACGGCCAACGAGTTGGAGTCCGGCGTCGTTTTGGATGGAACAATCAGCTAGGGATTGCTCCCACTGGAGTTGTTTCCCGCGATAAATTAAACGCTGTTCCATCACCGGAATTCCGGTCATCACCTGAATCCTTTCGTGTAGGGATTTCACGGTGTCCTCCGAATTAGCCTGGACGACAATGGTGTTCCCTTCGGAGATCATCCGGATGAAGAATTGGAGGCGGGAAGAGGAACACGAGGAGGACGACGACGGAACATCGGAGGAGGAAGGGAGAGAATCGACGAGGGAGGCGGGGAAGGAGGAAGCGGGCGCTTTGGACGAGTGATGAACGGCCGTAATCGGATAAGCGCCTTGATGGGTATGATCGTCTTTTCGCATCCTGACGGGGACTAAAGGATCCTCCTCGTCGAAAGAAAAGGCATAATCGTCAAACTTACGCTTAGAGGAAAGGCGGTGATCGTAGCCGTTGGAGAGTTGATCAACGGCGGCGGATTGGAAAAGAGACATTGGACGGTGGAAGCCCCCAGCCTGCTGCGGTGGGGGAGAGCACATAGAGAGAGAGATATGGGTAAAAACAAAAAACACACAAAAAAAAAAAAAAACCCTCGAACCAAAACAGATGAAAAACCCTTACCCTTCTGCTTTTGTAAAGATTGAATAAAGGAGATTAAAAGGGAAAGCAATTGAATGCCAATGATCCTCTCTCTCGTTCGCCTATACCACTTGCTTACATACAGCCGTCATCACCTAAGCTGCAAAGGCTGTTATTTTACGCTATATTTTTTTTATTTTTTTTTCTCTTTATTACTTAAATTACCAAAAATGTATTGCAGTGAATTATCTGATGTGGACGGTTGCACCGTTTTTATTTGTGATCTTTTTCAAGATATTTACCTCACCGAGTTCAGTAGTTAATCTTTTACAATTTTTTTCATTTTCAATTTTAAATATAAATATTTTTTTATTTATCTTCAATAATATAAAAGAAAATATAAATTTGTATTAGTTTATGTATTTATCTTACATATATTATTTCAGATTAACTCTTGGTTGCGGGGTTTTTTTTCAGTTTTATTTTATTTTTAATTTCAGTTCATATTATTGTGATTTTATTTTGTTAATAGTTTTAAATTTTATTTTGTCCATATCTTTTTTTAGTTCTGTTTTGTTCAATCTATTTTTTTTAAAAAGTAAATGTTTTATTTTTAATTTTTAATCATGTTTTGAATTATTACATAAATTATTAGGCTAATTTATCAAAATATACCAAAAATAAAAAAAATTATGGAAATGGGCCGAATTTTGCATTATTTACGGAAAAGGACCATTTTCCCCCAAAACGCGTCCACGTCAGTGCGTTTTGGGGGATGCAGCAGGAAAGCGCGCCCTCAAGGGCGCGCTTTTGCCCTCCTTCCCCCGACTGCCTTTTCAGCTGTTTTTAGTGTTAGGGTATGAGGTTTTAGGATTTTAAGGCTAGGGTTTAGAATTTGTTAGGGTCGTTGGGTTTAGGGTTTTTAGGGAAAAATTAATAGTCTAGATTATATGGTTAATTAGGGTTTAGTAAAAATATGTTTAGGATTTTGGGAAAAATATATTAGCAAAATAAAAATTATTTGAATTTGTTTTACAATTGTATCTGGCAAAATAATTTTGAGAAGACGTTTCTGAACAAATAATCTTTGGCGCTTCAAGCAAGATCTTATTGTCGACAAAAAATCTTCGAAAAGAGCTCCCACGTGGGCGCTCTTTTTGCTCTGATAGTCTCTCAAAAATAATTTTGAGAAGACATTTATGAACAAATAGTGCCCAAAACACTTCAAGCAAGATGCACTGTCAGCAAGAGTACTGAAAAGAGCTCCCACGTGGACGCTCTTTTGCTACAGTAGTCTCTGGCAATCCTTAGACTATAAATCAGCCAAATTTCATTCTCAGGTTGCATAACAGAAATTGAGGCAAAAGAAAAATAGAAACTGAAAATGAGTGAACGTATTAACGTTGTTATTTATCGAAGAACACAACGATACTGGGTTTTAATCGGAACATATATTTGATAGAACTTCGTAAAAAAATTAGGCGTAAAATTTTCGGACCAACGCCAATGAAAGTTCAGTCTATTAAGTATAGATTTTGCGCTTCGGTTGATCCGATGAGATATGACTCATTCGACATCAAAGGTCCTCGAAGCTTTGAGGCAATGGTGGAGACTCATCTTGCCAGTGGATCACCATATCTTGAGGTATATGTACAATTTTTATCGCCAAGTGATCTTCCTTCGACCTCAACATCTACTGCTGTTCGAGGAGAATACACAACCCCAAGCCGACATTCTGTTAGTGGGAGGCAGACTACGGAAGTGCCCGTGTTTGGTGGTAGTATGGAAAACATAATCCCTGCATGACACTCGGTTGGTGGATGGGACATGCATATCATTCCTTCGATGTCCGATGATAGAAATACGTATTGGGGAATGTCATCAACTTCTAGTGGATGGCAATCCACATATGATTGGGAACGTTACGAAAGATGTTTAATGAGGGATAATGTACTCCCACGACATCCACCGGCGAGGGGCCCTCGTTCGTTGCAGATTATGGTAGGTCAGATGATGAGTCCGATGTGGATCCACCTTGAGAGCCCGGGCTCGATGGTGCAGAAGTTGCATTATTTTCTGAACCGGAGCTTATTCCAACCGTACCTGAAGATGTTGAGGGCGATTTAGATGAAGAAGAAGAAAATCCGATATTCAGGGCGTACTCGCCTCCAGCCCACATTAAAATTAAACAACTTTTATTTTATTAAAGATATTAAAATTAAATTACAAATTACAAAAAAAAAACAACTTTTATTTTATTAAAGATATTAAAATTAAATTACAAAAAAAACAACTTTTATTTTATTTAAGATATTAAAACTACATTACAAAAATAAAATAAAAAACAACTTGTATTTTATTAAAGATATTAAAATTAAATTACAAAAAAATAATAAACAACTTTTATTTTATTAAAGATATTAAAACTAAATTACAAAAAAAAATAAAAAACTTTTATTTTATTAAAGATATTAAAATTAAATTACAATAAAAAAAATAAACAATTTCTATTTTATTAAAGATATTAAAATTAAATTACAAACAAAAATAAAAAAACAACTTTTATTTTATTAAAAAATAAAAAAATTATATTGCAATTAAAAAATAAAAAAAAGCGGTCGGAATCAATGTTGGTGCCAGTCGGAATCAGTGCCATATGGAGGTGGTCGCGATTCTGTGCACTAATTCCTCTCCTTCTTCTACCTTCCACGGGGTCGTGGAACCTCGCGCGGGATTCTGTTCCTCCTGGTGGAGTGCAGTTGTGGGTGTTGGGAGGATGACCCATCTTGATAAAATAATGACTGCGGAGGTGTTTGGATAAACCATGACGGGGGTGTCTGAATCCCATAAGGCGAAAGAGGCTGGTAAAAAGAAGAGCTCCCCGACGGCGCCTCGTGTGATCCCTCATGGGACGACGGCCTCAAGATCAACTGGCCAGTCGGAGTAGTCGGGAATGGACTCGAACCGGGCCATGCATTCCAACCTGTAGTGGGACTGGGAAAAGGAAACATATATGAGTTAGGATACATATAAGGGCTAGGGTACGCACCTGGTATAAAGGCCAAAGGCTGTGATGTCGGTGTCGTCGGCTGAAGTGTTGGGCCAGTGACTGTGTGGGCGCTGTTGATGGTCCCGTCTCATTACCCCTTCTTCTTGGATTTAAAAGGCCCCGTCGTTCCCTTTGTTCATGAAGTTGTCGTCGCCTCTCTTCTTCCGACAATAAATACAGCTTGCCATGGATCCTAAACCATGGCATGTATTCCGGCACGCACGCTAACTCAAGAACGACGATCGGTTCCCGAATAGGTATATAATCATACCGGTTCTCCCACATTTCGATATATGCTGACCAATATCTTGACCAATCCGTGTGCAACTGCCGTAAGTCGACTTTGTGCTCATCATCGAGCACCTCAAGTGGCACGGGAATCTGTTGTCGGAATCCAAATTGTCGCAGAACCCGATCTGACTGGTGCATCTCCACGGTGGCATAGTTGATCAATGGGACCTTCACATGCCAAATGTTCGGATTTAGTAAGAACTCCTCCAGAATTACTGCCCGAATTGCCGAATCCTCGTATGGTGTCCATTGAAACTATATTAACATGACCAAAATATTAGTTATATACATAATACTAAATACGAAATACTAAACTATAAATACGAAATTCGAAACGACAATTTTATTACAAAAATATATTATATTTAATACTTACTTGTGATTCCGACCGTTGCTCTAATAGAAGCCATATATCTTCAAGCTCGGTAGGTATTCCAACATAACTCGCCGAATGGTTCCACCTAATTAAATAAATTTTTAGTATACAATTATACTTTAAATCTACGTAATAATTGTAAAATATAATATTAAATTTACCTCGTTATGAGTGGAAATGTATATGGGTGTCGACTCGAGGACATAAAAATGGAAATCGAAACCGTGCCCATTACTGCAGTAGTGATAAGCAACCTTCGATTTTCGCTTTACTCGGCCGCGTCGCCCCGCACATCTCCCGATACAATTTTAATAGCATGGCAGACCCCCAACTAATTCACCGGCTGCTCTAAAATCAACGAGTTTCAGCAGCCATCTCAGGTGTACGAGGTTTCGTGACAGGTCCGGCATCAGATAGCCTCCAATCATCTCAAAAATGTATGCCCGAGCATACCGTATTCTTTCTATTTCGGTCAAATTATTATCCGACTCCGGGAAGGTGTCTCATAACCAGCCCATCTCGATCCGACCTCCATAAATGTTATCCGGAATGACACCCAGAAGCTCGTAACATACGGCTGTCCAATCACTAGAAGTTACGGACCCAGTGACTACGGACCCATCCACTGGCAATTCCAATTGCAACTGCACGTCTTCCAGAGTAATAGTACACTCTCCGCATGGAAGATGGAGAGTGTGCGTCTCGGGTCTCCACCTCTCTATCAACGCATTGATTAACTTCGGCTCCAACTTGCACCCTCGGCCTATCGTGGCCACGTGCCAAAAACCAGCTTTCCGCAGGTAATTCTCAATCAACGGCGATGGCGGACCAGGCATATTGCGAATATAGCATTGCACCACCCGATCTATAGACTGTTTAAAAAATTATAAAATAAATTTTAATTAAAATTACATAAACCTAAAAAATATTAAATAGTATTGAAAAATTAAAATTAAAACTTACCATTTGCATTTGATCGACGGAGATGTGTTTATCGTCAAGACAAATTAATTCCCCCATCATTGGTAATACGATCGAATATTTTAAAATTTATCAAAAAAATATATTTCAAAAAATTTTAAAAAGGGTTTTTTTGTAAATATTAAAGGACTATTGTGAAATTTGAGAGGAAGATTCAAAGAATTTAAGAGAAATTTGAGAAGAAATTGAGAGAAAGTTGAGAGAAAGTTGAGAGAAAAATGAATAAGGACTTTATTGTGAAAAAATAAAAAGGTGTGAGGTTTTATAGGATTTTTTTTTGACCGTTGGACGCGTTTTGAGAGAAAATGACACTTTTCCGTAAATAATGTAAATTTCAGCCTATTACCGTAATTTTTTTATTTTGATATATTTTAATAAATTACCCTAAATTATTATGAATAATATTTTTAGTAAGAATGGAGGAAAGCTTTAATTTTTAAAAAACGTACCCTTTGAATTAGTCGGCAGCAAAATTGTAACTTTATAGACCAATTTTTTTTATATTTTATATAAACAAGCAATTCCTGCCTGGTTTCCTTGCAGCTTCCCTAAACCGAGTAGTTACTTTTCGTTTTCTTATTTTACCCTTATTTCTTGGAAAAAGAGAGATGAGATGAGTGAGCTAAGGAGGGCCTGGAGACTGGTTACTTGTCCCATGCCATTGATTATTTCACCTTCAAAAACTCTAAAATTGCAGCATACAAAGTCAAATGTCCCGAAGCGACTTAGCAGCTAAGTAGTTCAATATCAGTTCGGCTTTTCACTAATAATTATGGCCAACATGATTACACACACACACAACACATAAAAAGCTATTTTACGTAGGAAAATGCTTTTGGAACATAGTGACATGTCTTTTTAAGATTTGTGATCACATGGTTTAGGGTTTTTGATATTCTTGAAAGGATATTTCTTTGGTAATATTTCTATTTAGTTCAAAATTCAATTGTTTACTTTGAAGTTTGGTCCTTCATGATCCTTGATTTTGGTTCTGGTCATATTGTTTACCAAGTACAAAAATGCTGCATTAACAGATAAGCATATCTATATATATTAACAAGGTCTGAAATTTTATCAAACATCAATTCTTCTGCTTTAAACAACAGTATTTCACCCAAAATACACACAGCAACACATGCTGCGGAAAAATATAACAGAGCCAGAAACTCGGGAGCTAAAGTAAAAGAAAGCAATCTGATTGATTACTACTACCTAGCTTTGAGTTGCATTAATTCTAGAACCCTAAGAGAATTGGAACTCAAGCCATGTCTTTCTTCGATTAGCATGTAGTCACTTCCTCGTTCAAAAAGCAGTCAAACTCTACACGGTATCGGAGTGAAAGAAATGACAGATGCGCTTTCAAGAATGTTTTTGAATTGCCTTTGGAGGTGATATGAGAATTACAGACCTTTAGCTGGTAAGAAACCAAGATGGGACTTTTGGTACCTTCCACTCCAGAAGACCAGTGCACATTCTGATAGATATTTAAAACTAGTTAGAGTTGATGAGGTTTGAAGAGAATGCTTAAGCCATATCATGTTAAGTCAACTACCAAAACCATCGAAACTAGGCCAGAAAAACTGAACTTGTCTATGCAAATATGAGTCGGATCACAAACAGCAAAAAATTTCTTGAACTCAAAATATCAGGTTCAGCATAGATACTCAACCAGGATCACAATGTTATCCTGATTCCATACTTGCAAGCACATCAACAATCAGAAAGAAACTATGTATATATTTGTGAGATTACAAAAACCATTAAGTCAGCTTGCTTTCAAGGATTTTCTTAAAATATATAACAAGGTAAAATCAACAGGAATCAGAAGAAAATTAAATGGCTAGAATGGAGACCTTGATGTTTCAATAGAGTTGATGAGTAATTTACTAAATTGCACCCTTATGACAATTTCATCTAGGAACCAAGGGCCAACAATCCTGCAGCAACTCATGCACATAAGTGTCTATAGTAAATAAACAATTTTAACTCCGGCATCGAATATAAAGCAAACATGCAACAGTCAAGAATTAATATCAACCAGCAGGGTGGAAATCATGGTACATTTGCTATTCCTGCTTACCTTTTTCCTTCTTTTTCCCACTTGACTATAACACTAATTTGAACCCCTCTGATAGGAAATCATCCCTGAAAAAATCCAGAAAACATCCATGAGAATAAGTTGCACCAAAGCAATCATACTGCCATTAATATACAACTACAACTACTTGCATGCCGGAGCACTATTTGTTCATACTTCAGCATGCCAATGGTAAAGCCTTACTGCCTTCATAAGGCTTCACTGTTTTAGGTTGAAACCAACAGGGTTATTGAATTTGCATAAAACAGCATCTCCTATGATAAGAAACTTAGATTGGCCTTTTTCCATTTAACTGAAAGCTTTAACCCCTACTGTAAATCATCAAATGATATGTTATTGTCAACAAGTAGATGCTGGGGAAGGGGCAAGGTGAGAGTTGCTTACATCTTTTTGATATCCCTGTTATCCTCTCCATTTTGCTGCCTTCTCTTGACATTAAGTGAAACAAGGCTTTGCAAGCAAACCTCAGTTTCATAGGAAAAGGGCATACCAGGGACCCAGACATCATCAGCTTTCTTCTTTTCCAAATCATACCAGAAAAGATTTATCTTATCATGTTCCAACAAAACTTGATTACCACACCTAGAGTAAGCCAGAGGCTTGAGAAACCTCAATGAACCAATCACATCTTCACTTGCAAGAGAAAATAGTATAGTCCAAGACTCCTTCAGCCCATATTCCTTCATCACCCAAAGATCAACTCGAGCATCACCATGATTAGCTACCACACATAAACATCCTCCCAATACTCCAACATTCAATTGATATATCATTCTTTCGTACTCCGGTTGAGGCACTTCCCTGAAACTTTCAGTAGCTAAATCCAACGCAACAATCGTATTTTCCTCCGAAAGATCAAGTTTTTGATTGAGAACCCAGTGTAAAGCACCACTAGCAAAAACCCCATTGGCTACAGGGATGGAAGAAACACAAGGGATATCTTGAATTTTCCTCCACCTATTTCTCTTCAAGCTGCATACTTTAACCTCCGATTCCAAAGGCTTACCATCAGCCCCACCCAGCTGAATAATTTTAACCACCTTGTAATCATCGGCAATCGGGTCGTGCCCGAATCCGCAGACGTAACCCTTGCAAGAACCGAGATATGGTAAAACTTGGTACTTCCTAGTGGAAGGGTTCCAAATAGCCATGTCTTCAACTATGTTACGGATACAGAGCAAGCCGTTGCAAGAACCCTGGATCTCGACGCCATGGTTGTAGCTCATCAAAGGGTGTTCCAGCTTAGCGAAAGGGCCGAGGGAGGCGAGATCGGCGGTGTGAAGATCGGTGTTTTTGAGGATGAGGGTGTGGTTAGTGCGGGAGTCGAGGGAGTGGCGGAGGTGCAGATTGATGAAATCCGGATCGTCGATCAAAGATCGCCACAGCTTGGAAACGCATCGCAAGCACAGAAGATGCTTAACGGGTAAACGGCTGAGGATGTCGGCGATTAAGTCGAGTGAGAGATTTGCCTTCATTTCCTTGTTCGGCACCAGTTCCAGAGAGTCAAAAGACTGGTAGGAATGGAGGAAAGGGATGATAGTTTAACTTTTTTTGTCCCCCGGTTTACACTGTAAGAAACTAAGGGTTAGTTTAGATAGACAGTATGTTTACCCGGTGATATTAAAAACAACGATGGCAGTGAGATTAGTTACTGTAACAGCGAGATTAGAAATAGTGGTGGATTGTGTTTTTAGATTCAAATGCAACTGTTGGATTCAAATGTAACTGTAGCGGTGAGATGAAAATAAAAATGACTATTAAGGACATTAAATTAAAATTGATATATAATAGAAGTTTTTAAATTATTTTACTTATATAAAATTATTAAAATATGTGAATTTATAAATTCATTTAATAAAATATTAAAATGTATTTTTCAATATTTATTATGAATATTTTAATGAATTATATAATAATTTAAATTATTTATTAGATAAAATAAAAATTATTTTTAATTTTTTATAGTTAAATATTCTTTTATAACAGTGATAAATATTAATTTAGCAAATAATAACAATATACTTGGATCAAATCTGAAAACAAATATGGTTGGGCAAGAAATTAATTTAACTTTCAATGATAAAATGGTAAAATAATAAATAAAAATATGGGTATTTTTGGTAATTAAAAATACCAACTGCCCAGTCAATTCTAATTGCTGCTCAAACAACCAACTGATTTTTAGCCCCTCAGTGCAATTAAAAAAAAATTTCACTGAACTTTGACCCTAAACCAAACAGCATAGCAGTGAGGTTGGTGGCAGTTTTCTGCCCCAATTGCTCCTCACTGACTTCCACCGTTAAACCAAAGGAGGCCTAAGATCCCATGGACTATGGTCAAATCCCAATGCCATTTTATTTTTTTTCACCCAATAAATATTATTTTTTAAGTATTGATTGAAGTAAAAGAAAATTAAAGATGAAAGTGAAAAATGTGTAGAAATTAAAGTTGCGTATGTGTAACACCCTACACCCGGTTCAGTCGCCTAACCTAGCTATAAGGCATTACTATAATAATTGTTAGAAATTTTTCATAATTTCAATCAAACTCAACTAAATAATTCATATTAAATCATGTCCATGCTTTCAATCAATTTTAAACCTAATTCAAGCTTACTGAACATTTAAAACAAATTGTGATCAAATCTGAATTAAATTGAAACTTCTACGAAATTTTGAGTAAAAAGTGTAAATAGGGGTCATACGGCCGTGTGAAAAATCCTACACTTAAAAATCACTAAGACACACAGTCATGTGACAACCCGTGTGCCAGGCTGTGTGTACCTAAATTAACTTCTAAAACAAGCCAAAACATTACACATTCCTTAAGTGCCAAGCCAAACAAATATCAACTATTCTCATACCTTCAAAACACATTCAGTTTACACATGTTCCTACCTTATAAACCAATCAAACATATCTATACATCTATTTCATACAAATCCAATGAACCAAATATCAAACTACTACCATAAGGCATATAGCAAAGGGTTAAAAACACTTATATAGACATACCATTGCCATCACGCACCACAATCAACCAAAATACTAATTAAGATACACATCAATAAACATAACCCATACTTCAATTAATACAAAACATATCCATAATGCTTATAACATATAGATATATCAAAATCCTATTTACATGCCACTTATAATAGGACCAAAGTGAACCATTAGTTACTAATTAAGTTGTCGGATAGTGTGATTGTAACGATCCAAAATTTACGGTTGCCAGAAAATGTATTTTCAGGTCTCCTTTTTCATAAAACGGATTCGTAAATATTTTTAATAGTTAGTTGTGTGATTAATTAGGTTTTGATTAGGTGAATTAGTTTGAATTAAGGTTAATTAGATATAAGAATTAAATTGAATAAAGTGTGAAAGTTTAATTATAGATTATAGAAAAGCTAAGGGACTAAATTAGTAATTAATCTAAAAATTGACAAGTGTATGGTAATAATAATTTACATGTGTAAAAAATATTATACATACATTTGTAATATATATACTTACTTATTATTTAAGAAAATATTATTATATTATATTATATTATATTATTAAAATAATAGTTAAAAGAAATAATAAAACAAAATAGAAATAAAAGAAACAAAAGATAGAAAAGGAACAGAGAATAGGAACGAAACATAGGAAGAGAAAGGAGAAAAGAAAAAGAAAGGAAAAATAGGGTTTTGAGGTTTAAAGTTTGATTAGTAAGTCAAGTTAATCACTTTTCTTATAATTATGATGTTTTTGGAATCCCAGAACAAAATACTACTTGATTTAAGTTGAAATTTTGAAAGTTAGTGAATTTTTAGAAGTTGTTCATGTTGAATAAATTGAAGAATTAGGGATTAAATTGATAGAATTTCAAGTTAGAATAAAAATATGGATTGAATTGTAAGTTAAATTATAAGTTTTGAGTAATAGGGACTAAATTGAGAGAATTTCAAAATTAGGAAGTGATGGTAAAATTAGAGAGTTAAATTTAGTTTTAAGTGGTAATTGAATGAAGATATGGAATTAGTTTTGTAGAAATAAAGTTAGCATTGTTTAGGGATTAAATTGGAATTTAGGCAAAAGTTAAGTATAAATTGAAATATTCAATGTGAAATTGTGATGTATTGATAAATTTCAATTGTTTTGATTTCCGTAGCTAACGTTGAGTCGGAGACCTCGGCTAAGGAAAAGACAAAGTTAACGAGGAGTAGCTCGAGAATTCTGGTTTGTATTTCTATAATCCGAATCTAATAATTATTTGTTGTATTTATTATTTAATATGCATGGTAAGTGAAATTGAGGTGAGTGTTGGTATTGTGATATTGAATTAAATTCATGAGTATATGTGATTGTTGATATTGAATTGAATATATGTGAATTTGTGATTGATGAAAATATTGATTGTTATTGAAATGTGAAAATATTGAATATTGGTTGTATTTGAAAAGTGAATCCGTATCGGGTTGAGTCGGATATAGTTGGCATGCTATAGGATTGGAAGTATTCAGGGATTACTTCGACCTTGAGTCGATGAGACACTATGTGTCGAATTATTACTTTAGATAAATTCAATGAGGTACTGGGTACCAATTTACTTCGGCAAGGTTGATGAGACACTGGGTATCACTATATTATTTCGAATTATTTAATGAGGCACTGGGTGCCATACTGGTATGTTTTGGTTGGATCCGTGTATCCGCCAAAGTCCGAGTCTTGTTAATAAGGGTAAATAAATAAATTGGCAATAAAATTGATATTGAATGACAATAAATGTGAATTTGAAATTGGATATTAATTTGGATTGTACAATTGTAAAACATGGTCTAAGAGTTCATGAAAAGAATATTGTTATTGCCGATTGATATGTGAACTTTATTGACAAAAGTCTATTTGAATAGCAATTATGAGATTGATACAGTAAGAGATGAGAATTGAAAATGTTGAAAATGATATGTTATGAAATTAATTATTACTTGAATGATCTTTATTATGTGTGAATATATATATAAATGTTATAAGTTTTATATTTAAGGTATTCAGATTATAAAAATACCACTAAGTTTTATACTCAGCGTACGATTTGTTTCTGTGTGCAGGTTAGATTAAAGACAAAACGTTGAATCAGCATCCAAGGCCAATCCCGAATTCAAAGTGGTGAAGTACATTTTTTTTTGGTAAATGGCATGTACCTAGGATGTTGTATTTGTCATTTTGAGAAATGTTTGTAAATGATGTTATAATATGATAATGGTTATATTATATATATATATAAATGTTAAAGTTATCAAATGAAAAGTTTTAGAAATAAATTTGTATGAAATTAAAAATTGGTTTGAATGAGTTCCAATTGAATTGATTTGATTAGTATATGTAAAATACTTATGTTATTATATTAATTAGGTCTTTATATTGATGAATCTGGCATGTATTAAAGGTATTTGAATGTGATTTGAATTGGTTGAATGATTGGTTTTTGAGTTGTTTGTGATTCAAATTTTGCAGTGTAGGTATATTTGATGTTAAAGGCTCATTTTGAGTCCACACGGCTTGGCACACGGGCGTGTGACCAGGCCGTGTGAGACACACAGTTTATATAAGGGCGTGTGGATAGGCTGTGTGTCTTCTGCAATTTAAAGATTCAAAACAGTATGCCCAAGAATCTCTACACGGGCATAGACACAGGTTTGTGTCTCAGCCGTGTGAGGCACATGGCCTATTACACTGGCATGTGTTCCGGCCGTGTGAAAACTACATTTAATTTTTGTTTAAGTCAGAGAGTTACACGGGTTAGACACGGCCTAAAGCACATGCGTGTTTAGGGTCACACAAGCATGTCCCTGAACCACACGGGGCGTATGAGCCCTGTACTAAGGAAAAATTTTGAAATTTCACGAAAAATTTTCTGAACTTCCGATTAAGTCTTGATTTGTTTCTAACACGTGATTTGAGCCTCGAGGGCTCAATAAAGGGGCACTATGACTAGTTTATGATGCGTATATTGTAATATTATATGATTGTTTGTATTTGTCCTGAAATATTTGGTAATGCTTCGTAACCCTTTTCAGTGACGGAAAAGGGTTAGGGGGTGTTACAATGATCTCCAAAAGCAATCTAATCGACACTCGTATCCGACGATCTACAAGGAAGAAGAACTAACATGAGGTAAGCTTATATAAAGCCTAGTAAGTTCGTAATAAACTTAAATTTTAACTTACCAAAAAGGATGTAATTTAAATATTTTACAAGATAATTCAATATCATTGTCATGAGTTCATGCATTACCTATACACATCATAAGTCTCACAAGGTTAGTGAGTTCACATATACAAAACTTATAACCTTTTCATGTTATAAAACATATACAAGTAAACACATTAGACATACCATTTATTCAACATCTATTCATTTAACATTTCACATGTTATAAAACGTATACAAGTAAACACATTAAGTATACCATTCATTCAACATCTATTCATTTAACATTTCCCATTTCCCATTTCAAGCGTTCATTTCAAATGTCCCATTTTATAGATCTACCCATATAAACATTTCGTATAAACACTTTATATAATTATTTCCATATAACCGATTCATATAATCATTCGATATATTATTTTTATATATAACCATTTTGAATAGCTATCTCATGTAACCGTTTCATATTACACATTTAACACATAATCATTTTGTAAATCACATTTCATTTCAATAATTCATATAAATTTCTCCCTACAATATCTCATTCCATATAACTGTTTTATATATCCATTTCATTTATACATTTAACATTCATCAATAACCTATGAAATTCAAAACATCCATCTCATATATTATATAATGTATTTAACATCCTATACACATTACCTAATAAAAAATTGTACAAAGAATGCCATAGTGTCTTACAGCTATGATTTTACATACTTCCGATATGATGCTATAGTGTCTTTCAACTATGATCTTATCCATTTATGTCATGTTACCATAATATCTTTCAACTATGGTCTTACACGCTGAATCATGATGATATAGCATCTTTTAGCTATGGTCTTACTCGTTTGAGTCATGATGCCATAGCGTCTTTCAGCTATGATCTTACTCATTTCCAGTATAGTGCCATAGTATCTTTCAACTATAGTCTTATTCACTCCCGATATAGTGCCATAGGGACTTTCAACTATGATCTTATTTATTTTTCAAGCCAATGAACTCGATCCCCACATACATAAATATATAGTAAATTAAAAAAAATCAACTAATTAATTTAATCAAGTTACGAACTTGTAACATCCCTAACCCATATTTGTCGCAGGAACAGTGTTACAGAGCATTACCGAAATTTACAGATCAAATACAGAAATTTCATATCACTTCACTGTCATATCAGAAATCAATCATAAATCAATCATAAATCAATCATATTGTCCCTTATATGAGCCATCAAGGCTCAAAATACACCTTCGAATCAAGTCGGGACTAACTCAGGAACTCAGAGAATTTTTGGCAAAATCTCAAAATTTTTCCAAGATACAGGGGACACACGCCCATGTGGTCAGGCCGTGTCAAGACACACGCCCGTGTCTCAGGCCGTGTGGGCATTCGAAGTATGGCACACGGCCGTGTGAACATAATTATTTTCATTAAATAGGTGTAGGGGTCACACGGCCCAGCCACATGCCCTTGTGTCAGACCGTGTGATAAATTCTAAGCATTCTGTTTTGAAATTTTAAAAATGCAGGGGATACACGGCCAAGTCACACGCCCATGTGCCCGTGTGGACAAAATAAGGCCATTTCTAAGCCATATTTCTCACCCAAATTTGCCTTCCACCCTACATAAACACTTAAACATATTCTCAAGCTAATACAAGACATTCAAATCCATTCAAAATCAAGTCTTATACATGATATAATACCTCTTACAACCAAGTATACAAACTTACCAAATTCACATATATGCATATTTTACCAAATATGCTAACTCAATTTAATCATTAATATACCAATATGATTCTATCAATCAACCATTTCAAACACATATCAAACATGATATAGCCTCTTATATTCACATCAAAACATGTCCATCACAAGCCATTCCAATGGCTAGTTACAACCAAAACATTTATATGCCGACATTGGCCACTTAACCTGTACATGTCATTATAACCAAAGTTGATTTACTAAATATACCAAGATAAGTCGATTGGTAGTGTGATGATATCTCCGCCAAGCTTCCAGCCCAACGAGCTTCCGAATTACTATAAAAAAGAGGAAAACAAAACAGAGTAAGCATATTATGCTTAATATAACAGGAAATTAACTTACCATTCATTTACATTTAAAGTAAGCATGCAAAATTCATCTAAAGAAATTTGGCAATTTGCCTAAACACATATAACCTCAAGAAACATGTTAGTCTTGTACTTCATGTGAATATCAAGAAACAAGGATGAGCTCATCATGTAAAAATTTTCATATACATATGTTTTCCACATCATATATTCATATAACATATATATTTCCATAATAATTCATTTCAAGTTCAGATTATTCCATGTCGAAACTTTTCCCGTTGAATTTATTTGAAATATCGATGGATACACAGGTAGTACACTTGAAGTGTACAAAACTGTAATCCGTCAATTTATATTTAGGAATGCTCATACGAGAACATAAACGGGAAGCTCTCTCTCGAGCCATATAACAGGAAGCTCATGCGAGCTATTTAATGGGAAACTTATCCGGGCTGTATAACGGGAAGCTCATAATAGCCATAATTAGGAAGCTCATACGAGCCAATAACAGGTAGCTCTGAAGAGCCATTAATCGGAAAGCCCCAGATAGCCATATATCTGGAAGTTTAAGCGAGCCAATATCGAGAAGCTCCGAGGAGCCATTAATCAAGAAGCTCACAAAGAGCCTTTAATCGATAAGCTTCGAAGAGCCATATATCGGGATGCTCATAAGAGCTGCGGTGTGTCCACAACACATACAGGATCACAACTGATCGGGATGCTCCGAAGAGCTATTAACGGGATGCTCTTTCGAGCTGTGGTGTGTCTGCAACACATGCAGGACCACAACCTATTCGGGAACCCTGTATCCATCGAATTTCATTTATTCTAACAAGACTGAATATTTATCGGACATTGTCGGATATGTGATTGATTTTCATATATGTCCATTGTCGGATATGTAATTGATTTTCATATATGACAATTACACAATTCACATACATAACATTCAATTCAATCATATGATTATACAATTTAGTTACACGAACTTACCTTGACAATGTTCGTATACGCAAAAGTTACTAATCCACTACTTTCTCTTTTCCTCGATTTAACTCCGTATTTGATCTATCTGGATCTATATGAATAAATGTAGCTCAATTTAATACAATTCATATGCAATTCAATCCAATTCACATCTTAGGAAAAATTTCCATTTTGCCCCTATGCTTTTGATTAATTACCATTTCGTCCCTAGGCTCGGAAAATGAAATTCATGTAATTTAATGCTTGTTCCAACCCTAGCCAATTTTTTCATGTAACAATAACAACCCATGTATTTCATAAAATTTAGAATTTTTCCATCAATTTTACATCTTTACAATTTTACAATTTAGTCCCTAAATCACAATTTCATCAAAATTTCCTTTACAAAAGTTGTTTATCTATCAACAACCTTTCATTTTCTACCATAAAATTTCATAATTCAACTGTATTCATCCATGGAAAAACCCTAGTACTTTGATAACTTTACAAATTAATCCCCAAGATAGCTAGATTAAGCTATTACGATCTTGGAAATATAAAAATCAGAAAAAACGGGACAAGAATACATACTTATTTGAGCCAAATAAGTTTGCTAGAACTCAAGTTCTCATGGCTAGGGTTTCCATGTTTTTAATTTGGGAAATATGATAAAATATGATGATATTTTCATTTTTTAATCATTTATCATCTTTTATTATTTTTACTTTCCAATTTAGTCATTTGCTTTAATAACTTTCCCAAGGATGAATCATCATACTTATCTACTAACTCCTATTAATGGTCTATTTGCAATATAAGGACCTCTAATTTTGAATTTCATAGATATTTGATACTTATAGCTACTAGAACTCAACTTTTGCATTTCATGCAATTTAGTCCTTTTATCAATTAAACATGTAATCGGTAAAATTTTCTTAACAAAATTTTCATACGACATTCCTATCATAATGCAGACCATGCAATAATATTAAAATAATTTTCCTTCCGAACTCAGATTTGTAGTCCCGAAACCACTGTTTCGATTTCACTAAAAACGGGCTGTTACAGAACTTACATAATCAAAAAACGGCTACGAGCGCGACACCAATATTTACTCCGCAAACTTTTTTTTCCACGATTATTTTCCATTTGATTCGTTTCTTGATCTAAATATAATAGAATAATTTCATTAAATTAATCAATTAGAATACTTAAAACACTTAAATTTACATATTTGACCTTTAATCAATATTTTACATTTTTACTCTAAACTTTTATCTTTTATTCAATTTAGCCCCTAAATTCGAAACTTTCAAATCTATCACAATTTCACAAATTTCATGCTAGTCGAATTTTCCCTTATGCCATTACGGCCCATAATTATTAAAATATCACAAGAATTTCATGCCAAGTTTATTATTTTTTCAATTTAATCTTTAAACATAAAAATAAACCAAAATCATTTTACAAAATTGTCCTATTTAGCTATCAAACTTGTAAATCTATCATAAAACTTCAAAAACATCACCAATTCATCAATGGTATAATTCAAAATATTTAACAATTTTACGAATTAATTTCTAAATTAGCTAAATTAAGTTACAATTATCTTAAAAACACATACCATGCAATCGTGGCCGAATGCTTCCTTGCTCAACCATGGATTTTCGGTCATGAGGTTGAAGAAAGTGGAAAAAAAAATAAAAGTTCTCTTTTTGTTTTATTATTTGTTTTACTTTTATTATTTTAATATATATTATAAAATAAATATAAACATATAAAACACTTAAAAACAACCCACTAACCGTCCAAGCTATTTTAATATGGTCTAATTCTGACATAAGGCCTTCCAATCATGATTTTATGACTATTAAGCATAAATAAACTAATAGCGTTAACTTTTGTAGCTTTTACGATTAATCCTTTTTCCTTAATTAATTATCTAAACGTCAAATTTTTTGGACCAAATTTCAATACACCTATATAATAACTCTATAAATATTTAATAAAAATATTTACGGGCTCGGTTTACATAAATGAGGTCCCGAAACTTCATTTTTCAAAACCATTTAACTTTAGGGATAAACCATTTGAACTTAACTATTGGTCCAATTAAAAAAAATTATCAAATCAAAATTTAAAATAAAATTATATTTGATTTGTAAATAATAAATAATAATATTTACGAGCTCACTCATCAGATTTGTGGTCTCGAAACCACTATTTCCAACACCTCTAAAAATGGGCTATTACATTTTGTTTCACTAAAAACAACTTTTGAAAAATAATTTTTAGAAAATTGTTTATTTTTCAGAAAAACTGATATTTTCTAATGTAGATGATTTTGCATAAAATATTTTCTTTTATTTGACAAATTTTTTTGAAATCATTTTCTAAAAGTTATTATTTGTGAATCAAACACGATGTAAATATATTTGTTACAAAATATTATAGTGCAATTTCCTTTTTTCAATTAAACTTTATTTTATAATAAAATAATATTTTGTAATAATCAATATCATATATAAACTTAATAATAAATAATGCATAATTAAAACTTAATTTAAATTACATATATTACATATATGAGAGTACATATTGACACATTAGGTAAGGGATAAATGCAACTAAGCATTGTTTAAACAAATACTCATTTATATAATTAAAATATTCATATTTTATACTAGATTAAAATATGTCATAAGTCCATATACTCTTCGTAAATTTGAAATTTAGACCTTATACTTCTATTTTTGGGAATTGAGTCTTACTTTTTAGATTTCATAATTCAAGTTCAACTGTTAGCACTATCAAAAAATATTTTTTTATAATCCATGTTTATTACAACGCCATTTTTAGTTATATGACTACCAAGTGAGTTTTTTTTTTATTTAAAAATGTCATATCAATAATATTGACAAAAAAAATTAACATTGTTAACAGTTGGACCTGATTTTTAAATCTAAAAAGTATAAAGACTAAATTCTTGAAAATAAAAGTATATGGACTAAATTCCAAATTTATTAAGAGTACATGAATTAATGACCTATTTTAACGTTTATAGTTTAAAAATTTATTATTAATATTTTAATATATATTTATTATTAAAATATTAATATTAATATTAATATTGTTCATTAATATATGAAGAATATTATTTAAAGTTTAAATTTATTATTTTAAAATTAATTATTAAAATAAAATTGTAATTTTAAATAATTTATTAAACTAATAAAATTATATTAATTATATTAATAATTTATTATATTATTAAATATAAATAATTAACTATGTATGTTTAATAATATTAAAAATTACAATATTTTTATTAATATTTTAATATATTTTAAAATTAAAATTTTATTATTAATAGAATAATACAATGCTTGATTTAAGTTAATTTTTATATAAAAATAAAATCACTCACAAAAGAGCTCTTTTCCGAAAAATAACTTGTGTCTTCCAAACTGGTAAGTCATTTTACAATAAAAAAAAAACTTATTTTCCATTGACCTATAAGTCATTTTTCATTGACCAAGTTGTTTTTTATGAAGCAAATACAGGAAAATGAAAAAATCAAAATCAATTAAATAATTTAATCTGCTTAAAAAATTTAGAATTTTATTTTATGTTTCCAATTTAAAATAAACTCAAATAACTCAACTTTAATGATTGTTTATGAAACCTAAATTTCTTTTGATTATATATTGTTGAAAAATTAATGCACTTAATGCAATTAATTAATTTTGTCTTCTATACCAAACAAAACCTTGAATTTTTTCATTACTACTTTACCCAAACAAAGAACAAACAATTAATTTAATTAATTGCAAAGGTTTTTTTCTTTGCTTTTAGCTTAACATTGAACATTTGAGATTATATAATCAAAAGAAATTTAAGTTTAAAAGAAAATTATTAAATATGAGTTAATTTAGTTGATTTCATTAAAAATAATCTCGAAATATAAAATAAAGTTTTAAAATTTCAAACGAGATTAAATTAATTACAATATTATAGTAATAAATCAATTGACATTATTAAGAGATAAAAAATTTTCTACAATTTATTTAATTGATTTTGATGTTTTGAAATTTAAAATTTCAATATTGAAAAAAGTAAATAGAATTTTCGACAATGGGATGGACAAGTGCAATTTAACAATTCTTAATATATTATTTTAGTTTCTACCAGTTTCGCTTTATCTTTAATGTTTTTTTGATCTTGACCAATACTTAAAAAAAGATATTTTCTAGGTGACCAAAATAAAAACAACTTGGAAGTTAGGTGACCAAAATGAAAGTATAAATATGATGTGTCATTTATCTTCTTGTTTTAAAAGAAATTTAATGCTTAGGTAATTAAAATGAAAGCGCTCTAAAAGTTAGGCGACCAACTTGGTAGTTTATCATTTTTTAAAATATATAATAGTTTTAAATAAAGCGTCTTGACATGTACGAAGCAGTAGTTAAAGTTTTTGTTAGCATTCATTTGACACGGGTTCAAAGCGTGTGACCCCATCCCTTACCCCAATATATAAAAAAACATTCTAAATGAAATCAGTATCATATCAGTCAAGTTATTTTACATCAAAAGTTTGCTCAACGTATTGTACGAACATAGAAATAATTTAGATTTAACATGTTAAAAAATTTATACATACAAATATATAATATAATTCAACCTACTTGTTTTAACATATGCACCATGCCATGTTGAAACTATAATTTAATGTTTATATTGATGTTTATGTTAACGAAAGAATCTTATCATTACAATATTGCTTATTACATCTCTATTTCATTCCCACTCCAATGCTATTACATTCCTACTTTATTTCATTCTAGCAAACCAGACGTGTTATTGATATTTTGAATATTCAATTAGAATGTTTTGAACTTCAAGAATCAATTTAAATTTTGAACAATAGTTTTGAGATATTTGATTTGCTTTAACTATTTTCCTTTCTTGTCTTTTTTTTTAATAAGAGATAAAGAGTAAGGTTTATTTAGGAATAAATTCAAGAATTATGTTAGTCAAACACATGAACATAAGTATAATCACTCCTTTATAATAACCACTCTTTATGATAATATTTCACTATAATAATCTGTTTATTTTTAATAAAGGTAAATCATAATAGATTAATTACATCATGAGCCTCGATAATACACAACACAATTATCATCAGCTACAAGCAAATAGCAATACTAAAAGGTGGCGCATGAAAGAAATGAGTCCCTAAAGACATGTTGAAAGCAAAGTGTGCTAAAGAGTCTGCAACTTGGTTACCTTCCTTGTAAATATGTTGTATATTAACTTTCCAATGCCCTATTAGTAACCAATGAATTCTCCTCGTGATTGTCCTCTAATCCTCTACTTTACCTAACAAGAAACCAACAACTATACTACTATCCATTTCTAAGAAAAGTCCCCATAAGCTATAGCTTCAAGCCACCAATAAACCTTCGAGCACCCCTAGAGTTTAGCTTCAATGATGGCACACGAACCAATATTTTTAGCAAAGTGTAACACCTACATCTGACTCGATCACTGGATCCGAATGTATGATGTCACATTACATTGCCGAAACAACTCAAGTTACTATAACACAAATAAAATCAATCTGCTCATCAAAATAGTTCATACACATGTAATTATACACTCATTGATTTCATTTCATCAAATTACGGAGTTATATGGGTTAATTTTCAAAATTAGGACTCAATCCAAACTCAAAATTCAATTTCAACTATATGTCTCAAGATTAGAATCTGTCTCGAGACATGTTATAAATTATTTTGGAATTTTTAGTTTCAAAGTTAACATGCCTCATGACACTATTTTTTATGTCTCGAGACCAACCTCCCATGTTTTCCTATTTTTTCTTAAAAGTTTGAATGTCTCAAGACAAAAAGATTCCTATCTCGAGACCTAGAGTAGGGAAAAATCTATTTAGCCTTGATGTTCTACTATCTCGAGACAAAAGGTGCTTGTCTCGAGACTATACAAATATGTCTCGAGACTTCAAAGTTTTGAATGCAAAAAATTAAGTGAAATTTGTTTTAACGGTCTCAAGACATGTTCTTCCTATCTCGAGACTCAATGACCAAATGGTCAAAATGTTGTACATTTAAGTTTCCAAAACCTTAACCAAATGAGCCTAAACATACCTAAAACTTGCCACAAAACATATTAATCCAACTTACCTATTTAAACATGATCAGACATTACCAAATTTTACTTTCAATACATCATCACTAAACTAACCAATCTATACATCCAAACTCACATAATCAAGCATAACATTATAGATCACTTATCAAAAGTCCAAAACTAACTTAAACAACAAGTCAACCAACCTAGGTACATGCCTTATGACTTCAAAACATATAAATACATACAAAATAGGATTGTAATGGATTCTGAGTTGAGCTTGAGAGTTGGATGCTGGACCAAAAAATTTCTTTAGCTTTATTTGAGACCTACGCATGGAAACAAACAAATCTATACTCTGAGTAAACTATACTCACTAGTGCTAACATAACTCGAATTCAATTATAAACATAACAAAATTTAAATAACATAACTAACATAATAACTCAAGCTAACAAACTAATCATTTCACGTTAATAATTCGTTTATCATTTCAACTGATTCTCATTGATGCTTTGCTCAACTATTCAATATAATTTCTGATGCACCCGAGGGGTTTGCATCTAGTTTAACATATGAAAACCATGTCTTCCATTAACATTAACATCTCATTTTGATTCAATAAATATTCAACATGTCATTTTTACGTTTTAATCCCTATTAATAAAATTGGATATAATAACGAATACTCGAATCCATCCACTATCACACCAAATACGCACCACAATATATATATATATGCGCATAGCGTTGAATCTTCCACCTATCAATACGAACCTATAGCATGCCCAGTATATCCATAACTCTATCCGACAACGTTAATAGTGAAAATATCATAATTACTAATCTTATAATATCATCAAGCATATATATATGTATATTCATTCAATCAATTGATCACAAATCACTCAATCAAGTATACCTGTCGAACACATTCTTCTTGATAGTTAACAATTTCTGAACATACATCGGATCAAACATATATATATTTAATTATTTAATAAACTCAAGTTATGAAAGCACAAACCAAAAAATATTTATCCGTTGATGGCTTTGTCTTTCCTTTTTCTTTTCGAAGTCCTGACGTCGTCTTTAACTACAAAAATTAAACCTGAATACAAAAAAATTATTAATTACACAATTTCAAGCACAATTCAATATATTATAAACATGGATGCATTTTATTCGATTTAGTCCTTTTACACCTTAATATCTGAAATGCTAGATTCTCAACATTTACTCGGTCGAATTTAAATTCGGCTTAACAAGTATAGTACATAGACATCATATTTTTATTATTTATTAACAAATTCCCAAAAGTTTTCACATTTTGCAATTAGATCTTTAATAAAACATAACTTATTATATACTCTAAGCTTAATTCAAGTTTAAATCTCTACTTTCCTACCACATTTATAGCATGTTCTTTCTTTAAACTTACAAACATTACTCATGCATGAGTATGGATCACTAACAACAAGTTTCTAAAGTTTTCCAACAATGGAAAACTAAATAAAAACTTATAAATTCCTTAATCTAATAATTGGGCTTGAAAGATATAACAAAATAGTTTCATAAATCATCAAAAACTAAATATAAAATCAACATTACCTTAAACTATGGTGTATGACAATGGAAGAAAATGCTTAAGCTTTTCTTTCTTTGTTTCTTTTATGGCTGGTTGTGGAAATGAGAAAGAAGAATGGTCTTTCTCTTCCCTTCCACTATCAAAATACAAATATAAAATTAACAAGTTAATTAATTTAATTAATTCAATAATCTAATGATTTAATTAACTTAACTTAGTCTTCACTTAGTCGCAAATGATGATACTCTACGTAATTAAGCACCAAAATGAAATTAAAATGGTTTAACTACTTATATAACTTTTGTTAATTGCCATTTAAGGCACTTGCCAAATTAAAAATCAATTTCATTTTATTTGAATAACTAATCAATTTAGTCCCTGTACTATTTTGATTATCTGTTTTAATTAAATCACACTAACTAATTCAACCTTTCTGAATCGTACTTGACACATAATTACTCTATTTTAATTATCTACTAATTCAACTCAATTAATTCGATCTGAAACCAAATTTAACGATACCAATGAAAACTAGGTCATTACACAAAGCCCCCTAGCCACTTTACCTTCATGGTTTCTCGACAGTACACCTATTGTAGCCTTGTAACCTAACTCTTGCCAAGCATCATTCGTATTAACCTTAGCCCAATCAACCAATGGTGGTGACCTGCTAATCCACTGTCCATGATAGGAAGGACAAGTTAGCTTGAGATTGGCCTCATTTTGAGCTAGCATAAACTCATTGGTCAAATGATTATTGATAAATCGTAATATGTACATATTTTAATCCCACATTTAGCATACTTTTGGATGATTTATCCCCTGAATTGTGGAATTTGATCCTCTTAATCCTTTAATTTCATGTTCTATACTTAGAAGATCATCAGAGGATGGAAAGAACGAGAGACGGGCCAAAAACGAAGAAAATGGGCCAAAGTAAGAAGTCCACACGGCCTAAAGATAACCACACGGCCGTGCCACTTTTGCAGACCCGAACACGGCCTGGGCTCGATTCACATGGTTGTACCACACGGGCATGTCCCTGCCGTGACACGTTTTAATTTCATTCGGATTATGTTAGTTAGGGGCCAAGAAAGACATTCCGAAAGCCTATGTAAACACCCTAAGTGTAACCTAAAAGGGGGAGGCCGAAGGGCGAAGCCAGAGAGGGCCGAATTGTGGGATTTACTCGAAGACGGCCAGTTGATCAATCTCAAGAAGTCGGAATCATACTCAAGACAGATGATCTTCCCTTCAATTTCCTTCAGGGGGTTTTAGGGTTTTTCTTATTTTTTTTATATTTTCTTCTGAGATGTATTCTTTTATAAACATGAACTAAACCCCTCAAATACTTGAGGGGGATGGAACCTAAGATGGATCTTGTTATTGTTTTCTGAACTATATGATAAATACTTGATTTGTTCTTAATTATGTGTTATTAATTCTTACTTTGATATTTCAGGATATTGATTCAAGTATTGATGTGCTTAGACAGTGGAGCAAAAGTCCCTGTTTAAGAGTAGATCTAGCATAGTTAAGCAGAGTTGATCGCACTCTTAGAGATAGGACGACGAAAATCTGCCGGATTAGGGTCAAACCTAATATGGGAGTCCATAGATCGAGTTAATACAACTCTATGGGTTTTAATTAAAAAGGGATTTCAATTAATCAACCTAGGGTTAGACATTAGTAGCCTCGAGAGAGGTATTAATATAAATTAGGGAATCCTACGGATCAAGTCAAGTGAATAAATCGTCTGGTTTAGAGTTAGATAACAAGTGAAGTCTAGGTGGATTCTTCCTCGGGTATTGTCTTAATCAATTGGTTTTCCCAAAAGTATTTCTCCAATTCATTCTCGGTGTCTTAGCATCTTTAGCTTAGTAATTAGTTAGTTTTAGATTAAACAACAATTCCCTTAATTCTTAGGCTAAATAATAGAAATATAGTAATTACTAGTACTCTTGGTCCTTGAGGATACGATATTTTCGGTCTTGCCATAGCTATACACCCAAACTATAGGTGCACTGATCGTTATTTTATGCGATGTTAAAGTCTTAAAATTTATATAAAGAATGATCAAACCTGGAAACTAACTATGGCAACAATTTGAGGCAAACGCACCTATCGAACAATAGTATAGTTAAGGCAAGACCTGATTGTCGAACCCAAAGGAACCAAAAGTACTAATACTAACTTTCTTTTTATTATTTAGCCTAAGAATTAAATGAATTTTTATCTAATCTAAAATTAACTAACAACTAAACTAAAGACTTTAAGGCAAAGAAGAATGAAATTGGGAAAATAACTTTGAGGAAAAACCAATTGATTAAGACGATACCTGAGGAAGAATCCACCTAGACTTCACTTGTTATCTAACTCTGAACCAGGCGATTTGTTCATTTGACTTGATCCGTAAGATTCCCTAAGTTATATTAACCCCTCTCTCGAGGTGACTAACGTCTAACCCTAGGTTGATTAATTGAAATCTCTTTCTAATTAAAACCCTTAGAATTACATTAACTCGATCTATGGACTCCCATATTAGGTTTCACCCTAATCCAGTAAAATCTCATCACCCTATCTCTAGGCGTGCGATCAACTTCGCTTAATTATGCTAGATCTACTCTTAGGCAGGGACTTTTGCTCCTCCACCTAAGCACATCACACTTGAATTAATATCCCAGAAATATCAACACAGGAATTAATAACACATAATTATGAACAAGTCAAATATTTATCATATAGTTCAGCAAATGATAATAAGATTCATCTTAGGTTTCCTCCCCCTCAGGTATCTAAGGGTTTAGTTCATAACAATAAAAGAAAACATCTCATAAGAAAAGATAAAACAAAACATAAGAAATCCCTAAAACCCCTTGAAGGAATTGAAAGAGAGATCTTCTGTCTTGAGTATGATTCTCGCTTCTTGAGATGAATAAACTGGCTTTCTTCGAGTAAATCCCTACAAATCTACCCTCTTTGGCCTAGCTGGACGCCCCCTGACTAAAGCCTTGGGTTCCCCCGGTAAAAGCCCTGGCAGAAGGCTTTTGCCGAACTCCTCGCTTAAGTTGCCCCCTAGGTTGTTTATATAGGCTTTGAGATGCCTTACTTGGCCTCCAAGTATCCTAATTCAAATAAGATTCCTATTTGGGTGTTTATATAGACTTTGGAATGTGTTTCTTTACCTCAAAGTATCCTATTCCGAGTAAAACTCCCCTTAGCCGCAGCAGGGACACGCCCATGGCACACGCCCATGTAAGTTGTGGCCAGGCCGTGTTCGAGACTGTTGAATGGGGCACGGCCATGTGGATTTTGTGATATGGCCCATTTACTCTGTTTTGGGCCGTTTCTCATTCTTTTCATCATCCGGTGCTCTTCTGAGTATAAAACATGAAAACAAAGGATTAAGAGCACTAAATTACATAATTCAAGGCTTAAATCATCCAAAAGCATGCTAAATATGGGCTTAAAATATGTTACTTTTACGGTTTATCAAATACACTTAAGCTTTTGCTTGTCCTCAAGCAAAATTCTCAACTCATAACTAAAACAAACTTCCTTGATTCATAACATTCATCAATAGTGTATCATCATAATTCAAAGATAATTCATACATTGGTAATTTAAATAGAAGGGTCCTAAAGATTCAAACAATCAAAGTCATACATTTATAGCATAAAACATAGGTGTTTCCCCTCATCTAAATAATTACCTCTGATTCAAAATCGAAAAGAATTGACATCCTCACTAAAGATTCACTCAAATCACTCGAAGTGTTTAAGGTTCAGAATTAAGCACTCAAAAGTCAAACATGAAGAGTTAATCCCATAGGCTTGCATGAAAATCAAATCTCCACCATTATAATATGAGATGATACACAAATCAAAAGGTCTTTAACAGGGTTGTAACGGGGCTTGGGTTAAAGGTGTGGATAAAGGCTGAATTAGAGGGTTAGAATCGAGATTGACTTGACAAATTACCTAAATAGAGATATCGAACTGATAATAATTAAAACCTTGTACTACTAATAATAATATTCTGATATGAGCTTCTTCTTTAATAATAGGAATTTAACGTATAAGCTCACCTAATCACAAAAATAATAGTGAATATACTTCGATTTTTTTTAAGAACAAGTCAAATATTTAATAAAGGATAAATTCAACTACTTGAAATAAAGATCATAGTCAGGCAACTGATCAAATCAAATCTTGACATAAGGGTAGTCAAAAGGAATGGTGATAACAAATACAAAGGGTTTTGGGTTAATATTTGTGGGTGAGTCAATAAAAAGGGTTGTTAGGATTAAATGGGGTTCACTAGGGTTAATTGTGAAGGTAAGCTTTTAGTGGAGTGAGTGGGTTAAAACCTAAGTGCTTTTGTCATCTCTGTACATCAAATCAAAGGTGTGGTCTCGACATGTATAATCAATGCAAATTCTAGAATAAAAAATCAATGTTGACACACTCATAAAAAGTGAGCAAGAAAAAGAATATATGCTCTAAAAGGCTCAAAGTCTCACAAAAATTATGGGTATTTGATGTCAACCTTGTAAATTTCAAACTTCAAGGTAACATTCAGATTCAGGTAGACAACCTAAAAAAAAATTTTAATTCTGAAAAATAGACTTATCATGCTTGATTCTCTAGTATCCTTCAAATTTAATCATCAATGCACAATTATCAATGACTTAATCCAAAACATATCAATAAAGATAATAAATCAGGGAAATTTCATTCTAATCATAATATGAGAAACTTACTTTAGAACAAGGTATAATTCAAGGATTTTCAAATAATACTATAGTTAACCCCCCCACACTTAAGATGTACATTGTCCTCAATGTACAAAGATAGATAATGATCATATAGTAAGAAAATAAAAAGAGAGAGAGAGAAGTGAAACTTCCTGAATTTTGGATGAAGAGAAACGTAGGGAGTACCTCGAGCCATTTGACTTGAATCCTCAAAGTAGCCGGTCTGATTTTATTATATCCTAAGCTAAATCTAAATGCCGTGGAGAAAAAGAAGAAAGTAATAACAATAAAAATAAGAACAAAAGTAAATAATGAAAAATGAAAGAAGAAAGATTACTGGAAAATGAAAGGAAGAAGGGGGTTTAAATAGAGATGCATCCCACGCTCGTGTTCCTTCCTGTGGTGCCACACGGCCACGGCCACGGCCTTGTGCAAGGCTGTATGTGTATAGAAACCTACACTTAAATGCGAAAAGAACTAAAACGAAACTAATTAGTAGAGTTAGTGCTCAGGTCGGCTCCTAAGAAGCACTCGTTTAAAGTCTTGAGCTAGACTTACCTGTTATTCGCACTATCATGGTGGTTTGAGGAGGTGAAAATCCTTTCTCATGCGATCAATTCGGTTATTGATATAAAGTTTAAGTCGAGTAGTGTTTACCTTAAAGGTGTTATTTTTAAGACTAGTTACCTCGACTGTTCCATCTGGGGAGATTTTGAGTACCTGATCTCCTATTTTAAGCTGAGTTGTCCCATCATTAAGTGCGTCATGGAGTTGCCTCGTTTTTGCTTTGTGTATTTTTAGTCTCTCCTTGAAGTGTGTCTTCCATTCGTCTAGTTCACCCTCATGAATTTCTTCTTTATCGACACGAGGTTTAGGATCTAGCATCTGCGAAAGAGCTTCAAGAAACGGCAAGTTAATATGAAATTTCTTTGGAAGTTTAAGAGACTTACCGAATTGTTCCTTTGTGTGGTCTTTCTTTATCGTATGTGGCATGGCACACAGGGTTGGTATTCTGTAATTACCGGGTTTGGTACATCCTGGCTTACCTCAACCTTACCTCCACTTACCACATGCTCTTGCCTTGGTTCAGATTCCACTAACCTTTCACTGTCATGAGCTGTTACAGCTTGAATTTGCTCTTTTGGGTTAGTTTCAGTGTTGCTTGGCAAGCTTTCTTATAGTTGTTCTGAGATCAGCTTAGGAAGCCGACCTAACTGATCCTCAATCCCTTGAATTGATGCTTCTTGATTTTTGAGTGCTATTTCGGTGTTTTGGAAACGTATTTCTATATTTTGGAAACGTGTTTCTGAGATTGCTATGAATTTTGTCAGCATTTCTTCAAGGTTTGACTCCTCTTCCTGTTGGTGAGGTGGTTGTTGAAAATCTGGAGGAAGTTCCGGTCCTTGGCTACTTTGATTATCCCACGAGAAATTGGGATGGTACCTCCAACCTGCATTATAAGTGTTACCATAAAAATTATTTTGTGGTTTAGGATAGTTACCTATGTAGTGAGCTTGCTCGTTTTCCATGCCATATCCGTAGGGTGGGTACTCAGGAATCGCCACGCCTCCTAGATTCGAGTCATATTGCATTACTGGGTGTACCTGCTAGAGACTATACAAGCCATCAATCTTTTTATTCATCATCTCTACCTGATTAGATAACCTGGTGACCACGTCGAGGTTGAAGACACTGGCTGCTTTAGTAGGAATTGTCCTCATGACTTGCCACTGATAATTATTCAGTGCCATCTTCTCTATAGACTAAAATTATATGCCAAAAGCAAATAGAGGAAAAATTAGCAATGTAAAAAAAAAAACAAAATAAGAATAAATTGCAGAAAAAAGGGTAAAGTAATAAAAATTAAGCGTTCTTAATATTTTAGTTCCCCGGCAACGGCGCCAAAAACTTGATCGTTGTTTTATGCGATGTCAAAGTCTTAAAATTTATATAAAGAATGATCAAACCTAGAAACTAACTATGACAATGATTTGAGGCAAGCGCACCTATCGAACAATAGTATAGTTAAGGCAAGACCGGATTGTCGAACCCAAAGGAACCAAAAGTACTAATACTAACTTTCTTTTTATTATTTAGCCTAAGAATTAAATGAATTTTTATCTAATCTAAAATTAACTAACAACTCAACTAAAGACTCTAAGGCAAAGAAGAATGAAATTGAGAAAATAACTTTAAGGAAAAACCAATTCATTAAGACGATACCCAAGGAAGAATCCACCTAGACTTCACTTGTTATCTAACTCTGAACCAGACGATTTATTCATTTGACTTGATTCGTAAGATTCCCTAAGTTATATTAACCCCTCTCTCGAGGCGACTAATGTCTAAACTTAGGTTGATTAATTGGAATCTCTTTCTAATTAAAACCCCTAGAATTGCATTAACTCGATCTATGGACTCCCATATTAGGTTTCACCCTAATTCGGCAAAATCTCGTCACCCTATCTCTAGGCGTGTGATCAACTCCGCTTAATTATGCTAGATCTACTCTTAGGCAGGAACTTTTGCTCCTCCACCTAAGCACATCACACTTGAATTAATATCCCGAAAATATCAACACAAGAATTAATAACACATAATTAAGAACAAGTCAAATATTTATCATATAGTTAAGCAAACGATAAAAAGATTCATCTTAGGTTTCATCCCCTTCAGGTATCTGAGGATTTAGTTCATAACAATAAAAGAAAACATCTCAGAAGAAAAGATAAAACAAAACATAAGAAATCCCTAAAACCCCCTGAAGAAATTGAGGGAGAGATCCTCCGTCTTGAGTATGATTCCGGCTTCTTGAGATGAATCAACTGGCTTTCTTTGAGTAAATCCCCACAAATCTATCCTCTTTGGCCTCGCTGGATGCCCCCTGACTAAAGCCTTGGGTTCCCTCGGCAAAAGCCCTGGCAGAAGGCTTTTACCGAACTCCTCGCTTAAGTTGCGCCCTAGGGTGTTTATATAAGCTTTGAGATGCTTTACTTGGCCTCCAAGTATCCTAATCCGAATTGGATTCCTATTTGGGTGTTTATATAGACTTTGGAATGTGTTTCTTTACCTCCAAGTATCCTGTTCCGAGTAAAACTCCCCTTAGCCGCAGCAGGGACATGCCCATGGCACATACCCGTGTAAGTCGTTGCCAGGCCGTGTTCGAGACTGTTGAATGGGGCACGGCCGTGTGGTCTTAGGCCCAGGCCATGTGGATTTCGTGATATGGCCCATTTACTCCATTTTGGGCCCATTTCTCGTTCTTTTTATCATCCGGTGCTCTTCTGAGTATAAAACATGAAAACAAAGGATTAAGAGCACCAAATTACATAATTCAAGGCTTTAATCATCCAAAAGCATGCTAAATGTGGGCTTAAAATATGTTACTTTTACATTTTATCATGCGCTTGCCTTATTCGTTATCATAGTTAGTTTGGACACGATCAAGTTTTTGGTGTCATTGCCGGAGACTAAGATATTAGGAACACTTGATTTTTATTACTTTAGCCATTATTTTTTTATTTGCAATTTATTTTTATTTTTACTTTTCTAATTTTTTCTTTTCTTTTCTTTGCTTCTGATAGGTTTTTCTAGTTTAAGACTAGAAGGAACACGCCAGACCCTTGATTTTTGACAGAAGAGAAGAGAAATAAGGCGAAGCTTACAATACATAGAAGAAGAGCAAGAGGACGATACCAATACTACCGAAAATGGCTGATAACAATCCGCTACCTCTTGTGGTTGCCGCAAACCCAGTGAATCAAAATCCTGCTCCTCGTACTATGTATGATTATGCTAAACCTAAATTAACAGGAATTGAGTCAAGTATTGTTAGACCTGCTATTGCTGCAAATAATTTTGAACTGAAACCTAACACAATTCAGATGATACAACAATTTGTTCAGTTTGATGGTTTGCAGGGTGAAGATCCAAATAATCACTTGGCGAATTTCCTAGAATTTTACGATACTTTCAAAATAAATAGTGTTTCTGATGATGCCAATCGTCTTTGGTTGTTTCCCTTTTTGTTGAGGAATAAAGCTAAACAGTTGTTGAACTCATTACCACAAGGATCAATCACTACATGGGAACAAATGACCGAAAAACTTTTGTTAAAATATTTTCCGCCGGCTAAAACGGCTAAGTTGAGGAATGATATCTTTTCTTTTGTGCAGATGGGTTTAGAGACACTTTACGATGCATGAGAGAGATACAAGGATCTATTAAGAAGGTGTCCACACCATGGGTTACCCTTGTGGCTACAGGTTCAAACATTTTACAATGGTGTGAACCCCTCAACCAGGTAGTTGATTGATTCAGCCGCCGGTGGAACCCTGAATAACAAAACACCTGAGGCTGCCTATGATTTTGAAGAGATGTCACTGAATAACTATCAGTGGCAAATCACGAGGACAAGACCAACAAAAGCTGCTAGTGTTTTCAACCTCGATGCGGTGACCATGTTATCAAACCAGGTAGAACTATTAAGTAAGAAAATTGATGGTTTATATGGTTCTTCGCAGGTACATCCAGTTATGCAGTGCGATACATTTGGAAGAGGGATAAACAATACAGAATATCCACCTTACAACCCGAGCGATGAAAACGAGCACGCTCACTATATGGGTAACAATTTTAGACCTCAAAATAATCCTTATAGTAACACTTACAATCTAGGTTGGAGGAACCATCCCAACTTTTCATGGGGTGGTCAAGGAAATCAAAAACAACAACCCCTCCCAGGCTTCCAATAGCAACCCTACCCACAAGAAAATTTATAGCGGTGTTAGAAACCCGTTTCTAAAACACCGAAACAGCACTCAAAAATCAACGAGCATCAATTCAAGGAATCGAGAACCAATTAGGGCAACTTGCTAAGCAATTCTCTGAACGATCGCAAGGAAGCCTGCCAAGCAACACTGAAACTTATCTGAAGGAGCAATTTCAAGCAATAACCGCTCATGATAGTAAAGGATTAGGTGAAACAAAATTGAGGCAAGAGAATGTGGTAGAGGAAGGTAAGGTTGAAGTAAGTCATGATAAGCCAAAACCGGTAATTAAAGAGTACCAACCTCGTGTGCCATACCCTAATGCGATGAAGAAAGACAACACAGATGAACGATTCGGTAAATTCCTTAAACTTTTAAAGAAATTACATATTAACTTACTGTTTCTTGAAGCTCTTTCGCAGATGCCAGATTCAAGGAAATTTTTAAAAGAGCTTTTGACAAAAAAAACGAAATTAGAAGAGGAGTCACATGTGGAGCTAAACGCAGTGTGCTCAGCAATTTTGCAAAATAAACTACCACGAAAATTAATAGATCCAGGGAGTTTTACAATTCAATGCTTAATTGGTAGTTTATCTGTTGATAATGCTTTAGCGGATTTAGGGGCAAGCATATATGTTATGCCTTATAAAATGTTTAAACAGCTAGGTCTAGGAAAACCCAAACAAACTAGGATGAGCATTCAATTAGCTGATAAAACTATTAGAATTCCTAGGGGTATAATCGAAGATGTTCTAGTAAAAATTGATAAATTAGTATTCCCAGTAGACTTTGTCGTTTTATACATGGATGAGGACAATAATATTCCTTTAATTTTAGGAAGACCCTTTTTAGCAACTGTTAGAACTAAAATTGATGTTGGTACAGCATAACTCATACTTCGTGTTGGTGACGAGAAAATCACTCTTCAGGCTCTTGACTCAGCTAAGACATCAAGTAATCAAGGTGAGAAAATAAATTCTATCAACGACCATTCGGTAAAACCTTCTTTTCAGGAAGCACCACAGAACTACACAACTGAGCTAGATCCTAAACCTCATGCCAACAAGGAAATAACTCATGAGGAATGAAGGCTTCAGATCGATGAACTAGACGAGTGGAAGACACATTTTAAAGAGAAATTAGGAACACACGAAGTAGAACCAAAGCAAACCATGTCAAACTTAAGGATGAGCCAAACCAATTCAAGATCGGAGTGTAACAGCCCAAACCCGGCCCATACGCCACGGTCGAATTTAAAATGCCACTGTGGAAAACGTTTGAAAAATATTTTGATTTAGAGTGAAAAAATATAAATTTATTGTCTTTAGAAAAACATGGTGTATTTAAAATTCTAAATAAAATTAAGTTGCTAAAAATAAACATTTCCAGATAACAATATAATCAACAAACCAACTTAAAACATAATAATAATCCATAAATACTTTAAATGGCCCTTATTACAATAAATAACCTTTCATAAGAAAAATGTGTAAAACAAATAAATTTATCTTCTGCATGGGCCACCTCGTATCCACTCCAACCCACCCAAGCTTTATGCATCACCCGTAAGGTTTGAGAAAAATTGGGTGAGTCAACAGACTCAGTGCATAATTATTACACATGTCCCCACATATGGGCTTGGCCCAATTCCACACACTCCACATACATAAATATGCAAAATGAAGCCCAACCCAACCTAGTTCCATCCATTACACCAACCTCGCACACCGCCGCCCAAGGCCGTGGCTAATCCACCGATCAAATAATGATCCTCATATGTTACCTTGGCGGACTTGTCGCCTAAGGCGTGGCTAAGCCACCGATCACATAGTGATCCACATATCTCATCCACGAGGTGACTCGAGGTCATCCTCAATCTACGGTGATGCACACGGCTATCATTCGCCGAGATGGGCACCTAGCTAACACCTCCTTGATGAAGCACATAGCCATCATCAAGCGTCAATGTAGCACAAGGCTAACATCAGACCACGTACATAACATACACCCTTTCCTTCGATAGTCACATCCCAAGTCCCATGCATATATATATGTGTATCATGGCAACATATCACTTGAACAATAATGCATCACATGCCATCACAATTCATATATTCATCAATGATCATTTAATATCGTAATTCACTGACCTGAGTATTCGATCACCCACCACGGGTATTCACAAACTTAGCCCTTAATTCGGCTACCATTAACATTATATCACATATACATAAATATAACACATACGCACAATCAAGAGACAGTACGATAACTACGCACCTTTTTGACACAGTCGGCTAAATCCCGAGATCACACGTTTGCACCTAAAAGTTTGCCGAAATCCCTAAATGGAACCATATTAGTTCGGCTATGGTTTTGAAAGAAGAAAGCAATTGATATGTGGATGAAAAGAAGTAAAGTACGTGAGTGGCAAAGAAAATCAAAATGAGAGAGAGGATTCGGCTAGAGTGAAAAAGAAGAAGAAAAAGAAAAGTAAAATGGAAAAGAGAAATTCGGCAAACCATAATGGTCCTTTCGGCTTTGACACTAAACAAGAAAACAATGCCAAAACTAAAACAAAAATTGTACCAAATGCTCAAGACACAATCGGCTAAGGAGGAAGATTTTGGAGAGGAAAAGTAAAATGCAAAAGATGCACAAAATGTTAGAATTGACCAACTAAAACCCCCCAAATTCCTATCAACATTCGGCCAACCCCCCTAGACACCCAAAATTGTCCAAATACATGGACTTCAAAGTCAAACCTATCCACACAAAACTTTCCATAACAATACACCTTATATCATGCCTTATGTTCTCACATCATCCTTTAATCAATTGATTTCTTTCCCAAACATCAAACTTACTTAAACTATCATTCTACTTACCAAAGCCTCCAACAAAATCGGTCAATCCTCCCCCTAGACCAAAATGCCGTCCACATATATGGACTAATGGCCATAGAAGAGTTTCCAAAACATCACCCCATACTTCAAGCCTTATGTCCCCTTTATCCTACCATAAATAAGTACTTGCCTTTTTCCTTTAGTCTACCATCCAAAAATAACAAAGTCCATCCTTACCATAATTAAAACTTGACCAACACTTAATGTAAGGATGAATAAAAATAAAGTCCTCAATATGCCTTCCATGCTACTCGAACCACTTCCCTTAAGCAACCTTTCATGTGCCTTATCCACTATGCCACAAACTCCTCTTGTGCTTGAATTTAACACTTAATTTAACTTAAGTGTCAAGTTCACTTAATCCACTTCACTAAATTTTTAATACTAATTATTATTCTAGCTTAGCTAATAATTCCAAGCCTTCACAAAACTATACTAAGCACACAATAAACATCCTATCCGAGCTAACACAAGTAACAAGTTGATACTCTAATTTTTCCTTAAGCCCAAAGCCCAATCGGACCAATCCTACTAGGCCCAATTTCGGGATGTTACAGTTCTACCCTCCTTAAAGAAATTTTGTCCTCGAAATTTCCAACTAACTAATAGTCGTACATCCTATCTCGCCACACTACGTTCTAGCTGCGCACTCTGATCTTAATAGAACTAACATACTTTCTAGGTACAGTCCCCAAGAACTCATGTCTATCGTCGCGATTTAATCTAATTTAAAAGTGTTTTATGCATTAGTACTTTTGTTCCACTTGTTTATGCGCGGACAATTTTATGAAAAGAAATTTAATAGTGGTTCTTTCGATCAATCAAAGTTTTCATCTCAAGTTCACTATTCTAATTCAGAGAATCACATCCATTCACAACGTTCAACACACTATTATGGGCATCTTTGTCCATTCCCAACCTAGGGATATTTCCGTCATTTTTCCTATAGGGTATTTTAGTAATAAATCAGGGTCAATTTGAAAATCTCTACAAATCAAAGGCATTCCAGAATATACAAATCTCGAAGTTATTTTGAAAATTCTACCAAATCAATGGTATTGCAAAAATTTCGAAAATCGGGGTTATTTTGTAAATTTTCCAAATCAAGGTATCTTAGCATTTCACAAAATAGGGGTTTTGGTATTTTTGTAAAGTAAGAATATTTTCATAAAAGTCGAGGGTAATATGGTAATTTTATAAACAAAGGGTATTTTTGTAATTTTACCGCTCAGAGGTATTTTAATAATTTTGCAAATCGAGTGTATTTCGAAAAATTCTCAAATCTAAAAGGATTTTATAAATTAGAGGGGTATTTTGGTAAATTTTAAAACTAAGATCGTTATAAAACAGTATGGCTAGTCCCTTTCGGGTTTTAGTTATTGGGTTTAGCCCGTGAATAGGTCCTCTTGGTTAAGGTGAACCGTAGCTACGCACCAGGTAGCATTCGAGTAAAGAGGAGGTGAGTCGCTAGGACTACTTAAATACCAAGCTCTTACTGAATCCACTCCTAGACATGCGTACAACAGTTGCCACACCTTAACTCGGCGACTTAGTCACAGGTTTGTTCGGTTGTTCTTAAGTCTTATGCATGTGTTTGAGTGCACTAGCCCTAGGGTTTAATAGCCCTAATCTTCTAATCTACGAGCCAAATTATACCCAATCATATAATAATTCACACATCAATTAAAGGCACTTACCTGGTGGACTTTGGGTTGGAGATATAGGTGCCATGCCAGAATAAACCTGAAAAATTTTTGAAAGCCCAAATCTTTGAAAAGCCCATCTAAAAAAAATGTTTTTGGACCCAAAACCCTCAAAGCCGAGTTTTTGAACCAGTCATGATACTAATCAGAATAAATATAAAACCCACCCATACGCCACTACTAATTTAGAATGCCACTGTGGAAAACGTTTGAAAAATATTTTGATTTAGAGTGAAAACATATAAATTTATTGTCTTTAGAAAAACATGGTGTATTTAAAATTCTAAATAAAATTAAGTTGCTAAAGTTAAACATTTCCAGATAACAATATAATCAACAAACCAACTTAAAACATAATAATAATCCATAAATACTTTAAATGGCCCTTATTACAATAAATAACCTTTCATAAGAAAAATGTGTAAAACAAATAAATTTATCTTCTCAGCATGGGCCACCTCGTATCCACTCCAACCTGGTCCAAGCTTTATGCATCACCGTGTAGGTTTGAGAAAAATTGGGTGAGTCAACAGACTCAGTGCATAATTATTACACATGTCCCTACATATGGGCTTGGCCCAATTCCACACAGTCCACATACATAAATATGCAAAATGAAGCCCAACCTAACCTAGTTCCATCCATTACACCAACCTCAAAGACACTGCGCCCAAGGCCGTGGCTAATCCACCGATCAAATAATGATCCTCATATCTTACCTTGGCGCACTTGTCGCCCAAGGTCAGGTTAAGCCACCGATCACATAGTGATCCACATATCTATATCCACGAGGTGACTCAAGGTCATCCTCAATCTATGGTGATGCACACAGCTATCATCCGCCGAGATGGGCACCTAGCCAACACCTCCCTTGATGAAGCATATAGCCATCATCAAGCGCCAATGTAGTACAAGGCTAACATCAGACCACGTACATAACGTACACCTTTTCCTTCGATAGTCACATCCCAAGTCCCATGCATATATATATGTGTATCATGGCAACATATCACTTGAACAATAATGCATCACATGCCATCACAATTCATATATTCATCAATGATCATTTAATATCGTAATTCACTAACCTGAGTATTCGATCACCCACCACGGGTATTCACAAACTTAGCCCTTAATTCGGCTACCATTAACATTATATCACATATACATAAATATAACACATACACACAATCAAGAGACAGTGCGATAACTACGCACCTTTTTGACACAGTCGGCTAAATCCCGAGATCACACGTTTGTACCTAAAAGTCTACCAAAATCCCTAAATGGAACCATATTAGTTCGGCTATGGTTTTGAAAGAAGAAAGAAATTGATATGTGGATGAAAAGAAGTAAAGTACGTGACTGGCAAAGAAAATCAAAATGAGAGAGAGGTTTCGGCTAAAGTGAAAAAGAAGAAGAAAAAGAAAAGTAAAATAGAAGAGAGAAATTTGGCAAACCACAATGGTCCTTTCGGCTTTGACACTAAACAAGAAAATAATGCCAAAACTAAAACAAAAATTGTACCAAATGCCCAAGACACAATCGGCTAAGGAGGAAGATTTTGGAGAGGAAAAGTAAAATGCAAAAGATGCACAAAATGTTAGAATTAACCAACTAAAACCCCCCAAATTCCTATCAACATTCGGCCAACCCCCCTAGACACCCAAAATTGTCCAAATACATGGACTTCAAAGTCAAACCTATCCACACAAAACTTTCCATAACAACACACCTTATATCATGCCTTATGTTCTCACATCATCCTTTAATCAATTGATTTCTTTCCCAAACATCAAACTTACCTAAACTATCATTCAACTTACCAAAGCCTCCAACAAAATCGGTCAACCCTCCCCCTAGACCAAAATGCCGTCCACATACATGGACTAATGGCCATAGAAGATTTTCCAAAACATCACCCCATACTTCAAGCCTTATGTCCCCTTTATCCTACCATAAATAAGTACTTGCCTTTTTCCTTTAGTCTACCATCCAAAAATAACAAAGTCCATCCTTACCATAATTAAAACTTGACCAACACTTAATGTAAGGATGAATAAAAATAAAGTCCTCAATATGCCTTCCATGCTACTCGAACCACTTCCCTCAAGCAACCTTTCATGTGCCTTATCCACTATGCCACAAACTCCTCTTGTGCTTGAATTTAACACTTAATTTAACTTAAGTGCCAAGCCGGTACCTTACAATTATTTGAAAGATATTCACGTCGCCAGGGAGTACGTGTCACGAACGATTCGTTGGTCGGGTATAGGCAAGTTCACTTAATCCACTTCACTAAATTTTTAATACTAATAATTATTCTAGCTTAGCTAATAATTCCAAGCCTTCACAAAACTATACTAAGCACACAATAAACATCCTATCCGAGCTAACACAAGTAACAAGTTGATACTCTAATTTTTCCTTAAGCCCAAAGCCCAATCGGCCCAATCCTACTAGGCCCAATTTCGGGATGTTACACAGAGACCAGGTAATGTTGGATAAAACAGATCCTCGAATTGCTACTTCAGACCTTGATACAAAAGAAGAAATCCCTTTTGAAGTACTGAATATCTTCCCACATGGAATAGTCGAGGTAACTAATCCCAAGTTCGGCACTTTTAAGGTAAACACTACTCAACTCGAACTATATAGTAATCGTAGAACTGAGAGCAGGGGTGAGGAGTTTCAACTCCTCAAACCACCATGAATGTGCGATTGATAGGTAAGTCTAGCTTAAGACTTTAAACGAGCGCTTCTCGGGAGGCAACCCGAGCACTAACACCATTAATTTTCATATTTTTTATTTTTAGCATCTAACTACAAACTAACCACACAGATTTTCATACCACACGGCCTTGCATACAGGCGTGGCCGTGGCCATGTGAACACCAGAGATTTTCGTACCAACGTGACAGAGATAGTACGAACCAAAGACGAAAAAAATCCCCAAGCCACGGGCTCCGACTAAACACCATGGCCGTGCGATTTAGCTGTGGTCGACACTAATTTATCAACATGGGCGTGGCGACCTGCACACAGGCGTGGGAGAAACGAATGAAGCACAACACGGTCGTGCGATACGGCCGTGTGACCTAACACACCAATGGTACACGGGCGTGGGAAGCCAGCAGATCCCTATTTCTATATAAACCCCATTTTTCTGCTCATTTTCTCCACCAAACTCCTTTCCTCTTGACCCTAGCCACCATAATTTTTCTTCCTATTTCACCATCCTTACCATTATCACTCAATGCCCAAAGGCAAGGCCAACACTACCATTCCCATGTCAAAGAAGCGAAAGGACCTTAACACAGTCTCCCTACGTGAGACCTATTTACATGAGTTCATTCCGGCCGCTTCATTGACCTGACAAGCCAAGGACATTTGAGTTCTAAAGGAGGGTAGAGAATCACCACACCATGACCTTGGAAATCACACCCATCTCGCGAACCATTTAACGATAAGGATTTTTCAGTCCATTGATCTTTTCTTTTAATTTTATTTTAATTTTTACACTCTTTTTCTTTATCTTTCTTGTCTTTAAATACATAATTAGTATATTTTGAATTATTCTTATTATTTCCTAGCTATTTTTTCACGAGTTACCCAATTGCTTCATCTAGCGTAGTGATTGTTAGCGGCCACCATACCACCACCAGAGACGCCTCCTCCAACTTATCTTTTACCTCCGAATCAATTTTCTACACTGCCAACTCAAGGAATCCATCCAAAATTCAGGAAGTTTCACTTTTCCCTATCTCTTATGATTTCATGCTATTAATCTCTAGATATATATCTTTGTATATTGAAGGCAATGTACATCTTAAGTGTGGGGGGTAAATTTTATTCTGAAAAGTTCCTAACTTTTTGCATTATTCTTAAATACCTGAATTATGGCTTGTTCTTAAGGAATTTCCTCATATTACTATTAGAATGAAATTTCCTTTGATTCATGATTTTTATTGATATGTTTTGGATTAAGTCATTGATAATTGTGCAGTGATAATTTAAACTTTAGGAGACTAGAGAATCAAGCATGATGAGTCTATTTTCAAGAATTAAAAATTTGTTAGGTTGTCTACCTGAATCTAATTATTACCTTGAAGTTTGAAATTTATAAGGTTGATATCAAAAACCCACAATTCTTGTGAGATCTTGAGCCTTTTAGAGCATACATTCTTTCGTGCTCACTTTTTTGATTATGAGTGTGTCAACATTGAATTGTTCTTCTAGAACTTTCTTTGATTATACATGTCGAGACCACACTTTTGATTTGATATACTGAAATGATAAAGGCACCTAGGTTTTAACCCACTTACTCCCAAAAAGCCTACCTTCATGTTTAACCCTTAGTAAACCCCTTTGATCCTAACAACCCTTTCATTGATTTACCCTCAATATTAACCAAAAACCTTTTGTTAAAATCCCTTTAATTAATTTGACCCCTATTCTGTCGAGATCTGATTTGAACGGATTACTTAGCTTAACTATGATTGCCATTTTAGTTGTTAAATTCTTCATTATTACTTGATTTATTCGTAAAAAAATTGGTATTATTTGAAGTATTCTCATTATTAGTTCGGTTTTGGTTGAGCTTATACGTTTAACTTCCACATCTTGAGAAGAAGCTCGTGTTATGAAATTTTAATTGATGTAATTATTCAAGTCTTAGTTCATCTTTCTAGTTAGGTAATTTGTCAATTCAGTCTCGATTCTAACCCTTTAATTCAGCTTTTATCCACACCTTTAACCGAAGCCCCGTTACAACCCTTAAAAGACCTTTTGATCTGTGTATCATTTCATTCTATAGTGGTGGAGATTTAATTGTCACGCAAGCTTATGGAATTAGCTTTTCATGTTCAACTTTTGAGTGCTTAATTTTGAACCTTAAAACTTTGAGTGATTTGAGTGAATCTTTAGTGAGGATGTCAACCCTTATCGATTTGAATTAAAGGTAATTATTTAGGTAAGGGGAAACACTTATGTTTTCGTACTTTAAAAAAACTATGACTTTGATTGTTTGAATATTTAGAACCCTTTTGGTTAAATTATCAATGTATAAATTACCTATGAATTATGATGAAACATTATTGATGAAAATTATGAGTTGAGGAAATTTAATTTTAATTGTGAGTTGAGAATTTTTCTTGAGGACAAGCAAATGCTTAAGTGTGGGGGTATTTGATAAACCGTAATATGTACATATTTTAATCCTATATTTAGCATACTTTTGGATGATTTATCCCCTGAATTGTGGACTTTGATGCTCCTAATACTTTAATTTCATGGTCTATACCTAGAGAGCATCGGAGGATGGAAAGAATGAGAAACGGGCCAAAAACGAAGAAAATGGGCCAAAGTAAGAAGTTCACACGGCCTGGAGATAACCATACGACCGTGCCACTTTAGTAGACCCGAACACGACCTGAGCTCGATTCACACGGTCGTGCCACACGGGCGTGTCCCTACCGTGATTCGTTTTAATTCCATTCGGATTATGTTACTTAGTGGCCAAGAAAGACATTCCAAAAGCCTATATAATGATAAATCGTAATATATACATATTTTAATCCCAGATTTAGCTTACTTTTGGATGATTTATTCCCTGGATTGTGGAATTTGGTGCTCTTAATCTTTTAATTTGATCTTTTGTACTTAGGAGAGCACCGGAGGATGAAAAGAAAAAAAATTGGCCAAAAACGGAGTAAATAGGCCAAAATACGAAATTGACTTGGCCTGGGCCTGAGCCACACGATCGTGCCTCTTTAGCAGACCTGAACACGGCCTGGCCTCGACTTACACGGACGTGTGCCACGGGCGTGTCCCTGACGTGACCTGTTTTAATTCTATTTGGAATAGGGTACTTAGAGGCAAAGGAAGCCATTCCAAAAGCCTATATAAACACCTTAGAGGCCAACCTTCAAGGGGCGTCCAGGTAGGCTAAGGAGCCAAGCTAGAGAGGCCAGAATTGTGAGATTTACTTGAAGAAAGCCAGTTGATTTATCTCAAGAAGCCGGAATCATACTCAAGACGGAAGATCTTCCCTTCAATTTCCTTCAGGGGGTTTTAGGGTTTTTCTTATGTTTTGTTTTATATTTTCTTCTAAAATGTATTCTTTTATTATTATGAACTAAACCCTCAAATACCTGAGGGGGATGAAACCTAAGACGAATCTTGTTATTATTTTCTGAACTATATGATAAATACTTGATTTGTTCTTAATTATGTGTTCTTAATTCTTGTTTTGATATTTCAGGATATTGATTCAAGTATTGATGTGCTTAGGCAGAGGAGGAATATTCCCTGTTTAAGAGTAGATCTAGTATAATGAAGCGGAGTTGATCGCAACCCTAGAGATAGGATGACGAAAATCTGCCGGATTAGGGTCAAACCTAATATGAGAGTCCATAGATCGAGTTAATGCATTCTAGGGGTTTTAATTAGAAAGAGATTTCAATTAATCAACCTAGGGTTAGACGTTAGTGGCCTCGAGAAAGGTATTAATATAAATTAGGGAATTCTACGGATCAAGTCAAGTGAATAAATCGTCTGGTTCAGAGTTAAATAACAAGTGAAGTCTAGGTGGATTCTTCCTCGGGTATTGTCTTAATTAATTGGTTTTTCCCACAAGTATTTTCCCAAATTCATTCTCTTTGTCTTAACATCTTTAGTTTAGTAGTTAACTAATTTTAGATTAAACAACAATTCCCTTAATTCTTAGGCTGAATAATAAAAAGAAGGTTAATATTAGTACTTTTGGTTCCTTTGGGTTCGACAATTCGGTCTTGCCACTAAACTATACTATTGTTCGATAGGTGCACTTGCCTTATTCGTTGTCATAGTTAGTTTCTAGGCTCGATCATTCTTTTTATAAATTTTAAGACTCTGACACACGACCAATAAACACTTTAAGTGTAACCTAAAAGGGGGAGGCCGAAGGGCGAAGCCAGAGAGGGCCGAATTATGGGATTTACTCGAAGACGGCTAGTTGATCCATCTCAAGAAGCCGGAATCATACTCAAGACGGATGATCTTCCCTTCAATTTCCTTCAGGGGGTTTTAGGGTTTTTCTCATGTTTTGTTTTATATTTTCTTCTGAGATGTATTCTTTTATAAGCATGAACTAAACCCTTCAAATACTTGAGGAGGATGGAACGTAAGACGGATCTTGTTATTTTTTTCTTAACTGTATGATAAATACTTGATTTGTTCTTAATTATGTGTTCTTAATTCTTGCTTTGATATTTCAGGATATTGATTCAAGTATTGGTGTGCTTAGGCAGTGGAGCAAAAGTCCCTGTTAAGAGTATATCTAGCATAGTTAAGCGAAGTTGATCGCACTCCTAGAGATAGGACGACGAAAATCTGCCGGATTAGGGTCAAACCTAATATGGGAGTCCATAGATCGAGTTAATGCAACTCTAGGGGTTTTAATTAGAAAGAGATTTCAATTAATCAATCTAGGGTTAGACATTAGTAGCCTCGAGAGAGGTATTAATGTAAATTAGGGAATCCTACGGATCAAGTCAAATGAATAAATCATCTGGTTCAGAGTTAGATAACAAGTGAAGTCTAGGTATATTCTTCCTCGGGTATTGTCTTAATCAATTGGTTTTCCCAAAAGTATTTCTCCAATTCATTCTCGGTGTCTTAGCATCTTTAGCTTAGTAAGTAGTTAGTTTTAGATTAAACAACAATTCCTTTAATTCTTAGGCTAAATAATAAAAAATAGTAATTACTAGTACTCTTGGTCCTTGAGGATACGATATTTCCGGTCTTGCCATAGCTATACTACCAAACGATAGGTGCGCTTGCCTTATTCGTTGTCTTAGTTAGTTTGGACACGATCAATTACACCATTCAAGAATACCTTCCTGCTCAACATAATCTGCATAAAAAATTTGCTAGTTTTGACACCGGACTTTATATCCCAATTTACAACCTCAACAGAAAAGTATGAGCAATTGTAATGTTGAGATTATTCCAAAATGCAAGATCAATGGATATAAATTCACCTACCGTACTAGGTTTGATGAGACTTCCCCAAACCCTAACTGCATAGAAGCAACAACGAAGAACATGACTCGCATATTCCTTTAAGCTAGGACAAAAATTGCATGTATCACTATTTGCCATATGCCTTTTAACCTTTTCATTTTTGGTCAAGGTTTCTCCCTTGAAGCTAGCCACAAAAACGTTTGTATCTACTGCAAACCATTATACTTCCACATTGCTTTCCATAACAAATCCCTTTCTGTATGGACTGGGTTCAAAGATAAGTAGGAAAATCTTACACAAAATCCTTCGAGGGTTTCATTTCCAACCTAGTGTATCATTAACATCATTTTCTAGAGGTGGGGAAATTGATGCAATAGTGTTAATGACATTAGATGAGATTAAGTACAAGAAGCAGGGTCGATCCCATTCACCATGGCTACAACTGGTGTAAATTGAGGCACATCCAAGTTATTTTGCTTCAAATAACTTATTAGAGGCCCATGATTTGGTATCCAATTATCTTTCCAGAATTCAAAATTTCTTCCATTACCAATTTTCTAATTATACCATCATGTACATACTTTCAAGCCTTACAAATCCCCATCCAAAGGCGAGAGCAATTACAACTTTCAAAACGACAGGTTAAGTGCCTTCCCATTTATATTTAAAGTGTAGTACTTGAACCCATAATTTGGATTTTGATTTTGACCCTCTATAACATTTATAATCATAACTATGAAGTATTCTCTTTATTAAATTAGTTTTTTATAAGATTATTTTGTCTCTGTTGAGATCTAGTGCCCTTAGGTAGTTTTTTTTTCATATATACTTGTAATTTTTCAAATAGGTTGGTTTCATATAATTCATCATTCACATTAATATCGTTTGTATTTATCCTCAACGATTTTTGCATGCAAAGCAAAATAAACAAACAAATATTGGCTTATTGGTTACTTAATGTTTAACTAATATTAAGTTGCATTATGTGACCAGATCTAATGCAAGAAGATAACTTATAGTAGTAGGTAATTTAAATGGTCCACAATCTAATTGGAATTGATAAAATTGATAAAAGAACTTGTAATTTTTTCATATATACTAATATAATTTATCTTCTCGCATTATAATTCATAGTTCAATAAAGGGTAAATGATATTCTCTCATTGGCATTACATGGTAGATGAAAAAGTAACGTGGCCATGAGCCATTTGTCTTAGGATGAATGATTTAATTACTATGTATTAGCAATTACTTTTTCATGAAGGAAAACATAATGGTTAGCATAAGATAAAATAATACCATTTTGGGCGAACAGATTTAACCTAAAGTGATTAAGGATATGCCATAAGGGTAACACATATATGACAAGGCTATTGGATGAGCAATTGATTAGTAGCTTTCATAATGATATATAGTAAGAAGAGCCTAGTTATGGGACTTTGGTAGAATGACTCTATGGTTAAATAACATTGTAATTAATATATGAAGAATTAAAACTTAATTACAAATTATTTGAATTGATGAGATGAAAATATGAAAATGACGAATTAGAGAAGCAGATTGCATCTATCGCTATGCATAGTGTATGCATTTTCTTGCTATGAGCAAAAGATGACTTTGAGATTAAATTAGTTTTTTTCTAATTATTATTTAATTTATTGTAATTAAATAATTAAAGTTCAAAGTAAAATTTAAATTAATTAGTTATCACAATTTTGTCGAACAAGGAAATTAAATTAATTTTAGTAGGTAAAATTGTCATGACTTTGACAAAATTAGAATTGGGTTGAAAAATAATTTAATTATAAAATAAAATAAAATAAATTAATTTTAATTAAATAAATAAAAAATATTTTGGAAATAAAAAATTGGTTATTGAGTTGGTTAAATTATATAAGTTGGTTAAAGGTCCAATTAACACATATAATTGTACCTCAATGTACAAAGCCTAATGAGCCTATTTGATAAGTGATGGGTGGCAAACCCTAGTCTGAGAGGGGTTGTCATTGCTCGTGTAATATCCCGTTTTTCAGTGGTGATGGAAATAGTGGCTTCAGAACTACAAATCTAATATGAGAAGTCGTATTATATATTTTTATTATTTATTATTAATTTTAATGGGGTTACATGAGAGTCATGTTAAATTTTGGTTAAGAAATATTACGTTTAGTTAGTTAATTACGTGAAAAGGATTAAATCGTAAAAGGTGAAAATTTGCTAGTTATTGATTTTGTTTAACATATTGGTTTAAATTTTGAATGTAGGAGGCTTTACGTTATAATTAGACCATAAAATTTTATTATGGACGATTATGGTTAGATAAATTAAGTTTTTCATGAATTGATTTAAGGGTATTATGGTAATTAAGTAATTAAAACATAAACAAATGAAATAAACAAGTTATTGATAATACTAGAAAAAACATATGTTTTCTCCCTACTTATTGGTTAATTTGTCCCCATTTAGTTATCTTTAGCACATATTTTAGCATTTTCAGTTCAATAAATTGCATTTTATAACTCATTGGATCTTAACCTATTAATCCTTAATTTTTTCATGTTTTGGTACTGATGTCGCTGCATGAGTATTTTTAGATTGCGCCCAGAATTATTACGTACTTGACAGCTGCCCGGATAAGAACAAAAATGTGTGAGCTGTCCAGTTTGGTACAACTAACTTGTACGTATAGAGGCAGTATGATTCTAAGGAAAGGACACTTATGTTATTTGGATAAATATTAATATTCACGTGAAAAGAAAAAAGAGGGAGAGGCTTTTTTGGGGGGGTATTATCTTCTTTAACCTATCTTTTGATGCTTTTCGGCTATGGTGGCTTAAGCCTCTTAAGGGTGAACTGACGTGAAAGGGACGCGGATTAGCTTCTGAAGAGGAGCCCCGAGTGCGAAACAAGAGGGAATTGAGATATTCAAGTCGAGATTGTCTAGGAATAGTATTCTCCACTTGTTTTATTTATATTTCTTTTCTACACGATTGTGATTACTTTCAATTTTATGTTTATACAGAAGTACAGATGATTTTGGGTTAAATGTTATTTTATTCAATATTGCTTCTACAGTTTAATCTTTGGGTTTGAATGTTTTTAGCATGGAAGTGTTATTGCGGTTACTGACACTAGAAAGTGCAGCGACAATTCAAGCTAACAAGCATGACAGTGGAAGTTGCTTGAGGATTAGAGGAATATAATCCACTTGTTCTTAATAGTGTTCCATTGCAATCATTGGAAGGTGTGGTTAATGTGCATTTTAAATCTTAGATTAAGTATAGAAGTTAAGCTTGGTAAGATATTCATTGCAATTTAATGCATCAATAATTACTTATCCTTTTATATCTTGTGAACACTTAGTATTCTATTGAATATTCACATTGGGGATCCCAGTTTACCATTATCATATTTTATCTTATTGTTTTCAAATTATTGCTTCGACAACTACTCTCACAGTTTATCTCGTTTCTCTCTATTTATTGCACTAACATTGATAGACAAAAGACAACCATCCTCGTGGGATCGATATCCGATAGACTCATATCTATCTACTATACTTGCATCGACATTGTACGCTTGCACATTATTACTGTGACGTTAAACAGCCGATCAATTTTTGGGGTCATTGCCGGGAATGACGTTTTTTTAATGTTTATTTTTGTTTGTTTTTATTTCATAATATTTAGTTGTTACTAACTTGTTTTCTTTTTTTCGTTGTAACGACCCAAATTTGGGCCTAGTAGAATTGGGCTTATTGGGCCTTGACCAGGGGAGCGTTTAAAATTTTCGGGAACAAGAGAACGGCACTAATGCAAGTTTGACCTATTAGGTGAGTGATTTTGGAAGGTTAGGGGGCTTCTATGAAGTCCCGGGATCAAACTTGGGCTTTAGGAAAATTTTAGTTTTAGGTGAATAAAACCCTGGGAGTTAGTAAGTAGGCTTTAAGAATAAAATGTGGAGAAAAATGACGCAAAAGGAGTTGTGGTCTAGTGGCAAATGGCGCCACATGTGGGACAAGGAAGTGACGCCACACAAGGAAGCAAGGGGTCCAAGGTTCAAGTCTTGGCGTTTACATTTCATTTTGATTTATTTTTTAAGTGAATTTAGACGTTGGCCCATAGACTTATATTTAGTTGCGCATGATATTAGACACAAGAGGAGCTTGTGGCCTAGTGGCTAGCGGCGTGGATTAAGTTACAAGGGAGCCTGAGTTCGAATCACATCGCAAGCAAAAAAGGATATTTATTTTGCTAAGTTGGGACGGCCAGAGTTTGTGTTGGAATTAAACTCTGCTGAAGGAGGGAGAGAAGAGTAAGCATACTTGGGTTGGCGTTTGGGCATACGAGTATTCGGAGCGCGGATCAACTTCAGATTTCTATCAGGTGTGTATTTCGCTACTCACTAGGCGTGAAATGGCAAATGCCGAAATGCCGGTCACACGGCGATGGTAGCCACACGAGCGTGCGAGCGCATCTGTGGGAGCTTCGACGCGATAGTTGAGGCCACCATGAGTATTCTTGTGGGTTAATGCTGTTTGGTCCAAGATGGGTCGAAAGGGGCCCAATGGGCCCGTGGGCCCATATGAATAGGTTGTATGATTGTGTAGTAGATATTGAACTGGTCTATGTGAATCTCCTATCTGTGGCTAGATTTGGGTTAAATGGGCCACACGAGCGTGTGGGCCCATTTGGGCCGAGAATGGGCCCTAGGCCCATTCGCATCGTTATATCTGTTTAGAATACCTTGATTTATGAAATTACTGAAATTCCCTTGGTTTACAAATTACTGAAATACCCTTGTATTGCAAAATTACCGAAATACCCTTAATTTGTAAAATTACCGAAATACCCCTGATTCGTAAATTACCAAAATACCTATAATTTGTAAAATTTTCGAAATACCCCTGGTTTGCAAAATTACCGAAATACCCTCAGATTACAAAATTACCAAAATACCCCTGATTTGTGAAATTACCGAAATACCTCTGGTTTACAGAATTACCAGAATACCCCAGTTTGCAAAATTACCAAAATACCCCTGGTTTGCAAAATTACTAAAATACCTTCTATGGGTAAATTTATCGAAATACCCTCTATGGGTAAAGTTACCGAAATACCCTTTATGGGTAAAGTTACCGAAATACCCTCGACGGGTAAAATTACCGAGATGCCCTTACGAGATTAAATAACCGTTTTACCCCTAACCGGTTAAATGACCGTTGTACCCTCGTGGTAGTACTAGTGTTGTATGTGTTAATTGTATGATTGATTACGTTTGAGATGCACTGCATACATGGATTAGTTATGAGTAGAATTACCGAATTACCCCCGTAGGGTAGGATTACCAGAATACCCTTATAGGGTAAAATGATTGACTTGTGCTATGATTTGACCGATTTGACTGTGATTGTATGACTGTGTTTTAACCGACTTGACTGTGGGTGTCTGTCTGATTTGCTGTTAATATGTGTTGAAATGACTGTTACTAAGCATGGCCATTTTGCATACACGTGTAATGATTGAGCATGACATACAGGACATGTTGCATGGGTTGGGTTTGATGATTGGAGGAAGTACCGTTTTAGTGGCTCTGCCACATACCGTTCTGGTAGCTCTGCCACATACCGTTTGAGTGGCATCGCCACATACCGTTTTAGTGGCTCAGCCACATATACCGTGATTAGCAGCTTGACTGCAATATTAGTGAGGTCTGGCTGGGTGGGTTGACATGGTCCCCACATGGTGTGATTGGTTAGTACGGGTGGAGAGTTAGTCGACTGGTAGGATTGGGGTGGGTTCATATCCATTGCATTGTTTTGATTTGGGGCTTTGGCCCAGCTTGCTACCGAATAGGGCTTAGGCCCAGACTGATACCGTAAAGGCTCAGGCCCAAACCGTGACCGTAAGGGCTCAGGCCCAAATTGTGACCGTATAGGGGATTACACACTGAGTTCTCGTAACTCACCCTTTCTTTTAACTGTGCAGGTAATCCCCAGCCTTAGAGGATTTGGAGCTGCGGAGGACTCTGAGGTGGCCACACGTTGGATATGGTTTAAAGATTAAACTTAGCGATTTTAGTTTAATTTAGTTATTTTAAATTATTGTGTTAATAAGTTTGTAATAAGGTCATTGGTTTTTTTTGTTTTGTTTTAACTCTTATTTGGTGTTTCTTTACATTACAAACTGCTAGTCTATTAAACACGGGTTTTTCCAAAGCAACTGTTGTTTTTCAAAATATCATGTTTCCGCAACTGTTTTAAATTAAGCTTCTGCATCAAACAAGGTTTTAAAGATAATAATGTTTTACAAGTGAATGGCTTTAATAAACTACGTTTGAAAATAATAGTGTGTTCGCAAAGGAAACAACTTTAAGCAATTTTATTTGTTAAGCGACGAAACTCGGGGTTTTCCATTGATAAAAAGATTTTTAAATTGAGGAAAGGTTTTTAAAGATCGTATGGTTTTATACAACCTTTTGATGTGACGTGCCAGATCCGGGCCTAACTTCTAGGCCGGGTTTGGGGTGTTACAGTCGTTATTTTCACATTTTATTTTAGGTGTTGTATGACCAAAGCAATTTAGAGTTTATTGCCGATTTTGATCTAGAAATTAAAAGAATCGTTCGGAGGAGACTTTAAAAACAAAGGAATATGGCTTTACCAAGAAACTATGAAGTCATGCCCCGATGCATCACCAAAATGCTCATGAACCACTGTTGTTGCAAGACGCTCAAATGCAAAACAGGACTATACGAGATTTTGGAGTACCTATCTTGGATAACTAACAACCGGGAGTTGTTATGCCAGCAATCCAAGCTAGAAATTTTGAACTCAAGCCAATAATGTTTCAATGCTAAATTTTAATGGACAATATGCTGGACCGCCACATGAAGATGTACGAGGACATATTAAATCATTTTTATTGATTTGTGCTTCCTTTAGTCAACAAGACATTCCTAATGACGCTTTGAAGATGCAATTATTTCCTTATTTCTTGTAGGGAAGAGCTCGTACTTGGTTTCTTAGGCTGCCTACTGGATCAATTACTTCTTGAAATGCACTAGCAACACAATTTATTTTGCTATTTAACCCGCTGACAATGAATGCTGGTCTCTGAAATGAGATATTACAACTTATCATCAGCTGGATATGAGAATATTCACTTCACATGGGAACGTTATAAATCTTTTCTTCGACGTTGTCCCAAGCACGACATTCAACAAGAAATACAAATTGAGATTTTCTATAATAGGCTGAATTCACACAAGAGGAATTTTGTCAACGCATCAGCCAATTGTCCTTTGCTAGGTTGTACTTATAATTATGCTATAGGAATTTTTGAGAGAATCACTTAGAATGATTATTAATATCCTATCTCTAGAGCTGCACAAGAAAAAGCTACCCTGGGAGTTATTGAATTGGACGTAATATCTGCACTTAGTGCTCAAGTTTCTTCTCTTGCAAATCTGATAAAAAAATATACAAGGGACTAGTGACGTTGCACCTATACAAGTCGTTCAACAAGTTGATGTTCCTACCTTTTTTTGTGAGATTTGCAGTGACAACTACAGCTATGAAGATTGTCCAACACATGCAGAGAATGCCTTTTATGTCAGTACCATCTACAACAATTCCTATGGCACCTTTTATAATAATTCTTCCCGTAATCAACAGTTTCGAGAAACTCAAAATGCTGGAAAAAATGCTACGACATTCCGATATGGGAACATATCTACTCAAGGAAATTATAATTCAAGATAAAGAAATTACAATCAATAACAGCAGAACTGCAATCAACACACTTTGATGCATCCACACCAGAATTAGACGCAGCCACAAACTCTTCAATGCTGAATCAGCATTGTCAAGAACATCGACCACAACAGTACACGCAAGCTTCTCCTTCCGACCCGTTAACAGCTCTTGAGGCTTTAATCCGGGAGCATATGACTTGCACAGAAGCTATTGTACAATGAATTCATCTTCTATTCAGGCACTGGAGGCACAATTAGGACAACTTACTTCGAATTTGAATACTCGACCACCGGGCATACTACCTAGTGACACGAAAAATCCCAGTCTGAGGGGGAAAGAACACTGCAAGACTATCACTCTTAGGAGTGGTAAAAAAACTTGCGAGCTGTCTACAGACTCTATTGTAGCACCTTAAGATACTGGTGAAATAATCCCTAGTGAGAAGGTTGAATCTGAAGAGCTTGTCCATGTACCAAGCAAATAAGTCCCACAAATTGTCACTCATATGCCTAATATTCGAATCTCAAAACTTTTAACACAATCAAAGGTTTCGGCATAATCAGATGTATCTCCACCTTTACCTTTTCCATAAAAATTCAGGGAAAATAAGCAGGATAAGCAGTAGCAACAGTTCCTAAACACACTGAAGCAACTTCAGGTCAATATTCCTTTAGCAGACGCTTTTTTGAAAATTCTAAATTATGGGAAATTTATAAAGGAGCTCTTGTCCAATAAGAATAAGCTCAGTGATATGGAAACTATTGCACTCACAGAAGGATGTAGTGCTGTTTTGGCAAATAAGTTGCCCCCCAAAATGAAAGATCCTAGGAGCTTTGCTATCCCATGTTCAATTGGCAACCGTTATTTGGGTAGGGCTTTATGTGACTTGGGAGCTAGCATCAACCTAATGCCACAATCTACTTTCAAAAAGTTGGGAATTGGTCACATGAAACCTAGTGCAGTGACATTGTAACTAGTTGATCTATCATTGGCTCAATCTGAAGGGAAAATCAAAGATATCTTAGTTTGTATGGATAAATTTATTTTTTCGGCTGATTGTATCATACTTGACTGCGAGGCAGACGAGGAGGTTCCCATAATCTTAGGACAACCATTTTTAGCCACCAGGCGAACTATAATTAATGTTTACAAAGGTGAACTGACCATGGGATTCAATATTTTTGAATCTATTTAATGCAATGATAAAGAAGAATGCCATACTATCGATGTGCTAGATGATCTAATTGAGGAAGAATTCAATGGCCAAAGCATAACACTTTATGAGGAGTTTGCAGTGACATCTAATGATGAATTCTTAGATAATTGTGACAGCATGGTTGAAGCTAATAATATTGAACTTACGCATGAATGGCAGATTGAATCCTTAGACTTAGTTAATAGAATAGCTTAAAATTTCAAGCCATCTATCGACGAAGCTTCTACTTTGGAAAACCACTACCTACTCATCTTAAATACGTCTTTCTTAGTGATAACAATACTCTTCCGGTTATTGTCTCTGCAACACTAGATGTAACTCAAGTAGAGATATTAGTCCATATTCTTAAGCAGCATAAATGAGCTATTGCTTGGAGTATTATCGATATTCGAGGCATTAGTCCACCTTTTAGCATGCACAAGATCAAGTTGGAAGATGAAGGCAAACAATTAATTGATCAAGAAAGAATATTAAACAAGAAGATGAAGAAAGTTGTTTAAGAAGATGAAGAAAGTTATTTACCTTATTTCTGATAGCAATTTGGTAAGTCTAGTGCAATGCGTTCCTAAAAAGAGTTGCATCACTATGGTTAACAACGATAAAGTCGAATTAATTCCTATACGCATTCCTACAGGATGGCGAGTCTATATGGATTATCGTAAACTTAATGCTGCGAAAAGGAAAGACCACTTCCTACTTCCTTTCATTGACCAAATGTTGGACAAGCTTCCTGGAAAAGCCTATTACTATTTCTTAGACGGATATTCTAGGGACAATCAAATTGCTATTGCACCGGAGGATCAAGAGAAAACAACTTTCACTTATCCCTTTGGTACTTTTTCTTTTCGATGTATGCCTTTCAGTCTTTGCAACACACCAGCCACATTTCAAAGGTAATTGATGGTAATATTCTCGGATATGATTGAAGATTCTTTAGAGGTTTTTATAGATGATTTCTCAGTCTATGGGAATAATTTTGATCATTGCGCTGACAATTTGGATAAAGTATTGCAGCAATGTAAAGACACACATCTTGTTCTAAATTGGGAAAAATGCCATTTCATGGCAACTAAAGGCATTGTGTTAGGCCATCGCATCTTTAGTCAAGGTATTGAAGTAAACAAATTTAAAGTGGAAATCATTGAGAATTTACCTCCACGGACAAATGTGAAAGGTATTCGCATTTTTCTTGAGCATTCAGGGTTTTACAGAAGATTTATTAGAGATTTATCGAAAATTGCAAAACCCTTATGCTCATTACTGAAACGTAATAGAAAATTCCTCTTTGAAGATGCATGTCTGGATGCATTTATTCAATTAAAGAAGTAGCTAGTAAATGCTCCCATTGTTATTGCATCAAATTGGTCTCAACCTTTTGAAGTTATGTGCGATACAAGCGATTTTGTTGTGGGTGTTGTTTTAGGACAAAGCAAGGGAAAAATGTTTCATGCCATCTATTATTCTAGAAAAACTCTTACACAAGCTCAAATCAATTATACCACTACAGAGAAAGAATTGTTGGCTGTAGACTTTGCTTTCGACAAGTTTCGTTCTTATCTTGTCGACGTAAAGGTTACCGTATTTACTGATTACTCAGTGTTAAGATATATTTTTTGTGAAGAAGGATGTAAAACCAAGACTGATACGCTGGATCTTACTGTTGCAAGAAGTCAACATCGAGATAAAACACCATAAAGGTTCATATAATCAAGCTGCAGACCATCTGTCTTGATTGGAAGTTGGCAACAAAGATGGAAACATACTTCAAATTGTCGACGTATTCCCAGATGAGAAGTTATTTGCTGTAGATGCAGCCTCTTGGTATGCGGATTTGGTTAATTATATAGTGTGTGGAAAACTCTCATTGGGTGTCACAGGCCATAAAAAAGAAAGATTTCTCAGTGAAGTAGTGAAGTATCATTGGAACGTGCTGTATTTATTCAAGGTATGCAATGAGAACATCATTTGGCATTGTGTTCCGGAAGAGCAGATGCTTTCAATCTTGAAGAACTGTCATGATGCTCCTTATGGAGGTCATTTCGATGTCATGCGAATTGATGCTAAGGTTCTCTAATCAGGATTCTACTGACCTTTATTTTTCAAATACGCCCACAATTTTGTGAATCAATGCGATAAGTGTTAGTGCACTGGTTCTATATCCCGATTCAATGAAATGTTGTAGTAGCCAATTATGAAGGTTAAATTGTTCGATGTTTAGGGTATGGATTTTATGGGACCATTTCCAAGTTCATTTGGAAATCTTTATATATCAGTAGCTGTTGAGTACGTCTCGAAGGGGGTTGAAGCTGTTGCAATCCAAAAGGATGATGCAAAGATAGTGCTTAAATTTTTTCACAAGTATATACTCACCTGCTTTGGCATACCAAAGGCATTGATTAGTGATCAGGGTACAAACTTTCATTGTAACCAAGTGGTAGCTGCACTACTTATCATAGAATGGTTACTACTTATCATCCGCAAACTAATGGACAAGCTAGAGTATCGAATCGACAAATTAAAAACATTCTTGAGAAGGTTGTGAACCCTTCGAGGAAATATCGGTCTTCCAGACTTGATGACGCTTTAAGGGCATTACAAACAGTATACAAAACTCCATTAGGGATGTCACCGTATCAATTAGTTTTTAGGAAAGCATGTCATTTGTCAGTTGAATTAGAGCACAAAATAATGTGGGCAATTAAGTAAGTGAACAAGGATTATGAAGCTACTGGAAAGAAAAGGCTGTTGGATATCACTGAACTAGAGGAGATTAGGCGAAATGCCTATGAAAACGCTGCAATTTACAAAGAAAAAGACCAAATGATGGCATGACAGAATTACTTTACAGTGAGAATTTATCGCAGGTTAACAAGTTTTATTATTCAATTCTAAACTAAAACTGCATCCGGGTGAATTGCACTCTCGTTGATCTGGACCTTTCGAAGTTGTCGAAGTATTCCTTCATGGTGCGGTCACAATCAGAGATTTACATGATGGACACCAATTCAAAATGAATGGCCAACGATTGAAACATTATTTTGGGAATATTGATCAAAATCAGGCAGAAACCATTAAATTGGTCAAAATTTTTTTAATTTTTATTAAATTTATCATTATTTTATTTTATTATTTTTGTTCAAGTTTGTTTTACTTCTTTCTTTTTTTTTGCAGAATAAATAGGTACCATTGTTGACGCACTTGGGTTTTATTGTCAACACAATTTGTACTATTGTACTGTCACTTATGACTCATCAAGAATGAGGGCATATCAGAACATTGTCACTGCACCCGAGTTTGTGGGTGCAACTACTGATAATATGGAGCGAAATGGAGCTAGACCGGTGAAAGCTGCAGAGGAAGTAGCTAATGATGCCGGGGCAAAGCTGAAACCTGGAGAGCGATCTGAGGACCGTAAGAAGCCTAAAGAAAAGAAGAAAAAGCGCTCCAAAAACAAAAAATGCAAGGAGGAGAAAAGGATGAGGAAGAAGAAACATCGTGTAGCCACATTGATGGCCGAGGAAAACTGAGTTAGCTTATTTTAAGTTTTAGCTATAGTATTCATGCATTGCATATAGTTGTAATTTTCATTTTGTCAGTGCACATTGCCGTTGCATTTTTTATTGTCATTGCATTTTAATGTTAGTGCATTGGGGACAATGCAAACTTTAAGTTTGGAGGAATGAATATTGGGTTTGGAAATACACCCACATTTCAATTTTTTTTAGTTTAATGAAGCATGCAAGGTTTATTTGTGGGTAATGCAAATGTGTTTGAAATTTTTTGTTACATTCGATGCTTTATTCTTGAATAATGTGAATTATCAAATAATGAGTTGGATAAATTTGACTGAATGTTGTATCTTCAATTCTTTAATGAATGATTTAGGTTGCATTGGTAATGGATGACTAGTAGCATTCCTTGAATCTTGAATGAATCTACCTTTTACAACTACTTATATATATATAGTTTTGAATAAGAGACACTCCAAAGTGGGTGTTTTGTGAAATGTTAAAGAGGGAACACTCCAATGCAAGCGTTAGAAAAATGAATCTGGCTAAAGGTTGTCACTGCATGAATGTGTGTCGACGTAATTATGTACTCTCTAGGGGTTTGTTGCACTCCATCGTTACTTTTCAAGAAAAAGGGTACAGTAATGCAACGATATCCCTTATTCACAAAAAAAGATAAATATTGTACAATAAATGTTGTATTGGTAGATAGAATTTAGGATTTAAAGCATGATGTTGGTTTTGATGAAGTTGCAATCTTATTCATTCATACTTATATATTTTCGATGAAATTTTCTATCATCTGAATGTGACTCATTCATTGGGATTTTAGGTGATTCAAATTACTAGAATGATCATTTGCCTTAGTGAATTCTTGTGTAGCCTTGCTAGTTTCTCTTTTACTTGAGGACAGGTAAAAACTCAAGTTTGGGGGTGTGATAGTACTAGAAAGAACATATGTTTTGTCCCTACTTATTGGTTAATTTGTCCCTATTTATTATCTTTAGCACATATTTTAACATTTTCAGTTTAGTAAATTGCATTTTATAACTCAGTGGATCTTAACCTATTTATCCTTAATTCTGTCATGTTTTGATGCGATGTCATTTGCATGAGTATTTCAGTTTGCGCCTGAATTGTCGTCGCTTTTTGTGACTACCCAAATAAGAACAAAAATATGTAAGCTATCCAGCTGGTACAACTAACGTGTACATATAGAGGCAGCATGATTCTGATGAAAGGACACCTGTGCTATTTTGATAAATATTAATATTCATGTGAAAAGAAAAAGATGGGGAGGCTTTTTTGGGGGGTATTATCTTTTTCAACCTATCTTTTGATGATTTTTGGCTATGGAGGCTTAAGCCTCCTACGAGTGAATCGATGTGTAGATCAGCTTCTGAAGATGAGCCTTGAGTGTGAAACAAGAGGGAATGGAGAGATTCAAGTTAAGATTGTCTAGGAATAGTATTCTCCACCTGTTTCTTTTATATTTCTTTTCTACGCGATTGTGATTACTTTCTATTTCATGTTTGTACGGAAGTACACATGATTTCTAGGTTAAATGTTATTTTATTTAATCTTGCTTCTACTATTTAATCTTTGGGTTTGAATGTTTTTAGCCTGAAAGTGTTATTGCGGTTACTGATACTGGAAAGTGTAACGACAGTTTAAGCTAACAAGCATGACAACGGAAGTTGCTTGAGGATTAGAGGAATTTAATCCACTTGTTCTTAATAGTTTCCCATTTCCATCATCGAAAGGTGTGCTTAATGTGCATGTTTAAGTCTTAGATTAAATATAGAAGTTAAGCTTGATAAGATATTCCTTGCAATTTAATGCATCGACAATCACCTATCCTTTTATACATTGTGAACACTTAGTATTCTGTTGAATATTCACCTTGGGGATCCCATTTTATCATTATGATATTTTATCTTATTGTTTTCAAGATATTGCTTCGACAACTACTCTCACATTTTATCTCTTTTCTCTCTATTTGTTGTACTAACATTGATAGACAAAAGACAACCATCCTCATGGGATCGATATCTGACAGACTCATATCTTTCTATTATACTTGCATCGATAGTGTACGCTTGCGCATTATTGCTGTGACGTTAAAAAGCTGATCGTTTATCATCTTTATTTTAGGTGTTTTGCCGATTTTAAGGGAAGAAAGGAAGCTATGGAAGTAGCTTGAATGTTTAGTTCTTTAAGGTCTTTACATGTAAGCCATAGAAGTTTAGGTTATTAATTTTGATATGTTTTAAGTGTATGTTTTGATTGTTTTGGTCATGGGATGGTTTGTGTCTTAAGTATAACTTCTTAGGAAACTTTTGGCTTTATTTTAGCTTGTTTAAGGGGTTAATTTGGAAGCACGTGGCCTGAGACACGGGCTATCACACGGAAGTGTGCCGCACATGGTCACCTCACACAGCCGTGTGTGCTCTGTTAGTTTTAGTGCAGGTTTCACACGGTCTGTGACACAGGCTGAGACAGGTCGTGTGTCTCATGTTAGTAGAACATACGGGTTAGCCACAACCTATGACACGGCCATGTGAGCCAAGTTAGTGAATTACACAGTCTATGACACAGGCTGGGACACGACCATGTGTTCTTACTTTTAATTCTCACACGATCTAAGATGTGTCACACGGCATGGTCACAAAGCCGTGTGACCCCTATTTTCTAAATTTTTAAGTTTTTCCTAAAATTTATGTTTTGATTCATTTTGATCCATGATTGCTTTCAAACTAGTTTTAGGGCCCCGTAAACCCGAACTAAGGCCCATGTGAATATTTATTCTATGAATTAATATATGTTTATAGATTAATTGAATATTTTTCTTGAATTAAGAAAAATTTTGCTATTTGGTTTTGTAATACTTTGATCCTTATTCTGACAACGGAGTCGAGATATGAGTGTTACATTTAGTGGTATCAGAGCTACGATTTAGTTGATTCTAGGACTAACGTAGTTGTGTAGAGTCTAGTATATACATGCCACATATACACTGTGATAGCGTGTGTAGGCCTAGTTAACTCGGGCTGTAGCTAACAAAGCTGAAAGTAATGTGTAAGCTTCGAATCCAACAGTAAGCAATAGTGCATCTGTTCCGCAGTTTTTTTGTAATGAAATGAGAAATGTATTTTTTGGTATGATGAACTAGTGGTTTAGTGAATTTAAACAAGCAAACCCTGCAAGTTTGTAACCTCCACCTTCTACTGTGTCTCCTCCAGCACCCATGTGTCCTCAAAATCCTGTACTTGTGTTATTTGACTATCTATGGATAAAGTTTGGAAATGTGGATCTGAAGAATTTAGAGGCAAAGTTTACGATGATTTTGCAAAAGCTAAGTATTGGTTAGTGAATACGAAGAAAGTCTTTGTGGAATTGATCTGCACTCTTGAAGATTGCCTGAGATGTGTAGTTTTGTTACTGAAAGATGAAGAATATTTATGGTGGGACACTTTGAGCATGATGGCATCTAGTGATCATACCAATTAGGATTTCTTTCAAGCATAATTAAAAAAAATATATGTTAGTCGGTTGTTTTTTGATAAGAAAAAGAAATAATTCTTTGAACTAAAAAAAGAAATCATCCGGTTGCTGATTAAGAACAGGAATTTGTGCAGTTAAGCAAGTATGCTCGTAACATAGGGTCAAATGAAGAATAAATGTGTATTAGATTTGAAGATGGCTTGAATGTTGACATACGAATGTCTGTGGTAGCGTTAAAGTTACGTGAATTTGTAGAACTTTCAGAACGTGCTCAAAAAATTGAAGAAATCTGCAAAAGTAAAAGGCAATCTGATGCGAGATCTCAAGAATTTATCAAAAGAGGATCGTCTAAGCCTGCTCAAACATTTCCATCGAAAAAGTTCAAAAGTGAAGCAAATCGATCGACTGCCCTTAAAAATTCACTGACTGAGATAGATCGAGGCAAAGTAATTTGAAGTCTTTTAATTCTCCAGTGGCTAGTGTTGGAAGTGTGAGGAATGTTGAGAAAATTGTCCCTGTTTTTGATGATTGTGGCAAGAGGCATTTTGGGGAATGTTGATCAAAGTTAGGAGCTTGTTTCTGTTGTGGATCTACTGATCATTTGCTTCGTGACTGTCCAAAACGAAAAAATGATTTGGGCAATCAGACAAGCAAGCTTGAAGCAACCTCATAGAGAGGTAGACGACTTGGAAATGGTAGAAATACTACTTTTGGTTGAGGAAAGACTAGTGATACGAATGACCGATTTGAAGTAAGAGCACCAGCCAGAGCGTATACAATTAGAGCTTGTGAGAAAGTTACTACCGCAGATGTTATTGCTGGTACGTTTTCTCTTTTTTATATTAATGTAAATGCATTGATTGATCATGGATCAACTCACTCTTATATATGCACTACATTAGTAGACAAAAAGAATTTGTCTATTGTGTCCGCTGATTACACTGTTAAGGTAACGAATCCACTGGGCCAGTGTGTTTTAGTTAACCAGATCTGTAAATTGTGTCCATTGAAAGTCCAGGGTTATGACTTTCCTACTAGTTTGATGTTGTTACCTTTTGATGATTTTGATCTCATTTTGGGAATGGATTGGTTGTCTGAACATGATGCAATAGTGAGTTGTCGAAGGAAGCAAGTTAGTTTGAAGCATCTGAATGGTGAATTTTTTTGTGTTAGAGCAGATAGGATCGATTGTACTGCAAATGTTATTTCGGCATTGTCAGCTCAAAAATTGATTAGAAAAGGATGTGAAGCTTATTTAGCTTACGTTTTTTATTCGAAAGTGACAAAAAAATCGATCAAGTACCGATAGTCAAAGAATATGTTGATGTTTTGATTTGATAAACCATAATAGTAACATATTTTAATCCCACATTTAGTATGCTTTTGGATGATTTATCCTCTATTTCATATAAAAAGGTGCTCTTAATCCTTTCTTTTCATGCCTTATACCCAGGAAAGCACTCGAGGATAAAAAGAACGAGAAACGGGCCCAAAACAGAGTAAATTAGGCCAAGGAAGAAAATCGACATGGCTTGGACATTAGCCCACACGGCCGTGCCTCATCAAGCAAGTAGAACACGACCTTACCCCAATTCACACGGTCGTGCCTCATTAAAGAAGTTCGAGCACTGCCTGACCACGACCCACACGGGCTTGTGCCATGGCTGTGTCCCTGTCGCTGGAAAAAGCAATTTCATTTGGGAAAGGATACTTGGAGGCAAAGAAACACATTCCAAAGCCTATTCAAACACCTTAGTAGGAATTCTACTTAAATTAGGATACTTAGGGGCCAAGTAAGGCATCACAAAGTCTATATAAACACCCAAGGGGGCAACTTGAAACCGGAGTTCGGCAGAAGCAGGAACGGGCGGTTATTTAGGCCAAAGAGCCAAGTCGGAAAGGTTAGAATTGTGGGAAACACTCGAAGATAGCCAATTGATCCATCTCAAGAAGTCGGAATTCTACTCAAGACGGCAGACCTCTTCTTCAATTCCTTCAGGGAGTTTTAGGGATTTCTTATGTTTTGTTTTATCTTTTCTCTTGAGATGTTTTCTTATTTTGTTGTGAACTAAATCCTTCAGATACCTGAAGGGGATGAAACCTATGATGAATCTTGTTATTGTTTTCTGAATTATATGAAAATACTTAGTTTGTTTTTAATTATGTGAGCTTAGTCCAAATTTAATGTGCTTAGGTGGAGGAGGAATAGACCCTGCATAAGAGCAGATCTAGCATAATTAAGCGGAGTTGATCGCATGCCTAGAGATAGGGTGACGAGATTTTGTCGGATTAGGGTGAAACCTAATATGGGAGTCCACAAGTCGATTTATTGCTATTCTAGGGGGTTATTAAGAGAGAAAGAGATTTCCATTAATTAACCTAGGGTTAGACGTTATTCGTTTCGAGAGAAGGTTTAATATACGTTAGGGAGTCTTACAGATCAAACTAAGTGAATGAATCGTATGGTTCAGGGTTAAATAACAAGTGAAGTCTAGGTGGATTCTTCCTGAGTGTATCGTCTTAATCAACTGAGTTTTTCCTAAAGTTATTTCCCAATTCATCCTTTTTGTCTTTGTGTCTTTAGCTTGGTAGTTAATTTAGATTAGATTAAATCAACTTTACTTTATCTTAGGCTAAATAATAAAAAGAAAGTTAGTATTAGTACTTTTAGTTCCTTTGGGTTCGATAATCCGGTCTTGCCTAAGGTATACTACTATTCGATAGGTACACTTTCCTTTAATCATTGTCAGAGTTAGTTTCCAGGTTCGATCATTCTCTTTATAAATTTTAAAACTCGACAAAACAACAATCAAGTTTTTGGCGCCATTGCCGGGGAACTAAAATATTAAGAAAACTCTATTTTTATTACTCTAGCCATTTTTATTTTCCGCAATTTATTTTTATTATTTTTGTTTTTAATTTTTTTTTGTTTTTGCTGAAATTTCTTTTTCTTTTCCTATCAGGTACCTCTAGTTTATGACTAGAAGGAACCTGACAGGACCGTTAGTATACGACAGTGATATTGAAGCAACCGCTCGAAGGAATGGTCGAGAAATTAGGCGAGCCCTAAATTACACAGAAGAAGAGCGGGAATCCAATCCTACTGAAGGGATGGACGAGAATAATCCACAACCACATGATGTGGGAAAAAACAATGCTCCACGTACAATGTTTGATTATGCTAAACCTCATTTAACTGGAGCAGAATCGAGTATTGTTAGGCCTACTATAGCTGCTAATAATTTTGAATTAAAGCCTAACACTATACAAATTATTCAACAATTTGTTCAATTTGATGGTTTGCAGGGCGAAGACCCAAATACACATATAGCTAACTTCTTAAAGTTCTGTGATACCTTCAAAATAAATGGCGTTTCTGATGATGCCATACGTCTTCAGTTATTTCCCTTTTCATTAAGAAATAAAGCCAAACAGTGGTTAAACTCATTACCACGAGGGTCAATCATTACATGGGACCAAATGACCGAAAAATTCTTATTAAAATATTTCCCACCTGCAAAAACGGCCAAATTACGGAATGATATCTCTTCCTTTGTGCAGATGGATTTAGAGACATTATATGACGCATGGGAGAGATACAAGGACCTACTGAGAAGATGCCCACACCATGGTTTACCCTTGTGGCTTCAAGTCCAAACTTTTTATAACGGTGTAAACCCCTCAACGAGGCAACTAATTGACTCAGCCACCGGTGGAACCCTAAATAATAAAACTCCTGAAGCAGCTTACAAGTTCATTGAAGAGATGTCACTGAATAACTATCAGTAACAGGTTACAAGGACTACACCGACAAAATCAGCCGGAGTTCTCAACCTCGATATAGTAACCATGCTATCAACACAGATGGAATTGATGAATAAAAAGCTTGATAGTTTGTGTTCTTCGTAGGTACATCCAGTCATGCAGTGTGACACAAGTGGAACTGTGGCGAATCCTGAGTACCCACCCTACCAACCGGGAGCAGAGAGTGAACAGATGAACTATATAGGTAATAATTTCAGATCCAATAATAATCCTTATTGTAACACCCCAAACCCGGTCAATACGCCATGACTGAATCTGGCATGTCACAGAGGAAAACATTTTGAAGTAAAACGAATTAACGATTTAAATTTTTGTGAAAAACTCTTTGTTGTTCTATGTTTGTAGAAATCAGATGTATAATAAGTTAAAAACTGATAATTTACTTTGAAATTCCAGAAATAAATCTTTAAAACTTAGTTACAGATCCATAGATTAGAAAAACCTTTTAAAATTTTAAAAGAAACCCAAGCGATTATTTTGAAAACCGTTTCTAATTGAAATTTGGAAACTTAAGTTTTGGAAAATAGTTTAAGTTATCGAAAACACTTAAGATGTTAAATATTATCAAATGATTTATGTTACCCAATGGTAACGTTTTGAAAACCATCGCGTTTTGTAGTTTAGAAAACTTTGTACTCAAACTATTATATCAACCATGTAATTTATAAGCCGTATTTAAAACAAATCCAAAGCATATAAATATTCCAAAAACATAATTAAAGAGGCCTTACTACAAATCCATAAAAAAATGGAAACCAAATTAAAATAAAGTACCCAAATGGAAGTTCATGTAAAACCAATTTTTATTGCATGGCCTCCTCGAGTTCATCTGGCTCCTTATCCGCGAATTCTGAATCACACGAAAAGGTAAGGAGAGAAGGTGAGTCACCAAGACTCAGTGCATAATCCCTCTCCCGGGTAAATGCCACATACTTACACAAATTATAACCAAGCAATATATATAATGCACCCAACCTAGCCATCCATAACTCCTTTTCTACCCCCTGTGGTACCAAACCACTGGTGGTGCCAAACCACTGGTGACCCAAAGTCACGATATCCAATAATGTGATGCCAAATCACTGGTGACCCAAAGTCACAAATAATCAAGTTGTGGGGCCAACCCACGTGTGATACCAAATCACTGGCGACGATCCCAATATATCAAAAGTGGGGCCAACCTACGGTGGTACTAAGCCACTGGGACGAGTCGCTATGAGGTGCCAAACCTCTGGTGTCCCAAAGACACGAAATATGTGGTACCAAACCACTGGTGACCCAAAGTCACGAATAATAAAGTTGTGGGGCCAACCCACGTGTGATACCAAATCACTGGCAACGATCCCAATACATCAAATATGGGGCCAACCCACGGTGGTGCGAAACCACTGGGACGAGTCGCTATGAGGTGCCAAACCTCTGGTGTCACAAGGACACGGATATCAAATCTTCCCCCTCCTCTCATGTTACCCATAACCATGCAAATATTATGCAAATCATGCCATCATGCTTTATTATGTATCATATAGAAATATATATCACATGTCATGGTAATAAGTATCATATAGCAAAACATATCGAAACGGACTTACCCGAATCCTTGCTTATACCTTTTACGGTATCATATCAAGATCACACAGTTTCCAACTTTAATAACATGATTAGTATATTTACAAATATATATATACCGAATTATAAAGTGTGTAAGGTACACACCTGTCACTAACGCAAGTACTAACTTCCGATGACCCGATCTACCGCACTAGATCACCTTGTCCTACATTCGGCCAAACCACAAAACTATAAACAAGGCCATTCGGCCACACCAATAAATCTTAGTCTCATTAGACTTCGGCTTTCTCAACAACTTAAAGAATATTGATCCAACATGAATCCTTACCACTTGACTTACCAACTTCGATTGCTAAAGAAATAGGGCTTAGATCGATTGCTTCCAAAGTCCCGAAGAGTCTAGATGAAAATTGATTCCTAAGAATAGTTAGAACCTTGCTAACAAATGCCCAAAAATTTGGCCTTTGCCCTCAAGAAAAACAACATAGAAAAGAGAGAAAGAAAAAGGAAATTCGGCCAAGACACTTACCTATCTTCAAAACCGGTTATAGATGAACCCAAAGAAAATCTACCCTTGATGATATTCGGCCAAGATAACACCAAAAGAGAGAAAAAGATTCGGCTATAGTGGAGAACAAGAAGAGAAAATAAAAGTGAAAAAAAAAAATAGGAGAAGGAGGATTCGGGAATGGAAGAAAGAAGAAAATAGAAGAAGAAAATAGAATGGAAATGGATGTTATTAACTTTGAGCAAAAGTGAAAGAAATGAGATTTGAGAAGGAGGAAGATTCGGCCAAAAGAAACTAAAAAGAAATGTGGTTTTGAGCAAATATCAAAAGAAAGAAAAGAGAGAGATGGGAGAAAGAGGTTCGGCCAAACACTTTGTTTGCCGAAAAAAGAAAAGTGCACAAAGTGCAAAAATGTGGTTTCGGTTTCAAAAGAGAAATGAGAGAAAGAAATTAGAATTTGGTTCATACAAAAATGAGAGCTAAACCAAAAGCAAAATTGCACCTAATGTCCAATACACATTCGGCTAAGGAGGAAGTTTTTGGAGAGGAAGAGAAAAATGCAAAAGATGCACAAAATGTTAAAAAATTGACCAACCAATCCCTCCATCTTCCTATCAACATTCGGCCACCCCCCTAGCCACACATGCTGTCCACATACATGGACTAATGGCCATAGAAGAGTTTCCAAAACAACTTCCTTAAGCCAAGCCTTTTGTCCCCCCATCCTTCCATAAATCTTAAGATTCCTTTTCCAAAGTTCAAGCTTTCCTAAACTAATATTCAACTTACCATAAAATAAAGAAGTCAAACTTGCCATGAATACCTCTTGGCCGACACTTAAGCTAAGAGTGCATAAAAATAAAGTCTTCCAAATGCAATCTATGCTACTCGAACCACTTCTCTCAAGCAACCATCCATGCGCCATAACCACCTTGCCACTAACTCCTCATGTGCTAAATTTAACACTTAAATTAACTTAAGTGTCAGGTTCACTTAATCCCCTTCACTAAATTTTCAATACTAAAAATTATTCTAGCTTAGCTAATTATTCCAAGCCTTCACAAAACTATACTAAGCACACAAACAATCCTACCCGAGCTAACACAAGTAACAAGATGACACTCAAATTTTTCCTAAAGCCCAATTAAACCCGAGAATTCATAGAAACCTCATAACCTTCCAAATCCACTTAACTAATAAATCCGATTTGCAAAAACACCATTCTCATATTCTTGAAGATTTTAAACACTCCTAAGCCCAAGGCCCAATCGACCCAATCTTACTAGGCCCAGTTTCGGGATGTTACACTTATAGTAATACTTACAGTCCAGGTTGGAGGAACCACCCAAATTTTTCATGGGGAGGTCAAGGGAATCAAGGAAATCAAAGACTACAACCTCCTTAAAACTTCCAAAATCAGCCCCATTTGCAAGAAAAGAAGCCAAATCTCAAAGAGATGCTGACAAAATTCATGACAGCTAGAGAAAACTGCTTCCAAGATACTGAGAAAATACTTAAAAGCACTGGGAAACGAGTCAGGGAACTTACTAAGTCAGTCAAGGAAGTCACTAATGTAGTCGAACAACTCGCAAAGCTAATGTCAGAACGACTGCAAGGACGTCTACCAACTAACACTGAGATTTATCCAAAGAAGCAAATCCAAGCCATAACAACTTAGGAAAATGCAGAGTTAGACGAACCTAATCCAATACAAGAAAACGAGGTCGAAGCAGGTAAAGTTAAGGTAACACAAGAAAAGCCAAAACGGGTAATCAAAGAATACCAACCTTGCATTCCTTATCCCAAAGCATTAAAGAGAGACGATACGGAGGAACAGTTCGGTAAGTTTCTGAAGAAATTACATATTAACTTACCGTTTCTCGAAGCTCTTTCGCAGATGCCTGATTACAGAAAATTTTTAAAAGAGCTGTTGACAAGCAAACAGAGGTTAGACGAAGCATCGCATGTGGAACTAAACGCAATGTGCTCGGCAATCATGCAAAATCTACTGCCACGAAAATTAAAAGATCCAGGGAGTTTTACAATTCCATGTTTAATTGGTAGTTTATCTATTGATAATGCTTTAGCTGATTTAGGGGCAAGCATCAATGTTATGCCTTATAAAATGTTTAAACAACTAGGTTTAGGGAAACCCAAACAAACTAGGATGAGCATTCAATTACCTGATAAAACTATCAGAATTCCTAGGGGTATAATAGAAAATGTTCTAATCAAAATTGATAAATTCGTATTCCCAGTAGACTTTGTCATTTTAGACATGGATGAGGACAATAATATTCCTTTAATTTTAGGAAGATCCTTTTTAGAAACTACCAGAGCTAAAATTGATATCTATGCAGATGAACTCATACTTCGTGTAGGTGACGAGATAGTCACTCTTCAAACTCTTGACTCGGCCAGAATATCAAGTGATAATGATGAGAAAGTAAATTCAGTTGTTAACCAACTTGTACAACCTTCATTGCAGGAAACACCACGAAGCTACAAACCGGAGCCAGATCATAGACCTTGTGCCAATAAAGAAGAATTATATGAGGAACGAAGCCTTAAGGTTGATGAACTAGACAAGCGAAAAACACACTTTAAAGAGAAACTAGGAATACACGAAGTGAAACCGACGGAAACCCCAGACGAGCTGATAAAAACAACAAATCACTTCAAAATAAGGGATCAGGTATTGTTGAATAAGGAAGACCCTCGAATCGCCAATTCAGACCTCAAGACAAATGAAGAAATCACTTTTGAGGTACTTAATGTCTTCCTATATGGGCCAGTCGAGGTAAGCAATCCTAAATTAAGCACTTTTGAGGTAAACACTACTCGACTTAAACTTTATATCAAAAATCGAGTTGATCGCATGAGAAAGGATTTTCACCTCCTCAAACCACCACGACCATGCAAATAATAGGTAAAGTCTAGCTCAAAACTTTAAACGAGCGCTTCTCGGGAGGCAACCCGAGCACTGACCTTACTAATTAGTTTAGTTTTATTTCTTTTCATATTTAGGCGCATGTTTCTATACCCACACGGCATTGCACACGGCTGTGGCTGTGGCCATGTGGGCACCACAAGTAGTAAACGGGTGTGGCCGTAGACGTGTGGTAACAAGACAAAATTCTTCCAAAACACAAGCTACATCTCTATTTAAACCCCCTTTTTTACTTTTTCGTTTCCAATTATCTTCTTTTTTTCATCTTCCATTATTTACTTTTATTCTTATTTTTTATTTATTTTTTATTTTTATTTTTATTTTTGTATTCTTTATTATTTTCTTCCTATTCTTCATGCCATTTAGATTTAGCTTAGGATACAATAAAATTAGGCTGGCTACTTCAAGGATTCAATTTTATTCGATTCGAGGCACTCCTCCGCATTCACCTCCTCCCAATCCTATCCAGTTTCTTTTCATTGACTCCATTCAAAATTCAAGAAGTTTCACTTCTCTCCCTATCTTATGATTTTATTATTATTGTGCTATTATCTATCTTTGTACATTGAGGACAATGTACATCTGAAGTGTGGGAGGGTTAACTACAGTATTATTCGAAAATCCCTGAATTATGCCTTGTTCTAAAGTAAGTTTCTCATATTATGATTTGAATGAAATTTCCCTGATTTATGATTTCTGTTAATATGTTTTGGATTAAGTCATTGATAATTATGCATTGATGATTAAAATTGAAGGATACTAGAGAAACAAGCATGATAAGTCTATTTTTCAGAATTAAAATTTTTTGATAAGTTGTTAACCTGAATCTGAATATAATCTTGAAATTTGAAATTTTACAAGGCTGATATCAAAACACCCATAATTTTTGTGAGATTTTGAGCCTTATAGAGCATATATTCTTTTTCATGCTCACTTTTTGATTATGAGTGTGTCAACTATGAACTGTTATTCTAGAACTTGCCTTGATTATACATATTGAGACCACAGTTATGATTTGATACATCGAGATGATAAAGGCACCTAGGATTTAACCCATTAACACCACTAAGAAGCCTACCTTCATAATTAACCCCTAGTGAACCCCGTTTGTAACACCCCAAACTCGGCCCACGAGTCCTGACCGGATCTGGCATGTCACTGCGGAGAAACGTTTGAAAATATTTTTGACTTAAGATAAAACATTAAAATTTGTCGACTTTTGAAAACCATGTCCATTTAAAATTATATGTAAAACTTTGATGTTACAAAATATCCAAATTAAAACTTTATTATTTACTTTTAATATATGAGTTGCCGAAATTGAAAACATTTCCCGAATAATAATTTAATCGACAATCCAATTTAAAACATAGCAAAATCCGTAAATATCTCAAATGGCCCTTATTACAATAATAATTTAATCAAAAGTACTTAAAAGTAACTGAATATAATAAATAAACTATCTTCTGCATGGGCCACCTCGTATCCACTCCAACCCGGTCCAAGCTTTATGCATTACCTGAAATGTTGGTAAAAATTTGGGTGAGTCAATAGACTCAGTGCATAGTTATTACACATGTCCCCATACATATGGGCTTGGCCCATATCCACACAGTCCATACACTTAAATATGCAATTATGAAGCCCAACCCAGCCTAGGGTCCATCCATTACACCAACCTTAGCAGACTCTCTGCCTAAGGCCGTGGCTAATCCACCACCGATCACATCGTGATCCACATGTTCTACCTTGGTAGACCTGCTACTCAAGGCCGTGGCTGAGCCACCGATCCCGTAGGGATCCCACATATCAATCAGTCTACGGTGATGCATACAGCTATCAACCGCCGAGATGTGGCACCTAGCCAACACCTCCCTTGATGAAGCACATAGCTACCATCAAGCGCCAATGTAGCACAAGGCTAACATTAGACCACGTACATAAATATGTACACCCTTTCCTTTAATTTTCACATCCCAAATCCCCATGCACATATATGTATCATGACAGATTAATAATTGGAGTAAGTATACATCACATGCTTAACACCATTTCACATATTCATCAATAATCATTTAGTATAGTAAATCACTGACCTAACTATTCAATCACCCACCACGGGTATTCACACTCTTAGCCCTTATTTCGGCTATCATTCACATCATACCACATATTTATAAACATAGTACATGCACACAATAGGAGGAAAGTGCGATAACTACGCACCTGATTAGCATAATTGACTAAATCCCGAACCCACGTTTAGCGATTTGCACCCTCGCGATTGTAGAACTCCTTCCTTATGGACCTAAATCTCGAAACCGCTCCTTGTCTTAGAAGTTGTCGAACTCCCTGCTTATCCATTGTTAGGATCGACTATCAGTAATAATCCATGAGAATGGCCCTTGGCCAAAACTACATAGGCTTACCTTGATGAATCGAATCCCGGAAGAACCCTTTAGTGCTTCCTTCCTTCGGCTACACACAAAAAGGACACACTTAATGGCACTAAGACATTCGGCCATGCTCTAAAAATCAAGGCCTCACTCACTGGATTCATCACACAAAAAGAAACAAATCGAATACTTAAATACTTACCACTTATGATACTTCGGCCTCTAAAACTTGCAGCAGAAGAACAGAGAATAGAGCACCTTGTTATTTGACTAAGGCTTAACAATTGAAGTTGGAATATTCGGCCGCCAAACAAGAATGTAGAGTTGACGTTTGAGAGAAAGAAAAAGAGTATGGAAGGGGGTTGTATGAAATCGGCAATGGTGAAAGAATGGTGAAGTTTCGGCCTTAGCAAAAATAAGTGAGGAAAAGAGAGGATTTCTTAACTTTAAAATTGGGCAAGAGAGACTAAAAGAGGAACACTAATTTTCGGCACCTAATACTCCCCCCACATGACCGAAATTGCCTTGAAAAAAAACCCATATTCGGCCACTTTATCTTTACTTATTAAATCCCTATTTAATCTCCTATTTTATCCTTATATCACCTATTTAAAAACAAATAAAATAAAGGCCATTTGTTATCACCTAATAAATAAAAATAAAGTCCAAATTAATCCATTATCCCACCGAATTTGAAAACACAACCAACTTTATCCATTTGAAGATCCCATGTGCCGGCCAATTCCTTCTCTCCCTTTCACGCGAAATGGAAAAATAAAAACCCCAATCGCGACTTCCATGGTTCGAACATGGGACTTGTTGGGACAAGCGACCAGGTAGCGCCCCAGGCCATTCGGCCAAAGCGTTATTTTGTGTCATAAACGCGCCATATTTTCTTTTAAGCCCTACTTCCTTAGTTCCTTCCTCTTTAACGCCAAAAGGAAAAATAAAATCCCCACTTGCTGCCGCCGTGTTTCGAACCCGGGCCCTCGTTGGCGTTACTTCTAGGCCCTTAAGTGGCGCATGGGAGCCACTTTACCAGGCCAACACTTGTGTCCAAAAACGCCGAAAATTATTCCTAAGGCCTCCTTGGCCCAATTCCCCTTTTTACACTTAAAAATAATATTTCTTCTATAGCTCGGGCCTACACTTAGCTTATCACTAGCACCTAAAATACTTCAATTAACACCATGATGACCACACTTATGCAAAATAATTTAATAAAATTTTACCCCTATTTCAGGATATTACACCGTTGATCCTAACAACCCTTTTTATTGACTTACCAACTAATATTAACCCAAAACCCTTTGTATTTGTTATCACCATTCCTTTTTAACTACCCTTTTTGTCGAGATTTGACTTTGAACAGTTTCCTAACTATGTTCTATATTTCGGTTGTAAAAGTTCTTTCTTAGTATGATTTGTTCTTAAAAAAAATCGAAGTATATTCAGTAGTAGTATTATGAAAAGTGAGCTTATATAGTTAAACTCAATTTATCAAAAGAAAAAGTTCGTATTATTAGGGTTATTACTTTTAATTGATGTAATTATTTAAGAATTAATTCATTTTTCTATATAGGTAACTTGTCAATTCAATCTCAATTCCAATCTTCTAATTCAGCCTTTATCGATACCCTTAAACCTAAGCCCCGTTACAACCCTGTTTAAGACCTTTTGATTTGTGTATCATCTCATTTTACAGTGGTGGAGATTTTATTTTCAGGCAAGCCTATGGGATTAACTTTTTAGGTTCGACTTATGAGTGATCCTTTAACTTTGAACCTTAAACACTTTTTGAGTGATTTGAGTGAATCTTTTGTAAGGATGTCAATCCTTGTAGATTTTAAATTAAAGTTAATTATTCAGATAAGGGGAGACACCTATGTTTTTGTAATACAAATACATGACTTATCTTGTTTGAATCTTTAGGACTATTTGAGTTGAATTATCCATGTATAAATTATCTATGAATTATGATGAGACATTGTTGATAGGAATTATGAATTACGGAAAAGTTCGTTTTAATTGTAAGTTGAGAATTTTGCTTGAGGACAAGCAAAAGCTTAAGTGTGGGGGTATTCGATAAACCATAATAGTAACATATTTTAATCCCATATTTAGTATGTTTTTGGATGATTTATACTCTATTTCATATAAAAAGGTGCTCTTAATCCTTTCTTTTCATGTCTTATACCCAGGAAAGCACTCGAGGATAAAAAGAACGAGAAACGGGCCCAAAACGAAGTAAATTAGGCCAAGGAAGAAAATCGACATGGCCTGGACATTAGCCCACATGATCGTGCCTCATCAAGTAACTAGAACACGGCCTTACCCCAATTCACACAGCCATGCCTCATTAAAGAAGTCCGAGCACGGCGACCACGATCACACGGGCGTGTGCCATGACCGTGTCCCTATCGCTGGAAAAAGTAATTTCATTTGGGAAAGGATACTTGGAGGTAAAGAAACACATTCCAAAGCCTATTCAAACACCCTAGTAGGAATTCTACTTAAATTAGGACACTTAGGGGCCAAGTAATGCATCACAAAGTCTATATAAACACCCAAGGGGGCAACTTGAAATGGGAGTTCGGCAGAAGCTGGAATGGGCGGTTAGTTAGGCCAAGGAGCCAAGCCGGAAAGGTTAGAATTATGGGAAACACTCGAAGATAGCCATTTGATCCATCTCAAGAAGCCGAAATTCTACTCAAGACGACGGATCTCTCCTTCAATTCTTTCAGGGAGTTTTAGGGGTTTCTTATGTTTTGTTTTATCTTTTCTCTTGAGATGTTTTCTTATTTTGTTGTGAACTAAATCCTTTAGATACCTGAAGGGGATGAAACCTATGATGAATCTTGTTATGGTTTTCTGAATTATACGATAAATACTTAGTTTGTTCTTAATTATGTGAGCATAGTCCAAATTTAATATGCTTAGGTGGAGGAGGAATAGACCCTGCCTAAGAGTAGATCTAGCATAATTAATCGGAGTTGATCGCACGCCTAGAGATAAGGTGACGAGATTTTTTCGGATTAGGGTGAAACCTAATATGGGAGTCCACAGATCGATTTACTGCTATTCTATGGGGTTATTAAGGGAGAAAGAGATTTCCATTAATTAACCTAGGGTTAGACGTTATTCGTTTCGAGAAAAGGTTTAATATACGTTAGGGAGTCTTGCGGATCAAACTAAGTGAATGAATCATATGGTTCAGGGTTAAATAACAAGTGAAGTCTAGGTGGATTCTTCCTGAGGGTATCGTCTTAATCAACTGAGTTTTTCCTAAAGTTATTTCCCAAATCATCCTTTTTGTCTTTGTGTCTTTAGCTTAGTAGTTAATTTAGATTAGATTAAATCAACTTCACTTTATTTTAGGCTACATAATAAAAAGAAAGTTAGTATTAGTACTTTTTATTCCTTTGGGTTCGATAATCCGGTCTTGCCTAAGCTATACTACTGTTTGATAGGTACACTTGCCTTTAATCGTTGTCAGAGTTAGTTTCCAGGTTCAGTCATTCTCTTTATAAATTTTAAAACTTGACAAAACAACGATCATGGTTCATTTTGATCCCCGATTGCTTTCGAACTAGTTTTAGAGCCCTTTAAACCCGATTTGTAACATCCTGAATTTTTGGGCCTATGCGTTTAATGGGTGAATATGTTTAATATGTTAGTTTAAGAAATAGGGGTCCAAATTGGGCTCAGAATTAGGCAAAGGCCTTGGTTAAATTATTAGATTGGGCATTATAGAGTTAAAAGAGTGGTAATTATGTTTAAAATACCAACGTGGGCTTGTGGCCCAACAAAAGGTGGCACTGTAATAGAATTAGAAGGTGGCACCATTAACAATTAAAGAGGCCCAAGTTTTGGCAGCAAGGAGCCCATGTTTGTAGGCCATTTTCTGCACTTCAAATAAGAGCAAGGGTGACGCCACAATAAGGGATTTAGGGGCCCAAAATTTACGTTTAATGAAGCCCAAATTTTTTAATTTAAGTAAGTTAAATTTTGGCATTTAGACTTGATGAGGCTTAAACATAGGAAGATATATTTAGATTTTAGTATTGATAATATAGAAGATAAAAAGGAGAAAAGATAGGAGCCTATCTACAAGGAGAGTGATGGCCGAAAATCCACCACTAAGAGGAGTAAAGAAATCAGCTACTACATGGCAAAGGGGTGCCGAATTTTCCCTTTTATTTAGCTTGAATCTTAATTAATTAGGAAGGGCGTTCTCGGTTTTATACAGGAGGTGCCGAAATTCCTATAAATAGGGGGGCTAGCTCCTTGATTTTGGCATTTAAAAACCCTAATTCTCTTATTCTTTGTGCCGAAAATCCCTAGCCTCTTCCTCTTCAATTTCTCTTCTTCAATTTCTTCAAAAGCCGAAACCTTTTTTCCATTTTTCTTTCCCTTGTGCCGATTTCTCTAAAAAGTCGAAATCTCTATAGTTTTTCTTTATTCATCCTATTTGTGAGTTAAATCTATTCTTCTGGCATTTAAAATCTATTACTTTGGCATTGCCGAATCCTCTTTCTAGTGCTAGCCAAAATCCCTGTGTTAAGGTGAGTGTCGACTTCTGCTAGTTTCTCATATTCTATTCCAGTTTTTGAAAGGCAAAAGCCGAAAAAGCTAATAGTTTAATGGTTCTATGTTGGGCGGCATTCCCGGATTTGAAGGAAACTTGGTTGACTAGATCTAAAAGCCAAAAATCATTAGTCTCCAATTTCAGGATTTTAAGGTAAGAAGATTTCCCTAGATTTCTATTAGATTTGTTCATTGGATACAAGATCTTAACTGTATAATGAGGATTAACGATTAAATATTGTGATAGTAGCTCTGGTAAGGATTTGTGATGGAATTAAATGTGGATCAGGCAAAGGAGAGAATCCTAAGTTTAAAAAGAAACGAAAGGTGTCGTGATTCGAGATTGGCGATGGGGTTGTGGGCCCAAGCATCCGAACAAAATCTTAGACAGATAGCGCTTTTAGCGACTTACGATAGTGTCGACATAGAGAGTGTCGTCCTAACGATGTCGTGTGTGTGTAACACTTTCACACCATTTAGATTGTCTGTTAAAATATGTTTATTAATCATTTATATTACGATAAATGCCAAATCCCGGCATAATGATTGAAACCCAAGGAGGGGAAAAGCGAATCACCAGGTTAGTGATCTCTGTCATTTCTAAGTGAATGTTCCTGTTAAGATGACATATGTGATAAGTATGTTGTTTTCTGATTGCATGGGGTTGGGTTTATTAAAAGGGGAAGTGTTCTGTTGTAGCGGCTTCTGTCGTGACCTGTTCTAGTGGCTAATGCCATTTCAGCCTGGTGACTCTGTCACAACTCTGTTTCTGGTGGCTTTTGTCATTTCAGCCTGGTGACCCTGTCACAACTCTAATGATGAGCAACATGACTGCACTGCCATCAATGGTGTGTAACGGCGTGGGTTGATTGTAGAAATCCCCAATGGTGTGACTGGCAGGTAAGGGTGGCGTGTAGCGGATGGAAACCTAGGACTTGGGTTGGGCTTTGCATAATTTCTATTATATTATATTCTGTTATATATTCTGTGGGGCTAAGGCCCAAAATCTAATGGTGCACGAGGGTTGCACACTGAGTCTCGCGACTCACCCTTTTATTTTAACAATTTCAGGTGACACTTAGCGTGTCGGACCGGGCTTGAGAGGAGAGCAAGGTGGCCATGCAAAAGAACATTTGGGTTCAGCAAAAAGACTTTAGTTTATTATTTTATATTTTTATTTAATGGGTTTAAAATCTCGTTGTAATAAGGCCATGGGCCACTAGACTATTGTTTATGTTTTTGGGTTTATGTTGGGTTTTATTATTAGGCATTTTTAATTATGTTTTAAAAATTAAACTAAGACATGTACAAGATTTCGGTTTTTATTTAAAATTCACCAAGGCAATTTATAACTTTGTATCTTATCTAACTTAATAAACTATTAAATTTTCGGTATTAACGATTAAACCTAGTAATTGTTTTCCAAAACGCGACATGTTTTGTAAAATCACTCAAGTGACATACCAGATCCGGTTGTAGTGTTTGGGCTGGGTTTGGAGTGTTACACGATTTAAGGCCCATGTGAACATTCATTCTATGAATTGATATATGTTTATAAATTAATTGAATATTTGTTCTGAATTAAGATATATTGTTCTCTTTGGTTCCGTAGCACTTTGACCCTTAATCCGAGAACGGAGACTGGATACGGGTGTTAAAGCTTGCCCTAAACAGTCTTAAAGGGACTATGTATTTTCTACTAAAATATTATTATTTTTCTTTTTTCTTTTGTTGAACTAAGACTCTTGTATTTTTATTTGTAAATAAAGACCATTGGCTAAGTCAAAGACACACTATACTAAGTGTCGACACTTTGACAAAATTTAGTGAGCTTTATTCTTCTAAATAACTTCTAATTTTGAGAGAGTTCAATTTTTGGTCTCTAGCCTTTGAGAGATATTGATATTGAGTATCAAAAGAAACTTTTCACAGTGTTTATCAGTTTTGTGAATTAGACCTCACACTTTAAGAAAGTCGATGTTCGAGAATAGTAGAGAAGATGGTGTTCGTCAAAATTCAGGAAACATCTTATATCGCCTACTTTAAAACACATGAATTTGGTAAATGGTTCATTATAAATAATACAACAACTCGGGTTTTGGAAAATTTTAATTTTTTGCTCTGCAACAAAACTATTTTCTAAATTGAATTTTTTCAACAATCTAAAATTTTAAATTAAAACAACCACCAAATGTGTGGACAATGGCCCCCAAAGGCCCAAGGAGGCCCTTTCAGGTGCTACAAACCCAAAACAAGGACAATTTCAGAGGAAGGTGTCTAAGGGATCTCGAAACATCATGGAAGGCTTTAGAATGAATAAGAAAACGCTAGTCCCTAGAAGCTTTGGAAGACTTCAAAACTTTAAAGAAGGGATCAAACCCTTGTAGAACTGAGTAGGTGGTTCCATCTCTAAAAGAATCTACACTTGTATAGAATTGTATAAAGTTAGGTAAAATGTTCTAGATGACAAATCTTGATCATTTATTGCTTATAAGCTCAATCATCAGATCAAAAGGGCTTGGCCTATATAAAGGAAACCCCTTAACTCATTTGCAACTAAGCTAACTTGCTGAGTAACAAACAATTCCAAACATTCACCCACTCTCTTGTTTTTCTTCATTCTTTTTATAACAACCCGGTTTTAGCTAAATCAAAACAGTGGTTTTGGAACCACAAATTCGATGTCAAAAAATTATTTTAATATTATTTTCTGTGTTTACAGCATGACAACATGTATGTGTGAAAATTTTGTCAGCTAATTTTATCGATTGGTTGCTCAATTTGAAAAAAAGGACTAAATCGCGTTAACTGCAAAAGTAGTGTTCCATTAGCTAAGAGTATTAAATAGATATAGAACCTTAGAGTTTAATTCTTTATGAGGTAAATAATCCAATTGTGAGTTAGTGGATGATATTTGGTTTGGCAATTGTGCAAATATGAATTGTTTTTAATGGTAATTTCGTAAAAAGACTAATAAAGGTTAATATAATAAAAACAAAAGAAATTTGTGTCCATCCTTCTCTTTTGACCGAATATCAAAGAAGAAGAAAGCTAAGGATTAGTTTTTTTCATTCGGTCACTTTGAATCTTTGATGAAGGTACAATTTGAGCTCGGTTTTTAATGATTTTTACGTTTTTGATATCGTTGCTTTGTATTTTAGCTAGCTCGTACCTTTAATTTCGAATCTGTTAAAGATTTTAAGTGTTTCTATTGATGAGCTTATGTGTTCTTTAGTGCTTGAGGATGAAATATGAATTTTTAATGATAGATTTTCATGTTTTGTGAAGTGATTTTTGATGAAATTGCATAATAGGGATTAAATTGTGAAATATGCAAATTGAGTGGTTGAAATGTGAAATAAATGAAAGTTTTGGGCTGCTAGGGACTTATATGAAATTCGGCCAAGCTTGGGTTTAATGAAAATTTTTGAATTTTGTGTATTTGTAAAATAAAGACTAAATTGAGTAAATGTGAAAGTTTAGGACTAATATGAAAATATGCCCAAATGTGTATTTTTGGACTAAATTGAATGAGTAGATGATTAAATGAGTTAATTTTGAATACATATAGATCAAGAAAAAAAGAATCCGGATTTAGATCGGGGGAAAAGCAAGGTTATCGAGTAGTCGATCCGATTCGTTAATTTCGAGTACTGGGTAAGTTCGTATGTGGAAATTTCATTATAAATATATGTTGAATGCTTTGATATCGAATAAACTATTCTTATAAGATACGGATAATGTTTGAATTGTGAATACGACTCTACAGATATGTTCGAGAATGAAACCGATAAGTGTAAATTCCCGATTGTACCTTAGGAATAGTTTAGGATGCCAGTGACATGTCATTAGGTTATTGTGTTGGCTTCGGGCAACGATATTGGAACTATGGGTATGAGTGATACCGTGATTTGGCTACGGACCATGGTATAGGTATTTCGAAAAGGAGTTACCTTGATTTGGTTACGGGCCATGTTATAGGTACTCCGGGATAAGTTACCTTGATTTGGCTTCAGGCCATGGTATAGGTACTTATCGATTGAGATCTTTGAGTATCTGACTTCTATTTCGAATGGTTCAACTGGTAAAGGAATGATGCGGTTGAGAAAGAGGTTAGTATGAGGCAATACAGGTACGTACAGAACCTATTAGAGAATTAAATAGAGAAAGTTCGATGAGATGGTATTTGATCATGTTTGAGACATCAGAAAGGTTCGTAGTTAATGTGTATATGGTGATGTTATGTAAAATTGGTTGATTTGTATTTATTTGATGAATTAAGTTATTCACATGCGAGCTTACTAAGCTATGAAGCTTACTTTGTGTTATTTTTCTACGTTTTATAGTGAATCAAGGCTAGCTCGAATCCGGGAGTCGTCAGAAACATCATCGCACTACAGAACATTTATTTGGTACTCTTGAATTGTGTATATTTGGTATATAGCATGTATAGGCTTGAGTCATTTTGGTGAATGATGTAGCCATTTGAGTTGGCTTATGAATATCTATGTTTGGTTTGTATATAGCCAAGGAAGTTGGCATATTTTGGTTGATTGAGTTGTGTTTATAATTGTGCAAATGGCTTATGTTATGAGTTGATGAATGAAATAGTGATGCTTGTTGATGATAGATATTATGATATCAAATAGTAGCATTTTGAGTATTGATCTGCTAGTGAAATAAGGAAAATAATGCATATTTGATGGTAGCCACATTGATGGATTATGATGATGAGTTTTTGATATGAATTTGAATGGCCTAATTTGGTATTTAGATACTTCCATTGTTGATATTGGGAAAGCATGTTTTGATCTTGATTTGGTTGCTTGGAATATCCAATTATGCTATTATTATGTGCCATGTGAATTGCATAGGTGGATGGTAATTTAGGGTAGCAAATTGGCCTTGCAAAAGGCCTATTTTTGTCCACACGAGTAAAGACACGGGTATGTGTCTCAGCCATGTGCGACACACAGTCATGTTACAATGTCGTATGTCCTTTGGTGTTGATATTAAAATGAAGTCAGTATGCTCCACATGGTCTCACACACGGGCATGTGACTGACCGTGTTACACAAGTCAATATACCCCCTAAATGGCACATGGCCCAGCACACGGGCGTGTGACTTGGCCATGTTGCATAAGTATACAGGTTTGGCACGGCCTAGTACACGGCCTAGCACACGGGCGTGTGAGGCTAATTCAAGGGCACACGAACGTGTGGTCAGCTGTGTGACCTAAGTTAGTATGTATACCCTGTTTTCTTACGGCCTGGGACATGAATGTGACAGGAGCCGTGTGAGGCACATGGCCTGTTTACACGTACGTGTGACCCTCGTGTGTTTGAAATTTTTATAAGTTTCCAAAATTTTTGTATGATATCAGTTTAGTCCCAAACCACTTCTAAAGCTTGTGTAAGGCTTCATAAGCCCTATTAAGGGACAATTTAATGATATTGAGTGATTTATGAGAATGAATGCTTTATATTTGATAAATGTATGCTATATGTTGTGAATTGATAGGTAATACCTCGTAACACTATTCTGATGGTGAATACGAGTGAGGGTGTTACATTTTTGGTATTAGAGCTACGGTTTAGTCGATTCTAGGACTAACGTAGCGTGTGTGAGAGTCTAACTATACATGCCATATATACTCCGAGATAGTGTGATGATTCTTGACAGCTTAAATTGTGTTTTTGTATAGTAATGGATCCCAAAAGAGCTGTAGCTGATGATGTAGATAGTAATGTGCCCGCTCCTGCTCAAGGGGTAGCGCCATCTGATTCTAGGCCTATAACGAGTAGCCACGAGGTAGAAGCTAAACAATCTTTTTTCCAAATGATGAGTGAGTGGTTCACGGAGTTCGTTCGAACGAATCTAGCTGCTCAACAACCTCCACCCTCACCTATTCCTCAACAAACCCCTATTGTTCCTCAAGTTATAGATCCGACACAGTTGAACAAGCTGCCAGTAGATAAGGTTAGTAAATATGGGGCTGAAGAGTTTCAGGCTACTGTTGATGATGATGCTGAGAGAGCTGAGTTCTGGCTCGATAATAAGATGTGAGTATTCGATGAATTGTCTTACACTCCTGATGAATGTATTAAATGTTTTATATTTTTGCTAAGAGACATCGCTTACCAATGGTGGAACATGTTGATATATGTGGTTCCGAAAGAACAGGTTACTTGGGAATTCTTTCAGACAGAGTTCCAAAAGAAATATATAAGTTAGTGATTCATTGATCAAAAGCATAAAGAGTTTCTGGAATTAAAACAAGGCCGCATGACTGTCACTGAGTATGAAAGATAATTTGTACGATTAAGCAGGTATGCTCAAGAGTATGTGTCTACTGAGGAGATTATGTGTAAACGGTTCGTTGACGGGTGGAACGACGATATAAAACTACTAGTCAAAATTCTAGAGTTGAAAGAATTTGTTGTTTTGGTTGAAAGGGCTTGTAAAGTCGAGGATCTGAGCAAAGAAAAGAGAAAAGTTGATTTGGAAGCTAGAGACTCCAGAAAAAGATCAATGAGTAAGCCGTATCAATCTTCGTCAAACAAATCCAGAGATTCAAATGAATATTCGAATAGGGATCATAGAAAACAATACTCTGGTCCTAAAGCTCAAGCTACTTCAGTATCGAGTGTTGGCAGTGTGAGAGACAACAAACTCGAGTGTCAGCATTATTGAGACGACACTTCGAAGAATGCTAGAATAAAAGTACTAAAGCTTGCTTCAAATGTGGCTTGCCTGACCATTTTATTAAAGACTGTCCTGATATGGGTGAGAAAGATAGACCTCAGAATATGAGACCGAGTAATATGTCGACTACAGGAAGACCACCAAGAAATACTGAGAATGTGAGTGGTAGTCGAGGGGCGACGAGAGACTCTACTATGAGATCTGAGGCCAGAGCACCTGTTAGAGCCTACGCTATTCACGCTTACGAAGAAGGGTCATCCCCATATGTTATCATCGGTACTTATATCTGCATGAATTTAGGATCAACTCATTATTATATCTGCATGAATTTAGTATCTAGTAAGACTTTGACTATAGAGTCTACTGAATCTGTGATTAGAGTATCGAACCCCTTCGGCAAATGTGTTTTGGTTGACAAAGTCTGCAAGAATTGTCTGTTAATGTATCGGGATTTCTATTTTTCGGATAATCTGATGTTGTTTCCATTTGATGAATTTGATATGATTCTGGGTATGGAATGGCTAACGATGCATGAGGCTATAGTGAATTGTAGATGAAAGACAATTGAATTGAAATGTCAGAATAATGAGACTATTAGAATTGAATCTGATGATCTGAATTGTTTGCCAATTGTGATCTCGTCTATGTTAGCTAAGAGATTTGTAAGAAAGGGGTGTGAAGCTTATCTTGCATATGTACTTGACACGAAAGTGGCAGAAACAAAGATTGAATTAGTACCGGTTGTGTGTGAATATTGATCGTAGCTGTCGAATCTTAAAATTTATAAATGAGAATGATCAAACATAGAACTAACTCTGACAATGACTTTAAGGCAAGTACACCTATTGAACAATAGTATAGTTAGGCAAGACCGGAATGTCGAACCCAAAGGAACTAAAAGTACTAATACTAACTTTCTTTTTATTATCTAGCACATCATACTTGAAAACTCAGTTGATTAAGATGACACCCTTAGGAATGAATTGGGGAAATACTGTTGGAAAAACTCAGTTGATTAAGATGACACCCTTAGGAAGAATCCACCTAGACTTCACTTGTTATCTAACACTGAACCAGACGATGTATTCACTTGACTTGATCCGTAAGATTTCCTAATTTATATTAAACCCTCTCTCGAGGTGAATAACGTCTAACCCTAGGTTGATTAATTGGAATCTCTTTCTAATTAAAACCCCTAGAATCACATTAACTCGATCTATGGACTCCCATATTAGGTTTCCCCCTAATCCGGCAAAATCTCCTCACCCTATCTCTAGGAGCGCAAACAACTCCGCTATAACTATGCTAGATCTATGAATAGGCAGGGAATTTTGCTCCTCCACCTAAGCACATCATACTTCAATTAATATCCCGAAAATATCAACACAAGAATTAAGCACACATAATTAAGAACAAATCAAGTATTTATTATATATTTCAGAAAACAATAACAAGATCCGTCTTAGGTTTCATCCCCTTCAAGTATCTAAAGGGTTTAGTTCAGAACTATAAAAGAAAACATCTAAGAAAAAAAATAAAAAAAAACATAAGAAATCCCCAAAACTCCCTGAAGGAATTGAAGGAGAGATTCGCCGTCTCGAGTAGAATTCCGATTTCTTGAGATGGATCACCTGGCTATCTTCTAGTGATTTCCCACAAATCTGACCTTTTTGGCTCGGCTCCTTGGCCTAGCTAACCGCCCTCTTTCAGGTTATATTTAGGCGGTTTATATAGGCTTTCGAAATATGTTTCTATACCCCTAAGTATCCTTTTCCGAGTAGAATTGCTCTTCTCCACGACAGGGACACGGCCATGGCACATGCCCGTGTGAATCGTGGTCAGGCTGTGTTCGGATTTCTTTAATGAGACACGGCCGTGTGAATCGTGGTCAGGTCGTGTTCTAGTTGCTCAATGAGGCACGGCCGTGTGGGATTAAGTCCAGGCCGTGTCGATTACCTCTTTGGCCCAGTTTGGTCCGTTTTCGGCCTGTTTCTTGTTTTTTCTATCCTCGGGTGCTTTCCTGAGTATAAGACATGAGAAGAAAGGATTAAGAGCACCTTTTTACATAAATCAAGGGATAAATCATCCAAAAGTATGCTAAATGTGGGATTAAAATATGTTACTTTTACGGTTTATCACATACCCCCACACTTAAGCTTTTGCTTGTCCTCAAGCAAAATTCTCAACTTACAATTAAAACGAACTTTCCATATTTCATAATTCCTATCAACAATATCTCATCATAATTCATAGATAATTTATACATGGATAATTCCATTCAAAGAGTCCTAAAGATTCAAACAATATAAGTCATATATTTGTGATTACTAAAACGTAGGCGTTTCCCCTTATCTAAATAATTACCTTTAATTCAAAACCAAAAGATTCACTCAAATCACTCAAAAAGTGTTTAAGGTTCAAAGTTAAGCACTTATAAGTCCAACCATTGTAAAATGAGATGATAAACAGATCAAAAGGTCTTTAACAGGGTTGTAATGGGGCTAGGGTTAAAGGTGTGGATAAAGGCTGAATTAGAAGGTTAGAATCGAGATCGAATTGACAAGTTATCTAATACTGAGATGATAATTACGTCACTGAAAAGTAATAATCCTAATAATACGAGCTTTTCTTTTGATAATTAGACTTTAACTGTATGAGCTCACTTTTCATAATACTAATGCTGGATATACTTCGATTTATTTTTTTTAGAACAAATCAAATAATAAAGGCAAAATTCAACTACTGAAATAATATAATTAGGTAACTATTCTAATCAAATCTCGATATAAGGGTAGTTAAAAGGAATGGTGATAACAAATATAAAGGGTTTTGGGGTTAATATTAGTGGGTGAGTCAATAAAAGGGTTGTTAGGATCAAAGGGGTTCACTAAGGGTTAATTATGAAGGTAGGCTTTTTATGGAGTAAGTGGGTTAAATCCTAGGTGCCTTTATCATCTCTGTATATCAAATCATAGGTGTGGTCTTGACATGTATAATCAAGGCAAGTTCTAGAATAACAGTTCAGTCTTGACACACTCATAATCAATAAAGTGAGCAACAAAAAGAATATATGCTCTATAAGGCTCAAAACCTCACAAAAATTATGGGTGTTCTGATATCAACCTTGTAAATTTCAAATTTTAAGATAACATTCAGATTCAGGTAGACAACTTAAAAAAATTTTAAATTCTGAAAAATCAGACTTATCATGCTTGATTCTCTAGTATTCTTCAAATTTAATTATCAATGCACAATTATCAATGGCTTAATCAAAAACATGTCAATAAAAATCATTAATCAACAGAAATTTCATCCTAATTAGTAGTATGAGGAAATTACTTCAAAACAAGGCATAATTCAGGAATTTAAGAATAATGCAGAAAGTTAGACATTTTCTCGAAATAACTATTCACCCCCCCACACTTAAGTTGTACATTGCCCTCAATGTACAAAGATAGATAATAACATTTAAGAGATAATCAAAAGAGAAGGGGAGAAGTGAAACTTCCTGAATTTGGATGGTTTCCCGGAGGGGTGGTTTCTGCTACCGAGCTCTGCGCTAGATGAAGAAATTGGGGAGCTTGTGAAGAATTAGCCAGGGATTATTAAGACACATTTAAATTAAACGAAATATATATAAAAGCAAGAAAAAAAAAGAGAAGGAAAATAGAAAGTAAAATAAAATTAAAAGAAAAGAAAAATAGACCGAAGAGTCCTTATTGTTGGATGGTTCGCGAGGTGGGTGTGACCTCTAAGGCTACGGAGGTGCTGGCGGTGGCGGAACTGGTGTGATTCCCAAACAGCTTTGAGATTATCTCAGGCTATGGTAGTGTTGGTCGTGGCTCCCAAGGTGTGATTCCCTAGCACCTTTTGAACCTGACACTAAGAAAGTAAAATAAGTTAAACTAAATTAAGCATAAGATTGTCAAAGAGAAGGAAAATAATGGAGAAGGTAAAAATAAAACGAAAGATAAATGGCCTCAAAGACCCTTGGCTTGTTGTTTGGATGAAGCGACCGGCATGAACTTATGTCTATCGGTTCCCTTGAGGAGACTATGCTTGCCTTCTTCCGCTTCTTCGACATGGATATGTGTAGCTCAAGAAGTTGGAGACTTATTATGGAGAGGGGTGGATTATGAGAGAAAAAAGGAAGAAAAGAAGTGGAAAGTGGATGAGAAGAATGGAGAGGGGTGGGTTCTAAATAGAGTTTTGGAGTCTGATGCTCCTCCACGCCCGTGGACCGAGGGCGTGTCGATTCATACGGCTGCCTCTCACAACCGCGGTAAGGCTTCGTTCGTTTCTCCCACGCTCTTCAGTCATGGGCGTGTTGATTCACATGGCCGTTTTACACGGTCGTGTGTCTAGGCGTGTTGATTCTCCATGCTCGTTTTTAGCCAGCCATGCCCATTGGTGTTAAGTCAATATCTTAACACGGTTATAAGGCATGGCCGTGGCATTTTGTCGGTGCCCGTGGAGGAGTGGTTGGGCCTGTGATTTCGAAAGTTAGTTGGGATTTGATTCGTACTCCCTCTGCTATGTCAGTACAGAGATTCTGTACTTCCACACGGTCACGGCCACGGCTGTGTGTAAGACCGAGTGGTCTGGAAATCTGCACTTTTGGTTAGATTACACTAGGTGTTCAGAAGGAAGAAAAGAAAAAAAATGGAAGGAAAATGTGAAAATAAATCAGTTAGTGTTCAGGTTGCCTCCCAAGAAGCGCTCGTTTATAGTCTTAAGCTAGACTTTCCTCGTATTTGCAAAAATCAGGGTGGTTTAAAGGTTTGAATGTCTTCCCTCATGCTTTTAGTTCTATTTTCACTATAAAGTTTAAGATGAGAAGCGTTTACCTTAAGAGTTACCGGGTTTACCACTGACCAGATAAGTTGAGTTTGGTACTAAATTAGTATCGGGAACAACACTGATATTGATAGCTCCGTCCGGAATGGCTCCGACAGAGTTAAAAGAATTGAAAGCTCAGTTGCAAAAATTGACGGATAGATGTTTTGCTAGACTGAGTTTCTCTCCCTGGGGTGCACCGATGTTATTTGTGAAAAAAAAAAGATGGCACGATGAGAATGTGTATAGACTATCAACAACTCAACAAAGTGATGATCAAGAATAAATATCATTTTTCATGAATAGATTATTTGTTTGATCAGTTAAAAGGGGCAATAGTGTTTTCGAAAATTTATTTGAGATCGGGTGATTTCCAGTTGCAAGTTAAAGACTCTGATGTGCCAAAGACTACATTTAAAACAAGGTACAGACACTACAAATTTCCTGTTATGCCTTTTGGAATAACAAATTTACTCTCGTGATGAATCAAAACATGCCGAGCATTTGAGAATCGTGTTACAAACTTTGAGAGATAAACAATTATTTGCAAAGTTTAACAAATGTGAGTTTTGGCTGCGAAAGGTTGGTTTTCTGGGACATATAGTGTTAGTTGAGGGCAATTAAGTTGACCAGAGCAAAATTTCTGTGATTATAAATTGGAAGCCTCCGAGAAATGTATCTGAAGTCTGTAGCTTCCTGGGACTAGCTGGCTATTATAGACGATTTGTGAAAGGCTTCTCGATGATTGCGACTCCGATGACACGATTGCTTCAAAAAAATGTTAAATTTGAGTGGTTAAAAAAGTGTTAGCAGAGCTTCGAACAGTTGAAATCATTATTGAAAAAGGCACCAGTGTTAATTTAGCCTGAGTCGGGTAAAGAATTCGTAGTTTACAGTGATGCGTCGTTAAATGGCCTGGTTGTCTTTTGATGCAGGAAGGCAAAGTTGTAGCTTATGCCACGAGACAGTTGAAGACGCATGAAAAGAATTATCCGATGCACGATCTTGAGTTAGCCGCGATAGTGTTCGCATTGAAATGTGGCGTCATTATTTGTTTGGTGAGAAATGCCATATTTATACCGACCACAAAAGCTTGAAATATCTGATGACTCAAAAAGATTAGAATTTGCGACAGCGGAGATGGTTAGAATTGCTAAAAGACTATGAATTAGTGATTAACTATCATCCAGGGAAAGCGAACGTAGTTCCTGATGCTTTGAGTCGAAAGTCCTTATTTGTTTTACGTGCTTTGAACACACAGTTAGCTATGTCTGATGACGGTTCGATAGTAGCCGAGTTGAAAGCGAGACTGTTATTTCTAAAACAGATTTGTGAGACTCAAAAATTTGATAATGAACTGCAAGTAAAATGAGCTCAGTGTGAGTCGACTTCTAATTCAGAGTTTCGAATAACGCCTGATGACTGTTTGATGTTTCGTGATAGAATATGTATACAAAGAAATTCTGAGCTTATTCAGAAGATTCTAAACAAAGCACACAGTAGTTGTTTATCAGTACATCCGAGAAGCACGAAAATGTATAACAATTTGAAATAGCTTTCTTGGTGGCACGGCATGAAATGAGATAGCTCGGAATTTGTTTCGAAATGTTTGATTTGTTAGCAAGTTAAAGCTAAGCATCAAGTTTCGTCAGGTTTATTACAACCTATTATGATTCTTGAGTGGAAGTGGGATAGAGTAACAATGGATTTCGTATCAGGTTTGCCTTTATCTTCGAGAAAGAAAGATGCGATCTGGGTTGTTGTTGACAAATTGACGAAATCAGCTCATTTCGTTCTGGTACATACAAATTTCTCGCTTGATAAATTAGTTGAGTTGTATATCTCAGAGATTGTTCGATTGCACGGAGTGCCACTATCTATTTCAGATAGAGATCTGAGATTTACTTCACGATTTTGGAAAAAAATGCAAAAAGCTTTAAGTACAAAGCTGCATTTTAGCACTGCATTTCACCTGCAAACGGATGGTCAGTCTGAACGAGTTATTCAAATACATGAAGATATGTTGCGATGTTGCATTCTTAAGTATGAAGTTAGCTGGGAGAAATATCTACCATTGATTGAATTTGCTTACAATAATAGCTTCGAATCGAGTATAAAGATGGCACTATACGAAGCTCTATACGGTCGTAAATGTCAAACACCGTTGTATTGGACTAAGCTTAGTGAGAATAAAATTTAAGGGTTGATCTGATCAAAGAGACTGAAGAAAGAGTGAAAGTAATTCGTGATAGTTTGAAAGCGGCGTCAGATTGACAGAAATCGTACGCAAACTTAAAACGGAAAGTATTGAGTTTCAGATCGAGGATAAAGTGTTTTTGAAAGTGTCGCTGTGGAAAAAGATATTGCGGTTTGGTCAGAAAGAGAAACTAAGTCTATGATTCATCGGTTGTATGAGATTATTGAGCGAGTTGGGCCAGTGACATATTGATTATCTTTACCGTCTGAGTTACAGAAAATAAATAATATGTTTCATATGTCAATGCTTCGACGATACCGATCCGACCCTTCACATGTCATTTCTCTGACCGAGATTTAGTCTGATATGTCATATGCTAAAGAACCGATTCAAATTTTGGCTCGTGAGATCAAAAAGCTGAGAAATAAGAGGATAGCATTAGTGAAAGTATTATGGCACCAACACGGGGTTGAAGAAGCTACGTGGGAACCTGAGGATGCTATGAGAAAACAATACCCGAACCTATTCACTAGTAAGATTTTCGTAGAGATTTTCGGGGACGAAAAACTCTAAGGGGGGAGAGTTGTAACAGCCCGATTTTAGCTAAATCAGAATAGTGGTTTCGGAACCACAAATTTGATGTCAAAAAATTATTTTAATATTATTTTTTGTGTTTACAGCATGACAGCATGTATGTGTGAAAATTTCGTGAGATAATTTTATCGATTGGTTGTTCAATTTGAGAAAAAGGACTAAATCGCGTTAAGTGCAAAAGTAGTGTTCTATTAGCTAAGAGTATTAAATAGCTATAGAACCTTAAATTTTAAATCCTTATGAGGTAAATAATCCAATTCTGAGTTAGTGGATGATTTTTAGTTTGGCAATTGTGTAAAAATGAATTGTTTTTAATGGTAATTTAGTAAAAAGACTAATAAAGGTTGATATAATAAAAACAAAAGAAATTTGTGTCCATCCTTCTCTTTTGGTTGAATATTGAAGAAGAAGAAAGCTAAGGATTAGTTTTTTTCATTCGGTCACTTTGAGTCTTTGATTAAGGTACAATTTGAGCTCGATTTTTAATGATTGTTACGCTTTTGAGATTGTTGCTTTGTATTTTAGCTAGCCCGTACCTTTAATTTCAAAACTGGCAAAGATTTTAAGAGTTTCCATTGATGAGCTTATGTGTTCTTTGGTGTTTGAGGATGAAATATGAATTTTTTATGATAGATTTTCATGTTTTGTGAAGTGATTTTTGATAAAATTGCACAATAGGGATTAAATTGTGAAATATGCAAATTGAGTGGTTGAAATGTGAAATAAATGAAAGTTTTGGGCTGCTAGGGACTTATATGAAATTCGGCCAAGCTTGGGTTTAATGAAAATTTGTGAATTTTGTGTATTTGTGAAATAGGGACTCAATTGAGTAAATGTGAAAGTTTTGGGGCTAATATGCAAATATGCCCAAATGTGTATTTTTGGACTAAATTGAATGAGTAGATGATTAAATGAGTTAATTTTGAATACATATAGTCAAGAAAGAAAGAATTCGGTTTAGATCGGGGGAAAAGAAAGGTTATTGAGTAGTCAATTTGATCTGTCAATTCCGAATACGAGGTAAGTTCGTATGTGAAAATTTCATTATAAATATATGTTGAATGCTTTCATATCGAATAAACTGTTCTTATGAGATACGGATAATGTTTGAATTGTGAATACGACTCTACGGATATGTTCGACGATGAAATCGACAAGTGTAAATTCCCGGTTGAACCTTAGGAATAGTTTAGGATGTACTGACATGTCATTAGGTTATTGTGTTGGCTTCGGGCCATGATATCGGCACTACGGGTGCGAATGATACCTTGATTTGGTTACGGACCATGATATAGGTATTTTGGAAAGGAGTTGCCTTGATTTGGCTACGGGCCATGGTATAGGTACTCCGGGATAAGTTACCTTGATTTGGCTTCGGGCCATGGTATAGGTACTTATTGATTGATATTTTTGAGTATCCGAATTCTATTCCAAATGGTTCAACGGGTAAAGAAATGATGTGGTTGAGAAACAGGTTAGTACGTGGCGATACAGGTACGTACAGAACCTATTTAAGTATTAAATAGAGAAAGTTCGATGAGATGGTATTTGATCATGTTTTGAGACATGAGAAAGGTTTGTAGTTAATGTGTATATGGTGATTTTATGTAAAATTGGTTGATTTGCATTTATTTGATGAATTAAGTTATTCACATACGAGCTTACTAAGCTATGAAGCTTACTTTGCGTTATTTTTCTATGTTTTATAGTGAATCAAGGCTAGCTCGGATCCGGGAGTCATCGAAAACATCATCACACTGTCGAACATTTATTTGGTACTCTTAAATTGTGTATATTTGGTATATGGCATGTATAGGCTTGAGTCATTTTGGTGAATGATGTAGCCATTTGAGTTGGCTTATGAATATCTATGTTTGGTTTGTATATAGCCAAGGAAGATGGCATATTTTGGTTGATTGAGTTGTGTTTATAATTGTGCAAATGGCTTATGCTATGAGTTGATGAATGAAATAGTGATGCTTGTTGATGATAGATATTATGATATCAAATAGTAACATTTTTAGTATTGATATGCTAGTGAAATAAGGAAAATAATGCATATTTGATGGTAGCCACATTGATGGATTATGATGATGAGTTTTTGATATGAATTTGAATGGCCTAATTTGGTGTTTAGATACTTGCATTGTTGATATTGGGAAAGCATGTTTTGATCTTGATTTGGTTGCTTGGAATACACAATTATGCTATTATTTTGTGCCATGTGAGTTATGTAGGTGGATGGTAATTTAGGGTGGCAAATTGGCCCTACAAATGGCCTATTTTTGTCCACATGGGCAGAGACAAAGGCGTGTGTCTCAGCCGTGTGCGACACATGGTCATGTTACACGGTCGTGTGTCCCTTGGTGTTGATATCAAAATGAAGTCAGTATGCTCCATACGGTCTCACACACGGGCGTGTAACCGGCCGTATGGTACAAGTCAGTATACCCTACATGTTTGGCACAGCCTAGTACACGACCTGGCACACGGGCGTGCGAGGCTAATTCGAAGGGCACACGGGCGTGTGGTCGACCGTATGACCCAAGTCAGTATGTATACGCTGTTTTCACACGGCCTGGGACACAGGCGTGGTTGGAACCGTGTGAGACACACAGCCTGTTTACACGGGCGTGTGACCCTTGTGTGTTTGAAATTTTTATAAGTTTCCAAAATTTTCGTATGATATCAATTTAGTCCCAAACCACTTCTAAAGCTTGTGTAAGGCCTCATAGGCCCTGTTAGGGGACAATTTGATGATATTGAGTGATTTATAAGAATGAATGCTTTATATTTGATAAATGTATGCTATATGTTGCGAATTGATAGGTAATACCTCGTAACCCTATTCTAATCGTGAATACGGGTGAGGGGTGTTACACTTTCTTACTGATCTCACCAAACAGCCAAAGGGCTAAGTGTTCTAGCCAAGCACCTTTGGAACTAGTAAATGCATCTAAGGTGTGCACATCAGGAGTCTTAGGAATACGCTCGAGTGAGTTCCAAGTCTAAGGTCGTAAACTACTTAACTAAAGGCTCAACACTTGAAAGGTAGTATTAGAATAACCTTTGATTGTTTGATTTCATGCCAAACACCGTAATGAGTGGGGTCGATTGGGTGGACCAATCACCCACATCAAAAAGGAAAGGGAAGGTCCTAAGGTATATAAGCGAATGGCTAGATATCTATCATTTGGGAAGGAGTAATGACTTGTCGAAGGTTTTGATCTTAAGATGAGATTCACTGAAAATTCGATAATTTTAGAGTATAATGGTATAATTTTTTTTAGAAGGAGATTAACCAGGAATATCATCTTGGAAAGATATTCATTAAAAAATTGATGGGACTTTAGCCTTGATATAGGTATATTTGATTAAATATGGTCAATATTCTCGATACTTTCAAGCCAAGCTTTCCGATTCTGTAATATTGTCTATAATGACAATATATCAACTTTTTTTAGCTAAATGTGCTCTTGATTCAAATTCTGAACAATAAGTCCATAATACTTTAATATTTATATAGGTTTCCCTGGGGTATCATTACTGAAAAGATATAGGTTTCTAAGGTATCATCACTGAAAGGATTATAGGAGCTTTAATTGAATATGTTCAGTATTTAACCTAACCATTAATTAAATATATAATAGATATTTAATCCAAGTTTCCGGTCCCATTGTATTCCTTGGGATTACAACAAATCACCTTTTTTTTTTATATACTAAAAATTCTCTTGATTCAAATTCTGAAAAGTGTGTAACTTTGATTGAAGATGATCGACGTTTAACTTAAGATTTCCAATGTTTTTATATTTCCTACGATGACAATACATCGACTCATTTTTGGCTAAATGTGCTATTGATTCAAATCTAAAAGTTGTTTAACTTTATGTTGTTGTCATATTTCCTGTGATAGATAATACATCAAATCCTTTTCGGCTAAATATTCTTTTGATTGTTTGTGTACATTAATTTTTAATATGAACCTTGTATTAAAAAATACATGTCAAAGTCAGACTATGCTAACCGTTTACTACAATTGCCTAAGGCTACTAAAAATGTTCAGTTGTATTATGTTAACCGCATTTTTGTATAGCTATAAATACATATTATCACTCAATTGGAAGATTAAGTTTTTGAAATGATAAATCATATTAATTATCATTCTTGAAAATTAAGTTTTCTTTCTTTCTCTGTTTAGTTTTTTTAAAATGATTATTGTTCATCATCATCCTCTTTCATATCTTAATAAGAAATCTAATACTTTGAAGAAGGTTGGTGTTTAACCTAAGCTTTGAATTAGAAAAAGTCTAGATTTTTTTACTAAATTTTAAAAAGTGATTGTTAATAAAACTGAAGATGCTCGACATTTAACTCCACCTTTTTGATGTTTTCATCTTTATCAACTCTTTTTTTTTCCTAATTGTGTTATTGAGTCGAATTCAAATTACTTATGTATAGAAGAAGGCGGAAAGAAAAACTAGGCAAATCTGGTAACACTGAGTGCAGCAATAGGTGGTGGTTGGTAAGGTGGAGACAGAAAAATGTGGTTGATGATAAGGCCAAAAAAAGAAAACAATGTCAAAGAATTTTAGAGAATGATTTGAGAATCCAAATGCCAAAGTGTCAAAAATCCTTTCACTAGTTGTAAAAGACTTCTATTTATAAGTCTTTAAAAATAGGAGTTACAAAGCTAGGTAATTAATATGAGTAATGTAATTAGTAACAATTACAATCGCATTAATGTAAGAAGAGATGGTGAAAGGTTTTGTTAGTGAACTTGAATAGTGAAGAAGAATTCACTATATTTTTTAAATGAGAAAAAAACACTCAATGTTGCAAGAAAAGGTTAAGAGAAAAACCTCTTAACTAACTCCATATTTAATCCACCAAACCAAGTTTTCTGAAATATCCCAAAAGTGAAGATAACCCAACAACTCTATCATATTTCAAGGTTACTTCCACTTCTTCTACATTGGTAGTGTAGTATCATGTGAAATATGTTTCATGAAACATCTCTTGAAACAAAAGATAATGGTTGTTATTGGATAAGAGTTGTTCCTAAATAATAGTTATTTTGACTTGTTCCAAACATGAGTTGTTCCCCACATAGTTATTCTCAATACAGAGGTTATTCCGAATAAGAGTTATTCTGTGATGATGCTTTTCTTGGTAAAGCTTATTTTAAATAATGGCTCTAAATACATTTGTTCTAAATATAAGTTTTTCCCCATAATGATTGGTCTAAACATAGCTGTTCCTGAAACACCATCTTCTAAACAAGAGTTATTTCGAACTTTAATCATTCTCAACAAAACTTGTTCTCAAATATGAGCTACATTAGATGACAATAGTTCTAACTGAAGTCCTATTCTAAACATAACTATTTTAGACATAACTATTCTCAAACAATAGTTGATTTGAACAACAATTATTCTAAATAAGAGTTGTTGTTCCAAAAGAGATATTAAGTGAAATGGCGATACCAGTTGCTCCACGCTTGGTGGTTCAATTTCTTGAAATATAATAATATTTAGATCAAGGAAGAGAAAAACTGTTAATAACCAACACAAAATATCTACAAAATGTTTGATTATTTTCGTGACTTTTTATTAAGTCAAGAAAAATACAAAATATATTATTTTTAATATAAAATTCATTTGGAAATTTTAATATAAAACATAATTAAAAAAGAAACCTCTTTCTTGCCCATATTATTAATGCTACGAAAGAATTTATGGTAAAATACATGAATAGTTGTTCAATTATTCAGTTGGTTCTATTTTGATAATTTAATTATTATTTTTAAATTAGTCATTTAACTTTTTGAAATTAAATATTTTAGTTATTATTGTTGTTAACTTAGTGACGGAAATTTAATGTGGGTTATTTTTTGCTAATAACAAATTATACATTCTATCAATTTAATCTAAATCTAAAATTTTCAATAAATTTAGCCCTAATGTTTACAAAATTTGTCAGTTTAGTTCTAATTCTAAAAATTCTAAAATATTTTTATGTTTACTTTTATTTTTATTTTTTAAAATTATGTTTACTTTTTTCCACTAACCAAACATGTGAAAAACTCATATATTGAATCTCTTTTTTTATTTTGTCCCTTTTTTTCTTTTGCTACATTATTCACCTAAATTGTCTAATTAAAACCCTTAAAAGAAACTCAAAACTAACAAAATTATAAACCTATAAAAATGGTTGGGTTGACAACCCAACTCCAATAACTTTACTCTTCGCACAGAGATAGTACTAGTTTTAGGCTCTAGTGTTCTCGTGTCTTTATTATTTCTACCTCAAGCATTGAAGAGAGATTACAAGTTAAGATTATGACATTTGATATTTCTAACTTTGTCAATTGAATGAAAGAAAGAACAAAGTGGAAGATACTTGGACTAAAAAAATTTTAAAATATTTTTATATTTACTTTTTAAAATTTTTAAAATAATATATATACTTAAAAACATTTTAAAAGATTTTTATAATTAAGACTGAAATGATAAATTTTGTAAACATTAGAAAGTTAAATTTGTTATTAGACAAATAAAACAAACTGTGTGAAAAATATAACGTCGGTAATGATAAATATGTCGCAAAGAAAAGAGAAATAAAATAAAGAACACACACACAGATTTTACGTGGAAACCCTTTCGGGAAAAAATCACGGGCAGAGGAGAAGAAAATTCACTATGTCGAATTCGAATCTTAATTACAAGAGGAATAGACTATGTCTATTTACAGGCTTGTAAAGCCATATTCTAATAGGAGTGTAGTAAGACTGAAACTTCTTATTCTAATCAATATCAAATAGATGGAGTTTAATAAGGTTTAAAAAACCTTATTTAAAATAAAATAAAAGAAATGTAGTTCTATAGGGATTCTTCTTTTATTTTATTTTACCATTGTATTTTATTTAAATAAAGATTCGGTCACTTAGTTCTAACAATCTCCACCTTGACACGAATTCTCAACGAACAAGTTCTTCATCGCGAACTCTCAACGAACAAGTTCTTCACCTCTTCCATAAAACCCCTTAAGGGTTTAACTTCAACAATGAACACCAACCAAGTCTAAGCAATGCTCAAACTTGGTTATAGGAAGTGACTTAATCATCATATCTGCAGGATTTTCATGAGTACTAATTTTGCTCACAACAATATCACCACGAGCAATAATATCACGAACAAAATGATACCGAGAGCATCAATGTGTTTTGTTCTCTCATGAAACATTTGATCTTTTGTAAGGAAGATGGCACTCATTTGTCACAAAATATCATGTCTTGATTTGAAGGTCTTCATTGAGTTCACTAAAGAGTCCCTTCAACCAAATAGCTTCTTTATAAGCCTCGATGTCGCCATGTACTCGGCTTGATGGTAGACAAAGCGATCAGTAGTTTGCAAAGTAGCTTTCCAACCGATTGCACAACCTCCAATTGTAAAGACATAACCAAAGGTGAGAGATCTTCTTCTATCAAGGTCTCCAAAGAAAATCAAGATCAACATACCCAATGACTCCATCTCCAGTTCTTCCAAACTGTAAGCAAACATCATTAGTACCTCGTAAGTATCTTAAAATCCACTGAACTACTTTCCAATGTTTTTTATCGGGATTTGTCATCTATCTGCTAACTGCACTGACTGCATATGATAAATCTGGACGTGAACAAACCATAGTATACATGAGAGATCCCACTGCACTAGAGTATGGAACATGTGACATGTACTCAATCTCATCATCTGATTGTGGAGACAAAGTCGATGAAAGTCTGAAATGGGTTGCTAAAGGAGTACTAATAGGCTTAGCACTCTACATATTGAACCTGCAAAGAACTTTCTCAATGTACCCCTTCTGACTTAGGTACAATTTACTTGCTTTTCTATCTCTAAGAATCTCCATACCAAGTATATTCTTTACTGGTCCCAAATATTTCATCTCAAATTCTGCACTTAGTTGGGCTTTGACCTTTCTTATCTCTCTTTTATCTTTTACTGCTATCAACATGTCATCAACATAAAGAAGTAGATACACAAAAGAACCATCACTATTTTTCTTAAAGTAAACACAGCTGTCAAAACTACTTCTTTTAAAATCATGAGAAGTCATAAAAGAATCAAACCTCTTGTACCACTGTCTTAGTGATTGTTTCAAACCGTAAGGGACTTGTTCATCAAGCAAACATAATCCTCTTTTTCTGAGACTGTAAAACCTTCTGGTTGTTGTATGTAAATATCTTCCTCAAGTTCTCCATGCAAAAATGCAGTTTTTACATCTAACTGCTCAAGCTCCAAATCATGTATGGCCACAATACCAAGCAAAGCTCGAACAGAACTATGCTTCACAACCCAGGGAGAACACATCAGAAGTCCACTCCTAGAATTTGATCAGAACCTTTTGCAACAAGCCTTGCTTTATATCTGGGTTCTTCAACTCCTAGAGTCCCTTCTTTCTTTTTAAACACCCATTTACAGCGAACAGCCTTTTTACCTTTAAGAAGTTTCACAAGATCACATGTTCTGTTTTTATGGAGTGATTCCATCTCCTCTTGCATAGCAAACATCCACTTTTCTGAGTCTTCACAGCTAACCGCCTCAGAATAATTAGACGGCTCTTGGCTTGCATCTATATCTTCAGCCACATTTAAAGCATAAGTAACTAGATCAACCTCAGCATACTTCTTTGGAGGTTTAATTTCTCTTCTAGTTCTATTTTTGGCGATAAGAGTATTGTGGTGGAGAAGCAACTCTATTCTCAATTTTTGTACTAGCTTGAGGAGTCGACTCTGTATTAATCTGATGCTCCACCTGTTTTTGATTTTCTTTATTTGAAGAGCCTTTAAGAGATAAGTTAGGTAGCATAACAGTTTCATCAAAAACAACATCTCTGCTAATAACAACTTTCCTATTTTCAGGACACCATAACTTATACCCTTTTACACCAGCTTTGTAACCAAGAAAAACACATTTAATGGACCTCGGTTCCAATTTTCCATTATCAATATGAGCATACACAGGACACCCAAAGATCTTTAAATCAGAATAATTAGCAGGATTACCAGACCATACCTCTTGTGGAGTCTTTTTCTTAATGGCAATGGATGGAGAGCGGTTGATCAAAAAACATGCAGTAGAGGATGCTTCGGCCCAAAATGACTTTGGTAAGTTGACATTTGACAACATACATCGAACCTTCTCCATGATCGTTCTGTTTATTCGTTCTGCAATGTTGTTTTGCTGTAGAGTATGACGAACTGTCAAGTGTCTCACGATCCCTTCTGACTTGCACAGTTTATTAAACTCATCAGAACAAAACTCTAAGCCGTTGTCTGTGCGGAAGTATTTTATTTGTTTTCCCGTTTGTTTTTCAATCATAGTTTTCCAAGACTTAAATGTGGAAAACACATCTCTTTTCTGCTTCAGGAAGAATGCCCAAACTTTTCTGGAAAAATCATCAATAAAAGTTAGCATATAATTAGCTCCACCTCTCGAAAGCACTATTGATGGCCCCCACAAATCAGAATGAATATACTCCAACATTCCCTTCGCGTTATGGATTTCTCTAGTGAATCGAACTCTCTTTTGCTTCCCAAAAACGCAGTGCTCATAGAACTTCAGTTTGCAAATTCCTTATCCATCAAGAAGTCCTCTTTTGCTCAATTCTGCCATACCATTCTCACTCATATGCCCTAGGCGCATATGCCAAAGTTTAGTAATATCACCATCTGACAATGAAAAAGAAGCGACGGCTACATCACCAATAACAGTAGAACCCTGCAAAACATATAACTTGGCAGTCTTTCTCTGCCCTTTCATCACAAAGAGGGAACCTTTGGAAATCTTCAAAATCCCATTTCCAGCTGTGTATTTGTACCCTTTTGAATCAAGAGTACTTAACGAAATTAAATTTCTCTTCGATTCAGGAACATGTCGTACGTCACTAAGTATTCTGACAACTCCATCAAACATTTTAACTTTAATTGTTCCAACACCTGCGATTTTACACGAAGCATTATTTCCCATCAAAACAACACCTTCAGACACTGTTTCGTAATTTGTAAACCAATCCCGATTGGGACACATGTGGAAGGTGCAGCCCGAATCAAATATCCACTCCTCACTTACTTTAGAATTGTTGACAGAAACGACTAGAAGTCCACCATCGCTGTAGTCTTCTACAACATCAGCTTCACCGAAATTTTCTTGTTATTTTCCCTTTTGATTCGCAGCCTCCCTTTTAATCTTGTTCTGTAGCTTATAGCACTCGAATTTAATGTGCCCTTTCTTCTTGCAGAATTTACAAGTTTTACCTCAGTTTGAATACTTCGATCTACCCTTAAATTTACCGCGAGGATTCCGTTCCTGTGTCTTTCCACGATCATCGTCAACATTTCGATCTTGTCTCCCACGAACAATGAGACCCTCTCCCTGAGAGTCAATTTTAAGCACAAGATGCTTCATCTTATCATACGAGATTAAAGAATCATAAACCTCATCAACTGTGAGAGACTCGCAGCTATATAAAATCGTGTCTCTAAAGGTTGAATAAGACGGGGGCAACGAACAAAGTAGAATCAACCCTAGATCTTCCTTATCATACTGAACCTCCATGGCCTCCAAGTTTGAAAGAATTTCTTTAAACACTATTAAGTGTTCGTGCACAGACGCACCTTCCTCCAAACGATGAGCATAAAGACGTTGTTTCATATGCAACTTGCTAGTTAGAGTTTTCGACATACATATTTGTTCTAGCCTCTTCCATAATGCAGCGGCGGTCTTCTCCTTCATCACATCCTGCAAAATTTCGTTAGACAAATGCAGGTGTAACTGTGTTAACGCCTTTCGATCCTTGAGCTTCTTCTCTTCCTCCGTCAATGTCAAAGGCATCTTATCTACCCCTAACAGGGCTTCTTCTAAATCCATCTGTGCAAGAACTGCCTACATCTTTATCTGCCACAATGCAAATCTGGTGTTGCGATCCAACAGCAGAATTTCATACTTCAAAGACGCCATTACTGTGATCGAGATGAAAAAAATTAAATGCTCTGATACCAATTTGTGAAAAATATAACGTCGGTAATGACAAATGTGTCGCACAGAAAAGAGAAATAAAATAAAGAACACACACAGATTTTACGTGGAAACCCTTTCGGGAAAAAAACCACGGGCAGAGGAGAAGAAAATTCACTATGTCGAATTCGAATCTTAATTACAAGAGGAATAGACTATGTCTATTTATAGGCTTGTAAAGCCATATTCTAATAGGAGTGTAGTAAGATTGAAACTCCTTATTCTAATCAATATCAAATAGATGAAGTTTAATAAGGTTTAAAAAACCTTATTTAAAATAAAATAAAAGAAATGTAGTTCTATAGGGATTCTTCTTTTATTTTATTTTATTTTACCATTGTATTTTATTTAAATAAGGATTCGGGTCACTTAATTCTAACAAACCGCATTTTAGATTTTCATTAGACAACTAATGGAAGAGTGACCAAATATATATACATATATTGGTATGAAAAGAACAGCCAGAAGTTGATTACAAAATATATAATAAATTAGTGAATGTCATCGACCATACTGTCAAGATCTGCCTTGAGAATATTTTGTAGTGAGCTTGGGGGTTCTACAAATTCTTCTAACTCATTGCAATTGAAAATTACACTTTTGGCTAAAGAATCAACATCACCATTATGGTCTCGAAGAAGATGACGAAACTATATTTTCCAATTACGACAGAAGAGCTAATGTACCAAACACAACTCTGACATTTCACTATTTGCAGTGCCTCCAAATAACAACATTTTCACTTCTAAAGCATTATCACTTTCCACCTCCAATTGCCTAAAACCCCATGTTAAGTCCTTTTAGAATAGCTCTTACCTGGAATTTGAAGATTGACTCCTTTCAAGTCCTCGTAGCAAAGCCACATAACCAATTGGTATAACAATCTCAAAAACACCCCTCCCAAAATATTAAAGTTCAACAGCTAAGTGATTAAAATGAAAAAATCAAAATAGTACAAGCTAAATAGTTGAATGACTAATTTTATATTTTACCTAAAAAATTATCTTCTTCCCAAAAAAGAAATCAAAAATATAATTTATTAGGATTCAAGTATAAATATTTGTTATCGAATACTAAAAAATATACTTTTTATACAATAGAATCTCAAGCTTATTCATTTATTTAAACTACCAGGCACGGCCTAAGATGAATTCCACGAACTTGAAAACATTGAAAGATGATTTGAAGTGATGTTGCTACACGGAACCATGGGGATAATCAACAAAGATAACCATATATATCCTAAATTTTGGGTTAAATATAAGATAATGATCGCTTAATTACAGGTACAAATATAAGATATGATTTTATCTACCGCTTTGTAGATTGGAAAGTTGTATTAAGTGACTAGAATGAACCCTAAACAAGATCTGAAAGTGATACTTTTTATCAGAGAAAACCTGATCACCTGCAACTCTTCCTTAGTAATTGACCAAATTCTTTTGTATAGAAAAACAAAGTAAAATTAGTTCAAAAAGTTTTCAAAGAAATATCCGGGGACAAATTACCCTCGCTCTATCTGCTTCTAAAATTACTTGTATCTCCTTAAAAAGAATATTTAGTAGGATATTACTTTGATTTGGAAACCACTACCGTCGATTTGGTATTTATCCTTTTGGGACTCTTTCTTTATAATTCTGCATTCTGTCCCATTCTAAATTCTAACTCAACATACTTCTTTTGTGGGGAGAGGAAAATGGTGGAAGGTGGTATAGCGAAACCCGACAAAACAGAGTTCAGCGAGTGCTGGAAAACGACATGGAAGACTCCTTATATCATGCGCCTTTCACTTTCGGCTGGGATTGGTGGACTTCTCTTTGGTTACGATACAGGTAATAATAATAACATCATGGGTTTTGAGTCAAGTCTTGTTGATCGGTAAAAACAGTGTCAGGAGAAGGTTTGATTCCCGATTTAACCGACTGGAAAAAAATAATAAGATAACGACATTAATAGAGACGAATATTGTGTTTTGTGGGGATTAATTGCAGGCGTTATTTCTGGTGCACTGCTTTATATTCGTGAGGATTTTCAACAAGTTGAAAAGAAAACATGGCTACAGGTTTTTGAATCTGACCCCTTTCTTTTCACTGTTTTCATTGTTGGTTTTCGAAAATTTTTAGGTGAAGTTATAATTTTGGTCTCCTGTTTTTATAACTTTAGCTGTTAATTATTAATATGAAATTTTTTACAAGAAAATTACACAAACACTTCTAATTTTGTTTATGGTTGACTTACAGGAAGTGATCGTGAGTATGGCTGTAGCAGGGGCCATTTTCGGTGCTGCATTTGGAGGATGGACAAACGACAGGTTTGGCAGAAAGCTGTCGATTTTGGTAGCCGATATTCTCTTTTTCGTAGGTGCCATAGTCATGGCTCTGGCCCCAGCTCCATGGATGATCATTATTGGGAGAATTTTTGTTGGCTTAGGAGTTGGAATGGCTTCAATGACTGCACCTCTTTATATCTCTGAAGCTTCCCCTGCTAGAATCCGAGGTGCACTTGTTAGCACCAATGGTTTGCTTATTACAGGGGGACAGTTCCTGTCTTACCTAATCAATTTGGCCTTCACTCATGTAAGTGATGATAATTCACTACAATTCAGGCTTTAATTTATAAAATTCTCACAATCAGTGCCGTTGTTGTGTTTACAGGCTTCAGGAACCTGGCGTTGGATGCTCGGGGTTGCCGGATTGCCTGCTGTGGTTCAGTTTTTCTTGATGTTATCACTCCCTGAGTCTCCTAGATGGCTTTACCGACGGGTTAGAATATTTTCTCCGATTCATATAATGGTTTACAACAATGATATGAATTTTATTGGCTTGATGTACAGAATAAAGTAGAAGAGGCGAGGTCCATCCTAGAGAAAATTTATCCTGCTAATGAAGTCGAATCCGAATTGATTGCTCTTAGAAACTCCATTGAAGCAGAGAAAGCTGATGAACAAGCCATTGGGGACAATTTCATAGCAAAAATGAAAGGGGCTTTACGCAATGTTGTTGTGCGAAGGGGACTCTATGCTGGGGTGACGGTTCAAGTTGCTCAGCAGTTTTCGGGCATCAATACCGTTATGTATTACAGCCCGACAATAGTTCAGTTTGCCGGATATGCTTCAAACAAGACAGCATTGGCGCTTTCTCTCATCACGTCTGGGCTCAATGCTGTCGGCTCCATTGTTAGTATGGCTTTCGTCGACAGATATGGGAGGAGGAGAATGATGATCGTCTCAATGTTTGGTATCATTTCTTGCCTAGTGATTTTATCGATTGTGTTCTTCCAAGCAGCCAGTCATGCTCCCAAAATTAGCCAACTCGAGTCTACCCATTTCGCTACGAATGCTACATGTCCTAGTTTACTTTCCGCCCCTAATCCAACATCATGGAACTGTATGTCTTGTTTGAAGGCGGAGTGTGCTTTTTGTGCCAATGGTGCAAATGAAGTAAGTATTTTAACTCGATTGTGAAGCATTTTAACTCAATTGGCGCTGACATTCAGATTGATTTGTTTTTCTCTTTATTTAGTACTCTCCAGGAGCATGCTTGGCAAAGACATCAGATCTAGAAACCTTATGTCATGGACAACATCGTACTTGGTTCAAGGATGGTTGCCCCAGCAAATTTGGGTTTTTGGCTGTCGTCTTCCTAGGACTGTACATCATTTCCTACTCGCCTGGAATGGGAACTGTCCCATGGATTGTTAACTCTGAGATTTACCCATTGAAATACAGAGGAATCGGTGGAGGGATAGCTGCAGTTTTCAATTGGGTCTGCAATCTTATTGTTAGCCTCACATTTTTAACCCTAACCAAAGCTCTGGGTTCCTCTGGCACATTCCTCCTCTTTGCTGGCTATTGTGTGATTGGACTTGTTTTCATCTACTGGTTCGTACCTGAAACCAAAGGGCTGCAATTTGAGGAAGTGGAGAAGATGCTAAAGTCTGGTTATAAGCCATTAGCATTCAAGACAAAGTCAACGAGGGGTGAGAACCAGTCTGCCTAAGCTTAAAGAAGATTCAGTCCCTGTAGATTTTATTTATTGCACGGCATCTTAGAAGAAAATGAAACTCCGTTCTTCAAATTCAAAATACAAAATTTTTCGGAGTTATAGCACTCATTACCAGTATTCAGTACAACAAAACATGCTTATATATCACAACCATTTAAATCCAAAAAACATCAAACTTGGTCATTCAGTGATACTCCAGAGTTTAATCCCAAGAGGCAAGAGGTAAAAGACATCTGGTTGTGCTTGAAGCAAAGGTCTCTTTCTCAACTGTTGAAATGGATCAGATTGGCACTCTTTTTCAATCTGCTCTGGCTTTACACATAAACCCATCAAGTTCAGATGCAGGAATTAAATAACAGATCAAAATGATGTTGAAATTTCCTAAATGTCTCGCATAATAAAAGCTATCAACATTCTCACAAGTTTAATACATGGACCCAACTTGCCCTTCTTAAAGAAAAGTTGATGCAAGGTTTGAAAACATAGTATGATTTAACGTTGGACAAGTATCCAAGCTTTGTCAACTAAGCAGTGTAGTAAGCCCAGTTCATAAGTCAACTGTATTTGACCTTCAAAGTCAACCTTTAAGAGATCCGCCATGAGAGTAAGAGGGAACAAAGCTTCAAGGTCGGTCTAAAACATGATTATAAAAAATTAAGTCAATTTCTTATCCAAAAACATAAAAGGTCAACCGAAATAATAAAAAGAATAAAAAAACCAACCATCAGTGAGGATTTTAAACAAAGGAATAACTTTTGTTTACTCAACCAAGGGGCTGACACCAATCCGAGTTCGAGTGATCCGACTCCGTGGACAGACCCTACCCTTTCCCCTTAATAAAAAAATAAAGGAAACTGAGCCGGTACCTTTATAAGCCATTAAGCTTCTTTCCCATTTTGCTCATATTTTGTATAAGTTCTTGATTTTGATTATAAGACCAATTTGAATCCTTTCGAAAGGAAATCATCCCTGAAAAAAGAAAGAACAAAAGGAACCAATATTAAGCACCAAGGTTAAATGAAATATAGATGGGATGCTTAACATGTTTCAAAGAAAGATTCAAACAAGTTGGAATTCACCATTTGTACCTGTTCTTTCGATTTCTGTTTTTCAGTTCATCTTGTTCATTTTGCTTCTCAATTTCCAATCTTTTAGGGTCTTCTATTTGAATGAGGCTTCCTATATAAACCTCTGCACCAAATGTACCTGGACTACCACCAATCTTCACACTTCGCATCTTCTTCTTTTGCAAATCATACCAGGCAAACTTTTGGCTATTAATCTCCACCAAAACCTTATCAAGCTGCTTGGAATAAGCTAATGGCTTTAAAAACGTTAGTGTGGTAATGGTTCTAGTTCTTTGAATGGAAATCAACTTAGTCCAAGATTGTTTTACTCCATATTCCTTCATAGTCCAAACATCAATTTTCTCTTGGTCATAATTACAAACAGCACATAGGCGCCCTTCCAGGGCTGCCACATCCAACAGATAGTTCTTATCGGCACATTCAGGTTGAGGCACTTCAATGAACTCCTCGTTTCCAAGATCAAAACCCACAATCCTATTCCTCGGTCCCAATTCAATTCGTGGAGGCATCACCCAATGTAAAACCCCACCAGCAAGCACACCATAGCCTCGCCTATGCAATAGATGGTAGAAAAATTGAAACATAAACCTAAGATAAGGAGGGAGCTTAGTGATTTTCCTCCAAGAATCATTCTTTAAACTATAAACCTTAACCTCGTAGTCGTAAAATATACCTTCATCATCTTCATCGTCACTTTTATTGAACTGCACCATCCTCACGACCTTGTAATCATTGGTTTTAACATCCTGCCCGAACCCATAAAAGATATACCCAGATTTACAAGAATCACCTGGAGGGGGATCAATCTCGGAAACAGGCAGTCGACGGAACTGCCTCGTGGAGGGATTATACAAGGCAAGGTTTTTATCGGTGAGACGGAATGCAAGGATTCCATTACAGGAACCAAAGGCTTCAGTCCCAGCTCCACTACTCAAAGGGTAGTCGATGGGAATGGCGTTATCCAGAGCATCGAATTCCACGGAATAGAGATGCAAACCTTTGAGGATGATGTTGAGATTGGATCTGGTTTTGATAGAACGATCGAGGTGGGCATTGGTGAAATCAGGGTCGTCTATGAGAGAGCAGTAGGGTTTAGAAAGGGACCTGAAACGCAGGAGAGTCTTGACGGGGAGGCGATGGAAGATACCGGTGACCACATCCATGGGAACCTTAGACATTTCTTGCAGTGGGTTTGGGGGGTTTAGAGGGATTTCTGAGAGAGAGAAGAGGGTTTCGAGGGGCTCTAAGATTAGGTGGTCGTTTGTTTGTTTGGAGGAAAAGGAAAGAATCGCCTAGGTAGGGATTGCGCGAGTGGGGGCGACAAGTGGTGCGAGGAGAAGGCAACAGTGACACGGTTATCTCTCTTTTATAGGTAAAGACGCGTCCCACAGTTTTATTTTTATATCATAAAATATGCTTTCTAGCACTTCCAGAAGCATCTCTCGGCTCACTTTTTATTTATTTATTATTTATTACACCGCTAAATGAATATTTTGGTACTTGAAATCCCTTTCTCTTTTTTTTTTTTTCCTCGGGCTTATATATACTGCTTTTCCCCACTTTAGTATTTAAAATTCTTAATGTTTCTAATTTAGTCCTTAACATTATTAGAAGTTTTCTATTTAGTATTTTTTATATTAAAAAAATTGATTAAAATATCTAGCCAATTATATGCTATCATGTGACATACAATGGCATCACTTTGATGCTATTATCTAGAAAAAACTTTAAATCTTTTTTAAACATCAAAAGATTATAAAAAATTTAAAATATTAAAAAAATTATAAAATTAAAAAAAGAATTTATAAAAGTTTACTAAAATTTACTATTTTTTAAAAATATTATTATAAATTTTAATATTTTATAAATCACATTACTAGAGCTTAAGATCATTGCCTCTTGGAAGGATATCATTTACGATAATTATTTTATGATTGTGAAATTTATTTTTGATAGATTTTTTTAGGTCATAGATATGGATAAGTGTTTTTTCAATTTATTTAAATAATGTCAAATTTCAAGAGACAATGATATAATGTTCAGTCTCTAGTCAACGTGGTTTATAAAATTTTAAAAATATTAAAATTTCTAATATATTTTTAAAGATTTTAAGTAATTTTTTTATTTTTATTATTTTTTGTAATTTTTAAATAAGTTTTTTATCTTTTAAATATGTTTTTGGAATTTTTTTATAACTTTTTGGATTTTTTTTCATTTTTTTAAGATTTTTTAAGTTTTTCTGGAGAATGATGATGTCACCATATGAAATATGGTGGCATATGATTAGCTAAATATCCCAAACATTAGTTTCCAATGTCGAAAGACTAAACTAGGAAGTTTGATAAAGTTAGGGACTGAAGTGGGTAAAAAAACTTTAAGGATCAAAGTCGGAAAAATAATATACTTTAGGGACTAAAATGTGCAATAAACTTTTTTTCTTTTACAATACAATTTTTAGGGTAAACTGCACTTAAGGTCACTAAACTATTAGTAAGCTTATGTTTTGATCATTTAACTTCAAAAAGTTACAAAACTGTCAATGAACTAATCAAAAGTTTCCATTTAAGTCACTAGGTTATTAAAATCGTTGTTGTATGGACTTCTCCGCTGGCATCACCTACACCAATCAAGAGCTCTCGTCCCCTTATCTTCTACAACTTAGTTTTTTTCTTAAATGTCACTAATTTGAGAACTAAAATCTAAACAACTTTCTTCTCTTATCTTCGACACTGCCTGTCAATTTGACTTAGACATAAGTATCTTATTCCACTTGTCGATGGGTATTGATCCACTAGACTAGTCATCAAATTGTTGCTTGTAGCTAGCTAGCCGAATTAAAAAAAAAAAAAACTTAACAACTCAGTGACTTAAACAAAAATTTTTAAATAACTTAATGATCATTTTGTAAATTTTTAAAGTTGAGTCATCAAAATATAAATTTACTATAATTTAGTGACGATGTTTTAAGTATACCCTTTTTCTTGTATTTTGAGAATTGAAATCCTTTTTCTTGTATATTAATTTGGTGTCTTAAATTTTTTTCTTTTGTAATACATTTTTTATAACCTAAATCCGTGTCATCTAAGTGCACGAAAAGAGCTTTAATAATTGCTCTAAACAATGTAGGTATTTTTTTTTAACACATTTAAATAATGCGGCATACGTCCAAATTTGTTTTTATTTACATATAAAGTTGTAGATTTAATCTATGAATTTTAATTTGGTCATTTTTAGTTTTTCTATTTTTTTTAATTTTAAAATTTCAGTCTAATCAAATTATAGTTATTAAACTTGTTAAGTTAAAGTCTTCTATTTCAAAAATTTTATTAGGTTAAAATGTGTTTAAGTCCTTGTACTCTTTGTAAATTTGAAATTTAGTTTTTTTACTCTTATTTTCAAAATTTTAGTCCATATATTCTTTAGGTTTCAGAATTTACATCCAATTGTTAATATCACCTTAAAATTTTTATAAAATTTGTTGGTGTGACATTATGAAATTAAAAAAAAAGCACTTGATAGTCATATAATAAAGCATAATGTTGTAATGAACCTGAATTTAACATAAAAATTTTAACGATGTTAACAATGGGGCTTCCATTTTTAACTTTGAAAAGTATAGAAACTAAATTCCTTGAAAAAAAAGTAGGGGACTAAATTTCGAATGTACAAATAGTATAGGAACTTAGAGCACATTTTGATCAACATATTATCACATATATAATACCATGTTAACCTATTATTTTCACATAAGATTCACAAAAAAAAGCCACATCGTTTTAGCTAATAGATTTAATTGCTAATGAAAGAACTAAAAGTAATGAATATTAACTAAATTCACAACTTACATAATACCTGGACTACTAGCAAAAATTTATCAATGTTTGTTTTAAATTAAAAGTAAGGACAATGAATTAAAGAATTTAAGTATTAGTTGAAAATATTAAAAAATAATTTTTTAAAGAATAAAAGAAAATCTATGAGAATGAGAGCATATTGTTTTCTAAATTGGAAATTTATATTTTCTATATTATTTTTAGAAAAAAAAATAAAAAATTTTGGAAAAAATATATAACATTTAACCAAGTAAAAAATAATTAATTTTATACATTAAAGAAGAGTTTTTTTTTTTTTTCCTTCCACTTCATTTCACCATCAAACTTTTGGTTTTTGTCAAATTGTTCAAAACTAGCAGCAGTGCCTCTCATTCACCTTCTTTATTAGAGGACATATCCACATCCACATTCAACGAAGGGATATCTAATAAGACCTCCCCTTCATCCTTTTCATCTAAATATATATCAACAATGATTTGAGTCGTAGCAGCTTCTTCACTTGGGCCTTGGGTTTGAATCCAGGAAGATGAAGGAGATCAATTGGTTCTTCTAACTTCAACAACAGAAGGTTGTACCTCTACAATGGCAAATGACACTACATTCTTTGGATGAATGATAGGCAGAACACGGGACATGCCCTCTAGGAACCTCTAGTTATGATAGGGCATTTCTAATAATATACAAGATAATCTCAAGGTTCCTCCATCAACCCGCAAAGGATCTTCGCCACCATATCTTTTGGGTTAAGGGGTCACAACTGATCCTACAGATTCCATGCTTCATTATTCATGAAGCCTCTAGCAAAATCACATGCCACGTACCCATTCGCACCCTTATCAAGCAAGCAATACTTAAATACATTGCGGAGAATTATGTCCCGAGGAACGACGAGAATGCCTTCCGATTCATTGCCATAAATTGCTCCCTGGCCTTTGGTAACCTTCTAGTGGCAGTTGATAATTGCATACATTAGTAGGCGACAAGCTCCACTCGATGGGAAAATTAAATTAGTCACCAAACTCTAGTTCCACCAAAACATACTTATGATGATCTAGATTCACCACATAGTCCTCATAGAACTAATGTTTTTTATGGTAGGAATCTCAGGTCTCCTCTGTTGGATCTGATGCTCAAAGTGTAGTATATTCATTTTGTATACTTATATTTTTCAAAAAAAAAAAAGGTTTAATAATAATATCCTTTATTACATTAATACTCTTTGTATATTGTTCTCAATGTTATGCACACAAAGCAAATATTGGCTCACTAATTTTCTATTTTTGTCACTTTAATGACGATTGTTCTAGTGAAAACATCAATAATTTGTGTAAAAATTTGTTATCAAAACAACGCTCACCAAAATAGAAAGCCTCATTAGAAATCTCAAACAATCTTGCATAAAACTCAGAAATAGTTTCATTTTCAAACATTTTCAAATTTTTGAACCTAGTTGTTAAAATCTGAAGTTTTGACATCCGTACAACATCATTTCCTTCAGGTTGGTTTTTCAAGATCATTTGTGCCTACTTAGCAAATTCATATACAGAAATGACTTTAAATTAATCCAAGTCGACTCTATTAAAAATGGCATTTAAGGCTTGTGAATTTCCATGAAAAGCCTTTCTTTATACATTAGTGTATTTGTGTAATACCACTCGCCCAGCCCGGTCGTTGGACCCGAGTTACAGAGTGTTACAGAAAAACAGAGGCATTCACATGCAAGGCCATCAAAGAAATCTATTTTAAAGTCACCATAATTCTTATTCTAATCATACATACATATCAGAAGTATAAACATTTATGAGACTAATCAAGGTTAAGCAACTTTATTAGTTTCAGTATTTTATAATTTTATACAAATACTTTTAAACAAAATACGCTAAGGTGGCTCGTAAAAAAAATGACCACTCAAGCCTATCCGTCGTGTGTTCTTATTGCTTTATCATTATCCACCTAAATAGTTCGCTTTTATAAGTTCGACATTTATCCAAGTGAGTTAACATTTTTTTAACACACGTAATTATTTTCATTTTGAGCATACTAATAGTTTACGCTAACATTGAAAAATTTTCACAATATGGCATATATATATACACAACATTCAAAACATCATCTTTCATTTCATATACAATATCACCAAATTAACCTTATATACATGCCATTTGACCCGGTGTAGAGTAAAAATATTCCTACCGAAAAAGAGCTGGATAGTGTGAGTCGTAGATTTATTCGCCTGCCGAGTTTCGCCAAAATCTCTATAGGGAAGGGAAAAGATAAACGGGGTAAGAATTAAATATGCTTCGTAAGTACTTAGGTTTAAAATATTAAACTCACCTCGCAAAACATTCATACATTTATAACACTTAACTAATTTCTTTATCTTGCCAACACACTTCACATGTACAATGCAAGTGCATAACATTCAAATATATATAAACTATCTCAAATATTTCATTATTTATTCATACATTATTTCAATCCATATAAATCATACCGTAAACATTACTATTTCAGAAACACTCCATTTGATGACTTAGCGAGAATTGAAAAGGATATACGAGTATCCATACATTAACATGCCAGTTTGCCTATAAAAGCAACTCCAATCGAGAACATGCCAAATGCACATAGTGCAAAGCCCGTTGGCTAAATATTCTCCCCCGATAACACACCAGGTTGCTCATAAAAAGCTATTCAAATCAATAACACGCTAGATGCACATAGTGCAAAGTCCGTAGTCTAAATATTCTCCCCGATAACATGCCAGATTGCTCATAAGAGCTATTCCAACCGAGAACACGTCAGATGCACATAGTGCAAAGCCCGTAGGCTAAATATTCTCCCCCGATAACACACCAGATTGCTCATAAGAGCTATTCCAACCGAGAATAAGTCAGATGCACATAGCGCAAAGCCCGTAGGCTAAATATTCTCCCCTGATAACACGCCAGATTGCTCATAAGAGCTATTCCAATCGAGGACACGCTAGAATCTCTGAAGAGATTAAATTGGAAATCCACAACAAATGCAGGATTCCAAAAAACTTCAGTAACTTTCTTCATCTTCTTCCTATTTCCCTTCTTCCCATACAATGCATAAATACCCCTATTGGCATGCCAATTGTATCATTTGTTCATTCGGACTCATATACATAACAAAACTTTATTTTTACTAATTAATATCTTTCTCACCTTATCAATACAAGTTCACTATTGTTTTACCATATATATTTGCATACTATTAGCTGGTACATTCCTAGTACAATATGAACTTACCTAGTACAATAGCAGAATTTGAATGCCAATGATCAATCCATGATCTTTCCTTTTCCTTTGTTATCTACTGTTGATTTGGTTCTTGATCTATACATTAATACATTCAGTTTATCAATAACAACACTTCGGACTTTAATATTTTTGAGACTAGACATACAAGTTAGCTAAATCGAGACACAAAGATCTCAAAAACACAAAACTCATGAAGAATAGGCTTTGGGAACACTTACATGAAAATTTGATTAATCAAGAGAGCTTATAACTTTTTTTCCTTACAGAGAAAAATTTTTTTGGTAAAGGAAGACGAGAATGAGGCTCTCTTTCCCATCCCATCACTTCAGCCTATACACTCAACTTCTTAGTTTTATCATTAAATGGAAATTAATAGGTATTTCCATTAAACTTTGACACAATTGTACTACCATGCAAGAGTGGTTATTTACCACTTTGGACCTTGAACAATTTTTATTAAACTCATCTAATCAACTTTTCACCAATTTTTATGATTTAGTCCATACACTTTCATTTCTAACCTATTGACTGAATTCACTAATTCAAACATCAATAAAACACTATAACAAGTTGGTAAATATAAATAAATAATATTTATTGAATCTATCGTCAGAATTGTGATCCCTGAACCACTGTTTCTAACACCGTTGTAAATTGGGCTATTACAACTCTACCCTCATTAGGAAATTTCATCCTCGAAATTTTTACCTGTAAAAAGGTTTGGGTACTAAGATTTCATTGATTCTTTTGTTTCCCATGTAGCCACTTTTATACCATGATGATTCCATAAAACTTTCACTAACAGAACACTTTTATTGCAGAGTTCTTTTACTTCTCGAGCCAGAATTTTCACCAATTCTTCATCATAAGATAAATCAAACTGTAACTCAATCTCATCAAGAAAGATTACATGAGAAAAATTAGATCGATAACGATGCAACATTGATACATGAAACACATTATGAATGTTCTTAAGTTCTAGAGGCAATGCTATTCTATATGTTATTGGCCAGACTCTATTTAGAACATCACACGATCCAATGAATCTTAGACCAAGCTTTCCTTTCTTACCGAAACACAACACTTTCTTCCACGATGATACTTTCAAGAATACTTTGTCGCCAATTTGGAACTCAATGTCCTTCCTTTTTAAATCTACGTATGACTTTTTTCGATTAGAGGCAACTTTCAGAAAGTTCTTAAATAACCTTAACATTTTCTTCTACTTCACGAACTAAATCAATTCCTACCATCTTCCTTTCACTTAACTTAGACAAATATAGCAGAGTTCTACATTTCCTTCCTTACGGAGCTTCATATTGCGCCATTTTGGTACTTGACTGATAACTATTATTATAAACAAACTCAATCAGGGGTAGAGATTTCTCCCAGCTACCTTCAAATTCCATAGCACAACATCGTGACATATCTTCTAAAATTTGAATTATACGCTCTGACTGACCATTCGTTTATGGATGAAATGCTGTATTAAAATTCAATTTGGTGCCTAAAGCTTCATGCAACTTACCCCAAAATCTAGAAGTAAAACTCAGATGTAACACCCCAAACCTAGCCTGGACGTTATGGCTAGATCTAGAGATGCTACGTAAAACAATTGTAAATCCGGCTTTTGTTTATTTGAAAAAAAAAATCGTAAACTTTTGTTCCTTAAAAACCCGTTTTATTAGAAAAAGTGTTTGACATATTTATTTAATTAAAAACGTTGTTTGATTACATTTTTTAGATAAATCAAATACTTTGCAGCGAAAATTCATAGATCATTATATTTTGGAAAACCAAGTTTGTTTTCTTGAAAATAGGTGGTTGCAGGAAAATAATCATTTTCAGTAAATCGTTTTATCAATTGTCATGTAAAAATCTATAATTAAATCCAAAACCGAGACAGTCCCAAAATGTCTAAACAGTCTAACTTTTACAGAACACTTAATCCAATTTAAAATATTTAAAGAGTCGAAATACTAATATAATCGAGCTCCCATCGCACTAGCCCTTCTAAGTCTGAGGATTACCTGAAAATATCACTGAAATCGAGAGTGAGTTTTGGAACTCATTGTGTAACGATAAACTTAACACAGTAAAATAAATATCTGACAGATCTATCAGAAACATATTTATAGTAGAGTAGAGCAGATACAAAACATAATCCTACCCCCAATTGTTACACACCAACTCCGTCCATCCCAACACATCATATGGGTATAAAACACCCATCCATCTCTCCACGCCACTTGGTGTACACAGGACACTTTGCAGAACAATTGCAGCTGAGCTGCCGAATCAATAGACGATTAATCGCCTTTTACAGAATCATCCTCCACATGCTATTTACAACCCAACCCAAATGCAAATGAAGAGTGCAAAAAATATCATACATGTTTAGAGCAAAAATTAAACGTGACATAGCTTTGCATGCACAACATAATAGATATGAACCACATACTTATCATACGTATTCATTATTCTTTCGGATATCAAAATTGTACCAACATATGTCTAAATTTGCATGCACACGACTGTGTAGCATTGATAGTGCCTAATTTTGGCTTTCGCAGTTCGCTGTTTTTCGGGTTTTTCATTACACACCTGATATTCTCTAGAATCAAACTCAAACACGAGCAATCACACACCTAAATCGCCAATTAACACAACCGATTTTAGAAATGATTTGCAAAACTCTAATCTTTAATTACCCACAATGAACTAAAACGACCCTTCAAAATACATCCACGCCCTTACCGTTTGAACGAACGACCAATACCCAAATCTCAAGTCGTTGGAGGGACACCAAACGTGTCACGATTCTCACCTAAACGCAATGAAATAATTAAATAACGAATAACAAAGTTTAACAACATCAATTTGCAACCCATAACCCCCCCAACCAAACGGTTAAAGAACAATCCAATAGCCTTACCTATCAAGAAAAAAAATTGAAAAAGCCAAATGAATGAGCACAATGAAGACCAAACGAACAACGACATACAATTGCAAGAAACAAAAGACAAAGACCAAGAAAGTAAAAAAAAAAAAAGGAAGGATTAAAATTACTTAATTCTATGTTGGCAGTGGCATAGGAAAGAAAGGAAAAAACAATTGTAACATCCTGAATTTTTGGGCTTATGTGTTTAATTGGTGAATATGTGTAATGTGTTAATTTAAGTGTTAGGGGTCCAAATTGGGCTCAGGATTAGGCTAAAGCCTTGATTAAATTATTAGATTGGGCATTAAAGAATTAAAAGGTGGTAATTATGTTTAAAATGCCAAACATGGGCTTGTGGCCCAACAATAAGTGGCACTATAAGGGAATTAGAAGTGACGCCACACACAAGGGATTTAGAGGCCCAAAATTTAAGTTTAATGAAGCCCAAATCTTTTAATTTAAGTAAGTTAAATTTCGGCATTTGGACTTGATAAGGTGGACGGCTACAAGGCTTAAAAATAGGAAGATATATTTGGATTTTATAATTGATAATTTAAGAGATAAAAAGGAGAAAAGATAAGAGCCTATCTACAAGGCAAGTGATGGCCGAAAATCCATCACCTAGAGGAGTGTAAAATTCGGCTACTGCATGGCAAAGAGGGTGCCAAATTTCCCCTCTCTTTTAGCTTGAATTTTAAGGGCATTTTCGGTTTTTAGCAGTAGGTGCCGAAATATCTATAAATAGGGGGGATAGCTCCTTGACTCTGACATTTAAAAAAACCCTAATTCTCTCTATTCTTTGTGCCGGATTCTTTAGCCTCTCCCTCTCTAATTTCTTTTCTCCAAATTTTTTTCAAAAGCCGAAACTCTTCTCCATTTTTTCCTCATTGTGCCGATTTCTCTTTAAAAAGCCGAAATCTCTATAGTTTTTCTTTATTCATCCTATTTGAGAATTAGTTCTATTCTTCCGGCATTTAAAACTTTTCTTTGACATTGACGAATCCTCTCTTCAAATGCTAGCCGAATCCCCTATTCTAAGGTAAGTGTCGACTTTTGTTAGATCTCATATTTTATCCCCGGTTTTTGAAAGGCAAAAAGTCGAAAAGCTAATAGTTTAATGGTTCTATGATTGGGCGGCAATTCGGGATTTGAAGGAAGCTTGGTCAACTAGATCTAAAAGCCGAAAATAGCTAGTCTCCAATTTCGGGATTTTAAGGTAAGAAGATTTGTTATTCAAATATATAAAATTGGGTAGAACACTAACCATGGCCAAATATAGGAGAGGCCCTAGTTTCACATCCTTCCGGCTTTTTGAGCAAAGTTGTAGATCGTTTTAGCAAGGGTATCAACGTTAATCAGGTGGGTAGATCTCTAACACACTCTTTAACTGTGTTTTATGTGTTATGGGCTAAAAAGCCGGAAAGTGGCTGTGTAGACAGTCGAATAAAACCCTAAAATGGTTAGGCAAGGATGCCAGGTACGTAATCATAGAAATCTCTATGTGTATCGATATATATATATGAAAGCCTGTATGATGTTTTCTTTGTGTGTGTATGTATGGGGTGGGATTTTGATATGATGAAGAGGAAGAAGGTCGCATAGCGATCGGTGGCTTTGCCACATAGGTCACATAGTGATCGGTCTTTATGACAGGTAGCTCAGCTGTCAAGATGCTACGATGTATTATTAAGGTCGCATAGCGATCGGTGGCTGAGCCACGTTATATTATGAGGTCACATAGTGATCGGTGGCTATGCCACGTTTAATGATTCCTGAATAATATGAATAGGCAATACGGCTATCGTTATGGTGTGTAGCGGATGGAGGGTTGATTGTAGAAATCCCCAAGGTGTGATGGTTGGTACGGGTTGGTGTGTAGAGGATAGACTTTTAGGATTGGTTAGGCCATTCATTATTTATTATGTTGTATGTAATTATGATTGTTGCCTTTATGTTTGGGCCAGGGCTCATAATGTGTTTGTGAGCCCAAGCCTTTTATGTGTTTTCGGGATTTGCACACTGAGTCTTGGTGACTCACCCTATTATTTTTCCTAACTTTGCAGATGAGCAGTAGATCGTGGATATAGGAGCCGAGACGGACTCGAGGGGCCATCAAATTTTATTTCTACAAATTATTTTCAGGATTTCTTTAAGTTTATTTTATTTTTATTTGGGAATATTTATGTAATAAGGCCCCTAGTTTTTATTCAACTAAGTAGTTTTCAATGTTATGCAACATATGAATATACCACAAGGTTTATTTACATTTATTAATAAAAATACAAAGAGGTTTATTTTCAAATAGTCTCTCCTTTATTCAAATTTAATTAATTTAACTTGTGTTTTCAAAATGCGATAAAGTGGTATGTGTTCGATAACATGCCGGATCTGGTCGAAACGCATGGGCCGGGTTTGGGGTGTTACAATAATAATAAAAGAAAGTAAAGAAAACAATGAAAGAAAAGATGAGAACATGCTATTGAGGGAAGATTTTTTTTTTTTTTGGAATAAAATTAAAATTAAAACTAACTCCCACCCTAAAATCATGTAACAGATTCCTTCCCACTCTAAAGTTAAACTTTAACTCAAATTCTACTAAAGTAACAACAACCAAAAATTGACCAACAAAAAGCTCTCACAAAGACTCAAACTCATAACCCACCCTTCACACCTAAAGCCCTTAACCATTGAAGCATGTACCTAATTATTTCTAAATTTAACAAATCCAAACTTAACATTTTTGGGACGTTACAATAGATCACGATTTGAAATAATAGACACTGGTACATTATGTAATATAACTATATCATCCGTATACAATTCTGCTAACTTCTCAATAGAGTAACCTAAATAAAATGAGCGGACTTTGTCAATCTATCAACCACAACCCAGATAGTGTCTTTCTTTTTCGGAGTCACAAGCAACCTTGTTACAAAATCCATTGATACTCTTTCTCATTTCCACTCAAAAATCATTATAGGTTGGAGCAAACCTGACGGAACCTGATGTTCAACCTTAACTTGCTGACATACTAAACATTTCAAGACAAACTCTAAGATCTCACGTTTTATTCTTGGCCACCAATAATTCTAATTCAGATCATTATACATTTTATTGCAACCAGGATGAATCCAATAAACATTGTTATGGGCTTCTTGTTAAATAATTCTTTTGACTTCAGAATCGTTCGACACACAAATTTGATTTCAGAAATACAGGTTATCATCTATACCAATGCTAAAATTGGTAGTCTGACCATTCTGAATCTGTTCTTGTTTGGCTGACAATTATGCATCACTTCTTTGCAACTCAAAAATTCTCTGAAAAATAACGGCTAACTTTCAGCTGATTTTTATATTATATTTTAATTCTCGGCGATCGTGAGAGAGACGGTCAGTAATCAAACTACCTTCTTTCATGTATTTTATGGTCACAAATTGAATTAAAGATCACTTTCAAATAAATTTTGAAGGCGGCTCTGATACCAGTTGAAAAGCCTTCGGTTTACACTTGAAAAACAAATTTTTTTCCAACTGTTGTTAGAACACAAATGAAAAAAAAATTAATGCAAAGTAATGCAAGACGCAAAATAAGAGGAGAATTAGCACACGATATTTGTTAACACAGTTCAGACAACGATACTACGTTTGATAAGCCTCGCCCAGTGAATGATTTTATTCAACAATCGTCCAGATCACCTATTAGCTTAAACTCAATATACCCCTACACAAAGAAGTATTTGCAGCCCCAATACTGAACCCAATTGTCACAAATCACTCACCCAAGTACCTCACAATATAATCAGTAAACTCTTGAAAGAATACCTAAAAGAGAGTCACAAAATAACTACAAGAAAACACACCAAAATTGTCAACAAAGACACTCCAAACCTGCTCTAAAAGTGACGCCACAAGCAACCTATTTATAGGCTGATACAAAAGTCTATCCAATAGAGTTTCGATAAGCTTTTATCCTGAGTATTTATTAAATAAAAGTATTCATAAATCAATTTTTCAACCGTTCCAAAATTCTCTCAAGAGATAATGATAAGGATAACCAATTAAAGAACTGAAGAGTCCTAGCCAAACTCCAATTATTGTTTGTCAAACATGTCACTCCTTAGTAGGTGAAAAAATATTAACACCCATGGAGCTAAAACAATCCATGGCCCAAGCAAAAAATTCATTTTGATTCTAATAGAGCATGAAAAGAGCAAGTCATAACCCCCCTAAACAACCTCCAAATTGTCATTGTTTCACTCATCAAAGCTACAGCAAAAAAAAAAAAATTAGCACCACCACTCCAAAATGTATTCATTTAGTGCCATTGTTGCACCATCCCATTGTTGTCGAAATATTGTTATTATTTTCAAAATAAGCTAATGCATGCCACCAACCAGATTGTTTCCAAGTTTTCGTTGCCACCAACCTTAAAATTTCCAATTTGCTACAATTTCTTGCTACCAATTACCCTAAAAGATTGCTACTCCCTGATGCTCCTTAACTGCTAAGCCATCATTGTTACCACTAAGTGCTTTAAAGTTGCTGTTATTGTCTTCAATTATTTTTTGTTGCATCCTTCAACAAATTGCTCTACCATTTCCCCCAAGTAGCTGCACTGATTACTTCAATTTTGCTACACAACCTTGCACCAGTAATTGTCCAAACTTCTCTACTGATTAACGTTGCCACTTGCTACATAATTTGAGGTTGATTCATGTGTTTAATTGATTGGCTAGTGATCAATTGTCTAGTTTTGTTTCACTGCTTGAGTTAGATGCATTAGCGTTAATTAAGTTCATATGTTGATACAATTTGTTTAATTAAATTTAGATTAATTTAGATCCAATTAATTATGAGCTTGAGATAAATATTTTAGATCTTTAGGATATGAGTAATTATAATTGAATTTAGATTTGAGTCTAATTGATTTAGGGCCAAAGTAACATAGAATTAAAAACTCATGTTTAATTTTAATACTATTAATTTTAATAAGGCTAGTAAATTAATTGGAGAGTTTTCATTATCTTTGTCGAAAATCAAAGTACTTTGAATTCTCTGGTAACAAATTTTATCAATAAAAAAAAAAGAGAAATAAAGAATGAAGAGAAGGAAAAAAAAATAGTTTTTAAAACTTCTCAGAAGAAAATTGTTGACTTTCTATAAATATAATAGTCGGAAATTGGCCATGATTAGACCTAATCATGGGCCGGGTCACCGCCCAGGCCTGAAGGCCGGCTCAAAAAGTGGAAGGGTTTGAGCAAAAATATAAGCCCAAAAAATGGGCTTAAACAAAAAATAAGGCTCGTCCAAGCCTTGAATAGAATTTTTTAACTTGAGCCTAGCCCGACCCGAATCACATTCCTATACTTTTTTTTCTTATTTTCTTGTTCTCCAATTTCATTGTAATTTTCATTCAATTTGGTTAACATTAAAGTACCCACAAAGATAGAAGCTTAGATTTGGTGAAGGAAGCGAATGGAAAAGTTAGATTAATGGATAGAAGTGTTTTAATAGAGAGTGATAATAAGGTAATTGCTAAATTTAGTACATATAAATATCTAGATTTGGTGTATATTGAATTGTGAAAAGAAAGAGGGAGCAAAGGAAGAGTGAGGTAGAATTTGAAAGCATTTTGGTACTCTATGATTTCTATTTACATTGGTATTTTGTTTAAATATATTATAAATGTTTATTTGCTAAATTTTATTGATATGGATTTTTTTGAGGTAAAATGGGGAAATTGTATCTAAGAACATGTATATGTTATGCATTGTTTTGAAATGTATGTCTTTTGATGAAATTGGAAATGTATAAGCCATATTGTGTATTGGTTTGAAATGAGCATTTGATATATTTGACCTTTTCTATATTATGCTATATGTGATAAGCCAATTTAATTGGTTTTGATAAACTTGTATCGAATTTGCATTTTCGAGATAAACTTCAACATATGTTTTACTTGTGAAAGGTATTGGAAATGTATATGTATATGTACATGGTGTTCTGAAATGGGTAAATTGCTTGTGAGGTTTTTGAGTATGTGTATATGTATTTATTGATGTAAAAGAGTGGTTTTGAAGTGAAGTATCTTAAAACTCTGTACTATACTCTGGATTGCATTTTAGCTCATCTATTGAAAAAATAGATAAATTAGCTCCTACATATTAGATGAGTGAGCAAAACAACTCATCTATTAAAATTTGATGTTTATATATAAGATATAATAATAAATTTAGCCCCCAATAATTACACATTTATTCAATTTTGACCCCTAATCTTTATTGGAAGTAAATTAGAAAATTTTGAAACTAATATGATTGAACGGTCAAAAAGGCTATAGTAACAATTTAAAAAAAAATCATTAATACCTTTTAAAATTTAAAAATTATTAAAAAAGCATAAAAAATTATAACAAGATTTATAAAATTTTTATTAAAAATAACAATACTAACCCATCAAAATCTAATGGTTATAAGATTTTAAAACAATTTGGCCCTACTTTTTTGTTGGGTCAGTATTGTTATTTTTTTAATAAAAATTTTATAACTTTAATTTTTTATAAATTTTGTTTATAATTTTTTATGATTTTTAAAAATAATTTTTAAATTTTAAAAGGGCTTAATTGATTTTTTTTTAACATTGTTACTAAGGTCTTTTTGACCTTTTAGCCTTATTAGTTTCAAAATTTTGTAACTTACTTGCAATAAAATATTAGAGGTCAAATTGAATAAATGTGTAAAGGTTGATGGCTAAATTTATTATTATACATTATATATTTTAACAAAGAGACTGTTTTGTTCATTTATCTAACGTATAACGACTAATTTACTCATTTTTTTAATAGACAAACTTGAATACAATCCGAAATATAATATAAAGCACTTTGTGGCACTTTTTCCGTGGTTTTGAATGGATAAGAAATGGAATTCTCAAAAATAAAAGCCACCACACAATATTGGTGATTATATTTGGCGACGTTAAAAGTTTAAATTATATATGTACGAATAAAGATAGTTTTAGCATAAATTATTAATGTTTTCAAACTATACATATGTATATGAATAATGGATAATCAATTAAATTTGTAATGATATTCTACTGAAATTTACTCAGCCTACAAATGAAATCATTTAAAAGAAAAAGGGTAACATTGTTATGATTTTTTTTAGAATGTATTAAATAAATTGTTACGGTTTCCGATTTATCCGTCTATAGTAGTGATTAATTCTTTCATTGTGGTTTGCAGGTGTTCTTTAAATAAATAAATAGTTGATCATGAAATATGCTCCATCTCTATGAACGAAAATCAAATCCCTAATAATGTAATTAAGAGATGAGGTAAGCAATCATCACTATACTTTAAAAGAAGTTAAATTCATGAATCATTTCTACTGAGGTTTACTCAGCCTACAAATGAAATCATTTAAATTAAAATTACTTATCAGCTCGAAAATCAGGTTAGAAGAAAATTGGGTTAATAAAATCAAGAGTGGTCATGTTCTGATTTTTAGTTTTGATTGTGAAAATTATGATAAGTGAAATGATTTGGTTTAGTGGTTAAGTGTTGTGCTTGTGTGTGAGGTCATATGTTTAAATCCTATTTCTTGGAATTTTGTTAGTTTTTTTTAGCTCAATTCCTATCCTTAGTCTTCTGGCTTAAATCTTATTTCTGAGCAAGTTATTACAGAATGAGTTTGCTGATTCAATGGCAAGGTGTTAGCTTATCCTAGGTTTTGTGTTTGACTCCCGTGTTGCGCTTAAGTGTAACATTTTTGTCCTTGGCACTTGTTAGTTGTTGGGTTAAAGTTATTTTTCGATAATAAAAAAACTGGTGGATAAATCTTTATCTATTTTTATTATTAATTTTTTATATTTTGTTTCCAAAATTCCTATTTTCACTCCCTTAACCATCCACTTTTCCCTATTCCCACATATTTATTTTGGTTTTGTTCTTCTTGTTCTTCTTTTCTTCTTTCTTTGTTTTCTTTTGTTCTTTGGTTCTCTTGAGATTTTTTCTCACGTTCTTTGTTGGTTATTGTTTCTTTACTGTCGTTCCATTTGTTCCCTGTGTTTGTACGTGAGTTTTGTCTTTCGATTGTGGTTCAAAGTGGGTTGTAAGTTTGTTTAATATCTTTTCTATTATTTTAGATTGAATTTATTTTCCGTGGTAAGATAGGAGTGGTTAGTATTTAGTATTCTTGTTACGTAGTGTTAACATTTTCGTGATTTTGTTTAGGCGAATGGGTATGAGAATCAGGTTCCATCAGCAGAGTGATTTCCAATTTAGACATTTTCGTGAAATCATGCAGGGTGTGTAGTTAGACCGTGTAGACCAGATGGTCGTGTGAAATCATGCAGGGTGTGTGAAAAGATTGAGTGCACCACACGGGCTAGCTTTTTGGGCCGCGTGGACTACATGGCTGTGTAGGCCTTTTGGGCCAATTTTAAGGTAAGTTTCAATAAACAAACATGGGTAAGTGTAAGAGGTATGTTAAATAAGTTCCGATTAGTTTAATAATGCGTTATGATTTGCTATAAATAGGACCCAAAAACATAGTGTAGGGACCTAATTTAGTCCAGGCCCACTAAACCAAAAATAACAAACCAAATAGAAAATAATAATAAGTTCAATCCAATTTTTACAAAGCCCAAATACTAAAGACCTAGCCCAATTTTTTATAGGCCCAAAACACAAACTAAAAAAAAAAGAACCAGAAACCCTAGATGTGCCGCTGCTCCCTCCTCGGGCGTACCGCCCGCGCCTCGTTCCGAGGCTTGCCACCCCACTACCGTCGTTTCACCAAAATGGCAAAAAAAAGGCTTTTGCCCCGCCGTTGACCCTTCGAGATTACCGGTAAAAGGATGAAAAAACAGAGGCAAAGAGCAGAAACAGCAAAAAGAAAATAGTCGTAATTTTTGTATTCGACTATAAAGCCACAATGAAAAAACAGATTGTAACACACGATATTAATAAAAAAAATAAGAACAAGAATCACCAAGAGGTGATTTTTTATCTATTATTTTACTTTTTATTTTTTTAAAGGCATAAAATAATAAATAAACATTAATAGAATTTTATCTTACCTGACGTTCGGTCTCCGCACCGTCGTCAGCGTCATCTGGTTCCAAAAGCCATTGAATCCTTTGGGATTCGGCCAGGGTTGCAACGGAATACGGTGAAAACCGAAAGGTTTTCTTTCTCTTTGGGGGGTTTCGGGATTATTTTGAGACTTTTTGACTCCGGGCAAGAGTTTTATGTAAAAAAAATAAAGAAAGGGAAACTTTTTAATGTGATCTGACCCGGGTTAATCGAGTCGTTTCACTTGTTTGCCCGATCGTCGACGAGGAGATTGTTCGGTGTGTTGAAATTGTAAGTTTGGTAGAAAATATACGGAAGCTAAAGAAGTGGTTTGGAGATGAAAGATGGTTTTAGTATGAAATGTAGTAGGCTCGGTTTAAGAAATAAAATAAAAATAGATAGTTTGGGATAAACGGTGGATATGAAAAACGGACTTAAGCGGCAAGATCGATTCAACACTATATCATAGTGTCACACTGGGATTTATATGGCTTAAGGGGAAGGATCGAAATAGTTGATGGATCGACCCGTTACTTAGCGAAGTAAGAACCGAAGGTATAATTGAATGGATGAACGCCACACCAGATTGGTGATAAGTTCGGAAGGAATTCGGTTGACGCCACTAGCACGCTAGATAAGTCAATTCGAGACTCACACGAAATATGAGAGGGAAAACCTCACAAGAACAAAAGTTCATAAAATTTTATCAAAGTTCAAAAGTTCCAAAAGTCCCTTTCAAAATGGCTGGTTACACATATTTATAAGGATATACAAGCTAACTGAAAGGTCACATCTTAACGTGCTAATTAAAACTGAAATTAAACTCAAGACTCTTGATATTCTTGTAACAATTTACTCCATGCTTGAATTCACTTTAATTTAGCTTGAATGATCATCCTTGAATGCTTAAAATGTCTCTTGAGTTGTCCCTTGGCTAGTCGAAAAGACACCAGCAACTAAATGGTGTTTTGAATGCTTGTTTTCATCTTTAAATGAGCAAAAACTGCTGGTAGGTGAAAGGGTGTTGTTGTTGAATTTAAGAGGAGTTAAAATGCTCCTTAAAACTCCTTAATTGATGTACTAAACATTCCTTGTAACAGCCACTTCATTTGTAACCGAAAATCACCTAAAAAGTCACTTCAATTAAGTCGTAACAGCCTTGAAATGTAATGGTTGTGAGCTGAAGAGACACCTGTAATAAACACATTTAAACACTAATTAAACTCAAATACATTAAACACTTGACTTCAATAAATGCACTAATAATAAAGACATCAATTAATGCAGCAACTAGTTTATTTAAAGAAGCAGAATTAAATAAACTTAAACTCATGCTCCATTAAATAATCCTAGGAACTAGATTAATTAAAAGCAACACTTATTAAATAAAGTTCAACAAAAACACTCATTTATTAAATTAAGATGCTTAAATGCATGGTTTGAAATGCAAACTAAATGAACAATGAGTTACTTAATGCAAGACTTTATTAAATGCAGAACACATAAAGTGCAAATCTAAAATTAAAAATATGCAAACTTATTAATTTAAATAAAACTATATTAAATTAAAAAGTCCTTAAAACATTGGCCCAATAATCAATCAGGTTTATGAGATGTTTCATCTTGCACTTGGGCCCTTCAAGTTTAGGCCAATTCTGAGATCGACGAGTTGTGTCGAAACATGGTGCGACCGGGATCGCATCACTTTTCAACTTTCTGGCCGCCGCAGACGACGATGCTGACACCGGCGGCCGATGGTCGGGGCCAAGGCCAGACAGGGCTAGTTGCAAAGAAAAGAAAGAGAGCCCCTTTGGTTTTTTTTAAAAAACAAGGTAAGAATGAATTTTTTAAAAATTTTCTGCTTTAAATAGTGGTTGTGAAATGGTGCCATTTCACTTAGGCACTTTAATGCTGAAACGGCGTCGTTTAAGGAGCCAACCCAAGCGTCGACCCGACCCAATCCTAGCATCCGCGTGTTCTCGTTTTATGGGTTATTTACGCCCCTAGTCCTTCCATTTTTTAAGTGGATTTCAATGTGGTCCTTTTTTCCTTTTAAATTTTGACCAGTTAATATTATTTCATTTTCATTTTAGTCCCTAGACCATTTTAAAGAAAGGACACTCAAAATGGTGCCGTTTCACTTAGGCACTTTAACGCTGAAACGGCGTCGTTTAGGAAGCCAACCCAAGCGTTGACCCGATCCAATCCTAGGATCCGCGTGTTCTAGTTTTATGGGTTATTTACGCCCCTAGTCATTCCGTTTTTTAAGTGGATTCCAATGTGGTCCTTTTTTCCTTTTAAATTTTGACCAGTTAATATTATTTCGTTTTCATTTTAGTCCCTAGACCATTTTAAAGAAGGGACACTCAAAATGGCGCCATATTAGTTGGCCCAATGACTCGAATCCGACCCGACCCGCTCTAGGGGGATCTGCGTGTTTTCATTTTATGGGTTATTTACTCCCCTGGTCCTTCCGCATTTCTGGGTTATTTTGATTTAGCCCTGTTTTCGTTTTTTTTATTTTTTTTTAAATTTGGCTCTTTAATTTTATCTCTCTTAATTTAGTCCCTCATTCAATTTAATTTATTTATTTAGCTGCTTATTTATTATTTTTATTTTTGCTTATATTTTTTATTTTGTTTTTTAGGCATTTATGCATTTATTACATTTTTTCCTCTATTATTATTATCATCATCATCATCATCATCATCATCATCATTATATTTATGTACATTATTACAAATTGTACCCCAACTCTCATTTATATTTTAATTTGGTCTTTTTTTCAATATTTTATATAATATTTTCCTCTATATTTATTTATTTATTTGTCTTTATTATATTTTAAAGTTGGAATTATCATTTCATGTGCATATTTTGTCATTATTATTACTATTGTTATCATTATTATTATTTATCTTGTCGTTCATTTTATTTTTCTGATTGTTAATATTGATATCAAATTGGTATGCATTATATTGATTATTACCATTATGTATACTAGGAACCACTTATTAGTATATTTATGTTGTCATCATTCATTAACGTAATATTTTATTCTTATATCATTAATTTTTACCCAAATACGTCAACAAAATTTTCAAAAAAGAATAGGCAATGTTCCGTATTAGAAAAATTCGATAAAATCGTGCCCTAACTTACGGGGTTTCGATCTTTCTCGTTGAATTCGAATAATCGAATATCCTTTCAAAAATTAAAATACATAAGATTTCATATAAAAAGAAAAGACAAACTTATTCGCAAGGATTCGAAGTGTCGTGTCCTAACTTACGGGACGTGGCATTTTGTTGACACGAGATGAGAAGGTCTTTAGAATACTTTTCGTTTATTTCAAGCAATCTGTAAGCAAAATTAGCATCAATGCAAAGAGGGGTCGTATTTTTTTAAATTATTTTCAAGTTTTCAACTTTCGACATTAAGACACGAATTAATCAATTAGGTACCAATTCTGGGCGTCACGAGGGTGCTAATCCTTCCTCGTGCGTAACCGACTCCCGAAACCGTTTTCTGGATTTTTTGTAGACCGAAAAATATTGCTTTGATAAATCAAACATCTTGTTAAAACGATCAAACTACGAGGTGGTCCGATCACACCTCATAAAAAAAGATTGGTGGCGACTCCCATTTTCATTTTTTTAAATAAAAGTCGATTTAAAAAAAATGGTTTCGACACATAGTACGTGAATTGGGTATGATTATTTTGTAAATCATGTGTGTAATACGTATTCTGTTATCGATTCTGATAAGCTATCTGATTTGACCATGCAATATGATATGCTATGATCTGTATACGTTATGTGTAAGTTACGCTTCGTATAATATTTGTTCTTGTATGCGTGCATACAACCTATGTGAAATGTATATATGTTAACATGACTCTGTATATACATTGGGGTGGGTTCTAATTTGATAGAAAAAAGTGTTATATAGCAGTTTTACTGCAGTTATGGCAGCTAGACTGCAAATATCAATTTGGCAGCTCAATTGCATATTTATGAGTGGCACACCGCCACATATTGGTGTATTGGATGGACGGACTCTCATAGTCCTAATTGGTGTGATTGGTTGGACGGAGATGGTGTGTAGCGGATGGGGGTAGGATTTGTTTTGATTTGATACGACATTTTTTATTTGATATGTATATGCTTTTGAAATTATAACATTGTGTTCTGCTATATGTTTCTGGATATTTTATATTTTTATATGTTATTTGCATATGTGAACGCTATAAGTAAAACTCTATTACGATATTTGTAAATTGTGCATGTTATAGTAAGAAAATACTATATATGGGTTAAGTTACACACTGAACTTCTAGCTCACTTGTTTGTTTTATACGTTTCAGGTTAACTTCCGACTTAGGACCGGATGGCGTGCAGGAGCTCGGATTGGTTACCAGTTAAAATATATGTGGGTTTATGTTTTAATTGTTTTTGGATTGTAAATTGTTTTTTGGTCTAGTTTTGGTTTTTGTTTTAGTCATCGACATTTAACGTTTTCGAGCATAAAAATGCAAATCACACAAACTAACAAGCTAGATTTCGATTTTTAAAACTAAAACAAGCTAAGGATTTTCCACTGAAAATTTGAAATGAGTTTTATGAACATCTATGACGAATGATTCAAAATACACCCAATTGGTGAACTGTACGTTTTCACTTATCGAGACCACGATTTTCAAATAACTGAAACTTTGGTAAATTTTTCGCTGTAAGATTAAGTAATCATTTAAGTATTCTCTCTCTCTATATATATATATGGTTTTTAGCAAATGATTGTTTTAATTCTGGAATTGGTCTGTAAATGTTAGTACTTTCAAACATGCACTGAGGTTGATTTAAACCAGAGCTGTGAACAAGTTGATGTAATTCCTCAATATCCGGTCATAATTTCTAAGTCAGATTTAGGGTGTTAAACTAATGAGGTTTGCATTTTCATGAATCAAGAGCGAGAATCGAATCCTTAATGACGTAATTAAAGGATGAAGTCAACAATCATCACTGTACTTTAAAAAAAGTTAAATTCATTAATAGTGTTGTGTGTGCAAATTTTCCACTATAATTCACTATTGATGCTTTAAATAGAAGTTAAAATTCATGAACCATTTTGTTTTTGTAGTTTTGAATTGAAGGTAAATAGTTTTGTTTGATTGAATTTTGAAATTAGAGTTCTATTTAATTTTAATTTAAAATAATTTGAAGAAATGTAATAAAAATATTTTTGATATTTTATTTTAATAATTAAAATAATAAATTAATTAATTTAATTTTAAATATTAATAAAAAATATTTTAGATGATATTTTTGTTATTAAATTTTATTTTCAAATCATCTATCACCTAATGCTAAAATTTAATTAAAAAGAATCAATATTAGGTAGTAAAATTAAACCATAAATTTACTCGTAACTACAAATACTAATTAAAATAAAATATAGCAACAAATTTACGTTATAACAATATATATTTTGACTTTCTCCGAACCATAAGAGCATTTCTAGATACCCTCCACCATCCTTTGATTTTGTAGATTCTTACTTTATTTTGTTGTTGTTTTTTAGGTTTTATTTATAATTTAACCCCTGAATTATATTCGTTTTTTATATTGGTACTTTTAATCTTTTTACAGTAAACTATGGAGTTTGAAATTGCCTGGTAAAATACTGTTTGTCCTTTCTCCTGTTTAATTGTTAAACTAAAAAAAATCATCAAAAATCTTGAAATTTAACCTAATAATCGATAAAATCCAATTCCAAAAGCCCTTCCTTGATTAGGAAGCATAATCCTTTTACGAATACATGAAACCCAAATTTTTTTTAGTTGAGCACTTTCCTCACCATCTCCTGCAAAATTGGATGAAATCCATACAAGCTGGATTGTTCATACAATGGATGAAATATCCATATTTATTCATACAAGCTGGATTGTTACGCATTAAAAGAAATAATAAACATAATTGATTATCCATATTTATTCATACCAAATATTTTAATTGGTGATGTGATTAGACCTAAGAAGGGGATGCGGCGAATAGGGCTAAATACTGGTGACGGCCTTCACGTCCCTCACATATCAATGTCTGAAATATTTGTACTTTTGGACCCACTACAATTTCAATCACGCCAAAATTTAATAAATAAGAAGCAACAGGAATTTAGAATGATTTTTAAGATTTAAAAATATTAAAATATATATTTTTTAAATTTTTATACTTTTCTAATACTTTTAATTATTTTTAATTTTTTAATTTTAAAAAATTAATTAAATGATGATGTGCTATTCACATGGCAATCCACCTGTTTGCCATGTTAGCTAAATTAAAAAAATATTAACTTTTTCATCCATTTTTCGTAATCACTTGTTTGTTAGTGATTACGAATACTTTAAATTTGAATACAACTCATTCGAGGTTGAAAATCAAAGGAAAAAATTGATTAAAAAGAATAAACTTTGGCATTGTTTCATGAGTATTGTAATTGTAATGTATCGAAATTTTTTGGTATCATAAGTTGTGTTTGTAACACCCGCGCATTTTAATGACCCGAAATTTAGGATTAAATTGAAATGATTAGTGAATCGTTGGACCCCATTGGGAAAATTCAAAAATCTTAATGGCTGAATCACAATTAATTAGACCTTAATCTTGGTTCGGTTAAGATGGAACCGACTGGTTCCATAGTGGGAGACAAAATGATTAAAGATGAATGATTGTAACGACCAATGAAGATATGCCATTGGAGTATATATATATGTGTGTGTGGAGACGGAATTTCTAAATTCTGTTTATACATTTTTCTCTCCAAAACATCATCTTCTTTAGTCATTCTAAAGAAAAAGTGGGTGTAGTTGAAGGAAGCTCTATATGTCGCAGCAATCATGTGCATTGAAGTTTGGTAGTAGAGAAATTGAGGAACTGGTAAGCTTCTTTACCTATTTGTACTCGTGGATTGAAAAAGAAATAGAGTAAGAACTCTTAAAAGCTTCTGTATAATGATGGATTTTGGGTTTTAAGGGTTAAATACCTTTAGTTTAACAGATAAATGGTTGCCATGCTTAGCTGCCAGGAAAAAGAAGCTCTGGCGTTCGGACAAGCTAAGTTGACAATGATAAGATAACGAGGTGAGTTTTTGTACCTTGCCTTTGGATGATAGATAATGTTGTGTGACTTGCATGTATTATATTGATGATGTACTGAGCTTGCTTAAGATATGGTATATGTATGCCTGAAGAAAGTGAAGGTTGTGTGTGTGCACAACATTGTATGAGCTTTCACCAGTTGACTGTTGATTGTTTTATGGTACAGAATGATAGATAAACTAGCATAATGTTTGTTTAATGATAAATTATATGATATGTTTGAGTAATGTATGCGTAGTGTGGTGGAAAGTGTGGATGAGATAGATGAAGTTTGGACTTGGGAATGAAAATTTTTGTTAAATACTGCCATACGGTGTTGTTGAGTGCAAGTCATGATATGCGAAGCTCTGGGCCTTATGGAGTGACATTAAGGTTAGAAATGGCAAAATGGAGAAATGGGTGGAGGAATAGGAAAAATGAAATTTCGATAATATACCGCTATACGGTATTACTGAGTGCAAGTCGTGATGTGCGAAGCTTCGAGCCTTGTGGGGGGGGGGGACACTTCGATGCTGGAGCATCAATGTGAAATGTGAAACATGTCCTTCAGGACAACACCATGACGACGATTATTAGGTTCCATAAAGCAACATCGTGACGGCGGTCACAGGCGACACTGTGATGGTAGTAAGATCCTATAGGGTGACACCTCAAAAGAGGTCTAATGTGTGGTAAATATTATGTGCAAGTTCGACTGGACGTTCTTTCACACACTTTCTCTTTCTTCAAAATGGGTCTATTTCCCTAATTGAAAAAAAAAAAAAACTAACCTATTTGGCCAATAAACTTTTTTTTTAAACATATATAACAAATTTAACCTCAAAAATAGTGCCAATTTCAGAGGTGAAATGAGTATTTAAGCATTTAAGTTTTTTATTATTCATATTTTCTCTCCCAATGTAGATTAATATGCTCTAAGTTTTTTATTATATTTTTTTTCCTACTTCAACCATGTGTACTCATACATGGGCCAATTTGTATTTGAAGTTATATATATTTGGGCGAGTATCTAAAGTCTAAACAACGACAAGAAACATGATAAGCCCACTACCTTATTGGGCAGAGCAGAAACCCCTTGGACTTTGGACAATAAGCCCATAATTTACCACACTATGATTAATATCAATTTTCCTTTTTGTTAATAATTATATATAGTCTTGATATCTTTTCGTAATGTTTACTTTTACTCGTAAACTCCTACTAACTTTTAAATTAAAAGAAAATATGTTTAAACACACTTAAAATCATATCTTCTTATTAACGATATCAATTGAGTTAAATCGACGTATTTTTGTAAAGTATCTCTTATATTATATGATTATGAGGTTACTTTTTATAAATTATTTTCATAAACTTTTTACGAATAAAAAGTATTTAAAAAAAATAAAGGTAATAGCAATTAAGAAACGCATGTTTAAAATAATGTGTTTTCCAATGTGTAAATTTGTAGTACTTATTATTATCTGTATAAATTAAGAAGGATTCCAAATATCATAAATGAAAATTTGAAATTCTAAGGGAGTAGCTGATTTCTCATTTCATTATTTTGGAAATAAAAGCATTAAAATATTTTTTAAAAATAAAAATAAAAATATATGAAAATGAGAAAAAAATTAATTTTCTCTTAAAATATTTTAAAAATTAAAATAAAGGCTTTTTTTTAAATTAATCTTAACTAATTAATTTATTTTAATTCAAGTTCAAAGGAAAAAACCTTTACATATCAAATTTTGACTTTGGTTCAATTTATATAAAAGTAAAAATCTTTTAACAATAAAAAAAAATGACGGGTTAAAATATGTTATTAATCTTTATATTTTTATAAAATCATTGTCCAATCATCATCATTGATAATTCTATCAAAATTCGTCAATATATTTACTATTCCTCAATCATATCTCACATCATATGAAGACAGTCTAATCAATATCTCAAGTTGATAAATATTAACAAAAAATACTAACAATATCAATGATCGAACTGAAATTTTTAAATAAAAAATATAAAATCTTAATTTTTAACTTTTGAAGCATAATTGTCGAAACTATTTTTTATTTGGAAAACGGGCCGACTTTAAAAAGGAAAACGGAGTTGCCACCAATCTTTTTTTGAAGTGCGATTGGGTCACTTTAGAAAACATTTTGGTCTACGAATTTTAAGAAAACGGGTCCGGGAGTCGGTTACGCACGAGGAAGGATTAGCACCCTCGCAACGCCCAAAATTGGTACCTTATTGATTGATTAATATCCTAATGGCGAAAATTGGAAAAGATTTTAAAAGACGAATCCTTTAGAAAATGTTTGGATAATTCGAATTGGATATCGAAATTCTCTTGTTTTGAGAAGATGAAATACCACATCCAGCACGATAGGACACGATGTTTCAAACCCTCGATACCAAGATCATTTCATGATTTCCAAAAATTCATGCATTGCACTTTAAAAGGGTATTCCATTATTTGGCCAAACTAAAAAATCGAAACCCAGCACGATTGGGCACGATTCCTTGAATTTCCAATCAAGAAATATTGCCTTTACTTAAGAAAACCCAGTCAAAATCTCTGAAGGATATCTGGTCATTTGGACAAATAAAAAATCGAAACCCAGCACGATTGGGCACGATCTCTCGAACTTCTAAACACAAAACATTGTCTTATTTTAAAAACACGATCAAAATCTTTTAAGGATATTTAGTGATCTAGACGAACAAAAAATCGAAGCCCAGCACGATTGGGTACGATTTCTCGAACTTCCAAACACAAAATATTACCTTTGTGAAAACCCTTTTTTATGAATTTTGAAGAAAAAGAAAATACTGAAATGTAAACACGATAATAATAAGGGATAATAATAACTACAAAAAAAAAGAAAAGGAAAAGGAAAATAGCATTATAATAACAAAAATAATATGTAACAAATAAAACAAATAGTAATAATAATACGTCTAATAAAACTAACGAATATAGTAAAAAGGTAAAATATATATATAACAATAGAATAATAGCAACAATAAGCAAAAAAAAAAAAGTACTAGTAATAATATTAGAATAATAATACTAAAAAATAATAGTAGTAAAAAATAAAGGTATATTGATACTAAAAATATAGATATAATAATGATACTAAAAATATAGATATAATAATAGTATATAAAAAAAGTAAGCAAAATAATATGTATAATTATAGTACATATAATAGAAAGTATATAATTATAATAATCATAGTACTAGTAAATTAAAAATAGCATTAATAATAAAACCATAGTAATAATATTTTTAAAAAAATAATAGCAGTAGTGAGAAAATAAAAGTAACATTAAGGGTAATAAAACTAATAGTAAAAAACAGCAATAGTAATAATAAAGGAAATAAAATAATAATTATATGGGAAAAATAATAATAGATGTACTACATATATAATAAAATAGAAAAACGATTTTAATAATAATAATAGTAATATACGCAAAATAGGGTACTGATAATAATAAATATAATACTAAGAATAAATATGATTATAGTAATAAAAAATTAACAGTAATAATAATGGAAAAAAATGAACAAGAATAATAGTAACAATATTTACAATAATAATATTAAAATTAATAAAAGGGTAAAAAGGATAAAATTGAAATGCGCGCCAGCTAATAGGGACTGAAAACGCAATTATTCCAAGCCCTAAATACTGTACCTGAATGCGGACCAAATCGAAGCGGCGCACAAACTTCAGGGGCAAATTTAAAAAAAATAGAAAAAAGCTGAAGGAGGATTCAATTAAAACAGGGGCACAAAAGAGGGGACTAACTGTGAATTTACCCATTTAGGGTAAAATTGCACAAATCCACCTGTGGAACAAGTGAATGTGCGTGGCCCCATGCTTTAAAAGCTTAAAAAAAGTTTCCTTCATTTTTTAGCCTTCTGTTTCAAAACAGAAGAACAGAACCCCCTTTTCGCATTATCTCTTCTGGGTGGCCTCTGATCGAGTCACCGGCACCGGATCGCCCTCTTCGCTCCTTTCGGCCACCAGCAGGTATTTTTATTCCTTATTTTCTTTTTTTAGAAAAACTTATAATATTTTAAAAAAAAAAAAGGAAAACCCCTAAATCACCAGATGCAAATTCGAAAAGAAAAAAGAAATAAATAAATGGAAAACGAATCAACCTTTTTCTCTTTGATTCCTTGTATTTCTCTCTGAAGAAGTGTGTATATTGTGTATTTTTTTTGTAAATCGTGTAAAAAAAAGATATCCCCGTTACAAATTCTGATTTGGCTTTTTATAGCCTATTATTTACAACTAATTTTTGTTTTGTAAGCAAACGTCGTGGTGGAGTGGGGCTCTTCACACGAGCACTGGAAGCGCGCACGATTCGGAGGGGTGGGCAACGTGGCTGCTGGCGACGGCGCTACATTGATGCTAGGGTTTCTGATTTGTTTTTGTTTTGGGCTTAGGATTAATGTTTGGGCTTGCTGTAATGATTGGGTTATGGACTGTTTAGTTGGTTTTTGTCTTTGGGTTTTCTTTAGTTAATGGTACTTGGCCTGGGTAACAAAAATTGGGCTCTACAATAATAACAAAATCTCATTTCTTTTTTTAAAATAAAAGGAGTAATAATAGTTTTTAACAAATTTGTTTTTATAGCTTAACATTACTTTTTAAAAATATTTTTGAGCTAAAAAGTATTTTTAAAAAATTTAAAATATCTTATTTAATAATATTTTTATCTTAAAAATATTTCTTAAAAGTAATACTAAATTGGGGGCAGAATGGGATTGGGTGATGCTGAATCCTAAGCAGATTTGAAGCGGAAATGTATGGTTCAAACTAAAACCAATTTCACCAACTTTCCCTTTCCAATGGCAATGAAATAAACTTAAAAAGGCTAAAGCTTATCAACGAAAATAAATAAAAAATGCAGAGAAATGGCCTTTGAGCGGGTCAAAACCTCAACCACAAGCATTCATAAAACATTGAAGTTGTTTCCACGTCAGCCATTTTTATTTTTTCTTCATATTTTTTTTTTGGACATGCATCAATATTTAATATGATTTCATTTTGGTCAAATTATACAGGTCCCTACATTATGCACCTTTTTATAAATTTATTATTTTACTATATTTTCATCACTTTTAGAATTTATACTTCAAAATGTTTCTTTTTCCAATTTTTTTCATTAATTCCATCAAAAAGTTAACTTAGCCCTTTTTCAAAAAAAGATATAGAGTTTTTATTTGTTTTAGATATGTATGAAATTGTTAATTTATAAAAAAATATGAAGGTGTGTGAAAAACATAATGTCGATAATGGTAATGAATCGTAAAGAAAGAGAGAAAATAGAACACACAAAATTTTACGTGAAATTTTTTTTGGAAAAAACTATGGGCAAAAAAGAAGAAAATTCACTATGTCGAATTCGAATGATACAAGAAGAGTATAGATTATGTCTATTTATAGGTTTGTAAAACCATAATCTAATTAAGTAATGCAGTAAGGTTAAAACACATTATTCTAATCAAATATCAAATGGAGAAAGTAAACTTCTATACAGATTCTATTTTGGCCCTCAGCCTTCGCCCTTGCAGATCCCCTTATTTTGTCACTTATATTTTATTTTAACAGGCATTTAGGTCACATAACTCTAACAAGGTGTATATGTCATACAATAATATGTTTAAGAAAGATACATGACAGAATTTGAAACTAAAAATACATATTTTGAAAAATAAATTATAATAGAGAAACTAAATCAACTAAAAACACATAGTTGATGGACCTTCTATACAATTTAACATTAAATTTCTAGAAACAATACAGTTGCCTCCCTTTGACCCATGGCATTACAGGGACTTAAAATCTCATGTTTGTCGAGCAATTGGCTTTTGCTACCACATTGTCCCTTTGACCAGAATACATGAAAAACATAAACTTTTATACGTAACTATAATAACAATTCAAAGACCTATCGTATACTATTTTCTACCCCTTTATCGTTGTCCTTAGCAGGAGGGGCAGAGCTGTTACCTTTATAATTTAATAGAATCGTGAAATTGCATTTTGGACTTATAAATAATAATAATAATAATTTTATTCTCTAAAATTTATAAAATTATAAAATATTAAAATGATGAAATAATTTAATTTTGACCCCAAAAAAGTTTTCTAGTTTCACCTAGCTCTTACTAGCCTTCCATAATTTATTTATGTATCACAACTCTCTTTTATCTTAAATATTAGCCCACGCCTTAAAAATCAAACTCTAATGCTTTTTTGACCAATACATTCTCCCTCTTGTGTAATGGGTTGTGGTTCAAAGCCTGTAACCATTGCAATAAGAACGTTTCATGGAGTTCTACATATTAAATGGGGTTTATTTGACTAACTTGAACTAGCTCGATTCGAAAAACAAGTGACAAACCCCATCTACTTAAAGCCTTGATACCCGGCCAAACACTTATGGAAAATTAGGCCTACCTTGATAAATAGGAAAGTAATCTTAAAAGATTTGGAATCTAATAAGATTTGATTTTTTAATCTTGAGGATTATGTAAATCCCTTAATTGTAGATATGCTTCAATTTTATCCGTCGATGTAAATCTAACTCATTAAATTTGGGGCTCAATTATAAATAGAGGATCTCCCTCTCATTTGTAACCAGTCATTGTAACCATTGTATTTCATTCTTTAGAAGTGAATACTAATTGAGAGCGTTTACTTAAATACTTAGAGTGCTTTAATTTTTTGTGGCCATTTTGTTCTTTTGAGTTTTTTTTTTTTTTTTTTATCTTTGAGTTGTTTCTACTTTATAATTCGGTGCCTTAGAGAATTCCAACGAGAATTCCCACTTTACGAGAGTTAAACTGATTTACAAGCATTTGAAACGAAAAAATCACCTAAAATTATATAAATTACGAGATAAAAGGTCTAATTCCGTGACACTTGTATGTACTCTAATAATAAGATAATCACTACCACACTTATCAGAAATCAACATACTGTCATAAATCTATAATTTGTATATCTCATAGATATAGTTCATATAACAAAACTTATGGACCCAATTCCCAAAATTTAATCCAATGTGAAGACAATCGTGCTCTCTAGGCTAAAGAGACCAAACCATGGGTTTTATATGCTATTGCTCTTCCGTGGCTTCAAGAGGCGGTTTTAAGTTTTGTTCTAAGTTAACAAGAGACAAAATCTTAAAAAGGTGTACTAGAAATTTTATCGGATGAGTATATACACTTAATAATGACACGTATGGTTAATTAATAATATTACATAAAATATTTATGATATTAAAAAATAATTAGATTAAAATATGAGTAAAATAAAATTTAAACACAAAATACATTAGATTAAAAATACTAAATAAATACAATTGTTTATCATGGTGTTGTCAACAATCCTATGTTAGTGTCGAGTTAATTTGCGACATCAATTCAATCAACAATATTACTAATATATACAAATATATAATAAATATTTTTATTAAAGTTTCATATAAAAATTAAAAATTGATTTAGTTCAAATGGTAAAAGAATTTTTTTTATATATGTATGATGTCCTTTGTTCAAATTTTATTATGGACAAATTTTTATTTTTATTTATGAAAATATAAAAAGTCAAAAATACCCGAATGGTCATATAACTTACTTTGCAAATAAAATAATTTTTTTGGTAATTCCCTAACAGAGTTGGAACCAATTAATGGGTAACACCAACTTGATAAAGTGATTTCTCTCTATTCGGATATCTACTTCAATAATGCTATTGTTTCGTACCATTATGGAAGAAGATTCGAATAAAATATGCACTTATTCGAAAATAAAAAAACTAATATACTTTTATTTAATTTTTTAATTTAACCTTTTTTTATCTCCTCGATACTCAATCATATCCTCCTTTTTTTACTATTGAAAGCATACCTAGAGTCCCATATTATGCTGTATTGAAAGCAAGAATATGTTAGATATATTAGTAAGATTAAATATAAAGCACAAATTTCATAATTTGTAAAAAAAAAACTCAACTATAGAATATATTAATTTTTTATCCCATATAATTAGGGGTGTTCAATCGGTTAACCGACCTGAACTACCATTAACCGACCCTTTTAAACCCTTAACCGTTAACCGAACTGAAATTTTTTCAAAAAAAATAATCAAACCGAACTTTTTCAGTTAATCCGATCGATTAACAGAAATAACCGGAATTTATATATATTTTTTATTTTTGGTTAAAACAAGTATAAAACATATAAAAAATTAACTGACTTAACTAACTGATTAATTTATATTTCCAAAAAATTAACCGAGCCGATCGAATACTTATATATTATAATATTATTTATTAAATTTGGTTAATTCGATTAACTGACCGATTTCGAACCGAATTAACCGTTAACCGAACTTCTAAAAAATTATTAACCGACTCCCGACCGAATTAATTCGGTTTTACCCGAAATTTGCACACCCTTATGTGTAATGCACTGGTTTAGTTAGATATATTAATTAAAATGTATTACATACACTTTATTATATATTTAATTAATTAGAGATAAAATAATCATTTAATATTATAACTTAATCATTTTATTTTTAATTGGTGATATTATAAAATTTTAAGATTTATCTCTTAATTAATTAAAATTAATTAAAAATAATAATCATGACACAATATATGAAGTCATCATTCTCCCGCGATAACTTTGGGTTTGCCCACAATAATTTTGACTTAAACATGTGATGCTTTATAATTGACCCAAAAATTTACTTCGTCTACACACCTATTCAAGTTCTTAAATTTATTATATGGTTCAAGTGAAAGAATGTTGGAGACTGATGTGGTCATACGATACAATCAATTAAATTAGTTATTTAATTTAAGTAATATTATCTAAATAAATAATATTCAAGTTAAACTTAAAAAATAAGTACTCTCTAAATAATTGATTAAAATAAAATCTTAAATATAGGTCCCTGGTCTAATATTATAGTTGTAAAACATATGAGCATGTAGGTGATTGCTGCCCAATTGATTCAGTCCAGATTTCTGGGACAATTAGTAAATACAAACAACAACCCATGTGTAAGAAGTTGGTATGGGGGATGTATCACATTCACTCATGTTGCTATATGTTGAGATTGGACTGCACTGCTAAGCCTAGGGGACCATGTGAGGCCGAGGATGAATTATTAGAATTCAGTTTGGCCTTTACCTTATCCACCCACACGCGTCCCCTTTCATTTGGTTACCTCGAAATTTCTCAGTTAAAACCTGAACCAGGTGCAACACATTTTCCCAGTTGGTCCACTTGGCTGCTCCCACAAACCTTTGGATGCTTTGCATTGATTGACAATTATTGCAGTCCAACTGGTCGAGTAAATTACTGTACATTTCCTCTTTTGTGTTTTTGAGTTTTGACCTTTTACCCTTACTTTTCACAACCCAAATGTTTGAACCTAAAATACCAATGTTTCCCATGTGGAACAAGAACAAACTTAAATAGAATAATTCAACACAAATATCCCCCACACGTAAAACCATTCGATGATGTTTGAATTTATTCTAGATTTTCAAGTGATTCAAGTTATTTTTTTATCGTAATCAGAGTATTTATTGTTGGTAGCATGACTAATCTCTCTATTGTGGGTGGTATTCAAAGAGGTAAACGATTGATAATGAAATGTGTTTCATGACTAATCTTTCTCTGATAGCATGACTACTATAATTCTCTGTTAAAAAAATTATAATTTTTAGAAACTTTGAGACATATTCTCGATTAGTAAAGATATAAAGTTGAATAATAAAATTATGGTTTTATATTTTACTCCACGAGAGTTTTACAACAATATATCATATACTCAAAATAGTTGAGTGATAAATGAGAAATTAGTACTCAAAGTAAGCTCCTTATGAATATATGTTGAGGAAAAGAAAAGCTTATTATTTGATTTCTAGGAAAAGAAAAGTAAGCGGCCGAATTTGTATTAAAAAAACTGTATTAACAGGCCTCAACATCTAGTAAAACTCGATTCTCTTATTTGATTTCTAGTTTTCGTAATCTTGTTTATTTAATTATTATTTTTCCATATATGATACTTTAAATATAAATATTTATTTAATTTGTTTTATTTAAATCTAGTGTTTTTTACATAAATATAAATATTTGTTTATATCACTTGTTCAGATATTATATTTAATATAATTAGTTATATTTATATTTGTTTGTTAACGTGTTTTGTCCAATATTTCCTTCCCCTTCAATGATATATTACATCTTCTTTATTTATCGATATTATTATTTAAAATTTTTATTGAGATCAAATTATCAACTCAATTATGAATTTATTTAAACAACCAATTATTTTTACCCAAAATCTAATTGTTAATTTATTTGCATTAAATGAATTACATATGACTTAACTTGTTCCTACTAATTAAAATTCAATTATGGTTACCTGAAAAAGAATATTCAAATATGGTAGAACAAAAACAGTGACAGGCTAAGAAGTAATCTCCCCAAACAGATAGCTATAAACCTTACATGTCAGCTTAATCTTTATCAAGTAATTTTTGTTTTAAAAAAATTGTCACTTGCAGAATAGACAGACAAGGCTATCACTTCCAAACACATTTATTATTATTTTTTTATTACTTTACCTACGTTTTCATTTTTCTACAAACAAATTGTTGGCACTTTTCTTTTTATTTATTTTCCATGAATTTGTTTTCTTGAATCAAACAAATGTCTGGCTGACTGGGGCTCTCACACTTTTTTCCATTATCCTCCACGTTATGTAATTATATCATCAACCCGAAATTCAAATAAAATTTAAATCATCTACTCGCGAAAAGATTAGAGCCTACCAGTTGAGTACATACAGGTCTTGTAATGAGGGTTCACTAAAAGAGCTAGTAAGTGAAGTTTGCGGTCCCAATTTGTATATATCAAGAAGTTCGCATGTAGGGGTTACAAAATCTAGTAGACAGACAAGAAAAGTACACGTATCCAATATGTATAAAGCTTAACAAGAACATCAATTCTATGAATAATAATTATATATATAAATATTCGATTATCTCTTTTAATGAAACATTACAGAAAAATACTAAGGAGTCTCGTATCTCAATTAGTTGAAACATTTTGAGAAATTATACCTTCTATGTAACAATCAATAACCCACGAAAGGACTAATCTACAAAGGCTAAGATAAGTTGTGGAATAAAGATACCCACGTGGCTTTGTTGATGATCTGTAATTGGCCCTATCCATGCAACCCCTACTTTAAATCCAAACATATTCCTATATATATATATATATTTAAATTTATTAATTTTATCTAATCAATAAAATGGTTTCTAATGTTTATACTAATCAACATTTGTAAGCTATATGCCAAAAACAACTAATTACGGTGAAAAGCGAATTTGTCAACAGCTAGCCTCCGTCCGAAGTTTCAGATATAAAAGCAAGCCTTGTCCAAGCCTCTTATTTTCCACCACACTTAATTCATATCCATCTCGCCGGAAAAATGCCCGCCGGTGACAATTCCGATGATTCAAAAGCCCCACTTCTCCCCATCAACGAACCGGTGGAGTCTTCATCGAGTTCACCCTTTTCTCTGAAATCCTTGATCTCACTTAAAAGTTTCTATGTGGTGTTAGGACCCATATTGTGTGCCATCGTGTGTGTTTTTGTGAAGTTCGATGGCCCAGTGACTAGCCGGAACATGTTAGCCGTCCTAGCCTGGGTCTTCTCTTGGTGGCTCACTGAGGCCGTGCCGATGCCAATCACCTCCATGGCACCTCTCTTTTTGTTTCCCCTCTTTGGAATTTCTTCTGCAGATAGTGTTGCCCACTCGTATATGGATGATGTGATTACCCTTGTTCTGGGTAGTTTTATACTTGTTCTTGCTGTTGAGCGCTACAACATTCATAGAAGATTGGCCTTAAATGTGAGTCTCCCTTATCGATTTTACTCGTTTCAACTGTATTTTTCTCCCTCAAGTTGATTCCTTCTTGTTAGAAAATTGACATAGCTGACAGTAATCCATAGAACACTTGAAGTTTATAGCAGCTTCTTTGGGTTTGGATCGATTTTGGATTCAAATTCAAAGTAGATTATTAAAAGATTACGTGATAAATATAAATTCCTTTATTGGTTATTCTTATACTATTTGTTGAAGCATTTAAAAGGAAATTTTGCTCAAATGCTATCACAAAAATGGTTTTCTTTTTTGGCAAAAAGCAAAACTGGGTCTTTTAATTTGCTGAAAAGCTTCAACATGATTTCAGACTGCAAAAAATATCAAACTAGTCCCTGTATATTAGATTAAAAAACACAATGGTCCTTTCTGTTAAAATGTCATCCATTTGTATTGTTAAAAACTGGTATGGTTGATAAAATAACTAGATAGTGACATGCCACGTGTATTTTATGTTGACGTATAGGGATCGATTTTAAATAGATTAAATGGGTGAAATTGTTAACAGAAGAACCAAATTGCTCTTTGATCTAATAGATAGGGATTAATTTGCTATTTTTTTAGTAAATGAGGTAAAATGCAATTGACTGAGGTCTCCATGATACTTTTACCGATTTCAGAACATATCTTTTACTTATTATTATCATACCATTTGTTGAAGTAAAAGTTTTTAAAATTATTTTTAGATTCTAAATTAGCCACAAAACTTTAAAATGCGTTGATTAAATTTTAACCATGTATGTACTTATGAACAATTTGGATTTTACATATTAAAGAAAAACAATGTTATTAAAAAGATAGTGTTACATTTGAATTGACATTTAATGCTGAAGCTGATGGCTAAGCAAATAGAAAAATCTAATTGTCACAAAACTAATAATTTAAAGTTCCAATCAGAATGTTTTGAAATTTAGAGACTAATATCAAACTTTGAGTCATCATTTAAGGACTTATGGTGAAATTAACCCAATCATTAAAATGAAATAGATGTGCCAAACCCATTTTTTTTCTGACGAGACATATGAACATATCTGTTTTGGATTTAGAGAGACAATATTATATCATAACCAATAATTCCCATCATGACTACTCAAGTAACGTTGTGCATGGATCACACAGATCACTTCGCGCTTCTGCGGGGAGCCAGTGAACCCACCTCTCCTCTTACTCGGCATATGCGGGACCACTTTCTTCCTCAGCATGTGGATGCACAACGTGGCCTGCGCCGTCATGATGATGCCCGTTGCCACAGGGATCCTGCAGCGCCTCCCGACGGGCCCCACCCAATCCACCCACATCCGCGACTTCTGTCGGGCTGTCATCCTCGGCGTCACGTTCGCCACCCCCATCGGTGGGATGAGCACCCTCACCGGAACCGGTGTCAACTTGATATTGGTAGCCATATATAAAGGCTCATATCCAGATGCTGAACCCATCGGCTATAACACATGGTTCTTCTTCGGTTTCCCCTTGGCCGTCTTGATTTTCTTCGCGTTTTGGGCGATACTCTGTCTGCTTTACTTATCCAGAGGCTCTAGCCAAGCCCTCTCTGCCTACTTGGATAAAACCCACCTCAAGAGGGAACTCAACTTGTTAGGTATATAAACAAATTAAACACCCCTAAAATAATCGGAGTTCAATGATGTATTTTGATGAAAATTAAAGTAGTATTTTGCATTTGGTATGAACAGGTCCAATGGCTTTTGCAGAGAAGATGGTTTTAGCTGTGTTCGGGGTTCGTACTTATCTCTAATCAATGACTATTATGTTTATAATGAATTTTAACTAAAAAGACAAAGGCAAATGGCTAACTACAGGTGCTGGTAGCTTTATGGATGAGCAGAAGCATAACTGAAGACATTCCGGGATGGGGAACTCTCTTCAATGGCCGTGCAGGCGATGGAACCGTCAGTGTGAGTAACATAAACTTTAAAAGAAGACATGCAATGATAAAGCCCCAAAATTTGATGTGATGAACTATAATCTTAAACCGTGTAGGTTCTTGTGGCAACTTTTTTGTTCGTAATTCCCAACAAGAAGCGAAAGGGAGAGAAATTGATGGACTGGAACGAATGCAAGAAGCTGCCATGGAACATTATTTTGTTACTAGGGGCTGGTTTCGCCATAGCCGACGGGGTCCAGTCAAGCGGACTCGCTGATCAATTATCCAAAACTCTAGATTTTCTCGAAGAGGCTCCGTATTTAGCTATTGCCCCCGCGGTGTGTTTAATCTGTGCCATAATTACCGAGTTTATAACATCAAATGATGCTACTGCTACCCTTGTGCTTCCACTTTTGATTCAAATGGCAAAAACCATGCATGTTCACCCTTTACTCCTTATGGTCCCTGGAGCAGTGGGATCACAATTTGCTTTTATTCTTGCCACGGCAACACCTTCGAATATCATTGGATTCGCGACGGGGCATATAAATATTCCAGATATGGTGAAGACGGGGATACCGCTTAAGATTGCTGGCATTGTGATTTTATCCTTGTTAATGCCTACGCTTGGTAAGCTAATCCTTTCCTTATTCCATTTTTAGTTCAAACGACAGGTTTTTGTGGGTTTGTAATTTGTTGTAAACTTTTGTGATGGCAGGTGTTTATGTTTTTGGACTAAACGGAGGAGTTCAATAGCTGCAAGGGGAAGTATGATATATATATACATGTATGTATATAGTGTCGTTTGATAGCAAAAAATGGTAAAATTTATTGAGACAAGATGTACAGCCATACGGGTCTATCACAAGTTGTGCAAAAGCATGAGAAGAATGAAGCTTCATTTATTGGTTGCAACAAAGTGATGAGCGATCAGAAGAGTTGTGGGGAGAATTCTTGAATCTACTTTATTATTTTGTAGAATATGTATTTCATTTGTTTTTCAATTTTTTTAGAAAATGTTTGTGCATTCATAGTGATGAATTTATTACCCTGAATTGTTGTGTTAGTAGAAATTGTCCTCAGAAACTTGAGGAGTGTAGAGCTACCATCAAAACAAAGAATTCAAGTTCAAAAAGCTTCACCTCATCACGTCACATAAATCAAAATCCAACCCAAGGTTTAAGTGAAAACAGAGCATTCAAAACAGGATGGGGTTCTAATCCCATAAAATGAATATTTGACCCTGGAAGCTAGCGATGCCCATCTTGATAACTGTCTTTTTAAATGCTGCTGCCCTCGTAGACTAAACTGACGTTCTCAAGTCTCTTGATATCCTCTAGCAATGCTTTTATCTTCCAGTTGTAAATCTTTAATCTCCACTATTTTGCTGAATGAAAAAAGTAGCTCCTGATTTTGATTTATCAACGCACATGCTGTTCCTGTTCCAGCACGGCCTCGCTTCCTTGCAAAAACACCGAAACAATTGTGACTATTTCTATGGTTGTGAGTATTATTTAGTACATTCATTCCTCTACTGTGATCCTCTTGCCAAGTATTGCTTAGGCTTCTTGCCTTACTAATTGTCCGCTCTACCTTTGCTTCAGTTCCTTTAAAGCAACATTCATTTCTTTAGTATCTGATCATATGCACCAACGAATGCTGATCATCTCGTATCTGTCAGGGCTAAGTCTGCTGTTCTTTGATGGAGGCTCTTTATTATCATCTTTAGTGATCCTAGTCAGTAGTCAGTACAAAACATCCAATATCATGATTACCAATCCCATGTGTTCTTATGCCTACATTCGAACCAAACCATGTTGCCTTAGCAAACGAACAATGCAAAAGAACAAAAGGGATTGACCAATTTGTATAGGCTCATTGGAGTCATAAATTTTTTTAGACCAAATGGGTTGGTCATATGAATTCTTAAAATCATCTCTCAGTTATGGGCCAATTCTCCGCGGCCCATTTAAAAGTTTTTGAGATGAAAGTAATTATGTACATAAATCATAACATTGACCATCTTATTTTTCCCCTTTAAAAAATGGTTTAATGGTAAAAAAATTCTCTAAAAAACTAAAAAAATCAATTATGGCGTCAATGAAATTTGTATTCAATTATGTTGAGATAAGGTGGGTTAGATAAACCGAAAAATTAATACTAAATTTATAATTATTGAATTTATATTAAAAAATTGTTTAATAAATTGGTAAATATAAGTATTGAATATAATTATATTGTTTGATAAAAATAAATATTTAATTTTAAAAGATTATTTATTTTTATTTTTAATTTTATTGATATAATATTTTATATTGTTTTTGATAGTTTGGGTTGAAAGATGAATTTAGTATTTTGAATATCTCATTTCTTAAAAGATTATTTATTTTAATTTTATAATAAAATAAGATTGATTAATATTTTTTATGTTAATCGATGAGTAGCTACTTACCTATTTATCATATTCAACATTTTTTTTATTGAAAATTTTATATTAAATAAAAAATTAAAATGATTATAAAATATATATAAAGTATTAAATATTAAAAAATTTTAATGATTTATCAAATACATCCTTACTTTAGGCACCTATTTTTTATAACATGACCAGGGTAGAACCAGAACATTACATTTAACGAAAATTTCAAGTTGCCAAGAATTAGAACCAAAAGTAAAAAATATATACATGTGTCTATATATGAAAATATTTGCTGGGTTGTATTATTATAAAATCAAAACCAAACAAAGCCCAAGCCCAACTGTTGGGCTCAGAGCAAAACTGTCCAGAAAAACACCGAAAAAATAAAAGACAAAAATGCAGCACAACAATAAAAGCAATCCCGCCTAATGAGCCGTCCTCTAGAATCTTCTAACCTATCCAAAACTACATGTAAATTGATGCATGAATTTTAATTTAATATATTTATGCATACGAAATTTTAATTGTAATTTTTATATATATATATAAAATTTTAATTTTGATTTAATCAAGCACATTTAAAGGAAGTAATACATAAATTATTTTTATATGGGATAAATATAAATATTTTTGTACAATATACAAACATAAAATGGTGCAATACCAACAATTGTGTTAATAATTTGTAAAAATTAGATTAAATAAAAAATTCATGTATAAAAAAATCAAACTTCATGTATATAAATTTACATTAACACAAAGTTTATGTAAGATTTTAATATTTATCTCTAAATAAATAAACCTTAAACTTTCAAAAATAAATTTAAATAAATAAATCATAAATTTGTTTTAAATTGTTGTTGAGCGAAAAAATACTAGTTGAAATATTTTTAATTATTTATTCAAATCGCCATTTTAAATATGTATTCTGGATTGTTTAAAGTGCCATCTAAATTGAGTTATTTATAGCTAGATAGAGTTTTGATTATTGAAGGTCATAATCTATTGGCTCCACTTTTGTCAATTATTTCGGCGGGTCCCAGTTTTGGGCTTCGCCGCGTTACAGAATAACCTGACCACCGCGTGGCTCCACCGTAATGTCAATCAATGTCAGGGGGCAGTCGCCATAAATTAAAACCCGTGTGCCATTCACGCAAATAAATAAAATGACTCTAAATTCAAACCCAAAAGGCATAGAGACTCCGAAAAGAAACTAAACAGAGACTCGATGCATCAAAATTCACGTTTCCTGCTCCTCTCGCTATCCCTCCTTTTCCTTCCATTCATTTTCTCTGACGCCAAAAAGGGCCCTATTATCGGAGGATGGACGCGGATCAAGGACATCAAGGACCCTCACGTGACGGAGATTGCGGAATTTGCCGTCAACGAGTATAACAAGCTGTCAAGCTCGAGTTTAATTTTGCAGAAGGTGGTGAAAGGCGAAACCCAGGTGGTGGCCGGGATTAACTATCGGCTGGTTTTGAAGGCAAAGGATGGAAGCGTGGCTAAGAAATACCAGGCTGTGGTGTGGGAGAGGTCATGGCTGAATTTCAGAAATCTTACCTCCTTTACCCTCGTCAAGGGTTAGATTTTATTATCATGTTATAGATGTTCATGTATGTCATCTTGTCTTTTTATGTTCCGATGTTACGGAGAATAAAATCTTTTTAATACATATTTACATCGCTTAATTTAAGGTTATATGTTGAAATTTTTTTGAGAAAATATGTTGCATTTCAACAATTGTATTGATGTACGATGTTTTTAGAGAGAGCAAAAAAATTGTCATGTTGGACGTGTTTTCATTGAAAACGTATATTTCTAAGAGAGAGACAAGTGCATTTTCATTACCATATTAATGAAAATTTTTAAAAATTCAACCTAATTTCTCAAATAATTTTTTCCAGAGTATTTATATAAATTAACTTATTTAGGTCACGATTTTCAAATTTGCTTAAATTATTACTTAACTTTACCTTAATTCTTAAATTTATTTTTAAAGACATTTTTTTGTCTAATAAATTATTAATTTTTAGTTAAATTATAAAAAAAAGTTATATTAATGCCAGTATTTTTTATAAGATCAGATAAAATTAGTACTTTAGAGACTAATTAAGAAAAACTAATCTAAAAATTAGGGTATAGTTTAGACACGAAATTACTTTTTTTTTTAATTTGAAAATTTGAAATTAAAATTATTAAATTTTATCATATTCACATTGTAGGTGAATGAAATATATTTTAAAAAATATTTCAACAAATAATTGTTCGTAAAGTGATAATGAATTTTTTGATATTGTATTTGATTCTTAAAATAATGTATTCAATTATTTTATTTAAAAATTATATAAAAATATGAAAAAAATAAAATTACTCTTATAATAATATTAATTATCTTTTTAAATAGAAATATTTTAATAATTTTATAAATAAATTAAAAAACTTAATCTCACATTTTATATATAGTATTGATGGCTTTGCGTGCAGCAGCCCGCGACTTTTCCTTTGTTGCATGATTACAGCTTTCAGGTGTGCTTGCAGGAAATGGGCAGCTTTCACGAATTGAAAAATATGTAAAACTGTAACATATTTCAAATGTATAACGATAATTTAGTATTTTTTTTTTAAACTGAATTGATATTTAATTGATTAGTACAAATTAAAGAAAGTCTAATACGAATCATTTTTTGATTAAATTAGTCTGTCTGGTATTAAATGAATCATTATATAAAGATATTATTAACAAGAATCAAATCATAATATAGTTAACATTTATTATTTAAAAAAAGTTTAATTCACGATTTGGGCCTCAAAGTAAATTCATTTTACCATTTGGGTACCTAATTATTTTTTTTCCCCTTAATTTAGCACCTAAAGTGTTCCTTTGTCATGGTTTTTGTCCAAAAACTGAGTTGACGTTAAAAATTTTCAACCAATTAGAGAATGCAACATAATGGGCTTTACATTTTCATAAAAAATATTACTTAGATTATTTTTATTTAAATATATATATTTATTAAAATTAAATTGAATTAATAACATTTTTTAAACAAGCTTTTAGGTGTGCATGCATGAAATGGCCAGCTTTCACGAATTGAATAATATGTATGACATTTGAGGAGGATAACTCATTTCTTTGCTGCCTGGAGATAAGTCCCCAACTATACGTTTTTTTTAAAACAAAAACTACAGAATTGTTAATACAATTTCAAAGATACATTATTGTCTCTCTTAACAATGTTATCTCATTTCTTTGATTTTTAATAATTTAATTGCTCCACTTTTTTAATTTAAAAATTCAACTTTAATTGTTAATACCATTAAATTTTTTTGTAATATTCAATTCTATTACAATATTATTTTTCTATTACATGTTTATTAGGTGAGTATTTTTTTTATTTCAAAATATCACATCAACGAACCTAACAAACAAAAATTTAATAGTGTTAATAATTAGATCTAAAATTTTAAAATAAAGAAATAGATAAACTAAATTCTTAAAAATAAAAGTAAAAAAACTAAATTGTAACTATATAAAAAAACTTGAAGTATATTATATATATATACTTATAAACAATTAAATTTAAGTTCCTGATTGAGTTGGTGCCATCTTCGGTTGGGTCACCAATTCGATTAGAAAAATTACAAAAATATCATTCCGTAATTAAAATAAATTATATTATTTGAGGATATTTTAGTTTTTTTATTTAATTAAAAAAACCATATAATGAGATTTGAGCCCAAACCAATTATATTATTAAAATTTTAATTTACCACTCAACTAAAACTTTATTTTGACACTTTCATACAATTATTTTATCATTTCCATCAATTGTATATAATGTATTTGATCGATTTAGTGTCACAAATTAACTCGATATCAACTTATAAACAATTTAATTTAATATATATTTTTTAATTTCAATATCATACATAGTGTCGAAACCTTTTTGGTGATTCAACTTTTTATTTTAAAAAATAAAAATGCAGTCGCCACCAATCCTTTTTATTAGGTGTGATCGGATCACCTCGTAATTTGATCATTTTAATAAAAGGTTAGATTTACTAAAACGATGATTTTCGGTCTACAAAATTCAGGAAATGAGTTCGGAAGTCGGTTACACATGAGGAAGGATCAGCACCCTCATAACGCTTAAAATTGGTACCTAGTTGATTACTTACTATCTTAGTGTCGAGAATTGAGAATTCAAAGAAAGTTTAAAGTACGATCCCTTATTTTGCATGATGTTATTTGATTAAAATATTGCTCATGAAATTAAATTTTATGAAAGGGCCTTATTATTTCGAATTAATCAAGAAAAAAATTTATGTCCCATAAGTTAGGGCACGATATCTCGAATCCTCGAAAACAAGAGTACTCATCATTTGATTATTACCTAAATCCTATATGTCTTGAATTTTAAATAGGATGTTTGGTTATTTCAGTTCTAAGAAGAGGCCATACTCCGTAAGTCAGGAACATGACTCCTCGAATCCCGAACATAACGAACATTGTCTAGGTTTTAATTATTTTTCATGCGCTTGTGCCGAAAAACGGATGAGTGTATGTAGCAATATTTACAATGTACGAAGATGACAAAATTATCGTATTAACAAAATAACAATATAAGCAATGAAATAAAATGACAATACTATAATGAATACAATAATAAGAAATAATAATAACAATAATAAAAAATATTCAATTAATAATACTATATGATAATAATGATAATAATAGTGAAATAATATAAAAATGTATGATAATATAATTATATCCAAAATAAAATATACTAATAGTATTAATAGTATTAATAGTATCAACATTTAAAAGTAAAGGACCAATAAAAAATAGATAGGGAAATTTGAGGGAAAATAGTAAATGACTATAACATAATCATAATAATAATAATAATAATAATAATAATAATAATAACTACATGTAGATAAAATTGCATAATTTAGACAAGAGGAAAAATATAAATAATCATAAAATAAAAGTGCCTGAAATGATAAAATATAATGAAATAACAAAAAAAAGTGGGCAAAGGACTAAATTGAAATCCAAAAGAAATTCTAAGTCTAAATTAAAAATAAAAAAATAAAAACAAAGGATTAAATCAAAACAAAATAAAATAAACAAGGACCCAAAGGGTTTTTTTCCCAAACCCATGTCATTTCCTCAAGTCGACAGTGTGTCAGAGGACCCAATTGCAAGGAAATCAAAATAATGGGGTAAAAGTGAAATAAAATAAAAATATGCAGGACTAATTTAAAAATAGGCTAAAAGCGGAAGGGCCAAAATAGCAAATAACCCTTCCTTTCAAAAACACGTGAATCTTGGGAAGGGGTCGGATCAAGTCATCGGGTCAAGGCCCAAAACGACGTAGTTTTGGGTGTCTGAAGGTCAAGCCCAAAACGGCATCGTATAGGGCCCTATATAAATTTAAAAAAAAAAAACCAGAACAAAAAAACATTTCAGACTTTGTTTTTTAAAAAAAAAAATCTTTTCTCTTGTTTTTTTTTTTGAAAGCCACCCCTATGTCTGGCCAGGGGACAGTGGGTATCCGCCATGGCCACCGGTCATCGGTGACGAAGATAGCAGCCTCTGGTGGTCGGAGTTCCCCAAAATAGGCCTTTTTGATACCCTTTTTGAGTAGATTGTGGATCTAAGGTTAGATCCTCCGAACTCTAGTCGAAACTCGATTAGAAATCAAGAAACCTTTCGGCTCCTCTTCTCCGATGAAGCCATCGACAGTGGTGGAAGATGAACAGGTAAAAAATTTAAACTTTTTGTTTTATTTTTCTTATGTGTTTCGAAACAAGAAGAAAAAAGAAAAGCAAAAACAAAAACAAAATAGGACTACCTTCATATTTTCTTTTTTAGCTTTGTTGTTCTTTTTTTCTTTTGTATTCAATTTCTTGTGTAAAAACATTACATGTGATGGCTGTGGCTTTTATAGCCAAACTATAATAAATTTTTTTGTTTGTTTTTTATTTCTTTGCTTTGTCTTCTGCTTTCTTTTTTATAGCTATTTCACGGCGGTGACAAAGGCTTTTCGGTCAACCATAGTGGGGAGATGTGCCCCTTACCATTTTGGTGAAACAACAGAAGAGGCAAACCTCGGGGCGTGGACGACTTTGGGGAGCGTACCTTCTGATGTGGCAAGAGCGGCGACGGCGCTGGAGCTTCTAGTTTTTAGGGTTTCTAAATTTTTTCTAGGTTTTGGGCTTGGGTTGGTGTATTTGGGCTTTAGGTTTTTATTTATTTATTTGTTTGGTTTATTTGTTTCTGTTGGGCCGGACAAAATTGGCCTGTTACACATAGTTCATGTGTTATTTTATTAATTAGTTTCAAATTATACGCTTCATTTTTTTAGAGTACTTTAATAATTTTATTTTAAAAAAAACCAATACAAATAAAAATATGCGTATGGTAGGATTTGAACACATGCCAATTGGATCTGTAAAACCTTAAATTTAGTACTTAAACCATACACTTCATTATTTATTGTCTATATTTTTTAACATGTATCTGTGTTCTAAATTTGTGGTTTCCACACGCAGACACGTGATAGGATTTCTAGTGGTTTTAATAGGAATTCTAGCTTTATATGTAATTTGATATATAGGTTGTGAGTAAGTGCAATCATACGCATGACTAATATTAGTTCATAAGTATGAATGAAACTTCGATTTTGGTCTGATTGTACATATTTAAAGGAATAATTAATTTATTAATTTTCATATTGGATTAATATAATTATTTGTTATGTATATATAAGCGTAATATGGTGTTATATTAATAATATTGTTAGTGGTTTTGTGAAAATTGAATCAAATTAAAATATCATATATATAATTACACAAAATCAAAGTTCATGCATAACATTTTATATTGGACTAAAGTTCAAATATAATTTTGATATTTATCCCTTAGATTTATGACTCACTCACAAAATAAGTGAAAAATAATTATTTAACAAATGTATTAATTAAAAATTCATATAAAAATAAAATAATGCTTTGGTTGAAATAACAATGTTAAATATTTAATATGCATGTACCCAAAATTCAAATCCCATCATAATATTATTTTATTCAAAACATGAAAAGACTAGGCTTATATATTAAAAAAACCCTCGAACTATAATGACTTATATAAATAAGCCCTTATAATATTTTTGTACTTAAATAAGGCCATTTTCCTTAATCTATACCTAGAGGTGGATTTAGGGGGTTGGAAAGGACCCGGCTTCACCTAAAATAGAAAATTTGTCATTTTAATCCTTTAAATTTTTAAAAATTTTAAATTTAAATGTAAAATTGTACTTTGCTCCCCTAAAAATGATAAAAATATTATTTAATCTTTTAAAAATTATAAAGATATAAACAAATAATTTCGGCCCCTAAATTTTGTTTTAGCTTTGCCCCTGTCCTTATCTTTAGTTGCTTGGTATTTTTTGATAAGAGCTTTTATGAGTATAGATTAAAAAAAAAAGTGGCTTATTTAGGTTTAAAAATATTATAAAGGCTTATTTAAATAAGTCATTATAGTTTAAGAGATTTTGTAAATATATAAGTCAAAAGAAAAAAAAAAAAACACATTCGTATTCATCTTTGTTATTTTTTATATAAAAAAGGGTATTTTAATAATATCTTAACTGAGTTGATTTTCGGTTGACTTATGACAGCAATTCAATCAGAAGCTTAATATAAATATAGATAGATACATCGCTAGTAAATTAGATGATAACATTACAATGTATCCGATATTAACATTGATCTTTTGATTATTTCAATTTATTATTGCCCATTAAGAATAGCCTAATTACTTTGTTAAAACTTCATTGAAATATAATAGAGATAAATCTCAATATTATACATGAACTTTGATCTAATGTGCAACTTGATATATAAATTATAATTTAGTGCAACACATAAAATTTTGATTGTGGTTCAAATTTATAAATGAAACTTTAATCTTGGTTCACTTGTATACATTTAAATAAACACACCAATTTATTTTATATTAGATAAATATAACTATTTGTGTATATAATATATAAACTTAAAATGATACTATAATGCCAATAATTATATTACTAATTTGTGAACATTAAATTAAATCAAAATTACGTATATAAAGTCACATAAAATCAACATTACACATTAAATTAAATTAAATTACCAATATAACAAAAAAATATATAAAAAACACATATTAAATCAGGCATATTTTTTAGTTTTTGGCAAGATATCAAAAAAAAAAAAAAAAAAAAAAAAAACCTGATGCATGAACTGGCTCACCTAATTTTCATTTTGTGCCACCCATCTACCTTATTACCAATAAAAACCTACAAACTTATTACAAAAAAAAAAAAAAGGTATTTTCAACAAAATAAAGATTTATTACCATAAAAATTAAATGCATACAAATTTAGTACCAAAAATAAATCCTATTTCCAAAAAGAAAACTTAAAATATGCTGAAAGCCCATCTACTATTTAATCATTTGGAATTAGTTCTTTTATTTTTAGTTATTAGAACATCTACTATTTAATCATTTGGAATTAGTTCTTTTATTTTTAGTTATTAGAACTTAATCACTTTACTTTCAAATTTAAAAATGTAAGTCTAATCGATAATAATGTTAATATTTTTTTGTTAATTATAGGGGGAGGTTGACATAAAATTAATGTTCATTACAATATCGTTTTTCTTACAACACAACTGAATAAATGTTTTTATTATTATTTCAAAATGCTACATCAACAAATTTAATAGAAAAATTTTAACGTTGCTAACCATTTGATCTAAAATTTAAAATTTGAAAAGTATAAAGATTAAATTATTAAAAATAAAAGTAAAACGACTGAATTTCAAATATACAAAAAGTATAAGGACTTGAGCATATTTTAACCAAAATATAAATACATACTACAAACTGTTGGCCACATCATAGTTAGTCTCCACCCTCCGATCATAATATTCAAACGGCTCCACTTTCATAATCCTTGTTTTGGGCTTCACCGTAATTTTAGTAAACTTCAAGGGGCAATCCTCATAAATTAAAACCCATGAGTAGCAATTACCAAAAAAAAAAAAAAAACTTTCTTGTGTGCCAAGTAACATACCATTTACGAATATTAAAATTTATCTATAAATAATGGCATTCCAAATTCGTCACAACTATAACCTACGACCAAAACCAACCAAGAATAAAAAAAGCAAACTCAAAATGCAACAAAATTCTTGCTTCCTGATGATCCTTTTACTGTCCTTACTTTTCCTTCCCCTCATTTTCTCCGACGCCAGAAAGGACGCTCTCACCGGAGGATGGATGCCGATCAAGAACATCACGGACTCGCACGTGACAGAGATCGCGGAATTTTCCATCGATGAGTATAACAAGCAGTCTAAGGGGAGTTTGAAGTTAGAGGGGGTGGTGAAAGGCGAGACTCGGGTGGTCTCTGGAATCAATTACAAGCTGGTTAGCAAAGGACGAAACTATTGATAACTCATACGAGGCTGTGGTTTGGGAAAAGGCGTGGTTGAAATTTAGGAAGCTTACCTCCTTTACCCTCGTCAAGGGCTAGAATATTTATTGTAATAACAATATAGATATTCATGTATGTTATCATTGTCCTTCTTCTATTACTAAACTGAGTGGAGAATAAAATCTTGTTAATACACAGTTCGAGTTTTTAAAATTTGATATTAAGAATTTGCTTTTGCCCCCCTTTTTTTCTCATTTCTCGTATAGTGAATTTTCTTATATTCATATTTTTTTAAAAAAAATAAAAAGGAAAAAGAAAATTTTTATTTATCATAAAATAATGGTATCATTTGGGAGTTGAGTTTGATGGCTGGTAGAAGAGTCATGGTATTGTATCTTAAAGTCTAATCATGAGATATGATGTGGTGATTATTTACCTTATCTTTTAATCATATGGTTGGAGTTGAATTCCTACTTTTAAAAATAGAGCACATTTGATGAGTTAGTGCCTTGCCTTTTATCATTTCAGTGAATTACAAATTTTACATTGTTATTATGTCCCTTCTTTTTACTTGCTTCTTTGCCTATGTTATTTGTCTTTTTCATATCTACTCTCAAATTCAAATGATGAAATGCGAAAACAATTGGGTTAATAATAATCATGTCTATGATTAATGCTCTTAATAATAGAACCATGTATAATCAGCGAGATGCTTCTTAGGTGTCTTGATGAATATACACATGTGAGATAAAAAATGGCTGTGTTTGTTTTATCCTTCACTTGAAGAAAATTATCCTTTGATACTCCTTTTGAGCCTAGTTATTTCTTTTGTTCAAGTAAACATTAATAAATAACTTTTGACTTTTATGGGGCAGGTGTGACAAGGTGGTAAATGTATAATAAATATATACTTTGTTGAGGATGACCCATTGATGAAAGTATCTGTATATGAAAAAAAGAGGATATGAAAATTAGAAAAGTGAATCAGGTCGAAAATTTCTTTTAGAAAATGACTCATAGTTTGAACATTTGAAAAAGTTTTTAAGCTTGATTATCCTCTTGTAAGTTTAAACCAAAGTCCATGTGCCCTAAAAATTCATTGTGATCAACTATGGTTATTTGATTGTTAAAGTTCATCCTCAAGATTGTTTACATTTACAGGAACATCATGAAAACATTGAAGGAATGACATAATCCTACGAAAATGAACTCTAGAATGAAAACCCAGAAATCCACGATCCCAAGTGATCCAAAAAATGGAAGAAATAAAAGATAAAACGACTCTAGGAATAACAAGTATCGAAACCACCTTCATATTTTGAAAAAAAAAACGGGGATTGACTTTAAAACAAAAATGGAGTCGCCACCAATCCCTTTTTGCTTAGGTGTGATCGGATCACCTTATAAAACGTTTTTATTTCAAAACATTGATTTTGGCCTATGAAATTCAAGAAAACGGGTTCGGGATTCGGTTATGTACGAGGAAGGATTAGCACCCTTGTAATGCCCAAAAATGGTACCGAATTGATTAGTTATTGTCCAAATGTCAAAAATTTGAAAAGATCCTAAAATATGATTTCTTAAAAAACTTGAACAATTTAAATTGGAACTTGAGATTCCTTTGTTCCGAAAGAATACAAACATCACATTCAACACGTTAAGACATGACGTTTTAAACCCTCGTGACCAAAATCATCTCATGATTTACAAAATTCATTAAAAGGATATTTAATTATTTAGTCAAATGGAAAATCGAAACCCAGCACGTTAGGGCACTATTTTCTGAATTTCTAAACACAAAACATTGTCTTATTTAAGAAAAACTTTGGAATAAAATGTGGTAATTAAAGGAGATAGACATTTTTTAAACAAAGATTTGAAAATATGTAACATTAAGTTATTACAAAAAAAAAATGCAATTCACTAAAGTTACAAGTCATATTAACAGTTAGCACTAACATAAACAATTAAGTAAAAGAATGACAAATAATACAAGCAATAATAATGTTACAGTAAACAAAAATAAGCTATATTAAAAGGACAGAAAACGCTGAGGGACCAAAACCGCAATAAGACCATTACTTAAAAACACGCGGATCCTGAGGGCTTAATCGGGTCGGGTCACGGGTCAGAGACCAAAACGACATCGTTTTGGTCTCTAGCCCCAAACTCCAAAACGGCGCCGTTTGAATGGTCTTTATAAACCAATTTTTTTTTTAAAAATCATTCTCTCATTCATTTAAAAAAAAAACTTTCAAACCCTCAAAGCTCTCTCTCCCTCCCTGATTTCCGACCAGGGGTCCGGCCACCAACCACCTCACCGGTTGCCGGCCGCTAGTCGCCGACTCCAGTGCCGCCGTATACGGCGGCGAGGAGACCAAAAGTCGCCCCTTTTCTGGCGGAGTTGAAAAAGTAAGTTTTCTTTCCCTTTTTTAAAACTCTTTTCAATAAAAAAAATGAAAATAAGGAAATATATGAGTATGTAAATGGTTTCGAAAAAAATGAAAATAAAGAAGAAAAAAAAACTACCTGTCGAAACCATCCCTTTTTGAAAAGGCGGGAATCGAACTTGGTTTTGAAAATAAAAACAGGAGTCGCCATCGACCTTTTATTAGGTGCGATCGGGCCACCTATAAAATATTTTAGTCTACGAGTTTCGAGAAAATAGGCTCGGGAGTCGGTTACGTGCGAGGAAGGATTAGCACCCTCGTCATGCCCAAAATTGGTACCAAATTGATCAATTAATGTCCTTATGTCAAAAGCTGAAAATTGTGAAAATGGTTTTAAAAATGTGGTCCCTTAAAAATATTTAAATTTCCTCGAATTAAATATCAAGCTTTCATCGTTCCGAAGGAATAAAATATCACATCCAATACTTTAGGACACGATAATTTGAATCCTCGAATCCAAGATGAATATTGCCTCTTTTAGAAAACCTTTTCTCGAAATAACGGAATGTCACATCCAGTAAGTTAGGACACGACATACCGAATTCTCGAAAATAAGCTTTTATTTTTATTCAAAAAAGCTTTTTATTTTAAAAGATATTCACTATTTAGGTTAAACGAGAAAAATCGAAACCTAGTAAGTTAAGGCACGATTTTCTCGAATTTCTAAATACGAAATGTTGCCTTTGCGAAAGAAATCAATTTTGTGTTGGATAAAATGGAACACGAATTTGTAAAAAATGTGATAATACGCATGAAAATAAGAGTATATGTGAAACGGTATAAATATAAATATATGAATGAAAGTTAAGTAAATAATAATATATGCATGTATATATAATATAATAAAAGTAACACAACAAATAATAATAATAATAACAACAATATGGTGATAATAAATATAATAATAATAAGGTGACAGTAACAATAATATCAAAATATGTACAATAAACAATAATATAAACATGGTAATAATAATAATAATAATAATAATAATAATAATAATAATAATAATAATAATAATAATAATAATAATAATAATAATAATAATAATAATAATAATAATAATAATAATAATAATAATAATAATATAGTGATAAAAAATAAAGGTGATACAAAATATATACAACATAATGACAAAGAATAATAATATTAATAGTAATAAGTATAATAATAATAGTAATAGTAGTAATAATAATATAAAAATATGCAATATATACAAAGATAATAGTAAATATAATAATATTAATAATAATGATAATTATAATAGTAGTAGTAATAGTTATAGCAAAAATAATAACATAATAATAATGCAAAATATGTACAAGATAAAATATAGTAATAATAATAATCGCAAAATACTAAAGAGGACCAAATTGAATTTAAATGATGAAATTTTGGGGCCAATTCAAGCAAAAATAAAAGGAAAGGGTCCATTTGAAATATGTGTGAAAAGAGGGGACTTATTGCGAAAATTTCCGTTTAAGGAAAATTGCACAAATGACAAGTGAATGCGCGTGGCCCCATGCTTTTAAAGCTAAAAAGGTTTCATTTATTGTAAAAGCCTTCTTTTATTTTTATTTTTCTTTTCTCAAAAAAAAAGCGAGAGAACTCTCCCCTCCCCAAATTTCTCTGCTAAGGTAAGCCCCTTTTTTGCAAAGATTCTCAGTATCTCACCAATCAATCATGACCAGAGAAACCACGGTAAGGCCTCTCGATTTCTACTTTTCCTTTCTTTTCGTATTAAAGTTTATGTTAAGTTTTAAAAAGAAGCAGTAAGTAAAGAAAAATAAAAAGGTAAAAGAAACAATGGCAAACAACAGGGAATGGAAAAGAGTAGATTGAAAATCAACCTTCTAAAATTTCTTTCTTCTTTGATTGTTGAGAGTTCGTAAAAAAAAAAGCCCCATTCTGATCTTTTCTATTGGCTTTTATAGCCAAATAAGCAATAGAAAAAAAGAATACAAAACTCCTCTGCTGTTATGGGTTCCTTGCTGTCCTTGTTTGTCTTTTCTCGCAGGTATAGAGGCTGGTGGTGGCCGACAAACGGGCGTGGTCTGGTGGCGTAGAGTTGCGGCGCACGTGAGGATGGGCGAGGCTTATGGCGCATGAAAGTTTTAGGTTTCAAAACCCTAAAATTTCCTAAAGCGGTCTTGCTTTGGGCCTCTCGAGCTTGGGTCAAGTATTGGGCCCGGGTTTGGATCTTAGTAGAGGGCCCGGGACAAATTGGGCCTTCTACAGCTGCCCCTCTTTGCTCATTGTCGTGCCACGGGAATAGAGCAAAGACATAAAGAAGGCCCAAATTTGTCGGTATTCTCTGTGTCTTCTTTGGTGCTTTCCTTTGTCAGGTAGCTTCAAACTCCACTGTCTTATTGCTTTGATCTACTCCACTGCTACTTCTGAGAGATAGGACTTGTAGCTCTAATCTGCTTTATTGTTTCGTCATTTTTGCGATCTTCGGCCTATTCCATTGCTGGTTAAGGCAACACAAATATGGATTAAATCACGTTCGTCTTTGACCTCGTCTCACTACTGTTTATGGTGACAAAATCTACAATTTTCAACCCGTTCCACCGCTGTTTAGTGGCAACAGGATAATCTTCAACCCATTCCACTGCTATTCAATGGCAATAGGATAATCTTCGACCCGTTCCACCACTGTTTAGTGTCAATAGGACAATCTTTAACCTATTCCGCCGCTGTTTGATGGTAATAGGATAAACTTCAACCCGTTCCACCGCTGTTTAGTGGCAACAGGACAATCTTCAACCTATTCCACCGGTATTTGATAGGATAATCTTCAACCCGTTCCACCGCTGGTCGATGACGATAGGATAAACTTCAACCCATTCCACCGCTGGTCGATGGCAATAGGATAATCTTCAACCCATTCCACCGCTGGTCGATAGCAATAGGATAATCTTTGATCTGCTCCATTATCATGTATCGGGGACGAGATCTTAAACTTTCCAATTTGCTTCCTTACTATCTTCAGGAAGACTTTGATCTTTAGTTTGCTCCATTATCATGTCTAGGGAGCAAGATCTTGAACTTTTTAACTGTTCTTTGAGGAACCTGTCTTGTAGGATGGGTTTATGCTTAAATGAATGATGATGATGCTGTGACCGGAATGACTCAAATGCTCCTTGCTAGATGCATGGTGATTGATATTTGCATGAATGCAGAATGTCATGTGAGTAGTCCTTTTACAATGATTTAGGATGCCATGATTAGAATGGATCGAATGCCCCTAATGTGAATGATGAATGCATGAGAATGATTTTTTTTTAGGCGAAGTACTTTTTGACTGAATCTGAGTTCACAGGATTCGGTAAACTTTTTCCATCCATCTCTGCTAAAATTAGAGCTCCACCAGAAAAGGCCTTCTTTACTACATAAGGTCCTTCCCAGTTCGGCATCCATTTTCCTCTAAAGTCTTTTTGCAAGGGAAGGATCTTTTTCAGGACCAGGTCCCCTTCATAGAATTCTCTAGGGCGAACTTTTTTGTTATAAGCTCGTATCATTCGTTTTTGATACATTTGTCCATGACAAAGGGCTTTCAGCCTCTTTTCCTCGATTAGATTTAGCTGATCATACCGGGATTGGATCCATTCTGCTTCATTCAACTTTATTTCAGACAAGACCCGGAGGGAAGGGATCTCAACTTCGATCTGAAGTACCGCTTCCATACCATACACCAAAGAGAAAGGAGTTGCCCTGGTAGAGGTTCTGACTGACGTTCGATAAGCGTAAAGAGCGAATGGTAGCTTCTCGTGCCAATCTCTGTAAGTCTCAGTCATTTTCCCCACGATTTTCTTGATATTCTTGTTAGCTGCCTCGACTGCTCCATTCATTTTTGGACGATATGGTGACGAGTTGTGGTGTTTGATCTTGAATTGACTGCAGACCTCTGCTATCATACTGTTGTTCAAGTTCAGTGCATTGTCAGATATGATCCTTTCGGGCATTCCATACCGGCATATGATTTCTTTCTTTAAGAACTTGCTGACCGCTGATTTCGTGACATTTGCGTACGAAGTGGCCTCTACCCATTTGGTGAAATAGTCGATCACCACGAAGATAAATCGGTGCCCGTTTGAAGCTTTCGGTGAGATTGGTCCAATGACGTCCATCCCCCATATAGAGAAGGGCCATGGAGAGGTCATGACATGGAGAGGCGAAGGAGGCACGTGAATTTTATCTCCATAGATCTGACATTTATGGCATTTCTTGGCATAGCTGATGCAATCTCCTTCCATGGTGGACCAATAATACCCGAACCTCATGATTTGTCTTGCCATTGTAAAACCATTAGCGTGCGTCCCACAGACACCTTCATGAACTTCTTCGAGGATTTTCTTGGCTTCAACTGCATCCACGCATCTCAGAAGTACCTGGTCCTTCCTTCTCTTGTATAGGACTTCTCCATCCAGAACATAATCGTTGGCCAGTCTTCTCAATATCCTCTTATCATTCTCAGTCGCTTGGTCGGGGTATTCACGATTCTTCACGTATCGTAATACATCGTGATACCATGGGTGGCTATCTCTTTCTTCTTCTTCGTCAATGTTGCAGCAATGTGCCGGAGCCTCATAAATGCTCATTTGGATAGGCTTCATTTCTTCTTCTTTATTCATTTTGATCATAGAAGCCAGGGTAGCCAAGGCGTCGGCCATTTGGTTCTCTTCTCGTGGGAGGTAGCAGAAAGTGACGTTGTCAAACTCCTTGATTAATTCCGAAACTAGCCTTCGATAACTGATTAACTTGGGATCTCTTGTTTCCCATTCACCTTTCAGTTGATAGATTACTAGTGCGGAATCGCCATATACCTCCAATGTTCTAATTTTTCGCTCAATGGCTGCACGGATTCCCAGAATGCATGCTTCGTATTCGGCCATGTTGTTCGTGCAATCAAAATCCAATTTGCTGGTGAGAGGATAGTGATCTCCGTTGGGGGACACTAGGACTGCCCTAATTCCATTCCCTACTGCATTTGATGCTCCGTCGAAGTTTAGTTTCCAAGGATGACCTTCCTTTTGGACCTCCTCTTCAGTGGCTGCCACCCACATTACGTCTTCATTTGAGAAATCGAAGTCTAATGGTTCATAATCTTCTAAAGCTCTGTTGGCTAGAAAGTCTGCTATTGCACTTCCTTTTACCGCTTTCTGGTTTATGTAGACTATATCGAACTCGGAAAGTAGAATCTGCCATCGGGCCATTCTTCCATTTAGCGCAGTCGATTCCATCATATACTTGAGAGGGTCTAGTTTTGAGATAAGCCAAGTGGTGTGATATAGCATGTACTGTCTCAGTCTCCGGGTCGTCCAAACCAAAGCACAACATCATTTCTCAATTGGTGAATATTTTGTCTCGCATTCTGCAAACTTCTTGCTAAGATAGTATATCGCTCTTTCCTTTCTTCCTGATTCATCATGTTGGCGTAGCACACATCCCATAGAATTTTCAAATCTTGACAAATCTGATGATTAGTGGCCTATCTGGGCAAGGGGCATTAGTCTTGGGGGTTCGGACAAAGTAATGCTTGATCTTATCAAAAGCTTCCCAGCACTTCTCATCCCATTCGCTTTGAGTTGTGTTTCCTAAGAAGACGGAATATGGGATCACATTTCTCCGTTAATTATGCAATGAATCGAGCGATATAGTTTAATCTCCCTAGGAAACCTCAAACTTCTTTTTGGGTACGTGGTGGAGACAACTCCTGTATAGCTTTTACTTTATCAGGGCCCACCTCAATTCCTTTTTCACTGACCCCAATTTGTTCGGGCCCTCTACTAAGATCCAAACCCGGGCCCAATACTTGACCCAAGCTCGAGAGGCCCAAAGCAGTAATCTGCCTTAGGAAATTTTAGGGTTTTTGAAACCCTCAAACTTTCATGCGCCGCAAGCCTCGCCCATCCCTCACGTGCGCCGCAACTCTACGCCACCAGCACCACGCCCGTTTGTCGGCCACCACCAGCCTCTATACCTGCGAGAAAAGACAAACAAGGACAGCAAGGAAACCATAACAGCAGAGGAGTTTTGTATTCTTTTTTTCTATTGCATATTTGTATATATTGCATATTTTTATATTATTATTACTATTATTACTATTATTATTATACTTATTACTATTAATATTATTATTATTGTCATTATGTTGTATATATTTTGTATCACCTTTATTTTTTTATCACTATATTATTATTATTATTATTATTATTACTACCATGTTTATATTATTGTTTATTGTACATATTTTGATATTATTGTTACTGTCACCTTATTATTATTATATTTATTATCACCATATTGTTGTTATTATTATTATTATTATTTTTTGTTGTGTTACTTTTATTATATTATATATACATGTATATATTATTATTTACTTAACTTTCATTCATATATTTATATTTATACCGTTTCACATATACTTTTATTTTCATGCGTATTATCACATTTTTACAAATTAAAGTGTTCCATTTTATCCAACACAAAATTGATTTCTTTCATAAAAGCAACATTTCGTATTTAGAAATTCGAGAAAATCGTGCCTTAACTTACTAGGTTTCGATTTTTCTCATTTAACCTAAATAGTGAATATCTTTTAAAATAAAAAGCTTTTTTGAATAAAAATAAAAGCTTATTTTCGAGAATTCGGTATGTCGTGTCCTAACTTCTTACTGGATGTGACATTCCGTTATTTCGAGAAAAGGTTTTCTAAAAGAGGCAATATTCATCTTGGATTCGAGGATTCAAATTATCGTGTCCTAAAGTATTGGATGTGATATTTTATTCCTTCGGAACGATGAAAGCTTGATATTTAATTCGAGGAAATTTAAATATTTTTAAGGGACCACATTTTTAAAACCATTTTCACAATTTTCAGCTTTTGACATAAGGACATTAATTGATCAATTTGGTACCAATTTTGGGCATGACGAGGTGCTAATCCTTCCTCGCGCGTAACCGACTCCGAGCCCATTTTCTCGAAACTCGTAGACTAAAATATTTTATAGGTGGCCCGATCGCACCTAATAAAAGGTCGGTGGCGACTCCCGTTTTTATTTTCAAAACCAAGTTCGATTCCCGCCTTTTCAAAAAAGGATGGTTTCGACAGCTTGGCGACTCCACTGGGGACCAATAAGAGAGTCAGGCCATAAAATTGATTACTTTTTGTCCTTTTGTCAAAATTTGGAAAATCGTTTTCAAAAAACATTCTTCTAAGTAAAAAGCTTATCCTCGAGAGTACAAAGTGTCGTGCCCTAACTTACTGGGCGTGACATCTCGTTACTTTAAGGTAAGAATTTTCAAAATAACAATGATCCGAATTGTGTCCTATCTTACTCTCGAGAACTTGGCGTGCTGTGTCCTAACTTACTGGACATGGCATCCCAACACTTTAAGATGAGAGGGCTTTTTATTCCAATTCATTTGAGTGATTCAAAATCAATTTGCAATAATGTTAAGTCTCTTAGGATATTTCTGCATTCATATTCGCATGACCGTTCTGGTCACACCTTTAAGTGGGAGCGAGAAGCTATCCCTTCGTGAGGTTTTCACCTCCGCATGGGCTAGTGGACCGCTTTCGGGATACATCCGTACCTATGTCTTCGTGAAGTTTTCACTTTCGCATGGCCATAGGGAAATGTATTCCCCTGAATCGAACTCGGTCTATATGAGCCTATAATGGGTGAGGATCGAGGAATCTGCTGATTCGGGTACCTCGAACTTTAGAACTCAACTACATGTAAAGAGCCTAAGAACCCACCCTGAGCTAAACTATGTCAAGCCTTAGTAGTTACCCATATAGATTTTTGTTTATTTCACCCGTTTTGTATTCCATGGTACTAACTTTTTGTGTTTTATTCTCCTTGTGCATATCATTTCATATTTTAAGAGGCATCGATTCACGGTCAGTTTCTGAGTTAGAAAGCTGGTTATGGAAAGCAAATTCCTTGATAAAGTGGAAGACAATGCGGCCGTCCGCACGTGGTCAGAGCAATGCCAAATAGAAAAAGGGAATAGCTTAGTCAAGGGGTATGTGTCGGAACTACGGGGTTTCACCAATATCAGTGTCACACAGAATGAGCTCCAAGAGTTGAAAGAAATCTGGACTCAGTGGGATAACGAGACGAAGCAGCTGTTCTATGGTACTTACGGTGACCTACCTTACCTGCTTGATGTCAAAATAGATAAGCACCTATTCCGAGCAATGACCCAGTTTTGGAATGCTGCTTATAGTTGTTTCTCCTTTGGGAAGGTGAATCTAGTTCCCACGGTAGAAGAATATACAACCTTGTTACGTTGCCCGAGAATTCAAGTTGACAAAGCCTATTCCAAAGCAGTTAACGGCCCAACTTTCGTGAAGAAATTAATGAACATCACCGGAATGAGCGAACAATGGGTCTCAGCTAGAATACAAAAGAAAGGCGAAGGTAAATGCATACCCTGGACATGTTTGAGAGACTTGATCTTGGCGCATCCCGATGCAAAGAAAAGGATTGACGTCTTTGCCCTGTGTGTTTACGGTCTGATAATCTTCCCAAAAGCCTTGAGGTACATCGACGAAGCAGTTATCGATCTATTCAGCCGATTAGACAAAGGGGTCACGCATGTTCCTGCCATCTTAGCCGAAACGTTCAGATCCCTGAATGCATGTAGGAGAATGGGTGAAGGCAGGTTTATTGGATGCCCGCAGCTATTATTGGCTTGGTTCCATAGTCACTTCTGGAAAATAGAGAAAGTGTCCTATCGGTTTATAACAGAGAATTACTCCCCGCTAGAAGAAATAACAGCTACACCTAGAAGAGAGGATGTGTCCGAAAAAAGTTGGATCGCGCTCTTCCAAAACCTTCAAGAGGGTGACATCGGGTGGAAAGTTCCGTGGTTGATTACCGACCAAATCCTTTGTCGTTGTGGAAACTTCGACTGGGTTACTCTACTAGGAATTTGGAGTGCCGCTGCATATGCCCCACTGCTGGTCCTGAGACAATATAATTCAAGACAGTTCGTGCCAACGACATATGGGTTGGCTCAATGTGAGTTCTTATACGAAGGGGGGAGCTATAAGAAAAACGTTAAAGAGATCTCTAGTGCCTGGAATCAGATTCATAGAATGAAGAGACTATCCACAGGCCCGATGACAACCTCGGAGTATATAGAATGGAGGACTAGGAGGATCAATGACAACATCCCTGAATCAAATCCCAAGGGTGCCCGGTCAAGAGAGGAATATCTGCGAGTAGTCCCATTAGAACTGGAGATTGTGAAACTGTAACACCCCAAACCCGGCCTATGCGTTAAGACCAGACTTGGCATGCCACGCGATTCGAATTTACGTCCAGTCATCAATGCTTTTAATGAAAATAATTTTTCAAAACGATTTTGAAGACAGAGTTTATCAAAAATCGAGATTTATTTGAAAAAAAACCATGATTTTAAAACATAAGAGTTTACAATTTGATTTAGAGAGAGATAATTGGTTGAAAATCTAATTAATTGGTTGAAATGAATTTATAAAAGAGTTTTCACAAAATTTTACGAGTGGGTGATATTTAAGAAAAACCCCCTTTTTATACATAAGTTTAAGAAAACATTTATAAAAATTAAACAACCCCATTTAAGTAATTAAAACATATTAAAACCATCCACAAATAAAAATCCATAAATATAATACTAGAGGCCTTATTACATCGCAATTTAAAATAGTACTTAAATAAAAAAATACTTAAAAGAAGTCCAAAGTTTTTATAACTCATCATTCGTAGTATGGCCTCCACACGAAGTCATCCTCGCCCAAATCTCCATCAATTGTCATTACACGAGAAGGGTAAGAATAAAGGGTGAGTTACTTAGAACCCAGTGTGTAACCCACTTACCGTGTTCACTTGGCCAAAACCATTTAAACAATTAGTTGGGCTTGAGCCCATTTACAAATGTGCATTATATAAATAAAATATAAAAATGCATGTGATATGCAATTCCCAACCAAACCTAATTTCCATCCGCTACACACCACCCGTACCAACCAACACACACTGTGGGGATCAAGTCAACCCACCCCGCCAACACACCGATAGCGGGCATTAAGCCAAATATAATATTTGTGGCGAGCCACCGAACTAGATTGTGACAAAGTCACCGAACCTGAGGCATTAAGCCATTAAAAATATTTGTGGCAAAGCCACCGAACTAGATTTTGGCAATGAGCCTTTCTTCTCTTCATCAATTATCCCAACCCATGCGGTCATGTATATATATAATGCATAACAATATATTCATAAGGTAAATTTCAACAAAAAGCCCATATTACAAATTATCAATTTGGCCCGTTAGTCAAAATAGCAATTTAGCCCATTTAACGATCTAGCAAATTTGGCCCATATATATATATCGATCTAGCAATTTTTGGCCCATATATATATATCGATCTAGCAATTTTGGCCCATATATATCGATTTATCAAGTTGGGCCCATATAGCAATTTATCAAATTGACCCATTAAGGGTATTTTCCTAATTCGGTCCATAAAGACATTTCGTACTTCAGCTCATTAGGGGCTTTTTTGTAATTTGGCCCATAAGGGCGTTTTCATAATTCGGTAATCGTACCCACTAAGGGTAATTTGGTAATTTACCCTCCAAGGGTATGATGGAAATTTTTGCAACCTAGGCTTAATGACTAATTTGGAGCATAAAAATCAAAACTGTCCATCTGCGTCGTACTGACTAAAATGACTATAACTCGAGTTGGGAAACTCTCGAAATTTCGATCCGTAAATTTTCTCTGAAACTAGACTCATATAACTTCTTACTGTAATTTTTCCAGAATTTTTGGCTTAGCCAATTAGTACAGTTTATTCTTCAAAGTATCCCTTGTTTCACTGTTTGACAGTTCTGACCTCTCTTCACAAAATCTCAGATATCTTATTGTACAGAACCCAAATACTGATTTCGTTTGATCCAAATAAAAATAGACTCACTAAGGATTCTAATAATATAAACCATGTCCTGTAATTATTTTTCTACAATTTATAGTGATTTTTCAAAGTCAGAACAGGGGATCTCGAAATTACTCTGAACCAGTCTTACAAAAATCTAAACATCTCAAAATATACTGATCCTTTGCTTGCTCCGTTTCTTTTATAAGAAAATAGACTCGATTATCTTTCAATCCATATATCCTTTACTTTCTAATTCAATTCCTACTATTTTTGGTGATTTTTCAAAATCACGTCACTGCTGTTAACCAAAACTGTTTTGTTACAAAATATGATTACCACTTGAACATCGTGCGCCCGAGTGGCCATAGATGCTGGTCTTGACTTTTCAATCTTGTGACCGATTCACAGAACATTTCATGCAAACATTTAGAGAGGCATGAGATTACACATCCCATTTCAAACATGTATTCGGAAAGTAAGGGATTACACACACCTTGATTAGGATTCCCTAAAGAACCACTCTTCGTTGCCCCCTAAAAATAAATTCGATCAAAAGTTAGCATCGATATCTTAAAGGTTCCAAAAGCCCAAAAGTACTCACTCACAAGAGTCACTTACCACAATCGCGATCCTTCCTACTAGATTCTAAAATCCGGCCTTCCACTATAACTCGATTGATCAAAGGAGTGAGTGTCAACACGAACGGGAAGAAATGATAAAGAAGAGATGAAGGGTACTTGGCTATGGAAGTAGTCTAACATTCGGCCAAAGGAGAGAAGAAAGAGATGTTGTTTGTGTTTGATGTTTTAGGCACTAGATGAGAACACAAAATGGGATACTTGAGTGATTAGCAAAAATGACCAAAAGGTCAAAAAGAAATGACTAAATGAAACCCAACAAAGTTGTTTTCTCCAAGCTCAAGACACATTCGGCTATGGGAGAAAGAAAAAGAGAGGAAACAAAATAAAAACAAAACTCAATTGATTAGAAGAAAAGAAAATGGTTTACCTATTTGTCCAATATTCATACGGCTAAGAGGAGAAAATTAGAGAGAAAATGCTTTGGGAAAACACCAAATAACCAAATGGAAAATGTGCTCATCAAGCACCTAATCCCACCAAACTAATCACCAAAAATCAGTCATCCCCTTAGCCCCTATATGCCGTCCACATACATGGTCAAAAGACCATTCAAAAGTTTCAAAACACCTTTCCTTGTTTTAAGCCTCATTATCCTCCACTTCCCAAGAGTTTAGAAATTCTATCCCCAAAATCAAGCAAGTTCTATCCTAAATTCATAATTGCCATAACTTTTAGCCACTTTACCATAAAAAAAATTAGTCCATCTTTACCAAGATTAGAGCTTGGCGACACTTGCCAAATAGGTGCAAAAAAATAAAAGCCACCAAAATGCTATCCATGGGATTCGAGCCTCTTCCCTCAAGCAATCACTCATGCGCCAATTCCACCTTGTTACTAGCTCATCTTATGCTAGTTTTTGACACTTACATTACTTTAAGCATCAGGGTTACTTATTCCACTTCAATAAAATTCTCATTACTAAAATTTATTCTAGCTCCGAATAAATCCCGAGTTTTCTCGAAACTATACTAAGCACATAAAAAAAATCATATTCGAGCTAACACCAAAGACAAGCAACATATTGATACTCAAATTTTTAAGATGTTACAGAAACGAGATTTTGAAAAGATGAGTGCGGAACTTGAAAGAAAAATAGAGAGGCTGGAAGAAGAGAAGATGCTCCTCAAGTTAGACGTAGATGGACAAAAGTCAGAAACTGAGAGGTTAAGAAAAGAAAAAGAAAATAGAGGAAGACCGAGATGATCTGAAGATGGAATATAAGAAGATGCGTTTGACAATAAGAAACGCTGGATTAGGAAAAACTCCGGAGCAATGGCGACGCGAGATCCAAGACGAGAAAGCCAAAGCTAGCAGTTGGGAGAAGAAGTTCCAGGAAATGCAAACACAAAATGAGATTACGAGAGAAAGGATGTGGCAGAAAGCCACAAAGAGAAGAAAGGGTTAAAATCTAAGGTGATCGAGCTTGGGCGGTCCCTACATCACTACCAAAGGCACGATTCGGAAGACGAACTGAAGTTGAGTCTAAACAAAATCGAAGAAATGAAGGGAAAGATTGAAGGATTAGACACAACATTACATGACTGCGAGCTCCGAATTGAACTTTTAGAAGTAAGAGAAGGGCAATGGAAGGAGGAACTTCATCATTCCCACAAGCAAGTTAGAGATCGAGACTACCTCATGGGCGGCGATAGTTCGGTTTCGAAGTGGTGATCACCGCGAGCCACTGGCGTCTCAAGTGAGATCGTAAGCATGAAATACGAGCTCTGAGCGGATCGTAACCAAGAGTGACTTCTTTTTACTTAGAAAAATCAAAACTTTGGGCTTAAGGGCCAAAGCATATTTGTAATCCGTTTTATGTAAAGGATCTTGCCTTCTAATAAAGTCTTCTAAAATGAAGTTGATCGAATCGATTCCTTCTTTTTGCATCCATTCCATGCATTTACATCATATCTCATACACTGCATCGCATCATATCATATACATTTAAGACCATAGAGAGCCCGACAAAGTGAAAACATACGAAGACAAAAGAGAACGGAAGACGAACACCCATACGGTACTCAAGCTAAGATAAAGAAAATGGATCGAAAACTAGAGCAATTCCAAAAGAGATGCATGACCAAATGGAAGCACGGATGCAAGAGCATTTAGCCAAGATCCAAAGAAGAAATGGTGGAATCCCGAGAGGACATGAGGTCTCGGATAGCTCAAATGACCCAACCGTTGAATGGTTCATGGAGAAAGGAAAAAGCCCCATGGCCATCACCTGGAGGAGAATGAAAATATTCCTTCGAGAATCTACCTGCAGCAAGTGCCTCTACAGCACGAGGAACATCCTCGGAGGCCGCCTGTCACAATCAGGCCTCAAAAAGGGCAAGCTAACGTTGGATCCCCCATAAATTTCCAAGTAGGCTCAGGATCCAACCCGGGAGATGACCCTATTAACCCTATGGTACCAGATTTTGATGAAATAGAGAAGGAAAGAATGAAAATTTGAACCTCAACGCAGATGGAAGAACGCTACAAATGGCTGGAAGAAAGAGTGAAAGCAATAGAAAAGACTGACACTCGTTATGGGATTGATATCAAAGAGCTAAGTCTGGTCCCGAACTTAGTACTTCCACCAAAGTTTAAAACTCCCGACTTTGAAAAATACAATGGGACTAGCTGCCTCGGAGCACATCTAAAAATGTTCGGTCGCCGAATGGCGGGACACGCTGATGATGAAAAATTATTAATACATTGCTTTCAGGATAGCCTGACCGGGTCTGCGGCCAAATGGTACGATCGACTCAGTAGTACCCAAATCAAAACTTGGAGGGACTTAGTCCAGGCCTTCATGAAACACTACGGCCACATAGCAGACATAGCTCCTGATAGGGTCACCCTCCAAACTATGGAGAAAAGGCCAAGCAAAAACTTTAGGCAGTACGCCCAACGATGGAGAGAGGTAGCCACGCAGTCCAGTACCTCTTATAGAAGAAGAAGCAGCCACACTCTTCATCCACACCTTAAAAGCTCCTTTCATCAACCACATGTTGGGGAGTTCTATGACAGATTTTTCAAAAATTGTGAGGTGTGGAGAAAGGATAGAACATGCGGTTCGGTGTGGCAAGATAGAAGCAGGGGAAGGTCCCAGAAAGACGGCTCAGAAGAAAAGAGATGGTGACGTAAACAACGTGAGCGCCCATGATAAGTCAGTCACCCTGAATCAACCCGGTACCACGGTTACAGACCGTCCAAGATCATATAGACAAGAATCCAATTCAAAGCCGAATATGGAGAAACTCCAATTCACTCCAATCTACATGACGTATGGGCAACTGTACCAGAAGTTATATGACACACATGTTGTCGCCCCCCATTATTTACAGCCCCTCTAGCCTCCATACCCTAAATGGTATGACGCAAATGCACAATACGAATACCATGCGGGGGTTGTTGGACATTCAATAGAAAACTGCCTCGTCTTCAAAAAACTGGTAGAAAAGCTCATTCAAATGGGTGTTGTGAAGGTCAATGATACTGAACACCCGTTACCCAATCACGCCAATAATGGGGTGAACATGATGAGGGAAAAAGAAGGAAAGAGAATGAAAATGAACATCGATGAGGTAAAAACCCTGCTAAAATGGGTTTGGGAGCAGATGGTGAACAAAGGCTTAATCACGCGACGGCCAAGAGGAGAGATTGAAGGAGCGAAAAGATATTGCGAGTTTCATGCCGAAATGGGTCATAATATCCAAGAATGCCTCAAGTTCAAAGCTATCGTTCAAGACCTCATGGAAAACAAGGAAATGGAATTCTACGAAGAGATTGGAGAGCCAGAAGAAGGAGAAGTCCATGCGTCAGAAGAAGGATCATCTAGGAGAGTCTATGGGGGCAACCACCCTGCGGTAATTATATCACGACCTAGAATGGTTGAAATTACACCAGAAAGAGAGATTCACACGTCGGAAGAAGGATCATCCAGGAGAATCTACGGGGGCAATCGCCTTGCGGTGATTATATCACGGCCAAGGACGGGTGAGACCGGAATGCCAATCACACCGAAGGTCATAATTCAAAAACCTGCGGCTTCCCCTTATAGGGATAATAAAAAGGTTCCGTGGAGTTACGATTGTAAGGTAGTAATCCCTGGAAAAGAGAGTCCAGTCAATGCTACAGAGGAAGACAGAGACGGGGGTTTCTTTACACGTAGTGGAAGGCGTTACACCCCAAACATGAATATAGAAGCAGCCAAAGGGAAAGCGGTGGCAACTGAGCGAAGGGAAGAAAGAACAATCGAACCTGAGACACTTGTCAATGAGCCTGTAACAGAGAATGAGGCTAAGGAGTTCTTAAAATTCCTTAAGCACAGCGAATATAGTGTCGTGGAGCAACTACACAAACAGCCAGCTCGCATATCGGTACTAACCTTGCTCATGAGCTCAGAAACTCATCGAAACGCGTTGATGAAGGTACTAAACGAAACATACGTAGCGGGCGATATATCCGTCAACAAACTGGACCGTCTAGTGGGGAATCTAAGCGCCGACAACTTCATTTTCTTCAATGATGATGAGATACCTCTGGGGGGTATGGGATCCACCAAGGCCCTACACATAACCACGCACTACAAAGGATATATATTGCCCGGGGCGTTGGTCGATAACGGGTCGGCACTGAACGTATTACCTTTATCCACATTGAACAGGTTGCCGGTGGATAGCTCCCACATGAAAACATGCCATAATGTTGTGAGAGCATTCGATGGTACGGAGAGGAGAGTCATGGGGAGAATCGATATACCTCTTCGGATCGGCTCAAATACGTACGAGGTAGACTTCTTGGTGATGGACATCAAACCTTCCTACAATTGCCTGTTAGGAAGACCCTGGATCCATTCGGTAGGAGCTGTGCCATCATCACTGCATCAGAAGTTGAAATTAATAGCGGAAGGAAGATTGGTCACAATCAATGCGGAAGAGGATATCATAGCATCCGTTACTAGTGATGCTCCGTACATTGAGGTGGACGAGGAAGCAATAGAATGTTCTTTCCGATCACTAGAATTTATCAATGCAACCTTCATTGCCGAGGGTAGCAAAATCCCCATACCCAGAATGTCTAAGACTACAAAGATGTGCCTCCAGATGACAGTTGGGAAGGGAGCCTTACTAAGGAAAGGGGCTCGAAAGTACCTTCAAGGAAGGGCCCAAGTGCCAATCGACGAGAAAAAGCAGAGACCACTTTGGCTTAGGATTCAAGCCAAATGCGAGAACAAAAAAGGAGAGAGAAGAAAAGAGAAGGGAAAGAAGAAGGGCGCGCCTAGGCGAAAAAGAGATCAAATGGGAACCAATGACCTTTCCTCATTTATCCAAAACATTTGTCTCAGGGGGGATCCTATACCCTGATCAAAGCATGGTAATGAGAGAAGAAGCAGAAGAAATGTTGGGAAGCTTGAGCATCAACGCCATATCCGAAAAAAAGCCTGAAGAAAGGGATTTATCTGGGATTCGCCCTTGTACTCCTGGATATGTTCTGAATAATTGGACCGTAGAAAAGATTCCCGTAGCTTTTAGAATCAATTCAGAGTAATGTTCAAAGCACACTTATTACTCTAAGCCTAGGAGTAATGGGGAACTCTTTGTTGAATAGGCATATGTCCAAGCATCTTTATTTCAATAAAATGCATCTTTCGAGCAAATGTTTTATCCTTTATATTTTATTCATTCACAAATGGTCATTCTTTGATTATTTTGTTTTTGCATTTTTCTTCGTCCGTTCCAACAGGTCCCCAGATATCAATGGCATGAGTAACACTATTATTAACTCAGAATCCCATTTCGAACAAGATATGGGTATGGAGGATTCTCGAGATCTTGAAGATGACCGAGACAGTAGCATATCTCTTGAACTGTTAAGAATGGTAGAGCAAGAGGAGAAACAAATCTTACCCAACAAAGAGTCAGTGGAAATTGTGAGCTTGGGAGAAGGGAAAGAGTTGAAAATAGGGGCTAACATCGCCACAGAGACAAAGCAAGACCTCATCAAGTTACTCCAAGAATTCAAGGACGTCTTCGCTTGGTCATACCAGGACATGCCCGGATTGAACACAGATATAGTGGTACACCGCCTCCCCATAAAGGAGGAATGTAGACCCGTCCAACAGAAGCTTCGGAGAATGAGGCCTGATGTTTTGTTAAAAGTAAAGGAAGAAGTCAGGAAGCAGTTCGATGCTGGCTTTTTGCAAGTGGTCAAGTACTCGGAATGGGTAGCAAACATAGTGCCTGCTCTAAGAAAGATGGGAAGAATGCGAATGTGTGTGGACTATAGAGATTTGAACAAGGCTAGCCCGAAAGATAACTTTCCGTTGCCTCATATCGATACCTTAGTGGAAAACACAGCTGGTTATTCACTTTTCTCTTTCATAGACGGCTTTTCCGGGTACAACCAGATCAAGATGCACCCTGAGGATATGGAAAAGACCACATTCATAACCATGTGGAGAACATTTTGTTACAAGGTAATGCCGTTTGGGTTAAAGAATGCAGGGGCAACGTATCAAAGAGCCATGGTGACCCACTTCCACGACATGATGCACAAGGAAATCGAAGTCTACGTGGACGACATGATTACAAAGTCCAAGACTGAGGAAGAGCACGTACAAGTCTTGAGGAAACTGTTTCTAAGGCTGAGAAAATTCCAGCTGAAACTCAATCCAGCAAAATGTACCTTTGGCGCTAGGTCGGGAAAATTGTTGGGGTTTGTAGTCAGTGAAAAAGGAATTGAGGTAGACCCTGATAAAGTAAAAGCTATACAGGAGTTGTCTTCACCACGTACCCAAAAAGAAGTTCGAGGTTTCCTAGGGAGATTAAACTATATCGCTCGATTCATTGCACAATTAACGGAGAAATGTGATCCCATATTCCGTCTTTTTAGGAAACACAACTCAGGCGAATGGGATGAGAAGTGCTAGGAAGCTTTTAATAAGATCAAGCATTACTTGTCTGAACCCCCAGTACTAATGCCCCCTTGCCCAGATAGGCCACTGATACTGTATTTGTCAGTATTTAAAAATTCTATTGGATGTGTACTAGGCCAACATGATGAATCAGGAAGAAAGGAAAGAGCGATATACTATCTTAGCAAGAAGTTTGCAGAATGCGAGACAAAATATTCACCAATTGAGAAACTATGTTGTGCTTTGGTTTGGACGACCCGGAGACTGAGACAGTACATGCTATATCACACCACTTGGCTTATCTCAAAACTAGACCCTCTCAAGTATATGATGGAATCGACTGCGCTAAATGGAAGAATGGCCCGATGGCAGATTCTACTTTCCGAGTTCGATATAGTCTACATAAACCAGAAAGCGGTAAAAGGAAGTGCAATAGCAGACTTTCTAGCCAACAGAGCTTTAGAAGATTACGAACCATTAGACTTCGATTTCCCAAATTAAGACGTAATGTGGGTGGCAGCCACTGAAGAGGAGGTCCAAAAAGAAGGTCATCCTTGGAAACTAAACTTCGACGGAGCATCAAATGCAGTAGGGAATGGAATTGGGGCAGTCCTAGTGTCCCCAACGGAGATCACTATCCTCTCACCAAAGAAATTGGATTTTGATTGCACGAACAACATGGCGAATCTGAAGCATGCATTCAGGAATCCGTGCGACCATTGAGCAAAAAATTAGAACATTGGAGGTATATGGTGATTCCGCACTAGTAATCTATCAACTGAAAGGTGAATGGGAAACAAGAGATCCCAAGTTAATCAGTTATCGAAGGCTAGTTTCAGAATTAATCAAGGAGTTTGACAACGTCACTTTCTGCTACCTCCCACGAGAAGAGAACCAAATGGCCGACGCCTTGGCTACCCTGGCTTCTATGATCAAAATGGATAAAGAAGAAGAAATGAAGCCTATCCAAATGAGCATTTATGAGGCTCAGGCACATTCTTTGCAACATTGACGAAGAAGAAGAAAGAGATAGCCACCCATGGTATCACGATGTATTACGATCGTGTGAAGAATCGTGAATACCCGACCAAGCGGCCGAGAATGATAAGAGGATATTGAGAAGACTGGCCAACGATTATGTTCTGGATGGAGAAGTCCTATACAAGAGAAGGAAGGACCAGGTACTTCTGAGATGCGTGGATGCAGTTGAAGCCAAGAAAATCCTCAAAGAAGTTCATGAAGGTGTCTGTGGGACGCACGCTAATGGTTTTACAATGGCAAGACAAATCATGAGGTTCGGGTATTATTGGTCCACCATGGAAGGAGATTGCATCAGCTATGCCAAGAAATGCCATAAATGTCAGATCTATGGAGATAAAATTCACGTGCCTCCTTCGCCTCTCCATGTCATGACCTCTCCATGGCCTTTCTCTATATGGGGGATGGACGTCATTGGACCAATCTCACCGAAAGCTTCAAACGGGCACCGATTTATCTTCGTGGTGATCGACTATTTCACCAAATGGGTAGAGGCCACTTCGTACGCAAATGTCACGAAATCGGTGGTCACAAGTTCTTAAAGAAAGAAATCATATGCCGGTATGGAATGCCCGAAAGGATCATATCTGACAATGCACTGAACTTGAACAACAGTATGATAGCAGAGGTCTGCAGTCAATTCAAGATCAAACACCACAACTCGTCACCATATCGTCCAAAAATGAATGGAGCAGTCGAGGCAGCTAACAAGAATATCAAGAAAATTGTGGGGAAAATGACTGAGACTTACAGAGATTGGCACGAGAAGCTACCATTTGCTCTTTACGCTTATCGAACGTCAGTCAGAACCTCTACCGGGGCAACTCCTTTCTCTTTGGTGTATGGGATGGAAGCGGTACTTCCGATCGAAGTTGAGATATTTTCCCTCCGGGTCTTGTCTGAAATAAAGTTGGATGAAGCAGAATGAATCCAATTCCAGTATGATCAGCTAAATCTAATCGAGGAAAAGAGGCTAAAAGCCCTTTGTCATGGACAAATGTATCAAAAACGAATGATACGAGCTTATAACAAAAAAGTTCGCCCTAGAGAATTCTATGAAGGGGACCTGGTCCTGAAAAAGATCCTTCCCTTGCAAAAAGACTTTAGAGGAAAATGGATGCCGAACTGGGAAGGACCTTATGTAGTAAAGAAGGCCTTTTCTGGTGGAGCTCTAATTTTAGCAGAGATGGATGGAAAAAGTTTACCGAATCCTGTGAACTCAAATTCAGTTAAAAAGTACTTCGCCTAAAAAAAAATGGAGAGGCCAAGGTGAAAACCCGCAATGGGCGTTTTGTGACCAAAGGGGTTTTGATTTGAAAACCCAGGAATGGGCAATTCAAATTCCTGAAGGGAAGGTATGCAACGGTCTTGCTACAACTCGAATTAACAAGAGAGAGAGACGTCACGTCTTGGGGCATCAGCAAAGTCTTCTAAGTCTATCCAACACCCATCAAGTATAAAAGGGATTCTCGAGAAATTTGTACAGAGAAGCTCATGCTATGATATCTAGATATTCGTTTTCATTTTACATTTCAGCAAAATTTGCCTTGTCAAAACATGATCCTTGGATCAGTTTATCCATTTTGAATCTTAATCCAAATATCCATTGAAAATTTTCAAGCACTTTTCATTGAAATAATGATTAATGGACGGACAATGTTCAAATTAAAGGAGTTTTGCACATCACTCTAAAAGCTTCTAATTATTACGGGAACTCGAAGTGAGTCTAATATTCAGAACTAACTAGGTTTATGGGGCAATCAAAATAATGACCCCTAAAGAGACCGATCAAACAAGAAGGCGGGGTGATACATTAAAAAAAAAATCATTCTCATGCATGCATCATTCACATTAGGGGCATTCGATCCATTCTAATCATGGCATCCTAAATCATTGTAAAAGGACCACTCACATGACATTCTGCATTCATACAAATATCAATCACCATGCATCTAGTAAGGAGCATTTGAGTCATTCCGGTCACAGCATCATCATCATTCATTTAAGCATAAACCCATCCTACAAGACAGGTTCCTCAAAGAACAGTTAAAAAGTTCAGGATCTTGCTCCCTAGACATGATAATGGAGCAAACTAAAGATCAAAGTCTTCCTGAAGATAGTAAGGAAGCAAATTGGAAAGTTTAAGATCTCGTCCCCGATACATGATAGTGGAGCAGATCAAAGATTATCCTATTGCTATCGACCAGCGGTGGAATGGGTTGAAGATTATCCTATTGCCATCGACCAGCGGTGGAATGGGTTGAAGATTATCCTATTGCCATCGACCAGCGGTGGAATGGGTTGAAGTTTATCCTATTGCCATCGACCAGCGGTGGAATGGGTTGAAGTTTATCCTATCGTCATCGACCAGCGGTGGAACGGGTTGAAGATTATCCTATCAAATAGGGGTGGAATAGGTTGAAGATTGTCCTGTTGCCACTAAACAGCGGTGGAACGGGTTGAAGTTTATCCTATTACCATCAAACAGCGGCGGAATAGGTTGAAGATTGTCCTGTTGACACTAAACAGTGGTAGAACAGGTCGAAGATTATCCTATTGCCATCGAATAGCAGTGGAATGGGTTGAAGATTATCCTTTTGCCACTAAACAGCGGTGGAACGGGTTGAAAATTGTAGATTTTGTCACCATAAACAGTAGTGAGACGAGGTCAAAGACGAACGTGATTTAAGCCATATTCGTGCTGCCTTAACCAGTAATGGAATAGGCCGAAGATCGCAAAAATGACGAAACAATAAAGCAAATTAGAGCTACAAGTCCTATCTCTCAGAAGTAGCAGTGGAGTAGATCAAAGCAATAAGACAGTGGAGTTTGAAGCTACCTGACAAAGGAAAGCACCAAAGAAGACACAGAGAATACCGACAAATTTGGGCCTTCTTTATGTCTTTGCTCTATTCCCGTTGCACGACAATGAGCAAAGAGGGGCAGCTGTAGAAGGCTCAATTTGTCCGGGCCCTCTACTAAGATCCAAACCCGGGCCCAATACTTGACCCAAGCTTGAGAGGCCCAAAGCAGTAATCTGCCTTAGGAAATTTTAGGGTTTTTGAAACCCTAAAACTTTCATGCGCCGCATAAGCCTCGCCCATCCTCATGTGCGCCTTGCAACTCCACGCCACCAAAGACCACGCCCGCTTGTCGGCCACCACCACCTCTCTATACCGCGAGAAAAAAGACAAACAAGGACAAAGAAGGAAACCATAACAAAGAGAGGAGTTTTGTATTCTTTTTTTCTATTGCTTATTTGGCTATAAAAGCCAATAGAAAAGAAGATGTAATGGGGGCTTTTTTTTTACTTAACTCTCAACAATCAAAGAAGAAAGAAATTTTAGAAGGTTGATTTTCAATCTACTCTTTTCCATTCCCCGTTGTTTGCCATTGTTTCTTTTACCTTTTATTTTTCTTTACTTATCGCTTCTTTTTAAAACTTAACATAAACTTTAATACTGAAAAGAAAGGAAAAGTAGAAATCGAGAGGCCTTATCGTGGTTTCTCCTGCATGGATTGACGGTCTTGCGCATACGAGAATCTCTTTGCAAAAAGGGGCTTACCTTAGCAGAGAAATTTGGGGAGGGGAGAGTTTTCTCGCTTCTTTTTTTGAGAAAGAAAAATAAAAATAAAAGAAGGCTTTTACAATAAATGAAACCTTTTTAGCTTTAAAAGCATGGGGGCCACGCGCATTCACTTGTCATTTGTGCAATTTTCCTTAAACGGAAATTTTCGCAATAAGTCCCCTCTTTTCACACATATTTCAAATGGACCCTTTCCTTTTTTTTTTGCTTGAATTAGCCCCAAAATTTCATTTTAAATTCAATTTGGTCCTCTTTAGTATTTTGCGATTATTATTATTACTATATTTTATCTTGTACATATTTTGCATTATTATTATCATGTTATTATTTTTGCTATAACTATTACTACTACTATTATAATTATCATTATTATTAATATTATTATATTTATTATTATCTTTGTATATATTGCATATTTTTATATTATTATTACTATTATTACTATTATTGTTATACTTATTACTATTAATATTATTATTATTGTCATTATGTTGTATATATTTTGTATCACCTTTATTTTTTTATCACTATATTATTATTATTATTATTATTATTATTATTATTATTATTATTATTATTATTATTATTATTATTATTATTATTATTATTACTACCATGTTTATATTATTGTTTATTATACATATTTTGATATTATTATTATCATCACCTTATTATTATTATATTTATTATCACCATATTGTTGTTGTTATTATTATTATTATTATTTGTTGTGTTACTTTTATTATATTATATATACATGTATATATTATTATTTACTTAACTTTCATTCATATATTTATATTTATACCGTTTCACATATACTCTTATTTTCATGCGTATTATCACATTTTTTACAAATTCGTGTTCCATTTTATCCAACACAAAATTGACTTCTTTCGCAAAGGCAACATTTCGTATTTAGAAATTCGAGAAAATCGTGCCTTAACTTACTAGGTTTCGTTTTTTCTCGTTTAACCTAAATAGTGAATATCTTTTAAAATAAAAAGCTTTTTTGAATAAAAATAAAAGCTTATTTTCGAGAATTCGGTATGTCGTGTCCTAACTTACTGGATGTGACATTCCGTTATTTCGAGAAAAGGTTTTCTAAAAGAGGCAATATTCATCTTGGATTCGAGGATTCAAATTATCGTGTCTTAAAGTATTGGATGTGATATTTTATTCCTTCGGAACGATGAAAGCTTGATATTTAATTCGAGGAAATTTAAATATTTTTAAGGGACCACATTTTTAAAACCATTTTCACAATTTTCAGCTTTTGACATAAGGACATTAATTGATCAATTTGGTACCAATTTTGGGCATGACGAGGGTGCTAATCCTTCCTCGCACGTAACCGACTCCCGAGCCCATTTTCTCGAAACTCGTAGACTAAAATATTTTATAGGTGGCCCGATCGCACCTAATAAAAGGTCGGTGGCGACTCCCGTTTTTATTTTCAAAACCAAGTTCGATTCCCGCCTTTTCAAAAAGGGATGGTTTCGACACTACCGTTTTTTGATTGATGAATAAGGTTTTTTTTTGTCAATATTTCTCTCTGTTTTTTATTCAATCGTCTGTTAAAAATATACAATCATTCTCTCTGGCTTTTTATAGTCGAATATTGAAGATGAAATAAAAAAATACAACGTTTTCCTTCTTTATTGTTTTCTGTTTGCTGTCGTTTTGTCGTTTTCGCAGGTACGGAGGTGACGTGGTGTACGAAGGCGATGGTGGAGCATGTGTGGGTGTACGACAGCTGAAGGCATGCGGCGCAAAGGGCCTCTAGGGTTCTGAAACTCTAATCCAGGCTTGTTCAGAATTGGACTTGGGGATTAGGTTTAGTAGTTTGGGCTGATTGGGCCTGCTGTAATTTTTGGACTATTTTTTTTAAAAAAGACTTTATTAATTATTTTTTTGTTTGTTTTTTCTTATTAATGGTTTAAATGAGTCCGGATAAAAATGGGCTCTTACAATACATATGAAACTTTAATTGGGGTTCAAATTTATATATGAAATTTTAATCTTGGATCAATTGTATACATTTAAATAAATACACCAATCTGTTTTTATTTTGATATAAATATCAAAATTAAACATGAACTTTGGTCTATATGCGATTTATACATAGACTTTGATTTTGTACAATTTTATACATGAAATTTTGATTTGACCTAATTTTCAATAATTATTAACACAATTATTGATACAACATCATTTTATATTATATATTGTATACATAAATAATTATATTTATCTAATATAAAAATAAATTGATGTATTTATTTTTTAAAATGTGTATGATTGAATCAAAATTAAAGTTTCATATCTACATTTAAACCACAATCAAAGATTCATGTGTATAATTATACCAAATCAAAGTTCAAGTATTAAATTACACATTGAATTAAAATTCATGTATCATTTTCTTATTTATCCTTTTTTATATTTGATAAACAAAACTATATATGTATGTAATATATAAACATAAAATGATGCTATGTAAATAATTATGTCACTAATTTATGAAAATTATATCGAATCAAAGTTAAAATGTAAAATTGTACAAAATTAAAATTTATATATAACACTACACATTAAACTAAATTTTATAAATAAGTTGAGATATTAAATGTGTGGGATTTTAGGTAATAATAATTAAAAGAAAAAAATAGGGATGCTGGGTAACACAGTCAAATCAATTATATATATTATATATATTATATAATTACATAATATGTAAAAGATAACAATAATAAATTATTAGAAGAAAATTTAAGGATGACAAAAGGTTAATTTTAAATGTTAAAAATACATTTTTTAAGTAGTTAATCATAATATAATGAATATCAAGGTTTAAATTTTGGTTCATGGCTGAACCTTACTCACTTCTTCAAGTGGATACTGAATTATTTTTAGAAAAAATCAAATCATAATAAAATATTATCTTTTTAAAATAAATAATAATTTTACTCCAGAGAAATCATTTTAGTAGCTTAAAATTAAAATTTAAATAGGTATAATCTTGTAAATTTAAAATAAGAAATAAATAAATTATTTATGTAAACGGCCCAATTTGCCCGGCTCACCAGAAAACTAAAAACCAAAAATAAATACAAACTAAAGGCCCAACAGGCCCAAATATTAAAAAAAAAATTTACAGCTAGGGTTTCTGAAACCATAGCGCCGCAGCCCCATGTGCCGACCTCAGCGCGCACATCGCCCAAGGGGCGGCTCCTCCGCTGGCGTTACACCGAAACGGCAAAAAAATGCCTTCCCCTACCTTGTTGACTCGCTCCAGAACCTGCAAACAGAGGAAAAGCAATAGACACCAGCAGAGCCAAAAATAGTAGCAAAAAGCAAAGGAAAACGAATATTTTGTAATTTTCTTTCGGCTATAAAGGCCATTACAATAGAATGTAAAGAGGACCTTTTAGAAAAACCATCAGCAATCGAAAAACCGAATAGAACTTGAGAAGGTTGATTTTAGTTTTTTATTTTACTGCTATTTAATACTGTCATTTTATTATTTATTTTTTCTAAAACAATTTTACGAACAAAAGCAACAAGAAAAAGGAGAAAGGAAACTTTACTTAGCCCCATAGGTACGGTGCCGGAGGGCTTTCTCCGTTGTAGCCTTCGGTGTCGAAAGGGGGACTGAGTTCTCTCCTTTATTCACGACGGGGTGTCGAAGGTTTGGCCTTCAAGGGGGTTTCGAATAAGGGCTAAAAGGCCCGGTCTTGGGCATCACCGGCCACCGATATGGTGGTGGCACGGTGGTGCGACGACGGATGGAAGAACCCCAGCAGAAGAAGAAACGATGGGGAGGGGGTTTCTCTGTTTTCTTTTTTTAAAAGGGTAAATCGAATGGCAAAATAGAAAGGGAGGGCTGTTATATCAGAAGCAAACGACGCCGTTTGGCTTCAGGAAACTGCGCATATCCCTTTAAAGGGATATTTGCGCGATGGCCCCCTCTCCCTTTTCTGTACCTTTGATTTCAGCCCAGTTTAGCATTTCTTTCTTTTTTAATTTTACCCTATTATTTCTATTACGTTTTAATTTGGTCCGCGTCCAGGTCATTTGAACGCAGCACATTAGGGGCTGGGTTATTCACCCATTTAGTTCCCGTAAGCCTAAGCGCTAGACCTTATGGTCCCTGGCCCTTTTCTACTTTAATTTATTGCGATTTTGGTCCTCATTTTTTTATTCTGATTTCAATCTAGTTTTCAGCCTGTTTTAAAGAGTTTATTTATTTATTTTTCTTCAAAATTTTATTATTATTATTATTATTTAATTTAAATTTGATCTTCATTCACTTAATTTTCACCATTTATGAATTTTTTATATTTTATTCATTATTTATTTATTTGTTATTTTATTTTATTTATTTATTATTTATTTATTTGCTATTTCATTTACTTATTATTTATTTATTTATTACTCCTTACTTTTTAATACTTCAAAGTAATTTATTCCTTTATCGTGTTCTTTATTTTATTTATTAATTTTATTATTGTTATTCTTATTTCTCTATTTATTTGCTCATTCATTTGTTTACTTATTTATAAGAATTAGACTCATTTACATATTTGCCTATTTGTTATTATCATTACTTTTAACATCATTTTTTACCTTTCGTTCTTGTATTTTTGTTGCTGTATTATTTTTATTCTTAATATAATTGTATTTAGTTTTTGTGCGTTATCCATTTTGTTTTATTTCTAAGATTCCATATTTTATTGATTATACAAGTTGATCATTAATAGTCGTTATTATTACAATCATGTTTGTATCGCCAAAATATTCCATCTATCATCATACTACACTTTAAGTTTGGGATATATTTATTTATTAAAGTACTTTTTTAAATAAGTATATTGCTTAAACATTATGTCTAATATTAATCAAATAAATTCTCAAAATAAGGCAATATTCTGTGTTTGGAAATTCGAGAAATCTTGCTCTAACGTGCTAGGTTTCGGTTTTTCGCTTGGCCAAATAATCAAATATCCTTTTGATATCTTCAATGCGTGAGTCTCGGGAATCATGAGATGATCTTGGATTCGAGGATTTAAATTATCGTGTCTTAACGTGCTGGATATGATATTTTATTCCTTCGAAGCGAGAGAATCTTAATATCCGATTCGAGAAAATTTAAATATTTTTAAAAGAGATCGTATTTTAAAATCTTTTCAAATTTTCAACATTAAGACGTTAACTAATCAATTAGGTACAAATTTTGGGCGTATCGAGGGTGCTAACCTTTCCTCGTACGTAACCGACTCTCGAACCTGTTTTCTAGAATTTGTAAACAAAAAATAATCGTTTTGATAAATTTAAACTTTTATTGAAATGATTGAATTACGAGGTGACCCGATCACATCTCATCAAAAAATGATTGGTGGCGACTCCCGTTTTATTTTCGTTTTTAAAACCAAAGTCAATTCCCGTTTTAAAAAAATAGTTTCAGTAATTTAATTTATAGCTTTTTGATAAAAAAATTAAGAATTATCTAATATAGGTGATATGGTTTCATTTTATTTTTCCTTTAAAAAAACCTAAGAAACTCGGTGCCTAATTGTGAGTACCGTAGTTGGAGTTGAGGCGTTGGCTATGATGATGATAGGAGGGGTGGTATTGGTAGTGGGGGTGTTGTTGGTCCCTTCATCCCAATCATTACGGTTCGATATACAATCGGGAAAGACTAAATGCATCTCGGAAGACATGGAAAGCAATTCAATGACGGTGGGGAAGTACCAAGTTATCAAACCCAACCAGGACCGTCATCAACTATTGCCTGATTCTCACAAGTTGAACGTCAAGGTAACGTCGTCGCATGGCCATATTTTTCAGTGGGCGGAGAAAGTAGAGAAAGGGCAGTTTGTATTTACGGCGATGGAGCAGGGAAATACATGGCTTGCTTTTCGGCACCGGAGCATTGGCCTCTGATTACCTTGACCATTGATTTTGATTGGAGGGCAGGTGTTCCAGCTTAAGGACTGGTTTAATGTTGCCAAGAAAGGCCATGTCGATGTAAGTCTCTTCATTTATTCATGATATTAGGAAACAACAAAACTGCACAAACATAAGCATGCGTGCTATATATATTTGTTCATACTTTTTATAATGCACCCAAGGCTTTGTGGCTGTTTTGTGAATAGCAGGCCATGAAAGTGGAGATGGAGCAGTTGTACCACACTATCTCCAAAATGATGTGGTTGTCCGTCGTCTCACTTTGTTTTGGTTTCTCAGTTGCAGGATTACAATTTTGGTACCTAAAATCCTTCTTCGAAGAAAATAAGCTTATTTGATTTGACCGGGTTACCCAACATCCCTATTTTTTCCTTTTAATTATTATTAGCTACTTTGTTTGACAATGTAATATATATATATATATATATATATATATATATATAACAGATATTAAATGAGGCATATTTTTTTCTCTTTTGGCAAGAAATCATCAAAAAAAAAAAAAAAAAAACTGATGCATTAACGGGCTCACCTAATTTTCCTTTTTTGTCATCCATCTACCTTATTACCAATAAATACCTACAAACTTATTACCAAAAAATAAAAATAAAAACGGATTTTCAACAAAATAAAAATTTATTACCATAAAAATTAAATGCATACAAATTTATTACCAAAAATAAAACGTATTTCCAAAAATAAAACTTATTAAATTAAGTAACATACCATTTACGCATATTAAAATTCATTTATAAATAATTCATTCCAAATTCATCAATTTCATAACCTACAACCAAAACCAACCAAGAAAAAAAAAGCAGACTCAAAATGCAGCAAAATTCTTGCTTCTTGATCCTCTCACTGTCTATCCTTCTCCTTCCCCTCATTTTCTCCAATGCCAGAAAGGATGCTCTTGCCGGAGGATGGACGCCAATCAAGGACATCAAGGACCCACACGTGACGGAGATAGCGAAATTTGCTGTCGACGAATATAACAAGCAGTCAAAGGTGAGTTTAAAGTTGGATGAGGTGGTGAAAGGCGAGACTCAAGTAGTATCCGGGATCAATTATAAGCTGGTTTTGAAGGCGAAGGACGGAAGCGCTGTTAATACATACGAGGCTGTGGTGTGGGAGAAGGCGTGGCTGCATTTTAGAAATCTTACCTCCTTTACCCTCGTCATGGATTAGATTTTATTATAATAACAATATAGATGTTCTTGTATGTTATCATTGTCCATTTTTGTTATGTAAGTGATGAGTGGAGAATAAAATATTGCTAAGCTAATAGTTTGGTTTTTTTTTTTTTTTTTCGTTTGAATAGTACATAATATTATATCTTTTTTTTTCAAAGATTAGAAAAGAAAATAAAATGTATTAATTTCTCATAAAATAATGGTATTAATCGGGAAGGGTCATGGCATTGTTTGTTAAAGTCATCGCACCAAAAAGAAAAAAAAATCGCAATAGAAATCTTCTATCCCTTCTTTTCTCCAATAAAATGTGGATTAAAAATATTCATTTAATATTAAAGATGATTTTTCGTTTATTTAACGTATTGATGTCTAAAACAGGTTAATTGAAAAAAAATAAATTCTGGAAATTTAAAAGCTAAACTACAAAAAAGAATAGTTTCTGTAAAAAAAACATCTATTAAGATTTTAGTCAAATATTCTATTAAAGAAAACTATTCATATAAATCTTTAGACCCATTGTTGAATTTGAAACCCAAATCAATGAGCTTCTTTTATGATAAAATTAGGTACTTTAGTACTTTCAATTTCTGCTAGGTTTTTGAGAAAATAGTCTGCAAGGTTAAACATCAGATAATCAAACTTTAAATTATTGATAAAATAGATAAATTACGAAGGAAAAAAACTTTGTAGTTGGAAGTGTGAACTTTGGGGAATCATTTGAAACAATCTCTACTATTTTTTGAATAAGTATTGTGTTTTGTTGATCAATGTATGAGTTGAGATTTGTAGTTGTATGGACCGTTTTGATCTATTAGGTTGTTGTACTGTTATGAGCAATTAGTTGTTGATTGTTGATAGTTAGTCTGTTACACTCAAGTTGTGACAGGTGGTTGTAAGGTTGTTTAGTAGTTGAAGGGTTCTTTCTTAGTTTGTAAATACTATGTTGCATCTTTGTAATGAGTTTTTGATTCAATAAAATTTCAGATTGTTTGTGTGTTCATTTTCCTTTATTTTCTTTGCTCTTGTTCATGATCAATGTTTCAACGTTTCTACATTGTATCAGAGCTTTTGCTTTACGATTTTGTTCTTGCTTGGTTGATTCTGTCATGGTGGAAGGAGATGTGTCATGGTGGAAGGAGATGTTGCTCCTAGTGCTCTGTAACAACTCGTTTTCAGTGGTACAGGAAATGGTAGTTTTGGAACCCCGTTTTTCGACGAATGAGTCAGTAAATATTATTTATTAATATTTATGAGTCTATTATAGCGTTATATTTAATTTTAGTCTAGAAATTTTATTGAATAAATGGTTAATTAGGGTACAAGGACTAAATCATAAAAATTATAAAACTTTATCACTATTGAATTTTAGTTAATAAAAGGCTTAAATAAGGAATCTCTAGAGATTTAATTGGCAATTAAGCTAATATTAACTAAGGTGGATGGTTTGATAAGCTTGGATGGATTAAAATATATCATAAATTATGTTTAAATAAAATAAAATAAAAGAAACAAATAGGTTAAGGTGGAAGGAGAAAGAAATCATACTTTCATCTTCAATCTTCCACCGAAATCACCATTGTTGAAAGCTCTCTTAGGGCTCAAAGCTTTCAGTTGTGATTGGTAAGTGAATTCTAACCCTTTTCTTCAAATTTTTATATTTTTCAAATCCTGGGAGCTTGATTTAGCTAGCCCAGAGACTATTTCACAAAACTGTTAAAGTTTTGAAATGTTGCCACTGATGATTGTTGAAGTTTTTAGTGATGAATGATTGCATGTTAAGTAGGACTAATTTGTAAAGTGGATTTTGTTAGTTTTGAGTTTAAGGACTAAATTGAGATTATGTCGAATTTGATATGAAGTTTCTGTACTTTTTTATTCTAGAAGGTTATAAAAGGATAGAATTGTAATCGGATGAAAAATGAGGCTTAATTGTAAAAGATATGAAAGTTTCTGTTTTAGGGATAAGTTGAATAAAATGTAAAAGTTCCTATAAATTTTTTAAAATGTTATTAAAAGGGTCATATGCATATATTTAGACATTATAAGGTATTTAGAATTAATAATTTGAAATTAACTGTTACATAGATCAAGATTTGAAGCTAGTTAAAGATAATTGAAGAAAAGAGAAAATTACAAAATAGTCCTTGGTGTTTATACTTATTTCATTTAATATTTTATAGTTATTTCGTATGATACTTATTTCGTTTAATATTTGATATGTTTGTGTTGGATTCATATATGTGTGTTATTTGTGATGGAATTACCAAAACTAATGAATTTGGTATTGAAGGACTACTGTAAATTGAGGTTTAATTGATAAATGCAGGTAAAATGTAAATGCAAATGGTTTTATTATATATATATTATGATGTTAAAGGATTGAAATAGATCGAATATGAAATTAAGGCCCGACTGAACTTAATGAATAATTAGGATACGAATGACATGTCACTACGGTTTAAATGTAGGAGGTACTTTGTACCAGTGTCTAAAAGTATCAAGTACTATGTACCAGTGTTGGATACCTTATCGATGGCTAAGATCCTGAATGTGTTGCGTCTCGTGTGAGCAACATCAAGTAAAGGTTAATGTCTCGAGTTATAGCTCGTGGGAGCAAGGTTATTTCACAACTCACGTGAGCAATTCTATCTCGAGTATCTGAGGTTAATTTGCTATAGTTCTTCAGGCGAAAATAAATCATGAAATTCAATCGAAACGGGATTTATTTGTTTACTAATGTTATTCATGAATTGATCATGGTTAATATGTTTACTTATATACATGTTATGTTTATATGTGATAAAGTACTAACCAGTTTGGTTATGGCATGATTTGTATAAGGTGTCAAGGAATACCATGTTCTGTATATTTATGTTCAATTCTTGATTTATGGAATGCCGGGTAAGTTGTGTTAATTTTTGTACGAACTTACTAAGCTTTGAGTAAACTTACATTTGTTTCATTTTCTTTCTTGTAGATTGTTGGAAAATGAGCAATCGGTTGGATCAAACTGGAGCTCACACTATCCATCTTGCAATTCGATAGACTTTTGAACATTTTGGCCAATTTATAAGTGGCATGTAAATAAGTGTAAATGGTCATATGAATGTTTGAGATTGAAACTTATGAATTGGTTTCTTTTGATGTGATTATAAGTGTAATGTATAAAAGTAATGTTGTTATCTTGGTTGGTTTGAATCTTGTATATGCATATATGCCCTTGATATTGAGCGTACTTTAGTTGTTGTGTTATAACATCTTGAAATGGGATTGGTTTGGTGAATGTATAGGCATTGATGTTGTTGTATGTTTAAAAGTGATTAGCTTGGATTAGTTTTATTGTGATGTGGTGCCAATTGTGGCATATTGGTTAGGTTTTTAGGGAGATGTTATATGTTGTATTTTTGGCATGGAATGTGCATATTTGAATAGGTATATATGTTGGCTAAGATGCGTATTTTAGGTCCCTTTTTAATGGTTAGTTTGTGTTATGCAATTAATGACCTATTATGTACCACACGGGCTGACATACGATCGTGTATCATACACGGGAGTGACACAGTCGTGTGCTCTTTAGAAATTAGGAAGCATACGTACCATACGGTTCCTAACTGTCACATGGGCTTGCCACACGCTCATGTGAAAGCTGTTGAATTGGTCATCTAATTTTCACATGATTTTAGTCTGCTAGACGACCCAGTTATACAGCTGTGTATTTTTTCGATGAATTTTTGCATTTAAGTCCACATGGTTTCAGTGAGTTACATGGTTTGCATACATGCTAGGGCGACTCCTTCTCCACACAGTTACAAATTATCACACTGCCTAGGTACACGACCATGTGACCCCTGTTTGCATAAATTTCTATAATTTTTGCTAAGTTTTCAATTAAGTCCATATTTGTTCCCGGGTTGGTTTAAGAGCTTTCGTAAGCTCGATTGAGACTTGGATTTGTTTGTAAATCATATTATGCATGGATTATGAATTATTTTTTATTGTTAACTTGAATGTTTAAAGTTAGAAATGTATGTGATTTGCTCTGTTAACTGTTGTAGCATCTTACAGCTCAGGTCTGGCGATCGAATCGGGTTAGGGGTTAAAAATTTTACTCTAGAACAAGATGATCAATGTGTGTCTTGATGATACAAGTTTTTTACTCTGGAAGTAGCAAGTTCTTCTCACAATTTAAAGCCATAGCTTGGAAGGGTTCTTGGATGGATCAACTGTTGTACCTACCAAGCATATGATTTCTTCTTCTAATGCTAAGTTTGATAATCCTATGTATCTTCAGTTTGTGAAGCACGATTGTGCCTTGGCATCTTAGTTGCTATCCACCATTAGTCATTCTCTCTTATGATAGGGAGTAATGGACCGAGATCGTATTCAAGTCGTTAGAAAAAAAATTTGGATAACCTGAAAGAAAAAAATAAACAAATTTAGAAACAAAGAAAACGAAAATGACTAAAAGATGAAATTCAAGAATAAAAAATAAATAAAGATTCAAAACATAGATAAATAAAGAAAATGAAAATTAAAAGGTGGAAGATGGATAATAAACCAATGAATATTGATAGAAGATATTTGTTCAATTGAACCTTTTGAGATATAAACCTCAACAAATTCAATTAATGGCTCCAATCAATCCTCTAATAAATAAACCTTGAAAAATTGAAGGATGAAGAATGGATCCCCACGACTTCTTGAAAAAAATCGAGAAGAAAACACCACTTATAAAAATTATAAGAAAGCAATCTTGCACGAAAGAAATTAACTCCAAAAGTTAAAAATTTTATTAATGAATCAATCAATCCCCTTTAATGAATAATGAAAAGGCATTTATATAAGTTAGCTAATTACATCCAAATAAGACTTTCAAGTATAATAAAGCTCCAATTAATCTAAACAAGTAGTTTTAGTAGAACTAAACTTTCTTATTAACTAATAAACATAAAACTCCTAAACAACTTTAATACTAAAAAATATCCTAAAATTCAGAATAAATAAATAATAAAATGATAAAACCTAATAGATACAATATTGGACTCATATATAATCAAAATTATGCCTTAAACTTAAATCCAATATGATTTAAACTCGAATTAAAGCCTGAAACTTGTAATAATCCCATCCAAAATTTTGACTTGTGCAGTCTTCAGTAATGATCATAACTTGAGCTCCCAGACTGGAAATCAAGTGATCTAAGAGAGGTCTTTTCAAATGCTATACAAACATTTTAGCCCAAAAATGCCTATATCCCATCCAAAAATTCACAGCAAGTCAACTGATCTTCCAAACTTCAAAATTGGCAAATTGGTTGAATTAACTTTAATAAATTTCACCCAATCTGTGCATGTATCATCTTACCTCAGCTTGTTGGATCTAAAACTATAGTTATGATTTGGAGTAAGTTTATGCGTATTTTTTCTACACATTTAATTACTTATGTTATGCATCTTCATTGCAAATTACAAGCCATGAAGAAAGGTAATCGTTCTATGCGTGATTACTTGATTCAGATTAAAGAGATTTGTGCTGCTTTGACTGCATGTGGTAATGGTCTGTCTGAGGTTGAATAGATTGCCACTATTTGAATGGCTTATCTTTAGAGTTTGATTCCTTTATAGATGTTATAACAACTAGCAAGGTGTCTTATTCTCTTGAAGGAGTTGTGACATTTCTTTTAAATTTACTGTGTATCCACAGCCAAAAGTAGATTCCATCTGCAAGTTTTTTGCTGTGTATCCACAACGAGAGGCAAATTCCATTACGGGATTTTTTTTTTGTGTTCACTGTCATTAGCACTTTATCTGCAAACCATTAGTGGTTAAACCACAACCTGATGTGTAGGTGATTAGAGTTTAAGGGAACTTCCATTTAGGTGTGTAGCGGTGGGGTAGGATCTTTTCTACTAAACCAAAATTGCATTGTACTCATAAAACATGTGCATACAAAACTAAGATTTCTGAGATAACATATATAACTTGTAAGACCCGATTCCAATTGAATTGGTGTTATTTAACTCGTGATAAATCTCTCTTGGCAAAGGGGGAGGATTTGGGTCTTGAGTACCCAGGTTCGAGACCCACCTTGTGTAATTATATCGTGGGTTTTCGAGTTTCACCATGTGTGGTATGAGTTTCAATCTAGTTAGTGTAGTTTGTTGGCTTTTGTTTGGATTGTACCAATTTTTAGTTTGATTGTGCTTATAATTGTTTGATTCTACTTTATGATTAATCAAACAGTTAGTCTGTGCCATAATAAATGAATACTTGTAGTCACTTAAATATGCATTTGTATTATACTTGTAACACTTTAAAGAAATCGCAATAAACTTTATTATAGTATAGATAAATCATATCTATCACGTTTTGATTTTTTTTCTCAATTAAAGGATCACCTAACTTTGGATATAATAAGATTATATATTAATACAATAATACAAAAATAATTAAAATATAGAAAAGGCATAAATTTTAAGAAATATTCATCTCCAATATATGAATATATACTTAGACTTAACAAATATTTCTTCAAAAAATACACAAATATAATAAATATGATATGCAATTTAATCCCTAAATCATATCTCATCTGTATAGAAGAGATTCACAATCTATAGTTTCCTTCATTAGATGCATTACTCTAGTTGTGACGAAAGCATGACATGGTACTTTTCTGGCCATTTAGACGCTAACACATGATACCCTCATCATATCATGTGTTACCGTCATTGCACATGAAAAAAGAGAAAAAAAATAGAAAAGGTTTTAAATTTTTGAAAAATAGAAAATTTCAAAAAAAAAAATTAAAAGTAAATATCTAAAATATTAAATCAAAATTAAAAATATAAAAATAATTTTTGAAATCTAAAAGAAAAGATACATTTTATTCTTAAAAACTTTGAAAATTCTTAAAAAAATTCAAAATATAGAAAAATAAAACTTAAATATTTAAGGTCTTTTTTTTCTATTTTTTATAAAAGAAATATAAATTTTTAACATTATATTTTTCTTTCAATATTAAATTAATTCCAATTTTATAATATGTTTTTAAGTTCTTTTCTAGATTTAAAAAATATATATATATATTTTCAGATTTTCAGGTTTTTAAATTTTTTATTTTATTTTATTTTTGAAAATGTTTATATTTGAAAATCGTATATTCTTTGATATTTTAAAAATGTAATTTTGAATTTTTAAGATTTTCTTTTACATTTTTTTTTGAATTTTCAGCTTTTTAAAAATATTTTTTAACATTTCCATTGTTCACGTGACCTGTGATAAGGTGTCGTGTCAACATTTCTTTGACAACAAGTATGTCACATTACAATTATAAATGTTTTTATTTAACTGCCATATTATATTATGGGCTTTCTTTTAGGCAATTTACCTAAAAATATTTTTTTTAATTTATGAAAATGAATCTATTTTTTAGTTATTTACCGGAATGGGCCGTTTTCTCCTAAAGCGCGTCCAGGTCAGCGCGATGTTAGGGGACGTGCCAGCAAAACGCATCCCTGTGGGAGCGTATTTGTCCTCGTCAGCACAAAACGCTCCCTTGAGGGCGCGCTTTGTGCTGACATGGACAAAACGCTCCCCTGGGATGCGTTTTAACCCGTGTTTTTTTTTTTCCAAAAAAAACTATTCTCGAATTAAATTTTCAAAAAATTCATTTTTTAGATATTATAAAAATAGATTAATTTTTTAAAAAAAATTTACGATAATAAACCTTTATAAAGGCTCAAAGTGACAACACTATTTTTTTTAATGTGTCACCAATTAATATGGAAATATAACTTACAAAGCAAATCTTTATATAGATCCAAAGTCTTATTTCATTTGTTTTCTTAAGTAATGTGGGATATGAGATATGTGTATATATAGACTCATGAATAGGTTTGTAGCTTGTTCCTAAACAATTTGGAATTCTTTCCTCTTTTAACTAACAATATGAGATTAAAGGCTACACTATATTTGATATTTTTTTACTTAGAGTTTAATTTTTTTTTACAAAAAGTTAACATTTGTTATATTATAAATAAAACTTTTAAACTCTATAAGTAAAAAATATATAAAATATAAAATGAGTATGGTAAAATATTAAAAAATAAATATTTGAAAAATTACTAATAGTTGAGTGATGATTTTGTAAGTTTTTATAATTCGATAGCTAAAAAATATAGTTAAGTGACTACTAATGTAATTTAATTTAGATATAAAATATGAAAAATAATTATTATATTTTATGTATATTATATATTTCTATAAAAAAAACTTATTTAACATAATTATATACTATGTTTAAATAGATTATCTATCTAGTCAAAATATATCTGAAATAAATTTATCGCCATTCATGAGGTGATGAAAATTAAATTAAATTAAAATTAGAATTAAAAAATTAATGAGTATAGTAAAATATTAAAAATAAATAAATATTTAAAAAGATATATCAATTTTTTAAATTTACAAAAAAATACTATTTGAGTACCAAATACTCACCATTTATTTATTAATCAAACATTCATAATATAAAATAAAATAAATAATAAAAAAATTAAAAGTATAACTTCTAAATTTAAATAATAGAAAAGTATTTTAAAAATTAGAATTGCATGATATTAAGTTCAAACATTTAAAATTGAATAGAAGATTATTGCATGTACAAGTTTCATATGTGCAATTTGTTCTCTTTTTTTTTAATAGTTCTTTTGTATATGTTAACATTCTAAAACGCAACAAGATTAAAGATCTCAAAAGATAATTTTATAATATAAGAAAATGTTAACAAAATATAAAAAAATAGAAATTGTTTTGTAAAAAAAATATCAAATATAGTGTAGTATTTAATCTCATGTTGTTAGCTAAAGGAGGAAGGAATCCCACATTGTTTAGGAACAAGCTACAAACCTATTCATGAGTCTATATATACACATATCTCATATCCCACATTGCTTAAAAAAACAAGGGAAATGAGACTTTGGGTCTATATAAAGATTTGCTTTGTAAGTTATATTTTTATATTAATTGGTGACACCTTAAAAAAATGGTGGTCACTTTGAGTCTTTATAGAGGTTTATTCTCGTAAATCTTTTAAAAAATTAGTCTATTTTTATAATATCTAAAAAATGATCTTTTGAGGGTGCGCTTTGTGCTGACATGGACAAAACGCTCCCCCAGGAACGCGTTTTGCCTATTTTTATAATATCTAAAAATTGACCTTTTGTCATGTTAGCACAAAGAGTGCCGTCAAGGAAACGCTTTGTGCTGACATGGACAAGACACTCCTCCAGGGACGTGTTTTGCTGGCACGTCCCCTGACATTACGCTGACGTGGACCCGTTTTTGTGGAAAACGGCCCATTCGGGTAAATAATTAAAAAATAGGTCTATTTCTGTAATTTTTTTTAAAAAAGGTATTTTTAGGTAAATTTCCCCTTTCTTTTACCAAATATACTATTTTAAACAATTATGGTTAAAATATTTCACAAGTTTTTGTACTTTTCAAAAATTAAGAATTTAGTCCTTATATTTATATTTCATGGAATTTAGTTATTTTATTTTTTAGAGTTTAAAATTCAGGTTCAACTGTTAAAATTATTAAATTTTTTGTTAAATTCATTTCTATGATATTTTCAAATAAAAACTACTCACTTCGTAGTCATGTAATTAAAAAAAGACTTTAATTAACTTGAATTTAACCAAAAAAAAGGTTAGCAATATTAACGGTTGAATTTAAATTTTGAAATATGAAAAATAGAATGACTAAATTTCATGAAATAAAAGTACAAAAATTAAATTTCTATTTTTTGACAAATACAGGGGCTTGTGGCATATTTTAACCAATGATTATTTAGCAAATTAATTGAGTATAAGATTTATTTAGTAAAATATTCAAAGTCGGCACCATGGGTGCGGACTTCAGTATTTTTTACACAGAAAATGCATGTGACGCAGAGAACAGACGCAGGCACGCAGCATGCAAAAAAGTGAACAATGCTGAAGCAGAAAAATGCATGTACAAAAATGCAAAAGAAAAATACTGCATGCAGAAAGCAAACAAATGTAGAAAAATTATTGAAGCATGCAAAAAATAATAATAATAATAATAAAGAATTTTTAAAAATTTTATCTTAAGAAGTTTTTGTTATTATATTCAAATAATTAAAAATAACTAATATATCTATTTTATTATAGGCAGAGTTAGATGCAGATGCATGGAGGCACAATATTTGGTATCGGAATTTGGGTATCAAGGACCCACATCCAGCCATTGAGGCATATCTTGTTCATGCAAGGTTTTACAATGTGACTCGTGCGTGGCATTGGAAAAGGATTCCTGTATTGGGTACAACATTGGTTAACGTTAGAGGCTTGAGACATAGACATTCCACTTTTTGTGCGGAGAATGCATGACAACATTAGAGGACATGGCACTACAACTTGGCCTCTTGGCCAACGGTGGGCCTATATACTTCATAGCACCCTTAATCTTAACATCTAGAGTTACCAGACTTGCCAAGAGATGAAACTATCTTGACCAACGGTGGGCCTATATACTTCATAGCACCCTTACTCTTAACATCTAGAGTTACCACACTTACCAAGAGATGGAACTATCCTTTATTTATTCTCAAGAATCCTTAGCTTCCAGTTTACTTAAGAAGAACAACCAACTATTAATGTTTAATATTTAAGAAAAAGAAAGAATTAAAGAGTCATCTTCAAGGAAGTAGAAACTTTTTCACGAACACTTCTCACTCATATATATATAATCTACTTTTGTCTAGTGGAATTTGACAAGTGTCAGGAAATTTCAAAATATGCCCTTCTTAATGGCCTACAGCATTCGAAAGAAAAATATAAATGAAAGTCTTTTGCATATGCTATTTGTCCAGTCATTCTAGTTGGTTTAAAACCAGACCTAGTTACCAAGACTTTTCACAATACCTGAAAAAACTAGGCGCAATATACCTTTGGCGATAACCTACAGAAGGTTTACTTTTCTTTTATCAAATTCTTTCTTTTATTGAAGAATATGTCAAAGACTGAATCTTGATATACTAAAAGAAAATTCTTTCTTTTATTGAAGAACACGTCAAAGACTAAATCCTGATATACTTCCATAGGTGGATACTCAATTCACCAAAACATTACGTAGCCAGAAGCTACAATGTGGCGAACTAGCTACTAGTGTCACGGGCCAAAGTATAAAGCCCGTGACTATGGCGCAAGTTTCGCTTACGAAGGCCAAAGGCTTAAAGGAGGCTCACTCAGTCCACAAGGATTGGCCCAGTCCCGAAAATGGGGAAGACGCCCAACAAATGGAGCCTGCTCGGCCAAATCGAGAATGCGTGGCAACCAAGGCCACTTCGGGAAACTGATAATAAATAGGATGGACCATACCTTGTAAAGATATAAAATTATAATGCCCATGCCTATGCCCATGCCTTGTAAAGATAGAATATTATAAAGCCCATGCTAGCAATCTCGTCCGTCCATTGAGATTGATCTGGGCCGTTGGTGTTGGGGGACGCTCTACTATAAATAGAGAGCCCTCCCCCTCATTTGGATTTAGCTGGTGAAGTGTTGTTTTATTCTATGTAAATAAAAGCTTCGAGAGTATTCACTCAAACCTCTGTCTCAAAGTGTTCTTAGGTTGTGATTGCTTATCTTTCGAGATTGCCTTGCTTTGTTCTTCGTGGGTTCCTTAGACTAGTTCTGTTGAAACCCCGGCTAAAGCAAAACAGGCTGACTTAGGCACTCTTCGACCCAAGAAACTGCCTAAGGCCGCACGGATTGCCTGTGAAATCTCTAAGTCCGTGACATTTGGTATCAGAGCCTGTGTTCAAAGGCACCATCGAAAGATGTCGAAAGAAGTTGGTGAGATAGTGGAGGTGATAGAAACTCGTGGGAGGGCTAGGAAAGCTAGCCGTTCGAGAGATATACTATCGGCTTTGGAGGATCGCGTTGCCATCCTCGAGGATTCCATGGGGGAAACCAAGGAGAGGATTGAGGACGTGGACGATAAGCTTAATGATGGGCTGCAATCTATGCAAAAGCAGCTCAAAGAGTATGTACTGGATTATGTTAAGAAACTATCCAGTAGAGACGATGGCGTTGAGGCGTTGGTGACGGCCTTGAAGGAGGAGATTGCTGAGCTCAAGGGTGAACTCACAATCTACAAGGTTGCCTTAGGAAATGGTAGGTTGGCTGCTGTCACACCCAAGCCGAGCGTGGACGTCCCTAAACCAAAGGAGTTTAAGGGAGCAAGATCGGCGCGAGACGTGGATAATTTCTTGTGGGGAATTGAGCAATACTTCCGTGCGAAGGGCATCACGGATGATTCCACTAAGGTATCCATTGCTGTTATGTATTTCACGGATGTTGCCTTGTTATGGTGGCGACGCAGATCTGCCGATGTGAGACGCGGTGGGTTCGAGATTGAAACTTGGAAGGAGTTTCAGTGCGAGTTTAAGGCACAGTTCTACCCGGAGTATGCTGAGGATGAAGCCCGAGCGAAATTGCGTCGGCTCTCATAGCAAAGCACTGTTAGGGAATACGTGCGGGAGTTTAGCGAGCTAATGCTTCAAATTTCAGACATGGGTGAAAAAGAGGCCTTCTTTTCCTTTATGGATGGATTGAAACCATGGGCGAAGCAAGAGTTGCAACGCCGAGGAGTTCAAGAGCTTACAAAGGCCATGTCCGTAGCTGAATCGTTGGTTGAATTTGTTGGGAAGAAAGATAGGCTCGAGTCGTCGAGGCCCAAACCCAACCATAAGGGAAATAGTGGGGGAGACAAAGAAAGGCCCCTAAAGAATGGCAACGGTAAGAAGCCTTGGGAAGATAGGAAGGGTGGGCCTATAAGATGCTTTCATTGCGATGGCCCACATATGATTAAAGATTGCCCAAAGAAGGCCGCGCTCTCCGCTATGGAAGCAAAAGAGGAGTCGGATGCGGAGGACAACAACCTTGGTTCAATACTAGGGGGTGTTGAGGATAAGATGAGCAATGGATTGATGTTTGCGGACATCTTGGTTGTCGGGCGAAAGTTCAACGCACTTGTGGATACGGGTGCGTCGGATTTGTTCATGTCAGAAGGGGCCGCCCACACCCTTGGCCTCAAAATTGAGAGTGAGCTGGGACGAATTAAAACGGTGAACTCAGAAAGCGTCCCAATCAAGGGAGTCGCAAAGGGGGTAGACCTTCAACTTGGCAATTGGATGGGCAAGGCATCCATTAAGGTAATTCCCCTTGATGACTATGATTGTGTAATTGGCTTAAGTTTCCTTGTTCGGATGAATGCGACTATTTGCCCTGTCGGCAATTACATGGTGATTTCGGATTCAAACCATCCATGCATGGTGAAATTAACAAGAAAGGGAAGCCTAGAAGTAAAGACGTTGTCCGCTATCCAGTTTGCTAAGGGGGTACGTAGGGATGAAGTCTCCTACATAGCTACCTTAAGGGAGGAAGAGACCTTCAAGCCTGTCGGCGAAATTCCTAAGGAAGTAAGCCAGATATTGCGATCCTTCCAGGACGTAATGCCCACTAAGTTGCCCAAGAACTTGCCACCCAAGAGGGAGGTAGATCACAGGATTGAGCTGGTGTCCAACGTGGTGCCTCCAGCTCGAGCCCCATATCGGATGTCCCCGCCAGAGTTGGAAGAACTCCGAAACCAGTTAAAGGAGCTTTTAGATGCGGGATTCATCAGACCATCTAAATCTCCGTATGGTGCACCGGTGTTGTTTCAAAAGAAACATGATGGGTCGCTACGAATGTGCATTGACTATCGAGCCCTAAACAAAATCACCGTGAAGAATAGGTACCCTATCCCCCTTATTGCAGACTTGTTCGATCAGCTTGGTAGTGCGAGATGGTTTACCAAGTTGGACTTAAGATCGGGGTACCATCAAGTCCGGATAGCTGAAGGGGACGAGCCAAAAACGGCTTGTGTAACGCGGTATGGTTCGTTCGAGTTCTTGGTGATGCCCTTTGGGCTCACGAACGCCCCAGCCACATTCTGCACCCTAATGAATAAGGTACTGCAACCCTTCCTTGATCGCTTTGTAGTTGTTTACCTTGATGATATTGTGGTGTACAGCAAGACGCTTGATGAACATGTGGAGCACCTGAGGAAAGTGTTCCAAACCTTGAGGGAAAATGAGTTATTTGTAAAAGAAGAGAAATGCTCATTTGCCCAACGAGAAGTGCCCTTTTTGGGCCACATTGTGGGAGAAGGCAAGATTCGGATGGACGAGGGCAAGATTCGAGCAATTGTTGAATGGGAGGCTCCAACCAAGGTGACCGAGTTGAGATCCTTCCTAGGGCTGGCAAACTATTACCGACGCTTTGTAGAAGGCTATTCTAGAATCACTGCACCCTTGACGGACATGTTGAAAAAGGGTAGAATATGGGATTGGAGCTCACAATGCGAGAAGGCTTTCAATCAATTGAAACAAGTAATGACAAGGGAACCCGTACTTACATTACCTGATTATTCGAAGCCTTATGAAGTACGCACAGATGCGTCGGATTATGTCATTGGGGGAGTGCTAATGCAGGAGGGGCACCCAATTGCCTTCGAGAGTCGGAAGCTTAATGAGACAGAGCGGAGGTACACGGTCCAAGAAAAAGAGATGACCGCTGTGGTACATTGTTTGCGTATATGGAGGCACTACCTCTTGGGTTCCAGGTTTGTGGTCCTCACTGATAATGTTGCCAATAGCTATTTTCTGACCCAAAAGAAGTTGTCTCCCAAACAGGCTCGGTGGCAGGTCCTCCTAGCGGAGTTTGACTTCACGATGGAGTACAAACCGGGGAGTGCCAACACTGTGGCTGATGCACTCAGTCGAAAGATGGAATTTACCGCTATTAGCCAACCCGATGGGTCCCTATTAGAGCAAATTCGAGAAGGACTGTCCCATGACCCTTCAGCTAGAAACTTGATTGAGCTTGTGAGAGAAGGGAAAACGAGGAGATTTTGGCTCGATGAGGGATTACTGTACACCCATGGGCACCGCCTTTATGTTCCCCAGTATGGGAAGCTACGAAAGGAAGTCATGAAGGAATCCCATGACTCAAAATGGGCAGGCCATCCAGGGGTACACCGCACCATGGCGCTCTTGGAGGATCGTTACTATTGGCCTCACATGGGGGAAGATGTGGAGGCTTATGTAAAAACTTGTCTAGTATGCCAACAAGATAAGATTGAATTGAAGAGCCCGGCTGGCCTATTACAACCGCTGCCCATTCCGGAAAGACCATGGGAGAGCGTATCAATGGACTTTATTATTGGTTTGCCAAAGTCTGACGGGTTTGCGAGTATTCTTGTTGTGGTGAACAGGTTTTCAAAATATGCAACTTTCATTCCCGCTACGAAAGAATGTCCTGCTGAGGAGGCGGCCCGCTTATTCCTTGGACACGTGGTAAAATATTGGGGAGTGCCACTATCCATTATTAGCGACCGAGATGGGAGATTTACGGGTAGATTCTGGACAGAATTGTTTAAGTCCATGGGTTCGAACTTGAACTTCTCCACAAGTATGCACCCACAAACAGATGGACAAACAGAGCGAGTAAATGCACTGTTGGAGACATATCTTCGACATTATGTGAGTGCGACGCAAAAGAACTGGCCAAAGCTATTGGATGTGGCCTAATTCTCGTACAACCTACAGCGACGTGAGTCGACAAACCAAAGCCCCTTCGAAATCGTGACGGGTCAGCAACCTCTCACGCCCAATGCGGTTACGACTCGTTATTCCGGACCAAATCCTGCAGCTCATCGATTCGCGAAGGATTGGCAAGAGAAGAATGATTTAGCCAAAGCTTGTTTATACAAGGCAAGAAGACGCAATAAAAAGTGGGCTGACCAGAAGCGAAGAGATGTGCAATACCAGGTCGGTGATCTGGTCCTGGCCAAACTACATTCGATGTTGCGATATACGGGTTTGCACAAAGGACTTATGCGAAGATATGAAGGGCCGTTCGAAATTGTGAAGAAAGTAGGAAATGTTGCCTACAAGCTCGAGTTACCGAAAAAGCTTAAACTTCACCCCGTATTTCATGTAAGCATGCTCAAGCCATTTCATGGGGACCAAGAGGACCCAACACGGAGCAAATCGAAACGAGCACCAATGGGAGTAAGAGTCTCGTACGATCGAGAAATAGAAAATATTGAGGCGGATCAAATGATTAGACAAAAGTATCACCGGCCGAGGCGTGAATACTTGGTTCGATGGAAGGGACTTCCAGCTAGCGAGATGAGTTGGGAACCTGCTGAAGCCCTGTGGCAGTTTCCCGCAGAGATGAGCAAATATCATGAGGCGAACGCGACGAGGACGTCGCTAGAACAAGTGGGGGAGAATGTCACGGGCCAAAGTATAAAGCCCGTGACTATGGCGCAAGTTTCGCTTACGAAGGCCAAAGGCTTAAAGGAGGCTCACTCAGTCCACAAGGATTGGCCCAGTCCCGAAAATGGGGAAGACGCCCAACAAATGGAGCCTGCTCGGCCCAATCGAGAATGCGTGGCAACCAAGGCCACTTCGGGAAACTGATAATAAATAGGATGGACCATACCTTGTAAAGATATAAAATTATAATGCCCATGCCTATGCCCATGCCTTGTAAAGATAGAATATTATAAAGCCCATGCTAGCAATCTCGTCCGTCCATTGAGATTGATTTGGGCCATTGGTGTTGGGGGACGCTCTACTATAAATAGAGAGCCCTCCCCCTCATTTGGATTTAGCTGGTGAAGTGTTGTTTTATTCTGTGTGAATAAAAGCTTCGAGAGTATTCACTCAAACCTCTGTCTCAAAGTGTTCTTAGGTTGTGATTGCTTATCTTTCGAGATTGCCTTGCTTTGTTCTTCGTGGGTTCCTTAGACTAGTTCTGTTGTAACCCCGGCTAAAGCAAAACAGGCTGACTTAGGCACTCTTCGACCCAAGAAACTGCCTAAGGCCGCACGGATTGCCTGTGAAATCTCTAAGTCCGTGACACTAGAGTGCGCCAGAACAAACAACTTCACGTCTATGCGCCTTCAATTCGGATCATCTAGATTTCAGGTGTGAAAATTAGTGTCACAATTCACAAAAAAAGGGATACAATTCATACTTAATGTTTAGGCGTACGATAGGTATGCAACTAATGGTCTTTCATACCACATCAATAACGTAAGTTATCTTCACTCCTTGAAGGGTTCTATTGGGAATTCTTGTTCTTCTCTTATTTATCTTCATTTCCAACATTTTCCACCTCTAGTGGTGAGAAGAATTATTATGACCACCTATTTTTACTGCTATAAAACAACTTACCATGTCCATATCTAAGATTGTGTCTTTCAGATTTATTATATATTGCTACATTCACTTACAGGAATGGAGCAAATTTAGTAAGATTGGACCTTATGATCTATTTTTTATTTAATAACTTGTTATTTTATAATCACAAGTAAACAACCTCTTTTTCATGATATTACTATTGTAGAAGCACATTTAAAGTATGAAAACTTGGAAAAGTTTTCTAACAAGTTCTCATAAGTAATGTTCTCCCAACATAATGTTAATTTAAGAACTTATCATGAATATTGTAGAGTTATACTCACCTACAATTTTAAAATCTTGCAACTTCAGGTGCATTAAATCATAAAATTATCTTATTTTGATGGTCATATTTTTCTCTTAAAATTATTCCACAATCCAAGTGGATATTACATGGTCAAATATTCTTCAGGAATAACTTGATTTCGAATAATAATTACACAAGAAAAATATTTATTTGGTCAAATATTCTAATTCAACTTTTCATAGGGATGATGATGAAAAAAAATCATAGCAGATGATCTTGGTCAGTTCAATTTCTCATATAAGAAATGTCACAATTATCTTTCTAACATGCATATCAAATTTTTAAGCATTCATGGATCATGCATGATATAGTTAAACAATCAAATCTTTTTCATACCAAATATAGTCTTTTTCTCATTCACAATCTCAATACGAGATCCATTACAGTGAATATCTTTTAAAACTAATGCATTAACCATCACAAATTTTGTTCTTTCATATATTGATATATTAGCTCCTTTGGAGCTTTCAACTAATTTTCATATCACATTGATAGCATAAGTTTTCTCTACCAATGATCTTTCATATCACATTGGTAACATAAGTTATCTCTACCATTTGAAGGGTCATCTTGATAACTCTCATTATTCTCTTATTTATTATTTTGTTTCAACTTATAGTAGCTATTAGTATGTCATTTATCATGTCCATAATCATATCCTTTAAATTTTCTTTTATGTTTGCATTCACTTCAGGGAATGCAACAGATTTAGTAGGACTGACTTCTAAACATCCCAATAGATTCTTTACTTTATAACCACCATCGCAATCATGCATGGATTTCAATTCAAAATCTATTTGTTTATGTTGTTGTCGTGATTAGTCTCAAGTTACAATAAGTATGCTATAATAAAGTAAATTAGTAAAATATATTTAAAGATCGTTAACATCATCATCACCCAGGTTATTATCACGAGCACTATTACAAGTACTAAAACAATTTTTTTTCATAATAACACTTATAAATTAATAGTAAAAACCATTTATAAACAAACAAATATTTTTTTGGATATGATGCTCGAAAGTTATCTGATACATATTATACCAAATTTCAATACCACATATATGTTATAGAATTTTATGATAATAAATTACTTATAACTTATAATTAAATTAAATTGTATGATCCAATTATTCAACAATAGCATATTAATGAGATTGAATTAGATCTTATTGGATTTCTCTTTAATCAATAATACCAAGTTAATAACACTATTCACCACAATTTTAATCAAAATTCAAGCATAGTTAGAAACTTATAAAGAAGATAAAAAGGGTTTTAGAAAGAAAATTATATATTGATAACGTGTTATGAAATAAGTGATAAATGATAAAGAATCGATTCTTCTTATTTCTTGAATCTTAGCTGACGAAATGATTTGAGTTAAACTCGAAAAAAATTTTCGAAAATAAAAGGGTTTTAGAAAGAGAATTGTGTATTGATAATGAGTTAGGAAATAAATGATGAATTATAAATAAATTAAAAGAACAAGAAATATGAGAGAAGGATAACATATTTTATATTAATCAATTAGTGAGTAAAAGAGAACGTATTTTATTAATCAAGGAGGATATTTATAATGTTTCTATAAAATTTACAGCATGTTTGGTTGAAGGTAATGGCTATGCCATTACATGCCTATTACAAGCCTATTCTGCAGGCCCACATAAATTGACGTTTGGTTCAATGGAATACCCTATTACGGGTCTATTCCATGCTGCGCTTAAGCAGCAATTTTGGGGGTTTTATTCCCTTCCCTCTTCACCGTTTAGCTATTCATTGCTTGAAGAACCCTTTTTTACCCTTACCAAAATTTCACCTCAAAAACACTCTCAATCGGCAGCCATTTCACGTACCCTTCGACTCCGGCATTCCTCCCCTTCATCCAAGATCAGGTAAACATTTTTGCTTCTGCTTCCTTCACATCATCTTCCTTCATCATCTTACCTTGAACTTTGTCTTTTGCCTTTTCATTTTTGTTTTATGGTTAAACGGGTGTGGTCCTTAATGATTCATCGAAAGAAACAATGGCAGAGCCTTGAAGAAGTAGAGTATCTCGGCGTTCTCACTAAAATCGGTAAAAAATCGGCGTTTCCAAGCCCAAGCACGTCCCTTCATTCTTGTCCATTTCTGGATTATCTGTTTTTGATCTTTCAACATAAAGGATTATTTTACAACCGACTCTTTTCTTTATTTGTTATACTATCTGTTGCTTACTCTTAGCAGAAATCATGTTTTGCAGCTTCTGTAAATTGGGTTTGTTATTTGTAGCTTCTGTAAATTTGGTTTGTTAGAACCTTTGAGATTAGTTAAGCTGGTTCCTTGTTATTTTCATTTTTGTTGATTTTGGTAGTAATAGCTTAATTTGAAGCTGGAGGTTCTGGTCTCTTTGAAACCTTTTGTTGCAGATCTCACACACAAATCTATTTGTAGCCATTAGTGTTTTAGGTGACAAAGCTATCACTTCTGCATTTGGGTCTGATTTAAAACAAAAATCTTAGTTAAGAAAACAAATAAAAAAAAGTAATAAAAGTAACGGTGTTTTAAGGTAAGGGTTGTGAAGTTTGAACCCAAACAAACCTGGATTGCCTGGTTGGTTCCTCTTTCTCTTAACTAGCTGAGCTTGAGCTGGTGGGTTTCTAAAGTATTGTTGAGAATAGTTGGTTCCACCAGCAGCTGAAGAAACACTGGCTTCACCAGATGCACAAGTCAAATTAGACATATTCTCTTCCAAAACTTCTTGTTATTGTTGCTGGACTATATAACCTTTCATATCATCTTCTCTTAAATAACCATGGATCTTGGTTACAGAAAATCCGTAGATAAAAAACAAAAACCTAGGTGATAAAAGAGAAAAAGAAAATATAGATACTAGTTATGGACTTAAGTAGCATGAATAAAATTAAAAATATATTTTGCATAAACTTTTATATTAGATTTCACATTGATTTTGTTATGCATCTTATTAATAATTCACTCATATAGTACTAAAAGTACTCTTTTGTTTAATTTCTAGATTTTTTTATATATAGACATTTTACACTGGGTTTGATTCTAAGCCTCCATAACTTGTTTCATTATCCCTAGGCCAAAAAAAGAGAAAAGCTATTTCTTTTATCTACCTAGCCAAAAAAATCTATGGGAACAAAACGAAAATGTGGAAGCATGCTTAATTTGTTTATATACAGAAAAACAAAATAACAAGCTTTGATTTGATAGCCATTTGCTACATGATTACTAATAAGTAGCTCCATAGAGCACTTTTTTTAGAAAGATTTTTTATTATGTCATCTTATTAGTTTAATTTCAAATTTGTGTTATTGGGAAAAAAGATTAAACAAATGAAATTGAGTTTATTCAGTATTGACAAAGTTAACTGTCGGTTTATTCATTTTCTCTAACCTAAATTTTGCAGTCTTAAGCAGTTCATTTCTATGCTTATTAAATCGGTAACAAAACTGGCATTTCCAAGCCCAAGCACGTCCCTTCATTCTTGTCCATTTCTGGATTATTTGTTTTTGATCTTTCAACATAAAGGATTACTTTACAACCAGCTCTTTTCTTTATTTTCTATACTATCTGTTGCTTACTCTTAGCAGAAATCATGTTTTTGCAGTTATCAAATTGGAAAATAGTAGGACAACTTAATTTAAGCTATACTTGTTATTTGCAGCTTCTGTAAATTGAGTTTGTTAGAACCTTTGAGATTAGTTAAGCTGGTTCCTTGAAAATGGTAGTAATAGCTTAATTTGTTGATTTGATATAGGGTAAACGATGCCTAAAACCAGTGATGTATTCCATCAATAGTACATAATTTTAATTAGTATAATAATTATTTTATACCTCAAAATTTACACATTCACGATTTAACAAATTTAGCCCGCAACATTTGTGTAAATATGTAAACGATAAAGCTAGATTTATTGACTTTTTAGAGGATTAAATTGTTTCGATTTTTTTAAAGGGATCAACTTGCTCAATATAAAAATAGAGAGGGACTAAAGAGGTTTTTTACCAATTATTTTTCAATATAGATGAATTAATTTATTTTACTTTTTTTAAAAAAAGATTATTGAACTTATTTATTTTAATATAATGTCTATCTCTATTTATAATTCACTCAAAATTTTAAATCCGAGTAAAAATGTGCATGTACTTAATACCAACTAAATTGAAGTTTAGTATATCATTGTAATGGAAAGATTTTCTTTTTTTTTTCTTGGTTTATATTGAGTTACAGGTATAAATGGCAAGGAAATGGTGGCACTAAAACTATATATATGGTAATGGAGTGCATTAAATATAAAATAAATAACAAAAATGAGCATCATTGCATGTGTATCAAGTATGCTTATTAAGTGGTGCTTAAGCAAATCATATTCAACAATTGGGTACCAAAGCTCTAAAGTAAACACCTCCATTATCATTATTCATTAATTAATGTTTCCCCTATTTTATTCTCTGTAGCAATACTTGGATACGGATGATTTCTCTTTTTAAATCATTTTAAAACCTAATAAAAATACAATTGGGTTTATTTACTTATTTCATTTCCCCTTTTTGATTCCATTAAAACATTTAATATTAACTCAAGTATGTCATTAGGGATTGATTTAAGCTCTCGTGTAAATAAAAATGATGTATGCTAATAAATGAAATGTTTCCTTTTGCCTGTCTTTTTGTAATACGTTAATAAACTACAAATAGTGTTTGCAAATCTCTTTTGTCTCAATTATTTTTACCTCATTGTAATAAGTTATTGTAAACATCTTTGATAGGTTGTAATTTCTATTTTGTGCTTTGTAAATATTCTTAATATGTATGGTTCATTTTTCTTTGACAGGTTATTGATTCTTCTTTTTATTTGGCTTGTTTGGTTGCTTCCTCAACCCCGGGTTGAGCATCTTGTATTCACTGAATCACTGTAAGTTATTTGGCAATTAAATTCTTTAATTTTGTTTTACTGTTATTGAAATTAGTATTGAAGAAATGTGACCCTTTTACTACGATTTAAAGATATGTGACACTTTAATATATTGCAGTAATGACTCGTCTGCCTTTAATTGTACAAAGTGAGAGGCGTAAAAGAATTGGTCTTGCTATTATAATATGGTTGCAAATGTATACTGTTGCGAGCTGGTTCTTAGTTGCATTGGGTGCCATCCATAGCCTACATACTTATAGACCAAGGATTAGATCCTATATTTTAGATTTTTATGCACAACGAGATTATGTGAAAAGACTTGTATATGCTAGTGACGAGACCTGCATTGAACAAGTTAGGATGAATAGAATTACCTTTTTTAAACTATGTGAGATGTTACAAATTTTAGGGGGATTGAAGTCGTCAAGGAACATGCTTGTTGATGAGCAAGTGGTAATGTTCTTACATATCATTTCTCATCACCTTAAAAATAGAGTTATCAAGCATCACTTTAATAGGTCCGGGGAAACCGTTAGCAGATCATTTCACAATGTTTTAAATGTTGTCATATGCTTACAAGATGTGTTATTTAAAGGCAGAGCCAATTACAGCTAATTCTACAGACCCAAGGTGGAAATGGTTCAAGGTATTGGAGTGAATACTATATATAGCTCGTATATAATTTAGACCGTTTAGATTTAAATATAGTATCCTAACTCGAGGTTTTATACATGCGATATAGAATTGCTTAGGTGCTTTAGATGGAACCCACATCAAGATTAGGGTTCCAAAAGTTGATAAATCTAGATATCGAATGCGAAAAGGTGACATAGCAACAAATATGCTAGGTGTTTGTACACCTGATATGCATTTTGTTTATGTTCTTCCTGGTTGGGAAGGTTCTGTTGCTGATGGACAAGTTCTTCGAGATGCTATTAGTAGGAGACATGGACTAAAAGTTTCGCATGGTAAAATGCAAAATTATAGGAATTTGAATTAATTTTTAAGATCATACATTTTTGGGAAATTAACCATGACAAATAGTTTCTTTTTATAGGTTGTTATTATCTATTTGATGCTGGATACACAAATTGTGAGGGATTTCTTGCGCCATTTAAAGGACAATGATATTATTTGAATGAGTGGCATCAGGGTTATCAACCAAGTACGCCGGAAGAATTTTTCAATATGAAACATGCTTCAGCGCGTAATGTTATTGAAAGATGTTTTGGGTTATTAAAACTTAGATGGGGAATACTTAGGAGTCCATCATTCTATCCTGTGAGGGTGCACAATAGAATCATTATTGCATGTTGTTTGCTCCATAATTTTATTCGAACCTATATGAGTCTTGATCCTATTGAAGCGGAGCTGGAAGAAGGACTACTTAGTAATATGATAGATGATGATAAACCGAATATCGTAAATATTCATCCATCGGATGCATGGGCTACTTGGAGGATGGAACTAGCCAACCAAATATTCAATGAATGACAAGCATCTAGAAATTAGTTAGGTTTAGGGTAAAAATAGTAAACGTTACGTTGTTTATGTTATTTCATGTTTCTAGTTTATGAAACTTTGGTGGTGTTTGAATTATTTTTTTGTATTGTACTAGACTTGTTGAATGATAATTTATTTTCCTTTGATTCATCATGTGTTATAATTTTATAAAGTGTTGATCTTTTGATGCATAATATTGAACTTAATTTTAATTTGCGTTTTTTTTTTCTTAAGATAATTATGTCAGGTTTTTCACAATCAAGTGCTTCTTCCCAAAATTCTCGAGGAACCAAAAGGAAATGGGTTCCAGAAGAAGATGCTGTTTTGGTTGCTTGTATGGTCGACTTGCACAATGTTGGAACTTTTAATCCAGATACGGGATTCAAAGCCGGGTATTTAAATGAGTTGAAAAAAATGTTAGAAAAAGTTTTACCCCATGCCATGTTGAAGGCTAAACCTAATGTTGAATCGAGGATTAGGACATTGAAAAGGGATTGGTCAATCGTTTATGGCATGCTTAGTGGAAAAAACAATAGCGGCTTTGGTTGGGATGAGCATAGGCAGCTTGTTGTTGCTGAAGATGCGGTGTGGAACTCATATATAAAAGTAAGAATTATTTCAAGTCTTTATTATCTTATTTTGACCAAACTTATATCTAATATGAATTCCTTATTTTTTATAGAGTCATAAAGAAGCTGCTCAATTTAGACATCGGAGTTTCCCTTATTATGACCAACTTACTGCCATCTACGCGAAAGATCGAGCCACTGGGAAAGATGCTCAAACAGCCGCTGATATTATTGAAGAAATAGATGTTGAGGATGTGGCTGCTACAAATACTCATGAAGAAAGAAACGATTTTCATGGATGCGAAGCTGATGTTTCTTTGGATGATATGGATCTTTCAGCTAAACAATTGCAACCAGGTAGAGACCAAGGTGATTCCACATCTTCAAAGAAGAAAAAAAAAAGATTTCTGATGCAAGTGATTCTTCTACTTCATTTAATGATGCTGCCACTTTATTGGCGGAAAATATCGAGGATCATGGCCTTGAAATCGATAAAAGTATTGCCTCAGAAGTGCTAATTCAACAAAAGTCAGAAATGGCCATTCAAGAAAGTGCTCTGAAATTATATCCAACATTATGTGAAGTAGAAGGTTTAACTGAGGATGAGCGCTTTCGAGCATTGAGCAAAATTCCAGATCATCCAACACAAATGCTCATTTTCTTTAGTTTACCTTCTGCTGTGCGATTGGAATGGGTCAGAAGATTTCTTGCTGACCATTAATTTTGGTATCTTTTTGTGTTTGTAATATTTGGATGGTATAATGACATGATAGAATGTCATTATAATGTTGTAATTTTTTTATGTTGTAAAATTTTAGAACATATGGATTATGACATATAAACTAATGAGATCATGTAACTTTTTGTTAATATATGAATATTATGCTTGGATATGAAATATAATTCTCAAGTTATTTATTACTTCTAATATTTAATTATTTTTTATTGTAGAATAATTAAATTATTTGTTTCAGTAATGACATTTTAGCACATTAAATATGTATTGCAGTTTAAAAATAATAAAATAGATTATATATATTTTTATAGTATTATTTATTTTGATTTTTTAATTCATATAATAATTATAATGTTATTAAATTATATTTTTTATTAAATTATATTTAATAATAATTATGTTAAAATATGATTCAATTATTTATTATTTATATTAAATTATTCTCAATAATAATCTTATTAAAATTTAATAACAATAACAATAAGTATCTACTTAAAAAAAATTCTGCTAAGGGTATTCTGGTCATTTTAATTCTTATGCTATTACAACATCATTCCATTCAACCAAGCACAAGAATACTATTACAGTTCTATTCCATTCTATTCAACCAAACAGTTAAATTACTTATTACAGCTCTATTCAATTACAGCCCTATTCCATTACAGTGAACCAAACGTAGTGTTATAGTTATAAATATAAGAAGTATAAATAAAGTAAAACTCTATTTTTTAATAAATATTAGAGTCTTAAGATACATCAAATTTATCTTGATCTCGATAATAAAATGTTTGTAACATTAATGATAAAGAAATTTATTACTTAAAAAAACTATTATAAATTCGGAGCCTATTTTTTTTTTTTTGAAAAATACTTGATTCGATATTTATTTAATAAGCAGAAAAAAACAAAGGCTAGCCTAGAGTCAGATAGAAGATGGACTCAGCCCAAGACACGGAATTAAGGCCCAAACAAAATAAAAATAAATCCTAATCAATCCTATCCAGTCGACGAAGGCAGCTGGCACCCAACGAAACCCTCCATATTCACTCAATCTCATCGGTTCCAGATACCCAAAACGTAGCAGTTTCCAAAAATCAAAACCTTTTCTGCTACCTGTCCCTCTACCAGAGCAGCCTCCAAGCAGCTTTCAATCCGGGTTTCTTTGCCTTCTCATCTCCAACACACGACGAATCAAGTCAGGCAAATCTCCCTCCAGGTAAAATCCCCCCCCCCCTTCAAACTTCCATAGGCTAGGGTGTGAGCAAGGAGATTCGCAGATTTAGGTGTATATTGGAAAACTACCCTCTGAAAATGTACTTTTTGCCGGTGGATATCCCTAATAATGGCCCCGATTACTGACTTATCCGGGTTTTCTGAACTGCATTTCTTGATTCTTGTCATTGAATCACCTTCGATTATTACGGATTCGAGGCCCAAGTGAATCCCCAACTGAATAGCTTGTAAGCATGCATGCGCCTCCGCTGCAAACGGTGATGGTACCGCTTTGTGGAGGACCACTTTCGAAGCCAGAATCTTCCCCCCCTCCCCCTGGCGGAGTTCCTAGCCACTACTCCAGATCCCATTCGGGGGAATTTGGAGACTAATTTTGAATTTAAAATTACAAAAAAAAAAATAAAACCAAAGTTATGATTTAACAACTTGATGAATGAGTCGGTGATTAAGTCAAACATTTACATTTGCACAAAAAATAAAAATAAAATCAAGCATTATCAGCTCACCTAATTTTTCATTTTGGGCCAGCCGTCGACCACTTTCACTTTTTTCTTCCGACGGGGGCTAAGTGGGCTACAACCACCTTTCTCACTATCAACCCACTCCACCCCATCAATTGAATAAGAAAAATTCGAAATTTTATAAATTCATTGAATATTGAAATGTTTTGGCTTAAAAAGTTGGTCTTTTTCATTATATTTTTATTTTATTTAAAAATTTATTATAAAATAATTTTTTTATTTAAAAAATTATGTGTTTTTAAGAAATTTTTATGAAAAAGATTTTAGAAATTTATCAAATAATATACATAGTTCTAAAACTAAAAATGAATATAAAAAATCGAAAACCATCTCGAATTATGATAAATAATTCAAAATTTTTTAAAAATATAACTGAATCGGACCGATCTCTACCTTTTCTACCATTTTCTTTCTCTTTTAGGGAAATCTATCAAAGGATTCTATGAAATAACGTAAATTAAAATTATGAAATAATATTTTTATTTCATACAAATCATTTCTTATAAATATAAGTTGATTTCCTCAAAATACGAATTTCCAATCAAAAGAAATATCATCATTTAGTGACTGATGAAATCTGTTAACAATTATATTTGTATTGTCGTTAATTTTTAACGGTGAATATAAATTATCAATTGAATGCAAAAAATTGAAAATGATTGATTTTATTAAAATTTTTGGAGGTACAAACTGTTGGCTTATAAAATAAATACAGTTACTGGAAACTTCCACACAACTCACAGCTGGTCTCCACCCTCCAATCATACTAACCTAACGGCCCGCTTTCGTGATCCCCGTTTTGGGCTTCGGCGCGTTTCGTAGTAACGTAACCACGTGGCTCCATCGTAATTTCGATCAACTTCAAGGCGCAAATCCTCTTAAAATTATAAACCGTGTGCCACGTAACTTACGATTTACGTTTATTAATATTTTATCTATAAATAATCTAATTTCATTCCAAATTCAAATTCAAATCCAGAAGCTCCAGCACAACAAAGAAGGCAACTAGACTTGAGAAAGAAAAACAGTCAAAATGCAGCAAAAGTCAGGCTTCCTGATCCTCTTACTCTCCCTCATTTTCCTTCCTCTCATCTTCTCCGACGCCAGAAAGGAGGCTCCCCTCGGAGGATGGAATCCGATCAAAGACACCAAGGACCCACACGTGATGAAGATCGCGGAATTCGCCGTCGAGGAGTATAACAAGCAGTCAAATGGGAGTTTAAAGTTGGATAAGGTGGTGAAAGGCGAGACTCAGGTGGTGTCCGGGATAAACTACCGGCTGATTTTGCAGGCGAAGGAAGGGACCGTGGATAACACGTATAAGGCTGTGGTGTGGGAGAAGTTGTGGCTGAATTTCAGGAATCTCACCTCCTTTAACCTCGTCAAGGGTTAGATTTGATTATAATGTAATTTATGTTCATATATATTATCCTTGTCCTTTTCTATAACTTAACTGAATAATACATAATTATGTGAGTTTTGGGATGTTTCGGTTTCAAGATTTGAGAATAATAATTTTCACTCTTTTCTTTCTTCATTTCTCATTTACCAGAAAAAAAATCTATATATTCGTTTTAAAAATAAAAATAGGCATAAAACTAAACAAAAATCAATTGAATTTTGCAAAACAGTTTTATATATAAGAGATGCAAGACTGGATCAGATCTGGCATCAATGTTAGCTGAAGCTAAAACCCGAGTTCATTGAATAATTTTGCAATACGATTTGATAAATTTCTTAAACCATTTATAAATCTAGATTGCTAAAATAATGATGATATCGATTTAACAAACTACCGTCTATGAACTTTTTTTATATAATGTCATCAAGTTTAAATTCATTTTTTCTCTTCTTATATTGATAATAAAAATCCGAGATACACTTTAAAAACATGTGATCAAGTTTAAATCTATTTTTCTTGATGTCTTTTTATATTGATAATAAAAATTAAATTTCATGTGATCCTGTATTCACTTTTATAAGACAAGAACATGTGAGTGAAATTAAATCCAACCAATTACATAATACAACTGTTTTTTTTTTTTTAAAGTAAACAAACGGTGAAATACGTTTTCTTTTTCCCGGAAAAAAGGAAATAATCAAAGCGTGCGTTTCGCTTTGCAACGTCAAAGAGATTATTTATTTCACTTAAATTAATAATTTTATTTTCTTTCAATATAATTTTGAATGTCATCCTTCTCAATCATAACTTTTAAAATAATAAATTTAGCTTTTTGATATTTATATATTCTATCAATTTAATTTTAAATTTAAAAAATCAATAAATTTAACTCCCACTATTTATAAAATTTGTGGTTTAGTTGTAATTCTTTTAAAAAATCAATAAATTTAGTATGAATATTTATAAAATTTATCAATTTAATTCTATTCTAAATTTTTAAAAATGGAAAACTATTTTAAAAAGGTTTGGATAAAAAAATATAAAAATTATTTGAAAAATAGAACAAACAAGAAATTCTACTATTAAAATAGAATCAAGATCGATAAGATTTCAGCCTAGTTTAGTATTACTTTCAAAGTACTCTTTCAAGCAACACTTTTGAGGCATAAGGTTAAAATTTTCTATTTTGTTTTTGACTAAAAAGGTATTTTTTTTGTTTCAAAAATAGTTTTGAAAAGCTTAGCAATATTTTTATCTTGCTAGCATTCATTGCAATTAGAGATGGAATTTGAAGCTTTTCTTCTTGTATAATAGGTAGAGGTGGTTTTCAAGTGGCAATCCAAGTGCTCGCTTTCGTTCTCACTGTGAAGTTACAAGAATTGTTTGAACCACAAGTAGTTTCAAGAACATATTGGGAGTAACATAGTAAGAACTAGAACAGACCTTATCCAAATCTAATTTCTTAAGCACTTTCGCCCTTGCCCTTTTCTCTTCCTCCTCGGCTTTTCACAAGGTTGATAAAATTATGCATTCAGAAGTAGATGGTGGATGGTGTCATTGTTTTATGAAAACCTTTGCCTGCTCGAATGCTTTCCAGCAAAAAGGTGAGCCATGTAGGTGAACTAACTAAAATACCAAGAAGAAGGCAATGGTAAAATCGAAAAAATGAGGAAGGATTTTTTTTTTATATTTTTTATCCAAAAATGAAATTTTTAAATTTTTTTCTTTTTTAAAACTTTTAGAATTAGAATTAAGTTGAAAAATTTTGTAAATGTTCAAGATAAATTTATTGAATTTTTAGAATTAGAATTAAATGATAAATTTTGTAGATATTGAGAGCTAAATTTATTTAATTTTTAGATTTAGGATCAAATTGACCAAATGTGTAAACATTGGATGGCTAAACTTATTATCAAGCCAATAAAAAAGCCCACGTTAGCTTTCGGTTAAGTTTTTAATTGTAGGTGACTAAAATTTTCTGGTGCTACATCATAGGCACATTGGGAACGTAAATAAATGTAACCATATACATATAAAATAACAACAATGGAATGCCAATCCTCAAGTTTTATTTGTAAAATCTCTATTCCTAGGTAATTGAAGCCTAAAGATCTATGAACTAGCCCGTGTTTGACTAGCCAAAGAGATAAATGACCCTACATCTTTTTATCTCCCCCTCACTTTTCTTTTTTATTTGTCATTTTTATAAGATAAGTATTTCGCATTTATGATGAAATCGAATTTATGAAGATTAATTTGTTGTCTGTTTATGTAAAAATAAAATCATACCTAATTCACTAATTTGTGGGAATATAGTGAACCCTTGTAGTTGAAAAACGTTTCTGGAGGAATCTTTGCAGTAGATGGTGGTTGATAGAGCAATCCTTGATTATAATTTCCTAAAAACATTAGTGATGAAATTGATAGTTTTTAGAGTTCAGTGACCAAGATAGAACTTATCTAAAAGTTAGGGGACTACCCAAATAATTTACCTAAATTAAAAAATTACTCTATTTAAATAATGTTGTAAATAATTCCTATTAAATTACTGACCTTAAAATTAACAACTCATAGGTTTATATGCAATGAATCAAGAAAAAAAAACTACACCTAAGGTTATTAAATTATTAGTAAGTTTACGTTTTGGTTACTCAACTTCAAAAAATTACAAAATGATCATTGAACTATTCGAAAGTTTTTATATAAGTTACTAAACTATTTAAAATTTTTTATTAATTTATTGGGCTATTAATTTTTTTAAAAAGGGTCCGATTAGTGAACTCCAAGCGACAATTCGACGATTAGTACGATGGATCAATATTAATCAATGAGTAAAAGAACATAATTTAGATTGAAGTCGATTAATGTCAGAGATCAGAGAAAAAAATTGTTTGAATTTTGGTTTGTAGATTCATGGTGTTCAAAGTTGTTTCATAAAAAAATAATTTTGAATTGTAGAAGAGAAGAGGAAGGAAAGGTTTTGATTGTTCAGGCGTTGAGAACATAGAAGGCCATACAACAACAATTTTAATGTCCCAATGACTTGAATGAAAATTTTCAAATAGTGTAGTGGCCATTTTGTAACCTTTTGAAGTTAAATGACCAAAATATAAACTTATTAATAGTTTAGTGACCCTAGATGTAGTTTATCCAAAATAATAATAATTTAGCGTCGTTCAAATTCATATACTTAGTCTTGATAAATTATTTTATTACTTCAGGCTAGTCTCGCCATAGCCGAAGATAAATATAAGTAAATAAATATTCAAATTTAAATATTATTCAAATTTTAAAAAATTAAATATTCTCAAATATCCAAATCACTGCTATTTATTATTTGCGAATATTTGCAAGAGCATGTTTCATTCATTGTTCAAACAACACTTACAACATGTTGACAGTTAAAGTGCAATAAAATTCTTTTTTTTTTTTTGACATCTTTTACTTGGTTCATCTTGTTTAGCATTTTTATGAGAAAATAATTCGAAGTTGCAAGATTTAATTTTGAATGGAAAAAGAGAGAAGAGAAGTTGATTGAATGCAAACCTTATCCTTATCCATTAACACTAAAATCAATTTATTTTCCTTGAATATAAAGCTGATCAAGTTTGCTTGAAGAGGATGCATTTTTTAAAAATAAAAGAGAAGATTGTATGGATAATTATCTTAAATCAATATATTAAATTATCTCATTAAAATTACTTGGAGAAGCTGTTGATTTTTAACCTACAAATGGGCTATATTACCACACACTTGTGTATCTTCAATGCTTTTGTTGAGTGTTTTATTGATCTTTTACTGTGCTTTTTTGCACTATTATGTTGGACATTTTATTGGAGAGTAAATCTTGTTGTAAGTGAGGTTATTTGGAGCGAATGATTTTAACATTGGGGTACTTTGTTGGGGCTGCAATTATCTGTTGTCTAGGCGTAGATTGAGCTTTAGTTAATAGGGTTTTGGATTTATTGTTTAAAATCATTCACTGAGTAAGCCTTCGCAGAGTAAGATTAGTGAATCTGGTCTGCATTAACAAATATTGTATGTTAATTTCTCTCTTTGCCTTACTCTTGTTTTATAATTTGGTTGTTAAATAGTCTTATTCAAACTTTTATTGCAATATTAGTTTAGACATCAAATTGGGACATTCAGCAGATCATGTGCTTTTTCAATTAGTATCAAAGAAAGCTTCAAGAGTTGCTTGAAGGTGATATTATTTTCAATTTGCAACCATAGAATCCATAAAGGAAGGTAGTTCAATTACTCAACCCCCCATTGCTGCTTGGTTCAAAAAACTATACATATTGAAAGGCACGTATGATGGCTTCCATTGTGTTTATCAATGAAGCAACCTTGGAAGCTATTGAAGATGGGTGGATTAGGCCTATTGCGACTATTGCTAATTGCACCACATGTCCTAAAGAAAAAAGCAAATACACTACCAAATAAAGAAGTGTTGCAAATGGAAATTCATAAGGTCTAAATGTCATTTTTAGTGGATGATGGTCACTAAACTAACTATAAATACGACAAAGGCAAGTGAACCTATCGAACAATAGTATAGTTATGGTGAGTAGAGAATATCGTATCCATGAGGACTAAAAGTATTAGTAATTATCGTTTTTCTATTATTTAGCCGACAATTTGGAGTGATGTGTTTTAATCTAAATTTACTAAACTAATTTAACTAAGAACGCAACAAAGAATGAATCAAGGAAATAATCAAATATTAACTAATGAGATAGAAAATACCCAAGAAAGAATCCACCTAGACTTCACCTATTATTATGAATCTGAATTAAACGATTTATTCACTTGTGTCTTGATCTGTAGAAATCCCTAAATTATGTTAATATCTCTTTTGAGAGTAAGGACAACTGACTCTAGGTTGATTAATTAAAATCTCTTTCTAATTAAAACCCCTATAGTCGCATTAACTTGATCTATGGATTCCCTTATTAGATTCGACTAATCCGGTAGATTTATGTCGTCCTATTTCTAGGTTTGCATGCAACTCTACTCAATTATGCTAGATCTACTCTTAAACAGGGACTTTTCCTCAACTGAAATAAGCACATTAAACATGAATTAATATCATGGAAATATTAAAAAAAGAAATAAGCATACATAATTGAGAACAAGAATCAAGTATTTATCGCGTAAAAGCATATATCAAATAAAAAGATTCATCATAGGTTTCATCCTCCCTAGGTGTCAAGGGAATTAATTCATAATCCTGGATGAGAAAATCTCAAAGTCAGAATAACCACAAGATATAAAGAAACTCATAAAAACTTCGAAAAAATTAAAAGGAGATCTTTGATCTTGATGGAGATCTGTTTCTGAGTTGGCTCCGATGGTGTTCTTTAAGTGTTTTCTTCGATTGTCTCTGATGGCCCCCTTATGTCTTCTTCTAATTGGTATTTATAGACTTTAGAATGCTCAGAAAGCCTAAAAAATGTGTTTTTTCGCGTGTTTGGGAAGCAAGGTGCGAAATCGACATGGGCTAGCACATGGGCATGTGTCCAGCCCGTGTGGAAATGTCCAGGCCATGTGGCTCCTGAAAACAACTCTATTTTTTCGATTTTGGCTCGTTTTTTTGCTCCTTTCACTCTCAAATGCTCTCCTAAGTATAGAAACATGAATCTAAAGGATAAGGAGCATCAAATTCACTAATTTGCATAATTAATCATCCAAAAATGCATTAATAATGGAATTAAAATATGTTACTGTTATAGCTTATCAGTGAAGTTGACTTGAATCAACTTAAAGTTATTTTTGTATGTGAATATGCTAAAGAGACATGGATAATATTACAAAACCAACATAAAGGAAATGATGTCCTGGGCATGTTAAAACTTCAAATTTTAACAAGTAGGTTTGTAAATTTAATAATGCATGAAAATGAGTCTATTTTTGAATTTTATGCAAGATTATGTGATAATTCTAATGAGAGCTTTTGCCTTAGTGAATGCTTTTTTGAGGTAAAAATGGTGAGAAAAGTCTCGAGGTCCTTACCAAAATCAAGGTCACAATAATCGAGGATGTAAATGATGTAACACCCCTAACCCACCTCCATCGTTGGATTAGGGTCACGGAGTATTACTAAACTATTAGAACATTTAATTTCAACATAAGCAATTATGCAAGCTAACTATTATCATTCATTATTATACAAAAATCAAGACATACTTAATAGTGTTCTCATTTCATTAACTTGAACAACTAAGAATGAGAACTGATGTTAAGCATGGTTTTACAAAAAACTACCCTCTTATCACTATTTATGCCCTTTTGAAAGCTAGAAGTTAGGTTCACAACAATACTATTCTGATTATTCGCATTAGTGCATTAGATTAAACTCTGCCTACTATCATCGATGGTATTAGTAGAATGACCTACTTCACCTAATTTAGGTTCACCACTTCATTTAAAATCAGAGTAAAAATACTCTTACAACCCTTAAAATGAATTTACGAAACCTTCAAAATAGTCTGAAAACAAACAGGGGCTAAATTAAAACAATTTAAAAAGTTTAGGGACAATTTTTAAAAAAACTTAAAAATAGGGATCACACGACCGTGTGGCATTTCATGTTGGGGCACACGGTTGTGTCCCAGCCCGTGTCTCTATCCATGTAACTCACTAACTTGGGTCACACGACCGTGTCACAGGCCTTGGGAAACCTGTACTTAAATTAACAAGACACACAGCCGTGTGACAAACCGTGTCTCAAGCCGTGTGTACCTAAATGTACCTTTAAATGTAAGTTTACCAAATCGTGTTTACTTGGACACTAAGCAACCCATTTACTAGCCATTTAACCTATTCAGATCACTGTTAAATATGCTCAAAACATGCCAAATCATCCATCTTAAGTGCTTAACCAAGTATCATTATTAGGATCACATGTTATATTTTCAAATACATTAGTGTAAGATGTCAACCTTTCAAACACTCATTCATACCAAAATATCATAATTGAGCTAATATTCTAGCTAATTAGGCTACCAAGTTTAAAGCAAAACATATGCAAAACATCAAGTTTGACTAACATGCCAAGTTAGAGCTTCGACCTCAACCATAAGAACATATAAATACCATTACATTTGGAACTCAGAATATCATCACATTAACAAAATAACCATCAACCAAAAGACCACCTAGGTACATGCCATAACAAAATAGAACATCACCACAACTTGAGAACGGGATCGTTGTTGGATGCAGGGTCGACAATACGTTGAAAAGTACCTAACCTGCGCATGAAAAATAAAATCACACGTTGAATATAACTTAGTGGTATTTCTATAATTCGAACAATTAAAACTTGATATAAATAATTAAGATGTAAAAATGCAAATAAGTAATGTTATATAGTATATCATGTCAGTAATACTAATTTACTCATTCTTTGTTTACATCTAACAAATCTTGCAAGTTCTAATACATGACAATAACATTTCATAAGGCATTTGATAAATCAATTCATACAACGACATAATTCATCTCCATTTCTAATTCATGAATTCATTACTCATAATTCATCAATTTTCACAACAAAATCTACCATTTCATATTCCATTTCACATCTCATTTCCATTTCTCATCCTTTGCCATTTCAATATCAAACATGCCGATTTGTATAATTTATTTTCCATATTAACACGACTCGGACTCAGACGGATGCACGGATCCAACCAACATACCAGTTTGGCACATAGTGCCTCATCGGATAAATCCGAAGCAAATAATTACACTCAGCGCTATAATAAGTTGACATTAGTGTCTCATCAGTTAAACCGAAACAAATTGGCACTCAGTGCCTCATCGACTCTAAGTCGAAGTAATCCCTATACTTTTTCTATTCTATGGCATGCCATTTATATCTGACTTAGCTCGAAACAGTTAATAGGGTTTCATTTTACTTTTCAATACAACCAATGTCTCAATTACATAAATGTATATTATCATATATAAGCACATATTCAATTTGATAGCAACCACATTTTCTTAATACATATATTCAATTCAACAGTCATAAAAATACCACATTTCTTGATATTCATGATTGAGTCATTTTGATCTTCATTTGTGTAACAGCCCGATTTAGACCCTAGTCGGAATAGTGGTTTCGGAACCATAAATCCAAGGTCGTAAAATTATTTTAATATTATTTTATGTGTTTACAGCATGTTAGAATGCATGGGTGAAATTTTCATGAATTACAAATTGGTTGTCTAATTTGATAAAAAGGACTTAATAGCGTAAAATGCAAAAGTGACTTTCTATTTGTTAAAATACTAATTTGCTATGGCTTATTAATTGATAAGTCCTTAAAATGATATTTAGCCACTATATAGGCAAGTGGACGGTAATGGACCACCATTAAAAGGTTTGTTATTAAATTACAAAGGTTAATTTGGTAATTGGCTTAGTAATATTAATTATAATAAAACAAAGCCACATAAGTGTTCATCTTTTCTTCATTATCTTCAACCGAATAAGTAAGAAAAGGAGAATATAGAAGCTAGAGAAGAGGACGGCCGCATGCAGTGGAAAAACCATGAAATTGTTTGTTTAGAAGCTAAAATTTTGAAGTGGCAGGGTAACTCTTTTAAACTCTTCATTACCTATAGCTTTTTATTGATAAATTTTGGTTAAATTGTTGATTTAATTTTGACCGAATGTGTGAGGGAAGGAACAAATTGAATTGTTATAATCGGTATTGGGAAATATTAGCAAGCTTTTCTTGAATTTTTTTTTATTCTTTAGTGTTTGATAATTTTTGAAATTTTGTTAAATTGCCGACCAAATTTTACCCCCATTAATATTGTTATTTGCTACTCCGTTTATACTGTCCGATTGTGGTAGACGCTGTTCGAATATTGCATTATTAATGATGTTCAAAGAGTGGTGTATTTATGTTGTTTTAAGGACTGCTGTTTTGTGCATTAATGCAGCAGAAAAATATGTTATTTTAAGGATTTCTGTTTGGTGTAGTAATGCAGCAGAAAAATTGTTGTTTAGTCGTCAATTAATGTTGTCTAAGTGACTGTATTTATGCTGTTTTAAGGACTATTGTTTGGTGTATTAAAGCAGCAGTAAATTGTTGTTTAGATGTCAATAAATATGGCTTGAATGGCTTTAAATTATGTTAATAATGGTCGAAGTTGCAAATGAATAAATAATGATGTATTTATTATGTCTGAAATTTGAGAAAAAGAGTGTTTGGTGCTGGATTTAATGTAGCAGAGAAGGTAATAAAAGACCAGTTTAATGCTACAGAATTTGTCTTAAGTGTTAGTTAATGAGTTAGTTATATGGTGATAAATAGCCGTATGTTTATATTGTTTGGGCTGTTTGTGGACTAGTAATTAATGTTGTCTAAATTGATGTTAGATTAAGCTAGTGAAGAGTGTAATTAGTAATTAATATGTACTGCATCAATAAGTTAACTGTTAATTATTATTAAAGTTGGTTTTAGTGTATTAATTGGGTCATTGTGTGTCTGAGATTTGAATCTTTACTTTGAATTGATATTAAGTATTTAATTATACTTCCATATTTTTGTATACTAATGTTGTTTATTAAAGAGTATCTTAATGCTATCCAAATATGTAAATCTTTGAGGCTTTAAGTTTCATGAACTAATATAAATTCCTACTGTATTCATGTTGTCCAATTGGAATGAATTGGATAATGGTTATGTTTGTGTTGACCATTTGTGAGGAATAAATATGTTTTTACTAATTGTAATTAAATGATAGGATGGTTTGAGTTTGAACTTGATTTGATATTTGAGTTAGTTAATATATTGATTTATTATTATGCTTTGATTGTGAAACAAATAGATCGATTATAAATAGGGGAAAAGAGAAGGTCGTGGAATAATCATCTATGGCTTGAGGTAAGTTCATAAGTAAATAAATGCTGTTAAATTTGAAATATATATGTGTTATATGTGTTGAACTGAATTATAATAAATATATGTGTATGTGCTGAATTGAAATAAGAATTGGAGAACTAATTACGAGCTTGAATTGATTGAATGACGACGTCCGAAAAGCCTCGTACGAACCATAGGAATAGTTAGGATACATATGTCATGACATAGGATTCCAATACGTGTTTTTGTGTAAATCCATGTCTGGGACGTTGGCATCGACTTGTGTTTACGTGTAAGACCATGTCTGGGACATTGGCAACGTATTTGATTCGTGTAAGACCCTGCCTGGGACAGTGGCATCGATTTGTGATTACATGTAAGACCACGTCTGGGACGTTGGCATTGTACGAGACTTTCGATTATTCGAGTATCCTTATTGATTCCGAATGGTTCAACGGGCATTACCGGGAAATATACTAGCGTGTGAATGGGTACAAGATTCAGGTATGTGTGAATTGTATATGAAATTCAAAAATGAAAAGTAAGCATGTTTCTAATAATGATATGTGGAATACATGGCAATGAATGTGGAATGTATGTAAGTGAATTATGAGTAAGTGAATTAGATTCAAATTATGAGATGGAATATATGCATGATTATGATATTTCCATGAATGAATTGGTGACTGACTGTGTATTTGAGCTAAATGATTCAGGTATTTATGAGGTTTATTTGTTAAATGAAAAATAAGGTAAGTGAAGTTATTTAACGAGGAACATGGATTATATGAGAAAAGTGATTGTATATGTGTATGTGATTAATTAAATTTGGCCTATTTGAATTGAATTATATATGTTTCTATGGTGAATTATTTGCTTATGGCTTACTAAGCTTTCAAAGCTTACTTTGTGTAATTTTCCTATGTTTATAGAGTTTCGGAGACTTGCTTGGGTTGGAAGTCGAAGGAGATCTCATCACACTATCCAATTTTCGCTTCAGTAAATAAATGCTTGGAGATTTGGTTTTGTGGCATGTACAGACTAGTTTCGATATGGTTGTTTTGAAATTGTATATATATATAGCCAGCGAAAATGGCTTGATTATGATGTTAATGGTTGTGTATTCGATCATGTCTTAAGTTTAATTTAGAGGTATGTTTTATGGTAAATATATTTGTGATGTGGTTATATGATTTGGCAATGAGATATGGTAAGTATGAAGTATAATCGGCTTTATAGTTAGCTCATTTTGGAAGTATGAAAAGTGGTATAATTTGGTTTGGTAATAAAGTAAAGTGATGAAAATGAATTTGATTGAGTATTGGTTATGTAGATTCGGTTTGAAATGGCAAAGTATACACATATATTATGCTTGAGTGGTTGGGTTTTTAGGTAAAATTCATGAAGGAAAATGATGATTATATTTTGCGGTATGTTAGTTTGGTTTGGAATGTGAATTTATAAATGACATTGATAAGATAAATTATTAAATATGTCCTGTAATTTTTGAAAGAGTTAAATAAGCATGTTTTGATTTTGTTGGTTATGTGTTTCATGTGACTGAATGTGATTTATATAATTGAATAAATGGTTACTATTCGAATTTTAAAATTTATTGTAAATGAGTTAATATAACTTTGTACATGATTTTAAATTGAATGACTGTATTGAGTTGTAATTTGATCGATAATGCCTCGTAACCCTAATTCGGTGACGGATACCGGTTAGAGGTGTTACAATTTGATTCAATTTAGCCCAAATGTACAAGAGTTCTCACCTCAATTACTTACCATACACAAACAACTCAATATGCAATAATTCATAATTTAGTTCAGATTGTAGAAACACAAACCATATATTCTGAACTACTCGACGTCAACCTTGTCTTTCCCCTTCTTACTCGAGGATTCTGGAACGACGTTCGCTACGGAATAGAATAATTAAAATAGATTAATAATACACAACTCAATTCTCATTAAATTTCAATTTTTATACTACATTTGCTTAATCCTCAATTTAGTCCCTAAACCGAAACTAATTTAATCTCCACATCTAATATCAAAATTTTATACTAATTCCATTGTAATCTCAATTTAGCTCCAAATTTCCAATTCCACCACTTAATTTTGAAATTTTCACAATTTGGTCCCTATTGCTCAAAATCAATAATTAACTCCACAATTTTGTCCTTTTCCACTTCTAACTTAAAAATCTATCAATTTAATCCCTAAAACTCTAACTAATCAATAATGGTAACATATTCAATCTTAAACCATACTAAAAATTATAACATGGATCGGCTAGCTCCAAGTACTGGGATTCCAAAAATGTAAAAATTATAAGAAAATGGACTAAATTGACTAACCAATTTAAGCTTGAAACCTCAAAATTTGTATGGTCATTCGTGAACTCTTCTCCCCTTTAAGCTCCGAAAGTTTGCATGAAAAAGAAAATGAAAGTTTTCTCTTTCTTTCGGCTAAATTACATCTTTCCTTTCATTTTGTTTTCATTATCATTATTATTATATCTTATATTTTATAACATATAATTAATAGTTTAGTTAATAAATTTTTAAGACAACCAACCCACTGTCCATCGACATTTAATTAGTGGTGTAATTACTACTTTAGTCCCTTTAATTAATTTCAATCTATAATTTAACTTTTAGCACTTACGTGATTTAGTCCCTATACTTTAATAACTCCTAATTCATGAAAATTGCTTATCCAAAATTTAATTCGCCCCGATTTACGAAAACAAAGTCTTGAAATTACACTTTCCGTCACCCCTAACTATTGGGTCGTTACAAATGACATTACTAGCCTCAAGTTGGATGAGTTAATTAGGTTACTTTGAACCTTTGAGTTGAATTTGGAGAAAGCAAAACGTAATAAAATGAGACCTAAAAAGAACATTGCTTTCAATTTTCAAAAGGTTGCTCCAATAGAAAAATAGATAGTTGAGGCTATTGATGAAATCAATGAGCAATTAGCTTTGCTCACAAATACTATAAAGAGATTCTCTAAGAAGGGAACTAAATTAGATGCTAAAGGAACTAATAGCCATTGCAAGAAGTCTTACATGAAGGAGGAGAATTCACAGGAAAATTGTAATGGCCTGAAATTTTCAATATCAAGTTTCACAAAATTTCGATAAATTATTGTTTGGTTTATCATGGATTAATTTCCTAAAAAGAATTTAGTATTAAAAAATATATTTTTGGAGCTAATGATTATTTTGGAACATATTTGATATTTGGTTAAGATTTTTTAAATGATTTATTATGTGTATGTTTAATTTTTATGTTTTAATGTGATTAATGAACGATTGAGTGAGTGTGTTAGTCTAGCGACCACAATGATGCTCCCAATCCAACCAAACTTTCATACCGAGTTTTGGGGTGTTACAAAAATAAAAGGTTTTTCATTGTTGTGAATGCAAGAGATTCGGTCACATTCAATCAGAATGTACTAATATTAAGAAGTCACTCACAATCACTTAGAGTGATGAAGAAACAAGTTCTTATACAAATGAAGATTTGTGCAACCATATTGCTTTTATTGTTGCTACTCAAAAGTCATGTTTCAACATGTTCTGAAAAGATAATTTAAATTCATCACTAATTAATATTTCCTAAAACATATTACTTTAGATAATATATATAAATATTTATATGATTTTGTACTCCAAGATAGACTCATTGGCTAAGGGCTTTATCCACAAAAATGAAATCTATCCACAATATGATTTTGAAGGAATATGCAATGTTATTGAAATCCAATTGGATTGGTTAGTTAGATCAAGGATTGGTTTGTATATTAGTTTGAAAAAAAGGATTAAATCGATTTCTAAATGAATTGTTTGAAACTGGTAAAAAAATTGAAAAAAAGTAAACAATTGAGCTAATTGAATAAATTAATAAAAAAATAATTATATATTTCATTAGTGTTAGATCCATGATCTAATCCGTCAAATCTGATTCCAATAACATTGCATATTCCTTCAAAATCATATGTGATGTTTTTTAATTATATGTCAACTTGGAGGAGAATATAACTCAGCAGCTTAGAGCATGTTCGCTAGAATAGAATAGAGTTGTAATAGAATAATCATTCTGTGGGAACAAAATAAAGGCATAATGGAATTGAATAGGCATAACAGTGGTTTGGTTGGATGGAATAAAATGAGTATTGTAATAGTATTCATGCGTTTGGTTGAGAGGAATAAATATGTAATAGCAAAAAAATAAAATAAAATACTTGAATGAAGAATATGTGGAACGACGGAAATGTGCAAGTGTACAAAATCACAACAAGTAATAAAATGACAAGTAAATGTCGAGTTATCGTACCCACAGGGACTGTGAAAAGAATTTATGAATGCAATTTTAAAAACACTTTTGGTGAAGAAAAATATTTTGATTTGAAGAGGTGATTAAAAACTAGGATTTTAACAAAGTAAAACAAATAATAAAAATAAAATAAAAGTTCCAATGCACGATTTCAAAAGATGATTTTAATCAAGATGACATAATTGTGTTAGATTAATTACATTTCTTAACTTAGAATTATTAAACTCATGTTCATGTTGTTATGAATAAATTCACGGCAACTCGATAATTTGCTAACTTATGAACATACTTATCAACTAAAATTTATTTATCTCTTGACAATATCTCTACATCAATTCAATCGATTAAACAAATTTTAATAAGCAAATGTGCTTATGCCCATACATACTTATGAAATAAAAATAATCTCTTGTACATATCTCTTTACCAATTCAAACAATTAATTAAATCTCATAAGCACATAAAAGATTAATTGAGGTAACAATGTATTTCTACTTGAAACAGTTTAATCACAATAATCTTGTAAGTTATGCAAGGCTAATGTTTCGTTAGATACCGTTGCTAATTTAACCCTCAGCTACCTTAGATGATTAAACATGCACTGATTAAATATCATGTCAATTAATTAAAATTTCAATCCATTTAAATAATTAATTCATTAGTTACCTTACAATTATAATGCAAGAATGAGTTTTACTTAATCAAACATCTTACCGAGGCCTATAACAACACAAACACAATTTTAATAAATTAAGTAGACAATATGCAATCAACCTAATACAAATTAAATTTAAGCCAAATTAATTAAATTAAACATATCAACATGTTAATCATAACAACAACAACATTAAAAGGATAGGGAACAAGAATCAAATTCGGTGTTTCTCCGAGGCTTGACTAGTTTGCTCCGCTCCTCCTTCTCTGCTTGTTCTTGTTGAACCAAGGCTTCCACGAACACTTAAATGATGCTCCAAATGGTGGTTTAAAAACTCTTTTTGAAGAGGTGAAATCGGCAAGGGAATGGGGGAAGAAAATGAAGAACGATGGAAGAGAATGAAAAGAGAAAAGTGAGAAAGAAGTGAAGAAATGAATGGGTTTGAGATGTGTTTGAAGTGAGCAGCAAAGGGGGGTATTTATAGGTTGAGATGGTTGCTAAAATTGGCAAAAATCAGCAGTCATAGAGTCCCCCCATGGCCGGCCACACATGTGGTAAGTTTGAAGGTTTCAAACTTGCTATTTTAAGGTAGGGGCAAATCTAGAAAGACATAAATAGTGGAGGGATTTGAATGCAATTTGAAAGAGTCTTTAAGGGCTATTTTTCAAGCCAAATAATCAGCAAAACAAGCTGATTGGGTCAGCATGTTGGACGGTTTTGGGCTGCCCAGTGGTTGGTTAGATCGGTTTTCTCAGGTCAGCTCAACTGGGGCCCTTTTCATAATTAATTAACAATAATTTATTTAACCCAAATTTGATTGGATTAAAATTAAAATTAATTATATTATGAATTAATACACATAATTTGGACCATCTTAGGCTGAAAAATTAGTTCGCCTTGATGCTTCAAAATTACTTCTCGGTTTTGAGCTTCTAGCAGTGTCTGCCGAGCCATTTTTCGCCCTTTGTGCAAATCTATCGAAAATAATCAAAATTAATTAAAATTAATTATAAAATTAATTAAAATTTAACATATTAATAATTTGAGTACAAAATAATTATTTTATAATTATTTTATATTTCTCAACAAGAATTTTACCGAAACTGCATGAATTTGAGTTAAAAAGGGCATGAAAAAATGTGTATATTTTCGTGTTTCCAATATGCCCTTTAATATTTTAATGTATTTTTAACATTAATTTAATATTAAAGAATAACATTTTCTATCAAAATAATAGTATTTAAATATAAAATATTTTTTTATATTAAATTATATTAAAATATTTAAAATATTATTAAATCATATTAAACTATTTAAAAATATTTTATTTTTATATTTATTGAAAATTGGAAATAATATTTTATTTTAAATTATATTAAAATATTTTATATTAAATAAATTTAATATTATATATGAAATTATATAAAATTATTTTATTTTTTAAATTTTTTAAAATTTGGAAATAAATTTTTTATTTTCTCCATCTTCTTCATCTTCGTTGGTCCCCTCTCTCTCCCCAAATTCATCTTCATCTTCCTCTCCAACATTTTTCTAGAATCCAATAGACCACCATCATTGCTGTTGCCTTCTGCCACATCAGTCACTAACATGAATTTACCCAAATTTTACCAAGAGCTTTTCTTGATCTCCTCTTTCGTATTTTCCATTTTGGCTTTCCTAAAAACCTTCCAAAAGTCTAGATCTACAGAGCTTCTCTAATCAAAATTTCTCCCTCTTTTTTTAATTATTTTGTTTACTAGTATTATTAAAGAGTGCTACTATCAAAATAAAAGTACTTTTAAAGAAGTAGCACCAACATAATCCAACCATCATCTCAGCATCTAAATGAAATAACAAACATGGTCAGCTTTCAAGAGTCCAATTACAATAGAAAACTCATTTACACATATTCAAAAAGTGACAATATTAGTATGACATACTTCCATGTAAATATATCATCCTACAATTACATACAAAAAGTTATATTACTCCACCACCACATTCATTTACGCATATACAAAGTGACAACCCTTTATGGTATACAAAAAGTTATATTCGTTCACCACCACAACCACATCTTTAATGGGTAGAAATAAATTTTCTTACCCATGCTACACATAGAAGGTGGTAGACTTAGGAAAACGAGCATTTGCATTGGATGATTAGGAATTTTGATCAATGCATCAATTCACTCATCATCTGTTAAATCTTCTATTTCACCTAAAGACACATAAAGAGTTTGTACCTTTTCTTGAATGATCATTTCTGACTTCTCTTGAATGAGCATTTCGGAGGCAATGCTCCTTCTTAATTCAAGGCCAACTATCCTTATATTATCCCCCAATAACATGGCAGCATCGATAAGTGAAGTAGAATAATTTATCCCCTAGCCTCTGAACTCTTTTTCTTCTTCTTTGGAAATGTAAAATCAACTTTGTTTGGATTAGACGATTGCGACTGTGTATTCGAGACATCCATCTTATCTAAGGAATCATCAACTTTGCATCCATTATCATTGCTTCCTTTTTTAGGATTCCTTTCATTAGCAACATCCTCTGCATGTAATTCTTCAAAAATATCAGCAGCTGTGTGAGCATCTATTCCTATGGCTCGATCTTATGCGTATATGGAAGTAAGTTGCTCATAATAAAGGAAACTTTGAGTTCTAAATTTCCTGGCTTCTTTATGAATTTATAAAAAAAGATTTCATAAGCATTATATACTATACAGATATAAGTAAGTCAAAACAAGAAAAGAAATACAAAAAAAAAAATAAAATAATTCTGACACTTATATCTGACTCCCACATTGCATCTTCAACAACAACCATCTGCCTATACCCTCTGAGCATATCATAAACGATTGCCCTATCCTTTTTCTTTAACACCTTTAACCCGTCTCCGTCGCCGAATTAGGGTTACAGAGTATTACCGATCAATTGAAAAGTATTTAACATCATAATATTAAATAGATGAACCTTAATAAAAATCCAACCAGTCACATGCATTTTTTCCCCTAAATCGAGTATTCAAGGCCTTAAAAATAGCTTCAAAGAAATTCGGGACTAATTTGAAACAAAACATAAGTTTTAAGAAAAAGTTAAAAAATTTCAAATATAGGTGACACACGGTCTTGTGGCCAAGCCGTGTGGAATGCACCAGGTCGTGTAACTTTTGAAATAGGGACACACGGCCTTGTCCCTGCCCGTGTAACTCATTGAGTTGGGCAACACGGTCGTGCTGCAGGTCGTGTAACACACTGAGTTAATACACACGGTTATGTCGCAAGCTATGTGTGGAACACGACCAAATGGCACATGCATGTCCCAGGCCGTGTGCACCTAAATAAACCTTAAATGCCAAGTTTACCATTTCAAGATTTCTTGAACACTAAGTAACCCATTTACCAATCATTAGACCTATTCAAAGTGACATAAAACAAACTCAAATCATGCTAAATCAACTATACTAAGTGCCAAACCAAAGTACCCTTAATGGTACCACAAGTATTCACTTATACAAAAATATAAATCATCGCACAAACATGTCAATTCACATATTTAAACTTCTAACCAATATGTCTATCATAAGCATCCCAATTCACAACAATGCAAGATAAACATATGCTATAAACCTGTACCAAAACATCTTCCTTCATTCGCATATACCACAATAAGTTGTCTAATTGCACTTAAGCTTATTCATTATAGATTTACATATCAAAACAAAAGTGGAATGACAAAACAAGCCTATTACATGCCATATAGTCCAAAATAAACGTTCCAAAAACTACCGAAAACGGGTGGATAGTGTGACTCGAGTGTTGATCTGATCGTCCAACCTTCAAAAGTATCTACAAGAACAAAAATAAATACAATTAAGCTTATTGAAGCTTAATAAGTTCGACGTACAGAAAAAATAAATCTTACCGAAGTAAATATAACAATTAATCGGAAATGATCGAATAACACATGCTTCGTCATCTGCAACTACATACCAGTGAATTGCATCTCTCAATTCAAAGCTCAACCAATGTTCTCCGAGAATATATACATATTTGCAATATAATCAATTCTAGATATCAATTGCATGTCATGCCATTCAAAGTCATTATACTAGTATAATACAATAATTTACGATCTGATGAATGACTTACATATACGAGCACAAGAAGTACAACTGAAAACACGTCAAACGCTCTGAAGAGCTAATCCAACCGATAACGCGCCAGAACAAGATAATATAACACGAGTGTTTGCAACAAATACTGAACTTCGGTATACTCGGGAAAAACATATAAAGCACACCTCATCAATCTCCACTCCAAACCTCGCATAACACGTAGTCATTACATTGTACTCTATCCCGCGTTCATCCGACCCAAATATCGAAATTCAATAATATTTTCTCAAACAACTTTACATCTTTAATAAAACAATTAACATCTACTATATCATATTATATCTTCATACAATTCATATAAACATTAAATTATAAACTATACGAACTTACTTAGACTGAATTGTAATAATTGCAGAAGTTCAGGGGCTATTCTATAATTTTTCTTTTTCTACGTAAATCAATAGGGTCTTGATCTAAAATATAAAATTCCCAATTATTAACTTGCATTTCATATTCCAATTTACTTTACATTTTACACCTTTTTATTTTTCAAAATTACACAATTACCTCTAACTTTTATAGCTTTTTTCCAATTTAGTCTCTTAACCTGAAAATCATCACATTAACCATTTTGACAAGTCAAAATTTACAAATGGATATCCAAGGCTTCAAAAAAATCCACAAAACACCTTCTTAATCACCATTAAACCTTGGAATTTTGACATTTTAACAATTTAATCCTTAAATCAAAATCTAACAAAAATCACTTCACAAAACAACCAAATATCACAATCAAAGCTTCAAACATATAGTTGTCATAAAAAACATTCAATATTCATCAATGACAACTTTTAAAATTTTTAACAGATTCAAAAAGGAAGGTACGGGCTAGCTGGACCTAGTTGTAACGATATCAAAAACATAAAAATTATAAGAAATATGTATCAGTTTCACTTACATGCAATGGAAACAACCAAAGCCAAAGTTTCTTCTCCCTAGCTATGGTTTTTCAGAAAATTGAAGAAGAAATGAAGATGAAAATGTTTTATTCTTTCTTCAATTTTGTTTTAATTTTCATTAAAATACAAAATTGCCATTGGGCATATTATTTTATCATTTTCAATCAAATTGCCGTCCAACCATATTAACTAGGGCCTAATTGCTACTTAAGTCCTTCCTTATTTAGTAATTGAGCTATTTGATCACCTAAATGCAATAATTACTATGTTTTGAACCTTTTTCAATTTAGTCCTTTTTCCTTAATTAGCTATCTAAACGATAAAATTTCTTAACCAAAAATTAATGACTCTAATGACTCCATAAACATTCTATAAATAATATTTTTGAGTCGACTTGATAGAAATTTATGGTCTAAACCACTGTTCTATCACCACTGAAAAAATGGACTGTTACATTTTCAATGTCCTAATCCTTGATTCAAGATTAGGTTTAGCCTTTAGCATTGCATGAGGTAAAATTTTTTCCATTATTCTTTCCAATTCAAGTAAGTAACCAACCTTGGATACCGTATATGCATTAAAAGTTCTAACATTGTGCAAGTCTTGCAATGCTGCGGGATAAGGTATGCGAGGTTTGTACTCTTTGACTACCGGTTTTGGCTTTTCTTGTACTACATCTGTCGTACCTTCGCCTACCTTACTTTCTGGGGTTGGGTTGGGTGTATCTAACTCCTTGCTCCCCTAGACTGTGATGGCTTGGATTTGCTCTTTAGGATTAATTGTGTTACTAGGTAGACGTCCTTGGGGTCGTTCTGACATTGACTTTGCAAGTTGTTCAACTGCTTTAGTGATTTCCTTGACTGACTTAGCAATTTCATCGATTCGACTTTCGTTGCTTTTGATTGTTCTATCAGCTTCTTGGATACGTTCCTCGATGGTTGGCTTCTTGTCTTGTGGATAGGGCTGATTTCGGAAGTTTTTGGGGGGGTTGTTGCTTCTGATTTCTTTGATTGCCTTGTCCTCCCCATGAAACATTTGGGTGGTTCCTCCAACCTGGATTGTAAATGTTACTATAAGGATTATTATTAGATCGGAAATTATTACCTATATAGTTCATCTGTTCATCTTCTACTCCTAGTTGGTAGGGTGGGTACTCAGGATTCGCCACAGTTCCACTAGCATCGCTCTGCATGACTGGATGTATCTGTGAAGAACACAAACTATCAAGCTTTTTATTCATCATCTCTAGCTGCGTTGATAGCATGGTCATGGTGTCAATGTTGAAAACTCCTGCCGATTTTGCTTGGCTTGGTCCTCGAAGCTTGCCATTGATAGTTGTTTAATGGCATCTCCTCAATGAACTCGTAGGCTGCTTTAGGAGTTTTGTTGTTCAGCGTTCCACTGGCGACTGAATCTATCAATTGCCTCGTTGAAAGGTTTACTCCGTTGTAGAAGGTTTGGACTTGTAGCCATAGAGGTAAACCATGGTGTGGGCACCTCCTCAAGAGATCTTTGAACATCTCCCATGTGTCGTATAGTGTCTCTAAATCCATCTGCACAAAAAGAAGAGATATTGTTACGTAATTTGGCCATTTTGGCCGATGGAAAATATTTCATCAGAAACTTTTCGGTCATCTGATCCCATGTAGTGATTGACCCTCGTTGTAATGAGTTTAACCATTGTTTGGCTTTATTCCTTAATGAAAAAGAGAATAACCGAAGACGAATGGCATCATCAGAAATGCCATTTATTTTGAAGGTATCACAGAACTCCAAAAAGTTAGCTATATGCATGTTTGGGTCTTCGTCCTGCAAACCATCAAATTGAACAAACTGTTGAATCATTTGTATTGTGTTAGGCTTTAATTCAAAATTGTTAGCAGATATAGCAGGCCCAACAATACTAGATTCTGCTCCTACTAAATGCGGTTTCCCATAATCAAACATTGTACGTGGAGTATTGTGATCTCCCACATCGCATAGTGGTGGGTTGTTTTCGTCCATCCCTTCAGTAGGATTGGATCTGTTTTCCTCCTCTCTTTCTGTGTAGTCTAGGGCTCGCTTGGTTTCCCTGCGATTCCTTCGAGCGGTTGCTTCGATATCACTATCGTATACCAAAGGTCCTCTCGGATTCCTTCTACTCATAAACTAGAGGTACCTAGAAAAGAGAAAGAAATAAAAAAAAAATAAAAATTAGAAAAATTAAATTTTAACCTAAGAAAACAAAAGAAATAAATTGCAAATAAAATAATGGCTAAAGTAATAAAAGTAGAGTTTTCTTAATATTTTAGTTCCCCGGTAACGGCGCCAAAAACTTGATCGCTGTAAAATCAGAGTTTTAAATATTTATAAAAGAATGATCAAACCTGGAGACTAACTCTGACAAAGATATTTATAAAAGAATGATCAAACCTGGAGACTAACTCTGACAACGATATTAAGGCAAGTGTACCTATCGAACAGTAGTATAGTTTAGGCAAGACCGGATGTCGAACCCAAAGGAACTAAAAGTATTAATACTCATTTTCTTTTTATAATTTAACCTAAATATGGTGAAGGTTGCTTTTAAACTAAATTGATGACAACTAAACTAAGGAAACAAAGACAAAAAGATGAATCTGGGGATAACTTGAAAAAGACTCAGTTGATTTTGATGATACCCTCGAGAAGAATCCACCTAGACTTCATTTTATTATCTAACCCTAAATTATATGATTTATTTACTTAGCTTGATCCTTGAGATTCCCTAACCTATGCTAAACCTTCTCTCAAGGCGAATAACGTCTAATCCTAGGTTAATTAGTGGAACTCTCGTTCGCTTATAATAACCCCTAGGAAAGCAGTAAATCGATCAATGGATTCCCATATTAGGTTTTACCCTAATCCGCAAAATCTCGTAACCCTATCTCTAGACGCCCAATCAACTCCGCTTAATTATATTAGATCTACTCTTAGACAGGGTCTATTCCTCCTCCACCTAAGCACATTAGATTTGGATTAAGCAACATAATTAAGAACAAACTAAGTAATTTAATATAACTTAAAAATCAAATAATAAAATCTGTCTAGGTTTCATCCCCCTTTAGGTATCTGAAGGATTTAGTTCATAATGGAAAAATAAAACATCACAAGAGAAAAGGTAAAACAAAACATAAGAAAAATCCTAAAACTCCCTGAAGGGATTGAAGGAGAATTCTGTCGTCTTGAGTATAACTCCGGCTTCGTGGGATGAATCAACTGGCTATCCTCGCGCTATTCCCTAATTCTGACCTTCTCGGCTTGGCTCCTTGGCCTAGCTTTCGCTCCCCTTTCAAGGTGGTACTTGAGGGATATTTATAGGCTCTTGGAATGCGATTTTTTCTTTCCATGTATCCTTTTCCGACTGAAATTGCTCTTTCCAGCGATAGAGGCACGGCAGGTCACACGCCTGTGCAAATCGAGACCTGACCGTGTTCAGATTTTTGCTTTGGCACGACCGTGTATGGTGGTGATGAGGCCGTGCTCCAAGTGTTCGTCGAGACACGGCCGTGTGGTCCTTGGCCCAGGCCGTGTCAATTTCGTGAAAAGGCCCATTTGCTTTGTTTTAGGCCTGTTTCTTGTTCTTTCATCCTCGGGTGCTTTCCTGGATATAAGACATGAAAAGAAAGGATTAAAAGCACCTTTTTATATAAAATAAGGCTTAAATCTTCAAAAAGCATAATAAATGTGGGACTAAAATATGTTACTTTTACGGTTTATCATTAGGTTATAATTTTATATCATTTTGATGGTGATGAGCTGATTATATCAGCTATACAAAGTGTACAAGTTATTATTTCAAATTTCAAAGTAACTGATGGGATTAGGTTGATATTAGGTAAAAACTTGGTTTGATTTCTCTTGTCAACATTCAATATATGTAATGGTAGTATGGCAATCTTAATAGTAATGAAAAATCAACAGATTTCATCTAGTTCTAAGCTCCATTTTCTCTTGCTTCTCGATTTTCTGTCATATTTCTTTCTTTCTTCAACTGCAAGGCTTGAGCCTTACTACTTAAGCCTCATTGTTTGTTGCTGCCAGTTGAACATAACTCCAAAAATTGGTATCTAGAGCTCTTATCTTAGAGGACCTGTTCTTGAAAAACTTGGAATCGAATGGCTACATCAAGCTTCTCACCAGCTGCACCACCAGTCTTTAATGGAGAAGGCTTCCACATATAGCAGGTCAAGATGAAAACTTACCTGCAAGCCTTCGATCTGTGGGAGGTCGTCACAACAGATGTTGAGCCACCACCCCTTCGAGCCAACCCAACTGTGGCTCAGATAAGGCAACATTCAGATGAAAGGACCAAAAGGCACAAGACCATGTCATGCATTCAGAACTGTGTGTCTGATGTAATCTTCACCAGAATCATGGCCTATGAAACACCAAAGCAGGCCTGGGACAAGCTCAAGGAAGAGTTCCAAGGCACTGAAAAAACCAGGCAGCAGCAGCTTTTGAACCTTAGAAGAGACTTCGAGAACTTGAAGATGAAAGAAGAGGAGACTGTGAAACAGTACTCAGACAGAATAATGGCTGTTGTAAACAGCATAAGGCTCTTAAGTGAGCAGTTCAGTGAAGCAAGGATAGTGGAGAAAGTGCTATCTACTTTACCTGAAAGGTATGAAGCAAAAATATCCTCTCTCGAGGACTCAAGGGACCTGTCCACAAGAGCAAAGGAGGGCAAGCAGGAATGAGGAGGGCAAGGAGGGCAAAGGAGGGCAAGCAGGAATGAGGAGCACCAAGAAGGTGCTTTCCAAGCCAAGGCCAGGACTTCCTTGAGCACTTCTTCCTATAGAAGCAAGAGGACCTGGAAAAACAGGCCTAAGCTTGATGCTGCAAGGAGTGGTGACCATCTTTGCAGATTTTGCAAGAGACCAGGCCATCCTGAGGACAAATGCTGGTTCAGGCCAGATGCAATATGCCATCATTGCAAGAAGGATGAGAAACCGGAAATATAACATATTTTAATCCCACATTTATTATGCTTTTTGAAGTTCTAAGCCTTGTTTTATATAAAAAGGTGCTCTTAATCCTTTCTTTTCATGTCTTATACTCAGGAAAGCACCCGGGGACAAAAAAAATGCAAAACGGGCCTAAAACGAAGAAAATGAGCCTTTCCACGAAATCGACATGGCCTGGACCAAGGAGCACACGGCCATGTCTCGACGAACACCTGGAGCACGGCCTCACCACCACCGCACACGGCCGTGCCAATGCAGAACTCCGAACACGGTCAGGCCTCGACTTGCACGGACGTGTGACATGGCCGTGCCTTTGACGCTGGAAAGGGTAATTTCAGTCAAAAAAAGATACTTGGGGAGAAAGAATCGCATTCCAAGAGCCTATAAATATCCCCCAAGTACCACCTTGAAAGAGGGGCAAAAGCTAGGCCAAGGAGCCAAGCCGAGAAGGTCAGAGTTATAGAATAACACGAGGATAGCCAGTTGATTCATCACCAAGAAGCTGGAATTATACTCAAGACGGCGGAATTCTCCTTCAATCCAGACAGGGAGTTTTAGGATTTTTCTTATGTTTTGTTTTATCTTTTCTCTTGTGATGTTTTACTTTTCTTTTATGATCTAAACCCCTCAGATACCTGAAGGGGATGAAACCTAGACGGATGTTTATTATTTGATTTTTAGATTATATGATAAATTACTTGGGTTGTTCTTAATTATGTTTCTTAATAAAAATCGAATGTGCTTAGGTGGAGGAGGAATAGACCCTACCTAAGAGTAGATCCAACATAATTAGCGAGAGTTGATCTACGCGCCTAGAGATAGGGGTTACGAGATTTTGCTTGATTAGGGTGAAACCTAATATGGGAATCCATTGATCGATTTACTGCTTTCCTAGGGGGTTATTATAAGCGAACGAGAGTTCCACTAATTAACCTAGGATTAGACGTTATTTACCTCGAGATAGGGTTTAGCATAGGTTAGGGAGTCTCACGAATCAAGCTAAGTAAAAGAAATCATATAATTTAGGGTTAGATAATAAAATGAAGTCTAGGTGGATTCTTCCCGAGGGTATCATAAAAATCAACTGAGTCTTTTCCAAGTTATCTCCAATCTCGTCTTTTCATCCTTGTTTCTTTAAGTCTAGTTATCGTTACTATAATTCACAAGCAACCTTTACCTTATTTAGGCTAAATAATAAAAAGAAAGTAAGTATTAGTAATTTTAGTTCCTTTGGGTTCGGCATCCGGTCTTGCCTAAATTATACTTGAAATCAACCAAGGGCGAAGCCAAAGGGGGCTGGCATGGGCCCCAGCCCCCCTAAAATGTAAAATTGCTATTTAGGCCCTTAGAATTTTTTAAAAATTTTAAATTAGTAAAGGTAAAATTGCACTTTGGCCCCTCTAAAATTATAAAAATTCAATTTAATCCTTTACAAATTATAAAGATATAAACCATAAAAAATTTAAATTTTATCCAGCCTCCCCTAAAAAATTGCTCTGGCTTCGCCCCTGAAATCAACGCAACATCTTCTTTCGAAACCCATTTCCTTTTGGTTCCTCTAGATTGTTTGGAAGAAGTTGCAATTGATTGTGAAAAATCCTGACATATTTTTAAAGAAAATTTCGCACAATCAATTAATAGATAAAAAAAATTCAATTAATACTAGTCTTGTACAATACAAAAATATCGAAACCCATTTCCTTTTGGTTCCTCTAGATTTTTTTGGAAGAAGTTGCAATTGATTGTGAAAAATCCTGACATATTTTTAAAGAAAGTTTCGAACAATCAATTAATAGACAAAAAAAATCCAATTAATACAAGTCTTGTACAATACAAAAATACCATAAACACAACATCAAAGATAAATAAAATAACATCAAGTCTTTCAAACATCACTTTTGGCCCCATTAATTTATAGATGCTTGTCATTCATTGAACAATTGATTTGCTAGTTCCATCCTCCAATTTTCCCATGCATTAGCTAGATGAATATTGATTATATTAGGTTCATCATCCTCTATCACATTTGATGGGCGTCGAAACCACCAAAAATAATTCCTACAATTAAAATAACTCTAAATAGTAGTAAATAGTGGTGATAGGGTCGAGTCCACAGAGATTAGTATTATAATCAACTTTCGCATTTTAACTTGTGATCAAAATTTCTATTGTGTCGGTAATCGTGGCAATAATTGTGCCCACGGCTCCAAATGGACTTGCTGAAAAATAAACAAATAAATCAGGGAAGTTTTGAAATGTTTAGAAATTAAATAATTGAAACAACAAAAATAAATAATTAAATAAATTGGAAATAAAGTTAAATTGGGAAATAAATTCAGATTTTGTAAACAGAGATAATAAGCCTTAGCCATAGACTCAGCAGATTTCGAATTTTGAATCGATTCTCGAAAATTAATTTTCTCCTTCAAACAATAAGCTAGTTATAGCAATTAAGAACGTCCTAACCGTCAATTCTTCCCCTCGTAGCTGGTCCCGGTATGACCTGCAAATCAACCCTTACCGATTATCTAACCGAGATATACGCGTTCTCGGTTCAAGATTTTGGCAGCCTTGTGTTCTAAAAAACCCAACTCGGATTAATTGCCTCAACTGTACGGGTCGTTTAAACCCGACCACTTCTCCCTTAATTTGTTCTCGAAGATCCGAATATAGCACGATTGACTCATTTTTGCAACTGCCTGCAAACACGACTCCAACGCAACGCGCTTTTTGATTTGTAATCGAGTTAACTTTAAGGGATGAACTTGTCAATCCCGATACTTGGGAAAGATAATGAAATACCGATTGGAAGGATTTTTAGTAGGGATACGTATCTCACGATTCTTGATCGGAAAGAAAACCGGCCTAAAGCTAAGTTAGTTTTTAGTGAAACATGGATTTAATCATGCTTTGGTTGACTATGGAGTGGATTTGAATGAAAATGGTGAAAGTTGAGAAGGGAAGGGACTTGGAAAACAATTAAACAAATTTTGCAAAAACAAGGAAATGGAAATGGGGTAGCAGTAAACTACTGATGCATGGAATTTGGAAGAGAATTTAATTCCAAGTGAAATCAAGTGTATTTTCAAGCTACCACAAAGGCCTTCTTTATATACATATGATTTACTAAATTTGGCCTAACTACCCATTACACAAAATTAAAATTAAACAAAAATAAAATTAGATTTTCTTCTAATTTTAGTTTTTACAAAGTCAAAAGAAATCTTATGAGTCCTTGACTATTTCCAAGTTTTTGATTCGGGTCCCACTTTATTAACTATGCTGCAAATTAGTCCTTTTTTGCTCGTTTTTTACTCATAGCATCCCAATTGCATTCCTGACAATATTAAAACATAAAATCACTAATTTAGCAGGGATCAATTTAAGAATTAGTCGATTTAAACACAAAAGATCATGCAAATTTAACATGTTATCAACATTACTATTTAAACCTTCTCTTAGTGCCGCTTCAATAGGATCAAGACTCATTTCAATTCAAATAAAATTATGAAGCAAGCAACAAGCAATAATGATTCGATTGTGCACCATCACAGGATAAAATGGACTTCTAAGTATACCCCATCTAAGTTTTAATAAAGCAAAATATCTTTCAATAACATTGCACGCTGATGCATATTTCATATTGAAAAATTCTTTTGGAGTACTTGGTTGGTGACCTTGAGGCCATTCATTCAAATAATATCTTTATCCCTTAAAAGGTGCAAGAAATCCCTCACAATTTGTATAACCAATAACAACTAGTTACTAAACAATCTATATTAAGAAAACACTATTTATCAATCTCTTGTTTTCAATGTTAGTATGATCTAAAAGAATAATTAAACTTCCTCCATGTTTATACTTTACCATGAGGAACTTTTATCCATGTCTCCTAGTAATGACATCTAGAAGAACTCATCCATCAACATCAGAACCTTCTCAACCAAGAAGAACATATATCTTCAAATCATAGTATAAATCAATATATCTTCAAATCATAGTATAAATCAATCTCAAAACAAAATGTGATGCATATATCTTCAAAGCACACAATGCAAAGCTAAAAAGAATAATTATAATGAGAAAGGGAATTGCTCAAAAAGCCTTCAAAGTCGATATATATATGATATGGATAGTAGGTTAAAGAGTTAAATGCAAATAAGACATTACTAGAATTATGTTCTATCCAATAATTGAAACGGAATGTATTGAAGGATGTTTTATTAGATGGGAATATCAAAATATGCTTTCTTATTTCTTTCAAGGGAGCTTATAATCTTAGAACCATGGAAGAAAGATTGAAATGACAATAGGTAATTATTTTGGTAACTTGAAGTGCTGCTGGTTTTATGTTCTGGTAATGTAATTTTTTATGGTAGAGTTAACAATCTTGACCAGTATCATATTAGAGAGAATTAAGTTAAAAGGCTCACAATTCTTCAATACTAATCTCAATAACAGTAAAAAAAAAATCAAATAATTTAATTGCAAAAGAACTTACAGTAACTCAGTGAATACAAGAAGCTTATTTATGGGTGGAGCAAGTAAGCCAAGGGACTAAGGGAGTAGTGCTAGTGGGCGGAGGCGAAGCAAGCAAGCGAGGTTGGGACTGAGAGGCAAAAATAAAAATACAAATTCAATACTAAAAAAATGAAGAAAAAGTAAAGCAATATGTTTGAAGAAGTAAAACAACATGCCCATAACACAACGAAGAAGAAACACATAAATAACATAACCCAACAAAGAAGAAAAAGCTAAATAGGAATATTTCATGATGCGTAATAGGAGATGACTAGCATTTCGAATTTAAAGGAATTTATGTTATTTGGTTTCATAGTTTAGGGATTCATCAGCTGACAGTTGGTCTAGATCATTAGTCCAGATGCAACTCCACTAATGAGTTTCTATTTGGTTTCAATGATTTTTAACTTGTATTCCTTGTCTTGCTCTGCTTAACTTTGTTACGGAAAAAAATGTTACATTTAACTAGAAACTCATGGTGTCAGGGTTTATTCCAAGAAATCCACTAATTACTTCTTCAACTATGTTTGTAGGCACCACAGAAGAAACATGAAAAGAAGTCTATCTCAAAGTTTTTCTCTACAATGAAAGTTAAAAAGGAACAAGAATTAAACATGGAACAAAGTGTGTGCGATGAATATGTCAAAACAAATTTGCTGAATAACTTAAAGGAGGAACCTAAAAGCACAGATGATAGACTTGCATCCTTAAGAGATAAAACCGTTCACCTCTTTTAGTAAGCAATTCACCATTCACTTTAGCATACTCTAAATGACAACAAAATCAGTCACTCGCAAAATAAAACCAACCAGATGCATTGCAAATAACTTCAATTAACACCAAGTGCTTTCTTTTACACAACAAATCAATAAGAACAACAGAAGAACACATGCAACCCCAAATCCCCCTTAAAAACGTCTTTTTCTTTGATTAATTAATGCTTTTAACAATTTAAACCCAAAATAAAACAACTTCCAATTTCCTGTTAGAACGAACCAACAAGCCTATATATTTAGGCCTCCTTTGGTTTAACTTTTAACATTAGTGAGGTGCAGTTGGGGTAAATAACTGCTACCGACCTCACTGCTGTGTTGTTTGGTTCAGCAACACAGTTCAGTGAAAATACATTTCCATCACAGTTCAGTTGGGGTAAATCAACTGGCTGTTACAGCAGCAATTAAAATTTAGTGGGCAATTAGTATTTTTAACAGACAAAAATACCCATACAATATTCAGTAGTCAATGCTTTGATGGGTGTATCTATCAACTGCCTGGGTTTGAGTTTGTTTGTACGTAGCTGTGAACCAATACGGAGGTAGCAGCAGCTGCTGCTCATAGGTTTGCCTTGTTCATGATATTGTAGAAATTGCAGTGATCTGAATGGAAAGTTTGGTTTAGTTTATGCTTTAGAGAATTGGAGCCGCATATTTCATCATTATTTTCAACGCTATCTCTCTTCTGTCGTAATTTGGTTTGTTTGTTTCCTCATCTCCGATTCTTGTTTGTTTGGAGTTGAGAGAACTAATCGTTTGATACAGGACAATAGTGAACAAAAAAAAAATTTCAAAAAGAGGATATGTATTAGTAATCAATATTATCCAAACACAAATTAATTTCCTTAAAAAGGGACTCTCAATGAAAAAAGTAGGGGTTGTTCTGAGAAGCCCAGAAAGAGAGAGAGAGAGAGAGAGAGAGAGAGGTTTTATATTTTGCTATACATGCACAAATCCAACCTCAAATGTTAGAAGAACAATCCCCATTTGTTTCATCAAATTCCAGAGGTGTTTCCTTTTTCCTTCCCCCTTCCTTTGTTTTTCTTGGCTTTTGTTTTTCTGGGCTTCTTTTACTCTTCTATTTTTATCTAATTATGTTTTTTTTGTCCTTCTGTTAACTATGAAATTGATTGGTTTTAGTCTGATAAGAAAGGTTTTGTTGCGTTTATAATGTTCTAGGCTTTGTATGTGCTTGGATTTGGAGGCTGTGACGATGGGTTGGAATTTTCATGCTTAGCTGATTAATGGATTTGTTTTCTGTTTTTGATTCAACATTCATCTCTTTCTTTGAATTTTTTTAGTTTCGGGTTTTGCATGCATTTTAAAACCTCTGACTTCAAGCTTATATAGAATTTGCTTCGAGTAAGAATCCATTCAAGTGCTCTTTGTTTCCCCTTATTGGGTCATCCTTTTTTTATATCTCTGTCTAGGGGATAAATAGTTGATATATTTGATGTTTATGTTATTAGATCATATCATAGAGGAAATGCTTATGGTTCGAAAGTTGCTGCATTTTGATAAGAGAAAAGGAATGGCTTCTTCAGAATGAGGCATTGTTACCGCCTCAATATGGAATTTCATTGAACATTTGTAGGCTAATTAATATATGAATTCAATGGCAAGAGTAAAATGTAACTTCAGATGATGAACTGCAATGGTGTGTATATGGATTTCATGACAGTTCTGCTATCTATTTATATAATAGTTCAATAATTGAAAATAAGTTTCTCTTGTATATTTTTTAGATTGCTCAGTGAACCTGTATGAAGAGACTCATATTCAACTTCACCAGTGTACCATCAAGTTGTTTCTATATTTGTTCCTTCTTATAAGTAGAAGTCTAAAAATCAGTTTAACAAATTTTCTGATGACTGGTCGAAGAAGCCTTTGTGGTTATTTTTTTTATCTTTTCTGATTTAAATATCTAGAACTGAGAGTGTGTGGCTCGTTGCTAGATCATTGATGCATGAGCTTGCTAAAACATAGTCATGAAGGCTTCCTTTTAACATTTAAAGATCCTCCATACTTGTTTTATTAAGTCGAGAAATTGCAATGTTAAGGGAAACCATTACAAATAGTTTAATGAATCAATATTTGTAAAAACAATTTTGTATTATAACCTAATTTCTAGTAATAATGAAACTTGTTAGGTCTTATGTTACTATATATTTTTTATTAAAAATCATTCGTTTAGATACTTCAAAATTTGATATAAGTATAATATTACTATTTGGGAAAATAATATTTATCATTATTATAAAAGAATATTTAATTATAAAAAATTAAAAATAATTTTTATTTTATCTAATAAATAATTTAAATTGATTATATAATTCATTAAAATATTTATAATAAAATACTGAAAGATACATTTTAATATTTTATTAAATAAATTTATAAATTCACATATTTTAATAATTTTATATAAGTAAAATAATTTAAAAACTTCTATTATATATCAATTCTAATCTGACGTGCTTAATAGTCATTTTTTATTTTTACCCCACCGCTCCGCTACTGCATTTGAATCCAAACACACACTACACTACCGCTGTTTCTAATCTCACTATTACAGTGTCCAATCTCACTACTATAATAACTAATCTCATCGCCACCGTTGTTTTTTATCTCAGCGAAGGTAAACATACGCCTATCCAAACTAAGCCTTAATCATGAAGTAAAGAAAAAAAAAAAAAGAAATCACTCACTAATAAAAAACATTAAGGTCTTTTTTTTAAATGGTGCAATATAAAACCAAAAGAGCTAAAACTCAGTAAATGAATGATATTAAGTTATTAACATACAAGGAAAATGATCATAGTTTATATGAAGAAAAATACCTGAAACTAGGTTAAAACTTCTGGGTCTGTTGCAGAAAACAAAGAAAGAAAGGAGAAGCCTTTGTAAATTTTTATTTAGAGAGAGAAAAACAGAAGTAGCTCTCTTTTTGCCTTACTCTATGGCATGCTTGAGAAGAATTTGGGGCTAGTGGCCGAAGGCGAAGCAAGTAATGAAGGCTGGGTGAGAAGGGCTGTCGGGTTGAGTGAGGAAGGTTTCAGAAGGGAGAAAAACAAAGGTGACTCTCTTCTTGCCCTTCTATATGGCATGCCCGAGAAGAGTTTAGGACTAGTGGCCGGAGGTGAAGCAAGCAATGGAGGCTGGATGAGAGGAGTTGTCGGGTTGAGTGAAAAAGGTAAAATTGACACTTTTGAGGCTAATTTCTTATTCCACATGTCCTAAATCACCCATTCGGCGGGGAGTGCAGGGAATAACTATGCTTTCTCTTCCCTGAGTGAGCCCATATTCAATACGGGCTGACAATTGCGATAAACCAAACAATAGTGCGGTGGTGAGCCCATTGAATTGGGCTATAATATATTCATTCTCCTCCAACCAAACATGCTCTTAAAGTAAAGAACAGTAACCAACGACCAACAGTTGAGTAATTCATGTTAAAAAAGGAAATCCCAAAGCTGAGCAGAGCCGTTGGATAAATAGTAAGTGATCGAAATAATCAAATCGCAGAAAATATCGGAAAAGAAGCCAAATCAACCAAAACTCACCATTGTTTAAACATTCCAAAACATTAACTGAAAAAGTGACTGAAAAACTTGGAAGCGATTTTCTTTTTTGGTGAAAGAATAGGAATTTGTATAAGCAAGCCGGGCGGTGCGACGAGCAGAGCCGTCGCACAGAGGCTCAGGCATCCCGCTGCACAACCTGATAGTACTTCTACATCATCAATCCTCTACGATAAGTCATCGTCTACCAAGATGAAGGGGCTTTTCAAATCCAAGCCGCGAACTCCCGTCGATATCGTGCGCCAAACGCGTGATCTCCTCAGCTTCGCCGCCCGCTCCTCCGAAAGTCGTGAATCCAAGCGGGAAGAGAAAGTTCGTTACTGAAAACACCTTTTACTCATAGCATCTTAATTGTTTCGACTTGGTTTTATTGCTATTCGATTTCTTTTCTTTGTTGATCTGGATCGCCCCCTTTGGATTTTGCTGACGGCAGCATGTGATATAGTTACTGTTCGAATCGAATATGTATGATTTTGTTGTGCCTGAGCAGTTATTGGATTTTCCGAAATTAACATAGGTTCGGTGTCTAATCCTTATATTTTAACTTAATCTTGACGCAGATGGCAGAACTGTTTAAGAATTTAAGGGAGTTGAAATCTATTCTTTATGGAAATAGTGAATCTGAGCCAGTCTCAGAAGCTTGTGCACAACTGACTCAAGAGTTCTTCAGAGAGAACACGCTGCGGCTCTTGATCACTTGCCTTCCTAAATTGAACTTAGAGGTAACTGATTGATTATAAAGTTAAGATGACTTAACTTACTCAACAATGTTTACATGAGGAATTTCCTTGGCAAGAGTTGTTGTTGTCCCTGTTGTTGCTTCTATGATTATTTGACAAGTGGCTTCCTTTGCAGGCAAGGAAAGATGCCACTCAAGTTGTTGCCAATTTGCAAAGGCAACAAGTGAATTCGCGGTTGATTGCTTCTGATTACTTGGAAGCGAACTTAGATCTTTTAGATATTTTAATAGCAGGGTAAGTGGAAATCATAAAAGGTTTATTACTTTCCTTTTTATAGGTTGGTTTTCAATGTAACTTCAATGGTTCGTTGGATCTTTGTCTTTGTGTTATCAAGTCTTGACAACTTAATGCTAGAGCTAAGATGATAAGTTACTGATAGTTTTCAGCATTTTGTTTGGTTCTTTTGATTAAGCAAAAGAGACTGTGGCGGCACTTCCATTACTGGGTTCTTCTTATTGATGGTCTCACTTCTGTGCCAAACATTTGCCATGTTTATATTGGAGCTATAATCCTAAGATGATATCTGGTTTATGCAATATTTTGGTTATGCTGTCAAATTGAGGTTTATTTTGAATCCATCATTTGATCACAGTCTTTTGATTTTTAAATGCTGTTTACTCAGTTATGAAAACACAGACATGGCTTTACATTATGGTGCAATGTTGAGAGAATGCATACGGCATCAGACTGTTGCAAGGTGAGAAAATTCAACCTAGTCAACTTATGCCTTCATGACTTGGCATCTCTTCTTTTAAGTGAATATAAATGAATACCCCGATTTTTTTTCTAATTCCTCTTTCTAATCAGCAGTGTTTCCATCATGGTTGCGTTCAAGCAGCAATCTTCTCCAATATTTACCTTTGAAATTTTTCCTTTTTATAATATGTATTCTTTTTACATTTGAAAGAGAGCCTTAACTCCTAAAGTTTGCATAGAAAGGTTTCAAATTAATTGAAGATTTTTGGATATATTATTAGCTCTATGTGTCCTGTTTTGTTTGATTTACAGGTATGTTTTGGAGTCACAGCACATGAAGAAGTTTTTTGACTATATACAACTTCCAAATTTTGACATTGCTGCTGATGCCGCTGCAACTTTTAAGGTTGTGTACTGCTGATCTAAGTACTATAATGATCTTGTTTCCTCCCATTCTCTGTCTGCTTCTTACTATTGCACTTTTGATTCTGTCATTGGGATCCAGTCTCAGAACAACCTGTTGTTTGTTCTATTTTCTAAAGTAGGTAAGGTTTGCTTTTCAATTTTATGTTGATTGATGAAATGAAGATGCTTTTCAATTTCAGTTTTTCAAACAAGGTTGTTGTTTGATGTTGAGTCATCTTCTCATGAACTTCCTCATCTTCCTCCATTCTTTCTTTAAGGGTTTTGAATTGTGCATCTGACTTCTGATGTTCTGTAATATCTTGTTTTCTTATAGGAGCTCTTGACAAGGCATAAGTCCACCGTAGCTGAATTTCTTTCCAAGAACTATGACTGGGTAAGTGTTGCTCCTCCATTACTTTCATCTTTTAAATTGTGGTGTTTTGATGCTAAATACGAGCAGGGTTCTAGGAAAATCTTTGCAGTTCACTATTATTTTTAGTACTTTTTTCACTCTCCATTATTATCAGCTTGAAAATTGCTTCAATTGGAATCACTTTATTTGCTCTTTCATTTTTGACTAGATATTTTATTCACATGGTTGTTGATTGTAATGGTGCTAGAAGTAGCTACATTAAGATCCCATTGAGTTCTTCATATATAAATGTTAATGTTGAAAGTTTTCATTAGTTAGAGCTCAATGAAACAAATCGTATTTGTTGTTTCAGTTTTTTGCAGAATATAACTCAAAGTTGCTGGAATCAAGCAACTACATTACGAGACGACAAGCTATCAAGGTATGACCCTTGCTAAAAACAGTGACTATTTTAGTGAATCTTTTTCAATCGAAACAAAAACTTGTGCTTTTAAACATGCTTGAATTCATATAAGTTTTTTTAAGGGTTCATTTGCTGATTTCAAACTAGAAATAGGATGTTTGAGAAGTGTGAGGAGTGTAAAGATTGTCTTACCATTCGGGGATCCGAAACATCTATAGTTAGTTATGGGTATCCAAAAGTGTTGGTTAAGATTTGACAACTCAATCCAATTGAATTTCCTCTTTTAAATGCCAAAATAATAGCAGTATGAAAGCCCTGTTATTTTTTGAGTTATGTGTCGGTACAAATTACAGTTCCAGTTTTAGTTGCTAGGGAGGCCTTTTCTATTATTCTTAATGTTTTCTCTTCTTAATGTTATAGTTGTTGGGAGATATTTTGTTGGACCGCTCAAATGCAGCTGTCATGACCAGATATGTGAGCTCAAAGGATAACTTAAGGATTCTTATGAATCTTCTAAGGGTACCACACTTCCTTCTGTTTCTTGCTTTCATGTTTTGTTTATCCCACATCATTTTGGAATGATAAAATTTTGAGAGTTTCGATTGCTTATTGTTATTTTATCTGGGTAATAAACTCTACCAGACTTGGTCTATTGCGCATCTTACATGAAGCTTTAAAAATGAAATAACCCTCAAACGAGTTGCTAATGACTAATATAAAAAATGTCTGGCATAAACTAGCAAAATTTTGTTCTTCGTGTAGTTAATGTTTAAGTATAATAGTAGCCTGTAGCTATGAATATGATCATCCAGGTAGCTGCAATTACCAAGATTTTCAATGCTCAAGTATTAAAGACCTATGTTACTCGGACTCGGGAGTATGTTCATGTGGGTATGCATCTGACATGTTATGGTTAGAAACCTTTTTCTATATATTTGGAGGATCTTTAGAGGTCTTATCTCCATATCCATGCGTTGGACATGAGTATTAAAGTTACTTGAAGAAAAATGAAGAGTCCGAGCAACATGGTTAAAGACCAACAGTTATTTTCGAAATTTAGTTTAACCATACGTAGTTCACTTCAAGCAGCAACTAATGAATCCCTTTAATTGCAGGAATCAAGCAAGAGCATTCAAATAGAAGCTTTTCATGTTTTCAAGGTGTCATGTTAAATTTTTCCTCCTCTGGGTTACACATGATAATTTGATACGTTAAATTGCTCACTATATCTTTTTCTTACATCTTTTGTGAATCTCTCTACAGTTGTTTGCTGCAAAACAGAATAAGCCTCCAGACATTGTTAGCATACTCGTTGCCAATAAAAGCAAGCTTCTACGATTGTTTGCGGATTTCAAGACTAATAAAGGTACAAAAAGATACAAATGGTAGCATTGTTTTTCCTTGTAAATGTGTAGGCTTGGCACTTTATTTGTTGTTCCCTGTTTGATGTCTTACAGAGGATGAACAGTTTGAGGCGGACAAGGCTCAGGTTGTGAGAGAAATCGCTGCCCTTGAGCTTAGAGACCGCCCATAGTGAACTCTAGTGTACTGTAATCTCTTTTGTTTTTTTTTTTTTTTTTTTAAATAACTAACACAAGTTGACTGCACCATATAGTGATCTCGTGGTCCTTTCAGAAGGACGTGTAATATGTAAAAGGAAAAAAAAATCAATTGTGATCCTCTTTCTTAGAATCTTGGTTTTTGGTCATATGTAGTTTGCAATGTTTGGGATGAATGCCAATATAAACGTCTGTGGACGTATAGGTCTGGGATTATGGGAAAGGTTCTGAAGATAATACAATATTATGAAGGTGAAAATAGAAAAAGTCTCTGAGGTTAATTTATTCAGATAATTGATTCAAATCTACATTTTTTCCTTTTATTTGTTATAGTAAAATTTACTCTGCACCTGCGTTATTAGTAATGTGGCCCGTGGTGGTTTTTATTTTTATTAAGGTTCGATTTAAGTTTTATGGTAGGCTCTCTTTTTCATTTTCTCATTCCATTGTTATTAGAGTAGATCATGGGCTGGTTTAATCAATCTAAAATATTTAGATATTTTTTTTAAGCTTAAACTTGGTCTGATTTGAAAAGTGAGTCTACTTTTTTTTTAGTCTAAGCTTTGCTCAATTTAGTAAAGGTAAATTTCGACTTGATTTGGCCCGATATTTTTTATTTTTTAAATTAATTTTTATTTAAAAATATTTTTTTTAAAAAATATAATATACTAAATGCACTAAAAATTATTAAAATAAATTTTTTAACACATTAGAAATACATTAGAAAGTATTTATATTAAAAAACACTACCATAAATATAATAATGTTTTATTGTATTAGAAAACACAAATAAATATGATAAATATTTTATTGTATTGAATATAATTTTTAAAATTTTATATTTTGAGTTGAGTTATTCAGTTGGGTAAGTTTGTTTTTTTTTTTTGTTTTTTAAGTTTTGGATAATAAATTTATTTGTTATTGGACTAATGATTTAATATAAATATATATTATTTAATATATATAATTAATATAATATTTTTTATAATATAATATATTCGGACCGGATCAGATGTGGGTAAAAAAAAATCTTTCTCAAAATCCTACTGAGGAAGAGTCTTTTAAGTTTTATTCAAATTATCTATTTTTGGAATGGGTGGTCGGGAACTTAGCAGTTGTAATTATGGAACCGAATGTGTGCACTTAAGTTCAGCTCAATGAAAGACCTTTCCGGCTTAATATGTGAATTATTTGCAACATCGGCAGTAGGAAAGGGATGCGCTTTCAACAATATTTTTTCTTCAAGAAAATTAAGCCAACCACTATTTACGAGGAGTTGTGGTGAATTTTTCAGAAGTTTCAATTACACTATTATTTAATTATACAAATTGGTACAAAATTTCGTAATAGTTTGTGTAATTGTATAATTACATATTATTACAACTTTTGCACATAATATTGTTCTATTACATAAATTATTACTATTTTCATAATATTATGTGTAATTTTACAAACATTACTCAATTGCATAAATTATTACAATATCTATAATATTGTATAATTTTCTCCTTGTAACTATACCAATTACTAGGAATCTCGTAAGGTTTTACGTAACACTAATTACACAAAATATTCCCAAATTGAAGCTTATAAAAATAAATAACATTAATTACAGGACAGCCCAAGTTGTTTGATAAACTGCATAGAAAGTATAAATACAAAAGGTGTATGTATTATATATATATATATATATATATATATATAATTGTATGAAACTGATATATTTTCTATTTTCAGGAATACAGATGACATGGCGTCACTGTTTCATACAATACTTTCTCCAATAGTTTAATATAATATCAACAATTTTATTTTATATTTTAAAATTTTTATTTAGATTTAATACGAAAAAAAAAAAACACTATAAAGTGCTAAAGAAACATATGCGCGTATCTTACGGTACCAGTAGCTGTATACAATACAAATGTCCATTCATCCATAGTTTCTTCCTAGCACTACTTATAGACTGCAAAAATAGCTTCTACTTCTGAAAGAGGAGGCCAGAATTCTATGTTTGCTGTGGCTTAGCAGTTCGCAGTGTGGGTTAACCCCATTTCCATGTGCTCCATTGATACCATGGGACATCTTTCCTGCACTTTCTGATCTTTTCCTCCCTAGTACAAGAAACCATGTGTGGGCTTCCAACACGACACCACTGCATGCCAAAGCTATGACGACTCCAATATAAGCATTCTTCCACTTCTTCTCAGGTTCCAGGATGTCCAATCCCTTGAATATGTTGATGACACTAAGGATTACAACTGTATATCCCACCAAATGGTGATATATATTCCAGTAGACTCTGTATTTGTGGTCTGGTTTTGGCCTTACAAGCAAAGCAAACACCTAAATCCAAATCAAAAACCCTCACTATCAGTCTATCAATACGCTACATTTACCATCTATCGGATAATATATATGTATATATGGTATTACTTTTTGTGTGCTTTGAGTACCTGAAGTCTTCCAAGACAGAAAAGTATGATCCCAATGGTTCTATGAGCATCATATTGGATACCGGGAGATTCACTGCCTAGTTTTAGACCCGTACTCCAACCGGCGACACCAACGACATAGGCTGAGAACTGACATGAAGCGTGCAGATAAAACCATGCAGGATCAGCGAATTTGAATACCTTCAAGTCCCTTGCTATTATAGCACCTAATGGCATCAATATACCCCAACTCACTGCGTTTAGCACCCCATGAATCTGCAAAAATTTATTGCAAGGAATGTGTTAGTACTCTTGATTAAATTTGATTTCCAAAATATAACAATTTACGATTTGCTTTCTTCAACAATGACTTTTACCTTGTAAAGAGATTTTCTAATGTTACAAGTAAATAAAACTTAGTGTAAATATTTAAGGGTTGTACCTTAATAATTTATATGGATGAAACACGAAATATGACGGTCGGTTTAAGTTACTTACGTTTTGCTTTCTTTGTGTTGAGGTTCTTCCTCCAATTGTTCCAGCCTGACCAGAAAGCAGATTCAAGGTCCCCACGGACTGAACGTTAGGACCAGAAGTAGCATGCATTTGTGGGGTGTTCCCAGACATGGCACCTTCTTGCCAAACTTGATTCAGAGTAGTGTCATTATTGGGAAAACCCAAAGTAGCAAATATGATAATCTCATTGTTCGCATACGTTGCCGATAAGTCCGAGACATCAAAACTAAGGCCACCTTCTTGCAGCTGTGTTTGGTATTGAGTAATGGGCGATGTGTAGGCTCTCATGCTTCCATCACTCAGTTGATAGGCAACAAGTGCCTGCGACCCCACCATAGCTTTGGATGTTGGATTTATGGCCTATGCAACCCATCTAGAGGAAGTGATCCCAGTATGCCTATAGGCAATCTCCAGCTTCCCTGAAACGTCATAGTTATAATGAAGGAAGGAATTTAAGACAGGAAGATCAGTGCATGACTTGAAGACACGGTTTCTAGAGAAGGCATACTTGGCACAAGTTTGTGTTGGGAAGAAACCGAACAACCGAACGGAAGCGAAGCACAACCGATGTTCTTTCTCTCCCTATAACTTTTGTCAAATATTATGGCAAGCACAATAGCACAAAAATATGTTCTCTATCAACCTATCAACCACAAATCAACCAATGCAACCACAACAAAAATAATAAATAGAGACACCGATATTTTTACGTGGAAAACCCCTCTAAATCAAGGGTAAAAACCACGGGACTTTAGAGTTCGATTAAAAGCTCCACTATAATCAAATGTTCAGCTACAAGATCACAATATCAAGCCTACAACAAGCATTCAACTCCAACAAGGCTAACAATATGTAATCTTTAGCAAAAGAGAGAAAAATTGGAGAACATCACCAAAATCGTAGCTGCTGTAAAACGGGTATTTCTGACGCTACAGGACTCGGATGAAAAATTCGACCGTACAAAGTCAAGAACACCTTGTCGCCTAGCTGCTGTCCAAAAATCAGCTCAATCGAACCACAGATGGACCTCCGATCGAAGAGTTGATCACTGCTGGACCAAACTTGAAAAATTGGTTTTTCTAGCTTCAAAAACTCTCTGTTTCTCCCTTCTATTTTCTCTCCAATTAAAAAAACTGATTTTGGGCTCTCTCACGTTTTTAAAAAAAAATGGCTGCCCACACCCTTAAAAGACAAAAAGATTGGCTTTTGTCAACTCCAAAAAGGAGTGAAATATGGCGAGAATTAAGGACACCCACATAGTGGGACCTTACCAACAAATCTCCCCTCCAACTATGTGGGAATGCCTCCATACCGGAGATCAAACAACATGCTTCAAACTTTCCTCTTGGTAAAGCCTTCACAACATATCAGCACCATTATCATCAAGTGTATGTATCTTCTCAAGCTCTAACAAATTAGCTTCAAGAACATCTCGTATCCAATGGTAGCTTACATCAATATGCTTAGATCTAGCATGAAAAGTTGAGTTCTTACCAAGATGAATAGCACTCTGCTATCACAATACAGACATACTTCTCCGAGTAAAACCAAGCTCATGCATAAACTTCTTCATCCAAAGCATCTCCTTGCACGCTTTCGTTGCTTTGCAATGAACTCGATTCGATGGTGGACAATGCAACACACTTTTGCAATCTCGATTGCCATGCCACAGCTCCCCCTGCATAAGTGATCAAGTAACCTGAAGTAGATCTCCTCGAGTCAATATCTCCGGCCATATCTGAATCTGTATAACCAACAAGAACAGGTTTCTCATTGCCGAAACAAAGTTTCATGTTGGAAGTGCCATGAAGATATCTCATAATCCACTTCACTGCATTCCAATGCTCTCTGCCTGGATTAGAAAGAAAACGCATCGATCGTATTCCACGGCATAAGCCAAGTCCGCCTCGTACAAACCATTGCATACATCAGACTCCCTACGGCTGAAGAGTAAGGAATTTTCTGCATCTCTTCCTTCTCCTTTTCTGTGGAAGGACTATGCTTAACACTCAATCTGAAGTGCGTAGCAAAGGGAGTGCTCACCGCTTTAGCTTTGTTCATGCTGAACCTTTGAAGTACTTTCTCGATGTACCTCTCTTGTGATAACCATAATTTCTTGGCCTTTCTATCACGTGTCAACTTTATGCCAAGAATTTGCTTTGCTGGCCCCAAATCCTTCATTGCAAAGGATTTACTCAACTCTTGCTTCAACTTCTCAATTCTAGAAGCATTCTGACCAACAATAAGCATGTCATCAACATAGAGCAAAAGAATTATAAAATCATCACCAGAGAATCTCTTAACAAACACACAATGATCAGAAGTAGTCTTTTTGTAGCCTTGCTCCCCATAATGACTCAAACTTCTTGTACCATTGCCTTGGAGCTTGCTTCAAACCATACAGAGCTCTTCTTCAATCTGCACACATAGTCCTCTTTCCCTTGTGCAACAAACCCTCTCTGGTTGCTCCATGTAAAGCTCTTCTTCCAAGTCACCATGAAGAAAAGCGGTTTTCACATCCATTTGTTCAACCTCTAAGTCATAACAGTCGCCAAACCCAAAGATAGTTCGATAGAGGACATTTTCACAACCGGAGAAAATATTTCTTCAAAATCAACCCCTTTTTCTCGAGTATAACCTTTGACGACCAATCTAGCCTTGTATCGTGGAGATGAAGACTTCTCTTCTTGCTTCAACTCAGTAAACCCACCGATTCTTCAAGGCTCTTTTGCCTCTGGGCAATTTCACCAACTCAAAGGTATGGTTCTCATGCAAGGATTGAAGTTCATCTTTCATCGCTTCAACCCACCGATCTTTGCATTCACTCTCCATAGCCTCTTCATAACATTCGTGTTCTCCCCGTCGCTTAAAAGAACATATTCATCGAATAATACTGACGAGAAGATCTTCGATCTCTAGAAGACCTTCAAGTGGGCTACCGCTGGTGGAGCTATAGGTGCTTGTTGTTGATCATTCACAACATCATCCATGGAGCATCAAAGTCACCTATATCCCGATGGTCATCGTAACATCACCATGCACATCATCCTGGATAGGACCTGGTGAAGAGTTTAGGGGAACTGGATTCACATTGATCAAATCATCACTGTCTTGTGAATTCGCTTTCTCCGTCTTATCAATGTCATCAATGGTCTGATCCTCAATGAAGACAACATCTCTGCTTCTCACGAGTTTCTTACGAGCGGGATCATAGAGTCTATAACCAAACTCACCATCTAGACCATAACCAATGAAGATACATTGTCGAGTCTTGGCATCCAACTTGGATCTTTCATCCTTTGGAACATGAACAAATGCTTTACAACCGAACACGCGTAGGTGATCATATGACACGTCTTTGCCAAACCAAACTCTATCTGGCACGTCACCTTGCAAAGGAACACTAGGAGACAAATTTATCACATGTGTCACCGTATTCAAAGCTTCACCAAAATGATCTTGGCGACTTTGAATCGACAACAAACATCCGACTCTCTCAATCAATGTTCGGTTCATTCTTTCAAATAACTCATTTAAGCGTGGAGTCTTTGGTGGTGTTCTCTCGATGTCCGATTCCACTCGCATGACGAAGACTCATGAAACGCCCTATGTACTGCGCCACCGTTATCGATGCGAATGCACTTCAACTTCTTCCCCGTTTCCCTTTCAATCGATGCATGAAATCGTTTAAACACCTCAAAGACTTGATTTTTAGACTTCAAAGTGTAAACCCATAGCTTTCTCGAACAGTCATCAATGAAAGTCACAAAATAAAGTGCACCGCCAAGTGACCTTACTTTTATCGGACCACAAACATCTGAATGGACCAACTCTAGCAACTCTGATCTTCTATGAGGAGGACGGCTTCTAAAAGAAACTCTTCTCAGCTTTCCTGCTAGACAATGAGCACAATTCTTCAGTGTAGCATTTTTCAACCCTGAAAATTGATTCTTCTTCGCTAAACAGTTAAGGCCCTTCTCACTCATGTGACTAAGTCGTTTATGCCACAACTCAGTTGAGCTGTCATTCACTGTCACATTCACTGTTTCTCGAGAAGCTGAAGCTTGCATCAAATATAAATTTGAGCTCTTCTTTCCTCGAGCCACAACCAAGGAGCCTTTAGTCGCCTTCCACCGCCTCACCAAGGTGTTTACGAAATCCTCATCATCAAGCTTTCTTGCAGAGATCAAATTCAAACGGATATCCAATGCGTGTCGACATCCTTGAGAGTTAACTTTGTTCCATTGTTACTCACCAAGTGAACATCTCCCATACCAACAACCGGAACCAAACCGTCATTACCCATCTTCAATACCCCAAAATCACCGTGAGTATAAGATGTGAAGAAATCCTTCCTCGACGTGACATGAAGTGATGCACCAGTATCAATCACCCAACTAGTCTCGTCACATGCTAAGTTGACCAAATTCTCATCACGAATGACCAACAGATCTTCACGAGTAGCAGTAGCAACACGCTCAGATTTTTCATTATCATTCCGATCGTGTTTATCACCACCTTTGTTCTCTTTCTTCCACTTGAAGCAGTATTTCTTGATATGGCCTTTCTTACCACAATGGTGACACTCAAGATTCTTGTATCTCGATCTTGACTTGCTTCGGCTTTTATCTCTACTCTTTCCATCTTTGTCTCTGTTCCTCCCCCTGTTCTCGGTAACCAACACCTCGGACTGTGATGTAGAACCCTGAGATCATCTTCTGACCTCTTCATTCAACACACCACTCTTAGCCAAATCCAAGGTAATAATACCCTTTGGGGCAGAATTAATGAGCGAAACCCGGAAAGTCTCCCAAGAGTCTGGTAGAGTAGCAAGCAACCAAAGCCCTAAAATCTCGTCATCAAATTTGACACCCATACCAAGCAACTGATTCATCACGCTCTGAAATTCACTCACATGGTCAGCTATAGACGTTCCTTCTCTGTATTTCAACGCCATCATTTTCTTCAGCAAAAATAACTTGTTATTGCCCGATCTCGAAGCATATAAGCTTTCAAGCTTTTCCCACAATGTTCGAGCATGTGTCTCCTGATCAATGTGGTTGTAAACATTTTCTTCAACAAATTGCCGAATAAAGCCACACACTTGTTGATGCTCAAATTCCCATTCTTCATCACTTTTCGAATCGGGTTTTTGAGTAGCAAAGACCGGAAGATGCAGAGCCTTCACAAACAACAAGTCCTTCATTTTATTCCGCCAAAGTTGATAATTTGTGCCATTCAACATAATCATCTTGCTCGTATTAATTTCCATAATTATTTGACAGAATAACCGAGCTCTTGATACCAGTTCGTTGGGAAGAAGCCGAACAACCGAACGGAGGCGAAGTACAACCGATGTTCTTTCTCTCCCTATAACTCTTGTCAAATATTATGGCAAGCACAATAGCACAAAAATATGTTCTCTAGCAACCTATCAACCACAAATCAACCAATGCAACCACAACAAAAATAATAAATAGAGACACCGATATTTTTACGTGGAAAACCCCTCTAAATCAAGGGTAAAAACCACGGGACTTTAGAGTCCGATTAAAAGCTCCACTATAATCAAATGTTCAGCTACAAGATCACAATATCAAGCCTACAACAAGCATTCAACTCCAACAAGGCTAACAATATGTAATCTTTAGCAAAAGAGAGAAAAATTGGAGAACATCACCAAAATCGTAGCTGCTGTAAAACGGGTATTTCTGACGCTACAGGACTCGGATAAAAAATCTGACCGTACAAAGTCAAGAACACCTTGTCGCCTAGCTGCTGTCCAAAAATCAGCTCAATCGAACCACGGATGGACCTCCGATAGAAGAGTTGATCACTGCTGGACCAAACTTGAAAAATTGGTTTTTCTAGATTCAAAAACTCTCTGTTTCTCCCTTCTATTTTCTCTCCAATTAAAAAAACTTATTTTGGGCTCTCTCACGTTTTTAAAAAAAAATGGCTGCCCACACCCTTAAAAGACAAAAAGATTGGCTTTTTGTCAACTCCAAAAAGGAGTGAAATATGGCAGAAATTAAGGACACCCACATAGTGGGACCTTACCAACAGTTTGTGCATAGCATGTTAAAATGAAACACATAAAAAGACAGAGATATAAATCAAGTTCTAGCATTCTTGCCATGGTTCTTTAAGCAACCAACTGCAGGGTGTTTTCCCTTAGAGAGAATTTGCGGGGAAATTAGAAGAGGGAAGGGGTTAAATATAGGAGGAAGAGGGTGATGTTAGGTTCTTGGTCGGTTGGTTGATGAATATCAATTAGCGTATATTTATTTTTACAATATGTTGGATTTGGGCAGCTACAACTTTCTGAAATCAAGTTCATCTGTTAGTATAGTATTACTCCTAAAACAAAAAAATATTGACAACTAAACTTCCTATATATAAAAAAATTGGGATGGATTTGGAAAACTCAATTAATTTATGTACATTCATAGTTTTTTTACAACAATTCGATAGTGAAATCGATCTACTATTTTTATCTTATTGATTTAAAATATTGTTTTTATTAATATATTTAATGGTTAATCTTTTTTATATAAAATAAACAATTAAACATTTTTAATTTACTAAAGAATGACATGCATTATCTATATTAAGTGAATTGTTAAAATATTAATTATACAAAATATTATACAAATGTGTAAAATTACTTAAATTTTATATTGGTGTAAATCTTTTCTTGGCACATATAATATAAGTGAATTTCTCTATTTATAAAGTTGGTTTTTTTTTCGACTTAGTGAATATTCATTTATTCAAGATCAATAAATTAGCAGTAGGACTAAAAATAAAAATAAAAATAAAATCCCAAACAAGTTACAAAAGAACAAGTAAAAAAAGACAATTCAAACAAGCAAACTTATAACAAAAAGAAAACATAAAGAAAAAGTGGGCTAAAAAAGGTGAGGATGTAGACATGATCTCAGCCCTTTTCCCTTAATAGAGTCAAATTAATAAGAATCTAAGTTGCGAAAATCAGATGCCACATTTAAAGCTATGATTTATCTCAATCTATCTCTTGATTGATTGTAGATTTTGGGCACTAAGTGAATTGACAATGATATAACTTCTTTACAAGGAATGCTTCTGCCGGAGGTATGTGATATTTATGCTTTTATTGCAATAGGAATTTTAGTTTTATTTATTTATTATATCATATTTTAGTTTTATTTATTTTCTCTATTTTATTAAGTTTTTATTTTCTTCATAAACTCTAAATTAGTAATTCTATTAGGACTTTTTCTTTTTTATTAACCGTCTATAAAAGACTACAATATGAAATAAAGAGATAAGCAATTATTCCATAAAAAAGAGACGTTATTTTGAGAAGGGGTTCAATCAAGGATGAATCTGCCTTTTGAGTAACCATAGGTCGAAATAATAATTCTTTCTCGTCTAGACCTGTGACTAGATCCTACGCCAAGGCATATAACAACTTGGTATCCGAGCCAGCTGCCATGGGTGACAATAGACTTTGACAACCAAGCTGGAGGCTTTCATGGAACAAATGGCTACAAGGCAACAAGCATTAGAGGAGCAGGTGGCAATATTATCTCTTTCGGTCTAAAAGATAAAGAAAGGGGATTCAAAGAAAAATAATGAAGAACAGGGCAGCATCGGAGGCAGGAAAAGGAATTCAGACTCGTAGCACAGTAGGTGCATGGTGCCACGATACTCTAAATGGAATTTCCCACTTTTGATGGTGCTGGAGATCCTTTAGGGTGGCTGAAAAGATGCAGATTTATTTCTTTGGCAATCAACGAACTAACAAAAAAGACAAAGTAGGCTTAGCTTCATTCTATCTCTTAGGAGAGACACAATTGTGGTTTGATCAAATGGAAGAAGAGGAGGCAAATCTTAATTGGGGGCGCTTCAAAGAGTGTTGTCATGTAAGGTTTGGGCCACCTATAAGTAATAACCCCTTGGGGGAACTTGCCAACTTGAGACAAACTGGGACTGTAGAGGAATACCAATGCCAATTTCAATCACTATTGGCTAGGATTGTTGATCTTAAACCTCGACAACAAGTAAATCTCTTTACTGTCGGGTTGGTAGAGGAAGTTAGAATTGATATTGAGATGCAACAATTGGAAAACCTAGGAGTTGCAATGAATATGGCTCGAACATTGGAGCGTAAACAAAATGTCTCTTCCAAATTGTCATCTCGAGCCATCCTGAACTGGCCAACTTTCCAAAACACTGGCAGCAATTCAATCATTCCAATGACTAAGAGCATTGCAAAGGGAGGGGGACAAACAATAGAACCAATAGGGAACAACGGTAAAATAGGTTCTTCTTCACCATTTATTAAGAAATTGACACAGACAGAAATGGTGGAAAGAAGGGCTAAGGGGTTGTGTTATTATTGTGATGAGTCTTATTCCATGGGACACAAATGTAAAAGGTTATTTTGGATAGAAGTACTAGATGTTGAAGGCAAGCAAGATGATGATGAGATAGATGATTTTGGATAAGTTTTGAAGTTTATTCTGAATTTGAGCTTGAAGACAAGCTCAACTTCGAGAAGGGGAGTAATGATATGGACGCTTTTATTGCAATAGGAATTTTAGTTTTATTTATTTATTATATAAGGTTTTATTAAGAGTTTTAGTTTTACTTATTTTCTTTATCATATTAGGTTTTTATTACCTTCAAAAACTCTAAATTAGGAATTCTATTAGGACTCTTTTCTTTGTTATTAACCAACCGTCTATAAAAGGCTGCCAATATGAAATAAAGAGATAAGCAATTATTCTATAAAAAAAGAAATGTTATTTTGAGAGGGGGGTCAGTCAATGACGAATCTGCCTTTTGAGTAACCATAGGTCAAAGCAAGAATTCTTTCTCGTTTAGACTTGTGACTAGATCCTAAGCCAAGGTGTATAACAATATGCTGCGATATCAAGGTGGAAATTGGATTTTGGGTTTCAATCGGTACTTGGGTAAATGTTTGTCCTTTGAAGTTGAATTTTGGGGTATCTTGGATGGACTTCTTATACTGCTTAGTAAAGGCTATAGACAAGCAACGATCCAGACCAATAATCTGGATGTGGTTCAGACCTTAAATGATATTGGATTGGAAGGTTCGGGTATTACTTTGTTTAGAAGGCTTCGTCGAATCATGAGAAATAAAAGGCAGTGGAAAATTAGACATGTGCCTAGAGAACATAACTCTGTTGCAAATCGGTTAGCCAAACTTAGCCTAACATGGAATTTGAACTTAAAAGTATTTGATGTGGCCCCGATTGAAGTTCTTGAAATTTTAAAACAAGATGATACGAGTGGTGATTTTAGACAATTGAATTGATGTAATTTGTACTTTCTTTTTCACCAAAAAAAAAAGAGCAAGAATGCATAAACTCTTTACCTCATTAAATTATAATAACAAAAAAAAAAAGGAAGAGCAATTAAAACACATAAAGCGGGAGTATGGATTATGGATTGCAGGATTCACAAGAAATATTGGGAGTTGCTCAGTACTCATAGTTGAGCTCTTGGGTATTCTCAATGGCCTTCAAATTGCGTGGAGTCTTGGATTGAAAAAAGTGGCGCTTGAGACAAATAATAAGGAAGCTATTTAATAATCTGGAAAGGATCAATGTGAATCTTCTATGATCCGTTTCATCAAAGAGATTTTCCAACGAGATTGGACTATTCCTGTAACACCCCTTAACCTTAAACCGTCACCTGAATAAGGTTAAAAGGTATTACCGGAGTTAAACATAAATAAACGTGTAAATTGGGACATAATCCCGAGGCACAATTTAAAATTTTTCAAATTTCATCTTTATGACCCTAATATGGACCTACGAAACCCAAAATATGATTAGGAAATGATTTGGGACTAAAATAGAAACTTTAGAAACTTTTTCTTGAAAATAGGGGCACATGGCCGTGCGGTTTGGGACATGCCCGTGTGGCCTACCCGTGGGGAATTCACATTGGTCGTGGGCAGTAAGTGGGCAGATTCTGACTTGCTACACACGGCCGTGGGACTAGCCCGTGGGAAATTTTCTTAGCTACTGACTTTGCCACACAGCCTGGGCACACGCCCATGTGTCTAGGCCGTGTGAAAACTGCTATTTTCACCATTTTTAGGCTATTAAAACACACCAAAAACACCTAATTCATACACAATCAAAATCATCCATTGTTTAAACAAAACTTAACCATTTCATAAGCATCAACCCATATCAAAATTTGTATCATAAAGCTCATTCATTCAAGCATTTATCAACTCAAAACTTGACAAACACATGACTAAGTTTACTTCAAAATCATATACACATATCTAGCCTATACATGCCATAATTCGCTAAATACATTTTCAAAAATGGTACCTAAAAGAGTTTAGAAGTGTGATGATGATCCTTGACGGTCTCGAGCCTATAGTAGCTTTAACGACCTATAAAAAAGAGAAAATACACACATAGAGTAAGCTTTCCAAAAGCTTAGTAAGTCAATATACAAACAAACTTAGCTTAGGAGGCATATATGCAAAAAATACATTAACACATATCAATCACTTAGAAATTATCACATATATGCTTTGATCCATATACCTTTGATCACATTTGCCATATTCACAATTCAAAAATTACAAAAACGTATAACTCATTTAACCAACACTTTACATATCATATTATCAATTCCATATTCATTGCACCATAATAAGAGCACATAGATGCTTACCTTGTATACATAATTAGTGTATAATCAACATACCTGAAATGGTTTTACAATCACATATTTGTTCATAGCTCGGATTTGCAATACGTATCACAAATTTGCCCGTTGAACCAATAGGAAACTAGTAGGATACTTAGATAGTTCGGAATAGTTGTACAATGCCAACGTCCTAGACTTGGTCTTACATGTACTCAGATATTAGTGCCACTGTCCCAGACAGGGTCTTACACGTAAAAGTCATATTGATGCCAACGTCCCAAACGTGGCCTTATTCATAAAGCTTATATCGATGCCAACGTCCCAAACGTGGTCTTACTCGTAAAACTTATATTGATGCCAATGTCCCAGATGTGGTCTTACACGGGTCTCAAATCAACGCCAACGTCCCAGACATGGTCTTACATGATAAAACAGAACAGACACCTATGTCATGACATAGCTAATCCTATCTACTCCTAGGTTCACACGGGACTTCTCGGACTTATTCACTATATCAGATTTTTCTCGGAATTCATAAGCATAGCTTCTCAATAGTATTCATGATCAACATCAATCATAAAAACAATTATAATTGCATACATATACATTTATTTGCATAGTGACTTACCTCGAATTCGGTTTATTGAAATAAAAACGGCTACTCGTTTACTTTCGCCTTCCCACGATCTAAGTCTGTTTTCTTCGATTCTTGATCTAAACATATTCAGAATTAACCCTTTTATTCACTAATTCATTCAATTCAATCCATGGATACACATTTAGGGCTATTTGCAAATTAACACTCATATTTGCACATTTTATCAATATAGTCCATTTTTCTCAAAACATCAAATTCACAAAATCATTACATACACATACTTAACCGAATATACATATATATATCATACAAGCCCATATTTTCCATCAAATCATCAATTTAGTTCTTCAATTTGCTATTTCACAATTTAGCCCTATTTAGCTAAATTCATCATAACCTCAAGAACAAAACATGTTCATAAAGATCAAATCTTTCATTTAACACCATAAATCACCATAAAACTCAACATATCATCAATGGCACATTTCATAAACAACCTCAATTCATCAAATTAGGACATGGGCTTGATAGTATACTTAATAACAATCTCAAAAACATAAAAAATTATCAAAATTCAAAACCAAAACATACCTTAATTATACTTAATGGATGCCAAAACCTAGCTCAAAGTTTCTTCTTCTTCTTTCTCCTAATTTTCGTTCAAAGAAGAGAAAATAAAAGATGAACACTCATCTTTTGTTTCTTTTATCTAATATCATTTATTCATCTTACTAAAATGCCCCATCCATTAAACATATAGGACAAACTCATACTATGGTTATTATGTCATTCCACCATCCACTAAATTTCTTTTATTATAAAATAATTATAACTTAATGAAAAAGTAATTAGATATTTATAACATATAATATAAATTAATAATCATATATAAAAAAAAAACATGTACCACATTTATTACCATCCACTATCATGGAATTGGCTTATTTGCCACATAAGTCCTCACATTTATAAAACCACAACACATAGGTGTTTTAGCCAATAGCAAGCAACTTTCACATTTCATGCAATTTAATCCTTTTGGTCAAATTAATCACACAGACAATCAAATTAACATACGGAAATTTAACACATGCTACTCCACATATCAACAGTACAGAATATAATATTAAAATATTATATAGACTCGGATTTATGGTCTCGAAACTACTGTTCCGACTAGGGTATAAACCGGACTGTTACAATTCTCCCCCTTGGGGATTTTCGTCCCCGAAAATCTTACCATTAAATAGAGTCCGGTATTGTTGTTTCATTGAATCTTCCGGTTCCCACGTTGCCTCTTCAATTCCATGTCGATTCCACAATCCTTTCACTAATGGAATTTTCTTGTTCCTTAACTCTTTCACTTCACGAGGTAAGATACGGATTGGTTCCTCTTCATATGTCATATCAGATCAGATTTCAATTTCAGACGGAGTAATCACATGTGACGGATCAGATCGATATCTACGGAGCATTGAGACATGAAATACATTATGGACCCTTTCTAGTTCAGAAGGCAACCTTAATCTATACGCAACCGGCCCGACACGTTCAATGATCTCATACGATCCGATGAATCTCGGACTTAACTTGCCTTTTCATCCAAATCGAAGCACTTTCTTCCACGGAGACACTTTCAGAAATACTTTATCACCGATCTCAAATTCTATATCTTTTCGTTTCAAGTCTGCATAGGACTTCTGACGATCGGATGCTGCTTTCAAACAATCTCGGATTAGTTTCACTTTTTGTTCTGTATCTTTTATCAAATCAACCCCATGTAACTTATTCTGACTGAGTTCAGTCCAATACAGAGGTGTACGACATTTACGTCCGTACAAAGCTTCATATGGTGCCATTTTAATACTTGACTGAAAACTGTTATTATACGCAAATTCGATCAACGGCAGATACTGTTCCCACAAACCATTAAACTCAAGTACACATCGTCTCAACATATCCTTTAAAATCTGAATAATCCTCTCAGATTGGCCATCGGTTTGCGGATGAAAAGCTGTACTGAAATGGAGTTTCGTGCCTAAAGCTTCTTGCAATTTCTTCCAGAACCGCGATGTGAGTCTTGGATCTCTATCTGACACAATAGAGAGTGGCACCCCGTGCAATCTAACAATCTCAGAAAAATGCAGCTCAGCTAATTTTTCAAGTGAGTAATCAGATCTTACCGGAATAAAATGGGCAGCTTTAGTTAATCGGTCAACTACAACCCATATCGCATCTTTCTTTTTCGGAGTTGAAGGCAAACTAGAAACAAAATCCATCGTCACTCTGTCCCATTTCTATTTGGGAATCAGAATTGGCTGTAGCAAACCAGACAAAACTTGATGTTTGGCTTTCACTTGCTGATAGACTAAACATTTAGAAACAAAGTCAAAAATGTCTCGTTTCATACTAGACCACCAGTAGTGTTGCTTCAAATCATGGTACATTTTAGTACTTCCTGGATGAACAGATAAACGACTATTATGGGCTTCATTCAAAATCAACTGAATCAACTCTGGGTTTCTCGGAACACAAATACGATCTCGAAATCTCAAGCAATCATCAACTATTCAAAATTCAAATTCAGAATTTGATTCACATTGAGCCCGTTTCAATAATAATTCATTATCAACCTTCTGAGCATCACATATTTGTTGTACAAACAACGGTTTGGCTTTTAATTCTGCTATCACAGAACTATCAGCAAACAATTCTAACTAAGCATTCAAAGCATGCAGTGCAAACAATGACTTTCTACTTAACGCATCAGCAACAACGTTTGCTTTACCTGGATGATAATCTATCACAAGCTCGTAACCTTTCAACAGCTCAAGCCATCTTCGCTGAAGCAGGTTCAAATCTTTCTGGGTCATTAAATATTTTAGACTTTTATGATCTGAAAATACATGACATTTCTCATGGTACAGATAATGATGCCAAATCTTAAGTGCAAACACAATTGCAGCTAATTCAAAGTCGTGAGTCGGATAATTCTTTTTATGAGGCTTCAACTGTCTCGAGGCATAAGCTACAACTTTGCCTTCTTACATCAAAACACATCCCAGACCGTTTAACAAAGCATCACTGTATACAACAAATTCTTTACCCGATTCTGGCTGTAATAACACCGGGGCTTCTATTAACAGAGTTTTCAACTGATCAAAACTTTTCTGACACTTATCTGATCATTCAAATTTGGCATCTTTCTGAAGTAATCTAGTAACGGAGTAGCTATCGCTGAAAATCCTTTTACAAATCGACGGTAATAATCGACCAAACCCAGAAAACTACGGACTTCAGACACGTTTTTCAGAGGTTTCCAATTCAAAATGGCAGAAATCTTACCCGGATCCACTCGGATTCCAGAAGCCGACACGATATGTCTCAGAAAACTAGCCTCGTACAACCAGAATTCACATTTGCTGAATTTCGCGTACAATTGCTTTTCTCTCAGAGTTTGCAACACAATCCTCAAGTGTTCAGTATGTTCATTTTCATTTCGTGAATAAATCAATATGTCATCTATAAATACTACAACAAATTGATCTAAATACGATTTGAAAATTCTATTCATCAAATCCATAAAAATAGTAGGAGCATTGGTTAGTCCAAATGGCATAACTAAAAACTCATAATGCCCGTACCTCGTTCTGAAAGCAATCTTCGGAATGTCTGAATCTTTAACTTTCAACTGATAGTATCCCGATCTCAGATCAATCTTTGAAAACATCATAGCTTCTTTTAACTGATCAAATAAATCATCTATTCGAGGCAATGGATATTTCTTCTTTATTGTCACCTTATTCAACTGACGATAATCGATACACATCCTCATCGTGCCATCTTTCTTTTTCAAATTTCATCTTTACGACCCTAATATGGACCCTAATATGGACCTACGAAACCCAAAATATGATTAGGAAATGATTTGGGACTAAAATAGAAACTTTAGAAACTTTTTCTTGAAAATAGGGGCACATGGCCGTGTGGCTTGGGACATGCCCGTGTGGCCTGCCCGTGGGGAATTCACATGGCTGTGGGCAGCCCGTGGGTAGATTCTGACTTGCTACACATGGCTGTAGGACTAGCCCGTGGGCAATTTTCTTAGCTACTGACTTTGCCACACGGCCTAGGCACACGCCCATGTGTCTAGGCCGTGTGAAAACTGCTATTTTCACCATTTTTAGGCTATTAAAACACACCAAAAACACCTAATTCATACACAATCAAAATCATCCATTGTTTAAACAAAACTTAACCATTTCATAAGCATCAACCCATATCAAAATTTGTATCATAAAGCTCATTCATTCAAGCATTTATCAACTCAAAACTTGTCAAACACATGACTAAGTTTACTTCAAAATCATATACACATATCTAGCCTATACATGCCATAATTCGCTAAATACATTTTCAAAAATGGTATCCAAAAGAGTTTAAAAGTGTGATGATGATCATTGACCGTCCCGAGCCTACAGTAGCTTTAACGACCTATAAAACAGAGAAAATACACACATAGAGTAAGCTTTCCAAAAGCTTAGTAAGTCAATATACAAACAAACTTAGCTTAGGAGGCATATATGCAAATAAATACATTAACACATATCAATCACTTAGAAATTATCACATATATGCTTTGATCCATATACTTTGATCACATTTGCCATATTCACAATTTAAAAATTACAAAAACGTATAACTCATTTAACCAAAACTTTACATATCATATTATCAATTCCATATTCATAGCACCATAATAAGAGCACATAGATGCTTACCTTGTATACACAATTAATGTATAATCAACATACCTAAAATGGTTTTACAATCACATATTTGTTCATAGCTCGGATTTGCAATACGTATCACAAATTTGCCCGTTGAACCAATAGGAAACTAGTAGGATACTTAGATAGTTCAGAATAGTTGTACAATGCCAACGTCCTAGACTTGGTCTTACATGTACTCAGATATTAGTGCCACTGTCCCAGACAGGGTCTTACACGTAAAAGTCATATTGATGCCAACGTCCCAAACGTGGCCTTATTCATAAAGCTTATATCGATGCCAACGTCCCAGACGTGGTCTTACTCGTAAAACTTATATTGATGCCAATGTCCCAGACGTGGTCTTACACGAGTCTCAAATCAACGCCAACGTCCCAGACGTAGTCTTACATGATAAAACAGAACAGACACCTATGTCATGACATAGCTAATCCTATCTACTCCTAGGTTCACACGAGACTTCTCGGACTTATTCACTATATCAGATTTTTCTCGAAATTCATAAGCATAACTTCTCAATAGTATTCATGATCAACATCAATCATAAAAACAATTATAATTGCATACATATACATTTATTTGCATAGTGACTTACCTCGGATTCGGTTTTTCGAAATGAAAACGGCTACTCGTTTACTTTCGCCTTCCCACGATCTAAGTCTATTTTCTTCGATTCTTGATCTAAACATATTCAGAATTAACCCTTTTATTCATTAATTCATTCAATTCAATCCATAGATACACATTTAGGGCTATTTGCAAATTAACACTCATATTTGCACATTTTATCAATATAGTCCATTTTTCTCAAAACATCAAATTCACAAAATCATTACATATACATACTTAACCAAATATACATATATATCATACAAGCCCATATTTTCCATCAAATCATCAATTTAGTCCTTCAATTTGCTATTTCACAATTTAGCCCTATTTAGCTAAATTCATCATAACCTCAAGAACAAAACATGTTCATAAAGATCAAAATTTTCATTTAACACCATAAATCACCATAAAACTCAACATATCATCAATGGCACATTTCATGAACAACCTCAATTCATCAAATTGAGACATGGGCTTGATAGTATACTTAATAACAATCTCAAAAACATAAAAACTATCAAAATTCAAAACCAAAAGATACGTTAATTATGCTTAATGGATGCCAAAACCTAGCTCAAAGTTTCTTCTTCTTCTTTCTTCTAATTTTCGTTCAAAGAAGAGAAAATAAAAGATGAACACTCATCTTTTGTTTCTTTTATCTAATATCATTTATTCATCTTACTAAAATGCCCCATCCATTAAACATATAGGACAAGCTCATACTGTGGTTATTATGTCATTCCACCATCCACTAAATTTCTTTTATTATAAAATAATTATAACTTAATGAATAAGTAATAAGATATTTATAACATATAATATAAATTAATAATCATATATAAAAAAAAAAAACATGTACCACATTTATTACCATCCACTATCATGGAATTGGCTTATTTGCCACATAAGTCCTCACATTTATAAAACCACAACACATAGGTGCTTTAGCCAATAGCAAGCAACTTTCACATTTCATGCAATTTAATCCTTTTGGTCAAATTAATCACACAGACAATCAAATTAACATACGAAAATTTAACACATGCTACACCACATATCAACAGTACAAAATATAATATTAAATATTATACGGACTCGGATTTGTGGTCCCGAAACTACTATTCCGACTAGGGTATAAACCGGACTGTTACAATTCCCTTACTACATGCTTTTCAAAAAGACAACAAGGTAGTAGATGGTTTGGTAAAATTGACATTCTCAAGACCTTTGGGCAAGGTTACATTCATGCAACCCCTAGATGAAATCCTTCAATCTTTACACGATGATCTTCCTGATGTATTGTGCTCTCGTTTATATTGATTAGAGTTAATCTCTCTTTTGCATAAAAAAAAAACAACACACAAAGCTCCAAAAATAAGAAAACAAAACAACTTTTTCACTATCAAAATAATCACAACTAAGGTTGTGTTTATAACACTGAAAATAGTGTTCAAAAAATGATTTTTGGAAAATAGATTAATTTTTTGGTATAATGATAAATTTAGCTCTTAACGTTTACATTTTTTGTCAATTTCAATCTTATTATTATTTAAGCTAAATTTAACCTTTAACCTTTAAAAAAAGGGGTCAAATTGTTTTTTTTTTATAATGAAAATGATGATTAAAATGTTAGTTTTTAATGTTGCAGGCGTGGCAACTTGCATGGTAGTCCATGTGCATATCATGCTAACATAACATCATTTGTCTTATATGTCATGTCAACGAATAAGTCAAGAATTATAAAAATAAAAAAATCAGAATTTAAATTAAAAAATATAAGTTCATAAAAATTCAAAAAAAATAGCATGCCGTACACGTGAATTGTCATGCAGGCTACTGTGCTTAAAAATTTAACATTTTAATTAGTATTCTCATTAAAAAATATCATTTTGACTCTTTTTCAAAAGGTTAATTACTAAACTATTAGTAAATTTACGTTTTGATCACTCAATTTTAAAAAGTTACAAAATAGTCATTGAACTATTTCAAAAGTTTTTGTTTAAGTCAATGATCTATTAAAATTGTTGTTGTGTGGCATTCTCTATTCACACCACCTGCATCATTCGAAAGCTCTCATTTCCCTTTTCTTCTACAGTTATTTTATTTTCATTAAACAATGAACGTTATGAATTTACAAACCAAAATCCAAATAGATTTATTCTTCAATCTCTGACACTAACCCTCAAATCGACTTAGATTGAAAATATGTTCTTCTACTCATCACTGAGTATTGATCCATTGTATAGATTATTGAATTGTCACTTGGAGCTCACTAGCCAGATTTTTTTTAAAAAGAAATCTTAATAGTCTAGTTACTTTCCAAATAATTCAATGACTTAAATGAAAACTTTCGAATAGTTCAATGATTGTTTTGTAACTTTATGGAGTTTAATGACATCGGGTGTAATTTACCCTAAATAAAAAGATAAATAATTTTTAGAATGCTTGCTTCACATAGTATAAACAAATTACATTTATTAAAAATAGCAAACTATTATATTACCTCATGATCAATTAAAATAATCTTCGATCACTCTTTGGTACTATTATTTTTCGAATATGATTCAATATTGATTTTTCAAAGAAGCATTGCTTATAATTCTAACTTATTAATGCTAACAATCTTCATTTTTATTTTTCCTAGGTGTTACTTAATTGAATATGCCTAACTACAAGATGTTATTTACAAAACTAAACTTAAATTTTAATTGGTATATAACCCTATTTTACATCAATATAATTAAAATAACTTTTCTTTTTTTTCCCTATATTTTATGCATAGAGTTCTATTCAACTAATAAATTTATTTTAAAATTAGCACAATTTTTTTTTACGTCAAACTTTTCTTTCTCTATATTTTATACTTAGAATTTTATTCAAGTAATAAATATACTTTAAAATTAGTACAATTTTTTTTTACATTAAACTAATTTTTAATGTCAATTTTTTATTAATAATTTTAAATTAAATAAAAGTTATTTTTAAATCTCAATTTAATTAAAGTATTATAATCAATTCAAAAGTTTCTAAATTCATGCTTATATATATATATTATTGATTATTTTATATAATCTACAAACATATATTAATAATTATTTAGGTGAAATATCTTAATTTGTTTTGATTTTTAAAACTTATTTGTAAATTTTTAAAATTTGATTGATTCAATGAAAATTAAAACTCTTTACCTGTAACTTCCCCAACCCGGCCTAGATGATAGACCCAAATTTGAGAGATTACATTAACCACCGAAGTGGTTCGGTCTCTATCAAGATCAATTTTCCTTTAAAACTCAAGTTTATTCAAGTGATTTACAATTAATATTCTAGTTTAACTTATTAGAGTTGGCAACGGAATTAAAACATAAGTTTTTTTAATAAAACAATTTAGTTTAATCACATGTTAACAAATAATAACCTAAATTTTATAACCTATACTTAATGAGATGCATCTAACAATTAAATTAAAACTAAATTCCCAAACCACGATTCATAATAAAAGAAAACGAAAAATAACTCTACCTCCTAAGATATTAAAAATATAACATTAACGGAAATAAATATGAAACAAAAGCCGAGACCATCCAAGTTTCATATCTACGTCCTAGCCTAAATGATTATCTGTAAAGATGGAAATTAGAGACTGGACAATTTTAAAATTTGACTCAATTTTTCGTAAAAGAATGCACACCTAACTTCCGGGGTCCCGTACGATGGTCCTCACATCCAAGTATGATCTGAATTACCTACAGGGGTCTTTCTATTGACAAAATGCAAGAAATAATGACAGATTTCAAGATTTAGGGGGTTTTTCAATAAGATCGTAAAAAATCTGTAACGGATGAAAGATCTAACGAAAACAATGATTTTCTAGAATTGATGAGATCTAGCTATTGAGAAATGAGAAAAACTTATCGATCTTGATAGAAATTTAAAAATTGATGGTGTGAAATTCAGCGATTGATGATAAACGATTCGATTTGGACTTGATTGCAAAGTTAAGATTCAAGAACTAAATTTCTAGCAAAAACTTTGAGAGAATTTTGTAAAAGAGGGTTTGTAGAGAAAATTGAGAAGAAATAGGGAGAATGGGGGTTTCAATTTGAGTTAGAATCAAATAGGAAATCCTAATTGTGCTAGGAAATGGTTTATTAGTTGGACTTTGGGAAAAAATAAGGGTTGTTTGAAAATTAACCCTTTTTGGCCGGAATCAAGGAAAAATTAAAGGAAATTTGATAAGAAATAGGGAGAATGGGGGTTTCAATTTGGGTTAGAATCAAATAGGAAATCCTATTTGTGCTAGGGAGTTGTTTATTAGTTGGACATTGGAAAAAAATAAGGGTTGTTTGACAATTAACCCTTTTGGCTAGAATCAATGAAAAATTAAAAGAAAATTGAGAAGAATTAGGGAGAATGAGGGTTTCAATTTGAGTTAGAATCAAATAGGAAACTTTAAGAGAATTTTGCAAAAGAGGGTTTGTAGAGAAAATTGAGAAGAAATAGGGAGAATATGGGTTTCAATTTGGGTTAGAATCAAATAGGAAATCCTAATTGGTATAGAGAGTGGTTTATTAGTTGAACTTTACAAAAAAAAAAATAATAAGGGTTGTTTGACAATTTTAAAGGAAAATTGAGAAGAAATAGGGAGAATGGTGGTTTCAATCTCGGTTAGAACCAAATAGGAAACTTTGAGAGAATTTTGCAGTAAAGAAAATTGAAAAGAAATAGGGAGAATGGGGGTTTCAATTTGGATTAGAATCAAATAAGAAATCCTAATTGTACTAGGAAGTGATTTATTAATTGGACTTTGGAAAAAAAATAAGGGTTGTTTGACAATTAACCCTTTTTGGCCAGAATCAAAGAAAAATTTAAAAAAAGGGAAATGAAACCAATGTGAATTAAACCTATTCAAGAGGATGAAATGAATGAAGCTTAACCATTAGACTAATATCCATTCTATAGTCATATTTTACCACAAATAACACATAAGCTACTTTAACCTTAGTTCTTTAATTGCAGAAAAATAAAAGGAAAAATTGAAAAAAAATGGGATTTGAACATTGATTCTCATAGCTTAGTTCTAAGCTCTAAATCACTAAGACTAAGACTAAATTCATGATAATTCCTAAAAGAATTTGACCCTATAGTTTTGAGGTGTTACATTACTCATCACTTTTAATAATTTATAATAAAATTTAAAAATAATATCAATTCAATAAACTAATTTCCATCAACTAATTATTTGTACTATAAAATGACAATAACATTCTACCTCTTTATTAATTCAATTATTTAAATCTATATATATATATTTTTTAAAAATATAAGATATTCAATTAGAAGTAAAAAAATTGAGCAATAATAATTTGAGTAGGTAAGAGTTTTGAATATAATTTTACATTTCGAAATAAATATAAAAAAAATTCAATAGGGGAATATTTATCTTATTATAACTTGAATAAAATAATTTATTTTGTGACTTTAAAGTATTGTTTTAATAAAAATATTAAATCTAATTATTATTAATTATGTATAGAATACTTCAAGTGCAAACACATGTAAGTTAAGACAAATATGTATAAGAGTATGAATATAACAGAACTAACAAAAACATCTTTTATTATTAATTAATATTAGTATTTTTTTTAACATTAATCTTCTTATCATATTTGCTTTTCTTGATACATTGCTTAAAATTACTCATAGCCCTTTTCCGAACCCTTAAATAGGAGAAGAATGCGTTTCAGCGTACTCGAACCTATATCATTCTGTACTAGCAACAATGCTGATACCAATCCAATTAATATTCAATCGGTATAATTATTATTATTAAACTTTACATAGTAGAAAAATACTTCATTGGCATTTCAATTAAATACCAATAAAATTAAGACAACTAGCACCCAACATGTAAGCATTTTCATTTAAGTAATATCTAATTTAAAAGAAATCAATTTTCTTTATTTTTTTAAAGAATAAAAAAATCAAATTTCAGTGTTCTTTTATTGAGATTTTTACGGGTTAAAATTTATTAATATAACATTTTAATTATAAAAATAATTAATATATTATAATTATATTCAACCATTTGAATTGTATATTAAATTAATTACATGAAAAAAAAATAAGCACATAAAATCGCATTCGAGGCTTGTGACTAGATCTATTCATGGGTCGCGTTACTTGTTTGGGCTCGAAGGCTTGTCTAAAATTTGAGAGGGTTTTGACAAAAATATTAAGCCCAAAAAAATAGGTTTGGTATAAAATTAGGCCTGTTTAAATATAAGTCGAGCTCGGCCTTAAACATTAAAGGCCTAACTTCGACCTGATCTGATTTTAAGTTTATAATACTTTATATTATATTATTTTTTATATATTATATAATTTATAACACATAAAAAAATAAATCTATACTAAATATATAATACTACTCTAATGTAAACAGGAAAATCACTATATAAAAAAAATTCAATAAATAAAATATTATAAATAAAATATTATATTTTTTTTAAAAAAATTTAAAAATTAATATGGGCGGACTTAAAATTGACTTGAATTAATCTTTTATAAATATAGGTCGAATCGGGTCGGACTTAGACAAACATAAAATATGCTAATATAATGTTTAAACCCGGTTCAAAGTCGATCCAACTCAACCCATGAACACCGTACTTATCGCAAGAGGGACAGAAGCTTTATCCCCTTAACTCATATCATTTTACCCTTCCAGAAAATATTAACTCCTAATAGAAAAATTATATACATATATAGATGGGGATTGTGGAAGCAATAGCATTGGTGTCGGTCTGCGGCTGGGCTTCCATTCCCATATTAGAATTTAGAAATATGAAAACCCAACAACTTTTAAACGACAAAATGAAACTCCCTGCCTAATTGTTTTGTTTTCTTCTAATACGATGCGGCAAATCCCCGTATATATTTGTCTTCTTCTTTGCATGTTCCATAAATTTGTGCATTATTTTGCATTTGCCTCACATTAGTTAAGACTTTTCTGATCATTTCAAGCATCTTTGTTTTTTTCTAATTAGGCTGTCATATATTCTATTGGTCATGTTGATAACTCAACAAAACCACGAGAAATACTACTCTTGTCGTTAGAATAACGTCAACATACTTTGTCTTTATATATACATGTTAAGTTGTTTAAATAAATTAACCCTAATATTTGTTTTCTCCTCTTTGAAACTTAGTATCGAGGTATATAATTTAGTGTTTGAGTCGTTGGTTAAGCGTCCTCACCCATATGAGATGGAATCATAGAAATTGCGAATGTGTGTGAGTGATTTACTTGTACCAATCTAGCATCGACTTTATATATAATAAGCCTTTCTTTATGTAATCCAAAGGTTGAAGCTTGGGCTGGCCTCCTTTTTGGTTGGTAGATCAGCCAGCATCAAATTTCTGATCCACTTAAAGTTTCATTCATTCCCTACGTAACTTCATATTACAACCACAATAAATATAGTTTTCTGAAATCTAAAGCACAAGGGTGGTTGAGACTTGAGACAATGAATGAAGGAAGGCAGTTCCCCACACTCTAATTTGTGGCTACACTTCCGTTTGTGAGTTTCTGGTTTTAACAGCACCCAACATTTTGGGTCATTCCTTAGCCGTTAGCTTCCGCCCGAATCTACTCAAACCCTTCCGACCATGACTAACTATTAGATTTTAAACTTTCAATATATGGTTTTAAATAAAACCAGATTTGATTTTAATTCAAATAAAAAAAGTTAAAATTTTCATTATTCTTTTTACTTTACAACATCATGTCTACGATAAATATTTTATTTTTTTAAAAACACTTTTTGACAGCAATGATAAACACTATCAATTTGTTTAGAAGCATTTTTTTTTCACACCACTTTTCAACCTCAGTTGTAAACTTGTCCACATTAGTGCACAAATACAAATATATATCCAATCAATTATAGTAAAGAATTAATCAGACAGAACCCACACATTGTGAGATTGAAGACACATACATCGTAACTGCGTATAGTAAAACTCAAATATAGTTAATTAAGAACTTAGGGCGTCTACAATGCCTTATTGACAATGAGTATTAGATTAGATCAAATTGATTTAAATGAAAAATTTTAAATTAATAAAATTAATGAGTCTTATTTTATCAATCAAAATTAATTTAATATTTTAATGGAATTGAATGAAAAAAAAATCAAATCTAATAAACTTAAAATGAAATTTATATTGACTCAAAATGTTTTAACTATAAAAAGTATAGTTATGATAACATAAAATTTTAGTTATATATAAGTCAATTCTATTTTAACGAATCAACAAATAATTTAAAAAACAAAAAAATTTTCATTAAAAATATAGGAATTTTGTTTAGGATATAAGTTAGAAACTACTAATTTCATTGTTCAAATTTCAAAAATTTAAATAAGTTGAAAATTATTGTTTTAAGTGATTTAATTTTTAAACAGGTTTGATAATTTATAATAAAAAATTTGATAGAATTTGTTTCAATGAAAAATATGGAAAATAATTAGTAGTTAAGGAATTACTTATCATGGTGATTTTTTTTTCCAATTATTTTTATTTTATTTATTTTTTTAATATTATTCTTTAAAAACTTTACTTTTAAATTCTTTAAAAATTATATTTACTAAATAGTTTAATTATATTTCATACGTGAGTAATATATCAAACATATTTTATAATTTAAAATCAATAATTAAAATTTTAATACTTAATCTTTTAATTTAACAAATAATATAACAATTATAAAAAAAATTGAAAATTACTTGGGAGAACAGAAATGACTTGATAAAAACTATATAAAGAATTGGATTGAATTTGATTAAAAAAATTGGGTTGAATTATAATTAATTATTGTAATTATTTGATTTAAATAAATAATTTGAATTGATTTAAAATTAAAAATTATAATCAAATTATCTAAAAATCGAAGTAGGTGTGAAATAAGGGGACTTGATGGAAACCAGGTGGGCCTAGTGTAGCCATGACCTCATCTACAATTATTGGCCTCTGCTAAAGTTGAAAGAGGAAAAATATGGATAAAATAAAAGGGGAGCCTTTAGATGCATCATGCATGGAATGGAAATGGATGCCATGTTTTCCTCCCATTATAGGCCTAGAAGTAGGGCCCTATGTCCATCTCTACGTGGCCCTCCCCTCCCAAATGTCATTGTCCATCACCCCATATCACCTTCTCCCATCTATATAACTTTGTTTTGTTTGATAATTTTCCATAATCATAAGCTTTATTTTCAAATGAAAAACTTTAATAATATTACTTAGGGAATAATTAAACGATGACGCATGGTGTATTATTTATACCTTATGTTGATATATATGAATCAGTTATTAACATTAGATTTAAATGAAAATTCTAACAGAAGGATTAATTTACTTTTTAGTTTAACATATAGAAATTAATAAACTCAATTTTTGAATTTGAATTGACAAAATAAAATGCAATTCGAATATTAATATGGAAAACTCTATAATACTTTTATCAATTTCAACTTAAATTTTCTCTTAAAAATTATCAAATTTTTATTACTCAAATCAATCAACATTAATATAATCCTATATCTATCGAATCAAATATTATGGTATTAATTATTTTCCTTGTTTTAAGGACAATTGCTTTTCTTTTCTTCAAATATATATATATATATATGTCAAAGCTGCTCCCACCACCGGGGATAATGCGATATATATATTTCATACCATATTGTATCACTTTGGCAAATTGCTTATGGATGTTGAATAATCTTAATTGTAGCTGAATAAGACATAAACGAATCTTTTTTTCTTTTCAATGAGAAGTTTAGTAAAGGCAGCAGCTTGTGTTCACTTTCACTTTCACTTTCAACTTGGAATTTTTTCAAAAATTATAGCCAAAACCGACCATTAAATGATAAATGGAGTCACAGCTGCCGACAGCAAATCTCTTTCGTAGATTTGGTAAAAACAAGGGGGTAATCTACCAAAGTTAAATCTACTGTGTACCATATATATCTACCATGTTTGGACCACGTTGGTTTGGAAGTTGCTATCTTAACAATACTGATTAACAAACCCGAGCTGTTTACATCAACAATTCAAGGTTCATCTTACTTGCGGGTTGCAATTTTTCTCCCAAGAATAGTAGGTCATAATATATTTCAAGGAAAATCCATGGTTGGAACAATGACTACTGCAAAATTATGTTGCATTCAATGATGCAACATGGGATTCAATATAAAAATTGTAATATTGTTAGCTTAGCAATTTAACTTACATATTTGTAATAAATGTTTTTGTAACTAGAAATAAGCTACAAATAATATGTAGAGATTATTTGTACAATAAAAAAAAAACACTAAAGAAGCTTGCACAAATTTTCTGGTAAGGAGGAGATTGTTTTTGAAAGTTTTGAAGAGTTTGAACTTCACAATAATTCTCTTTCCAAGGGTAAAGCCATTCTACCAGTCAAATGAGAGACTTAAAAAGGCTTATCATGTTTTTAAACTAAGGTGAAATTTCAAGTTGATTGGATGAGGTTATCCAAGTCTAAACCACACACGCATTGCCTATATAAAGGTTGTTGACATATATACTTGTGTATTAATTTTTGAGAGCTTTATTCAGTCTATTCCGGGACATTGTTATATGGTAGTTTATCTTAGATATCCTAAGTTTTATTGGAGAAGTTTATTCACTTGTATGTGAGTATATTTTCGGAGAGTGAGTGCAAATAATTGTACACCTGTGAGGTTGCTTTTACATTTTGTTATTGGGTAGTTAGGGCTTAAAACATTAGGTGTATTGTGAAAGTTGTTTAGTGGATTCATTCTTTAAGCAAGATTTTGTAGAATTATTATTCAAACAATATAAATAATTTTGGTTTCCAACTTTATTTTATTGTTTTGTTACAAATTGTTTCAAAGTTTCGTTCAATGAAGTGTTGTAACAACTCCTTCAACATAAAAATGCAACACATGCAAACCAGTGTGCAATTTCATGCACATGATTCCTTAATTTACACAATTGATTGACTAATTATCGATGAGCTGATGTTCAAACTTTCAAAGCATCTATTTTTGTAGCCATGAGAGTAGTAAATATTTTTCATTTAAAAATTATTCTCGAAGGAATAAGCGGTTATAGGACCACAAACAGTCGAGAAAGACCCTAAACCCACAAAAAATCAAGAGAAAAAAGGCCAAAACTTGCTTAATAAAAAGGATCATAGATAGTCAAGTGGAGAAAAACCACAAAATGTCTAGCGAAGCAACATTCAGCCCCTTTGTAAGCTAACCAACGGGTAAAACCATCTACATCCTAAGAAAAGAAATCAAGGAAAAGCAGATAGCTTAGAATGCCCAAATCACAACCCATTTTTAGCTTGGAAAGCATGAACTCTCGGCCAAAGATAAGAGTCGAAAAGCAACATTAAAGCACAAGGAGCACAAGCAAGGGAGGAAATTAGCCAAGATCAAGGCAACAATTACTAGCATAAGGAAACCCCACATCAAAAAAAAGATTTAAATAGCAAATCCCCAACTCTCCCAGTCAAGCCAAACAATATCGGTAGAAGACAACAGAAGCAATCACCAATGCCTATTCACAAGCTCATTGCGGGGCTTAACAAAATGATGGACTTAGTTTCCCTGAAGATCCAATCTGTAACCCCCTTAACCCGTATCCGCCGTTGGAACAGGGTTACGGAGCGTTACCCTGCCATTTTCCTGCACAAATACTTACAAGTATAATCCAACCAATTACAAGTATAATTGAAGCCAATTTCTATCATCTAAATTGATACATTTCATTATGTATATATATTGAATGACTTACTTTTATATAACTTACATATTGTGTAAAATTAGATATTTATAATTATCATTTAGTTATTGTAATAACTCAGCCATAACATATATCAAACATAAGTTTATTAGCCATTCCAATGGCTAAATTTCATCCATCACTTACATACCATCATTTAATTTAGTTAGCCTATACATGTCATTATCAAAACAAGATTATTATTTATACCAAAATAACAGGTTGATAGTGTGATGATTTGCTCCGACCGATCTCCACCCTTCACGAGCTTTGAGCACTATAAAACAGGGAAATTAAAACCTAATAAGCGTATTATGCTTAGTAAGCTCGTATAATAGAAATTAAACTTACCCATTACATTCAATATATTAACCATATAATACGTAATTTTAATCAACTTATCAATTTACCTATTCACGCACGCTCAACCAACATGTTAGTCACAAATATACCAATATACATAGATAAGCTCATCATGCCATATTCATATTCCATCTCATGCTTCTTATGTCATATATATATTTTGTCCGTTGAATTATTCAATGTCCCATGAATATTTCAAGTAGTACACTCGATGTGTACAATTCCATTATTCGTCAATTCATGTACAGTAGTACCTTATAGGTACACTCTCAAGCCACATATCATATAGTAGAATTACTAGTCCAGGCTAAATTCTAGCTGTAACATATACTCTACGGGCTTTGTCGGATTACCAGTCCAGGCTAAATCCTTTATATGACAAAGAATTCCCTATAGAGTCAAATCTGAATTACCAGTCCAGGCTAAATCCAGTCAATTAGGATTACCCGTCTAGGCTAAATCCTTTTCTGCAACACATGCAGAATCCCATTTTACATAGGAAATCACCTATCCATCGGAATTCAGTATTCAAACGAAACTTTGTCCCTTTTTAATTTATATTAAGCATAAATATTCCTCATATTCATAATTTCCAAACATTATTTACATACGATACCACATATCATGTTTCATACAATTCAATATTCAAAACTACATATTTTCATTCTCATTTAAGTTATACGAACTTACCTCGATATTTGATCATATTTGAAATGCTACTAATCCGAAACTTTATCTTTTCCTCGGTCTTTCTCTTTGTTTGGTATTTCCGGATCTATATAAATGAATTTAATCATCAATTCAATACATTTCATATTCAATTGAACTCAATTTATATTATAGGCAAAAGTACCATTTTGCCCCTATACTTTTGATTAATTCCAATTTCGTCCTTAGGCTCGAAAATTGAAATTTATGCAATTTAACCCTTATTCCAAGCCTATCCAAAATTCTAATATAACTTTTACATCACATGTATTTTCTAAATTTCAGAATTTTTCATGGGTTTTACCATTTTCAATTTAGTCCCTAAATCAAATTTCCATCAAATTCCACTTTGTAAAAGTTGTTTATCTATCAACAACCTTTCATTTTCTACCATAAACTTCTAAATTTCAGCATATTCATCCATGGAAAATTTTCTACACTTTGATATCTTTTCAAATTAACCCCCCAAATAGATAAATTAGACTTTCCTGGTTTCAAAAATATAAAAATTACTAAAAACGGGACATGAAAACTTACCAATTTATGCCTTGAAAGCTTGTTTTCTCTTTCCTAGGGTTTCCATGGAAATATTTAGGGTAGATGATATTAAAATAAGATGATATTCTATTTAATTAGTTATCATCTTTTAATTTTTCCCATTTCCAATTTAGTCCTTGGCCTTTTCTAATTTTTCCATGGATGATTCACCAAAAATATCTACATATTTTTCCTCAATTGTCTAATTACAATATAAGGACATCCCTTTTAAATTCCATAGCTATCTAACCTTTATAGCTACTAGAATTCAAATTTGATAGTCCTTTCTACAATTAAGCACATAGTTGATAAAATTTTCTTATCAAAATTCTCATGCAACCTTTCTACCAAATTACTAATCATTTCATATTATTAAAATATTTTACTTTTTGGCTCGAATTTGTGGTTACGAAACCACTATTCCGACTTCACTGAAATTGGGCTGTTACACAATCACTCAAGTAAGATCTAGACAAATTCTAGTGAAGATGAACTTGATCGTACAAGAGTTCCTAACTAATGGGCTTAACAAGCTTCAAGGAGATAAGATTGAGCTTAAAGAAAATCTTGATTTTGATTCCTGGGAATATTCATTTAATACTAAGAATCTTAGTATTCATTTAATACTAAGAATCTTAGATACGTACATGCTAGGATGACTTTATCAAGCGTCAACAATTGATTAAATATGCACGAAGGGGGAGAAATTAATTTAATTCAATTCATTGAAATTGTCAATTTTTTACTCTAGAAAATTGGTTGCTTGTTATTCATTTTTGGATGGGACCCAAGCATTTTCGAGTTGAGATTTCTTCTTATCAATGAAAGATATATCTCTTAACTTTGAACACACTTTGAATCACCTGATTTCGAGTTCAGGAGCTCAAGTTATGGTCATTTTAGTGAAGATTGCACTAGCAAAATATCTAGAGGGGATTATTACAGGAATTTCATGTTTTGGGCCTTGATTTGTGTATAATCATATTGGGTTTGATTTTAAGGCTTAATTTTGATTATATATTAGCCAAGTATTTTATTTATTAAGTTTTATATTTTCAAAAGTTTAATTAAATTAGAAGTTTGTTTTTCATTCAATTTCTAGCCTACATAAAGGCACTTTTTGTTGGAATGCTGGTACTGTTGGAAAAAAAATCAGGTTTGAAAGTAGTTTTCTTATACAGCGGAAAGTAAAAATTTTGAAAACCAACCCGATTTGTGATATTTATACCAATAAACCCTAGATTGAAATCGTACCTGTGTTTTCAGATAGACGAATCCTTGTCGTTCTCGGCTTTCAACTTAACGATCTTCTCTGTTATTCTTGTACCACAAATTGCCTCGAGTGTGGGATCGATCAAATCGAATCAAACACAAAAGCGAGAAATAATTTTCTTTTCTTTTAGGGTGAAAGTAAAAATTCTTTTCTCAAATAGGAATTGGTAGAATTGTTATTCCGAAAAAATATATTTAATAGTTGAGAATAAATTCTCTCTATTTTTCGGTAGAGTAAAAAAATCTTAAAGTAAACACTTCATACTTAGAGTAGGATTAGGGTGGACGACACACCTCTAGTATTCCTACTAGGGTTGTCGCCCCTTCATATTCCATTAGGGGACTTTGGGCCTCTCTCACATCGGGTCCAATTACAAGTACTTCTTGGATTTTTCGACCTAGTACTTTGCACAAGGAAGAAGTCAAGGCTCACATACCATAAGCGTGGTTTCACATATGGTACCTTAGCCTGTGTACTGGAGTTTAAATGTAGTATATCAAACCACTCACCTTAGCAACCATTGCTTCAACTACTATACTCAAGTAAGCTTCTATTTGCCTTTGTCCATGGTTGTAGAGGCTCTCAAATGAATTGGCACTGTTCATACACATCAAACACATTCAAAGGCATTACTAACATCAACAAACACCATTAAATCATTCCATAATCGAAGATCAAAGCCTATTAACCTCTATACCTAAAATTTATCTAGTTTTGTCGAAATAAGTGTTTAACCACTCAAATCTCACTTCTAAGCTTAAATTTCAACTTCAAGCATCCTAAATATCATCTAATTACAAATCTAAACCATCAATTTTACCTAATTTCACCGATTTCATTTTTCCAGAAAAATCAAGCTTATGTGATCCTTTAAAAAAGGGAAAATATTCAATTTGCTTAAATTCATTAATGGTTTGTTAAATTAAGATCAAACACCTTTTAATTAGATCAAAATGAGTTAGAAATCACTTTAAAACCAAAGCTTAGCCAAGAAATACGATGTTTACCATTTTCAAGCCAAAAATCAACTTAAAATCAAGTGATATATTGATATCTTGATTAAATCATTTAAATCTCGAATTGAAATAACAATTCACTTAATTTAATCATAAAAAGTTAGAATCTCACCTCAATTTTGCAAAATCGATGAGTTATAGAGCTAATTCGAGCTAAAACGTGTGAAGATCTCTTGAGGATTTTAAGGATGAAAACATGAGTTTTCTTCAAAATTGAAAAGAGATTTTGTGTTTAGAGAGCTTAGGAATAAAAAAGGATTAACTAATTTTAGAAGAAAAGTTTTGATTTGTTGTTTGGCAAATTTTTGAAGAAGATGAAGAATAGGAGGGAAGGAGAAATAGGGGTTGTTAGCCCATTTAACCACCTCCAGTTTCTTCCTTTTTGCAATAGGCCCTTACTTTTCAATTAAAACCAATTACAAAATTATTTTCAAATCAAACCTCGTTTTTAAAAAAAATCCTTCTTCATCAAATTAATTCCCGAACACCTAATTTTAATTTACTAACCTAAAACTATTAATTCTAATTATTCTAATATTTTATTTAATTAATTCGTAATTATTTAATTATATAATCTAATTACGATTTTTAGTTCACTAACCTCGATTTATTTAATAGATTCTCCTAACTCGATTTTCGGGATATGACAATGGTCACATTTTTCATTTCCGTATCATGTAATCAATCGTACTTTCATACTTGTATTATTATTATTATTATTAGTCATCCACCACATAATATTTCAATTCAATCCATCACTAGCCATGTATGCCAAATTCATTAGTATTTCATTTATAGTCGAACTACGTGTATATATATATATATCAAATTAAAAACAATCATACATAAAACACAAAGGGAGATAGTAAGTTTTATATGAATTTACTTGTTCAAAATATGAAATGAGTGGATATTTTAGGGATTAATCCACAATTTTAGTTTTTCCTTTATTAGCTCCACTTTGATCAAATCTTGATCTATACAATTAATTCATATAACCAATCAATACCAAACATTTTCATAATATGTCATGATATGCATGATCCTATATAAATCCATTTTTATTCCCCTCATATTTACATTTTATTCAATTTAGTCCCTGAACTAGAGATAAGCATAACTTTCAATTCCTAGTTTTTGATTAAAATTTGATTTCATATATTCTCATTAGGGACATTATGCTTCCTATTCCTAACATGTTTTCATGAAAATTTTTACATTTATTCAATTTGGTCCCTCATGTAACAAACTTAACAAACAAGCTAAATTAAATTTATAATTTAGTCATTTTCATAATCCAAGATTAATTCCTATCCATTTCAAGCCTAATTATTCAAATAATCAACAATGGCAACTTATTAAAACTTTAAGAATTTCACAAATTGGTACATGAGCTAGCTAAATCAAGCTCCCATGAACATAAATCTATAGAAATTACAAGAAAATAGTTTGATTTCTATACCTAATTGAATGGTCGAATTTTAAAAATAGAATTTTAGGTTTTCTCTCTTTAATGGACGACAAAGAGAAATGGAGGAGGAAGATGACACTTTCCATCCACTAATGTAACATCCTCGATTATAACCTATGCATTAGTATGTCTTATGTGTTATGGATGTGATGTGTGCATTTTTAGAAACTTGGAAATGTAAGGAAATGACTTGGAAATGTAAGGAAATGTCTTGTCTTGGAAATGTAAGGAAATGACTTGGAAATGGAAGGAAATGTCTTGTCTTGAAATGTAAGAAATGACTTGGAAATGTAAGGAAATGTCTTCCTTGAAATGTAAGGAAATGACTTGGAAATGGAAGGAAATGTCTTGTCTTGGAAATGTAAGGAAATGACTTGGAAATGTAAGGAAATGTCTTGTGAAACACCCCACACCCGGCCCACGAGCCTGGATCGGATCTGGTATGTTCCTCGAAATAAACCGGTTAAAAATCCTTTTGTTCCTTCGGAAAATAGTGTGTTTTTAAAGGAAATATTGTTTTGGGTTGGGCTTGAGTCAAAAACCCATTTATCTTATTTTAAAAATCCAATTAGTGAAGGTGACAAAACAATTAGAGTTTATTTGTAAAGAAATAAATTTTACTTAACTTTAATTGAAAATAATTCGTAACATAGTAATTAAAAATAAAAGTAAAGAAATGTAACTTATGGCCTTATTACATCAAGTAAAATCCCAAAATAAAATTCTAAAATACTTAAATAAAATTAAATATCCATATTGAATAAAACTTCAAGCTGAGCATGGCCATCCCTAAGCTTCACGAACCCAGTCCATTATTGATTGTCACCAAAAAATAGTCCCACAATGGGGTGAGTCAACAGACTCAATGTGTACACAACACTAAAATTCAATAGATCAGGCATACATTTTCATATCAAATACTTATTCATATAACAGATACAAGTGATGATGCAACCCAAACCCAAACCTAGGTGCCATCCACTACACATCCCCGTGCCAACCTCGCACACACAGTGGGGACTATTAAGTCAACCTCCATCCATCCACACACCCATCGAAGGCGATCATTGCGATCGACGTGCTCATCGCCCATATAAAATTTGTGGCATAGCCACTGAGATAATTGTGTCATGAGACACCACATTCGAATAATGTAACCGAAGTTACCACATTCAGATAATGTGACCGAAGTCACCACATTCAGATAGTGAGACCGAAGTCACCACATTCACTTCCCCTTTTTCATATAACCTGAATGCCCCAAATTATTCATATTATACATATCATGCTTAAATTCACATTCATGTCACTTTTCACATGTTAAAAATATAACATATTTTGTAATCCTAGTAGGAGTAGGAAACGTACCTGAGTACTTTGTATCACAATAAGGTACCTTAGCCATATTCACATTCTTATTCATTCTTATACATACTTATATTAAATGTTGCCATAAATCGTATTAAAAGTTAGTGTGGGGTACACACCTGATTCGCTTAGCAAATTCCTTGAGATCTCGAAAAGCTTGATCTAATGCTTAGATCCTTAATCCCTACATTTGATTAATCACTTACTACTTTAATAAAAAGCCATTCGGCCACAAATCCAAATCCTAGTAGGATTAGTATTCTTAAAACTTACCTTGTTGCCGATTGACTTAAGAATCAAGTCCCGAAAACTTGTATTCTTCCCCTTTGAAATCGGCTAATCACTAGATCCCTTGAACCGGTTAGTTTTCGGCTTAAAACACATAAAAATAGATCTAACTACTAAAATAGGCCTTGGCCGAATATTCATAGTCACTTACCTTAAGGATCTTAAATCCCGAAATTATCCCTTGGTTATAGCTTCTGTCGAAATCCCTAAAACCACATGTTAGATCAACTTCTAACCTTTAATCACAATCAATGGCCCTTGGCCGAATGTCAGATCCTGAAGATCTTTTCCTTTATAGTCGACTATGGCAAAAATCCCGAAAGAATCCTTCCAAATTTCGGCAAATAAGAATATTGATGGGATTAGTCCTAGATTTCACAAATCTAAAAGAAAAGAATAGAAATCAAAACTTGTTCTTACCCTTTCTTGAAGAAATCGACAAAGACCTATGCTTGAAGCCCTCAAAGATTTGGCTTTTGATGGATTGGAAAGAAAAGAAATTGGCTAATGGTGATATCTTGAATTTTCGGCTTTGGCTAACAAAAAGAAGAAGAACAAATGCTCTAGGAAATTCGCAGAGAGAAGGGTTGAGAGAAAGAATGATGAATGGCCCTTTTTCCTTATATAGCCGAATTTACTAACTTAGAATCCCTTACTTGGCCATCACTCTTCTATTTTGATAGCATTATCTCTTTAATTATCTCCTAAAATAAAAGATAATTCAGCAACTATCCTTACTTAGCCGAAATTGTTAAACTCAAAGTCCCTTACTTGGCCATCACTTCTCCCTTATTTTCCTAATTAAAGAATAATTTCTCATTTACCTCTTGATAATAATCTAAAATAAATCCATTATTTATCCCTTATTTATCCACTATTTATCTCTTAAAAATAAAAGAATAAAGGCTCCTAAATTATAGCCTTGTGCCATCCACCTCACTTCTTCTGGAAGCAAAATAAAATTTCTTTTATTTGGTTTCCCTGTGACTCGAACTCAGGCCCAATCCCCTTGCATGTGGCGCCATTTCCAGAGGCCCTAAGTGGCATCTCCAGGCCACTTTTCCAAGCCTGTTTGCGTGTCAAATTTCACATACTTTTTCTCTTAAGGCCACCTTGTCTTAATTTCCTCTTTTAAACTTTAAAACTCGACAATTTTAAGTCATTTCTAAGTTTCCAAAAATTTTTGTTCGGCTCTTTAAACTTGACATTTCCTTACATTTTCAAGTTTCCAGAAATGTTCACTTTCCACTTTTGAATCATTTCCAAATCATTTCCTTACATTTCCAAGTCATTTCCTTCCATTTCCAAGTCATTTCCTTACATTCTCAAGACAAGACATTTCCTTACATTTCCAAGTCATTTCCTTACATTTCCAAGTTTCCAAAAATGTTCACCATACATTCATAACACATAAGACATGCCATTTCGTATAATTAAATCAAAAATGCATAGGCCCATTTCCAGGATGTTACATCTTGTCTTGGAAATGTAAGGAAATGTCTTAGAAATGTAAGGAAATGCTTTAGAAATGTCAAGTTTAAAGTTTAAAAGAGGGACATGAAGCAAGGTGGTCTTAAGAGAAAATGTATGTGAAATATGACATACAAATAGCCTTGGTAAAATGGCTACAAGGCGCCACTTAAGAGCCTAGCAAGTGACGCCACGTACATAGGCAAATGGGCCAAGGATCGAGTCGCATGGGAAGCAAATAAAAGAATTTTATTTTTGCTACAAGGAGCAGAGAGGTGGACGGCATTAAGGCTCTTAAAAGAGGAGTTTTATTCTCTTTAAAATTCGGCAAATAGATAGATAATGATGGGTTATTATTAGTATTATTTTTATTAAGAGATAAGAGATAATTGATGGATTAAATTCTTTTAATTTGAATATATTGATAATTAAAGAGATAAAGCTATCAAAATAGAAGAGTGATGGCCAAGTAAGGGAGTCTTGGCCTAGTAATTTCGGCAATAAAAGGAAAAGGGAGGCCATTCTGCATTATTTTCTGTTCTTGAAAGCTTCTGCCGAATTCTCTCTACCATTATTCTCTTTTCTCTTAATTTTTGTCAAGCCAAAAACTCAAGAAATCATTGTCGAATTCTTCATCTTTCTTTTCTCACCTTTTTGTCCCATTCTACTTGGGCCGAATCTCTCCCTCCCAAAGGCCCATCTTTGTCGAAATTCTTAGATCAAAATACCTTAGTCGCCGAACCTTTGTAAGTTTCATCTCTTTTCTTTCTCCAAGTCTCAAGGCCGAATCTTTGTATTGCCAGAAATAGGAGCTGTCGACTTCTTCAAGTAAGGATAAGGATCTATTGCTATTATTTTCTTTCTTATTTAAATCGAAATTAAGATTCTAATGCCATCTGTGTCTCTTGGCCGAATCAACAAAGGATCTCTCGGGTTTCTACAACTGTCGACTACAAGGAGGGATATTTCAGGATTCATAAGGATCTAAGGTAAGTACTGTATTCGGCTAAGGGCCAGTTATTAGTATTTAAATGTTAGAGGAGGATCTAACATGTGCCCTGTAGGTTTCGACAACTCCATAGCCAAGAAATCACTTTCGGGATTTGAGAAACCTAAGGTAAGCACATGTGGTATTCGGCCAAGGCCTTATTTGTTGATTAAAGAGTTGTTTCTTATTATCCTAAAAACCGAAAACTAACCTATGAAGAGATCTAGTGTTTGGCTGAATACAAGAAGGAGCATAGCAAAGATTTCGGGACTAGTGAAATCGGCACCAAGGTAAGTTTTGAGTAATAATAATCCTATTGGGATTCGGTTTTATGGCCGAATGGTCTTCATTAAATTTTTAAAGTGATGGCCGAATGTAGGAAGTTAAGGATCTAAGGCAGTAGATCGGATTTCGGGATTCCAGTGAATTGCTAAGTGAATCAGGTGTGTACCCTACACTAATCTTAATAGATTTATGGCTTAAACTTGATATATGTGTTAATATGAAAGTGTAAGAATGTGGCTAAGGTACCATGATATGGTACAAAGTACTCAGGTACGTTTTCTACTCCTACTAGGATTATGAAATATGTTATATTTAACATGTGATAAGTGATAAGAATGTGAAATTTGGCATGTTAATGCATAATATGTATGATATGGGGCATATGGGTTATTGAAAAGAGGAAGTGAATGTGGTGACCTAAGACCACGATATTTGAATGTGGTGACCTAAGACCACGAGATCTGAATGTGGTGACCTAAGACCACGATATCTGAATGTGGTGACCAAAGACCACAATATCTGAGTGTGGTGACCTAAGACCACGAATACTCATAAAGGCGATGAGCACGCCGTCGCAGCGCGGCGCTCTCGATGGTGTGTAGCGGATGGAGGGTTGACTTAGTAGTCCCACTGGTGTGCGATTGGTGCGGGTGATGTGTAGCGGATGGCATCTAGGTTTGGGTTCGGGTTGCATCATTTTTAATTTAATGATATATGAATATGTATGTTATGAAATGCCTGAATTTATTTGGACTTAGTGTTTGTGTACACATTGAGTCTGTTGACTCACCCCGTTGTGGGAACATTTTTCAGGTGATGATCAGTAATGGACCGGGTCGGTAGGGGCTTAAAGGTGGCCATGCTCAGCAAGGAATTTTATTTGGACATTTTATTTTTATTTAAGTATTTTAAATTATTTGGGTTTATTTGATGTAATAAGGCCATAGTTGAACTATTTTACATTTATTTTATTTAATATGTTTACAAATTTTTATCAATTAAAGTTTAAGTAAATTTCTTTTAAACTAAACCCTAAATATTTTGACACCTAAGATAAAGGGATTTCAATATAAGATAACCCTGTTTTCAACTCGAGCCCAACCCACAAACAAACTTTCTTCAAAACACACAGTTTTCCAAAGTAATAAAAGAATTTTGAACCGGTATACATCGAGGAACATACCAGATCCGGTCAAGGCTCGTGGGCCGGGTATGGGGTGTTTCAACTAACTTGGCATATATACCATGATTAAGGTTTAATTAATCTAACTTAACTAATCTAATCATGGTTTAATTTACTTAAACTATTTTTTAATCACACATAATGAAGAATGACCTCATCTTCCACTAATTCATAATGGAAAATGGTTTATCTACCATTTTGGACCTTTGGTTAATCGCTATTTCAATTCCTAAGCCTTTTGTCAATTAAAGCTCTATAGCCATTGAATTTTATGGTTTAGTCCCTTAGCCTTAATTAACTATTAATTTGACAAAATTTCACGACCAGATATTCAATATATTTTTATATTGAATCCTTCAATATTTATTTTATATTTACGGACACGATTAACAGAATTGGCATTCCAAAACCTCATTTTTCAATACCATTGAAAATCGGGTTGTTACAGTAAAAATATGTTATTACAATTATCATTATTCATTATTTAGGGAAACTTTAACTATTTGGTTAATAAATGTACTATTTGGAGTATTTTATTTTGCAAGATTCAATTCTTGTTTTTATCTAAAAGGTTCTTCTTACTTAATCTTGTTCACAATTTTAAGGGAAGTTCTTCAAACTCCAAGCTGCCAAGAACTCATTCTTGGAGGTCGATTAAAGCCATTGATTAAATTTTTTGGGAAGTCTTTCTCAAAGGGTTCAACCGGACACTTATGCATCTATTCATCTCCATTGGTTTATCTATCCCATCTTTCACCTTTCATTTTCATTTTATTTACTTCTTGTTTTTCTTTCTTCTATTCGTTATCATTTGATTAATCATTTTCTTTGTTATTAACTTAGGGTTTGGTCTACAACATCCTAAGTAAGAAAAAATGAGTCTTCTAAAGCTTGAAACATCTGCAACTCTTCTTAGGACTTTTGGGACTTGTGTGGACGCTACGCTTTTATCACCAACCTATAAGCAAACAAAAAACAAGAAAAACTAGAGTTAAGAAAGAATTTAGAGACACCACTCCAATAGAGGGAAGCTAAGCCTCGACAAAAAGAGTCGACTACCTTGTGCGACAACTTTCTCTCAAGCCAAACATTGGCAAGAAAAAAAAAAGAAAACAATTAAAAGAAAAGAAAAAGAAAAAGTGAATGATGCCATCACATAAGGGGTCGAAAGGAGAGGAGGAAGCCAATTGCTAGCCGTAAGACCATTGCATAGCCAACTGAAGGTAAGAAAAGAGAAGCTTATAGGAGAATGAGAGGGAACTTTACAAGAGAAAGAGAGATTTTTTGTGCCATATTTAAGAGTAGATAATCAATTTCTTAGGAATTTTCGAGCAAAAGTATAACAAATGTAATATTAATTATATTAAAAAAGACTATTTATCGTGGTTTAGTCCTTTTTGTTCTTATACCAGCTAAGCTAAAGACTTAATGATTATGTGGCCTATAAACTCCAAATTACCAACAATTAGAAGGAATGAATTGACTATCATGAGGCATTTTCCTTATGTAAAGCATTCTTACATTAGAATTATGCTAACCTTGGTAGCACAATTGGACTTAGAGATAGCTCAGGTTGATGTAAATATGGCTTTCTTACATGGTGATTGAGAAAAGGAAATTTGCATGACTCAACTAGAAGATACAAGGTTAATAATAGACAAAATTGAGTTTGTAAGTTGAACAAATCTCTCTATGTGGGTTGAAGCAATCTCCAAGGTATAATATAAGCGATTTGATAGCTTTATGAGAGGGCATGATGGGCGTCGAAACCACCAAAAATAATTCCTAATAAAATAACTCTAAATAGTAGTAAAGAGTGGTAGTAGGGTCGAGTCCATAGGGATTGGATGTCGTAATCAACTTCTGTGTATACTTATGAATAGAATATTCATTGTGACAAGGGTCGTGGCAAGAGTCGTGCCCACGACTCCAAACGTACTTGCAACAAAAATAAATAAGTAAATCGGGGGAGGGTTTGAGAATGTTTAAAAAAGTAACTAATCTAATCAGCTTAAATAAACAATTGATGAATATTAAAAATAAATGTAAATTGGAAATAAATTTAGAATTTTGCAAATAGAAATAATAAGCCTTAGCCTTAGACTCGATAAATTTGTATCAAGAATCGATCCTCGAAAATTAATATTCTCCTCCAAACGATAAGTTGGTTATAGCAGTTAAGAACGTCCTAACAACCAATTCTTCCTCTCATAGCTGGTTCTGGTACGACATGAAAACCAACCCTTACCAATTATCTAACCGAGATACATGCGTTCCCGATTCAAGATTCCGGTAACTTTGGGTTCTGAAGAACCCAACTCGAATCAACGACCCAACCGCGTAGGTCATTTAAACCCAATCACTTTTTCCTTGATTTGTTTTCGAAGATCCGAATACAGCACGGCCGACTCATTTCTCCAACTGTAAGCAAACACGACTCCAACCCAACGTGCACTTTGACTTGAAATCGAGTTTAACCTTAAGGGATGATTGATCTATCTCGATACTTAGGAAAAAATGAATACCGATTGGATGGATTTTTAGCACGAATTCGTATCTCACGATTCCCGACCGGAAAGAACACCGGCCTAAGGTTAAGATGAAATTTAATGAAGCATGAAATTATTCATACTTTGTAAATTTTGGAACGTGGTTTGATGATTATGGTGAAGAATGGGAAAGAAAGGACTTGGAAAGGAATTAACCCCATTTTGTAAAAGTAAGAAAAATGCAAAGGAAAGTAGCAGTATCTCACGTCAATTTGAAAGACAAAATAGAATAATCCAATTCCAAATTAAAGTAGGAAAACAGAATTAATTGATGATTTCCAAAGAACACTAAGGCCCTATTTCTATACATAAAATTTACTATATTTGGCCTTAACTAATTTGACATAAAATCAAAATAAAATCAAAAATAAAATAAATAAAAGTAGAATAAATATGAATCTTTCTATTTTTGGCTTTTACAAAGTCAAAAATTCTGCTGAGTCATTGGATTTTGATGGGCTCTAAACCAACTAATATTTCGATGAAGGCAAGCGCACCTATCGAACAGTAGTATAGCTATGATGAGTTCGGAATATCGTATCCTCAAGGGCTAAAATATCTAGTAATAACTATCTTTTTATTATTTAGCCTAATAATTAATGGGATTTGTTTTTAATCTAAAATGTAACTAACTAATTTACTATGAACGCGACAGAGAGTGAAGAAAGTAATAAACCAATGAATTAAGACAATACCCAAGGAAGAATCCACCTAGACTTCACTTATTATTCTGACTCTGAATTAAATGATTTATTCACTTGCCTTGATCCGTAGAAATCCCTAACTTATGTTATTATCTCTTTCGAGACTAAAAACAACTGACTCTAGGTTGATTAATTGAAATCTTTTTCTAATTAAAACCCATATCATTCGCATTAACTCAATTTATGGATTCCCTTATTAGATTTGACTCTAATTCGGCAGATTTATGTCGTCCTATTTCTAGGGTTACAATCAACTCTGCTTAATTATGCTAGATCTACTCTTAAACAGGGACTTTTGCTCCATTGAATAAGCACATTAAACTTGAATTAATATCCTGAAAATATTGAAGCAAGGGTTAAGAACACATAATTAAGAATAAGAAGAAGTATTTATCATGTAATTCAGATAATTAAATAATAAGATTCATCATAGGTTTTATCCTCCCTAGGTATTTATGGAGTTTAGTTCATAACGTAAAAGGAAAACATCTCAGAATAAAGAAAACAACAAGACATAAAGAACCCAAAAACTTCTTAGGAAAATTTATGGAGATCTTCAATCTTGAATGAGATCCTGCTTCTGAATTGATTCCGACGGCTTCCTTTAAGTAATTTCTTCGTTCTACTCTACGTCCCCCTTTAGGCCCTCTTCTAGTGTGTGTTTATGGACTTTAGAATGCTCAAAAAACCTAAAAATTGGGTTTTTTCGCGTAACAGGGAAGCAGGGTGTGAAATCAACACGGGCTGGCACATGGGCATGTGCCCAGCCCATGTGGATCTTGAAAACTCAGATTTTGGCCCCTTTTTTACTTATTTTGCTCCCAAATGCCCTCCTAAGTATAGAAACATGAATTTAAGGGATTAGGAGCATCAAATTCACTAAGTCTCATCATAAATCATCCAAAAATATGCCAAGCATGGAATTAAAATATGTTACATTTATGGTTTATCAGCTTTTCTCCACATTTTTAATTTTGCCTCATTTTACTGATTTTGTTTCAATTTGGTCCTTTTCTGCTTGTATTTGTCTCTTAGCGTTCCAATTGCGTCCCTAACAAGATTAAAACATAAAAGTACTAATATAGAAGGGATCAATTCAGAAATAAACCAAATTAAACACAAAATAACATGCAAATTAATATGTTATCAAATCCCCCTACTTAGCTCATGCTCCCCCTCAAGCATATTGTTCCTTCAAACATTAGAAATTATTCTACGATTTATTACAAATCGAGCCTCCTTTCCACATCCATAACCAATGCAAACAACATAAGAAAAAATAAACAAATGCTCAGAATATATAGTTTAATCAACAAGTGTCATAAAATTGAAATATGTGAACTAAATAATTTCACTAAATTGAGTTTGAATCCAAAATTTGCAATGCATTATTAATTTAAAATAATTTTTCAGACATGGTCAAACCTATTTACGCGAACTAGGATGACAACCCAAGCACCCTATCCCGGTTACTCAGTTCAAACAGTCTTTTTTTTAGGCTCGATTAGCGGAATGTTTGCAAGTTATCGACTTGTCACTCGAACCTTTTTACGCGAGATAAAATGACAACCCAAGCACCCTATCTCGGTTACTCAATTTGGTCACATTTTCGAAACTTTCACTCATAACTTGAGCTTTTATTTAGTTATTCATTTTATTTATTTATGTACAAGCAAATATTTTTTTCAAACAATTAATTTATATGAAAAGTCTAGTTACATAGTTGTAACAGCCCGGTTTAGACTCTAGTTGGAATAGTAGTTTTGAGACCACAAATCCTAGGTCGAAAAAATATTTTAATATGATTTTTGGTGTTTATAATATGTGAATTAGCATGTGTGAAAAGTTGGTGTGAAAATTTTATCGTTTGTGTGTCGAATTAAGAAAAAGGACTTAATCGCATAAAATGTAAAAGCTGTGTGCTGATTGTTAAAGTATCTATTTGGCATGGCTTATTAAATGAGAAGTCCTTATGTGGTAAATAGCCCTTTGATAGTGGAGATGGGCAAAAATGACCATTAAATGAATGAAATAAAAATGTTTTAACAAAGGGCAAAATGGTAAACTATGTGTTAAGTTAATATTAATAAACAAACATGCAATTAATGACATTAGTTTTCATCCTGTTCCACCGAAAATTGAAAATAAAATACCAAAGGTTTGAGCTTTTAACATTCGGCCAAAGTCTAAGCTTCAATCGGGTAAGTGTTTTTGATCCGTTTTTGATAATTTCTACGTTTTTGTAATCGTTGCTTTGTGTTCTATCAAGCCCATGTCTTAATTTTAGAATTTGATAAAAATTTTGAGATGTGCCATCGATGAATATGAGAGCTTTGTGTTGATAGTTGGTGAAATATGAAAGCTTAGTGTTGGGTTAACATAGTTTGCATTTGGATTTTTGATGAAATTGAGTAATTTGTACTAAATTGTGAAAATAATATTTTGAGGGACTAAAATGTGAAATAATGAAATATATGGGCTTGTATTAGCATGGGGAAAATTCGGCTAAGCTTATGTGTTTAGAAATTTTGTGTATTTTGTGATTTGATGAATTAGGGACTAAAGTGTCGAAATGTGAAAATGTGAGGGCTATTTTGTAAAATGCTTTAAATATGTGTGTGTGGACTAAATTGAATGAATTGGTGATTGAATAAGTTAAATTTGAAAATGTATAGACCAAGAAAGGAGAAATTTGGATCGAGATCGAGGCAAAGATAAAGTACTCGACTGATCGGCTAGTTTTGATATTTCGACGTCCAAGGTAAGTTTGGATATAGTACAAGTTGTTAATTTATTATCTATGTGATGGGAATTGAATGATAGATATTGAATTTAGAAATGTAATATATGAGATTGAGAAATGAGGCACTAAGTGTGCGAAAATAAATTGAGACAGAGTTGAATGGCACTGTGTGTGCGAAGTAATGGAAGCTTCTGCTTTTATGATTGGCACTGTGTGTGCGATACCAAATTAAGTTTGGTTTTCTATCGAGGAACTAAGTGTACGATTGAGTTGAAAAGATATCGAGCAGTGAATGAGATATGGTATCGAGCATCTAATAACAAGTACGTTTCTTAACTAAGTGTTGGAAAAGGTATGTTTGAACCTATGTGGTTGATGTTATAGTTTTAAAGATTGAATGAATGTATATTTGAGCATCTGGTTGAGGATGATAATGTGCTTAATCGTGTATCTATCTATGTGATGGTTTAATTATATATATTGGTGTTGCATTATTGAGTGGTATGTATTATATTACGAACTTACTAAGCTTTGAAAGCTTCTCATCAGCGATTTGTTTCTCTGCTTTTACTGATTATCGATAAAGCTAGCTCGAGATCCGGGAATCGTCAGCATCTCCATCACACTATTGGCTATCTAATTTGGTACTTTTGAAAGATGTACATATTTGGTATATGGCATGTATAGGCTAGAAGTTATGGTATGTTTTGGTAATGTTTGATCTTGCCATGTGATATGGCTAGATGGTTAAATGTTGATGATGCATATATGTGGGCTGTGAAATTGATGAATGAATTATGAAATAGTGAGAATGGAAATGGTATGTTTTATAGTTGAATTGGTTGATGAGAATGATGGATAAAATATGAACTTATGGTATGGATTGCATAATGCTTGTTTTATATATTTGGAGGAGTACATTTGATACTTTGGATGGACTTATTTGTGATGATATTGAGTATAGAAATAAATGATGTTGATGATGATTGTTTGATGCATATAATGGTATGTTTTGGTTGCCAATTGGGGTATAAATGCATGAGGTTTGATGCTTGTAGGTGATTTCAAAGTGTGGATAGCATTTTGGCCGTGAAAATGGTCTATAATTGCCCACACGGTTGAGCACATGGGCGTATGGCTCGACCGTATCTTTCGAGGTTGTGTTATAATACAAGTCAGACTCGACAATGGGCAAGACACACGGGCGTGTGACTGGCCGTCTGGATCAAGTCAGTAGCGACCACGAACTGGACACACGGGCGTGTGACTGGCCGTGTGGATCAAGTCAGTGTTGACCACGGGTGAGGCACACGGGCATGTCTCAGGCCGTGTGAACAAGTCACTATGTATGCCCTATTTTGCCATGGCTTGGATGCACGGGCGTATCAGAAGCTGTGTGACACGGCCTACCTACACGGGCGTGTGACCTCTGTAACTTAGAAAAATGTTTAAATTTTGACAATTTTCGTATGTGTTCGGTATAGTCTCGACCCCTTTTTTGCATGTGATTAAGGTCTTGTAGACCTCATTAAGGGACTCATTCAATATGAATTGTCATGTTTGGATGTGGAATGATATGGAATGTTCAGAAATGATTGGTAATGCCTCTTAACCCTAGTCCGGCGATGGTTACGGGTTAGGGTTGTTACATATATCAACCTTAAAACACAAATGTCGACTAATCTAGATACTTGAACACTTTTATTTAAAATTTTCCCAATTGACCAAATTGAATAAGTAATGAGATTTAGAGGCTCAATGCCAGAATAAACTATTAAATTATTCTAGCATAAGATTGAACACATGCAAAAGAGAGACATGCAGCAAAAATCATGCATATTCATCATCAATTTCAACCCCCTACTTAAACTTTGCTTGTCCTCAAGCATGTGTCATATGAGATAAAAAATAGCAGCTCAAATAACAGGTAAAAAGAAAAGTTCAGAATACTCCCCATGTGTCTTTTAACGATTTTGTTGGTGTTGGGGGTAACGACTTTGCAGGATGTCAAGGATTGTGGGGACTTGATTTTCCATTGTTCCAAGTTGAGCTTTGATCCAGCTTAAATGTGCCTCCACAGATAGAGGTTGTTCCTCTGGCTCTCTAGTATTGATGTGTGGACGTTGGCGAAAAACCGTATTTTCGCGAGTAGTCCGTGTACCTGGAGGAACAAAATAACACAAAGTAGAGGTGCCAGCAAGCAATCCCATAGAATCCAAACAATATTTATCTAAGCTGTCAATACTATATGCACATGTTAAGGACGAGAAATCAATTTTAGAGGGAAAAAGTCGAGAGGTTAAATTCATAATATATGACCTAAGTATTAGTGGAAAATTACATCGTGAAACAGCATGAAAAATTTCGTACAAACCAATATCCTAAATTAACTTTAAAACCAGAATGCATACACCACAAAAAGAACAGGTCAATTTTAGTTAGAACAGATGACGAATCATTTATACCTGGAAAACTAAAGGCTAAAAATCGGTGAACATATCTTAAAGTCTGTTCATGCACCAGTAAGTCTTTTGTGGTCTTCGGATTATAAAGTTGATTAGAATGAGTTAAAACACAATAAGCGTCTTGAGCATCAAAGTTACTTGGAATATCTAACAGAGCAGTATGATAGGAATCAGATTGAATATTATTAGGGTCGACGAAACCCATGGCAATGTTAAATTCAAAAATCGACATCCGAAAGTCCTTACCAAGCAAACGAAAATAGATAATGTTTTGTGTTTCAACAGTGCGTAATGCATTAATATTGAAGCTAAATGTAGTGTAGAATTATGCATTACAGGAAATATTAGCAAATGAATTCCAACCAATAGCATCAAAGTAGCCAATCACAGCATCGCGAATATTTAACATATTAATAGTAGAAAGATTGATTTGCTTATAGACCGGGAGCAGACGTTGTCGTATGTCGTCTTATCTTGCGCGATGCTCCCGAGGTCAAAAAGTCTAAAAATCCTCATAATCGACCTTTAGTAGGAATAATGTTTGCACGACCTCATCTATTGCGTTGACCGTCTTGTGATGGTCGAACATATTTTTTAAGCAAGTCGGGTGGACTTGAATTTCCAGCAGCGTCAGTACTGCTGTTTGGGGGTGTTGCTGACTCGTTAGTCGGTCGTTGATGAGCTTGAGTGGTAGACGATCGTATTCGATGTTGTGGGACACGTTCGTTCGCATTAGAGGGACCTTCGAGATTGTCGTTAGAAGTCCCGGCTTCCTCCGAGTAACCTACATTATACGTTAGTAAAGGTAAATCTGGCTGAGGATTAAGAATCAACCTTTCAAGGGTAGCGGGCTACAGTTCAAGTGTTCTATTTCAACCGGAGTCAGACTTCATCGGTGATGAGTTCTCGTTGGGGCGGTCGTTCGGATTGGAGGAGATAGAGAAGGCTCGGAGTTGTCATCGGCTATATCGACAACTGGAGGCACTAAAAATTGATGTCGATTTCGGTTGAGTGAAGCCGAGATACTTTTTACTGTTTGGTTCCGAGTTCGAACCATTACTTCCGTGTAGTCATCACGAATAATCGGCTCTGCTGGCTACGGTGGCGGTGGCGAAAGTGACGGCATGGTTTGGACTGATTTTTGAAGGGTGATGGCGGAGGTTTCAGTTTTGGCGTCGGTTAAGGTGGTGGGAGGTTGGTTTGAGTGTTTGGTGATGGAGAAAAAGAAAAGAAATAGAGGAGATGGTGCATAGGGAGGGGAGGAGCGGCGGCGCACGAGTGAGGGCTTTGATGGGTAATGGCGATGCGACGTGGTGGGGAGGGCATTGTTCGATAGTGATGCGACGGTAGAGAAGGCCAGTGAATGGTGGTTGTGGGTGGAGGGGAAAAAAGAGAAAGAAAAAAAAAGAAAATGGAGGGGTTTTGGGCTTGTAGATGGCGGCGTGGGGAGGAGTGGCGATGGTGGGCGTGACAGCGTGAGGTCGGCCATGGGGGGTTGCGACGGCGGCATAGGCTGGGTTTAGTGAGTTAGGGTTTTTTTTCCTTTTGGAGAAGATTAAGAAGAAGAGGGTTGGGAAATTTTGGGGATATTGGGTGTTTATTTTTCTTTTTTTTTCCTTCTTTTTTTTTGTGGCTGGTTGGGCCTGTTCGGCCCAACTTCTTTCTTTCCCCCTTTTTTCGGTTGGGCTTATTTAGGTATTGGGCCTATTTTGGTTTTGGATCATGGCATTGGGTATTGGGTTTATTTTGTGTGTAATTTGGGTTTTGGTAGGTTAATTGGATTGGTGGTGGGTATTGGATTTGGCTTTTGGGGTTTTATAAAGGTTAGGGATATTGGTTTTTTTTTTATTTAGAGGTAAATATTTTTCACCAATTAGCATGTCGTGCCCACGCCCCATCATTATCCGACTTTTTTTTAAAAAAAATTCATAACGTTCATTACGTTCATGAAAAAAAAAATTAAATTAACTAAATGAAATAAAAGTTTATTTATTTACAACCTAAATTTTACTGAAACTCAAAATTAAATAAATGAAAACAAATTTGGGTTGCCTCCCAAAAAGGGCTTTTGTTTAACGTTGTTAGCTCGACGACCTAGAAATTTATTTAACCGGTTCTTCGAGGACCAATTCCTCAACCATGTGGACTTGAAAATTCTCGTAAAAAGGCTTTAATCGCTGTCCGTTGACCTTAATTTTTTTTCCAGATTCTTCGCTTTTAATCTCAACTGCACCATGTGGAAATACGTGAGTAACAACAAAAGGCCTTAACCACTTAGTCCGAAGCTTACCTGCAAAAATTCTTAATGTAGGGTCATAAAGTACTACTTTCTGTCCTACCATAAATTTTTTACGGGTTATCTTTTGGTCATGATATGCTTTGACCTTATCCTTATAAATTTGGGCACTTTCATACACTTCTCGTTGAATTTCCTCAAGTTCCTAAATATGTAACTTACGATGCTTACCATCAGCTTCCAACTCCATGTTGCATTGCTTGACCTCCCAAAAGGCTTTATGTTCTAGCTCAACAGGAAGATGACACAGTTTACCAAAAATTAGTCGATAAGGAGACATACCTTTGGGTCCTTTATAAGCCGTACGGTACGTCCACAGTGCATCGTTTAGTTGCAAACTCTAATCTTTCTACTCGGCTTGACATTCTTCTCCAAAATCAACTTGATTTCTCGATTCGACACTTCCGCTTTACCGTTTGATTGAGGGTGATAAGTCGTAGCGACTTGTTGCACTACCCCATATTTTTTCAAAAGTGTGTCGATTACCTTATTACAAAAATGCGTTCCCCGATCGCTGATCAATGCTCGCGGGGTGCCAAATCTAGAAAAAAGTATAGCTCTTTAAAAAATCGAATACCGTTTTGGCATCAGCATGATGAATGGGTTTTGCTTCCACCCACTTCGACACATAGTTCACTGCAAGTAAAATATAGACGTTACCGTATGAAGAGACAAAAGGTCCCATAAAATCTATGCCCCATATATCAAATATTTCACAAACATGTACAGCAGTTAGAGGCATTTCATTTTTCCGACTCAAGTTTCCTACCCTTTGACACTTTTCACATGTTTTACAAAACAAATATGCATCTCAAAAAATATGTGGCCAATATAGTCCACATTCAAGTACTTTATGCGTAGTTCGTTTAGGACCAAAATGACCACATGCGTAAGAATCATAAAAAGATAAAATCGAGTTTACCTTAGTTTTTGCAATGCATCGTCGAATTACCTGATCGGAACAGTATTTCCAAAGGTAGGGTCATCCCAAATATAGTATTGATTTGTGTTTGATCTTCTCTTTTTCAGAACGTGATAAGTTAGAAGAGACTATACTTGTGGCAAGGTAATTCACCATGTCTACGTACCAAGGAAAATTTGTTTGAGTAGCAAGCAGACTTTCGTTCGAAAAATTGTCCTTAAGTGGTGTGACAGCCTTAGATGGAGGTATTCGGCTTAGATGGTCAGCTACCAAATTTTCTCGTCCTTTTTTTATCTTTTGTTTCAAGATCAAACTCCTACAAAAGTAATATCTGCCTTATAAGCCTTGGTTTTGCTTCATTTTTCCCGATTAGATATTTAAGAGCTGCATGATCAAAGAAAACGACAATCTGAGTTCCTAATAAATACGAACGAAATTTTTCCAAAGCAAAAACTATAACTAGAAACTCCTTTTCATTAGTCGAGTAATTACTTTAGGCAGAATCCAAAGTCTTAGACGCATAGGAGATAACATGCGGTTCTTTCTCGATTCTTTGACTAACCACTGCTCCCACGCTATGGTCACTTGCTCACACATTATCTCGAAAGGATAATTCCAATTTGGTGGTTGAACGATAGGTACCGAAATGAGCTTATGTTTGAGCGTGTCAAATGCATCTCTGCATAATTGGTCAAACTCGAACTCATTGTCCTTCTGTAGGAGATTGCAGAGCGGTTGCGCAATTTTTGAAAAGTCTTTAATGAACCTCCTTTAAAAACTTGCATAACCAAGGAAAGAACGAATCTCCCTCACAGTTGTGGAGTATGGCAGTGAGTTAATGATGTCGATTTTTTCTTTATCGATAGAGATTCCCTCAGCAGAGATGATATGACCTAGAACTAATCCTTTATCTACCATAAAATGTCATTTCTCATAATTTAGAACTATATTAAATTCTAGGCATCTTTCCAGGATTTTTGCAAGATTTGATAAACACCTCAATTATTTTTACGACTTAGTTAGAAAATATACTTACCATACATCTCTGAAACATGGCTGGTGTGTTGCAAAGTCTGAACGACATCCGTCTGTAGGCGAACGTACCAAATGGACACGTAATCCTCGTCTTCTCTTGATCCTCCGGTGCCATTAGAATCTAGAAAAACCCTGAATAACCATCAAGACAACAATAATAAGACTTCCCAGCTAAACGTTTTAACATTTGGTCAATAAAAAGAAGTGGAAAATGATCTTTTTTAGTTAAGGAATTCAACTTCCTGTAATCAATGCAAACTCTCCACCCATTTTGGACCCGAGTGGAAACTATCTCACCTACTGAATTCTCAATTACGATTACGTTGGACTTTTTCGATACTACATGGACTGGACTGACCCAATTACTGTCAGAAAGGGATAGATCATCCCAGCATCAAGTAACTTTTAGACTTCTTTCCTTACCACTTCCATCATTGGTGGATTGAGACACCTTTGAGCCTCTCTTTTGGGAATAGCATTATCCAACACTTGAATTTTGTGCATGCAAGTTGAAGGGCTTAACCTTTTAATATCGGCTATCGTCTATCCAATTGCCTCTTTTTAGTCTCTAAGAACTCGTACCAAATTTTCTTCTTCTACTTTTGAGAGTTTACTTGAGATTATTACCGGTAAGGTATTTCTTTTGTCGAGAAAAGCGTACTTCAAATGGTCTGGAAGGGGTTTGAGTTCCAACTCTGGAGCCTACAAAACAGATGGTACAAGCTTAATTTGTGAAGGTGATAATTCAAGATATTTACCTGGATTTCTCCATAATTGCGGTGCCTCTAAATAAGCTACTGTTTCGTGAACAGACTCTTCAAAGGTTATCCACTCTTCTAGTTCCTTTATGGCATCAAAGTCTAGGCTTCTACATAGAACAATTCGTAATTCATCCTCATCATGATATTCTAAATGTAATTCAGTTAAAGGATCAATTATATCAATGTTAGAAACATTAGAAATCAAGCTAGGGCGGTTCATGGCCTCATAGACATTGAATTTCACTACTTCCCCATCGAACTCCATAGTAAGTATCTTACTTCATACGTCAATTTTGTTTGTGAAGTACTCAAAAATGGCCTCCTGAGAAGTCTGTCAGACGAATTGGCTGAATTGTCATCCTCCATGTCAATAATGTAGAAGTCTGTAGGAAATATTAGCTCGTTTACCTTTGCAAGAACGTCCTCCAGCACTCCCTCCGGGTGTACCACAGATCGATCTACGTGCTGAATAATTACACCTATCTCCTTTAAAAGACCCGCGTTAAGTAGTTTATAAATTAATAATGGCATAACATTAATTGATGCGCCTAAGTCACACATTGCTTTTTTTATTCTGACACTACCTATTTTACAAGATATGAAAAACATACCTTTGTCCCTACATTTGGGTGGTATTTTCCTTTGCAGAACGACGGGGACATTTTCTCCGAAACTTACCTTTTCATTGCCCAGGAGTTTCCTTCTACTCGTGCATAATTCTTTTAAGAATTTTGAGTATCTTGGAATCTGCTTAATCGCGTTAAGAAGAGGTATGTTGATTTCTACCTTTCGAAAGGTGTCGAGGATCTCCTTCTCTTCTCGCTCCTTCTTGCACTAGACAAGTCTTCCAGGAAATGGAGGTGGTACTGTAAATGATTTTCGTGGTGCTGATTCTACTGGAGCCTCCGTGTCAAGTTTCTCTTTATCTTGACTAGTGTCGTGGGCACGACTCGCGTCTAGTATAGCGTTTGCATTGTGTCGAGGATTTAGCTCAGTTTGGGATGACAACTTACCTTGAGACTCTAAACGGCTAACCGTGAATGCGAGTTTGCTCACTTGCTTATCCAACTCCTGCAAATGTATGTCAGTTTTCTGTTGAAATTTCTCAGTACTATTGGCTAGCCTTTCCACTATGGCTTCCAAAGATGACTTCGGAGGTGGTAATTGTTGATTCTGAGGCGGCCTTTGTTGGTACGGTTGATTGAACTGCGAATTCGACCCATAATTTAGATTTGGGTGATCTTTCCACCCCAGATAATACGAGTTCGAGTAGGGGTCATATCGTCTTTGGGACGATCCTGGAAAGTTCCTGACAACATTTGCTTGTTCTGTCGAATCATCATGTAAAATCGAACATGGGTCCGTCGGATGGTCTGGCTTAGCACAAATTTCGCACAACCGTGCTGGGCCCATTTTATCTATAAGCAAAGTTTGAACAACGTTAATTAGCTTATCAATTTTATCTTCTAAGGATAAAGAACTTAACCCCTGAACCCGTCTTGTGGGTTCTGTAGCTAATCGGAATTGTTGAGCGTTAGCAGCCATGGTTGAAATCAACTCTCTCACTCTTTGAGGTGTCATATTAACTAGTGCCACTCCACTTGCAACATTTATCATTTTTATTTCTATCGGGAGTAACCCCTCATAAAAGTACTGCAAGAGTGATTGTTCAGTTAGTCCATGTTGTGGGTAAGTTGCACACAACTTTTTGTATCACTCCTACTAATCGTAGAGTGATTTAGCGTCCTTTTAACGGATTCCCACAATATCTCTCCTTAGTTCGGTCGCTCGAGCTGCAGGGAAGAACCTGTCAAGAAACAAACGAGACATGCCAGACCATGTGTTGACAGATCTTGGGGTAAATAAAATAGCCACTCTTTAGCAAAGTCGGCTAATGAGAAAAGAAAAACACGAAGTTTGATTTTGTCTTCGGTTACTCCCTGAGGCTTCATGCTTGTGCACACCATATGGAATTCTTTGAGATAGGTGTGTGGATTTTCGTTCTGTAACCCACGAAAAGTGGGTAGTAAATGGATCAAACTCGACTTTAACTCGAATGGCGTTCTTCTTACCGGATAGGTTATACATAAGGGTTGTTGTTTATCCGGTGCCGCAGCGAGCTGGCGTATCGCTTGTTCAGCCTTCTCGTTTGGTTCGTCAAACAAGAAAATTTTCTCGGTGTATGATATGGTTTCGAATCCTGGATTTGGTCATTTACCATGTCGAATGGCTTCTTTTCTTAGTTGTCTGGCTAATTTCTCAATTTTTGATTCAAACTCTAGAGTCCCCGGTTCTGATCTGGTCATAAGGTAAACAAACAAAAATTAGAAAGATATCTCCAATCCCCAGCAACGGTGCCAAAATTTGGTGGGCGTCAAAACCACCAAAAATAAGTCCTACTAAAATAACTCTAAATAGTAATAAAGAGTGGTAGTAGGGTCGAGTCTACAGGGATTGGATGTCGTAATCAACTTTTGTGTTCACTTATGAACAAAATATTCGTCGTGACAAAGGTCGTGGCAAGAGTCGTGCCTACGACTCCAAACGTACCCTCAACAAAAATAAATAAGTAAATCGGGGGATTTGAGAATGTTTAAGAAAGTAAATAATCTAATCAGCTTAAATAAACAATTGATGAATACTGAAAATAAATGTAAATTGGAAATAAATTCATAATTTTGTAAACAAAAATAATAAGCCTTAGCCTTAGACTCGGTAAATTCTGTATCAAGAATCGATCCTCGAAAATTAATATTCTCCTTCAAATGATAAGTTGGTTATAGCAGTTAAGAACTTCCTAACCACCAATTCTTCCTTTCGTAGCTGGTTTTGGTACGACCTGAAAACCAACCCTTACCGATTATCTAGTCGAGATACACGCGTTCCCGATTCAAGATTCTGGCAGCCTTGCGTTCTGAAGAACCCAACTTGAATCAACAGCCTCAACCGCATGGGTCGTTTAAACCTGATCACTTCTTCCTTGATTTGTTCTCGAAGATCCAAATACAGCACGGCCGACTCGTTTCTCTAACTGTCAGCAAACACGACTCCAACCTAACGTGCACTTTGACTTGAAATCGAGTTTAACCTTAAGGGATGATTGGACTATCACGGTACTTAGGAAAAAAATAAATACCGATTGGATGGATTTTTAGCACGAATTTGTATCTCACGATTCTCGACCAAAAAGAACACCAGCCTAAGGTTAAGATGAAATTTAGTGAAGCATGAAATTATTCATGCTTTGTAAATTTTGGAATGTGGTTTGATTATTATGGTGAAGAATGGGAAAGAAAGGACTTGGAAAGGAATTAACCAATTTTGTAAAAGTAAGAAAAATGCAAAGGAAAGTAGCAATATCTCACGTCAATTTGAAAGACAAAATAGAATAATCCAATTCCAAATTGAAGTAGGAAAACAAAATTAATTGATGATTTCCAAAGAACACTAAGGCCCTTTTTATATACATAAAATTTACTATTTTTGGCCTTTACTAATTTAACATAAAATCAAAATAAAATAAATAAATAAATAAAAATAGAATAAATAAGAATCTTTCTATTTTTGGTTTTTTACAAAGTCAAAAATTCTGATAAGTCATTGGCTTTTCTTCACATTTTTAATTCGGCCTCATTTTACTGATTTTGTTTCAATTTGGTCCTTTTCTGCTTGTGTTTGTCTCTTAGCGTTCCAATTGCGTCCCTGGCAAGGTTAAAACATAAAAGTATTAATTTAACAGGGATTTATTCAGAAATAAACCTAATTAAACACAAAATAACATGCAAATTAATATGTTATCAGGGCTTAAGTACACCAAAAGCAAATATGAACATTGTGTATTTAAGAAAGTGATATGATGGGTCTTCCATTTATCTTCTTTTGTATGTCGATGATACCCTAATTGCTTTGAAAAGTTAAATAAAGAGAAATAAATTTTAGACTTAATTGAATCAAGAAATAGAGATGAAGAATCTAGGTAAAGATAAGAAAATTCTTGGGATGAAGCTATATAAAGATAGAAAGAAATGCAATCTTTGTTTAATTGAGAACCAATATGATAACGAATTGAACGGAGGAAGTGGAAGAAGGATCAAATTCAAGTTGTTCGACTCAAGAATGAATTATTTAGATATGACTTGAAAGGAAGAAACTAAATAAATTTAGAAAATAAGAAAAGAAATAAGAAAACTTAACAAAAAAAAGTAAAGGATAAATATTCAAAATAATAACTAAATAGTGAAAATATAGATTAAAGTAAAGTGGAAGATGGAACAATAAACCGATGGATATGATGGATAGAAGGATAAGTGTCCAATTGAACCCTTTGAGATATAAATCCCAAAAGACTCAATTAATGGCTCTAATCAACCCTCCAAGAAATAATCCTTGACAAATTAAAAGGTGAAGAATGAATTTCCACGGCTCATTGAAGAAAATCGAGAAGAAAACTACTTTTAAAAATCACAAGAAATAAATCTTTCACAAGAAACAAACTCCTAAAGTTGAAAACTTTATTAATGAAAACAATTGTCTCCTTAGTGAAAAATGAAGAAGCCTTTATATACGCTAGCTAAATAAATCTAAATAAAACTCTTAAGTATAGTAGAACTCTAATTAGCCTAAACAAGAAATAGTTTTAAACTAAACTTTCTTGTTGACATAAAACTTCTAAATAACTTAAAATAATTAATAATAATTTAAATTTTAAAATAATAAAATAATAAGAGCTGATAAATATAATATTGGGCTCATAAATAATAAAAATTAAGTCTAAAATTCGAACCTAGTATGATTTCAACTCGAATTCAAAGCCTGAAACTCGTAATTCTCGTCATAATCCCGTTCAGAAATTCTGCTCGCACAATCTTCACTAAAATGGTCATAACTTGAGCTCCCAAACTTAAAATCGAGAGATTCAATGTGTGTTTCAAAGCTAAGAGATAGATCTTCGAACACCATGGAGACATATTAACCAGGAAATGCTTGGATCCCATCTAAAAAGTCGTTGCAAGTTTGATGATTTCCCAAACATGAGACTTGGAAGTTTCAGTGAATGGAATTTAATAAATTTCACTCCATCCATGCATGTATCACAATATTCGAATAAGTTATTACACTATTTTTTTATAAATTAAATTACGAAACATTTAAGTACTTGACTTGATCCTCATTTTAAACTTAGTGCTCAACTATCTCTTAAAAGTGATGAAGAACGAGAATATATGGTGAAAGTTCCATATGCTAGTGCAATTGGGAGTTTGATGTATGTGATGGTGTATACAAGGCTAGACATTTCACAAGCAATTAGGGTTGTGAATGATGCACGTCTTGTGCACTTCTAAAATTCAATCATTTTAAAAGATAATGCATCTTCGAAAGTTTGACAGAACCATTGCAGTAATAAATTTTATAATGAAATACTTGTATAGGCAAGTATCATTTTACACCAATTTAGTACTTAATCATTACCATGTCATATTATCTAAATTATATATTGACCATTTAGCCCCTCAACTTTCTCTACAATACCATTCATGATTCATACTCTATTATGGTAAAATTTCACCTCTAGTCCCTCCTCCTTTTTCCTTCAATTCAATCTAATAATTCCAACTCTTAATTTCTCACTTTTCCCCAATACTTTTCAGGCTCTTACAATTAATTCAATACCCCATATTTATTTCTCATAATATACAAGCCTTTTCAACTATCTTCAGTATCTATCTTCTCCCTCTACTAACATATTTACTCTCTTTTTATCATGGTTCCCAACTCACAAGGTATTGAGGATGTTACATTTCTCCCCCTTAAAATAAAATTTCTTCCTTGAAATTTACCTAACTCAAATAATTAAGGATATTGTTGTCTCATAACTTCTTCACTTTCCCATGTTGCTTCGTCAACGTCATGATGTCTCCGTAATATTTTTCCTAAAGGAACTCATTTGTTTCTTAATTCTTTCACTTCTCGAGCAAGAATCTTAATTGGTTATTCTTCATGTGTTAAATTAAGTTGTATCTCTATGACTTTCGTTGTAATCACATGTAATGGATCAAATTGATACCTTATCAACATCAATACATGAAAGACATTGTGAATTCTATCTAGTTCTGGTGTTAAATCCAACTAATAAGCTTCTGGAACAGTGCGTTCCAAAATTCATATGGTTCAATGAACCTCGTACTGTATTTTCCCTTCTTACCAAATCGAAGAACCTTTTTCCTCAGTGACACTTTCAGAAATACATTTTCCCCTCACATTATACTCAATATCCTTTCTTTTAAGATTAACATAAGACTTCTGTCTACATGAGGTCACTTTCAATCTATCTCAAATCAATTTCATTTTTTCTTTTGTTCCTTTGATCAAATCTGGTCCTACTAATTTGTTTTCACCTAACTCTATCCAACACATAGGAATTCTACATTTTCTTCCATATAAAACTTCATACGATGCCATCGTAATGTTGGATTGATAATTTTTGTTGTAGGTAAATTCAATTAAAGACAAGTACTTTTTCCAACTTCCTCCGAACTCAATAATACAGCTTCTTAATATGTGTTCCAATATATGAATCACTCGTTTTGATTGACTATCTATTTGGGGATGAAAAGTAGTACCGAAATTCAATCATGTTCCTAATGCTTCATGTAACTTTTTCCAGAACCTTGAAGTGAACCTTAGATCCCTGTTTGAAATTATAAAAACAAGTACACCATGAAGTTTCACTATCTCATTAATGCACAATTCTGCATACTTCTCTAAAGTATAGTCTATTCGAACTGGCAGAAAATGAGCAGATTTTGTTAATTTATCCATGATGACCCAAATAACATCTTTATTTTTAGGTGTAAATGGCAAACCAATTACAAAATTCATTATAATTCTTTCCCACTTCCATTCATGAATTTTTATTGGTTCTAATAATCCTAAAAGAACTTGATGTTCTACTTTTACTTGTTGACAGACCCAACACTTTGAAAAATACTCAACAACATCCTTTTTCATTCTTTTCCACCAATAATAAGGCTTTAGATCTTGATACATCTTACTACTTCCAGGATGCATAGAAAACATGCTACAATAAGCTTCTCGACGTATGCTTTGTTTCAGTTCATCACTCTTAAGTACACATAATCTACCTTGAAATCATAGGTTCCCTTCATTGTCAGCTTCAAATCTACTTTTCTTTACATATCCTACTTGTTCATTGATGAACTTTAGCTTCACATATTCCTTTTGTGCATTTTCACAGCTCGTAACAACGTTGGTATTACTTTTAATTCAGCTATAAATATCCATTTGACTCTAATTTCAAATGAGCATTCATTGCTTTTAGAGTTGTCAATGACTTTCTACTCAAGCATTAACTACCACATTTGCCTTCCTAGGATGGTAATCAATGATACAATCATTATCCTTTATTAACTGAATCCATCTCATTTGTCTCTTAGTAAAAAAATTTAGTAGGTTATAAAATAGATTCTATAGTATCTTTTGAAATTTGTAGACATTAGTTTAGTCTTTGAACAAGATAAAACACTTGCTCAATAAGTGATTGGAAATGTTGATCTAGATTACACTGGTGGTTTGGATAAGCGTTGATCATTGTTGATAAAATATTAGATCTATTTACTCGTACTAAAGCTCTAGTAACTTAAAAGTCTACCTTTACATTCTGCAATGTCTTTATCTACTACAGAGGTAGAGTATATGGTTGTTTTAGAATTTGTTGCAGAGGCAATTTTGCTTAGTGGATTGTTAGAAGATTTAGGAGTTTTTCAAATTTATATTAGTTTATATTGACAGTCATAGTGTTTTACGTTTAGAGGAAATTCAATTTACCATTCAATAACTAAACATATCAACTTGAGGGTCACTTTAAGCGAGAAATCTTTGAATAAAGAAAGATTTGACTTCAAAAGATTACAATAGTAGAAAATCTTACGGGTATGATGACTTGGGGTGGTGGCAGTAATCAAGCCCAATCATTGTTTGGACTTCATTACTATCCTGTAAGCTTGAACACCTTTGGGTGTATGTGTTTATGAACACATTTGAAGGCACTATAGAAGACAACTTTATCAAATTTGAAGAGTGAAAGAATTGAGAAGTTTAAGTGGGACTATCAAACTCACCAAAGGTGGAGACTAGTTGAGTTTTGGTTTTATTTGTAATACCACATTGGGGAAGTATATGTTGTTTGTGTCATAGGCTCCCCATATAAGGGGTATTTGTTTTGGAATCCCAAATTGGAAAGTATGAGTTGTGGGAATCTTATGCTTATTATATAATGAGGCCGACCCTTTCCTTTCTGAAATGTCTCAGTAGTTTAAAAATCTTTAAAGTAGTTTTGGAAATCCTTTAATTAAGAGGTTGATTATTCTTTTTTGAGATAATGAAGTCATCATTTGGTGCAGTGTTAGAGGACATAGGCAAATTGCCAAACCCTGCAAATTTAGTGTGTTGTTTCCTTTATTCTCTTTATTTAGTTTTTTGGGGTTCATTTTTATATTCAATAATTTCAATTGTTATTTTCAGGTTTATTCGTTATGTTTAGGTAGCTTCAAATTGATATTAAGTGTTCGGTATTGGACTTACATTAAGAGGGAAACATCCTGATTTTCCTAACACCTAAGATGGCTTCAAGTCATGTGCAAAAATTAGGTATCATCTACATCTTCCTCATCTTCATCTCTTTACTGTTATTCTACTAAAACCCTTTCTTACACTACAGGAAATTAAGCTTTTAGTGGCGTTTGGACCGAAAATGCCACAAATGTTATACATTAGTGGCGCTAATCGAAAAATACCGCAATAAGTAAAGCAATAGCTGCGTTTATGAGAAAAATGCTGCAAAAGGTAAAGTAGTAGCAGCGTTATAAACGTCGCAAAATATCCTTTTATTTTTAACAAAACGGAGTCATTTTTGCTAGGCTTAATTTTATCCCCAAATCAGTTTCTCGAAATCCCTTATTTTTTTCCCTTAAAAATTTCTCTAACTCCCTTTTTTTTCTCCCCAAATCAAAATCCCTTAGATTTTCCCTGACCGTCTGCTGCACCGTTCAGCTGAGAAATGAAAGTTCTAAGAAATCTGGTTGCGATTCAGCTTAGAAGAAAAAGCCTGTGATGCCTAGTAGTGATAGGCCTACAAGGGAAAAGAAAGTTATAGAAAGGTATTTAGCTTCTTCTGTTGCAAGGTCTTTCTTGTCTAAAACTCTATCAATTGAAAAGGTATGCTTTCTTTTCTGAGTTAAGGATCTGGTTTCATTCAAGTCATTTTCTTTGTGTTATGATTGTTTTTTGAACTTTAATTTGCTTTTCCGGATCGTGGTACTCAGCTGAAAGATATTGGTAAACCATTATTTATACATATTTTAACCCCATGCTTGGCTTATTTTTGGATGAATTTTCATTAAATTTGATTAATTCAATGCTCCTAATCCTTTAATTTTATGTTTTACACTCAGAAGAGCTTAGGGAGTCGAAAAGAACGAGAAACGGGCCAAAAAGAGACAAAATAGGCCTACTTTAGAAATCAACATGGCCTGGACTATCACACACGGGCAGGCCACACGACCGTGTATGTCGAGCAGAATCGAGCACAGCCTAAGGCTATCGAACACGGGCGTGTCCCTGCCAAATCCAAGTTTAATTCCATTCGAAAAAGGGCTACTTGTGGGCCAAGAAAGGCATCCCAAAGCCTATATAAACACCCTAGGGGGCAATCTAAACAGGGGACGGAGAGTAGATGGCAGAAAAATACTCGAAGACAGACATCGGGAGCAGCTTTGAAGAGGGATCACCATCAAAACTGAAGATCTCCTATCAATTTCTCTTGAAGTTTTTCGATTTTCTTATGTTTATTAGTTTTCCTTATTTTAAGATGTTTTTCTCTATCAGTATGAACTAAATCCCTTAAATACCTAAGGGGATGAAACCTAAGACGGATTTTATTATTATTTGATTTATAAGATAAATACTTGTTCTTATTCTTAATTGTGAGTTCTTATTCTTGTTTTGATAATTCAGGTTATTGATTCAAGTCGAATGTGCTTATTCAGTGGAGCAAAAGTCCCTGTTTAAGAGTAGATCAACACAATTAAGCGCAGTTGATTGCAACCCTAAAAATAGGGCGACGAAAATCTCCCGGATTAGAGTCAAATCTAATAAGGGAATACATAAATTGAGTTAATGCGACAATAGGGGTTTTAATTAGAAAGAGATTTCAATTAATCAACCTAGAGTCAGTTGTTTTTAGTCTTGAAAGAGATATTAACATAAATCAGGGATTTCTACGGATTAAGTCAAGTGAATAAATCATATGAATCAGAAGTAATAAGTGAAGTCTAGGTGGATTCTTCCTTGGGTATTGCCTATCTCATAAAGTTGTCTAAAAGTATTTTCCCAATTCATTCTCTATCGTGTTCTTAATTAGTTTTAGTTTAAAAGAAATCACTCCAATTCTTAGGCTAAATAATAAGAAGATAGTAATTACTAGTACTCTTGGTCCTTGTGGATACGATATTTCCGGTCTTACCATAACTACACTATTAAGCGATAGGTGTGCTTGCCTTTATTGTGATCATAGTTAGTTAGAGACACATCCAATGGTATGCGTCTGGTATGTTCTTTTCAGTAAGAAAAACAAAAGGCGAAAGTAAGAGAAAAAATTGAAAAATGTGTTAAAGAAAAATTGGTTGATTTCTGTGATTTGCTGAATATTCCATTTATGAGTGTAATATCCCGAAATAGGGGTTGCGAGTTTGGTAAATAACTCAAGTGTTAGGGGGGCTCAAGAGTGATTTTGATGTGTTTTTAGAGTTCCTAAAACTCTCGGATTGAAATGGGATACTTTGGAAAATTTTGGAAATTTTGGGTTAAAAGTGGAAATTGGGTGATGGAGGCCTTAAAAATAATTTTTGTAAGGTTGAGGCATATAAAATGCCCTGGCCGAGTGGCTTCTATGCGCCACTTAGGGGCTTGGACATAACTCCATAACGTCTGGAGTTCGAATCTTGGGCATGGCATGAGTTGTGTTTTATTTTACGAAATGATGCTTGATTGAAGGAGCCTTTAAAAGAAAATCAAGATGGTTCTTGTCACAAAATAGCACCTTGGCGAGATGGCAAGGACGCTAGCAGCGAAAGAGGGACCTTCGCAAGGACTCGAGTTCGAGTCCTGAAGGCAGAGCTTAATTGCGCTTTATCTTGTTTTTGCGTCAAGCAAGGGACGCATGCAAGTAAGGTTTAAAGGAAATTGCGATGCATTTACGCCATGAAATTTGAAGTGGTCGAGTGGCCAAGGACATTGCGTGAGAGCTAAGGCTCGGAGGACTCGTGTTCGAGTCCTGGGGATCGCGCATGAGGTGCTTTGTTTTTATTTTAGCGTTCACACCTGGGAACTGGCAAAGGATAGTTTAAAAGAAATTCGACGCGTTTATTTGCATAAAACGCGCAATGGTCGAATGGCTGAAAGCTTGGAGATGCTTCCTCAGGTCTCGAACCCAAGACCTGAAAGCAGTAAAGCATGGTTTTCCTTTTTGCCAGCATGGGAAGGGTTGCATGCAGCAATCAATGCATGCAGCATGCACGCATGCAGCTTAAATTGCTGCTTGCTTGTCTTATTTTAAAGCATAGGGCATTATTCTTTTATTTTTCTATTATGGGCTAGTTATATTTTTTTTTATTCTAATGTTTTATTATTATTATAAGAGATGGGCAAGGTGATGGAATAAAGAATAAATAATGTGTTATTATTTTATTAAAGGATGGGTTATTATTTTGTGATGTATAGGAAATGGTGAGGTATGGGTTATGTTTTATTAGTTTATTTTAATGATGGGAAATAAGAATAAACAATGTTTTATTGGTATTTGATGTTAGAAATTTTCAAATGGATATGGGAAAAGAGGTGAAGCATGGCCGGCCATTAGCAAAGCATGGCCAAATGCTTTGATTTGTCTTGCCTTTCATTTTCAAATTCCCTTGACCGAAAGTAGGACTCCCTAGAGACTTTCATTTTCGTTTTTGATTAGAGCAAATGAAGTGCCAAATTCCTTGTTTTGCTTTCCTTTTCTTCCCATTTGTGCTTGGCCGATTATAGGACCCTTTAGAGTAGTATTTTCGGCTTTGAAAGATGATTAAGGAGTGCCGAATCTCTTTGCTTTGCTTTCCTTCTTCCTACATGTTTGCATGGCCGGTCTTGTGTTTGAGAAAGGATGGCCAAAATTCCTTGCCTTCTTTGCTTTTGGTGCATGGCTGAAATGCATGCAATTTGTTGTTCTTTCTTTGCTTTTGGAAGCTTAGCCGAATGTAGAGCTCCTTAGACTGCTCTTCTTTTCTTCCCATAATGTGCATGGCCGAATTTCTTGAAATGGTTTAACATTTCCTTGCTTTGAGCATGGTCGGATTTGTAGTACACTAAGAAGGTGTGTCGACTACATTTTTGTGACCTCTTCGATTTTTTTTTGGTAAGTATTTCTCTAAGTGATCGGTTTGGGCTCTTATTCTTGAGTATGCCAAAATCAGTATTTGGCCTTGGTATTTGGGATTGGCCGAACCTTATTAAGGCCTTGATTTCATGTTTCGTTCTTGTGTAGTCAAAGGAGATAGCATTAAAGGAGCAAGGGTTCTCTCGGGTTTTGATACAGCAAGGTAAGGAAGTATGTCCTTCGGCTATAGACTATATTTTGGGTTTTGATAATAACCGAAAGTTTGACCTTGGTTCCAGGGGTAGCCGAATATGTATAAGGCCATAAGGCTGTACTCTGTTTGTGTGTAGCTAGTATTATGGTGCATCAAATGAATCTTTCGGAAATTGAAGTACTCAAGGTTAGTAGTTGTGGTATTCGGCTTAGGCCATCTTTGGTGAGTAAGTGGTTAACCGTTTCTATCCCTGATGAATTAGGGGCTAGTTGAACAAGGCATAAGGGCAAGTTCGGGATTTTAGACTTTGTTAGAATCTATAAATCAGAATCTCGCTAAAGTCAGGTGCGTAGTTATCGCACTGTTCTTTTGCTTGATATATGTATTGTAAGTATTATTTTATGTAAATGTATGAGTTGTGCATGTTAGCCGAAATAAAGGCTAAGGTAAGTAATCGAATAATCAAGTTAATGGTTATGATATTAACTTTTCAGTGATTTGCGATAATAATTGATTATTGATGAATGTAAAATAAAGTGATGACATGTGATGTATATTGTTATGAGTAATATGTGACCATGATATATAATATATATATTTGTTTCGTACAAAATGTTGCTATGGTACATTTACGTACGCATGAGACTTGTGATGTGACTATTGGAGAAAAGGGTGTACACTATGTGAGTGGTTTAATGCTAGCCTCGTGCTACATTTGTGCTTGATGATTAGTGAACTGATTGATATGTGAGATTCCTATGGGATCAGTGGCTTGGCTACGACCTTAAGAAATAAGTGTGCCAAAGAAAGATATGTGGATCGCTATGTGGGTTGAGCTTCTTAATTACATAATTATAAATGTATTTTCATAATTGCACATTTAAAATGGCATGTTTATATATATGGATTGTGTGGATATGGGCCAAGCCCATATGTGAGGACATGTGTATTAACTATGCACTGAGTCTTGGTGACTCACTCAATTTTCTTAACCCTTTCAGGTGGCGCGTAAAGCTTGGACCGGGTCGGAGCGGATACAAAGGTGGCCATGCGAAAACGGATTTTCATGCAAAGGAATCTCTTGTTTAATGAATTGAATACCTCTATTTTCAGTATTTTGATTAAGTATGTATTGTAATAAGGCCCACTAAAGTATTTCAGTTCTCTTTTTAAGTATCTTTATTATGCCCTATTATGGATAGGTGATTTATAGGTTGATTGCAAATGGTTTTATTTTCTCAAGTAAAGCTTGGACCCAATATGTTTATAAAAAACTTCGATTTTTACTTAGAATATTTCAAGTCACGAAAATGTTTTATTAAAGGAAACAAATTTTCAATGGTTTTACTCTTAAGTAAAGATATTTGCGCATGTGTTCCGCAGTGGCATTCCAAATTCGGTCAGAGATAATGGGCCGGGTTTGGGGTGTTACAATGAGGACTAATGTAAGAAAGGCAAGTAAGAAATGTATAGAATGTACCATTTTTATGCAATAAAATTTCTTGCTTCTTCGGGTATAAGTCATTTCTATTTTGGACGAGGAAGTCACTGCCAAATTGTTGGAATTTTTGGAATCCCCTCATGCTACTACATACATTCTTCTTGTTTCAAAAGGGTAAAAAGTGTAAGGCTACACCGAGCAAAAATATTGGTTCTGTAGATGCATCGGATGCATCAGCCAAGGTTTGTCTTGTTTGGTTTTGGTTCATTTTAGATATGTATATGTTATCTATTTTATACATCTATGATAGTTGGATAATGCTTGTTTTGCGGTGCCATTTTGTATTTTTTTAATTCATTGATTCCATTTTACTTTTGTTCAAGCTTCCTTTTGTTGTGTATTATTTTTACCTCATTGTTTGTGCCAAGTTTAAAATTGTTGTGATCAGAGTGATGTTAATTTTTGGCCTTTATTAACCTAAGAACAAATGATATATGCTTTGGTGCTGAAGTTCTGTTTTTATTTCTAAGGTTCTTTATATTATGTTGGTCAAATATTTTATAATTTGACTTTTCATTCATTAATGATATCTTTAAAATTTAGAATTTTTTGCCAATAAGAATAGGGTTTTAGAATTGTCAATTTGTTTTTTTTTTATGTAAGGGTTAGTAATTAGTCTTGGCTGATCTAAGTTTATGTTCTCAATACATCCTTGCATCTCCATTTAATTGGTTTTGTCAAACCTTACTCACCGGCCGCTGTGTCTGTATTGTCTGTTTTTAGATTTCTTTGATTTGTATTGTTAATATAGATATTACCTCATTGTTATTTATATTCTAATAGCACTGAAGTTATTGTGTATTTTTTTATTTATATTCTAATTCAATGAAGTTGCACCAACTATTAAGTTATTAATAACAACCCTTATGTACTTGGACCTAAGAAAGACTTATAATATTTTATGTAATGGGTTTTAATTGTCTAGAGTTGGAAAAAAGTGGTAAGGGTTTAAATTCTTGGTAATAAATATTTTTGATGACTTGGGGAAGTGAAACTTTACAGTTTAGACCACTTCTAAAGAGAAGTTAAAGTTGATTGATGAATACTTAAATCCTCTATCTTGCAAAAAAATTAGTTTTAGAGAAGATTTTTGTAACACCCCAAACCCGGCCCACGAGCCTTGACCGGATCTGGTATGTCACGGAGTAAAAACGTTTTGAAAGATTTGGATTAACAGTGAAAATCTGAAAATATTGTTGAAGTTACAAAACGGTGTTTGCTAAAACTCAGGTGGGGTCGATTTGATAAACACGATTGAGTTGAAACCTTTTTCCTTTGAAACCATTTGATCATTTAAAATTTTAAATCCATCAGATGGTATTGTTAACCTGGTAAATTTTGTTACCCGATGGTAACATTTTTGAAGAACGCGTACGAGTACAATTTTGAAAACGTTACTTTTAACCGATTTGCTTAACAGTTCATTAGTAACATAATAGAAATAAAGTAAAAACAATTACTTAAACATCCAAAATAACGATTAGCGGCCATATTACAAACCAAAACAAACTTTAGTAAACAGTAAACTTTAACGGTACGAAATAAAATTTCAAATCCAAGGAACAAGCATGGCCGCCTCGAGTCCTCTCCGGCTCCATCTCCGCGATCTACGCACCTGCAAAATGATATGGGAAGGGGTAAGTCACCAAGACTCAGTGTATAAATCCCCGACCCGAAAATGCAACTCATACACAAGATATTAGTAAGACATGCAAACATGCAACCCAAGCTAGCCATCCATACTCCTTTTTCTACCCCGTGTGGTCAAAACCACTGTTGGTCAAAACCACTGGTGACCGAAGTCACAAATATATCAAGTGATGTGGCCAACCCATCTTGTGGTCGAAACCACTGATGACCATAGGTCACAAATATCAACATGTGGTCAAAACCACTGGTGGTACCAAACCACTGGGACTTAGTCACAAATTATATCAACGGTGTGGTCAAAACCACTGGTGGTCAAAACCACAGGTGACCGAAGTCACAAATAAATCTGATGGGGCCCACCCATCGTGTGGTTAAAACCACTGGTGACAGTCCATAGAGATCATCTCCCTCCTCTCATCAATCCCACCATCATCATGCTCACATAACAAGTATCATGATCCCACATATCATGCGTTTGTATATAGCATAGCATTTAACAGCATATGATGGCATACACAACATACATCATAGATCAAGTAATAGTGGACTTACCCGAAATCCAAGCTTATGCCCACAAGGCAAAAATTTACTACACGAGAGGTTATTTAACAATATAATAGACAATCTATACCAATAAAGTGTGTAAGAGTTTACACACCTGATTAAACGTAAGTCTAAGCGAATCCCGAACTACTCAATAACGAAAACCCGAAGAATCGATCTACCGCACTAGATCCCTTGCTCCTACATTCGGTCAAACCATAGGGTCATTAACAAGGCCATTCGGCCACACCAAAGCTAATAACATAGGCTATACGGCTACCAACAAAAATCTCGAAGGATATGTCGTACTTGAAAACGTTTACCAAAGCGATTTGAAATCCCGAAAGCCTCTGATTTCCTTAGCCGATTAGCCTCTAAAACCATAGTGTTCACTCGGTTATACATGAATACTAAAAATGGCCCTTTGGCCGAAAAATGCTTAGCCATTTACAAATCTTACCGAAATCCCAAAGTTATCACTTGTCTTGTTGAGATCCTTTGAAGAATCAAAACCCGAAATACTCCTTGGTGTTGGCTACACACACAAAAGTTTCATGTTAAAAAGGACTATACACATTCGGCCAATCCTTATCAAGGCCTTACATATGTATTCGGCACACCAAAAGAAGAGTAAGAAACCGAATGTTAAAGAGGAATACTTACCAACCCACGTAATCAACAGCACCCTCTTCTGGGGGGTTCGGCTTAGGCCCTAAATGGTAAGGGATATTCGGCCATCATAAGATGAAGGATAAAATTTTAAGTAACAAGGGGTGATAGATTCGGCCAAGTAGAAACAAATGAGGAAGGGAGTTTTGAAAAATTTTGAGCAAAGGTGGTTAGAGAGAATTCGGCCAAACAAATTGGAAAGAAAGGAAAAACCAACTAATGAAATTCGGCACCTCCCTTGCTAGCTTCAAACCGACCATGCAAGCTCCCAAGAGAAAGCTTCATTCAGCCATGCTCAATTTGGGGGGGGGGAAGAAACAAAATTCAAGAATTTTGGCCATGCTCCTATTTCTTTTTGTGATAAATGCCCATCACCAAAATAAAACATTAATTAACAATGTTCCCATCACTACCCCATCTTCAAATAAAATAACAAACAAAAAAAAAATATAACCCATACTTCTAATAAAAATAAAAAAATAATAAAACTCCCATATCTCCAACAAATATTTAAAAACAACCTATCTTGTTTTCTTCATCCACTAGGTGCCCATGCGCAGGCCACATTTCACGCCAGCAGAAAAAGAAAATAAAACCCCCAGATGCCACCCCCAGGTCTCGAACCCGAGACCTGGAGAAAACTCCCCAAGCCTCTAGCCACTCTGCTACTGCTCCTTTCATGACATAACCGCATCACAACTTCCTTTTAAGCGTTCATTCCTTGGCTCCTCTTGCTTTAATGCTAAAAACAAAATAAAACGCACCTGCGCTTCCATCAGGACTCGAACGCAAGACCTCAATGCCGCAAACACTTATCACGCCCCATGCCACTTTACCACCTGCACTTTCATGTCCATCAAAGCTCCCAAATTTCTTTTAAAGCCTTCTTAGCCCCCTTCCTTTTTAACGCCAAAACAAAATAAAACGCCCTTGCGTCCATGGTGACTCGAACCTGAGTCCAAACGCCCCCAGGCCCTTAAGTGGCGCTCCCAAGCCACTTTGCCAGGCCGACCTTCACGCCATAACCTCGCTGAAATTATTTTTAAATCCTCTTTCACCTAGCTCTCCTTCAACGCCAAAAATAAAACTCCCCAACGCGATTCCTAGGGTTCGAACCCCTGTTCTGCCGCACCTTCTAGCTCCCTAGGCAGCGCCCTAACCACTCTACCAGCCACTTCCTTGTGGCAAGCTACTTCAAAAATTTCCCTTAACCCCTAACTCACCTTGCTTCCTCCTCTAAAGCACTAAAAGGAATTTTTAGCCCTAAACCCGACCTAACCCTGGGGTTATGACTAGACCCTAGAATACATCAACATACGCATTCCTTCAGACAAACACATGAAAATAAAGTAAATCGCAACCAACCCCAAAAATTCGGGATGTTACAATTTTGGTGTACCAAAACTCAAGAATATGAGTCTAGAAAGATATTTTCTTCTTGACACTTGTTAATATGGAGGAGCTTAAATTATCTCGACCTTTTAGTTTTTGTGTTTATACTTCAACCCTTCTGCTCATAAGAAACAATATTTCATCTAGTCTGAGAGTGATTTTTCATGTGATGATTTTGGAAAATTAGCTTCTTCTAGTAATCCATGTATAGTACACATTTAATAATGGTAGAAGACTATGACAATTTTATATTATCGGGAAGCTATTTGTTTAAATTTTGATGTTTGTTTTTAGTCAGATATGATGCAACAAAGGATCGATTAGTTACAAATGTTTCACAACAGAAAAGGATCATTAAGCGTAGGTATTCATTTCAACTTATCGTGCTTTTGCTCACTACTTTCCTTACCCCTTCTCAAAGGTTTGATGTTTCTCTTCCCGAGTCAGCAACACCCTTATCAATACAGTATTGTGTTACTTGTTTTGCACTATGTGACTGTCGTTTCTTGCAGATATTATCTAGTGAAGAGAGCAAAAGATGCTAATATGGTTGGGATTTTAGTAGGAACTCTTGGTGTGTGTAAGATTTCATGGTGGTTTTCCTAAACTTAAAAGTTATGCAGAGGACACTCCTCCTTTCCTTGTAATTGTTATTTTTAGGAATTGGATTATGGATGTGAAGTGTCTTGGTTGGGTTTACATGGTTACCTTTTTTAAATCATTTGACCATGTTAATAGTGTTGTTTTTTTAGTATCCATGCACATATAACTCTTCATCCAAACATGTTTAATATATTGGTCCAGAAGTAATGCTTACTTTTGTATACATTAGATGTGTGTATAATGCCTTAAATCCATTAGTTCTGTTATTTTTTATTTTGCATTTGTCGGTGATGTTCTTAAGAAATTTTATTTTATTGAGGCTCATTTAAGATTTTATATTTTCTTGGAACTTTCTACATGCATCAAAGTGTACTAAATAAGGTGGTAACTTTTGTGCAGCTGGCTACTTTCACGTGATTCGTCAGATGAAGGAACTGATCATGCTTGCTGGGAAAAAAGCTTACACTCTTGTCATGGGAAGACCGAACCTTTCCAAACTTGATAATTTTTCCTGAAGTAACCTCTTAGACATGCTTGTAGATGGTCTCTATGTTAGGAAGTCAAACAATTTGTGGTTAATCTAAAAAATATTACACTTTTGCAGTGTGATGTTTTCATCTACGTCTCATGTGCGCAAACTGCACTTTTCTTAGCACTTGTTATTACTCCATTTGAAGCCATGCTAGCTTTCAGTAGGTGAATAACCATGAACTATTCTCATTTTATGTTTTATTTGATCAAGAATATTTGAAGTGGTTTTTGAGTTTATTAATTTTTTTGTTCAACATCCATTGTGTTTATGTTGTGACAAGTAAAAGCAAAAGTGGCAAGAAACCTAAACCTGAGCCTAGCAGGGAAGAGATTCATGAAGTATTTGCGGATATTCTAAAAAAATGGACTTCAACATTGTAAGTGTTATCTTTATCTGTTTAATTCTTAGATGAAATGATTAAATTCAGGACATTTGTGTTGAAGTTTTCCTGTCTGATGCAGGCAACATTATCTGATATCCTTCGGCAACTAGGTATGTTTTACCTTTAGCCATTAAAAGTATTTAAGTTACAATATTGATACTTAGACTCTTAACTAATTATAAGATTTTGATAATCTCAGTTATACACTTTGACCTATATTTAATGCACAGAAAAGTAGAGGTGAAGGATATCATTACAGATGTGATAAATAACATGTCTGATGAGGATAAGGAATGGGATGAAAGTGAGGAGAATGCTGATACAGGCGGTGGTGCTGATAAAGATGGTGATGGAGATGATGATGCCTAGTTCTCACTTGAGGAAATTATATGACTGGTAATTTATCTCTCTAGCGATTTGATTTGCAACTCTCAATAGAATTATAAAATTGTAGTCATTTTAGATGTTCAATAGGTGGGATTGTAACATATGAGGTAGTTACTCTTTTGTAGTAACTTATTGTAGTATGCTTGTAGTTGAAGTTTCTCATAGTGAACATCATGTTTTTTATTCAGCAAAAGTTTCAAATATTTGAGTTTTAGAAGAAATTATGTACTGTAGTCATTAGATTGGGTTTTCAAAGATGATTATGTTAACATTTTGATCAAACATTATGAACAGTTCTCTTATTAATGTTTTTGAACTCAAAAATAATTTAAAATGTGTCATTGTTAGGTCATTTAAAACTTGTATGATCATTTAAGGTAAGAATGTAAATGAGATGATTAAAAAAGAAGTTGAATTTGATATGGTCTTTAGCGGCGCTTCTACAAAAAACGGAGCTATAGAACATGATATTTAGCAGCACTTCTCATAAAAACGCCGCTAAATAACATGATCTTTAGTGGCGCTTCTACTAAAAACGCCGCTAGAGAACATGATCTTTAGCGGCATTTGTAAAAAAAAGCGCTAAAGATCATGTCTTTAGCTGTGTTTTTCCACATAAACGCCGTAAAATTTAGCGGCATTTTTTGCGGCGCTTATTAAAACGCCACAAATTATTTTAGCGGCACTTATAAGACCAAGAAAACGCCACTAAAAACCTATTTTTATTGTAGTGTTACTTCAACCATTATCTAATTCTCATTGACATAATAATTAGAGAGCATCTAGGAGTACAAGCTATAATGCCCCCATTACTCACTTTCTCTTTACAGGACTTTTGACAAAAGACACAACTTTTGAGCCTAATTACCTTACTACTAGTGCAACTCCTCACCAAAGAAGATGCAAACACTATCCTGTACCCACAATTGAAAAGGATAAAGATCACTCCATTAGTAAAAACATTGCAGCTTCTAACTTTTGTGCAAATAAAGTTACAAATCTTCCTTACAAATATTATAGCAACTCAACAATGTTGGAAGCTTTCCTCGTTAAAGCTACAAATCCTTCTCACAAATGTTTCAAGTTACTTGTAACTTTTACATGGACAAAATTATAAAGATTGTTAAAGATTACATTTTACCTTTTCTAAATACTAAAAGCTAAAAAGCTCTTGATATAACTAATTACTTCATCATCTAAAAATGCCCAACACTTCTTTATCTTTTAATAACATTTGCTTCATTAATAAACTTGATTATTTATTATTCTCCAGTGACTAAATTTCGATAAAATCCAAACTGAATATTACCAAATTAAATTTGTAAATCTAAAAGCAATTAATTGAACGTAGGTCATGAGGAGGTAAAAAAAAAAAAAAACTGGCATGATGAAAGTAGGAGGGAAATTGAAATGTGGTTCAAATGGTTCATTGTTCTTGAAATAAAAACAAAGACCTAAAAACTTACTGATAGACTATAGTAATTAGGAGTAGGGTAGCAATTTATTGATGTGATAGTGAGAGTGACCATCAATCCTAATTTTGAAATTCGATTTCTCAAATTGTTGTTAATTAACTGAAGTCAATGACAAAGTTAATATACGTGGAAACAGCAGTACTTTCCCTAGTCAAGCAGTGAGCAGTAGTAGTAAATTCGTAAAGTAGATATAGTTGGCATTGGATTTGGGGTTGACAATTATGAATCCTTTACATTTAAAGCTGCTCATCCTTGGAGAATAAAATATTTGGCTGTTTATATTAAAGATGAAATAGACAGGCAAATTAATAAGAGTGGAAGTGCATTTTTCTTTCCTTAACCTTCAACTTACGTCCAGTATGAAAACATTTTAAGGGGACACATTTCTTTTTGGCTACGTGTTATAATTTTACACATAAATGTAGGATTGAAGAGGTTGTTACCCCCAGCCTAAATTCCAAACCCTAAGGTGTCTCTATCTCTATTGATTATCTGTCTTCCTTTGCTATTTTTTAATTTCTTAATCCAAGATTGGTTTGCTCATATTTGTTTTATGGTTTATAGGATTATTTTTTTCGTGATTCATTTTTGTTTTTCTTCAATAATATTACTTTTAAAGTTCGAATTTCAATTTACTTTTTGGGAAGATTTACTCTATTAAAGCTGAAGTCAAATTTTTCTTTTAAAGGATTGAAATTGTGTTTTAAATTTTTGTGAGAGTTAAAACATAAATTTATTATTATATTAACTTCTAATTTTATAGATTTTAGAAATTTTAAATTAATATTTTATAATTTTTATATAGACCAAAACGAAAATTTATCATATATATATATATATATATATATATACAAATTTACAACATTTAAATAGATTAAAACATACAATTTTTATCTTAAGAGGGTCAAGACCTTTACGTGCTCCTAGTGTAGTCCTTGTACTTTGCATAATTTCATTTTGTAAATAAGAAAGGATCATGAATATATATATATATAAAACCTTATACTATATAATGTCATTTTTAACGGTATAATAACTTTTTTTGACCCTTCAACTTTACAAAAAATAAAGTCATTTTAACCTTTCATTTAATTTTTCACTTTTTTTAGCCCTTAAACTTGCTTTTTCTTCTTTTTTTTTTGTTAAATCACCCAAAAATAGATAGAAAAATTAACTTTTTTTTTTAAACTTTGTTGATGTGGAATATACATGAATGATCATGTGAATGATGCATCAACATTTAATTAATTTTTAGAATTTAAAATTTTCAAAAAAATTATAAATTTTAAAAAAAATAAAAATTTTAAAATTATTAAAAAGTATAAATAAATATTTTTAAATTTTAAAAATTAATTAAATGTTGACGTGTCATTCACATGTATACCTTGTCAGTAAAGTTAACAAACATTATTTTTTTAATCCATTTTGGATTGATTTGATAAAAAGTACAAAATTGAATACATTTAAATAAAAAATTAATAATTATTTTAATTTTGATTACTCATCAAATTAAAAAAAATATTATTTTACTCTGAAATTTAGTTATAGTTTCGTCTCAATTTTGTGAACCTCTTGAGGGGTTGAATCATCAATTTCAAGACTTGAAAACAATTTTCCAACAACTTTTGGTGCTAAAAGTGGCGCCTGCCATTCTAATATAAGCCAAGTCATCGACAACAACCACAGCAACAAAACTGAACTTTCAAATCATTAATGATAGGTGATGTATATTAGATTATTAGTTAGATAAAAAAAAGTGAGATAGATACGGCGGTATTGTATTGGAATAAATGTATCCATTTTTATGTATTCTACTGAAAATAATAATATTATTTTTTTAAATAATCTCATTATAGATTTTGTTCGTATTTATTTTTTTACACAATACTTAAAACTATTTATAATCCTTTCTCAACTTATAAATAGAAAGATAATACGCATCAACACACTTAAACCTATGTCCTCCTACATTAATAACAACAGGGATGATAATAATTCAGTTCAAGTTGATATTAGAAAAAAAAACAATAATTTTTTTATAAAATTATTTTCATTAATTTATATATAAATATTTATTTTTATATTTTAAAATTTTTAAAAATGTTTAAAAATAAAAATTAGTCTTGTCTTGATATTAGCACCTTTTTTGTCATGTGAATTGAAAATGGAATAGATTTAAGTAATACCATTTTAAAATAACTTTTAATATGAAATTAAGTTATTCAATTCTATTAATAATTGTAAAATATATACTTTCATTTAAATATATTTATAGTTAGCTGAAAATATTAAAATGATATTGATAAAAATTATAAAGATACATCAACACATGAATATGAATAAGTAGCAGAACCAACATAAAAAGATAAAGCCGCCGATAGACACGGTATTGATGGCCTCGGGGAAATGGCAATGGCCGCATGAACACGATAGATGGAAGGAGCATGCGTGTGTATAAGTTGTATGCAAGTGGACGTCCTAGCTTTAAAGTTCCAAATCCATTCATCATTTACGTTTATAGTGACCATTTATATGATAATTACGTTACTAGTTTAGCTTAGCTGGTTTTTGGAAGGTGGAGCCCAACTGTGAAAGCTTATAATTGCGTACACGGTTCCAACTTATTATATGTGAAGAATCTACAGCGCATGCACTTCAATTCATCCAACCATGACATGCATTCTTGTAAATAAAGTATTTACAAAAACCTAATTAATCCTTAAAACCTTCTTTTACCAACCTTTGTTAACCAAACATTAGTGCTCATGATTATTCAAGTTTGATTTTGAAAAAATTTAATTTAATTCAATAATTATCAAATTGAATTTGAGCTTACTAATATTCGGTTTAAACAGTTTGTAAGCCTTATTAAGCATTTCATTTTTAATATATATTACATATGTCTATATTACTAAAGTATGCTATTACCCTTAATATATATTATTAACCTTAAGCTTAATTATTGAGCTAAACTCGAGCTTGAATACATACGAGTTTAATTGAGCTTGAGTACAAAAATTGATAAAGGAGCTTAATCTAGTTCAAGTAGCTTGACTATTTCTTGAGCTTAAAAATAGATGTTCAATTACATCTATTGTGCTCGACCTGAGTATAGAGCTTCGAATTTGAGTCAAGCTCGAGCTTACTTGTATTTGGGATTGGCTCGTGTAACATCTCGCCTGGTGAAATCCTAATGTTCAAATGATGTCTATGAAAGTAAGGCATAAAGAGTCAATTTTGAGTGTGTTAAGTATAAAAATTTGACTAAGTACAAGAATTGTTTGAACAAGTTTATAATGCCCCGGTTCTGGTGGGCACAAGGTCTGGCGTAGTCTCTGAAAAGTACGATTGGTGAATTGGTAATCGCCTAAGTGCTTTTTCTAGCGTATATGGGGGCGAACACAGTTGTGTGTTCAACATGTTGAGAGCTCCATGCCAGATTATAGTGATTTGTTGGAAGAATGATGTGGTCAGGTGAATAAATACTGAAGGTATGAGCCCACGTCAGAAGCAATACACCTTTTTCTATGGTACTGTACAGGTTAAGTTACAAGGAAAACTAGTTAAGAACTAACCAGACGTGAACCAGGATAGTTAAAAAGAAAGGGAAAGCACTCAATTAAGTTTCTCGGGAGTTGTATACTTTGATAAGACAATACAATAAAAAGGTAAAACTTGTCAAGTTTCAATCGTGTAAACACCAAGGAAAGAATGTCTTTGTGGTGAACCTCTAAAAGGAAAGCCTTTGTGACGAACTCTGAAATGGCGGCCTTTGTGGCCATCTCTGATGAAGCAAGCCTTCACGGCAACTTATGAAAAGAAACGTATCCGTGGCGCAGTTTAAAAGAAAGCTCTTGCAGCTATCATCTGAAGGGAACGCCCTTGTGGCGGACTCTAAAGAAAGAAATGGTGAGTATGGAAAACCTTGAAAAAATAGTATGTATGGCGAACTCGTAAGAAACGACTGAATATGAAATGTTATGGCGAATCCTAGATAATATTGAGGTATGAACAAGAGAAGTCGCGCCAGAGTATGCGATGAATCCAGAATATGAGCCAAGTGTTCTTATAGAACAAATCGATCAATAGTATTTTGTTTCTGTCGTTCTCTAAAGTAAGAATGTGTAATAAATCAAGAAGGGGTAAGGTGAAGAATATGAATAAAGTAACGAATGTGGGAAAGGTAAGTTATGATCTCAGGGCAAGGTATGACTTCTATAGTATAAAAAATGGAGCTTAATGACATATTCGCCTAAGCCAAGGATAAAAAAAGAAAATAGATAACAGAGTTCTCAAATACGACTCAGGTAATGGAAGGTTTACTCATTAAGTTCTCATGAACTTACCTTCGGGTTTCATGTCACAGTATGCTACCATGAGACTACATTAAAAGGGACGACACCAGGGTTACACCAAAGGAATGGCGCGATAGGTTGTTATACATACAAAATGAGTTTGGATTGGCATGGTCAAGTCCAATGGAAGTTTTGTAAATAAGTCCAGAGATTTGTTTGTAAGTCCTTGTAATGTATATCAAACACTTGGATAGAACAATTGTGGTCAATAATATCACTTAAAGGAAAAATTTATAGAACTATGTAATTACGTTATGATATTCACATGTAAATCCTTGTATTGTAAAGTTCAATGCAATCAAATGAAATTTAGTTGAAAGATTATTCTCAATCAAGTTGTTAAACAGGTATAAGCAAGTTAAGAAAAGTTTGTATATGTGTTGTAACACCCGATATCTGAATCCGGTGAATTGGATTGGGTTGAAAGTGTTATAGGTTTTTGTATCAGAGCCTAGGTTCTACTGGTTCTTGGACCATGAAGGCGAAAGAACTGTATGCATAATGTGCTGAGCTTGGCGAAGTCTCTCAGGTATGCGTAGACAATTTTGTTTATGTGTAAAGTAAAAAGTACAAAGAGATAATGGATAAGACAGTAGTGATGTAAAAGATCATTTCATTGGTAAAATGGATGTTACACAAAAAGAAGACAATAAATGAAAGGATAGGATCGGAAGAAAGAAATTAGTCATTTCCCTTTGAGTGATGCCCAGTAGACTTGACGGCTTATGTTGTTTTGTTTCCGCCGAGATTTGCTCTGAGTCATCAATATTTTCAAGATTTCTATCACCTTCCATTTTAGGTGAGATAAGAAGGGAGAAACCGATAACTTTTTTTCATTTAGACTAGAAATCTTCCCACTTCGTACCCTTAGGGTTGTAGACATTGAAGCCCAAAAAATCTATAGAAATGTCTTAAAGGAAGCCGAAATCCACTCGACTTAAATCCATAGGACCAACGGCCACTTGAGTGTGGAGAACCAAGTTAGCCTTCCACTCTGGAAGCGCTTCAGTTAAATTCCTTGTCGTGTCCTCTTGGTATTTATTGAAAGCTTCATCACTGAATTTGCGAAGAATATCCAACTTAGCCTCGTAATGTAGCTTTTAGGACTAGAGTTGCTCTCTTAATGATGACTCACCCTTTTCTAATGACTCAACCCTAATCTTCAATTGTCTGTACTTGCTTTCTGTCTCATTGTTCTTAAGTTTCCAAGCCATGATGTATAAATTTAGGACCTCAACCTTGTCCTTAAAAGTTTGTTCCCTACTACATTGCTCTTCAATTATCCTAGATTTTGACTTAGTTAACTCCTTTAAACTGGAAACTGTGGTCTCATGGAAATTATGAACCTCATGGAGAGACCCACTTAGTAGCCCATATTCTACAGACAAGACTTGGACATAATGTAGGCACAAAAAGCCTCTTTCCATTGTTGGGGGACTAGGTTGTATTGGTCCTCAAATATTGAAATTAAGGACATTGGGGATGGACCTGAGGAGTAAAGATTTCGCTAAGGAAAGAATTCATCATTTTCCGCTGAAGAAAAGGGTTGAGGTTAATGATGGAAAGGATCACAAGTAAATTCTGTGGTGACGATTCTGTTGGGATTTCTGTGTGGGGAGTCTGCTGCATAGGCATGTTCCAATGGGACTATTGGCATAGTTGGAAATAAAGGAACCTTTAGACTTGAAAGTCATTTCTTAAGTCTACGCTACTTAGGTTGTAGGGACTTTCCCCCTTCAGTAACCGAAGCGTTTTCACCTGCCCTCGGCCTCTTTTGATATTTCTTGGTATCAAGCTTCTTAATAGAAGTAGTTGAAGCTTCTTTCTTATCACGAGATGTACCCAAAATGGCTCTAATGTTCATGCCCAAACCCACTCTCAAGCTTACAAGTGACTCGTATAAAATTTTCCTTTTTCCAGTGCAAATTGGAGAAACTATTTTGAATGATAGAGAGAGAACTTGGATAGACACTGAAGTGGGTAGAATCGGTGCTAACCCCTTATCTGGTAATTTTTAGTTGGTAAAACTCTTAAAAGACTCTCAAGAGTAGAGGCTCGTTTCGGTTGTAACAATCTAAGAAATACACAATAAGTGTCTACCAGGACAAGGCTGATAGCTGCCCTGGTGCAATGCCATAATCCGACAGTATGGAATAGAAAAATGGGTGTAGAGGCAGATGAAAACCAGCCTCTAACAGAATAAAGGGAATATGAAACATTGAGAGTTATGTCTCAAATGACACCTCAATGGTATTTCAATGTCGTAAACGAGGTTTGGTCGACAGAAGCCCTGGGCTATTAAGAATTGGCCTGCCTCTTCCTAGGTTGTGCTACAGTCAAACTTAGAAATGGAAGCCTGGGGAGGAGAATCTTCTTGTTTTAATGGTCCAAAGGTGAGAAGGTTTGGAAAGTTACATTTTGGATACTTTGGGTGTGACCCCTGACACAAATGCTCATGTTGGACGTCTCGTATGAAAATAGAAAAAAGGATTTACCTTAGGTATTCTAAAAATCAAAGAAAACAAAGGCAGAGGAAAATGTTAAGAAAGCTAAGAAGGAAATCTAAAAGGTTTAACAAAGGTGTAGATGAAAGTTTAAAATTTTTGTTTTAAAGAGGTGAACGTGCTCAAGAAGGTACTCTGTAAAAAACTGCTTGAACTTTCCAATGTGAGCTTCACATTTGTCAAAAGGGGGTAAGCTTCAAGTGTCTGTACTCGAATGTTAATCTCTAGAAATATGATTTTTGAATCAAAGAAGTAGTCTGAGGATATCTTTTTAAGACTTTTAGGGAGTATGCCAATAAGAAAAAAAAAGTTGAAGCATGTGTAAGGGAATTTGTGCTATCATTAATTTGTGTCTGGCGAGAGCAACCCAGTTTATTCTGGAAATTAAGATTCTTAGGGGGAAATGAAAAATTTTGAGGACGAAATTTCTTAAATGGGAAAGAATTGTAACAGCATGCCTGACAAAACCCTAGTTTTAAAATGATGTCTATGGAAGAAAGGCATAAATAGTCAATTTTGAATGTATACTAAGTATAAAAATTTGACTAAGTACAAGAATTGTTTGAACAAGCCTATAATGCCCCGATTCTGGTGGGCACAAGGTCTGGCGTAGTCTTTAAAAAGTACGATTAGTGAATTGGTAATCGCCCAAGTGCTTTTTCTAGCGTATATGGGGGCGAACAAAGTTGTGTGTTCAACATGTTGAGAGCTCCATACCAAATTATAGTGATTTGTTGGAAAAATGATGTGGTCAGGTGAATAAACACTGAAGGTATGAGCCCACGTCAGAAGCAATACACCTTTTTCAGTGGTACTATACAAGTTAAGTTACAAGGAAAACTAGTTAGGAACTAACCAGACGTGAACCAGGATAGTTAAAAAGAAAAGAAAAGCACTCAATTAAGTTTCTCAGGAGTTGTATACTATAATAAGACAATGCAGTAAAAAGGTAAAACTTGTCAAGTTTCAATAGGGCCATAGATTACATTGATGGATACTTTGGATAAGATAAGAAAGCTCTTCTTTTTTCTTCTAAATCTTATTGCTTTGAGTTAGAAGAACAGGAAGGGGATTTCTTTATGCTAAGGTAGAACTCCTGAGTTTGATCAACTATTTTTCCACATCAAGGTAAGATTTATAACCCTGATAGTTAAGAAAACGTAAATCTATAAGAGTGTTTGGTAAAATAAGGCTACTTGGGGTTTTTTGGGTTGAAATGAGATTTAAGGTTACCCAAATGGATCTTAACGATGTTATTCTGTTCTACAAGGTAGTGGTCGCTACAATTTCTAATAGGATCTTAGACTTGGAGCTTAATTTACTAAACACCTCAGTCAGGTGAGTCCCTAAGCCGACTCTTACATGTATGTTAAGTGATGTAGAAACTTCTGTGAAAAACAACTGAAACATGAAATGGAAACTAGAGAAGCTAGAATGCACTAGAGTGTGTGACGAATCAAAAGTATGAGCCAAGTGGACTTATAGAACAAATCAATCAATAGTATTCTGTTTGTGTGGTTCTCTGAAATAGGAATGGGTAAGAAATAGGGAAGGGGTAATGTGAATAATGTGAATGAAGTAACGAATGTAGGAAAGGTAAGTTATGATCTCAGGGTAAGGTATGACTTCTATGGCATAAAGAATGGAGCTTAACGATGTATTCACCTAAGCCAAGTATATAAACAAGGAGATAGATAACGGAGTTCTTGAATACGACTCAGGTAATAGAAGGTTTACTCATTAAGTTCTCATGAACTTACCTCTGTGTTTCATGTCACAGGTATGTTGCCATGAGACTACGCTAGAAGGGATGACGCCAGGGTTACGCAAAAAGAATGGCGTGATCGAGTCTAATGGGAGTATTGTAAATAAGTCCAAAGATTCGTTTGTAAGTTCTTGTAATGTATACCGAACATGTGGATAGAATAATTGTGGTCAGTAATATCACTTAGAGGCAAAATTTATAAAAATGATGTAATTATGTTATGATATTCACTTGTAAGTCCTTGTATTGTAAAGTCCAATGCAATCAAATGAAATTTAGTTGAGAGATTATTCTCAATCGAGTTGTTAAACAGGTATAAGAAAATCAAGAAAAAATCTGTATATATGTTGTAACACTCGAGATCTAAATCTGACGAATCGGATCGAGTTGAGAGCGTTACAAGTTTTGAGTATAAACTACCCAACTACTCTGTTTTTAAAAAAAAAAAAATCAAAATTTATTGTTGTTTAGAGTGGAAATAATGTCTTCCACCCGTTAATTTGCGGTTTGATCTAGTAATTGTTAAGTGGAGAGTTCATAATTATACATGGTTTTTGAAAGTGCAAAGACCACACTTTAATTAATAATTTGGTGGCAAAAATTTGACCATATATTATTTGAACTTTAAGAAAGAAAAAGAGTAATTATTTAGAGTGTCTTGCAAAGATTTTATGATGGAATACCACATCGTGTGAAATCTTGAGAGAGCAATTTCCAAGTCTCCGCAGCCATCATGAATCTCACAAAGTAATATTATTTACTTTATGGTGTAATAAGATGAGATTTGACGTTTTTAAACATGAATTAATTGTTGTTTTAGCTTTAATCTTTTTTCCCACTTTGTGGGATTTTAATATTAATTGTGGATCAACTTTGATTTCAAACTTAATTATAAAGATTATTTTAAAATAAATCCGACCAATTCAATTTTTTATTATCAAGTTAAGCATTTTAAAATTTTGAAAATTAATAATTAATTTTTTTAAAAATTTTGAAGTTAATGAAATTTTGAAAGATATATATTTAAAAAATAAAAAATAAAAACATAATTCAAATTTCAAATGATTCTAGTTATTACTAATTTACCTGGTGGACTTTTTGTACTAATTAACCATTTTACTTATAATAATACTGATTTTTTTTTTAGAAAAAAAAAGGGTTTTACTCACTCTAAATAATTTTAGAATTTTTAAATTATGATAATATTTTACTTAATTTCAATATTTTGTTGTCCATATCGTTCACTGTTGTTGTAAACTTACCTTGGATTGTATCTGTTTGAATTTGTGGTAAATTCATTAATTATAGATTTTTTTTTTGCATGAAAAAAAAAAATGTTGCAACTTGAATAAAATGACGACATTTTTTTTATTAATTTTAATTTATTAAATAATTTAAACAACTTGGCAAGTGCAACTTTTTCGTCAAATACGCGTAATGATGTATGTATCAGGGTTTACTTTCAAATAAAATCATACCTTGCTTACCACCACAAAAATCATATTACATCACAATAACAAATTGTATTTATTATATTATTACGCGTAATATTATGCTAGCTATAATACCAAAAGAAATTAATATTTTTATTCAAAATAGATATTTTATTTTTGAAAAGTACTTTTTGACAATAATACTAAACATTTAAATCTTAAACCGAACTTTTTAAAAATATTTCTCAAAATCACTTTTTCACAGTATTTTTTAAAAACACGTCTCAAAAGCACTACTATGGCGGATAAGATAGTGATGTCTAGGAATGCACTACTATTGCCAGGGGCGAAGCCAGACAATTCTTTTAGGGGGGGCAAAAATGAAATTTTAATTTTTAATAGTCTATATCTTTATAATTTTTAAAGGATTAAATTAAATTTTCATAATTTTACCTTTATGAATTTAAAATTTTTAAATTTTCTAAAGGGCCAAAACAATAATTTTCCATTTTAGGGGGGTCGGGGCCCTTGCCAACCCCCCTGGATTCACCTCTGATTATGGCAGACAAGATAGTGACTATTTTGGTGCTTTATAGAATCAAATTACCTCATAACAAGAATGACTTCGTTGTTCCGTCTGGGTTTCATAGAAAGAGTGATACTTTATTAGGAACGAGAGAGGTTTCTATATTCCCCTGCATATCTTTAAGGCGAGATTTTATTTGTTATTGCACTAGTGGTTTGCAACTGTTCTAACGAACTATAGGATTGCCTTTGACCAACTTGCAAGATATCCTTGGCATTTTTATTAGCATTGTTCTTATATTTCAAATAGGTGTGAGTTGTTTTATACCAATAGCTTTAGGAATCTTGTAACACCCTAACTCGTCTTCGTTGTCGGATTATAGTTACAGAGTATTACCGATTAAATCATAACAAATAATAACTTTTTAAAAAAGTAATCAATTTAAATAATAATATTCAAACTAATATTTATTCATGGCATAAACATGGTTACGGACCTTAATTCGAGCTTACAAGGTCATAAATATAGGTTGTAAACATCCAAGAACTAATTTGAAACAAATCAGGAAATTTTGAAAAATAAATTGGAAAACATGGGTCACACGGCCGTGTGGCAAAGCCCAGGCTGTGTGAGTATTTGAAGTATAAGACACACAGCCCGTGTGTCTGTCTATGTGGGTATTCAAAATAGGGTCACATGACTGTGTCGCAGGTCATGTGCCAGACTGTGTGTGCTTTCGAATTTTGGTCACACGGCCGTGTCGTCATACCATGTAACTCTCTTAGATCGTGTGGTTCATACTGCACCTAGAAATTAAAATGACACACAGCCATGTGGGGTAGCCATGTGACATCCTGTGTCCCAGCTTGTGTGTTGTATAAATTGCCCCTAAAACAAGCCATTACAACTCCAATTGCTTTCATTCCAATCCAATCCATTTCCACATACATTGATATGACAAAAACACATTCAAACACACTCTAAAACATACCAAATCAACCATTCTATAAGACCTAACCAATATGCCATCCGAAGGCATCACATTTCACACACCAACATTAATTCAATTCAACATCTCAAGTTCAAATATTAAACATATCACAAACATACCGAATAACTATAAACTACCTACTTTCAAAGGGCATACACAAGCATTCCACAACACAAACTTACAAGTCTAATTGAATTATTTAAGTCTAATTGATGTATAAGTATTAAATGTCTTGATAATAAGGTGAATTTGAATGTTTGAACTTTGCTTGACATGTTTTGATGTGTTTTGAATCAAATGGAAGTGGTAATTGGTGAACATGTTGAAAGGTTTGGTTGGAAGCTATGGAATAGGTACCAAAAGGTGCATTTTGCCAAAAAATAGGGACCATGTCTCGATGACCGTCCTCTATCACAAAGTCGGCCAACAATAAGTGACGTCGGGACATCAAATGGCACAAAGTCTTGACATGACTTACTGTGTTGGTGACGTCACGACGTCGAAATGATGAAGTTGTGACGTCGGTCCTGAATTTTCAAAATTTTATAATTTGGTCTTGTTTCATGCTTAGGTTAACAAAAGAGCTTTTGTAAGCTCATATAATACCCAAAAATGATTGTATAACATAATTTGAATGTTATTGTCTGTAACATCCCATTTTTCAGTGGCGTTAGAAACAACAGTTTCAGGACCACAATCTCGACAAGTGAGTTAGTATTATATTATTTATTTAATATTTATAAAGTTAATATTGAGTCGTATTAAATTATGGTTAAGAAATTTTAGTGTTTAATTAGTTAATTTACTAAAAATAACTAAATTGTATAAGTCGTAACAATTAGTTCTAATAATTAAAGATGTTAAATAATTATAGATTTATAAAGTGATGGGCTTATTTGGTAATTAGACCATCACAAATATTGATGGACGGTTATGGATTATGGTTTAATGAAATTTTAAAGGCTAATTTAGTAAATAGTAAAAGAAAATAATAAAATACTAATAACAAAAGAAAAAGAAAACATCTTCTTATCCATAAGGTTTCACCAATCGAAAACACCATTAAATGAGGGTTTAAAACTTTCGGTTCATCTTAAGCTTGCATGTAAGTAATTTTAATTCTTGTTTTTAGTAATTTTGATATTTATGTGATCGTTGTATCTTAATCTAGCTAACCGTGGTGTTAGTTCATTAAACTATTGAATGTTTTGACTTGTGTCATTATTAAATTTGTGAAGTTTTTGAAAGTTAATGATAGTTTGGTAAGCTTGATAGCTAAATAAGATTATTTTGTAAAGAAATTTTTAATGACTTTGATGTTAAGGATTAATTTGTTAAAGTTGTGAAATTTCATGATTTTTTTTTTGTGAAATTGAGATGATTATGGGTTGTTCTAGGGTGATAATAATTTCGGCTAGTTTGGTTTAATTTTAATGTGTTCAATTTGATGTTTTCAGGTTTAAAGACTAAATTGCATGAATGATAAAGTTTAAGGGTAAATTTGTAAAATGTGATTAAAAAGACCTAAATGCACAAATTAATTTTTTTTTTGTTTGAATTGGTTTAATCGAATTAAATTATACTTTAGATCAAGAAGTGCAATGATCGGATGACGTACGAGGAAAAGGGAAAATCGTCGATTAGTCCTCTTTAGTCGAATTCCTTGACAGGTAAGTTTTTACAGTTATTTTGGTTATAATTAGTTGATAAATATTGTTATTGATGTACATATATTTCGAAGATTGTTGAAATAAAGTGTTCTATGTAAAGTATATTGAATTTTTGAAATAATTTCGATGGATCAAGTAAAAGTTTCTTACATGAGATTTCTGATGGAAATTCTGATCTAGACCGAGTTCCTGCATGTGTTGCGGGCTCGGATGTACATGTGACTCAGATTTAGCCTAGACTGGTAATCCGTTGTCGTTTTACATGTATACCTAGCCGTGGCCAGGCTAGTTTATATGTGTTGTCTTTGGTTCAGCCTGGACGGGTAACCTGACATATTTAATCTGCATCTGATTAGCTCTTACGAGCATTATCTGTTTCTGGATTCGTGTATTTGAATACTATTACGAAGATCCATCTAAAGAACAAAGACTATTGACACGAAAGTATTTCAATGAAATAAATGAGATACAAATTTTGAATATCTATACATTTAAATGTTACTGACTTGAAATTTGTGGATGGTGTTATAATAAGGTTGAGGTTTATTTTGCTAAGTACAAATAGCATTTAAATGAATTTGGTAAGTTTATAAGTTAATTGTGAAAACGTACTAAGTAATGCATGTACATACTTCGTTATTATTTTCTATAGATTTTGAACTTTTGGAGCGGGTTAGTTGGATCATTATAGCTCACAAATATCATCGACTATCATTGGTAGATTTTTGAAGTTTTAGTTGGTGGTTATATGTGGCTTGTATATAGGATGGTTATTGTGTGAATGTTTGAATATGCTTTGTATTGAGTTGCAAATGTTTGTATATATATAGTTGATATATGCTTTACATGTTCGGTTCTTTTGGAAGTGAGTGTTATAAGTCATGTTGAATTAGGATGTTATACGGCATGGAAATGTAAGGGTCATGTTCATGGCTCTTGATGTTGAATGAATGCTGTAATAGCCCAAATCTGCCTGGGCCCAATACCTAACCAAATAAATCAAATTTAAATAAAATCAAGACAAATAATAAAAAACCCAAAGTCTTTTAACAGTCCATTTACAGACCCAATTACTGGCCCAAACCCTAAGCCCAAAATGGACCAACAACCTAAACCAGGCAGCAAACCCTAACCCCTAGCCTTGTGCCGCTTCAGCAGCCTCCAGCGTACAGCCTCCGTACGTGCCACGTCCATGCCTCCATACGCCTCCTCTGTACCTGCAAAAGAGGATAAAAACACCAACAAAAACATAGCAACAGGATATATAATGAAAAAAAAGACGTATTTTAGGGATTTTTCTTTTATTTTTGCTCGGGGATCTGGCTATAAAGGCCGAATATGATTCAGTATAAAAGGCGGGATCCATTTTTTATTTATGGACGGCTTTACGAACAAAAAAACACTTTTTTACGTTAAATAGAAAAAGAAAATCAGAATCAAAAGGTGGTTTTTCGATTTCAATTTCCTTCAATTTTTCAAATCCTGTTCTGTTGGCATTCGATTTGTTTTTTCTTTGCATGAAAAAATAAACTGATAAAAGGAAAAGGCTTACCTTTATGGTGGCGCTTCGAATCCCTATTTCTTCGTCGTAATCGAAGCTCAGATGGGGATTACGAAGTTTGAAAAGGGCGAGGCTTTCAAATAGGCTTTTCAAATAGGGCATAATAGACCGTCGTTTGACACTATCCGCCAATTACAGTCGCGAAATGGTGATCGAACGGAAGAGTTCTTTTGTCCGGCCGAATGGAGGATATTTCCTTTTTTTCTTGATCTGTTTTAAAGTGGCTAGGGTTTGTTTGCAAAAAAGGGGGGATGTTTGGTTTTAAAGAAGAAACTATTGTATTTATATGAGGGAAGAAACAACGCCGTTTGGGGCCTTCTCCAGTGGCCTCAAAATGACGTCGTATAGGCCACCCGATCCGACCCGATCCAATATCCATAAGACCCACGCGTTTCTACGATGAATGGATAATTTGCACGTTTAGTCCTTTTTTCATACCGCTATTTGATTAGATCTGTTATATATTTTTTTGTTTTTTTAATTGATCTCTGTATTTCACGCGCTATTTCAATTTCATCCACTTTTAAACGTTGCGTTCAAATGACTTGAATATTTGCACTTTTAGTCCCTATTCATCAGGGTGCCTTTCATTATTGTCCTTATTTTTAATTTATTGACTTTATTAGTTTTTAAATTGTTCGTTGGATTTTGTATTTGTTTCAATGGAACCTATTTTATTTTAACTTATGTAATTCTTTTATTATTTTTAATTTATTTGTTGTTCACTTCTTCTTGAAATCGTTTTAATATATTATTTTAAATTATTTCCTTTTTTTTTTATATTTTCATTTGTAAAATATATTTTTAAAATTGATTCATTTAGATCCTATTCACAGTTTTTTTTTTTTTTTTGCATCTTTTGATTCAAGATTTACATGGTACTTATTTTAATATATTGTTAATTCCTCATTATTTCATGTACATATTTTTCTAAAATCCATTTATATCTTTATATTTTAATCCTTTAAAATATATTCGTATTAAAAACTTCGTTTAAAATCACACTTTTGTTTATTTCAAATATATTTTTCATATATTATACTTGTATGTATTTTATTTTTTGTTTTATATATTATTATTTTTAGACCAATGTATTTTATTTCAAATTATTTTGTCTATTATTAGTTTCATGTTCAGTGATTACTGCTATTATGATATTGTAATTCTTATTTATTATTTGTTATTTTCGATTTAATAGTGTAGCATTTTACTTGCAAATAATTATTCTGCGTTGTATGTTATTATTCCATCGCATTTTATTCGCTTAAAAAGTCATTTTTTAACACCGTTCAAGTTTTAAAATCATTTTACTCAAAAGTTTTTAAAATAAGGCAATGCTCGTGTTTGGAAACTTCGAGAAAATCGAGCCCTAACTCACTGGGTTCCCATTCTTCTCGTTAAATCTAAACAACCAAATACCCTTTTCCTTTTCTAATCAAAACGCATAAAAAATTTAAATAAAAAAAACTTATTCTCGAGAATTTGAGATGTTGCGTCCTAACTCACTGGATGTGACGTTTTATCATCTCAAGGTAAGAATTTCTAAAAAACAAAGGCAATATTCCTTATTCGGGAATTTTTAGTAGTTGTGCCCTAACTTACTGGGTTCTAACTTTTCACAAAACCCAAATAACTGAATATCCTTTTCAAACTTTATTACATGAGTTTTAAAAATCAAAAGATAAGTTCAATTTCGAGAATATAAGTTGTTGTACCCTAACTCACTGAATAAAATGGTTTTGGCATCCAATATGATTCTGTTCAAATGTATTTTAAGCAAACAGATCGTAATCTAGAATCTTTTCAAATTTTCGTCATTAAGACATTAAATAATCAATTAGGTACCAACTTTGGGCGCTACGAGGGTGCTAACCCTTCCTTGTACGTAACCGACTCCCGAACTCATTTTCTCGAGCTTCGTAGACCAAAATTTGTTTTAATAAATCAAAGCTTTATTAAAATGATCAATTTCAAGGTGATCCGATCACACCTCGAAAAAAGGTCGGTGGCGACTCCATTTTTGTTTTTTTAGAAATCAATCCCTATTTTTTCATAATAGAAAAAATGATTTCGACAAATGGAATATATGGTTTTGGTTAAGATTAAATTAAAATTTAGTTGATGATTGAATTGTAGTGTCAATGAGGGCATATCGGTTAGGCACATAGGTTGAATGTTTTTGACATGTTTTAGTCTTGTTTGAAGGTGTTTTTGATGGTATATAAAGGTTGGTTTTAGGCTTGGCTTGGTACTTAAGATAGGTGTGAAATTTGCCTTGTTTTAGAAGCAAATTTTGGCATACACGGCCTAGGACACGGGTTGTCACACGATCGTGTGCTGCACACGGTCTCTTCACACAGCTGTGTGTTTTAAAACAATATGTCACACAGTTTGGAACACAGCCTACGACACGACTGTGTGACCCAACATCGAATCAAACACAGGCTGGCATACAGTTTGTGACACAGCCGTGCGACCTTACATTGAGTTAAACAAGATCTAACACACATCCTGCGACACAACCGTGTGAGTGTATTTCAAAAGTTATACGGTCTGTCACATGGTTGGCCACACGACCATGTCTCTGTCCTACACGGCCTGGGCTATGTGACACGGTCTGGCCACGCAGCCGTGTGACCCCTATTTCCAAAATTTTTCATTTTTTCTAAAATTTTTTGTCTTGTTCCAAGTTAGTCCCTGATTGTTCCCCAATTATTTTTAGGGCTTCATAAGCCGGGTTTAAGGCCTATAAGTGCATTTAGGCTATAAATGAAATGTGCATCTGAATATTTTTATTTAATATAAATAATTGTTTCTATTTGATGTTAAACAATTCAAATTGTATTGTAATACTCTGTAACCCTAATTTGGCGACGGAGACGGTTTAGGGGTGTTACATTGACACTTGATTTCATCCATAAATGATTAAAATTATTGCCTAATTTATTGTAGTTTCTTCGAAAATTAATGTAGCATCCTGTAGTTCGAACCTAGCGATCGGGTTAGGTGAGGGGTGTTACATATTCTGCTTGGGTCCAATCCGATGTTGATAACTCTAAAATATAGAGTTATCTTTAGCACTTTTAGACTAGGAATTCATGCACATTTTGAATGTTTGATAACGAATTTTGGAGTCTTTGTTATAATTTTGTCTTATTAGTTGATACTAAGATGAATTTGCTAATTTGATCATTTTATACACTAAAACACATGATATATATATTGCAGTTTTTGAGTCAGCTGATGCACTAGAGGAAAAGGTAGCCTTAAAGCCCACCTCTTTGATGCCCAATGCTGTAGCATTTCCATTGCATATGCCATGTAGAAGAGGACTAATTTATGATCAGCTTTGGATGCCCAATTAAAGGAATATTGGACCTTGGAAATTTCCTTGACCTAGCTCAAGAATTGGGTCAACAAAATGGACAGTCTACTAAGGAGATAGGAGCCCACACTGTCCACTAAGGATAAGAAGGCCCAACCGTCCATAGAGGAGTCCAAATCAACCACCCAAGACTTGGTAAATTATTTAAAATCAACCACAAAAACTCCCCATGTGTCCGTCTAACTCCCCTCCCCATTTCAAGGTTTCTCTTACATGAATCAAGCATGAAACAAACCAAAAATAACAAAGTTATTCACCCACTTTCCTTAAAGCATGGGTCGGCCATGGGAAGTGTAACACCTCTAACCCATATTCATCGCCAGAATAGGGTTACGGAGCATTACCGGACTTATTACTTAAACAAACATACATTTTTCATATCCAAATAAAAGTCATTCACAATCAATCATATTGTCCCTAATACGTGCCCTCGAGGCCCAAAACAAGCATTAGAAGTGATTCGGGACTAAACCGAGAACTCAGGAAATTTTTGGAAAAACATAGAAAATTTTCAAAGTACAGGGGACACACGTCTGTGTGGCCCTACTGTGTGCCTCACACGGCCAAAGACACGCCCCTGTTACAGGCCGTGTGGACATTCGAAATGGGATCGCATAGCTGTGTCCTAGCCTGTGTCGACCCCGTGCAACTCCCTGACTTGGGTCACACGGCCAACCACACACCCGTGTGACTAGCTGTAACACCCTTAACCCATATCCATCGTCGGACTAGGGTTACAAGGTCTTACCGGTCGATTCATAACAATTAAACCACCATGGCTCACACACCAGCATATCATAAGTATTCAATAACACAAAGTCCCTTTTTAAAGTCTACGAGGCCTTAAACATACTTTAAAGAAGGTTTAAGACTAAATCGATCTCATACTGAAACTTTGCAGAACTTAGAAAAAATTTCTTTCAAAACAGGGCACACGCCCATGTGGCTAGGCCGTGTGCTTCACACAGCCATGCCTTAGACCATCCCTTACCCCGTGTGCAACACTGACTAGGGTCACACGGCCTGTCACACGCCTGTATGTCTGGCCCATGTGGAACACTGATTTAAATCACATGGCCTGTCACATGCCCGTGTGAGTAGCCCGTGTGCAACACTGACTTGCTTCGAATTGGGATATTGAAGGACACGGTTGAGACACACGCCCGTGTGCTCACCCCTGTGGGCAATTATAGGCCATTTACAAGGCCAAATTGCCACCCAATTTGGGTCGTCCCTACATGTTCAAATTCAACATCAAATAACATACAAATCATTCACCATCTCAAATACCAAATCAAGTATGAAGCATACCATTTCTATTTCACCAAAGCACACCATAATGGCCATTCACACAAGACCATATATACACATTACATACACCATTTCCACATAGCCAAAACATGTACTAAAATCATTCCATTATCAAGACATATCACATGGAAAGATTTATACATCTCAAAACATTCCACAATCTCAGTAGCCTATACATGCCATATACCATAAATACAACTTCTAAAAGGTACCAAAATAGTTGTCCGATAGTGTGATTGAGTCGCTGACGATCTCCGAATCTGAGCTAGCTTTAATAACACTGTAAAACAGAAAAAGACTTCACACAGTAAGCTTTAAAGCTTAGTAAGTTCGTAATATAACACAATTAACTCAACAATTCAAATTCAGCATGCAAAATTAACTAACACTTAGTTCAATTCACATCACTACTCAACCTCATCCATGGCTATTACTCACTTTCATACTATATCTATAGGTTCATGTACAAGCATTTATAATGCTACTCAATTTAACCCTTTTCATCATTCATTCACATAATCTTCCATCTATCTCATACACAATATGATCAGCCACATAGGTTCTGTACATACTTGTACCATCACGTATTTATCTATCACATTTACCACTTCAATGCTCGATGCCATAATTCACTTGATCCTCTTTAAACATTCGATGAACTCGCACACTTAGTGCCAATTAATTAGCCGAAGCTATATTAATATCACACACTTAGTGCCATCACATTAAACCGAAGTTGTCTCAGTATCACACACGTAGTGCCAAATAATATAACTGATGCTTTCTTATTGTCGCACACTTAGTGCCATTCATCACTGTAACTATTCTATTTATGCACACTTAGTGCCACATATCTTCTAACTCACATTTCACATTACCAAACTTCACAATCACATTTCCATTCACATATGAACATTGTTTAAACAATACGTATTATACACAAACTTACCTCCGATGTAGAAACAACGATACTAGTCGATCAATCGAGTACTTTGTTCTTGCCTCGATCTAGGTCCAAATTTCTCTTTTCTTGATCTATATAATATCAAATTCAACTCATTCAATTTCATCTTCATCCAAAACAATTCATAAACACATAGTTAGGGCATTTTACACTTTAGCCCTTATAATTCCACATTTTAACATTTTAATCCCTATTTCACAATTATACAAAATACACATAATTTACTCACACCCAAGCTTGACCGAATTTCATACTAGTCCCTAGCAGCCCATATCTTTCATTTATTTCACATTTTAACCCTTCAAAGTTTTATTTTCACAAATTAGCCTATAATAATCAATTTCATCAAAATTTCCAAATACAAAACATATTTATCATTCATCAAGCTTTCACATTTCACCAACTATCAACATAAAGCTCACATATTCATCAATGACACATCTTAATATCATTATCAAATTTAGAAATTTAAGCATGGGCTTGCTAGAGTACTTAACAACAATATTAAAAACATAAAAATCATCAAAAACGGATCGAAAACACATACCTAATTGAAGCTTGAGCTTGTCGAACCCTAGCTAGCTCTTTTTCTTTTCTTTTTCTTTCAATTTTCGGTAAGAACAAAGATGAATGCATGAATTTAGCTTTTGTTTTATTTAGTTTGCACTTATTTAGCTTATCAATAAATTAGCCTTATTAATGTCATTAAAATCCCATTAATTCATGACCACTTTTGTCCATTCATTAAACCAATGGTTCATTTACAACATAAGCACCTCACATTTAAAGAGACATAACAATTAAGCACTTTTAACTACTAGCACATAGCTTTTGCATTCGTGATTAAGTCATTTTTCACAAATTGACACACAAACGTTAAAATTTTCACACAGAACTTTCACACATACTTTATCACATGCCATAAACATCAAAAGTAATATTAAATTATTTCTCTAACCTCGAATTTATGGTCCCGAAACCACTGTTCCGACTAGGGTCTAAATCGGGCTGTTACACTAACACATGTACCTTTCGAAATGGCCTCACACGTACGTGTGCCAGGCCATGTGCTAGGTCGTGCTAAAACTGTAGGGTATACTGACTTGTGCCACATGGCCAAAGTCACACGCCCGTGTACTGGGCCGTGTGGAGCGTACTGACTTGATTTCTAATCAAGTACCAGGGGGCACACGACCGTGTCACCCAACCGTGTGCCACACACAGCTGAGACACACGCCAGTGTGGACAAAAATAGGCTATTTTCCAAGCCATCTTTCTTATCCAAATTTTGCATTCACCTACACAAACCAAAGTGCATATCTTCAATAGGCATTCAAACCAATCTAAACCAAGTTTAATTCATGCTATATCAATACCAATAACCACAAGGCACATATGTATCACAATTAGCCATTCAATTTCATACCTATTTTACATCCAAAATCACCTAAATGGTCACTATCAACTACGTATTATATTGCCTAAAACCACATACATACCATATCTCAAAATTCAACCATTTGGTACTCAAAATACCAATTCACAACAAGCATTCAGAAAGTAATTATAAACCACATATCAAAAGGCCATTTACTAACACATAACCAAACTACCAAAACAAGCCAATTCACATGGCTATCCACATAACCAAAACATACATCATTTACAAGCCAAGTCAATTAGCTATATACATTACAAACATATAGAACATATTAACCACAACTCCTATACATGCCATATAACCAAATACACAAGTTCAAAAGTACCAAAATAACAGCTGGATAGTGAGATGAGATCTCTAACAACTTCTAATCCGAGCAAGCTTCGAAAACACTATAAAACACAGAAAAATAAACAGAGTAAGCTATAAAGCTTAGTAAGCTCGTATGATTAATAAATATAACTTACCATTTATTCAAAAATTAAGTTATCTATCATGAAACACTACAATTTAACTTAATCACAAAGATAATATATGTTCATCCACATGGTAGATCATGTAACTCACAACTTCATAGATTCAATTCTTATACGGTTTACGTACATACCTGCACTGATACGTATCAATCTCTTACCCTTTCATATCTTTAATATACCCGTTAAACCATTTGGAATAATATCGGATACTCGAGAATCTCACACCCTGATTGCCAATACATGGTCGAAACCATCTTAATCTCATATCTCATATAATGCTCACTCTTGAGCTATCAACGGGTCTGCTCAGACAAGCGACAGTCAAGAAGTCACTACACGGTGCTGCTCACACAAGCTGACGAGAATCTACAACACATGCCGAAAAACTCAGCCACAGTAGAACGTACGGACCATCACCCAAACACAATAACCCCTAATGACATGTCATTTGTATCCTATCTATTCCTAAGGTTCAATCGAGATTTATACATTGCAGATAACTTGTCGAGAATTTTCGTAGTGTCGTATTATAAAATTTATATCAATTAAGCATTCAAATACATATAATTTAATGCTTATTAAATATACAAACTTACCACGAATTTTATACGGAGAAAATCGAGCTATCAATCTGCTATTTTGTTTTTCTCCCTATCTAATTTCTAACTTCACTTTTCTTGATCTATATATAATCAAATTTAACTTGTTTAATTATCATTCTATTCAATTTAATCCAAATTTCATATTATGGCAATTTTACACTTTTTCCCCTAAACTTTAGACTTCTTTACAATTTAGTCCCTAGCTCATAAAAATGCAAATTCATGCAATTGAGTCCATACCCATGCTAGTCAAATTTCACCTATACTCATATCAGCCCATGTTTTTCATTATTTCACACATTTACAGCATAATTTTCACATTTCTCAATTCAATCCCTAATTGACAATTTTATCAAAAATCACTTAACAAATGTTGTTTATCTAACAACAACCATTCATTTTCTATCATCAAACATCAAAACACATACATATTCATCAATGGTAAAACCCTAGATTTTTAACAGTTTCACAAATTAGTTCTTGGGCTAGCTAGATTAAGCTATGACTCTAAAAATATAGAAATCATTAAAAACCGAGTCAAAAATCACTTACATGCACAAGGAATCAATGGCCTAATGTTTAAAATTCTCCCATGGTTTTTTTCTTCTTCAAATTTCAGCAAAAAGATGAACATGCATGCTTTGTTATTTTGTTTTCTATATTTTAATATCTTTAATTATCAAATTACAACATTAACCTTATTAATTAATTACTTAAAACAATTAATTCATGTCCATATTTGTCTACTCATATTAAAAATGTTCTAATTACTACATAAGGACATCTACTTTAAGGTTCCATAGCTATTAGACACCTTTAGCTAATAGAACTCAAGTTTCACACTTTACGCGATTTAGTCATTTTTATCGAATTAAGCATTCAAATGATAAAATTTCTTAACGAAATTTTTATACTAGACTACTAACATGTTGTATACATTAAAATAATAATAAAATAAATATTTTGACATCGGATATGTGGTCCCAAAACCACTGTTCTGATTTGACTAAAAACGGGCTGTTACAGGAAGAGAGATTTTCAAGGCTCTCATTTGCTAAAAATAGTCGACCTCTACAAGTATAAATACCCCCTAGCTATTCACTCATTTCACTCATCCCTCACTCACCATCTCTTCTCTCATTCTCTCTTCTTTCACTTCCCATTTGAGAGAGCAACACAAGAGTTGTAAAGAGAATCTCAGAAGTTCTTGTGAGCAGCAAAAATTCGGCATCTTTGAGGCAATTGTGCAAAGGAGCAAAGCAGAAGGAATGAGGAAAAGCAATACAAGCTATGCAACAGAGAAACATCGGATTTGTCTTCTAGCTTATTTTCCTTAATTCTTTTTGTTTCGTTCTAAATTTATGAACATGATTGCTAAATATATTTGTACTTTAGATTTAATTATAATGACTTAATTTTGTTTATGCTAGATTGATTGCATTTTTTTACCTTGGATTATTAAAATTTTGTTAATGATGTTATCCGCCTTGGTTGCTTATTCATTCAAATAAATTTATGAACATGTTATTCATGCATTATAAATGTAGGGATGCAATTGAATTAATTATTAAATCAGAACTAGATTGTAATTAATTGATACAATATCTGAATGTTGCATGTTTGATCTTTTTATGATAAAATTAGGTCAAATTAGGAATAATATCGAAAGAAATTTTATTACCTTGCATAACCTAGGATTAATGCGATTAAATTGTTTTAGTATAGACATATCATTGCTACCTCACTTAATTCTTAAGAACGATGCTTGAAAAGGTAATCTTAGACTTGACATAAACATATGTGAAGAGACTAAGAGTTTAAGCTTAGGAGAAGTCGAGCACTCATAAAATCAGGGTTAATAAATAGTCGAGTTGCCATGAATTTCTTCCGTAACGTCATTAACACTATTTTAATAATTCTAAGTTAAAGAAGACAATTAATCTAACTCTTTTATGCCATAGTAATTAAAACTTGTGAATTATTACTTATTACTCTGTGTTTACACTTGTCATTCATTTTTAGCATACTTGGTTGATTTTAGTTAAGTTAATTAGTTAGTTCAAACTTCTCTTAATTAATTTTAATTATCAACTTGTTAAGTGATAAATTTCACAATAATTAATTGTACAGTCCCTGTGGAGACGACACTTTTACTTACTACTTTATTACTTGTGAAAGATTGTGTACACTTGCACATCATACGAATATTACGTGACAGATGTACTATCAGTCCAGTTAGTCACATCTATGTCTCTGTGTTTTGGGAGTCATCTGCTCCGATGTCCAAGACAAAACATCTCCCCAATTCGACTTGATAGAAGACATATTAATCTTTCAATCGGTTTGCTCATTTTCTATTAGACTAAAGACATGTTTAGGTTCGTTTATTAATATAAGTTTTCTTTCCGCATTATGATCTGGCCACGTAATATCGCTTAGTATTAGTTTAAACATTAGACAACAATTGAGTTAATATTTGCTTGCAAAAACCAGATGAGGACATTATACAAAGAATATTAATGAAATCCATGAATTATTTTGTTAACCAATCTGTTAAAAAAGTTACAAATTTTCAAATGAATATATTACACTTAGGGCACTAGATCTAACATAAATCATGGTCTCTCTTTGATGATAGAAGGAGCTTATATATAGAAAGAGCTTGAAATGGGTCCTTTAATATGTTGCCGTACCTTGTATGCCCAGAGGTATGGTGAATGGTTAGGCTAAGTAATCAGAAATTGTTGCTAAAAAGTGATATGGCAATGAGTGTTTTACTCACGGAAGATTTTCCTAGGATTCGGTGGGCCCAATGCTAACTGTCCTTAATTGAGACGATCTCATGTCAAGCGAGGTCTTCCTTATCCTTGGCAAAGTGATCTCGTGTAAAGGGTCTAGTCCCCTTGGTGAGGTGGTTTGGCCTTTTTCCAAGTGAGTCATTCAGTTGAAGTTGAAGCGGGGTGGAGTGTTGTTGGGGCGGGCTCTTTAAGGGAGATTCACTTAGGTGTAACAATTAACTTTATAAGGTTTATGTCATGATTTAGCTCTTGAACTATACTCATTTTTCTATATTGGTACTTACACTTCTTTTATCTTACTTTGATACCTAAACTAACTCCGCATTATAGATTTTATTACTAATTTACTATTTAGTTCAAAAGTTATGTTAAAAAAATTCCAATTAATGAGAATGCACGTTTTAGTCTTGTTTGTGATCACGTCACCAATCCATTTTCACTAATAATCAAGGGATTACCTTTTCTGATGGAATCTTCTTGACATATATTGGCTACGTTTTTCTACAACATGTGTAATGTATATTCAACACAATGACAACACTCCAAATCTTATCGAATTTAAGAAATTATAATAAGATAATAAATCTTTTAATCACATCCAAATATGTGTTTAGAAACTCCTCCCAACCTAACTATTTATTTTTCTCCGTCTATAAAAAGTTTCGCATTAAACCATATAAACCCTACATCAATCCAATCAGATTAGAATACATCCAAACACCAAAAAAAAAAACTCTTTTAACTTACAAAAGAATCTTTCTATTTCTCTCCCTAACCATCGAAACCACCTTAATCACAAAGTGATATTAGTTTTTTTTTGTTTCATATGTTTAGAAAATTTGTAATTTCATTCTAAAATAAACTCTAAATTGTGGATAAGCGAGACGTTTGTCCAATCAGGACCACCAACAAATTAAAGTATACTATTATTGGTTAGGGAATGCAGCCAATCCTGTGACATATTTTGAAATGTTAATTATAATTTGTATGATGAAATCAATGTATTAAAATAGGATTGGTGAAAGTAGGGGAGAGAGGGCAAGGGCAAGGACAAGGACCATCTTTTCGATCTTAATTATATTATATTAACAAGAGTGGTTAGGGTGCTCCACAACTCAGCAAGCCATGTCATGCTGCTGAATTCAGGGACAAAACCATAGTATATTAAAAGATTAAATTATGCAAAAATCACTCTATACTTACATCACTGCCCTCGTTGACTCAAAACTATTTACCATAAATATAAAATAAATAAAATTAGAAGTAGCAGCTACTACTATATCTGCTAATATTTTATTAAATCAATGAGAATACACATATATTTGCATCAACTTAATTTTAATTTTAACTATTCTATTTTTCATTAATTAATTAATTAATTAATTAATTTTTAATATTTAATTTAAAGTTACAAATTTAATATTTTATTTTGTACCCAAATAAATTATTTATAACACTGTTTCTAAAATTAAAAAAAATATCAGATATATATTATTTCTAAAATTAATAATTATTTAAAACTTTTTTAAAAATAAAAATAAAATTATAAAACAAAAAATCATTTTAAACTTTATTTTAAAATTAAATTATTTTTAACTTTATCATAAATATATATATTCTAAATTATTAATTATATATATTCATATTATAATAGTTTTACATTTCAAATTTTCTTCCTCACAATTAAATATATTATCTTTCGAAAACTTAAGGATATTTTTTTTAAGTTGTTTATATCTTTCAAATATTGATTCACCAATTATTTTAATTAATATATTGTTATTTAAATGATAACAATTTTATTAAAAAAAACACACAAACAACTCTTGCATCGCACGTGATAGAAAACTAGTACGGTCTATATTATTAACTAGTAAAGATAAATTTATGTTACTTAAGTTATATTAGTGTTTAATTTAAATTTACACATTTTTTTCTAATTTTATGATATATGTTAGATTATGACATGCTTATAATGTGAGTGAAAAACAATTATATAACAAATTTATTAAAAAAATTGAGGTGAACACCGAATGTAACTTTGGTTGAAATAGTAAAATTGAGACAATGAAGATTTTGAATGTCTGGCATTTAAATCCAATGTATTTTTCTAGAATTTATATAAAATAAAAAATTATTTTATAGAAAAAGAGATTTTTAGTAATTTTACAACTGAATTAATATTTATTTTATGGGTAACACAAATTCAGTAATTTTTTTAAATAATACTAGAAATTCTATCATACACGTATACGTATGAAAGCTATATATTTAGAACACAGAGGTATATTTTAAAATAATATACAATAAATAATGAAATATTTATCTTAAAGCTAATTAATAATAACTAGAAATTATAAGACATATGTATGCATATGAAAACCACCTAATTAAAACACAGAGATGTGTTTAAAAATAAATACAATAAATAATGAAATGTTTAGTTTGAAACTATTTAGTAATAGCGCATGAAATATGTATAATTAAAATGAAATAAATAGATTAAAGGTGTGTTTGACAAATTAAAAAATTAAGTACTAAAGATTTAATTAGTACTAAATTTTATAAACACTAAATGTATATTATAATTTTTTTATAAGTTAATAAAAATTTAGCATCGAATATAATTATTTTGTTTGATAATAGTAAATTTTGATGTTTGAAAATTCATTATTTCATAACTTCAATCTTATTAATATGATATTATTTATTTTTGAATAAAATTTAAAGATAAAATTTTAATTTTTAAATTTTTAATAAAATGATGAAATAATTTATTTTAAAACTAAGATTTTTGAAAAATAAAAGCAAATCTTTCTTGTTAAGTGATAAGTAACTATCTACTTAATTATTATATTCAACGCTTTTTTGTTGAAATTTTTATAATAAGTAAAAATGTTCAAAATTTTCATCTTCAATGAAATGAAAATTTTCAATGGTTTATCAAACACACTCTAACTTGTGACACAAATTCAATCAACAACATTCTTAATACTAGAAATTATATCACATGTGTATTCATATGGAAACCACATACTTAAAAAAACAAAGGTGTGTCTAAAAATAATATATAATAAATAATGAAATGTTTAGTTTGAAACTAATTAATAATAACACATCAAATATGTACGATAATAAAACGAAAAAAAATTAGATTAACTTGTGACACCAACTCAATCAACAACATTATTAATATATACAATTGATGGTGGTAATAAATTGCGCATATTAAAATTAAAATATATAAAAAAAATATTAAAATAAATTTTTGATTAAGTGGTAAATTTAATATTTTACTAATACAATTGGCATGTGTTCAAATATCATATGTACTTTTTTATTAAAGTATCATGGAATAATATAACTTATTTTAAATACGAAAGGACATCGAAGTAATTTCCCCAATCGAGTTTGGTACCTAATTGACTTGTGAGACCAACTCAATCAAACATTTAAATAGTAGTATAGATGTACAATTGATGTAAATAATAATATGTGCATACTAAAACTAAATTGTATAAAAAAAATAGTAAAATAAACCTTTGATTGAGTGTTAAATTTAAGGTTTTACTAATGCAATTGACATTGGTTCAAATATCACCATATACATATTTTTATTGATTTTTTTAAATAAAAAGACTAAAGTATTTTTGAATAATATAACTTATTTTAAATACAAAAGGACATCAAAGTAATTTTCCTAAACGAGTTGGTGCTTGGTTGATTCGTGACAGCAACTCCGTCAAATACTTAAATAGTAGTATAGATAAACAATTGATGAAAGTTTTAAAATGTGTAATTAAAACTAAATGTATAAAAAAAATCAAAATAAAGTTTTGGTTGAGTGATAAATATAAGATTTTTCTAATACAATTGCAGGTCTTTCACTGGATGATGAAGAGGAAGAAATCATTCAACTGGAGGTGGAAAAGACTAGTCAAGAGATTTCGTATGTGAACTGTTTAGTGGGAGTATTTCTTACTTCCAGTGTTGTGCATTTTCAAGCAATGCGATCGACTTTGGCAGGTGTTTGGCATCCAATAGGGGGCGTGTAATAGGCCGGTTTTAGCTAAGTCGGAACAGGGTTTCATAACCACAAATTCGATGTTAGAAAATTATTTTAATATTATTTTTGGTATTTACAACATGTTATCTGATATGTGTGAAAATTTCATGAGCTAATTTTATCGATTGGTTGGTTAATTTGATAAAAAGGACTTAATCGCGTAAAATGCAAAAGTTGCATTCTACTTGTTAAAGGTGTTTAATTGCTATGATTAATTAAATTAAAAGTCCTTATTATGATATTAGACCATTGGAAGTTTTAATGGACATTAATGGACATGCATTATAAATTTCTATGTTTATTCATTAAGGGTAAATAAGTAAATTGATTAATTAAGTTAATAAAATATAACAAAACATGATATTTTTTCATCCATCTTTGCCATTGCCGAATTTCCAAGGTGAAAAACACCATTTTTATGCATATTAAGGTTCGACACACTCCTAGCTTGATTAAGGTACGGCTTTAGCTCGATTTTTAATGATTTCTATGTTTTTGTAATTGTTGTAGCTCAATCTAGCTAGCCCGTACCTTTAATTTTGAAACTGTTAAAGATTTTGAGAGTTTTCATTGTTGAATCTAAGTGTTCTTTGATGTTTAATGTTGAATTATGAAAGCTTGATGATAGTTTTATATGTTTTGTTAAGTGATTTTGATGAAAATGCATAATAGGTATTATATTGTGAAAAGTGCAAATTGAGTGGTTGAAACGTGAAATAAATGAATTTTTTGGGCTGCGTAGGACCTATATGTAATTCGGCCAAGCATGGGTTTTATTGCAATTATGTGAATTTTGTGTTTTGTGAAATAAAGACTAAATTGTAAAAGTTGTGAAATACTTGGGGCAAAAGTGTAATAGTGCATTAAAGTGTGATATGGACTAAATTGAAAGAATATGTGATTGAATATGTTAGTTTTGAATTCATATAGATCAAGAAAGAAAGAACTCGGATTTAGATCGGGGGAAAAGCAAGGTTATCGAGTAGTTGATCCGATCCATCAATTCTGAATACGAGGTAAGTTCGTATGTGGTAATTTCATTATAAATGTATGATTATTGCTTTGATATTGCATAAACTGTGATTAAGAGATTGCGGATAATGTTTGAATTGTAAATATGATTATATGGATATGTTCGACGATGATTCAAGAAGCGTGAAATCCCAGTTGAACCTTAGGAATAGTTAGGATGCTAGTGACATGTCATTAGGTTATTGTGTTGGCTTTAGGCCACGATATCAGCACTTCGGGTGCAATTTATACCTTGATTTGGCTTCGGGCCATGGTATAGATATTTCAGATATGAGTTACCTTGATTTGGCTGCGGGCCATGGTATAGGTAATTATCGATTGAGATCATTGAATATCCGATTTCTATTCCGAATGGTTCAACGGGTAAACGAATAATGTGATTGAGAAAGAGGTTAGTACGAGGCTATACAGGTATGTATAGAACCTATTCGAGTATTAAATATTGAAAGTTCGATGAGATTGCAATTGATCTTCTTTTGAGATATGAAAAAGGTTTGTAATTAACGTGTATATGGTTTTGTCATGTGTATTTGGTTAATCTGCATTTATTCAATGAATTAAGTTATTCACATACAAGATTACTAAGCTATAAAGCTTACTTTGTGTTATTTTCCTATATTTTATAGTGGATCAAGGTTAGCTCGGATCCGAGAGTCGTTAGGAACATCATCGCACTATCAAACATGTAACAGTCCGATTTAGACCCTAGTCAAAATAGTGGTTTCGGAACCACAAATATGAGCCAAAAAAATATTTTTATATTATTTTCTGATCCTACAGTTTGTGATTAATCATGTGTGAAAGTTTTGTGAATTAATTTTATCGATTGGTTGTTTAACTTGAGAAAAGGGCATAATCGCGTAAATTGCAAAAGTGACTTGCTATTTGTTAAAGTGTTTTATTTCCATGTTATTTTAATGTAGAGGCCTTAATTAGGCCATTGAATGATAGTATGGACGGTAATGGTCAACCATTTTTAAGCTTTTATGTTATTTCATTAAGGATAATTTGGTAAATTATGTATTAATGTTAATAAATTAAAATAAAACAAAATTTTAGTGGGTGTTCATCTTTGTTTTGCCGAAAATTGAAGAAGAATGAAGACAACCATGGCTATTTAGGGTTCGGTCATTTAGAGCTTCAATTGGTATGTGATTTTTGTTCGGTTTTTGATGATTTCTATGTTTTTATGATCGTTGCTTCATTTTTTAGTTAGCCCATGCCTTAATTTTAGAATTTGATGATAATTTTGAGTTATACCATTAATGATTTTGTGAGTTTAATGATGTTAATTTATGAATTATGAAAGCTTGGTGTGAGATTAATATGTTTATTGGATTTTTGATGAATTTGAGTATTATGGGCTAAATTGTGAAAATGAGATATTGAAGGACTAAAATGTGAAATAAATGAAATATGTGGGTTTATTTGAGCCAGGTGAATATTCAGCCAAGCTATAGTGTAATGAAATTTTGTATATTTTGTGATTTTGTGAATTAGGGACTTAAATGTCAAAATGTGAAAATATGAGGGCTAATTTGTAAAATGCCCTAAATATGTGCATATGGATTGAATTGAATGATTTGATGAATAAAGGAGTTAAATTTGAATGTGTATAGATCAAGAAACAAAGAAAATGGAATTAGATCAGGGGAAATCGAAAGTAGTTGAATAGCTATTAGTTTCCGTTCTTTCTCGTACGAGGTAAGTTGATATACAAATAAATGTATTTAAATTGAATTAATATTGCTCATATGTGAATGAATTGTGATATATGGCTATTTGAGTTGAATATGTGAAATTCGATAAAGTTCTGATAATGTGACGAAGCCTGAAAAGCCCCATATGAACCTTAGGAAGTAGTTAGGATACGTATGTCATGACATAGGATTCTGATATGTGTTATCGTGTAAGACCACGTCTGGGATGTTGGCATCGATTTGAGATTTATGTGTAAGACCATGTCTGGGACATCGGCATCATATATGATTTCGTATAAGACCCTGTTTGGGGCAGAGGCATTGATATTTAATTACATGTAAGACCACGTCTGGGATGTTGGCATTGTACGAGCTTTCTGAGCTATCCGAGTATCCTTACTGATTTCGAACAGTTCAACGGGCATTCCGAGAAATAAATGAGTATAAAAATGTGCATCTGAATTCAAGTACATATGTATGTAATAAAATTTAGCAATGGAAGATAAGTATGAATACGATTATTTGATATGTGAGCTACATGAAAATGTGATATGTTTATAAGCAAGTGGTTATGATTAATTGAGTTAGATGAGAAATATGAATTTGCTATTGTGTTATGCTATAGTTCATATGAATGAAATAGTTTGTAATTGTTTATGTGATAAGTTTATTTGTATATGGCTTACTAAGCTTTTATAAGCTTACTTTATATGTGTTTGCATTGTTTTATAGATTATCGAAGCTATTAGGAGCTCGGGGATCATCAAGGATCATCACCACACTATCGAACTATATTTTGGTACCTTTTGAAAATGTACATATTGAAGTATGGCATGTATAGGCTAGAGAACTTTGATTATATTTTGAAATGTGTAAATATAGCCATGTGATATGGCTTGATAATGAATATGATTATAGAGTGAAATTAGTGCATGCTATGTAATGCAAAATTTGGTATGTTTGATTTGGATTTGTATATGGAAATGAATGATGTTGTTATGGGTTAAATTGTGCTTGATTTAGTATGTTTTTGGCTACCTATAGGACATGAATTGATGCTTGTTTGATGCTTTTAGGTATGACCCAAAATGGGTGATAATTTGGCTTTGCATATGGCTTATAATTGCCACACGGTTGAGCACACAGGCGTGTGTCTCGACCGTGTCCTTCAATGTTCCAATTAGAAGTAAGTCAGACTTGCACATGGGCCAGACACACGGGTATGTGACAGGCCGTGTGATTCAAGTCAGTGTTGCACACGAGCCAGACACAGGGGCATGTTACAGGCCGTGTGATTTTAGTCAGTTTTGCACACGGGCTGAGACATGGTCCAAGGCACGGCCGTGTGACCACACGGGCATATGCGAAAGAAAAATTTTCTAAGTTTCGTATGAGATCGGTTTAGTCCCGAACCTTCTCTAAAGCATGTTTAAGGTCTCGTAGACTTACTAAAGGGACTATATGTGTGTGATTCGTTATGAAATGATGTTGTATGATTGATATTGTGAAATGAGTGTAAATATTTAGATATGTTCGGTAATGCCTCTTAACCCTAATTCAGCGACGGATACAGGTTATGGGTGTTATAATTTGTTGGTATCAAAGCTAAGGTGTAACGCCTCCAATTTTGGGCCTAGATGAATTAGGCTTTGGGCTTTGGGTCTTATAAAATTTTTTAAGCAAATAACATGTTGGCTTTAAGGGTTTAATAAACTTGGAGTGTCTCGGGGTGTTGGAGAAGTTCTGGGTTGGAACTTTGAGGAGAAGAAATTTTTAATTAATTATTAAAGGAACCAGGGCGATGAGTAGTTGGGCTTTTAAATAAAAATAAAGAAAAATGGCATCAAAGAGCCTTGTGGTGGAGTGGCTAAGTGACACCATTTAGGGTGTAAGAAGGTGGCATTATGGGCTAGCAAGGAGATCCTAGGTTCGATTCCTAGCTTAGTATTTTTAGGAGTTTAATTTTGGCCTTCTAGAAGGTTGGAAGTGGTGTGATGATGGACTCTAAGGGGAGTGATCAGAAGAGAAAAGTTAGGAAGGGGTTGAGGAGCTTATCGTGGAGAAAAATTAGGAGATGAGATATGTGGAAGAGGTTGAGCCGAATTGGGAATTTGGGGATAGGAAATTGGGCTATAGGCTATAAATAGGTGTCGATTTTGGGGTTCTAGGCTAATGCCAAATTCTTTCTTTTATTTTGCAGAAAACTACTTTTCTCTCAAAATACCTGAAAGATGAAATCTCTTATTCTTCCTCTTCTATTTTGCACCAATTTCTTCCCTTCCTTCTCATCAAACTCTTTTCTTTCCTTTGCTTCTAGTCTATTTCTTTTGTGCCAAATGTTCTTGGTCCCTAAAGTCCAGTATTCCTTTTTGCCGAATCACTTGTATGCCACCATTTTTCTTCCATAATTTGATCAAAGCAATCCTTTTTTTTGTTCAGTTACTTAACCGATTATTCATTCTCTCCCTCTTTCAAATCTTTTATTCTCCTCGCGTTGGCTAAATCTTCTGGGACTAGCTATTGCATTCATTTGACCGATTGATAAGGAATTTACGATGAGCAAATGGGGATCTAGTAAAGTGTCAGTAAAGATGCTGACTGAGTGTGAGCAAGTGACCACTACTCCCAAGTTTAAGCAACGTAAGGTGTCAGCGGTTCGGGACTTTTCGCCTGGATGCGAAAGGGGGACTACAACAGACCTCAGATTAATTAGGCAAATCGCAGTCAATCAAGGAAAGTATAGGTTGTCCTTCGGTGAGTACTTGCAATGGATTTATTTTAATTTATTAAGTAAGTGACTAATGGAGTGTAATGTTTGAATATAGGTTCTGACGATTATGAGTACTTAGTACTCCATGTGGTAAGATGTGTACTTCTACCTTATGATTCGATAGTTTAATGTAAAGTCGAAGATGTGTACATACACTACACACACAATAGATCGACAAATCCCGAAATACCGAAAAGTCGAAATGTCGAAAAGTCAAGAGTTTAGCTACGGTAGTCTTGCGAGTGCGCGAACACTCGTAAGAGGGTATTTGATATGATGCCAGAGACCCCATAAGCAATCTCATGGACTTAGGTCACGTTTTGGCCAACTGGCCAGAATGGGCCAAATGGGCCCGACGGGCCCATGAGCCTAAATAAGCAAATGTTGATAACTTGGTAATATGTGATGAGCTAATTAAGTTTATTGAATGATCTGGAATGAATTCGGGCCTAATGGGCCATATAGTGTGATTGAGCCTAATGGGTCATAAAAATGTAATTAGGTCTGATGGGCTATATGAGTGTGTGAAAGCCCGTAGACTTGCTAGGGTTTTATAATGGACTTTTAGGCCTAGTTCTAATAAATCCTTAAACAGCATAAAACTTATTAATTTATCAAATTCGTATGTGGACAAGTCATAAGGTTAGAGTGTGGCAATGGGCATATGAATGTCTAGGATTAGATCTAGGGAAAGCTTGGTATTTAAACGGTCTTAATGACCCACCTCCTCTTCTCTAGAATCCTACCTGGTGCATAGTGTCTGTTCAATTTAGCCAACGAGGACATGTTGACGGGCCAAAAGTTCGTAATTTAAAACCCATACTATTAAAAAATTACCAAAATACCATTATAGTTTAAATGTAGGATTTATGTTACGTGTATGACATGCTGCATTCATATGATATTCTGTTTACGTTGCATATAAGTGGGAAGTATGGTACGGAGGAAGAATTTGAGGATCGCATGGTTGCTTGACGACCGTGGATCCACCGTTGGCTTTTTAAGCCCAATACATGATTAACAGCTTTCCTGCAATGTTAGATAGTACTGCAAATGGGCTACCGTTGCTGTGTAGCGGATGGGTGGGTCGATTTAGAAATCCCCACAGGTGTATAAGGTTGGAAAGGAAATGTTGTGTAGCGGATGGACTATTGGGGAAGGTTTGCACAGCATTGCATGTACGATATTATTGTGATATTATTGTGATATTAATGTGATATGGGCTTCGGCCCAAAAGCCACCGCTACTAAGTTGGGCTCAGGCCCAAAATGACTGATGATTTCTTTATACTCGTTGAGGGTTGTACACACTGAGTTTTTCGAAACTTACCCCCTCCTTTTTAAACTTTTCAGGAGACCCACAGTAGGCGGTTCGACGGATGGTGGGACTTAGAGGTGGCCAACTAGCAAGATATTATTATTTGGATTTTCTTTAAAATTCATAGTATTTTGAATTTATTTTGGTTTGGATTGTAATAAGGCCTTTTCTCTGGCTATTATTATTTTGTGAGATTATTATATTATTATGTTTTATATTTTAGAGGCAGAACATTATTTATTGTCCTAAGCTATGGCTATTTTCAATTATTACGTTTCCGCAACTCCATTTTAAAATACCAAGTTTTATAGATTGTTTGTTTTTAAATAAAACTTCCGCAACTAAAAAGGGGTTTGTACTCAAAATTTTTCTTTATGAAGGGTTTTCAATGAAAACAAGGTTTTCGCTAAAACTCTTCAATTAACACGCCGGACTCGGGCCTAACTTTTAGGTTGGGTTTGGGGTGTTAGAAACGATTTAGTCGATTCTAGGACTAACGTAGCGTGAGAGAGTCTAGCTATACATGCCATATATATGAACTAGTATAGTGTGATGAATCCTAACAGATAAAATGTGTTTTTTGTATAGTAAATGGATCCCGTACGAGCTGTAGCTGATGATGTTGAAAGTAATGCGCCTACTCCCGCTCAAGGGATAGCGCCGTCTGATTTTAGACTGGTTACTAGCGGTTAGAAAGGAGAGGCTAAACAAGCCTTCTTTCAAATGATGAATGAGTGGTTCACTTAGTATGTTAGAGCAAATCTGGCTGTTCCTCAACCTCCACCCCCGTAAGTTCCCGTAGCTCCCTAAGTTATAGAACCAATTCATCTGAATAAACCTCCGGTCGATAAAATCAGTAAATATGGGGCTGAAGAGTTCAGGGCTACTAATGATGATGATACTAAGAGAGCTGAGTTTTGGCTCAAGAATACAATTCGAGTATTTGATGAGATGACATGTACCTCTGATGAATGTGTGAAATGTGTCATTTCTTTGTTGAGAGATGCAGCTTATTGGTGGAGGAAAACTTTGATTTCTATTGTTCCAAAAAATAAATTACATGGGATTTTTTTCAATATGAATTCCGGAAGAAATATATTAGTCAAAGATTCATTGATCAAAAACGCAAAGAGTTTCTTGAATTGAAACAGGGTCGTATGTCTGTTATAAAATACGAACGAGAATTTGTAAGACTGAGCCAGTATGCATGAGAATATGTCTCAACTGAGGCAATAATGTGTAAAAGGTTCGAAGACGGCTTGAATGAAGATATCCATTTGTTAGTCGGCATTCTGGAAATAAAAGAATTCGTTGTGCTTGTTGATCAAGCGTGTAAAGCTGAAAAACTCAAGAAAGAAAAAAGAAAAGCTAATTCAGAAGATAGAGAGGTGCGAAAACAAACAATGAGTAAGTCATATCAGTCAGCATCAAAGAAATTCCGATATGATTATAGTCGTTCAAAGGCTAATGTTGGACATTTAAGTAGAGATCGTGCAAGATCAGATTCAAGTTTTTGAGCTCCAGCTACTTCGATTGCAAGTGTTGGAAATGTCAGATCTGAGCGAACTGAATGTAAACATTATGGTAAAAGACATCCAGGAAATTGTCAATTACATGATCGAGCTTATTTCATATGTGGATCTTTAGATCATTTTGTCTGAGACTATCCCGAGTCTGTTGGGCAAAAGATTGTACAGAATCCGAAGTCGAATAACGCTTCAGCTAGGGGTAGACTTCCCAGAAACACATAAAAATGTGAGTGGTAGCCAGAGAGTTATGAAAGATACAGCTGCAAGATCTGAGGTGAGAGCGCCTGCCAGAGCTTATGCTATACGAGCTCGTGAGGAAGCTTCGTCTCCAGACGTTATTACCGGTACTTTTACTCTTTATGATACTTCTATAATTGCATTGATAGATCCAGGGTCTACTCATTCATATATATATATGCATGAATTTAGTATCCAGTAAGAATTTGCCTATAGAGTCTATTGAATTTGTAATTAAAGTATCAAACCCCTTAGGCAAGTGTGATCTGGTTGACAAAGTGTGTAAGAATTGTCCTTTGATGTTTCGAGATGTCTGTTTTTCGGCTGATTTGATGTTATTACCTTTTGATGAATTTGATATAATTCTGGATATGGATTGGCTAACCTTGCATGATGCTATTGTGAACTACAAACGAAAGACTATTGATTTGAGATGTCAGAATGATGAGATAATTCAGATCGAATCTAATGATTTGAATGGGTTACCGGCTGTGATATCAGTGATGAAAGCTCAGAGTTTTGTGAAAAAGGGTTACGAAGCCTATTTTGCCTATGTGATTGATTCGAAAGTGACTGAAAAGAAAGTTGAATCTGTGCCAGCTGTTTGTGAGTTTCCTAATGTGTTTCCTGAAGAATTATCGGGATTACCTCAGATACGAGAAGTTGAGTTTGGCATTGAGTTAGTTAAGAAAAAATATCCTCTGCCCAGAATCGATGATTTGTCTAATCAACTGAAAGGAGCTACTTTATTTTCAAAGATAGATCTGAGATCAGGATACTATCAGTTGTAAGTAAAAGATTCAGACATTCCGAAAACGGCTTTTAGAACGAGGTACAAACATTATGAATTTTTAGTTAAGCCTTTCGGATTAACGAATGCTCCTGCTGTTTGTATGGACTTGATGAACAGAATTTTCAGACTGTATTTAGATCAATTTGTTGTTGTATTCATTGATGACATTTTGATTTATTCGCGTAATGAAATTGTGCATGCCGAACATTTGAAAATTGTGTTACAAACTCTGCATGATAAGCAATTGTATGCAAAGTTTAGTAAATGTGAGTTCTGGTTGTGTGAAGTTGGCTTTTGGGGGCAGATTGTGCCAGCATTTGGTATACGACTTTATCCGAGCAAGATTTCAACTATTTTAGAATGGAAGCCTCCGAAAAATGTGTCTGAAGTCTACAATTTTCTAGGACTTACTGGTTATTACCGGTGATTCATAAAAGGCATTTCGATGATTACAACTCCGTTAATAAGATTGCTTTAGAAAGATGTGAAATTCAAATGGTCTGAAAGGTGGCAGAAAAGCTTTGATCAGTTGAAAGCCTTTTGACTGAAGCTCTAGTTTTAGTACCGCCAGAATCAGGTAAAGAGTTCGTGATTTTTAGTGATGCTTCGTTAAACGGTCTGGGATGTGTTTTGATGCTGGAAGGCAAAGTTATAGCTTATGCCTCGAGACAATTGAAACTGCATAAAAAGAATTATCCGACGTACGACCTTAAGCTAGCTGCGATTGTGTTCGCTTTGAAGATTTGGCGGCACTATTTATTTGGTGAAATATGTCATGTGTTTTCAGATCATAAAAGTTTGAAATATTGATGACTTAGAAAGATTTTTATGATAGAGAATATGGTTATAACTGTTAAAAGACTATGAGCTTGTGATTAATTATCATCCTGGAAAAGCAAATGTTGTTCCTGATGCTTTGATTCGAAAATCACTGTTTGTGCTACGTGTGATGAATGCTCATTTAGTTCTATCTGATGATGGTTCAGTTTTAGCCGAAATGAAAGCAAAATTGTTGTTCTTACAACAGATTTATGATGCTCAAAAAGTTGATAATGAAATATTAACGAAACGAGCTCAATATGATTTGAACTCTGATTCTGAATTTCGAGTTGATGTTGATGATTGTCTGAGATTCCAAGATTGGATTTGTGTTCCGAGAAATCCAGAATTGATTCATTTGATTTTGAAAGAAGTACATAGCAGTCGCTTATTTGTTCATCTAGGAAGTACAAAAATGTATAATGATTTGAAACAACTTTACTGGTGGCCTGGAATGAAAAGAGATATCTCTGATTTTGTTTCGAAATGTTTGATCTGTCAACAAGTTAAAGCTGAACATCAAGTGCCATCCGGTTTGTTACAACCCGATTATGATTCCTGAGTGGAAATGGGATAAAGTGACGATGGATTTTGTTTCCGGCTTGCCATTAACTCCTAGGAAGAAAGATGCAGCCTGGGTTGTAATTGATAGATTGGAAAAATCAGCTCATTTTATTCTGGTGAGAATGGATTATTCGCTTGATAAGTTAGCTGAGTTATACATTTATGATATTATGAGATTGCACGGGTGCTACTATCTATTATGTCTGACAGAGATCCGAGGTTTACTTCGTGATTTTGGAAGAAACTGCAAGAGGCTTTAGGTACGAAATTGCACTTCAGTACCACTTTTCACCCGCAAATGGATGGTCAATCCGAGCGGATTCTTTAGATACTCAAGGATATATTGAGATATTGCATTCTTCAGTTTGAAGGTACGTGGGAACAACATTTGCCATTGATTGAATTCGCGTATAATATTAGTTTTCAAGCAAGCATTAAAATGGCACCCCATGAAGCTTTGTACGATCACAAATGCTAAACACCTTTGTATTCGACTGAGCTCAATGAGAATAAGATACACAGGGTTGATTTGATTAAAGAAACTGAACAAAAAGTAAAAGTGATTGGAGAAAGTCTAAAAGCAGCGTCAGATCATTAGAAATCTTATGCACACTTGAAACGGAAAGATATTGAATTTCAGATGGGGGACAAAGTGTTTTTGAAAGTCTTACCGTGAAACAAAATACTCCAATTCGGTTGTAAAGGCAAATTGAGTCTGAGATTCGTTCGGCCGTATGAGATTATTGAGCATATTGGGTCGGTTGCATATAGATTTTCGTTACCACCTGAGCTAGAAAAGATCCATAATGTTTTCCATGTATCAATGCTTCGATGATACAAATCCGATCCCTAGAATGTAATTTCTCCGTCTGATATAGAAATTTAGTCTGATATGACTTATGAAGAAGAACCGATCCACATATTAGCTTGCGAGGTTAAAAAATTGAGAAATAAGAATATTTCTTTAGTAAAAGTATTATGGCATCGACACGGGGTCGAAGAAGCTACGTGGGAACCCGAAGATGCTATGAGAGAGTAATATCCGAATCTGTTCAACGGTAAGATTTTTGGGGACGAAAATCCCTAAGGGGGGAGAATTGTAACAGTCCAGTTTAGACCCTAGTCGGAACAGTGGTTTCGGAACCAGAAATTCATGTCAAAAAATATTTTTATATTATTTTTTGAGCCTACAGTATGTAATTAAGCAGGTGTGAAAGTTTCGTGAATTAATTTTATCGATTGGTTGTTTAATTTGAGAAAATGGCTTAATTGCGTAAATTGCAAAAGTGACTTGCTATTTGTTAAAGTGCTTTATTGCCATGTTCTTTTAATGTGGAGGCCTTAAAATTAAATTAGGTCATTGAATGATAGTATGGACGGTAATGGACAATAATTTTTAAGCTTTTATATTATTTCATTAAGGATAGTTTGGTAAATTATGTATTAATGTTAATAAATTAAAATAAAACAAAAGTATAGTGGGTGTTCATTTTTGTTTTGCCGAAAATTGAAAAAGAATAAAGACAACCATGGCTATTTAGGGTTCGGTCATTTCGAGCTTCAATTGGTATGTGATTTTTGTTCGATTTCTGATGATTTCTATGTTTTTTTGATCGTTGCTTCATGTTTTAGGTAGTCCATGCCTTAATTTCAGAATTTGATGATAATTTTGAGTTATGCCATTGATGATTTTGTGAGTTTAATGATGTTAATTGATGAATTATGGAAGCTTGGTGTGAGATTAATATTTTTTGCATTTGGATTTTTGATGAATTTGAGTATTATGGGCTAAATTGTGAAAATGAGATATTGAAGGACTAAAATGTGAAATAAATGAAATACGTGGGTTTATTTGAGCCAAGTGAATATTCGGCCAAGCTAGAGTGTAATGAAATTTTGTATATTTTGCGATTTTGTGAATTAGAGACTTAAATGTCAAAATGAACGATGTTGTTACAGGTCAAATTGTGCTTGATTTGGTATGTTTTTAGCTGCTTATGGGACATGAATTGATGCTTGTTTGATGCTTGTAGGTATGACCCAAAATGGTAGATAATTTGGCTTTGCAAATGGCTTATAATTGCCACACGATTGAGCACACGGGCATGTGTCCCGATCGTGTCCTTCAATGTTCCAATTAGAAGTAAGTTAGACTTGCATAAGGGCCAGACACACGAGCATGTGACAGGCCATGTGATTTTAGTCAGTTTTGCACACGGGCTGAGCACACAGGCGTGTCCCCTGTTTTGAAAGAAAAATTTTCTAAGTTCCGTATGAGATCGGTTTAGTCCCGAACTTTTTCTAAAGAATATTTAAGGTCTCGTAGACTTACTAAAGGGACTATATGTGTGTGATTCATCATGAAATGATGTTGTATGATTGATATTGTGAAATAAGTGTAAAATGTTCAGATATGTCTGATAATGCCTCTTAACCCTAATCCGGTGACGGATACGGGTTAGGGGTGTTACAAAACATCTAAGTTGGTACTTTTGAATTATACATATATGGCATATGGCATGTATAAGCTAGATGGGGAATTTTGGTTGTGATTATAGCCATGAGAGTTCGCTTGTAAATGATGTTAATTTTGATGTGTGTTTGGCTATTAAAAATGGCTTGTAAATATATATGTTTTGGTTTGTATATATAGCCATGAGTGATGGTTTATTTTGGCATGTTTGGTATGAATATGGTTATGGTTTTATATTTGCTCAAATGATTAATTGATTTGTGGAGTATAAATGCTTGAGAAATGCTTTGATGAAGTTTGATTTTAGAAGTTAAGTTGATAAGTATTTGATTAGGTAAATGGCATTGAATTGAATATTGAATTTGGTTGGAATGGATATAGTATAAATTGTGCACTTGGTTGATGATTTTGGCTATTTAATTGTATGATGAAATGGTACCATTTTCGTTGTTTAAATGAGCATGAATTGGGTGGCAAATTAGCCTTGCAAATGGCCTATTTTGTCCACACAGGTAGAGACACGGGCGTGTGTCTCAGTCGTGTATGACACAGGGTAATGTTATACGGCCGTGTGTCCCCTGGTGTTGAAATTGAATTGAAGTTAGCATGCCCCACACGGTCTCACACACGGGCGTGTGACTGGCCGTGTGCTACAAGTAAGTATACTTCCTAATTGGCACACGGCCTAGCACACGGACGTATGACTTAGCCGTGTTGCATAAGTCAGTATACCCCACAGGTTTGGCATGTCCTAGCATATAGCCTGGCACACGGGCTTGTGTGGCCACTTCAAAGGGTACACGAGCTAGACACACGGGTGTGTGGTTGGCCGTGTGACCCAAGTCAGTATGTATGCCCTGTTTTCACACGGCCTGAGACACGGACGTGTCTGGAGCCGTGTGAGGCACACGGCCTGCACACACGGGCGTGTGACCCCTGTATGATTGAAATTTTTCTAAGTTTCTAAAATTTTTTGTATGTTATCGATTTAGTCCCGAACCATTTCTAAAGCATGTTTAAGGCCTCGTAGGCCCTTTTAAGGGAAAAATGTGATTATGTTGAATGATTTATGAGAATGTATGCTATATGTTGTGAATTGATCAGTAATACCTCGTAACCCTATTTTGGCGACAGATACGAGTTAGGGGTGTTACATTTATTGGTATCAGAGCTACGATTTAGTCGATTCTAGGACTAATGTAGTGTGTGTGTGAGTTTAGCTATACATGTCATATATACTCTGTGATAGTGTGATGATTCCTGACATCTCAAATTGTGTTATTATATAGTAATGGATCCCGAACGAGCTGTAGATGATGATGTAGAGAGTAATGCGCCCGCTCCCACTCAAAAGGCAGCCCCATCTGATTCTAGGCCTGTAACGAGTAGCCACGAGGGAGATGCTAAACAAGCCTTTTTCCAAATAATGAACAAGTGGTGCACGGAGTTCGTTCGAATGAATTCAGCTGCTCAACAACCTCCACCCCCACCTATTCCTTAACAAAATCCCTGTTGTTCCTCTAGTTATATATCCGATACGGTTAAACAAGCCGCCAATAGATAAGATTCGTAAATATGGGGCTGAAGAGTTCCGAGCTACTATTGATGATGATGCTGAGAGAGTTGAATTCTGGCTCGAAAATACGATTCGAGTATTCGATGAATTGTCTTGTACTCCTGATGATGTATTAAATGTGTTGTATCTTTACTGAGAGACACCGCGTATCAATGGTGGAACACATTGGTATTTGTGGTTCCGAAAGAGCGGGTTACTTGGGAGTTCTTTCAATCTGAATTTCGAAAGAAATACATTAGTCAAAGATTTCTCGATCAAAAGCACAAAGAGTTTCTAGAATTAAGACAAGGCCGAATGACTGTAACCGAATATGAAAGAGAATTTATACGGTTGAGTAAATATGCCAGAGAGTATGTTTCTACCAAAAAAATCATGTGTAAGTGGTTCGTTGACGAGTTGAACAAAGATATAAAACTACTAGTCGGGCTTCTAGAGTTGAAAGAATTTGTCGTTCTGGTTGAAAGGGCTTGTAAAGCCGAGGATCTTAGCAAAGAAAAGAAAAAAAAAGATTTAGAAGCTAGAGGCTCGAGGAAAAGATCGATGAGTAAGCCGTATCAATCTTCATCAAAGAAATCCAGAGATTCGTACGCTCGCCCAAATGCTTCAAATGAATATTCGAACAGAGATCGTAGAAAACAATACTCAGGTTCTAAAGCTCAAGCTACATCAGTATTGAGTGTTGGCAGTGTGAGAGACAACAAACTCGAGTGTCAGCAGTTTAGGAGACGACATTTTGGATAATGCTAGAGTGAAAGTAATAAAGCCTGTTACAAATGTGGTTCTCTAGATCACTTTATCTGAGATTGCCCTGAGCTAGATGAGAAAGATAAAGTTTAGAATGTGAGACCAAGTAATACGTCGAATAGAGGTAGACCACCTAGAATTGCCAAAAATGTAAGTGGTAGTAGAGGGGAGAGAAAAGATTCAGCTGTGAGATTCGAGGCCAGAGCACCTGCTAGAGCCTACGCTATTCGCGCTCGCGAAGAAGCGTCATCTCCAGATGTTATCACCGGTACTTTCACTCTCTATGATACCAATGTGATTGAATTGATAGATCTAGGATCAACTCATTCTTATATATGTATGAATTTAGTATTTAGTAAGACTTTCCATGTAGAGTCTACTGAATTTGTGATTAGAGTATCGAACCCCTTAGGCAAATGTGTTTTGGTTGACAAAGTCTGCAAGAATTTTCCAGTAATGTATCGGGATTTCTGTTTTCTAACTAATCTGATGTTGTTGCCATTCAATGAATTTGATGTGATTTTGGTTATGGATTGGCTAACGATGCATGATGCTATAGTGAATTGCAGACGAAAGACAATTGAACTGAAATGTTAGAATAATGAGACTATTAGAATTGAATCAGATGATCTGAATAGTTTGCCAGTTGTGATTTCGTCTATGTTAGCTCAGAGATTTGTGATAAATGGGTGTGAAGCTTATCTTGCTTATGTACTTGATACGAAAGTGACAGAAACAAAGATTGCATCAGTACCAATTGTGTGTGAGTATCCAAATGCATTTCCTGAAGAGTTACCGGGTTTACTATCTATTAGAGAGGTTGAGTTTGGTATTGAATTAGTACCAGGAACAACGCCGATATCAATAGCTCCGTACAGAATGGCTCCGACAGAGTTAAAGAATTGAAAGCTCAGTTGTAAGAGTTGATAGATAAAGGTTTTGCTAGACCGAGTTTCTCTCTCTAGGGTGCACCGATGTTATTTGTGAAAAAGAAAGATGGCACAATGAGAATGTGTATAGACTATCGACAACTTAAAAAAGTAACGATCAAGAATAAATACCTTTTGCCACGAATAGATGATTTGTTTGATTAGTTAAAAGGGGCAACAGTGTTTTCGAAAATTGATTTGAGATCGGGTTATTACCAGTTACGAGTTAAAGACTCAGATGTGCCAAGGACTGCATTTAGAACAAGGTACAGACACTATGAATTTCTTATTATGCCTTTCGGACTAACAAATGCACTTGCTATTTTTATGGACTTGATTAACCGAATTTTCAGGCTGTACTTAGACCGATTCATAGTTTTATTTATTGATGACATTTTGATTTACTCTCGTGATGAATATGAGAATGCCGAGCATTTGAGAATCATGTTACAAACTTTGAGAAATAAATAGTTGTTTGCAAAGTTTAGCAAATGTGAGTTTTGGCTACAAGAGGTTGGTTTTTTGGGACATATAGTTTCAGCCGAGGGTGCCCGAGTTGACCCGAGCAAGATTTCTACGACTATAGATTAGAAGCCTCCGAGAAATGTATTCAAAGCCCATAGTTTTCTGGGAATAGCCGGCTATTATAGACGATTTGTGAAAGGTTTATCGATAATTGCGACTCCGATGACACGATTACTTCTAAAAGATGTTAAATTTAAGTGGTCAAAAAAGTGTTAACAGAGCTTCGAGTAGTTGAAAACATTATTGACAGAGGCATCAGTGTTAGTTTAGTCTGAGTCGGGTAAAGAATTTTTAGTTTTCAGTGATGCATCGTTAAATGGCCTGAGTTGTGTTTTGATGCATGAAGGCAAAGTTGTAGCTTATGCCTCGAGATAGTTGAAGCCGCATGAAAAGAACTATCCGACGCACGGTCTAGAGTTAGCCGTAACTGTAACACCCCCTACCCGTATCCATTGTTGGAATAGGGTTCATAAACCATAATTTACACATATTTTAACCCCATGCTTATCTTACTTTTGGATGAATTTAGATTGAACTTGATGAATTCGATGCTCCTAATCTCTTAATTTCATATTTTATACTCAAGAGAGCTTAGGGAGTCGAAAAGAACAAGAAACGGGCCAAAAAGGGACAAAATAGGCCTACACGGACTAGACCACTACACACGGGCAGACCACACAGCAGTGTGTGACAAGCAGGATCAAACACGACCGAGGCTATCAACCACGGGTGTGTCCCTGCCGTCCCTAGGATGAATTCTATTCGGAATAGGATACCTGTGGGCCAAGAAAGGCATCTCGAAGCCTATATAAACACCCTAGGGGGCAACCTAAAAGAGGAGTTCGACAGGACATCGAATAGACGCCGAGTAGAAGGAGAAAATACTCCAAGACAGCCGTCGGGAACAACTTAGAAGAAGGATCTCCATCAAGACTGAGGATCTCCCATCAAGTTCTTTAGAAGTTTTTGGGTTTTCTTATGTTTTGTTGTTTTCCCTATTCTAATATGTTTCCCTTCATTAGTATGAACTAAATCCCTTAAATATCTAAGGGGATGAAACCTAAGACAGATCTTATTATTATTTGATTTATGAGATAAATACTTGTGCTTACTCTTAATTGTGAGTTCTTATTCTTGTTTGATAATTCAGGTTATTGATTCAAGTCGAATGTGCTTATTCAGTAGAGCAAAAGTCCCTGTTTAAGAGTAGATCAACACAATTAAGCAGAGTTGATTGCAACCCTAGATATAGGGCGACGAAAATCTGCCAGATTAGGGTCAAACCTAATAAGGGAATCCATAGATCGAGTTAATGCGACAATAGGGATTTTAATTAGAAAGAGATTTCAATTAATTAACCTAGAGTCAGTTGTTAGTAGCCTCGAAAGAGCTATTAATATAATTTAGGGATTTCTATGGATTAAGCCAAGTGAATAAATCGCATGAATCAAAAGTAATAAGTGAAGTCTAGGTGGATTCTTCCTTATGTATTGCCTATCTCATATAAGTTGTCCAAAAGTATTGTCCCAATTCACTCTCTATCGCGCTCATAGTTAGTTAAATTAGTTAGTTAATTTTAGATTAATAATAAATCCCCTTAATTATTAGGCTAGATAATAAAAAGATAGTTAATACTAGTACTCTTGGTCCTTGAGGATACGATATTCCGGACTCACCACAGCTATACTACTATTCGATAGGTGCGCTTGCCTTTGTCGAAATAATAGTTAGTTTCGAGCTCCATCAACGGTACGAGGCATTACCGAAATTTACTGAACATTTTTTAATAATTCTAAGTCATTTATTATTTATATTCTGAAACTAATCATAACATCCCTCTATTAGGCCCTCGAAGCTCAAAACATACATTAGGAACCAACCGGAATTAAATTGGGATCATAGGGAATTTTTCACAAAATCCTAAAATTTTCCTACATTGGTTAGCGTACTTTAATATTGACAAACTTATTTTCTCGACATGTCTCACTTGAATTTATTACTTGTTCTAATATACATAATTTTCATTGTATCAATGTATCAAAGATAGTCTCATATTTACATGTCATGATACATATCATTCTCTTGCTGTTTCTTCATAAATATAAATTATTCAATTCATTATGACAACATTTCATATACCATCATTTTCATGAGTTTAGTGTATATTTATTCCAGTAGCAGTTCATAATCTTGAATATGCATAATTATCAGGCAAGTTTCACATACACGTATTTTCCATGTCATATTTCAGTATATCAAATAATTATCATTTTTATGTATTTCAAGTTTAATTTCATGATTTCAAGTACTTTCCATTTTCTATATTTATCTCGTTGAATTTCTTGAATTTTCGATGGATTTCCAGTAGTACACTTATAGTGTACAATCCCTGGTCCGTCAATTCGTACACATATGGGTATACCCTTTTTCCAGAGAGCACACTCTCGCGAACCTCATTCTTACAGCGGGATTACCAGTCCAGGCTAAATCCCCTGTAAGAGAGCACACTCCTGCGAACCTCATTTCTTACAATGGGATTACAGTCGAGCTAAATCAACTCTGTAAATATATGCTCAAAGAGTATTGTCGGGATTACCAGTCTAGGCTAAATCCCCTGCAATGACAATTACTCTAATGAGTTTGGATCTGAATTACTAGTCCAGGCTAAATTCAAACCCTAATTCGGATTACTCGTCCAGGCTAAATCCATTTTCCACATATTCTTGGGAAGGGCTATATCAGGATCAGCCGTCGGGCTAGATCCTTTTCACACATATTCTTCGGGAGGCTATATCAGGATAGGATCACCCGTCCGGGCTAGATCCTTTTCACACATATTCTTCGGGAGGGCTATATTAGGATAGGATCACCCGTTCGGGCTAGATCCCTTTTTATCGTCAATTCCTTTTCAGAGATCCATCAAATTTTACTTTCATTCAACCAGGATTGATTTTCCATTTTCATCAAGAATATCAATACTTCATCAATTATCATACAATAAACATCCAAATCATATTCACATCAATAAAAATATATTTCAAGTATTTAATAATATAATTCAAGTTACACGAATTTACCTCGTTGCTTGTTCATGTTTCTAGTTTCACTAATCCGATGTCTTTTCTTTTCCACATTCAAGTCTCGTATTTGAGTTACCCGGATCTTTATAAATAAATTTGATCATCATTTTCATTCATTTCATATTCTGATACATTCAGTTAATGCTCTAGGCAAAATTACCATTTTGCCCCTAAGCTTTTAATTAATGATGATTTCATCCTTAGGTTCAAAAAAATAAAATTCTTGTAATTTAATCCTTGTTTCAAGCCTAATTATTCTCATATATATTGATAGCAGCCCATGAATTCTATGAAATATCAGAATTTTCCATAATTTAAAACTTTTCAATTTAATCCCTAAAACATGTTTTCACCATATCTTGATCTAAATTAATAATTTCATTCAATTTTACAGTATAAATAATAAAATAATCCATTTCAAGCAATTTGGTCATTTTTGATATTTTTACAAAATTACCCATAAAGTTTTACTTTTATTCAATTTAGTCCTTGAGCCTAGAACATGCTAGCTGAATATTCATATATATTTTCCTCCTCCTCTCCATTCCACATCCTTAATTTATATAACATGCTTATAAGTAACATTATCTATAATTTCACTATTTACTCATAAATTTATTCAAAGTTGTCCATTTGCGTCATAGTCACTAAATTATTTATATCTTGAGCTAAAAAACTTCAATTTAATATCCGCTAATTTTCCCTGAACCTAGACTCACATATATTCTTACCATAAAATTTTCAAAATTTTTTGTTTATCCAATAAGTACACTTTATTCTCTAAAATCACCCATATTCTGCAGTCTAACAGTTCCAACCCTTCTTCACTAAAATTTAATTATCTCCTCATACAAGATTCATATGATGTTCCTGTTTGTTTCTATTGAAAATAGACTCACCCAAGATTTTAAAAATATAAATTTAATTCCCTAATTATATTTCTCAAATTTTTTATGATTTTCCAAAATCAGAACAGGGGAACCCTAAATCATTCTGACCTTGTCTCACAAAACCTATTATATCTCATGATTTAAAATTACATTTCTTAACCATTTATTCTTTAAGAAACTAGACTCAATAAGATTTAATTATATATTTTATTCATCCTGTAATTCGATTTCTAAAATTTTTGGTGATTTTTGAAAGTTAGACTACTGCTGTTGTCCAAAACTATTGTAGTGCAAAATGTTAATTACCAAGTTTATAACACCTTTATTTCCTTTCTCTACAATATTTCCCATCACTCTCTCTTATATTCCTTAACATATCAAGAAAATAAAACCTTATATAAGAAAACTCTACATTAACATCATTTCCATTCTTTTTCCACAATATCAAACTTAAAAATATATTGAAATCTTGATGTTCTTACCTTATCTTATTGATTTCAATCTTTAACTTGATTTTCTCTCTCCTCCATCTTCTATTTCTTGAATCAAACTTGATATTTTTGCTCCCCATAGTCTCCTTTTCATCTTTCTCTCTTGATGGCTATGGAAATTCTTTTGAATTCTAAGTGAAAATGGTGGATTTTTGGTGAAAAGACCAATTTGTAAAGAAAGCAAAACTTTCTTTCTCTCTTCTTCTCACGTTGGTGTATGGGAAAGATGATGATAATTCTTCATCTTTCCTTCCTTATATATTAAATAAATAATAATAAAATATCTCATTAAAATATTAATAAAATAATATTTATCTAATTAAATAATTATAAAATATCATCAACATCATCATTACTTTCTAGATTTCTCTATCTTCCAATTGACCATTTTGCCCTTTTTGATCTTTTAAAATTCCATCCTTGAATCATCACATAATTTGGTAAAATTATGATTTAGTCCCTCATAATTCTTTACCTATTCAATTTGGTCCTAATTCATCCATTTTTCTTAGTTTCTAGATCATTCCACCCTTAAAATATTTTCACTATTAGTCCTTCAACTTTTTCATATTTACACTTTAACCCCTCAAGTTTTGAATATTTACTCTTAGGCAACAAAACTTTTCTCACTTTTACCATTTAGTCCTTTCTTGAATTAATATATCATAATATACTTCTCAATGTTGTCATGACTCCAAAATTTCCCTTTTTGTCGTTTTATTTCCTTATTTTACTATATCAAAGATAATATCTTACTGTAAAAATTTTCGGGGTATTACAGCAACAGTGTTCGCATTAAAAATTTGGCGTCATTACTTGTTTGGTGAGAAATGTCATATTTATACCGATCATAAAAGTTTGAAATATTTGATGACTCGGAAAGATTTGAATTTGCGATAGCGGAGATGGCTAGAATTGCTAAAAGACTATGAATTAGTGATTGACTATCATCTGGGGAAAACGAACGTAGTTGCTGATGCTTTCTGCCGAAGGTCCTTATTTGATTTACGTGCTTTGAACACACAATTAGCTTTGTCTGACGATGGTTCCATAGTAGCCGAGTTAAAAGCGAGACCGTTATTTTTATAGCAGATTTGTGAGGCTCAAAAATTTGTTAATGAATTGCAAGCAAAACGAGCTCAGTGTGAGTCGACTTCTAATTTAGAGTTTCGAATAGGGCCTGATGATTGTTTGATGTTTTGTAATAGAATATGTGTACCAAGAAATTTCGAGCTCATTTGGAAGATTCTAAACGAAGTACACAGTAGTTGTTTATTAGTACATCCGGGAAGCATGAAAATGTATAACGATTTGAAACAACTTTATTGGGGCACGACATGAAATGGGTAGACTCATTACCGATAACACCATAGCAACATATGAAATTTTACACTCAATGAAGAGAAACGGGTGGGGAGAGAAAGATCAATTACCTTAAAACTTGATATGAGTAAGGCACATGACCGTGTTGAATGGTTTTTTGTGCAAGTTATACTTCAAAGGATAGGTTTCTAGGATCAGTGGGTTAGGAAAGTCATGCGTTGTGTGGCCTCGGTCTCTTACACTGTGGTTATAAATGAGGAGGTGGGTAATTCGTTTCTCCCGTAAAGGGGTCTTCGTCAAGGGACCCTCTTAGTCCCTATTTATTTCTTATTTGTGGAGAAGGTTTATTGGCTCTTCTTTAAATGGTAGCTACAACGGGTGTTCTTAAAAGTTTTCGTATAAATAGGCATGCTCCTCGAGTTACCCACTTATTTTTCACCGATGATAGCCTAATTTTTGGCGATGCAACAGTTGATGGGGCTAAAGCGCTTAAAGAAAATTTGGAGGTTTATGCCCATAGTTCAGGTAAAGAGATTAATTTCGACAAGTCTAGGGTCTTTTTCAGCTCAAATGTCAATCAGGATAAAAGAGAGGAGGTGTGTCAGATTTTGGGGGTTAATTTGAGCATTAATCTAGAAAAATATCTCGGTCTTCCATCAATAGTGGGGCGTAATAAGAAGATGGCTTTTAAGGAGCTTAAAGAGAAGTTAATCAAAAGGGTATCTAGTTGGAGTTCGAGATTACTTTCTATGGGGGGGGACGGAAGTTCTTATTAAAGTTGTGTTTCAGGCTATTCTTTTGTATGCTATGACTTGTTTCTTGCTATCGTTGTCAGTCTGCAAAGAGCTGAAAACTGTCATAGCCCGTTTCTGGTGGCAAAAGAAAGCTGGAAGTAAAGGTCTTCATTGGTATTCGTGGAAAGAGGTGTATGTGCCAAAAGATGAGGGGGGATAGGATTTCGAGACTTGTCAAAATTTAATATTGCACTACTAGTGAAGTAGGGCTGGCGTTTAATGGAAAACTGGGGTTCGCTAACAGCACGTTTACTTAAAGCAAAATATTTCAATGGATTAAATTTCATGGAGGCTTCTCTAAAAGCTAATCTATCGCTTGTATGGAAAAGTATCTGGTGTGCAAAAGGAATTTTAGGCTTTGGATTGAAATAGAGGATTGGATCTAGAATATCTGTGTCAATATGGCAAGATTATTGGTTGCCAGGGGAAGATCAACGACATATTTCTACGGGCAGGGTGGCTAAAATGGAATGTGTGTCTGCTTTGATTTTGCAAAATCCTAATCGGTGGAATAGAGGCCTCATTTATTCAACCTTTACAGTGGAATAAGCTGATCAAATTGTGAGTCTTCCTATTGCTATTACTAATCAATGTGATAAAGTAGTTTGGTCTAGTGAAAACTCATGCATCTATTCTGTGAAAAGTGGTTATAAGATGCTATTGGATCCCCCCAAACTTGAATTTAAATGAGCAAAAGTTATTTAAACAAATATGGAGCTTAGCGTGTCCTTCAAAAATTTGCATTTTAATCTGGAAATTTGCAAAAAATTATGTGCCTACTTATCAGAACTTACATTTTAGGATATTGATCACTGATAACAAATGTTTGTATTGCTGACAGCTTTGTGAATCCTCTACCCATGTTGTTCGTGATTGTTTGTCTGCTGCGCAAGTTTGGTCCAAATTAAATTTTCAGTGGCCAAGTTCAATTGCAAATTCAAACTTTATCGAGTGGTTGAACTGGCTTTTGGAGAATTCAGCCAGTAATAGAAAAGATGAGATTGCTATTACAATTTGGGCACTTTGGTTTTCTCAAAACAAATATCTCCATGAGAAAAAGGCACAAAGTACAGAATAAGTTGTTACCTTCATTAGGGGTTTTGGTATGAAATATTGGGGTAGCACATTGACTTTAAAGCATCCCAAACCATGATCCATGGTAAAATAGATGCCCCCTTTGCAAGGGTGGGTGAAAATTAACGTCGATGCTGGATTTTCTGTTTCAAACAAACATGCAGTTTCAGGTTTTATCGTAAGAAATGAGGAAGGCCTTATAATTGGTTTGAGGTTTAAAGGTTATAACCTGGTTCGATCGGTGGTGATTGCTGAAGTGACTGCAGTACTACATAGGCTCCAATTTGCACTGGATTTGGGATTCACAAACGTCATTCTTGAGAGTGATTCAAAGCTGGTTATTCAGAACATACAAAAAACAAGTGAATATTACTTGGAATCCAGACTATTCACCTAAGATGCGAAGAATTTGGCGAGGAATTTTTGTTCTTGTCGATTTCAATTCGTTGTGCAAGAAAGGAATGTGGCAGCGCATGCAATGGCTATTGAAGGTTTGCAAAAGGATGATGATTCGTTCTAGGTTGAAGACACGCCAATGAAAGTCTTGGAAGTGGCTAATTCTGATCGACGATTCAATCGACCACCATAATTCCTATTCTGTGATGTTGTTGGGTTGAGAAACTTGGTATCTGGTTGTCTGTCTCAACTTGCTCCTTCTTCTGGTTGAATCTCTGCCGAAATTTGGAGGATTTAGCTGTTTATTTTTTGGGGTTTTTAGATTTGCAAAGAGCATGGAAGACTGTAGAAATGAGAAGAAGATTCTTGTTTTGGGCCCTGTTTCAATTTTTTTTTTGTTTTTTGTTATTTGGTTTTTTCCTTTAGTTTTTTTGGGGTTGTTGTAGACTTCTTTAATTTGGTCTTTCAGGCCTAATTATTAAACGGACTTTATTTCAAAAAAAAAAGAAGCAGGTTTAATATATAGATTGGCCCCTAAACTTGGAAACTTTTGTAACACCCCTAACCCGTATCCGTCGCCGGACTAGGATTAAAGGCGTTACCGAACAGATCGGAAACTTTCATAACATTTTATACATTTCATTCGTCAATCATACACACAATGTCCCTTAAATAGGTCATCGAGACCCTAAACATGCTTATAACCCGGGTCGGGACTAAAACGAAACACATACAGAAATTCTCGTAAATTTAAAAACTTTTCTAAAATACAGGGGATACACGCCCATGGAAGGAAACCGTGTGCCCTTCATTGCTGGCAGACACCCCCGTGTGTTCTCCCCGTGGTTGAAACTGACTTAGTTCCCACGGCCACTAAACATGCCCGTGTACCCAGGCCGTGGTCGATCCTGCCAAAATTCACACGGCTGCTAGGCAGCTGGCACGACCGTGTGCCAAGGCCGTGTACTCTTATGCTAGCTACTGTCTTAGCCCCACGATCACTAGACACGCCCGTGTGCCACAACCGTGTGACATTATAGGCCATTTTCAAGGCCAAAAATTCACCCATTTGGGTCATACCTATAAGTAACATATACCATCCCATTTCACGCACATCTAACCACCAAAACATACCAAATAGCCATTCAAACCATACATATTTGACAATTAAAGTAAACACATAAACAACACATTCATTATCCATTTCAACTATGCCAACTACCAAGACCAAAACAGATAACAAAAAACATATTACATTCATTTGCTTATCTCAAAAACTTGACTATTTCATGAATCAACTAACCATGCCAAACATGCATCACATATCATGATCATAATGCATAATCTCAACTCATCTTTAGCCAAATCTTATGGCTAAGTTCATATAACCACATATATCAAAATACTAGCCTATACATGCCATATCTAGCTTTATACAAAACCAAAATGTACCAAACTCAAGTTGATAAGTGTGATGACAATCCTCGATGGTCCCGAGCCTTCAGTAGCTTTGACGACCTGTAAAACAGAGAAAAAACACACAAAGTGTAAGCTTTCCAAAAGCTTAGTAAGTTAGATACAAATAAACTTAATATTTAAGCATTCAAGACATATAATCAATATGAAATCACTAATAGCTCAATTGCATAGCCATAATTCTTCTTGGCACTTTTATTTAACCATTCATCATTCAAACTTGCCTATCATCATATACTTGTTAGATCATAGCTTATCCATTCTTGTATCACATTTACATATGGCTCATTCAAGCATTTCTTCACATATTATCTCATCATTTCAATGCACATATTTATCATAGTAAGATCATATAGACACTTACCTTTCATTCACACATAGTGTAATTTTCAAACTCACCGGAAACAAATATACAATTCACATAGTCGTTTGTTTCTCGGACTTATTTGTTGAACTATTCAAAATCTAATAGAATGCTTAGAATGCTCAGAATAGTCGAACAATGCCAACGTCCCAGACGTGGCCTTACATGTAGTCGGATGTCGATGCCACTGTCCCAGACAGGGTCTTACACGTAATCAGATATCGATGCCACTGTCCTAGACAGGGTCTTACACGTAATCAGATATCGATGCCACTGTCCTAGATAGGGTCTTACACGTAATCAGATATCGATGCCACTATCCCAGACAGGGTCTTACACGTAATCAGATATCGATGCCACTGTCCCAGACAGGGTCTTACACTTAATCAGATATCGATGCCACTGTCCCAGACAGGGTCTTATATGATAAAACAGAACAGATACCTATGTCATAACATAGTTAATCCTATCTATCCCTAGATTCGTACGGAACTTTTCGGACATTGTCACTATGTCGATCTTATCTCGAAATTCATATACACATCATCTCATAAACATTCACCGCTATCAATAATCACATGAACATACATATTTCAATACAAAAACACATTTATTTGCATAATGACTTACCTCGGATTCGATCTATCGGAATGAAAACGGCTACTCGATTACTCTCGCTTTCCCGCGATCTAAATCCGTTTTCCTCTGTTCTTGATCTAAACATATTCAGAGTTAACCCTTTTATTAATTAATTCATTCAATTCAATCTAAGGACACACATTTAGGGCTATTTGCAATTTAACCCTCACATTTGCACAATATATCAATTTAGTCCATTTTTCTCAAAACATCAAATTCACAAAATCAACCTATGCTCATGCTTAGCTGAATGTGTATATATATCATACAAGCCCATATTTTTCATCAAATTAGCAATTTAGTCCCTCAATTTACTATTTTCACTATTTAGCCCTATTTAGCTAAATTTATCAAAACTTCAAGAACAAAACATGTTCATCTAGCTCATATCTTTCATTTAACAACTAAACTCATTTCAAAACTCAACATGTCAACAATGGCATCTCACACAAACATCATCAATTCACAAAATTAATACATGGGTTTTGTAGCTCTCAAAGCAACGATTGCAAAAACGTAAAAATTATCAAAAACCGAGTCAAAATCTGTAACACCCCAAACCCGGCCCACAAGCCCTGACCGGATCTGGTATGTCACGGAGTAAAAACGTTTTGAAAAATTTGGATTACCAGTGGAAATCTGAAAATATTGTTGAAGTTATAAAAAGGTGTTTGCTAAAACTCAGGTGGGGTCGATTTGATAAACACGATTGAGTTGAAACCTTTTTCCTTTGAAACCATTTGATCATTTAAAATTTTAAATCCATCAGAGTTATTGTTAACTAGGTAAATTTTGTTACCCGAACATAACATCTTTGAAAACGCGTACGAGTACAATTTTGAAAACGTTACTTTTAACCGATTTGCTTAACAGTTCATAAGTTCATTAGTAATATAATAGAAATAAAGTAAAAACAACTACTTAAACATCCAAAATAATAATTAGCGGCCATATTACAAACCAAACCAAAATTTAATAAATAATAAACTTAAACGGTGCGAAATAAAATTTCAAATTCGAGGAACAAGCATGGCCGCCTCGAGTCCTCTCCGGCTCCGTCTCTGTGATCTACTCACCTGCAAAATGATATAGGAAGGGTGAGTCACCAAGACTCAGTGTATAAATCCCTAACCCGAGAATGCAACTCATACACAAGATATTAGTAAGAATGCAAATATGCAACCCAAGCTAGCCATCTATACTCCTTTTTACTACCCCGTGTGGTCAAAACCACTGGTGGTCAAAACCACTGGTGACCGAAGTCACAAATATATCAAGTGATGGGCCCTACCCATCGTGTGGTCAAAACCACTGATGACCATAGGTCACAAATATCAACATGTGGTCAAAACTACTGGTGGTACTAAACCACTGGGACTTAGTCACAAATCATATCAACGGTGTGGTCAAAACCACTGGTGGTCAAAACCACTGGTGACCGAAGTCACAAATAAATCTGATAGGGCCCACCCATCGTGTGGTCAAAACCACTGGTGACAGTCCATAGAGATCATCTCCCTCCTCTCATCAATCCCACCATCATCATGCTCACATAACAAGTATCACGATCCCATATATCATGCATTTTTGTATAGCATAACATTTAATAGCATATGATGGCATACACAACATACATCATAGATCAAGTAATAGGGGACTTACCCGAAATCCAAGCTTATGCCCACAAGGCAAAATTTACTACAGGAGAGGTTATTTAGCAATATAATAGGCAGTCTATGCTAATAAAGTGTGTAAGAGTTTACACACCTATTTAATCGAAGATCTAAAGAGAAATCTCGAATCTATGCGATATCACAAAAGTCCCGAAACGTGTCCCCGTATTGCTCCTACATTCGGCCACTATAAGTTAGTATTAAAAAGTCTTATTCGGCTACCACAAAATCCCAAAGGATATGTCGTACTTGAAAACGCTTACCAACGCGATTTGAAATCCCGAAAGCCTCTGTTTTCCTTCGTCGATTAGCCCCTAAAATATAACACACATGCGGTTACCACTTGAATACCTTACATGGCCCATTGCCGAATATAACAACCACTTACCTTGCCTATCAAATCCTGAAATTTCCCCTTGTGCCTTGAGTAGTTGAGATCCTACACACCATATGTCAGATTCGACTTTAATACATAAACCGTATTCAAAGCCCTTGGCCGAAACCACATGTCACCTTACCTTGAAGAAGCGAAACCCGAAAGACACCTTCAAAGCCCCTTAGCGTCGGCTACAACACAAAAGATACACTATTAAGACCCTAAACATAATCGGCACATTAAAAGGAAGAAAAAGAACCCAATCTTAAAAGGAACACTTACTTCTATCGTTTCCTTGAAGAGACTAAAAGTGAAGAGATTCCGGCTATGGCTCCCGAGGGTTGATGAAGATATTCGGCTAACACCAATTGGGAGATAAAATTTTGAGTATAATGGGGGTGATAGGTTCGACCAAGAAGAACAAAAAGGAGAGAAAGATTTGAGAAATTTTTGAGTAAGGTGGCTAGAGAGGATTTGGCCAAGAAACAATTGAAAAGAAAAGAAGAACAATTCCAAAGGATTTCGGCACCCTCTTGCTCTATTCAAAACCGATTGTGGAGGCTCCTAAGGAGTCCTACATTCGGCCATGCACAAAAATGGAGGGAAAGAAAAATAGATTCATGAAATTCGGCCATGCTCCCCTTTCAAAATTCAAGGCCGACCATGCTCCCCCCCCTCTCTTGATAAAATTAATATCATAATTCATCACCCATAAAACATAAAATTTTTTAACAATTTTGTCCCATCTTTCTACTCCCATCTTCTAATAAAATAATAAAGCAAAATAAAATAAAACTACCCCATACTTCAGCAGAATTTTAAAATAAAATAAAAACAATTTGCCTTTAACAATGTTTGAGCCCATGCGCAGGCCACTTCTCACGCCAGCAAAAAGAAAAATTAAAACCCCCAGATGTTGCCCCTAGGTCTCGAACCCGAGACCTGAAGAAAACACCCTCGCCTCCTGCCACTCTGCCACTGCTCATTTCGTGACATAACTCGTCACAATTTTCTTTTAAGCTCTCCCTCCGCTAGCTCCATTGTCTCAACGCCAAAGCAAAAATAAAAACGTCCTTGCGCTTCCATCAGGGCTCGAACGCGAGTCCTCGTGCTGCACCCACCTATCACGCCCCACGCCACTTTGCCAACTTGACTTACATGTCCATCAACGCTCACAACTTTCTTTTAAAGCCTTCTTAGTTAGCCCCTTCCTTTTTGGCGCCAAAAACCCAAAAATAAAGTACACCATGCGCTTCCATGGTGACTCGAACTTGAGTCCATTCGCCCCCAGGCCCTTAAGTGACGCTCCCAAGCCACTTTGCCAGGGCGTTCTCTTTGGTCTAAGCTCGCCACAATTATTTTTAAAGCCTCCTTCACCTAGCTACTTTAACGCCAAAAATAAAAACTCCCCAACGCGATTCCTGCAGCTCGAACCCCTTTCCTCCTGAAGCATCCTTGCACCTTAGCGCCCCAAGCCATTCTACCAGCTGCTTTCTTGTGTCAATCTACTTCAATTATTTCTCTTAACCCTTATCTCACTTAGCTTTTTCTCCTTATGCACTAAAAGAAATTTTTAGCCCTAAGTCAAAACTAGCTCGGGTTTATGACTAGACCCTAAAACAAGTCAAGTGAGCATAATACTCCATCTCTTCGAGCATATACATGAAAAAATAATTTAATAAAAATTTTACCCCTATTTCAGGATATTACAAAATCATACCTTAATCAAGCTTAACCCTTGCCGAAAATCACAAAGCTTCCAACCTTCTTTTTCTTTTCTATTTTTCGGTGGAAGATAAGTGAAAAATGGCCATATTTTTGCTTTTGTTTTATTTAAAACATGTTAATTTTCAACTCCATCTTTGCCATTAATGAAACCTTAATAATAAAACATTTAAACTATGGACATAATTGTCCATCAACTTAATAATGGCATAATCACATCATAAGGACTTTATTTTAATAAAGCCATGTCAATATAACCCTTTAACAAATGACAAGTCACTTTTGCACTTAACGCGATTTAGCCCTTTTCTCAAATCAAGCACACAAACGGACAAATAAATTCACAGAACTTTAACACATGCTTAATCACACACAGTAGACACAAAAAATAATATTAAAATATTTTTCTGACTCGGATTTGTGATCCCGAAACCACTGTTCCGATTAGGGTATAAACCGGACTGTTACAACTTTTCTCAAATTGGCCCCTAAATTTTTTTGTATCACATTGGTCCCTAAGATTGTCATTTGTTACACAAATTGGTCCCTATGGTTAACACCGTTAGTTTTTTTTAAGGCTTAATATATAGATTGCCCCCTAAGCCTTTTTTTGGATCATATTGACTCTTAATGTTGGCATTGTTATACAGATTGGTTCTTACACTAACACAATTTGTTTTTGAATAATTTGTTAACATGGAGAAATAAGGGGATGACGCGTAGATTCATATTTAATCATTTGTAAAACTTTAAAAAAATACCTTAAATTTTCTTAAAAAATTCAAAAATTATTTTAAAATTTTAATAGATATTATAAATTATAAAAGTTCAAAAAATTAAAAATTAAAAATTAATTTAAAACCTAACATTTAAAAGCTTAACCTAACATTTAAAAGCCTACTCTTTAAATATTAAACTTAAAAAAAATAAAAATATTTTTTTAAAAATCTAGAATATATAACAAATAACAAAAAAAAAATAAAAAGGTCAAATTTTTAGAAATTTATAGAAAATGAAAGAAATAATGAAAAATTGATAAGTGTTGATCCAAGTTAACTAGGCTTGACCAGTATTGAGCAACATTGAGAGGGAGTTGACCAACATCAACCGGTCACTTTTTGTTTCTTTAATATTTAAAATATTTTTTTAATTTTATATATTTACAATTTATTGTAATTTTCTAAAAATTTAACCAATTTTTTTAAACATATATCTTTTTTTGAAATTTTAACTAGATTTGTTATTTTTATTTTCAATTTATATATATTGGAGTTTTTTAATTTTATTTTTCTGTTTAACTTTCAAAATTTTAAGGTTTTTTAAAAAAATTAAAAATGATTAAAGATAAATCTACGTGTCGTCCCTTATTTCTCCACATGTTAGTCTCATGCTTGTCCACATCAAAAAATTATTAATAAAATAAATTGTGTTAGTGTAGAGACCAATCTGTACAATAGATGCCAATTTTAGGAATCAATATGATTCAAAAAGAATAGGGACCAATGTAAAAAAAATTATAAAATTCAGGGATTAATCTATATATTAAATTAAATTAAAAAAAAAAAACCTAAACTACTTTCTAATGATATAAATGATTTTAAATAGAAATGAGATTAAAATAATTATTGTAAGGGAGTTAATCCGATGTATATATGTGCGAGGCATTGACATAGTCCTGATTTGGTTAACAACATGGCCAACATATTACTTAGATGGGAAACTAAAAATGGTTAAAAATTTAATGACAAAATGGGAACATTTAGGGTTAAAAGACAGAGAATTACTGTAAGTTGAATGGCTGTCTATTCAATTTACTGTGTGTGAGCTGTAGCAGGTAGGCTGTAATTAATGGCGCCCAGCTAGCACACTCAGTTGTTTTTAGTGTTGGAATGTTTAAATATTCAAATTCCAAATAAGAAAATTAAAGTCAAATTTAAATATATTTGAATTGAGAATTGAATTGTTGAAAGATGAAGTTGTATATAAATATAGTAAAAAGTAAAAAAGAAAAGGTTTCACCTGGGTCAGCACTTCTACCACATTCCATTTGGCATTTTGGATGAAATTGGTAGCCAGCCAGGCGAGTGGACTGATTTAAAAAAAGAGCGATGAGAACACATTGCTGTCACCGCCGTAGATTTTCCAAAAGATCATTGTCACATAAGAAGCAACCCTGACAACACCATAACTCACCACGTGTTCATTTCTATGTATTGTTATTCACGGACAGTCACTGTAGTTTTATCCCCCCCAAAGCAGTAAACAAAAAAATGCTGACCTCTCAACAGCTGGGGAGGAGAGTAAAAATAGAGGAAATCAGGCGGTATAAAATCGCAGCCTTCCGTTTCAAGTCCCACTTCCTTTCTGAATTCTCTACTCATACTCTTACTCTCAATATTGAAATGAAATCTCTTTGAGAGAAGGGTTGCTTAATTGAATTGGTTTTGGTTGTAATAAGCATGGTTTCGCTGGAAGATTCACATTCTAATTCCAACCGGTTTCCTTTGGGTCGAAACTTTTACACCCCCGGTTCAGCTTCCACCACCAAAATCCACCGACATGTCGGCCGCTCCATGCGTACGATTCGCTCCAATCTTTACCAAAACGACAATAGTAGCTGCTCCTTCACCAGTTCCGTCCCTGAGAGGTCCGCCTTTGTCTCCGAAAATCTCACCGAGTCCGTTATCGACATGCGTCTCGGCGAACTGGCTGCCAAAAGCAACGCTAAATCTGTTACGTCTGAGTCCGAAAACGAGGCCTTTTTGGAGATTTCTCAAGCCTTTAGTGATTTCTCCGCTTGTAGCAGCGATATCTCCGGTGAGTTGCAACGCCTTGCGAGCTTGCCCTCACCGGAAAACGCTTTGATGAATGAGAGCAATAACGGAGTCCAGCCTGAGCCTGAGCCGGAGCCGGAACCGTGTCATGGCTTTTTGCAGAGGGAGAACTTCTCGACGGAAATTATTGAGAGTATCTCACCAGAGGACCTTCAACCGACAGTCAAGATCTGCATCGACGGCCTCGAATCACCATCCGTTGCGGTGAAGCGATCGGCTGCTGCTAAACTCAGGCTACTGGCGAAGAACCGCGTGGATAACCGTGCGTTAATCGGAGAGTCGGGTGCGATCCCTGCACTGATTCCGCTCTTACGGAACAGCGATCCTTGGACTCAAGAGCACGCGGTGACTGCGTTACTAAATTTATCTCTTTACGAAGGGAACAAAACCCTAATAATAAATGCCGGAGCTATAAAATCATTAGTCTATGTTCTCAAGACGGGCACTGAAACCTCCAAGCAGAACGCGGCGTGTGCACTTCTGAGCTTAGCTTTGATTGAAGAAAACAAGACTTCAATCGGAGCATGCGGCGCGATCCCGCCGCTGGTATCTCTTCTAATGAACGGATCCAACAGAGGCAAGAAAGATGCACTGACAACTCTTTATAAGCTGTGTTCAGCCAGGCAGAACAAAGAAAGGGCGGTGACTGCGGGCGCGGTTAGGCCATTGGTGGGGATGGTGGGAGAGCAAGGGACTGGCATGTCAGAGAAGGCGATGGTTGTTCTTAGTAGCTTGGCGGGAATTAAAGAAGGAAAGGAAGCTATTGTGGAAGAAGGTGGGATTGCAGCACTGGTGGAGGCGATTGAAGATGGGTCCGTGAAGGGGAAGGAGTTCGCGGTGTTGACACTGTTGCAGTTGTGTGCTGATAACATTAGAAACCGTGGTTTGCTTGTTAGAGAAGGTGGGATACCTCCTCTTGTGGCGCTTTCTCAGACTGGGAGTGTAAGGGCTAAGCATAAGGTAATTTTAGCCGATTTGGATTGCCCTATGTTTGAATTAAGAACTTGAAATAGCTGTCTATAGAAGTAACTTTATTTTGATTGATTCCCATAGGATAAGGTTGAATGCTTGATAATCACTAGATAGTTGAAGCTTGAAACTGTGTTTCTAATATAAATGCAGTTTATAGTTTATTGAATTGCTTGATTGAACGACCTCTCAATTATTTAGTAGCAGCACTTGGATGATCAGAACTGAGCATTTCTCAGAGTTGTTTTTGTTATCTACACCATCAAATACACTTATCTGACACAGTGCTGAGTTTTGCAGTGTATCCATTCAGTTATATGTTCAAACATTAGAGTTGACATGTATGTTAAATTTTAATTTTGCAGGCTGAAACACTACTTGGGTATCTGAGAGAACCAAGACAAGATGCATCATCATCTAGTCCTTAGAGAAGAGAAGTATAACATGTAGAGGTAGTTATACCTGGGTGTTCTATTTATTTTTTGTATATAAGGAGTGTTTTGATGGTTTGTACAGTGTGGTTGAGAAATTATCGTACAAGTTAAAAAAGGGAAGAAAAAAAAATTAGGGGAGGCTCAAAAGACTGACCTTTTAGATGTATGATTTTGAGTAGGTTTTTGGGGGGGTTTTCTTTTCCCCCATCTCTCTTATTTACATGTTGTGTAGGGTGGAAAATACTTGTTTGGCTTATGGGTTTTGGATTGATTAGATTTGGGTAATTTTCCTCGTGTTTTGTTTAGGTGACCCAAATTCTATTGCATAGTTGTACGGATTACTAATTACCGGTTTTCTACATAGTGAAAGATGGACAGTATGTTGATATGCTCTCTCTTCCTTGGCACATCTTGTAACTTGAACTTTATGTGGTGTAGTTTGGTAAATGCCCATAAGATATTTATGTACCAACTTGTGATTCCTGCTGGGTTAGGACTTGGGGAGCAATGTATCTTTCTCTCTAAAATTTCGTAGATGCCAAAGGGGAATTACGCATTATTGGTGTGGTAATGAATAGAGTAGGTTTAGGTGGATGCATATGGTGGCATGGGGTAGGGCCCTGGATATGCTCGTATTTGGTGTAAAGTAGTTAATATCGCTGTGTGCTACCATCACCATCTGTCTATCGTACTTGCCCACATTTAGCAATGCCCACCAACCGGTTCAACCCCTTAGTATTGAGAGCAAAACTTTTATTTTTTTTTTTCTTTCGCTTGTCGTTATTAATCATGCATTAGCTGGCACAGTAGAGGCGTGTTTTGTCCTACTAGGGTGGGAAGGATTGCCTTCCCATGATCGAAATCTATGAATTCTGTTAATTATGAGACATGGTGTTGGGTTTTGTTGCGGTGGTTCAACTTGTTCATCTCAGATCCTCCAAGTATTTCATAGAATACTGAGCTTCGAAACTTTTTTTCTTTTGATTGCTAACGCCATTATAAAGATTATTCTCGAGTATTGGCTCAATTGTGAAAACAAGTTAGAATCAAAACTCTTCCAAGGGAAGGATTGTGCAAACCCCAATATTCTAAATAAAAAATGTCTAGATCCAAATTATAATTGCTAGGTTAGAACTTTCAAATATTGGATTATACAAATATGATTGTTCTATGATTCGTGTTTAATTTAAATATGATGGGTAAAAGGATAGATTACTTAGTTACATTATTAGGACCGAGCAAAAAAAAAAATCGAAAATCACCTGAACCAAATCAAACTAAGGTTTTTGGATGATAATTTATAGAATTTAAGTTAAGAAATCGTGATTTTTCGAACTTAAATTGATTTTCATTGTAAATTAATTTTAAACTTTATTTTATGATGTAACATTAATATTTTATAGTTAAAGTTGTGAAAAAGGTTAAAAAGTTCTATTAAAAAAGCATTTTCTAAAATAGAACATATAAAACTTATTAATTATTTGTATTTTCTTGAAAATTATTGCTTTTTAGACATATTTATGAAAATAAACTTTGAAACAAAGTTTATTTTGTCAAACAAGTCTTAAAATTCAAAATCAAAAGTTAATATGAAAAAGTTGAGAATTAAATCGAGTTAGACCAAACTATAATGGAGGATTCAAAAAATTCAAAAAACTCAACTGAACTAAACCAATATCACCCCTAAACATTATTAAGGAGAGATTATGTCGAATCACAACTTTTTATAACTTGGATAGTAATGATGCATTGCTAGATGTGATTCATTGTTTTAATATTAAAAGTGTTTTATTGTTTTTGCTAATGTTATAGATCCTATAGTGTCGCACTCTATGGTCGGAATTATACAAAGAAAATTGGAATTATGTTTAATTTGTTGCATAAGTTAAATTAATTATATAAAAATGTTAATACATTTAATTTAATTTGACAAAGTTAAAATTTAGACGAATGTACTAGATCCAAATATATAGAGTGAGTCTAATTAAAGTAAAGTAAAATATGTTTCATATATTTTAAGGAAAAGTATTTGGTACACTATCAATACAAAAGCAAAGTTAAGAGGTTAACAAATATCTTATAAAGTTATCAGAAAATATTTAAAAAATACACAAAATAATTTTTTAAAATACTTGTGAAATAAATAAAGTACATATATCAAATACTAATCCATTTGAAGTATATCATCCCCATCTTTTTCTGCTAAAAAATTCTCTGTTAGCACACAAGTTTTTGGGGAAATTCTTTGAAAATTTGAAGAGATGATTCTGTAATTTCATCGGGTGAGGAAACCTTGTGAAACTCGAAATTTTCTACTTGGAAAGAAGCAATCCGTTGTCATGCATATGGATTCATGATGTGAGAACATAAGAATTTTATCTTTTTCTGCGCCAACTGTTCGATAAACCAATAGGGTGTCATAAGCATGAGAGATCGATCTCTTCCCCACATTCTTCGTAGTGTAGTCTCTTAAGGCTGAAATAGTTGATACTTTCATTTTTTTCATATACAAGAACAAACAAAGGTCAAAACAATGAAAGTGTCTTCAATCATAGATATGGAAAATACCATCAATACCGTGAACGATAGGGTCTGAATGAATGTTGGAAGAATTTGAAGTGGTCCTTCTCTTCCCAATAATAATGTCTTTCATTTTGGGCATGTAACATATTTAAATGCCATCTTCCACAATGGAGCTTTGGTTTTTTCAATAGCCTTTTTGGCCTTCTTCATTCTCTATTCTTGTATAGGTTTATCATGTCTAAGATTTTGCTTGGTAGAGTGCAAAGAAAATTGGAGCGATAAAAAATTAAAGGGATAAAAATTAGAAGGACTGAAAACATAATTTTTCTTTCCATGAGTGTGCTTGGTAAGAAATATAGAAAAATAAAAAGAAAAATATTCTTTCCATCCATTGCTTGGTGAGTTGAAAATGGATAACTTTGAATTAACATACACCACTCACTCATTTTATTTCCAATTTGGAAGGATTGATTTTTATGTATTAGAATGGAAAATTATCATCTCTCCTATTTTCTTTCCTCTCACTTGTTTTTTTCCAACCAAGCACACTCAAATCTTATTTTCTTTCCACTTTTCCACTCCCTTCCATCCCTTTGCTTTTTCACCCAACCAAACACACCTTAAAAGTTCTTCTAAATCCTCCTCAAAAGAATAATTTTCTATCAATCTTTCATAAGACCCAACAACTATATAAGCTTCCACTACTCAATCACTTGCATAAACATTTAAAACATTTTGGTTGTATTGGAAAATTAGCTCTCTTTTTGACACCTCAAAAAAAGAAAGAAAATTCAATAAAAAAATTATTGTACATTGTCGAGACCTCTAAAATACATTTGTAACACCTTTTTACTCAAAATGAATCGATACATTCGAACAAGATATGTCACATTTGGAAACAAAAGCTAACTTAACTAAAGCATCAATTTCAAGACTTCACTTTAACATAAACATACTCATTTGAAGTTATTTAAGTAATTTCTAAGCTCACTTTAAAGTTTGGTTTACAAACGGGGGTCGTTTGGGGCTTAAACAGGACAAAACAGGATCAATGTCGTGACACAGAGAAGCGACACCAAAAAAAATTGCTTTAATGACTCTAATGTCGTGACACTGAAGGTTGGGTGTTGCTACACCGGAGACAGATTGCCTAGAATGTTGGATCTGGCGCCTTAAGTGTAATATATTTGTTTGTACACTTGTAATTTTTCGAACAAATTGGTTAATAAAATCTTTCATGAATTACATTAATATTCTTTGTATAATTTCCTCATGTGATTTTTGCATGTAAATCAAAATAGAAATAAATATTAGCTCACTGGTTGTCTAATGTTTAACTAATACTAAGCGATATTACATGGTCAGATCGTAATACAGAAAGAAAACATATATTACTAGATGAACCTAAATATGTCATTAGTTTAATCGAAAATGGGCAAACTTATTGAAAGGCTAATATGCCTTCTATCAAGTCCAATTAGGGAGATGCTTTGTCTTGGGCATTGGAGCAAATGACTCCTAGAAGATAGAGACATAGGTGTGACTAACTGGACATCGAATTGGACTCAAGCAGAAAAAATTTTGAATCCGTTTATGGATTTATTCACTTGTGATGTTCACAGTGTGACATACCTTAATCCTGAATAGATGATGGACTATGCATTCGTGATTCGTATACTTTGATGTAAGTCAAAGTCTGAGTTCGAATAGATATGGAATCGAAAGTTGGTGCATTGGGTATACGACTTCTACAGTATGTAGTATCATTCACAATAGTGGAATTCATAGCCCAAGATATGGGAAATGATATCCTCTCATTGACATTACATGATAGATGAAAAGTAAACGTGGTCACATGTCATTTGTCTTTGTGATAAAGACTTAATTACTATTTGATAATAGTTGACTTTTCATGAAAGAAGATGTAATGGTTACCCTGAAATAAAATAGGATCATATTGGGAGAACGAATTTATCCCAAATAGATCAATGATATCTTATGACGGTAACACACTTATGACAAGGTCATTGAACGAGCACTAATCGAGTAACTTTCATAATGGTATGCCATTAGAGAGAGCTCATGTAACACCCAAATTTCTAATAACCCAAAAATTCAAAATAATTGGAGGACTAAAATGAAAGAAATTGCAAGTTGGCAGCCTCTATTGAAAGAAATGGGAGAGCTGAAAACTAAATTGGATATGGTTAAGAACCGAACCTAGTTCGGTTAGAATGGAACCAACCAGTTCCTTAGTGGGGGGACAACATGATTAAGAATGAATAGTTCTCATAAGATTGTTAATAGCGCTGGAGAGACTATAAATAGCTGGGAAATGGCTTCCCATGGATGTTTTTCTTCCCGAATTTGTTTCGTTTTCTCTTTTTCATTTTCTTCGGTAACTTGAAGAAGGAATAGCCATGGAAGGTTCTACATGGAGCAAATTTCATGAGGATGGAGATGGAAAAGTAGGGAAACCAACAAGCTGGTAAGATTCTTAGCCTCTCTGTGTACGTAAGAATAGGTAAACGAAGTTATAGACTTAAGAACCATTTTAAGAGTTCTGCATGTTTATGAAAGTTTAAGTTTATGAGATGAAGTACAAGTTTAACTAGTAAACTTTTTGTTGTAATGCTTAGCTGTTAGGATAAGGGAAGCTTTGGCATTCGAGAAAGCTAAGCTAAGGAAACGATGAAACTTCAGGTGAGTTCCAAACTTTAATCTTGCTGTTATGATCTATGTTGTTTACGTATGCCATGTTTGCATAAATATGAAATATGATGATATGAGCATGTATTGCATGACTGTGTGAAAAACTTCAATGGGATAAATGAAGTTAGGATGGGAAATGGGATAGATGAAGTTAGGATGGGAAATGGGGAGTGACCCTATTAGTTACTGCCTCAGGTGAAGCTTCGGGCCTTGCGGAGGGACGTTGCGGTGTTTGGGCATCAAGGTTAGGTGGTGTAAAGGAGGTAATGAGAGTAGGATTCAGGAAATGAAATCATTGAATGGTATTTACCGCAATGACAGTATCGACTAGTCCTTCGAGGTGACACCGTGTCGATAGTATATGGCGTAAGACCATAGATGAAAGACGCTATATCAGCCTGGTATGAGGTATAAAGCATAAGACCATAGATGAAAGATGTTATGGCAACGTGATACAAGGTAAAAGGTATATGGCGTAAGACCATGAAAGAAAGACACAATAGCGGCACGGTACAAGGTATAAGGTATACGGTGTAAGACCATAGATAAAAGATACTATGACAGCTAGGTATGATAAGTAAGACCATGGATGAAAGATTCCATGGGTTCATAAGACTGTACGCTAAGATGGAGGATCGATATAAGACCATAGATGAAAGACTCCATGGCATCCACAGAGATAAGTCTGCTGGAACAATAAACACAGATGAAGTCTGTTGGGATAGTAAACACAGGGTAAGCCTGTCAAGACGTGTGAAATGAGGTAAGAAGGGTATAAAACCATACCTCAGCTATGAAAACCCATAAAGTCCACCAAGACTATAAGTGTGGGGTATACTGCCAATATGCCAAGCATGGGAAACCACAAAGGTGGAATGAGAGTTAAAAAAAGAGTAAGTATGGTAAGTGGATCATGGGGAATCCGCCAAAAAATAATGGAAGCAGCAAAGGTAGATGGGAAACTCGACAAGGCATGAGCGATGACCCAATAAGAATTAGAGGAAAATAGGTCACGCAAGAGTTGGCATATTATGGAAATAAAAGAGGGGAAACTTATCCAAGGATCACGAGAAAGGGATCCGTCAAGAAGAGTCACCAAAAAGAGCTCAAAGAAGTGGTATGCAAGAAGTGGACCCCATCGGAGAGTGGATAAGTGCACCCCCAAGAAAAGGATTCTATTGAGGGGATAAAATATCTATCGAGACTATTCCTCTTGGAAGAAAGTCTATTGCGGGTATACCACCACGAGGATAGCTCTATAGGGAGAAAACAGGCAAATAAGATTGTAGACTCACATAGTTGCATGGACGATAATCTATGAGTTCACCAGTAGTGCGTGGCCTACTGAAGGTTAGCATATTGCAATAATGTCAATAAGCTCTTTGGGACTAGTGTATATGAAAAGGTAATTCGCCAAGGACTGGTTCAACCATAGAAGTTCGCCAAGAAATGTATGACCTAAGGACCCTTGAGTGGAAATACAAGAAAGTGATACCACAGAGGCACACAATGGTAGATGGGCATATAGCCAAGTAAGATAGAGGACAACGAATGCCCTATATATGGGCGTATGAAGGGAAGGAAAGACGAGAAGTAAGAATATGACTCGTTGATATGGCTAGGAGTCTGGATTATGGTCAATAGAGAAATCGACCAATAGAAGGTCTTATAGTGAGCCGAGTAGCTTAGAGGATAGGGTGGAGTTCGTCGCCCTAATAGGAAATATATGCCTTGAGTGAGCAGAGGGTAATTTATGTCCAATTTATTTTACATTCATTACCCTCGTTTGATAAGGTTATTTATGGGTAGTAAAAGAATTCACTAAATTTGTTTAAACTTACAAGAGTTTGTATGATGTTCGCAGGACTTGCATGAATAATCGAGGACTTCAATGAGGGACCAAACCAAATGGGATAGAGGTCGAGGATCGCTGTTGGATCAAAGTCATGCACATAGAAAGAAGGTATCGTTGGAAGCTTTGCCTAAGGATCAAACAACGAAGCCAGATAGCATCCTTAAAATTTGGATTTATAGGAGAAATAGTCCTTAGCAAAATTTTAAGAGTTATTTTGTAATCAAATAGTCTGTATAGAAATAAAGACATTGAGAGACCATGTTTTTAGATAAGCTTGAGCTTTTTGCTGTAAGAAGTATTATCCAATTCATTTAGATTCATTTTAGTCTATTTTATAGCAGTTAAGTTAGAAAAAATTTAAATATAAGTGAACTCGGATCAATTGTAACGCTCCATACCTAGATCAGGTGGACAAGTCGAATTAAGGGTGTTACAGCTCAGTGACGATAGTATAGTGAAATGACTTTGTAACTAAATGAGTTTATAATTAATAGGCGAAAAATTGGAACTTAATTATAAATCATTTGAACTCTAATCACATATATCCAATTGATCCCTCTGCTAGCTCATTTAAACCAGAAATGAATCACATGTTGAATCAAATGAAACAGAAATGGACAGAAATGATAAAGTTAGAGAAATGGGTTACATTTGGAAATGAATGCGGTTTCTCACTAAGCATGGAACTTACCTAAGAATTAATTTATGGTTTTTCAAATTATAAATTAATTAGTTAATTGAAGTTCAAAAATGGAATTAAATTAATTGGTCATTGTGAATTCGTTGAATGTAGAAAAATTAAATATATTTTCTCATATATTCTTTTACGGTAAAGTTGTCATGATTTTAATAGAATTAGAATCAGGTTGATAAAAATATTTAATTAAAAAATTAATTAATTTAAATTAATTTATAATGTTTATTTTGAGAAATAGAAAAACATATATTTGTTTGGATTGAATTATAAAGTGCTAGATTAAAAGTCCAAGAAACACTTATAATTGGACTCGATATAGGAAAGGCCCAAAGCCCTTCATATTGAATACAAGGGGACTGTAAACCCTAATATTTTAGCTAAGGTTGTCATCCCTCTCTCTTCTAGCTCAGCCAAGGGATTGCTTTTCTATTAAATAGGCATTAAATGCATTCTACTAATTCAACTATGGTTTCACTTCCTCTCCCAATAAATAGATGATATCAACAGGGCTAAAAATAAAATAAGTTATACACAACTTTGAGATATTGTTATTCTATCCGAAAATATTATTTCTAAGTATAAATTCTATTTTCCAAGAATAACAATTCTACCGGTTTTTATAAGGGAGAGAGAGATTTATTTTCCCACTAGAAGTTTAGTAAATAATTTTCAATTTTTTGTTTGATTCGAAAGTGTTCGAACCCACACTCAAAGCAGTTCGTGGTACGAGAATAGTAGAGAAGGCTATTCTATTAAAAGTCAAGAACGACAAGGATCCATCTAGCCCAAAACACAAGTGTGATTTCAGGAAAAGTTTATTACTATAAATATCACAAACCAGCTCGATTTTCAAATATTTTTTTCATTGTACAAGAAAATCGTTTTCAAATCGGATTTTATCTAACATAGAACATGTTTGAATCATTTAAAACCAAGTTTAAACTATCATTAACATTTCCATAACACATCTAGACAATTTAGGGACTCAAAATATGTTGGATTATCATTCAAAAACTTCATATAACACATGAGCATATCCATCTAATGAAAATTATCCCAAGGTACAAATTGATATTAAGCATGCATGACATAGTTATGGAACCACTTAGTTACTTTACAAAAAAAATTCATATAGTTCTAATCCTATATACATGCCACCCTATTACCAATATTGAAGTTTCATACTCCTCACTCCTTGCTTGATGATGAGATAAGGATGATAAGGGCCACTTCAAAATTTTTCCTTCAAAACGATCTTTACTTACGTGTTTTAAAACAACGTGTTAAGCTTGTAAAAGCTTAGTAAGCACTAAAGAAATCAAACATTACAATTGAGTTTAATTAACTATTTTAATAAATAAATAAACAATTTAACATGATCACAGTAAATAGTCATAGTTAAAGTACATAATAGCAACAAGGTTAATCTTTATTTTTCCACTTACCATACTTTTATCATTTACACATTGATCATGTATCATTCAATTTCACACATTGTAAACCAGAGTGAACAAGGATAAATAGAATGAATTCACAAATATAGGAACACATAAATGCTAAATTAGGAGCACCAATATGCTAAATTGACCACATTTCCCCGTCTTCACGAACAAGGCAAGAAATCAACAGTAAGACAACAATAAAATCCAAATAATTATGTGTTGTGTCTGCAAGTGTGACAAGTCAGTTGTAATATATTTGTACAATAGGGTATAAGAGTACTCCAAGAATCAAACGCAAAGGAGTCAGCGATTAAGTGAAGTCTAGCTACAAACGTGCAATTGAAGAGTCTAAACAATTACTCGTTAGATAGTATAGTACAGGAAACCATTCAAGAGTTGAATTATACTAACTAACTAACTAAAAGTTGCAAAGGACTAAATTGTAAAGAAAACAAACTATTTACCCATCAAATACGAATAAATATGATTATAAAGAGCGATTGGTTGATTTTCATGTGGTTGGTTGACTTCCGAATTACGGATCTAAATTGCTATTACTCCTAAATTGACTCCATTTTACGTCACTGCCTCAACTTTACCAAATTAGACAAACTAGTCTGGTTTATCTCTCGACCTCACCAACTAACCTAGGACTTATCGAATTCGTGCCCAGTAAGATCTCCTCTCTGTCTCACTTCTCTTGATTTTCCCTTAGGAGTGTCAATCCTAAGTTTTTAAGTCTATTCGATTTAGTCTAATTTTATAATTTAGTCCTCAAACCCAAAAATTAATTACCCAACATTTCCACCAACCTACCCCTAAATATTTAGCTACTCATACTCATATTGGAACTCATAATCAGCAAGAAATGAAATGAAAATAACATTAGCTTAAACCCTAAGCAAATCAATAAAAACCAAGCTTTATTGGAAAAGCTTGGATTCAACAACAATGGTAGCAAGAGATGGTAGCAAGAGAAGTAAACAAGAAAATTAAAGGAGTGATTTTTAACAGAGGAAATAAAAAAAAAACTGATTAGCATTAAACTAGGATTAAAATGTAAATACAAGAGAGTTTGAAGGATTAGCTAAGTAAATAAAACCTAGATATAGTAATAACTAACTTAAACTACCAACTATGGAACCAAAAAAGACAAGAAAATGTACAGGAAAATTAAACCTAAGCTATGTAGAAGAGAAGAGAAAACTAAACCCTAAAAGATGAAGAGAAAATTAAAAAAATTAAGCTAAGCCTAGTGTCTAAGTGGCTCTCTCTCTCCAACCAATATTTTGGTCTTTTTTAGTAGATATCAGACCTAATTTTGTTGACCAATTTGCCTCTAAGTGTGTATTTTTTATTGGGGACATGTTGGATAAAGGCTACTCTTCTGGTCATTTTTGTCTCCCATCAACAATGATATCGCGATACCGAGGGCTAGGTATCGTGATATTAGCTCCAGCCTTGAAATGAGGAAGTCTTTGGGAGCTGGGTATTGCGATACCACTGGGAAAAGCCTTGATCTTCTTCAATTCAGCACTATTGGGGGTATCATTTCAGGCTTCGATATCGCGATACCCCTTTTTAGGTGATGCTTTCGCTCACATACAGGCCTCCAATGACTCCCTATAACACTCAACAAACCATTAGGTCATTGATGGTGCATTTCGCAATTTATGGTCTCAAAAGTAGTAAAAAGTGCACTAATTCACTTATTAAGCTAATAACAAATAAAACATGTCAAAAACACCTAGATTTCTTGGAAACAAGCTTGCTAAGCAAATTATAAATTCAGGTGCACCGAAGTGTTAGTTTCAGAAGCATCAGAATGTTAAATTCATAAGCGCGCTATGATATTCCTAATGCCATGCCATCTATATCCCTCAAGATCAACACTTATTTACAAGGGCTTTAACATTATGACAAATTCAATATTCATCACAAGCACAATAAAGTTTCATACTTTCATATGCAAACATAATTTTCCAACATTTACAATTTAGTCCTTTTCTTTTTCACATATATTCACATTAACATTAATCACATTCATTTACTATTACTATGGATTATTCACATACTTATTAAGTCTCAAGTACTTAAGTTCATGACATTACAAGTTCATTATTATAAAAATTGCAAACCTAATTAAGTAAGAAAGAATTCTAAAATACTGACAAATTTAGCTAAATTAAACTTCTTTCAAGCTTTGCCTACTTTTTTCCCCTTGTCTACACCTATTCCATCTTCTTCCTTGTCTTTCTCTTCAAATTCGTCAACATAATAATTACTGTCGAAACCATTTTTTTCGTGTTTGGAAAAACAGGGGGGATCGACTTTAAAAAGAAAATGGAGTCGCCACCGATCTTTTATTCAACGTGTGATCAGATCACCTTAATACGGATTATTTTAATAAAACATTTGGATTTATTAAAATAATAATTTTTGGTCTACAAAATATAAGAAAATAGGTTCGAGAGTCGGTTACGTGCGAGGAAGGATTAGCACCCTCGCAATGCCCAAGATTGGTACCAAATTGATTAGCTAGTGTCCTTGTGCTGAAAACTTGCAAATGTTTAAGGTGTGATACTTTTTAAAGAATGTTAATTAATTTTGAATTGAATCTCAAGATTCACTCCTTCCAAAGGAATAAAAACATCACATCCAGCACGTTAGGATATGACACGTTTATACCCCGACACCGAGATCATCTTTGATTTTCAAAATATGCAATTAAAAGGATATTTGGTTATTTGGTCAAACAGAAAACCGAAACCCAGCACGATAGGGCATGATTTCTCAAATTTTCAAACACACAAATATTGCCTTATTTTGAAGAATTTTCAAATGAGCGATTTTAAGATAGACTTATAAAGTATTTATTTGATTTGCTCGAGATAAAAAAATGAAGCATCTAGTAAATGTTAAAAAAATATTGGAATTTGAATCACAAAACAATATCGAGAAACACAAGCATAGCATCAAACATGAAGTGATATATGAACTCATCCTTATACAAATGAACGATAATGACACAAACAATTTAAACATACAAGTTCGTAATAGCAATTATCTTACGACATACTTCATTTTAACAGACCTATTTTAACAATCAAAGATCAATAAACTAAAAGAAATAGTAATCCTACGTAATTTACAAGACAAATTAGTATAAAATAAATTTTGAGTGATAGCAAACAGGTTTTAAAAAGAAAAAAACAGAAGAAATAAGTTTGAAATCAACAATTAATGAAACAATTTAGAAAATAAACTAAGAAAGCTTAATAAATAATGTATATAAAAAAATATAGGAAAGTGTTTGAAATAAATAGGGTATAGTTTAAAATAAACTCTTTCAAAAGAACAATTGTATATATATACATATATTTAAATAAAGTGTATACATAGATATATTAAAAGGAAAATGCATACATGAAATATTACGAAATCAACAAAGTAATTTTGATACTAACTATATATATATGTATAAGTTAATAATAGATAAAAGTACTTAAATTAAGTATTGTATAAATCTTTAAAACAAAAAACATATAAAAGAACATTTTGAAATTAAATATTTATACAATATATTAAAAACATATATATAAATAGAAGATAAAACAAATTAAATCATTGTAAAATCTATTTCAAAGTAATTCTATTAAAATAGCTTATAAAAATGAATAATAAATAAGTTTTATAAACAAAAACAAAAAAAATACTTAATTGAATTAAAAAATAAAATTAATAGGCTATTTTATAAAAACTTATTTAAACAGAGTTAAGGACCAAATTAAAATGCGCATAAAAGGTTAGGGATTAAACTAGCAAATATTCCAATAATCAAAACGCAGCACACAGATTGGATCAAATTGAAATGACGCATGAATTACACAGAATAATTAAAAAAAAAAGAAAATATATAAGGGATCTAATTAAAATGCGGCACCAAGAAAAAGGACTAAACGCGTAAATGTCCCTTCATGGCGAAAACGCGCGGGTCATGCTGGTGATCGGGTCGGGATGAAACGGGTCTCCTATACGACACCGTTTTAGAGCCACTGAAACAGGCCCTAAACGGTGATGTTTCGTGCATTATAATAAAACCTAATCCCCTAATCCTTCACTCCGTCAATTTCTCTCCAAAAATAAACCCTTTTCTCAAAACCTTTCAATCTCTCCGTCCCCTCAGTCAACCTGTGGTTTCATCGGCGCCTAACACACCTCCATCATCGTCGCGATTCAAGGGGAAAATTTAGGTAAGTCGCTTACCTACTTTATTTTATTCCATGATTTTCAAATAAAAAAAATGCTGAAAGAAGAAAGAAGGTAAAACGAAAGAAAACTGATTATCAAAAACCTCTGAAAATCACCTTTTAAAACTGGATTCAAATCCCTTTTTTTTCTTTGTATTCAGTATCTGTTCGTTCGTAAATACAAAAAAATCCATCCTTTTACAATGCTTCAAATCGGCCTTATATAGTCGAAAACAAAATAAAAAAATAGAAATATCACATACAAAATTTTTTAATTTCTGTTATCTCTCTTTTTGCTGTCATTTGCTGTTGTCTTCGCAGGTACAAGGAGGACGTGGTGTACGGAGGTGCGTGGTGGTATACGTGGTGACGCACGTGCGTGGGAGGCTGAAGGCTACTGCGGTGCTAACTGCTTCTAGAAACCCCTAAGGTTTTCTGAAAATGTTAATGCTATTGGGCCAATCAGGCCAAGGTTTAAATTTGGGCCAATTGTATTTTAGTTCTGGGCTATTTAATTTTTTAGGCCAGATACTATTAAGAAAAAATGGACTTTTGTTCTGGGTTATTACTATTTTTAAATTTTGGTTTATTTGGTTAATATTGGGCCAGGGCAAAAATGGGCTCTTACAATTATCACTTGATTCACATCACTTTTTATGCTCAAATATTTGAAATAAACATGATACTAGTACTAAATCATGAAAATATTACCTTAGATATTTAGTTTCTCACATCGTCTAGATTTTCTCTCTCTTCAAACATGAACCCACCACTTCAATTAAAAAATCTAAGCTTGCTGTAACAGTCCGATTTTGACCTTAATCGGAATAGTGGTTTCGGGACCACAAATCTGAGTTAGTAAAATATTTTAATATTATATTTGGTGCCTATGTTATATGATTGAGCATGTGTTAAAATTTCGTAAGTTAATTTGTCCGTTTGTGTGTTTAATTTAAGAAAAAAGACTAAATCGCATAAGTGGTAAAAGTAGTCTTTTGCTTGATTGAGTGGTTAAATTGATGTGTCTTTATATAGAGAAGTCCTTATGTTGTAAATTATCCATTTTGCAAGTGTAGTGGACGGCATTAAGAAGACATTATGCTATTATATGATTAATTATAATGGTTAAGTTAATAATTATAATAATTATTATATTATAAAGTTATAATAATAAATAAAACATAAAAGAAAGGAAACAAACATGCATGTTCATCATTCTTCAACCGAAACTAAAAGAAAAAGAAAGAAATAAGAACAAGTTACGTTCGGCCTTGGTTTTGCTTGATTGAGGTATGTATTTTGTTCGGTTTTTGATAATTTTTACGTTTTTGAGATCGTTGCTTCGAATACTATCCGACCCATGCTAGAATTTTCTATTTTGATGCATACTTGAAGTTCGGTCATTAATAAAAATTTGTGTTTTGTAATGTTTGATGACAAAATATTAAAGATATGTTTTAGATTAACATGTTTTGTATTGGAAATTTTGATGATTTTGAGTAATTAGGATTAAATTGTGAAATTTGTAAATTGAAGGGTCAAAATGTGAAATAAAAAAATTGTATGAGCTTGTAATAAGATGATGAATATTCGGCCCTAAAGAAGTGTGGTCAAATTTTGAATATTTTGTGTTTTGTGCAATAGGGACTAAATTGTAAAAAGTGTAAAATGTCAGGGGTAAAAGTGTAATTTTCCCGTTTATGTGTTTTTGGACTAAATTGAATGAAAATATGTTGAATAATCTTAATTTGAAATTTGATTTAGATCAAGAACAAAAAGGATCGGGATTGAATCGGGGAAATGAGAAGTTAATTGAATAGTCGGAAAACAAAATCCGTCGATACTCGAGGTAAGTTTTTAAGCAATCATGTTGTATGGGATTATCTATATTGTTGTACTTAAATTTAATGGAAGTATTCATATTGATTTTTGATATTGCCGAATGTGTCATCTATATATGTATATTGTATAATTGAATGTGAAGTAGGCTTATATGTCATTGGTATAATCGAATGTGATGTGTATATATATATCAATGATATAGTTAAATGTGGTATTGAATTGAGAGTTGAATTGCAACCGAATGTGATGTATATATATGTCTATGATATAACCGTATGAGACATTGAATTGAGGAAGGAATATGTTCGAATGTGATACATATGTGTAGCAAAGATATAATTGAATATGATGTTGATTTTAGTAATGAAATAAGTGAATTTTGTATATAGGTAATTGAGATTTAAGTTTTATGTATGTATAAATGAGGAATGATTTAGGAAATGCTATAATGTACGAAATTGAATACCGAGCACTAAGTGTGCGAATAATTTCCGAGCACTAAGTGTGCGAAATCGGATATTGAGCACTAAGTGTGCTAATTTAACTTCCGAGCACTAAGTGTGCAAAATCGGACATTGAGCACTAAGTGTGCGAATTTAACTTTCAAGCACTAAGTGTGCGAAATCGGATAAAGATCTTTAAGTGCATAAATTGAACTACAAGCATAAAAAGAAAGGGTAAATGTGAATTTAAAGGTTTAATTCGGTAAAGTCTCGATGTTATGAGAGATTATCATTTGAATGGTAAGTAAAAATTTGGTAAGTAGTATATGTATAGAAAATCAGTTGCTAAGTGTATGTATAATAGGTTTTTAGAACTATGAAATGTGATAGTTAATTATGCATTTGTTTAAAAGTGAGGAATGCATTTTAAATCTATGTGATGCTTGTCATTTAACGTTGGGATATTCGGTCTAAGGACCATGAAATGTGTGAATTTTCTAATTTAATGTTTTAAGGCATGATTATGTAAATGCTTATAATTTACTAAGCTAAGATAGCTTACTTTATGTGATTGTTGTGTCGTTTATTAGGTTTTGAAGTCCAGACTCGAGCTCAGGGATCATCGTCAAGTCTTTCACACTATCAACTAACTTCTTTTGGAAACTATGGCATGTATAGGCTAAGTTACTTTTTGAGTTAACTTTAAATGGTGTGTATGTGTATTTATGCCATGCGAAAATGGCTAAATTGTAGTGATTTGGTTTATGTGAATTTGGATTAACATAATTATAAAAGTATAATTTCTAATGTGTTTGTGCTTGATGCAAGTAATGAGCTTGATTTTATATGTTTTAAGTCATGTATAAGATATGTTTGGTTTTGGATAATTAGGTTATGTTAATTTTAAGAGATTGATCAATAATAGGGTTGGATGCTTTCGACAATTAGTATTGTATTTGGTATATCCTAGATTTGGTTAAGTAGGGTTTTGGCTTATAGGTATATTTGGCTTTAAATGTTTGATACTTTGTTGGTAAAATGATTATAGGCAATATGCATATTCGGCCATTATAATCTATTGACCAAATGAATAGTAATTTTTGCTATTTGATAAGAACTGCTTTTGTGTGAAATTGGCGATATAAATTTGTGATATGTTCGTTAATGTTTAAGTAAGCAATGAAAGTATATCTTTATTCATGGTACATTCGGTTATGATCATTTAAATGATAGATTGCTATGTTTGAACTTGAAAGCATGGATTATTTATACATTACTTGTAATAATTTTTTTTTTATATATGAGTGTACTGATTTGTGGTTAGTCTAGTAATGCCTCATAACCTTAATCCGGCGACGGATACGGGTTAGGGGTGTTACACTTGCTATGTAACACCCCTAACCCGTCTCCGTTGTTGGATTAGGGCATTACCAAACAATTGGAACAAAGTTTAACATCAAAACATCTTAAAAAAAAATTAACACTAATTAAATCAATCTCATTAAAAACCAATCAAACATATGCGTTTGTCCCTAAATCGAGCCTTCGGAGCCTTAAAAATAGTTTAGAAACTATTCGGGACTAATTTGAAACAAATCAAAAGATTTGGGGAAAAGTTACAAAATTTGAAAATAGGGGTCACACATCCATGTGACATAGCCCAAGTCGTGTAACAATCGAACAAACGAACACATAGTCGCGTCCCTGCCCATGTCTCCACTCATGTAACTTGTTGAGTTAGGTCACACAGCCGTGTCGTAGGCCATGTGCCAGACCGTGTAACTCTCTGACTTGTGACACACGATTGTGTCGCAGGCCGCGTGCTAGGCCGTGTAACACACTAACTTGATACATTAACAAATTACAAATGACACATAGCCGTGTTGTCAGGCCATGTACTCCATAATTTGACCTTAATTCAAGCCATTTCAAGACCAAAACAAACCTAACCATCTATCCCATTTGTGCACACATTCAATTGACCTAACTATCATTCAAACACTTATAAACATACCATTTTAAACATCCTATTTCATCTAACCAATCTGCCATTCAAAGGCACCATATTCATATCAAAACATCAATGATCAAATCAAAGCAATATAGCCACATTTCAAGCATAGAACCTAGTTCATTTTCTACCAAATTACCCATTCCAAAACATGCCATCATATCATATACTATCTAGAACCTATGGAGTATGCATGAGGGCTCATTCACACATATTTGAAACTATTATTCATGCCAACGTTTACCTTATTAACTACAACAAGCTTGACACAACTCAAGACAAGCAATTTCACTTGAATAACCTTTCAACCCTCTTGCATGCCATTTATAACCATTAACCAAAATAACCATAAATACCAATATGTCAAATAGATAGTGTGACGATACTTCAACGAGATTCCAACCGGCTGAGGTTCCCGATAATCTACAAGACAGAGGAAACAATTATGTAAGCATCTAATGCTTAGTAAATTCGTATAAGCGAAACTTAACTTACCAATCATATTAAATTAAACAACCAAACCTACTCTCATCAAGTCATATGCCAAACTTCCTTTCCTATACATATCACCTCATAAGGTTAGTAAATATATCATTACATATAAATCCCAAGTATCGCATAGCTTATACATGAAAAACATTTAGGCTTCATCCATAATCCATCACCTATACATATATCCTTTACACATACTTTCCATTGAAATCATATGGTTAATAAAAAGTAAGTAAATAATACATCTATAAAACATAACATGTATTAAGAAATAGATTCCATGCATATTCCATCCATCATTCGATAAATTATCATCCATTTTCATATTGTATAAGCATATTCATCTTTCATTTTTATATAAACATTAGTAACATTATTTTTTTATACATGTCTTCCCATTAACCTTTACTTACCTGTTGAACCGTATAAAATAGCATTGGGTACTCAAGAATGCTCACACATAGTGTGTCTTTTCATGTAACCATAACCTTTCCTTTCCATAAGTTCTCACACGAGCTGTGGGTCAGAGTGTTAGCTACACGATGCTGCTCACACTAGCTATGGAGTATCTGTAACAAATGCAGGACCTCAGCCATCGATAAGACATTCAAGACCAGCACCCGGAACTATATAACCCTAATGACATGTCATTCGTATCCTAAGTATTCACAAGGTTCAAACGAGACTTTTACATCTCAAATCCTTTATTTCAATCGCATTATAACATTTCTGTATACCATCATGAATTTCACATTTATAAATTACAACTTTCAGTAAACTAACCTTCCAACAATATCCATAATATCAATTATCAAATCAAGATTATAATTCACAAAATTATACATAGTACTTCATCCAAAACATCAAATGACAAATTTAATCTCTATATGAACTTACCTTTTAACACCCCTAACCCACAACCGTCGCCGGAATAAGGTTTCGGAGCATTACCGATCAAACAGACATAATTTCAAACATATCACATCATATAATATTTAAGTCTAAACCAATCAAACTCATACATATTGTCCCTTATTTGAGCCTTCGAGACCCAAAATATGTGTTAGAAACAAATCTGGACTAATTTAGAAACTCAGATAATTTTTCGCGAAATATTAAAAATTTTCAAAGCTGTAAGGTTCACACGGCCATGTGGTCAGGCCATGTGACTCACACGGTCAGGAGACACGCCCATGTCTCAGGCCGTATGGATATTTAAAATAGAGACACACAGCCATGTCCCAACCCGTGTTTATACCCATGTAACTCTCAGACTTGGGTCACACGGCCAAGCCACACGCTCGTGTGCCAGACTATGTACCCTTCCGAAATGTCCTCGCACGCCATGTGCTAGGCTTGTGTCTTACACGGTCTAGTCACACGCCCGTGTGTCTGGCCGTGTGGACTCAAAATGAACCTTAAACAACAAGTTTACCATTCCCTACAAGCTTAGACAATAAGCAACTAAAAAATCATTCATTTAACCAATTCAAAATACAATCGAACACATCCAAAGCATGTCAAAACAATCATCCTAGGTACATAACAAATGTACCCTCTTTGGTACCACAATTATATCATCAAAACATATCAATATAATATCATTCAAATCCAATTTGTAAACATGCCAAATTCAATCTATTTTGCCTATTTCAAGTTCATTTAAACATTAACTTAAACATGCCATAATATGACCTCAAACATAAATATATATTTATATGTATATAACCAACTAATATTAACTTATAATCTTATTTACAATCAATCCACAAAATGATTAATAGTTAGACACCCTAGGTACATGCCGACACAAAAGGATAAACAGCACCACATTTTAGTTCGGGATCGTTGTTGGATGATGAATCAGCGATCAAAATTAAGTACCTAACCTGCGCACGGAAAACAAAACCGTACGCTAAGTAAAAACTCGGTGGTATTTCTATAACCCAAATATCAAAAGATATGAAATCACAAATATACAATCTAAATATTACAATAACCATATCACATTTCATTTGTTTCACAATATCTCAATTCTCACACTTGCTATATAAATAGCTTTTCACAATATAATACACATATCATCTAACATCAATCATAATGTGATTTCAATTAACTGCCCCTATTAACACGACTCGGACTCGGACGGATACACGGATCCAACCAAACACACCAGTTTGGCACCCAGTGCCTCATTGAATATATTCGAAGTGATAAATTGACACCCAGTGTCTCATCGACTCGAAATCGAAGAATCCCTGAACTCTTCCAATCCTATGGCATGCCACCAGTATCTGACTCAGCCTGATACAGTTAATAGGGTTTAATTTCACATTTCGGATATAATCAATATCCAATACTGATTTTTCATATAATCACATAATTACACTTATATTTATTTCAATTCAAAAATCAATCCAATATATATATATCTACCAATTCAATTCATTCAATCAATTATCAAAATATCAATTACTTACATCAACACTTACCATATACATTAAATAAAATTTACAACAATTAATAACTAGCTTCGAATTATAGAAATACAAGCCAGAAATTTCGAGCTATTCCTCATCGACTTTATCTTTCCCCCTTTTAGTCGAGGATTCTAGTATGACGTTTGCTACGGAATTAAAACAATTAAAATTCATCAATACAACGCAACTCAATCTCATAATTAATATTTGAATTTTTATTCCATATTTGTCCAAATTTCAATTTAGTCCCTAAACCAAGACTAAGTTTTATTCTTCACAATTAATCTTATATTTTCATACTAATTCCACTTTAAACTAAATTTAACTCCCTATTTTCACTCAAATCCCTAAATTTCAAATATTTCACAATTTAGTCCCTATTACACAAAATTTTCTATTTGTTCTACAATTTAATCCTTTTTTCATTTCTAATTTAAAAAATCTATCAATTTAATCCCTAATACTAAAAATTGTTCAACATAAATAACACTTAAAAACTCAATAATTTCTAAAATTTTGACATGGGTCGGGTAGTATTTAATACAAGGATTCCAAAAACATAAAAATTACAAGAAAAATGGACTAAGTTCACTAAAAATTAATCTTGAAACTTTGAAACTCTAGCTTTTGTCTTTCCCCTTCCTTCTTTCTTTTCTTTCTGTTTCGTTTCTACCTTTCTTTCTCTTTTTCTTTATTTATTAATTTTTTTATTTGTTTGTTTTTTTATACATTAATATATTATTATAATATATATACTTAAATGTGAAGTAAATATATTTTATTATAATATTTATTAAGTTTTTTACATATATTTTTTTTACTTTTGCAGCCTCATTTAATGCCAATGGCATAATTACTTCTTTAGTCCTTTTAGTTTTTCTTTAATCTATAATTCAGCTTTCACCCTCTATGCAATTTAGTCTTATACCTAATTACTCTTGACTCATGTAAATTCACCTAACCAAAACCTAATTAACTACACAACTAGCTGCGTAAATATTTATTGAGTCCAATTTACGGTAACTGTAACGCCACGAATTTAGGCCTAGTAGAATTGGGCCCATTGGGCCTCGGGCGTAGGAGCATTTAGAATTCTTAAGAACAAGAGAACGGCACTAATGCAAGTTGGACCTATTAGGGGAGTGATTTTGGAAGGTTAAGGGGCTTATATGAAGTCCCGGGTTCAAACTTGGACCTTAGGAAAATTTTGGTTTTAGGTGAATAAAACCCTGGGAGTTGGTAGGTAGGCTTTAAGGATAAAATATGGAGGAAAATGACACAAAAGGAGTTGTGGTCTAGTGGCAAATGACGCAACATAAGGGACAAGGGAATGGCGCTACAAGAAAGCAAGGGGTCCAAGGTTCAAGTCTTGGAGCTTGCATTTTAATTTTCTTTTTAAATGGACTTTAGACTTTGGTCATACACTTATATTTAGCTGCGCATGTTCTAAGACAACAAGGAGCTAGTTGGTAAAATGGCTAGCGGTATGGATTATGCTACAGGGGAGCCTAGGTTAGAATCTCATGAAAAGTAAAGGAATATTTATGTTGCGGATTGCACGGCCAGAGTTTGTGTTGGATTTAAACTCTACTGAAGAAGGGATTCCACATCGAAAAGCTAGCAAGAGGGAAGGTGAGAAGCTGGCTTTAAATAGAGCTACCTATGAGGAGAGGAAGAATCCCTTGGTGGGCGTTTGGGCATAGTGCGGATTAGCTTCAGACTCCTATCAGGTGTGTATTTCGCCCTACTCTAGCTATAGAGCGGCAAATGCCGAAATGTCGGTCACACGGCAATGGTAGCCACACGAGCGTGCGAGCGCACATGTGGGGGCTTCGACGCGATAGTTGAGGCCATCATGAGTGTTCTTGTGGGTTAGGTTGTTTGGGCCGAAATGGGCCAGGTGGGGCCAATAGGCCCGTGGGCCCATATGAATAAATTGTATGATTGTGTAGTAGATAGTGAACTGGTCTATGTGAATCTCATATCTGTGGCTAGATTTGGGCTAAATGGGCCACACGAGCGTGTGGGCCTACTTGGGCCGAGAATAGGCTTAGGCCCATTCACATCATTATATCTGTTAAGAATGCGTGAGTCGCTCGAGGCGATTGTAGACCTTCTAAGCGATTGAAAAAATTACTGAAATACCCTCAGTTTACAAAACTACTGAAATACCCTTGGTTTACAAAATTACAGAAATACCCTCGATTTGTAAGATTACCGAAATACCCTTGGTTTGTGAAATTGCTGAAATACCCCTAGTTTGAAAAATTAATGAAATAGCCCCGTTTTATGAAATTACCGAAATACCCCTGGTTTGCGAAATTAGCGAATTACCCCTGGTTTGTGAAATTACTGAAATACCCTCTGATTGTAAAATTACCGAAATACCTTCGATGGGTAAAATCACCGAATTACCCTGTAGGGAGAATTACCGAAATACCCCTGAGGGGTAGGATTACTGAAATACCCTTATAGGGTAAATAACTGTTTTGCCCTTGTAGGTAAATGACTGTGAATTTGACTGAGTTGACTATGATTGTATGACTGTATTTTAACTGACTTGACTATGGGCGTGTGTCTGATTTGTTATTAATATGTGTTGAAATGACTGTTACTAAGCATGGCCATTTTGCATACACGTATAATAATTGAGCATGATATACACGGCATATTGCATTGGGTTGGGTTTGATAATCGGAGGAAGTGTATCCTGGTGGCCCTACCACATTCTATTTTACTGGCTATGCCACATATATTATTTTGGTGGCCCAACCACATATACCGTTATTAGCAGCTTGGCTGCATTATTGGAGAGCTTGGCTCTGTGCCATCTTGAATATGGCTTTGTGCCAATCGTATTTACCCGTGGTTTTGTACCTAACAGATATTGATGACTCTGTGTCAATCCTATTTACCCAAGGCTGTGTGCCGGTTATATTACCGTCGCTGATGGCTATGTGCCGATTATGATTCTGGTGGCTTTGCCACATTCTGTTCTAGTGGCTACGCCACGTATATTCTGTTATTCTGGTGGCTCCCCCACAAATTCTGTGATGAGCAGCTTGTCTGCCATACTGGTGTGTAACGAATGGGTGGGTCGATTTTGAAATCCCCACAGGTGTGTTGGGCTGGTACGGGTGGTGTGTAGTGGATGGATTAGTAGGTTGGGCTGCATTACATTGTGCACTATCATGTTTATGGGGCTAAGGCCTAGTCATCTTCTATATGGGCTTCGACCCAGTCTGCTTCTGTATGGGCTTCGGCCCAATCTACTACTGTATGGGCTCAGGCCCAGTTAATGACCAATTAGGGGATTACACACTGAATTCTCGTAACTCACCCCCCTCTGCTTTAACCTTGCAGGTGATCCCCAGCATTAGAGGATTTGGCGCAGCGGAAGACTCTGTGGTGGCCATACATCGGAGTGCTTCTTCCAAACTTTAGTAAAAATTTTCGTTTTACTTTATTTGAGATTTATTTTAATTTGGGTTTACTTTTATGTAATAAGGCCGTTGGATTTTACTTTTCTTTTAAACTTTCTTTTCAGTTATTTTCAAACTATAAATGATTGAACTCTGGATTTTCTTAAAACATCATTAACTGTTTTTCAAAATCTCATTTCTGCAAATTGCTAAATCTGATTTCTACTATAAACAAATTCCTCGCGAATAACCTTATTAACGTTTTTACAAGATAGCTATAAAAGCAAGTTTGAATTTCAGTAAACAATAAAGCACGGGATTTCAAATAGAATGTGAAGTTTTTAATGAGAACGCAGTTTTTAAATAACCCTTTCATGTGACATGCTAGATTTAGCCGTAACGTTTAGGCCGGGTTTAGGGTGTTACACTTATGGTATCAGAGCCTGGATTGCAAAACTCGACTGTGGAATGGGTTTGAAAATGTTTTTCAAAATTTGTTTGAAATATGGTTTAGAAAATATATATCTTTATTGGAAGTATGACACACCGAGTCTCCGGCACCAAATCCGTAAGTTTCCTGACCTTATGCTCTGTTATGTGTTGTAATGACTTTATTTTTGGTATTTGTTCTGTGCGTGTTTTGTTGAATGTGATGTTTGAATATAGAAATTGTATGCATGTGTGGTAAATATCTGTTTGCTTCTGTGTTCGATATTTGGTTGTGTGTAAGAGGTTTCAAGGTTAAGTTAAAAATGTTTTAGTGTTATTAGGATCAGAGTGCGCAGCGTGAGCGTAGTGTGGTAGGTTAGGAGGTGCGACTATTCTTATTAGTTGGAAATTTCGAGGATGAAATTTCTTTAAGGGGGATAGATTTGTAACACCCCAAATTTAGGCCTAGTAGAATTGGGCCCATTGGACCTCGGGCATAGGAACGTTTAGAATTCTTAAGAACAAGAGTACGGAACTAATGCAAGTTGGATCTATTAGGTGAGTGATTTTGGAAGGTTAGGGGGCTTATATGAAGTCCCAGGTTCAAACTTGGGCTTTAGGAAAATTTTGGTTTTAGGTGAATAAAACCCTGGGAGTTGGTAGGTAGGCTTTAAGGATAAAATGTGGAGGAAAATGACACAAAAGGAGTTGTGGTCTAGTGGCAAATGATGCCACATAAGGGACAAGGGAATAACGCCATAATGATGCAAGGGGTCCAAGGTTCAAGTCTTGGTGCTTGCATTTTAATTTTCTTTTTAAATGGACTTTAGACTTTGGCCATACACTTATATTTAGTTGCGCATGTTTTAAGACAACAAAGAGCTAGTTGGTAAAGTGGCTAGCAGCGTGGATTATTCTACAGGGGAGCCTGGGCTAGAATCTCATGAAAAGCAAGGGAGTATTTATTTTACGGATTGGACGGCCAGAGTTTGTATTGAATTTAAACTCTATTGAAGAAGGGATCCCACATCGGAAAGCTAGCAAGAAGGAAGGTGAGAAGCTGGCTTTAAATAGAGCTACCTATGAGGAAAGGAAGCATACCTTGGTGGGCATTTGGGCATAGCGCGGATTAGCTTTAGACTCCTATCAGGTGTGTATTTCGCCCTACTTTAGCTATAGAGCGGCAAATTTCGAAATGTTGGTCACACGGAAATGGTAGCCACACGAGCGTGCGAGTGCACATATGGGAGATTTGATGCGATAGTTGAGGCCATCATGAGTGTTCTTGTGGGTTAGGCTGTTTGGGCCGAAATGGGCCAAGTGAGGCCAATAGGCTCGTGGGCCCATATGAATAAATTGTATGATTGTGTAGTAGATAGTGAACTGGTCTATGTGAATCTCATATCTGTGGCTAGATTTAGGCTAAATGGGCCACACGAGCGTGTGGGCCCACTTGGGCCAAAATGGGCCTTAGGCCCATTCGCATCATTATATCTGTTTAGAATGCTTGAGTCGCTCGAGGCGATTGTAGACCTTCTGAGAGGTTGACAAAATTACTGAAATACCCTTAGTTCTCAAAATTATTGAAATACCATTGGTTTACAAAATTACTGAAATACCCCCGATTTATAAAATTACCAAAATACCCCTAGTTTGTGAAATTACTAAAATACCCCCAGTTTTCAAAATTAATGAAATAGCCCTGATTTGTGAAATTATCGAAATACCCTTGCTTTGTGAAATTACCGAAATACCCTTAGATTGTAAAATTACCGAAATACCCTCGATGGGTAAAATCACCGAATTACCGTGTAGGGCAGAATTACCGAAATACTCCTGAGGGGTAGGATTATCGAAATACCCTTATAGGGTAAATGACTATTTTGCCCTTGTAGGTAAATGACTATGAATTTGACTGAGTTGACTATGATTGTATGGCTGTGTTTTAACTGACTTGACTGTGGGCGTGTGTTTGATTTGCTATTAATATGTGTTGAAATGACTATTAATAAGCATGGCCATTTTGCATACACGTGTAATGATTGAGTATGACATACACTGCATATTGCATTGGGTTGGGTTTGATGATCGGATGAAGTGTATTCTGGTGGCCCTGCCACATTCTGTTTTAGTGGCTATGCCACATATATTATTTTGGTGGCTCAGCCACATATACCGTTATTAGCAGCTTGGCTGCATTATTGGAGAGCTTGGCTCTGTGCCATCTTGAATATGGCTTTGTGCCAAACGTATTTACCCGTGGCTTTGTGCCTAACAGATATCGATGACTCTGTGTCGATCATATTTACCCAATACTGTGTGCCGATTATATTACCGTCGCTGATGGCTATGTGCCGATTATGATTCTAGTGGCTCTGCGACATTCTGTTCTAGTGGCTACGCCACGTATATTCTGTTATTCTGGTGGCTCCGCCACAAATTCTGTGATGAGCAGCTTGTCTGCTATACTGGTGTGTAGCGGATGGGTGGGTCGATTTAGAAATCCCCACAGGTGTGTTGGGCTGGTACGGGTGGTGTGTAGCGGATGGATTATTAGGTTGGGCTGCATTACATTATGCACTATCATGTTTATAGGGCTAAGGCCCGATGCAACTTCAGATGGGCTTCTACCATCCGCTTATGTATGGGCTTCGGTCCCATCACATCGGGCGGGCTCAGCCCGATTAATGACTGATTAGGGGATTACACACTAAGTTCTTGTAACTCACCCCCTTTGCTTTAACCTTGCAGGTGATCCCCAACATTAGAGGATTTGGCGCAGCGGAGGACTCTGTGGTGGCCATACATCGGAGTGCTTCTTCCAAACTTTAGTAAAAATTTCCGTTTTACTTTGTTTGAGATTTATTTTAATTTGGGTTTACTTTTATGTAATAAGGCCGTTGGATTTTACTTTTCTTTTAAACTTTCTTTTCAGTTATTTTCAAACTATAAATGATTGAACTCTGGATTTTCTTAAAACATCATTAACTGTTTTTTAAAATTTCATTTCCGCAAATTACTAGATCTGATTTCTGCTATAAAAAAAGTCCTCGCGAATAACCTTATTAACGTTTTTACAAGATAACCATAAAAGCAAGTTTGAATTTCATTAAACAATAAAGCACGGGATTTCAAACAGAATACAAAGTTTTTAACGAGAACGCAGTTTTTAAACAATCCTTTCATGTGACATGCTAGATCCAGTCGTAACGTTTAGGCCGGGTTTGGGGTGTTACAGTAACGAAGTCTCTAATATATATTTTTCGACACCCGTGTAGGGTCGTTACAATTCTTCCCCCTAAATAAATTTCGTCCCTAAAATTTACCTGAAAATAGATGGGGGTATTGAGATCTCATTGTCTCTTCCAGTTCCTAAGTCGCTTTCTCAACACTATGACCACACCATAATACTTTCACTAACAGAACTCACTTATTATGCAACTCTCTTACTTCACGTGTGAAAATCTCAACTGGTTCTTCTTTATATGACAAATCAGGTTGAATTTCAATAACCTCTGTCGAAATAACATGAGATGGGTCCAATCGATATCTTCTAAGCATTGAAACGTGAAAAACATCATGAATTTTTTGCAATTTCATAGGTAAAGCTAAAGGATATGCAACTGGTTCCACTCTTTTTGTGATCTCATATGGTCCAATAAATCGAGGATTCAATTTCCCTTTTCGGCCAAATCTCAAAATTTTCTTCCAAGGCGAAACTTTAAGAAATACTTTATCGCCAACAAAATATTCAATATCTTGACGTTTCAAATCGTCATATGATTTTTTTTCTGTTAAAAGCTGTCTTCAATCTATCTCAAATTTTCCTTACAATGTCTTCCGTTTCTTAAATTAATTTCGACCCGATTTCGTTCACTCAATTCCATCCAACAAACAGGTGATTGACACTTCTGACTGTATAAAGCTTCATACGGAGCCATTTGAATACTTGATTGAAAACTAATGTTGTATACAAATTCGGCCAAAGGTAAGTAACACTCTCAACCTGATTCAAAATCAATAACACAAGCACGAAGCATATCTTCCAAAATCTGAATAACATGCTCAAATTGTACTAAAATTAAGTCATGTACCAAGAGATTCATGCAACTGTTTCCAAAACCTCGAAGTGAACCGAAGATCACGATCAGAGATTATTGACATAGGAACACCATGCAATCTCATAATTTTTTGAATATAAATTTCAGCAAGCTTTTGAAGTGACCAATCAGTCCTGACTGTAATGAAATGAGCCGATTTCGTAAGTAGATAAACAATCACCAAATAACATTTTTCTTACTTGCTGATAAAGGTAACCCCGTTACAAAATCCATTATGATACAACCTCATTTCCATTCATAAATAATAATAGGCTAAAGTAATCCAATAGGAACCTGAGGTTCTACCTTAACTCACTGACAAGTTAAACATTTAGCCACATATTCAACCACATCTCTTTTCATTCCTGGCCACCAATAAGATTCTAACTGATCACGATAAATTTTCATTCCTCCAGGATGCAAAGCAAAAGGACTATTGTGAGTTTCACGAAGTATCAACTCTTTCAATTTAGAAACATCTGGAACACAGATTCGGTTATGAAATCTCAAGAAACCACAATCATCAATGCTGAAATTTTCTAATGTACCATTTTGAACCATTTTTCTTTTCTCTGCCAACTTGTCATCTTTTAAATGCGCTTACTTGATCCGATCAAACATCACCGGTTTGATTTTTAATTCAGTCAATAAGCTTCCATCATCATTCATATTGAGCTGAGCAAACATTGCTCGCAATTCAATCACTGCTTTTCTACTCAACGCATCAGCTACAACATTTGTTTTACCAGGGTGGTAATTAATAACACAATCAAAATCTTTCAGAAGTTCTATCCAATGATGTTGTCTTAAATTCAACTCCTTTTGAGATAGAAGATATTTGAGACTCTTATGATCAGTATAAATATAACACTTTTCACCATACAAGTTGTGTCTCTAGATCTTTATAGCAAAAACAACAGCAACTAGCACTAAATCGTGTGTTGGATAATTATGTTCATATGTTTCCAACTGATGAGACGTAGAAGCAATCACTTTCCCATCTTGCACCAAAACACAACCAAGACCGCTCAAGGAAGCATCACTATAAACAACAAAATCATTTCTCGATTCAGTAAAGTCAAAACCGATGCTTCAGTCAATATCTGCTTCAATTTCTCAAAAATATCTTGATATTAATCATCCTAGACGAACTAAACATACTTATGCAACAACTTTGTCATCGACAAGGCTATCTTCAAAAATCCATTTACAAATATTCTGTAATAACCAGTTAGTCCAAGAAAACTACGAACCTCAGACACATTCCTCGGTGCTTTCTACTGAACAATTGATTCTATCTTTTTTGGATCAACTCTAATTCCATCTGCTGAGATAACATGACCCAACAATACAACCTCTGATAACCAGAATTCACACTTACTAAGCTTTCCATATAACTGTTTCTCTCGTAACACTTGCAAAACAATTCTGAGGTGTTGTTCATGCTTGGATTCGTATTTTGAATAAACCAAAATATTATCAATAAAAACTACCACAAATTTATCCAAATATGGTTGAAAAATACGATTCATGAGATCCATAAATGCTGCAGGAGCATTTGTAAATCCAAAAAGCATCACTAAGAATTCATAATGACCATACCGTGTTTGAAATGTCATCTTTAGTACATCACTTTCTTTCACTTTCGACTGATAGTAAACCGATCTCAAACCAATCTTTGAAAAGACAGAAGCTCCTTCTAGTTGATCAAATAAGTCATCAATACGGGGTAGAGGATATCGATTCTTAATCGTCAACTTATTCAATTGCTGATAGTTTATACAAAGCCGCATCAATCCATCTTTCTTTTTAACAAAAAGCACTGGAGCTCCCCAAAGTGAAACACTAAAGCTTATAAACCCACGATCCAATAAGTCTTGCAATTGTACTTTTAATTCTTTCAATTCCGTAGGTGACATACGATATGGGGCATTAACACCGGAGCCGTACCAAGAAACACTTCAATTGCAAATTCAACCTTCCGATCCAGTGGTAATCCTGGTAATTTCTCGAGAAACACATCAGGGAATTCACAAATAGTTCGAATCTTACTGCACTGACTATCAACAGAATCTGAATTGATAACATAGGCTAGAAAAGCTTCACAACCTTGATGAAGAAGTTTATTAGCTCGAATTGCTAAAATGGTATGAGTTGAACCACTTGTTCGAATACCATTCACCTTAATCATATAACCGCTTTCACTCTAAACAACAAACTTCTTTTTACAGCAATCCAAAATCACCCCGTGCTCCGTAAGCCACTCCATTCCCAAAATCATGTCAAAATCACCAAACGACATTATCAACAAATCAACAGGAAATGACATATTCTGTATCATTAGTGGACATCTCCTACACACCTGATCCACTAACACAAATTGTCTCAATGGACTAGACACCACTATCGATACTCTAGACGTCTCAGATTTTAAACTTCCCGACTCAACCAATTTAGTATTAACATATGAATGTGAAGATCCCGGATCTATCAAAGTAGAAACAGGTTTTGAATGTAATAAAAATATACTTGTCACAATGTCATTAGCATTACCATCCTCACGAGTCTGCCCAACATAAGCTCGAGCTAGCGTTCTAGCCTCTGATTATTGAGTAACAGCATCATTTCCCTTTCTAGCACCACCTTTCGAAAATGAACCACTTAGACTTGACCCGCAACCTCTAAAAACAGAATAGATCTCTAAGAAGTAACAGGTGTAGAATTCTCATTCTTCGGACAATCTTTAACAAAATGTTCTGTACATCTACAGCAAAAACAACATCGAGTTAATTTCCAGCATTCACCACGGTCCTTTTTCCCACAATGCTCACAATTTAGAATATTGGTATCCTTGGATAGACCTCGCACACTACCCGTAGACACAGTCGACTGTCTATCACGGTTTCTATCAGTTCTATCTACCTTAAAATTTGATCTCCAACTACCACGAAATTCTTTTGATCTCTTCGGTGGTGGATTTGAACTAGCAGCTGCAGGACGCTTCCCAACAGTACTAGTATTCTCAGTCTTTTTATCAAAACCCAAAACTTGTTCTACCATTCTTGCTCGTTCACCTAAATATGCATGTACCTAATGTTCTCTGGTATACATTTTAGGTATACAAGAAAAAGGGATTAAATTAATTAACCAATTAATCTTGAAACTTTGAAACCCTAGCTTTGGTCTTTCTCCTTCCTTATTTCTTTTCTTTCTTTCCTTTCTGTTTCATTTCTACCTTTCTCTCTCATTCTCTTTATTTATTCATTCTTTATTTATTCGTTTTTTTATACATTAATATATTATTATAATAATATTTATATACTTAAATGTTAAGTAAATATATTTTATTATAATATATATTAAATTTTTACATATATTTTTTTACTTGTGCCGCCTCATTAAACTTCTTTAGTCCTTTTAGTTTTTCTTTAATCTATAATTAAACTTTCACCCTTTATGCAATTTAGTCTTTATACCTAATTACTCTTAATTCAGGCAAATTCACCTAACCAAAACCTAATTAACTACACAACTAGCTTCGTAAATATTTTTAATATTTACGAGTCCAATATACGGTAATGAAGTCTCGAAAATACATTTTCCAACACCCGTGACTATCGGGCCGTTACATACCTGTACCATAACGATGCACTAACGTGATCTAGTGACTAATCCGCTATTTTGGTTTTCCCGCGATCAGTGTCGATTTGAGTCATTTCTTAATTTAGATAAATATTTTTATTCAATTAATCTCGTTCCAGCATTTAAAATAATTAATTTAACATATAACCCTTCATAATGAAAATTTACAAAATAGGACTCAAATTTTACCTTTTTGTTGTTTAGTCCCTAAGCCCGAAACTCACAAATTAACCACAATTAATGAAAAAAACCATATTAGCCGATTTTCATAAGGGTTTATTACAGCCCATATTTCTCATCATTTCACACTATTTTCAATCAATTTTACTATTTAAACAATTTAATCCCTAAACATTAAAATTATTCTATCAATTAAATTCACAAACACACTTAAAAAATTCATGGTATCCCTAAAATTTTAAATTTTTTATGAATTGACCATTAGATTAGCTAGATTAAGCTACAACAATATCAAAAACATAAAAATTATAAGAAGTAGAATTCAAACGGACTTACATGCATAAATTGAAGCTTGGCTGAACCTTAACTCAACAATGGCTTCCCTTCATGTTTTTTTTTTTTTTTTTTTTTTTTTTCGGTGGGGAATAAGAGAAGAAAAAGATGGCTTTTGTTTATTTATTTTATTTATCAAATTACCTTTTTACCCTTATAATTTTAATTTAAAAAAATTAACAAAACATGTCCATAATTGTCCACTATCAATATGCATGGTATATTTACCATTTAAGTCCATTAATTCACCTTTTCATAGCCATTTGACCCATTTAACTAATAGAAATCAACTTTTGCAACTTTTACAATTTAATCCTTTTTAATTAATTAACTATTTAAACGTTAAAATTTCTTAACAAAATTTTAATATAACCCTAATAACACCCCGTAAATATTTAATAAAATACTTATGGCTCGTTTTATAGAAACGAGGTCCCGATACCACATTTTCTAAAACCACTTGACTTAAGGGACATACCATTTGAACCTAATTATTCTTTCATTTAACATAAATCATTAAATCAAAATTTATTATAACACTATATTTGACTCGTAAATATTAAATAACAATATTTACTAACTCACTTTTCAGATTTGTGGTCCCGAAATTACTATTTCTGTCATCACTAAAAAACGGGTTGTTACATGCTAGGTTGCGGGTAACTAGATTTAGCTAAGGTTTTTAAAGAAAATTGTTGATTTTAAGCTTGGAAGAGCCTTTAATATAGATAGAGGACTAGATTGTAAAAGAATGAAGAATTTCTCTTCTTCATTATATTATAGACATGAAATGGATGGAGAAAGATGATGAATCTTCTCCATATTTCTCTAAAATATCACTAATATTTTTAATCAAATAAAATAATTTTAAATTATAATAATAGTAGTAATGATGATAAAAATAAAATACCATTATAACTAAAAAAAATCTATCCATCATCGTTATCCACTAGATCTTGGTAAAATTGCTCTCATGTCTTCACATTTTGCCACTAATTCAATTTAACCCTTTTCTACTTTAAGTTTCTCACTTTGAGACCAACACTTTGTAAAAGCTTACAATTTAGTCTATACATCAGGTTAATATCTTCCACTACATCAGTCTTTTAAATTTTCTCCAGTCTCCTACTACCTTCTCCACTAAAACTTATAAATCACAATTTATTTATTCTGAAAAATTTGAATTGTAATTGCTTAAAATAATACCGTTATGACCAAGAGGATTTTGAGGGTGTTAGAAAATTCATATTCAAAAATAAACTTGTAGATAGCAGTGGGTAGGGTTGCATTCACAGAAATCGATAATAATCTTTGTAACACCCCAAACCCGGCCTAGACATTATGGCCCTATCTGGTAATGTCACATGATAGTGTTTTTGAAACCTCGTTGTTACAATGAAAACATTTCATGTTATTATCTTTAGCAAACCTTTGTTAGAACTTAGGAAGTCATCTTTATTCATTTAAAACATTTGTTTTGAAACATCCCTCATTGCGAAAGCTTTAATAAAACAGTCTAGGTGATCATGGGTTTAGAAATTACTTTAACTTTTTGAAAACCGAATTTCCTACGACCAGCAGGTATAAATCCATAAAGTAAAATAAATAAATAAATAAAAACCCAAATTTAAAACCAAAGTCCCAGAGGGTCCTTAAATTACAACCCAAATAATCAATAATAATCAAATCATAAATCGTAAATTGAAAACCATGAAGTCCAAAAATTACTATGGTCACCGCTGAGTCCTCCGTCGCACCGATCCATCTAAGTCTGGGGATTACCTGCACACATTAAACAAAAAGGTGAGTTTTTGTAAACTCAGTGTATAATCCCGCAGAAACAAACAAACAATCAGTATTCATAGCGCACAGTTGAACAGCCTTGGCCTAAGCCCTTTTCAGTATCAGTGACAATTTGGGGCTTAGCCCATCTCAATACAGTGTCAAAAATGCAGTAGGGCCTTAGCCCATCACAAAGATGTCGATGCGCGATATGATTATGCAAAGAGCAAAAATCCTACCCAACCAGCCTCTAGACACCATATCCGTCCAATCTTACACTCCATGTGAGGATATAATCAACCCACCTATCCCTACACTCCAAGTAGTACCGAATGCGGCACAATATAATAATTTGCAGCTGAATTGCCAGTAAATTAGGCTTAAAGCTTTTCAGTACACTTCCTCCGAATAATAACCCCTAACCCAATGCTATGCATCACACAATGGATGCCATGTTATTATGCAATTTCAGTACATATTAACATGCCCAGTACAGATATCATTCAGTCAATTTCACACATTTAGGGGTCTAAATAGCGTTTACCGACCCTACAGTAGATTCACAGTCAACTTGGGCGACCTGTGCAACCTTAAAAACATTTTGGTAAAAATAGGCCCACACGTGTGGCCCACTCGGCCCAAATTGGCCTTGGCCGTGAGATTCATTTTTAAAGTAACTCATGTTAGCTCAATACTCATATATGTTTTCACTATTTACTTATATGTTCATTCAAAGCTTTCTACTTGAGTCATTATAACTAAATTATTTATATCTTGAGCTACAGAATTCCAAATTAAGATCCGCTTGTTTTTGAAACTAGACTCAAATACCTTTCCACCATAAAATTTTCAGAATTTATAATTTATCAAATAAGTACAGTAAAATCTTTAAAGTTATCCTTATTCTGCTGTTTGACAGCTTCATCCTTTCCTTACCAAAAATTATTTATCTCTTAGTACAGAATTTAGATGATATTTCCGTTTATTTCTCTTGAAAATAGACTCATTAAGGATTTAAACATATTAATTTAATCCCTTAATTATTTTTTTACAATTTTTGACGATTTTTCTAATTCAGAACAGGAGAACCCGAAATCATTCTAACCTTATCTCTCAAAATTTATTATATCTCATTATTTACAATTCTATTGCTTACACTGTTTCTTCCTGGAAAACTAGACTCAATAAAATTTAATTTCTTATTCAACCTCTAACTCAATTCTCACTATTTTTTATGATTTTTCAAAGTTAGGCTACTGCTGCTGTCCAAAACTATTTTAGTGCAAAATGTTGATTTCCAAGTTTATAACACCCTTATTTCCTTTCTCTACAATTTTTTGCATCATTTTCTCCTATTTCTCGACAGCAAGCAATTTCAACTTTTCACCGAATCCTATTTTCTGCGTTTCGGGTACTGATAAACCGTAAAAATAACATATTTTAATCCCACATTTAGTATGCTTTTAGATTATTTATCCCTCAATTTATGTAAAAAGGTGCTTTTAATCCTTTCTTTTCATGTCTTATACCCAGGAAAGCACCCGAGGATAAAAAGAATGAGAAACAGGCCCAAAACGGACCAATTCAAGCCAAGGAAGAAATCGACACGACCTGGACTTAAGCCCACACGGCTGTGCCACGCCAATCATCTAGAACACGGACTTCTTTCGATTTACACGGTTGTGCCTCATTAAAGAAGTCCGAGCACGGCCTGGCCACGATCCACACGGGCGTGTGCCATGACCGTGTCCCTGTCGCTGGAAAGAGCAATTTCATTCGGGAAAGGATACTTGGAGGCAAAGAAACACATTCCAAAGCTTATTCGAACACCCTAGTAGGAATTCTAATTAAATTAGGATACTTAGGGACCAAGTAAGGCATCTCAAAGCCCATATAAACACCCAAGGGGGCAACTTGAAAGGGGAGTTCAGCAGAAGCCGAAACCGGAGTAAAAGCTAGGCCAAGGAGCCAAGCCGAGAAGGTCAGAACTAGGGAATTACGCGAAGATAGCCAGTTGATCCATCCCAAGAAGCCGAAATTATACTCAAGACGGCAGAATTCTCCTTCAATTCCTTCAGGGAGTTTTAGGATTTTCTTATGTTTTGTTTTATCTTTTCTCTTGCGATGTTTTATTTATTCATTATGAATTAAACCCTTCAGATACCTGACGGGGATGAAACCTAGATGAATCTTTTTATTTGATTTTTAAGTTATATGATAATTACTTAGTTTGTTCTTAACTATGTTGCTTAATCCAAATCTAATGTGCTTAGGTGGAGGAGGAATAGACCCTGCTTAAGAGTAGATCTAACATAATAAAGCGGAGTTGATCGAACGCCTAGAGATAGGGTTACGAGATTTTGCCGGATTAGGGTGAAACCTAATATGGGAGTCCATTGATTGATTTACTGCTATCTTAGGTGGTTATTATAAGCGAACGAGAGCTCCACTAATTAACCTAGGGTTAGATGTTATTCGCCTCGAGAGAGGGTTTAATATAGGTTAGGGAGTCTTACGGATTAAGCTAAGTAAAAAAATCATATAATTTAGGGTTAATTAATAAGTGAAGTCTAGGTGGATTCTTCCTGAGGGTATCGTCGCAATCAACTGAGTTTTTCTTCAAAGTTATTTTCCTATTCGTCCTTTTTGTCTTTGTGTCCTTAGTTTTGTCTTTGTCTAAAGCAACTTCACTCTATTTTTAAGGCTAAATAATAAAAAGAAAGTTAGTATTAGTACTTTTAGTTCCTTTGGGTTCGATATTCGGTCTTGCCTAAGCTATACTACTGTTTGATAGGTACACTTTCCTTTAATCGTTGTCAGAGTTAGTTTTTAGGTTTTGATCATTCTTTTATAAATTTTAAAACTTTGATTTTACAGCGATCAAGTTTTTGGCACCGTTGCCGGGGAACTAAAATATTAAGAAAGCTTTATTTTTATTACTTTAGCCATTATTTTATTCGCAATTTATTTCTTTTATTTTCTTAGGTTAAATTTTTATTTTTAATTTCTTTCTCTTTTCTAGGTACCTCTAGTTTATGACTAGAAGGAATCCGAGAGGACCTTTGGTATACGATAGTGACATCGAAGCAACCGCTCGTACGAATAGCATGGAAACCAAGCGAGCCCTAGATTACACAGAAAGAGAGGAGGAAAACAGATCCAATCCTACTGAAGGGATGGACGAAAACAACCCACCACTACGCGATGTGGGAGATCGCAATGCTCCACGTACAATGTTTGATTATGCGAAACCGCATTTGACAGGAGCAGAATCTAGTATTGTTAGGCCTGCTATATCTACTAACAGTTTTGAATTAAAGCCTAACACAATACAAATGATTCAGCAGTTTGTTCAATTTGATAGTTTGCAGGACGAAGACCCAAACATGCATATAGCTAACTTTTTGGAGTTCTATGATACCTTCAAAATAAATGGCGTTTCTGATGATGCCATTCGTCTTCGGTTATTCCCTTTTTCATTAAGAAATATAGCCAAATAGTGGTTAAACTCGTTACATCGAGGGTCAATCACTACATGGGATCAAAAGACCGAAAAGTTTTTGATGAAATATTTTTCACCGACCAAAACGGCAAAATTATGGAATGATATCTCTTCTTTTGTGTAGATGGATGTAGAGACATTATATGACACATGGGAGAGATATAAAGATCTCTTGAGGAGGTGCCCACACCATGGCTTACCCTTGTGGCTACAAGTCCAAACATTTTACAACGGTGTAAACCCCTCAACAAGACAACTGATTGATTCAGCCGCTGGTGGGACCTTGAACAACAAATCTCCAGAAGCAGCCTACGAGTTCATTGAGGAGATGTCGATAAACAATTATCAGTGGCAAGCTTCGAGGACTAAACCAACGAAATCGGCAGGAGTCTTCAACGTCGACACCATGACCATGCTATCAACACAGCTAGAGATGATGAATAAAAAGCTTGATAGTTTGTGTTCTTCACAGATATATCCAGTCATGCAGTGCAATGCTAGTAGAATTGTGGCGAATCCTGAGTACCCACCCTACCAACCAGGAGCAGAAGATGAACAGATGAACTATATAGGTAATAATTTCCGATCTAATAATAATCCTTATAGTAACACTTACAATCCAGGTTGGAGGAACCACCCAAATTTTTCATGGAGAGGATAAGGCAATCAAGGAAATCAAAGGCAACAACCCCCCCAGAACTTCCGAAATCAGCCCTACCCACAAGACAAGAAGCCAACCATCGAGGAACGCATCCAAGAAGCTGATAGGATAATCAAAAGCAATGAAAGCCGAATTGATGAAATTGCTAAGTCAGTCAAGGAAGTGAGCAATGCTGTTGAACAACTTACAAAGCTGATGTCTGAACGACAACAAGGACGCCTACCAAGTAACACTGAAATTAACCCTAAGGAGCAAATTCAAGTCATCACAGTTCAGGATAGTAATGGGTTAGATACACCCAACCCAACTCCAGAAAGTAAGGTACGCGAAGGTACAACAGAGGTAGTACAAGAAAAGCCAAAACCGGTAGTCAAGGAGTACAAACCTCGCAAACCTTATCCGCAGCATTGCAAAGAGATGATTTAGAGGAGTAGTTCGGTAAGTTTCTTAAACTTTTAAAGAAATTACATATTAACTTACCTCTTCTTGAAGCTCTTTTTCAGATGCCAGATTCGAGAAAATTTTTAAGACAGCTCTTGACCAACAAACGCAGAATAGGTGAAGAGCACCACGTGGAGTTAAACGCAACATGCTCAGCAATGTTACAAAATAAACTACCACAGAAGCAAAAAGATCCAGGGAGTTTTACAATTCCATGTTTAATTGGTAGTTTAAATATTGATAATGCGTTAGCTGATTTAGGGGCAAGCATAAATGTTATGCCTTATACATTGTTTAAGCGGCTAGGTTTAGGGAAGCCAAAATAAACTAAGATGAGTATTCAATTAGCTGATAAAACTGTTAGAATTTCTAGGGGCATTATTGAAGATGTTCTCGTAAAAATTGATAAATTTGTTTTCCCAGTAGACTTTGTTGTTTTAGACATGGATGAGGATAATTCAATCCCCTTAATTTTAGGAAGACCATTTCTAGCAACTGCCAAGACTAAAATTGATGTTACCACAGGTGAGCTCATACTTTGTGTAGGTGACGACTCAATTAGTCTTCAAGCCCTCGTCTCAACTAGGTCATCAAAGAATCAAGGTGAGAAAAAAAATTCTTTTGATAATCATTCAACTACACCCTCTTTTCAGGAACCTCCAAAAAAGGGACCGATTGAACCAGATCCTCAGTTCAGTGCCAACAAAGAAATAACTCACGAGGAGCAAAGAATTCAACACAATGACTTAGACGAGTGGAAAATGTACTTCAAGAAAAACTAGGGTTACACAAGGAAGAACGGAAAACACAGGTCAAAGAAAAGTCGGATCCACACGAAGTAAAACCAGAGGAACCACCAGAAGAGCTCGTAGGGACATCAAATCACTTTAAAATAGGAGACCAGGTTCTGTTAGATAAAACCGAGCCTCACATCACAACAACAAACCTGAAGGAAAAGACGGAACTCCTTCTTAAGGTACAGATATCTTCCCACAAGGAATAGTCGAGGTAAGCAATCCTACATTTGGAACTTTTAAGGTAAACTCTTCTCGACTTCAATTTTGTCATAAAACTAAAACTGTAGACATGAGGGAAGATATTCAAACTTTTAAACCTCCCTAAAATTTTAAAATACGAGGGAAGTCTAGCTTAAGACTAAAAACAAGCGCTTCTCGGGAGGCAACCCGAGTACTAACCCTATTTCTTTTTGTATTATTTTACATTTTCTTTTCTTTTTTTTTCTTTTTTTTCCTTTTTAACTAACCAAAAGTGTAGGATTACAGACCACACGACCTTATACACGATCGTGTCTGTGGCCGTGTGAACCACCAAAACCGCCACCCTGACAGGGCATAGGCCGTGCAGTCAGCCCAACCACTAAACCAACGTCACAGACCCAACCACTCTCGACACAGGCACCGACAGATATGGCACGGCCGTGGCACCAACCGTGTGAGGCTACTGACTTCCATATCACTGATAGAACACGACCATACCACATAACCGTGTGAAATTACTGAGGTTACTGACTTATTGAGCACGGGAAAAACACGCCCGTGTCGGACGACCGTGCCAACAGAAAAACATCACGAGCATAGGCATGGAGGGCTCAAACACGGGCATAGAGTGACAACACCCTTTAGAACACGGCTGTGTGAGGAGGCCGTGTAAATCGACACACTCTGGGACACGACCGTGGGGGATTACCAAACTTGATAATCTATTTAAACCCCTCAACTTTTCCCCTTCCCTCCTTCTGATTTTCACTCTTATTTTTGCTTCTCATTCTCTTCCATCTCAGATTCTTTACTCTAGATCCTTGTGCACGCCATCAACATGCTGAAGAAGCGAAGGAAGCTAAGCATAGGTGCCCTAACAAAGAGCAATCAACATGAGTTCATGCCGGCAGCTTCGTCTCAACACTAAGCCAAGGATCTATGAGACCAATTAGTTTTTATTTTTCATTTCTCTTTCCTTTCATTCTCCTTTTCTTTAATAATCTTATGTTTAAATTAGTTTAACTTAGTTTCTTAGTGTCAGGTTCTAAAGGCTGCTTGGGAATCACGCCACTTCCGCCACCACCAACACCTCCGTAGCCTTAGAAGTCACACCTACCTTGCGAACCATCCTTCAATAAGGACTTCACAGTCCATTAATATTTTCTTTTCATTTTAGTTTTCTTCTTAGTCTCTTTCTCTTTAATTTGTTTTTCTATAACTTTATATTTAGTTTATTTTTATTAGGTCTTAATAAAGCCTGGCTACTTCTCAAAGCGCTACCCAATTTCTTCATCTAGCGTAGGAACGTTATCCTGACTGACCATCACCGCCACCAAAGACACTCATTCGGGAAAACATCCACAACTCAGGGAGTAATTCTTTACCCTTCTCTTTTGATTTATCCTTTAAATGTCATTATCTATCTTTGTACATTGATGTACATCTTAAGTGTGGGGGGCGTGAATAGTTATTCTAAGAAAATGCCTAATTTTCCTAAGGATAAAAATGCCTAACTTTCTGCATTGTTCTCAAAACCCTGAATTTAATATTGTTTTAAAGTAATTTTCTCATAATACTAATTAAGATGAAATTTCTGATGATTTATGATTTTTATTGATATGCTTTTGAATAAGTCATAGTTAATTGTACATTGATGACTGAATTTGAAGAATACTGGGGAATCAAGCATGATAAGTCTAATTTTCTAAAAAATTAAAATTTTAGGTTATCAACCGGAATTTGAATGTTATCTTGAAATTTGAGATTTACAAGGTTGATGTCAAAAACACTCATAATTTTTGTGAGAATTTGAACCTTATAGAGCATACATTCCTTTTCATGCTCATTCTTTTATTATGAGTGTGTCAACTATGAACTGTTATTCTAGAACTTGCCTTGATTATACATGTCAAGACCACAGTTATGATTTGATATACTGAGATGAAAAAGGCACCTAGGTTTAACCCACTTACACCACTAAAAATCCTACCCTCATAATTAACCCCTAGTGAACTCCATTGAGCCTAACAACCCTTTTATTGACTCACCCACTAATATTAACCCAAAACCCTTTTGTATTTGTTATTACCCTTCTTTTTGACTACCCTTTAATCGAGATATGATTTGACTAGTTACCTAAGTTTTTATTATGAGTTGAAGTTGTCTTTATTAGTTTGTCCTTAAAAAAAACAAAAAAAAAAAAACAAAGCAAAGTATATTCAGTATTAGTATTATGAAGAGTGAGCTTATACAAGTTAAAGTCTAATTATCAAAAGAAAAAGCTCGTATTAGTAGGATTATTATTATTTTCAGTTGATGTAATTATTATCTTAGAAATTTTTAGATAGGTAACTTATCAATTCAATCTCGATTCTAACCTTCTAATTTTAACCTTTATCCAAACCTTTAGCCCTAGCCCCCTTACAACCCTAACAAAGGCCTTTTGATCTGTTTATCACATCATTTTACAGTGGTGGAGATTTGATTTTTAGGCAAGCCTATGGGATTAACTTTTCAGATTCGACTTATGAGTGCTTAATTTTGACCCTTAAAAATTTTGTGAGTGATTTGAGTGAACCTTTTGTGAGGATGTCAATCCTTGTAGATTTTGAATTAAAGGTAATTATTTAGATGAAGGGAAACACCTATATTCTCGTGCTACAAATGTATGACTTATCTTGTTTGAATCTTTAGGAATCTTTGAGTTGAATTATCCATGTATAAATTATCTATGAATTAGGATAAGGCATTGTTGATAGAAATTGTGAATCATGGAAAGTTCGTTTTAATTGTAAGTTGAGAATTTTGCTTGAGGACAAGCAAAAGCTTAAGTGTGGGGGTATTTGATAAACCGTAAAAGTAACATATTTTAATCCCATATTTAGTATGCTTTTGGATGATTTATCCCTCGATTTATGTAAAAAGGTGCTTTTAATCCTTTCTTTTCATGTCTTATACTCAGGAAAGCACCAGAGGATAAAAAGAACGAGAAACGGGCCCAAAACAGACCAATTCGGACCAAGGAAGAAATCGACATGGCCTGGACTTAAGCCCACACGGTCGTGCCACGCCAATCATCTAGAACACGGCCTTCTTTCGATTTACACGGCCGTGACTCATTAAAGAAGTCCGAGCACGGCCTGGCCACGATCCTTACGGGCGTGTGCCATGGCCGTGTCCCTGTCGTTGGAAAGAGCAATTTCATTCGGGAAAGGATACTTGGAGGCAAAGAAACATATTCCAAAGCCTATTCAAACACCCTAGTAGGAATTCTACTTAAATTAGGATACTTAGGGACCAAGTAAGGCATCTCAAAGCCTATATAAACACCCAAGGGGGGCAACTTGAAAGGGGAGTCAAGTAGAAGCCGAAACCGGAGTAAAAGCTAGGCTAACGAGCCAAGCCGAGAAGGTCAGAATTAGGGAATAACGCGAAGATAGCCAGTTGATCTATCCCAAGAAGCCGGAATTATACTCAAGATGGCGGAATTCTCCTTCAATTCCTTCAGGGAGTTTTAGGATTTTCTTATGTTTTGTTTTATCTTTTCTCTTGCGATGTTTTATTTATTCATTATGAACTAAACCCTTCAGATACTTGACGGGGATGAAACCTAGATGAATCTTTTTATTTGATTTTTAAGTTATATGATAATTACTTAGTTTGTTCTTAATTATGTTGCTTAATCCAAATCTAATGTGCTTAGGTGGAGGAGGAATAGACCCTGCTTAAGAGTAGATCTAACATAATTAAGCGGAGTTGATCGAACGCCTAGAGATAGGGTTACGAGATTTTGCCGGATTAGGGTGAAACCTAATATGGGAGTCCATTGATCGATTTACTGCTATCCTAGGGGGTTATTATAAGTGAACGAGAGTTCCACTAATTAACCTAGGGTTAGACGTTATTCGCCTCGAGAGAAGGTTTAATATAGGTTAGTGAGTCTTACGGATTAAGCTAAGTAAAAGAAATCATATAATTTAGGGTTAATTAATAAGTGAAGTCTAGGTGGATTCTTTCTGAGGGTATCGTCGCAATCAACTGAGTTTTTCTTTAAAGTTATTTTCCTATTCGTCCTTTTTGTCTTTGTGTCCTTAGTTTAGTCTTCATTTAAAGCAACTTCACTTTATTTTTGAGGCTAAATAATAAAAAGAAAGTTAGTATTAGTACTTTTAGTTCCTTTGGGTTCGATATCCAGTCTTGCCTAAGCTATACTACTGTTCGATAGGTACACTTGCCTTTAATCGTTGTCAGAGTTAGTTTTCAGGTTTTGATCATTCTTTTATAAATTTTAAAACTCTGATTTTACAGCGATCAGGTACACACCTGGTATCGTTTCTAATGCTAAGCACTCCTAAGCCTCCAGAACCTAAAAATCGACCAACATATCTCCAGATTCACTTAATTCATTTTTAATCAACCAATTTCAGAAGGAACTCGACTAAAAACCTAGCAAAACCCATACCTAGCTTGAGTAACCACAACTTAGCACAATCACAGCGTCGATTCAAAACCACCAGCCCCTTGATTAACTCCTAAACACCAAAAAGGAATCCCCCTTTTAGAGATTAACCAGGAACAATTAACAATAGAAAAAACCGTTACTTACCGAACACGCACAACCAACGATGAACAACCGAATCAATTGGAAAGAAAAAAAAGAAAGAAACGGAAGGGGAAAAAAATAATGGAAATTTTGGCAGCAACTAGGGGAAAGAATCGGCAGTGGAGGAAAAAAGAGAAGAATAAGAAAACGTCAAAAAAAGTTTGGGGAATTGGAGAGAAAATCGAAACTCTACTCTCTTTTTTTGCAACAAAAAAATAATCAGATTATTTTCTGATAACCACTCCCCAATTACCTCCTATAATCACTCCCTATTAACCCAATAAAACACAACTACTCAGAATTTTGTCCCAACACAACTCTTAGCCGAAATTAGAGCAAAAATACTATTCTCCACTCCATCACAGAGAATTGTACACAGGACCTCCAACACTCCAACACTCCACTTAACCACCAGACCAGCAAGCCTATTCTGATATAAACTTACCAACAATTAAACTTAAGCCCTTTGCACAAGGTTAAGGCTTTATTTATAAAAATACCAAAATTTGCCCAAGTAAGGCTTGAACTTGGGACCTCTCACACACACCCAAAACGCATAACGACTAAAGCAGATAGACATTGTGTGTTATACATACACGAAATTAAAAATTAAAATTTTGGGACGTTACAATCTTATTTCTTGAAAAATAAAAATAAGGGGATTCAAAATTAAAAAGAGATTGTAAAATAAAATATAAGAAAATTAATGTGACAAAGCTCTAACCAAAGGTAAAATCTCTATTTGATTCAGGTGTTTGATCATTGATACAAAGATGACTTTTAGTGTTCATACAAATTTGATTATAATTGTCGATAACCACCTAGCAATCAATCGATTCTGACCTTTTCGATAATTAAAATGACTACATTAATTATTTTCCTTCTTAATAAACAACTCTATAACGATCACTTAAGATTTAATCTATCAATAACATTAAGAATGAAACAAAGGCAATTCTAACCAATAAACACACAATCAATGTTCATTTAAGTTAGATCGCATGACCACACAACATAAAATGCATATCTCTATCATACCCATCTATGTTGTTTGTAACAAATATTATAATAAATTAAATAATTACAGATTTACGGATCCAATATCCAACAAACCTAAATATTTTTAATTAAACCATAAGACATGCAAATAGTAAAGAATAAAAAAAAGATTAAGAACAACTAGATCTCACAAACTCTGTAGAATCAAACTTTGAAATTTTTTTTGACTAGAAAATGGTTTAGAAATCCAAAAAATAAAGAAAACACAAAAACAAAATAATACTAAGAGCGGCTATATCTAGGTATTAACCTAATAATGTCTATTTATATGACAAAAACAACATGAAAATACAAATGTGCCCTTAATTAAATAAAGCAAAATTTTCTAAATTTTTTGACAATTTTTGCATCAAACTGTCAAGCCAATTTTGTCAACCTTCCTAAAGTTTTTAGGGCTCAAGTCACAAACAACTTCAGTTAGATATTTTGGTCCCCTTCAAATCGGTTTATTATGAGCCCAAAACAGAGTTATGTACCTCAAGTTATGGCCAAAATACTGCGGCAATGTTGTGTTGAAAGTCTAATATGTAAAAACTTGCCAAAATATCGTTTAAGCTCACTTTTCCACAATTATTCATCTAAATCAATAATAAAAAATATAAGTATAAATAAAATATAAAACAATTAAGAACTTAAATAGCATGGTTCAAGAAGAGAAATATTACAAATAAATAGGAAATTACGCACTTATCAAATTACTTTGGTAAGAAGAAAAAAAAAAGGTGAATCACTCATACTTGCTCTATCAAAGAACATCAAATGAAAGGGCTTTTAAAACCACTAAACTATTAGTAGGAATGACAATTCGGATTGTGGTTTTGGATATTCGGAGATATCCAACTTGAATTTTGTAGATTCAGATATTGCGAATTCAAATTCAAATGTTAAGATTACTATTTGTTGTGGATTTAGAGCGAATGCGGATAAACCCCCTCGTATCTATTATCTGGACCTAATTTCTACAAATGTGGATCTAGATTCAAATATCTTATCCAATTTGAATACACTAGTTACAAAATAAATGCTTCCAGTAATATTTGAAATAGGGGTGTAATCAATCCTAGTCGAGCTCGAATTCTGTCAAACTTGAGCTCGAGCTTGACTCGAAATTCGAAACTCGATACTCAGCTTGAGCTCGATTGAACATCTATTTTTAATCTTAAACTTGGCTTGAGATATAATCGAGCTCTCAAACTCGATTAAGCCCGTTTACCAATTTTTATACTGAAGCTCAAACTCGAGCTCAACTCAATAATTAAGCTTAGGGTTAATAATATATATTAAGAGTAATAACATAATTTAATAATATAAAAATATGAAAAGTTTGATAAAGCTCACAAGTCATTCAAGTCAAATATTACTAAACTCGAATTCGGCTCCATCAATAGCTTGAGCTCAACTTGATAATTACCTAATCAAATTCAAATTGTTTTTGAGTCGAACTCAAGTAACTTGCAAACACCAGTGTCTCATTTACACCCTTAGTTTGAACCCAAAACCTCTTTTATACAAAGCTATGTTTTAACCATTAATACTTGCCTTGAACATAGATTATGATTTACACAAATTAATAAACTATCTATAAAAACATAATAAAATATTTTCTAAAATTTTAAATATAATAAATTCTTATTAGAAAAAAAATATATCTTCTTTAATATATTATTCTCTTAAATTCCATTTAGCCTCTTTTGAATCATATGTTTTTGTATTCATAAACCTAATCGAACAATGATATGGGATCATTCAAATATCTAAATTTGTGTTTATCCCCTTTATTATTTAATCAACTCAATTAGTTAAATTACTTTAAATAAAAAATTATTTCATATTTATGTAATTAAAATAAATATTATAATATGAATTTATTTTATAATATAGGATATAATTACATTTAATACATATTATTATGAAAAAAAATATACATGCATGTTTAACTACATAAATATATCAATTTTTATATATAGGTAAACTACAAATATATAATAATTATTATACAATTATAATATTATAACATGCATTATTTTATTCATGATATACAACCTAAATCTTAAACTTGTACCTAATTTTATAGTAGATTATAATATATATAATCAACATTATGTAATTAACGTAGATTATTAAGTTTAAACCCTAAACGTCTAACTAACTTTATGTAGATCATGATATATACAATTAATATTATATAAATTAAGGAATATTATTAATGATATATGAGTTCAAACCTTGGATACGACATTGTTGGGAGGGGTAGCCAGAAACCTCGAACATGGATCGTAAAACCGGCATGAAAAGTACCAAAAAAAGTATTAATGATATGTAACTCTATATACAATTATGATATTATAATGTGCATTTTTATATTAATGATATGTAATCCTAAACCCTAAACATGCAACTAACTTTATGATAGATTATAATCTATACAATTAGCATGGGTTAAGTAATTAAGCTATTTCGGATTTTCATGGAACTTTTAATTTATTTGGATACTTATGTTTAAGTTGTTAGGTACATTCAAGGATGGATTCAGGGGGCGTAGGGGGTGGTCGCCCCCTTGGAATTTTCAGATTTATAAATTTTATATATAAATTATTATATATTTTAGATTTGGTGTCCACATTGTATAACATTCGTCCCCCTTGGCCAAATAATAATAGCCAAAAACTAATGTATGATGGGCCTTGAAAGACTAAACTTAAAGGCCCAATATGAACTTTAAAATCAAATTCCAAAATTAATTGATTTGGCCCATACCCATACATATTAGATTAGTGATTCTCTTGTATTTTTATTTATGTCTTGCTAAGGAATTATCTTCCTCTAGTAAGGTGCTGACACTTTCGAGAGAAAAAGAAGGAGTTTGATGTTGAGACTGAGAGCACAGAGTAAAAAATACAAATTATCTTCCTCTCGGCTCCTTACACAAAAGACCTCTTGGTAAATATTTTTGCATAAATTATGTTCTTTATTTATTTGACTTATTTTTCTTTTCTTTTTCCTAATATGTTGTCATTTAATATATTATTACAATCTTCAGGTTTTTCGATTAAATTATGGTCAACAAAAAAATCGAATCTTTTGTAAAGCATTGCAATATAAATCGTATGATATACTAAACACGATGCAGCTGGTGTCATAAACTAAAACGCTTCTCCAGAAATTCAGGGAACATGGGTGCGATCCTTTGTTTGAGAAAGTGAATTTCTTTTGTAAAGATCATGAGATAGAAGTCCTCAATTTAAGTGTTCCGTACAAAGTTGGTCGAGGTTGGTCTCACATCCAGAGAGATAACATATTCTATCATTGATGAGTTCAATCTTATGAAAAAAAATAGAGGGTGCAACTTAGGATGCTAGTATTGAGAAATAGGACTAAGGCCAAATTTTTTTAATTCAATTTTTGAAATTATAACAATATTTATGAAATTTTTGTATATTATTAGTTATTCTTTTTTGCATATTGGAAAGAAATATTTAATTTTATATAATATAAATTTTTTTCTTTTACTTTTTTTACAGTTAAATTGTTCATGCTTTTTAAAAAAACATTAAACTGATTTATTTGATAAGAAAAAAAATTCAAGAAGAATTGACATTTTTTTTTACATTAAAAAAAAGTCGTTCAGATTTAGAAGTTTCACCTCCTTGGACTGAAATCTTGGATCCGTCCTTGGGTACATTTAAATTGTTGTAAAATGATTGTGTTTAATTTGTTTGGATTGTTATTCAACTATTTTTGTTAATTTGCATTTATTTATTATTACCTATAAATAAATTGTATTTTTTTTTGTTTGAATTTATATTATTTAGTGGCTTCAGATATAGATTTTGGTGGATTCATATATTCGAAATATAATTAAAAATGTTAAATTCAGATTTCTTGCGTACTCGGATATTTGGCAGATAACGATATTAATTCGAAATCGGATTTGAATAGTAATACTCGGATAATTTGCGGATTCAAATTTTTAGACAGATTTATGGATTCATATAATCTAAAAATTGAAGATATTCGACCCATTGTCACGATTACTCGAGCCAACCCAAATAATACTAACAAATCTTTATAGTTCCAACACAACAAAAATGGGAATGATTTAAAAAGTATTTCACATTTTGTGCTTTTTCTCCAACAACACAATACTTTTCATTGCAATCCTCTCTTCTAGTCCCCTATCGAGGGCTAAAAACCCAGATAACATTTATAGACTTATGTATAGCAAAATATGTTGCATTGTCTATCTTGTTGAAATCCTTTAATTTAGTAAACGTTCCTTCTCTCTTTGGCAGGAGGTAATACAAGGATCCAACCTTTCTTTTGCATGCAAAAAGATGGGAAACAACCCTAAGATGGCTTCCACCTTTGGTGACAACATCTTAAAACATAAGTTTGTAACATGGCCCAAGTTGGTTAAGGTTTGAGTCATACAAATTTAAAATGTCCCCAAAGAATGGGTGTAAAAGAAAATGAAAACATGCTTCTAAATGTGTAGGCAAAAGTAGAGGCTATTCTCCTTCATTTGTGTGATCTTACAACATTGTATACCATCAACCACAAAATCTCCAACAAAGTCCCTTGAAACTCCCAGGTCCTTAGTAATTATAGCAACATCAGTCATATCTACATCCTAGGTTATATTGTCAATAGTCGTGGATGGTGAAAGGATCCTAGTTATCTCCTTACTTTTGTTATTGCTAGCCTTCGAAGAATGATAGAACAAAGAATTCAGGAGAGATGAAGAAAAATGGAAGAAACTGACCTCGTATAGAGATTGAGATTAAAACTTCCACAATTGCAACAACTTCCCACGAAATATCCTTGAAGATGTTTGAGGTTCCTTTGGAAATTACTTTGACAAATCGTTGCAATGATGGTTTGTATTTGAGAAAATAAAGGCCCACTAAACTTGCACAAATCGGCAAAATTAAAGATGAGGCTCAATGACTATGATAATCCAACCATTCAGTGGCACGTTCTTTCATATCAAACATGCCTTCAGCATTTATTTAGCTTATTTAATAATATTCTAAAAGTCATGCTTTGTCATCGTTGCTCTTAAAAAAAAGTCTTTCCATTGGATGGATAACCTCCATTAAAATAGGCTACACAAATATGTCATAATTTATTCAAGGCAAAAAGAATTTTTTACAGTCTCACACGTAAAAAAAAAAATTCACATGATGCTCTCCACAAACATTGGAGATCTTTCGCACTATTCATCAAAAGGGAGAACTATTGTTATATCCACACAAAAATGAACCAAGACCTAAATAAGATCCAAGAAAGCAGAATGCTTACATGAGCTCACGCTCTTTAACATCCAAGAGCTTATTTGCCAGTGTCATAAATCCATATGCGGCAAAATGGGATTCTCTCCATATAACAAGAGAAGCTTTTACCTTGAAGTGTGAGCTGCTAAGCTTCCCTATCAAATAAGAGATCTCACGTCAACCAATCATAGTAAATTTAGACGAGCTATTCAAAAATCAACTATTAATAATTAACATTGACTTTACCTTAGGTATCACCTCTCATTGCTACTCTATTTCGTTAATATCATTTTCTATCCACCTTTCCCTTTTACTAGAACATTCATTTAGGGTTTGTTTAGTAATACTTAAAAAAAAGTATTTTTGGCTTGAAAAATATTTTTGAATGAAAAATTATGTTAAATAAGTTTTTTTTTTTTTAAATTTTAGCTTTTGAAAAAGTGAAGGTAAAATTTTTAGCTTTTTCTATTTCAAAAACACTTTTGGTATTTAATTACTTTTTCACCCCTCCAACAACATAGTATTTTTTTCTTTGTTAAAACCATTAATTAAAAATAAAAATATATTTGTATGACCCCAATTTTACCCGGGTCTAAAAAGACCCAATTACATTCAAAACCCAAACCAAATAAAACCCAAATTTAAATCCTAAATCCAGTTACAAAGTGACCCAATGCACTAAAGCCCAAAATTAAAACCTAAACAGACTAACCCACTAATAAACACAAACCCAATTACAACTAACCAGGCCCAATTAGCCCATTGCAAACCCAAAATCAACAGAATAGTAACCCTAGCGCAAGTGGCGCCGCACCTAGGGCATCTGACTTCTGACCCCTGGCCTTCTGACTAGCCACCGGTCTGACGGCGTCTGCAGCACCGCCCTTGCCACCGCCCAAGCGCTTGCAAAGCCATTAAACAAAGACAAGACAGAAAAGAGAAAGAATGATTGTAAAAGAAAGGCTATAAAAGCCGATTTTAAACATTTGTAAAGGGTTAGTTTTTTTAAACAGAATACAAGCAGAAATTTCAAGCACCATAACAGATTCAAACAAAAAGATATAAAGAGCAGCATTTAAACACTAAAAACACCGCAGAAGAAAGCGAAGACAGAAGCCACACAGAGGTGATTTTATTTTAATTTCTAAATTCTTTTATATTCGAATCCCTTCCTTTTATGCGCGCAAACATACAAACACACCCATATATAAGTATAATAAAAGAGAAAATAAAAAAAAACACAAAAAAAATCATACCTTTTCGCTCTCTGGCATGCACTCATGCATGCATGGCGGCGAGAGGAGCTCATGCAAGTGGACGACAGCCGGAGCGGCGCCGGAGAGGAGACCCCTGCAGAGAAAAAAAAAAGGGGGTAATCAGATTTTTTTTTTTTTAAACAAGCAGGTGAAAATGAAATTTTTGAAGAATTTTGGCCTTAAATATCCCATCGAAACGACGTCGTTTTGGGGCTGGCCTTTAATGCCCAAAACAACGTCGTTTCACTCCCAGGATCCGCGTGTTGACCCGACCCGCCTCAGGATCCGCGTGTTTTTAAAAAAGGGGATATTTGCTCGCGCGGTCCTTCCGCATTTTTAGTTTTTTTAGAATCAAGCCTTCCATATTCGCACATTGGCCCCAAAATTTACTCCGGTTTGCAATCTGGTCCTCGTCGCTACTGCGCGTTTTGGCTGAAAGGGAATATTACCTCTTTGGTCCCCCACCTTTTATGCGAGTTTCTAATTTAGCCCCAGACCCCTATTTTATTTACGATTTGACCCGAAACTTCCGTTTTTAATGCAATTCGACCCATTTTTTTTAATTATTTTGCAATTGTTACCACTTTTACTACTATTTAATATTCTTATTATTATTATTATTATTATTATTATTATTATTATTATTATTACTACTACTATATCTCTATTACTACTATTATTATATTATAATATATATATCTACTCATTCTTTTGTATATATTGCACTATTTATTTATTAACGACTATTACTCATTCTTTCGCTTTATTTTTACATTATTATATCTTATTATTAGTACTATTTATATTTTCATTGTCATTGTTCTTTATTATTATTATTATTATTATTATTACTACTACTATATCTCTATTACTACTATTATTATATTATAATATATATATCTACTCATTCTTTTATATATATTGCACTATTTATTTATTAACGACTATTACTCATTCTTTCGTTTTATTTTTTACATTATATCTTATTATTAGTACTATTTATATTTTCATTGTCATTGTTCTTTATTATTATTATTATTATTATTATTATTATTATTATTATTATTATTATTATTATTATTATTTGTTATTTTCATTATATTTTTACTATTGTTAGTTTGCTATTACTATTATTTATATTTACGATTGCATGTGTTATTTTATTTTTCTACTACTATTATTATTATTACTATTACTAATATTATTAACTTATTTATTAAAATTCTTATTTGTTGTTTTCCCTATTATCATTATTATCTATTTTTTTATTTATTTATATTACCATCATTATTACTATTACTATATTATTATTTTATATATATATATATATGTGTATATAGTTTTATTTATTTATTTTTACTATTTCATTCATAGATTGCCATTATTATTTTTATATATATCATCATTATTATCGTTATTTTCTATTACTGTTACTATACGTAATACTTCCAATGTATTATATATTTACTTATACGTATATGTGTCCTTTTATTATTCTTTTTATGCATAACATCGCGTTTTCACATTTTTACGTTAATTTTTCTCAAGACCTCAACTTTTATAACGACCAATACTCCGTGTTAGCGATTCGAGAGAATCGAGCCCTAACTTACTAGGTTCTGATTTTTTTCTCGTTTAAGCTAAACAACGGAAGATCCCTTTTAAAATCACAAATTCCAGTTTTAAATCGACATTCCGTATTAGCAATTCGAGTGAATCGAGCCCTAACTTACTGGGTTCCGGTTTCTTCTCGTTTAAAGCTAAACAACGGGATATCCCTTTTGAAATCGCAATTTAAATATTAAACAAAACACTTAATCTCGGATATCGAAATGTCGCGCCCTAACTTACTGGACTCGACATCTAGACACTTCGAGATAAGTTTATTTTCTTTCTTCTAAAATAGAGGCAATATTCCTAATTTGGACCCTCGAGAAAACGAACCCTAACTTACTGGGTTCTGATTTCTCGTTCGACAAATGACGGAAGATCCTCTTCGAAAATAAAACCAAGTTTTTAAAGGCGAGCTTAGTTTCAGGGGTCTAAAGTATCGCGCCCTAACTTACTGGACATGACGCTTTATCTCTTCGAAACTAAGAGAGTCTTAACGTCCCTTCCAATTCCTTCAAGTTTTAGAAATAAAAGTATCTATTTTCAAATCATTTCTAAGTTTTCAACAATAGGACATCGATCAATCAGTTTGGTACCAATTTTGGGCGTGTCGAGGGTGCTAATCCTTCCTCGCACGTAATTGACTTCCGAACCCATTTTTTCAAATTTTCGTAGACCAAAAGCATCGTTTTAATGAATCGAGGCGTTTTATTAAAACAAGGGTGATCCGATCACACCCAAATAAAGATCGGTGGCGACTCCCGTCCTTTCATTTTCAAAAATCAAGTCGACCACGTCGTTTACTATTTTAAAAAAAATGGTTACGACAATATTTTTTAAAATAATACAAATGTGTTAATATCCAATTACAAATATTTAATTGTCATATCTAAATATTTAAAATATAGTTTATATATTCTAATTAAATTTTATAAATAATTAATATTTATTGCTTAAAAGTATTTAAAATTTATATTTCATATATTAAAAAATTAACAATAAGTTATAATAAATTATTTTTTATATTCTTACTAAAATATAATAATATTAACTAATTTTAATATTATTTAAATACATATTTGTTACTTGATAATGTCTTATTTAAAATGGGCATTTTAACAACAATACTAAACACTCAAATCTTAAACTAAACTTGTCAAAAATACTTATCAAAAGTACTTTTCCATAACAGTTTTTAAAAGCACTTTTTAAAAACATTGCTACTTGCCCTTAATATCAAAAAGTGTCTCAAACCACAAGCTCGGACCCTTCTTAGTATCCTTTGTCTTGTAGATCACCCTATCATACAACTCGATCCATTTAACAACCCAAGTTGCTACATAAAGACATCAACAAACAACAAATAAGATTATAAGTGAAAGGCTTCTTGAATATAATCCATATTTCTATGATCAAGTTTGAAACATGACTACCCACGGAAACAAGAATGGACATAATTATGTGGTCGAAATTGAGGTAACTGTAACTAAAGATCAACAAAATGTAGCTATTCGGAATAGGAAAGAACAAAGTCTTTCCACATTTCATGGCAACCAGAACCAGTATTCATCTTATATTAAGCTTTTAACTCAATATCCAATTAAACCAGTAATCTTGCAAGATTTGAATTTTTTTTTTTTTGTTAATATGTAAGCATAAACCGAAAGGCCCAAGCTTTTCACAGAATTACATGATCAAAAGATCAGTGCAGTAGGCAGAAGTGTAAAGTTGAGAGTTTGCTTGGAACATTTTTATATTAGACAAAGGCCCAGTAGAACCAAGATTGACAGAATTGTGCTACCTCAGGGCACCTAAAGTGTTGGTATCCTAGGTAATATCTTATCAAACTGTCGGCAACCTATTTACCAAGTGTGTGTGATCAAGCACGCCCTCAACTTTTGATCTTGCCCCTTCATTTTCAATGTTAGGGAGAAATTTATGACCATCTATTTTATTTACCCTCATATCTGTCACCGAATCAAACAATGTCTACTCTTGTTTTGTCGGCATATAGTTCAAATGTGCTACGGTACATACAGATAATATATGACTATTCCAGTTGATTGAGTAATCATTAACGTTTTAGCAAAGAATTAAAGAATTAAATTCGAGTCTTATTATCAATCTCATTTGATGTCTGATCCATGAGTACCAAAAAACAATGAATGCAATAGATGAAATAAATCCTTTGGCACAGATTTTGGTGTACAAAAGTCAAAACCATGGAAGGTGGTCCAGTACTTAGTTTTGGAAAGCCAAAACATTACATTTAACTACAATGAAGCGGCCAAGGTTTTCACCTTAGTTGCTACGGCAGCAGCAGTAGCTGTAAGTTCGTGCACCTAGGCAAAATGAAAGGTGGTAATGAGGTATGGGAGGTGGGTCCTTCTTTCTGCATCACCAAACTGCAATGCCGCCGAAACCATCTACTGAACAAGGTTGGCAATGTCAACTGCATTTTATGACACAAAACCAAACAAAGCTTAAGCTTTTGTGTAGATAAGGCGCCTGCAAAATGATAAATGTTGGCTAAATATTAGCTATGCTCTAGTCTTCCATGGCCCCTACCATTTAAGAACATGGTCAGTCAGCAATATAAGTCCATATCATAATCTGGCTTTTTATGTGGGAAGTTCAAAGCAAAACCAACATACATTCCTCTTTCCATCACTATTAGTAGTACTGGAGGGATTCACTAATCTTTACCCTATGTGCTCAAACATTCCTGCTTCATTTCAACTATAGTTTTCTGCATATGGTTCCTCCACAACTAAAGTTTTCAACTTTCATACGCATTGAAAACCAATTCTTTGAGCAAGATATGGAAAGAGAGACCCTTTTTTATCTATGATGAAGTCCAAGGGGAATATGAGGCCCAAAAAATAAGCCCAGGAAATTAAGGGGTGGCTAAACCAGTAACCAGAGTAAATGCAAATCTGGGGTTGTCTTGTCTATGCACTCGGCTCCCTCACCTCCTTGGAAAAGCCTAACCCTTAAATCCTTTGAATTTGTATCTCTAAGCCATTGACATTATCATATAATCAGATCCATTGTTAACTCTTTTATTTGATCGTAATTCCTGGTAGAGAAAAAAAAAAAAAAAAAAAAAAAGGGTGAGGGGAGCCTCCTGAAATTCTTCTTATAGCTGGTGAGTGTAAACAAACACGATCTCTTTTTCTTTAGATTTTTAAGTCCCTTTTTTTGTATTAATATTTGATGAGATTTACGAATTGGGTTTTGTATTTTGCTTGTTTCTAGATCATTTCTCAATCACATTTTTGTTCTTTTTTCTTGCTAACTATTACTTTGTATGTTTTTGCTAATCTCTGTTTTGTCAATACCTTGCTTAAATTCATGGTTTTTAAGATTTGATCATATCCAAATCGATTTTTTCTGCTCTAATTCATTTGGATATTCTAGACTTAGTTATAATGGTTCGGTGCTTTTAAGGTTTTTTTTTCTTCTTTTATGGAAAGAGTTAACTGGCTGTTCCATATATGAACTTGGTTCTAGCCTTTTAGTCAATTGCAAAATATAAAATAAAAGGGCAGTTTGCTTGGTGATTTAGTTTCTACTGGTGTCTCTTTGATGCAAAACTGAGTCTAGTATGCTATAATTTGATCTCTCTTTGCAAGATGCAGATGCTCTACTTTATGACAAGAGCATATATTTTTTTTTTTTTTTCTTTGAATGTTGAAATTGATTTACTTGGATCTATACCTTATTTCCTGGTCAAAGTTCTCTAGTTCATACAATCAGAGTTTCTGTGTTTCAGTGAATTTTTATGAGCTGTTGACATAGCAATAAAAGTTTTCAATCCTTAAATTTAACTCTTTAAATGACTCCTATTGAAAAATATATGAAACCTTTTAAAGACTGAGTTTTTCAGCATCTCTCATGATTAAAACAAAGAATAAGACAAAAAATAACTTTTTAAAAGAATTCTTACATTTAGAAGTGAAAGCACAAGGGCTTGTTTATATATGAAGTTCTATGTTGTTTCTGTACCATGGTCCAGTGGTAATATTCAAAAGATTGAACTATCACATGTTATCTTATAAGGTCTAGTGCATAGTTGATGCATATTATTATACAATCAAGCATCTTATATTGCCCTTGCAGATGATTTATTGCTTATGATTGATTTCATAGCTATATAATTGTTGTTCAAAAGATCTTATCAATTATCAGTTCTTTGCTTCCAAATTTGGCCTCTAGTTTTTTGTTATCTAATGACACTTATATCTGTTAACTTTTAAAGTTTTGTACAAAAATGATGTGATGTTTTACTGGTTAAGGGCAAGGACTAAACATAGGATTAGGAATCTTAGGTGAGCTACTAATCTGTCACGGTTGTTGGGTGAGTTGTGTTTTTATTTCCAATCGATTAATTGGATATTTCACATGAATGATCTGGCATTTATCATATGTCCTTGTTTTGAGCTTCTAAAATCTAAGCAGTAGAAGGAGCTTAAGTGGGATTTCAGGTGCGAGGCAAGGTGTTAGCAAGTTGGAGAGATCAAGGTACTGTTCCTTGCCTTCTAAGGAACTATATAATTAAAAGACTTTAATGAGTTGCATATTACTTGTTTCACTTCATTGTTTACTTTTCAAATTCTGATAAATTTTTTACTTATCTTGAATATTTTAACCGGAGACAGACAGTTGTTTTACCCTTTACTGTAACGATTAGTACTTTGGTTGGTTTTACATGAGGGCCCTCCTCTTGTTACTGCAGGAACTGTAACGTACATATTCACTAGGAAGGTGATTAGTACTACACGCGTAGGGTGCTCAGGATAGATTTGTCTATGTTGCAGGAGGGTGAAAGTGGAGTAGAGTTTATTCCTTTTTTTATTCAATTGACCTAATATTTGCTTCACAAGAAAGGTATTTTCATGTAAGCAATTGCTGAATGACACATTTGTACTCCTTATTCCTATTTTAGCTTCCTTTTTCAGCTTGCCTTTATTCTTTTCTTCGGTAAACCCGTTTCTGTTCTTGAACAGGATACAAGGTTGGTGCTTCTTAGGTGATAACTTCAAGTACCAGAGAAGAAACTTAATTCCGAGTGCTTTTCATTGTTGATATGGTTATATAGAGTGACACTCGTAGGAAGGTTGTAAAATGGCTTTTGTTTCAGAGGAAGAAAAAACTGAGGATTACCTTTTCAAGATTGTACTAGTTGGTGATTCAGCTGTTGGGAAATCAAATTTACTTGCAAGATTTGCTAGGAATGAATTCTACCCAAATTCAAAGTCAACCATAGGAGTAGAGTTTCAAACTCAGAAATTGGATATAAATGGGAAGGAAGTTAAGGCACAGATCTGGGATACGGCTGGTCAGGAGCGCTTCAGGGCCGTTACATCTGCATATTACCGAGGTGCAGTTGGAGCTCTTCTTGTGTATGACATCAGCAGACGACAGACTTTCGATAGCATTGGTAGATGGTTAAATGAACTTCAAAGTAAGAACCGTGATTAACTTTTGTGCTTTTGTTTATTATACTTATAACGCATATGCAAACCCTCTCATCGTGAATCTCGTTTCTATAATTTTTTACCGAAACTCACCAATCCAAAATGGGTTAAATTTTGTTTTCTGACTGTTAAGCCATATTGTGGCAAATTATTGTAACTAGGTGGTGTTTCCTTCCCATGCCCAGCCACTATTATAGATTTGTTGTTTTTAGCCCATGCTGGCTAAGGACTGAATTGTGTGCTTTGACATTTTGAACAGCTCACTCGGACATGAACGTAGTCACCATTTTAGTAGGCAACAAGTCGGACCTCCGGGATGCCAGGGAAGTATCCACAGCCGAAGGGAAGGCCTTAGCAGAGGCACAGGGTTTATTTTTCATGGAGACTTCTGCACTTGATTCCTCCAATGTAGCGGCTGCATTTCAGACTGTCGTTAAAGAGATCTACAACATATTGAGCCGGAAAGTTATGATGTCTCATGAGCTCAAGAAGCAGGACGCACCATTGGATGGGAAGACCGTGGTTTTACAAGGGGATGAGAACCAAGAACCTGCTACTGAGGCACCCAAATCGGGTGGTTGCTGTTCATCCTGATGCTTATCCATTTTAACGATTCTCCATCAAGTTTCCACTGAAGTTGCTGATATTTCTTCTTCTCCATGTCTTCATTTGTTTGAATAACATTTGTTTTTACTCGTTCATGCTTTGCTTTTATCATATACGGTGGCTGAAGAAGAGACTCATATGGAATAGAAATTAGAATGTGTAAATGAACTCGAGGGGGATTGGAAGGGGTTTAAAGAAAAGAAAATCAAATTCAGATGACTATAAATTTTCGAATGTCAACATATTTCCTTCTTGCTTTCCACTTCCCCTCCACGTCGTTCTTTCTACCCCCATTTTCCTGCAGGGCTTTTGTTTTCTACTGTTATGTAATATGATGAGACAGTGATTTACGTAATAAACCATATCTTTTTCCCTGAATATCTTCTTGCAAGGTATTATCTGTTTCGGTCCATCGGGTCTCATGGTTTTATCCATGAAAAGCACCTCATCGGTTGAAGGTAGTATGAACACTTGTATACCCACCACTCGAATGAGCGCTCGTTGTTGTTAGTGACACGGTTTTGTTGACCGAAGATACCTCAAAAGTCGTAAGTTGAAGATGATATAAACCCTTGTATCTTAGGATCAACTTTAGTACACATCCAACGTGGGATTCACGACTCCTCTTAGGATGACCATAATGCAAAGCAAGTTCTAGAAAAATGGCGGGATTAATATCGTTCATTGCAACAATAATACTAAAAGGATAATTGAAGAATTCTTACAGAAGAGAAGAGAGGATTGTTGTGAAGAACAAGCTATAATATTCACCCTGTAGGCCAATTCAATTGGAGGGGATATAATAAGATAATTCTAAACTCAATTGATGACGTAAACTCCTAAACATGGTTTAGCTAGGCAAGGCTTATAGCATCATCATGGTGACTCAAAAACTCGCCTCCTCCGTAGTAGGACGCCTCAAGAAATATCGTAAAGTATTAGCAAGAACCTGCCAGATTCATGCAATCAAACCACTCATTAAAATGACATCCCAGCAAGCAATTACGATGTATGCCCTACCTTACCTAAATGATTAACTACCATACACAGATTACAATTGTAGAACTCTACTTTGACCTTCTTTACAAACCCCGCAACAAATGTGCAATATGGGTTAAACTTAGTGTCATTGCTCTTTACCTGCTGCAGAGGCCTGATGATAGCTTTACCCTTGTAGCTGACGTGAAACTTTGCCTTTGCCAACAACCCCTATGTCTCAAAGGTAAAAGCATCGAGAGAAAACTAATATCATTAGGCTAATTCAAGATGACGACATACGAAAGAGAATGAGTAACTGACTGGCTCACCTCAGTGTCGAACTCCCCAGACTCAACGGTGATGTTGATGTCAGTAATAACTTTTACAAGATCCACCAGCAACCCTGGACGGTCAGCAGTCTCCACATAGAGCAAGCTGGACCAAATTTATTTACAAAACAAAGTTATACAGAAATGAACCAATACTGCAAGCCAGAACATATCATCTCTTTCATTTTAATAAATGGTGCCAAGGCCTATAATCTTAATTAAGCTATCAAAATTACAAGGGTAGTGAATGCATTTGACTACAGCATCCATTACCTACGATCAGGACCATCATCATCGACTCTTATGTGGGTTGCAATGTCCACATCAACCTGAGGAATCCCAGCAAAGTAAAATTTAAACCAAGGACCAAGGTTATTGTGGGATATCATTCTCAGCTTAATAGTTTATGGACAATTCATATCATTTATGTTCAGTTGCATCAGTCTCTGTTGCAAGCATGGAAAATATCTTTTGGGATTACAACAAATGTCAACGTAACAGTCTTCTTGTAGCTGCCGTAATACTTGTTTCACCAAACATTCAACACAGGAAAATGCTGAACTTACTGAGTGAGCAGAAAAGATGAACTTTGCAAGAAGAATATACCTTTTCTTTTGGTGGCTCAACGCCGAAGGTTGCACCCATAGCTAACTGGGAACTTGATTCCTGGACCACAAATTAACATTTGATAGCTTTTACTAGGAGATTTCTCATTAGGAATTATTAAAAAGGACTAGGTGATTACTGGATGATATTCAAGTAAGTTGTTAATAATCGTCAAACGTATTGCCTCAAGCAGTTCTGCGTCCTCAACTTTCCTTCCAGTACTACTACAGAAAAGAACCAATGCCATGCTAGTAAAGTTGCATTGAAAATAGATATTATAACAATACAACTGATACTAACATTCACTTTTCATTTGAGTGTGTTTTATTAACTGCATTGAATTTCTGAAATTGAATATCCCATGATTCTATTTGCTTTGCCACAATGACAAGATTTTAGTTCGAGAAAAATGAAGAGTTTTAATTCTGCCCAATAATTCAAGGAAAATGGTGATATAAACTCTTGAAGATTCTAAAACTAAAACAATTTGTAATGCTTCACACGCTCACACATCATTCCATTGTCACGTTTGTGTTATTTAGGAGGATGTACAATTACAGCTTTAATCACTTAAAAATAATCCTAGACAGTAATTATAAGAACTACTTTTCATTAAGCTGAATTAGGGGAGGATTAACAACAAACAAGAAGAAGATTACAGTCATTAACTGCAGATAGCTAAACCTTACAGAAAATGTAAAATGCTATAAACGATCAACAAGTTTGTATTCTGTTTCCAAGAAAGTGCAAGATGAAGACAAGTTAAAAGGCATATGACTTACGCCTTAGTGATGGCAAACTTGTTATGCTTCCCAGATGAATCCAGATAGACATTTGCTTTAGAAACATTCAACCCTAGATTTTTTAGTGCATTCATCTGCAACTCATTCACTAATAGTAAGATTATACACGATAGATTCTTATCATACAAAAGTGAAGATCCAATATCTCATTAGGGAAAGCAAATTAAGTAAATGGATTTATACAGTATCCAAAAGAGCTCCAAGCCGATCGCCAAAGGTTATTTCCACTACGGTGGCATCTGGATCAGAGTCTTGGTCAATTATAACTTTGGGGGTTGGAACTGTATCAGTGTCCTGGAAACTTCCATCACTCTTCAAGCATACAACCATAAGAATAGGAACTTTAGCCAGTTAATACATAGTTAAAATTCAGCTAAATATATATACATATATATCATTGTTCTTCCATACCTCCACAGCTGTGGCTGATGATGTTGCTCGTGGAATGACCCCCATCATTGAAAATGACAATCTAACACTGTAATGATTAAAAGTGAAGATGCAAATTAGCAAGAGATTAGGTATCAAGATACAATAAAACTATCGAACAATGTTTAACAAGCAAGAATCCAGTTTAAAAGTAACCGTAGTAAATTGATGAAACATTTGGATGGGATAATTTGTACTGTAAAATTGCGGCCGAAGCTAGACAAGCTGCAGTGTGTGTGTGTGTGTTTCTTCATTGGCATAAATGAAAGAGCCCCACGGGCCTTGAATTGCGATGTATGATTCAGTTCCTAACATAATGATTCGTTTCTTCTAATTGGAGACACCCATAAGCTGATTTATGCAATTCAGTCGGATTTACAAATGCATTGATGTTTTTACTTGAAGCAACAGAAAAGTCATCTTAAAGAGTACTGAAATCAACAATTTCAGCACCCAGAGTAGGAAGTATCCAGATACTAACCCTCCCCCACCCCCCACCCCCGGCGCAAAAAAAAAAAAAAAAAAAAAAGAAGCTAAATTTAACAATGAAATAGATTGAAGAAAGGTACCTTCTTTTCTCAAGAATGTTGGGTGGTGTGGTGACAAAGGCAGCAGAACAAGAATGGTTTTTGAAATCAAAAACAGGAAAATTAAGCTTGCTAGTGTTGCTTGAAAAGTATACACCACAATTAGCAGCAGAAGCCATAGCCACAGCCATTATAATAGAAAAAAAAAAGCTGAAGCTGAAGAAAGGAGAAAATGAAGAAAAAAAAAAAAAGATAAGGAGATGAGAAAGAAGTAGCAAAAACCAAAGAAAAATGTTATGTGAGAAGGTTCAAGAAATGAGAGTGGGATCTCGTTTTTTCCGCCATGAAAATGAGAAGAGAGAAAGAGGAGTCTCATATATTTTGCTCCTCTCTTTTTTAATTAACTTTTTATTCCTTTTTTTTTTTACTTTTTCTGAATTCGGTTAATAATAAGCACACGACCCAATCTTAGTCCTTTTCTGCATATATTATATATGATCAGGAATGAGAGTGTTAAGATGTAAATGAAGGTGCAAACTTTGGGTTAATTAAATTGGTGCAACTGTTGCCATCAGATGGTGGAAATCAATTGGTCTCTTTTATTTTGTACACGTGATACATGTGAGCCTCCCTTGCACAGCTCTCGCAAAAGTTACACATAATTGATTCAATATTGATTAACATTACACTTTGACAAGCATTTTTACTTGAACCTCTAGAAATTATCATTTTATGTCCAATTAGAAAGGACCACTTAGTGGTAAGTGATGCATCTATGAAAGTGACTATGAAGTTGTAGAAGTTTAGATAAGATGAGATAAAAATGACCACACACTCAATTTCAAGGGTCATATATTGTACCATTGAATCACATTTTGAATGATTGTGTCTTATTATTCTAGGCCTTGGGGGATCCCCAAAAGAGTGGGGATCTCTGCGGAGTCTAGAATTATACAATGCAGATTAAAATCAAACCAAATATCTAATTACAATTTCAATCTACAAAATACAATAGCCCAGAAACTTCACTGGATAATATTTTATCAGCACAATATCCAACGACTCTAAAATTAATGGAAGAAAAAAAAATGGTCTTCTCTTATATGTATCCCAATGTCACCAAGAGATGCATGATACATAATCTGTGTATACCCACAATTTTGATTTTACAACTTAATCAATCCCAGTAAAGAAAACCTGTATTGAAAGAAAAAAAATAAAAATGAACCCTCAAAAGCTCAAACCTTACATGAATCCTTTGCAACTGATCTCTATATCAAGTTTTTTCATCAAACAAGGTGAACCAAATTAGCTCTACTCATATTTTTTGCCATATAAAACTGAAATATTTTCACAAAGGAAATGTAGAAATCACAGTCATTAACCAGCTCCACCATACAAATTTCCTACAATTTGACATCATAGCTTCATCCTCCTTCTATGCAGCGATTCCTGGAAAAGAAGATGATTAAGAGGAAATGAGTTCCACAAGGAAAGCACCCAAATTAACATTATCTGTTTCTCAACTAATAACATTATCCTAAAAGGGGGAGGACCTCCAGGTATCAAGTACTGATTAATGTTTTACATGGTTTGCAGTGTAATCTTATACTAAGTATAGACAATGATGCAGTCTATGCATGCATGGAAAACAAGGTAGCAAGTAGACAAGATTTAAAAAATGGCATGTACTATTAACTTGCAATAACTTGTTTCAAACACAAGTTTTTGAAGGAAATTAATGCCGTTCGAAAGAAAGGTACTGAAAGGCATATGGTCAATGTCATCTTTAAGATGGTCAACAAGAAAAATGAAACTGCCAAGGAAGCATTTATTCTCAAACCAGATTTAATTATTTTGTAAATGGAAACTAATAAATACATACATCTGTAAAACTAGTTTAACATTGTTAGAAATGCTTTCAGCCTAAACTAGTGCACATTCCCTGCAGCTGTTGATCAGAGTTCTAGATCCTAAAGATGCAGAGAGCCGTTAATAAGTATAAGAAAACAATGAGCTTATCTGAGGAAAAAGAAAAGGAGAATAATGAAACAGACAGAGAAAAGAAATCAACTTACCTCTATCTGACTGCATATTGGGAACACCATAACCACCAATGTAGCCAGTAGAGCTATTAGTCCTAACATCTGAAGTTGAGTTTCTCAGGCCAAAACCAAAAGAACTAGATCGCTGTAGGTCTAAGGGTGAAGGTAGCCAAGTGGAATCCCCATAAAATGACCCATTTTCATCCATATCAGCATAAGCCCCATTATAACCACCATTGGAAGCACCGTGGGATGATACCTGTGCAACACCGGCAGCACTGTTTCTATCATAGCCTATCCCTCCTGATCCAACCACAATGTCTCCACTTCCATATCTAAGATTGCCACTGTTGTAATCAAAAGCAGCTCCACCTTGACCTGAAGTAGGAGAGGAATCCCAAAGTGCTCCAATGCTGCCGAAAGAATTCACACCTGAATTCCCACTTCCAGAGCCCACAATAGGACTAGAGTTTGAGTTAGTAGCATGGTTAAGACCTCCATTTCCCCACATATTTCGACCTGCTAAGTTTAACATAGAACTATTTCCTCCACTGCCCCCACCATACCCAAGGAGGCTAGCAAACCTGTCTGGCTTTCCATTAAATGAAGCATTCAATCCCCGTCCGTAACTGAGGTTAGAACTAAGGTTTGAGCTTCCTCCATAGCTTGGACTCAAATTTGGTTCAAAATTCAGTCCCATCCCATAACCAGGGCTCAATGGAGGAAATCCATTCCGACCAACAGTAACTGGACTAAATCTACCTTCCGCTCTAACACCATAACCTCCAACTGAACTAGCATTATAATTCTGCATGTAACCATTAAGGAAGCTATTGACTCTACTCAGACCAAAGTTATATCCACCTAACTGGTTCTGACTTGGCCCCGGAGATGATTCTTTGGGGACAGCCCGTTTGACCTCAACCATTTTTCCATTGAGTTCATGAAATGTTCTCTGCAAGACTTTATCCACAACTTCCTCTGAATCATAAGTTATGAATCCAAAACCGCGTGGCCTCTGAGTATTGTGATCATACATCACAACAACATCTGTAATTGTGCCAAACTGCTCAAAATACCTCTTAAAGTCACTCTCAGTAACTGTAGATGCTAACCCTCCTACAAATATCTTTTTTGTTCGAGCAGGACCAGGTGATCCATGAATGCTAACGTTGCTTTTGTTTAGAATGTTACGGTCATCCCTAGGAACTGCCTTCTTTGCCTCAACCTGAAAGAGAAAACCAGGACAGAGAAAGTGGAGTTTAACATAATTCAGTTTAACAACACAAATCCAAGTTTCTCAAGTGGACAAACCCTTTGAATCTTAATTTAGATAGGCATCACCTATAGTTGTTTAACTTTCCCAAATTTTATTTTCCACATCATGGAAACCTATACTATTCACAGTTGAGGAACTTTGAAAAACGATGTATAATATGCTCTTCCACATAATATAGATTGTAATTTTGCAACGCTCTAGGGTCATAAGTTGCAAAGTTTCTTTGATGCTAAATTATTACCAATGGTCCTTTTCAAAATTAGCAAATTTGCCTTCTTAATTCAATTGTAACAAGAAAGTTTGTACTATTTCTTGGCATTAATCCTTCTGTTCTAAAATAAGCAGCGGTTCTTGTAAAAAATTATTCTACAACTTAAAGTAAATCCTACAGATGATTTAAATTGCAAAATAAAGCAATTGACATTCAAGATATTGAGGACTCAATGGCCTACTTTTGCCTTAGAAAGAGAAATACATATTGCCAGTGTAGTTCTTACTCGATAGCAACATGTTGCCAAGCAAACCTCACAATGAACAATATATGCTTAAAAAAAACGTAAGGAGAAATCGTTTAATAAAGCTAATACAACCTTAAGAGAAAACATAGTAATATGAATGAATGTCATCAAAATGAATCAGGACAAGAAACTTGCCAGTTCTAAATCATTAAATTTTATGTTATATGATTCATGACATGAAAGGAAACCAATAAAATAGTACGGTTTCGAATTTATCATGTTATAAGAGAGTTAAAATAAAGGTAGGAACTTACGGTTCTACCGTCTATCATATGCTTTTCCATAACAACTCTTTCTGCGACAGCCGGGTCAGCAAACACGACGAACCCGAATCCACGGGCACGACCGGTAGCCCGATCCTTCATTATCACAGCTTCAACAACTTCCCCAAAAGTCTGAAAATATTCTCTAAGACGGTCCTCATTTGTGTCCCAAGAAATCCCACCAATGAAAAGCTTGCCAAGTTCCATTTCCATGCTGAACACAGAAATCCAATCATCTTTTACCAATGTTCAATGGAATTCCAGGCAATCATAAACATACAATCACCTTTGTCTAAAAGAAACACAAAAATCAAGTCTTCTCCTAGATCAGTTCAATTAAAATCCAACTAGAGAAGATAGGAAACATCGGATCTAGAACGAGGCAAGGTATTCATGATTTTTTAAGGCAATTCAGAATCCAACATCATGTCTTAAAGAACAATCCACCATAAAACATTGTAATGCAGATTAAACAAAGGAAACTATACCTTATCAAAATACAGAAAATCAAGCAAAGCTGGATTATTTATATCAATATAAAGAGATCGGGTGCTGTTGGATTCAATCGAAAAGCATGAGACCAATTACCGATCAACTATCAATCGACCAACAATCCAGGATTCCTAAAAACCAAACCAAAGAAAGACCCAAGCTTCATAAGAAATGAGATAAAAGCGTCAATACCCAGAAATCATATTAGAGCAAATAATGAAAAAAAAAAAAACAACCTTTGCTGGTTGTGTTTTTATTTAGTTTTAAAGAGATGATGATATTAAATTTACAAAGAAAAAAAAAACCCAGATGGGAAAAGTAAGAGAATCTAAGATCTGAGAAGAAGCATAATAAGAAGAGAGAGGGCTTAAAAGGCCCTCCTTTCTTTCTTTTTTTTCTTTTTTTTGGGGGTTTTTTTCTTTATTTTTGTTGCAGCTAATGTTTTTGATACCAATGGGTTGGAACTATATATACATGCGTAAATGAAAGGACTCTGTGCATCAAACAGAGAGAGGCATAGACGTGTGAGTGAAAATCAATTTAGATGAAAATAGATATTAAAAATAAAAATTGTAATTTTTTCTTTTTTGTATTTTTAAAAAATTTTCTTTTTTTAAAAGAGAGAGAAAGAGAAAGGTTCGGCTATCCGTCTATGTAAGAAAAGCTTTTACTTAGGAATCCATGAACATGGTGACTTTCTAAATTTGTCTTTCTATTTTCTAACTTCATCATCTATTAATCTATTTTCATTTTTAATTTTCTTTTAATATGGTGACTTTCTAAATTTGTCTTTCTATTTTGTAACTTCATCATCTAGTAATCTATTAATCTATTTTCATTTTTATTTTTATTTTTATTTTTATTTTTATTTTTCTTTTAATATAATTAAGAATAGATTACGTAAATCTATTCATGTTCCGTATGTCTCGATTGATCTAATTCAATTTAAATTAAATAATAAATATTTTTATCTTCAGATCTGTTCTATATGAATTTAAATGTAATAATTTTTATTTTTATTTTAATTACAATTTTATCATATATTTCTTCTTAAGATAGACAAATTAGGTGGTCCCAACTAATATGGATATGGTCCATTGATTTAATTGCTAAATGTTTTTATTTAGTTAATAATCATTTAAACTATATAGACACCTCTAGATTTTAAAATAAATAGGTAAAATCATGAGTTGGAATATTAATTTAACTCTATGCGTTTTTTTTATTATTAAATGTATTTTAAAAAATATATAAAATAAGTGTTACAGACTTAACAAGTTTGATTATGCGTCAAGAAATATTTTTCTTTGAAAGGAAGATTTTTCTTTTTTAATGTGAGTTTCGCTTTTAAATCCATAAACAATTTTAAATATTATATATAATGAAATTTTGAATAAAATATTTTATATTAAAAAAATATTTATAAAATTATATCAACAAATAATTATTAGGAGAGTAGTGAAAAATTTTATTTGAATTTATTGGTTTTATGTTCAATTTTTAAATAATATTTAATAATATTAATTATCTTTTAAAGAAAAATATTTTAATGTTACAAAAGAATATATATATGTTTAGAAAAATTAAATCATTAATGTATAATTTGTATTAAATATTGTATTAATTATTCAATAATAAATGTATAAATGTAATTTATTAAAAAGATAAATGGATACTTTTAAAAAATAAATAAATGGATAATTAAACTAATAATAATTCATTGATGTGGTTTTAACCAAAAATGTTGTCAAATTTATTATATCATATTATAAATTTTGGAGGGTTGAGGATAAAATTTTGAAGTGATGAAATATAATTTAAGGATAATTTATTAACTTATCAATCTGTGCGGATTTAGTCTTATATTTTTTAGTATTTTGGTTAAATTTTTCCATTAAATCCATTTAAAAATTAGGAAAAATTATAAATTTAATCCTTATTTTTTATAATTTTTGTTAATTGAATCCTATTTTTTTGTTTTATATAACCCTCTTCTTCTGTTGTCAAATTGGATAAATTCCATCATAATTTAATAAAACCATTACAGACCACACCAACTCCTGATATGGTAATTCACATGATCGTCTACATCATCAATGCCATGTCATAATAAAGGGAAGTTCCAAAATTGCAAAAAAATCCAAAAATTTATTTTTGGTACAACTATAATTTAAACTTAGATTATCTCCTTAAAGAATGTAAACACCTAATCAATAAATCACAACTTAGATTCAAAATAAATCTCATGTAGTAATGAACAATTATAGGACCAAAAAAAAAGTATATCAAAGTTTAGTTATTTAACAACAAAATGCAATACTCAGATTTTAGGTTAAAATATAGTATAAGTTCTTATACTTTTAAATTTTTAGAATTTAGTCATTATATTTGTATTTTTAATAATTGTCTCTTTCATTTTTAAATTTCAAAATTAAGGCCCAATAGTTAACAGTGTTAAAAATTATTTTGTTAAATTTAGGTTCATTATAATGTCATTTTTTAATTACATGATTACACCAAGTGAGTTTTTCTTTCTTTTTTTTTAAAATTTCAAAATGTCACACCAATAAATTTAACAATATTAACAGTTTGACCTGAATTTTGAAATCTAAAACATAAAAAAAAAATTAAATTTTAAATTTATAAAAAAATACCCGAATTTTTATTATATGTTTAATAATTTTACGAGGCAAAAGAAAATGAAATTGAGCAAGGAATTTAAGAAGGAAATGTTGATATCTGAAAAACCCGGTTTGAAGTGTTGACTGACGGTAATTGTAACGTTAGAATCTAAACCACTTAATTTCCCTCCCTTTATAAATTAAACAATGGCATTCATAGAAAGTTAGAAAGCAGCAAACACATTCATTTAAAGAGAATGAGATGTCACAAAAACGAGAATAGTGGAGTTTGGAAATTAGTTCAAGTGAAAAATATAATTCTAATTAAAATCGTGGATATGAGCAAACAAAGCATGCTCATGATTTAATCTATTATTCTAGAACGTCTTTTTTAACTTCTAGATTTAAAAAAATAAAATTATATGCTTCATAATTTCATAAAAAAATTAACGTATTACAAAAAAAAATAAAAATTGTCACATGTCACAATCTAATTAATCCGTCAATTTATTTTAACAGCCAACATGATTAACCATGAATTCTATTAACGGAGGAGCTTGATTGATTATTTTGACATATAATTTTTTAAAAATATTTATTCAATAACGAATAAAATTAATTTATCAAAATTTTACCAAATAAATAGATTTTTTGGACACGGATAGCTTTGCATCCAAGTTTTAATATTAATAATAACTATTTAAAAGAAGAAAATAAAAAAGGTGGGGGAGACTGGAGAGAAGTGTTACAAAGACAGAAGAGACTGCTTGCTTGTGCGCCCCACTCGTCCCATCCAATACTTTAACAAACACCTAACATTTAACATTCATTCACTATCCATAATATGGATTCATATATTTAATTTTAATTTTTTTATTATTTTTTTAATAATATTAGACTTAAACATTTTAATTAAAATAGAAATAATAAAAAAGGTTTAGATTTTAAAATAGATTTATAAATTTAATTTTAAATTTACATATATTTAACATCTCTATCCTATTAAGATTGTTGAATTAGAGGTGAAATTTATTTTAAATTTTGATTTTCTCTTATTGTAGAGCCTAATGTGTTAGGAGATAGTTAGTATTTTGTCTTTTTCACTAAAAAAATAGGTAATTTAATTATTATATGTTACTTTAAAGAGTAAATTGATTGCTAATTGAATCTTAGCTCAGTTGATATTAGTATTATTGTCAGTGCAAGAAGATGTGGATTTAAGTACACTAAAGCGTGCTATTCTCTTATTTAAGAATTAGAAAGAGACTATGCCTAGTTCAAGACATTATATCAAAAAAACAAAACCAAATTACTATTTAATTTAATTTACCCATTTTTGGGAAAAAAATTTGTTAGATAAAAAACTGTAGGTGTATGATTGCTTAAAAGGAAAAAACTTGGTAACATATGGTGAGAGTTTATCACATGCATGACGTTACTGTCTTGCAGCACAAATTCATCACTTTCTTTTTCCAAATATCACATTATTACTATAATCATATCTATTTATTTTTTAAGTTTATTATTATAAATAAATATTAGAACAATTATTAATATAAAATACAGTAAATAAAAAATTGAACAATAATGTAGATATATTTATTAAAAAATTTATAAATTTATTTTTAATACTCAAACACCCAAAACTTTCACGTAACATAACATCGTTAGTATAATTTATATATATATGTTTTTAAAATTAATTTAAATGAGAATAAAAAAAATAAGTATAGTAATAAATATAAAATAATGAATCAACTCCTGGTCCTAACTCTTAATTCACATTTCCAACAACCGCCCTTTCCGTAGACTAAGACCTTTCTTATTATTTTTCTCAACGTCAGAGTTGTACATGTTTTCGATTTCCACTCTCCCATTGGCCGAAACCAAAATCTCCATCACCATCATCCACTCATACATACATACATACATACATTAACCGGGGATTCTCAAAAAACTTGGAAATTTCTTATTAACTCCCATAACATTTTTGAAAATTTCAATTAGGCTCTTCTAAATATTTTAGAAAATTCTCATTAAGCTCTTCAAAAAAAATTGAAAATTTCAATTAAGTCCCCAAATAGTGAAGCTGCGTAATGAAGAGGGCAATTGTAGTTTTTTTGTATATGGTTTAATTTTTTTTAGGCTTAAGAGTGTAAAAAACCTTTAAACTAAAAAAAAAAAGAGTAATTAAGCCGCTTTTTTTCACTCAATTGAGTACTTAAACTTTCAAAATGTATCAAAAAGGCCCTCAAACTTCTTCAAAAAAAGCAATTAAGCTCCTATTTTTTTCACTCAATTGGGTACTTAAACTTTCAAAATACACCAAAAAGACCCTCAAAATTTTTAAAAAAGCAATTAAGCCCCCTCTCTTATTAAAAATTAGAAAAAAATATAAAGATAATAAATTTTAGAAAAATTAATAAAATTTTAAATTTTAAAATTTATTAAAATTAGATTTTTTTATAAAAATCATAAAAATAAAAAATTGTAAAATTTTATAAAAATCATAAAAAATTAATGACCTCTAGTTTTTTTCAATTAAAGTTATCACGTGTCGCAACACAGTGTGACATGTGGTGAAAAATGATAAAAATAAAAATAAAAATCAATAAAAGTTATAGAAAAATTATAAAATACTTCTTTTGGTATGATAATTTTTATAATTTTTTACAAAATTTTTATTTTTTACATTTTGTATAATTTTCTTACGACTTTATAAAATTTTATAATTTTTTATATTTCTATATATTTTATAATTTTTTTACGATTTTCATATAATTTTACAATTTTTTTATATTTTTTACCAATTTTATATTTTTTATAATTTTTAATATTTTTTAATAATTGAATTTTTAATTAAAATTTAATAATATTTATAGATTTTAATTTTTTATAAAAAAAATTTCTAATTTTTAATAGAAACAGGGGCTTAATTGCTTTTTTTGAAAAAGTTTGAGGGTCTTTTTGATGCATTTTGAAAGTTTAAATACTTAATTGAGTGCAAAAAAAAAAGTAGGGCTTAATTGCTTTTTTAAAAGGTTTGAGGGTTTTTTTTTATGTATTTTAAAAGTTCAAGTACCCAAATGAGTGCGAAAAAAAGTAGAAGTTTAATTACTTTTTTTTTTTGTAATTTGAGGACTTTTTACACCCTTAAACTTTTTTTTAACATTTGAAACTTAGTTCTTAGAATTTTATTTTTACAAGTTTAATATCTCTACTTATCTTATTTAATAATTAAATTATTATTAATAACATTGTTAAATAGAAAGACTAATTTTTAAAAGTATAAAGAGTACAAAAATTGTCATATTTATCAACAAATAGGCTTCTTCTTCTAGTATAGTAGTTTTCTAATTAATTAAAATTAAATAAAAAAATGAAGAAATAATCATTTTGTAGTCAAATTTTAAATTTAGAATGAGATAAAAGTACTATAGAGGTTAGAAGTAATTACATTTTATCTCATCTATTAAAAACGGACAATTTAATTCATGTATGTTAAATCAATGAGCAAATCGATCTTTTATTTTAAAATTTTCATCCATTGGTACTGTTAAAAACTAGTGTGACTAACAGAATAATCAGATAACAATATGTGGTATATTTTTTAACGTATAAGAATTAATTTACCTATTTTTTTAACAGAAATCTAAAAAAATATTTTTGGGGTTGAATATATACGAGAATGAAGGTTGAAGGAAAGAAAAGGTAAATAAATATATAACTAAAAAAGGTGATGCAATTAAGTTGAATAGAAACATCCCCTGGCTTCCTTCCTAACATCCAGCTAAGAGGTTGCTTTAGGTTTAGGGTAGTCCAGTAGTTGTATTATTAGACAAACCGCCAGCTACCACTTTGCCAGCCATCATCTTCTACATACACATACATTTTATTCCTCTTCAAATTTTTTATTTTAGAAAAGGTTACCTTGGTTTTATGGTTTATATAAAGCATATAATTAAGCCATGGGCGGCCAGTGGATGGGGGGTTTAGAGAAATGAAACACATGCATGTACATATTATTTTATAGTAATGGGATATGATTATGCATTCACATGGGAAGATAACAATTAATTAATATAGGGAAAGAGGTTTATATGTCTAATGTCTGCTCCATCCCCATCATCTTTCCACAAAATTAAAGTTCCAATAAAAATGTAACCATTATCCTAAAATCTTATTCATGGCCCAAATAAGGAAGTTATAGAAATATTAAATTTAAAAGTATCCCGACGGTTTTAATAGAAGTACGAGATTCTGGGTTTTGGTAAAGAAATTTATTTAAAATATAAATAGAGTTTAAGTTTTAATATTTAAGGCTGGAGTTTAGTTTAGTCCATTTTAAATTTTGTAATATATTTTTATGTCATGAAATTAATACTATGTATATATTAGAAAATATTAGGTTGTTTAATTTTAAAATTTTAATAAAATATTAAATTAAAAATAGTATTTTTTTAAAAAATATGGATGAGCCTAAAATCGACTTAGAGTCATTTATAAATATGGTCAAACTTAGGTAAAATTTTAAACTCATATTTTAAGCCAAACTGAATTTGTTTAAATATAAAATATATTAATATCATACTTAGAATTAAACCAATCAATCAACACCTCTAATTAGATTCAAGAGAAAGAAACTGAGTTAAAATCACAATGGAAGAGTTTTATTTATATATTTATTTATTTTTCACTTTTACTTATTTCATATTTGGAAAGAGAAAAAAAAAATCAAAATGTATTACTTGAAAAAGTTTGAATTTTATTGTTTCTGGTTAAAAAAATATTTTTATTTAAAAATCTTAAGTTAATTATTAACATTATTTTTTTGTCAAAAATTTTCAATCCAACACATTTATTTTCCAACAATTATATAACATCAAATAAAAGCAAGAAGAATTAATTTTAAAATTTTTAAGTACAAAGATTAAATCTCAAAATTTGTCAAAGTATAAGAATGACTTATACATCTGTAAATTTTGACTTAAACTTAAAATATTTAACTTCATCAATTCAAATTTAAATATGATTTAAATTTTAAAAAAATAATGTCCAGCACAAATCCAAAATGATATGAATCCAAACTTTAAATAATGTGAACTATAAACTAGTATCACGAGTTGCGGATTAAAGCCTATGACCGTTGCACACAGAACATCCCATAAAGCTCAACTTATTAAATGGGGCTCATTTGACCTACTTGAACTACCCCAATGCATGAAACCCATAAAGAAGCCCATTTACTTGAAGTCTTGGTGACCCAATTAAACACTCTAGTAAAACTAAAGTTACTGGGATGCCTTAGAGAATTTCTAGGAGAATTCTCACTTTTCAAGTGTTAGGTTGACTTAGGTAGATTTGAAGCAAAGAAATTGTTTAAGACCGCGTGGCTTGCCATACTAAAGTTTTAGCCCCATGACAGTTGGCATCTGAGCTAGTGTTTGAAGGTGTCGATTGAGATGTCAAAAGGAGTAGACGAGCAAGTTGAGCCAATGGAGCCAGGAAAGCTAGCCAATCGAGGGATATGCTGTCAGCTTTAGATGACAGGGTGGCCAAACTTGAGGGCTCTATAGGTGATGTGAAGGAGACCCTCGAGGAAGCTGATGGTGTTGAAAAAAAATCGGTTTGAAAACGATTTTCTTACACAACTGAAAATTAAAATTTTGAAAACTAACTTGGTTTGTGATATTTATAGCATTAAACCTTAGACCGAAATCGTACTTATGTTTTTAGATAAGTAGATCCTTGATTTTTTTAATTTTTAACCAACCGATCTTCTTCGCTATTCTCGTACCACAAACTGCTTCGAGTGTAGGCTCGACCCAATTGAATCAAAACATAAAACTTGAAAAAGTTTTATTTTCCTTTTAGGGTGAAAATGAAAATTCTCTCTTCTTTAATAGAAACCAGTAGAATTGTTATTCTGGAAAAATATATTTAATAGTTGAGAATAAATTATCTCTATTTTTTGGCATAGTAACAATCTCTCAAAGTTACGTAAATAGCTCTACCGATGTCATTTATTTATAGCAAGGAAAATTAGAACCCTTATTGAGTTGTAGTGGTTTATTCCAAATAGAAAAACAGCTTCATACTTAGAGTAAAAGTATGGTGGACGACACACCCCAGTGTATTTCTACTAGGGTTGTCGTTCCCTTTATGTTATATGAGGGGATTTCGGGCCTCTCTCATATCAGGTCCAATTATGAATACTTCCCAAATTTTTCGACCTAATAATACTTTGTAATTTGATCCAACCCGATTTTGTTTTTCTATTTCCCAAAATAAACTTCAATGTATTTATATTAAATAGTTTTTTATCCCAATTTTACCCCTAATAAAATTATGACGATTTTACCATTTGGTAAAATTTCGAGAAAATATGTTTAATATTTCATCACTCAACATGTTCATTATGACCGAATGATTTATTTTTATTTTTGGGCTTTAAAACAGCTCAAAAACATAAACTCGTTCTTCTGATCATTTCTGAGTGATCCATGTACATTTGCAAATGAATCATTTCTTATTTTCATTTCCATTTCCATTTCCATTTTGAGAAAACCACATTCATTTCCAAATGATTCCATTTCCCCATTTTGGAGAAAATTATAAACATTTTTGAATGTTTTCCATTTCTCTATTTCTATTCATTTTGTTAATTTTGATTCAAACATGTAATTCATTTCTGGTTTCAACGAGCTAGCAGAGGGACCGATTGGACATATGCAATTAAGGCTCAAATGATTTATAATTAAGTTTTAGCTTTTCACCTATCAATTATAAATTTATTTAGTCATGAAGTTATTCCACTATAGTATCATGACTGAGCTCTCCCTAACGAGATATCATTACGAAAGCATCTACTCAGTGCTCGTTCAATGACCTTGTCATAAGTTACCTTCATAAGATATCCTTAATTTATTTGGGATAATATCCACCCTCTCAATATGATCCTATTTTATCTCATGGTAACCATTACATCTTCCTTCATGAAAATTCAATCACATCAATTAGTGATAAAGTCATCCATCACAAAGACTGACGATCTGTGGCCACGTTTACTTTTCATCAATCATGTAATACCAATGAGAGGATATCATTTACCCATGTTTTGGGCTATAAATTGTAATATTGTGTATGACATTACATACTATAAAAGTTGTACACCCGACGCACCAGTTTTCGATTCCTTATCTATTTGAACTCAGGCTTTTACTTACATCAAAATGTACAAGTCACACATACATAGTTTGCTATCCACTCAAGATTTAGGTATGCCACTCTATGAATGTCACAAGTGAATAAATCCATAAACAGATTCAGGATTTATTCTACTTGGGTCCTATCTGATGTACTGTCAATCCAGTCAGTCACATCTATGTCTCTAGATTTTGGGAGTCATCCACTCCAATGCCCAAGACAAGACATCTCCCCAATTGGACTTGATAGATGACATATTAGTCTTTCAATTGGTTTGCTCATTTTCGATTAGACTAAGGACATATTTAGGTTCGTTTACTAATACAAGCTATATTTTTGTATTACAATCCAACCACGTAATACTACTTAGTATTAGTTAAACATTAGACAACCAATGAGCAACATTTGCTTCCATTTTGCTTTGTGTACAAAAACCATTTGAGGACAATAATACAAAGTTTATTAATTTTAACCAATGAATTTGTTTTATTAACCAATCTATTTAAAAAATTGTAAGTGTATATTGATGAAAATAATACACTTAGGGCACTAGATCCAACACAAATTGGGCAGTCGAATCGAGTAAATGCTAAGAGTGAGGTACATCCAAAAAACTTATTTAGTGTTTTTTATTTTGACTTACAGTTGGTTTGGTAAATACACAAGGGCTCTTTTAGAGTTCTAAAGCGGGTAAGTTGAGGGGCTTACAAACCAAAGTTAGTGGCAATACTTAAGGTTAACCCGATGTTCAATGTGAGGGTGTCAAAACCTATTTGTGAAGATCAAGGGGATCCTGATCTAGACAAGTCACGATAGGGGCAAGTAAGAGTAGTGGGTTCTTGCGAACGAGATGTACGAAAGAGAGTTTGAGTTAAGCAACGACAGAGACATAAGTCGAGACAAATGTTCTGAAGGGCATGACTAACTGACAGAGAGACTAGTTGGGAATCAACCAACGCATTAAGGTAGTTCTAAGATGAGTCAAACCAATGTCATTCCGAGGACACAACGAGAGCGTTGTGAGAATGGGTGGGGGAGAATGTCATATGCCACGAATTAAAACCCATGATCGTTGTGCACAGAACGTCCCATAGAGGTCAGCTTATTAAATGTGGGTTATTTTGTAATGACCCGGTTGTCAGGGGTGTTGAAAAGTATAATTTCGGGACTCTATTTTCATAAATCAAACTCGTAATAAATATTTACGAAGTCATATTAGAGACGAGTAAATTTTTGGATAGATAATTTACATGAATTATGAGCTATTATGGTACAATGACCAAATCGCGTCAATGTCAAAGTTGATTTATAGATATAAATAAACATAGGGGACTAAAGTAGCAAATAAACCATTTATTAAATGGTGAGTGGTGGCCGGTTAAACTTAATGAATTTGTATGTGTACTATATATATAATAAGTTAACTTTAATGTATGTATATTATTAAGAAATATAATAGAAACATAATAAAAGAAAAAGAAATGAAAGTGGGAAGAAAGAGATGAATGCAAATTAGAAAAAGACAGAAAGAAAGAAAATAAAAGAAGAACACGCACGACTAAGGACCTTAGGGATTCAAGCTCAAATTGCTAATGTCGTACCGAAATCCTCGAGTAAAAAGGAAAAAGATAAAATCGACATTGAATAGCTCAGAATTCACGGTTTGTGTTTCTATAATCCGAACTAAATAGTAGATTGTTACATATTTAATTGTTTACATATGGTAAACATTTGAGGTTAGTACTTTGGTACTTGAAATTGAATTGAATTCAAATTGGATTGGAAATGGATTGATTTTGTATATTATGAAATATGTTGATTATATGAATATTGAATTGACTATATGTGATAATGTGTATATATGTGAAATTGAGACATTGGTTGTATTGAAAAGTGAAATGAAACCCTATTAACTGTTCGAGCTAAGTCGAATATAGATGGCATGTCATAGGATAGGAAGAGTTCAAGGATTACTTCGACCTCAAGTTGATGAGGCACTAGGTGCTAATTTGCTTCAGTTTAACCGATGAGACACTGGGTGTCAATTTATATAGCGCTGGGCATAGTTATTACTTCAGATTTATTCGATGAGGCACTGGGTGCCAAATTGGTGTGTTGGTTGGATCCGTGTATCCGTCCAAGTCTAAGTCTTGTTAATAGGGAAAAATTAAATAATAATTTAAGTGATTGATATTGAAATGAAAAAAATGAGAAATGAATATGAGATGAGAAATGAAATATGAAATGATGAAATGAGATGTGAAACTTGAAATGAATACAAATATTGATCAAAGAGATGAATCATGCCATTACATGAGTTGTAATATGCAAATGGTATATGAAATGCCATTAATATGTGCTTGAACATGTGGAAATTTTAGTAGATGTGAATAAGGAATAAGAAAAATTATATTATTAATTTGAAACATATGTACATAGCTTAACTTGTTGCATTTTGCATTTTAATTACTTATATCAAGCTTATAGTATTAGAATTATAGAAATACCACTGAGTTATACTCAGCATGCGGTTTTGTTTTCCGTGCACAGGCTAGGTACTGTTCGACTTATCGCCGACTCAGCATCAAATAACAACTACCGAGCTTAAGTGTGGTGATATCTTATTTTGTAATGGCATGTACCTAGGGAGTCCTTGTTGATATGTTTATGATGATGATATTTTGGTTTCTCATTTAAATGATAGATTATTGTATATATATGTGGTTATAGTTGAGGCAATGTTGGTATGGTAGCATAGCCTAATGTTTGGTATGTGCTTAGATTCAAATTTGGCAACTTAGTAGTTGAAAGTTAGTTCAATTATGGTAAATGTGATATGAATGAAAGTCTTGAATGGTTGATGTGTTTGAAGATATAAAATATGGTACCAATGAGGGTACATTGGTTAGGTATATTGGATGATTGTTTTGGCATATTTTGAGTATGTATAATTGTGTTTTGGATAGGTTAAATGGGTGGTACTTGAATTGCTTAGTGCTCAAGTAAGTAGGAAATGGTAAACTTGTGTTTTAAGATACTTTTAAGTGCACACGGCCTGACACACGACCGTGTGTCACACATGGGCAATACACACGGGCTTGTGACCTAAGTCAATGAGTTACACGGGCTGAGACATGGGCGTGTGTCTCAAGTCAGTGAGTTATATGGGTAAGGATACGGGCTAGGACATGGTCGTGTGTCCCAACTTCAAAAGTCACACGGGCTAGGGCATTCCACACGACCATGAGTCCCTTATTTTTAGGAATTTTCAAAAATGGATCTAAACTTTCAGAATTGTTCCAAGTTAGTCCCTACCTATTTTAAAACTATTTTTAGGGTCCCGTAGACTCGAAATAGAGACTATAGGAGTGACTTTTACTTTGAATTGGAATGAATTAGCAAACCTGAATTAGGTGAATTCTACTAACATCATCGAAGGTAGTAATAGTTGGAGTATAGACCTATACTCTGATGTTAATAATTGGAATAGTCTTGTTATGTATTTAACTTCTAGCATTTAAGAAGGGATAAGTAGTGATAAGAGTGTGGACAGTGGAAAACCAAGTTTAGCATTGCAAAGCATGATTCATTGTTCGATTGTATAAGTCATTATTACAGAAATATTAAGTTAACATGTATTTCTCCCTGTATGACACTACTATGCAAGTTTTAAATTGGCATGATCTGCCCTTGAATGTTATGACGATATTAGTTAACTTATATTACTGCTTGTGATGTAAATAAATGTTCTGATTGGTTGTAATGCTCGTGACCCTAATCTGTAGACGGAGAGGGGTTAGGGGTGTTACACATTTAACACACTTGAATTGGCCTGATTCATGGAACCCATGGAGAAGGTCATCTATTTGAAGCCTTGGTGACTCAATGAAACACTCTAGTAAAACTAGAGTTACCAATATAATTAATGTAAATGCTAAGGAATAAAGATGCATAGAGTTTAAATCCCTTAGGACTCTCATCTTGTAGATAGACACTAATCTTAGTCGTTGATGTAATTCAATCTGTACCGTTAGATCTAGGGGAGCTCAACTGTAAATTAAGGCATTATTCCTCATTTGTAATCATCTCATTAATAGTTAAATAATATATTTGAGAGCATTCACTTAAACATTTGATTTGCATTACTTTCTTGTGGCTTTTTCAATTCACTCATTGCTCTTTCATTTCGAGTTCGATTCCACTATATTTTTCTATGCCTTTGAGAATTTCTGGGAGAATTTTTACTTTTCGAGTGTTAGGCTGACTTAGGCATATTTGAAGCAAAGAAATCGCCTATGGCCGCACGGTTTGCCATACTAAAGTTCTAGCCCCGTGACACTAGACATAACTTAAACTTGAAGTGATCAGAATCTAAAATTATTGAAACTTGAAATAACATGATTTGAAGAAAATCTAGCCTAATTGTATATATATAAAAAATACCTGAATGAAAATGATCCAAAAATTTTAAAAATATAAATTGATCCAAATAAAAATAAGCAATGTTATTTGAACTAGACCGAATTGACCGGTTAGACCGAAAACCAATCAAGGTACGGATCCAAAAGGTGATTTTGAATTGATTCAGCCAAAAATCGGTACGAATCGATTGAACCGACTAAAAAATGGTTAAATTGGCTATCGAACCAGTTGAATCAATTTTTTTAATTTTGTAATAATTTTTTAATTGAACTAGTCGTGCAGGTGAACCGATGATTTGACTAGTTCGACCACTGATCTAGTTTAAAAAAATTGAAAATAAGTTCAAATTTTGCTATTAGCCCTTATATTATGCATAAGTTACGAACTTAGTTCCTATACTCTAATTTGGTCAATTTTAGTCCTTGTTTTTTTTCAATTTTTGAAATTTCAATATTGACTTGAACAGTAGCAGTTAAATATGTTTGGTTATTTTTTTACATTAACCATGTACTATGCATAAGCAATGCATTTAATCTTTTTTCTCCAATTGATCACTTAGAGTCTCTATATTTTTCAAAATTTGAAATTTTATTCTCGATTCAAACTATAGTAGTTAAATCCATCAACTGAAATGACATGACCTTTTTGTGAGTATTATGTGAAAATCGTGAGTTGACATGGAATTATACATGTGGTAATATGTTTTCCAGATACAATTTTGAAAATTTCATAATTTAACTTAATAAATTTAATGACTACCATTTTAGGTTAGGACTAAAATTTTAAAATTCGAAAAGTATAAATGATAGCTTTGATTTTCAAATGTTTCTATATAACAAAATATTTTTAAAAATTCCTTATGCCAAATTTGCAAAAATCCAATTGACCATCCTTGTAACAACTCATTTTTCATTGGTGTAAAAGACGGTGGTTTCGGAATCCCATTTCTGATATTCAAGTCTGTAAATTGTATTATTTAATATTTACAAGGTTAGCATAAAGTTCAATTAAAGTTTGGTTTAATAATTTTGATGAATTGATAGTTAAATAAGGTACAATGACTAAATTGTAAAAGTACTAAAAGTTAATTGCTATGGAATTTTATTTAGTTTAGGGACCAATTGACCAATTAAACCCATTTGTTATATAACATAATGGATGATGATGTATTCATCCACCATGTTAGTTTAGTTATAATCATTAGAAGTTAATTAGGGATTAGTTAAGTTAATTAAGATTTATTAATTTTAAACAAAGTATACAAGGTAAATTAAAAAGAATCAATGTTCATCTTTTTTGTTTTCTTTCTCCATCGAATGCCAAGAAGAAAATATAGGGTTTTAACAGCAAAGCTTTAGGTCCCTAAATTCTAAGGTAATTAAATTCATTTTCTTGTAATTTTTATGTTTTAGGGTCCTATGAGCTTGATTTAACTAGTCTGTGTACCAATTTGTAAATTTGTTAAAGTTTTCAAAAGTTTCCATTGTTGAATACTTGATAAAATTGATGTTAAATTTTTGTAAATATAGATAACAGAGGGATGTAGAATGATGAAATTGAGATCGGTTTCAAACGCAAGTCTCAAATTTGAAAGTTATGGTAATTTTAGTTTTAGGGACTAAATTGAATAAAATGTGAAACTTTATATATATATTATAATGTCTATTATGTTTTTTTATGTTTTTTTTGGAACTATATATATTATAATGTCTATTAGTTTAGGTTCATTGTAGTTCCGACGATTTTGACATGTAAAGGACTAAATTGTAAAGTATGAAAAATATAATATTACAAATGAATACATTGTATGAAATGAATGTGGAAGGTTTATATACTTGAGTGATATGTGTATGACAACATTATAAATATTGGAATGAATTGAATATTTAATAGATCTCGTGTGAACTTAAGGTGGGTTTGGGTTTGGATAGGTAGTGTGTTTGCCTGCGGTTAGTGTAAAAATAACGGTAGTGGTGAGACTAGATATTGTAGCGACACTGTAGCATGAGACAAAAAGTAAGCTAAACGTACTACACCCCACCGTCCATCCAAACCCACCCTTAGTAAACGATTAGGATACGAATGACATGCCATTAGGGTACACACAAATAAATGAAATGGTTCAAATGAAAAAGGAAATGGTTCAAACGAAAAAGGGAAATGGGCATTTGATCAGGGATTTATATGTTGGCTTAAGATCCAACATTTGTTGCGGATTATCTAAAGCTCGTGTGAACAGCCTGAATGTGTCAGCTCGTGAAAGCAAATTAGTCCCGTGTATCCGAGTTCAATTTGCTATAATTCTCCAAGCTAAAAAGGTAATTAAATGGAAATGAAATAGTTGAAAAGATTGAAAATAAATTCAATAGATATGTTTGCAAATGAGTAAGGTTGAATGACATATTATACAATAACATAGTTGTACATATATATGAATTGATTACTATGACTTTCTTATGTTAATATACTAACCTATTGGTTGTTGTATGGAATTGAACATAAATGTCTAACAATGCCAAGGAAATGTCATGTTATGTACCATTGTATTTCAATTGCATAAATTGTTGTAATATCAAGGTAAGTTAAGATAATTTTCATATGGACTTACTAAACGTTTAAAATGCTTACCCGTTGCCTCCATTTTTCTTGTAGATTGTCAGTTTGTAGAATGTGTCGGTCGGATCACCTCAAAGCTCACAATATCCAGTCATCTAATCGGTAGACTTTTGATCGTTTTAGTTTGGTTATGTGGCATGTATATAGGTGTTGATATTGTTGGGAAAGGTGCCTATATTGTAGTAAACATGTAATTGTTTTCTATGTATTTGAACGATGAATAAATAAATTTCACATTTCACTATTATGTCTTTTGTGTTTCTGTCTTTCATATTTTGAATGCATAGAGAAATTGTGACAAGCAAATATTAGTTCATTAATTGTCTAAGTTCAAACTGATGATAAGTGGCATTTTAAGAATGTTTACATTGCGAGAAAAACAGCTTACTTTAGTAGACAATCTAAATGAGTCCATAATCTCGTAAAAGAATCAAATTGAGCATTTGTTCAAATATAAGAAGAATTATTATGTTGTCTATAATTCCAGTTGAGGAGATGGCTAGTCTTGGTTATCGGAGCAATTGACTCCATGAGTAGAGATATAGATGTATTCATGGCAGAATGATACATTGGCATTGACCCAAGATGAATTAATTATTAATCCGTTTGTGAATTAATTCATTTGTGACATTCATGGTGAGATTTACCTAAATCTTGAGTTAGTCACTAACCATGCGTATGTAACTCATATGCTTTAATATAAGTGAAGGCTTATGCTCTAAAGATGATCGAGCTGATAGCCGGTATGTTGGGTACATGACTTATGTATGACATGGCTTTACTACCAACAATGGAATTCATAGCTCAATTAAAGAGTTAACGATATTCTCTCATTGGCATTGTATGGATTGATAAATATGGAAAGTGGCCACGGGTTACTTGTTCTCGAACAAGCAATTTATCACAGTCATTTGGTGACAGTGATCATATTAATCATTAAGAAGACATAATGGTGACAATGGGATAAAATATGATTGTATTGAGTGAATGAATTTAACTCAAAAGAATCAAGGATATCACATGAGGGTAACACACACATGACAAGGTCATTAGACAAAACAGTTGGATGAAATGCTTTCGTAAAGAGTATACAAGAAGGAGTTTTCATTCATAGTACTTCTTGTTGACTGACTCCACGATTAAGTAACTGTGAATTATCGGAATGATATTGCAATTACTAGAGTCTAATTATATCTGTCTGATTGGTCCCTCTGCTAGCTCAACAAAAGCTACGATTTTGGAAATAATTTAATTGAGTTGATTATTCGACGTGGAATTAAATTGGGCGGTTGTAAGAATTGTTCAATTAGAGAATTTGATGAAAGAATTTTCTTGAAAAATTAATTTGGAAAAATTAAGTGATTTTCGAGAAAATTAATTTTGATCAAGTAAAAATAAATTAACCAAATAAATTAAAATTAATATGATATTTTTAGAAATTAACGTTAAAGTCGGAAAATTGACCCAATAGGTAATTGAACTTGAAAATTGGACCTGAAAACATAAATTGGGCCTGAGAGCCCAAAATTAAGACCAAGACCAAGACCAAAAAACTAGTCGAATTGGGCTTGGTATATGAAATTGAGTTGACAGTCCAACCGGTGTGATAAACCATAATTTATACATATTTTGACCCCATGCTTGGCTTATTTTTGGATGAATCTTCATTAGATTTGATGAATTTGATGCTCCTAATCCTTTAATTTCATGTTTTACACTCAGGAGAACTTAGGGAGTCGAAAAGATTGAGAAAACGGGCCAAAAAGGGACAAAATGGGCCTGCCTCAAACACGGCCTGGAATATCAGACACGAGCATATCACACGGCCGTGTATTACGAGCAGAATCAACCACGGCCTGGACTATCGAACACGGGCATATCACACGGCCGTGTATTACGAGCAAAATCAAACATAGCCTAGACTATCGAACAAGGGCAGATCACACGGCCATGTGTTACGAGCAGAATCGAACACGACCTAAGCTATCACATACGGGCGTGTTGAACGGGCGTGTCCCTGTTGAACCCAAGTCTAATTCTATTCGAAAAAGACTACTTGTGGGCTAAGAAAGGTGCTCCAAAGCCTATATAAACACCCTAGGGAGAGGACCTAAAGGACACACAGGATGGAAAACAGAAAATACTCGAAGACAACCATTGGGAGCAGCTTGGAAGAAGGATCTCCATCAAGACTAAAGATCTCCTATCAATTTCTCTTGAAGTTTTTGGGTTTTCTTATGTTTTGTAGTTTTCCTTATTTTAAGATGTTTCCCTCTATCAGTATGAACTAAATCCCTTAAATACCTGAGGAGATGAAACCTAAGACAGACTTTATTACTATTTGATTTATAAGATAAATACTTGTTCTTATTCTTAATTGTGAGTTATTATTCTTGTTTTAATAATTCAAGTTATTGATTCAAGTCAAATGTGCTTATTCAGAGGAGAAAAAGCCCCTGTTTAAGAGTAGATCAACACAATTAAGCGGAGTTGAATGCAATCCTAGACATAGGACGACGTAAATCTGCCGGATTAGAATCAAATCTAACAAGGGAATCCATAGATCGAGTTAATGCGACAATAGGGGTTTTAATTAGAAAGAAATTTTAATTAATCAACCTAGAGTCAGTTGCTCTTAGTCTCGATGGAGATATTAACATAAATCAAGGATTTCTACGGATTAAGTCAAGTGAATAAATCGTATGAATCAGAAGTAATAAGTGAAGTCTAGGTGGATTCTTTCTTGGGTATTACCTCTTTCATAAAGTTGTCTAAAAGTATTTTCCTAATTCATTCTTTGTCGTGCTTTTAATTAGTTTTAGTTTAAAAGAAATCACTCCAATTCTTAGGTTAGATAATAGGAATATAGTAATTACTAGTACTCTTGGTCCTTGTGGATACGATATTTCCGGTCTTACTGTAACTATACTATTAAACGATAGGTGCGCTTGCCTTTATTGCGATCATAGTTAGTTAGAGACACATCACGGTGGCAGGACCAGATCGGTGGGGCTGTCATTGGCCCGGACCAAATTGATAGGCACCGAACCAGCTTGAGGTGCTAGTGACTGTGACAACAACGTTTCGGTGGTTGCGACCGTGACGTTTCAGTGGCCGACAAATGGTTGACAGCGGTAGTTGTTCGGTGATTGAGGAGTGGAAGAATTACGCTCTTGAAACTCTACCAGAGAATTTGATTTCAGATTAACTATTCAAAAAATAATATTATTTTAATAAATTTAATATTAAATTTAATTTAACACTTATTTTAATAGTATTTTATTAATTTAATATTAAAGTGATTATCTTAATATTAAATTAAATTTAATACTTATCTTGTAGATAAATATTCTATTAATTTAATAAAATTTAATATTAAAGTGATTAAGTTTAATTATAGTTGAACTTTCTAAACTCTCCCTATATAAAGAGAGCTTTGGGTCATTATTTGAAACACTTGAATTCAAGATAAAGTTGTAAAGAGAAAATTTTCTAAAGAAATTATTTCAGAAAATTTCTAGAGATATTTTTCTTATTTATAACTTGACCCAAAAGTTTAGAAAAATTACAAAATTATCCCAATGGTAATTTTTGTGATTTTTTTTTCGAAGCAAGCCCACACTTGGCAAACGTGAGTTTAAGGATAGCGGAGAAGATTACTCGGTCGAAGCATTCATTCTAGACGAATCCAAAACGTACAATTTTGATTAAGTATTTAGTACTTTATATATCACAACCAAGTTCTTATTTTGAATTTTTTTAAACTTTGGTTTTTCCCTAAATTTATTTTTCGCTACGTTTTCCAAACTTGATTTTCTAATAGATATAAGTGTTAACCTTGAATTGATAATTGGTTTAACATGGCATTAGTTGAATTATGGAGTTTATGTTCAAATTCAAAGATGTATGTTCGGTAACTTGTTGATATAATGCATGGTGATTTGTTAGAATGAATTAGCATTAATATGGCATGGATAGATGTTGGTTCGAATCATTAAAAGTATATGATGTTGGTTGAATTGGATTAGGTTTCTTAGGTTTGATTTGGTGCCCAATTATGGCATATTAGTTGTGATGATATGAATGGATGAATTGAAATGTATATGTGTGAATTCGATTGGTTTTTATGCAAGTTTTAGGGTGTATTTATGCACCATTTGGATTAGTTAATGAGTTGGTTTGAATTAGGTACTAAAATGCAATATTTTTTACCTTATTGCCTTGAGGTATCGATACTTTATCAACGGGTATCGGTACTTACCAATTTTTCTTAAAATTTTTCAAAGTTTGAACCCTAAAATGCTATCGATACTGGACTAAAGTATCGATACTTTATATAAGGGTACTGATACTTTACGAGGGTATCGATACATATGATTTTTGTTTGATTTTTGCAAAACATTGAACCGTAAAATGATATAGATATTGGTATAGGTGTCGATACTTTGTAAAAGAGGTGTCGGTACCATACGACAGGTATTAATGCTTGTAATTTGGTTAAATTTTTTCTAAACATCGAAGCTATAAAAGGTATTAGTACTATCGGTACTTATAATGGGTATCGATACTTGTTATGGAAACTTTAAAAACATTGCAATTTGATCCTTTTTCAAGCTCGGGTTTGTAAATGAGCTTTCATAATCCCAAGTTCTAAAAGAGATTGTATAACGTTTGTTTTGGTTATAAATGCTTGAAATATGGTGTAAATCGATTATTAAATGTTTGTAACTGTTCCGGTATTATCTATAGCATCCTATAACTTGGACTCAGTGATCAGATCGGATAAAGGGTGTTACAATCCTTGGAATATTCTTAGGTGTCATAAAACTCAAAAACAAATTTCTAAAATGACTTGAACTTTTAATAATGTTTTTGAGTATTTACAAGACCTTTTCAAATATGTTTCTAAAGCTTTTCTAAGTAGTTTTCTAAGTATCAATACCCTTCAAACAATTTCTAATAATGCTTTTCTAGAGGAGTATGTATTGATCGATACCTGTAAGCCAAGTATCGATACCTAGTATAGAAGGTATTGATACATGACAAGTCAGTAGCCACAACACCATCTAGAAGGGTATAGTATTGATACTTGTTAATCAAGTATCCATACTTGCTAATGAGATATTGATACTTGAGAACTTGTGATGATTATTTTTCTTCAAGGTATTAGTACTACCTTTATAGGTGTCAATATTTGGGCTTGCAAGTTGTTATTAATATGTAAATTTAATGTTATTAAGAGTTATAAACTCCTTCCAACAACCCCAAATGAAAAGATATAAATATGATCCAATAACACTAAAATAAATATAACAAACAAGCTTTCAAAGATCAAAGTGCAATATCTCATCTTTGAGATGTTACTTGTATTTGTGAGAGCTTAATCATTGTATATCCACCTTTGAGAGGTTTTAAATTTTTTTTTTTTGACTTTCTTATTTCTCTTATTTGAGAGATTAAGGGGATAGTGGTTCTATCTTACCAAGTTAAAAAATAGTGATTTATAAAGGTTATGCATTATCTTAAAAAGGTACCTATCAATAAATTCAGAATAATCATTAGTTACGAAAAGCTAAGTTAATAATGTACATGTTAAAAATAACCAAATCAGAAAATAATGATTAAAATTTACATATAATTACAAGGACTGATAAAAGAATTTGGCCTAAAAACAAATTCCACCCGCCCTATTCAGGAATCTTACCATTACTCTTCCACCTTCGTCCCCCTCTCCGTGTTTATGTCTCTTGCTCTTAAACCCTAAAAATTAGCAACCAAGCCAAAGCCAGAAAATGCCAAATCTCACTGTTTTACAAGCACACCTCTCCATCTTAGACTTACAAATGAAAAGAAATCGAAATCAATGTTAACAATTACTGTTGTTTCAAAAATATCCCCCACATTTTTCCCCCCAAAACACCCAAATCTTTGTAGCATCTCGATTCTTCCAAATTCAAATTCTGTCCACATTAAAACCCACAATGCCTTGAACTAGTCCTCCAATTTTTCCAATCCCAATTCCAAAACTGACCGTGTGGTGAGGTCCAGGTGATCGGAGGATCCATGTTTGCTGGCAAGACTGCCACGCTGCTTCGCCGAATCCAGTCTCAAACCAACAATTGCAGGTTTGAACGAGCTTCTTTTATTTTATGTCATAGAATTGGATTAAAATCTGAACTTAGTATTATTCACAATTATCGCTTTCTGCTTATCTTGTCATATGCTATTATTCACCATTCTTTTAGTTCATTGGTATATATTTTTGCGTACTGCTATTGGATGACCTGTTACAATAATAAATACTCCCAGCTTTCAGGCCAAGCTTCTTAAGGAGTACGCACAACTGAATAAGGTTTTAAGGGGTCTTTGTTTTAAGGGAAGACTGAGGGAAGCTGTTGGGCTTTTATGGCGTACGAGATTGAAAGCAGATGCTGCAACGTATGCTCTTCTCTTGCAAGAATGCCTATTCAGGAAAGAACATAAAAGTGGGAGAAGGATCCATGCACATATGGTTGTTATTGGATATGTACCCAATGAATATCTTAAGATCAAGTTGTTGATATTGTACGCAAAATCAGGGGATTTAAGAACTGCCTATGTTCTGTTTGATAATTTACTAGAGAAAACTTTGATTTCTTGGAATGCAATGATTGCTGGATTTGTGCAAAAAGGTTGTGGAGAATTTGGACTTGACCTCTATTACAATATGATAAAGAATGGTGTATCGCCTGACCAGTACACTTTTGCATCCGTATTTAGAGCCTCTGCTTCCTTAGCCTCATTAGAGCATGGGAAGCGAGCTCATGGGGTCCTGATAAAGAGCCATATTAGGGAAAATGTTGTGGTCAGTAGTGCTCTCATGGATATGTATTTCAAATGCAGCAGTCTTACTGATGCTCATCAGGTATTTAATGAAGTTGTAAATAGAAATGTTGTTACTTGGACAAGCTTGATATCTGGATATGGCCAGCATGGAAGGGTTAATGAGGTTCTAGAATCATTTGATGAAATGATAAATGAAGGTTTTAGACCAAACTATGTTACCTTTCTTGCAGTTCTTTCTGCATGTAGCCATGGAGGCTTGGTTAATGAAGGTTGGCACTATTTCTTATCGATGAAAAGAGACTATGGAATCCAACCAAGAGGGCAGCATTATTCTGCCATGGTTGATCTATTAGGTCGTTCTGGAAAGTTGCATGAAGCTTATGAGTTTGTTCTTAACTCACCTTTTAAGGAGCACCCAGCCATATGGGGTGCTTTGCTTGGGGCCTGTCGTATTCACGGGGATATGGATCTGGTAAAGCTTGTGGCAGATAAATACCTTGAATTGGAGCCTGAAAATTCTGGAACATATGTTCTCTTGTCTAATACCTATGCCACTTTTGGTTTTTGGGAAAATTTGGCAGCACTTAGGAGGAAAATGAGGAATTCTGGGGTCATAAAGGATCCTGCTTATAGCAGGATTGAGATTCAAGGGGAGGTCCACTTCTTTTTGAAGGGTGATGTATCTCATAGACGTTCTGCGGAGATTTACGAGTTGATCAAATTAATGCCTTCCATTTTAAAGGATCCAGACTATGTTCCTGATATAATTAGCTCCTAAAATCCTATGTCTTGCCCCTTGTCCTGGTGTTATGTTGAGAAGACGAGCTGGTCCAAGGTTCTAAAGGTTCTTTATGTTTGAATCTTACTGGTAATGTGTTTGGAGAGACGTAATGAATCTGGTCACCCTGTCAATAGGTAAAGCCCATTAAGATGCTGTTGTATTCTATTTGCTTAGTCACCTGCTGCCTACATATTAATGCAAATGTGATTTGGAAAGGTTTTTAGATCTTAGGCAAACTAATATAAAACCAAATACCACAATTTAATAGCCTGGTTGATACCATGATTACCACTTTGTTTTGTTGTTTGATAATGATTCTTGTCTTGTTAACCTGTCTAACTGTCTTTATACGGCTATGCAGAAGTGTGGCTTTAGTAAAATCAAAGAAAGATGCAAGACAGGGTTGGATTCAATTGTGACACATAATGGCATGAAACTACCATGTTGGTCATTCGAAAATTTATCTTCTTCATTCAGCCAAAAAACTGCTCCACAATGCCCTATGATGAGGTCTGTCATATGCCAGCATCAAAATTTGATGCCTTTTGTCAGGCATGATGACTGCATTTCATTTTAAGGTTTGTATCTGGCTTTTCTTTGTACCATTCTCTCGAGTGTCCTCAGTCTTAAGGGTGGCGTATGCCATTGATGGAGCTCAATTCTTTGAAGACCCTTTATAACTCATCATGGTAAAACTGTGATGGCGAATGAGGAATTTATTTGATTGAGATACTATTGTTTTCAGGGTGCAAGTATAATCATTACTGGTTTTACTTATATTGTTGACCCACGCTTATGGTTTAATCCAACCAGTTCTTGCTCCGCAAAAGGAGCTTGGGATCTGTGCTTGATGTCATACCTCTTACTGGTTTTAGAGTTGAAAAAACTAGGAGAAAAAAGTGTTAAAACTTTTAAAAGAATGTAATTCTGAACTAATTTATTTATCCCTTACTTACCCTCCTCCTCTGTTTATATTTATTTTCATCGTTGTAATCAAATAGCATCAATATGAAGAAAATAAAGTTCACGTCTTTATAATTTTTTTTTTATGACGAAAAAAAGAGGTGTTAATATCTAAAGCAAGGGGGAATGAAGAATTGAATGTATGTCTCATGGCCAGTCCCAAGAGGTAAAAGCAGCGACGCCGCTCCACAAGGCGATGGAATATGAGACAGCCCATCAACGGAGGAACTCCCCGGAGGGACGACCGTCAACATCGACGGGCGTTTTTCTGTGACGTTATCTTCGGGATTTACAAACAAAATACGGTTTGCCCCGCCTCATAGATAAGGATTTGAAATCCCCCGTCACATTTAGATTAAACACCAAAAACCCAAAACGAGAAAAGAAAAAAGCAAATAAATTTATACAAACCAAACGCATACTGAAAAATAAGGTGATTTCCCACTGATCACATACTGTAGAAACAAGCCTAAGGTGTAAGAAGGAATAGAAGAGATGAGGAAGCGGGGTCGTGGTGTGTATTTATAGCGCTAGTAATGACGGTCAGTGGGCGCAGCTCTAATTGATGCGTGCTCCGCTAGGGCTTCCTATATTACACAATGAAGGCTCAAATTACAAATGGCCCAGCCTCGGAATTTTAACCAACAAAAGCCCCACTATATTGTGATATTTGCAAATCTAATCTAAATTGTCGAAAAAGACCATGAGATGAGACTGCTAAACGTGCCACCCCTCTGGTGCGAAAGCCAAGAAGATTTAAATAAAAATATAGGTTCAAAAAATGAGTTTAGATAAAAAAATAAGACTTGTTTTTTAAATGATTTAGGTTTCGGGTAAAATTTTTTTGCCCGAGTTCGGCCCAACGCGAATAACATAACTATACTTTTTTTCAATTTATTAGGAAATATTTATTTTACTATTTTTAGTGTATTTCCTATATTATATTCTTTGAATTTATTTATATATAAAAAAACAATTATTACAATCGGGCCAGGTTAGGTTCGAATTAGTATTTTTAACATGGGCCAGGCTTGGCAAAATTTTAAGTCTATTTTTAGTACCTTGCCTGGGCCTAAAATTTTGTATCTGCCCAATTCGAACCTGACCTGACCCATCTAGCTAAAACTAATAAAATGATAATAACTTGGAAAGGGAAATGATATTAGTTGTAAGGTTGAGCCGTAATGAAAATTGAAAAAAGAAATGAGTTCGGTCTATTTATCTTTAGGTTAATTGATATATTTGTTATTGTACTAATAAAAAAGATATGAGTTTGAATGCACTTAAGTACATCTTTTTTTCTCTGATTTAAGAGTTTAAAAGAATTTATAGATGGAAATATGCATTATATAAATTAAATAGTAAATTACACCAACAATCACTCAACTTTGGGGTAGCTGACAAATCAATCACCTTGGTTTCATTTCAGTCACTCAACTTTAGAAAAATAATAAAATAGTCACTAACGTTATCAAAAAGTGACAAATCAGTCACTTATTAACATATTTCGTTACTGCCTTAACGGGACCATTGATGTGGCAAGTTAACTAGCTGATGTGGCCAAATAACTTGCCATATTGGACAAGTAGTCAAAGGGTCGAAAATAAAATAGAAAATGGTTGATTAAGGGTAAAAAGAAAAATAAGAGAAATGGAGAAGAAGAAGAGGAGAAGAAAGGAAAATGGAAGGAGCTAATCTCCATTGCAAAAACAAACCATTGAACATGAAGCTGTTTTTGCAAGAAAAAACCACGTTGGACAAGCATCCTTTGAATAAGTCCTTTGAATAACCTAGAGCTTATCTCCATCAATTTGTGAAAGAGTAGAAAAATACATGCAAACAAAACATACATGTGGTTAAAAAAGCAACTGTAAGAAAAATAAGAAAAAAAAAAACTTGATTTGTTGGCTGAATAAGTCATTTCTTGCTTGTTTCTTCTAATGGTCTTTTGTGGACATGGACTTAACCAAACTTTCCTTCTTACTTTCGTTATTGGTAATGATTGGCATCGACTCCTCAGATATGGCAGCTGGGGCAAAAGATACAGAGTTAGATGGTAGGTTTTCATCCAAGTTAGTTGCTAGAACCACCTTGGAATGTTTAGCTGCATTTGATAACAACTTAGATGTTAAAGATCCAGTTCTAGGTTTTGGTTTGTAACACCCCAAATCCGGTCTAGACGTTATGGCCGAATTCGGAGGTGTCACATGAAATGGGTTGAAAACTGTTGTCGTTAAGTTCAAATCTTTCCAGTTCATTAGCCTTTATCGCTCTTATTAATTTCAAAGTTCTCTTTCATTTGGTCACTTAGAGATAAAACGTGTTTTTAGTGGAAGCTTACAAAATCGTTAAGTTTAGGAAAAACCATTCAATATTTTTAAAAAATAATTTTTTAGATAAAAACCGTCATAGTGAAAGGTAAGTTAAATCCAAAAACCCCAAAACCAAAGTCTAACAGTTTAAAACAGTCCAGAGAGTCCCAGAAAATACCACTCTCAAATCATAACGCCAAACTTAAATAAACACTAAAATAAGTAACACAATATTGGCGAGTGGTTTAAAACACCCACCTAGCCTTACACACCATGTAGTACCGATGCGACACATAACAGATATAACACAGCCATGCTGCCAGATAATAGAAAAAATTACTTTTCAGAACACTTCTTCCAAAATACATCATATCCCAACCTAATAACAATAACAGAACATACATATAGAAGTAACAGACAAATCATGCTTAACATGCTTTGCAAACAGATATCAGATATACATACATAGGCATGCTCATAACCATGTTTCAGTCTAACAGATCACTTAATTTTAGGGTTAGATAACATTTACAAACCCTACGATAGGTCCATAGTCGATTAGGACGACCTGTGCGACCCTGCGGAAAATTTCAGTATAATGGGCCCACACGCCTATGTGGGTTGCCTGTGTAGGCCCACACGCCCAGATTGGCCTAGCCTGTGTGGATCATACGGCCTGACCCAATTATCACATGCCCGTGTGGCGTGCCCGTGTAGGCTCACACGCCCAATTTGGTCTAGCCTGTGTGGCCCACATGGCCACACTCTAGCTATCACACGATCGTGTCTTATGCACAGCCTGGCCTTCATTGATCACACGGCCTACCACACGGCCTACTACACGGCCTACCACACGACCTACTACACGGCCATGTGGCGTCGACAGTGAGATTTTTTGGCTTTTGTCGAATCTCATTTTTCTGAGTTTCGGGTACACACCTGGTATTGTTTTGACGCTACAGCAACCACGAACCCTCCAGAACCTAAAAATCAACAAACCAACGCTCAATTTCAGTAACACCTTCGAAACTCTAACGAAAATATTCCTCAAACAAAATCTCACAGCATGCAACCACGCAACTGTATACTTACTGGTAACGAAAAGGAATCCCTAATGTTTAAATCACTGCAGGAGCACCAACAGATTCTTTTTTTCCACCTAACCGAGAACAACAAATCAAACCTTTATCAACACTTGGGTGAAAAGCGTTAAAATTAAAGAAAACGGAACTTACCCAATGAACATGGTTAGTATTGTACAAAACGAATGATATAGATTCAAAAATAAATCAAAGATGTGGGATAGGAAGTGACAGAATTTTTGGCAAAGGGGGAAAGAGAGGAAACGTCAGTTTTTTTCCTGACAACAGGGAAATTTTGAAAAAAAAACATCCAACTGTCCCCAAATCCCCTAATTTGAATCCCACTAACACACTACTCAACCTCCTTAGAATTCTTTTTTAACCAAAACTCTCTCAATCAAATGAACAAAAATATACTCCCACACTCACACAGGGATTTGAACACAGGACCTCCAACACAACAACCCCTTACCACTCGAACCAGCATGCTCATTTTGATATGGTTTTACAAATAATATAATATAAGCCCACTGAGCAAGTATAAGGCTTAACTCAGAAAAATACCAAAATTTACCAAAAGCAAAGCTTGAACTTGGGACCTCTCACACGCACCCTGAACACTTACCCACTGAAGTAGACAGATATTTGTGTTAAGATTTCACAGAAATAAAAATGATAATTTTGGGACGTTACATGGTTGTTGTACAGTGCTCCCCTGACAAGCATCTAAATCCCTTTGAGCCTGAGGTAAGTTAATCTCGCAAGCTGGAATTGAAGGTTTGAAGGACCTAACCTTTTCAACAGTAGGTTAGATACTTAACAATGAGGAATCTGCAACCTGTTCTCCAAGAGAAATAGTGGCTGACTTAACCTTAACATGTATCGAACCACTATTCTTTAAAGCCCAAAAAGTTGAACTTTTTTATTTTTAATTGATATAGATGATGATTGAAAATACAGTTGACATAAAAAGTGAGAAAAGGTTTGGGGGAGAAATAATAATAAAATAACACAATGAATTTGAGTTTAGAAGGAGTTAAATGGGAAGCGGAGTTGAATCAACACAAACTAGAGACCGAAGCTTCAAAAATTAGATGAGAGAAAGTTGATTTTAGAATGGAGGATGAATGTGGGGGGATAGGTGTGACGATTCGTTACCTTTAGAGTTTGGAGGATTCACTTGCAAAGATGCAATATGGGATTGATTTGAAAACTGGAGGCATCTCCATATTTTCTCTTTTTTTTCTCCTCCTTTTTTTCTTCTTCTACTACATAAACCCTAAATTGGTGCTAAAGGGGCTATTAAAATTGGTGCTAATTGACTAGCTAGACGATTAATGCCACCAAACAATCTACCATCTGCCATGTCACTTTGCCCTTACGTCTGTAACGGAAAATAGTTAAATGGACTGTTTGTTATTTTCTTAAAGTTGAGTGACTGAAATGAAATCAAAGTGATTGATTAGTCAGCTACCCCAAAATTGAGTGACGGTGTAATTTACCCTAAATTAAAATATTTGAATTTACACAATTCTCAATTGAATCTTGGAATAAGAGTAATATAATTGACACATTGTGGCTAAGAGTGGAATTTGACCTCTTTCATATTTTAAACGGATGTTGTAAGTCTATGAAAGCTAGATCAGATATATACCTTTTTAACTAAATTTTTTTCACTAATATTTTCAAATACATTATCATTGTTATTAGGTTAAGGTGTTAAAGCAGCTTCTAACTTTTCTAAAAGAAAAAATCAATTAGTTTTGACAAAAAAATTTGTAATCAAATCAACTCTCGAACATTAAGATTTTTATCAAATAATTTTTTGGCTTAATTACAATTTTGGCCACTAACGTTTGCATATTTTGTAAAAATGGCCCTAATTATATATATTTTTAGTCTTTTTTAGCCATCAGCTTTTGTTTTTTTTTTTTAACTTCTTTTTCTAATATATTTAATGAATGTACCATTAAAAAAATTAACGGGGATGATGTGGAATTTTGTATGTGGAATATTTTTAATGAGATGTAATTTATTACTTAAATAACCCTATAAGATAATTACATATAGAAAATAATAAAATAAATAATAAATGAAATTTTAAAAAAAAAACTCTTAATTTAAAGAAAATAAACGTAATTATCTAAAAAAAATTAACTTCGTAGAAAAACCTCTCAATAAACAAATGTATGAAAGATTGAAACCTTTTGAAAAAAGAAAGAAAGATTAAAACCTTAATTTTATTCATTAACTCTGTTAGAAAGAGTAGTTTGAAAAAAAATCAAAGGTTGATGGCAAAAAAAAGACTCAAACAAGAAATTAGGGCTATTTTAACAAAATATGCAAACATTCATCCCTCTTAACTTTACATTTTCCAATCAAACAAGATTCATTTGCTTTAAGTTTCGTTCATCCCTTAGGTGGGTACTCTCAGAAGATTTGTTTAAACATACCATATGGTGTTCCCTTCTTCTTCTTCTTCTTTTATACAATAATAGGGGTGGAGGATGGGTTAACACAATTCGAACCCATGTCTAGCGGGTGTCTGACAAAGGCTTTAACTATTGCTGCATACAAATCAAAATGGTTGTCCCCTTTCTTTGTTAAAAGCATCTTCAGTTGCTTTGGCTAACGCTAATCTTTTCACTAGTATTATATCCGAGTTGTATTTAGTGCAATATTTTTTTTTTCAATTCCTATGCTTCCAAATGTGCAAACAAATTACACCAAATAAGATACTCCAATTAACTCATTTATACTTTGATTACTCCTTTCTTGCAAATTCTCAATCAACCTAAGTTTAAAGGGTAAAGAATAGAACCTTTGCTATTGCTATAGAGGTACAATACGAATCCATATCTTATACGTGTTGGGAAATGTGCCCATATTGTAGTAAACATGAAATTGTTTTCTATGTATTTGAACAATGGATAAATAAATGAAGTTAATTTCACATTTCACTATTATATCTTTTGAGTTTCTGTCTTTCATGTTTTGCATACTTAGCGAAATTGTTACAAGAAAATATTAGCTCATTGATTGTCTAAGTTCAAGCTGATGATAAGTGGCATTGTAAGAATGTTTACATTGCAAGAAAGATAACTTACTTCAGTAGATAATCTAAATGATTCCGTAATCCCATAAAAGAATCAAAATGAGTATTTGATTCAAATACATAAAAGGATTATTATGTCACCTACAATTCCAATTAGGGACATGACTAGTCTTGGTTATCGAAGCAGTTGACTCCACGGGTAGAGACATAAATATACTTATTGGAAGAATGATACATTTCTGAATCCATTTGTGAATTAATTCACTTGTGATGTTAATGGTGTGGCTTACCTAAATCTTGAGCTAGTCACCAGCCATGCGTATGAAACTCATGTGCTTTGATATAAGTGGAGGCTTATGCTCTAAAAATGATCGAGCTGATAGCCGGCATGTTAGGTACATGACTTGTGTATGACATGAATTTACTAGAAATAATGGAATTCATAGCTCGATTAAGGAGTTAATAATATTTTCTTATTGACATTATGTAGATTGATAAATATGGAACGTGATCATGTGTTGCTTGTTCTCGAACGAGTAATTTATCACAGTCATTATTTGACAGTGATCATATTAATTATTAAGAAGACACAATGGTGTCAATGAGATAAAATAAGATTGTATTGAGTGAACGAATTTAACTCAAAGGAATCAAGGATATCATATGAGGGTAACGTACACATGGAGAGATTATTGGACAAAGCAGTTGGATGAATTGCTTCGTAAAGAATATATATTAAGGAGTTTTCAATCATGGTACTTCTTGTGGACTGACTCCATGATTAAGTAAATTGTGAATTATAAGAACGATGCTTCTGGACATAATTGAAATTGCTCGAGCTTAATTGTATATGTCTGATTGGTCCCTTCGCTAGCTCAACAAAAGCTCGATCAGACTGCATTTGAATCCGAAGAAAATTTTATAGCTATGGAAATAATTTAATTGAGTTGATTTATTCGATGTGGAATTAAATTAGGTGGTTGTGTGAATTTTTAAATTAGAGAATTTGATTAAAGAATTTTCTTGAAAAATTAATTTGGAAAATCTTAGTGATTTTTGGGAAAATTAATTTTGATCAAGTAAAATTAAATTAATCAAATTAATTAAAATAAATATGATATTTCTTGAATTTAATTTTCAACTCAAAGAATTGGCCCGATGGGTAATTGAACTTGAAAATTTGACCTGAGATAAAAAATTGAACCCGAGAACCAAAATCCAAAACCAAAATCCAAAAACTGGTTGAATTGGGCCCTATGTATAAAGCTAAGCTGATGGTCCAACCTGTGGCTGTATTGGACCAGTCGGGCCATTATTGGCCTTGACTGAACTGGCCAGACCCATTCGGGCAAAACGACGACGATTCGAGTTGTTAGGGGAGTCACACTAGAGATGGCATTGTCGGGCACGGCGGCTGCGACAGCGACATTCCGGCTGCCGGGAGCGATGGTTTTTTGGTGGTAGAGTAGTGAAAAAATTAGACTCCTAGTGGGACTCTACCGGGTAACTTGATTTCAAATTAACATTTTTCAAATATAATAATATTTTAATGAATTTAATAATTAATTTAATAATTATCTAGATAGTATTTGATTAATTTAATATGAATATGAGATATTACATTTAATTTAATATTTATATGGATAATATTTTATTAATTTAAAATTGATGTGATTCATTCTAATCCTAGTTGAACTCTCTTTAAACTCTTCCTATAAAGAGCACGAGTCATTATTCTCACACACTTGAATTCAAGAAAAGTTTTAAAGAGAAAATTCTCTGAAAAATTATTTTAAAAAAATTCTAGAGATATTCTTGTTATTTAGAACTTGACCTAAGAAGTTTAGAGAAATTATGAAATTGTCCCACTAGTAAATTTGTGAAAAATTTTCTGATTCGAAGCAAACCCACACTTGGCAGATGTGAGCTTGAGGATAGCAGAGAAGACTACTCGGTCGAAGTGTTCATCCTAAACGAATCATAACGATACAATTTTGATTAAGTGTTTATTACTTTAGATAACACAACCAAGTTCTTGTTTTTGAAAAAAGTTTTAGAACTCTGGTTTTCCTTTAAACTTATTTTTCGTTGCATTTTTCGAACCCGATTTTCCAACAATACACTCTTTGTCAACTTTTCATGCATGGAGTTTAAGTTTGTTTCTTAGGTCATCCCACACAACTGACAACATCCTCATCTAACATACACCACAAGTAACATTCCTTATTTGTTAGAAGACTATTATGTAGTAGAAGCCAAAGAAATGAGCAAATTCGTAGTAGCCCTTTAAAGCTCAAATGGTTTTCCATGCTTCATCTTTTGTTAACCAATTTCCCGTGTATGTTTTTGTAAGCATCTGACATCGAAATTAGATTAAGTTTCAACCATCTCCACACGCAATGGTCTAAGCCTGCATAGGGTATAGCTGAGCAAATAATACAAACTTTAGAACACTCTAAAAAGAAAGATACCTAGCGAACAACTAACATTTACAATTACTTACTTCATCAGTCATGTCTCAAACTCTACGACAATCTAGAATCCCATCAAGATCAAGTCTAGGCTGCCACAAAGGGACAACATTAAGAATCCAATTATTCGACAAAAATTGTTCATGTAACCATTTCCCAAGGACCAACAAAAGACTGTTTTTAGATCATCCTAAGTTTTTGAGATAGAACGCCAAATGTAGGAGCAATTTGACCGTTCAATATTCTTAAGGTACCTCTCTTCAACATTATACTTTAATCACAACATCCTTACCCAATAAGTCAATTGGTTTGATATTAATTGGAACCCAATTTAAAGAGAAATAACAAATTTTGATCTCTTACATGTCTCAACCAAAGGTTGCCATTGTCCATTAGCATGCAACACTATTCTCAACCAATTAGAGTTGTTTCGCCTCTCTTCTGTAGAGCCCCAAATAAATATTCTGACAATTTTTTCTAATTTTAGACATATTCTTTTGGGTATAAGAGCATATTGCATAAGTAATTAGGTATCAAAAATAGAACTAATTTAGCAAGTGTCACTCTACCTGCCATAGACAATTGACGAGCATCCCATCAATAAAGGCGTACTTGAATTTTCTCAATAATGAACCGATAATTCTTGAAACATCCCACACCCGATCCAGTCACCGGATCCAAATGTGTGATGTCACATTATGTTGCCAAAGCAACTCAAGCTAACTTACTTCTTTTATCATATCATTTAAAGCATAATTATCATTCATATCAAAACAATCATTCAATTCAATCACAATCTTACATTCATAGTGTGTAGTAATTTAATTCATCGAGTTACTAGGTGATACTAAGTTAATTTAGAAGTTGGAACTCGAATCCAAATTCAATTATCAAGTTTCAATGTTGTGTCTCGAGACAGGGGACTTCTTGTCTCGAGACAGGCTTCCATTTGTTTTAGGTATTTTTGCTTCGAAGTTAAACTGTCTTGAGACATTAGAAATTGTGTCTCGAGGCAAGGTCTCTTATGTCTCGAGGCTGGGTTTTATGACTAGCCTCCCCTATTTTCATACTTTAGCTTCAATGTTTGAATGTCTCGAGACAAGACAAGTTCTTGTCTTGAGACCTGGAGCAGGGCAAAACTAATTTAGCTTCAAAGTTAACTTGTCTTGAGATAAAACTACTTGTCTCGAGGCTTAAGTAAAATTGTCTTCAGATTAACTTGCCAAGTCTCGAGACACAAAACATTTAAGTTGAAATATAAGGTAAATTTTATTCTTATGGTCTTGAGACTTAATAGTAAAATAGCCCTAAATGCATATTTTTAACAATGGTCTTTGCCAAGATCTAGTATCTGGCTGAACATAAACTAACAGGGTAGAACTTCGTAATAGACTTTGGACCTATAACTTTCAAAATCAAACAATCAACATACTGTTAAGAGCTAGATCCATCAGTTCAACCCAATAAATTTCTTCAACAAATTACAAACAAAGCTTCCAACGATCTCTCACTGACTCTGAAAAAACTTAGCATGTAAACCATCCTTATTCGATGCAAAGGAGGCATATCAAAAAGTGCCTTAAAAATCTCATCATTAGAACTTATTAGTGAAATCATCATATAGTTTCATAAACTTGCCTCTAATAGGAAACATCCACTAATTACCCTTTCACACGTGTAGAGATTTGAAAGAAAAAAAAAAAGAAAAGAAAAACAAATTTCAGTCTTTCTTCATCAAAACACCATTCTCCATCTTCCAATTTTAGTGCCTCAGTTCTGATTGCTCTTTTTCTTGCCATCATTCTACTATAATAATACTTAGTATTACGATCACCATTCATTAACAATTTGCACCTACGCTTTTGCTGCTAGAATATTTCTTCATAACCTACAACCTCTTCAAGTTCCTCTCTTAGTAATATAAATAATACTAGTTTTTTACTCTCTGTGATGTATAAGCTAATTGTATGTATAGATTAAAATGCATTAATTTTTTATTTTTTATAATTTTTATGAATAATATTAAAAAAACAAAGATAATATTTTTAATGAAATTGTTGAAATTAATTAATGATAATATTGCATGAAATTTAATATAAAAACTGGATATTACATAAAAAAGATAAATGTATTTTATTTTATTTTATTAAATTGTTAGAAGGAAAAAAACTACATAAATAGATAAATTAACATACAAATATTGATAAAGTACTACCCAGAGTTCAAATATTGACATGCAAATTTCAAAAATCAATATTCATTTATGTAACTTATATACTAAGATGAATGAGGAAGGAATAAAATACAAAATATTAAAATTATGAATAATAATTAAATATAAAATTTATAAAATGTTAAATGTATTTGGAGGTCTCTGTATTATAAGGATTTGATTAAATTAGTTCCTTTTTTATTAAATGGGTCAATTTAGTCCTTTACTATTAAAAAGAATTAAAAAAAGTTCAAATTGTAATAGAGTTAACATTTAATGTATCAAAAATGTCTTGAAATTATTTATTCAATTATAGTTCAATTTTAAACAAAAACTTTCATGCATAGAATGGTAAAAACTTTAAAAATATTAACTTTATTAAATGGTAAGTGTTAACTCTATTCTAATTTAGCTTTATTTGATTCTTTTTAATAGTACAAGGACTATATTGATTTATTTAATAATAAATGAACTAATTTGGTCAGGTCCTTATAATAGAGAAACCTCCATGTACATTCACAGAATTCAAAGTTAACATTTTTTTTTAAAATTAATCCGTTTATTATTAGGGCTTGAAAACCACCGGAGAAGTCCAAATCAATCCCAAACAAAATTCAAAGTAAACAAGAAAAAAAAAACAAAAAAAAAAAAACAAACCCAAAAAGCAATTGTCTTCTCCACCCAGCAAATTCCACGCTCTTATCGTGTTAAAGGTCCCCATCAATAAACGGCTAAGTCTTCTAGATTCAGCAATGAATCGCCTAGAAAAATGGAATTAGTCGAGACGGTCATCCATATTTCAAGATCTTCTCAACCCAATCGTTGCTATAAAGAAATGACTATGGAGGTCGACTGGATCGTCGATCAGAATCGACCACTTCACAACTTTCAAAGGCGCATATTCAACCCACAACAAATCTGCTTCATTTCGCAAACCCTCAACAGCCATCGCATGTGTTGCTCGATTACCTTCACGCGTAATAAATTAGATTCTGCAAGAATGAAAGTGCCTCGCCAAATTCTTCACATCCCAGGTAAAAGGTCTTGATTCCGAGTAGTCCTCACTTAATTTTTGAATATTTTGAACAATTAACCTTGAATCACTCTCGAGAATAACCTTTGTAAATCCCAAATCCAGAGTAAATTGAAGCCCATGAAGAACTACCATTGCTTCGGCAATCACTACCGAATGAGTTAGGTGATGACCCTTGAACCCCGACCCCATTATGAAACCTTCCTCATTTCTAATAATGTAGCCTGAAACTGCCCAATTTTTTGTTACAGAGATCCCTGCATCAACATTAACCTTAACCTACCCTTGCGGAGGGGGCATCCATTTAACCATGGATCTTGGCTTGGGATGCTTCAAATTCAACGCGCAACCCCGATACTCCAATCCAAAACCCCTAATGAAGGTAACAATCTCCTTTACACTCTGCATCTTATTCTCATGAACATATTTGTTGCGAGAGAACCACAGTGCCCAAATTGCAATGGCAATCTCACCTTTTCTATTACTATCTGAATTTTCCAACAACCAACTCAGCCACTCTTTAAAATTGGAATTTGTCATTGAATTCGGCCACTGAATATTTAACTTGGACCAAACTTGTGCAGCAGTCAAGCAATCCCGAACAGCATGAATAGATTACTTGCAAACCTGTCTACAGCGCAGACATTTGTTATCTGTGATCAACCTCTTAAAATGTAAGTTTTGATAGATAGGGATAAAGTTTTTCACAAATTTCCAAATTAAAATGCGAATTTTTGATGGACACATTAAACTCCATATATGTTTGAACAGCTTTTGCTCATTGACATTGATATTTGGAGGATCCAAAAGTAATTTATAACCACTTTTCACTGAGTAGATGCATGAATTTTCTTTAAACCAAACTACTTTATCTACTTGATTAGTAGTAAGAAGAGGAATACTCACAATCTGATCAGCTTCTTCCTTCACAAAAATCTAATAAATGATATCATTATTCCATCGATTAGGATTCTGCAGAATTAAATCAGACACCTAATCCATTCCAGCGACCTTATCAGTAGTAATAAGCTATTGATCATTCCCTGGCAACCAATAATCTTGCCAAATTGACACCGATGTTCCAGATCCAATCCTCCATTTCAAACTCAAACCTAGAAGACCCTTTGCACACCATATACTCTTCCATACAAGCGATGGATTTGTCCCCAGAAAAGCCTCTATAAAATTAGAACCATTAAAATACTTGGCTCTAAGAACATGCGCAATTAGTGAACGCGGATTTTCCATGACACGCCATCCCTGTTTCACTAAAAAAGCAATGTTGAATTTGGACAAATCATGGAACCCTATCCCACCCTTCTCCTTTGGCATAGACAACTCTTTCCACGCACATTAATGAAAGCCTTTTCTCCCAGCCTTCTTTTGCCACCAAAAACAGGCTATGACCGTTTCCAAATCTTTACACACAGATGACGACAACAAGAAACAATTCATGGTATACAACGGGATAGCCTGAAGCACAATTCTAATCAGAACTTTCCTTCCACCCATTGAAAGTAATCTCGAGCTCTAGCTTGATACTCTCCTAGTTAGTTTCTTTTAAGCTCCTTAAACGCCTTTTTCTTATTACGCCCCACCATTGAAGGAAGACCAAGATATTTTTCCGGGTTGTTACTCCAATCAACCCCCAAAACCCGATACACCTCATCTCTTTTATTCTGTTCAACATTTGAAGTAAGAAGATGCTCGACTTATCAAAATTGATTTCTTAGCCTAAGCATTGGGCATAAACCTCTAAAGTGTCTTTGATCGCAGAAGCTCCAAAAACTATCGCATCCCTAAAAATAAGGCTATCATCGGCAAAAAATAAATGGGTGATTCGTGGATTATGTCTATTCACCCGAAACCCATTAAGAGCACTTCTAGAAGCAGCCACTCGAAGGAGAGTCGACAGCCCTTCGCTACAAATGAGAAACAAATAGAGGCTAATAGGATCCCTTTGACGGAGACCTCTAGACGGGAAAAAAAAATTGCCCACCTCCCCATTCATAACCATAGAGTAAGACACCGATGAAACACAACGCATTACATTCTCCACCCACCTATCCGAGAAACCCATTTTTTAAAGTATAGCTTGCACAAAACCCCATTCTAACCCAGTCATATGCTTTGTTCATGTCAAGTTTTAAAGAAAATGATCCCTTTGACTCTACTCTCTTTCTCTTCATAGAGTGCGAAAGTTCATATGCTACAATGATGTTATCAGTGATAAGTCTTCCCGAGACAAAAGCACTTTGTGCTTTGTCTATGCACAAATGAAAGATCTTTTGAAGCCTATTTGCAAGCATCTTGAAATTATTTTATAGAAAATATTACAAAGACTAATAGGCCTAAATTGAGTCATATAACGAGGAGAACTGACTTTGAGAATAAAAACAATTCTTGTACTGTTAATATCAACCATATTATGGAGCCCACGCAATGTCTCAATACAGAAGTCAGCCACATCTTTACCCACAATATGCCAAAACCGCTGATAAAAAATCGCCCCCAACCCATCTTCCCCAGAAGCTTTTAAAGGGCTCATCTCTTTAAGAGCCAAACACACCTTCTCATAAGTAAAATCCTTCTCGAGATCCTCGTTCATTAGTTGAGTTATGCACAGTTCAATCCCTTCCAAAATAACTTAGATCACCCACACCTTTAGATGAAAATAACGAGTTAAAATAATTAGTGGCCAGCTCTAATAAATCTGCATTGCTCTCATAAATATTACCCTCATTATCCACCAACTCCTCCACCCTATTCCTCCGCCTACGATCTGTTGCTATTTGTTGGAAAAAATAGTATTCCTATCCCCATTCTTCAACCAATTCGCTCTCACTCTCTGCTCCCAATAAAGCTCCTCTCTATCGGCCTCCACATTAAGTGCTAGCTTGGTCTCCACTAATGCCCCCAAAACATCATACGTGGGAATAGCTTCATTTAAATTAATCAACTGTTTTTCCAACTCTTTCCTCGTAAGAGACTTCTGCTTCTTAATTTTCTGGAACCATCCCTCGAGGCCCACTCCCATTGTCTTAACCTTGTTTGGAACATCCCCCAAACTCTTAGCCCAAATCCTACTAACCTCCCTTTCACACGATTCCTCCATAAGCCACGTAGCTTCAAATTTGAAATGCCACTGCTTTGGATGTTGGTTTCCAACAATCGAATTCAGCAACAAAGGACAATGATCCGAAAACGCATGTGGCAAATGAGATAACTTAAAATTGGGGAATAAATCCCACCACGTAGGATTCGCAATACCTCTATCAAGGCGTTGCCGAATATTATTGATACTCGTACGACCTTTTTCCCAAGTAAACCACTGTTTATTGTAGCCAATATCAGTAATAGAACAATCCTACATAACTTCTCGAAATTGACACATTTGCCTTTCCCTTCTTGGAAGGCCCCCTTTGTTTTCAGTTAAAAAAACAATTTCATTATAGTCCCCTATAACAACCCAAGGAATATTCGGGGAGTCATTCAATGTGCGTAACAAATTCCAAGAAGCTTCATGCATATTCTCCTTTGGTGCTCCATTAAACCCCGTACATCTCCAAGTTTTCCCCTCCGAATCTTCTTCAATCATAACATCGATGTGCCTTCTTGGAAAGGATCGAAGAGTAATCTTGCAATCACTACTCCATCCTAAAGATAAACCCCCGCTTCTACGATCCAAATTCACATCGATTCCATTTGAAAAACCACACTTGCGCCTGACTTTCTCCATCCTACAACCCTGCAGCTTTGTTTCAATTAACATTTTTAAATTAACGTTTTAACTATATCCAAAATAGAAAAAGACTTATAATTAATATTGGTTTCAATTATAGTAGGGAATAATTTTGTATATAATCAAAATTAAATTTATTTGTTCAATAAATATTTCAAAGAATTTATTATCTACAATATATATAAGCAATTAATTATTTTTTAAAATTAAAAATATGCAAAAATAATTTTTATACTTTTTAATACCATTTAATTTTTAAATAAAATTTATATATTTTTTAATTTTTTAAAATTTAAAAATTTAATTAATTGTTGATATGGCATCTATGTAACAATTCACATGTATGTCACATCAGCAAAGTTAACGAATGTTAACTTTTCCATCCATTTTAAGGTAATTTGACAAATAATGTAAATTTAAGAGCTAAAAAAGATAATAAAAAAATAAATGGAGGGCTAAAATTGACTCTCTTTTTTTTTTGTGTGTGTAAAGTTGGAGAGTCTAAATAAGTTTTTATGCCGTGAAAAATGTGGGATAACATTTGCAAACTGAGGCGACTGAGAAACTAGTTTGTTGTGAGCTGAATATACAATGTAACTAGCCATATATATGATACAGACGGTCCATAGGGACAGATACTAGCAACATAATATTCCACACAAAGTCAATGATGAAAAGAAAGAGTTAGCCTTAGCCGGCATGTACGTATTTGCTCCATCCATCCGTCCCCCTAGTTAACAATGATGCATCAGGTACAGACAATACCCTAATTAAATACAAGGTCCAAATGATCTGCATGTTCTTTTTTCTTTTTTCAGTAAAAGATGATCTGCATGTTAGTGATTATTTGATTAAAATGCTTTAACTTGAATAGTTTTTATCAAAGGACTGAAGATTTGCAGCAGCTTCTAAGATTTAAGATTATGCAGCTTCGCAGTTACTTTTTGGTAATGTTGGTCACTGTAAGTGATGATGACTTTTTAAATCTGCAATTCCACAAAAAAAAAAAAGTAATTATATATGTTTACTTTCTCGCTATATGTGCGAGTGGAGGGGATATATATCAAAACATGGACAAGGCTACAATATATATAATATACATGGCCACTTTGAAGGCAAACCCTTATTAATTAGTGCAAAATATAGGTATATATATGGTTATGTAAAATAGGAATATAGATCAACTGCACGCCTTGTCTATGAAGCCCATATTCCTTTTCAATCCACTCACTCAGCAGGCGCAGTACATCGTCTTCCAAATATCGATGTTCCAAGTGTAATATTATATAATAGAGAGAGTGGGGGAGGGTGGAGGTGAGGGGCACTACCGGTTCCACTGCATAGATGAAGCATCCAAATCCCAAACACTGTTGGCATCTGCAGCTTTCATCTGTGCATGCCATTCCCTTCCAACAACTTCAAGACAAAACATATCTTGAATGAGAGAGAGAGAATGTCTGTCTGCCTGTCTGTCTTTGTCACACATTACTGTTCCATCAAAGCATTATATAGGAGCTCCTAAGATTGTTCCCTATTCTATGATTCTATCCCTTGTCCTTTACCCCTTACTCTCACCGTCCCCTCTTCCACTTCTCCTAATCTCTTTCTCCTAACCACATCTTTATATTGGATAATCGCGATAGATTTTGATTAAATTCTAAATTTAGAAGAGTCAAACTTTTCAATAAGATAAAACTCTTCCAAAATTATTGTTTTCTATTCACAAAATTTAAACTCAAAATTTTATTTAAAATATATTAAGGTTTTATTTAGTATTACTTTTCAAAAGTACTTGGTGAAAAGCAGTTTGCAAGTAAGAAGCAATAAACAAATAACTTTTTAAGTCAAAAATATTTTTGCAAAATACTTTTGAACCTAAAAGTACAAACAATTTTTTTTAGCTTTTGCTATTAACAAAGGTGCTTTTAGACCAAATAACAATTTTAACTCTTATAATATATTTTATATAATATTTATATTTTGTATGTAATTATTTTTCTATTAAAATTTATTTTATTATATTTTTAAATTTTTATTGGTTATATTTTATTATTTAAAATATAGTTTATATATTCGAATTAAATTTTATGAATAATTAAAATTATTTTTTTAAAAATGTTTAAAATTTATATTTCATATATTAAAATATTAAGAACAAATTATAATAAATTATTTTTAATATTCTTACTAATTTAAATATTATTTAAATGTATATTTATTACTTAATGACATCACGTCTAAAATAGATATTTTATTTCTCAAAACATTTTTTGATTACACTCAAATTTTAAACCAAACTTTTCAAAGTTCCACGTTACTTTTTAAAAACTATTAATTAAAGCTTTTAAAAGAAGGAATTTGATGTAGTGGAATTGTTTATGGAAAAACCCCACTAAGAAGGGCCACCACCATCCCACGGTCTCTCCAAAGCTAAAAAGAAGCATTGGATTGGGGGCAAGGTAGCTTGGTGACAGAGAGCATCCCCAATCTATTAAATTCCTCCAAACATACCCTTCCAAATTCCAATCCATATATCCATGTGCCACTTTCAACATTCTTTTGGACTCTTTTTCTCCTTTAAACGTTAATTTTGCCTCTCTTCACTTGCACTAACCAAAGTACTACTACCCCTAAGATTGCCCATATAACCTTTTCCTTTTGGAATTTTGCCCCTTAGCTACCGATTCTATTCCTTTTCTAAAAATCATTTTAGAATTTCATCGAACAACTAAAACTGCATGCCTTAAACTAATTCAAGCAAAAGCTACTGGGGACACATGCTACCAACATCCTATAAATACACGTAAACCCTTTAAACGTCTCCTTAGGCATTGTTGGTTGCAAAATGGGAAGGGAAAGCATGAATGATCCAATCGTAACCCAATCATCGATTGCGCTGCTGCAAGAGAGGTTTAGGCAGTTGGAGAGGATGAAAGAGATGAGAGAAGAGAGGGAACTGCTAAGAAAGCTGGCGGAGCCTAAACAATGCAACAACCCCACTTGTTATGAGCCATCAGGGCTGCTGTTCTTTCACTTGTTGACCACACCAAGACCAAGGTCACCACCATCACCACCACCTCGTCAAGTACCTAACATGTCATCACTCTGGTCTGGTTTACAGTCGAGAGGCAATTGGCCTCCACCTCCAAGTTCTACTTTTGGGTGCATGGAGACCCCACTTTTTGGTTTGTTGCCAACAACAACAGTCACAGGGAAACCTTCGCCCACTTTGCATGTCTCTCTCAACAAATCCCAAGATTCGGATTACAATGACGATATTGATACCTCTCTTCATCTGTAGCCAATGATATATATATATATTAACCAGTAATATTTAGTGAAAGAGTTGGATTATATATAGTAGCAATTCATATCTTCCATCGGGTATATTTTATTAATTTTCCTTCATGTTCTCTCTTATATATAAATATAAAAAAGCTGAAATTCCCAAATTTTGATCTCTTGATAATTAAGTTGCAAGGCTAAAAAGCAATAATAATTTCTAACAAACCTAGAAGAGTGCTATTCATTCAAAAACTAGTATATATGATAGTGCTATTACTCTTTACCAATTATGTACTATAACAAAAATTATTAAGCTTCTAATAACTATTGCATCTACTTGTTGATGTATATATACATTTGGTGATTTCACATTTTATGAATTCCAGAATAGATACCATCTATAACTAAGTATATTCATTACCCAAACAAGGAGGGAGGATAAGGATGAATATTGGCTAGTAATTGTTTACATTTTTAATGAATTATTTAATTTATTCTTTTAAGTACGAGTTTAAAGAAATTTTAAATGAACCGACATATTTTTTGTTGTTGGTTATATTATGATTTTATTATTTATTAAGATATAAATATTTTTTTAAAAATTTATTATTTTTGTTTTAAATATCACATTTTATTTTTTATATACTAAATTTATATTTCATATAAAATTTTATAAATGATACATTTTTATAATTCAATATAATATATTATACGTATATTATTCAAACATTTATTATGGTTAATTTATTGATTATGAAAAAAGGAAAAAAATTTAACGAGTACATAAATTGTACATTTAATAATGAATACAAAACTTTATTATTACAACATTTGAATTATTAAAATAATATATATTTTAATTATACTTATTAGTTTTTAAGTAATTATACTTATTAATTATTATGAATAATGTTCGTTTACATAAGGAAAATTATTTTGTTTAATAAATTACGAAATTTCAACACATAAAAAACATATGCTACATATGCTATACTAAAATTTAGTTTAAATATTACTTTAATTAATTATCTATATTCTATACACCGTCAATGAGTTAGATAATAATTTATCATTAAATATTTTTTTTTAAAATAAGTTCACCTAATTTTATTTTTAAAAATATGGTATAATTTGACTCACTAAATGTTAATATTGTTGGAACATTTTCAACAATATTTATAGTGTTTCAGTAACTATAAATGAAAGGATATAATTAATTAAAAGTTATATCTTTTGGTTATTGGTTTAGAGTTATATCACTTGATTTTTGACAAAGAATTATAATTATTCAAAAAATATTACTTAAATAGTTATGATATTAGATGAATAATTAGGTCTCTTTTAAAGATATTATTATTCAAAAAAGCCACCTATTGAAAGATATCTCTACGAACAGTCATGAAAATTCCTACAAATAGGAATGAGATTTCATTTGGAAATCATACTAATAAGTTCTAAAAATTCTCTATCTTTACTCCATCTTCTAATATTATTAGATTGTTCTATAAAGAATTACTACAAAAATTCTTTATAGAAATTGATTTTCTTGTTATACATTGCTCAGGGCTTAGTGGACTATTTAATTTCGTCAGTGCAAAACGCAAACAGCCATCGGACTTCATTGTATCCTCGAGATTCATTTGCTTGAAACTCATTTGCACATCGAGTATAGGTGGGAGGAAATAGAACCTTAAAGATAGTGGCTTGATACACACCTTGGAGCCTTGTCTTATTTCTTCGTTTTCTATTCGTGTTGCTTGTGTTTCGTTCACGTGTTCGAGTTTTTTCTCATTGAAGTTTTGTAATGACAATTTTAAGGTTCCATTTTTCATGATGACTACTACAACACATGAAAGTGGAACACTAAGGGAGTTGGCTTCCAACTTTGTCAAACTTGATCAGTTTGATGGTGGCAATTTTCGAAGATGGCAGAAAAAGATGCAATTCTTATTATTAACTTTGAAGATTGCATATGTTTTGGATACTCCAAGTGCAAAAGGGAATGAAAATGAATCTGTTGCTGCAACCCAAGAAAAGGAAAAAATGGGACAATGCTGATTACATGTGCATAGGCCACATATCAAATGGTTTATCGATGGTTTGTTCGACACCTACCAAAATGAGGTCATTGCTAATGAACTATGGGACAAATTGGAGATAAGATACATGATCAAAAATGCTACAAGTAAGAAATTTCTTGCTAGTCATCTCAATAATTATCAAATGATTGATGGTAGTTCTGTTATGGAATAATTTCGTGATATTGAACAATGTTGACTCAGTTTAAGCAACATGATATGAAAATGGATGAAATGATTGCTGTATCCTCTATAATAGATTAACTTCCTCCATCTTGGAAAGACTTTAGATAAAACATAAGAAAGAGGAAATATCTCTTGAGGCTTTGGCAAATCATCTTGGTATTAAAGAAGAATATCAAAAACAATATCAGAACCTAGATTCTGAAAATGCCAAAGTGCATGTTACGGAGCAAGTACAAACTACTAAACCATCCAATAGAAAGTTCATACAGGCTGCCAGAGCATTTAAGTTCAAAAAGAAACTAAAAGGCTCATGTTACCATTGTGGCAAGCCAAGACATTTCAAGAATGAATGTCGAGTCTTAAAGAAAATATCTTCTTTTAAGGCTGATAATAATAAAAAGTTCATTGCCATGATTTTTGAAATTAATATGGTACAATATGGTAATGCATGGTAGATTAATACTGGAGCAACCAAACATGTGTGCAAAGATAAAATCATGTTCACAAAGTTCACACAATGTGAATATGGAAATGACTTGTACATGGGAAATTCTTCCACTGCAGCAATCAAAGGCAAAGGGTTTGTTGAACTACAATTCACTTTTGGAAAGGTTTTAACCTTGAATGATGTATACTATGTACCAGAAGTTAGGAAGAATTTAGCGTCTGGAAGTCTGTTGAATAAGTTTGGTTTCAAACTTATTTTTAAGGCAGATAAGTTTATTCTGACTAAGGGAAGAATTTTTATAGGGAAAGAGTATATGTATGAGGGTATGTTCAAACTCAAAATTATTAATAAGAATAAAAATATTGTTTCTGCTTACATGATTGAATCTTCTTGTTTATGGCATTATAGGTTAGGTTATTTGAATTATAAAAATTTGAATGACATGCATAAGTTAGATTTAATTCTTGTTTTTAATAATATTATTAAAAAATGCAATACATGTACGTTGACTAAAATTACTAAAAGTCATTCCTTAAGGTTAAAAGGAAAACAAAAATGTTTGATTTGATACATAGTGACTTATGTGACATGCATAATACTCCTACATTAGGTGGAAAGAAATATTTTGTTACTTTTATTGATGATTGTACTAGATATTGTTATGTATATTTATTGCATTCAAAAGATGAAGCGCTTGATAAATTTAAATTTTATAAATCTAAAGTTGAAATTTAGTGTGAATCATTTATCAAGTAGTTAAGATTGGATAGAAGTGGAGAATACTATAATCCAAACTATTTTGAATCCACTGGGATTATCCATCAAGTTTCAGCCCCTTACACACCATAACAAAATGGTGTAGCTGAAAGGAAAAATAGAGTTTTGACTAAAATGGTAAATTCAATGTTATCATATTCAAGTCTTGGACAAGGTTTTCGGGGAGATGTTGTTCTAATAACTTGTTACATATTGAATAGAGTTTCTAATATGGAAACTAAAATAATCCCTTATGAACAATGGAAGAAAAGGAAACCAAACATTAATTATTTGAAGGTTTGAGGTTGTAGAGCTATTTTCAAAGTTCCAACACCTAAATGTAAAAAGTTAGGTGACAGAGGAATTGAATACATATTTATAGGAGATGCACATCATAACAAGGCATATAGGCTCATGGTAATTGAACCAAATGATTCAATTTCAATTAATATTGTTATTGAATCAAGAGATGCTATTTTTGATGAAAATTGATTTAATTTTATTTCAAGACAATTACAGCCACAATAATTAATTCATTCTTCAAATGAGAATGAGATTTCATAGGAACAAGTTGATAATAATGATGAATCTTGTCAAGAATTAAGAAGAAGTAAAAGGATTAAAAATTTCAAAGATTTTGGACCAGATTTCATTATGTTTCTTGTAGAAGGTAAAGGTGAAAGTATAGACAATAAGATACTTTATTGTTATAATACGGAATCTAATCCTATTACATTTGAAGAGGTAATGAAATCCTAATATTTTGCTTTTTGGGAAGAAGCAATAAATGATGAGATGGATTCAATAACGAGAAATCAAACTTGGATCTTAGTTTATCTTCCATCTAGTTCCAAACTAATAGGTTGTAAATGGATCTTCAAAAAGAAAATGAAGGTCGATGGAACCATTGATAAATTTAAAGCAAGGCTGGTAGTCAAAAGTTTTACACAAAAACAAGGTATTGATTACTTTAATACATATGCTCTAGTAGCAATAACTACTACGATTATACTTTTAATATCACTTACCTCAATTTATAATTTGGTTGTTCACCAAATGGATGTTAAAACTGCATTTTTAAATGGTGAATTGAAATATGAAGTGTACATGGAACAACCGGAAGGATTTGTTGTTCCAATACAAGCATAAAGTATGTAAGCTTGTTAAGTTTCTATATGGGCTTAAACAAGTACCAAAGCAATGACACTGAAAGTTTGACAAGGTTCTTCTAGCTAATGACTATAAAATAAATGAATCCGATAAGTGCATATATAACAAATTTGAAAATATAAAATGTGTCATAATTTGCTTATATGTAGATGACATGTTATATTTGGCACAAATTTTGAACAAATAGAAAACACAGAATTTTTTGTCAAACAACTTTGCTATGAAGGACATGGGTAGCAGATGTTATTCTTAGGATTAAAATAACCTGAGAAGAAAGCATTATAGCTTTATCATAATCCCATTAAATTGAAAATATTCTTAAAAAGTTTGATTTTTTTCAATTATATACCAACATCTACACCCATAGATACTCAAATAAAATTAGTATCTAATGCTAGTAGGAAAATTGATCAATTAAAAAATGCAAGTCCAATTGGTTGTCTTGCGTACATAATGACTTGTACAAAACCATATATTGCATGTGTTGTTGGGAATTTAAGTAAATACAAAAGTAATCTAAGTAGTTTGCATTAGAAAACTTTAAATAGAGTACTTAGGTACTTAAAGAAAACTATTAACTATGGATTGTGCTATAATGAATATCCTTCAATTTTAGAGGATGCTAGTTGGATTACAAGTTTGGAAGATCATAAGTCTACTAGTGGATGGATCTTTATTCTTGGTGGAGGAGCTATTTGGGGTTCTAAGAAACAAACATGTATATCCTACCATAACAGTCGAATTTATTGCATCAATCGCTGCATCTAAAGAAACAAAATGGTTAAGAAATTTTCTTTATGATGCACCTTTATGGCCTAAACCAATTTCACCTATTCCTATCTGTTGTGATAGTGAGTCTACTCTAACAGAAGCATATAGCCAAGTATATAATTGAAAGTCTAGACACATTGGATTAAGACATAGTTATGTCTGACAATTAATCTAATGGAGTGATCACTATTAAATATGTGAGGTTAAGTGAAAATTTGGCTGATCCTTTAACAAAAAGTCTTGCTAGAGATGTAGTCAACAAAACCTCAAAAGGGATGAGACTCAAGCCCATTAATTAGAGTCACCAATGATGGAAACTCAACTCAACACTTGGTATAACATCAAATGTTTAGTTCAATGAGATAAAGTACATCATTAGTATGTGGCTTCTAGCACCATAAATAAATCCATTCTAAGATTAAAGTGTTACGTACCCGTAATGATAAGGAAAGGATGAGTAATGTAGTCTTAATGGACCCATAACATAAATATATTAGAGTGTTATAATTATAAGAACACTCTTGATGGGATCTACCTATATGAGTGTGAAGTGTGAATTGTGAAGTGTGAAGTGTGAAGTGTGAAGTGTGAAGTGTGGTCACTTCTAAGAGCTTAAGGGTTTGGCTCTAACAACACTTATAAAAAGAGGACACATACACATTGCCATAATAGTGTCTCTAAATACTATGCATTGACTAATGTTCAAATCATTATGTGAGATGTGTTCAGTTAATCAAATGGAATAATTGGTTCAAAGCTTAGTCTACTATACAATTTCGATTAACTTTAACACGTTTTCACTAAGTGAAGGTTCAATCGTGAGACACCTTCATTTATGCAAATTGATTTCCAAGAATATCAAAATCTAGAGATTGTTGGAACTTTTTCAACAATATTTATAGTGTTCCAATAACAATAAATGAAATGGTGTAATTAATCAAAAGTTATATCTTTTGATTATTAGTCAAAAGTTATATTACTTGATTTTTGACAAAGAATTATAACTACTCAAACAATATTACTTGAATAGTTATGATATTAGCTGAATAATATTTATGTCTCTTTTAAAATTGTTATTATTCAGAAAAGACACCTATTGAAGGATGTCTCTATGAAGAGACATGAAAATTCCTATAAATAGAAATGAGATTCCATTTGGAAATCATACCAACAAGTATGAGATTCCATTTGGAAATCATACCAACAAGTTCTAATTTTTTTTTCTATCTTTCCTCCATCTTCTAATATTATTGATTGTTCTATAAAAAATTACTGTAAAAATTCTTTATAGAAATTGATTTTCTTGTTATACATTGCTCAATGCTTAGTGGATTATTTTCATCAGTGCAAAACGCAAATAGTCATCGGGCTTCATTGTATCCTCGAGATTCATTTCCTTGAAACTCATTTGCACACCTAATGGTGAAGAATAGAACCTTAAAGATAGTGGCTTCATGTGTTCTCTGCAACCTTCCTTCTAATAAAAAATAAAACAAAATTTGACAATATTTTCTAATTTAGTTGCTCAACATGGATTTTCATCAAGTATGATTGATGTCTTATTTTAATATTATACCACATCATCAGCTCAATTTTTTTTAAAATTTTAAAATATGTATTCTAATTCATTTATATTTTTGTATGTTTTAGATATATATATTAAAATTTCCAAATGATAACGTGACATAATCTGTAAGCGTCACTTTATATTAATGAAATCCAAGTTCATGGATTAAATTGAGAAAAGTTACCAACTATCGAGATTAATATGGATAAAAATAAGATTCAAGGACCAAATTAAAAACAATTTCCAATTCAATAACTAAATGTTACTTTATCCTTGTTTTTAGTAAGATCTTACCTTGTACATGTGAACTGAAGAGTTAAACATTAATATCTTGTCACTTTATCTAGGGATAAAGCAACCTTTCGTCCTTGAATTTGGTAAAGTTTTTTTAACATGTATTTGCCTATATTAGTCTTAAAATTTGGTAACATTTTGCAATTTAGTCTTTTAAATTGAATTTTGTTAAGGCATGAAGATGTGGCACTATGAGATTGTGCCATGACTTTACCTAATTTTTAAAAAATATATATAATGTAAAAAAAATACTAGAACATTGATAAAAACGATCATAAAGAAATTACAAAAAATCATTTTAAATTTGTTTTCAAGAGATAGCATATCACAATTTTAGGTGCTAAGTTATCATAACTTGAAAGATTTCAAGTCTAAAGACCAAATTAAGAAAATTTGACAAGTTCTAAGAACTAATGCAGATAAAAAAAATTCCAAAAACCAAAATAAAAAAAGGCTAAAATATGACATAAGTACTTGTACTCTTCAAAAGTTAGGAATTTGGTCCCTATACTTCTATTGTCAAGAATTTAGTCCCTCTACTTTTCAGGTTTCAAAAATTTAGGTCTAACTGTTAACCTTGTTATTTTTTTTGGTTAAATTCAGATTAAATACGTCATTTTTTAATTACAAGGCCATCAAGTATAAATTTTTGATTTCAAAATGTCACACTAGAAAATTTAAAAAAAAATAACATTGTTAAACGGTTGGACCTGAATTGATAAGGCACGACGATTTGGATCAAGTTCAAGTTGTTGGACACAAGGAAAAACCGAATCGAAGAAGGAAAACCCTAACTTGACGATTTGACAACCTGAAACACAAGAACAAGTCAAGTAAGTATGGGGCATGTAGACAACAAGCAAAAACTAAGTAAAACTAAGTAACAGATGAAACCAATAATGAATAAATAAAGATCCCAATGCTTTAGGGTGTGGAAGGGTTGGATCTTATGTTGATAAGTTCTTACTAAAGTGAAGCTGTCAAAAATAAGAGATTGATCAGTAAACAAATCTGGCTAAAATAAGGTAGAAATCACAAGAAAAGAATGGGAAAAGAGTAAAGAGGTTTGGTCAATAAGGAAAACTCAAAAATCGAATGAAGAAGGCTGCCTTGAAGCCCAAGGATGCATTCTTGAGGGAAAAGAAAGTTGTCGAACAGGCCTGGAAACAAAGACACCATACAAATTAGAAAACAATGAAAACAAGGAGATATTAAATCAACTTGAAAACAATGAAAACAAGAAGAAGCAATCAGTTTGAAAGGGAAGAGAGATCTTCTCAAAAGAGGCATTATTGAATGCAAAACAACAATAAGCAAGGTTGTTTGAAGGATTATTGATCAAGAAAATTATCAAACAATAAAGAGATATTAGATCTCCTCAAACCGAACAACAAAGAAAAGAAAAAGATAAGACAACTCAAATAGATTTGGAACACTAGAGTTTCTTGAACTTTAATTCACATTTCCTGAAGCCAAATCCTTTGATCTTGAAACTTGAAATTAAATAAGAAGAAAGAGTGTGAGAAAAAGATTCAAATGAACTTAATCAAGATTAATAAAGACATGGGGAAGATGAAAAAGGATTGGATAGAAGGTAATGAAAAGGCGATGCCTTATGAAACCCTTTAAAGAAAAAACTTCAATAAGCTTTACAAATGGTTCTAATTAACCCCTAGGACGGCAACCTAGTAAATTGGAGGGTGAAAAATGCTTCTCATAGCTTTTTGAAGAAAACCAAGATGAAACTTGTAAAAATCACAATAGAGATATTGCAAAGAGAGAAACACAAAGAATTATATATTTTATAAAAAAGAGATGTGTGTGGTGAATTACATGAAAGGAGTGTGACTTGCCTTATATAGGCAAAATTAGGGTAAAAATAAACTCTTAATCACACTGGGATTACCTGAACAATAAGTAACAAGTAAATAACTAACCTAATGAATGAAAAAAAGACTTAAAGTACGAAAATAACAAAGAGAAATTCAGCCAGCTAGTAAGGAAAGGGCATAGACTGAATTTCAACATGAAAATAACATAATTGTGCTTAATAAAAAACTATGTTAATGGATCGAAAACAAATTAGGTCAAAATTAAATATAACTAAGCATAATAATGTTTAAATGCGCTCAAATTAGGCCGAAACTCCACCAAGATTTGTATGGATTGTTGGAGCTCGTTTTCTTCAAGTTTTTAACTCTATTAAGCTCGTAGATGATCGTCCAAGCACGTCCCGCTTCAAGAAATTTGATCTTGAACCAAGATTTCCAAGAATTGAAATCTATATTTTCTTGAAACTTAAAACCATCAAATCTGTCCGTTTTAAACCAAGATTTGGTTTCTTAATTTTCTTGAAACCAAAATTCAAAATCTTGACGATCTTTCTCAACTCCAAGGTTGTCCAGTTCTCATCCAAAGTTGGGCCTCCCGTTTTGTGATCTTTTGAGCTTGTTACATTGGCGTTGTAGAAGGTTAAACCCGACATGTTCTTGGGCTGAAAATTGAGCCCCATACTCGTATCATAAATTTTGAAATTTGAAAAAATAAAGGAATTAAATTCTTAAAAATAAAATTACAAAGATTAAATTTTAATATTTTTTTAGAAACTACATGTTAAAAAAAAAACACAAGAACCCTCAATCCATCATTCAATCAACAAAGACTGGCTTAAAAATGAATCAACGCAGACACACTTGATTTGATGATTGTTTATCAGCCCAATCAATGGCTGATAAGTTGGCCCCTCCCCAAAGCGAAAATGAACTTGCAGAATAGTTGTTCTCTTTATTTACCTTTTCCTTTAGAGATGGAAAGAAAAATCAATGGATATCTATCTAAATTCTAATGGATTAATTTAACATCATTTTGCCTTATAATTCATTTTAAAAAGCCAAGATTCATAATGTTTAATTAATTCCTTCAAATTTTGTTTTTAATATGTGAAGAGAACAATAATTAAGTTATTAACACTCAAATGATCGAAGTTCAAATACGGTTAATGTAATTTTCAAAACATTTAGATATGATCAAAGTCTACGTTTTTCTTTTGCTTTTGCTTTTTGTTTGCCTTCATCAAGGAGACCAATTGATTCTAACACCATCTGCAATGTTCCTACAAATGAAAGCTTAACACATAAGCTACAAACCAATATATACATATATAGCTACCTCCATAAGCATTATATACTGGTATTTACACTTGATTGATTTGACTATTATTAAAATAAAAAATACCATCTTGTTAATCGTAAGATGGAAGGAACATAGAAAGAGAAGAACCTCTACTTTGACAAAAGCAAAAAATTCTCATCATGAGATTTAACTTTCTCTATAGCCTTACAGCTAAATAATGGTGGTACTGGTTCCATCTTTGATTAGCCACAATGTCATCTGCTCTACATAGGATTCTACTTGTTCTTTGCTTGGTTTCATTACTATTGCAGATGACTGCAGGTAATCCCAATGGTTTAATGATTTTCATTGATGTTTCCGTGGTTTTATGGAGGTATACTTTTTCTTTTTTTTTTTTTTTTTTTTTTTTTGTGATTGTATTAGGTGGAGGGTTCAGAGAATGGTGCATAGCTGACGAACAAACACCAGATGAAGACTTGTTGAAGGCACTTGATTGGGCTTGTGGAAAGGGAGGTGCAGATTGCAGTAAGATACAAGTGAACCAGCCTTGTTACCATCCAAATACTATAAAAGACCATGCATCTTATGCCTTTAACAACTACTACCAGAAATTCAAGAACAAAGGAGCTACTTGCTACTTCAATTCTGCTGCAATCATCACTGATCTTGACCCAAGTAAGATTATAATCTAGTTGTTGCCATCTTCACAGGTCTTGATCCCTATCCATGATTCAAACATAAGTTAATATCTTTTTTTGTTGACAGGCCATAATTCATGCAAATTTGAAACCGTTCCCTAGGTGGAGGGCAAAATCATTGCAATACTTTTCGTTTGGAAAGTTTTCAGACTTGTTGACAATGAGCCTATTTTGGTTTTTATTGAATGTTAATGTTCCCTAATTCCAATTTCAACCCTTCGAAAAACCCAAAATTGTCATCTTTTCGTTATCTCGCTATGTACCATCCCTAAATCCATTTTAAGGTACACGCATAGAAGAATGCTTCTTATTATTCTTATTATTGGATTAGATTCTGTTGAGAGAGTATATGCTTTGGAGTGTTTTACTCTCTCAAAGGAGAATATTATCTTTCTGTTGAGATTTTATCTACAAATTCACAAGTAAAATGTCAATATTTTACGAATTATTAATTATAAATATTGCACTTATAGAGCTCAAACCCCGTAGATGCAATATGCATAATTAATATTTTGCACAATATTATTATTTCTCTTGTGAGCTTGCAAGTTGTATCTTCATCAATTGAAGCATTCTTTAAATTCTGTGAACTTCTTTAGACTTTTTTTTAAAGTACGAGAGACGAAATTCCAACATGAAAACATTACCTTCTATTGAGAAAGTGATACACTTCAAAATAAATATTCGCATTCAGCATATTAGGATAAGATGGATAAATTGGTGTAGCAATTCCATTTCAATTTTACAACTTGGGGAAATTTATTATCACATGCACTCAATGTAGAAGATTGAAGAGTGTTATCCCTTTCATACATTCACATATATTTGGGGACAATACTGAGGATTAAATTTGGTATGGTGTTGCTCACAAACCAAAAGATCCTCAAAATCAGTAGCCACCACACCCAGCGAATGTTGATATATACTTATCAATTTTAAAGAATCTCTTTCATCGTTTCGCAGCCATATATGACAGAAATCTATGTTAGTGTTTGGGGTTCACTTTGCCCATACTTTTATATATGGTGGCTACACAAGGTATGGCGGATGCTATCCTCTTCGAAAGCCCAACATTGCACCTTCCATGGGAATTTAGTTTTCAAGCAAACTTTGCAATTAAGGTGAAGCATGCATGGAGCAAGTTAGTTAAAAAGTTTGCCCGAAGAGTATGTAATATAAATACTGTATTAGTAATTCATATCAAAAGATGGTAAATTATGATCATTCAAAATTTTCGTTCTCCAAAGAGTTTGTTTGCCTAATTTCATCACTCAATTTATTTTGTCATTTTTATTACTACCATTAGAATAATTGGAATTGTATCCACTCCATTGTTAGAATATATTTGGTCACTATTGACTTAATAATAAATTTAGTCCTCAAGCTTTAAATCTTTCCTTTATTTAGCTTTCCTTCATTATTTTGATGTATTATTTTGACTTGCACTTGTTTGGTTTTCACGAATTTTTATGATTTTTATAATTTTTAATATATATTTTTTTTATTTTTATGATTTTCTTATCATTTTTAAATAATCTATAATTTCTTAAATTTTTTATTATTATTGTTTTAACTATTTATAATTTTCAATAACTTCTATAATTTTTTTTTAAACCGATCAATCACAACTTCAATTAACAAAAGGGTCTAATTCATTTTAAGCACTTAATTAGGTCCAACTTTTTTTGTAAGGCATTAATTGCTTTCTTGATTTATTATTAATTTTTTCTTTATCCTTTAGTCTTTTAAAATATTTAAATTGAATCAGTGTCAAATTGACAAAATATATAAAAATAGAGAATTAAATTTATTATTATGCTAATGACAATGATCACATCAATATCTCATTAGGTGATTAAAGATATTTTAGCGATGAAGTAACTACAAATTTCAACTGTTCTAATAACAATTGTGAAATTAAAAAAAAAAAAGAAAAAGAATTTAGTAATTGAAATAGGAGTATTCTCTTAGGTGATTATCCAAATAGTTTAATTATATATATTACTAACTAGTTGCTACTTGTTATGTAAGGTTGATATTATTAAAAATACAAATTAATTAGACATTTATGGGAGAAGTCGAGGTGGATCAATGGTGTTACAATTAAAGGTGGAGTTTGTTGCTACATACTGTATTTCCTGATGGCTATATAGAGTTAACACGGTACTTGAAATAGGAAAGTTAAATTTTGTTTATAACCTAATTTTTGAGCATCCAACAAGTAATTATATTAGAATTCGATTAAATTTAAAGTTCAACTGAGTTAAGCTCTTAAATCAAGGTAAAATTTACTTTCGGTGCTATTTCTTTATTCACAAATTTAGAATCTAAAATTTTATTTAAAAGACATCAAACTTTTTCCACTCAATTGTTAAAATATAGTATTTTTACTTACTAGCTTTGGAAAGAAGGAGGGATGTTCCATTGTTTCTCATGGAGATGTAGGCTGATCTACTAGTGTATGCAATAGGCATAGAAGGAGGAGAAATGGGTGGTCATTAAATTCAAGCATCAGCCTGAAAGCACTGTTGAGAGCCCCTTACCTTATCTCACCACTACTCACCCCCTTCTTGAAACAACAAAAAGGTCCACCACCTAGTAATACAAGATAAATTAATGAAAGAAAAGACCATTGCCTTCACTCCATTCCATCTTTTCCAGGTTTTTCCTTTTCCCCACAAAAGGACTTTAATGGTATGGTTACCCACCATTAATGCCCCTCTCTTTGGTCTCAGTCTGTTCTCTCTACGGATGAGGTGGTCGGTCGTTAATTTCCTCTATGCCTCGTGCGTTATTTGAGCTTTTTTGTTTGACCACGTTCCATCAGCTCGGTTACCCCCATTCATAAGCAAACCTCTTATCACCATATATTTCTTAGTTTGCTTTTTTACATTTATCGCGATGAATCTAAAAAAAAAGAAATTAAAAATTAAAAATATTTATGAAGTGATTAATGATTTAAATTGTTTAAGTTTTTAGTGATATTATTTAGGTGGTTGCATTCAATGATGAAATATATTACACTTTTAAATGAAAGATTTAAATTCAAACCTTAGAGATAAATATTATTGAAAGGGGCAGCCATGAACCCTAGGTAAAATGTGAACAAATATTTCCTTTGCTCTTTTAATTGAAAATAATTAATGACGAAATAACTTTTTAAAATTACTGAAAATTGAAATATGTTACTTAGTTTCTTTTAAAGAAACTGATTTTTTATAAATAGAAATTAAGCAATTCATTAAACATTACATAACAAGGCCCAAAGCCCAAAGAAATAAAACCATAAAGTACGAGGCCAACCAAGCCTAGCCCAGAACACAAGAGGGTGAACCCTAGACCCCTCATCAGCTTAGCCATCGTTGCCAGGAGCAAGAAGAGAAGAGAGCTTATCGGAGGTGTCTGTTCAAGCAAGGCTGATGTACCCACGTCCAGCAGGTACGCTGGCGAGGAGGAAATAAAGTCGTCATCATGGCGGAGCTTGTCGGGGCATCGACTGAGCTCTAATGCTAAGCCTTCGAGCCGGCGTCAGCAACTTATTAAAACCTCTTAAACTAGTACACTAGGTATCTATCGTTTTTTAATTAAGTAAAAACTTGTACGCTTATTTTTTTTCGTGAAAACTCTTAATTTTAACTAAAAATTATTCTTATTAAACAATAAAAAATTGAAAATAAAAACTATCCAATTTTACGATCTATGTTCGAAGTTCGTGATTGTCCCTCCCACAAATGTTTTCTCCAAAGTTTAAACTTGTGTTTTTCTTTGAGAGTACTTAATTATTTTATAAAAGTATAATGACTTATTTGATCCGCCAATTTACAAAAATAAAGTCATTTTAGCCTTCCATTTAATTTTTCACCTCTTTTTAATTCTTACATTTGCATTATTTGTCAAATCACCCAAATTAGTTGAAAAAGTTAATGTTTGTTGACTTTACTGACGTGGCATTTGCATGAAAGTCCATATGTATGTTACGCTAGCATTTAATTAACTTTCTAAAAGTTGAAAAATATTTTTAATACTTTTAAAATTTTTAATAAATTTTATGTTAAAAAAATTAAGTAATGCTAACGTAACAGCCTACGTGTGTGCCACATTAGCAAAAAGTTAATAGATGTTAATTTTTTCATCTATTTTTAAGTAATCTAGCAAATAACGTAAGTTTAAAGGTTAAAAGAAGTAATAATTTAAATGATAGTTAAAATGATCTTTTTTTTCAAGTTAAAAATTAAACAAATCATTATACGTTTTATAAAATAGTTCACCATTCATGTTAAATTACTAATGTGATATAATAAGGTAGTAAAATTTGTAATTTTGGACAAACACTAAAAAACTTTTATCATTTTCGTTTTAGCTTGGCAAATGCCACAATTTTATTTGTTTTCTAATTTAAAAAAAGTTTAATTATAATTAAAACTATTTTAATCTGCCGAAATAATAAACATAGTAAAGTTTGATATTTATAGCTATATATATCAAAATAATAAAATAAATTATTTTATCTTCGGTGTTGGCATTTGGACAAGAATGAATGGTTAGATATATCGACTACTTGGAAATAGAGAAAAAATTAAGTTGATTACACCAGAAGTCCCCAGAATTTTTCCATATGATTATGGCATCAATCTTATGTATGGTATATATTGGGAGCCATTGTTTGCGGGTACCAAAAAGCTTGAACTTCTGACCGAGTAATGACTGTCACTTGGCCCCCTGGTTATACTCGAACTCGTGACCGCATCACAACAGCCTACTGGGACCTTCACATTCATTTTGACCCCTGATTGTATCAAACATTATTATCTCAAAATTGAATTTCCTTATTATGGGTTTATAAGGTCATAGTCCTATCCCTCCATGACATATCAAAATGTATGTATGCTAAGGTGCGTTATCACATTCCGACCCCTCAAAACTACCTAAGAATTTTCGTCGAAAACCTTGAACACTTTTAAAATACCCAAAACTCTTAAAACAAAAACCCTAATAAAAACTCTAAGACTAATAAAAATAAAAACCTTAACCCTAGAAGAGAACTGAAAAGCGCATCCACTTTCCAATAAAATCAATCTATATCCCTAATTAAATTTAAAATTGACGTAAAACTTAACTAAAAAAATTGACTTATAAACCTTATTTAGCACATATTTATAGCTTTATATATCAAAAATAATAATAATAAAATTGTCTTACTCTTGACACTATCGTATAAATCTCAACATCATCGTGTGAATTATCTCATTTCCATAAGGCATTTTCCAATAATAGAATACTTTACGTGTTTTATACCTAAGTAATACCATTTACATATCTCTAGGTTTACTTTTAAAAGATGGAGTGCCGTGGTTTAAAGATGTCGAGATAGAGAAGAAGATACAAAGGGTAAGTGAGAGAAATGAAATTAGAGAATTCTCTTTATTGTTGAAATGTAAAGGCTTATATATAAGAGGCAATAAAAATATTACATGTCAAAATTTCATTGGCATAAAGGTGGCACCTTGGACAAAAGTGATGTATAAAATTTTTAAAGTTTAGGGTTTAAAGTTAAAAAAATTCATACGAAGTACAAAAACTCAACAGCCTAAATAATCCCACTATAATTATTCCCCGTAAAGGTATATTTTTCAAAACTTTTTCTTAATTTCACTCCCTTTTTCTATTATTTTATTTTCGTTGAATGATGGATAAATCAAAAGTGGAGAAAACAAAAGATTATAGTTTTATACATTTATTAACAAATAATAATAAATGATTTCAAAGCCGGTCTATTATGAATTTTGATTTGTACGAATTTGAAAGAAAATTATTTGAGAATTTAGTTTTTTTTTTATTTTCTATATTTCAAAATTTATATCCAATTATTAATATATTTTTTATTAAATTTATTGATATGATATTTTAAAATAAAAAAATAATCACTTAATAATAATATAACTAAAAAATGATATTTTAATAGAACTGAATTTAATAAAATCATTAACCATAAACTTTAATTTTAAAATCTAAAATGTTACGAAAAATACAGCTACTTCTGACATATTTGAACAAAAAAAATTCCAATCATATGTTGAATTGGGCAAAACTCCAGAAAATACCAAAAAATAACAAAAATTACCGGAAAGTATAGGGTTGAAAATTAATGACCGGAAAGGGCAATTTCCCCCAAAATCGCGTCCCCGTCAGCGCGTTTTTGGGGGAGTGCGGCCTAAAGCGCTCCCCCGGGGACGCGCTTTAGGCTTTTTTCCCGGGAAATATGGTGGCAGCAAGTGGGAAGAAAATAGCTCCAAAATTAGGCACCGAAAGTTGATGTGATGTGAAAATTGGTATGGGGTAAGTGCAATATTGGTCCTTATTTGAATAGGTACTTTGTAAGTTTGATCCCTAAACCTCAACTATAAATAGGCCTAACCATTTCTCATTTTCTTCATCCCACAATTTGCCATTCTCTACTTAAGGCATTGTTCTCTCTCTCCCTATTTGTAAATTTTCACTTGTATTTTTGGAGTGAAATATATTTGTTAGTGCCCAAGACGTAGGCAAAATTTTTTTCATATCTTGTGAGTGTGATCGTAGTTATTTATTGTGCTATTAAATTACGATTGAGGATATTCAGCTAGGAAAGACTTGGTACTTAAGTGATCCTTGTGATCCACCTCTCTTCACCGGAATTGAACTTAGTGTGATTTTTAGTACAATAATTTTACTCTTTTACACCGGGCCACTTGCAATGAGTGAACGTATTAATCTTTGTTATTTACTACGATGGTGAAGTGCGTGACACCGAAAATGGTGTTGTTTTCTTATCGGAGAACACAAATACGATTGAGTTTTAATCGAACGTCGATTTGGTAGAACTTCGCAAAAGAATTAGGCGTAAAATATTGGAACAACGCTAATGAAAGTTCGATCTATTAAGTATAGATTTTGTGCTTGGTTGATCCGGTGAGATATGACTCATTCGACATCAAAGGTCCTCGGAGCCTTGAGGCAATGGTGGAGACTCATCTTGCCGATGGTTCACCCTATATCGAGGTATATGTGGAATTTTCATCTCCAAGTGATCCGGCCGCGACCTCAACATCTAGTATCGTTCGAGGGGATACACGACCCCAAGTCGACACTCTGTAAGTGGGAGGCAAAACACGAAGTGCCCGTGTGCGGTGGTAGTATGGAAAACATAACCCCGCACGACACTTCGGTTGGTGGATGGGACATGCATATTCGTCATTCGGCGTCGGATGACGTAAATACGTATTGGGGAGGTCATCAACTTCTAGTGGATGGCAATCCACATACGATTGGGATCGTTACGAAAGATGTTTAAGGAGGATGATGTATTACCGCGACATCCACCGATGAGGGCCCTCGTTGTTATCGGCGACATGCACCGGTGAGGGCCTTCGTTTGTTGCGATTATGGAGGATGGGATGATGAATCCGATGTGGATCCACCTCGGAAGCGGGGGCACGATGGTGCGAAGTTGGATTATTTTCTCGAACCGAGCCCGTTCCAATTGTACCGAAGACGTTGAGGCGGTTGGACGAAGAAGAAGAAGAAGATCCGCTATTCGGGCATACTCACCTCCAGCGCACATGCATGCATAATGTCGATCTAATCAAGATGATGCATTGGAGTTTCTGAACTACCACACCGGACGCGTGGCCGTACAAATTCTTTGTTGGATTCGGATCAATTAGAAGTTGGTAACCGCTTTTCCAACAAGAATACTTTTCTTCTTTGCATTGAAACAATACACGATCGAGAAATGTGGTTAACTACACTATGGTTAAATCAAAGCTCGATAGGTACGAGGCAAAGTGTGCGCGATGCAAGACGGCACATGTTCATGGAAAATCATGGCGTCGTTGAGGAAAAGGATGAGTGTGGGAGGTGAAAAAGTACAAAGGTCCGCATACATGTCTTACTGAGATGCAGTACCACTATGTGTTCAATGATTTCGAATAAGACTAATATTATATAATGTTGCATTATTTAACGTACTTCATTGATGTGTGTAATGGAAGATCATCCAAGGATGGATTCGACATGTTGGTGATTTAATAATCCGACGGTGAAGGCCGATCCCGAGAACTACTGATCTTTACCTTAATTGGCAATATTCGTAGCCAAATGGGGTACACGCCTCTTCGAAAAGGCTTGGATAGCCAAGCGAAAGCGTTGGAAAAATTGCGCGTCGGTGGGGCGTTTCATATAATGAAGTGTGGCGGTGGTGTCAGTGCTTTGAGAGGTATGTCCCAGAGCGACTGTGGACCTTTGAAGCGGAACCGGCGTACTACAACGATCGTGCGCTCCGTGGATGCGCGATGTTCAAGCGTCTGCATTACGGACATTTAAGCAATGCCGAGATGCTTTTACATATTGCAAGCCATTGGTACAAATTGACGGTACCTTCATGTATGGTAGATATACGCGTCGGCTATTGCTAGCCGTGGCACAAGACGACCGGGAGAATCCTTCCGATTGCGTTCGCAATAACACCGGGGAATCACCGATGATTGGGACTTCTTCCTATCCGAGTTAAGGAGGCATGTTTGCCCCCAACCCGACATATCGTTATATCGGATCGGGGCCTGGAATACTTGCGGCAATAGAACGCCAGGGAAGCATGTGGCATCGCACACACCATCGATATTGCACGAGGCATGTCGCATCCAACTACTATGGGCAACATCGATCTAAAAGAGAAAGCGGCAAGTGATCGATATGGGTATGAAATATCTAATAATAAAATTTTTTTGATATATTCAATTTATTCGCAATTGAAGAGTGGTATGTAATATTCGCTATCAACGTATATTAGCGGTGGTATGAGATCAATAAAGATAGTTTTCACGAGATCTTTGGCGATTTGCGCTCGAATAACGCCAAAAAGCAAGCTACCTTTGCAATATTCCTTTCGAGCAGTGGACACAAGCATATGACGGTGGCCTCGATATGGGCATATGACCACAAACCTTGCCGAATGCATAAATTACATTACGAAAGGAACCCGTCATCCGCCGATTCATGCGGTTGTGCGAGAGACATATTTTCGGTTAGCGGCTTATTTCCGAAGAAGCGGCGAGTTATAGAGGCAAATGGAAGGAGGCCATGTATGGAGCCGAAGGTCTTGCAACAAATTAATCGTGGGAAGGCGCGTGCGAACACCATGCACACACGATGTATGTCATGATCGCGACGACTATGGTTTCGTGTCACGGAGTTTGACAGACCCAACCAAGGTATTGTTGGCGGTCATTATCGTGTACACTTGACAAATAGGACATGCGATCGTGGGATATTTGATGCGCCGTTACCCATGTGCTCATGTACTTGCGCGCTTGTCGAATCTCCGTATTGATCCCATGAGCTATGTCGGCGAAGTGTACAAATTAGAAAACATGTACAACGTGTGGAGACACGTATTCCCACCAGATCCCGGATGAGCGTAAGTGGCCATCGATATCGCGTGCACCGTATAAGTTTGTTGCGGATAGAAATTTGAGCGCAAACCAAAAAGTCGACCTTCCTCGACTAGAATACGCAACAATATGGATATCCGAGAACCGACCAACCAAAGTAAAATGGTGCGGATGGTGTAGGAACCCGGCCATACATCTCGCTCGTGTCCAAATCGGAATAGTTGACCGTGGTATTAGCTTGTTTGTCTCTTCTTTGGCTATGTAATTTCTGTTTTTTTTTGTAGTACAACGGTTCATCAAAGAACTCAATTATATTTTAGTGAAGAGGACTAAATTAAAAGAATATAAAATAGGAAATAATTTTTTATTTTATCAAAGAACTCAATTTTCTGCAAAAAACTCAATTTTAATTTAGTGAAGAGGACTAAATTAAAAGAATATAAAATAGGCAATAATTTTTTATTTTATCAAAGAACTCAATTTTCTGCAAAAAACTCAATTCTAATTTAGTGAAGAGGACTAAATTAAAAGAATATAAAATAGGAAATAATTTTTTATTTTATCAAAGAACTCAATTTTCTCAAAAAAACTCAATTTTAATTTAGTGAAGAGGACTAAATTAAAAGAATATAAAATAGGCAATAATTTTTTATTTTATCAAAGAACTCAATTTTCTGCAAAAAACTCAATTTTAATTTAGTGAAGAGGACTAAATTAAAAGAATATAAAATAGGAAATAATTTTTTATTTTATTCAAAAATTCAAATTATATTCTCTAGAAACCTCCAATTTTTTGTTTACTCGGCAGCGTCGCCCTGCACATCTCCCGGTATAATATCGATAGCACGGCAGACCCCAACTCAATTCACCTTTGCTCTGAAATCAACAAGTTTCAGAGAGCCATCTCGGTGGACGAGGTTTCTAGAGAGGTCCCAGATCGAGATAGCCTCCAATTATCTCAAGTATGTATGCCCGCGCATACCGTATTCTTTCTTCTTCTTCGAACCTTCATTCGGCCATGGGATTGCGTCTATGTAACCAAGCCAAATCGATCCGAGCTCCTTGAATTTTATCCGGAATGGCACCTGAAGCTCGTAGCATACGGCCATCCAATCGAGAGATGTTACGGACCCGGTGACTACCGACCGTCCACCGGTAAATCCCAATCAGAATCGCACATCTTCCAAGGTGATGGTACACTCTCGCATGGCAAATGGAAAGTGTGCGTCTCTGGTCTCCACCTCTCTATCAACGCTACCGATCAAAGCGGCTCCAACTTGAACCCCGGGCTATCGTGGCCACGTGCCAAAAACCCGCTTCCGCGAGTAATTTCGATCAATGGCGATGGGGACCGGGCATGTTGCGAATATAACATTGCAACACCCGATCTACAGATTTGTTTAAAAATTATAAAATTATAAAATTCTAAATTAATTAAAATTGCATAATTAAAAATTTAATAATATTGAAAAATTAACATTCAAACTTACCATTTTCTTTTCTTTGGACGACAATGTGGTCCTCGCCTAGGCGACATAATTCCCCGGCCATTGTACTCCGATAAATAATTTAAAAATTTTCCAAAAATAGGTTTAAAAAAAATTATAAAGGGCTTTTTTATAAATAGTAAAGGACTATTTTGAAATTTAAGCGTAAATTTGAGAGAAATTTGAGAGCAAATTGATAGCAAATTGAGAGAAAAATGAGAAAGGATTGAATTGTGAAAAAAATGAAGGTTTGGGGGGTATTTATAGGGTTTTTTCGACCATTGGGCCCCCAACAGGTCAAAAAAATTGATTGCTGCGGCCTAAAGCGCTCCCAGGGGCGCGCTTTGCAAGACTCTCAAAAAAGCTACTGACGGGGCGCGATTTTGGGGAAATTGCCCTTTCCGGTCATTAATTTTCAACCCTATACTTTCCGGTAATTTTTGTTATTTTTTGGTATTTTCTGGTTTTTTGCCCTGTTGAATTTTCATTTTGTAATAGTACAATAATATTATTTATTATTTATTTTAATTTTTTATCTTCTCATTATTCTACCATCCAACGTCTTTACTGAGCTCAAACCTATTTAAGAAGTGGGGTGGATGTAGGCTAGCGGCCCTGGTTAGTTAGGTGTACCGTGTACCTTCACTGTGCTCCAAGATTTGTTTCTGCTGTGCTGCTCTATTTCTTCCTTCTCTGCTAGAGTGTTGGAATTTAGCAAAAACATGAGTTATCTGGGTGTGGGAGTTAGCCCTGGGAATGTTCCCGTCTACCATGGCACTAATTTGAAGGTCATTGATAGAAGAGTGAGAGTTGCAGAGCTGGTTTTGAGGTGTCTCATATGTGGCTTAAGTGTTCTTGCAGCTGTTCTTGTTGGAACAGATACCCAGATCAAAGAAATCTTCACTATTCAAAAGAAAGCTAGATTTACAGACATGAAAGCTCTTGTGTAAGAAATATATATACCCTCTCTACTCCCTCTTGTGAGTTGCTTTTGTTGATCAAGTTTGATGTACATAACGCAGGTTTTTGGTGGCGGCCAACGGCATAACTGCAGCTTACTCATTGGTACAAGGAGTGCGTTGCGTTGTGGGTATGGTGAGAGGAAGTGTCCTTTTTAGTAAGCCTCTGGCTTTGGCCATTTTTTCTGGAGATCAGGTACTTGTGTTTCCCATCATAGAAGCTATGATGCCTTGGTCTTGTTTCGTTTATAGTATATATATGTATGCATGCATGTATGCTTCAGTTGCAGAACTAACCACATATCCAGAATTGGCTAATGGGTTCATTTAACAAAAAAAGAAATTTTTTTTTGCTGTTTTCATGCTGGCTTCGCAAAGAAAAAGATTATGAATTGTATGCTTAGTAGTTGAAAAAAAAGTAATAAAACGTTGTAAAATGGCAATTTTAAGATGCATTAAAAGAAAACAATTTTTTTCTTCTTTCAACTGCTAGAGAAAAGGAAAGAGAAACAGGGGAGGAAAGCTGAGTCAATGTTGGTCGTACATTTAGTAGACTAGCTTTTAATGCTCAAAGTTAATGTAGTGGTCAGGGTGACAGGTAATTTGCTGCCTTAGCCTTTAATATTACACTGTTGCGTAGAAAAATGAAAACCCTAGATTTCGACAGCAACAATAACAGTACGACGAGTCAAGCAGTATCATGTAATAATGAGGGGAAGATGAACATCATTAATACAAAGAAACAACTAATACCTAATTGATAAAACTTGTAATAAATATGAATGAGTATATAAGTAGGTGGACCTATAAGCAAATTTTCTATGCCAAAAGAAAAGTTGGTCGTTGGTGCTGTTGAAATGAAATTATTGTTCTTTCATGACAAGCTTTACTGGCTTTTTCCACTTGCTGAATTTTGTCCAACCAGTTTAATGTTGCTGCACAGAATCTTCAAGCGGTTTCGAAAACCTAACTAATGCGGGTGGGTGGAGAAGGGAATTCTGGGGTGATATGTATGTTGCCTAATAATGCACATAAAAGATAATGTTAATATTTAATGAAGAGAGGAGATTTCTATTGCAGTTCGCACTTGTAGGACTAGTCACGTTAGGTGTGTCACTAAAGGTTTGGTCTCGGGTCGCTAAGAACCGCCACTGTTTGCATATTTACCTTGAAGTAGCCTTTGTTATATGCATATGTCTACACCAAATGATTAACACATGAAGTGTTTGTGCATTGCAGGCACTGGCATACTTGAATGTGGCTGCAGTGGGAGCTGCAGCACAGTCAGCGGCGTTTGCTAAGTTGGGGCAAACAAAGCTTCAATGGATGGTGATATGCAACATGTACGGGAAATTTTGTAACCAAATTGGGGAAGGAATAGCAGTGTCACTACTAGTTAGCATCTGCATGGTGGGCCTATCTTGTATCTCAGCATTTGGTCTCTTCCGCTTATATGGTAGCAATAAGGCCAAGAACAACTCGGGGTGGTAGAAATTTGGGTGCTAAAAATGTACTGCTTTGTTTTACTTTCAAAGGCTAGTTCCCCAGTTTCTGTGTAACTTTTTATGTTTGTTTCATATAATATAGTGTTAATGCTTATATAACAAAAAGTGGGGTTTAATCAGTTTTTGGAAATCCCATTTGACAATAAATGAATTTTGGATTTTGCAGACTGATTGTGATTTTCCTACCATTTTTAATAACATTTAATAATAGAAAAGGTGAAATGTTTGAAACATAATTAACTAATAATATGTTGTAAAAACATTAAAACTTCAATATTTGATTGCCTTTTTAATGTTGACATTTTCCTCATAAAAGCAAATTTGGTTGTATTAACGTAACGTACAGAAAAGAGCAGAGCAGTAGTCCCACGTTTTGCTTATAAAACGATAGGTGGTCACATGATAGCCCCTATATCTTCTTCATTTCTTCTTCTTCCCCATTTCACAAACCTTTCTGCTTTCAACAAACGCAAACCACACTTACAACAATGGTAAGTTCAATTGCATGTCAAAGTAATTGGTACAATTGCATGTCGACATTGGTGTTTCTAATCTATGTCTTTGTTGTTGTAATTGGTATTTGATGATAAAAGACTACCTCAAAACGCCTTGCGGGAAGGAAGGTTGCAAGGTTTCAAAGGAACATCACAAAGAGGGGATCTGTGGAAAGCTCAGCAAAGAAAGGAAATGAATACCCTGTTGGCCCAATTCTTATAGGCTTCTTTGTGTTTGTGGTCGCTGGGTCATGTATGCTCACTTTCTGTCTTTGGACATCCTAGTACTAATGGTTTTAGATTAACATTTTGATTGCTTCAACTCAGCCTTTTGCTTTTTTTTTTCCTTTGACAGCTCTTTTTCAGATCATTAGGACTGCTACCAGCAAAAGCATGGCCTGAGCAGAGGAGTTGATCGGATGAATAAGACAGCCGTTGTTACAGAGTCGTGTTCGTTCAATAAATAACAATGTTGTACAACTGATGTTTGCTTGACATCTTGGTTTGGTTTCAATAAATCATTATGACATCTTGTTGGTAATGAAGAATGCTTGTAATTTGGCTACTAACAACATAAAATTTTTATTCAAAAAGTAAAAATTATAATCTGCCAAAGGGCAGGGGCAATGGATGAAAAGATGAAGTGAAAAGAAATTCTAACAGAAATGCTCAACTGAGTGATACTATGCAATTAAGGAAGGTTTATGATGCATGAAGCTTCCTTTATTGGATCCTGGTAGCAGCATTCTGTAACTGTGAGACAAGTTCTTGGCACGAGAACTAAATCCGAGCCCATTGAATGACTGTTTATTGTTCTCATAGAAGGTTTCATGATAGGGTGAGTCATAGCCAATCTCATCAAATTCCTGCAGGAAGTTCATTCAAGCTTAACTATCCAATACAAGTATTATCCCCTAATACATATGAACTTTAGTAGGAATTTTTAAGGCTGTTTTCTACCTTGGATTTTGCCTTAACATAGTAAGGTGTTAAACAGGGATTTAAATCTTCAAGGACCAAGTCACTTGGACTACCAGGAGCTGTTGGATCACCAGAACTGAATTCCTGAAAAATGATCACCTTGGGGTTCACATGATTTCCAATGTTCCAAGTTATAAACAATATAGGTGCTAATAAAGTCTAAATTCTTACCAAAGAATCAAAAGGTCCATCTGGATCAGATTTGGGTGTCATGGGAGAGCTGCCATACTGCTGGTGACATGCATTACCACAATACTTATCTGCTTTCACCTGTTACAAGCATATGTTAACAAGAATCCTTATAATGGGTTTTTGTTACTTAATTGAAATGATATCTTTAGACTTTTTCTTACCTGATCAAGATCCAGGGCAAGGCATTGGAGTTGTTCTGTAAGAGAAGTAACCTGTCTTTGGAGAGTTGGGATTAGTTGTTTGGCTTGGGTCAGCTCCAAACCTTGCTTTTGTACAAGTTCTTGAAGCTGGGAATTCATGGCGTCTGGAAACAGTATCGCATTTTTCAATGATTTAATTTCTTCTCTTTGTTTCAAACACAAATCTTTCAGCTTCTCAACCTGCAAAACACTTATATTGAAACACACACACACACACACAAAAAAAAAAAAAAAAAAAAAAAACTCATACATAAATTATATTGGAAGGAGGCAAAGGGGGCAGCTGAGGGGCTGACCTCTGTGTTCTTGTCTTGAAGCTGAAGCTTGAGCTCGGCAATCTCCATCTCGAGCTCTTTATTTGCACTCAACAGCCCCCTCTCACTTCTCAAAACCATAGCCAAGGTCCTAGTGTTCCCTTTAACCTCAGTCAAGGCTTTCACCTCCTTTTTGCCCCTGTCCTTACCGACAGAGCCATTCCCGAACAGCTTCCTCTGCAAGACGGTTAAAGCAGCTCCCTTTCTTGCCGTCTTCTTGAGGTCCTCGGCTAGGACATCAGATGGAATGAGAAGCTGAGCATGACCCATTGCCTTGGTTTTGGATTTATTGTCCACAAATCGCTTAACCATGCTGGTGAAGTTGTGGTGAGTGGTGGTGGCCTTGCTCTTACTCCGGCAACCATGGTCGACATCCAAGGGGTTCGATTTCACAAGGGCTCGAGAGAAAGAAGATTTAGGTTTCCCAGAAGAGGAAGTGTTGAGGTCCATGGATGAGGAGGGATCGGAGAAAATGGAGGAAGTGGAAGAGCGTGAATCGTACGACTTGTAGCGGCTCGCCATTTTCAGGGAGACAACACCACTTCGGTGATGATGTGTGTTTTATTTATGGTTCTGTTTCTGTTTTTGTTTTGTTGGGTTGCAAAAGTGAAAGAGGTTTTGGTTTTTGAATTTTGGTCCTTCACTCGTCTTAATCCAAATTTGAAAATTTTCTTAACTACACACATTTGGGTTTTGAATTTAAATGTGTATTTTACGTGAATGGCGCGGAAATGTTTTTTATATTCAACTCATCATTATTTCTGTATCAATCAACCTTTTTTTATATTTTCTTCGCTTAATTTATCTTCTTGTCTTTCTACTTTTACTTCTTACACTTTCCTTATTTTTATTTTTAAGAATTTAATTTCTCTTTTTTTAATACATTCAATATTATTAATACTTAGATTTACATTTGTAAATCGAAAAGATACAAAGGCTTAATTTCTGAAAATAAAAGAAAATTAAATCTCAAATGTACGAAGAGTCAAGAACTTAGAGCACATTTTAACTAACTTATTTTAAATTAGTTGCATTGCATTATTTGAAAGATGTCTAATGTCTATATTTATATTTTATAAAAGCACTGAAAAGCCCTCAATTTTTTTCAAAAAAAATGTAATTAAGCTCTTTTTTTTTCACTCAATTAGACACTTGAATTTTTAAAATGCATAAAAAATGACCTCAAACTTTTTTTTAAAAAAAAGCAATTAAGCCACTATTTTTTTTGCACTCATTTGAGTACTTGAACAGTCAAAATGCATAAAAAAGGCTTTTTGGTCTTTAACTTTAACAGTTGACCATTAAAGTTAACTTCTTCTAATTTTTTTTAGTTAAAGCTACCACGTTTCACGACTACGATGTGATATATGACAAAAAAATATAAAAAATAAAAGTTATAAAAATTATTAAATTTTAACAAAAAATTATAAAATCATAAAAATATAAAAAAATTGTAAAATTTTATCAAAATCATAAAAATCATATATATGTATATATAATGCATCAAAAAGGGCCTTTAACCATTAATTTTAACCATTAATAGTTAAAGTTAACGATCCTAATTTTTTCCAGTTAAAGTCATCACGTATTGAAACACAACATGACATGTGGTAAAAAATGGTAAACATAAAAATCAATAAAATTTATAGAAAATTATAAAATGCTTCTTTTGGTACGATAATTTTAATAATTTTTACGAATTTTATTCTTTAAATTTTTTATAATTTTCTTACAATTTTATAAAATTATAATTTTTTTCTATATTTCTATAATTTTTTTACAAATTTATAAATTTTTACAATTTTTTTATAATTTTTAATATTTTTATATTCTTTTATTAATAATTAATAATTTTTATAACTTTTATTGATTTTTTTTGCCACGTGTCACACGTTGTGACACGTGGTGGGTTTAATTGAAAAAAACTAGGGGAGGTTAACTTTAACTGCCAATTGTTAAAATTAACGATTAAATGACTTTTTTAATTCATTTTGGCAGTTCAAGTACCCAATTAAGTGTAAAAAAAAAAAATAGGGCCTTAATTGTTTTTTTTTTTGAAAAAGTTTTAAAAATATTTTTAATGCATTTTGAAAGTTCATGTACCTAATTGAGTGGAAAAAACAAGGGTTTAAATGCTTCTTCTTTTTTAAAGTTAGAAAGCTTTTTACGCCTTTATAAATTAAGTGTTTAACTAAGTTTGTGTCACCCATCACGTGAGTCTTAATTCAGTTGTAAAATTATCAAAAACCTATTATTTTTACAAAGCAATTAATATTATTTTGAGGTTATTTTTGTCTTTTTTATTTTTTTATATAAAATCTAAAAAAATAAAACATATACATGTTGGAATTTAAATCCAAAACACTAAAAGATTCAGTCTTTTAACTTTTCCATTTCAACCAAAATCATATTTGATTGTTATGCCAATTTTTTAAATAATTTTATTATATAATTATTTTCACTTATATCATTGGTATGTCATAATCTAGATATATTTTAAGTGTTTAATTGAGTTTGTGTCACCCACCAATCGGGCCTAATGTAGTTGTGAATTTATTAAAAAAAACCATTATTTTTACAAAGTAACAAATATTTTTTAAGTGCTTTTTGTATTTTTATATATAATCTAGAAAAATACATACACATGATGCAATTTAAACCTACGACGTCATAGTCTTTAACATTATAACTTTACGATTTCAATCAAAACTTCATTTAATTTTTATGTATATTCTTATAAATTTTTTATATAATTCTTTTTCATCCATATGTAATAATCTAGTATTAATTGTAGCATTGATATAACAAAGGTACTAAACCATTGAGGGGGAAATAGGTAGTAAGCTTAAAAGAATAAGCAAGAGTAATAAGCAAATTGTAGCAGTAAGCCTGTCAAATAAGGAAATTTGCCTCCACAATAACAAGTAAAGAATGGTTATGCCTCGAGGCATTCACATACTCTTATTGCAACCTAAGCTCCTATAACACTTTTAGTATAAAAGTCTCATGTACATTCATTTTGAGGTGTAAGTTCATATACTCAATATATTCAGCCTAAATACTCCTTTAAGCTGACCATCACCCTCTTTTAAACTTAAATACGGGAGAGCATCTCGAATCATAAGCTTGGATGCCCCTATAGCTTACATTTTGTCTTGTAAGTCCTGAATCATTCTTCGCTCAAAATCTTTCAACTCATTTCAATTTTAAAAGTGATTGAAACAAGTGTTAAATACACGTAAAATTATTTTAGCTTTTACTTTGATTCCAATATTGTTTAATAATAAGCACTCAAGTAATGTAAATCATTTACCATTATACTAGTGACTAATTGACCATAGGAGTTTATGATTGATACATTTTTAATGTATTAATTTATATATCAATAATGCATTATGTTATTATTTATTGTTAATAACAAAGAATTTATTGCCAATAAACCTTTAGTACATGACTTAGTGTGTCGCGACATCGACTATGTATAGAAAACAATTACAAGCCATGGGTGTTTTGGTCTGCACAATCAAACATTAAGCACGAAGATGGCATTAACCTACTCTAATTCTATAAATAGACTCAATTTAACATATGTTATGGACAATTTTTATAATGTATAATTTTCTTCATAGTTTTAGTCTTTAGTTTTCTCTTTTCTTAGGCTTTAGGTTTATTTCTAGTTTTGTTATTAGATTTCATTGGGAGATCTGATATGTGGAACTCAATAAAACTTTGTGTGGTTTCAACATTATATTTAATACAATTCAGGCTTCTCCTAAACCTTATTTTCTTGACTCGTTATTCATGCCTATTTTATATATCAAGTTTATCATGTTTATGAGATTCATGAGAAACTAATTCTTTTATAGGGGATTAACAAGTGGAGGTATGATTAATTAATTGTTTTGTAGGGTTCTCTAAATGGATCAGTTGTTTGGGAGAGGAAGAACATAAACCCTAGGCTTGACGACCTTATGTAACACCCCTAACTCGTCTCCGTCGCCAGATTAGGGTTACAAAATATTACAACACATGTCAAAACAAATTATATCATTAATTTATTCATTTATTAATTTAAATAACAACATTCGAATATGTATTTCATTTATAGAAAAATAACATTTACGGGCCTTAAAACGAGTTTACAGGGCCCCAAAAATAGTTTGTGAATAATCAGGGACAAATTTGAATCAAAACAGAAAAATATGCAAAATTTTGAAAATTTTGAAAATAAAGGTTACGCGGCTGTGTGGCTAGGTCGTGTGAAAGAGGCCAGCCCGTGTGGCTTCAAACACACCCGTGTGGCTACCCCACACGCTTGTGTGCTTAGACCGTGTGAAAAATCTTGCATTTATAATTATAAGGCACATGACCGTGTGTCACACACGGCCGTGTGCACGTTAAAAAACTTCAAAATCAATGCATACTTTCATCCAAAACTTAGGTACCAAGCTAAATCAAAATAAACTATTTCCACATTTTAAAAACACATTTAAACAAGCCTAAAACATGTCAAAACAATCAACCTAAGTGCCTAATCAATATGTCCTCATTGACACCACAATTCAATTATCAACCTCAATTTACATGACACATCAACTAATTCGCATTCAAATTTATAAGTTCATATAAAAAACTCATACAGAACTTATCATTTATTCTTATTCATTCACATTCATTCCTACCATGATTCAAACACTTAAATAAGGTTTATATCAAAAGACCAAAACAACTTTATATAAACATATTCACAGCAAGATTAAAGGGACATACACAAGTAAGCTTATACCCAGCTTAATACATAACATTTGTAATAAGTATCCAAGCAGATACAAATACACCTATTACACATAAGCCTTATACAAGCCATTTATAATCGTAAGCAAAACGTTTAAAAACTACCAAAATGATCGGTGGATAGTGTGATAGGCTCTGACAAGATTCCAACCGATTGAGCTTTCCGATGATCTATAAAACAGAGGAAAACAACTAAATGCTTAGTAAGTTCGTATAAGAGAAACTTAAACTTACTGTCCCTTAATATTTAATCATTCAATCATGCTTATTAAATCATATAGTACTTGACTTTCCTAAACACCACAATTCACATCATTAGTAAATAACTTAACAATTCATCATCTATGAAACATAAGATACAACATGAAATTAGTTACATTACTTTCATTACTTCACATATGTGATTAATGCCTTTATTCATTGATGGGCTCAAAACTAACTAATATTTCGACAAAGGTAAGCGCACCTATCGAACAGTAGTATAGCCTTGTGAGTCCGGAATATCGTATCCTCAAGGACTAAAATTACTAGTAATAACTATCTTTTTATTATCTAGCCTAATAATTAAGGGGTTTTGTTTCAATCTAAAATTTAACTAACTAATTAATTAACAATGAATGTGACATAGAGTGAAGGAAATAATCGAATAAACCAATGATAAAGACAATACCTAAGAAAGAATCCATCTAGACTCCACTTATTATTCTGACTCTGAATTAAATAATTTATTCACTTGACTTGATCCGTAGAAATTCCTAAATTATATTAATATCTATTTCTAAACTAAAAACAATTGACTTTAGGTTAATTAATTGAAATCTCTTTCTAATTAAAACCCTTATCGTCGCATTAACTCGATCTATGAATTCTCTTATTAGATTTGACTCTAATCCGACATATTTATGTCGCCCTATTTCTAGGGTTGCAATCAACTCTGCTTAATTATGATGGATCTACTCTTAAACAGAGACTTTTACTCCATTGAATAAGCACATCAATCTTGAATTAATATTCCTGAAAACATTAAAACAAGGATTAAGAACACATAATTATGAATAAGAACAAGTATTTATCACGTAATTCAAATTTAAATAATAAGTTTCATCTAGGTTTCATCCCTCCTAGGTATTTAGGGAGTTTAGTTCATATTGATAGAGGGAAACATTTTAAAATAAGGAAAACTACAAAACATAAGAAAACCCAAAAACTTCAAGAGAAATTGATAGGAGATCTTCAGTCTTGATGGGGATCCTTCTTCCAAGCTACTCCTAATGGCTGTCTTCGAGTATTTTCCAGCTTCCTACCCTCTGTCCCCCTTTTAGGTCCTCCCCTAGGGTGTTTATATAGGCTTTAGAGCACCTTTCTTGGCCCACAAATAGTCTTTTTCCGAATAGAATTAGACTTGGGTTCGGTAGGGACACGCCCGTATGCGATAGCTTAGGCCGTATTCGATTCTGCTCATTATACACGGCCGTGTAGTCTACCCGTATGCAATAGTCCAGGCCGTGTTGATTTCTGATGTAGGCCCATTTTGTCCCTTTTTGGCCCGTTTCTCGTTCTTTTCGTCTCCCTAAGCTCTCCTGAGTGTAAAACATGAAATTAAAGGATTAGGAGCACCAAATTCATCAAATCTAATGAAAATTCATCCAAAAATAAGCCAAGCATGGGGTCAAAATATGTATAAATTATGGTTTATCAAATATCCCCACACTTAAGCATTTGCTTGTCCTCAAGAAAAATCCTCAACTCACAATTAAAATTAAGCTTTCTCAATTCATAATTCTCATCAGTAATGTTTTATCATTCACAAATAATCACAAATTGATAGTTCAAATAAAAGAGTACTAAAGATTCAAACAATCCAACTCACACATTTTTAAAGCATGAAAACATAGGTATTTCCCTTTATCTAAGTAATTACCTTTAATTCAAAACCTACAAAATTTGACATCCTCGCTAAAGATTCACTCAAATCACTCAAGGTGTTTAAGATTAAAAAATAATCACTCAAAAGTCAAACATGGAAAGTCATTACCATAGGCTTGCATGAAAATCAAATCTCCACCATTATAAAATAAGATGATACACAAATCAAAAGGTCTTTAAAGGGTTGTAATGGGGTTTGGTTAAAGGTGTGGATAAAGGTTGAAATAGATGGTTAGAATCGAGATCGAATTGACAATTTACCTAACTAGAAAAATAAACTAATACTGAATAATTACATCAATTGAAAACTTATCAATAATAACACGAGCTTCTTCTCAAAATGTGAAATTAACCATTTAAGCTCAAATAACATAGAACTAGTAATAATTAAAATAAATGTACATATTTTTTCTTTTTTCTTTTTTGTACTTTTTTTTGAGTTAAGGATAAAAGAGATAATTTAACAACTGGAACAAAAGAACATAGTTATGCAACTGACCAAATCAAATCTCGACAAAAAAAAGAGGTCAATATAATTGGAAAAATTCTCAATGAATCAAAAAGAATGAGTTATGGGTTAATAATAAGGGTAGATCAAGAAACGATTTATTAGGCTCAAAGGGGTTCACTAAGGGTTAATTATGAAGGTAGGCTTTTTGGGATAAGTGGGTTAAAACCTAGGTGCCTTTATCATCTCAGTATATCAAATCAAATGTGTGGTCTCAATATGTATAATCGAAAAAAGTTCTAGAATAACAAATCAATATTGACACACTCATAACCAATAATAAAGTGAGCAAGAAAAGTGTATGCTCTAAAGGCTCAAAATCTCACAATAATTACGGTTTGTGATGTCAATCTCGTAAATCTCGAACTTCAAGGTAATATTTAAATTTAGGGAAACAACTTAGCAATTTTTTATTATTTTGAAAATAGACTTATCATGCTTGATTCTCTAGCGTCTTAAAGTTTAAATAATCAATACACAATTACCTGTGATTTAATCCAAAACATATCAATAAAAATCATAAATCAATAAAAATTCATTCTAATAATAATATGAGAAAATTACTTAAGAACAAGATATAATTCATGGATTTTCTAATAATCATATAAATAACCTCCTCACACTTAAGATATACATTGTCCTCAATGTATGAATATATATAATGACAGTATAAGTCGAATATCATAAGAGAAGGAGAGAAATGAAACTGCCCTAAATTTTGGATGAAGTCCTCAAATTAGTGACTAGCGGAATTGTAGAGAGGGCTAAATGTAGTGCATGATTCTGAGCAAGCTATTAAGAAAATAAACACAACTGGTGGAGAAGATTAAAGGATTACTCTATTAGAAACAACCATAATAACTAAAATATAGTTAAAAATATAATAGACAAGTCTTTAAAAGATAATAAGAAACATAAAAAACAAATAAAATAAAAACAAAAACAAAAACAAAAATAGAAATAGAAATAAGATAAAATAAGAAGACAAAATAAGAAAGAGAAAAGGGGTTAGGGTTTTTATGGGGTGACACGGTTGTGTGAAGGTCCCTGTTGGGCCACACGGTCGTGTCACACGCCCGTGTGGCTTGTTTTCAACCCGTGTTCGTTGAGGGAAAAAAAATAGCCCAGTCTTCACACGGCCTCGGACACGCCCATGTGGCTAGGCCGTGTCTCACACATGGCTGTGTCGTACGACTATATATATCATCTTTCACTTCTTCCATGCCCGTGTAGAATTCCACACGCCCGTGTGATCTCACATATGGCCGTGTGTATTGCCCGTGGAGCCACCTAACTTATTTAAAATTTTGAAATTTAAAAAATTAAGCTCCAATTTTCACACTGCCTAAGACATGCACGTGTGTCTAGACCGTGTGGTCCACACGGCCGCGTCGCACGCCCGTGTGAAATATATTTAGGTCGTGTCTCTATCGATTTTATGGGAAAATTTTAACCCTGTTTCCATACGGCCAAGGACATGCCCATGTGCCCAGGCCGTGTGGGTCAAAAACCTGCATTTAAACATAAAAAGAAGTAAAAATAAACTAATTAGTAGGGTTAGTACTCGTGTTGCCTCTCGAGAAGCGCTTATTTAGAGTCTAAGGTTGACTTACCTCTCATTCGTATGGTCATGGTGGTTCGAAGAGTTGACACTCCTCTCTCCTGCTATCAGTTCTAATATCAAAGTAAGGTTTAAGTTGAGTGCTATTTACCTTAAAGGTGCCTAATTTAGAATGATTTACCTCGACTGTACCGTGTGGAAAGACATTTAGTACCGTAAAAGGAGTTGCTTCGTTTGTATTGGGCTTTGAAGTGACAACTCGAGGGTCCGCTTTGTCCAACAGTACCTGGTCTCCAACCTTAAATTGATTTGTTTCATCTTGAAGCTCGTTATGATGTTGTTTAAGTTCTACATCGTGTATCCTTGGTTTCTCCTTAACATGCGTCCGCCATTCATCTAGTTCATCGATCTGAAGCCTTCGTTCTTCATGAGTTATTCTATTTTTGTTAGTTGAGCTAAACTGTGGCTCTATCACCTTTTTCAGAGGAATTTCCTGTAAATAAGGTTGAGCCACAAGGATACTCACATCAAAAGAACTTGAAATATCATCTCGATTACTAGATATCCTAACAGAATCACGAGTTTAAAGTTTAATCGTGTCATCACCTACACGAAGTATCAATTCACTTGTGCCAACATCTATAATAGTTCTAGTAGCTGCTAAAAAGGGTCGTCCTAAAATTAAAGGTACGTCACTGTCCTTATCCATGTCTAGAACAACAAAGTCAACTAGGAATATAAATTTATCGATTTTTAAAAGCACATCCTCAACAATACCCCTACGAAATCTAATAGTTTTATCTGCCAGTTGAATGCTCATCCTAGTTTGTTTAGGTTTCTCAAGACCTAGTTGCTTAAACATTTTATAGGGCATGACATTAATACTTGCCCCTAAATCAGCCAAAGTATTTTTAACATCTAAACTACCAATTAAGCAAGGAATAGTAAAACTCTCTGAATCCTTTAATTTGTTGGGTAGTTTATTTTGTAGAATGGCTGAGCAGACTGCATTTAGCTCTACGTGTGACACATCATCTAACTTCCGTTTGTTTGCTAGAAGCTCTTTTAAAAATTTAACTGAGTTGGGTATCTGCGAAAGAGCTTCAATAAACAGTAAGTTAATATGTAATTTTTTTTAAGAGTTTAAGAAATTTACCGAATTGTTCATTGGTATGGTCTTTCTTCGTCGCGTTGGGGTATGGCACTTTTCTTACCGGTGTTTGCGCATTGTGGCTTATCTCAACCTTACCTTTACTTACCACGATTTCTTGCCTCGGTTCAGGTTCAGGTTCAGGTTCTACTAACCATTCTTTGTCGCACACCGTGATGGCATGGAGTTGCTCTTTTGGGTTAGGTTCAGTATTACTCGGCAAGCTCCCTTGTGGTCGTTCTGAAATCAACTTGGCAAGCTGACCTATTTGGTTCTCGAGCCCTTGAATCGACGCTTACTGATTTTTAAGTGTTGTTTCGGTGTTTTGAAAATAGGTTTCTGACACCGAGATGAATTTTGTTAGCATCTCCTCAAGGTTTGGCTTTTTCTCCTATGAGTAGGGTTATTGTTGAAAGCCTGGAGGGGGTTGTTGTCTCTGATTTCCTTGACCACCCCACGAGAAATTGGGATTGTTCCTCCAACCTGCATTATAAGTGTTACTATAGGGATTATTCTGTGGTCTAGAATTGTTACTCATATAGTGAACTTGTTCATTCTCAGTGCTTGGGTTGTAGGATGGATATTCTGTGGTGTGCATCCCTCCTCTATTTATGTCGCATTACATCAGCGGATGTACCTGCGTAGAAACACATAAACCATCAATATTTTTGCTTAAGAGCTCTACCTGGTTTGATAACATGGTGACTGCGTCAAGGTTGAAAACACTGGCGGCTTTTGTCAGCTTTGTTCTCATGACTTGCCACTGATAGTTATTCAGCGACATCTCCTCTATGAATTCATAAGCCTCCTCAGGTGTTTTATTATTTAGGGTACCTCCGGCGGCTACGTCAATCAACTGTCTAGTTGAGGGGTTCAAACCGTTATAAAAGGTTTGAACCTGTAACCATAGAGGTAACCCATGGTGTGGGCACCTTCTCAACAAGTCCTTATACCTCTCCCATGCATCGTAAAGAGTTTCTAAATCCATCTGCACAAAAGAAGAGATATCATTCCTCAACTTTGCCATTTTAGCCGGTGAAAAATATTTTAACAAAAAATTTTCGGTCATTTGTTCCCAAGTAGTGATGGAACCTCATGGTAACAAGTTCAACCACTATTTAGATTTATTCCTTAATGAAAAAGGAAATAACTGAAGGCGAATGGCATAATCAGAAACACTATTAATCTTAAAAGTGCCGTAGAATTCTAGAGAGTTGACCAAATGAGTATTTGGGTCCTCATCCTGCAAACCATCAAACTGAACAAACTGTTGAATCATCTGAATAAGGTTAGGTTTCAGTTCAAAATTATTTGCAGCAACAGCAGGTCTAACAATACTTGATTCAGTTCCTGTTAAAGTAGGCTTAGCATAAACATACATAGTTCGAGGAGTAGGATTCTGATTTATTGGATCTACAGCGACCACAGGAGGTAGTGGATTATTCTAGGGATCAGCCATCTCCTTGGTATTAGTGATATCGTTCTCTTGATCTTCTTGTATGTATTGTAGGCTTCGCCTTATCTCTCTTCGGTTTCTGCGAGTACTCTTAATCTCATTGTCATAAAGCAAAGGTCCTGACGGGTTTCTTCTAGTCATAAACTAGAGACACCTGCCAGAAGCAAAGAAAGAGAAATATTAGAAAAGTAACAATAAAATAAAAATAAATTGCAAATAAAACAAAAATGGCTAAAGTAATAAAAATTTAGTATTCCTAATATCTTAGTTCCCGGCAACGGTGCCAAAAACTTGATGGATTCGAAACTAACTAATATTTCGATAAAGACAAGCGCACCTATCGAACAGTAGTATAGCTATGTGAGTCCGGAATATCGTATCCTCAAGGACTAAAATTACTAGTAATAACTATCTCTTTATTATCTAGCCTGATAATTAAGGGGATTTATTTTAATCTAAAATTTAACTAACTAATTAAACTATGAATGCGACAGAGAGTGAAGAAAATAATCGAATAAATCAATGATAAAGACAATACCTAAGGAAGAATCTACCTAGACTTCACTTATTATTTTGACTATGAATTAAACGATTTATTCACTTAACTTGATCCGCAAAAATCCTTAAATTATGTTAACATATCTTTCGAGACTAAAAACAATTGACTCTGGGGTGATTAATTGAAATCTCTTTCTAATTAAAATCCCTATCGTCGCATTAACTCGATCTATGGATTCCCTTATTAGATTTGACTCTAATTCGGCAGATTTATATCGCCCTATTTCTAGGGTTGCAATCAACTCCACTTAATTATGCTGGATTTACTCTTAAACAGGGACTTTTGCTCCACTAAATAAGCACATCAATCTTGAATTAATATTCCTGAAAACATTAAAACAAGGATTAAGAGCACACAATTAAGAACAAAATCAAGTATTTACCACGTAATTCAGATTTATTAAATAATAAGGTTCATCTAGGTTTCATCCTCCCTAAGTATTTAGGGAGTTTAGTTCATAACGTAGAAAGAAAACATCTTAGGAATAAGAAAACAACAAGACATAAAGAACCCAAAAACTTCTAAGGAACTTGATGGAGATCTTCAATCTTGGAGTGAATCTGCTTCCGAGATGTTCCGACGGCTTCCTTCGAGTAATTTCTTCGATCTATTCTACGTGCTCTTTTAGGTCTTCCTCTGATGTGTATTTATAGACTTAGAAGGCTCAGAAACCCTAAAAATTGGCTTTTTCTGCATGAAAACAAAGCATGGTACGACACGGACACGGGCGTGTGATCAACCCATGTGGTGCGGGCTTTGGCCGTGTGGATCCTTAAGATGGCCCGTTTTGTCCGGTTTTGGCCCGTTTTCTGTTCCTTTCACTCCCCTATGCTCTCCTAAGTATAGAAACATGAATTTAAAGGATTAGGAGCAGCGAATTCACCAAATTTTATAAATAAACATCCAAAAACATGCTAAGCGTGGGATTAAAATGTGTTACTTTTATGGTTTTTCATTCATTCATTTTCATAGCTCATCTTACCATTTCATAAAATCGTCGATATCCATAATTTCATAGCTAAATCTTTCCATTACTTTACTTACCCGTTGAACAGTATAAAATAACATCGGATACTCGGGAACACTTTTCCATTTAACCATAACCTTTTTAATAATGCTCACACGAGCTATGAAATGGGCCTACTAACACAAGCTGTGGTCCGGAATGTTAGCTACACGATGCTGATCACACAAGGTGTGGAGAATCCACAACAAATGCAGGACCTCAACCATCGGTAAGACATCTAAGACCAGCACCCAAACATATAATCCCTAATGATATGTCATTTGTATCCTAAGTATTCTCTAAGTTCAAACGGGACTTTTGTCGTTAAGTATTCAATTATCAAATTATTCTCGAATCAACTGTAAATAATATAACATTAACAAATAATCAACCAAAATAACATTTAATAAATATTAAATTCATACGAACTTACCTCGACCACAACGGTTATATCATCAAAAGTCGAGAATTAATCTGAGACTTTCGCTTTTCCTTGATTCAAGTACGGTTGATTCTTTTCTTGATCTGAATAATAATTTAACTCAATTAAATATTTCAATTGACTACAATTATCCAATTCAAACCTATAATCCATATTAACATGAAATTACAAAATTACTCCTAACATTTTAACTTTTTATCATTTATCCCTTAAATCTAAATATTATAATTTAACCAATAAAATAAAATATCATAATACTTAAATATTCTTAAGGTTCCAAACAACCCCTAACTTTCTATAATTCACAACATTAACCATGAATTTTGCTATTTTCACCAATAAGTCCTTAAACTTTAAATTCATCAAAAATTACTTAACAAAACGTGTTTATTTAACAATTAAACGTAATAATCTATCAAAAAAATTCAAAAATATTATTAAATCATTCATGGAAAAACCCTAAAGTTTTTATAACTTTACAATTCAACCCCCGAGCTAAGCAGATTAAGCTAAAACGAGTTCAAAAACATAAAAATAATTAAAAATGGGGTTCAAAAACCTTACTATGCACCAAAGGAAACTTGGATGAATTTTATCAAGCTCAACAATGGTGATTTTCAGCAAATACAAGAAAATGGAAAAAGATGATAACATTATTTTACTTGTACATGCTTTTAGTTATTGTTTTACTACTTTACCCTTTAATTAATACTTATAAAATAATCAACCCAGGTCTATCATTGTCCACCACCAATATAAATGGCATAATTACCTTATAGATCTACCAACTTACATTTCCAATGCCATTCAATCCATTTAATTAGTAGAATTTAACTTTTTCACCTTATTCAATTTAGTCTTTTTTACCTAATTAACCATTTAAACTTTAAAATATCTGAACAAAAATTTAATACGACTCTAATTTAACCCTATAAACAATAAATAAACATTAAAATGTTTACTCACTCGTCAGAATTGTGATTCCGAAACCACTATTTTCGACACCACTGAAAACGAACTGTTACACCCTAGGAAGTCATTCAGGTGGGAATTAACCCAAAATTGGTATGGCTTATTTGTGAACATCTTAGCCCCGAACCGGTCTGGATTGTGAGGTCGAGAGATAAGTAGTTCTTGCCGACTCGTTATTCTGGTGGAAGATCGAAAGATCCTGCTAGGGTATCAACTAGTTGATTGAACAAGGAGCCCGAAGATTCAAGTAATTAGGATTACCGAAGCGAACTAATCACTCATGCTGAGATTTGACTAAGTTTCCATAGAAAATCTTCCTAGTTTTTCTATTTATATTATTTTATTTCTTTAGTTATTAAAAACTTTATTTTTATGTTTAGTCGTAATATAATTTATTTAAAGTACTAATTATTTCTATTTTTGCTTAGGTTAGGATTAATTTAGTGCTTGCCTCCCTTGGGTACGATCCATGGAGTACTCACCTATTCTTTTGTAACTATATTACAACCTGACCTATATACTTGTGAATTCCGCCTTTTAAACATATTTTGTGTAGGATTTTTTCTTTGGATGTTGGTACATTCGAAGGCGGTCAAAGTTCCATTTTCATTTTCGATAGTTATCACCATTCAATTTATTTTCAGTAAGAATGCTAATAAGCGAAGTAGGAGATATATTTGAAGTGAAAACAATAAAGATTCACTAATGACTATCTTTCTATTAAGCAAATATGTTCATTTCAGCAACATACTAAAAATGCAGTATGATACATGCGTTTTGTATTAAAACCTTAAAAACATTTTTCCTTTGCTACGATCATTCTCACACCCATCAATAATATTGCCTTGGGGTTCCATGATTAATTAACAAGAACATGAATTACATCCAATCAGTTTGTGAATATTTATTCTTAAGACTCCACACGAACCAACAACCGTTTAACATTTGGCCATCATCTCTAGCTTAAATATCGTTTATTGGGAAACTATTTAATAAGATATGATATTAAATGTGTAACCATTCACTCAACACCCATCATGAACATCCTTTCATTTGTGAGTCATCTTGGGAATATCTCACTAAAGTCATGCATGACTAATTGTCCTTAAAAAGAGATCACATCCAGTAAACTCACATGATAAAGTTTACCTTGGGGTGCAAGCAGGGTAGGAATCGACTCGAAAGTTGATCATGTTATCACTTAGGGACCATCAATGGAGGCCTCAGGTCTTATTTGGGGATTTTCTCCCACTTAATTTTTAAAAAAATATGCAAGGTTTTTTTATCCTAGATTTCAAGAATGATGATACAATAGTCCTAGTAGAATTCTTACCTAATTTATATGTCATGCTTCCAGTATATGCATGACATGTTATGACAATTTTATAATATTCACATTCATTCAACAGAAGAATCAATCAACCATAAAAACAAACAATTTTGATTCTCTACAATTTTTCGTTTAAGGGAAAAACAGAAGAAGTGAATGTGAACATTTTGGGGACCTTCTCCTACTCAATATCTTAAAAAATATTCAAGGTTTTTTTATCCTAGATTTCAAGAATGATAATACAATAGTCCTAGTAGCATTCTAACCTAATCTATATGGCATGCTTCCAGTATATGCGTGACATGCTATGACAGTTTTATAATATTCACATTCATTTAGAAAAAGAATCAATCAACCATAAAAACAAACAATTTTGATTCTCCACAATTTTTCATTTAAGGAAAAAACCGAAGAAGTGAATGTGAACAGTGCACCAGGCAGAGTCATAGGAAAGGGAGGTGAGTCTTATTTAACTGCTTAAAAACGAAGTCTTTCCTTGCTAGACCTAATCCTAGACATACACCTTCTCATTACCACACTTCTTAGAGTAATCACTAACCTAAAGAAGTGAATGGAATAATACAACACATGTATTTTCGCATTACCGCACTTCTTATCTTTAATCGATCAATTGTGGATCATCTCATACATATATATCACAATTATAATATAACATAATATAAATATTATAAACAAATATATAAAGAAATGGGTAATTAAAATAAAACTGCCAACCAAGGTTTCCATGGTTCTATTTCTAGTAAATAAAAGAGAAACAAAATTACATAATTTTCCACCACAAGGAATTCTTTGGGTCTTCAACTGCCATCGCTCCATCTTCTCCTCGTCATGAGCTCCTTTTAGAAAAATTACATTTAAGTACTATGTCTGTTTCCGACTAACAAGAATTTTATAAATTTTAAAAATAAACAGTCTTACGTGGGGGGATAGTCCATGGTTTATATCCTAAGAACCACAACCTTGGCAAAAAATAACAATTATATAATATTACATCCATTCTCATATATAACTCAAATCATGCATAAGATATAAAGAATGCCACTTTCTATGTAATTGAATCATTGAAGAAGAAGAGAAATCTATTTTAATTACTTTTTTTTCTACTTTTAGATAAAACAAAACTTGACTTTGATATCAATGGTTGGAAAACCCTATTTGGAAAACGTAGCGAAAAATTATTTTTTTTACTATTATTTGTTAAGAAAATTTTAAAAATGCCAAAAAAAAAAAGTTTTAACTATAGCTGAAGGACAAATTAGCTATTAACTCTTTAAATTAAGGTGCAATGTTACTTTTTTAATGAGTGACAAAAATAACTATAAAGAAAGATTAGGGATAGTTGGTGTAATTTACCCTACATAAAAATATTAATAATGAGTTACACTAAATTATTATTTTATATGTTTACTGAAATATTATAATATCAATCAATTTCAATATAATTAAAATGCATATTTTTACTTTACAATATCATGTATAAAATAAACATTTTATTTTTAAAAACACTTTTTATGATAAATATTAAACACAAATCTTAAACCAAAATTTTCAAAATCACTTTTTAAAAAAGCATTTTTTTTACAAAATCACTTTTTAAAAAAACATTTTTTTAACAATAATTTTCAAAAGTAATGCTAAACTAGTTTTTATAGTACGAACACTTCTTTGCTTTTTAGACAGGTGAATTGTTTTTTTTTGAAATATTTGGTATACTATCAATGGAGTTTTTAGACTCCACAAGTAGAGTTAGGGGATTGACAAATGTCCTATAAGGTATATTAAAATATTAAAAAATAAATATTTTTTAGAAAGGAGACATGTCACAATTTTTTAAGGTTGCTTGTGAAATGAAAAAAAGTACGCTCTCAGTGTACAAAACCTTTATTTTTTTTATACAAAGTCTATCTTCACCTATAACCTCTCATCATATTTAAATTAAAAGAAAAATGCGTTTAAACTCACATTCTTTTAATTATTGCTATAATAACAGTAGTGATTGTGCTAAGATTAAATTAACACAAATTTGGTAAAAATAGCATGAAGGTTCATGTACGAGGAGTTAAATTACATTTTGCTCTCTCTACTTAAAAAATGAGTAAATTAATCTTTATACGTTAGATTAAAGAGTAAACTGGTCATTTTATTAAAAGTTTAATCCAATTTTACTATTAAAAATTGATTAATGTGTGTCAGCATAAGATCTACATGGCACACAATGTCTCACTATTTAATTATTTGATCAAACACCTTAATTTTTAAAAGTCCGAATAAATGAAATTTTAAAGGAAAAAATCAATTTGTATTATTTTTTATTTTTAAGCAATCACAAATCTAATAAATATGCTTTAATCACAAATTCTTGTTTGCGTCTAAAAGGATAAGGCGTGGACACCTCATAGTAACCACACACTTGGCAACGCGGAACCTAGATGCCATCCAAATAAGCCTTAGCAATAAGGTCCCAGGCTCTGCAATTAAGTCCCCGGGGGAAAAAGAATGAAGACCTCTACGCTCACACTCCAAATCTACGCCTCCGGCTCCAAGCCATACCAACCTCACCCCAAAGTCTCCACTATTTTTCACCCCCTTCAACCACCCATCACATCTATCACATTCAACGCTTTCAACCCTCGTCTCAAGTTAAAACCCGGGACGCCTCCTAAAACCACGGCGATAGACAAGCCAGTACTAATTCCACAAACAGAATGTCAAGTAACCCCCGAAAGGGAGCTTACTCAAGTTTCTTCAAGTGGGTTTTCACGGTTTGTGGTAGTAGGAGCTGTTTCTATGGGTTTGGCATTGCTTCTAATGGAAGCGGATGTCCAAAAGGCCTTGGCGTTGGGTCCTGAAGGGCCATTAATGGAGGAGTTTTGGGAGAATGTGAGGAGATACGCACTTTATGCGCTTACGGTCAGTACTGGGGCTATATACACTATCTTCCAGCCTATACTGGAGTTGTTGAAGAACCCCATCTCTGCAATTCTTATATTGGTGATTATGGGTGGCAGTCTCTATATCGTTTCCCAAATACTTTCCGCCATGTTTGGAGTAACCGATTTTACTTACACTTATGGATATTAGTTTTTGACAGTTTTCGGCTTATTTGGTATTTGCCTCTCTATACTTTACAAACCTTTTCCGGTTCCATTTTGTGCTTGTTCCACTAGCAGAACTTTATTTTATCTTACCGAATTCGTCTTATCTTCCATGCCTGAATTTTTTTCTTTTTTAGATTGAATTAATTCCATCTTACTTGCAAACTGGATGGGTATGCCTGGTTCTGGTCCAAGCTAGGATAGCCCTGGGCCTGTATGGTCTACCACTAACGTGTACCTTGCTCTTTATATTGTGTGTAAAAAAAGCCCAGCTTTGATGGCATTACAATTTAGGAAAAAAAGTTGGTTTGGAGAATTTCTTTTTATAATTAGTGTTATCATCTGTTTTATGGTATGAGATTAGTCTTATTGATTCGAACTAAAGGTGGTATTTAGATAAATATAACTCTAAAATTTAAATATAGAACTATTTGGGATCAATCTTATTGGATTAGAACTGAAATTGGTATTTAGATAAAACTTATCCGATAATAATAGCTACAAAATTTGAACAACAACAAATGTGTTAATCCTTAGCAGTTAACAATACATGAAAGGTTTAATTATGATTTTAGTTTCTCTATTATGTTAAAATTTAGAATTTGATCCCTCTAACATCCTCCACTGAATATCGTTGTTAGTCATTGTTAATTGTTGTGTTTAGGGTGATGATGTGATTTCTTTTGGAAAAATAAAATTTAAGCACGAATGTGATTATCTGTATTATATGTATTTTCATAAGATCCTAATTATGAGATCGGACAACAATAAAAAATTTCACACCATCACTTTATTGGCTGTAACTAACAATGTTTTTAATTTAGCCTATTATTATAATAATATACAAATAACAAGATTTTTTTATATAAGAAAAAAAAAACAGATAAACATAAATAACTGGCACTAACATTAATATTTAATACGATATATGTGATAACTTATTGCGAAGTAGAAAACATTAATTATACACTATCAACATGCATTGTATATATGTGAAACCGAGTCATGCATGACTGAGAAGCATAATGTGGGGCGAGTTAGCAGGAGGCTGCAGATGACACGGAGAGAGGGTAGCTAAAAGTATTGGCATAGTCGAAGGAGAGGCATTCACCAGGTCCAAGAGGCTCCCCATCATTCACAAGGCAATCGTCATAGTCGAGTCGCCTAAACACCGTGGGATTTATCAACCTCACCGAACTGAACCATCCACAACTGACGTGAATGTTGGAGATACTGCAACCCGACAAGCACACGTTCATGATTTGAACGGTGTAGGACGGGATTCCATTGGGAAGCGGCGCCGTGGAGCCTTGGAATATCACGATGTCGTCCTTTGTGCATGCCGTGCCTATTCGATTAGCATCGCCGTCCTCTATATGTGCATGCATATATATCAGGTTTCAAAAGTCAAAGCTAACATGACGGTGTTAATTAATTTAAGACAGGGAGGGTATACTATACCAGTGGACTGCAGCAGCTTCCGAGCAACGGCAGATGTATTGTTCTTCTTGGAAAAGACTATATTTTTAATGCTTCCTTGACTCACTGTTTCTTCACCTTGGATTGACTCCTCCACTGCTTTCATTTATTTTAATTATACCCATTATTTATTTCCAAAAGTAATCTAAATATTAGTGATATATACAGTTTGATCTTCCATATATAGCATCAATATTATGAAAATTAAAGCAAACTAGAGGTATAATTTAAAGAGTAATATTTGATGCATTCAAGTGAATAAAAAAAATATTTTCAATTTCAATTTCAGTTTAAATTACTATTCATGCGTGGTGAAGGGAGTTGCAAGAGAACAATTGACAACACTTTTTATATACAAAAAGAATCTTAAAACACATTTTAAAAATAATTTTCAAAACTACAAGATGTTTTTGAAAATTTTAAAAATTGATGGTGTTGGTGTGATATATTTTAAGTACAAGAAATTATATTTTGATTTTTAGTTGGTATATGTAATATTTTTCTAGGAGCTATAAATTTATTTTTTATTTATTTTTTCTGTTTCTTTACAAAAGAAATCAAGATAAAGAAAAAGAAAAAGTGATAGTGACAATTAACAGCTTAAAATTTATTTATATACAAAATCAAAGTGAAACCATGAACAAAAGAAGAAAGTGAAGTAGGAAAAATATAACGAGAGAGAGAGAGATGCACGTTACCGAAGAAAAGTAGCAATAGCAAAGCCATAAAGGTTAGGGCATTGCCAAGTCTTTTCTGTTGCAGGCTTCCCAGAGCAGGTGCCATTGTTATCCAACCTACCTCTTAGTTAATTGATAAAACCAATATTCCAACTTTCACTTTTATATAAGTATAGGTAGTTTTGGATTGGATTGATAGGCAAAAAACTTGTTGCAGTAACTAATTAAGAAAAAAAAAAAAAAAAAAAAGAGTTGTAGATGAACAAGGCGGAAGGTGCTGCCAGCCTGAGGTAGAAAGTGAAGCAGGCTTAATAATAGTTAGACTCTGTTATAGTGTTTTTCATTCTGCTTGGCGGGCCGACCCAGAATGCAGCAAAGGAAAGCAAAGGAGGAGGAGGAGCTGAGGACTGAGGTAGCTCTGGATAGGAATTTATAAGAGCAGCAAGCCTAGAGCCTAGGGTGTTCACCGTTACCAGATTGCCCTCCCTTTCTTAGCCTGCTACCACGTGTGCCAACTTCATTTTCACTTTTTACTAATACAACCGTTGAGTTAATTATTAATTTTTATTAGAATTTAATCTTTACACTTTTATTTTTATGAATTTAATTTTTTATTTTAAAACTTTAAAATTTAGATTTATTTGTTAATATCGTTAAATTTGAAATGAAGAAGTTACAAAAAAAGAAGAAGAAGAAGACATTATAATAAAATTAAATTTAATAAAGAATTTTAACAGTGTTAACAATTTCTAAAAAATCACATTAATATTTTGATCATAAACAAGTATTTAGAATAAATAAGAATATTATAAAAATTGAGATATTAAATAATGTCAAAATTAAAGTATAAAGATTATACATTAAATTTGAGTGAAATATAAGGTTTAAAATTAAATTTTGAACATTTTTATATAACCTCAAAAAACTAAAGAGATTACAATTGAAATTCAACAATTATCTTCTCATGTAAAAAAAGAAGAAGCAATCTGCATGAGTCAGTTGTCATGCAAAGAAGGTCTTAGGGCATTATAAAAGTAGAGTGACTGAATTCACGTCAATATTCTGATTGAAATAGTTAACAATATTAACTACTTAGATTAATTAATGACATTATAAAAATAGAGAGACCAAATTATATAAAAAAACTAAAAAATATATATTAAATCTCAAGTTTCAACGTAATACATTGTCCAAAACTAAAATTTGACTATTATCTTATAATTAAAAAAAAAAATCCTACTAAGAGTTAAATTATATTTTGGTCCTTTTACTCAAAAAGTAGGCACATTACTTCCTGTATATTAGATCAAAGAGTAAATTAGTCTTTTTGCTAAAAATTTCATCTATTTCTATCATTAAAAATTGGTCATTATATGTTAGTATAAACTATACATAACAAGCTAAATGTCATTGTTTTGTTATTCTATTACTCACACCAATTTTTAATAGTACAAAGGGATAAAATTTTTAACAAAAAAACCAATTTACTTCTTAATCTAACATACTAATTTATTCATTTTTTTAAGTATAGGGGACAAAATACTACTGACTTCTAGTACAAGAGTCTTTATATTACTTTTACCCAACTTTTAATGTCTTAACAACTTTTTAATGTTTATATGTAATTGGTGTTGGAGATATTGAGTGGAGACTATATGAAATTAAACAATAGACTTTGATGCGTGGATGACACTTTCCAAAGAGAACTATTTGCCCCCACATAAAGTTGCTGGAGGCTTAAAACAAAGGTCCTCCCAGGATACAACGAAACTTTTGAATTTCCTTTGATTAGCAAAATTGAGGAATTTCCTAACTCTTACTCTAATTTCTAAAATTGGATTGATTGTAATGTACATTATGAGCATCATAGTCCCTTTATTTATATGCACTCAATGGATACTAAGAAGAAACATATCCCAAGAAAATGTATCCATTATATGATAAATCACCACTTTTTAATTTGAATAGTGCTCATAAATTATTAACTTGAAATCTACAATTTCCTAACAATTGGAGAGTTACTATCCTAGAGTACCATATCCAAGTAAGGTGAATGTATTGGAAGGCTATTGGTGGTTGAGCCCAAGTTACGAAAAAACCTTAAGTTTGGATCTCTATAGTTTGTCAAGAATTTTCATTTTGCATGGCTACGGGTTATGGGTTTTGTTTCGATTCATACGATTTTACTTTGTTGTTTTTGTCTGTTTTTTTTGTGTCCTTGTTGCAAAAAATATCAAATTTTGTTATCAGTGTCTATACTTTGTATAAATTATAAATTTAGTCCTTTTATTTTAATTTGATCAATTTTAATTTATGTACTTTCGTATTGGTCATGTAACAATGACATCATGAAAATTGATTTTAAGACTGAATTTATTAAATCAAGTTAGCTAAAAATTTGGATTGAATATTTATGTGTCAAATATGGGATTATAGGGTTGAATATTTAAGTGAAATTAAATTAGATCAATTAGTAATTATAGTATAAAGACTAAATTGTATAGTGATCGAAACGAGTGGAATTTGACTTTTTAAGTTAACAAGTGCCTTAAATAGCAATTAATCTAAGAGTATGTTAGCAATTAAGCCATTTTAAGTCATAATTATTGCTTAAGCATTATTACGCCAACATTTTCCATTAACTAGAATCATAATATAATAAACTAATAGATTCGTTAATAACTTAAGCTAATTATCATGTTAATTACCCATATATATATACATGAAATTAGTGGGAGAGAGAAAAAAGTAAAAGTCTCACTTTCTTCTTCTCTACCGATTCACCATAGAAAAGAAAGGAAAAATTCTTTTCTCATCTTCCTTTATTGTCGTACATTGTTAAAGGGAGTTGTAAGTTTTCTTCATAAATTTTGGTTGGATTTTTAGATAAAAATGGTAGATGGTGAAGACCCTTATGTTAGATTTATGAATTAACAAAGTTTTAGTTTAATTTTCCATTCTTAGAAAACATAGAGTTTTGATGTTAAGAGATTAAGTTCATGCATGAATAGGTTAGTTAAATTAGGTGTGAACATGATAGAAATGTGGTAGGTGATAGTGAATAGAGTTTGAATCAAGCTTAGATTATTGATAAATTATGATTTATTAAGGACCTATTTGTAAAAGGTAAAAAATTTGGGGTTTATTAATAAATAATAAAAGTAGGAAGTCTCTGTACTATATGTCTTTAGTTGAGTTTAGATTCATTTGGGTAAATCATTAGTTACAGGTGTTTCGTACATTAGGAATTCGAGGGACCAAATTGTAATAAATGCATTGATGTTTATATTATTGTAATCTATGTTCGAATTTTATAATTAATAATGTCTCCATAATGTATTATTGAATGTAGAGAAAGACAACGCCAGGACATCAAATAACTATTGCGGTTTGTGCTTCTATAATTCTCTTTCAATAACACGTTCGTAGTCTAGTAAGTCATTATATTTGAATATGAAATGAATTTTGAGGTAATCGTATCTTTCCCAAAAACTATGAAATAATGAATTTGATGTCATGATTGTTGAAATTAAACCATGAATGATTGAATTGTGATATATATATATGTATGTGTGTGTGTGTACAAGCACACTGTGTACATATAAGCTTGATATAATTGAGTATATATAGTATTGAGATCTTGATATCATGTTGAATTGTGTTATACTGGTGATAATGATGATCATGCCTCGTTAAATGGTGTTAGACGTAATTTGGGTATACTTTGCATACCATAGGGTCACCAATATAAGTGATTTATTAGGTCCAATTCCTAGAGGGTCGTGAGCAACCCCAATTATCAGAGGGCCATGGACATATAATGGTATTCATATTAAGTAGTCCAAACTCCTAGAGGGTCGTGATTTACTCATTATATAGATCAGCATATTTCCCTTAATGTCCATTATCAGTTAATAGGGGACAAAATGAATAAGCATTGAAAATGATATTGAATGACATGTTGAATTATTGAGTACACCATGATATGAAATTAAGAGATACTGAAATAACTATTGAATGAGAAAGTTTGTAACACCCCTTACCCGACCCGGTTGCCGAGTCCGAATTACGAGATGATACAACTGTTGCTGGAGCAACTATAATTAGACATTCACCATACAACCATTCACACATGGTAATTAATGTAATTCAGATTTATTCTATGCTAAACAAATGATTTTGGCTCCTACATGAGCTTACGAAAGCTCTTTTGCCAACTCGAGCATGAATTAGGACCAAATTGTAAAGTTTTCAAAATATCGGGCTGACATCACAACTTTGTTGCTTCCTCGTTGTGGCGTGGTCATCTTTGTATGTCACATCATGGTGACATGTGTTTGCTCATCACGACATTACTCTCTGATATGATGACGTTGCGACAAAAAGATTTCGTAATTGCGACGTCACCCTTATTTTTGGCAAAATGCACATTTGGTTCATATTTCAACCCTTTAACAAATACCTTAATGCTTGCATGACATCTTATAAATTTAAATCAATCACAATCCATGTCAAATATACCCAACCAAGTACATGAACATTTGAAATCAACCTTTAACATGGTACATTTCACAAGAACATCAACTAAACTTATCCAAGTTTTATGCTCAATTTGTCATACCAAAGCACTTCTTTTAAATTCCAATTCATTTCTAATTAAGCCCTTTCTAAAATAGGAACATATATGTCCACAATTTGAGCTAAACCATACATAACCTATCTTATACATCATGCTTAACATTCAATTATACAAACCCAAGTCATTCATCAACTTGACTTATTCAACTACTTCATTTATGTAGCCTTTAGCATCTCAATATCGTGCAAGAGTATAATCACTCATATACTAACATTAAAAAAGTCCAAACCATGCATCAATAAATCACATGCCAATTCAATAATTAAGTTCAAACATACTTAAATGTACTACATAATTGTCCACTTAAAAAAGACTATATACACAATAAGTGTCCTTATATACATGTCGCAACATTAGACTCAAAATGGACTTAATTCTACCATCGTTTGATAGTGTGAGCTTCGCGTTGGTCCGGGTCGACAAGTTTTGCAAGGCAACAATCTGCAAGGGAACGAAACAAAATGAGTAAGCATTTAGAATACTTAGTAAGTTTAAATGGAAAATAGTATGCTTACCTTGTTTTTACATTAAGGATTAAAGCTACCTGAATTTGACATAACTTTGGTTAGAACATGACACTTAAAAAATATCAACAATATGAGCCAATCTCTATAACATGATCACCAAGTACTACATGTGCCTTAACATACCAAATTCATGTTATTTTCATATAACTTAATAGAATGGCATATTCAATCAACAAACATGATATAATTCAATCACCTTTGCCATCATACAATCACAGGAATATACCATTACAATTCAATCCCTTTAATGACTTTTTAAATTGGATATCAAGTCTATTTCATCACATTTTCAAATAATCAATTTCATTTATAACGTTTCGCTCAATGAATCCTAGTAAACAGACTCGAATGCAAGGGTAAATTACACCACACCAGTTGCTCGTCCGAGGTGAGTATATATATCAGGTTACCGTTCGAGCTAAACCTTTATCAAGCTAAACTTGTCTCACATAATACCTGAATCCGAAATGAATGTTGGAATTTATTAACATCTGTAATAAATCTTGTACAAGTGTGTACTATAGCACCCCTCACCAGACTCGATCGCAGGGTCCGAGTTTCGAAATGCTACATCAAAATCGGAGCAACTAACGTTGAAAAATACTGAAAATAGTCTTTTAAACATGAAATAATTTTATAATCACATTCATAATTCAACAATTAAAACTTTTCGAGACTCAATTGAGTTTATGAGACTTAAATGTTAATTCGTTAATGAAACAGGGCTAAATTACGAAATTTTCAAAACTTAGAAACAGGTATCGGTACCCCTGAAAGGTATTGATGCTCAAATAAAATTCGATGTTTGGAAAATTTAAAATTAATTCACAAGTATTGATACTTTTGATAAATATCGATATCAAATTGTGAATATGTTTCTTTTGTAAAATCAATAACCAATCATATGTATCGATACCTTTATAAAGTATCGCTACTTTGGTATAGGGTATCGGTACCAAATTGGCATTCTGTTTGTTAGAAAATTATTTGAAAATGCTAAGTATCGATACTTTGGTAAATGTATCAATACCGTAGTGTCAAAAACTACCATTTGGTCCCTTTTCATGCCAAAACCAAATTTGGTTCAAATAGTGCCCTAAGCACAACACAAAACCTGTACAAAACACTCCAATTGCATACCAAACATACCATAATACCAATTTCCAATCCATTATATCACAAATTGACACCAATTCACTTCAATTTGACCTATATCAACTTAATTAACTCAAACATACCATTGGCCATAGCATGCTATCATTCAACCTACTAAATCATAATTTAAACATACAATTTTCATGACCATTCATACCATCGTTTAGGGGTGTTCAAATTTTGGTTAAAATCGAATTAACCGGCTGAACCAATCTAGTTCGGTTAATCAATCTAATTCAGTTGGAGGTCGGTTAATGATTTTTTGGAAGTTCGATTATCAGTTAATTTGGTTCGAAATCGAATAATTTGATATGTAAGTTTAATTTGGTTAATTCGATTAATTCAGATAATTTGGTCAAATGAATATTATCAATTTATTTTTTGATATTTTTGATATTTGTTTTAACAAAAAAATATAAATTTTGGTTTGGTTAAATTTTTTGAAAAATTTTTGGTTCGATTAACGGTTAAAGGATTAAAAGGTTCGATTAATTCGATTAATACTAGTTCGGTTCAGTTAACTGCCCTGAACACCCCTAACATTGTTCCTACAAACATATGATCCCAATACTATTCATATGATCCCAAAAGTGATCAAAACATGCCGTACTTATATATATATATACATTGTAACAACCCATTTTTAGTGGTGTCGAAAAAAGTGGTTTCGAGACCACAATTCTGACGAGTAAATTATTATTTTAATTTTTATTTAAGTTCTACAAGATTATATTAAGGTCGCATTAAAATTTCGTTAAGAAATTTTGATGTATAAATGGTTAATTAGGTAAAAAAGACTAAATCATAAAAGGTGTAAAAGTTGAGTTCTATTACTTAAAAGGGATAAATGGTTATGAAAATGAAAGTTAATGGACTTGAATAGTAAATATACCATTTAAGCTGTTAGTGGGTGTGCATGGGCATGATTTTAATGAAATTTTGATAGTTTTTAAAGGTTAAAATAGTAATTTGGTAAATAAAGCTAAAATAACTAAAGGAATTAAGCTCATCTTCTTCCCCATTTCATATTTCCACCGAAAATCACCATTGAAATAGGGTTTGAGCATTTGTCTAGGCTTCCATCTTACATGTAAGTGATTTCAAGCTCCGTTTTTAATGATTTTTATGTTTTGAAGTTCGTTTTAGCTTAATCTAGTTAGCCCGGGAGTTAGTTCACAAAATTGTTAAGGGTTGAAGGACTCGGCATGGATGTTTTTGAATGAGTTTTGATGTTAGTTGATAGGTTATGAATCTTTATTGTAAAATAAACATGTTTTGTTAAGTGATTTTTGGTGAAATTATATTTATGGATTAAATTGTTAAAAGTATAAATTCATGGGTTTTATTGTGAAATGTTGGTAATAATGAGTTGTTTCAAGGTCCCTTGTAACTTTGGTTAAGTTGGATCTAGGTTAAAATGGTTAGATTTTAAGTTATGAGCTTAAAGACTAAATTGTGAAAAGTTAAAGTATTAGGAGAAATTTTATAATTTTGCATAAATATGAATTATGGATTAAATTGAATCCTAGAAGTAATTAATTGAATGAAATTGTTTATTTAGAATAAGATAAACCACAATCAGACTTAAATCGAGAGAAAGCTAAAGCTTCAGATTAGTTCGACTATACTCGTATGAATTATGATCATTTTAATGTTAGCTAAATTGACTATTTATTATGTTGTTTTAGTATAAATGAATTTATAAATAAATGCATCCACGCTATGATGAATTGATGGATAATGATTCTCGGTTAAACCTTAAAAATTCTTAGGATACAAATGACATGTCATTAGAGATTTCACGTTTCGGGTGCTGGTCTTGAATGTCTTACCGATGGCTGAGGTCTTGCATTTGTTGTGGATTCTCCACAGCTTGTGTGAGTAGCATCGTGTAGCTTACATTCTGACCCATAGCTCGTGTGAGCAGGCCCATTTCACAGCTCGTGTGAGCAATAATGTAAAGAAAATGTTACAGTTATTCGTTAAGGCACATTATGTGTGAGTTTTTCTGAGTATCTGATATAATTCTAGATGGTTCAGCTGGTAAAAAAAAGGAAATGAAATGGTAAATATGAAAATGGAATGAATCATGTATTTATGGAAAGGTCGATGAGTTAAATATATACATATATATATAAATCTACTTAACTTATAGTTGAATTTATTTATATCGTGGACAAGTATACTAACTTGTGAGTTGATGATGCTTGTATAGGCTTATGCCAAGCTTATGGTTTTGGTTGATATTGAACCTATGCTATAAATTGTGCAAATGAAATGGTAAGTTATGTTTAAGTTTATATGAGCTTACTAAGCACTCGTTGCTTATGTAGTTACTTTTCTTTATTTTATAGATTATCGGAAGCTTGATTAGTTGGAAGCTCGTTGGAGACCTATTATCTAACGCCCCGAATTCTAGGCCTAGAAGTTTTAGGATTTGAGCATAGGGACAGTGAGGAGGCAGAACATATGTGTTTAGTTGTGCAATTTAGTGACAGAATGGGCCTGCTGGTCTGGTGGTGGTGTGAGTGTTGGTGAACCTCAAGGTCGCAGGTTCGAGTCTTTGCAAGCGCGTTTTGAGGTTTAGTAGTTTTATTTTGGTAACTTATTAGTTTTAGATTTTATTTTATTTTATTTTTATTTTTCTATTTTATTTTTGGAAGTGACGTTTCCTTTCACTTTTTCCCTTCTTCTTTACTTTTTGGTTTTTCAAAACAATTCTCTAAAATTGTTTATTTGTGGATTCGGGAATCTCGCGCTTTTTTCATCTTTTCCGATTGCAAACAGGTGTGAGATTCCAACTGTAACTACGTTACTTTATGTGTTTATTATTTCTGCAAATTTTCTATTTGATTTTTTTACTGTATGCTAACCCATTAGTTTGGGTTTTTAGTCGATGGAAGTGATGGGAAATCGTCACTTTCTGATATATGCTGATAGGGAAAAGGTTAAGGATGGTTCTCGTGGCTGAAACGACGGTTTTGAGGCTGTTGAAGGGTGGTTTTGTGATCACGGCACATACCTCTGTGGATTTGGGAACTAGAGTTTTCGGGCTAAATTGGGTGCCACAAGGCCTGGCCACACGGCCGTGTGGCTGATTTAGGGATTTTGTCAGAATTCACACGGCCGTGTCCTATGGGCACACAGGCGTGTGAGTTTGGGGAAATTAGGGATTCAGAGTTTTGGGGTCACACGGCCTGGCCACACGATCGTGTAACTGATTTAGGGATTAGGGATCCCACACGGGAGTGTGCTTTGGAACACACGGCCGTGTCTGACGGCACACGGGCGTGTGAGACCCTCACAAGGCTGTTTCTGTCTTGCACCTTATTTTAGCAAAATTAGACAACGAGTTACACGGCCTATTCACACAGTCATGTCCTTGCTTCACACAGGCGTTTGGACCCCCACACGGCCTGGATTGCTCCACACGGCCGGAGCACACAGGCGTGTGACCCTATTCGCGAAATAATGATTTTATGTCAAATTTAAGTGTAATCACAACTCTGTGTGTTCCAACCCTCGACTAAGCTTTACTGAAGGTAATTATGACTCTGATTTGGGCTTGATGTGTGTGTTATTTGTGATTGGTTGTGCGATAAGCTTGATACTGAACTCGAGTTATGAGTGTGCACATGTTTGATTTTGTAACTGACTGATTGGATGTGAGTGTCTGCTTCTGATTGACTATCTGAAACTGGTATTCTAATCGTATATATCTGACTGCATGTATACATATGCATATACTATTTTTGGGTGGGATTTTGAAGAGAAGAAAGATTGATTGAACTGGCGGTTGATCTGCTGGTTACTGATAGCCCCTAATACCTAGAGGGTTGAGGGCGGTCCCAATACCCTGAGGGTCGTGGACTTTACTGATAACGGTATAGCGGATTACCGCATTGCACTGTACCGCATGTACGTTAGCTATGTTACATACCATTGACTGAACTAGCATTTTCACTGCAACCTATCAGTATAGTTGTAATAGCCCAAATTTCAGTGATGTCAAAATTAATGGTTCGAGATCACCAAATCTGACAAATGAACTTGTAGGCTATATTATTTAATATTTACGAGCCAAATGTAGCTTTTAAAATATTTTTAAAATAGTAAATTATGTTTTATAAAGATTTATTTGGTCAGGAAATCGAGAAAAAGAGGTATCGAGATCTCGGTGTTATAAACCGAGTCATAAATATTTTTATGAATGTTTACGGAATGTCAATAAGGTAGTATTAAAATTCCGTTAGAAAATTTTAACGTTTGGATATGCAATTAAATGAAAAGACTAAATTGAAAAAGGTGTAAAAGTTTCATTATAGATTAAAGAAAGTATAAAGGACCAAAATGGCAATTAAGCCATTTTGTTTAGTTGAGGCGGTTTATTGTGAAGAAAATCAAGATTTTTATGTTTAATATATATTATTATATTATATTATTATATTATTATATTATATTATTAAAAAAAAAAAAAGAGATAGAATAGAAACAGAAACCCAAAACGAAGCAGAGAGCAGAGGGAAGGAAAAGAAAGAAGAGAGAGAAGAGAGAAAGAAGAAAAGGAGCAAAATTGGAAAATTTACAAATTAGCTAAATAAAAGGGGATCAAATTAGAATATCTAGATTTCTCTTGATTTCTCTTCATTTTCTTCAGCTGAAAAACAGCCATGGGAGAGAGCTTCAAGCTGGTTTTCATACTCAAGCTTCATGTAAGTTTAATTCTTGCTTTCTCCTTGAAATTTCTATGTTTTGGACTTTTACAATTGGATCCAACTTGCTATGTCATTAGTTTTTGATTCTATAGCTAATTTTTAAAGTTGATGTGGATTATTACTGGAAGAATATGATGAATAAATATTGATTTGGAGTTTTTAATTTTGTTATATGATGATATTATCAAGTGAAATTGATGAAAATTGGTTTTAGGACCTAATTGTGAATTAGCTGAAATTATGGCCTAGTGTTAAAATTCTGATTTCAAAGGTTATGAAGTAGTTTAAAATGATAGAGAAAAGTATTAAATGAGAAAATTAACTCAATTTAGGGGTTAATTCAGCAAGGACTAAATTGTATGAATTGTGGAATTAGGGACAAAATAGAAATCAACATGTTACACTAAAGCAGTTTTGGACAACAGCAGTTGTCTAACTTTGAAAAATAACCAAAAATTGTAGAAATTGAATTAGAAGTTGAGATAGATATGGAATTAAAGCTTGTTGAGTCTATTTTCATATAAAAGAAACATAGCAAGCAAAGGAAGTCTACATTTTGAGATATTTAAAGTTTTGCAAGACTGGTTTAGAATAACTTCGTGATCCCCTGTTCTTACTTTAAAAATTCACTAAAAATTGTAAAAAAAGAATTATGAGTTATAATTTATATGTTTAGAACCCTGAATGAGTCTATTTTTAATAGAAATAAACGTGAACATCATTTGAATCTTGTATAAAGAGATAATTAATTTTTAGTGAAGAAGGGTCAGAACTGCCAGACAGCAGAACAGGGGTGACTTTGATGAATAAACTGTACTAATTGGCCACACCAAAAATTCTGGAAAAATTATGGTAAGAAGATATGTGAGTCTAGTTTCAAATAAAATTAACGGATCTTAATTTGGAGTTCTGTAGCTCAAGATAAAAATAATTTAGTGACTATAACACGGATGGACAGCTTGAATATTCACATGAGTAAATAGTGAAAATTATAGAAAATGTTACTTACAAGTGTGTTGTTTATACTAAGGATGTGGATGGAGAGGAGGAGGAGGGAAAATAATATATGAATGACTTGTGTATAAATTGATTACATGCTCAATTATAATTGATATAATGTTTTATTTGGAATATTTATTATGAAATTATGATTATCGTTATAATACAAAAAATTGAAGTTGTGAGTTTATATGGCTAAATTTTAGTGATCATTTGTTAATTTTATGAATTTCATTATGTGTTATTTCATATGTATTGATGATCAAATTGAGCATTTCATTTCAGTGACAACATGAATTGACAGAAAAATACAATGGTTGAACCATGGCAACAAGTGATAAGTGATAGCTTCGGCTACACTTATCTGATCAAAGACAAGTGAAAGTGAAAAGTGGTAGCTCCGGCTACCTGATCTTAGTGAAAAGTGGTAGCTCCGCTGCCGATCGATGAAAAGTGGTAGCTCACGCTGCACGATTAGTGAAAAGTGGTAGTTTCGACTACGATCGATGAAAAGTGGTAGCTCCAAACTACGACCCGATGAAAAGTGGTAGTTTCGCTACCGATCGGTGAAAAGTGGTAGCTCCGGCTGCACGATCAAGTGAAAAGTGGTAGCTCCGCGCTACGATCGATGAAAAGTGGTAGTTTCGGCTACCGATCGGTGAAAAGTGGTAGCTCGGCTGCCGATCAAGTGAAAAGTGGTAGCTCCGCTACACCGATCGATGAAAAGTGGTAGCTCGGCTACGATCGATGAAAAGTGGTAGCTCTAGCTACGATCGATGAAAAGTGGTAGTTTTGGCTACGATCGGTGAAAAGTGGTAGCCTCGGCTACGATCGATGAATAGTGGTAGCTTCGGCTACAAGTGACAAGGATTTTGTGTAAGACCATATCCGGGATATGGCATCGGTGATTATCGGTGACATTCAAGGCATACCGATGCGAGAACAATTTAAGTAAGGCGTTCACTAAATTGATGAAGTTGGTAAGTGTTATATAGAATTATGTGATATAAGGAAATATGAGTTGATGATAAATGAATATAGAACTTGGTTGATGAATGAGCTCATTTGTGATTATATATTTGTACACCCTTGAGTGTATTATCCGTATGAAATGGTATTTCAATGAGTTAATGAGAAGAGTTCTAAAATGACATAATCTAAATTCGAAATGAAATATTATGAAAATGTACTTGGAATGTATTGGTATGTCTTGTGTATGTTATTTGAGTTCATAATATGGAAAGTAAATGTATGTGAAAATATGAGGTGATGATATCTCAGACATGGAATTTATTGATGGATACATACATCCTAATGGATTTTAGAGAACATTGAAATTGGGCTCAATAAGTGAGTTGCCAATTTAAATTGTAATTGGCACGAAGAGTTAGTGAATTGCATGATTATGAGTTTTTACACGTATTTGTCAAAAATACGAGGAAATGATGGTAAATGATACATGGAAATATGAGACTATAATATATAAAAACATGGAATGTGTTGATAAATGTGTTTATTCATAATTATAGAATTTTTGCATCTCAAGTGCACTATATGTATAAAGATGATGTTTCAAATGATTGGGTAAGTAAAACTCAAATATGAAGTAGTTTGAAACCAAGACAAATTGTTATAAAAAAAATGTATATGAAAAAGCAGAGGTGCGATTGTTATAAGCTATATGAATACATAGGATGAAAAAGTACAAGTACAAGAGAAATTTAATGAGAATTGAGCCCATATACGTTTCTTGTTATTTATATGAAGTGTACGACTAACAAATCGTATTAAGTATAAGGCTCAGTTGAATATCTTAAATTAGTTTTTATATGTATTAAATGTGGTGAAGAATAAGGATCAAATGAGTGAGAAATATGGCTTGAAAAATAGCATAATTTGTGAAAATTAACTTTACCACACGGCCAAGCAACACGGGCATGTACTAAGGCCGTGTGACCCAAGTTTCTCCACGGATGCAAGTCGAGAGTTATACGCGCTAGAGGCTCGGCCATGTGAGCCACACGGCGTGTGGGAACCTTGTAAATGAGATAAACTTAAGGATTTTGCGAAAAATTTTATACGATTTTGATTTAGTCCTGACCCAATCCCAATGCATGATTTGAACTTTAAGGGTCTGATAAATGAAACTTTTATAATAAATTTTAATATTTAAGCGATAAATGGTTTAAATAATCTGTAAGTGTTTCGTACTCTTGGTAATGCCTCATACTGCTTGCGCGCGTCGACACGGGTAAGGGTGTTACATTTAGTGGTATCGAGAGCTATGGTTTAGTCGATTCTCGGACTAACATAGCGTGTGCAAGAGTCTAGCTATACATGCCATATGTGAACTGTGATAGTGTGATATCTTCCTATTTCTAACGAAATTATTTTGTTAAGACAGAAATGACTTCCAACCGAACTATTGTCGATAATACTAAAATGATATTGAGATTATTGAAATGTGCTTACGATGTATTGGAATGTGGAAAGGTATTAATAGAAGTTCATGATATGCATGTGTTAATGTGCTTAATGAGATAACAATAAGTTGGGAAATGTAGGAAAGTGAAATGAAACGGAAGTCTATGTTGTGATAAGCTCATCCATGTAGTTGGTATTCATATGATATTATGTACCTAACATGCTTGATTAAGTGAGTGTTATGAGTAAATTTACTCAAAATTCATGGAATATATGTTTAGGTACACTTGTTTGAACAAGATAATCAAAAAGTTCGTGTAACATGACTAAGTATGAAAATTTGTTTAGAGTGAATTATGTGATTATGATGATATTACATTGATGATGAATCTTTGAGTCATATGTGTGTTTTTATGAGAGTCAAATTAGAGGCTTTACAACCCCACCTCCTTACCACGGTGTTGCTTTATGATGGAAGTCCGTAGTCTGGCAAGCGGTGTTTTTCTTCCGCTTTATCTCGAGAAATCATCGATTATCCTTATTATTATTTTTATAAGTTACGTTCTCGAATTTTCGGTATGGTATTGTATCTTGGTTTTCCTATCATTCATACTTCGTAAATTGTTAATCATGGCTTATCTTTAAAGTGTGTTCTTTAGCTTGTGAATACTATGTCTCATTATGATTATGTTTTTGGTTTGATCATAGAAACGTGGTGATTCTAGTATCCGGTTTCTCTAATTTTTGTGTAAGGAATTGATATTGGAAAAGGTATAAGTGGTGAAAATATTTGAATTTCTCCACTGAAGGAATTTTCGAGGACGAAAATTCTTAAAGAGGGGGAGAGTTGTAATAGCCCAAATTTCAGTGATGTCAAAATTAATGGTTCGAGATCACCAAATCTGACAAATGAACTTGTAGGCTATATTATTTAATATTTACGAGCCAAATGTAGCTTTTAAAATATTTTTAAAATAGTAAATTATGTTTTATAAAGATTTATTTGGTCAGGAAATCGAGAAAAAGAGGTATCGAGATCTCGGTGTTATAAACCGAGTCATAAATATTTTTATGAATGTTTACGGAATGTCAATAAGGTAGTATTAAAATTCCGTTAGAAAATTTTAACGTTTGGATATGCAATTAAATGAAAAAGACTAAATTGAAAAAGGTGTAAAAGTTTCATTATAGATTAAAGAAAGTATAAAGGACCAAAATGGCAATTAAGCCATTTTGTTTAGTTGAGGCGGTTTATTGTGAAGAAAATCTGAGATTTTTTATGTTTAATATATATTATTATATTATATTATTATATTATTATATTATATTATTAAAAAAAAAAAAAAAGGAGATAGAATAGAAACAGAAACCCAAAACGAAGCAGAGAGCAGGGGAAGGAAAGAAAGAAGAAGAGAAGAGAAAGAAGAAAAGGAGCAAAATTGGAAAATTTACAAATTAGCTAAATAAAAAGGGGATCAAATTAGAATATCTAGATTTCTCTTCATTTTCTTCAGCTGAAAAACAGCCATGGGAGAGAGCTTCAAGCTGGTTTTCATACTCAAGCTTCATGTAAGTTTAATTCTTGCTTTCTCCTTGAAATTTCTATGTTTTTGGACTTTTACAATTGGATCCAACTTGCTATGTCATTAGTTTTTGATTCTATAGCTAATTTTTAAAGTTGATGTGGATTATTACTGGAAGAATATGATGAATAAATATTGATTTGGAGTTTTTAATTTTGTTATATGATGATATTATCAAGTGAAATTGATGAAAATTGGTTTTAGGACCTAATTGTGAATTAGCTGAAATTATGGCCTAGTGTTAAAATTCTGATTTCAAAGGTTATGAAGTAGTTTAAAATGATAGAGAAAAGTATTAAATGAGAAAATTAACTCAATTTAGGGGTTAATTCAGCAAGGACTAAATTGTATGAATTGTGGAATTAGGGACAAAATAGAAATCAACATGTTACACTAAAGCAGTTTTGGACAACAGCAGTTGTCTAACTTTGAAAAATAACCAAAAATTGTAGAAATTGAATTAGAAGTTGAGATAGATATGGAATTAAAGCTTGTTGAGTCTATTTTCATATAAAAGAAACATAGCAAGCAAAGGAAGTCTACATTTTGAGATATTTAAAGTTTTGCAAGACTGGTTTAGAATAACTTCGTGATCCCCTGTTCTTACTTTAAAAATTCACTAAAAATTGTAAAAAAAGAATTATGAGTTATAATTTATATGTTTAGAACCCTGAATGAGTCTATTTTTAATAGAAATAAACGTGAACATCATTTGAATCTTGTATAAAGAGATAATTAATTTTTAGTGAAGAAGGGTCAGAACTGCCAGACAGCAGAACAGGGGTGACTTTGATGAATAAACTGTACTAATTGGCCACACCAAAAATTCTGGAAAAATTATGGTAAGAAGATATGTGAGTCTAGTTTCAAATAAAATTAACGGATCTTAATTTGGAGTTCTGTAGCTCAAGATAAAAATAATTTAGTGACTATAACACGGATGGACAGCTTGAATATTCACATGAGTAAATAGTGAAAATTATAGAAAATGTTACTTACAAGTGTGTTGTTTATACTAAGGATGTGGATGGAGAGGAGGAGGAGGGAAAATAATATATGAATGACTTGTGTATAAATTGATTACATGCTCAATTATAATTGATATAATGTTTTATTTGGAATATTTATTATGAAATTATGATTATCGTTATAATACAAAAAATTGAAGTTGTGAGTTTATATGGCTAAATTTTAGTGATCATTTGTTAATTTTATGAATTTCATTATGTGTTATTTCATATGTATTGATGATCAAATTGAGCATTTCATTTCAGTGACAACATGAATTGACAGAAAATACAATGGTTGAACCATGGCAACAAGTGATAAGTGATAGCTTCGGCTACACTTATCTGATCAAAGACAAGTGAAAGTGAAAAGTGGTAGCTCCGGCTACCTGATCTTAGTGAAAAGTGGTAGCTCCGGCTACCTGATCAGTGAAAAGTGGTAGCTCCTGCTACCTGATTAGTGAAAAGTGGTAGTTTCGACTACCTGATCAGTGAAAAGTGGTAGCTCCAGCTACCTGACCAGTGAAAAGTGGTAGTTTCGGCTACCTGATCAGTGAAAAGTGGTAGCTCCGGCTACCTGATCAAGTGAAAAGTGGTAGCTCCTGCTACCTGATCAGTGAAAAGTGGTAGTTTCGGCTACCTGATCAGTGAAAAGTGGTAGCTCCGGCTACCTGATCAAGTGAAAAGTGGTAGCTCCCGCCACCGATCGATGAAAAGTGGTAGCTCGCCTGCGATCGATGAAAAGTGGTAGCTCTAGCTACCTGATCAGTGAAAAGTGGTAGTTTTGGCTACCTGATCAGTGAAAAGTGGTAGCCTCGGCTACCTGATCAGTGAATAGTGGTAGCTTCGGCTACAAGTGACAAGGGATTTCCGTGTAAGACCATATCTGGGATATGGCATCGGTGATTATCGGTGACATTCAAGGCATACCGATGCGAGAACAATTTCGTAAGACGTTCACTAAATTGACGAAGTTGGTAAGTGTTATATAGAATTATGTGATATAAGGAAATATGAGTTGATGATAAATGAATATAGAACTTGGTTGATGAATGAGCTCATTTGTGATTATATATTTGTACACCCTTGAGTGTATTATCCGTATGAAATGGTATTTCGAATGAGTTAATGAGAAGAGTTCTAAAATGACATAATCTAAATTCGAAATGAAATATTATGAAAATGTACTTGGAATGTATTGGTATGTCTTGTGTATGTTATTTGAGTTCATAATATGGAAAGTAAATGTATGTGAAAATATGAGGTGATGATATCTCAGTACATGGAATTTATTGATGGATACATACATCCTAATGGATTTTAGAGAACATTGAAATTGGGCTCAATAAGTGAGTTGCCAATTTAAATTGTAATTGGCACGAAAGAGTTAGTGAATTGCATGATTATGAGTTTTTACACGTATTTGTCAAAAATACGAGGAAATGATAGTAAATGATACATGGAAATATGAGACTATAATATATAAAAACATGGAATGTGTTGATAAATGTGTTTATTCATAATTATAGAATTTTTGCATCTCAAGTGCACTATATGTATAAAGATGATGTTTCAAATGATTGGGTAAGTAAAACTCAAATATGAAGTAGTTTGAAACCAAGACAAATTGTTATAAAAAAATGTATATGAAAAAACAGAGGTGCGATTGTTATAAGCTATATGAATACATAGGATGAAAAAGTACAAGTACAAGAGAAATTTAATGAGAATTGAGCCCATATACGTTTCTTGTTATTTATATGAAGTGTACGACTAACAAATCGTATTAAGTATAAGGCTCAGTTGAATATCTTAAATTAGTTTTTATATGTATTAAATGTGGTGAAGAATAAGGATCAAATGAGTGAGAAATATGGCTTGAAAAATAGCATAATTTGTGAAAATTAACTTTACCACACGGCCAAGCAACACGGGCATGTACTAAGGCCGTGTGACCCAAGTTTCTCCACAGATGCAAGTCAGAGAGTTATACGCGCTAGAGGCTCGGCCATGTGAGCCACACGGGCGTGGGAACCTTGTAAATGAGATAAACTTAAGGATTTTGCGAAAAATTTTATACGATTTTGATTTAGTCCTGACCCAATCCCAATGCATGATTTGAACTTTAAGGGTCTGATAAATGAAACTTTTATAATAAATTTTAATATTTAAGCGATAAATGGTTTAAATAATCTGTAAGTGTTTCGTACTCTTCGGTAATGCCTCATACTCTGTTCTGGCGTCGAACACGGGTAAGGGGTGTTACAATAGTGGTTTACCGCATTGCACAATACAGCTTATACGCTAGCTTTGCTGCGTAATATACGTGACTGGCAGTTTGTCTGCATACTGTTAGCCCCAATACCCAAAGGGTCGTGGAAAGTCCCAATACTCGGAGGGTCATGGACAATGCTGATGGCCATTGTTGCCGAACAACCCGGGATGACATCATATGGAGTGTAGGGTTAGATGGGCTGTTCGAGGTCCTATATGGAGTGATTGGTTGGATGAGCTTAATAGCTCTATTGAGGAGTGATGGGAGACGGTGAAATGTGTTGGCTGGATGAATGGGTTTTCTTTAACTCAACTACTTTCATATGTATCTTATTGACTGTTTTGTGAGTGCGACTTTCTGTTTTATGATTTGACTGAAAAACATTTATGACACTGTGAAATTGTTAAACTCTGATGGTATCTGACTGGTTTAATTGAAACTAGTGACTATTAAGAGTTTTGTTACTAGACTGAGTAGTGTTTGCGATTGTGTAACTGAGTGTGATTTTGACATGCTCTAAATATTGCTATCTGTCTGTACGTCCGTTTTGAACGTACCAACTGTTTCTATACAACTTTGTAAGTATGTTCCGTTTCAGAACTACTACTGGTTGTATGTGTTTGATTCCATAGTTAATTGGTTTTGATCTCACACTGAGCTCGAGTATCTCACCCCCTCTTCTGTTTCCCTTTCAGGTACATTTCGAAGTTCTGGATGCTGGACTCAATACAAGGAGGTCTTGGATAGGCTTGTGAACAACAATTATGCACTTTTTGTTTAATGATACTATCTTGGTATTTGTTTCATTTTGAACTGTATGGTTTATAAACTGTGGTACGGTTTCTGTTTTAAACTTTTGATTCGTACATTTATTCCTGTTAAACTTGTGGACGGAATTTTAACGATTGAGCATTTTGATTGGTTTTGAAAATGGAAATTTTGAACGACTTGTTTTTGTAGAAATTTTCTCACGATCACTTCGGTGATCAATGTAGCATCCTAGATTCGGTCTAGACTTCTAGACCGAGTTTGGGGTGTTACATATTACACTATCTAGCAACCATTTCGGTAGTTTTTGAGTATTTTGGCCAAGGTTAATAATGAATTGTATAGGATCATTGTAATGTATGTTTTGGTATGTTTAAGCTTTTGGAAGTTATTTTAGTTTGATGCACATTAATTCCTTGCCAAGTTATGTCATTTTGGGTAACTTGTAAGTGCTTGAAAATAAGGTCCTTTTGACATGTTTTGATGGCATTCAAATGGTCATGTATGGTAGTTAAGTTAAGTAGGTTGTGTGTTTGAGATATCGACAAATTGCTTTGGTATGATTCTTAATGTTTGATACAATTGTGGTGCCTTTGAATAGCATATTAGTTAGGTGATTTAGGATGTTTGAAATGACATAATTATGTATGTTTGAATGATGTTTAAACCCCTTGAATGTGTGCTTGGGATACGGGTTGTCACACGGCTATGTGACACACATTGCCTGGTGACACGACACACGGTCTGGTGACACGACACTGTAACGACCTCAAAAGTATGGATATCGAAAAATGAGTTATCGGGTCTTCGTTTTTAGTAAACGGACTCGTAAAAATATTTATAAAGTTAGTTATGTGTTTAATCATGTTTTAATTAAGTGAATTTAGCTTAATTAAGAGCAATTTGTAAAAATAAAAGACTAAATTGAAATAGGAGTAAAAGTTGAATTATAGTTTAAAACAAATTATAAAGGATCAAAATGGCAATTAAACCATTTTGTATAGTTGAGGCGGTGTAACTTAGAAAAATCTGAGATTTTTATGTTTAATATATATTATTATATTATTATATAATAAAGATATTTTATGTTTTAATTATAATATATTATATTATATTGTTATTATATATATGTGTGTGTGTGTGTTAAAAAGAGAAATAAAAAGAAAGAAGAACAAAGAAACAGAGAGCAAGACGAAAACAGGGGAAGAAAAAGGGAAAGAAAGAAAATAAAAGGAGAAACTAAGGATTTGAAGCTTTAAGTTTTAAAAGGTAAGTTAATTAGCCCTTTCTCTTAATTTTGATGTTTTAGAAACTTTAAACAAAGTTTTGTTGAAATTAAGTAAAAGCCATGGAAGTTCTTAGGTTTTCAAATATAGTTCATGTTGGATAAATTGTTGAATTAGGGATAAAATTGAATAAATTCTAAGTTAGAATTGAAAAAGGGATTAAATTGTAAAAGAAACTATAAGCTTTGAGTTTTAGGGATTAAGTTAAAATAAATTCGAAATTATGAAAATATGATAAAAATTAGATAGTTAAATGTGAGTTTGGAAAGAAATTGAGTAGTAAAAGGTATGAATTGAGAAAGAAAAATATAGGCTTAGTTAGGATTAAATTGCAAAATAAGCCATAAGGAAACAGTTTGGACAGCAGCAGTAGACTGAATTTGAAAAATCACTAAAAATCGTAGAAGTGTGATTAGAAGTTGGTTAAGATATGAAATTAAATCTTATTGAGTCTATTTTAATATAAAAGAAACATAGAAATCAAAGAAATTCTGTATTTTGAGATATTTAGATTTTTGTGAGACTGGTTCAGAGTGATTTCGAGATCCCCTGTTATGACTTGGAAAAATCATTAAAAATTGTATAAAAATAATTTAGAAACATAATTTATATGGTTAGATTCCTAAATGAGTATATTTTTATAAGAAATAAACTATAACATAATTTGAATTCTGTATAAAAATATAATTAAATTTTAGCAAAGAGTGGTCAGAACTGTCAGATAACAGAATAGGGGTGATTTTAAAGAATAAACTGTATTTATTGGCTAAATCAAAAATTCTGAAAATTTTATGGTAAGAAGATGTGTGAGTCTAGTTTCATAGAAAATTTATGGATTTTGATTTGGAATTCTGTAACTCAAGATATAGATAATTTAGTGACAATGACTCGGGTAGATAGTCTTGAAAGAACTTATAAGTAAATAATAGAATTGTGTATAAAGAATGTGGAATGAAGAGGAAGAGTAGAAATTGAATAAAATTCAATTATTTATTGTAATTTAATGTTGTAATTAATAATGTAAATTATTATTATTTTCGTAGAAAACAAGGAATTCGAGACATTGAGCAAGGAAGGAAAAGAGAAAAACAAATGAGGAGCAAAAACGAGAAATTCAGGTTAGTATTACTATAATTCAAATTTGATTATTTGTTAAATTTTAAATTAATATATATATGATAAAAAAATTGAAGTAAGTATCAAGAATGAATTAAATGATAAATATGTATTGGAATTGAAATTATTATTAGTAATTGTTGAATTTTGAGTAATATGTTTAGTAAATAGAAATAAGGTTAATATTGATATTGAATTTGATAAAACTGAATTTAATTGTGAATTGAATGAAATTGAAATGAAGTTTGAATATGTATGAGCATTTGATGATATATTGATTAGAAAGTGGAAAATGCATTGAATTGATGATATATATATAAATGAATGGAATGGAAATGTGAAAAGTGATTTGAAATTGAATCAAATTGAATTGAATGTGATTATTTGTAATGCACATGTATTGAAAGTATGAGGAAGTGATTGAGTTGAAATGTTCATGAAATGAATGAAATTATGAATATGTGTGAATATATGAATTGTATATTGATTAGAGAAGTGAATCGAATTGAATTGAATCAAAGTGAAATTATCTGAAATGTGTATTGATTAGATATTGGAAAGTGATATAAATACCCTATTAACTAGTCGGGCTGAGTCGGATATAAATTGCATGCCATAGGATTTGGAAGAGTACGGGATTTATCGGCTTTGCCGATCAGGCACTTATGTGTCGTATTTCAGGCACCTCGTGTGTCGTATTAGGCACCTCGTGTGTCGTTTCAGGCACTTATGTGTCGTATATTGATCAGGTACTATGTACCGTTTTAGGCACAATGTGCCGTATTGGTGTGTTTGGGTTGGAATCCGTGTATCCGCTGAGTCTGGGTCAAGTTAATAGGGGTAAATAAGTGAAATGATAAATTCCGAATATATGTGATTAAGCTATTGAAAGAAATAAGAAAGTGAAATTGTCAAATAAAATATGAAATGAGATTTGTGATATGAAATTGAATGCATGAACCAAAGGTTCATGAAATGTTCAAAAATAAATTGTGAATTGAAATATTATATAAGATGGAGAAATGAAACTAAAGTTCACAGTTTTGCTAGAAATGATATAAATAGTATAAGAAGTTAATTGAAAAGAATAATATAATTGATTATATATATTTTGAGTGTGAATTTGATATGAGAAAATGAAATTGAGATATGAGATTTCGAATATGGACCAAAGGTGTATGAATTGAATAAAGTTTAAAGCGGTGATATAAGAAATAAACTAGTGAAATTGTTATTGTTGAGATATGACTATAGAAAACACAAAATTGCAATAGAATTAATATTGAATAAAGAATAAAATCTAGTGAATTGCATATGATATGAAATGAACTAATGGAAAGAAATGTGGAAAATAATAATATTAATAAAATTCTATGAAAATTGGATAGTGAAATAATGTATAAATCTAATTAAATACAAGCCTTGAAATATTGTTTATTATATTAGATGATTTGATTTAAAGAATGAAATAACTATTAAGTAATCGTATCATAAATTGAATGTATATGAGTTATTATATAATTTGAATTATGGTAATACCACTGAGTATACCCTTACTCAGCGTACGGTTGTTTCCGTGCGCAGGTTAATTGAAAGTCGGTGTCCGGTCCAGCATCCAGAGTAATCCTGACCTCAGAGAAAATTTTGAGTAATGTCTTTTCTTAGATAATGGTGGCATGTACCTAGGTAATGAATAGGTTGAGTATATGTGCCTTATTGTTGAGAAAAAAAAATTTAAAATGTTTTAAAATGTTCTAAGTATTCAAATTAGTCCCGAACCATTCCTATCGAAGATTCATATAAAGGACTATAAGATTATTTTATATTATGATTGATAATAATTGTGTATTAATTGTAAAGTTGTCTGATTGATCCGGTAGCACTCCGTAACCCTGTTCCGATGACGAGTTGGGGTTAGGGGGTGTTACAGACACGACCATGTCTCATTTGAAATTTCTTAGTGTTTCAAGGTAGTGAGTTACAGGGCCTAGCACACGGCTTGGCATACGGGCGGTGTGGCAGTTACACGGCCTAGCAAATGACTTGGCACATGGGTGTGTGGGGCAACTCAATGAGTTGCATGGGTGAATACTCGGGCTGGTACACGACCGTGTGTCCCTTGCTCGAATGTTACACTGCCTGGCCACACGGCCTTGTGACCCCTATTTTTTGATTTTTGTATTTTTTTCTTAAAACTTTTTTTTTTGTTTCAAATTAGTCCTGAATTGCTTCTAAGCTATTTTTAGGGCCTCGAAGGCTCAATTTAGGGACAAAATACATGTGATTGAATGACTTATAATGTATTTAATTTATTTAATGTTATTATGATAAATGATTTTTGATTGTTCGGTAATGCTCTGTAACCTTAATCCAACGATGGATACGAGTTGAGGGTGTTACATTTAGTGGTATCAGAGCTACGATTTAGTCGGTTCTCGGGCTGAGCATAACATGTATGGAGTATAGAAATACATGCCATTATATAACCTATGATAGTGTGATAACTCCTGACTCAAAATTAATTATGTTTTCATATAGATAAAGATGTCATCCAACTGAACCGATTTCAATGAGGTTGAGAGTAACGCGTAAGCCTCCGTACACGGAGCACCTAGTAGTGGGCCTATAACTAAAGGCTGGGAAAGTGAAGCGAAAGAAGCCTTCTTCCAAATGATGTCAGAATGGTTCTTTGAGTTTGTTAGAATGAACCCGATGGCTCAACGACTTCCACCCCCTTCCGTACCCCAACCTGTCCCTATTATTCCTCAAGGTATGGAAGAAGTACTTAGGAGCAAGCCTCCAGTTGATAAAATACGTAAATATGAGGCTGAAGAGTTTCGCAGTATAGCTGAAGATGATCCTGAAAATTTTGAGTTTTGGTTAGAAAACACTGTGAGGGTTTTTGATGAATTATCTTGTACACCTGTTGAATATTTAAAGTGTGCAGTATCTCTGTTAAAAGACTAAGCGTATCAATGGTGGAACACCTTGATTGCAGTAGTACCTAAAGACCGTGTGAATTGGGATTTTTTTCAGATAAAATTTAGGAAGAAATATGTTAGTCAACGATTTCTTGACAAGAAATGAAAAGAATTTCTTGAATTGAAGCAAGACTGTATGACAGTAACCGAGTACGAAAGAGAATTTGTACGACTCAGCAAGTATACCCGAGAATGTATACCATCAGAGGCTATTATCTGTACTCGGTTTGAAGATGGTTTAAACAAAGATATCAAGTTGTTAGTTGGAATTCTAAAGTTGAAAGAATTTTTGGTTTTGGTGGATTGAGCAAATAAAGCCGAAGAACTTAGTAAAGCTAAAAGAAAAGTAGATTCCGAGGCTCGTGACACTAGTAAATAATCTAAGGGAAAGTCATTTTCTTCTCTATCGAAGAAGTCAAAGGAATTTCACAATTGTACATCAGCTTCAGTGGGGTTTTCGGGAAGAGATAAAAGAAAGTAACATTCGAGTTAGAGACATTAGGCTATATCTGTAACGAGTGTGGGTAGTGTCCAAAATAATAAACCTGAATGTCAACAATACAATAGATGACATTTCAGGGAGTGCAGATTGAGAGATGGGTTGTGCTTTAAATGGGGTTCTTACGATCATTTCCTTAGACACTGCCCTGAAAGATCGGATAAAGAGAAAGCTCAGAACATTCATTCGAGTAATACGGTTATGGGAGGGACACTATCCAGAAATAGTGGCAATGCGGGTAACAGTCAGAGTGGAATGAAAGATTCTACTATTAGATTTGAGGCTCGGGCACCAGCTAAGGCTTATGGGATTTGTGCTCGAGAGGAAGCTTCAACACCTAATGTGATTAGCGTTACCAATGGAATTACAGAAAATCCACAATGTATTCTATGCTTCAATGCTTAGGAGGTACCACTTAGATCCATCTCATGTTTTTGCGATGGAAGAAATTGAGATTTAGCCCGATTTATCTTATAATGAGGAACTGGTCAAAATTTTAGCTCGTGAAATAGCTAAGGAATAAACACATCCCACTTGTGAAAGTCTTGTGGTACAATCACAGTGTGGAAGAAGCGACTTGGGAACCGGAAGAGAAGATGAAGTCCCAATATCATCATATCTTTTCAAGTAAAGTTTGGGGACGAAATTTATTAAAGAGGGGAGAATTATAACAACCCAAAAGTTAGTGGTGTAGAAAAATGTGGTTTTGAGACCCCATCTCCGTAAACCAAACTTGTGAATATTTTAGTAAAGATTTTCGAAAGTTATATTGTAGGTGAATTGAATTTTCAATAACCAATTTTATCAAATTAGTGATTAATTTAAGTTTAGAGACTAAATTGTAAAATCGATAAAAGTTCAATTACTATAGGGTTTATGATATAATCTTAGGCTAAGGACTAAAGTGGCAATTATACCACTATACAAATGGAAATGGACTATGATGGCTAGTGGGTAATGTTTTAAATTATAAAAATTTATTAATTAAAATTTTAATAAGTACAACTTAATATATAAGTTAGTTTTAGTGGAAAGAAAGAGAAATTACTTTCTTTTCATCTTCATGCCCAAAATCTCCATTTTTGGGGAGAATAGATTCGGCCTTAGGTCTTCAAACTTGGAGCTTCAATTGGAGCTTAATTTTTATGTTTTTGGAATCCCGAGAGCTTAATCTAGTTGACCTGTGTCTTTATTTTTGAAACTCTTAAAGTTTTAAAATAATTCCATTGATGAATCTTTGAAGTTTAAGGTACTAAATTGATAGAATTTAAGCTTAGAAGTGAAAAAAGAGGACTAAATTGTGAAGTTAATTTATAGTTTTGTACAATAGGGATTAAATGCAAATTTTAAAATTTTGTGTTAGAAATGAGAAATAGGAAGTCTTGTAAGGACTATAGTGAAAATGGTTTGAAAATATGAGTTATAGATTGAAAGTTATATTAGTCTCGGTTTTAGGGACTAAATTGAACAAAATGTAAAAGTTGTATAAATTTGCAATTGAGTGCAAATTCATTTGTATATTGATGAATTGTTATGTTTATGTTAATCCGTAGCTAACATCGACCCAAATATCTCTAAAAATAAAGGAAAAGACAAAGCCATTGACAAATAGCTCGAAGTCTATGGTTTGTATTTTTATAATCCGAACTACTTTGATTTTCACTGCATTATGAACCGTTTGCATGGTAAGATCATAAGGTGAGTTGGTATTAATAAAAATGAATTGAATTGATTTGGTTTGATATAATTGATATTGATGAGGGCTAAATTAAATATATGTGAAAATATTGTATTTTGATATAAATGTGAAATTGAGCCTATATGGTAAAGAATGGTGTTGCTCCATGTATGACTTAATATTTTGGTATTGAATTATAAATGTAATTGAGAAATGGTTACCCTATTAACTATTCGGGCAGGGTTGGGTATAATTGGCATGTTACAGGATAGGAAGATTTCACGGTTATACATGACTACGTGTTGGGGAGTGCTGGGCACATCCATTTTTTGGTTATATTGACCAATTCTAGGCACATCTATTTGTCGATTATATCGACCAACGTTGGGCACAACTTACTATAAAAATGGAATAAATGTATTATGAAAGGATTTCGTATGAAAATGTATTGTTTACTTGATATACAAAGTTCGTAATTGAAAAAGAAATGAGACATTATATTATTGAAATAGTAACTACAAGATAAACGTATTAAATATTGAATAATGTTTGAAAAACTATGTAATAGTATGCGGTAATATTAAACGACATATGTATCTTATGATCTTTAATTCTTGCTCTAATATAATTATATTATGATTTGCTGTTCAGATTATGTAAATACCACTGAGTTCATACTCAACGTGTGGTTTTGTTTTTGTACGTAGGTTAGGTTTTGATCCTGCACACTTGTTGAAATCCACATCCAATTGTGATCCCAGACTCAACATGTTGGTGATGTCTTTTGTTTGTTAATGGCATGTACCTTAGGGTGTCTTTTGATTATACAAGGTTATGTTACGGGATGATGGTTTGTTATTTTGATACTTTGATATGGTATATACACTTATCTTAGTTGGTTGATAATGATATGAAACTTGTAAATGTTTAATATGTTGTGCTAATGTTTGGTAGTGAATTGATTAAATGGTATATGTGACTTGAATAACTAATATTGTATGTTAATATTACTATGAATAGGTAAGGGAAATGTTGATTATATATTAGATATGAAACGATCATATGTGAATAAATTGAATATGCATATTGAATGATTAAATTCTTGTTGAGTAGAATAAACATGCTTCTTTATTAGTTTAAGTGATGGAATATTTGGTACATTGTGTTAAACCTGAATAAACATGTAATTGTATTCTATGTATTTGAACGATGAAAAAATAAATAAAGTTAATTTCATATTTCACTATTATATCTTTTGTGTTTCTGTTTGACATGTTTTGCATGTATAGAAAAATTGTGACAAGAAAAAGTTAGCTCATTGATTGTCTAAGTTCAAACTAATGATAAGTGGCATTGTAAGAATGTTTACTTTGCGAGAAAGACAACTTACTTCAGTAGATAATCTAAACAAGTTCGTAATCCCATAAAAAGAATCAAAGTGATCATTTGATTCAAATATTCAGAATGATTATTATGTCATCTGTAATTCCGATTAGAGAGATGGTTAGTCTTGGCTACCGGAGTAGTTGACTCCACGGGTAGAGATATAAATATACTCATTGGAAGAATGATACATTGGACTAGACCCAAGAAGAATTAATTTTGAATCTGTTTGTGAATTAATTCTCTTGTGACGTTTATGGTGTGACTTACCTAAATCCTGAGTTAGTCACTGACCATGCGTATATAACTTATGTGCTTTGATATAAGTGGATGCTTATGCTCTAAAGATGATCGAGCTGATAGCAGGTATGTTGGGTACATGACTTGTGTATGGCATGACTTTACTAGCAACAATGGAATTCATAGCTTAATTAAAGAAGTAAAGATATCCTCTCATTGGCATTGTGTGGATCGATAAATATAGGACGTGGCCACAAGTTGCTTGTTCTCGAACGAGTAATTTTTCACAATTATTAGTTGACAGTGTTCATATTAATCATTAAGAAGACATAATGGTGGCAATAAGATAAAATAGGATTGTATTGAGTGAAGTATTTAATTCAAATGAAAGGGATATCATATAAGAGTAACACACACATGACAAGGTCATTGGAAAAAGCAGTTGGATGAATTACTTTCGTAAAGAGTATACAATAAGGAGTTTTCGATCATAGTACTTCTTGTATAATGACTCTATGATTAAGTAAATTGTGAATTATCGGAATAATGCTTCTAGATTTAATTGCAATTACTTGAGCCTAATTGTATATGTCCAATTGGTCCCCTCCGCTAGCTCAAAAAAAGCTTGATCAGACTAGATTTGAATCAGAAGAATATTCTACGACTTTGGAAATAATTTAATTGAGTTGAATTATTTGATGTGGAATTAAATTAGGTGGTCATGAGAATTGTTCAACTAGAGAATTTGATTAAAGAATTTCATTGAAAAACTAATTTAGAAAATCTTAGTGATTTTTGGGAAAATGAATATTGATCAATTAAAATTAAATATTATATTATTGAAAACTAATTTTCAAGTCAGAAAATTGGTCATATGGATAATTAAAATTCAAAATTGGACTCAAGATCGAAAATTGAACCTGAGACCGAAACCCAAAAAATGGTTGAACAAAGCCATGTGTATGTAACTAGGCCCACGGTCCAACCGATGGCTGGATCGAACCGTTTGAGCTGTCACTGGCCCAGATCAAATCGACAATAGTCGAATAGGCTAGGCTCATTCGGGCAAAATGGCGATGGTTCGGGGTTTCAGGGAGATGTGGCATTGACAATGGCACTGTCAGGCACGACGGCGGTGATCCGACGATCAACGGATAGTTAGCAGCGACGATTCTTCGATGGTAGAGTACTGGAAAAATTAAACTCCCAGTGAGACTTTAACAACTTGTTTTTCAATGGCATAGGAAATGGTGGTTTTAGAATTCCATTTTCGATGATTAAGTCCATAAAAATTATTATTTAATAATTACTAGGTTAGTATGAAGTTTAACTAGAGTTTGGTTCTTTAATTTTGTTAAATGAATAGTTAACTAAGGTACAAGTGTAGTGACCCTAAAGTCTGTGGTGTCAAAAAATGAGGTATCGAGACCTTATTTCCGTAAATCAAGCCCATAGATATTATAAAATATTTACGAAATCATTTTATAGGCGATTCAAATTTTGGATAGGTAATTTTGTCGAATTTGTGACTAGTTATGGTACTATGACTAAAATTTAAAAGTGGTAAAAGTTAATCCCTTAAGATTTTTAATTGCTAAATGACTTATGTAGTAATTAAATTAAAGTAAAAAAATGGCAAATAAACCAATTTTTAACTTAATGGGCGGTTTGGGTGGCTTAATTGTTAAAATAATGTTAAAGTTTCAATTATATTAATATATGTTTATAATTTATAAATTATTAAAAATGAAAACATGGAAAGAAAGAGAAAAAAAAAAATCTCATTTCTTCTCCATGCACCGAAACTCCATTTTTGAATAAGAGAGTATCGTCTATTGAGCTCCAAACTTTAACCTCTTCAATTGGTGAGTTCAATTTAGTCAGTTTCTTGTAATTTTTATGCTTTTGAGATCCCAGAAACTTGATTTAGTTAACTCTGGATCAAATTGTGAAACTGTTAAAGTGTCTAAATGTTTCCATTGATGAATGCTTGATGAAATTGGTGTTATTTGGTTAGATTTGATGCTTAGATATGAAAAAAGGACTAGTTTGTAAAGTAAAAATTGTTAGTTTTGAACTTAGGGACTAAAGTGTAAATATTTCAAAATTGACATGAAATTTCTGTTATAAATAGTAAAGGGTTATGGAAGGATAAAATTGAAATCATATTAAAAATTGAAGCTTAAATGTGAAAGATATAATTGTTTCGATTTTAAGGATTAAATTGAATAAAATGAAAAACTTGAGGGAATATCTGATAGATGAAATTAAACTATTACATAACTATAGTAGTCTGTTAAGTGATGTTTGGAATTGATAATTGAATTGAATTATGATATACATCAAGATTTAAACTAGTTGGAGGATAATCACGAAAAAAAAAAGAAAAATTATGGATTAGTCCTCGACATCTTATCGTTTGTATTTTTTTCCAAGTAAGTTCATAAGCAGGGTTGAGTTTAAATTATATTATCTTTAATTTTGTGAATATATTTATGTTTAAATGGACTTTGAATTATTTACGTTTTGGAACAAAAGGTGAGATTTGGACTAAAATGTAAAGAAATGAATATGGGCTTATATGATGGATTATTCTAATGGACTTAGTTAAGGTCTCATACCGATGGATAATGACGATTACTGGTGATTACCGAGATCTAGCATTTTTTGTTGACTTGAAGATACATGTGACACAGGTTTAGCCCGAACGACTAACCTAATGCCATGTTAAATGTTTAGCCCGGACAGGTAACCTAACACTAATATATGTTCAGCTTGGGCGAGTAACCTAAGGTCGTTTAAAGGTTTAGCTCGGGTGGGTAACTTGACTTGTACACGTAACCTGACACGATTATATGTTTAGTTTAGAAGAGCAATTGATATATCGAAGATACTTGGGACACAGATGTAGCTCCGACGAGTAATCTAATGTTGTTTGAAAGGTTTAGTCCGGACGGGTAATTTGACGTATGTTTGTATATTCATTCAGCTCAGATAACTAGGGTAATAGGATAATTATGCATGATATGAACTTGATATTTTAAAGCAGTTATATGTTGAATTGATTAGGCATATGGTATCGAAAAGTTGATATTGGATTGGATTGAATTGAATTGAACTGTTTAAATTACATTGTTTGGAATGTGTTTGAAAATGTTCTATGTATGTTTAGAATTGTACAAATGCACTAAAGGTGCAAATGGTTGGATAGAGTGATTATGAACTTAGTTGATATGTTTATAAAATGTATGTGAGGGAAATACATGAAAATAATTAGTATGGTGGTACATGTTTGTGATTTGAATACTTGGATTTTATTATGCCAATGTGCTAACTTGTGGTTGTTTTGTGAATTGGTACAAGGATGCTTAAGGATGTCAAAGAAATGTCATGTTATGTATATTTGTATTTCTATTGATTAAATTAATATAAAATTTAGGTAAGTTAAGTGAAATTTCGTATGAACTTATTAAGCATTTTGTAATGCTTACCCCGTTACTTTTCTTTTCCTGTAGATTTTGACTTTTACAACGTATTGACCGAACCCTCAAGGAGCTAACACTATCCATCTCCTGATTCAGTAGTTCTTTGATCGTTTGAACTCAATTATATGTGGCTTGTACTTAGGATTTGTCATATTACCTTGTAATGCTAAGTTTGATTTAGAACTATTTTTTATATTTATTGTAAATGCCAAATGGTATATAAGCATAAGTTGAGTAATGTGCTATAATATGAATGTTTGATATCTATAGTTGCATGATTGATCATGAATTGAATTGAAGAAATGAATGGTTAAGTGTATTGAATGGTATAAATAAGTATGATGTGTATTGGTTCAAAATGTGGCATATTGATTAGATGTTTAGAAGGATGGTTATATGTTATGTTTTGGTTTGTTTTGAATCTTAGAAGTTTAGTTGTGTTTAGATGAGATATTAGTTTAGTTGAGGTTGGAATTGTATAAATGAAGGATTGTGTATGTTTTTGGAATGGTTTATGTGCAGGTTTTGAATGTGCCTAAGGCACTATTTAAGTAAAGGTTTGGTTTAGGCATGGAAAGGACCAAAATATGAGGGTTTTTGGCATTTTGGCAACAAGGTATCAATCCCTAGGTAGAGGTATCGGTACTTTGTATTTTTCAATTGATTTTTCAAACATCAAATGTCGATTTGGTATCGATACCGAACTAAGTTATCGATACTTAATACTAGAGTATCGATACTTTGCAAGGGTATCGATACTATTGAACTTATGTTTTAAAGTTTTACAAAACAGAATGCCAAAACGGTATGGATACTAATTTAAGGTACCGGTATCTAATGATAAGTATTGATACTTCAAGATTATTATCAATACCTTTTAATTTGACTTGATTTTATTGAAACACCGAACCTAAAAATGGTATTGGTACCTGGCCTTGGTATCTATACTTAAATTTTGAAAAGTTTACAATTTGGTCCTTCTTCATGCTCGGATTAACTTAAGAGCTTTCGTAAGATCGATTGAGGCTCGATTTTAATTGTATATCAATATTATGAATGGAATTATGTCATGAATCGGCGATGGAGTGAATTAATTGCTATACATTGTATATGGTTTTCTCCAATATTGGTGGTGGCATTTCCTAGTTCGGGTCCAGTGATTGCACCGAGTGAGAGGTGTTAGAGGGACTCTACCGAGTAACTTGATTTCAAATTAACTTTTCCAAAGATAATATTATTTTAATGAATTTAATATTAAATTTAGTTTAATATTTATCTAGATATCAATATGAGATATTAAATTAAATTTAATATTTATCTAGATAGTATTTTATTAATTTAATATTAATATGAGATATTAAAATTAATTTAATATTTATCTAGATAATATTTTATTATTTTAATATTAATATGATTAATTTTAATCCTAGTTAAACTCTCTCTATATAAAGAGAGCATGTATCATTATTCTCACACACTTGAATTCAAGAAAAGTTTTAGAGAGAAAATTCTCTGAAGAAATTATTTCAGAAAATTTCTAGAGATATTCTTGTTATTTACAATTTCACCCAAAATTTTAGAGAAATTACGAAATTACGAAATTTCCCTTTTGGTAATTTTGTGAAAATTTTTTCTAATTCGAAGCGAGCCCACACTCGATAGATGTGAGTTTGAGGATAGCAGAAAAGATTACTCGGTTGAAGTGCTCATCCTAGATGAATCACAAAGGTACAGTTTTGATTAAGTGTTTATTACTTTAACACAATCAAGTTCTTGTCTCTGATTTTTTTTTTTAAAACTTTAGTTTTTCCTTAAACCTATTTTTTGCTGTGTTTTTCAAACCCGATCTTCCAACAATGTGCATATTCGTCGGGACACCGTCAAGTTATTGGCACTATTACTAGGGAGTTTGTGTGTGATTTATGTGATCGTTGCATGTTATCTTGGGAATATAATTGGCCAAAGCTAAGTATATAGCTACAATATTTTTTTTTATTTTAATGGTTTTCTTAATTTCTTCTGGTTGATAATTGATTGATAGTCATGTTTAATAATGACTTTAGGAGGCCAGAAGGCCCATTCGTGTTTTATGCGGATGATATTTTAATGCCTAATTGCAGGTATGATGGCAACTATGGGAGGCAAAGATATAAGTCTCCTTATGATTCTTATGGTTACGCGTATGGAATAGATAGTTACAATCAAGGGTTGGTAGGTAGTAACTCAACATATGATCCGTATTCCTCATATTCTTATCAAGATAGGGGTATGTACTATGAAGACCCTAATGAAGATCACTACTTAACCACTCAGGTTGGTACACTAGAGGATGCCATGTCCGCATGCCACAAAACTATGAAGACCAGAAAGAATCAATTGGACTTATTGTTAGAAGTTGTCCGACGTCAAGCTAAGGAGCACATTCTGGTGGATAATTCAAAACTTGAAAAGGAGATCCTTATATAAGTGTTGAACATGAAAACTTGAAGGCCAATTTTCAACAAGAGATAGATATTGGAAAATTGGCCAAAACCTATTTTTTTAGCGAAAGTTTAACAAAACCGATACATTTAGAAATTCGAATTGTATTTTTAGGAAAACTGCTTTTTGCGTACAAACCGTCAATTTCGTAAAACCATTTAACGAAGCATGCAAAAAAATCAAAAAACCAAAATCATTAGTTTAAAACCATAAAGTCCAGAGAGTCCCAAAAAGTACAAACTCTCAAAATGAATACCGAATACATAAGTAAATCCATAAATTATTAAGCCTAACAATTTACGAACGAGTGGTCATCATTGAGTCTCTGCCGCACTGATCCGCCTAAGCCTGTGGATTACCTGTCAAAACAAACAACAGATGTGAGTTTACAAAAACTCAATGTGTAAACCATCAGAATTAAGCATACAAACATACAGAAGTATATACACAGTCAAAAATAGATACAGTTTCAGATTCAGATTCAGAACCAGATTCAGATTCAGATTACAGAAGCAGATATGCATAAATCCTACCCTCATCCTCTACATACCATCTCCGACCATCCTATTACACCATGTGGGGTTTAAAACACCCACCCATCCCTACACGCCACATTGTGCCATTAAGACACATATCAGAATATATGCAGCCAAACTGCCAAAATATGTGTGATTAACTTCGAACAGAATACTTCCTCCTCATGTGCAAATCCCACCCCAATAACAGATATAGAAATCAAATACAGATATAACAGATTTACATGCTCAACATGTGTGGCCCACATGCCTAACTTGACCTGGCCCATGTGGCCTACACGGCCACACTCGAGCCACCACACAGCCATGTCTTGAGCACGGCCATGCCAACATTGACCACTCGGCCGTGTCTCGCACATGGCCATCCAAATGGCCAGCCACACGCCTGTGTGGCGTCGACAGTGGCCATTTTCGATTTTACTGAAACTCAATTTTTCTCGTTTTGGGTACACACTTGGTTCATTTAAGACACTTCAGCAACCCCGAGCCTTTCGAAACCTAAGAAATAGTAATCCATTGACCACTTAGCAATTAATTTATGAATCAACTCATCATTTCGAAATAATGTAAGAACTTACCGTCGACGACAACCATCGATAAAGCATATTAAACCGCTAGAGCACTAACCAAAGGTTCTCCGTCATTTCCTGCATAAAAGCGCTCTCATGAGTTACTATCCTCTTAGATTACTCCATTAATTAAAACCCCATGAATCGAGTAATCCCAAACCGTTAACAAAACCAAAACTTGCAGTTAAACGAAACCTTACTTACTGAAGACACTCGAAGAACACCGTGTTATCGAAACACAGGATTACGATAGTAGAGAACCGAACAGAATCGTCAAAGAAAGAAGAAGAAGAGAAGATGGTAAAGAACAGAGAAGAATTGAAGTCAAAAAGTTTTGGGAGAGAGGAATTTGTGAAAAAAAGAGAATAATATAAAGATAATATCAAAATAACTCTCAAATACCTCAAATCTCTCCCACTAATCCCTCAATCTCAACTATTACAGAATTTAGTCTCTATCCAAACACTCTCAGACAACTAGAGTAAAAATTAACTCCTTTACTCACACAGAGATTCGAACACAAGACCTCTAACACACCCACTCTCTTACCACTCAAACCAACAGGCTCATTCTGATATGACTTAATAGAAAATTTAATATAAGCCCACTGAATAAGGATAAGGCTTAATTCCAAAAATAACAAAATTTAACAAAAGTGGAGTTTGAACCCAAGAGCTCTCACACCTAACTAGAACACTTAACCACTGAAGCATATACACATTTGTGTCAGATATTTACAAAAGCAGAAATAGATTATTTAGGGCGTTACAACTCTACCCCCTAAAAGAAACATTGAAATTTACCTGATTAAAACAAATGAGGATACTGCTGACGCATCGAGTCCTCAGGTTCCCACGTGGCTTCCTCAGCGCCATGATTCCGCTACAAAACCTTCACTAACGGTATGCACTTTCTCCTCAGAACCTTAGCCTCTCGATCCAGAATCTAAAATGACTCCTCCTCAAAAGTCAAATCTGGTCTAACCTCGATCTCCTCGACGGAAACGACATGAGATGAGTCAGACCGATACCTCATCAACATCAAGACGTGAAAGACATTGTGAATATTGTCCAGCTCAGAAGGTAGCTCCAATTGATAAGCAACCGGTCGCATACACTTCAGAATCCGATACGGCCTAGGGCTCAACTTGCCCTTACTACCGAATCTCAGAACTTTCTTCCATGAAGAAACCTTAAGAAATACAAAGTCCCCAAAAGAGTACTCAATATCATGCCTCTTCAGATCTGCATAAGATTTTTGTCTATCAAAAGCTGCCTTTAGACTATCCCAAATCAGTCTAACCTTGTCTTCGGTCTCAGAAACCAACTCAAGACCCAAAACCCGATGCTCTCCCAACTCAGTCCAACATAGCGGAGTTTGACACTTACGACCATACAAAAGCCTCATAAAGTACCATTTGTATGCTAGCCTAGAAATTGTTATTGTAGGCGAACTCAGCTAGCGTCAAATAATCCTCCCAACTACCCTGAAAATTTGAAATTGTTATTGTAGGCGAACTCAGCTAGCGTCAGATAATCCTCCCAACTACCCCGAAAATCTATCACATAACTCCGAAGCATATCCTCTAGTATCTGAATCACCCTCTCAGATTGACCATCGATCTAAGGACGGAACGCAGGTCAAAAGTCCAATCTTGAACCCAAAGCCTCATGCAATTTCTTCTAAAACCAAGAAGTGAAACGAGGATCTCTATCATAAATAATCAAAATAGGAACCCTATGCAGTCTTACAATCTCAAAGATGTAGAGCTTCACTAACTTCTGCAGGGAATAGTCTGTCCGAACCGGAATAAAATGAGCAGAATTAGTCAATCGATCCACAATTACCCAAACAGAATTCTTCTTAGTGGGTGCCAAAGGCAACCCACTAATGAAGTCCATCGTCATTCATTCCCATTTCCATAAAAAAATTTTAACTGGCTGTAACAAACCCGAAGGCAATTGGTGCTCCGCCTTAACTTGCTGACATGTCAGACATCGGGCAACAAATTTCGTAACCTCACGTTTCAAACCCAGCCACCAATACAACTCACGGAGATCCCGGTACATCTTATTACCACTAGGATGTATAGCATATGGGCTACTATGCACCTCCCTCAGAATCTGACCTCAAATCAAAGTCATTCGACACACAGATCTGACCTCGAAAACATAGAACTCCATTGTTATTCAGCCCAAAGTCAAAAGTACTACCACTCTCAAGCTGACGAAACCGCAATCCCAAAAACTTATCCCCTAACTGCTTATCTCGAATTTGATCAATCCAAGTCAGCTTAACTTGCAGCTCGGCTAATAGACTCCCATCATCAAACAGACTAAGGCGAGTGAACATCGCCCTCAAATCAGTCATCGCTCTACGACTTAGAGCATCGACCACAACATTGGCTTTACCAGGATGATACTCTATCGTGCAGTCATAATCTTTGAGTAGCTCAATCCATCAGCGCTGCCTAAGATTTAACTCATTCTGAGTAAGGAGATACTTGAGGCTCTTGTGATCAGTGTAAATAATACACTTCTCACCATATAGATAATGCCTCCAGATTTTCAATGCAAAAATAACTACAGCCAACTCGAGATCGTGCATCGGATAGTTTCCTTCATGTGTCTTCAGTTGACGGGACACATAATCCATAACTTTCCTATCTTGCATCAATACACATCCCCAACCGACGTGCAATGCATCATTTTAGACCACAAACTCTTTACCAGATTCAGGCTGGATCAGAACAGGAGCCTGAGTTAGAACAGACCTGAGCTTTTCGAAGCTTGATTGTTGTGCATTAGTCCAAACAAAAGGAACTCCCTTGTGCAGCAGTTTAGTTAACGGAGCTACAACCAGAGAAAACCCTTCAATGAACCGCCGATAATAACCCACCAAACCCAGAAAACTATAGATCCCAAATACGTTCTTAGGCAGTTTCCAATCAAGTACAACCTCAATCTTCCTCGGATCAACACGAATCCCCTTAGTAGACACCACATGCCCCAAGAAAGTTACCTCTCATAACTATAACTCACACTTACTCAACTTAGCCTAGAGCTATTTTTCACGAAGAATCTAAAGCATTACTCTCAGATTCTTATCATACTCATCTTCACTATTAGAGTAAACTAGAATGTCGTTGATAAAGACCACGATGAACTGATCTAGATAAGGCTGAAAGACTCAATTCATCCAATCCATGAATGCTGCCAGAGTATTCACCAGACCAAAAGGCATAACTAGGAACTCGTAATGTCCATAACGAGTCCTAAATGCAGTCTTATGAACATCTACCTCTATAACCCTCAACTGATGATAGCCAGAGTGAAAATCAATATTTGAGAACACCGAAGCCCCTCAAAATTGATCAAATAAATCATCGATCCTAGGAAAGGGATACTTGTTCTTCACAGTCAGTTTATCCAACTGCCGATAATCGATGTAAATCCTCATGGTGCCATCCTTTCTCTTAACAAACAGAACTGATGCTCCCCACAGATACACACTAGGATGGATGAAACCATGACCCAGAAGCTTTTGCAGTTGAGCTTTAAGCTTTGTAAGCTCATTCGGTGCCATACGGTATGGAGTGATAGACACCGGAGTTGTACCCGATAGAAGTTTAATTCCGAACTTAATTTCTCGATTTGAAAGTAAACCCGATAACTCCTCATGAAAGACATCCGGAAAATCTCTCACTGTTCTGATATCCCCAATAAAAGAGTCCCTAGAAACAGAAACATTGGCGTAAGCCAAATATGCCTCACATCCTTTCTAAACCAATTTCTCAACAATTGTGGAGATCACATTAGACAGATAATCTCGGCGCTCACTGATCACAACCACCTCATTATCATCCTCATTTCTCAGAACGACCCTCTTTGTCGCGAAATCCAAACTAACTCGATGATTAATCAACCAATACATATCGAGGATCAAGTCAAATTCCCCAAATGGAAGCTCCATCAGATCTGCCAGAAATACTGCCCTTTGCACTTCTAATGGTACGTCCCTATAAAGTTAGTAACCCGAACAGACTACCCCAACAGACTTAGTACAGTAACTTCACTAGCAGTGTCCTCAATAGAAATCCCCAAGGTTTCAGATACAATACTAGCTACGTAAGAGTGTGTAGAACCTATGTCTATCAGAGCAGTATAAGGTACATTGAATATAAAGAACGTACCGGTGATAACATCTGGAGCATCTCTATCCTCTCGGCGTTGTGCAGCATAAACCAGTGCCGGCTACATTGCCTCTATCTGATTAGCACCTCTGCCCGGTGCTCTCTGCCCAAGACCCTTACTATTACCACCCCTAGCCAGCCCACGACCCTTAGATGGTTACTGAACTACCCACTGAGGCAGCGCAGAACCTGGTCCCGAAGCTTGCATATGATCAGCCCTCTATGGATACTCTCGAATCCGATGCTCCAAGGACCCACACCTTAGAAAAACCCCTATCCTCCTCCAACACTCGCCCGGATGGCGCCTACCATAACCTCCACACAGCTGAATCCCGGTAGGAGCAACAGGGGCTCTCACTCTAACCGGCCCATCAGGTCTGGCTTTTTTCTTAGGACTCTGAACAGAAATAGAGGGCTCTGAATCCCTCTTATTCTTGTTTCTCTCTCTCGATCCCTATTTTGGCACTCCACGCACTTAACATCCTAGGTAATCTTCGCATTCTCAATCAGAATCGTGAAATCTCACTCCATCTATGGAGCAATCAATACCCTCAAGTTATCCCTCAAGCCATCCTCAAACCGAACGCATCTCTCATGCTCAGATGCCACCATGCCTTGAGCGTATCTGCTCAGCCTCAAAAACTCGGCCTCATACCCAGCCACAGATCTATCGCCCTACGTGAGATTCTTGAACTCACGCTTGCGAGCATCCACATAGCTTGTCCCCACGTACTTACTCTAGAAGGTGGTCTTAAAGAAATCCCAATTCAGACGTTCAGGCTGAGTACCCTCCTCAACCGTCAACCATAAATGATAAGCCTCATCGCGAAGCAAAGAGACTGCACCTTTCAGTTTCTATTCGGGAGTACAGTCTAAATCATTCATGATCCTCTCGGTGGCCTCCAACCAATACTCGGCCACATTAGGGGCGACTCTAGTGACACACCTAAACAACTCAGCACCATTAGACTGGAGTTACTCAGTTACTGACCCTCGTCCCCAACTCTAGATTGGGGTACAACGGCCCTCTCCAAAATTCTCAGCATGGCTTAGGACAGTGCGTCATCCCTAGTAGAGCGACTTTGAGACCCAGTCTTAGTAGTAGGCGAAACTACTGTCTCACTCGTATCTAAGTTTGGCATACTGCCCAAAGAGGAAAACTCAGCTCGAGCTTCCTTACGGCCTCTAGCATGGCCCCGAATACCACGTCTGCGAGTTTAACAAGCGCTCATTGTATATTTCGAGTTTTATCTACATTAATAGTTTTATGCATCAGATTCAGTATTTATTAGCAGATGTTTTATGCATAAGTTATTAGAAGTTCAGAATTGTTTTCAGAGGTTTCAATCTTTAGCTAAGTTAGTACAGTTTCAGAGAGTGCTATCTAGAGTGTTTCCAGAACAGTTCTATTTAAGTACAGAGATACTTACAGGATCGACACCGGAGACTCGGTATACCACATACTTTTTCACATTATTCAGAAATTTGAAAACCACTTCTTTTTAAAACAAAATTTTGGAACCCAAAATTCACAGCCAGAGTTTTGCAACCTAGCTTTGATACCACTAAATGTAACACTCCAAACTCGACCTAGATGTTATGGCCAAATCCGGAGAAGTCACAGATAATGGGTTTAGTTGCGTAAAATCATTTCAGATACTGAACTCATATACTTTATATCCATTTTGAAAATGTTAATTAATTAGTTTATTTGCCAAAACCTATTTTTACATCTGAAGTTTAACAAAACTGATACATTTAGAAATCTGAATTGTATTTTTAGGAAAACTATTTTTTGTGTAAAAATCGTCAATTTCGTAAAACCATTTAACCAAGTATGCAAAAAAAATTAGCAAACCAAAATCATCAGTTTAAAACTATAAAGTCTAGAGAGTCCCAAAAAGTACAAATTCTTAAAATGAATACCGAATATATAAATAAAACCATAAATTACTAAGCCTAACAATTTACGAACGAGTGGTCACCGTTGAGTCTTTGCCGCATCGATTCGCCTAAGTCTGTGGATTACCTGTCAAAACAGACAACAGATGCGAGTTTACGAAAACTTAGTGTGTAATCCATCAGAATTAAGCATACAAACATACAAAAGTATATACACAGTCAAAAACAGATACAATTTTAGATTTAGAATCAGATCCAGATTCAGTAACAGAAGCAGATATTTATAAATCCTACCCTCATCCTCTACACACCATCTCCGACCATCCCATCACACCAGGTGGGGTTTAAAACACCCACTCATCCCTACACTCCATATTGTGCCATTAAGACACATATCAGAATATATGTAGTCAAGCTGCCAAAATATGTGTGATTAACTTCGAACAGAATACTTCCTCCTCATGTGCAAATCCCACCCCAATAACAAATATAGAAATCAAATACAGATATAACAGATTTAACATGTTCGACACGTGTGGCCCACACGCCTAACTTGACCTGGCCCGTGTGGCTCATAAGGCTACACTCGAGCCACTACACGGCCATGCCTACGCCGACCACTCGGTCGTGTCTCGCACACGGCCATCCACATGGCTAGCCACACGCCTGTGTGGCGTCGACAGTGGCCATTTTCGATTTTATCGAAACTCAATTTTTCGCGTTTTGGGTACACACCTGGTTCGTTTAAGATGCTATAGCAACCCCGGTCCTTCCGAAACCTAAGAAACAGTAATCTATTGACCACTTAGTAATTAATTTATGAATCAACTCATCATTCCAAAATAATGCAAAAACTTACCGTCGACGGCAACCACCGCTAAAGCGTATTAAACCACTGGAGCATTAACTAAAGGTTCTCCGTCAATTCCTACCCAATAGTGCTCTCACAAATTACTATCCTCTTAGATTACTCTATTAATGAAAACCCCACGAATTGAGTAATCCCAAACTGTTAACAGAACCAAAATTTGTAGTTAAATGAAACCTCACTTACCGAAGACACTTGAAGAATACCGTATTATCGAAACACAGGATTACACTAGCAGAGAACAAAACAGAATCGTCAAAGAAAGAAGATGAAGAGAAGATGGTAAATAACAGAGAAGAATTGACGTCAGAAAGTTTTGAGAGAGAGAAAAATTTTTGAAAATAAAGATAATATCAAAATAACTCCCAAATCCCTCAAATCTCTCCCACTAACCCCCCAATCTCAACCACTACAGAATTCCATCTCTGTCCAAACACTCTCAGACAACTGGAGTAAAAAATAACTCCCTTGCTTACGCAGAGATTCAAACACAAGACTTCCAACACACCTACTCCCTTACCACTCAAACTAGCAGGCTCATTCTAATATGACTTAATAGACAATTTAAAATAAGCCCACTGAACAAGGATAAGGCTTAATTCCAAAAATAACAAAATTTAACAAAAGTGGGGTTTGAACCCAAGACCTCTCACACCTAACCAGAACACTTAACCACTGAAGTAGATACACATTTGTGTCAGATATTTACAAAAGCAGAAATAGATTATTCAGGGTGTTACATTCGGCTTTCACCGTTTGCTGTTTTTCTAGTTTCTCATTAAACACCTTGATTGATTTCGATGGAAATCCAAAGACGAATTCTCCAGTACCTAAAATGACCATTCACATAAATTAATTAACTTAGTTTAACAAAACCCAAGCGCTAAATTATATCCCAACAACAACACTTAAACTTTAATGTAGAGAATTCGACCACAACCACTGACGAATACAAACACTTACCCTCAAGAACATCACCCCACGACAATTAGCTTGCTAGAAGAACACCAAACGACTCACGATTTTCCCTTAATCGATCATAAAAACTATTAAATATAATCAACAACTACTTCCATCACAAGGAATAAAGAAACCCAACTTACACATCAACTAATCGTAATAATAATTTCACCAACCCTGAAAACTTACCAAATCAAAATAGAAAAAATGGAATTGGAAGCAAAGGAGATTACGAGTAGAGCAGAATTGCCAAATAGCAGCAAAAAGAACCAAAGTTGAACTTGAATTTTGTTTGAAAAAAAAAGAGAAGAAAGATAGCAAAGGGACGACAGGGAAACAAAAACAACAAAAAAAAAATCAAAATGAGAGAAAAAAAAAACAAAACAAATAAAAAAATGAAAAAGAGAAAAAGAGACGTAAAAGTATGGTGAGAGATATTAGGGAGATTTTTTTGTTGGGAATAAAATTAAAATTAAAACCAATTTCCCCCACTGACACTTATCACATTTAGAATTCAACTACAACCCCAACACCTCCATATAGACGCACAAACAAAGGAAGCAAAAAATATTTCCATTCGCTCACGTAGGGACCCAGACACATGACCATAAAATAAGTTAACATCTTACCACTGAACCAGCAGGTTCATTCTGTCACAAATTGAACAAAAGTAACCCTTAAGCCGAACAAACAGGGATAGGCTTAGGAGCAAAAAATAATTGAATTTTCCCAAAAGGGAGACTTAAACCCAAGACCTCAAACGTACAACCAAGACCATTAACCACTAAAGCAAATACTTATTAATAGTAAAATTTAACAAATCAAGAATTTAATATTTTGAGTTGTTACATTGGAAGCTTAATTAAGCTAACTCAAGGATCAATTTGATCAATTAATGAAGTTTTGATGAGATGCCATTGTTGAGAATTGAATGTTCAAGGTGTTAAATTGATTAAAAATTAAGCTTAACTAAAGAAAAGGACTAAATTGTAAAGCTTAATTGTTAGTTTTGTACATTAGGAACCAAATTGAATAAAATGTAAAATTAACATAAATTTTCTATATAAATAAGAAATAGGAGGTCCCTAATGAGTAATTGTGAAATCGGATTTCAATTCGAAGCTTTGGGTTGAACCTTATTCTTAATAATATTTATATACAAAGAAACTTAAACTTATTTTTTTCTTTACGATCAAGATATCATTCATATCTTTTTATAGTACATGAAAACTAATTTTTAGGGTTTTGTGGTTGTTTCTCCTGACAATATCATCTTTAGGGTTTGAACCTAAATTATTTTAAGAGTGTAATGTGCCTTACCACTGTACCTAATTGCTCAGTTAAAATTAGTCATGTCCATTTTATGGTATATGAAAATTAATTCTTTTGAGGTTCATGGTTGTCTTTCCTAATAATGTCGTCTTTAAAATTCGAAACAAAACTCTCTCTAGAAATACAATGTCTTACCATTTTACTTAACGCTTAAGCTGTTGGTAGTGGCGGAGCCATGTTGAGGCCCAGAGGGGCCATGGCCCCCCCCAAAGTTTAAATTTTTTCAATTTAGTCCTTTATGAATTTACACTAAGGCCCTCCCAAGGTTTAAAATTTTTACAATTTTCCGCTTTATATATATATTTTAGCCCTCCTAAAATATAAATAGTTGTCTCCAATATTTTTATAGGATTAAAAATAATATTAAAAAATTTAATCTTGATAAAAACAAAGAGAAAATCTTCTTGAAGAGGTTAAATTACCTATGATGACTTTTGAATGATATTTTTGTTAAATAATAATAAATTAATGTTTATTTAATAGTTTGCTTAACATAATAATATTTTATAAGTAACATAAAAATATATATAAAACGAAAAGCAAAGATGAAGAGACTTTTATCATCTTTCTTCTTCATATTGGTGCTTAGCAAGAAGAAATTTCTTTATCATCTTTCCTCTAAATTTGAAGTATAAGGTATGTTTTTCTTCAAACTTTTCATAGATTTTGAATATTTGAAACTTGTTTTATATATATGTACCAATAGTTTTTTGTTTTATCAAGTATATTAAAAGTTGTCATTAAAGGATATTGATGGAACTTGGAAGCTTACAAAATTAAATGAAATGTGTATGTTTTTGGATGGAAAATGATTAGGAGATGTTTCTAACTTATTAGAAGTGTAAAAATAAAACAAAAATAGTTAGATAATGTTATAGTAAGTTTCAGCCAAAGTGAAGAGGAGGAAGAAAACCTTGGTTATTTTGTTTAAAATCATGTCAAATGATAGCTTATGAAGCAATAAGCATCCCTGTGAAAACGGAATAAAAAATGGTTAACCGAGTCAAATGATAGTCATTTCGTCTTAATTGTCAGAATACTGCTTCTTTTGAATATATTTTTTTATATGTTTAAATTGATTGTCATGTTAGAATACTGCTTCTTTTGAATCGACTGTTACATAGCACTTCTAATTTTAGGTTCGACTCGCAAGATTAATATCCTGCTGTTGGTGAATTAAATGTTTATGGAAGTGGCTGTTATTGCCGGTTTTAAAACAGCCCTCATGTTTGCAAACTGCATGTCAAATTTGTGCAGGTGAAGTACTCGCAGCGCATGCGTGCATGGAAACATTCCCAGCAGCTCAAAGCGGTGACTTGACACTGCCACAAAATGCATGCATGCATGTACTAAATTAAAATTTTCAGTCTCTAATTCTACGACAATAAATGCAGTTTATGAAGCCAATGCTTCCATGGCCATCCATCGCACCAAGAAAAACGAATTCCATTAACATTAATGCATGCAGCAAAGTCTTGGAATTTCAAACAACGGTGCTGTTCCTGCACCCTCATTTATAATTTGGAAACACTCAAACTAATGCTACGCCTATCATTAATGACTCGTCTTCTCTCCACGCATTTAAACTCAAATGCTTCTTCTAATGAATCAACCTTAACAGAAATCCCTTGAAAAACTACTTTCAAGGCATTTTGTTTTCTTATATATTAAACTCAGTTTTCTGAAAGAGCTTCAAAGCACTAGTACTAAATTCTGACTACTGCACTGCATGCATACTGATGACAAAGCTCAGTTTGCGATATATAAACTAGCTAGGACCGCAACGTATATACAAGTACTACTGCCACATATTGGGGACTGTATCGGCTTCTTCATTTATGTATATATATAGTTGGTTGAATTTTGGCAGCGATAATGATGGATCAATCCATTACCATTTGACTTTTGAAGTTGCTTCCTCGCCCTTCAAATGTCATTTTAACCACATTACCCTCGCATACTCTTAAATATTAATACAGTATGTAGGGATTAATTTTCGTTTTGCATGACTTGCAGAGCCCAACCAAAACCCACTTACAATTTTAGCCCAACCTCAGTACCGATTAGATAGGCTACCAGTATTTTTATATATATAACTAGCATACGTTACTCAATTTTTTAAATATTATATTTTTATTATAATAATTAACTTAAAATAATAAATTTTATTTTAATTATTGAATATATTAAAATATATTAATTTATCAATTCAAATATTATAATAAAAAAATTTTAAATAATAATTAAAACATTTTTAACATATTCAACATACATTATAATTTTATTTTATTTTATTAATGTAAAGTAATAATGGTTGATTAAGGTAATTAAATCTAATATATTAATTAACTTATAATTAAGATGTTTAGAAGTTTATTCAAATAATAACTTTATTTTACATCAATAAAATTAACATAACTTTTTAAAAATAAAATTAGCAAGACATTTTTTCTACGTCAAAATCTTTTAACTAATAATTTCATTTTAATTTATATTTATCACAACTTTTTTTCCATATATTTTAAAATTAACTCAACATTTTTTAACTAATAGTTGTAAATTAAATTATAATATTTTTAAATGTGTAATAATTATAAAAACTTCTATTATATTATATTATATATATTTTTTAAATGTACAATTATTCCAACTTCTATTTTACTTCAAATTTTTTATTTTAAACGTGAATTTAGTAATATGATAAAAAATAAAAGGTATTTTCATTAGTTCAATTTTTTTTCTAAACTCGTGCTTTTATATATATTAGTTTCCAATATCACGTGTCTTGTGTCACAGGGCCATGGATCAAAGCCCATGACGAATGCACATAAAACTCCCCATGGAGGTCAACTGATCAAATGTGGCTCATATAATCCACTTGAACTGGCCTGATTCGTGGAACACATGGAGAAGCCCATCTACTTGAAGTTTTGGTTGCCTAGTAAAACATTCTAGTAAAACTAGTGTTACATGGTCAATGTAAATCCTAGGGATAAGATTGGATAAAGTTTAAATCCCTTAAGACTCTCATCATGTAGATAGACACTAATCCCAATCGTTGATATAATTCGATCTGTACAGTTGAATCCAGGAGAACTCAACTATAAATAGAGGCATTCTCCCTTATTTGCAATCAGTAAATTGTAATCTTTCAAAGTAATAAAATACTTTTGAGAGCATTTACTCGAACACTTGGTGTGCTATTATTCTCTTTTGGCTTTTCTATTCGACACAAGTTCCTTAGTCCTTTCGAGTTTGCTTCCACTTTATTTGCAATGCCTACGAGAATTTCTACAATAATTTTCATTTTCTGAAAGTAAGATTAACTTAAACGAATTTAAAAATAGGACTTTTAAATCATAATTAAATAATTGTACAACATTAAAAAAGTATATTTGTAAAATGTTTAAAAGATGGATAAACTGCAGATTTATACTTTTAATTCTTAGAACTTACTTTTTTGAATCACTACAAAATCAATGTAAATAAATTAATGGTAGTATTAATATATTTAATAATGATGTTATTCTCACTTATAAGATAAATGTGTCATATGTGTCTGTATTATAGTAACAACTCTTTATATATTGTATCTTTTGTATATACCTCTTTTTGTATTTTTATCATCTCATAATAGAATTACTCACAGTTTAAATAAAATAGAGAGAGAATTAAGATTAAAGTTTGATTGAATTTGGATGTACAGTAATAATATATAAAAATTAATTTTGATTTTAATGTATTAAAATTATTGAACTAGTTCTAAATTTTAAATTTAAAAAACATAGAAAAATAAATGGAAAAATATAAAAAAAACTACGTTAAAAGAATTGAAGAATAGAGGAAAGCAGAGGGAGAAGCATAAGAGAATGGGACAAAAAAAAAGTTAAAAAGAATATAAAAGAAAAAATAAATTGCTCAAATTAAAAAAAATATAGGGACCAATTGTTTAATTTAACCTAAAATTTCGTTTAAAATGATGATTTAATATGCCACGTCAGCTTACTGTTATATCGTTAACGACAATTAATGGCTCAATAATTAAAATGTTATAATACGATAACATAAGTGATTAAAATGTAACATTTCAAACATAAGTGACTAAAATGTAACCTGAGAAAAAAAGTGACTATTTTAATAATTTACCCTAAAATTATTGAACTAACTCTAAATTTTAAATTTAAAGTTAAAACATTAAATTCAAAATTTTCAGAAACTAATTTTAACATTTTTTATTTTTATTTTTTCTAATTTAAAACCAAATAATAATATAATTTATTAAAAAGAAAATTTAAATTGTATCAAATTTATTCAAATTAAAGTTTATAAATTTTATTCAAAATCAACTTATTTTTTTGGAATGAGATTATCATAATATATATTTTTATATAGTTTATTTTCATAAGTCAAACAACTATTAAAATTATTAAATAATCTAATTGTGTTATAAAAAATATGAAATGAATTACAAATAAATTAAAAAAACTTCAACTTCCTAAAAAAATTAAAATAAAAGTACATTTAGACAAATAAAAAAATCCTGCTTCCCAACAAATTAAAATAGAATGTAATTTAAAATTAAATACTAATAATAGTAAAAATATATTTAATATTTTTTATTTTTTTTATTATAATTTATCAGTCTTGTCATCATCTTCTATCTTGATAATCTATCATCTTCTATCAATTCTGATGTATTAATTATTGAAAAATTATAAAATAATAATAAATAATAGTAATTAGAAAAATAAAATAAATTAAAATTAAAATGACTAAAAATGTACAGTTATAAAGTGAAATATTCATACTAGAATGATAGAAAAAGTGAAAAAAAAAGAGTGAATTTAAAATAAATTTAGTATAATATGTATAGTAAACTAAATAGGTGTGATAAAAGAATGTAATAATTGGTATATAACTATATCATTGTTAATGTAAATCTGTATTAATATATGATTCTAGCATTATCACTGTTAGTGTAAATATGTATTAATATCTTATGCTAGCATGGTTTTAATATGTAAATCTGATTCTAACATGCAAATTATGTTATAATCTAGGATTTTTGTCTAGTTTGTTTCCATGTATAATAAAATATAAAAATTCAAAATAAAAAGTAGATCAAAACTAACAATGGGAAGAATCCAACAATTATTTCTTATCAAACGAATAACTTTAATATAAGCTTTCACAATTTAATTCTACAATAGCTTTGTAAATGAGAAGAACTCAACTTTAATTAATGATTTCAACTACTCGAATCATTTAAATTAGATAGCTAGTTCCCATTACACCACCCAACCGAACCATGCCAATTTATTTTTTGATTAAATAAAATGTGCGTTATGAATTGAGTTGTATTGTTCAAAATATCAAAAAAAAGAAGTTTTCTTAAAACAATGCCAAAAAACAATATACAAAATATAATTTCAGATCTCACAATTTTAATGTGGAATTATTAAATAAAATTCCTAAAGATAAAATTTTACTATTTATTTATTAAATAAAAATAAATTTAGTCCTAATTAAATTTTTAATAAAATATTTTTATAAATTTAAGTTTTAATAAAATAACCGGAAATATTTGGTAGACTACCAATGAAAATTTTAAACTCCAAGAGTCAAGAGGTTGGCACGTGTTCTATAATGGTATAATAAAATATTAGAAAAAAAGACACATAACAATTTTTCAAGGCTGTTATAGAATAAAAAAAAGTACATTTCTAATGTACCAAATACTAATCCAAAATAAAAATAATTTATAATTAATTAATTTTACATGTTCTTAATATGTTGAATTCAATTTCAACTCAACTACATAGTTTAAATGAATAAATTTTTTTTTTAAATAAAAACTTGTTTTTTTTAATGTCAACTTATTAATATAATGAATAATAAAAGGTATTTTCATCGATTCAAAAGTTTTTCTAAACACATTCTTTTATGTATATTATAGATGCGTTTGATTGAGTTAATGTCACGAGTCAACTCGACACCAACTTAATTAAAAAAATTACTTTAAAAAAAAGCTCTTTTCAATAAAGGACTGAATATATATAATGGCGTTTTCATATTTTACTATTTTTATATGAAATGTTTAAATAAAACAGTAAAGTTTTATCATAAACTCAAGCCTAAAAAGTAATTAATCATAAATATTTTACCATTTTACCTATAATATCAATTTTAGTTTTAGGTTTTTTTTTTTTTATATAATGCCTAAAAGTACCCATAACCCCTCACAACTTTGAATAGGAGGATAAATGCGCTTTATCTCACATCCTCTTGCATTTGTAGCAAAATCTATAGTACATCTAATACTAATATTTAAGCACTTTATTGAGTTGATGTCACCTTTAAGTCGGTCACCAACTCAATTATGGAATTACGGATATACCCATTCTTTTAGATTATAATTAATGTTATTATGATAACACTTTTGTCTTTTCGTACTTTTAGCTCACATCCTCTTGTATTTGCAGCAAAATCTATAGTACATCTAATACTTATATTTAAGCACTTTATTGAGTTGGTGTCACCTTTAACTCGGTCACCAACTCAGTTATGAAATTACAGATATATCCATTTTTTAATATTATAATTGATACTATTATGATAACACTTTTGTCTTTTTGTACTTTTATATCATCTTTAATAAAACAATTAAAAGCTACAAATCCAGGGATCAAACACTTAAAATACAAGTTTGTTACCACTCCACTAATACTCATTATTGAAAAAAAAATTTTAAAAGAAAGTATTTATGGACTTAAAATATTTTCTTTCACCCACATTGTAGGTGTGACAAAATTTATTACTATATTTAAGATTTTGATTGAGTTAGTGTTATCCATCATTTAGGTTTCAACTTAGTCGTAAAGTCACCAAAATCCTTGTATTTTTACAAAGCAATAAATATTATTTTGAGGGTAATTTTATCTTTTTATATAAAATCTAAAAAATGCTGGCATATAATGAGTTTTGACCATAAAATATTATAATTTTTAATCTCAACTTTATCATTTCAACCAAAGTAATATTTCGTTATTTATCAAAATTTTTAAATTTTTTACATATGTTTTCCACTCACATTAATAAATTTCTTTGATAAATTGAAAAATAGTGCTGAATAATTAAATATTGAATTTTTAGTAATGAGTTTAAAATTTTAAAATTATTTGGTATTTATTTAAAATTAAGTGTTTAATATAAATATATTGTTTAATAATATTAAATGTTAGGCCAATTAAGTTATTTTTTATTTACATTATTATTGTTACAACATAATTTAAATACGTTTAAGTGTATAATATTTTGAGAGAATTTTGTCTAATTTAAACATTATATAAAAAAAAAGCCTAAATGTTAATATTAAAAATTTTATATTTAGATTCCATTATCCTGAACAATGGAACATAAATAAAACAATAAAAAAATATGAAAAGTAAAGGAAAATTAAATATTCAATCTTGCTTTTTGTCGAGTTATATATATATATATATATATAAATCTTTCGTTTTGGGAAAAATTGAAGTTAATTTATTTGTAGATATGAGTGGATTTTTTTATTGAATTTTTTATTTACATTTGAATAATTGTAAGAAAGAATAATTATTTGACATTTTTATAATTATAAGAAATATAATTATTTAAGCATGTTTAATTAACGAAATCTAATTATATTTTAATTTTTTTTATTTTATGTTTGGTACTAAGAATTATAATTATACATCTATATAATTTTAGATCTAAAAAAATGTAACATATAAAATACGATTAAATACAAAATTAACCTACCATTTGAATTATTGATTATTTACCTAGCGAAATTTAACTAATTTTTTAATTATTCATAGTTCTTCCTCAATATTTAAATAGAAGGATAAAGGCGTGTTAGTACACTCAAACCTATGTCCTCTTTTGCTAACAATAATGTTAATATCAACCAAATTAAAACTCAACCTAAAACTTTATTTATATTTTCTTTTGGTGATGAAAAAGAAATTACAAATCAAAGCCTATAGAGGCAAACCCAAATCCCCAAACGGGGATATTTCAAAAATGCAAAGACCCTAATTTTTCAAGTGAGCTAACTTGGCCAACTTATCGGCTCTCATGGTTATCTTCTTTAGGAATGTGACAAATATTCCAATAACGAAGCTGAGACAAAAGCTTAAGAATTCTTTTTGATCATAGCTGAATTAGACCCTTCTGTAAGATTTTCCTTGATGGTCGTAACCGCTTCCAAGCTATTTGTTTGGATCAACACATTATCCAAACCTCGATCAATTAGGATGTTTAATCTGCCCAATATACCCCACAGTTCAGCCTCGAACACTGAGCAACTTCCCAGGAACCTATTAAAGCCAGTAATCCACTCCCTATTTATGTTTCTCACAACTCCCCCTATTGTCGCTGAACCATCCTCAAGTCTAATGGATCCATCTGTATTCAAATATAATCCACTTCCAAACGAATTAGAGTAAAGGATACTAATTATAATAATTACCTAAACATATTACACATATGAATAATTTAATTACAACTCGAATGACTAAACGCATACAAAATGAAAATAAAGTATGGCATTGTCTTTTTTTTTTTTTTTTTTTTTTTTTTTATTGAAAATGAAGTATGTCATTATCTATTTGTCAACACATTAAAAACAATTCAATCAAGGTCCTATTAAACAACACATTAAAAACAATTCAATCAAGGTCCTATTAAACAAAACTTGACTCAATCATTTCGACCAAAATGCTTGAATAACGCCTGCTTATGCTTACCAGTGTTTCTTTGAAGTCTATTTATATAATTTCATAATTCCATCTCTTCCCAATCAAGTTATCAACTTGTGTCGCCTAGTGTCGAAAAGCTTAATCATTATGAACAATCATTGATTTTATATATATAAACTAATTGGTAACAAATGAAAAATAAACCCCCTCTCTTACGTGTCCAAATTATTCTTATATAATGAGATTTATTTTATTTTTCATTCAACCCTATTTTGATTTCATGATAAATTTTAGAATGAGCATGACACCTCTCATATCTATCAGTGGGCAATAAACCGGGAAGTTTTCGTTCTATTTATCTACCCAAGTTGCTTCCAATTTTAATTTATGCGACTTTCGCTTTATATTCATTTTCTTTTTAATAATTTTATAGATTTTAATCATATTTATTCTTTTTGATACAATGTCTAAAACTATCAATAGTCCCTCCTTAACTCATAAATAGGAGAATAATACGTTTCAGTGCACTCAAATCTATGTCCTCCTGTATTAGCAATAATGTCCATGCCAATCGAGTTAAAATTCAATCAATCACTAATTTATATTCATTTTTATACTTGCAATGATATTTTCTTACTATTAAATCATGAAGTTGTAAGTTAATAATTTATTTATTCAATTAAAAAATATAATTGTGTAATTATAATGATTTTTGTGATTCTTAAAGAAAAATTATTAGTAAAGTTTATGTTACAATCTTGGTGTAATCATTATTTTCGATGATAGTTTCTGTTAAAATTTGTTAATTTAACATATTTATTTTGTTGTCAATCATATGACACATTACATGAGGGTAGCTTAATCAATATCCCAAATTAACCAAAATACTTATGATTTAATGATTGAATAGGATTTTTAAATTAAAAAAAAAAACTGAAGGACTTAATTTCTAACCTTTTGAGTATAAGGATTAAATCTCAATTTTTTTCAAAGTACTAATACTAACAACATATTTTAACCAAAAACAATTGTCATCCTATTCGCACATAATTATATTCTACTTTATACAACAGGGCTTACAAGGGAAAAAAATAGTTGAATTTTATTTTTACAATATATTTTTTTATATCTTTATATACCTAAATAAATCTTAATTAACTTCAATTTATATCTAAATAAAACTTGACCTTTAATTTGCGCATATATATATAATATTTTTGTTTGTCATAATTTTTTTTAAAAAAAATTCATGTGAGAAAAAAAACCAATTAGTATTAGATATTTTGTTTGGAATAAAGATTATCATTAAATGTTAAAAGCTTATTTGAATAAAATAAAATAATAAGAAAAACTTCATAAAAATGAGAATATCCAGAAGCAGCTTAAGTATATTGATCAAAATAGGGGCATTATGTAACGAAACTTGATTCCTTAAACAAGACTGTAAAAGGTTTTTGGTAAAGATTGATTAATTCTCCCTTTAGTTTTTTTTTTTTCCCTAATAAATTTTTTTAATGAAAGAAATATGAAGTGTTTAGCTGTAACTTAAAAGAAAGAATAAATGAAAGAAACAAGAACCATCTATGTTGTCATGGGTTACACATGGGAGCTCGCAATCATGGCACATTGGAGCGATCTATCATGCTTAAGGAGGTCATTTGGCCTAACTGGACTTGCTCATGGCTTGGAGAGATTGAAGGCCCATCTGAAAGCTTGGTAAATATGGAACGTAATCTTCGAAGATTATGCAATCTTAGATATGATATGTAATATTAGAAGATATGATTTTGTAATCTTAGAGATTTGATTTTGTAGATGGCTTTTAATCTTAGCCGTTGATGTACTTTGATTTGTACCGTTGAAATTGGGGAGGCTCAACTATAAATAGAGGTCTCTCCCCTCATTGTAAATCACTTCAGTTCTGAGTAGAATTCTTGGGAGCATTCACTCAAACTTTCTCTCTTGTATTCTTAGCTTCTCTGTGGCTTTGTTTGTAAAACCTTTTACCCATATTCGACGCCGAAACATGGTACGAAGCATTACCGGACATAAACACAAGCAAACGTACATTTTCGATCCATAAATTCGCGTCCAAATTAAAACCATTCATATTCAATCGTAAAGTCCCTAATACGGGCCTATGAGACCCAAAACATGCATCGAAAGTGGTTCGGAACTCAACCGAGAACTTTGGAAACTTTTGGAAAACTTAGAAAATTTTTCATGAAAAAGAGGTCACACGCCCGTGTAGGTTCGGGACACGCCCGTGTGACCCTAAGACATGCCTGTGCTTCGGGTCGTGTTCAAATTAGGGAGCTTTTTGTTTATGACATCATCATCAAATTGAGGTCACATGGCCAAGTCAGACGCCCGTGTGCTTAGGCCATGTAATCGATTAAATTTTCATAATTTTTTCATAAAATAGGTGCAGACTTCACACGGCCAGGGCACACACCCGTGTTCGAGGCGGTGCAGTCCACACGGCTGAGACACACGCCCATGTCTCTACCTGTGTGCTCATTACTGAGCATTCTATTTTGCAACAATTAAGGTGCAAGGGACACACAGCTGAAACACATGCCCATGAAGCAGACCGTGTGTCACACACGGCCTAGACACACGCCTGTGTGTCTACCCATATGGACGAAAATTAGCCATTTTAGACCATTTTTCTCACTCATGCACAATTAACCTGCACTTAACACTTTCATATACCAATATAGTCCAGCCCAATCAACCAAATCCAAACCAAAACATGCATCATTTACATATATTCTAACATATTAATCACACTAGGTTATAATACATATTTTATCATTCAAGTCATACCATTACCATTCAATCTATATCATTTTCATTAAACTCCTATACATGCCATATAAATCAAAAGATGATTAACAAAAGCTATCAGAAATAATCTGGATAATGTGATCCTTCGTGCTGATTTGATCCTCCGTATCTATGTTAATCTACAAGAACATTAAACACACAAATGTATGCTTATGAAAGCTTAGTAAGCTCATAGGCATAGAAAGTAATTCTTACCGAACATCTTATAACAATCATACAATCCTTCCTGTCAATCACAAAATCAATGATAAATTTCACTTGATTGAGCTCAATATCAATAATTAATCAATTTCAATCTCTTGTGTCCATTTATCGCTTACTTTTCTTAATCAAATTAAGGAACGGTTCGGAATTGAGTAATTCATTTTCACAATGCCATAGTATAAATATGGTCTTGCACATAGTCACATATCACACACCGAAGCCGAAGCCCAACTATGGTCTTACACGGAAGCACATATCACACTAATGCCATAGCCCAGCTATGGTCTTATACAGAAATCACATACCACACCGATGCCATATCCCAGATATGGTCTTATATGGAAACCACATATCACACTATGCCATATCCCAAATATGGTCTTATACGAAAATCACATATCACATAGTGTCATGGTCCAACCATGGTCTTTTCGTCAATGCATATTAGTCACTGAACACAAATACTCAATCCGATGTTCCACTAAATTAGAACTTTTATTCAAACATTCATACTTTCACAATTATCTCAGTTTAATAACATTCATATACAATAACAAACCATAGCATTCATGAAATTTTCATAACAATTCATTAAATTTAGCCATATGAACTTACCTGGGCTAATTTACAAAAGCCGTAGAAATTCAGGGACTATTCTAGCATTTTTCATTTCCATGATTCGCTTCGGGTTCTTGATCTATAATTATAAAATCATGTATTCATTAGCATTTATTTCAATTTCACTCTTCTTCATAATTTATGCCCTTTAATTTTCAGAATTACACTTCTACCCCAAACTTCACAGTTTTTACAATTTAGTCTCTGGTCGATTAACCCCTCAATTGGGCTATTTTTTCTCAATTAACACTTTACCTAAACATTATAAGCTATCCCACAACTATTGAAATTCAAAATTTCCACACAAAACCCTAATTTCAAATTCTTTCACAATTAAATCCTAAATATCAATTTCTATTCAATTCATTCAATAAAATCATCATATAATAAATTAAAACTTTAAATTCATGTTAATTCATCATAAAATTATAGCACTCATACATGGTAACTTTCAAAATTATCCATGGAATCAAAAACTAATGAATTAATCAGTAGGATCCTGTTGTAAAAGTCTCAAAAACACAAAAATTTTAAGAAATAATTAAAAATTGAACTTACTTGCAGTAAAAATATGAAAAACCAACTCTAAGAACTATTTAATGGTTGTTTTTGGCTGGAGAAGATGAAGAAAAATGAAGAATTCTCTAGATTTCTAATTTAGTCCATTTTTAACCTATTAATTTTAGTCATTTCCAGTTTTACCCTTTGTTCACACTATTTCTTTGCTAATTTTCTGCCCAACTGTCCAGCCCACATAGATTTTAGGTCTATTTTCTCTTCACATCCCTCTTATTTATTATTTGAGCTATTTAATCACATACTATAGTTTTGTACCTTATTCAATTTAATCCTTTTTAATAATTAACTATTGAAACATTAAAATTTCTTAACGAAACTTTAATACTAACTTATTAACACTCCCTAAATATTTATAAAAATATTTATAGCTTGGTTTATAATCTTGAGGTCTTAATACCTTGTTTTTCGAAACTAGCCATTCTAATATTTATTTCTAAAACACAATTCACTATTTCATAATTTTTCTAACTTCATATTTAACTCATAATCATTTAAATAATAATATTTTCTAACCCTATCGTCGGATTTAGTGATCTCAAATCATTATTCCGACACCACTGGAAATTGGGTCGTTACATTGTTCTTATATTTCAAGTTCGTTCATATTTGATTTACTTCCATTTGCATTGGTTCCTTGGAGGAATTCTAATTGAATCCTAAATTGTTGGGAGTTAGGTTGACTTATTCGTTTTTAAAGTAAAGAATTTGCCTAAGGCCTTATGGATTGCGAGACTAAAGTTGTAGCCCCGTGACAATTGGTATCTGAGCTAATGTTTCAAAGGCACTGTTGAAAAATGTCAAAAGAAATTGTTGAACATATTGAGCCAATGGAGATTCGTGGGAGGGCCAGGAAGGCTAGCCGTTCAAGGGATATGTTGTCGACACTGGAAAGCCGAGTGGTTAATCTTGAGGAGTCTATGGGGGACACAAAAGACACACTCGAGATGATGGGGGACGCATCGAGAAGCTGTGCTTAGAGAAAGAGAAACTCAAAGAACAAATGGACGAGGCCCTTAGTTCCAATTTGGATGCATTGCAAGCTCTCTTCAACACCACGGTGGTTAAGCTGGTAGAAGAGACTAAGACTCTTGAAGCTATTATAATGACTATGAAGGCAAACAATGAAGCTACAATGGCAAGATTGTATACAAAGATCGAGGAGCTCGAGGGAGAGTTTGCTTTGTGTCGTGTTGCTGTGGGATGAGGGGTGTTGGGTGGAACACCAAGCCATAAGGTTAACGCTCCCAAACCGAAAAAGTTCAAGTGGTAAGGTCCGCAAAGGAGGTGGAAAACTTATTATGGGAGATTGAGCAATACTTTCGTGCCGTAAGTATCAAGGATGATGATACTAAGGTAAATACTGCTTCTTTGTATCTCATAGGCATTGCTTTGTTATGGTGGCGTCGTAGGTACACAGATATGAGACGTGGTAGAACCGGAATTGGGACTTGGGAGCAGTTCCAAAAGGAGTTCAAAGCATAATTTTACCTAGAATATGCCGAGAAGGAAGCTCAGGCAAAGTTGCGCCGGTTCACGCAACAAGGCACAATAAGGAACAATATGCTGCAAATCACTAATCTGACTGAAGATGAGGCATTCTTTTTCTTAAAGGATGGATTGAAACCGTTAAGCAAGAACTAGAATGTCGGGGGGTCCAAGAACTCTCCAAAGTCATGACTGTTGCTGAATCACTTCTTAAGCTAAATGTTAAGGGGTTGGAAAAGTCTGAGTCTTCCAAGACCAAATTTAGACCCAAGGGCAACTGTAACACCCTAACCCATATCCGTCGCTGAAATAGGGTTACGGAGCATTACCGTAAAAACATAACTTAAAACATTCATTTCCAAACATTTCATTAATCATAATATAATTTATTCATACACATGCATATCGTCCCTTATTCGAGCCTTCGAGGCCTTAGAACTACTTTAGAAATGATTTAGGACTAGATCGAGAACATTTAAAACATTGAGGAAAAAGTTAGAAAAATTCATGCTGCAGGGGTCACACGCCCGTGTGACTCATATGGCTGAGACACACGCTTAGAAAAATTCATGCTATAGGGGTCACACGCCCGTGTGACTCATATGGCTGAGACACACGCCCATGTCTCAGGCCGTATAACATTCAAAATAGAGACATACGGCCATGTCACAGCCCGTGTCCACGCCTGTGTAACTCTCTGACTTGTGTCATACGGCCAAGCCACACCCTTGTGTGCTAGGCCATGTAACACTCGAAATAGCCTCACACACCCATGTGCCAGGCCATGTGTTAGGCCATGTAACTTTTGAAAAGTAAACTTTAAAATCTACAGGTGACACACGGCCGTGTCGCATGGCCGTGTGCTATATATGGTTGAGACACACGCCCATGTCTCAGGCCGTGTGGACATGAAATTGGCCAAATTCAAGCCATTTCCATCTCCAACTCAAATATTTACCTACAAGCATTTTGTTCCCACATTCAAGACCTCAAAACATACCAATTCATGCATGAAACAATCAATTCAATAGACCATAAATTCATCCAAACAATATGCCCTCAAGACACCTCAATTTCATTCAACCAAATATTATTTAAACATGTCAAAAACCTATCAAAATCAAGCATCATAACTCAATACTAAACTACTACACACCACATATTTAAAGTATTCAAGCACCAATACTTGCACCAAAAAGATTTGTACATCAACTACATATATGTGGTCCAAGAGGTTTACCTAGTTATGCACACAAGTTCAAATGTCTTTCACTAGCAACAAGCATAAATATATCAACTTTTAATATTTACATCTTCACAAAAATATCATAATACTAGAGACCTTCCCTAATAGATGTCACTTTAACCAACTACAACAAGAACCAAAATGACTATCGAGATAATGATAATAGCGTGTGAGCTTCCGAGTTGATCCAATCAAAGCAACGATTCCAAAAGTCCTACAAAAATAAATCAAACTAATAAGCACAAGAGGGCTTAGTAAGTTCGATAATGGATTTATTGGTTATCAATAACAAAAATTCAATTTGATGTAAACTTTCAATACACCGACACAAGCTTGCAATGTACAAAGCTTGAATAACACCGGGACAAAGCTTGCTTGGCATAAAACCTACTAGGCGCAAAGCCTTAATAATACTGGCTTTACAATGCCACTTATCTTCAGTTTGAACTTTAGACAATCAATGAACTAATATTTTTTTGTCACAATTTCGCTATGCATGCAAAATATAAAAGATAGAAAATATAAAAGACATAATAGTGAAATGTGAAATTAACTTTATTTATTTATTCATCGTTTAAATAAATAGAAAACAGTTACATGTTTACTACAATATGGGAACATTTCCCAATAGTGTCCTGCTGAGGAGGCAACTCGTTTGTTCATTGGACATGTGGTGAAATATTAGGGAGTGCCACAGTCTATCATTAGTGATCGAGACGGGCAATTTACAAAACGGTTCTGGATGGAGTTGTTCAAGCTGATGGGCTTAGACTTGAATTTTTCCACTAGCATGTATCTGCAAACCGATGAGCAAACCGAACAAGTGAATACATTTTGAAGACATACCTTCACACTATGAGTGCGACACAGAAGAACTAGCCAAAGTTGTTGGATATGGCCCAATTTTATTATAATTTGCAGCGAAGTGGGGCCACAAATCAAAGCCCGTTTGAGATAGTGACTGTAACAGTCCGTTTATAACCCTAATCAGAACGGTGGTTTCGGAACCACGAATCCAAATTAGAAAGGAATAATTTTATTAATTTTTTATTTTTATTTATTACTATTTTCGTGTTTAATAAATATGTTTAAACATGTGCTAAAATTTTGTTGAGTTAATTCATTACTAATGTGAATAATTTAGTAAAGGATTTGATTGAATAAGTATAAAAATATTAGCTATTTTGAAAGTTAGGATTAAATTGAATAGGCTTTCTCTTGATTGGTCTTTAAGTGGCAATTTGGCCATCAAGAAGAATGATGGTGGACGGCAACAATGAGATAGAATTATGAAGGAGTATTTTATTATTTTATAAAGTGTTAGTGGGGTAATAAAATATATGTGAATGCTAATAAAATAAGAAAAACATATCCTTATTTCATCTCTTTCTTCCCCATCTTCTTGACCGAATTATCAAGGAAAGAGGAAGCTTAAACTTTCATTTCTTTTTGGTTTTGCATGTCTTATAAAGGTAAGCATTCAAGCTTAATTTCTATGAATTTTTACATTTTTAAGCAAGTTAGCTTAAATACTATCAAGCCTATGTGAAAATTTTAAAGTTTAAAGCTTGATAAAGATTCGGCCATGAATGAATGATTTTGCTTTGTTGAGTTTGATGGTGAAATGTTATGCATATGTATGAAATTAATATGTTTTAAATAGGAAATGTTAGATGAATGGAGTATGATAACTTAAATCATGAAAACCTATAATTGAGGGTGTAAAATTCTAAATAAGTGAATGGTATATACTTGTAGGAGGATAAGGAAAATTCAGTCCTAAAGGGATTAATTCAAATTCCATATATTTTGAATTTTATGCTTTGGGGACTAATTAGTAAAATATGTAAATTCTTAGGATAAAAAGGGAAATTATATAATTTCGGGTGAGGGTCAAATTGAATAGCATTTTAGAACTTGAATGAGCTTAAGGATTGTTCGGCATTGCTTAAAATATATATATGTATTTCGTCACATTTGAATGAGTGTAAAATTTTATTTATTTGTAAAAATGCAAACTATGATTGGTAGATTGAAAGGATTATCCAATTATGTGTTTAGAGTTAAAAATGGATGTAATGTTAATTAAATGGACTCTTTTCGAACTTTATTTTAGAACAAGGACGGAAAGAACCGGAATCGGATAGTGGAAAAGCTAAATTAATCGAGTAGTCGGAAAATTTTAGCTTCTCAACTACCAAGTAAGTTTATAAGCAATTGGTTTTAAATGAATAAGTATCAAATTGAAAGGTACATTTTTAACGAAATTATGTCTTAAATATTGATTATCGAATGAATATGGTGATTTTTATTTGATGGCCGAATGTGATAGTACTAAGGACATGTGATTATTTGTACAAATTTCTTAATTGAGTGAATTATATATATAGCTATTTAAATGTTACCAATCCGATGGAGTATAGAATGAATATTCGTTTTGGCCGAATATATTTGTGCCTTAGGTATGAAATTTTGGGATGTTTGGATTGAATACATAATTACAAATTGATTAGTAGTTAATTGTGGAGCATGAAATGAGTAAAGGTAGGGATTGAATGAATTACTATATGTTTAATTGGGTAAGGCCGATTATGATAGTAAATTATAAGAAGAGTGATTCGGGTTGAATGTGTGTAATCATGTATGTTCATATTTATCATATGTGAATTTGTATGATGTGAATAAATGGGGGTTTCATAATAAGCACCGTGTGTGTGGAAATGTTAAGTAACAGCTCTATGTGAGCAATACATTATGGGAAGTTGGCACTGTGTGTGCGGAAATGCTAAGTAACGGCTATATGTGAGCGATACGTTACGGGAAGCTGGCACTGTGTGTGCGGAGATGTTAAGTAACGGCTGTATGTAAGCGATACGTTACGGGAAGCTGGCACTGTATGTGCGGAGATGTTAAGTAACGGCTCTATGTGAGCGATACGTTACGGGAAACTGGCACTATGTGTGCGGAGATGTTAAGTAATGGCTCTATGTGAGCGATACGTTACGAAAAGCTGGCACTGTGTGTGCGGAGATGTTAAGTAACGGCTCTATGTGAGCGATACGTTACAGACTTGTGTTACGTGTGCGGGTTTTCAGATTTTCCTAAAAGATGAAAAACGCTTAATAGAGGTAAACGAGAGTGACAGGTTTGTATATGTTATACGATAGTTCAATTTGATGTAAATTGGGTAAGCTATTTTGGTATGGAAACTTAATATGTGAAACCTTGGATTTATTTTGGAGGCCAAATAGAAATGATATTGATTAATGATGATATATTATGTGTATGGATGTTGCGATCTAATCCATATTTAAATTAAGTTAATTAGAAACTATTAAATTGCTTGGGTATATTTATACACTATCTTTTTGCTTATAACTTACTAAGCTTTAATAGCTTACCGTGGTGTATTTGTTTGCTCATGATTTAGATCCTTAGAGTGGTAGCTCGCATTCGGGAAAGCATTGTCAAAGTCAAGTGCATTATCATCTACTTTTGGTATCAAATTTCATCGTTAAACCTTGAAATTATGGCATGTATAAGCTTGAATATTTTTGGTCTTTCGTTTGGTTGATATGTATATAAGAGCCATACGAAATTGGCTAAATTTTTGGTTGTATTGAACTTACATGATAGTCATGGATAAAGCTTATTATAGAATGGTATGTTGTGACGAGTGGTATTCAATGTTTGTTAATATGAGATAATATAAGAGTCTAGATGTTTTTGAATGGTGATTGATAAATTCGGCATATGATTATAAGTAAAGCTAAGTGACTATGAACTGTTGGTAAGCGTTATATAGTGTATATGTGCATGCTACCATTGATACATGTTCGGCCTTGAATACAATAAAGAATAAATAAAATGGTTAAAACGAATGCATGAAATGGTTGAATGTTTAGGTGTATAAGGTACCATGCCGAATATGGCAAAATAATGATGTTAATGAATTAGTTTCTTTGGTTATTATAATTATGGTGTGTGAAATGAGGCATGCTGTATACAAAAGTAAAGCATATATGTATTGATGATATATGTTTAATTGTATCGACGATTTTGTAAATGGAATAAACGGATAAGCACTATATGCATGTTCGGTAGTTGTATAGAAATGGTCCAGTAAATAATACTTTACTATATGATTGTAATGAGTTCTTATTTAACGAAATAATATTATTTGCATTGCATAAATAACTGATCTGATAATTGATGAAATATACATGTACATTAACAAGTGATTTTATATGGTGTAATATTTTGTATGAAGTTTAGTAATGCCCGTAATCCTAATCCGGCAATGGAGACGGGTTAGGGGTGTTAAATTTGATTGGTATCAGAGCTACAATTTAGTCAATTCTCAGACTAACGTAGTGCGTGTGAGTCTAGCTATACATGCCATAAATTATAATGTGATAGTGTGATGACTTGTGACGGTGAAATGTGTTTATTTCTTATATAGTAATGGATCCCGATCCCAAGCGAGCTATAGTCGATGATGTCGAGAGTGTGGTGCCTGTTCCCGCGCAGGGGACCGTGCCAGAGGGATCTCAACCGGCTACGAGTAGTCCTAATGAGGGGGCTAGGAATGCCTTCTATAGTATGATGAACGATTGGTTCAGTCATTATATACGAACTAATCCGAATGTTTAACCACCCCAAAATCCGAATATTCCCCCTGTTGTACCGGCGGTACCTTCAGTTGTTAACCCTAAAAGAGTAACCAAACCTCCTGTTGATCGCATTAGAAAGTGCGGAGCTCAGGACTTTAGAGCTGAGAATGACGATGATGCTAAGAGAGCTGAGTTTTGGCTCGATAACACTGTTCGTATTTTCGATGAACTGTCCTGCACACTTAATAAGTGTTTGAAGTGTACCATATTATTGTTACGGGATTCTGCCTATTACTGGTGGAATACGCTTGTGTCAGTTGTCCCGAAAGAAAGGGTTACTTGGGACTTCTTCCAAACAGAATTCCGTAAGAAGTATATAAGCCAACGCTTCATTGACTCTAAGCGTAAAGAATTTCTCGAGCTCAAATAGGGCCGTATGATCGTATCCGAATACGAGCGTAAGTTTGTGCGATTTAGTCGCTACGCTCGCGAGTGTGTTTCGTCAGAGGCTGTTATGTGCCAGAGATTTGAAGATGGTTTAAATGATGATATAAAGCTTCTGGTTGGTATTCTTGAAATTAACGAATTCGTCGTGTTAGTTGAAAGAGCTTGTAAAGCAGAAGAATTGGAGAAAGAAAAATGAAAGGTTGAGCTTGAATCTAGAGACTTCCGGAAGAGATTGACGGGTAAACATTCACAAACGGTAACAAAGAAGTTTAAAAATGATGGTACTCGATCCAAACCCAACACTGGGATTTCTATACGAGAGCGACCCCCAGTGAGCTCCCGGGCTACATCCGTTGCTAGTGTTAAAAATGAGAGATCAAGTAAACCGAGTGTCAGCAGTGTGGCAGACGATATTTCGGAGAGTGTTGGGGTATATCCATTTCTCACACTTGTTACAAGTGTGGCTCACAGGACCATTTCATTCAGGATTGCCCGGAAACTGCTGGAAAGGGTACTACTCAGAGTGCGAGACCGAGCGGCACTATAGCTCGAGGTAGACCATCTTGTTTTGGGGGTAGGAGTGGTGCACAGAGAGGGACTACAGATGCAGTTGTTCGATCAGATACTCGTGTACCGGCTAGGGCTTACGCCATCTGTACCAGAGAGGAGGCTTCATCCCTAGATGTCATTATCGGTATTTTCACTATCTTTGATACTAGTGTAATTCCTTTGATTGACCCCGGTTCAACTCATTCATATGTGTGCGAGACATTAGTATCCAGTAAGACTCTACCTGTTGAGTCTACTGAATTCGTGATTCAGGTTTTGAACCCTCTGGGTCGGTGTGTACTCGTTGATAGGATATGCAAGAATTGTTCTTTAATGATTCGAGACTCGTGTTTTCTGGCTGATTTGATGCTGTTACCATTTGATGAGTTTGATATCATCCTCGGTATGGATTGGTTAACTATACACGATGTAGTAGTAAATTACAGACGAAAGACTATTGATTTGAGATCGGGATATTATCAGCTACGAGTTAGAGAATCGGATATACCAAAGACTGCTTTTCGGACGATATATGGTCACTACGAGTTATTGGTGATGCTATTTGGGCTCACTAATGCCTCTGCTATTTTCATGGACTTGATGAATCGGGTATTTAGACCGTATTTAGATCGGTTCGTAGTTGTGTTCATTAATGATATACTGATTTATTCGCGAGACGAAACTGAGCATGCTGAGCATTTGAGGTTAGTGTTGCAGATTTTGCGTGAAACGCAATTATACGCGAAATTCAGCAAATGTGAGTTTTGGCTAAATAAAGTTAGTTTTCTGGGGCATGTTATTTCAGTATCAGGTATTCGGGTTGACCCGAGTAAAATTTTGGCAATAATTGATTGGAAGCCCCGGCAGAATATTTCTAAGATTCATAGCTTTCTGGGACTTGCCGGATATTATAGACGCTTCGTAAAAGGGTTTTTTATGATAGCAGCTCCGATGACAAGATTGTTGCAGAAAAATGTTAAATTTGAGTAGCCAGAAAGGTGTCAGAAGAGTTTTGATCAGCTAAAAACTTTGTTAACGGAAGCTCCGATACTTTTCAGCCAGAATCAAGTAAAGAGTTTGCTGTTTATAGTGATGCATCTTTACATGGCCTGGGTTGCGTATTAATGCAGGAAGGTAAAGTTATAGCTTACGCATCGAGACAATTGAAACCGCACGAGAAGAATTATCCAACACATGACCTTGAATTGGCCGCTATAGTTATGCTTTGAAAATATGGCGACACTATCTTTTTGGTGAGATATGCCATGTCTATTCAGACCATAAGAGTCTAAAGTATTTAATGACTCAGAAGGATCTGAATTTGAGACAACGACGATGGCTAGAACTATTGAAGGATTACGAGCTTGTGATTGATTATCAACCGGGAAATGCTAATGTAGTTGCTGATGCGCTTGGTCGAAAATCGTTATTTGCTTTGCGTACAATGAATGCAAATCTAGCTATGACCGATGATGGTGTATTCATTGCTGAATTAAAGGCGAAACCATTGTTTATGCAACAAATTCGAGAAGCTCAGGAGATCCATGATGATTTAAGAGTAAAAAGAAGTCAGTGTGATTCAAATGTGAAATCAGAATTTTTAATAGATATGAAGGGTGTCTACGATTTAAGAATCGGATATATGTGTCTAAGAACTCTGAGTTGATTCGAATGATTTGTGAAGAAGCTCATAATAGTAAATTGTCGATTCATCCGGGCAGCACAAAAATGTATAATGACTCGAAACAGCATTACTGGTGGTAGGGTATGAAACGAGACATCTTAGATTATGTGACAAGGTGTTTAGTATGTCAACAAGTGAAAGCCGAGCATCAGGTGTTGTCGGGACTACTTCAACTGATTTTGATACCTGAGTGGAAGTGGGATCGAATCACGATGGATTTTGTATCGGGGTTTGCTGATGCCTAGTAAGAAAGATTCAATCTGGGTTATTGTTGATAGATTGACAAAATCGACTCATTTCATTCCGATTGTGTAATTGCACGGAGTACCTGTTTCTATTGTTTCGGATAGGGATCCAAGGTTCACGTTGCGATTTTGGAAGAAATTACAAGATGCTTTAGGTACTAAACTACATTTTAGCACAGCTTTACATCCGCAGACCGATGGTCAATCTGAACGAATCATTCAAATACTTGAGGATATGTTGAGATGTTGCGTCCTCGGGTTTGAAGGTACGTGGGAGCGATACTTATCTTTGGGTGAATTTGCTTACAATAATAGCTTTCAATCTAGTATGAAAATGGCACCCTACGAAGCTTTGTACGATCGTAAGTGTCGTACACCATTGTACTGGACCGAGCTCAGTGAAAACAAGATACACGGGGTTGATTTGATTAAAGAGACTGAACAAAAGTTGGCGGTGATCCGTGATAGTTTAAAAGCTGCTTCAGACCGTCAAAAGTCATATGCCGATTTGAAATGTAAAGACATTTAGTTCCAAATTGGAGATCAAGTATTTTTGAAAGTTTCACCGTGGAAGAAAGTTCTCAGATTCGGTCGTAAAGGCAAGTTGAGTCCAAGATTCATTGGACCGTATGAAATCACTGAACGTATCGGGCCAATTGCTTATAGATTACAGTTACCACCTAAGTTAGAAAAGATTCATAATATCTTCCATATTTCGATGCTTTGTAAATACCGATCTGATCCATCGCATGTGATTTACCCGACTGAAGTTGAAATTCAATTTGATATGATCTATGAAGAAGAATCGATTCGTATTCTGAACCGTGAGATAAAAGAATTGAGAAATAAGAAAATTCCCTTAGTTAAAGTACTGTGGCAAAAGCACGGAGTTGAAGAAGCAACATGGGAATCAGAGGATACGAGAAAGAACGCTATCCGAACCTATTTACAGGTAAGATTTTCGGGGACGAAAATTCCTAAGGGGGGAGAGTTGTAACAGTTCGTTTATGACCCTAATCCTAACGGTGGTTTCGGAACCACGAATCCAAATTAGAAAGGAATAATTTTATTAATTTTTTATTTTTATTTATTACTATTTTCGTGTTTAATAAATATGTTTAAACATGTGCTAAAATTTTGTTGAGTTAATTCATTACTAATGTGAATAATTTAGTAAAGGATTTGATTGAATAAGTATAAAAATATTAGCTATTTTGAAAGTTAGGATTAAATTGAATAGGCTTTCCCTTGATTGGTCTTTAAGTGGCAATTTGGCCATGAAGAAGAATGATGGTGGACGGCAACAATGAGATAGAATTATAAAGGAGTATTTTATTATTTTATAAAGTGTTAGTAGGGTAATAAAATATATGTGAATGCTAATAAAATAAGAAAAACATATTCTTATTTCATCTCTTTCTTCCCCATCTTCTTGACCGAATTATCAAGGAAAGAGGAAGCTTAAACTTTCATTTCTTTTCGGTTTTACATGTCTTATAAAGGTAAGCATTCAAGCTTAATTTCTATGAATTTTTACATTTTTAAGCAAGTTAGCTTAAATACTATCAAGCCTATGTGAAAATTTTAAAGTTTAAAGCTTGATAAAGATTCGGCCATGGATGAATGATTTTGCTTTGTTGAGTTTGATGGTGAAATGTTATGCATATGTATGAAATTAATATGTTTTAAATAGGAAATGTTAGATGAATGGAGTATGATAACTTAAATCATGAAAACCTATAATTGAGGGTGTAAAATTCTAAATAAGTGAATGGTATATACTTGTAGGAGGATAAGGAAAATTCGGTCCTAAAGGGATTAATTCAAATTCTATATATTTTGAATTTTATGCTTTGGGGACTAATTAGTAAAATATGTAAATTCTTAGGATAAAAAGGGAAATTATATAATTTCGGGTGAGGGTCTTGAATAGCATTTTAGAACTTGAATGAGCTTAAGGATTGTTCGGCATTGCTTGAAATATATATATATATATATGTATTTCATCACATTTGAATGAGTGTAAAATTTTATTTATTTGTAAAAATGCAAACTATGAGTGGTAGATTGAAAGGATTATCCAATTATGTGTTTAGAGTTAAAAATGGATGTAATGTTAATTGAATGGACTCTTTTCGAATTTTATTTTAGAACAAGAACGGAAAGAACTGGAATCGGATCGTGGGAAAGCTAAATTAATCGAGTAGCCGGAAAATTTTAGCTTCTCAACTACCAAGTAAGTTTATAAGCAATTGGTTTTAAATGAATAAGTATCAAATTGAAAGGTACATTTTTAACGAAATTATGTCTTAAATATTGATTACCGAATGAATATGGTGATTTTTATTTGATGGCCGAATGTGATAGTACTAAGGACATGTGATTATTTGTACAAATTTCTTAATTGAGTGAATTATATATATAGCTATTTAAATGTTACCAATGCGATGGAGTATAGAATGAATATTCGTTTTGGCCGAATATATTTGTGCTTTAGGTATAAAATTTTGGGATGTTTGGATTGAATACATAATTACAAATTGATTAGCAGTTAATTGTGGAGCATGAAATGAGTAATGGTGGGGATTGAATGAATTACTATATGTTTAATTGAGTAAGGCCGATTATGATAGTAAATTATAAGAAGAGTGATTTGGGTTGAATGTGTGTAATCATGTATGTTCATATTTATCATATGTGAATTTGTATGATGTGAATAAATGGGGGTTTGATAATAAGCACTGTGTGTGCGGAAAGGCTAAATAACGGCTCTATGTGAGCGATACGTTACGGGAAGTTAGCACTGTATGTGCGGAAATGCTAAGTAACGGCTCTATGTGAGTGATACGTTACGGGAAGTTGGCACTGTGTGTGCGGAGATGTTAAGTAACGGCTCTATGTGAGCGATACGTTACGGGAAACTGGCACTGTGTGTGCGGAGATGTTAAGTAACGGCTCTATGTGAGCGATACGTTACGAGAAACTAGCACTGTGTGTGCGGAGATGTTAAGTAACGGCTCTATGTGAGCGATACGTTACGGGAAGCTGGCACTATGTGTACGGAGATGTTAAGTAACGGCTCTATGTGAGCGATACGTTACAGACTTGTGTTACGTGTGCGGGTTTTCAGATTTTCCTAAAAGACGAAAAACGCTTAATAGAGGTAAACGAGAGTGACAGGTTTGTAAATGTTATACGATAGTTCAATTTGATGTAAATTGGGTAAGCTATTTTGGTATGGAAACTTAACATGTGAAACCTTGGATTTATTTTGGAGGCCAAATAGAAATGATATTGATTAATGATGATATATTATGTGTATGGATGTTACGATCTAATCCGTATTTAAATTAAGTTAATTAGAAGCTATTAAATTGCTTGGGTATATTTATACACTATCTTTTTGCTTAAAACTTACTAAGCTTTAATAGCTTACCGTGGTGTATTTGTTTGCTCATAATTTAGATCATTAGAGTGGTAGCTCGCATTCGGGAAAGCATTGTCGAAGTCAAGTGCACTATCATCTACTTTTGGTATCAAATTTCATCGTTAAACCTTGAAATTATGGCATGTATAAGCTTGAATATTTTCGGTCTCTCATTTGGTTGATATGTATATAAGAACCATACGAAATTGGCTAAATTTTTTGTTGTATTGAACTTACATGATAGTCATGGATAAAGCTTATTATAGAATGGTATGTTGTGACGAGTGGTATTCAATGTTTGTTAATATGAGATAATCTAAGAGTCTAGATGTTTTTGAATGGTGATTGATAAATTTGACATATGATTATAAGTAAAGCTAAGTGACTATGAACTGTTGGTAAGAGTTATATAGTGTATATGTGCATGCTACCATTGATACATGTTCGACCTTGAATGCAATAAAGAATAAATAAAATGGTTAAAGCGAATGCATGAAATGGTTGAATGATTAGGTGTATAAGGTACCATGCCGAATATGGCAAAATAATGATGTTAATGAATTAGTTTCTTTGGTTATTATAATTATGGTGTGTGAAATAAGGCATGCTATATACAAAAGTAAAGCATATATGTATTGATGATATATGTTTAATTGTATCGACGATTTTGTAAATGGAATAAACGGATAAGCACTATATACATGTTCGGTAGTTGTATAGAAATGGTCCAGTAAATAATACTTTACTATATGATTGTAATGAGTTCTTATTTAACGAAATAATATTATTTGTATTGCATAAATAACTGATCTGATAATTGATGAAATATACATGTACATTAACAAGTGATTTTATATGGTGTAATATTTTGTATGAAGTTTAGTAATGCCCGTAATCCTAATCCTGCAACGGAGACGTGTTAGGGGTGTTACAGTGACGGGCCAACAGTCACTCACACCCAACACTATTACGACCCGTTATGGAGGACCAAATCCAGTAACTTATAGATTTGCAAATGAGTGGCATGAATAGAATGATTTAGCTAGAGCTTGCCTATACAAGGGGATTAAGCACAACAAGAAATGGGTTGATCAGAGTCGTAGGGATATGGAATTTCAGGTTGGTGATTCTGTCCTTGTGGAATTACACTTGATATTGTGTCACAATAGCTTGCACAAGGGGCTTGTACGATGGTATGAGGGACCTTTTCAAGTGGTGAAAAGAGTAGGCAAGGTGGGCTACAAACTTGATTTGCCAGCAAAACGCAAGGTTCATCCAGTGTTCTATGTTAGTATGCTTAAACCATTCCATGAGGACCAAATCGAAGTGAGTCCAAAAGAGCACCAATAGGGGTAAAGGTCTCCTATGATCGCGAAGTTGAAAGCATCATGGCGAACTGTGTGATCAAACGGAAGTACTACAGGCTAAAGCATGAGTACTTAGTATGATGGAAGGGACTTCCCAATAGTGATGTATTGAACCTGCCGACGCCCTATAGCAGTTCCAAGACAAGATAGACCAGTTCAACTTGGAGGACGCAGGAAGGGCGTCACTAGAACAAATGGGGGATAATGTCATGGGTTGCACATAGGAGCCCGCAACTATGGCACATTTGAGTGATTCATCATGTTCAAGGGAGGTCACTTGGCTCAATCGGACTAGCCTGTTGTTTGGAGAGATTGAAAGCTCATCTACAAAGCTTGGTAAATATGGAACGTAATCTTCGAAGATATGCAATCTTAGATATGATATGTAATCTTAGAATATATGATTCTGTAATCTTAGAGATTTGATTTTGTAGATAGCTTTTAATCTTAGCTGTTGATGTACTTTGATCTGTACCGTCGAAATTGGGGAGGATCAACTATAAATAGAGGCCTCTCCTCTCATTGTAAATCACTCCAGCTTTGAGTAATAGAATTCTTGAGAGCATTCACTCAAACTTTCTCTCTTGTGTTCTTAGCTGTTCTGTGGCTTTATTCTTATACTTCAAGTTCATTCATTTTTTATTTACTTCCATTTGCGTTGGTGCCTTGGAGGAATTCTAGTTAAATCCTCAATTGTTGGGAGTTAGGCTAACTTAGGTGTTTTTGAAGCGAAGAATTTGCCTAAGGTTGCACGGATTGTGAGACTAAAGTTCTAGCCCTATGACACATTCATGATGATGCTTACGCATTTCAATTTATTAATTTATGTTTACAAAGTTTGGTCTAGTGAAAAATTTATCACAAATTCTTAGTATAAGTTATGATTTAAATTTAATCAATCTTTAAATTGTTTTATCTTCACTTCCATATATTCATAATGAATATTCTAACCAAATAAAACTTTCCCCTTAAAAGTTTTTTATCAACGGTTAAAATAGTACTGAAATTAAAATTGAACTAAATGAAACGAAATCGACTGAAGGATTGTACTACAAATATTAATGAGATAATTGGATCAATATCCATACTTTTCTTTTTTGTATTTTATATAATTGATAAGATAAATCTCAAATTTATATATGAACTTTGATTCGATGTGCAATTTGTGCAATTTGATGCATGAACTTTAATTTAGTACAATTATACACATGGAACTTTGATTGTGGTTCAAATATATACATGAGACTTTAATTTTGATTCAATTGTATACATTTAAAGGAATAAATACATTATTTTATTTTTATATTAAATATATATTTATTTATAGTACAATATGTATATTTAAAATGATACTATATCGATAATTGTGTTAGTAATTAGCGAAAATTGAATTAAATTAATATTTCATGTATAAAATTACACAAAATCATAATTCATGTATAGCATTACATATTAAACCAAAATTCATATTTAGTTTTGAGATCCATCTTTATATATTGTATTTGCACTAAAAATGTTTCTCCCAATCAACCAAATTTGTGCACTCTTTCATCTCTATCTCCGAGGTCCATAGAGCCTTCATTATATAAAGTTTAATAACATATCTCAATAGTGTTTTGAAGTATCAATCCCGATCTTTTTTTATACAATGGCTAGAATTACTTATAATCTCTTTCCAAATCTTAAATAAAAAGATAAACACGTTTTAGGACGTTTAAACCCATATTCTCTTAAATTGAAAACAATATCGATGCTAAACATAATAATAGTAGAATTAATTTCAATTGTAACCGAACAGAGAATTGGTGAAGCAACCATAAAATAAATTAAAAAAATATTGGCTAGTACTTACGCTGTACTTTGGACAAATAAGTTACAGTGAACAGCCCTTGCTTTAAGGTTAAGAGAGTGGAACCTTAGGCAACAAGGCAGTTGAAATAATTTAATACGAGCAAACTCGCGACCAATCAATTATATATGCTTGTTCATGTATACACGGAAAGACATGAGTAAATACCCCAATCCGGCACTCCATCCAAATATTATTATAAAATTATAATTAGACAAAAAAACCTAACGCTAAATACAGTATATGAAGCAATCAGTGCCAATTTTTTTAATTTGAAATATATATCGTATGGGATACTTCGTTTTTCTTGATTGATGCATGTAAAACGAAGTGTTGTCCCTCACGTGTTTTGTTCTTATATATATATATGGGTGAATTAGTCTATACTTGATATAAAGCTGAATTCTAATTTTCTCGAAACATGGCTTTGAGATGGTTTCTGCATTCAGCATGTCATGTTCTGGGGTACCAAAATGAGCCTGATGACATGCAGTACTTCAAGAACATGGTAAGTGAACAAAGTGGAGGGGTGACTCAGAGCTCAAAGGTGTCCTCCAACGGTGAGCTGACGGTGGTGAAAGCGAAAATACATCCGAGTTCGGGGTTTCAGATGCCACTGCACTATCCTCGTTACACGAAAGCAGATTACGAGAAAATGGAGGAGTGGAAAGTGGACATGCTTCTCAGAGAATATGGACTAAGTTTGGAGGGCAACCTCAGCCTTGATGAGAAGAGAGCATATGCAATGGGCACATTCTTGTGGCCTCATCAGTATTGATCCATCTTCTATTCATCATCGTGCCTTAATATTCAAGCTGCTACCTAATATCATATGCATACAGTTAATAACTTTTAGCACTATATAATTAAATATAGTACATATTATATGGTGTGTGGTACTTTGTAGTAAGATGGTTGGAATCTAGTTTTGTTTAATGGAGTCCCTAATAAGGTTTCTCGAGTTCTCTATAGTTTTCAGCGTAATTAATTCGGGTGGTCTCTCACACTATCGCACAGATGAACTAATTAAATATCATTACAAGACAATTAATGTTAATCCAGCCTTATGATATTTATATTTGTATCATGCATGCCAGCTGGTTTTAGAATGTTCGACCATACACACACGTATGAAAACATGTCATAAGAATGTCCAATTAAAACATCAAGATAAACCATGGTAGTGGATATGCATGTACCCATAAGTGGGCATTTGGTAGAGCCTAGAAGCTTCATTGAAAGAAAGCGTATCCATTTATACTTATATAATTACACCATTTTCTTTCAACTACTGTTGATGCCTTTTTGCATGTCATAATCTGGTGCTATAACTTTGGTACAATAAATATGCCTATTTTTGGAATTTCATCATTGCCATACCAAATCTAGGAGTAGTATAAAAAGGAGAGACCCTTATTATTCACTCCAAAAAATATATATAAAAAATCGACCCAAATTAAACCAAAGTGTTCAATTCTCCAAAAGTATCATTATGGATGAAAGGGAGGAGCATTCGGAGAAGAAGCTTGAAGCTGTAGGCAAATACCACTTCCTTAGAAACACATTGCAGATTGTTGTATGGGTTGCTTTTTTATCGATTTTCCTTTGCCATTCTTCAGGCATGGCCTACTCTTTGTTTCCTCATTCCTTCAATGTTTATTTCTCCACTTTCCTTTTCTCCTTCTTCACCCACACAGTTGAGAGGAAGTACATGTTCCTCATTTGCAACGGAATACTAGCATTCGTCGCCAAAAGCTCCGTGTGTAGCCGCTCAGAGTCTGATAATAATGGCTACCTGGCCTTGCAGATATCCACCCCACCAACCCAAACGAAACCGTCAGTCACCGATGAGGTGGGTGCTGCTGAATATGACCAACATGTACCTCTGGACGTAGCTGAAGCAGAAGAAACAGAAGATGCTCATGAAAATGAAGCTGAAGAGCAAGCAGAACATGAGACCGAGTCTTCGGTTAAAGAAGAAGAAGAAGAAGAAGAAAGTGAAGGTTCAGTGATAGTGGAAGATGCGGATGGTGAGGGATACAAAGAAAGAGAAAAAGGGTGGTGGGGGAAACAAGAAGAGCGAGGAGGAGGTGTAGGAGCAAAGGAAGAGTTGCCAATAAGCATGAGCACGGAGGAGTTGAACAGAAAAATTGAAGAGTTCATAAGGAAAATGAAAGAAGAAATCAGGATTGAAGCCCAACAACAAATGATTGCATCTAATTAAATATTTATAAAGCAAGTCATATAATAAAAATATATATTGTAAATCCTCTTATTACGTTGCATATGTAGTTTCCCAGACTTTATGGTGTCCCTCTCCATGCAAATTAATGTTCTATTTAGAGCTTGTTTCCATTTCTCTCTCGCTCTCTATTTTCTTTCTTTTTGCTTCTGATGGCATTGCACCAATACTGCAAATTGTGAAGTTCACAAAGCTAAATAATTATTATCCATATATCTCTTTTCTCAAGTTAGATGAGAATCATTAAAGGGAAGAAACAGAAGGTCCAGAACTGTATGTTAGAAAGATAAATACTAAAGCATTGCGGAGCTTAGTGGAAAATGCTAGAATGGACTAGCCAGGAGATATACTTTGCTTCCTATATTTAAAATTATTTAAAACTGTTACTAATATGATATTGAGAAATAATTGTATAAAATTGTGATTTTTATGTATTTTTATTCTTATTCTTTTTCAATAGAAGAACAATAAATTAAATTTTTCTTCTTGATATTTAATTTTTTTTCTCCTGACAAAATTTAAATCTAGTTAAAAAATTAAATATTAAAAGAAAATTTTATTATATTATTTTCTTATTAAAAAGATAAAAATAACATGAAATTACAATTTTATAATACCACATATTAATCCACCCATTCATTATTTTTTAACTTTTGACTAATGGTAAGACCTTTCTGCCCAAAACATTTTCTTTTTTTTGTTATTTCTCTTCTCTCGCTTTTGTTTCTTTTGGTGAGGTGGGTCCGGTGGTGCAGTACGTGGAAATAATAGCGGGTCTAATGAGCTATTTCCGATTTGGAACCGAGCGGGCTAGCGGGAGAGTCGATGACTCCCAACCACATGAGAACAAAGTAAAGCACGGATATGAAGAGAAGTAGGGGAGAGGACGAAAGCGACATCTTTTTCGAACAGAGGGTAGGTTTTTAGAGACTGTAAGCAAGGGAACGGACCTGAGAAACGAATTGAGAGTGAGTCAGCATTTGGCCGGTGGTTGCGTTGACGGCGAAAGGGGTGGCGCCGCTGGTAGAAATGGAAGAGAAGATGGGGAGACAATATTCCGCGACGGAAAGAGGCTGATCAACTGGCGGGACGGGGACGAGCCGCCTTAAGCTACTGTAAATTTTGGTTTCGTAATAGAATCCGGCGTTTCAACGGCCGGGATTTCTCTCCGCCATGGAAACGGAGAATGAAGTGAAGGTGGTTGGTAAATCAAATTAAATGACGTCTCAAATTTGGTTTAGGCTAGCCTTTGTTTACTTAAATTAAACATACAATTAATTCAACGACTATAGACAATGATTTAAGGTACATAGAGTTTGGACTTCTCTGACTAGCGCTTTCAGTGGTCAAAAAGAGAAAAAAATAAAAATAAAGAGTTTTGGGTTAATTATTACTTAAAAAGTAAAAAATTATCATATATTAGTCAATAAGATAATAAGCCACATCTCGTAACTAATTTGAATAATTAAATTAAAATAAAATTTAAAATGATCAAAATTAAATAAAACGCTGATTTACTTAAATAATTTAATAATAAATATAAATAAACAGGTGACGGAAGTAATTAAATAATAATTAATTACTTTAATTCCATGAATTTTTGCAATATAAATGGTAAAGCTCAATCATTGTCTCCAAATTTGTCAAATCCTTTAACCTTTAAGTCTTTTATAGAGAGAGAGAAACGACATAAATAGTTTTATTATTTTTACAATTGCAAAACAACATATTTGAATTTCTACAAGATTATACAACACAAATCACATATAAATTAGATTAATAAATTTAGTAAGATTTAAGTAAAAATAGGTTTAAAGAAAAATTATATATGATTTATACCAAATAAAATTCAAAACATTTTAACATTATCGATAATAAAAGTATCATAGAGACTTCTGTATTAAGAATTATATTATATTTTGTCTCTTCTATTAAAAAAAATGAATAAATCAGTTTCTGTACATTAAATCAAAGAACAAATTAATCATTTTTGTTAAAAATTTTATCCATTTGTATTGTCAAAAATTGACATGGCTGACGGAATAATCAAATTATGATACTTGATGTGCCACATATATCTCATGTTGATATACAAGTAAGAAATTTTTAACCGTATAAATAGATGAAATTTTTAACAAAACCAATTTACTTTTTAATGACTAATTTACGTATTTTTAAATAATACTTTTTTACCCTCACAAGTATTTTATTTTATTTTTATTTTTATCATGAACTAGTTTAAATAGAGGTTAATCTATATTGGATAAATTAGATATAATGGGAAAGCTTTATATTTAAAAAAAAAGGGATAAATTATTCTATCAGTCCCTATATTTTATAAAAGTTATAGATCTAATCATTGTACTTTAATTCAATATTTTTAATCTTTGTACTTTTAAAATTTTCAAATTGCAGTCCTCAAAAAACAATAATTGTTAAATTAATTAAGTTAAGCTCTACTATAATTTCCAAGTTGCACCAAACATATTATCATATATGTAATGCAATGTTAGTTTGTTATTTCTACATATTACACACTAAAAATATAGTTAATGGATTAACGATTGTCATTTGTGTCAAAATTAAAATTTCAAAATTTGAAATATACAAGGACTTCAAATGTTTCAATTGAAAAATATAGACCAAATATATAATTGTACGCATAATACATGATTAGTAACCGAATTTAGCCAAACAGATTTAAATGCTACCGTTTGAGTCAAGACTAAAATTTTAAATTTTGAAATGTACAAGGACTAAAGTTGATCAAATCAAAATATAGAGACTAAATCTATAGCTTCTGCAAAGTTAAAGGGACTAATAACAGAATTTAACCTTTTAAAAATAATTTTTTTCGCTTTGTTTTCTATGCTCAACTTTTATCGATTCCTATTTTTTTTATTTAACTTACATAATTGATTTTCCTGTAAAATTAATAATTTAATTTCAACATTTTTTTTCCTTGATGGAATGAAAAACTAAGGATGTGTTCTCTGTGTTTCTTTTTTTTCATTTTTCTTTTCTATTTTTTAAAAATAGAAATTATGATTGGTAAATGAAAATAGAAATTTGTTAAATAATGAAAACAATTTTTCATTTTTCAAAAATAAAAAGTTGTTTCGTAATTTTAATGCATAAAATGAAACTTTAAAAAATCTCTTATTTGCAACTTTTTTCAAAATATTTTATTGAAAACATGAAGACATGTTTTCTTTTATCTAATTTTCATTTTCTAAAAATTATTTTCAAAATTTATAATAATCATGTTTTCTTCACTATTTTTCATTTTCCAAAAAATAGAAAACTACATTTGTTTCTTAAAACCGAACGCACCCTAATTTGTTTGTTTACTATTTTCAAAAATTAAGAATTCAATTTAAAATCTTTTTAATCCTTTATTAAATAAAAAAAAAATTTACATTTTTGACTTCTCACATAAATTAATACCCTTTTTCAATTTGGCCGAGTGAACCAGTCGATTCAATTTTTTTCATCCATAAGAATTGTTGAGCCTACCTGGTCGCCGGTCCGGCAAAGTCTTATTTGACTGAGTCGTATAAGCACCACCGTTCGAAAAGGATGGAACATCATGCAAGGCAGAGAGGTATATAGATTAGGCACTAATTAAATGTCACATGATTTTGTAAGACCCACAAAAGATTTCACTACAAATTCCAATGAAATTGACAAAAAAAAAAAAAAAAATCTTTTGTTAAGTTCAAGTTTTCAACATCATAAAAGAAGGGGGAAAAAAAATCTCTGATCAGCTCTGTAGACATTTTTGCTAATTTCCTTAAATGGGTTACCCCACCATGACTTCATCAATACACAAGAAAAAAACAAAGACTACCAAATGCCCATTCTTGTTGCACCCCAGCATCCCCCATGGCAACTATCTGCCACAAGTTGCTTCTAATAATGGGTTTCATCTTTCAAACAAAACAAACCAAATTTACATTAACTGTAGCTAACTGTAGCTTCTAATAATATAGCCCCGGCTGAGGCCTATATTATATATTTTTGGTTGTTTGACACATTTTTTAAGTCGAACCGAGTCAAACCCTAAGCCAAAAAAAGGAGAAGCTCTCTCAATGGCTTGTGGGTCCATACCAACAGAGGATTTCATGATAATAATATAAGAGAAGTAATAATTAACTAAGTGCATTGATAGATAGATATAAAAGGACTAGCTAACTACCCTATCCATGCCATAAACACCCAAAATATCAATGGCAGCAGCAAGTTTTTCTTGAGGACAAAACAGAAGGAAATCATATACCATATATACTAGTTTGATTGTTGATAGCATAGCAGATCAGTTCTATCTATTTGTCATCTACTAGGGTTTCCTACAATCATGTGGCTACAAATCAATACACATTTCATTTCCATTTATTTGTTTATTATTTATGTTATTTAGCAAAATATAGTGGACAATCTCTGCAGGCAGCCGAGGGACCCTTATGCCATGACACTCACATTGAATCATTTCAATTTCATACCTGCAAAGGCAGACCAGTTATGGAGAAAGGGAGATTGTCTAGAAGGATCACACGGTGGCAGGCATCAATGAGAAGCATTGCCAACTAGAGCATGCTTGTTGCAGCATCTGTCCTGCTAGTGGAGACAAAAGAAAAAAAAGGAAGCATTCAAATAATTATCAATAATTCCAGTATGGAACAGTTCTAGCAATCAAACCAATAAACTATCCTTCTCGCAAAAGAATATGCATGACTTGCTACAGTACCAAAATCGATACAATTTTGCCTTAACTATCTTGGCCATTTCCATGAAAGGCATGTAATGCGGGTCTAGATAGTGAAAACGTGTCGGCTCTTCGATTGTGCAGGGCCAAGAAAACTATTCAGGTCAGGCTGAACCAAACCACTAACAGATATAAAAACATACAGGTGGCAGAGACAATCCGCTTTTCAATCATCATTCAGAACGATTATTCTTGCAATCAGCTGCAATACCATAATTTCATGTAAAAGAAATAATAATGATGATAATAATAACAACAATAATTGCCAAGATTAACTGCATACTTCAAACAAAACAACAAATTCACGAAGTGGAGAAAATGTAAAAGTTAACAAAAGACGTGGAACACTTACATTGTGTATGTTTCTCAAATTTCACCTGAAGCTGCCTGGGATGAAACTGGTGGCACCATATAGAACATGATAACCCAACTTTCAATGGTTTATCACTTAAAAATGGATGCTGAAGATCAGTATCCCCATCTTTTGACCTGCAACCTTCTCAACCAGAAAAATTAAATCCCACTAGGATAAAGCCTAGAAAGGAAGAAATGTGCCATCCCATCTATGTTACTCGGACTCATCATTCTTCTTGAAGTACCTGTGTTCAACACTCATGTCCAACACATGTATACTAGTATATGACCTCCAAGGATCTTCCAAATATATGGAAAAACTTAGAAAAATCTAACCATACCCATGTCGGATACATACCCGTAGCGGACACTCACACCAAGTCCAAGTAACATAGGCTCAATGAACTTCAACACGTTATACATCCTGAGAGCAACGAATCTGTATGCATCATGCATCTTAATCACCATCTCTGTTGTGGATAAACTGTCACCTAGTTTAAAAGCTCCAGAATGCAAAGGAAAACCAATGATTTATCAAACTTATCCAGTATGGACTTATTATGATACTTGAGGGTTAAGAACTATCACTATGTTCCATGCTCAAAGTGCACATAGTGAAAATTGTTACTAGGATATTACATTTTGGCAAGCCAAATCAAAGTAAACAGGATTTTATACTGATCTTCAATTTCTCAACAAGGGAAATCAACACACAGTTAAGGCACAATAAAAGGGAGAAAGGAAAAGAAAATCTAATTACTAATTTCAGTAACATGGTGTTATGATCATGGGTTATGGATCAAATCACCGAACGATTCACAATAAAACCTACCGTTGTAGATATTTCTCATGATGAACCTTTGATCAATAATACATGGAACAGAGCTCCTAACTTTAGACTCATCAGAAAGAGGGAATCTTAAACCTCTATAAATTGAAATAATTTCTGACTAATTGTCCCCTTAAATGAAGGTTACATGGGATTTTAATCTGGTAGAATAAGAAACTACAATTAAGGAAAGTAAAATTAAGTTCTAATTGCATAAAATACTTGCTAAATAAATTTTCTAATTAGGAATATTATTAGAAAAACAGAATTATTTGTCTTCTTGCCATCTTTGGCTTCTTGTATTGCCCACAAAGGCATCATGACACATAGATTTCGATGACAGATGGAAGACTGCCGCCTCTTTTCAAAGTAGTCACACAATAAGCTTCCAATTGACTCAAATGGTCTGCATACATAATCAACTATCATCCTTAAAACCATCACTTTTATGTCATCAATATAATATAACTGATTTACAGAACATCACTAAATGAAATTGCAGCTACATTCTAACAGGCTAAAACACACCAGGTGTAAAATTCCAGTGTCAATTAATTGTGATGCTTGAGAGAAAATCCAAACTACAAATTGGTTAAGAGTAAATTAGCTAACTAAAAGATAAGGGGAAGACAAAGAACACTCAGCAATTCAAAGATTAATGAAGAGAAGAAAATAGTCAAACTGAAAATTAAGCGAATGCAAAAACTTTGACAAGATGCTTGCTGAATCTCAAATGACCTTTCCTGCTACCAAAAAAAGTAAACTAGATCTGTATGGCACACTGCAAAATATGGGAGAAATGGTGCTACCATGTAGTTTTTCACCTCATTTATTTTACAAATGAATAGGATGTTGTCTGGTTTTAAAAGAAAACTGTCAATAAGACACAATGAGCTACAAAAGTACAACTTAGAACTTACACATCGGAATAAAATAAACACAACTGTTGAAATGAGCTGTAAGCAACAAAAAAAAAGAGAGACAGAGAAAAAAGGGAAAGACTATAAACAAAAACTTTCACAGGAAAATACTCCAAACGAGAAGGCAACAGCAAAGTAAATTTAATTACTTTCAATATGATAGGAGAGTTGAAGAATGCTTAATTGAAATCTCACATTGCAGGCTACCATATGAAAGTTCACATCCTTGATCTACATTCCATTGTCTATTTCCTGAAGGGAATTAAAATGACTTGTCAAAAGCCATCCAAAAATATGTTCTTCAGCATCTACTTCAGATTGTCACTAATTTTCAAATAGCTTTCATTCAACTTGCATGTAGAAATTGAAAGAGCGCCAACTACAACATGATCATCTTCATGGTACACTTTTAATTGGTTATCACTTTTGTTATTGTAGTATCTGGTGGTTCTATTTACTCTGAAGAGCAGCTTTAACTACTCAGCAACTAATCAGTTGGTGTAAGCATAAAATCCATGGGTGCTCCATCGTTTTCTGGCATATCTCTAACCTCATTGAGAAGTCTTGTAAGTTCCTTTGTCAGCTCCCTACGAATATAATCAGAGCGCTCTTTTGTAATTGATGATTCTGCAAATAAAGTTTCAGTTAAGGACTGGAACTCTTGAAACCATTCATCATCTTTATCATGAACAGAATGATCATCATAAAACATCAAAGAGCTTTCTCTTCGCCATCTACTTAGAAAGTACTTTTCAGGCAGTTGAAAGTAGCTCTTATCTATAAATACACGAAGAGCATGTCTACACAATAACCCAGAAGACTCAAACTCCTTACATGAACAGTGAATCTGTTCATCTTCTGGAATCCATATAACAAGACTTTCCCCATCAATCTTTCTGAAATGACGCACAAGATATGATCCATTGGCCATTTCAGATGCAGCATACTGCATGCTTACTATTAATTCCTGTTGTAGAGCATTGAATGCAAAGGGTGTAAGAATTTTCCGTGAATGCTCTTCAATGGGTAAGCATGTTTTCATATGCATATACTGGCACTGCATCTCTTGATGTCGCTCGTTTTGTAAATTGGCTGCAATACCAACCTGAAAACCAATCATAATAATAACCAACATATCAAAAACAGAAAAGAAAAAAGAAAGTTGAGGGATTACAATACAGCATTTGTAATTAACATACCTGCTCAAAAAATCCACGTAAACATGATTGAACACCGAAGATCCCTTTCAAGAAAGCATCTACAGACTTTGAATAGGCTGTTGTTGCCATTCGAGCAAGAAAATGAACTCTCACATATGACAGCACCCAAGATGTACGAAGAGAGTAGAGTAAACCGATATGTTTATCTGAGCCAAGTCCAAATATGGAAACCATTTGATTCCATCGTAGCTCAAAATCCTCTGTACTCTCCAGACGATACAATGCATCAAATTCTGATTTAAAGTCTGCATATTGAGATCCAAGCTGAAGAGAGAACCAGCTAGATACCTTTGGAAGTATGTTCCATATAGATGTAACATGTTTGGTACTCGGTAATTCACTTGTTATAGCATCTCTAAGTCGTGGATCAAGATCACTTAAAATTGTCTGTGGACATCTCCCTTTCATGAAGCGGACAAGCGTCTACACCGAAAGGGCAAAGGAAAAATTGTAAACAAATAAGATACATCAAAACCTACTTAAAATACACAAAAGATTAAAGCAGTAAACCTGTATAGCCCATGCAAAGGAGCGCAGTGTTTCATCCTGCAATAAAACGCAACCAAAGAAAATTGGTTGACCATTGTTGTCAATTCCAAACCATGCCCCAAAAAGCATATCATATGTGATTGATCTGTAAGTGGTGTCAAAATAAACAACATCACCAAACAAGGCATATGAATTAACAGCGACACCATATGACCAAGCAATGTTCTCAACCTTATCATTCTGATCTACTGTAAAATCATAAACAAAATCTTGATCAGCCTCTTTTGTTGCTTTACATGCCTCAAGAAGTTCCATTGTATCATTTTCTCTTTTCTCATTGAGCAAAGCATCATTTTCTTGAACCACTTTCTTCCGGTTTTGAACAAAATTCCTAACATCTCTCTCCAAAAAAGGCAATTGCCCACCTTGAATGCCTTTTTCCAACTCCAAAACCTTCACTATACGATGTATAGGAAACCCAGCTTTTGAAAGTAGTAAAATTCTCTCTTGATCTGCCTCATTAATCTTCCTATATGCAGGCAAGAGACGGACCTGGTCATCCTCTAAAAGCTCGTGATTATGAACATTGCTAAACTGTACAACAAACCATTGAGAAACCCCATCTATTACTTCCTTGGACAAGTACATCTTAGCATCACAACCACACCGTACAGACTTCCTATCTCTATGGTGTTCCCCAGAAAGCTTTTTCCTTGCCGGTGCAAACCCAGAACGATAGCAAACAAAATCACGCTTATAAATCCCCAATTGGGGGCTCAGTCTGGACCTCTCTTTCCTAATGGAAAACCCATTTTTCCTAGCAAAATTTCCATAATACTCGAAAGCATCATCGTCGGTCTTAAACACCATTCCAACATAAGGAGCAACCATATCTTGGGACTGAAGTGATTCAGTTTTTACAATCTGGGATACTATGGATGTCTCTTCAGCATCTCCTTCATATGTAACATAACATTTCCAGTCACCACAAGGGCATTGCTGCCTTCTTAGCCACATGTTTTTTGATGCAACGGATGCCATTGTATATAATCAATTTGAAATATATATGCAAGTACAATCAATGTCACTGCAATCCTAGACTCCCCCAAAACCTGACAGCATAAACCCTTCAAGAAACAATAATTATAAACAAGAATTAAAACGGATTCCTTTTTCAAGAAAAAGAACACAAAAACAACTAAACTAAGAAGCCACCCATTGGAGCTAAGATATATAGCTTACTAGCTGGAAAAAATTTAAGAGTGAAAGTAAGGGGGGGAAAAACAAGAGAAACTAGAAATAATAAAATGTTAAAGACCAGTACTTCAACAAAAAGAAACTTACACAACAAAATGGCTAAAGCAGTGAAGATCAACAGACACTAAAACAATCGTAAAGTGCTTTAAGCCTTGTTATGCTTGTGCTTGTGCTTGTTCTTCTGCGTCCCCAGCTCGCGGTCTACGTTTTTTCTTTTCCTTTTCCCTCGTATTATGAAAAAGTCCTCGCAGATTACCGGAAAAAAAAAATCCACAATTAAGCCAACATGGACATTGTTCTTGGGCCGACATGGTTGGACCGTGTTGTCAATGCTATAAAGATGTCTTCAGGCCCAGAAAAGGGTTCTAATTCTTTAAGACTACAATATTTTATATCAAAATATATTTTTAAATTATCTAAAAATTATGGACCTGTCATGGCCCGAAGGCCCGCTCGAAAAATAGGAGGGTTTAGATAAAAATATAAGTCTAAAAAATGAATTTGGATAAAAAAAAATAAGACCTATTTAGAAAATGGGTCAAACCTCTAGTAAAGTTTTTTTTGCTTAGGCCTGACTCAAATTTGCAAAAAGAAAACTGTAATTTATTTCTGTTTTTTATTTTTTTGCTGTTATTTTCTCATTTTTTTTTACTATTTTATTACCGTTACACTATTATATTGCTATTATTTTGTTGTTATTATTTGGATATTATATAATTGTTATTTTATTATTAATTTTAGAGGCATTTGCTTATTAAGTTTTACTTATTTTAGTGTTATTTAAGTATACATTTTTTTTTTAAAATTTATTTCAAGTTGTTGGGAAGTTTTTAACTTTTTTTGATGCATTATATATATTTTTTTAAAAATTATATAAAAAATTCATATAAAACTTTTTTAATACGGTTGAGTCAAACTCGAATTTTAACATTTTTATTCAGGTCAAGTTTGGGCAAAATTTTAAACCTTTTTTTTTTTTTTTTTTGACTCTGGGCTTAAAATTTTAGTTAGATATTATTCAAACTCGACCTAACCCATAAACACTTCTAATAAAATTGTGTATTGATTTAGAGTTACGACGACTCAAAATATCAATTTTAATTTCATATTGGTTAATACTTAAAATTATATAAATTAAAGAACATCTTTATAATTCTACAACACCAATGTGTAATCCATGATTGAAATCAGTGGATAAAAAGGAAATAATGAATGTTTGTGTTGCATTATGAACATTAAAATTTAGCTAAAAAAGCGAGTATGAAATAATTATGATGTTTGCTTATTATTTATAATAGTTAAAGCACCTGCATCATAATTAAAGATTGTCACCTAATCAAAAAGTGAAGCATTCTAATCTACTATATAAATAATCAATTATTTTAATTTATTTTGTATCATATCCTTGTAAAAATAAAATTTAATTTACAATTAATTGATTTTAATTATGTAATAGATAAGTATTTGTAAACTTGTAATACTATAAAATTTAAAAATTAATCATGCCATATATATTATAAAATTTTAAGTCCGAGGCGGTTTAATTTTTTGACATGTGTCATACTTATCCTATTAACACATGACAACATAATTCATGTATACATCTATTTTTTAAATTAATAGAAAATGATATTTTAAAATTATAATCTATTTTTAAATTAATAGAAGATAATATTAAACTTATAATAACTATATTTTACACGCTTGGAATGTCAACCATTAATTATAGACAAACTTGTCTTATAATTATTTTAAATAATTATTATATTTTAATATTTATGTAAATAAATTTAGAAATATATTCAAATGAAATACAATAAAATGAAAAATCAAAACCTAAAATAATTATATAATTTGTCAAATCCCTTTAAATATTTTTAACGGATCCCTAAAAATAAATTATTTAAATAAAACAAATAAACTTTCAAGTGATAGAAATACAAAAAAAAAAATACAACTTAAAAAAACCTACACAACTTGAATAAATAGCTAGTCCAAATATATATAAATATATATATAATAATTAGCTGATTATAAATTTATATAAATTTAATAAGTTCACATAATATGTGTATATATAATAAAATTAATGTATATTAAATTAATTAACATATTCGGTTATGTAATTATTTAATAAATTAGTATAATAATATTAAAATATAAAATTAAATATTATATAATGTTGATAATGTTAATGAAAGACTTTCTATTTATTAATCAATACTATACTTAAAATTTATTAATTTCCGTTACTTATTTAAAATAAATTCAAATTAATGATGAGTAATTATATTAAATATAAATTATTTTTTACTAAAACGATTTTAAATTATCATAGTATTTAATAATTAACATACAGTATTTTTTTTACCAAATTATCAAAAAAAATTAAAATTTATGTTCAACCGGTATGAAAATTACGTTTTAAAATACTGTTTTTTTTTTTTTTACAAATTTCTTTTATCATACTATTTTAAAAAATTCCAAAATTGGTTTTCTAAAAAAGGTTAAAGTGCAAATCCATCATCACACTAAAATAAATATTGAATTTTGTCATTATGCTTTATTTTTATTGAAATTTTCCACCGTCGTTTTTTAAAATATGAGTAAATTTGACACTTAATTTTTATATTATTAAATTTTACTACTAAATTTTAAATTAATTAATTTTTGCCACCAAGTTTTATTTCTTTAATTAAATTCTATCACTCAATATTAATTTTGAATATTTGAAAATATATTTTAATAATAAAACTTTTTTAAAATATTTTATTTCAATAGTTAATAAGAAGTTAATTTATAAAATATTAAAAATTAATAAATTAGCTTAGAAAATTTAAATTAAAGAAACAAATACGTGAAAATAAATAAATAAATATATATATATATAAAGTACATTTATTAATTTTGACGTTATATTGTTGTTAAATATTAAGGTAATTACTAAAAGAAAAAGAAAATTATTAAATTCTTTTCAAGTGATTTTAAATTAAAACTGAGTAGAAATTTTCAATAAAATAATCAAACTTTAGAAACAAAATTTAATATAATTATCAATTAAAGTAAAATATAATGACAATTTTCAATTTCACCTAAAATATAATGAAAATTTTACACGTAGAAATATACTTTAAAAATTAGTAGTAAACTTTTTTTAAAATTATAATATATTTTATTAATATATACAATCAACTAATAAAATATATAACTAATAGATGATAATTAACTTATCACTCTAATTCAATCTACATCTAAATTAATTTTCAATTAAAATAATTTCAAATACAATTTATTAGTCCCACGATCAAATTTTCAATTCATAGCAAATAACAAAGTTAGCTTTTCACTATACTCTATTATCCTTCAAATATAAAAATCTCACATTTATACTTAAATACTAGAAAACTTATCTTGTAACATCTCATACCCGACTCGATTTACTAGATCTGAATATAGGATGCCACCAAATTTAAACACTTAACAAGAATTTTAAAACTGACGAAAGCTTACTGAATATACCTCTCACTTATATATTATTCTAAGTCAAAAGATTTCTTAGTACAAGTTATTGATTATAGTTGATTTTCAAATAATAGTGTAAGACAATAACACTTAAATTTTTATTTAAGACAGATTCATTTGTGGCGTATAATATTATTCGCCCTTTGACAACGTATTCCCAAAAGTTCCTCTGTATGTTTAATATTGCACTTCAACCGCTACTCTAGTGTCACGGGGCTAGAGATTTCGCTAGCAATCCGTGCGGCCTTAGGCGATTTGCTCGTCCCAAACTCGCCTAAGTCAGCCTTTAACTCGGATGAGGATTCCTTAAGAACTCCTCCAAGGCACCGAAACAAAGAGCGGAAGCAAACTTATGCCAAAAGAAGCAACCAAAGAACAACAGAAAGAGCGCTCGCAAAGTGTTTGAGTAAATGCTCTCTTATTCTTATTCACAAAGAATATGAAACAATGAATGAGAGGAATGGAGTGTTTACAAATGAGGGGGAGGCTCTCTATTTATAGTAGAGCTCCCCCAAAACCGACGGACGAGATTCATCTCAGTCGACGGACAAGATCGATTCTCACCTAACCTTAGGGGCTAAATAATATTATATCTTTACAATGTATGGCCTTTATAATATTATAATATTAGTTACCCAAAATACCCTTAGTTGTCATCTATTCATCATTGGGCCAAGCGGGCCTCAATATGATGGGCTACCCCAACAACTCTTGGGCTTGGACCAGCTCTTGTGGGTCAAATGAACCAAATCTCAATAGTAGACCTCCATTGCATGCATTTGGTTCGATGGTCACGGGTGTAGAACTCTCACCCGTGACATTCTCCCCCACCCATTCTCGCAACATCCTCGTTGCGACTCTCGAATGGCACTGGATTGACTTCTCTCGATCTTGTCTCAACGCCTTAGCTTTCCCTTTCCCTTGGGGCTTTTGCTTTGGCTTCCGTCGCCTCTTCCCACGAGTACTCTTACTCGTTGCATTTACTCTGGATAACTGTCCCGCATGCATCGCTTCCTTTTTCTTGAAGTCAGATGCACCACCCACCTCTCCCATGGGTGGAAGCCTTGTCGATGACTTGGCCAACTCCGACGCTTCACTCGACTTGAGCCTCATTGGTCCCAGCTTCACTGTTTTCATCGCAACTTCTTCCTCTAAGTTCGATGACAAACTCACCTCTTCCTTGGGTGGAAGCCCCTCCGATGACTCACTGTGCTCGGACATTGCCTCTCCTTTGACTATGGCTTGCTTCGGACAGTTCCGCAACTCATGCGGACCACGGCACAAGAAGCACTTAACTCGCTTCTTTTTGCTCCTCTTTGCCCTCTTGGTTTCGGCTTTCCTCTTGCTCGAACCAAGCTTCTTAGGCTCCATGTCTTCTCCATCGTTCCCTTCGATGGCAGACTTTCTCGGACACTTCCGCAACATATGCGGACCATGACACAAGAAGCACTCAATTGGCTTCTTCTCGCCCTCGACCTCCTTAGTTTCGACACCACTCGTGTTCGAACCAAGTCCCGAGGCCTTATCCACCGACTTCTCCTCAAGTTCGGATTTCTTCGGACACTTCCGCACCCTATGCGGACCGTGACATAAGAAGCACTTAATTTGCTTCTTCTCGCTCTTGGCCTCCTTGGCTTCGACACCCCTTGTGTTCGAACCAACTCCAACGGCCTTTTTCTCACTCTTGGCCTCCTTGGCTTCGACACCCCTTGTGCTCGAACCAAGTTTCAAGGCCCTCTCCACCGGCTTCTTCTTAAGCGCGGACTTTATTGGACATTTCCTCAACATGTGTGGACCGTCGCAGAGAAAGCATTGTAGCTTGTCCCTTTTCCCCTTGGGTTTCTTCTCCCCAACACATGGTTTCCCATTACCACAATCGTCGCCGTTGCCTTTGCCATCAACAATGTCTTCCTTGTGATTCCCTTCACGTTCGCCCCTTTCCTCGGACTTGGAAGACCCAAGCTTGTCTTTTCCTAGACCAAGCTCGATCACTACCATCATGGCTTCCGACAGCTTTTGGACACCTCTTTGTTCCACCTCCTGTCTGACCCATGGCATCAATCCCTTTTGAAAAGCAAGCAGAGCTTCTCCCTCGGTCACACCAAAATCTTGGAGTGTGCGTCCCTTGCCCTCATGAACAAACTCCCCCATTGTGCCCCGTTGCGTTATCCGTTGCAACTTTGCCCGAGCTTCTTCCTCGGTAAACTCTTGGCAAAACTGTTCCTTCAACTCGCATTGGAATCCTTGCCACGTTCCAATCTCACCTTGCCTTTTACTTGTGGTCCTTTCTTGCCACCATAAAAGCGCAATATCATTAAGAAATAAGGAAACAGTATTTACCTTATCCGTATCATCCTTGATGCCTTTGGCACGTAAGTAGTTTGTCGTCCTCCACAAGAAATTGTCCATCTCACATGCAGAACTCGTCCCCACAAGCTCCCTCGGCTTTGAGGCATACTCATTACTGAGTGCTGCACTTGACACTCCTTCCCCCACCACTGTTCGACACGAAGCTAGCTCTCCCTCAAGCTCCTCTATCTTCGTGCTCAATGACAGCGTCGTGGTCATTGTTTCCTCCTTCAAAGCCAACACTATGGCTTCAAGAGCATTGTTTCTCTCTTGCAAAGCCATCACCATGGCTTGAAGAGAATCATTCCTGTTCGACAGTTTATCTTTATGTGAATTAAAAAACTTGCTTACCTCCTCCATGGCCGAATCAAGAGACGTCTTCACATAGTATTTGGATTGTTCCGTCCAATTGTCCATGTGACCCTCGACCCTTTCGAGCGCCTCATTTACATCCTCCATGGATCCCTCAAGTTTATCCACACGTTCCTCTACTGTCGACAGCATCTCCCTCAAAGATTTTCTTGCGGCTCCTCTTTGTTCAAACTCTTCCCTTGACATCTCACCGGTGCCTTCGAACCTTAGCTCTGATACCACTTGTCACGGGGCTAGAGATTTCGCTAGCAATCCGCGCGGCCTTAGGCGATTTGCTCGTCCCAAACTCGCCCAAGTCAGCCTTTCACTCGGATGAGGATTCCTTAAGAACTCCTCCAAGGCACCGAAACAAAGAGCGGAAGCAAACTTGTGCCAAAAGAAGCAACCAAAGAACAACAGAAAGAGCGCTCGCAAAGTGTTTGAGTAAATGCTCTCTTATTCTTATTCACAAAGAATATGAAACAATGAATGAGAGGAATGGAGTGTTTACAAATGAGGGGGAGGCTCTCTATTTATAGTAGAGCTCCCCCAAAACCGACGGACGAGATTCATCTCAGTCGACGGACAAGATCGATTCTCACCTAACCTTAGGGGCTAAATAATATTCTATCTTTACAAGGTATGGCCTTTATAATATTATAATATTAGTTACCCAAAATACCCTTAGTTGTCATCTATTCATCATTGGGCCAAGCGGGCCTCAATATGATGGGCTACCCCAACAACTCTTGGGCTTGGACCAGCTCTTGTGGGTCAAATGAACCAAATCTCAACAGTAGACCTCCATTGCATGCATTTGGTTCGATGGTCACGGGTGTAGAACTCTTACCCGTGACACTAGCGCATTCTTGACTTGGTCATTCACTGGCGAACTGGTTCAACTTAAGAACCTGCACCACAAATGCACACCCATAAATTCAGCAAAACTTAGTGAGTCTAAACCATTATTTCTTTATAGCACTGAGACTGAAATTCTTGACTTTAATATTCTGGACTTTCTTTTAAGCTTTGGCAGATACTTTTTTTTTATTTTTGATTTCTGGTTGGCGGATATTTATACGCCATTTACCCTTAACTAATTTATGCACAATACACCCAAATAAAGGATCTCGGTCTTCACACTATATTTCAGATTCCTTCTCATAGTCTCTTTGAAGATAATAGTTGGATACACATCTCAGAACGTTATTCATTAGATTCTACTCTTGGCGGATTCTATTACAGATTCTAGCAAACCACTCAGAATTTCAAATACATGAAGTTCTCGGTCATGGTGGATCACTATAATAGATTCCTTAGTTTAATATATTGTTTGAGAACTTATTCAGAAAATGCCTCGAAGGCATACCCAAATATCACCACCACAATTGATTCATAAATTGCCAGATATACTTTTGAGTTCAAATTCGCCACATAGGCTATCCCGAAAATTAGCCACAAGGCTTTTCAGAAAATTTGCAATTAAAGCTCTTTAGAAGATTAGCCACTAAGGTTTTTCAGAAAACTAATGACTAAGGCTTTTCAGAAAACTTATTGATTTACTGTCCTGGTGAACCTTATCTCTGTTCCGTGTTTACTATCCAAGCAGAGTTTATCTTTATTGATGCCATGGGCCTCACCTACATGGTCTTACACATATCTTCATGTTGTGATTAGCCAATCCGGCTTATATCCCACCAAAGAGTACTACACCATGAATATCTTTATTGTCATAAAACGCCATGACCATGGACTTCACATATCTCTCACCATATTGGCGTACTATCATATGATACCATGGGTCTCTACCACATAGTCTTACACATTTTGTTCCATGATCTGCCAGTCTGGTTAGCATTATAGTTGCCCTACAAGAGGCATCACAATATATTTTTTCATCTTCATAGATCCGTCTATACTGGACTCAGATAATAGGGAAACACTTATCAACCATACTCGCAATGAACACTAGATTACATTACGCACACCTAGGCTCGACACGCTAACTTATTTACGGCAGAGACACTTACAGGGACCTTGCTTATACTCATTCTAGGCTTATACTTTTCCAAAAATGCCTACCTCAAAACTTTTTATGCTTCATTTATGTGCATATTGATACTTCATAGAAGCACATATACACATCATTACATTATTCTGCACGGACTTGCTAGTTACATGAATATAAACCATACAATAATTAACATAAAATGGAATCCAAGAGTTAGGTTAAGAGATTCACCATTACTTCTACCTATAATGCGTATTTCAGACATCCTTCTCGATCCTAGCAGTAACAACTATTCATAGATTACAAAACCCCTATTAAAATCCTTGTTTATAGATAAGTTACTAGCATATCATTATACACAACCCCCATGCAGGGCCCCTCACTCAACATATATTGTTCTTACATATTTTACATTTCTCTACTCTTAACTGTTGTAACATCCAGAGCTATCAAACTTACTAGTAGATTGAATCATCCACTGATTTACAAAACCCTAGCTTTTTTGCTTACCGATGAAGAATGAGAGAATATTTAGAGTGGAAAGAAGAAACCAGAATGTAAACAGAAAGAGAAAAAACCATTAGAATGTAGTCATTCACCTCATATTTATACTCCCAATCCCTTATGGTGGATTTTGACAAGTGACAATATTTATTGAAATTATCATTTGTTTTCTCTACAAGGATCAGAGGCAAATAAAGGAAAATCTGGTGAAGTTGACTTTTAAAGATAGGCTAGTCAAGAAGAAAGTCAAATCAGTCTAATCAACTCTCAACTAATCTCATTATGAGAAACAACTTGAACAATGTTCATGCAAACCGGGTATATTACACATTAACAGTGACTCGTGTATGGCGTGGTCTTATAGAAATTAAGTCTCTTGCAGCTTCCTTGTACACTTGGTAGGCTCTTCGTACTCAGCCAAACTCTTGAGCGTACTCTTTCTTAGGTGTATTCTTTCTTCACTTGAAGATACCTTGTAATTAAATCTTTAGATGCCGCCAATGAGCGGCTACTTTCACACCAGAATACATACACTCATTCTCGCCAATGAACCAATAGAGTGGCGAATCGTACTATCACATGTGCTAAAACAGTTATCGTGTAATGGCCTAAATTCAAGGTTATCGGAACAATGGTTTCGTAACCATAAATCCGATTTAAAGAGAAATTTATTTTAATATTTTTGCATGAATATTTATATGATAGGAAAATCGTATTAAAATATCGATAGAAAAATTTTACCGATTTAGTGGTTAGTTAGAAAAAGGAATTATTGAAGGAATTGGGTAAAAACAAGGTATCGAGACCTTGATCTCATAAAATTGAGTAGGAAATATTTTTATAAATATTTATAAAATGTTAGTAATATAGTATTAAAATTTCGTTAGAAAATTTTAACGTTTGAGTATGTAATTAGATGAAAAGGACTAAATTGTAACAAATACAAATTTATGAAAAATGATTAGATAGTTTAAATGATAAAAGAAAGAGGGGTTAAAAGGAAAAATAGACTCAAGGTCTAATTGGGCTGGACGGAAAGGGTATGAAATCAGCAAGAAGATAAGGAGAAATAAAGGTATAATGGGAAAATAACAAAATTTGCTAAATAAAACTAGGACTAAATAGGGATATCTAGAAATCTCTTCATTTTTCTTCACTCTCATCAGCTAAAAACGCCATAGGAGGGGTATCTAAGCTGGTATATCATAATTTTTGCACCAAGTAAGTGAATCCTTGCCTATTTCTTGTAATTTTGTGTTTTTAAAGACTTTTACAACTAGGTCCTACTATTAAATTCATTAGTCTTTGCTTTCATGGATGAAATTGAAATCCACCATGGTTGGTTTATGTAAGTTTATGATGAAATAGCATGAAATTTAAGCCTTAATTCGTTTAAGAGATGATTTTATTAGGTAATTTCAATAGAAATTGATTTTTGGGACCTAATTATGAAAGTGTTTGGAATTAAAGTCTATTACTGAAATTATGATTTGCAAAGGTTATAAAGTAGTTTAAAGTGATAGAATAAAGTGTTAATTGAGAAAAATAAGCTCAATTGAGAGGTTAATTGAGCAGGGACGAAATTATCATTCATTGAAAGTTTAGGGGAAAAATGGTAATAACCAGCTTGCACTAAAACAGTTTTTGACATCAGCAGTAGTCTAACTTTGAAAAATCACCATAAATTGTAGAAGGTGAATTAGAAGATGAACAAAATATGAAATTAAAGCTTATTGAGTCTATTTTCATATGAAAGAAACAAAGAAATAAAAGAAGTTCTGTATTTTGAGATATTTAGATTTTTGTAAGACTGGTTCAGAATAAATTCGGATTCCCCTGTTTTGACTTTAGAAAATCATAAAAAATTTAAGAAAAATAATTAGGGGCTTAAATTTATATGTTTAGAATTATAAATGAGTCTATTTTCTATAGAAGTAAACGGGAACACCATCTAATTTCCGTATGAAGAGATAATTAATTTTTAGTGAAGAAGATTCAGAACTGCCAGACAGCAGAATAGGGACAACTTTGATGAATAAACTGTACTAATTGGCTAGGCTAAAAATTCTGTAAATTTTATGATATAAAGAAATGTGAGTGTAGTTTCAGGGAAAATTAACGGTTCTTCATTTGGAGCTCTGTAGCTCTAGAAATAAATAATTTAGTGACTGTAACTCAAGTAGACAGCTTTGAATAAGCTAAAAATAATAATAGAATTATAGAAAATGCAACATGTGAACATGAAATGTATTGAATTGATGATTGAATTTATTTATTTAGATCTGGAAAACTCAAATACGAAGCTAGATCGAGGAAAGGAAAAAGTCCCAGATTAGTAAATTTTATAAACGAACTAGTATCGAGGTAAGTTCGTGTAACTTGAATTATATTCTTAAATGTTTGAAATGTATGTTATTGATATGAATATGATTTGAATGTCCATTGTATGAAATTTGATGAAACATTGGTATATTTGATAAAAAGGGAAAGAAATCCCGGTTGAATGAAAGGAAAATTCGATGGATCTCTGAAAAGGAATTGACGGTAAAAAGGATTTAGCTTGGACGGGTGATCCTATCTCGATATAGCCCTCCCGAAGAATATGTGGAAAATGGATTTAGCCCGACGGGTAATCCGAATTAGGTCTGAATTTAGCCTGGATCGTAATTCGGATCCAAGCTCATTGGAGTAATTGTCGTTGCAGATTTTTAGCTTTGGACCGTAATCCCGACAATACTCTATGAGTTTATATTGCGAGGATTTAGCTCGACTGTAATCCATTTGTAAAGATGAGGTTCAAGCGGAGTGTGCTCTCTAAAATGAAAATGTGCGCACATGAATATGAATTGACGGACCGGTTTGTACACTAAAGTGTACCTCTGAAAATCCATCGAAATTCCGAGTAATTTAACGGGATAAATATGGAAAAATAACAAGGAAATGGAAATCATGATATTGATGAGCTCATCAATCATGGCGTGTATATTATTGATATATGGAAATTAATCGACTAACTTGGATGTTGAGTTTGTGAATGTTAGGGTAATAATGCATTGAGTGAGTATATGAATGTTTATTGCTTGTATTGAAAATACTAGGTAAGTATAATTCTTGTTACATGGGCTTACTAAGCACAAAGTGCTTACCCTATTTTCTTTTTCCTGCTTTGTAGTGTTAAGAGCTCTCTGAGGTCGGGTCGGTGGGAGACTCATCACACTATCAACCCTAGTATTTCGGTATTTAAAGAAACTTTAGTTTGGAAATGAATGGCATGTATAAACTAATAAAATAAATGTTAATATGAAATGAATGTAAGGTCACCATTGGTATGGCTAACAAATTTCTAGTTTCGTATATGTAATGAGGTTATCTTATAAATTTGCATGGATCTATTTTGAAAATATGTTGAATTGGATTGGTTGGTATGAATTAGTTTCGGTTTAAATATTTGCAGGGAAGACTAGATTAATTATAAAGGGGTTATATTGAGTAAAAAAATTGTAAACTCCGGTAATGCCCCGTTCCCTATTCCGATAATAAATACGGGTAAGGGGTGTTACATTTGTTGGTATCAGAGCTACGGTTTAGCCGGTTCTAGGACCGATATAGCGAATACGGATTAGCTATACATGCCATTTAAATTATTTTTTTGATAGTGTGATATCTCCTGACCATTTAAATTGTGTTTTCCTTATAGTAATGTCATCTGACCGAGCTCAATCTGAGGAAGCTGGGAGTCATGCTCCGGCTTCAATACAAAGAGAAGAAACTAGCAGTAGAAGGCTCGGTATAGAGGGTCAAGGGGAGGAGGCAAAAATAGCCTTCTTTCAAATGATGAATGAATGGTTTACCCAGTACATAAGAACTAACCCTACAGTGTAGCAAACTCAAGCTCCCCCTCCTGTTCCTCTATCGGTTCCCGAGATTCCACAGGGTACAGGTACTGAATCTGTTAGAAAAAGAAAAGCTCCGGTTGATAAAATTTGAAAATATGGGGCCGAAGAATTTCGAGCAGCAGTTGATGATGATCCCGAATGAGCTGAATTTTGGTTAGAAAATACTACTCGGGTTTTGGAGGAATTATCTTGCACGCTAGAAGAATGTTTGAAATGTGCTGTTTCACTGCTAAAAGACACAGCTTATCATTGGTGGAATACTAAAGCTTCAGTTGTTCCGAAAGAAGAAATTACATGGGAATTCTTCCAGACCAAGTTCAAAAAGAAATATATCAGTCAGAGATTCCTTGATCAGAAAAGAAAAGAATTTCTTGAGCTGAAACAGGGCAATAGATCAGTATCTGAGTATGAAAAAGAATTTGTTTGGTTGAGTAAATATGCTCGAGAATGGGTACAGTCGGAAGCTGAAATGTGCAAACGATTCGAAGAAGGGTTGAATGAAGAAATTAAGTTACTCATTGGAATTCTTGAAATTCGAGAGTTTGCTACACTAGCAGAGCGAGCTTATAAAGCAGAAGAATGGAGCAAAGAAAAGAAACAGGCTGAGAGGGAAGCTCGAATTTTTAGTAAAAGACCAATGGGAAAATCTCAGTTTTCTGCTCCAAAGAAATTGAAGAAGTACCAGGATCATTCTACCTCAACCACCGGGTATTCGGATAGAGTGCGAGGTTCACAACAGACTAATTCAAGACCTTCCACTCCATCGATGACCGGTGTTGGCGTGTTGGTACCCCTGAGCCGAGATGCCAGTATTGTAATAAAGCTCATTTTGGTGAATGTCGATTTAAGAATGGGGCTTGTTACCGGTGTGGTTCTTTTGACCATTTCCTCAAAGATTGTCCAGAAAGAAATGAAAAAGAAGCTGAATATATATCGAAGCCAAGTAATCCATCTTTGAAGGGTAGACCATCTCGACCATCCGGTAATGTCAGTGGTAGCCGAGGAGCTACAAAAGATACTGCAAGTAGGCACGAGACACGGCGCCTCTAGGACATATGTCATGCGTACCAAAGAAGATGCCTCAAGACCCGATGTTATTACTGGTACATTTTCTTTATTTGAAACTGATATTCTGCATTAATTGATCCCCGTTCTACGCATTCATTTATATGTGTAAAACTTGCATGCGTTAAAGATTTATCTGTTGAACCTTACTGAATTTGCGATTAAAGTCTCGAACCCCTTTGGCCAGTCTATTTTAGTGGATAAAATTTGTAAAAATTGTCCACTGATGGTAAGAGGTTATTGTTTCTGGCTGATTTGATGTTACTGCCATTTGATGAGTTTGATGTGATATTGGGCATGGATTGGTTAACTAAGCATGATGCGAGAGTAAACTGCAGAAATGTAAATATATTGTGTTGAAGTGTCGAAATGGTGAATTACTTCGGTTAAATCCGATCGATGCAGAGAATTATCTCGATGTGATTTCGATTATTCTTGCTTTCGAGGTATGTCAAAAAGGGGTATGATGCTTTTCTTGCTTATGTATTAGATACCAAGGTATCCGAGTCGAAGATTCAAGCGATGCGGTGGTATGCGAATTTTCTCGATGTATTTCGTAAGAGTTACCGTGGTTGCCACGAGAAAGAGAAGTGGAATTTTCTATAGATTTGATTAGGAACTACTCCGATTTCCATAGCTCCGCATCAATGGCTCCTGCTGAATTAAAGGAATTAAAGACACGATTCACGGAACTTGTTGATAGAGGTTTTGTCCGACCGAGTCATTCACCTTGGGGTGCTCCGGTTGCGCTTTGTGAAAAAGAAAGAGGGGTCTTTGAGATTGTGTATTGACTATCGATATGACTCAATAAGGTAACTATAAAGAATAAGTATCCGCTGCCCCGGATTGATGATTTATTTGATCGGTTGAAAGGTGCTACTCAGTATTTTCAAAGATTGATCTCCGATCGGGCTACTATCGATTCTGAGTAAAGGAGTCGACATGTGCCAAAAATAGCTTTGTAACTGTGCACGGGCATTATGAGTTTCGGTTATGCCATTTGGGTTGACTAATGCACTGCGGTATTTATGGATCGATGAATCGAATATTCGGACCGTATTTAGACAGATTTGTGGTAGTATTCATTGATGATATTTTGGTTTATTCTCGAGATGAAGAAGAACATACAGAACATTTGAGAATTGTGTTGCAATTTCTGCGAGAAAGCAGCTTATATGCTAAATTCAAGAAATGTGAATTTTGGCTTGAGAAGTGGGTTTTCTTGGACATATTGTATCCATTGAAGGCATCGGGGTAGATCCAAGTAAAATCTCACTATTGTCAATTGGAGTCCACCAAGATCAGATTCAAGTTAGAAGTTTCTTGGGTTTAGCTGGTTATTATCGGAGATTTGTACAAGGATTCTCTATGATAGCTTCTCCGATAACTCGATTATTGCGAGAAAGATGTAAAGTTCGAGTGGGTGATGAATGTCGTGAGTTTCAACCGATTAAAAGATCTACTAACGAAAGCACCAATATTAGTGCAAACTGAACCGGGTAAGGAATTTGTTATTTACATGATGCCTCATTAAATGGCTTAGGTTGTGTCTTGATGCAAGAAGGTAAAGTAATAGCCTATGCTTCAAGACAACTTAAACCACATGAAAGAAATTATCCGTACATGATCTTGAGTTAGCCGCTATTGTTTTTGCATTGAAGATATGGCGGCATTATTTGTACGGTGAGAAATGTCATATTTATACCGATCATAAAAGCTTGAAATATTTGATGACACAGAAAGATTTGAATTTGAGACAATGCGCAGTGGCTTGAACGATAAAGGACTATGATTTGATTATTGATTATCATCCGGTAAGGCTAATGTTGTGGTGATGCTTTGAGTCGAAAATCTCTGTTTGCTTTACGAGTTATGAATACCCGATTGTCACCGATCGATGATAGTTCAATCATAGCTGAATTGAAGCTAAACCGACATTTCTACAAACAAATATGTGAAGCTCGGAAGAATGATGAGAAGTTACTGAGTTAAACGGGCACAATGTGAGTCGAATCGATTCTCGAATTTCAAGTTGGGGTTGATGATTGTTTATTATTCGAGGTAGGGTATGTGTACCCAAGAATTCGAACTCATACGAAAAATTTTACACGAGGCTCACGGTGGTATTATGTCCAGTACATCCGGAAGTAATAAAATGTATAATGATTTGAAAAAGATGTACTTGGTGGCGGTATGAAACGTGATATTTACGAGTTTGTATCAAGATGTTTGATATGTCAACAGTCAAAGCGAGAACATCGTGTACCTTCGAGGTTACTTCACCAATTACTATACCGAATGGAAATGGGAAAGAATCACTATGGATTTTGTATCGGGTTACCGTTGTCTCGAGGAAAAAGATGCTATTTGGGTGATTGTTGACCGATTGACAAAGTCAAGACACTTTATTCCTGATGCGTAAGGATTATTCTTTAGATAAACTGGCTGAATTGTACATATCTGAGATTGTCAGGCTACATGGAGTGCCTATCTCCATTATAACGGATAGAGATCCTCAATTTACGTCTCGTTTCTGGGATAAATTGTAAGAAGCTTTGGGTACTCAGTTGTATTTGTAATAGCCCAAATTTCAGTGATGTCAAAATTAATGGTTCGAGATCACCAAATCTGACAAATGAACTTGTAGGCTATATTATTTAATATTTACGAGCCAAATGTAGCTTTTAAAATATTTTTAAAATAGTAAATTATGTTTTATAAAGATTTATTTGGTCAGGAAATCGAGAAAAAGAGGTATCGAGATCTCGGTGTTATAAACCGAGTCATAAATATTTTTATGAATGTTTACGGAATGTCAATAAGGTAGTATTAAAATTCCGTTAGAAAATTTTAACGTTTGGATATGCAATTAAATGAAAAGACTAAATTGAAAAATGTGTAAAAGTTTCATTATAGATTAAAAAGTATAAAGGACCAAAATGGCAATTAAGCCATTTTGTTTAGTTGAGGCGGTTTATTGTGAAGAAAATCTGAGATTTTTTATGTTTAATATATATTATTATATTATTATATTATATTATTATATTATATTATTACAAAAAAAAAAAGGAGATAGAATAGAAACAGAAACCCAAAACGAAGCAGAGAGCAGGGGAAGGAAAGAAAGAAGAAGAGAAGAGAAAGAAGAAAAGGAGCAAAATTGGAAAATTTACAAATTAGCTAAATAAAAAGGGGATCAAATTAGAATATCTAGATTTCTCTTGATTTCTCTTCATTTTCTTCAGCTGAAAAACAGCCATGGGAGAGAGCTTCAAGCTGGTTTTCATACTCAAGCTTCATGTAAGTTTAATTCTTGCTTTCTCCTTGAAATTTCTATGTTTTTGGACTTTTACAATTGGATCCAACTTGCTATGTCATTAGTTTTTGATTCTATAGCTAATTTTTAAAGTTGATGTGGATTATTACTGGAAGACTATGATGAATAAATATTGATTTGGAGTTTTTAATTTTGTTATATGATGATATTATCAAGTGAAATTGATGAAAATTGGTTTTAGGACCTAATTGTGAATTAGCTGAAATTATGGCCTAGTGTTAAAATTCTGATTTCAAAGGTTATGAAGTAGTTTAAAATGATAGAGAAAAGTATTAAATGAGAAAATTAACTCAATTTAGGGGTTAATTCAGCAAGGACTAAATTGTATGAATTGTGGAATTAGGGACAAAATAGAAATCAACATGTTACACTAAAGCAGTTTTGGACAACAGCAGTTGTCTAACTTTGAAAAATCACCAAAAATTGTAGAAATTGAATTAGAAGTTGAGATAGATATGGAATTAAAGCTTGTTGAGTCTATTTTCATATAAAAGAAACATAGCAAGCAAAGGAAGTCTACATTTTGAGATATTTAAAGTTTTGCAAGACTGGTTTAGAATAACTTCGTGATCCCCTGTTCTTACTTTAAAAATTCACTAAAAATTGTACAAAAAGAATTATGAGTTATAATTTATATGTTTAGAACCCTGAATGAGTCTATTTTTAATAGAAATAAACATGAACATCATCTGAATCTTGTATAAAGAGATAATTAATTTTTAGTGAAGAAGGGTCAGAACTGCCAGACAGCAGAACAGGGGTGACTTTGATGAATAAACTGTACTAATTGGCCACACTAAAAATTCTGGAAAAATTATGGTAAGAAGATATGTGAGTCTAGTTTCAAATAAAATTAACGGATCTTAATTTGGAGTTCTGTAGCTCAAGATAAAAATAATTTAGTGACTATGACACGGATGGACAGCTTGAATATTCACATGAGTAAATAGTGAAAATTATAGAAAATGTTACTTACAAGTGTGTTGTTTATACTAAGGATGTGGATGGAGAGGAGGAGGAGGGAAAATAATATATGAATGACTTGTGTATAAATTGATTACATGCTCAATTATAATTGATATAATGTTTTATTTGGAATATTTGTTATGAAATTATGATTATCGTTATAATACAAAAAATTGAAGTTGTGAGTTTATATGGCTAAATTTTAGTGATCATTTGTTAATTTTATGAATTTCATTATGTGTTATTTCATATGTATTGATGATCAAATTGAGCATTTCATTTCAGTGACAACATGAATTGACAGAAAATACAATGGTTGAACCATGGCAACAAGTGATAAGTGATAGCTTCGGCTACACTTATCTGATCAAAGACAAGTGAAAGTGAAAAGTGGTAGCTCGGCTACACGATCTTAGTGAAAAGTGGTAGCTCGCCACTGCGATCGATGAAAAGTGGTAGCTCCTGCTGCACTGATCGATGAAAAGTGGTAGCTCGGCTACGATCGATGAAAAGTGGTAGCTCTAGCTACCTGATCAGTGAAAAGTGGTAGTTTTGGCTACCTGATCAGTGAAAAGTGGTAGCCTCGGCTACACGATCGATGAATAGTGGTAGCTTCGCTACAAGTGACAAGGGATTTCCGTGTAAGACCATATCCGGATATGGCATCGGTGATTATCGGTGACATTCAAGGCATACCGATGCGAGAACAATTTAAGTAAGACGTTCACTAAATTGACGAAGTTGGTAAGTGTTATATAGAATTATGTGATATAAGGAAATATGAGTTGATGATAAATGAATATAGAACTTGGTTGATAAATGAGCTCATTTGTGATTATATATTTGTACACCCTTGAGTGTATTATCCGTATGAAATGGTATTCCGAATGAGTTAATGAGAAGAGTTCTAAAATGACATAATCTAAATTCGAAATGAAATATTATGAAAATGTACTTGGAATGTATTGGTATGTCTTGTGTATGTTATTTGAGTTCATAATATGGAAAGTAAATGTATGTGAAAATATGAGGTGATGATATCTGTACATGGAATTTATTGATGGATACATACATCCTAATGGATTTTAGAGAACATTGAAATTGGGCTCAATAAGTGAGTTGCCAATTTAAATTGTAATTGGCACGAAGAGTTAGTGAATTGCATGATTATGAGTTGTTACACATATTTGTCAAAAATACGAGGAAATGATGGTAAATGATACATGGAAATATGAGACTATAATATATAAAAACATGGAATGTGTTGATAAATGTGTTTATTCATAATTATAGAATTTTTGCATCTCAAGTGCACTATATGTATAAAGATGATGTTTCAAATGATTGGGTAAGTAAAACTCAAATATGAAGTAGTTTGAAACCAAGACAAATTGTTATAAAAAAAATGTATATGAAAAAAAAGAGGTGCGATTGTTATAAGCTATATGAATACATAGGATGAAAAAGTACAAGTACAAGAGAAATTTAATGAGAATTGAGCCTATATACGTTTCTTGTTATTTATATGAAGTGTACGACTAACAAATCGTATTAAGTATAAGGCTCAGTTGAATATCTTAAATTAGTTTTTATATGTATTAAATGTGGTGAAGAATAAGGATCAAATGAGTGAGAAATATGGCTTGAAAAATAGCATAATTTGTGAAAATTAACTTTACCACACGGCCAAGCAACACGGGCGTGTACTAAGGCCGTGTGACCCAAGTTTCTCCACGGATGCAAGTCGAGAGTTATACGCCCTGAGGCTCGGCCATGTGAGCCACACGGGGCGTGGGAACCTTGTAAATGAGATAAACTTAAGGATTTTGCGAAAAATTTTATACGATTTTGATTTAGTCCCACCCAATCCCAATGCATGATTTGAACTTTAAGGGTCCGATAAATGAAACTTTATAATAAATTTTAATATTTAAGCGATAAATGGTTTAAATAATCTGTAAGTGTTTCGTACTCTTGGTAATGCCTCATACTGCTGCTGCAGCGTCGAACACGGGTAAGGGGTGTTACAGTATTTTAGTACTGCATTTCATCCTCAGACAGATGGCCAATCTGAGCGTGTAATTCAAGTATTGGAAGATATGCTTCGATGTTGTATACTAGAGTTTGAAGGTAATTGGGAGAGGTATCTACCTTTGATTGAATTTGCTTACAATAACAGTTATCAGTCCAGTATTAAAATGGCTCCATATGAAGCTTTGTATGGTAGAAAATGTAGAACACCATTGTATTGGACAGAGCTCAGTGAAAAGAAGATACATGGGGTTGATTTAATCCGGGAAACAGAAGAAAAAGTGAAGGTTATTCGGGATAGTTTAAAAGCAGCTTCCGATCGCCAAAAATCATATGCCGATCTTAAACGAAAAGAGATTGAATTTCAGGTCGGTGACAAGGTATTTCTGAAAGTGTCTCCTTGGAAGAAAGTTCTCCGGTTCGGTCGAAAGGGTAAATTGAGTCCAAGATTTATCGGGCCATATGAGATCATAGAAAGAATTGGACCCGATCAAACATATCGGTTGGCATTACCACGAAACTTGATAGAATCCATAATGTTTTTCATGTGTCTATGCTACGACGATATCGGTCGATGCTTCACATGTTATTTCTCCGACGTAGTGGAGTTTCATTGGATATGACTTACAATGAAGAACCGGTCAAAATATTGGCATGGGAAACAAAGGAGCTTAGAAATAAAAAAATAAATTTGGTGAAAGTATTGTGGCAAAAGCACGGATTGAGGAAGCGACATGGGAACCGGAGGAGGCAATGAGGAAACAATATCCAAACCTCTTTCTCGGTAAGATTTTCGAGGACGAAAATCCTTAAAAGGGGAGAGTTGTAATGGCTTAAATTCAAGGTTATCGGAACAATGGTTTCAGTAACCATAAATCCGATTTAAAGAGAAATTTATTTTAATATTTTTGCATGAATATTTATATGATAGGAAAATCGTATTAAAATATCGATAGAAAAATTTTACCGATTTAGTGGTTAGTTAGAAAAAGGAATTATTGAAGGAATTGGGTAAAAACAAGGTATCGAGACCTTGATCTCATAAAATTGAGTAGGAAATATTTTTATAAATATTTATAAAATGTTAGTAATATAGTATTAAAATTTCGTTAGAAAATTTTAACGTTTGAGTATGTAATTAGATGAAAAGGACTAAATTGTAACAAATACAAAATTATGAAAAATGATTAGATAGTTTAAATGATAAAAGAAAGAGGGCTTAAAAGGAAAAATAGACTCAAGGTCTAATTGGGCTGGACGGCAAGGGTATGAAATCAGCAAGAAGATAAGGAAAAATAAGGGTAAAATGGGAAAATAACAAAATTTGCTAAATAAAACTAGGACTAAATAGGGATATCTAGAAATCTCTTCATTTTTCTTCACTCTCATCAGCTAAAAACGCCATAGGAGGGGTATCTAAGCTGGTATATCATAATTTTTGCACCAAGTAAGTGAATCATTGCCTATTTCTTGTAATTTTGTGTTTTTAAAGACTTTTACAACTAGGTCCTACTATTAAATTCATTAGTCTTTGCTTTCATGGATGAAATTGAAAGCCACCATGGTTGGTTTATGTAAGTTTATGATGAAATAGCATGAAATTTAAGCCTTAATTCGTTTAAGAGATGATTTTATTAGGTAATTTCAATAGAAATTGATTTTGGGACCTAATTATGAAAGTGTTTGGAATTAAAGTCTATTACTGAAATTATGATTTCCAAAGGTTATAAAGTAGTTTAAAGTGATAGAATAAAGTGTTAATTGAGAAAAATAAGCTCAATTGAGAGGTTAATTGAGCAGGGACGAAACTATCATTCATTGAAAGTTTAGGGGAAAAATGGTAATAACCAGCTTGCACTAAAACAGTTTTTGACATCAGCAGTAGTCTAACTTTGAAAAATCACCATAAATTGTAGAAGTTGAATTAGAAGATGAACAAAATATGAAATTAAAGCTTATTGAGTCTATTTTCATATGAAAGAAACAAGGAAATAAAAGAAGTTCTGTATTTTGAGATATTTAGATTTTTGTAAGACTGGTTTAGAATAAATTCGGGTTCCCCTGTTTTGACTTTAGAAAATCATAAAAAATTGAAGAAAAATAATTAGGGGCTTAAATTTATATGTTTAGAATTCTGAATGAGTCTATTTTCTATAGAAATAAATGGGAACACCATCTAATTTCCGTATGAAGAGATAATTAATTTTTAGTGAAGAAGAGTCAGAACTGCCAGACAGCAGAACAGGGGCAACTTTGATGAATAAACTGTACTAATTGGCTAGGCTAAAAATTCTGTAAATTTTATGGTATAAATAAATGTGAGTCTAGTTTCAGGGAAAATTAACGGTTCTTCATTTCGAGCTCTGTAGCTTGAGAAATAAATAATTTAGTGACTGTGACTCAAGTAGACAGCTTTGAATAAGCTAAAAATAATAATAGAATTATAGAAAATGCTACATGTGAACATGAAATGTATTGAATTGATGATTGAATTTATTTATTTAGATCCGGAAAACTCAAATACGAAGCTAGATCGAGGAAAGGAAAAAGTCCCGGATTAGTAAATTTTATAAAAGAACTAGTATCGAGGTAAGTTCGTGTAACTTGAATTATATTTTTAAATGTTTGAAATGTATGTTATTGATATGAATATGATTTGAATGTCCATTGTATGAAATTTGATGAAACATTGGTATATTTGATAAAAAGGGAAAGAAATCCCGGTTGAATGAAAGGAAAATTCGATGGATCTCTGAAAAGGAATTGACGGTAAAAAGGATCTAGCCCGGACGGGTGATCCTATCCTGATATAGCCCTCCTGAAGAATATGTGGAAAATGGATTTAGCCCGGACGGGTAATCCGAATTAGGGTCTGAATTTAGCCTAGACTAGTAATTCAGATCCAAGCTCATTAGAGTAATTGTCGTTGCAGGGGATTTAGCCTGGACTGGTAATCCCGACAATACTCTATGAGTTTATATTGCGTGATTTAGCTCGGATGTAATCCCATTTGTAAAGATAAGGTTCAAGCGAGTGTGCTCTCTGAAATGAAAATGTGCGCACATGAATATGAATTGACGGACCCGGATTTGTACACTAAAGTGTACCTCTGAAAATCCATCGAAATTCCGAGTAATTTAACGGGATAAATATGGAAAAATAACAAGGAAATGGAAATCATGATATTGATGAGCTCATCAATCATGGCGTGTATATTATTGATATATGGAAATTAACTGACTAACTTGGATGTTGAGTTTGTGAATGTTAGGGTAATAATGCATTGAGTGAGTATATGAATGTTTATTGCTTGTATTGAAAATACTAGGTAAGTATAATTCTTGTTACATGGGCTTACTAAGCACAAAGTGCTTACCCTATTTTCTTTTTCCCTGTTTTGTAGTGTTAAGAGCTCGGAGGTTGGGTCGGTGGGAGACTCATCACACTATCAACCCTAGTATTTCGGTATTTAAAGAAACTTTAGTTTGGAAATGAATGGCATGTATAAGCTAATAAAATAAGTGTTAATATGAAATGAATGTAAGGTCAGCCATTGGTATGGCTAACAAATTTCTAGTTTCAGTATGTAATGAGGTGATCTTATAAATTTGCATGGATCTATTTTGAAAATATGTTGAATTGGATTGGTTGGTATGAATTAGTTTCGGTTTAAATATTTACAGGGAAGACTAGATTAATTATAAAGGGGTTATATTGAGTTAAAAAAAAATTGTAAACTCCGGTAATGCCCCGTTCCCTATTCCGATAGTAAATACGGGTAAGGGGTGTTACATATCGAGCATACTTTACTCTCAAATTGGGTTCGCCGAATTTGGTATGTGACACACCTCTAGATTCTCCCCTTGAAAACTTGGCAATAAATACTCAATGTTTACAAATCAGATTGCAGTTACTCACAAAGCAGTTCCTCAATAAACATATTCAAGTGCTCCCAATAAGCTTTCATTACATAATCTAGACAAGCCTCAAGGCATATATTAAATTCAGATTGCTAACATAGATTCTAAGTGAATACAAAGTAACTCATTGAAAATAACAACTACAACATTCAAAGTATAATCAATCAAAGATACGATCTCCAAAAATCAACAACACAATCTCGATCAAATCACCACATTCCAAGGGTTGAATTGATTCACTTTAATCCAATCCAATCTTCAATAATCACGGATTGGTTTCCATAGATGGACCGTAGTATCTTTAAAATATCATCACATTCACTAGTCCAAAGGTTTTCTGCATTAAATTGTCAACTGGCCCAACTCAAATATGACAAGTTAGTTCACTATTTTAGTGACAGTTTGCAATGGTCACTACTGAGTGCCACTCATCTCATTTAGCACAACTTACCTCAACATAATACACAATAAAAATACTATAACTTTCAAATAATATAAAATTAAAAATAAAAATAAAGCTCAAAATTAATAATAAAACACTCAAATTTAAAAAAAAAAATTAAATTAGGAACCGTAACTAAACAAAATGATAGATGACAAAAAAAAAATTGACAAAATAATGAAAAGATGATACATCATAGTACCACCAGAAGAAAAGTAACAAAAATTATATCAATAAAAAAATTGAAACTCATTAATTAAAAATAAAAAATAACCCTACAGCCAATACCTATTGTTGGCATAGTAAAAAAAAGACCCCATAACAATTTTAAACTCATCATGAATTATCTTCCTTTGCATACCCAAAGCATAAAATTTCATATTAATCCTCCCAATTATATAAGTGTCTCTCTCTGTAGAGGTTTTTCTCCTGTCTTGTGAGTCTCTTTCTCAGTATGAGTTAGGTTGAGTCTGATCTCAGTTTAGGTCTCCTTCATTGAGTCTAGGTGGAGTTAGGGCTAGTTGTTTTTTTTTTCTTGAGTTGTCTCATTGTGAATCTTTGGTTTTTAATCGTTTTTCTTTTGGAGTTTTCCATTACGAGCAAAAGGATAGAAATTGATTTTACACCAATTCAATTCTTATTCAATCAGGAATCCAGGTTGCGTGGTTTCTGAAAGGGTTATGGAAATCTCTCTGGAATAAAGGGATGGAGAGAGTAGGGATTTAATGAATTTTACTATTGTAGGTAAGATTCAGGCGAGAAGGATCCTTAATTGAAAAGGGGTGATCGAGATTCTTAAGGGTATTTGGCCGAGTGATACGATTCTATGTATTTGGGAAATGAGTGAGAATATCTATCATGTTTCCTTCTGATTGGCGAAATGGATGAATCAAGCAATTGGGGAGAGCCCATGGAATATTATGGGGTTTGCAATTCAATTCCAGTGTCGGGAGAAATGTCTTGTGGTTTTGGAGATGCATTTCAATTCCCTTGACATTCCAGCATAAGATTTTCATTGCATCCGATTGCCCTGCTCTACAGAGCCAACCGATATCTTAGAATCATGAACAGAGACATGTCCATCAATAGTTTTCCCAGAATCCATTCTAATAGAAATTGAAGAAAACAGAGTATTGCGAGACCTCTTCTTTCCCTCCCAATCTCTATTGGACAATCCTCATCTATCAACTCACTATTCGGATCAAGATTCTCTAAATCCCCAAAATTGAAGCTTAATTTCCCCCCATATTCAATCCTAAATTAGCCCCCACTTGCCTTAAAATATTTGTGTTTCGAAACAACCCTTTTATTGCACCATGCTCCCCATCATGACTATTACCTAGTGTTTTTTTCAATTAACCTAGTTGTGGCCCCTCCCTTTCTCCTTTAACCATGGACTCGATGTTACCATCACCCTTTTGGGGATCGCCTTAATAGATAGGTCCCATTTAAACTCTTAACTTTTTTTCCCATGAACGATTCTAGCTGGGAAAAATCTCTCCAAATGTCTCAATCTGCCACACATAAAGCAGAACACCGATAATTTTTCATAGCGAAAGTGCGCGCGCATAGATACACCCTTTACTGCCCAAAATAAGCTTATTTTTCCTAATTAGTAGATTCCTCACATCAATTCGAAATCGAATTCGCATATAACCCCCATATCCCTAATGTAAAGATTTCGCATCAAACTCTAAGAATCGCCCCACAAAATCGCCAAAATGCTTGGCCATCACCTCTGACATTAGACCTGCCGAAAGATCGTGAACTTGGACCCAAAAATTAGACCAAAACAATGGCACTATCATGGGATCCTCCCTTTCCCGCAATCTATGGAAAACCAACAAATGGTTGTTAAACGTCCAAGGACCCCATTCTTAGAACCTGTCAAGATCTATCTCATAATAAAAATGAAAAAGAAAATGTTTTTCCCCTAGATTTGTAATCGTAACGCCGCCGTGTGGATGGCATAAGTTAGCTAAAGTTGCATGCATAGCCTGAAACTGCACAACACTCGCTGTTAATAAATTGCCTACCACACTCAGATGTACCACATCCTCTCACGTCTCCTCCCTCAACTCGACTTGCCAACCCGCCTCTTCCCTTCTAGTAATCGACAACGCCGCTAAACCCTCTTTCGTTCTCCAAGCATCGTTGTTCGCCAAAAGCCCTAATCTATTTCAAAACGTGCTATTAGAAGCAGGCTTTCAATGCCATTATTATTAATTAATGATTGTTTCAGAACTAAATGTAGCAATTAAAATTTAATAAAGACTAATATCATAGTTTTTTAAAAAAAGTTATAAAGTAAATTGATTTTAATAATATCTGGAAGAGGGATTAAATTGTGAAACTATTAATATTTAAAAAAATTATGAAGTAAATAAACCAAAAAGAGTAACAACATGTGTTAACTTAATTTAATGGTCAAATATAAAAAAACTACAATATAATTATAGTGTTTATTTCCATTTTTATATCAAACCTTGTATTATATAATATATAATATATAATTTACTTTCTATATATTTCACTTTTAACATTTTTAATAATTTGTATTATAAATTTTTTAGCCTTTATTACGTAGAAATTTATTTAAATTATTCGTTCCCTCAACAATTTCAAACATAGTCTTAATTAATTATATTTAAGGCGGAATATATTTTTTTGAACAACCTCATATCTGTTTTTTTTTTATATATATATAATGCCTAGAATTACTCATATAGCTCAACCTATAAATAGGATGATAATACGCTTTAGCGTACTTAAACCTACGTTCTCCTACAATGATAACAATGTCCATACCAATTAAAATAAGACATAATGGACGATGAAATATTTTATTTGATTCCAATTAAAATAGATACAAGCATTAAATCTATTTCAATTCTAATAGTTCTTAATTCAAAATATTATTACTTTTATTTTTTTAATTTAATAAAGTAATTATTCAAAAGTTACATATATTTCCATAATTATTTAACTTAGACAATCTATCTATAAAACTTTTCTAATTACTATGATGGGTTTAAGTTTATTTAATTTATGTAAAACAAAGTATATATTTTATAATTAGGATTCATTTTGATTTGATTATCTTTATTTTTAAATATATATATATTGCATAAATTATTCAATTTAAAAGATTCAATCCAATTACAGAAACAAATCCCTTTGAATTGAACCATCTACCTATTTTATCTCCTGTTATTGTTCTAAGCGTACACTGTGCTCCTATCTTTGAGGATCTCTGTTATAATATTTTCCCATTTTGTAACTCTTCACATCACCCCTTTTTTTTCCCTCTTAAAATCAAACTATACACTCCTAAACTTAATTTTGTTTGCTTTTATAATTTTTTTTGAATTGGCAAAATTTTGTTTGCTTTTATAATTTTTTTTGAATTGGCAAAGGTTAAGCTTATGTTCATCTTTCTTGTTTAATTTTAATCCCCCCATTATCATCAACCTTGTAATTGTATGATAGATTGCTTAATGTATCACCTGCAGGACTTGTCGAAATACATGCAACTTTGCATAACATTCTAACTATGGCTGATGAAGATGTTAGGCAGTCTTTACTTTCGTCTACCAATGATTCACTAAATCTCAACGAGACAAAGGCCATCCAAAGAAGAAAATCTCATCACCGGTCAAAGGGTCCTTCAGAGAAAGAATCTCAAGAGCAAGAAAAGGTGTTGCAGCCTCTTATAAACGTTGAACCAACATTTGTAGGATTAGAGTTTAGGATCAAGTATGTGTTATTGTTGTTGGCCTTGTATCTAGGTATAGGCACCCTTTGGTTTTTCCTTATCAAGAACCAGATTTATGGTAAGAAAACCAATGGGGTCATAGATGCTATTTACTTCTGTGTTGTGACAATGACCTCAGTGGGATACGGGGACCTTGTACCCCACAGCACATTGGCTAAGATACTTTCCTGCATTTATGCCTTCACTGGTGTGGCTCTTGTTGGTTTAATTCTAAGTAATGCAGCTGATTACATTGCGGAAAAGCAGGGAATTCTCTTGGTTAAAGCCATGCTTAAGAATGAAAAGTTCAATACAGCTGAGGTACTTATGGATGTTGAAACCAACAGAGACAAATATAAATTCTTGATGACTTCACTGCTACTTGTGGTGCTTATAATTTCTGGGATCAGCTTCTTAATTCTAGTTGAAGGAATGGAATTCATTGATGCTTTTTACTGTGTATGTTCCACAATAACCACCCTTGGGTATGGGGATAAAAGCTTTTCAACACAAGAGGGACGTATGTTTGCTATTTTGTGGATACTGAGCAGCACGATTTGTTTAGGTCAGTTCTTTCTCTATCTAGCAGCGCTATACACTGAGAGAAGACAAAAATCACTGGTTAAATGGGTTCTTAATAGAAAGCTAACTCCTTCAGACCTTGAGGCAGCAGATATGGATCACGATGAGGTGGTAAGGTAAAAATTTCGCATCACATACGCACAAACCAGCTAGGGCTTGCATGCTGCATGCTGTATATCGCATATATTATATATATGATGCTTATTTGTTGTGAATTATCTCTATCACAGTGCTGCAGAGTTCATATTATATAAGCTGAAGGAAATGGGAAAGATTTGCCAGGATGACGTTTTGCTATTGATGGAAAGGTTCAAAGCTCTTGATGTTGATCACTCGGGAACTTTGACTACAGATGATTTGATTTTGTCCTAACACCTACACCACAAATTCTGATAAAACTGACTCTTAACTAGTTTACCGCTGTAATTATCAACGTTATTGATCAAGAATTCCATGGATATTCTTTAACATTTAAACACTTGTTCCAATTTCCAAAGCACTTTTATAGCATTTTAAGGAACAATATACGGTTGTGGCTTAGATTATTTCAATTTGGCTCATCCAGAAATGAGAAATATGATCTCAAAACATGTTACAAATAATGTCATGTAACTGCAACTTGTTATATGAAGTTTTGTTATTTGAACAATTACATCTGTATAGCACAGTGCCAAAGAACACATATAGAGAGAAGCCAACTCCATGTCCAGCATTATTCCGAAACATACAATAATTTCCAGGTAAATTGTACATTGCTTTCACATTTTGAAAAAGGGAAGTTAAAAGAAGATTACAGCTTTTATATATGCAGTGAACTAGTTCACTCAAATTTCTGAGGCTCCTGATCTATATGCTCCAGCCGGGCTGCTGCAACGTAGTCCAACAGTCCTTCACCCGCTTTTTCACCATGAGCTTCAGTCGCCAACTGTGAAACGCCACCGAAAGCCATTATTGCCACCAATAATACGGTGGTAGAAGCAAAAAGAGGCCAAAAGTAGGCGAGAATGGTGAGCATGCTAGGGGCTACATATGATAGGAAGGCGATGATGGATGAGACAAAGATTGCTAAGATGAAATGAAATCTGTATCGGTTCAGCTTTTGTTGGATACGCATTGGCTTCATTGCTAAGCAAGAAAAAAAAATCAAAGGAAGGAGAATAATAGTGGAAACAATTGGTTACTAGGCTACCTCTTTTTGGTATATATGATGTTATGTGGAATATATTAAGATTGTAGAAGATGGTGGGTGTTAAGACTTGGAGACTTGGTTTTTTTTATTTTTTATTTTTTTGCTTTCTGCTCACTTTATGTCTTGTTTTCCTTGGGAGAGATTCTTCTTTTTTCCTAAATAATTCTACTTACATTTTGGCTCTATTTCTCTAATTACATCCATAGCCCTCTCTTAGTTTTGTTCACTCACAAAGTCTTTCCAACTTTAAAGCCTAGGTCTAATTCTATCACCAGTGTCTGTACTGTTTGAACTTTTGAAATTTAGTCCCTTTGTTTCTAATTTCATGGATTTATTTATTTGCTAGACCAATTCTTTCATTAAAAAGCTAAAAGGTTCCAAACCAGCTTATTGTTGAACACTAAAATGCAACCAAGTGGCCACTGCTTTTAGATAAAAAAAACAAACTAAAGCTCTGATGAAACACCTTAAGAGGAAAGAAAACAAAGTTATCAATTAGACATTTAATTTTTGGATCAGACAATTAAAAAAGGGTCTAAATTCATAAAAGTCTAAAGAGTACAGGGACTCTAGTTATAATTAAACGTAAAGTTGAAATCAAACCCAATATGATTAGGAAGGGCAGAATAGAGAATAAGGAATGCAATGTATTGGAATATATGCTTTGTCCACTACTAGGGTTGGGCGGTTGCTTTGTCCCTAAATCGAGTGGACACCGCTTTCTGATTGAAAGTAAGATTAAGGTTAGATGAGATTAGATTAATAAATATGAAAGGAAAGGCATATATATATATTGCTTTTTCTTATCATTTCTGCAACATAGTTATGAGTTATTTAGAATATAGATGTTTGAGAGAATAAAAAGACTGGAGGCCCCTGGTTTTGGTATATTCTTTACTATTCTATCTTGGCTCATGCCCCAATCCAAATAAAAGGTAACTTTTGTGGGACGTGGAGGAGGATAATTACATTTGTTATGCCCTTTTTTTTTTCGTTTTTAGAAGTTATCGAAATTAAATTATATATTTTTACGATAATAAAAATATAATTTTATTATTTCAATAGTTTTTATCTTTATAATTTTTAAAAAATTAAATCAAAATTTTATCATATTTAGGGAGTTAAAAGTGCAATTTAACTATTACTAATTTCAAATTTTATAAATTATTAAAAAAATTAAATTGAGAATTTTTCATTTTAAGGTAACCGAGGCCCCTAACCCTAGCTTCGCCACTGCCTTGAAGGCTTTTTAATCTATTCTCATATATAAAATATATAAGATATTCACTTTTTATTTTATATATTAAAAAATTACATAATAAGACATAAATTAATAATTTTAAAAGATGGGTAAAATTAGATGGTGGTCCGACCTGAAGGTCCGCTCGAAAAGTAAGATGGTTTAAACAAAAATATAGGCTCAAAAAATGGGCTTAGGCAAAAAAAAAAAAGCCTTTTTAGAAAATGGGTCAGGCCTCGAGTAAGATTTTTTGGCCTAGGCCTGACCTGAATTTGCAAAAAAAAAAAAAAACTGTTGTTTTGTTGTTGTTTTCACACTGTTTTGTTGCTACTATTTTGTTGTTATTGTTTGAATATTGTATATAAATCTTATTTTTATTGTTACTTTTACTACTATTTTAGAGACATTTGCTTGTTAAGTTACACCTATCTTAGTGTTATTTAAGTATAAATATTTTTTAATTTATTTTCAACTTATTGGAAAATATTTATTTTAACGTTTTTAGTGTAAAATAAAGAAATAATACGGGACAGTCTAAACTTGAATAAAAATTTAGACAAACCTAAAATTTTATTAGGACCCAACTCAAATCTGACCCCGACCCATAAACAGGCAAAAAAAAAAAAAAAAAGGCATTTCACAACTATTCCACTCCATACATGAACTCTCATTCAGAGCATGTCATAGTAAGTGAGGAACAATTTGTATCACAACTCATGCTAATTTACAATGTATTGTTTGCGTATAAATTAAAGGGTAAACTATAAAAATAATTATTTTTGTTTGTTTCAGATTACGTTTTAGTTATTTATTTTTAAAATGTTATGTTTTAGTAACTTATGTTATCGTTTTGTTACAAAGTACTCACTCTACCGTTAAGCTCCGTTACGTCTCTAACGACAATCCAAATGAGTTTTAAATGCCAACTTAGATGTCCTACGAGATAGTCCAAATTAAATTTATTTAATTAAAAACCTATTTTCATCCCTGCAAATGGACATCCTAGTTGGCATTTAAAACTCATTTGGACTGCCACGTAGGACTACCGTTAGGGAGGTAATGGAGTTACAACGGTAAAGTAATCACTTCGTAACAAAACGATAGCGTAAGTGACTAAAACATAATATTTCAAGCATAAATAACTAAAATATAATATGAGGCAAACAAAATTTACCTAAATTAGAAGTAAAGATAAACTCAAAATACTCCATCCAACATTTTTTTTTCTCTAAAACCATGAGAGTCGGGCCATAAAAATGGATTGTTAATGATGGAAATTGGCATGGGCCGCTAAACTTGAAACGGGCTAAATGTTGAAGCTATAAATTGAAATCAATAGTAATGGGCCTCTCTCAACCCAAACTACAAGAGCTATCATACAATAATTTACCAACTCTTAACTTAAGCCTAACAGAAACAGAAAAAGACGTGATCGCAATTAACATCGCTTTCAAATTAAGATTAGTGGAGATTTCAATTAAGCTATGATTAACATCAAAAACCCCTTAACCTTAAGCAAGGTTTAATTGGTTGTTGGTGGGGGATTGGCTTGGTAGAGTTTGAAGTCTTCCCTTTGTCGCCTACCTATGTCCAAATTGGCTTATCCGCGTTAACCCTTATACCAGCTGGACCTCCTCCTTTATTTTTCTTTACATATCAAATACCCTATCTCCAATCACACTTTTAAGCAAAGATGAGTTTTATATCTTTTACTTTCTTGATGCATCCACAAAAGCAACGAGCTCAGTAATTAATTTTTCGTATTTGGTAAATTCATTAACCACGAGTTTTAAAATTACTTCATACCTAATATAAGAATCGAATCTTCAACTATTGATATAATTAATAAACCAAAAGATGAATAATGTAATAAATATTTTCATTTATGAGTTCCAGATAAGGGTCATTATCTGCATAAAAAAGAAAGAAAGAAGGGTCATCAACACCTCATTAACTTGGTCTCAATTCAAACAGTGTGTTTGAGTGCCTTCCACTAATACAAACAAAAGAACACCACCTTGGTTTCAGCAATGTTTAGCGCTTAAGGAATCCAATTTTTTCCAAAGGAGGACATGTCCATCAATCTAGGGAGGATCATGTCATATATCTCAACAACTCCTCTCTTCTCTATATGTCTACTTCTTTTTTTGTTTGCTCCAACATAAATCAATAGCAAATATTAAAAGAAACCCCGTTTTGAAAGGGTTCAGAAAATATTACTTTCTGCTTACTTTCAGCTGACATCAATTTCGAATTTGATTCCTAGACAACTTTTATCCAACATAGCTAAACATAGAGCGTGGAAAAGAATGACAACCGAGCAAAGCATTGCAAATCATAAACATGATTAGAATAAAGATAAATTAAATTTTCGATTATTGACTCAGTTCTTTTTAGATTTATCTGTCATACACTAAGTTTGCAGCAAATGGCACCAGCTAATACAGTATTTGTTATATAAATAAAATTTGATTTTTGGAAAGTATATGATTAGGTTAAGTGGTAATTAGTATTATTATATTTATAAGAAAATGGATATGAATAGAATAAAAAAGAAAAGAAAAGTAAAGTGGTCATATTTATGATAATGAATCATAAATCAAATGGATGGTCTATGATTAAGAGAAAGGAAGTTAAAAGCTGGAATCATTGTCATGATAATGACAATAAGAAGAATGAAATTGAGTGTTACTGTTTAAAACAATGAAACAATTGGACCGGCTTGGCCGGCTTTAACAATTTTCAGTGGTGGCTTGCGACATTTGCTTAAGATTAAGGGAAGCTTTCCTCTCTTTGCGGTCAATTCCTTCAAGGGATGGACTCTCTCCCTTTCTCTAACTAAATCCTCTTGTGTGTGTGTATATATATATAATTATTTCTATATATTATTCCCTAACAAGACAACCCCAAGTCCTCTGTTGTTGTTGTTGGTGTGCTGGTATTATAGTTGGGTGCATTATCAAGTGCCTGAAACATAAACACAAAACTGAAATGGTGTGTCCTGAGGAATCATTTGGAGGCAATGAGAGCTCTTTTGCTCACCTTCATCCTAACCCTGTTGTGTTAGAGCTCACCCGATTGCAGAACCAACTCAAAGGTACTTAATACTGAAACATGTTAATGGATTGTTAGATCTGTAAGAGAAGGATGAACAACACTAATAATTTATGTAATACTACTTGTCATGCTATGTAACTTAATATTATTCCAGAAAGGGACAGGGAGTTAGGAGCTGCCCAGGCTGAAATCAAAGCTTTGAGAGCAACTGAAGCACTGAAGGATAAGGCCATACATGAGGTACTGAAATTAAGAATATACGCTGTAGTTTGAGTACTGTAAGTATTCTGAAACTATTCATTTCTTTTTCTTATTTTCAGCTCCAGGGTGAAGTTCAAAAGTTGGATGAGAAACATAGGGTCACTGAGAATATCCTTCAACATAAGGTTAGGTGCCAGCCCCTAGTTCTGTACTTATAATGTTTAAGTAATGGTGCTGAATTAATCCTATGCCACGTAGAACCTCGAAATCAAGAAACTGACGAATGAGAAGAAAGATGCAATTGCTGCACAATTTGCTGCAGAGGCAACTCTTAGAAGGGTGCATGCAAACCAAAAGGATGATGATGATGTTTCTATCGAATCCGTCGTTGCTCCTCTTGAGGCAGAGATAAAAATGTATAAGAATGAGGTAGCACAGGGTTGTGGCCTTGTTTTCTGCTTTGTTGCTCCTAATAGACTAACACTCTACTTACAGATTGCAATGCTACATGAGGATAAGAGGGCGTTGGAACGTCTTACTAAGTCGAAAGAGTCGGCTCTGCTCGAAGCAGAGAAGATTTTGCGAAGTGCTTTAGAAAGGGCTTTAATAGTTGAGGAGGTTCAAAACCAGAACTTTGAGTTAAGGAGACAGATTGAGATTTGTCAGGCAAGTTTGAGGCTCTTACTGCAGTCGGTTACTATTAAGGGATTCAAGACCTTTTTTAACCAATGAAAATTGTGTCTTAATGCAGGAGGAGCACAAAATCCTTGAGAAAACCAATCGCCAAAAGGTCTTAGAGGTTGAAAAGCTAAGCCAAACTATTCAAGAACTCGAAGAGGCGATTTTGGCTGGTGGGGCTGCTGCTAACTCTATCCGGGACTATCAGAGACAAATTTCGCAACTTAATGTGACGTTCCATTCCATGCTTACATGCTGATCATCATCTTTTCCACATGAACTATGGTCGTATGTTGTTCATATAGGTATTAACTGTAATGAGTCAATTAATTCAGGAAGAAAAGAGGACGCTCGAGAGGGAGCTTGCACGAGTTAAAGTCTCGGCCAACCGTGTAGCGACAGTGGTGGCCAATGAGTGGAAGGATGAGAATGACAAGGTAATGCCTGTCAAGCAATGGCTGGAAGACAGAAGGCTGCTGCAGGTAATTCTTGGAAATTCTCAGCGTATTTAGGGCTACTTTAGCATTGCTATTGTGGTTTAAAAGTGCTTTTGAACGGTGAAAAGCAGTACTAAACAGTAAACATACCCTTAATAAGCTAACAAATGCAAGTGAATGGAGATAAATTTCCTCTTCACTTTAACTGCAACTTAAAACAATGCATGATCATAAATATAAGGATTATGAACCAGACAACTGCTACCCTCAAACATAATTTTTGTTATGTTTTATTTGGAACTAAATTTCTGTATTTATAGGCAGAGATGCAAAGATTGAAGGACAAACTAGCTGTGTCAGAGAGAACAGCAAAGGCAGAAGCACAGCTTAAGGTGAAATTTGACAGTTTAACTAAATTTGACTTGAATATTAATGCAGACAGTATTTTCTCAAGCTCAATGTAAATATGGTCCAGGAGAAATTCAAGCTAAGGCTCAAAATATTGGAAGAAGGCTTAAAACATGTATCAAGTCTGTCACTTAATGCATCTTATGGGTCCCCAAAACCAGACAAGTCCAGCAATATATTAGGGCTTTTAACAGGCAGCAGTGGACCAAGGAAGAGGTCTACCTCTCAACCAAGGGCTTCTACCATCAGTGCCACTCTACTGCAGCGGCCAAGTGTAGAAACTGAAACAGCCAATACCAGAATAAGACAAGGTAGCAGCTTGAGAAGAAGGCCTGTATCAGAAGAAAATATGGTGAGAAAAAATTTGTGGGTGTCTAGGTGTAAGGTTGCTGATAGTAGTGAAAAGGAAAATGCAGAAAATAAGGTCAATGAACAGACTGAAAAGAAAAACAATGAAGAGAATGAAAACAGAGGGAATGCTGAAGATATGGTTTCAGGGTTTTTGTATGATAGGCTTCAGAAAGAGGTCATGAATCTAAGGAAGTTTTGTGAGGCTAAGGATAGTAGCTTGAATGCTAAAGATGAAGAAATAAAGGTGAAGCGTTTGTAATTGTTTCCTTCGTTATGTACGTATGTATGTATGTATGTATGTGTTACTGAAAGATGTAATTGTTTTACAGATGCTGATGAAGAAGGTTGAAGCATTCTCAAGAGCCATGGAAATGGAGTCTAAACGAGTGAAGAAAGAAGCACAACTTGTTAAAGAAAAGAAGAATGGATCACCCAAAATGGAGGATACCAAAAAGGTGAAAAACAATAACTGTAGAAGGTCTTGAAGATTTGCAATGGAATTCATTTGATTGGTTGGATATGATTGTGAGTGTAAATAGTGACATGTAATGTTGTTTTTTGGATGATAATTAGCTTAGTTTAAATAAAGTTGGTTGTGAATGATGAAAATTGGGTTTGTAATGGTAATTGTAAAAGAAAAAGGGTTGGAGATTTGTTGATGAATTATAACATCCTAGCTAGGCCTAGGATGATGATGATGTAGTCCCAATTGCGTTTTCTAATGCTTGAGGTTGACATAAATAGGGATTGCCTGCTTTCTTTTCTTTCCTTAGCTGCGCTAAAATTCAGAAATAGGGATTTAGACGGTTCTTTCTGCTAGCCCTCTTCTCCACTTTTATAATTATCCAATTGGATTGCCCATCTCGCTTCTAATTCGATTTTGTAATCAACAATAAATAACTAGTGTGAATCCCAAACCCTAGTTTTTTTCCCTCCAATTCGTTTATTTTTTCTTTTCCTTTTTCTTTTTTATCATTCATTCTTCTCTTTTTTTTTTATGGGTATTTTTGTTGTTTTTATAAGTTGCAATGAATACATAATAATACATGTCGTCGTTGAAACTCCACCAACCTCTTGTAGTTTCTCGTGATAAGTGGGCACCTCTTCGTCGGTTTTTTAATTTATTTATGTTTTGAGAATATTTAAGAATAATAAATGATTTTACGAGTCGGTTTGGACTCATGTTGTCTTAAATTTTGTATGTCTTTTTTTTTCCATTGTTTAATAAGTATTTACTTTTAGAAGTTTTTGTTTTTGTTTGCTATTGTAGCACGTTTTTAATATTGCTTATGCAAGTTATTTTAGGTATGTGTTTTATCGTCGTCCTCTCTAGTTTGGTGGATGGTCGGTTCTTTCGCTGATTTTTGCCTACTGCTTTGGACCATCCTGGATTGATTTTCTTATCATATTAAGCGCTTGCAATCACTCTAAAAATAAAGTGCTTGAGTTGTGATAAGACCAATTGTTAACATGTCATAATGTTCATTTGATGCTGAGGCTAAAGTCTTTATTGTGTTTATAGAGCTTGTCCTTCACCACCTAGGACAAGTGTTTTTTTTTTTCTCGAATCATATGATCCCATTTATGGAATAAATTAATGAATTTCCCTTTTAAAAAATAATAAATACTTTTTCTTGATGGCATATTTGAATATCATAATTTGGGTAAAAAAAATTTGGATTTGGAAATCCAAAAATTTTATTTTGATAACAAATAAAATGTTGGGTTTGAATTTGCGCAAATAAATTTTGGATTTTCAATTTCATTTTAAAATTTAAAATTTTCAAAATTCAAGATTAATTAAAAAAACATGAGAATTATTATACAATGTCTGCTACCTTAGCAAGCTATTGTCTGCCGCCTCTGGCATGAGTTTTTAGGTTTTCTTGTTTTAGTTTTATTATTATTTTTTTGTGTCTTAATTGTAATCGGTGTCTTTAAGGCTACTTTGATTCTACGATTTGGAAAGTGGTGACAACGTTATGGTCTTCAAACCTGCAATCATGGAAACCGAATTAGCGCAATTGACACTCAATAAGGAAGAAGAAGAAATTCTGCAGATTCAGGTAGATCCGAGTACGGAAAGAGAAGTGGAAGAGTTTCAACTTGTGGGCTGTTTCCTAACATCCAGTATAATTCACTTCCCAACCATGAAAAGCACTATGCCAAACTTGTGGCATCCTGTTCGTGGGGTTTAAATCCGAGATCTAAGGGAAAAAATGTATCTTTTTCAGGTTTTTCTTAGCATGGATATGGAGAGGGTTTTGAAGGGTTCACCATGGACTTTTAACAATCATTTATTGGTTCTCTATAAATTGAAAAGGGGAAGGATCCATTAAAAGTACCATTAATTTTTACCCCTTTTAGGGTACAAATTCATGACGTCTCAGTAGGTTTATTTTCTGAAAATTTAGCAATACAACTGGGTAATTTCATAGGGGTTTTCTTGGAATATGAAGGTTCAAATCTGGGGAAGGAAAATCGCAATTACACGAGAGTAAGGGTATAGATTGACATTAGGCGTCCTTTGAAAAGAAAGAAGCAGGTTATGTGTTGCCGGAGATGCTCGTATGTCAAATTTAAGTATGAACGGTTATCACTCTTCTGTTTTTAATGCGGACGTTTAGGGCATAGTGACTCTTTTTGTGTGGCAAAAATGATGTTAGGGGTGGAAACTGCTGAAATGAGTTGAGATTTATCATTGCGAGCACAATCTCGAAGAGCTTTATCAATGAATAGTATATGGCTATGAGAAGAATGTGAAGGGAAACGGGAATGAAGTTGGAAGGATAATCGAGTTTTGGGGTTCAGATCATGGGATGGGGATACGAAAGGAGTGGAAAAGCCATTGATCCAATTCTGGGATTTAACATAGAAGGGGAAACATCATCTCTAGATCAACGGAAGGGAAAATTTAGGCCGGATCAGATGCAAACGGCCATGGAGCACGATTTGGAAGATGGTATCTTAATAGGAGAGGAGGGGAAAAACGAAATAGGGGGTTATAGAAGACCCAACAGGAAAAGAAGAGAGTGGTAATGCAATGACAAAGAGCAGAAGAATGGTGGATTTTAACCTTTTATCATCGGCGGCTGCCAAGAGGCAAGCCGACCAGGCGCAATGAAAATCATAAGTTGGAATGTCCGTGGTTTGGGGAGGCCACGGACGATTCAAAGGTTTCAGAATTTGCTGAAGATATATAATCCCCAAATAGTCTTCTTTATGGAGACAAAGCTTTGTAGGAGATAGATGGAACGAGTTCGTGGAAGTTGTGGTTTTGCGAATGGTATTGAAGTCGATTCAGAAGGTACGAGAGGAGGATTGTGTCTAGCATGGAGGATTGATGTTAACATAATACTTCGTAACTTTTCTAAAAGACATATTGATGTGGTAGTTGAAGACAAGGAAGCAGGAACCAATTGGAGATATACAGGATTCTATGGATCTATTTATGCACAAGATAGGAACAATTCATGGGCTGTTTTGAAAAGCTTAGCTACTGATGAGGGTATCCATTGGTTTGTTTGCGGAGATTTCAATGAAATTATGTATGGATTTGAAAAGAAATGAGGGTTGCCTAGAGATGAAAGAAGGATGGAACTCTTTCGAAGAACACTAGAGGAATGCCAACTGAACGACATAGGTTTTTTTGGTAATTGGTTCACTTGGAAGAGAGGTAATTTACTAGAGACAAACATACAAGAACGATTGGATAGAAGTGTTGCCAACACAGATTGGATTGTTATGTTCCCGGAAGTGAAAATCCAACATCCAGTGCATTCTTTTTCGGATCATTGCCCTCTTTTAATTAATACAAGAATGTTTGAAGAAAGATTAAGGAACGATACTTTCAAATTTGAAGCTTGGTGGTCATTGGAGGATTCCTTCATTAATGAAGTTAAATGTTTGTGGGGGAAGTCTTCAGGGGAGCTGTTACAAAAGCTGGAGAATTTGAAAAAAGGACAGAAAAAATGGGTTGGGCAAATCCAAATGAAAAGAAAAAAGAGAAAATAGATTCTAACGGCAAAATTAGTTGAGTTGTCTGAGGCTGAAAGAGATGATAAAAATTTAGCTGAGCTGATTGATACGAAAATTCATTTAAATTTTGAAATTGAAAAGGATGAATGTTATTGGGAACAGAAGGCTATACTAAATTGGTTGAAATTTAGCGATAAAAATACAACATTTTTTCACAGTCAAGCAACACAACGGCTGAGGAAAAATCTTATTCATAAGCTGCAGAATGAAGATGGCAGAGACATGGTGGCCTTGCAGGAAATTGAGGGTATTGCACGATCTTATTTTCAAAGATTGTTTTCAGTAGGGAATAGGGGAAATTATGACCATCTGTTATCGTTGCGTCTATGAGGAAGACAATAAAAAACTTACAACAAAATACACAAATGAGGAAGTTACAGAAGTAGTGTTTGACATGGAACCCACAAAGGCACTAGGGGAAGACGGACTCCCAGCTCTATTTTATCAGAATTGCTGGCATATTATTGGAGAAGAAGTCACCTCATTTTGCTTACAAATTTTAAATCGGGATATGGAGGTTAGTTCAATTAATTCCACCAATATAGTACTTATTCCAAAAGTTACCAATCCTTCTAATATGACGCAGTTTCAGCCGATTAGCTTATGCAATGTGCTTTACAAAATCCTGGCAAAGGTAATAGCAAATCGATTTCGAGGAGTTATTGGAAAATGTATTGATGATGCGCAAAGTGCCTTTGTGTCAGGTCGATTAATATCAGATAATGTGTTGTTTCCCTATGAAATATTGCATATGTTAAAATAGAAGAGATTGGGGAAAAAAGGTTTTATGGCCGTCAAACTTGACATGAGTAAAGCATATGATAGAGTTGAATAGAATTTTATAAAGGAGGTAATGATACGAATGTGGTTTGCTCAAAAATGGATAGATGCTCTTATGAAATGTGTTACAACTGTTTCTTATTCAGTGGTTATCAATGGGCATACTGGAGATAAGTTTCTACCAACCAGAGGATTTAGACAAGGTGATCCGTTAAGTCCGTTCTTATTTCTTCTATGTGGTGAGGGTTTATCGAGTCTATTGAAAATAACAATGAATGGAGGGTTTTTAAAAAGTGTTAAGGTTAATAGAAGCGACCCACATGTATCACATCTATTATTCACCGATGATTGCATATTATTTGGGGAGGTAACAAGCAGAGGAGCAAATTTATTCAAAGACATCTTATGCAAATACGAATCTTGTTTGGGTCAGTGTGTTAATTTCGACAAATCAACAGTATTTTTTAGCAAAAACACATTAGAGGAAGATAGAAGACTGGTTGTCAATTTATTAGGGGTCCGTAGTTTGAATGAACCAGAACGTTACTTAGGTTTGCCGAATATGGTGGGTCAGAGAAAAAAGGAATCTTTTCAAAACCTAAAGGATCGACTCAAAAAACATATTTATAATTGGAGTAATAGGTATTTATCTCAGGGGGGAAAGAAGTATTTATAAAGACCATTCTTCAGGCTATACCGACTTACACGATGGCTTGTTTTTTTATTACCTAAAGCTCTATGTGATGAACTCGAAAGTATCGTTGCGAGGTTCTGGTGGCAGAAGGGACAAGGAAAAAGGGGAATTCATAGTGCACTTGGAAAAACCTTTATTTTTTAAAAGAAAATGGTGGTTTAGGTTTTCGAAATTTTGGTTAATTTAATATTGCGTTATTAGCTAAACAGGGCTGACGCCTTATTAATTTTCTAAATTCTTTATTGGCCAGAGTTTTAAAAGCAAAATATTATCCGCAATCAAGTTCTCTAAATGCAGAGTTGGGAAATTTACCTTCACTCACCTGGAAGAGTATTTGGGCAGCAAAGGGCCTTCTCCAAAAAGGGATGTGCTGGATAATGGACAGAGGGAATAAAATTTCTATCTGGGATGATAGTTGGATTCAGGGGATCGATGCAGTTGAAGGGCACAACAAATCAGGCAATAGGGAGTTAAAGTTAGTTTTGGATCTTATTGATACTTCAAACAAAAAATGGAGGACGAATTTGATTAATAGTACCTTTCAAGCGAAAATTGCTCAGAAAATTTTATAGATCCCTCTTGCAGAGACTGACCACGAAGATATTCAAGTCTGGAAAGGTGAACTATCTGACGAATATTCAGTATGTAGTGCCTATAAACTATTACAAGATGCTACTCCAAATCCTAGTAATTATTTAATACAAATCGAAATCAAAGAATTTTACAGGAAACTATGGAGCCTATAGCTACCTCCAAATATCACAATAACTATTTGGCGAATTTCCTGGGATTTTATTCCTAATTTAGCCAATCTCAGACACAGAAGAGTCATTTCAAATGACAAATGTCCCCGCTGTTGTTCCTGGGAAGAAGACAGCCCTCATGTCTTCCGTGAATGCCTTATAACAATAGAAGTTTGGCAGAGTTTACATTTATCTTAGGTCACTAATAATATGGATCAAGGTCTATGTGAGTGGCTAACCTGGGTATTCAAGAGAGGTAACGATGAGCAATATCGACTTTTCTATTATGCTTTATGGCTAATCTGGTTTTTCAAAAACCAGCTCATGCATGAGGGGAAAAATACAACAGGAAGAGACCTAGCACAAAACATTCAGAGGCATATGACAGAATATGAAGGAGTGAGAGCAACGAAGATCCCTTTTAATACAATCAGAAGTCACAAAATTCAAGAGGACATACCGAGAATGACGATTTAGTTCGATGCTACATTTGATAGTAAAAACATCAAATTAGTGACAGGTTTGGTGGTTTGGGACCCAATGGGGGAACTCCTGGTCTTAAAGTTGTCCCTTCAATACAATGTTTCCTCCCCATTTGCAGTAGAAGTGTATCCGTGTTTAGAAGCCATAAAATTAGGGATCTCAATGGGAATTCAATCGGTTAATATTATGGGGGACTCTAAAACAATAATAAACAAATGCCAAACGACTTCAACAGACAAATCAGTGATTGCAACAATTATCAAAGATATTCAGAATAAGAAATCTTGCTTTCAAAAGATTATTTTTCAGCATATTCATATATCAAGGAACTCGCAAGCCTATAGACTAGCAAATGAGACTCTTGATAGATGAGAGACCTCTTACCTGATGGGAGAGGAGTTGAATCGCCACGCTTTCGCTTCGGAGGGATGATGGTCAAGAAATATAGATTGAAGGAGCATTTGAGGGAAACTGATATCAAAAGTAGATAGCAAGCAAAGTCTTATCCTTAGAAATCGCTATTGTCAGAACAGATTGGATTTAGAAATGACAAATCGAGAGAACTAATGGTATCTAGCCGTTTGAGTTAACTGGGGTAGATATTTAGGTTCCTATTTTCTTAGTTTTCATTTATTGCTTTTCGTTTCCATTAAGTTATGTTTTAATTGATTGTTAGGAGGTATTCACTATCATACAACATAGTAAGGCCGAATTTGCTTTTAGTTTTTAACGTAATAGGCTTGGGTCCAATGGCTTTGTTGGGCCTCAGTTTGTTTCTTCTTTTTCCAATAAAATACTAGGTCAATTTATTTGAAAAAAAAACGTAAGAAATTTTTTGTTATCTTCTTTCACACTTTCCTCAAAACCCAAACAATAAATAAATAATTTTACTTATAATATATCATTAACGACGCTCAAGGTTTTCAGAATTGGACTAGTAAGTGAACCGGTTAGACTATCGATTCTTAGTTCAACTGGTTTGACCAATCCAATCGATTACATTGAATAAATTATTAAAAATAAAAAATATTTAAAATTAAATAAAATCGATTCGACTGTTGATTCAGCCTATTCGATTGGTTCAACCAGTTCACGAGTCAACCAATCTGGTCTGCTATTCTAGATTGGTACCTCGACTGATTCCTAATCCAATCAGTCTGGTCTTTTGGTCTGATCTATTTCTAAAAACAGTGATGACGCTTCATGCATTTAATATAATTTCCTTTATTTTAGTTTATAAACCCCTTACATTTTATTTATAATTTCAATAATTAGGCATGTAACACCTTTTGCTCGACCCAATCATTAGGTCCAAGCTACAATATGCTACATTTGTTATCGGAGCAACTACATAAAATTATACACCATTCAACCATTCAACATGTAAATAAGTACCATTCAAATTCATAATAAGTTACACGATCATTTCTGGGTCCCACATGAGCTTACGAAAACTCTTTTACTAACTTGAGTATGAATTAGGACCAAAATGTAAAATTTTAAAAAATCTCGGGCCGACGTCATGACTTCATAATATCCTTATCGTGACATTGTCAACTTAGTGAGTTATGTCACGACGTCATGTATATCCATGTTGCGACGTCACTCATTGTCAGATGACGTTAAGACATCAAAGATTCATGATCGCGACGTTGCCCCTGTTTTGGTAAAATACACATTAGGTACCTAATAAATTGATTACAAACCTTCACCTAAATGTTTGCATTCGATCTTTGACAAATAATAAGCTATTTAACCATGCTAATGACAATAAAATTCAAGTATATAACCATTTAAACCAAATATTCTTTATCATACAATCCAGTCATTCAACATTTAGACATATTCAAATCAATTTGATCTATCCATACCAAAATACTTCTATTACCAACTTAATCAAGTTTCATTATACCAATTGGTAACTAAACACTTCAAAAAGTTTGACATGAATTAATCAAAGCATACACTATGCTTGTAACTGTTTGTTTTTCAGTGGTGCCGGAAACAGTGGTTTTGAAACCACAAATTCAATGAGTAAGTTCATATAATTAGTATTTAAATTATACTAGTCAATAACAATTTTTATAATGAATTTTGATTTGATGATTTTTAAACAATTGAATTAAAACTTAGTATAAATGGTTTGGTTCAAAAGTTAAGTGGTTATTGAAAATGAGGTATTAGGACATCGTTTCCGTAATTTAAAACCGTAAATATTTTTATTAAATATTTACTGTCATATTATATGTGAATTGAAGTTGGGTCTAGTAATTTTGATGATTTATTGCTTAATTAAGGTAAAACGATTAAATTATAAAAGAGGTAAAAATTAATTGCAATAAATTTAAAATAGTAAAAGGACCAAAATGGTAATTAAACCCTGGTAAAAAAGTCCAAGCTGTTGTCCCATGATTAAATCCACTAACTCTTGGGCTATTTTCTCTTTTAGTCCTTATTAATTTAAGACTAAATTGTAATTAAGTTTATTTAGTTAGAATTTAAAATAATTGAAGGACCAATTGTACAATTTAATCCTCCCTAATTGGTCACATGGTACGAAAAGTGGAGAATTCTATAGAATTTTTTATAAATTTCTTTAATTATTATTTTAAATGTTTTAATTAAATTAAAGTAAAAATATTATGATAATAAAATGGAAACAAAAAGAAAAAAGGAACTCACCTTTTTTATTTCTTCTTCCAAGCGGCCGAACCTCCATTTTTGGAGCTTGACGAACTTCGGTTGAGTTTTGGTTGCATGTTAGGTAGGTTATCCTTGCCTGTTTTTAGTGATTTTTATGTTTTTGAACTCGATTTAACTTGATCTAGCTAACTCGAATATTAATTTGTAACATTGTCAAATGTTATGAATTATGTAATTGATGATTTTAGTGTGTTTTTTAAGTTTTATAATAAATTATGAAGGTTGATTTTTAAATAAGACTATTTTGTAAAGTAATTTTTAGTAATTTTAATGTTTAAGGACTAAAATGTTAAAGTGATAAAATTAAAAGGACTTGATGGGAAATAAATTGAAAAAACGGGCTGTAGAAAGGCACTTGGATATTTGGCTAAGCTGAAATTTGAATAAAAATGGTTAAATTGCATGTTTTGAGTTTAGGGACTAAATTATATAAAAGTAAAATATTGGGGGTAATTTCGTAAAAATTTCAAAAAGGACTTAATTGCATAAAATGATTTAATTTAATTTTTGGAATTAGTGAATTTAATGAAATTATTATTTTAGATCAAGAACGAGTGGAAAATCGAGGAAAAGAAAAAATTACCAAATAGCCCTATACTTTGTCGTTGCTGTAGTTTAGTCTGGTAAGTTCGTATGGTTTAATTTTAGTATATTTTTAAACGTATTATATGAACCTAATTGCATAATGTTGGATTATATTGATGTGTGGAATTGAAAATGGAAATAATAAATTGACACAACGTCGATCACTGACTGAGCTACTCTAGGTCGTTACTGCAAATCAGTCTTGTAAGTTCGTTCGGTTTAATTAATGTACATTACTTTATTTGATATTTCTTTGATTATTGGTGAACCATATAAATACATTGTTATGGAAATTATGATGTGATGAAAGTTGAGGAGATGAATTATAGGAGAGTATAGTGTTTATTGGATATATCGAGGTCCTACATGTGTTGCAGACTAATCTGATATATTGCATATGGTGTGTTGGATGGATTGGCTTGAGCATAAGGTATGCTGGATGGATTGGTTCATACGAGCTTACGGTGTGTTAAATGATTAGTGACAATCTTTGGCTTTATTGTTGTTCCTTCAGTTGTGTTGAAATCTATGTGAGATGGTGTCAAAATAAATATGATTTATTATAGCTATTCTACTAATGAATTATCACCTATAGGAATCGTGATTTACAGGAATTACTGTTCTATATCGTGTTAGTTGAATTATATTATGTTCGATAGAGTTTATTGTTTATCAACAACCTTACTAAGCTTAGGAAAGCTTACCTGTGATTGTTTTGTTGCCTTATAGATCACATTTTGTAGACGAGAGATCGAATCACTTGAAGAAAATCACACTATCTCGAGGACTCTTTTTTGGTGATAAGGAAACAATTTGTTGATATAATTTTGAACCATGCTTGATGATGGATATTGAATGTTAAAGTAGTTAAGTGATAGTATTTTGTATGTTTTTGTACTCTAATGAAAGTGTATGGAATGATAGGTAAATATACTTGACTTGTATGAGGTAATTAAGAATGATTGAGTAATGTGAAATGGCATGAAAATGGTGCTTATGGTGTTTTTGGAAGCTTGTTTATGCATGTTATGAAATGGTACAAGTACTTGTGAAATTGGTTGAGAGATAAGCTTGAAATAGGTCATTTTGGGGCACACAAGGCCTGTCACACGGCCGTGTGATGCACACGGGTAAGTCACACGGGCGTGTTGAAAAATAGTATAGGTATAGTTCTCACACAGGCTGACACACGACTTGCGACACGACCGTGTGAGGATACACGAGTTGGCACACGGCCTGCGACACGATCGTGTGATCCAAATTAGAGAGTTACACGGTCTACACACACAAGCATGTGAGGTTGAACACGGGCGTGTGGGATAGCCACATGACCATGTTTGGAGCCATACAGTCTGAGCTCTGTCACATGGCCTGGACACATGGCCGTGTGACCCCTATTTTGAAAATTTTTATTTTTGTCCCAAATTTTTTGTTTTGTCTCGAATTGGTTCCTGATTGTTTCTAAACTATTTTTAAGACCCTGAATGCCCTATTTAAGGCCCATAAATGTATGTATTACTCTGATCTAAATTGTTATGAATTTTGTTAATTAAATTGGCAAATTGATACTATCTGTTATTGATTGTTCTGGATTGTACAATAATACACTATAACCCTAATTCGACGACGGGTACGGTTATGGGTGTTATAATTCTATATAATCATCTTTCATTTAGTTGCCATTCTTAAGTCACTAATCAATCTACTATTTCAATTAGTCCAATTGAAAGCTTTAACATGCCAAACAATTCAAAGGCGAGATTATCATTTGTATAACATTAAACTCAGTCAAATCATGTACCAATTACCTTACAAGCCATGCCAAACATTCAAAATTGAACATTACCATTAAACTATCAACTCAAAATGACCTTATGCATACTAAGAGCCGTTACGTACATGCCACAAAGTCTATACTCAAATTGAACATATAATTACCATCTCGTTGATAGTGTATGCTTCACGTTGATCTGGCTCGGCAAGTTCAGCAATGTGACAATTTACAAGGAAAGGAAACAACTAGAGTAAGCATACAAAATGCTTAGTAAGTTCAAATGGAATTATCATACTTACCTTGACCATTATAAGTATAATATCAACTAATCATTTTGGCATTCAACATGACTATCATTAACACATAATGATATAACTATACACATATCAACATTGCCAATCAAGTATGTTAATCATGTTTTCATATCAAAAGTAATATCACTACATTAAGGAAATCACATATCTATCACATATAATATATGATGCATATACTATCTCATTTAGGTTTTCCGATTCCATTCAATTGAATATCGCTCAATGGAATTATAGTAAAACGAACTCAGATATACTGGGTGAATAAATTGTTTACACAAGCTGGCATTATATTAGGGTTGCTCACACAAGCTAACATTTTAACAAAGTTTCTTACACAAGCTGACTTATATTAGGTTACCTGTCCGAGTTAAACCTAAATTACATATAACTCGAGAATATGCAACAAATGCTAGACCTCGTTATAACTTGTAAGAATTTCATTGTTTGTTAGTTTTATTTTTAGATTGTTTATAGCAGTCCAATTAGCAATAATTAAGTATAGGTCCATTTGTGACGCTCTATATCCAGATCTGGTAGACGTGTCGTATGCGGGGTATTACATGAATGATACGTTAAGGTGATATCAATGATGGTTGAGTGCATAAGTGCTTATAAGATGAGTATGTATGGAGATGAATGGTGGTGTAGTTCGCATATGGTTCATGTAGGTACATGTTTGAAATTGTATGTTTTTGTAGCATGTTTATGTTTATCATATTTGGAGGTGGTTTAGTATGTATTTTTTATGTTTTAAACTTGGTTTTTGAGTTCTATAAGTCAATGTTTTGGTATTGAGATATTAGGTGTCAAAACAAGTGAGTTTTAAGGTAATTTTTGGGTCATGGTATAGAGGTATCAATACTTGGACCCTATGATATCGCAACAAGTCAAACATAATGTCAAGTTCTATAGTGCCAAGGACTTGTATCAGTATAACTGGGAACTTGTATCAATACCACGGAGCAAGTCCTTATACTATTTGGAACCCTTTTGACCTATTAAGGCTCGTTTTTTATCCTGAACACCTCTAAACACCTAAAAACAATTTTAAATAATTTCAACATGGTTTTAAAGTCTTAAAATTCAATTGATCTATTTTCTATGATTTTTATAAAATGTTTTAAAAATTATATTTCCTAACTTAATGTAATGAATGGTAGATCGTGAGATAGTTGTTATTAATCTAACTTGATTCAAGACAAACATGAGTCCTCAAAAAATTATTTAGAAAGTTCTGTCAGCTACTGACATCAAAATCTAAGAATTTTCCCGTTACATTCCGAGATTCTTCGCTAGGCTTTCTGAAGCAATCCTCGGCGGCAAGTCGTGTACATGAACCCAAAAATCTATGAACAAGAATTCCACGTCCTTCATATTTTCCCCTTTTGAAAGCTGACGAATAAGGAGACCATGGGCCTCCAAGGATCATCTTCTCCATATCAATCCTGTGAGAAAAATGAATCAAGTAATGCTCGGCATCTCCAATTGACTTAATACTCGCCCCTTGTAGTGGCTTCCATAAAGAGAGAAGAGTTCACTATAGTAGCAAAATTGATAACCATTTCGCTGAGTAATTTACCCTCAAAGCAGAGATCGGAAGCTGCAATGAACTTCTCACAATCAAGAGGTAATTCTTTATCTTCATTTTCTTAAATTGTTATATTCTGAAAGTCCAACTCCATAGTAGAAAAGAGAAATACGAAACAAAGAAAAAAAACAAATTCTTGACCAAGCAAGATTAATGCACTCTTAGACAAGAGAGAGGGGGGGGGGAAGAGAGGGAAGACTTGGTATAGGAGTTTTTTTATTAACATTTTTTATGGAGCGCTCGATTAAATGCTGAAATGATGATGGAACAACAAGAGCAACTTCAGTTGAGAGTTTTGTCGTTAATAATGTTTAATTAAATTAAATAGTTAAATCAGTCTCATGAACCTAACTTCAATCCCGGAGCAAATGTGTATGCCAAGTTAGTAGCAACTTGAAAGGAATTGGCCACTTAGGGGAGTGGGTGCTCACCACCGACAATAGGAATGCGTACCACGTTTTTATTATTCCATTTCATACAAAGATGCATATGATTAACCATTCCCTATATATCAATTTTAAGAAATTGTTTTTGATTCAACTAATTCTTTTATCCCTTCAATTTTTTATTATTTTATAATATCGATTATCGTTTCAACCTTGGATGGATGTCAAGTCCCTTTCAGCATAATTTAATTTCATCATGTATTGTTGTAAGTAGGACAAAGTAGCTGATCACACACCTTCCATCTCTTTCTACATATATCAGACCATTTGCATATACATACAATTTCTTGTAACTATGATAATTCTATAAAAACAGTTTTGAACAACTTTGATTTAGCTTGAAATTTTATAATACTATCTCCTCTCTTTAAAAAAATTGGGGGCCTGGCATGAAAGGTTGTAGGTGAGTAGAGGGTAGTGCCCTTTATTGAAACCTTTTAATTTAACGACTTCTAAGTACCTGGATCTGGATTCGGATCTACATTCCCAACACTAATAAAGTAATAAAAAAGGAGACTTTTATTTAATTTTCATTTATTAATATTTGCAAGGAACTTTTTGTAAGCCTGTAATAACCCAACGCTTGGCCACCACCAACCTTATTTCATCTTCCTATATATGACCCCATTCAGAAAAAGAAATGTACGTGCAATTATAAGTGACTGGATATTCAACAGAAACATGTAAAGACATTATTGCCAGTGATGTCATGAATTCGTGAATTTGACGATGCGCTCGCGGTACCTTACATGATTGAGCAAGCATTTGGGTTTTCGTCGCTAAAACATTCACCGCGGCTCGTGTAACAGTAGCTATACCCGCCACCGCCGCCCCAGCTGTCATAAACTGGCCTACCGTAAGTCTGGTAACATGGGCGTAGGGGTGGAGGTGGTCCACCATAATAGCAAGGTCCCCCACCAACGCCATGATAGCATTCCGTACAACAGCATCCGATGGGGGGATAAGCCATTGGTGGTGGAGGACAAGGTTCAGGACCCTTTGGTGGTGGTGGTGGTGGTGGTTCTTTTGGTTTCTCAGGTTCCTTAGGCTTTTCGGGTTCTTTCGGCTTTTCGGGTGGTTTAGGTTTCTCGGGTTCTTTGGGTTTTTCGGGTTCTTTCGGCTTTTCGGAGGGTTGTTTAGGTTTCTCGGGTTCTTTTGGTTTTTCTGGTGCTTTAGGCTTTTCGGGTTCTTTTGGTTTTTCTGGTACTTTAGGCTTCTCTGGGTCTTTGGGTTTTTCAGGTTCTTTGGGCTTTTCGGGTTCTTTAGGCTTCTCAGGCTCCTTGGTTTTGGAAGGAGGAGGTGGAGGTTTGATCTCAATGCTCTTGATTGATCCAGCACCCTTGCAACATATCTTGTCCCTCAGCTTCTCAGGATTGCAGCATACCACAGTAATGGTCACGGTGTTGGTTTTCTCATCGTATATCTGGTCTCGTATTTCTCTTGTTCGCAAAAACCCATCATCAAAAAATTATCAACTTAAACCATTTCACACTTCACAGTCTTCAGATCAATCATAAAATAAAATAAAAAAAACTACTTTGCAATTATTAAAATGCTAAACACACAAAGGGCAAGCATAAAAATCAGGAAACAGGAACTCACGAGGGAATTTACACAGCGCTTTCTTCACTTTCTTGTAGCATCGCCAGCACTGCAGGTCCACCTTCAGCACCATTACAGTCACCTACATCCGTACACACACACATGTAAAGTTATAAATTATTATGTATCTTGTGAATGATGGAAGTCAGATAGACAGAGAAAGTAAATAATTCCATACATCATCATTAGCAAACAAAACAGACAAGGGAAAAAAATAGGAAAGTACAACAAGATTCAGGTTCTGGAATGGAAAAATCAAGAACGATCAAAAAGATCACAAAAAAAAAAAAACAATTTACAGTGAAAAAAACAATGATAAGAACGAAATGGTAATTAGGAGTTGAGAACTCAAAAAGAGATACGATTATAAGAAACCTTCTCGGCCATGGCTTAGAACTGAGAGACCTCAGATCTGAACAAAGAAGATAAAAGAAGCAAAGGAAGGGCGATGAAATGAAGAACCAATATTTGAAAGCGAAAGAGAGCAAAGCGAGATCGAGGATTGAAGAGAGCCTTGTAATTTAAGCTTCCAATTATTCTATTAAAAGGTAAGACAGGCAGACTAGGCCCTAGTACAGCCCAATTAATAGTGGACACGTGGAATTTGAGTAGAACTTCAACAGATGGGGTTGCTTTTTGATTGCTGACTCTACAATCTTTCCTCTTTCTTTCTGGATGCGACGGCTGGCGCTAATGCAGTCAGCTAGTTTAACATTTCTGGACTAATTTTGGTAGGGGGGAAATTGTGATTTAAAGAATTAAATTAATTTTTAAAGATTTTGTAAGTATAATTTATGTATAAAATTAATATATATCTCATCAATTAAAATTACATCACTCAATATAAATACAAGGAATTAAATTTTAAAATGTATTAAAAAAAACAAAATTCAAACTTAAATCAAATCAAAATATATTTGGAAGGCAAGTGAAATTTAAAGTCAAATCCTACTATTAGATCCTATATTTTGTGCAAATTGTGCTATTAGACCCTATATTATTTTTTAAAATAATACAAATGTATTAATATTTAATAACAAATATTTAATGGTTATATTTAAATATTTAAATTATAGTTTATATATTCTAATTAAATTTTATAAATAATTAATATTTATTGCTTAAAAATATTTAAAATTTAAAATTTACATATTAAAATATTAACAAGTTATAATAAATTATTTTTATATTCTTATTAAAATATAATAATATTAACTAATTTGAACATTATTTAAATGCATATTTGTTACTTAATAATATCATGTCTAAAATAGATATTTTATTTCTCAAAAGTACTTTTTGACAACAATGCTAAACACTCAAATCTTAAACCAAACTTTTTCAACAGTACTTCTTAAAAACACTTTTCCACAACACTTTTCAAAAGTATTGCTAAATTAGCTCTTAGTCCACATTCACCAATTGGATCATTTTTAGTGGCTATATATATTTTTTTAATTTCGAATTTTTAAACTTAATGCAAATGAAAGCCGTTAAATATATTAATTGATTTTTCGCAAGTAATATGTGAAAATAACAAACAAATAAAATTTGTTGAATTTAATAATTATCATTTGATGAGGATTATTCAAATTCGAAAAACATAAAACTGAAAATGACCAGATTAAAATACAAATACTAAATCCATAACTTATACAAAATAAAAAAATAATAAAATTTGACCAAATTTAAACCCAGAGAAAACTAATGAAGCATGGTTGAACATTCAAAGTTGTGAACTCTCTTTTTTACCAACATTACCAAAGTTTCATTGACAACTGATGGGCTTCAAATTGTCAAAGTAGTTAAATTATTTGATAGACTGGGCCGAGTTTAGACAAAAATAGGTGCAAATGTGGGGGATGAGGTTGCAGGTCCAGATGCACACACGTGTAACAAGAAGCCCATTGGGGTTGCATCTATTCTGCTGGTTAACAATTTATAGGAATAAATGAGATAATCTGATAGTTTTTACCCTCTGCTCTCCCTTCAAGGAATTGGGACTCTTTTTTGATGAATCAAATTCTTGACTTATCATCATAATTTACAAACGGAAGGAACTAAAATCGGCACCAAACTTGATCCCACTCAAGGTTTTTTATTGTTGGGTAAACAAATTATTTGTAGCCTCAACGTCGAATTTTAGGTCGGCTAATACATTACAGATTGAGGTCCAAGATTTTGGTGATGAGCCCATGTCTCGCGTCATTACCACCCTTGCTTATGTATCCGTCATTGACACTAACGGAGCCCCGAGATAGGGGGTTGGCAGATACCCACCCCCTCTAAAAAAAAGGTTCTTTTAGCTTCCCCCTTGTCGATTGATGTCCATATAATCTTTGTAGAAGAGTCTACTTTTTTAGTATCTAGAATCAAAATGTATAGTCATTATAAATTAATCAAAAGTTCATAAACAATCAAAAATTATAGTTTCATAAGAAAATAAAACCCCAAATTAGATTATCCAAATAAAAGAGAGAATTCATAGAAAAAGCAAAGCTAAACATATTTAAAAAGTGTTGGTATATATTCATCAATTTAACGAATCAATAATACAAGTTAAATAGTTTGAGGTGTGTTGTACATATACGTGTCCATAGGATTCAACAAGCTCTAACATAATAAAACGAGAACATGAATCAATAATAGATTATAATAGAAAATATTGATCAAACTCAAAAGGAAGAGGAGAAAAGCGAGGGGAGAATGATACTTTTTTTTTTTAGATGTATTTAAAGTGAAAATGAGTCTTAAGAGTTTTACTGGCAAAAAATATAAAGAGAAATGGATTTGACTAAGTTAAAAATAGTTAAAAGAAGGTTCACTGAATTTGGACTTGGTTAAATATAACTTCAATTAGTTAAACTAATTTTATCTTGGCTAAATATAGGTGTTACTAGTTAAATAGTTTCTTTTTCTTAAACCCTAACAAGTTTGAAAATAAGCAATTAAGAACAATTAATAATGGCGTTACTGTTTTCCATTCATTTTACATAATATCGATTAGTATAATAACAAATTTGGCCCTTAATATTTAAATATTTTGTTAATTTATTCCTAATTCTAACAAATTAAACTAGTTTAGCCTTCAATATTTACACATTTTGTCAAATTCATCATGTTTCTAGAAAAACATATGAAAAAGTAAATAAATAAATAAATACTTTTTTAGAAAATCTAAAAATTTAAAAAGAATATATAAAAATAATTTAAACTTCCTAAAATATATATGATGTATTAAAGGGCCAATCATATTGTGCCATCTGTATTAAAAAATATTTAATCTAATTTTTTTTTTTTTAATTTTTATTAATTAAAAAATAAATAAATTTAATTAATTAATTAACCTTTTCAATTTTATTTCTTTCCTTTTTAATCTTTCTTCCTTCCTACTCTTTCTTCTAGCTTCATCACCATCATCGTCACCATTAGGGGTGAGTATTCGATCGAGTAGAGTCGAATCGAGTAAAATAATTTTGAGTTAGTCGAGTTGACGTATCCTATTTTATCAACCGAACTAAATTTGAATTTTTTTTTAATCTAGTCGAAAAATTTCGAGTCGAGTTGAGTTAACGAATCTTATTATTTATACTTAAAATTGCATTTACATGGACCGATTATTTAACTAGTAGACGAAGTACAAGCTTTTAGATTAATTTTGAGTAAAGGAAAAAGGGAAAGTGGGCGATTCGGGAAGGAAAGTAAGACTACTGGGTAAACATTTATCAAAACAGCGTAGTTTTACCTTTTAACTTGATAGTTTTGACTTTTAAATTTAGATAAAGTAAACATTTGTCCAAACGACGTAGTTTTGCCTTTTTTTATTTGGATTTTTGAATAATTTGAATTAAATATGAGCGTTTAGTTGAATCGCGTAAAATTGTTCGAGTTAAATTAGAAAAATTAATAATGTCAAATTAAAATCTTGTTACAATATAACTATTTCCATATTAGAGCACATAAATTTGAAACCATATATATTTGAAAACTTTTTGAAAGCATAATAATAATAATAATAACAACAACAACAAGATATTTTAGTATGATAAACTTGAATAATAATCACTCATTTAGATTCTAAAATTATTATTTTATAAAATTTTTAAATTTTCAAATTTTTTATATATTTTTTAGATTTTTTTAAAAAAATTAGAATTTTTTAAAAATAAAAATTTATAATTTTTATAAATATTCTTAATTTTAAAAATTATTTTGATTATTTTGTAATTTTTGTTAAGAGAGAGATGAATTTTCTCATTTTCAAAATTGATAGGGACTAAAAGGGTATTTATACTAATTTGTTATTCGAATTATTTGAATTATTTGAATTGTAAAAATTCAACTCGACTTGAACTAAAAATCCAAAATTTCTTATTCAAGTTGAATCGAATAATCCGATTCGATTAACTCAAAATTTAAAACTTTTTAATTTTTTTTGAATCGAATCAAATTTTGCTAACACTAGTGACCATAACCAATGCCTAACTTTGTTCAGCCCGCCGCCACCTGTGCTCAAGCTCTGACCAGCGTCGTTCACACGCCTCTACCATCGTTATTTTCCAACCGAAGCTCCATTAACATCAAATGGTAAAATAGCAAGCAATGTTGAGTCAAAGCTTGAGCAGCAGCGGTTGCTTGAACGGAGTTCGACGGTGGTGATGGTAAACGACAATGGTGATGAAGCTAGGAGAAGGAGAAGAAGCAAGAAAGATTATAAAGGAAAGAAATAAAATTGAAAAGGTTAATTAATTAATTAATTAAAGTTATTTATTTTTTAATTGATAAAAATTAAAAGAATTTAAATAAAATATTTTTTAATATACATGGCACAATATGATTGGCCCTTTAATTCATCATATATATTTTATGAATTATTTTTATATATTCTTTTTAAATTTTTAGATTTAAAAATAAAATAAAAATAAAATTCATGGTTATTGGACAATGGTAGGGATTCCAAAATTCCTACAGAAAAACCAACTTCCGCCATTCTCTTATTGACACACTCTCAAAAAAATTAGGCTAAACTCCAAGATTTGAAAAACAAGTAAAGGTTTTATTAATTACTCAAAGGAACCATGTAAAGACATAACAGTCACAGGCTGGTAAACTCCTCCTCAACCAACCACAAATGAAGAAAATTCAACCACAACTCCACTCATCCATTTTATTCATCTCCTCCCCTGCTTCAACATTGCAAATAGCAATCCCAAATTTCGTATTATATAGAAAAACAAAACGTAAAAGAACAAGCCAAGACAGGCACTCAGTGGAATAGATTATACATGTTATCCACTCTCCACCTCACATGGGTGTACAATAACCTGACGTTTTATGTTCACTCCCTTCATAACAACGGCCGCACCTCCCACAACCACATGATCCACCACCACCACCACCACCACCACTACAACCCTTGCACCAAAAGCTGCCGCACCCCTTACATGAAGACGAAATAGAGCCTTTGCATCCGCCGCAAGAAGTGCTGTTGCACCCTCTGCAACTCCAGCTATTGCCATATCCGTATCCGTATCCGTATCCGTATCCACCACTACCACTACAACCCCCACCACATGATCTGCTGCCGCAACCTGTGCAACACCCTCCACAAGAAGAGCTTCCACATCCGCTGCATGACCAGGACGACCAGTTGCTGCATCCTCTACAAGAAGAGCTTCCACACCCGCTGCATGACCAGGACGACCAGTTGCTGCATCCGCTACAAGAAGAGCTGCCGCAACCTTTACATGAAGCCTTGCTGCTGCTACAAGCACCACAATACCAGCTGATCCACCCATGACCTAAGCAGCCTTTGCACCCACTGCCCCCACAACCATTGCAACACATTTTTTTCCCGCAATTCTCATTGCATGCCTTTGCCAGTGGGAGTGGAATATATATGGTCTGGTTGCATGGGCCTTCAGGATGCCACGTGTTGCATACCTTACAACGTATCCATACTATTTTTGTCTGATCAGGTTCCTTCTTAGGAGGCTTCTGATCTTTATCTTTTGTTTCAGTAGGTGCTTTCTTTTCAGGCGATTTAATCTCAATGCTTTTGATGCAACTTCCGGCCTTCCTGCTTATCTTGGTCTTGATACACTGAGGATCGATGGAGACCACAGTGATCGTCACCGTATTTGCCTTCTCATCGTATTTCTGGTCTCTTATTTCTGTTCAACACCATTACATCACATTTAATCGGTTTTCGTTTATGTTATATGTTTGTTCATGCATATAATTTAGGCACAAATCATAATGAGAAAAGAAAAGATCGATCAAACTTGCCCGGATATTTGCAGAGCACTTTCTTGACCTTCTGATAGCAGCGGTAGCACTGAAGGTCAACTTTCAACACCATTGTTGTGCCCTACAACAGTGCTCTTATAAATCATTGTGATAGGCAAGAAAAGGGAAAAAAAATGGAGCAATATATATATATTATCATTCTACTACTAGAAATTCCATCAAAGTAGAAATCACATATTTAGATCAGAAAGGTGTATTTAGAAATAATATACAATAAATAATCAAATGTATTATTTACAATTAACTAATAATAACACATGAAATATTTTTTTATATTAAAATGAAAAATTAAGATCAAATTATGAATACTAAATGAGTACAATTGTAAATATTATATAAAAATAAATAAAGAATAATAGTTTAGATATACAATTGTTATAGGTAATAAAATATGCATAAAAAAATTAAAATGCACAAAATATTTTAACTTAAAACTTTGTTTGAGCGATAAATGGCTTGGGTTCAAATTGTATCACATGTAAATTTTTTTATAGTTCTTTTAAGTAAAAGAATAAAATACCTTCAAATAATATTATTTATTTTAATTACGAAAAGATATTTCTATAATTTTTCTCATTGAGTTAGTACCCAATTGACTCATAAAAACAACTCAATTAAAGACTTAAATAATTTAAATTATGACCTATTAACCGAGTTTTCACTTTATTCAAAAATAGTCCGGATCAATTCTGAGTTGTGAAAAGAAATAGATATCTAGAAAGAGAGAATTAATGCAATGCCATCTCATAGAAAATGAATTTCTATTTTAGTACATAGAAATAACTGAATTTAATTCATCCCAGTATAGTGCTCCTAAACGTGGCAATGGAAATGGATTGTTCAGGACTTGGATATCCTCCGCTGTTATATTAGGGGGATTGAAGGCTGCGGCTCATGATTCACGATTTCTACCGCTTAAGCGAACGTATGTACACGCACATACATACAGATATATATATAAATATATATATTACGTGTGTCAAACGTGTATTCATATAGAAATAACATATTTAGAACATATGTATATTTTAAAATAACATACAATAAATAATAAAATATAATATTAAAAATTAATAATAATGACAACAACAACACATATGTAATATATACAAAATTAAAATAAAACAATTAGTTTAAATTGTACGTAAAAAAATTTAAATAAGTAAATATATCAGACTAAGAATATAAAATGTAATCTAAATATTTATCATAATATTTTCATTTTTCTTGAGTTGGTCAACGACATTATCAACATATACAAACAATGTGAGCGAAACAATTTATGTAATAAAATTAAAATGTATAAAAACATAAAAATAAAGCTTTGATCAAAGTGGTAAAAAAAAATTATCGATGTTGGTATCATGAGCTTAAATCTCAACGGTTTCAACATTTTTATTGATTCTTTAAATAAGAAGAAGACAAAAGTATGCTCATAATAATATAACTTATTTAAAATATGTAAGATTATTTTAATAATTTTCTTGACTGGGTCACACTTAAATTATAAACTAAAAATTCTACCCCACGTGTATACGTGTGGAAACCAAAAATTTAAAATACGTGTTTAAAAATAACATAAAATAAATAATAAAATGTAAGGTTTGAAATTAATAATAGTAATACATATGTAATCAAATTTATTGTTTTTTTAAATAAAAAAAATGACAAACGTATTTTCATAATAGTAAAACTTATTTAAATTATCTAAAATATTTTAAGAATTTTGTTGATGAAATTAATGTCGAGTTGATTTGTTACATTAGTTCACTCATATACTTAGATAATAATATAAATAAGATAGATAGAAAATTGTACATATAATATTATATTTATATTAAACTATTTAGGTATTACCATTCTTCCATTTATTTTCTGCAATGATATATATATGATACTAAGTATTGGTGAAGAATGTAAAAGTTAAGAGGGGTTTTGGATGGGTGATGCGGTGCGGTGTAGTACGTTTAGTTTATTTTTTGTCTCATGTTATAATATTACTACAGTATCTAATTTTACCATCATCATTATTTTTATACTAATCACAAGTAAACACGCATTCATTCAAACTCAACTCAAATAATGAATATTTCGTTATTTTGGAAACATAAAAATGTAGGGTTTATGAAGTTAACACATAAATATATAATTATATATACACATATCAGACTAGCTAATCCGTAAATAACAGACAGCACATATGACATAATAATATTAGAGAAAATAAATAAATGGTGAAATAATGCCACACCTCTGCCATAGCAGTGGATGATAGAGCCAAGTGAAACAGACAAAGAGAGAAAAATCAAGGGTTGGGTGTCCTTACACTTCTATATCAACCCAAGCGGCTAAATTGCGTCTTAAATAGAGCGAGAGACTTTGACTCCATGCACTCTCGACCGCCAATGATATCCATCCGACACAGTATGTTTTTCTTATCACGAGTCACCAACCAAGATTGTCGTCATATGTGTTGTTGAATGATTGACACATGGTACTTTTCATAAATTGATGATGGCAAATTTTTTAAATTATCACCGCCAACGAACTTAACTTTGATTGGACGTAGAAGCATCCATACAACAACCTCGTTTTGGTATGAAAAAGGTATTTCATCCTCCCCAACTACGTTATTTTGTTATTTGATATTCGAGCTGTTGTGGCTGACACATCCATGGTATTAATTATAGATTTTAATCTCCGGTCCCGGATTTATGCTCTCTTTCGTCGACCCATCCTCATTTCTAGGCTTTATATTATATTAGCATGAGATGCATGCTTGGTATCCAAAAGAAACTTAGTAAAAGACATTGTATCCCAACTACATTTTAGGTTGAGTTACGACCGGTTCTTTAACAAGAATGCTTATCAACATCGGCGTTCTTTTAGCTTTGTATATCAAGTAACTAGAAGGATATATATTTGAAACGTTATCTGTGTATTAATATTACGTTTGGTTGAAATATTATTTTTATACATGTTTTAGTATTTAAGTTAACAATAAACTAATCGAATCGGTAATATTTAACTATTTTCATGACTTATTTTTAGTAAAGAGGAGGAAATATTCTCTTACTCATTTACAAGAATTTTTACCATCTTTATAATATTAAGTTTAAAATTGTACTAATTATTATTTGTTTTATATCTAACTTTTGTAATACATAAATAAGAAACAAGCTTTTTTCTAATGTTATTACATTAGCAACTATACGAGTTTTTAGTTAGGTATGACAATGGATTGGATTGAGATGGATGTTGGTAAATCCACTATTGCTGCATCGTTTGCATGCTCTATTATTATCATCCGTTTTGCTCCATTATGATGTGTAATCTTGATAATTACTACCAATTCCATGGATGTTGAAAACATCCATTCCCACCCTCGTCTCACCTCAATTTAATTTTTGCTAGTTATTTATAATATCTTCAATTTTTTTTAAAAAAATCAGATATTTAAATATAATTCTTCAAAACAAAATTTTCTAAAATTCTATTTTGATTTTTAGTTTTGAGAAATATGGGTAAGGAAAAAGTAAAAGAATTTAGGTTTTTTTTATATAATTCATTATTACACTTTTACACTTTTAAATTTGAATAATAGAATTTTTGGCCTATGAACTTGGCAACTAGATACATTTTGATATTTTTATTTTTATTTTTGGTTCACTTTGATACCTAAACTTGCAACTAGAATCATTTTGGTATGTGAATTTAGATTTCGTCAAGATTTGATGATATGATCAGTGTTCTTAAAATATGACTAGATTGATTGGTCAGACTGATTGGACTGATAATCGACCATATACTAGTCCAAACAAAGGGGTTGGGTTGATTGAATTGAAAACTACTCGAAATCGATAAAAAAATAAACACAAAAGCCAATAGTTGAACATGTTAAACCGGTTTAATAAATTTTTTAATATTTAAAATTTTATGAATTATGAATTATTTTTTAATTATTGTTGGTATAGTTGTAGACCGGATGCAATCGATTGAACCATGAACCAATGGTCTGACTAGTTCAACCACTAATCTAGTTATTAGAACACTGTATCTTACACTCTAATATTGTACCACGTCATCACCTGAAATTCTATATATTTTTTTAATTTTCAAGTGATGATGTGGCACGATCTCAGAGGGCCATGTCATCAAACTTTTTATAATTTTCAAGTTTAAGGACCAAAACAAATCTAGTTGTCAAGTTTAGGTACCAAAGTGGATAGAAAAGTACAGGTATCAAAGTGGACCTAGTTGCCAAGTTCAAGGGGCAAAAATTATATTATCCCTTTAGAGGCATATATAATGTAAAATTTAGCTTTTAATGTTTACATTTTTTTGTCAATTCAATTTTTATTCTATTTTTTAGCTAAATTTGATCCTCAACCTTTTAAAAAGAGTCTAATTAATTGTTTTAAACGAAAATATTGATTAAAATGTTAAAATTTTAAACATGGTAGCCCACATGACAGCTAATATGTACTTCATCCTAATTTTTTAATTTGTAATTTTTTTGAATATTTTTATATTTTTAAATTATTTGATGAAAACGAAGTATACACTTTAGGTCAACATATATGTATGTTTGCTTACAAAGCACGAAGAATAATGGATCTGATTCACTGATGTTCCTACGAAGAAACACTTATGAAACTAGAACTCATGCCTCAAAGATGCAATTATCGATTCTCCCGAGAGGCCACAGTTACTGCGAGAAAACACATTAATTTAATGAAGAGGAGCACATTTTTCTATGCTACTAATACTTGTACTTGCTCTGCTATTCTGCCCAAGCTTGACTGAGGAAGAGTTATTGGGCATAAAACAAAAAAAAAAATGCTTATTTTATTTTGCTTTGGTAGGTAATACTATATATAAAATAGAAAAGTAAAAATATATGATAAATAATAAATAAAAGGTAACTCCATTTTGGCAAAAGACCCACGCTCAAGTTCCATAGCTTTGGGTTCGCTATCCCGGTCATGACTTTTCTACCCCTACCAAAGGGAAAGGTCCTTCCCTTTTGTGCTTGTTGTGGGCAAGAAGGGATTCCAACCCTCGACACCAGGGTTCGTAACCACATGCTCTAATCCTTTAAACTACAGGCCCCACATCGTCTCCACTGGATTTGTTCCTGTGAGTACCCTAAAAAAACGAAATTTCCTCTTCCCAACCATTTTGGGTTAAGAAGATGTGAAAGTGCATCTCTATAAGAATGGTGTGTCCTAACATAGGAAGTGGGAGAGAGGGGATTTCATAACTTGGGTTTTGAATAAGGCTACCTTTTCATATCTCATTCTTATTACTTTTTGTGATACGAGAGATCATAGTACCATGTCAGCATGGAGTGCATGTAGACTAACACGTGAATTGTCACGCTAACATCATTAAAAAAATTAATGTTTTAGTTAAGATTTACGTTAAACAAATATTTTGACTTTTTTTAGAAAAGATTAATAGTCAAATTTAACTAAAAAAAGAATAAGAGTTAAATTGACAAAAATTGTAAACGATAATGGCTGAATTTGACATTATGTCATATATATATATATATATATATAAAAGGTAAATAGTGATTTTATACAGTAGGACAAAACAAACAATCACAATAATCAAACCATACTTATTATAAAAATAAAAAAAAATTGCTTCCTCTAACCTAAAATCCATTTTTTTAAAAAAAAATCTGAAACAGATACATTCAAAAAATTCATTGGTAAGATTAAGTTTTGTCATCTACTAAAAATGAGTCATGTGATAATATTTGTTAAAATATAAATATAAATATTTAATTTTAGAAATTCTTGGTGAGGTGAGATTTAGTAATAATACACATATTTGTATCCCTAGTGGAGATGGAAGAAGAAAATAAGCTTTAGCGACCAATGGATAGACGAAATGGAGATGGTCTAAGTTTGCTGACTACATGGAACAATTAATCAATTAAGATCATGGACTATCCCAACAATTTGGCATCACTCTGACTCTGAGGAATCAAATTGACCTTGGACCAAGGATGGCCAAATAGATTATTAAGGTGTCTCGTGGTTAGAATATCAATATCTATATCTATATCATATATCATATAAATCAATAGTTAATAGGAATATTGTGGGTAGTATAGAAAATCAACACAAATATTTTAAGTATTTTTTTTAAATAAGGAGTAATTAGTTTATTTATAAATTTTAAATATTATTATTATATTTTATCTATTTTTTATTTAATGTATATTTATATCTATATTAAAATTTTAACATTAGAAACATTATACCTTTATCTATACTATTAATTTATGTGTGTGATTGAGTTAGTGTCACAAGTCAACTTGACACCAACTCAATTAAAAAAATTACTTGAATTCTCTTAATCAAATTTACATATTTGATCACATCCAAGTATGTTATCAAATATTACAAACTAACAAATAAAGTTTCGAAATAACTTAAATCTTTCTACAAAAGTTTTTTAGTATCACCAAGTCCTTAAAAATGTTTCTAAGCCTTATTTTTCAACTTTTCCAACATTGTCTTGAGACGATTTGAGTCTTGTCTCGAGACACAAGCCTGTTTGTCTCGAGATAGACCAGCATCGAAGCTAAAATTCCTTCAAGGGTGCCCTATATTGAGACAAAAGCCCATTTGTCTCAATACAATACCAAATCGAAGCTAAATATTGCTTTAGGGGTGACTAGTGTTGAGACAAAAGCCCATATGTCTTGAGACAATCTGATACCAAAGTTAGGGTTTGCTTTAGGGAAGTCGTGTCTCAAGATAATCAAGTATTTTATCTCAAGACATATGGCTAATTTTCTCAAGACAAGCCTATCGTGTCTCGAGATTATAGGCTCCAACGATCATATTTTTGTTTTTCATCTCTCAAGATAAGAGTTTTGTGCCTCGAGACACATTACTGCAGGTTACACTAAATGCGCGAAATGAATGCTGTCAACGGCTAGAAACTCCCTCCAACAACTCCAAACATCCATAATTCAATAAAAGGGTATAAATATGATTCAATGACACTTATATGAAGACAAGAAACATTTTTACAAAGATCAAGAGCTAAAATTTAATCAATTCTCATTATCATCTTATTTTGCTTGTACACACTTGTGGTTTTAGTTGTGATTCATTCTTTCAAGTGTTGTCTTTGTAATAACCCAAATTCCACGGACATCGAAAAAGTGAGTTTAGGGCCTCCGTCTTAGGAAAACGAGTCCGTAAATATTTATTAAAAATATTTACGAAGTTAGTATGGGTTGAATTAGATTTTTGATAAGTGAATTTAGTTTAATTAGAAGTAATTATTAGAAAGGACTAAATTGAATAGAGCATAAAAGTTTAATTATAGAATAGAGAAAGGGTAAAAGACTAAATTAGTAATTAAACCAAATTAGTGACATGTGTAAGTTAGAGAATAAATACATGTGTAACTAGATTATTAATACAAATGTATATTATATATGTATTTACTTATAAGTTAAGTAAAAGATTATTATTATTAGTATTTATTTATGGGTAAATATCTCAATAATACCAAAAAAAAAAACAAAATTTACCGGAAAGTATAGGTTTCAGGGAAATTGACTGGAAAGTGCAATTTCCCCAAAAAGCGCGTCCGTCGGTAGCGTTTTTGGGGAAAAAACGCGACTTAAAAAAGCGCGCCCCCGGGGAACGCTTTTACCCACCTCAAAAAAACGCTTCCACGAGGGCGCTTTTGTTGAGGTGGCTAAAAGCGCTCCCCGGGACGCGCTTTTAGGCTATTTTTCCCAAAACGCGCGTGACGTGGACGCGCTTTTTGGAGATTCTTTCCGTCGACTTGCAATTTGAAAAATGAAATAAGTTTTTGGGCGATAGTCTCCGCAAAATAATTTTGAGAGACGTTTGAACAAAACTCGCGGTGGCAAAACGCTTCCACGTGGGCGCGTTTTTGCTACGATGGTATCGGGCACAATTATTTTGAGAGAGACGCTGCGAGAACAAATCGTGGACCAAAACGCTCCCATGTGGACTCTCTTTTTGCTACAATGGTCTCCGGCAAAATTATTTTGAGGAGACATTTCTGAACAAACAGTGGCAAAAAACGCTCCCACGTGGACGCACTTTTGCTATAGTGCTCTCCGGCAAAATTAGGCTATAAATCAGCCAAATTTAATTCTCAGTTGGCAGAAACCAAATTCAAGCAAAAGGGAAAAAAATTGAAAATGAGTGAACGTATTAATACTGTTATTTACTACGATAGTGAAGTGCGAGACACCGAAAATGGTGTTGTTTTCTTATCGGAGAACACAGCGCGATTGAGTTTTAATCAGAACGTCGATTTGGTAGAACTTCATAAAAGAATTAGGCGTAAAATATTCGAAACAACGCCAATGAAAGTTCAGTCTATTAAGTATAGATTTTGAGCTTCGGTTGATCCGGTGAGATATGACTCATTCGACATCAAAGGTCCTCGAAGCCTTGAGGCAATGGTGGAGACTCATCTTGCCAGTGGTTCACCCTATATCGAGGTATATGTAGAATTTTCATCTCCAAGTGATCTGGCTGCGACCTCAACATCTAGTATCATTCGAGGGGAATACACGACCCCAAGTCGACACTCTGTAAGTGAGAGGCAAAACACAAAAGTGCCCGTGTGCGATCGTAGTATAGAAAACATAACCCCTGTACGACACTCGGTTGGTGGATGGGACATGCATATCCGTCAGTCGACGTCCGATGATAGAAATACGTATTAGGGGACGTCGTCAACTTCTAGTGGTTGGCAATCCACATACGATTGGAATCTGTACGAAAGATGTTTAAGGAGGGATGATGTACTCCAAAGACATCCACCGCGAGGGCCCCTCGTTTGTTGCGAGTTATGGAGGGTCGGACGATGAATCTGATGTGGATCCACCTCGGGAGCCGGGCGGCCACGATGCAGTTGGATTATTTTCTACAACCGGGCCCGTTCCAATTGTACTGAAGAAGACATTGAGGGCGGTTCGAGGCGAAGAAGAAGAAGATCCGCTATTCAGGGCATACTCACCTCCAGCAAGCATATGCATAATGTCGATCTATCTCAAGATGATGCATTGGAGTTTCTGAACTACCACACCGGGGCGTGGACTGCACAAATTCTTCGTTGGATTTGGACCAATTAGAAGTTGGTAACGGCTTTCCAACAAGAATACTTTTCTTGGTACATTGAAACAATACAGCATCAGGAACGGGGTTAACTACACTATGGTTAGATCAAACCTCGATAGGTACGAGGCGAAGTGTGCAGTGCAAGACGGCACATGTTCATGGAAAATCATGGCGTCGTTGAGGGAAATGACAGGGTTGTGGGAGGTGAAAAAGTACAAAGGTCCGCATACATGTCTTGCTTGGTGATGCAGTACCACTACGTGTTCAATGATTTCGAATAACACTAATATTATGTAATGTTGCATTATTTAACGTACTTCGTTGACAGGTGTAACACAAGATCATTCGAGGATGGATTCAGACATGTTGGCTGATTTAATAATCCCGACGGTGAAGGCCAATCCAAAAACTACAGTGCCGGCCTTAATTGGCAATATTCTTAGCCAAATGGGGTACACGCCCTCCTACAGAAAGGCTTGGATAGCCAAGCAGAAAGCGTTGGAAAAGTTGCACGGTCAATGGGACGCTTCATATAATGAAGTGTGGCAGTGGTGTCAGGTGTTGGAGACGTATGTCCCGAGCGAAAGACAACGGACCTTGAAACGGAACCGGCGTACTACAACGATCGTCTGCTCCGTGGATGCGCAGTGTTCAAGCGTCTGTTCTGGACATTTAAGCAATGCCGAGATGCTTTTACATCTTTATCAAGCCATTGGTACAAATTGACGGTACCTTCATGTATGGTAGATATACGCGGCTATTATTGCTAGTTTGTGGCACAAGAGCGGTGTGGGAGAATCCTTCCGATTGCATTCGCAATAACACCGAAGTCGGTGATGACCGGACTTCTTCCTATCTAGGTTAAGGAGGCATGTCTACCTTCAACCTGACATATGCGTTATATCGGATCGGGGCCCTGGAATACTTGCGGCAATAGAACGACAGGGAAGCATGTGGCATCGCACACACTATCGATATTGCCTGAGGCATGTTTTATCCAACTACTATGGGCAATACCAATCTAAAAGACAGAAACAGCAAGTGACCGATATGGGTATGAAATATCTATTAATATAATTTCTTTTGAAATTTTCAATGTATTCGCAATTGAATAGTGGTATGTAATATTCGCTATCAACGTATATTGGCAGGGTACGAGATCAATAAAGACCGTTTTCACGAGATGTTGGCCAGTTTGCGCGTAGATAACGCCGAAGGCGCAGAGTACCTGTGCAATATTCCTTTTGAACAGTGGACACAAGCATATGACGGTGGCCTACGATATGGTTATATGACCACAAACCCGGCCGAATGCATAAATTCCGTGCTTAAAAGGAACCCGTCATCTGCCGATTATACAGGTTTTCACGGAGACATATTTTCTTTTAGCGGCACTATTTCCGAAGAGAGCAGCGAGTTATCGAGGGAAGATACAAGGAGGCCATGTATGGAGCCCGAAGGTCTTGCAAGAAATTAACCGTGGGAAGGCACGGGCGAACACCATGCACACAGTGTGTCACGATCATGACGACCTATGGTTTCGTGTCACGAGTTTGACAGACCGAACCAAGGTATTGTTGGCGGGGATTATCGTGTACACTTGACATATAGGACATGCGACTGCGGGATATTTGATGCACTTCGTTACCCATGTGCTCATGTACTTGCGGCTTGTCATAATCTTCGTCTTGACCCCATGAACTATGTCGACGAAGTCTACAAATTAGAAAACATGTACAACATGTATAGACACATATTCCCACCAGTCCCAGATGAACGTAAGTGGCCATCGGTATCGCTTGCACCATATAAGCTGTTGCCGGATAGAGAATTGAGGCGCAAAAACCAGTGCAGTCGACCTTTCTCGACTAGAATACGCAACAATATGGATATCCGAGAACCGACCAACCAAAGTCGGCGGTGTGGGTGGTGGTAGGAACCCGTGCCATACATCTCGCCGTGTCCAAATCCTGGACTAGTTGACCGTGTTCTTAGCTTGTTTGTCTCTTGTCAAGGCTATGTAATTTCTGTTTTTTGGAGGAAAACAAAGAACTTTTGTACAATAACTCAAATTTATTAAATATAAGATAATTAAATTGCAAAAATAAAAATTAAACCATTTCTATTTTATCAAAGATATTAAAACTAAATTAAAAAAAATTAAATTACAAAAGAAATAACATTAAACTCAATTTTATTAAATATAAAAAAAATTTATATTGCAAAAAACTAAATTATCAATGAAAACTTCTTATTTATTAAATATACTACAAATAAATTACAAACAAATAAAAAATAAAGAAAACTTCTTATTTATTAAATATATTAAAACTAAATTACAATAAAATAAAAAATAAAAAACAATTTCTTATTTTATTACATATATTAAAATTAAATTACAATAAAAAAATTAAACAACTATTATTTTATTAAATATATTAAAACTAAATTAAAAAATAAAAAATAAATTTTTATTTTATTAAAAAAATCAAATTAAATTACATACAAAAAAATACACAACTTCTATTTTAGTGAAGATATTAAAATTAAATTACAAACACAAATAAAAAACAACTTTTTTGATTCAAAAAATAAAAAAATTGATTACAATTTAAAAAATAAAAAAGCCCATCCTAATCAATGTTGATGCCGGTGGGAACCAGTGCCACAGGAGGGCGGTCGGCGGTTACGCGCTGGATTCCTCCTTCTTCTAGCTTCCGACGAGGGTCGTGGAACCTCGTGCGGGAATCGGGTTCCTCCGCGCAGGGGTCCAGTTCGGTGTTGCGATGATGACCCACCTTGATAAAATAATGACCGGAGGTGTTTGCATAAACCACGGCGGGGTGATCGCATCCCGTCACGGTGAAGGAGCACAGGTAGAAAGAACTACTCCCCGACGGCGCCTCCTCTAATCCCGACGTCGGCCTCACGATCGGCTGGCTAACGGGAGTTGTCGAGAACGGACTCGAACCCGCCATGCATTCCAACTCAGGTGGGACTAGGAAAAGGAAACATATATGGGTTAGGAGGATACATATAAGGCGCGGTGGTACGCACTGCATAAATCGTAGACGCTTTGTGATGTCGGTGTTGATAATTTGGCCGATGGGCCCGATGACTGTGTAGGCGCTGTTGATGGGCCCGGTGACTGTGTAGGCGCTGTTGCTGGGCCCGTCTCATCACCCCTTCTCCTTGAATGTAAAGGGGCCCGACGTTCCCTTTACTCGCAAATTTGCCGTCGCCTCTCTTCATTCGACAACAGATACGGCTTGCCATGGATTCTAAGCCATGGCACGTACTCCGACACGCATGCTAACTCAGGAACTATGATCGGTTCTCGGTTAGGTAAAAAGTCATACCGGTTCTTCCACGTCTCGATATGTTCTGACCAAAATCTTGGCCAATCCGTGTGCTGCTGCCGTAAGTCCACTTTGTGCTCATCATCGAGCACCTCAGGAGGCACGGGAATCTGTTGCCGGATCCAAATTACTGCAGAACCCGATCTGACTGGTGTATCTCCACGGTTGAGTAGGTGATTAGCGGGACCTTAACGTGCCAACTGTTCGGATTTTGGAGGAACTCCTCAAAATTACTTGCGAATTCGGGATCCTCGTGCGGTGTCCATTGAAACTATATTAACATTACCAAAATATTAGTCATATACATAATACTAGACACTACATACGAAATACTAAATTATAATAACGAAATTCGACACTTACTTGTGATTCCGACCGTTGTTCCAATAGGAGCCGTATATCCTCAAGCGAGTTAGGTATTCCAACATGACTCGTCGAATGGTTCCACCTAATTAAATAAACTTTTAGCATGCAATTATACTATAAATCTACGACATAATTGTAAAATATAATATTAAATTTACCTCGTTATCAGTGGAAATGAATATGGCTGGTCGAGTCGAGGACGTAAAAATGGAAATCGAAACCATGCCCATGATCGCGATAGTGATAGGCAACCTCCGATTTTTTGCTTTACTCAGCGTCGCGCCGCGCACATCTCCCGGTATAACCTCGATAGCACGCAGCGGACCCCCAACTCAATTCACCTGCCGCTCAAAATCAACAAGTTTCGAGAGCCATCTCGGTGGACGAGGTTTCTAGAGAGGTCCCAGCATCGAGATAGCCTCCAATTATCTCGAAGTATGTATGCCCGCGCATACCGTATTCTTTCTTCTTGGTCGAACCTTCATTCGGCTCGGGAATGCGTCTCGTAACCAACCCATATCGATCCGAGCTCCTTGAATTTTATCCGGAATGGCACCCGAAGCTCGTAGCATACGGCCATCATCAATCGAGAGATGTTACGGACCCGGTGACTCCGACCCGCCCACCCGGTAATCCCAATCAGAATCGCACATCTTCTAAGGTGATGGTACACTCTCGCGCATGGCGATGGAAAGTGTGCGTCTCGGTCTCCACCTCTCTATCAACGCTACGATCAAAGGCGGGTCCAACTTGAACCCCGACCTATCGTGGCCACGTACCAAAAACCGCTTCCGCGCAGTAATTTCGATCATCATGGCGATGGGGACCGGGCATGTTGCGAATATAACATTGCAACACCCGATCTACTGAGATCGCTTAAAAATTATAAAATTCAAAATTAATTAAAATTACATAATTAAAAAAATTTAATAATATTGAAAAATGAACATTCAAACTTACCATTTTCATTTGCTCGACGGCAATGTGCTTGTTGTCTAGGCGACGTAATTCCCCGGCCATTGTACTCCGATAAAGTATTTTCAAATTTTCCAAAAAATAGATATATTTAAAAAATTATAAAGGGCTTTTTCGTAAATAGTAAAGGACTATTTTAAAATTTGAGCCTAAATTTCAAGGACTTTGAGAGAAACTTGAGAGAAAATTGAGAGTAAATTGAGAGAATAATGAGAAAGGATTGAAGTGTGAAAAAAATGAAGGGTTGGGGGTATTTATAGTTTTTTTTTTGGGGAAATTGCACTTTCCAGTCAATTTTCCTGAAACCTATACTGTCCGGTAAATTTTGATTTTTTTAGGTATTATTGAGATATTTACCCTTTATTTATTATGTTTATTATATTATTTTTAAAAAAATAAATATGATAGTGCCAAATGTGTGGTGATAATTTATACATGTGTATTTATATGTATTAATATACATGTAATATATATATTGGTTATTAAATAAATATTTTATATTTAATAATTAAATAAAACAAAAAAAAGTCAGAAGAAGGAATAGAAAAGTTACAGAGAACAAACGAAATTGGGGAAAGAAAAGAAAGAAAAGAAAAAAAATGGAAAAACTAGGGTTTTGAAGCTTGGAGATTATTTGGTAAGTTTAATTAAGTCATTTTCATGTGATTTTAATGTTTTTGAAGTCCTAGAGTAAAATACTCTTAAATTTATGTGGAAATTTTGAAAAATGATAGTTTTTTCTTAGGATTTATGTTGCACAAATAATGGAATTAGAGATTAATTTGACAGAATTTGTGATTAGAATTGATTGGAGGACTAAATTGTAAACTAGGCTATAAGTTTTGAGTTTTATGAGCTAAATTGAAAGAAACTTGAAACTATGGTTAAATGATGAAAATTTGATGTTTATATTGAAGTTTTGATGGAAATTGGATAAGGAAAGGATATGAATTTGTAAAAAGGAAGAAGGTGAAAATGGTTAGGACAAATTTGGAATTTAGGTAAAAATTGCATGGAAAGTATTATTTTATATAAAATATGTGTGTTATTAATTAATTATAATTATGTTAATTTTCGTAGCAAACAAGGAAATCGAGACGTCTAATACAAAGGGGAAGGAAAAAGTGATCGAGGAGTAGCTCGAGAAATTATCGGTTTGTATTATCATAATTAAAGTTATTTATTATTACATGTTTAATTTCAATGTATGTGTATGGAAAATGAAATTGAGGTAAGTATTGATATTGGAGTTGAATGTGATTTGGATTTAATTGATGAATATAAATATATATACGTATGTGTGAAATTGAATTGTATATTAAATTGTGGTGAATTTGAAATGAAATTGAGTAGTGAATTTGAATTGAGAATCGGAAACCCTATTAACTAGTCGGGCTAAGTCGGATATAGCTGGCATGCCATAGGATTGGAAGAGTTCAGGGATTCTTCGACCTTGACTCGATGAGACACTGGGTGTCATTATTTACTTTGGATAGATTCAATGAGGTACTAGGTACCACTTTACTTCGGCTAGGCCGATGAGACACTGGGTGTCAAATATTGCTTCGAACTATCCGATGAGGCACTGGGTACCAGTATGGTGTGTTTGGATGGATCTGTGTATCCGCTAAAGTCCGAGTCATGTTAATAGGGGTAATTATGTGAAACGAGAAAATCATTTGGATTTGATTATTGAGCCATTGAATGAATAGTGAAAGAGATATTGTGAAATGAAATAAGAAATAAAATTATGTTATGTGATTGAAGGCATGAATCAAAGGTTCATGAATGGTTTCTATTGAAATGTGAATTAAATATTTATATGTGATTGATAGATGAACCAAAGGTTCATGAACAGTTGGAATTCTATGGATGAGATATTAATTCAAATATTGAAAATGTCACATTGGAAATATAATAACTTAGTATGAAAATTATATGTTTAATGTGTTATTTAACTAAGTATGTTTATGATATTTGATCATTGCTATAAATTGAATTATGATAATACCACTGAGTAATTCCAATACTCAGCGTACGGTTTGTTTTTCGTGCATAGATTAGGTCAAGACAAGTTGGAATCAGCATCTGGTTCAATCCCGGCTTCAGCTCAATTTTGGTGATGCATCAAACTTTTGGTAAATGTGGCATGTACTAGGGATACTGTTTGTCATTTGTAAATATTTTATATTTTGATTGTAAATGTGGTATAAAATCCGTAAGAAATTTTAGGTATAATGAATGTTATTTGATCAAGATTTATAAGTAAATGTTTGTCTATGAATTAGGTGTGTTTAGTATGTAAAAATAACCTAAAAATGGTGAAAAAAGAAGTTTTCACACAGCCAAGTCACATGGGCGTGTGCCCAGGCCGTGTGGAAGAAACAGAATTGCGCACGGACTGGCCCCACAGCAATGTGATCCCACGGATAGGCCGCACGGGCATGTCTCAGACCACACGGGCATGTGCCCCTATTCTCAAGAAAAAGTTTCCAAAGTTCATGGTTTAGTCCCAAATCACTTCCTAAGCATATTTTGGGTCTCGTAAGTCTATATTAGGGACTTAAAGATGAAACTTGAAAAGTTTAAAATTGTGCCACGGAATTTGTAACATCCTAGATTAGGGATTATGCGTTCGTGCTAAATTACGAGTTAGTAGGCTTTAAGAGTGCTTTGGATGTGTTTTAGAGGTTTTTAAAAACCCTAGGATTAAAATGGAAGTTTTGGAAAATTTTTGATTTTAGGTTAAAAAGGGGAGCAAGGCATGGAGGCTTTAAAGGAAATATTTTGGCAAAGTATGGCATAAAAATCACCCTGGTAAAGTGGTTTCCATGCGCCACTTAAGGCTTGGGAATGGCGCCATAGCAGGTCTGGGTTCGAGTAACGCGGGGCGCATCAGGGGTTTTTATTTTTGCAAATGGCGTTAAAGTTGAAGGAGGTTTTAATCATAATTGTGGCGGGTTATGTCGTATAAGTCGCCTTGGCCGAGTGGCTAAGGGCGCTGCTTGAGGGCTGCGGCATGGAGGACTCGTGTTCGAGTCCTGAGTGTAGCGCGAGGTCGTTTTATTTTACTTTTTAGCTCTAAGCAAGGGGGAGCCTGGGACTGAACGCTTAAGAGGAAAGTGTGTTGCGATATTGTCATGAAATGAACACTGGCCGAGTGGCTGGGGCGCGGGGGTTTCCTCTTCAGGTCTCGGGTTCGAGACCTGGCAACAGCTTGGAAGGGTTATTTTATTTTTCCCTTATGGCCGGCGTGTTTTGGTGGCAGCATGGGCATGGGCGCATGAGGCAAGGCTGAATGGGTTGCTTTCTTTTTTTTTTATTGAAAGAAGGACATAAGTGATGGGTATTTTTTATTTTATTTTATTAAACAAAGTTTTATAATTCCAATAGTGATGGGAGGAGTATTAATCAATGTTTGTTTTTGGGGTGGAAATTATCACACAAAAAAGAATCATCACCAAAATGCATTGTTTTGTTTTTCCTTCCCCCCCTTGGTGCATGGCCGAATATGAAGCAATTTCTAGGGGCCTCAACTTTCGGTTTTGAGTCTTACAAGAGTATGCCAAATTTTGCTTCTCCTTTCTCTCCTTGATCTCTTTTGAAGTAGACGACCATTCCATCTTTTCTACAAAGCATGGCCGAATGTTCTTCTTTGCATTTGGTGCATGGCCGAATGAAGCCTTCTTTGGGAGCTTGCTTGGCCGATTTTGAGTAGAGCATGAAGGTACCGAATGCATGCTTTGTTCCCAACTTGTTCTTAGTCGAGAGAGAGAGAGAGAGAGAGAGAGAGAGAGAGAGAGAGAGAGAGCAAGGACTTGAGGTTCGGTTTTGGAAGGAGGTTAGGGGGGATATTTTCGGATTAGAGGTGTGTTCTTTTGGGTGCCGAAATTTGCTTCTTCTTCTCCCTTCTATTTCGTGTGGAGTAGACAAAACCTCGTTACCATTGTTCTCCATCTTTTTGAAGGACCTAGCCGAATCTCCTAGTAAGTGGACTCTCCCTTAACTGTCGGTTTTGACTCACTCTCCTTGAGTATGTCGAAAGCTTGAGAACAGGCCTTGTAAGGTTGGCCGAATGGGTAGAGTGTCTTAATAGTGTATCTCTTGTTGTAGCTAACGACGAGGTGCATTGAGGGAGCCTTTCGTGGTTTCAAGTCTGCAAGGAAAGCCTATATGGTGTTCGGCCATAGGCCACTTCCCTTAGTTTTGCTCATAGCCGAAACTAGTAAGTGACAACTTCGGATTTTCGGTAAGAAAAATAAAATGGTTAAGCATATTCGGCCAAAGGCCACCTTGTGTATTTTTGTGTAACTGAGTGTGCACTATGGCTTTAGGGGCAAAGCGGCCAAGGAGAAATCGGAGGCTTTTGGGATTTCAAATCACGTTGTACGACATATCCTTCGGGATGTTGTGATAGCCAAATAAGACTTTTTGAATACTAAGCTATAATGGCCGAATGTAGGAGCATTATGGGCACATTTCGAGACTTTTGTAATATCGCATAAATTCGGGTTTTCTCATTAGATCTTCGATTAAATAGGTGTGTAAAATCTTACACACTTTATTAGCATAGACTGCCTAGTATATTGCTATATAACCTCTCGTGTAGTAAATTTTGCCTTGTGGGCATAAGCTTGGATTTTGGGTAAGTCCCCTATTACTCGATCTATGTTGTATGTTGTGTACGCCATCACATACTATTAAAGGCTATGCTATATATGAATGCATGATATATGGGATCATGATACTTGTTATGTGAGCATGATGATGGTGGGATTGATGAGAGGAGGGAGATGATCTCTATGGACTGTCACTAGTGGTTTGGTACCACACGATAGGTTGGCCCCATCATTTGATATTCGTGACTTCGGTCACCAGTGGTTTTGACCACACCGTTGATATAAATTGTGACTAAGTCCCAGTGGTTTGGCACCACCAGTGGTTTGGCACCACACATTGATATTTGTGACTTCGGTCACCAGTGGTTTGGCACCACCAGTGGTTTGGTACCACATGTTGATATTGTGACCTATGGTCATTAGTGGTTTGGTACCACACGATGGGTTGGCCCCATCACTTGATATATTGTAACTCCGGTCACCAGTGGTTTGGCGCCACCAGTGGTTTGGCACCACACGGGGTAGAAAAAGGAGTACGGATGGCTAGCTTGGGTTGCATAATTGCATGTCTTACTAATATCTTGTGTATGAGTTGTATTTTCGGGTTGGGGATTTATACACTGAGTCTTGATGACTCACCCCTTCCCATGTCTTTTCGCAGTGAGTAGATCGCGGAGATGGAGCGGAGAGGACTCGAGCGGCCATGCTTGTTCCTCGGTTTTGAAATTTTATTTCGCATCGTTACAGTTTACTATTTACTAAATTTTAGTTTGGTTTGTAATATGGCCGCTAATTACTATTTTGGATGTTTAAGTAGTTGCTTTACTTTACCGCTATTATATTACTAATGAACCTATAAACTGTTGAATCAATCGGTTATAAGTAACGTTTTCAAAATTTTACTCGTACGCGTTTTCAAAGATATTACCATCGGGTAACAAAACTTACCAAGTTAATTATAACTCTGATGTTCCTCAAAATTAGATGATCAAATGTTTTCGAAGTTTTCAACTCAACCATGTTTATAAAATCGATCCCACCTGAGTTTTAATAAACACCGTTTTAAAATCTCAGCAAATCCCTCGATTTCTACCACCAGTTCAAATCTTTCGAAATGTTTACTCCGTGGCATGCCAAATCCGGTCAAGGCTCGTGGGCCGGGTTTGGGGTGTTATAGAATTATTTCTCAATTTACTCGTTTATTAGTGTTTAACTCCGGTAATACTTCGTAACCCTGTTCTGGCGACGGTTTAGGGTTAAGGGGTCTTACAGTCTTGATTTGTAAATGGGCTTAATTATTCTATATCTACATTCTGGAGGTGATAATCCATTCTCAATTTTGTTTCTCATTTTTATGAGGATTTACTTAAAGTTTTAGGTAGAAAACCTTAAGTGGAAGTGACATTGCCTATCGAATAGTTAAAGATTGTAAAGGTTAAATATTGTCCTTGAAAGTTTCAAATAAGTGAATTTGGAAAATCGTTAGTTGTGGTAAGGTTCAAAGTTTTGTGAGGATTTTCTTTGCTTTTCTTAGTTCCATAGTTAGTAGTTAAATTAGTTATCACTGTAGCTAGGGTTTATTTTCTTAGTTAAGCCTTCAACCTTTTTTGTATTTAGATTCTAATCCCATGTTAATGTTATTCAATTTTCTTTAATTTCCTTTGTTAAAAATAATTTGTTTGGTGTTTTTGTTTATTGTTCTTGCCTCCATTGTTATGCTAGCCCATTAGATGCAAACATCCTTTAAACTCAAGATTCATATCTCATGCTTAGACCATCAGATTTCATGCAATCATACACACAAGTCCATAAATCATACATTACTCATCAGAATTGTCACATCATACTCATCTAGCTTTTGTTTCATGTTTCATCCACTATTCACAAAAGTTTCAAGAACAAACATCATACATGCAAGAGTCGGCATAGTGACACACTTGACAGACCCATCATACATTGACACCGTTCGAGACTCAACACTCCATTCATATAAACACCCAAACTGTTTCACATCTCATCGCATATTTCCAAACATACTCACACAACCCTACTTTAACTTTAGCATTCGCTATCAGAAACACACATCATACTCAACAAACATTAATACATTCATGGATGTAATTCATCATCACAAATACCTATACACTTGGGCTCGTCTAACCTTTCATCAAATTACAAGTCTAAGTTATACCCCTTTTTGGATCAAACCTTACTTGCATACTCATCATTCTACTTTTCATTCATGAATTTTTGCACATAATAACTTTACTCTTACACAATTCCCTTATGTTTTACTCATCTAATCAATACTCAAGTTTTGTCATTAGTTAATCATCCATACCCATAGTTCACATTTCATAATATACATTTCAAACGAACACATACATGGTCATGATTAAATGTCACAGCACGCATGCATAATGCATCACATATTAGACTCATCGGATTCTTTATCAAATGTCCTTACTATCCTCAACGATCATTCATGAACTTATTCATTATTTTTGAAACTTAAATTATAAATAACTTATCTAAAAGATTCACAGGAACCCATATAAGAGAATTCACATTCGACCAGACTACTTATTACTTAACTTAATCTTAACTCAATACTCATTCCGTTAAAAATTTAGAATCACTAGGCTTCATACCCAACACACTTACCATCAATTTCATATAGACATATTTCAATATGAATAAAATATATACATGGGTCAGTGAAGAAACTTACTCTATCCTCACTTAAAGTAGCGGCACACCAGATCCAACCATCTGACTTGCAATCACTACTCAAGAAACATAGAAACATCATCAAAACTAGTTCACATACATTTAACCATTTCCCCAAACATTAAAAATCTCGTACAAAGCCCCTTTTCTCTTTAATCTTATTGTTCAACAAAAATTAACAAGTTTACTCTTTAAGATTTCACCTACATAACCGAGATACTCACCGGAATATGAAAGAATCTTCTACTTTAGATCCAATCTTTAGTTCTAGCCCAAGGGAAGCAAACCCTAGATGGCTTTTAAAGAAAACCAAAAAAGTGTTTTCAAAGGAAATAAGAAGATAAAATGTCCCTCTCTCTAGCCCATTTAACTAATATATATTTACAGATAAGACCCATGTTCCACTAGTGAAACTTGACACGTGTTACACTCTTTTAAAAATATCTTCATTAATGGTCAGCAGTTGTAAAGGAAAATATAAATAAGAATCCAATAAGGACAATATCTAGTTACCCTAACCAAAGGGGCCCTAATTACTATCCTTACAATGCAACTAACCTTGTCACTCTAATACTATGGCGTACTACACCTCTAGCTAGTACTCCTTTAAAATAATCTCTCCACCTGGCTGTTATCTCATATAATAGTAATTGGATACTAGGACTTCGCCAGATGAGTTGTTACATACTTTTAACCATTTAACACAGGCTTCTTCTTAATATACAACATAATACCATATCAAGTTCTTACTTACTCTTGTAATGGTTACTAAACATCCATATGTATACGCCAAATAATCATCTGGGCGTATAACACTACACTAGATAGACTCTTTACTACTATTCGCCAAACCTTTAAACCCGCCAAAACTGGTGTGTTACATTAGCATTCTTTTTTTATTCAATGATCTAGGAGGTTGCCCCGAGCTTGGGAGTTTTTACTCTTTCAACTTTAGTGAAGGGATGAGTCCATTTAGTTAAAATAGCTCTCCATTCTTGTTCATTAGTTGACTTAATGAAAGCTTTCATCATAACTTTACAGTAAGCAAAATTTGATCCATTATACATAAGGGGCGCAAGACTGAAGATCCTTCAATTGTAAGCAAGTAAATCAATTAGGATAATCACAATTTTAGAACTTTCGACAATGGGATAAACAAGTGCAATATGACAAATTTTTTAATGTTTTATTTTAGTTTCTACTGCTTTTGCTTCTCTCTTTTTATTTATTAAGGTATCTATTGGAGCGAGCCCAGTAACTAATCCTCCACATTCTGTAGGCCCATTAAGGGGGTAGATGTTGGCCACGAGTTTTAAAGCTGCTCCATACCCAGGGCGAGGATCGAACCCTCGACCACTGGTTAAGGTAGGAGAGACCTTGCCATCTCACCTAACTTAGTTTTTTTTAACCAAATCAAGGCTTAAAAGAAAAATATTTTTTCAATAACCAAAATGAAAGTGAATTAAAAGTTGGGTGACCAAAATGAAAGTGTAAACATGACATGGACATGATTTGGCGTGTCTAGATAGTTGTCGTTAATGATTTAATGCTTAGTGACTAAAAATGAAAACGTCCTAAAAAATTTTTGACAAAATTTCAATTTCTTTTAGCAAAATGAAAGATACTTAAAAGTTGGAAAACTAAGTGATAATTTACCATAAAAGAAAGTAAAAGAATGGTGATAAAAATCATTCTTAAAATTATTTCGAAAAAAGAAAGTTTAAGCAAAATTTCAAAAAAAAAAAAAGAGAGAAAAAAAAATTAAAACTGGATGAAGAAATAGATAAGAAGAAAATTTTGATTTTCAAGATTTGACGTTGAAATAAAGGTGTGCATGGGTCGCGCCAGGCTCAACTAAAAATTTATTTGCTAGGCCTGGCCTAAAAAATAGGCCTACAATTTTGTCCAAGCCCAACCCAGATAAAAATGCTAAAACCCGGGCCTGACCCAGCCCGCCCATATTAATTTTTATATTATTTTTATATAATTTTAAAATACATATAATATAACAAAAATACTAAAAACATCAAAATAAATATTTCCCAACAAATTGAAAATAAATTTTAAAAAATATGTATACTTAAATAACACTAAGATAGATGCAACTTAACAAACAAATGTCTCTAAAATAATAACAAAATTAACAAATGTCTTTAAAATAATAACAGAATTAACAATAAAATAAGTTTTATACAATATCCAGACAATAACAATAAAATAATAATAAAATAATAGTAAAATGGTAGCAAAATAGGGAGAAAATAACAAGAAAATAATATTTTAAAAGAAAACAGATTTTTTTGTCCTTTAGTGAATTCGGGCTGGGCCGGACCAAAAATGCCTTAGATGAGGCCTAGCCCGTTTTTTAAATGGGCTTTATTTTTTTTGTCCAAACCCATTTTTAAGCCTATATTTTTGCCCAAACCCTCTCACATTTCAAGCGGGCCTTCGAGCCAGGCCAGTTGACGTTGAACAATATAACTTTAATTCTATGTTAGAAATTTAATCACCTTTTTCAACAAGCATATTAATTTTATAGAGAAAGGATTATATGAAATTGGGATATCATATCATTTGTATTGTTTTCTAATAATTTAATGTCATTTCAGCATTATAATTTTGAAAAAAAAATCAAATTCGACATGATGTGTTTAAATTTAGATGAAAATACTGAAATACTCTAATTTAGTGGAAATAAATTTTCACTTTATTATATAAAAGAAAATGATATTACTCTAATTTTTAATAGGATAAAGTATAAAAATATTCGTTGAATTATGTCTTTAGTTCTATTCTGGTCACTCAATTATTATATTTTTAGATTTAATCACTAAACTTTTCGAAATTAAATATTTTAGTGTAATGACCCGAAATTAACGGTTATCGGAAAGTGTATTTTTAGGTCTTTATTTTTAAAAAACGAATTCGTCCCTAAATTTCAGAACCAAAGCCCCATTACAAAATTTACAGCACATGTATTCATAAAATTCCAAAATTTTGCCTTCAATTTCACAAGTTTACATTTTAGTCCATAAATCATGTTTTCATCAAAAATCACTTTGTAAAAGTTGTTTATGTAACACCCTTTACCCGTGTTCAACGTCGGAACAGGGTACGAGGCATTACTGGACAATAACACTTGCAACTGAACAAATTCAAGGCATAAATTTTATTTTAAAATTTAAAACTTTTATCTTATATCCTCAAGTCCCTAAAATGGGCCTACAAGGCCCAAACAGGCTTTGGGAGCGATTCGGGACTAAACCGAGAACTTTTAAAACTATTGAAACATTTAGAAGATTTCCTTGTTTTGGAGAGTCACACGCTCGTGTGGGCAGGCCGTGTGGTTACACCCGCCCGTGTAATCCAGGACACGCCCGTGTCCTCCACCCGTGTAACTCTCTATTTATGACATCATCATTCGTTTTGGATCACACGACCTAGTCATACACCCGTGTGCTAGATCGTGTCCTCCATACGGCTGACACACACGGCCGTGTCTCTGCCTGTATGGTCAAGAAGTTGGCTATTTTCCAAGCCAATTTCTACCCTATCATACCCATGCTTGAGTATAACTTGAATGACACACTTCATGACATATTAAAGCTACCAAAACATCCACCACACACACGTAATATGTCTTAGCATATAATTTACTCAACCATGGAATGCATCATCATGAATTTATAGCATAACCAATTTATGGGCCACATCAAATGGCCTTATACAACAATGAACCCCGAATATCATGGGTCATTTTTCTAGGACAACTCATAGTAACATATACACATGACCAAGTTCTCTATACTTGCCATAACCTTAAATCATCGATACCTAAATTTAAGCTTGATAGTGTGATAGGTTCTCCGGCGACTTCCAACTTGAGCTAACCTGAGTACATTATAAACACAGAAAACAACAGAGTAAGCTATAAAGCTTTGTAAGTACGTATGTAAATAATAAACAATTGATTACCATGCTTTTAACAATCCTCATTGTAAGCTCTCAAGATAATACCATCATTATTGCATAACATTTCACAATTCATTTATGTTCATCTTGAGTTGTTTACTTAAGTTACAGTCACTAAATTATTTTTATCCGGAGCTATGAAACTCTAAATTAAGATCCGCTCATTTTTCCTGAAACTAGACTCAAATATCTTTTTACCATAAAATTTATAGAATTTTTGGTTTGGCCAGTCAGTACAGTTTATTCTTTAAAGTCTCCCTTGTTTAGCTGTCCGACAGTTCCGACCCCTCTTCACTAAAAATTAACTATCTTGTTGTACAGAACTCGAATGATGTTCCTGTTTATTTTTCTTAAAAATAAACTCATTAAGAAATTCAAGAATATAAATTTTATCCCATGATTATTTTTGTAAAATTTTTAATGAATTTCCCAAGTCAGAACAGGGGATTCCAAGATCATTCTAACCTTGTCTCACTAAAATCCAAATATCTCACCATATGAAATTATTTTGCTTATTCTGTTTCTTTTATGTAGAAATAGACTCAATAAGATTTAATTTCATATCTCATTAAACCTCTAATTCAATTTCCACCATTTTTGGTAATTTTTCAAAGTGATACAACTGCTGCTGTCCAAACTATTTTATTGTAATTTTACTCTTTCATGTTTCCTTTATATAAAATTTTCATTTACACACATATAACACCAAAATATATCCATGGCTAGCCATTCCAATAACTAGTTATTATCAAATATTTACAAGCCATTCATTGGCCAATTTAAACTATTCATCAACAACAAAGACTTAAACATATCATTTTTGAATTTAATTTGGCCTAAAAGCCTCACACATGATCATCAATCACATTTACCACATATTCATACATCATAAGCATGGACTTATAATCACAAGGTCATTCTCATAGGTATAACTTACTCGTTTACATTCTTACCAAAATCCGATCACATATCGAGCACATTGCTCATGAGTGTATACATATATATACCTACACTTAATCGTCACATAATCACATTCATTTACACTTAGTCATTTTCCATCTTTAACATAAACTTTAATTCTTTACCCCGTTGAACCACTCGGAATATCGAAGGATACTGGAAATTATCATACACGTTGTACGATGCCAATGCCATATCCCATATATGGTCTTACATGGGATCACATGTCGATGCCGATACCATATCCTAGATATGGTCTTATACGAAATCTCATATCGATGTCGACGTCATATCCCAGATATGGTCTTACACGAGATCGTATGTCGATGCCATGTCCCAGACATGGTCTTACATGATTTCATACCGAAGCCAGGTCCCAGACATGGTCTTACACAGAATCACTATTCGATGCCAATGACATGTCCCCGACATGGTCTTACACTGGCTCACATGTCGAGGCTGATGCCATGTCCCAGACATGGTCTTACACAAGCTCTCGTATCAATGCTGATGCCATGTCCCAGACATGGTCTTACACTGGCATACATCTTGCCATGGTCCAACCATGGTCTTTACCGTCAATTCATCACATGTCGAAATTCGATCATGCTCCACCCTGCATTTCTATTAATTTGATCTTTCAATACAATCTCGTAAATTATATTATTCATGATCCAATAATAACATACGAAATAACACATGATATCAGTTAAGCATTTAAACATATCAAATTTAATATTTTTTAACATACGAACTTACCTCGACTTAAAATGGCGAAAGGGACCGAGTCGTCCAATATACGTCTTTCCCCCGTTCTAAGTCCGAAACTCATTTTTCTTTATCTAAAATATCACATTTGACTTATTAAGTTATTATACTATTCAATTTAGTCCAAAAATCATATTATGAAGAAATTATATTTTTGCCCCTAAATTTTATCATATTTACACTTTTTTCCCCTAGGCTCGTAAAATTATTTTTATTCAATTTCCTTGTATTTTAGCCCTAGCCTAACCATTTTCATAACTATAGCAGTCCACAATTTGCATTCATTCACACATTTTCATATATCTTTCAACTTTTTACAAACTAGTCCTTTTAGGTGTTTTCATGAAAATCACTTAACAAAAGTTGTTTATTTAACAACCAAGATTCATTTTATTCCATAAAAATGCAGCAAAAAACATGAATATTCTCATGGCAAAACCCTATACTTTCAACCATTTTGCAAAATAGTCCCCTCATTAGCTAGATTAAGCTACAAGGGTTCCATAAATACAAAAAATCATCAAAAATGACCATTAAAATCACTTACTTGTGAGTGTTAGAAGTTGATGAAATTTTCAAGCTTCCATGGCCAGTTCCTTGGGAAGAATTGGTGGATAAGAAAGAGAAACAAAAAAGACGGTAACTTTTTGCTATTTTGTCTTATTACACCTATTAACTTATTTACCAATTTAACTTTTTAATAACTTCACCAAATCCACCTACTACATGTCCATCTTTGTCTCCTCACTTTTCTATTGGTATAACTACCATGAAAGTGCTCATACTTTTCAATTCTATAGCTATTTAGTGCCTTTATCAATTAGACCTCAAGTTTTGCACCTTACGCGATTTAGTCCTTTTTATCAAATTGAGCACTCAAACGAGGAAATTTCTTTATGAAAATTTCACACAACTTTAGTATCATACTGTAGACATTAAAATAATAATAAAATAAATATTTTGATGTCAGATCTGTGGTACCGCAACCACTGTTCCAACTAGGCCCAAAATCAGGATGTTACAGTTTATCTATCAATATTCTTTCATTTTCTACCATAAATTTCTAATTTCCAGCATATACATCCATGACCCATTTTTCATACTTTGATAAATTTTCAAATTAATCCCCCAAATACCCCTAATATATAGTTTAGACTATCCTGATTCCAAAAATATAAAAATCATTAAAAACGGGACTTGATTTCATACCTTATTGAGCTTGAAAAGTTTTCATCCTCTCTCCTAGGGTTTCCATGGAAATATTTGGGGAAGATGATATGAAAATGTTATTCTTTTTCATTTAATTAAATTGTCATTTAATAACTTTTCATCTCTCTAATTTAATTCTTAGCCTTTTTAAATTTTTCTATGGATGAGTCATACCAAAATATCTGCATACTTTCTTTAATGGTCTAATTACCATATAAAGACCTTTAGTTTTTAATTCCATAGCTATTTAACCCTTATAGCTACTAGAATTCGACTTTCACATTTTATGCGATTTAGTCCTCCTTGTAATTAAGCACTAAATCGATAAAGTTTTCTTTTAAAAATTTTCACATGACATTTCTATTATATTACAGACTATAAAATAAAATAAAAATAAATTTTATCTTCGGCTTAGATTTGTGGTCCCGAAACCACTGTTTCGATTTCAATGAAATATGGGCTGTTACACGAACAATTTGTGAATTTCCTGATGTATTTCTTGAAGAATTGTCGGGATTACCACCTAATAAAGAAGTTGAATTTGCAATTGAAGTTTATCTTAGTACAGCTCCAATATCAATACCTCCATATCGTATGTCACCTACCGAGTTAAAAGAATTGAAAGTACAATTGCAAGATTTACTAGATCGAGGATTTATACGTCCTAGTATTTCACCTTGGGGAGCTCCAGTATTGTTTGTTAAAAAGAAAGACGGTTCAATGCGGTTGTGTATTGATTATCGACAATTGAATAAGGTGACAATCAATAATCGATATTTGTTACCTCGTATTGATGTTCTATTTGACCAGTTGAAAGGAGCTTCTATGTTTTCAAAGATTGATTTGATATCGTGTTACTACCAGTTGAAGGTGAAAAAAAGTGATGTACCGAAGACAGCATTTCGTAGAAGGTATGATCATTATGAATTCTTAGTAATGCCTTTTGGATAGACAAATGCTCCAACTGCTTTTATGGATCTTATGAATCGTATTTTTCAACCATACTTGGATCAGTTTGTGGTGATTTTCATTGATGTTATTTTGGTTTATTCAAAGTCTGAAATTGAACATGAGCAACATCTCCGAATTATTTTGCAAATATTACGGGAGAAACAGTTATATGGTAAGTTAAGCAAATGTGAATTATGGTTATCAAAGGTGGTATTTCTAGGACATGTTGTTTCAGAAAATGAAATTAGAGTTGATTTGAAGAAGATTGAAGCTATTGTTCAGTGGAAAGCACTGAGAAATGTGTCAGAGGTACGTAGTTTTTTGGGATTAGCTGGTTACTATCAAAGATTTGTAAATGGATTTTCAAAGATAACTTTGCCGATGACAAAGTTGTTGCAAAAGAATGTTCCATTTGTCTGAGATGATTAGTGTCAGGAAAGTTTTGAGAAATTGAAGCAAATGTTGACTGAGGCATCGATTTTGACTTTACCAGAGTCGAGGAAAGATTTTGTTGTATATAGTGATGCTTCTTTAAATGGTCTTAAATGTGTTTTGATACAAGATGGAAAGGTGATAGCTTATGTATCTCGACAGTTGAAACTGCATGAACGAAATTATCCGACGCACGATTTGAAATTAGTTGCTGTAATTTTTGCACTGAAGATTTGGAGACATTACTTATATGGCGAGAAATATTATATTTATACTGATCATAAATGTCTCAAGTATCTTTTATCCCAAAAGGAGCTAAATTTGAGACAGCGTTGTTGGATAGAACTTTTAAAAGATTATGATTGTGTTATTGATTATCATCTAGGGAAAGCAAATGTTGTAGCTGATGCATTGAGTAGAAAAGCAGGAATTGAATTACAAGCTATGTTTGCACAGCTCAGTATCAGTGATGTTGGAAGTTTGTTGGCTGAATTGAGAATCAAACCGGTGATGTTCGATCAGATCAGGTCAGCACAATTAGAAGATGACAAGTTGATGAAGAAAAGAGAAATGGTCCAGAATGGTATGGCAGAAAATTTTAGTAATCGAATCTGTGTTCCAAATGTTTCTGAATTAAAAGAGTTGATACTTCGATAAGCTAATGATGGTTCTTTTGCTTTACATCCTGGAGGAACAAAAATGTATCGAAATCTGCGAGAATTATATTGGTGGCCAGGTATGAAAAGAGATATAATTGAATTTGTGGCTAAGTGTTTGACTTGTCAACGAGTTAAGGCAGAACATCAGGTTCCTACTGGACTACTTCAGCCTATTAATATTCCTGAATGGAAATGGGATTGTATTATGATGGATTTCGTGACTAGGTTACCATTGTCAACAAGTAAGAAAAATGATATTTGGGTGATTGTCAATCGACTTACAAAGTCAACTCATTTTATAGCAGTCAGAACTGATTGGTCACTCCAGAAACTTGCTGAAGTATACATTCAGGAAACTGTGAGATTGCATAGTATTCCTGTATTGATAATCTCTAACCGGGATCCACGATTCACATCGAGATTTTGGAGGCAATTGTATGAATCTCTTGGTACTCGACTCAGCTTTAGTACAGTTTTTCATCCACAAACCGATGGACAATCTGAGTGGGTATTCAGATTTTAGAAGATATGCTTCGAGCTTGTGTAATTGAATTTGAATCAAGTTGGGAACGTTATTTGTCATTAACTGAATTTGTGTATAATAATAGTTTCCAAACAAGTATTCAGATGGCTCCGATAAAGCTTTATATGGTCGGAGATGTTGATCACCTGTATGTTGGATGGAATTGAATGAAAGAAAAATGATTGGGCCAGAGTTAATTTAAGAAACAGAGGATACTGTTAAGAAGATTCGAGATAGATTAAAGGCAGTTTTTGATAGACAGAAATTATATGCAAACTTGAAACGACGGGACATTGAGTATTCTGTTGGAGATAAAGTATTTCTTAAAATTTCGCCTTGGAAGAAAATTTTGAGATTTGGTCGAAAGGGAAAGTTGAGTCCTCGTTTTATTGGGTCGTATGAGATTACAGAAAGAGTTGGGCCAGTTGCCTATCGTTTAGCTTTACCTCTGGAATTACAAAAGATTTATGGTGTTTTTCATGTATCAATGCTCAGAAGATATAGATCAGATCCTTCTCATGTTATTTCGACAGAGGATATTGAAATTCGACCTGGCTTGTCATATGAAGAAGAACCAGTTGAAATATTAGCTCAAGAAGTGAAAGAGTTGCGTAATAAGCGAGTTCCATTAGTGAAAGTGTTGTGGCGAAGCCATAGTATTGAAGAAGCAACTTGGGAACCAGAAGAAACTATGAGATCTCAGTACCCCCACCTCTTTTCAGTAAATTTCGAGGATGAAATTTATTAAAGGGGGAGAAATGTAATGACCCGAAATTTACAGTTATTGGAAAGAATATTTTCGGGTCTTTGTTTTCAAAAAATGAATTCGTAAAAATTTAAAAATATTTACGGAGTTAGTTGTGTGGTTAATTAGGTTTTGACTAGGTGAATTAGCTTGAATTAAAGTTAATTAAGTATAAGGATTAGATTAAATATAGTGTAAAAGTTTAATTATAGACTAGAGGAAATTTAAGGGACTAAACTAGCAATTAAACTATAAGTGCCAAGTGTGTGGTAATAGTGAAATACATGTGGAAAAATAAAATACATAAATTAGTAATAATTACTTATTTACTTATTATATAAGTAAATATTATTTTATTATTAAAATATTATTATATTACATTATTAAAATAAAACATAAAGTAAAATAAAGAAATAAAACAAAGAAAAAAAGAAAAGAAACATGGGAGGAAGAAAGAAAGAAAGGGGAATTAGGGATTTTAAGGTTTCAAGCTTAAGTGGTAAGTCAATTTAGTCTCTTTTCTTGTAATTTTGATGTTTATGGAATCCTAGAACAAAATACTACTTGATTTATGTTGAAATTTTGAAAGTTAGCTGATTTTTAAATATAGTTTATAAGTGAAGAATTAAGGGTTAAATTGATATAATTTCAAGTTAGAATTGAGAAAAAGATTGAATTGTAAACAAATCATAAGTTTTATGTAGTAGGGACTAAATTGAAAGAAATTCAAAATTAGGGTTTTATGGTAAAATTAGAGAATTAAAATTAGTTTTAAGTGATAGTTGTATGAAAAATAGAGAATAAAATTATGAAGAAAATGAGGTTAGATTTGAATAGAGATTGAATTGGAATTTAGGTAAAAGTTGTGTATAAATTGAAATGTTCAATATGAAATTTTAGTGTATTGATAATTTTTAATTGTTTTAATTCCGTAGCTGACGTTGAGCCGGAGACATCGGCTAAGAAAGGGAAAGAGAAAGTCAATGAGGATTAGCTCAGAAAATACGGTTTGTATTTCTATAATCCGAAAACTAAAACTATTTGTTGTATTTATTATTATTATTATGTATGGTAAGTGAAATTGAGGTGAGTTTGGTATTGTGACATTGAATTGGATTGAATTGAAATTGTATGTATATGTGAAAAAAGTGATAAGTATGAAAATTGAGATTGAATTGAAATTATGTGATTATTGTGGAATTGATATTGAAATGTATATTGATTGTGAATTGAGAAATAAATGGAAACTCTATTAACTGTATTTGACTGAGTCGGATATAGTTGGCATGCCATAGGATTGGAAGTGTTCAGCGATACTTCGACTTCAAGTCGATAAGACATTGAGTGTCGTATTATTACTTCAGATAAATCCGATGAGGTACTGAGTACTATATTATTTTACTTTGGCATAACCGATGAGACACTGAGTGTCGTATTGGTGTGTTTTGGTTGGATCCGTGTATCCGTCCGAGTCGGAGTTGTGTTAATAGGGGTATATGAATGAATTGGCCAATTGATTGACATTGAATGCTATTGATTATGGATCGGAATGAACAATCATAGATTCATGAAATGGATGTTGAAATTGAAATTGAATTGAGTATCTTTTTGTAAAATGCTATTGAATAGCAATTATGAAATTGAAATAGAAAATAAGATATTTGAAAGTGTTATGAATGATGTGTTTATGATATTTAATTATTTATTGAATGATTATTGGTCATGTTTGATTATGTATTTAAACATTATAAATTTTTTATTAATAAGTATATTTTCTTTTTGGTAAATGGCATGTACCTCGGATGTTGTGTTTGTCAATTTGGGAAATGTTTGCAAAATATGTTATAAAGTGTTGTTGGTTATATTTATATATACACATATATATATATTTATATATATATATATTTATGTGCTATATAAAGCTTATATAATGGTATGTTTTGGTATGCAAATAAATTAGTTTGAATGAAGTCAAATTAATTGGTTTAGAAATTATATGTGAAATAATTATGAAAGTACTTTAGATAGGTCATGAGATTGATAAATTTGGCATGTATTAAAGGTATTTGAATGTATTTTGGATTGGTTGAATGTTGTTTTTTTTTGGAGTTGCATGTTGCTCAAGAATTGCAGGGTTGGTAAACTTGTTGTAAAAGGCTCGTTTTGAGTCCAAACGGCCTGGCACACGGGCGTGTGAGCCATACATCTAGGAAAAATTTTGAAAATTTCATGAAAAATTCTCTGAGCTTCCAATTAAATCCTGATTTGTTTCTAATACATGTTTTGGGCCTCGAGGGCTCAATAAAGGGACATTATTATTAAATTTCAATATGTATGTTAAATATATACGTAATTGCTTGTATTTATTCTGATCTTTTCAGTAATACCTCGTAACCCTGTTCCGGCGACGGATAAGGGTTAAGGGTGTTACATTTAATTTCTCTCTTGTTGCGTTAGATGAGTGACGAAAAGTTGGCGTAGGCTTTTTTATTTGTCTAATAACAAATTTAGTCCTTAATGCTTAAACGTTCTATTAATTTGATCCTAAATATAAAATTTTTCAACAAAGTTAACTCTCAATGTTTACAAAATTTTTCATTTTAGTTCAAATCTAAAAAAAAAAAATTAAATAAATTTAGCTTGCAACATTTATAAAATTTGTCAATTTATGTCTAATTCTAAAAATTTAAAAAAAAACATGTTTTAAAAAAAATCATTTTTAATTCTTTAGCCCACCCTTTGATTTTTTGATTAGGCTAAAATTAAAATCAAAATCAAAATCAAAATCAAAATCAAAGCTGGAAGAATGTCACTGAAGAACATAATCATTCATATATTTTCGTTTCTGAGTTAAGGTAATTTCATCAATTTTAGTTTTTATTTTTTTACTTGTAGTTTTGTATGCATTTGACATTTTTTTTTTCTCTCATTCTTGATTTGTTCTTTCCCCTTAAAATTTCCATAAGATTCAAGTTAATTCTGCTAATTTTTCCTATGTAGTGAAATTTCATTTACCATTTAGTTCATTTTGTGATTATTTTTTGAATCTCTCTCTTTTTAATTTTTAAGTAGCATATGTTAACTAACATATTTGAGGTCAAGGCAATGTTGCCACTATAGATTTGTCGCCGATTGTGCTATATTGTTTAAATTCATTCTCTTAATGTTTTTAAAATCGAACTTATGGTTGAATTGATCAGGTCATCAGTTTACTGGTTAAATTAATTCAACGAACTTGATAAAAAATCATAAAAAACTAAAAAAAATAATTTAACCATTTTTTTAGCTGGTTCAATCGGTCTATATTGATTTGTTATTCAATCGATTCAAAGACTTTCTTTAGACTGATACCTTAATCGATTCTCGATCCGACCAATCAGTAAACAACCTTACATTCTCTAGCTAGCTTGCGCTTATTCACATTCGAATTAGGGAAAAAAATGAAAAAATTTGCTTCATTAGGTTTCTGTTAGTTAGCTTTGAAAGTTCTAAATGAGTGCAAACAAATCAAAGGAGAGTAAAAGGGTTAAAAATGACTCTCTTTTTTTAAATATATATTTTTTAAGTTTTTAGAATTAGAGAACTAAATTCAGCCACACATTTTCTGATTGCAAAGGAGGGACAATCCTACTCATAAATTTAAAGCAATCTTGTACCATTTGAGAAGGCAAAATTGTATATATAAACATCCATTTTTTATATTTTCGAGGTCATAGGCAAAATAATAAGTTGAACACCTTTTACTATATATATATAAATATAATGCAATACAATAAAAATTGAAATATTTGTGGGCCTTAAGAGATGAAGCTTTTATGATGAAAAATTGAAAGCTCTAAACATTTAATTTTAAATTTTTTTTCACATTAAAAGTTGAAAAAAAAAAATTTGGAACCCCTTCCAACCTTTAACCCTAAACGATTACACTTTTAAACAACCCTAAGACCAAGCTTTTATATATATATATATATATATGAGCCACTCATCCGAGATACCCTATCTCACTAGTAATATCTCCAAGAATATAAATACACACATACATAAAGATTATGGAGTGGTTTTAAAAGACAACAGTTGTTGGTGTTTGGAGTTTAGAGCAAACATTAATTATACACGATGTGGGTTAGAGGTTTTTTTGGGTTGGATAGGATCAAGTTTAAGTATAGTATTAATATATTTTATATTTATTTAAGTTAGGTTTTATTCGGCTCAAAATATGGATTTAAAATTTTATCTAAATTCATTCTATATTTATAAATGGATAACTCAAACTCATTTTAGATCAACTCATATTATATTTTTAATTTTTAAAAAAATATATTTTTTAATTTAATAATTATATATTTTTAATTTATTAAAATTTAATATATAATCAATTTAATATTTTTTTAATATTTACATTATACTATTATATATTACTATAAATTTTATTTTTAAATGTTATAACTTATAAATATATAAAAATAAAAAATATATTATATTAGAAAATTAGAAAATTGAATTGGGCTCCTACTTAAATTATATTTTAAATAGATCTATTTTTTTACCAAAATCTATTTTTCGTATTTAATATTTTTATCTAAATTTATTTAAATTTCGAATAGACATATAGAGGGACAAGTCTAGTAATCAATCACCCATAATATACTATTCCTCAATGAAAGGCTGTAAGAAAATAGCACGCCAGTTGGGCTGTGGTCAATATACAAGGAACCAGTATAGGAATGGGGTATTAGAGTAGTGGACCACGGATCCATTAGGACAGGCCTAAATTGAGTCTAGCACACGATAGCTAAAAGCAGTGTGGTTACGTCATAGTCGATGAGTGGAATTTGGAAGTGGGAACTAGGGTGTACAAAATTCGAGTAAAATTGAAAAATTTTGATTTACTGATTGAATTTGGTTAATCAATCGGTTAACTGAATTTTTTCGATTTAACACAAAAAATTAATAAATAAAATTATAATATATAAATAGGCTCACTATTCACTTAAACCCAATCTAAACCCAAGTATCCAACCCAACCCAACTCAATCATAAAAATTACAAATAATTTAATAAATAAAAATAAAATTCTAAAACTAAAACTAAAACTAAACCCAACTCGGTTATGTAGTGATTCATTTTGGTTAATTCGGGTAATTTGGTTAATTCAGGTAATTTGGTTAATTTAGGTAATTCGGTTAATTTTTAACCAAAAATAAAAAAACATATAATTTTCGGTTAACCGACCGAATTAACCGAAAATATTTTGGTTCGGTTAATTTTTTTGAAAAAATTTTCAGTTCGGTTAACGGTTAAAAATTTTGAAAGATCAGCTAATTTGGTTAATGTTATTTCGGGTCAGTTAACCGACTGAACACCCCTACTGGGGATTGAGAACCCTTTCAGTTTCTTAACTTTTGGTTCATGGAACAGAAGACAAGGTGACCAAATTTTAATTTTAAAATATATTTTAAATTTAAATTTATTTTATTATCTATTTTAAATTTGTTGAGTTATTAATTATTTTGTGCATAGTATGAGATGGCATTATTGTTTAATTTATGTAATAAATTTTGGGTTCGTATTTAGTATACTAATAATATATATTTTTATTTCATAAGTAGTCTTAAAAATTTGTTATGTATCTCTTTTTTTTTAAATATTTACTTTTTTTAGTATTTTACTATACCCTTATCCTTATAGGACACATGTCAACCCACTGGCGGAGTCAAGGGAGGCTGACAGAGGCCCCGACTCCCTTAAAATGAAAACTTTTCTATTTAGGCACTTTATAACTTATAAAATTTTAAATTAGTAATGATAAAATTATTTTTTGGTCCTCAAAAAAATAATAAAAATTTGATTTAATCCTTTAAAAATTATAAAGATATAGACTATTAAAATGGTGAAATTACATTTTTATTATCGTAAAAATATACATTTTAATTCACCCCCCCCAAAAAAAGTTTCTGGCTCCGTCACTATGTCAACCCTTTGACTCTACTTGTGGAGTCTAAAAACTCCACTATTAGTGTATCAGATACTATTCCGTAAAGGTTTTGCTTGTTTATTTTGAGTTTGCGAAGCTTGTTAAACAAAATTTATATAATTTATGATCATTTTTTTTTTGGTGTCGTAAATTTTATTTAGAGTGAGATTTGAATTTATGCCACCAACATTTTTAAATATTTTATTTACCACTTTAACTAAAGCTTTAATATTTATGAATATTTTCTATTTGAGATTTATTTAGTCTTATTATTTTATATTTTTAAATATTTTATGGGGGAGGGATCCACATACATAGGTGTAAAGCTAACATTTTTGTAAATTTTTATACGATTAATATTTTAACAATCGAACTATCATGTTTCATGCTACATTCATATTGATCATTTATGTTAAGTTTAGTGTAAATAAAAATTTTCTAACTATTTGCTTTATGTAAAAGAACTTTCAATTGTAAAATATATATTAATATAGACAATCTTTTAGATCGACATGATAAAGATATTGAACTGGCTCAAAATTTTACATGCATGACAAGTACAAATATCTTGATAGATTCAACGGTTGGATTGTTAAAATATTGATTATATAAAAAGTTAGAAAATAGTGTAAAACCATTTTAATTTTACACCGATGAAAATGGATCATTCTCTATTCTTATATACATATATAAAATATTTTTAAAAATACAAATAAATTCGAATTAATATATCAAAATAAATCAATACTGATACGTATCAATACTAATAAAAGACAATACTTGACATGTACAATATTAACTACCTTTTTAGGTATGAGTAAGATTAATTTTGGTTCTTTTGATCATTAGTTTCAATTTTCAAGTATGCTCTTAAAGGGAAAGGAAACAAAAACCTAGGAAATGCCTACTGAAAAAATTAGGTAAGTTAGATTAGATATGTTAGATGAACAGTCAAAATTATTTTGTTATTTATATATAAGAAATAACAATAAATTTAGCACTTAATCTTAGATATTTATTCCATTTGATCTTTACTATAATCTTTTATTGGAAATAAATTAGAAATCTTTTAAACTAATAAGACTATAGGGTTAAAATGATCTTAATAAAAAAATTTCAAAAATTGATTAAACTCTTTTAAAAAATTATTAAAAAATCATAAAATTTATAGAAAATAATTTTAAAATTTTAAAATTTTTTATTAAAAATAACAATACTATCCCAGTAAAATTGAATTTTTAAAGAAAAAAAATTGGGATTAGATTTCGAAAATCTAATAGATCAAAAAATTTTATAATCCCAAATTTTAATTTTTTTTGAAATTTTTTGAATTTTTTTTTATAATTTTATGATTTTTTAATTTTTAAAATTTAAAAGATCTTAATTGATTTTTTTAATAATTTTTAAAATTTGACCCTTTAGCCTTATTAGTTTCAAAATTTTCTAATTTACTTCAAATAAAAGATCATAGTAGGGATCAAATTGAATAAATGTGTAGGGTTAAGTGCTAAATTTGTTATTATCCCTTACATATAAACACCAACACAAATAGTTAATGATGCAATTTTAACTGTGTGGCTATTTTGTCCACATATCTAAACGGAGTTTAATTTGCTCATTTTTTTCAGTGAAGTTGCTAAAATGTAATTCAAAATTAATACATGTGATTTTATGATAAAATAAGTGGGGGCAGAGACTATTCTAATAAAGTCTTTTACTTGGTCGATTTTCTTTGTTTCACAGCGAATAGGTTGAACTAATAGTCCTTAACGAGACTCATAGCTTATGATCTAATAAGTGAAGTGTGTTGTGACACTTTTGATGAGCTCCCTTATTCAAGTAGAGTAGTTAGAGGTTGCTTTTTAACGACTGACTGGTAGAATTCGAGAGTACTTATCATTTATAGGATGTAGCACATGACCCTTTAATGCATTGCATTCTAGAAATTAGAATGACTTTGTGTTACGAAAATATTACTTCATGTATTACTTTCGTTTCAAAAGTTCAACTTGTAAACCACCTAGTGATATATCCAAATATAATTTCAAGTTTTTTTAAATAAGCGGGGGATTGTTGTATATAACTTATAATCATATATATTTTATTATATTATATATATTATATAAAGTATTTTCAAATAAAATATACACTGCTATTTTTATTATTTATAATATATATATATATAACAATCATATATAATGAAAAAAGAAAGAAAGAATGTAATATAAAATTGAAAAGATGTGTCTATGTGTAAATTTACATAACTTTTCATAAACTTTTCTAGAAGGAAAGATTATGTTTTTTTTTTTTTTTTTCAAATAGGCACATAGATATATTTTGACACTTTATATATAGACAACAAAAAATGAGAATTAAAATACGGAATTGAATTTTAAGAGAAGAACACTGTTGAATTATTTTTTTGTGCCTCTGGTTCTTCCATTCGAATCAACACATTGTATATTAAAAATATTATTTTTTGATCGTTCTGCATAAAAAAAAAATCTTGAAAAAATATCTATTTCTGATTCTGACCACTTTTACCTATAACCAGCTGATGCTGCTGTTTATTATCGCCTTTGATAGAGCGGTGGAGAGTCACAGCCGCCTCCCACTTTCTATGGTCATAGGGAGCTGACAAGTGAGTTTGTTGAGCGCGGCCTGCACTCTTTCTGCACTCACTGTTTTACTTATACTCTTCAGCTTTATTTATTTTAGGCTAATTATTTCGTTTATTCAAAGAAGCAGCGATTCGGCTTAAAAAGTGCACAAGCACTTAGGGTAGAAAAATCAAACCGGAATCATCTTTCTATCTAAAAAACATACATACTTGTTATATGAAAAAATGATTGTATAAAATTGTGATTCTATGTCATCTTTATCCCTTTCCTTTTTGATTTTTATTTTTTTTTAGTTGGAATTGATTTTTTTTAAGAGGGAAAAGCTAAAAATCAGGAAGAAATATCTTATTTATCATTCTCTTATTGAAAAAGGATAAGAATGACGTGTAATAACAGTTTTATACAATCCCTTCATATGATCCATGATCACCACCTGCAAAAAATGGTGTTTAATCTAGCCAGCTAGCTAGAGGGTACTTGCCTTTGCACGTACGTACGTAGGATTATGTAGTGCAAAAGATAGTATTAATCTAAGATTTATGTGTTCATATACGGCTAATGAATTGTGCGATGTGACCTCTATCATTAAAATTTTAAACAATGTGTGAGAGTGTGGCTTACTGTGAATATAGTATATTAAGGTATTGGTTGTATGGATAGGAAATATAAGAAATACACTTGTTGTTTGATGGATTGGTTGGAGATGGGAGCAAATGGCACATGTAGTAATACTCAAGCTCAGTTCCGTAGGAGGTGAGAGGGTCAACTCCAAAGAAAGAAGAGTAGGCAACATATGTATAAAGGGGCAGGGGTCCCTCCACCACAGAAAACGATCGGTCTGCAGGCCTCCGTCTGTTGTTTTGTGGATTCACCTCCCCCCCTACCAAAGTCTTCACTCTACCCTACCACCCATGATTTTCTACACAAAATACAAATTTATTCTATAAGTAATAGTACTGCCACATAACATATATATTAAAACGTAATCGTTACATAATAATTATTTCATCACTTTAGAGATAATATTATTGAAAAAAATAGTTACAAAAGAATAAGTTTTACGCCGATATATGTAGACGTTTCTTCTATATTGTTTTTATGCTAGGGTTTTTCATCACACAACTCAAACTCTCCCGTGATAATAACACCACAATCATATCCGTCCACTGCAATTTAGAACTGAAGAGTGCAGCGAATATATACAGATCGCAATCCGCACGCAAAGAATGGATGAATGGACGGAGGAGGTTTAAAGGTTGTTGGGTTGGAGTTAACTCTTTTTGAACTTGGAATTTGGGTCATGGATTTGGATTGCTAATTATATTGCTAGCACCGGTAGTCTTTATTCACGTGTATGTTAATTGAATCAATTGTGCCAAGTGGCGGCTTCCATTTAGCTTGTCTTTTTCTTAAAATACATGAGGAGGGCACGGGCGCAATGTCCGACGTGGAGTTTAACGGCGTCGTAAGGTACACCAACCTTATGTTAATGACGGCGTTAGGTGTAACGTGAGCATAAAGGAGCACATCAGGACATGCATCATCAGACGTGGAAGGTCTTGAACCTGAAAACCACATGTAATGACAGCTTGGGTTTAGGCAGAAGTAGAAGAAAGTGTGTCAGATGCCGAAAAGAACGTGATATTCACACGCGTGGAAAAAGGGAAACCCCCCACAGTTCAATGTCCAAACTCTCCTCCACTACTACCACTCCACTCCACTTCCATTAATTAATTTAAAGAAAAGAAAATATATTTTTACAAATTAATCCTCCTTACCGTCCTCCATTTCCACTTAATTTTCCTTTTAGAGTTGAAAACATGAGAATATTATTGCTATCCCTCCTATCCCAAGTCCGATTAGTTTTTGTTAGTTAATTACTAGTGGTGAGCATATATATATATATATATATATCATAATCATAATAATAATAAAACGAAAGATAACACCAAAAACAAAAGTGCTTATGTTTAAAATTCGTAAAAACAATTGTGTAATAAGAGTAACTTGTGTCTGGTGGAGGTTGAAACTGGACAGAACAACAAAAGTTTGTCTAAAAAAAAATGTCATGGTCTAAGGTTTTGATAATGCCTCCACGAAGCTGCAATTTATGTTATAGCAGGTTTTCAGCATATATTCCGGTTTTAGGAAACGGCATTGTCCCGTCATGCCCCATTCTTAAACTTAGGCTTAACATTAACATTAAAATCAACAGTAACATATTTGTTTAGATTCAATCACCGCAATAGTGAAATATCATAAAATTCAAAAAATTATAATTAAGGATATTAAATTGAAATATGTGTATGATTACAAGAAAAAATTTTAAATTGGTTGAAATTATATTTATAATATTTATGTTAAATAATTTTTAAAAATTACACTTGTATTAAAAAATTAACTTAAAAAGAATTGTTAAAAATTGAGTAATATTATTTCTTTTATTTATATATTTTTGGTTTACACAAATTATATTATTTTAAATAATATTTAAAAATATATTTATTTTTAATATAATAAAATTAATAATTAAATTAAAAAAAAAAGAGTTGATGGGGGTAAAAGGGGGATTACGCCCTTTCATTGGAGGCTATTGCACCTAATGTCTCAATCAGAAATTTGTACTCTAGGAAGTGAGTTTCCTCCACTGAAGACATATTAAAGGCATTTCCACAAGAGGTGTAATGAGATTGAAAAGAAATACCCTCTAGCTGTATTGACCCTTCTGTGCATCTAAAGAAACCTTTATGTACCACGACTTAGATGCTAATGCCACACAACATAAATAACGAGAGAAATTTTTTTATACGATATCTAATATTATTTATACCTTTTTTCGATCCTTAAATAAAAGGATAATGTGTTTCACCACACTCAAATTTATGTCCTTTTACATTGATAACAATATTAATATCAATAGACTTAAGACTCAATCAATAGAAATGAGAGTACTTTTATAAAGTTACTTTAGTTATTTAGATTATTTTTTTAAAATCATTGTTTGCAATATTTTAAATTTTTGTCTAGATTAATTAATAATAATAAAATAGATGTGTCAAAATCTAGTAATTTTTAATAATATAAAGGTAAATTATACTAGTAGTTACTCAACTATTAGTTAATATTTTTTGACTACTCAACTATAAAAAATTACAAAATGGTCACCTAATTATTTAATTTTGTCTTTTCTGGTTACCAGCTAACTAATGGTGACAACTTTAAAAATTGGCATAAATAATGTCAATTTAGTCTTGATTCTAAAAAGAATTTAACATTCAACATTTACACGTTGTGTAAATTTGGTCTTTTTTTTGAAGTTTTTTTTTTCTATGACATTGAGGGTTAATTTTAAAAAAATGAGAAAAGATGAAAATTATTATTTTGGATTTTTTGGGTGTTTTTATTTTTTTATATATTTCTAATTATTTTTAGCTTTTTAGGTGAAAGAATCACAAGGAAAAGCAAAGATGCAAAAAAGACCAAATTACACAATGTATAAATATTGAGGGTTAAATTTTTTAGAATTAAAATTAAATTGATGTAATGTATAAATTATGAGGTTTAAAGTTGGTATTATATATGTCAATTTAAAAGCTATCACAGTCAGTCACCTAGTAACCAAAAAAGATAAATTAAATAGTTAAGTAACTATTTTGTAACTTTTTATAATTAAGTGACAAAAAAATAACTAATAATTCAGTTATCATAATATATTCAAATTATTAAATGTGTTTGATATCAAAGTAAATAATATGACCCAATTAATGAAAAATATATTTTAATTTTGTGAAATATTATTAAACCCAATCAAAATTACAAAAAGCAAATAATTAAGTAATCTTAAGCAAAGCTTTTTGGTTTTTTTTCTTTTTTTATATATTTACATAGAATTAATATTATGTTTACGGACAAGATTTAATATATGACACATATCTATTTTAATTTATTTTCAATTTTTAAAATATTTTTTAAAACACATTACAACATTTCACCTTGAAGGTTTTTAATTTCTCTGCACGAAATAAATTTTTTTTTACATAACTTTTAATAAAAAGTTTTGTACTACTAAACTAGAACATGTATATTAAACGTAATTATATATCTAATTATTTTATTATTTAATAGAATAATTTTATTTTATGTGATTAATTTAAGTAATAGTGATTACCACATTTTATATCCATTTCAATAGAATAATATTATTACTATTCCTCCTATTCGTATTAGTTTTTGTTAGATAATTACAAGTAGTCAGAATATTCATAGAATAATTACAATAATAAACAATTAAACACTTTTAAAAAATAAACCAAAACAACGACATAAACGAAAACAAGTGTGCTTATGTGTAAGATTCGTACAGACAGTTAAGAAAGAAGGGTAACTTGTGTCTTCACTGTCTGGTGGAGGCGGAAACTGCACAGTACAACAGAAGTTGCTGATTGTCTAATAATAATAATAATAATGTGATTGGTTAGTTGGTACTTAAGGTTTCGATGATGCCCTCGGAGATGCAAATTATGTTGGAATGTTTTTAAAATATATATAGTATTTTAACAGTTACAAATAAAAAGTTATAAGTAATTAAAAGTTATATTATCCATTTAGGTAGTTATGTCTCTTATAAATAGAAGTGAAGTTTCATTTGCATGACAACTTATAACACATAAAAATAAATTTATTTTTGATCTCCCACCATCCTTTATATTCTTAGATTATTCTATAAAGAATTATTGCATAAATTCTTTATAGAAATTGATACCATTGCTATGCTTCGCTTAATGCTCAGTGGACTATTTTTGTCAGTATAAAAGTTAGACAGTCTTTGGGCTTCATTAGATCCTCATGGTTCATTTGCTAGTAACTTTTTTGCACACTATAATATAAATGAGGGCGAATGTAACCTTAAAGAAAGTGGCATTGATACATGCTTTGAATCCCTCGTTAATTTCTAATAAGTTATTTTTATCCCCACTAACCAACAATTTTAAGGTTCTATTTTCGCAATTTATGAGAAATTAAAGAAGGCTTGTCTGTTCACCACACATTCATATGCCACTATAAGCATGGTACTGTGAAGATGGATATCGACAATTGTGGTTGCATGAAGATCAATGATCTTGTCAAATTTTAGTTTAGAAAAATCTTTCTTGCAAGAAAAGGTATGTCAAATTTTTTTGTTTTACTTTTATTGCATAATTAGATTTCAATTGTTATGTATTTATTGAATTGCATTATGCAAAAGATGTGACATATCTCATGCATCAATTATTTGACAAAAAGAACCTCAAATGTTAGTTCATTGTATGCATGACTTTTTGAGATGCGTGATTATAATTTATATAAAATTATATCATGTATAATATATATCGTGCAAGAAAGAAAGAAAGAAGGTGGAATGAAAATGCACATGGGAAAGGGTTTATTAATGAATCAAAAAGTTACTTTCATTTTGAATGGTGATGACATTGTTCAAAAATTAGTTGAACATGCTTTTATTCAATAGAAATATTATGACCATTCGGGTGAGCCTTCCCAAATCGAAAAGTTGCGTCATTAGGTCTAACGAATACTTTTAAAATGTTAGATGAATGGTTTCTTAAAACCAAAAAGTGAAACTTAAAAAGTGATGTCTTTTTAAGGAATAACTTAGGCACTTATCAATGCTTTATAAATAGAAATAAGTTAGGAGAATTGAAATATAACTCGTTCTATCTAATTATCTAATTTGTGAGTGAAACTATTATTATTTCTTCTTCTTGATATATATTTAACTTGAGATACAGCATTTGGATAATATTGACGAGACATTATTTTCATTGCTAAAAATGAAAGTTTATAAATGATCATATAATATAAATAATTTTGACTGTTATTTTTGTTAAATAACCTTAAGCTAAATGGGTTATATATATATATATATATGATTGCACATTTTTTTATTCTATGTTATAAAGTTTGGACTCATATGCATATGTATGATTAAATTTTTCTAGTCAAGGTAAATAGTAGAAAACATTAGTTGATATCATAAAATCATTATTTGGGTATGTAATCTTTTAGTGGAAATGTGAACGTCATAATCATATTTGAAAATGAGATCATGTTGTGCATGTTTATAATGATGCAATTGGTATTTATTTATTGCTTGGATATAATCTACAAACCTATGGTTCTATAAATTTTTTAGATGTAAATTTTAAATTTACTTTAGAAACCATTAATCCAAGATCTCGTGAGTATGAAAATAACAATATGAATGTTATTTGACCCATTTAGGTGATGGACATTGTTTTGATCATAGTCAGAAAATAATTGATAATGTCTATGGTGAAGGGTGAATAAATGTGTGGTTTTATAGTCACTTGATTGGGCAATTGATTGTCCTTTAATATGATTATATATGCTACACCCTTGTGTTAGGATCGTCCCGATTAAGCAACGAACAAGTAAAAATAGTAGAAGAAATTGAGAAATTGAACACACAAATTTAACGTGGAAACACTCCTCCAAAGAGGATAAAAAACCACGGGCAAAGAAAATTTTACTATAATGGCAACAGAATGAATAGTACAAAAGATGGAGATAAAAACTAAACCCCGAAAACCCGAAAATAAAGAACCCTCAAAACGTAAATACAAAATTCTCTAAATGTGTTATGAGTTCTAATCTCTAATGGGTGTATTTTCTAAGGTTGTAAAAGAGCCTATTTATAGGCTAAATCCATAGGTCAAATAATGATAAAATAATCTAAACTAATCAGTGTTTGATTGAAACAAATAAACAGAGTTTAACTAGGAGATTACTTCTTGAATTTGACTAAAATAGGAGTCATAATTAACAAATCTCCACCTTTACTCATATTTCCACAATGCCATCTTTGCCAAAGCCCGCCACGAGCCTATCTTGAACCATGCAGGGAATTAACTGAGTCGATTCTATGCTTAGAAGCTGGAAGACTTCTAGCCTTCGACTTGTACACTGCCAAATCAAAACTAACCCGGGTTTGATTTTCACGAACACAGGGCCCTAACTTTTCAAAACCTGCATCCAAAAGAGAACCTCTCTTTAACGAAACGGTCATACCTTTTTTCCCTCCTATGACCAAGTTGCCTCCGCTCTAAATGAGTTGACTTCGACTCTGAAACAGACGAGGGACGTCTGATTTCACCGGTTACTGTAGAACCTTCCAGAACATAAAGACTGCCAGTTCTTTTACCTTTTAACAAAACGAAAGCTCCACGAGGTACTTTAATGCCGCTCGACTTGATGTTGATTCTGCATCCTTTCAAGTCTAAAATACTCAAGGAGATGAGATTCTTTCGTAAATCAGGTACATACCTGACATCTGATAGTGTCCTAATTGTTCCATCGTGTATCCTAATTTTAACAGTACCAATTCCAATTACCTTACTAGATGAATCGTTTCCCATGCACACAACTCCACCTTCAATCGAATCGTATGTAGAGAACCATTCTCTATTGGGACACATGTGGAAAGAACATCCTCGAATCTAGGATCCACTCGGACGTGAGCTTGGAGTTATCACTCGTTGACACTAACAAGAAATCATCACCGCTTTCATCGGCCAAATTAGCACCAACTACATCTTCCTCGTTACTCTCAAGCCAGCCTTTCTTTTCTTTTGCGCTTTATAACAATCGCTTTGGCGTGACCTAACTTTTTACAATAGCGACACCTTTTGTCTCGTTTACGTGATGCTATTAAAACGGAAGCTTGCCTATCTCGCCTTGCTATCCAAATGAAGCTCATTGTCGAGTTTGTCTCTACTCAACAAATTTCCCTTCACATCTTCGAACGAGAGTTTGTCTCTGCCAAAAATCGTGGTCTCCCGAAAGACTTGTATGAAGGGGTAAAGAGCACAATAATAGCATAGCTTTGATCTTCATCGTCAATATGAACCTCAACATTCTTTAAATCATTTAAAAGAGTAATGAATTGACTGATGTGATCTCTAAGAAGCTCACATTCGTTCATGCGAAACGTAAATAGACGTTGTTTCAACACTAAACGGTTAGCCAGAGACTTAGTCGCATAAAGAGTTTCTAACCTTTTCCATAAGGCAGATGAGGTCTTCTCCATCAATACCTCCCGCAATACCGTATTCGCGAGGCACAACCGGATTGCGCACAAAAAGCCTTTTCATCAAGCTCTTCCCATTCTGCTTTATTTAGATTCTCGTGCTTTTTCCCAAGAACAACCTTTTTCAAACTGGATTGAACTAGAATTGCCATCATCCGAACTTGCCATAGATTGAAATTTGTCTCACCATCGAACTTCTCAACTTCAAACCTTGTTGCTGCCATATCTGAATGGGCTGATCTATGAAAATTGAACTAGCTCTGATACCACTTGTTAGGATCGTCCCGATTAAGCAACGAACAAGTAAAAATAGTAGAAGAAATTGAAAAATTGAACACACAAATTTAACGTGGAAAAACTCCTCCAAAGAGGATAAAAAACCACGGGCAAAGATAATTTTACTATAATGGCAACAGAATGAAGAGTACAAAAGATGGAGATAAAAACTAAACCCCGAAAACCCGAAAATAAAGAACCCTCAAAACGTAAACACAAAATTCTCTAAATGTGTTATGAGTTCTAATCTCTAATGGGTGTATTTTCTAAGGTTGTAAAAGAGCCTATTTATAGGCTAAAGCCATAGGTCAAATAATAATAAAATAATCTAAACTAAACAGTGTTTGATTGAAACAAATAAACAGAGTTTAACTAGGAGATTACTTCTTGAATTTGACTAAAATAGGAGTCATAATTAACACCTTGTATATATATGGAAACTTGGTGAAAAAGACATGATGTATGGTTTCATATATTTGGTGTTTGTGAAATTAATTTCTTGGATATCAAGAAATAAACAAAGTAACCAAATATGAATTTGTCATGACAAGAAAAAAAATAAAGTGATCACTGTAATTTGATAATAGTAGAAAAAATATCCTTGATATCATTCTTTTTATGAAATGATAGATAATTGAACATTTCACCATGTGGTATAGATAGTTAACATAGTTATGTTGAAAATCTAGAAATTTAGGGATGATGTACAAGCCTATAATATTTGAGTCACCCATAATGGAAACTCAACGCTTGGTATAACGTCAAGTATTGAGTTCAATGAGACAAAGTACATCATCAGTATGTGACCGCTAACACTATAAAATAATATATAATATATCATCCCAAGGTAAAAAGTGTTAGGTACCCATAATAATAAGGGCAATGGTGAGTATTATACTCTTAATAGATCCATAACATAAATATGTTAGAGTGTTAAAATTACGAGAACACTTTTGATGAGATCTACCTATGTAAATAGAAGTGTGATCACTTTTAAGAGCTCAAGGGTTTGGCTCTAACAACACTTATGAAAAGAGGTTACAGACACATGGTCATAATAATGTCATTGTATACTGTGCATTAACTGGTGTTGAAATTATTGTGTGAGATGTGTTCGATTAATCAAATGGAATAGTTAGTTCAAAGCATAGTCGACCATGCAATTTCTATTAACTTAAACATGTTTTCACTAAGTGAAGGTTCAATAGTAAAACACATTCATTTATGTAATTGATTTCCAAGATTATCAAAATATAGAATATTTTGAAAATGTGAGGATTGTTGAAACATTTTCAAAATATATATAGTTTTCCAATAGTTGCAAATGAAAAGTTATAAATAACCAAAAGTTATGTTACTTGGTTATTAACAAATAGTCATAATTATTCAATAGATATCTATTGAATAATTATGTTTATTGCTTAAGATATGACTATCCATTTGGGTAGTTATGTCCCTATGAAGAAACATGAAGCCTCATACATATAGAAGTGAAGTTTCATTTGCATGATAACTCAAAAAACATAATCCTTGCTATGCTCCGCTCAGTGCTCAGTGGACTGCTTCCGTAAGTGTAAAATGTAGACAATCATTGAGCTTCATTGTATCCTTAGGGTTCATTTTCCAGGAACTCTTTTGCACACCATAGTATAGGTAGGGGCGAATAGAACCTTCACCATAATATAGGTAAGGGCGAATAGAACCTTGCATTGAAGCTTTCGTTAATTTTTTATAAGTTTATTCTTATCTCCATGCACCAATAAATTATAGTGTCTTCAATTGTTGTAAAGTGTTTTTGAAAAGTATTATTAAAAAAAAAATACTTAACAAAGTTTTCATCATATAATCCGATTTTTGAATTCGACATTTTAATATAAAAGGTTATTAACTCCACAACTAATCTATAATTTTATCATTTTTAAAAAAAATTTAAGTTCCATCTTAAATGTCAAGTATTTTTCTCCAAATTTAAATGTCATAAAACAAAACCAGCATGAAAAATATATGTTGGAAAAAAAACATTATAAAATAATACATTTAGGACGTGGGTAAAAATAAATATGTAATAAAATTATTAAAAATTTATATAAAAAACAAATGTGAGTTTAGTTTTTTTTTTAAATGTGGGTTTAATTGAAATGGCAAATTTGAGATAATTAAAATTATAATCTTTAGGTTTAAATTTTATGATTTTTTTATTAAAATGTAAAAGACATAATTACCCTTAAAATAATATTTTTTATTTTATAAAGTGAAGGGATATTTAATATTTTATTAATTGAGTTGAGATTCTATTGATGTGTAACACTAACTTAGTCAACTTAGATAAATTTTATCCTTGAACCCTAAGCTAAACTCATTTTGTGAAATCTTAGTAAATCCAATCAAAATTAAAAAATATGTATATATATATATATATATATATTTATGACTTTTTATATCTATACTATTATTTAAATCCCTACTTGAGTTGATGTCACAGATCATCCAGATATCAACTTGGTTAGAAAAATTATTAAAATGTCCTTTCGTTGTATCATATTATTGTCATTTTTCCTAAATTGATATTGAGTTGACTTGTGATATCAATTCAATCAATGACGCTATTAATATATATACAAACAATTTAGGGGAAATTTTTGTAGTAATATTGAAATGCATAAAAACATTAAAATAAAACATTGATTAAAGCAGTAAAGAAAATATTTTATAAATGTTGGTGGCATGAGTTTAAATGTCAACATTTGAAAATTATTATTATTATTTTAATAATAAAAAGCAAAAGCACCATCATAATAATACAACTTATTTGAAATACGTAAAGTTATTTTAATAAATTCTTTAATTGAATTGGCTCGTAACATCAATTTAATTACATATTAAATTAATGATATAAATATTTATTAGAATCATCTTTACTCTACTTTTAACTCTCCATCAAGTAATCGGTCGAAGTATATTTTTTTTTTTTTCAAAATTTGGATTTTCCTACCAACCAAACAAATGAAAAGAGTTTTCTTTTTCTACTCATCTCATGAGAGCATGAAGATGAGACAAAAACAACCAAATCAACAATGTAAACACAAATAAATGCAATAGAAATGAAATTTAAAATTTTGACATATTTGTTAATTCACTCTTATTTCGATTAGTATCAATCTTGTTATGAGTGTAGGAAAACGTAAGTTTAAGTGCACTAAAACACATTATTTTTTTATTTTAAGGATTGGAGAGAACCTATGTATAGTTTTAGTTATTAACTTTAAAAAAATTAATATCTTCAAATCAAAATTTTGTCTATTTTTTTTACTTTTAAATGTTTTTTCTTGTAGTTGTGGTATGGCAATGGCAAAGAAAAGTCTCCTCCCTTTTTTTTTCTTGTTTTTGATCTCTTTCCATTTTTGTTCTACCCAGCCACTTTGACCAAACAAATTGATTCCTTTCCTTTTCTTTTATTTTTTCCAACTTCACTAAAGATGAATGAAAAAGTATATATTTTTCTTTTCATTTGTTGATCTTTCATACCAACTTATAAAAACATAAAACAAATTTTTCATTTTTTCATTTTATAATTTATTCTCGATATTAGTACATCCTCTATCCCCATCTTTACGTTATTATATATAGTCAGGGCCGAGCAAAAAAAAAAAAAAACTGAACAACCAAAAATTTACTTGAACCAAAGTGTTTAGATGGTTTATAGAATGTAAGTTTAAAAACTGTTGTTACTAAAAATAAAATTGAATTCCATTGTTTATTTAATATATAATTAATTTTAACTTTTATGATATAAAAATAAATATTTTATATTAAAATCGTCCAAAAAAATTTAAAAGCTCTTCAAAAATTATTATTTTTGGAGATATTTATAAAAAGAAAAATTTAGTAATCTTGTCAAATAATATTCAAAACCATAAAATAAAATTTAATTTATCAAAATAAGTCTAAAAATTTATATATCTAAACCAATAAGTATTGAACGCATTGATAAGTTTATCGGTGAGACACATTACATTCTCAAGAAAAAAATATAATTTGAACATTAAAAATAACATTGGTGGAAGGAAAATTAATATTTTTAATCGTGCACATAGATATTTTTTTAATATTTTAATATATTCGTAAAAATAAAAATAAAAATAAAAGAATAAAAAAGGTTGATTTGAAAGAGGAGGGGTACTTGGGGGTTATTTGTGTCAAAGCAGATATGATCTGATTTAGGTTCCCGTGTCCCCACAAAACATCTTGCGTTTATTATACAATTATAACAACGCTGTTTACCGTCACTTTTTCACAACATAAAAGGCCAAAGATTTTAGAGTTGGGACGGACTTAAGCTTCACTCCCCTTCTTAAGCCACACAGATAAGACTATTCTCAATCATTTACTACACTCTCTGTCTCAATGGCCACCAAGACCCATACGGATCCAGAGAAACCAAATGCCGCGGGCACCGCCGAGAACGAAGACACGAGTCCGGTGGAGGAGGTTGTCTTGGTGGTGCCGGAAACCGACGACCCTACTCTCCCTGTCCTGACCTTTCGTGCCTGGTTCCTCGGTTTGGTATCCTGTGTGCTCTTAATCTTTCTCAACACTTTCTTCACTTACCGTACGCAGCCGCTCACCATCTCCGCTATCCTCATGCAAATCTCGGTCTTGCCCATTGGCAAGTTCATGGCCAGGACTCTACCAACCACCCAGTACAGCCTTCTCGGGTGGCACTTCAGCTTAAATCCTGGGCCGTTCAACATCAAGGAGCATGTCATCATCACCATCTTCGCCAATTGCGGGGTGTCTTTTGGTGGGGGTGATGCTTATTCCATTGGTGCCATAACTGTCATGAAGGCTTACTATAAACAGAGCTTGAATTTCCTCTGCGGCGTCCTTATTGTCTTGACTACCCAGGTTTTTCATTTAACACTTTCTTTCTGCTCCTACTTTTTATTTATTTATTTTATTGTTAAAGCTTGTCCCTTTATTTTAATTGAACCTCGGGTCTTCTCACTTTCTTTTCTAGTTATTTAAAATTAATTTTGTTAACTGAATCTTTGACTGTTTGACAGTGATAAAAGGTTATCTGAAATATGATCGAAAGCTGAAATTAGAATTAATACCACTCTTAAAAGTTGGTGCCATTTATAACTTTTTGTGTGGGGGAGTTAAATTGCAGGGATTTTGAGTTTCTGTTTGAAGCTTTTTCAACCACTAAAAGCTTAGTGTATGTGGTTCATCTAAAAATAACACCGTCGATGGCGATCTATGCAGATTTTGGGGTATGGATGGGCTGGCATGCTTCGGAGGTACCTGGTTGATCCAGCAGAAATGTGGTGGCCTTCAAACTTGGCTCAGGTTTCTTTATTTAGGTTAGTCTTTCTCCATCACCTTTTTTTTTTTTTTTTTTTTTTTTTTTTTTTTTTTTTGCCTTTCATGATCATCATTTGTGCTTGGTCCATAGGAATTTTCTTGGAAGGGACAAAGAAAAAAAAGTTGTAAGTTTTAGATTCTTAAAGACTTTTCGTCCACAGGGTCCCACGATAACAGACACAAACCTCTCTCCTTTTTCACATTAGAAACCTCAATTGTTTGACTTAAACTTGGAAGACTTAATTACTTAAAATTTTGGCTAGACCTTGATTGAGCAATGAAAGATAATGATGAGACATATATGTGTGGAATGGTATAATAATACCAAGTATTGCCAACTGGATGCTACAGGATTTGTTTGTATTGTGATTTAAGATTTTGCATTTGATTATATTCCGAAGATGATGGATACGTGATACCTTAGCCTAGTTTTATTTTTATTTGATGTCCATCCATATAAATTCGATTATCACTAACAGTTTTGTGTATTCTTTGATTCTCAGAGCACTCCATGAAAAGGACTCTAAAAATAAAGGATTGACTCGAATGCAATTTTTTCTAGCTGTAATGGTGGCAAGCTTTGCATATTATGCTCTGCCGGGCTATTTATTCCCAATCTTGACATTCTTCTCATGGGTTTGTTGGGCGTGGCCACATAGCATCACAGCACAGCAAATCGGGTCTGGATACCATGGACTTGGTATTGGTGCATTCACCCTTGACTGGGCTGGGATCTCAGCTTACCATGGCAGTCCACTGGTTACCCCTTGGTCCTCCATTGTCAACGTAGGGATAGGCTTTGTCATGTTCGTCTACATCATTATCCCTCTTTGTTATTGGAAGTTTAACACCTTCGATGCTCGAAAATTCCCGATATTCTCTAATCAGCTCTTTACTCACAGTGGCCATAAATATGATACAACTAAGATCTTGACACCGCAGTATGATCTGAATATTTCTGCATATAACAGTTATAGCAAGCTCTACCTTAGCCCACTTTTTGCCTTATCTATTGGATCAGGATTCGCTAGGTTCACAGCAACCCTCACTCATGTGGCATTGTTTAATGGCAGGTATACTTTATGTTACTGTTTTAAGACACTTTTTTTTTTGAGTAATGTCCGTCACATCAAAAAGTCAAATAAACATATTTTGGGTTACTTTTATGCAGTGATATTCTGAAGCAGAGCAGATCAGCAATGAAGAATGTGAAGTTGGACATCCATGCAAAGCTGATGAAAAAATACAAACAAGTTCCTGAATGGTGGTTTTACATTTTATTAATCGGAAGTATCGTTCTGTCACTTATGATGTCCTTTGTATATAAGAAGGAGGTACAGCTGCCATGGTGGGGTATGCTCCTTGCCTTTGCTTTGGCCTGGATTGTCACCCTTCCTATTGGAGTCATTCAGGCAACTACGAACCAGGTAAAGTACGATGTGACTTACCTGCATGCCATGGTGACTTGATTACCTGGTTTCTAACAACATTTCTACTTGTGGAACTTTGCAGCAACCTGGATATGACATTATAGCCCAGTTCATAATTGGTTATATCTTGCCCGGAAAGCCCATTGCAAACCTGCTTTTCAAGATATATGGGCGGATCAGCACCATCCATGCTCTTTCTTTCTTGTCTGATCTCAAACTTGGGCACTACATGAAAATCCCACCACGTTGCATGTACACAGCTCAGGTACTTTCTGCCTATGTGCTTTTAGTTATAAAGATCTTAGATAACTTTTGAAACATTAATTAAGAATAGTTGTTTTTATGTATCCCAGCTTGTGGGAACTGTAGTTGCAGGTATCGTCAACCTTGGAGTTGCATGGTGGATGTTAGATGACATTGACAACATCTGTGATGTTGAAGGAAATCATCCTGATAGCCCATGGACTTGCCCTAAATACAGGGTCACCTTCGACGCATCTGTTATCTGGGGCTTAATCGGACCAAGGAGACTTTTCGGACCAGGAGGGATGTATCGTAACTTAGTGTGGTTGTTCCTCATTGGAGCGTTCTTGCCTGTTCCTGTTTGGGTTTTGAGCAAAATTTTCCCAGAAAAGAAATGGATCCCCTTGATTAACATACCGGTCATATCTTATGGTTTTGCCGGAATGCCACCCGCAACTCCCACCAACATTGCAAGTTGGCTCATCACTGGAACCATCTTCAACTATTTTGTGTTCAAGTACCACAAGCGGTGGTGGCAGAAATATAACTATGTTCTATCTGCAGCATTAGATGCTGGAACTGCATTCATGGGTGTTCTACTGTTCTTTGCTTTGCAAAATGAAGGCCATAACCTGAAATGGTGGGGCACTGAAGTCGATCACTGTCCTCTCGCAACCTGTCCGACAGCCCCAGGTATCTCAGTTGACGGATGTCCAGTTTTTAAATAGACCAAATCTACCACACACAACAACTGATGGAAGAGTTGGAAGTCAAAGAAGAAATGGTTTAATTTTGAGACAAGACAATTAAGTCATAGGCGTACCTACGTTGCAGAATCTTATGACAATAATATAATCTATATCTTGTAAAGTAATGCACATACTTTTTACGGATCATCCTCTTGGTCTCATCATTTGAAGAGGAGGTAATTAATGTTTTTCTTTGTGCCAATATATAACTGAAATTTACTTCTTCTTTTTTTCTGATATGGCTGTTGCTTTGCTTGCTAGCCAGCTTGATGTATAATAAGAAGCTAGCATTAAATCCTGCTACCCTCCCAATCTAGAGTTTTGCATAATTGTGCTTTCATTTGCATTTAAAATGTCAGTACCTGTAATGTAGTTGTCAACTAACAGTAGATTATTACCGCAAATTTGCTTCAACACAAAAGAATCTTTATTCAATGATGGCTGACAGGTTGAGAATCAAAGAATTTATTTTATGAATTCTACAAGCAGGCAATTACTGCTTATTGAGGTCATGAATATTGAAGTACATATAGCTCTTTTCGTTGGAGAATGACGATGAGGTTAGCACAGGAGAGAAGCCAGAATAATTGCCATCTTTCTTTGCTAAGCATATGTCAACACTGCATTTTAAGAGCTCATATTTCTGGACAAATGGCTGTGCTGCATATTCTTCAATTGGCATCCACTGCATAAAAGTATAGAGACCCCCACACCCTTAGTTTAAGAGGGAAAAAAAAGATTATAAGTTTTAACTTCATTCACTGTTCTGACGTTGACTAAGAATTACCTTAGCTGCCTCTATCTCAGATTCCTGCTTCTGGATTTCAAAAGAAAGTGGTTCCAACAGGCACAGGAAGAATATATCTGACTTTTCAAAGAATACCTTGTGGCTTTGTCTGTAAATGTTGAAAATGAAATCAATGGGAGAAAGATAAGAATATATATATATATATAGATGTTACTTTGTGGTGCAGAAAGTGCACAGATTTCATACCTGAATGCTAGTACTTGAACAAATTTTGTATCAATCTGAATCAGCAAAACACCCAAGAAATAATTGGTTAAAATCATTTATAAAAAGGTCCCATATTGACAAGGTTCAATAACTTGTGTTACATGTGTTAAGTCTATAAAACTGAATAATTGCTACTTTAACACTTACTGCTGTCTCTTCTTTGACTTCTCTAACTGCAGCTGCACAAAGATCTTCTCCCTAGAGATGAAATTGAAATTATATATAGCTCATGAAGTGTAAATGCATGTCATGGTATTGTATCAAGAATCCCTTGACAGTGACATACTTACCTCATTCACAACACCTGTAGGGAACTTCCACACACCTGTCCCTCGTAATCGTCCGATGTTCTCTTGGACCACTAGAACCTAAGATCAAGACACCCGAATCAAGATTTGTAAAAGGATACAAGCTATGCCAGCTAACATGGAACTGGGAAAGTACCTCTCTGTTTTTATTCATCACAAATGCGCCGATCGCCACGCGGTGCGAAGCGTTTGCCGGAAGAGAGTGTGCGCCTTGAGGCAGCCAATGAACAAGCATTAAATAATTAGGCTCAGCATGGTGATACCAAAATCCTTCCTGAGAATCAATACATATAGTATTAACACGAGGGATTTTCAGTCATACATGTGATTCAATTTGTAAATGACAATAAATCCACCTTGACAGCAGCTTCAACAAGATTGACGTACTGAATAGGCAATTTGATCCACACACCTCTTTTACCCTGCAAAACATGTTAAATGACATGATCCAACAGAAACAAAAGAGAACAGTGCTGTAAATAGTGTAATAAAGGTTAAGAAGAAAACCTGCTGTCGCCACTGTGCCATTGAAGCACTAAGAACAGAAGCAAAGAGGGCAGAGTCCATAGGTTGAGTCACTTCAAGAATTACTCCCCCATACCTATCGTCGATTGCATCAAGAAGTCCTTGTTCTTCATTTTCCTTGACATTCATAGGAGTTGAAGTCTCTGATGCTGACATGGCTATTCCTGAATCTGGTTGCCTGAAAAAAACTCAAAACATAAACAAATTTAATATGTAGATGTAGATTTTGTAATTAATTAACATCAGGCTCAGGGTCATACCTATGGAAGTCGATGGATGGGGCAGAGCTTTAAGAGCAGGAGAACAAACTGGGGTACTGTTGTTTAGGGAAAACGAAAATCCAACAGATTGAAAATAACAATAAATTAATGTTGCAGGGCAGGGTTTGAGATGAGAAGCTTTATTATATATAATGGTGGTCGCAAGCTGCATTTGTTTAGTAAAATTAGTATAACCTAACCAAATACGTAAAATATTATTTATGTTTGTCAGGGTTGGACGTGGTCAACATAGACCCAACTTAGACTTCAACTTTGACTTTCAATGTGAAATGGGTATGCCATGCACATTAGACATGCATGTAGAGGCAAGCATTTGAATTAGTCAGCAAAGCAAAATTACCGGGGCCGAATTCTGAATAGGCGAGGCGACGATAATGCATGCAACATGCCGCCGTGTCCGTCGGTCGATTATTAATTTTAATCTACTTCGGTGATACGCACGGCAATAAATAAACAGTTGCTCTTAATAATATTCTTAAATATTTTCTCTTAAAAAGCTACTATATCACAATATTCGATTATAAGAGTCCTAAATCTTCTAGAGTACTCTCCTAAGAAAATGATTAACCTTATGATAATTGGTCTCCAAAATTATATTAGACATAATTATACCTTAATATTATTCATTGTGGATTATGATTATCTTTTGCCCTACGGCCACACTTGTAAAAGTTCCATCAGTGATCACCATTCAGAATACACACCTGAAGATGGTCGTTCTTCACTCAGTGGACTTTGACAAAAATTATGCTTTGAATTGTATATATTTCATAGCCGATTACTTTTAACCAAACCTAAAAACAAGTAAAAGAATTTCCATGTTGATCCATTTCTCCAGTCCAACCCTCAAGCACTTTTTAGCTTTTCCTTCTAAGAAACACAAAACATAACATCCTAATTTACAGGAATTTGGTAGTAAATTTTACTAGTATACGTCAAGAAAAGATCATGGAGCTTCTCATCTGCTGCCCGGAAGCTTTCCTCAACAAGTGAAAAAATTTGACGGCAAAGAAGAGGCGCTGCCAAACTCATTGCAAAAGTGAGACCCTCTTTCTCTTTGTTTAAGCAGAAGAAACACATGCACATACACAGCAACAATATGCAAGGACTGATAGTTTATTTATGCACATGTAAGTGGAATTCACCTTCTTCTATTCAAAGTAATATTATATTATTGTTAACTAAAAAAGTGAAACTCAATATTAATACAATAGTATTCCTACAACTCAGCTGAGGTTGAACTTCAAACCTAATTATCCACCCAAAATGTGAACTTACCAAACATACACATGCACATACACTATATTATTAACTTTAAACTAACCTAAAAGATAATGCGAGCCAGGTGTGTTACTCTCTTCTTTATATCCTACTATATAACCGGAATGATCGAGTCAAACCACATTCCTCCTCTAGCAACACCAACACCAAAGCATGCTGAATGCTAATTCTGGTTCTGATTGGGAAACAAGAGTTAAGTCGAACAGTGCATAATCAGTATCAGTCATCATCAATTTTGATACTATCGGTGGACTTAGACAGCATGTTCCCCTTCTCAAACTTTTGCAACTCTGACTCCAGACTTTTAGCAATCTCTGTTTCTTCAGCAGCTGGCTCGGGTAGATCCACATGAAAAGATCCCTGTTTGATAGGTTGAGCAGGTTCAGTGATCAAGGACTGCTGCTTTATGTAGTTGTAGAGTTGTTGATGAAAAGGATGATCCAGCGAAAAGCAGTTTTCATTTTCTGAATTGCGTGATGATCCTGACCCATCTTTTCTACAGAAATGTGGTAGTGATGCAATATCCATTATCTATAAAAATAAAATATAATACACAACCAACATTATCAGTATTTTTGAAGCAGACAAAGTGACTGCGAAATGGTGTTTAACGTCATCATATCATATCTAAGTGAACTAGTTATATATCTCCTTGGACTTCTGACAAAGAAACAAGGTCTAATGATTTACCAGTGAAGCAATCAAAATGAAAGACAATGGGAAAGAAGAAAAAAACTGAAAACTTGAATCATGCTCTTTCTGGGTTTACACTTAGTAGTCTAGCAACAATGACAACTATAGAATATGACAGGAAATAATTAGCAGCCCCATTACCTCAAACAGAAAGAATCAGGAAGAGAACTGCAGAAATTTTAATATATATTAGAAATTGCAGCATCATTGAAGAAAAGAGTAGTGAGAATAACACAGGGCTAGAGAAGTTAATGGAGAAAAAGAACAAAAAATGGAAAAATTCTTCTAGAACTAGTACTGCCTCAACCTACTTTGATATCACAAAGAGGGGGGGATGGGGGACGATCGAGACAGGAATGATGATATTTTCAGTAGCTAAACATTTGAAGAGAAATACTGTAAGAACCCGTGTTTTTAAATGTTTTAAGGAATAATGAGAAAAACTCCATACTTTCAATAGTTCATCTCGACCGCAACCTGGCAAAACTTGAATTTTTTTCCTTGTTCTCTCTTGCAAAAGGGGCTTGACAACCTGCTAAAGGTTAAATCAATCCATGTCAAAACAATTTACTGGATAACAGATAAATATTCAAAGGTTTACCTTCCAACAAGCAGAGAAAATATATGGCGCATTTACAATGTAATATGTATTTGTCTTCTCTGGGTAGTTCAAGTCATCAATTGTGGAGATGATTGTCAACAACTGTGTTAAAACAAAAAAATTCAATCATGATACTGATCCATGAAGTTAAAATGCAATCAACCATTTACATGTTTGGACTGGTACAATTAGCCAGTTTAACATTGAGTTTTTCTTCTTTTCTCTTTGGTAAACCTTTTTCAGCAGCTTAATTACAAGATTTAATTATTGGAATCCTTCAAGTTTTATGAAAATTTGCTTTTACTTTTATTTATCTACATCAGATTATCAGTGTTAGAGGTTCAAAATAAAATATTACATCTGCGTATAGGTTGCAAATCCTGCTATCCAAGTCAACTAGAACAAAATACAGAAACTAAACTCGAGAAGATACCTTTATTTTGCTCAGTGCTGAAAGCTTCAGGCCAGTCATATCTAATACTTTTATACAGGTGGTTATAGGTCGCCCATGCTTTTTAGACGCGGAAGGCTACAGAAGTGCATAAAAGTCAAGCAAATTACTAGGAAAGACAGGAAACAGAAAACTTCCAAACGCTTATCACTCACCAGAATTACACGATCCCTAAATTCATTGATTTGAATATGTGATTGCACATAGTAGTGAACCTATAATAACAAAAGAAGCAATAAATACCAAAGATTAGTGTCTTATGCTCACCAATGAAATGCTTTTATTGCACATTACCCTAAAACTTACAGATGCTTTGTCAAACGTGCTAAGCCCCACACCAATAGCAAAGACAGGAAGACCCTGGAAATGGAAAATTTTAAATTTAAATACATGCCTGAAAGGAAATGCTATTCCTATGAGCACAACCTAGTACGATTAAAAACATAAATACTGTAAACAAGATTAGATTTGACAAGTATGAGCACCTCTCTTGAGTAGCCAGACATTCCTATGAGCTGTGAATCACGCACTGCTCCATAAAGTTCGGTAGGAACAATGGGTTTCTGTAGAACAGGTTTACATTCAATACAAAAAAGAACTTAGTGACTCCCCTTGACTCAATTTTATGCATTAGGATTAATCAGCAAGCAACTCAATATAAGACTGAAGCATGAAATGGCAGAAACCACATGGCAGGGATGATATATTTACATGTGATGTGTGAGAGAGGGATATTAGGGATGTGGCTGGGATTCTTTCTTACAGGGGAGACAGTAAGGTTAGTATTTAGGAAAAAAAAAAAAAAATTATGTTGTAAATGTAGCAGCCAATGACATGAATTAATGAAAATCAATTCAATTAAAACATTACATAGCCTGTCTAGACATACATGATGATCATTAAAAACTATATCCTTAAGCCATATCAAAGAAATATCATTAAATAAAATAACTGTCCGTATCCTCCAATTTGGTTTGCTTGTTTGAAAGGTAAAATGCTTAGACAATCATCAATAGTCTATTTAGAAAAGCAATCAATTGCAATTTAGATACAACACCTGAGAATACATTGACTTACTGCTAATATATCGTCAATGGTATTCTGCACCCTCCAATGCAAGCAGTCCACCAACTGAAACATGACACACTTAACGATTTGGTCATACAAAAATGACATTTATGATCAAGATACTGCCACAACAAAAACGACAGTTTTCTTGTTTCCTGCTTTTCAAAATGAAAGAGGAACCTGGGATAATGTCTTTTGGGTTTAACTCCAATTAACTAACCATTTTATGGGCTTTGGCAACATTCCATTCTCTTGCTTTTAGAAACCGCACCAATGTTTCAGCTCTAAAACCTTGATGGACATTCTGCATGTTGGGAAACAATTACTAGAAAGGACATGAAAAATTGGTGCACAATCATTACCTAGTGAAGCTGAAATAAAACATATTGTATTTGTATCCTAGAGCATTCAGTCAGCTGTCATCAAACAGCAGACGAGGAAAGAACAATCAGCCATGCATTAAAACAAAAAGAATGCTTTAGTCATGCCTAAACTTATAAAGCATGCCACAAAGCTCCATAAATTGCATCCAAGATCTTTCATCGATAGATCATCAATTCCTTCATATCCCTACCTGCCCATCTTCCTAGTTAAGAGAGGTGGATAGATGAAGCATTTATTTTTGCTGAAAAAGTTAAGATCAAACTGCCCATATAGAAATAAATAAATAGAGAAAGCGAAGCTAAGTTCACATATGAAGTAGGAGTAATAAAATAAGTAGAATGTAAGGAAACAAAAGGACAAAGAGTAGGTAAGTGGCAATTAGATTAAGCAAAAGAGCAGATCAAAGCAATTGCAAATGCTAGTAGTTGTAGAAGTAGTAGCAGTAGACAGTAATAGGAAAAAACCAACACATAATTGAAAAAGAACACTATAATTTAGCAAAATTAAATTAAAAAAAAAAAAAAGAGTTGAGAGTGTGGAGTTAATAAGAGAAAGAAAAGAAAAGGGTGAAATGGGCGTACCTGAAATGTAATGTTGAGAGGCTCTTCGACTGCCATGACATGGAAGTAACCAAGAAAGAAATCAGAAATTTTGGGATCGGTTGAGTTTTGAGTTCCCAAGAAAAAAGAGAAAAGAGAAAGCAGACCTGAATCCATCAATGCCTGCAACTCAAGGATGGCTTCCTGAGAAACGATCCCCATTTCGAAGCAGAGATGATTGTTGGTGATTGATGGTAGAGCTATTCACACTCCAACTATTCCTCTAGATTTCTTTCCTTTTCCTACTACTATAATTTGACACTTCCTATTATAAACTAAGTAAACCAATGACTACTGCGGGTAATATTACTCCTTTTAGAACAATCAAAATAAGTAAGGATTATTAGTGAATTCGTACGGTAAATATTCATACGTAAGGATTAACCGACTAAGGAAGGTAAATGTTTTTTTTTTTTTTCCTTTTAAAGGGGGGTAAATAGTTGGCTGTAAAGTTTAGATTTTTTTATTAGGTCAAATTATGAAAATCAGATAACTAGTTTAATCTAAAGTATATGCAGAACTAATAAATTTTTATATAAATATAATTTGAGATTCACTGATAATGTGGTGTTTATGTGAGCAATATTCTTTGCTTTTGGTATTGTGTAGGTCACATCACTTGTCTTAAATCATTATTAATATTTTGAATGTGTGATAACTTATTTTTTAAAATTGTTCTATTTAAGTTAATATATCGTAAATATTAAATGAAGTCAAATTAGATCAAGCAATTGGATCTCTTGAAATAAGGCGATTGGATTATATCTGCATTGAAGGCTTATTTTTGTTAGCTCCACAACATTTAGTACTTTCTGGGTATATTGTTTATACCGTCTTAGCTGCTACTTTGATGGAGAGATTGATTGTAATTGACCTAGTATATTAGCATGTCGAAACTAGTATATATGCTTGAGACTTGTATAGGTTATGTACTAAGAGTTTTAATACTTATTTGTCCATTAAGAAACTTGTAATTGTGAGTACATTCTGAGTGTAAATAAGTGTGTTACTTTGTTTACAACCTAAGTTTTTCTAGAAACTTAGAGGAAAGTGATTTAGATCTTTAGGTGCAAAGGTGAGATAGCTAAACTAGTGTGTTAGGACTTAAATCACTTGTTGTATGAGCTTGAAAGATAGTAGATGATCTCTCTGTCAATGCCCCACAAACGTAGGGAAACCAAATTTCGTAAACAACTTATTATGTTCTTGTTTGTTTTATTGCAATTATATTTTTAGTGGACATTGCTCGTATCACTGCTTCTATTATTCTTACAATTATTGTTTCATCTCTTCAAATTGGTATTATTGCTTTCCACTTAACAAATCTAGTGGTATTCATGGTGTCGATAATTGCCTAAAATGAATTGATCATTTGTGCCTTGTCCTTTATGTTGGATGATGTTAATTATGCGTATTGGAAAGCGAGGATGAAACCATTCATAAAATCTATAAGTGAAAAGGCTCGGGGTGTTGTTCTTGCTAGATGGGAGACCCTGCTACTAAAATGTCTGGTATGAGGACACTGAATTCTAAGTTAAACTAGACTACAGAAGATTGTAGAGATGGTTCAGCTTGATATTGAAGAAATTATCTTCCAGGAGATTATAAAGTATGTTGAGACAACTCATCCTAGATAGTGTTTATCTTTTTACTTTCTTATTTTTCAAATTATCTTCAACCAAAATCCAAGGATTTTCATATCCATATAATGCTATGAGAATGCCCTTCCTGAGTTGAAATGTCTCAAAGGTGGCTAGAAGGCTAACATGCTGCAACAAAGCTTGGAACACCAACAGAAAAAGAGCTTGCTAGTGATGGAGGAGGAGTGACATTGCCAATGACCAGTGAGCCATGCATTGTAAGCACATCACCAGCTTTTAATCAAAAGATGCTTTAGTTCTTAGATGTTCATATTGCTACTCAAGACAAGGTATTTGCTCAACATAAGGCTCAAATTAAAGTAGTTCAATAGATCAAGTATCGTGCAGTTACTCTAAGGAATGATCTTATTGACAAGCAATTTCAATAGCTTATTGGCATTTTTGTTGAACAAAAAAGAGGAGAAAGAGTTGGTGAAATGGTGCTGAATGGATGACGATATTGTTATTTCTATTATTTTGATATTTGGTTTATGACCACAGACATTTTATTTTGATAATTTGGATATTTGATTTGAACTTTTATGTTATGGGGATATGTTTAGTATAAAATCTTATTATTTAGCTTACTATAATATAATACTAGTATTGGATTATTAATGTGTTCATCTTTCAATAACATTAATGGTTGATTTGCTTGGTTATGTTATTAGTTAAGTTTGATTGACTAAGAGAAAGGTATTTAGGGCAGCATTTGTTGTGTTGTTGTATTGTTCCTTCATTGTTTTGTTTTGTTCAAAAAAATTGCCAAAGGAAGAGAATTGTTGAGGTAATTATGTGAGCAATGCTTCACATGGTGTCATAATACCCACTCTTCTTGGCATTGCACAAGTTACATAATTTACCTTAATTAACATTGACAATCTTTTGAAACAAAATCTTTAGGCTATAATTGTTGCTGATATTTTGGACATGTGATAGCCCCTATTTGAAGACTGGATTAGATCAAATCAAGTAATCGGGTCCCCTAAAATAAAGAGATTGGATCCTATCTACATTAAAGGCTTATTTATGTTATCTCTACAAGATCTTGGACTTTATGAGTATATTGTTTATAATGTTTTAGTTGCTACTTTGATGGAGAGATTGACTGTAATTGACCTAGTATGTTAGTAAGTCAAAACTAGTATATATGCTTGAGACTTGTATATATTATGTATGGAGAGTTTTAATACTTATTTGTTTATTAAGGAACTTGTAATTATGGTGCATTGTGCATTGTGAGTGTAAATAAATGTGTTACTTTGTTTACAACCTAAATTTTCAAATAGAAAGCTGAGAGGAAAGTGACCTAAATCTTTAGGCGCAAATGTGAAGTTGCTAAACCAATGTGTTTTAGAACTTAAATCACTTATTGTACGAGTTTGTAAGATAGTAGATTATCTCTTTGGACAAGACCCCATATGACTATAGATGTATGAAACTGAATTGGATAAACAACTTGTTTCTATTTTATTTTATAGTAGTTATACTTTCAGTGGGTACTACTCATATTATTGTTTCTATTGTTCTTGCAATTATCGTGTTATAATAAACGCCGATAATGGCAGTAGAACGATCGCAAAGCAATAAGAGAGAATTTACTAATGTTAAAAAATGAATGATACAAGAAAAGTTTCGACTACATCTATTTAAGGGTTGAATAATCCTGTTCCAATCAAAAAGTCAAATAGAAGAAGTACAGTTTTATATGGACTCAACTTGTGCGGTATGACCTGTACCGCGGGGGCTCCACCCACGCACCCACAGTCCCAACCCTAGTCCAGTTTTATGCTTAATGGGGATCTATGGCAGGCTACAATCCTCGCCCTTTCGCCCCCCCATAGATCTTTTTATTTTGCCACTGTATTTATTTCTTCAACAAATACCAAAATTCAAATCACACAATTTCTAACATATCGTTTCACCTCTTTGGCCGATAACTTCCTTAATGACCTTCTTTAGTTTGGCTGCAAGAACCTTTACAATGACTTTGTAAATGTTTCTAAAGTTGAAGCTCCAACAATTCTTAATATAATTTAAACTCACATATAAAATAAAAATTACCAATTGCAAGAACCTTTCTTTATCTCATCTGAAGGTCGAAAGCTTCGACAAATCTTAATATTTATAAAATTAATTTACAAAAAAAAAAAAGAAAAAAATCAAGAAGTAGAAGAATTAAAGTTAAATTTTGTTATTAGTCTTTGTACTTTGTATAAAGTGCAAATTTATTATACTCTAATTTGATCATTTTTATATTCAATTTTTTTTATTTTTGTGAAATTTAATCCTAATTAAATGGTGATCGTTAAATTTTATTATTTATAAAATCTTATGTGGTAAATATATAACTTCATGCATAATGCCATATCATTTTAGTTAAGGAATTTAATGGTTACCATTGAAGTTATGACAAGAGTACTCAGTATCATAGTGATGAATGTACAATTTTTCTATTGGTACTGGTATCAATATTGATCTATTTTGATGTATTGTTTCAAATTTATCGCTATTTTTTAAAATATTTTATATATGCATATAAAAATATTTACAAATATCAAACAATGAGATTAAATAAATCTCAAATATAAAATACTCATAAAAAATAAAGTTTTAGTTGAAGTGGTAAAAAAATTTAAAAATGATGTGAACGTGAGTTCAAATCTCACCATATGTAAATTTTAAGATAAATACTCATTAATTATATAAAATATTATTTAATAAACTTCACAAATATAATATATCATTAAACAAACTCAAAATAAACAAACAAAAAAATTATTTCATAACTTAAACAATAAAATCATCCAATAGTATGCATAAAATAATTCATAATTCAACAAATCCAAAAAAAGAAAAACTAAATTTAAAATTAAAATATATTTTAATTTTTTTGGTACAAATAAATAATAAAAATTTATAATTAACTTTTTTGTACTGATCGATATACCATATTTCAATCGATACAAGTAAAATTAACTAATACTCACTAGTATGATCAGTACCAACCGAAATTTACCCTAGAATGAAATCTAAAATTTGTTATTTTGATTCACAACCAAATTAAAATATTTTAACCGAACCAGACAATACGAAATGGTACCAACTATTATAGTCATAATTAAAATTTTAAAATTAAAAAAATATGTGCGACAAAAAATATCAAAATGGAGAATGAATTAATTTCATAAGTTATGCAAATGGTACAAGACTAAAAGCAGATACTAAATTAAGTCGATTTCATCAGCTAGATCTTTTTGTTGCAGCGAGTCGAGCGTCGGCATCGACTTTTATGTAACACGTGGAGCATTTGGAATTACCAAAGTGTGGCCTTATGGCCTTATGCTATTTATGATGTGCAGGGGGCCCTCGATAGCCTGTTGTAGGAGGGGTTGGTTGTTGGTGCAAGGCTTCACCGGGTAAGCTGAAGTGTAAGATTGACGGTGTTTTTGTGGATAGTGATGTTATCGGATGGATTGCTATAGTTAAGAATGATGTGGGTGGCTTTGTATGCTGCATTTTGGGCTTTGTATGGCTGAAGTTTATGCAGCTCAGGACGCCCTCTCCTCTCATGGCATGCTCTCTCGTACCGAACTTCTGATGCCTCGGAATTGGGTTGATTACTTTAAGACTGTTTTCATCTCAGCTCTTCGTATCAGTCCTTGTCCTATTGTTGGATTCATAGATGTTTGACAAGAACATGTTTTTTTATTTTTTATTTATCTTCATTCTATTTTTAATTTTGTATTTGCTGATTGTTCTAAACCGGATATACTTTGATGACATGGAAATTAGGTAATGTCTCTCACTTTTCTCCTTATCTATTTTTATTTTAATTAATGAAGCTTTATTCTAAAAAAGAAAGGGTAAACTACGAAACTAGTCACATTTATTTGCCTCAAATTATATTTTAGTCACTTATGTTATTGTGTTATAATATTTTAATCATTGAGCTGTTAATTACCGTTAACAGTGTAACGGTAAGCTAATGTGGCTTATTAAATCATCATTTCAAATGAAAATTTTAGGTTAAATTATACAATTGATCCCTATATTTTTTTCGTTTTGAGCAATTTAATTCTTTTCTTTTATATTCTTTTAACTTTCTTTTTTATTTTTATTTTTCATTTTCTTCTACTTCTCCCTCTGTTTTCCTCCCTTCTCTTTGTTAAAACTAGTCCTATATTTGGCGTTAACAAATAAAGAAAGAAAAGAAAAAATTAAATTTTTCAAAAAAATAAAAGCATAGGGACTAGTTTTAACAAATAGAAAAATAAAAAAAAACTATGTTAAAAGAAACGAAGAAAGGAAGAAAATAGAGGGAGAAATAGAAGAAAATGGAAAAAAAACAAAAAAAAGTTAAAAAACATAAAAAAGAATTGCTCAAAACAAAAAAATATAAGGACCAATTGTATAATTTAACCTAAAATTTTTGATTAAAATAATAATTTAACGTGTCACGTCAGTTTATCGTTACACTGTTAACGACAATTAACGCCTCAGTAGTTAAAATGTTAGAATACGATAACGTAAGTAATTAAAACGTAACATTTCAAACATAAATAATTAAAATATAATTTAAAGTAAATAAAAATGACTATTTTCATAGTTTATCTAAAAAAATAGAACAATATTGATTAAGTTTGTGGTCTGCACACACACACACACACACACACACAAAAAAAAATTGCAACAAGGGCGGCCTAAACCATAATAGTAAAAACAGTCTTTTGAATTAAATTATTTAAATTACATAAATATAATAATCTGAATAAATTAATATGATACTTCTTTTCTTTCTTTTTCTCATATTTTAATTAGTTTCGATTGGGTGGTGAGATCGTAACCTATTACAATTAAAATATTTATTAGGTTATCATTGCTATTTGACAATTTACTTATTTTTTATGGGTAAATTACACTAATGTCACTAAACTATTAATAAATCTATATTTTGGTCACTCAATTTTAAAAAGTTAAAAAAGAATCACTCAACTATTCCAAAGTTTTTATTTAAGTTATTGGGCTATTAAAATCGTTGTTGTATAGCCTTCTCTGTTCACACTATCTACACCAATCAAAATCTCTCTTTCTCATCCTCTTCTACAATTCGGTTTTTTCATGAAATAGTTTTGAAAATCACGAATCTGCAAACCAAAAGCCAAATAGTTTTCTTCTTTGATCTCAGACACTAACTATCAGATCAATTTGGATCTAAGGAATGTTCTTCTAATCGTCGATGAGTATTGATCAACTTGGAGCTCACTAGCCGGACTTTGAAAAAAACTTCCGAATAGTTCAATTGCGTAAAAAAAAAAACTTTGGAATAGTTCATGACCAATTTGTAACTTTTTAAAGTTGAGTAACTAAAATGTAAATTTCGTACTAGTTTGGCAACTTGAGAGTAACTTACCCTTTTTATTTATTTGCGTTCGCAACGAGTGGATGGTACATAGAAAAATAATTGTGTTGGGATGGATGATAATTGCAGTTTGTCCTTAAACAAAATTGGTCAAGGAAAAACAGTGGAAACAGAAACGCGGACTTGAACAAACAAACAATAGTTGCCAACGTTGAAACAAAACTAGGCTTTCGTTCTATTTACTCAACTTCCCTCCTACCTTCTTAATATCAAACATCACCTCTCTCTCCTTTTCCCTTTTCAACTTTTTATTAGCTGCAAATCCTGCGAAATTAATTTTTTCCCCAAATTTTGGATAACTTTTCCCAAATTTTGTCTACTTTACATATTATATAATATATATAAAAAAAAAAAACCTGAGTAATTTGTTTTTCTTTTATAATTATTTGTCTGGGTGAGTTCGGGAGGTGTATTGTATTTGTATTTATACAATTATACTCAACTAAAGAATAGGCTGCAGTATTTGTTCTTTATCTTTGGTAAATAGTTGAGTTTGATTGATTTTTGCTTCTTTTTTTAAGAAAAAAAAAGATTTTTGCTTGGGAGGTTTGTGTTTATATTTCTTTGTTTCTCCTAGAAATTTAAGAAATATATATATATATAGTTGGAATGGAAGGAAAGAAATACTGAACATTTTTTTTCCCTCGAGGTCTTCTTGATTATAGCATTGAAAAAGACAATATTGACTGCGTGTCGGTGGGTGTGTTCTGCATAAAATTGAACATTATCAATCAAGGCCAAAATTTGAACCCTTTTTATTAGGTTAAGATTGGATTGAGGGAATCTAGAGAAAAAGAAAAATGAAGCTCATTGTGGGCGTAATTGAAGCAAGGAACATACCAGCCATGGATGTAAACGGCTTCAGTGATCCCTACGTCAAGCTTCAACTTGGGAAACAGAGGCACAAAACCAAAGTGGTGAAGAAGACGTTGAACCCAAGTTGGGGAGAGGAATTTAGTTTCAAGGTCGAGGATTTGAATGAGGAGCTTCTTATCACCGTCTTGGATGAGGATAAGTATTTCAGTGATGACTTTGTGGGTCAGCTCAAAGTCTCCGTTTCCCAGGTTTTCGATGCTCATAATAAATCTCTTGGCACTGTTTGGTATTCCCTCCACCCTAGGAATAAGAAGTTGAAGAACAAGGAGTGTGGTATGTTCTGTTTTTAGTTTTCTATTATTTCCTCTTTCATTTCTCAATCCCTGCATATTTGGAGTTGCCTGATCATTACTCATGTGCTGTTTGCATCTCCTTTTTACTTGGAATATTCAACTAGGATTTTTGTGCCTTTTAGGCCTCAAAAAGGAGCTTATCTAAGTTGTTTGGATCTTGGATTCAAAGATTCCAGCCTTTGAGTACATGCTTCTAAATATCTATCTGCTTTTCTTTCAACCTTGGCTACAGGTGAAATACTTCTAAATATCTATTTTTCCCAAAACAATTCATACTTGGACTCGACTTATAATGGTGATCATGCATCAGCATTGAGGAAGCATGAAGACATGGATGTTAAGGATATTTCTAGGTCTTTTAGTGGTTCATCAAACTCCTCTTCTCCGCCAAGACAAGATGATAATGTGTTTTCCAAGGAAGAGAAATCAAGTGCACAAAAATCCCTAGCAGGTCGAATCACTCAAATGTTTAATAGAAATTTTGACATTGGTCCTACTACCTCCACTAGGGGCACTGATTTGATGGAGATACCTGAAATTTCAAGAGCTGATGTTTTTGATAACAAGTCTGATGATCAGTCATCTTCTTTTGAGGAAGCGATGGAAGCATTGTGTTCCCGAGATCAGGGAACTGAAATTCCGAGTAATTTACCTGGAGGAGTGCTTCTAGACCAATTATATGTGATTGCGCCAAAAGAGCTAAACTCTTTACTTTTTTCACCTGATTCAAATTTTCCTAGGTCATTAGCAGAGGTGCAGGGATCTACAGACCTACAAATTGGGCCTTGGGAATTTGAGCATGGTGGTGAGAGTTTGAAAAGAATTTATTCTTACATCAGGGCTCCAACCAAATTAATTAAGGCTGTGAAAGCCACTGAGGAGCAGACATATATAAAAGCTGATGGGAAGACTTTTGCCGTTTTAGCGTCTGTGAGCACTCCGGATGTTATGTATGGGAGCACTTTCAAAGTTGAAGTGCTGTACTGCATTAGTCCTGGACCTGAGCTTCCATCTGGAGAAGAATCTTCCCATTTGGTGATTTCATGGCGGATGAACTTCTTGCAGAGCACAATGATGAAAAGTATGATAGAAAATGGAGCCCGGCAGGGTCTAAAGGAAAGCTTTGAGCAATTCACTACTCTACTAGAGCAGACTATTAAGCCAGTTGATTCAAAGGATATTGGGTTGAACAAAGAACAGATTTTAGGATCATTGCAGGCTGAACCCCAGTCAGATTGGAAGTTGGCAGTCCAGTACTTTGCTAATTTTACTATGGTTTCTACAGTTTTTATGAGCTTATATGTAATAGTCCATATCTGCCTAGCTGCACCCAGTACAATTCAAGGACTAGAGTTTTTAGGGCTTGATTTGCCTGATTCAATTGGTGAATTTATTGTGTGTGGTATTTTGGTTCTTCAAGGTGAAAGGGTGTTGCAGTTAATCTCCCGCTTCATGCATGCCAGAGTGCAGAAAGGTAATATTTATATTTAATAACAATTCTGCTCTGCTAGTGAGAAGAGTTGCCACGTCTTGTTTCTTGTGTCTCAGCCTTTGATTTCCTTTTCTTATGTCTCTCTAACAATAGGGAGTGATCATGGAGTGAAAGCACAAGGGGATGGATGGTTACTAACAGTTGCCTTGATTGAGGGAAGTAATTTAGCTGCTGTAGATTCAAGTGGTTACTGTGATCCATATGTTGTGTTCACTTGCAACGGGAAAACTAGAACCAGCTCAATCAAGTACCAGAAATCTGCTCCCCAGTGGAATGGTGAATCCAACATTATGCTTTGTCTATATTTGGATTCAGTGTACATGTTTGGTGTTGCACTAGCATCGTCTTGGATAATGAGTCTTACTTAGAATCGTATAGTTTTTCTAGTTCAGAAAAGGAATCCTATAATTTTTCAACTTTTTTGAAAAAAATTTCTAAACTTTAATAAATTCTTCCAAAAACTGTATTCTTTTTGCAGAAATATTTGAATTTGATGCAATGAAAGAGCCTCCTTCCGTACTGGATTTAGAAGTTTTTGATTTTGATGGGCCTTTTGATGAAGCTACATCTTTGGGACATGCTGAGGTTAATTTTGTAAGATCTAATATATCAGATCTAGCTGATGTGTGGGTTCCTCTGCACGGTAAGTTGGCTCAGGCATGCCAGTCTAAGCTGCACTTGAGAATTTTTGTGGAAAATACAAGAGGTGGAAATGTGGTTACAGAGTACTTAAGAAAGATGGAGAAAGAAGTGGGGAAGAAGGTAAATAGATAGTTAATTTTATTTTAGTTCCAATTGGCCAGGAATAAAATAATGTTGCCCATTCTTGTTATTTACTTATGACCTAATGATCTATTTGCAGATAAATGTGAGGTCCCCTCAAACGAATTCAGCCTTTCAAAAACTTTTTGGGCTTCCACCCGAGGAATTTCTCATAAATGACTTTACCTGTCACTTGAAACGGAAAATGCCTCTACAGGTTCTGATTGTCTGGTTATATAATATTATGTAAAGCTCACTTTTGTGATGTTTTACTCTGAGTAATTAATATGCACTATTTTCCCCTTTTTGTTAATTTGATGTTGCATCTATGCAGGGTCGCCTGTTTTTATCACCAAGAATAATTGGGTTTCATGCCAATTTATTTGGCCACAAGACAAAATTCTTCTTCCTTTGGGAAGACATTGAAGATATTCAAGTTCTTCCACCTACTTTGGCATCAATGGGCAGTCCAGTTATTGTTGTGACTCTCCGTCCAGGAAGAGGGATGGATGCTAGACATGGTGCAAAGACTCGAGATGAGGAAGGCAGGCTGAAGTTCCATTATCAGTCTTTTGTATCTTTCAATGTAGCTTTTCGGTAAAAGAGCAATCTATCTTCTGTGACTTCTGTTTTTTATTTTATTTATACTTTTTTGTATCTTTTGATATGTTCATTACTTTTGTTTAATGTTGAAAGCATGTCTAACCCAGCTCTTTTTTGGAATATCTAAAAATGAATGCTAGCATTATGACTTCTGTTATGTTTTTCCATATGACCATTAAAAGTGTGATGATGTTCCTTAAGTGGCAAATGCACTTGCTTTTAAAATACATTAAACAACTTATATGCTTAGATCACTTTTTCATTGGCACCTGTAATCTGACATACTATTGTTTTTCTAGTTATTGAAAGATGTTGCTTTAGTTATACTTTAATTTTGAGATATACCAGAAAATCATAGATTTTACGATTAGTGGTATCACGACTCTTTTTACTTTTGTTCAAATTTTTTCTGCCATCTAAACTTTATCGTTTAAGCTTCATGCTTGTTTGTATGTATCAACTGTTGCTCTTTGGCAATCAAATGATGAAACTAGTCCTATTTATTAAGAATCTGTGATGATAAAAATGAGGGTAGATAAATCCTTGGTGTGTATGTTTCTGAAAGTAAGAATGTCCTGAAAGGAGCAATAATGGTAAAATGTCATATCTTGATCTTCATTTTTTTTTTTTTTGACTAGAACAATCATGGCTCTGTGGAAAGCCAGAGCCTTGAGCCCAGAACAGAAAGTGCAAATAGTTGAAGAAGAGTCCGAGGCAAAAAGCCTCCAAAGTGACGAGAGTGGATCTTTCTTAGGCCTTGAGGATGTCAGTATGTCTGAGGTTTATTCCTGTGCTCTTCCTGTTCCCGTAAGTCATCTATCTCTCTCTCTGTGAGCCTATGGAATGAGTATGCTGCAGCATGCATCCTGTTATGAACATTTATACTTTCCATGTTGTGTTGAGGTATTGCCGGTCATTATGTTAAAGTGTATTAATGGAGTCTTCACACGTAAATGTAGTACAACTATTCTTATGGGTGTATTGTAGATATATTTTCTTTGTATCAGATGGTGGTAATTGTTTTATTGGTGATTCAGACTGGTTTCTGCATGGAGTTATTTAGTGGTGGTGAATTGGAGTATAAAGCTATGAAGAAAGCTGGCGGTCTTGACTATTCTTGCACTCCATGGGAATCAGAAAAGGATGATGCATACGAGAGGCAAATATGTTACAAATTCGATAAGCGTGTATCCCGCTATAGAGGAGAAATGACTAGTACTCAGCAGAAATCCCAACTTCCCAATAAGAATGGTTGGCATATTGAAGAAGTTATGACTCTCCAAGGTGTTCCACTCGGGGACTATTTCAATGTATGAATGCCACAAAGAACATTTTATTCATTTCATCTTCTTGGATACCACATCTTCCTCATTATTGACCACTGAGTTTAAACTTTCAATATTTTGCAGATTCACCTTAGATACCAAATCGAGGACTTTCACTCAAAAGCAGAGGGATGTCAGGTGCGAGTATTTTTTGGAATTGCATGGTTGAAAAGCACATGGCATCAAAAAAGGATTACCAAAAACATCATTTCAAATCTACAAAAACGCTTGAAGGTGATTTTTGGTGTCGTTGAGAAGGAATTTAGTAGAAGATAGTGCACGATTGGCATTGCTGATATATGAACCAGATTGGCAGATGAACTTAAATCATCTTCGGAAAGTTATCACATTCTTTGGTTGGTACTCTTTAGTGCTTTTTATGTTTATGGAATTAAGATCTATCCACATTCCCATATATAGCTGTGAGCTGCCCACGAGTATCTGACTCAAAAGTAAAATTCCAAACTTGTGCTTGAAACAGAATCTGAAAATTGTTGGCTGGCAAGCAGATTACTCGGCTTTAACTTATTTTTCAAATGTAGCTGAATTTGATGCTTGTAGGGACCGAAGCCCCTCATTGAAGCAGGCTGCCAAAGTTACAGTCGTTGGGAAATATAGGCGTTTTGTGGCTGCATTAACCATGTTGGGCCGAAGATATGATCTTTGTTGTTCGTTTGATTATTTACTATTGTTGTATTCTTGAAAATTAGAATGGAGTTGCGAAGTGCAACTGTTGTTTCTTGACTAACTGCTGTGATCATAAGTTAAATGCAAAAAGAAAAAAAGAAAGAATAAATGAAATTTTTACACTGTAAATCGGTCAAAAGAAACTTGTGTTGAGTTAACCCAACTCAACACATATAGCAGCAGTCATAGTAATAGAACAGATTACAATAGTTGGGTATGGTTAACATCCATTTGCAGGGTATTATTTGTTTTAGTCTGTTAAAAGATGATATGGATACTTGTAAAGGGTTTTTGAATCCATGGTTTCCAGTTGCACATCACTTGCTCCGATTTCAAATGTAACTTGTAGGGATGGAACGGGTAAGGTATCTACAAATTTTGGATTATCCGAATTCGAGTATCCAAATCTGTCTTAAAATCCGAATCCTCAAAATTTTTGATTTTTACTATCTAAATTCGAATCCGAATTAAATAGCAATATCAGTTGGTCTAAATTTGCAAAAATTCGAATTTAATATTTTAACTTTATGTCAGATATTAGAATTTGTAAAAATCCGAATTTGAATCCACAAAAATTAACATTTATAAAGTTAAATGTTTCAACATAGTATACAATTAACATTATATAATTAAGGTAGATTAATATGTTGGAACATTTTCAAAAATTAACTATTATCGTTAGTGCAAAATGCAAATAGTCATCAGCTTCATTGTAAAATGCAAATAGTCATCGGCTTCATTGTATTCTTAAAGGTTATTTGCTTGAAACTCTTTTGCACACCGAATATAAGTGGGGGCGAATATAACCTTAAATGGCTTCATACACGCCTTGGAGCCTTGTCATATTTCTTCATTTTCTGTTCGAGTTCCATTCGTGTGTTCGAAATTTTCCTCACCAGAGATTTGTACTAACAATTTTAAGGTTATATTTCATGATGACTACTACAACACATGAAAGTGGAACACTAAGGGATCTGGCTTCCAACTTTGTCAAACTTGATTGGTTTGATGGTGGTAATTTCCAATGATGGGAGAAAAAGATGCACTTCTTATTATTAGCTTTAAATATTGCCTATATTTTGGATACTCCAAGACCGGAAGAGAATGAGAACGAACCTATTGCTGCAACCTGAGAAAGGCAAAAATGGGACAATGTTGATTACATATGCATAGGCCACATATTGAATGGTTTATTCGATGGTTTGTTTGACACCTACCAAAATGAGGTCACCGTTAAGGAATTATGGGATAAATTGAAGACAAATACATGACTGAAGATGCTACAAGTAAGAAATTTCTTATTAGTCATTTCAATAATTATCAAATAGTTGATGGTTGTTTTGTTATGGAACAATTTCGTGATTTTGAAAAAATATTGAATCAATTTATTCAAATAATTGGGTTGATTAGATAATAAAAAGAATAACCACAAATCTAGAATTTATGTTTTTTATATAATTGTTTAGTTAAGTTTAGAAATAAAAAAAGATTTAAATGAATAATTGAATAAAATATTAAAGAAGCTATATTTTTAAATAAGGTTTAGGGATATGTTTTTATGATGAAAAAAACTAAACATATTTAAAATTATTATATTTATTATTAATTATTATTTTAATATCAAAAAATATTTATATTATCTTTATGCATTATTTAGTAGTTTGTGTATATTATAATCAAAATTAGATACTAGCTTTGGTGGCTAGAGTTCAAGCCATGCTAAAAGCAAAATAAATAATAAATATTTCATAACATTTATTTGAATTCGAAGTCGGATAATGGAAATATTCAAGGATTAAAAATCTGTATTCGCTCCAAATATATAACAGATGATGTTTTTATTATCCGAATCTGCAATTTGAATTGCCATCTCGAGGAACTTACACGCTTTGGTCCAATGAGTTGAACAATTTTATTCCTAACTTATATGCTAATGCTAACTCTAACATACAACTGATGTGATATTCAAGGTTTCTCTCCAAAACCCAACATTCTCCTTCCAACAAGAGCCCACTTCCTCAATGGCTACCCCTAAGTTGGTTCTCATAGTCAATGTCATCATCCAAGGTTTTTTTTATTGATAAATATTGATAGTATTATTTCGGGTTTATTGATATTTTTAAATGTTTTCATATATATATATAATATTTACATAAATTATACCTCAAATATATATATAAATATTTATACACAAATATAAAATTGCTAATTAAATTTAAAAACGTAATAAAATAATTATATTTTAACTATTAAAAAATACAAAAATTTAAGATAAAAAAAATTAAAATTTTATACCTACCCATACAAGTCGACATGCACCGATGCCATATAGCATAGCCTAAGCTTGTAAACGCTGTGTTTGATTGCTTCGTTGTCGATGTGAAGAGACACTGTTGTAAGGCAATGCACGGCAGCATGGGTTAACCCGGAAAGATACTAATGATGTGTTTAATATTGTTTTTAAGACGTATTTTTAAAATAAAAAGTACTTTTGAGACAAAAGTATTCTTAAATAAATTATTTTTTTGAGAAAAAAAATATTTTTTTCAAACCAAAAATTGGTCCAAAAATATTTTTTTTTTTTTTGAAAAGATGAAAAATTTAACTTAAAGAGGCTAAACCTCACTACTTAGATCATCCGGATGTAAATGAATCAATATCTATTCATTTTATTTTATTTAGTTATGTTGGATGAAAATTTTTAAAATTTATTTATTTAAAATTATATATTTTTGTATTCATTTTTTTAAATTAAATGAATATATTCTTGAATATTAAACAAATATGCTTGAAACATGCTTATAAACATAAAATAGAATATGTTTGCAAACAAATAATAAACAAATAAAGCATAAATAAACATATTTAATAAATAAATATTAATATTAATAATATATTATAAATAAGCAAACTAAATATGAAAATAATATTATTAATGATATAATATCGTAAAATAAATGAATTTTAAATAATTTATTAAACCAACTTTAAGCAAATATAAACCAACACACTCATGAAATCAAATAATTCATGAACTCCAACCCCCACCTCAACCCTGGAATGATTTCTCAATTTGTCATGAAATTTTTTGTAACATCCTAGATTAGGGGTTATGCGTTCGTGCCTAATTCATGAGTTAGTAGGTTTTGGCAGTGTTGGAAGTGTATTAAGGGTTTTAGAATTCTAGGATGGAAGAAGAAAGCTTTGGAAAATTATTGGTTTTAAGTAAAAAGGAGCTAGGTAAATGAGGCTTTAAAAGAAATTCCGTGTGAAGCATGACACAAGGAACCATGTGGTAAAATGGCATGTTTTATGAATTATGAATGTGTTATGTGAATTCTAGAAATAAGGAAATGTATGGAAATGTAAGGAAATGTAAGGAAACGTATGGAAATGTAAGGAAATGTAAGGAAATGTATGGAAATGTAATGTAAGGAAATGTATGGAAATGTAAGGAAATTTAAGGAAATGCCTTGTCTTGGAAATGTAAGGAAATGTAAGAAAATGTCTTGTCTTGGAAATGTAAGGAAATGTGTTGGAAATGTAAGGAAATGTCTTGTCTTGGAAATGTGAGGAAATGTCCTGGAAATGTAAGGAAATGATGTGGAAATGATTCAAAAGAGGAAAGTAAACATTTCTGAAACTTGAAATGTAAGGAAATATCAAGTTTAAAGAGGCAAACGAAAATTTTTGGAAACTTGGAAATGAAAGGAAATGTCAAGTTTTAAAGCTTAAAAAGAGGAAATTAAGGCAAGGTGGCCTTAAGAAAATTAGTAGGAAGAATTTGGCACACAAACAGGCTTGGAAAAGTGGCTTGGAAATGCCACTTAAGGCCCGGTAAGTGACGCCACCTACATGAGCAAGTGGGCTGAGTTCGAGTCACATGGGAAGCAAATAAAAGAAATTTTATTTTTGCTTCCAGAAGACTGAGGTGGACGGCACATGCTTCTAGAAAGGAGGTGTTATCTTTTCATAAATATTCGATTAAAAAGGTGATAAATAAAGGATTTTTAAATTGGATTATTTTGAAGAGATAAATGTTGGATTAAACTCTTTTATTTATGATAATTAAAGGATAAAGTTATCAGATAGAGGAGTGGTGGCCAAGTAAGGGACTTTGAATTATCTTTTATTTTAGGTGATAATTAAAAAGATAAATAAGGGATTATTCTTTAATTTTTAAATAAGGAGATAAGGAGGAAAATAAGGAAGAGTGGTGGCCAAGTAAGGGACTCTAGCCTAGTAATTTCGGCTATAAAAGGAAAAGAGAGGCCAACCTTCATTCTTCCTTTTCTCTTTTGTTCATCTGCCGAAATTCTCTAGCAAAATTCTCTCTTCTCTGTTTTGCCAAACCAAAATACCTTGTGTTCTAGCCGAATCCTCCATCTTTATTCTTCCTTTTCTTTTCTTTCTAATCCTCCAAAAGCCGAAAGTTGTGAGAGCATCATTTAGCCATAGCCGAATCTCTGGAAAGTTGAAGTGAAGGTGCAATCGATTTCTTCAAATAAGGGTAAGATCCAAGTTTGGTTTCCATTCTTTTATATTTTAGACTTATCGAAATTTAGGGACTAATTCCTATTATTGATCTTGGCCGAATCATGGAAGGAAAGTTTCGGGATTTATTAAGTGTCGACTACAAGGAAGGAGAAGTTCTTTTCCCGAAGGTACACCATAGGCCGCGTGTTCCCTAGTTATTCGGTGAATTTCGGGATTTAAGAATCTAAGGTAAGTCATATTTAACATTCGGCTAAGGGTTATTTGTTGTGAATAAATGTTAGAAATTGATCTAACATGTAGTTATAGGGATTTCAATGAGAGGATACAAAGATTTGAGATTTGAGAATTTCAAGGTAAGTTTAAGAATACTAATCCTACTAGGATTTGGATTTATGGCCGAATGGCTTTTTATTAAAATAGTAAGTGAATAATCAAATGTAGGGATTAAGGATCTAAGCGGTAGATCAGATTTCGAGATCTCAAGGAATTTGCTAAGTGAATCAGGTGTGTACCCCACACTACTTCATAATACGTTTTATGGCATGTTTAATTAAAATATGTGACATTAAGAATATGAAAGTGGCTAAGGTACCATGTGATGGTACTAAGTACTCAGGTACGTTTCCTACTTCTACTAGGAATATGAAAATGTTATTAGTAACATGAGAATATGATAAGAATGTGAACTCTGGCATATTTATGCATATTATTATTATATGGGGCATATGGTTGTATATTGAAAGGGAAGTGAAAAGTGGTGACTTAAGACCACGATGTCCGAAAAGTGGTGACTTACGACCACGATGTCTCAAAAGTGGTGACCTAAGACCACGATGTCTGAAATGTGGTTTCCTAAGACCACAGAGCGGAGCCTTAAGCCCGCAAATTGGTGTGTAGCGGAAGGAGGGTCGACTTAGTAGTCCCCACGGTGTGTTTGGCAGGTACAGGGGTGTGTAGCAGATGGACAATTACGTTTGGGTTTGGAAATGCATCATAACTTGTATTTTATGTTTTGAATGTGTAACTATTGTATGCTGATTCTATTATGATTTAGTGTCGTACACATTGAGTCTGTTTGACTCATCACCCGTTGGGAATATTTTTCAGGTGATGAGCAGTAATGGACCGGGTCGGCAGGAGCTAAAGGTGCCCATGCTCAGCCTGAAGTTTTATTCAATATGGACATTTTATTTTATTTAAGTACTTTAGAACTTTTATTTTGGGAATTATTTGATGTAATAAGGCCATAAGGCCATGATTGAATTTCTTTATTTCTTTTTACTTTTATTTATTTTGTTTACAAATTATTATTTAGGGATCAAGTAAATTTATTTTTAAAATAAACTCCAAGTGTTTTGTCACCTTAATTAAAAAGGAATTTTTAATATAAGATTAACTCATTTTCAACCCAAGCCCAACCCAAAAAATTAATTTTCTTTCAAAACACACAAAATTTTTCCAAAGTAATAAAAGAATTTTTAACCGGTTTACTTGAGGAACATGCCAGATCTGGCCAAGGCTCGTGGGCCGGGTTTAGGGTGTTTCATTTTTACCTAATGTTAATATTATTTTAATTTTTACAAAATTAAGTTAAAAATATTATAAAATTTTATAAAGTTAAAAGAAATCATTATAAAAATATAAAAATATTTGTAAAATTAAAATATATGATAAGAACTCTTATAAAATCAAGAAATTATAATTAAAAGGGTAAAAGTAAATATAATATTAAAAAAGTTAATATCTATACTATTTATTAAGTCCTTGAATGAGTTGGTGTCACCCTCGATCATATCACCAATTCGGTCGGGAAATTATAAAAATGTCTTTTCATAATTAAAAAAAGTTATATTATTCGATGATATTTTAATCTTTTCATTTTTAACAAATATCAATTAAAATATGCATGTAGTGGGATTTAAACTCGCGTCAATTGGACTACTAAAACCTTAAATTTACAACTCAACTAAAACTTCATTCTAATATATATTATACATTTTTGTTTTGATATACAAAATTTATTATCCCTATTAGTTATATATATTAATAATGTTATTTGTTGAGTTGATATCACAAGTCAACTCAATAGTAATTCATAATTGATGAAAAAATCATAATAAATAACTATATTGCATTTAGTATTTTTATCTTATTTATTTATGAGTTTAAATTTCGTTTTACTTATATTTTATTTTTTTTAATTTAATAGTGTACATATTTTTTTAGGTTATTATAATTAATTAATTAATTTCAAATCATACATTTTATTATTTATTGTATGTTACTTTCAAATAGACAAATATGAGATAAAATTTCTAGTTTTAATAAATATATTGAGATGAACTAATGAATTTCACTTAAACCCATCCACCTCCAATTGTAGGATTGAGCGTTTGATCAAATCGAATGAATTTTTTTTTAATTAATCGAGTTGACGAATCCTATTTTATCGTCCCAACTCAATATGAAATTTTCTCGAATTGAGTCGAGTGAGATAGAATTCGAATAGAATCAAATCGAATATATTTATTTGAGTTAAATTAAAAAAATGACTTTGGGTCCTTGTAACCATTGCCACCCACCGTAATTAAATTTGTTATTAATTTTCATTCCCTCATAATTCATTTATTAATCTTTTATATACGAGTTAGATTCTTTGCTTGTTAGTTGCTTCAATTATCTTTTGATTTTTATCACCATGTATTTTGAAATTAAAAAAATATTTTTTTAATAAAATTTATTTTAAAGAATACCAACAGAAAATCTTAACATGAATATTTTATGATATCATCAATAATTCAATTTTAATAAAAATTGATAAAGATTCAACATGATTAAACAATTCAATAATATAAATAGTACAAAATGTGAAATTTAATTTAATAATATAAATAGTAGACATAAATTCGAAAAAAAAATTGGGGGTTTGGAGAGAAGTAAAGTTTTTGGGGAAAACAAAAAGGAAAAAAAATTAGGGGTTTAGGGGAAGTAACATTTTTAGGGAGAAAGTAAAAGGAAAGGAATTTTGAGGGGAAAGTAAAAAGAAAAATATTTTGGGGCTTTGGGGGAAAGTACAAGGGTTTGAGGGTGTGGGGGAAGGGAAGTAAAAGGGTTTAATATTTGGTTTATTCGAATTATTCAAGTTATTCGAATTTGAAAATCTAACTCGACTTGAACTTAAAATTTGAAAAAAAAATCGAATTGATTCAATTAACTTGATTAATTCGATTCGAATAATTCAAATTTTGAAAAAAAAATTCAATTTTTTATAGTCGAATCGAATTTTGCTCACCCCTACCCAATTGATTGAGAAAATTTTTGTATTGAGAAAACTCAATCGTCATGTTGCAAAAAACAATTTAAAATAAAATAAAATAAAACAAAATTGATTTTGTTAAGATGAGAAGTGTTATGATACTTACTATTACCGACCCATAACCTGAATGAGTCCGAGTTGGGTTCTATACGATTCGCTCATTGAGCTTGCATATCGAGCTCGCTTGGCATTAAGTGTTCATAGGAGGGGAACTTACACCTTCCCATAAGATCACACGTGAGATCGTACATGGGACCGTGAGATGTGGGTTCGCACGTTATTACATAAGCGAACCCCCCATTGTATAAATACGTGTTAAGTTTAGAGTAGGGTACTTGTTAGAATGTATGGAACTTACCTAGGATATCACATCGATGAACAATAACCATATAATATAAATATACAACCTTACCATAGGGGTGAGCATTCGATCAAAAATTTCGAGTTAGTCGAGTTGACGAATCATATTTTAGCAATCGAACTCAATTTGAAATTTTTTCAAATCAAATGGAATCGAGTCAAAAATTTTCGAGTCAAGTCAAGTCGAGTTAACAAATGCTATTATTTATACTCAATGTTGCGTTTATATGGACCAATTACTTAACTAGTAGATAAAGTGCAAGATTATTTAACTACATAAAAATACAATAATTTTGCCTTTTAACTTAATGGGTAAACATTTATCAAAATGACGTAGTTTTGCCTTTTCTTATTGAATTTATGAATAACTCGAATTGTGTAATTCATATTCGAGTTAAATCAAAAAAATTGATTTTTTATTCGAGTTGATCCGAATAACTCAATTAACTCAAACTATTTAATTCAAAATTTGAATTTTTTATCGAGTTTTTCGATTCGAATTGGATTTTGCTCACACTTACCTTACCATCTAAAGAAGATAGAGAAACACTCAACAATTTGGTGCGGTGAGCGTGGACAGACTTCCAACCTCTACATTTTCAATCTACAAAAAACCAAAATGGCTCACCCTAATGAAAATTTCCACACAAATTTTTTGGCAGGACAAGCTGGAGGTTCTAGCACGAGCAATCAACCCAGTGAAATGAATCCATTTACTAGTTGGTTTGTTGATTGACCGAAAATTTTGGGTAATTCGACCCATGCAGGGGTATAAAATTCTTTTCATCTGAACGTTCCTTTTGGTCAAGGATTATCGTTTCCCTCTGATTAGAAAGCATCCCCACCATAACTATTCACCCTTCAAGGGCAATTGAGGTTGATGAAGGAGCAGATGACTTTACAAAGTAGTAGGTTCGAGCAACAATCAGCAAGAATTATTAAGACAGAATGAAGAGTTGAAGAGGAAATTGCAGTCTGATAATTCTGATATTCAAGATGACACAATGCTCGCCCAGGAAGAGGATGTTAGGGCACATGCAAAACAGTGGCAGAGCGAGATGCAAATTTTGCGTAAAAATGTACAGGCTTTGCATCCCGATACTCAGGATATGGATTGGTTGTTTTGCTCTAACAATCCACTAGCTCCTGAACTGACAACTATGAGCTTACCAGTCAAATTTATAGTTCCGAAGGAAATGTTAGAAGGAAGAAGGAATCCTTGAGCACATCTCATGTAGTTCAATGATTATATGAATGTGCTTGGAGCCTTTGACGTTGCAAAGTGGAAGGCCTTATCAACGAGCCTTGAAGGAAGTACAAAAGATTGATATTTGTCTTTCCCGCAGGGTTCCATCCAGAGCTTCTTGCAGTTGGGTCAAATGTTCTTGGGAAGATTTCGGGCTCATAGAACCATTATGAATACTTTTATGGGTTTAATGTCTATAAAGCAGGGAGAGGGAGAAACCTTGCAGGATTATGTTAAACGTTTTCATGCAGCGACATTAATACAAAGAACTTGGAGGATCAGTGAGCCATTGATGTTTTTATCATGGGTGTTCAGAATGAGTATGTGCAGTGTTCTTTTACTGATAATAGGCCACAGAGTTTGGCAGATTTATATGTGAGGACCCACAAATTTGCTGAAGAAGAAGAGATTAAGAAAGCAGTTCACAATATGTTTCAAATATATGACAGATAGTTTGGGAACCGAAAAGGAGTTCGAGGTCGTCAAGGCCCGCCTTCTCAGACTTTTTGAGTACAAGGCGGGGGATAGCAAAAAGGTCATTCGTAGAATGAATCGTTGAGAGCATTCACTCTTTCCAACACATTCCATCCATTCCTCCATTCGCCAACCTATACTTTGATGCTTGGACACCGCAGTGTCCCCTCCGTAAGGCCCAGAGCTTCGCACATCACGGTTCGCACTCAGCAAAACCCTATGATAGTATCTAACAAAACCATTTCTTTTTTCCCATTCCTAACTTCGCCTAACCCATATTTGGTCACCCCTATCATAATATGCATGTGTCATTCATACATACCATGCAAACAATAATAAACGATGCACTACGCCAGTTAATCATTCATCAATCACTTAATATTATGTTCAACAAGAACATTGGCAATTTATCAAAACTACATATAGCTCTAGAGAACGGAGTGCAAATATTCACCTTGTTTTCCTTATCCTGGACAACTTAGCTAATCCAAAAGCCAGAGCCTCCTTTGTCCTGGCGGCTAAGCATGATAACCATACTGTGGTTAAACCAATGGTGATGAATTCTTAGAAACCCAAAATCTTAAATTATATTGAAGCTTTGAGAATTTTAGTCTATTTCTCTCCTTAGTTCCTAAACACAGAGGAAGATAAGAAAACTTACCAATTTCGCAATTTCTCCATCACCAGGCCTAGATTCATGCCTTTGATACGACATGTAGAGCTTCCCTCATCTGCATTCCCTTCTTCCTCAAAATGACCGAGGAAGAAAATGCCTGATAGATGTGAAGACTTACAAATAGAATTATGATAATTCGGTCTCCACTCTTACCTATATATATACTCATTGGGCACGGTTTTCATCAGCCCTTTCCACCATCCATTTTTAATCATTTTGTCTCCCACTCTGAAACCAATCGATTCCCGTCTGACTAAACTGGAATTAGAATCCAACTATTCACAATTTAGTCACTAGGATTCCCCTAACTTCCCAATGGAGTCCAACAATTTGTTGGTCTTTTCAATTTAATCCTAACTTCCCAAATTCCCAAGCCAATTAGGGTAATCTAGTGTTACATCATACACCAATTTTTCTTAGTTTTCTACCATAGCTATCTATCAAAGACTCAACAATTAATAATTCTAGTACTTGGGCTATATTTTTCTACTATTTCAAGCTAAAGGTTTAACAGAAAAATGATGGAAGAAGTTCACGTACCTTTCTAATTGAGCTCCATGTATGGAAAGAAACTATGAAGAAAGCTTCCATTTTTTTTCCCTTTCTCTCATCATCGAATGGAATGAATAAAAAGAAATAGAGAAGAAGCTTTCCACTATCCCATATATATTACACCACTTAATTGTTTTCCTTTAATAATAACAATAATAATATCTAATGGTCATCTTTTTATCTCAAATAAGTTAATGGAAATCAATGGACATTATTATGGTCATCCACTAACTTAACTTAATTTTGGTTTAATTGTTAACATGGTTTGGCCTAATTATAGCTCAAGGACTTCTTAATTTGATTAATCTTTCATGAGAATGGCCATTATCTTTTTTTTTTTTGAAATTATAAATTGGATTGAAAAACAAAAGAGACCCAAGACAAAGCCTTTGGGCTACCCAATACATCAAATCTAATAACTCAGAGAACATAATTAAATCTAGCTTTAAAAACTCTAGAATTCTTCATAAAATTGAAAAAAATAATAACGTCTAGAAACAACGATTAAATGATTGTATCTGAAACAACAAATCAAGGGAACCTTTCAGTTTCTAATCAAACTCCATCAAATGACTTAATCACAATCTCCCCTTCTTACACCAACCACAAATTTTCAATCTGGTGCCTCAACCCAGTGACGATCTTGTTCAGCTAACTCTTATGCGAAATCTGGAACACCATTCGACCGAAAAAACCCCAGATTCAGTTTTAGTCCTTCACTTGTTAACTGATGCATCATTGTATTCGCCGATCTTTGAATATGCATGAAGGTACAACTCAGGAATTCACTGCTCATCTTTTTAATGTCTTCAATATATGCTAAAATTTCAAATCTATCGGCTTTGCTAAGCTTCACTTTTTTAATCACTGTGAATGAATCCCCTTCAACAACCAGTCTCTTCAAACCCAGGTCAAGGCATAATCTCATAGCCACTATGCAAGCCACTGTTTTCGCTGCAAAAGGCGATGGAATCCTTGAATGACAGGTAATTTTTGAAACAATAACCTCCCCTTTTTCATCTCTAATTACAATACCCGAACAAGAAATTGCTTCTGTTTGCTAAAAAGCAACATCAAAATTAACTTTTAAGTAGCCAACTTTTGGGACCTTCGGGCGATCTTCACGTCCACCACCCAAAGGTAAGATTATTTCCAAATCATCCAATTCTTTAATATAATTCTTGACAAATCTGATAGCAGCCAACCCATCTTGTAGGCACCTTTCACATACCCATTTGTTCCTGTTTATCCATATTGCCCAAAGGACACACACAAAAAAAAGAACATTGATTTTGCCAATACTGAGCAAAAATGTAAGAAATCCATTCTATGTGACTACAATCATTTAAATATCGTGGCCAATTGAATTCCAAATTATCCCACACCACCTTTTTTTTTTTTTTGCAGTCACGCACTACATGAATGATAGTTTTTGCATCTTCATCACATTGCGGGCATCTGGAAATGTTCATCAGTCTCTTAAAATGTAAATTACAGAATGTAGGAATAAAATTATGGATGAGGCGCCATATTGTAATTTTAATTTTTTATGTCATTTTGAGCATCCACAATTTCTTGTAAAGGTTGCTATCTGTATTAGAAATAGCATCCACATTAGAAGCTTCACCTCTCCATGCCAAATAATCCTCTCACAGGTACAGCAATAAAGGAATTTTTAAGATCTCCTCTGCATCCCTTTCAAAAAAAGAACTGGTAATTATATCTCGCTTCCAACTCCTAATATTAGGATTAATTAGGTTGCCATTGTTTGTATAATTGGATTTCTCACACCATCTTGAATTTTGTAGGTAAGAATTCCTAGGACCCAAGAATCATCTCAAATAGAAATAGAAGTCCCATTACCCACTCTCCAACAAAGACCCTCTTGAAGAAGCCCTTTCGTAAGCCTGCATGAATGAAGTCTGTTAAAAGCTAGTATTTTGCTTTTAACGTTCTAGCTAATAACGAACTCGGGTAAAAAATTAATCTCCACACTTGCTTAGCTAATAATGCTAAATTAAATCTTAATAAACTACGAAAACCAAGACCACTACTTTCCTTTAGATCACATAAAGTATCCCAATTACACCAATGCATGCCTTGTTTACCTGGACCTTTCTATCACAAAAAATTGCCCATAATATTTTCCATTCCAGTGCAAAACAATTTTGGCAAAAGAAAGCAAGACATAGAATACACTGGAATAGATTGCAAAACTGATTTAATAAAGACTTCTTTTCCCTCTTGTGAAAGGAATCTTGTACTCTAACTATCGATTTTTTGTTTAATTTGACCTTTGAGTTTTGAAAAGCTGTCCTTTTTGCATGTCCCACCATATTTGGAAGTCCCAAATAAAATTCTAGATTTTCTGAGTTATTAACTCCCAAAATGCTTTACACTGCCTGCCTATCCCGAACATTAACATTCGTGCTAAAAAAATTGGTAGATTTTTCAAAATTGATGCATTAACCTGTATAGTTTTCTTACTCCCTTAGAATATTAAGGATATTTGCACCATCAGTACTAATGTCACCAAATAACATGTAGTTATCTGCAAATAGAATGTGGGTAATTTGTGGGCTTTTTTACAAACCATTACTCATTTAATTAAGCCATCATCTCAAGCTAAACGCATAAGAGCTAATAGACCTTTAACACAAAACATAAACAAATACAAGTTTAATGGATCTCCCTGTCGCAACCCCCTAGGAGGGTAAAAAATCTCCCCTTCATCACCATTCATGCAAACTTTATAAGAAGTGGTAGAGATACACCTCATAACAAGATCAACCAGCCTAAAGTCAAAACCCATTTTTAACAATATGCTCTATTAAAAATCTCATTCCACACGATCGTATGCCTTACTCATATCCAATTTCAGTGCCAAATAGCCTTTTTTCCCCATCTTTTTATTCTTAAAAATATGCAGAATTTCATACGCAAGCATCGCATTGTCAGTAATCAACCTACCTAGTACAAACGCACTCTGTGCCTCATAAATGCATAATTCTAAAACTTTTTGAAGCCTATAAGCAATAGTATTAGAAATAATTTTATACAAGACAGTATAAAGGCTTATAGGGCAAAAGCTCTTAAGATTTGTTGGATTGGATGTTTTTGGAATTAAAACAATATTGGTGACATTAATGGATTCCAGCAACATACCTTGGTTAAGAATTTCCAAGCAATAGGCACTGACATTTCGTCCCACAATGTGCCAGAACTTCTAAAAAAATAAGGTTGGAAAACCATCTGTTCCCAACGCCTTCATAGAACCCATTCCCTTCAAGGTCGAATAGAGCTCATCTTCCTTGTAGTTCGCAACCAAACTTCTATTCAAATCTTCTGAAATGCTATTTCCACACCACTCAAGATATGATCAATATTTCCAACCCTTCCAGAAATAAATAAATTTTCAAAAAAGTTATGGGCAATCCTCTTCATTGAATCTGAATATCTCTTTTTTGTCCATACTCATCATTCAGGCGATGAATCTTATTCCTCCTTCTTCTTTGAGTAGCAAATTTGTGGAAGAAAGTAGTATTTTTTTCACCATGTTTTAACTAATTGGCACGTGCTTGTTGTTCCCAAAAAGCTTTATTTTTTTCAATCTCCATGTTGAGGTGTAGTTTCACTTCCATCAACTTTATCAAATTATCCTCATCCCTCTCCTGAGCATTTAAATCCTCTAACTCTTTTGTGAGAATATCAACAAGTCCTCGATTCTTCCATCGAATCTTACATTCCTATCTTATCATACCCTCTTACAGTATGATCAACCGGTCCCATACATTTCTAAATCGCCTCCCAAAGCTTTTAACCTCGCCTTCACACAAATCTTCTATTATCCATCACGATTCAAAATGGAACCAGTTCTTCGATCGACTACAATCATCACAACTTATTTTGATAAATAAAGAACAGTGGTCAGAAAATGAATGAGGTAGATGTCTTATCCGAAAATAAGTTCAGCCATTTTGTACTTGACATACACCTATCAAGTCTTTCTCTAATATTTATATCAGGAAACTTCCCTCTTTCCCAAGTAAACCATACTCCTAAAAAGTCCAAATCAATAAGAGAGCAATCTACAAGAGTACTATGGAAATCCTCCATTCTTCTTTCATCTCACAGAACCCCTCCCTTTTTTTATGCATGTACATGATTTCGTTGAAATCTATAACGCCCTAAATTCTTGGGCCTAGAAGAATTAGGTTTTGGGTCTCAGAAAATTTTTAAGTGAGCGAGAAAGTGACAATTGGCATGTGGGCCTTGAGGGTTAATGAACTTGGAGTGTCTAGGGTTGTTGGAGAAGTACTGGGTTCAAACTTTGAGGAGAAGGAATTTTTAATTATTATTAAAGGAACCAGGGCGGTGAGTAGTTGGGTTTTTAAATAAAAATAGGGAAAAATAGCATCAAAGAGCCTTGTGGTGGAGTGGCTAAGTGACACCACTTAGGGTATATGAAGGTGGCGTTATGGGCTAACAAGGAGATCCTAGGTTCGAATCCTAGCTTAGTATTTTTAGGAGTTTAATTTTGGCCTTCTAGAAGGTTGGAAGTGATGTGATGATGGACACTAAGGAGAGTGATCAGAAGAGAAAATTTAGCAAAAGGATTGGGGAGTTATCGTGGAGAAAAACTAGGAGATGAGATATGTGGAAGAGGTTGAGCCGAATTAGGAATTTGGGGATAGAAAATTCGGCTATAAGCTATAAATAGGTGTCGATTTTTGGGTTCTAGGCTAATGCCAAAATTATTTTTCCCCTTTAGCCGAATTCCTCATTTTTGAGTTGCCAAAACATTTTTTCTCTCTAAGTACTCAGAAGCCGAATTCCTTCTTTGCTTGCTGATCTTCTATACTTTTCTTCTCAAATTCTCTTTTGATACACCCTGGGGTTTAGTCGATTCCTTCTTCTCTCATTCTTCCTATTTGTGTCGAATAACCCTTTTCACTATACTAATCTCGAAAGCCGAATACCTCTTGGGCCGATTGCTTATTGGGTAAGTATTCTCAATTATGGTTTAGGTGTTGGCTGAATGGTCATAGATAGGGAAATGGGGACTTGTGGTAGATACAAGTCACCTATTATTTTGTTTTTAATGATTAAGAATGATGGAGATTTAGGAGATACGCATGACTGGTGATCAAAGAAGGGCTAATAAGGTTTGGTGTTTCAGGTAAGGTTAAGGTGAGACTTCGGCTTTTGGTAAAGTATTCGATAAGTATTTGTGATTAATCTTTAAGTAATATAGTTTGTAGGATCGTGGCTAAGGATATCGCAATGCGTTTTGTTATCAGGTGTGTACATACACTACACACACATTAGATCGGCAAATCCCGAAATGTCGAAAAGTCAAAAATTTTGGCTACAGTAGTCTTGCGAATGCGCGAACCCTCGTAAGGGAAAATCAATATGTTATCAGAGGCCCAATGAGCGATCTCATGGACTTAGGCCGTGTTTTGGCCAATCAGGCCAGAATGGGCAAAATGGGCCTGATGGGCCGTAAGCTTAAAATAGGTGAATTTGATGGTTTGGTAATAAGTGATGAACTAGTCACGTTGGTTACATGGCTTGGAATTGATGTGGGCCAGATGAGCCCTATGAATGTGATTGGGCCAGATGGGCCATATGATTGTGATTTGGGCCTAGTGGGCCATACGAATGTGATTTGGGCCTAATGGGCCATACGAATGAGATTGGGTCTGGTGGGTCATATGAACGTATGTGAATTTGTTTGGGCTTTGTAAGGGGTTTTGGGCTTAGTATTTGGTAAATTGCTTAACCTTGCATAAAACTTAAATAACTAACTAATTGTGACCGTAGACAAGTCATAAGGTTAAGGTGTGGTAATGGGTATATGCATGTCTAGGGTTGGATCTAGGGAGAGCTTGGTACTTAAGCAGCCTTAATGGCCCACCTCCTCTTTTTCTAGAATCCTACCTGGTGCATAGTATCTGTTTACTTTAGCCAACAAGGACTTAATAACGGGCCAAGGTAAGTAATAGACCCATGACAATGAGAAATTACTGAAATGCCCCAAAGGGAAAAAATAACTAAAATACCCCTATGTGTTGAAGGTAAGATTTATGGATGTTACATGTACATTTGCTGCATTCATATGATATTCTGTTTAGGTTGCATATGGGTGGGAATTATGGAACGGAGGAAGTATATGAGGATCGCATGGTTGCTTGACAACTGTGGATCCACCGATGGCTTTTAAGCCCATTATATGATTAGCAGCTTTGCTGCAACGTTAGGTAGTACAACAACTGGGTTACCCTTGATGTGTATCAAATGGGTGGGTCGATTTAGAATTCGGCTGGACGGAGATGATGTGTACCGGATAGATTATTTGGGGAAGGTTTGCAATGCACTGCATGTATGATGTTATTATGTTAATAATATGATATGTATGCTATTGTTTGACGAGGTTCGTACACACTGAGTTTTTGAAAACTCACTCTCTTTTTTATTTTTCTCAGGTGATCCTCAGTAGGCGGTTCGACGGATAGAGGGACTCAGAGGTGGCCAACTAGCAAGACGATTAGATTTGTTTTTCTTAATATCTAAATTTTAGGATTTTTATTTTAATTCAGATTGTAATAAGGTTTGCCTCTAGTTATTATTCCATTACTTCCACTATGCATTGGAATTTTGAAACGAAACCTGGATTTATTTCTTTTAACTATATTTTAAGCTTTTTGAAAATAATTGTGTTTTAAGAACGAACTTTCGCTGTCAAAGGAAATTTTTACATAGTAACAAGAAAAGTGTTTTTGGCTACACCTCATTTTGAAAGCAAACTGGGTTTTACTTAACTTTTCTCTAGAAGGGTTTTCAATGAAAACAAGGTTTTCGCTAAAACACTTCAATGTGACACACTAGACTCGGGCCTAACTTCTAGGCCAGGTTTGGGGTGTTACATTTAGTGGTATCAGAGCCTGGTTACAAGCTCGGGTTGTGAAAATGGGCCCTATTATTGATTTTAAATATTCTTTAGTAGAATACTTTGTAAATTCTTGCTGGGTGGCACACCGAGTCTCCGACGTCGAACCAAGTAAGTTCTCTTGATACTTAGTTATTTTGAACTGTTATACTGTAGATAGTGGTCTACTTTTAGAATATGCCTAGATTAAAACTAAAGCCTATAGGGAACTAACACTGTAGAAGGTTTATGACTGCGAAAACAATGTTTTACTTAACACTCTCATAAGACATCGGCGTAAATACTAGAGCTAACTAAGACTTCATAAAAATTTTAATACAAATAATGAGCGCTAGAAGAGGTGCAAGGGGCTGCAGCCGAGGTCGCGGAAGTGTTAGGGCTGAGTCGTTGGCATTGGGCCATATGTTCAATGTTGAAGTAGGAGAGGCTCCTCCTCACCTGTGGCTGGAACGGGGCCGAATGATCGGGCCGCTGGAGAAAAAGCAATGTCACAGGCAATGCTGAAGATTTTGGAAAGGGTCACTGGGTCCAATAATGGTACTGGAAATCGGGGGGCAACTTCGGAGCTACTTCGATCTAATAGGGCTGAGGTCTTTAAGGGTATTGCTGGCGTGGCTCCTAACGTGGTTGAATACTGGATGGAGGCTACAAAAAGGATGATGGATGACTTGGATTGCATACCGGAATAAAAATTGAAAGGGGCAGTGTCACTGCTTAGGGAAGAAGCCTATCAATGGTGGTTGACAGTGAAAGAGGGTACCTAACCTGAGCAGATCACTTGGGAGTTTTTCAAAAATGCATTTCAAGGGAAGTACGTGGGTGCAAGCTATGTTGATGCTAGAAGGAAGGAGTTTCTGAACTTGATCTAGGGGAACAAATCTGTGGCAGAGTATGAGGCGGAATTTCTACGCCTTAGTAGGTATGCAAGAGTTATGGTGGCAATGGACTATGAGCGTTGCGTAAGATTTGAGGATGGGCTTAGGGATAGCCTTAGGGAGTTGATAACTCCTCAAAGAGAGCGACTTTTCTCGGATTTGGTTGAAAAAGTAAAGATAGCAGAAGAGGTGAAGCGCACTGAGCGCCTGAATCGGGAGAAAGAGAAAGGCAAGGATAAGAGGGAGGCTGAGTTTTCTAGTGCGAGGTAAAGGCCTAGAGCTAAGGCCAGAGTTGATGGGCCAGTTGGAGCGGGGCCTCCTGCTCCTAATCCAGGGGTACCACCTTGTGCTGTTTATGGGAAAGGTCATGCAGACGAGTGTTGGAAAAAGATAGGAGCTTGTCTAGCTTGCAGATCTATGGAGCATAGGATCAGGAATTGCCCTAGAATGTCGACTTAGGTGCTAGCCGTAGGCCGGGGAAATGTTTAGCCACCAAGGGATGATCAGCTACCACCAATCGGCCGTGGGCAGGCCAGGGGCGATAATGGTAATGGACGTGGACATGGAGCACCGAGCCGAGATACAGGTTGTACTAAAGCGAGGCAGCCAGCTTTGGTTTATGCTACTCGTCGTTGGGAAGACGGGGATGCCCAAATATGATAACGGGTATGTTTTGTGTGGATGCAATATTTTGGGTATAGAAACTGTATGCGTGCAATATTTATCTGTTCTAGTGGGTAGGTCTTTTTTTTTGGTAAGTGTAAGAGGGTTCAATCAGAGTTAAAGTGTGTTAGTGTTATTAAGACCAGGGTGCGCAGTGAAAGTATAGAGGTGTGACTTGAGCGATGCGGTTAATAGTTAGTTGGAAATTTTGAGGATGAAATTTCTTTAAGGGGGTAGAGTTGTAACGCCCCAAATTCTTGGGCCTAGATGAATTGGGCTTTGGGCTTTAGGTCTCAGAAAATTTTAAGTGAGCGAGAAAGTGACAATTGGCATGTGGGCCTTAAGGGTTAATGAACTTGGAGTGTCTAGGGGTGTTGGAGAAGTGCTTGGGTCAAACTTTGAGGAGAAGGAATTTTTAATTAATTATTAAAGGAACTAGGGCGGTGAGTAGTTGGGCTTTTAAATAAAAATAGGAAAAAATGGCATCAAAGAGCCTTGTGGTAAAGTGGCTAAGTGATGCCACTTAGGGTATATGAAGGTGGCATTATGGGCTAGCAAGGAGATCCTAGGTCCGAATCCTAGCTTAGTATTTTTAGGAGTTTAATTTTGGCCTTCTAGAAGGTTGGAAGTGGTGTGATGATGGACTCTAAGGAGAGTGATCAGAAGAGAAAATTTAGGAAAAGGATTGGGGAGTTATCGTGGAGAAAAACTAGGAGATGAGATATGTGGAAGAGGTTGAGCTGAATTAGGAATTTGGGGATAGGAAATTCGGCTATAAGCTATAAATAGGTGTCGATTTTTGGGTTCTAAGATAATGCCAATATTGTTTTTTCCCTTTAGTCGAATTCCTCATTTTTGAGTTGCCAAAACACTTTTTCTCTCTAAGTACTCAGAAGCCGAATTCCTTTTTTGCTTGCTGATCTTCCATACTTTTCTTGTAATGGCCTAAATTCAAGGTTATCGGAATAATGGTTTCGCAACCATAAATCCAATTTAAATAGAAATTTATTTCAATATATTTGCATGAATATTTATATGATAGGAAATATTTTTATAAATACTTATAAAATGTTAGTAATGTGGTATTAAAATTTCGTTAGAAAATTTTAACGTTTGGGTAGGTAATTAAATGAAAAGGACTAAATTAAAATAAAAGTAAAAGTTGAATTATAGATTAAAAGAAATAATGAAGGACCAAAATGGTAATTATGCCATTTTGTAAAGTTGAGGCGGTGTATTGATAAAAATCTGAGATTTTTTTTAACTATATTATTATATTATTATATTATTATATTATTATATATATAAACAAACTAAAAGAAACAAAAGCATAAAACAAAAAAAAGAAGAACAGAGAGCAAACGTGAAGGAAAGAAAGAAAAAGAAAAAGAGAGAAGAAAAGTGAAAATAAAAGTTTGAAGCTTGGAGTTTAATTTGGTAAGTTAATTTAGCTCTTTTCTTTTAATTTTGATGCTTTATAAGTTTTAGAACAAAGTTTTGATGAATTTAAGTTGAAGTTTTTGAAGTTTTAGAGTTTTTGAATATAGCATATGATGAATAAAATGATGAATTAGTGGTTTAATTGAAAGAATTTGAAGTAGAATTGGATAAAGGACTTAATTGTAAAACAAGCTATAACAAAACAGTTTTGGGACAGCAGCAGTAGAGTAAGTTTGAAAATTCACCAAAAAATCGTAGAAGTGGAATTAGAAGTTGAGTGAGATATGAAATTAAAGCTTATTGAGTCTATTTTCATATGAAAGAAACAAGGAAAGAAAAGAAGTTCTGTATTTTGAGATATTTAGATTTTTGTAAGACTGGTTCAGAATGAATTCGGGTTCCCCTGTTTTGACTTTAGAAAATCATAAAAAATTTAATAAAAATAATTAGGGGATTAAATTTATATGTTTAGAATCCTGAACGAGTATATTTTCTAAAGAAATAAACGAGAACATCATCCAAATCTTGTATGAAGAGATAATTACTTTTTAGTGAAGAAGGTTCAGAACTATCAAACAGCAGAACAGGGGTAACTTTAAGGAATAAACTGTACTTATTGGCTAAACCAAAAATTCTGAAACTTTTATGGGAAGAAGATATGTAAGTCTAGTTTCAGGGAAAATTAATGGTTCTTCATTTGGAGCTCTGTAGCTTGAGAAATAAATAATTTAGTGACTGTGACTCAAGTAGACAGCTTTGAATAAACTAAAAATAATAATAGAATTATAGAAAATGCTACATGTGAACATGAAATGTATTGAATTGATGATTGAATTTATTTATTTAGATCCGGAAAACTCAAATACGAAGCTAGATCGAGGAAAGGAAAAAGTCCCGGATTAGTAGATTTTGTAAACGAACTAATATCGAGGTAAGTTCATGTAACTTGAATTATATTCTTAAATGCTTAAAATGTATGATATTGATGTGAATATAATTTGAATGTTCATTATATGAAAATTGATGATACATTGATATATTTGGTAAAAAGGGAAAGAAATCCTGGTTGAATGAAAGGAAAATTCGATGGATTTCTGAAAAGGAATTGACGGTAAAAAGGATCTAGCCCGGACGGGTGATCCTATCTTGATATAGCCCTCCCGAAGAATATGTGGAAAATGGATTTAGCCCAGACGTAATCCGAATTAGGTCTGAATTTAGCTCGGATCTGTAATTCGGATCCAAGCTCATTAGAGTAATTGTCGTTGCGATTTTTAGCTTTGGACTGGTAATCCCGACAATACTCTATGAGTTTATATTACAGTGATTTAGCTCGACTGTAATCCCGCCGTAAGGATGAGGTTCGCGGGAGTGTGCTCTCTGAAATGGAAATGTGCGCACATGAATATGAATTGACGGACCCGAATTTGTACACTAAAGTGTACATCTGAAAATCCATCGAAATTTTGAGTAATTCAACGGGATAAATATGGAAAAGTAACAAGATAATGGAAATCATGATATTGATGAGCTCATCAATCATAGTATATATATTATTGATACATGGAAATTATTGAACTAACTTGAATGTTGAGCTTGTGTATGTTAGGATAATAACGTATTGAATGGATATATGAATGTTTATTACATTGTATTGAAAATATTAGGTAAGTATAATTCTTGTTACATGGGCTTACTAAGCACAAAGTGCTTACCATATTTCCTTTTTCCCTATTTTGTAGTGTTAAGAGCTCGAAGGTCAGATTGGTGGGAGACTCATCACACTATCAACCCCAGTATTTCGGTATTTAAAGAAACTTTAGTTTGGAAATGAATGGCATGTATAAGCTAATAAAATAAATGTTGGTATGAAATGAATGTAAGGTCAGCCATTGGTATGGCTTATCTGTTCTTATAAATATACATGAATTATTTTGAAAATATGTTGAATTGGAATGGTCTCAGTTTTTTTTTAAAAAAAAGAAAAAAAATTTGTAAATTCTGGTAATGCCTCGTACCTCTGGCAACGAATACGGGTAGGAGGTGTTACATTTGTTGGTATCAAAGCTACGGTTTAGCCGGTTCTAGGACCGATATAGCGAATACGGATTAGCTATACATGCCATTTAAATTATTTTTGATAGTGTGATATCTCCTGACCATTTAAATTGTGTTTTCCTTATAGTAATGTCATCCGACCGAGCTCAATCTGAGGAAGTGGGAGTCATGCTCCGCTTTCATTACAAAGAGAAGAAACTAGCAAAGAGAAGGCCCGGTATAGAGGGTCAAGGGGAGGAGGCAAAAATAGCCTTCTTTCAAATGATGAATGAATGGTTTACCCAAAGACATAAGAACTAACCCTACAAAGCAAACAAACTCAAGCTCCCCTCCTCGTTCCTCCACCTGTGCCCGAGATTCCACAGTGCATGTGTATTGAATCTGTCGAGAAAAGGAAAAGCTCCTACGATAAAATCCAAAAATATAAAGAAGAATTCCGAGTAGCAGTTGATGATGATCCCAAAAAGCTGAATTTTGGTTAGAAAATACTACTCGGGTTTGGAGAAAATTATCTTGCACGCCGTAAGAATGTTTGAAATGTGTCATGTTTCACCGCTAAAAGACACAAACTTATCATTGGTGGAATACTAAAGCTTCAGTTGTTCGAAAGAAGAAATTACATGGGAATTCTTCGGCATCGAGTTCAAAAAGAGATATATCAAAGAAGAGATTCCTTGATCGAAAAGAAAAGAATTTCTTGAGTAAACAGGTAATAGATCGATGTCTCGAGTATGAAAGAGAATTTGTTCGGTTGAGTAAATATGCTCGAGAATGGGTATAGTCGGTCAAATGTGCAAACGATTCGAAGAAGGGTTGAATGAAGAAATTAAGCTACTTATTGGAATTCTTGAAATTCGAGAGTTTACTACACTAGCAGAGCGAGCTTATAAAGCAGAAGAATGGAGCAAAGAAAAGAAACAGGCTGAAAGGGAAGCTCGAATTTTTAGTAAAAGAGCAATGGGAAAATCTCAGTTTTCTGCTCCAAAGAAATTGAAGAAGTACCAGGATCGTTCTACCTCAACCACTGGGTATTCGGATAGAGTGCAAGGTTCACAGCGCACTAATTCAAGACCTTTCGCTCCCTCAGTGACCAGTGTTGGCAGTGTTGGTACCCCTAAGTCGAGATGCCGGTATTGTAATAAAGCTCATTTTGGTGAATGTCGATTTACGAGTGGGGCTTGTTACCAGTGTGTTTCTTTTGACCATTTCCTCAGAGATTGTCCAAAAAGAAGTGAAAAAGAAGCTGAATATATATCGAAACTGAGTAATCCATCTTTGAGGGGTAGACCATCTCGACCATCCGGTAATGTCAGTGGTAGCCGAGGAGCTACAAAAGATACTGCAATTAGGCCTGAGACACGAGCACCTCCTAGGACATATCTCATGCGTACCAGAAAAGATGCCTCAGCACCCGATGTTATTACTGATACATTTTCTTTACTTGAAACTGATATTACTGCATTAATTGATCCCGGTTCTACGCATTCATATATATGTGTAAAACTTGCATGCGTTAAAGATTTATCTGTTGAACCTACTGAATTTGTGGTTAAAGTCTCGAACCTCTTTGGCCAATCTATTTTGGTGGATAAAATTTGTAAAAATTGTCCACTGATGGTAAGAGGTTATTGCTTCCTGGCTAATTTGATGTTACTGCCATTTGATGAGTTTGATGTGATACTGGGCATGGATTGGTTAACTCAAAGATGATGCATCACGAGTAAATCTATAAATGTAAATATATTGTGTTGAAGTGTCGAAATGGTGAATTACTTGGGTTAAATCCGATCGAGATAGAGGATTATCTCGATGTGATTTCGATTATTCTACTGCTTTCGGTATGTCAAAAGGGGTATGATGCTTTTCTTGCTTATGTATTAGATACCAAGGTATCTCGAGTCGAAGATTCAAGCAGTGCCAGTGGTATGTGAATTTTCTGATGTGTCTCCAGAGGAGTTACCAGGGTTGCCACCAGAAAGAGAAGTGGAATTTTCTATAGATTTGATTCCAGGAACTACTCCGATTTCCATAGCTCCGTACCAAATGGCTCCTACAGAATTAAAGGAATTAAAGACACAGTTACAGGAACTTGTTGATAGAGGTTTTGTCCGACCGAGTCATTCACCTTGGGGTGCTCCGCTTACATCTGTGAAAAAAGAAAGATGGGTCTTTGAGATTGTGTATTGACTATCGACTGACTCAATAAGGTAACTATAAAGAATAAGTATCCGCTGCCCCAGATTGATGATTTATTTGATCAACTGAAAGGTGCTACTGTATTTTCAAAGATTGATCTCCGATCGGGCTATTATCAGTTACGAGTAAAGGAGTCAGATGTGCCAAAGACAACTTTGTAACTGTGCACGGCATTATGAGTTTACGTTATGCCGTTTGGGTTGACTAATGCACCTGCAATATTTATGGATTTGATGAATCGGATATTCGCACCGCATTTAGATAGGTTTGTGGTAGTTTTCATTGATGATATTTTGGTTTATTCTCGAGATGAAGAAGAACATACTGAGAACATTTGAGAATTGTGTTGCAAATTTTACGAGAGAAAATAGATTATATGCTAAATTCGAGAAATGTGAATTTTGGCTTCGAGTGGGTTTTCTTGGACATATTGTATCCGAGGCATCGGGGTAGATCCAAGTAAAATCTCATTTATTGTCAATTGGAATCCACCAAGATCAGATCTGAGTTAGAAGTTTCTTGGGTTTAGCTGGTTATTATCGGAGATTTGTACAGGGATTCTCTATGATAGCTTCTCCGATGACTCGATTATTGCAGAAAGATGTAAAGTTCAAGTGGACTGATGAATGTCAACAGAGTTTCAACCGATTAAAAGATCTACTAACGAAAGCACCAGTATTAGTGCAGCCTGAACCGGGTAAGGAATTTGTTATTTACAGTGATGCCTCATTAAATGGTTTAGGTTGTGTCTTGATGCAAGAAGGTAAAGTAATAGCCTAGCTTCAAGACAACTTAAACCACATGAAAGAAATTATCCGGTACATGATCTTGAGTTAGCTGCTATTGTTTTTGCATTGAAGATATGGCGGTATTATTTGTACGGTGAGAAATGTCATATTTATACTGATCATAAAAGCTTGAAATATTTGATGACACAGAAAGATTTGAATTTGAGACAAGTAGCAGTGGCTTGAATCGATAAAGGACTATGATTTGATTATTGATTATCATCCGGGTAAGGCTAATGTTGTGGCTGATGCTTTGAGTCGAAAATCTCTGTTTGCTTTACGAGTTATGAATACCCGATTGTCACTGACTGATGATGGTTCAATCATAGCTGAATTAAGAGCTAAACCGACATTTCTACAGCAAATATGTGAAGCTCAGAAGAATGATGAGAAGTTACAGGTTAAACAGGCACAATGTGAGTCAGGTACTGATTCTGAATTTCAAGTTGGGGTTGATGATTGTTTATTATTCAGAGGTAGGGTATGTGTACCCAAGAATTTAGAGCTCATACAGAAAATTTTACACGAGGCTCACAGTGGTACTATATTTGTACATCCGGGAAATAATAAAATGTATAATGATTTGAAGAAGATGTACTGGTGGCCAGGTATGAAACGTGATATTTCTGAGTTTGTATCAAGATGTTAGATATGTCAACAGGTCAAAGCAGAACATCAGGTACCTTCAGGGTTACTTCAGCCAATTACTATACCAGAATGGAAATGGGAAAGAATCACTATGGATTTTGTATCGGGATTACCATTGTCTTCGAAGAAAAAAGATGCTATTTGGGTGATTGTTGACCGATTGACAAAGTCAGCACACTTTATTCCGGTACGTATGGATTATTCTTTAGATAAACTGGCTGAATTGTACATATCTGAGATTGTCAGGCTACATGGAGTGCCTGTTTCCATTATATCGGATAGAGATCCCCGATTTACGTCTCGTTTCTGGGATAAATTGCAAGAAGCTTTGGGTACTCAGTTGTATTTCAGTACTGTATTTCATCCTCAGACAGATGGCCAATCTGAACGTGTAATTCAAGTATTGGAAGATATGCACCGATGTTGTACACTAGAGTTTAAAGGTAATTGGGAGAGGTATCTACCTTTGATTGAATTTGCTTACAATAACAGTTATCAGTCCAGTATTAAAATGGCTCCATATGAAGCTTTGTATGGTAGAAAATCTAGAACACCATTATATTGGACAGAGCTCAGTGAAAAGAAGATACATGGGGTTGATTTAATCCGGGAAACAGAAGAAAAAGTGAAGGTTATTCGGGATAGTTTAAAAGCAGCTTCCGATCGCCAAAAATCATATGCCGATCTTAAACGAAAAGAGATTGAATTTCAGGTTGGTGACAAGGTATTCCTGAAAGTGTCTCCTTGGAAGAAAGTTCTCCGGTTCGGTCGAAAGGGTAAATTGAGTCCAAGATTTATCGGGCCATATGAGATCATAGAAAGAATTGGACCGATTAAACATCGGTTGCCATTACCACGAACTTGATAGAATCCATAATGTTTTTCATGTGTCTATGCTACGACGATATCGGTCAGATCCTTCACATGTTATTTCTCCGATAGAAGTGGAGATTCAACCGGATATGAGTTACAGTGAAGAACCGATCAAGATATTGGCACGGGAAACAAAGGAGCTTAGAAATAAAAAAATAAATTTGGTGAAAGTATTGTGGCAAAAACACGGGATTGAGGAAGCGACATGGGAACCGGAGGAGGCAATGAGGAAACAATATCCAAACCTCTTTACTGGTAAGATTTTCGAGGACGAAAATCCTTAAAAGGGGGGAGAGTTGTAATGGCCTAAATTCAAGGTTATCGGAATAATGGTTTCGCAACCATAAATCCGATTTAAATAGAAATTTATTTCAATATATTTGCATGAATATTTATATGATAGGAAATATTTTTATAAATACTTATAAAATGTTAGTAATGTGGTATTAAAATTTCGTTAGAAAATTTTAACGTTTGGGTAGGTAATTAAATGAAAAGGACTAAATTAAAATAAAAGTAAAAGTTGAATTATAGATTAAAAGAAATTATGAAGGACCAAAATGGTAATTATGCCATTTTGTAAAGTTGAGGCGGTGTATTGATAAAAATCTGAGATTTTTTTTTTAAGTATATTATTATATTATTATATTATTATATTATTATATATATAAACAAACTAAAAGAAACAAAAGCATAAAACAAAAAAAAGAAGAACAGAGAGCAAACGTGAAGGAAAGAAAGAAAAAGAGAAAAGAGAGAAGAAAAGGGAAAATTAAAGTTTGAAGCTTGGAGTTTAATTTGGTAAGTTAATTTAGCTCTTTTCTTTTAATTTTGATGCTTTATAAGTTTTAGAACAAAGTTTTGATGAATTTAAGTTGAAGTTTTTGAAGTTTTAGAGTTTTTGAATATAGCATATGATGAATAAAATGATGAATTAGTGGTTTAATTGAAAGAATTTGAAGTAGAATTGGATAAAGGACTTAATTGTAAAACAAGCTATAACAAAACAGTTTTAGGATAGCAGCAGTAGAGTAAGTTTGAAAATTCACCAACAAATCGTAAAGTGGAATTAGAAGTTGAGTGAGATATGAAATTAAAGCTTATTGAGTCTATTTTCATATGAAAGAAACAAGTAAAGAAAAGAAGTTCTGTATTTTGAGATATTTAGATTTTTGTAAGACTGGTTCAGAATGAATTCGGGTTCCCCTGTTTTGACTTTAGAAAATCATAAAAAATTGAATAAAAATAATTAGGGGATTAAATTTATATGTTTAGAATCCTGAACGGGTCTATTTTCTAAACAAATAAACGGGAATATCATCCAAATCCTGTATTAAGAGATAATTAAATTTTAGTGAAGAAGGGTCAGAACTGTCAAACAGCAGAACAGGGGTAACTTTAAAGAATAAACTGTACTTATTGGCTAAACCAAAAATTCTGAAACTTTTATGGAAAGAAGATATGTGAGTCTAGTCTCAGGGAAAATTAATGGTTCTTCATTTGGAGCTCTGTAGCTCGAGAAATAAATAATTTAGTGACTATGACTCAAGTAGACAGCTTTGAATAAACTAAAAATAATAATAGAATTATAGAAAATGCTACATGTGAACATGAAATGTATTGAATTGATGATTGAATTTATTTATTTAGATCCGGAAAACTCAAATACGAAGCTAGATCGAGGAAAGGAAAAAGTCCCGGATTAGTAGATTTTGTAAACGAACTAATATCGAGGTAAGTTCATGTAACTTGAATTATATTCTTAAATGCTTAAAATGTATGATATTGATGTGAATATAATTTGAATGTTCATTATATGAAAATTGATGATACATTGATATATTTGGTAAAAAGGGAAAGAAATCCCGGTTAAATGAAAGGAAAATTCGATGGATTTCTGAAAAGGAATTGACGGTAAAAAGGATCTAGCCCGAACGGGTGATCCTATCTTGATATAGCCCTCCCAAGAATATGTGGAAAATGGATTTAGCCCTGACGGGTAATCCGAATTAGGTCCAATTTAGCTTGACTGTAATTCGATCCAAGCTCATTAGAGTAATTATCGTTGCGTGGGATTTAGCTTTGGGACTGGTAATCCCGACAATACTCTATGAGTTTATATTACAGAGTTTAGCTCGATCGTAATCCCATTGTAAGGATGAGGTTCATGCGAGTGTGCTCTTTGAAATGGAAATGTGCGCACATGAATATGAATTGATTTTGACCGGATTTGTACACTAAAGTGTACATCTGAAAATCCATCGAAATTTCGAGTAATTCAACGGGATAAATATGGAAAAATAACAAGATAATGGAAATCATGATATTGATGAGCTCATCAATCATAGTATATATATTATTGATACATGGAAATTATTGAACTAACTTGAATGTTGAGCTTGTGTATGTTAGGATAATAATGTATTGAATGGATATATGAATGTTTATTACATTGTATTGAAAATATTAGGTAAGTATAATTCTTGTTACATGGGCTTACTAAGCACAAAGTGCTTACCCTATTTCCTTTTTCCCTGTTTTGTAGTGTTAAGAGCTCCTGAGGTCGGATTAGTGGGAGACTCATCACACTATCAACCCCATATTTCTAATTATTTAAAGAAACTTTAGTTTGGAAATGAATGGCATGTATAAGCTAATAAAATAAATGTTAGTATGAAATGAATGTAAGGTCAGCCATTGGTATGGCTTATCTATTCTTATAAATATACATGAATTATTTTGAAAATATGTTGAATTGGAATGGTGTCAGTTTTTTTTTAAAAAAAGAAAAAAAATTTGTAAATTCTGGTAATGCCTCGTACCTTATTCTGACAATGAATACGGGTAGGGGGTGTTACATTTCTTCTCAAATTCTTTTTTGATACACCCTTGGTTTTAGCCGATTCCTTCTTCTCTCCTTTTTCCTATTTGTGCCGAATAACCCCTTTCACTATACTAATCTCAAAAGCCGAATACCTCTTGGGCCGATTGCTTATTGGGTAAGTATTCTCAATTATGGTTTAGGTGTTGGCCGAGTGGTCATAGATAGGGAAAGGGAGACTTGTGTTGGATACAAGTCACCTATTCTTTTGTTTTTAATGATTAAGAATGATGCAGATTTAAGAGATACGCATGACTAGCGATCACAGAAGGGCTAATAAGGCTTAGTGTTTCAGGTAAGGTTAAGGTGAGACTTCGACTTTTGGTAAAGTATTCGATAAGTATTTGTGATTAATCTTTGAGTGATATCATTTGTAGGATCGTGGCTAAGGAGATCGCAGCATGTTTTGTTATCAGGTGTGTACATACTACACACACATTAGATCGACAAATCCCAAAATGCCGAAAAGCCGAAAATTTTGGCTACGGTAGTCTTGCGAGTGCGCGAACACTCGTAAGGGAGAATCGATACGTTATTAGATGCCCCATGAACGATCTCATGGACTTGGGTCGTGTTTTGGCCAATTGGGCCAAAATAGGCAAAATGGGCCTGATGGACCGTATGCTCAAAATAGATGAATTTGATGGTTTGGTAATAAGTGATGAACTAGTCACGCTGGTTACATGCTTGGAATTGATGTGGGCCAGATGAGCCCTATGAATGTGATTGGGCCAGATGGGCCATATGATTGTGATTTGGGCCTAGTGGGCCGTACGAATATGATTTGGACCTAATGGGCCATACGAATGAGATTGGACCTAATGGGCCGTACGTATGTGAATTTGTTTGGGCTTTGTAAGGGGTCTTGGGCTTAATATTTGGTAAATTACTTAACCTTGCATAAAACTTAAATAACTAACTAATTGTGAACGTGGATAAGTAAGGTGTGGTAATGGGTATATGCATGTCTAGGATTGGATCTAGGGAGAGCTTGGTACTTAAGCAGTCTTAATGACTCACCTTCTCTTCTCAGGAATCCTACCTGATGCATAGTATCTTTTCACTTTAGCCAACAAGGACTTGATAACGGGCCAAGGTAAGTAATAGACCCATGACAATGAGAAATGATTGCGAAAATGACTAAAATACCCCATGTGTTGAAGGTAAGATTTATGGATGTTATATGTACACTTGCTGCATTTATATGATATTCTGTTTAGGTTGCATATGGGTGGGAATTATCGAATGGAGGAAGTATATGAGGATCGCATGGTTGCTTAACAACTGTGGATCCACCGATGGCTTTTTAAGCCCATTATATGATTAGCAGCTTTGCTGCAACGTTAGGTTGTACCGCAACCGGACTACCCTTGATGTGTATTGGATGGGTGGGTCGATTTAGAAATCCCTACAGATGTGTTTCGGCTGGACGGAGATGATGTGTACCGGATGGATTATTTGGGGAGGATTTGCATTGCATTGCATGTATGATGTTATTATGTTAATAATATGATATGTATGTTGTTGTTTGACGAGGGTCGTACACACTGAGTTTTTGAAAACTCACTCCCTCTTTTATTTTTCTCAGGTGATCCTCAGCAGGCGGTTCGACGGATGGAGGGACTCAGAGGTGGCCAACTAGTAAAATGATTAGACTTGTTTTTCTTAATATCTAAATTTTGGGATTTTTATTTTAATTCGGATTGTAATAAGGTTTCCCTCTAGTTATTATTCTATTACTTCCACTATGCATTGGAATTTTGAAACGGAACCTAGATTTATTTCTTTTAAGTATATTTTAAGTTTTTTGAAAATAATTGTGTTTTAAGAACGAGCTTCCGCTGTCAAAGGAAATTTTTACATAGTAACAAAGAAAGGGTTTTTGGCTACACCTCGTTTTGAAAGCAAACTGGATTTTACTTAACTTTTCTCTAGAAGGGTTTTCAATGAAAACAAGGTTTTCACTAAAACACTTCAATGTGACACGCCGAACTCGGGCCAAACTTCTAGGCCGGGTTTGGGGTGTTACAAAATCCCCACAAGCCATCCACAGGAAACTTTGATCACTCCCCAAACATTTTAATAAATTCTAAGTCGCTTCCTTCTCTCGAATGTTAGGGGCACAATAAAAACCCGTTAGCCTCCATTCTGGACTATAAGCTTCCTCTTTGACAATTACATCCATATGGTTTTTTGAGTAACTCCTCAACACAATTGAAATTCCTTCCTTCCATGCTAAACATAATCACCTCGAGTTCCTTCAGTTGGAAACACAATACCATGTTGAAAACCATACCGATGATAACATCTTTCCATTCTTTGACAATTCAATTTAGTCTCCATAAAAAAGACAATATGGGGACAGTATTTCATCAACACATGTTGAAGTCTTCAAAGAACTCGTAGATTCTCCAAGTCGCGAACATTCTAACTTAATAGATTCATTACTTTCGGCTGGCTTGCCTATTGGCAGCCATAGATATTTGTTAAATTGAATCATTTCCTTGTTCCGAAAAAGGATTCACCGAATCTAATAGTTTAGAAACATTTGAGTCCCTTACATCAACTTTGGGTTTTTTATTATCATTCTCATCAATATTGGACTTATCAATATCCTCCATATGCTCTAGACAGTTGTTTCACTTCCCAAGAACCTTATCAATCATACACAAATCAAACATCTTAGTTTTCTCAAGTTTGCGCCAGCTATTATTATTATTTTTTGCAATCATGAGAGTTGACAGCTAGTGATCGACCTAGCCCATTTGAATGACCTCCCCTATTCAAATTATCCACATCAACATATGGACTTAGTTCCTCTTGAATCGTAGACTTTAATTCAAAAATATGTGCCATACTGTCAAAAGTTTTATTATGGCAACATCATTATCAGGATAGATTTGATCAGGGAAAAAATCACTAATTGACTGAGAAGGGTATTTAATTTACATGGAAAGAGAATCCTTCTGATTCCCAAATTTTTGTTGTTCATCAGCAATTACCAAAACTTCAACTCCCTTCTCCAAATCGATCTGCTCTCCTTCCTGATGCTCAAATTCTGGTAAATTGTTGGGCATAACTTCTTCCGTATCAATTGTCGCAACTCCCGTATAGAAACACTTTTCATTATTCTTTTTACAAAAAACCCAAATTGAAAAATTTCTTTATCAATCAGATTGGATTCAGCCTTTAACGTCGGTGAATAAGAGTATTCATCGTCTGATTTCTTACGTTTTGCAATCGAGATACTAGTACATTCCTTGACTCCATGTCCCATATAACCACAACCAAAGCAAAAAATTGGCAAATTTTCATACTTAAAAGGAAACCATATTTTTTCAGAATTTTCCGTCAAAATAAAAATCCCTCTCCGAAGCAGTTTTTGAGCATCCAAGTGAACCCTCAATCAACAGAATTCCCCTTTAATTTCAGATCTGATCAGCCCCCCAAATGTAGTTCCAATGGCATGCATACGGACCAACCTTTAGCCAAAAGGGAGAAACAAGCAGTTTGGTTTTACTCATTTCAGCAGGACAAACAAGACGATCAAAAAATAATTAATTGTTGACGGAAAAACAATTGACGCCCTTCTATAATCATCTCGAGATCTTCCTTACCCTCAAAGGAAATCGAAAATAAGTTTTTTTTCTTACTCTTGAATTTCAAACTTCTTTTTCAATTTCCAGATACTCTTCATTTGAGCACGAAAACTATCCAGATTATAAGATTTTCTCGTCCAAATAGAACATAGTAACGACGGATTCTCCTCCGGAACAACTAAAGAGCTTTTCACTGACAATTGAACCAATTCTTCTTTAAGGAGGGAAATCTCATCCCTCTCCATTCTAAAAAGTCACCACTCACCTCCAACCCACCACAGTAGCTACTGTCTCTCTGGGAAACTTTGAGAGAGAGCACTCTTGACTCTTTTTTTTTTTTCATTTATTGTAGTAGTGTTATTATTATTACAACCACCATTATCTTATATAGTGGGTCTTCATGACTAAAATCCTTTGTATCCACTAACTTCAATAATGTGACGATTTAATTACTATCAAGGAATTTGATTAATTCCCATCTAATCTCTAGTTTAGTTACCTTCCAATTTAATCTTTTTACTATAATTAATAACCTACCTAATTAATTACTTAATATTTTATTTTTTAGTTTTGTATTCACATCATAAACTCCTCAATTAATTGGTTAAATTGCTCCTTAAGGCTTTACAAAATTCTACATCAATTTCCATTTGTTTTGGTGACTATGTAATTTAAATCCTGCATTAATTTTACTATTTTATTCAAGTAATTAATAAATAATCTTATTTCTAATTTAATTACTAATATTTCTATTTTCTAGCTTTACAAAATTCTACATCAATTTCCATTTGTTTTGGTGACTATGTAATTTAATTCCTGCATCAATTTTACTATTTTATTCAAGTAATTACTAAATAATCTTATTTCTAATTTAATTATTAATATTTCTATTTTCTAATTCTGTACTCGGTTTGTAAATGCTCGACTAAAATTTTTAGAGTGCTCGCTTTAATAAGTTTAGTCCCTAAATAAATTTTTTCGATATCAACGAAAATTGGATTATTACGCTCCTCTAACAAAGTAACAGACCAAACTAAAGCTTTTCCACTCATCTTTCAACTTTATGGTTTGTTTTCCTTGAAATAGCATGAAACTTTGTCGATTTAAACTTAAAGCCTTAACGTAGACGCTTTTGATCTCCGTCCACTGTCGTTGGATGGTTACTTGAATTCTATATGTTTCTCTTCTTAGTGAGACTTTCTTCTTAACATTTTGGATTGAACATTCGTCACCTTTGATTAACTCTTAACTAAATTCAGTACGTTCTACTTTCATTTTTTGATATTTTATTCTCTTTTCTTCTATTTGTTTTGTCTCTTTGCTTCTATTAGTCTTGCCTAGGGCTTTTTGAAGCAGGAAACTTTCATCCTATTTTTATTTGTTTTTGTTTATATTTTTGTTTGATTTGATTGTTGTAATGGGAAAAATTTGCCCGGGCCCATATTAAATAAACCAACAGCCCATTACAAATAAACATTGAGGCCCAATTAAGCCAGCAGCCCAAATGGCCCAAAATCTTCAAAGACAAAAAACCCTAGTCAGTTGCTGGAGCCATCGCGCCGCACGCCCCTCGCTAGCGAGGCCATTCCCCTCGCTCGCCGCAACCCATCTCCGCATTGTGCAACGCTACGCACGCCACCTGTGGCCTTCGCGATCTTCGCCCAAATCTGCAAGCACATGAACAAATACATGGTTGTATTTTTGGCTATTAAAGCCGATTAAAATAGTGTAAAAGGGGGGAGAGAACATATAGTTCTTTTTACAAACATACTCAATATAAAAAGAAATCGGTGTAAAGTCAGAGTTAGAAATCAATAGAGGTTTATTTTTTTCCCCATTTTTCTATTTCTCTTCATTCGAATACTGTTGTTTTCTTTTTTCTATATTGTTCTGTTTTTTAAAAAAACTACAGTATATATATATATTAAAGCATTAAAGTAAAAAAAAAAAAGAGTTTTACCCGTTTTAGGGGTTCCGGCCGCAGCGACCGACGGTGGTCCGGCGATCGTGATTTGGCCGGAAGGGGGGAAGACTTGAGAGGTTTTGAGAGGATTTCAGTTTTTTTTTTTTTTTAAAGAGGGGAAAAAATGAAATTTTTAAGAAACTTTGGGCTTTTATAGTACACGCGCCGTTTGGAAATAGGGGTCAGAGGCCAAAACAACGTCGTTTTGGGCCTCTGACCCGCGACCCGACTCGCATGGGGGGAAAGATCCGCATGTCTTCATATTTTGGCCTTATTGCACAAACAGTCCCTCTGCATTTCTAGATGTTTCAAATCGATTTATTTTCTTTTTTTAAATTTTACCTCGTTTTTCTATTTTTATTTGATTTTTTTCGTGCTTTAAATGCTGCGTTTAGAGTCGTGGAATAATTTCACTTTGGGTCCCCCCTGTTTTGTGCGTGTTTTAATCCGGTCATCCCCCTCTATTTTATTTCTGATTTTACCCCAAAACTTCTGTTTCCGATCCAATTTAGTCCCTTTTGATTATTTTTGCTATTTTTTATTAAATTAATTAATTTGAGCTCTATTATTATTATTGCATTTACCATTAATATTATTATTTTTTTATTATTACTAATATACTTTTATTTTTACTACTATTATTTTTTTATTATTACCATTATTTTTTTTATTATAATAGTATTTCTTATATGTATTATATTTATTATCGTCGCTATTTTTAGTATTAATATTATGATTATTACTTTCAAATATTATATTTAGTATTCCTATTTTCATTATTATTTTTATTTAAAATTATTGTTTTTATTATTATTATATTTATTATACGGTGCTACTAATTAAAAAGCGATATACTCTTATACTTATATATATAGACTATATTTTTTTTGAATATTTTATATACTTAGTTTATTTCAATTTTTACATGCATTTTATATATTATTACTTATACATATGTTTACAGTAAGTTTTTATTTCACGTACGTTGATTAGATGGATTGATATGGGTTATTTTTTTCGTGTTGTTTAGTACTGTAAGATCCAATTTTTTTTTTTGACCCTTCACAAATAAACGAGCCCAAAAGCACAGGCCCAATACCTAATTTAAGCCCACTAAGTCCAAAAGAAAACCACAGTCAGAAAACCCTAGGAGGCTCTTTTGCACCGCCAACAACTCCCACACTTTCATGTTCAGCCACGTTGCCACGCCCCGCATCGTGCGTCCCCTGCCTCTGACGATGGTACCTACAAAAGAGGAAAACACAAGCACAGTAGGAGGAAGGTACTTGGGATTTGATTCGATTTTATTTTTTTGGGGGGGATTTTTAGGCTATAAAGAGCCGAACAATCGATGGTAAACGGGAGGATTTTTTTTTTTTGTACAGAGAATACACATTTTTCTAATAACAGTGAATCAAAGAAATCAGAGCAAAGGTCTTTTTTTTCCCCCCAAAATCTGTTTGTCTCCTTCATTTATTTTTTTCCTCATCTTTTTATTTTATTTTGTCCTTTTCTTTCTTTGTTTTTTTTAAAAAAAAAAGACTCTTAAACATATAAAAGTTTTTAAAACTAAAAGAGGAAAGATCGAGAGGGACTCACCGAGCTCCCTTGACCGCCGCCGTCGACGCGCGCATGGGGGCTCCTGGTTCTGTTTCGAATTATAAAAGGGGAATCAAAGAAAGAGGGGAGGGTTTCGGCCTATTTTGAAACAGAGATGAAGATGAAAGAAATTTATGTTCTTTTTATGCTTTTTAAGCATCCAAAGCAAAAGGCGCTGTTGAGTGATGGGGGGCTCCACGCGCATTTACCCTACATGGGTAAATTGCGCATCTAATCCCTTCCCTTTGCGCCTTGTTTTATTAATGTAGCCCCCCCTTTTTTTTTTAATTGGACCCCAAATCCTGTTTTAAACTCAGTTTAGACTCCTTTTCACCTATTTCACTTTATTTTAATGTTTATTATTACACCAATTATTTTATTGATATCGTCATGTTTTATATATATATATTATTGTTACTATAGTTATATTTATTATTATTATTATTTTAGTTATGATTATTATTATTTTGAATTATTATTTTCATTATTACCATTGCTATTCTTTTCTATATATTATTACTATAATTATTTTTATTATTATCTCTATTATTATTATTTTTATTATTATTTTGCTATCTATAATATTTTTTACTTTCATTACTGCCATTCTTTTATATTATTACTATTATTTCATTTTTTATACTATATTTTTACTATTACTTTTATTTTCATTTACCATTAATCTTATTATTTTTTTTACCACTAGTATTTCATATATATATATTATTTATTGCTTATTTTTTTATGATATCCATTATTCTTATTTTATTGCTAGGGTTATTATTACTTTTTTTTCATCATTGCTATTTTTTATTATTGGTTTTACTAATATGGTTTATTTACTCTTGTTCCTATCATCTTATATGGATCGATAATTTCGAATTGCCTTTTACTATTTTTGTTTTTGCCATTATTTACTTTTTGAAAATTCATAAAAAGGGTTTCACAAAGGTAATTTTGTGTGTTTGGAAGTTCGGGAAATCGTGCTGAATCGCGCTGGGCTTCAATTTTTCATCCGTCTAGATCACTAAATACCCTTTAAAGATTTCGATCGTGTTTTTAAATGAGGCAATATTTTGTGTTTGGAAGTTCGAGAGATCGTGCCCAATCGTGCTGGGTCTCGATTTTCTATTCTTCCAAACAACTAAATATCCTCCAAAGATTCTTTTATCGTGTTTCTTAAATAAAGGCAATATTTAATGATTGGAAATTCAAGGAATCGTGCCCAATCGTGCTGGGTTTCGGTTTTTAGTTTGGCCAAATAATGAAATACCCTTTTCAAATAGCAATACGTGAATTTTGGAAATCATGAAATGATCTTGGTACCGAGGGTTTGAAACATCGTGTCCTATCGTGCTGGATGTGGTATTTCATCCTGTTGGAACAAGAAAGTTTCGATATCCAATCGAGTCATTCAAACAATTTTTTTGAAAGATTCATATTCTAAAATATTTTCTAATTTTCGATATTAAGGACATTAATCAATCAATACGGTACCAATTTTGGGCATCGCGAGGGTGCCAATCCTTCCTCGTGCGTAACCGACTCCCGAGCCCGTTTTCTTAAAATTCGTAGACCAAAATGTTTTTAAAGTGACCCAATCGCACTTCAAAAAAAGATTGGTGGCGACTCCATTTTCCTTTTTAAGTCGGCCCGTTTTCCTAAACAAAAAAATGATTTCGACAAGTACCATGTATTTTTATTTTAGGCTCGATATTATGCCTGTGTGGTTCTTATTTATACACTATGGTTTAAACCCCAACATTTTGGCCGATTTGGTCCTTTCACTTTTATCCCGAACAGGGCAAATAAACGCATTCTCGGCCAATTTCATAATCACCTCTTTAAAAGTTTTTTAAACAAGGCAATGTTTCGTGTTTGGAAGTTCGAGGAGTCGTGCCCAATTGTGCTGGGTTTCGATTTTCTGTTCGTCCAAATGACTAAACATCCTTTAGAGATTTTGACCTTGTTTTCTTAAATAAGGCAATATTTCATGTTTGGAAATGCGAGGAATCGTGCCCAATCGTGCTAGGTTTCGGTTTTTTAGTTTGGCCAAATAGTGGAATACCCTTTTCAAATTGCAATACATGAGTTTTGGAAATCATGAAATGATCTTGGTATCGAGGGGTTTGAAATATCGTGTCCTATCGTGCTGGATGTGGTATTTCATCTTTTCGGAACAAGAGAATTTCGATATCCAATTCGAATTATCCAAACATTTTCTAAAGGATTCGTAGTTTAAAATCTCTTCCAATTTTCGATATTAGGACATTAATCAATCAATAAGGTACCAATTTTGGGCGTTGCGAGGCTAATCCTTCCTCGTGCGTAACCGACTCTCGGACCCTTTTTCTTAAAATTCGTGGACCAAATGTTTTATAAGGTGACCCAATCACACTTCAAAAAAAAGATTGGTGGCGACTCCGTTTTTCTTTTTAAAGTCGGCCCGTTTTCCAAGAAAAAAATGGTTTCGACAATTGTGGTTGTGGAGATATTTGATTGTTGATTCTAAGTAAGGCTACGTGAATAGTTTGATTGTGAATTTTCTTGGATTATGATTTTGACTGAGAGGGAAATGGTGAGTAGGTTAAAGAGGAAGGGTTGCTGAGTTGGTTGGGTTACAGGTGAGACATACGGAAAAAACAATGTTTTAAAAATTAGATCAGCTTGAGTTGTTGATATTTTTTGGATTAATGGACTAGGGAGAAATGATGCAAAAATTGAGTGACCAAAGTCTAAAATTGTAAACTGACTAATAGTTAAGTAAAACCAGGTACAATTTGTCTTTATCTTTATTATGGTTTAAATTGGTGTAATAACTTATTTAGCCCTCCAACTTTATGAAAAAGTCATTTTAGCCCTCCATTTAATTTTGTCTCTTTTATCCCTTAAACTTGCATTGTTTATCAAATCACCCCAAAATGGATAGAAAAATTAACTATTGTTAACTTTGCTGATGTGGCATACACATGGATGCCACATAAGCAATTAATTAATTTTTTAAAATTTAAAAAATAAAAAAAATTTCTTAAAAATGTAAATTTATTTTAAAAATTATTATAAAAATTAAAAAATATTTTAAATATTTTAAAAATTAATTAATTGCTAACGGTAACATACACCTGGATTGCCACGTGGATGTTGTGTTAGCGAAGTTCACAAATGTTAATTTTTCCATCCATTTTGGGTGATTTAACAAACAATTCAAGTTCAAGGGTTAAAAGAGACGAAAAATTAAATGGAGGGCCAAATAAATCATTATGCCTTTTAAATTTCTAAATTTCGTTGTCGAGTCTAGACCTGCTCATGAGTTTAGCTACCGTCCAGCCCCGAAAGCTTGCCCAAAAAATGGGAGGGTGGACAAAAATACGAGGCTTAGAAAATAAGCTTGGATAAAATTTAATGCCTGTATTCTATTTAGGTTGAGATCAGGCCAAAAAATCTTGCCCAAGGCTCTGTCCGAATATATTATGTTATAAAAATAATTGTATATATTTATATTGAATCACTACCACAACAAAAATTAAACCCATTACCCAAAAGCAAAAAAAAAAAAAAAAAATTACCCAACTAAATAACTCAATCCAAAATATAGAATTTTAAAAATTATATTTAATACAATAAAATATTTATTATATTTATTTGTGTTTTTGAATATAATGGAACAATTATTATATTTATGAAAATATTTTTTAATATAAATATTTTTTAATATATTTTTAATGTGTTAAAAAAATTATTTTAGTATTTTTAGTGTATTTACTGTATCATATTTTTTTAAAAATATTTTTAAATAAAAAATTTAATTTTAAAAAATCAAATATGGTAAAACCAGATTGGGCTTGGATTAAACTCTTTTTTAGACCAGACTGGACAAAACTTGAAAAGTTGATATAAATACTTTGCCTAACCCAACCCATCCTCTAGTGAAGCCTCAAAACAGAAAAAAGAATGCATACAAGACATCACTGACACAATTCATTCATAACCCCCGCCAGTCAAAAACAGTTCTAAAGGTTTTTAAGAAGGCAGGCTGGCAGCATTATAATCTTAAAGATTCTCAAGTCCACAATTCTTTTTCTCTCGTTTCTCCCTCTCCAGCTCTACCCATTCTGCTCCGTTTGGTATTTCTTTTATTATATTTGCATTGGCTTTGCAAGTGCATGCTTTTTATTATTTATTGAATTTTATTGATGATTTACGCCCTAAAAATTGGTGTGTTTTGAATGAACAATTCATAGATTTTAAACGTTGGTGGTGAAAATGTCGGAGAAGGGTGGCAGAATGTTTTCCTTGCCCACCAAAACAACACCCAAATCTTCTCTCAAATCCACCGCTGGTTTGACTCTCTTCCCTTTGATTAATGATTCGTTGTTTTTTTTCGCTTCTCACTATACTGTGTTCAATCCCCTTGCCTCTTCTATCTTCATTTTTTTATTTAGTTCTTAATTGCTCTCATGGTGTAAAACCCTCTTCTTGTATAACTACTTAATAATAATTAGCCATGGCCATAACAAAGACAAAATTTGCTAAATACCCCTTCTTCCTTTTTGTTATTTATTTATCCATATCATCATTCAGTTCATTCAACATACAATAGAACAAATTTGATATCACTTAACGCATTAAACATGCATGCACTCTTTGCTCTGTAAATCTCTTGTTATCCTTTAACACCCTTTTCCGTGGCTTCATTAACATTGAAAGGAAAAGATGATAATTCAGCAAAATCAAAGAGGGGAAGGAAAGTTCAGTTTGGAACTGAAGGTCAATTATTTTTCTTCCTTTTCCTTTTGTTCTTTGCCTTTTGATTTTTATATTTCTGTGAATATCATCCTTACTGATCCTACTCTGTCTGTATTTTTCCTTCTTTTAGGTTCACCTGATGTTAATTTCTCATCGCCAAAATCTGATGGCAAGTTTGCAACCCCTTTTGGTAAAGGTACTATCGCCTCCTCACTTCTTGGTGCTTTCAGTAAAGGGATTATCTTTACTTTTTTTTTTTCCCTAAGGTATTGCCTGTTTTAATTGATACTGCGTAAAATATAATGTACAAGGTGGAAAAGGAGAAAAGGCAGCGAATGGTGGAAAGACTCATGTGGCCAAAGAATCACAGTCATTGGAGCTCAGAGTTGAACAGGGTTTTTACTTGCCTTAACTACCATACATGTTTGTTTCAATGATTTGTTACTCTTTGTTTACCAAGTTAGTTCTTTGTTAAGCCTGCATTTAGGTTGTATTTATACTTTTTTTCTTTATTTGAATGATTAACAGTATTTCACTTGTAGGACGTGAAAACAATAAAAGATGGCATCTTTGCTAAGAATTTTAATTAGATGCTTATTGTAATGAGTGTGCACACCCTGGCATCAATTTATAAAAAGTAATATTTTTCTTTCAAAGAAGTAGAAATAATTTGTTTTCAAGGGAGTATCACTTTTATCGTAAACATTTATGCTGTTAAACTGCCAAAGGAACATAAATTTCCTTTCTAGGTATCTTATTGTGCACTTCCGTTTCCCATTTTTTTTTTTTTTGGTGAATTACAATAACAGGGCAAAGCCCGAACAACTAACGCGACTAGCGTGACTTAAACCCAGGCCACACCTGGGGCAGTGAACACCCTTAACCATCGGGGCATCACATAGGGTTCTCCTTTTCCCAATTTTTGATATTCTTATTAGATCAATTACTTTCCTTGTTCTAATATGGCATTAATGTATGTTACATACTGGTTTTCATTTGGCACCTGGATTTTACGTTTATTTATTTATTTATTTTCTGATTGGTTGTTTAACTTTGTTGTCGTTCCTCTTCTGTTGGCCTCGTTACTTCTTTTATTTTCTTTTATTATGTACTTTATGGATAGAGTGTCTTGGGTTTTTAGATTCTTCTCTCTTTTTTCAAATAGTCTTGGTTTTAAGATTCATCTTTTCTTAAATTAGTATTGGTTTTAAGATCTGTGTCTGAAGCTTTGCTTAAGCTGGAAAGGTCCTTGCCATTATTTGCAGAACTTCCAGAAAATGTAAAATGCCTTATGGACTGTGAGGCTGCCAGTATCTTAGAAGGCATTCAGGATCAAATGGTTATACTCTCAAGCGATCCAACTATTAAGCTCCCTGAGTAAGAACTTGCTTAGAACCTTTGATCTTGTGTGGAAGGGTTCATCAAATTGCTCTAACCCGTCATCCTTTTTAGATCATTTGGTTCAGGACTGCAGTATGCCAAGACTGGTAGCTATTATACCAATCCCCACTCTGTTAGAAAAGTTCTTCAGTATCCTTGATTTTCTGTTTTCCATGGCACTTATATAATAGATAATTTTCTTGTCATTCTTTGCTTTATGCGACATCCAGTCTTTTTGTGCTTTACCTCCTGTTGAACCTTTAACTCAAATCTCAGATCTCTTACAAAATATGGTGTCTCTAACAGTGAGGTATCATGTCTTAACCTGAGTGCTTAATTTGAAACAGTCAAGCTACTGTCTCAGTTCCAAAATGTTGTTGCAGATTTGTGTGATTGCCAATACTTGTCCAGAAACTGTTGATGAAGTTTTTGCTCTTGTCCGATCCTTGGAGGTATGACCCATGTGGTTATTTTCTTAAATCTGATAAATGAAGAATAGGAGATTAGGAGCTTTATCGTAAAATGAAGCAAAGATACTAGTTTGACATTTTTATTGTGTGATTTAGGCTAAGAGAAGCAAACTTACTGGACCACTTAAAGATGTATTGGATGAGCTAGCTAAACTTAAAACATCAACCTAATGGCATGTGGGGATGCTCTGGTAAGATGGCTTTTACTAGGATGTTACTGCTGTAGGTTCTAGCCTTCTAGGTTGTGATTATTGTTTGGATTCGATAAAACAAGTGTGTGCAGGTTACTTGACTGTTAAGAGGCAGGTGATGTGCTTTTTTCTTTGTGGGGAAGCCTTGTTGGAACTGGTTTGAAAGAAATTTCCTCCTCTCTTAATTGGTGGTTGTACCCCTTCCATTTTAATAACCAGAGATTAACTAGACCTTGTGCAGCAGGATTTATTAACTGTTGGAATATTATTATCTTATGATATGAATTTGTAGTCAAATATAGATATTGTATCTGTAGCAGCATTGTTTGATGGGACTGCAGGATTTTATAATTTTTGGAATGTTATATCTTATTATGTGAATTCGTGGTCGAATATTGGTATTGTTTTTGGAGCAGCATTGTTTGGTGGTGATTATTGTTGCATGACTGGTATGCTACTATTAAGAACGGAATCTCTCAGCAATCTCTTTTGATATGGAAAAATACGGTTGGATGAGTTGCTTTGCCTGCTAGTTGTGTAAGTAGGATCTAAATACTTGATGAACTCATGTTGGGGGTCTCTCTATGTCCATCCCACCATTTCTTAGGCTTAGGTGGTAATCATAGGGAGGCTTAAGAAGCTTGCTCTTTGATGTGCTTAATTGAAATAGTATGGTTAAGAAGAAGATGGAGAGATGATTTAGTTTTGTGTTGTATTGATATGTAAAAATAAGTGGCATAAAAGAACATAGAAAGTTGATAATAACATCCTTACGAACAGGTGAATGTTGAAGATGTGTCGGTATAGGAATATGGTTGTGATGTAGCGGAGAAATTGGTGGAGTTTGTTTGTGTTGCAGCTTGCGAGATGGAAAATGGTAATATGCTTATGGTGTATGTCTGTTAGATAGAGATGTTTTGAGATAGTGATATATGTTTATGGAAAAAAAAATAGTAATAAAAGTTCCATCATTATTGTATCTAGGACAAAAAAAAAGAAAGAAGGAAAATTTAGAGATAGATACTGTTACTGCTAGTTAGATGGTCCCTCCTCAATTGGAAGATAGACGTGGTCGGTCAGGATTATTTGTATTTGGACACCATAGCGTAATGGTTCTAATTTCTTAGACATTGTGGTTCTAATTTTTAAGAGATGTTTGGTATAGTTATATTCTAATTTCTCATGTAATTTTTATAGGCCATAAAATGAACATTAAGAATATAAAAGAAGTCATATAAGGATAAAGACTAGTTATCTGCAGCATTCTTTTCCCAAATTCTAAAACTAGTAATTTGAACCTTCGATTATATTTAATTTAGTGATGGTGATTCAAACTTGTTTTTATAATTATACTTAATCTAATGAGATTCATTAATTATAATTATTAAAATGTCGCATGTCTAAGTACAATTAATTATCAAATAGTTTTGTAAATATACCCTTTAACTTATCCGGCTCCGTTTGAGTTCAACTTTCTAATATATATATATATTTTACAATTGTAAAGGAAAATAAATGTAGATAAGGGCTTATGTGACGGCATGACAAGTAAGAGTGTTTATCGCTTCAGGTGTGATTTTAGTTTGATTTGTGTTAGTTACGTTGGTTCTTCGGACTTTGTTCAGTTATTGTAATTATGATTGATTTGTGAATTAATATAAATAAATTAAAAATTAAATAAATTGATAATTTTTCTTTAATTTGGACCAAATTAGTTGGATGACTTCAAGTGATGGGACTGACGTACCACCGGTTTCACTATGATGTAGCTCTGAAAATATTGAGCCTAACTCATTAGATTCGGTCCATAAAGTGTAGCGCAAGAGCAAAGTTGGAAGACTCATCAATATCACACCCTGCCGACACTTCTTCCATTATGATTTCCAATATTAATGTATGAATCTAATAATAAGATGATATGTTTCTCTACTTAATACGTTGACCGGTGGTTTAACCAATTATTGGTTTTGTGTTTTAATTACTAATATCTTATTATAATTATATTCTGGCATCAACTTAAATGTTGCTTGTTTTCTATTATATTATTTACTACAACTAAAAATAATAAATAAATCCAAGACGAATTAAACCCAATTTGTATCTCTTTTTTTAAATAAATGCCATATGGCTAATAATTTATTATAACATTATGGAAATTTAATTTGGTTTACCATCATGATAAAAAAAAGCAACAGGCAACGCGACATATTGTAATGATTGGCCATTCACAAATAAAAATAATTAAAGGAAATAAATTTAAAAAGAAAAAGAAAAAGAAAAAAAAAAAAAAGAGAGCATCATATCATCTAGATCTAGAAGGCTACAACTGAAAACTAGAAATAGCATCCATTCTCATTCTCATCTCTCTGTTGTTCTCCCCTGCAAACAAGTTTTACAGAAGAGAGTGTTTGTGTGTGTTTTTTTTTTTCCTATTCTTGGTTGTGGTGGTAAAGAAATATGAGCAAATTGTTCTAAAAATAGAAGCAAAAAGAATAATGAAGGTGAGGCATATAGTATTGGGTTTACTCTCGATTTCCGTCATTGCTCCCATCTTTCTTTACACTGATAGGGTCGGCTCCTTCGTCAATCCCTCTTCTTGTACGTTTATTTCTCCTTTTTTTTTTCTTCTTATTTTCCTGTTTCCATTCTTTCATGCTGATCTCTTCTTCGTCACGGTAATTTCTGCAGCAAGACGCGATTTTCTTGATGATGTTTCAGCTTTTGTATGTTTCTTTCTTCTTTCTTCCCTGGGGTTTAAACAATTATAATGATAAACAAAAAAAAAAAAAATTAATTTTTATTATTTCTTGTGCAGACGGTATCTGGCGATACCAGACATCTCAATGTTCTTCACCAGGTAGTAACATAGTAGAATGAGTTCCATTTCTTGTTCAGAGTATGCATTTCTATTGATTGATTTCAGATCTAACGCCTTCAATGTCCAATTCTTTGCCGTAGGAAACTTCCACCGCCTTGAAAGAACCCATTGGATTCGTATATTCTGACCACTCTACAGGTTCCTTTCCCAACGGTTATTTATTTAATGTTGTGTTTATTGAAGAATTAGGCAATGCAAATGTGAATTGATGGGTGTTTGATTTACCAATGACAGTGACGAGGGAGCATAAATCAACACGAGTGCTTTCTGCTACCGATGAAGAACGTCAACACCAGCAATTATCTAACCCCATTAGGCAGGTCATCGATCGAGCACCCCCCGGTCTCACCACTACCCTGGATTCCCATCCTAATGCGTCTGACATCTCGGTAATTGCTTCCCCTATCTTGTTTTAGTATTTCATTTCATTTTCTAAATCTTCCCCCATTCTTTGTATGCCTATTACCTTTCACTTGCTATAAATAGGCCTATTTTATCTTCTCATATTGCCATAGCAGCGTTTTACTAGTAATTCCCCATTTTTTCGTTGATTTTATTATTTGCCTCTTATTTGAGACTGTTGTACTACTTTGGAAACTTGAATCGTCCCCTTTCTGTATATACTAAACATTTGCTTTATGTGGTGCTTCAGTTGTCACCAAAACGGAAATGTGACTATACCCCTAATCCTCTTATTTTTACCTTATCATTTCTTTTTCCATGTCTATGTCTTTGTGTTGAGCTGTTTCCTTCAATTTTGAATTGCATATCTAAACGAAAAATTCTCTTTAATAAGGTTCAATGTAAACTTTAACCTTGAAGTGATTTTATTCTGTGACCCTTTTGAGCTTGTTGGCACTTTTTGCTATTTTTGTCTACCCATAATTGTTTCTCTACGGCTAAAAATAGTTTCTTGATGCTGCCACATTTCCAGGATTCACAATAAGAGTAAACGTTAAACCTAATTGTGAGCTTAGTTAACAGTTATTTTACCTTGTTTGCTTTACCAATAGGCTATTGAGCTTGAGCAGCAACCAACTCAGCCCTCTGGCAAAATTGTTCAGGAGCATTCAGATAACAAACATGACAGATTGACTGAACCAGTAGATGCTCAGGTCCGTCTCCTCAAAGATCAGCTCATCCGTGCAAAAGTATACCTGTCCCTTCCTGCTATCAAAAACAACCCACATGTTACAAGGGAGCTTCGACTGCGGGTTAAGGAAGTTACACGTGCTCTTGGTGATGCAACCAAGGATTCAGATCTGCCAAAAAAGTATCTTATTTCTGAACATAGGGCTGCTGATCTCTATTTTAAGCTTTCTTTGCTTTCAGTTTGTTAAATTCCCACATCTGTTCCTTATTTCTTCAGGGTCAGCCACCACAGTTTCTACATCACTCTAATTTGTGTGTGTTTTTTGTTCAGTGCTGTTGATAAGTTGAAAGCAATGGATCAATCGTTAGAAAAAGGGAAGCAGATTCAAGATGACTGCGCTGCTGTGGTAAAGAAGCTACGGGCTATGCTTCACTCATCTGAAGAGCAACTACGAGTGCACAAAAAGCAGACCATGTTTTTGACACAATTAACTGCAAAAACGCTTCCCAAGGGCCTTCATTGCCTGCCTTTGCGTCTTACTACTGAGTATTATACGTTGAATTCTTCTCAACAAAACTTTCCAAATCAGCAGAAATTAGAAGACCCCCGCCTGTATCATTATGCTCTTTTCTCAGATAACATATTAGCAGCGGCAGTTGTCGTAAACTCAACTATCTCACATGCTAAGGTAATACTCTTCTATAGAGACTTAACTCGTACTTCCTTTGGTTGCCGGTGGAAAAAGAAACTGTTCATCACCTTTAATCTTAAGTTTACCATTTCCATTTCATTTTAATCTTTTACACTCTTGAGAGAAGTAAAGGTTGGGGTATATGCGTGTGCATGCATGTGTGTGTTTTTGCATAAAACAACTTGATAGGTACATAATTACAACTGAGCTCCTTGCTTTTGTTGACTCGTTGAACTCGTGAAATTTACTTGATTCTTTGCAGCACCCTTCGGATCATGTTTTCCACATTGTTACTGATAGGCTTAATTATGCGGCAATGAGAATGTGGTTCCTAAGTAATCCACCAGGGAAAGCCACTATACAGGTCCAGAACATTGAAGAATTTACATGGTTAAACTCAAGCTACAGTCCAGTTCTTAAGCAGTTAGGTTCTCCTTCCATGATTGATTATTACTTCAGGGCACATCGGGCTAGTTCTGATTCAAATCTGAAGTTCCGGAACCCAAAGTATTTGTCCATACTGAACCATCTTCGGTTTTATCTACCAGAGATCTTCCCAAAACTAAATAAAGTGTTGTTCCTAGATGATGATATAGTAGTCCAGAAGGACCTTACTGGCCTTTGGTCCCTTGATTTGAAGGGCAATGTCAATGGTGCTGTTGAAACTTGTGGGGAAAGCTTCCATCGGTTTGATCGGTATCTCAACTTCTCAAATCCCCTGATCTCAAAGAACTTTGACCCACATGCTTGTGGATGGGCATATGGAATGAATATTTTTGATCTGGCGGAATGGAGGCGGCAAAACATCACGGAGGTATACCACAGATGGCAGAGGCTGGTAAGTGACGGAAGTTCCTTGCAAACCATGTTAGATTTAGTTCACATTGCTAGTCTTAATTAGTGATCACCTGATTTACTAAGTGGTAGTTTGTTTGATCTGTCTTACCCGGTACAAGTATGCCAATCGCACTTAAAGTACAAATGAAAGGGGTAAAATCAAGTGTCGCTTCAGAAAACATGGGTATTGAAAATCTTTGAAACCTAGAGGTTCCTAATTTTAAAGGAGGTGCTTGTTGGGATAACAGCTATTTATTGGAAGTAGCTACTTAAAGAAAGATATGCTTACTAGATTTTTAAACCCAGGTTTCCTCTTTTCCTTCAAGTGGGGCAACAGGAACTGCTGCCGAACAACTCTTTACTAATCTGTAACATATAATAGCTATCCCTCCTCAAATGGCTGTTTAGCATGGCTTGCTACACCCCTTAGGTGCTTAAGCCTCCTGATCACACTTGTACACGTAGAGAGATGTGATTGGATCATACCCCACTTCTAGAATGGAGAAAAAAAGCTACATTTTATTTCAGTGATACTTTCCCATAAAGAGAGTGCCATTGTAAATGCTAAAAAGGGTAGCTTGTAAGGTTCAATTCAGTATTTCTTCATTGTGGGCATATCCTATACTTTGTACATGGTGTCATACCGGTGTATTACCTTGTTTCTAATTTCAAAGTCAATTTTATATGCAGAATCGTGACAGGCAATTGTGGAAGTTGGGAACCCTGCCTCCTGGTCTCATAACATTTTGGAAACGCACATATTCCCTTGACAAATCTTGGCATGTGCTGGGGCTTGGCTACAATCCTAATGTAAACCAGAGGGAGATCGACCGGGCTGCTGTTATACACTATAATGGCAACTTGAAACCATGGCTGGAGATAGGTATACCCAAGTATAAAGTCTATTGGGCCAAGTATGTAGATTATGAGACAGTGTATTTGCGAGAGTGCAACATCAATCCGTAGAAAGCCTTGATGGGATATTAAAGTGTGGTGGTGAGCCATGGTTTAGCCGTGCATTTTGACATCAATTTGTAGTTATTTCGTTAAGAGGTAGCGGGTTGAAATTCATCATGCCTTGTATACATCGTCAATTTTGTTTTTGATTTTTTGGTTCTTACTGCAATGTGTGGAATTGACGTTGATGCGACTATTTTTTAGCTATTTAAGCAGAAGTGCAGCCGTATTTGATTGTATATCATCCGTAATCGTTGTATTCCTATGCATGCAGCTAAGTTATATTCTTTGTAGCGTATTACTTTTTATGCATAACATAATAAATAGAAGCGGAGGAGTTTACTGAAAGAGGAGCCAGTAGTAACACATTGGTTTCATTCAAATTCTACATTTAAGAATCCCTTACAGGAGATGCTAATATTATTATATTATCAATATTGTTTATTTTAATTGATGAAATGGGATTGCTGTTGAACCCCATCTAAAAATTCCAATATCCTTGCTAGGGTGGTGAAGGCAGGTTTTTCTTGATCACTGCCAAGCAATTATCATGAGGTCTTGTATGAGGCAGATACCTAATTTTACTCTCAGGATTAAGCCGTTCCCACCTGCATTGTAACATCACTCAACATCAACATCAACATCAACAATTTCAAGCTTGAATTGATCATGAAAAGAAACCCAACATTGCAAAATAACTTACTGATAGTTGAGGAGGAAATGGTGAAGAAAAATAGAAATTTCAAGCTTGGCAAGATCATTTCCAGGGCACAACCTGCTTCCTGCTCCGAAGGGAAGGAAAGTTCCTGCTTTGGCGTTATAGTCCTGCATATAGTTAAGAGACCTTTATAATTTAACTAATAGGTTACGCTTTATGGTTCTTGAACATACATACGTATAAAGATTGAAGGAAAGGTGAAAAGCATTGTGAAACTTACATCCCATCGAGAAGGATCAAATTCTTTTGGATTTGGATAAATCTCAGGATCCAAGTGAATGCTTCTGAACCAAGCTAACACTTTCCATCCCTTTGGAATGGTATAACCTGAAAAACCAACAGCTTTGTGTGTGAATGATGTAACAATATCACTATATATCTTAATATAATCATATCATTAAAACTGACCGCTTATTTTGACGTCTGTTTTTGCCTCACGGAAGACCATCAGTGAGAATGTTATCAACCTAAGCGTTTCATCAATCACCTTCATACACATATAAATCAATATATAAGAAGTGAAATGAAGGGTATGTTGAAGCCTTACAATTAACTGATATAACAGATGTGATGTACCTTGGAAAGGTATTCCATTTCTCGAATATCCTTAAGGGTTAAACCTTTTTGGGTGGGTGGTCTTTTCTTCACAATCCTCTCTTGCTCTGCCTGTATACAATAAAATAATACCGTCAAGTAATGAAAAAGAAGCACATTAATGCTTCGGGACTGCTTAAAAACCTTTGCTTTTTCTAGAAATTCAGGGTGTTGTTGCAAGAAAATAGTCGCCCACATCGTAGTATGGCCAGAAGATTCATGGCCTGCATTCAGGTACATCAACATGATATCAATGATTTCCTCATCATCTAGTGTTTCACCTTTCTCATCTTTAACATCCATCAGGGCATCCAACATGTCTTTCTTCTTCGTGGACTTGTTCGTCTTCCTCTGATTTCTCCGCTCATTCACCACTGATTGAAAAGCTGCCACCAGGTTTTTCCTAGCCTGAAAAAAAGAAAATGCATTTCTCTATTATGAATTATCCCTTCTTAGCGTAAGATAAGTAACTTGAGTCGCAAGAAAGATGCAAGAAAATCTCACCTTCAGGGCTTTATAGTAGGCAAATCCTGGGACATTAATTGCCATGGCTCTAACTCCATAGTTGAGAGTTGTGTATTCCCTCTCCAAAGCTTCCATTACCTCTTCGCTTTCCGAGCTTAGAAAAATATACATTATTATCCGAAAAGTGAGCTTCCGGAGCTGTGTCAAGAGCTCGATTTTTCCCATCTTGGACCATTTGTCCAGGGTAGATATGACAATGTCCTCGATATATGGGATGTAGATGGACAGTGCTTCATGGCCATTGACAGGAGCTGAAGTTAAACGGCGGAGACGCTTATGTTCTTCATAAGGGATACCAATGAATGATTTTTTTCCAATGAGCTCCACCGTGGACGTAGGCCATCCAGGCTTAAATGCATCATCATCATTTAATACCCTTTTACATGTTTCAGGCATTGTTACGATTACACTTGGGTTCCCAAACATGAAAGCCTTGTAGATTCCAGTACGTCCAAATCTACATACATTGGTCATGAATGATGGTCAAGGATTTGATGATGTTTGATCATTTTTAAACTTGTTATCTAAGTAACATGTCGACTATTATCAGATTGGCAATAAAAAAAAATATTTAAAGAAAAACAAATGGCATCAAAATTGTAGATTGTAGTAAAATGGAATATCTTAGCAAGTAGTACAACACTAAAAGACATTATAGAAGGCGACAAGAGAGGCAACTGCCCTATTTCACTAGACATAAGGTGGTGGGTCTGGGTCAAAAACATGTAATTCTGTTTTTCCTTTTTTTGAATGAAAAAGTTGGCATAGGTCTCTGTCTAAGGGCCTCTCTTCCTCTGACAGGCTACGGCTCTAGCTGCTATGCTCCTCTTGTGTCATCACACCACCATTCTTTTTTTTAAACAATGACACCACCATACTTATTTCTGCTAATATTTTTTATACCTTGTCTAAAACTATACATAATCAAATCACTCTTTAATCTTTGAATAAAAAATAATATCCGCTTAAACATATTTAAATTTAAATTTTTTTACATTAACAATAATGCTGCAATCTAAATAAGCTATAACGTTACATACTCTAAAAACTTACAACTAGGGTTCATAAAAAGAACTCCAAATTCGTGGGTCGGGATGAGTTCATATCAATTCCATTGGTCCCAATATACTTAATAAAATTGCTCCCTTTTATTTTATAGTTATTTTTATATATTTTAACTATAATTTTTGAAAATAATTAATATAATACAAAACATTATGTAAAATTTTTGAGGAAATGTGATAGGACGGATGAAATTATTTTTGAAAGTCATCAACCACTAAAATATTAAATAACACCAAGTCAAAATCAGGGTGACAAGAAGCAACCAAATCTTTGCCCCAATCAAAGAAGTTAATTTTCTATCGATGCCGATGGTACTCACCAGAACATCTCATTCTATTAATAAACCAAAACATTCAATTTTACTTTTTGTTTCAGCGTAAATTTTATTAGTTTTTGATAATTTTTTTCCGTACCAATTAATATATTTATGTTAATTTTATGATCGATATTTAGGATTTATAACTGTTCTTGTCGTAGTAATATTATATCTAAGATATTTTCTAATATTTATAAATATTTTTATATAAAATGAAAGATAAAATTGGAAACTATAGCTATACGTATAAATATGAATAGAAAAAATAATAGGTCTACCGCTACTAAGTTGAGACCCCAAGCCATTTCTACCTAAGAGAGAGACAGCAATAAGAGGCCACCCTCTTCAATCAAATCAAGGTATGGAATGAAGTGGAATACAATGACGTCTCTCACTGCCCTTTCCACTACATACTCCATTTCTATTTAGCTTTTCCTTCTTTTTCCACCATTTCTTTTTTATCTGGTGGTGGTGGTGCCCTTTAAAGCATATAGGAAAAAAGAGCGGTGATGAGTGGCAAAGCAAAGTACCTGGAAACAAAAGAAGCGATGAAGGAATCGGGATCGTCGGACCTAAAGGCCCGGAGAAAGGACCACATGTTGCCGATGAAAGGCCACCCCAAATCCCCTGGCGGCAGAGAGTACCGCTCGTCGCCCAATCGGGTTTCATACACCCACGGATTCACTCTCCCCAACACCCATTTTAGAAAGGCGAAAGCAGCCAGAATTGCTAAGAAGGCGACCGTCCACATGGAGCCCGTGATTTCCATTACAACAGCAACCATCACTCTGTTACGGTGCAACCTAAGTTGTCAACATTTATATATGTGCTAGTACAGGAAGGAGGCATTTATGGAGAGTGGCACAAACATGGTAGTGACAGCGCACAGGCAAATAGGGAAAGTATATATATGGTAGTACTAGAAATGTTAATTATATAGGATAAAGATAAAGGAAAAAGACAGGGAATACTGGGGAAGTGAGCTTGCCTTGCTTACCCACCTCTATCTCTATGCATCCGCTTTCTACTTTGCTCTTGTCGTTTCCCAGTTTGGATTATCTCTCCACTCCCACTCTCTATATCCTGGTTATATTTTGTAATCATCCCTAATTTTTTATCCTCTTTAAGCTTTAAAGGGTTGCACGCGAAGCATATAATATATATATATATATAAAGGATTGTAAAATTTATTATGTAAATAATTTATAAAAAATACGTTAAAATATTTTTCATAAACTAAATACTTAAACATAATGTGCAGTAAATAATGAACACTAAAAGCATATATACGAAATTAAATTTAAAAGATTTACATCAACTCAATTATCGATATTATTAATATATATAAACAGTGTAAATAAAATAATTTGTGTAATAAAATTAAAATGCTTAAATATATTGATGAGTAAAAATTTTATAAATATTGATGAGATGAGTAAAAATCTTAATATTTTAATATTTTTATTTTTTAAATAAAGAAAAAATAAAAATAAAAATATTATTGTGTGTAATTATTTTAATAAATTGAGCAATAAAAGTAATCAGATTTATTAATTAAAAGAATAGTATTTTTAAAGAATTATACAAACCATTAGATATAAAATGAGTAATAAGAAATCATACCTAAAAAGGACGAAAACTTTAAGAAGACGATGCGAAGGAATTTATTTTAAGAAAATCGACTTTAAAATTCTTTCCTTTTTATCTTTTATTTTAATGTTCTTTCTTCTTTTAAACGTCTCTTTCCCTTCTTTTTCCTTTCCTTCCTCATTCTTTGGTTGGAGCCAAAGCCTACTCGGGTCTGATATGGTAACCTGTGAGGGTCACCTCCTTAATGCCAAAACGCTGCGTTTTGCAACAACTCAAGTTTTAAGTGTTTTGCTATATATTAATTTAATTTAATTTAATTATTTCTTAAAATTTTTCATAAAATCTTTAAAATTTCATTAATAATATAATAATATATTAATATAATTTTAAAAATATGATATTGAGTTTAAATAAATAATATTTTGAAATTATTTTTAAAATATAAATATTATAATAGATTGTGTGAATTTTTTATTTTTATATATAATTACTAACTTAATTTTAATTATTAATTAGAAAATGTAGATTTTTCATTAAATTTAAATATTACGACTTTGAATAATTTATTCTAACATTATTTATATTTCTAAATATATGTCTCGATCTTAATATTGTATTTAATTTGTAAAAATAGTGATTGTCGAAATTATTTTTTTGAAAAAACGGGGCCGACTTTATATTTTGAAAACGAAAATAAAAATGGGAGTCGCCACCAATTCTTTTTTGATGAGGTGTGATCGAGTCACCTTGTAAAACGGTTGTTTTAAATAAATAGTTTAATTTATTGAAACAACGATTTTGGTCTACGAAATTTAGAAAATAGGTTCGGGAGTCGATTACGTACGAAGAAGGATTAGCACCTCCATAACGCCCAAAATTGGTACCCACTTTATTAATTAATGTCTTAATGTCTAAAATTTGAAAACTTGAAAAGATTTTAAAATACGATCTTTTTTTTATTAATGTTAATTTTAAAAACGCTTGAATAAATTGAAAAGAAAGTTAAAGACTCTCTCATCTAGAGGTAATAAAATGTTACATCCCGTCATCCCGTAAGTTAAGACACGACGCTTTGAATCCTTGAGATTAAGCTTGCCTTTAAAATTTTTTTATTTAAATTTAATGTATTTTGAAATTTAAAAGGATATTTGGCTATTTAGATTTAGCGAGAAAGTTGAAACCCCGTAAGTTAGGGCACGGTTTCTCGAATTTCCAAAAACGCGAAATATTACCTTATTTGAAAATTTTTCCTTTTTTGAATAGTAGCGAGCACAGCTCTTAACGGTGTATATTTATTTTGTTTGGAATAAAATAAAACGATATATATCGGATAAATACATTGAAGCTTAATTCACGACGTGATTTAAATGAAATGCCTAAAAAAATAAAGTGGAATATGGAGTAATAATAAATAAATGCTAATGCATGACAATAATATGAAAATACGAATAAACGAATTATAGTACGCACAATGGCAATAATCACACAACATACATCATTTAAATACTAAAATTAATAATCAAAGAAAAATGAAATAATTAATATAAGAAACAATTTAAAGTAAATAATGATTTAAAATAAATAATTTATAAAAAATTCAAAATAAAATAATAATAAAAAAGTTTAAAATAGACAAAATAAAAAAATTAAAATAAATAACATATAAAACAGCTTAAACTAAGTACTATATATAAAAATTTGAAATAGATAATATATACAAAAGTTTAAATATAAATACTATATATAAATCTAAAAACCAAAAAGAACGTGTAAAAAAAGTTTAAAAATAAGCAGTATATAGATAAACATTTATAATAATAAAACAATTCAAAAATAAATAATAAGATAATTTTAAATAAATAATACATAAAGAAGTTTAAAATATATACTATAAACAGCAACTTGAAATAAATAGTATAAAACAATTTAAATAATTAATAAAAAGATTAAAATAAATAATATATACAAAGTATCTTAAAATAAATAATATATAAAACAATTTAAAATAATTATATAATAAGTTTAAAATAAATAATATATAAAAAAGAAATATAAAACAAATAATATACAAAACAATTTAAAAATAAATGATATATAAAAAAGGTTTAAAATAGATAATATAAAAGTTTTAAATTAATAAATAAATGACAAATTTGCAAAAATAAATTGAAATTAAATAGATTAGGGACTAAATCGGAATAAAAAAAAAACTATGATAAAATAAACAAATGCAGACTAAAATCAAAAGGCGCGAAAAGGTCGAGGATTAAATGGGTAAAAAACCCAATTCCTGGACACGTGTCCACTTCCAGCGCATCAATGGGCCAGGGACTAATTTGAAACACACAACAAATTTTGCGGTCAAATTTATAAATAATAAAAAATAGCAAAATGACTAAATTAAAACAAATATAAAAAGTGAAAGGGTCGAAAGGGTAAATAACCCGATTATTAAAAACACGCGTATACTCCTTGCGGGTCGGGTCAAATTCGAATTAAGGGGTCAAAACGACGCCGTTTTAGTGCCTAAAAGGCCTGCCCAAAACGTTGTCGTTTTGTAGGCCTATTTAAGGTAATTTTTTTTTGAAATTTTCATTCTTCTCCCCTTCTCAAAAAAAAAAAATAAAAAAAAATAAAGCTCTATCCTCTCTCTCCCTCTCCAAAACTCCGGCCTAGGCTCCGGCCATGGCTCCTGCGTCGGACCACCATGGTGGCCGCCAGTCATCGGCGACGCCGCCGCCGTCCACGGTGACCGAAAAATAAAAAAGGACCATTTTATCATTTTGACCCTCTTGAACATAAATCCGGCCCCAAAATTTCCAAAATGTGCATAAAAATGACCCGAAAGTCAAAAGACTTTTCAGTTTCCGACCATTTTTCATCGAAAGTGGCTACCTTGGCGGTGGGACTCCACAGGTTCGTCTTCAACTCTCTCTTTTTGTTGTTTTTTTTTTTTTGCGTTTTCTATTTACAAAATAAAACTATTCGAAAATGAAACAAAAGAAAGAAAAAAAAGGTCACCTTTTGTATTTCAAAAATATCTGTTTGTATTGATTTCAAAATCTGTCTTTGTATTTTTATTTCAAAGATCTCCTCCTTTACATTGAAGTTGTTTTGGCTATATAGCCAAAAATATATTGTTTTACACTTTTTTTCTATTATTTCTGCTTTTTGCTCTGTCCTTGTTTCCTTTTGCAAGTGTCAGACGGCGGTGGCAGCGACTTTGGCAGAGGTCAGAAGACCTTAGGTTCGGCGCACCTAGGGTTTGAAAAGTTCTGTTTCTTGTTTAGGTTTTGGGCCACGGGTTTAAAATTTTTAGGCCTATTTTTTTTTGTAAATCTGGATTGTAATTTGGGGTTTTAATTTATTAATGGGCCCCGGGAAGAAACTAGGCTGTACAACTGCCCCTCTTTGCTCATTGTCGTGTAATGAAAATGGAACAAAGACTTTAAAGAGGACCAATTTTGCCCAGTTTTGCTGAGTTTCAGCGCTTCTTTTCTTCTTCTTCAAGTAGCCTCACTCTAACCCACTGCAACTTCAGAAGTATAGGAATTAGTGCTTCGATCCGCTCGAATGTAATTTCAGGGAAAAGAGATTTGTAGCTTTGATCTACTCCGCTGGAACTTCAAAGAGATAAGAATTGGTAATTTCAACTTGCTTCACTGCAACTTCAAGGAGATAAGGTCTGGTGGCTTCAATCTGCTCCATTGCAACTTCAGGAAGATAAGATCCGTCAATTTGTAGCTTCAATTTGTTCCACTGCATCTTCAGGGAAATAAGATTCGCTGTTTTCAATCTGCTCTGCTGCAACTTGAGGGAGATAAGGCTGGTGGCTTCAATTTGCTCCACTACAACTTCAGGAAGATAAGATTTGCCGTAATCTATAGCTTTAATCTGTTCCACCGCAATTTCAGGAAAATAAGATTCGCTGTCTTCAGTCTACTCCGCTGCAACTTCAGGAAGATAAGGCCGGTGGCTTCAATCTGCTCCACTACAACTTCAGGAAGATAAGATCTGCCATAATTTGTAGCTTCAATCTGTTCCACTACATCTTTAGGGAAATAAGATTCGCTGTCTTCAGTCTGCTCCGCTGCAACTTCAGGGAGATGAGATTTGTGGATTCACCGGTCTTGCTACACTGTCCTCTGGGGGACATGACGTGTAGAATCGATTCTATGGGCCTATGTTTATGCCAAATGATTAGGATGTCATGATCAGAAAGAATCAAATGCTCCTAGCTAGATATATATGAATGATATTTGCATGGATGCATGAGAATGATCCCTTTTTAATGTTTAAGTTGTCATTGCTCGTTGTTCATCAAGATTGTATTACTGATGTGATACCATGCTTTCTGGTATCTTTAACGGAAAATCCAAAGAAGTAGTCTCAATTTAAACTCTTCTTTCTCAAATATTTCGAACCCTTAGGTTTGATGAGTTCTAAACAATATTCCTTCTTCAGGTTCATGTACTATTTAGAAACTTTCAGAATAATATGTAGAACATTTTATGAAAGTATTATTAGCCCATCAATCATTATTTCAATGCAAAATGATTGAAAAGAGATTATAATGATGGTCAAAACTGAAATTTATCAGGAACAAAATCTAAAAGGAATGGATTAATCAAAGAAAGCAAACTTTGCTGGAATACAAAATAAGTGAGTGGAAAGTAGGTGCCCTAGATATTGCAGCATGAGCTTCTCTGAATAAACTTTTTGAGGACCATTTTGAGCTCAACATGTGTTTAGGAGATCTAGAATACTTTGTCGATGCCCCAAGATGTAGCATACCTCCTTCTTGTTAATTTAGGCATAGCAAGACTACCGCATGCCCCATTTTTTAAAATTTGAATTGCCCTTTACGGGTTTTCAATTCAAAACCCCTTTGGTCTCAAGGCGCCCTTTGCGGGTTTTCGCCTTAGCCTCTCATTCTTCTTTTCATTTTATTTTATTTTATTTTCTTTCCTCTTTTTTTTGTTTTTGTTTTTAAAAAATAAAGTACTTATTGACTGAGTCTGATTTCACTGGATTAGGCAGAGTCTTATCATCCATTTCAGTTAAGATCAATGCCCCTCCAGAAAAAGACTTCTCTACCACATAAGGTTCATTCTAGCTTGGCATCCATTTCCTATGAAGTCCTTTTAGATGAGAATGATCTTCTTCAATACCAAGTCCCTGATGTGTCTTTAACTAACTATGATCACAATAAAGGCAAGCGCACCTATCGTTTAATAGTATAGTTATGGTAAGACTGGAAATATCGTATCCACAAGGACCAAGAGTACTAGTAATTACTATCTTCTTATTATCTAGCCTAAGAATTGGAGTGATTTCTTTTAAACTGAAACTAATTAAAAGCACGACAGAGAATGAATTGGGGAAATACTTTTGGACAACTTAATGAGAGAGGCAATACCCAAGGAAGAATCCACCTAGACTTCACTTATTACTTCTGATTCATATGATTTATTCACTTGACTTAATCTGTAGAAATCCCTGATTTATGTTAATATCTCTTTCAAGACTAAAAAGAACTGACTCTAGGTTGATTAATTGAAATCTCTTTCTAATTAAAACCCCTATTGTCGAATTAATTCGATCTATAGATTCCCTTATTAGATTTGAATCTAATCCGGCAGATTTATGTTGCCCTATTTCTAGGGTTGCAATCAACTCTGCTTAATTATGTTGATCTACTCTTAAATAGGGACTTTTGCTCCTCTGCATAAGCACATTCGACCTGAATCAATAACTTGAATTATCAAAACAAGAATAAGAACTCACAATTAAGAATAAGAACAAGTATTTATCTTATAAATCAAATAGTAATAAGATCCGTCTTAGGTTTCATCCCCTTAGGTATTTAAGGGATTTAGTTCATACTGATAGAAGAAAACATCTTAAAATAAGGAAAACCACAAAACATAAGAAAACCCAAAAACTTCAAGAGAAATTGATAGGAGATATTCAGTCTTGATGGAAATCCCTTTTCCAAGCTACTCCTGATAGCTGTGTTCAAGTATTTTCTACTTCCTTCTCTCTGTGTCTTCCTTAAGCTCTCCCATGAGGTGTTTATATAAGGTTTGGAGCGCTTTTCTTGGCCTACAAGTAACCTTTTCCGAAAAAAATTAGACTTGGTTTTGGCAGGGACACGCCCGTGTGACACGCCCGTGTTCGATAGCCTCAGGCTGTGCTTGATTCTGTTTGTCACACACGGCCGTGTGGTCTACCCGTGTGCGATAGTCCAGGCCGTGTTTGATTCTGCTCGTAATGCACGGCCGTGTGGTCTGACAGTCTAGGCCGTGTTGATTTCTGAGGTAGGCTCATTTCGCCCATTTTTGGCCCGTTTCTTGTTCTTTTCAACTCTCTAAGCTCTCCTGAGTGTAAAACATGAAATTAAAGGATCAGGAACACCGAATTCATCAAATCTAATGAAATTTCATCCAAAAATAAGCCAAGCATGAGGTTAAAATATGTATAAATTATGGTTTATCAGTCCCTCTCATGGAATTCTCTTGGTCGAATCTTTTTGTGGTAAGCTTGCATCATCCGGATAGCTCTCAACCTCTTCTTTTCGATCAGATTCAGTTGATCATATTATGATTGGATCTATCCTACTTCGTCCAACTTCAGCTCTGACAAGATTCGAAGGGAGGGAATCTCAACTTCGAAAGGTAAAACTGCTTCCATTCCATAAATCACTAAGAAAAACGTTGCCCCAATGGAGGTCTTGACAGTCGTTCGATAAGCATAGATGGTAATTTCTCATGCTAATCTTTATAAGTCTCAATCATTTTTTCCACGATCACTTTTTTCTTTTTGTTTTTTTTGTTACCCCCACTACACCGTTCATTTTGGGGTGATATGGTGTTTTAATCTTGAACTGACTGTAAACTTCTAATACCGTACTGTTGTTCAAATTTAGTGTATTTGTAGATATGATCCTTTTTGGCATTCTATACTGACATATGATCTCTTTTTTCAAGAATTTGCTTACTGTCGACTTTGTGACATTGGCATATGAAGTAACTTTCACCCATTTAGTGAAGTAATTGACGACCACGAATCAATGCCTACCAGAAGTTTTTTTTTTTGGCGAGATATGCCCACTAAGATTCATGCCCCACATAGAGAAAGTCCATGGGGATGTCATGAAGAGATGAAGGAGGCACAGGAATTTTGTCTCAAAAAATTTGGCACTTATGGCATTTCTTGGTATAACTGATGCAATCCCCTTCCATGGTGGACCAGCACTACTCGAATCTCATGATTTGTCTGGCAATTGTAAATTTGTTCCTTTTCTAAGATTTCCTTAGCCTTAACATCATCCATACGTCTTAGTAGCCCAAGCATATCTTGATAAGATCATGCGAAAACATCTTTGAATTCTTAGAATAACTCAATGACTTCTCGCTTTGTCTCTGTGGCAATACAAGCTCTGATATTCACTTCTTTTCCTTCTCCTAGGCTCACAATGACTTTTTATAAGGTAGGTACTGTTTTTTATCTTTTTCTACCATCATTAACAAATCAGGAGATAGGTTACAACCTCTGTCGTCTTTAAAGTCCTGAGATCACTCTAGACACATATCTTGCTCGAAAGGAGATTCTGAGCCAGTAGCAGCGTTGCTTATGTCGTTGATATCTAAAGACCTGTTGTAGGTATAAAGGAGTATTTAAAGAACAAATGAATCTAAGAATAATTATTTATATGGTATGAATATGAATGAAATAAATGAATAAAAGAATATTTGCTCAAAGTGAGACACAAAAATGCATTTTTCATTGAAAATAAATGTGTTGGACATGAGCCTATTTCACGAAAGGATTCTTATTGCTTTTAGGCTTAAAGCAACAAGCATGTTTTGAATATTACTCTAAATTTTCTCTAAAAAGTACAGGGATCACTTCCACAACCCCATTGTTCAAAACACTCCCAAGTATCCTTCATATTCAGATGTTAAGATCAGATCTCGCGAATTTTCCAATGGATGCCTCTACTAGCTCCTTTTTTCTTGATCCAGGCTGCGACCCATTGCTCACTCATCCCCGTGATGCTTGTTTGCTTCTTTAAGGAAATCGGGACGTAAACGGCTCTTGAATAATTTTTGTCAGCTTGAATTCTCGGGCAACGAAGCGAAGTCGTGTACTCCTCCGTCAGACCATCACCTTTCTCTCATTGTGTTTACTCGGACCATATTCAGAAGGTCGTATTATCCTCCATTTTATCAAGGAATCCATTTTCCATGACAAGCTCTTTATTTAGTAACTGAACGTGAATCAACACCTCTTTTTTATGATGAAAATGCAATGCAATCATAACCAGAACAAAGAAAATATGTCAGTACAAAAAACATAAATAACAAATAGATCACCTATTTGGATGACCACTAGGGGTTTGGAGTAGTTCTACCTGGGGTAGACTCTTAAGGCTTACTATATAGGGTTTAGTTCTAAAGCAAAGGTACCCGAACCGGCAGATTCCTCGATCTTCACACGTTATAAGCTCATATAGACCGGGTTCAGTTCAGGGGAATACATTTCCCTATGGCTATACGGAGATGAAAATCTCACAAAGACATAGGTACGAATGTATCCTGAAAGTGATCCACTATCCTATACGGAGGTGAAGACCTCACGAAGGAATAGCTTCTCGCTCCCACTTAAAGGGGTAAAATAGAGCGAGTATGCAATATGATGCGCGAAAGTATACTAAAAGACTCAAACTGAAAGCAAACATATCGAAATGGTGTAGAAAATGAAATGCAATGAAAAGATCGTAAATTTAAACCGAATTATCAATTTTTGACAAAAAGACAAGAAATAATCAACTCGTGGCTTGAATCTCTTATTTTTTTCCCCAGTGGAGTCACCAAGCTATCGAAACCATTTTTTTTGAAAAAATGGGGTCGACTTTGTATTTTGAAAACGAAAATGAAAATGAGAGCCGCCATCAATCCTTTTTTGATGAGGTGTGATCAGGTCACCTTGTAAAATGGTTGTTTTTAATAAATGGTTTAATTTATTAAAACAACGATTTTGGTCTACGAAATTCAGAAAATAGGTTCGGGAGTCGGTTACGTACGAAAAAGGATTAGCACACTCATAACGTCCAAAATTGGTACCCAATTGATCAATTAATGTCTTAATGTCGAAAATTTGAAAACTTAAAAATATTTTAAAATACAATCCTTTTTTATTAATGTTAATTTTAAAAACGCTTTAATAAATCGAAAAGAAAGTTAAAGACTCTCTCATTTCGAGGTAATAAAATGTTACATCCCGTAAGTTAAGTTAATAAATCGAAAAGAAAGTTAAAGACTCTCTCATTTCGAGGTAATAAAATGTTACATCCCGTAAGTTAAGACACGACACTTTGAATCCTCGAGAATAAACTTGCCTTTAAATTTTTTTATTGAAATTTCATGTAGTTTGAAATTTAAAAGAATATTTGGCTATTTAGATTTAGCGAGAAAGTTAAAACCCCGTAAGTTGGGGCACGATTTCTCAAATTTCCAAAAACGCGAAATATTACCTTATTTGAAAAATTTTCCTTTTTTGAATAGTAGCGAGTACAGCTCTTAACGATGTGCATTTATTTTGTTTGGAATAAAATAAAACGATATATATTGGATAAATACATTGAAGCTTAATTCACGACGTGATTTAAATGAAATGCCTAAAAATGTAAAGTGGAATACGGAGTAATAATAAATAATTGCTAATGTATGACAATAATATGAAAATACGAATAAACGAATTATAGCACGCACAATGGCAATAATCACACAACATACATCATTTAAACACTAAAATTAATAATCAAAGAAGAATGAAATAAATAATATAAGAAACAATTTAAAGTAAATAATGATTTAAAATAAATAATTTATAAAAAAATTCAAAATAAAATAATAATAAAAAAGTTTAAAATAGACAAAATAATTTTTTTTAAAATAAATAACATATAAAACAACTTAAACTAAGTAATATATATAAAAATTTAAAATAGATAATATATACAAAAGTTTAAAAATAAATATTATATATAAATCTAAAAACAAATAATGTGTAAAAAAAGGTTTAAAAATAAGCAGTATATAGATAAACATTTATAATAATAAAACAATCCAAAAATAAATAATAAGACAATTTTAAATAAATAATACATAAAGAAGTTTAAAATATATACTATAAATGGCAACTTGAAATAAATAGTATAAAACAATTTAAATAATTAATATAAAAAATTAAAATAAATCATATATATAAAGCATCTTAAAATAAATAATATATAAAATAATTAAATAATCATATAAAAAGTTTAAAAAAATAATATGTAAAAAAAGAAATAAAAAACAAATAATATACAAAACAGTTTAAAAATGAATGATATATAAAAAAGGTTTAAAATAGATAATATAAAAGTTTTAAAATAAATAAATAAATGACAAATTTGCAAAAATAAATTGAAATTAAATAAATTAGGGACTAAATCGGAATAAAAAGGAAATTAAAGGTAAAAACTATGATAAAATAAACAAATGCGGACTAAAATCAAAAGGCGTGAAAAGGTCGAGGACTAAATGGGTAAAAAACCCAATTCCTAGACACGTGTCCACTTCAGCGCATCAATGGGCCAGGGACTAATTTGAAACACACAACAAATTTTGCGGTCAAATTTATAAATAATAAAAAATAGCAAAATGACTAAATTAAAACAAATAAAAAAAGCGGAAGGGTCGAAAGGGTAAATAACGCGATTATTAAAAACACGCGTATACTCCTTGCGGGTCGGGTCAAATTAGGGTTAAGGGGTCAAAACGATGCCGTTTTGGTGTCTAAAAGGCCTGCCCAAAACAACGTCGTTTTGGAGGCCTATTTAAGGCATTTTTTTTTGAAATTTTCATTCTTCTCCCTTTTCAAAAAAAAAAAAAAAAAGCTTTCTCCTCTCTCTCTCCCTCTCCAAAACTTCGGCCTAGGCTCCGGCCATGGCTCAGGCGCCGGACCACTGTGGTGGCTACAACACCGCGAGGCGACACACACTGCTTTACTGCAAGTGGCGAAAAAATAAAAAAGGGCCATTTTATCACTTTGACCCTCTTGAACATAAATTCGGCCCCAAAATTTCCAAAATCCGCATAAAAATGACCCGAAAGTCAAAAGACTTTTCAGTTGCCGACCACTTTTCATCGGAAGTGGCTACCTTGGCGGTGGGACTCCACAGGTTCGTCTTCAACCCTCTTTTTTTTTGCGTTTTCTATTTACAAAATAAAACTATTCGAAAATTAAACAAACGAAAGAAAAAAAAGGTCACCATTCGTATTTCAAAAATCTCTGTTTGTATTGATTTCAAAATCTATCTCTGTATTTTTATTTCAAAGATCTCCTCCTTTACATTGAAGCTGTTCTGGCTATATAGCCAAAAATATATTATTTTACACATTTTTGCTACTGTTACTGCTTTCTGCTTTGTTCTTGTTTCCTTTTGCAGGTGTCAAACGGCGGTGGCAGTGACTTTGGCAGAGGCGCACCTAGGGTTTGAAAAGTTTTGTTTCTTGTTTAGGTTTTGGGCCATGGGCTTAAAATTTTTGGGCCTTTTTTTTTGTAAATCTGGACTGTAATTTGGGGTTTTAATTTGTTAATGGGCCCCGGGTAGAAATTGGGCTGTACAGTGATAAGATTAAAAATACTTTTTTTAAAAACGGTTTTGAAATTTACAATGCATTATTATGCAAAATTGTAAGTTGAATTATTGAATATAAATAATTTGGAAGGACTTTATGAAATTATAAGTTGCATAACACAATTAAAATTTGTATAAATAGGCGCATGGGTTTATGTTGCAATTTTCCCTTTATAAATACTTTCATTTAAATAAGTAAATACAATACTTGTAATTAAAATAAATAATATATATAACCATTAATTAAAAAAGAAATCGTGTAATGATAGTAATATGTGTTAATTAAGATTTGATTTTAATTATTATTATTTAAAACTTGGTTTTAGTTTTATACTTAAATAACAATTTTTGTTATTAATAAAAAGGTGAAGGGGTTTACGTAGCAAATTTCCCCTCCACAAGTATTTTCTTTCTTTCAAGTCAAATTTTTATAAAGAAACTTAACAACATTGTAATATAATGCCACGTCATCTGTATGAAACAATGATATCACGTATAATCTATATATCTTTTTTAATAGTTTAATGTCACACCAATATTTTTATCATGAAAAAAAAATTAAATCCAAATGAAAATCTTAAAATTCAATATGAAAATACTAAAGTAGCATTAAACTATTGAAAAATGATAGTATCCTTGCTTGATACAATCTTTTCTCGTAATATAATATATATACATATATTTATATATGATAAAATATGATTGAACAACAATGAAAACAATTAATAAAACTTTTTTTTTCCATCTAATTCAATCTTTCAAATTTTATCTTTGCTCTTTGACCCACATTTGTTTTTTTAAAGGTAAAATACCTTTATTAAACAAAACAAATCAACAAAGAAATAAGGGTTAAGGACAAACTAACCCGAGCCAACAGGTTCTCGCTATACACTTGTATAATCCTACATTTTTTTATCAAAGCATCAACAGAAAGAACATCAGATAAGAAGGCTGAGTAAAGTTCCCAACTATGCAGACGAGTATAAGATAAAGCTACCCTTGCTAAAGCATGAGTCGCCTTATTAGCTTTCCTGAGTACTCAAAACAACGACACATTGTTGAGTTAATTTATAATCGAAACACAATATCTAATAATATTTTCAAACTCAGTTTGATGTGAAAATAGCACGGTAAACTTCAAAGCAATCCATCTCAATAATCACTATGTCAAGATGCATACTTTCAACCAAGAAAGCACTTCTCGAATAGCCAAGGCTTCTACCATAACAACAACATCAGTTCCATGAACGTGGCCAGTAAGCCCTTTGATGAAGTCACCTTTCTCGTTTCGAATAATAATGCCATATCCCTACTCGAGCCTTGCACAACTAGCTACAGCATCAATGTTGCATTTTAACCAAGAAGCAACCGATGGCATCTATCATTTAATTACATTCTAGTATGCTATAACATGTGCTTAAACTCTACCCAAACACCATTTCAAAACCTTCTAGTCCTGCAAGTAAGACAACACAAATTGGACCATGTGAGTAGTAGAAAAATCTTTTTCTGCCATGCAAATAAGTTTCTAAAGAACCATAAACTCCACACTAGAAGGTTGCCCTTTTCGAACTTTGTCATAATCCGCAATATTCAGTAGATAAATCATCAACTCAGTCTCATTAACATTGGATAAATCAATATTACTTCACTACCAAACTTGGACTGCAAGAAGGCATTCAAATAAAACATGGTTGAGAGATTCGATTTGAGGACACTGATGAGAAAAAGGGACCGACATGCACTCCTTTGTAGACCTTTATATCAATTTACGGTCCACTAATTAAAATTTTAATTTATATAATTTATCGGCTAGATTGAATTTTTGGGATTCTACCGTGAAGTCAAAGCGCTAGAAATTTTGGTAGTTTTGTTTGTTTGCCCAAGAGAGGTCAGGCCATCATTTTAGGCACTCACGTCGACAGCTGATTCCTGCGAACACCAATTGTCCATTGCGGACGTAACCTAATTCGTCTTCTAGCTAGCTATTTCGCTTTTATCTTTGATTACTTTTTGCGCCATCGCAAATTAGAAGTAATTAATTACGTACAAGTGGTTTTGTCTTTGATTAATGTAAAGTGAGGTTTAATTAAGAGCTGGATTCATGAATCTTTTTTAGCCATGCCCATTTAGGTTTGGTATAGTTTGAACTTTGATCGGGTGTCCGTCCAGTCCACAAACAAATCTCTCTATTCAGCTTTCACGACCCATCATCCGACATTGCCTACTTAGGTTACTTTAGGCTACCTAATTAATTAATTAATTAATTAAGTTTTTCAAAAGAAAATTAATAATTAAGATGGATTGCTTAGCATCTTGTTGGCGAAGAAAAAAAAGGTGGAAGACACGATTAACGTTTTCCTCAAGTTTTACCGAGGAAAGGGCTCCCCAATTTGGTAAATCTTACAAGGTGATTTGAAGAAATGTTTAATTATATATTTTGTTAAGATATAACGGAAATTATAAATTTAAACATTTATAAAAATAATTAATTATAAAAATATAATCAAATTGATAATTGAAACATATATTTTAAAGGTAGTTATGAAGATTGTTAAGGGAGTTGACAAATTTTGATAACAAAACCTTTTGAGTTATGATCTTGCTGATACTCTGAACGTGTGTACGTCCATTTATAATATTCAAATCGTTTATAGGAACATATTTTTAAGATCGATTTAGATTACATAAAGAAAATCGATTTTCTTACTTTGAAAAGATTGGATCAGACATGTTAAACTTTGAAGCATATATTGAAGATTGAAGACTTATTGTAGATATTATCAAAGCTTACAATCCTGCTGTTTTGATGGGAAGATTGATTGTAGTTGATCTTATATATTAACAAGTCTTAGTTGATTATAATTGAGGAGACTTGTATAGTTGATGCACTGATTTGTGAGCACTTATTTTGTTCATTGAGGAGCATTTCTTTGGAGTGCATTGTGCTTATAATTGAGGACACTTGTATAGTTGATGCATTGATCTTCAAATACTTATTTTATTCACTGAGGAGATTGCATTGAATGTAAAATAAAGTGATACTTGGTTTTAATCCTTAGTTTTTTGTGGTAAAACTTAGAGGAGAGTGATCTTGATCTTAGTTGCAAAAGTTATATTCTAATCTAGTGAGTGTTAGAGCTTGTAATCACTTGTTGTACGAGGTGTTAAGATAGTTGATTATCTCTTTGGGCAATTTCCCATAGACATAGGAAAATCGAATTGTATAAACATATAGTTGTGTTCTTCAATGTTCTTCATCAGTGCTTGAAGCAGTTCGTGCTACTCGTAGCTCTGCTTCTAGCATTGCTCAGTTTTTTTATTGTTATACCTCCTTCACGTGTCCCTCTATGTGTCTTCAGTAGACAAGTAAATTGCTAACATGTCTACATCGAGCAAACTTCTAGCCAGGTGAGCCTAGTGAACCTTAGGCTACAGAAGAATGGCAAACTTTCATAAGATTATCCTCGCTAGGTGTACAAGGGACGCATATGGGGATTTACACTTATTGATTACCCAGTTGTCTTAATGGGTCATATCCTAGAATGTCACATCACTGTCACTATAAGGGAACAAGGTATAACTCCACTATTAGTTAGCTCAGGGCACGTGGGCATCATGGTCCCCTAATACATAAACTCACCATAACACCTGAGAGAGACCAAGAGATAGAAAAAACCATTCTCCTTCCATCCTTATTCTTCTTTTACCTGAGCCTACAACTAGAAATATCCTTATGTAGTTGAGTACTCAATGACTCTCCGCCCCAACCAAAGGTGAACCACCATCAAATTAGCCTTCTTATTTTTTTTTTGTTAATCCAATCGGTTAACAAGAATAAAGAGAATGCAAGATTATATTAGTGAAAATTCATGGATCCTCTTATTCCTTTCCAACCACAGCAAATAAGTAGAAGCATTCCAAGCCAATCTAATAATAATAGAGAGAAGTGTTTTCCCCCACCATAACTCTAAACCCATTCCAATATCTATTGGCAAAATTACAGATCACCTTAACACCCCCAAGCAAGAATTCTAGTTTTTGTTAACATGTCTTGAATTGCTAACTAGAAAATAAAATGAAAGCTTGAGATGAAGAGAGACCCCAATTATAAAAAAATATAAAAAGAATATTTTTATGTGATATAATAAGAATATCAAATGTCAAATTTAATTATAATGAAAAATGTAATGATCAATTTGAAAAAAATAAAAATATGTTATACCCCTATCCTTGTTAAGACACGTCATAAGCTAAGAAAATGCCTAAAATAGTAAGTCTGCCATCAGAGAGCCGAAATGTCACCTGTGAGCTCACCCGTTCGACATGCCTACCTGTGCAATGGATGGCCTAACCTTTATTGGGAACATGAAGTTATTGGTCACCAAATGCCATGAGGGCTCAATTGTTTTATCCTATCAGAGTCAGAATGAATGATAAGATCTGTCTTGTCATAAATATCCTTGACCCATCGAAGACATCCCTCCCACATGCTATGTAATCATGGTTAGATGGTAAGTCCAACATGTTAACATTGTCTTACACGAGAAATTTACCTATACATAATTTCCAAAATGATGAAGAAGTAGATCAACCCTTCAAGAATATTAATCCTACATTCTGTCAACACTCTTTCAGCCCTTGACTTTAACATCATCTTCACCACCACTCTTTTTAACCTCTGACTCTCCGTCCTGACAAGGCAAAAGAACAATGAACACTCAATATGTTCTCACACTTTGATTTTCTACATTTGCATAGCCTTACCCATAGAGATAGTCCACTATCTTAGCAACTCATACAACAAGTGATTACAACCTCTAACACTCGCTACATTGGACTCATCACTTTTGTACCTAAGATCTTAACAACTTTCCTCTATGTTTTCTCCTAAAAACTTTGGACATTAACCAAGTAACTCACTTGATTTTTCACTCAATGCACTTAAAAGAAACATTTCCAAATGAAAAATATTAAGTGTTCTCAGTTTAACACATCACCTATACAAGTCTCCTCAATTTATAAGGAATTGAGACATGCTAACATACTATATCAATTACAATTAGTCTTTCTATTAAACAAGAAAGATAATAAGCATAAAGAATATCTTCAATTAGCTTAGGATAAGTCTTGAATCTCTAGTATATACTTTCAAGTTTCACCCGATTCGATTTGGTCCACCAAACTTGGGAAGTCAATTGCCTTGATCCAAATCCAAACCAATCTCCAAGGTATGTAGCTATGTGTAGTTTGGATATAAAAAATGAGCTGGTTGTTGTCCAAAGTATGACAAGTTTCTGAATAGGTAATGCCAAATCTCCGGCGCTCTGAATATCGGGTATGATTTTGACTTTCTTTGCCTACCCCACTCCCACCCACCTCTTCCGAAAAGACAAGCTTACCTCGATCATTCATTACATATGATATATCAAGAGTTCAAGACCATAACGTAATTCATTTAGAGAATGCCGATGAGAAAGTAGATCTGGTTCCTAGATTTGGAAAACTGTGAATACAGTTAGTGAAGCTAGACCAAGAAGTGAGGTATCCCTGGAAAAGAAAGAGGTCGGCCTTAAGTTTTTGATTAGACTGAAGAGTTGTACCTTTGCTTTCTGAAAGTGTTATTTTTCATTATTAGAGAGAATCAAAAGCCTTAGAAGGGAGCATTCGTGCCACACTTACTATGTCCCATTCCATCATCACCTTACCTTTTCGTTAACTAACCTACCTACCTTGCTTTTCAAATACAAATAGAAAACCACTCAGGTCAATAGCTCATGTCATCATGGGTCACTGTCCCTAATCAATTCAATTTTGATCACTAAAAAAGACCTCCACAGGACCTTCACCCGAAAGACAGAATTAAGGTATACAAGATATGTAGCCATGTGTAGTTTGGATATCAAAAATGGGCTGGTTGTTGTCCAAAGTATGACAAGTTTCTGAATAGGTAATGCCAAAACCAGTTGGCATTGGTCCTTACCACTATTTAGAAATTGCCTTAACAAATTTGATAGGCCTTGAGCTTGTGATGTCTCTCGAGTTAATATAGTAAAATTATATATAGAAATAGAGGTGGAAGGTTGTAGCCAAGGTTTTCAGGTTTGCGATGTCTCAACAAATTATCTATATTGTTTTATATTAAATTAAATTAAACTAGTTATTCAAAATAAATTTTACAACTTTTATCCGTAAATTAATTGATTTAAGATAAAAATAAGTAATAAATATTTAATTTTTAATCCTAGATAAAAATTTAATTTAATCAATCTCTCAAAATTACAATTTTTTTTTGGTCAATCTCAAGATTACAAGTTTGTAAGTTATATTTTATTAAAAGTAAATTAAATTATAAATAAAACTATAAGATTTATTTTATGGATTAGTTTAATATATATATATATTTTTATGATAGTTTAGTATTTGTCTATATGGTTTTACATTGATAAAACATAACAATACACTTTAATTACTCCAGAAAATATACTTCAATTAAAATAGGGTTAATTCTATCAAACAATCTCAAATTATGGTATATATTCTAAATTGTTCTTTAAATTGTTAACATGTTCTATTTGAGTATTCAAAGTATTAGTACTAGATCAATTAGGTCCTTCTGTTAACCTAGCCATTAACTTGAGTATTAAAATTTCGGCTCAAATTTAACATAGAGCATATTTGAAATGTGTGAATTAAATTGTAGACACGTTTGTACCTAGTGCATGAGTAGCTTGGATCCGGTGTGATAAAAGAAATAGCCTACCTAAATTTTGTTGATATTGTTTGTTCTTTTAACATTTTAGATCCAAATTATCCATGAGGTAGATACATACATATTTACAATTTGATCAATGTCTTTAAAATATATTCTAGGTTAGATTTGAACTTCTATTTAATGATAAATTAACGGTTAGGCTAAAGAAAGGATTAGATTGATACAATGATGATACTTTAAGAACTCAATTAGAATGTTTTGAAGTTTAGAGATCAATTTAAAATCTAAAAAATGGTTTGGTGAAATTAACTATAAAAGTCAAAAGTGCTCTCTTAAAAGTCAAAAGTGCTCTCTCAAAGTTTCCTAGAAAGACAATGACTACTATGGTTGGGTTGGAGGTGAGTGGTGGCTTTTTAGAGAATGGCGAGGGATGAGGTCTCCCTCATTGAAGAAGAACTTGTTCAATTGTCAGTGAAAAATTCGTTAGTTTTTTCGAATGAGAATCCGACGCTAATATGTTCTGTCTGGACTAGGAAATCTTATAATCCTGACATCAAGAGTATATGGAAGTTAAAAAAAAAAAGTTTGAGATTAAAGTGGAAGAATAAAACTTATTCTTGATCATTTTTGAGGCCGAGGAATACCTGGAGATGATTATGAAAGGGCAACCATAGTTTTTTCATCAGCATCTGATTATTTTTGTTCAACTTCTCTGTCCAGTCAAGAAGAGTAAAATCCAACTTGTCTCTTCTCTGTTTTGGCTAAAGATAGGTCTGTGTCCGCCGGAGTGTGATAAGAATGATCTTATGCATGTAGTTGGTTCTACTTTTGGTGGCTTGATCAAATCAGAAGTTAAAGGGGAGTTTTGTCGATTAATGGTTCATTTGGATGCTTAGAAACCATTACAGAGAGGAATATTTATATCTTAGAAAAATCGAGAAAAAGTGTGGCTTTCTTTTAAGTATGAAAATCTATCGATTTTTTGCTTTGAATGTGGTCGAATAGGACATGGGGTTAAGGAATGTACTTGGATTTCGATTTTAGAACGAGAGAAATGGGATGATGAGTATCCCTATTCGATGGCGTTAAAGGTCGAATCCAATTTGATCGAAAAAGAAAGTTTACAGTTTTGAGTTTTTTTACAAGAAGAATAATGAAGCAATGTTTCTATACAAGTGCTAATGAGTTTGAAAAAGAAGATGTTTTGTCCAAAAAACCACCAAAATCTGATTATCGAAAGGAGGAACAGATCAGACCGGAGGTGACGAATTTGGCAACTATTGAAGTGCAGCAAAATTTTGAGGATCATGTTGACTCTTTTTCTCTGCCAATTAAGGAATTGATTAATCCAATTAGGGATTTATTTCCTGATCAAGTTCCCCATGATAATGGCGTTGCCGTAAATAAAAAAAAGAGAAGAAAATATGGAACAAATTCTTGAATGTAAAGTTGGCGAGTCAAGAAAGACAAAGCCAATATGCTGTGGTGGATAAGTTGGATAGGGAATATATTTAAATGGGTTGGGTCGACCACTACTTGACAACTCCCATGATCGTAAGAAGTATAGTTGGTGCATGTTAGATAGAGCTAAGACTTTTGATTTGTGTATGAATGACAGGGTAATCGATAAACGCAAAAATTGTATGGAGAACATAGAGATTTTTTACAAGCCTAACTATGAAGAGAATGAAAATAAAAGACCCAAAGTTGACATGAAGGACTTATATGTTTCTATTTTGATAAATTCAAAAAGGTCTAATTCGAAGCAAACAAATGCTCTACGTCAACAAATATCGACAACTTCCAAAAGGCAAATCGATCGGGAACAATGAAACTGTTAAGTTGGAATATTCACGGATTGAGGAATCCGCACGCTATTTGAAGACTTCAACATTTGTTGAAGAAATATTGTCCCCAAATAGTCTTCTTTAGGGAGACCAAATTAAATTGTCAAAGAATGGAAAGATGTTATTGTAGATGCGACTTTCAAAATGGTATTATTTTCCCGATTGAAGGAACTCGAGGGGGTTTTTGCTTAGCATGGAAGGATGTAATTTCAGTTGTGTTGAGAAGCTATACAAAAAACCATATGGATGCGATTGTTAAGGAGGAAGTTGATAGTTTGGAATGGAGGATGACGGGATTTTATGGGGCCCCTGACATTTATGAGAAGGAAAAGACGTAGGATTTGTTTAGACGTTTGGGGAGAAATCAAACTCATCCGTGGATGGTCTGTGAGGATTTCAATGAGATCCTGTATATACATAAAAAAATGAGAGGGATCTCGAGGGAGGAAAGAAGAATGGAGGATTTTCGTAGCACTCTTAAGCATTGTTCTCTTATCGATATGTGTTTCACGGAAGTCTAGTTTACTTAGGAAAGAGGAAATCTTCCTGATACGAATATAAGAGAAAGGCTTGACAGGGGTGTGACGAATATAGAATCGTTGAATTTTTTCTCAGGCTCTTTGGTTAAACATTTACCTTGCTCGTTCTCAGACCATTATCCCTTATTTATCCAAACAAATAGTGATGATAGCAGAGGATCGCAGAAAAGGTTTTAGCTTGAATCTTGGTGGATACCGGAGGAATCGTGTGAGGGTGAAGTTATAAAATTTTGGGAGGCTAGTTCTAGAAATATATTGGAACGATTATTGTTGTTGCTAGAGGGTATGATTTATTTGGGAGTGGAAAATCAGAACAAAATGTAGGGGACTTGTTGATTGTCTTTCAAAGGAATTGAAGGCTCTAAATAAGCAGGAAAGGGAGTAGGACAATTTGACGAAGTTGGAGGTAAAATTACATCTCAATAAGGAGATTGAAAAAGATGAAGCTTTTTGGGAGTAGAGAGCGTGAACCAATTGGTTGAATCATGGCGATAGGAATACTGCTTTCTTCCATAAAATTTCAACCTAAAGGAGGAGGAATAAGATTTCATTGCCTGGATGAGGAGTATGGATAAGAAAAAAGAGATTCGAAATTAATAAAAATGATTGTTCGAAATTATTTTGAAAATTTATTCACTACTAGTGGGGTTGGAAATATGGATCACATTTTAAGAGGTGTGGGAAATTGCATATGGAAAGATTTGAATAGAAGGTTGATTGAAGATTTTAAGGAGGAGGAGCTTTATTCAACGTTAAAGGGTATGAGTCCCACAAAGGCTTCTAGGACTGATGGATTCTCTGCTTTATTTATTCAGAAATTCTGGCATATTGTAGGACGAAATGTCAATGCCTACTACTTGGAAATTCTTAATTGAGGGATGTCATTGGAACCTTTTAATGTCACAAATATTGTTTTGATTCCAAAGACATCCCAACCGACAAACCTAAAAAGTTTTTGACCTATAAGCCTTTATACTGTCTTGTATAAAATTATATTTAAGACTATTGCTAATAGGCTTCAAAAAGTTTTAGTGCTCTGCATTGATGAGGCACAAAATACTTTTGTACCGGGAAGGTTGGTTACTGAGAATGTGATGCTTACCTATGAACTTTTGTACACTTTTAAGAACAAGAGATTGAGAAAAAAAGGGGTTATTTGGCACTGAAGGTGGATATGAGTAAGACGTATGACTGAGTGGAATGGGGTTTTTTTTGAGGAGGCTCGACAGGGGTGTGATGAATACAGAATGGTTGAATTTGTTCTCAGACTCTTTGGTTAAACATTTACCTTTCTTGTTCTCAGACCATTGTCCCTTATTTATCCAAACAAATAGTGATGATAGCAGAGGATCGCAGAAGAGGTTTTAGCTTGAATCTTGGTGGATACCGGAGGAATCGTGTGAGGGTAAAGTTATAAAATTTTGGGAGGCTAGTTCTAGAAATATATTGGAATGATTATTGTTGTTGCTAGAGTGTATGATTTATTTGGGAGTGGAAAATTAGAACAAAACATAGAGGACTTGTTGATTGTCTTACAAAGGAATTAGAGGCTCTAAATAAGCAGGAAAGGGAGTAGGACAATTTGATGAAGTTGGAGGTAAAATTACATCTCAATAAGGAGATTGAAAAAGATGAAGCTTTTTAGGGGCATAGAGCGTGAACCAATTGGTTGAATCATGGCGATAGGAATACTGCTTTCTTCCATAAATTTTCAACCTAAAGGAGAAGGAGGAATAAGATTTCATTGCCTGGATGATAAGTATGGATAAGAAAAAAGGGATTCGAAATTAATAAAAATGATTATTCGAAATTATTTTGAATATTTATTCACTACTAGTGGGGTTGGAAATCTGGATCACATTTTAAGAAGTGTGGGAAATTGCATATGGAAAGATTTGAATAGAAGGTTGATTGAAGATTATAAGGAGGAGGAGCTTTATTCAATGTTAAGGGTATGAGTCCCACAAAGGCGTTGAGGATTGATGGATTCTCTGCTTTATTTATTCAGAAATTTTGGCATATTGTAGGACGAAATGTCAATGCCTACTACTTGGAAATTCTTAATCGAGGTATGTTATTGGAACCTCTTAATGTCACAAATATTGTTTTGATTCCAAAAACATCCCACCCGAAAAACCTTAAAAGTTTTCGACCTATAAGCCTTTGTACTGTCTTGTATAAAATTATATCTAAGACTATTACTAATAGGCTTCAAAAAGTTTTAGTGCTCTGCATTGATGAGGCACAAAATACGTTTGTACCGGGGAGATTGATTACTGAGAATGTGATGCTTGCCTATGAACTTTTGCACACTTTTAAGAATAAGAGATTGAGAAAAAAAGGGTTATTTGGCACTGAAGGTGGATATGAGTAAGACGTATGATTGAGTGGAATGGGGTTTTTTGAGGAGCATAATGTTAAAGATGGTATTTGATATTAGGTTGGTAGAACTAATAATCTGATGCATCTCAACTACATCTTACAAAGTCTGTATGAATGGGAAGAGGGATAGATTTTTTACCTTTCAAGGGGGCTGTGTCAGGGAGACCCGTTGAGCCCGTATTTGTTTCCTATTTTGTGGTGAAAGTTTGTTAGCGCTCATGCAATTAGCTCGGGATGAAGGTTTATTAAAGGGTCCAAAGGTTTGTCACAGAAGCCATCAAATTACTCACCTCATGTTTGCAAATGACTGCATTTTATTTGGTGAGACAAGTGCTTCGGGAGCAAATGTTCTTAAAAATATTCTGAGGGAGTATGAAAGTTTTACGAGTCAATGTATAAATTTTGATAAATCTACCAGTTTTTTTAGCACGAATGTTGATGTTCAGGATAGGCAGATGGTGGAAGACATTTTGGGAGTCAGTAACTCAGAAAATCCTGAAGTTTATTTGAGGCTCCCAAGTATGGTGGGAGGAGTGAAACGTGATGCTTTCCAAAAACTCAAAGACCGTATTAAGCAGAAAATTGATGGTTAGAGTACTAGATTTCTTTCGCAATGGGGTAAAGAAGTTTTATAAAATCGATTTTGCAGTCAATTCCAATGTACTCAATATCTTTTTTTTTCCCAAAATCACTCTGTACAAGAATGGAAAATATTATGGGGGAGTTTTAGTGGTAGAAGAGTCCTGGTAAATGAGGATTGCATTAGTGTGATTGAGAATCTCTATGCAGATTAAAGGAGAATAGTGGTATCAATTTTCGTTGTTTATCCAAGTTCAATTTAGCATTATTAGCAAAGCAAAGGTGGTGCTTAATTCTTTATTCGAATTCGTTGTTAGCTAGAACGTTAAAAGCGAAATACTACCCGTTAACAAATTTCATCCATGCAGGTTCAGGTAATTTACCTTCCTATATTTAGCAAAGTGTGTGGGTTGTGAAAAGGCTCCTTCATGTAGGCCTTTGTTGGAGAGTAGGTACAGAGACTTCCATTTCTATTTTGGGTGATTCTTAGGTCCTAGAAAGTGTTAGCTACAAAATTTAATACGGTGTTAGAAATCAGAATGTACAAACAGTGGCAGACTTGATCGATCCTAACACTAGAAGATGGAAGAGGAATATGACTTTCAATACCTTTAGTGAGAGGGATGCTGAGAGGGTCCTAACAATTCCATTTTCAGGGCAGTGCCCAAGAGATGATCACTTGGCATGGAGGGGTAAAGCTTCTGGACAGTACTCTGTGCGCAATGGTTACAAGCTTCTAATACAGGGTTTTCAAAATCCTACTCCTAGATGGATACATAATACAAAATGCAACCTTTACAAAAAATGTGGTTGCTCAAAGTACCACCAAAAATTAAAATTGCAATGTGGCATATTATACACAATTTTATCCCTACTTTTAGTAATTTACACTATAGGAGACGAATGAACACTGCTAGATGCCCGCGATATGATGATGATGCAGAAACACTCCTACATGTGTTGCGCGACTACAAAATAACAAAAAGAGGTATGGGAAAATTTGGAGTTTAAATGGCCATAAGACTTGAATAACAAATGCCAAATTGAATGGATTTCATACATATTTTCTCAGTATTCACAAAATCAGTGTCAATTGTTTGTGTGTGTTCTCTGGGCAATATGGATGAATCAGAATAAATAGGTTCATGAACGATGCTTTCAAGATGGTTTATCTACTGTTAAATTTGTTAAGAACTATCTTAAGGGACTGGATGACTTGGAAAGAGTCTCACCTTTGCGAAGAGAAGTAGTGGAAGGGCTTGAAAGATGATTTTATAAAAGTAAATTTTGACGCTGTATTGTCAAAGAGAAGCGATTTCATGTTTGGGTATATTGCTTAGAGATCAAGGATGGAATGTAATTGTTTCGAAAATTACTTGTCATGAGAGTATCCCATCGCCTTTTGCAACGGAAGCAGTGGCTTGTACAGTGGCCATGAAGTTGTGCTTAGATCTGGGTTTAAGGAGATTGAAAGTTGAAGGGGATTCCCTTACCGTGATTAAAAAAGCGAAAAGAGTGAGGATAACAGATCAAAAATTTCAACATATATTGAAGATATGAAAAAGATGACTAAGGATATTCAGGTCTGTAAATTCATGCATTTCAGCGATCGGCAAATGGAGTGGCGCACCAGTTGGCGAGTGAAGGGTAGGGGTGAGCGTTCGATCGAATCGAATGAAAAAATTTCGAGTTAATCGAGTTGACCAATCATATTTTGTAACAGACCAATATTGACCCTAATCGAAACGGTGGTTTCGGGACCACGAATTCGAGCCCGAGACATATTTTGATATTATATTCTATGTTTATTATATGTGGACTAGTGTGTGTGAAAATATCATAGAAAAATATTATCGTTTAATTGCTTAATTTGATAAAAAGGATTTAATCGAGAAAAGCGTAAAAGTTGCATGCTAAAGTGAAAGGTACTAATTTGCTTGTGGCTTTTTAAGTGGGTGTCCTAAAAGGGCAATTAGCCCATTGACCATAGTGATGGACGGCAATGGGCCAAGTTAGCTATCTATATATGTTAGTTTAATTATTTTTTTTATATATAAGGTTATGTTAGTATTTTATAAAGAAATAATGTTAGTGTATATATTAAACAAACAAAAAATAAAGCCATCATCACCTTCCTCCTCTCATAGCCTAATGTAAGAAAAGAAAACACCATTGTAGAGCTTTGAGTTTCGGCAACTTAGGAAGCTTGATTAAGGTATGGTCGGTTTTTAGTTTTTGATAATTTTTACGTTTTTGAGATCGTTGCTTCGTATATTACCCGACCCATGCCTAAATTTTTGAAAATATTATGTACATAGGATTCGGCCATTAACATGCTTGGATGGTTTTGATATTTGATGGTTTTAGATTAAATATATGTTAAAGATTTACAAGTTCTGTATTGAAGTTTTTGGTGATTTTGAGTAAATAGGGCTAAATTGAGAAAAATAAATTTGTGAAGGGTTAAAATGACAAATAAATGAAATGCATGGACTCATATGGCTATGGAGAAGATTCGGCCTAACTATGGTGTTGGGAAATTTTGCACATTTTGTGTTTTGTGTAAATAGGACCAATTTGTAAAAATGGGAAACACTAGGGGAAAAATGGTAAATTGTTTATTTAAGTGTTTTTAGATTAAATTGAGATGAAATATGCTTGAATGGGTTAATTTTAATGTGTTTAGATCAAGAACAAAGAAAAACGGAATTGGATGAGGAAAGACAAAGGTTCTCGGAATAGCCGATTTACACGGTCTATCGACAATCGAGGTAAGTCCTTTAGCTAAAATATGTTAAAGAACTAATTATGACTATATTAAATAGTAAGAATTGATGAATTTTAGTACCTATTTATATCATGGCCGAATGTATATAGGTATACTAGGTTGATGATTAAAGTTGGTTATGTGATGTGAATTGTTGGATGGTATAATCATATAATGATTTTATTGGATTAATGTGAGCAAGCTCAATTGAATTGGACTTATATATATAATAGTTATGAAGTGTGTTTGGAATGTTTAATTACATTGATAAGATTCGGGCTTTCACGCCTAGCGAGCTCTGCTGTCTTGTGTGTTACTTTTCGGGCTTTCACGCCTAGCAGGCTTTGTGCCGGTGTTACTTATCGGGCTTTTACGCCTAGCAAGCTTGGTGCCGGTGTCACTTATCGGGCTTTTACGCCTAGCAGGCTTGATGCCGGTGATGTGTTTTACAAAAGAGAAACCGAATTTTGTTCAAGGCAAATTAAAGCTAATTTATTGAATTAATGGCTCAAGTAAGCATGTAAGGTATGAATTAACTTCTTACCTATTTAAAATAAGGTAAGCAAGTAACTCAGTTATTTATTACAAATTGTATGTGTTACAAATGAAGTTTATATATATATATGATTATAATGTGTGTTCTCGGTTTTATAAATGAATGATATGAATACTGTGGTTTTGGACTTCTATTATGTGTATACAAGACCAGGTATATTCGGCCACATGGATAGTTCGTGTATGTGATGCTATATGATAATAATTGAGCTTTAAGTATATGAATGTTTATACGTTTGGTTATATAATGACATTTTGGTTTTGAAAGGTTGGATTATGAGTAAATATTTTGATTATATAAGCATTCGGTTAAAGAGAAATCGTTCTATGAATTTATATGTTATATAGGTATAGAATTGAAAGCTTGAAAGTAAATGTGATTATAAACATACAAGTGGAATTATTTTTAATTTAAATGTTTAATGTTTGAATGTTATATTATTAGGAGCTTAGGACTTACTAAGCTAGTAAGCTTATTTGTGCGAAATGTTTCCTCTGTCTTATAGATTAGGTGCAATCTACAAGCTCGTCGGGATCGTTCAGAAAGTCGTCCACACTATCAAACTATTTTGGTACTCTATCATTTTGGTTTTCGAGTGAAGGCATGTATAGGAAAGACTTTGTCTTTGTTTTGATGAAAACTTTTGGTTCATGTATATAATAGCCATGCGAATATGGCTAACTTTTTAGTTAAGTATGCTTTTGTGCTTTTGATACAAATGTCGGTTTATGTTGGTAATGTTTGTGCATCTTTAATCGAAGTTTAATCGTATTTGATAAGGAAATGTATGTTTATGAAATGAACCTTTTAATTAGGTGTTGTAGTAAGTAACCAATGGTACACTCGATTATATGGAACCATAGTTGTGTTTTGTTAATAAACCAATGATGTTATGATATTACGCGAATGTTTTAGGTATAAGTTAATTTGCATAAATGATTAAAATGCATGGACAGTATGAGTTGTATATGGGTATATTCGGTTATAAACTAGTTAATCATATTTTGCAATGAAATAGTTTTTAGTTAGCAGCAGTGATGTAATTTTGAAAAATCACCAAAAATAGGATAAATTGAATTAGAAAGTGAATAAGATATAGAATTAAAGCTTATTGTGTCTATTTTTATATGAAAGAGACAGAGTAGGCAAATAAATTTTATATTATGAGATATTTAAATTTTAGTGAGACTTGTTCTGAATGAATTCGTGATTTCCTGTTCTGTCTTGGAAAAATTGTTAAAAATTGTACAAAAATAATCATGGAGCATAGTTTATATGCTTAGAATCCTTAATGAGTCTATTTTTGATAGAAATAAACAAGAACATTATTGAAATTTTGTACAATGAGATAACTGAGTTTTTGTAAAGATAGGTCAGAATCATCAAATAGTGAAATAGGGGAAACTTTGATGAATAAACTGTACTAATTGGCCACATGAAAAATTCTGGAAAAATTATGGTAAAAATTTATATGAGTCTAGTTTCAAAGAAAATTTACGGATCTAAATTTTGAGTTTTGTAACTCGAGTTATGGTCAATTTAGTCAGCATGATGCAGTTGGACAGTTTTAAATTATTATGCCCCGAATTAGTAGTCAAGTCTAGTAATGCCACATACTCGACTCCGGCAAAGGTCTCGGGTAAGGGGTGTTACATATTTTATCATCCTAATTTGATTTGAAATTTTCTCGAATCGAGTCGAGTCTCGAATCGAATATATTTGTTCGAGTTAAATTTGAAAAAATAATTTTGGGTCCTTGTAACCATTGTCACCTATCGTAATAAAATTTGTCCACCTTAACCAAATTTTTTTATTAACTTTCACACCAAATAATTTATTTATTAATCTTTTATATACGAATTAGCTTCTTTGCTTGTTTAGTTCTTTCAATTATATTCAGATTCGTGTCACTATGTATTTTGGAATTAAAAAATATATTAAACGTAAAAATGTGATTTTTTTAATATAAGTTATTTTAAAGATAAAATGTGAAATTGATACCAATATAAAATTTTGACACGAATATTTTATGGCATAATTAATAACTCAATTTTAATATAAATATTCAATATGACTAAACAATTCAATAATATAAATAATATATAATGTGAAATTTAATTTAATAATATAAATAGTAGATATAAATAAAATTATTACTATTTATGTTTAGTGTTTTTTTTGGGAAAATTTTGATATTTTATTTGAGAGTAAAGGGTGAGAAGTAAAAGTTTAGGGGGAAAATAAAAAGTTTTGGAGAATAAAAATTTGAGGGAAAATAAATAGGGGGAGTAAAATTTTGAAGGGAAAATATTAAAAAAAATTGGAGGGGGGATGGGTTTGGGGTAGGTGGGAGGTGAGATGGGAAGGGAGTAAAAGTTTTAGGGGAAAAATGGGAGGGAGTAAAAATTTTGGGGGAAAATAAAAAGTTTTGATGGTTTTTGGGAGTAAAATTTTGACAAAAAGTAAATGGGAGAGTAAAATTTTGGTGGGAAATGAATTTTGGGTAGATTGGGGGGTTAGGATGAGAGGGGAGTAAAAGTTTTGGGGGGAAAGTGGGAAGGAGTAAAAGTTTTGAGGGAAAAGTAAAAAGGTTTGGGAGTTTGGGGTAAAAATGTAAAATATTATAGTTTGATATTCGAATTATTCGAGTTATTCGAATTCGAAAACTCAACTCGATTCGAACTCGAAATTCGAAAAAAAATCGAGTTGACTCAAATAACTTGATTAACTTGAATAAATCGATTCGTTTAACTCGAAATTCGATTTTTTTTTCGATTTTTTCGAGTCGAATCGAGTTTTGCTCACCCCTAGTGAAGGGCTTAAACTGAAACTGGAGTTTTTCAGGTCGAATGGTGTTCCAAATTTCGCAGAAGAGTTGGTTGAACAAGATCGCTACTAGATCAAGGCACTGGACTGAACTGAACTTTACTGATGCTGAGAGAAGGGGAAATAGAAGGATGGTTTGTCTGCCGGGTGATTTCATAGAAATCGAAGGGTTTTCTTCCCCTGGTTTTTTTTGTTTTTCAGGTACTAGTATTAATTTTGCAGGTTCTAGATTTTCTTATTTTTCTGCTTGTTAAAGCAATCTAGAATAAATAGTTGGGTTTATGTTTATTGTTTCTTTTGTTTTGATTTACCGGGCAGCCTAATGACCTTGTTTTGGGCTTTTTTTTTAAATTCAGGTTATGATTAATATATATAGGGGTGAGTATTCGATTGAGTCGAGTTAAAAAATTTCGAGTTAGTTGAGTTGACGAATACTATTTTAACAACCAAACTCAATTTTAATTTTTTTGTAATCAAACTGAATCGAGTCAAAAAATTTCGAGTCAAGTCGAGTTGAGTTAACGAATTTCATTATTTATACTTAATGTTGCGTTTTCATGGACCGATTATTTAACTGGTAAATAAAGTATAAGGTCATTTAACTACATAAACAAATATAATGGTTTTGCTTTTTAACTTAATGAGTAAATATTTATCAAAACGACGTAGTTTTGCCTTTTCTTATTTAGATTTTAGGATAACTCGAATTGTGTAATTCATATTCGAGTTAAATCGAAAAACTTAATATTTTATTCGAGTTGATCCGAATAACTTGTGTAATAGGCCCAATTTGCCCGGGCCCAAAATAAAATAATTAACAGTCTTTTCTTACAAGCCCAAAATATAAAATAAACCTAAAATTACAAGGCCCAACAGGCCCAACACATTTAAAAAATTTTCAGAAAGTTTCTGGCACCGCTGCTCCTTAGGTTATCCATGTGCGACACACTGCCTCCATGTGCGTCCTCAGCGCACCCACCGCTCGAGGACTACCTCCGCTGCACCAAAGTGGCAAAAAGCTGGAATCTTTGCTCGTTGACCTTGCCTGCAAAAAAGTGATGGGCTCGAAACTAACTAATATTTCGACAAAGGCAAGCACACCTATCGAACAATAATACAGTTATGGTGAGTCTGAAATATCGTATCCTCAAGGACTAAAATCACTAGTAATAACTATCTTCTTATTATCTAGCCTAATAATTAAAGGGGATATGTTTTAATCTAATTTTTAACTAACTAATTGACTATGAACAAAATAGAGAAAGAATTCAGAAAATACTTTTTAGACAATTTTATGAGATAGGCAATACCTAAGGAAGAATCCACCTAGACTTCACTTATTACTTTTGATTCATACGATTTATTCACTTGACTTAATCTATAGAAATCCCTGATTTATGTTAATATCTCTTTCAAGACTAAAAACAACTGACTCTAGGTTGATTAATTGAAATCTCTTTCTAATTAAAACTCCTATTGTCGCATTAACTCGATCTATGGATTCCCTTATTAAATTTGACTCTAATCCGGCAGATTTTCGCCGCCCTATTTCTAGGGTTGCAATCAACTCCACTTAATTGTGTTGATCTACTCTTAAATAGGGACTTTTGCTCCACTGAATAAGCACATTCGACTTGAATCAATAACCTGAATTATTAAAACAAGAATAAGAACTCACAATTAAGAATAAGAATAAGTATTTATCTTATAAATCAAATAATAATAAGATCTGTCTTAGGTTTCATCCCCTCAGGTATTTGAGGGATTTAGTTCATACTGATAGAGGGAAACATCTTAAAATAGGGAAAACAACAAAACATAAGAAAACCCAAAAACTTCTAAAGAACTTGATGGGAGATCTTCAGTCTTGATGGAGATCCTTCTCCTAAGCTGTTCCCGAAAGCTATCTTGGAGTATTTTCCGCCTTCTACTCGGCGTCTACTCGACGTCCCCCTTTAGGTTACCCCCTACGGTGTTTATATAGGTTTTGGAACGCCTTTCTTGGACCACAAGTAACCTATTCCGAATAAAATACAGCAGGGACACGCCTGTGTTTGATTCCTCAACCCGTGCTCGCTTCTGCTCACCACACACGGCCGTGTGGTTTGCCCGCGTGCGACAATCCAGAGTGTGTAGGCCCATTTAGTCCCTTTTTGGCCCGTTTCGCGATCTTTTCGACTCCTAAGCTCTCCTGAGTATAAAACATGAAATTAAAGGATTAGGAGTATCGAATTCATTAAATCTAATAAAAATTCATCCAAAAATAAGCCAAGCATGGGGTAAAAATATGTATAAATTATGGTTTATCAAAAAGAAACAGAAACGAAAAAGCAAAAAGCAAAAAGCAAGAGATGCGGATAGCAGAGAAACAACAGAGAAACAAAAGCAAAAAATAATATATTGTACTACTTTCGGCTATAAAAAGCCAGAACACTTGTCATGTTTTTTTTACACACAAAAAATACTAAAAAAAAAAAAAGAAGGAAAAATTGAATACAAAGAAATAGATTCGAAAGGTGATCTTTTTTATATAAAAATATATAATAATAAAAAGAGTTTACCTGAGACGCTTCGCCTCCCTCTGTCATCGAGGCCCTTTCCAGCATCGGGAACCTAGGATCTATTAAGGTTCGATGCAACGATGTTGAGGGATATCGAGTGTTTTTGGTATTTTTTTTTGTTTTTTAGAAAAAGAGGCGACGAAATGGGCATTAAAATTTTTTTTGGGGTTTTTCGGCCACCGTGTACGGCGGTGCCGTCGCCACCGATCAACGGCTGCCACAGTGGTCTTGTGGCCGAAGCATAGGCCGGAGTTTGGGGAGTTGAGAGAGTTTTTCTTTATGTTTTTTGAAGAATAGGGTTGAAAATAAAGTTTTTTTTTAAAAAAATTGATTTATATAATAATAGTGAAACGACGTCGTTTCACTTAAGGCTCTTTAGCTCCAAAACGGCGTTGTTTAAGGCCTACTCGCGCGCGACCCGACCCACTCCAGGAGGATCCGCGTGTTTTTGATTTTTGGGTTATTTACGCCCCTGGTCCTTCCACATTTTTGGGTTGTTTTAAGTTAGTCCTATTTTTATTTTTTTTTAATTTGGCTCAATAATTTCGCGTCTAGTTCATTTTAGTCCCTGCTGGAACTGTGCATTTTAGAGGACAAGGATATTTCCCTATTTGGTCTCTCCTTGTTATTCGCGCGTTACAAATTTGTCCTTTACCTTATTTTCATTCCTGATTTTTGCCCAAAATTCCTTTTAAACTTCAATTTAGTCCTTTAGACATTTATTTTATTTAATTTTGCCCTTTATAGATTTTTATATATTATTTTTGCTATGTTTTGTTTTATTCATTTATTTATTTATTTTGCCCAAAATCGATTTTTTTTTGTATTTTCTTTTTAGTGTGCATTTTTGTTCTTTTATTTATTATTATTTTTATTATTGTTATTATCATCCCATTATTTATTTGTTTACTTTTTACTTTCAAAAATTAGATTGTTTATTTTTCCTTGCACATTTCATGTATTATTGTTATTATTTTTATTTTTTATTATCATTATTATAATTTATTTTTCTATTTATTATTTAATTAGTATTAAAATTGACGATTTTAACATGATTATTGCCATCGTTATTATTTGATGTTTTATTATTATGGTCATATCATCATGCATTATGCTTAAATATAATTAGTTGTTTTTATATTATACTTTAAATAAAATAAATACACACCGTTTAAATATTACACCTATTATTATTCAAAACAAATTTTCAAAGAATAGGCAATGTTCGGTATTTGGGAGATTCGAGAAATCGTGCCCTAACTTATGGGGTTTCGATTTTCTCGTTGAACTTGAATAACTGAATATCCTTTCAAAATTAAAATACATGAGATTTAAACAAGAAAAAAAAAGGTAAGCTTATTCTCAAATGTTCAAGGTGTGGTGTCCTAACTTACGGGGATGTGACATTTTGTAATCTTGAGATGAGAGTGTCTTTAACGTTTATTTCGATTTATTCAAGAAATTTGTGAGCAAAATTAACATCAATACAAAAAGGGATCATATTTTTAAATTATTTTCAAGTTTTCAACTTTTGACACTAAGACACAAATTAATCAATTAGGTACCAATTTTGGGCATTACGAGGGTGCTAATCCTTCTTAGTACGTAACCGACTCCCGAACCCGTTTTTCTGAATTTCGTAGACCAAAACTGCTGTCTTAATAAATTAAACGTTACGAGGTGACCCGATAACACCTCATAAAAATGATTGGTAGAGACTCCCATTTCTCATTTTTTAAGTAAAATTCGACCTTCCAAGAAATGGTTTCGACAGCTTGGCGACTCCACTGGAGACAAAATAAGAGAGTCAAGCAGCGAGTTGATTAATTCTTGTCTTTTTGTCGAAAATTGATAATTTGGTTTAAATTTACGATCCTTTCGTTGCATTTTATTTTTATGGTCTGCATCATTTTGATATGTTTGCTTTATTGGTTCGAGTCTTTTAATATATCTCCGCATATTGCATCACATAATCGGTCGATTTTACACTTTTAAGTGGGAGTGAGAAACTATTCCTTCGTGAGGTCTTCACCTCTGTATAGGATAACGGATCGCTTTCGGGATACATTCGTACCTATGTCTTCGTGAGATTTTCATCTCCGTATAGTCATAGGGAAATGTATTCCCCTGAACTGAACTCGGTCCGTATGAGCCTATAATGGATGAAGATCGAGGAATTTGCCGGTCCCGGTACCCTTACTTTATAACCGAACCGCATATAATGAGCCCTAAGAGCTTATCTTAGGTAGAACCGCACCAAACCCTAGTGGTTACCCGAATAGGCGATTTATTTATTATTTCTTGCTTACTTTGAATTCTAGCTTTGTATGCTGATTTGTTTTGATTTGCTTTGACCGTGATTGCATGGCATTTTCATCATAAAAAAGGTGTTGATTTATATTCAGTTACTAAATAGAGAACTTGCCACGGAGAACGAATTTCTTGATAAAGTGGAAGATAACGCAGCTGTCCGAATAGGGTCTGGGAAAACGTGACTAGAGAAAGGTGATAGTTTGACAGAGGGATACGTGTCAGAATTGTGGGACTTCACTCGTATCAGCATGACCTAGAAAAATCTCCAAGAACTGAAAGAGATTTGGGTCCAATGGAATGATGAAATCAAGTAGCTATTTTATTGTAGTTATGGTGATTTGCCCTATCTACTCGATATCAAAGTGGACAAGTATTTGTTTCGAGCTCTGGCTCAATTTTAGAACCCCGACTACAGCTGCTTTACTTTTGGAAAAGTGGATTTAGTACCAACTGTAGAGGAATACACGACCCTACTTCGTTCCTCAAAAATTCGACCTGACAATGTTTATTCCAAAGCCGCTAATGTCCTGACTTTTCTAAAGAAACTAATGAATATCACGGGGATGAGTGAGCAATAGGTTGCAAACCAGATAAAGCAAGAGGGAGATGGTAAATGCATCCCTTGGAATAGTTTGTGAGATTTGATCTTAGCACACCCAGATATGAAGAAAAGGGTCGATGCCTTCGCTTTGAGCATTTATGGGCTGGTTGTTTTCTCTAAAGTACTAGGGCACATGGACGAGGCACTTTTAGATTTGTTCGATATACTTTTGGAAGGTAGAAAAAGTTTTTTATCGAGTATTCTTCGAGAACTACTCTCCATTAAAAGAATTAGTGGCTACACCGAGGCTATATGATATTTCGAAAGAAAAATGGATGGCTATACTCCAGAATCTGCAAGATGAGGACGTCAAATGCAAAGCCCCTTGGATGATCCCCGATAAGATTCTGTATTGGTGTGGAGATTTCGATTGAGTTCCTTTACTTGGGATTTGAGGAGCTGTTGGATATGCTCCTCTACTCATGTTGAGGCAATATAGATCGAGACAGTTCATACCAGCAATGCAAGGGCTAGCCAAGTGTGAGTTTTCGTATAAGGGTGATAACTATAAGAAAAATGTTTGAGAAATGTCTAATGCCTGGAATCATACCCACCGAATAAAAAGATTGGCTACAAGGACCATGGTGACCCCCGAATATAGTTGGCGGTGGGGTCAAAGAGTCAATGACAACATCCCTGTGCCAAATCAAGAAGCCATTTGACTATTGGAAGAACGCCTACAAGTGATTCCATCTGAGCTAGAGATCATCAAGCAGGATTTTGAAAAGAGGAATTTGGAGCTAGGAAATAAGATAGAGCAATTGGAAGAAGAAAAGATGCAATTAGGACTAGATGTTAACGTCTAGAAGCTAGAGATTGATAAACTGAGGAAGGGAAAAAACAAGGCTGAGGAAGATCTGAACAGTTTAAAAATGAATTACAAGAAGCTGCGTTTATCAATGAGGACTTCCGAGCTGAGAAAGACATCAGAACAATGGCATCAAGAGATCAAAGAAGAAAAGAATAGAGCCGATCAATGGAAAAAGAAATGCCAAGATGCCCAGGTTCAAGAAAATGCTTTAGAAAGAGACCTATTGGAATGTCAAAATGAAAAGGTCAGATTAAAAGCCAGGGTAGCAGAACTAGAAAAGTCACTTCATCAGTATTGTAACCGCAACTCCACAATTGAGTTGAAAGCATGCTTAAACAAGATTGAAGAGCTGAAAAGGAAAATAGGAGAGCTCGAGATCGCATTACAAAATTGTGAACTTTGAGTTAAACTCTTTGAAGCAAACAACGAGCAGTGGAAAGAGCAACTTCATCGTTCTCAAGGTCAGGTCAAGGATAGAGACTATATCATGGGTGAAGCTGTGGCTCAAATACGAGAGGTGACCGATCATTTGCAAACCCTAGCAGTTCAGGTTGACGTGCTAAGCTTGAAGTATGAATCAGAATCGGATCGGGGTCAAGAGTTAGCTTGGCTTCTTAGGAAGGTTAAGGCTTTGAGCATTAAGGCAAAGCCGTATATGTAATCCGTTTTATGTAAATAAATTTATTTTCTAGTAAGGTTGTTCTAACAGAATTGAATCAGAGTCAATGATTCTTTTTTTGCATTCATTTGCATTACATTGTATTATATGCATTAAATTTCACAAAAATACCCTAATTAAATGAAATTATTTCAGTTAATCTGGAAACCAACAAGAGTCAACCAACCGAACATTGTTACAACACTCACGCCAAAACCAAAGTAATGGACCAAAGATTGGAAAGGCTAGAACAGGTTCAAAAAGATATGCAAGACCAGTTGCAAGCACAATTGCAAGAACAATTAGCTAAAGTACAACAGGAGATGAGGGATCAGATACTGGAATCCTAAAGAAGTATGATACATCAATTGGCGCAGTTGCTGGCTGGATAACGTAAAAAAGGGAAGGGCACTGTGGTCAACTCAAGGGATCATAATGAAGATCCTATTTACCCCCGGGTTTTACCTCGATAAACGCCAGACACAACCAGAGGAGTACCCATAATGGGTACCCATCACAATTAGACCCCAACATGATCAAACTTGTACCTCGGTGCAGATGAACTACCAAACAGGCTCAGGTTCCAATCCGGGGGATAACCCAACCCGTTGTTCCTGATCTAGATGTATGGCAGAAATAGAAAAAACAAGAGTGGAACTACCAAAGTAACTTGAGGATTGATGTAGATTGCTAGAAGAAAAATCCAAAGCAATGGAAAACGCTGATTATCATTGCGGAATCGATGCCAAGGATCTGAGTTTGGTCCCAGATTTAGTGCTCCCTTTGAAGTTCAAAACTCCAGAGTTTGAGAAGTATAATGGGACTAGTTGTCCAGAAGCTCACATTACTATGTTTTGTTAAAGGATGATAAAATACATTAATAATGACCAACTATTGATCCATTCCTTCCAATACAGTTTGATTGGGTCAACAGCTAAATGGTACAACCAATTGAGTCGTGCCAAAATCAATTCATGGAAAGACTTAGCACAAGCTTTAATGAAGCAATATAGTCATGTGATGGACATGACACCCGATAGAATCACATTGCAAAACATGGAGAAAAAAAAAATGGGAGCTTCACGCAATATGCCCAAAGATGGAGAGAGGTGGCAATGCAAGTCTAGCCACCTCTTCCAGAGAAAGAAACTACAATACTTTTCATCAACACTTTAAAAGCCCCATTCATCAACCATATGTTGGGAAGCGCTACTAAGAGCTTCTTGGATATAGTAATGTCCAGTGAAATGATTGAAAACGTAGTAAGAAGTGGTAAGATAGACGCGGGGAAAACTCCAAAAGATCAGCCTCGAGGAAGAACGAAAACAAGGTGAATGATGTAAGCACATACAACAAGGGTTATTTAAAAACAATTACTGTAGGCCTGCCAAGGACAGTAATTACAAGCCTTCAAGGCCCCCCAAGACAAGAATCCAACCCGAGGCCAAATACAGAAAGACTCCAGTTCACACCTATCTCGATGACATATAGGGAGCTATATCAGAGTCTGTTTGATGCACATGTGGTATCCCCTTTCTACCTAAAACCTATGCAACCTCTATTCCCCAAATAGTATGACGCAAATGCTCAATGCGAGTACCACGCGGGAATCACGGGACATTCAATCGAAAACTACACTGTATTTAAAAAGTTGATCGAAAGGTTTATTAAAATGGGAATTGTAAAGTTTGACGACCCATCAAGACCTAATGTGGCAGGAAATCTATTACCCAGCCATTCTGATAAAGAGGTAAATGCGATAATTAAGAATGGAGAGAAAAGAACCAAGATGGATGTAATAGAAATAAAAACTACTGTGAGTTCCATGCTAATGAGGGTCATAAGATCCAAGAGTGCGTTGAATTCAGGGCCTTAGTGCAAAATTTGATGGACAATAAGGAGCTAAAATTTTTTGAATATGTTATAGGATCCGAAAAAGAAGATGTGTACGCCTTAGAAGAGGGATCAATAGAGAAGGTCTATAAAGTCAACCACCTTGTGGTTATTATTTCACGACCTAGAAGCAATGCAGCAGGAGTGCAAATTACACTAAGGGTCATAATCTAAAAACCTGTAGCTTTTCCCTACACGGATAGCAAGAAGGTTCTCTGAAATTATGACTGCAACGTGATGATCCCTGGAGAAGAGAACTCGATTAGTGCTTCAGAAGAGGGTCAAGAGGTGGGTTTCTACACGCGCAGTGAGAGGTACTATGGTCCATCAAATGCAGGATTAAAGGAAAAACCCCAATAGTTAAACAAAAGAAGGAAAAGACGGTCAGGCTCAAATTGCTAGTTAACGAGCCAGTAACAGAGAACGAGGCTAGGAAATTTCTAAAATTCTTAGAGCGTAGCGTGTACAGTGTTGTAGAACAACTACACAGACAACTGGCTCGCATCTCAGTGCTAGCTTTACTCTTAAGTTCGGAGACACATCGTGGCGTGTTAATGAAAGTGCTAAACGAAACTTATGTCGCTAACGATATTTCTGTAAACAAGCTGGACCACCTAGTTAATAATATAAGTGTCAACAACTTCATCTTCTTTAATGATGATGAAATATCGCCAAGGGGCGTGAGATCTATAAAGGCTCTGTTCATCACCACCCGTTGCAAAGGGTATCCATTACCAAGGGTGTTAATTGATAATGGATCTGCACTAAATGTCTTGCCCCTATCCACCCTGAATAGGTTACATATGGATAGCTCTCATATGAAGACATGTCAAAACATAGTGAGAGCATTCGATGGAACCGAAATGAGGGTGATGGGAATGATTGAGATACCCCTCTTGATTGGTCTAAACACGTATGAAGTAGATTTCTTGGTAATGGACATTAAGCTTTTTTATAATTGTTTGTTGGGGAGGCCTTAGATTCACACAGCTGGGGCAGTGCCGTCATCACTTCACCAGAAGCTAAAGTTGGTAACTGAGGATCGACTGGTAACGATAAACGCAGAGGAAGACATTATTACATCTATAACCAATGACGCGCCATACGTAGGGACAGATGATGAAGCGATAGAATGTTCCTTCCGATCATTAGAATTTGTGAACGCAACCTTTATTGTCGAAGAGAACAAGATCCCGATACCCAAAATCTCTAAAACTACAAGAATGGGCCTGCGACTGACGATCGGGAAAGGAGCCTTGCCTGGGAGAGGACCTGGAAATTGCCTATAAGGATGGGTCGTGACACCAATGCTCATAGAGAAACGAGACCGCTTTGGCTTAGGATACAAGCCAGATTTGAGGCAAAAGAAGAAAGAGCGGGAGAAAAAACAAGAAAGGAGAAGAGCGCGACTGAGCGGGGAAGAGGTCAAGTGGGAACCAATGACATTTCCCCATATATCTAAGACTTTCGTGTCAAGGGGAACTATTTACCCTGAACGAAAGATGTCAAGAAAAGAGACCGCTGAAGAAATTTTGGGAAATCTAAACATCAACGCCATATTTAAAGAAGGAATCTGGAGAGAAAATTTATCAGACATATGCCCCTATGTACCTGGAAGTGTTCTGAACAACTGGACTGCAGAAGAGATTCATGTAGTTTTTAAAGCTAATTCAGAGTAATGTTCAAAACACGCTTATTGCTCTAAGCTTAGGAGCAATAAGTATCCTTTGTGAAATAGGCTTATGTCTAACATCTTTATTTCAATAAAATGCATCTTTGCATATCATCTTAAGCAAATATTCTTTTATTCTTTTCATTTCTTTCATAATCATACCATACAGATAATTATTCTTAGATTCTTTTGTTATTTGGATTTTTCTTCATCCCTATAACAGTTCTTCAGATATCAATGATATGAGCGACGCTGCTACTGACTCAGAATCTCCTTTTGAACAAGATATGTGTATGGAGGATTCTCAAGATTTTGAAGATGATCGAGACTGTCACCTATCTCTTGATTTGTTGAGGATGGTAGAACAGGACGAGAAACAAATCTTGCCTTATAAAGAGTCAGTGGAAATTGTGAGCTTAGGAGAGGAAAAAGAGGTGAAGATGGGAGCTTGCATTACCGCAGAGACAAAGCAAGACCTAGTTGAATTACTCCAAGAATTTAAGAATATATTTGCATGGTCATATCAAGACATGCCTGGGTTAAGTACTGATATCGTGGTACACCGACTCCCCATAAAGGAAGAGTGCAAGCCAGTTCAACAGAAGCTTTGAAGGACAGGGGTGTTCATTCGGTTAACCGACCCGAAATGTTATTAACCGAATTAACCGACCTTTCAAATTTTTAGCCGTTAACCGAACCAAATTTTTTCAAAAAATTAACCAACTGAATTTTTTTTTAATTAATTCGATCGATTAATCGAATTAACCGAAAATTATATTTTTTTAAATTTTTGGTTAAAAATTAACCGAATTAACCGAATTAACCGAATTAACCGTCTTAACTGAATTAACTGAATTAACCGAATTAACCGAATTAACACTACATAATTTGTTTAAAAACATTACATAAATCTTTAAATTAATACATAATTGAAATGTAAGTATTTAACATTGTTCATTTGTATCTATTTCTTCTCTCCAAAAAATCTCCATTTGCATTAAACCTACAAAAAGGAAAAAAACAAGTGCAAAAGTTTAGCGTATAATAGAAATATCTGCATTTAAAAAAATCAAATAATATAAACAAACGAATAGATTATAAGTTAACGAGAATAAGATAGTAAGTATACCCTTCAACTCACGAAAGCTCATGAATTAAGGGCAGGCTCTGATGCATTCCAAAAAAAGTCTAAACATTGAATCAATTAAATAAGTAGGAGTGATATGGTAAAAAAATTTAAAACTATTAAAATAAGACAATAAATATACCATTTTCAATCTTGTCAAGCTCTTGGATTTGTTCTTCAATCTTTTTGATGTCTTCTTGTGATGATGATTTTCGAATCCAATCTTGAGTACAAACAAGAGCTTGTACAATTTTAGGAGTTAAAGAACTCCTATATTGATCAAGCACACGTCCCCCAGTGCTAAATGCAGACTCTGAAGCAACCGTAGAAACCGGTATAGCTAACACATCTCTGGCCATTTTTAAAAGAGTGGGAAATCTAGGGCTGTTCACTTTCCACCACAATAAAATATCAAAATCTTCAACAAATTTCTCATTAGCCTCAGCTAGATATTTATCCAACTCAGATGTTTTATCCTCACCACAAATTTCCAACTCACGCTTTTTATACAAAGCTTTCATTCGCCTTTTCATTTTTTGTTGTGGTTCATCAAGAGAAGCATGTGTTGGCACACTCGATTGGCTACAAGTACTATGAAGTGGAGGCTTATACTCATCAAACATTTTATACAAAGATTCCTTCAATTTTTGCATCATTTCACAAGCTTTTTCAGAACTAGACATTTCACTAAGTGCAAATTCAAGATACTTTAGTTTTTGTCTAGGATCTAAAACACAAGCAACAAACATAAGCATATTCATCTTATCAAGATCACCCCAATACTTATCATACTTCTCTTTCATCTTGATGGCCATAACATTGAAATCAACATTACTATTTAACTGAGCATCTCGTAAAAGAATATCAATTTCAGAAAGCTCATCAAAAAAATTATTGGACGTGACATATGAAGTGCCAGATATACGCAAAGTGACTTCATAAAAATGTTCCAAGAAATCCTCAAGTTTCTAAAATTATCCCAATCATCCACACTAGGCCAACCATCACCCCTTTTAAGTTCAAATTTCTAAAATTTGTATCTTGCTCCTCAAATCTCTCAAAAGCTCTCTCAAAGTTCTCGAGCGAAGATCTAACATTAAGTAGATTGAGTTCCACCTAGTACAAACATCAAGACACAACATCTTCTTGCACTCTATCTTTTCTACCACAACACACTCCTTAAACTTTTGTAATCTAGATGGAGATTGTCTCACATATCTAATGACCCCTAACACGTTCAACAGATTTATTCATTTCCTTTAAGCCTTCAACAACAATCAAATTCACAATGTGTGCCATGCATCTCATATGAAGATATTTACCATTTTGAACTAAACCCCTCGAGGTTAAATTTCTTTCTCAAATAACCAATAGCAACATCATTTGAACTTGCATTATCAACAGTAACAGTAAACAACTTATCAATCCCCCAATTCAACAAGCATTTCTCAATCACCATCCCAATGGACTCACCCTTATGACTAGAAATTGGACAAAAGTTTGAAATCTTTTTATTCAATTTCCAATCATTATCAATAAAGTGAACAGTGATACACAAATAATTAACTCTTTGCAAAGAAGTCCATGTGTCGGTAGTTAAACAAACTCTAGAACAAGAACTTCTCAAAAGTTGTTTTATCTTGGCCCTTTTATCTAAATACAATTGATAAACATCCCTAGTCATAGTAGTTCGTGAAGGAATATGAAACCTAGGACATGCCATAAACATAAATTTCTTAAAACTTTCACTTTCAACAAACTTGAAAGGTAATTCATCAATCACAATCATTTGTGCTAATCCTTTCCTACATGCATCTTGATCAAATCTCCAAGTTGAAAGATTCCTTTCCCCCCCTTCAACTCCCTTTCTAGGTAAAACTAGTTGTCCTTGACTATTTTCAACAACATTACTAGGATTTTTCTTACATGAACCAATATGATATTTTAATGACCCCGTACCATTTTTTTTCATATCACAACAAAATTCCTTTTGACAATAATTACATTTAGCTTTACTTGCACCCTCACTATTAATAATCTTAGTGAAGTGAGACCAAACTTCGACCTTGGAAGAGTGGCTTTTCTTTTCCCTTAATCCCTTTGCTTGGCTTGAAGCTCCAACTCCGAATTTTCGAGAATCTATCAAGTAGGAGGTGTAACACTAGCCTCAATAGATGTTGGTTCAGTTGACATTCTGCAAGAAAAACAATATATAATATATTAAAATACATTTATAATATTAAACATATTTTGATGTTGAGTTTTAGAAAAAACATAGTTTAGATATTTAACAAAGGTAACATCCATTGCAAAACGCAATTTATAAACATATTTTGATGGGTGCGTTAAATTTCATCTAAGTTATCTTATGAATTTGAAAGACATTTGGAGATTCATATCAATATACTCATGTGTCAAATCCAAATATTCAAGTAAAACAAAAAAGAAAATATCGGGCTGATTTAACGAAGGCAAAATTAGTGGATTCCCTACTATCACTTTCCATAGTATCATTGGTTGATTTTTTTTGAAGGTGTGATTTTGGGTGAAAAGAGAATCCTGATCTACAAGAAAAGATAACATATTGTAATCATCATATAAAATTTATCACTATTATCGCAGATGCTTAATTTACAATGAATAAAAAAGGTGGAATTTTCGGTGAAAAGGCACTGTAGATCTGAAGAAAAGATAACATGTTCTAAAAAACCACATAAATCATTGTTGCAAATTCTATTTTCAGAATTTATAATGAAAAACCATTCCCTGATATTTCATTTTCGTGTGCTAATTTATGAAAAAGAAACAAACCCTTTAGTGTTACACGTCTCAGATTTGCCAAAGAAGATTCAAAGATTTTTACAGACTAATTATGAAAGCAACTGGCAAATTAAGCGTTTTGCTTAACTGGGATTGATGATTGATGGCCTGTACATATTTGTCTAATTAGAGTAACTAAAACTGAAAGGACCTTTTGCTTACCTGTAACAAGTTTGACAGTGTGCCTAAGTGTTGTAAAAATATTGAAATCTCCTCTTTAGCTTCCATTTCAATACCAAATCATTGACGAATTCAGCCTTCCTTTTCATGTACAATTGACTAAATAATAAAATTTTATTTCATGTTAAAAAGGATCATAAATATTAACTAAAACAAATTCCTATTTTACAAGCCACTGACAGACAAGTAAGACTTAATGTAAGAAAAATGAATATTAAAGTTAGCAACCATTATTAGCAACCATTAAAGTTAGCAAAAGAATATTAAAGTTAGCAACCTTATTAGCAACCATTAAAGTTAGCAAACGGGAGTAAGCGAAATTGCAAACCAAAGCTGTTCTTCCTTTTGTTTAGAAATATTGATATTTCCATGAAACCTAATTTTTCCTAAAATTAAATCACAAAGCTGCACCATTGTTATATGCAATAGTCATATATTTTTTTTCTCTTTCAGCTATTACCAGCATTAAATATTCCCAGAGACAAGAAGAGTGCAACAGGAGCTGAGATTAATAAAAAAGAACAAAAACCCATAGCCAATGCAAGTTTTAAAACAGAAGTTGCAGATGGTGAAAGTACCTCAATGACTGGCAATTTGGTAGATGCTGAGTGTCTGGACGGAAGGTGGCTGGCCTGGGGTGGTGAATTGGTGATTGAGAAATTAGGGATTTGAACTTTTGAAGTTGAAGAAGGAGAGGAGATATCAGATCGTGTGTGTGTGTCTAGCCTTTAGGGGTAATTTTATTTTTAGTTTTAAAATTATTTGAGTTGGGTTTAATTTTTATTATTGGGTTTGGGTTGTATTGGGTTTGGGTTGGTGAATAGAGAATAGTGGGCTTATTACTTATAGGCTATTTATATTATAAATTTATTTATTATTTTTTTCAGTTAACCGAAAAAATTCGGTTAACCGACCCTTTTCGAACCGAATTAACCTTTAACCAAAAATTAACAAAATAATTAACCGACCCCTGATCGAAAAAATTCGGTTAACCGACCGATTAACCGAATTTGGTCGGTTAACCGAATTTTTTCAGTTTTACCCGAATTTTGCACACCCCTACTGAAGGATGAGGCACGATGTTTTACTGAAAATAAAAGAGGAAGTCAAGAAACAATTTGATGCTGGTTTCTTACAGGTGGTTAAATATTTAGAATGGGTAGCCAGTATCGTCCCCGTCCCTAAAAAACATAGGAAAGTATGAATGTGCATAGACTACTGGGACTTGAACAAAGCCAACCCGAAAGACAATTTCCCATTGCCACATATCGACACTTTAGTAGACAACACGGCAGGTTACTCACTGTTCTCATTCATGGATGGTTTCTCGGGATACAACCAAATAAAGATTCATCTTGAAGACATGGAGTGTTGGAGCGCCGAAACCCCATGGCGCAGCAGAATAAAATTAGATCCGGCGATCCAAACCATGGATCCATGTGTGAGGAGCGAATCGGGGTGAAATAAAGGTTTGAAATTTACCAAAAACTTCAACTGAGTAGACAGCGACACCTTGGCAACAAGAGTTTTGATCTCTCACGAATCAAGCCACAACCTTTTCGATGTCGGCCTCTCACGTGATCCACCCGGTTTGACTATGAACGGAAGAAATCTCCAAAACTTTTACGGAGGTTTATTTGCTTGACGGTGCTAGACCTAACAAACACTCTATTAGGTTTTTCACATCACTTTGCCTCTTTTAAATACCTTTTATAATGGGTATCCTTTTAATTGGGCCTTTTATAATGGGTATCTTTTCATTGGGCCCATTATTTGGTATCCTTTTTATACCCATTTATAATTGGTATCTCTTGAATGTATCATAAGATTAAATAAATACAATAAAGTTTTTAACCAAAATATAATTACATTAATTATATCCAAAAATTATAATTACATTAATTATAATAAGGATTTGATAAACTATATTTATTTAAATTTATATATGAATCAAATTCATATATTAATAGAATTATGTTGTCATTATGTGTACAACATCCTTGTACATATAATATGTTCAATATTTGATTACCCAATTAAATTAATTCTTTAATTAATTTAATTCATGTGACAACCAAAAACAATACCAATTATATTTTATTCCGTTCATTTCAACCATAGGGTGTGACCAGTAGGTTCTTTGCAACGTTAGCGATAATACTAGAGAACGATTCTATTATCACGCATAATGAGTGGCATCTAGCAATGCATCATTGCTACCTAAGTTACAAGAAGTCATGATTCGACATAACCTTTCGTGATTAACCTTTCATACATTAATCCTTAAGTCCTTTATCTCCGGAATGGACACAAGTCATGGAATAGTCACACTTGTATAGTCCATCCCATGTTTCTTGATATCTTGAGTAGACTATGATATACAAATTAGTATGACATCTCATGTCAACTTATTTGAGCATGGCCATGCATTTCTAGTCTCACTCAATCAAGTGGCCTAAGATATTACTCCCATTATGTAGGAGGGACTTATCCTATATTGATCAACCATATCCTCTACATAGATTGTGGTATATCCAACATCGACCTTTATAGAACAACCAATTACGATTATACGTTTGATCAGATCAAAATATACAACTCACGATGTTGAGATAATAATTGTCTCAAGTCCGAGGATCATATACATATTAATCACTATGAGTAATGTTGTGACAATTACATAATAATCCAATAAACATACTCATAACGGGTCAATCCAATATGTTGTTCTCTAACATACATATTCATGCATTGATTTTGACAATCCACATCAATGACAACTCTTTATCATCAATCAACTACATGTTAGTCTTAATGCATTATTGTTGTCCTAGTCAACAATAATACTTTCGACTAAGGATCTTTTAAGAATAATCATATTATTCTCGTGGACATTATTATAAAACAGTTTATTTGTATACACGGATAGAAAAAGCTGAAATAATAATGACAATGCTTTATATTAATAAATATGGTAAATAAAGTATGTTATTACAACCATCTCATGATTGATCTTTGTGCATACTCTTACAATCTCCCACTAGCACTAAGACCAATCACTCATATATCTAATACCAAGCGACTTAGTGTGACGATCATGCTTCATTGTGTCGGAGGCTTGGTCGGAGGATCGGCGATGTTATCATCTGAAGGTACTCAGCATATCTCTACATCTCCTCGATCGATAATCTCTCGAATAAGATGGTAGCGCCTAAGTATATGTTTGGATCATTTGGTGAGATCCGGGTTCTTTAGCTTGTGCAATGGCTCCATTGTTATCACATCGGAGTTCTATAGCATCCGATATGCTAGGCACAACCCCTAGTCCGAATGAACTTCTTGATCCAAATCGCTTTTTTTTGCCTCACTGTCGCAATATACTCGACCTCTGTTGTAGAATCGCTCTCATCGTACTTTGCTTTGAACTCTTCCACTACAAAGCACCACCATTAAGGCAAAACACAAAACCTCGATTGCGATCGAGAATCATCCTTGTCGGTTTGAAGCGGCATCGAGTGTAACCTTTTACACTTAACTCTTCCTCACCTCCATATAATAGGAACGTATCCTTAGTTCTTCTTAAGTACTTAAGGATACTCTTGGCTGTATGGTCCGATGACCTTCACCGGATCTACTTGATACCGCGCCGTCATACTTAAGGCATACGAGACATCCGGGCGGGGTACATAACATAGCATACATGATAGATCCAATAGCGGAAGCATATGGAATTTTACTCATCGTTCTCTCTCTTGTGGAGTTGAAGGACACATTTCCTTCCGAGAGTGAAATACCATGTCTCATAGGTAGGAATCCTCTTTTAGATTCTTCCATACTGAACCTTTTCAAGATTACTTTATCTATGTATGTGCTTTGGCTTAGATCTAGTAGTCGTCTTGATCTATCTCTATAGATCTTGACTCCTAAGATATAAGTGGCTTCCCAAGTCCTTCATAGAAAAACAACTTCTTAACCAAGTCTTAATAGACTGCAAGGTAGGTATGTCATTTCCCATGATAAGTATGTCATCCACATATAGTACCAAGAATGTGATAGTGCTCCCACTAACTTTCTTGTAAACACATGGCTCATCTTCATTTTTGATAAAACCAAACTCTTTGATTGCATCGTTAAAACGAATATTCCAACTTCGAGAAGCTTGCTTTAATCCATAAATGGATCTTTGTAGCTTACATATCTTTCTAGCATCCTTTGGATTTACAAAACCTTCAGGTTGTGTCATATACACATCCTCTTCAAGTTTCCCGTTAAGGAAAGCTGTTTTGACGTCCATCCGCGGATTTCATAATCATGAAATGCAAATATGCGCGAGCAAGATCTGATGGATTTAAACATAGCTACAGGAGAAAAGGTTTCATCATAGTCAACACCATGAATTTGGCGAAAACCTTTAGCGACTAATCGCCCTTTGTATGTTTGTACATTACCATCCATGTCTATTTTCTTTTTGAAAACCCATTTACACCCTATAGGTTTAACCCCTTCGGGTGGGTCAATCAAAGTCCATACTTGGTTTTCATACATGGAATCCATCTCAGATCTCATGGCCTCAAGCCATTTCTCGTAGTCCTGGGCTCACACCGCTTCTTGATAAGTCCTAGGCTCATCTTGATCTATAAGAAGAATGTCACCATGCGTTGTAATGAGAAATCCATATCTCTCGGTGCAATGACGTTCTCTTAAAGATCTCAAGCGGTGGTTGTGTTTCTATAGCAGCTTGTTTGTTCCTCAATTTCTTGTGGAATTTGGTTTTGTTCAATTTACGGTTCGGTGGTATCTTGTGATTCTTGAATTTCTTCAAGTTCAATCTTTCTCCCACTTCCTTTTCTAGAAGTAAATTCTTTCTCTAGGAAGACACCATCAGAGCAACAAAAATTTTGTTCTCGGTGGGATTAAAAAAATAATATCCTTTGGTTTCTTTTGGATATCCCACAAATATACACCTTTCGATTTGGGTTCAAGCTTAGTAGACGTCGGCGTTTAACATAAGCTTCACAACCCCAAATTTTCATAAAAGACATACTAGGGCGTTTCCCACCCACATCTCATATGGCGTCTTTTGAACCGATTTAGATGGAACACGATTTAGTGTGAAAGCGGCGATCTCAAGTGCATGTCCCCAAAAGGAAGTCGGTAGATCAAAGATGACTCATCATGGATCGAACCATGTCTAACAAAGTTCGATTTCTTCTCTCGGATACTCCATTCCATTGAGGAGTACCGGGAGGAGTAAGTTGTGAGACAATCCCACATTCTTTTAAAAGATCATCAAACTCTAGGCTCAAATACTCTCCACCTCGATCGGATCGAAGTGACTTGATAGTTTTGCCTAGTTGATTTTGTACTTCATTTTTAAATTCCTTGAACTTTTCAAGGGACTCGGACTTATGGCGCATGAGATAAACATACCCATATCTCACCGAAATCATCGATTGAAAGTAATGAAGTAGTGAAATCCACCTGCTCTGTGTATTTATTGGTCCACATACATCGAATGTATTAGGCCCAATAAATCACTAGCTCGTTCACCTTTTCCGAAAAAAGGAGATTTAGTCATTTTTCCCAATAAGCAAGATTCACATACTTCAAATTGTTCAAAAACAAATGAATTCAAGAGACCATCTTTATGGAGTTTGGATATGCGTCTCTCACTTATGTGGCCCAAACGACAATGCCAAAGATAAGTTTGATTTGAGTCATTTATTTTAGATCTTTTAGTATTTATGTTGTAAATGGGATTCGTTTGATCTAAAATATAGAGGCCATTAATTAATTGTGCTGAACCATAGAAAACATTATTGAGATAAAATGAACAACAATTATTCTTAATAATTATCTCAAAACCAATTTTGTCTAAACAAGAAATTGAAATAATGTTTTTAGTCAAATGGGCACAAAATAACAATCCTCTAAACATAAATCAAGTCCACTAGGCAAAGATAAAGTATATGTTCCCACAAATTAATGCAAAGCAACTTTTGCTCCATTTCCAACTCGTAGGTCCACATCTCCTCTAGCCAAAGTCCTACTCCTTTGTAGTCCCCATGCGTAAGTACAAATATGAGAACCACAACCATTATCTAATACCCAAGAAGTAGTAGTTGATAAATTAATATCAATAACATAAATACCTGAAGCGGATTTCCGCTTGCTTTAGCCTTCTTGACTTCTTCAAGATAGACAGGCGCGATTCAGTTTCCAATGTCCATCACACCACAATGAAAACAGTTTCCTTCCTTAGACACCCCACCTTTAGGTTTCAGTGTAGCCTTTCCTTTTCCAAATTTGGGCTTACCTTTGCCCTTAGGCTTTGTTTGAACTTTGGCCTTTCCCTTGCCCTTGTTATTACGGACCATCAATATGGGCTTGGGTCCAACCTTTTTCAAGTTGCCTTGTGATTCGTAACATCTTGAGCAATTGTGGTAGAGTCTTGTCAATTTCATTCATATTGAAATTGAGGACAAAGCTGTCAGAGCTATCCCAACGCGATTGCAAAATAACATCGATGGCCAACTCTTGGCTCAATGGAAAACCAAGCTTAGATAGGCTTTCAATATAGCCAATCATCTTAAGAACATGAGGTCCTCACTGGGCTTCCTTCACCAACTTACATTGGAATAGGGCTTTAGAGATATCAAACCTCTCTTGCCGTGCTTGCCCTTGACGATAAAGTTCTTTCAGGTGCTCGATCATATCATAAGCAACCATGTCCTCATGTTGCTTGCTTCCGGTTCGAGATTCATAGTGGCAAGCATAAGACATCCAACATCTATCATGTCATCGAGATACTTCTTGTAAGCATCTCTATCATCCTCGAGGCATTAGTGGGTGGTTCATTAGGAAGTGGTTGTTCAATGACATATAATTTCCGTTCTTGTTTAAGGACAATCCTCAAGTTACGGAACCAATCAAGAAAATTCAAACCATTCAATTTGTCCTTCTCAAGGACCGATCGCAATGAGAGTGTGCTAGTGTTTGCAGACCATAATATATCTACAACAATTAAATATGCATGTGAGTAAATTTACCATTTTTATATCAATCATTAAAAAGACTTTATTAAATGATATTCCCACTATTTTATTTCAAAATTAATAACCTCGTATATTAATTTGGAAAATCTTTCTCAAAAGTATTTCTAGTAGGTTAAGGATCCATATTTCACCACCTCTTAAGTCACTTTGGCTTTACTCTTAAGATTATGGTTATTTAGGTAAGCAACATTTGCTAATTACATCATATGTAATTCCTAATATTTGGTGAACAACTCTTGTTCTAATCATCTTATGATTTATCCAATTTACTTGCCTCTGGGTTTCTAATCCTATTAGAGTAACCTAGTTAAGCCATTAACCAATTTTTAAACCAAATAATATCACTTGTTTATTCTTCGCGTTTAACCAAGATAAATACTAGTACTTCGCTTTGGCGGAACCTACATAGTATTGATCGAGGCCTTAACGAGGCAAAATTGGAAGGCCATATTGACTTAATATTTTAATAGAGGATTTTATTAAGGTTGTTGCATCTCACCAATTATGGTCTACTTTAGCCCATTTAGTCTTCTAATCGATCTCATCAATTAATAGGGTTTATTATCATCAAATTTTAATATATTAAAATTGGCATGCTTTAGACATCCATAGCATCTCATACATGAATAAATAAAGCAATAAATAAATGCAATAGTTATAGCCCATAAACTAAGGTGGTTCAACCCAAGCCAATGGGAGAACCAAAGGAACCCTAAAGGTGTAAGCCATTTCACAAGCTATCATTCACAATCATTGTCCCACCTTCCTTCTTGTTTGGCCCACAAAGAACTTTTCCAAATTACAATATCTGAGAAACTTCGTTTTACATACGAGGGAATAAGATGAGAAGAGAAATACAAGAGAATAATAGTAAGGCACGACACGCAGGCCGTATTTTTTTTTTTTTTTTTTTTTTTTTTTAAATACAACCTTTTTCTCGAATGGGTCATTGGGCTATAACTATGCATTTCAAACACCGTGCATGTCAAAAATAGCATACATAATTCAATGTTTTTTTTTTTTTTTTTTTTTTTTAAGGTGAATTATAAAATATCCTTTCAACCTTTTTGTGGCCTATCAAGTTTATAAATGTCTTTTATTAACAAAATATACTATAATAAGAAGATGGGGGTGAGGCGGTGTGAGGAAGCGGGCGAAGGCGCGCGTGAGCCGCCTCAGCATCCCCATCCCCAAAATAAGAGATGGGATATCATGGTAGGAGTTGGGGGTGCGGGGCGGAGCCCCCGCAAAGTATGGACTGGTGTGCGGGCGAGAGCCCATAGTAAACTAACTGCATATCGGTCAAATGAATCCTCACGATTTGATAACTTTTATCAACGAGAATCGGTTTTTTAGGATTTTAATCCTTGAGGTTTCATATCGGAACAACCCTTGTTCCACTAGCCAGTTAACTCTTACTGGAAATTGTAAATACCATCGTCGCATCATTACGGATTTGTTAACAATAATAACATAAAATTGAATAAGCCACAACACCATGATTAACATTTAATCAGTTATCGAAAGGAACAGTTATCAGGTTATGCTTAAACGATTTAAACAATCGAAAATACAATAAGATCAAAACATGCATCTCATACAATTGCATCACCCAAGTATTTAAACCCGAGTTCGTATCACACAAGTGGCTCGATACCCTTTGTTGGGCCTTAAAACCCCATGGCGCAGTGAGAATAAAATTAGATCCGTGATCCAAACCATGGATCCATGTGTGAGGAGCGAATCGGGGTGAAATAAAGGTTTCGAAATTTACCAAAAACTTCAATCTGAGTAGACAGCGACACCTTGGCAACAAGAGTTTTGATCTACTGTCGAATCAAGCCACAACCTTTTCGATGTCGGCCTCTACGTGATCCACCCGGTTTGACTATGAACGGAAGAAATCTCCAAAACTTTTACGGAGGTTTATTTGCTTGACGGTACGCTAGACCTAACAAACACTCTATTAGGTTTTTCACATCACTTTGCCTCTTTTAAATACCTTTTATAATGGGTATCCTTTTAATTGGGCCTTTTATAATGGGTATCTTTTCATTGGGCCCATTATTTGGTATCCTTTTTATACCCATTTATAATTGGTATCTCTTGAATGTATCATAAGATTAAATAAATACAATAAAGTTTTTAACCAAAATATAATTACATTAATTATATCCAAAAATTATAATTACATTAATTATAATAAGGATTTGATAAACTATATTTATTTAAATTTATATATGAATCAAATTCATATATTAATAGAATTATGTTGTCATTATGTGTACAACATCCTTGTACATATAATATGTTCAATATTTGATTACCCAATTAAATTAATTCTTTAATTAATTTAATTCATGTGACAACCAAAAACAATACCAATTATATTTTATTAGTTCATTTCAACCATAGGGTGTGACCACAGTAGGTTCTTTTTAACGTTAGCAGTAATACTAGAACGATTCTATTATCACAGACAATGAGTGGCATCTAGCAATGCATCATTGCTACCTAAGTTACAAGAAGTCATGATTCGACATAACCTTTCGTGATTAACCTTTCATACATTAATCCTTAAGTCCTTTATCTCCGGAATGGACACAAGTCATGGAATAGTCACACTTGTATAGTCCATCCCATGTTTCTTGATATCTTGAGTAGACTATGATATACAAATTAGTATGACATCTCATGTCAACTTATTTGAGCATGGCCATGCATTTCTAGTCTCACTCAATCAAGTGGCCTAAGATATTACTCCCATTATGTAGGAGGGACTTATCCTATATTGATCAACCATATCCTCTACATAGATTGTGGTATATCCAACATCGACCTTTATAGAACAACCAATTCTGATTATACGTTTGATCAGATCAAAATATACAACTCACGATGTTGAGATAATAATTGTCTCAAGTCTGAGGATCATATACATATTAATCACTATGAGTAATGTTGTGACAATTACATAATAATCCAGTAAACATACTCATAACGGGTCAATCCAATATGTTGTTCTCTAACATACATATTCATGCATTGATTTTGACAATCCACATCAATGACAACTCTTTATCATCAATCAACTACATGTTAGTCTTAATGCATTATTGTTGTCCTAGTCAACAATAATACTCGACTAAGGATCTTTTAAGAATAATCATATTATTCTCAGGACATTATTATAAAACAGTTTATTTGTATACACAGATAGAAAAACTGAAATAATAATGACAATGCTTTATATTAATAAATATGGTAAATAAAGTATGTTATTACAACCATCTCATGATTGATCTTTGTGCATACTCTTACATGGAGAAGGCCACATTCGTGACCATGTGGGGAACATTTTGCTATAAGGTGATGCCATTTAGACTGAAAAATGCGGGAGCAACGTATCAAAGAGCCATGGTAACTTTTTTTCATGATATGATGCACAAAGAAATCGAGGTTTATGTAGAATATATGATCGCAAAGTCCTAAACAGAGAAGGAGCACGTACAACTCTTGAGGAAATTGTTTTTGAAATTGAGAAAATTCCAACTGAAGCTCAATCCAGCAAAATGTACTTTCGGGGCTAGGTCGGGAAAATTGCTAGGATTTGTAGTCAGTGAAAAGGGGATCGAGATCGACCCAGATAAAGTTAAGGCTATACAAGAGTTACCTCCGCCACGCACTCCAAAAGAAGTTCGAAGTTTCCTAGGAAGAGTAAATTACATCGCCCGATTCATTTCACAACTGATTGAGAAATGTGACCCCATATTCCGTCTCCTTAAGAAACACAATCCAGGCGTTTGGGATGAGGAGTGTCAGAAAACTTTCGACAGGGTCAAACATTACCTGTCCAATGCCCTAGTACTAATGCCTTCTAGCCCAGATAGGCTGTTGATACTGTACTTGGCAGTATTCAGGAATTCCATGGGATGCGTGCTTGGTCAACATGATGAGTCAGGAAAAAAAGAAATTCACCAAATGTGAGACAAGGTATTCGCCAATGGAGAAGTTATATTACGCCTTGATTTGGACAACCTGAAGACTAAGATAGTACATGTTGTACTACACAACTTGGCTCATCTCAAAACTCGATCCTCTGAAGCACATGATGGAGTTGACTGCTTTGAATGGAAGAATGGCCCGGTGGCAAATTTTACTCTTTGAATTTGATATAGTCTATTTGAATCAAAAGGCTATAAAAGGGAGCGCAATAGCAGATTTTCTAGCCAATAGAGCTCTAGAAGATTACGAGCCTTTTGAACTTTGATTTCCTGAATGAAGATCTAATGTATGCTGCAACCATTGAAGAAGACTCTCAAGAAGGTCATCCTTGTAAGCTAAACTTCGACGGAGCCTCAAATGCTGTGGGTAACAGAATTGAGGCAGTCCTGGTATCCCCAAACGGAGATTATTATCCCTTCACTAGCAAATTGGATTTTGATTGCACAAACAATATGACAGAATACGAAGCATGCATCATGGGTATCCATGCAGCCATAGAAAGTAAGATAAAAGTGCTAGAGGTATATAGGGATTCTGCACTAGTGATCTATCAACTTAAGGGAGAATGAGAGACAAGAGATCCCAAGTTAATCAATTATCGAAGGTTGGTTCTTGAGTTAATTGAGGAGTTTGATGACATCACTTTCTATTACCTCCTACAAGATGAAAATCAGATGGCTGATACCTTAGCTACCTTGGCTTCTATGGTCAAAGCGAACAAATAATAGGATGTAAAGCCTATCCAAATGAGTATTTATGAGACTCTGGCTCATTGTTACAATATTAAAGAATAAGAAGAGGACGATCACCCTTGGTACAACGATATACTGCGATATGTGAAGAAATTGTGAATACCCTGACCAAGCAACTGAGAATGATAAAAGGACATTGAAAAGACTGGCCAATGACTATGTCTTAGCCGGGGAGATCCTATATTAAAAGAGAAAGGATCAGGTGCTACTAAGATGTGTAGACGCTATCGAGGCTAAGAAAATTTTGGAAGATGTCCACAAGGGTGTCTACGAAACACATGCCAATGGTTTTACAATGGCCAGAAAAATCATTAGATTCGGGTATTATTGGTCCACCATGGAAGGAGATTGCATCAGTTATGCCAAGAAATGCCACAAATGTCAAATTTATGGAGATAAAATTCATGAACCTCCCTCACCTCTTCATGTTATGACTTCTCCGTGGCCTTTCTCTATGTGGGGCATGGATGTCATTGGGCCAATTACTTCGTGGATTTCTAACGGACATCGATTCATCTTCGTGGTCATCGATTACTTCACAAAGTGGGTAGACGCCGCTTCATATGCCAATGTTACGAAGTCGGCAGTCAGCAAGTTCTTAAAGAAGGAGACCATTTGTCTATATGGAATGCCAGAAAGGATCATATCTGATAATGCAATAAATTTGAACAACATAATATCAGAAGGCTGTAGTCAGTTTATGATCAAACACCACAACTCATCACTATATCGCCCAAAAATGAATGGTGTAGTGGAAGCAGCCAATAAGAACATTAAGAAGATCGTGGGGAAAATGACTGAGACTTATAAAGATTGGCATGAGAAGTTACCATTTGCCCTCTAAGCTTATCGAACATCTGTTAGGACCTCAACTGGGGCAACGCCTTTCTCTCTGATTTATGGAATGGAGGTAGTTTTACCCATTGAAGTCGATATTCCTTCTCTCCTAGTCTTGGCAGAATTGAAATTGGATGAAGTAGAAAAGATCCAATCGCAATATAATCAGCTAAACTTGATTGAAGAGAAAATGTTGAAAGCCATCCGTCATGGTCAGATGTACTAAAAGCGAACGATACGAGCTTACAATAAAAAGATTCATCCTAGGGAATTCCATGAGAGGGACCTAGTATTGAAAAAGATCCTGCCCATATAAAAAGATTTCAGAGGGAAATGGATGCCAAATTGGGAAAGACCTTATGTGGTAAAGAAGGCCTTTTCTAGAGGATCGTTGATTTTGACTGAGATGGATGGAAAAAGCTTGCCCAATCCTATGAATTCAGATTCAGTCAAGAAGTACTTCACCTAAAAAAAAAGGGAGAGACCAAGGTGAAAACCCGCAAAGGGCGTCTTGAGACCAAAAAGGTTTTGAGTTGAAAACCCGAAAAAAGGGTAGCTCGAATTTTGATTGAAGATTGAGCATGTGATGGTTGAGTCTTCTCAGAAGAAAGAGTGTTACATCTTGGGGCATCGACAAAGTATTTTGGATCTCTGAAACACATATCAAGTTCAAAAAAGGCCCTCGAGAAGTTAGTGCAAAGAAACTTATGCTATGATATCTGGGGCACCTATATTTCGCCTTATTCACATTGTATTTTAGCAATGTTTGCTATCCTTGATCAATTTATCCATTTCAAGCTTTGTTCTCAATAAAATTCCTTTTGTTCATTGCGATAATCTTTTTCAAGCATTTTTCATTGAAATGACGATTAATGGACTAATAATATTCAAGAAAAAGGAGTTCTGCATATTGCTCTAAAAGGTTTTCTAAATAGTACAAGGATCTGAAAATAGGACCACTATTCAAAACTAACCAAACTTAAGGGATGGAAACCTTATTTCCCTAAGGTTGCAGTAGAGCAGATTAAAGCTATAAACCTTATTTCCCTGAAGTTGCAGTGGGCTAGAAAGAGGCTACTTGAAGAAAATGAGCTCCAAGAGGTTAAGATTCGACGAGGCCGGGCAAAGTTGGTTTTTCTTAAAAGTCTTTGTTCCATTCTCGTTACACGACAACCAGCAAAGAGGGGCAGCTGTAATAAGCCCAATTTGCCCGGGCCCAGAATAATAAAAAAACCAAAATAAAATAATTAACAGTATTTTCTTACAAGCCCAAAATATAAAATAAACCCAAAATTACAAGGCCCAACAGGCCCAACACACTTAAAAAATTTTCAGAAAGCTAGAAACCCTAGGGTTTCTACCGCCGCTGCTTCCTGGGTCATCCATGTGTGACGCGCCGCCTCCATGTGCATCCTCAGTGCCCTCATCGCCCGAGGACTACTACCTCCATTGCACCAAAATGGCAAAAAGCCGGACTCTCCGCTCGTTGACCTTGCCTGCAAAAAAGAAACAAAAACGAAAAAGCAAAAAACAAGAGACGCAGATAGCAGAGAAACAACATAGAAACAAAAGCAAAAAATAATATATTGTAATACTTTCGGCTATAAAAAGCCAGAACACTTATAATATTTTTTTTACACACGAAAAATACTAAAAAAAAAAGAGGAAAAATTGAATACAAAGAAACAAATTCGAAATGTGATCTTTTTTTTTATATTTTAAATCTTTTATTTTTTTATAAAAATATATAATAATAAAAAGAGTTTACTTGAGACGCTTCGTCTCCCTTCGTCAATGGAGGCTCTTTCCGGCGTCGGGAACCTAGGATCTATTTAGGCTCGGCGCAACGGTGTTGAGGGATATTAAGAGTTTTTGGTATTTTTGTTTTTTTAAAACAGAGGCATCGAAAAGGGGGTAAAAAAATTGGGTTTTTCGCCACCGTGTATAGCGGCGCCGTCGCTGGCGGCCGAAGCATAAGCCAGAGTTTGGACCGATGAGAGAGTTGAGAGAGTTTTTCTTTTTGTTTTTTGAAGAATAGGGTTGAAAATGAAGTTTTAAATTTTTTTTTATAATAATAGTGAAATGACGTCGTTTCACTTAGGGCTCTTTAGCGCCAAAACGCGCCGTTTAAGGCCTACCCGCGCGCGACCCGACCCATTCCAGGCGGATCTGCGTGTTTTTTTTTATTTTTGGGCTATTTATCCCCCTGGTCCTTCCGCATTTTTGGGTTGTTTTAATTTAGTCCTATTTTCATTTTTTTTAATTTGGCCCGATAATTTCACGTTTAGTTCATTTTAGTCCTTAATGGAACTGTACGTTTTGGAGTACAGGGATATTTCCCTATTTGATTCCTCTCTGTTATTCGCGCGTTATAAATTGGTCCTTTACATTATTTTCATTCCCGATTTTTGCCCAAAATTCCGTTTAAACTTCAATTTAGTCCTTTAGACATTTATTTTATTTAATTTTGCCCCTTTATAGATTTTTATATATTATTTTTGTTATGTTTTGTTTTATTCATTTATTTATTATACCTTTACTTTTCTAATACTTGAAATCGATTTGTTTTTTTTATTTTCTTTTTAGTGTGCATTTTTGTTCTTTTATTTATTATTTATTATTATTATTATCATCCCATTATTTATTTGTTTATTTTTTAATTTCAAAAATTAGATTGTTTATTTTTCCTTGCACATGTCATGTATTATTGTTATTACTTTTATTTTTGTTATTATCATTATTATTATTTATTTTTCCATTTACTATTTAATTAGTATTAAAATTGACCATTTTAACATGATTATTGCCATCGTTATTATTTGGTGTTTTATTATTATGGTCATATCATTATGCATTATGCTTAAATGTAATTAGTTGTTTTTAAATTTTACTTTAAATAAAATAAATACACACCGCTTAAATATTACACCTATTATTATTCAAAACAAATTTCAAAGAATAGGCAATGTTCGGTATTTGGGATATTCGAGAAATCATACCCTAACTTACGGGGTTTCGATTTTCTCGTTGAACTTGAATAACCGAATATTCTTTCAAAATTAAAATACATGAGATTTAAACAAGAAAAAAAAACAAAAGGCAAGCTTATTCTCAAAGGTCCAAGGTGTCGTGTCCTAACTTACGGGATGTGACATTTTGTTATCTCGAGATGAGAGGGTCTTTAACGTTTATTTCGATTTATTCAAGCAATTTGTGAGCAAAATTAACATCAATACAAAGAGTGATCATATTTTTAAATTTGTGATCATATTTTTAAATTTTTTTTAAGTTTTCAACTTTCGACACAAAGACACGAATTAATCAATTAGGTAGCAATTTTTGGGCATTACGAGGGTGCTAATCCTTCCTCGTATGTAACTGACTCCCGAACCCATTTCTCTGAATTTCGTAGACCAAAACTGTTGTCTTAATAAATTAAGCCATTACGAGGTGACCCGATCACACCTCAAAAAAATGATCGGTGGCGACTCCCATTTTTCGTTTTTCAAATAAAAGTCGACCTTTAAAAAAATAATTTTGACAACTTGATTAACTTAAATAACTCGAACCATTTAATTTAAAAGTTGAAATTTTTATCAAAATTTTCAAATCGAATCGAGTTTTACTCCCTAATATATATATATAAATTCTATTGTAGTGATGACGTATGATAAGAATGAGAAATAGACATTATTTTATTGGGGCTTGGCTGCTACCCCGTTGAAACGGATCTGAAATCTCAAGCTGCATCGGCAAAGTGTATATATTTGGATGCATTCATTTAATAAATGTATCCTCGGGTTTTCTCGAAGCAAGCTTTCATTAATTAGTAGAAACAGTGGTTAATTTTGTCTTCAACCTTCCTAGCAAAAGTCATGCTCAACTTGTGGTGCAAAACTCTTACTCTGCTAGGGCTAGGCTAGGAGGATATGGACTATTCTAAAGAGAAATCTCCGATATAACGTCCAAGAAATGTGATAAATACTTCTCTAAACAAACACCCTTTGCTAGATAGGTGATGACGCATATAAATATATTAAATTTATATTTCACACATTAATAGTATTTAATTTATGGATTTATATTTCATCCTTCAGTGAACCAGCTGTCATATATTTATTTTTAATAATTTTTAAAATTATTCATTAATTTATCTTAACCTTTTTCTTTGATAATATATAAAACTATATATCAAATACAAACTCTTAATTTATATGCCGTTGTAAAATAAATAAATAAGGTAGCAGCTAACTTTGTCCGTACTCCATTTCCCAGTTTACGTGGCCAAAAATCAGCTTGAAAAAGGCAGGCAGCTAATTAATGGTCAAATTTCTCCTCAGAAAGAAAATAAATTGAGCTAATATATGTCGACGAGTAATCTTCGAGGGTCCTACTCGTTCCAAAACCAAATCACAAGTCATAACCGAGAAGAGAATATATATTAATAGTTAATTCATCAAAGGTGCAAAATATAGCTTGTTGTTGAATAATTGTGAGTAAAATTCGGTTTAATTGAAATATATATATATTTTAAATTTTGAGTAAATTAAATTGAGTTATTTGATTTTTTCTGATCAACTTGAATAAGTAGTTCGATTTTTTCGAATTCAATTTTAGTTAAATTTTACGACTCCAATAAATCAAATAACTTGAATAGAAAATTCATGTAAATACCTCTAGGATCTATGATAGTTTTGAAAATGTGTGAATTGGTCCCTATAAAAAAAATTAAAAAAAATAAAACAAATTTCAAATTTTTATAAAAAAACATATAGATTCAAAAAATTATGAAAAATCTAAAAATATATAAAAATGTTAAATTTGTTATAAATATTTTTATTATTAAGTAGATATCCATCAAGATCAAGTTTGATATATTTTAGGACTCTAATAGTCATTAAAAATAGAGTTTTATATTGTGTATACTTCTTATATCTATAAATATAAATTTTAGAAAAAATTTATAATTATTCCTATTTATAAATAAAATTCATACGCTTTTTGTTTACTCTCTAATTTCTTATTCTTTTATTCTCTTTATTATTTATTTCATAACAAATATATATATATACATATATTAAAAAATTTCAAAGATGATACATTTAAGGCATTAAATAAGCAAATTATCAAATAAGTTTATCATACTAATACTCTTGTTTTTTTTTTTTCTCTTATTTGGACTTAGAAGACACGTATGTATATATATATATGTTTTTTAACTTGGAATTTAGTCATATTGTCAAGATTTCAATATGGCTAGTTTAATTTTTTAGTTTAACCCAAACAAATTTATTTTACTTGACATGATTTGAATTTTAGTTCACTTGATCCGATTCAAAAAAAAAAATTTAAATCAAGTTAGGATGATAAAATATGACTCATTAACTTAACTAACTCAAACAACTGAGGTATGGGTTATTAAAATTGTCCTGGACATGTACATTGGCATGGGGTGGCATGTGAAAACTCCTCTTATTATTGAATTTAGTTCAAACACTACAGCAAAACAGACTTTTAGCGGCGTTTTTTTGGGCCTTTAGCGGCGTTTTTAAGCGCCACTAAAGCGCCGCAAAAAACGCCGCGTAAGAAAACGCCGCAAAATTTAGTGGCGATTTTTGTGAAAAAACGCCGCTATAGGTAGGGGCTTTTAGCGGCGCTTTTATGACAAAAGCCGCTATAGGTAGGGCTTTTAGCGGCGCTTTTAAGACAAGCGTCGCTAAAGGTAGGGGCTTTTAGCGGCGCTTTTATGACAAACGCCGCTACAGGTAGGGGCTTTTAGCAGCGCTTTTATGACAAACGCCGCTACAGGTAGGGGCTTTTAGCGGCGCTTTTATGACAAACGCCGCTAAAGGTAGGGGCTTTTAGCGGCGCTTTTAAGACAAAGGCCGCTACAGGTAGGGGATTTTAGCGGCGCTTTTATGACAAACGCCGCTATAGGTGGGGGCTTTTAGCGGCGCCTCCCAATCAAACGCCGCTATATGTAGGGGCTTTTCGCGGTGCTTTTATTACAAACGCCGCTATAGGTAGGGGCTTTTAGCGGCGCTTTTGTGACAAACGCCGCTAATTTGTACAGGGTTTTTTCGCTGCGCTTTTATTACAAACGCCGCTATAGGTAGGGCTTTTAGCGGCGCTTTTGAGACAAACGCCGCTAATTTGTACAGATCTGCTGTGCTCTTTTTTCCCAATATCCTACCCTCCCTGCAGTAAAAACCAGCCAAAAACAGCAACAATTGCATATAATTCCAACCCAAGGCAGCAAATAAAACATTTAAATCTCATTAAAAGCATTAAATCTAAACAAATACTTCAAATTTAATAAAAGATATATGATATTTATTAAAAAATGAAGCATAATTCAGACAATTCTTACAATAATGTTTAACAGTAACAATGTTAAAAAAAATCTTACAAGAAGAAAAGAAATGTCTAAGAGGGCGGCCTCTGCGACTGCTGCTAGAACAACTTCATCATAGCTGCACCGTAGTGAGTTCTTCATACTTTCTGCTTACGCTCTGCCTCCCACGCTTGCCTACTCTAAGTTGAGCAACATGCTCCGCCTCTCTCATTCTTGCCTCGCCTCCTCCTCATTTCTTGCCTCCACTCTAAGCCGAGAAATTTGTTCCGCCTCCTCGCTTTCTTTGCCTCCGCTCTAAGCTGAGAAATTTGCTCAGCTGTGCTCGCTTCCATCAGAGATATCTGGTCTTTCAGTCTCTGAACTTCAGCAGGAGATTGACTCCTGGAGGCATGTATTGCCGGGAGTCGGATCCAAAATATTGGGTCGGAGTAACACCTGATCCTTGACATCGAACCCGACCATACCTTGTAAGACCCAAAACATTAGTGATAATTCTGTTATAAATATACTCAATATTAACAAAACTATCAATCGAAGCAGTCGTACCTTTCAGGACCCAAAACATCAGTAATAATTCTGTTATCAATCTCGTCGAGATTAACAGAACTGTCAGACGAAGCAACCGCTTCATACTCCGCCTTCTTCTCCTTTACTTTATCCTAATAAATCAATAAAAGAGTTAGAAACAAAATATATTATAAAAAGGAATGGAACATAACTTAAAATTAGAAATTTAAAACTACAAACGATGAATTAAACCATTATAATTAAACATTATAAATATTTATAAAAAATCAACTTTTATTAAATAAATATACCAAAATTTCTGCAGCCTTGGATGTCATCGGAGATCCATCCTTCTTCCTATGTAGTAATGTCAAAAAGTTGAAGGCGTCCAACTTTTTGACTGACGTAAACTTCCTACATTATAGCGAGAAAAAAATATAAGTTAATAGTATAAATCATTAATATTTGAAAGAAGTAATAAATTATAATACCTCACCTCACCACACGAGCAAAACTTACGGAACTCCGGTGTAATGCGTGAATTGTTGTTTCTGTCACGCTTGTTCCAACTCGCTCACGGTCCTACATAATAGAATTTGAATTATTTATATAATAAATACGATAAACCGAAAAATTTCTAAGACTTTGAAAGTACGTAATACCTCTCCTTTCTTTGAATTCCAGAATCTAACTTGATCTTCCCATTGGTACCTCAACATTCCCGGCGGGACATTTCGCAATTTTTCGTCGAGGCTGATGTCTTTCTTAAAATATTATTTTTTAGGGCGCTTTTATTGTCTCTCCATTTTTTACCCAACGTCTTCTTAACATAGTCATCGGAGACCTCTAAATCAAATCTACCCTGAAATTTTTTTTAAAAAAGTTAATATAAATGAAGGTTAAATTAAAGTATTATAAATTACATTCACCTTTTATTACCTTAATATTTTTGAGAGCCTAATTTTTGTTGGCATCAGGCATGTGATGCCATGATTCGTAGTTAATGGGCAACATATTCGAATTTCGTGCTATAATGCCCAAATAGCTTTGCCAACAATCGAGCTTGGATCCGATAGGCGGCCATGATCGTTTCTCCTTACTTCAACATGCATTGGGTAGGTCAGTAAGTTATATAAATCTGTAAGTAATGTACGTCCCCGAGCTCTGCGCGTCCCACCACCCTCAGCTGAAAAATGATATATTAATATTAAAATTGAAAAATGAATCAATAATAAAATTCAACATGCATGTAAAATAAACTTAACATTACTTTGGAATTCTCCATGCTCGTCATCTATGTCCGGCAGAGTAGAAGATCCAACAACTGTATCCTGTCCACTATTTACGTCTTCTGAATTTGGAGTATAATTTCTAATATTTAAACCTCGCAATCGTCTTCTAGGCATTTTTCCTGCAATACCCATAAAATAGTTCAAAATTTTAGTAACAAATAACAACAATAATAGGACATTTAAAATAGTTAAATTATATAACAAGACCAACATGAAAATTACAATATTACATATAAATAATAAATCATTAAATCTTACTACATCATATTTCGTAAATATCTTCGTCCACATCCTGACGAACCCATTGAAATTGTTGACTAGTACTAGGGATATTTTCAGTTAAGTCTTGTTCTGGAAAAGGCAAAGTTTCTGATCTCTCGACTATGTCATCTCTACTTCCACTGCCAATGTCGAACAAGTCTCTAGGGGTGTTTCGAAGTACAACGTACCAACCCTCATCAGTTGGATCTTCGGAGTAAAAAACTTGTTTAACTTGAGAAGAAAACACATACGGCTCGTCCATCAGTTGTTCTCCGGTGTGAATCAATCGAGAGAAATTCACCATTGTAAAGCCATACTGATCGTTTTTAATTCCACGAGCCGTATTCACATCAGCCCAATCACCTCGAAATAAGACAACTTTGCATTTTCCGTAATAATCCAACTCAATGATGTAAGTAATAAGTCCGTAATACTCCAGATTCCCCTCGACCGGATTACTGTCCCTAGCACTAGCATAACTTGTAATCGAAGAATTAACAACAATTCCGCAATTTTGGGTTCTCCTCAATCTCTCGCGATACCTTGTATGAAATCTGCATCCATTGATGAGGAAGCCATTATATCTTTTAACTATTCTGTTTGGACCTTGTGAAAGCCATTTAACGTCGTCATTGACTTCATTCCGACTCCAAACCTATTGATGGAAAGTAAATCGAGTAATTATGAATGTTATGAGAAAACATTAGGACTTGTCAATGAAAACTTAAATTGCATACCATTTGGCTTAACCATTCATGGAATGATTCTGCGAACAACTTATTAATTTCTCGTCGATTTAATCTTCGGGATCGTGAACGATGTCTCAATATTTGTTTGTACTCACTATACGGTAAAAAAGGTTTTACTTTGTTAGAAGACAAACAAATTATAATTGATGAGTATTTATCAAATTCTAGAACTTACGTCCGAAATGGTTCCATTGAATCGTGATGAAAAAGAACATATCGATGCGCTTGGACCCACGATCTATCGTCTAATTCTGTAATTTCGACTTTGCCGATCGGTTCTCCGAAACTTTGAAATAAATAAGTTTCAGCCAAATTATGATCTATGAGCCCAGCATTTCTATTTGGTCTATTCATTCTTGTTTCAACATCTTCCAAATACCTCGAACAGAAAGTCATACATTCCTCTGCCAAGTAGCCCTCGGCAATTGATCCTTCCGGATAACGCTTATTGCGGCAGTATGACTTCAATTTGGAAAGGAACCTAAACACGATATACAACATTATCAAAAGTTGCAACTAAAGGCATTGAGCTGAATGAAGGAATATTTTGCAAATAAAGTAAGACCTTTCAATGGGATACATCCATCGATAGAAAACGGGTCCACCAAGAAGTGCTTCACGCGGGAGATGAATTAACAAGTGCACCATAATAGTGAAGAAGGAAGGCGGGAATATCTTCTCCAGATTGCATAAAGTCAATGCGGCTCGATCTTGTAGTCTCTCAAGTTCTTGAACATTCAAAACTTTACCACAAATGCCTTTCATTATATTTGACAGTTCAATTACAGGAGCCGTCACCTTTTTCGACATACAACACCGCATAGCAACTGGCAGTAAGTCTTGCATCAATATGTGATAGTCATGCGATTTTAAGCCATATAATTTTATATGCAGGTTTACAAAGTTTTATATCATTTTATATCATTTTATATGCAGGTTTACAAAGTTTTTAACTTACTTCTGATGAAAAAAAATTATTTTCTATATTAAAACATATTTAAATAATGATCTATATTATTATATTGATAACAATATTAAATTTAAAATGTTTTTAAATTACTTCTTATTTTTTATAATTAAAACATATTTTAAGTAATGATCAATATTATTATTATACTGATAACAAAATATTATTACTATTTTGGAAAACATTGAAAATATTAAATATTAAAAGCAAACATTATTAATATAAAAAATTAGTAATTAGTAATAAACCAAAAAGCCATATAAATGTAAGTATTCTTTACAAAAAATTGTTTATTTTTTAGGGAAGATAAAGTAAAAAAAAATTCTTTAATATAATATATAATATATGTAGTGACAGGTTTGTATTAAAATATGTTAATCCCTTCTTAACTTGCAAATTTTTATTAAAATATGACATTTATGTTAAAAAATTATAACATATTTTAACAATTTACTTTTATATTTTGTTTATGTTATTTTGTATATCGTACCGTACCCTAAATTTTAAAAAATAATACACGGGAGCTTGTAAAAAATCTAAGCAGCATGAGTAGCTAGATAGCAATTTGGAGGTTGTTCAAACAATATTAATAATAAACAGCAATAATAAACAGCAATTTAGACAGAAATTCTTTAAGATTCATCATACGTGGCATTGTTAACACCTACGGAGGATCCGATATAAGGCAACCCGTTAGGTTTCCAGCCTATATACTTTGAATCTTTTTTTTTTTGGACAGCAATAGAACAAACAGCATATATACCAACCAAGCAAGATAATAAACCGCAATTTGGACAGCAATTTAGCAAATTAAATATACATGCTTACAAATTGTAAATTGGATGGCAGAGTCGATTCCAGCAAGTACTGTTGTGTTGAGCAAAGGACGCCCGAAACTTTTGAGAAGCTACAAGAAGAATAAAAAGAAACTCCATAAAATCAAAAATAATAAAATACATGAAAAATAATAAAATAATTTGTATTCAATTTAGTGATTGATTCAACAGGTTCATAATACTTTATTCAAATAATTTGACTGTTAATCTTATTTTATAAAAATTAAATAGTAAATATTTCATAGCTACAAGTTTCTATACACTGCTTAGGAGGGAAAAAAAGAATAGACAACATGTGCTCTTTGCGATAAGAATTTTGACAAAGCATTTGACTTTTATGAGTACAGAGAAATGTCGTAGAATATAGTATCTTCCAAAGTTACTTAGCAAAATGTTAGTGTAACATTTGCCAACAACCATTTCCCAGAGTATTCCATTGAGGTTAAACTCCCAGCCCATTGACAACGATTTTCTATGAAGACCAATGATATGTATGATGATATTTAATATTTAAAGGATGAAATTTAGCCAGGAAACACTTTACACCTTTTTCATGACAAAAGATCAATCGGTGAACTCTCTCTCTGTGTACATAATTATGTCTGTGTGTACACACACACAACATATATACATATAAAAGAACACAAAGAAGAAGACATACAAAATCCTAAAGTGTTGGTTTAATACATACAAGGGCACCAACAAAAGGGAGCATAAAATGAGTATAACAGACCACCATGAGAAACTATGAGAGTTTAGGCTAATTTTATTATAATTTAATCTGCAAAAACATGTGATGATATATGTCCTAATGAGCCGTCATTACAGAAAAAGATTTCTACGGCTTCACTTATTTGTTACTTTTATTACTTGGTTTTTTGCTTCCTAAAAATTTAGCTAGAAAACAAAAGCAAATAGAAAATAAAAAGTCATGATTTACTAAACAATATTGTAGTAGGGTATTAGAATATTCGAATTTGGGGTAAACAAAAAACTATTGTCGAATGTAGACCTAATTCGGAAACTGAACAGAGGACTAAAATTACTAAACAATAAAACAAAAGGAAAATTAGTGAGAACTGCAATTTCAGTTCGAATGCAATTGGGATTATGAAGCAAACTGAATTCCAATACAAACAGAAATCAAACTGTAGATAAGGGATTCAATTGACTTATTGGGGCTAACTTATTACCAAAATTGAATGCCTAGATCCAAGAATAAGATAAAAAGAGTGTGCTTACCTTTTCTGCAACTTAACCCAAATTGAAACAGAGGCCTCCTTGCTTTGCGATTTCATCGAAACAGAGAAACCTATTTCACAGCAAAATAAAAAGAAAAAATAAGAAAGGTAGAACTGTTTGTTTTCTACCTAAATCATACTCCTATCACAAAAATAAAGAAGTTAAACAAAAAGAAAGTCATAAAAAATCCCTATATGAAAATAGTTTCCATACCGTCGTTGTTTGTTCAATGTTGGTATACTGGGAAATTTCAGCAAACAAAGGACGATAGAAATTAGTGAAAAGTTTGAGCAGAAAATTTTAGGGAGGAGAGAATTTCGGAGGGGGAGGGATTTGGAGCAGAAAAATTGAAGAAAAATTGAGGAGGGAACGACGGGATTTCGGGGAGAAAGTTTTAGGAGAAACACTTAGGGATTTCGGAGATGAAAGGGGGATAAAACCGAGCATAGCAGAACGACGACGTTTTGCTCAAACTCAGTTTATGCTTTGCGGCGTTTTTAAAAAGCGCCACTACTTGTTTGTAAAACGATGTCGTCCACCTTAATGCACATTATACGCTTGATAAAACGACGACGTCCTGCATTCAACTGATATTTTTTTGTGGCGTTTCACTCAAAAAACGCCACTAAATCATACAACAATGTCACAAACGACGCCGTCTTGATATATTCTAATGATTTTGTGGCGTTTTTTTATTAAACGCCGGTAATTTTTATTTTCATTTAAAATATATATTTTTATACTATTATGAATTACTCCAATTACTTAATATTATTAACCCTAACTAATCTAAACAATCAACCTTAAACCATTAAAAAACAAATTTTAAAATTATTTTAAATATATAAATTTAAAATATATCTGTCATATACCCATAAATCTTTAAAATTATTTTAAATCATAGTATTTTATTTTTTTCCTAATTATAACATATTTTCTATGTTATAATTTGTTTCAAATTTTTTCTATGTCTTATTAATGTTTTATAAATAATTTAAATATAAAATTTAAAAATTACATTTTAGTTAATGCAAAGTTAATCTTGACTTTTATTACAATTTTATATTTAATTATTACATAATTCACCTAAATTTTAAATAAATAATTTTGGAAACTTTGAGTAATATTTAAAACAAATAAATACATGACATAATTTTCATATAAATTTTTTATGTAAGAAAATAAAAACAGAAAATTTCCAAATATGAAATAAAAGAAGGTTTAAAAAACTACATATATAATGATATTTTTTATATAAAAATTTCATAATATCACTTTTACGATTATATAATAAATTATATATTGAATATATAAATTTAAATACTTAACCACAAACCCCAGTACATAACCCCAACCCTAATAAAGCACTTCAAACCCTAATCTCTACCACATAACCCCAAACCCCAAACTATGTAAACATAAAATTTTAATATTAAAAATCATATTATCTATTATACGATTACATTATAAATTATTTAATATATAAATTCAGGTTAAAAACTTGAATCTATTTTAAAGGAATAAACATTCGGATAATGGATATATATATACCATTCGGGGTTATAGAAAGACAGTTTCACAATAAAAGGAAGGATCGGTAAACAATGGTTCGATCCAACAACTTCGGGCTGGGTTATACGATTCTAGGTATTTTGTGGGTTTGAATTAGTGAAAACTGATTTGAGGGATTTGGTTTTCGAATTTTGGGTCATATACCATAGACCTTAAACCCTAAAACCCTAAAATCCTAAACCCTAAACCCTAAACCCTAAACTCTAAATATTGACCCCTAATCCTAACCCACGAGCACTTAACCCTTAACCCCTAAACCTTAACATTAACCCCATAAACCATAAATCATAAACGCCACTACAAACGCCGTTAAAGCCCTGTTTTCCTGTAGTGCCGACCCATAAATCATAAACCCTAAACCCCTAACCCTAAACCATAACCCCTAACCACTAACACTTAAACCTTAATACTGATAAACACTATACAATAAACCCAAACAACAAACTTTAAAACACTAAACCCATACATCAAAATAACAAACCCTAAACCATGAAATTAACCATACTAAACATTAAACCCTAAATCAATTTTAATAGCTTAATTTGTAACTTAAATGAAAACTTCTAAATTGTTTAGTTAGCAATTTGTAACTTTTCATTGCTTAAAAGTGAATGCATCAAAATAAAATATAATTCAAAGTAAGAAGAAGAAAAAAATCTGAAAAAATTTTAGCGGCGTTTGTCAAAAAAGCGCCGCTAAAGACCCGGAATTAGCGGCGTTTTTAAGAAAGCGTCGCTAATTCCCCGGTCTGTAGCGGCGTTTTGAATGAAGCACCGCGAATTCCCCGGTCTGTAGAGGCGTTTTTAAGTAAGCGCTGCGAATGCCCCGGATCAGAGCGTTTTTAAGGAAACGCCGCGATCGCCTTCCGATCAGAAGGCGTTTTTTTGGAAGCGCCGCGAATGCCCCTTTTTGTAGCGGCGTTTTTAAGGAAGCGCCGCGAGTACCCCGGTCTATAGCGGCGTTTTTAAGGAAGCGCCGCGAATGCCCCGGTCTGTAGCGGAGTTTTTAAGGAAACGCCGCTAATGCCCCGGTCTGTAGCGGCGTTTTATGAGAAGCGCCGCTAATGCCCTGGTTTTTAGTGGCGGTTTTGAAAAAAACGCCGCTATATCTCCTTTTTAGCGGCGTTTCGGGAATAAACGCCGCTATTGCTCAACTTTTTGCGGCGTTTTGGCTCAAACGCCGCTACTGGATAATATTCGCGGCGTTTTTCGTTGAAACGCCACTAGAAATGCCGCTAAAAGTCTGTTTTGGTGTATTGAAATGTGGTTATTAAATAGGAAAGTTAGACCGAAGTTGTAGAATCTGCTTATAGGTAATGGTATGGCTGTAACTTTGGCTATTGCTGGGGGTGAGAAAATTAGAGTTATTTAAAACTTGGTGGTGATATATTTTTATTTAGACATTAAGAGTTAGGTTTGATGTCGGATATCTCGTTACTTGTTTATTTGGGTGTATTATAATTTTGACTTGGAAAGAGATTAGTTTCTCCCAACGTCATTCTAGTATTATGTATACAAATTGATTGAAAAAAAAATTCAAACTTTTTTTAACTTAATTCAATAATGTTATGTTTAAACATGTACGAAAAGAATTGCTTGCTTTTTTTCTAAGAGAATTTTGATAAATGAAACTATATTACAAGCAGTCGAGAGTTAGAGGCTCTTAAAGCGAGACCAGCGAAGTATCAAAGTCAGAATCGAAATAGTTGCTTAGTCACGTTAAGAAGAGAAATATGCATTATTTCAGTCATTGTTGAATGTAATGATGCATGATGGCCATCTTCTCACTCTATCAAACAATAGGACGCTTTTTTAATCTTTATTTTTGCCCCCCCCCCCCCCCAAAAAAAAAAATCTAATCTCAAACCCTATTGCCCTTTGCTTCCCAAAGCTTCTTTTCTTTTTTTTTTTTCATTCTTTTTCATGTTCTAATTTCTACCTTCACAACTTGTACATGGACCATCCTGTTGTTCACCCGCATGAAATTTCAACCATCCATTAAATGCTGCCATCTTCTTTATATAACGATACCGTAATTAACCCATCTTTGCAATTCTCATTGCCTTCAACCAGTTCTCCTCCTAGGCTTTTCTTCAGTTTCTTGTCTCCATTTCTACTCTCTTCTCCAAAGCCATTATTTTTATAGATTATACGGCTTGTCTAAATAACATTTGCAAAGAGGTTGGTTGGTTGTTTTGTATGTATCTATATTTTTCTTTTTGCCTTTTTTCATCATGTATGAACAAGCTTTGCTAGATGCTGATATACGAACCTTTACAGAACGGCTACATACATACATAACATACATATATATATATATATATATATATATGCATGGCGATGCCGGATAAGTCTCCATAATATTAGATATCCTATGTGTATATGTGGGAGGTTAGTTCTTTTGTCATCTAAACGTTCGTTTTTATCTTGGAAGAGCAAATAATAAGGTCCAGTGTACGTTGCAAAGAATATAGAAAAGTCCTATATTTTTCATTACAGACTAACATAACCTAATTTCATGAACTAATCCTTGGTTCAATAGAAACTATCCCATGGACATAATTAATATTCCACCTCAAGAAAATTTTTTTTTTCTCTTTTGGTATGGCAATGGTATACTTATACTCCTTGCATGTATATATATATGTGTGAGTGTGTGTGTTTTCCTTTGGATTGGATCGAAAAATCCGCATCTTAAATTGAGTTGTGAACTGATTGAAACTATATATCAGGTGAGTATTGAGAAGATGGAAATGAATGAAGAGGTCTACACCTTAGATGGAACTGTGGATCGACATGGTCAACCTGCTATTAGAGGCAGAACTGGAACTTGGGTTTCTGGAATTCTACTGCTAGGTAAATCTATATATACATACTACTTAGAAACTGCAATTAAAGCAGCGGCAGATACATCTATGTGTATACGGATGAAAGTTCTGTTGTTATTTAATTCAGCTAACAAGTCATTAGTATGACAAAGTCTAAAGCTGGTATTAGTTCCAAAGTTTAAATCCTTAATATACTTTTCTCCCTCCTAAAATTAGCCAAAAAGAAAAAGAAATTAATTCTTCAAAACTGTATTACCATGCACCAACATTAAATAAAGAATAAATATTTAGTATACAAGTAAAATTTTTTAACTTTACACAAGTAGGTTTGAGACTTTGTCACATTTATTATTATTATTAAATATGGTTTAAAGACAGAAGATAAAATTTTAACTCTATTTATAAAATTAAATTTTTTATGATCGGTATGATATCTTTAAATAAATAAATTTATATTTAATGTATTAACCGTGAACCGATTTAGTGAATTTATTTTATATCAACTCATTAGAATTATATATACGTGAACTTGGGAGAGTTTTTTAGTTTTGAGAATAGACTCGTTTGGCATCCATAAAGGTGGCAAGCTATACCTATATTAACATATTTTCCACCTACGCGTACATAGCTAAGGGGAAAAAAATTGCATAAAGTTTTCTTGCATTGCAGTTGCATGACTGCAGCTAACATAATATAACATATTGCAAAAGAAAAAAAAAAGATAATATGAATATTCAAAATATATAATATAAATTAACAAGCAATAGCTAGTGTGAATTTTCGAGTGTTCATCTTTCTTAAAAATAATTTAGGTTCGAATCTCAGTTGTTTGAAAGAAAAAGTTAATGTAAATCTAAATATTTGGATATTTTTATTACAATCTGCAATGAGTTTATGTGTACTAGAAATTTTATTACAAACGTATACATATAAAAGCCACGTGTTTAAAACATAAATGTGCATTTAAAAATAACATACAATAAATAAAGATATGTAAGACTTAAAAATAATAATAATTGTACAAAAAAAAAAGAAAATAATAATAACACATATGTAATATATACGAAATTAAAATAAAATAGTTTATATTGTGAGTAAAGTAATTTAAATAGGTAAATACATCTGGTTAAGAATATTAAATACACACAAATTGTTTATCATGGTATTATTATTATTATTTTGAGTTGGTATCAAGCTAATTTGTGATAAAATTGACAAAAAAACTAAATATTATTTTGGTTAAAATGGTAAGATTGAGAGAGTTTATGTTTGGTGCTTTGAGTTCAAATCTCATCACTATCTTTTTATATAAAAAGACAAAAATATCTTTAAATAACGTGTTATCCCCATTCCTTACTTGAATATTATATTTAATATAATGGTATTGACTTGTTTAAAAAAACCCCTTAGATACTGTATTTTTTTCATTCGAAAAAGGCAACAAATCGTAGTATAATGTTGAAATAATTGAAAATATAGGATTAGGAGTAAGTTATTCATATATGTGATAAGGAGGAAAAGAGCAATTTTCCTAATTTTGTTCTTTGTTTTTCGATGCCTAGAATTAGGCATAGTCCCTCTCAAATCTTTAAATATGAGGGTAATGCGTTTTAACGCAGTTGAATTCCTGTCCTCCTACATTGGCAAAAATTGAATGAACAAATTAACTCTTTTATTTTATATTTATCTAATTAATTATTTAATATAAAATATTTTATCCATTGTTATTTCATTTAAATTTGAAAAAAATTAAATAAATTAACTTATTATATTTGAAAATGTTAATTTAAATTTTAAAATTAAAGCTTTATTTAAATTTAAATTGAATGGATAGATGATTTTTTTAAAATTTTATATTATGCAACTATATTTTTTAATAAAAAATATTTTACACATTGAATTTATTTAATATAAATTTGAAAAAGTTAATTAAAACAAAATAAATTATATAAATATTTTATCTAGCATTTGAAAAGTTATGGTAAATAAATTAACTTATAAAAATATTTGAAAAACTTAAATAAATATTAAAAAGTCAATTTAAATTGAATGGATAAAAATTAACCTTTTTTAAAATTTATATTTATCTTATTAATTTTTAATAAAAAATATTTTTCATTTAAATTGTTTAATTTAAAATTGAAAATTCTAATTTAAATAAATTAACTTATATAAATATTTTATTTAATTTGTAAAAGGTTTACGATAAAGAAATTAAAAAGTTAATTTAAATTTGAAAAGGTTAATTTAAATTGAATGGGCAAATGAACTTTTTAAAATTTATATTTATCTAATTTTTAATATAAATATTCTATTCATTGAATTTATTTAATTTAAATTTGAAAAAATTAATTTAAATAAACTAACTTATAGAAATATTTGAAAAAAATAATATTGCGTCATTTATAGCAATATAAAATTTTGTATTAACTTGTTATGTTAAATATATATGATTGGTTGCATTTGAACTTTAATATTTAACTTCAACAAGGTATTGGCACTTGTGTCGTTTTCTTTACCACTTCTCATTACCAAAGTAACAAATATTGACTGTTCACCCTAGGTTGATAGCTCCCATCTATACTCTAATTAGTCATCTTTTTACATTATTATTATCCAAGATTCCTTCTTATGTAATCCTCTACTCACAGCAAAGAGGCTAATTTCCAACCAACAATCCTTAATTGAAATGAACTATATATGTATACATCATGATTTTCAGTTAACCAAGGGCTGGCAACATTGGCATTCTTTGGAGTGGGGGTCAACCTGGTGTTATTCTTGACGAGGGTGCTCGGCCAAGAAAGTGCAGCTGCTGCAAACAACGTCAGCAAATGGACTGGAACTGTCTACATTTTCTCTCTGCTTGGTGCCTTCCTTAGTGACTCTTACTGGGGAAGGTACAAGACTTGTGCCATATTCCAGGCTGTCTTTGTTGTTGTGAGTTACATCTAATTTTTCTCATCTACAGACATATATACATGCCTATCTATCTATCTATGTAGTAATCTGTTATCCCTGCTATATTTACAGTAAAATGTTGATGCAAGTTTGTTTGAACACTAGGGTTTGGTGCTGTTATCAATTTCGACCACTCTATTCTTACTCAAGCCTAGCGGCTGCGGTGTTGAAGAAACTCCATGTGGATCTCACTCCACTTTCCACATTGTCTTTTTCTACTTAGCCATATACCTTGTAGCCCTAGGTAACGGAGGTTACCAGCCTAACATAGCCACCTTCGGGGCTGATCAGTTTGATGAGGAAGACCCTGAAGAGGGGCACTCAAAAGTAGCCTTCTTTAGCTACTTCTATTTGGCTTTGAACCTTGGATCACTCTTTTCAAATACCATTTTGGGCTACTTTGAGGATCAAGGCATGTGGGCACTTGGATTTTGGGCATCCACTGCATCTGCCGTTGGGGCATTAGTCCTCTTTGTGATCGGGACACCCAGGTATAGGCACTTTGAACCCAAGGGCAATCCTCTCTCAAGGTTTTGCCAAGTATTGGTTGCTTCAACAAGAAAATGGAAGGTTGAGAGGACGCAAGGGGAAGATAATTTGTTTGAAGTGGACAACAAGGAATCTGCCATGAATGGGGACAGAAAGATACTCCATACAGATGGTTTCAGGTAGGTTCATGTTTCTTATTCATTTCCGAACCATTGATCTGCTACTGGTTAACTTTATTAACAGTGGTAGTATTCATTTTAATTTTCAGATTTTTAGATAAAGCAGCAATTATTACACCCAAGGATTACGCTAAGCAAGGTAAAAAAATTTATGGTCGCAATCCATGGCGTCTCTGCACAGTAACACAAGTTGAAGAAGTAAAATGCTTATTGAGACTCCTCCCAATTTGGCTATGCACCATTCTTTTCTCCGTGGTTTTTACTCAAATGGCATCACTCTTTGTTGAACAAGGAGCCGCCATGAAAACCAAGATTTCCAACTTCAACATTCCGGCTGCGGGCATGTCTAGCTTCGACATTCTCAGTGTGGCAGCATTCATTTTCCTTTACAGGCTAGTTCTTGACCCTGTTATTGCAAGAATAAAGTCAAAACCGAAGGGCCTCACCGAGCTTCAAAGAATGGGAGTTGGGCTTGTTATAGCCATACTGGCAATGGTGGCAGCAGGAGTGGTGGAAGTGTTTAGATTGAAGGACGCCAAAAAAGATTGCCCCAACTGTGTAAACGCAAGCTCTTTGAGCATATTCTGGCAAATTCCACAATATATGCTTATAGGAGCATCGGAGGTATTCATGTATGTTGGTCAATTAGAGTTCTTTAACGGGCAGGCACCAGACGGGTTAAAGAGCTTCGGAAGTGCGCTTTGCATGACGTCTATATCACTTGGGAATTACGTGAGTAGCTTGCTGGTGTCAATTGTTATGAGAATATCTACAAGAGATGATATGCCTGGATGGATCCCAGGAAACCTTAACAAAGGTCATCTGGACCGATTCTTTTTCATGCTAGCTGCTTTGACAACGGCTGATCTTGTGGTCTACATAATATGCGCTAAGTGGTATAAATATATTAAGTTTGAAGGAAGAAAGGGAGCAGATGATAATAGCGATGATGGGCAGGCAGAAGCAGCAGCAGCAGCGGAGCATAGCGTTTAAAGGTCACACATAGTGGCAATATGGCATGCTTTTATAACGATATAGTCGGCCTTATGATTCTCTTATCATTTGATCTAAATAAAAGCGCAAAAGAAGGGAAAATATTGCAATAGAGTAGTGGAGTGTGAAGGCAACTAAGAAGGGATTTAGCTGGCTGTGCGATGAACTTGGGAGAAATAATTAATTAACTCCATGGGATGACAATGGAGATTTTCATTTCTCCGTGGAGCTAGCACTGCATTCATTAAAATTTATCATATATTCTAAATTAAAGACGAAATATTTATTTTATCATCATTTCTTATTATGCTAAATTTTTTTCTCAAATCAGATTCATTAGAAATAAAAACAGTCCAGTCATACAATTAGAATAGCTACATCATAAACAAAGCACTTCTATCCGTTGGATTTTAGATGAGGAAAGGATTGAAATAGAAGCAAAAAGAATCAAGAAAATGGAGAAAGATCAACTTTTGATCAACTGTTTCGTTAAAAAATTGATTGCTCTGTTTACACGAACGAGAGAGCTTAAATAAGCTAAAAACAATAATAAAATAATTACAACTTGATTAATCTTAAAATTTGATTAATTCAATTTGTTTCTCTATTGGCTGATTTTAGTCTAATCAGCAGCCAAAACATCTTATCAAAAAATTACCACAATTTCAATGTAAGTTGGCAAGTTACAGAGAAAGGAGCTCGCAATCTTGGTAAGGTCGTAGTCTCAATCAGTTCGTGTATAAAATAAAGCGATTATGAAACTAACAAAATACTAACAATAAACATTTGGTACGTCTATAATAAAGTGATTATGATAAGACATAAAATTATTAAGTGTGCATAAAATAAATTAGTGTATTTAAATGGAACTAACAATAAACACTTAGATGGGTTGTAAAAAAAATGTCGGTAATGACAATATATTATAAAGAAAAGAGAAATAAAAATAAAAAAAAACACACAGATTTTTACGTGAAAATTCTTTCGGGAAAAAACCAGGGGCAGATGAGAAGAAAATTCACTATGTCGAATTCGAATTTTTTTACAAGAGGAGTAGACTATGCCTTATTTATAGGCTTGTAAAACCATATTCTAATAGGAGTGTAGTAAGATTGAAACACCCTATTCGAATCAATATCAATAAGGATTTAAAAAACCTTATTCTAAAAGGAGTTCTATATGGATTTTACTTTTATTTTATTTTACTTCTATATTTTATTTAAATAAGGATTCGGATCACTTAATTCTAACAATCTCCACCTTGACACGAATTCTCAATGAACAAGTTCTTCATCGCGAACTCTCAACGAACAAGTTCTCCACCTCTTCTATAAAACCCCTTAAGGGTTTAACTTCAACAATAAACACCAACCAAGTCTAAGCAATGCTCAAACTTTGTTATAGGAAGTGACTTAGTCATCATATCTGCAGGATTTTCATGAGTACTAATTTTGCTCACAACAATATCACTACGAGCAATAATATCACGAACAAAATGATACAGAACATCAATGTGTTTTGTTCTCTCATGAAACATTTTATCTTTTGTAAGAATGATAACACTCTGACTGTCACAAAATACTAAAGAGTCCCTTTAACCAAATAGCTTCTTTACAAGCCTCAGTAATTCCCATGTACTCAGCTTCAGTGGTAGACAAAGCGACTGTAGTTTCCAAAGTGGTTTTCCAATTAATTGCACAACCTCCGATTGTAAAGACATAACCTGTGAGAGATCTTCTTCTATCAGGGTCTCTAGCAAAATCAACATCAACATACCCAATGACTTCATCTCTAGTTCTTCCAAACTGTAAGCAAACATCAATAGTACCTCGTAAGTATCTTAAAATCCACTTAACTGCTTTCCAATGTTCTTTACTGGGATTCGCCATATATCTGCTAATTGCACTGACTGCATATGATAAATCTAGACGTGAACAAACCATGGCATACATGAGAGATCCCACTGCACTAGTGTATGGAACATGTGACATGTACTCAATTTCATCATCTGACTACGGAGACAAAGCCGATAAAAGTCTGAAATGGGCTGCTAAAGAAGTATTAACATGCTTAGCCCTCTGCATATTGAACCTGCAAAGAACTTTCTCAATGTACCACTTCTGACTTAGGTACAATTTACTTGCTTTTCTATCTCTGAGAATCTCCATACTAAGTATCTTCTTTGTTGGTCCCAAATATTTCATCTCAAATTCTTCACTTAGTTGGGCTTTGATCTTTCTTATCTCTCCTTTATTTTTCGCTGCTATCAACATGTCATCAACATAAAGGAGTAGATACACAAAAGAACCATCACTATTTTTCTTAAAGTAAACACAACTATCAAAACTACTTCTTTTGAAATCATGAGAAGTCATAAATGAGTCAACCCTCTTGTACCACTATCTTGGTGACTGTTTCAAACCGTAAAGGGAATTTTTCAGGAAGCAAACATAGTCCTCTTTTTCTGATACTGTAAAACCCTTTGGTTGTTGTATGAAAATATCCTTCTCAAGTTCTCCATGCAAAAATGTAGTTTTTACATCTAACTTCTCAAGCTCCAAATTATACATGGCTACAATACCAAGCAAAGTTTGAATCGAACTATGCTTCATAACTGGGGAGAACATATCTGTGAAGTCCACTCCTGGAATTTGACTGTAACCCTTTGCAACAAGCCTTGCTTTATATCTGGGTTCTTCAACTCCTGGAGTCCCTTCCTTTTTTTTTAAACACCTATTTACAACGAACAACCTTTTTACCTTTAAGAAGTTTCACAAGATCCCATATTTTTGTTTTTATGGAGTGATTCCATCTGTTCTTGCATAGCAAACATCCACTTTTCTGAGTCTTCACAATTATCTGCCTCAGAATAATTAGACGGCTCTTAGTTTGCATCTATATCTTCAGCCAAATTTAAAGCATAAGCAACTAGATCAGCCTCGACATATTTCTTTGGAGGTTTAATTTCTCTTCTAGTTCTATTTTTTTTTGCGACAGAGTATTGTGGTGAAGAAGCAGCTCTATTCTGAAATTTTTTTTGGCTCCAGGAGTCGACTCTGTTGTAGATTTTGGATTAATCTAATGCTCCACCTGCTTTTAATTTTCTTTATTGGAGGAGTCTTTAAGTAATAAGTTAGGTAGCATATATAGCAGTTTCATCAAAAACAACATCTTTGCTAATCACAGCTTTTTTATTTTCAAGACACCATAACTTATACCATTTTAAACATGCTTTATAACCAAGAAAAACACATTTAATGAATCTCGGTTCCAATTTTCCATTACTAACATAAGCATAAGCAGGACACCCAAAGATATTTAAATCAGAATAGTCAGTAGGATTACCAGACCATACCTCTTGTGGAGTCTTTTTCTCAATGGCAACGGATAGAGATCTGTTGATCAGAAAACATGCAGTAAAGGCTGCTTCAGACCAAAATGACTTCATTAAGTTAGCATTCGATTACATACATCAAACTTTCTCCATAATCGTTCTGTTCATTCGTTCTGCAACGCCGTTTTGTTGTGGAGTATGAAAAACTGTCAAGTGTCTCAAGATCCCTTCTGACTTGCATAGTTCAGTAAACTCATCATAATAGAACTTTAAGCCATTGTCTGTGTGGATGTGTTTTATTTGTTTTCCCGTCTATTTTTCAATCATAGTTTTCCAAGACTTAAATGTGAAAAACACATCGCTTTTCTGCTTCAAGAAGAACGCCCAAACTTTTCTGGAAAAATCATCAATAAAAGTTAGCATATAATTAGCTCCACCTCACGAAGACACTCTAGATGGCCCCTACAGATTAGAATGAATATACTCCAACGTTCTTTTTGTGCTATGGGTTCCTCTGATGAATCGAACTCTTTTTTGCTTCCCAAAAATGCAGTGCTTACAGAACTTCAGTTTGCAAATTCCTTGCCCATCAATAAGTCCTCTTTTGCTCAATTCTGCCATGCCATTCTCACTTATATGCCCTAGGCGCATATGTCAAAGTTTAGTAATATCATCATCTGATAAGGAAGAGGAAGCGACAGTTCCATCATCAGTAACAGTAGATGTAACAGTCCGATTTAGGCCCTAATCAAAATGGTGGTTTTGGGACCATGAATCCAAGTTTGAAAAATATTTAAATATTATTTTCTACGTTAATTATATGTGAATTAGTATGTGTGAAAGTTTCGTATAAAAATTTGATTGTTTGTGTGCTTAATTAAATAAAAGGACTTAATCGCGTAAAATGTAAAAGTTACAAACTATAGTGAAAAGTGCTTAGTTGATAGTGGCTTTTTAATATGAAACCTTTAAAGGGCAAATAGCCCATTTTTAAAGGTAGTGGACAGAAAAGGTCACTAATACCCTTAGTTAATATGTTAGCATTATTTTAATTAAAAGGTTGGTTAGGTAATTTAGTAAAAATCATAATATATGTTATCACAAAACATAAAAAAATAAAGCCATTTTGAGTGTTCATCTTGTTCTTGCCGTATACAAAAGAAAAGAAAAAGAAATAAAAGGGTTTTAAGGTTCGGCTACTTTCCAAATTGATTCAAGGTGAGTTTTAGCATGGTTTTTGATATTTTTACGTTTTTGAGATCGTTGCTATGAAATGTACAAGACCCATGCTTTAATTTTTGAGTTTGATGAATATTTTGAGTTGAGCCATTGATGATAGCTTGTTGTTTATGTTGTTTGAGGATGAATTATGATAAATGTGTGTTAGATTAACAAGTTTTGTCTTTGAATTTTTGATGAAATTGAGTATGTTTGACTAAATTGCAAAAATAAATTTTAGAGGGACTAAAATGTGAAATAAATAAAATGAATGGACTTGTATGAGTACTATGTATATTCGGCCCTTAAGGTGTGTCGCCAAATTTTGTGTATTTTGTGTTTTGTGCAAATAGGACTAAATTGTAAAAGAGTAAAATGTTAGGGGCAAAATGGTAATTTGCCCATTTATGTGTTTTTGGGTTAAATTGAATGAAAATATATTTGAATGAGCTTAATTTGAACATGTTTAGATCAAGAACCAAAGAAAACGGATTTGGATCGGGAAAAAACGAAAATAATCGAATAGCCGGTTTTCGACATCCGTTGATATCCGAAGTAAGTCTTTAACCAATAAAACATTGTAAATTATGTACGTAACATAGTACATGTTGATTTGGAAATTTTGTATCAATATTTTTAAAGAGCCGAATGTGATTAAAGCTAAGATTTAAAATGTTTAAGTTATTCGATGTGATATGATATTTAAGTGCTAGTACAAAGTATATGAACTATAGGAGAAATTCGGTATATGAAATATATGTGTGAGACAGCTTAAAAGTGTTATTATTCAGGCTGTGAGCCTAACAAGCCTTGGGCTGGTGAATTTAATCGGGCTCTGTGCCAAGCAGGCTTAATACCGATGATTTAATATCAGACCTTGGGTCTAGCAGGCCTAGTGCCGGTGTGTGTTTCAGGCTTTATTGCCTAGCAGGCTTATTGCCGGTGATTTGTTATAAATATATGCTTCAAAGGATCATTAACGGTGTGGAATTTAAATATAGCAAATAAGCTAAATGTTCAGGTACGTATAAGCCTAATGGCTATAAGAGGCAAGGTAAGTTGGTATATTACTATTTGATATTAGAGATATGTGATGTAATTGTGGTTTATTTTTAAAAAAAAAAATTCTAGTATGTGTATTCGGTCTTACAAATAATGAGTATGACATATTGGAATTTGATTTTTTTTGGATGTGAGCTTGGATGTGTCTTTGAGATTCGGCCAAATGGATAAATGCAATATGTGATGTTTAATGGATATATATATGTGTATAATCAGTTATAAGTGGTTAATATGTATATAGTACTTACTTGATTTGGTTGTATGTGGGAACATATTAAATTATATGTATTCAGTGTGTCTGTATATTTAAGTTAAGATATTGATATTTTGAAGTTGTCAAGTGATAAATGTTATGCAAAGTAAGAATATTAGCATACGGCTATATTTGATTATATGTGCTAAGTCATTACGTCTACATCATAAATTGATTGTTTAAAGTTATTTGAATGATCAATTGTTTTAATATATTTGCTTAAGACTTACTAAGCTAAGATATCTTACTTTGTGTGTTCTGTTAATCTGTTTTATAGATTTTGGTTTCAAGCTACGAGCTCGAGGGATCGTTAATAAAGTCATCCACACTATCGACTTATTTTGGTACCTTTAAAGTTTGGATTTTGAACTTAAGGCATGTATAGGCTAGCTTAATATTTGGATGATGTTTTGTTTTTGTAAATATAAGCCATGAGAAAATGGCTTGTTATTAAAGCTAATGATCTAAAGTTTATGAAATCTTAATTATAGTATGCATGTATGTCTTGCTTGGATTATGATTTGTTAAAGATTTACTGTTGAGGTGTATAATAGAAATATGAATCAAATATGGAAAAATCATTTTTATTATAATCTTTGTATTCGGCAAAATATTGAAATTATAGGTTATGTACTTAGGATGGTATATTTAGATGTGATATTCATCTGTATATGTATATAAAGGTTTGGATTCATGAATTATGTATTAAGGGAGGTATATATTTGATCTTGCCAATTCGACTATGATCTTGAATAAAAAATGATCTATATCTTGTTTGGATGTATTTGCACTTGGTATGGAAATTTGGATAAATATTAAATTTGATTACACAACGTTTAAGCATGTTTATATATATATATATGTATACTTAGTTTTGATAATTGATATCTTGCCTAGGTTTAGTAATTATGGATATGTGCATATTCGGTCAGTGAAGATTAGATGACCAAATGAATAGTGATTATGTTATTCGTTGAAAAATGCTTCTATGTGAATTTGGCTAAATGGATTATGATATGTATATTAATGTTTAAGTATGCTATGAAAGTACATTACACTTTATGTATTTGATTATGTCTACTTGAGCTGTAAATAATTGATATGACTTGAACTATGCATGGTAATGCCTTATAACCCTAATTCAGCGACGGATACGGGTTAAGGGTGTTACAGTAGAACCCTGCAAAACATATAACTTGGCAGTCTTTGTTTGCCCTTTCATCACAACGAGGTAACTTTTGGAAATCTTCAAAACCCCATTTTCAGTTGTGTATTTGTACCCTTTTGAATTAAGAGTACTCAATAAAATTAAATTTCTCTTCAATTTTGGAACATGTCGTACGTCACTAAGTGTTCTGACAACTCTATCAAACATTTTAACTTTAATTGTTCCAACACCTGTGATTTTACACGAAGCATTGTTTCTCATCAAAACAACACCTTCAGAAACTGTTTCATAAGTTGTAAACCAATCTCGATTGGGAATCATATTGAAGGTGCAGCTCGAATCAAGGATCCACTCCTCGCTCACTTTAGAATTGTTGACAGAAGCGACTAGAAGTTCACCATCGCTGTAGTCTTTTACAATATCAACTTCACTGGAATTTTTTAGTTGTTTTCCTTTTTGACTCGCACCTCCCTTTTGATCTTGTTTTGTAGCTTATAGTGTTCAGATTAAATGTGCCCTTTCTTCTTGCAGAAGTTACAAGTTTTACCTTTGTTTGAAGACTCCAATCTACCCTTAGATTTACCGCGAGGATTCTGTTCATGTGTCTTTCCACGATCATCATCAGCATTCCAATCTTGTCTCTCACGAATAATGAGACCCTCTCCTTGAGAGTCAAGTTTAACAACAAGATTCTTCATATTATAATATGGGGTCAAAGAATCATAAACCTCATCAATTGTGAGAGACTCACAGCTATATAAAATTGTGTCACTAAAGGTTGAATAAGACGGGGGCAACGAACAAATTAGAATCAACCCTAGATCTTTCTTATCATCCTGAACCTCTATGGCCTCCAAGTTTGAGAGAATTTCTTTAAACACTGTCAATTGTTCATGCACAGACGCACCTTCCTCCAAATGATGAGTATAAAGACGCTGCTTCATATGCAACTTGTTGGTTAGAGTTTTTGACATACATATTTGTTCCAGCCTCTTCCATAACGCAGCGGCGGTCTTCACCTTCATCACATCTGTAAAATTTCGTTAGAAAAATTCAGATGTAATTGTGTTAACGCCTTTAGATCCTTACGCTTTTTCTCTTCATCCGTTAATGTCGAAGGCATCTTATCTATCCCTAGCAGGGCATCCTCCAGAACCATCTGCGCAAGAATTGCTTGCATCTTAATCTGCCACAACATAAATCTAGTGTTGCGATCCAACAGCGGAATTTTATACTTCAAAGATGCCATTACTCTGATTGAGATGAACAACCCAGAATCTTGGATACCAATTTGTAAAAATGATAGAATGTCGGTTGTCGAAACCATTTTTTAAGTTTTGGAAAAACAGGGATCGACTTTAAAATAGAGTCGCCACCAACCTTTTTTTTGTTTAGGTGTGATTGGATCACCTTGTAAAATGTTTCATCTTTAAAAATTAATTTTGGCCTGTGAAATTTTAAAAAAATGGGTTCGGGAGTCGGTTACGTACAAGGAAGAGTTATCACCCTCGTACGCCCAAAATTGGTACCAAATCGATTAAAAGATGTCCTAACGTCGAAAATTTGAAAAGTTTTGAAAATGCAATTTCTTTGAAAAAGGGTGGAATATTCCAAATTTGAATGTAAGATTCATTCGTTCTAAAGAAACAAAATACTACACCCAGTAAGTTAGGATGCAATATCTTGAACCCTCAAAGTCGAGATCATCTTATAATTTCCAAATCATGCAATTAAAAAGGGTATTAAGTTATTTGAACAAACGAAAAACCACGACCCAATACGTTAGGGCACAATTTTGTCGAATTTTCAAACACCAAATATCACCTTATTTTGAAAAACTTTCGAGTAATCAAATGTATTTTATTTGATTTATTTGGGATGAAAAACAACTAAAATTGGCCTATACAATCTAGAATTTGCATCATTATTTGATAATAAGACATAGTGTCAAGCATGGGATTATGATACATGACAACAATAACATATAAAGGAACAAAATCATATGAAAATACCAAGCAACCAAATTAATACACATACAATGGCAATACAACATATACTTTTCAAATATTAACACTCAGAATCCAAAAATTAAAAGACAATTTTTTAAAAAGAATACCAAACAAATTGACTCAATTTAAATGCGACAAATATATAAAAAATGAATAACATAAAGGAAAAATTATTTTTAGCCAATGTTATACGAATTATGAGTTATAAGTACATAAATTTGGAAATTGAATGTAAATAGAAAATCAAAATAAACCGTATACGAAATAGTAAATAGAAATAATATAAGTAACTTATATGCAATAAAACTTAATATAAGTAATTTATGTATGATGAAAGTTCTGAAATAAACAAAGATATGAATAAGATTGAAGTTTTTTTAAAAATATAAGTTATTTAATTAGATTTATAAGAAAAAGTATATACATATAGATAAATTCAAAATAAAATATATGCATAAAGTACATATTGAAGAAAAAAATTTAATGCAAATTTATATATACATTTATATGAATAAATAATAGGTAATATTTAAAATAGGAAAAATATAATTTAAAATGAGGTATTTCAAAGATATGATATACACAAACAAATTTAAATGAAAATATATGGATATATAAATATATACATAAAATAATATATACATGAACTAAAAACAATTTTGGTAAAATTTTACATGTAAACATTTATATATGTAAAATAATGCTAAAAAATATATATATATGATATTATATCAATTTTGAGTCAAACAAGTGTCTAAAAGAGAAATTAGAAATAAATATTTATATTTATGCAAGAAAATAAAAATGTATATAATAAAAGTGTATATAAGTAATTTAAAACAGATCAAAATTAATAAAACAATTTAAAACAATTTGTTAAAAACCAAAAGAAATCAATAAATTTAAAGCAATAAAAGAATAGAAAAACTCAATTGAATTGAATATAAAATTAAAAGGTTAATTTACAAATAAACAAAGCCATTGAACAAAAATAAGGATTAAAGTAAAATGCATGCAAATAAACAGGGATTAAAAGTACAAATATTCCAAGCTGTGAAAACGCTGCGTTTAGACAGGTATCAAATTGAAATACGCACAAATTCCAGGGAGAAATTAAAAAAAAAAAAGAAATAGCAAAACGATTCGATCGAATAACGATGAAACAAGGAGGGACCAATCGTATAAATAGCCCAATTTTTAGAAATGCGCGGACCTGGGGTGGATTCGGGTCGACACGCGGGTTTCTCACCCCAAATGAAATGGTGTCGTTTCTCTTATGCCTAAAACCATCCATTTGCTACCAACATTTAAACCATTCCCTCATTTTTAAAATAAAACATAAAAATAAAACCCTAATCCCCTTTTCAAAGCTCTTATCCGACCAAGCACAATCTAACCACCAAAGCACCATCAAAATTGGTGTTCGGCGGTAAGTAGCCCCCTCTTCAACCTCATCTAAAGCCGTATTCAAAGACTTAGCACTCAACCACTCAAAAATCGACAGAGACGTGCTTCCTTTGGGTTCGATTTTATCAAAGGAGGAAACCACTCTTAGACAAATCAGGTGAACTCTCTCCTTTTATTTCTTGTTTTTTCTTTTTGTAAATAAAAGCAAAATAACAGGTAAAGAAAAGAAAATGAACAATGATCTCTAAATTTGACTGAAACTCCAGAATAAGAAGAAGGATTACCTTCCAAAAAGTATTTTTTAAATTATTTTTGTATTCAACTGTGTGCGTATACAGTATGTGTGTGTAATCAAAAGAATGGGAATCGACCTTTTTTACAATGAATGTATTCGGCTTTTATAGCCGAAGTGAAAAAAAATAAAATTACAAATTATTTCATTTTCTGTTATTTTCCTCTGTAATTTGCTGTTAATTTTGGTGCTGTTTGCGTTTGTTAGTTCGTTGCAGGTAAAGCTGGGAGGGGCACACGTGGAGGAGCCGTTTGTGAGCAATGGTCGTTCGTGGAAGCAGTAACTCGGGGGCCCGGACGATTGCTGGTGACTGCGGCGCTAGGAAGTTCCAGAAATCTCTAGGTTTTTGGTATTCTCGGGTTATTGGGCCCTTTGGGATTTGGGTTTTGTCAGGTTTTGAAATTGGGCTTTGCAGGGTCTGAATTTGGGTCTATTATTTGTAAAAGGACTAGGATTAGTTTTTAATTTAATTTGGGTTTAAATTTAGTTTGGGCTGATTGGGCTCTGTTATTTTGTAAATAAAAGACTGTGGACTTTTTTATTGGACTTTATTTTGTTCTATATTTTTTGTTTTTATTTGGTTTATTTTTTGGTTTTAAATGGGTCGGGTGAAATGGGCTTATTACAGCTGCCCTTCTTTGCTCATTGTCGTGTAATGGGAATGGAACAAAGAATTTAAAAGGGCCAATTTTGCCCGATCTTGCCGACTCTTGACTTCTTAGCGCCTCTTTCGAGTAGTTTCATTCCAATCCACTGCATCTTTAAGGGCATAGAAATTGTTGCTTCTTTCCAACAAAATTTCAGGGAAAAGAAATCTGTAGCTTCTATCTATCCCGCTGGAACTTCAAGGAGATAAGAATAGTAGCTCCAATGTGATTTCGAGTAGAAAATATTTGTAACTTCAATCTTTTTTACTCAATTTTCTTTGCTGAAACGAAATAAGGATTCGCCGTCTTCAATCTGCTCCACTACTGCTTAGGGAGGTAAGATCTTCAATCTTCAGCCTACTCCACTGCTATTCATAGAGATAAGACTAATGGCTTAAATCTACTCTACTACTACTTAGGGATACAAGATTTGCCATCTTCGATCTGCCCCATTATTATCTCGAGGGGATAAAATTTGAAACCTTCAGTCTGCTTCCTTACTATTTCAGGAAGACTTCAATCTTCAGTCTGCTCCACTACCATCTCGAGGGAACAAAATCTGAATTTTTCAGTCTGCTTCCTTACTATCTTAGGAAGACTTCAATCTTCAGTCTGCTTCACTACATCTCGGGGGAACAAAATTTAAACTTTCCAGTTTGCTTCCTTACTATCCCAGAAAGACTCCAATCTTCAATCTGCTCCACTACCATCTCGAGGGAACAAAATTTAAACTTTCTAATCTACTTTCTTACTATCTCAGGAAGACTTCAATCTTCAGTCTGCTCCATTACCATCTCGAGGGAACAAAATCTGAATTTTCCAATTTGCTTCCTTGCTATCTTAGGAAGACTACAATCTTTAACCTGCTCCCTTGCTACATCAGGAAGATAAGGCTAGGTAACTTGAATCTGCTCCATTACCAGTATATGGAGATAAGATTCGTCAAATTTGATCTGCCCCACTGCTATCTCGAGGAGACAAGATCTACAATTTCATTTAGTTTGCTCCCTTGCTTCATCAGGAAGATAAGACTATAATCTTCAGCCTGCTCCCTTGCTACCTCAAGAAGATAAGGCTAGGTGACTTGAATCTGCTCCATTGGCAATACATGGAGATAAGATTCGTCAAATTCGATCTGTCCCACTGTTATCTCGAGGAGACAAGATCTACAATTTTATTTAATCTGCTCTCTTGCTATATCAGGAAGATAAGATTATAATCTTCAGCTTGCTCCCTTGCTACTTCAGGAAGATAAGGCTAGGTGACTTGAGTCTGCTTCATTGCCAATACATGGAGATAAGATTCTCCAAATTCGATCTGCCCCACTGCTATCTCGAGGAGACAAGATCTACAATTCACCAATGTTGCTACACTGTCCTCTGAGGGACACGACCTGTAGACTTGATTCCACATGCATATGTTTATGCCAAATGATCAGGATACTATGATCAGAATGTATCAAATGCTCCTAACCACATGTGTTATGAATGATATGAATGCAAAAATATCATGAAAATGATCTTTTTTTTAATAGATACAATGATTAGGATGCAATGATCGGAATGAATCAAATGCTCCTAACTAAATGATATGACATTTGCCTGAATACTGAACGTCATGAGAGTGATTAGAATGAAATGATCGGAATGAATCAAATGCCCCTAACTAAATGTATTATGGATGACATTTGCATGAATGCAGAATGTTTTGAGAATGATTAGGATGCAATGATCGGAATGAACCAAATGCCCCTAACTAAATGTGTTTTGCATGAATGCAAGATTTTATGAGAATGATCCCTTTTTAAATGTACAATGATTAGGATGCAATGATCGAAATGAATCAAATACTCCTAACTAAATGATATTATGGATGACATTTGCATGAATGTAAAATGTCATGAGAATGATCTTTTTTAAATGTATGCGGTGACATTGCTCATTGTTTATCAGGGCTTTATCTTTGACGTATTATGCTGTCATCTTGTTCGGCTAGTATTCTCGACAAAAAACCTAAGAAAATAATTATATCTTACTTAACAAATTCGCCCCACTTTAGGGTTCGTCTCATTGTGGTATAGGATCTGAATCTTTTCCAATCCATTCCACTGCAACTCAAGGGTATAGAATTTGTTTCATCTTCAATCCAAACTGCTGTAAAGCAGAAGTATAGAATCTGCATCTTCTTTCATCCAACCGGCTACAAGTCAAAGATATAGGATCTGTAACTTTTTCCATCAACCGATCACTCCCTAGGTGACCTAACCAAATGTGTATGCATGATATTTGCATGGATGCAAAATATCATTTTTTTCTCAAGAATGATTCCCCTTTGACACTTGGATTAACATTGCTCATTTTTCGTCAAGATTGTATCATTGATGCAATATCTTGTCATCTTGTTCAATCACCATTTTTGACAAAAATCCGGATAGATAGTCTCAGTTTAAACTCGTCCTCCACCAATATTTCCATCCCTTAAACTTGGTGGGTTTTAAACAATAGTCCTATTTCAAGTTCTTATATTATTTGGATGCTTCCAGAATAATATGCAAAACTCTTTTATGAAAGTATTATTAGTCCACTAATCGTTATTTCAATGCAAAATGTTTAAAAAATATCATAACAATGGACAAGAAGGAAACTAATTAGGAGCATAGCTCGAAACAAATAAGTTAAGCAAAAATAGCAAATGCAATCCAGAAGGAAATTTATTAGTAATGTATTTTGAAACGAATAAAATAATTAAAGATAGCAAATTCAAAATGGGTAAGGTGAAAACTAGGTGTCCCAGATATTGCAGCCAAAGCTTCTATGTTCAAACTTCTTAAGGACCATGTTAAGCTCAATATGCGCTTAGGGGATCCGAAGTACTTTGTCGATGCCCCAAGACGTATCATACTTCCTCATTGTTAATTCAAGCGTGGCAAGACTACTGTATGCCCTACTTCCAATCAAAATTTGAGCCGCCCTTTTCGGGTTTTCAACTCAAATCCCCTTTGGTCTCAAAGCGCCCTTTGCGAGTTTTCACCTTGGCCTCTCCTTTTTCTTTCTTCTTTTTTTTTTATTGAAAAAAAATTTATTTGATTTATTTGGTTTTTTGTTTGATTTTTTTTTGGTTTTTTTTAAGATCTCAAGGCGCCCTTTGCGGGTTTTCACCTTGGCCTCTCCTTTTAGATGAAATCTGAATTCATTGGCTTGAGCATGTCCTTGCCATCCATCTCGGTCAAAGTTAATGATCTTCCAGAACAAACCTTCTTCACCACATAAGGCTTTTCCAAATTTTGGCATTTATTTTCCTCTGAAGTCCTCTTGTATGAGAAGAATCCTTAATGTCAGGTTCCCTTTTATGAAATTCCCTTGAGTGAACCCTTTTTATCATAAACCCGTATCATTCAATCACGATGAATACTTTCAATCAAGCTAACTGGAGACATTTTGCTTCATCCGATTCTTAATTCAATCAAAGCTTGAGGAAAAAGAATCTTAACTTCCAACAATTGCTTCCCTTTCATAAACCAATGAAAAAAATGTTGCCCCGGTGAAGGTCCTGGCCAATGTTCAAAAAGCAAAGAGGGTAAATGGTAACTTCTTTATGCCAAACTTTACAAATCTCAGTCATTTTTCAAAAATTTTGAATGGTTTTTTTGGCTGCTTTTACTGCACTGATATGGTGCCTGATCTTTTAACAGACTGTAAATTTTTGACATTGTGCAATTATGTTAAACATGTTCCTTTCTAGCATTCTTTATTGCCATTTTTTTTAATTTGAATTTGCATTTGAACTTAAATTTGAAGTTAAAACTGAACTTGAGTTTGAATTTGGATTTGGATTTGGATTTGAATTTGAATTTGGATTTGAAATTGATGACTTTGACTTTGTAACTTTGGCATATGAAGCGACCTTCAGCCTCTTAGTGAAGTAATTGACAACCACGAAAATGAATTGGTGTCAGCTAGATGCTTTTGAATAGATTGGCCCCATAACATTTATGCCCTACATATAGAAAAAAATGGAGGAGGCCCATAAGTCTTGTCTTCCCCAATTTGGCATTTACGGCGTAACTGATGCAATTTCCTTTTCTTGGTAAACTAGTAGCCCGGACCTCTTGATTAGCATGACCATCGTAGAACCATTACCATGGGTTCTTTAGACAGCATACCCACATTTCAAGCCTGGCGTGCCTTGATATGATTGTGCGAAAACATCTTGGAATTCTTGAAAATAGCTTAATGATGTCTCGTCTTATTTCTGTGGTGAATTAGGCTTCGATCTTTCCCCCTTTCCTAAGTTCGCAACGTCCACTGACCCTTTGCAAAGTAGAATCTATTTTCACTTGTTTTACTATCCTTAATAAATAAAAAGATAGGGTACAATCTCTGTCATCTTCAAAGTCCTTAGATCCCCTAGACCTATATCTCATTCAAAAAGGGAGTCCGTAACAACGTCGCTCACGTCGTTGATATTTGGGTACCTAGGTACGAAGGCAAAAAAATCCAAAGAATAAATGATTCTAAGGATGATTATTTGTATGGTATGGTCATGAATAAAGAATGAAAGAATATTCTAAAAAAGAATGTACAATATGAAATGTAAAGAATGAAAAAAAAATATTTGTTTAAAAAGATGCATTTTATTGAAATAAAAATTCTGGGCACAAGCCTATTTCACAAAAGGATTCTTATTGCCTCTAGGCTTAAAGCAACAAGCATGTTTTGAATATTACTCTAGATTAGCTCTAAAAATACAAGGATCCCTTCCACAGTCCCATTGTTTAAAATCTTCCCAAGTATGTAAGGGCTTGAAAACTTTTATTCCTCGATTCCCTTTTTGGATATGTAATTAATGCTCAAGCCCCTGACTTCTTAAAGGAATCACAACTCTTCTGCCTTCACTTTCAACTATCATATTCACTGCTTCATCCAAATGATTAGGTTCTGAGGAATCGTTGACTTTCACAGTTCCCCTCTCAATGAGCCTTTCGACCAACTTTTTAAATGTAGTGCGGTTTTGAATTGAATGCCCCGTTATTCCCGCCTGGTACTCACATTGGGATTCTCATTATACCATTTTGGGTATGGATGTTGCACAGGTTCCGAGTAGAACGGAGACATTACATGTACATCAAAAATATTCTGATACAGCTCTTTATATGTTATCGGGATGGGTGTGAATTGGAGCCTTTCTGTGAGAGCTTGGATATCTATTGTTTTCAGTCTTATGCGTGCTCAGGATATTTATTTCATTTTCCTTGTTCCTCGAAGTTAATCTTTTGGTGCTTTCCCCCGCGTCTATCTTTCCTCTTCTTATAGCATTCTCAATTATCTCGCCGGACATTACCATATCTGAAAAGCTCACGGTGGCACTTCCTAACATATAGTTAATGAACGGGGCCTTCAGAATATTGATGAAGAGCATCGTGGTTTCTTTTTCCAATAGAGGTGGCTGGACTTGTATAGCTACTTCTCTCCATCTTTGGGCATACTGTTGGAAACTTTCATTTGTTCTCTTCTCTATATTCTGCAAAGTGATTCTATCGGGGGTCCTATCCGTTACATGACTATATTGCTTCATGAAAGCTTAAGCTAAATCTCTCCATGTAATAATCCTGTTACGACTCAATTGGTTATACCATTTGGACGCTACCCCAGTTAGACTATCTTGGAAGCAGTGGATCAGTAATTGATCATTGTTGACATGCCCAGTCATACGTCTGCAGAACATAGTGATATGAGTTTCGGGACAACTATTTCCATTGTACTTCTCAAACTCCGGCATTTTGAATCCGTGGGGAAGTACTAGGTCTGGAACCAAGCTTAGATCCTTAGCATCGATACCTCTATAATTATCTGCGCTTTCCATTGATCTGAATTTTTCTTCCAGCCATTTATATCAGTCCTCTAACTGCTTTTGTGATTCCATTCTTACTCTTTCTACATTATCTAGATCGGGAACTGCAGGATTGGCAGGATTACCTTCTGGAGTAGAACCTGATTTGGTTTGGGAATTCACCGGTACCGAAACTCCAGCCTGAAATTGTTGCGACTGATCGTAACAGATGGTCTCTGTGGGCTTATCTCAAGTTGTGTTTAAGCATTGGTGAGGAAAAAACCATGAGGATATTGGGTATCTTCATTATCTATGGTACCTTTCCCTTTGTCCATCCTTCCTACCTGCAGTTGGGACAATTGAGCCATCATGTTTCTTTGTGACTTCATTATTTGATCCCTCATCTCTTGTTGAATCTTAACTAGTTGCTCTTGCATCTGTGCTTGCATTTGTTCCTGCATATCTTTTTTGCATTTGCTCTAATTTTTCTAGTCTTTTGTCCATTGACTTGGTCTTTTTTCTTGTGCCGTAGGGATGTGATTAGGTTCGGTTTCTAGGTTACTGAAATAATTTTTAATTAATTAGAGTCTTTCTACAAATTTTAATGCATGTAATGCAAATGCATGAAATGTAAATGCATGAAATGCAATGCAAATGCATGGAATGAATGCAAAAGGAAAGAGATGCGTTGATTCTGAATTCAATTCTATTAGAAGAACTTTTCTAGAAAATAAATTTCTTTACATAAAACGGATTGCATATGCGGCTTTGTCCTCATAGCCCAAGTGAAGACACTAATCCTTTTTTTCGTATTCGAACATTATGGCCGTGTCTTGTGAACTTTCTTAACAGATGCCTCTTCTAGTTCCTTGTTGCTTAATCCAGGCCGTGACTCTTCACTCACGTATCCTCCGCGATGCTCATAAGCTTCTTTAAGAAAATTGAGACGTATTGACTCTCGAGTAATCCTTGCTAGCTTGAATCCCTGGGTAACGAGGCAAAATCATATACTATCAATCTTTTCTTGTGTTTACTTGGACTATATTTGGACGAACGTATTATAACCCACTTTATCAAGGAATCCATTTTCTTATGACAAACTTTTCTCTTTAGCAATAGAATATAAATCAACACCTCCTTTCTATAATGATGAAATGCAATGCAGTCATAAACAAAAGAAAACACGTTAGTATCATATACAAATGATAAAAATCAAATCAAACAGAAAATAGTCAAACACCTATCCAGGTGACCGCTAGGGTTCAACATAGTTCTACCTAAAGTGGGCTCCTAGGGTCACTATATGTGGTTTGGTTCTAAAGAGAGGGTACCTGAACCAGTGGATTCCCCAATCCTCACCCATTATAGGCTCATATGGGTCGAGTTCGGTTTAGGGAAATACATTTCCCTATGGCCATGCGGAGATGAAAATCTCACGAAGACATAGGTACGGATGTATCCCGGAAGTAATCCACTAGCCCATGCAGAGGTGAAAACCTCATGAAGGCATAGTTTCTCACTCCCACTTAAAAGGTGTAACCGCAACAGTTATGCAATGCAAGGCAAGAGTATTCTACAAGATTTAATCATAGCACCAACAAATGCATCAAAAGAAATATGATTTTTCAAAACAATATTCCAAATTTTCAATTAAAAGGACAATAATCAATCAATCTATGGCCTGACTCTCAACCAGTCCCCAGTGGAGTCGTCAAGCTGTCGAAACTATTTTTTAAGTTTTGGAAAAACGGGGATTTAAAAATATGGAGTCACCACCAACCTTTTTTGTTTAGGTGTGATTGGATCACCTTGTAAAATGTTTCATCTTTAAAAATTAATTTTGGCCTGCGAAATTTTTAAAAAATGGGTTCGGGAGTCGGTTACGTACAAGGAAGAGTTATCACCCTCATACGCCCAAAATTGGTACCAAATCGATTAAAAGATGTCCTAACATCGAAAATTTGAAAAGTTTTGAAAATGCAATTTCTTTGAAAAAGGGTGGAATATTCCAAATTTGAATGTAAGATTCATCCGTTCCAAAGGAACAAAATACTACACCCAGTACGTTAGGATGCAATATCTTGAACCCTCAAAGTCAAGATCATCTTATAATTTCCAAATCATGCAATTAAAAACGGTATTAAGTTATTTGATCAAGCGAAAAACCACGACCCAATACGTTAGGGCACAATTTCTCAGATTTCCAAACACCAAATATCACCTTATTTTGAAAAACTTTTGAGTAATCAAAATGTATTTTATTTGATTTATTTGGGATGAAAAACAACTAAAATTGGTCTATACAATGTAGAATTTGCATCATTATTTGATAATAAGACATAGTGTCAAGCATGGGATTATGATACATGACAACAATAACATATAAAGGAACAAAGTCATATGACAATACCAAGCAACTAAATTAATACACATACAATGGCAATACAACATATACTTTTCAAATATTAAATTCAGAATCCATAAATTAAAAGACAATTTTTTAAAAAGAATACCAAACAAATTGACTCAATTTAAATGCGACAAATATATAAAAAAATGAATAACATAAAGGAAAAATTATTTGCAGCCAATGTTATACGAATTATGAGTTATAAGTACATAAATTTGGAAATTGCATGTAAAAAGAAAATCAAAATAAACCGTATACGAAATAGTAAATAGAAATAATATAAGTAATATATATGCAATAAAACTTAATATAAGTAATTTATGTATGATGAAAGTTCTGAAATAAACAAAGATATGAATAAGATTGAAGTTTTTTAAAAATATAAGTTATTTAACTAGATTTATAAGAAAAAGTATATACATATAGATAAAATTTAAAATGAAATATATGCATAAAGTACATATTGAAGAAAAAAAATTTAATGCAAATTTATATACATTTATATGAATAAATAATAGATAATATTTAAAATAGGTAAAATATAATTTAAAACGAGGTATTTCAAAGATATGATATACACAAACAAATTAAAATGAAAATATATGGATATACAAATATATACATAAAATAATATATACATGAACTGAAAACAATTTTGGTAAAATTTTACATGTAAACATTTATATATGTAAAATAATGCTAAAAATATTTATATTTGATATTATATCAATTTGAGTCAAACAAGTGTCTAAAAGAGAAATTAGAAATAAATATTTATATTTATGTAAGAAATTAAAAATGCATATAAGTAATTTAAAATAGATCAAAATTAATAAAATAATTTAAAACAATTTGTTAAAAACCAAAAGAAATCAATAAATTTAAAGCAATAAAAGAATAGAAAAACTCAATTGAATTGAATATAAAATTAAAAGGTTAATTTTACAAATAAACAAAGCCATTAAACAAAAATAAGGATTAGAGTAAAATGCATGCAAATAAACAGGGATTAAAAGTACAAATATTCCAAGCTGCGAAAACTCTGCGTTTAGATAGGTATCAAATTGAAATACGCACAAATTCCAGGGAGAAATTAAAAAAAAAAGAATCAGCAAAACAATTCGATGGAATAACGATGAAACACGGAGGGACCAATCGTAGAAATATCCCACTTTTCAGAAATGCGCGGACCCTGGGGCGGATTCGGGTCGACACGCGGGTTTCTCACCCCAAATGAAACGGTGCCGTTTCTCTTATGCCAAAAACCATCCTTTTGCTGCCAACATTTAAACCATTCCATCATTTTTAAAATAAAACATAAGTAAAACTCTAATCCCCTTTTCAAAGCTCTTATCCGACCAAGCACAATCTAACCACCAAAGCACCATTAAAATTGGTGTTCGGCAGTAAGTAGCCCCCTCTTCAACCTCATCTAAAGCCGTATTCAAAGGCTTAGCACTCAACCACTCAAAAATCGACAGAGACGTGCTTCCTTTGGGTTCGATTTTATCAAAGGAGGACACCACTCTTAAACAAATCAGGTGAACTCTCTCCTTTTATTTCTTGTTTTTTTCTTTTTGTAAATAAAAGCAAAATAACAGGTAAAGAAAAAAAAAAATGAACAATGATCTCTAAATTTGACTGAAACTCCAGAATAAGAAGGATTACCTTCCAAAAAGTATTTTTTTGAATTATTTTTGTATTCAACTGTGTGCGTATACAGTATGTGTGTGTAATCAAAAGAATGGGAATCGGCCTTTTTTTATAATGAATGCATTCGGCTTTTATAGCCGAAATGAAAAAAAAAATGAAATTACAAATTATTTCATTTTCTGTTATTTCTCTCTGTAATTTGCTGTCAATCTTGGTGTTGTTTGCGTTTGTTAGTTCGTTGCAGGTACAGCTGGGAGGGGCACACATGGAGGAGCTGTTTGTGAGCAATGGTCGTTCGTGGAAGCTGCAGCTCGCGGGCCCGGACGATTATTGGTGACTGTGGCGCTAAGAAGTTCCAGAAATATCTAGGTTTTTGGTATTCTCGGGTTATTGGGCCCTTTGGGATTTGGGTTTTGTCAGGTTGGAAATTGGGCTTTGTAGGGTCTGAATTTGGGTCTATTATTTGTAAAAGGACTAGGATTAGTTTTTAGTTTAATTTGGGTTTAAATTTAGTTTGGGCTGATTGGGCTCTGTTGTTTTGTAAATAAAAGACTGTGGACCTTTTTATTGGACTTTATTTTGTTTTATATTTTTTTGTTTTATTTGGTTTATTTTTTGGTTTTAAATGGGCTGGGCGAAATGGGCTTATTACATCGGTAATGACAATATATCGCAAAGAAAAGAGAAATAAAAATAAAGAACACACATATTTTTACGTGGAAACCCTTTTGGAAGAAAAACCAAGGGCAGAGGAGAAAAAAATTCACTATGTTGAATTCGAATTCTTTTACAAGAAAAGTAGACTATGTCTTATTTATAGGCTCATAAAGTCATATTTTAATAGGAGTGTAGTAAGATTGAAATACTTTATTCGAATCAATATTAAATAGATAGAGTTTAATAAAGTTTAAAAAATTTTATTCTAAAATAAAATAAAAGAAGTATAGTTCTATATGGATTCTACTTTTATTTTATTTTACCACTATATTTTATTAAAATAAGGATTCTGGTCACTTAATTCTAACATAGATAATAGAATTCATATGAGTATTTACTAAGCTTCCATGAAACTTAACACATTTTCAAACGCGTAGAATGTAGAAAAGTGTTCGTGTGAAAAAAAGATTAAGTATGGCTTTCCAAATCATATATCACCAACAAGGTAAGAGTTGTGAAGTGAGAATTAATGTGGTATGTAAACAGGTATCCAGTAACTATGAAAATGATAAATAGTTAGTGCATTGGCACAAAGGTTAGTTAAGATTAAATGGAAATGTTTTGAAGACTTTTGTAGATATTTCTTAGTAATTAGATAAAGATGAATATATGATGTTTTGAATTATATTTTGAGGTAATTTGAGGTTTAATAATGGTTGAGAATTATTGGAAATGTTTGGAGTATGTTATGGTATGTTTTGGGGTGTATTCAAGCTTGATGTTGGCTCTCTTGCACCTAAGTTCCGATTTGTAGAGGATTTGTATTGGTATAACCCTGGCAGAATGCAAAAAAGAACAGTACCGGTACAAAGGTATCGATACCTTTACCTTAGTTTGCCCAATTTTAGTTGTTTTTACTTCGAAAAGGCATTGAACAACCCCCGAATGCAACCAGAACATAGAGTAAGCTTAGAGATGGTGGAAGAAGTCTTAATGAATTCAATAAGTCTAAAGGATGCGTGGAACTAAAGTGATGTGTTTGGTTTTTAAATGTATCACTTCTTGCTTGGGTCTAAGTCCAGACTCGAGTAAGGGGTATTACAAATTTAATAAATTAAGTAACGATTGAAATTTTCTAAAAGTTTTTTTTTTTTGTAAATTTTATTAATTTTAATATGATAGGTTAGATAAATACTTACTTAGTATTAGTTTAGATAATTTACCTGAGATTAATTAATTAATTTGTAAATATTATAAATAAATTGAATAAATTGTAAAATTTATTAACTTATAATGCAGTCACTAAATTAGGATGAATAGATTAAAAAACTAAAAACCTAATAAAAATGTCAAGAGTTAATATGGTACTGTTGTAGGACATGTGTCGTAGGGATGTTAAAACCTTCCCTTGAGTAACCATACTCCTAAGCCTAAATCTAACAAAGTAGACTGAGTTAATTCTTTTAGGTTTTCCTTGGGTTTTACCTAGGTTAATCATAAAACGAGTAGACTCATAGATGAGTGATCACACCTAACCCAAATTAGTTAGTGGCGACTCCTAGTTAGGTATTTTCATGTTTAGCTTATTAGAATTCTCTGACATGTTATGATAATATTACTGTGACTATGATGTGATATGTATGTTACTTAAAGACCTATTATATTGAGTTGTTATTGTATATGAAAGGAAGCATGTGACTCAAGCTATATACAATGGTGATAACTCATATTTGCAATTCACTATAATATGGTAATAATAATGAATACTATTTTTGTTATGCACTCTCAATGTTTGTGCTATTAAAAGTTATACTTTATTGCATTGCGGACCAAGTAAGAGGATATAAAATTTTAGCCAAACTTATGGACCAATTAAAGCTAAAGTTAAGTTGCCCAATTTAAGGTGAGTCTAATCTAAGGTAAATAAGTTATTTACTTTAGTAGCAAATTAATTTATCTTCGTTCATTCAGTTACTTATAGACATATCAAATTAAAAGTTGATTATTATAAATTGATCCTCTCTTTATATATTAAGGTTGCACAAAAAAAAAGTTAATAGTAAAACTATAACCTCCATCACTTAGAATTTGTGTAACAAAAGAGAGAGGTTCACGGGAGAGAAACTAATTTATCGTAGTTTTCTTCTTCGTTAAGTTCAATGATCTATTCCAATTATGAATCAAGTAATTTTTTATATTCATGGAAATTATATTATTCTAAACATTCTATGATTATTGATTATGCAATATCATGTTTTAGTATGCATAATATCAAGATATTAAAATTTTTACACTAATTTCAAATATATTTTGGTTGTACTGTGTACTTATAAATTGAAAATTATTTAATGTTCCGACTGGAAACATGAATTTGAAACTTGGATTTGAATTTCATTATTATGTAAATGGTGATAAAGAAATGCATATATTATGGGCAAAATTAGTTAAAATTCAATATAATTGAATTTTTTATCAAAAAATATATTTTTTAAATGTATAAAAATATATTTTTCAAATTTAAAATTATTTTAAGAATTTCAAATTCATTACCAAATAAATATCTAATAAATCAATAGATTTGAGAAACTATGATAAATGATACCTTTCTGAATAATTTACTATGCAATTTACATTATTTTTTAAATCCAAATCCAATAGAAATTCTAAAATCCAAGTTCTCATTTGGGATCTGAAATTTAAATTTGGATTTCAAAATTTTAGATTTAAAAATTATGATTTACAAATTCATTATTTCCAAATTTATTATTTAGGAATTAATGTAATTAAAATTCAAGATTTTGAATTAATTCAAATTTATATATACTACCTTCAAGATTCAAAATCATTTTTTTAAGAAATATTATACTTGCATATAAAATTATTTTACTTAAATCAAATATAAAACATTTTTAGATTTGAATTCAAATCCCTTCAAAAATAATTAAAACAATAAATTAATTATATTAAAAATATAAAAATTTCTAAAAAATAAGAAAATTTATTTGAGTTACAACTTTAAAAGCCATTGTATAACACTTATATCTTGTTATTTCAAAGCATAAAACTATTAGTAGTTAAAAAAATTAGTAACACTCATAACAAGATTACTATTAGTTAAATTTTTTTCTACAAAGCCTTTGTATAGCTAATTCTTTTAGTAATAATATATATACAATAGTAATATAAGGTTAAAAACATGAAAGAATTCTTATGCGACCTAGCTTATAAACTAACATTTGTCATGTATATTTATTGACTATATTTAAAATTTTATTTTATGGTAATTTTTTTATAAAAATATAGCGATAAATTTGAAATAAAAAATTCCATATATTTTGTTAATATCTCTAGCATCCTCATGGTAGTTAGTATTGTAATGGTATCATTCGTATCGGTTGATACATATAGTTCCAATCCGCAACCTAAACCAAGTAGTTTAGGTTTTCTGATGGTTAAGATTTCGATCTATTTTGACCTTTTTGGTGTGTTCAGCTTGTTTCACTCAATATCGACTTGTATCGATGTGCATCAATTATTTTAGTTGATACTTGAAATGATATACTCAAACACGTCGATACTAATATGTATCAGTATAAGGATTAAAACGATATGCTCATTAGTATGATACTTAATACCTTATTTTAAATCCAAAAGTGAATGGAGGGAGAAAAAATTCCCTTATTTTCTATGAATACACTAGAACAAACTTCCATTTACTGACAGAAAGAATCCGATGATATAAGCATCAAAACCATCAATATAAAAGCCCAAAGACCAATATTGATGGTCAAATGGGATACCCCAACAAAATATGAACAGTTTCTGTAAGGGTGCGTCGACATAACATTTAATCGACAATGTAAATCCATTAGTATTTACTTGTGTCCCTAGTAGAACCTCCAATAATTGAATGAAATACTGACCAAATAAGCCCAATGGTGCCATAAAGAAATCCAATGTTCAAATACCAGCAAGTCAGGTTTTGACTTCCTTTCCTTTGGTTCCTTTTGTAGGCTGCCATGGATAAAAGAACCCAAGGTATGATCAAATAATTCTATAAAACCCAAACAAAAAGGAAAATAACAATTGCAGAGTCTAACTCTCTATTATAGAAATGAAACAGACAAATTATCTCTTTTGACGGTATACCAATTTAAAGAAAATATTTTAGTTAAATACGACACTCAAAAACACATTATAGTGCCAAAAATTCTAGAACATAGTTAAAAATTAACTTACCATCTAGCTTATTGGCCAATCAAGAACTAAGTACCATCTAAGTTAAGAAAATTTTCTTGTTCAAATTCAAAATCCATTCCTAATATAAAGTCTTCATTCTTGAGAAATCTTATAAGTAAAATTCATTGCAGCCTCTAAAAAAATAATTATGAACTTGAGGTATGTTAGATTTGGTGTTTTAAGAGTATATTTTTGTCTATGTATACTTGTATTTTTCAAATAAGTTGGTTTAATAATAATATTCATTAATAATCTATATATTGTCTTCAATGTTTTTTTGCACGCAAAGTAAAATAGAAGCAAATATTGGCTTTATGGTTATCTAACGTTTTAACTAATTAAGTGGTACTACATGGTCAAACCGTAATACGGAAAGACAACTTGTATTAGTAGATAAACTTAAACATATCATTACTCTAATCGGAATTGAGCAAATCGATTGAAAGACTAATATGTCATCTATCAAGTCCAATTGGAGAGATGTTTTATCTTAAACATTGGAGCAAATGACTTCTAAAAGATAGAGATATAGATGTGACTGACTGAATTGACAATAATTGAACAATATCTAAGTAACATTCATAGTGTGGCATATCTTAATGCTGAGTGGATGATGGATTTTGTATGCGCGACTCATATATTTTGATGTAAGTAAAAGATTGAGTTCAAATAGATAAGGAACTGAAAGCTAGTGCATTGAGTATACGACTTCTATAGTATATAGCATCATTCATAATAGTGAAATTCATAGTCTAATTCCTCTCATTGACATTACAGGATAGATGAAAAGTAAGCATGACCACAGGTCGTTTGTCTTTGTGATAAATGACTTAATTACTATTTGATAGTAATTGGCTTTTCATGAAGAAAGATATACCATGGGATAAACTAAGATAATATTGGGAGAACGAATTTATCCCAAAGAGATTAAGGATATCATATGAGGGTAACACACTTATGATAAGGTCATTGGACAAGCACTGATTAAGTAGTTTTTGTAATGGTATGTAATTAGGGAGAGCTCAGCCACGATGCTATGGTAGAATGATTTCGTGATTAAATGAGTTTATAATTAATAGGCGAAAAGCTGGAACATAATTATAAATCATTTGAGCCCTAATTATATATATTCAATCGGTCGCTCGACTAGCTCATTGAAACCAGAAATGAATTGTTTGTAAAACCAAATGAACAGAAGTAGATGAGAATGATAAAGTTAGAGAAATGAATCACATTCGCAAATGAATATGTTTACTCATTGAGTATAGATATGAATTAAGAATTAATTTAAGGTTTTTAATTATTATTTAATTAAATAATTGAAGTTAAAAAATGGAATTAACTTAAATAGTCATTGTGAATCCGTTGAATATTGAAATTAAATATATTTCCTCGTAGATTCTTTTATGGCAAAGTTGTCATGACTTTAACGAAATTAGAATTGGGTTGAGAAAATTATTTAATTGAAAAATAATTTATCTAATTAAATTAAATAAATAATATTTATTTTGGAAAATAGAAAAATATATATTAGGTTAGATTAAGTTATAAAGTGTTGGGTTAAAAGTTTAGAAAGCACATATAAATTGGATCCAATACAGGAGAGTTCCAAATCCCCTAATATTACATATGAGGGGCAGTAACCCTAATATATTTTACTAGTGTTTGTCTCCCCCCTCTTCTAGTTTAACTAGAAGACTGTTTATTCTATTAAATAAATATTATTTGAGTTTTATTGATCTAACCCGAATTTTCCTATCTCTCATTTTAAATAGATAACACTGGTAAGGCTATTAACATAACAGATGTTACAGTTCATTTTGAGATATTGTTATTTTTCCAGAAAGTGAATATATATATAAATTTTATTTTCTAAGAATCACAATTCTACCAGTTTCTATTAAAAGAGAATTGCTTTCCTAGTGGAAGTAATAAATTGTTTGTGGTTCTGTTTTTGATTTATGATTATTTGAGCCCACACTTGAAGTCATCCATGCCACGCGAATAGCAGATAATGTTGTTTGCTTGAAGATCGGGAACGTCTAGGATTCGTCTTACTCAAAGCACAAGTGCTTTTTTGAAAAAAAAAAATTATTGCTATAAATATCATAAATCAGCTCGATTTTCAAATTTTTAATTTTCTGCTGTAATTGAAAACCACTTTTTTAAGCTATGTTTTTCCAACATCATCAATATAAAAAAACGTTAAAAGAATTTTCAAATAGAAATTGACGAGAAAGCAAAAACACGATGATGAGGTTCTATAAGGTAGAGGTGAATTTAGGGGGACTGGCCCAGCCCCTAAAATGGAAAATTACTATTTAGGGTTTTTAAAAAAAATTAATTAGTAAATGTAAAATTACACTCTAGCCCCCTAAAATTATAAAATTTTAATTTAATCCTTTAAATATTATAAAGATATAAACTATAAAAAATTGAAATTTCATTCCGCCTACTCTAAAAAATTATTTTAGCTTCACTCCTGCTATAAGGCTAATGTAGAGTTCAATTAAAATTGGGTTGATGCCTTGAAGTTTCATGAGGATGCTTATCTTAAAATTTACTTAAAAATTGACTGCTTTTTGCAATCAATTTGGTGTGGTTTGACTCAACCTATCAAAAGAAGAATGCTTGTTTTTTTCAAAATAAAATAGAAAATTTACGTTGTTAAGAGATAGTCATTGGATCCATGGGTTTCGAAGAATTTTTCATGAGAGATGACTGTAAGAGACAAAATTAAGCATGCGATGATTGATTAGAGTTTAGACGGAGAATTAAGAAAAAATTGACAAAACATTGAGGGGTTACAAAAAAAAAAATGGATTGCAAATAAGAAAGATTCGAAAAAGAGATAATAAAAAGGGGGGGGGGGGGTTAAGAGACTAGGGGAAAATTAGCTATATGTATTAGCAAAAAAAAACCTGAAGGTATATGATTCTTTTAAAAATAATTTTTTCATTCTATCGCCAGCAATTTCACCCTCCTTTTTATAGACGGATTTAAATTTTTCCGTCAGTATAACCACTTTTACTGACAGATACAGTCCGTCAGGATATGACTCTATCAGTAAATTTTAAAAATCATTATAAAATTCAAGAAAAAAATATGAAACTGAAAAATAAAATAATTGAAATCTGGCCAACCGAACGCCTCCTTTAGTTAATTAGGTCGGTGTCGAGTATCCTATCTCCTATCCAAGGGTTTTTTATTAAAAGAATACAAAAAAATAAAAAAAAAATTTTAAAATGGTATACGAAATCAATTATGTACCAAAATGGTACAAATGGGGTGGTGCCGCCTCATCCACTGGCACCTTTGGTGCCGCCTCTGCCACTGGCACCTTTGGTGTCGCCTGTGGCACACTCTCAATCACCAATTTCTGTTTTTTTTAGCTGTTTTTTTGAGAGACCTATTATGCAAATTTTCCAGTTTTGAGAAAAGAAAGGAAAAGGTTGCGGCTGTCACACTCAACTTTAAATTTGAATAATTGTCTTCTAAGCCCTCCTTATTTATTATTTTCTTTTTATTCCCCTTCAACTCACTATATTGTGTTTAAACAAACCATTAATCTATTTTTGTAGTTAAATAAGCCCTTTACTTATGGTTTTTACTCATAAAATTTAAAAACTTGTTGATTAAATTAAATATATATATTTTTTATTTAATAAATTATTCTCATCAAATTTACATCAACATAAGATATGAATTAGTTTATAATTTTTAAATAGCTTTACTTTAGCTTTACTTTACACAATTAACAATACTTCACTCTTATGGCACATGTTTGGAAATTGTAAACATTATGATATACATTTTTGGACTCTTCAGATTTCATATATGCATAGATTTAATAGTTATTATTATATTACTAAGAGTAATTGATATTATATTATTAATAATATCTATTTATATATTTAAATTAAATATTACAAATAATTTAGATATTTAAAATTTATATGTTATATATCATTATATTAAATTATTTAAATTTTTTTTTACTTTCCTTCATTATGTCTAAAATATATATTTTAACTTTCAACCATAATTTTGCGATAATAATATTAAACACTTGAAACATATTACACTTTTTTACAACACTTTTTCAAAATGATAAGTATCATTTCCTTTTTTTTCTTTTATGATAAAGCTTTATTTGTTTTTAACGTTGAATATCTTATACTACAACTATTATTATACTTTTTTCTTGTAGAGATGAAGTCAAAAATTTTATGTCGTGGGATTGAGATAAATTTATAAAATATAGGAAGGGTGCAAAGCTAAAAATTTTATGATAAATTTTTTAAAATTATTTATTAAATTTTAGGAGGATTAAAATATTATTTTACTATAAAATTAAAAAGGTTTCAATTGAATTATTATTTTTGGGAGGGGATAAAATTGAAAATTTTCTAATTATCCAGAGAGGGGGAGCAAAGACTCGATATGCCACTTTGTCCCTATTCTCATGTTTACGTAACACATTATCATTTTTGTGTTTTTAAAATTTAATCAACAAGTTTTTAAATTTTATGAGTAAAAATCATAAGTAAAGGGCTTATTTAATTACAAAAACAGATTAATGGTTTATTTAAATACAATATAATGAGTTGAATACAATATAGTGAGTTAAAGGAGAATAAAAAGAAAATAATAAATAGGGACGGCTTAGAAGACAATTATTCAAATTTAAAGTTGGGTGAGACAGCTGCATCCTTTTCCTTCCTTTTCTCAAAACTGAAAAAATTGCATAATAGGTCCCCTCAAAAGAATTGTTAAAAAAAAATAAAAATTGGTGGTTGAGAGTATGCCACAGGCGGCACTAAAGGTGCCAGTGTCTAAGGCGGCACCACCCCATTTGTACCATTTTAGCACATAATTGATTTTGTATACCATTTTGGATTTTTTTATTTATTTTTTTTTGTGTTGTTTGGGTAAAAAAACCCCTATCCAACTAAGCCATGCATCATAGATCATCGTCATTCGTCGAAAGTAGGCGCAGACAAATATGAAGTCATGAGTCCCATCTTCACTTCTTTAATTTAAAGTGCTAACTAACTGCTTTGACAATGATATCTTTCCACTGCTTCTGTCATTTCGCCCTCTTTAATTTAAAATGTGAAACATTTTAATTTTATTTTAGTTTACATTTATGGATGGGCACAATTTATTTTATTATTGTTATTATTTTAAAATTGTTTCTGTATATAATCTTACCTTCCAATCAAATGCAAATGCAAATGCAAATGATATACTGCGAATGAGACGTGACTTGATGATAATAAATTCGTGATATGTGTGAAGTTTTTAGGTTTAAGATCTACCATTTTTAAATGTATGGATTCTCTAATTAATTATTTAATTTAGTTGTTAAATTAATTATTCTATCCAATACATGTAATGGTTGAATGTATTGAAGTTTTTATAATTTTAAAGAAAAGATAAATATTAAAATTATATATGAAATTGGATACGATTTATAATGTTATACATAAATTTTTTTTCTTTTTGGTGAAAATAAGAAAATACTAAACTAATTATATAATAGTAATCTAAAAAGGAAAAACATTCTTATTCTTGTCCAATTCTATTAAAGTACGTGTCATCGGATGAGGAGCATCAAAAACTTGCAAATTATCTTTTCCGATCAAGGTTCGTTTAGCTAGACAATCAGTAACTTGATTTTGATCTCTCGAAACGTACCACAAAAGTCATTGTTTTTGTTGAAATAAAATACTTTGGATTTGCCTAATCAACGCTGAATTCGACTCGGTAGAGGTATTTTCAAGTATAGCTTTAACAACTTCCAAATTGTCAAATTGTATGATGACATTGTCATGACCCCTACATTGAATAAGCCTGAGACCCTCCAAAATGGCCCAAAGTTCAGCATTAAAAATAGAACATTTTCCTAGACGATGATTGTACCCAAAAATCCAATCTCCATTAGCGTCACAAACAACTCCTCTGGCAGCTGCATTTCCAGATCAATGTTAAGAAAAATCGGATCTTTAAATGACTTCTCTTCAACAGGAGGTTTAAAATTACCCTTAAAATCTGCTCTAGGAGCTGAAAAGAGATGATTCGCCCAACTGAAAGAAACTTGAACAATCTCTCTCGAGCTCTAAGTTCTTCCTTGAAAGATGAATAAGTTACTGTTCTTCCATAAGCGTCAAATAAGAAGTCCAAAAGGACAAGCCCAACTGGATCCTCCCTAATGAACCATGCTATTATCCTGCAAGTTAGAAAGAAGCCAATCTTGTGAATTATTAGAGAAAAAATTCAATAAACAATTACCTGGGATGACTTGATTCCAAAAGTCCTTAGCAACAGCGCAATATCTCAATTTTCACTTTTATGTTATACATAAACTTTAATTTAGTGCATTTTTATACATCAACTTTAATTTTGGTTCAATTTTCACTTTTCACTAACCTCAGTTATATATATTGTCATAACCATTTTTTGACAAAACGGGAATCGACTAGGTTTTGAAAATAAAATAGGGAGTCGCCACCGATCCTTTATTAGGTGTGATCGTGTCACCTTTATTTTAATAAAACATTTTGATTTACTAAAACAGTGGCTTTGGTCTACGAAATTTGAGAAAACGGGTTCGGAAGTCGGTTACGTGCGAGGAAGGGTTAGCACCCTCGTCACGCCCACAATTGGTACCAAATTGATTAATTAGTGTCCCCATGTCGAAAGTTTGAAAATTTAAAAAGGAAAATAAATCGATCTTTTGGAAATATTTTCATTTCTCTCGAATTGGACATCAAGATTTTCTCGTTTCAAAGGAGCAAAATATCACATCCAGTGCATAGGACACGACAATTTTAATCCTTGGATCCAAGGTCACCTCTTAATCCCCGAGACTCATGCATTAAAACAACGAAAGGATATTCGATTATTTGGTCAAGCGAGAGAACCGAGACCCAACACATAGGGCACGATCTCTCGAATTTCCAAACATAAAATATTGCCTTATTTTGAAAATTTTTCTTTTAAAGTAATGGCGGGTGTAATATTTAAATAACATGCATCATTTGTTTGAAGTAAGATGACAACTTGTATTGAATAAATACATTGAGATATGTGTAATGCGATGGCACAATATGAAAATAGAAATAATCACGCATGAATAAAATACTACACGAATTAACAACAATGATATGAAAATACGAATGAGCGAGCTATAATACACATAAGAATGACCTCCACATAACTTGCACTATTTAAATATCAACAACAATAATCGAAAGACAAATAAATTAAACAATATATATAGCAATTTGCGATGGGTAAAAAGTCGGAATCGATAAAAATGTAAAAACATGCACTTTAGAATGCCAATAAATTAGTTTAAAATAAATAATGTAAAAGGTTTTTTTTTTAAAAAAAAAAACAGTAATACACAAAGCCATTTTAAGAAATGATGTAAAACTTTAAAGGGCAATGCACATATATCTACGTATGAAGCATAAAATATTATTGCAAAGAAAGCTTAAAGTAGATGAATTAATTTAAATAAATAGTGTATGAAAGATTTTGAAAAGACGATGTATAAGAGAATCTTAAAATACACAACACGTAGGTATATGAAAAATTTAAGAAATATGTAATATTTAATAGCTTAAAATGGCTAATAATGATAATAATATGATTTTTAAAGGAAGCTAAATAAATAAGCTTATCAAGCAAATCAGGGACTGTATTGAAAATAGAATAAAGGGCCAAGGATTAAAATTGCAATGAATCAAGGAAAGGGGAAACCAGGACCACGTCGTTATGCTCCTTAACTCACAGGGACCAAATGGGTAAATAACCCACCCCGATAGGCAGCATTTCGGTGCGGGACTCAATTAGAACGCAAATGAATTAGCAGGGTAAATTTAAAAAGGAAAAAACTAAGTTGGGCTGAAACCAGAAGCGCCGAAAAAGGAGAAGGGCCCAACGCGCAATTACCCTAATGAAGGGATATGCGCAGCTATCCCTATAGCCCAAACGGCGCCGTGTTGCTAAGTATATAAACGCCCCAAAATTTCTGAAAAATCGCATTTTCAACCCTAAAAGAATTTTTAAGAGCAGAGTAGCCACCAGCCCTCTTTTCTCCTTGTTTAACCTCCGACGCTTGGGTTCTCGGGCCAATTTAAGCTCCATCGCACCACCACCGCATCGGTGGCCAGCGTTCTCCAATACCAGGCCCTTCGCCCCGTTCGAGAACCCCCTTTACCCAATGGTCCCAACTTTTAGTGTTTTCGAAATGAAAGGGAAAGGATTTCGACCCCCTTTCCAAGCCGAATCTCGACGACGGAGCGAAGGCGTTCTGACACCGCGACCGCGGGGGCTCTGGTGAGTTCTATTTTCTTCGTTTGTGTTATTGTTTGTGAAAAAGGGGCTTAAAATGATAAAATCAAGACTAAGGAATTGAAAGCAGTGAAGAAAAATAGCAAAGCGAAATCAACCTTCTGTTATTCCTTCTCTCTTTTTGATTTCTGATAATGTGTAGGAGCCAGAGATTTCCTTTTTTTTGTTTTTTTATTGATTTTCGATCTCCTCTCCGTAAAAAAAAGGATCCCCTTTTGTTTACAATCGCCTCCGTTTTATCCGATCTCTAGTTTTTGCTTTTTTTGTTTTCTATTTGATTTTTCTGATTTTCGATCTCTGATGTCTCCCCTTTTTTACCGATTTTGAACGGCTTTATATTCCCCCAAAATCCACTGTCTTCTTAGTATTATTTTTATTCTATGCTTCTGTGCTCTTCTGTTTCTCTGTTTGCGTTGTGTTGCAGGTGATGGGCGAGCGACCGGAGTGGGCGTGGTGCGCAGACGAGGGGCTTGGGGACTCGAATCATCAATGGCGTGGGCACGGGGGCGCACGCGCGCGGGTAGTCGGGCGTCCACGCTGTAATGCGCGCGTGTAGCGGGCGCTTGCGCGCGCGATTTAAGGGTCGATGGAATGGGTCATCTAGGTTAGTCGGGTTTGGGGTTCGTAAATGGGCCCCGAAACTGGGTCTTTGCAAATGGACATTAAATGTTTGGATTTTATCAATGATTTGGACTGTTTTCATCCTACTTGGGCTTATTATTGTAAATGGTCGTGGGCTAGTTTTTTTTGGACTTTATTAATATTGGGTTTTTGGTTTTACTGGGCATTCAAATAGACTGTTCAGATTTTTATTATCTCTTTTTGTTTTACATTTCGGTTTAAATCTGGCTAATTGATGGGCTAAACGATATGGACTGGTTTATTGGGTTTGTTTGGTTTTATTTTTGGCTTTAATATTGGTATTGGTTTTTGTTCGGGCTAATGGGCCCGGGCAGAAAATTGGTTATGACATATATGGCACAATTTTTCGTTAAGTCATGTGTAAATTATTGGCGTAGCATTTTATTAGGTTAAAAAGCAACAAACAAATTTAACTTATTTCCACCAACATTTAGAAAAATAAATAAATTTCCTGAGAGAAATAAGAAACATTTTTCCCTATTTTTTAAAATTAGGTGAAAATAATTTAAATTTTTTTAACATGATAGAATGTCATGTTAACAATTTACACATGACATAACAGAAAATTATGCCACATAAATAACTGGATTAGTGAAACGTAAAGATTATATTTCATTGTTCAACTCTACCAAGCAATTGGTGGAAAGAAAAATATTTTTTCTTTTCATTTTTCTATCTTTTCTACAAAACACACCTATAAAAAAAATTATATTTTTCATATTTTTTTTATTCTTTTAATCTTTTATCTTTCCAACAAACAAAGATTTAATGCTATGCTAATTAGGTGAAAGGAAAGGCATATCCTCTAAACCCCAGAAGTGACACCAAAATCATGAGTCAATATCAAAAATAAAATTGTATGGTACACTTAGAATGCACCCCAAATTTTTTAACTTTTAGCAAAACTTTTAATGCTTTTTATAAAAATTTAATATTAATATAAATTAAAAATTTTGGTAAAAGTTAAATTTTAATAAATCTTAAAGATTTTGGTATCTTTTTAGAGCGTCCCCAAATTATAGCGGGCCTCCACTTTAGTTTATGTAGATGTCAATAATTTTGTTGTATAAAAGAAATAAAAAAAAATGTTGAGGTGAGTATGACATTACGTTAGATAATCCCCACTACTCTTATGAATAAGGCGAATCACAAACTTTCTTTCAAAACAATATTGTCCTATTACTTGTTTATTTGGCGTAGGACCATAGCAAAGGTAAAGCTACATTTAAAAAAAAAAAATAGTGAATTACACTAAATTATTAATAAATTTCTACTTTGATAATTTAACTTAAAAAGTTACAATTTGATCATTGAATTATTTGAAAGTTTTCATTCAAGTTACTGAACTATTCAAAATTTTTTACTTAAGTCATTTTCTATTAAGTTTTTCTTAAATAAAGTTCTGCCAGTGAGCTCCAAGCAACAATTTGATGATTGATACGGTGGATTAATGCTCATTGACGAGTAGAAGAACATACCTTAGATTCAAGTCAGCCTGATGGACAATGTTAGGGATTGGAGAAAAAGTTGTTTGAATTTTGGTTCAAAGGTTCATAACATCCAAAGTTATTTCATGAAAAGAAAAATGAACTATAGAAGTGAAAGGCAAAGAGAGCTTTCGATTGGTGTAAGCAGTGCAAATAGAGAAAGCCATTTAGCATTAGTTTTAATAGTTCAGTAACGACCACTACAACAAAACAGTGCTAAGACGACACTTATGAAGCGACACTTTCCTAAGTGTTGGGATAGACTGGCCAACATACGCTTTGGCCAACTCTTTTATAAGGGTTGGGATATGCATGCCTAAGGCGACGCTTAAATAAGAGTTGGCTTTGTCTAGTCCTAAGACGACACTTTTGGGGCGACACTTTCCTAAGTGTTGGGATAGAGTTGTGAACATACGCTTTAGGCAACTCTTTGTATAAGGGTTGGGATATGTATGCCTAAGGCGACGCTTGAATAAGAGTTGGCTTTTGTGTAGTCCTAAGGCGACACTTTCCTAAGTGTTGGGATAGACTACGCTTTGGCCAACTCTTTGTATAAGGGTTGGGATATGTATACCTAAGGCAACGCTTGAATAAGAGTTGGCTTTTGTGTAGTCCTAAGATGACACTTTTGTGGCAACACTTTCTTAAGTGTTGGGATAGACTATGCTTTGGGCAACTCTTTGTATAAGGGTTGGGATATGTATGCCTAAGGCAACGCTTGAATAAGAGTTGGCTTTCGTGTAGTCCTAAGACGACACTTTTGTGGCGACACTTTCCTAAGTGTTGCAATAGACTACGCTTTAGCCAACTCTTTGTATAAGGGTTGGGATATGTATGCCTAAGGCAACGCTTGAATAAGAGTTGGCTTTTGTCTAGTCCTAAGACGACAGTTTTGGGGCGACACTTTCCTAAGTGTTGGGAAAGACTTGTCAACATACACTCTGGCCAACTCTTTGTCTAAAGGTGTAGCGTCCCAAATTTCCTTAATTCCGGCTTTTTTTGAATGTGTAGCACCAAAAAATTGGATTTAAAACATGAATATTCTTAAAATTTTACATCATCAGTTTGTGAATAACTATATATATTCAAATTAAAAATGACTTAATAGCTTTGAGTGTGAATAAGGTTTTTAATAAAAATGCCTCAAAAAATTAATTTAGTTTAAGATTTAAGGTTTAGTGTTTAGAATTTAGGGTTTAGGGATTAAAATATAAAAAATGACACCTAGAAAAAATTTGAAACTAAAAAATTGAAAAATATATGTTAAAAATGAAAAAAATTAAAATTTGAATTTGAATATAACTGCAAAAGAGATAATATTAATTTGAATATGTATTAAAATTATCCTTATAGTTTAAATTATTTAAGAGATAATAGATAAATTTTATATATATTAAAATTAAAAAAATTGCTAACCCATGCATCTCTAGAGAAACAAAATTAATTAGTAAATTGAAAGTGTTATTTAAATTTTCTAAAATATTGAAAGAATATATAATATTCAAGTTTTATCTAATTAATTTAGGGTTTAAGGTTTATAATTTAGAGTTTATGGTTTATGAAAGTTTATGGTTTAAGATTTAGTGATTATGATTTATGGTTTAGGGTTTAGAATTTTAGGTTTTAGGTTTTGAGTTTAGGGTTTTAGATGAAGTGTTTAGGGAATATCAAATGAAGACGGGAGTGGAAGAGAGGCCAATGCTATTAAAGAACGGTTTGGTCAGTGAATCAGTTAACCGATGTCAACCGGAATTGTGCTATTTTTAATCAAGTTTTTTCACCCTTATTTTTAGGATTCTTAGAATGTCATATGTCCGTGCTCATGTTAGAAACAAGTTTCAGACACAAATATTTCAAGTAAAATAAAGAGTCAAAGGAATATAATTAACCTTTGTATTAACCAACCATGAACTTCTTTCGGATTGATTTGATTCTTCTGATTTGTTCGATTCTATCGTAACATCATAAGCTCTGTCTTCTTTAATACAAAAAACTACATATTTTTCATCAGGAAGACATATTTAGCTCGAGTTTTCGTATTATTTAAAATTATTTTCGTACACCATTATAAAATTTTACAAATTAAATGTATTATTTGGAACAAAACAAACTTAATTTAAAAGAATTTAAGAAATAATTAAACCTTCCAAATATAGAAACAAAGAAGAAAATTGGATTGAAAAAATCATTTTATTTTAATTAAAATGGCGACATTTTAAATTTTCCCCTCAAAAATTCCCCCTAAATATTTTCTTCCAAACCCTAAATTCCTTAAAACTGGACCCAAAATTCCCCAGCTGGACCGAACCTTTTTTTAATTGCATTTTCTCTTTTTGGAATTAAGGTATTTTTATCCGTTTAAAATTCGTAATTGTTGTTTCTAATAATTATATTATTTACTAGTTGCTTTCAAATTTGTTGGAATATGCAAGTTTTTATATTTTTTGTATTTTTGGAATTTAGTTCTCTTGTTTTTATTTTGAGAATCTTAAGTTTTTTTTTAAATTTTGGAATTTAAAAATAAAAATCTAATTATTAATACCACTAAAATTCTTGTGTTAAAATTAAATTTATTATTTCATTATTATTATTATTATAAATTTATTAAATGAGTATTTATTTTTCAAGTAAAATATATAAAAAATACGAAAGCTTCAAAACGTACATTAAACTTTCAAGTCTATTGGAGCTCAAACGTTTTGAACTTTTTCAAGTTCCCGGCAACATTTTGCAGACAGAGATGTTATAGTTGTCCATTTTGAGCCGAAAATTCCCCCTAAAAACTACACAGTTTTTGCTTTCCGAAAATTCTTTATTTTTTTCCCTAAAATTTTCCCCAAATCCCTTAGATTTTCCCCGATCTTCTACTGCATTGCCGTTCGGCTGAGAAAGGGGAGTTCTAGCAATCGTCAAGTTTCTTTTTATCCTATCACCATGAGAGCCAAGGTAATACTGTTTTTCTTTTTGTCTCAATTTGTTCTTATTTATACAATATATCTTTGAATGATGTTTCATTTATGGTATCTTACATGATATGTAACAGTGGAAGAAGAAGCGCATAAGAAGACTAAAGAGGAAGCACCGAAAGATGAAATAGAGATCCAAGTAGACAGAACCATCAGCCCCTCTGTTATACGAGGTTTTTCAATGTCTTAGCTAATATTGGTGTGCTTTTAGGGTCCACTTAGTCATCTGCCATTTTTATTTCTGTTTTAAGCTTTTTTCTTTTCTCTTGGGTTTCTATTGTCTTTCAAGTTGGTGTTAATCTGACAATGGGATGATGTATCGTTGTTGAGAACAGTGAATTGCAAAAAAAAAAAAAAAAAGATTTTAAAATTGGAGTTTAATTTGAATTTTCTCTTCTAGTCTCCAATATAATAAAAAAATTTCTCTGCTAGTCTCTAGTGTAATAGAAAGAATCCTAGTTTTGTTGGGTGATTTGTTTGAAGACAGCCTTAGACCCAAAGGCAAATTTGAAGTAATTAACTGAGGACATTGACTCTTTGCCTGCAGTTTTGCTGGAACATTGAGAACCAAGAAAGTAGTCAAAATACATCCAACTAGAGCGTATAATCGAGTTACCCATATCCGCATCTTTTATTTGCTTATGCAGTTAACATGGTAAGAATAAGTATTTTGAGTTAGTGAATATGATGGATATGTGCCTTGAATTTCCAACATCATTTACAACTTGGCATTAGTTGGTTTTGACAATTTGCCTAATTTTTTAACGCTTGAGATAGATCAAATTTCCACAAAGGAAATAAGAGATATATGTTGCTTGATTAACTTGTCAGGACTTTTATTATTCATGTTACTATTTGCATGGTTGTGTATTTAGAGGATATTTGACCCGAACCACTTTTTTCCAGGAATTTAACAAGATCAAACTCCTTATACACTATATTGCGCAGTAGCAGGCTTGCTGGGAGTCAGCGAGCTTCATTTCTTTCTTTCCATATCTTATCTCGAACTAAGTTCCCGCCTTTCCTTTTTCCAAGTTTTTTGTCAAAACTAGAAGTCAGCGATAATGGCGATGAGACTTTCTCTCAAGATAAATTGATTTTTTTTCTTTTCTATGTTTTCCTTTGCTTTTGATATGTTAATGAATATTGTTAATGAATCTATAGAGTATGATGCTCTGGAGCTTAGTCCTAGCAATAAAGGAACACATGGCATTAGAAATAAAAGATTGGATGGTGCCGAAATGCTACCCCTTTTAAGATATATTGTTCTAATACTGGCTAGCTTGAATGCGAGTTACTGACAATGTATGTAGGCGTATAAACAAGAAAAATAAAATAATCATTACATGACTATTGGTACTAATATTATCTTATAATAGTCAGTCAATAATCATTTATATATCTTATAATAGTCAGTCAATAATGTAGCTGCAAAATCATGTTTGCATACAGAGCTTTAGTTATATCTTCATCAAATCTCAATAGAGCATTTTAGCTGTCTTCTTGTGCTTAGAAAATGAGATGTTTCATTTGATTTTCTATTTCATATCTAATGCACCTTTGAATTTGCTATATTTTACTATAACAGTTTGAGGTTGAATGAGGTCTGCAATTGACTTATAGCAAGGCTGGGGCTCGAGGGATAATGCTAAATATAGCGAAGAGTCGGGAAGCAATAGTGGTGAAAAGAGAAGACTTCATGTTACAAGTAGATAATAAACAAAATGGATTGTTAAGGTATATGGTGTATTTGGATCTGAAGATGTTTCACTAATTGAGGCTACCCTTGTAGAAATAAGAGATCAATAGAGTTTCTTGGAATTGAAGTTGTAGTTTCAGACTGTATTAGCTTTTATGTAGTACAATATCAATATCAATGTCCATCGTCTTAGGTGTTTTTTTAATTTGTTTACTTTTGTACATTGGGTTGAATGCGGGTGGTATACAGTTTGGCTAAATGTTTTTGGTCGTTGAATCGATTTTTGTATTGAATATTCAACTTTTAATTAAATTTTAATTTTATATTTTTTTAGTTGTATTTAAAGTACAATTTGTATCATTATTCACTGTAAATATTTATAAAAATATATTAATATTGAAATAATAAAAAATAGAAAAAAATTACATTATACGTGTTTATTCCAATCTTTTTAAGGTTGCTTTAAACGGGTCTATCCCAACCTTTTTTAAAAATTGCCTTAGACAAGGTCTATCCCAACCACTTTAAGGTTGCTTTAGACGGGTCTATCCCAACTTTTTTTAAAGGTTGCCTTAGATATGGTCTATCCCAACTTTTGTAAGGTTGTTTTAAATGGGTTTATTCTAACCCTTTTTTAAAGGTTGCCTTAGACATGGTCTATCCCAACCTATTTAAGGTTGCCTTAGATAGGTCTATCCCAACCTTTTTTATAGGTTGTTTTAGATAAGGTCTATCCCAACCTTTTTAAGGTTGCCTTAGACGGTTCTATCCCAACTGTTTTTAAAAGTTTCCTTAGACAAGAACTATACCAACCTTTTTAAGGTTGCCTTAAATAGGTCTATCGCAACCTTTTTCAAAGGTTAGCCTTGACTAGGTCTTTCCCAACCTTTTTTAAAGGTCGGCATTGACCAAGCTTTTCACAACCCTTCAATAAGGGTCGGCTTATGTTGACTTATGGCGATGCTTTTGAAAAAGCGTCGCCATGCATATGCCAACTGTACTATAGACGACCATTTTGGAAGCGTCGGACGAAGCGTCACGAAACCTATGCCAACCTTTTTTGCGTCGTCTTAGGTCAAAAAAAAGTGTCGCAGTAGGGTTGTTTTGTTGTAGTGGACTAATGGTGTAGTTTACCCTTTAAAAAAAGAAATTTTGTATTATATCATTTATGACTACTATTGAACTTAAATATAGAGTAAACTATAAAGGTAATTATCTAATTATTAGTGTATTTCTATTTTAGTAACCCAACTTTAAAGTTTTCAATTTAATCATTAATGTTATCGACATTTGATATTTGTTCACTCTTCCATTAAACCATTAATAAGTTTTATCTTTCACAAATAAATTCATTCCTCTCTCTTTTTCTTCCGTTTGTAACGATTGCAAAGTGTATTAAAGTTCACGTATAATTTTAGTATTTATTCCTTTTTTTAAAAAAATAACAATAAACTTATTACAATTTTCCATTTATTCTAACTTGCATTATCGTTTCTAATTTTAGGCAGGCGATTCTTATTTAGGGTGTATTTGATTAGGTGAAAAAGTGAAGAGAAAATAAATTTTGAATATACTTGATATTAAAAAAAGTGAAAGGAAATAAATAGGAGAGTTGGTTATTTTCCATCCTAATGCATAAAAATTAATATTTTCAAATTGGAATGATGAAAAGAGAGAAGATGTGAGAGATATGTATGCTAGCTCAAAATTATGCATTTTTCAATTCTTTTCTTTTCTTTTCTTTTATTGTTCAACTCTACCAAGTAATTGATGGAAAGAAAATTACTTTTTCTTTTCATTTTTCCATCTTTCCTACCAAATATACCTATAAAAAATTATATTTTTCATCTTTTTATTTTTCTGTCCTTTTAATCTTTCATTTTTCTAACTTTTTTTCTCTCTAGCAAACAAAGATTTAATGCTATGCTAAGTAGGTCAAAGGAAAGGCATATGATATATGCCATTTAAACCACAAAAGTGACACCAAAATCATGACTCAATATCAAAAATAAAATATCTTTTCGGTACAAATGACAACCAATTAATGGCGATGTAACGTCCTGAATAATTTATTTCTGTTTTTTGTGAATCTTAACACAAATGTGTATTTGCTTTAATAGTTAAGTGTTTTGAGTGTGTGTATGAGGTCTTAGGTTCAAGTCCTACTCTCTGGAAATTTTATTATTTTTGGTCTTAGCCTTATCCCTATTAGGTGGGTTTATGGAATATTGTTTGTAAACTCATATTAAAATGAGCTTATTGGTTCGAGTGGTAAAGAGTTAGTATGTTGGAGGTCTTGTGTTCGAATCCTTGTGTGAGCAAGGGTGATAATTTTTGTCTTGAGTGTCTGATAGAGTTTCGGTAGAGCTGAAATTCTGAGTGGTTAGTGGGCTAGTGGGGAGAGGAAATTTAGGGATATGTTGTCATATTCAACTTTTATTTTTATTTTGTTATCTTTTTCTCTCTCACCTCCAAAAATCTCCAAATTTGACGTTTTCCCTTCCTGTTAATTGGAAAATCCCCTTTTCCCTTGCCTTCTGAATTCTGTCGCAATCTTGTTGGCCAATCTTGGTATTTCGGTTCTTCGGTATTGTGGTGCGGCTAGGTACGTTTAAGGGGTGGATTTTCGTGTAGGTTAAGGAATCGTTTTTCTTTTCTCTCTTTAACTATTCTAAATCAATTTGATCCTTTTCTTTTCAGTAATGTGGTTTTAGGCTATTGGAAGCGAACCGAGAGGAACAGATTTCTCCTCTTGCAGAATCGTAGTCAGCTTTGTTCGAGAAGTTGGGTAAGTATTGAACATTTGAATGTCTTCGTTCTCAATTTTCGTTGGCGGTTTAATTGAGGATTAATATTGATTTTGGGAATGGTTATGTCAATTTTAGGTTTGGTGGTCTCGGGAGTATTTTCGCATCAAAATTGAACCAGGTGTGTACCCTAAACACGAAAAATTGAGGTTCGACGAAAGCCAAAAAAGGGTATTATCAACGCCACACGGGCATGTGCCCGACTATGTAGTTGGCCACGTGCGAGACACGACCGTGTGTGTGACAAAGATGTGGTCGTGCACAAGACACGGTCGTGTAACGGTGTGAGTGTAGCCGTGTGGGCCACATGGACTAGGCCAAGTCGAGTGTGAGGGTTTTGGGCCAGGCCTTGTGGGCCACATTGGCAAGGCCAATCTGGGCGTGTGGGATCATAATTTTAAAACTTTCCCTAGGGCCGCACGGGTCGTTCCGATCAACTGTGGGCCTATTATAGGGTTGGTAAGGGCTAACTAGACCCTAAATTATGTGATCTGATATTCTGATAGTCTACTCTGAATAGGACACCGATATGTATATCTGACTGTTCTGGTTACGTATATATGTTATTTGTATACGAGCATGTTAAGCATGATGTTTCTGTTTATGTATTCTGTAGCTATGATTAGAGTGGGAATTATATATGTGGAGGAAGTGATCTGTATGGCGACTCTTCACCTATATTCTGGCAGCTTGACTGCATATTATCTGTCATGTGTCGTATCGACACTATATAGTTTGTAGGGATGGGTGGGTGTTTTTAACCACACATGGTGTGATGGGATGGTCGGAGATGGTGTGTAGAGGTTGGGGGTAGGATTTTGGATATCTATTCTACTTATCTGATTCTGCTATCTGCATCTGTCATGGACTTAGGTCCGAATCTGTATCTGACTATATATGAGATTTCTGTGTATATTGCATGTCTACTTCTGTTGGGTTACACACTGAGTTTACGAAAATTCACATCTGTTTGTTTGTTCTGTACAGGTAATCTACAGACTTAGGCAGATCGGTGCAACAAAGTTTCATGGTGGCCACAAGTTCGTGAACTGTCTTAGATAATGGTTTTTATTTAAATTAAGGATTATTTTCTGAGAGTTTTGTAATTATTGGACTCTCCGGACTGTTTGATTTTTATTTTGGTTTTGGATGCGTTTTGACTCTTTTATTGCGACGTTTGACTAGAATCACGGTTTTACGAAAACAAATGTTTTTTTCTGAAAATAAAAAATTCGGTTTTCAACTATTACGACTTGCAAGCTTCTGCCGTAAAATTACGCTTTACTTAAACGGGCAATAAATGACTAATTCTTAATGAGAACAATAAGTTTTCATAAAAATGTGAACTAGTAGCAATTAATACAAAAGTTTTAAGCACGAAATTTGGTTTCAAAACTCTGCTTTGTAACATTTTCAGATTTGGCCATAATATTTAGGCCGGGTTTGGGGTTTTACAGGCTATTACAATTGAAAGAAATTCCTAAGTAGTAGAAAGGGATAATGCATCCAAGTATCCATGTAGCAGCGTCAGAGCTGAGTCTGGGGGTTCTTCAAATCTCTGTAAGCTATTAAGGTTATGATCAAATAGTTTAACCATATGGTCAACAACTTTATTTTAGTCTCTAGGAATATGTCGAATTCACACACTCCATTTGCATTTTATCTTTCGTCCACTGGGTGAAACATTGGTTACAACACCGCACTACACTGAGGTTATATTGTTCCTTAGATCACTTGGTTTTTTTTTTTTTTTGCCAAAACAAGTAATAACGCTGACGTGCTATGATTGTGTGAAAATTTTTAATAACATGGATGAATCAACATAGTGGTAGAGAATACAAATTTTAAATTAAATATCTTGTGGCGAAATCAGAAAAATTCTTTTGGGATCAGAAAAATACCAAGCAAAAGAGTCCAATTATAATCAATACCAATATTCCATAAACATATGCTACACCAAATGTTCCTAAGCAGAACTCCCCGCCAAAGAAAATAGACATGGGAAGAAACCATTAATGTAAAAAGTTGAAAGATACTTAAATCAATGCAATCAGAGTAATTGCTGAAAGGAGTGAGATCAAAGACATTCAAAAACATATGGTTTCATTGTTATTGCTCTCATTATGGTTGGAATTTGGGACTTTCCCTCTTCGCATTTTCTTTTTTCCCTTTTTATTCAAACACAATAAAAAATGAAAAAAAAAATGCTAAAGAAAATTTCTTTTTCTTTGTTTCTACTTAGAGAAACCCTTTAATATTCATGTAGCAGTTAAAGTTAAAGATTTTGAATTTTTTGCTCTCCTTTCCTCTGGAGAAATAGATAAAAAGAGAGAAATAGAAAAATATGGAAAGGATAAGTTGGCTGATAATTATGATTCTCAACAATATTAGACTCCCTTTAGTTTTTGAAATATGTCCATTTTTTTATTTCAAAAATAATTTTTAAATTTTATTTTTTGAATATTAAAAAACAGGTTTAATGTAGACCTGTTCATAAGTCGGGTCGAATGGCCCGCTTTAAAAGTAGAAATGTTTTAGCAAAAATATTTGCCCGAAAAAGGGTTTGGGCAAAAAAGAAGACTTGTTTAGAAAACAGGCTGGGCCTCGAGTAAGTTGTTTTAGCCTTGGGCCTGGTCCGAATTTGCAAGAAGAAATTTTTTTTGTTGTTTTGGTATTGTTTTGTTGATATTTTCCCATTGTTTTGTTGTCATTTCATAATTATGTTACTACAATTTTGTTGTTATTGTTTGGATATTGTATAATTCTTGTTTTATTGTTAATTTTACTACTATTTTAGACGCATTTGCTTGTTAAGTTGCACCTATCTTAGTATTATTTAATTATAATTTTTTAATTTATTTTCAATTTATTGGGAAACATTTATTTTAACGTTTTTAGTGTTTTTGATGTATTATTTTTCTTATTTTTTATATAAAAAAATTTAATATGGGAGAGCCGGGCTGGGCCTGAGTTTTAGCATTTTGATCTGATCCGAGCTTAGACAAAATTTTAAGCCCGTTTTTCGAGTCGAGCCCCAACATATCAAATGAGCCTAAAATTTTATCAGGGCCTGACTAATAGAGATCTCTAATTTGATGAATAAGAATAAAAATTTGTTTTCAATAATAAAAACATTTATACGAATTCGAATCAATGTAGCATAACTGATATTTGAAAATTTAATGAAAAAAATATTTTTACTGAGTTTTACAAAACATTTTTAAAAACTATTTTTTTTTATCATTTTTAGTTTTACAAAACATTTTTAGTAAAATAATGAAAATAACATTTTTATTATTTTTAAATTTTCACATATTTTTATTTTTCAAAAATCATTTTAGCCAAACAAGTTTTTTTAAACAAGTTTTTTTTCATATTTTTTATTTTCCAAGAAAATGAAAGTCACCTTTGTCTTCTAAAATCAAACTTCTTGTTTGAGAAAGTATTTTCTATCCTCCAAAACTCAAAAATGGAAGAAGTGAATGAGAAAGTGAGAGAGAAAATAAGTGCTTGGGGAAGAGAAAGTTGAAAATTTACAAAAATTCAATTACATGAATTCTTATAAATTTTAGACTTTAGATTTTTTTTTAAATATTAAATTTATATTTTTTTATCAAATTATGAATTTTTAAATAATTTTTACTTTTTTTTATCTATTTTTAAAAATTTTGAGATAATTATAAAATTGGTACCTAAACTTGTCCACTTCTCCTAAATTGGTACCCAAACTTTTATTTTCCATCAATTAAATCAATACCTGAGTCTAACGCTATTAAATTCAGGACATGCGATAGAATAAAATTGTAACACGTGATATAAATAACATCATGATGATGTCATAATCTAAAAAAATAAAATTCTTTTGACTTTTCTTCCCAAATTTTTGTCATTTTTATGTTTTTTCCTTCCTTCTTCTTCTTCTTTCTTCTTCCTCCTCCAACCCAAGTTCTTTTTTTTCTTCTTCTTCTTTCTTTGTTACTTACGGAACCCTTTGTTCTTTTTTCTTCTTTATGTGTTATGTTTTTTCACTTTCTTTTCGCTTACTTCTGAGAGCTACACTTCGGTGTCATTTTCAAGCCAAAAAGGAGGCCAACCACTGGTGGCGATGGAGGTAGCAACTTGGGTTAAGGGAGGAAGAAAAAGAAGAAGAAGAAGAAGAAGAAGAAGAAGAAAGAAGGGAAAGAACAAAACAAAAAAAAAACGAAAAAGGAAATTAATTATGGGACAAAAAATTAGGGGAGAAAAGTCAAAAGAAAAAAATTAAAAAATTAAATTATGACATCATTGTGACATCATTTATGCTATGTGTTACAATCTTATTTTGTCACCTGTCCTGTACTTAACGACGTTAGACTCAGGTAACGATTTAGTTGACTGAAAAAAATTTGGGTACAAATCTAGGACAAAAAAAAAACCATAAGTACCAATACTATATTTAACCCTAAAATTTTAGATGGAGACTAAATTGATAGGATGCATAAAGTTGAGAGCTAATGTAACAACCGTAACCCATATCGGTCACCGGAACAGGGTTACTGATGGTCTCAAAACTAACTAATAATTCGACAAAGGCAAGCGCACCTATCGAACAGTAGTATAGGTATGGCGAGTCCAGAATATCGTATCCACAAGGACGAAAAGTACTAGTAATAACTATCTTTCTATCATTTACCCTAATAATTAAGGGGATTTATTTTTAATTTAAAACTAACTAATTAACTATGAATGCGATAGAGAGTGAAGGAAATAATCAAATAAACCAATGATAAAGATAATACCCAAGGAAGAATCCACCTAGACTTCACTTATTATTCTAACTTTGAATTAAACAATTTATTCACTTGTTTTGATCCGTAGAAATCTCTAAATTATGTTAATATCTCTTTCGAGACTAAGAACAACTGACTCTAGGTTGATTAATTGAAATCTCTTTCTAATTAAAACCCCTATCGTCACATTAACTCGATTTATGGATTCCCTTATTAGATTTGACTCTAATCCGGCAGATTTATGTCGTCCTATTTCTAGGGTTGCAATCAACTCTGCTTAATTATGCTAGATCTACTCTTAAACAGGGACTTTTGTTCCACTAATTAAGCACATCAAACTTGAATTAATATCCTGAAAATATTAAAGCAATAATTACAAACACATAATTAAGAACAAGAACAAGTATTTATCATGTAATTCAGATAATTAAATAATAAGATCCATCATAGGTTTCATCCTCCCTAGGTATTTAGGGAGTTTAGTTCATACTTATAGAGGAAAACATCTCAAAATAAGGAAAACAACAAGACATAAAGAATCCAAAAACTTCTAAGGAACTTGATGGAGATCTTCAATCTTGAATAAGATCCTACTTCTGAATTGATTCCGACGGCTTCCTTCGAGTAGTTTCTTCATTCTCCTCTGTGTCTCCCTTTAGGTCCTCTTTTAGTGTGTATTTATAGACTTTAGAATGCTCAAAAACCCTAAAAATTGGGTTTTTCCGTGTAACAGGGAAGCAAGGTGCAAAATTGACACGAGCAAGCAAATGGGCGTGTGGCCAGCCCGTGTGGAATTGCCTAAGCCATGTGGATCCTGGAAACAACTCTTTTTGCCCGATTTTGGCTCATTTTTCGCTCCTTTCGCTCCCCTATGCTCACCTAAGTATAGAAACATGAATTTAAAGGATTAGGAGCATCAAATTCACTAATTCACATAATAATTCATCCAAAAATGCATCAAGAATGGGATTAAAAACATGTTACTTTTATGGCTTATCAGTTACAGAGTATTATCGAAAATTTACAGACTAATTACAAATAAATCAGATCAATTGGATCAAAATACTATTCATAACTAACTTCAACCTTGTTGACTTTTAATTGGGCCCTTGAGGCCCAATATGAATATTGGAATCGAATCAGGACTAAATCTGAATCTCCAAGAAATTTTCAAGAAATTTCAGAATTGTTCTCATGTACAGGTCTCACACGCCTGTGTGGTCTAGGGACACACCCGTGTGGCCAGGCCGTGTTATCACACATGCCCGTGTCTTTAACCCGTGTAACTCTCTGACTTATAAAGCATGAAAAAATTGAAGTCACACGGCCAAGTCACACGCCCGTGTGTTAGGCCGTGTGGTTAATTTAATTTTCCCATTTTAGGTGTAGTTTTCACACGGCTATGTAACACGCCCATGTTCAAGGCCGTGTCACCCACACGACTGAGACATACGCCTGTCTCTCTGCCCGTGTGCTCAATTTTGAGCATTTTGTTTCTCATTTTTAAGGTGCAGGGGATGCACGACCAAAACACATGCCTATATGCTAGGCCGTGTGTCACACACGGTCAAGACACACGTCCGTGTGTCTACCCGTGTGGACGAAAATAGGCCATTTTAAGGCCTCTTTTCTCAACCTTTTCACATTCAGCCTGCATACAATACTTACATATACCAATACACTCCAATTCAACAACCAATTCAAGTTATTAATTCATATTTTAAGCCAAATTTATAACCACACTACTCAAATTGCATAAACATACTATATTAATCCTATTCATTGATTACTAAAGCTACTACTAATTATATATATTCAAATACACATTCATATATACATAAGATTTTCACAACCATATTTCAAGTATAACTATTTTCAATCCTATATATGCCATATAAATCATAAGTCATAATACGAAAGTCTATCGATGATGATCTGGATAGTGTAACTTGAATGTGTTGATCCGATCCTCCGATATCACGATAATCTACAAAGAACATTAAACACACAGGAGTAAGCTCATAGAAGCTTAGTAAGTTCGTTGGCTTTAAACATAAATCTTACCAACATATTTTAACAATTTTTATATTTACGTAAATTATTCATTTCACACTCCCTGCCAATCAAAACTTAAATCGATAAATTCACTTATTTGAGCTCAATAATAATAACTTAATCCTTCCACAATACTTTTATTTAGCACTTACCAATCCTTGCTGATCAAAGAATATCTTACGGATTCGAGTACATCGTAACCAGAAGCCTAAAGGCTACACTGAAGCATACAAGTGCTTAACTGAAACCCATAAGGGTTTATTGGAAACTCATAAGAGCTGAACGGAAACCCGTAAGGGTTAAACTGAAGCTTGAAAGAGCTGAACTGAAACCCATAAGGATTAAACTGAAGCTCATAAGAGGTAAACTGAAAGAAAACACAGAAATTTGCAACAGAAGCTGAACCCCGATTTACTTGGGTAAATTGCTGTCAGTTCTTCCATTACACTGAATGAATGTATTCAATTCCCATGTTCCGATCACATCGAACATTCCCTTCAATTTCCATAACTTTAGCATTTATTTTATTTTCAACAATGAACATAAACAAATTCACAATACCAACCATCAATTTAATATATAAACATTAAAATTTAACCACACGAACTTACCTGGACTAGTTTGTAAAATTTGATGTAATTCACGAACTATTCTAATAATTTCTCTTTTCCTCAATTTTCTTTAGATTCTTGATCTATAATATAAAATTATTCATTCATTAGCACACATACTTCAGTCTCATTTCCCTTCACAATTTATGCCTTCAATTTTTAAAATTACACTTTTACCCTAAATTTTACAATTTTTACAATTTAGTCCCTATTCAATTCACCCATCAATTGAGCTAATTTTTCTCAATTAACACTTTATCTAATCATTTTAAACTACTACACAACCTTTTCTATTTAGAATTTCAACACAAAACCCTAATTCTTAACTTTTTCACAATTAGGTCTTAAAAATCAATTTCTATTGAAATCACCTAATAAAATCATCACATAACAAAATTAAAGCTTCAAATCCATGTTTATTCATCATAAACTTCCAGCACTTATCCATGGTAACTTTCAAAATCATAAACTAATGAATTCAATAGTTGGACTTAATTGTAAAAGTCACAAAAACATAAAAATTGTAAGGAAAAAGAAAGAATTGAACTCACATGGTGCAAAAATATGAAAAACCAGCTTGTTTCAAACCTCTTAAGGCGTTTTGGCTGATGAATTATGAAGAGATCTCTAGATTTTTCAATTTAGTCTTTGTTTTATTTAGTTAACTATCAAAACGTTAAAATTTTCTGACGAAACTTTAATACCACGTCAATGACACTCTATAAGTATTTCGGTCTATAAATTCGAGGTCTCGATACCTCGTTTTTGACCCAGTTGACCTAAAAAATTCTTTTAATTCACATAATTCTTTAATTCAAAAAAAATATTTCTAAATTCACACTTGACTCATTAATATTAATTTACTAAATTTTCAAACTCACTCGTCGGATTTAGTGATTTTGAATCACTGTTCCCGACACCACTAAAATTTAGGTTGTTACAACTCTCACCCCTTTAGGAAATTTCGTCCTCGAAATTTATTACCTGAAAATAGATTCGGATATTATGATCTCATTGATTCCTCAGTTTCCCAGGTTTCCTCCTCCACACCATGTCGATGCCACAACACTTTAACTAATGGCACTCGTTTGTTTCGTAATTCTTTAACTTCTCGAGCTAAAATCTTTACCAGCTCTTCTGCATATGTCATATCCGGTTGAAGCTCAATTTCTGTATGAGGAATCACGTTTGAAGGATCTAATCTATACCGTCTCAACATGGACACATGAAACACATTATGAATATTTTTAAGTTTTGGAGGCAAAGCTAGTCGATAAGCCACAAGAATAATTCTTTCTACGATTTCATATGGTCCAATAAATCTGGGACCCAGTTTCCTTTTTCTACCAAACCGTAGCACTTTCTTCTACGGAGAAACTTTTAAAAACACTCGATCACCCATATTAAATTCTATTTCTTTTCTTTTCAAATTTGCATATGACTTCTCGACTTGCCCAAGCAAATTTTCAAACCGTCTGGATGATTCAAACTTTTTCTTCAATTTCTCTGATTAAGTCAACTCCAACTAACATGGATTCACTCAATTCAGACCAATACAATAGAGTCTTACATTTTCTACCATACAGAGCTTCAAATAGTGCCATTTTGATACTAGACTGATAGATATTATTATAAGCAAATTCGGCCAATGATAAATACCTTTACCAACTATCTCCAAACTCGAGTATACAACACCTCAACATGTCTTCTAAAATCTGAATCACTCGTTCAGATTGTCCGTCAGTCTGAGGATGAAAAGCTGTACTAAATTTCAACTTAGTACCCAAGGCTTTTTGCAATTTACTCCAAAACCTCGATGTTAACCTCGGATCTCGATCTGAAATAATGGATGTCGGGACCCTATGTAATTGTACAATCTCAGACACATACAACTCTGTTAATTTCTCATGTGAAAAGTCTGTTCTGACTTTAATAAAATGTGCTGACTTTGTTAATCTATCAACAATCACCCAAATTGAGTCTTTCTTTATTTGAGTCACAGGCAATCCGAATACAAAATCCATAGTGATATGTTCCCATTTTCATTCAAGAATCATGACAGGTTGCAATAAACCTCTTCTTACCTGATGTTCTACTTTAACCTGTTGACAAACTAGATACTTTGCAACAAATTCACAAATTTTTTGTTTCATACCAGGCCACCAATACATTCTTTCCAAATCACAATACATTTTCGTACTACCCGGATGAATGGAATACCTACTATGAGCTTCAGCAAGAATATCCATCTTCAAATCAGAATTATGTGGAACACAAATTCTATTACGATAACGTAACGTACCATCTTCATAAATACTAAATTCTGAACTCAGTTTGTCCCGAACCATCTGTTTCTTCACCACTAATCTCAGATCATTATCTTGCAGCTCCCGAATCTGTTGAAGAAATACAGGTCTTGCTTTCAACTTTGCTAATATTGAATCATCTTCATTAACAGACAAATGAGCATTCATTGTCCGAAGTGCAAACAAAGACGACTTTCGACTAAGTGCGTCAGCTACCACATTGGCCTTTCTCGGGTGATAATCAATGACTAAATCATAATCTTTCAATAATTCCAGCCACCGTCTCTGCCTCAAAATCAGCTCCTTCTGAGTCATTAAATATTTCAGACTTTTATGATTTGTATACACATAGCATTTCTCACCGTATAAATAGTGTCTCTAAATTTCAAAGCGAACACAATTGCAGCTAATTCGAGACCATGTGTAGGATAATTCCTCTCGTGCAGTTTTAATTGCCAAGAAACATAAGCTATTACATTTCCCGACTGCATCAATACACAACCTAAGCCATTCAGAGACGCATCACTATATACAACATACGACACACCTGATTCTGGTTAAGTCAAGACTGGAGTTTCAGTTAACATTTTCTTTAATTGATCAAAGCTCTATTGACATTCATCAGACCACACAAATTCAACATTTTTCTGTAATAATCAGGTCATTGGTGAAGCAATCATCGAGAAATTCTTGACAAAACGGAAATAATATCTAGCTAAACCTAAGAAACTTCGCACCTCTGATGCATTCTTCAGAACTTTCCAATTCATCACCGCTGATACTTTGCTTGGATCCACACAAATCCCTTCAGCTGACATTATATGACTCAGAAATCCAACCTCATGTAACCAAAATTCATATTTGCTGAATTTTGCATACAATTTATTTTCTCTTAAAATCTGTAACACAATTCTCAGATGCTGTACATGTTCAGATTCTGTCTTGGAATAGGCCAGTATATCATTAATAAACACAACCACAAATCTATCCAAATAAGGTTGAAAAATTCGATTTATCAGATCTATAAAAGCAACAGGAGCATTAGTTAATCTGAAAGGCATAACTAGAAATTCATAATGACCATACCGAGTTCTGAAAGCAGTCTTTGGCATATCACACTCTTTAACTTTCAGTTGATAATTGCACGCTTCAATTGATCAAACAAATAATCTATACGAGGCAAAGGATATTTATTATTGATTGTTACCTTGTCCAACTGTCTGTAATCGATACATAGTATCAAAGAGCCGTCTTTTTTTTTTCACAAACAAGACAGGTGCACCCCAAGGTGATGTACTAGGTCTGATGAACCCTTTGTCCATCAACTCTTGCAATTGCGTCTTCAATTCTTTTAACTCAGTTGGTACCATTCTGTACGGTGTTATTGATATTAGAGCTTTTCCCAGAATCACATTAATCACAAAATCAACTTCACGATCTGGTGGTAAACCCAGTAATTCCTTAGGAAACACATCAACAAACTCATTGACAATCGATAACTGTTCTAACTTTGATTCATAACCCCGAGTATCAAGAATATAAGCAAAAAATGCTTCATTACCTTTCTGCATTAATTTCTGAGCTAAAAAGGCTAAAATAATTCCAACAATATCTTTTGTATTCTCAAACTCAGCTGAAATTACTTCCCCTGTCGGACTTTTCAAATCAATCCATTTCTCTCGGTAATTCACCACAGTATCATGCTTTGTTAACCAATCCATTCCCAAAATAATATCAAATTCCCGAAAGGGTAATAACATCAAATCAGCAGATATTTCACAGCCTTGTATTTTCAGTGGACAATTTCGACATATTAGATTAACTAACACACTTTGTCCTAATGGATTGGTGACTTGCAGATCATAATCAGTAGATTCCACAGACAATTTCTTTTCTAACACTAATGCAGTGTAAATATATGAATGTGTAGACCCAGGGTCAATTAATACATACACAGGATCATTAAAAAGATAAAAAGTACCGGCTATAACATTTGGAGCAGAAGTTTCCTCTCTCGCTCGGATGGCATAAGTATGTGCAGGTGCTCTAGCTTCTGACCGGGCAACAGAATCTCTCATTCCCAGACAAACAATCCCGATAGCACTACTTTGACCTGAGTATTTACCCATTTGAGGGGTGACTATTTGCTTTTTTTTGTTCAATTTCCTATTTTTGCAATTGAGGACAATCTTTAACAAAATGATCTATAGCTCCACATTTAAAACAAGCTCCCACATTGCTTCTACATTCACTCGAATGATACCTCCCACAATATTTACATTTAGGCATCAGAACATTTTGTACATAACCCACACTAGCTGTAGGTTTAATAATTACCCTAAATTCTTACTGAGTTGCTCTATTTTTGTTCAATCGTTCTAGTATTGAGGTAGTTCGACCCAAATCACCTCTAAACTTTTTAGCCAAAAATGCTGCAAATGATTTAGAAGAACTTCTTTTATAAGATTCTTTGTTTCTTCTTTCCCTTTGCATCTTCCTGTTATACACTTCTTTCATTTTCAGGGCTCGATCTGATAAAACAACAAATTTTCAGGTTTCTATACCTCCAATCAACATTCTAATCTCATTATTTAGCCCTTTCTCAAATCTAATACACATTTCCTCTTCAGTGGGTACAATATCTCGAGTATACTTACTGAGGTATACAAACTCCCTTTCATACTCAGCTACAGACTGGTTCCCCTAACGTAAATTGAGAAATTCCATCTTCTTCTTATCCAAATACCTTTTCCCACATACTTATTTTTAAATTCGCTTTGGAAAAATTCCTAGGAAAGTTTCTCTTCAGGTACTACCGCTTCTATGGTCTCCCACTAGTTGTAAGAAACAGCACAACTTAAATAATCTTTTAGAGAACATGCCATTTTTTTAAAAACTCTTACTAAATTTTGAATCCAATACTCAGCTTTAACTGGATCATTGTCTGATCTTCCTTGAAATTCTTCGACCCTATACTTTCTAAGCTTTTATATTGGAGTACGCGTGCTAGATTCATCTATCGAAGGAGGTGGATGGGCAACTGGGAGTATTACTGGAGGTACAATAGGGGGAGGTGGAGGTTGCTAAGCCTGACTTCTTCCTTGTATAATTTCACTATACCATTGATTCATAACTCCAAAAATCATATCTTTATGTTCTTCTTCTTGCATCAAACATTACTGCTGGTCCTTTGTTCTGAGGTCTGCACTCTACTATTAACTTCTTCCTCTTCAGCACGTTCGGGCCTTTCTGACATCTTTACAATATATAAGAAAAATAAGGATTAGATCAGACCATACACATCACACTATCACAGATTTATATGGCTTGTATTTTTAAACACTTTACACATCACATTCATTTCGAGAATCAGCTAAATCGAGCTCTGATACCAATAAATGTGACACCCCTAACCCATAACCATCATTGGAACAGGGTTATAAAGTATTACTAAAAATTTACAGACTAATTATAGATAAATCGGATCAAAATACTATTCATAACTAGCTTCAACCATATTGACTCTTAAATGGGCCCTCAAGGCCCAATATGAACATTGGAATCGAATCGGGACTAAATCAAAATCTCCAAGAAATTTTCAAGAAATTTCAAATTTGTTCTCATGTACATGGCTCACACACCCGTGTAGTCTAGGGACATGCCTGTGTGCTCAGGCCGTGTTATCACACATGCCTGTATCCTTAACCTAAAAAAACTCTCTAACTTATAAGGCATGAAGAAATTGAAGTCACACGGCCAACTCACACGCCCATGTCCTAGGCCGTGTGGTTAATTTAATTTTCCTATTTTAAGTGCAGTTTTCACACGGCCATGTAACACACCCATGTTTAAGATCGTATCACCCACACGGCTGAGACACACGCCCGTGTGCTCAATTTTGAGCATTCTATTTCTTATTTTTAAGGTGCAGAGGACACACGACCAAAACACATGCACATATGCTGGGCTGTGTGTCACACAAGGTCAAAACACATGCCCGTGCGGACGAAAATAGGCCATTTTAAGGCCACTTTTCTCACCCTTTTCACATTCAACCTGCATGCCATACTTGCATATACCAATACACTCCAATTCAACAACCAATTCAAGTTATTAATTCATATTTTAAGCTAAATTTATAACCACACTACTCAAATTGCATAAACATACTATATTAATCCTATTCATTGATTACTAAAGCTACTACTAATTATATATATTCACATACACATTCATATATACATATGATTTTCACAACCATATTTCAAGTATAACTATTTTCAATCCTATACATGCCATATAAATCATAAGTCATAGTACGAAAGTCTACCGATGATGATCTGGATAGTGTGACTTGAATGTGTTGATCCGATCCTCCGATATCACAATAATTAACAAAGAACATTAAACACACACGAGTAAGCTCATAAAAGCTTAGTAAGTTCGTTGGCTTTAAACATAAATCTTACCAACATACTTCAACAATTTATATATTTACGTAAATTATTCATTTCACACTCCTTGCCAATCAAAACTTAAATCGATAAATTCACTTATTTGAGCTCAATAATAACAACTTAATCCTTCCACAATACTTTTATTTAGCCCTTACCAATCCTTGTTGATCAAAGAATGTCTTACGGATTCGAGTACATCGTAACCAGAAGCCTGAAGGCTACACTGAAGCACATAAGTGCTTAATTGAAACCCATAAGGGTTGATTGGAAGCTCATAAGAGCTGAACAGAAACCCGTAAGGGTTAAACTGAAGCTCGAAAGAGCTGAACTAAAACCCATAACGGTTAAATTGAAACTCATATGAGTTAACTGAAGCTCATGAGAGTTAAATTGAAAGCAAACATGGAAGTTCACAACAGATGCTGAACCCCATTTTACTTGGGTAAATTGCTGTCAATTCTTCCATTGCACTTAACGAATGTACTCAATTCTCGTGTTCTGATCACATCGGACATTCCCTTCAATTTCCATAACTTTAGCATTTATTTTATTTTCAACAATGAACATAAACAAATTCACAATACCAATCATCAATTTAATATATAAACATTCTTACCTAGACTAGTTTGTAAAATTTGATGTAGTTTACGAACTATTCCGTTAATTTCTCTTTTCCTCGATTTTCTTTAGATTCTTGATCTATAATATAAAATTATTCATTCATTAGCACACATATTTCAGTCTCATTTCACTTCACAATTTATGCCCTTCAATTTTTGAAATTACACTTTTACCTTAAATTTTACAATTTTTACAATTTAGTCCCAGTTCAATTCACCCATCAGTTGAGCTAAATTTTCTCAATTAACACTTATCTAATCATTTTAAACTACTACACAACCTTTTCTATTCAGAATTTCAGCACAAAACCTTAATTGTTAACTTTTTCACAATTAGGTCCTAAAAATCAATTTCTATTGAAATCACCTTATAAAATCATCACATAACAAAATTAAAGCTTCAAATCCATGTTTATTCATCATAAAATTCTAGCACTTATCCATGGTAACTTTCAAAATCATTCATAGAATAAAAAACTAATGAATTCAATAGTTGGACTTAATTGTAAAAGTCACAAAAACATAAAAAAATTGTAAGGAAAAAGAAGAATTGAACTCACATGGTGCAAAAATATGAAAAACCAGCTTGTTTCAGAGCTCCTATGGTATTTTGGCTGATGAATTATGAAGAGATCTCTAGATTTTTCAATTTAGTCTTTGTTTTATTTAGTTAACTATCAAAACGTTAAAATTTTCTGACGAAACTTTAATACCAACTCAATGACACTCCATAAATATTTCTAAAAGTATTTATGGCTCGTTCTATAGATTCGAGGTCTTGATACCTCGTGTTTGACCCATTTGACCTAATAAATTCTTTTAATTCACATAAATCTCTAATTCAAAAAAAAATTTCTAAATTCACACTTGTCTCATTAATATTAATTTACTAAATTTTCAAACTCACTTGTCGGATTTAGTGATCTCGAATCACTGTTCCCGACACCACTAGAATTTAGGTTGTTACAGCTATAAGAACGAAGTACTTTTTCCTTCTTCGACCTTACTTTTCTTTAAAATATTATTATCAACCAATTGCTTTTTGTTTGACTGTTGGGCTGGCTTTTTTTTTTCTAGTTACGTCAGGTGGCAGTTAATGTATATACTATGTTAATTATTGATTTTTAAAAATTAAAAATATTAATTTTTTATTTTTAATAATTTTTATTTTATAAAATAATTTTAAAAATTTTAAAAAATTAATTAATTGTTGATGTGGCATTGATGTGTATACCACATAAGTAAAGTTAATTGACACTGATTGTTTTCATCCATTAATTTGATAAGTAAAATAAATTTAAGAGTTGAAAGAAATGATTTTTTTTTATAAAGTTGAAAGGTGAAGTATGTTTTTTTTTTTTTGTTAAAAGAAAGGGTGAAAATTGAATGGGAAGCAAGAGTTCCATTGGTAAGTCCAGAGGGGTTGAAATTTATGGCTAACATTTATGGAAAAAACAAATTCATAAATGAAAAAAGCACCAATTAAAGATACCTTTTTAGAGGAGAAAGAAGTAAAAAGGGTTTTTACATGTGATGACTAGGGTTGAATTCAGAAAAAAAATTTTTGAGGGCCAAAATGAAATTTAATTTTTAATAATTTATATCTTTATAATTTTTAAATTAAATTAAATTTTCATAATTTTAGGGGGGCTAAAGTGTAATTTTACATTTACTAATTTAAAATTTTAAAATTTTTTAAAGGGCCAAAACAATAATTTTTCATTTTAGGGGGGTCGAGGCCTCTGCCAGCCCCCTTGAATTTGCCTCTGTGTATGACCTGCTCCTTTTTATCATTATACCCTTCTAAACACCTCATAGGAATAGGTCTAATCATTGAGTATAAATGTCATGATAAGATGGTAAGGTTTAATTTAGGACATCGTTAGAGTTAATTGAAGGGACTAAACAAAAAAAATTGTCAGATGTGATGGATTGATAAATGTTATAAAAAATCTGTTCAATATATATATATATTGCAAATTGTATAAGCCTGTTAATCATGATGTTTAGGCAAAGGCGTGAGATCAAGTTCCTCTAGCGAAGTACTAGCAAAGTTATGTTAGCAAGTCCTTAAGATGATCGATTGTTTTAGCGAAGTATTGTGTCGAAACCATTTTAAAAATCGGGTTTAGAAAATGGGGATCGACTTTAAAACGAAAAATGGAGTCGCCACCAATCCCTTTTTTACCTAGGTGTGATTGGATCACCTTATAAAATGTTTTATTTTAAAACATTTGATTTTGGTCTACGAAAAACAGGAAAACGGATTCGAGAGTCGGTTACGTACGACGAAGAGTTAGCACCCTCGTAACACCCAAAAATTGGTACCTAATTGATAAAATCATGTCCTAATGTTTGAAATTTAAAAAAAGTTTTAAAATAAGATCCGTTTATTAGAAGAATAACCAAGAGTTACCTATCTTAAAGAAATAAAAATACCATACCCAATAAGTTAGGATACAGTACCTCATGACTTCAAAGCTAGGTACATCTTATTTTAGAAAATTCTTGCCTCGAGATACAAAACATTACACCCAATAAGTTAGGATACAACGTTTTGAATTCTCAAGAATAAGTTTTTTATTTGAAACTTGAGATTTCTTTATTCCGAGAGAATATAAACATCACATCCCACACGTTAGGACACGACATTTTTTAAACCCTCGTAATTAAAGTCATCTCAAGATTTTATAAAACTTGTTAAAAGGGTATTTAGTTATTTAGCCAAACGGAAAATCGCACCCAACACGTTAGGGCACTATTTTCCGACATTCTAAATACCAAAACATTGCCTTAAAAAAACCTTTAAATAAAGTATTAATTTTGCAAAAATGTATTTTTATTTTAAACAATAACTGTGTGACAATATTGCATTTATACATTATTGAATATAAATATTAAAAGCAATCATAGTACATTATAGACAATATGAAATACAACTAAAATAACGGTAGTAAAAATAATAGTACAATAAGAGTATTTAGTAAAAATAATAATATAGGTTAATATAAAAATAATAGTAAAGTAAAATAATGGTAATGAAAATAATATATAGTTAAAATAACATTAAACAAAATAAAATAATAAATAATAAAAATATATATAATACACTAATAATAAATTTACATACATAATATAACAATATAAATAAAATAGATAATATAAATAAATTTTATATAAAAAATGGTTTTAGAAATAATATATAAATGTAACATAATAATATATAATATACAAATAAAAAGGTTTAAAAAAATAAAAAAATCAGGATCAAATAACGATAAATAAAAGGCGTTAAAATAGCAATTAGAACAAATATAGAAAGACTAAATTTAAACGCGCGTTAAATCCCAGGGACTAATGTCGAAATTAAGCCTTTTTTGAAAACGGTGTCGTTCTGATTTTAGCCTTTAGAGAGCTTGAGGACTTAATTGAAATAAAAACAAAATTTTAGGGTCAAATTAAATAAAAAGAATTTAAATTAAACTGAATTAAAAAATAATAAAAATCAGGAGGACTAAAATGGAAATTAGACCATCCAAAGAAAAACACGCGGATTTTTTCCCCGGGTCGGGTCAACACGCGAACCCTGCATATGCTAAACGGCGTCGTTTACTGTTTGCTATATAAGCAAAGAAACTGTAAAAAAAAAACATTTTAAATACTCAATTAAGAAAAACAAAGAGCCCTTTTAAAATTTCTCTGGCCTTCGGCCAGAAATCAAAGCTCCGATCCTGAATCCGTTCACGCGCCGTTCACGCCGTCGCCCACGGTGGTGCGAAGGTAAAACTCTCGTCCTTTTTTATTTTAATATTGTTTTATAAATATTAAAACATGCACCAAACAAAAAATAATAAGAAAGTAAAAATAAAAAAAAATAGGAAAACAGAATATTAATCACCTAAAAAAATAATTTATTTCTCTGTGTATTTTCACAACTGTTTGCGTATCTTTCTTTTTCTCTCTGTATTCTCTCTGTGTAACAGTGTATTCCTGTATAGATCTCTCTCTCTTCCCATGTTACAAATCATTATGGGTTTTTATAACCCAAAGAATGAAACACAAAAAGGAAATAGCAATTTCATTTTATTTCTTTCTATATTGGCTGTCGTCTTTTTCCATTTTTTATGCAGGTGAGACGGAGAATCTGGCGACGATGGTGATTCGGGCATGAATCCAGGCACGATCGAAGGCCGGACGAAGCTGCGGCGCGAAGGCTGGAGTACTGTGGCGCGATGATCTCACTTCTGCTATTGCGGCGCCTAGGGTTTCTTCTAAAACCTAGGTCTGAAACTTTGCTTAGGCGTTGGGCTTTTTGGGCCAAGTCCGAGTCTGGGCCTGTTTTGGGTCTGTAAATTGGTATTGGGCCACGGGTTATTGGGTGGTCTGTCGTTGGATATAATTCGGGTTTGGGGTACTTTGGGTAGGCTGTTTAGAATTTGGGTTAAGGGGTTTAGTTGGTTAATGAGCCTGTAAATTGGTTTTGGACTGGACATTATTTTATTTTTATTTTTGGTTTTGTTTTATTTAAGCCCGGGCAAAACTGGTTATTACAGTTGCCCCTCTTTGCTCATTGTCGTGTAACGAGAATAGAGCAAAGACTATAAAAGGACCAGTTTTGCCCGGTCTTGGCCAAGCCTCGACTTCTTGATCCTCATTTTCTTCAAATGGCTTCCAACTCTACTGCAACTTCAATGGTATTGGAACTTCATCTCGATGTTAGTAAGTCTGCTAGCTTTATTCTGCTTCTTGTAATTTCAAAAATGCCAAATTGATGTCTTTGATCTGCTTCCTACAACTTTAGGAAGATAAGATCTGAAAGTGTCTTCGATTTACTTCCTACAACTTCAGGAAGATAAGATCTTCTGTCTTCAGCCTATTCCCTACAACTTCAGGGAGATAAGGCTGAAATGGTCTTTGATTTGCTCCATTACAACTTTAGGGAGATAAAATCTTCTGTTTTTAGTCTACTCCGCTGCAACCTCAGGGAGATAAGACTAAAACACCTTCGATCTACTTCCTACAACTTTAGGAAGATAAGATCTTCTGTGGTCGATTTGCTCCACTGCAACTTTAGGGAGATAAAATTCTCTGTCTTTAGTCTACTCCACTGCAACTTCAGGGAGATAAGGCTAAAACATCTTTGATCTGCTTCCTACAACTTTAGGAAGATAAGATCTTCTGTGGTCGATTTGCTCTACTACAACTTCAGGGAGATAAAATCTTTTGTCTTTAGTCTACTCCACTGCAACAAAATCTTTTGTCTTTAGTCTACTCCACTGCAACCTCAGGGAGATAAGACTAAAACGTCTTCGATCTGCTTCCTACAACTTTAGGAAGATAAGATCTTCTGTTTTCGATTGCTTCACTGCAACTTCAGGGAGATAAAATCTTCTGTTTTTAGTCTACTCCGCTGCAACCTCAGGGAGATAAGACTAAAATGTCTTCGATCTGCTTCCTACAACTTTAGAAAGATAAGATCTGATATTTTCAATCTGATCCTTGCAAACTCAGGGATCACCAGACTGATGTCTTCAATCTGCTTCCTGCAAAGCTCAGGAATGCCAGATTTGCTGTCTTCAATCTACTTCCTGCAAAGCTCAGGAATGCCAGATTAGCTATCTTCAATCTGCTTCCTGCAAAACTCAGGAATGCCAGATTTGCTGTCTTCAATCTGCTTCCTGCAAAGCTCAGGAATGTCAAATTGGCTATCTTCAATCTACTTCCTACAAAGCTCAGGAATGCCAGATTTGCTGTCTTCAATCTGCTTCCTGCAAAGCTCAAGAATGCCAAATTTGCTATCTTCTCCCTTGCTACATATCCTTTAGAATGGGTATACGTTTATGTCTAATAATTATGATGCATCAAATGCTCCTAACTAGACATGTTGTGAAAATGTTATGAAAATGACTCCTATTTCAAGGATTAGGATACAATGACCGGAATGAATCAAATGCTTCTAATGAAATTTACTATGATACAAAAATGCTATGAGTATGATTCCTATTCTAGGTGTTATCACTCATTTTTTTTCCATTCTTGTTCATCAATCATGTTCTGCTCAACCAGCTTGCCCCAATGTAATTTCTGAGTCAGCCTCACTTGAACTTTGGGACATGAAGTTGGTATCTCCCACTGCAGCTTCAGGGGAATGACATTTGGTTTCATTCATATTTCTGTTACCACTTAGAGGTACAGAACTTGTATCCTTTTCAATCTGTTACTCCATTCCCTGGGTGTAATGACCAGATGTGTGTGTTTCTATCAATGCAGAGTATCCCGACAATGACCCCCTTTTACACTTGGATTGAGTTTATTAGTCATTTATCGATATGGTATTACCAGCAGAATTGTCTTACCCAATAAGAATCCGAAGAGATAATCAATTTCCAATGTTTCCAATCCCTTAGGCTTGGTGAGTTCTGAGCAATAGTCCTGTTTCAGATTCTCATATTATTTAGAAGCTTTCAGAGTAATATGCAAAACTCCTTTTATGAAAGTGTTATTAGTCCATTAATCGTTATTTCAATATAAAATGCTTGAAAAATATCACATTAATGGACATAAAAGAAGCAAATAAGCTAATCAAAGATAATCAAGGCAATAAATGAAAATTGATTGGTGTATCTTAAGAAGAATAAAGTAAGCAAAGATAGCAAAGGCTATAAAAGAAAATTGATTAAGGTGTTTCTTTGAAAAGAATAAAGTAATCAAAGATAAAAAATGGGTAAAATGGGAAACTAGGTGCCCCAGATATCGCAGTCTGAGCTTCTCTGTTCCGATTTCTTGAAGACCATTTTACATTCACTATGTGTTCAAGGGATCCGGAATACTCTGTTAATGCCCCAAGACATAACATACTTCCTCATTGTTAATTCAAGTGTAGCAAGACTACTGTATGCCCCACTTTTTATTCAAAATTTGAGCCGCCCTTTTTGGGTTTTCAACTCAAAGCCCCTTTGGTCTCAAAGCGCCCCTTTGCGAGTTTTCGCCTTGGCCTCTCCTTTTTTTTTTGGATGAATTTGAGCTCAAGACGCCCTTTGCGGGTTTCTACCTTGGCCCTTCCCTTTTCAGGTAAAATCCTTCTTGACTGAACCTGAATTCACCAGATTGGGCAAGTCTTCGCCATTTATCTTGGTCAATATCAATGCTCCTCCAGAACAGGTCTTCTTTGGCATCTGCTTTCCTCTAAAATCGTTTTATAAAAGAAAGATCCTTTTCAACATTAGGTTCCCTTGTGAAATTCTCTTGAATGAACCTTTTTGTCGTAAGCTCACATCATCCGACCGTGATGGATAACTTTTAACCTCTTCTTCGATTAGATTCAATTGGCAAAAACACTTCAATTCCATAATGGGCAAGATGTTGCCCCAGTAAAGGTTCTGGCCGATGTTCAATGAGATAGAAGGTAAAAGATAGCTTCTTATGCTAATCCTTACAAGTCTAAGTCATCCTTTTTTTCTTTTCCTTTTTTTTTTGACAACTTTTACTATACGTGATACGCTGCCTGATCTTTGGACAAACTGTAAACTTTGACTTTGTACAGTTATGCATTCTTTGCTAGCATCTGATCTCTCTTTTTTTAATGGCCTCGACCTCGTAACATTGGCATATAAAGTTATTTCCACCCTCTTAGGGAAGTAAACGACGACCACGAAAATGAATCGATATTGGTTAAAAGCTTTTGACGAGACTGGCCCCATCACATCCATGCCCCACATATGGAAAATTTATGAAGAACTGGAGTGGACTTATGAATCTTGTTTCATTATATTCGGCATAGCTGATATCACCCCTTTCTATATAGATCGACAGTGCTTGATTCTCATGTTTTAGCCTGCTTCTTATGAGCCAAGGCATGTCCTGTTATAATTGTGTGAAAACATCTTAGAATTTTTTGAAAACAACTCAATGATGTCTTGCCTTATTTTGGTGGTGAGCTATGCTTCGATCTTTACCCCTTTCTAGGCTCGCAATATCCAATGACCTTTTGTAAAGTAAGGTCTGCTTTCCCTCTTGCTAAACCATTCTTAACAAGTCAGAAGATATATTACAATCTCTGTTATTTTCAAAGTCCTTAGATCCCCTAGACCCATATCTTGTTCAAAAAGGGAATCAGTAACAACGTCGCTCATGACATTGATATCTGGGTACCTAAGCATGAAAGTAAGAAATCCAAAGAAATAAATGATTCTAAGGATGATTACTTGTATAGTAATGAATAAAGAATGAAAAAGTAAAAAATGTATAGTAGAAAGAATAAAAGAATATGTATTCAAAAAAAAATGCATTTCATTGAAATAAGAATTTAGGACACAAGCCTGTTTCACAAAAAGGGATCTTACTGCCTCTAGGCTTAAGGCAACAAGCATGTTTGTACATTACTCTAAATTAGCCCTAAAAGTACAGGGATTTCTTCCACAGTCTCATTATTCAAAACTCTCCTAAGTACACAAAAGCTTGTAAACTTTGTTCTCTGATTTCCTCTTCGCTTTCAATTTCTTCAAAGGATCACAACTTTCTTGTCTCCATGATTGGATAATGGGTTCTCCACACTGGGTGTATCATCAATCTTGAAAACTCCCATCTTAAGAAGTCTCTCTACTACCTTTTTGAAGGCAGTACAATTCTTTATTGAATGCCCCGTTACTCCTGCGTGGTAATCACATTGAACGTTGGAGTCATACCATTTAGGATATAGGGGTTGTAACGGATGCAGATAATATGGGGACACTACACGTACCTCTAATAAAGTATCATATAGCTCCTTATATGTCATTGGATTGGCGTGAATTGGAGCTTTTCGGAATTTTGTCTAGGGCCTGATTCTTGTCTTGTCGACCCTTGTTGTCCAGCAGTAACCATTGCCTTTGAGTACTCTTTATTGTATGTACTTGAATTATTCACCTCGACATATTTTTTCCTAAGAGTGGATCTTCTAGTAGTTTCTCCCGCTTCAATCTTGCCACCTCTTATGGCATTTTCTATCATTTCACCCGCCATGACTATATTCGCAAAACTTTTAGTGGTGCTTGCTATCATATGGGTGATGAAAGGTGCCTTTAGAATGTTGATAAACAACATGGTGGTTTCCTTTTCTAGGAGAGGTGGTTGGACTTGCATGGCTATTTCCCTCCATCTTTGTGCGTATTGCCTGAAACTCTCGTTTGATTTCTTTTCCATATTTTGTAACATGATTCGGTCAGGCGTCATATCTGTGACATGATTATACTGCCTCATGAAGGCTTGGGCCAAGTCCCTCCAGGAGCTAATGTTATCACAACTGAGTTGGTTGTACCACCTAGACGCTGCACCCATCAAACTATCCTGGAAACAATGAATCAGAAGTTGATCATTGTTCACATAGCCCGTCATACGTCTACAGAACATCATGATGTGGGCTTCAAGGCAAGTAGTTCTATTGTACTTCTCAAATTCTGGCATTTTGAATTTATGAGGAAGTACAAGATCAGGGACCAGACTCAAGTCCTTAGCGTCGATACCGTGATGATGGTCGGCGTTTTCCAAAGCCTTGAATTTTTCCTCCAACCACCTACAGCGATCCTCTAACTGTTTTGCGGATTCGGCTTTGATCCCCTCTCCCTCTACCATGTTTAAGTCAGGGACAACAGGATTAGCGGGGCTGTCCCCCGGGGTTGGAACCCATACCAACCTGAAAATTTGCAGGCATTCCAGTGTCATCTTACCTTTGCTGAGGCCTTATTGTGACAGGTGGCTTTCTGGGAAATTCTTCGTGTTGAGCTTGCACATGTGTTGGAGTGAATCCTTTAGGGAAATCCTCATTATCCTCAGCGTTGACTATAGGACCTTTTCCCCTATCCATTGTTCCACTCATCATTTGGGCCATTTGGGCCATCATATTCTTTTGAGCCTCTAATAGCTGGTCCATCATCTCTTGCTGGAGCTGTGTCATCTGTTCCTGCATCTGGTCCTACATGTCTCTTTAGAATTGCTCCATTCTCTGGTCCATTTTCCTTGACTTAGCTCGTGTACCGTAAGGGTGTTTAGCTTCCAGATTTTCTTTCTCTATCTCTCCTATAATTTAAACTAATTAGGCTCTCTCTATGGATTTGAATGTATATGATGTTATGTAATGCAAATGCATGAATGCAAAGAGACATCGATTCTGATCAACTTCATTGTAGAAAACTTTATTAGAAAACAAATTCTTTTACATAAAATGGACTACAAATAAGCTTCCGCTCTAAGTCCGAGTCTGGGCCTGTTTTGGGTCTGTAAATTGGTATTGGGCCACAGGTTATTGGGTGGTCTGTCGTTGGATGTAATTCGGGTTTGGGGTACTTTGGGTAGGCTGTTTAGAATTTGGGTTAAGGGGTTTAGTTGGTTAATGGGCCTGTAAATTGGTTTTGGACTGGACATTATTTTATTTTTATTTTTGGTTTTGTTTTATTTAAGCCCGGGCAAAACTGGTTATTACATATTGTATCACAATCTTTAACTAAAATGATTTTTTTTTCTTTAGAAAATGATAATCTGATGGCAAGATTGGAAACTGGTGGCGTCAAATTATTTGGCTCGACAAAAAAAATTATTTTTTTAAAGCCTCCAATTTTTCAGAAATAGCAACAAAAAATGAATTTTTTTTATTTCGTATGCTGATGTGGCATGTTGGTGGTGTCAAACTCTTTGGCTCTACAAAAGTTTACTGTAGATTTCAGGTCATTTTCGTATTTAATAAGAAAAGTGAATCATTTTCATAATTAATCAAAATTTTAGGTTCATTTTTATAAAAAAAAGGCCGCATAAATCAGAGCCAACCTAAACATTAAGAAAAAAAATGACATGTAACTAATTCTTGGGCAAATTATATTAGTAGTCACTTATTTATGAATTTTTTTTTTTTCCTTTTTTAATCATCCAACTATGAAAAATAAAAAATAATTATTCAACTATTTAAATTTGTCTTTTTTAGACACTCAAGTATCTTAAATATTTGAATGTTTCTTTTTTTTTTTTTTTGAATCAACTGATGATAAAAAGAAAAAAATCTAATAATTTGATGATATTTTATAATTTTTCATAGATGACCAAAAACTGAACATAATTGAAGCAACTCTGTTATAGTTTTCCCTTCTTCTATTATGTACGTAATATGGTAGACATATTCACGTGAAATACAGGTAATTATTTAATAAAAACATAAATATAAACAAAATTTAATGATGGAGGCTTGGAGATTGACTATTTAGCTATTCTAGAAAAGGAATTATCAAACAAGGGCAGGTTCTTCTGCACCAATTTTAATTAAGAGTGCAGATACTACTGGCCACTACATATCTGTCCACCTGTCGTGTTCCCTTTTGCGCAAAATTTATGTACTATTGAATTCTTCGCATGGCCGATAGAGAAGTAATGAAATCACACGTCATTTATTTATTACCAAGGATTTCATTATTATATGTTATGGTAATTTCATAATTATTATAAATATTTCATAATTACCACGAGATAAAATAAAATTATATTGAGTTAAATTTGTTGAGAGTAACACATTCATGATAAGGTTTTTGGATAAACTCGTAAATAAGTTATTTTTGTACTAATATATATAACAAGGAGAGTCTGATTATAGTACTTTTGGTGGATTGATTTCATGACTAAAAAAATTGTAATTAAAAGACGAAGAATCGACACTTAATTCCAAGTTATTCCTCTACTAGCTTAACACAAGCATTTATGAATTGCATTTGAATTGATATATTGAATGAATGAAAATAATGAATTAGAGAAACACATTGTATGTATATATCACTGTCCGCAATGAATGCATTTTCTCACTATGAACAAGAGATGATTTAGATATTAAATTAATTTATTTAAAATTAAATAATTGTAGTCTAAAGTGAAAATTAAATTCAGTAATTATCACAGTTTTGTTGAACAAGACAATTAAAATTATTTACTTATAAATTCTAGTAAAATTATCATCACTTTAATAAAATTATAATTGATTTGAAAAATAAATAAATAAATTATTAGATTAAATAAATTATATGAATTATAATACGTATAATTGGATGGGCAAAGCCTAAAAATAGAGAGGCGGTGGCGTCGCCCATAGCAGTTAGATTTGAAAACCCTAACAATTAATTGCGTCGCATGTGTAAACACAAATAAAAGACAAGAGTTTCTCTCAACCAACATCAATTTCTTCATCATCATTATCATTATTATTGTTATTGGTTTATTTATCGTTAAAATTATTGAATTCTGTTATTAGTAAATTTAGATCTAAAATTTAAGTTATTTGTCTAATTACATTTAAATTTTAGAAATTTAGATTTAAATTAAATTTAATAAACTTTAGTTTCACTTTAGATTTTTTCTAGAGTTTAAATTTTTAAGTGTTAAATAGATTGTGGATTTAAAGTTGATTTTAGATTATAACTTTAACTAGATTTTTAGATTTAACTTAGATTATAGATATTTTTTAATATGATTTTAGATTTAAATTTTAAGTTTAAAATTAGTTTTTTTTAGTTATTATATTTTTAAATTAATTTAGATGATTAGTTTAGGTTTAAATTAGATCTAGGAATATCAATTAGATTTTAGATTTAAATTTTAAGTTTTGAAGGTTAGATTTTAGATTTTAGATTGTAATTTTAAGTTTAAATTTAGTTATATATTAGATTGTTTTAGTTTATTTCCAATTAGAGCTTAGGCCTATATTTTAAGTTAGGATACATAGTATAATTAAATTTTAGGTTTGTTAGATATTTAGTTTGAATTGGATGTTTTCTAGAATTAGGTTTCATACTTTTAGGCTTTAAGACTTAAATTAGATTTACATCTTTAATTGAATTTTTTAGGTTTAAAACTTTAGACATTAATTTAAAATTTAAGTTTTAATTAGTTTTTTTTCTTAGATGTTTTAGCAATTAGATTTTAAGTGTAAAATTCAAGTTTTAATGAGATATTTGTGTACTTTAGTTTATTTACTTTTTCAGTTGGACTTTAATTAATTAGATTTTAAGTTTATTTTCTAAATTAGATTTTTAGTTAATTTAGGTTTTAAATTGAGATTTGAAGTTAAATTTTAATTTTAAGGATAGATTTATATTAAATTTAAGTTAGAAACCCTTAATACCGAAGCATGTAGGGCTATATTCGAATAGGCATTGTAGGGGTGCTATAAACTCTTCTACACGTAATAGTACTCTTGAGCCCATTTATGGTAATTAGATTGAGCTATAGTGATGTGATCTCGATCACATCATGTATTGGCTCAATTTGAAAGAATCTCGAGGGGCCCAAGTACAAATGAAAAATCCATCATTCAAGTTCTTCACTTAATATTTACATGTTGTTTTTAACGTGTCATGTGTCATGTTTATTATGTTTTGATTCACAGCATGCATATTTTCATTTATATTATGTTTGAATTTTAACTATAGTATCCTTGAGAAGTGATTGTTGTTTGTGAATTGTCAAATGAGCTGATGACTTCTATTTATATTGCTCTGTAGGTATATGACCGACCACCAAGAGAGATCTATGATTGTTTGTAATTCTCATGCAAATTCATGCACGTCCATTCCTTAGCCTACAAGAATTCATGAGTTTTGAGATTCATGAATGGATGAGATACATTGGATCACATATCATGCATGTATTTCCAAGGGGGCTTGTACGAATTAAATGCTCAACATTGAATCTGGTGGATGCATGTACGGTTTAAGGGTAATACATGAGTTTACGTTAAGCAAACAGTGTATCTATTGAATGCATGGACAGCATAAAGGGATGTATTAGAAATCATTTGGCTGATTCAATGAGTTCTTATATACATGGACGGTAAAGGAAGATGAAGTTGACAAGAGGGAAGGAATGTGATTCTTTAAACATGCATTGAATTGAAAGAAATGCATGGATGTCATTCAAGAGGTGCATGGACTTACATCAAAGGTTTATGACCATTCAAACGTGTGCACTGAATCTTCAACATACATTCATGTCAAGAGGGAAAGCATCTGACCATTCGGCTGAATTCTTTGAACTTTGAAGATACATGAATTGTAACACCCCTTACCTATCCCGGTCGTCGAGCCCTAGTAATAAGATGCTACGACAAAATTCAACAATACAATAAATACCTTACTTAATGAAAATTCAATTATTTATCAAAATATTATGGATATAATTAAATATATTAAATAATTAGAATTCTACAATGACCTAATTACAAAATACAAACATATAGTAAGATTGGATTGTAAAATTTTGAAGTTTAAAGTCAATATTGGAAATTTACAGATGGTATCGATACCATATCGATACCATCTGAAAATTGATACCAAATGCAATTTTGTTGTAACACCCCAAACTCGGTCTAGACGTTATGGCCGAATCTGGCGTGTCACATTGAAGTGTCTTTCGAAAATAAGACTTGTTGGTAGAACTCGTTTCCAAATTCAAAACCCTTTATTGTTATTTAAAAAATTATCTAGTCAAAACATTTGTCTTATTATCAGTTATTGTTATAATAGGTTGATTTAAAATCGCGGAAGCTTTTGGAAAAATATAATTATTTTGAAAACAGTAATTATTTTGAAAATTCGCCTTCTCCTAAATTCGCCTTTTGAAAACAGTAATTATTTTGAAAAATCGTGTCTTTGAAAACAGTAATTATTTTTAAAATTCGCCTTCTCCTAAACTAGTAGTTTTAAGTAAATAAGCAAAATCCAATTAAAAATTTAAACAAACATAAATGACCTTATTACATAAACAAAACCCAACATAAATTTTAAATTCAAGTAAAAGCAGTGTAAAACAGCTGCAGTAGTATGGCCACCTTCGAGTTCCTCACAGCACCAAATCGCCTATAGCTGAGGATTAACTGTACAGTAAAAAGGAAAGGGTGAGTTTACGAAAACTCAGTATGTAATCCCCTACCAGCCAGTCAGTATGCAACATGCAGTAACAGTCTAAGCCTGAGCCTTATACAGTAACACTACAGTGTGGGTTTGAGCCCAATACAGTAACAGTGTGGGCCTTAGCCTAATACCATATCAAAATAGTGCAATAACGCAACCCATCCCAGTCCAGCCAACACACCACTCCGTACCACCAATACACCATGTGGGGATAAAATCGACCCACCCAACCAACACACCAATATCGCAGCAAAGCTACTAGTAACAGTATCGCAACAAAGCTACCAGTAACAGTATATGTGGCGAAGCCACCAGTACAGCATACTTCCTCCATAACAGTATCCCAACCTCGTGTAGTATGTCATGTCATAAATCATATGTATATGCAGAATGTCATACTCAATAACAGTCATATATAAATCATGAACACATCAATCAACCTACCCTTAGGGATATAACGGTCATTTCCATCTATTAGGGGTAAAATAGTCATTTCACCCTTTAGGGGTATTTTGGTCATTTTACTTACTTTGGGGTCTCAGTGCAGATATCGACCTCTCGGGAGGTCTGCAGTCGCCTCGAGCGACTTCGGCAACCTAAACGGTCATAACAGTGTAAATAGGCCCAAAGCCAATTACTCAGCCCAAATGGGCCCACACACTCGTACGGCCAGTTCAGCCAAGATTTCGCCACGACTATGTGACCTACATAGCCCAGTCCAATATGCCACAAATCATGGATTTCATCCGCTGGGCCCACGAGCCCCTTGGACCGACACGGCCTATTTCAGCCCAACGTGGCCCAATACGGCCTAAGCCCATAAGAATGCCAATGGAGGCCTCTTATAGTCTATCGTCCACGTTTCGTGGGTTTGGCTTACCACACGAGCAATCGTATGGTCGTATGGTCTTAAATGTTGTGTTTTCAGCTTTTGCCATTCTACAGTTACAGTGGGGTGTTTACACACCTGTTTACGAAACCGCTCCAAGTTCCATGAGCACTCAACCTAGATTCAAACATGACCCACTATCATTCCTTTAATCGTTAGAGTAACACATCCTCTTATTGACACTTAATCTAAAACCACTATCCTTACCTTGCTTGAATGAGACGACTTTAGTCTTCCAAGACCACTAACTAGAGCTGATCACACGCCTTTAGAGACTATCTATACCACAACCACCGATCCATTAACCAAGGTAGGCCATATAAGTGGCCTCAATCCACAAATGATCTCCTATAAGACATAATCAGTATACGGCTTAAACTCCAAAAGTGAGATAACGCCTTACCTTAGTTGAACGCTGAGAACGATGGTTGCGACTATTTCAAAACCACTTACATTCCAGCACTTCTCCAGGAAAACCCTAGAACTGCAACGAGTAGCACATCGTGGAGAAAGAAACAACAGTCGGTAATCAAAAGATGAATGAGAGGGTATTCAGTTTTAAGAAAAAGAATAGGAGAGAACAAGTTTAATCACAAAGTGAGGATAACACTTACCGACAATCAAAAACACTTGCAACACTAAAACAGCAAGAAGCAGCGAAGAGACAAGCCGACGCAGTAAGTGATAAACAAAAGGTGATATTCGGCCAAATCACAATCAATAAGGAGAGATAGCTCTCGGTCAAAACAAGAAAAATATTTAGAGGTAGAAGACGGAAAGAGAAGAATCGGACTAAGCCAAACCGATTAAGAGCAGAACCTAGAAAGAAAAAGGAGATAAACTGATTGAAAGGCAAGGGATATTCAGCCAAGAGAGTACAGATTTAGGAAGAAAAGAATAGAGAAAAGAAAAGGAAGAGTTGCTCACAAAAATAACTAACAACTATTGATTGAAAAAAAGGGACCTTTGATGGCTAATGCGCAACAACCAAAAATAATTCTGAAAGAACCAAAAGGCGGTAGATGGGAGGAAAGAAAAGAGAATTCGGCAGATGCTAACCAAATGCCGAAAATGACTACATCCCCTCCAGTTAAATTCTCTAGGCTTGAGTTCCCCCAAACGGCACAACACCTCCTCTCACTGAAATCCCCTTGATTTTCTCCTAAAATCTTTCCCCTTATCCCTCATTGAATCTCTCTATGACCAGTTCAAACACCATTCAAATTCTATTCAAACTTCCCTTAGTTGTGTTCCAGTCTAACTCCACTACCTACACTGCTCAAGCAGCAAAATAAACACCCCATTGTGCAATATCGGTTAAACCGAAGCAAATTGGTACCCAGTGTCTCATCAACTCATAGTTGAAGTAACCCTAAACACTTCCTATCCTATGGCATGCCATCTATATCCGACTCGGCCCAAACAGTTAATAGGGGTTTTCGCTTCATATTTCATATTTCAATACAACCAATGCCTCAATTTCATATACATTTTCATCATGTGTGCATTTATTCTATTTAATCACAACCAAAATTTTCTCATAATATATAATCAGTTCATACATTCACAAAGATTCATATATTTCTCAAATATACATAATTAAATCATCCTTATTATCAAATGATTCAATCCATCAAATTGAACAATAATTCTCACCTCAATTACTTATCATGCGCAAACAAATCAAAATGCAGTAAATTATAAATTAGTTCAAATTATAGAAACACAAACTGTAAACTCCGAGCTGTTCGTCAATGACTTTGTCTTTTCCCTTCTTTTTTGAGGAATCGGGGTCAATGTTAGCTATGGAAATAAATAAACTATATATATAGTCAATACACAAACAATTTCTCATTTAATTGCTAATTTAAACAACTTTTGCACTTTATTCAATGTAGTCTCTAAAACCAGGACTAGCTTAACTTCCACACTTAACTCTAAATTTTAATATAAATTCCACTCTAAGCTAAATTTAATCCCTTAATTCTCATTTCCACCCCTAAATTTCAAAAAATTCATAAATTGCTCCCTATTTCTCAAAATCAACAATTAACTTTACAATTTAGTAATTTTTCACTTCCAACCTAAAAATGTATCAAATTAGTCCTTAAAGCTTTAACTACTCAACAATGGTAACATATAAAATCTTAAGTAGTATCGAAAAATAGAATATGGGTCAGCTAGCTTATAGAATCGGGATTCCAAAAACATAAAAATTACAAAAAAAAATGAAATAATTTGACTAACCATTTAAGCTTAAAACCCAAAACTCCTATGGTTGTTCCTGGGTTCTTCTCGCCCCTTAAGCATTCAAAAGTTGCATGAAAAGAGAATGAAAACTTCTCTTCCATTCCACTTCCTATAATCTTTTCTTTCATTTTGTTTTTATTATTTTATTATAATTTTATTATAATACCTATTAATGTTAATATAACATAAATAACATATATATAATATATTATCATGACTGTCCACTACAAATTTAAAGCAAAGGCATATTTGCCTTTCAAGTCCCTTAGCTACATTTTAGCTTATAAGTTAATAGTAATCACATTTTGCCACCTAAGCGATTTAGTCCCTATACCTTAATTGAAAGCTAATTTAATGAGAATTTCTAATCGAAATTCAATTCACTTCTAAGATAACTCCATAAAAATTTAATAAAAATATTTACGAGTCTAGTTTATGGAAATGGAGTCCCAAAATTGCACTTTCCGACAACACTGACTTTCTGGTCGTTACATGTATTACATGAGTTCATGTACAATCTAGAAACTTCATTTAATGGTCGGTTATATTGCTCATCTACCTAGGCCTATATATAGTTCAGTCATGTCACTTTGTAAGGGTTAATCAAATGAATTTTCAATCAATCAACTTTAAATTTTAAATCGAGTTTATACTATTTGTTCTTTTCAGAACTAAAACTTAACTTATTAAGAACTTATCTTATTGTGGCGTTCATCAATCGATCTTATCACTTCCCTTCTCAACTCTTTCCGAAGTGTGGCGATCATCTTATATCGTCGATTCCTATCTCATTATAGATAGTGGGTCGCGATCTTCTTAAAACAACCAACTTGTTAAGACTTAACTTTGCTTTGTAAAAAAAAGGCCACAATATTTAATAGTGTTGGTTCATTTCTGGGTCAAGTTTCGTTTTATCAATATTTATCCATTCTATTCTTCCATTTCAATACCCTAAATACATTTCAAGTACCAAGCTTAACTTCCCATTTTTCAGAGAAAGTATCGATTTAGATGATCGGATAGATCAAATCATGAATCAAATTCTAAATTCATAACTGGGTTCACATAAATTGCTATCAGAGCTACAAAAATCTAAATCAGGTACGCTTCTGTTATCCTAGAATTTAAAAAAATCGTGAAAAAAAGGAAAAGGAAAAGATTTAAAATTCGAAAAAAAGTTTAGGAGCCTTACAATTTTTTTTAATTCGATTCATGTTTTTGACCCTATTTTACATCTTTTGGTGAAATTTGACGATAGCAAAATTTTCATTAACCCAAAATTTTCGTTTTTCCCATATACCCAAAATACATCATAATCACCATTTTATGCCTTTTGAACCTATTTCTGCCATTCTTTGTTACAACATTTTGAGTTCTTGATCTTGTTCTATATAGTTCGATTAGAACCGAGAGAAAACTCTTGAGTGGAAAAAGGTATGAGCGTGTAAGATTAATTTTAGTAGAAAAAGCCTGAATTGTGTGCAAACAAGAGAGGAGTGATTTTTTTTTCTTTCTAAGTGAAATTCATGAGATTTGTTTTGGTGAGGTACACATCTTACTATTCCTTTTATTCTTTGATTACTAATCTTTTGTAAAATTATGTTCCAAGAAGAGTTTTCAAATTTAGAACTTCAAAATATGATGAAAGAGATGCGGAGATTTATGTAGTTTGAATTTGAACAAGTACAAAAAATATTAGACCGAGTGGAAGGAAGATCACCAATGAGGCAATCATCTAACGATTCCTTTAGAAGGGATCAACGTTTTTATTTTTATTCATCATGGAATTCAAGACAGAGTAAAGAGGACTACAAGTTTGAAGCCTCCCAAGGCAACAAATGTGCTAAATTATTCATTCACATCAACGAGGAAAGATGAACATGTTTTCTATGACGATCCTCCAATTCAATCCCAAGAGAAGTCCACCATTTGGGGTTCTTCGAATTCTAAATCCATTTGTAAATACCAACTAAGAATAGAAGAGCTTGAAAGTGAAAAAGAGAAAAAAAATTAAGAGAAAAGAAAAGAAAATTTCGATGAAAGAAAATGAAAGAAAAATAAAAGAGCTTGAGAAAAGAAGAAAAAAGAAATCAAACAAGAAAAAGAAAGTGCAAGAAAGAAATTTGAAATAAAAAGAGAGTGTGAGAAACAAGAAATTGAGATTGAAAAAGAAGAGAGTAAAAAGAAATAACATGATCATACAAAAGTGAGGGATGTTTTAATTAATCCCCCTTCGGGTTTGCTTTGTGACATCTCTTCGTCTCAGGTTTCTAAAGATCCGTTGGTGGAGTTCCAACTGGATTACTTTTCAACCGAAAGGAAATTCCGTATTTGGGAGAAAAGTAAGTTGGAAAATAACATTACTCCACAAGTGCAAGTGTCAGAAGGTAAGCAAGGTAAGGAACTTTTTGAGATTAAACCAAGATAATATTCTTTGAATTTTGTTGATGAGTTTGTCTCTAATAATGTCTTAAAACATTTTCCTCATGACATGTTTTGTGTTGGTTTATGTGACATTAAATCACAAATTGATATATCCATTGATGTCTTTGGTTTAACTAGATGCCTACAAAATTCGATTGTTGTGAGTGATAAAGAATTTTCACATAAAACGTTTAATCTGGTTGATTTTAATTGTTATGTGAGTTCTTTAAATCCTTGTGGGAAATTTTTCTGGAAGTACATGCCTATTCGACAATAGATCAAGTGTTTACTTTGTTTGAGCATGTATATACCTAATTTTTCTTTGTTTATCATGTGTGATTTGATCTCGAAAGAAACACAATTGCTTCGTGAAGATGTGGAGGATCAAAATCGTGTGTTTCAACTCAGAATGAATGTCCGTACACAATTTTTGTAAGGGTCTGAGTGTAAGAATTTCGTTTTAAACAATTGTGTGAATAACTTATTGTGGTTCAATATTTGTTCATCATTTCTTGAAAGAAAGCTTTTGATTCATGTTGAGATGGTAAGGCAAAATTATGTCTTTGATCCCGGAGTTAGTTTGTATGTTCAGTTTTTGAAAAGGATCTCGAAAAAATACTATGTATTCATTTGTTACATGTCTGATTTGTTTTATGGCGATGGAGGTCACAATATTGAGGAATATCCTTTCGAAGAAGGAGTGAATAAATGAGCTTTTAACTCTTCAATTTTTAAAGCTTTGTTTGATTTTCAGGGTTTCAAGAGGAATTACTTCCAATTAACTCACAAGGAGTACCCTTTCAAGGACCGTGATCTTCAAAGATTTTTCTCGAGCAAATGACTTGATTTGAGGACAAACTGCTTAAAAAAGGGAGGGCATGATGTGATCCTGTGTTGACTCGATTCGAAAGAATCGCGACTGGCCCAAACGCGAGAGGCCCAAGTGCAAAATGAAACATCCATCATTCAAGTTCTTCACTTAATATTTACATGTTGTTTTTAACGTGTCATGTGTCATGTTTATTATGTTTTAATTCACATGATGCTTATTTTCATTTATATTATGTTTGAATTTTAACTATAGTATAGTTGAGTAGTGATTGTTATTTGTGAATTGTCAAATGAACTAATGACTTCTATTTATATTGCTTTGTAGGTATATGGCCAACCACCAATGGAAAACTATGATTGTTCGTAATTCCCATGCAAATTCATGCACATCCATTCCTTAGTCTACAAGAATTCATGAAATTTAAGATTCATGAATGGACAAGATATATTGGATCACATATCATGCATGTACGTCCAAAAGGGCTTGTACGAATTAAATGCTCAACATCAAATTTGGTAGATGCATGTACGGTTGATAAACCATAAAAGTAACACATTTTAATCCCATGCTAGCATGTTTTTAGATGTTTTACTATACAATTTTGTGAATACGATGCTCCTAAATCCTTTAATTTCATGTTTTGATACTTAAGAGAGCATAGGGAAGGGAAAGGAGTAGAAAATGGGCCAAAAAATGGATAAAACGGGCCATCTTAAGGATCCACACGACCAAGCCAGTACCACACGACCAAGCCAGTACCACACGGGCTGAGCAAAAATTATACTTGTTCTTGTTATTAATTATGTGTTCTTAACCCTTGCTTTAATATTTTCAGGATATTGATTCAAGTTTGATGTGCTTACTCAGTGGATCAAAAGTCTCTAGTTTCTAAGTTTTCAAGCCTCGTTTGCGAGGTCTGAGTTTAATTGGTTATAATAAGTATAATTTTTAACCTTAATAAAATATTTTTTAATATTCAAATTTTCACAAATAAAAGTAAAAATTTATTCTAATGCCTGTAATATTATAATAAATAACAAAGGATATTTCCGTTAAAATTTCTCCCAATTTTTATTTGTAATAAATTATAAATATAGATTTTATATGTATATATATGTGTCTAATCTAAGGCTGAATTAGTGATAAACTGTAATCCTATCAGATCGACGGTTAACTCTGAAGTTTAATGATTTGCTTAGTCCAAACTACCTATATATATTCTATATATGCATATTACTCTTGTTTTTTGTTCAACAATCATAGATATATGCTATCCGCCTGCAGAATACTATGCATATTGCATACATAGCTTGGGCTAAATTTGTTTGGTGCGATAAGGATACACAAAGCCTAGCGGAGTAAATAAGCTAGGCAAAAAAGCACATTAAAGTCAGTGGGCAGCTTAACCAGTTTAACCGCTAAGCATCTCAAAAATGTGAAACGTAGAGATAGCGTGTGACTGGAGGAACCTAAATCTTAAACACTTAATTTGCGTGGCAGCACATTTTCTGGCACAGTTAAGAGTGCGGTACCATTCAGTTCAAAATGTATTAAAAGGGAGGAAGAAAAAGGGTGAATAAAGACAGTTTTGGTTTTCATACAACGGAGTGGAACATAACCAGCCGAAACAGTTGAGAACAATAAATTCGTGAATTAAAGTAGTCCAAAAATTGCAAAGTGGCAGGCATCTTTTACATATTTATGTTTATCTGGTATTATGACTACTCTTGCTAGACTTAATCGGTTGGGATGAAGAAATAAGACGATCACGTGGACGAATGTAAAGGTTGTAGGTTTACAGTACAGCTTGAATGCACCATATATACCACCGCTCCCTCCACATACAAAGCAACTCAACCTCGTAATAGTAATAAAATTCCCTTCCAAAGCCATTTGCAGCTAGCTCACCAAACCATGGCTTCTAAACCAGGAATTCTCACTGACTGGCCATGGACACCTCTTGGAAGCTTTAAGGTAAGATGATCTCCTTCCTCCTGCTTTTGATTATTTTGTATATTAATTCTCTCATGCATTTCCATGCACTTATATATGTATTGCTGTTGGATGGATTTTTATAGTACATAATCCTGGGTCCTTGGGTTACGGAGACCATATACTCGATTATGGTTAAGGATCCAAAGGAATGGGACCTAACCAACTTTTCGGTAATGCCATTCATGTTATGGCGAATGTTGCACAACCAGCTATGGATTAGCTTTTCTCGTTATCGAACTGCCAAAGGCACTAACAGGATTGTGGACAAGGGTATCGAATTTGACCAAGTCGACAGGGAAAGGAACTGGTAATACAAGTTACATTTGTTTCTGAAAATTAATTAATTTTAAAAGTGGTTATTAACTATTAACCATGAACATTGCAGGGATGATCAAATATTGTTCAATGGAATCCTGTTTTTCTTGGCTAACAAATACGTTCCCGGTGCTTCACACTTACCCCTATGGAGAACGGATGGTGTGATTATAACCATGTTGCTCCATGTCGGTCCTGTGGAGTTCCTTTACTACTGGTTTCATAGAGCTCTGCACCATCATTATCTTTACTCTCGTTACCATTCTCATCACCATTCCTCCATTGTCACCGAGCCTATCACTTGTAAGCACCTTTGACTCTTCTCTGCTCCATCCACTTCTTTATTATTAGTTTAACATGATACTGAAAGGCATAAATAGTAATGGACTGTCTGTGTTGTGTTATTATTTTTTATTTAATTAATTTCTACGTAGGAAGAACAGGATTACAAAATAATCCGATTAGAAAGGAGGGCACTGTCTTGTTGTCCCATTGGCCTTTGCTGTATTATGGTACTTATATAAAATAGAAATGCATTATTTAATGGCAGTGGGGACCGACAACACAAAAGCGAAGCATTAGTTAATTAATTTATTGAACTAGAACTGAAATTTAAAACGGCATTTTGTTCAGTTTTGGGGCTCACAAACAGTTTAAACAATAATACATAGAATCATCACCAAATTTTATACTGCTTGGGCCATATTTCACAAAATTAGTAAGTTGATTATATAATGTATAGTTTTTGTTAAGAATAATAAAGAATGATAAGTGTGCGTGTTGCAGCTGTGATACATCCATTTGCAGAACACATAGTATACTTTGCACTGTTCGCAATACCAATGTTGACAGTTGTGCTTACTGGAACTGGATCCATCATCGCCCTTGCTGGCTACATCACTTACATCGACTTGATGAACAACATGGGGCATTGCAACTTCGAGCTCATCCCCAACTGGGTCTTCTCCATTTTCCCTCCTCTCAAGTACCTAATGTACACTCCATCGTACGTCCCCTCTCTCTTAAAAATCAAATTCCTTCTTTGGGATTATGAGAACTGCAAGCACATGACATTACTAGTAAAAAAAGGGACAAATGCACTACTTGCAAACCAACTAAAATAAGGGGCAAAAATTTATGACCCGAAAAGAAAGGTATGACATGGTTGTGGCACGTGGTCCTTGCTGCCAGATGTATAATTTAACTTTCCTTATTCATTCTCTCAGAGCTTCTGTTCTTGTGTCTCGCCTAACAAAGTTTGACTCACGTCACATGATATGACAATGGCTAGAAAGTAGATATTTTATATTGTCTAATTAAGCCCGTAATTAGGAAATTTTACTACTACCTGGATACGTGTCAGCCATCTTTCCAACCATTTTGCACTTTGTGCAACTTGCACCTCGACAAATTACTTGTTTCAAAAATGATGAAGATGGCTTTTGCTGTAAGAGTATCTGTTCTCGTATTGAAAGCTTGTCTGCTTTTTCCAACAGAGGGTCTCAGTTCTTTACAGATATCTCATCTGTTTTTCGTCCTTGACCTGGCCTTTAATTAATTTCCGCCCTCGACTTTTGAAATATGAGAAGAAAACTTAAATCACCAACATTATCTATTTTTATGAAACAATTATTGTCTTAATGATTATGTTGGGTGTTTAAAAAAATAATTTTTGAGTGTTGGTAATTAGATGATTGGTGTCATAATATTTTTTTCACCCTGTATCATATTAATATACATTTATGTCAATATTTTAAATTCTTTTTGAGGTTGATATATTGATAGCCAACATTCTTTTATTAAATTAAAAATATTTTTTAGATACTGGCACAATAATAGTTGATATTATTTTTTAAATTTTAAAATTTTTTAGATATTAAAATACTGATAGTTGACACCCTTATGCTAAATTAAATTTTTTTTAAGTGTTAAATCATTGATAGTCGGCACTCTTAACATCAAATTAATTTTTTTTTTTTGAATGCTGCGAGACTAATGACTGACACCTCAATATCAAATTTTAAAAAATATTTTTAGGTGCTTTTCAAAAGCTGAGCCGACCATTTAAAAGCTAGGCTCGCATCTAAGGCTTGACGCTGGCCATCTAAAGATTAGGCTCGCATGCCGAGGCCTGTAGGTCCAATCAAGTTTTTAATTTTTTTCTTTAAATATTTTTTTATTTAGTTTTATTCTTTAATTATTTTTTAATTAAATTCTAATCTTTTAAATTTAAATTTATTCCTTTATATTAATATTTTCATTAAATTCTATTGTTTATTTTTTAAAATTTTTTATTTCTTTAAATATTTCTTTACTTAGTTTATTTCTTTAATTATTTTTTAATTAAATTCTATTCTTTTAAACGTAAATTTATTCATTCAAATTATTTTTTTAATTAAATTCGATTATCAACCATCAGTGTCTCATCACCTAATTTTCTTTTCTTAAAATCTAGTATAAGGGTATTGATTATTAGTGTCCAAAATTTTAAAAGGAGTATCAACTATTGGTGTGTCATCTCAAAAAAATATTTTTTTAATCTAATCAAGGAGTGCTAGTCATCAATGTACTGTCACCCAAATTTTTTATTCAAATATTGATATAAACTTATATCAGTATGATACCAGGTAAAAAAAATATAAGGTTACCAGCTATCTAGTCCCTAGTATTTAAAAAAATATTTTTTTATCGCATGATACAATCATTGCCTAATGACTGTGTCAAAAAATTAGCTGATGCTGGTTATTTATTACCCACAACTTAATTTTAGTATTCATTCTAAGTTATTTGGATGATTGTTTTTGAATTAGGGTAATTTATATAAGTAATTATTTTTTGGGTTATTTGAGTAAAAAAGCAAATCTTTGAGGAATTCACCTCCGTCTTCCCGATGATAGTACTAATTGCCATTGACGCAGTTACATCATTAGACCCACAGAATGTGTTAACAGCTAAGCATATATCACACAACAGTTTTTAAATGTCTACTTGACATTAATAAATAATGAAAATTTGGACAGCTTTCACTCTGCATCACACACAATTCATCTTTGGCCAGCCATTAATTAATGTTCTGTAATCAATTTTGTACTTGCCCTAAACTTCTGAAAATCCTGAGGAATTCAACTCCGGTTTCCCCTGATAATAGTACTAATTGCTGTAGACGCAGTTACATCATTAGAGCCATAGCATGTCTTAAAGCGAAGCATATATAGTATAATAGTTTTTAAATGTCTATTAAGTACTTATAATTTGACATTCAAATAAATAATGATAATTTGGACAGGTTTCACTCGCTGCATCACACACAGTTCAGAACCAACTACTCATTATTCATGCCATTCTACGATTATATCTATGATACAATGGATCAATTTTCGGATACCTTGTACGAAAATTCACTCAAAAGAAAAGAGGAAACGCCCAACGTGGTGCATTTAACGCACTTAACCACGCCAGAATCCATCTATCATCTCCGCTTTGGATTTGCCTCCTTGGCCTCTAAACCTTACTCGTCAGCTTGGTACTTGTGGTTGCTCTGGCCTGTTACATTGTGGTCCATGGTGCTTACCAGGATTTATCGTCGAACTTTTGTTGTTGAAAGGAACCGCTTCCATCAGCTCAGATTACAAACATGGGCCATACCCAAGTACGGAATACAGGTAAGGAAGCTTTATTAACGCAACTGCTAGTTGGTGCAACCAAATACAAAACATGTAGACATGTATAGTGTTAATTGTTAACATTGCTGTAATTAATTTTCAGTACCGCTTGAAATGGCAAAAGGAATCCGTCAATAACATGATTGAGGAAGCTGTATTAGATGCTGAGGAAAAAGGTGCTAGTGTGTTGAGTCTAGGCCTCATGAATCAGGCAAGTTTTTCCCCCTCTTCCCACAAATCAATCACCATGCTTGCGGGAAAATTACATTAAAAATAATTTTTTTTTAAAATGGTAGAAATAAATTTTATCGGAAAAGATAAAAGTATTATGCTAAAATGAACACAATGCAGGGTGAAGAGCTAAACAGGTACGGTGAGGTGTATGTGAAGAAGCATCCTCAGTTGAAAGTGAAGTTAGTGGATGGGAGTAGCTTGGCAGTTGCAGTTCTTCTAAATAGCATACCAAAGGGAACAACCCAAGTACTCCTTAGAGGCAACTTGACTAAAGTTGCTTTTGCAGTCGCCTTTGCTCTATGCCAAAAGGGCATTCAGGTACTATCCCATTCCATTTCTTACTCATTAATTAGCTAGCCACATAAACAGGCAGTGCTTAGCTCTCCAAATTGTCAACTATGTCTAACTTTCCTCTAAGGAAATTTGAAGCTCTAACTCCATTGCGTTGTTTTCAGAATCATTTTCCTCTTTTACGGTATCATAATTTTTAATTTTAATTCATTGTAGGTCACTGTATTGCGTGAGGATGAATATGAGAAGCTTGATAAGTCACTTGGCACCATATCTGAGGGTAAATTGGTTACCTCTAAGAGTTATAGCTCTTGCAAGGTAATAAAGTCTCATGCCTCTAGCCTAGTCCTTTGCAAATAAAAATAGTTGAAATGGCTAACAAGTGATGATGAATTATTGATATGTTGCAGGTATGGTTAGTGGGAGATGAGATGACCGAAGAAGAGCAAAGAAAGGCAAAGAAAGGAACACTATTTATTCCCATTTCGCAACTTCCACCAAAAAAATTGCGCAAGGACTGCTTCTATCACACAACACCAGCAATGCAGACTCCCACGGCCCTTGAGAATGTGGATTCTTGCGAGGTTGGCCTTGAAACTTACTTAGATGCCCCATTATCTCTCAAATTATTTAAAAGTTTTAAAAAATTTTGTTCTACTTTGTTAAAATATATGTACTAAAGAGTGACAATATGAATGCATGTAATAGAACTGGTTGCCAAGGAGAGTGATGAGCGTATGGCGCATAGCTGGGATACTGCATGCTCTGGAAGGATGGAAAGAGCACGAATGTGGTTACACCATGTCTAACATTGACAAAGTTTGGGAAGCATGTCTCAAGCATGGATTTCAGCCTCTGAAGGTCCCAACTCAATCAAAGTCCTAGAAGATATTTGGCGATTTATCTAATTAATCTACTTGATATCTATGTTTTCTATGTATATGCATTTACCTAAATAACATTATCCTTATCCTGGATTCATCATGTGACTCTATCGGGTCATAGGTTGCTCTCAGAGTTAAACTATATACTATATATTATACTCTTTAAAATTTTAGGCTGTTTGTGGATTGTTGATTGTATAATTGCTTTCTTTGATTATGTTGATTTTGTTGGCCTTCCAACACGAATACTCGCCACAACAATACCTTGATTAATCTATATAAATATGATGTTTTAGGCCCTTAACGGGCTGATATAGTCCAATAGGGACAGGTATAAATTTGATGCTAAAATCGATTTATTTATTTTATATAATATTGGAGTGGAAGATGAGAGTTATACAATTTGAATTTATGTCAAATAAGCATATGATAATTGTTCTATAAAAGTGAAAAAAAAATCATCTTTAGTATTAACATTACTGCTCCCGAGGTTTAAAAAAACACTTATTGACATTCCAAGGTTCCCTTCAATAAAAGACACACAAAAAGTGTTATCATCCTTAAAAAAATTAGCTCACTGATTTCAAATAGAAATATAACTTTATACAGCATTGGAAAAGATCTTTTATCGCATGTTATAGTCGAAAACTCGAAACTGTATACTACATAAGAAACACAAGGAAAATTTACGTTACATTGGATACGCTGCCAATAAACTACATGCTTTACATTGTAGCCGAAAACAGTACAGGCCCAGATTTCCTCCTCGGCTTCGAAGTTGTGCAGCTGTATCAGATGGAGCCTTGCAGGTTACAATCAGTCAAACATATTTGGACCGTTCAGCTTAAGACCAAGTGTGGGCTATCTTTTTGTTTGAAATGGAAGTAGGGTTGTCATTGAACAAAAAAGAAAAAAACGAAAGGTAGAGCTATCGAAAGAAATCAATCCTTCGGAGGTGGAGATGAAATTAATTGTTTGAATCGAATCGGATCGGTTAAGTGGACTAAAAATTGATTGGGTTATCGGTTCAATTAGAGAGATTAGACCGATTGACCGTGAATCGGTACGGACCGCCAATTAAATCGAGTCATAAAAATCGATTGAATAGACGATTGAATTGATTCTCTTTTTATTTTTATTTTATATTTATGAATTTTTAATGATTTATTTAGTTAAACTAGGTAAACCGATTGAATCAAAAATTGATGATTTGATCGATTTAACTATCGATCTGATTTTGAAAACATTGAGGAGAACAAATACCACACCTATTTGAAAAATATTGCAGTGGCAATTTGCCATTACTCCACCTTCGTATGGTATAAAAAAATAAGGCGATAAATTTTAAAATTAGAAGTAAACTTTGATTCAATGTATAATTTGATATTTAAACTTTGATTTGGTGCAATTTAACATATTAAATTTTAGTTGCAGTTTAAATGTATACATGAAACTTTGATTTTGGTTTTATTTTAAAAATTTAAAGAAATAAGTACATCAATTTATTTTTATATTAGATAAATATAATTATTTACATATGCAACATGTAAACTTAAAATGACATTATATCAATAATTCTATCACTAATTTGTGAAAAGTTGAATCAAATCAAGGTTTTATGTATAAAACTGCACAAACCAAAGTGCATGTATAATATTGCATTTTAGATCAAAGTTCATGTGTAGTTTTGAGATTTATCTCATAAATAAAATATGGGTTGGGCTTTTGTTATATCATTTATACACAAATGAGACAAATATACATATATAGATAAAGACTCGTGGGAAGATGATAGGTGCTAAAAGTAACATGTTTTAGTCTAATTCTTAATACATTTTTCTTGATTATTCGATGTTAATGGTGAATTTTATGTTCATAATCCTTTAAATTCATGTTTTTATACTTAGGAGAGCATTCAGGAGTAAAAGGAGTAAAAAACGAGCAAAAACTGAAAAATCGAAGCAAGATACAGGAGCCACACGGGTTAACCCCTTCCATACGGCCGAGTGAGCCACACGGGCTGCCACATTGCCATGTGACAGGTCGTGTCAATTTCACGAATTTGGACCCTAAACTGCAAGAAAACACGATTTTTAGGTTTTTTTTTGGTAATTTTAAGACATATATATGATAAAAAAAAAGAACATAAAAGAGGGTTGTCATGGAATAATCAAGAAAACAACTCAAAAAACACCATTGAAGCCGATTTTGAAACAGATTTCCGTCGAAATTGAAGATTCCCAGTTGATTTCTTAGGAGATTATAATAAGTTTATTTTTTTCTTTCGGATATACTGTATCTTGGATATTTTTACTTTCAAACATGAACTAATTTTCTAAATATCTAGGGGAGATAAACCCTATGATGGATTCTATTATTTGATTTTTATTTTACGTAATAAATACTTGGATATTGTTTTCAATTATGTGTTCTTAATTCTTGGTTTGATGTTTCTAGATTATTGATCCATGTTTAATGTGCTGTTGTAACGTCCTAAAATTTGAGTTTTATTTCTAAGTCATGTCGTTGAACTCGTGCCTGCTTTTGTGGTTGTGTGTTCTATATGCTCACTTGAGATCTGAGGTTCAAGTCGCTTAAATTTTGGAGTTTTGTTAAGTTCCTTACTTGAACCCTTAGTTTAGAATTCTTTGTTTAAATTTAATTTGGTGACTTTTTGTGATAAGAATGAGCTTGCTGGTTTATTGGTTAAGCATCTACCTATTCTTTGATTCCATGATCAAGTCACGGTGTATGCAACAAGGATTATATTTCTGTACTCTTCTACAAAAAACTGGAATTTAAATGCTCATTCCCTTTACTGTTAACTTAGAAGTTTTTCCTTTTCTTTTTTTTTTAATTTCTTATTCTTTTCCAAAGACTTGTTTTTCTTTTTATGATTATGTTCTTAGTAAATTTTTTTTTTTGGTTCTATCCGTCTTGTACAATTGCTGCGTTGGATTGTGTCTTGCTTGTTCTGGTATGCTTTAAGGTAAGTTGCATTGTTAGTCTTTGTTGTACTGCGTTACTGTGTGTTTGGGATTGTTCCAAAATCTTGAAGATTGTTAATCTTGTTGTGCGTTGTGTTCTGGTGTGCTAGAGGAACTCAAAAGATGTCTGACGCCTCTCATTTTACTTAGGAATTGAGTGTGCACTGGGATTCCACGATAAGTAGACTCTCGTTCATTTTGTGTAGAGAGTCGAAGGTTTCGACAAAATTTAATCATCAATGCTTGTGTGTTTTGCGAATGTAATGTTGAAGTGAGTGTCTGGAACTTATTTTAGGTTTGGAATTGCAATTGAGTGCTTCTACAATGTTGGGTAATAGGTGGGTATCGAAACCTATTCCTTTTTTTGTGTTTTCCTTTGTTTAAAAACGGGGCTGTCGATGGCACATGGGCTGCCACATGGGCTTGTGTGCAGATTGTGTGGGTCACACGGCAATGTGAGAGCCTATGTGGTGAACCGTGTAACTCCATGAATTTGAATTTGGGGTCACAAGGGTACGTCACACAGGTGTGTGTTCGACCGTATGTGAGAAGTAAGGTGCAGGGGTTGCCAGATACACGGGCGTCTGTCTATGCTGTGTAACTCCCTGAGTTAATATTTACGGACAAGCCACATGAGCGTGCGTCCATGCCGTGTGATTCACTGAGTTAGGATTAGAGTCACACGAGCAAGCATCACGAGCATGTGTCCAGGCTGTGTAACTCCCTAAATTCAAATTTGGAGTCACATGGATAGGGGACACGGACGTGTATCGAGCCGTGTGCAGTATACGAGCTAGTATATGGGCGTGTGCCCAAGTCATGTGATTCATTGATTTGTTAAATAGGACACACGAGTGACCACACGGCCGTGTGCTAGGCCGTGTGGAGTGAGACAGGCCACCATTCGGGCGTGTGAGCCCAAATCACCATATTCAATAATACCGTAATTATTGTTCGGGGTGAGTGTAGAAAACCTGTAAGATGAGTATCATTGTCTTGAACTCTATGATCTACTTTATTGTGACTATAAATTGGTTTCACTTATACTCTATTATAATGGAATGTGTGATTATGTCAGCATCTGAATTATACTTGATATATTTTATCTGTTCTGCATTTGTATGGGACGAGAGTTCTGAATCGAATGAACTATTCTGCAATGAACTGGTGGTCAAACCACCAACAATATTGTCTGATTTGGGAGTAAGACTGTAAACACTACGACGTGTCACATTGACACTATGAGGTGTGTAGAGATAGACGGGTATTATATACCTATTGGTCTGTAGGGTGGGTGGAGATGGTGTGTAGCGGATGGAATAGGAAATTGCATCTGAATCTGTACTGTATGACATGTACACCTAATCGTATCTATGTTATACATGTATCTGTACTCATCTATTACATATCAGTACTGGGTGTATGGATCCATTTGAGGTTGTAGATCTGATTGAGGAAACTGAATTGTTATCTGAATAATAAATGATATCTGAGTTCTTACATATAGGCTAGTTTGTTTATGTTAAGTTCTACAATGCAGCACACTTACTACTTGAATGAATTTTAAGGAACTCTCAGGATTAAGTGGCCGGCTGACGTAGGACTCAGTCATCTATCGTAATTAAATATGTGTGTGAACATATAGTTTAATTTAGTATTTTTAAACTTCTAGGATTTAAATATGCTTCAGATATTAGATATTTTTATACCTTAACAATAATGTAAGACTCATTTTAATTACAACTGTGTTCTGGTTAGATAACGTGACATTCTAAGCTTAGCCTTCTTGTCTAGGTCGGGTTTAGGGTGTTACATTTATTAGTATCAAAACCAGGTAAATCAACACTCGAACTGTGGAATTGGGTCTCTATTTAATACAATATGTTTAAAATAAAGTATTTTATGGCATGAGCTAAATAACTAAGCCTAGTGAATGATCGTCTCTCTCGACGCCGCACGATATTCCTTCGATGTGTTATGTGTATATTGTATGCGCTGATAATCGATTCTCGTTGATTAATTACTCGCTCAATCAAAATAAGTTGTTATGCGAATATGGAATTGATCTGTGCGTTCTGACATTATAGACACTGAAAAGTATGAGTTCACGAAGAAGTTATGTAAGAGGGTGGCGTGGGCGACAAAGGCATCATAGGGGAGCTCAAATTGAGTCATCCTCTATGGGTAGTATACTCGTTTTGGAGGCCAGCGAGACCATTGGTACTCCTACCGCTAAGACAAGGTCTCAAACTGTGCCAATTGAGGACGACCCCATATCTAAGGCGATGCTGTGAGTTCTGGAGAGGGTCGCTGGGACACATACTATGATTGGAGTTTGTGGGTCGGTTACTGAACGGCTCCAATCGAACGGCACCAAGTTGTTTAGGGGCGTTACTGGAGTTGCTCCTATGGTGGTTGAGTACTGGCTCGAAGCTACCAAGCGCATCATGGATGATATTGATTGTTCACTTTTACAAAAATTGAGAGGTGTAGTATCACTCCTTCGAGACGAGGCTTCATTGGTGGTTGACAGTTGAACAGGGTACTCAGCCCGAATTGATTATGTGGGGTTACTTTAAGAGCGTCCTTCAGGGTAAGTACGTTGAGGCTAGTTACACTGAGGCTCGCATACGAGAGTTTATGAATCTGGTTTAGGGGGAGAGGCCTGTAGCTAAATTCGAGGCCGAGTTTCTGAGGTTGAGTAGGTATGCACGAGCATTGGTTGCTACTGAAGAGGACAAGTGTGTGCAGTTTGAGGATGGACTGTGATATGATCTACGTGTTTTGATAGCTCCTCAGAGAGAGTGAGTGTTTGTGGTCTTAGTTGATAAGGCCAAAATTGTGGAGGAAGTCAAGCACATTGAGTGCTAGAGAAAAGATCAAGAGAGAACTCAGAGTAAGATGAAGAAAGATTATGGTCCTTTAGGTTTTGTTTAGTACCCCAAGAAACAGGCTAGAGTCGACGAACTTTCTAGGAATGAGGTGTGTATTGCCTCTAACGTGATTCCACATTGCACTGATTGTGAGAGATGCCATCCGAGTGAGTGTTGGAGAAAGTCTAGGGCCTGTCTCCATTGTGGGCCGATGGAGCACCGTGTTTGAGATTGTCCTTGCCGACCTGATTAGGTGCCAATTTCTGCACCAGTTATGACTGCGAGTATTGTTCAGCCTCCGAAGGGAACCCTACAACCACCTAGAGGTCAAGGTATTAGTAGGGGTGGTAGTAGTTCTAGTAGGGGTCAGTGAGCATTGGACAGAGGTGCAACTCAGACTAAGGTTAGACATGTAGCATTTGTGTACGCGGCTAAACGCCATGAGGACAGGGATGATGTCGACGTTATTGCAGGCATGTTCTACGTTTATTCTATACCATACTTTGCCTTAATTGATATAGGTTCTACTTATTCTTACATAGCTAGTACTGTATCTGTGAAACTGAACATCCCTGTTGAGTGTACTGCTAGTAGGATATTTGTGTTAGTCCTCTAGGTCAATCTGTCTGGGTTAACAAGGTTTACCGACGGGTGCCGTTAGAGATTTAGGGGGTTGTATTTCTGGCTGATTTAATGGAACTACCTTTTAAGGAGTTTAACCTGGTTCTGGGGATGGATTGGCTCGTTTAACATCGAGTCAGTCTTAATTGTGGTTCTAAGAGGGTAACTTTGAGGACAGAAGAGAACTGTGAGATAGTTGTGATAGAGGAACAACGAGATTACCTTACCAATGTAATCCCTGCTCTTGGAGCTGAGAAATTGGTTCGAAAGGGGGTGCGAGGCTTACTTTGCCTTTAACTCTAACTCTGGTTCAGGTAAAACATCTGTTGACGACATTCGGACGGTCTGAGACTTTTCGGATGTTTTTCTTGACGAGTTACCTGGTGTACCATCAAACTGAGAAGTCGAGTTTGATATCAATTTGATACCTGGAACAATTCTAGTGTCGATTGAACCCTATCACATGGCATCGAATGAGCTTGCTGAGTTGAAAGCTCAACTTCAGGAGCTTCTTGACCGAGGATTTATTAGACCAAGTGTGTCCTCGTGGGGAGCACCGGTGTTGTTTGTTAAAAAGAAAGATGATATGATGAGAATGTGTATTAATTATTGTCAGCTGAATAAGTTGACTATCAAAGATAAGTATTCGCTCTTAAGAATAGATGGTTTATTTGATTAGTTCTATGGAGCTTCTGTGTTTTCCAAAATCGATTTCTATTCAGGTTACTATCAACTTAAAGTTAACGAGACATATGTGTTCAAGATTGCTTTCAGGACTCGTTATGGACATTACGAGTTCTTGGTTATGCCTTTCGGGTTAACTAATGCTCTAGTGGCATTTATGGACTTGATGAATCGGATATTTCAGGTTGATAAACTGTAAAAGTAACATATTTTAATCCCACATTTAGTATGCTTTTGGATGATTTATCCCTCGATTTATGTAAAAGGGTGCTTTTACTCCTTTCTTTTCATGTCTTATACCTAGGAAAGCACCCGAGGATAAAAAGAACGAGAAATGGGCCCAAAACGGACCAGTTCGGGCCAAGGAAGAAATTGACACGGCCTGGACTTATGCCCACACGGCCGTGCCACGCCAATCATCTAGAACACGGCCTTCTCCCGATTTACACGGCCGTGCCTCATTAAAGAAGTCCAAGCATGGCCGGGCCACAATCCACACGGGCGTGTGCCATGGCCGTGTCCCTGTCGCTAGAAGAAGCAATTTCATTCGGGAAAAGGATACTTGGAGGCAAAAAAAAACATTCCAAAGCCTATTCAAACACCCTATTGGGAATTCTACTTAAATTAGGTTACTTAGGGGCCAAGTAAGGCATCTCAAAGTCTATATAAACACCTAAGGGGGCAACTTGAAGGGGAGTTCGGTAGAAGCCGAAACAATCGAAAGCGAGGCCAAGGAGCCAAGCCGAGAAGGTTAGAGTTAGCGAATAATGCGAGGATTGCCAGTTGAATCATCCAAAGAAGCCGGAATTATACTCAAGACGGCGGAATTCTCCTTCAATCCCATCAGGGAGTTTTAGGATTTTTCTTATGTTTTGTTTTATCTTTTCTCTTGTGATGTTTTCTCTTTACATTATGAACTAAACCCCTCAGATACCTGAAGGGGGATGATACCTAGACAGATTTTATTATTTGATTTTTAAGTTATTTGATAAATTACTTAGTTTGTTCTTAATTATGTTGCTTAATCCAAATCGAAAGTGCTTAGGTGGAGGAGGAATAGACCCTGCCTAAGAGTAGATCTAACATAATTAAGCGGAGTTGATCGGGCGCCTAGAGATAGGGTTACGAGATTTTGTTGGATTAGGGTGAAACCTAATATGGGAGTCCATTGATCGATTTACTGCTTTCCTAGGGGGTTATTATAAGTGAACGAGAGTTCCACTAATTAACCTAGGATTAGACGTTATTCGTTTCGAGAGAGGGTTTAACATAGGTTAGGGAGTCTTACGGATCAAGCTAAGTAAAAGAAATCATATAATTTAAGGGTTAATTCATAAGAGAAGCCTAGGTGGATTCTTCCTAAGGGTATCGTCATAATCAACTGAGTTTTCCTTCAACGTTATTTTCCTATTTGTCCTTTTTGTTTTTGTTTCCTTAGTTTAGTCTTTGCCAATATAGTTTAAAGCAACTTCACTATATTTTTAAGGCTAAATAATAAAAAGAAAGTTAGTATTAGTACTTTTAGTTCCTTTGGGTTCGATATCCGGTCTTGCCTAAGCTATACTACTATTCGACAGGTACACTTGCCTTTAATCGTTGACATTGATCATTCTTTTATAAATATTTAAAACTCTGATTTTACAGCGATCAAGTTTTTGGCGCCGTTGCCGGGGAATTAAAATATTAAGAAAGCTCTATTTTTATGCCTTTAGCCATTTTTTTATTGCAATTTATTTTCATTATTATTTTTTAATTATTACTATTATTTTTATTTTTACTTTGCTAATTTTTCCTCTATTTTGCTTTTGGCAGATAATTTTAGTCTATAGAGAAGATGGCACTGAATAATTATCAGTGGCAAGTCATGAGGACAATTCCTACTAAAGCAGCCAGTGCCTTCGACCATGATGTGTTCACCAGGTTATCTACCCAGCTAGAGATGATGAATAAAAAGATCGATAGTTTGTGTAGTCACTCGCAGGTATATCCAGTAATGCAATATGACTCGAATCTAGGAGGTGCGGCGAATCCTGAGTACCCACCCTACGGATATGGCATGAAGAACGAACAAGTCCACTATATGGGTAACTACTCTAGACCTCAAAATAATTTTTATAATGACACTTATAATGTAGGTTGGAGGTACCATCCCAATTTCTCGTGGAATGATCAAAGTACCCAAAGACAGGAACTTTATCCAGATTTTCAACAACCATCTCACCAACAGGAAGATGAGTCGAACATTGAAGAGATGCTGACAAAATTCATGGCAACCACAGATACCCCGGTTGAAGAGAACAAGAACTGATTAGAGGAAGTTACTAAGTCAGTAAGGGAAGCCACTAAGGTAGTCGAACAACTCGCAAAGCTCATGTCAGAACAATCGCAAGGACATCTACCGAGTAACACCGAGATTAATCCAAAAGAGCAAATTCAAGCCATAGCAGCTCAGGAAAATGCAGAGATAGACGAATCCATCTCGCAACAAGAAAACAAGGTAGACAAAAGAAAAATAGAGGTAACGCAAGAAAAGTCGAAACCGATAATAAAAGAGTATCAACCTCGCATACCTTACCCCGAAGCATTAGAAAGAGACGATTCAGAAGAACAGTTCAGTAAGTTTATTAAACTTTTAAAGAAATTACATATCAACTTACCTCTTCTTGAAGCTCTTTCGCAGATGCCAGACTCTAGAAAATTTTTAGGGGAGCTGTTAACGAAAAAGCAAAGGATAGACGAGGAATCACATGTGGAACTCAACGCAAAGTGCTCGGCAATTCTACAGAATAGACTACCACAGAAATTAAAAGATTCAGGGAGTTTTACAATTCCATGCATAATTGGTAGTTTATCTATAGAAAATGCGTTAGCCGATTTAGGGGCAAGCATAAATGTTATGCCTTATAAACTGTTTAAACAACTAGGTCTAGGGAAACCCAAACAAACTAGGATGAGTGTTCAATTAACTGATAAAACTATCAGAATTCCTAGGGGTATAATAGAAAATGTTCTAATCAAAATTGATAAATTCGTATTCCGAGTAGACTTTGTTGTCTTAGACATGAATGAGGACAATTCGATTCCTTTAATTTTAGGAAAACTCTTTCTAACAACTGCCAGAAATAAAATTGATGTTGGTACAGGAGAACTCATTCTTCGTGTAGTGACGAATCAATCAGTCTATAAGCTTTTGACTCGGCCAGGACATCAAGTGATGAAGGTGAGAAAGTAAATTTAGTTGATAATCAAATTGTTCAACTTTCACCACAGGAAACACCACAAGGCTACAAACCTGAGTCGAATTATGGGCCCCAAGATGTACAAGCTCATAACAAAGGAATTGTTAGTGGAATCGACCCAAGGCAAGAAACTGTGGTAAATAAAGGTAAGATTGAGGTAAGCCATGATTTACCAAACCTGGTAAATAAAGAATACCAACCTCGTGCGCCCTATCCCGATGCAATAAAGAAAGACCACACAGAGGAAGAATCCGGCGAACTCACACTTCGTGAAGACGCCGAAACCATCACTCTTCAAGCTCTTGACTCAGCTAGGACATCGAGTAATAAAGTACGAACGTTAATTCTATTGATAATCATTTGGTTCAACCTTTTTTACAGGAAGTATCACAAAATCACTTAGCTGAGCTAGATCTTAGACCTAGTGCCGAAAAAGAAGAAATACCTAAGGAACAAAGCCTTAGGGTTGACAAACTAAAAGAGGAGGAAACACAAATCAAAGAGGAACAGGAACCGCACGAAGTGAAACCGAAGGAGAGCCCAAACGAGCTGATAGGAACAACAAATCACTTCAAAATAGGGGATTAGGTATTATTGAATAAGGAAGACCCTCGAATCACCAATTCAGACCTCAAGGCAAACGAAGAAATCACTTTTGAGGTACTTAATGTCTTCATATATGGCAAAGTTGAGGTAAGCAATCCTAAATTCAACAATTTTGAGGTAAAAATTACTCGACTTAAACTATATATCCATAATCGAAGTGATCGCATGAGAAATGATTTTTACCTCCTCAAACCACCATGACCATACGAATGAAAGGTAAAGTCTAGCTTAAGACTATAAACGAGCGCTTCTCGGGAGGCAACCCGAGCACTAACCCTATTTTTACATTTTTTTATTTTTTTATTTTTTATTTTTTATTCTTTTCCTTTTATTTTTCCTTTTAAGCACCTAACTTTAAACTAACCAAAGAGCAGATTTCTAGAACACACGGCCTTACACATGGGCGTGCCCGTGGCCGTGTGGAAGCCAGGGGATGAACCATGGGTGTGCCAGTAGCCGTGCACAACCAGAGAAGAATTTGTTTTCCCAACACGGGCTATGATACTAGGCCACGCCCGTGCTAACTACCCATGCGAAGTTACTGACTTGTCAAACACGGGGTACACACGCCCATGCCTCACGACCGTGTAACTTCACCGACTTGCATACCACGGGCTAAACACGCCCGTGCTACCTACCTGAGCAAAATTACTGATTTTTTGAGCACGGGCGTGTCAGCTATAACACGGCCGTGGCTACCTCACCTGAACGCACCCAACAGCTAAAAATCCCAAAACACAGGCTACATCTCTATTTAAACCTCATTCTTCCTTTTTCTAATTGTTTTCCATTATTTATTTTTGTTTTTATTTTATTTCATTTTTTTACTTTATTTTATTTTATTTTCTTCTTCTTATTCTTTATGATATTTAGATTTAGCTTAGGATACAATAAAATTAGACTGGCTGCTTCAAGGATTCAATTTCAAATGGTTCGAGACGCTTCCCCACATTCACCTTCAATCCTATCCGGTTTCTTTTCATTGACTTCATCCAAAATTTAGGAAGTTTCACTTCTCTCCCTATCTTATGATTTTATGATTATTTTGATATTATCCATCTTTGTACATTGAGGGCAATGTACATCTTAAGTGTGGGGGGGTTAATTATAGTATTATCTAAAAATCCCTGAATTATGCCTTGATCTTAAAGTAAGTTTCTCATATTACGATTTGAATGAAATTTTCTTTGATTTATGATTTCTATTGATATGTTTTAGATTAAGTCATTGATAATTGTGCATTGATAACTAAATTTGAAGAATACTAGGGAATCAAGCATGATAAGTCGAATTTTTTAAAAATTAAAATTTTAGGTTGTCAACCAGAATTTGAATGTTATCTTGAAATTTGAGATTTACAAGGTTGATGCTAAAAACACCCATAATTTTTGTGAGAATTTGAGCCTTATAGAGCATACATTCTTTTTCATGCTCACTTCTTGATTATGAGTGTGTCGACTATGAACTGTTATTCTAGAACTTGCCTTGATTATACATGTCAAGACCACAGTTATGATTTGATATACCGAGATGATAAGACACTTAGGTTTTAACCCACTTACACCACTAAAAAGCCTACCCTCATAATTAACCCTTAGTGAACCCCGTTGAGCCTAACAACTCTTTTTATTGACTTACCCGCTAATTTTAACCCAAAAACCCTTTGTATTTGTTATCACCCTTTATTTTGACTACCCTTTAATCGATATTTGATTTGAGCTAGTTACCTAAGTTTATTATTCTGGTAGTTAAATTTATCTTGTATTTAGTTTGTTCTTAAAGAAAAAAAAAAGAGTATATTCAGTATTAGTATTATGAAGAGTGAGCTTATACAAGTTAAAGTCTAATTATCAAAAGAAAAAGCTCGTATTAGTAGGATTATTATTATTTTTAGTTGATGTAATTATTATCTTAGAAATTTTTAGGTAGGCAACTTATCAATTCAATCTCGATTCTTCTAATTTCAGCCTTTATCCACACCTTTAACCCTAGCCCCGTTACAACCTTAACAAAAACCTTTTGATCTGTTTATCATTTCATTTTACAGTGGTGGAGATTCGATTTTCAGGCAAGCCTATGGATTAACTTTTCATGTTCGACTTATGAGTGCTTAATTTTGACCCTTGAACACTTTTTGAGTGATTTGAGTGAATCTTTTGTGAGGATAACAATCCTTGTCAGTTTTGAATTAAAGGTAATTATTTAGATGAAGGAAAACACCTATGTTTTCGTGCTACAAAAAATATGACCTATATTGTTTGAATCTTTAGGACTCTTTGAATTGAATTATCCATATATAAATTATCTATGAATTATGATGAGGCATTGTTGATAGAAATTGTGAATCATGGAAAGTTCGTTTTAATTGTAAGTTGAGAATTTTGCTTGAGGACAAGCAAAAGCTTAAGTGTGGGGGTATTTGATAAACCGTAAAAGTAACATATTTTAATCCCACATTTAGTATGCTTTTGGATGATTTATCCCTAGATTTATGTAAAAAAGGTGCTTTTAATCCTTTCTTTTCATGTCTTATACCCAGGAAAGCACCCGAGGATAAAAAGAACGAGAAACGGGCTAAAAACGGACCAATTCGGGCCAAGGAAGAAATTGACATGGCCTGGACTTAAGCCCACACGGCCGTGCCACGTTAATCATCTAGAACATGTCCTTCTCCCGATTTACATGGCCGTGCCTCATTAAAGAAGGCTGAGCACGGCCTGGCCATGATCCACACGGGCGTGTGCCATGGTTGTGTCCCTGTCGCTGGAAGAAGCAATTTCATTTGAGAAAAGGATACTTGGAGGCAAAGAAACACATTCCAAAGCCTATTCAAACACCCTATTGGGAATGCTACTTAAATTAGGATACTTAGGGGCCAAGTAGGGCATCTCAAAGTCTATATAAACACCCAAGGGGGCAACTTGAAAAGGAGTTTGGCAGAAGCCAAAACCATCGAAAGCGAGGCCAAGGAGCCAAGCCGAGAAGGTCAGAGTTAGGGAATAACACGAGGATAGCCAGTTGATTCATCCCAAGAAGCCGGAATTATACTCAAGACGACGGAATTCTCCTTCAATCCCATCAGGGAGTTTTAGGATTTTTCTTATGTTTTGTTTTATCTTTTCTCTTGTGATGTTTTCTCTTTATATTATAAACTAAACCCCTCAGATACCTGAAGGGGGATAAAACCTAGACAGATTTTATTATTTGATTTTTAAGTTATATGATAAATTACTTAGTTTGTTCTTAATTATGTTGCTTAATCCAAATCGAATGTGCTTAGGTGGAGGAGGAATAGACCCTGCCTAAGAGTAGATCTAACATAACTAAGTGGAGTTGATCGGGCGCCTAGAGATAGGGTTACTAGATTTTTCCAAATTAGGGTGAAACCTAATATGGGAGTCCATTGATCGATTTACTGCTTTCCTCGAGGGTGATTATAAGAGAACGAGAGTTCCACTAATTAACCTAGGATTAGACGTTATTCACTTTGAGAGAGGGTTTAACATAGGTTACGGAGTCTTACGGATTAGGCTAAGTAAAAGAAATCATATAATTTAAGGGTTAATTAATAAGAGAAGTCTAGGTGGATTCTTCCTGAGGGTATCGTCGTAATCAACTGAGTTTTCCTTCAACGTTATTTTCTTATTTGTCCTTTTTGTCTTTGTTTCCTTAGTTTAGTCTTCGCCAATATAGTTTAAAGCAACTTCACTATATTTTTAAGGCTAAATAATAAAAAGAAAGTTAGTATTAGTACTTTTAGTTCCTTTGGGTTCGATATCCGATTTTGCCTAAGCTACACTACTGTTCGACAGGTACACTTGCCTTTAATCATTGACAGAGTTTGTCTCCAGGTTTGATCATTCTTTTATAAATATTTAAAACTCTGATTTTACAGTGATCACAGCTGTATCTGGATTGATTTATAATTATTTTCATCGAAAAATTTTGATATACTCTAGGACTGAAACTGAACATGACGAGCATATTTGTATTGTACTTCAGATCTTCCGTGAGAAACAGCTTTATGCCAAATTTAGTAAGTGCGAAATCTGGTTGTTTGAGGTTGTTTTTCTGGGGCATATTGTGACCGTCGGTGGAATTCGGGTCAATCCCAAGAAAGTTGAAGCTGCAGTTGAGTGGAAACAACTGAAGAATGTATCTCGACTTCAGAGTTTCTTTGATTTAGTGGGTTATTATCGAAGGTTTGTTGAGGGGTTGTCCTTGATAGTATTTCCCTTGACTAAGTTGCTGCATAAAAATACACCGTTTGAGTGGTTTGGAAAGCATTAGTCGAGCTTTGAGAAGCAAGTTTGTTCTGACCCAAGCTTCTATTTTAGTTTAGCCCGAGCTGAGTAAAGAGTTTGTAGTTTACAGTGATGCGTTGTACGTTGGTTTAGGATGTGTACTGATGCAATATGGTAAGGTAGTAGCTTATGCCTCTCGACTGCTTAAGACGCATGAGGGAAATTACCCTATTCATGATTTCGAGTTGGCCGCAGTTGTGTTTGCTCAAAGATCTGGAGACATTATCTGTACGGTGAAATGTGTATCATTTACACCGATCACAAGAGTCTCAAATATCTGTTAACTCAGAAGGAGTTAAATCTTAGACAGCATAGATGGGTTGAGTTATTTAAGGACTACGATTGTACTATAGAGTACCATCCTGGTAAGAATGATGTGGTGGCCGACGCCCTTAGAAGGCAAACGATGTTTGATTTGCGAGTGTTATTCGCCCGATTGAACTTGTTTGACGATGGGAGTCTGCTAGCTGAGTTACAAGTTAAACCAACTTGGATTGAGCAGATTTGAGTTAAACAGTTAGATGATGAGTTTCTAACTCAACATTTATGTCAGGTTAAGTCCGGTGAAGCGTTTGAATTTCGTTTGAATAGTGACAGGGTTCTATGCTTCAAAGGTCGGGTTTGTGTGCCTAAGGACCGCGGGTTACAACAATCGATCCCGCAAGAAGCGCATAATAGCCATTACGCTATGCATCCTGGTGGGAACAAAATATACCGTGATCTTCGAGAACTATACTAGTGGCTTGGGTTGAAATAGGAAGTGACTACCTTCATTTCTCATTGTCTGACGTGTCAGAAGATTAAGGCTAAACATCAGTTACCTTCGGGGTTGCTTCAGCTGGTTAAGATTCCCCTATGGAAGCGGGAGCGTGTGACAATGAATTTTGTTAGCGGGTTGCCTCCGAACCCTACCAAGAAAGATTCGATTTGGGTCATCGTTGATAGGCTGACCAAGTCTGCCCACTTCCTTCCAGTTAGAACCGATTATTCATTACCGAAGTTAGCCAAACTTTATGTGTCTGAGATTGTGAGGTTACACGGAGTTCTAGTTTCGATTATATTAGATAGGGATCAGGGTTTTACCTCCCGAGTTTGGAAGAAATTGCATGAGGTTTTGGATGCTGGACTGGACTTCAGTACTACGTATCATCCTCAATCTGATGGACAATCTGAGTGAGTTCTTTAGATATTAGAGGATATGTTTTGGAATTATGTGATTACTTCAGAGGTAGTTGGGAGGATCACCTGCCTCTAGCCGAATTTGCGTACAACAACAGTTACTAGTCTACCATTCAGATGACACCTTACGAGGTCATGTATGGTCGTAAGTGTTGTACTCCCTTGTGTTGGACCGAGTTATGTGAACGATGGGTTTTGGGTCATGAGTTGGTCTCTAAAACTGAGAATATGGTTAAACTATTCTAGGATTGTTTGAAAACTGCTTCAGATCAACAGAAGTATATGCTAACTTAGAAAGAAGGGATATTGAGTACTCTGTGGGCAAATAGGTGTTTTTGAAGGTGTCATCGTGGAAAAAGGTCCTCCAGTTCAGACGTAAAGGCAAGTTAAGTCCGAGATTCATCGAACCTTATCGTATTTTGAAACTGGTGGGAGTGGTTACTTATCAACTTGAACTACCCTCTGAACATAGTCGAATATAAGACGTGTTTCATGTATCAATGTTACGAAAATATCATTTCGAGCCTTCTCACATAGTTCTTGTAGAGGAAATAGAGGTGAGACCTAATCTGACATTCGAGGAGGAACCGGTTCAGATTCTGGAGCGGGACATTAAAGTCATGTGAAGGAAAACTATACCTTTAGTAAAAGTTCTGTGGCAGAATCATGGTACCGATGAAGCCACTTGAGAACCTAAAGATTCGATACGCCAGCAATATCCACATCTATTTGAATCAGGTAAAAATTTTGAGGATGAAATTTTCTCTTAGAGGAAGAGAGTTTTAACGTCCCAAAATTTGAGTTTTATTTCTAAGTCTTTTCGTTGTATCTGTGCCTGGTTCTTTGGTTGTGTGTTTTGTATGCTCGCTTGAGATATGAGGTTCGAGTCCTTTAAATTTTGAAGTTTTGTTAAGTTCCTTACTTAAACCCTTAGTTTAGAATTCTATGTTTAAATTTAATTTTTTGACTTTTTGTGACAAGAATGAGCCCGCTGGTTCACTAGTTAAGCATCTGCCTATTCTCTAATTCCATGTTTGAGTCACGGTGTATGTGACAAGGATTACATTTTTGCACTCTACCGCAAAAAACTGGAATTTAAATGCTACTTCCCTTTACTATTAACTTAAGTTTTTCCTTTTCCTTTTTTATTTCTTATTCCTTTCCAAAGACTTGTTTTTCTTTTTATGATTACGCTCTTAGTAAATTTTCTTTTTGGTTCTGTCTGTCTTGTACAATTGCTGTGTCGGATTGTGTCTTGCTTGATTTGGTAGACTTTAAGGTAAGTTGCATTGTTAGTCTTTGTTGTACTGCGTTATTGTGCGATTTAGGATTTTTCTAAAATCTCGAAGATTGTGAATCTTGTTGTATGTTTTATTCTGGTACGCTAGGGGAGACTCAAGAGATGTCTAACGTCTCCTGTTTTACTTAGGAATTAAGCATGCACTGGGATTCTGCGGTAAGTAGACTCTCGCTCATTTCGTGTAGAGAGTCGAAGGTTTCGACGAAATTTGATCGTCAATGCTTGTGTGTTTTGTGAATGTAATGTTAAAGTGAGTATTTGGAACTTATTTCAGGTTTGGAATTTCAATTGAATGCTTCTACAACATTGGGTAATAGGTGGGTATCGAAACCCCTTCCTTTTTTTGTATTTTCCTCTGTCAGAAACATGGCTGTCAACAGCATACGGGTTTCCACATTGGCGTGTGTGCAGGTTGTATGGGTCAGATGACCATGTGGGAGCCCGTGTGGTGGACCATGTAACTCCTTAAATTTGAATTTAGGGGCACACGAGTACATCACACGGGCGTGTGTTTGACTGTGTGTGAGAAGTGAGGTGCAGGTGTCACATGGGCCAAACACACGGGTATGTGCTCGACCGTGTGTGAGAAGTGAGGTGCAGAGGTCACACGGGCCAGACACACAGGCATGTCCATGAGTTAAGATTTGGAGTCACACGGGCAAGCCACAGGAGCGTGTGTCCAGGTTTTGTAACTCACTGAGTTAGGAATGGAGTCACATGGGCAAGCCCCACGAGCGTGCGTCCAGGCTGCGTAACTCCCTGAATTCAAATTTAGAGTCACACGGGCAGGGGATAGAGGCGTGTGCTAAGCTATGTGCAGTACACAAGCGTGTGCCCAGGCTGTGTGACTCATTGATTTGTTAAATAGGGCACACAAGTGACCACACGACCATGTGTCAGGCTGTGTGGAGTGAGACGGGCCACTGTTTGGGCGTGTGGGCCCAAATTTCCATATTCGGCAATACTGTAATTATTGTTCGGGGCGAGTATAGATTACTTATAATATAGGTATCACTGTGTTGAACTGTATGATTTGTTGTATTGTGACTATAGACTAGTTTCGCTTATACTCTATTATACTAGAATGTGTGATAGTGTCTGCATCTGAATTATACATTGATATATGTTATCTATTCTGCATTTGTATGGGACAGGAGTTATGAATCAAAGGAAGTATTCTATAGTGAACTGGTGGTCAAACCACCAACGATATTGTCTGATTTGGCAGTGAGACTATAAATATTACGACATGTCACATCAATAGTATGAGATGTGTAGAGATGAATGGGTATTAATACCTATTGGTGTGTAGGGTGGGTGGAGATGGTGTGTAGCAGATGGAATAGGAAATTGCATCTGAATCTGTACTGTATGACATGTGCACCTAATCATATATATGTTATACGTGTATCTGTACTCATTTGTTACATATCAGTACTGAATGTATGGATCCATTTGAGGCTGTAGATCTAACTGAGGAAACTGAATTGTTATTTGAATAATCAATGATATTTGAATTGTTACTACTTGAATGAATTTCAAGGAACTCTTAGGATTAAGCGGTTGGCTGACGTGGGACTCAGTCATCTATCGAAATTAAATATGTGTGTGAACATATGGTTTAATTTAGTATTTTTAAACTTCTAGGATTTAGCTATGTTTCAGATATTGGATACTTTTATAACTTAATAATGATGTAAGACTCGTTTTAATTACGATTGTGTTTTGGTAAGATAACGTGACATAGCCTTCCTGTCTAGGTCGGGTTTAGGGTGTTATAGCTTAAATCAGGGAGGAATAGACCCTGTTTAAGAATAGATCTAGGGTAATTGAGTGGAGTTACATGCAATCCTAGAAATATGACAATATAAATCTATCAGATCGGAGTCAAATCTAAAAGGGGAATCCATAGATCAAGTTATTGTGATAATAGGAGTTTGAACTAGAAAGAAATTTTAATTAATCAACCTAAAGTCAGTTGTTCTTACTCTCGAAAGCAATATTAGCATAAATTAGAGATTTCTACAAATCAAGGTACTAAGTGAGTAAATTACGTAATTTAGATTGATAGTTACAAATAAAGTCTAGGTGAATTCTTTCTTGGGTACTGTTTCGCTTCTTGGTTATTATATGATTATTTTCCTGAATCATTCTTTGTCGTGTTCGTTAGCAATTAATTTAGTTAATTTTAGTTTGCAATCAATCAATCAAATTTATAGGTTAAATAATCGAAAGATAGTAATTATTAGTACTTTTAACCCTTGTGGGAATGATATCTTTTCTCACTGTAGCTATACTATTAATTGATAGGTGCACTTGCCTTAGTCAGATTTTTAGTTAGTTTCGTGAAAACCAAGTTTTTGGCACCGTTTCTAGGAACTAAAATATTAGGAAAACTTTATTTCTATTAATTTAGCGATTTTTATTTTTATTTTAATTGTTACATTTTTTTTATTCTTACAGTTTCTTTTAGTTTATGACTAGAGGCAACCCGTTAGAACTAATAATTTTTTACAGTGAGACTAAAAGAATTGCTCACAGAAATAATAGAGAGGTTAGAGAAGTAAGGCCAGGTCAACAGATTTTAATAGACGATCAAGAGGAAAAGGATATTACTATGGAGATAGAAGATAATCAAAATAACCAAGAACCTCCTACAATTCCTACTCCTCGAACTATGTATGTATGCTAAACCTACTTTGATTGGCGTTGAATCGAGTATCGTTAGACTGACTATTGCCGCAAACAATTTTGAGCTAAATCTGAACACAATTCAGATGGTATAGTAGTATGTTCAGTTTGATAGGTTGTAAGATGAAGATCAAAATGCTCATTTGGCTAACTTTTTAGAGATTTACGACACATTCAAGATTAATGGCGTTACTGATGATGCCATATGCTTATGGTTGTTCCTATTCTTCTTGAGGAGCAAGGCAACATAGTGGTTGAATTCACTTCCACAGGGTTCTATCACGACTTGGGATCAGATGACTGAGAAGTTTCTGTTGAAGTACATCCCACCGGCTAAAACAACTAAGTTGAGGAACGACATCTCGTCTTTTTCTCAAATTGAGTTGAAAACATTATATGATGCATGAGAGAGATATAAAGATCTTTTGAGAAGGTGCCCTAATCATGGGTTACCTTTGTGGTTACAAGTTTAAACATTTTACAATGGTTTGAATCCCTCGACTAGGCAATTAATTGATGCAACAACTGGCGGAACATTAAATAATAAAACACCTGAGGTAGCTTAAGAGTTTATTGAGGAGATAACACTGAATAACTATCAATGGAAAGTCATGAGAACAAAAAAGATTAAAGCAGTCAGTGTTTGTAATATAGATACAGTTGCTATGTTGGCAAGTCAGGTGGAAGCACTAAGTAAATAGATTGATGGTTTAAGTTGCAATAACACGATGAATCTGATAATGCAATATGATGCAATTGGACTGAGGATAATCAATCTGGAATGTTTGCCCTTTGGTTCCAACATAGAGCATGAGCAAGTCAACTTTATGGGTAATAATTCTAGACTTCAAAATAACACTTATAGCAATAGCTACAATTTAATATGAATGAATCATCCAAATTTCTCTTGGGGTGGTCAAGGTAATTAAAGGTCACAACTCCCTTCAGGTTTTCAGTAACCTTATCAGCAAGAAAAGAAGCCAAGCCTTGAGGAGATGCTAGCTAAATTTATTTCGGCGTCTGAAACTAGATTCCAGAACACTAAGACAACTTTGAAAAATCAGTAAGCATCGATTAAAGGCTTGAAAATTAGATTGGACAGCTTGCTAAACTAGTTTCGAAGAGACATCAAGGTAGCTTACCTAGTAACACTTAAACCAACCCAAAGGAGCAAATCCACATAATCAATGTTCGAAGCATGGAAGGGTTAGTCAAGTTAGAAAAGAAGCTGGATTTAAAAGTTGTTGAGAAAAATGATAGGGTTGAGGAAAGCAAGAAAGAGCATAAGCTGGTGGTTAGAGAATACAAACAACAAATTTAATATCCGACAGCATTGAAAAAAGACCGTATAAATGAAAAATATGGTAACTTTCTTAAACTTTTGAAAAAATTGCATATTAACTTACCTTTTGTTAAAGCCCTTTCGCAGATGCCAAAGTATGAAATTTTTTTTAAAGGAGCTGTTAACAAATAAAAGGAAGTTAGATGACTTCTCAACTATGGAGCTCAATAAGGATTGCTCATCCATTCTCCAAAACAAACTACCTAATTGCAATCGTAAACCAACTAAAAATTTGACAAAGGAAAATGTACTTATCAATTAAGAGTATAACTACGATGAGCAAAGATATCATCCCCACGAAGACTAAAAGTTCTAGTAATTATCGTCTTTCTATTATTTAACCGATAAGTTGGAGTGATTAATTAAAAATAAAATTAAATAAGTTAATTAACTAAAGAACACGATAAAGAACAAATCAAAAAATAATCGAGTAAAAAACCAAGAAGCGAAACAATACCCAAGAAAGAAATCCTTAAGTTTTGTAATTATTCACCTAGTCTTCATCTGTCATTATCAATCTATGTTACGCAATTTTTCCACTTAGTATCTTGATCCGTAGAAATCTTTAAATTATGCTAATATCTCTTTTCAAGACTAAGAGCAACTGACTCTAGGTTAATTAATTGAAAATTCTTTCTAATTAAAATCCCTATTATCGCATTAACTCAATCTATAGATCCCCCTATTAGATTTAACTCTAATGGGGTAGATTTATGTTGTCCTATTTCTAGGATTGCATGCAACTCCACTCAATTATGTTAGATATACTCTTAAACAGGGTCTATTCCTCTGATTCAAGCACATCAAACATCGATTAATAATCTAGAAATACCAAACCAAAAATTAAGCACACATAATTGAGAAGAAGATCCAATTTTTTATTGCATAAAACAGAAATCAAAAGACAAAATTCATCATAGGGTTCATCTCTTCTAGGTATTTAGAAAATTTGTTCATAATTGCAAATAAAGACATCTCAAAGACAATATAACCATAAGAAATAAAGAATTCATAATAAACTTTAAAGAAATCAAAAGGAGGTCTTTAATATTGATGGAAATATGCTTCAGAGTCAGCTTTAATGATGTTTTCCGAGTTGATTTCTTGAATATTCACTAACGACTTACTCCCCCCACCTCTTATATTTGGTATATATAGGTCTTAGAATGCCTGAAAAACCTAAAAATTACTTTGTTTGCGTGTTTGGAATGTGATTCGTGAAATCCACACGGTCTGAGAAATGGTCTTGTGGCAGCCCATGTGGCTCACACGACCATGTGCCCAGCCCGTGTGGCTTCTAGAACTTGCTTCAATTTTTTTATTTTTGCTTGTTTTTCACTCTTTTTGCTCCCAAATGATCTCCTAAGTACACAAACTTGAATTTAAATGATTAGGAGCATAAAATTCACCATTTTACATCGAATAAACATCCAAAAATGCATTAAGAATGAGGCTAAAACATGTTACTTTTGACATCTATCAAATATCCCCACACTTAAGCATTTGCTTGTTCTCAAGCAAAATTTTCAACCCACATTCAAGTTAGCTTTCTCAATTTGTCATTTTGATCAACAATGCTTCAAGATAATTCGTATATAATCATGCATTGAAAATTCAACTGAAAGGGCACTAAAGACTCAAGTAGTCCAAGCTAAAAAATTTAAAGCACAAAAGCATAGGTGTCTCCCCTTATCTAAATAATTACCTTAAATTCAAGATCAACAAAAATTGACATCCTCACTAAAGATTCACTCAAAGCACTCAAAGTGTTTAAGCTTAAAATAATATGCAGTCCATAGTTGAACGAGAAATGCTAATACCATAAGCTTACTTGAAAATCAAATCTCCACCACTATAAAATAAGATGACACACTAATCAAAAGGTCTTTAAAGGGTTGTAACGGGGCTTAGGTTAAGTGTATGGAAAGGTCTAGAAAAGTCAGTTATAATCGAGATTGAATTAATAAGTTACCAAACTAGAAAAACAATCAGTTGCTGAATTAAAAGAAATATCAAACTAACTATTCAAGCTCAATCAATTTTTTTTTTCATTTTTCATTTTTTCCATTTAATTTTTTAGAGAACAAAAATAAAAGTCAGCAATCCAAATATTGAAACATAGTTAGGCAACGAACAAAATAAAATATCGAAAAAAAAAGAGTCAATAAAAAGGATGATTTTACAAGATACATATGGGTTACAGGTTAATAAAAACGGGGTAAACAAAAAAGTGTGTTAGGATCAAAGGAGTTTACTAGCGGTTAATTCAATAGATAAGCTTTTTACAAGTTAAATGGGTTAAATCCTAAGTGTCTCTATCATCTCAGTATATCAAATCAATAATGTGGTCTCAACATGCATAATCGAAACAAGTTCTAGAATAAAAAATCAAGTTGACATACTCACAACCAAAAATAAAATGAGCACGGAAAAAAAATATATGCTCTATAGGCTCAAAAGCTCACAAAAAATTATGGTTTTGATATCAAACTTGCAACTTCAAAATTTCAAGATAATAATTCAATCTAGGGAGACAACCTAAAATATTTATTTCTGAAAAATAACTTATAATGTTTGACTTTCTTGTATCTTAAAGTATAAATCAACTGATGCACAAATATCCACAAATAAATCCAAAACAAGATAAAAAAAATCCAAATTAAAAAAAATTAACTCTAATGAAGGCTATGAGAAAATTACTTAAACACAACAAATAATTTAGAGATTTTATGACAAATATACAAACAACCTCCTCACACTTGAGATGTACATTGTCCCCAATGTAGAAATAGATAGAAGCATAGAAAAAGCACAATATCCAAAGAGAGGAAGAGAATTGAAATTTCCCTGAATTTGGATGAAATTTCCAGAATAGTGAAATCGGTACATTCGCATCGCATTACATCACTAGATTCACCTACTTAGAAAAAATTAAACCATCAATTTTCTTACCAAGAGCTTCAACCTCATTTGCCAACTTAGAAACTGCATCAATATTAAAAACTTCGGTTGCCTTGATAGGTTTTACTGTCGTAACTTGCCACTGATAATTATTCAATGTCATCTCCTCAATGAATTCTGAGTTGCCTCAGGTGTTTTGTTGTTCAATGTTCCTCCAGCTGCTGTATCAATCATTTGTCTAGTTGAGGGATTCAAACCGTTGTAAAAAGTTTGAACTTGGAGCCACAAAGGTAGTCCATGGTGAGGACACCTTCTCAAAAAATCCCTAAATCTCTCTCATGTATCATAAAGAGCTTTAATATCAAATTGATCAAAAGAAGAGATGTCATTCCTCAACTTAGCTATTTTTTTCGGTGGAAAATATTTTAACAAAAAAATTTTCAGTCATTTGCACCCAAGTAAGATAAAACCTCGTGGTAATAAATTTAACCACTGTTTTGCCTTGCTCCTGAATGAGAATGGTAACAACTGTAAGCGTATGGCATCAACAGTAACGCTATTGATTTTGAAAGTGTCACAAATCTCTAGAAAGTTTGCCAAATGAGCATTCAAATCTTCATCTTATAAACCATCAAACTGAACATATTGTTGCACCATCTGAATTGTCTTCGGCTTGATCTCAAAATTGTTGCATTAACAGCTGGTCTGATAATACTCGATTCAGCCCCAATCAGAGTGGGCTTAGCATAATCATACATAGTTTGAGGGGCAAGACGTGCAGGAGGTAGCTAATTATTTTGATTATCACCTATCTACAGTAATACCCTTTTCCTCTTGATCGTCTACTATATTTTGTTTACTTTGCCTTGCTTCTCTAACCTCTCTTCGATTTCTGTGAACAACCTTGTCAATCTCACTATTAAAAATTAATGGACCAATGGGTTTCTTCTAGTCATAAACCAAAAGAACCTGCCAGAAGAAAACTCACGAAAAATTACAATGTAAAAATGAAATTAAAAGCAAAAATATTAAAATAAAAATTGGCTAAACTAATAGAAATAAAATTTTCCTAATATTTTAGTCCTCGATAATGGTGCCAAAAACTTGATTACAGATGTAAACCAACTAAAAATTCGACAAAGTCAAGTGCATCTATCAATTAATAGTATAGCTACGGTGAGCAAAGATATCATTCCCATGAAGACTAAAATTACTAGTAATTATCGTTTTTCTATTATTTAACTGATAAATTGAAGTTATTGGTTAAAACTAAAATTAATTAAAGTAATTAACTAAAGAACGCGACAAAGAACAAATTGGAAAATAATCAAGTAAAAAACCAAGAAGAAAAACAATACCCAGGAAACAATTCACCCAGTCTTCATCTGTCATTATCAATCTATATTATGCAATTTCTCCACTTAGTGTCTTGATCCGTAGAAATCCCTAAATTATGCTAATATCTCTCTTCAAGACTAAGAGCAACTGGCTCTTATTGAAATTTCTTTCTAATTAAAATGCCTATTATCGCATTATCTCGATCTATGGATCCCCCTATTAGATTTAACTCTAATCCGGTAGATTTATGTCGTCCTGTTTTTAGGATTGCATGCAACTCCATTCAATTATGCTAGATCTATCATAAACAGAGTTTATTCCGCAGATTCAAGCACATGAAACATGAATTAATAAATAATCTAGAAATACAAAACCAAAAATTAAGCACACATAATTGAGAATAAGATCCAAGTATTTATTGCGTAAAATAGAAATCAGAAGACAAAATTCAGCATAGGGTTCATCTGCCAAAGGTATTTAGAAAATTAGTTCATAATTGCAAATAAATACATCTCAAAGACAATATAACAACAAGAAATAAAGAACTCATAATAAACTTCAAAGAAATCAAAATGAGGTCTTCAATATTGATGGAAATATGCTTCAGAGTCGGATTCAATGGTGTTTTCCGAGTTGGTTTCTTGAATATTGTCTGATGGTTTACTTCCCTATTCTTATATTTGGTATATATAGGTCTTAAAATGCCCAAAATACCTAAAAATTGTGTTTCTGTACATGTTTGGAGCGCGACTCGTGAAATCTACACAGTCTGGTACATGGCCGTGTGGCAACCCATGTGGCTCACACGGCCTTGTACCCAGCCTGTGTGGGAGGGTCTAGCCGTGTGGCTATTGAAACTTGCTTTGATTTTCACTCGTTTTTTGCTTCTTTTGCTCTCAAATGCTCTCTTAAGTATAGAAACATGATTTTAAAGGATTAGGAGCATAAAATTTACCATTTTACATCAAATAAACATCCAAAAACTTATTAAGAATAAGGCTAAAACATGTTACTTTTGGCATTTATCACTACCCACCAAGCTTAAGGATCAATGGAGTTTTACTACTCCTTTTTTTTATTGGTAGCTTAAATGTTGAAAAAGCTTTGGCTGGTTTGGGGGCTAGTATAAATGTTATGCCTTATAAAATGTTGAAATAACTTGGTCTTGGGGAACCAAAATCCACTAGGATTAGTATTCAATTAGCTAACAGATCAATTAGGTATCCTAGGGGTATTATTGTGGATGTAATTGTGAAAGTAAATAAATTTATATTCCCTGTTAATTTCATTATATTAGACATAGATAAGGCTATTAAAGTCCCAATTATCTTAGGTCGACCCTTTTTAGCCACTACTAGAACTGTTATTGATATGGGTAATTGTGAACTTGTGCTAAGTGTAGGCGATGAAAAAGTTACTCTTCAAGCACATGATTTTGTTAGAGTTCCTAGTGAGCAAGATGATACTCATTATTCTATTAATGTTAGTAATCATATGACTCGACATTCTTTGCAGGGAATCACTAATGAGTACGTGTTCAAATAATAACCATTTCAAGGTGATAGAAATTGAGGGACAAGTGAAGAGCGAATGGTGAAGCTCGATGAATTAGATGAATGACGAACAAAGGCTAATGAGAACCCAAGAACAGTAGAAGAAATAACTAAGCAATGCCATACTGTGCATGTAAAGAGGACGAACCAATTCAAAGTTGGGGACAAAGTACTGCTAGACATTTCAGATCCAAGAATATTTTCTTCAGAGCTTAAGTCAAGAGGGTCGGGCCCATTTGTGGTACAAAACGTATTCCCATACGGAACCATTAAGGTATCACACCTTGATTTCAACACATTCAAGGTAAACAATCATTGCCTCAAACTTTGTTTAAGTGGTAATACTGATAACGAGAGAAAGGAGCTCCGGCTCCAGGATTCGCCTTAACCGTTAGCTTGAAAAGGGTAGTCAAACTTAGACTTTAAATAAGCGCTCCTCGAGAGGCAACCGAATGTGCTATTTTATTTTATTTTAATTATGTTGCGTACCTTGTACACTTACTTTTTTATTATTACTTAACAAAATTGAAAAGAAATTCAAAAAAAAAAAAGTGATCCACACGGCCATGTGTGACACACGGGTGTGTCACAGGCCATGTGAACACTGGAACTAATTTTTCAAAATTATTTTTGTACCATACATTTTGAGCTGAGTTACACAATCTCCAGACATGGCTGTGTAAGACACATGGCCTGTCACACACGGCCTCACACACAGGTGTGGGAGAAGTGAACAAGCACCCCACATGGGCGTGTCACAGGCTGTGTGAACACTAAAGCAAAATTTTAAAATTTTCTAATAGGCCGCATGGCCTTAGAGAGATACATGGCCTGGCGAATGGCTCACATGGTCTGGCACATGTCCATGTACCATTTTTTTCCCTTTAAAGCTAGGTTATTTTATTTTATTTTATTCTCTTCTTTTGTTTATTTTTCCTTCTTTTGTTTCCTTCCTACCCTAACCAAAGTGATTTCATTTAGTTTTATTTTTTATTTTTACTTTTATTTTTTTGATTTATATGTTTTATTTTATTTTTATTCTGCATTTTTTTATTTTGTCGGTTGTTTTTTTCTAGTTGTTACCTCTTTATCTTATTTAGTTTTCTCTATTTCTTATTAGTTTTCTCTGAAACATGTACTTCATTTAGAATCTCTTACGATTCGAGATTTCACTATTTCAATGAATTCTTCCAAATTCATGACAGTTTCAGTTATCTCCCTCTCTTATGATATTTTGCTTATTCTATTTATATCTGTTTGTACATTGAGGACAATGTACACTTTAAGTGTGGGGAGAATTTTATATGCTTATGCTCAATGGTCCCTGAATTGTTGTTTGTGTTAAAGTAATTCTCTAACCCCTACCATTAAAGTTATTTTTTTTAATTTGGAGTTTTTATTGATTCTATTTTGGAATTAATTTGTGGATTTTTGTGCATTGTGTGATTTATACTTTAAGACATGAGGGAGTCAAGCATGATAAGCTATTTTTCAAATTTTATTATTTTCGGTTGTTGCCCTAAACTGAAGAATTATGTTGAATTTTAAATTTGTAAGTTTGACATCAAAACCATAATTTTTTGTGATCTTTTGAGCCTATAGAGCATTTTTTTCAAGCTCATTTTATTTTTGGTTGTGTGTATGTTCACTTGATTTATTATTCTAGAACTTGCTTTGTTTATACATGTCGAGACCACACTATTGATTTGATATACTGAGATGATAAAGGCACTTAGAATTTAACCGGTTTAACATATAATATCTTACCTGTTGTATTATCCCCTAGTAAACCCAGTTGATCCTAACATTTTTTTTTGAACAACCATTGATGTTAACTCGTAACCCATATTTATGTTATAAAATTATCCTCTTTATTGACTTCCTTTTTGTCAATATTTAATTTGGTTAGTTGTCTGACTATGTTTCATTATATGCACTATTGAATTTTACTTTGTTCTGAAAATAAAAAAAAGAAAAAAAGAAAAAAAATTGATTGAGCTTGAATTATTAGTCTCATATTTTGTATAAAAGCTCATATTCACTCTTTATTTCTTGTTGATGTAAATTTTTTTAATTCAGCAACTGAATTTTTCTAGTTTGGCAACTTATCAACTCAATTTTCAATTTTAACCAACTTTTCTGATCTTTTTCTATACCCTTAACCTAAGCCCCATTACAACCTTATCAAGACCTCTTAATTGGTGTGTCATCTTATTTTTATAGTGGTGGAGATTTGATTTTCAAGCAAACATATGGCAATAACATCTTGTGTTTGACTGTTGAGAGCATATAACTTGAACCTTAAACACTTTGAGTGCTTAAGTGAACCTTAGTGAGGATGTTAGTGCTTGTTAAGTTTGGATTTTAGATAATTATTGAGATAGGGGAGACATTTATGTTTTTAATGCCTCAAAATTTTCTGCTTGGATTGTTTGTGCTTTTTAGTGTCATTTTAGTTTAAATTTCCAATGCATGATTATCTGTAAATTATTTCGAGACATTATCAGTGGAAATAATAAATTGAGAGAAGTTAACTTGATTGGGGTTGAGGATTTTGCTTTAGGACAAGCAAACGCTTAAGTGTAGGGATATTTGATATGTGCTAAAAGTAACATATTTTAACCTCGTTTCTTATGCGTTTTTAGGAAATTATTTGATGTTAATGGTAAAGTTTATGCTCCTAATCCTTTAAATTCATGTTTTTTTAATAATTAGGAGAGCATTTGAGAGCAAAAGGAGTTAGAAATAAGAAAAAACCAAAAAATTAAAGCAAGGTACAGGAGTCACACGGGCTGACTTCTTCAACATGGCCTGGCCACACGGCCGTGTGAGCCACATGGACTACCACACGACAATGTGACAGGTCGTGTGAATTTCATGAATTTGGACCCTTTTTTTTGGTTTTTTCGACAATAACAAAAATAAGAAGATAAGAGAAGACCGTCATAGAATAGTCAATAAAACTACTTGAAAAACACCACTAAAGTCGATTCTGAAGTAGATTTCTGTCAAGATTGAAGATTCCCAGTTGATTTCTCAAGAGATTATAATGAGTTTCTTTATTTCTTTTAGATATATTGTATCTTGGATGTATTTACTTTCAAGATGAACCCTATGATGGATTCTACTATTTGATTTTTATTTTACACAATAAGTACTTAGATTTTGTTCTCAATTATGTGTTCTTAATTCTTGGCTTGATATTTCTAGATTATTGAGCCATGTTTGATGTGCTTAAATCAGAGGAGGAATAGACCCTATTTAAGAGTAGATCTAACATAGTTGAGTGGAGTTGCATGCAATACTAGAAATAGAACAACATAAATCTATCGGATTAGAGTCAAATCTAATAGGGGAATTCATAGATCGAGTTAATGCGATAATAGGGGTCTTAATAAGAAATAAATTTCAATTAATCAATCTAAAGTTAGTTGTTCTTACTCTTGAAAGAGATATTAGCATAAATTAGGGATTTCTACGGATCAAGATACTTGTAACGCCCTGAATTTTGGGCCTAGAAGAATTGGGCCTTGGGCTTGGGAGCACCTAAAATTTTTGAGAGCAAGAAAATGACACAATTGCATGTTAGATCTGTTGGGTGAGTGATTTTGGTAGGTTAAGAGGTTTCTATGAAGTCTTGGGTTCAAGCCATGTCATATGGAAAATTTTTATTTTTAGCATTGGAGGAACCATGACTCCTGGTTTTAAGCCTTTTAAGTAATTGTGATTAAAAAGAGACACAAAGAGAGCCTGTGGTGGAGTGGTTGTGGGGTCACAGGTGTGGGAAGGAGGACAAAGGTTCAAGTCTCACTGTATGTAAAAGGGATTTGATAAACCATAATTTCAATATATTTTAACCCCATGCTTAGCCTACTTTTGGATGAATTTAGATTGAATTTGTTGAATTCGATGCTCCTAATCTCTTAATTTCATGTTTTATACTCAGGAGAGCTTAGGGAATCGAAAAGAACGAGAAACGGGCCAAAAAGGGACAAAATGGGCCTACATGGCCTGGACCACTGCACATGGGCAAACCGCACGGCCGTGCGTGGCAAGTCGGATCAAACACGGCCTGGGTTATCTACCACGGGCGTCTCCTTGACAAAATAAGGATGAATTCTATTCGAATTAGGATACTTGTAGGCCAAGTAAAGCATCCCGAAAGCCTATATAAATACCCTAGAGGGCAACCAAAAAGGGGAGTTCGGCAGAAGGCCTCTGTCAGGAGCAAAGCCAGAGAGGGCTGAAATTAGGGAATTACTCGAAGAAAGCCAACTGATCCATATCAGAAGCTGGAATCACGCTCAAGACTGAGGATTCTCCCTTCAATTTCCTTTAGGGGGTTTAGGGTTTTTGATAAACCGTAAAAGTAACATATTTTAAGCTCACATTTAGTACGCTTTTGGATGATTTATCCCTCGATTTAGGTAAAAAGGTGCTCTTAAGCCTTTCTTTTCATGTCTTCTACCCAGGAAAGCACCCGAGGATAAAAAGAACGTAAAATGGGCCCAAAATGGAGTAAATGGGCCATATCACGAATTCGACATGGCTTGGGCCCAAGACCACACGGCCGTGACGCGCCAGTCATCAAGAACACAGCCTGATCTTGACTCACACGACCGTGTACCATGGCCGTGTCCTTGTCACTGGAAAGAGCAATTTCATTCGGGAAAGGATACTTGGAGGCAAAGAAACACATTCCAAAGCCTATTTCAACACCCAAGTATGAATTCTACTTAAATTAGGATACTTAGGGACCAAGTAAGGCATCTCAAAGCCTATATAAACACCCAAGGGGGCACTTGAAAGGGGAGTTCGGCAGAAGTCGAAACAGGGGGTCAAAAGCGAGGCCAAGGAGCCAAGCTGAGAAGGTCAGAGTTAGGGAATAACGCAAGGATAGCCAGTCGATTCATCACCAAGAAGCCGGAATTATACTCAAGACGGCGGAATTCTCCTTCAATCCCGACAGGGAGTTTTAGGATTTTTCTTATGTTTTGTTTTATCTTTTATCTTGTGATGTTTTATTTTTCTTTCATGAACTAAACCCCTCAGATACCTGAAGGGGGATGAAGCCTAGACAGATGTTTATTATTTGATAAATTACTTAGTTTGTTCTTAATTATGTTTCTTAATCAATATCGAATGTGCTTAGGTGGAGGAGGAATAGACCCTGCCTAAGAGTAGATCCAACATAATTAAGCGAAGTTGATCGGGCGTCTAGAGATAGGGTTACGAGATTTTGCCGGATTAGGGTGAAACCTAATATGGGAATCCATTGATCGATTTACTGCTTTCCTAGGGGGTTATTATAAGTGAACGAGAATTCCACTAATTAACCTAGGATTAGACGTTATTCACCTCGAGAGAGGGTTTAGCATAGGTTAAGGATTCTCATGGATCAAGCTAAGTAAAAGAAATTGTATAATTTAAGGTTAAGTAATAAAGTGAAGTTTAGGTGGATTCTTCCCGAGGGTATCATAAAAATCAACTGAGTTTTTTCCAAGTTATCCCCAATCTAGTCTTCTTGTCCTTGTTTCTTTAAGTTTAGTTATCGTTACTACCATTCTCAATCAACCTTTATCTTATTTAGGCTAAATAGTAAAGAGAAAGTGAGTATTAGTCAACTTAGTTCATTTGGGTTCGACATCCGGTCTTGCCTAAACTATACTACTGTTCGATAGGTACACTTGCCTTAACATCGTTGTCAGAGTTAGTCTTCAGGTTTGATTGTTCTTTTTATAAATATTTAAAACTCTGATTTCACAGTGATCAAGTTTTTGGCGCTATTAACGAGGAACTAAAATATTAAGAAAGCTCTATTTTTATTACTTTAGCCATTTTTATTGCAATTTATTTTCATTATTATTTTTTCTAATTTTTATTTTTACTTTGCTAATTTTTCCTCTATTTTGCTTTTGGCAGATAATTTTAGTCTATAGAGAAGATGGCACTAAATAATTATCAGTGGCAAGTCATGAGGACAATTCCTACTAAAGCAGCCAGGGCCTTTGACCACGACGTGTTCACCAGGTTATCTACCCAGCTAGAGATGATGAATAAAAAGATCGATGGTTTGTGTAGTCACTCGCAGGTATATCCAGTAATGCAATATGACTCGAATCTAGGAGGCGTGGCGAATCCTGAGTACCCACCCTACGGATATGGCATAGAGAACGAACAAGTCCACTATATGGGTAACTACTCTAGACCTTAAAATAATTTTTATAATGACACTTATAATGCAGGTTGGAAGTACCATCCCAATTTCTCGTGGAATGATCAAAGTAGCCAAAGACAGGAATTTTATCCAGATTTTCAACAACCATCTCACCAACAGGAAGAGAAGTCGAACATTGAAGAGATGCTAACAAAATTCATGGCAACCACAGATACCCCGGTTGAAGAGATCAAGAACCGATTAGAGGAAGTTACTAAGCCAGTAAGGGAAGCCACTAAGGCAGTTGAACAACTCGCAAAGATCATGTCAGAACAACCGCAAGGACATCTACCGAGTAACACCGAGATTAATCCAAAGGAGCAAATTCAAGCCATAACAGCTCAGGAAAATGCAGAGATAGACGAATCCATCTCGCAACAAGAAAACAAGGTAGACAAAAGAAAAATAGAGGTAACGCAAGAAAAGTCGAAACCGGTAATAAAGGAGTATCAACCTCGCAAACCTTACCCCGAAGCATTAGAAAGAGACGATTCAGAAGAATAGTTCGGTAAGTTTATTAAAATTTTAAAGAAATTACATATCAACTTACCTCTTCTTGAAGCTCTTTCGCAGATGCCAGACTCTAGAAAATTTTTAGGGGAGCTGTTAACGAAAAAGCAAAGGATAGACGAGGAATCACATGTGGAACTCAACGCAAAAGTGCTCTCAAGCAATTCTACTGAGAATAGACTACCACGTAAATTAAAAGATTCAGGGGAGTTTTACAATTCCATGCATAATTGGTAGTTTATTTATAGAAAATGCGTTAGCCGATTTAGGGGCAAGCATAAATGTTATGCCTTATAAACTGTTTAAACAACTAGGTCTAGGGAAACCCAAACAAACTAGGATGAGTGTTCAATTAAGTGATAAAACTATCAGAATTCCTAGGGGTATAATAGAAAATGTTCTAATCAAAATTGATAAATTCATATTCTGAGTAGACTTTGTTGTCTTAGACATGAATGAGGACAATTCGATTCCTTTAATTTTAGGAAAACCCTTTCTAACAACTGCCAGGACTAAAATTGATGTTGGTACAAGAGAACTCATTCTTCGTGTAGGTGACGAATCAATCAGTCTACGAGCTTTTGACTCGGCCAGGACATCAAGTGATGAAGGTGAGAAAGTAAATTTAGTTGATAATCAGAGTGTTCAACTTTCACCATAGGAAACACCACAAGGCTACAAACCCGAGTCGAATTATGGGCCCCAAGATGTACAAGCTCATAACAGTGAATTGTTAGTGGAATCTGACCCAAGGCAAGAAACTGTGGTAAATAAAGGTAAGATTGAGGTAAGCCATGATTTACCAAACCCGATAAATAAAGAATACCAACCTTGTGCGCCATATCCCGATGCAATAAAGAAAGACCACACAGAGGAAGAATCCGGTGAACTCACACTTCGTGAAGACGATGAAACAATCACTCTTCAAGCTCTTGACTCAGCTAGGACATCAAGTAATAAAGGTACAAACTTTAATTCTATTGATAATCATTTGGTTCAACCTTCCTTACAGGAAGCATCACGATCACTTAGCTGGGCTAGATCTTAGACCTAGTGCCGACAAAGAAGAAATACCTAAGGAACAAAGCCTTAGGGTTGACAAACTAAAAGAGGAGGAAACACAAATCAAAGAGGAAGTGAAACCGAAGGAAGACCCTCGAATCACCAATTCAGACCTCAAGGCAAATGAAGAAATCACTTTTGAGGTACTTAATGTCTTCCTATACGGCAAAATTGAGGTAAGCAATCCTAAATTCAACACTTTTGAGGTAAACATTACTCAACTTAAACTATATATCCATAACCGAAGTGATTGCATGAGAAAGGATTTTCACCTCCTCAAACCACCATGACCATACGAATGAGAGGTAAAGTCTAGCTTAAGACTATAAACGAGCCCTTCTCGGGAGGCAACCCGAGCACTAACCCCATTTTTATATTCTTTATTTTATTTTTCTTTTATTTTTCCTTTTAGCACCTAACCATAAACTAATCAAGAGAGCAGGTTTTAGACCACACGGCCTTACACACGGGCGTGTCTGTGGCCGTGTGTGGAAGGTAGGAGACAAACCACGGGCGGGCCAATAGCCATGTACGACAGAGAAGAATTTGTTTTCCTAACACGGCCTGCGATAAAAGACCACGCTCGTGCCGACTACCCGTGCGAGGTTACTGACTTGTTGAGCACGTGCAAGACACGGCCGTGCCCAATGATCGTGCAAAGTTACTAATTTACTATGCACGGGCTGAACACGCCCGTGTTACCTTGCCGTGCCCGAGCACCCTGAACGCGCCCAGAATCCAAAATCCCAAAACACGAGCTACATCTCTATTCGAATCTCATTCTTCCTTTTTCTAACTGTATTTCATTTTCTTTTATTTATTTTTGTTTTTATTTTTACTTTACTTTATTTTATTTTCTTCTTCTTATTCTTTATGATATTTAGATTTAGCTTAGGATACAATAAAATCAGACCGGCTACTTCGAGGATTAAATTTCAAATGGTTGGAAACGCTCCCCTAAGTTCACCTCCTATCCTATATGATTTTTTTTCATTGACTTCATCCAAAATTTAGGAAGTTTCACTCCTTTCCCCATCTTATGATTTTATGATTATTTTGCTATTATCCATCTTTGTACATTGAGGGCAATGTACATCTTAAGTGTGGGGGGGTTAACTATAGTATTATTTGAAAATCCCTGAATTATGCCTCGTTCTAAAGTAAGTTTCTCATATTATGATTAGAATGAAATTTCTTTGATTTATGACTTTTATTGATATGTTTTGGATTAAGTCATAGTTAATTGTGCATTGATGATTAAATTTAAAGAATACTAGAGAATCAAGTATGATAAGTCTAATTTTCAAAGATTTAAAACTTTAGGTTGTTAACCTGAATTTGAATATTACTTTGAAGTTTGAAATTTACGAGGTTGATGTCAAAGACAACCATAATTTTTGTGAGATCTTGAGTCTTATAGAGCAAATATTTTTTTTCATGCTCACTTTATTGATTATGAGTATGTCAACATTGAACTGTTATTCTAGAACTTGCCTTGATTATACATGTCAAAACCACAGTTAGGATTTGATATATGGAGATGATAAAGGCACCTAGGTTTAACCCACTTACACCACTAAAATGCTCACCCTCATAATTAACCCCTAGTGAACCCCTTCGATCCTAACAAACCCTTTTTATTGACTCACCCACTAATATTAACCCAAAACCCTTTGTATTTGTTATTACCCTTCTTTTTGACTACCCTTTAATCGAGATATGATTTGATTAGTTACCTAAAGTTGTTTTCTTTATTAGTTTGTTCTAAAAAAAACAAAGTATTTTTAGTATTAGTATGAAGAGTGAGCTTATACAAGTTAAAGTCTAATTATTAAAAAAAAAAGAGAAAAAAAAGCTCGTATTAGTAGGATTATTAATATTTTCAGTTGATGTAATTATTATCTTAGAAATTTTTAGATAGGTAACTTATCAATTCAATCTCGATTCTAACCTTTTAATTTCAGCCTTTATCCACACCTTTAGCCCTAGCCTCGTTACAATCCTAACAAAGACCTTTTGATCTGTGTATCATCTCATTTTACAGTGGTGGAAATTTGATTTTCAGGCAAGCCTATGGGATTAACTTTTCAGGTTTGACTTATGAGTGCTTAATTTTAACCCTTAAAACACTTTTCGAGTGATTTAAGTGAATCTTTTGTGAGGATGTCAATCCTTGTAGGTTTTGAATTAAAGGTAATTATTTAGATGAAGGGAAACACCTACGTTTTCGTACTACAAATGTATAACTTATCTTGTTTGAATCTTTAGGAATCTTTGAGTTGAATTATCCATATATAAATTATCTATGAATTAGGATAAGGCATTGTTGATAGGAATTATGAATCATGGAAGGTTCGTTTTAATTGTAAGTTGAGAATTTTGCTTGAGGACAAGCAAAAGCTTAAGTGTGGGGGTATTTGATAAATCGTAAAAGTAACATATTTTAAGCTCACATTTAGTATGCTTTTGGATGATTTATCCCTCGATTTATGTAAAAAGGTGCTCTTAATCCTTTCTTTTCATGTCTTCTACCCAGGAAAGCACTTGAGGATAAAAAGAACGTAAAATGGGCCCAAAACGGAGTAAATGGGCCATATCACGAAATGGACATGGCCTGGGCCCAAGACCACACGGCCGTGCCGCGCCAGTCATCAAGAACACTGCCTGATCTCGACTCACACAGCCGTGCCTCATTAAAGAAGTCCAAGCACAGCCTGGCCACGATTCACACGGGCGTGTACCATGGCTGTGTCCCTGTCGCTGGAAAGAGCAATTTCATTCGGGAAATGATACTTGGAGACAAAGAAACACATTTCACAGCCTATTACACACCCTAATTAAATTAGGATACTTAAGGACCAAGTAAGGAATCTCAAAGCCTATATAAACACCCAAGGGGGCAACTTGAAAGGGGAGTTCGGCAGAAGCCGAAACAGGGGGTCGAAAGCGAGGCTAAGGAGCCAAGCCGAGAAGGTCAGAGTTAGGGAATAACGCGAGGATAGCCAGTCGATTCATCACCAAGAAGCCGGAATTAGGGAGTTTTAGGATTTTTCTTATGTTTTGTTTTATCTTTTATCTTGTGATGTTTTATTTTTCTTTCATGAACTAAACCCCTTAGATACCTGAAGAGGGATGAAGCCTAGACAGATGTTTCTTATTTGATTTTTGGATTATATGATAAATTACTTAGTTTGTTCTTAATTATGCTTCTTAATCAATATTGAATGTGCTTAGGTGGAGGAGGAATAGACCCTGCCTAAGAGTAGATCCAACATAATTAAGCGGAGTTGATCGGGCGCCTAGAGATAGGGTTACGAGATTTTGCCGGATTAGGGTGCAACCTAATATGGGAATCCATTGATCGATTTACTACTTTCCTAGGGGGTTATTATAAGCGAACGAGAGTTCCACTAATTAACCTAGGATTAGACGTTATTCACCTCGAGAGAGGGTTTAGCATAGGTTAGGGAGTCTCACGGATCAAGCTAAGTAAAAGAAATCATATAATTTAAGGTTAAGTAATAAAGTGAAGTTTATGTGGATTCTTCCTGAGGGTATCATAAAAATCAACTGAGTCTTTTCCAAGTTATCCCCAATCTAGTCTTCTTGTCCTTATTTCTTTAAGTCTAGTTATCGTTACTACCATTCTCAATCAACCTTTATCTTATTTAGGCTAAATAGTAAAGAGAAAGTGAGTATTAGTCAACTTAGTTCCTTTGGGCTCGACATCCGGTCTTGCCTAAACTATACTACTGTTCGATAGGTACACTTGCCTTAACATCGTTGTCAGATTTAGTCTCCAGGTTTGATTGTTCTTTTATAAATATTTAAAACTCTGATTTCACAGCGATCAGTTTTTCTTTATGTTTTTTTATTTAATTTCTTCTGAGATGTATTCTTTTATAAACATGAACTAAACCCCTCAAATGCTTGAGGGGGATGAAACCTACGACGAATCTTGTTATTCTTTTCTGAGCTGTAGGATAAATACCTGATTTGTTCTTAATTATATGTTCTTAATTCTTGCTTTAATATTTTAGGATATTAATTCAAGTATTGATGTGCTGATTCAGAGGAGCAAAAGTCCCTGTTTAAGAGTAGATCTAGCATAATTAAGCAGAGTTAATCGCATTCCTAGAAATAGGACGACAAAAATTTTCCAGATTAGGGTCAAACCTGATATGGGAGTCCATAAATCGAGTTAATGCAACACTAGTGGTTTTAATTAGAAAGAGATTTCAATTAATCAACCTAGGGTTAGATGTTAGTAGCCTCGAAAGAGGTATTAATATAAGTTAGGGAATCCTACGGATCAAGTCAAGTGAATAAATCAACTGGTTCAAAGTTAAATAACAAGTGAAGTCTAGGTGGATTCTTCCTTAGGTATTGTCTTAATCAATTGATTTTCTCAAAAGTATTTTCCCAATTCATTCTCTGTGTTTTGGCATCCTTAGTTTAGGAATTAGTTAGATAAACATCAATCCTTTTTATTTTAGGCTAGATAATAGAAAGAAAGTCAGTACTAGTAATTTTGGTTCCCTTGGGTTCGACATTTCGGTCTTGCCACTAAGCTATACTATTGTTCAATAGGTGCGCTTGCCTCAATCGTGGTGATAGTTAGTTTCTAGGCTCGATCATTCATTATATAAATATTTAAACTCTCAGACACGATCAAGTTTTTGGCGCCGTTGCCGAGGACTAAGATATTAGGAAAACTAAGTTTTTATTACTTTAGCCATTCTTATTTTTAGTTACTAACTTTTCCTTTTCTTTGTTTCTAGCAGGTATCTCTAGTTTATGACTAGAAGAAACCTATCAGGACCCTTGATTTTTGACAGCGATATAGAAGGTACCGTTCGCAGAAACAGAAGAGAAATAAGGCAAAGCTTACAATACATAGAAGAAGAGTAAGAGGACGATACCGATACTACCGAATAGATGGTTGATAACAATCCGCTACCTCCTGTGGTTGCCGCAAACTCAGTGAATCAAAATCCTGCTCCTCGTACTATGTATGATTATGCTAAACCTAATTTTACAGGAATTGAGTCAAGTATTGTTAGACCTACTATTGCTGCAAATAATTTTGAACTGAAACCTAACACTATTCAGATGATACAACAGTTTATTCAATTTGATGGTTTGCAGGATGAGGATCCTAACACACACTTAGCAAACTTTTTGGAATTATGCGATACGTTTAAAATTAATGGCATTTCTAATGATGCCATTTGCCTTCGGTTGTTTCCCTTTTCATTGAGAAACAAAGCTAAACAGTGGTTGAATTCTCTTCCACGAGGATCAATCACTACATGGGAACAAATGACCGAAATATTTTTGTAAAAATATTTTATGCCGGATAAAATGACCAAGTTGAGGAATGATATCTCTTCTTTTGTGCAGATGGATTTAGGAACACTTTACGATGCATGGGAGAGATACAAGGATCTACTAAGGAGGTGCCCTCACCATGGGTTACCCTTGTGGCTACAGGTTCAAACCCTTTACAACGGTGTGAACCCCTCAACTAGGCAATTGATTGATTCAGCCACCGGTGGAACCCTGAAGAACAAAACACTTGAGGCTGCCTACGAATTCATTGAAGAGATGTCACTGAATAACTATCAGTGGCAAGTTACAAGGACAAGGCCAACAAAAGCCACCAGTGTTTTCAACCTCGACGCAGTAACCATGCTATCAAATCAAGTAGAGATGTTAAGTAAAAAGATTGATGGTTTGTGTGGTTCTTTGCAGGTACATCCGGTTATGCAGTGTGATTCAAATGGAAGAGGAATGAATAATACAGAATATCCACTCTACAACCCTGGCATAGAAAGCGAACAGATGAACTATATGGGTAATAATTCTAGACCTCAGAATAACCCTTATAGTAACACTTATAATCCAGGCTAGAGGAATCACCCCAACTTCTCATGGGGTGGCCAAGGAAATCAGAGACAACAACCCCTCCCAGGCTTCCAACAGCAACCCTACCCACAAGAGAAGAAGCCGAACCTTAAGGAGATGCTAACAAAATTTATCGCGGTGCTAGAAACCTGTTTCCAAAACACCGAAACAACACTCAAAAATCAAGAAGCGTCGATTCAAGGGATCAAGAACCAATTAGGACAACTTGCTAAGATCATATCTAAACGACCACAAGGTAGCTTGCCAAGTAACACTGAAACTAACCCAAAGGAGCAACTTCAAGCCATAACTGCTCACGATAGTGAAAGGTTAGATGAACCAAAATTCAGGCAAGAGAATGCGGTGGAGGAAGGTAAGGTTGAGGTAAGTCATGATAAACCAAAACCGGCAATTACAGAGTACCAACCTCGTTTGCCATACCCCAATGCGATGAAGAAAGACCATACAGATGAACAATTTGGTAAATTTATCAAACTTCTAAAGAAATTACATATTAACTTACCGTTTCTTGAAGCTCTTTCGCAGATACCAGATTCAAGGAAATTTTTAAAAGAGCTTTTAACAAACAAACGGAAGTTAGACAAGGCGTCGCATATGGAGCTAAAAGCAGTGTGCTCAGCAATTCTACAAAATAAACTACCATGAAAGTTAAAAGATCCAGGGAGTTTTACAATTCCTTATTTAATTAGTAGTTTATCTGTTGATAATGCTTTAGCTGATTTAGGGGCAAGCATAAATGTTGTACCTTATAAAATATTTAAACAACTAGGTCTAGAGAAACCCAAACAAACTAGGATGAGCATTCAATTAGTTGATAAAACTATTAGAATTCTTAGGGGTATAATCGAAGATGTACTAGTAAAAATCGATAAATCATATTCCCAGTAGACTTTGTTGTTTTAGACATGGATGAGGACAATAATATTCCTTTAATTTTAGGAAGGCCTTTTTTAGCAACTGCTAAAACTAAAATTGACGCTGGAATAAGTGAACTCGTACTTCGTGTAGGTGACGAGATGATCACTTGATAACGGGCCGTCTCGGGTTAGGAGGCGAATCGTTAATGTTGCCCGATCGTAAATTAGACAGTTTCTCGTTCAACTAACAAAAGGGATAATTTTATTGGAAATGATATCTTTGAAATGAAAAGATAGGTGATGGATTGAAATGGATACGTATTTGAAACAAGAAAGAACCTTTAGTAAAAATTAAAGACCCGAATCTTATAAGTTTCAAATTGATGGAAGGAGTTTCGAAATAAAATCGAGACCCACTATCTAGCGAGATAGGAACCAACGGTATGGTATTTCGAAATAAAATCGAGACCCACTATCTAGCGAGATAGGAACCAACGGTATAGGTAGATGAACGCCACACCCGAAAGGATGATAAGTTCAAATAAGGAAAGAACGACGCCACTAGAAAACTAGATAAGTCAATTCAAACCTCGAGAATTTAGGAGAGTGAATACTCACCAAAAGAAAATTTTCTTTCATTCAAATTCAAGTTGTGTTTCAATTGTTTATTTCATTAATCTCCCACCTGCACAATTAAATTCACAACTTTATTTCATAAATTTGGCAATAAGTTGAATTCAATTCGGCTAAAACATATTAAAATAATGTAATAACTTTAAAACACAATTAAACACATGAAATAATTAACACACATTAATAGATACATAAACTAAACTAAACAATTTTAATAAAGTCTTAAACAAGACATATTAAATTCGGCTATGACTAACACAAACACATTAAAATTTTAAAACTAGATCAACTTAAAATTTAATTAAAAACATGCAAACAAATTAATTAAAGCTTGGACAAATTAATTTAGACACCAATTTAAATTATTAGGCAAAGATTAATTTGGGTAAGAAATAATTAATTTGAGGACTCGATTTATTTAAAGCAATAAAATTTAAAAATTTGGAGTCGAGCTTCATCGACTTGAAAATTCGGTGGGTGCCCCGGGCGTGCCCGTATCATCCCCTCCCTCTTCAAGACGATTTGTCCTCGAATCGACCCATTGGTTATTCGAACAAAAACTCCTCGTTCGTCTTTCCTCAATCAAATGGGAAGGATGATAATAGCAATATCTGAAAAGAAAATTCAAGAATTAGCAAGCAATGTTTTAAACATACTTGCAACCCGAATAAAATCAACACCAAAAAAATAAATCGCATGCAGTTAGGCATAAGCACTTTATCATACAAAAGGATCAATGCCTTGTCAAAATTTTGGAACAAAAGCAGATAAGCTTCAAAGCATGCATACGATCTAATTAGATTCCACAAGACAAAATAATCATGCAAATAACACATCAATTGATAGATATAATCGTCAAAAGCAAGAAATGAAGAAAAGGCATATGGCACTTGAAATTGAACATTTAAACCTTTCTTCATATTAGCACATGAATAAAAATTATCAAACACAAAATTCTTTTTGTCTTCTTGTAAAATAAATAGGTCATAAAGAAACAAAATAAGGCATTCAAATAATTCATGATCTAAATGTTTTACAAAATGGCAATCATCATTATTAGCTTTTTCATCATCCAAAATGAACAAAAATGCTTCGACAAATGCTTCATGACACTTATCGAAAACAATTATCTTTTTGTCAAGAACCCAAACAGATAGTTCATTATCAAACAAGATAGAACAATAAGGAACATCACACTTTAAAGACTTTACAAGAACGGATTCATCAACGTGATTCTTGTCAACATCCGAAGAAAACAAAATGGGTTCATAGGTTTCAAATGTCTTACCCTTGGGTGTTGAAAGAAAGAAATCGACTTTACCGTCACAAGTTGAAAATTGAAGATCGAATTTATCTTGCTTGATCAAGATGAACTTTCTCTCCTCGGGTATGTAATGTAGTCGATGCTTAATTCGCGAATCAACATTTTTCAAACAAAATGGGAATTCCATGTACACGAATTGCATACACCGACACAAAAAATTTGCTTAAGGAACGAATAAAAATTGAAAACAAAGTTGACAAAATTCGTTACCTTATTTAAAAACCAAGTATCAAAACAATAGGAATTTCTCACGCATATTTGATGATACTTGCTTTTTCCACAAAACAAATCTAAACAAGTTCCCGGTTTAGAAAATCAATCACGTTAGACCAATAAGAATTATGTACATTCAAGATAAAGCAATCAAAACTTTTAACATATTTCAAAATATATTTACAAAAGCTCAAGGATTTCATTTTAGAAAATGAATTAATCTCGTAATATCTACAATCAATCAGATTTGGGTTGGAAGAAAAATCATCTTTATACAAAGAATTTGATGCTTCAAAATGCTTACCTTCCTTACCTTTCGACTCGGGAGGTTCAACTTTACCTTCAACTTTACCTCTTTCAATCAAAGAAGTACGTCGCCTTCCGGAGGTATTGAAGTTGTAGGTTCTTGTGCGATCGTCGAAATCGAAATGAAGAAATGTAGAAGAAACAAACTTCAAACGAGTTAGTTGAATCAAAACTCACTTCTACTTGCCCATCTCGTTTTCTTGTTTCTTTTTCACACACTTTATTGTTTTCTTCTCTCTCTTTTTTTCTTGCTCCTTTTTAATCTCTTTTTCTTTCTCTTATTTTCTCTTTCCTTTTCTCGATTTCTTTGTCTTTCTCTTCTTTTTAATTCTCTCGAGTTTATTCCATTTTCGTTTGTTTTCTCTCATAATCTTCTCTTGCCTTTCTTTTCTTTTTATTTCTTTTCTTTTTCTTTTCTTTGTTTTTATTACATGAAGTTACAAAAGAATCACAATAATAAGAATTTCTAAAAGAAGAAATATTATTTACTGGATGAATCACGATAATTGCGTCGGAAGAATACTCCGTGTAGGGTTTCTTCAATCATACGTCGAATAACTTGTGCTTTCTTGTCCATCCGTCTTGAAGAGAATCGAGCTCGCAACTTTCTTCTCTCCTTTCGAAGACCGCGTTGAGTAGGAGTCTTGGTAATAATCTCTTCTAGAATAGTCCTTGGTCGGGTATTGCCGTGCTGCTCTTAACTCCGTACTTTGAGTTGAAGAAGTTCGCCCTCGATGATAGGAAGATGGGAGATATCGTTTGCGCATCACGTCTTTCATTTCAGACCACGTTAATATTGGATACTCTCCATTTCGTTTTCGACTCTTGGTAAATTCATCCCACCAAGTCATGGCATAATCGGTGAAACTATTTTCCGCAGTCTTACTTTCTTGCTTTCCAAATAATCGTGGTACCTAAAAACCTCTTCTACTCGTATTTCCCATTCAAGGTATGCATCCGCATCGGCTTTACCTTGAAACGGTGGAATGTTTTTGTTATTCTTCTTGATGTCATTAAAACATCCTTGATCTTTAAAGCCTCGGTTTCTTCGATCGCGTCGCCTTTCACCTTGGTTGTATGATGGATCGAACCAATCGCCATCTACATCACTTCTTCCTTCGAAATTTAGAGGCATATTTGTTGCTGAAAAGAAACTATTATAACAAAGGGAAATAAACCGACAAAATTTAAAATACCTTACCACAAAATCTCACAAGTCACTCACAAAGAAATTTCGCTCACACTCGTGTTTCACTCGTTTAAGTTTTTTTTTTTTGATGAATACACTCGTGCCTTTTTCCGATATTTCTTACTCTCACAAATTCGTATTTCGTTTCCGAAAGACTTATTTGCTGCTTAAGGGTCGTCTTCAAAAATTGGTACAAGGGAAAATGATGTTATGGGGTGGAGGTCGGCTGAAAAAAAAATTGGTATTGTGGTGTTGGAGTGAAGAAGGGTGGTGAAGATCGGGAAAAGAAGTAATGAAACAAAACTTGCAAACTTTCACACTTTTTTTTTAACTCGAATTTTTTTTAAAATTTTTTTTTTTTTTACTCACCAAAAGGTATTGGGCTAGTTGATTACAGAATGAAACTTAAGCTAACACGACTAAATCAGCTTGAAGAAAGGTGTGAATCAAGCTAATTGAGCATGAAGATGGGAAGCAGTTTAATGTAGAAAAGCCAAGAGATGACCAAGATATGTTGGAGGAGGTAACAATTGCATGGAAGTCAACTATAGTTGATTCCCAACATCTTATAGAGCTAACTAACTATACAGACAAGGGCTCGTCTTAGTTAGTATACTTTGTAAAACACTGGGAATATAAGCAAGCGAATGTCGTTCGTCTTTTAAGAGAAGAACTTGACAATCTAAACAGGCTAAGGTAGGAAGAGGGTTCTTTTTTTTTTTTTTTAACTTCAAATATGCTAAATACAATGAAAATAAAATATAGCTTTTTTTTTTAGATTTTTTTTTTGAAACTTACTCGGAAAAACTCAAGACGATCAAAACGTGCCTAATTTAATTGGCTCTGATACCAGATGATAGCGGCCCGTCTCGGGTTAGGAGGCGAATCGTTAATGTTGCCCGATCGTAAATTAGACAGTTTCTCGTTCAACTAACAAAAGGGATAATTTTATTGGAAATGATATCTTTGAAATGAAAAGATAGGTGATGGATTGAAATGGATACGTATTTGAAACAAGAAAGAACCTTTAATAAAAATTAAAGACCCGAATCTTATAAGTTTCAAATTGATGGAAGGAGTTTCGAAATAAAACCGAGACCCACTATCTAGCGAGATAGGAACCAACGGTATGGTATTTCGAAATAAAACCGAGACCCACTATCTAGCGAGATAGGAACCAACGGTATAGGTAGATGAACGCCACACCCGAAAGGATGATAAGTTCAAATAAGGAAAGAACGACGCCACTAGAAAACTAGATAAGTCAATTCAAACCTCGAGAATTTAGGAGAGTGAATACTCACCAAAAGAAAATTTTCTTTCATTCAAATTCAAGTTGTGTTTCAATTGTTTATTTCATTAATCTCCCACCTGCACAATTAAATTCACAACTTTATTTCATAAATTTGGCAATAAGTTGAATTCAATTCGGCTAAAACATATTAAAATAATGTAATAACTTTAAAACACAATTAAACACATGAAATAATTAACACACATTAATAGATACATAAACTAAACTAAACAATTTTAATAAAGTCTTAAACAAGACATATTAAATTCGGCTATGACTAACACAAACACATTAAAATTTTAAAACTAGATCAACTTATAAATTCGGCTATGACTAACACAAACACATTAAAATTTTAAAACTAGATCAACTTAAAATTTAATTAAAAACATGCAAACAAATTAATTAAAGCTTGGACAAATTAATTTAGACACCAATTTAAATTATTAGGCAGCATTAATTTGGGTAAGAAATAATTAATTTGAGGACTCGATTTATTTAAAGCAATAAAATTTAAAAATTTGGAGTCGAGCTTCATCGACTTGAAATTCGGTGGGTGCCCCGGGCGTGCCCGTATCATCACTCTTCAGGCTCTTGACTCAGCTAGGACATCAAGTAATAAAGGTGAGAAATTCTACTAATGACCATTTGGTTCCACCTTCTTTACAGGAAACACCACGAAACTACACAGCTGAGCCTCATCCTAGACCTTGTGCCAACAAAGAAATAACTCATGAGGAACGAAGGCTTCAGATCGATGAACTAGATGAGTGGAAGACACATTTCAAGGAAAAAACTAGGAACACACGAAGCAGAACCAAAGCCACTCCATGGGACAAACAAATTTAAGATCGGAGATCAGGTATTGTTGAATAAAACAGACCCTCGAATCTCCACTTCAGACCTAAATACAAACGAAGAAATCCATTTTGAGGTACTGAATATCTTCCCATATGGAACAGTCGAGGTAACTAATCCTAAATTTGACACTTTTAAGGTAAACACTACTCAACTCGAACTATATAACGATCATAAAACTGATAGCAGAGGAGAGGAGTTTCAACTCCTCAAACCACCATGAATGCGCGAATGAGAGGTAAGTCTAGCTTAAGACTTTAAACGAGCGCTTCTCAGGAGGCAACCCGAACACTAACCCATTAATTTTCATATTTTTATTTTTATTTTTGTTTTTACTTTTAGCATCTAACTACAAACTAACTAAATTAAAGAAACACAATTTTCCCTACCACACGGCCTTCCAAACCATGGGCGGCGATAAAATGCCACGGCCGTGCGATATGGCCATGGTCGACACTGATTTATCAACAAGGGCGTGGTGACCACTACCCGGGCGTGGGAGAAACGAACGAAGCACAACACGACCGTGCGATACGACCGTGTGACCCAACACGCCCATGGTACACGGGCGTGGGATGCCACCAGATCCCTATTTCCTATTTAAACCCCCCTCTTTTCCTCACTTTCTCCCCAACTTCTTCTTCAATCAAACCCTTCATTTTTTCTTTAACTATTTAAACCCCCTATTTAAACCCCTATTTCTTTAACTATTATCTCCCCCCTTCATTTTTTCTTTCCCCCTTTCCCTCATTCTTTCTTTATACAACCATTCCCATTTCGAAAAATCGAAAGGACCCTAGCACAGTCTCCCCGTGCGAAACCGATCTACATGAGTTCATGTCGGCCGCTTCATTTATTCGACAAGCCAAGGACATTTGAGCCCATTTAATTTTTCTTTTTCATTTCTCTTCTCCTTTATTTTCCTTCCCTTTATCTTTCTTGTCTTTAATTTTTATTATTACATTTTGATTTCTTTGATTCAGGTTCTAAAGGCTGCTTGGGAATCACCACACCACGACCACAGACACCACGACTGTTTCTTTTCCTTGACTTCATCCAAAATTCAGGAAGTTCACTTCTCTCCTTATCTTATGATTTTATATATTGTAGATATCTATCTTTGTACATTGATGGCAATGTACATCTTAAGTGTAGGGGGTGAATTTTATTCAGAAAACTTTTTGCACTATTCCCAAATCCCTAAATTTTGTCTTTTATTTCTCATATCACTATTAGAACAAATTCTAATTGATTTATGATTTCTATTGATATGTCTTGAATTAAAACATAAGTAGTTGTGCATTGATTGTTTAAACTTGAAGGCTTTAGAGAATCAAGCATGATAAGTTGATTTTTGAAAATTTAAAATTTACTAGGTTGTTTTCTCAAGTTTAGGTATTATCTTGAAGCTTGAAGTTCACAAGGTTGACATCAAAAACCAAAATTTTTGTGAGATCTTGAGCCTTTGAGAGCATTTTCTTTGCTCACTTTTATTGTTGCTTTGAGTGAGTCAATATTGATTTGTTATTCTAGAACTTGCTTCGATTATGCATGTCGAGACTACACTTTTGATTTGATATACTGAGATGATAAAGGCACCTAGGATTTAACCCACTTACTTCCCAAAAGGCTTACCTTCATAATTAACCCCTAGTGAACCCCTTCGATCCTAATTAATTGTTTCTTGATTTACCCTTAAATTAACCCAATAATTACTCTTTTTGATTCATTAAAGAATTTTTCCTATTGTATTAACCTTTTTATCGAGATTGGATTTGAAAATTTGCCTAACTATGTTTTCCATTCCAGCTGTTAAATTCTATTGTACTTGATTTGTTCTAAAAAAAAACTTGAAAGTATATCCATTATTAGTTCTATGTTTTTATGAGCTTAAACAGTAAATTTCACATCTTTAGAAGAAGCTCGTATTATTAATGTAATTATTAAGTACTAGTCTATTTTTCTAGTTAGGTAATTTGTCAAATTTGATCTCGATTTTAACTCACTTACTTCCCAAAAGGCTTACCTTCATAATTAACCCCTACTGAACCCCTTCGATCCTAATTAATTGTTTCTTGATTTACCCTCAATATTAACCCAATAATTACTCTTTTTGATTCATTAAAGAATTTTTCCTATTGTATTAACCTTTTTATCGAGATTGGATTTGAAAATTTGCCTAACTATGTTTTCCATTCCAGCTGTTAAATTCTATTGTACTTGATTTGTTCTAAAAAAAAACTTGAAAGTATATCCATTATTAGTTCTATGTTTTTATGAGCTTTAACAGTAAATTTCACATCTTTAGAAGAAGCTCGTATTATTAATGTAATTATTAAGTATTAGTCTATTTTTCTAGTTAGGTAATTTGTCAAATTCGATCTCGATTTTAACTCTTTAATTCAGCCTTTATCCACACCTTAAACCGAAGCCACATTACAACCCTTTTTAAAGACCTTTTGATCGATGTATCATCTCAATTTATAGTGGTGGAGATTTGATTTTCATGCAAGCCTATAGTAATAACTTTTCATGTTGACTATTGAGTGCTTAAATTTATTGTCCCTTAAACACTTCGAGTGATTTGAGTGAATCCTTAGTGAGGATGTTAACTCTGTGATATTTTGAGTCAAAGGTGATTACTTAGATAAGGACTATGTTTTCATGAATAAAATGCTTAACTTGGATTGTTTGAAACTTTGATGTTCTTTTAGTTGAATTCTCAATGTATGATTACCTATGGATTATTTCGAAACATTATTGATAGGAGTTATAAGTTGAGAAGAATGAATTTTAATTGTGAGTTGAGGATTTTGCTTGAGGACAAGCAAAGGCTTAAGTGTGGGGGTATTTGATAAACCATAATTTACACATATTTTAACCCCATGCTTAGCTTGCTTTTGGATGAATTTAGATTGAATTTGTTGAATTCGATGCTCCTAATCTCTTAATTTCATGTTTTATACTCAGGAGAGCTTAGGAAATTGAAAAGAACGATAAAAGGGCCAAAAAGAGATAAATGTGCCTACATGGCCTGGACCACCACACACGGGCGGACCACACGGCCGTGTGTGGCCAGCCTGATCAAACACGGCCTAGGCTATCAACCACGGGCATGTCCCTTCCAAAATAAGGATGAATTCTATTCGGATTAGGATACTTGTGGGCTAAGTAAAGCATCCTGAAAGCCTATATAAATACCCTAGAGGGCAACCAAAAAGGGGAGTTCGCTAGAAGGCCTCTGTCAGGAGCAAAGCCAGAGAGGGCTGAAATTAGGGAATTACTCGAAGAAAGCCAGTTGATCCATCTCAGAAGCTGGAATCACGCTCAAGACTGAGGATTCTCCCTTCAATTTCCTTCAGGGGGTTTTAGGGTTTTTCTTTATGTTTTGTTATTTTTCTTCTGAGTTGTATTCTTTTGTAAACATGAACTAAACCCCTCAAATACTTGAGGGGGATGAAACCTAAGACGGATCTTGTTATTGTTTTCTAAATTGTATGATAAATACTTGATTTGTTCTTAATTATGTGTTCTTAATTCTTGCTTTAATATTTCAGGATATTGATTCAAGTATTGATGTGCTTATTCAAAGGAGCAAAAGTCCCTGTTTAAGAGTATATCTAGCATAATTAAGCGGAGTTGGTCGCACTCCTAGAAATAGGACTACGAAAATTTGCCAGATTAGGGTCAAACCTGATATGGAAGTCCATAAATCGAGTTAATGCAACACTAGGGTTTTTAATTAGGAAGAGATTTCAATTAATCAACCTAGGGTTAGACATTAGTAGCCTCGAAAGAGGTATTAATATAAATTAGGGAATCCTGTGGATCAAGTCAATTGAATAAATCGTCTAGTTCAGAGTTAAATAACAAGTGAAGTCTAGGTGGATTCTTCCTCGGGTATTGTCTTAATCAATTGATTTTCTCAAAAGTATTTTCCCAATTCAATCTCTGTGTTTTGGCATCCTTAGCTTAGGTATTAGTTAGATAAACATCAATCCCTTTTATTTTAGGCTAGATAATAGAAAGAAAGTTAGTACTAGTACTTTTGGTTCCCTTGGGTTCGCCATTTCGGTCTTGCCACTAAGCTATACTACTGTTCAGTAGGTGCGCTTGCCTCAATCATGGTGATAATTAGTTTCTAGGCTCGATCATTCATTATATAAATATTAAAACTCTCAGACACGATCAAGATTATTTATTTTACTCTTATGTGGCCAAGAGTTTGTGTTGGATTTAAACTCTGTGTTGGAGAGTTTGAATTGGTCAAGTGAGTTGTTTAAGGAGTGGATTGTGGAGAGATAAGGGGGAGAAAATCGTGGACTTTGGGTGAGAAGGTGTTGGTCGGATATTGGGTTCTTTGGGGGTGTGCATTCGGCACTTTGGGGATTCTCTTGTGGTTGTGCCGAATTAGTATAGGAGCAGTAAGGGTTTATTTTTCTCTCATTTTGTTTCGAAGGCTTTCCTCTTGAGCTATTATTTTCTCATTTTTTTGGTGCATTTTTGAACTTTCAAGTCCTTTTCTTTCCACTTTATTTCTTAAGTGTTTATTCACTTTTGCCGAGACACAGAAACCAAGTGCTAAATTCTCTCTTGAAACCTTTCTCTCTTTCTTCTCCCCTTCTTGATCTTGTTCTTCTTTTCTTGTTTCTATTCTCAAACGCTAGCCGAATTCATCTTCTTCCCCTTCTTTTCTCAGATTGACAAACCAATCTTTCTCTCCCCAACTGTTAAAATTCAATCTTGATCTTGGCACTTTTTACCTTGGCCAATTATAGCATCTCCTTGTTATTTGACTTTCATTCCCTCATTCCGTTCTATCAGTTCTCTACGTTTGTGTTGGCCGAATAGTCTTTCTCCCTCTCTCTCAATTCTTTTGGGATAGCAACTCTTTCTCTTCATCTTATTGCTTGGGCCGTCTGTTCCTTTCTTTTTAAGTAACTTTGCAATTCGAAAATTCCATAGGCCTAGTGGTTAATCTTTGGTAGCGGTGTGGCCTTCTGTCGATCGATCAAGGTAAGGATTTAGAGTTCTTTAATAAGTATGGTAACGTAAGGATTTATTGGATATTGATGCTTAATAATGGTTGTGGTACAGATAAACCACAAGGAAGTGAGATCGATTCATAAGTAAATGGCTTAAGAAGTATAAGCCGATTCAATTAAGGTAAGTATTAATCTTGGGTTCGATTTTGGTATTGGAAAGGCTTGTTAAATCTTATTAATAGAATGGCTAACCGAATATCTAAATCAAATATAGGTTCTACGCTCGTGGGCTACTGCGTGTTTCTCCATCAAGGTGTGTACACACACCACTCCAACTATATATTGGCAAATGTCGAAATGCCGAAAAGTCAAAAATACGGCAACGGCTACCATACGAGCGCACAAACGCTCGTGTGGGGAAATTCGATTCAACGATAGAGGTCACCATGAGTGTCCTTGTGCTCTTGTGTTGTTATGGGCCGATATGGGCCGTGTGGGCCCAATAGGCTCATGGGCCCTGTGCGAGTAAATTTTGTGGATGGATAGGAAATAATGAGCCAGTCGTGATAATCACATGGCCAAGGGGCAGTTTTGGGCTAAATGGACTACACGGGAGTGTGGGCCCACCTAGGCCGAGTATTGAGCTTTTGGCCCAACTACACCGTTTTGATAAAATATGTTATCTGTGTCGCTCGATGCGATTGTAGACCTTCGGAAAGGTTGTTAAATTACCAAAATACCCTCGAAGAGTAAAACTATCGAAATACCCTTGTAGGGTAGAATTACCGAAATACCCTCGAAGGGTAAAATTACTGAAATACCCCTGGAGGGTAAAATTACCGAAATATCTCTAGAGGGTAAAATGACCGTTATGCCCCTAAAAGGAAAAAATGACTAAAATGCCCCTACATGTTATAAGATTGTTATTGTATGCTATTTATGGTATGTTTGCATTCATGTGATATTATGCTGCATGGGGGATGGGATTATTGATACAGAGGAAGTTCTGATAGGATCGCATGGTCCCCTGACGACTGTGGATCCACCGATTGCTCTAAGTCGATTATGTGATTGGCAGCTCTGCTGCAACATTAGTTAATGCCGCAACCGGTGCTACATAAAGAGTGTAGGGATGGGTGGGTCGATTAAATCCCCACAGGAGTGCAGGGTTGGACAGGAGACGGAGTGCAGGGTTGGTATGGGCATTAATACATTGCATATATAGATTTTAATATTGAGATGGACGTAGGCCCAGATAAATATGATATGTGACATTTGACATGGGTTAAGGCCCAACTGAGGCTATTATGGGCTAAGGCCCAAATGCCACCGCTACTGTGTTGGGCTTGGGCCCACATTGATGACTATAATGGGCTTAGGCTCAGATTGTTGTGATGCATGTTTTTACCTATGAGGGTTGTACACACTGAGTTTTCGTAAACTCACCCTCCTTTGTTTTTAATTTTTCAGGTAATCCTTAATAAGCGATTCGACGTACTGGAGGACTCGGAGGTGGCCACACTATGAGCAGCTTTTAATTTCAGTTTTTATTTTACCTTACTAAAACCGTTTTTTTATTGGGTTGTAATAAGGCCGCTTTTAATTTCTGGTTCTTACTTGGGATATTTATCTATGATGTTTTATAATTGCTAAAAGTAGATCACGGCTTTCCTAAACAAAACTGTTTTCAAAACATCACGTTTTCGTAACTCAATTATTCTTAAATTTAGCTTCCACAGCAAATAAGGTTTTTATGATAATAGAATTTTTTATGTAAACCTTAGGAAATAATAATAAACCGACGTAACTGAGATTTTACTCAAGTTTTAATTAAGAAGGGTTTTCAATAAAAACAGGGTTTTCGAAAAATACTTCAGTGTGGCATGCTGGATTCGGGCCTAACTTCTAGGCTTTGGGGTGTTACAATACTAAGTGAATAAATTGCGTAATTTAGATTGATAGTGATAGATGAAGTCTAGGTGAAATCTTTCCTAGGTATTATTTCGCTTCTTTGTTATTATTTGATTATTTTCCTAAAGTGTTCTTTGTGTTGTTTGTTAGCAATTAATTTAGTTAATTTTAGATTTCAATCAATCATTCGAATTTATCGGTTAAATAATAGAAAGACAATAATTACTAATATTTTTAGTCTTCGTGGGAACGGTATTTTTGCTCACTGTAGCTATACTATTAAGATTTTTATTAAGTTTCGTGACACATCAGAAAAAACTGAACTTATCAAAAAACTATGGAAACACAATATGTGTTCTTTTCCCCATTAAACAGAACTTGGCAATTATGACAAACACAATAAAACAATATATCTTCAATCAACATAAAAACAATCACAATAACCACAAATAAGAAAATAAATGAGACATACTGTAACACCCCAAAACCCGGCCTAGAAGTTTTGACTGGATTTTGAAGGCCACATTGGTCACCGAAATGGCCTAGCACAAAATACCATTCAGAGTTATTAAAATTTTCCAAAACCCACTTTTGCTCGTGCTTAACAAAATTCAGCAGTGGGCTTTACTTCGGTTTTGCAAAATTAGTTTAATTGTCACTAAGATTAAATTAAAGCTAAATTAACAACTTCCTAACTTTGTAATCAAATTGGATTTAACAATTTGTTATTTTAATTGAAGTCCACAAATTGACACTTAAAACTTGAACGATTATTAAAGAAAGGAAACAGTTCAGTTGGCTAATGTCCATGCATGAAATCACTAACTCAAAGCCAAAAACCCATACCACTTTTCATATAAATTATTTACAAATCTGATTGAAAATTAATTATTATATCCTAAGAAAACTTTATTAAAACATAACCGAGATGACAAACTCCGGGACCTCTTATTTACTGTGTCTGAGTCCTAACCACGCGAGTTACCTGAAAAGGGTAAACTAAGGATGTAAGCTTTGAAGCTCAGTGTGAGTGAAGACCAAAAGTAAACATTTTAGTGTCAGTCAGTTGATCAAGCATACAACAACCATATTCCAATCATAATAAAAAATCACATCAAATTAGTGCATCGCAGTACTCTATCACCAAATAGATATTCAAATCATATTCACATGTATTATGCCTTAAAATCCCAACTATCCAACCGTTACGCACCATCTCTGCCCACCCAACACAAACCAATTAGGGTACACTAGACCCTTCCATCTGCTACACACAAATTTGGGTTATGGTGGACTTATCTAACTAATACACATGTTAAAGTCGTCATATTCCACTCGAATGTTATGCAGTCAAGCTGCCAACATTGTTGTAGATTTACTGCCAAATTAAGTTAATGCAATTTAACTGCCAAATCAAACTTCCTTCTCTTCATAACCATGTCCAAACCAAAAAAAAAAATGCAAATAAGTTAATACATACGAATATATCAAAACAAACATGCTCTTATTCAGTTTTCAATAACCCATAAACATACTCATAACCAACACAAATTAGCGGAATCAACAGTATGCATAAATTCTGATTAATACATCCAAGCATTCTTATATACCAAGTTTAGTATAACAAAGTCATATTAGCAACTTACACGAATAATAGAACTAAAACATATGTATAATATATATAAATATATCCAAACAATAATACACCCTTCACAATCATTCAACAACACTTACACTAAACCTTAAACCCAATTGCAAATACACACTGAACCTATAAGGATTTTGGCCGAAACCACATAAAAGAATCAAAGAATCGATTTAAAACTCAAAGAGACAACACTTACACTTTACCCATTTCAAAACCTTGTTGAACGAAAATGTTGAAGAACAGGCGAGACTAGAGAGACAGCACAAGATTACTAGAGCTTCAAGTATATTAACATGGAAAAAAGAAAAGGAATTAAAGAACAAGGAAGATGGTGGGAAAAAAATACATTAGCAAAAAGAGTCTAAAAACAAAAATTGGAAGAGTTGGAAAAACGAAGTGACGTAAGAGAAAGTGAAGAAAATGTGAGATACTTTTGGGGATTATTTTCCAAAATAAGAGTTCCACTAAATCCCAAACTAAACCCCTATCAGATTCACCAGAATTCAAATTCAACTAAATTCAACCATGTGGCTAGCACAATAGAGAATAGCAACAATATTTGTCGATTGCTAACGCAGGGATTCAAACACAAGACCGAATGGTAAGCTGAAGCCTTACCACTGGACCAACAAGCTCATTCTTGTCTCCAAAATGTAAGGAAAAACTTAAAAGTCCACCTGTAACCACTGGCTCAACTTGCAAATCTTGATTCTTCTAACCCTCACTTTCGGGATGTGACACATACAATTTTTATGTGGAAACATTTTACTATGGGACTTGAGAGGCCACTCAAAAGATCCACTATATTCAAAAATCTTGCTACAACAATACAATATGAAAACACTAAAAAGAGCTATAACTCCAACAAGGCCATCAAGAAGTAATTTCAAGCAAATACAAGAAAAAAGAAGTTGAGAATATTTCCAAAAAGACATGGCTGACTTTGACATTGAAATTCTAAAGCTACAAAACCCAAATAAAAAATTCAATTGTACACATTCAAGATATTTAAGTTTACTAGCTGTGCCTAAAAATCAACTCAAACATACCACAAATGTGTTGGATCTAATGCCTTAAATGTAGTATTTCCGTTTATGTACATTTGTATTGTAACAACCCGATTTTCAGTTGTGTTGGAAAGCTGTGGTTCTGGAACCCTATTTCTGATGAGCGAGTCCATAAATATTATTGTTTAATACTTACGAGTTTATTTTGAATTATATTGAATTTTGGTTTAGAAGATTTTATTTAATGGATAATTAATTAAGGTACAAGTGTATTGATCCTAAGGTCAGTAGTGTCGGAAAGTGAGGCATCGGAACCTTGTTTCCATAAACTGTACCTGTAAATATTGTTATTAAACATTTACGGAGTTGTTATATAGGTGAATTGAATTCTAAATAGGTAATTTTACCGAATAAGCGACTAATCAAGATATAAGGACAAAATCATAAAAGTTGCAAAAATTAACTCCTTGAGATTTTAAATTTCTTAAAGACTTATAAGATAATTAAACTAAAGTTTGGAATGATAAATATACCATATCAAAACACGGTGGACGGTTAAGTATGGTTTTTCTTTTATAAATTTAAATGGTGTTAAAATTATAATTTAATAAATGTATAATACATAGTTGTAACACATAAATTTGAGTATTAAGTTATTAAGTATGTTCATACCTAAATTAATCGGGAAAAAAATCAAGAAAAAATTGTGGTTGATAGGTGAATTTTGACCTACGCAGTTTCCAACTGTCCTTGTAGAACTTGTTTAAGTTTTTTAATAGTTAAATTTTTAATTTGGAACAAGACGGATTTTGGTTTGATTTTTATTTTACTATGTATCATAAGCATAGTTAGTGGAAATCTTTGGACCTCATGACCGGCCATCTAATGTTAGTGAATAGAATTATAGTGCCTCATTGAAATTGAACCAAACACATATAGAGATGGTGGCCTTAATGATTGCATATGTTTGGAAACATCATGATGGCTGAGGTGTGTGCATGTGCTTGTGCTTCCATTGGGTGGCGGTGAATTAGGAGAGAGGGGAAGGAATAATAATAATAATAACGGCTGATAATTTTCTTTCTTCTTTCATAAAAATTTCCATGGCTTCCGAAGAAAGGGGGAACTGTTTTCGGTGGCCGATTGCAATGTTGTGGAGGCCATAGTTTACTTGCTGAACATACATAGATTTTCTTGTCAACCCACGATGAACTCCCTAAATTTCTTGGCCATAATAAATTTTAGTGAGTTTTTCTTGTTAATAGAAAAGCTAAGCTTGGCTGAATGTCAAGGGAGGGTGAACGAAAATTTATTTTCTTCTGATGCAATACATGCGGTTGTTAGGTGGATTTCTCCTCTGCATGTAAGGTGTTTTGTGATGTTCTTATTTTTTGAAATTAAAATTGATTGTGTAGCTAAAGAGGGGGAAATAACAACGGTAGAAAAGGGAAGGATGGAGTCGATTAGTTAGCCACCAACTTGAAGAATTTTTTGTGAGTTTTTCAAAGGAAACTTTATAAATTCTCATGTTTAAATTCTAATGTTTGCATGCAGGTAAGTTACGGTTATAGGGGTTGATAAATCGAGTTTAGTAGCTAAAATATTATTTTATTCTTACTAAGTTGAAGTAAAAATTTGACAATTAAATGCTTAAATGACTGTCGAAAACTGCAGTTTGAAAACTTGTTGTTCCATCATGTAAATGTGCTGTAATGTGTGGAAAAATCTGCTGCATGTTTGAAATAAAAGATAACAGTAGTTGTTAAATATTAGATTTGGTTCCTAACAGAATGTGTTAAATTCATTGTTCAAAGGGCTGTAAATTGGTGTTAATTAAGCTGTCCGGATGGGCCTCTGAATTTTATGTTATTAAAAGCTGATTTAATGTTTTGTAATGTTGAAGATTTGTTGTTGTCCAAAGAATAATTTAAATCTGTACAAAACTGAACATTTGTAATAGGTTACAGTCGAATTGCATGCTGGAAATTCAACATTATTTATTAAGGAAAATTTGGTTGACGTTATTTAAACTTGGCTGCTGTCCGTAAGGGATATTTGCGGTCTCGAATTTGGAAATTCAACATTATTTATTCTCTTGTTTTAAATGTTATGAACTGCTGTCTTAAATGAAGGAAAATTTGGTTTTCGTTATTTAAACTTGGCTGCTGTCCGTAAGGGATGTTTGCGGTCTCGAATGTTGGAAATTGCTACATTTAAGTTTCTACAACTTTTAATTTTGTAACCGTCTAACCCAACCTAAATGATATAATTTTGTAACCGTCTAACTCAATCTAGATGATACAGCCAGATAGTGAAGACTATATTAGTCACCGAAATAACTAATTAACCCTACTACTCTGACTCACTTTGGAAAAACAACGGTTGCACTTGAGTTTGTTTGGAAATACATTTATTACGTTGTTTATTCTTAGGTCTCGTTGTTTTTATTGACAGTGACATTTTTAGAAACCCATTGTTTGTTGCTTTATTTTGTAAAATTTAGTTATATTTTTATGCAACCAAGAAACAAAACACAGATCCATAATGCATAAAAACTTATAGAAAACCCAAATCCAAATCCATTTCCAATGTGTTGAATAATGCATGCATAAAATTCAAATCCAAAAACCACTAATCACAGTCCAAAATAAGACTTTACAGTCCAAAAATCACATAAAAACTTATAGAAAAATTATTTAAAGTAAAAATAATATGAATTCCATGATATATCTGCATGCCGGGTCCGATCCTAGTCTCAATTATTACATGAGAAGTTAAGACTATGGGGTGAGCATAAAGTAGCTCAGTGTAAGTCAATAACAATATAAACAATCCACAATTTCATTACAATACGATACATGACATATTTCAATAACGAATGAGTATGTCATGAGTATGATGTAGAGTAAAAAGGTTCCTACCCATCTATTTGCTACACACCACGAGTTCCTCAAAATCCGTTTGCCTAGCACCAAACAATGTAATGTGATCCGGCTCGGTGATGTAGAGTCGAGTCACTTAAGTTGCCTGGTTGTCGACGAGAAGTGTCGTTCATGTTGTTGGGAAGGGGTATTTTGGCTAAGTAAAGCGGAAGTTGACAAAGAATTAAAGGTAAGTTATATGTGAATAAGATAGGTTCGGTTTAACAAGAAAATAAAGATAGGTAAATTTTGGATAATGGTTGGAATAGAAAATCGAACTTAAACATCAAGAACGATTCAACACTATAATGAGTGTCACCCCGGTTCTTATATTGTTTAAGGTTGTGGGATGGTCGGTAGAAAGATAGGTGAACGTCACACCAAATGATTGGTGATTAGTTCAAAAACAAGTTCGGGTTGACGCCACTAGCAAGCTAGATAAGTCACTCGAGACTCGTACGAAATTGGAGAAGAAGTTAACCTCACAGAAACAAAGTTTCATTCAATAATTTGGCAAAAGTCCTTTTACAAATGAAATAACAAACTATTTATAGCCTAACATAAGGCTAGCTGAATGGTCAACTTAATGGCTAAGAAATTCAGCCATGAATGTTCTAAAATATTCTAGAATAAATCATTGAACACCAAGGCTAGATTCGGTTGAATGGGAGCTCCAATGGGCAGCTTCATGCTTAAGCAAATGAACTTGAAAAAGATGAATGCATAAGGAGGCCAATGGCCATGTCTAGGTTCAGCCATGCCATGAATTAGCTCACTGAATTGGCACCTCTTGGCTGAATAGTTGGGAGCAATAAAGATGGTCTTTGAACAGCCAATTGATGTGTGAATGGCCGGCCTTGAAAGGTCTCTTGTGTGTGAACATGACCAGCCGATTGGTCACAGGTGTGAACACCAAATGTGAACGGCATGATGCTGCCTTGGGGAGAGAATCGGCCAAGCTTGGGGACTTTAATTTGCTGGTGACTCTTGGCCGAATAGGTGCTTGGGGAAGCCAACAATCAACTCAACATCCATTGAAGAGAGCCATGCATGCATCGTCCCATACATTGAACCAACCATGCATAAACCTTGCTTAAATGCGCCTTCATGCATTCGGCCAACCTACAAAAAGGCATGAACCAAAATTAAGCTAGCCAAATTCGGCTGAACATAATCAAAACAAAATCTAGACACTTTAATTAAAACATAATTAAGCTAAAACAAATTTAATCTAATCAAAACACATTAAATTCGATTAGGACAAAACATAATTAAAATATGTAATAAGCTGAAATATAATTATGAGCTGTAACTAAATTAACTAATTTAATTTAAATACTTAATTTATTAAATTATTAAAGTAAATGAGCTGAAAGCAATTAAAATCAAGCTCAATGAGTTGAATTGAGCTCAAGTAAGCTGAACCAAGCTGATTGAAGTTTGGTGAGCTAAAGGTGAGCTAAATTCGACTGGCCAATGATGCATGGGACCTTTGAGGAGTTGATCCAAGCTGAGTTCATGAGTGAAGGTCGTTGTATCAAACCTCAATTTAGTAAAAGAAGCTAAGATAGCTCCAAAGAGGTGCCTAGCTCGAGTTCAGCTCATTAGAACCTCAGGCAGCTTGCTGAGCTTGCTAATGGAGCTTGGTAAGCTCTCAACCGTGCTCACATCATTCCCCCCTTCTTCAAAATGACTTGTCCTCAAGTCGAGTCATTTTTTCACGTTAAAAATCATATCCTTACTCGACTTGCTACGGACGAATGGGGTGAATGGCCTTTCAAAAACCTGTTTAGATAGATTCTCCATAATCGGCAATAAATTAGGCATATAATTCAATTCAGAAAATATGAAGAAACTATCATCAAACTGATCCAAACACGTATAACGCATACAACCATCATCAAGGAAAGTCTTACCAAACAAAAATTTCAAAAGAAATGTAGACACAATCAACTCAATTCGATTCATTGTCCAAGCAAACAAATTTCTCACCACAATTCAATAAACACATATTTTCATCACAAACAGATAAATGGGAAAATCCTTTTAATTCATGATCTCGCACAATGAGACCTTGTAATGGACGTTGGACTATTGGCTCACTAACAATTGTATCAACATCGTCATCATCCCAAAAAGATAAACTTTTATCAATCAAAGAATTGCAACTATCTTCATCAAAGTGCAATACCTTTTCGAAATGCAATTCATGATCAAAACTATCAACTCAAGTTGAGTGGAGCTGTTTAGGAATTAGAGAAAATTTACCTTTCTTACCGTTAAAGATGAAAAAATGAGGATCGGTTTTACCTTTCTCAAGTAGCACAAACTTCTCAAGTAGCGCAAACTTTCTCTCATTGGTAAGATAGTGAAGTTGAAGCTCATCACTCGGATTAACCTGAAATGAAGGAAAAACACAAAGACTTCAAGCATATTGATTAGTCAAAACTCCTTTCTCTTTTTCAATCGTCTCTCTTGTATTTTCTTATTCTTTTTCTCCACTCATGTTTTTCTCACAATTTTTGTTCTTTTCTCTCGATTTTTCTTCTTTCTTTTCTTTTGAACCTTTATTCTTTTCCTTTTCTCGCAATTGTTCCATAGAACATTTCAATCTTTGTTGATCTTCCAACACTTGTTTTAGCGATAGAGGCACCAAAGTAACGTTTTTACCAGGGTGCTTGAAGGTGTATTGGTTGGCGCATCCGTCGTGTTTGACTCTTCGGTCAAACTCCCATTGTCTTCTAAGCAGTAAGTGGCCCGCATGTATGGGCACTACATCACATAGTACCTCATCATGGTACTTTCTGATTGAGAACGAAATTAAGGCTTGTTTGGTCACCTTTAATTCGATACCTTCATTGAGCCATTGCAGCTTGTATGGACTCGGGTGTTTGATAGTCGAGAAAGCAAGTTTTTCCACCATGAGTGTACTTACGACATTTGTACAACTTCCGCTATCGATGACAACACTCAAACCTTTCCTTGGACTTGACAACGAGTATAGAACAAGTTTTCTCGTTAGGGTTCACTTACGGAGCTTTGCGTACTAAGGCTTCTTTTTACGACGAGCATCTCGCCTTAAACTGCATATTCTAACTCGTCTTCATCATCGGAGGGGTTTTCGGCTTCATCTTCGTTCTTCTCTACTTCTTCCTCCAACTTGATTTCTAAAAAACCGTAAAAGTAACATATTTTAAGCCCACATTTAATATTCTTTTAGATGATTTATCCATTGATTTGTGTAAAAAGGTGCTCTTAATCCTTTCTTTTCATGTCTTATACCCAAAAAAGCACCCGAGGATGAAAATAACACAAAATGGGCTAAAAACGAGCCAAATGAGCCAATTCACGAAATCAGCACGGCCTGGACTAAGGACCACACGGCCGTGCCGTGCCAGTCATCAAGAACACGGCCTGATCTCGACTCACACGGTCGTGCTTCATTAAAGAACTTCAAACACGGTCAGGGCTTGATTTGCACGGGCATATGACATGGCCGTGCCTCTGTCGTTAGAAAGAGCAATTTCAGTTGGAAAAGGATACTTGGGGAGAAAGAATCGCATTCCAAGAGCCTATAAATATACCCCAAGTACCACATTTGAAAAGGCGTCAAAGCTAGGCCAAGGAGCCAAGCCGAGAAGGTCAGAACTAGGGAATAACGCGAAGATAGCCAGTTGATCCATCCCAAGAAGCTGGAATTATACTCAAGACGGCGGAATTCTCCTTCAATTCCTTCAGGGAGTTCTAGGATTTTCTTATGTTTTATTTTATCTTTTCTCTTGAGATGTTTTCTTATTTAGTTATGAACTAAACACTTCAGATACCTGAAGGGGATGAAACCTAGATGGATCTTTTTATTTGATTTTTAAGTTATATGATAAATTACTTAGTTTGTTCTTAATTATGTTGCTTAATCCAAATCTAATGTGCTTAGGTGGAGGAGGAATAGACCCTGCCTAAGAGTAGATCTAACATAATTAAGCGGAGTTGATCGGGCACCTAGAGATAGGGTTAGGAGATTTTGTTGGATTAGGGTGAAACCTAATATGGGAGTCCATTGATCGATTTATTGCTTTCCTAGGGTGTTATTATAAGCGAACGAGAGTTCCACTAATTAACCTAGGATTAGACGTTATTCGCTTCGAGAGAGGGTTTAACATAGGTTAGGGAGTCTCACAGATCAAGCTAAGTAAAAGAAATCATATAATTTAGGGTTAAATAATAAGTGAAGTCTAGGTGGATTCTTCCCGAGGGTATCATCAAAATCAACTGAGTCTTTTTCAAGTTATCCCCAAATTCATCTTTTTGTCTTTGTGTCCTTAGTTTAGTCTTCGCCAATATAGTTTAAAGCAACTTCACTATATTTTTAAGGCTAAATAATAAAAAGAAAGTTAGTATTAGTACTTTTAGTTCCTTTGGGTTCGATATTCGGTCTTGCCTAAGCTATACTACTGTTCGATAGGTACACTTGCCTTTAATCGTTGTCAGAGTTAGTTCCAGGTTTGATCATTCTTTTATAAATTTTAAAACTCTGATTTACAGCGATCAAGTTTTTGGCACCGTTGCCGGGGAACTAAAATATTAAGAAAGCTCTATTTTTATTACTTTAGCCATTATTTTATTCGTAATTTATTTCTTTTGTTTTCTTAGGTTAAATTTTAATTTTTCTAATTTTAATTTTTATTTCTTTCTCTTTTCTAGGTACCTCTAGTTTATGACTAGAAGGAACCCGAGAGGACCTTTAGTATACGAAAGTGATATTGAAGCTACCGCTCGAAGGAATCGTCGGGAAACCAGGTGAACCCTAGATTACACAGAAAGAGAGGAAGAAGACAGATCCAATCCTACTGAAGGGATGGGTGAAAACAACCCACCACTACGCGATGTGGGAGATCACAATGCTCCACGTACAATGTTTGATTATGCAAAACCGCATTTAACAGGAGCAGAATCTAGTATTGTTAGGCCTGCTATATCTGTTAACAATTTTGAATTAAAGCCTAACACAATACAAATGATTCAACAGTTTGTTCAATTTGATGGTTTGCAGGATGAAGATCCAAACATGCATATAGCTAATTTTTTGGAGTTCTATGATACCTTCAAAATAAATGGCGTTTCTGATGATGCCATTCGTCTTCAGTTATTCCCTTTTTCATTGAGAAATAAAGCCAAACAATGGTTAAAATCATTACAACGAGGGTCAATCACTACATGGGATCAAATGACAGAAAAGTTTTTGATGAAATATTTCCCACCGGCCAAAATGACCAAATTACGTAACGATATCTCTTCCTTTGTGCAGATGGATTAGAGACACTATACGACGCATGGGAGAGGTTCAAAGATCTCTTGAGGAGGTGTCCACACCATGGTTTACCCCTGTGGTTGTAAGTCCAAACCTTCTACAACGGAGTAAACCCCTTAACAAGAAAACTAATAGACTCAGCCGCCGGTGGAACCCTGAACAACAAAACTCCTAAAGCAGCCTACGAGTTCATTGAGCAGATGTCGATAAACAATTATCAGTGGCAAGCTTCGAGGGCTAAACTAACGAAATCGGCAGGAGTCTTCAACGTCGACACCATGACCATGCTATCAACGCAGCTTGAGATGATAAATAAAAAGCTTGATAGTTTGTGTTCTTCACAGATACATCCAGTCATGCGGTGCGGCGCTAGTGGAACTGTATGGCGAATCCACGAGTACCCACCCTACCAACCGGAGGCGAGAAGATGAACAGATGAACTATATAGGTAATAATTTCCAATCTAATAATAATCCTTATAGTAACACTTACAATCCAGGTTGGAGGAACCACCCAAATTTTTAATGGGAAGGACAAGGCAATCAAGGAAATCAAAGGTAACAACCCCCCCAAAACTTTCGAAATCAGCCCTATCCATAAAACAAGAAGCCAACCATTGAGGAACGCATCCAAGAAGCTGACAGAACAATCAAAAGCAATGAAAGCAGAATTGATGAAATTACTAAGTCAGTCAAAGAAATCACTAAAGCAGTCGAACAACTTTCAAAGTCAATGTTAGAAGGATCGCAAGGACCTCTACCTAGTAACACGGAGATTAACCCTAAGGAGCAAATTCAAGCCATCACAGTTCAGGGTAGCAAGGAGTTAGATGCACCCAACCCAACTCCAGAAAGTAAGGTAGGCGAAGGTACAACAGAGGTAGTACAACTCCAGATGCCAAACTCGAGGAAATTTTTAAGACAGCTCTTAACCAACAAACGCAAAATAGATGAAGAGCACCACGTGGAATTAAACGCAACATGCTCAGCAATGTTACAAAATAGACTACCACAGAAGCAAAAAGATCCAGGGAGTTTTACAATTCCATGTTTAATTGGTAGTTTAAATATTGATAATGCGTTAGCTAATTTAGGGGCAAGCATAAATGTTATGCCTTATGCATTGTTTAAGCGTCTAGGTCTAGGGAAGCCAAAACAAACTAAGATGAGCATTCAATTAGCTGATAAAACTGTTAGAATTCCTAGGGGCATTATTGAAGATGTTATCGTAAAAATCAATAAATTTGTTTTCCCAGTAGACTTTGTTGTTTTAGACATGGATGAGGATAATTCAATCACCCTAATTTTAGGAAGACCTTTTCTAGCAACTGCCAAGACTAGAATTGATGTTGCCACAGGGGAGCTCATCCTTTGTGTAGGTGACGACTCAATTAGTCTTCAAGCCCTCGACTCAGCTAGGTCATCAAAGAATCAAGGTGAGCAAGAAAATTCTTTTGTTAATCATTCAATTATACCTTCTTTTCAGGAACCTCCAAAAAAGGGAACGATTTAACCAGATCCTCAGTTCAGTGCCAACAAAGAAACAACTCACGAAGAACAAAAGGAGCCAAATCGATGACCTAGATGAATGGAAAACGCACTTCAAAGAAAAACTAGGGTTACACAAGGAAGAACAGAAAACACAGGTCAAAAAAGAGCCGGATTCACACAAAGTAAAACCGGAGGAACCACCAAAAGAGCTCGTGGGGACATCAAATCACTATAAAATAGGAGACCAGGTTCTGTTAGATACAGCCGAGCTGCACATCACTACAACTAACTTGAAGGAAAAGGGAGAACTTCTTATTAAGGTACACGATATCTTCCCATAAGGAATAGTCGAGGTAAGCAATCCAACATTTGGCACTTTCAAGGTAAACGCTTCTCGACTTCAACTTTGTCATAAAACTAAAACTGTAGACATGAGGGAAGATATTCAAACTTTTAAACCTCTCTAAAATTTTCAAATATGAGGAAAGTCTAGCTTAAGACTATAAACGAGCACTTCTCGAGAGGCAACCCGAGTACTAACTCTATTTTTTTTTGCATTCTTTTACACTTTCTTTTCTTTCCTCTTTTTCTTCTCCTTTTTAACTAACCAAAAGTGCATAATTACCGGCCACACGGCCTTACACACGGCCGTGGCCGTGGCCGTGTGGACCACCAAAACTGCCACATTGACAGGGTAGAGGCCGTGCAGTCAGCCCAACCACCAAAATCGACGTCACAGATCCAACCACTCTCGACACAGGCACCGACAAATATGGCACGGCCGTGGCACCAACCGTGTGAGGCTCCTACTTCCATACCACGGACAGAACACGCCCATGCCCACATCCATGTGAAATTACTGAGGTTACTGACTGATCAAGCATGGGTACGACACGCCTGTGTCAGATGATCGTGCCAATAGAAAAACATCATGAGCACGGGCGTAGAAGGATCAAGCACGGGCATAGGGTGACAACACCTTCTATAACACGGCCGTGTGAGGAGACCGTGTAATTCGACACACCCTAGGACCACGGCCGTGGGGGGGCAAAACATATGAACATCTATTTAAAGCCCTCACCTCTTCCCCTTCCCTCCATCTGATTTTCACACTTATTTTTGCTTCTAATTCTCTTCCATCTCCAATTCTTTACTCTAGATCCTTGTGCATGCCAACAACATGCCGAAGAAGCGAAGGAAGCTAAGCATAGGAGCCTTAACAAAGAGCGATCAACATGAATTCATGCCAGCAACTTCGTCTCAACACTAAGCCAAGGATCCATGAGACCAATTAGTTTTTATTTTAAATTTCTCTTTCCTTTCATTCTCCTTTTCTTCAATATTCTTATGTTTAAATTAGTTTAACTTAGTTTAGTTTCTTAGTGTCGGGTTAAAAAGGTGCAGGGGGAATCACGCCACTTAGTCACCACCAGCACCTCCGTCGCCTTAGAAGTCACACCCACCTCGTGAACCACCTACAAATAAGGATTCTCAAGCCCCTTTATCTCCTAGCCTTAGTCTATTTTCCTTCTTAGTCTCTTTCTCTTTATCTTTCTTGTCTTTATTTATATATTTAGTTTATTTTTATTAGGTCTTAATAAAGCCTGGCTATTTCTCAAAGCACTACCCAATTTCTTCATCTAGCGCAAGAACGTTATCCCGACTGACTATCACCGCCACCAAAGACACTCATTCGGGAAAACATCTACAACTCAGGGAGTAATTCTTTCCCTTTCTCTTTTGATTGATCACTAATTGTCATTATTTATCTTTGTACATTGAGGGCAATGTACATCTTAAGTGTGGTGGGGTGAATAGTTATTCTGAGAAAATGCCTAATTTTTCATTATTCTCAAACCCTGAGGATAAAAATGCCTAACTTTCTGCATTATTCTTGAAACCCTGAATTTAATCTTGTTTTAAAGTAATTTTTTCATATTACTAATTAAGATGAAATTTCTGATGATTTGTGATTTTTATTGATATGTTTTGGAATAAGTCATAGTTAATTGTGCATTGATAATTAAATTTGAAGAATACTAGGGAATCAAGCATGATAAGTCTAATTTTCTAAAAATTAAAATTTTAGGTTGTCAACTGGAATTTGAATATTATCTTGAAATTTGAGATTTACAAGGTTGATGTCAAAAACACCCATAATTTTTGTGAGATTTTGAGCCTTATAGAGCATATATTCTTTTTCATGCTCACTTCTTGATTATGAGTATGTCAACTATGGACTATTATTCTAGAACTTGCCTCAATTATGCATGTCAAGACCACAGTTATAATTTGATATATCGAGACGATAAAGGCACCTAGGTTTAACCCACTTACTCCACTAAAAAGCCTACCCCTATAATTAACCCTTAGTGAACCCTGTTGAGCCTAACAACCCTTTTTATTGACTTACCCGCTAATGTTAACCCAAAAAATCCCTTTGTATTTGTTATCACCCTTCTTTTTTACTACCCTTTAATCGAGATATGATTTGACTAGTTACCTAAGTTTTTATTATGAGTTGAAGTTGTCTTTATTGGTTTGTTCTTAAAAAAAGTATATTCAGTATTAGTATTATGAAGAGTGAGCTTATACAAGTTAAAGTCTAAATATCAAAAGAAAAAGCTCGTATTAGTATGATTATTATTATTTTCAGTTGATGTAATTATTATCTTAGAAAATTTTATATAGGTAACTTATCAATTCAATCTCGATTCTAACCTTCTAATTTCAGCCTTTATCCATACCCCTAACCTAAGCCCCGTTACAACCCTAACAAAGACCTTTTGATTTGTTTATCATATCATTTTACAGTGGTGGAGATTTGATTTTCAGGCAAGCCTATGGGATTAACTTTTCATGTTCGACTTATGAGTGCTTAATTTTGACCCTTAAACACTTTTTGAGTGATTTGAGTGAATCTTTTGTGAGGATATCAATCCTTGTCAGTTTTGAATTAAAGGTAATTATTTAGATGAAGGGGAACACCTATGTTTTTCGTGCTACAAGTGTATGACTTATCTTGTTTGGATTTTTAGGAATCTTTGAGTTGAATTATCCATGTATAAATTATCTATGAATTAGTATAAGGCATTGTTGATAGGAATTATGAATCATGGAAAGTTCGTTTTAATTGTAAGTTGAGAATTTTGCTTGAGGACAAGGAAAAGCTTAAGTGTGGGGGTATTTGATAAACCGTAAAAGTAACAAATTTTAAGCCCACATTTAATATGCTTTTGGATGATTTATCCCTTGATTTGTGTAAAAAGGTGCTCTTAATCCTTTCTTTTCATGTTTTATACCCAGAAAAGCACCCAAGGATGAAAAGAACACAAAACGGGCTTAAAACGAGCCAAATGGGTCAATTCACGAAATCGGCACGGCCTAGACTAAGGATCACATGGCCGTGCCGCGCCAGTAATCAACAACACGGCCTGATCTCGACTCATACGGTCGTGCTTCATTAAAGAACTTCGAACACGGTCAGGGCTTGATTTGCACGGGCATGTGACATGGCCGTGCCTCTGTCGCTGGAAAGAGTAATTTTAGTTGGAAAAGGATACTTGGGGAGAAAGAATCGCATTTCAAGAGCCGATAAATATACCCCAAGTACCACTTTTGAAAAGGCGTCAAAGCTAGGCCAAGGAGCCAAGTCGAGAAAGTCAAAACTAGGGAATAACGCGAAGATAGCCAGTTGATCCATCTCAAGAAGCCGGAATTATACTCAAGACGGCGGAATTCTCCTTCAATTCCTTCAGGGAGTTCTAGGATTTTCTTATGTTTTGTTTTATCTTTTCTTTTGAGATGTTTTCTTGTTTAGTTATGAACTAAACCCTTCAGATACCTGAAGGGGATGAAACTTAGATGGATCTTTTTATTTGATTTTTAAGTTATATGATAAATTACTTAGTTTGTTCTTAATTATGTTGCTTAATCCAAATCTAATGTGCTTAGGTGGAGGAGGAATAGACCCTGCCTAAGAGTAGATCTAACATAATTAAGCGGAGTTGATCAGGCGCCTAGAGATAGGGTTATGAGATTTTGCCGGATTAGGGTGAAACCTAATATAGGAGTCCATTGATCGATTTACTGCTTTCCTAGGGTGTTATTATAAGCGAACGAGAGTTCCACTAATTAACCTAGGATTAGACGTTATTCGCTTCGAGAGAGGGTTTAACATAGGTTAGGGAGTCTCACGGATCAAGCTAAGTAAAAGAAATCATATAATTTAGGTTATAATTTAGGTTTAACATAAGTAAAGTCCTTTCACGTCGGGCTCTTCCTTTCACGTGATCAAGTCGTTCTTGTATTGGCTCTAATTTTCGGTCAAACAATCGTTCAACTTCGCGTAAATTCAAATCCGACACATTCCGAACAGGTTGCCCGCCATATTTCTATCAGGACTTCTTGACATGAAATATAGATCCCCACCACAAACCTCACAGATTCACTCGAAAAGAAAAATAAGAATTTTGCAATCATGCTCGTGTTTACTCTCGTTTTAAGGCTTTTTCTTCTCTCTAATGAACTCTCTCTCTCTTACCTTTTACCGCTCTTTCTTGCTCCCATAATTTCGGCTTTCATCTCGTTAGACCTATTTGTGGCTTGGGGTCGATTTCAAAAGTGTTTACAAGGGATATATCATATTGGTGTAGGGTAGGCTAAACAATAAAAAGAAATTTAGAGTTAGAATGTGGCGTTGGGAAGATGAAGTGATGGTAGAATGAGAGATAGATGATCGGGACACAATTGATGAATAAACAAATTTTTCAACACTTCACACACTTTTTTTTATACTCAATTTTTTTTAATTTCGTATTTTTTCTCAATTACAAAGAAAATAATTACAAAAGAACTTGATTACAATTTTTTTAATTCAAATTTTTTTTTTATGAACCTACTCCGGGATGCTATGAACGTCGGCGCTCCTCGTTTGCAAGCTCTAATACCAAATGATGTGATTCGGTTCAATGATGTAGAGTCGTGATCGTTATGTCAGAGTCTTAAAAATTTATAAAAAGAATGATCGAGCCTAGAAACTAACTATGACAACGATTGAGGCAAGCACACCTATCGAACAGTAGTATAGTTTAATGGCAAGACCAGATTGTCGAACCCAAAGGAACTAAAAGTACTAATACTAACTTTCTTTTTATTATTTAGCCTAAGAATTAAGGGAATTGTTATTTAATCTAAAATTAACTAACAACTAAGCTAAAGATGCAAAGATAAAGAGAATGAATTGGGGAAAATACTTGTGGGAAAAACCAATCGATTAAGACAATATCCAAGGAAGAATCCACCTAGACTTCACTTGTTATCTAACTTTGAATCAGACGATTTATTCACTTGACTTGATCCGTAGGATTCCCTAAGTTATATTAATACCTCTCTCGAGGCTTCTAACGTCTAACCCTAGGTTGATTAATTGAAATCTCTTTCTAATTAAAACCCTTAAGATTGCATTAACTCGATATATGGACTCCCATATTAGGTTTAACCCTAATCCGACAGATTTTCATCATCCTATCTCTAGGGTTGCGATCAACTCCCCTTAATTATGCTAGATCTACTCTTAGACAAGGTCTATTCCTCCTCTGCTTAAGCACATCAATACTTGAATCAATATTCTGAAATATCAAAACAAGAATTAAGACACATAATTAAGAACAAATCAAGTATTTATCATATAGTTCAGAAAACAATAACAAGATCCGTCTTAGATTTTATCCCCCTCAGGTATTTGAGGGTTTAGTTCATAATAATAAAAGAATACATCTTAGAAGAAAATATAAAACAAAACATAAGAAAAACCCTAAAACCCCCTGAAGGAATTGAAGGGAAAATCTTTCGTCTTGAGTATAACTCCGGCTTCTTGAGATGAATCAACTGCTTTCTTCGAGTAAATTCCACAATTCTGGCCTCTCTGGCTCGGCTCTTCGGCCTAACTGGACGCCCCCTGAAGGTTGGCCTCTAGGGTGTTTATATAGGCTTTTGGAATGGATTTCTTTGCCTCTAAGTACCCTAATCTAAATGAAATTCCTCTTTGTCACGGCAGGGACACGCCCATGGCACACGCCCGTGTGAATCGTGGCCAGGCCGTGTTCAGGTCTGTTAAGGTAGCACGGCCGTGTGGCTTGGGCCCAGGCCGTGTTGATTTCATGATATGGCCCATTTACTCCGTTTTAGGCTCGTTTCTCGTTCTTTTCATCTTCCGGTGTTCTCCTAAGTATAAAACATGAAAACAAAGGATTAAGAGCACCAAATTCCACAATTCAAGGCTTAAATCATCCAAAAGTATGCTAAATGTGGGATTAAGATATGTTCATATTACGGTTTATCAAGTTGAGTCACTTAAGTTGCCCAATCGTCGATGAGAAGTGTCATTCATGTTGTTGGGAAGGGGTATTTTGGCTAAGTAAAGCGGAAGTTGACAAAGAATTAAAAGTAAGTTATATGCGAATAAGATAGGTTTGATTTAACAAGAAAATAAAGATAGGTAAATTTTGGATAATGTGTGGAATGGAAAATCAAACTTAAACGTCAAGAACGATTCAACACTATAATAAGTGTCATCCCGGTTCTTATGTTGTTTAAGGTGGTGGGATGGTCGGTAGAAAGATAGGCAAATGCCACACCAAATGAATGTTGATAAGTTCAAAAACAAGTTCGGGTTGACGCCACTAGCAAGCTAGATAAGTCACTCGAGATCGTACGAAATTGGAGAGGAAGTTAACCTCACAGAAACAAAGTTTCATTCAATAATTTGGCAAAAGTCCTTTTACAAATGAAATAACAAACTATTTATAGCCTAACATAAGACTAGCCGAATGGTCAACTTAATGGCTAAGAAATTCAGCCATGAATGTTCTAAAATATTCTAGAATAAATCATTGAACACCAAGGCTAGATTCGGCTAAATGGGAGCTCCAATGGATAGCTTCATGCTTAAGCAAATGAACTTGAAAAAGATGAATGCATGGGGAGGCCAATGGCCATGTCTAGGTTCAGCCATGCCATGAATTAGCTCATTGAATTGGCACCTCTTGGCTGAATAGTTAGAAGCAATAAAGATGGTATTTGAATAGCCAATTGATGTGTGAATGGCCGACCTTGAAGGGTCTCTTGTGTGTGAACATGACCAGCCGATTGGTCACAGGTGTGAACACCAAATGTGAACGACATGATGCTGGCTTAGGAGAGAATCGGCCAAGATTGGGGACTTCAATTTGCTGGTGACTCTTGGCCGGATAGGTGCTTGGGGAAGCCAACAATCAGCTCAACATCCATTGAAGAGAGCCCTGCATTCATCGTCCCATACAGTGAACCAACCATGCATGAACCTTGCTTAAATGCACCTTCATGCATTCAACCAACCTACAAAAAGGCATGAACCAAAATTAAGCTAGCCAAATTCGACTGAACATAATCAAAACAAAATCTAGAAACTTTAATTAAAACATAATTAAACTAAGACAAATTTAATCTAATCAAGACACATTAAATTCGGTTAGGACAAAACATAATTAAAATATATAATAAGCTGAAATGTAATTATGAGTTGTAACTAAATTAACTAATTTAATTTAAATACTTAATTTATTCAATCATTAAAGTAAATGAGCTGAAAGCAATTAAAATCAATCTCAATGAGCTGAATTGACCTCAAGTGAGCTAAACCAAGCGGATTGAAGTTTGGTGAGCTGAAGGTGAGCTAAATTCGGCTGGCTAATGATGCATAGGACCTTTGAGAAGCTGATCCGAGCTGAGTTCATGAGCGAAGGTCGTTGTATCAAACCTCAATTTAGTGAAAGAAGCTACGACAGCTCCTAAACATCGGGCAGCTTGATGAACTTGCTAATGGAGCTTGGTGAGCTCCCAACAGTGCTCACATCACAATACTAACCGAAACTCGATGTGGATAACCCATTGGTACAATGGTGCAAATAATTTGCCAATAAAAATATAGAAAAATTTCTAATATTGTGGAGAAGCCACCAAAAATGTAATAAATCGCCAATCTCCTTGGTACTCCCAATGCAGTGCACTAATAATAATAATGCGGACTTTAGCTGTCGTTTGTACTTCACGAAACTCCTTCGTCAACCACAATAACCCACCCCATGCAGATGCAAAATGACATACAATCAATGAGCAATTCATTCTATCAATATCAGTCTCGGTATATTGGCATGCTTAATAGGCATATCAGTGACCAATGTGTTAGAGTATGCCCAAAGACTAATCATGAGATGGTTGTAATTACATACTCATTTTACATTGTTATTAATATAAGACATTGTCATTGTTATTTCAGTTTTTTTTTGTGTTTTTAATTCAACTGATAAAAATAAAGTCCTAATAATAATATGATTATTCTTAGAGACATTATGCACACCTATGGCTTATAAGCCTTAAGCATAAACATCAACAATCAAGAGCAAGTCACATTTCTCATCCATTCATCATTTCAGCCTATTTGATTTCTAATTTCCATTCAACTATGTAAACCATGTTTAGCCAAATCCAGTATTTGCATACATATACAATTCAATCATCAAACCCTTCATGACCGTAGTAATGAACCAAATTAACCATTCACCAATGCATACCTCAAGTATGAAGTTCAAACATATCATTTTCAACTAAGCATTAACTTAACTAATTCACATGTCATGACCAACATTCAAATCATCATAATATACCGTACTCACCATCATAATGTACCATATTCACCACAAATTTCAAATCATCAAGACTTTTAAACATTAAGTTATACACTAAGACACTTATATACATGCCACAATCCCAAACTCAAAATGACCGAATAACTATCAATTTGGTGATAATGAGTGCTTCAAAACAATCTGATTTGACGAGTTCCACAAGGTGACGATCTACAAGGAAAAGGGAAAACAAACATGGTAAGCATATAGGATACTTACTAAGTTCATAGGTATAGATCAAGACTTACCTTATCTTTTTATCTAAATATTATATGCTACCTTAACTTGGCATAACTTGGCTCGACATGGCAAATCAAAACATCAACAATGTGAGCATTAACTTATAATCAAATCATATGATGCCACAATTATTTAACAGGCCATTCTATGTCATTTTAGATTACTAATATCAAAACTCATTCAAGCCAAAGATAATACAGTCACATACATATCAAAGGTATTATAATCAATTCATTCAATATTTTTCCTTTTGAACATCAGATCGTTTCATCTCATTTCAATTTCACTTTTCATATAAATTGTTCCACCCGATGAACCCTTGTAAATGGACTCGAATACACAAGTATCTACACCACACCAGTTACTTGTCCGAGTTGAATAGAAATATATCAGGTTGGGTTAAACTTTTATAATGACACATCAGACTACTTGTTCGAGCTAAACTTGTGCCACATATTTGAGAATCTGCAACAAATACTATACCTTCGTAACTTCTGTAACCAATCCTGTACAATCGTGCACATGACCTTATTGGCATGCCAATCGTATCCTAACCTTTACTAAGTTCACACAGGCATATTTTTCTCATATAAACATCACTTTTCAATTTAGTCCAATTCTTGCCTTTCATACCAATTCATAACCAAACACATATATAAATAAAAATCAAATACACAACAATCTAAGTAAATAAATGCCATATGAACTTACCTAATCAAAATGTCAACAAGTTGATTCTTTAGGGACTAATAGACAATTTTAGCTTTTCCTCGATTAACTCTACTTTGGTCCGATTTTTGAGCTAAACAGTTATTTTATACAATCCATCAATACCAAACATTTTCACATTATGCCATGACATGAATGAACCAATATAATTCCATTTTTTGATACGCCTAAAATTTTACATTTTGTTCAATTTAGTCCCTGAAATCAAAATAGCCATAACTTTCAGTTTTTAGCCTTGGTTTAAAAATCGACCTCAAATACATTCATTAAGGACCCTCTATTTTCTATTTATACTAAAATTTTACAAACAAAGTTACATTTTATTCACTTTAGTCCCTAAGTGCACAAAAAAATTAAATGTTACAATTTAGTCCTTTTTTATAATCTAAGCTTAAAATCTATCAATTTCTCACCAACTTCTTCAAGAAATCAACAGTGACAACTTTTAGAAACTTTAATAGTGTTACAAATTGGTACATGAGCTAGCTAAACCAAGCTCTCATGACCTCAAAAACATAAAAAAAAATACAAGAAAAGGACTAAGATTTACCTATAAATTGTGATCAAATGCTAACAAGATTCTAATTGTTTTCTTCCTTTCAATTTCGGCAAGATCAAGAAGATGAAAGAATGGTTGTTCAAGCTTTCCCGCTAACTTAGTATATATAGTTTAATTAGGATTTAATTAACCTTTTTATTAACTTAATTAATTACTATCACATTTTAGTGCATAACCCATCCTCATCCACTATCACATATTATAAAATGGTTTAATTACCATTTTAGACTTTTGGCTAATTGCAATTTAAATCCCTAAGTGTTTGGCCAATTAAAAACCTATAGCAATTGGACTTATATAATTTAGTCCCTGTAGCTTAATTAAGTAACTAATAGACAAAATTAATGAGCCAATCATTAATAAAATTTTATACTAATCTCGTAAATGTTCATACTTAATATTTGCTGAATCCATTTATGAAAATGGGGCTCCGAAACTGCATTTTTCGATACCATTGAAAATGGGGTTGTTACATCGTGGTTGGGTCTTTAGGGAAACTAAAACCATCTCCATCATGGACCCTGAATTGGGTTGCACCACTCATATCACTTCCATTGTTAGCAAACAACAACACCATGAATCACACTAGATACATTAAGTGTGAAGCTTTGTTACCAATTGTTGCTACCTATAGTTGATGTTTACTGAATAACAAAACATTTAATGGAAGTGCTTGACTGTAGTGGCCATTAGACTTAACACTACAAAAATTGGGCAAACAAAAACACAAAGAACACCAATATTTCTTTGCATGGTTTGGTTTCCCTATATTTACGGAGCTTAGCTCGATGAGTAATTCCACTATATTTTATCCACAATAAAACAAGTGAATCACACTCCAAATCCTTCCATTAAGAACTTGGGCAGTAAACACTCAATGTTTGCAAATCAGATTGCAGTCTCACACAAAATATTTCCACAATGAACGAATACAAGTGCTCTCAATATGCTCTATTACATAACCTAGACAAACTTCATAACATATATCAATTTTGGCTTGCTAACAAAGAATCTAATTGAATACAATGCGACTCATTTAAAATAACTATTACAATATAAACATTTAAAGCAGGATAAATATCAGCAGCACAATCCCAATAAAATATTCACATAAAAAGAGTTGCCTTGATTCACTCGAATCCAATCCTATCTTCAATAGCCACAGATTGGTTTCCATAAATTGATTATAATATCTCTAAAATATCATCGACTAATTTACCTATAAAGGTCCATTTCCAAGTATATTTATGAAAATGGGCCAATTTCTACATTATTTACCGGAAAGGGCCGATTTTGGCAAAACGCGTCCACGTAGGAGGTTTTAGGGTGAAATTTCAGTAAAACGCACCCCTGGGGGAGTGGTTTTTCCATGTCAGCACGAAACGGGCTGATGTGGAAAAATCGCTCCCCCAAGGGCGCGTTTTGCTCTGTGTTTTTTCTAGGTTAGGGCTTTTTGCATGTTTAGTCCCTAAGGTTTTTTGGTTTAAGGTTTTTAGGGTTAGGGTTTTGTTAAAATAATTTAGGGTTCTGATTTTTAGGAATTTTTAAAAATAAATCAGGGTTTAGTGTTCTTTTTTAAAAATTAATTAAATTAGAGTTTAAGCATTTTAAATAAATTAATAAAATTTGGGTTTAGTTTTTTTAAAATAATATTGTGTTTAGGTTTAAGGTTTAGGGAAAATTATATTAACAATAAGGATTTTGGTTTTTTTCTACAGTAGTTTTTGAAAAAAATAATTTTGAGAAGACGGTTCTGAACAAATAGTGTCAAAAATGCTTCAAGCAGGATGCACTGTCAGCAAAATTACTTAAAAATTCTCCTACTTGGACACTTTTTTTTTATAATAGTTCCTGAAAAAATAATTTTGAAAAGATGGTTCTGACCAAATAGTGTCAAAAATGCTTCAAACAGGATGCACTGTTAGCAAATTTGATGAAAAAAAGCTCCCACGTGGACGCTCTTTTTCTACAGTAGTTCCTAAAAAAATAATTTTGAGAAGACGTTTTTGAACAAATAGTGTCAAAAACGCTTCAAGCAGGATGCACTGTCAGCAAAATTGATGAAAAAAGCTCCACTGTGAATGCTCTTTTTCTACAGTAGTTCCTGAAAAATTAATTTTGAGAAGACATTTCTGAACAAATAGTGTCAAAAACACTTCAAGCAGGAAGCACTGTCAGCAAAATTACTGAAAAAACTCCCACGTGGACGCTCTTTTTCTACAGTAGTTCATGTTTGGCCTAAGGCTATAAATGAGCCAAATTTCATTCTTAAGTTGCATAAGTTACAGCAAGAAAAATTAGATAGGCTAAGTAGAACAGAAATTGAAGATGAGTGAACATATTAGTGTTGTTATTTACTATGATGGTGAGGTCTGTGACACCGAGAATGGCATTGTTTTTTTATCAGAGAACACAATGCATATGATTTTTAACCAGAATATAGATTTGACAGAATTTCGTAAAAGAATTAGGCGCAAAATCTTTAGAACGACGCCAATAAGGGTTTCTTCTATTAAGCACAGATTTTGTGCTTCGATTGATCCCATGACATATGACTCATTTGATATCAAAGGTGGTCATATGTTTGAGGTGGTGGTGCAGACTCATCTCGCTAGTAGATCACCCTATCTTGAGTTATATGTACAATTTTCATCACCAAATGAAACATTTATGACTTCAACATCTACTGCTATTTTAGAGAAGACACGACCCCTACTCGACACTCCATTAGTGGGAGCAGAACACGGAAGCACCCGTGTTTGGTGGTAGTATAAAATACACAACTCTTGCACGATACTCGGTTAGTGGATAGGACATGCACATTGGTGGGTCGATGTTCGATACTGTAAATACATATTGGGGAATGACATCAACTTCTAGTGGTTGGTAATCCACATCTGATTGGGGACGTTACGAAACATCCACAATAAGTGATGATGTACTCTCTACGACGTCCACCGGTGAGGGGACCTCGTACGTTGCAGATGATGGTGGGTTGGATGATGAGTCCAATATGGATCCAACTCGAGAGCCCGGCCCCGATGGTCAGAAGTTGCATTATTTTCTGAACCGGAGCCTATTTCATTCGAACCTGAAGACGTTGAAGCGGGTTCAGATAAAGAAGAAGATCTACGATTCAGGGCGTACTCGTCTCCAGCCCACATGCATAATGTTGATATATCGGCAGATGATGCGTTGGAGTTTCCATATCTACCATACAGAAGGCGTGACCGTATAGGTTCGTCATTGGATTCAAGTGAATTGGAAGTTGGTAAGAAGTTTTCCAGTAAGGATAGTTTTTTTGGTGTATTGAAACAATATAGCTTCAATCACGGGGTTAACTACAACCTGGCTAAATCCAAATCCAATAAATTAGAGGCCAAGTGTGCATTGCAAGACGGTATATGTTCATGGAAAATCATGGCTTCTTTTAGGAAAAAGACAGGCTTGTGGGAGATAGAAAAGTATAAAGGTCCACATACCTATGTTGCCAGTACAGTATCACTGGGTGTTTAGGGTTTTTAAATAATAATGTTATTACTCAATGTTGCATTATTTAACGTACTTCATTGACAGGTGTTTCACAAAATCATCCCAAGATGGACTCAGGTATGATAGCTAGCTTAATACTACCGATCTTTAAGGCGGGTCCTAAGACTTCTTTGTCGGTCTTAATTGCCAATATTCGTAGCCAATTGAGGTACACGCCCTCTTACCACAAAGCTTGGATAGCTAAGCAGAAGGTGTTGGAAAAGATGCATAGTGGGTGGGGTGCTTCATATAATGAGGTGTGGCAGTGGTGTCAGGTGCTGGAGAGCTACGTCCCAGGTTACATAATAGACCTTGAAATGGACCCTGCATACTACAACGACCAATTTCTCCGTGGGTGCCAAGTGTTCAAGCTTTTGTTCTAGAGTTTTAAGCAATGTTGGGACACATTTGTGTACTGCAAGCCATTGGTACAAATTGACGGTACCTTTATGTATGGTAGATATAGCCATCGGCCATTGCTAGCTGTGGCACAGGATGGTGGTGGGAGAATCCTTCCAATTGCGTTTGCAATAACACTGAGGGAGTCAGGTGATGACTGGGTTTCTTTATTTTTAGGTTAAGGAGGCATGTATGCCCTTAACCTGATATCTACGTTATATCAAATCGAGGTACTAGAATACTAGCAGCAATTGAATGACAGGGAAGCCTATAGCGTACACACCATCGGTATTGTCTAAGGCACGTTGCGTCCAACTACTACGGGCAATATCGGTCTACCACTGAATGACGGCAAGTGACCAACATGGTTATTTAATCTCTATTAATATAATTTCATTTGTAATATTCAATTTATTCTAAATAGAATTGTATATTGGCAGGGTACGAGATCAATAAAGACCGTTTTCATGAGATATTGGGGATTTTACGTTTAGTTAACGATTAAGGCGCAGACTACCTCTGTAACATACCTTTCGAACAGTAGACACAAGAAAACGATAGTGGCCTACGATATGGTCATATGACCACAAACCTGGCTGAATGCATAAATTCTATTCTAAAAAGAACGCGTCATTTGTCGATAACCTCGGCTGTGCTAGAGACATATTTTCATTTGGCGACACTATTTCCAAAGCGAGCAGCGAGTTATAAAGGCCAAATGTAGGGAGGCCATGTATGGTTCCGGAAGGTATTGCAAGAAATTAACAAGGCGAATGCACGAGCCAATACCATGCACATAGTGTGTCACGATCGCGACAACCTATGGTTTCATGTGAAGAAGTTTGACAGACCGAGCCAATGTATTACCGGCGGGAAATATCATGTACACCTAATAAATAGGACTTGCGACTGTGGGACGTTTGACGCATTTCGTTATCTATGTGCTCATGCAATTGCAGCTTATCAGAATCTCTGTTTGGATCCCATGAGATATGTCGACGAAGTGTACAAAATAGAATACATTTATAATGTGTAGAGACACGTATTTCCACCAGTCCCAGATGAACGTAAGTGACCGTCTATATCGCTTGCTCCGTTTAAGTTGTTACTGGATAGAGAATTGCGTCGCAAACCAAAAGGTCAACCTTGCTCGAGTAGAATACACAATAATATGGATATCCAGGAAAGAACAAACCAACAAAAATTGTGCGGATGGTGTAGGAACCTAGGCATACAATTCGATCATGTTCAAACCAAAATAATTGATAATTGTTGTAATAGAACTATGTTACATTATTTATATTGCGTCTTATTCAAAAAAACTTCTATTTTATTAAAAATATAAAAATAATTTACTATTAAAATATTAAAAATAACTTTTATTTTAATAAATGAAATAATATAAAAGCAGTTTTTACAAATATATTAAAAAATCAATGTATGTGTCGGTCGGAATCAGTGCCACATGGGGGTAGTCGATGACTACGCGCTGGATTCCTCCTTGGTTCAGCTTCCGGTGGGGGTTGTGGTTGCTCTGGTTGTGGGTGCTGGGAGGATGACTCGCCTTGATAGAATAAAGAATGTGGAGGTGTTTACATCACCTACGACGGAGGTGTTTGAATCCCATAAGGCGATGGGGATTGGTAATGAGATGAGCTCACCGATAGTACCTCGTGCGATCCCTATAGCGATGATGGCCTATATATCGTCGGTTGAGTCGGAGTTATCGGGAAAGGAGATATATCGGGCCATACATTCCAACCTGGAAAAGGACTGGAAAAATGAAACATATAAGGGTTAGGATACATATAAGGGCTAGGATACGCACCTGGCATAATCTGAAGGGGCTGTGTTGTGGGTGTTGTCAATTTAGGCGTTGGGCCCAGTAATTGTGTAGGCGCTGTTGATGGGCCCGTGCCGTCATCCCTTCTCTTTAGATTTAAAGGGCCCCCTCGTTCCCTTTCGACACAGATTTGCTGACGCCTTTTCTCTTCCGACAGCAAATATGGCTTGCCACAGATCCTAAACCATGGCATGTAATTCGGCATACACGATAACTCTAGGCCGATGATCGTTTCACGAGCATGTATATGATCATACCAAGTTTTCCAAATTTCAATATATTCCAAAAAGAATACCTGTCAATTCATATTCGTTTACCGTACGTCAATTTTGTGCTCTTTATCGAGCACCTCAGGTGCCTCAGGAATTGGTTGTCGGAATCCAAATTGCCGCAACACTCTATCTGTCTGGTGCATCTTGACAGTAGCATAGTTGACCAATAGGACCTTAACATGCCAAATGTTCAGATTTTGAAAGAATTCATCTAGAATTACTACCCGAATTGTCGAATCCTCGTATGGTGTCCATTGGAACTATATGAATGTGATAAAAATATTAGTTATATACATAATACTATATACTAAACATGAAACGACTATTTTATGTATATATATTTTATTTAATACATACTTACGCTTCCGATCGTTGGTATAGTAGAAGCCGTATATCTTCAAGAGCGGTAAGTATTCCAACATAACTTGCCAGATGGTTCCACCTAATTAAATAAATTTTTAGCATACAATTTTATTTTAAATCTATGTATTACTTGTAAAATCAAAGAAAAATTTTATGTAACAGTCTGAATTTGACCCTAATCAGAACGGTGGTTTCGGGACCATGAATTCGAGTATGAAATATGTTTAAATGATATATTCTGTGCTTATTATATGTGCTTTAATGTGTATGAAAGTTTCGTAGAAAAATTTAACAGTTTGTGTGTTCAATTTAACAAAAAGGACTAAATCGCGTAAAGTGTAAAAGTTGCATGCTATAGTGTAAAGTACTAGAATGAGGATGGCTTTTTAATATGAGGTATTAAATGGATAAATAACCCATTTTTATGTTAGTGGGTGATATATGACATGATTAACCTTAAGTTTTATATTGTATAATTTTATATAATAATGTTATAATAGTAAATGATAAAATGTCATATAATATGTTAAATAAAACATAAAAAAAAGGCCATTATCATTTTTTATCTTGCTTGGTCGAATGTTAAGAATAGAAAAGGGGTTTGGTTTCACTTGAATTTCGGCATCTATAATCACAAATTCAAGGTTAGTTTGATTTTGGTTCTCGATAATTTTTACGTTTTTGAGATCGTTGCTTCGAATATTAGTTGACCCATGTTAGAATTTTTCAATTTGAGCATGCTTGATGTTCGGCCATTGTTATGTTCATGTGGTTTTTGATGTTTTATGAATTTTTATTAAAGATATGTTAAGGATTAACAAATTTTGAATTGGAAATTTTGGTGAATTTGAGTGTTTTGGGCTAATTTGCAAAAATGAATTTTTGAGGGGACCAAAATGCAAAATAAATGAAATAAATAGATTAGTGAGGTCCCTATGAACATTCGACCCTTGTGTAGTTTAGTGAAATTTTGTGTATTTTGTGTTTTGTGTAAATAGGACTAAATTGTAAACATGTGAAATAATAGGGGCAAAATGGTAATTTTCTCGTTTATGTGTTTTGGGACTAAATTGTGATGAAATGTACTTGAATGAGTTAAATTTTAATGTGTTTAGATCAAGAACAAAGAAAAACAGATTTGGATCGGGGAAAGGCGAAAGTTATCGAGTAGCCGGTCTACGCTGTCCGTCGATAGTCGAGGTAAGTCTTTAAGCAATTGCGTATTGAAAATTTGTTACGAAGCATAATAACTAATGAAATTTGCAAATTTTGAGAATATATTTATGATATTGTCGAATGTGAATGATGCAATATTAAATTGAATTCAATTGATGTGATGTGATTAGGTTACTTAAGTTGGATATTTGAATTATGAAATACTTGTATTATATGTGCTTTTAGAAGTAACAAGTGAATATGAACTGGTTATTATGTATATTTCGGGCTTATCGCCTAGCAGGCTCAATGCCGGTGTATATTTCGGGCTTATCGCCTAGCAGGCTCAATGCCGGTGTATATTTCGGGCTTATCGCCTAGCAGGCTTAATGCCGGTGTATAAATTCGGGCTTATATGCCTAGCAGGCTAAATGCCAGTGATATGTGATAAATCGAGAAGTCATGAATCCAACAAGGTAAGAAGTATTTGATGTACTGTGCGAATAGTTCAGGTAAGTAATATCCTATTATATTAGTAAGGAATGGATTAAATAAGTATGACATCGAATGTGTTTTGTATGAATCTCATACCTATAATTTCTTTGATGAATCAGTTATATGGGAATTTCTAATGGATAAATGAAGTTGAATATGGTTGCAAATGTGCACAAAAGAAGAAAATGTGATTAATATGTATGATATGTTTATTCGATTTGGAGTATAGGAACATTTATGATAACTAGGTAAATTAATGATGTATATGTTCATGGAAGACAAATATAAATCCTCAAGCTAAGGTTATTGATGGTATTCGGCCATGTCATAAATTAATTTTAATGTTTATATTCATGTCCATGAATTGTTGATTAAAGGTTAAATGTTCGAGTATTAAATTTTATTTGCTTGAGACTTACTAAGTATGTGTGCTTACTTTGTGTGTTTACATTGTTTTGTTTTTTTTTTTTTTTAGATTTTGAGTCAGCTACGGGTTCTGAGGATCGTCAGAGGAATCAACCACACTATCGACTCTTTTGGTACTAATAAACTTAGTTTTTGATTCGAAAGGCATGTATAAGTTAGGCTAAGTTATAAACCAATGGTATTTAATCTTGTATTCAAGTATAGCCTTGCGAAAATGGCTATTTCTTTTGGGCTAAGCTTTATTTCTTTTGGGCTAAGCTTTACTTGTATGTTTTGATGTAATGACTTGCTCAATTGTTAATGGTTATGTGTTTTAGTCATGTTATAAGCTTAGATTGGAAGTATATATATATACACATCATGACATATATGTTGAGATGTTTAGTTATGGTTCGGTGATGACATTGGAAATGTTTATGTATTTATATTTAGGTTGATCGTTGGAGTCTTAATTTAAGGTTCGGATATGTGGTCAATGGTTTAGTTATACTTATGTATTCGACTAGATATATAGGCTATGTGTTTGGTAGGTTAATAATGATTTTTATGTCCATAATTAGTTTTCGTGGCTTTGGTTAAATGAATGTGAAAATAGATATTATTTCAGTTGAATAGAATTATATGGAAAATGCCTATTTAGGTGTAATTTATATATGTGCACAAGTTATGATATGTTATGCTAATATTCGACTAATGAAATAGATGCATTGACACAATTTATATATATATTTTATGTTTAATAGGTATGTACATTGTTCTTGAAAGATGAATAGAGTTTTGATGCATGTTTCTTGATCATATGATTCGGTTTTGAGAGAGAGGAAAACTTTATAAATATTTGGGTTGATCATGGAAAGAGTTGTATAGACAATCGAATATATGGTATTGGATTTGTTGTACTTTGGCATTTTAGGTTAGTTATTAAGCATATATTTTTTATATGTTTTGTAATGATCTTTATATCAAAGAATCTTTAGCGAGGATGTGGCTTAATAGTCATCAATACAGAAACTATTCAAATGGCATGGGGTTATAGGGAGATGTCTACTTATGTGTTACATAGAAATGGTCATATCTAACATATTGTGGGAAATTTCTTAAACCTGCCTGGTGTGCATAATTTGTGATTCGGCTTATTCCTAAATGTTGTCAATAATATGGTTATGTAAATTTGTTAATCATGATTGATTATGGCCTTGTCTTTGAGAAATATGTGCATATTGCATCAGTATCATGAACATGTTCGGTTAAACTATAGTGAATTAATGTCACATATGTGAACGGATAGACAACAGAGTTCTATGGATTTGTATGTCTTAATAGGCAAATCATTTTTTTATAAAGTGAATGGTAATGCTTGAACATGTATTAAATATTTGAACGATATATATATATTGATGATTCAATGGTTTGAAATGTACAAGCATGAATTTAATTTCTTTTGGTTTGATAGAAGTAAGAATTGCGATAAATGACTGTGATGATCTGAATTGGGTTTGGTAATGCCTCATAACCCAAATCCGGCGACGGGTACGGGTTAGGGGTGTTCCATTTTACCTCGTTATGAGTGGGAATGTATATGGGTGGTTCACTCGAGGACGTAAAAATAGAAAGCGAAACCGAGCCCATGATTGTAGTAGTGATAGACAACCTCTAATTTTAGCTTTATTTTGTGGCGTCGCCCCTTACATCTCCTGGTATAATGTTGCCAGCACGGCATACCCCCAACTAAATTCGCCAACTGCTCTAAAATCAACGAGTTTCAGCAGCTACCTCAGATGCACGAGGTTTCGTGACAAGTCTGGCATCAAATAATCTCCAATCATCTCAAGGATGTATGCCCGAATATATCATATTCTTTCTACTTCAGTCGAATTATTCCCAGCTCCGGGAATGTGTCTCATAATAGCCCATCTCGATCCGACCTCCGTAAATATTATTTGAAATCGCACCCAAAAGACAGTAGCATACGGCTCCCCAATTAGCAGATGGTACACTCTCTACATGGAAGATGGAATGTGTGCGTCTCGGATCTCCACCTCTCTATTAACGCGTTGATGAGTTTCAGGTCCAACTTGCACCCCCAGCCTATAGTGGTCACGTGCCAAAAACCCTCTTCCCTCAAGTAATTTTCTATCAACGTTGATGGAGGACCAGACATATTACGAATATAACATTGTAACACCCGATCTACAGACTATTATAAAAAATTATAAAGTAAAAATTAATTAAAATTACATAAATGAAAAATATTAAATAATATTCAAAAATTAAAATTAACCCTTACCATTTTCATTTGTTCGACGGAGATATGTTTATGATCGAGACGAATTAATTCCTCAACCATTACTTACACGATTAAATATTTTTAAAATTATAAAAAAATAATACTATTTTAGAAAGAAAAAATAAAGGAAATAATTAATTAAAGAGAGTTTTGAGAAATTTAAGGAGAAATTTGAGAGCTTTAAGAAATTTAAGGAGAAATTTGAGAGTTTTTTTGCTAAATTTTGAAGAAATTTTGCGTGAAATAATAGAAGGGGGTTTTATACTTTTTTGACCGTTGGACCCCCCAACGGTTAAAAAAAAAAGCTGTTGGGGACAAAAATACGAAGCAAAACGCGCCCCTGGGGGAGCGTTTTTACCATGTCAGCAAAGCGCGTTCACGGCAGCGCATTTTGTGCTGACATGGCAAAAACGCTCCTTCAGGGGTGCGATTTGCTGGAAATTTCACCCTAAAATGCTCTTACGTGGACGCGTTTTGTCAAAATCGATCCTTTCCGGTAGATAATGTAGAAATTGGCTTATTTCCGTAAATATACTTAAACAAAAAACCTCCAGAGGCTATATTTTCATTTCACGGGGTCGAAGAAATGGGTCTTTATAGGTAAATTAGTCAATATCAGCACATTCATTGGTCCAAAATTTTGCTTTATTAAAATTTCAACTAAAATATGGCAAGTAACTTCATTACCTCAATAGTAGTTTGCAATGAACACTACCGAGTGCCACTCAACTTGTTCAATACAACTTGCCTCAACAAAAATCATGATATTTCCTAAACCACAAATATTTGTTACTTATTTAACTATATATACTAACAAATTTCTTGCTTAAATTCCAAATAATTTGTGACCCAACATATTTACAACACATATATTAACTAAAGAAAATATTTTTAAAACATCATACCAAAAACTCTTTACAACCATAAAACCTTCTACTTTAGTTTAAATCACTCCACGAAATGTCTCGTGGTGCTAATTTCTTGTAATTATATCTTATTTCTTTCCCATCAAATATGCATCCCTTCGCAATTTTGTCACAAGAATTTCCTTTCAACAAGTATCCATACAACCAAAGAGGTTAGGGAATTCAAAAACTAAAAGAGAAAGAACTCTAGTTCGAGGCTAGGGTTTTTAATCACTAAAGATATTGTTTGAATTTTGGGTTTTTTAATTTAGGGGATAGGGGTTTCAAATACTTAACGCTAAATAATTTGGGAAAATTGGGATATTAGGTTTTTTTTTTTGGGGAAGTTGTTTATTTTTTCTTTTTTCTTATTTACACATGGAATAAAACACTTGGTGCCCCACATCAGTAAGTAAATAAGTGGTTAATTTTTTTCGTCCATTTTAAGGTATTTTGACAAATAACATCAATTGAAGAGTTAAAAAGATGAAAAATTAAATGAATGAATAATATGATTTTTTTTTTAAAAAAATTGAAGAGCTAAAAAAAAAATCATTAAGAAATCCATTCTGAAAATGTTCACAACTTGAAAAATAAATGAAATAATTTTAATTTTAAAAAATATTCAGTGAACTGTAAAAATAACTAAGTTAAAAAAATGTTGAAATAACTACATCAATTGTAATATCTAAGAAAAATATAATTTTTATAAAAGGCTCAATTCCGTAATAGTAAAAATTATTAAACCAAATATCTACTAGAAAAATATCAATTTATATATAGCACCTAAATGTTTTATAATTTTAATTGTAACATAACTCCCCACATGTAATTCTTAAATACAAATTTTATTTTCTTTCAAAAAAAATTCAATTTTTAATTTGATTACACTAAATTAAAACTAAAAATAAATGTTAAAATTCTAATTTACTCTTAATTTTGTTTAATGGATTACAATAACAGAGTAAAACCTGAACAACAAACACAATTAATATAACTCGAACCTAAGCCACACTTACTCTAACATACATGTTTGGCCTTTTATTCAACTTAGCATACATGTTTTTTCCTTGTTTACTTTTTTTCTTTTTTCTTTTTTTGGAAAAAAAAAAGTTATACTATATTCATAATATAAGTAAAAAAAATTTGATGAAACAATTAACTATTATTTTATTTGAATTGGTAAACTTGAAATATTAAAGATTATAATGATTTGAGTTTGAATTTGATTATGGATAAATATTTTTTTAAAATTTTAAAAGGACAAAATTACTATTAAAATAATATATATTGCTTTGCAAATATAAAGTGTTTTTGGTAACTTTACAATTAAGTTGGGGCTTGGTTGATGGGTGATACCAACTCAACTCAATCCTTATAAGTTGTATTTTTAGTTGTTTTATTTAAACATTTCATATAAAAATAGTAAGAGACCAAAACACTAATAAATTTTTTATTAAAGAGGAACTAAGTTGATATTGAATTGACTTGTGACATTATCTCAACAAAACATTTTATATAAGTATAGACATATTTTGATTGATTTGCAAGAATAAAGTCAGAAAATTATTTTAAAGAAAATTAAAGATGAATCATAAATTATTTAAAAAAATGAAGTACAATTTTACCAATTTAAAAAAAAAGTTAATAACTAAATGATAAATCAACCAATTTTGAGTGGCCAAAATCACTACCTACCCTCCCTGCTAAATTGGTACGACTGTATAGAATAATTGCAATCCAAGAGTTGATATGAAAGGCTTTAAAGAAGTCGACATCTAGTTAATTAGTAGGATGTCCACTATCCCATCTCCTACCAAACTATCATACATTGTAGTTAAGACTATCCTATCTCCCAGCCAACAAATTCATGCAGATAAATATGACCATGATCGCTATCCATCATCTTCTCTCAACCAATGAATTTATGTATCTTATCACTCAGCACAGGTGAATATGACCATAATCACTATCTATTATTTAACATTCTACACCGTTTACAATTCAGGTTCGTAATTTTCAGTGGAACTCAATCATTGAGTTTGAATTTAGAAGAAAAAAGAAATTAAAAGTTGAAATCAGGTTGCGGTTCCAATTTGCCCCTATAAGTTTCTTAATTAAAATAATTTATATTATTTAAGAGTAATTTAATTTTAATTTTAAAATTTTAATAAAAATATTAAAATTAAATACATACCAATTGAGTTAGCAAACCTTTTAATTTATATTCGATTAAAATTTTATTTTACTAGTTTTTTTATATTTAAATTTTATTATGCACATTCATTGCCTCTATTAATTATAAATATATTAATGAAGTTGTGGATTGAGATTATGTCACAAATTAACTCGACACCAATTTAAGACTGATGATAACGTCATGAAAAATAAAGCTATTCAATTAGTAATTTTAATATAATGTATTCACGTGTTTAAATTTCGTTTTACTTAAGATTTAATGTAATTTTTTTATTTTAATATCGTACATATCATGTGTTATTATCAATTAATTTTAAATTATACATTTCATTTTTTTATTATATGTTATTTTTAAATATTTATCTATATTTTAAATCTATAATTTTTATATGCATATGGTTTTGAAACATTTAAAAAAAAATTAGGTGACTAACAACTGTCATAGTTCTTAGGCTTACAATTTAGCATTTTGACTATTGTACTGTTGCGTGTCTCGGTGATTAATAAATTAATTTATACTAACGTCTACTAATTTATGCTCACTTGCAATTACCTCCTTAATTATTTTGATTTATTTTCAATTTTTGTCCCTCTAATATGTTAATTGTTTTTGCTTGATAATAAGAAAGTGATAGCAATTTAATATGTTATAGTACATAAATAGTTTCTCTGAATCAAATAAGTTAATAATTTTATTCAATTAAAACATGTTTCATAATGAAAACACTTTCATTCACATCCAGGGGTCAACTAGGGGTTAGTATCATCCTCTCTAAAATGGAAAATTCTCTATTTAGATTCTTTAAAATTTTTACAATTTTAAATTAGTAAAAGTAAAATTACACTTTGTCCCCCTAAAATGATAAAAATCTAATTTAATCATTTAAAATTATAAAGATATAAACTATTAAAATGGTAAAATTATATTTTTACAATAGTAAAAATTATAATTTAATTTCGATTCCCTCTAAAAAGAATTTCTACTTCAGTTAAACAATTCATTTTAATGAAATATTCTAACACCTAGAGACTGAACTTTTTACCAACCGAAATGCCATTTTGGGTTTCGCTATATTGTTATAGTCAATTCATCTTTATGAACCTATTTTTATTTTTAAAGTTTAATTACTTAAAATTTGATTACAAATTTAGATGCACTTAAATTATTTTTAATTAATATGGTTTGTAATTAGATTTCGCTATGGTTCGAGCCAGTCCGCTCGAAGAATGAAAGGATTTGAAAAAAAATAAGGCTTGAAAAATGGGTTTAGAAAAAAAAATAAGACCTGTTTTCTCAATGGGATAAGTCTCGAGTAATTTCTTTTTTACCTAGGCTCGACTCTACCCGAATTTGTAAAAAAAATTGTTTCTATTTTTTTTACTGTTTTGCTACAGTTTTTCCATTGTTTTGCTATCATTTCGCTATTATATTGTTACTATTTGTTGTTCTTGTTTGGATATTATATAACTATTATTTTATTATTAATTTTGCTACTAGTTTAGATGTATTTACTTGCTAAGTTGTATTTATCTTAGTGTTATTTAAGTATTTTTATTAGTTGGAAAATGATTATTTTAATGTTTTACTATATTATATTTTTAAAATTTATTTTTATATAGAAAATAATACAAAATTTTGATATGAGCGGGTCAGGTCGGACATAGATTTTAACATTTTTATCTGAGTTGAGCTTCTATAAAATTCTATGCTCATGTTTTGGTCTGGACTGGGCCTAAAAAATGGACCTATTTATTTACTTGACCCGGCCCAAACCTGACCCATGAACAACTTTATTTACAACCAAATATCCTAAGATTATAAATAAAGATTAAATTGCAGTTTAAAAAAATTTTAAAATTATATTAAAATATGAATATTTTTAATGTTAATAAATTATAAATAATACCATTATATTTTTATGATAAAAAATCCAATAATTATAAATATTTACTTATTTTTTTAAAAATATTTGAAATTTAATTTTTGAAGCAATGTCATATTTAATAATATTTTAATATTTTAAATAAATTAAAATAATACAATAATATTTTTCAATACAATAATAATTATAAATATATAGTTAAGCTTTTTTTAGAAAAATTGTTAATCAGAATTTATTCTTTTACAAGTTTATTAAAAATATATGAATATTAATCTAATATTTTTTTAATAAAATAAACAAAGAAATTTACATAGAGTATATTATAAGCAATTTATCAAAAGAGTTATCATCCTTCAAAATCTCTAATCTAATATTTTTAATATTTATACAGAAACTCGTGAATCGCAAACAATTAAAGAAATTATTTAGGCGATATAATTATTTTTGTGACTGACAAGTGGGTAAATTTATTGCTTGATACATCAAATGGACCATATTGTTAAAAAATAATGGATAAAATTATTTGAATCATAAATTTATTATACTTCAAATATTTTAATAGTTTACAGTTATTAATTCACCTTAAATGTCTAAGCTTAGAAAAAAAAAAAAAAAGAAGAACTTTGCAAGATTAATTACACATAGCTATAGAAAATATTTTATTTGTGAAATATTATGTATAAATTTCTTTACCATGTTTTACAGCAAAAATATAAAATTTATAAAATAATTTAATATATTTTAATTAATATCTATCAATAAGTGTTGATTGTAATAATGAAATATATTATATTCCATAAAAAGAATTTGAATTTAAATATTGAAAATAAAATTATTACACTTCAAAAAAATTAATTTACATGAGGGGTGAAAAAACGATGGACTATAATAAAGAAAAAAGGACAAATTCTTGTTTTTGTTGTAGGTATGAAAAGATTTTTGATTTACATGGCTACAGTGGAACTTGAATGCACCTCATATATACTACCACCGCCTGCCTCGTACTAGTAAAAAGATCCCGTTCCAAAGCCATTTGCAGCTAGCCATCCAAACTAGCTCACAAAACGATGGCTTCTAAACCAGGAATTCTCACTGATTGGCCATGGAAGCCTCTTGGAAGCTTTAAGGTAATATGGTCTCCTTCCTTCACTTTTTTATTATTCTAAACCAGGGATTCTCCCATGCGCTTATACATTCTGTTGTTGGATGGATATATTTACAGTACATAATCCTGGCTCCTTGGATTACGGAGAGCATATACTCAATTATAGTTAAGGATGCAAAGCAGTGGGATGTTTTGAACCTTGCGATACTCCCACTCATGTTATGGAGAATATTGCACAGCCAGCTTTGGATTAGCCTTTCTCGTTATCGAACTGCCAAAGGCACTAACAGGATTGTGGACAAGGGTATCGAATTTGACCAAGTTGACAGGGAAAGGAACTGGTAATATGAGTTACATTTGCTTCTGAAAATTAATTAATTTTAAAAGTGGGTATTAATATTTATTAACCATGAACATTGCAGGGATGATCAAATATTGTTCAGTGCTGTCCTGTTTTACTTGGTAAACAAATACTTTCCAGGAGCTTCTCACTTTCCCGTATGGAGACTGGATGGGGTGATTATAACCATGTTGGTCCATGCCGGCCCTGTGGAGTTCCTTTACTACTGGTTGCATAGAGCTCTGCACCATCATTATCTTTACTCCCGCTACCATTCTCATCACCATTCTTCCATTGTCACTGAGCCTATTACTTGTAAGCACCTCTGCCTCTGCTCGCTGAATCCACTTCGCAAACTTAATTATTCGTTAAAATGATATTATAGAAAATATTTTTCATTGTTTCGTAAATTTTATTCAAATAATTTTTTAAAAGATATTTTCAAAAGCAACATAAATTATATTAGTTATAAAATTTTACCCAAGTTTAGTTATTTGACAACTCAAATTTATCTTATAATAACTATATTATCTTAATAAACATAATAATAATAATAATAATCAATCTCTAATTAAAACTTAAATGCATAGTGACACATTTGAACTACAAGGAATAACTAAATATTCATATTTATACTATTAAAATATTAATATTTTATATTATAAAATATTTATTGCTAAATGTTTTTAAATTATAAATTATATTTATTACTAAAATATTAATATAAAATATTTTCAGGAATATTATTTAAAATATTAATTTCTTATTAGGAAGAATATTTAATGCACTGCTGGTACATAAGTCTCATATATTATAGGTGAATAATAACATGACATATCATCATCAAATAAAATAAAATAAAAATAGTAGAAGACTTATAAATAAATACTAAAAATTTATTTAAACATAATTAAATAAATTTTAAAACACTAAATATGAGATCCTAAATATGAGAGTTATTAATATTTATTTATAATAGTTACATTTAATGCTTAATTAAGTTTAAATGAAATTATTGATATTTATTTACAAGTCTTTCATATTTTTTGTTTAATTTAATAGTGATGTATCGTGTTATTATTCGTTGATGATATATTAGAGTTATGCGTATCAAATATTATTTATTATTATTATTAATATTAAAACTTATTAAGAAAATAAGATTGTAATATTAAATAATTTTATTAAATTAATAAATTATATTAATAAGACATTTTTCATTCACCAAACTACTTTACAAAGCATACAAAAGAAGAACAAACACACCCGTAAATATGATGTCGCTACTGCTGGGACACCCTCAAACCGTGACCATGTCAACCCTTTCCACGTTCTAAGATGAGATCAAGAATATATATAAATATAAATAATATAGAATTTGTTAAGAAAAGTAGGAAATAATCAAGGAGTGTTTGTGTGTTGCCAGCTGTGATACATCCATTTGCAGAGCACATAGCATACTATGCCCTGTTCGCGATACCAGGGTTGACAACGAGCCTAACTGGAACTGGATCCATAATCTCCATTGCTGGCTACATCACTTACGTCGACTTCATGAACAACATGGGGCATTGCAACTTCGAACTCATTCCCAACTGGGTCTTCTCTATTTTCCCCCCTCTCAAGTACCTCATGTACACTCCATCGTAAGTCCTCTCTATTAATAAAAACTACAAGCACGTAATGTGGAATTAATGGAAATAAAAAGGCAATTGACCAAATTCTTCCAACGGCTTTCATTCTTAAGCCTTAGCTAACCAAGTTTGACTGACATGACAAGATAATGGGAAGACTGTAGACATTTTATGTTAGGGTTAATCTAGTTTTTGGACCCCAAAGGTTTTACATCCCGCCTCAATATTTTCTTAATCCAGGTTAGTATTTAAATTTAACAATTATTCTTACGTTTGGGTTTGAATTAGAGAATTATTTTAACATTTGGATCTGATTTTTTTTTTTTCACCCTTAAACTTAGTAATTGTTGTCATATTAGTGGATGAACATTTTTTATTAAACTTTTTTTGGTTTAATGCACACTTTAGCCCTTGAAATATACTGTTTTTCCCACTTTAGTTTTTAAAGTGTTTTTTTGGTCCATTTTAATCCCTAATTTTATCAAATGTTCTCATTGTAATCCTTTAAACATTAAAAACTAAGAACTGGTATATTCAGTAAATCATACACTTTAATATTAAATTTTTTAAAATTTTTTTACTAAATTTTATAATTTTTTATATTTTATAATTTTTTTCTAATTTTTATTTTTTTTCAATTTTTATTTTTTTTTCAATTTTTGTAATAATTTTACAATTTTTAAAGATTTTAAGGCTTTTTAAATGATGTCATCATTGTGATGTCATTATATGATATGTGGCAACATATGATTGGTTGTTCGGTTTTTTTAAAGTCCAAAGGACCAAACTAAGAATGTCTGATAATGTTAGGGACTAAACTGGGAACGTCTAATAACATTAAGGATTGAAGTGGGACTAAAAAACTTTTTTAAGGACCATTGTAGAAAAAGCGGTATACTTCATAGACTAAAGTGAGCATTAAGTTTTTTTTCTTCGAGAAAATATTATGGACTAATTTGGTAAAAAATAAATAAAATTAAAGTCCAATACAAAAACAATTGTTAAGTTTAAAGACTAACTTGAACAAAACAAATTTCAAACTTTATTTAAAAATAATTGTTTAATTAAAAAAACTAACTTCGACGAAAATTAAAGTTTATAATCTGATAAGAAAAGATGATTAAATTCTTAAAAAGGTGAACTGTTTTTTAATTCAAAATTTCATATTATCCTTTTATCATTTAATAAATAAATATTTTTTTTTAGAAATTTGATTATGTAATTTAATTGAAACTAATATATGCTGATATGATAATGTTTCATGTAATCCTTTATGATAATTCATTTCCCTTCTTTCTTGATAGTAGCACTGATTGCTATAGATGCAGTTACATCATTAAATCCATAGCATGTAGCAAAGCATGCATAATATAACAGTATTTAAGTGTCTACTTAGTACTTGTGATATGACAGACATAAATAATGTTAAGTTTTGGTTGATTATTTGGGCAGGTTTCACTCGCTGCACCACACGCAATTCAGAACTAACTATTCACTATTTATGCCAATCTATGATTACATGTATGCTACAGTGGATAAAAATTCAGACACCTTGTATGAAAATTCCGTCAAAAGAAAAGAGGAATCACCCAGCGTGGTGCATCTAACGCACCTAACAACACCTGAGTCAATCTATCATCTCCGCCTTGGATTTGCCTACTTGGCCTCTAAACCATACTCATCAGTTTGGTACTTGTGGTTGCTCTGGCCTGTTACATTATGGTCCATGGTGCTTACCAAGATTTATTGTCGAACTTTTGTTGTTGAAATTAACCGCCTCGATCAGGTCAGATTACAGACATGGGCTATACCCAAGTACAGGGTACAGGTACGGAAGCTTTATTAGTGCTGCTGCGAGTAGGTGTAGCTGCAAATACAAAACATGTATATAATATATATGTATGGATGTATAGTCTTAATCATTAACAGTGCTGTAATTAATTTCCAGTACTGCTTGAAAAGGCAAAAGTATTCCATCAATAACATGATCGAGGAAGCCGTATTAGAGGCTGAGGAAAAAGGTGCTAGTGTGTTGAGTCTAGGCCTTATGAATCAGGCAAGTTTTCCCCCCTCTTCCCATAATCAGTCACTATGCTTGCAGGAAAATTACATTCAAAAAAAAAAAAGGTAAAAATCATTTTTAACGGAAAAGATAAAGTATGATGCTAACGTGAACACTATGTAGGGTGAAGAGCTAAACAGATACGGTGAAGTGTATGTGAAGAAGCATCCCCAGCTGAAGGTGAAGTTAGTGGATGGGAGTAGCTTGGCAGTTGCAGTTCTCCAAAATAGCATACCAAAGGGAACAACCCAAGTACTCCTTAGAGGCAACTTGAGTAAAGTTGCTTTTGCAGTCACCTTTGCCCTATGCCAGAAGGGTATTCAGGTACTATCCCATTCTATTGCTTACTTATTAATTAGCTAGCCATATAAACTGTTGGAACATTGCAGCAACTTAGCAAACACTTTGCATGAAATTTGCATGTGATCGTATGAGAAACAAAATAAAAGAGAAAAGAAAACTGAAAATCTTAGCAAGAAGAACTGAGCACATAAAATGATGGCTGAAAGTTATCACTCTCTTGATTTCATTGAAAGTGAAAAATATATACATGAGTTGAATAGTCAAGATGACTATTACCTAATGAATTAACTACTCCCGCTAAAGTTAACTAATACAACTTTGAATTGCAAGCTGACATATCAGCTATTACATCAAATTCAAATCACAAACTAATCCTACTAACTTCATGAACAAATTACATTGCAACTAGACTAAGTTACATAGTAACAAAATCAACAAATGAACAGCTTCCCTCGATCCATGCTTGTCTGCGAGTTGAGCTACTGCTACTGCTGCTGGTGGTCACTTGTTGCATTGCAGGCCGATGCTCAACACTCCTCTTTGTACTGTATGCAACAAACACCAATTGAACTTCTCAAAAACTCATACCGTGATGTACCAAGAGGCTTTGTCAAAATATCAGCCAATTGATCTTGTGAACTGCAATGAACAAGATTAACTTCTTTGAACTGTTCAGCCTCTCGAACAAAATGGAACTTAATTTTAAAATGTTTGGTTTTCCCATGAAAACCTAGATTATTGGCTATTGCCACTGCTGATTGATTGTCCACCTTGATCTCAGTAGGTTCAAGTTGCTATTCATTTAGATCACATAGCAACTTTTTAAGCCAAATGGTTTGATTGACTGCTGCTGCGGCTATGTATTTAGCTTCAGCTGTGGACTGTGCAACGGTTTGTTGCTTCTTTGAGCTCCAGCAAAACACACTTGAGCCAAGGTTAAAGAAGTAGCCCGAGGTGCTCTTCATGTCATCAACAGAGCCAGCCCAGTCACTATCTGAGTAACCAACCAGCCTAAGCTCATTTCCTTTCTCAAACTTGACCCCATAGCTCAATGTTCCTTTAATATATCTAAGCACCCTCTTAGCAGCCTTGAAATGCATCACATTACAACAATGCATAAACCTCGATAGCAAACTAACATCATACACAATGTCTGGTCTACTGGCTGTTAAATAAAGAAGACATCAAACAAGGCTTCGATATTCCCTTTCATCAACTCTCTCATGATCCTCAATGCTTGTCAATTTCTCACTTTGAGCTAAAAGTGTGCTTACTGTTTTGCAGTTTGCCATGCAAAATTTTTTAAGTATCTTCAATGCAAAGGCATGTTGACTGACAAAAATGCCTTGATCTATCAAGTTCACTTCCATACCAAGGAAGTAAGTCATAGTTCCCAAGTCTGTCATATCAAACACATCTTGCATTTTTGTTTTGAACTCTTGAATTAAATCATCCTTGCTTTCTGTCACCAGCAAATCATCCACATAGATTGAAACAATCAACAAGGTTTCATCTTGGGATTTCTTTACATAGAATGTTGGCTCACTCAGGCTTTTCTCAAATCCAAGCCTAGACAGGTAAGCATCAACCCTGTCATACCAGGCTCGAGGTGCCTGCTTCAGGCCATAAAGAGCTTTCTTCAGCCTATAGAATTTGTCCTCTTTTCCTTGGACTTTGAAGCCATCTGGCTGCTCAATGAAAATCTCCTCTTTAAGAAAGCCATTTAAGAAGGCTGACTTAACATCCAACTGATAAATTCTCCACTGTTTCTGTGCAGCCAAGGCAAACAGGAGTTTGATAGTGTCTAGCCTTGCTACTGGAGCAAATGTCTCCATAAAGTCTATCCCATATTGATGACTGTAACCTTTAACCACAAGCCTTGCCTTGTGTTTGTTCAATGAGCCATCAGCATTGAATTTGGCTCTAAAAACCCACTTGACACCTATGATTTTCTTCTGATCAGGTCTGTTCACTAGATCCCAAGTGTCATTTTTGCGGATCATGTCAATCTTAACTTCCATGGCCTTCTTCCAATGCTTGCTTCTCACAGCCTTTTCAAAGCTTGAAGAAGGCTCAACTACAGCCACATTACATCTTTGATAGATGTCATCAATGGACTTGGTGCCTTTCATAAGAGGATCATCCACATTTGCATTGCTAACCTCATTTTCTATTGGTTCTAGGCTACTATCAACTAAATCCTCTTCAAACTGACTTGCATTAGAACCATCCCAGCTCCAAGTCTTCTCTTCATCAAATTTGACATCCCTACTCACCAGAATATTCTTGGTTGAGGGATCATATACCCTGTAGCCCTTCTTGGTACTACTGTAGCGAACAAATATGCCTGGATCTGACCTTTTCTCAAGCTTAGTTCTTCTTTCTATAGGTACAAGCACATAGCACACACATCCAAACACTTTCAAATAGGAAACTGATGGCTTATGTCCATGCCATGCCTTAAAAGGTGTTTTTTCCTTCACAGCATGTGTTGGAAGCCTATTGAGTAGGTATACTGAGGTGTTGACAGCCTCAGCCCAAAAGGTGCTTGGAAGTTTACTTTGAAATAGCAAAGACCCAGCCATGTCCATCACCGTCCTATTCTTCCTCTCACATACTCCATTTTGTTGATGAGTATACACTGTGGTTAACTGATAATGAATCCCAGCTTACTCACATGGCTTCTGAAACCTTTCAGACAAATATTCAGTGCCATTGTCTGTTCTCAAAGCTTTAATCCTACAGCCTGTTTGATTCTCAGCAAGTGCTTTGAATTTTCCAAAAGCTTCAAATACCTCAGATTTCTATTTCATGAAGTAAACCCAACAAAATTTGGTCATATCATCAATAAACAGCACAAAGTACTTAGTGATATTCAAAGAAGGGGTCTTCATTGGTCCACAAACATCAAAATGCATCAATTCAAGCCTTTATCGAGCCCTCTATGCCTTGTTGACTGGAAAAGGAAGCCTAGCCTGCTTACTAAGTTGGCATACTTTACAAACAGTATTTGCTGCCTCAACCTTGGTCATGTCTTCAACCAAATCCTGCTTGTGCAACAAATCGAGTGACTAAAATTAGCATGGCCTAGTCTCCTATGCCATAGGCCAGCACTGTCAGCTACGCTTGTATAAGCCTTCTTCTCAAGCTGACTTACATCAAGCGTAAAGCATTTTGCTGCCATAGGTACTGAGATCATTTCCTGGCCATGAAATTCTTCAATAACATAAGAACCATTCTTGAAAACTAGTGAATAGCCTTTTTCAACCAACTGACCAACACTAAGTAAGTTTTGATCTATATTAGGCACATAAAGCACATCTGAAATCAACTTGTTACCTGAACCAGTGTTGATCACAACATTACCTCTGCCTTTGGCTTCAATCAAGCTCCCATTTCCAATTCTAATTCTTAAGGTGAAGTTCCTGTCAAGCTTCTTGAACAGACTCTCATCAGCTGCCATGTGATGTGAGCAGCCACTGTCCACAAGCCAACTGTATTTGACTTTTCTTGTAGTTGCAAAGCATGAAGTAGTCAAAACATGCTCCTTCTGAGCTTGAAGGTCCTCAGCAGCCTTTGCTCGTATTTGCTGCTGAGCTTGTACCTTATCCTTGTTCCTGCACACCTTCTCATGATGACCATACTGTTTACAGCTTTTGCACTGAATGTCTGGCCTGTTCCAACAATACGTCTCCAAATGATTGGTCTTCTTGCAGTGTATGCATGGCGGAAACCTCCTTCTCGCTGTATCTCTTCTTGATTTCTCCCTTCTATCGACCTAAGGCTTCTTTGCTTTTTGACTTGAGCTCGAGCCCTCTTTGGCTTTTACTTGAAAAGCTCCCTCAGGATGCTCTTCCTGCCTGTTGGCCCTTCTCTGCTCAAGTGCATACAATGAGCTTACTAACTCAGACAAAGAAACGGTAGTGAGATCCCTTGAGTCCTCCAATGAGGAGATCTTTGACTCAAACCTCTCAGGGAGAGTGGTGATAACCTTTTCAACAACCCTGCTCTCACTAAAATCTTCTCCTAAGAGCTTTATGTTGTTGAAAGTAGCCATTATACTATCAAAGTACTGCTTGATAGTCTCTGACTCTTTCATTTTCAACTTCTCAAATTTTCTTCTAAGGTTGATCACTTATTGCTGCCTTGTCTTATCTGATCCCATAAACTCCTCCTTCAGCCTTTCACAAGCTTGCTTAGGTGAGTCACAAGCCATAATTCGAGTGAAGATCACATCAGACACTCCATTCTACAAGCAGGCCATGGGTTTGTGCTTCTTGGCTCGCTCCTCACTGTGCTGTCTAATTTGAGCAATGGTTCGATTGGCTCTCAATGCAGGTGGCTCAACATCATTCTCGATTACACTCCACAAATCATACGCTTTGAGGTAAGTTTTCATCTTAACTACCCAAATATGGTAGTTCTCTCCAGCAAACACAGGTGGTAGTGGTGTGAAGCTCATATTTTAGCAACAAAACAAACAGACCAACTAAAACGTTTCTTCCTCCTTAAGCTTTGTTTTCAGAAAAAAACACCAATAAGAAAGGTCCTCAAAGAAGGCAGGCTCTGATTACCAATTGTTGGAACATTGCAGCAACTTAGCAAACACTTTGCATGAAATTTTCATGTGATCATATGAGAAAACAAAATAAAAGAGAAAAGAAAACTAAAAATTTTAGCAAGAAGAACTTGAGCACATAAAATGATGGCTGAAAGTATCACTCTCTTGATTTCATTGAAAGTAAAAAATATATACATGAGTTGGATAGTCAAGATGACTATTACCTAATAAATTAACTACTCCCGCTAAAGTTAACTAATACAACTTTGAATTACAAGCAAAACTAGCTGACATATTAGCTATTACATCAAATTCAAATCACAAACTAATCCTACTAACTTCATGAACAAATTACATTGCAACTAGACTAAGTTACATAGTAACAAAATCAACAAATGAATAGCTTCCCTCGATTCATGATTGTCTACAAGTTGAGCTGCTGCTACTGCTGCTGCTGGTCACTTGTTGCATTGCAGGCCAATGCTCAACATAAACTGGTAGTGGTAAGCTCTCAAATTCTCAACTATGTCTAACTTTTATCTAAGGAAATTTGAAGCTCTAACTTCATTCTTGCATTGTTTTCGTAATTATTTTCCTCTTTTGTGATATCATAGTCTTTAATTTTAATTCGTTGTAGGTCATTGTATTGCGTGAGGATGAATACGAGAAGCTTGACAAATCATTTGGCACCAAGTCTGAGGATAACTTGGTTATCTCAAAGAGTTATAGCTCTTGCAAGGTAATTCAGTCTCATGCCTCAAGCCTAGGTCTTTCCAAATAAAAATACTTGAAATGGCTAGTAAGTGAAGATGAATTATTGATATTTTACAGGTATGGTTAGTGGGAGATGACTTGACCGAAGAAGAGCAAAGAAAGGCAATTGAAGGAACATTGTTTATTCCTTTTTCACAATTCCCACCAAAAAAATTTCGTAAAGACTGTTTCTATCACACCACGCCAGCAATGCAAACTCCGATGGCCCTTGAGAATGTGGATTCTTGCGAGGTAAACTTACTCTATATGTCCACGATTGATGCTTATTCTTACATACATTTGATTTATATATATATCTGAAATTAATTAAAAGCTTCCAAATTTTTTGTTCTACTTTGTTAAAATATATACATTAAAGAGTAACAATATGAATGCATTTAATAGAACTGGTTGCCAAGGAGAGTGATGAGCGTATGGCGCATAGCTGGGATACTGCATGCTTTGGAAGGATGGGAAGAACATGAATGTGGTTACACCATGTGTAACATTGAAAAAGTTTGGGAAGCATGCCTCAAGCACGGATTTCAGCCTCTGAGGGTCCCAATTCAATCAAAATCCTAGAAGATATTCAACAATTTAACTATCTACTAGATGTCTATGCCTTTTTATGTATAAGCATTTACCTATACTATTATCCTTATCCTAGATTCACGATTTGAGCTTTTATCAAGTTAAAGGTCCTTCTCCAGTGTCTCCATAGTACGTATGAGGAGTTTTTAAAAAATATATAATGCATATTACACCCCTAACCTGTATTCATCGCCGAAATATGGTTACGGAGCATTACCAGACTTATTACTTAAACAAACATACATTTCACATACATTTTTCAATTCCAAATAAAAGTCATTCACAATCAATCATATAGTCCCTAAGATGAGCATTCGAGTTCTAAAACATGCATTAGAAATGATTCGGGACTAAACCGAGAACTCAGGGAAATTTTGGGAGAATATAGAAAATTTTCAAAGTACAGAGGACATACGCCCGTGATCACATGACTGTGTCCCAGCCCGTGTCTGACCTCTTGTAACTCTAGCTTGGGTCACACGACCAACCACACGTCCGTGTGACTAGCCCGTGTACCCTTCAAAATAACCCCACATGCCCGTGTGTCAGGCCGTGTGCTAGGTCGTGCCAAAACTATAGGGTATACTAACTTATGCCACACAGCCAAATCACACACCCGTGTGCTGGGCCGTGTGGAGCTACTGGCTTGGTTTTTAAATAAACATCAGGGAACACATGGTCGTGTCACCTAATCGTGTGTCACACACGGCTAAGACACACGCCCGTGTCTCTGCCCATGTAGACAAAAATAAGCTATTTTTCAAGCCATCTTTCTCACCCAAACATGCATTCACCTAAACATGTCAAAAGGCATAAGACTATATCATCACATAGCATTCAAACCAATCTCAACCAAGACTAAAATCATGCTATTTCAATACCAACAATTATAATGCTCATGATATCATGTTTTGCCAATTCAAACATACCAATTTCACATTCAAAAATCATCTAAATGGTTAACTTCAACCATGCATTATTTTGCCTAAAACCACATGGTTACCATGTCTCAAAATGCAACCATTTGGTACTCAAAATACCAATTCACAACAAGCATTCACATAGAAATTATAAACCATATAACAAAAGGCCATTTACACACACACACACACACACACACACACACACACACACACACACACACACACACACACACACACACACATATATATATATACATCACCAAGTATACCAAAATAAGCCAAATCACATGGCTATACACATAACCAAAACATACATCATTTACAAGCCAAATCAATTGGCTAAATACATTATCAACATATAGGCCATATTAACCACAACACCTATCCATGCCATATAACCAAGTAAACATATTCAAAAGTACCAAAATGACAGCTGTATAGTGTGATGAGATCTTTGACAAATCCCAATTCGAGCAAGCTTTGAAATCACTATATAACATAGAAAAGTAAACAGAGTAAGTTATAAAGCTTAGTAAGCTCGTATGATTAATAAATATAACTTACCATTCATTCACAAATTAAGTTAACTATCATCAAACACTACAATTTAACTTAATCACAAGGTTAACACATGTTCATCCACATAGTAGATCATATAACTCACAAACTTCATAGATTTTCAATGCTTATACGGTTTATGTACAAACTTCATAGATTCAATGCTTATACGGTTTACGTACATACCTGCGCTGATACGTATCAATCTTTTATCCTTTCATATCTTCAATATACCCATTGAACCATTTGGAATAATATCGGATACTCGATAATCTCACACCCTAAGTGCCAAATATATGGCCAAAGCCATCTCAATCTCATATCTCATATAATGCTCACTCTCGAGCTATCAATGGGTCTGCTCACACAAGCTGATGGTCAAGACGTAACTACACGATGTTGCTCACACAAGCTAACGAGAATCCGTAACACATGTCGAAAAACTCAGCTACCGATAGAACATACGGACCAGCACCCAAAACACAATAACTCCTAATGACATGTCATTTGTACCCTATCTATTCCTAAGGTTCAACCGAGAATTCACAAGTCGCCAAATCTTCGTCAAACATTTCCGTAAAATCGTGTTCACAAATAATGCAATTATAAAGCATTCAAAATACAATTACATTAATGCTTATTAACATACGAACTTACCTCGATCACAAAAATGACAGAATAGGATCAACTAATCCAAAACTTTATTTTCCCCTGATCTAAATCCGTATGTTGCTTTTCTTGATCTATATAAGCAAATTTAACTCATTTAAAACATATTCTATTCAATTCAGTCCAAAAATTCATATTATGGCAATTTTACACTTTGACCCTAATATTTCAACTTATTTACAATTTAGTCCCTAGCTCATAAAAATGCAAATTCATGCAATTAAGTCCACACCTATGCTAGCCGAATTTCACCTATACTTATAGCAGCCCATATTTTTCATTATTTCATACATTTACCACACAATTTATCACATTTCTCAATTTAATCCCTAATTGACAATTTTATCAAAAATCACTTAACAATTGTTGTTTACCTAACAACAACCATTCATTTTCTATCATCAAACATCAAAATACACACATATTCATCAATGGAAAAACCCTATACCTTTAACATTTTTGCAACTTAGTCCCTGGGCTAGCTAGATTAAGCTACAACAACTCTAAAAACATAAAAATCATTAGAAATCGAGTAAAAAATCACTTACAGGCATAATGTATCAATGGTCGAATGTTTAAAATTCTCTCATGGCTTTTTCTTCTTCAAATTTTGGCAAGAAGATGAACATGCATGCTTTGTTATTTTTTTTCTATATTTTAATATCATTAATTATCAATTTACAACATTAACCTTATTAATTAACTACTTAAAACACTTAATTCATGTCCATATTTTTCCATTCATATTAAAAATGGTCCAATTACTACGTAATGACCTCTACTTTAAAGTTCCATAGCTATTAGACCCCTTTAGCTATTAGAACACAACTTTTACACTTTATGTGATTTAGTCCTTTTTATTAAATTGAGCATTCAAACGATAAAATTTCTTAACGAAATTTTTACACAATCATACTATCATGTTGTAGACCTCAAAATAATAAAATAAATATTTCAACCTCAGATTTGTGGTCCCAAAACCTCTGTTTCGATTTGACTAAAAATGGGCTGTTACAAACTATTAGAGAAATGGAGATGGTCAAACAAAAAAAAAAGTACGATTGATCTCTCACCTGTTGTGAAATGTTATTAGTGTAGTTCAAAAGATCATGAGGGTTTCCGATGTCCAATTAAATATCCAAATAAAGAGAATAAGATTGAGCTATCACCTTTTGTGTAATGTTATTAGTGTAGTTCAAAAGATCATAAGAGTTTCCAATGTCTAATTAAATATCCAACAAGAGAAAAAAGTAAGTATGACTTTGTACCTTTTGTTGATTCTTACTTTAATGGAAAAGAGATATGTAATGGCGAACTTTGTGAACCGGAAAAAGATGATAGTGAGAATTTTTTCCTCGAATCTATGGAGTTAGATGAGATAGAAATGTCATGTTCTCTTACAAGATGTATTGTATTGAATTGAATATTCATAATACTTGTGAAGGGGTGATCGTATGTCTTTTCGAGTTTTAAAATTTATAAAGAGAATGATCGAACATGGAAACTAACTCTGACAATGATTTAAGGCAAGTACACCTATCGAACAGTAGTATAGCTTAGGCAAGACTGGATTGTCGAACCCAAAGGAACTAAAAGTACTAATACTAACTTTCTTTTTATTATCTAGCCTAAAATAAGTGAAGTTGTTCTTTAATCTAAATCTAACTAACTACTAAGCTAAAGAGACAAAGACAAAAAGAATGAATTGGGAAAATACTGTTGGAAAAACTCAGTTGATTAAGACGATACCCTAGGAAGAATCCACCTAGACTTCACTTGTTATCTAACACTGAACCAGACGATTTATTCACTTGACTTGATCCGTAAGATTCCTTAATTTATATTAATCCCTCTCTCGAGGTGAATAACGTCTAACCCTAGGTTGATTAATTAAATCTCCTTCTAATTAAAACCCCTAGAATCGCATTATCTTGATCTATGGACTCCCATATTAGGTTTCACCCTAATCCGGCAAAATCTCGTCACCCTATCTCTAGGCGCGCGAACAACTCCGCTTTAATTATGCTAGATCTATTCTTAAGCAGGGACTTTTTCTCCTCCACCTAAAAACATCCAAATTGAATCAATATTGCGGAAATATTAGCACAAGAATTAAGCACACATAATTAAGAACAAATCAAGTATTTATCATATAGTTCAGAAAACAATAACAAGATCTATTTAGGTTTCATCCCCTTCAGATATTTGAAGGGTTTAGTTCATAATAATAAAAGAAAACATCTTAGAAGAAAAGATAAAACAAAACATAAGAAATCCTTAAAACCCCCCGAAGGAATTGAAGGAGAGATCCACCGTCTTGAGTATAATTCCGGCTTTTTGAGATGGATCAACTGGCTATCTTCGAGTGATTCCCACAAATCTGACCTTTTCGGCTTGGCTCATTGGCCTAGCTCATTGCCCCCTTTCAGGTAACACTTAGGATGTTTATATAGGCTCTTGGAATGCGTTTCTTTAGCCCTAAGTATCCTTTTCTAATTGAAATTGCTCTTTGACATGACAGGGACACAGCCATGTCACACGCCTGTGTGAAAGATCTTTAAGTCATGTTCGAATTTCTTTAATAAGGCACGGCTGTGTGACTCGGGGTTAGGCCGTGTTCTAGTTGATCAGGGAGGCACGGCCGTGTGGGCTTAAGTCCAGGCTGTGTCGATTTCCTTTTTGGACCAATTAGGTCCGTTTTAGGCCCGTTTCTCGTTTTTTCCATCCTCGGGTGCTTTCTTGAGTATAAGACATTAAAAGAAAGGATTAAGAGCACTTTTTTTACATGAATCAAGGGATAAATCATCCGAAAACATGCTAAATATGTGATTAAAATATGTTAATTTTACGGTTTATCACATACCCCCACACTTAAGCTTTTGCTTATCCTCAAGCAAAATTCTCAACTTACAATTAAAACGAACTTTCCATAATTCATAATTCCTATCAACAATGTCTCATCATAATTCATAGATAATTTATACATGGATAATTTAACTCAAAAAGTCCTAAAGATTCAAACAGTATAAGCCATACATTTGTATCACGAAAACGTAAGTGTCTCCCCTTATCTAAATGATTACCTTTAATTCCAAATCGACAAGGATTGACATCCTCACAAAAGATTCATTCAAATCACTCGAAGTGTTTAAGGTTTAGGAAAAGAGCACTCATAAGTTAATCCCATAAGCTTGCCTAAAAATCAAATCTCCACCACTGTAAAATGAGATGATAAACAGATCAAAAGGTTTTTACAGGGTTGTAACGGGGCTAGGGTTAAGGTGTGGATAAAGGCTGAATTAAAAGGTTAGAATCGAGATTGAATTGACAAGTTACCCATCTAGAAATACCGAGATAATTATATCAATTAAAGAGTAATAACCTGTAATATCCTGAATTAGGGGTAAAATTTTATTAAATTATTTTGCATAAGTGTGGTCATCATGGTGTTAATTGTGGTATTTTAGGTGCTAGTGATAAGCTAAGGGAAGGCCCGAGCTATAGGAGAAATTTTATTTTTTTAAGTGTAAAAGGGGAAGTGGGCTAAGAAGGCCTTAAGAATAATTTTTGACATTTTTGGACACAAGAAACGCCTTGGTAAAGTGGCTTCCATGCGCCACTTAAGGGCTTTGGGGGACGCCTTGAGCGTGGGGGTTCGAATCATGGGGGCTGCAAAGGGTGCATTTTATTTTTGGTTTTGGCGTTGAGACAAGGGAGCTAGGGAAGGAGGCTTTAAAAGAATATAGGGGGAGCTAATGACACAAAGAGAACAGCAGCAGAGTGGCGTGGGAGGGCGCTACCTGCAGCATGGGTGCTAGCAGGTCTTGGGTTCAAGGCTTAATGGCAGCACAAGGTGGTGTTTTATTTTTATTTTTATTTTGTGGCAGATTGGAAAGGTGGTGGACAACATGTGGGCTCTAAATTCGATGAAGATAAGCTGGAGGCTTTGTCTTTGAATTCGGCTGGAAGTATGGAATAAATATTGTTTTATTCCTTTTATTTTTTTATTTGAAGAGGTGATAAGGGATAAGATGGAAATAGGTATTGTTTTTAATTTTAAATGGATGGGGATAAGTTTAATGTTTGTTGCTAAATTTGGCTGGAAGGGTAAGTATTGTTATTATTTTAATTTATTTGAAGAGGTGGCTGAAAGATAGGATGGAAGATAATGTTATTTTATTTCAAATGGGGGGATAATTAAAGGATAAAACTTATCACATTAGGGAGCAAATAAGTGCCGAATTTTGCTTGAGGAGTGTGTCCATCTTTTTATTTATTTTTAGTCTCCATTGCCGAATCCCTTTTGCATTCTCTTCTTATTCTTTTTTTTTTCTTTTCTTAAAACCTTATTTTCTACTAATTTTCTTGTATAGCCGAATACCTCTTAAGAGCATTAGCCGAATTTCTAAGTAAGCCTCATCAAGCATCTTTTCTTTACCATTGTTGTTTTCAAGAGCCGAATATCTCATTACCTTTAAAGCCATTGCCGAATCTCCTAGGATGGTGTTGCCGATCTCTTGCTCTTAATTTCATCTCAAGTGTAGTGGTAAGTAATCGTCACTCTAAACAATTGGTTTTGAGTTCTTATATTGGTATGTCAAAAACCAAGTGATTGGTCTTGGTTGTTATAACATGGCCGAATGTCATAGTGCCATTAAGTATGTGCTTTTATGTGTGTAGCCGAAAGAAGGAAGCATTGAGGAAGTCTCTTGGATTCGATCATCTAAGGTAAGTGTTAGGTACTATTCGGCCAAGGGCCATGATTATGGAATTATGCTTAAAACCGAAACTAACAAGTGATCAGTAGGGATTTCGACTATTAAAGGTGCAAGAGTGTGATTTCGGGATTTGGAAGAGATAGGTAAGTGGGTTTGTGCTATTCGGCCTTAGGCCATTTTTGGTATTTAAGTGGCTAATCGATTCTGTCCATGATGGATTAGGGGTCTATCGACAGGCATAAGGACAAGTATCGGGATTCTAGATTGTGTTAGATTCAATAGATCGGGATCTCGCTAAGTAATCAGGTGCGTAGTTATCGCACTGTCTTTTGATTGTTTTTAAATATATTAAAATGTCTATGTGTTATGTTATGAATGATAGCCGAGATAAGGGGCTAAAATGGTGGATACCCCTGATGGGTAAACGATTAACAAGGTCAGCGTTTTATGTTATTAAATGATTACTGTTAAATATATGAAATGGAGATGAGCATGTTATATATGTATTCTATTAAATGATGTTTTATCATATATATGTGCATGAGGGCTTGGGATATGAATATTGGAGGACAGGGTGTACATGTTTATATACGTGGTCTAATGCTAGCCTCGTGCTACATTAGCGCTTGATGTTAGCTAGGTGCTACGTCAAGGGAGGTGTTGGCTAGGTGCCCATCTCGGCGGTTGATAGCTGTGTGCATCACCGTGGACTGATTGGTATGTGGGATCCCTACGGGATCGGTGGTCAGCCACGGCCTTGAGCAGCGAGTCTGCCAAGGTAGGATATGTGGATCACGATGTGATCGGTGGTGGATTAGCCACGACCTTGAGCAGGGAGTCTGCTAAGGTTGGTGTAATGGATGGACTTAGGTTGGGATGGGCTTCATAATTACATATTTATGTGTATGGACTGTGTGGATATGGGCCAAGCCCATATGTGGAGACATGTGTAATAACTATGCACTGAGTCTGTTTGACTCACCCAATATTTTACTAAACCTTACAGGTGATGCATGATGCTCGGACCGGGTTGTAGTGGATACGAGGTGGCCCATGCAGAAGATGTTTCAGTTAATTTACGAATTTTTATATTATCAGTATTTTGGGAAATTTGTTGATGTAATAAGGGCCACTTATAATATTTGTTAATATTTTTATTATGGCTTGATTTAATTAAATTACTATATGCCAATAATTTTATTTTTAGCAACTTATTTATTTAAAATATATATGTAAATGTTTTAATCCGGGAATTTGTAATAACTAAACATTTTTTTATGGGCTTTTTAATTACACAATGTTTTTCCAAAGGCATAGAAAATTTCATATTTTACTATAAGTAAAAATATTTTTCAAATGTTTTTCCACAGTGGCATTTCAAATTCGGTCATAGTGAATGGGCCGGGTTTGGGGTGTTACATAACCTTAATAATACGAGCTTTTCTTTTTTGACAAATAGACTTTTAACAGTATAAGCTCACTTTTCATAATACTAATACTGAATATACTTCGATTTTTTTAAGAACAAATCAATAATAATAAAGGATGAATTGAACTACTGAAATAATATAATTAGGTAACAAATCAAATCAAATCTCGATATAAGGGTGGTTAAAAAGAATGGTGATAACAAATACAAAGGGGTTTTGGGTTAATATTAGATGGTAAGTCAATAAAAAGGTTTGTTAGGATCAACGGGGTTCACTAGGGTTAATTTATGGAGGTAGGTTGTTTAGCGGAGTAAGTGGATTAAATTCTAGGTGCCTTTATCATCTCGGTGTATCAAATCATAGATGTGGCCTCAACATGTATAATCGAGGCAAGTTCTAAAATAATAGTTCAAAGTTGACACACTCACAATCAATAAAGTGAGTATGAAAAAGGATATATGCTCTATACAGCTCAAAATCTCACAAAAATTATGGGTTTTTGACATTAACCTTGTAAATTTCAAACTTCAAGGTAACATTCAGATTCAGGTAGACAACCTAAAAAAAATTTAATTCTGAAAAATAGACTTACCATGCTTGATTCTCTAGTATCCTTCAAATTTAATCATTAATGCACAATAATCTATGACTTACCCAAAAACATGTCAATAAAAATCATAAATCATTAGAAATTTCATCCTAATTAGTAATATGAGGAAATTACTTAAGAACTAGATATAATTCAGGGATTTGAAAATAATACAAAATGTTAAGCACTTTTACTCCCCCACACTTAAGATGTACATTGCCCTTAATGTACAAAGATAGATAATGACAATTAGTAGATAATCAAAAGAGAGGGGTAGAGTGACACTTCCTGAATTACGGATGATTTTCTTGGAGGATGTGTAAAATACGTGGAAGGTGCAGTCTTGTGTGGCGGTTACTAACGAGCTCTGCGCTAGATGAAGAAATTGGGGAGCTCGTGAAGAATTAGCCAGGGGTTATTAAGACATAATTAAAATAAACTAATTGTATATTTAAAGATAAGAAATATAAATAGAAGGAGACTAAGAAGGAAAATAAAAGTAAAAGAGTGAACTAATGGACTGAGAAGTCCTTATTGATGGATGGTTCGCGAGGTGGGTGTGACCTCTAAGGTTGTGAAGGTGCTGGCTGTGGCAGAAGTGGCGTGATTCCCAAATAGCCTGAAGGATTTCAAAGGTTGCGGTGGTGTTTGATAAACTGTAACAGTAACATATTTTAATCCCACATTTAACATACTTTCTGATGATTTATCCCTTGATTTATGTTAAAAAGGTGCTCTTAATCCCTTTTTTTCATGTCTTATACTCAGGAAAGCACCCGAGGATAAAAAGAATGAGAAACGGGCCGAAAATGAAGCAAATTGGGCCAAGAAAAAAATTGACACGGCTTGGACTTAAGCCCACACAACTGTGCCTCATCGAGCAATTAGAACACGGCGTAACCCCAATTTACACAGCTGTGTCTCATTAAAGAAATCCAAACACAGCTTGAAGACTAGTCATACAGGCATGTGACATGGCCGTGTCCCTGTCGTGGCAAAGAATAATTTCACTCGAAAAAGGATACTTAGGGGCAAAGAAACGTATCTTGAAAGCCTATATAAACCCCCTAGGTGTATCTTGAAAGAGGGCGGTGAGCTAGGCCATGGAGCCAAGCCAAAAAGGTAAAATTTGTGGGAATCACTCGAAGATAGCCAGTTGATCCATCTCAAGAAGCCGGAATTCTACTCAAGACGATGGATCTCTCCTTCAATTCCTTCAGGGGGTTTTAGGGATTTTTTATGTTTTGTTTTATCTTTTCTTCTAAGATGTTTTCTTTTATCATTATGAACTAAACCCTTCAGATACCTGAAGGGGATGAAACCTAGATGAATCTTGTTATTGTTTTCTGAACTATATGATAAATACTTGATTTGTTCTTAATTATGTGTGCTTAATTCTTGTGTTAATATTTCCAGGATATTGATTGAAGTTGGATGTTCTTAGGTTGAGGAGCAAAAGTCCCTGCTTAAGAATAGATCTAGCATAATTAAAGCGGAGTCGTTCGCGTGCCTAGAGATAGGGTGACGAGATTTTGCCAGATTAGGGTGAAACCTAATATGAGAGTCCATAGATCGAGTTAATACGATTCTAGGGGTTTTAATTAGAAAGAGATTTCAATTAATCAACCTAGGGTTAGACGTTATTCGCCTCGAGAGAGGGTTTAATATAATTTAGGGAGTCTTACGGATCAAGTCAAGTGAAAACATCATCTGGTTCAGTGTTAGAAAACAAGTGAAGTCTAGGTGGATTCTTCTTGAGGGTATCATCTTGATCAACTGAGCTTTTCCTCAAGTTATGTCCCAATTCGTTCTTTTTGTCTTTGCCTCTTTAACTTAGTAGTAGTTAATTTAGATTAGATTAAAACAACTTCACTTATTTTAGGCTAGATAATAAAATGAAAGTTAGTATTAGTACTTTTAGTTCCTTTGGGTTCGACAATCCGGTCTTGCCTAAGCTATACTACTGTTCGATAGGTATGCTTGCCTATAATAAATTTAAAACTCTGACACGCGATCAAGTTTTTGGCGCCATTTTGCCTAAAACCACATGCTTACCATGTCTCAAAATGCAACCATTTGGTACTCAAAATACCAATTCACAACAAGCATTCACATAGAAATTATAAACCACATAACAAAAGGCCATTTACACACACACACACATACATATTTATATACATCACCAAGTATACCAAAATGAGCCAAATCACATGGCTATACACATAACCAAAACATACATCATTTACAAGCCAAATCAATTGGCTAAATACATTATCAACATATAGGCCATATTAACCACAACACCTATCCATGCCATATAACCAAGTAAACATATACAAAAGTACCAAAATGACAGCTGGATAGTGTGATAAGATCTTTGACAAATCCCAATTCGAGCAAGCTTTGAAATCACTATATAACACAGAAAAGTAAACAGAGTAAGTTATAAAGCTTAGTAAGCTCGTATGATTAATAAATATAACTTACCATTCATTCACAAATTAAGTTAACTATCATCAGGCACTACAATTTAACTTAATCACAAGGTTAACACATGTTCATCCATATAGTAGATCATGTAACTCACAAACTTCATAGATTCAATGCTTATACGGTTTACGTACAAACGTCATAGATTCAATGCTTATATGGTTTACGTACATACCTGCACTGATACGTATCAATCTTTTATCCTTTCATATCTTCAATGTACCCATTGAACCATTTGGAATAATATCGGATACTCGATAATCTCACACCCTAAGTGCCAAATATATGGCCAAAGCCATCTCAATCTCATATCTCATGTAATGCTCACTCTCAAGCTATCAATGGATCTGCTCACACAAGCTGACGGTCAAGACGTAACTACACGATGTTGCTCACACAAGCTGACGGGAATCCATAACACATGTCAAAAAACTCAGCTACCGGTAGAACATACGGACCAACACCCAAAACACAATAACTCCTGATAACATGTCATTTGTACCCTATTTATTCCTAAGGTTCAACCGAGAATTCACACGTCGCCAAATCTTCGTCAAACATTTCCATAAAATCGTGTTCACAAATAATGCAATTATAAAGCATTCAAAATACAATTACATTAATGCTTTTAACATACGAACTTACCTCGATCACAAAAATGACAAAATAGGATCGCATTAAAAGTCCAAACACGGCCTGGCTACGATTCACACGAGCGTGTGCCATGACCGTGTCCCTGTCACTGGAAAAAGCAATTTCATTCAGGAAAGGATACTTGAAGGTAAAGAAACTCATTCCAAAGCCTATTCAAACACCCTAGTAGGAATTCTCCTTAAATTAGGATACTTAGGGGCCAAGTAAGGCATCTCAAAGTCTATATAAACACCCAAGGGGGCAACTTGCAAGGGGAGTTCGGCAGAAGCCTTCTGCCAAGGCTTTTGTCGAGGCATTGAGCTAGGCCAAGGAGCCAAGCTGGAGAGGTCAGAGTTGTGGGAATCGCTCGAAGTTAGCCAGTTGATCCATCCCAAGAAGCCGTAATTCTACTCAAGACGGCAGAATTCTCCTTCAATTCCTTCAGGGAGTTTTATAGATTTCTTATGTTTTGTTTTATCTTTTCTCTTGAGATGTTTTCTTTATTTGTTATGAACTAAACCCCTCAGATACCTGAAAGGGATGAAACCTAGATGAATCTTGTTATCATTTTCTGGATTATATGATAAATACTTAGTTTGTTCTTAATTATGCATGCTTAATCCAAATCTGATGTGCTTAGGTGGAGGAGGAATAGACCCTGTTTAAGAGTAGATCTAGCATAATTAAGCAGAGTTGATCGCACGCCTAGAGATAAGGTGACGAGATTTTGCCAGATTAGGGTGAAACCTAATATGAGAGTCTATAGATCGATTTACTACTATTCTAGGGGGTTATTATAAGAGAACGAGAGTTCCACTAATTAACCTAGGGTTAGAGATTATTCGCTTCGAGAGAGGGTTTAATATACGTTAGGGAGTCCTACGGATGAAACTAAGTGAATAAATCGTATGGTTCAGTGTTAGATAACAAGTGAAGTCTAGGTGGATTCTTCTTGAGGGAATCGTCGTGATCAACTGAGTTTTTCTTCAAGCTATTTTTCAATTCGTTCCTTTTGTCTTTGTGTCTTTAGCTTAGTAGTCGTTAATTTAGATTTAAGAAACTTCACTTTATTTTAGGCTAAATAATAAAAAAAGGTTAGTATTAGTACTTTTAGTTCCTTTGGGTTCGACAAGCCGGTCTTGCCTAAGCTATACTACTGTTCGATAGGTACACTTGCCTTTAATCGTTGTCAGAGTTAGTTTCCAGGTTCGATCATTCTTATTATAGATTTTAAAGCTCTGATTTCAGCGATCAACCATTTAGTTTCTATTTTTCTTTTCTCTTTTGCTTCAATTTCCTTCCCTTTGACAATCTTATGCTTCATTTAGTTTATTTTAATTTAGTTTCTTAGTGTCAGGTTTGCCAGGCTACTTGGAAATCACACCGACCATGACCATAGCCATGCCACTTCCGCCACCGCCAGCATCTTCGCAGCCTTAGAGGTCACACCCACCTCGCGAACCATCCAACAATAAGGACCCTTCGGTCCATCCACCTTTTCTTTTACTTTCATTTTCCTTCTTAGTCTCCTTCTATTTATTTTTCTTATTCTTAATTATATATTTAGTTTATTTTAATTATGTCTTAATAACCCCTGGCTAATTCTTCACGAGCTCCCCAATTTCTTCATCTAGCACAGAGCTGGTTAGTAACCGCCCCACCAAAAAGACGTCACTTCCACTGTATTCTCCACATCCTCCAAGGCAATCATCCATAATTCAGGAAGTGCCACTTTTTCCCCTCTCTTTTGATTATCTAATAACTATTATTATCTATCTTTGTACATTGAGGGCAATGTATATCTTAAATGTGGGGGGTCAAAGTGCCTAACTTTTTGCATTATTCTCAAATCCCTGAGGATAAAAGTGCCTAACTTTTTTCATTATTCTCAAATCCCTGAATTATACCTTTTTCTTGAGTAATTTCCTCATATTACTAATTAGGATGAAATTTTTGATGATTTATGATTTTTATTGACATGGTTTTGATAAGTCATAGTTAATTGTGCATTGATGATTTAAATTTTAAGATACTAGAAAATCAAACATGATAAGTCTATTTTTAAGAATTAAAAATTTTGCTAGGTTGTTAACCTAAATTTGAATATTACTTTGAAATTTGAAACTCACAAAGTTGATGTCAAAAACCCATAGTTTTTGTGAGATTTTGAGCCTTATAGAGCTTATATTCTTTTTCATGCTCACTTTATTGATTATAAGTGTGTTAACTTTGAACTGTTATTCTAGAACTTGCCTTGATTATACATGTTGAGACCACATCTATGATTTGATATACCGAGATGATAAAGGCACCTAAGATTTAACCCACTTACTCCACTAAATAGCCCACCTCCATAAATTAACCCCTAGTGAACCCCGTTTAATTCTAACAACCCTTTTTATTGACTTACCAACTAATATTAACCCAAAACCCCTTTGTATTTGTTATCACCATTCCTTTTTTACTACCCTTATATCAAGATTTGATTTGATTAATTGCCTAATTATATTAGTTCAGTAGTTGAATCCATCTTTTATTATTATTGATTTGTTCTTTAAAAAAAAAGAAGTATATTCATTACTAGTTCTATAATTAAGTGAGCTTACATGTTTAAATTTCAAAATCTTAAGGAAAAAGCTCGTATTATTAGTTCTCAATTGATGTAATTATTTAGGATTAGTTCATTATTCTAGATAGGTAACTTGTCAATCCGGTCTCGATCCTAACCTTCTAATTCAGCCTTTATCCACACCTTTAACCCTAGCCCCATTACAACCTTGTAAAGACCTTTTGATTTGTGTATCATCTTATATTATAGTGGTGGAGATTTGATTTTCAGGCAAGCTTATGGGATTAACTTTTTAGGTTCGACTTATAAGTACTCTTTTCCTAAACCTTAAACACTTCAAGTGATTCGAGTGAATCTTTCGAGAGGATGTTAATCCTTGTCAATTTTGAATTAAAGGTAATTATTCAGATAAAGGGAGACACCTACATTTTCAAAATACAAATGTATGACTTATCTTGTTTGAATCTTTAGGACTCTTTGAGTTGAATTATCCATGTATAAATTATCTATGAATTATGATAAGACAAAGTTGATAGGAATTATGAATTATGGAAAGATCGTTTTAATTGCAAGTTGAGAATTTTGCTTGAGGACAAGCAAAAGCTTAAGTGTGGGGGTATTTGATAAACCGTTATAGTAACATATTTTAATCCCACATTTAGCATACTTTCAGATGATTTATCCCTTGATTTATGTAAAAAGGTGCTCTTAATCCCTTCTTTTCATGTCTTATACTCAGGAAAGTACCCGAGGATAAAAAGAATGAGAAACGGGCCTAAAACGAAGCAAATTGGGCCAAGAAGGAAATTGAAATGGACTGGACTTAAGCCCACACAGCCGTGCCTCATCAAGTAATTAGAACACGGCCTATCCCCGGTTTACATGGCCGTGCCTCATTAAAGAAATCTGAACACGGCTTAAAGACAAGTCACACGAGCGTGTGACATGGCCGTGTCCCTGTCGGGGCAAAGAATAATTTCACTCTGAAAAGGATACTTAGGGGCAAAAAAACCTATCTGAAAGCCTATATAAACCCCCTAGGTGTATCTTGAAAGGGGGCGGTGAGCTAGGCCAAGGAGCCAAGCCGAAAAGGTCAGATTTGTGGAACTCACTCGAAGATAGCGAGTTGATCCATCTCAAGAAGCCGAAATTCTACTTAAGACGACGGATCTCTCCTTCAATTCCTTCAGGGGGTTTTAGGGATTTATTATGTTTTGTTTTATCTTTTCTTCTGAGATGTTTTCTTTTCGTTATGAATAAACCCTTTAGATACCTGAAGAGGATGAAACCTAGATGAATCTTGTTATTGTTTTCTGAACTATATGATAAATACTTGATTTGTTCTTAATTATGTGTGCTTAATTCTTGTGTTAATATTTCCAGGATATTGATTCAAGTTGGATGTTCTTAGGTGGAGGAGCAAAAGTCCCTGCATAAGAATAGATCTAGCATAATTAAAGCGGGGTCGTTCGTACGCCTAGAGATAGGGTGACGAGATTTTGCCGGATTAGGGTGAAACCTAATATGGGAGTCCATAGATTGAGTTAATGCGATTCTAGGGGTTTTAATTAGAAAGAGATTTCATTTCATCAACCTAGGGTTAAACGTTATTCGTCTTGATAGAGGGTTTAATATAATTTAGGGAGTCTTACGGATCAAGACAAGTGAATACATCGCCTGGTTCAGTGTTAGATAACAAGTGAAGTCTAGGTGGATTCTTTCTTAGGGTATCGTCTTGATCAACTGAGCTTTTCCTCAAGTTATTTCCCAATTCATTCTTTTTGTCTTTGCGTCTTTAGCTTAGTAGTAGTTAATTTCGATTAGATTAAAACAACTTCACTTATTTTAGGCTAGATAATAAAAAGAAAGTTAGTATTAGTGCTTTTAGTTCCTTTGGGTTCGACAATTCGGTCTTGCCTAAGCTATACTACTGTTCGTTAGGTACACTTGCCTCAATCGTTGTCATAGTTAGTTTCCAGGTTCGATCATTCCCATTTATTATAAATTTTAAACTCTGACACGCGATCAGTGGTGGTCATGGTTCCCAAGGTGTAATTCCCAAGCAGCCTAACGATCCTGAACTAAGAAACTAAATAAAAATAAACAAAACTAAGCATAAGATTGTCAAAGGGAAGGAAATTGAAGGAAAAGAGAAAATAGAAATAGAAAGTAAATGGTCTCAAAGACCCTTGGCTTGTTGTTAGGATGAAGAGGCTGGCATGAACTTATGTATAGGGGTCCTTCTTGAGGAGATTACGCTTCCCTTCTTACGCTTCTTCGACATGGGTTTGGTGTGGCTCAAGGGTTATAGAGACTTGTTATGAAGAGGTGAATCTGAGAAAAGGAAATAAGTAAAAGGTGGAAAGTTGAAGAATAGGGAGGGGGTTGGTGTTTAGATAAAGGCTCAATTCTGGTACGTTCCCACGCCCGTCGTCTGAGGGTGTGTCATTTCATACGGCTGCCTCCCACGGCCGTGTGTCTAAGTGTGTTGATTCTCCATGCTCGTTTTTCAGCAAGCCATGCCCATTGGTGATGTGATAAGTCAGTATATTGGCACGGTTGGGTAGCACCGGTGTGTCCAGCCTGTGTTTGGCAAGTCAGTGTCGTCCACGGCTGCGAGGCACGGCCGTGGCACTTTTTCCATGCCCGTGGGGGAGTTGTTGGGTCCTTGATTTTGAAAATTAGTGGGGATTTGATTTGTACCGCCTCTGCTTATATTAGTATGGAGATTCTGTATTTCCACACGGTCATGGCCACGGCCATGTGCAAGACCGTGTAGTCTGGAAATCTGTATTTTTTGTTAGTTTACACTAGGTGTTCAGAAAGAAGAGAAGGGAAGAAAATAAATTGAAAGAAAAATGTGAAAGTAAATTTTGTTAGTGCTCGGGTTGCCTCCCGAGAAGTACTCGTTTATAGTCTTAAGCTAGACTTTCCTCGTATGATCGCTGAAATCAGAGCATTAAAATTTATAAAACGAATGATCAAACCTGGAAACTAACTCTGACAATGATTAAAGGCAAGTGTACCTATCGAACAGTAGTATAGCTTAGGCAAGACCGGATTGTCGAACCCAAAGGAACTAAAAGTACAAATACTTTCTTTTTATTATTTAGCCTAAAATAAAGTGAAGTTGCTTTAATCTAAATTAACGACTACTAAGCTAAAGATACAAAGACAAAAAGAACGAATTGGGAAATGACTTGAAGAAAAACTCAGTTGATCACGACGATACCTTCAGGAAGATTCCACCTAGACTTCACTTGTTATTTAACACTGAACCATATGATTTATTCACTTAGTTTGATCCGCAGGATTCCCTAACGTATATTAAACCCTCTCTCGAGGCGAATAATGTCTAACCATAGGTTAATTAGTAGAACTCTCGTTCTCTTATAATAACCACCTAGAATAGCAGTAAATCGATCTATGGATATCCCATATTAGGTTTCACCCTAATCCGGCAAAATCTCGTAACCCTGTCTCTAGGCGTTCGATCAACTCCGCTTAATTATGCTAAATCTACTCTTAGGAAGGGTTTATTCCTCCTCCACCTAAGCACATCAAATTTGGATTAAGCACACATAATTAAGAACAAACTAAGTATTTATCATATAATTCAGAAAACACGATTTGTAACATCCCAAAAATGGGGTTATTTGGAAATTTACTATTTTTCCCATGTATGAACTATTGTGACATTATTTATGAAATAATAAAGTTTAATTTAAGGCTTTGAGTGGCTCGGTTTGGTAGAAAATTTCAATTTTAATTCTAAAGGTAGGGAGCCGTAGCGAGTGGGTGTTATAAGAATAAATGGGAGTAATTTGGCACTAAAAAGCCCTTGGTAAAGTGGCAAAAAGAAGCCCACTTAGGAGCTAGCATGTGACTCCACATCAAGAGGAAGGGAGAGCCTTGGTTCGAGTCACAAGGATCCCTCTTTTTGCTTTATGGATGGACGGCACATGTGGAGAATTTTTCTCTCCTTTAATTCTTTTTATTTTAGATAATAAGGTTGTAATTTATTTTAAATGAATTATCATGGGATAATCAAGTATTTTATAGGGATATTATTTGGATATTAAGGATATTGCATGGATTAATAAGAGATTATTATTATTTAATTCAAAATTATTTGAATTAAATAAATGAGTGGTCAGGAGCAATTGGGGGAAATTTGATGAATTTTGAACTCCTCATGAGAAGGAGTGGACGGCAAGCAATAGGAAGGGGGTGCCGAATCCTATATAAACCCCTAGCTATCATCTTGGTTTTCTCTTTTAGGCCTTTTCTGCAATAGCCAGAATTTTTCCTCACTCCCTCCTCCTCTATCGTTTTCTCTCCACTCTCATTCTTTCCTTCCTTTTCTTCATAAAACTCTTTTGGCCAAACTCCTCACTCCTCCCTTCTCCTTATTCTTCTTTCTTTTCCTTCTATCACCCACATTAGCCAAATCCCATACTTTCTCCTTTATTAAACCTTAACAGAATCTCGTGTCGGGGTGATCTCCTTGAGTTCTTCTCTCGCAATCGGTTAGAAAAGGTAAGTATGCCGAAACCCCATGGTTTTCCTCCCTATTACTTGTCGATTTCTCTCGGGGGTAGGTGCGATTTCGGCAATGTGTATAAGGCTCCTAAACACTTTGTGTCGACTCCTCTTTAGGTACTTGGGATTTCAAAGCGGGGAGATCGGATCTTTCATCTCGTAACAACCGGATTCGGGTAAGTAAGTGGTAAGTGCCTACTCATAAGAGGATTAATCTTCTAATTAAGAAAAGCCAGAAGGATATTTTAAGGCTACTAATAGTTGCCGATTTCGTGGAAGCTAACCATTTGGAGTATAGTGATTTGGGTTCAAAGATACTCGGGTAAAATTTGGGATTCATAAGGAACCCTCCTAATAAGTTAATTAGGCCGAATAGGCCATAGTACTAAACCCGGATTTTTGGCCGAATATAGGGACTAGTGGAGCTAAGGTGGCGACTCTCTCCTTTCGGGATTTAGACTCCTTGTTGGTGACAGTGTGTACATACACACTTGTAATAAATAATACATCATATTAAATGCACATATGTGTAAATCTGCTTTATGTAGATATGGATTTAGTGCCTTAATGGTACAAGCGAGGATTCCGGTAAGTCTCTTTCAATTATGAGATTGATAATAATGCTTTTTGGGAAGCATGACATTGTTTAATATATGTTGCTTAAATATGTGATGGCATGAGATCTGTTATACAATGATTTGATATGGGTTGATGAGTGGAGGGGGCAGTATTGATCGTGCCGACGGGCACCAGTGTTTTGGTAACACACTTTGTGACTCACGGTCACGGAGAGGTTTGGTACCTCCGGAGGTTTGGTACCTCATAGCGACTTGTCCCGTGGTTAAAACCACCATGGGTTGGCCCCACTTGAGATATATGGATCGTGCGGTGATTTGGTATCACATGATGGGTTGGCCCCATCACCCGATTTGTGTCTACGGACACCAGTGCTTTGGTAGCACATCGTGACTAAATGTCACCAGTGGTTTGGCACCACCAGTGGTTTGGTACCACAGCGGGGTAGACAGTGGTGTATGGCTGGCTAGGTTGGGACACATGATAATATGCATGTTTATTTGTTATATGTTGTGTATGAAAATGTTTAAAACCGGGGGAAGGGTTACATACTGAGTCTTGGTGACTCACCTTCTCTTTTACATTTTTAAGGTGACACGTAGATCGCGGATGTGGAGTCGGGTTGACTCGAGGTGGCCATGCAGTGGACTTGATTTTAAATGGACTCTAAATTCAGTTATTTTATTTCATTATTGGTTATGTTTTATTTTGGATGTAATAAGGCCTCTTGACATTTTATTTTGCTATTTTTCGTATGTTGAATACTTGTTTTAAACTATGATTATCATTATAAAATTTAAGTCACATGTTTTCTCAAATTAACGCGAAAATGTTTTTATCAAGCTATCGGGCACTTTTGAAATTGTATAACAACTTGACTTAAATAAATTTCCAAATTAAATCTAAGTATGGTTTTAGCAAGATCACTAAAAAGAAAGGTTTTCGACAACTTAAATTGATTTAAAAAAAAAAAGGGGTTTCCAAAAATATTTTCCACTGTAACAAACTAGATTCGGCCATAGTGTTTGGGCGGGGTTTGGGTTGTTACAAAATTGGTATCAGAGCCCAGTTCAAAGCTCGGTTGTGGGGGCCCAAGGCCCAAAAATGTTTTAGTAGGCCTTATGAATTGTTTTTGGGTTTTAAGCAGCATGGCCCGAGTCTCGACACCCGATCCGCCTGTAAGTACATCTAAACCTCTTGGTGAATTATATCCCTGTAGAAGGGTAGGAAGTATGGAACGTAGATAGACTTATAGGACTTAAACCCTAGGATTAGATTACTCAAACACATGAACCAAACATAAGACATTAAAGAACTAAACCAATCTATGACTTAGCCAGTGAGCTAGGGTGTGGTAACCCCTGTACACATGTCGAGGATTGGATCCGGAAGAGCCTGGTATTTAAGCAGTCCGTGTGATTCACCTCCTCTTGCAGTATCCTCCTGGTGTGCGTAGCTTCGGTTCACCCTAACTCAAGAGGGCTCGGTGGTGTGGCAACCTCTGTGCGCATGTCTAGAAAGGTTCGGTGAGAGCTTGGTATTTAAGCGGTCCGCGTGACCCACCTCCTCTTCACTCGAATCCTGCCTGGTGCGTAGCCTTGGTTCACCCTGATCGAGATGGCTCGGTCATAGGCTAAACCTAATGACTAAAACCCGAAAGGGAACTAGCCATGTTTTCAAAAAGAACGAAACAACAACAACCCTAATGTTTCAAAATTCTTACAATGACTCTTTTTAAATCTGAGGACATCATTTTACAAGGTTTTCTTGAAAAACTCAAATGTGTGAAAATTACAAAAATGCCCTTAGGGTAAAATTACTAAAACGCCACGACTCATAAAACATCAGTTCAATGGTTTTGCTCAAAAATTTCAAGCTGCTTTACAAATATCCAACAACTTAGTTTTGAAAATCAACACTTTGAAATATTTTGGTTTTGGAAAATTACAACGCCTCTCGATTTGTGAAAATTACCAAAATGACCACGATCTTTGGAGAACTTTACCAACATCACTATTTGAAAAGGAAAACTTTCAAAAAGGACCCTCAAAGTTTTACAAGCGTAAAAATATCCTGACTTATCAAAATGACAAAATTGCCCCGATTGACAAAGTTACCAAAATACCCTGGTTTCAAAACGATTACAATTTTACAAATTTTCATAAATATCCTCCAGTTTTGGGAATTTCAAAATGACCTACTTTACTAAAGTTGTAAAATTTCTTTATTCTGAAAATACCAGGTAGAAAAATGACGAAAATACCACAGGTTAGAAATGGGCGAAAGTGTCCAGAAAGTGAATAGGTATGGAAAGCATTAAGGAATGGATGCATGAACTCTTTGTGTGAACTAGGATAGAATCTCAAACCTTGTTTGCTCGAAAGAATCCTAATTAAATTACATTTCATAAAATTTCTTGCGCGAATAATAAGTGGAACAAGTACTAACACATAAAATTTTCTTAATCGAGTTAAAAGCGCGATAGATAGAATGAGTTCTAGAGGGCGTGGGCGTCGTGGGCGCGGCAGTAGGGTAGGATGACGGTTATGCGAACCCGTCAGTCGAGTTAAGGTTCGAGAAAGCGGTACCACCGCCACCACCACCTCCTACTTTTAGGGTGAGGAGCGCGCACGGGCCGGTGGTGGGCCGTGTGTCGCAAGTCGCTTCTGCGAGTTTTGGAGATGGTGGCGGGGCTGGTGGGAATTTGGGAGCTCGGAAGTCTGTTCCCGAGCAAATTCGGTCCTAACGGGCCGAGGTATTCCGTGGTGTCTCGGAGTGGCACCCCAGTGCGCAGAGTATTGGCCGGAATCTACGGAAAGGGTCATGGATGATCTCGACTGGCCCGAGGAGGAGAAGGCGAAAGGCGGTGTCGCTTCTAAAGGATGAAGCGCGTACCCGAGTGGTGGTGACGATCGGGATGGAGCCGCGGTGATGATCTCACGTGGGATTACTTTAAAGCGGCCTTCGGAAGAAGTATGTGGGCACTAGTTACACGATGCTCAAAGGAAAGCCTTCCTAGGTCTAGTGCAAGGAACTAAGTCGGTGGCCAGAGTATGAGGCGGAGTTTTTAAAAGGGTGAGTAGGTATGCGGAGGAATCGTAGCCACCAAACATGAGCGCCGTGTCCGCTTTGAGGACGGCTCGAGATGATCTGAGATTACTAATTGCCCCGCAGGAGTTCGTGAGTTCTCATCTCTTGTGGAGAAGGCCAAGGTGGCGCGAGGGTTAAGTAGGTGTATAAGGCAAAACTATAGTAAGAATAACCGAGAAAAGAGGAATTGGGTCAATTTGGATCGGGTAGCACTAATGCTCGAGCGCGGGCTAGGCGAGTGGGCGAATCATGGAGGAAAGCCCACGGCTACTAATCAAAGGCCGACTCGATTACAACCGCCGTGGAAAAACCCATTGGGGAGGTTGTTGGTCCAGTAACAAAGGTTGTTTTGAGTGTGGGTCTTTGGAGCATCGGGTAAGGGGCCGTCCTCAAAAGCGACTAAGGATCGGCTAGAAGGGCGAAATCGCGCTCGGGCGAGAAATGTTGGACCACCACGAGGGGGTCGGGGTAATGGCGAGAGAAACAATGGTTTCAACCGAGGTCGTGGAACTTCGTGGCCGAGGTTCGGGTAACACAAAGGCTAGGCGGCTGGCTTAGTCTATCTGTGGGCGTCGCGAGAGGGAGACGCCGGGCGTCATAACCGATGCGTTTCTAATATTTGGTTTACCTTATGTTGCATTAATTGATGTGGGTTCGACGCTTTCGTACATTGCTAGTAGTGTGGTAGGAACTATGGACCTGAACTCGAGACTACTCTTAGGAAGATGATCGTGCTAAGCCCCCTAGGACACTCTGTAGTAGTAGACAAACTTTATAGAGATGTACCCTAGAACTCCAAGGGGTCGTATTTGTAGCCGATCTGATGGAACTACCTTTCGGAGAGTTCGATTTGATCCTTGGAATGGACCGGTTGGTTAAGTATCGGTAAATTTGGATTGCGCGCTAAGCGCATGGTGCTAAAGACGGTGAGGGTGATGAAGTGGTTATGATAGGTGATAGAAGGAATTACCTATCAATGTGGTGTCGGCCTTGAAGGCCGAAAAAGGATGGTCAAGAAAGGTTGCGAGGCATATTTGGTTCGGATCGCGTGCTTTGGAAGCTAAGAGTCGATGGTTGAGGTTCGAGCGGTCGGGAATTTGTTGACGTATTCGGAAGAACTTCCGTGTCCGCCCTCGGGATCGAGGAAGTTGAATTCGGTATTGACTTGCTACCCGAACGGCACTGTGTCTATAGCACCATACCGAATGGCACCAAAGGAATTGGTGGAGCCAAGGCTCAAATTCGGGAGCTCTTGGATAGAGGTTCATTCGACCAAGCATATCTTCGTGGGGCGCGCTGTGTGTTGTTCGTCAAGAAGAAGGAGCGGTTCAATGCGGATGTGCATCGAGTGCGCCGTCGATTAAACAAGTTAACAATCAAAAACAAGTATCCGTTGCCTCGGATCGATGACTTGTTTGACCAACTGAAGGGTGCCGCGGTGTTTTCAAAGATAGACCTTAGGTCGGGCTACCATCAACTAAAGGTGAAGGAAGTTGATGTCCACAAGACGGCATTCAGAACTCGATATGGACATTACGAATATCCGTAATGCCATTCGGGTTGACCAACGCGCGCCCATTTCATGGACTTGATGAATAGGGTGTTTCAAAGAATACTTAGATCAATTTGTCGTGGTGTTCATAGACGACATATTGGTATATTCTAAGACGGAGGAGGAACATGACATGCATTTGTGCATAGTCCTACAAGTGTTGAGGGAGAAGCAATTATATGCCAAATTCAGTAAGTGCGAATTTTGGCTTAGGAAGTGGCTTTCTTAGGTTAGGTCATGTAGTATCAGTGGAAGGAATTAGAGTAGACCCTCGCAAGATTGAAGCGGTGTTAGATTGGAAACCTTTGGATCGGTGGTTGAAATACGAGAGTTTTCTGGGTTTAGCGGGGTACTATCGGAGATTCGTGGAAGGATTCTCTCTAATCGCAGCGCTGTTGACTAAGTTACTAAGGAAAGGTGTTCCATTTGTATGGACGGAGAAGCAGCAAGAAAACTTTGATAGGCTAAGGAAAATTCTGACGGAAGCTCCGGTTTTGGTACAACCTGAGGCAGGGAAGTTGTTTACCATTTATTGTGATGCATCCCATACTGGATTGGGATGTGTGCTGATGCAGGAGGGGAAGGTAGTAGCCTATGCATCACGGCGATTAAGGCCACATGAATCGAACTATCCAACGCATACGACTTAGAGCTAGCGGCGATGCGTCTTTGCTCAAAAATATGGAGACACTATCTTTATGGAGAGAAGTCAATAGTTTTTACAGATCACAAGAGTTTGAGGTATCTCTTGACTCAGAAGGATCTAAATCTGAGACAACGTCGGTGGGTCGAACTTTTGAAGGATTACGATTGTTCAATTGAGTATCATCCGGCAAGGCCAACGTGGTAGGCGACGCGATTGAGCCGGAAGGTCGTGGACGGATCTAAGAGCAATGTTTGCTCGGTTGAGCCTATATGATGATGGAAGTCTCTTGGCGGAACTTGAGTTAAGCCAACATGGATCGAGAGAGGTTAAGGAAAAATAGTCGGTGGATGAAGGGTTGAACGCTAAGAGAGCACAAGTTCGGAGAGGGTGGTTTGGAAGGATATAACTTTGTCGAGTGATGGAGTATTATGCTTTCAAGGGCGAGCGTGTATGCCAAAGGATGGGAGTTGAGGCGAGAAGATTCTCCAAGATGCACATAGTAGCCCCTATGCTATGCATCCGGGAGGAAGCAAGATGTATAGGGATCTTAGAGAAGCGATTTTGGTGGCGGGTTAAAGCGTGAAATATGAGTTTGTTGGCGGTGTCGACTTGTCAGCGGTCAAGGTGAACATCACCGCCGTCGGGGTTGCTTTAGCCAGTGAAGATTCCCCAATGGAAGTGGGAACGGATCACTATGGATTTCGTGAGCGGGCTACCCCTCACGCCCAGCAAGAAAGACGCAGTTTGGGTAATAGTAGACCGTTTAACTAAGTCGGCTCACTTCATACCGGTGAGGATGGATTTCTCTCTCCAGAAGCTAGCTAAACTATACGTATCGGAGATAGTAAGATTGCATGGTGTTCCAACATCAATCATCTCGGATAGGGATCCCAGGTTCACGTCAAGGTTTTGGAAAGCCTTGCATCAAGCTATGGGCACGCGATTGGATTTTAGTACCGCTTTCCATCCACGATCGATGGACAATCGAAAAGGGTGATCTGAGATCTTGGAGGATATGTTAAGGGGTGTGTCTTTAGATTTTCGAGGTAGTTGGGAGGAATTTCTACATAGCGAATTAAACATAACAATAGTTATCAGCGAGCATTCGAGATGGCTCCGTATAAAGCAACTTTGTATGGGCGGAAATGTCGTACTCAGACATGTTGGACGAAATTAGGTGAGCAGCATTTTGGGTCGAGTTGGTGACAGAGACCGAGGATAAAGTTAAGGTGATTCGGTCTCGTCTTAAGGAAGCATCGGATAGCGAGAAATCCTATCGCGATCTTAAGCGTAAGGAAATGGAGTATGTGGTAGGAGACAAGGTTTTTTTGAAGGTGTCACCTTGGAAGAAGGTGTTGAGATTTGGCCGGAAAGGAAGCTAAGCCCAAGGTTCATCGGACCCTATCGATAATTAAGCGAGTAGGGCCAGAGCTTATCGGCTTGAGTTACCAGCGAGAATTGAACCGGATCCATGATGTCTTCCACGTATCAATCTTTGAGACGGTATCGGTCGACCCATCGCACGTAGTGCCGCGATTGCGAAAATCGAGGTGAATTCAGATTTATCGTTTGAAGAGGAGCGATTCGGATCTTAGGCCGAGATGTGAAAGTTCTACGTAGGAAGTCGGTGCCCTTGGTGAAGGTCTTTGTGGCGAGAACCATGGTACAGAGGGAAGCTACGTGGGAACCCGAGGATGTAATGAGGCGACAATACCCCCACCTTTTCTAGTTAAGTAATTTGGGGACGAAATTTATTTTAAGAAGTAGAACTCGTAACATCCCAAAAATGGGGTTATTTGGAAATTAACTATTTTTCCCATGTATGAACTATTGTGACATTATTTATGAAATAATAAAGTTTAATTTAAGGCTTTGAGTGGCTCGGTTTGGTAGAAAATTTCAATTTTAATTCTAAAGGTAGGGAGCCGTGGCAGTGGGTGTTATAAGAATAAATGGGAGTAATTTGGCACTAAAAGCCCATGGTAAAGTGGCAAAAAGAAGCCCACTTAGGAGCTAGCATGTGACGCCACATCAAGAGGAAGGAGAGCCTTGGTTCGAGTCACAAGGATCCTCTTTTTGCTTTATGGATGGACGGCACATGTGGAGAATTTTTCTCTCCTTTAATTCTTTTTATTTTAGATAATAAGGTTGTAATTTATTTTAAATGAATTATCATGGGATAATCAAGTATTTTATAGGGATATTATTTGGATATTAAGGATATTGCATGGATTAATAAGAGATTATTATTATTTAATTCAAAATTATTTGAATTAAATAAATGAGTGGTCGAGAGCAATTGGGGAAATTTGATGAATTTTGAACTCCTCATGAGAAGGAGTAGGCGGCAAGCAATAGGAAGGGGGTGCAAATCCTATATAAACCCCTAGCTATCATCTTGGTTTTCTCTTTTAGGCCTTTCTGCAATAGCCTAATTTTTCCTCACTCCTCCTCCTCTATCGTTTTCTCTCCACTCTCATTCTTTCCTTCCTTTTCTTCATAAAACTCTTTTGGCCAAACTCTCACTCCTCCCTTCTCCTTATTCTTCTTTCTTTTCCTTCTATCACCCACATTAGCCGAATCCCATACTTTCTCCTTTATTAAACCTTAACCGAATCTCGGAGTCGGGGTGATCTCCTTGAGTTCTTACTGCAATCGGTTAGAAAAGGTAAGTATGCCAAACCCCATGGTTTTCCTCCCTATTACTTGTCGATTTCTCTCGGGGGTAGGTACTGATTTCGGCAATGTGTATAAGGCTCCTAAACACTTTGTGTCGACTCCTCTTTAGGTACTTCGGGATTTCAAAGCGGGGAGATCGGATCTTTCATCTCGTAACAACCGGATTCGGGTAAGTAAGTGGTAAGTGCCTACTCATAAGAGGATTAATCTTCTAATTAAGAAAAGCCGAAGGCTATTTTAAGGCTACTAATAGTTGCCGATTTCAGGGAAGCTAACCATTTAGAGTATAGTGATTTGGGTTCAAAGATACTCAGGTAAAATTTGGGATTCATAAGAACCCTCCTAATAAGTTAATTAGGCCGAATAGGCCATAGTACTAAACTCGGATTTTTGGCCGAATATAGGGACTAGTGGAGCTAAGGTGGCCGACTCTCCTTTCGGGATTTAGACTCCTTGTTGGTGACAGGTGTGTACATACACACTTGTAATAAATAATACATCATATTAAATGCACATTATGTGTAAATCGCTTTATGTAGATATGGATTTAGTGCCTTAATGGTACAAGCGAGGATTCCGGTAAGTCTCTTTCAGTATGAGATTGATAATAATGCTTTTGGGAAGCATGACATTGTTTAATATATGTTGCTTAAATATGTGATGGCATGAGATCTGTTATACAATGATTTGATATGGGTTGATGAGTGGAGGGGGCAGTATTGATCATGCCGACGGGCACCAGTGTTTTGGTAACACACTGTGACTACGGTCACCAGAGGTTTGGTACCTCCAGAGGTTTGGTACCTCATAGCGACTTGTCCACTCGTGGTTAAAACCACCGTGGGTTGGCCCCACTTGAGATATGGGATCGTCTGCCAGTGATTTGGTATCACATGATGGGTTGGCCCCATCACCCGATTTGTGTCTACGGACACCAGTGCTTTGGTAGCACATCGTGACTAAATGTCACCAGTGGTTTGGCACCACCAGTGGTTTGGTACCACAGCGGGGTAGACAGTGGTGTATGGCTGGCTAGGTTGGGACACATGATAATATGCATGTTTATTTGTTATATGTTGTGTATGAAAATGTTAAAAACCGGGGGAAGGGTTACATACTGAGTCTTGGTGACTCACCTTCTCCTTTACATTTTTCAGGTGACACGTAGATCGCGGATGTGGGCCAAGTTGACTCGAGGTGGCCATGCGATGGACTTGATTTTAAATGGACTCTAAATTCAGTTATTTTATTTCATTATTGGTTATGTTTTATTTTGGATGTAATAAGGCCTCTTGACATTTTATTTTGCTATTTTTCGTATGTTGAATACTTGTTTTAAACTATGATTATCATTATAAAATTTAAGTCACATGTTTTCTCAAATTAACGCGAAAATGTTTTTATCAAGCCATCGGGCACTTTTGAAATTGTATAACAACTTGACTTAAATAAATTTCCAAATTAAATCTAAGTATGGTTTTAGCAAGATCACTAAAAAGAAAGGTTTTCGACAACTTAAATTGATTTAAAAAAAAAAAAAGGGGTTTCCAAAAATATTTTCCACTGTAACAAACTAGATTCGGCCATAGTGTTTGGGCCGGGTTTGGGTTGTTACACGATTCATCTAGGTTTCATCCCCTTATCTGAGGGGTTTAGTTCATAACAAATAAAGAAAACATCTTAAGAGAAAAGATAAAACAAAACATAAGAAATCTCTAAAACTCCCTGAAGGAATTGAAGGAGAAATCCGCCGTTTTGAGTAGAATTCCAGCTTCTTGGGATGGATCAACTGACTATCTTTGAGTAATTCCCTCAACTCTAACCTTTCCGGCTTGGCTCATTGGCCTAGCTTGACGCGCCTTCATCGGTGGCACTTAGGGGGTTTATATAGGCTCTTGGAATGCGATTCTTTCTCCCTAATTATCCTTTTCCGACTAAAATTGCCTAAAGCCACAACAGGGGCACGACCATGTCACACGCCCGTATGGTTCGACTTCAGACCGTGTTCGGATTTCTAATTTGAGGCACGACCATGTAAGTCAGGGTAAGGCCATGTTCTAAATGCTTGACAAGGCATGGCCGTGTACTCTTTGGACCAGGCCGTGTGGATTTTGTGATATGACCCATTTACTCTATTTTGGGCCTGTTTTGTGTTCTTTTTATCCTCGGGTGCTTTCCTGGGTAAGACATGAAAAGAAAGGATTAAGAGCACCTTTTTACATTAATTGAGGGATAAATCATCCAAAAACAAGCTAAATGTGGGATTAAAATATGTTATAATTATGGTTTATCAAATACCCCCACACTTAAGATTTTGCTTGTCCTCAAGCAAAATTATCAACTTACAATTAAAACAAACTTTCCATAATTCACAATTTCTATCAATAATTCCTTATCATAATTCATAGATAATTTATACATGGATAATTCAATTCAAAGAGTCCTAAAGATTCAAACAATGATAAGTCATTCATTTGTGATTTGAAAACGTAGCTATCTTCCTTTATCTGAATAATTACCTTTAATTCGAAATTGACAAGAGTTGACATCTTCACTATAGATTCACTCAAATCACTCAAGGTGTTTAAGGTTTATAAAAAGAAGCACTCATACGTTGAACCCGAAAAGCTAATCCCATAGGCTTGCCTGAAAATCAAATCTCCACCACTGTAAAATGATATGATAAACAAATCAAAAGGTCTTTGTTATGGTTGTAACGGGGTTAGGGTTAAAGTGTGGATAAAGGCTGAAATTAAAAGGTTAGAATCAAGATTGAATTGACAAGTACCTACCTAATGAATACTAAAATAATATGTACATCAACTGATAATAATAATCCTAACAATACTAGTTTTTTTTTGGAAAATAAACTTTAACTGTATAAGCTCACTATTAATACTGAATATATATATTTAAGAACAAAATAATAATAAAGGATGAATTTAACTCATAGCATAATATAATTCGGTGACTAATCAAATCATATCTTGGGTTTTTAATAGGTGAGTCAATAAAAAGGGTTGTTAGGGTCAACGGGGTTCACTAAGGGTTAATTTGTGAAGGTAGGATTTTTAGTGGAGTGAGTGGGTTAAATCTTAGGTGCCTTTATCATCTCTATATATCAAATCATGAATGTGGTCTCAACATGTATAAACGAGGCAAGTTCTAGAATAACAGTTCAAAGTTGACACACTCATAATCAAAATGTGAGCACGAAAAAGAATATATGCTCTATAAGGCTCAAAATCTCACAAAAATTATGGGTGTTTTGACATCAATCTCATAAATTTCAAATTTCAAGGCAGTATTCAAATTTAGGTTAACAACCTAGCAAAACTTTATTCTGAAAATTAGACTTATCATACTTGATTCTGTAGTATCTTAAAATTTAATCATCACTGTACAATTATCAATGACTTACTCAAAAACATGTCAATAAAAACCATAAATCTTAGAAATTTCATCCTAATTAGTAATATGAGAAATTTACTTAAATACAAGGTTAAATTCAGGGTTTTGAGAATAATGAAAAAAGTTTGGCCGGATTTGGGAATAATGCAGAAAGTTAGGCCCTTCTAAATATTCACCCCCCACATTTAAGATGTACATTGCCCTCAATGTACAAAGATAGATATAACATTTATAGGATAAATCAAAAGAGAAGGGGAATGAGTACTCCCTAAATTTTGGATGGTGTCCTTGGAGGATGTGGAAGGTCCGTGGGTGGTGCCGTCTTGTTGGTGGCGTGGTTGCTAACGAGCTCTGCACTAGATGAAGAAATTGGGCTCGTAGAGGATTAGCCATGGTTTATTGAGACATAATTAAAATAAACAAATTATAAATGTAAAGAAAAGCAAGCTAAAGGGAAGAAGACTAAGAAGAAAATTGAAATGAAAAGAAAATACTAATGGACTGAGAAGTCCTTATTGACGGATGGTTCGCGAGGTGGATGTGACTTCTAGGGCTGCGAAGGTGCTGGCGGTGGCGGAAGTGGCGTGATTATCATGGTGGTCGGCGTGATTCCCAAGCAGCCTGGCGAACCTGACACTAAGAAACTAAAATAAGTTAAACTAAACTAAGCATAAGATTGTCAAAGAGAAGGAAATTGAAGCAAAAGAGGAAAGAAAATTAAAAACTAATTGGTCTCAAAGACCCTTGGCTTGGTGAATAGATGAAGCTACGGACATGAACTCATGTTGATCGTTCTTCTTTGAGAAGACTATGGTTGGCCTTTTTCGCTTCTTCGACATGATGTTGGATGGCTCAAGGTTCTGGAGATTTGTTATAAAGAGGAAAAAGTCTGAGAGGGAGAAGGGAGAAAAGAAAAGAAAGAAGAAATCAGACGGGAAGAAGGGGAAGGGCTGTAGGGTTTAAATAGAAATTCAAATCTGGCACGTCCCCACGCCCGTGGACTCGGGGCCTGTCGATTTACACGGCTGTCTCGCACGACCGTGTATCTGTGCTTGTTGAATCTTCTTGGCCGTTCTTTTGCTAACCACACCCGTGTATGTGAAGTCAGTTTGTTAGCACGGTTGGTCAGCACGGGCGTGTTCTTATAAGTTAGTACAGAGATTCTGGTGGTCCACATGGTCACGGACACGGCCGTGTGTAAGACCGTGTGCCCTTGAAATTCTGCACTTTTGGTTAGTTTTAAGAGAAAAGAAAGAGGGGAAATACAGAAACTGAAAATAAAATTGAAAGACAATAATGTTAGTGCTCGGTTTGCCTCCCGAGAAGCGCTCGTTTATAGTCTTAAGCTAGACTATTCCTCGTAATTGTAAAAATCTGGGCGATTTAAAGGTTTGAATATCTTCCCTCATGCTTACAGTTCTGTTTTCTTGGTAAAGTTTAAGCTGGGAACTGTTTACCTTAAAAGTGCCGAATGTTGGATTACTTACCTCGACTATTCCATAGCGGAAGATATCGTGTACCTTAAGAGGAGTTTCCCCCTTTGTTTTTAGGTCTGCTATGATGATGTGAGGATCTGTGTAGTCTAACAGTACCGGATCTCCTATTTTGAAGTGATTTAATGTTCTTACGAGCTTTTCTAGTGGTTCCTCTGGTTTTACTTCGTGTGGTCCTGGTTCTTCTTTGATGTGTGTCTTCTGCTCTTCTAATTTGTTGGCCCTAAGGCTTTGTTCCTTATGTAATTCCTTTTTGTCAATTTGGGGTTTTGGCTCAAGGTTATATCCTTGTGGTGTTTCCTGTGATGAAAGTTACATAAATTGATTATCAAATGAATTTTCTTTCTTACCTTCATCGATTGTTGTCCTGGCCGAATCAAGGGCTTGAAGACTGATTGATTTGTCACTTACACAAAGTATGAGTTCGCCTGTGGCAACATCAATTTTAGTTTTGGCAGTTGCTAGGAAGGGTCTTCCTAAAATTAAGGGTATTGAATTATCCTCATCCATGTCTAAAACAACAAAATCTACTGGGAAAACGAACTTATTGATTTTGACCAAAACATCTTCGATAATGCCCCTAGGAATTCTAACAGTTTTATCAGCTAATTGAATGCTCATCCTAGTTTGTTTGGGTTTCCCTAGACCTAGTCGTTAAACAATGTATAAGGCATAACATTTATACGTACCCCTAAATCAGCTAACACATTATCAATAGTTAAACTACCAATTAAACATGGAATTGTAAAACTCCCTGGATCTTTTAGCTTTCGTGGTAGTTTATTCTGTAACATAGCTGAGCATGCTGCGTTTAGTTCCACGTGGTGCTCTTCGTCTAATTTGTGTTTGTTTGTCAAGAGCTGGCTTAGAAATTTCCTCGAATCTAGCATCTGAAAAAGAGCTCCAAGAAGAGGTAAGTTAATATGTAATTTCTTTAAAAGTTTAAGAAACTTACCGTACTATTCTTTTGAATCATCTATTTTCATCGTTTCGGGATAAGGTATGCGAGGTTGGTACTCTTTAATTACCGATTTTGACTTTTCTTGTGTTACCTCTTTTTTACCATTGTCTACATCTTTTTTTGGTTCGTCAACCCTTTGCTATCATGATCTATGATGGCTTGAATTTGCTCGTTAGGGTTAATCTCGGTGTTACTTGGTAGACGTCCTTGCGGTCGTTCAGACATTAGCTTCACGAGTTGTTCGACTGCATTAGTGACTTCCTTGACTGACTTAGTAAGTTCCCCTACTCATTTCTCGTTGTCTTTAATTGTTCTCTCAGTTTCGTGGAAACAGTTTTCTGTGCTTGTCATAAATTTTGTCAGCATCTCTTCGAGGTTTGGCTTCTTCTCTTGCGGATAAGGCTGATTTTGGAAGTTTTGAGGAGGTTGTTGCCTTTGATTTCCTTGACTTCCTTGACCTCCCCTTGAAAAATTTGGGTGGTTCCTCCAACCTAGATTGTAAGTATTACTATAAGGATTATTATGGGATCTAAAATTATTACCTATATAGTTCATCTGTTCACTCTTTGCATCTGGTTGGTAGGGTAGGTACTCAGGATTCGCCACAATTCCTGTTGCATTGCACTGCATTACTGGATGTACCTGCAAAGAACACAAATTATCAAGCTTTTTATTCATTATCTCCATCTGTGTTGATAGCATGGTCACTGTGTCTATGTTGAAAGCTCCGGCTGATTTTGTCGGTTTTGTCGTTGTAACTTGCCACTGATAGTTATTCAGTGACATCTCTTCAATGAACTCGTACACTGCTTCAGGAGTTTTGTTGTTCAGAGTTCCACCGGCTGCTGAATCGATTAGTTGCCTCGTTGAGGGGTTTACACTGTTATAGAATATTTGGACTTGTAGCCGCAAAGGTAAACCATGGTGTGGACACCTTCTCAAGAGATCCTTGTATCTCTCCCATGCGTCGTATAATGTCTCTAAATCCATATGCACAAAAGACGAGATATCATTCCGTAATTTGGCCGTTTTGGCCGGTGGGAAATATTTTAATAAAAATTTTTCAGTCATTTGTTCCCATATAGTGATGGCTTTATTTCTCAATGAAAAGGGAAATAACCGAAGATGTATGGTATCATCAGAAACGCCAGTAATTTTGAAGGTATACAGATGTAACACCCCAAACCCGGTCAATACGCCACGACCGAATCTGGCATGCCACGAAGGAAAACATTTTGAAGAAAATCGAGTTAACGATTAAATTTTAGTGAAAAACTCTTTGTTGTTCTACGTTTGTAGAAATCAGGTGTATAATAAGTTTAAAATTAACAATTTACTTTGAAATTCTGTAAATAATTCTTTAAAACATAGTTGTAAATCCATGGTTTAGAAAACCTTTTATAATTTAAAAGAAACCAAAGCGAATAGTTTGAAAACTGTTTCTAATTGAAATTTGGGAACTTGAGTTTTGGAAAATAGTATGAGTTATCGAAAACACTTAAGTTGTTAAATATTATCAAATGATTTATATTACCCGATGGTAACGTTTTGAAAACCATTGCGTTTTGTAGTTTAGAAAACTTTGCACTCATATTATTTAATTAACCATGTAGTTTATTAAGCCATGTTTAAAACAAGTCCAAAGCATATAAATAATCCAAAAACATAATTTGAAAGGCCTTATTACAAATCCAAATAAAGATGGAAACCAAATTAAAATAAAGTACCCAAATGGAAGTTCATGTAAAACCAATTTTTGTTGCATGGCCTCCTCGAGTTCATCCGGCTCCTCATCCGCGAATTTACGAATCACCTGAAAAGTTAAGGGAGAAGGTGAGTCACCAAGACTCAGTGCATAATCCCTCTCCCGGGTAAATGCCACATTCTTACACAAATTATAACCAAGCAACGTATACATATGATGGACCCAACCTAGCCATCCATAACTCCTTTTTTCTACCCCGTGTGGTACCAAACCACTTGTGGTGCCAAACCACTGGTGACCCAAAGTCACGATATCCAATAATGTGATGCCAAATCACTGGTGACCCAAAGTCACGAATAATCAAGTTGTGGGGCCAACCCACATGTGATACCAAATCACTAGCGACGATCCCAATACATCAAATGTGGGGCCAACCCACGGTGGTGTGAAACCACTGGGACGAGTCGCTATGAGGTGCCAAACCTCTGGTGTCCCAAAGACACGAAATATCAACGATCCAGGTGTAGGGCCAACCCACGTGTGATACCAAATCACTGGCGACGATCCCAATACATCAAATGTGGGGCCGACCCACGGTGGTGTGAAACCACTGGGATGAATCGCTATGAGGTGCCAAACCTCTGGTGTCCCAAAGACATGAAATATGTGGTACCAAACCACTGGAGGTGCCAAACCTCTGGTGTCACAAGGACACGGATATCAAATCTTCCCCCTCCTCTCATATCGCCCATACCAATGCAATAGATAAACAAATCATGTCATTATACTTTGATATGAATATATAACCAATATATATATATCATAGATCGTGATAATTAACAACATATAGCAACATCATATCGAAACGGACTTACCCGTATCCATGCTCATACCCATCAAGGTATCATATCAAGATCTCATAGTTTTCGGCTTTAACAACATGAATAGTTATTTAACACATATATACAAATTACCGAGTTATAAAGTGTGTAAGGTACACACCTTTCACTAACGCAAATACTAACTTCTGAAGATCCGATCTACCGCACTAGATCACCTTGTCCTACATTCGGGCAAACCACAAAACTATAATCAAGACCATTCGGCCAACATCACACCTTAATCCCAATAGCCTTAGGCTTTTCATCCTCAAAAAGAATAATGAATCATGAATCCTTACCACTTGACTTACCAACTTCGATTGCTAGAGAAGTAAGGCTTAGATCGATTGCTTCCAAAATCCCAAAGAGCCTAAAAGAATGATCGATTCCTAATAATGGTTAGAACTTTGCAAACAAATGCCCAAAGATTCGGCCTTTGTCCACAAGAAAACGACTTAGAAAGGAGAAAGAAATAACGGAAATACGGCCATGAACACTTACTTATCTTCCAAAACCGATTGAAGAAAACCCAAAGATTATCTACCCTTGATGATATTCGGCCAATATAACACCAAAAGAGAGAAAGAAGATTCGGCTATGGTGGAGTAAAAAGAAAGGAAAAATAAAAGTGAAAGTGAAATAGGAGAAGGATGATTCGGAAATGGAAGAAAGCAGAAAATAGAAAAAGAAAATAGAATGATAATGGATGTTTTTAACTTTGAACAAAAAAAAATGAAAGAAATGAGATTTGGGAAGGAGGAAGATTCGGCCAAGAGGAAGTGAAAAGGAAATGTGGTTTTTTGAGCAACTATCAAAAGAAAGAAAAGAGAGAGATGGGAAAAAGAGGTTCGGCCAAACACCTAGTTTGCCGAAAAGAAAAGTGTACAAAAATGCAAAATGTGGTTTCGATTTCAAAAGGGAAATGAGAGAAAGAAATTAGAATTTGATTCAAACACAAATGAGAGCTAAATCAAAAGCAAAATTGCACAAAAATGCCTAAGGTACATTCGGCCAAAGAGGGAGTTTTTGGAGAGGAAGAGAAAAATGCCAAATGATGCACAAAATGCTAAAGTTGGCCAACTATTTCCCCCCCAAACTTCCTATCAACATTCGCCACCCCCACCACACATGCTGTCCACATTCATGCACTAATGGCCATAGGAGAGTTTCCAAAACAACTCCCTTAAGCCAAGCCTTATGTCCCCCCATCCTTCCATAAATCTTAAGAGTCCTTTCCCAAAGTACAAACTTTCCTAAACCAATATTCAACTTGCCAAAAATTGAAAGTCCAACCTTCCATAACTAGAACTTGACCTACACTTAATGCTAGGATGCATAAAAATAAAATCCTTAATATGCCTTCCATGCTACTCGAACCACTTCCCTCAAGCAATCATCCATGCACCATAACCACCTTGCCACTAACTCCTCATGTGCTAGAATTTAACACTTAAATTAACTTAAGTGTCAAGTTCACTTAATCCACTTCACTAAATTTTCAATACTAAAAATTATTCTAGCTTAGCTAATAATTCCAAGCCTTCACACAAATATACTAAGCACACAATAAACATCCTATCCGAGCTAACACAAGTAACAAAATGATACTCTAATTTTTTTAGGATGTTACAATTCTACCCCCTTAAGAAAATTTCGTCCTCGAAATTACCTGATCAAAACAGTTGAGGGTACTGCTGCCTCATCGCATCCTCTGGTTCTCACGTAGCTTCTTCTATGCCATGGTTCCACCATAAAACCTTTACTAATGGAACTGATTTCCTGCGCAACACTTTCACGTCTCGATCTAGAATCTGCACTGGTTCCTCTTCCACCGTCAGATCTGGACTCACCTCTATTTCCTCTACTGCCACGACATGCGATAGATCAGAACGATAGCGTCTAAGCATGGAGACATGAAACACATCGTGAATCTGACTCAGCTCTGATGGCAACTCGAGCTGATAGGCTACTGGTCCCACTCGTCTCAACACCTTATACGGCCCAATAAACCTTGGACTTAACTTGCCTTTTTTCCCAAATCTTAACACTTTCTTCCATGGCGAGACTTTCAGAAAAGCTTTGTCACCCACGGAGAACTCTATATCCCTCCGCTTAAGATCGGCATAAGACTTCTGCCTATCTGAAGCTTCCTTCAGACGAGCCTGAATCATCTTAACCTTATCCTCAGTCTCTGCAACCAACTCTGGTCCTAACATCTGATGCTCACCCAACTCTATCCAGCAAGTAGGTGTGCGACACCTCCTACCATACAACGCCTCATATGGAGCCATCTTAATGCTTGCCTGATAACTATTGTTGTATGCGAACTCAGCTAATGGCAAAAACTCTTCCCAGCTGCCTCTGAAGTCCAAAACACATCTTCTCAACATATCCTCTAAAATTTGAATAACTCTTTCCGACTGCCCGTCAGACTGTAGATGAAATGCGGTACTGAAATCCAACCGTGTACCCAAAGCCTGATGTAACGCTCTCCAAAACCTCGATGTAAATCTAAGATCCCTGTCTGAGATAATCGACACTGGTACACCGTGCAACCTCACTATCTCCGTCACATACAACTTAGCTAACTTCTGAAGCGAGTAATCCACCCTTATCTGAATGAAATGAGCTGACTTATTCAGACGATCCACAATCACCCAAACTGAATCCTTCTTACTAGGCGTAAGGGGTAATCCACTGACATAGTCCATAGTGATCCTTTCCCACTTCCACCGTGTAATCTTCACCGGCTGAAGTAACCCAGACGGTGATGGCGATGCTCGCCTTGACCTGGCGACCGCGTCGGACATTTGCCCACAAACTCAGTTACCTCCCGCTTCAGACCTGGCCACCAAAACTGCTCTCTCAAATCCCGATACATCCTGCTACCTCCAGGATGCATAGCGTATGGGCTGCTATGTGCATCTCGAAGAATCCTTTGCCTCAACTCAACATCCTTCGGCATACAAGCTCTCCCTTAAAAACACAAAACTCCAGCACCGGACAAACTGTAATCCTCTAAACCTCCATTCTGAACCTGCAACCTCCGATCATTCAAACCATCATCCTCTAACTGTTTCTCCTTGATCTGATCTAACCAGGTCGGCTTGACTTGCAATTTCGCCAAAAGACTTCCATCGTCATATAAGCTAAGACGAGCAAACATCGATCTTAAGTCTGATACAACCTTACGGCTCAACGCGTCTGCCACCACGTTAGCCTTGCCCGGATGGTACTCAATCGAACAGTCGTAGTCCTTCAACAACTCAATCCATCTGCGCTGCCTCAAGTTTAAATCCTTCTGAGTCAAAAGATACTTAAGACTCTTGTGATTCGTATAGACTATCGACTTTTCTCCATACAAATAGTGTCTCAACATCTTCAAAGCAAAAACCACTGCAGCTAATTCCAGGTCATGCATCAGATAGTTAACCTCATGTGGTCTCAACTGTCGAGATGCATAAGCCACTACCTTCCCTTCCTGCATCAGCACACATCCCAAACCAGTATGTGATGCATCACAGTAAACCGTGAATTCCTTGCCTGCCTCAGGTTGAATCAAAATCGGAGCTTCAGTCAGAATCTTCTTCAACTTGTCGAAACTTCCTTGCTGCTTCTCGGTCCACACAATTGGAACTCCTTTCCTCAATAACTTAGTCATTGGTGCTGCTATCAAAGAAAATCCTTCCACAAATCTTCGATAATACCCCGTCAGACCTAGAAAACTCTGAATCTCAGCCACTGACTTAGGCGGCTTCCAATCCAACACTGCCTCAATCTTCCGAGGATCCACTCTAATCCCCTCAGCTGATACTACGTGACGCAAGAAAGTCACCTCCTTAAGCCAGAACTCGCACTTACTAAATTTAGCATAAAGCTGCTTTTCCCTCAAAATTTGCAACAGTACTCGCAAATGCACATCATGCTCCTCCTCTGACTTTGAGTATACCAAAATATCGTCTATGAATACCACAACAAACTGGTCCAAAAACTGCTGGAAAATCCGATTCATCATGTCCATGAATGCTGCCGGCGCGTTAGTCAACCCAAACGGCATTACCAGAAACTCGTAGTGCCCATACCGAGTGCGAAATGCCATCTTGTGGATATCAACCTCTTTCACCTCCAGCTGATGATATCCAGACCTTAAATCAATCTTGGAGAAAACCGCTGCCCCCTTAAGCTGATCAAACAAGTCATCTATCCTCGGCAAAGGATACTTGTTTTTGATCGTCAGCTTATTTAATTGGCAGTAGTCAATACACATCCGCATCGTACCATCTTTCTTCCTGACGAAGAGTACCGGCGCTCCCTAAGGCGAAACACTAGGTCGAATGAAACCTCGATCCAACAACTCCTGAATCTGAGCCTTCAATTCCCCTAATTCCTTTGGCGCCATCCTATACAGAGCAATAGACACTGGTGCAGTTCCGGGTAACAAATCTATACCAAATTCAACTTCACAATCCGGAGGCAGTCCCGGAAGTTCTTCAGGAAATACGTCAACATATTCCTTTACCGTTCGAACATTCCCCACATTAGACTCCTTAGCCTCCAACGCACACACATAGACCACAAACGCCTCACAGCCCTTCCTGACCAACTTCACAGCTTTACTCGCAGATACCACATTGGATAGATAATCTCTTCTATTACCTATCATGACTACCTTTTCGCCCTCAGCTGTCTTCAAAACCATGCGCTTAGCAGCACAATCCAAACTTGCTTGGTACTTGACCAACCAATCCATCCCAAGAATCAGATCAAACTCCTCAAACGGCAGTTCTATCAGGTCAGCTACAAACACTACCCCTTGAAGTTCTAGGGGTACATCTCTATACAGCTTATTTACTTCTACAGAGTGACCTAGAGGGCTAAGTACTGTCATCTTCCTAGAAGTAGTCTCGGAGTCTAAGTTCATGGTCTCTACAATGCTACTAGCAACATACGAATATGTCGAACCCACATCTATCAAAGCAGTATATGGTACACCAAAGATTAAGAATGTACCGGTTATGACGTCCGGTGCGTCGCCCTCCTCTCGACGCCTCGCTGCATACACCAAACCAGGTTGTCTTGCCTCAGTGTTGCCAGCACCTCTACCAGATGTTCCGCGGCCTCGACTAGAACCATTACCTCCTCTACCATTACCCCGACCTCTCTACGGTGGCGGTCCCTCCTTTCTCGAATCGAGCACGACCTTGACCTCGGGCGATTCCTGGCTAGCTTACGTGGACAGTCTTTCACACGATGATCCAGCGAGCCACACTCGAAACATCCTTTCCCTCCGGTCCAACATTCGCCCCAATGAGATTTCCCACATCGGTTACACTGTGCTAGTCCCCGACGATTAGCGATGCGAGCCTCCCGGACTAATTCGGCCCACTCTGTCTAGCCTCTCTTCGAGAATTACTTGGTGACCGGATGATCCATAACCTCTCTTATGCTTATTACGTCGTGACTCGCGCATTCTGATTCTTTTATCCCCTCGGCTATCTTAGCCTTATCCACTAGCGCAGCAAACTCTCGCTCCTGATGTGGAGCAATCAGCAATCTCAGCTCGTCCCTCAATCCATCCTCGAACCGGACACATCGCTCGTCCTCCGAAACCACGATACCTCCAGCATACCGGCTCAATTTTAAGAACTCTGCCTCATATTCAGATACGGACTTACTCCCTTAGACCAAACTCAGAAATGCCTTACGCTGCACATCAATGTAATTAGACCCAACATATTTCTTTTGATATGCTGCCTTAAAATAGTCCCAAGTGAGATCCTCCACTGCAGCACTATTACGCACCGTGAGCCACCACTGATATGACTCATCCCGAAGAAGCGACACTATCCCTTTCAGCTTTTCTTCAGCATTCAGATCCAAATCATCCATGATTCGCTCCGTCGCCTCTAACCAATATTCGGCCGTACTGGGAGCCACACCTGAAACACCTCGAAATACTTCAGCTCCATTGGCTCGAAGTCGCTCAGGTACGGATTTTCGAGCTCCCGCGCCTCTACTTAATCCAGCTACCTTCTCAAGAACTCACAGCACCGCTTGAGACACTGCGTCATCCCCCGTTTGATCCTGATGCTCAACTCCAACCGCTGGTGGTGGGGGTGGGGGTACCCTATTTTCGGATCCTTGACCAGACCTCACTGGCTCAGACACAGCCATCCTACCTCGACCGCGCCCACGAGTAATACGACCTCGACCTCGAGTACTCATGTCTAAAGTCTCGACTTATCTGATTTAAAAGTTTTATGCATTAGTCATAATTCCACTTACTTTAAAACACAGTTTTATGAAAAAAATTTAATAAGAGGTTGTTTCGCAATTACATCCAACCTATAGTTTTGGGTCTCTAGAGTAGTTCCTACTACTATACAGTCATATCATCATCATCATATCATCAAAATCAATAGTTTGAGGTACTTACCAGGGCGAATCGGTGCCGGAGACTCGGTGCCATGCCTTTCTAACCATATAATTTAAACAAAAACATTTTTAAGACCATACTTTAAATCATTTTGGGCCTCGAGCCCACGGCTGAGCTTTTGAACTTGGCTCTGATACCAATTTGTAACACTCCAAACTCAGTCAATACGCCACGACCGAATCTGGCATGCCACGAAGGAAAATGTTTTGAAGAAAATCGAGTTAACGATTAAATTTTAGTGAAAAACTCTTTGTTGTTCTACGTTTGTAGAAATCAGGTGTATAATAAGTTTAAAACTAACAATTTACTTTGAAATTCTGTAAATAATTCTTTAAAACATAGTTGTAAATCCATGGTTTAGAAAACCTTTTATAATTTAAAAGAAACCAAAGCGAATAGTTTGAAAACTGTTTCTAATTGAAATTTGGGAACTTGAGTTTTGGAAAATAGTATGAGTTATCGAAAACACTTAAGTTGTTAAATATTATCAAATGATTTATATTACCCGATGGTAACGTTTTGAAAACCATTGCGTTTTGTAGTTTAGAAAACTTTGCACTCATATTATTTAATTAACCATGTAGTTTATTAAGCCATGTTTAAAACAAGTCCAAAGCATATAAATAATCCAAAAACATAATTTGAAAGGCCTTATTACAAATCCAAATAAAGATGGAAACCAAATTAAAATAAAGTACCCAAATGGAAGTTCATGTAAAACCAATTTTTATTGCATGGCCTCCTCGAGTTCATTCGGCTCCTCGTCCGCGAATTTACGAATCACCTGAAAAGGTAAGGGAGAAGGTGAGTCACCAAGACTCAGTGCATAATCCCTCTCCCGGGTAAATGCCACATTCTTACACAAATTATAACCAAGCAACGTATACATATGATGCACCCAACCTAGCCATCCATAACTCCTTTTTCTACCCCGTGTGGTACCAAACCACTGGTGGTGCCAAACCACTGGTGACTCAAAGTCACGATATCCAATAATGTGATGCCAAATCACTGGCGAACCAAAGTCACGAATAATCAAGTTGTGGGGCCAACCCACATGTGATACCAAATCACTAGCGACGATCCCAATACATCAAATGTGGGGCCAACCCACGGTGGTGTGAAACCACTGGGACGAGTCGCTATGAGGTGCCAAACCTCTGGTGTCCCAAAGACACGAAATATCAATGATCCAGGTGTAGGGCCAACCCACGTGTGATACCAAATCACTGGCGATGATCCCAATACATCAAATGTGGGGCCAACCCACGGTGATGCAAACCACCGGGATGAATCGCTATGAGGTGCCAAACCTCACGTGTGTCCCAAAGACGTGAAATATGTGGTACCAAACCACTGGAGGTGCCAAACCTCTGGTGTCACAAGGACACGGATATCAAATCTTCCCCCTCCTTTCATATCGCCCATACCAATGCAATAGATAAACAAATCATGTCATTATACTTTGATATGAATATATAACCAATATATATATATATATCATAGATCGTGATAATTAACAACATATAGCAACATCATATCGAAACGGACTTACCCGTATCCATGCTCATACCCATCAAGGTATCATATCAAGATCTCATAGTTTTCGGCTTTAACAACATGAATAGTTATTTAACACATATATACATATTACCAAGTTATAAAGTGTGTACGGTACACACCTTTCACCAACGCAAATACTAACTTCTGAAGATCCGATCTACCGCACTAGATCACCTTGTCCTACATTCGGGCAAACCACAAAACTATAATCAAGACCATTCGGCCAACATCACACCTTAATTCCAATAGCCTTAGGCTTTTCATCCTCAAAAAGAATAATGAATCATGAATCCTTACCACTTGACTTACCAACTTCGATTGCTAGAGAAGTAAGGCTTAGATCGATTGCTTCCAAAATCCCAAGAGCCTAAAAGAATGATCGATTCCTAATAATGGTTAGAACTTTGCAAACAAATACCCAAAGATTTGGCCTTTGTCCCCAAGAAAATGACTTAGAAAGGAGAAAGAAATAACGGAAATACGGCCATGAACACTTACCTATCTTCCAAAACCGATTGAAGAAAACCCAAAGATTATCTACCCTTGATGATATTCGGCCAATATAACACCAAAAGAGAGAAAGAAGATTCGGCTATGGTGGAGTAAAAAGAAAGGAAAAATAAAAGTGAAAGTGAAATAGAAGAAGGATGATTCGGAAATGGAAAAAAGAAGAAAATAGAAAAAGAAAATAGAATGATAATGGATGTTTTTAACTTTGAACAAAAAAAAATGAAAGAAATGAGATTTGGGAAGGAGGAAGATTCGGCCAAGAGGAAGTGAAAAGGAAATGTGGTTTTTTGAGCAACTATCAAAAGAAAGAAAAGAGAGATGGGAGAAAGAGGTTCGGCCAAACACCTAGTTTGCCGAAAAGAAAAGTGCACAAAAATGCAAAATGTGGTTTCAGTTTCAAAAGGGAAATGAGAGAAAGAAATTAGAATTTGATTCAAACACAAATGAGAGCTAAATCAAAAGCAAAATTGCACAAAAATGCCTAAGGTACATTCGGCCAAAGAGGGAGTTTTTGGAGAGGAAGAGAAAAATGCCAAATGATGCACAAAATGCTAAAGTTGGCCAACTATTTCCCCCCAAACTTCCTATCAACATTCGGCCACCCCCTAGCCATACATGCCATCCACATTCATGCACTAATGGCCGTAGGAGAGTTTCCAAAACAACTCCCTTAAGCCAAGCCTTATGTCCCCCCATCCTTCCATAAACCTTAAGATTCCTTTCCCAAAGTACAAACTTTCCTAAACCAATATTCAACTTGCCAAAAATTGAAAGTCCAACCTTCCATAACTAGAACTTGACCTACACTTAATGCTAGGATGCATAAAAATAAAATCCTTAATATGCCTTCCATGCTACTCGAACCACTTCCCTCAAGCAACCATCCATGCGCCATAACCACCTTGCCACTAACTCCTCATGTGCTAGAATTTAACACTTAAATTAACTTAAGTGTCAAGTTCACTTAATCCACTTCACTAAATTTTCAATACTAAAAATTATTCTAGTTTAGCTAATAATTCCAAGCCTTCACACAAATATACTAAGCACACAATAAACATCCTATCTGAGCTAACACAAGTAACGAAATGATACTCTAATTTTTTTAGGATGTTACAATAGAACTCTAAAAGGCTAGCTATATGAGTGTTTGAATCTTTGTCCTGCAAACCATCAAATTGAACAAACTGTTGAATCATTTGCATTGTGTTAGGCTTTAATTCAAAATTGTTGGCGGCTATAGCAGCCCTAACAATACTTGATTCTGCTCCTGTTAAATGCGCTTTAGCATAATCAAACATTGTACGTGGAGCATTGTGTTCCCCCACATCATGTGGTGATGAATTATTCTCGTCCATCCCTTCAGTAGGATTGGATCTGTCTTCTTGATCTTCCTCTGTGTAATTTAGGGCTTGCCTGATTTCTCTGCGAGCCCTACGAACGGTAGCTTCTATTTCACTATCGTATAACAAAGGTCCTGTCGGGTTCCTTCTAGTCATAAACTAGAGGTATCTGCCAAGAAAAGAAAAAGAAAGAAAATTTAGCAAAAATTAAAATTTAACCTAAAAATAAATTGCAAAAAATGAAAATAATGGATAACGTAATAAAAATAGAGCGTTCTTAATATTTTAGTTCCTCGGCAACGGCGCCAAAAACTTGATCGCTGAAATCAAAGCTTTAAAATTTATAAAACGAATGATCAAACCTGGAAACTAACTCTGACAACGATTAAAGGCAAGTGTACCTATCGAACAGTAGTATAGCTTAGGCAAGACCGGATTGTCGAACCCAAAGGAACTAAAAGTACTAATACTAACTTTCTTTTTATTATTTAGCCTAAAATAAAGTGAAGTTGCTTTAACCTAAATTAACGACTACTAAGCTAAAGATCCAAAGACAAAAAGAACGAATTGGGAAATGACTTGAAGAAAAACTCAGTTGATCATGACGATACCCTCATAAAGATTCCACCTAGACTTCACTTGTTATTTAAAACTGAACCATATAATTTATTCACTTAGTTTGATCCGTAGGATTCCCTAACGTATATTAAACCCTCTCTCGAGGTGTATAATGTCTAACCTTAGTTTAATTAGTGGAACTCTCCTTCTCTTATAATGACCCCCTAGAATAGCAGTAAATTGATCTATGGATATCCCATATTAGGTTTCACCCTAATCCAGCAAAATCTCGTAACCCTATCTCTAGGCGTTCAATCAACTCCGCTTAATTATGCTAGATCTACTCTTAGGCAGGGTCTATTCCTCCTCCACCTAAGCACATCAAATTTGGATTAAGCACACTTAATTAAGAACAAACTAAGTATTTATCATATAATTTAGAAAACAATAACACGATTCATCTAGGTTTCATCTTCTTCAGGTATCTGAGGGGTTTAGTTCATAACAAATAAAGAAAACATCTCAAGAGAAAAGATAAAACAAAACATAAGAAATATCTAAAACTCCTTGAAGAAATTAAAGGAGAAATCCGCCATATTGAGTAGAATTCCGGCTTCTTGGGATGGATCAACTGGCTATCTTCGAGCAATTCCCTCAACTCTGACCTTTCCAACTTAGCTCATTGGCCTAGCTTGACGCGCCTTCATCGGTGGCACTTAGGGGGTTTATATAGGCTCTTGGAAAGCGATTCTTTCTCCCTAAGTATACTTTTCCGACTAAAATTGTCTAAAGCCACGACAGGGGCATGGCCATGTCACATGCCCGTGTGGTTCGACTTCAGACCGTGTTCAAATTTCTAATTTGAGGCACGGTCGTGTAATTCGGGGTGAGGCCGTGTTCTAGATCCATGACAAGGCTCGGCCGTGTGCTCTTTGGGCTAGGCCATATGGATTTCGTGATATGGCCTATTTACTCCGTTTTGGGCCCGTTTTGTGTTCTGTTCATCCTCGGGTGCTTTTCTGGGTATAAGACATAAAAAGAAAGGATTAAGAGCACCTTTTTACATTGATTGCTGGATAAATCATCCAAAAACAAGCTAGATGTAGGATTAAAATATGTTATAATTACGGTTTATCATCGTATTTGAAAAATCAGGGAGGTTTAAAAGTTTGAATACCTTTCCTCATGCTTGCAGTTCTATTTTCTTGATAAAGTTTAAGTCAAGAAGTATTTACCTTAAAACTGCCGAATGCTGGATTACTTACCTCGACTATTCCGTAAGAAAAGATATTGCGTACCTCAAGAGGGATTTCCTCGTTTGCTTTCAGGTCTAGCATGGTGATTCGAGGATCTGATTTATCTAACAGTACCTGATCTCCTATTTTGAAGTGGTTTGATGTTTCTACGAGCTCTTCTGGATGCTCTTTCGATTATACTTTGTGTTGTTCCGGTTCCTCTTTAAAGTGTGTCTTCCACTCTTCTAGTTTGTTGACCCTAAGGCTATTCTCCTTATATGTTTCTTCTTTGTTGGCATTGGGTCCATGATTCGGCTCAGGTTTGTAACTTTGTTGTGTTTCCTGTGGTGAAGGTTGAACAATTTGGTTATTACCTGAATTTACTTTCTCACCTTCATCACTTGATGACCTGGCCAAGTCAAGACCTTGTAGACTGATTGATTCGTCACCTACACGAAGAATGAGTTCCCCTGTACCAACATCAATTTTTGTCCTAGTAGTTGCTAAAAAGGGTCTTCCTAAAATTAAGGGGATCGAATTATCCTCATCCCTGTCTAAGACAACAAAATCTATTGGGAAAACAAATTTACCAATTTTACAAGAACATATTCGACAATACCCCTAGGAATTCTAACAGTTTTATCAGCTAATTGAATGCTCATCCTAGTTTGTTTGGGTTTCCCTAGACCTAATTGTTTAAACATTTTATAAGGTATGACATTTATACTTGCCCCTAAATCAGCTAAAGCATTGTCAATAGTTAAACTACCAATTACACATGGAATTGTAAAACTCCCTAGATGTTCTAACTTTAGTGGTAGTCTATTTTGTAGGATTGTTAAGCACATTGCATTTAGCTCCACATATGGCTCTTCGTCTAATTTGTGCTTGTTCATCAAAAGCTGCTTTAAAAATTTCCTCGAATCTGGCATCTGAAAAAGAGCTTCAAGAAAAGGTAAGTGGGTATGTAATTTTTTTAAAAGTTTAAGAAACTTACCGAACTGTTCCTCTGTATCATCTCTCGTCATCGCTTCGGGATAAGGTATGCGAGGTTGGTACTCTTTGGTTACCGGTTTTGGCTTTTCCTGTGTTACCTCTACTTTACATTCTTCTACCTTGTTTTCTTGTATTGAATTGGGTTCATCTAACCCTATACTATCATGGGCTGTGATGGCTTGGATTTTCTCTTTTGGTTTAATCTCAGTGTTGCTTGGTAGACGCCCTTGCAGTCGTTCGGGCATTAACTTTGTAAGTTGTCCAACTGACTTAGTAAGTTCCCCAACTTGGCTTTTGATCTCTTCAATTGATGTTCTTTGGTTTGTTTCAGTGTCTTGGAAATGTTTTTCTATGGCTGCCATGAATTTTGTCAGCATCTCTTCGAGGTTTGGCCTCTTTTCCTGTGGATAGGACTGATTTTGGAAATTTGAGGAGGTTGTTGTCTTTGATTTCCTTGATTTCCTTAACCTCCCCATGAAAAATTTGGGTGGTTCCTCCAACCTGGATTATAAGTATTACTATAAGGGTTATTATTAGATCTGAAATTATTACCTATATAGTTCATCTGTTCCCTCTCTGTGCCCGGTTGGTAGGGTGGGTACTCAAGATTCGCCATAGTTCCACTTGCATCGCACTGCATTACTGGGTGTACCTGTGAATAACACAAACTATTAACCTTTTTATTCATTATCTCTACCTGTGTTGATAGCATGGTTACTGCATCGAGATTAAAAACTCCGGCTGATTTTGTTGGTTTGGTCATTGTAACATGCCACTGATAGTTATTCAATGTCATCTCTTCAATGAATTCGTAGGCTGCTTCAGGAGTTCTGTTGTTCAGGGTTCCACTGGCGGCTAAATCAATAAGTTACCTGGTTGAGGGGTTTACACTGTTATAGAAAGTTTGAACTTCGAGCCACAAGGGTAAACCATGGTGCGGACACCTTCTCAAGAGATCCTTGTGTCTCTCCCATGCATCGTATAATGTCTCTAAATCCATCTGCACAAACGAAGAGATATCATTCCATAATTTGGCCGTTTTGGCCGGTGTGAAATACTTTAATAAAAAAATTTCGGTCTTTTGATCCCACGTAGTGATTGACCGTCATGGTAACAAGTTTAACCATTGTTTGGCTTTATTTTTTAATGAAAAAGGAAATAACCGAAGACGTATGGCATCATCAGAAACGCCATTTATTTTAAAGGTGTCACAGAACTCCAAAAAGTCAGCTATAGTGTTTGGGTCCTGCAAACCATCAAATTGAACAAATTTTTGAATCATTTGTATAGTGTTAGGCTTCAATTCGAAATTATTAGCAGCTATAGCGGGCCTAACAATGCTTGATTCTGCTCTTGTTAACTGAGGTTTAGCATAATCATACATAGTACGCGGAGCATTATTTTCTCCCATATCTTATGGTGGTGGATTATTCTCGTCCATCCCTTCAGTAGGATTGGATCTGTCTTCTCGCTCTTCTTCTGTGTAATTTAGGGCTCGCCTAATTTCTCTGCGATTTCTGCGAGCGGTAGCTTCAATATCACTATCATATCCTAGAGGTCCTCTCGGGTTCCTTCTAGTCATAAACTAGAGGTACCTGCTAGGAAAAGAAAAAGAGAAAATTTAGCAAAGTTAAAAGCAAAACAAAAAATAAGAATAAAAATAAAGGTTGCAGAAAGAAAGAAAAAATAATGGCTAAAGTAATAAAAATAGAGCTTTCTTAACATTTTAGTTCCCCGACAACGGTGCCAAAAACTTGATTGTATGTCTTTTCGAGTTTTGAAATTTAAAAAAGAATGGTCGAACCTAGAAACTAACCCTGACTACGATTTAAGGCAAGTGTACCTATCAAACAATAGTATAGCTTAGGCAAGACTGAATTGTCGAACCTAAAGGAACTAAAAGTACTAATACTAACTTTCTTTTTATTACCTAGCCTAAAATAAGTGAAGTTGTTGTTTAATCTAAATCTAACTAACTACTAAGCTAAAGACACAAAGACAAAAATAATGAATTGGGGAAATACTGTTGGGAAAACTCAGTTGATTAAGACGATACCCTAGGAAGAATCCACCTAGACTTCACTTGTTATCTAACACTGAACCAGACGATTTATTCACTTGACTTGATCCGTAAGATTCCCTAATTTATATTAAACCCTCTCTCGAGGTGAATAACGTCTAACCCTAGGTTAATTAATTGAAATCTCTTTCTAATTAAAACCCCTAGAATCGCATTATCTCGATCTATGGACTCCCATATCAGGTTTCACCCTAATTCGGCAAAATCTCGTCACCCTATCTCTAGGCGCGCGAACAACTCCACTTTAATTATGCTAGATCTATTCTTAAGCAGGGACCTTTGCTCCTCCACCTAAGAACATCCAACTTGAAAAAATATCGTGGAAATATTAACACGAGAATTAAGCACACATAATTAAGAATAAATCAAGCATTTATCATATAGTTCAGAAAACAATAACAAGATCTATCTAGGTTTCGTCCCCTTCAGGTATCTGAAGGGTTTAGTTCATAATAATAAAAGAAAACATCTCAGAAGAAAAGATAAAACAAAACATAAGAAATCCCTAAAACCTACTAAAGGAATTGAAGGAGAGATCCACCGTCTTGAGTATAATTCTGGCTTCTTGAGATGGATCAACTGGCTATCTTCGATTGATTCCCACAAATTTGACCTTTTCGGCTTGGCTCTTGGCCTAACCCACCGCCCCCTTTTAGGTAACACTTAGGGTGTTTATATAGGCTCTTGGAATGAGTTTCTTTAGCCCTAAGTATCCTTTTCTGATTGAATTGCTCTTGGCCACGATAAGGACATGGCCATGTCACACACCCATGTGAAAGGTCTTTAAGCCGTGTTTGGATTTCTTTAATAAGGCACGACTGTGTGACTCGGGGTTAGGCCATGTTCTAGTTGATCAGGGAGGCACGACCGTGTGGGCTTAAGTCCATGCCGTGTTGATTTCCTCTTTGGCCCAATTAGGTCTGTTTTAGGCCCGTTTCTCATTCTTTCCATCCTCGGGTGCTTTCCTGAGTATAAAACATGAAAAGAAAGGATTAAGAGCACCTTTTTACATGAATCAAGGGATAAACCATCCAAAAACATGCTAAATGTAGGATTAAAATATGCTACTTTTACGGTTTATCAGGGGGATATGGGAAGTGGGGAAAAAATCATGTGAAAAGACCGAAAGAAAGATACCTTGAGTGATAAATGTCTACTTGATGGTCCAATTTTGGTGAGTGAAAATCCATATGAGGTAAAATTGGAGAGTTTTGACGAGGAAAAAGGAAAAGAAAGAAAATACCCATAAAAAAAGTGAGGAATGATTATTTTTTAACTTACACTAAATCAAATTTGTTTAGTGGTGTTTCTTTATTATATGACTTCAAAGATCTATTGACAAACTCTCAATTATATTACTCTACCATAGATAGATTATTTCACTTGTGGGAAAGAGGTAAGTTGAACATTGATAATTCTCCACAAATGCTACAAGGTTAGAAAGATAATTAAACATTAGAAATTGAATTAAAAAGGCATACCTTGCATGTTTTCGATAAGTATGCTATTAATTTTATTTTTCAAATGATTTTATGGGTTTATTTAGGTATGTAAAGCTTACTTTTGTTGTTTTCGACAAGTTTATTAAATAACCTTATGCATTTGATCTTGCAACAAAATTTTCTACCTTTGACTTTAAATATGAATTTTTACATAATAATATTAAACTTCTTGATTTTTACAATTATGTGACATCCTTGACTCATCGTTGGAAATTATTATGGATGACCATGCATATTCAAAGAAAGTTACAAGTTATTTTTTACTTGAACACTCATGTGCCTAATATTTCTATGTTTAGTGTTGATGGTTTGTTTTTGAAGGAAAGATACTTGATCCATGCTGATTTGGGAGATTAAAATAATATCTTTGATCTTAGAGATAGTTTTGGCGCACAAAAAAGCTTAGGTAAGTTTTATTTTCATTTTATTGTTATTTATTCTAATCCATTTTCTTTTTGTGCAGCTAAAGATTAGGAGACGAATCTTCTTGAAGAAGTGGGGAATGATGTGAGTCACAAGGCCAAATTTCAGGTCCATGGATGTGATGGGCTTACATCACCTCAAGTCCTGATAACAATGTCGAAGGCCAAGCAAATCCAGGGAAGATTGAACAAGACCATCCAAGACTTTGTTACCAAGGCCCTAGATGTGCACACGACTGAAAAAGAAAATCAAGATTCACTTTCTTGTTTTCAAGAAAATCAAGAAATTGAATATTGCTCTAATTTTGCTGTTTTGCACAATCTCAAGAACCAAGAAATCAAGATTTCAAATCTTGGAAATCTTGGTCCAAGAAATTGAATCTTGCAGCCAAGGCACATTGGATTTCATGTACAAGCTTGAACGAGCCAATTTCAAGAGCAAACGGTTCTCACGACCAAGCTATTAAATAAATGGCCCATTAAGATGTCTACAAGCCCATCTTGAAGTTTGGAAAGTAATTTAACTGAATATCATGTCAAATTATCAAAGTGGTCCAAAATGTAAAATATTTAAACTATAGGTTCAATTTTATTTTAATAATTGGATCATCATATAAGAATTCAGCCCAAGGAGCTCATTTAATTCATTTGGCTGAATTCCCATTAAAAGTCCACACTTAGAATTTTTTTTTTCATTTGATGAGTTGTCATGTTAATTATTCCATTAGGGTATTTTGGGGGCCTATAAGTAGCATGGACATTCACCCTTATATACATACAATTGATTTATGTTTTTTTGAGTTAATAATAATTCTCTTTGAGTTTTTCTTCAAGAATTGCTCTTGAGTTTCTTTTAAAAGTTGTTTTAACAATCTTTCAGGTTGTGGGAATCATCTTCAGGCTTTTTCTTGCCAAGATCTTTTTCTTGGAGGGGGAATTAGAGCCATTGAATGGAGTTGTGGATTCTTAATATTTCCAAGGCTTTTTAGGATGTTATATTTTCTTTTCTATCCTTAATTTATCTTTTTTTTTTATTATTTAAGTTAGTTCTTACAATTTTGGCTTGTTGATTTTATTGATTTTTGTTCTAGGTTAAAGTTGCTCCAAGAAGGACATTCTCTTATATTGTTCCATCAAGAAACTGATAAACCGTAAAAGTAACATATTTTGATCCCACATTTAGCATGCTTTTGGATGATTTAGGCCTTGAATTGTGTAATTTGGTGCTCTTAATCCTTTGTTTTCATGTTTTATACTCAGAAGAGCACTGAATGATGAAAAGAATGAAAAACGGGCCCAAAATTGAGTAAATGAGCCATATCACGAAATCTACCCGGCCTGGGCCCAAGATTACACAGTCGTACCCTACTCAATAGTCTCAAACACGGCCTGGCCACAACTTACAAGGGCGTGTGCCATGGGCGTGTCACTGCCGTGGCCAAAAGGAGTCTTACTCAAAATAGGATACTTGGAGGCAAAGAAACACATTCCAAAGCCTATTCAAATACCCTAGGAGGAATTCTATTCGAATTAGGATACTTAGGGGCCAAGTAAGGCATCTCAAATCCTATATAAACACCCTAGGGGGCAACTTAAGCGGGGAGTTCGGCAGAAGCCTTCTGCCAGGGCTTTTGTCAGGGCAGTTAGCTAGGCCAAGGAGCAAAGCCAAAAAGGTCAGACTTGTGGGAAACACTCGAAGGTAGCCAGTTGATCCATCTCAAGAAGCCGAAATTCTACTCAAGACGACAAATCTCTCTTTCAACTCCTTCAGGGGGTTTTAGGGATTTCTTATGTTTTGGTTTATCTTTTCTTCTGAGATGTTTTCTTTTATCGTTATGAACTAAACCCTTCAGATACCTGAAGGGTATGAAACCTAAGAAGGATCTTGTTATTGTTTTCTGAACTCTATGATAAATACTTGATTTGTTCTTAATTATGTGTGGTTAATTCTTGTGTTAATATTTCTGGGATGTTGATTCAAGTTGGATGTGCTTCGGTGGAGGAGCAAAAGTCCCTGCTTAAGAGTAGATCTAACATAATTAAGCGGAGTTGATCGCGAGCCTAGAGATAGGGTGACGAGATTTTACCAGATTTTACCGGATTTTATCAGTGGCAAGTAATGAGGACAATTACTATTAAAGCAGCTAGTGTCTTCAACCTCGATGTGGTCACCAGGTTATCTAATCAGTTAGAGATGATGAATAAAAAGATTGATGGTTTGTATATTCTCTCGCAGATACACCCAGAAATGCAATATGACTCGAATCTAGGAGGCGTGGCGAATCCTGAGTACCCATCCTATGGATATAGCATGGAAAACGAGCAAACTCACTATATGGGTAACTATTCTAGACCTCAAAATAATTCTTATAGTGACACTGATAATGCAGGTTGGAGGTACCATCCCAATTTCTCGTAGGATGATCAAAGTAGCAAAAGACAGGAACTTCCTCCAAATTTTTAACAACCACCTCACCAACAGGAAGAGGAGTCGAGTTTTGAGGAGATGCTGACAAAATTCATGACAGCTACAGATACCCGTCTCTAAGACACTGAGACCACCCTTAAAAACCAACAAGCATCGATCAAAGGGATCGAGAACCAAGTTGGGGAACTTACTAAGTCAGTTGGGGAAATCACTAAGTCAGTTGGACAACTTGCAAAACTGTTCTCAAAACTACCACAAGGAAGCTTGCCAAGCAATACTGAAACTAACTTGAGAGAGCAAAATCAAGCCATTTACGATAGTGAAGGGTTAGACGAACCAAACCCAAGGGAAGAACCTATAGAAGTGAAGGTAAGGTTGAGGTATGCCATGATATACCAAAACCGGTAATTACAGAGTACCAACCTCGTGTACCATATCCCGATGTAATAAAGAAAGACCACACAGAGGAAGAATTCGATGAACTCACACTTCGTGTAGACGACAAAATAATCACTCTTCAAGCTCTTGACTCAGCTAGGACATCGAGTAATAAAGGTACGAACGTTAATTCTATTGATAACCATTTGGTTCAACCTTCTTTACAGGAAGCATCACGAAATCACCTAGTTGAGCCAAATCTTAGACCTCGTAACCATAAAGAAATAATTCATGAAGAACTAAGGCTTCAGGTCGATGAACTAGACAAGTGGAAAACACACTTTAAAGAGAAACTAGGAATACACGAAGTGAAACCGAAGGAAACCCCAGACGAGCTAATAGGAACAACAAATCACTTCAAAATATGGGATCAGGTATTGTTGAATAAGGAAGACCCTTGAATTGCCAATTCAGACCTCAAAACAAATGAAGAAATCACTTTTGAGGTACTTAATGTCTTCCTATACGGCATAGTCAAGGTAAGCAATCTTAAATTCAACACTTTTGAGGTAAACACTACTCGAATCCATAACCGAATTGATTGCATGCGAAAGGATTTTCACCTCCTCAAACCACCTTGACCATTCGAATAACAGGTAAAGCCTAGCTTAAGACTTTAAACGAGCGTTTCTCGAGAGGCAACCCAAGCACTAACCCTATTTATTTTTACATTTTTATTTTTTCTTCTTTCCATTTCTTCTTCTTCTTTAGCACTGAACTAACCAAGAGAGCAGATTTCTAGACCACACGGCCTTACGGCCGTGTGGCAACAAAATAAATCCCAAAACACGGGCTACATCTCTATTTAAACCCCCTTTTTTCTTTCTTTTTCCTGATATCTTTCTGCTTTCAGTTTCCATTATTTACTTTTTTATTTTATTTTTATTTATTTTATTATTTTGATTTTTTCTTTATTATTTTCTTCTTATTCTTCATTCCATTTAGATTTAGCTTAGGATACAATAAAATCAAGACAGCTGCTTCAAGGATTCAATTTTAAACGGTTCGAGACGCTTCCCCACGTTCACCTCCAATCCTATCCGGTTTCTCTTCATTGACTTCATCCAAAATTTAGGAAGTTTCACTTCTCTTCCTATCTTATGATTACTAAATTAATATTATCTATCTTTGTACATTGAGGGCAATGTACATCTTAAGTGTGGGGGGTTAACTATAATATTATTTGAAAATCCCTGAATTTTGCCTTGTTTGAAAGTAAAGTCTCTCATATTATGATTAATATGAAATTTCCCTGATTTATGATTTTTATTGATAGTTTTGGATTAAGTCATTGATAACTGTGCATTGATGATTTAATTTGAAGGATACTAGAGAATTAAGCATGATAAGTCTATTTTTCCAGAATTAAATTTTTTTTAGGTTGTCTACCTAAATCTGAATGTTACCATGAACTTTAAAATTTATGAGGTTGACATCAAAAACCCATAATTTTTTGTGAGATTTTGAGCCCTATAGAGCATACATTCTTTCGTGCTCACTTTTTTTATTATGAATGTGTCAACACTGATTTGTTATTCTAGAACTTGCTTCGATTATACATGTCGAGACCACACCTTTGATTTGATATACAGAGATGATAAAGGCACCTAAGATTTAACCCACTTACTCCACTAAAAAGCCTACCTTCATTATTAACCCCTAGTGAACCCCGTTGATCCTAACAACCCTTTTCATTGACTTACCCACTAATATTTCCCCAAAACCCTTTGTATTTGTTATCACCATCCTTTTTGACTACCCTTTTTGTCGAGATTTGATTTTGAGCAGTTGCTTAACTATGTTCTATATTTCAGTTGTAAAAGTTCTTTCCTATTATTATTTGATTTGTTCTTAAAAAAAATGAGGTATATTCAGTTTGTGTTATGTAAGTGAGCTTATACGTTAAATTCCAAATTTTTGAAAAAGAAGATCATATCAGAATACTATTAGTAGTACAAGTTTATTATTAGTTCGTGTTTCTAGTTAGGTGATTTGTCAATTCAATCTCGATTCTATCCTTCTAATTCATCCTTGATCCACACCTTTAACCTAAGCCCCGTTACAACCCTATTAAAGACCTTTTGATCCGTGTATTATCTCATTTTACAGTGGTAGAGATTTGATTTCCAAGCAAGCCTATGGGATTAACTTTTTAGGTTTGACTTTTGAGTTCTTAATTCTAAACCTTAAACACTTCGAGTGATTTGAGTGAATCTTTAGTGAGGATGTCAACTCTTGTCAATTTCGAATCAGAGGTAATTATTTAGGTAAGGGGAAACACCTAACGTTTTTGTGCTGCAAATGTATGACTTTGATTGTTTGAATCTTTAGGACACTTTGAATTGAATTATCCATGCATGAATTATCCTTGAATTATGATGAAATGTTATTGATAAATATTATGAATCAAGGAAGTCCATTATAACTATGAGTTGAGAATAAAGCTTAAGTGTGGGGGTATGTGATAAACCGTAAAAGTAACATATTTTAATATCACATTTAGCATGCTTTTGGATGATTTAAGCCGTGAATTTTGTAATTTGGTTCTATTAATCCTTTGTTTTCATATTTTATACTCAGAAGAGCACCGGATGATGAAAAGAATGGAAAACGGGCCTAAAAGGGAGTAAATGGGCCATATCACGAAATCTACACGGCCTGGGTCCAAGATCACACACAGCCGTGCCCCACTCAACAGTCTCGAATACGGCCTGGCCATGACTTACACGGGCGTGTGCCATAGGCGTGTCCCTGCCTTGGACAAAAGGAGTTTTACTTGGAATAGGATACTTGGAGGCAAAGAAACACATTCAAAAGCCTATTCAAATACCCTAGAAGGAATTTTATTCGAATTAGGATACTTAGGGGCCAAGTAAGGCATCTCAAATCCTATATAACCACCCTAGGGGGCAACTTAAGCGGGAGTTCGGCAGAAGCCTTCTGCCAGGGCTTTTGTCGGGGCGGTTAGCTAGGCCAAGGAGCCAAGCTGGAAAGGTTAGACTTGTGGGAAACACTAGAAGGTTGCCAGTTGATCCATCTCAAGAAGCCAAAATTCTACTCAAGACGACGGATCTCTCCTTCAATTCCTTCAGGGGGTTTTAGGGATTTCTTATGTTTTGTTTTATCTTTTCTTCTGAGGTGTTTTCTTTTATCTTTATGAAGTAAACCTTTCAGATACCTGAAGGGGATGAAACCTAAGACGGATCTTGTTATTGTTTTCTGAACTATATGATAAATACTTGATTTGTTCTTAATTATGTGTGCTTAATTCTTGTGTTAATATTTCTGGGATATTGATTCAAGTTGGATGTGCTTGGGTGGAGGAGCAAAAGTCCCTACTTAAGAGTAGATCTAGCATAATTAAGCCGAGTTGATCGCGCACCTAGAGATAGGGTGACGAGATTTTGTCGAATTCGGGTGAAACTTAATATGGGACTCCATAGATTGAGTTAATGCGATTCTAGGGTTTTAATTAGAAAGAGATTTCAATTAATCAACCTAGGGTTAGACGTTATTCGCCTCGAGAGAGGGTTTAATATAAATTAGGGAATCTTACGGATCAAATCAAGTGAATAAATCATCTGGTTCAGTGTTAGATAACAAGTGAAGTCTAAGTGGATTCTTCCTAAGGGTATCATATTAATCAACTAAGTTTTCCAATAGTATTTCCCCAATTCATTCTTTTTGTCTTTGCGTCTTTAGCTTAGTAGTTAGTTAAATTTAGATTAAACAACAATTTCATTTATTTTAGGCTAGATAATAAAAAGAAAGTTAGTATTAGTGCTTTTAGTACCTTTGGGTTTAACAATCAGGTCTTCCCTAAGCTATACTATTGTTCGATAGGTACACTTGCCTCAATCGTTGTCAGAGTTAGTTTCCAAGTTCGATCATTCTCTTTATAAATTTTAAAACTCGACAAAACAACAATCAGAAACAAATCAAAATTAGGAGTTTTAATCTTTTTTCAAGCATTCTTGCACAAAACAGTTTGCTCTTATCTTTAAAATCACCTTAACAAGTTTTTTTGTCTTTTGTTTTTCCAGATCTGGTTGGGTCGTTTTTCTTGAGGTCCAAGGATGGTTTCTTTCCATCCAAGAAACTATATGTTGTTTTAATTTTGTTCTCTTTTGGACACTTTACCAGCCGGTTTATCTTTCTTTTTTTAAACTGTTTAACTCTCCTTGGAGACAACTAATTTATTTTCGCTGTTTCTCGTTTTAGTTTACGTTCATCTAAAGATTTAGGATGTAACATTCTAATTTATACCCTAGTCGGAATAGTGGTTTCGGGACCACAAATTCGAGTCTGAAAAAAATATTTTAATATTATTTTCTGAGTCTACAGTATGTGAATTGGTATGTGTGAAATTTTCGTGATTTAAACTGATCGTTTGTGTGCTTAATTTGTAAAAAGGACTTAATCACATAAAATGCCAAAGTGATTGATATTTGTTAAAGTGCTGCATTGCTATTGTTTTTATAATGTGGAGTCCTTAAATTGAAATTTCACCATTGGGAGCATGCATGGATAGTAGTGGGCATATATTGTAAGTTTTATCATTAAAATCATTAAGGTTAAATTTGTAAAATGGTTATAAATGTGTAATAAAATAAAATAAACATGAAAACATAGCCATTGTCACCTTTGTTTGCCAAAAATTGAAGAAAGAAAAAGGGTTTGAGTTCTTAACATTCGGCCATTGTCTAAGCATCAATCGGGTATGTGTTTTTGATCCATTTTTGATAATTTCTATGTTTTTGTGATCGTTGCTTAGCATTCTATCAAGCCTATGCTTTAATTTTAGAATTTGATGATAATTTTGAGTTATGCCATTGATGATTTTGTGAGTTTAATGATGTTAATTGATGAATTATAAAAGCTTGGTGTGAGATTAATATGTTTTGTATTTGGATTTTTGATGAATTTGAGTATTATGGGCTAAATTGTGAAAATGAGATATTGAATCACTAAAATGTGAAATAAATGAAATAGGTGGGCTTATGTGAACTGTATGAATATTCGGCCAAGTATGGGAAACATGAAATTATGTGTATTTTAAGATTTTATGAAATAGGGACTTAAATGTCAAAATGTGAAAATATGAGGGCTAAATTATAAAATGCCCTAAATGTGTGTATATTGATTGAAATGAATGAATTGTGTTATTAAATAGCTAAATTTTAATTTATATAGATTAAGAACAAAAGAAAACAAAATTAGATCGGGGGAAATCGAAAGTGAGTCGTTTCCATCCGTTCGTATCCGTACGAGGTAAGTCTATATACAAATAAATCTGTTTGAGTTATTTATTTATGTTTATATGAAATTGAATTGTGATAAATGACTATAGAAGATGCATATGTGAAATCCGAGAAAGTTTCGACAATGTGTCAAGGTCTGAAAAGTCCCGTGTGAACCTTAGGAATAGCTAGGATACATACATGACATAGGGTTCCGATATGTGTCATCGTGTAAGACCATGTCTGGGACGTTGGCATCGATTTGTGATTTATGTGTAAGACTATGTCTAGGACATTGGCATCATATATGATTTCGTGTAAGACCCTGTCTGGGACAGTGGCATTGATATTTGATTACATGTAAGACCACATCTGGGATGTTAGCATTGTACAAACTTTCAGAGTTAGCTGAGTATCCTTATGGTTTTCGAATGGTTCAACGGCCACTCCAAGAAATGATGATTATGTGAAATGTGTATCCGATGTAGGTATGTTTGAAATGTATATAAAGTTTGAGCATGAAAAGTAAGTATATAGAAAATGTGGAATTGAGATATATGTTTGAGAACATTGAGATAAGATGTGTTATATACAAATGTGTATGATCTAATGAGCTACATGGAAATGTGATATGTTGCAAGCAAGTGGTTAAGAATTATTGAGCCAAATGAGAAATATGAAAATTGCTATTGAGTTATAGCATAATTTATGTGAATGAAATGGTTTATAAATGTTTTATATGATATGTTTATTTGTATATAGCTTACTAAGCTTTTGAAAGCTTACTTTGTGTGTCTTTGCATTGTTTTATAGATTATCGAAGCTATTGGAAGCTCGGGGATCATCGAGGATCATCACCACACTATCAAATTATATTTTGGTACCCTTTTGAAATGTACATATTGAAGTATGGCATGTATAGGCTAGCGAACTTTGATTATGTTGAAAGGTGTAATTATAGCCATGTAATATGGCTTGTTCATGAATGTGAATATGGATGGATTTAGTCTATACTATGGGATGCAAAAGTTGGTAAGATTTGGTTGCTTTTGAGACATGAATTATTGCTTATTTTATGCTTGTAGGTATGACCGAAAATGGGAGGCAATTTGGCCTTGTAAATGGCCTATAGTTGCCCACACGGTTGAGCACAAGGGCGTGTGTCCCGACCGTGTCTTTCACTGTCTCAATTCAGAGCTAACCAGAATTGCACACGAGCCAGACACACGGGCGTGTGACAGGCCATGTGACTCAAATTAGTGTTGCACACGGGGCTAGACACACGGACGTGTGACAGGTCATGTGATCTAAGTCAATTTTGTGCACGGATTATGACATGGTCCAAGGCACGATCGTGCGAAGTACACAGCCTAGTGATGGAGCTCGAAACTAACTATTATTTCGACAAAGGCAAGCGCACCTATCGAATAGTAGTATAGCTGTGGTGAGTCCGGAATATCGTATCCTCAAGGACCAAGAGTACTAGTGTTAACTATCTTTTTATTATCTAGCCTAATAATTAAAGGATTTTGGTTTTTAATCTAAATTTAACTAACTATAGAAGCGACAGAGAGTAAATTGGGAAAATACTTTTGGACAACTTAATGAGATAGGCAATACCTAAGGAAGAATCCACCTATACTTCACTTATTACTTTTGATTCATGCAATTTATTCACTTGGCTTAATCCATAGAAATCCTTAAATTATATTAATACCTCTCTTGAGGCTACTAATAACTGACTCTAGGTTGATTAATTGAAATCTCTTTCTAATTAAAACCCCTATTGTTGCATTAACTCAATCTATGGATTCCCTTATTAGGTTTGACCCTAATCCAGTAGATTTTTGTCACCCTATCTCTAGGGTTGCAATCAACTCTGCTTACTTGTGTTGACCTACACTTAAACAGGGACTTTTGCTCCACTGAATAAGCACATTCGACTTGAATCAATAACCTGAATTATCAAAACAAGAATAAGAACTCACAATTAAGAATAAGCACAAGTATTTATCTCATAAATCAAATGATAATAAGATCTGTCTTAGGTTTCATCCTTTTGGGTATTTAAGGGATTTAGTTCATACTAATAGAGGGAAACATCATAAAAGAGGAAAGACAACAAAACATAAGAAAACCCAAAAACTTCTAAAGAACTTGATGGGAGATCCTCATCTTGATGGAGGTTCTTCTCTTAAGCTGATCCCGACGATTGTCTTGGAGTATTTTCTTTTTCTACTCGGCGTCTATTCGACGTCCTGTCGAACTCCACTTTTAGGTTGCCCTCTAGGATATTTATATAGGCTTCGAGATGCCTTTCTTGGCCCTCAAGTATCCTAATCTGAGTAGAATTCATCCTAGATTCAGCAGGGACATGCCAGTGTGACATGCCCATGGTCGATAGCCCAGGCCATGTTCAATTTGGCTTGCCACACACGGCCGTGCGGTCCGCCCGTGTGAGGTGGCCCAAGCCGTGTAGGCCTATTTTGTCCTTTTTTGGCCTGTTTCTCATTCTTTTTGACTTGTAAGTCCTCCTAAGTATAAAACATGAAATTTAAAGGATTAAGAGCATTAAATTCATCAAATCCAATGGAAAATCATCCAAAATTAAGACAAGCATGGGTTTAAAATATGTGTATCACCTAGCCACATGGGCATGTGCCTTGTTTTAAAAGGAAAATTTTCTAAGTTCTATAAGGTTCCATATGAAATTAGTTTAGTCCCGAACCTTCTCTAAAACATGTTTAAGGTTTCGTAGACCTTTTGAAGGGACTATATTAATATGAATTATTTTGTAATGATGATGTATTGATTGATGTTGTGGAATGAGTGTTACAGTTTTGATATGTCCGGTAATGTTTCTTAACCCTAGTCCGGCGATAGATACGGGTTAGGGGTGTTACATAGGATACATCTGCAATGTGTGCAAACTTTACGATCCGCTTCTGTATTCATCCACATTATTCTTTATCATTTGGTATCAAATTTGGGTGTTTTGGGTGTTCATGGTTGATTTCTAAACTGATTTCCATTGCAGAACAACCTATAAGCAGCTTTTTTCCCAGAAATTGGAAAGAAATCGTCCTTAGACCTCAAGAAAATGCCCCAACCAGATCTAGAAAAGCAAAACACAAACAAAGTTGTTAGAAATGATTTTAAAGACAAAAGCAAACTGTTTTGTGCAAGAATGCTTGAAACAACAAGAAAATATTAAAACTCCTAATTTTGATGTGTTTGTTGATGAAACAAGATAGGATACATCTTTCTTGAAGCAACTTTAACCTAGAATGAAAAAGAATAAAATTAGCAAGCCAAAACAACAAGAACTAACTTAAATAAGCAAGAAACGATTAATTTAGGATAGAAAAGAGAAGATGACATCCTAAGAAGGCATGGAAACATTAAGAATACACAACTCCTTTCAATGGCTCTAATTTCCCCTCCAAGAAAAAGATCTAGGCAAGAAAAAGCTTAAGATGATTCCCACAACCTGAAAGATTGTTAAAACAGCTTCTAAAAACCTCAAGAGCAATTCTTAAAGAAAAACTCAAAGAGGATTACTATAAACTCAAAAAAAAAAAACAAACATAAATCAATTATATGTGTATAAGGGTGAACGTCCATGCTATTATAGGCCCTCAAAATAAGTTTTCCTAACCCTAATGGAATAAATAACATGACAACTCATCAAATAAAAAATAAAATAATTCTAAATGTGGACTTTTAATGGGAATTCAGCCAAATGAATTAATTGGGCTCCTTGGGCTGAATTCTTAAATGATGATCCACATATTAAAATAAAATTGAACTTATAATTTAAATATTTTACAATTTGGGCCACTTTGATAATTTGACCTGATATTCAATTAAATTACTTTCCAAACTTCAGAATGGGCTTGTAGACATATTAATGGGCCATTTTTTCAAAAACTTGGTCTTGTGATCCATTTGCTCTCGAAATTGTCTCGTTCAAGCTCGTATATGAAATCCAATGCTCCTTGGTTACAGGATTTGGTTTCTTGGACCAATATTTCTAAGATTTGAAATCTTAATTTTCTTGATTCTTGAAATTGTGCAAAGTGGCAAAATTGGAGCAAGACTCGGTTTCTTGATTTTCTTGAAAACAAAAGAGTGAATCTTTATTTTCTTTTTCTATCGTGTGCGCATCTAGGGCCTTGGTAACAAAGTCTTGGATGGTCCAGTTCAATCTTGCTCGAATTTGCTTGGCATTTGACCTCGTTATTGGGCCTTGAGGTAATGTGAGCCCATGACATCCATGGGTTTGAAATTGGGCCTTGAGACTCGCATCATTATGGTTGATGTTGTAAATGTGGTATGGTATATTTGGCGGTTTGAATTGAAATAGAATATTTGAGCTTGTTCTTGTAAGTTAAGAAACAGGCTTTTGAGGTGCCTTAAGTCGCCATTTGAGATGTTTTTATGTTTGGGCATGAAATAGACTTGTAGAAGGAGATTTTGATCATTTTGGCAAGAAAGTATCGATACCATGGTATAGGTATCGGTACTTGACCATTTGAACAATCATCTCAAACAAACAGAATGTCAAAACGATATCGATACTTTATTGGTTATTGATACTTTTCTGTTGGTATCAATACCACATGACATGTATCAATACTCATGATTTAAACGAAGTATTTTTAAAACATCAAAGCTAAAACAGTAATGGTACTTATCCAAGGGTATCAATCCTGTTATGACAGTTTTGAAACTTTACAATTCAACCCTATTTCATGCTCATAATTCACAATTAGGCCCTTGTATGTTCAGTTTAAATTAACTTGGAGTGTATGTTTATTTATGTAACAGCCCGATTTAGACCTTATTCAAAATGATGGTTTTGGAACCACGAATCTGAGTTAAAAAATAATATTTTAAAATTATATTGTGTTTATTATGTGTGAATTTATTTGTGTAAAATTTTCATTCTTTAATTTCGTCGTTTGAGTGTCCGATTAAATAAAAGGGCTAAATCGCATAAAATAAAAATTTAACGATTATTTTTAAAAGGGCCGAATAATGGTTGTTCTTTTAATATGGAGGTTTTATGTTGCAAATATGCCATTGAATTTATGAATGGACGGTATTAGACTTATATTATATAGTTTTCATATTAAATAGTAAAGGTTAAAAATGTAAAATGCATAATATGTTAATATATCATTAAACATAAAATAAGTAAAGCCATGTTCTTCCTTTTTCTTATGACTGAAACAAAAAGAAAAGAAAAAGAAATAAAGAAGCTTAGGGTTCGACACTTTTGAAGCTTGATTCAAGATCAAGAAAAGAGAAAATCGGATTTGGATCAGGGAAAAACTAAAGTTGTCGACTAGCTGTCCCGTTCCATTTTTCATCGTCTGAGGTAAGTTTATAAGCAAATAGAAGTTTTTAGTTTTAATTAAATGTGAACTATATGTGCTGAAATGAAAATGTGAATAAATACATGTATTAGCCGAATGTGTACAAGCTTGGCAGCTAAGTTTATGAATTCATTTCGACTGAGTTACGACTTCTGAAAGCCCCATATAAGCATTAGGAATAGTTAGGATACATATGTCATGACATAGGATTCCAATATGTGATGTGCGAGTAAGACCATGCCATCGATATATGTGTGCGAGTAAGACCCTGTCTGGGACAGTGGCATCGATATGTGATTACATGTAAGACCACGTCTAGGATGTTGTCATTGTACGATATGTGTGATAATCTGAATATCCTACCCAATTCCGAATGGTTCAACGGGCATAGATAATTGGGTTCGAATGTATAAATCAAGCTAAGTGACCAAGTACGTGATAGTTGATTACTTATTTGAAAATAAGGTAAGTTGTTTATTTGATATGTGATACAAAACATATGTATGATGTTAGTTTGAAATTGTGAGTATTTGTGAAGTATATTCGGTCACCAGTTAAGTGTAATTATGTGATATTAAGGTTTAATTAATGAGTATAAGTAAACCAGTGTTTAAAGATTCGGCTTTATGCAATGATAATATGATTTCTAAATTGTATGTGTCGAAACCATTTAAAAATCGGGTTTAGAAAAACGGGGATCAACTTTTAAAAAAATGAAAATGGGAGTCGCCACCAATCCTTTTTTACTTAGGTGTGATTGGATCACTTGTAAAATGTTTCATTTTAAAACATTTGATTTTGGTCTACGAAAAACGAGAAAACGGGTTCAAGAGTCGGTTACGTATGAGAAAGGGTTAGCACCCTCATAACGCCCAAAAATTGGTACCTAATTGATAAAATCATGTCCAAATGTTTGAAATTTAAAAAAGTTTAAAATAAGATCCCTTATTAGAAGGAAAACCAAGACTTACCTATTTCAAGGACATAAAAATACCACACCCAATAAGTTAGGATACAGCATTTTATAACTTTGAAGCTAGGTGCATCTTTATTTTAGAAAATTCTTACCTCAAGACACAAAACATCACACCCAATAAGTTAGGATACAACATTTTGAGTTCTCAATAATAAATTTTTTATTTGAAACTTGAGATTTCTTTATTCCGAAAGAATATAAACATCACATCCAACACGATTGGACACGACATTTTTTAAACCCTCGTAATTAAAGTCATCTCATAATTTACGAAATTTATTAAAAGGGTATTTGGTTATTTAGCCAAACGGAAAATTGCAACCCAGCACGATTGGGCACTATTTCCCGAATTTCTAAATACCAAAACATTGCCTTATTTTAAAAACCTTTAAATAAAGTATAATAATTTTACAAAATGTATTTTTATTCTAAAACAATGATTTTATGAAAATTTAAAGTAAATCACGAGAAAATATCAGAAAATAATAGCAAAAGTGGAAGCTAATGGTGGACTAAAAAAATACTACATAACATAATAAGAAAAATATTAATAAAATAAGGATAATAACACGAACACGATAATAATGATAATAAAAGATATTAAAAAATATTAGTAATAATAGAAGTAAAAAAAATGTTGATAAATAGAAATAATAATAACAACAATAATAATATATATCTAATGATTATGCATAACAAAATAATTAGTAAATAATTTTAAATAAACATATATACATTCTATACTAATTATATAAAATAATATAAATAAAATAGATTATATAATATAATAAATTTTTAAAAATTTTAAAAAATAATATATATAATACTATACAAGTTAAATATAAATTAATAAATCAAGTAAAATAATATATAAATTACTAAATCAAATAAAATAATATATAATAATAAAATATATAAAATATATGTATATGTGAATTTTATACTATTAGTAAATTAATAAATATAGGAAAATAATATAGGACATTTAACATGATGAAATAAATTACAATAATTTAAAATAAAATAAAATAAGAAAATTAAAAATAAATAAAGAAATAGGGGTTGAACAGCAATTAAAACAAATATAAAAGGATTAATTTAGAACGCGCATTAAATCCCAAGGACTAATGTGGCAATTAAGTAACTTTTTAAAAACGGCATCGTTCCAATTTTTACCTTTAGACTGCCTAAGGATTCAATTGAAACAGAATAAGAAATTTGGGGCCAAATTAAAAAATAAAAAAATTAAATTAAACGGAATTAAAAATAATAAAAATGCGGGAGGACTGAAATGGAAATTAAGCCATTTAATAAAAAGCGCGGATCTTTGCCCCGGGTCGGGTCAACACGCGGGTTGTTATACTTGAAAACGGCATCGTTCTTTAGCATCTATAAAAGTCAAAAACAATTCAAAAAATCATTTTATTCAAAGTTTTAAAAAAAATAAGAGCTCTGAAATGCTCTCTGCCCTCTTCGTCTGGCCTCGATCGTCGGACATTAGGGCTTCCGTCACGTGCCACCGCTGGCCGTGGCCGGAGGTTAAAACCCTCTATTCCAAAGGTAGTTCCATCATTCCACTTTTATTTTAATATTGTTTTATATGAAATATGCACAAGATAAAAATTAAAAAAATAGAAAATCACCTTCGAAAAAAAATATTCTGTTTCAACAAAACTTTTGCTTTTTATTCTCTGTTTTGTTTTTTTTCTTCGTGTATTTTTGTGTGTCTCCCCCCCATTTACAGATTCTTGAAGGCTTTTTATAGCCTTTGAAATGAAAATAAAAAAGGAAATAATAAAAATGTTGCCATGCTTGCTGTTCTTTCCTCTTCTATGCAGGAGCGGAAATTTCGACGGTGGCTAAGCGCGATTTGCAGCGTTGAAGGCGGCATGGGTTACGACGCGAAGGCTGGGGTTTTGCTGGGGCTTGCGGCGCGAAGCTGGAAAAGGGTGCGTGGCGCCTAGGGTTTCTTCTAAAACCCTAGGTGAAGAAACCCTAGGTCTGAAACCGTTTAATTGTTTGGGCCCTTTTGGGCTGTCTTTGTTTTGGTCTGGGTAAGTTTAGGGCCACGGGTATTTTGGGCATCTGTTTGGGTGTTGGGTAGTCTGGGTTTGTATTTGTAATGGGTTTGGTTAATGTATTGGTACTGGGTCAGTAGTATTGGATAATGGGTAGTTGGGTTTTGGCTGTTTAGTGGCCTTTTCGGGTTTAGGCCCTAAGATTGTAAATGGACTGCTTAAGAACTCTGGACTTTATTATTTTGTTTTTCTTTTTGGGTTTTTGGTTTGTTACAAGCCTAGACAAAATTAGGTACTTACAGCTGCCCCTCTTTACTCATTGTCGTGTAACGAGAATAGAGCAAAGACTCTAAAAGGACCAATTTTGCCCGATTTTGGCCGAGCTTCTCGTCTTCTTCAAATAGCTTCCAATCCGAACTGCATCTTCAGGGGTATTGGAACTTCATCTTGATTTCAGATAAGTCTGATAGCTTCAATCTGCTTCTTGCAATACCAAATCTGCTATCTTCGATCTGCTTCCTACAACTTCAGGGAGATAAGATCTTGAAAGTGTCTTTGATCTACTTCCTACAACTTCAGGAAGATAAGATCTGAAAGTGCTTTTGATCTGCTTCCTACAACTTCAGGAAGATGAGATCTTCTGTCTCTAATCTACTACTTAAAACTTCAAGGAGATAAGGCTGAAATTCTTTTCGATCTGCTTCCTACAACTTCAGGAAGATAAGATCTTCTATCTTCAGTCTACTCCCTACAACTTCAGGGAGATAAGGTTGAGATTCTTTTTTATCTGCTTCCTACAACTTCAGGAAGATGAAATCTTTTGTCTTCAGTCTACTCCCTACAACTTCAGGGAGATAAGGATAAGAGTATCTTCGAGCTGCTTCCTACAACTTCAAGAAGATAAGATCTTCTATCTTCAGTCTACTCCCTACAACTTCAGGGAGATAAGGTTGAGATTCTTTTTTATCTGCTTCCTACAACTTCAGGAAGATGAAATCTTTTGTCTTCAGTCTACTCCCTACAACTTCAGGGAGATAAGGCTAAGAGTATCTTCGATCTGCTTCCTACAACTTCAGGAAGATAAGATCTTCTGGCTTCAGCCTACTCCCTACAACTTCAGGGAGATAAGGCTGAAATTCTTTTCGATATGCTTCCTACAACTTCAAGAAGATAAGATCTTCTATCTTCAATCTACTCCCTACAACTTCAGGGAGATAAGGCTAAGAGTATCTTCGATCTGCTTCCTATAACTTCAAGAAGATAAGATCTTCTGGCTTCAGTCTACTCCCTACAACTTTAGAGAGATAAGGCTAAAATTCTTTTCGATATGATTCCTACAACTTCAGGAAGATAAGATCTTCTATCTTCAGTCTACTCCTTACAACTTCAGGGAGATAAGGCTGAGATTCTTTTCGATCTACTTCCTACAACTTCAGGAAGATAAGATCTTCTGGCTTCAGTCTACTCCCTACAACTTCAGGGAGATAAGGCTGAAATGGTCTTTGGATCTACTTCCTGCAACTTCAGGAAGATAAGATCTTCTGTTTTCGATTTGCTCCACTGCAACTTCAGGGAGATAAAATCTTCTATCTTTAATCTACTCCACTTCAACTTCAGGGAGATAAGACTAAAACGTCTTCGATCTGCTTCCTACAACTTTAGGAAGATAAGATCTTCTGCTTTCGATTTACTCCACTACAACTTCAGGGAAATAAAATCTTCTATTTTTAGTCTACTCCGCTGCAACCTCAGGGAGATAAGACTAAAACATCTTTGATCTGCTTCCTACAACTTCAGGAAGATAAGATCTTCTGCTTTCGATTTGCTCCACTGTAACTTCAGAGAGATAAAATCTTCTGTTTTTAGTCTACTCCGCTGCAACCTCAGGGAGATAAGACTAAAACGTCTTCGATCTGCTTCCTACAACTTTAGGAAGATAAGATCTGAAACTTCACCGATATCGCTACACCGTCTACTGAAGGACATATCCTGTAGACTCAGTTTCATGTGTTATGAGTGACATGAATGCAACATGTCATAAAAATAATTAGGATTAGAATGCAATGACCGGAATGAATCAAATGCACCTAATGAAATTTGCTATGATACAAAAATGTTATGAGTATGATTCCTACTCTAGGTGTTATCTCTCATTTGTTCTTCATTTTTGTTCATTAATCATGTTTTGCTTGACCAGCTTACCCAATGTAATTTTTGAGTCAGCCCCGCTTGGATCTTGAGATATGAAGTTGGTATCTCCCACTGCAACTTCAGAGGAATGACATTTAGTTTCTTTCATAATTCTGTTACCCCTCAAAGGTACAGGACTTGTATCACTTTCAATCTGTTACACCATTCCCAAGGTGTAATGACCAGATGTGTGTGTCTGAATGGGTGCAAGGTATCCCGACAATGATCCCCTTTTACACTCGGATTGACCTTATTCGTCATTTGCCTGATATGGTATCATCAACGAAATTATTTTATCCAATAAGAATCTGAAGAGATAATCATTTTTCAATGTTTTCAGCCCTTAAGCTTGGTGAGTTTTGAACAATAGTCATGTTTCAGATTCCTCATATTATTTAGAAGCTTCTAGAGTAATATACGAAACTCTTTTTATGAAAGTATTATTAGTCCATAAATCATTATTTCAATATAAAATGCTTGAAAAATATCACAACAATGGACATGAAAGAAGCAAATAAGCTAATCAAAGATAACCAAGGCAATAAATGAAAATTGATCGGTATATCTTAAAAAGAATAAAGTAAATATAGCAAAGGCTATAAAAGAAAATTAATTAGGGTGTTTCTTTGAAAAGAATAAAGTAATCAAAGATGGGTAAAATGGGAAATTAGGTGCCCCAGATATCGCAGTCTGAGCTTCTCTGTTCCGATTTCTTGAGGACTATTTTAAACTCAATATGTGTTTAGGGGATTCGGAGTACTCTGTCAATGTAACACCCCTTACCCGAGACCGTTGCCGGAGTCGAGCTCGAGGCATTACTAAACTTAACTACTAATTCGGGGCATAAAAATTGAAACTATCCATCTGCGTCATGTTGACTAAATTAACTATAACTCGAGTTACGAAACTCAAAATTTAGATCCATAAATTTTCCTTGAAACTAGACTCATATATCTTCTCACTATAATCTTTCCAGAATTTTTCATGTGGTCAATTAGTACAGTTTATTCATTAAAGTTTCCCCTTTTTACTGAACAACAGTTCTGACCTCTCCTAACCTAAATTCAAATATCTCATTGTACAGTTTTCAAATGTTTTTCCCAATTGTTTCTATTGCAAATAGACTCACAAAGGAATCTATACATATAAATTATAACTCATAATTCATTTTGTATATTTTTTTTTGAATTTCCAAAGTCAGAACAGGGGATTCCGAAATCATTCTGACTTATCTCACCAAAATTCAAATATCACATAATATAAAATTTCTTTTCCTACTTTGTTTCTTTCATATAAAAGTAGACACAATAAGCTTTAATACTATATCTTATTCACTTTCTAATTCCATTTCTCCTATTTTTGGTGATTTTTCAAAATCACGTCACTGCTGCTAACCAAAAACTGTTTCATTGCAAAAATATTGTTAACTAGTTTATAACATCTTTACCAAATTAACAACCAAATTCACTCATACTCTTATCTATCCATATGTCACAACCGAATCAACCAAATGCACACAATAGATATCATGAATACCCTTCAATCAAGACATATAGCATAATAACCAAATGAACGTAAGCCATAATCAATAAAACCGTAGTAAAGCATTGAAGTTAGGCCATTTTCGCATGGCTTATTTATACAAAACCAAAATCTAACATTTCAAATTTCAATCTAGACTATACATGCCATAGGTTTAAAAATTCAACTTATAAAATACCGAAAACAGTCGACAGTGTGATAGACTTTGACGATGATCCCGAGCTCGTAACTTGATTCCAAAATCTAATAAACAATGCAAACAAGCTCATACAGTAAGCTATCATAGCTTAGTAAGTTATAAGCACTTACATAACAACAATGCATTATATCATTATATTAGTAAGGCCAATTTAAAATAATCACAATCGAGGTTTAAAACTATAACTATAATTTATATCACCATTTCTAAACCTTCACATTTCATAGCCTTACGGCCAAACACACACACACTCAATAATAGATTTCACATCGATCTATAAATCACTTTTTCATATCAAGACCAATACATATACATTTGTTCAAGTATATACATATTAACTACTAAATTTTCTTTCTTACCTTTCAATCCATATAATTCACATACATTCTCCAATTGTATCACATATAACTAGTAACAAATATCAATTTACTAATTTACCTTATCTCCGATAACCAATAGACTTACACATACCTGAACATCGAACTCATTTACCGAATTTAAGTTCCACATCATCAAAAATCTATTTAAACATATACTTATAATAATTCACCGCATAAAGCACGCTAGGCATAAAGCCCGATATCTTTCATCGCACAAAGCTCGCTAGGCTTAAAGCCCGATATTATCCACCGGCACAAAGCCTGCTAGGCTTAAAGCCCGAATACTTTCACTGGCACAAAGCCTGCTAGGCTCAAAGCCTGAATATCATATTTAATTATACCTTTAAAATAACGATCCACCTAAGCCACCCTTTAACATATATACTAGATCCCGAATGATAAGATCTCATAGTATCAACTTACTGAATTCAACCTTTGAGATTACAATTGATCGCACACTTAGTGCTCTTTAGCCGATCATTTCCTCACTACATAAACATATATAATTTCACTATCAATATTATCTATACCCAATTAAAACATCTATTATTCATAGTTCATTCTTCCATCTCAACCCATCATATTCGGCAACCATTAATGCACGTATAAATATATATACATATCAAGGATAACTCTTATCAATTATCAACCGCCAACACATTCGGGTAACATACAATATATGAACCTAACCACCGATACAACCAAAATTCTTCGCTATTTATTTTCACATATACTATCACCCAATGTAAATATATATATACACATACTTTTATCCATCTCAAATAATCAAGCTTAAATATTCATATATATAAAACTTAAACCACAATTGTATATATACCAATTCACTTATTTTATTTCTATGATCAACATCACATTCAATTATATCATTGCCATATATATGCATCACATTCGGTTATATTCATTTCTCAATTCAATGTCACATTCGGTATATCATTGACATATATATACATCGTCACATTCGAATGAACCAATGACATATATATATATGCCTCTCATTCGGTTCTACTTTATACATATATAAATAATACATTTGGCTACATTAAAAATCAGTATACATACTTCCATTAAATTTTAGTACATCAATATAGATAAATTCCATATAACCTGATTGCTTAAAAACTTACCTCGGACAATGTAAAATGGGACGGGGCGACTAGTCGACAACTTTCGTTTTTCCCCAATCCGAGTCCGATTTCTTTTGTTCTTGATCCTATGAGAACATGCAAGGACCGAATATTTTGAGAGCTCAAACCCCTCTCTTCTTCTTTTTGTTTCGGTGATAAAAAGGAGAAGATGATGATGATTCCCTCTTTTGTTTTTCTTATTTTCGGTCACTAGAAAGAAAGATGAACACACTTGCTTTTCTTTTATTATTAATTCATTTATCACTTTTTTTTATTACCTAGTGACATGTAATATAATAATAAATAATTATGTTACTATTACATGCAAATGATGGCCGGCCACTAGGCTTAATCTTTTGGCAAATTTACACTTTTAATACCTCAACCTAAAAAGCCATCTCCAATTTAGTACTAACACATTCTACCACCAATTTTTCATTTTATGCAATTAAACCCTTTTTCACAATTAAGCACCAAAACGATCAAATTTTAATACGAAATTTTCACTAACATCAAATCACACATATTAAGCATAGAAAGTAATATTAAAATATTTTTTTGACTCGGATTCATGGTCCCGAAACCACCGTTCCGATCAGGGTCAAAATTGGGCTATTACAGTCAATGCCCCAAGACGTAACATATTTCTTCATTGTTAATTCAAATGTAGCAAGACTACTGTGTGCCCCACTTTTGATTAAAATTTAAGCCGCCCTTTTCGGGTTTTCAGCTCAAAGCCTCTTTGGTCTCAAAGCGCCCTTTGCGTGTTTTCACCTTGGCCTCTCCTTTTTTTCTCTTTTTTTTTTTTTTTTTTTTGATTTTGAGGTGCCCTTTACGGGTTTTCACCTTAGTCTTTCCTCTTTCAGGTCAAATATCTCTTGACTAAACCTGAATTCGCCGGATTGGGCAAGTTTCAAATATCAATGCTCCTTTAGAACAGGCCCTACATAAGTCTTTCCCAGTTTGGCATATGCTTTCCTCTAAAATCGTTTTGTAAAGGAAAAATCTTTTTTTTCAACCTCAGGTTTCTTCGTGGAATTTCCTAAGATGAACTTCTTTAACGTAAGTTCGCATCATCTGGCCGTGACGAATAGCTTTTAATCTTTTCTTCAATTAGGATCAATTGGCAAAACGCTTCAACTCCATAAACCAATGGGTAAGACATTACCCCCAGCACAGGTTCTGGCCGACGTTCAATAAGACAGAAGGTAATGGTATCTTCTTATGCCAATCCTTACAAGTTTAAGTCACCTTTCATAATTTTTGTTGTTTTTCTTCTTTTTTTTTTTTTGCAGCTTTTGCTGTACAGTGATATGCTGCCGGATCTTTGTACAAACTGTAAACTTTAACTTTGCACAGTTATACATTCTGTGCTGGCATCTGATCCTTTCCTTTATTCTTTTTCTCTTTTTTTTTTTTTTTTTGAAGATGACTTTGACCTTGTAACATTAGCATATGAAAATACTTCCACCCTCTTAGTGAAGTAAACGACAACTACACCGATGAATCAATGTTGGCTAAAAGCTTTTGACGAGATTGCCCCAATCACATCCATGCCCCACATATGGAAAATTTGTGAAGAACTGGAATAGGCACATGAATCTTGCCTCCTTAAATACGGTATAGCTGATACCATCCCTTTCTATGTAGATCGGCAATGTTCAATCCTCATGTTTAGCCAGCATCTTAGTAGCCTAGGCATGTCCTAATATGGTTGTGCAAAAGCATCTTTGAATTCTTGAAAATAACTCAATGATGTCTCGCCTTATTTCTGTGGTAAACTAGGCTACAATCTTCGCTCCTTTCCTAAGCTCGCAATGACCCTTTGTAGAGTAAGGTCTATTTTCCATCTTGTTAAACCATTCCTAACAAGTCAGAAGATATATTACAATTTCTGTTATCTTCAAAGTTCTTAGATCCCCTAGACCCATATCTCATTCAAAAAGGGAGTCAGTAACAACGTCGCTCATGTCACTGATATTTAGGTACCTAGGTATGAAGGCAAGAAATCCAAAGAATAAATGATTCTAAGGATGATTATTTGTATGGTCATGAATGAAGAATGAAAGAATATTCTAAAAAATAAAAGAATGTACAGTATGAAATAGAAAGAATAAAAGAATATGTACTCAAAAAGATGCATTTTATTGAAATGAAATTTCAGAACAAAAGCCTATTTCACAAAAGGGTTCTTATTGCCTCTAGGCTTAAGGCAACAAGCGTGCTTCAAATATTGCATTAAATCCACTCTAAAAATACAATGATCCTTTCCACAGTTCCATTGTTCAAAAACTTTCCAAGTATGTAAGGACTTGGAAATTTTTATTCCCCGATTCCCTCTTCGCTTTCAATTTCTTCAAGGGATCACAACTTTCTTGTCTCCATGATTGGGTAATAGATTCTCCACACTGGGAGTATCATCAAGCTTGAAAAACCCCATCTTAAGAAGTCTCTCAACTACCTTTTTGAAGGCAGTGCAATTTTCTATTGAATGCCCCATTATTCCTGCGTGGTAATCACATTAAGCGTTGGAATCATACCATTTAGGATATGGGGGTTGTAACGGTTAAAGATAATATGGGGACACCACGCGTGCTTCTAATAAAGTATGATATAGCTCCTTATATGTCATTGGAATTGGCATAAATTGGAGCTTTTCAGAATTTTGTCTAGGGCTTGATTCTTGTCTTGTCAACCCTTGTTGCCCAGCAATGATTACCCTCGACTGATTAACAGTAATTGCTTTTGAGTACCCTTTGTCATATGCACTTGTATTATTGACCTCGTCATCCTTTTTTCTAGGAGCAGATCTCCTAATAGTTTCTCCCGCTTCGATCTTGCCACCCCTTATAGCATTTTCTATCATTTCACACACCATGACTAGATCTGTGAAGCTTTTAGTGGTGTTTCCTATCATATGTGTAATAAAAGGTGCCTTTAAAGTGTTGATAGCAGCATGGCGGTTTCCTTTTCCAAGAGAGGCGGTTGAACTTGCATGGCAACTTCCGTCCATCTTTGTGCGTATTGCCTGAAACTCTCGTTTGATTTCTTTTCCATGTTTTGCAACATGATTCGGTCAGGCGTCATGTCTGTGACATGATTGTACTGCCTCATGAAGGCTTGGGCCAAGTCTCTCCAAGAGCTAATGTTAGCACGGCTCAGTTGATTATACCATCTAGAAGCTGCTCTCATCAAACTATCTTGAAAACAATGAATCAAAAGTTGATCATTGTTCACATAACCAGTCATGCGCCTACAGAACATAGTGATGTAGGCTTCAGGGCAAGTAGTTCCATTGTACTTCTCAAATTTAGGCATCTTGAATTTATGAGGAAGCACCAATTATGGGACCAAGCTCAAGTCGTTTCCGTCAATTCCCTGATGATAATCAGCATTTTCCAAAGCCTGGAACTTTTCTTCCAGCCTTCTATAACGATCCTCCAACTTCCTTGAAGATTTAATTCTCATCCCTTCCCTTTCTGTTATATCCAAATCAGGAATAATAGGGTTAGCAGGGTTATCTCCTGGGTTGGATCCTGCGCCAACCTGAAAATTCATGGGCACTCCAGTGTCAGCTTGCCCTTGCTGAGGCCTAATTGTGACAGGTGGCCTCCTAGGATATTCCTCAGGTTGTGTTTGCACATGTGGTGGAGTGAATCCCCTAGGGAAATCCTCATTGTCTTCAGCATTGACTATGGGACCCTTTCCCTTATCCATTATTCCATTCATCATCTGGGTTATTTGGGTCATCATGTTCTTTTGGGCCTCTAATAGCTGGTCCCTCATCTCTTGCTGGAGCTTTGCCATTTGTTCCTGCATCTGGTCCTGCATGTCTCTTTAGAATTACTCTATTCTCTAGTCCATTTTCCTTGACTTAGCTCGTGTATCATAAGGGTGTTCAGCTTTCAGATTTTCTTTCTCTGTCTCTCCTATAATTTAAACTAATTAGACTCTCTCTCTATAGACTTGAATGTATATGATGTTATGTAATGCAAATGCATGAATGCAAAGAGAAAGAGGCGTTGGTTCTGAATTCAGTTAGATTAGAAAAACTTTTCTAGAAAGCAAATTTCTTTACATAAAACGGATCGCATACACGACCTTATCCTCATAGTCCAAGTGACAACATGAATCCCTTCTTCGTAAAAGTCAAGTCTTGCAAACTTCTAATAGATGCCTCCTCTAGCTCCTTTTTGCTTGATCTGGGAAGCGACTCATTGCTCCATAATACTCGTTAGCTTCTTCAAGAAAGTCGAGACGTGGTGATTCTCAATTTGTCTTCGTCAACTTGAATCCTTGGGTAATAAAGTCTTGCATTCCTTCACCAGCTATCAGTGTTCTCATGTTGTGTTCACTTAGACTATATTCGGACGAGACTGCATTATAATCCACTTTATCAAAAATCCCATTTTCTTATGACAAACTTTTCTATTTAGCAATCAAATTTGAAATCAACACCTCTTTTCTATGATGTGAATGCAATGCAATCAAAACAAAAGAAAAACCGTTAGCATAGGAAAAATAAATAACATAGAACACCTATCAGGGTGACCACTAGGGTTTGACATAGCTCTACCTAGGGTAAACCCTTAGGTTTTCTACATGTGGTTTAGCTCTAAAGCTAAGGTACCCGAACCAGCAGATTCCTCGATCCTCACCCATTATAGGCTCATATGGACCGAGTTCGGTTTAGGGGAACACATTTCCCTATGGCCATGCGGAAGTGAAAACTTCACGAAGACATAGGTACAGGTGTATTCCAGAAGCGGTCCACTAGCCCATGCGGAGGTGAAAACCTCACGAAGGCATAGCTTCTCGCTCCCACTTAAGGGGTGTGACCATAACGGCCATGCAGTGCAATGCAGGAATATATATTAAAACTACATGCAATAAAAGGATCATATTTTTTAAAATCAGAATTTTAAATTCGAACAAGAGGACATGAAATTATCAATTTTACGGCTTGACTCCCTTGGTCCCCAGTAGAGTCGCCAAGCTGTCGAAACCATTCAAAAAATGGGGATCGACTTTAAAAAAAACAAAAATGAGAGTCGCCACCAATCCTTTTTTTCTTAGGTGTGATTTGATCACCTTGTAAAATGTTTCATTTTAAAACATTTAATTTTGGTCTACGAAAAACGAGAAAACGGGTTCGGGAGTCGGTTACGTATGAGGAAGGGTTAGCACCCTCATAACGCCCAAAAATTGGTACCTAATTGATAAAATCATGTCCAAATGTTTGAAATTTTAAAAAGCTTAAAATAAGATCCCTTATTAGAAGGAAAACCAAGACTTACCTATTTCAAGGACATAAAAATACCACGCCCAATAAGTTAGGATACAGCATTTTATAACTTTGAAGCTAGGTGCATCTTTATTTTAGAAACTCTTACCTCAAGACACAAAACATAACACCCAATAAGTTAGGATACAACATTTTGAGTTCTCAAGAATAAGTTTTTTTATTTGAAACTTGAGATTTCTTTATTCTGAAAGAATATAAACATCACATCCAACACGTTTTTAAACCTTCGTAATTAAAGTCATCTCATAATTTATGAAATTTATTAAAAAGGTATTTGATTATTTAGCTAAAAGGAAAATCGCAACCCAACACGATTGGGCACTATTTCCCGAATTTCTAAATGCCAAAACATTGCCTTATTTTAAAAACCTTTAAATAAATTACAGTAATTTTACAAAATGCATTTTTATTCTAAAACAATGATTTTATGAAAATTTAAAGTAAATCACAAGAAAATACTAGAAAATAATAGCAAAAGTGGAAGCTAATGGTGGACTAAAAATACTATATAAGATAATAAGAAAAAATATTAATAAAATAAGGATAATAACACGAACACGATAATAATGATAATAAAAGATATTAAAAAAATTAGTAATAATAGAAGTAAAAAAAATGTTGATAAATAGAAATAATAAACAATAATAATATATATCTAATGATTATGCATAATAAAATAATTAGTAAATAATTTTAAATAAACATATATACATTATATACTAATTATATAAAATAATATAAATAAAATAGATTATATAACATAATAAATTTTTAAAAAATTTAAAAAATAATATATATAATACTATACAAGTTAAATATAATATAATAGATAATATATAAATTATAAAATAATATATAAATTACTAAATCAAGTAAAATAATATATAATAATAAAATATATGTATATGTTAATTTTATACTATTAGTAAATTAATAAATATAGGAAAATAATATAGGACATTTAACATGATGAAATAAATTACAATAATTTAAAATAAAATAAAATAAGAAAATTAAAAATAAATAAAGAAATAGGGGTTGAACAGCAATTAAAACAAATATAAAAGGATTAATTTAGAACGCGCGTTAAATCCCAAGGACTAATGTGGCAATTAAGTAACTTTTTTAAAACGGCGTCATTCCAATTTTTACCTTTAGACTGCCTGAGGATTCAATTGAAACAGAATATGAAATTTGGGGCCAAATTAAAAAAATAAAAAAATTAAATTAAACAGAATTAAAAATAATAAAAATGCGGGAGGACTGAAATGGAAATTAGGGCGGATCTTTAATAAAAAGCGCGGATCTTTGCCCTAGGTCGGGTCAACACGCGGGTTGTTATACTTGAAAACGGCATCATTTTTTGGCATCTATAAAAGTCAAAAACAGTTCAAAAAAATCATTTTATTCAATGTTTAAAAAAAATGAGAGAGCTCTGAAATGCTCTCTGCCCTCATCGTCTAGCCTCGACCGTTGGACATTAGGGCTTCCGTCACGCGTCTCACGCGCCGCCGCTGGCGGTGGCCGGAGGTTAAAACCTTCTATTCCAAAGGTAGTTCCTTCGTTCCTCTTTTATTTTAATACTGTTTTATATAAAATATGCACAAGATAAAAAATAAAAAAAATAGAAAATCACCTTCAAAAGAAATATTCTGTTTCAACAAAACTTTTGCTTTTTATTCTCTGTATTGTTTTTTTCCTCTGTGTATTTTTGTGTGTCTCCCCCCATTTACAGATTCTTGAAGGCTTTTTATAGCCTTTGAAATGAAAATAAAAAAGGAAATAATAAAAATGTTGCCATGCTTGTTGTTCTTTCCTCTTCTGTGCAGGAGCGGAGATTTCGACGGTGGTTAAGTGCGATTTGTGGCGTTTAAGGCGGCATGGGTTACAACGCGAAGGCTGGAGTGTGTGCTGGGGCTTGCGGCGCAAAGCTGGAAAAGGGTGCGCGGCGCCTAGGGTTTCTTCTGAAACCCTAGGTCAGAAACTGTTTAATTGTTTGGGCCCTTTTGGGCTGTCTTTGTTTTGGTCTGGGTAAGTTTAGGGCCACGAGTATTTTGGGCATCTGTTTGGGTGTTGGGTAGTCTGGGTTTGTATTTGTAATGTGTTTGGTTAATGTATTGGTATTGGGTCAGTAGTATTGGGTAATGGGTAGTTGGGTTTTGGCTGTTTAGTGGTCTTTTCGGGTTTGGGCCCTAAGATTGTAAATGGACTGCTTAAGAACTCTGGACTTTATTATTTTGTTTTTCTTTTTGGGTTTTGGTTTGTTATAAGCCCGGGCAAAATTAGGTACTTACAGTATGAAGATTTAGTTTAGATATATGTATATTCTGCTAACATCATTTTCATCTATAAAGTACATGATTATATATATGAAACTTAAAGCTTGAGATCAAATGTGGTTATGCTATTATAATTTTGTATAGTTAAATTAAGTTGTTCATTTGCTTATGACTTACGAAGCTATAAAAGCTTATTCTGTGTGTGTATGTTTGTTTCTGTTTTATAGATTTTGGATAAAGTTACGAGTTATGGGATCGTGAACAAAGTCCATCACACTATCCACTGTTTTTGGTATTTTATAAGTTTACATTTAATATATGGCATGTATAAGCTAAGTTGTGTTTGGTCAATTTTGAAGTATGTATATATTAAGCCATGTGAAATGGCTAATATGTTATGTGTGTATATGAAATTTTAGTCAAATTATATTTGATATATGCTCTGAAAATGGTTAATGATCTTGGATGAATATGTGGTTAATTCGGTTATGGTTATGCATAGATAAACGAATATGTGAATTTGGTTGTTGTGTTAGGTTAAGGTATTATATGAGATTTGGTATTAAAGGTTGTTTAGTCATACTCGGACATGATAAGAGTTTGTTATGATACGTTTATTATATGGTATGGAAGATTTGTGTCATGGATATATGTCTAATGACTTATTTTGGAAAAGTATAATTTGTAACTTGAATTGGTTTGAAAGCTATTATAATATTGTACTTATAAATTTGGCTATAGGATGAAAATTGTGATTCGGCACTTGCTCTTATAAATATTTATGCATACGATGATTTGGTATGATATGCATTATCTTGTGAATGGTTTAGTAATTCGGGCTTTGTAATGAAAGTGTATGTGCATATATATTTTGTTTGGTTGGTTGATAAATTAGGTACGGTTGATGAATATAAATATTGAGTATGTTATACGATTGTTTTGGTTATTATGCTTTGTTTAAAGTATGGTAATAAAAGATCAAATATTGAGTTTTATATATATTAAGTTGAAAATGTATCATAGATGTAGATATAAATATAATAATTTAATTTATAATTTGTCTTGTAAGTTTTGTTTGGAATTGATAATGATATGCATGTATATTCAGTTAATGTTTTGGAAAAATGACCAAATGTATAGTGAATTTTTTTGTTGATAATACAAATGGTTAATATGAGTGTTATGTGATGCATATATGCTCGTTATGGTTAAAAATTGATGCTTGAATAGTGTATAGATTATTCATTAAATGATGAGCATAAATCGGTTGATTTAATAGTAAATTAATTCATGGTTTAATTTATTTAAGTTATATGTAGTAGGGTATATGTGCCGAATAAGATATGGTTAAATTGATATGATCATGTATGCTTGATTATGTAAGAGTTAATTACGTATAATATCTAGCATGCAAATGTGGTGTACTATGAATTATATTTTGTGTTCATTTAATGATTCATAGTATTATGATAAAATGTGTATTGTGTATATATGGTATTAACATTATATCTGGCCAGATAGTAATGTTTGTCTCTTTATAACTGTGTATGGATTGGTAATGCCTTTTAACCCTAATCTGGCAACGGATATGGGTTAGGGGTGTTACAATTTAGTATCATATGATTTGGTTTGGTTTGAAATGTTTGACAAAGTTGCCCTTGCAATGAATGTGACATTTCGTTGCACAGACCCCACGATCAGGTCGCAAATGCTTGAATGGAATTGAGAAGGCGGAATTGAGATGATCCATATTTTGAAGAGTACATGGAAAAAGAATATATTGATAATATTAATGATACATATTCAAATTCAGATGATGGGCAACTCTATCAAGGAACAGATAACGATAATGAGAATATGTTGAACGTTAAAGAGGGAACAGCTCAACAAATATGAAATGTTAGAGTAATTAGAAAAAATTGCATATGGTGTAAGGAATTACAATTCGTTATAATTACAAGAGAGTGTAATTATTGTAATTACTACTCTAGTAATTACACTTTCATTCAATTATATTGTGTTATCCAAACAAACCCTAAATCTTTTCAAATATAAAAGATAACTCAACTTCTCAAATAAATTTAATATTTGTATATATAATAAATAATTAAAAATATTTATATTAAGTAATAAAATAAGAATAACTAATATTATAAATATCTAAACCCTTACCATCTTACCAATATTAGCTTCCCATTCTACTACTTGCTCCCAAACTACCACTTGCCTTAATTAATGAGATAAGTCTGCCATCTTGATTTCTTTATTTTTGGGCTTTCATCTTCGCTTAATTCTTGTTTAGATTATTGGTTTTCTTTTTCTTTTTTTTTTTTTAATTTGAGCTCAAGGTCGAGAAAATTTTTAAGTTCAATACTTTTTTATTTTGAATTCTTTTGCTTAATTCAGCAATTATGTATTTTCTCGACCAAAAATTTTATTAATAACACAAAAAAAATTAAAAGATTTATAATGCTAATAAATTCTCAAAACTAGGTGGAAACTAAATTTTAATATATTTAATTTTAAAAAGTTAAAATTCACGCATATAATTATGCTTTAAAATTCACGCATATAATTATGCTTCTTGAAATAAGCAATCAGATTATCAACATCCTATAACATTTTTTTTCTGAAATTTCGAGAGAAAAATATTTATTTGTGTTTCAGGGAGACATTATAACAGTTTCAAGGTGTATTTGAGTTCACGGTGATGTCACGATGCTCGGAGATCCACACATTTCATCTACCGTGTGGAGAAGTAACCATCACCTTAGAAGCCCATCGCATTGCAACGTGGACTCCCAATTCACATTGTTATACAGTCTCGAGTTGAAATATAACTAAGGTTTTCAGTTGACAGTGGTTAAACAGTCATGGATTCAAGTATAACTCAGGACTCCAGTTAACAGTGATTATGCAATTACGGTTCAATTTTTTGTTAAAATGTATCTTTATTTGTAAATGTATAACACAATCCATTTGATCTAGCTAACTATTATTTTTTAAAAAGATGTAATGACGAAAAAATCCACATTTACACATTTTGGCAATTTAACCCATATTCTTATTTCCTTTTGGCAAATTTGCCATCAACATTTCAATTTCAAGTCAAATTGCTTATATTTTAATGAAAAAGTAACACTATTGACTTGGCATGACTGAAATTTTTTAATTCATATGAATAAAACGACATAGTTTTGGACAAAAAATGACATCCTAATAACTGACATAAAATTAAAAATGAATAAAATAACAAAAGACTAAAAGACTAAGCCTTAACCCGGATAACTAAAATCTCAAACCACGTTTTAATTTTTTTTTAATTTGTTTCTCTTTTTTTAATTCCATATCAAATATTAGGATCTTTTTTAATTCCATGTCAAATATTAGGATCATTTTATCCAAAACGACATCGTGTCAGCCATATCGATTAAAAAAATTTCACAACTTTATTACTTCACTTTTATTGTTTAAAAAATAAACATTTTAACTTTGATGTTGGAATGTTAAGAGCAAAACTACTCGAAAAAAAAAATGAATAATAATCAAATTGTTAAAAGATGTAAACATTAAGAGCATTTGTATAATTATACTTTTTTAGAAAGTGGATTGGAGCTTTGCTGCACAAACTCAGATTTAGGTTATTTTTTTAGGTAATATTTGATAAGTTACTTAATAATTAATTTTTAGTATAATTATTTGTAATTACATAAGGATGATAATATGTTTGGATAACTATTATAATCAATGAGTCTAGCTAAATCGGGTGTAATTGAAACACCCTAGTAACACTTTTTAATTTTTAAGAAAAATGTAAAAATTATAGTAATGACAACTAATTACACCCAAATCCAGTTACCCTATAATTTTCTAAACATTTTTATATGATTTAACTTTAAAAAAATATTTTTTTTATACAAGTTCAAGTTATGAAAATATGACATTTCTAAAGCTATATTATAAATTTTCAAAAAATTATATTATAAAAATAATTTGTGAATTTTATAAAGTTATAACAAAAATATTAATTACATCTTAAAAATTTCCGGTCAAAAAGTATATTATAAAAAATAATTTACGTCTTATAAGAAGTGTTATAATGGCTCCGTATTGGTACCATTGCTGCAACTGATCTAATTGATGGAGCTGACTCATGCCGTGGATCATCAATATGCTTCTGAAAATAAGCAACCAGACGATCAATGTCCTCGTACATCCTTTTTCTGAACTTGAATCCCTTGGGATATAAGCGAATATACTCGTGATGTGGTTTCGAACTCCGTATATAAGTAAGAATAAAAGTGCCAGGATGTTCATGACAAATGCCAAAGCAATACACTATTCTCATAGGATACTCTTGATTTCTCAATCCTTAGAAGCTCATCAACCTCTACTTTAGTTCCCTTCCTGAACTTGCGATAACTCAGCATTGCCTTTAGATGAGACAAAAGGGGGTCAACATATCGATCCATTACCTGCAATTTAAATGCATTCAAAAGACATCCATTACATGCATTCTTATGCCTCGCAATATATCATTTTATGTTACAACAATTCATTCAAAAAAAAAGAAAAAAGAGAAGAACAGATTTTCAATGTTAATGGTTTCGTCCGATTTTTGTTTAGGGGCCTTCTGCATTCAAAGATGATAAATGAGTATCAATTAGTTCATTTTTACTAAGATGATCCATGCAGCTTTAAAGCCAAAAACATCAAGGGGCAACCATGACTTCATGCCCATGCAAGAACAGTCGATTAAAAGTTCAGAATTGACAAACATGTTTTTTGTATGATGATAACAACCAAAAAGCATTCAACATTCAATTCTTCAGCATCTATGTTCTAACCCTGAAATCTGTCTTCCAGTTTATGATCAGCCATTGTTTCTACAAGTGCACAAGATTCCCACTGCAACCTAACTCCCAATTCAGCAAAATGCCTATGTGGTAATTTCCAATTTATTCACATCCCTTGCAAAATTTTAAGTCATATATCAGAAAACCCCAGGAAAACAAGAATAAAGAGAACAACTTACCTCATCCAAATCCTCAAAAGTGTCTTCCCCAATTTTCAGTGTCTTCCCAATGCATAGCAGGCTGGTAATGTCCTTATGTTCTTTTCCACCTTCAACTATATCGTTGTGGGCATAAACACCATCACAAAGTTTGAGAGTTAAAGTTAGAATAGAAGGACCACGAGAACTGGGACGGATAATGTTTTCCCCAGGATCCTTATCAGATAAGGACAGTCCAACACAAGAAAAGAAAAACATGATTAAATCCAAATATATAGTCAGCCATTAGTTTAAAGAAGCAAAACAAAATGAGATTGCAGATATTTCATATTTGAGAAGGAAGCAAGATGTCATGGCTTAAACAACCACAAGCTGCCAAATGTGCAACATCATCAAACAATCAAGTCATCATTTGTTAATTTTGCATATTCTATGGAATTAATTGTATTATTAGATGTTTGGATACCTCAGGTTACAGCAACTGGTCTCCTTATTTATTCATCAAAACAGGGTTATTAATCCAAAAGCTGCCTAATGTGCAACATCGTCACAAACAATCAAGTCATCATTTGTTAATTTTGTATATTCTTTTTGCACACGAAAGATGCATTAAGGTTGAAATAATATTATTGCCAGATTGGAAGTTGGAACAGGGAAATTGAGAAGAGTTTATATTTATTCTTTTGAGCTTACAGAATATACTATATGACCACAGACAAGGCTGAACTTAAAATTAATTCAACCCAATCAAAGGTAAACTTAAAGAATTCATTACTCGCAATATACCTCAATAGCTTCATTAGCTGTAATATTTTGAAAGCATGGATGAACAATCATCCTCGGCATAAAAGGTTTCTTAGCCATCTCCCTCTCTTTACAAACTTTCTCTTGGTCACTCTGTATGCTGCTTCGCTCCTCATGATAGTAAGGGTCAAGGTTCTGGACATGTGTTAGGTCCAAAAACCTCATGACGTCATCCTTGTTTATAGAAAGATCCGTCCTTTCTTTACCAAATAAAGGTACTGCACTACTTGTAAGCTGTTTATGCATCCAGTTGCTCTCTTCATCCATTGGAGGACTGCCAGTGCTTTCCTCAGAAATCTACAAAAACAAATGAGTAGTCAATCGACTTATGTTAAGAGAGATCAAGGTAATAAATAGTTAGAACATTAACAACTATATCAACAAACCTGCATTCTTTCTGGAATATCAATCGTCCGAATTTCATCATCCTTTACCGTCATATACTTTTCAGAAAGAACAGTGGGTTCGAATTGATCTTCAAGTCTCCTTTCTTTCTGATCACTATAATCTAGTCTCTGTTTGCGTAGCTGCAGGAGTTCATCAACATCACCAAATATGTCTTGAGCTTCCTTTAAAGCAGATGGTGAAACATCAAATGCAGGCCTTGATTTCTTATTCTTCATCTTCTTCCATCTACAAAACATGTTACTTCAAGATTCCAAAATTAAAATATAAAGGGATCGGCATATCCATGCAGTACATAGGTTGTACCTAACAGAAGCCCCAGGCACATCATCTTCTTCTACAATAAAGTCTGCCATTTCATCTTCTTACCCATATCTCCATCCCCTTCCTCTTCTATCTGTTCTTCATCTTCAAGAATATCTTCGAGAGGTTGCCCTAAAATATTACATATACCAACCAGTTATTCAAAACTGAATTCAAATGATAATGATAATGATAATGGATACTATGCTAAATATACAAACCATCATCATCGCCAAATAAGGTACACTTAAGCTTTTCCTCAGCATTTGCTCCACCATTCATGCTTCCATCAAACTCGTCATCAGAGAACCCATATTGTTACTCATCTAAATCCCTTCGAGCCTTTTTTAGCCGCTTAAATTTCTTGCTACCCTGGAAAAAATTGTGAAGCAGAAAGCTCAAATATATAGGTAAAACAGTTGTGCAGGGAACCAAATTATACAAAAATAATCAGTATGATCAAATCTAACATTAATTCAGTAAAACTAAAAGAATTTATAAGATAAAATTTCACTCATAGAGCTTCAATCATCATTTATTATTTCTTCAGGGCAGGGAAACAAATCTAACAACCTTTGGTACATTATCGTCATTCTCCCGGAGGAGCTCATAGTCATCTTCATCAAGGTCCTCAGTTTCCCTGAAAACATTGATATAAAAATCATCAGAAATTAGTTAAACTACCCTCTCTGACTAATAGGATGATATGAAGCTTTCTTAAACTAAAAAAGTAAAATACTAATAATATCTCATCTTCATTTTACAGATAATGTAGCAGTAACATAGCATCAAAGGAGGGAAAATACTGACTTCTTTCTCTTTTTCTTTTTTTTTCCGCCTCTCCTCATCGCTATCTTCCCTCTCTTCAGCTTCATCTACCACATCAACTATGAATCCATCATTCTCATACTCATCTTGCCCCTCATCTGTTCAAATCAAAAATAAATAATCAAATAACTACAACGAATTTACGAACCCAGACGAAACTGAAGAACACCCTCCCTCCCAAATGAGCAAAATATAACACCCATCATGGCATCCAACCGTAATTATTTTATAATAAATTCAAGAACCACTGACAAAACAGGAAAAAAAAAACCACCCATCATGGCATTCAGCCCTAATTTTATTTTCATTCTCATTGTTTCTCTAAAAATTTAAATAAAAAAATCGAACTCAGAACTCGAAAAAATATTCCCCATTATTGAAAGGAGAAATTGGATATCAGAAACAAGCTATACCGTCTTCTTCGTCGTCATCGTCAGGGTCGCGATCATGGAGTGTGTCGCCTTCAATGGGCTCTCCATCTTCGTCGAGTTCCAACTCCTCTTCGCGAACTGAACCCCCAAAACCAAAACCAAAACAAAAATTGTATGAAAATTTAAGGATTCGTTAGCAAAAAAAAAAAAAAAAACCCGAATTAAGAGCTTTGGTTTTAGCTAGAAAAAAAATGAAAACGATATCACCTTCTTCGTCAGAGACCACATTTTTGCCCATAGTTCGGTAAAGAGAACCAATGCAGAGAAAAACAGAGAGAGAGAGAGAGACTTCAATTTGCGAGTAGGGTTGAAACCACCTAAAAATTCTATAACAAGCGTATGAAAATATAAGAATGTACTATATATATATATTAAAATAAAATTATTTATCATGATTTTTTAAATTCCTAATAACATATTAACTCTTAAATTGATTTCTAATAACATAACAATTTAATTTAGATATTATTATGGATATTATCTTTTAGTAATTTGATTTGTAATAGTATGTTATAAGATATTATTTATTTACAATTTAATTCGTAATAGAATATTATTATTAGATATTATCTTTTAGCAATATGATTCATAGCTACGTACTATTGTTGTATAGATATATGTCTATTATTAACATTTAAGAGATTACCCTCTTTTAACATTTGTTAACTTTGTTGACGTGATAACTACGTGGAAATATTCTTCATGAAAGAATGACTTACTTTGGAGTAGTGATAATTGAGAACCATGACAACCCATCTGGATCAACAATATTTGAAACAACTAAAAACCTTGTCATGATCAACATATTGCCTACTTTCACAATGGTTTCCAAGACCGTTTTTGTCGTCAAAGCCAAGTATTTGGAGACGACCATTGCCTTTGGCAATGTTTGTAACCTACAAGGTTGAATCACATGAAAACGGTCATAAGTAAAACCCATTTTTACATCCGATGAGCTTAATTTGGAAAGGACCAAACTTTGCGACAAATTGATTCTCCAAAATTGGAAATTTAAGGAAGATGAAGAAGAGTTGAGTTGATAAGGGGTGTAGAAGAAATAGGCTTAAGGGTGTTGTGAAAGGGGACAAGAAGGTTTTTAAAGGATTTTGAAGCGTCGAGGGAGCGGTAGAGAGTGACTGAATGGGTGACTCGATGAGAGTTTTGCAGGTGAGGGAAACATTGGTAAGTTCTCGAGGGGTTAGCCATGGAAGGATAACAATAATATAGATATATATATATATATATATATATATATAGAGAGAGAGAGAGAGAGAGAGAAGACCAACCTTTCTAAGCATAAACAAGAAAAGGGACGGGAGAGAAGAAGAAGAAAATAAATAAAAGGAGGTGGTGACGATTGCTTTGGCTGAAAGAGGTGACAGGTAGTGAAGTAAAAGAAGACAAGAGGAAGGAGAAGAGAAAAAGAAAATTGTAATTTTTAAAAGGGACTAAAATAACAATTTTTCATTTTATAATTTTCAAAACAAAATATAAAAATGCTAACGTGGTAGGTCAGTCAACATCCTGTTAATGAGATACTGGTTGAGCGACCAATTTAAGAAATCATTCTAATGACAATGAATAAATTGAAAACAAATATTAGAGTGACCAAAATAAGAAGTCGTTATTTTAAGGTGATTTCCATTGTAGTTTACCTTTTATCGTAGGTTGTACTGCCACAGGCAACAGGTGAAGACTTATGATCCCTTCCGAACTACAATCTAGAGGTCAACTTAAAGCTCGTTCTTCATTACGTTTGGGTTCCAAAAGTGTTTTTCGCCATAGAAGCAATGAAGAACAACGAACTTTTGCGGTCAAAATTGCACTAAAAAAATTAACAAACCACTTTTTTAAAGCCGCACTATAGATCCATGACCTATTTAGCATTAAAGACCCTTGTTAAGCACCTCTCTACCAGCCAACATACTTCTCCATGTAAGCAAACAATTTAGAGGTTTAATAGCCTCCAAAAAGTTCCCACATGAAAGATATGTTGGAAAAAATGTACTTTTTTGGAAACTTTGGGACATATTCTCGACTGGTAAAGGTAGAGAGTTGAATTATAAAATTATGGTTTTATATTCTACTCCATGAGACCTTTATAATGGTATACCATATGCTCAAAATGAATGAGTAATGAATGAGAAATTGATGCGCAAAGTAAGTCATTTGTGAATATTTATTAAGGAAAAGAAAACTTAGATCCCACATTGGTTAAATACCAAGTGTGAGATATGTATATATATGATAACCCACTTAAGAATTATTAAATGATTAAGCTTGAAACCCTACCTAGCGCACAAGGGGTGCAATTCAAACTTACTAGGGTTAGGGATGCACTCGCACGATGTGGGCGACTCTATGAATATTTTAGCCCAATACGTAATTTATTTTTCTCAGCAGATATTATACATAATATGTTTTAAAATTCCTATAAAAGCCTAAAGAAAACTATAGAATTCTTTACACACACACACACCGAATTTATTTCACCCAAAAAAACTCTTTCCTTTTTCTCTCCAAATTTTCAAACGTTTCGGTGATAGAAGAAGGCAATGTTTGTTCGTTGATCACTGTAGAGGTGTTACAGCCACAATCATTTTGTTGTTGTATCTTGGGAGACAGATGATCAGCGTTTCTCCAAATACCATAGGAGTGACCGAGTCTGTCTTAAGGAAACTATGAAAACTGGCCTCAACATTTAGTAAAATTCGATTCCTTTATTCGATTTATGGTTTTTCATAATATTGTTTATTTAATTGGTCTTTCAAATCTGATATTTTAAATATAAATATTTATTTAATTTGTTTTTAAATCTGATTTTTTACATAAATATAAATATTTGTTTATAATATTTGTTTAGATATTATATTTAATATAATTATTTATATTTATATATTTATTCGCTACCGTGTTTTGTCCTACAAAATATTTTTCATGAACAACCCTCGCCGATAGTGCACCCACTTCGACCATTAATCTCCATCCTAATTTAACTAATAGGATAAGATTCTAGTCCCTTATTGCACAAAATCCCATTCCACCTTACATTGGTTGGTGAACATAAGATGAATTCAGTTAGAATTCTCAAACAAACAGAATGCCAAAACGATATCGATACTTATTTGGTTATTGAAATTTTCTAATAGGTATCAATACGACATGAGAGTTATTGAATGATTAAGCTTGAAATCTTGCCTTGCGCGTAGCGGGGGGTGCAAATCTAAACCCGCCAGGTTGGGGGCACACTCGCACAACGTGATGCGATGTAACACCCCAAACCCGGCCCAAACACTATGACCGGATCTGGCATGTCACTTAGGGAGATTTTAAAAGATGTCGCAATTGCGGAAAATATTTTTCTTGAGTTTAACATTTTATTCTAGAAAACTAAATGGTTGGATAATTTGTAAAAGATATACATTTTATATTTATGCCTTGGTGGATTAAAAACCGAAATTTGATTCATGCCTTAACTTAATTAAACGTAAAATGTAAATGTCTAGTAATAATAAAAGCCCAAAACAAACGAAAATATGAAACTAGTGGCCCATGGCCTTATTACAACGAAATTTAAACCCACTAATTAAAAATATTAAAAATAAATAAACTAGTAAAGTCTTTTGCTGAATCAAAATATTCTCTCGCATGGCCACCTTGCGCTCCTCTCCAGCCCAGTCCGATGCACTAGGTGCTACCTGAAAGATGTTAAATAATGGGGTGAGTCGCGAGACTCAGTGTGCAACCCTCGTACACCATTAGATTGGGCCTTAACCCCACAGAACAGATAACAGAGTATAACATATCAGAAAATATGCAAAGCCCAACCCAATCCTAGGTTCCATCCGCTACACACCACTCGTACCTGCCAATCACACCTTTGGGGATTTCTACAATCAACCCACACCGCTACACACCATCGATGGCAGTCATGCTGCAGATAGCTACTCATTGTCAGATCATGGCAATAGCCACTACAACAGATCATGGCATTAGCCACTACAACAGATCATGGCAAAAGCCACTACAACAGAACACTTCCCCTTTCATCAATCACCCAACCCCATGCAACATAGAAATCGACATACATGTTTATCATATCAAATCAACGAAAACATTCACTTTAGAATGACAAATATCACTAACCTGGTGATTCGCCTTTACCCTTCTCGGGTTTTCAACAGCCATGCCGGTATTTCAGCATTTAACAGAATATACAGAATATAACAGGTTTATATGCATACTAATCAAGCAATCTAAATGGTGTGAGAGTGTTACACACCTTATTAATACGTAAGACTACCCTCTATGTCGATACCCTAGCTAATCGAATCTACTGCCTTCTATCTACAACTTTGCTCAAAAGCCAGAAGAACGCGAAGATAAGGCCTCTCCTATATTCGGTCAAGGGTTAGTGTTTACCCGAATTTACACGTTTAAATTAACAGATCTCCTTACCTTGAAATCCCGAAAGTAATACGATTCGAGTACTACTGAACTCTGGCTTAGAAATCTAAGCGATTGAATCCCTTCAAATCCCAGAATGCTGCAAAAGAAAGAAAACACAAGAACAGTTTCCATATAGCCATTCGGCTAAGGTCTCTAAAAGCCGGAAAAGATTAAATCACGCGAATCGACACTTACCTTCAGTTTTCTTCAAGATTCGGCAGAAGTAGACACCATAGAGGAAATTTGGTAACCATAGGAGATGAAATCTAGGGATTTCAGCTTTTAAGAAAATCCCAGAAAGATGAACAAGAGAGACACTGATGCGTTTTTAGCTTTTAGTGGATGGAAAAAGATGAACAAATAGGTGGGGAGAATTCGGCTAGGAAGAAAAAAGATGGAAAAAGATTTCGGCAGCAGAGAAATTGAGAGAAAGCTTTTAGAAAACTGACAAAAGTTCGGCATTTACTACCTCTAACTTGCCGTCCCCTCCTTTACACCCACAGTCCAAATTTTGGCCACCTCTAGCCTCCTGGATAGCCTCTCATCTTTTCCCTTATCTTTATCTACTGACTCATCCAAAAGAGACTTAATTAGCTCCAACTCCTCCCTCCTTTATCAGCTTAATATCCACATATTTTAAACAATAAAAATCCCTATTTTCTAGCCTTGATGCCGTCCCCCCTTACTCCCTTTTAAGTGCCGAATTTGGCCTAATAACTTGGGCTCCAAGCAACCAAAACTTGGGCTTTCTCCATCCACTAATGACGCCACCCTTTGCTCCTTTATGACGCCACCTTACTTTGGGCCACAAGCCAAACTTGATATTTTAAACACAGATACCTACCTTCAAACCCCATGGTGACCAAACAGAATATTTTAACCAAAGCCTCAGCCCATTTCTGAGCCCAAGTTAGACCCCTAACCCTCAATTTAATATTTTAAACCATCAACACACAAAATGCACAGACCCATTAAATCAGGATGTTCACGCTTCTACCTCTCTAAAATAAATTTCAATCATAAAATTTACTCGATCGAAAGAGGTGGGGATATTGCTGTCGTATAACATCCTTTGACTCCGAAGTCGCTTCCTCTGCACCATGGTTTCGCCAGAAAACCTTGACCAAAGGGACAGACTTCCTTCTCAACACTTTTACGTCTCGCTCCAAGATTTGCACTGGCTCCTCCTCAAAAGACAAGTCTGGCCTTACTTCAATCTCTTCCACCGGCACAATGTGCGATAGATCGGAACAGTAACGTCTTAGCATTGAGACATGAAACACGTCATGTATCTGTTCCAACTCTGACAGTAACTCCAATTGATAAGCCACTGGGCCCACACATTCTAGTACCTGATAAGGTCCAATAAATCGGGGACTTAGCTTGCCTTTTCGACCAAAACTCATCACCTTTTTCCATGGTGAAACTTTCAGAAAAACTTGATCACCTACTGCGAATTCCAACTCCTTACGCTTAAGATCTGCGTATGATTTCTACCGATCAGCCGCTTCCTTCAACCGAGCCCGAATCAACTTAACTTTTTCTTCCATTTTCGAAACCAGTTCGGGACCCAACACCTGACGCTCACCCAACTCTGTCCAACAAATAGGGGTACGAGATCTCCTTCCATATAACGCTTTATACGGCGCCATCTGGGTACTAGCTTGATAACTATTGTTGTACACGAATTCTGCCAAAGGTAAATACTCCTCCCAACTACCCCTAAAATCGATGGTGCAACCCTTTAGCATATCCTCCAAGATCTGGATTACCCTCTCAGACTGACCATCAGTCTACGGATGAAAAGCGGTGCTAAAGTCTAGCCTTGTTCCCATTGCCTGATGCAGAGCCTTCCAGAATTGTAACATGAACTTAGGGTCTCTATCTGATATGATCGACACAGGTACACCATGAAGTCTCACAACCTTAGCCACGTACAGCTTAGCCAACCTTTGCAGAGAATAACCCACACGAACCGGTATGAAGTGAGCAGACTTCGTCAATCGATCAACAATCACCCAAATCGAATCCTTTTTAGTGGGCGTAAGAGGTAACTCACTAACAAAATCTATCGTGATTCTTTCCCATTTCCATCATGAAAATCTTCACCGGTACAACAACCCCAAGACAACCGGTGTTCGCGCTTTCACCACTGGCGACACGTCAAACATTTTCCCATGAGACTCATTACCTCTCGCTTGGACACGGCCACTAGAATTGCTCTCACAAATCCCGATACATCTTAACTCCTCCAGGATGCATAGCGTATGGGCCACTATGCGCCTCCTGAAGAATCATCTGCCTTAACTCCACATCCTTTGGTATACAAATTCTGAGGGAAAAGTAGTTGTACGCAAAGTTCCGTAAGTGTGAGTTCTGGCTGAAGGAAGTGACTTTCTTAGGGCATGTAGTTTCCGCAGAGGGAATTAGGGTGGACCTTCGGAAAGTAGAAGCCGTATTGGATTAACAATCACCGAAGTCTGTGACAGAGATTCGAAGTTTCTTGGGATTGGCTGGGTATTACGAGACCAATTTGTAATAGCCCACGAAGATGTGCATCATGCTCCTCTTTGGACTTGGAGTAAACCAGGATATCGTCGATGAACACCACGACGAACCGATCAAAATACGATTGAAATACCCGGTTCATCATATCCATAAATACCGCTGGCGCATTCGTCAATCCGAACGGTATCACCAAGAACTCATAATGACCGTACCGAGTCCGAAACACCGTCTTATGAATGTCTCCTTCCTTTACCCTTAACTGATGATATGCCGACCTTAAATAAATCTTAGAAAAGACCGAAGCTCCTTTGAGTTGATTGAACTATCAACTTATTTAGTTGACGGTAGTCCACGCACATACACATAGATCCGTCCTTATTCTTCACAAACAGGATCGGGGATCCCCACGGAGACACACTCGGTCGGATAAATCCACGATCCAACAGTTCCTGGATCTGGGCTTTAAGTTCCACCAGCTCTTTCGACGCCATTTTATGCGGAGCAATAGACACCGGAGCTGTACCCGAAAGTAGCTCTATTCCAAACTCCACTTCGCGATCCGGGGGTAATCCGGACAATTCTTCAGGAAAGACATCTGTGAAATCCTTAACTATTCGAACCTCATCGATAGTCACCTCCTTAACACGTAAAACTAATCAAGCAATCTAAATAGTGTTTACGCGAATTTACAAGTTTAAATTAACAGATCTCCTTACCTTGAAATCCCAAAAGTAATACGATTCGAGTACTACTAAACTCTGGCTTAGAAATCTAAGCGATTGAATCCCTTCAAATCCCGGAATGCCGCAAAAGAAAGAAAACATAAGATCAATTTCCATATAGCCATTCGGCTAGGGTCTTTAAAAGCTGGAAAAGATTGAATCACGCGAATCGACACTTACCTTTAGTTTTCTTCAAGATTCGGCAGAAGTAGACACCACAGAGAAAATTTGGTAACCATAGGAGATGAGATCTAGGGATTTTGGCTTTTAAGAAAATCTCGGAAAGATGAACAAGAGAGACACTGATGCGTTTTTGGCTTTTAGTGGATGGAAAAAGATGAACAAATAGGTGGGGAGAATTCGGCTAGGGAGAAAAGGATGGAAAAAGATTTCGGCAGCAGAGAAAATTAAGAGAAAGCTTTCAGAAAACTGACAAAATTTCGGCATTTACTACCTCTAACTTGCCGTCCCCCCCTTTACACCCACAGTCCAAATTTCGGCCACCTCTAGCCTCCTGGATAGCCTCTCATCTTTTCCCTTATCTTTATCTACTGACTCATCCAAAATAGACTTAATTAGCTCCAACTCCTCCCTCCTTTATCAGCTTAATATCCACATATTTTAAACAATAAAAATCCCTATTTTCAGCCTTGATGCTGTCCCCCCTTACTCCCTTTTAAGTGCCGAATTTGGCCTAATAACTTGGGCTCCAAGCAACCAAAACTTGGGCCTTCTCCATCCACTAGTGACGCCACCCTTTGCTCCTTTATGGCGCCACCTTACTTTGGGCCACAAGCCTAACTTGATATTTTAAACACAGATACCTACCTTCAAACCCCATGGTGACCAAACAGAATATTTTAACCAAAGTCTTAGCCCATTCCTGAGCCCAAGTTGGACCCCTAACCCTCAATTTAATATTTTAAACCATCAACACACAAAATGCATAGACCCATTAAATCAGGATGTTACATGCGAAATAAACGGCCTGCGGATATTTTAGTCCAAATTTATTTTACTCAGTAGATATTATACAGAATCTATTTTTAAAGGATAAATATCTTGATTTGATTTGATTTTTGTAACATCCCTATACCCGACACGATCACCGAGTCAAGGCATCATGTAACACCCCCAAACCCGGCCCACGAGTCTTGACCGGATCTGGTTATGTCACTGCGGAAAGACGGTTGAAAATCTTTTCATCTTTTGAATAAACAAGAAAATTGTTAACTTTTGGAAACCATGTCTTTTCTTTTAAAATTATAAATAAAGCCTTGTTATTAAAAATAATCCATATTAAAACTTTAGTGTAAAAATATATAAATACTTTGATTTAATAGGTTGCTAAAATTAAAATCATCTTCACATAATAATTTCTTTTAAGTAAACCATAATATCAAGTAATATCAAAAATAATAACAATAATAATAATAAGGCTCTTGTTACAAAAATAATGAATCCCAATACTTGGTAATAAAATGCATAAAGAAAATATTTAAAACGTCCTTTGCATGGGCCACCTTGTATCCACTCCAACCCGGTCCGATCATCCTGTTACCTGCGATGTTGGGTAAATAATTGGGTGAGTCATAATGACTCAGTGTGTAATTAAACCACTGGTATCCACCCACATATTAGCCACAAATCAACCCAATTATCAAATGCAACATGTAAATATAATTAGACATTACCACGCCATGGGCTTGGCCCACATTCAAATATTCAAGTACTGGGCTAGGCCCTTTTCTCATCAATCCACTGATCACTTGGCTTGGCCCATTTCCACATATGTTCTCAAAACATACCAATCCACATGCCATACTGGGCTTGGCCCATTTTCATACCATTTCATAAACGGAATAATGCAATCATGAACCCAACCCAAACCTAAGGTCCATCCGCTACACACCCCTTATCCAAATTTACCACACACCAGGGGATTATCGAATCACCCTCTCCTTTTCCCTCCAAAAAGGCAACCAATGCCATCCACGATGTAGCACGTAGCTAACATCAAACCACGATGGGGCACACAGCAACCCATCAAGCCACGATATGGCATGTAGCCAATATCAATCAAGGTAACCACGCGAACTAAATCGCAAAGATCCACAACGCGACCTCGATCGGCGCCAATCCACGATGATGTAGCACAAAGTCGACATCAACCACGTACTCAAGTACACCTGCCCTTCTTTCATAACCCACCCATGCACATGTAACATGATAGAATGACAAGATGATGCACGTACATGTTATTCACAAATATAGGCATGTTTCACATTTTCAAATCGGTGATCACACATTAACAAGTTTGTCACTAACTCGTCATCGCCATACCCCTTAAGGGTATCCATTCCACTTTTATCATCGCATTTATTAGTGAACATATAATACTAACGGATATCACACAAATCACGGAAACAATGGCTAACTACACACCTTATAACTCAAGCTCTAATCCTCGATCCCGACACTATCGTTTAGCGAGACTACGACTATCTGCCTATAGTTTTCCGCGTTGCCCACACCCCGGCCAATCACGAATCACGAGACAGCTCTTTTCTTGAACTTCGGGATAGGAGCTTTCCTTTCCCCTCTTGGTATCGCACTCGCATCCATCGACGATACTTAATCGAACCACACGATCAATCATAGCAATCATAATCTACAAGTATCGAATCTAGATCACTTATTAACATCCTTACCAAAATATCGAGATCCCGAAAGCTTTCCTTTTCTACGTCGATTTGCCTATAACCATGGTCAACACTCGGTCAACACAAGAACACATCTAATGGCCTAAGGCCGAATAGCCAAGAATCACTTACACCAAACACCAATGATCCTCTGACTGCCGAAAGTCCTCGCTACAAAACCATTAGAATCGGCTAATAACAAAATCCATGAAAGAGGCCCCTTTGGCCGAATACCCTACCACCACTTACCTTGATAAGTCTAATCTCGAGAGACTCCCCCTTTAAGCTCATTGGTGCTGGCTACAAACAACACAAAACAAAGCATCACCTTGGCCCTAGAGACATTCGGCCATACCAAAACTAAGGCCAACCATTCGGTTTTGGCTACTAAAACAAGTAACTAGAACACTTACCCACAAGATTTAGATGTCGACAGCACCACACTTCACAGGTTCGGCTTCAAGCTTGGTAAAATAGAAGAGGGATGGAGGGCTAAAGGTTTCAGCTATCAAGGGATTAAAAGAAAACAAATAGAAATATTTGACTAAAAAGGCCAAAGGAGAAATCGGCAAGGGTTAATGTTGTTTGGGAGGATTTCGGTTTTAAGGTAGAAAAAAAATAAGAGAACTCCCCTAGCACATTCGGCTAGGCACACAAACTATGGCTGACCGAAATGCACCAAATAAAAGAATTTGCAAATGGTCAAAAGAAATTCAAGAGGAAGGCTGCCCATGAAATAGCAAATTCGGCACATGCCCCCCTTGAAGACTCCAAATTCGGCTACCACCTTCAAGAGCTCTTGGCCACTAATTCAAATTACTTTGAATTAAACAAATCCCCTTTATTTACTCATCTTCATCCATTCAAAAACAGTTTGAATGGTTCAACAATTATCCCACATATTCAAATAAAAATAATGATTATCCTACACTTAAAAGAATAATATTAGATAAAATAAACATTATCCCCACCTAGCCGTCCAACACTTACCAAACTGCTGCACAACAAGAATAAAAAAAATAAAACTTAAATTTGCAGCTCCCATGTGCCGTCCACCTTCACGCCAATCAGCAGCAAAAGAAGAAAAACAACTCCACCTGCAACCTCCAAGGTTCGAACACAGACTCTGGAACCAAAGGTGACCAAGTAGCGCCTGGGCCATTCGGCCAACTCCGACTTTCATGTCAAAAGCCCCAACATTTACTTTTAAATCCTTCCTACCTCAAAATTTCATCACCAAATAACAAAATAAAAATGCAACAATCTTGCTCCAAATTTCTCTCGAACTCGCGCCTCCCTTCTCCAGCTCTCTAAGTGGCGCATGAGAGCCACTTTGCCAATGAGCTCTTTGCGTCACAACTCATCCCAGGTCCTTTTAAGGCCTTCTCCCCTCTAAACGCCAAACCCAAAAATTCAAAACCCCTTGCTACCACCTTGGTTCGAACATGAGACCCCAAAGACCTTGAGGCGTCACCTTCCCAAGCCCCAAGCAAGCCGCCTCCATGCCACTCCACCAAGTCAAGCTTCTTGCGTCCTAAACTCCACCAAATTATTTTAAGGCCTTCTTGCCCTATTTCCCCTTTTTACACTAAAAATCTAAAATTTTCCAAGGTACTCCCCTTTCATCCAAGCATTCTTAAAACCTCTAAACACATCCAAGCACACCCAAAAACCTTCCAACACCTGAATTATACTCAAACTGCATAGCCCCTAAACCAGGGTGTTACAATTCTACCCTCCTTAGAAATAATTTTGTCCTCGAAATTACTTGACTAACGAACATCCGTTTCTAAGTTCACACTCAAAATTCAAAACACCTCTTAGCAACACAGAAAAGGGCTAACTCACAAGCAAGCAAAGCAATTAAAGCATATTCCAAAACAAAGGAGCTTACCCGATATCACATCCTTGGTTGACTCTGACTCGAACCATTCCCTCCATGGCTTGAACCACGACCCCTCGTTGCTCGAGGACAATTCTTAACCAGGTGTGCCTTAGATCCACATCGAAAGCATTCTTTACTATTCCCCCAACACTCTCCTGTGTGAGGTCTTCCACATCGAGCACAGAGACGATTCCGATTCTCAGCAACGGGCACGGGTGAACGCACCGTATTCTCAACTCTCAGTCTTTTCCGAGCATCTCCGAACGATGCTGACGATCCAACCCTTTTCTTATTTTTGTTCCTATTCTTTTCTCGGTTTTCCCTTATCGTCCTCTTAACTTCTTCAGCGATCCGAGCTTTCTCCACCAGAATGGCGAAGTCCCTTTCTCTTTGCGGAGCGATCAACTCCCGCAACTCATCTCGCAGCCCATCTTCGAATCGAACACTCCTTTCGTAATCCGTAGCCACTATCCCCTTGGCGTACTGACTCAGCCACACAAACTCCGCCTCGTACTCCGCTATCGACTTATTCCCTTGCACTAGATTTAGAAATGCTTTCCTTTGCGAGTCTAAATAACTGGCTCCAACATACTTTCCTTCGAACTTTTCCTTAAAATATCCCCAATCCACTCGTTCTGCCGGGACACCTTACCTAACAGTGAGCCACCATCGATAAGCCTCGTCCCGAAGTAGCGAAACAGCCCCTTTTAGCTTTTCCTCTGGGGTACAGTCCAAATCGTCCATAATTCTCTCGACCCCTTCCAGCCAATACTCCACTACGTTCGGAGCTACTCGACGACACTCCTCTAAAACTTCACTTAGTTCGACTGAGTCTCTGGACACCGACTTAGAGCTCCATTTCCCATCTGAGGCTCTTGCCACTTTGTCAGAGCACGCGCGTAACATGGCTTGCGACATGCGTCATCTGCTCCTGCTTGACCTTGATCTTTCGCGCCCGGGGTCGGGCGGTACACCATTTCGACCCCTGGCGGACCTCTCGCTCCGACGCGCGCCGATCGACCACGCCCTCTAGAGCTCATATCTAGCGTCACGTTTTAATCTGATTAAACAGTTTTATGCATTAGAAATTCTGTTTCACTTGTTTAACCGCGAACAAATCTTATGTAAAGAAAGTTTCAGAAGTGGTTCTTTCGTTCAATCAAAGGTTCGATTCGAGTTCACTACTCTAATTCAAAGAATCCTATTCATTCATCTACACAATCACAAATATCCACCACCTTTACTGCACTTCTATGGCATCTTAGCCCTTACCTCAACCCAGGGGCAATTTCGTAATTTATCCTACAGGGGTATTTTCGTAATGCCAGAAAATTTTAAAACTTTAATAAATCAGGGTATTTTGAAATTTCACAAAACTGGAGGGTATTTTCCGAAAATTTTTCAAATTAAAGGTATAACAGAATTTTTGGAAATCAGGGGTATTTTCGTAAACTTCCAAAGTCAGGGTATTATTTTGAAATACATAATTTTGGATACTTTTACAAAGTATGAGGATTTTATTGAAATCGAGGTAACACGATAATTTTAGAAATCAAGGGCATTTTCGTAATTTTGCCACTAGGGGTAATTTCGTAATTTTGGTAAGTTAAAAATATTTTGAAAAATTTTTTTTTTTCAAAAATAAATTTTCGTTACTATGAAAAAAAAATGCTTTAGTGATTTTAAAACTAGGGTTTCCATAAAACAAGGCTAGTCCCTTTCGGGTTTTATTCAGTGTGTTTAGCCTATGACTGAATCCTCTTGGTTAGGGTGAACCGAAGCTACGCACCAGGTAGGAATCCCGCGAAGAGGAGGTGAGTCACGAGGACTGCTTAAGTACCAAGCTCTTCCGGATCCAATCCTTGACATGCGCACAGGGGTTACCACACCCTAACTCGGTGACTTAGTCGTAGGTTTGTTTTAGTAACCTTTAGTCTTATGCATATGTTTGAGTAGACTAGTCCTAGGGTTCAACAGATCCTAGTTCACTAATCTACGAGCCCAACCAAGCCCATAACAGTTCATAACAAATAACTTCACAAGTCTGAAGTACTTACAGCGGACTCGGTAGAGAATACAGTGCCATGCCGAATACCTGAAAATATTTCATAAAAACCCATATTTTTGAAAAGCCCATTTTGAAACGTTTTTGGGCCCAAAACCTTCAAAGCTGAGTTTTGAACCGGGCTCTGATACCAAACTGTAACACCCCTAAACCCGGCCCACGAGTCTTGACCGGATCTGGTTATGTCACTGCGGAAAGACGGTTGAAAATCTTTTCATCTTTTGAATAAACAAGAAAATTGTTAACTTCTGGAAACCATGTCTTTTCTTTTAAAATTATAAATAAAGCTTTGTTATTAAAAATAATCCATATTAAAACTTTAGTGTAAAAATATATAAATACTTTGATTTTATAGGTTGCTAAAATTAAAGTCATCTTCACATAATAATTTCTTTTAAGTAAACCATAATATCAAGTAATATCAAAAATAATAATAATAAAAATAATAATAATAAGGCTCTTGTTACAAAAATAATGAATCCCAATACTTGGTAATAAAATGCATAAAGAAAATATTTAAAACGTCCTTTGCATGGGCCACCTTGTATCCACTCCAACCCGGTCCGATCATCCTGTTACCTGCGATGTTGGGTAAATAATTGGGTGAGTCATAATGACTCAGTGTGTAATTAAACCACTGGTATCCACCCACATATTAGCCACAAATCAACCCAATTATCAAATGCAACATGTAAATATAATTAGACATTACCACGCCATGGGCTTGGCCCACATTCAAATATTCAAGTACTGGGCTAGGCCCTTTTCTCATCAATCCACTGATCACTGGGCTTGGCCCATTTCCACATATGTTCTCACAACATACCAATCCACATGCCATACTGGGCTTGGCCTATTTTCATACCATTTCATAAACGGAATAATGCAATCATGAACCCAACCCAAACCTAAGGTCCATCCGCTACACACCCCTTATCCAGCCTACCACACACACCGGGGTGGATTACCAATCACCCTCTCCTTTTCCCTCCAAAAAGGCAACCAATGCCATCCACGATGTAGCACGTAGCTAACATCAAACCACGATGGGGCACACAGCAACCCATCAAGCCACGATATGGCATGTAGCCAATATCAATCAAGGTAACCACGCGAACTAAATCGCAAAGATCCACAACGCGACCTCAGTCAGCGCCAATCCACGATGTAGCACAAAGTTGACATCAACCACGTACTCGAAGTACACCCTGTCCTTCTTTCATAACCCACCCATGCACATGTAACATGATAGAATGACAAGATGATGCACGTACATGTTATTCACAAATAGAGGCATGTTTCACATTTTCAAATCAGTGATCACACATTAACAAGTTTGTCACTAACCTGGTCATCGTCATACCCCCTTAAGGGCATCCATTCCACTTTTATCACTGCATTTATTAGTGAACATATAATACTAACAGATATCACACAAATCCCGGAAACAATGGCTAACTACACACCTTATAACCTGAAGCTCTAATCCCTCGATCCCGACACTATCGTTTAGCGAGACTACAGCTATCTGCCTATAGTTTTTCATTCTTGCCCACACCCCGGTGGCGATCACGAATCTAGCGAGAGCAGCTCTTTCTTGAACTTCGGGATAGGAGCTTTCCTTTCCCCTCTTGACTGGCACTCGCATCCATCGACGATACTTAATCAGAACCACACGATCAATCATAGCAATCATAATCTACAAGTATCGAATCTAGATCACTTATTAACATCCTTACCGAAATACTGAGATCCCGAAAGCTTTCCTTTGCTTCTGTCGATTTGCCCTATAACCATGGTCAACACTCAGCCAACACAAGAACACATCTAATGGCCTAAGGCCGAATAGCCAAGAATCACTTACCCGAAACACCAATGATCCTACAGAATTGCCGAAAGTCCCTACTACAAAACCATTAGAATCGGCTAATAACAAAATCCATGAAAGAGGCCCCTTTGGCCGAATACCCTACCACCACTTACCTTGATAAGTCTAATCTCGAGAGACTCCCCCTTTAAGCTCCTTGGTGCTGGCTACAAACAACACAAAACAAAGCATCACCTTGGCCCTAGAGACATTCGGCCATACCAAAACTAAGGCCAACCATTCGGTTTTGGCCACTAAAATAAGTAACTAGAACACTTACCCACAAGCTTTAGATGTCGACAGCACCACACTTCACAGGTTCGGCTTCAAGCTTGGTAAAATAGAAGAGGGATGGAGGGCTAAAGGTTTCGGCTATCAAGGGATTAAAAGAAAACAAATAGAAATATTTGACTAAAAAGGCCAAAGGAGAAATCGGCAAGGGTTAATGTTGTTTGGGAGGATTTCGGTTTTAAGGTAGAAAAAAAATAAGAGAACTCCCCTAGCACATTCGGCTAGGCACACAAACTATGGCTGACCGAAATGCACCAAATAAAAGAATTTGGCAAATGGTCAAAAGAAATTCAAGAGGAAGGCTGCCCATTAGATAGCAAATTCGGCACATGCCCCCCCTTGAAGACTCCAAATTCGGCTACCACTTTCAAGAGCTCCTGGCCACTAATTCAAATTACTTTGAATTAAACAAATCCCTTTATTTACTCATCTTCATCCATTCAAAAACAGTTTGAATGGTTCAACAATTATCCCACCTATTCAAATAAAAATAATGATTATCCTACACTTAAAAGAATAATACTAGATAAAATAAACATTATCCCCACCTAGCCGTCCAACACTTACCAAACTGCTGCACAACAAGAATAAAAAAATAAAACTTAAATTTGCAGCTCCCATGTGCCGTCCACCTTCACGCCAATCAGCAGCAAAAGAAGAAAAACAACCCCACCTGCAACCTCCAAGGTTCGAACACAGGGCCTGAGGGAACCAGCAGCCAAGTAGCGCCCCAGGCCATTCGGCCAACCTGACTTTCATGTCAAAAAGCCCCAACATTTACTTTTAAATCCTTCCTACCTCAGCCCATCACCAAATAACAAAATAAAAATGCAACAATGTTTGCTCCAAATTTCGAACTCGCGCCCTTCCCCTTCTCCAGCTCCTAAGTGGCGCATGAGAGCCACTTTGCCAAAGAGCTCTTTGCGTCACAACTCATCCCAGCTCCTTTTAAGGCCTTCTCCCCTCTAAACGCCAAACCCAAAAATTCAAAACCCCTTGCTGCCACCTTGGTTCGAACATGAGACCCCCAGCACCTTGAGGCGTCACCTTCCCAAGCCCCAAGCAGCGCCTCCATGCCACTCCACCAAGCTGTTTCTTGCGTCCTAAACTCCACCAAATTATTTTAAGGCCTTCTTGCCCTATTTCCCCTTTTTACACTAAAAATCTAAAATTTTCCAAGGTACTCCCCTTTCATCCAAGCATTCTTAAAACCTCTAAACACATCCAAGCACACCCAAAAACCTTCCAACACCTGAATTATACTCAAACTGCATAGCCCCTAAACCAGGGTGTTACACATCAGGATGTCACATTCGTTGCCAAAGCAACTACTGAAAATTTCAGATCAATTTATCATATTATTTAATTAATGTAGATTATTAACTGATTTTAGTAACAATTGAATTTACGATAGAACTAATTATGAGTTAAAAGAGCTCATTAAAATATCCACAATTGATCAAAGGCCAAATTGTAAAATTCATAAAAAATTTTGAACTGTCGTAGTGATGTTGGGGTTTCCACGTCGTGACATGGCGAACTTGTCATCGTGACGTCGTCTCCATTTTTGCTACAAGTTCCATGCTTTATTGTTATTTATTTATTTTATATCATTACTTGGACCGTATTCAGATGTCGTAACCGCCACTTCATTTACATATTATCCACTTACATCTATTTCTAATCTCAAGTCCTCATAAAAACATGATATTCAATCAAAGAAAACAAAGTTCATAAAATTAACACAAATATTGAAGTTTTACAAATAAGATCATTAGAGGACTTGCACTTGCAAAATTTAATTTACCCACTTCATGTATATTTCATATTTATTTCTAAATTGTGCCAATCAATTTAATTCTTCATAAAATTTTAACAAAGAATTCAATATCACATCAATTAACAATTATTCACTTATTATTTTATCAATTCGTTTAAACATACTTATATGTATTAATCATTCCATCACTTACAACCATTTTGGAACATTTCAAATTCATCTACTATATATATATTCATATATTTTTTCCTCCTCCTCTTCTCCATTCCACATCCTTTATGTATATATATTTTTAGAATCTTTAGCTTTTAGTATATAACCTACTTATATGTAACATTATCTATAATTTCACTATTTACTTATATGTTCATATCAAAGCTATCCACTTGAGTTATAGTCACTAAATTATTTATATCTTGAGCTATAGAATTCGAAATTAAGATCCGCTTTATGTTTTTGAAACAAGACTAAAATATATTTTTACCATAAAAATTTCAGAATTTATAATTTAGCCAATAAGTACAGTAAATTCTTCAAATTTGTCCATATTCTACTGCTTGACAACTTCGAATTTTTATTTACTAAAAATTAATTATTTCTTAGTACAGGGTTTGGATGATTTCTCTTGAAAATAGACTCATTAATAATTTAAAATTTTAAATTTAAACCCATAATAATTTTTTTGCAATTTTTGATGATTTTCCAAAGTTAGAACAGGGGAACTCGAAATCAATCTGACCTTGCCTCACAAAAATTCATATATATATATCATAATATGAAATTCTTTTGCTTACACCATTTTTTCTATGTAAAACTAGGCTCAATAGGCTTTAAGTTTATACTTTAATTAACCTCTAATTCAATTTCTAAATTTTTTGGTGAACTTTCAAAATCAAACTACTGCTGCTGTCCAAAACTATTTTAGTGCAAAATGTTGATAACCAAGTTTATAACACCCTCATTTCCTTTCTCTACAATATTTTCCATCACTTCCTCTTATTTCCCTTCACTAACATATTAAGAACATAAAACCTTATATTAAAAAACTCTACTTTAACATCATTTTAATGCCTTTTCAATAATATCAAACTGAAAAATATATTAAAATCTTGATGTTCTTACCTTGTCCTATTGATTTCAAATTGTAACTTGATTTTCTCTCTCATCCAACTTCCATTTTCTTGAATCCAATGTGATTTTCTTATTCTCCATAGTCTCCTTATCACTTTTCTCTCTTGGTGATTATGAAAATTCTTTGAAATTTTAGGTGAAAATGGTAAATTTTTGGTGGAAGAACCAAATTGTAAATACAACAAAGATTTCTTCTTCTCTCTCCCTCACTCACGTTGGAAAGATGGGAGGATCTTACTTTTTTTTCTTCATATTTCTCTCCTTTTATACTAGCTGTATATAATAACATATTAGCAAAATATCTCATTAAAATATTAATAAAGTAATATTTATCTAATTAAATAATTATAAAATATCATTAAAATATCTCCAACATCATCATTACCTTCTAGAGTTCCCTCTCTTTCTAATTGATCATTTTTCCCTCTCTTTTTAATTTGATAAAATTGCAATTTAGTCACTTATACTTTCTTTCTTTTTTGCTTATTCGATTTGGTCCTTATTAATCTATTTTCCTTAAGTTCTAGATCCTTCTACCTTTAAGATATTTGCACTATTGGTCTTTCACTTCAGCTTTTTCATATTTACACTTATGCCACAAAACTTTTCACATATTTAAAATTTAGTTCATTCCTTAATTTAATACATTATGCCTTGCTTCTTGATTTAACTTTCTTTTAATATCTTGCAACTTTTGTTTTCATTTATCTTATACAGTTTTTTCGCTAAGATTTTATCTCATATTATTTACTATAAAGGGGGTTTTGAGGATGTTACAATTTTATTCAAATTGATTTAAAGACTCCTTTAATGCAGATTTGTATCTTTATTCATGGAAATTTTCAAAATTCCTCCATATTAAATACCTATAAAAGACTAAAGAATAATACAGAATTCTTTACACACACACACACACAACGAATTTATTTCACTCTCGAAAATTCTTTTCTTTTTCTCTCCAAATTTTCAAACGTTTTGGTGATAGAAGAATGTAAAATTTGTTCATTCACTATAGAGGTGCTGCTGCCGCTATCATCTTGTTATTGTATCCTAGGAGATAGATGACCAACATTTCTTCAAGTACCATAGGAGCGGCCGAATTTGTCTTAAGGAAACTGTGAAAATAGGCCTCAACATCTAGTAAAACTAGATTCCCTTATTCAATTTTTGGTTTTCCAAAAATCTTGTTTATTTAATTATTTTCAAATATAATGTTTTAAATAAATATAAATATTTGTTTATACTGTTTGTTTAGATCTTGTATTTAACATAAATATTTATACTTATTTTATTCACTAACGTGTTTTGTCTAACACTTCTCACTCTTTTGATTTCCATTTAATTTTGGGAAGAACGTGGGTGCATTTACTCATCCATGGGGCAATGACGAATGACAATGGACATGCCTCTACTGGTGGGGTTTACCCGCTACCTAGGAAGGTGCACTGTATTTCAGGTTGAGTTATGGAGCATGATAAACCGTAAAAGTAACATATTTTAATCCCATATTTAGCATACTTTTGGATGATTTACTCCTTTATTTATATAAAAAGGTGCTCTTAATCCTTTCTTTTCATGTCTTATACTCAGGAAAGCACCCGAGGATGGAAAGAACAAGAAATGGGCTTAAAACGGACCAAATTGGGCCAAACTAGAAATCAACACTGCCTGACCCAAGACCACACGGCCGTGCCTCATTAAAAGTCCGAACACGGCCTGGCCACGATTCACACGGGCGTGTGCCATGGCCGTGTCCCTGTCATGGAGAAGAGCAATTTCATTCGGATTTGGATACATAGGGGCAAAGAAACCCATTTCAAAAGCCTATATAAACCCCTAAGTACAACCTAGAAGGGGGCGGTTAGCTAGGCCAAGGAGCCAAGCCGAAAAGGTCAGATTTGTGGGAAACACTCTAAGATAGCTAGTTGATCCATCTCAAGAAGTCAGAATTCTACTCAAGACGGTGGATCTCTCCTTCAATTCCTTAGGGGGTTTTAGGGATTTCTTATGTTTTGTTTTATCTTTTCTTTTGAGATGTTTTCTTTTATTGTTATGGACTAAACCCTCAGATACTTGAGGGGGATGAAACCTAAGACGGATCTTGTTATTGTTTGCTGAAATATATGATAAATATTTGATTTGTTCTTAATTATGTGTTCTTAATTCATGTGTTGATATTTTCGGGATATTAATTCAAGTTTGATGTGCTTAGGTGGTAGAGCAAAAGTCCCTGCTTAAGAGTAGATCTAGCATAATTAAGCGGAGTTGACCGCACGCCTAGAGATAGGGTGACGAGGTTTTGCCGGATTAGGGTGAAACCTAATATGGGAGTCCATAGATCGAGTTAATGTGATTCTAGGGGTTTTAATTAGAAAAAGATTTCAATTAATCAACCTAGGGTTAGACGTTATTCGCCTCGAGAGAGGGTTTAATATAAATTAGGGAATCTTACAGATCAAGTCAAGTGAATAAATCGTCTGGTTCAGAGTTAGATAACAAGTGAAGTCTAGGTGGATTCTTCCTAAGGGTATCGTCTTAATCAACTGAGTTTTCCCAACAGTATTTCCCCAATTCATTCTTTTTGTCTTTGCGTCTTTAGTTTAGTAATTAGTTAAATTTAGATTAAACAACAACTTCACTTATTTTAGGCTAGATAATAAAAAAAGAAGTTAGTATTAGTACTTTTGGTTCCTTTGGATTCGACAATTCGGTCTTGCCTAAGCTATACTACTGTTTGATAGGTGCACTTACCTCAATCGTTTTCATACTTAGTTTTCAGGTTCGATCATTCTCATTTATTATAAATTTTTAAGACTCTGACATAAGTTCAAGTTTTTGGCGCCGTTGCTGGGGAACTAAAATCTTAAGAAAGCTCTATTTTTATTACTTTAGTCACTCTTTTTATTTTTTTAATTTTTTTGCAATTTATTTCTATTTTTTTTGTTATTAACTTTGCTAAAAGTCTCTTTCTTTCTTAGTAGGTACCTCTAGTTTATGACTAGAAGGAACCCGAAAAGACCACTATTATACGACAGTGATGTTGAAGCTACCGCTCATAGGAATCACAGAGAAGTCAGGTGAGCCCTAAATTACACAGAAGAAGAGCGAGAAGGCAGACCCAATCCTACTGAAGGGATGGATGAGAATAATCCACTACAAGACATGGCAGAAAATAATGCTCCGTGTACTATGTATGATTATGCTAAACCTTATTTAACAGGAGTAGAATCAAGTATTGTTAGGCCTGTTATAGCTGCTAATAATTTTGAATTAAAGCCTAACACTATACAAGTGATTTAACAATTTGTTCAATTTGATGGTTTGCAGGACGAAGACCCAAATACTCATATAGCTAATTTTTTAGAGTTCTGTGATACCTTCAAAATAAATGGCGTTTCTGATAATGCCATACGTCTTCAGTTATTTCTCTTTTCATTAAGGAATAAAGCCAAACAGTGGTTAAACTCGTTACTACGAGGATCAATCACTACATTGGATCAAATGATCGAAAATTTTTTATTAAAATATTTCCCACCTGCCAAAACGGCCAAACTGAGGAATGATATTTCTTCTTTTGTGCAGATGGATTTAGAGACATTATACGACGCATGGGAGAGATACAAGGATCTATTGAGAAGGTGTCCGCACCATGGTTTACCCTTGTGGCTCCAAGTCCAAATTTTGTATAACGGTGTAAACCCCTCAACGAGGCAACTAATTGATTCAGCTGCTGATGGAACCTTGAACAACAGAACTCCTGAAGTAGCCTACGAGTTTATTGAAGAGATGTCATTAAATAACTATCAGTGGCAGGTTACAAGGACAAAACCAACAAAAGCAGCCCGAGTTTTCAACCTCGATGCATTAACCATGCTATCAAAACAGGTAGAGATGATGAATAAAAAGCTTGATAGTTTGTGTTCTTCGCAGATACATCCAGTAATGCAGTGCGACGCAAGTGGAACTGTGGCAAATCCTGAGTACCCACCCTACCAACTTGGCACAGAAAGCAAACAGATGAACTATATAGGTAATAATTTTAGATCTAATAATAACCCTTATAGTAATAATTATAACCCAAGTTGGAGGAACCACCCAAATTTTTCATGGAGAGGTCAAGGAAATCAAGGAAGTCAAAGACAATAACCTCCGTAAAATTTCCAAAACCAGCCCTATCCACGGGAAAAGAGGCCGAACCTTGAAGAGATGCTGACAAAATTCATGGCAGCCACAGATAACCGTCTCCAAGACACTGAGACCACAGGGAAGACTACTGGGCAACACTGAGACTAACCCAAGGCAGCAAATCCAAGCCATTACAGCTCATGATAGTATAAGGTTAGATGAACCCAATCCAATATAAGAAAACGAGGTAGAAAAAGGTAAAATTGAGGTAACACAAGAAAAGCCAAAACAGGTAATCAAAAAGTACCAACCTCGCATTCCTTATCCTGAAGCAATGAAGAGAGACTATACAGAGGAACAACTCAGTAAGTTTCTTTAAATTTTAAAGAAATTACATATCAACTTACTTCTTCTTGAAGCTCTTTCACAGATTCCAGATTCAAGGAAATTTTTAAAACAACTCTTGACGAACAAGTGTAAGTTAGACGAGGATCCACATGTGGAATTAAACACAGTATGCTCAACAATGTTACAGAACATACTACCGTGAAAGCTAAAAGATCCAAGTAGTTTTACAATTCCATGTTTAATTGGTAGACTAACTGTTGATAATGCCTTAGCTGATCTAGGGGCAAGTATAAATGTCATTCCTTATAAAATGTTTAAACAACTAGGTCTAGAGAAACCCAAACAAACTATGATGAACATTCAATTAGTTGATAAAAATGTTAGAATTCCTAGGGGTATTATCGAAGATGTTCTTGTAAAAATTAATAAATTCATTTTCCCTGTAGATTTTGTTGTCTTAGACATGGATGAGGATAATTCGATTCCCCTAATTTTAGGAAGACCCTTTTTAGCAACTGCTAGAACAAAAATTAATGTTGGTACAGGAGAACTCATACTTTGCGTAGGTGATGAATCAATCAGTCTACAAGCTCTCGACTCGGCTAGGACAACAATTGACAAAGGTGAGAATGTAAACTCTATTGAAAGACTTTCCACTAAACCTTCTTTTCATGAACCACCACTAAGCAAAAACATGAGCCGGAGCATATACCTCGTGCTAATAAAGAAGAATTACATAATGAACGAAGCATTAGGGTCAACGAACTAGAAGAGTGGAAAACACAATTTAAAGAAGAATCGAAATTACACGAAGTACAGCCGAAGAAGCCCCCAGAAGAGCTCACAGGAACAACAAACCACTTCAAAATAGGAGACCAGGTAATGTTGGATAAAGCAGATGCTCGCATCACCACACTAGACCTGAACATGAACAAAGAAATCCCTCTTGAGGTACACAATATTTTCCCATACGGAACAGTTGAGGTAAGCAACCCTATATTCGGCACTTTCAAGGTAAATGCTTCTCGACTTAAAATTTATCAAGAAAATAGAACTGATAGCATGAGGAAAGATATTCAAACTTTTAAACCACCCTGATTTTTGCGAATACGAGGAAAGTCTAGCTTAAGACTATAAACGAGTGCTTCTCGGGAGGCAACCCAAGCACTAACCTTATTTACTTTCACATTTATTTTCATTTTATTTTCTCTATGTCTTAAACACCTAGTTTTAAGCTAACCAAAAGTGCAGATTTTCAGGCCACACGACCTTGCACACGGTCGTGGCCGTGGCCGTGTAGACCTTACGAATCTCTGAACTGACATGGCAGGAACAGTACAAGTCAGAGAAAATCAAACTTTAGAGTCACGGGCTCCAACCACCCCACCACGGGCATCGGCAAAATCCCACAGTCGTGCGATACAACCGTGGTCGAAACTAACTTACAATGAATGGACGTGGCAATCTGAAAAACGGGCGTGTGGAGGTACCAGATTTGGAATTCTATATAACCCACATCTCCCTCCCTCTTCTCAACCACTCCCCATTCTCTTTCTTCCATCCTATTCTTTAGAATTTCTCCCCTTCCATATTTATCTTCTTTAAATCCCCCCAAATTCCCGATCCTCAAAAGCTCAATGTCGAAGAAACGGCGGAATCAAAGCACAATCTCCCAATGGGAGACCAATCTACATGAGTTCATGCCGACCGTTTCATCCACTCGACAAGTCAAGGATATTTGAGGCCATTTAGTTTCTTTATTTTTGTACTCTTCTCCTTTATTTTCTGCCTCTTTGACAATCTTATGCCTAATTTAGTTTAATTTATTTTAGTTTCTTCGTGTAAGGTTCAAAAGGCTGCTAGGGAATCACGCCTTGGGAACTACGACCACCACCACCACAGCCTTAGAAGTTCTACAGGCTGCTTGGGAATCACGCCACTTCCGCCACCACCAGCACCGTCGCAGCCTTAGAGGTCACACCCACCTCGCTAACCATCCAACAATAAGGACGCTTCAGTCCACCCATCTTTTCTTTTAATTTTATTTTCCTTTTTATTTTCTTTCTCTTATTCTTTCTGGTCTTTAATTATATATTTAGTTTATTTTCAATGTGTCTTAATAATTCCTGGCTAATTCTCTACGAGCTCCCAATTTCTTCATCTAAACGCAGAGCTCGGTAGCAGCTACCACATCTCGGGACCTCCTAACTCAAGGAAACCATCCAAATTCAAGAAGTTTCACTTCTCTCCCCCTCTTTTGATTATCTACTAATTGTATTATCTATCTTTGTACATTGAGGGTAATGTATATCTTAAGTGTGGGGGGTAAAAGTGCCTAACTTTTTGCATTATTCTCAAAACCCTGAATTATATCTTGTTCTTAAGTAACTTCCTCATATTACTAATTAGGATGAAATTTTTGATAATTTATGATTTTTATTGATATGCTTTATAGTAAGTCATTGATAATTGTGCATTGATGATTAAATTTAAAGAATACTAGAGAATCAAGTATGATAAGTCTATTTTCCAGAATAAAATTTTTTTAGGTTGTCTACATGAATCTGAAAGTTACCTTGAAATTTGAAATTTTACAAGGTTGATATCAATTACCCATAATTTTTGTGAGACTTTAAGCCTTATAGAGCATATATTCTTTCTTGCTCATTTTTTATTATGAGCGTGTCAACATTGATTTGTTATTCTAGAACTTGCATTGATTATACATGTTAAGACCACACCTATGATTTGATATATCGAGATGATAAAGGCACCTAGGTTTTAACCTACTTACTCCATCAAAAAGCCTACCTTCATAATTAACCCCTAGTGAACCCCGTTGATCCTAACAACCCTTTTATTGACTTACCCACTAAAAATTAACCCAAAACCCTTTGTATTTGTTATCACCATTCCTTTTGACTACCCTTTTGTCGAGATTTGATTTGATTAGTTACGAATTATATTATTTTAGCAGTTGAATTTATCCTTTATTATTTGATTTGTTCTTAAAAAAATCGAAGTATATTTATTATTAGTTTTGTGATTAAATGAGCTTATACATTTAAATTCCAATTGTTGAAGAAGAAGTTCGTATTAGAGTATTATTAGTAGTACAAGTTTTCAAAGGATGTAATTATTCCGTTTATTGTTTCAGGTTAGGTAATTTGTCAGGTCAATCTCGATTATAACCCTCTAATTCAGCCTTTATCCACACCTTTAACCCTAGACCCGTTACAACCCTGTTAAAGATCTTTTGATCTGTTTATCATCTCATATTATAGTGGTGGAGATTTGATTTTCATGCAAGCCTATGGGATTAACTTTTCATGTTAGACTCTTGAGTGCTTAATTTTGAACCTTAAACACTTCGAGTGATTTGAGTGAATCTTTAGTGAGGATGTTAACTCTTGTCGATTTTGAATCAAAGGTAATTATTCAGGTAAAGGGCAACACATATGTTTTCGTGCTATAAATGTATGACTTTGATTGTTTGAACCTTTAGGACTCTTTTAGTTGGATTATCCATGTACAAATTATCTTTGAATTATGATAAAGCATGATTGATTAATATTATGAATTACGAAAAGTTCGTTTTAATTGTAGGTTGAAAACTTTGCTTGAGGACAAGCAAAAGCTTAAGTGTGGGGGTATGTGATAAACCATAAAAGTAACATATTTTAATCCCATATTTAACATACTTTTGGATGATTTACCCCTTTATTTATATAAAAAAGGTGCTCTTAATTCTTTCTTTTCATGTCTTATACTCAGGAAAGCACCCGAGGATGGAAAGAACAAGAAATGGGCTTAAAACAGACCAAGTTGGGCCAAACTAAAAATTGACACGGCCTGGCCCAAGACCACACGGCCGTGCCTCATTAAAAGTCCGAACATAGCCTGGCCACGATTCACACGGGCGTGTGCCATGGCCGTGGCCCTGTCGTGGAAAAGGGCAATTTCATTCGGATTTGGATACTTGGGGCAAAGAAACCCATTTCAAAAGCCTATATAAACCCTCTAAGTACAACCTAGAAGTGGGCGGTTAGCTAGGCCAAAGAGCCGAGCCGAAAAGTTCAGATTTGTGGGAAACACTCGAAGATAGCCAGTTGATCCATCTCAAGAAGCCAGAATTCTACTCAAGACGGCGGATCTCTCCTTCAATTCCTTCAGGGGGTTTTAGGGATTTCTTATGTTTTGTTTTATCTTTTCTTTTGAGATGTTTTCTTTTATTTTATGAACTAAACCCTCAGATACCTGAGGGGGATGAAACCTAAGACGGATCTTGTTATTGTTTACTGAACTTTATGATAAATATTTGATTTGTTCTTAATTATGTGTTCTTAATTCTTGTGTTGATATTTCTGGGATATTAATTCAAGTTTGATGTGCTTAGGTGTTAGAGCAAAAGTCCCTGCTTAAGAGTAGATCTAGCATAATTAAGAGGAGTTGATCGTACGCCTAGAGATAGGGTGACGAGATTTTGCCGGATTAGGGTGAAACCTAATATGAGAGTCCATAGATCGAGTTAATACGATTCTAGGGGTTTTAATTAGAAAGAGATTTCAATTAATCAACCTAGGGTTAGACGTTATTCGCCTCAAGAGAGGGTTTAATATAAATTAGGGAATCTTACGGATCAAGTCAAGTGAATAAATCGTCTGGTTCAGAGTTAGATAATAAGTGAAGTCTAGGTGGATTCTTCCTAAGGGTATCGTCTTAATCAACTGAGTTTTCCCAACAGTATTTCCCCAATTCATTCTTTTTGTCTTTGCGTCTTTAGTTTAGTAATTAGTTAAATTTAGATTAAACAACAACTTCACTTATTTTAGGCTAGATAATAAAAAGAAAGTTAGTATTAATACTTTTGGTTCCTTTGGGTTCGACAATCTGGTCTTGCCTAAGCTATACTACTGTTCGATAGGTGCACTTGCCTTAATCATTGTCATAGTTAGTTTTCAGGTTCGATCATTCTCATTTATTATAAATTTTTAAGACTCTGACATAGATCAGAGCATTTTAGATTGTCTTCTTATTTTTCTCAACAAAGGATTCAGAAGGGTAACAATCCAGTTAGATAACCTGGAGGTAGTCAGAATCTTGCAGGATGCTGTGACAATTGACTCGGGAATCACAATACTTAGAAGGATTCAACGAATTATGAAAATTGAAGGGCAATGGCAAATAAGGTATGTTCCTAGAGAAAACAACTCAGTAGCTGACTGCTTGGCTAAGTTGAGTTTAGCATGGAGGTCAAGCCTACATGTCTTTGATGATGCGCCAAAAGAAGTTTTGGAGATTCTGCAACAAGACAAAGCTAACGAAGCTTTCACTCAATTTAATTTGATGTAATAATTGTCTCTTGTTTTTCAAAAAAAAAAACAACAACAAAATATTAACTTTTTCTGTATTATATTCCTTTCATTTAGTCATTGAATTTTGCTTCCTTCGATGTCAATAATTATAGGTATGGAGTGTGCTATTTTCACATTGTTGTTCTTGGTCTGTTCTGGAAAAGTCCATCTTGTATTTGATTTTTTAATTCAAATAAGTGATGTTAAACTATACTCAAGGTCACTTGACTATTAGTAAATTTACATTTTAGCCACTCAATTTAAAAATTTATAAATTGATCATCGAACTGTTTGAAAGTTGTCATTTAAGTAATTAGATCATTAAGTTGCTAATGGATGTCTAATGTGGTCGTTAACTAATATTCATCATAGGATAAATTACACCCAAAGTCACTCAAATATTAGTAAGTTTACACTTTGGCCACTCAATTTAAAAAAAGTTACAATTTAGTCACTAAATTATTTGAAAGTTTTAGGGTTTTAAGGACCTCCTTCAGAATTATTAATATTTTTAATACTTATTTAAAATTAAAATTTTATTTTATTTTTTTATCAAATTAATCGATCTACTAATTGAATAAGAAATCATAGATCTAATTGACTTGACTTCAACATTATTTTAGATCGGGTTTATTTTAGATGACATAAAAAAATAAATAAAAAATCATAGATCTAATTGACTTGACTTCCAACCTCATTTTAAATTGGATTTACTTTAAATGACAGAAAAAATGACTTACGTGTCAAAATATTTTATTCACTCTACCTAACAGGAAATTGTTTTGTTTGAACGGGATAAAAGTTTTATCAATTTGTTTTTTTTTATTTATTATATAGCATAACATTTATGTCGAAATACATATTTAAATTATTTATGCATGAAATTTAGTTTTCATTAAAACTATATTCAATATCTCTTTTTTACTACATAGACATGTAAATGAGGTTTGAAATATATATATATATATATATATAAATCAAGAATTCAACCTTTACAAAACAATTATTAAAGATCAATTGGCTTTCAAAATTAAAGCAAATGTTTTAAATAAACTGGTTTTAGACTCTGATAATTCTATTAAATTATTTTGGTGACCAACGTAATCTTTTAAATTCGAGTTTAACATTTGAGAAGATTACACTTTTTTTTCATCTGTTTTTGTTTGTTTTTTTTTTTTTTTTTTTTTTGCTTGATTGTAGTTGTGATAATACTTAAGTTTTTATTTAGGATAAGGGTGTAAATAGTGTTAAGGGGAGTTCAAACTTAAATTTTCAAATTAGTAATAAACAACATCTTACCATTTATTAGAGTATAGAATTAATTGAAATGAATGTGTTTATTCATCATTAATATTTTTAATACTTATTTAAAATTAAAATTATATTATATTTTTTATCAAATTAATCCATCCAACTAATTGAATAAAAAAACATGGATCTAATTGAATTATTTTAAATTGAAGAGAAATTCATTAATTTATTCAATGAATAAGACCATGCAATTCGAAAGGAAAAATAACAAACATCTGTTGTACACGTTAAAGGGCAAGCTTCATCAACACAACAAAAGCTTCAACTTCAGCATGAATAGAACATTATGGCACGTTGATAATCGGCTATGTCACAACTCAAGCACAATATATCAGGAGTGATTGCAAGCACTTAATATAATAAGGAAATCAATCTCGGATGGTCCAAAGCAGCGGGCATAAATTGGCAAAAGAACCGAGCATCCACCAAACTATAGAGGGGACGACGACAAAACTAACCCTAAAATTACTCACAAAAGCAAGACTAAAAAATGTACTACAAGACTAAAAAAACGTACTACAAGAGTAGACAAAAACTTCTAAAAGTGAAAAATTTATTAAAGAATAGAAAAATAAACAAAAAAAATATAAAACTTAATATAACATGTGTCCAAACCGACTCATAAAATCATTTATTATTCTAAAACACTCAAAACAAAAACAAATTAAGAAATCAACATAGAAGTACCAACTTTCTAAAAGAAACCGTCGGTGGTCAGTAGTGTTTCAACAATGATAGGCACCGTCATTTGTCCATCACAACTTGTGACGACAATAAAGATACTTACAAAATAGATCTATAAACTGAAAAGAGAGAAAATATATGGAGTGAATGAGAAGAAAGAATAAAAAAAAAGGTTGATGGGCAGGAGAAAAAGACGAGCGATAGCTAGCCCAGAGGCTAACACCACCGCTAGACAAAAACAAAAAGAAACAAATGAAATTTGGAGAACAAAATTTAAGGTTTTCTCGTAGTAAAAATGTATAAGTTTTTTTTCAAACAAATACTTTCTTTTTTATTGGGTTTACTTTAAATGATATAAAAAATAAATAAAAAATCATATATCTAATTGACTTATTTTACATTGGATTTACTTTAAATGAAATAAAAAATGACTTAGTGATTTTATTCACTCTACCTATGAAGAAATTTTTTTATTTGAAGTGGAGAATATATAGGTGTATCAATTTGTATTTTTGTTTGATGTGCTTTTCAATGGATAGAAAGTCAATCACATTTTATGAAATGTTTTTATGACTAAAGAATAAAATATTTGTATGACTAAATTACATCTACAAATTAGTGTGTGCGTATATACATAGGTTCTTAGTGAGACAGTGGAAGCACATTAATACAAGGCTACGAGCAACACAAAATAGTCAAATTAGCAAAGCAAGATGGCTAAGGTTACGAAGAGAGTAGTTTTGGTGGGATGCAACTACCCCAAGACCCAATTCGGCTTGCATGGATGCATCAATGATGTGAAAGCCATACGAGATGTGATCTTGAACTTTGGGTTCAAGGAAAGCGATATTAATGTCCTCATCGATGCACTAGGGTCGTCAGTTCTACCTATTAGTGCAAACATTAGGGATGCACCGAATAGAATGGCGTGCAATACTAAAGTAAGAGATGATACATGTACGGATGAGATGAAATTTATTAAATTTCATTTATCGAAATTGTCAGTTTTTAAGTTTGAGAAATCAACAAACTTGCGATGACTTTTTGGATGGGATCTTGACATTTCTAGGTTGAGATGTCTTCATGGCGTTTGAAGATCTATCTCTTAGCTTCGAAGCGTATTTTGAATCCCTCGATTTTGAGTTTGGAAGCTCAAGTCATGACCATTTTAGTGAAGACTGCGCGAGTAGAATTTCTTAACGAGATTATGAGGAAAATTACGAGTTTCGAGCTTTTAATTCTAGTTTAAATAATACTCAGTTCGGATTTTGGGCTTAATTTTTATTATATATAAGCCTAATATTATATTTATCAGTTTTTATTATTTTATTATTCTGATTTTTTATAATTATTAAGTAATTTAAGTTATTTAGGAGTTTTATATCACCAAGAAAATTAAATTTAAAATTATTTTTTATTTAGATTTATTAGAGTCGTAGTAAATCTCAACAAGCCTAAACCATTTAAGGTTAAGGTTAAGAGTCTTGATATCATACATGGTGCGATAGATACAGCAGCAGGCCTCCTACATAACGCAGTAAATATTGGCCAAAAGATTTTTGGAATCTTCGGGAAAGATGTGTCTCAAATTCCATCCTTACTACGTAGATGGGTTAATGGTGTTGGATCCACTGAAGAATGATGGGATTTTATTAAGTGGGTGTGAAGAATTATGACTTAGTTTTGGGGAATATAGCCTTTGGAGCATTCAGTGATGCAGTGGTTAACATAGTTATGTTGGAAAATATAGATATCACATATATAATAAGGATAATTACACTTTATTTTCTATTATCATAATAAAGTGATCTAATTTGGTTAAAGTTTTATTGAGCTTTAATTATTAAATAAAGTATGGGTCAAATATATGTAGATACTCTAATAATTGAGTTTTAATCAAATTCTAATTAATGATGGGTTAATTAGGAATTAGAACAAATATGCTAAGGTTATAAATATTAGGGTTATGGTTCCCAAATTACACACAAGATATCTTTTCTAATATCCCATCCTTAGAAAAGAGAGAGCAAATATTCTTTGAATTTTTTTGTGTTAATTTAGAAGATCAAATCCCCTAAATTTCAGGAAAATCCATAAATTTTAGGAAATTCATGGATTCATGTACGTTTCCGCATCTAGTTTTATTCTTATTTTGTTCTTGATGATTTGACATGATAAGATCTTCATTTATGATTTATTAAAGTTTTATATATATATATATATATATTAATTTATTATTCTAACAAGTGGCATATGAGTCTCGTCATGTTAAACTATTGAGAATGAATTAATTTTTTATTATTTTTGAATAGATTTTTTTAAAATTTTATAGATTTGATATTTGGATTCAGTGTTTTTTAATCATACATGTCAAATATTTTGGATTTATGTTGATTAGGGTTTTAAATTTTAATTTAATTATAAAAAAAGGTGTGCGATTAGATGGGCAAAATACCTAAAAATACCTAAAAAATAATTTATTTACGGAAAATGGCCGGTTTCAAAAATATTTAAGAAAAATGGTCGTTTCCCCCCAAAACGCGTCCACGTCAGCGCGTTTTATGAGGATGCAGCAGGAAAGCGCTCCCTTAGGGGAGCGCTTTTGCCACATCAGCACAAAGCGCGCTAACGAGGACGCACTTTGCTGATGTGACAAAAATGCTCCCCCATAGACGCGTTTTAGCCCGTGTTTTTTTTTTAAAAAAATTATTCTCGAATTTTTTAAAAATTTACGAGAAATAAACCTTTATAAAGGCTCAAAGTGACAACACCATTTTTTTAAGGTGTCATCAATTAATAAGGAAATATAATTTACAAAGGAAATCTTTATATAGACCTAAAGTCTCATTTCCCTTGTTTTCTTGAGTAAAGTGGGATATGAGATATGTGTATATATAGACTCATGAATAGTTTTGTAGCTTGTTCCTAAACAATGTGGGATTCCTTCCTCTTTTAACTAACAACATGAGATGACATGCTACGCTATATTTGATTTTTTTTTTTACAAAACAATTTCTCTTTTATTATATTTTATTAACATTTTCTTATATTATAAAAAACAAGAAACAAAACAACTCAAATATATTTTTTACAAAATATAGGCAGCAATGAAGGGAATGTATATACGTCAAATGTCATAGTTGTTTAGATGGACTAACATCATTCAAATGTTAAATGTTAATGCAGCTACTAGTGGTTTTTCACAGCCATATCATGCTTTGTAGTTGAGGGATTTTTAAATGGAAGCTTATGGTTGAGCTTTTCATTAGAATTATCCAAAAGAATTATAGCTGCAGTGAGGGAAGATGGTTTAATTTGAGTTTTTTTTTTTTAAATATTTCTTTAGATGTTATAGTCCATTTATGGTGGATTAGATCAAAAACTAATCTTTCTACTAATCAATTAATGGATTAATTTAACATTGAATTAAAGTAAATAAAATTAAAAATGAAATTTTAATAGAATTAAGGTTTATATATTTGTAAATGAGATCTTTCCGTTTAGTGTTAAAAAGTGAATATATAGACTAAAATTTTGTTTTAAGTGATAGAATCTTAAAATTATACATGAATTTTAATTTGATTTAAAATTTTTAAATTACTAAAACAGTTATTGATATTGTACCATTTTACAATAACATTTTATACACAAATATTTATATTTATCAAATATATAAAAAAAGTAATATTTATTTTTTAAAATGTGTATAGTTAAATTACAATCAATTCTTTGTAGCAAAATACTGTTATAGGAACTGTTTCTTTGCCATTCTTCTTGATTCAAATGATTTCCCCTAATGTCTTTAACAATAATTTGTAATATCAAACATCATGATTATTTCAATTGTCAATTCTTAGCTCTAGATTTGATTCAAATTATATTGCTCTCAAAAAAGGGGCATTGTAATATATATATATATTTATTTATTTTTGGATAGTTCTAAATAAAAAATTAAAAAGGAGTAATTTAAATATCTCTTCTTTAGTGGAAAAAAATAGTTCAAATATAAAACTGCAACATGTTCTGCATTTAAATTGATTAGTCCCGTTCAAAACTTGTTTGTGAAAATTTCCTGTTAATAGATAATATGAGTTATCAAAAAAATTAATTTCAATAATAGTTAACCAAAAAAAGAAGAAGGAGAAAAATACAAACCCACATAGCAAGTTGAACTTTAGGAACATTGGGTTCCTCTTCGGGAGCTGCATGGAGAAGGAAAATAGAAAAAAAAGCAATTAATAGTGGCAAAACATCAAACACATGATATATCCTAACAAACTTTTAAGAAAAACAAAACAATTGAAGTAACGAAGATATGGTTATGGAATTAGTACGTTGATCATGTGGGAGAGATTCATCTTCCCTGGAAAAGTACAGCAATAAAGGAAAAATAAAAGCTTAGAAGACTGATTTTGAAATTAGATTGGTTTAAAAGTGAATTGAAAAAGAAAAACAAAAAAGAACCTTTGAAATTTTATAATATAAGAAAATGTTAACAAAATATGAAAAAAGAGAAATTGTTTTGTAAAAAAAAAAAATCAAATATAGTGTAGCATGTCATCTCATGTTGTTAGTTAAAATAGGAAGGAATCCCACATTGTTTAGGAACAAGCTGCAAAACTATTCATGAGTCTATATATATACATATCTCATATCCCACTTTGCTCAAGAAAACAAGGGAAATGAGACTTTAGGTCTATATAAAGATTTCCTTTGTAAGTTATATTTCCTTATTAATTGATGACACCTTAAAAAAATGGTGTTGTCACTTTGCGCCTTTATAAAGGTTTATTCTCGTAAATTTTTAAAAAATTCGAGAATAGTTTTTTTTAAAAAAAAACACGGGCTAAAACGCATCTATGGGGGAGCGTTTTTGCCACATCAGCAAAGCGCGTCCTCGTCAGCGCGCTTTGTGCTGATGTGGCAAAAGCGCTCCCCCAAGGGAGTGCTTTCCTGCTGCATCCCTGCACTGATGTGGACGCGTTTTGGGGGGAAACGACCTTTTTCCGTAAATATATTTGAAACCGGCCCTTTTTCGTAAATAAATTATATTTAAGTATTTTTTGGTATTTTGCCCCGGTTAGATCCCTATTCACGATTATATATTAATCAATGCTTGCACTGATGTTTCATAAGGTTGATTGTGCTTTTTTTTTTGCATAACTTTACTTATTTCATCATAATTCTTTGGTGCTTTGATGCACTGTTTATTGATTTGTGCGATTAAGGTTCGGTTATTATTGTTACCTAATTTTAGGGTTTTGTTTTTTATTTTTTTTAATTTGGGTAATTTTGAATAGATGGATTAAAAAAAAAAATTAATATATATTTTATTATATATACATATATAATATATGCATGTTATTTTGGAAAAGTAGATAAATATATATATGTATACGATTATCTTTTAATTTGATTGAAAGATAAGATTAAGATAAATATTTTGAAACAAATAAATTCAAATTTTGGCTTTTAATTAAAAAGATGTCTAATATTTTAAATAGATTAGTTGAAACAAAATGCCGCCAAAGTGACCTCTTTTGTGTAGACTAGTTTATTTGAAATATCAAGATGATTATATGTTTTTTGTGATTCATGTGTTTATTGATTGACCCAAAGGTAAGTTAATATTTGGAAGAATTTCAATGACATCTGTGGTGATAAATGTGTGACAATTATAAGGTATTTTATGTGAGCAATAAGTTAGTCCAAAGCTTAATTAATTGTTTGACATAATTTATTGTCAATGTTTGATTGCTATAACAAGAGTATCACTTACTATTAGTATTGTTGTCCAAAGACTTGATATTAATGCATGAGATTTTGAGAGGTGAGATCGTTCAAATCAAATGAGTCTAATGATCATGAAACACAACATTCTAGAAGCCTTTAAGGGCATAAAATCTGAAGAGATTACTCAGGCCAAGAGTTTCCTTGATGAAGTTGAGAAACATTTTGCTAAAAACGATAAGGTTGATATAACATCACTTCTGGCTTCTTTGATGTCTATGAAGTATATGGGTTAAGGAAACTTAAGGGAGTACATTATGGAGATGTTTCATACTGTTTCAAGACTTAAGACAGTTAAGATTGAGCTTTCTGAGGAATTGCTTGTTCTTATGGTTTTGGTATCACTTCCTGCACAGTTTAATCAATTTAAAATTAATTATAACTGCCAAAAGGAGAAATGGACTCTAAATGAGCTTATTTCTCATTATGTGTAAGAAGAAGAAAGGTTGAAGCGTGATAAGTCTGAAAGTGCTCATTTGGCCAATGCCCCTAAAGAAAAGGGCAAGAAAAGAAAATATTAGAATGAAGCTGTTAAGGGTCCAGCTTAAAAGAAACAACAGCAAGCTACAGAGAATTGTTTCTTTTGTAACAAGTTTGGACATGTAAAGAAAGATTGTACCAAATATCATGCTTGGCATGCAAAGAAAGGTATAATCCTTAATTTGGTTTGTTATGAGATTAATTTAGCTTCAGTACCTAGAAACACTTGGTGGATAGATTCTGGTGCTACTACTCACATAAGTGTTTCTATGTAGGGTTGCCTGAGTTACCGAAAGCCAAGTGATGGTGAAAGACACATCTTCATGGGCGATGAAAAATCAGTGTAAGTGGAAACGATTGGGCATTTTAGGTTGTTATTAGGAACTATTTATTATTTGGATTTAAAAGACACTTTTATTATAACATCATTTAGACAGAATTTAGTTTTTGTTTCTTCATTGGAAAAATTTGGATATTATTGTTCATCGGAAGCAATCAATTTAATTTGTCTTTAAATTCAAATGTTGTTGGAACTAGTTATTTAAATACTTATGACAATTTTTATTTGCTAGAAACAGTTGCATCCTATAATGAAACCTTGCATGTGGAGTCACATGGAATTAAATGCAAATTAAATAAGGAAAATTCAACATCATTATGGATTAAGCGCTTAGGTCATATCTCAAAATGTAGGGTTGAATGCCTTGTGTCTGATGGTATTTTAAAGTCCCTTGACTTCACAAACTTTGATGTATGTGTCGAATGCATTAAGGGAAAACAACCCAAAACCAAGAGATAGGGTGCCAACAGATCTTCAGATGTCTTAGAATTAATTCATACAGATATTTGTGGGTCATTCCCTACGACATCCTAGAATGGTCAATAATATTTCATAACATTCATAGACGATTACTCACACTATGGGTACCTATATCTCATTCATGAGAAATCTCAGTCTCTGGATGTGTTCAAAACTCATAAAGCTGAAGTTCAGAATCAACTCAAAAAACTGATTAAAAACGTTAGATCTGATCATAGTGGTGAGTACTACGGTAGATATGATGGCTCAGGTGAACAATGTCCAAGGCCATTTGCGAACTTTGTAGAGGAATGTGGTATTGTCTCATAGTGCACCATGCCAAGATCACCTAGTATGAATGGAGTAGCTAAAAGACGAAATAGGAATCTTAAGGATTTGGTAAGGAGCATGATTGCTCATTCTACCTTACCTAAGTCCCTTTGGGGAGAAGCATTAAAGACAATAACTTACATTCTGCATAGAGTACCCAATAAAATAGTTGAAGAAACACTTTATGAGCTTTGGACCGGTCAAAAGCCTAGTCTAAAGCACTTTCACATTTGGGGAAGTCCAGCTGAGGCAAGGCCTTATAGGCCACATGAAAAGAAATTGGACTCCAAAATAATGAGCAGCTACTTTATTGGTTATTTTGAGCGATCTAGGGACTATAAGTTTTATGATCCCATAATAAGGAATATTTTGGAGACAGGAATTGCAACATTTTTTGAGGATGTTGAGTTTGGGGGGAGAAATAAAGTTAGAGACATTACTTTTGAGGAGGAATCGGATTCTAACTTAGTGCCTACTATCACTTTTGATGATGTTTGGGTTCTCATACTTATCATTGATCAAGAAGTGAATCTAGAACCTTAAGAAGACAATGTTGAACAACTCCCAATTCAAGATGAGGTAATTGTTCTAGAAGAACAAACTCAACAAGCTCAAGAACAAGTGCCATTAAGGAGGTCCACAAGAGAAAGGAGAAATGTTATTCCAGATGATTATGTTGTATTTCTCCAATAATATGAGGATGATAATGGAATGATAGAAGATGATCCAATCAACTTTCATTTGGCCATAAAAAGTTCTAATTCTCAAAAATGGATTGATGCCATGAAAGATGAGTATAAATCTATGCAAGACAATAAAGTTTAGGAACTTGTCCCATTACTTGAAGGTGCAAAACCAATTGGTTGTAAATGGATATTTAAAACCAAAAGGGATGTAAATGGTAATGTGGAGAACCATAAATCGCGTTCTGTAGCTAAAGAATATACTCAGAAAGAAGGCATTGATTTTATAGAGACTTTTTCTCCAGTTTCATCGAAAGACTCTTTCAGGATAATCATGGTGTTTGTTGCTCATTTTGATATTGAGTTACATCAGATGGATGTTAAGACTATGTTTCTTAATGGCGACATTGAAGAAACAATTTATATGGTGCAACCAGAAAACTTTGAGTCGAAAGACTCAAAGAATATGGTTTGCAAATTGAGAAAATCCATCTATGGACTCAAACAAGCTTTCCGTCAATGATACCATAAGTTTCATCAAGTAAATGTTTCGTTCGGTTTTGAGATGAATATTGTTGATGATTGTGTGTATCACAAATTCAGTGGGAGTAAGTACATATTTCTGATTCTATATGTCGATGACATTTTTCTTGCCACTAATGATATAGGCTTATTGCATGAAACCGAGATGTTTTTATCTAAGTATCTTGAGATGAAAGATCTTGGGGATGCCTGTTTTGTTTTAGGAATTCAGATACATCGAGACCGATCTCGAGGTATTCATGGATTATCACAAAAGAGCTATATCGATAAAGTACTCAAAAGGTTTGGCATGCAAAGTTGTAGACTAGGTGACACCTCTGTCGCTAAAGGAGATAGATTTATTCTTACTCAATGCCCTAAAAGTAACCTTGAAATTCAAGAAATGCAAAGATTCCCTATGAATCAGCTGTTGGGAGTTTAATGTATACTCAAGTATGTACGAATCCAGATATTGCGTACATTGTTGGGATGTTAGGCAGATATTTAAGCAACCCTGGTATAGACCATTGGATAACAGCCAAAAGGGCTATGAGATATCTTCAGAGAATAAAAGATTACATGCTTATTTATAAGAGATCAGATCTTTTAGAGGTCGTAGCCTATGCTGATTCTGATTTCGCTGGATGCCAAGATAGCAGGAAATCTACATCAGGCTATATTTACCTGTTAGCTAGAGGAGCTATATCTTGGAAAAGTGTCAAACAGACACTTGCAGCTTCATCCACTATGGCAACAGAGTTTGTAGCATGCTATGAGGCATCAAACCATGGAATATGGTTGCGAAACTTTGTCACAGGACTGCGCATTTTGGAGAATGTAGAAAGACCACTCAAATTATTTTGTGACAATAAGTTAGCAGTGCTGTATTCCAATAGCAACATAAGTTCATCTAAGTCAAAGCATATTGACATAAAGTTCCTAGTTGTGAAAGAAAGAGTGCAAAATGGTCAAATATCCATAGAGCACATTGGGACAAACTCCATGATAGTAGATCCACTCACAAAAAGGTTTACCACCCAAGGTCTTTCATGAGCACGCTGCTCATATGGGCGTTACATTGTTTGAGGATATCATGATTTAGTAAGAGTTTATATTTTATTTGTTTTTTTTTCAGACATTTATATATTTGGTTTTTTTTGATCTGATATGAAGTATTCAGTTTATTCACTTTGTTTATTATTTTGATACTGACTTCACTTAAGTTTAAAGAGGACTAGTTGGAAATAGACATGTTTAGATCATATTGCATGTAATTTCCATGCTACACATCCATACTTGATCAATGCCATTTGTTTATATTAATATATGTGACCATGGATGGATTTAGTTACAATGCATGTAACGAAAGTCAATGTAACACCCCAAACCTGGCCTAGACGTTATGGCCGTATCTGGTAATGTCACACGATAGTGGTTTTGAAACCTCATTGTTACAATGAAAACATTCCATGTTATTATCTTTAGTAAACCTTTTTTAGAACTTAAGAAGTCATCTTTATTCATTTAAAAAATTTATTTTGAAACATCCCTCGTTGCGGAAGCTTTAATAAAATAGTCTAGGTGACCATGCATTTAGAAATTACTTTACTTTTTGAAAACCAAATTTCCTACGACCAACAGGTATAAATCCATAAATTAAAATAAATAAGTAAAAACCCAAATTTAAAACCAAAGTCCCAAAGGGTCCTTAAATTACAACCCAAATAACCAATAATAATCAAACCAAAAATCGTAAATTGAAAACCATGAAGTCCAAAAATTACTGTGGTCATCTCTGAGTTATCCGTCGCACCGATCCGTCTAAGTCTCGGGATTACCTGTGCACATTAAATAAAAAGGGTGAGTTTACGTAAACTCAGTGTGTAATCCAGAAGAAACAAACAAACAATCAGTATTCATAGTACACAGTTGAACAGTCTTGGGCTGGTCGTGTCAGAAAGTCTTAAAATTTATATAACAAGTGATCGAGCCTAGAAACTAACTGTGACAACGACTTGAGGCAAGTGCACCTATCAAACAGTAGTATAGTTTAGTGGCAAGACCGGGATGTGGAACCCAAAGGAACCAAAAGTACAAATACTAACTTTCTTTTTATTATTTAGCCTAAGAATTAAGGGAATTGTTGTTTAATCTAAAATTAACTAACTACTAAGCTGAAGATGCTAAGGCACAGAGAAGGAATTGGAGAAATAATCTTGGGAAAAACCAATTGATTAAGATAATACCCGAGGAAGATTCCACCTAGACTTCACTTGTTATCTAACTCTGAACCAGATGATTTATTCACTTGACTTGATCCGTAGGATTCTCTAATTTATATTAATACCTGTCTCGAGGCTACTAACGTCTAACCCTAGGTTGATTAATTGAAATCTCTTTCTAATTAAAACCCTAGAATTGCATTAACTCGATCTGTGGACTCCCATATTAGGTTTGACCCTAATCAGATAGATTTTCGTCATCCTATCTCTAAGGTTGCGATCAACTCCACTTAACTATGCTAGATCTACTCTTAAACAGGAAATATTCATCCAATGCCTAAGGGCATTAATACTTGAATTAATATCCTGAAATATCAAAACAAGAATTAAGAACACATAATTAAGAACAAATCAAGTATTTATCATATAGTTCAGAAAACAATAACAAGATCCGTCTTAGGTTTCATCCCCCTCAGGTATTTGAGGGGTTTAGTTCATAATCATAAAAGAATACATCTCAGAAGAAAATATAAAAAAAACATAAGAAAAACCCTAAAACCCTTTGAAGGAAATTGAAGGGAAGATCTTCTGTCTTAAGTATGACTTCGGCTTCTTGAGATGAATCAACTGGCTTGCTTCGAGTAAATTCCCCAATTCGGCTTCTCTGGCTTGGGTCCTCGGCCTACCTGAACACACCTTGAAGGTTGGCCTCTAGGGTGTTTATATAGGCTTTTGGAATGTCTTTCTTTGCCTCTAAGTACCCTATTCCGAATAGAATTAAACAGGTCATGTCAGGGACATGCCCGTGTGGCACGACCGTGTAAATCGAGCTCAGGTCGTGTCCGGGTCTGCTAAAGAGGCACGGCCGTGTGTCTCAAGCCCAGGCCGTGTGAATTTCATATTTTGGCCCATGTTTTCCGTTTTTGGCCCGTTTCTCGTTCTTTTCATCCTCCGGTGCTCTCCTAAGTTTAAAACATGAAATTAAAGGATTAGGAGCACCCCACAATTCATGGGACAAATCATCCAAAAGTATGCCAAATGTGGGATTAAAATATGTATATATTACGGTTTATCAAATACCCCCACACTTAAGCATTTGCTTGTCCTCAAGAAAAATTCTCAACTCACAATTAAAATGAACTTCCTCAATTCATAATATTTATCAATAGTGTTTCATCATAATTCATAGACAATTTATACATGGATAATTTTAACTCAAAGAGTCCTAAAGATTCAAACAATCTAAGTCATACATTTATAGCCGGAAAACATTAGGTGTTTCCCCTTATCTAAATGATTACCTTTAATTCAAAATCGACAAGAGTTGACATCCTTACTAAATCACTCAAAGTGTTTAAGGTTCAAAATTAAGCACTCAAAAGTCAAACATGAAAAGTTAATCCCATAGGCTTGCATAAAAATCAAATCTCCACCGCTATAAAATGAAATGATACACAGATCAAAAGGTCTTTTATGGGTTGTAATGAGGCTTGGGTTTAAATGTGTGGATAAAGGCTGAATTAGAGGGTTAAAATCGAGATTGAATTGACAATTTACCTAACTAGAAAAATGAACTAATCCTGAATAATTACATCAATTGAAAACTTGAAACACTAATAACACGAGCTTCTTCTCAAAATGTGGAATTAATTTCTTAAGCTCAAACAAAGAAATAACAATGAATAACTTTCCAACGTTTTTTTAGAACAAATCAAGTAAAAAGAAAGAACTTTAACAATTGAAATATAGAACATAGTTAGGCAACTGCTCAAAATCAAATCTCAACAAAAAGGGAGTCAAGAAATGGTGATAACAAATACAAGATAGGTTTTGGGTTATTATTAGTGGGTGAGTCAATAAATGGGTTGTTAAAATTAAAGGGGTTCACTAAGGGTTAATTGTGAGGGTAGGATTTTTAGTGGAGTAAGTGGGTTAAATCCTAAGTGCCTTTATCATCTCTGTATATCAAATCAATGATGTGGTCTCAACATGTATAATCGAAGCAAGTTCTAGAATAACAAATCAATATTGACACACTCATAATCAATAAAGTGAGCAAGAAAAGAATGTATGCTCTAAAAGGCTCAAAATCTCACAAAAATTATGGGTTTTTGATAGCAACCTTGTAAATTTCAAACTTCAAAGTAATATTTAGATTTAGGTAGGCAACCTAACAAAATTTTAATTTTTGAAAATAGACTCATCATGCTTGATTCTCTAGTCTCCTAAAGTTTAAATCATCAATACACAATTATCAATGACTTAATCCAAAACATATCAATAAAAATCATGAATCAATAGGAGTTTCATTCTAATTAGTAATATGAGAAAATTACTTAAGAACAAGACATAATTTAGGGATTTGAGAATAATGCAAAAAGTTAAGAACTTTTCGAAATAACATTCACCCCCCACACTTAAGATGTACATTGCCCTCAATGTACAAAGATATATATGAAATCATAAGAGATAGGGAGAGGTGAAACTTCCTGAATTTTTGGATGGATTCCTTGAGTTGGAAGTGGTCGAGGTGTGGTGGCCGCCAACAATCTCTGCGCTAGATGAAGAAATTGGGAGCTCGTGAAGAATTAGCCAGGAAATAATAAGAATAATTCAAAATATACTAAATATATATTTAAAGAAAAGAAAAATAAAAAGAAAGAATGTAAAAAGTAAAATAAAATTAAAAGAAAAGATTAATGGACTGAAAAGTCCTTATTGTTAGATGGTTTACAAAGTGGATGTGATTTCTAAGGCCGTGGTGTGGTCATTCCCAAGCAGCCTTTAGAACTTAAATCAAAGAAAAAAAATAAAATAGACTAAATTAAGTATAAGAGAAATAAAGATAAGGAAAATAAAGGAGAAGAGAAAAGAAAAAGAAAGATGAAATGGACTCAAAGATCCTTGTCCTATCGAGTTAATGAAGCGGCCAGCATGAACTTATGTAGATCGGTCTTGTAGAGGGAGACTGTGCTAGGATCCTTCCGTTTCATCGACATGGATAAGGTGTAGATCAAGAGCTTGGAGAATGAAAAAGGGTGAAAAATGAAAAGAGAATGGAGGCTAAAGGGTATGGAAGAAGGGGAATGGGGAGTAGGTGAGAAGGGGAAGAGGGGTGTTTTAAATAGAAATCTCAGATCTGGTATATCCCCACGCCAATATACCTTGGGCGTGTTGAGTCACACGGCCGTATCGCACGGCCGTGTTGTGCTACATTCGTTTCTCCCACGCCCATGTGCAGGTCAACACGCCCATGTTGATAAAACAGTGTTGACCACGACTGTATCGCACGACTGTGGTGTTTAGTTGGAGCCCGTGGCTTGAAGATATTTTTCATCCTATTTCGTACTATCTCTGCCACATCGATACGAAAATCTATGGTGTCCATACGGCCACGGCCACAGTCAAGTGCAAGGTCGTGTGGAATAGAAATTTGTGTGATTAGTTTGTAATTCGATGCTGAAATTAAAAATGGAAAGGAAATAAAACAATAAAATAAAAATATGCAAATGAATGGGGTTAGTGCTCGGGTTGCCTTCTGAGAAGTGCTCGTTTAAAGTCTTAAGCTAGACTTACCTCTCATTCAAATAATCATGGTGGTTTGAGGAGTTGACAATCCTTTCTCATGCTATCAGTTCTATTATCAATATATAGCTCGAGTCGAGTAGCGTTTACTTTAAAAGTGCCGAATATAGGATTACTTACCTCGACTATTCCGTATGGGAAAACATTGAGTACCCTAAAAGGGATTTCTTCATTTATATTAAGGTTGGAAGGGAAGATTCGAGGGTCTGTCTTATCTAACAATACCTAATCTCCGATCTTAAATTTGTTTGTCCCACGAAATGGCATTGTTTCTGCTTTGTGTATTCCTAGTTTCTCCTTGAAACGTGTCTTCCACTCATCTAGTTCATCGATCTGAAGCCATCGTTCCTCGTGAGTTTTTTCTTTGTTGTCATGAGGTATAGGATCTGGCTCAGTTGTGTGGTTCTGTGGTGCTTCTTGAAAAGAATGTTTAACTGGATGGTCATTAATAAAATTAATTTTCTCACCTTGATTACTTGATGTCCTAGCTGAGTCAAGAGCCTAAAGACTGATTGATTCTTCACCTACACGGAGCATGATTTCTCCTGTACCAACATCAATTTTAGTTCTAGTAGTTGCTAAAAAGGGTCTTCCTAAAATTAAGGGGATACTATTGTCCTCATCCATGTCTAAAACGACAAAGTCTACGAGGAATACGAATTTATCAATTTTCACGAGTACATCAATTATCAGCCAATTGAATGCTCATCCTAGTTTGTTTGGGTTTCCCTAGACCTAGTTGTTTAAACATTTTATAAGGCATAACATTGATGCTTGCCCCTAAATCAGCTAAAGCATTATCAATAGATAAACTACCAATTAAGCATGGAATTGTAAAACTCCTTAGATCTTTTAATTTTCGTGGTAGTTTATTTTGCAACATTGCTGAGCACATTGCTTTTAATTCCACATGTGACTCCCCGTCTAACTTCCGCTTATTTGTCAAAAGCTCTTTTAAAAATTTATTTGAATCTGGCATCTGCGAAAGAGCTTCAAGAATTATTACCCATATAGTGAACTTGCTCGTTTTCAGTGCTCGGGTTGTAAGTGGATATTCCGTATTACTCATCCTTCCTCCATTCATATCGCACTGCATAACTGGATGTACCTGCGAAGAACCATATAAACCATCAATCTTTTTCGTTTAAAGTTCTACCTGGTTTGATAGCATGGTTACTGCGTCGAGGTTGAAAACGCTGGCGATTTTTGTTGGCCTTGTCCTCGTGACTTGCCACTAATAGTTATTTAGTGACATCCCTTCAATGAATTCGAGGCAGCCTCAGGTGTTTTGTTGTTCAAGGTTTCGCCGGCGGCTGAATCAATCAACTGCCTGGTTGAGGGGTTCACACCATTGTAAAAAGTTTAGACCTGTAGCCACAAGGGTAATCCATGGTGTGGGCATCTTCTGAATAGATCTTTGTATCTCTCCCATGCATCGTAAAGTGTTTCTAAATCCATCTGCACAAAAGAAGAGATATCATTCCTCAACTTAGCCATTTTAGCTGGTGGAAAATATTTCAATGAAAATTTTTCGGTCATTTTTTCCCATGTAATGATTGATCCTCATGAAAGAGAATTCAACCACTGTTTAGCTTTATTCCTCAAAGAAAAGGGAAATAACCGAAGACGGATGGCATCATTAGAAACGCCATTTATTTTGAAAGTATCGTAAAATTCTAGGAAATTCGCCAAGTGATTATTTGGATCTTCATCCTGCAAACCATCAAACTGAACAAATTGCTGTATCATTTGAATTGTGTTAGGTTTCAGTTCAAAATTATTTGTAGCAATAGCAGATCTAACAATACTTGACTCAATTCCTATTAAATTAGGTTTAGCATAATCATACATAGTTCGAGAAGCATGATTTTCGGCCACCTCTGGAGGTAGCAGATTATTCTCAGCCATCTGTACTGTAGTATTAATTTCGTCTTCTTGCTCTTCTTGTTTGTATTGTAAGCTTTGCCTTATTTCTCTTTTGTTTCTGCGAACGGTACCTTCAAATTCACTATCGCAAAGTAGAGGTCCCGAAGGGTTTCTTCTAGTCATAAACTAGAATACTTGCCAAAAGAAAAGAAGAAAATTTAGAAAAGTAAAAATAAAATTTAATTGCAAAAAAAAAATATGGCTAAAGTACTAAAAATTGAGCGTTCTTAATATTTCAGTTCCTCGGCAACGACGCCAAAAACTTGATCGTGTCAGGAAGTCTTAAAATTTATATAACGAATGATCGAGCCTAGAAACTAATTGTGACAATGACTTTAGGCAAGTGCACCTATCGAACAGTAGTATAATTTAGTGGCAAGACTGGGATGTCGAACCCAAGGGAACCAAAAGTACTAATACTGACTTTCTTTTTATTATTTAGCCTAATAATTAAAGGAATTGTTGTTTAACCTAAAGTTAGCTAACTACTAAGCTGAAGATGCTAAGACACAGAGAAGGGATTGGGGAAATACTTTTGGGAAAAACCAATTGATTAAGACAATACCCGAGGAAGAATCCACCTAAACTTCACTTGTTATCTAACTCTGAACCAGATGATTTATTCACTTGACTTGATCCATAGATTCCCTAATTTATATTAATACCTCTCTCGAGGCTACTAACGTCTAACCTTAGGTTGATTAGTTAAAATCTCTTTCTAATTAAAACCCCTAGAATTGCATTAACTCGATCTGTGGACTCCCGTATTAGATTTGACCCTAATCCGGCAGATTTTCGTCATCCTATCTCTAGGGTTGCGATCAACTCCGCTTAACTATGCTAGATCTACTCTTAAATAGGGAATATTCCTCTACTGCCTAAGGGCATCAATACTTGAATTAATAAGAATTAAGAACACATAATTAAGAACAAATCAAGTATTTATCATATAGTTCAGAAAACAATAACAAGATCCGTCTTAGGTTTCATCCCCCTCAGGTATTTGAGGGGTTTAGTTCATAATAATGAAAGAATACATCTCAGAAGAAAATATAAAACAAAACATAAGAAAAACCCTAAAACCCCCTGAAGGAAATTAAAGGGAAGATCTTCCGTCTTGAGTATGACTTCGGCTTCTTAAGATGAATCAACTGGATTTCTTCGATTAAATCCCCCAATTCAGCTTCTCTGGCTTGGCTCCTCGGCCTACCTGAACACACCTTGAAGGTTAGCCTCTAGGGTGTTTATATAGGCTTTTGGAATGTCTTTCTTTGCCTCTAAGTACCCTATTCCGAATAGAATTAAACAGGTCATGTCAGGGACATGCCCGTGTGGCACGGCAAATGTGTAAATCGAGCTCGGTCGGTAATAAGAGTTCATGCTAAAGAGGCACGGCCGTGTGTCTCAAGCCCAGGCCGTGTGAATTTCATACTTTGGCCCATTTTCTCTGTTTTTGGCCCGTTTCTCGTTCTTTTCATCCTTCGGTGCTCTCTTAAGTATAAAATATGAAATTAAAGGATTATGAGCACCAAATTCCATGATTCATGGGATAAATCATCCAAAAGTATGCCAAATGTGGGATTGAAATATGTATATATTACGATTTATCATGGGCCTAAGCCCTTTCGATGCTCGATGTGATTTGGGCTTAGCCCATCTCAATCTTCAGTGTGAAAAATGCGATAGGGCCTTAGCCCATCACAAGATGTCGATGCGATATTGACTATGCAATAGGCGCGATGAATCGGACTTAAAGCCTTTCAGTACACTTCCTCCGAATAACAACCCCAACCCAATGCAATGCAACATACAATGGATGACATGCTATTATGCAATTTAAGTACATATATTCAGTTCAGATATTAACATGCCCAGTACAAATATCACTTAGTCAATTTCACCTATTTAGGGGTCTAAATAGCGCTTATCGACCCTACAGTAGGTTCACAGTCGACTTGGGCGACCCGTGCAACCTTAAAAAAATTTCGGTAAAAATGGGCCCAAATTATTTAAGCCCCTAATTATTTTTTTTACAATTTTTGATGATTTTCCTAAGTCTAAACAGGAGAACCCAAAATCAGTCTGACCTTGTCTTACAAAATTTATTATATCTCATGATTTACAATTCCACTGCTTACACTGTTTCTTCCATGAAAAACTAGACTCAATAAAATTTAATTTCATATTTTATTCAACCTCTAACTCAATTCCCACTATTTTTTTTATGATTTTTCAAATTTAGACTACTACTGCAGTTCAAAACTATTTTAGTGCAAAATGTTGATTTCCAAGTTTATAACACCCTTATTTCCTTTCTCTACAATTTTTTGTATCATTTTCTCTTATTTCTCTTATTTCTAGACAGCAAGCAATTTTAGCTTTTTGCCAAATCCCGTTTTCTGCGTTTTGGGTACACACATGTATCATTTTTGCTACTTAAGCAATCCCGAGATCACCAAAAACCTTTTAACATTGCACAATTCTACCACTACTCAACACGAGGGAGATAGCAACCAAAACGATTCACTGCTTATATGTTTACCAAACGATCACCACTTCGAGTCAAATCGACAAACACTAGTTCCAGCCTCACGATTAACTCCGTACAACACAATTGCACGCTTGCACAAAGGGGAAAAGATGAAGAAAGACAAGGAAAATAGAAGGGGAATTCAAAGGAAATTCGGTAGCAAGGATTTATTATTTAGAAAAAAAGAGGAAAACTGAAAATTGAGAGTGGGGGAGAAGGAAGAAAACGTCAAAAAGGTGGAAAAGAGTTTGCAATTTGAAAAAAAAAAAACTAAACAAAAAGATAATGCCTAAAAATCTGGTAACCCATCTCCTTAATTCTCTCCCTAACCTCCCACAACAACTCCACTACTCGAAATTTCAATTTGTCTAGGACTCCACCACGCCACACGGTCAAGCAACAAAAATAATTCCCTTGCTAGCGTAGAGACTTGAACTCTAAACCTCCCACACGTCAACATACACCTTAGCCACCAGACCAGCAGGCCCATTCTGATGTATTTTTACCAACTTTTAACTATAAGCCTACTGACAGGAGATAAGGCTTTATTCATAAAAATACCAAAATTTACCCAAGTCAAGGCTTAAACTTGGAACATCATGCACACATCTAGAACACTTAACCACAGAAGTAGACAGATATTTGTGTGTCACACATACACGAAATCAAAAATTAAAATTTTGGGGCGTTACAATTCTACCCCCTAAAAGAAAATTTCGTCCTTGAAATTTACCCGGTCAGAACAGATGAGGATATTGCTGACGCATTGTATCCTCAGGCTCCTATGTAGCCTCCTCAGTGCTTTGATTATGCCAGAGAACCTTAACCATTGAAATAGATTTCCTCCTCAATACTTTTACATCTCGATCCAGAATCTGAATCGACTCCTCCTCAAAGGTCAAGTCTGGCCTAACCTCAATCTCCTCAATGGAAACGATGTGAGTAGGACCAGAGTGGTAGCGCCTCAACATCAAGACGTGGAATACGTCGTGGATATGAGCCAACTCTGGAGGTAGCTCCAACTGATAAGCGACTTGTCCTACTCGCTTCAAAATACGGTAAGGTCCAATAAACCTAGGGCTTAACTTGCCTTTACGACCAAACCTCAGTACCCTGAGCTTGCATCTGATCAACCCTCAATGGACACTCCCTGATACGGTGATCCAATGATCCACACCTTAGACACGCCCCAGTCCTCCTCCAACACTAGCTCTGGTAGCGTCTACCACAATCAACATACGACTGCTGTCTAGTAGCAATAACAGGGGGCCCAACTCTAACTGGCCCATCAGCTCTGGCCTTTTTCTTAGGCCTCTATATAGAACTCGAGGGCTCCGAATCCCTCTTGTTCCTACCCCTCTCTCTATCATGTTTTGGCACTCAGTGCGCTTAACCTCCTCAGTGATCTTCGCCTTCTCGACCAAGGCAGAAAAATCTCACTCCCTTTGCAGAGCCATCAGAGCCCTCAACTTATCCCTAAGGCCACCGTCAAAGTGAACACATCGCTCATACTCTGATGCCACCATAGCTCCGCATAGCGGCTTAGTCTTAGAAACTCGGCCTCATACTCGGCCACTGATCGATCTCCCTGTGCCAGATTCAAAAACTCCCTTCGATGGGCGTCCACATAACTGGCTCCCACATATTTTCCGTGGAAGGCAGTCCTAAAGAACTCCCAGGTCAGACGTTCGGGCTGAGTGCCCTCCTTAGTAGTAAGCCACCATTGATAAGCCTCATCCCGCAGCAGTGAGACTACACCCTTTAATTTCTACTCAGGGATGCAATCTAAATCATCCATAATCCTCTCCGTGGCCTTAATCCAATACTTGGCCACATTAGGGGCAACTTTAGTGACACCCCTAAAGAGCTCAGTTCCATTGGACCGGAGTCGTTCCGTAACCGATCCTGGCCTCCAGATCCAATATTGGGCCTTGCGACTCTCTCTCCAAAATCCTTAGCATAGCCTGGGACAATGCGTCGTCCCCAGCCATGCGATCATGAGACCTAGTCTCAATAGTAGGCGACACTGGTGTCTCACTTGTATCCAAATTTGGTATGCTACCCAGTGAAGAGGACTCACATCAAGCTCCTCTGTCGCCGCTACGCCGGCCTCTATTACCCCGTTCGCGGATACCTCATGCGTTCATTGTCTAATCACATTTATCTGTATTAACAGTTTTATAAATTAGTTACAGTTCCAGTGTTTATTAACAGATTAGTTACAGTTCCAGTGTTTATTAACAGATGTTTTATGTAAAATAGTATCGGTTATTCAGAGTTTGTTTTTGTAAATCGCAGTCTCACTACAGTTTTTAGTGTCTTTACAATTTTCAGTATACACTAACTAGAGTGCTTTCAGTACAGTTTACTACCTATAATAGTTTCAAAATATACAATCCGTAATAGTTTCAGTTTAAAACAAATCACAGTTTAGAATGCTTACAGGATCGGCGCCGAGACTCGGTGTACCACTTACTCAGCAAAAAAATTTCAAATCATTTGGAAATCAATCAATTTTTCGAAATCCTATTTTTTTTATAAAACCCATAATCCACAGTCGAATTTTGTAACCTGACTCTGATACCACTAAATGTAACACCCCAAACCTGACCTAGACGTTATGGCAGTATCTGGCAATGTCACACGATAGTGTTTTTGAAACCTCGTTCTTACGATGAAAACATTCCATGTTATTATCTTTAGTAAACTTTTGTTAGAACTCAGGAAGTTGGCTTTATTCATTTAAATCATTTGTATTGAAACATCCCTCATGGCGGAAGCTTTAATAAAACAGTCTAGGTGATCATGCATTTTGAAATTACTTTAACTTTTTAAAAACTGAATTTCCTACGACCAGTAGGTATAAATCCGTAAAGTAAAATAAATAAATAAAAACCCAAATTCAAAACCAAAGTCCAAGAGGGTCCTTAAATTAGAACCCAAATAATCAATAATAATCAAATAATAAATTTTAAATTGAAAACCATGAAGTCCAAAAATTCCTGTGGTCACCACTGAGTCCTTCGTCGCACCTATCCATATAAGTCTGAGGAATACCTGTGCACATTAAACAAAAAAGGTGAGTTTACGTAAACTCAGTGATTAATCCTGTAGAAACAAAAAAACAATCAGTATTCATAGTGCACAGTTGAACAGTCTTGGGCCTAAGCCCTTTTAGGTATCAGTGGCAGTTTGAGACTTAACCCATCTCAGTACAGTGTCAAAAAATGCAGTAGGGCCATGGTATAACAGCCCTATTTTGGGTCTAGTCAGAATGGTGGTTTCAGAACCACTAATTCAAGGTTGGATAAATTAGTTTTAATATTATTTTATGTGTTATGGCATAATTCTATGTGTATGAAAATTTTGGTGCAATAATTTTGGTGATTGCATGCTCAATTGCGAAAAAAGACTAAGTCGCATAAAGTGAAAAAGTTTTATTTTTCAAGCTAGAGGTGTCTAATAGCTATAGAATATTAAATTGGAGATCCTTAAAGTGCAATTAGGCCTTCCTAAAGGTGATGGCCGGCCAATGGGACAAGAGTATTAAAAGTGGTCAATATTTAGTGACATTAGGTGGCTAAATGAATAAAATAAGATAAATAAAGAAAAGGTTGTCATCTTTTTCATTTCTCTTCTTCTTCCACCAATTTTTACACTCAAGAAAGGGCCTTGGGAGCTTGAAAATTTCAGCAGCTTATTCTTCTTGCTAGTAAGTGATTTTAGTGGCTTTTCTTGATAATTTTTGTACTTTTGGAACCCCTCAAGCTTAAGCTAGCTAATGAAGGGACTATTTTGCAAAATGATTGAAAGTTTCAAGTTTTTCCATAAGAGTGTTCATGTTGTTTTCTGAGTTTTTAGGGAAGAAAATGAAACTTGGTTATTGAATAAACAACTTTTGTGAAAGGTGTTTCCATGAAAACACCTAAAGGGACCTTTTTGTAAAGGTTGTAAATTGAGTAGTAAATGTATGAAATGATTGGTATATTGAATTTTTGTATGAGTAATAAATGTTTAGCTAGGCTTGTTTAGTGAGGAAATTTGATGAAAAATTATTTACGAGCCTAGGGGCAAAATCATAATTTTTCTAAAGTACAAGGGCAAAATGGTCATTTTTTCCAAAGTAGAAATTTTGAAGTGTTTTGATTTATGTAGTGATTAAATGAGTAAATTTTATTATTATAGATCACGAAGAATGCGAAATTAACCTTGACCGGGGAAAAGGTAAGGTAACGGACTAAATTACAAATTGAGATATTTTGCATCGAGGTAAATTTATGTGTAAACAATGCATCTCTATTACGAATGTATTAATTATTAATGCATTGTGTGTATGAAATGGCTTATTGGTGAGAATTATTGAATTAGTAGAAAATGTGAAAACTTTCGGATGAATATCTGTAAATATGTAAATTTTGGTGGGCTGTGTCCGATACCACCTTGTTAATTATTAACGATGGGCTATGTGCGATACCATCGTATTTATTATCATTTTTGGTGGGCTATGTACGATACCATCGTAATTATCATTGTTGGTGGGCTGTGTGTGATACCATCCTATTATTGATTAATGGTGGGCTGTGTGCGAAACCATCGTGTATCTTTGTAACACCCAGATAAACCGTAAAAGTAACATATTTTAATCCCACATTTAATATGCTTTTTTGATGATTTATGCCTTATTTTGTATAAAAAGGTGCTTCTAATCCTTTCTTTTCATGTCTTATACCCAGGAAAGCACCCGAGGATGAAAAGAACACAAAACGGGCCTAAAACGAAGCAAATGGGCCTTTTCACGAAATTGACATGGCCCAAGGTCCACACGGCCGTGTCTCGGCGAACACCTAGAGCACGGACTCAACACCACCACACACGGTCGTGCCTTAAGTAGAAATCTGAACACAGTCAGGTCTCGATACACACGGGCGTGTGCCATGGCCGTGCCTCTGTCGCTGGAAAGAGCAATTTTAGTCGAAAAAGGATACTTACGGAGAAAGAATCGCATTCCAGGAGCCTATAAATATCCCCTAAGTACCACCTTTGAGAGGCGTGGCCAAGGAGCCAAGCCGAGAAGGTCAGATTTAGGGAATAACGTGAGGATAGCCAGTTGATTCATCCCAAGAAGCCGGAGTTATACTCAAGATGGCGGAATTCTCCTTCAATTCCTTCAGGGGTTTTAGGATTTTTCTTATGTTTTGTTTTATCTTTTCTCTTGTGATGTTTTCTTTTTACATTATGAACTAAACCCCTCAGATACCTGAAGGGGGATGAAACCTAGACAGATTTTGTTATTTGATTTTTATGTTAATGATAAATTACTTAGTTTGTTCTTAATTATGTTGCTTAATCCAAATCTAATGTGCTTAGGTGGAGGAGGAATAGACCCTGCCTAAGATAAGATCTAACATAATTAAGTGGAGTTGATCGGACGCCTAGAGATAGGGTTACAAGATTTTTCTGGATTAGGGTGAAACCTAATATGGGAGTCCATTGATCGATTTACTGCTATCCTAGGGGGTTATTATAAGCGAACGAGAGTTCCACTAATTAACCTAGGGTTAGACGTTATTCGCCTCGAGAGAGGGTTTAATAGGTTAGGGAGTCTCACGGATCAAGCTAAGTAAAGAAATCATATAATTTAGGGTTAGATAATAAGTCAAGTCTAGGTGGATTCTTCCCGAGGGTATCATCGCAATCAACTGAGTCTTTTTCAAGTTATCTCCAAATTAGCCTTTTTGTCTTTGTTTCTTTAGTTTAGTTGTCGTCAATTTAGTTTAAAAGCAACCTTCACTCTATTTTAGGTTAAATAATAAAAAGAAAGTGAGTACTAATACTTTTAGTTCTTTTGAGTTCGATATCTGGTCTTGCCTAAGCTATACTACTGTGTGATAGGTACACTTGCCTTAATATCATTGTCAGAGTTACTCTCCAGGTCTGATCATTCTTTTATAAATATTTAAAACTCTGATTTTACAACGATTAAACATGGATGAGGATAATTCAATCCCCTTAATTTTAGGAAGGCCTTTCCTAGCAACGGCCAAAACAAAAATTGATGTTGCCACAAGAGAGCTCATACTTCGTGTAGGAGATAAATCAATCAATCTTTAAGCTCTCCACTCAGCCAGAACGATAGTCGATAAAGGTAAGAAAGTTATTCCAATAGATAACCAAATTGTTCAACCTTCATCATAGGAAATATCACAAGGACAAAACCCTGAGCCGAATCATAGACCCAAAGTCGACAAAATAGAGTTACACGAGGAACAAAGCTTTAGGGTTAACAATTTAAAGGAGAAGAAGACACAGATCACAGAAGAGCCAGATCCACACGAAGTAAAACCCGAGGAACCATCAGAAGAACTCGTGGGGACATCAAATCACTTTAAAATAGGAGATCATGTACTGTTAGACAAGGTCGATCCTCCCATCACTTCTACAGACCTGAAAGCAAAGGGAGAAATTCTTCTCAAGGTACATGATATCTTCCCAGCTGGAATAGTCGAGGAAAGTAATCCAATATTCGGCACTTTCAAGGTAAACGCTTCTCGACTCCAACTTTGTCAAGAGAATAAAACCATAAGCACGAGGAAAGATATTCAAACTTTTAAACCTCCCTAAAAATTTCAAATAAACAAGGAAAAGTCTAGCTTAATACTATAAATGAGCACTTCTCGGGAGGCAACCCGAGCACTAACCCTATTTTCATTTCACATTTGTTTGCATCATATTAATTTTTCTTCTTCTTTTTCTTTTTTTTTCAACTAACCTAAAAGTACAGAATTCCAGGCCACACGGCCTTACACACGGCCGTGTCCGTAGCCGTGTGGACCACCAAAACTGCCACACTGACAGGGCAGAGGCCGTGCAGTCAGCCCAACCACCGCCCCCAACGTCACAGATCCAATCACCCTCGGCACAGGCACCGACAGATATGGCATGGCCGTGTCCCCAACCGTGTGAGGATACTGACTTCCATACCACGAACAGAACATGCCTATGCCAGTATCCGTGCGAAGCTACTGACCTATCAAACACGGGGGAGACACGCCCGTGCAAGACGACCGTGCCAAAAAGAAAAACATCACAAGCACGAGCGTGGAAGGATCAAGCACGGGCATAGGGGAATAATACCCTCTGTAGCACGGTCGTGTGAGAAGGCCATGCAAGTCGACACACCCTAGTGCCACGGCAGTGGGGACATGCCAGAATTCAAATCCTATTTAAATCCCACAGCCCTTTCCCCCCCATCTGATCACATCTTTCTTTTCCTTTCTTTTCTCTTCTTTCTCTTTCAGATTTTTCACTTTGTAAGTGTCCAGACTCTTGAGCAAAACACAAAAATCATGTCGAAGAAGCGGAAAAAGCCAAGCAAAGGCTCCTCAACAGAGAATGATCACATGGGTTCATGCCGGCAGCTTCGTCTCAACAATAAGCCAAGGGTCTTTGAGACCAATTAGTTTTCATGTTTTCTTTCTCTTTTGCTTCAATTTCCTGCTCTTCTGCTTTATTTTCCTTTTCTAAGCTTCCCTACTGCTATTTTCGTTTAATTTTCTTTTAGTTTCTTAGTGACAGGTTCGCCAGGCTGCTTGGGAATCACGCCACCACCACGATAACCTCTTCACTTCCGCCACCGCCACCACATCCCCAACCTTTGCGTTAATTCCTACCTTGCGAACCATCCCTCAATAAGGACTCCACAGTCCATTAGGATTTTCTTTTCTTTTTAGTTTTCTTCTTAGTCTCCTTCACTTTAGCTTGTTTTCTTTAATTTTGTATTTAGTTTATTTTTATTTTTATTATTATGTCTTAATAACCCCTGGCTAATCCTTCACGAGTTCTTCAATTTCTTCATCTAGCGCAGAGCTCAGGAACCGACACCATCACCATACCGACGCCTTCGCCACCATAACCTCCACGACCTCTGCCATCTCCCAAGGAAACCGTCCACACCTCAGGGAGGATCCTATCCCCTCCCTTTTGATTTTAAATATAAATATATTATCTATATTTGTACATTGAGGACAATGTACATATTAAGTGTGGGGGGTAAAAAAAAGCCTGACTTTTTGCATTATTCTCAAATCCCTGAGGGTAAAAGTGGAATAAAAGTGCCTAGTTTTTTTTTCATTATTCTCAAATCCCTGATTTAGTCTTGTTTTTATGCAAAGTTTTCATATTACTAATTAGGATGAAATTTCTAATGATTTGTGATGATTATTGACATGTTTTAGAATAAGTCATAGTCAATTGTGCATTGATGTTTAATTTAAGGAATACTAGAGAATCAAGCATGATAAGTCTGCTTTTTAGGAATTAAAATTGTTGCTAGGTTGTTGACCTAAATTTGAATTCTACCTTGAAATTTGAAATTCATAAGGATGATGTCAAAACACCCATAATTTTTGTGAGTATTTGAACCTTATAGAGCATATATTCTTTTTCGTGCTCATTCTTTGATTATGAGTGTGTCAACTATGAAATGTTATTCTAAAACTTGCCTCATTTATAAATGTCGAGACCACAGTTATGATTTGATATATAGAGATGATAAAGGCACCTAGGTTTTAACCCACTAATTCCATTAAATAGCCTACCCTTACAATTAACCCCTAGTGAACCCGTTTGATCCTAACAAACCTTTTTTATTGACTCACCCACTAATATTAACCCACAACCATTGTATTTTTTCTCACCCTTTCTTTTGACTACCCCTTAATTGAGACTTGATTTGATCAGTTACCGAAGTTTATTTTTCTGATAGTTAAATTTTTCTTGTATTTATTTAGTTTGTTCTTAAAAAAAAATTATAAAAAAAATCAAAATATATAATATTAAGTAGTATGAAAAGAGACCTTTCACAATCAAAGTTTATTTTCAAAGGAAAAAGCTCGTATTAATATGATTAATACCTTTCAGTCAACAAAGTTTTAGTAAAGTTTTAGGTAGGTACTTGTCAATTCAATCTCGATTCTAACCCTCTAATTTCAGCTTGTGACCACACCTTTTACCCTAGCCCCGTTACAACCCGAACAAAGACCTTTTGATCTATTTGTCATCTCATATTACAGTGGTGGAGATTTGATTTTCAAGCAAGCCTATGGGATTAACTTTTCATGTTTGACTTATGAGCGATCTTTTTCTGAACCTTAAACACTTTTGAGTGATTTGAATGAATCCTAAGTGAGGATATCAATCGTTGTCAGTTTTGAATTGAAAAGCTAGTTATTTAAAAGAGGGAAGACACCTATGTTTTTGAGGTACAAAATTATGACTTATCTCGTTTGAATCTTTAGGACGCTTTGAATCAAATTATCCATGTAACACCCCAAACCCGGTCAAAACGCTACGACCGAATCTGGCATGTCATAGGGAAGAAAACATTTTTGAAAATCGAGTTACCATCTTGAGTTGGAAAAAAACCTTTGCTTCATAAAACAGAGTTTGAATTGATTGGCCGATTGAAAACAATTTTAAGTCTTAGTTTGAAAAGTTGAGTTGCTTTGTTATTAATACTCGATTGTTAATTACCCGATTGTAAAAATCTTGAAAATCCTGTAATTCTTTAAGTTTTGGAAATCGTCCATTTGAAGTAGTTTATTAGGCATGCCTTAGTGATCAAAACAAAATAAAAGAAAATTAACGAAATAAATAAAACCCAGTTAACGTTTAGATGGCCTTATTACATTACCAAAATCTAACTTAAAGTAAAATAAATGATAAACCGTAAATATAACATATTTTAATCCCGCATTTATTATGCTTTTTGAAGATTTAAGCCTCGTTTTATATAAAAAGGGGCTTTTAATCCTTTCTTTTCATGTCTTATACCCAGGAAAGCACCCGAGGATGAAAAGAACACAAAACGGGCCTAAAATGAAGTAAATGGGCCTTTCCATGAAATCGACACGGCATGGGCCAAGGACCACACAGCCGTGTCTCGACGAACACCTGGAGCACGGCCTCATCACCACCGCACACGGCCGTGCCAAAGCAGAAATCTGAACACGGCCAGGTCTCGGTTTGCAAGGGCGTGTGACATGGCCGTGCCTCTGTCGTTGGAAAGAGCAATTTCAGTCGGAAAAGGATACTTAGGGAGAAAGAATCGCATTCCAAGAGCCTATAAATACACCCCAAGTACCACTTTGAAGGGGGAGCGAAAGCTAGGCCAAGAAGCCAAGCCGAGAAGGTTAGAGTTAGGGAATAACGCAAGGATAACCAGTTGATTCATCACCAAGAAGCCGGAGTTATACTCAAGACGGCGGAATTCTCCTTTAATCCCGTCAGGGAGTTTTAAGATTTTTCTTACGTTTTGTTTTATCTTTTCTCTTGTGATGTTTTATTTTTCCATTATGAACTAAACCCCTCAGATACCTGAAGGGGGATGAAACTTAGACAGATTTTATTATTTGATTTTTAAGTTATATGATAAATTACTTAGTTTGTTCTTAATTATGTTTCTTAATCCAAATCTAATGTGCTTAGGTAGAGGAGGAATAGACCCTGCCTAAGAGTAAATCTAACATAATTAAGCGGAGTTGATCGGGTGCCTAGAGATAGGGTTACGAGATTTTACCGAATTAGGGTGAAACCTAATATGGGAATCCATTAATCGATTTACTGCTTTCCTAGGGGGTTATTATAAGCGAACGAGAGTTCCACTAATTAACCTAGGATTAGACGTTATTCACCTCGAAAGAGGGTTTAGCATAGGTTAGGGAGTCTTACGGATCAAGCTAAGTAAAGAAATCATATAATTTAGAGTTAGATAATAAAGTGAGGTGTAGGTGGATTCTTCCCGAGGGTATCATCAAAATCAATTGAGTCTTTTCCAAGTTATCTCCAAATTCGTCTTTTTGTCTTTGTTTTTTTAGTTTATTTGTTGTTAATTTAGTTTAAAAGCAACCTTCATCTTATTTATGCTAAATAGTAAAAAGAAAGTAAGTATTAGTACTTTTAGTTTCTTTGGGTTCGACATTCGGTCTTGCCTAATCTATACTACTGTTCGATAGGTACACTTGCCTTAATATCGTTGTAAGAGTTAGTCTTCAGGTTTGATCATTCTTTTATAAATATTTAAAACTTTGATTTCACAGCGATCAAGTTTTTGGCGCCGTTGCCGGGGAACTAAAATTTTAAGAAAGCTCTATTTTTATTACTTTAGCCATTACTTTATTTGCAAATTATTTCTTTTGTTTTCTTAGGTTAAATTTTAATTTTTATTTTATTTCTTTCTCTTTTCTAGGTACTTCTAGTTTATGACTAGAAGGAATTTGAGAGGAAGAAAACAGAAAGAGAGGATTACACAAGCGAGCCCTAGGTTACACAGAAAGAGAGGAAGAAAACAGATCCAATCCTACTGAAGGGATGGACGAAAACAACCCACCACTACGCGTTGTGGGAGAACAAAATGCTCTACGTACAATGTTTGATTATGCGAAACCGCATTTAACAGGAGCAGAATCTAGTATTGTTAGGCCTGCTGTAACTGCTAACAATTTTGAATTAAAGCCTAACACAATATAAATGATTCAACAGTTTGTTCAATTTGATGGTTTGCAGGACGAAGACCCAAACATGCATATAGCTAACTTTTTGGAGTTCTGTGGTACCTTCAGAATAAATGGCGTTTCTGATGATGCCATTCATCATCGATTATTCCCTTTTTCATTAAGGAATAAAGCCAAACAGTGGTTAAACTCGTTACAACGAGGGTCGATCACTACATGGGATCAAATGGCCGAAAAATTTTTGATGAAATATTTTCCATCAACCAAAACGGCCAAATTACGTAATGATATCTCTTCCTTTGTGCAGATGGATTTAGAGACACTATACGACGCATGGGAGAGGCTCAAGGATCTCTTGAGGAGGTGCCCACACCATGGTTTGCCACTATGGCTACAAGTCCAAACCTTTTACAACGGAGTAAACCCCTCAACGAGGCAACTGATAGATTCAGCTGCCGGTGGAATGCTAAACAATAAAACTCCTGAAACAGCCTACGAATTCATTGAAGAGATGTCGTTAAACAACTATCAATGGCAAGCTTCGATGACCAAGCCGACAAAATCGACAGGAGTTTTCAACATCGACACCATGACCATGCTATCAACGCAGCTAGAGATGATGAATAAAAAGCTCGATAGTTTGTGTTCTTCACAAATACATCAGTCATGCAGTGCGACGCTAGTGGAACTGTGGCGAATCCTGAGTACCCACCCTACCAACCAGGAGCAGAAAATGAACAGATGAGCTATATAAGTAATAGTTTCCAATCTAACAATAATCCTTATAGGAACACTTACAATCCAGGTTGGAGGAATCACCCAAATTTTTCGTGGAGAGGACAAGGCAATCAAGGAAATCAAAGGCAACAACCCTCCCAAAACTTCCGAAATCAGCCTTATCCACAAGACAAGAAGCCATCCCTCGAGGAACGTGTCCAAGAAGCCGACAGAACAATCAAAAGCAATGAAAGCTGAATGGAAGAACTTACTAAGTCAAGGAAGTAAGCAAAGCCGTTGAACAACTTGTAAAGTCAATGTCAGAACGACCGCAAGGACGCCTACCTAGTAACACTGAAATTAATCCTAAGGAGCAAATTCAAGCCATCACACTTCAGGATAGCAAGGAGTTAGACACACCCAATCCAACTCCAGGAAGTGAGGTAGATGAAGGTACAACAGAGGTAGTATAAGAAAAGCCAAAACCGGTAATCAAGGAGTACAAACCTCGCATACCTTATCCCGCAGCATTACAAAAAGATGATTCGGAGAAGCAGTTCGGTAAGTTTCTTAAACTTTTAAAGAAATTACAATTAACTTACCGCTTCTTGAAGCTCTTTTTCAGATGCCAGACTCTAGGAAATTTTTAAGACAGCTCTTGACCAACAAACGCAGAATAGATGAAGAGCACCACGTGGAACTAAATGCAACATGCTCAGCAATGTTACAAAATAGACTACCACAGAAGCAAAAAGATCCAGGGAGTTTTACAATTCCATGTTTAATTTGTAGTTTAAATATTGATAATGCGTTAGCTAATTTAGGGGCAAGCATAAATGTTATGCCTTATACATTGTTTAAGCGACTAGGTCTAGGGAAACCAAAACAAACGAAGATGAGTATTCAATTAGCGGATAAAACTGTAAGAATCCCTAGGGGCATTATTGAAGATGTTCTCATAAAAATTGATAAATTTGTGTTCTCAGTAGATTTTGTTGTTTTAGACATGGATGAGGATAATTCAATCCCCTTAATTTTAGGAAGACCCTTTCTAGCAACTGCCAAGACCAAAATTGACGTTGCCATAGGTGAGCTCATACTTTGTGTAGGTGATGATTCAATTAGTCTTCAAGCCCTCGATTCAGCTAAGTCGTCAAGAAATCAAGGTGAGCAAGAAAATTCATTCGATGATCACTTAATTTCACCTTCTTTTCAGGAACCTCCAAAAAAGAGAACAGTCGAACCAGCTCCTCAGTTCAGCACCAACAAAGAAATAACTTACGGAGAACAAAGGACCCAAATCGATGACTTAGATGAGTGGAAAACACATTTCAAGGAAAAACTAGGGTTACACAAGGAAGAACAGGAAACACAAGTCAATGCAGAGCCGGCTCCACACAATGTAGAACCAGAGGAACCACCACAAGAACTTGTGGGGACATCAAATCACTATAAAATAAGAGACAAGGGCCTGTTAGATAAAGACGAGCCTCACATAACCACAATAAACCCGAAAGAAAAGAGAGAAATTCTTCTTGAGGTACACAATATCTTCCCACAAGGAATAGTCGAGGTAAGCAATCCAACATTTGGGACTTTTAAGGTAAACACTTCTCGACTCCAATTTTGTCATAAAATTGAAAATATAGACATAAGGGAGGATGTTCAAACTTTCAAACCTCCCTAAAAAAATTGTCAAATATGAGGACAGTCTAGCTTAAGACTATAAACGAGCGCTTCTCGAAAGGCAACCCGAGTACTAACCGCATTTCTTTTTGCATTCTTTTATATTATTTTCTTTATTATTTTTTCTTTTCCTTTTTCAACTAACCTAAAAGTGCAGAATCCCAGACCACACGGCCGTGTCCGTGGCCGTGTTGACCACCAAAACTGCCACACTGACAGGGCAGAGGCCGTGTAGTCAGCCCAACCACCACAACCGACGTTACAGATCCAACCACTCTTGACACGGGTACAGACAGACATGGCACGGCCGTGGCACCAACCATGTAAGGCTACTAACTTCCATACCACGGCCAGAACACGCCCAGGCAACATAATCGTGTGAAATTCCTGAAGTTACTGACTTATTAAGCACGGGTAGGACACACCCGTGCTGACGACCGTGCCAACAGAAACACATCACGAGCATGGGTGTGGAAGGATCAACCACGGGCATAGGGTGATAACACCCTCTAGAACATGGCCGTGTGAGGAGGCCGTGTAATTCGACACACCTTTGGACCACGACTGTGGGAGAGCAGAATAATTGAGCATCTATTTAAACCCCTCACCCCTTTCCTTTTCCCCCATCTGATTTCATCCCTATTTCCCTTGCTTTTCACTCTCCTCCATCTCAGATTCTCCACTTACTAAGGCTCTAGATCCTTGAGCAAGCCAACACCATGCCAAAGAAGCGTAAAAAGGCCACATTCTGTAAGGAAGAATGATCAACATGAGTTTATGCTGGCAGCTTCGTTCCAACACTAAGCCAAGGGTCTATGAGACCAATTAGTTTTTATTTTTTCTTTCTCTTTTGCTTCAATTTCCTGCTCTTCTCCTTTATTTTCCTTTTCTAAACTTTTGCACTGCTATTGTTGTTTAATTTTATTTTAGTTTCTTAGTTTCAGGTTTGAAAGGCTGCTAGGGAATCACGCCACTTCCGCCTCCTCCACCACATCCCCAACCTGAGCGTTGATTCCCACCTTGCGAACCATCCGTCAATAAGGACTCCTCAGTCCATTTATCTTTAAATTTTGTTTTGTTTACATTTTTGTTTCCTCTTTCTTTATTTTGCTTTTATTTAATTATATATTTAGTTTCTTTTATTTAGGTCTTAATAAATCCTGGCTACTCCTCAACACACCACTATACCGACGCCTTCGCCGCAGTGGCCACCATCCTCCGCGAGCAACGTCCGTACCTCAGGGAGTAATCTTTACCCTTCTCTTTTGATTTGTCCCGTAAAAGTCATTATCAATCTTTGTACATTGAGGGCAATGTACATCTTAAGTGAGGGGGTAAATAATTATACCCAACTTTTTTCATCATTCTCAAATCCCTGAGGGTAAAAACGGAATATAGGTGCCTAACTTTCTTCATTATTCTCAAATCCCTGATTTAGTCTTGTACTTAAAGCAAAGTTGTCATATCACTAATTAGGATGAAATTTTTAATGATTTATGATTTTCATTGATATGTTTTTGAATAAATCATAGTTAATTGTACATTGTTGTTTAATTTAAGGAATACTAGAGAATCAAGCATGATAAGTCTGTTTTTTAGGCATTAAAATTGTTGCCAGGTTGTTGACCTGAAATTAAATTCTACTTTGAAATTTGAAATTTATAAGGATGATGTCAAAACACTCGTAATTTTTGGTGAGTATTTGAACCTTATAGAGCATATATTCTTTTTCGTGCTTAGTCTTTGATTATGAGTGTGTCAACTATGAACTGTTATTCTAGAACTTGCTTCGTTTATACATGTCGAGACCATAGTTATGATTTGATATATAGAGATGCTAAAGGAACCTAGGTCTTAACCCACTAATTCCACTAAATAGCTTACCTTAACAATTAACCCCTAGTGAACCCCTTTGATCCTAACAAACCCTTTTTATTGACTCACCCACTAATATTAACTCTCAACCTCTGTATTTGTTATTACCCTTGACTACCCTTTAATTGAGTTTTGATTTGATCAGTTACCGAAATTTATTATTCGTAACTTAGTTTATTCTTAAAAAAAAATTCAAGTTTTTCAATATTAGTAGTATGAAAAGTGAGCTTACGCAATCAAAGTCTATTTCCCAAAAGAAAAGCTCGTATTAGTAAGTTTATTACTTCTTCAGTTGATTGGAATTTTAGAAAAAATTTTAGGATAGGTACTTGTCAAGTCAATCTCGATTCTAACCCTCTAATTTCAGCTTGTAACCACACCTTTCACCCTAGCCCCGTTACAACCTGAAGAAAGACTTTTTGATCTATTTATCATCTCATATTACAGTGGTGGAGATTTGATTTTCAAGCAAGCCTATGGGATTAACTTTTCAGGTTCGACTTCTGAGTAATCTTCTTCTAAACCATAAACACTTCTGAGTGATTTGAGTGAAGCCTAAGAGAGGATATCAATCCTTTTCAGTTTTAAATTGAAAAGGTAGTTATTTAAAGGAAGGAAAACACCTATGTTTTCGAGGTATAAACTTATGACTTATCTTATTTGAATTTTCAGGACACTTTGAATTAAATTATCAATGTATGAATTATCTGTGAATTAGAATAAGACATTGTCAATAAGAATTACGAATCGTGGAAAGTTCATTTTAATTGTAAGTTGAGAATTTTGCTTGAGGACAAGCAAAAGTTTAAGTGCAGGGGTATTTGATAAACCGTAAATATAACATATTTTAGTCCCACATTTATTACGCTTTTTGAAGATTTAAGCCTCATTTTATATAAAATGGTGCTTTTAATCCTTTCTTTTCATGTCTTATACCCAGGAAAGCACCCGAAGATGAAAAGAACACAAAACGGGCCTAAAATGAAGTAAATGGGCCTTTCTACAAAATCGACACGGCCTGGGCCAAGGACCACATGGCCGTGTCTCGACGAACACCTGGAGCACGGCCTCATCACCACCACACACGGTCGTGCCAAAGAAGAAATCCAAACACGGCCAGGTCTCGATTTGTACGGGCGTGTGATATGGCCATGCCTCTGTCGCTGGAAAGAGCAATTTCAGTCGAAAAAGGATACTTAGTGAGAAAGAATCGCATCCCAAGAGCCTATAAACACACCCCAAGTACCACCTTGAAGGGAGAGCGAAAGCTAGGCCAAGGAGCCAAGCCGAGAAGGTCAGAGTTAGGGAATAACGCAAGGATAGCCAGTTGATTCATCACCAAGAAGCTGGAGTTATACTCAAGATGGCGGAATTCTCCTTCAATCCCGTCAGGGAGTTTTAGGATTTTTCTTATATTTTATTTTATCTTTTCTCTTGTGATGTTTTATTTTTCCATTATGAACTAAACCCCTCAGATACTTGAAGGTGGATGAAACCTAGACAGATTTTATTATTTGATTTTTAAGTTATATGATAAATTACTTAGTTTGTTCTTAATTATGTTTCTTAATCCAAATCTAATGTGCTTAGGTAGAGGAGGAATAGACCCTGCCTAAGAGTAGATCTAACATAATTAAGTGGAGTTGATCGGGCGCCTAGAGATAGGGTTACAAGATTTTGCCAGATTTGGGTGAAACCTAATATGGGAATCCATTGATCGATTTACTGCTTTCCTAGGGGGTTATTATAAGCAAACGAGAGTTCCACTAATTAACCTAGGATTAGACGTTATTCACCTCGAGAGAGGGTTTAACATAGGTTAGGGAGTCTCACGGATCAAGCTAAGTAAAGAAATCATATAATTTAGAGTTAGATAATAAAATGAGGTCTAGGTGGATTCTTCCCGAGGGTATCATCAAAATCAACTGAGTCTTTTCCAAGTTATCTCCAAATTCGTCTTTTTGTCTTTGTTTCTTTAGTTTAGTTGTCGTCAGTTTTGTTTAAAAGCAACCTTCACTCTATTTTTAGGTTAAATAATAAAAAGAAAATGAGTATTAATACTTTTAGTTCCTTCGGGTTTGACATCCGGTCTTGCCTAAGCTATACTACTATTTGATAGGCACACTTGCCTTAATATCATTATCAGAGTTAGTCTTCAGGTTTGATCATTCTTTTATAAATATTTAAAACTCTGATTTCACAGCGATCAATAAATCCGAAAAAAATAAAAACCAAAATATCATGCATGGCCACCTCGAGTCCACCTTGGCTCCTTATCCGTGATCTAAGGATTACCTGTAAAAATTAGCGGAAGGGGTGAGTCACCGAGACTCAGTGTGTAAATCCCCGTCCAAAAGATTTTAGGCCCTCACACAGATTCATATGCAAAGTATGTATGCCATGCGACCCAACCAACCTAGATATCCATCTGTATCTCCTGTGTCTACCCAACATTTGTGGCACCTAGCCACTGGTGGTACCTAACCACTGGTGGTTCCAAATCACTGGTGACAAAAGTCACAATTAATAACATGTGGGGCCAACCCACTTGTGGTACTTAACCACTGGTGACAATCCCTTATATCGATATGTGGGGCCAACCCACTGTGGTACCAAACTACTTGGACGAGTCATAGAAATAAAATATATATGCGGTACCTAACCACTGGTGGTTCCAAACCACTGAGACTTAGTTACAGAATAATGATATGTGGGGCTAACCCACTTGTGGTACCTAACCACTGGTGACAGTCTGAAAGATCATATTTCCTCCCTCTTCTCATCATATCCCATTTTCATGTACATGCTTTACATTATGATATGATCATGCTTAACGATTAATTAACATGGCACATTCAAGTTTTCATATATGCATTTATTGATAGCAAAACATAATAGACTTACCCGGTGTCCTCGCTTTTACCCACAAGGGTATTTTAGTGACCAAAAATGTCACTTTAGCTTTCAAACATACTAGCAACTAACAAACTAACATATGATGAAACATCCCAAACCCGGCCCACGAGCTTTGACCGGATCTGGTATGTTCCTCAAGAAAACCGGTTTCAAATTCTTTTGTTACTTAGAGAAAACTTGTGCGATTAAAAAAAATATTGTTTGGGTTGGGCTTGTGTTGAAATAGACTCGATTTTATTTTTGGAAACCCCTTTTTAATATTAAGTGATAAAACAATTAGGATTTAGTTTAAAGAAATTTTTACTTAAACTTTAATAAATAAGGTTCCTAAACATAATAAATAATAATAGAATTAAAGAAAACCAACTATGGCCTTGTGGCCTTATTACATCAAATAATTCCCCAAACTTTAAGTTTAAGTACTTGATAAAAATAAAAATCCATATTAATTAAATTCCTTCTTGCTGTGCATGGCCATCCCTAAGCTCACGAGCCCGGTCCATTACTTGATTGTCACCAAAATAGTCCTCCAAGCGGGGTGAGTCAAACAGACTCAATGTGCACACGACACTAAATCATAATAGAATTAGGCATACAAGAGTTACACATTCAGAACAATGAATACAAGTTATGATGCATTCCCAAACCCAAACCTAATTGTCCATCCGCTTACACCCCGTACTGCGCCACACACACCGTGGGACTACTAAGTCGACCCTCCTTCCGCTACACACCAAATTGCGGTCTTAGGTCACCGCATTCGTGGTCTTAGGTCACCACGTTTAGATTATCGTGGTCTTAGGTCACCACTTTCGGACATCGTGGTCTTAGGTCACCACTTTTCGATATATCACGCCTTAGGTCACCGTGTTCGTGGTCTTAGGTCACCACATTCACTTCCCTTTCAAAATAAAACCCATATGCCCCATATAATAATAATATGCATAAATATGCGTAGTTCACATTCTTATTCTTATTCCCATGTTATAACTAACATATTTCATAATCCTAGTAGGAGTAGGAAACGTACCTGAGTACTTAGTACCATCACATGATACCTTAGCCACTTTCATATTCTTAATGTCACATATTTTCATTAAACATGCCATAAAACGTATTATGAAGTAGTGTGGGGTACACACCTGATTCGCTTAAAATTTCCTTGAGATCCCGAAAAGCTTGATCTAATGCTTAGATCCTTAATCCCTACATTGATTTATCACTTATTACCTTAATAAAAAGCCATTCGGCCAAAATTCCAAATCCTAGTAGGATTAGTATTCTTACCTTGTTGCCGATTGGAACACCAACAAATCCCGAAACTATTCCTTGTTTCTCTAGGAATGTCGAAATCCCTAAAACCTTATGTTAGACTTAATCTTAATCATCGAAACATAAATCAAGGCCTTTGGCCGAATATTCACATGTCTTACCTTAATCTTAGAAATCCCAAATACTCCTTCTTTTGGTCAACTACTCTGATAATCCCGAAAGATCCTTCCATATTCGTCAACCATAATATGTATGGGGTTAGATTATCTCTCGGCTAATCTAAAAGAAAAGAATGGAAATCAAACTTGTTCTTACCTTTGAAGAAATCAATAGCACCTATGCTTGAAGCCCTTCCAAGATTCGGCTTTTGAATGGATTGGTAAGAAGAAATAGGAAGAAAAGAAAACTTGAGAATTTTGACAATGGTGGACTATAGATTCGGCTTGACAAAAGAAAAAGAGAAAAGAAGAGAGGAAAGCACTAGGATTTCGGCAGAGAGAAGAGGAGGAAGAAAAATTGATGAGTAGCCCTCCTTCCTTCCTTTAATAGCCGAAATTATCATCTAAGGAATCCCTTACTTGGCCACCACTCATCTTTATCTGATAGCTTTATCTCTTTAATTTAAAATAATTAGAGAATAATCCTTTATTATCCCTTGAAAATAATCCAATTAAAAATCCCTTATTTATCACCTTATTAATCGAATATTAAAGAGAATAAAACTCCTCCTTTCTAGAAGGCTTGTGCCGTCCACCTCAGAGCTTCTGGAAGCAAAATAAAACTTCTTTTATTTGCTTCCCAAGTGACTCGAACTCAAGCCCAACACCTTGCATGTGGCGCCATTTCCATAGGCCCTAAGTGACATCTTCGGCCACTTTTCCAAGCCTGTTTGTGTGTCAAATTTCACATACTTTTTCTTTTAAGGCCACCTTGCCTTAATTTCCTCTTTTAAACTTTAAAACTCGACATTTCTAAGTCATTTCTAACTTTTCAAAAATTTTCGTTCGGCTCTGTAAACTTGACATTTCCTTACATTTCCAAGTTTCCAGAAATGTTCACTTTCCTCTTTTGAATCATTTCTAAATCATGTCTATACATTTTCAGGTTTCCAAAAATGTTCATTTCCAAATCATTTTCATTCATTTCCGGGTTTCCAAAATTGTTCAAAATTTATTCTTAATACCTAAAACATGTCACTTCGTACAATTAAACCGAAAATGCATAGGCCCTTTTCAGGATGTTACAGTTCTACCCCCTTAAAATAATTTCGTCCTCGAAATTACTTACTAACGAACAATCGTACGGTCTAACTCACCCCACTACGCTATTGTCGCGCACTCGATCTTAAAGAATCATCATACTTTCTAGGCACATTCTCTAGGTTCACATCCAAAGTTTCAAAACAGTTCACTTGTAACACAAGAATGAACTATCTCTAAAACAATAAATAGTACTCCAAAACAGGGAACTTAACCGCTATCATATCCTTGGTTGTCTCACATCCAACCTTCAAAGACTTCTCTACGGGTGTTCCATGACCATTTCCTCAATGGTTTAAACCATAAACCTTCGTTGCCTGAGGGCAATTCTTAACCGAATGAGCCTTAAACTTACATCTAAAACATTCCCAATCTCGGTTCCAACACTCGTCAACATGATACCTTCCATACTGAGCACACGGACGGTCTGGATTTTTAGTAGTTAGCTTAAAAACACGAGCAAAATTCTCAACCTTCGGTCTTTTTTGAAGACTCTTAGACGATTCTGACGGTCCAAGACTCCTCTTATCCCGTCTACGATGACCACGTCCCCTAGAACTCATTTTCTAATGTCGCGATTTAATCTGATTTAAGAGTTTTATACATTAGTACTTTTGTTTCACTGATTAACCGCGAACAGTTTTATGAAAAGAGATGTTTAAAAGTGGTTCTTTCGATCAAACAAAGTTCTCAGCTCAAGTTCACTATTCAGAAAGTCACGTTCACATTCATCAACCAATTATGAACTTTCGTTTATTCAGAGAAACGTTGTAGTTTTCATTGTCGTTGTTTCTCCACTACCTAGGAGTATTTTCGTAATTTTATCCTACAGGGGTATTTTCGTAATTTTTTCAAAAGAAAAAGTTCCCTGATGATTCTGTCATAAAGTATTTTGGAATTTTTAAATTCCCGGGGTATTTTGGAAAATTTGAAATTCGAGGGTATCTCGGTAATTTTGAATCTCAGGGGTATTTTGGTAATAAACCAGGGTAAATTTGTAAAATTTAACAAATCAGGGATATTTCAAAAGTTTCAAAACTTTGAGGGTTCTTTTTGAGAATTGTACTTTCGAAAACAGTGATGTTGCAAAAATTTTGGAAATCAGGGTTATTTTTGGTAATTTTGTACGTCAGGGGCGATTTCGTAATTTTCCAAAATCAAGATATTTTGATAATTTGCAAATTAGGGTTTTTGAACATTTATAAAGTAATGAAATCTTGATAAAAACTGTGGGTATTTTGGAAATTTCATAAACCAAGGGCATTTTTTGTAATTTTACCACTAGGGGTATTTTTGTAATTTTATAAATCGAAAATTTTTCGGAAAAATTTTGTAAAAATAGTTCTCACTAATTAAAAGGGTAATTTTAAAAGTTTTAAAACTAGGGTTTTTTATAAAAATACGGCTAGTTCCCTTTCGGGTTTTAGTTATTAAGTTTAGCCAATGAATAAGTCCTTATGGTTAGAGTGAACCGTAGCTACGCACTGTAGTATTCTGCGAAGAGGAGGTGAGTCACTAGGACCTGCAAGTACTGTGCTCTTCCCGATCCAATCCTAGACATGCGCACCATGGTTGCCACACCCTAACTCTCGCGACTTAGCCATAGGGTTGTTTAATTAGGCACTTAAGTCTTATGTAAGTGTTGGGGAAAACTAATCCTAGGGTTCAAGTACTTATCATGCTAATCTACGTTCCATTCCATTTCTACCCTTTTACAGATCATTTAATAAATCACACAAATGGATAGAAGTACTTACCTGGTGGACTGCGGGTCGGAGACTTAGGTGCCATGCCAGAAAATCTGCTCATCTTCAAAAATACTTTCATAAAACTCATTTGGGCTCGATTTGAAAACATTTTGGGCCTTAAACCCCTAGGCCGAGGGTTTGAAACTGAGCTCTGATACCGAACTGAAACTCCCCAAACCCGGCCCACGAGCTTTGACCGGATCTGGTATGTTCCTCATGAAAACCGGTTTCAAATTCTTTTGTTACTTAGAGAAAACTTGTGCGATTAAAAAAAATATTGTTTGGGTTGGGCTTGTGTTGAAACAGACTCGATTTTATTTTTGGAAACCCCTTTTTAATATTAAGTGATAAAACAATTAGGATTTAGTTTAAAGAAATGTTTACTTAAACTTTAATAAATAAGGTTCCTAAACATAATAAATAATAATAATAGAATTAAAGAAAACCAACTATGGCCTTGTGGCCTTATTACATCAAAGAAAAGAATGGAAATCAAACTTGTTCTTACCTTTGAAGAAATCAATAGCACCTATGCTGAAGCCCTTCCAAGATTCGGCTTTTGAATGGATTGGTAAGAAGAAATAGGAAGAAAAGAAAACTTGAGAATTTTGACAATGGTGGACTATAGATTCGGCTTGACAAAAGAAAAAGAGAAGAGAAGAGAGGAGAGCACTAGGATTTCGGCAGAGAGAAGAGGAGGAAGAAAAATTGATGAGTAGCCCTCCTTCCTTCCTTTATTAGCCGAAATTATCATCTAAGGAATCCCTTACTTGGCCACCACTCATCTTTATCTGATAGCTTTATCTCTTTAATTTAAAATAATTAGAGAATAATCCTTTATTATCCCTTGAAAATAATCCAATTAAAAATCCCTTATTTATCACCTTATTAATCGAATATTAAAGAGAATAAAACTCCTCCTTTCTAGAAGGCTTGTGCCGTCCACCTCAGAGCTTCTGGAAGCAAAATAAAACTTCTTTTATTTGCTTCCCAAGTGACTCGAACTCAGGCCCAACACCTTGCATGTGGCGCCATTTCCATAGGCCCTAAGTGACATCTTCGGCCACTTTTCCAAGCCTGTTTGTGTGTCAAATTTCACATACTTTTTCTTTTAAGGCCACCTTGCCTTAATTTCCTCTTTTAAACTTTAAAACTCGACATTTCTAAGTCATTTCTAAGTTTCCAAAAATTTTCGTTCGGCTCTGTAAACTTGACATTTCCTTACATTTCCAAGTTTCCAGAAATGTTCACTTTCCTCTTTTGAATCATTTCTAAATCATGTCCATACATTTTCAGGTTTCCAAAAAAGTTCATTTCCAAATCATTTTCATTCATTTTCGGGTTTCCAAAAATGTTCAAAATTTATTCTTAATACCTAAAAGATATCACTTCGTACAATTAAACTGAAAATGCATAGGCCCTTTTCAGGATGTTACATATGAAGTGTGCGGGAGTTACACACCTGATAACACGTAATATCATGCTCTCTACGTCGACACTATCACTAATCGAAACCACTGCTATCTGCCTATGGTTCTGCTCAGAAGCCGGCTCACAACCCCGGTGGCCAATCCCTAATCGCTGACACTGCTCGCTTCTTAAACCTAGGGGCTGGGTTTACGGGTCCAACCCCCTCCTTAGAATCGCTGGCATTTGAGTCCATGGAACAAATCTTGGTTAGAATACCTAGTTAACACAGATAGAGTAAGATATGAATAGATTTACACGCTTTAACTAAATAGATCTTCTTACCTAGATCGACAAAAGTTGAGGCTTGAGGCTTGGTCCACAAGCCAGACGAATCCCGAAAATCAGATAGAAAAGCCGAAAATAGAAATAAAGGTCTTCAAAGGTAGGCTTAGGAGTTTCGGCTTTTAGGGAAAAATGGAATAGGGAATGGGAGTTTGAGGTTTTGGTTTTGAGAGGACACAAATAGAAAAGGAGAAAGATGAGAAACAGGTTTCGGCTCTTAGGGAGATTGAGAGAAAACGCAAGAGAGAATGGCTAGGAGATTTGGCTTTGAAGAAAGAAAGTATGGGCAAAGGGTGTTCGGCTCTTGCAAGAAACTGGAGATGAGAAGAGAGTTAGAGAGTTTCGGCCCCAAGAAGAAATTGAGAGAAGAGAGAAAAACCAAAATGAAAGGAGGGTTCGACTTTGATGTTTTTAGCAAAGAAAATAAACAAAGATGATGAATAAAGAGTAATGTAGGTTTCGACCAAACACCAAAAAGTAAAAAAGAAGAAGAGGCTTAGGAGACAATTCAGTTTTGGGTACTTGAGAGAAAAGAAAGAATGCAAGCCAAGAGTATGGGAGTGTTTCGGTTTCAGCACAAAAGAAATAAGAGGAAAAATACCCTAGGTGCTCCCTAACTAGCCGAATATTCAACACCCCCAAAGGCTAACACCAACAATCAGCCACCCCCTAAGCTAACACCCAAAAACCGAATGCTCAACCCCACCTAATACCTTCAAAATTCGGCTAACACTTCACCACTCTTCAATCCCTTCTTTCTCTCCTTAGTTCCCTCTCCCCCACTCATTCAAACAAGTTTGAATGATTCAAACTCCTAAAATTCCTCTCCACCATCTATTCAAAACTTTTGACTCAATCCACTCTCCCCTTTTCAAGCATCCCAGCCGAACTCAAGCTCTGTTGCTCTTGACGCCAAAAAGAGTTCTCAAAATGAGAATACCGCGACTTGAACCTGCTCCCTCTAGCTCCCTTGTGGCGTCACTTCCTCAACCCTTAAGTGGTGTCTCCTTGCCACTTTGCTAAGGCACTTCTTTGTGTCATCCAACACAAACAATATCCCTTAAGGCCTAATTCAGCTAGCTTCCCCTTAAAGTGCTCAAAAAGTAAATTTTCAACAAGAGTCCGGCTTACCCCTAACTCATTCCTAGACCCCTAAAGTACCCTAAACTAGCATGTCAAACATAGTATTCACATACAAACACATAAAATGCAAAGGCCCTGATTTAGAATGTTACAGTTCTACCCCCTTAAAATAATTTCGGCCTCGAAATTAACTGATCAAAAGAGCTGAGGGTATTGCTGCCGGATAATATCCTCTGGCTCCCACGTGGCTTCTTCTGATCCATGATTCTGCCACAACACCTTCACCAAAGGAACCGATTTCCTACACAATACTTTGACATCCCAATCCAAGATCTATACTGGTTCCTCTTCGAAAGATAAGTCTGGGCTTACTTCAATTTCTTCTACTGGCACAACATGAGATGGATCCGAACAATAGCGTCTAAGCATAGAGACGTGAAATACATCATGGATCTGACTCAACTCTGAAGGTAACTCGAGCGGATAGGCTACTGGTCCCACACGCTTCAACACCCGATAAGGCCCGATAAACCTGGGGCTCAACTTGCCCTTCCAACCAAATCTTAGCACTTTCTTCCACGGCGACACCTTTAAGAAAACTTGGTCACCCACTGCAAATTCTATATCTTTCCACTTAAGATCAGCATAGGACTTCTGCCTGTCCGAAGCTTCCTTCAATCGAGTTCGAAGTAGCTTAACCTTATCTTCCATTTCAGCAACCAACTCTGGACGCAACAATTGACGCTCACCCAACTCTGTCCAACACGTAGGGGTACGACACATCTGCCCATATAACGCTTCATGCGGCACTATCTGAATACTCGTCTGATAGCTATTGTTATATGCAAATTTCGCCAACGGTAGGAATTCTTCCCAACTACCTCTGAAGTCTAACATACAACCCCTCAACATATCCTCCAGAACCTGAATTACCCTCTCCGACTGCCCATCAGACTGTGGATGAAACGCTGTACTAATATCCAACTTTGTACCCAAAGCCTGATGCAACGCCTTCCAAAATCTTGACGTAAATTTAGGGTCTCTGTCAGAAATGATCGACACTGGCACCCCATGCAACCTTACAATCTCCGCTATATATAATCTAGCCAACTTCTGAAGAGAGTAATCCACACGCACAGGTATAAAATGAGTAGACTTCGTCAATCGATCAATGATTACCCAAACCAAATCCTTCTTGGCAGGCGTAAGGGGTAACCCACTAACAAAGTCCATGGTGATCCTTTCCCACTTTCATTGCAGAATCTTCACCAGTTGCAACAATCCTGAGGCCAACTGATGTTCTGCCTTTACCTATTGACACGTCAAACACTTACCCACAAATTCAGTTACTTCTCGCTTTAGACCTGGTCACTAAAACTGCTCCCGTAAATCTCGGTACATCTTACTACCTCCCGGATACATAGCGTATGGACTGCTATGTGCTTCTTGAAGAATCTTCTGCCTTAACTCCACATCTTTTGGCATGCAAACCTTCCCCTGGAAACATAACACTCGATCACTGTTCAAGCTATACCCATCTAATCCACCATTCCACACTTGCAAACATCAAGCGCTAATTGTTTCTCTTTAACCTAATTCACCCATGTCAGCTTCACTTGCAATTCCACTATCAGACTTTCATCATCATACAGACTAAGGTGGGAAAACGTTGCTCTTAAGTCTGATACTACCTTACGGCTCAACGCGTCTGCCACCACGTTAGCCTTACCTGGATGGTACTCAATCGAGCAGTCATAATCCTTCAACAACTCGATCCACCTCCGCTACCTTAAATTCAACTCCTATTGGGTAAGGAGTATTTCAAACTCTTATGATCCGTGTAAACGATAGACTTCTCCCCATATAAGTAATGTCTCCAAATTTTCAGGGTGAAAACCACTGCAGCCAACTCCAGGTCATGCGTCAGATAATTTACTTCGTGAGGTCTCAATTGTCGAGAAGCATACGCCACTACTTTCCCCTCTTGCATCAGCACACACCCTAACCCTGTATGCGATGCATCACAATAGACAGTAAACTTTTTCCCTGCTTCAGGCTGAATCAATACCAGAGCTTCCGTCAAAATCCTCTTTAACTTCTCAAAACTTTCTTGTTGTTTGTCTGACCACAAAAACGGAACTCCTTTCCTTAGCAACTTGGTTAACGGTGTTGCAATCAAAGAAAACCCTTCCACAAACCTTCTGTAATACCCCGCTAAACCCAAAAAACTCCGAATCTCCGCCACAGACTTAGGTGGTTTCCAGTCTAACACAGCTTCAATCTTTCGAAGGTCAACTCTAATCCCCTCAGCTGACACCACATGACCCAAAAAAGTAACTTCCCTTAGCCAGAACTTGCACTTACTAAACTTCGCGAATAACTGCTTCTCCCTTAGAATTTGTAAAACCATATGAAGATGTGAATCATGCTCCTCCTCGGACTTCGAGTACACCATAATATCGTCTATAAACACTATGATGAACCGATCCAAATACAGTTGAAAAACCCGATTCATCATATCCATAAATACTGTTGGTGTGTTGGTCAATCCAAACGGCATCACCAATAATTCATAGTGACCATAGTGAGTACGAAACGCCGTCTTATGAATATTCACTTCTTTGACCTTAAGCTGGTGATACCCCGACCTCAGATCTATCTTGGAAAAGATTGATGCTCCCTTAAGTTGGTCGAACAGATCGTCTATCCTTGGCAACGGATACCTATTCTTAATCATTAACTTATTCAGCTGACGGTAATCAATACACATTCGCATCGATCCGTCCTTCTTCTTAACAAAAAGCATGGATGCTCCCCAAGGCGATACACTCGGCCAGATAAAACCCCGGTCTAACAACTCCTGAATCTGCACTTTCAGCTCCACTAACTCCTCCGACGCCATTTTATATGGGGCAATAGACACTAGCGCTATTTCGGTTAGAAGGTCAATACCAAACTCAACCTCACGATCTGGAGGCAATCTCAGAAGCTCTTCTGGGAAAACATCAGAAAATTCCTTTACCGTTCGGACATCCCACATAGTTGATTCCTTAACCTCTAAAGCACAAACATAAGCCACAAACGCTTTACATCTTTTTCTCACCATTTTCTCTGCCTTCAAAGCAGATACCACATTAGATAGGTAGTTCCTTCTCTCACCTATCACGTCCACTTCTTCACCCTCGAAAGTTCTCAACACCATGTGCTTGGCTGCACAGTCCAAACTTGCTTGATATTTCACTAGCCAATCCATACCTAAGATCAAATCGAACTCCCCAAATGGCAGTTCCATCAGATCAGCCGGAAACACTACCCCTTGAAGTTCTAGGGGTACATCCTTATACAGTATGTTCACTACTACAGAATGTCCTAGAGGGCTAACTACAGTCATCTCCCTAGAAGAAGTCTCATAGTCTAAGTTCAGAGTTCCCGCTATAGTACTAGCAACTTAAGAGTCCGTCAAACCAATATCAATCAAGGCAGTATAAGGCAACCCATAAATTAAGAATGTACCGGTTATGACGTCCGGTGCGTCGCCCACTCTCGACGCCTAGCTGCATAGACCAACCCAGGCTGTCTTGCATCTGTATTTCTAGCACCTCTGCTCGATGCTCCACGGCCCCGTCCGTTACCATTACCTCCTCTGGCTGGACCACGACCCCTCTACGGTTGCTGACCATCTCTTCTAAATTATGCACGTCCTTGACCCTCAGACTGTGTCCTAACTGGCCTCTGCAGACAATCCCTAATCTGATGATCCATCGACCCACACTCGAAGCACCCTATGCTACCTATCCAACACTCTCCCGAATGAAACTTCCCGCATTGAGCACACTGTGGTGGCCACTGAGCAACAGTAGGCTTCGCAGCTTGACTCGGTCTGCCTACTCTAGCCCTTTTCTGAAAACCCCCAGCAGACCCTGATGGCCCAAAACTCCTTTTATTCCTATTTCTGTCCTGATACTGTTTCTCGGACTGCTTCACCTCCTCAGCTATCTTGGCTTTTTCTACAAGGACAACAAATTCCCTCTCTCGCTGTGGAGCAATCAACACTCGCAGTTCATCTCTTAGCCCGTTCTCAAACCTAACACAGCGCTCATGGTTCGTAGCTACAACACCCCGGGCATAACAGCTTAATCGTAAAAATTCTGCCTCATACTCGGACATTGACTTACTCCCCTGAACCAGATTCAGAAATGCCTTATGCTGCGCATCCACATAACTAGACCCGACGTATTTCCTATGAAATGCCGCTTTGAAGAAATCCCAAGTGATATCATCAGCCATCGCACCATCCCTAACCATGAGCCATCACTGATAGGATTCGTCCCGAAGAAGAGACACGATCCCTTTCAACTTCTCCTCAGCCGTGAAGTCAAGATCACCCATTATGCGCTCAGTCGCCTCTAACCAGTATTCAGCTGTGTTAGGAGCTACACCAGAAACACCCCTAAACCCTTCCACTCCATTGGCTCCGAGTCGCTCAGACACAGATTTCTGAGCCCCCGTACCCACGCCTGCTCCAGCAACTCTCTCCAGGACCCGTAACACCGCCTGAGACACCGCATCATCTCCACCCGTTTGGTCCTGAAACTTTTGTTCCACTGCTGGCAGTGGCGGCACCTCATTCTCTGACCCATGGCCAGACCCTACTGGTTCCGATACAGTAATCCTACCCCTACCACGACCACATATGTTACGCCCACGTCCTCGAGTGCTCATGACTAACGTTTACGGCTTATTCTGATTTAGGAAAAAATTTATGAATTAGTATTTTCCACTGTTTATTATAGAACTGTCTTATGAGTATGTATTCAGAGTAATTTTTTTCACGAGTACGTACATTCCTATAGGCTTCAATCTCTAAGGTAAGGTTTTCTAATACTAATAATCCTATATCGATACAATCATATCACAAAACAATTAAATCATACAATCAATAATTAAAAAACTTACCATCGCAGATCGATACCGGAGACTCTGGTGCCATGCTTCCCAAAAACATGTATTTCATCAAAACCATTTTGCAAACCCTCTTTTGAAAAACAATTTGGTCCTTATACCCACAGCCAAGCTTTTGAACCAGGCTCTGATACCACAATTGTAACACCTCAAACCCAGTCAAAACGCTACGACCAAATCTGACATGTCACAGGGAAGAAAACATTTTTAAAAACTGAGTTACCGTCTTGAGTTGGAAAAAAAACCATTGACTTCATAAAAATAGAGTTTGAATTGAGTGGTCAGTTGAAAATAATTTTAAGTCTTAGTTTGAAAAGTTGAGTTGCTTTGTTATTAATACTCGATTGTTAATTACCCGATTGTAAAAATCCTGAAAATCTCGTAATTCTTTAAGTTTTGGAAATCGTCTGTTTGAAGTAGTTTATTAGGCATGCCTTAGCGATCAAAATAAAATAAAAGAAAATTAACGAAATAAATAAAACCCAGTTAACGTTTAGATAGCCTTAATACGTCACCAAAATCTAACTTAAAGTAAAATAAATTCGAAAAAAATAAAAACCAAAATATCATGCATGGCCACCTCGAGTCCACCTCGGCTCCTTATCCGCGATCTAAGGATTAACTGCAAAAATTAACGGAAGGGGTGAGTCATCGATACTTAGTGTGTAAATCCCCGTCCAAGAGATTTTAGGCCTTCACACAAATTCATATGCAAAGTATGTATGCCACGTGATCGCTGTAAAATCAGAGTTTTAAATATTTATAAAAGAATGATCAAACCTGGAGACTAACTCTGACAATGATGTTAAGGCAAGTGTACCTATTGGACAGTAGTATAGTAAGGCAAGACCGGATGTCAAACCCAAAGGAACTAAATTGACTAATACTCACTTTCTCTTTATTACTTAGCCTAAATAAGATAAAAGATTGGTTGTGGATGGTAGTAACGATAACTAGACTTAAAGAAACAAGGACAAGAAGACTAGATTGGGAATAACTTGGAAAAGACTCAGTTGATTTTTATGATACCCTCGGGAAGAATCCACCTAAACTTCACTTTATTACTTGACCTTAAATTATACGATCTCTTTTACTTAGTTTGATCCGTGAGACTCCCTAACCTATGCTAAACCCTCTCTCGAGGTGAATAACGTCTAATCCTAGGTTAATTAGTGGAACTCTCATTCGCTTAGAATAACCCCCTAGGAAAGCAGTAAATCAATCAATGGATTCCCATATTAGGTTTCACCCTAATCCGGTAAAATCTCGTAACCCTATCTCTAGGTGCCCGATCAACTCCACTTAATTATGTTGGATCTACTCTTAGGCAGGGTCTATTCCTCCTCCGTCTAAGCACATTCGATATTGATTAAGAAACATAATTAAGAACAAACTAAGTAATTTATCATATAACTTAAAAATCAAACAATAAACATCCGTCTAAGCTTCATCCCCCTTCAGGTATCTGAAGGGTTTAGTTCATGAAAGGAAAATAAAACATCACAAGAGAAAAGACAAAACAAAACATAAGAAAAATCCTAAAACTCCCTGTCAGGATTGAAGGAGAATTCCGCCGTCTTGAGTATAATTCTGGCTTCTTGGTGATGAATCGACTGGCTATCCTCGCGTTATTCCCTAACTCTGACCTTCTCGGCTTGGCTCATTTGCCTAGATTTTGACCCCCCTTCAAGTTGGTACTTGGGGTGTATTTATAGAATCTTGGAATGAGATTCTTTCTCCCTAAGTATCCTTTTCTGATTGAAATTACCCTTTCCAGCGTCAGAGGCACGGCTATGTCACACACCCGTGCAAATCGTGGCCTAACAGTGTTCGGATTTCTTTGATGGCACGGCCGTGTGTGGTGGTGGAGAGGCCGTGCTCCAGGTGTTCGTCGAGGCACGGCCGTATGGTCCTTGGTCCAGGCCGTGTCGATTTTCGTGGAAAGGCCGTTTTTCTTCATTTTAGGCCCTTTTTGCGTTCTTTTCGTTCTCGGGTGCCTTCCTGGTTATAAGACATGAAACGAAAGGGTTAAAAGCACCTTTTTTATATAAAACAAGGCTTAAAACTCTAAAAGGCATAATAAATGTGGGATTAAAATATGTTATATTCCTGGTTTATCAAATACCCCCACACTTAAGCTTTTGCTTGTCCTCAAGCAAAATTCTCATCTTACCATTAAAATGAACTTTTTCCACAATTCATAATTCTTATTGAGAATGTCTTATCCTAATTCACAGATAATTCATACATAGAGGATTCAATTCAAAGTGTCCTAAAGGTTCAAACGAGACAAGTCATGAGTTTTATATCTCGAAAATATAGGTGTTTTCCTTCCCTTAAACAGCTACCTTTTCAATCTAAAATCAACAAGGATTGATATCCTCGCTTAAGGTTCACTCAAATCACTCAGAAGTGTTTAAGGGATAGACAAGATCGCTCATACGTTAAACCTAAAAAGTTAATCCCATAGGCTTACTTGAAAATCAAATCTCCACCACTGTAATACGAGATGATAATTAGATCAAAAGGTCTTTGATCGAGTTGTAATGGGGTTAAGGTGAAAGGTGAGGTCACAGGCTGAAATTAGAAGGTTAGAATCGAGATTGACTTGATAAGTACCTATCCTAAAATTTTCCTAAAAATTGCATCAAACAAACTTTACTAATACGAGCTTTTTCTGGAGATTTTGCTTTTGATTGTGTAAGCTCTCTTTCTAAGCAAGAAATTGAATTTTTTTTAAGAACAAACTAAGTAATGCATATTTAGGTAGCTAATCAAATCAAAACTCGATTAAGGGTTAATCAAAAGAAAAGGGAAAACAAATACAAAGGGTCAGGGGTTAATTTTAGAGGTTAAGTCAACAAAAAGGGTTGTTAGGATCAAAGGGTTCACTAGGGGTTAATTTGTTAGGGTGAGCTATTTAGTGGAATTAGTGGGTTAAAACCTAAGTGCCTTTATCATCTCTATATATCAACTCGTAACTGTGGTCTCGATATGTAAAAATGAAGCAAGTTCTAGAATAACAGTTCATAGTTGACACACTCATAATCAAAGACTGAGCACGGAAAAGAATGTATGCTCTATAGGTTCAAATGCTCACAGAAAATTACGGGTGTTTTGATATCATTCTTATAAATTTTAAATTTCAGGTAGAGTTTAATTTTAGGTCAACAACCTAGCAACAATTTTATTGTCTTGAAAGATAGACTTATCATGCTTGATTCTCTAGTATTCTTTAAACTAATCGTCAATGTACAATTAACTATGACTTATTCAAAAACACAACAATAAAAATCATAAATCGGTTAAAATTTTATCCTAATTAGTAATATGACAATCTTACTTTTAAGAACAAGAGAACAAGATTTAATTAGGGTTTTTAGGATAATGAAGAAAGTTAGGCACTATGTTTTCCGTTTTTAACCTCAAGGATTTTGAGAATAATGAAAAAACGTTGGGCATAACTATTACCCCCTCACTTAAGATGTACATTGCCCTCAATGTGCAAAGTTTGATAAGAATTTTTATAGGACAAATTAAAAGAGAAGGGTAAAGATTACTCCCTGGGATACGGATGGTGCTTGCGGCGGGTGGTTCCTGCTGTGGCGAAGGCATCAGTATGAGAGTGGGTTGCGTGAGAGCCAGGATTTATTAAGACCTAAGAAAAAGAAACTAAACAGATAATTAAGTAAAAATAAAATAAAGAAAGAGGAAACAAAAATGTAAATGAAACAAAATTTAAAGATAAATGGGCTGAAGAGTCCTTATTTAGGGATGGTTCGCAAGGTGGGAATCATCGCTAGGGGGAATGATGTGGTGGAGAAGGCGGAAGTGGCATGATTTCCTAGCAGCCTTTCGAACCTAAAACTAAGAAACTAAAACAAAATCTTAATAAAATAGTAGTGCAAAAATCCAGAAAAGGAAAATAAAGGAGAAGAGCAGCAAATTAAAGAAAGAGAAAGAAAATATCAAAACTAAGTAGCCTCAAATATCCTTGGCTTGGTGTTGGAATGAAGCTACCGGCATGAACTCATAGTGATCGTTCTTCTTTGCGGAATATGGGCTTTTACGCTTCTTTGTCATTGTGTTTTGGCTTGCTCAAGGATCTAGAGGTTTAGTGAGGTGGAAGGGGGTGAAGCTTGAAGAAAATAGTGAAAAAATCGGATGAAAAAGAGAAGGGGTGAAGGGTTTAAATAGATGCTCAATTATTCTGCTCTCCCACGGCAGTGCCTCTTGGGCGTGTCGATATACACGGCCGCCTCGCACGGCCGTGTTGTAAGAGATGTTGCCTCCTTTGGCCCGTGCATGAGCTCACCACGTCCGTGCTTGCTTGGGCATAGATCCTTGACACGGGCGTGTGCTGCCCGTGGTCGATAAATCAGTATCCTGAGTGTTTTCACACGGTTTGGGGCATGGGCGTGTTCTGGCTGTGTTGCGGAAGTTAGTAGCTTCACACAGTTTGTGCCATAGCCGTGCCTGGTTTGTCGATGCCTGTGCCAAAAAGTGGTTGGATCTGTGATGTCGGAGTGGTGGTTGGGCTGACTGTACGGCCCCTGCTCCGTTAGTGTGGCAGTTTTGGTGGTCCACACGGTCATGGACACGGTCGTGTGTAAGGCTGTGTGTTCTAGATTTCTGCACTTTTAGGTTAATTTAAAATTGAAAAGGAAAAGTGATAAAGAAAATAAAATGAAAAACTACAAAAAGAAATGAAGTTAGTACTCGGGTTGCCTCCCGAGAAGCGCTCGTTTATAGTCTTAAGCTAGACTTCTATAATACATGAAAATTAAGGAGGCTTGAAGGTTGAGTATCTTCCCTCATGTTTATGCTTTCAGTTTTGTGACACAATTGAAGTCGAGGAGTGTTTATTGTAGAAGTGTCAATTGTTGGGGTACTTACCTCGACTTTTTCTTGTGGAAAGATATTGTGTACCTTTAGAAAAATTCTCCCGTTTCCTTCAGGTTTGTAATGGTGACGTGGGACTTGTCTTTCTAACAAGAACTGGTCACTTATTTTATAGTGATTTAATGTCCCTACAAGCTCTTCGGGTGGTTCCTCTGACTTTGCTTCGTGTGGAACCGGCTCTGTGTTGGCTTGTGTTACCTGATCTTCCACGTGTAACCCTATTTTCTCCTTGAAGTGTGTTTTCCATTCATCTAGGTCATCAATTTGGGTTCTTTGTTCCTCGTGGTTTAATTCTTGTTTGGCACTAAACTGAGGATCTTGCTCAACTGTCTCCTTTTTTGGGGATTCCTGAAAACAAGGTGAGTTTAAATGGGTATTCAAAGAATTTTCTTGCTTACCTTGTGTCTTTGGTGACCTGGCTGAATCGAGGGCTTGAAGACTAATTGAATCATCACCTACACAAAGTATAAGTTCTCGTGTGGCAACATCAATTTTAGTCCTGGCTGTTGCTAGAAAAGGTCTTCCTAAAATTAAGGGGATTGAATTATCCTCATCCATGTCTAAAATGAAAAAGTCTACCGGGAAAACAAATTTATCAATTTTGACGAGCACATCTTCTATGATACCCCTAGGGATTCTAACAGTTTTATCTGCTAATTGTATACTCATCTTGGTTTGTTTTGGTTTCCCTAAACGTGATCGTTTAAACAATGCATAATGCATAATATTTATACTTGCCCCTAAATCAGCTAACGCATTATCAATTCTTAAACTACCAATTAAACATGGAATTGTAAAACTCCCTGGATCTTTTTGCTTCTATGGTAGTTTATTTTGTAGCATTGCTGAGCATGTTGCGTTAAGTTCCACATGATGCTCTTCATCTATCTTGCATTTGTTGGTCAAGAGCTGTCTTAAAAATTTTCATGCGTCCGGCATCTGAAAAAGAGCTTCAAGAAGTGGTAAGTTAATATGTAATTTTTGTAAAAGTTTAAGAAACTTACAGAACTGTTCTTCTGAGTCGTCTGTTTGTAATGCCGCGGGATAAGGTATGCAAGGTTTATACTCCTTGACTATAGGTTTTGGCTTTTCGTGTGCTTCCTCCGTTATATCGTCGTCTACCTTACTTTCTGAATTTATAATGGGTGCTTTTGACTCTTTGCTTTCTTGAAGTGCGATGGTTTGTATCTGCTCCTTAGGATTGATTTCGGTATTGCTAGGTAACCATCCCTGTTGCCGTTCAGACATTATCTTCGCGAGTTATTCGATGGCTTTGTTTGCTTCATTGAGTGTCTTAGCAATTTCTTCCATTCAGCTTTCATTGCTTTTAGCTATTTGATCGACTTTTTGGATGCGTTCCTCGAATGTGAGCTTCTTGTCTTGTGGGTAGGGCTGATTTTGGAAGTTTTGGGAGGGTTGTTGTCTTTGATTCCCTTGATTGCCTTGTCCTCTCCATGAAAAATTTGGGTGGCTCCTCCAACCTGGATTGTAAGTATTACTATAAGGATTATTGTTAGAGCGAAACTTATTACCTATATAGTTCATCTGTTCATCTTCTGATCCTGGTTGGTAGGGTGGGTACTCAGGATTCGCCACAGTTCCACCTACATCGCACTACATGACTGGATGTATCTGTGAAGAATATAAACTATCAAGCTTCTTATTCATCATCTTTAGCTGCGTTGATAGCATGGTCATGGAGTCAATGTTGTAGACTCCTACCGATTTTGTTGGCTTGGTCCTGAAAGCTTACCATTGATAGTTGTTTAAAGACATCTCTTCAATGAACTCGTAGGCTGCTTCAGGCGTCTTGTTGTTTAGCGCTCCACTGGTGGCTGAATCTATTAGTTGCCTCGTTGAGGGATTTACTCTGTTGTAAAAGGTTTGGACTTGTAGCCATAGGGGTAAACCATGATATGGGCACCTCCTCAAGAGATCCTTGAACCTTTCCCATGCATCGTATAGTGTTTCTAAATCCATCTGCACAAAGGAAGAGATATCATTACGTAATTTGGCCGTCTTGGCCGGTGGGAAATATTTCATTAAAAACTTTTCGGTCATTTGATCCCATGTAGTGATCGACCCTCGTTGTAACGAGTTTAACCACTGTTTTGCTTTATTCCTTAATGAAAAAAGGAATAACCGAAGATGAATGGCATCATCAGAAACGCCATTTATTTTAAATGTATCACAGAACTCCAAAAAGTTAGCTATATGCATGTTTGGGTCTTCGTCCTGCAAACCATCAAATTGAACAAACTATTGAATCATTTGTATTGTGTTAGGTTTTAACTCAAAAGTATTAGCAGTTATAGCAGGCCTAACAATACTAGATTATGCTCCTGTTAAATGCGGTTTCGCATAGTCAAACATTGTATGTGGAGCATTCTGATCTCCCACATCGCGTAGTGGTGGGTGATGTTCGTCCATCCCTTCAGTAGGATTGGATCTGTCTTTTTCATCTCTTTCTGTGTAATCTAGGGCTCGCTTGGTTTCCCGACGATTCCTATGAGCGGTTGCTTCGATATCACTGTCGTATATCAAAGGTCCTCTCGGATTCCTTCTAGTCATAAACTAGAGGTACCTAGAAAAGAGAAAGAAGTAAAAATAAAAATAAAAAATTCAAAAATTAAAGTTCTAACCGAAGTAAACAAAAACAAGGATAAAACAAATTATAAAATAATGGCTAAAATAATAAAAATAAAGCTTTCTTAGTATTTTAGTTCGCTGTGAAATCAGAGTTTTAAATATTTATAAAAGAACGATCAAACCTGGAGACTAACTCCGACAACGATGTTAAGGCAAGTGTACCTATCAGACAGTAGTATAGTAAGGCAAGACCAGATGTTGAACCCAAAGGAACTAAATTGACTAATACTCACTTTCTCTTTATTACTTAGCCTAAATAAGATAAAAGATTGGTTGTGGATGGTAGTAACTATAACTAGACTAAAAGAAACAAGGACAAGAAGACTAGATTGGGAATAACTTGGAAAAGACTCAGTTGATTTTTATGATACCCTCGAGAAAAATCCACCTAAACTTCACTTTATTACTTGACCTTAAATTATACGATTTCTTTTACTTAGCTTGACCCGTGAGACTCCCTAACCTATGCTAAACCCTCTCTCGAGGTGAATAACGTCTAATCCTAGGTTAATTAGTGGAACTCTCGTTCACTTATAATAACCCCCTAGGAAAGCAGTAAATCGATCAATGGATTCCCATATTAGGTTTCACCCTAATCTGGCAAAATCTCGTAACCCTATCTCTAGGCACCCGATCAACTCCGCTTAATTATGTTGGATCTACTCTTAGGCAGGGTCTATTCCTCCTCCACCTAAGCACATTCAATATTGATTAAGAAACATAATTAAGAACAAACTAAGTAATTTATCATATAACTTAAAACTCACATAAAAATAATCCGTCTAAGCTTCATCCCCCTTCAGGTATCTGAAGGGTTTAGTTCATGAAAGGAAAATAAAACATCACAAGAGAAAAGATAAAACAAAACATAAGAAAAATCCTAAAACTCCCTGTCGGGATTGAAGGAGAATTCCGTCGTCTTGAGTATAATTCCTGCTTCTTGGTGATGAATCGACTGGCTATACTTGCGTTATTCCCTAACTCTGACCTTCTCAGCTTGGCTCCTTGGCCTAGCTTTGGACCCCCCTTCAAGTTGGTACTTGGGGTGTATTTATAGACTCTTGGAATGAGATTCTTTCTCCCTATATCCTTTTCCGATTGAAATTACCCTTTCCAGTGTTAGAGGCACGGCCATTTCACATGCCCATGCAAATCGTGGCCTAACCGTGTTCGAATTTCTTTGATGGCACGACCATGTGTGGTGGTGGAGATGCCATGCTCCAGGTGTTCGTCGAGGCACGACCGTGTGGTCCTTGGTCCAGGCCGTGTCGATTTTCTTGGAAAGGCCATTTTCCTTCGTTTTAGGCCCGTTTTGCGTTCTTTTCATTCTCGAATGTTTTCCTGGTTATAAGACATGAAAAGAAAGGGTTAAAAGCACCATTTTATATAAAACAAGGCTTAAAATTCTAAAAAGCTTAATAAATGTGGGATTAAAAGATGTTATATTCTCGGTTTATCACCACGCAACCCAACCAACCTAGATATCCATCCATATCTCCTGTGTCTACCCAACATTTGTGGCACCTAGCCACTGGTGGTACCTAACCATTGGTGGTTCCAAACCACTGGTGACAAAAGTCCCAATTAATAATATGTGGGGCCAACCAACTTGTGGTATCTAACCACTAGTGACAGTCTCTTATATCGATATGTGGGGCCAACCCACTGTGGTACCAAACCACTGGGACGAGTCACAGAAATAAAATATATATGTGGTACCTAACCACTGGTGGTTCCAAACTACTGTGACTTAATGATATGTGGGGCCAACCCACTTGTGATACCTAACCACTGGTGACAGTCTGAAAGATTATATTTCCTCCCTCCTCTCCTCATAATCCATTTTCATGTACATGCTTTACATTATGATATGATCATGCTTAACGATTAATTAACATGGCACATTCAAGTTTTCATATATGTATTTATTGATAGCAAAACATAATAGACTTACCCGGTGTCCTCGCTTTTACCCACAAAGTTATTTTAGTGACCTAAAACATCACTTCGGCTTTCAAACATACTAGCAACTAACAAACTAACATATGAAGTATGTGAGAGTTTACACACCTGATAACACGTAATATCACGCTCTCTACGTCGACACTATCGCTAATCAAAACCATTGCTATCTGCCTACGGTTCTGCTCAGAAGCCGGCCCACAACCCGGTGGCCAATCCCGAATCGCTGACACTGCTCGCTTCTTAAACTTAGGGGCTGGGTTTACAGATCCAACCCCCTCCTCAAAATCGCTGGCATTTGAGTCCATGGAACAGATCTTAGTCAGAAGACCGAGTTAACACATATATAGTAAGATATGAATAGATTTACACACTTTAACTGAATAGATCTTTCTACCTAGATCGATAAAAGCTGAGGCTTTAGGCTTGGTCCACAAGCCAGACGAATCCCAAAAATCTCCAAAAAGGATGCGACACCACTTCCACCTATATTCGGCCAAGCATCCAAACATTAGGCCAATTAGCCATTCAGCTTTGGCATGAGAACCCGAAAGAGAGATAACAAAATAAGAGAAATCGCCCCTTACCTCAAGACAATCGATTCGGTCAACACCTAGGAAGAATCAGCTCCACACCACCCTAGAGAAGATTCAGCAAAGGCTAAGATAGAAGAGAATCAAATCGGAAAGCCGAAAATAGAAATAAAGGTCTTCAAATGGAGGCTTAGAAGTTTTGGCTTTTAGGGAAAAATGGAATAGGGAATGGGAGTTTGAGGTTTCGATTTTGAGAGTACACAAATAGAGAAGAAGAAAGATGAGAAACAGGTTTCGGCTCTTAGGGAGATTGAGAGAAAATGCAAGAGAAAATGGCTAGGAGATTCAACTTTGAAGAAATAAAGTATGGGCAAAGGGTGTTCGGCTCTTGCAAGAAATTGGAGATGAGAAGAGAGTTAGAAAGTTTCGGCCCCAAGAAGAAATTGAGAGAAGAGAGAAAAACCAAAATGAAAGGAGGGTTCGACTTTGATGTTATTGGCACAGAAAATAAACAAAGATGATGAGTAAGGAGCAATGTAGGTTTCGACCAAACACCAAAAAGTAGAAAAGAAGAAGAGGCTTGGGAGACAATTCGGTTTTGGGTACTTGAGAGAAAAGAAAGAATGCAAGCCAAGAGTGTGGGAGTGTTTCGGTTTCGGCACAAAAGAAATAAGAGGAAAAAGACCCTAGGTGCTCCCTAACTAGCTGAATATTCAACAACCCCAAAAGCTAACACCAACAATTGGCCACCCCCTAAGCTAACACCCAAAAACCGAATGCTCAACCCCACCTAACACCTTCAAAATTCGGCTAACACTTCACCACTCTTCAATCCCTTCTTTCTCTCCTTAATTCCCTCTCCCCCACTCATTCAAACAAGTTTGAATGACTCAAACTCCTAAAATTCCTCTCCACCATCTGTTCAAAACTTTTAGCTCAATCCACTCTCCCCTTTTCAAGCATCCCAGCCGAACTCCAGCTCTGTTGCTCATGACGCCAAAAAGAGTTCTCAAAATGAGAATACCGCGACTTGAACCTGTTCCCTCTAGCTCCCTTGTGGTGTCACCTCCTTAATCCTTAAGTGGCGCGGCGTCTCCTTGCCACTTTGCTAAGGCACTTCTTTGTGTCATCCAACACAAACAATATCCCTTAAGGCCCTATTCAGCTAGCTTCCCCTTAAAGTACTCAAAAAGCAAATTTCCACCAAGACTCCGGCTTACCCTTAACTCATTCCTAGACCCTAAAGTACCCTAAACTAGCATGTCAAATATAGTATTCACATACAAACACATAAAATCCAAAGGCCTTGATTCAGGATGTTACAATCCATGTATGAATTATCTGTGAATTAGGATAAGACATTGTTGATATGAATTATAGATCATGGAAAGTTCGTTTTAATTGTAAGTTGAGAATTTTGTTTTAGGACAAGCAAAAGCTTAAGTGTGGGGGTATTTGATAAATCGTAAAAGTAACATATTTTAATCCGACATTTAATATGCTTTTTTGATGATTTATGCGTTGTTTTGTATAAAAAGGTGCTTTTAATCCTTTCTTTTCATGTCTTATACCCAAGAAAGCACCTGAGGATGAAAAGAACACAAAACGGGCCTAAAACGTAGCAATGGGCCTTTTCACGAAATTGACACGGCCTGGTCCAAGGTCCACACAGCCGTGTCTCGATGAACACCTAGAGCATAGCCTCAACACCACTACAGACGGTCGGGCCTTAAGTAGAAATCTGAACACGGTCAGGTTTCGATACACACGGGCGTGTGCCATGGCCGTGCCTCTGCCGCTAGAAAGAGCAATTTCAGTCAGAAAAGGATACTTATGGAGAAAGAATCACATTCCAAGAGCCTATAAATATTCCCCAAGTACCACCTTTGAAAGGCATCGAAAGCTAGGCCAAGGAGCCAAGCCGAGAAGGTTAGAGTTAGGGAATAACACGAGGATAGCCAGTTGATTCAGCCAAAGAAGCTGGAGTTATACTCAAGATGGCAGAATTCTCCTTTAATTCCTTCAGGGGCTTTTAGGATTTTTCTTATGTTTTGTTTTATCTTTTCTCCTGTGATGTTTTCTTTTTACAGTATGAACTAAACCCCTCAGATACCTGAAGGGGGATGAAACCTAAACAGATTTTGTTATTTGATTTTTAAGTTATATGACAAATTACTTATGTTGTTCTTAATTATGTTGCTTAATCCAAATCTAATGTGCTTAGGTGGAGGAGGAATAGACCCTGCCTAAGAGAAGATCTAACATAACTAAGCGGAGTTGATTGGACGCCTAGAGATAGGGTTACGAGATTTTACCGAACTAGGGTGAAACCTAATATGGGAGTCCAGTGATCGATTTACTGCTATCCTACGGGGTTATTATAAATGAACGAGAGCTCTACTAATTAACCTAGGGTTAGACGTTATTCGCCTCGAGAGAGGGTTTAATATAGGTTAAGGAGTCTCACGGATCAAGCTAAGTAAAGAAATCATATAATTTAGGGTTAGATAATAAGTGAAGTCTAGGTGGATTCTTCCCGAGGGTATCATCACAATCAACTGAGTCTTTTTCAAGTTATCTCTAAATTCGTCTTTTTGTTTTTGTTTCCTTAGTTTAGTTGTCATCAATTTAGTTTAAAAGCAACATTCACTCTATTTTTAGGTTAAATAATAAAAAGAAAGTGAGTATTAATACTTTTAGTTCCTTTGGGTTCGGTATCCGGTCTTGCCTAAGCTATACTACTGTGCGATAGGTACATTTGCCTTAATATCATTGTCAGAGTTAGTCTCCAGGTTTGATCATTCTTTTATAAATATTTAAAACTTTGATTTTACAGCGATCACACCCCAAACCCTGCCTAGAAGTTAGGCCTAAATCTAGGGTGTCATATTGAAGTGTTTTTCGAAAACCATGTTTCCATTAAAACCCTTCTTGTTTAAAAGCTTAAGTAAAATCCCAGTTACGTTAGTTTTATTCCCAAAACATTTTTTTCAGTTACGGAATTTAATTTTGAATGTTATTGATTTACGGAAAGATTAGGTCATAAAACCATTTAAAAAATGTTGCGAAAACATAGTGTTGTTTTAAAAGAGTTAACATTTCGAAAAACTGCGATTTACTTCGAACAGATATAAATGAAAATAAAACCAACCTAAAATTTGAAGTGCGAAAACTTTAAAAGGCCTTATTACAACCCAAATCAAAATATTTCAAAGTAGATAATAAAAACAGAAAACACAAGCAGTGTGTGGTCTTCTCCGAGTCCCTCGCAGCTCCGAACCGTCTAAGGCTGGGGATTACCTGCACAATTAAAAACGGGGTGAGTTTATGAAAACTCACTGTGTAATCCCCTTTCTAGAGTAACAGTCAGTATACATAAACAGAACCCGAAGTAGTCTGGGCCAAAGCCCTTTAACAGTAACAATACAGTACAGATTAGAGCATACGTGGGCCAAGCCCACTAGAATATCATTTGGTTCACCACCCATGACAGAATCAATTGGGCCTAGCCCAAACCAATAACATATCTCATAACAGATATGCAATAGTATGAGGATGCATCCCATCCTAAATCTAACCCTGCACTCTATTTCCCTTCAAACCCTACACTCCTGTGGGGATATGAATATCAACCCACCCATCCCTACACTCCAAAGGTAGCACCAACAGCGGCTACTCAAATATTGCAGCAAGGCTGCTAAGCATATATATATATATATATAGCTCTAAGCCTTTAGTAGCGGTATTGCAATTGGCACAAAGCCATTAGTAACTGTATTATGTCTGGCACATAGCCATCAGCGATGGTAATATAATCGGCACACAGCCTTGGGTAAATATGATCGACACAGAGTCATCGATATATAAGTTAGGCACATAGCCACGGGTAAATACGATTGGCACAAAGCCATAATCAATATGGCACAGAGCCATATTTAGGTTGGCACAGAGCCAAATTCAGACTACATGGCTTTAAGCCGTCCGTTGGTCCAAAGTTATTGTGCGACCCGTACGACCTTAACAAATATATATTAGATCCACAGCCATCATGCGACCCGCGCAACCCTATCAGAACTTCCTCTGTATCAATGTCTCAACCCCATGCAATATATCGTGTATGTCATGCTCAATCATTACACGTGTATGCAAAATGGCCATGCTCGATGAATGATCATTTCAACACATATTAACAAAGACATCGCCCACACGCCCACGCCAAGTCAGTCGGTTAAAAACACAATCATACGATCACAATCCGTCGACCAATTACCCATAAGGGCAAAACAGTCATTTACCTTATAAGGGTATTTCGGTAATCCTACCCTTCAAGGGTATTTCAAGAATTTTACCTTACAGGGATATTTCGGTAATTCTACCCTATAGTGGTATTTTAGTAATTCTACCTTATAGGGGTATTTCGATAATTTCACAAATTAGGGGTATTTGGGTAATTTTACAAATTAAGGGTATTTCGATAATTTCACAAATCGAGGGTATTTCAGTAATTTCACAAATCGAGGGTATTTTAGTAATTTCACAAATCGAAGGTATTTTTATAATTTCACAAATCGAGGGTATTTCGATAACTTTGCAAACTGAGGGTATTTTAGTAATTTTCCAAACTGAGGGTATTTCGGTAATTTTCCAAACTGAGGGTATTTCTGTAATTTCACAAATTAAGGGTATTTTAGTAATTTTACAATCTGAGGGTATTTTGGTAATTTCAAAAATTAGAGGTATATCTATAGTTTCACAAATCAGGGTTATTTCTGTAATTTCACAAAATAAGGTATTTTGGTAATTTTGTAATCTGAGGGTATTTCAGTAATTTCACAAATCAGAGATATTTTTATAATTTCACAAATCAGGGGTATTTCTATAATTTTACAAAATAGGGGTACTTCGGTAATTTTGTAATCTGAGGGTATTTTGGTAATTTCATAAATCAGGGGTATTTCTACAATTTCACAAAATAGGGGTATTTCGGTAATTTTACAAACCAAGGGTATTTCAGTAATTCTGTAAACCAAGGGTATTCTAAACAGAGATAACGATGTGAATGGGCCTAAGGCCCATTCTCGACCCAAGTAGGCCTACACGCTCGTGTGGCCCATTTAGCCCAAATCTAGTCACAGATATGAGATTCACATAGACCAGTCCAATATCTACTACACAATCATACAATTTATTCATATGGCCCGTGGGCCCATTGGCCCCACATGGCCCATTTTAGCCCAACCCACAAGAACACTCATGATGGCCTTAACTATCGCGTCGAAGCCCCCACATGTGCGCTCGCACACTCGTGTGGCTACCATTGCCGTGTGACCGGCATTTCGGCATTTGCCGCTCTACAGCTAGAGTAGTACGAAATACACACCTGATAGGAATTTGGAGTTGCTAATTCGCACTCCTATGCCCAAACGCCCACCAAGGTATGCTTACTCTCCACATAGATTGCTCTATTTAAAGCCAGCTTCTCACCTTCCCTCTTGCTAACTTCCCGATATGGGATCCCTCCTTCAGCAGAGTTTAATTCCAACACAAACTCTGGCCGTCCCAACTTAGCAAAATAAATATCCCTTTTTACTTGCAATGAGATTCGAACCCTTGCCCTCTCCTATGCTTCAGACGCTACATGCCACCACAACAAGCTCCTTTTGCGTCTAAAATCATGCGCAACTAAATATAAGTCTATGGGCCAACGTCTAAGTTCACTTAAAAATAAATCAAAATGAAATACAAGCGCCAAGACTTGAACCTTAGACCCCTTGCTTCCTTGTGTGGCGTCACCTCCTTGTCACCTATGTGGCATCATTTGCCACTAGACCACAACTCCTTTTGTGTCATTTTTCTCCATATTTTATTCTTAAAGCCTACTTACTAAATCCCAGGGTTTTATTCACCTAAAACCAAAATTTTCCTAAGGCTCAAGTTTGATCCCGGGACTTCATAAAAGCCCCCTAACCTTCCAAAATCACTCACCTAATAGGTCCAACTTGCATTAGTGCCGTTCTCTTATTCTAAAAAATTTTAAACGCTCCCCTAATTAAGGCCCAATAAGCCCAATTCTACTAGGCCCAAATTCGGGTCGTTACAATCTTGTATCATTCCGAGGGGTTCATCGAGAAACTTGATTAAGTGTAAATTTCATGTGGCTTTGTGGTGATAAGTGCAGGGCATATGTGCAAGTAAATGTGAGTAATGAGTATGATATGTGTTTAGGATATGGTAAGGCTTGAAATGAGTAAGCATGATTATAAGGATATGAATTGCTTATACATAGCATATAATGTTTGACTGATTGTTATGTGGTATGATGCTTATTGTTTACATATAGACTTACTAAGCTAATAATCTGGTAACTCATCTCCTTAATTCTCTCCCTAACCTCCCACAACAACTCCACTACTCGAAATTTCAATTTGACTAGGACTCCACCCCGCCTCATGGCCAAGCAACAAAAATAATTCCCTTACTTGCGCAGGGACTTGAACTCTAGACCTCCCACAAGCCAACACACACGTTAGCCACCAAACCAGCAGGCCCATTCTGATATATTTTTACCAACTTTTAACTATAAGTCTACTGACCGGAGATAGGGCTTTATTCATAAAAATACCAAAATTTGCCCAAGTCAAGGATTGAACTTGGAACCTCGTACACACACCTAGAACACTTAACCATTGAAGCAGATAGATATTTTTGTGTCACACATACACGAAATCAAAAATTAAAATTTGGGGCGTTACAGTTGCCTTGGTTCTATGTTAGCATAATTAATGGACAAGATTGTTCGGAATACCTTTTGAATATGATAGTAAAATTTTGAGCTCATAAGGTTATATAATGACATGTAATTATAGAATAATTAGTATATATGTGATCCAAGTGGGAGATTGTTGAAAAATATGGACAGCACATATGTAATAAGGGTAATTACATGTTATTATTTACTATCACGATAGGTTAGCCTAAATTAAAAGTGATCTAATTTGGTTAAAGTTTTATTGGGCTTTAATTATTAAATAAAGTATGGGTCAAATATGTGTAGATACTCTAGTAATTGAGTTTTAATCAAATTCTAATTAATGTTGGGCTAATTAGGAATTAGAACTAATATGCCAAGGTTATAGATATTAGGGTTATGGTCCCCAAATTACACACAAAATATATTTTCTAATATCCCATCCTTAGGAAAGAAAGAGTAAATATTCTCTGAATTTTTTTATGTGCTAATTTGGAAAATCAAATCCCCAAGATCTGTAGATTTCAAGGAATTCATGGATTCAGGTACGTTTCCGCATCTAGTTTTATTCTTATTTTGTTCTTGATGATTTGACATGATAAGATCCTGATTTATGATTTATTAAAGTTTTATATCATATATTAATTTATTATTTTAAAAACTTAATCAGCACATGTGTGCTGGAATAAGCAACAAACAACTTATGGCTGAGGCTGCCATGATTTTGAAGGACAAAGGATTCAAGCAGACCTTTGCCTTTATTGCAATGATAAGAATACAAACACAACTTTCTTGGGTGGCTTTGCTAAAATTTTTGATCAAAATGCTGGTGCTCAGGCTGGCAGTGTCATCAATAATAATATGCTATGTTTTTCACTACTACTAGAATAAATTTGACAGCTAGTTGACTTATATCTACCTACCACTGTTTTCCTATGCATCTCGTTATATAGTGTGCGTTTGTTATGTGTGAAATTCTAGTGTATTGGTAAGTCAAGTCTTCAAGCTTATGCCATTAGTATATGTCTATTTATTCATGCCTATTTGTAATGTTCATCATGCTATAATGATAAATAAAAGCTTTTATTGTCTTTTTTTGTCCTATAAAGTTTTTTAATTTTATAAGTTAGGTTAAGGGAGGTCACGGATTGTTATAACCAAGGGGGCTTGGTGGAACGATAAAAAAGTGCAAGTGTACACAATCGCAACAAGTAATAAAGTGACAAGTAAATGTCGAGTTATTGTACCCACAGGGACTGTGAAAAGAATTATTTATGAATGCAATTTAAAACACTTTGGTGAAGAAAAATATTTTGATTTGAAAGGTGATTAAAAACTAAAATTTTAACAAAGTAAAACAAATAAAATAAAATAAAGTTCAAATGCACATTTCAAAAGATGATTTTAATCAAGATGACATAATTGTTCTAGATTAATTACATTTCTTAACTTAGAATTTTTAAACTCATGCTTATGTTTGATAAACCATAAAAGTAACACATTTTAATCCATGCTTAATGTGTTTTTGGATGTTTATTTATAAAATTTGGTGAATTTGATGCTCCTAATCCTTTAAATTCATGTCTCTGTACTTAAGAGAGCATAAGGGAGTGAAAGGAATGAAAAATGGGCCAAAACCAGACAAAACGGGCCATCTTAAGGATCCACACGGCCAAAGCCCATGCCACACGGATTGAACACATGCCCGTGTGAACCACAAGGGCTGGACACACACCCATGTGCCAGCCCGTGTCGATGAGAGCCATACAAATTCCCACACGGCCTGGGCCTCCTCACACCGGTTGATCACACGCCCGTGTCCCTGTCGCACCCTACTTTAATTTCACGCGAAAAAAGCCAAAATTTAAGGTTTTCGAGCCTTCTAAAGTCTATAAATACACATCAGAGGAAGACCTAAAAGAGCATGGAGAGTAGATCTGTAAATCCTTAAATCAGGGTCTTTGCATTTTTGTGTGGTTGCATGTGATAGTATGGTTGTTGAGCTAGTTTAGGGTGTTTTGGGGTCCAGGCATGAGCCAGGGGTAGGCCTGAGCCATAGCAAAAATTTTTGTTTTGGGTACTTGGAAGGGAGAGTTGGGAGAGCTAGGTGTTAAGGGAAATTATTAGAGTGCTTTGACACAAGTATCCCAGTGGTAAAGTGGCAAGGGAGGCGCCACTTAAGCACAAAGAGAGTGATGCCACATGCAAGTGGGAGAGCCTTGGTTCGAGCTACGAAGATCCCTTTCTGCTTATTCTTTTTGATGTCAGGACTAGGGGAGTTGTACTCAGGATGGACTCTGGTGGATGACTATTGAAGGAGTCAACAGATTCAAATGAGTGGAGGAGAGAAATGTTAGGAGTTTGAAGTGTTCAAACTTGTTTGAATGGATGATCAAGAGAAAAGTTTGGAGGAAAAGAAGGGATCGAGTTGGGGGAGTGTGTTAGCCGAAATTTGAATGGTGGTAGGTGGTGTGAGCATTTGGTTTTAGAGAGTGGAAAGGGGTGTGCCGAATTTGGGGTTGCCTTGGGTAATATTTTCGGCATTTGGTGTGTGTGCCTTACTTTTTGCTTTAGCTTTTCTTTCATTCTCTCTTGTGCCGAAAATCACTTGGTATTTCAACTCCTTTCTCATCTATTGACCATAGCCGAAAATTTGAAGACCATTTGAGACCTAAGTCTTTTCTCATCTCTTTAAATCTTAAAAGCCGAAACCCTCTCTTGTTTTCTTCTTTTCTGTTTCTCTTTATTGTGCTAGCCGAATTCACTCCATCCATTTTTGCTTCTTTTTCTTTTCCATCTTTTCCCAAAGTCGAATCATCACTGATCTCTTTTCTCCATCTTGTTGTTATTCATGAAACACCTTGTTAGCCGAAACTCTTGATTCTCACTACTTAGATTTAAATCTTCTTTCAACCACTAAAAGCCGAAGACCATACTTTCTTTGCTCATAGCTGAATCTCAACCCTTAGAGTGGTAAGATCTCGTTATTTTCTCTCTTTTCTTCCTTTATTATTCTTGTTTTCTTTTGGCCGAACCCTCCTTGGGTGCTTATTCATTCTCGTTAGTCTCTTGTGGACCAGTGGCTCGTTTTCCCGTCTCTTTGGCATCTGTTTGGTGGTTGAAGGGTATTAAGGTAAGGGGGATTATCTTCTTGCATTATCTCTTCTAGGATTTATGCCAAAGTCGAATGGCTATTTGGCCTAATGGTGTTGTTTGCCGAATGTAGGAGGGAGGTGACAGTTTTGTTTGGACTCTCGGGATCTAGTAAGATCTGTGGTTTAGATCTCGAGCTTCAAGAGTTGTCGATCTAAGTAAGGGCCTTAGCCTTAAGCGTTAATTCCTTTCGATTGTTTCTCTGCTTTAATCTGGGTTAGTGACTAAGGTGTGTTATGGACTCGAAGGCTAGCCAAGCGTTAGGTGGGTTAGATCTGAGACCCCAGCCCCTAAGTTCAAAAAGAGGGCAGTGTCGGCTGTTCGCGATTGGCCACCATGGTGTGGGCTGGCATCTGAGCAAAGCAGTAGGCAGATAGCGGTAGTGTCGATTAACGACAGTACTGACGTAGAGAGCGTCATATTACGGGTAATCAGGTGTGTAACTCTTACACACTTCATTAGTTAATATGCTTACCATGTGTATTGTTAAAAGCCGGAATAACTTTGAAATCGGTATGCTACCCTTGTGGGTAAAAGCGAGGACTCCAGGTAAGTCCACTTGATTGGCTAACAATTAAATGCCTTCGTAAATCTGCATATGCCATGCCATGTGATATCTGTATGTTAAGCTTGATTATTATGCCATGAAAAGTATGTTCATAAAGTTGGGTATGATGAGAGGAGGGGGAAGGCATGATTCTAGACTGTCACTAGTGGTTTTGACCACAAAGTGGGTTGGCCCTACTTTCTAAATTATTGTGATTAAGTCTCAGTGGTTTTGACCACCAGTGATTTGGTACCACATATTTCTATCTTTGTGACTCGTCCCAGTGGTTTGGTACCACAGTGGGTTGGCCCCACGTGTCGATATACGGGATTGTCACCAGTGGTTTGGTACCACAATGTGGGTTGGCCCCACACAGATTATTTGTGACTACAGTCACCGGTGGTTTTGACCACATATATTATTTGTGACTACGGTCACCAATGGTTTTGACCACCAGTGGTTTGGTACCACATGGGATAGATACAGGAGTTCCGGATGGTTAGGTTTGGGGTGCATGACTCGCATATTGGCTTATGAAACTGTGTAAGGGCATTGATATTTTTAGGATGGGGTTTTATACACTGAGTCTCGGTGACTCACCCCTTCCTTTACATTTTGCAAATGATTCGTAGATCGCGGATGCGGAGCCGGGGCGGACTCGAGGTGGCCATGCGCATTCTTTTTTGGGTTTTGTTTTAAATTACGATTTTGGTTTTACTCTACCTTAAATTTGGTTTTGGGTTGTAATAAGGCCACTAGATTTCATTTTTGGGATTATTATCTATTTCAAAATTTCACTATATTTTGCTTTAGTTAAAAACGGCACGCCTAATAAATCTATTAATGAATGTTTTCTAAACTTTTTATGAAGTATCGGGGTATTTCCAAAACTTTACCACCGGGTAACGGCAGACATGTAATAATAACTAGGTAACAAAATTTACTCTAAGAACTACATTTTTCTTAAAGTCTAAATTTGAACGGTTTTTAGCAACATTACTCAAACCAACTCGGCTTTTCATATAATCATAAGATTTTCTTAAAATAAGAGACGGCAACTTGTTTTCAATAACGATTCTTTGCAAAATTAAAACAACCACCTGTTCTCTTTAAAAATGATTTTCCCTGTGACATGCCGGATTCGGTCGTAGCGTGTTGACTGGGTTTGGGGTGTTACAAGATCGAAGAAATTACTCGAAGGAAGCCGTCGGAGTCATCTAGAAGGCGAATTCACTCCAAGATTGAAGATCTCCATCAAGTTCTTTAGATGTTTTTAGGTTCTTTATGTCTTGTTGTTTTCTTAATTCTATGATGTTTTCCTTTACGTTATGAACTAAACTCCCTAAATACCTAGGGAGGATGAAACCTAGATGAATCTTATTATTTAGTAAATCTGAATTACGTGATAAATACTTGATCTTGTTCTTAATTATGTGTTCTTGATCCTTGTGTTGATGTTTTCAGGAATAGTAATTCAAGTTTAATGTGCTTATTCAGTGGAGTAAAAATCCTTGTTTAAGAGAAGATCCAACATAATTAAGCAGAGTTGATTGCAATCCTAGAAATAGGACTACATAAATCTGTTGGATTAGAGTCAAATCTAATAAGGGAATCTATAGATTGAGTTAATGCGATGATAGGGGTTTTAATTAGAAAGAGATTTCAATTAATCAACCTAGAGTCAGTTGTTCTTAGTCTTGAAAGAGATATTAACATAATTTAGGGATTTCTATGGATCAAGTCGAGTGAATAAATCATTTAATTCAGAGTCAGAATAATAAGTGAAGTCTAGGTGGATTCTTCCTTGGGTATTTTTTTATTCATTCGATTATTCTTTTCACTCTCTATCGCGTTCATAGTCATTTAGTTAGTCAATTAGTTAGTTAATTTATGTTAAAAATAAATCCCCTTAATTATTAGGCTAGATAATATATAGATAGTCATTACTAGTAATTTTAGTCCTTGAGGAGACGATATTCCGGACTGACCACAACTATACTACTGTTCGATAGGTGCGTTTGCCTTTGTCGAAATATTAGTTAGTTTCGAGCCCATCAAATTTTTGGCGCCGTTTCCGGGGACTAAGATATTAGGAACACTAAATTTTTATTACTTTAGCCATTTTTATTTTATTGCAAATTATTTCTATTTTTACTTTTCTAATTTTTCTCTTTCTTTGCTTCTGGCAGGCGTTTCTAATTTATGACTAGAAGAAACCGGTCAAGACCTTTGCTTTACGACAGTAGATCGAAAGCACTGTTTGCAAAAATCGTAGGGAGATAAGGTGAAGTCTACAATACATAGAGGAAGAGAAAGAATATGTTACTAATACTACCGAGGAGATGGCTGATAATAATCCGCTTCCTCCGGTGGTGGCCGAAAATCCTGCTCCTCGTATTATGTACGACTATGCTAAACTTAATTTAACTCAAATTTGAATCGAGTATTGTTAGACTCTTTATTGCAAAATAATTTTGAACTGAAACCTAACACTATTCAAATGATTCAACAGTTTAATGGTTTGCAGGATGAAGACCCAAATACTCATTTAGCAAATTTTCTAGAATTTTGTGATACTTTCAAAATAAATGATGTTTCTGATGATGCCATTTGCCTTCGGTTGTTTCCCTTCTCATTGAGAAACAAAGCTAAACAGTGGTTGAACTCGTTACCACGAGGATCAATCACTACATGGGAACAAATAACTGAAAGTTTTTTACTTAAATATTTTCCACCGGTTAAAATGGCTAAGTTGAGGAATGATATCTCTTCTTTTGTGCAGATGGATTTAGAAACACTTTATGATGCATGGGAGAGATACAAGCATCTACTGAGAAGGTGCCTTCACCATGGATTACCTTTATGGCTACAAGTTCAAACCTTTTACAACGGTGTGAACCCTTCATTTAGGCAATTGATTGATGCAGCTGCCGGTGGAACCCTAAATAACAAAACCACTGGAGTGGCTTATGAGTTTATAGAGGAGATGTCACTAAATAAATATCAGTGGTAAGTCATGAGAACAAAGCCGACAAAAGCTGCCAGTGTTTTTAACCATGACGCAGTCACCATGCTATCAAACCAAGTAGAGCTTTTAAGTAAAAAGATTGATGGTTGGTGTGGTTCTTCGCAGGTACATCCAGTGATGCAGTGCGATACGAATGGAGGAGGAATGGGTAATACAGAATATCCATCCTACAACCCTGGCATAGAAAGCAAACAAATGAACTATATGGGTAATAATTCTAGACCTCAGAATAATCCCTATAGTAACACTTACAATCAAGGTTAGAGGAACCACCCAAACTTCTCATGGGGTGGTCATGGAAATTAGAGACAACAACCCCCTCCAGGCTTTCAACAACAACCCTACCCACAGGATAAGAAGCCGAACCTTGAGGAGATGCTAACAAAATTCATCTCGGTGTCAGAAACTCATTTTCAAAACACCGAAATAGCACTTAAAAATCAGCAAGCGTCAATTTAAGGGCTCGAGAACCAAATAGGACAGCTTGCCATGTTGATCTCAGAATGACCAAAAGGTAGCTTGCCAAGCAACACTGAAACTAACCCAAAGGAGCAACTTCATGCCATTACTGCTCACAATAGTGAAGGGTTAGACAAACCAAACCCGTGGCAAGAAAACGTGGTAGATAAAGGTAAGGCTGAGGTGAGCCATAATAAACCAAAACTGGTAAGTACAGAGTACAAACCTCGTGTGCCATACCCCAACACGGCGAAGAAAGACCGCACAGATAAACAATTCGGTAAATTTTTTAAACTTTTAAAGAAATTACTATTAACTTACCATTTATTGAAGCTCTTTCGTAGATGCCCAATTCAGTAAAATTTTTAAAAGAGCTTTTGGCAAACAAACGAAAGATAGACGATGCATCGCATGTGGAGCTAAATGTAGTTTGCTCAGTAATTTTACTGAATAAACTACCCCGCAAATTAAAAGATCCTGGGAGTTTTACGATTCCTTGCTTAATTGGTGGCTTATCTATTAATAATGCTATAGCTGATTTAGGGGCAAGTATCAATGTTATGCCTTATAAAATGTTTAAACAGTTAGGTCTTGGGAAGCCCAAACAAACTAGGATGGGCATTCAATTGGCTAATAAAACCATTAGAGCTCCTAAGGGTATAATTCAAGATGTGCTAGTAAAAATTAATAAATTCATATTCCCAGTAGACTTTGTTGTTTTAGACATAGATGAGGATAGTGACGTTCCTTTAATTTCAGGACGACCCTTTTTAGCAACTACTAGAAACATTATTGATGTTGGTACAAGGGAATTAATACTTCGTGTAGGTAATGACATGTTTAAACTCCAAGCACGTGATTCTATTAGAATATCTAGTGATCAAGATAATACAAGTCTTGTTAATGTAAGTGAACATAATGTTCAATCTACTTTGCAGGAAATTCCTCAGAAAAAGATAACAGAGTCATGGTGATCGCTGTAAATTAGAGCATTAAAATTTATAATGAATGTGATCGAACCTGGAAACTAACTCTAACAACGATTAAAGGCAAGTGTACCTATCGAATAGTAGTATAGCTTAGGCAAGACCGGATATCGAACCCAAAGGAACTAAGAGTACAAATACTAACTTTCTTTTTATTATTTAGCCTTAAAAATAGAGTGAAGTTGCTTTAAACTATATTGACGAAGACTAAACTAAGGACATAAAGACAAAAAGGATGAATAGAAAAATAACTTCGAAGGAAAAACTCAGTTGATTATGACGATACCCTCAGGAAGAATCCACCTAGGCTTCACTTATTATCTAACCCAAAATTATATGATTTCTTACTTAGCTTGATTCGTGAGACTCCCTAACCTATATTAAACCCTCTCTCGTGGCGAATAACGTCTAACCCTAGGTTAATTAGTGGAACTCTCATTCGCTTATAATAACCCCCTAGGATAGTAGTAAATCGATCAATGGACTCCCCTATTAGGTTTCACCCTAATCTGGCAAAATCTCGTAACCCTATCTCTAGGCGTTCAATCAACTTCGCTTAATTATGTTAGATCTACTCTTAAGTAGGGTCTATTCCTCCTCTACCTAAGCACATTAGATTTGGATTAAACAACATAATTAAGAACAAACTAAGAAACTATCATATAACTTAGAAATCAAATAACAAACTTTATCTAGGTTTCATCCCCTTCAGGTATCTGAAGGATTTAGTTCATAAAGTAAAAAGAAAACATCTCAAGAGAAAAAATAAACAAAACATAAGAAATCCCTAAAACTCCCTAAAGGAATTGAAGGAGAATTCCGCCATCTTGAGTATAATTCTGGCTTCTTGGGATGGATCAACTGGCTATCCTCGCGTTATTCCCTAACTCTGACCTTCTCGGCTTGGCTCCTCGGCCTAGCTTTGACGCCTCTTCAAAGGTGGCACTTAGGGGATATATGTAGGCTCTTGGAATGCGATTCTTTCTCCCTAAGTATCCTTTTCCGACTAAAATTGCTCTTTCCAGCGACAGAGGCACGGGCATGGCACACGCCCGTGTGAATCGAGACCTTTGGATTTCTAATCTTGAGGCACGACCGTGTGAGGTGGAGTTGAGGCCGTGCTCTAGGTGTTCATCGAGGCACGACCGTGTGGACTTTGGGCCAGGTCGTGTTGATTTCATGCTAAGGCCCATTTGTTCCGTTTTGGGCCCGTTTTACATTCTTTTTATCCTCGGGTGCTTTCCTGGGTATAAGACATGAAAAGAAAGGATTACAAGCACCTTTTTATATAAATCAAGGAATAAATCATCAAAAAGTAAGCTAAATGTGGGATTAAAATATGTTTCTTTTACGGTATATCAAATACCCCCACACTTAAGCTTTTGCTTGTCCTCAAGCAAAATTCTCAACTTACAATTAAAATGAATTTTCCATAATTCAAAATTCCTATCAACAATTCCTTATCCTAATTCATAGGTAATTTATACATGGATAATTCAGTTCAAAGAGTCCTAAAGATTCAAACAAGATAAGTCATAAGTTTGTACCTTGAAAACATAGGTGTCTCCCCTTGTTTGAATAACTACCTTTTCAATCCAAAACCAACAAGAATTGATATCCTCACAAAAGATTCACTCAAATCACTCTAAAGTCTTTTAAGGTTCAAGAAAAGATCGTTCAAAAGTCGAACGTGAAAAGCTAATCCCATAGGCTTGCCTGAAAATCAAATCTCCACCACTGTAATATGAAATGTTAAACAGATCAAAAGGTCTTTGTTAAGATTGTAACGGGGCTAGGGTAAAAGGAGTGGTCACAGGCTAAAATTAGAAGGTTAGAATCGAGATTGAATTGACAAGTACCTACCTAAAACTTTTTCAAAATTCCATCAACTGAAAAAGTAATAAACCTGCTAATATGAGCTTTCCTTTTGGAAATAGTCTTTGATTGTGTAAGCTCACTTTTCATACTACTAATATTGAATACTTTGATTTTTTTTAAGAACAAAGTAAATAATTCAAAATAAATTTAACTACCAGAATAATATACTTAGGTAACTAGATCAAATCAAATCTCGATTAAGGGGTGGTCAAAAGAAAGGATGATAACAAATACAAAGGGTTTTGGGTTAAAATTAGTAGGTGAGTCAATAAAAAGGGTTTGTTAGGATCAACGGGGTTCACTAGGGGTCAATTGTAAAGGTGGGACATTTAGTGGAGTGAGTGGGTTAAAACCTAGGTGCCTTTATCATCTCTGTATATCAAATCATATTTGTGGTCTCAACATGTATAAACGAGGCAAGTTCTAGAATAACAGTTCATAGTTGACACACTCATAATTAATAAAATGAGCATGAAAGAGAATGTATGCTCTATAAGGCTCAAAATATCAGAAAAATTATGGGTGTTTTGACATCATCCTTGTGACTTTTAAATTTCAAGGTAGTATTCGAATTTAGGTTAACAACCTAGAAAATTTTTAATTCCTGAAAAACAAACTTATCATGCTTGATTCTCTAGTATTCCTTAAATTTAATTATCAATGCCCAATTAACTATGACTTATTTAAAAACATGTCAATAACAATCACAAATCATTAGAAATTTCATCCTAATTAGTAATATGACAAATTTGCTTAAGAACAAGACTAAATCAGGGATTTGAGAATAATGAAAAAAGTTGGGCACTTTTATTTTACTTTCATCCTCAGGGTTTTGAGAATAATGCAGAAAGTTAGGCATAAATATTCACCCCCCACACTTAAGATGTACATTGCCCATAATGAACATGGATAGATGATGACATTTACGGGACAAATCAACAGAGAAGGGTAAAGAGTACTCCCTGAGGTTTGGATGGTTTTTGTGGAGGATGTGGCAAGTACGACAAAGGCGTCGGTATGGTGGTGGTGTTGGTCGGTCTGGATGATGGACCTGCTCTAGATGAAGAGATTAGGTAGTGCTTTGAGAAGTAGCCAGGATTTATTAAGACCCAAGTAAAATAAACTAAATATATAATTAAAGAAAAGAAAGATAAAGAAAGAGAAAACAAAAATTTAAACAAAAAGAAGATAAAGGATGAATGGACCGAAGAGTCCTTATTGTTGTATGGTTCGCGAGGTGGGTGTGACCTCGAAGGCTGAGGAGGTGCTGGCGGTGGCAGAAGTGGCGTGATTCCCTAGTAGCCTGACGAACTTAGCACTAAGAAACGAAAATCAACGAAAATAGATTAAGTTTTAAATTAGTTAAAGTAAAAGAGAGTGTAATGAAAGAGAAAAGAAAAATAAAAACTAAGTAGCCTCAAATATCCTTGGCTTTTTGTTTGGCCTTTTACGCTTCTTCGACATGGTTTCGGTATAGCTCAAGAGTTTGGGCACTGTTCCTAAGGAAAAGAAAGAGGTTTTGATAGAAGTAAGGTTGAAGAAGAAGATGGGGAGATGGAGTGGTGGTGTTTAAATAGGGGTTCAAGTCTGCTATGTCCCCACGGTCGTGGTCTAAGACCGTTTTGATTTACACGGCCACCCCACACTGCCGTGTTTTGGTCGTGTTGTTACCCCATGCCTGTGCTTCAGCCCCCCACGCCCGTGCTTCAGAAGTCAGTATGTAGGCACGGTTAAGAGCCACGGCCATGTTTTGGTCGTGCTATGTAAGGCAGTAGCATCACACGGTCGTAGGGCACAGTCGTGCTATTCTGTCGGTGCCCGTGTTTGAGGGTGGTTGGATCTGTGATGCTGGGGGTGGTTAGACTTACTTGCACGGCCTCTGCTCTATCAGTGCTGCGGTTCTAGTGGTCCACACGGCCATGGCCATGGCTTTGTGTAAGGCCTTGTAACCTGGAAAACCTATTTTTTGGATTAGTGTAAGAGAAAAATAAAGGAAATGAAAAGGGAATGAAAACAAATTTTTAAAAAGAGGTAGGGTTAGTACTCGGGTTGCCTCCCGAGAAGCACTCATTTATAGTCTTAAGCTAGACTTTTCCTCTTATTTAAAAAAAATTTAGGGAGGTTTAAAAGTTTGAATATCTTCCATCATGCTTACAGTTCCTTTTTCGTGATAAAGTTAAAGTCGAGAAGCGTTTACCTTGAAATTGCCGAATATTGGATTGCTTACCTCGACTGTTCCGTGCGGGAAGATATTGTGTACCTTAAAAAGAATTTCTCCCTTTGCCTTCAGGTCTGTTGTGGTGATATGCGGATTGGCTTTGTTTAACTATACCTGGTCTCCTATTTTAAAGTGATTAGATGTTTCCACGAGCTCTTCTGGTGGTTCCTCTGGTTTTACTTCGTTTGGATCCAGCTCTTCTTCGACCTGTGTTTTCCGTTCTTCCTTGTGTAACCATAGTTTTTCCTTGAAATGTGTTTTCTACTCGTCTAATTCATTGGGTTGAATTATTTGCTCCTCGTGAGTTATTTCTTTGTTGGCACTGAACTGAGGATCCGGTTCAATCGTTCCCTTTTTTGATGGTTCCTGAAAAGAGGGTGTAATTGAATGAGCTCGCCTGTGGCAACATCAATTTTAGTCTTGGTAGTTGCTAGAAAAGGTCTTCTTAAAATTAAGGGGATTGAAGTATCCTCATCCATGTCTAAAATAATAAAGTCTATTGGGAAAGCAAATTTATCGATTTTTACGAGAACATCTTCAATAATGCCCCTAGGAATTCTAACAGTTTTATCCACTAATTGAATACTCATCCTAGTTTATTTGGGCTTCCCTAGACCTAGTCATTTAAACAATGTATAAGGCATGACATTTATGCTTGCCCTTAAATCAGCTAACGCATTATCAATATTTAAACTACTAATTAAACATGGAATTGTAAAACTCCCTGGATCTTTTTGCTTCTGTGGTAGTCTATTTTGTAACATTGCTGAGCACGTTGCGTTCAGTTCCACGTGATGCTCTTCATCTATTTTGTGTTTGTTAGTCAAGAGCTGTCTTAAAAATTTCCTCGATTCTGGCATCTGAAAAAGAGCTTCAAGAAGAGGTAAGTTAATATGTAATTTCTTTAAAAGTTTAAGAAACTTACCAAATTGTTCTTCAGAATCGTCTCTTTTTAATGCTTCGGGATAAGGTATGCGAGGTTTGTACTCCTTGATTACCGATTTCGATTTTTCTTGTGCTACCTCTGTTATACCTTCATCTTCCCTATTTTCTGAAATTGATTTGGGTTTATCTAACTCCTTGCTTGAAACACCCCAAACCCGGCCCACGAGCCTTGACCAGATTTGGCATGTTCCTTAGGAAAAACCGGTTCAAATTCATTTGCACTTTGAGAAAACTTGAAGTGATTTTGGGAGGAAGTTCGAACTGGGTTGGGCTTGAGTTGAAAACAGTTCATTTCAATTTGAAATCCCTTTATTTACCGGTGACAAAACATTTAGGGTTTAGTTTAGAAGAAATTTACTTAAACTTTAATAGATAAAGATTCATAAACATAATAAATAAAAATAAATGTAAAATGGTTCAACTATAGCCTTATTACATCAAATAATTTGCAAACTTTAAATTCAAAGTACTTAAAATATAAAAGCCCAAAATTAAATAAACTTCAAGTTGAGCATGGCCACCATAAGCTTCTGTGACCCCAGTCCATCACTTTGTTTGTCACAAAACATGTTCCCACAACGGGTGAGTCAATGAGACTCAATGTGTACACAACACTAAGTCCAAATAGAATCGAGCATAGCAAATAATACACATTCATATCATAGTATACAATTAATGATGCATTCCCAACCCAAGCCTAGTTAGCCATCCGCTACACTTCCCCGTACCAACCTGCACACCGTGGGGACTACTAAGTCAACCCTCCATCCGCTACACACCATCGAAGGCGATCATTTGCGATCGGCGTGCTCATTGCCCTTATAATTTCGTGGTCTTAGGTCACCACATTCAGATCTCGTGGTCTTAGGTCACCACATTCAGTTATCGTGGTCTTAGGTCACCAGATTCAGATATCGTGGTCTTAGGTTACCACATTCAGATATCGTGGTCTTAGGTCACCACATTCACTTCCCCTTTTCAATAACCCATATGCCCCATATCATACATATTATGCATTAACATGCCAAATTTCACATTCTTATCATTGTTCTCATGTTACATCTAACATGTATTCATAATCCTAGCAGGAGTAGGAAACGTACCTGAGTACTTTGTACCATTGCATGGTACTTTAGCCATACTTTTCACATTCTTAATATCACATACATATATTTATTAAACATTGCCATAAAACTTATTAAGAAATAGTGTAAATTACACACACGATTAACTTATCGCTTTCATCGAGATTCCCAAAATCGATCTAATGCTTTAGATCTTCAATTCCTATATTCGGCCATTACTAGGCATATTAGCAAAACCTATTCGTTTATGTAACCAAATCTGAAAGGATTAACACACTTAAATCCTTACCTTCCTGTCGATTGACTACAAATTAAAACCCGAAACTTCGTAGAGTTCCTCCTGGTAATCGGCCAAGCACTAGATTACTTCATGGGTTAGTTTCGGCTTTTAAACAAATAGAAATAGATCTAGATCATGGTTATAGCCTTGGCTGATTGTACATATGTACTTACCATTATGATTTGAAATCCCGAAACCTTGTGTACCACTGTCGACTGCCCCTACACATCCATAGTTAGATTCGGCCCTTTACACAAAAATCTATTAGAATGGCCTATGGCTGAATACATGCCTTACCTTTAAGTCTTAGAAATCCTGAAACCTTCCTCCTTGTAATCGACAGTCACAGAATCCCGAAGGTTTCCTTCAAAGTTTCGGCCAACATGTATATGGCATTAGAATCTTGACTTTCGGTTTAAAGAAGAAAGAAAATAATAGCATTAGATCCTTACCCTTACTTGAAGAAGTCGACAGCACCTAAGCTTGAAGTCCCAAAGAGTTTTGGCTCTTGCTTAAAGAATCTATTCGGCTTCTAAAGGATAGGAGAGCATTCGGCTATGGCCACCACACAGGGGATTCGGCTTGAATAAGGAAAAGAGAAGAGAGGGTGTTGAGGTTTGAAGAATCGGCAATGGTGGATAATGAAGAAGTAGATTTCGGCTTTGGCAAAAATAAAAGAATAAGAACAAAGTTCTAGGAAATTCGGCAGAGAGAGGAGAATTTGCTTAAGAAATTCGGCAAAGGAAGAGTGAATGAATGAATGGCCTCTTTTCCTCTAGTAGCCGAAATTACTAGCTAGAGTCCCTTACTTGGCCACCACTCTCCCTTATTTTGATAGCTTTATCCCTTGAATTATCCCTTTATTCAAATTAAAAGAATTTAATCCCACAATTATCTCTTGAAAATAATGATAAATAAATCCCTTATTTATCCCTTATTTATCCACTAATTATAAAAGAATAAAGCTCCTAATTTATAGCCTTGTGCCGTCCTTTGCTACTAATCCTCCTGTTTGCAAAATAAAACTTTTATTTTGCTTCCCTCAGCTCAGACCTTGGCCCAATACTCTGTATGTGGCGCCATTTCAGAGGGCCCTAAGTGGCATCTCAAGCCACTTTTCCAAGCCCGTTTGTGTGTCATATTTCACATACATTTTCTCTTAAGCCACTTTGCCTTAGTTTCCTTTTTTAAACTTTAAAACTCAACATTTCCTAAGTTATTTCCTTACATTTCCAAGTTTTCAAAAATGTTCACTTTCCTCTTTTAAACCTAACATTTCCATACATTTCCAGGTTTCCAAAAATGTTCAAAATATATTCATAACACATAAGACATGTCATTTCGTACAATTAAACCGAAAATGCGTATGCCCTTTTCAGGATGTTACGTTGCTGTCCTGGGCTGTGAAGGCTAGAATTTGCTCCTTAAGATTAATCTCGGTGTTACTTGGTAGGCGTCTTTACAATCATTCTGACATTAGCTTTGCGAGTTGTTCTACTGCGTTAGTTACTTCCTTGACAGACTTAGCAATTTCACTGATTTGGCTCTCGTTGCTTTTGATTGTTCTATCAGCTTCTTGGATACGTTTCTCTGTGTCTGTTGAGAACCTTGCCGTCACCTTCTCATGGGTAGGTTTTTTCTCTTGTGGATAAGGCTGATTTTGGAAGTTTTGAGGAGGTTGTTGCCTTTGATTTCCTTGATTGCCTTGACCTCCTCATGAAAAATTCGGGTGGTTTGATCGCTATAAAATCAGATTTTTTAATATTTATAAAAGAATGATCAAACCTGGAGACTAACTCTGACAACGATATTAAGGCAAGTGTACCTATCGCACAGTAGTATAGCTTAGGCAAGACCGGATATTGAACCCAAAGGAACTAAAAGTATTAATACTCACTTTCTTTTTATTATTTAACCTAAAAATAGAGTGAAGGTTGCTTTTAAACTAAATTGATGACAACTAAACTAAGGAAACAAAGACAAAAAGACGAATTTGGAGATAACTTGAAAAAGACTCAGTTGATTGCGATGATACCCTCGGAAAGAATCCACCTAAACTTCACTTATTATCTAACCCTAAATTATATGATTTCTTTACTTAGCTTGATCCGTGAGACTCCCTAACCTATATTAAACACTCTCTCGAGGCGAATAACGTCTAACCCTAGGTTAATTAGTGGAACTCTCATTCGCTTATAATAACCCCCTAGGATAGCAGTAAATCGATCAATGGACTCCCATATTAGGTTTCACCCTAATCCGGCAAAATCTCGTAACCCTATCTCTATGCGTCCGATCAACTCCGTTTAATTATGTTAGAACTTCTCTTAGGCAGGGTCTATTCCTCCTCCACCTAAGCACATTAGATTTGGATTAAGCAATATAATTAAGAACAAACTAAGTAATTTATCATATAACTTAAAAATCAAATAACAAAATCTGTCTAGGTTTCATCCCCTTCAGGTATCTGAGGGGTTTAGTTCATAATGTCAAAAGAAAACATCACAAGAGAAAAGATAAAACAAAAGATAAGAAAAATCCTAAAACTCCTTAAAGGAATTGAAGGAGAATTCCGCCATCTTAAGTATAACTCCGGCTTCTTGGGATGAATCAACTGGCTATCCTCGCGTTATTCCCTAACTCTGACCTTCTCGGCTTGGCTCCTTGGCCTAGCTTTCGATGCCTTTCAAAGGTGGTACTTGGGGGATATTTATAGGCTCTTAGAATGCGATTTTTTCTCCCTAAGTATCCTTTTTCGACTGAAATTCCTCTTTCTAGCGACAGAGGCACGGCCATGGCACACGCCCGTGTGTATCGAGACCTGACTGTGTTTGGATTTCTACTTAAGGCACGGCTGTGTGTGGTGGTGTTGAGGCCGTGCTCTAGGTGTTCGTCGAGACACGGCCGTGTGGACCTTGGGCCAGGCGTTGTCAATTTCGTGAAAAGGCCCATTTGCTTCGTTTTAGGCCCGTTCTGTGTTCTTTTCATCCTCAGGTGCTTTCCTTGGTATAAGACATGAAAAGAAAGGATTAAGAGCACTTTTTTATACAAAACTAGGCATAAATCATCAAAAAAGCATATTAAATGCGGTATTACTTTTACGGTTTATCAAATACCCCCACACTTAAGCTTCTGCTTGTCCTCAAGCAAAATTCTCAACTTACAATTAAAACGAACTTTCCATGATCTATAATTCTTATCAACAATGTCTTATCCTAATTTACAGATAATTCATACATGGATAATTTGATTCAAAGCATCCTAAAGATTTAAATGAGATAAGTCATAATTTTGTATGAAAACATAGGTGTCTTCCCTCTTTTAAATAACTACCTTTTCAATTCAAAACTGACAAGGATTGATATCCTCGCTTAGGATTCACTCAAATCACTCAAAAGTGTTTAAGGTTCAGAAAAAGATCACTCATAAGTCGAACTTGAAAAGTTAATCCCATAGGCTTGCTTGAAAATCAAATCTCCACCACTGTAATATGAGATGACAAATAGATCAAAAGGTCTATGTTCGGGTTGTAATAGGGCTAGAGTAAAATGTAACATCCTTAAATCGGGGTTCTGTATTTTACTTGTGTTGCATGTGATGAATTGTTATAATGTTGATTTACCATGTTTAGGGGTCTAGTTATAACCCTGGGTTAGGCCTAAGTTAGGGCTAAAAATTTCTTTTTAGTACTTGGGAAGAGGGAGCTAGGTGATATAGGGGTTAAGAGAATTTATTGGGGAATTTTGACACAAGGAATCAATTGGAAAAGTGGCAAGGAGGCGCCACTTAAGGGCAAGGGAGATGACGCCACATGCAGGGAGGGAGTGCCTGTGTTCGAGCAGCAGGAATGGCACTCCTGCTTATTCTTTTTGATGCCAAAGCTGAGGAAGTGGAGTGCTCAGTTGGGACTCTCTTGGTGGATGAGGATCAAGCTATCAGATTTTAAATGGATGGAAGGGAGGAAAATTTGGTGTTTGACTCATTCAAATTTGTTTGAATGAGTGGATGAGAGAAATTCAAGGAGAAAAGAAGGGGACAGCAAGTGTTGTGTGTGTAGCCGAATTCTTGAGGGGTGGCTATCAGTTTGGGATTCATTTTGGGTGGTGGCCGAATGTTTATGGTGGGCTAGGGGAGTATTTCGGCTAGTTAGGAGGGGGTTCTTTCCTTGTCGGTTTAGTGTCAAAACTAAATCATGAGTGCATTATTTGTTGAATAGCCGAAACCTCAGTAGCCATCTTCTGCTTTTCTTTTCGGTTCACTTGGGATAGCCTATTGCCGAATCTACCTCTTGTGTTCTTTTTCTTCTTGTTTGGTTCAAGCTGAAATCACCTTGGTCACATCTTCTTCTTTTTTCTTTTTTTTTCCAATTCCTTTTGTGCCGAAATTTCTTCCACTCTCCTTGCCGAATCCATTATTGTTTATCTTTTCTTTTCTTATTTTTGCTCCAAGCCGAAACCAACACCCCCTTTCTTCTGTCGACATCTTTCTTCTTCCAAGTCTCTTGTGCCGAAAGTTTTCTTTCCCTTTGCCGAATCCCTTCTTGTCCATTTTACTTTCTTCTTTCAATTGTATCACTTTCAAAAAGCCGAAGCCTTGTTGATTCTCTTCTTGGCCGAATACCCTGCTTCTAAGTCCCTCTTCTCTTGCATTTTCTTTTTATATTATCAAGTGCCGAATCTTAGATCTTAGCATGGTAAGTTTTAGTGACTACATCTCTTTCTTCCTTCTATTTCTTGTATAGTCGAATCTCCTTGGTGGTCTCACTCTTTCTTTTTTTGGATTGCCGAAACTACTAAGATCATAGGGGGTGCCGATCATTGGTGTTGAGAGGCCAAATCAATCATCAAGGTAAGGGGCGACTAACTCATGTGATTTCGGGATTTAAGTTAAGGCCGAATGGTCTATGGATTCTAAGGGTTGTGTTAAAATCGATTGCAGGGAGGGTATAGCCAAATAAAGTGAGTCTTCGGGATTTGGTTAATAACCAAATCGGCTTAAGGTGAGTGCGATATTCGGGGCAACATCTTTTCGGGATTTCTAGTTAAGCCGGATAGGGCTTTTGATTACTAACTAAGCATTGGTCGATTGTAGGAGCAGTGAGGGCATACGTTTTGGGATCTCGTGGTATCGCATAGCTTCGGGATTTCTCATTAGATCTACGTATAGTCAGGTGTGTAAACGCTTACACACTTTATTAGTTTAATGATGCTTATTATGTTACTGTATAACCTTTGATATTAGTGACTTTGCCTTGTGGGCATGAGCTTGGATTCCGGGTAAGTCCCCTACTATGTGACTTTTCTTATACATCATCATGATTTGTTAAATGCTATGCTACGCCTTAAATGCATGATACATGATATTATGACACGTATGATATGAGTATGATGATGATGGGATTGATGAGAGGAGGGGGATGATTTATTTGGACTGTCACCAGTGGTTTTGACCATAAAATGGGTTGGCCCCATCAGTTGATTTGTGACTACGGTCACCAGTGGTTTTGACCACACTATTGATATGATTTGTGACTAAGTCCCAGTGGTTTTGACCACCAGTGGTTTTGACCACATATGGATATTGTGACTCTTCCCAGTGGTTTGGTACCATAGTGGGTTGGCCTCACATGATATATTACGGGATTGTCATCAGTGGTTTTGACCACACGATGGATTGGCCCCATCACTTGATTTGTGACTTCGGTCACCAGTGGTTTTGACCACACGGGGTAGTTGAAGGAGATTGGATGGCTAGGTTATGGGTTGCATAATCTGCATGTTTTACTGATGATCTGTGTAAGTACTTGAATGCTCGGGTTGGGGATTTATACACTGAGTCTTGGTGACTCACCCCTTCCCTTATATTTTGCAGATGAGGCATAGATCGCGGATATGAAGCAGGGGAGGACTCGAGGTGGCCATGCATCTTAGTTTGGTTTTGGATTTGAAACTGCTATTTCAATTTTTCTAAATTTTCTTTAATTTGGTTTTGGGTTTGTAATAAGGCCGCTAGTATTATTTTGGGTTTTTAATTATTTGCTTTTACTTTGATTATATATTACATATACTGGATTTATAGACTTGTTAAATTAACTGGTAAAAAGCAATGTTTTTCAAAACTATAACTCTTTCGGGTTTTTAACCGTTACCATCGGGTAACACAGTTCATAAAATAATAAGAAGGGTAACTTGAATGTTTTTATAATTTCAAATTTTCAAACAACTTCAAATGCAAATGATTTTAAACTTGATTATACTCGTGGCACTCAGTTTTCAATAAGTATCAAAGAGTTTTCTTAAAAATTTTCCGATACACTTGTGTTTTCAAGCTGTTTTCACTCCGTAACATACCAGATTCGGTCGTGGTGTGTTGACCGGGTTTGGGGTGTTACATAAAAGGTGTGGTCACAGGCTAAAATTAGAGGGTTAGAATCGAGATTGAATTGACAAGTACCTACCTAAAACTTTACCGAAACTTTGTTGACTGAAAGGTATTAATCCTACTAATACGAGCTTTTTCCTTTGAAAACAAACTTTGATTGTGAAAGCTCTCTTTTCATACTATTTAATATTATATTGATTTTTTTTAAGAACAAACTAAATAAATACAGGATAAATTTAACTATCAGAAAAATAAACTTCGGTAACTAATCAAATCAAGTCTCGATTAAGGGGTAGTCAAAAAGAAGGGTGATAACAAATACAAAGGCTGTGGGTTAATATTAGTAGGTGAGTCAATAAAAAGGGTTTGTTAGGATCAAAGGGGTCCACTAGGGGTTAATTGTAAGGGTAGCTATTTAATGGAATTAGTGGGTTAAAACCTAGGTGCCTTTATCATCTCTGTATATCGAATCATAAATGTGGTCTCGACATGTATAAACGAGGCAAGTTCTAGAATAACAGTTCATAGTTGACACACTCATAATCAAAGAATGAGCACGAAAAAGAATATATGCTCTATAAGGTTCAAATACTCACAAAAATTATGGGTGTTTTGACATCATCCTTATGAATTTCAAATTTCAAGGTAGAATTCAAATTTAGGTCAACAACCTAGCAACAATTTTGGTTCCTGAAAAATAGACTTATCATGCTTGATTCTCTAGTATTCCTTAAATTAAACATCAATGTACAATTGACTATGACTTATTCTAAAACATGTCAATAATCATCACAAATCATTAGAAATTTCATCCTAATTAGTAATATGACAACTTTGCATAAAAACAAGACTAAATCAGGGATTTGAGAATAATGAAAAAAGTCAGGCATTTTTACCCCCCACACTTAAGATGTACATTGTCCTCAATGTATAAAGTTAAATAATGATATTTAGTGATCAATCAAAAGATAGGAGGGAAAAGTGTACTTCCTGAATTTTCTGACGAGATTCTTGAGGATGTAGACAGTGTGTGGCATCAGGTGACTTTTTTGCATTTTGCCTAATCATGCTTTTATGTAGGTGGAATAAATGATTTAGTCTGCAAAGTCACTTGTTAATGACCTTTTCGATGAAATAGGTATGCTGTTAGGGATGCTTGGATGATGGAATAGCCAATGATAAAAATTTGTAATGATAAAAGTTCAAACTAAACAACATAGAATAAAGTCTTAAATATGAAGAAAATAAAATAAAATAAAGGAAACAAATTAATAGGACTCAGAGGTCCTCATCCATGGTTGGGTCCGGTGGTGGTGCTAATGATGAAATGTTGAGGTGCTGGCATATTTGTTGGAGTGTCACCTCCAATCCGTCTAAACGTTGATCGTTTTCAGCAAAATGCATTTCGAACCGATCAAGTCGAGCAGAGATGTCTGTGAATGATGTTGCCGCTCGGTGTGGATGCTGGCTCGGATTTGGGAGAAATGGATTTTAAATCTGGGTTAGGGTTTGTGTTTGGGGAAGATGATGACTGGATTCTATTTATAGGGGAGGAGGCACGGTTTGTTGACACATTGCCATGTTCATTTGAAATCGCCCGTGCTTTTCATGTTTTTCAGGTTTGGGCGCGTTCAGGTTTAGTGGCACGCCCGTGTGTAAATTTGGCACGCCCGTGCTCGATAAGGTCAACTGTTGGCACGGTAAGGTCGCACGAATGTGTCTTCCTCGTGTTGGCAAAGTCAGTAGCTTCGCACGGTTAGGAGGCGCGGGCGTGTTATACCCGTGGTATGCAAGTCAGTAGCTTCACACGGTTAGGTCACACGGCCGTGGTTTGGTATCACAGCCCATGCTGGCAATAGACATTTTTCCCTGTTTGGGCACGGCTCTTCGTACGCCCGTGGTCTGCCCCTGTTTTGTACACGGCCATTGACACGGCCGTGTTCAAGGTCGTGTTTAAAATCCTGCATTTTCCTGTTAGACTATTTTAATGCGATGTTAGGAAAATAAAAACAATGTTAGTATGTTAGTGCACGGGTTGCCTCCCGAGAAGCGCTCGTTTATAGCCTTAAGCTAGACTCTCCCTGTTTTCAGTTCTAAAAGTCGGCTCATGGAGTGTAAGCTCCTCTCCCGTATCTCTAAAATCTGTGCCATTATAAAGTTTTAGTCGGTGACCATTTACCTTGAATGTGCCTTTAGTGGGATGGGTTATCTCGATGGTGCCATATGGAAATATTGTTTAGATCATGAATGGTCCTGACCATCTTGATTTCAACTTTCTCAGGAATAGTTTAAGCGTTGAGTTGTACAGTAGGACTAAGTCACCTACTTTTAATTGCCTTGACCTCTTGAGACGAGCATCATGGCGTCGCTTTGTTGCTTCCTTGTATAGTTTTGAGTTCTCATAGGCTTCCATTCTCCATTTATCCAACTCGTTCATCTGCATCATTCTTCTCTTTCCTGCAATTTTGGGATCAGTATTAAAAAATTTTATTGCCCAAAAAGCTTTGTGTTCTAATTCAAACGGTAAATGATAGCTTTTCCCGTATACAAGCTTGTATAGGGATGTCTCTAAAGGTGTTTCAAAAGCTGTTCTATAGGCCCATAACGCGTCATCTACTTTTAATGCCCAGTCTTTTCTATTTGATTCAACGGTTTTTTCTATAATGCGTTTAAGTTCTTGGTTTGCCACCTCAACTTGCCCACTGGTTTGAGGATGATATGGGGTTGCTGTCCTGTGATATACTCCATATTTTTTTAGAATTTTTTCAAATTGGGTATTGCAAAAGTGCGTACCCCTATCGCTAATGATTGCTCTCAGTGTGCCAACTTGAGAAAAGAGTTTCTTGAGAAACTTGACTACTACCCTAGCATCATTGATAGGTAAAGCTTCCGCTTCTACCCATTTTGACATGTAATCAACTGCCACTAGATGTACTTGTTTCCAAATGAATTAGGGAATGGTCCCATGAAATCAATGCCCTAACGTCAAATATTTCACATGATAACATATAAGTTTGAGGCATTTCATCTCGTTTAGAAATGTTACCTATTAGTTGGTATCTATCACACAAGGTAACATACCTGTTGGCATCTTTAAATAGAGTGGGCCAATAAAAACCTAATTCGAGTATCTTGTGTGCTGTCTTAATGCCACCGTAGTGTCCTCCTGATGGTCCCAAATGACAATGCTCCAAGATCTTTTTTGCTTCTGTCTTTGTAACACATCTTCGAATGACCTGATCTGCACAAATGTGGAAAAGAAAGAGATCTTCCCAAAAATAAATTTTTCACATCAGTAAAGAATCGCTTCTTTTGGTGATGTGTTAATTTTCTTGGTAAGATGTTAGCTACTAAATAATTGGCAATATTCGCAAACCATGGTACTTCAGAATGTGTTATAGAAAAGAGTTGTTCTTCGGGAAACGAATCATTTATTTGATCTTTGTTGAGCTCTTTGGTTTGTGGATTTTCAAGTCTAGAAAGGTGATCCGCTGCAAGATTCTCGGCTCCCTTCCTATCTAGTATTTCCAAGTCAAATTCCTATAGGAGTAAAATCAATCGCATGAGCCTGGGTTTAGCATCAGGTTTGTTTAAAAGATAACGAAGAGCTGAATGGTCGGTGTAAACGACAACTTTGGACATAATTAGATACTATCTAAATTTATCAAAAGCAAAAACTACAGCTAGCAATTCTTTTTCTGTGGTGGTGTGGTTTTCTTGTGCTGGTGTTAGTGTTCTGCTAGCGTAGTAAATTGGCTGAAAGTGCTTGTCTCTTCGTTGTCCCAGAACTGCACCTACTGCAAAATCACTTGCATCACACATTAGTTCAAAGGGTAAGTTCCAATCAGGTGCAATTATAATCGACGCATTTATTAGTTTATCCTTAAGGATATTAAATGCAACTAAACATTCATGATTGAAATCAAAAAGAACATCTTTTTCTAGTAATTTTGTCAAAGGCTTAGCTATTTTAGAAAAATCTTTAATAATCTTCTATAGAACGCTGCATGTTCTAAAAAGCTTCTAATAGCCTTGACAGAACTAGGGAGAGGTAGTTTTTCTATGGCTTCAACCTTTGTTTTATCTACCTCGCTCCCTTTACTAGAAATCTTGTGTCCTAACACATTCCCTTCTCTTACCATAAAGTGACATTTTTCCCAGTTTAAAATGAGGTTTGTTTCCTCACATCTCATTAGAACTCGTTTTAAATTTTTAAGGCAAACATGGAAAGAATTACCGAATACCGAGAAGTCATCCATAAATACCTCCATGATGTCTTCCACGAGTTCATCAAAGATTGCTAACATGCAACATTGAAAAGTAGCAGAAGCATTACATAATCCAAAAGGCATTTTACGATAAGCAAATGTACCGTATGGGCATGTGAATGTTGTCTTTTCTTGATCTTCAGGAGATATGGGGATTTGAAAGTAGCCAGAGGGTCTGTCCAAAAAGCAGTAGTACATATGCCGGGATAATCTTTCCAACATTTGATCTATGAAGGGTAAAGGGAAGTGATCTTTTCTGGTGGCATCATTCAACTTTCTATAGTCTATACAAACTCTCCAGCCTGTGACTGTTCTTGTGGGAATCAACTCATTCTTTTCATTGGGCACTCATCACATATTCCCCTTTTTTGGAACTACTGCATAAGACTTATCCAAGTCTTTGTCGAGATAGGATAAATTATTCCTGCATCTAGGAGTTTTGTGACCTCAGCTTTGACCACTTCTTTCATATTGGGTTTAACCGTCTCTGAGGTTGCACATAAGGCTTGAATTCTTCTTCCATTAAAATTTTGTGGGTACAGAACGCGGGGCTTATTCCCTTGATGTCAGAAATTTTCCACGCTATGGCTTTTTTGTGCTCTTTTAGTACCTTTATCAGCTCCTCTTTTTCCTCAGGTTCTAGTTCTGCAGATATGATTACTGGTAATGTAAAATTGTCTCCGAGGAATGTGTATTTTAAGTGTTTTGGTAATTGTTTCAATTCCAATTTGGGTGGCTCTTCGATGGAGGGTTTCTGTTTTATTTCGTCATCATTGTAAATGCTTTCTTCTTTCATTTATTTGGATGACGATGTTTTTAAATTCAGCTCATTGTCTTTATCTTCTTCCCCCTCTTCTTGAGTTAGGCACAGTTCCACCGTGTCATCATGTATGATTTCCTGTAATGAATTTTGAATGAGATGATCAGTAGTATCAACAAAATAACAGGAATCATCTTGCTCTTTAGAATATCACATGGCATCATAAATTTGGAAAATAATTTCTTCATCTCCTATCTTCATTGCGAGTTTACAATCTCCAACATAAATAACAGCTCTAGCAGTGGCTAAAAAAGGACACCTTAAGATTAAGGGAACATTAATGTCTTCATCCATGTCTAATACAACGAAATCAACAGGGAAAATAAATTTATCAATTTTAACCAAAACATCTTCGATGACTCCTCTAGGATATTTAATGGATCTGTCTGCTAACTGAGTACTCATCCTAGTGGGTGTTGGTTCCCCAAGATCTAGTTGTTTAAACATTTTATAAGGCATTAAATTTATACTGGTGCCTAGATCAGCTAATGCTTTCTTAACATTCAAGCTACCAATTAAACAAGGGATAGTAAAACTTCCTGGGTCTTTTAACTTGGTTGGTAGCTTGTTTTGGAGGATGGCTGAGCACTCTTCATTAAGTTCCACTGTTGACACCTCTTCAAGTTTTCGTTTATTTGTCAGGAGTTCCTTTAAGAATTTTGCGTACTTCGGCATCTATGAAATAGCTGATATGCATTTGCTTAAAAAGTTCAAGGAACTTACCATATTGTGCATCTATTCGCTCTTTCTTTAACTTTTCCGGATGATAAACCGTAAATAAAAAATATTTTAATCCCTCATTTATTATGCGTTTTGAAGATTTAAGACCTGTTTTATATAAAAAAGTGCTTGTAATCCTTTCTTTTCATGTCTTATACCCAGGAATGCACCTGAGGATGAAAAGAACAAAAAATGGCCTAAAACAAAGTAAAAGGGCCTTTCCACGAAATCGATACGGCCTGGATCAAGGACCACACAGTCGTGTCTCAACGAACACCTGGAGCACGGCCTCATCACCACCACACACGGTCGTGCCAAAGCAGAAATCCGAACACGGTCAGGTCTCGACTTGCACGGGCGTGTGACATGGCCGTGCTTCTGTCGCTGGAAAGAGTAATTTCAGTCGGAAAAGGATACTTGGGAGAAAGAATCACATTCTAAGAGCCTATAAATACACCCCAAGTACCACCTTGAAGGGGGAGCGAAAGCTAGGCCAAGGAGCCAAGCCGAGAAGGTCAGAGTTAGGGAATAACGCGAGGATAGCCAGTTGATTCATCACCAAGAAGCCGGAGTTATACTCAAGACGGCGAAATTCTCTTTCAATCCTGTCAGGGAGTTTTAGGATTTTTCTTATGTTTTGCTTTATCTTTTCTCTTGTGATGTTTTATTTTCCATTATGAACTAAACCCCTCAGATAGCTGAAGGGGGATGAAACCTAGACAGATTTTATTATTTGATTTTTAAGTTATATGATAAATTACTTGGTTTGTTCTTAATTATGTTTCTTAATCCAAACCCAATGTACTTAGGTAGAGGAGGAATAGACCCTGCCTAAGAGTAGATCTAACATAATTAAGCGGAGTTGATCGGGCGCCTAGAGATAGGGTTACGAGATTTTGCCGGATTAGGGTGAAACCTAATATGGGAATCCATTGATCGATTTACTGCTTTCCTAGGGGGTTATTATAAGCGAACGAGAGTTCCACTAATTAACCTAGGACTAGACATTATTCGCTTCGAGAGAGGGTTTAACATAGGTTAGGGAGTCTCACGGATCAAGCTAAGTAAAAGAAATCATATAATTTAGAGTTAGATACTAAAGGAAGTCTAGGTGGATTCTTCCCGAGGGTATCATCAAAATAAACTGAGTCTTTTCCAAGTTAGCCCCAAATTCATCTTTTTGTCTTTGTTTCCTTAGTTTAGTTGTCGTAAAAACAACCTTCATGTTATTTAGGTTAAATAATAAAAAGAAAGCAAGTATTAATAATTTTAGTTCCTTTGGGTTCGACATCCGGTCTTGCCTAAGCTATACTACTGTTCGATAGGTACACTTGCCTTAATATCGTTGTCAGAGTTAGTCTCCAGGTTTGATCATTCTTTTATAAATTTTTAAAACTCTGATTTCACAGCGATCAAGTTTTTGGCGCCGTTGCCAGGGAACTAAAATATTAAGAAAGCTCTATTTTTATTACTTTAGCCATTATTTGCAATATATTCTTTTTGTTTTCTTAGGTTAAATTTTAATTTTTCTAATTTTTATTTTAATTTTTTTATCTTTTCTAGGTATCTCTAGTTTATGACTAGAAGGAACCCGAGAGGACCTTTGGTATATGATAGTGATATCGAAGCAACCGCTCGTAGGAATCGCAGGGAAACCAAGCGAGCCCTAGATTATATAGAAAGAGAGGAGGAAAACAGATTTAATCCTACTGAAGGGATGGACGAAAACAACCCACCACTACGCGTTGTGGGAGATTAAAATGCTCCACGTACAATGTTTGATTATGCGAAACTGCATTTAACAGGAGCAGAATCTAGTATTGTTAGGCCCGCTATAACTGCTAACAATTTTGAATTAAAGCCTAACACAATACAAATGATTCAACAGTTTGTTCAATTTCATGGTTTGCAGGACGAAGACCCAAACATGCATACAGCTAACTTTTTGGAGTTCTGTGATACCTTCAAAATAAATGGCATTGTTGATGATGCCATTCGTCTTTGGTTATTCCCTTTTTCATTAAGGAATAAAGCCAAACAGTGGTTAAACTCATTACAACGAGGATCAATCACTACATGGGATCAGATGACTGAAAAATTTTTGATGAAATATTTTCCGCCGGCCAAAACGGCTAAATTTGTAACACCCCAAACCCGGTCAAAATGCTACGACCGAATCTGGCATGTCACAGGGAAAAATCGTTTTTGAGGAAACCAAGTTGTTGATATATTTTTGTAAAGGAACGTATTTGGAAACAAGTTGTCATCTCTCATTTTAAGAAAAACTTTTAATTTTATGAAGAGCCGAATTAGTTTGAGTAACATTGCTAAAAACCGTTTCGAATTTAGTCTTAAAGAAAAATTTAGTTTCAAAGAAAATTGAGTTAGCTTGTTATTACTACTTGTTTGCCGTTACCCGATGGTAAAGTTTTGGAAAATCCTGATAATTTGTGAAAGTTTGGAAAACATTCATTTTGTAGGTTATCCAGGCATGCCGCTTTATTTAACTTAAACAAAATTTAGTGAAAACTCATAACGGATAAATAATCCCAAAAATGAAATCTAGTGGCCTTATTACATACCCAAAACAAAATTTAAAGGAAAGTAAAAACCAAAATAGTAGTTTAAAACAAAACCCGAAAAATTACGCATGGCCACCTTGAGTCCGCCTCGCTCCGTATCCGCGATGTACGAATTATCTGCAAAATGTAAAGGAAGGGGTGAGTCACCGAGACTCAGTGTATAAATCCCCATCCCGGAAATATTAATGCCCTTACACAATTTCATAAGTGAATATGTATGCCATGCAACCCAAAACCTAACCATCCGAACTCCCGATTCTACCCCATGTGGTACCAAACCACTAGTGGTCAAAACCACTGGTGACCGTAGTCACAAATAATATATATGTGGTCAAAACCACTGGTGACTGTAGTCACAAATATTATATATATATGGTCAAAACAACTGGTGATCGTAGTCACAGATAACATGTGTGGGGCCAACCCACATTGTGGTCAACACTACTGGTGACAATCCCGTATATCGTCATGTGCGGCCAACCCACCGTGGTACCAAACCACTGGGATGAGTCACAAAGATAGAAATATGTGGTCAAAACCACTGATGGTCAAAACCACTAAGACTTAGTCACAATAATAATATAGAAAGCGGGGCCAACCCACTGTGTGGTCAAAACCACTAGTGACAGTCTAGAATCATGCCTTCCCCCTCCTCTCATCATACCCAACTTTATGAACATAATTTTCATGGCATAATAATCAAGCTGAACGTACAGATATCACATGGCATGGCATATGCAGATTTACGAAGGCATTTAATCGTTAGCCAATCAAGTGGACTTACCCGGAGTCCTCGCTTTTACCCACAAGGGTAGCATACCGATTTCAAAGTTATTCCGGCTTTTAACAATAAACATGGTAAGCATATTAACTAATGAAGTGTGTAAGAGTTACACACTTGATTACGCGTAATACGACGCTCTCTATGTCGGTACTGTCGTTAATCGACACTACCACTATCTGTATACTGCTTTGCTCAGATGTCGGCCCACACCCCGGTGGCCAATCGCGAACAGCCGACACTGCCCTCTTTTTGAACTTAGGGGCTGGGGTCTCAGATCTAACCCCACCTAACGCTTGGCTAACATTAGGGTCCATAATACCTTTGGTCATTAAATCAGAGAAGAAAAAAAAGAAAAAGAGAATGAAGAACTCAGTGAGATCTTACCTGATTATGGGTTGAGATTTCAGCTTTGAGATCCAGAGAAGAGGAATAGATTTCGGCACTTAAATACACATAAAGAAAGGCTCAAGTAAAGGTGCTTAGAATGATATGATCAATCAAAAAAATGAGAAAAAGAAAAAAGAAAGATGGATGGGGATTCGGCTTCCAAAGAGTGAAAAGGTTGATGAGAAAGATAAGAGAATGTAGTTTTGGCTAACAACAGAATAAAGGTGAAAAAGATGGAAAAGGAGGAGTGGTGGATGAAATTTCGGCTCTTAAAGATATGGCAAGAGAATGAATTGCAAATGGTGAGTGGAGAGTATGGTGGGTTCGGCCAAACACAAAAGAAGTGAAGAGACAAGAGAAGAGAAGATGTTTAGGAGAGGTTTCGGTTTTGACACAAAATGAGAGGAAGAGAAGAGATTTCGGCTGTGTCTTCTTTGAGGGAAAGAAAATAGGAATCAACACAACAAAAGATGGGACAATATGAGTTCTAATTGCCTCCCCTAACTAGCCGAATACACACACACCCGAAGCACATTCGGACACCTCTCTAAAGAACCCAAAATCGATTGCTCCCCTCCCATTCCAGAGTTCAGGTTTTGGCCAACTCTAAGCTCCTCTGACCATCTCCACGAATTCCTCCTAGCCACCCATTCAAACCAATTTGAATGAGTCAAACTCCTACAATTTCTCTTCTCCACCCATTTGAACTTGTTGACTCCTTCAACAGCTATCCATCAGAGTCCATCCTGAGTACACCTCCTCCAGGACCTGGCATCAAAAAGAATAAGCAGAATGGAATTCCTGCAGCTCAAACCAAGGCTCTCCCACTTGCATGTGGCGTCACTCGCCTTATGCTTAAGTGGCGCCTCCGTTGCCACTTTACTACTGAGATACTTGTGTCAAAGCACCCCAATAATTTCCCTTAACACCTAACTCACTTAGCTCCCCCTTCTTAGAAGCCCAAAATGAAAATTTTTGTTATGGCTGAGGCCTACCCCTGGCTTATGCCTAGACCCCAAAACACCCTAAACTGGCTCAACAACTATACTATCACAATGAAACACACAGAAATGCAAAGACCCCGATTTAAGGATGTTACAATTCTACCCCCTTAAAAATAATTTCGGCCTCAAAATTACCTGATCAAAAGAGTTGAGGGTATTGCTGCTGCATCACATCCTTTGGTTCCCACGTGGCCTTTTCCGTTCCATGATTCCGCCATAACACTTTCACCAAAGGAATTGATTTCCTACGTAAGACTTTGACATCTCGATCCAGAATCTGCACTGGTTCTTCCTAAAAAGACAAATCCGGGCTCACCTCGATCTCCTCCACTAGCACAACATGCGACAGATCTAAACGATAGCGTCTAAGCATGGAGACACGAAATACATCGTGAATCTGACTCAGTTCTGATGGCAATTCGAGCTGATAAGCTACTGGTCCTACTCGCTTCAACACCGTATACGGCCCGATAAACCTAGGGCTTAGCTTGCCCTTCCGACCAAACCTCAGCACTTTTTTCCACGGTGACACCTTAAGAAAGACCTTGTGACCCACTGCGAACTCTATATCCCTTCGCTTGAGATCAGCATAGGACTTCTGCCTATCCGAAGCTTCTTTTAGATGAGCTCGAATCACCTTAACCTTATCCTCTGTTTCAGCAACCAAGTCTGGACCCAACAATTGACGTTCACCCAACTCTATCCAACACGTAGGGGTACGACACTTACGTCCGTATAATGCTTCATATAGTGCCATCTGGATACTTGCTTGATAACTATTGTTGTACGCGAACTCTGCTAGCGGTAGAAATTCTTCCCAACTACCTCTGAAATCCAAAACACAACCCCTTAACATATCCTCCAAGATCTAAATCACCCTTTCTGATTGCCCATCTGACTGCGGATGAAATGCCGTGCTGAAATCCAACCTTGTACCTAACACCTGATGCAACGCCTTCCAAAACCTTGACGTGAATCTGGGATCCCTATCTGAGATAATCGACACCGGCACTCCATGCAGTCTTACTATTTCTGCTATATACAACTTAGCCAACTTTTCGTGTGAGTAATCAACCCAAACCGATATAAAATGAGCTGATTTTGTCATACGATCAACAATTACCCCGACTGAATCCTTCTTGCTAGGCGTAAGGGGTAGCCCACTGACAAAATCCATCGTAATCCTTTCCCACTTCCACTACAGAATCTTTACCGGCTGCAACAGACTCGACGGTAGCTGATGTTCGGCCTTGACTTGCTGACACATCAAACACTTAATTACAAATTCTGTTACTTCCCGCTTCAGACCCGGCCACCAAAATTGTTCCCGTAAACCTCGGTATATCTTGCTACCTCTGGGATGCATAGCGTATGGGCTGCTATGAGCTTCCTGAAGAATCCTCTGCCTTAACTCAACGTCCTTCGGCATACAAACTTTCCCTTGGAAACACAACACTCCATCGCTACTCAAGTTATAACCCTCCAATCCACCATTCTGCACTCGTAACCTCCGAGCACTTAGGACCTTATCCACTAGCTGTCTCTCCTTAACCTGATTTACCCAAGTTGGCTTTACCTTCAATTTCGCTAACAGACTAAGGTGGGAAAACATTGCTCTTAAGTCTGCAACCACCTTGCAGCTCAACGCGTCAGCCACTACGTTAGCCTTACCCGGATGGTATTCAATCGAACAATCGTAGTCCTTCAACAATTCGATCCACCTCCGCTGCCTTAAATTCAATTCCTTTTGAGTCAAGAGGTGCTTCAAACTCTTGTGATCCGTGTAGACTATAGATTTCTCCCCATATGAGTAATGCCTCTAAATTTTCAGGGCAAAAATCACTACAGCCAACTTCAGATCATGTGTCGGGTAGTTTACTTCGTGAGGTCTCAACTGTCGAGACGCATACGCCACTACTTTCCCCTCTTACATCAGCACACAACCCAAACTAGTATGCGACGCATCACAATAAACCGTAAACTCCTTCCCCGCTTCAGGCTGAATCAAAATTGGAGCTTCTGTTAAAATCCTTTTTAACTTGTCAAAACTTTCCTGTTGCTTGTCTGACCACACAAATGGAACCCCTTTTCTCAGTAACTTGGTCAACGGTGCTGCAATCAAAGAAAATCCTTCCACAAATCTTCTGTAATATCCTGCCAAATCTAGAAAACTCTGAATCTCTGCCATAGACTTAGGTGGTTTCCAGTCCAATACTGCCTTAATCTTCCGAGGGTCCACTCTAATCCCCTCAGCTAACACCACATGACCCAAGAAGGTTACTTCCTTTAGCCAGAACTCGCACTTACTAAACTTTGCGAATAGTTGCTTCTCCCTCAGAATCTACGAAACCACTCGTAGCTGCGCATCATGCTCCTCCTCAGATTTTGAGTACACCAATATGTCATCTATAAACACTACGACGAACCGGTCCAAGTACGACTAAAACATCCGATTCATCATGTCCATGAACGCTGCCGGCACATTAGTTAACCCAAACGGCATTACCAAGAACTCGTAGTGCCCATAACGAGTGCGAAACGCTGTCTTATGAATATCGGCCTCCTTTATCTTAAGCTGGTGATACCCCGACCTCAAATCAATCTTAGAGAAGACTGATGCACCCTTAAATTGATCAAACAGATCGTCTATCCTCGGCAACGGGTACTTGTTCTTAATCGTCAACTTATTCAGCTGACGATAATCTATACACATCCGCATTGTACCATCTTTCTTCTTCACAAAAAGCATAGGCGCTCCCCAAGGTGAGACACTCGGTCGGATAAAACCCCGATTCAACAATTCCTGAATCTGTGCTTTTAGTTCTACCAACTTCTTCGGCGCCATTCTATATGGGGCAATAGATACTGGCGTGGTTCTGGGTAGCAGATCTATGCCAAACTCAACTTCGCGGTCCGGAGGTAGACCCAGAAGTTCTTCTGGGAATACGTCGGTAAATTCCTTCACCATTCGGATATTCTCCACAGTTGATTCTTTGGCCTCCAATGCACAAACATGAACCACGAACGCCTCACAACCCTTCCTCACCATTTTCTCGGCCTTCAGAGCGGATACAACATTGGATAGATAATCTCTTCTATTACCTATCATCACCACCTCCTCACCCTCAACAGCTCTCAATACCATGCGTTTAGCTACGCAGTCCAAACTTGCCTGGTACTTCACTAGCCAGTCCATCACTAGGATCAAACTGAACTCCCCGAATGGTCGTTCCATTAGATCAGCCAAAACACTACCCCTTGAAGTTCTAGGGGTACATCCTTATAAAGTTTGTTTACTTCTACAGAGTGACCTATTTGTTTACTTCTACAGAGTGACCTAGAGGGCTAATTACTGTCATCTCCCTAGAAGAAATCTCAAAGGCTAAGTTCATAGTTCCCACTACACTACTGGCAACATAAGAGTGCGCCGAACCAACGTCTATCAAAGCAGTATAAGGCAGTCCAAAAATTAAGAACGTACTGGTTATGACGTCTGGTGCGTCGCCCTGCTCTTGACGCCTCGCTGCATAGACCAACCCAGGCTGTCTCGCCTTTGAGCTCTCCCAGCACCTCTGCCCGGTGCTCCGCGGCCTCGTCTAGAACCATTACCTCCCCTGGCTGAACCGCGACCCCTCTGTGGTTGCTGACCATCCTCTCGAATCGTATGCGGACTTGACCTCGGGATCGATCCTAGTTGACCTCTGCGGACAATCCCTTACTCGGTGCCCCATTGACCCATACTCGAAGCACCCTCTGTTCCCGGTCCAACACTCTCCTGAATGAGACTTCCCACATCGAGTACACCGTGGTGGCCACTGAGTAGTAGCAGCAGGCCTTGCAACTTGATTCGGCCCACCATATCTAGCCATTTTCTGCATATTCTCGGTAGACCCTGATGACCCAGAACTCTTCTTAGTCCAATTCCTATGCTGGTTCCGTCACACCGACTGTTTCACCTCCTCAGCAATATTGGCCTTCTTTACCAAGACCGTAAATTCTCTCTCCTGCGGTGGAGCAATCAACATCCGCAGCTCATCTCTCAACCCATCCTCAAATCTGACACAGCGCTCGTGTTCCGTAGCCACAATACCCCGAGCATAGCGACTTAATCGAAGAAATTCTGCCTCATACTCCGATACTGACTTACTCCCCTAGACCAAATTCAAGAACGCCTTGCGCTGTGCATCAATGTAACTAGCCCCGACGTACTTCCTCTGATAAGCTGCCTTAAAGAAATCCCAGGTGATGTCGTCGGCCATTGCTCCATCCCTAACCGTGAGCCACCACTGTTAAGACTCATCTCGGATAAGAGACACTATCCCTTTCAGCTTCTCCTCAGCTGAAAAGTCTAAATCATCCATTATACGTTCCGTCGCCTCCAGCCAATACTCAGCTGTATTGGGAGCCACACCATATACACCCGTGAATGCCCCTACTCCATTAGCCTGGATTCATTTGGACACAGATTTTGAGCTCCCGTTCTGAGCCTGCACCCGCGACTCTCTCCAGAACCGGCAGCATCGCCTGTGACACTGCATCATCACCACCCGTATGATCCGAAAACTCCGCGCCCACAGCTGGCGGCATCAGTGCCTCATTTTTTGACCCATGGCCAGACCCTACCGGTTCTGACACAGTCATCCTACCTCTACCATGTCCACGCGTATTACGCACACGTCCTCGAGCGCTCAAGACTACTGTTCACGATTTAATCTGATTTAAGAATTTTATGCATTAGACTTATTCCACTGTTATTACAGCACAGTTTTATGAACAGTTTATTATAGGGATTGTTTTCGTAAGTTCATACAATCCTACAAGTTTCAGTCTCTAAGGTAATTTCCTATTACTATCAGTCATCTTACAATCATCGCAATCACATAAACGACAGTTAGGGGTACTTACCTGTGCGGATCGGTGCCGAAGACTCGGTGCCATGCTTTTCCAAATCATCCATTTTCCATCAAAGTCATTTTGTAACCCATTATTGAAAATATTTTGGGCCTCGGGCCCACAGCGGAGCTTTTGAACCCAGCTCTGATACAAAAAATGTAACACCTCAAACCCGGTCAAGATGCTACGATCGAATCCGACATGTCACAGGGAAAAGTCATTTTTGAGGAAACCAAGTTGTTGATATATTTTTGTAAAGGAACGTATTTGGAAACAAGTTGTCGTATCTCATTTTAAGAAAAACTTTTGATTTTATGAAGAGCCTAATTAGTTTGAGTAACATTGCTAAAAACTGTTTTGAATTTAGTCTTAAAGAAAAATTTAGTTTCAAAGAAAATAGAGTTAGCTTGTTATTACTACTTGTTTACCGTTACCCGATGGTAAAGTTTTGGAAAATCCCGATAATTTGTAAAAGTCTGGAAAACATTCATTTTATAGGTTATCTAGGCAAGCCGTTTTATTTAACTTAAACAAAATTTTGTGAAACTCAAAACGGATAAATAATTCCAAAAATGAAATCTAGTGGCCTTATTACATACCCAAAACCAAATTTAAAGTAAAGTAAAAATCGAAATTGTAGTTTAAAACAAAACCCGAAAAATTGCGCATGGCCACCTCGAGTCCGCCCGGCTCGATCTACGAATTACCTGAAAAATGTAAAGGAAGGGGTAAGTCACCGAGACTCAGTGTATAAATCCCCATCCCGGAAATATTAATGCCCTTACACAATTTCATAAGTGAATATGTATGCCATGCAACCCAAAACCTAACCATCCGAACTCCCGATTCTACCCCGTGTGGTACTAAACCACTGGTGGTCAAAACCATTGGTGACCGTAGTCACAAATAATATATATGTGGTCAAAACCACTGGTGACCATAGTCACAAATACTATATATGTGGTCAAAACCACTGGTGACCGTAGTCACAGATAACATGTGTGGGACCAACCCACATTGTGGTCAAAACCACTGGTGACAATCGCGTATATTGTCATGTGGGGCCAACCCACCGTGGTACCAAACCACTGGGATGAGTCACAAAGATAAAAATATGTGGTCAAAACCACTGGTGGTCAAAATCACTGAGGCTTAGTCACAATAATAATATAGAAAGCAGGGCCAACCCACTGTGTGGTCAAAACCACTGGTGACAGTCTAGAATCATGCCTTCCCCCTCCTCTCATCATACCCAACTTTATGAACATAATTTTCATGGAATAATAATCAAGCTTAACATACAGATATCGCATGGCATGGCATATGTAGATTTACGAAGGCATTTAATCGTTAGCCAATCAAGTGGACTTACCCGGAGTCCTCGCTTTTACCCACAAGGGTAGCATACCAATTTCAAAGTTATTCCGGCTTTTAACAATACACATGGTAAGCATATTAACTAATGAAGTGTGTAAGAGTTACACACCTGATTACCCGTAATACGACACTCTCTACGTTGGTACTGTCGTTAATCGACACTACCACTATCTGTCTACTGCTTTACTCAGATGCCGGCCCACACCCCAGTGACCAATCGCGAATAGCCGACACTGCCCTCTTTTTGAACTTAGGGGCTGGGCTCTCAGATCTAACCCCACCTAACGCTTGGCTAACATTAGGGTCCATAATACCTTTGGTCACTAAATCAGATTAACACAGAGAATAACTAAGAATGGAGATTTAACTCGAAGGAACAGATCCCTTACCTAGATCGACAGATCTCAAGATCAAGATCTAAACTACGAGCCGAGCAAGTTCCGAGAATCCAAACGTATGCGTCACCCCTTCCTATATTCGGCCAAACACATCACTATTAAACAAATAGCCATTCGGCTTTGGTCATGAAATCCTGAAAGAGATAACGTAGGAAGATGATCGCCCCTTACCTTAACACCTTTTTAACCACCAAACCAAAAGCCAAAGCAACGCGAAGACGAGTACCCTCCTTCAATCGGCCAAAAACCTATATGACTAGCTACTGCCTTCGGCATTTAACATAATAAGAAAAGATTGAATCGACAGGAACCCTTACCACCACACTTAACGTAACCAATTAGGAGAGGAGGAATGACGACGATCTGCTGTTACACAAATTGAAGAACGATTATGAGAACCAAGGGTATTCGGCTAAAGCACTACCCACAAAAATGCCAAATTCCGGCTTTTTTCCCTATAGAAAACGATAGAGGGAAGGGAGTAGAGATTGGAAAAGATTCGGCCATAGAGATATAAGAGAAGAAAGAAAAAAAAAAGGAGAATGAAGAACTCAGTAAGATCTTACCTGATTATGGGTTGAGATTTCAGCTTTGAGATCCAGAGAAGAGGAATAGATTTCGGCACTTAACAACACATAAAGAAGGGCTCAAGTAAAGATGTTTAGAATGATATGATCAATCAGAAAAATGAGAAGAAGAAGAAGAAAGAAAGATGGATAGGGATTCGGCTTCCAAAGAGTGAAAAGGTTGATGAGAAAGATAGGAGAATGTAGTTTCGGCTAACAATAGAATAAAGGTGAAAAAGATGGAAAAAGAGGAGTGATGGATGAAATTTCGGCTCTTAAAGATATGGCAAGAGAATGAATCACAAATGGTAAGTGGAGAGTATGGTGGGTTCGGCCAAACACAAAAGAAGTGAAGAGAAAAGAGAAGAGAAGATGTTTAGGAGAGGTTTCAATTTTGACACAAAATGAGAGGAAGAGAAGAGATTTCGGCTGTGTCTTCTTTGAGGAAAAAATGGGAATCAACACAATAAAAGATGGGACAATATGAGTTCTAATTGCCTCCCCTAACTAGCTGAATAAACAGACACCCTAAGCACATTCGGCCACCCCTCTAAAGCACCCAAAACCGATTGCTCCCCTCCCCTCCAGAGTTCAGGTTTTGGCCAACTCTAGGCTACCCTGACCATCTCCACGAATTCCTCCTGGCCACCCATTCAAACCAATTTGAATGAGTCAAACCCCTACAATTTCTCTTCTCCACCCATTTGGACTTGTTAACTCCTTCAACAGCTATCCATCAGAGTCCATCCTGAGTACACCTCCTCCAGGTCCTGGCATCGAAAAGAATAAGCAGAAAGGAATTCCTGTAGTTCAAACCAAGGCTCCTCCACTTGCATATGGTGTCACTACCCTTGTGCTTAAGTGGCGCCTCCCTTGCCACTTTACCACTGAGATACTTGTGTCAAAGCACCCCAATAATTTCCCTTAACACCTAACTCACTCAGCTCCCTCTTCTTAGAAGCCCAAGACGAAAATTTTTGCTATGGCTGAGGCCTACCCCTGGCTCATGCCTAGACCCCAAAACACCCTAAACTGGCTTAACAACTATACTATCACATGCAAACACACAGAAATGCAAAGACCCCGATTTAATGATAGTATAAAATTACGTAATGATATCTCTTCCTTTGTGTAGATGGATTTAGAGACACTATACGACGCATGGGAGAGACTCAAAGATCTTTTGAGGAGGTGCCCACACCATGGTTTACCCCCGTGGCTACAAGTCCAAACCGTTTACAATGAAGTAAACCCCTCAACGAGGCAACTGATAGGTTCAACCGCCGGTGGAACGCTGAACAACAAAACTCTTGAAGCAGCCTACGAGTTCATTGAGGAGATGTCCTTAAACAACTATCAATGGCAAGCTTCGAGGACCAAGCTGACAAAATCGTCAGGAGTTTTCAACGTCGACACCATGACCATGCTATCAACGCAGCTAGGGATGATAAATAAAAAGCTTGATAGTTTGTGTTCTTCACAGATTCATCCAGTTATGCAGTGCGACGCTCGTGAAACTGTGGCGAATGCTGAGTACCCACCCTACCAACCAGGAGCAGAAGAGGAGCAGATAAACTATATAGGTAATAATTTTCGATCTAATAATAATCCTTTAGTAACACTTACAATCCAGGTTGGAGGAACCACCCAAATTTTTCGTGGGAAGGACAAGGCAATCAAGGAAATCAAAGGCAACAACCTCCTCATCCACAAGAAAAGGAACCAATACACGAAAAGGAATCAGCAACCAGATACAAACATCTGCAAGATATTGAGAGAATCCTTAAAGATTAACAAGCATCAATTGAAAAATTTACCGAGACATTTTGGGAAATCACTAAAATGGTTGAAATGCTTACCAAAATAATTGGTAAACCACGTAAAGAAAATTTTCCTAAGGGGACAGAACAGGTAAAAGCAGTCACACTAAGAAGTGGAAAAGAATTAAGCGAATTGAAGAAACACTCCCCAACAGACAGTAACAAAGCAAGCAATAAGGGAATCGAGGATGTGACTCCATTATGCAATGAAAACAAGTCATCACTCCCATACCCAGCAAAGTTAAAGAAAGAGTGAATAGATGCACAATTCGGTAAGTTTCTTGAACTTTTTAAGCAAATACATATTAACTTACCTTTTGTTAAAGCTATTTCACAGATTCCGAAGTACGCAAAATTCTTAAAGGAACACCTGATGAACAAACGAAAGTTTGAAGAGGCGTCAACAGTGGAACTTAATGAAGAATGTTTAGCCATCCTCCAAAGCAAGCTACTAACCAAGTTAAAAGACCCAGGAAGTTTTACTATCCCTTGTCTAATTGGTAGTTTAAATGTTAAGAAAGCATTAGCTGATCTAGGCGCCAGTATAAATTTAATGCCTTATAAAATGTTTAAACAACTAGATCTTAGGGAACCAACACCCACTAGGATGAGTATTCAGTTAGTAGACAGATCCATTAAGTATCCTATAGGAGTTATCGAAGATGTTTTGGTCAAAATTGATAAATTTATTTTCCCTGTTGACTTCGTTGTATTAGACATGGATGAAGACATTAATGTTCCATTAATATTAGGGTGTCCTTTTTAGCCAACGCTAGAAATTTATTGATGTGTAGAGATGGTAAACTCGCATTAAGGATAGGAGATGAAGAAATTATTTTCCAAATTTATGATGCCATGCGATATTCTAAAGAGCAAGAAGATTCCTGTTATTTTGTTGATACTACTAATCATATCATTCAACATTCATTACAGGAAATCATACATGACGACATGATAGGCCTGTGTGTAACTCAAGACGAGAGGGAAAAAGTTGAAGACGATGAGCTAAATTGGAAAACTTCATCATCCAAACAAACGAAAGAAGAAATCATTGACTATAATGACGAAACAAGACAGAAGCCCTCCATCGAAGAGCCACCCAAGTTGGAATTGAAACAGTTACCAAAACATTTGGAATACGCATTCCTCGGAGATAATCTTACATTACCAGTAATCATATTTGCAGAACTAGAACCTAAGGAAAAAGAGGAGCTGATAAAGGTACTAAAGGAGCACAAAAAAGCCATAGCATGGAAAATTTTTGACATCAAGGGAATAAGCCCCGCGTTCTGCACCCACAAAATTTTAATGGAAGAAGAATACAAGCCTTGTGTGCAACCTTAGAGGCGGCTAAATCCCAACATGAAGGAAGTGGTCAAAGCTGAGGTCATAAAACTCCTAGATGCAGGAATAATTTATCCTATCTCTAATAGCACTTGGGTAAGTCCTGTACAGGTAGTTCTAAAGAAATGGGGAATGACAGTAGTGCCCAATAAAAAGAATGAGTTGATCCCTACAAGGGCAGTCACAGGCTGGAGAGTTTGCATAGATTATAGAAAGTTGAATGATGCCACCAGAAAAGATCACTTCCCTCTACCATTCATAGATCAAATGCTGGAAAGATTATCCGGGCATATGTACTACTATTTTTTGGATGGACTCTCCGGCTACTTTCAAATCCCTATAGCTCCTGAAGATCAAGAAAAGACAACATTCACATGTCCATACGATACGTTTGCCTATCGTAGAATGCCTTTTGGATTATGTAATGCTCCTGCTACTTTTCAGCGTTGCATGTTAGCAATCTTTGATGAACTCGTGGAAGACATCATGGAGGTATTTATGGATGACTTCTCGGTATTCGGTAATTCTTTCCATCTTTGCCTTAAAAATTTAAAACGAGTGTTAATGAGATGTGAGGAAACAAACCTCGTTTTAAACTAGGGAAAATGTCACTTTATGGTGAAAGAAGGAATAGTGTTAGGACACAAAATTTCTAGTAAAGGGATCGAGGTAGATAAAGCAAAGGTCGAAGCCATAGAAAAACTACCCCCTAGTTCTGTCAAGGCTATCAGAAGCTTTTTAGGACATGCAGGGTTTTACAGAAGATTTATTAAAGATTTTTCTAAAATAGCTAAGCCTTTGACAAAATTACTAGAAAAAGATGTTCCTTTTGATTTCAATCATGAATGTTTAGTTACATTTAATATCCTTAAAGATAAACTAATAAATGCACCAATTATTATTGCACCTGATTGGAACTAAACCTTTGAACTAATGTGTGATGCAAGTGATTTTACAGTAGGTGCAGTTTTGGGACAACGAAGAGACAAACACTTTCAGCCGATTTACTACGCTAGCAGAACACTAACACCCGCACAAGAAAACTACACCACCATAGAAAAAGAACTGTTAGCTGTAGTTTTTGCTTTTGATAAATTTAGAAAATATCTAATAATGTCCAAAGTTATCATTCACACTGATCACTCAGCTCTTCGTTATCTTTTAAACAAACCTGATGCTAAACCCAGGCTCATATGATGGATTTTGCTTTTACAGGAATTCGACTTGGAAATACAAGATAAGAAGGAAGCCGAAAATCTTGCAGCAGATCACCTATTTAGACTTGAAAATCCACACACCAAAGAGCTCAACTAAGGTGAAATAAATGACTCGTTCCCCGAAGAACAACTTTTTTCTTTAACACATTCAAAAATACCATGGTTTGCGAATATTACGAATTATTTAGCAGCTAAAATCTGGCCAAGAAAATTAACACATCACCAAAAGAAGCGATTCTTTGCTGATGTGAAAAATTATTTTTAGGAAGATCCCTTTTGATCACTGTGAAATCAGAGTTTTAAATATTTATAAAAGAATGATCAAACCTGGAGACTAACTCTGACAATGATATTAAGGCAGGTGTACCTATCGAACAGTAGTATAGCTTAGGTAAGATCGGATGTCGAACCCAACTGAACTAAAAGTATTCATACTTGCTTTCTTTTTATTATTTAACCTAAATAATATGAAGGTTATTTTGACGACAACTAAACTAAGGAAACAAAGACAAAAAGATGAATTTGGGGCTAACTTGGAAAAGACTCAGTTGATTTTGATGATACCCTCGGGAAGAATCCACCTAGACTTCCTTTATTATCTAACTCTAAATTATATGATTTCTTTTTGCTTAGCTTGATCCGTGAGACTCCCTAACCTATGTTAAACCCTCTCTCGAAGCGACTAACGTCTAATCCTAGGTTAATTAGTGGAACTCTCATTCGCTTATACTAACCCCCTAGGAAAGCAATAAATCGATCAATGGATTCCCATATTAGGTTTCACCCTAATCCGGTAAAATCTCGTAACCCTATCTCTAGACGCCCAATCAACTCCGCTTAATTATGTTAGATCTACTCTTAGGCAGGGTCTATTCCTCCTCTACCTAAGCACATTGGGTTTGGATTAAGAAACATAATTAAGAACAAACCAAGTAATTTATCATATAACTTAAAAATCAAATAATAAAATCTATTTAGGGTTCATCCCCCTTCAGGTATCTGAGGGGTTTAGTTCATAATGGAAAAATAAAACATCACAAGAGAAAAGATACAGCAAAACATAAGAAAAATCCTAAAACTCCCTGACGGGATTGAAGGAGAATTCCGCCATCTTGAGTATAACTCTGGCTTTTTAGTGATGAATCAACTGGCTATCCTCGCGTTATTCCCTAACTTTGACCTTCTCAGCTTGGCTCCTTGGCCTAGCTTTCGCTCTCCATTCAAGGTGGTACTTGGGGTGTATTTATAGGCTCTTGGAATGCGATTCTTTCTCCCCAAGTACCCTTTTCCGACTGAAATTGCTCTTTCTAGCGACAGAGGCACGGCCATGTCACACGCTCGTGCAAGTCGAGACCTGACCGTGTTCGGATTTCTGCTTTGGCACGGCCGTGTGCAGTGGTGATGAGGCCGTGCTCCATGTGTTCGTTGAGACAGGGCCGTGTGGTCCTTGATCCAGGCCGTGTCGATTTCGTGGAAAGGCCCTTTTACTTCATTTTAGTCCCGTTTTGTATTCTTTTCATCCTCGGGTGCTTTCCTGGGTATAATACATGAAAAGAAAAGATTACAAACACCTTTTTATATAAAATAAGTCTTAAATCTTCAAAAAGCATAATAAATGTGGGATTAAAATATGTTGCATTAATGATTTATCAAATACCCCCACACTTAAGCTTTTGCTTGTCCTCAAGCAAAATTCTTAACTTACAATTAAAATGAACTTTCCACAATTTATAATTCTTATCAACAATGTCTTATCCTAATTCACAGATAATTCATACATGGATAATTTTATTCAAAGTTTCCTAAAGATTCAAATGAGATAAGTCATGAGTTTATACCTTGAAAATATAGCTGTCTCCCATCATTTAAATAGCTACTTTTTTAATTTAAAATTGACAAGGATTGACATCCTCGCTTAGGATTCACTCAAATCAGTCGAAAGTGTTTAAGGTTCAAGAAAAAGATCGCTCAAAAGGCGAACCTGAAAAGTTAATCCCATAGGCTTGCTTGAGAATCAAATCTCCACCACTGTAATTTGAGATGATAAATAGATCAAAAGGTCTTTGTTCGGGTTGTAATGGGGCTAGGGTGACAAGTGTGGTCATAGGATGGAATTAAAGGGTTAGAATCGAGATTGACTTGACAAGTACCTATCCTAAAAACTTTTCTGAATTCTCATCAACTAAAGAAGTAATAAACTTACTAATACAAGCTTTTCTTATTTGGAAATAAACTTTGATTGCGTAAGCTCACTTTTCATACATACTAATATTGATTGCGGTGGTGATGAGGCCGTGCTCCAGGTGTTCGTTGAGACATGGTCGTGTGGTCCTTGATCTAGGTCATGTCGATTTCGTGGAAAGGCCCTTTTATTTCGTTTTAGGCTCGTTTTGTGTTCTTTTCATCCTCGGGTGCTTTCTTGGGTATAAGACATGAAAAGACAGGATTACAAGCACCTTTTTATATAAAACAGGTCTTAAATCTTCAAAAAAAAAAACATAATAAATGTGGGATTAAAATATGTTGCATTTACCGTTTATCACCTTTTTTTTCCGCATTTGTGCAGATCAGGTCATTGAAGATGCGTTACAAAGACAGAGGCAAACAAGATCTTGGAACATTGTCATTCAGGACCATCAGGAGGACACTATAGTGGTATCAAGATGGCACACAAAATACTTGAATCAGGTTTCTTCTGGCCCACTCTATTTAAAGATGCCAACAGGTGCGCTACCTCATGTGATAGATGTCTACGAATAGGTAATATCTCTAAACGTGACGAAATGCCCCAAACATATATGCTATCATGTGAAATATTTGATTTATGGGGTATTGATTTCATGGGACCATTTCCTAATTCATTTGGAAACAAGTACATCCTAGTAATGGTCGATTACGTGTCAAAATGGGTAGAAGCGGAAGCTTTACCTACCAATGATGCCAGGGTAGTAGTTAGATTTCTCAAGAAACTCTTTTCTTGATTTGGCACACCGAGAGCAATCATTAGTGATAGGGGTACGCACTTTTGCAATACTCAGTTTGAAAAAGTTCTAAAAAAGTATGGAGTATATCACAAGACAACAACCCCATATCATCCTCAAACCAGTGGGAAAGTTGAGGTGGCAAACTGAGAACTTAAGCGCATTCTAGAAAAAACCATTGAACCAAATAGAAAAGAATGGGCATTAAAATTAGATGACACATTATGGGCTTTTAGAACAGCTTTTAAAACACCTTTAAGGACATCTGCATACAAGCTTGTATATGGAAAAAGCTATCACTTACCGTTTGAATTAGAACACAAAGCTTTTTGGGCAATAAAGTTTTTAATACTAATCTCAAAATTTCAGGAAAAAGAAGAATGATGCAGATGAACGAGCTAGATGAATGGAGAACGGAAGACTATGAGAACTCAAAATTGTACAAGGAAGCAACGAAGCGATGCCATGATGCTCGTCTCAAGAGATCAAAGCAATTTGAAGTAGGGGACTTTGTCCTACTGTACAACTCAAGGCTTAAACTATTCCTGAGAAAATTGAAATCAAGGTGGTCAGGACCGTTCATGATCAAAACAATATTTCTATATGGCACTATCGAGGTAACCCATCCCACTAAAGGCGCATTCAAGGTAAATGGTCACCGACTTAAACTTTATAATAGCACAGATATAGGGGATATGAGAGAGGAGCTTACGCTCCATAAGCCGACTTTTAGAACCGAAAATAGGGAGAGTCTAGCTTAAGACTATAAACGAGCGCTTCTCGGGAGGCAACCCGTGTACTAACATACTAACATTGTTTTTATTTTACTAACATCGCATTAAAATGCAAGATTTTGCACACACCTTTGAACACGGCCGTGTCAATAGCCGTGTAGAAAACAGGGGAAGACACACAGCGTATGAAGCACCGTGCTTGATAAACCAGGAATGTAACATATTTTAATCCTACATTTATTATGCTTTTTAGAGTTTTAAGCCTTGTTTTATATAAAAAGGTGCTTTTAATCCTTTTTTTTCATGTCTTATATCCAGGAAAGCACCCGAGAACGAAAAGAACACAAAACGGGCCTAAAACGAAGAAAAAAAAGGCCTTTCCACGAAATTGACACGGCCTGGACCAAGGACCACACGGCCGTGCCTCGACAAACACCTGGAGCACGGCCTCTCCACCACCACACACGGCCGTGCCATCAAAGAAATTCGAACACGGTTAGGCCACGATTTGCATGGGCGTGTGACATGGCCGTGCCTCTGACGCTGGAAAGGGTAGTTTCAATCGGAAAAGGATACTTAGGGAGAAACAATCTCATTTCAAGAGCCTATAAATACACCCCAAGTACCAACTTGAAATGGGTCGAAAGCTAGGCCAAGGAGCCAAGCCGAGAAGGTTAGAGTTAGGGAATAAAGCGGGGATAGCCAGTCGATTCATCACCAAAAAGCCAGAATTATACTCAAGACGACGGAATTCTCCTTCAATCCCGACAGAGAGTTTTAGGATTTTTCTTATGTTTTGTTTTATCTTTTCTCTTGTGATGTTTTATTTTCCTTTCATGAACTAAACCCTTCAGATACCTGAAGGGGGATGAAGCTTAGATGGATGTTTATTATTTGATTTTTAAGTTATATGATAAATTACTTAGTTTGTTCTTAATTATGTTTCTTAAGCAATATCGAATGTGCTTAGGTGGAGGAGGAATAGACCCTGCCTAAGAGTAGATCCAACATAATTAAGCGGAGTTGATCGGACGCCTAGAGATAGGGTTACGAGATTTTACCGGATTAGGGTGAAACCTATTATGGGAATCCATTGATCGATTTACTGCTTTCCTATGGGATTATTATAAGTGAACGAGAGTTCCAATAATTAACCTAGGATCAGACGTTATTCACCTCGAGAGAGGGTTTAGCATAGGTTAGGGAGTCTCACGGGTCAAGCTAAGTAAAAGATATCATATAATTTAAGGTCAAGTAATAAAGTGAAGTTTAGGTGGATTCTTCTCGAGGGTATCATAAAAATCAACTGAGTCTTTTCCAAGTTATTCCCAATCTAGTCTTCTTGTCCTTGTTTCATTAAGTCTAGTTATCGTTACTACCATCCACAACCAATCTTTTATCTTATTTAGGCTAAGTAATAAAGAGAAAGTGAGTATTAGTCAATTTAGTTCCTTTGGGTTCGACATTCGGCCTTGCCTTACTATACTACTGTCTGATAGGTACACCTGCCTTAACATCATTGTCAGAGTTAGCCTCCAGGTTTGATTGTTCTTTTATAAATATTTAAAACTCTGATTTCACAGCGATCAGTGCCCAAACAGGGAAAAATGTCTATCACCAACATGGACTGTGATACCAAAACACGACCGTGTGAACGAACCGTGTGAAGCTACTGACCTTCACACCACAGGTATAACACGCCCGTGTCGCCTAACCGTACGAAGCTACTAACTTCATCAACACGGGAAAGACACACCCGTGTGCCCTAGCCATGCCAACAGTTGGTCTTATCGAACACAGGCGTGCCAAAGTGATACACGGCCGTGCCACTGAACTTGAAACGTGCCCAAACCTGAAAAACGCAAAAAACACGGGTAGTTTCAAATTAACACGGCCGTGTTAGCAAACCGTGCCCCCTTCCCTATAAATAGAATCTAACCGTCATCTTCCCCAAATACCAACCCTAAATCAGAATTAAAACCCCCCTCTCCCAAATCCGGCCAAAACTCACCACCCCTCCATTAAACCACCTCTCCTCGCCCTTTTTCCTCACAAAAATAAGCCACAATCTTTCACACGGCCGCATCAAACCCGTGCTACCAAGCCTCTTGCCCACGCCACAGCCGTGTTCAAGCTACAATTCACCAAGACACCATCGTGCTTCGCCCATGTTGATCGCCTTAACCATCCCAACACCTGGTTCCCTTTATAACTTTAATTTCTTGACTCAAAAATCGAATATTATGCCATTTTGCTTTATTCTTCTTACTATTGTTTAGTATTAGGCATGATTTATAGTCAATAGTTTTCTCAAAAATTCATGAATACTCTGATGAATTGGTTGTTAATTGGCTCCATTTTTTAGCATAAGAGTTTACAAATTGTTGATTTGTTTCTTTGCTAGGAAGAATCACTGATGTTAAAGAAATACCTCTGTTTATCATTTTTGATTGATGTAAGTATGAAATATATTGGCTAAATTATTGTAAAGAAACTGTTTTATATTTGATTTTTCTTTTCGGGAACCATGTCAACATCACGAATCAAATAATCAGCCCCAAGCAAGAAACGAAAAGGGCTCAGATCATCCTCTACAAGTGACACTACCGAAAATTGACACCCCTTTCTACGGTTCCCCCAAGCAACTCAATAAGAAAAGTACAAAGTAATTAGGGGAAGACCTATAGGAACCGGTCGACACATCGACTGGAATACAGTACGACAAGTTGGGCTCGAACTCAACATAAAAGCACTTCTCTCAACCGAACCATGGGAAAACTTCTTCAAATCGATGAACCCACATATATAGAGCTTACGTTAGAATTCTGCACTATGTTCATCTTGCTATCAGTGACAACTTATTTTGACGACCCAGGTGCTATTCAATTTCGTCTAGGGGGTTCAGTACATCGATTCAGCGTATCTCAATTCGGTACGGCTCTCGGACTTTACACATCGGAGTTCATAGCAGAATATCCACTTGCCGGATTACACTGTGAACTCCACCACACACTGATCAAATGCTGGCGCCCCCTATGCCCAACTACAAATGACTACAACCCCTGTCGCTCTAAAGCGACGGGACTACACCCCGCCCTCAGGTATATTCATGCTATTTTAGCACAAACCATTACAGGACGCAGGGAGAGCACGGGCGTCGTAAACAAGCATGATGTCTACTTCCTATATTGCATGTCTAAAAGACATGTCTTCGATTTAGCATATTTTATCGCGTGCGCATTTCAACATCAGACAGAGTAACATAGGAAGGGAATTCTGTCAATGGGGCCATACATTACGAGGTTGGCCCGGCACTTCAACCTCCTCAACTCCGACGAGCAAATCTCCTCCCTCACATTGATGGGGAATATGGTTCCTCAATGCATCCAAACCATGCTACACATGAGGATGATTAAACAACGTCGAGGGACCAATCCTCCGCAGTACACACTAAAGTCACCATCTACCGAGGAAGAGGATGAGGACATTCCTAACGATGTCCTACAACCATCAGAGGAGGCACCGAATCTGAGCCAGCATCCATACCGAGCAGCAACATCATTAGTAGACATCTCAGTACGACTCGATTGGTTAGAGCTGTATTTTGCTGAAAACGCTCGACGTTTTGATGAGTTAGAGGCGATGCTTCAACAAATATGCCAGCACCTCCACATTTCATCATCGACACCACCACCAGACCCAACCCATGATGAGGACCTATGAGTCATTTGTAAATTGTTTTCTTTAATTTTATTTTCTTTATTTTTAAGATTTTATGTTGTTTAATTTGAACTCTTATTATTATTGCAAATTTTTATCATTGGCTATCCAATTATTCAAGCATCCCTAACAAACATATCTATTTCATCGAAAAGATCACTAACGAGTGACTTTGGAGAATAAATCATATATTCCACCTACACAAAAGCACAACTAGGCGAAATACAAAAAGTCACCTGATGCCACACACTATCCACATCCTCAAGGATCTTGTCAGTAAAACCAAGAAGTGACACTTTCTCCTTCTAACTTTTTAATTGATCACCAATTATAATTATTTATCTTTGTACATTGAGGACAATATACATCTTAAGTGTGGGGGTAAAAGTGTCTAAATTTTGCATGATTTTCAAATTGTGCCTAAACCTTTTCTCAAATCCCTGATTTAGTCTTGTTCTTAAAGCAAAGTTGTCATATTACTAATTAGGATGAAATTTTTAATAATTTATGATTTTCATTGACATGTTTTTGAATAAGTCATAGTTAATTGTACATTGATGTTTAATTTAAGGAATATTAGAGAATCAAGCATGATAAGTCTGTTTTTCAGGCATTAAAATTGTTGCTAGGTTGTTGACCTGAAATTAAATTCTACCTTGAAATTTGAAATTCATAAGGATGATGTCAAAACACCCATAATTTGCATGAATATTTGAACCTTATAGAGCATACATTCTTTCGTGCTCAATCCTTGATTATGAGTGTGTCAACTATGAACTGTTATTCTAGAACTTGCTTTGTTTATACATGTTGAGACCATAGTTATGATTTGATATATAGAGATGATAAAGGCACCTAGGTCTAAACCCACTAATTCCACTAAATAGCCTACCCTAACAATTAACCCCTAGTGAACCCCCTTTGATCCTAACAAACCCTTTTATTGACTCACCCACTAATATTAACCCTTAGCCTTTGTATTTGATTAATACTTTTTCTTTTGACTACCCCTTAATCAAGTTTTGATTTGATCAGTTACCGAAGTTTATTATTCGTGATTTAGTTTGTTCTAAAAAATATTCAATATTAGTATGTATGAAAAGTGAGCTTACGCAATCAAAGTTTATTTCCAAATAAGAAAAGCTCATATTAGTAACTTTATTACTTCTTCAGTTGATGAGAATTCAGAAAAGTTTTTAGGATAGGTACTTGTCAAGTCAATCTCGATTTTAACCCTTTAATTTCAGCGTATGACCACACCTGTCACCCTAGCCCCATTACAACCCGAACAAAGACCTTTTGATCTATTTATCATCTCAAATTACAGTGGTGGAGATTTGATTTTCAAGCAAGCCTATTGGATTAACTTTTCAGGTTCGACTTTTGAGCGATATTTTTCTTGAACCTTAAACACTTTCGAGTGATATGAGTGAATCCTAAGCGAGGATATCAATCCTTATCGATTTTAAATTGAAAAGGTAGCTATTTAAATGATGGGAGACACCTATATTTTCCCGCCTATATTTTCGAGGTATAAACTCATGATATATGTCGTTTGAATCTTTAGGACACTTTGAATAAAATTATCCATGTATGAATTATCTGTGAATTAGGATAAGACATTGTTAATAAGAATTATAAATTGTGGAAAGTTCATTTTAATTGTAAGTTAAGAATTTTGCTTGAGGACAAGCAAAAGCTTAAGTGTGGGGGTATTTGATAAACTGTTAATGCAACATATTTTAATCCCACATTTATTATGCTTTTTGAAGATTTAAGACCTGTTTTATATAAAAAGGTGTTTGTAATCCTTTCTTTTCATGTCTTATACCCAGGAAAGCACCCGAGGATGAAAAGAACACAAAACGGGCCTAAAACAAAGTAAAAGGGCCTTTCTACGAAATCGAAACGGCCTGGATCAAGGACCACACAATTTAGGGAATAACGCGAGGGTAGCCAGTTGATTCATCACCAAGAAGTCGGACTTATACTCAAGACGGTGGAGTTCTCCTTCAATCCCGTCTGGGAGTTTTAGGATTTTTCTTATGTTTTGCTTTATCTTTTTTCTTGTAATGTTTTATTTTTCCAGTATGAACTAAACCCCTCAGATACTTGAAGGGGGATGAAACTTAGACAGATTTTATTCTTTGATTTTTAAGTTATATGATAAATTACTTGGTTTGTTCTTAATTATGTTTCTTAATCCAAACCCAATGTGCTTAGGTAGAGGAAGAATAGACCCTGCCTAAGAGTAGATCTAACATAATTAAGCGGAGTTGATCGGGCGCCTAGAGATAGGGTTGCGAGATTTTGCCCGATTAGGGTGAAACCTAATATGGGAATCCATTGATCGATTTACTGCTTTCCTAGGGGGTTATTATAAGCGAACAAGAGTTCCACTAATTAACCTAGGATTAGACGTTATTCGCTTCGAGAGAGGGTTTAACATAGGTTAGGGAGTCTCACGGATCAAGCTAAGTAAAAGAAATCATATAATTTAGAGTTAGATAATAAAGGAAGTCTAGGTGGATTCTTCCTGAGGGTATCATCAAAATCAACTAAGTCTTTTCCAAGTTAGCCCCAAATTCATCTTTTTGTCTTTGTTTCCTTAGTTTAGTTGTCGTCAAAACAATCTTCATATTATTTAGGTTAAATAATAAAAAGAAAGCAAGTATTAATACTTTTAGTTCCTTTGGGTTCAACATCCGGTCTTGCTTAAGCTACACTACTGTTCGATAGGTACACTTGCCTTAATATCATTGTCAGAGTTAATCTCCAGGTTTCATCATTCTTTTATAAATATTTAAAACTCTGATTTCACAGCGATCACTGGATATGGGAGTGATGGTTTGTTCTCATTGCGTAATGGAGTCACATCCTCAATTTCCTTATCACTTGCTTTGTTATTGTTGTTTGGGGTTTGTTTCTTCAGTTTGCTCAATTCCCTTCCACTTCTTAGTGTGACTGCTTTTACCTGTTCTGTCCCTTTAGGAAAATTTTTTGCATGTGTTTCACAGATCATCTTGGTAAGCATTCCAACAGTCTTAGTGAGTTCCCAAAATGACTCAATGAATTTTTCAATTGATGCTTGTTGATCTTTAAGGGTTCTCTCGATATCTTGCAGGCGTTTGTCTATGGTTGCTGATTCTTTTTCGTGTATTGGTTTCTTTTCTTGTGGATAAGGTTGATGTGGGAAACTTTTAGGAAGTTGTTGTCTTTGATGTCCTGGATTTCCTTGTCCTCCCCACGAAAAATTTAGGTGGTTCCTCTAACCTGGATTGTAAGTGTTACTATAAGGATTATTATTCGATCGGAAATTATTACCTATATAGTTCATCTGTTCATCTTCTGCTCCTGGTTGGTAGGATGGGTACTCAGGATTCGCCACAGTTCCACTTGCGTCGCACTGCATGACTGGATGTATCTGTGAAGAACACAAACTATCAAGCTTTTTATTCATCATATCTAGCTACGTTGATAGCATGGTCATGGCGTTGATGTTGAAAACTCCTGCCATATTTGTCAGTTTGGTCCTTGAAGCCTGCCATTGATAATTGTTTAAGGACATCTCCTCAATAAACTCATAAGCTGCGTCAAGAGTTTTGTTGTTCAGCGTTCCACCGGCGGCTAAATCTATTAGTTGCCTCGTTGAGGGGTTTACTCTGTTGTAGAAGGTTTGGACTTGTAGGCACAGGGGTAAACCATGGTGTGGACAGCTCCTCAAAAGATCCTTGAACCCCTCCCATGCGCCGTATAGTGTCTCTAAATCCATCTGCACAAAGGAAGAGATATCATTACATAATTTGGCTGTTTTGGCCGGTGGAAAATATTTCATCAAAAACTATTCGGTCATCTGATCCCATGTAGTGATTGACCCTCATTGTAACGAGTTTAACCACTGTTTGGCTTTATTTCTCAATGAAAAAGGGAATAACCGAAGACGTATGGTATCATCAGAAACACCATTTATTTTGAAGGTATCACAGAACTCCAAAAAATTAGCTATGTGCGTGTTTGGATCTTCGCCCTGTAAACCATCAAATTGAACAAACTGTTGAATCATTTGTATTGTGTTAGGCTTAAATTCAAAATTGTTAGCAGATATAGCAGGCCTAACAATACTAGATTCTGCTCCTGTTAAATGCGGTTTCATATAATCAAACATTGTACGTGGAGCATTATTTTCCCCCACATCTAGTGGTGGTGGGTTGTTTTCTGCCATCCCTTCAGTAGGATTGGATTTGTTTTCTTCCTCTCTCTCTGTGTAATCTAGGGCTCGCCTGGTTTCTCGATGATTCCTACGAGCGGTAGCTTCGATTTCATTGTTGAATATCAAAGGTCCTCTCGGGTTCCTTCTAGTCATAAACTAGAGGTACCTGCTAGAAAAAAGAAAGAAAGAAAATTTCAGCTAAAAGGAAAAAATAAAAGCAAAAACAAGAAATAAATTGCAAAAATAAAAATTAGGGCTAAAGTAATAAAAATAGAGTTTTCTTAATACTTTAGTTCCTCGGCAACAGTTCCAAAAACTTGATCGCTGTAAAGTCAGAGTTTTAAATATTTATAAAAGAATGACCAAACCTGGAAGACTAACTCTGACAATGATATTAAGGCAAGTGTACCTATTGCATAGTAGTATAGCTTAGGCAAGACCGGATATCGAACCCAAAGGAACTAAAACTATTAATACTCACTTTCTTTTTGTTATTTAACCTAAAAATTGAGTGAAGGTTGCTTTTAAACTAAATTAACGACAACTAAACTAAGGAAACAAAGACAAAAAGACGAATTTGGAAATAACTTGAAAAAGACTCAGTTGATCGCGATGATACCCTCGGGAAGAACCCACCTAAACTTCACTTATTATCTAACCTTAAATTATATGATTTCTTTACCTAGCTTGATCCGTGAGACTCCCTAACCTATATTAAACCCTCTCTCGAGGCAAATAACGTCTAACCCTAGGTTAATTAGTGGAACTCTCGTTCACTTATAATAACCCCCTAGGACAACAGTAAATCGATCAATGGACTCCCATATTAGGTTTCACCCTAATCCGGTAAAATCTCGTAACCCTATCTCCAGGCGTCCGATCAACTCCGCTTAATTATGTTAGATCTTCTCTTAGGCAGGGTATATTCCTCCTCCACCTAAGCACATTAGATTTGGATTAAGCAACATAATTAAGAACAAACTAAGTAATTTATCATATAACTTAAAAATCAAATAACAAAATCTGTCTTGGTTTCATCCTCCTACAGGTATCTGAGGGGTTTAGTTCATAATGTAAAAAGAAAAAACCACAAGAGAAAAGATAAAACAAAACATAAGAAAAATCCTAAAACCCCCTGAAGGAATTGAAGGAGAATTCCGCCATCTTGAGTATAACTCCAGCTTCTTGGGATGAATCAACTGGCTATCCTCGTGTTATTCCCTAACTCTAACCTTCTCGGCTTGGCTCCTTGGCCTAGCTTTTGATGCCTTTCAAAGGTGGTACTTGGGGGATATTTATAGGCTCTTGGAATGCGATTCTTTCTCCCTAAGTATCCTTTTTTGACTAAAATTGCAATTTCCAGTGACAGAGGCACGGCCATGGCACACACCCGTGTGTATCGAGACCTGACCTGTTTGAATTTCTACTTCAGGCACGGCCGTGTGTGGTGGTGTTGAGGCCATACTCTAGGTGTTCGTCGAGACACGACCATGTGGACCTTGGGCAAGGCCATGTCAATTTCTTGAAAAGGCCCATTTGCTTCGTTTTAGGCTCGTTTTGTGTTCTTTTCATCCTCGGGTGCTTTCCTGGGTATAAGACATGAAAAGAAAGGATTAAAGGCACCTTTTTATACAAAATAAGGCATCAATCATTAAAAAAGCATATTAAATGTGGGATTAAAATATGTTACTTTTACGGTTTATCAAATACCGCCACACTTAAGCTTTTGCTTGTCCTCAAGCAAAATTCTTAACTTACAATTAAAATGAACTTTCCATGATCTATAATTTTTATCAACAATGTCTTATCCTAATTCACAGATAATTCATACATGGATAATTTGATTCAAAACGTCCTAAAGATTCAAACGAGATAAGTCATAATTTTGTACCTCGAAAACATAGGTTTCTTCCCTCTTTTAAATAACTACCTTTTCAATTCAAAACTGACAAGGATTGATATCCTTGCTTAGGATTCACTCAAATCACTCAAAAGTGTTTAAGGTTCAGAAAAAGATCGCTCATAAGTCGAACCTGAAAAGTTAATCCCATAGCCTTGCTTGAAAATCAAATCTCCACCACTGTAATATGAGATGACAAATAGATCAAAAGGTCTTTGTTTGGGTTGTAACAGGGCTAGGGTAAAAAGTGTGGTCACAGGATGAAATTAGAGGGTTAGAATCGAGATTGAATTGACAAGTACCTACCTAAAACTTTACCGAAACTTTGTTGAATGAAAGGTATTAATCCTACTAATACGAGCTTTTTCCTTAGAAAACAAATTTTGATTGTTAAAGCTCTCTTTTCATACTACTTAATATTATATATTTTGATTTTTTTCAAGAACAAACTAAATAAATACAAGATAAATTTAACTATCAGAAAAATAAACTTCGGTAACTGATTAAATCAAGTCTCGATTAAGGGGTAGTCAAAAGAAAGGGTGATAACAAATACAAAGGTTGTGGGTTAATATTAGTGGGTGAGTCAATAAAAAGGGTTTGTTAGGATCAAAGGGTCCACTAGGGGTTAATTGTAAGAGTAGGCTATTTAATGGAATTAGTGGGTTAAAACCTAGGTGCCTTTATCATCTCTGTATATCAAATCATATCTGTGGTCTCGACATGTATAAACGAGGCAAGTTCTAGAATAACAGTTCATAGTTGACACACTCATAATCAAAGAATGAGCACGAAAAAGAATATATGCTCTACAAGGTTCAAATACTCACAAAAATTATGGGTGTTTTGACATTATCCTTATGAATTTCAAATTTCAAGGTAGAATTCAAATGTAGGTCAACAACCTAGCAACAATTTTAATTCCTGAAAAATAGACTTATCATGCTTGATTCTCTAGTGTTCCTTAAATTAAACATCAAGGTACAATTGACTATGACTTATTCTAAAACATGTCAATAATCATCACAAATCATTAGAAATTTCATCCTAATTAGTAATATGACAATGTTGCATAAAAACAAGACTAAATCAGGGATTTGAGAATAATGAAAAAAGTCAAGCATTTTTACCCCCACACTTAAGATGTACATTGTCCTCAATGTACAAAGTTAAATAATGATATTTAGTGATCAATCAAAAGATAGGAGGGAAAAGTGTTACTTCCTGAATTTTCTGACGAGATCCTTGAGGATGTGGACAGTGTGTGGCATCAGGTGACATTTTTGCATTTCGCCTAATCGTGCTTTTGTGTAGCTGGAATAAATGATTTATTCTGCAAAGTCACTTGTTAATGACCTTTTCGATGAAATAGGTATGCTGTTAGTGATGCTTGGATGATGGAATAGACAATGATAAAAATTTGTAATGATAAAAGTTCAAACTAAACAACATAGAATAAAGTCTTAAAAAGGAAGAAAATAAAATAAAATAAAGGAAACAAATCAATAGGACTCAGAGGTCCTCATCCATGGTTGGGTTCGGTGGTGGTGCTGATGATGAAATGTTGAGGTGCTGGCATATTTGTTGGAGTGTCACCTCCAATCCATCTAAACGTCGAGCGTTTTCAGCAAAATGCATTTTGAACTGATCAATCGAGCAGATATGTCTGCGAATGATGTTGTCACTCGGTGTGGATGCTGGCTCGAATTTGGGAGAAGGGGGTTTTAAATTTGATTTAGGGTTTATGTTTGGGGAAGATGATGATTGGATTTTATTTATAGGGGAGGGGGCACGGCTTGTTGACACAGCCGTGTTCATTTGAAATCGCCCGTGTTTTTCGCGTTTTTCAGGTTTGGGCACGTTCAGGTTCAGTGGCACGGCCATGGCACACGCCCGTGTATCGAAACATGACCGTGTTCAGATTTCTACTTAAGGCACGGCCATGTGTGGTGGTGTTGAGGCTGTGCTCTAGGTGTTCGTTGAGACACGGCCGTGTGGACCTTGGGCCAGGCCATGTCAATTTCGTGAAAAGGCCCATTTACTTCGTTTTAGGCCCGTTTTGTGTTCTTTTCATCCTCGAGTGCTTTCTTGGGTATAAGACATGAAAAGAAAGGATTAAAAGCACCTTTTTATACAAAACAAGGCATAAATCATCAAAAAAACATATTAAATGTGGGATTAAAATATGTTACTTTTACTGTTTATCATGGTTCCTCCAACCTGGTTTGTAAGTGTTACTATAAGGATTATTATTGGATCGAAAATTATTACCTATATAGTTCATCTGTTCGCTCTCTGCTTCCGGTTGGGAGGGTGGGTACTCAGGATTCGCCACAGTTCCACTTACGTCACACTGCATGACTGGATGTGCCTGCGAAGAACACAAACTATCAAGCTTTTTATTCATCATCTCAAGCTGCATTGATAACATGGCCATGGAATCGATGTTGAAAACTCCTGCTGATTTGGTTGGTTTGGTCCTTGAAGCTTGCCACTGATAATTGTTTAATGACATCTCCTCAATAAACTCGTAGGCTACTTCTAGAGTTCTATTGTTCAGGGTTCCACTGGCGGCTGAATCAATCAGTTGCCTTGTTTAGGGGTTTACACCGTTATAGAACGTTTAAATTTGTAGCCACAAGGGTAAGCCATGGTGTGGGCACCTCTTCAAGAGATCCTTAAATCTCTCCCATGCATCGTATAGTGTTTCTAAATCCATCTGCACAAAAGAAGAGATATCATTCCTTAATTTGGCCGTTTTGGCCGGTGGGAAATATTTCATTAAAAACTTTTCGGTCATCTGATCCCATGTAGTGATTGACCCTCGTTGTAACGAGTTTAACCACTGTTTAGCTTTATTTCTTAATGAAAAAGGAAATAACCGAAGGCGTATGACATCATCAGAAACGCCATTTATTTTTAAGGTATCACAGAACTCTAAAAATTAGCTATATGCATGTTTGGATCTTCATCCTGCAAACCATAAAATTGAACAAACTGTTGAATCATTTGTATTGTGTTAGGCTTTAATTCAAAATTGTTAGCAGTTATTGCGGGCCTAACAATACTTGATTCTGCTCCTGTTAAATGCGGTTTTGCATAATCAAACATTGTACGTGGAGCATTATTTTCCCCATATCATGTGGTGGTGGATTAGTCTCCTCCATCCCTTCAGTAGGATTGGATCTGTCTTCTTCCTCCCTTTCTATGTAATTTAGGACTCGCCTAGTTTCCCTGCGATTCCTAGGAGCGGTTGCTTCAATATCACTATCGTATACCAAAGGTCCTTTCGAGTTCCTTCTATTCATAAACTAAAGGTACCTTGAAAAGAGAAAGAAAGAAAAATTAGAAAAATTAAAATTTAACCTAAGAAAACAAAAGAAATAAATTGCGAATAAAATAACGGCTAAAGTATTAAAAATAGAGCTTTCTTAATATTTTAGTTCCCAGACAACAGAGCCAAAAACTTGATCGCTATAAATCAGAGCTTTAAAATTTATAATGAATGTGATCGAACCTGAAAACTAACTCTAACAATGATTAAAGGCAAGTGTACCTATCGAACAGTAGTATAGCTTAGGCAAGATAGGACATCGAACCCAAAGGAACTAAGAGTACTAATACTAACTTTCTTTTTATTATTTAGCCTGAAAAATAGAGTGAAGTTACTGTAAACTATATTGACGAAGACTAAACTAAGGACACAAAGACAAAAAGGACGAATAGAAAAATAACTTTGAAGGAAAAACTCAGTTGATTACGACGATACCCTCAGGAAGAATCCACCTAGGCTTCATTTATTATCTAACCCTAAATTATATGATTTCTTACTTAGCTTGATTCGTGAGATTCCCTAACCTATATTAAACCCTCTCTCGAGGCGAATAACGTCTAACCCTAGATTAATTAGTGGAACTCTCGTTCGCTTATAATAACTCCCTAGGATAGCAGTAAATCGATCAATGGACTCCCATATTAGGTTTCACCCCAATCCGGCAAAATCTCGTAACCCTATCTCTAGGCGTTCGATCAACTCCGCTTAATTATGTTAGATCTACTCTTAAGCAGGGTCTATTCCTCCTCCACCCAAGCACATTAGATTTGGATTAAACAACATAATTATGAACAAACTAAGCAATTATCATATAACTTAGAAATCAAATAACAAACTTCATCTAGATTTCATCCCCTTCAGGTGTCTGAAGGATTTAGTTCATAAAGTTAAAAGAAAACATCTCAAGAGAAAAGATAAAACAAAACATAAGAAATCACTAAAACTCCCTGAAGGAATTGAAGGAGAATTCTGCCATCTTGAGTATAATTCCGGCTTCTTAGGATGGATCAACCGTCTATCCTCGCGTTATTCATTAACTCTGACCTTCTCGGCTTGGCTCCTCGGCCTAGCTTTGACGCCCCTTCAAAGGTTGCACTTAGGGGGTATATATAAGCTCTTGGAATGTGATTCTTTCTCCCTAAGTATCCTTTTCCAACTAAAATTGCTCTTTCCAACGATAGAGGCATGGCCATGGCACACACCCGTGTGAATCGAGACCAGACCGTGTTCTGATTTCTAATCTTGAGGCACGGTCGTGTGAGGCGGAGTTGAGCCCGTGCTCTAGGTGTTCATCGAGGCACGACTATGTGGACTTTGGGCCAGGCCGTGTCGATTTCATGCTAAAGCCTATTTGTTCCGTTTTGGGCCCGTTTTGCGTTCTTTTTATCCTCGGGTGTTTTCCTGGGTATAAGACATGAAAAGAAAGGATTACAAGCACCTTTTTATATAAATCAAGGAATAAGTCATCAAAAAGTAAGCCAAATGTGGGATTAAAATATGTTGCTTTTATGGTTTATCACATGGTCTAGCTCTCATATTGAGAACAAAATTGTTCATAAGGGAAGAAGACTACAAATCGATGAACTAGATAAATGGCGGACACTCATCAAGGAGAAACCGAGAAAACACGATGAACCAAAGTGACTCCATGACAAGCTTAAGGATAGAACAAACCAATTTAAGATCAGGGATCAGGTATTATTGGATAAAATAGACCCTCGAATCGCCACTTCAGACCTTAATACAAACGGAGTGATCCTTTTCATGGTACTCAATGTCTTCCCATACGGAACAGTCGAGGTAACTAATCTTAAGTTCAGCACTTTTAAGGTAAACACTATTCGACTCAAACTGTATATTGATAATAAACTTGATAGCAGGAGAGAGGAGTGTCAACTCCTTGAAACACCATGACCATGTAAATGAGAGGTAAGTCAAGCTTAGACTCTAAATAAGCACTTCTCGGGAGGTAACCCGAGCACTAACCCTACTACTTAGTTTATTTTTACTCTTATTCATGTTATAATATAGGTTTTTAACCCATACGGCCTAGACACACGGGCGTGTCCCTGGCCGTGTAGAAGTGGGGACTTAGTTTTTAAAATTCAAAGAAATCGACAGGAGGTTCCACGGACATGACACACGGCCGTGTGTGGTATCACACGGGCGTGTTAAAATTCCACAAGGGCGTGTCCTAGGCTGTGTGAAAACTAGAGCTCAATTTTTCAAAATTCAAAATTTTGAAACAAGTTAGGGGGCTCCACGGGCATGCCCCACGGCCGTGTGTGTGATCACACGGGTGTGTGAACTTCTACACGGGCATGGGAGAAGCAAAGGGCTTCGTACATGGCCGTGCGACGCGGCTGTGTGGACCACACGGACTAGAAACACGGGCGTATCTAAGGCCGTGCAAAAATTAGCCTCTCAAAATCATGACGAACATTGGTTAGGGAACAAGCCACACGGGCGTGTGACACGGCCGTGTGGCCCAACATGGGTTGTTACACAACCGTATCACTTATAAACCCTTTAAACCCTTCTTCTTTCTTCTCCCATCCTCTCCAACCAACACGTCGTCTACCTATCACTGACTGCTCCTCCTTCCGATCGGTTCCTTTTTCCCTATTTTTTATGATTATTTTTATTTAGTTAATTATTTATTTTTCTATTATTCTTTTTATTATTATTTTCTTTATTTCTTTGATTATTATTTCATTATTTAGTTGTTAATTTTGGCTATCTTTATTATGATTTTTCATATTATTACTACATCATTCATATTCCTAGTTTGATAACTTTAATGTGGCTTGATTATGCACTATATTAGGCTTTTTGTTGTCTTTTTATGCATTAATTGTTTATTCTATTACTTTTAAATTGATTAGTTCGTAGGCTGTCAGTTTAAACTACTAATCTGCTAATTCTTGCATAATTAGGTATTAACGCATATAGGAATAGGTATTAGTAATATTTTACTGAATCTTCTAAATTGATTTTTTTTCTTAGGTACACAATAACTAATAGTCGAGGCAATACCAAGGTCACCATTCTCGCTTTGAACAAGCAAAAGGGTCTTGGCGTAGTCTCCCTGTGCACGAGCACTTTACAGCACTATGCCACCACTTCCTCATAGACCAATTCATGCAGGCTACTTCATTGACTTAATTCCAAAAGGTTCAAGGTGCTACTGGAGTATCCTTTCCCACCTTCACCTCTGCCTAGTTCATCAGGCTTCTTTTCACGGCTTCCATCTAAAATTCAAGAAGTTTCACTTCTCTCCCTATCTTATGATATTCTTACTATATCTTCATTATCTATCTTTGTACATTGAGGACAATGTACATCTTAAGTGTGGGGAGGTTAGTTATAGTATTATTAGAAAATCCTTAAATTATGTCTTGTTCTTAAATAAATTTTCTGATATTACTATTAGAATAAAAATTCTATTAACTTATGATTTTTATTGATATGTTTTGGATTAAGTCATAGATAATTGTGCATTGATGGTTTAAACTTTAAGACATTAGAGAATCAAGCATGATAAGTCTATTTTTCAGAATTAAAAATTTATTAGGTTGTTTCCCTAGATTTAAATATTACTTTGAAGTTTGAAATTTGCAAGGTTGACATCAAAAACCATTGTTTTTGTGAGATTTTGAGCCTTTTAGAGCATATATTTTTCTTGCTCACTTTATTATTGGTTATGAGTGTGTCAATATTGATTTCTTATTCTAGAACTTGCTTCGGTCATGCATATCGAGACCATACCCTTGATTTGATATACTGAGATGATAAAGGCATCTAGGTTTTAACCCACTTATTCTATTAAAAGCCCACCTTAAACCCTAGTAAGCCTCTTTGAGCCTAAGAAACCGTTTCTTGACTCGCCCATTAATATTAACCCAAAACCCAATTTTTTACTTCTCCTACTTTATTGATTCCCTTTTTGTCGATATTTGATTTGGTCAGTTGCTTAACTATTTTCTTTATTTCAGTTGTTAACTTTGTCTTATTATTGTAAAAAAAATGGAAAATATTTACTACTAGTTCTATGTTATTTGAGCTTAAGCAGTTAATTCCACATTTTGAGAAGAAGCTCGTGTTATTTTTCAATTGTAATTATTCAGTATAAGTTATATTTTTCTTAGTTAGGTAAATTATCAATTCAATCTTGATTCTAACCCTCTAATTCAGCCTTTATCCACACCTTTAACCCAAGCCCTGTTATAACCCTTTCAAAGACCTTTTGATTTGTGTATCATCTCATTTTATAGTGGTGGAGATTTGATTTTCATGGAAGCCTATGGTAATAAATTTTCATATTTGACTTTTGAGTGCTTAATTTGAACCTTAAACACTTTGAGTGATTTGAGTGAACCTTTAGTGAGGATGTCAATTCTTGCCGGTTTTGAATCAAAGGTAATTATTTAGATAAGGGGAAACACCTATGTTTTCGTGCTATAAAATTTGTGACTTGAATTGTTTGAATCTTTAAGATTCTTTTAGTTAAATTATCAATGTATAAATTATTTTTGAATTATGATAATACATTATTGATAAGAATTGTGAATTAAGGAAGATTAATTTTAATTGTAAGTTGAGGATTTTGCTTGAAGACAAGCAAACGCTTAAGTGTGGGGATATTTGATAAACTATAAAAGTAACACATTTTAATCCCACACTTAGCTTGTTTTTGGATGTTTATTTATAGAATTTGATGAATTTGATGCTCCTAATCCTTTAAATTAATGCCTCTATACTTAGGAGAGCATAGGGGAGCGAAAGGAACAGAAAATAGGCCAAAATCAGACAAAATGGGCCATCTTAAGGATCCACACAGCCAAAGCCCGCAACACACAGGCTGAACACATGCCTGTGTGAACCACACGGGTTGTACCCATGCCTGTGTGCCAGCCCGTGTTGATCGAGAGCCATGCAAATTCCAACACGGCCTGGGCCTCCTCACACGGGTTGATCACACGCTCGTGTCCCTGTCGTACCCTGTTTTAATTTCACGCAGAAAAAGCCAAATTATAGGGTTTCTGAGCCTTCTAAAGTCTATAAATACATATCAGAGGAAGACCTAAGGGAGCATGCAGAGTAGATCGAAGAAATTACTTGAAGGAAGCCGTCAGAGTTATCTAGAAGGCGGATTCACTCCAAGATTGAAGATCTCCATCAAGTTCTTTAGAAGTTTTTGGGTTCTTTATGTCTTGTTGTTTTCTTAATTCTATGATGTTTTCCTTTTACGTTATGAACTAAACTCCCTAAATACCTAGTGAGGATGAAACCTAGATGAATCTTATTATTTAGTAAATCTAAATTACGTGATAAATACTTGATCTTTTTTTAATTATGTGTTCTTAATCCTTGTGTTGATGTTTTCAGGAATAGTAATTCAAGTTTAATGTGCTTATTCAGTGGAGTAAAAGTCCCTGTTTAAGAGAAGATCCAACATAAATAAGCGGATTTGATTGCAATCCTAGAAATAGGACGATATAAATCTACCGGATTAGAGTCAAATCTAATAAGAGAATCTATAGATCGAGTTAATGCGACGATATGGGTTTTAATTAGAAAGAGATTTCAATTAATCAACCTAGAGTCAGTTGTTTTTAGTCTTGAAAGAGATATTAACATAATTTAGGGATTTCTACGGATCAAGTCAAGTGAATAAATCATTTAATTCAAAGTTAGAATAATAAGTGAAGTCTAGGTGAATTCTTCCTTGGGTATTGTCTTTAATCATTCAATTATTCTCTTCACTCTTTGTTGCGTTCATAGTCATTTAGTTAGTCAATTAGTTAGTTAATTTTAGATTAAAAATAAATCCCCTTAATTATTAGGCTAGATAATAAAAAGATAGTTATTACTAATAATTTTAGTCCTTGAGGATACGATATTCCGGACTCACCGCAACTATACTACTGTTCGATAGGTGCGCTTGCCTTTGTCGAAATATTAGTTAGTTAGGAATAAATTCACGGCAAATCGATAATTTGCTAACTTATGAAAATACTTACCTACCAAAATCCATTTATCTCTTGACTATTCCTCTATGTCAATTCAACCGATTAAACATATTTTAATAAGAAACTGTTTTAATGCACATACATACTTATGAAATTAAAATAATCTCTTGTACATATCTCCATGCCAATTCAAACAATTAATTCAATCTCATAAGCACATAAAAGATTACATGAGGTAACAATGTATTTCTACCTTGAAATAGTTTAATCACAATAATCTTGCAAGTAATGCAAGGCAAATGTATCGTTAGATACCGTTGCTAATTCAACCCTCAACTACCTTAGATGATTAAACATGCACTGATTAAGTATCGTGTCAATTAATTACAATTTTAATTCGTTTAAATAATTAATTCATTAGTTACCTTAGTCATGATTTTACTTAATCAAACATCTTACCGATGCCTATAACAACACAAACACAATTTTAATAAATTAAGTAGACGAAATGCAAAATCCCTAACACGAATTAAATTTAAGCCATATTAATTAAATTAAACATTTCAACATCATAAATATTCATAGATATGTTCATCATAACAACAACAAAAATTAAAAGGATAGGGAACAAGAATCAAATCCAGTGTTTCTCTAGGGCTTGACTGGTTTGCTCCAGTCTTCCTTCTCCGCTTGTTCTTGTCGAACCGAGAGTGCTATGAACACTTTAATGCTTCTCCAAATGGTGGATGAATGAATCTTTTTCAAGAGGTGAAATCGGCAAGAGAATAAAGGAAAATGGATGGGCAATGAAGAGAGAAAATTGAGAGAGAAGATATGAGATGAGAAAGTTGAGGTGTGTTTCAAATGAGCAGCCAAAGGGGGATTTATCAGTTTTACCTAGTTTGATAACATGGTGGCCGCATCAAGGTTGACAACATCGACTGCTTTAGTGGGCTTTGTCCTCATAACTTGCCACTGATAATTATTCAGCGACATCATCTTTGGTTTCTACGAGCGGTATATTCTATTTCATTGTCGTAAATTAGGGCTCCTGTTGGGTTCCTTCTAGTCATAAACTAGAGGTACCTGCTAGGAACAAATAAAAGAAGGGAAATTAGTAAAGTTAAAAATAGGATAAAAATAAAAATAAATTGCAAAAATAAAATATAATATGGCTAAAATAATAAAAATTGAGCGTTCTTAATATTTTAGTTCCTTGGCAACGGCGCCAAAAACTTGATCGTTGTGATTTGTCAAAGTTTTAAAATTTATAAAGAGAGAATGATCGAACCCAGAAACTAACTATGATAACGATTTGAGGCAAACGCACCTATCGAACAGTAGTATAGTTAAGGCAAGATCGGATTGTCGAACCCAAAGGAACTAAAAGTACTAATACTAACTTTCTTTTTATTATCTAGCCTAAAATAAAGGGAATTTGTTGTTTAACCTAATTTAACTAACTATTAAGCTAAAGACTCTAAGACAAAGAAGAATGAATTGGGGGAAATACTTGTGGGAAAAACCAATTGATTAAGACAATACCCGAGGAAGAATCCACATAGACTTCACTTGTTATCTAACTCTGAACTAGACGATTTATTCACTTGAGTTGATCCGTAAGATTCCCTAATGTATATTAGCCCCTCTCTCGAGGCGACTAACGTCTAACCCTAAGTTGATTAATTGAAATCTCTTTCTAATTAAAACCCCTAGAATTGCATTAACTTGATCTATGGAATCCCATATTAGGTTTCACCCTAATCCGGCAAAATCTCGTCACCCTATCTGTAATAGCCCGATTATGACCCTAATCAAAATGGTGGTTTCGAGACCATGAATCTGAGTTAGAAAAATATTTTAGTTTTATATTTGATATCTATGATATATGTTTGAGCATGTGTTAAAATATCGTGAGATAATTTGACTGTTTGTATGTTCAATTCAAGAAAAAGGATTAAATTGCATGAGTGGTAAAATTAGCTATTTGCTTGGTTGAAAGGTTAAAATCAATGTGTCTTTTTAATTAAGGGGTTTTATGTTGCAATTAACCCTATTATATTTATAGTGGACAACAATGTGGCATTATAATATATATATTGTTTGTTTGCTTGTTTTATATGTTAAATATATATTAATATATTATATTTTATAAACATAATGGAATAAAAAAAATAAAGAAAGCCATTGCATGTTCATCATTTTAGTTCTCTTGGCTGAACTAGAAAAAGAAAAAGAAAAGAAAAAAACAAACAAGGGTTCGGCACTCATCAACCAAAATTAGGTAAGTTTTAGCTTTGGATTTTTTATGATTTTTGCATTTTTGATATTGTTGTTCACTCTACTATCAAGCCCATGTATTGATTTTGTGTATTGGTCATGTATGTGAGATATGCCATTGATGATAAGTTGAGTTTTATGATGATTTTTAGTATTAAATGAGAGATTTGAGCTAGATGAACATATCTTATTCTTGAGTCTTTGGTGAATATAGCTAATTAAGGATTAATTTGTGAAAATATTATCTTAGAGGGTTAAGTTGAGAAATTTATGAAATATATGGACTTATATAGTCCTTATGAAGATTCGGCCCTAAAGGATGGTAGCTAAATTTTGAGTAATTTGTGAGTTGTGTATGAGGGACTAAATTGTAAAAATTTTAAATGTCTGGGGTAAAATGGTAATTTGCATAATTATGTGTTTTTCGATTAAATTGAATGAAAATGTATTTGAATGAGTTCAATTTGGAATTATTTAGATCAAGAACATAAAGACACGGGATTGGATGGGGGAAAGGCAAAATTGAATGAGTAGTCGGGAAATCCTAATCCGTTGATTTTCGAGGTAAGTTTTAAGCAATTGGGTTAAATTGAATTTTATACCTTATTATATGTCTAAGTTGAATGGTGGTAAGTGTATTAATAATACATGGCTGAATGTATCAATGAAATTAGAAAAAAAAAATAGCCGAATGTGTGGTTACTTGGACGTTAGAATCATTTGCATGAAATGTGTATTTATATGATAGTAATACTTTTAGATATGAGGAATACTAAGTTGGGATATGAATATATTCAAAGGATTTGTTGGTGGCTTGATATTGTCTAGGCCGAATGTAATATAGAATTGGATTGCTAAATCATAAAGTTATCCATATATGTATGTGCTTATATGTGAAGATGTGGATTGGATTTTATATATGTAAGTTTATATTCGGTTGAATGGCAGGTTATGAAAGGCACTAAGTGTGCGAGCTTATAACAGAGCACTAAGTGTGCAAAATCAGTTATAATACACCATGTGTACAAATCTCCAAAGTAACGGCACTAAGTGTGCGATACGTTACGGAAACTTGGCACTAAGTGTGCGGAAATGTCAAAGTAACGGCACTAAGTGTGCGATACATTACGGAAACTTGGCACTATGTGTGCGATAGGTTACTAAATCCTTGTAACAGATATATAGGTTTGATGCATTTAATAGACTCATATCATTAATTTCGATAAGGATAGTAAAATATTTGAGTATACATTCCAATGTTATGCTCCGTGGTTAAGGTTGGAAAGGTAAGTAACTAAACGGTATGTAATGTTTGTAATAACCTGTGACTGATGGTGGTTTAAATGTAAGTAGAAATTTTGGTGAGTTATAGAGGTTTATGATGTTTAATTTACCATGTGAGAGTGGTGTGGAGATATATACATATTTATACATGCATATAATGTTGTTATGAAATCTATCTTTATATGTTTGATTATTCGGCAAGGAGGCTATAAATGTAATAATTTATTTTAATTACGTTAATGTTTGTATGTGAGATAAATGCTTAAAACTTATTAAGCTGTGAAAGCTTACTTCGAATGTGGTTGTTTGTGTATTGTAGATCTCTTTTGGGTGCTCATCTCGTGCTCGAGAATCATAGTTGAAGCTCATCACACTATCATCAAAATTTTGGTACCTCTTTTGTTTATAAACTTAAAGTCTATGGCATGTATAGGATAAACCGATTTTGAATTGGCTTAAATAATGTTTATATGGATGTATAAATGCCATGCGAAAATGGCTTACTCTTATGCTTGGGGTTCGAGTTGATTATGAATATTTAATTATAATGATACGGTTTATCTAGGGTCGGTTTTTAATGTTATGTACGTGGATGCATGAATAAAGTTATGAGAAGGTCTATAGTAAATGAAGTGATTGAATAATTTTATGAATATTTATGTGTATGCACCGTATGTCAAATTATGAAATGATAAGATCATGTTATATGCATTTAGGTTAATTTATGTTTGAATCATTTCTAATTTGTATAAGCATTAGGTCATATGAAAGTAGTCGGACTACTATGATTGAGATTTATATATATATTATGTTTAGTTAAGTGACTAAATACTTAGTTTTAATGATTCGGCTTAATATATAAATATATATATAAAAAAATATATTTTTAATGTATGGCTTTGAGTATTTTAGTTATGCCATTTAGAGGAAATTTGAGTATTCATGTGGTTGAATGTAATTAACAATAATTGTGGTTATCAATCCTTTTAAAGCCAGTTTGGTTTGGTTAAGTTTTAGTATGAAAAGTTTTGGTCTTTAGCATCTTGTTAATATAGCTAACTAATGACCATAGGCATATGCGATCTTACTTCTGAAATTGACCAAATGAATAGTGATTTTGCTAATTGAATGGAAATTAGTTTTTAAATGATGCTAATAATAATATTTGGTGGTAACTTATTTGATTACAATAGCATGTATTGATTTTGTATTTATTAGCATAATATGACTTTATTTGAGTGTGTGTGGACTTGTGATTGGATATGTAATGCCTCGTAAACCTAATCCGGTGACGGACACGGGTTAGGGGTGTTACACTATCTCTAGGCGTGCGATCAACTCCGTTTAACTATGCTAGATCTACTCTTAGGCAGGGACTTTTACTCCTCCACCTAAGCACATCAAACTTGAATTAATATCCCGGAAATATCAACACAAGAATTAAGAACACATAATTAAGAACAAGTCAAATATTTATCATATAGTTCAGCAAACGATAACAAGATTCATCTTAGGTTTCATCCCCCTTAGGTATCTGAGGGTTTAGTTCATAATAATAAAAGAAAACATCTCAGAAGAAAAGATAAAACAAAACATAAGAAATCCCTAAAACTCCCTGAAGGAATTGAAGGAGAGATCCTCCGTCTTGAGTATGATTCTAGCTTTTTGAGATGAATCAACTGGCTATCTTTGAGTAAATCCCTACAAATCTGCCCTCTTTGGCCTAGCTGACGCCCCCTGACTAATGTCCTGGGTTCCCCCCTTTTAGGTCATACTTAGGGTGTTTATATAGGCTTTGGAATGTGTTTCTTTTCCTCTAAGTATCCTAATCCGAGTGAAATTTCTCTTTGTCATGGCAGGGACACGGCCATGGCACATGGCCGTGTGAATCGTGGCCACGCCGTGTTGAGTCCATTAATGAGGCACGACCATGTAGTCTTGGGCCCAGGCAGTGTTGATTTCGTGATATGGCCCATTTACTCTGTTTTGGGCCCGTTTCTCGTTCTTTTCGTCCTCCTATGCTTTCTTAAGTATAAAACATGAAAACAAAGGATTAAGAGCACCAAATTACATAATTCAAGGCTTAAATCATCCAAAAGCATGCTAAATGTGCGCTTAAAATATCTTACTATTACGGTTTATCAACAGAAACTAGGGTTTCGAGATTTTTGGGGCATTCTAAGGAAGACCTCTCCAAGCTTCACCGCCACATCCATTATTCACCTTCCAAGTGTTGGCAGGCCTTAGCTTCAGGTACAGCAACATACAATCCTAGTCACTCCAAGGCGACCGCTCTTCCCCCATCATTGAGGTACCTCTATGCCCTTGATAAACCATATTATGTACATATTTTAATCTCACATTTAACATACTTTTGGATGATTTGTTCCTTAAATTGTGGAATTTGGTGCTCCTAATCCTTTAATTTCATGTTTTATACTTAGGAGAGCGTCGGCGTAACAACCCAAACCCGGCCCAAACGCTATGGCCGAATCTGGTCCGTTACAGTGAAAACATTTTTGAAGTTCCTTTTTGAAACCAACTTAAATTTTGAAAACCCTTCTTTTTAGTGGACTTAATAAACCTTACTTAGATTAAATTTGGAAATCATTTGGGTCAAGTTGTTTTAGAGTTTTAAATGTTGCCCGACAAAGACGGTAAAACATTTTCGTTTACTTTGAGAAAACGTGTTCATTCAATGTAATATTGGTAAAAATAGTTTAAGCAAATTATTCAAAGAATATAAAAAAAACAACAAAGCTAAAGTATTAGGAGGCCTTATTACATTCAAAATAAAATCAACTAAAGATTAAAATAACTAAAGCCAAAATCCATTCGGTTTAAATTCATCAGCATGGCCACCTCGAGTCACCAGGCTCCACATCCGCGATCTACTCGTTACTGAAAAATGTAAAAGAGAAGGTGAGTCACCAAGACTCGATGATGTAACCCTTCCCTGCTTTAAACATATTCATACACAACATATAACAAATTAATTATGCAAGTTATCATGTGTCCCAACCTAGCCACCCATACGCCACTGCCTACCCCGTTGTGGTACCAAACCACCGGTGGTGCCAAACCACCGTGACATATAGTCACGATGTGCTACCAAAGCACCGGTGTCCGTGAGACACAAATCGGGTGATGGGGCCAACCCATCGTGTGATACCAAATCACCGCGCGATCGATCCCATATCTCAAGTGGGGCCAACCCACGGTGGTATTAACCACGGGGATAAGTCGCTACGAGGTGCCAAACCTCTGGAGGTACCAAACCTCTCGGTGACCGTAGTCACAATGCAGTGTTACCAAAACATCGTGCCCGTCGACGCGATTACACCGCCCCTCCACTCAATCAACCCACATCGGCAATAATCATACAGATTTATCAAATGTATTATCACAACATGCTTCCCAAAAGCATCAAATAGCAAATCGTATGAACAGTACTTACCGTTACCCCGTATACCGTTATGGTATTCAAACCATTGCTACATACATCACGTTAGCAATCACATTACTTAACATAATTTAATAAGTTACAAGGTGTGTATGTACACACCGTCACCCACTGGTAATCTAAGTCCCAAAAGAGGAGTCGGCCACCTAGATCTATCAAACACCTATATTCGGCCAACTTTTAGGATTAGTATTATGGCCTATTCGGCCAACCAAAACAAATCCAGAGGGTTAGTTATGGTCCCGAATCCTTACCTTTGCTTTTTGTTACGAACCACGGCACTCGAGGCACGATCTGCTTTACCAAGTAATTGGTTAATCGACATGATTAATAGCCTTCGGCTTTTAATCACCACTTAATAACTTACTAAAATAGATCTTACTAACACTTACCAAAACCGTTTACTAGAGAGGAAGAGTTTGAGTCGACTACTTCCCGATCCCGAAGTACTTAAGTGATATCGGCTTCAACCAACAAGATTAGCCCATCATTAGCTTATGCCAAATTTTAAACCCAAATAAGAGAAAAGAGAAGAATAGTGTTCGGCTATGGCTACTCACCTTTTCCAAATCAACTGTCGATAATACCTTGATGGGATCTAACCACTTTGATATTCGGCCAAAGCTATTAAAGAAGTAATCAGGAGATCAGAGAAGAGGTTTCGGCACAAGGATATGAAGTGTATTCGGCTAGGGAGAGTTTAACAAGAAGAAAAGGGATTTTGGCAAAGGTTGAAGTATAGGTTCTAGCTAGTGTGGAAGAAGAAGAAAAGATGGTGAAGGTGGAAGAGGGGTTCGGGCTAGAGAGTTTGAGGATGGAAAAAAATAAAAGAGAATGAAGAATGAGGGCTAGGAATTTGCAAGCAGCAAAGAAGAATGACAAAAGAAAAGCAAGGGGGCCAACTGATGCTTTTATAGGCATTCGGCCCCCCCTATCAAGCTTGCCGTCCACTCCTTCTCATGAGGAGTTCAAAATTCATCAAACTTCCCCAATTGCTCCTGACCACTCATTCAGTTTAATTCAAATAATTTTGAATTAAATCATAATAATCTCTTATTAATCCATGCAATATCCTTAATATCCAAATAATATCCCTTTAAAATACTTGATTATCCCATGATAATAAATTACACCCTTATTATCCAAAATAAAAAGAATTTAAGGAGAGAAATTCTCTCCCTTGTGCCGTCCCATATATAGTGCAAAAGAGAAACTTCATGAGTCGAACACAAGCTCTCCCTTGTGCATTATGGCGTCAACTCCAAGCACTTAAGTGGCCTCCTTTTGCCACTTTTCCAAGGCTTATTTAGTGTCAAATTATCCCCACTTATTCTTTTAACACCCTCTGCTAAGGCTCCTTACCTTTTAAGTTAAAACTGAATTTTTCCATTAAACCGAGCCAACTCAAAGCCTTAAATTAGGCTCTATTATTCCATAAATAATACCACAATAGTTCTTACAGAAAAAAATAACTAAATTTCAAATAACCCCATTTTTGGGATGTTACAATTCTACCCCCTTAAAATAAATTTCGTCCCCGAAATTACTTAACTAGAAAAGGTGGGGTATTGTCGCCTCATTACATCCTCGGGTTCCCACGTAGCTTCCTCTATACCATGGTTCCGCCACCACACACCTTCACCAAGGGCACCGACTTCCTACGTAGAACTTTCTCATCTCGGTCTAAGATCTCGAATCGGGTTCCTCTTCGAAAGATAAATCGGATTCACCTCGATTTACGCCCGCCATCGCACAACGCGCGAAGAAGGTCCGACCGATACCGCCTCAAAGCGTGATACGTGATAGATATCATGGATCTGGTTCGATTCGGCCGGTAACTCAATCGGTAGGCTACCGGTCCTACTCGCTTAATCACCGTATATGGCCCGATAAACCTTGGGCTTAGCTTCCTTTCCGTCCAAATCTTAACACCTTTTTCCAAGGCGACACTTTCGTAAAAACCTTGTCTCCCACAAAGATACTCCATCTCCTTGCGTTTTAAATCCGCATAGGATTTTTGCCTATCCGATGCTTCCTTAAGACGAGACCAATCACCTTGACTTTATCCTCCGTCTCTGCTCACCAACTCTGGACCCAAAATCTGCGTTCGCCTAATTCGTCCAACATGTCGAGTACGACACTTCCGCCCATACAAATTGCCTCATACGAGCCATCCGGATACTTGCACACGTAGCCGTTGTTGTAGGCGAACTCCGCTAATGGTAGAAATTCCTCCCAACTACCACGAAAATCCAAGACACAACCTCTTAACATATCCTCCAAGATCTCAGTATCACCCTTTCCGATTGTCCGCCGATCGTGGATGGAAAGCGGTACTAAAATCCAATCGTGTGCCCATAGCTTGATGCAAGGCTTTCCAAAACCTTGACGTGAACTCAGGATCCCTATCCGAGATGATTGATGTTGGAACACCATGCAATCTTACTATCTCCGAGACGTACAGCTTAGCTAGCTTTTGAAGAGAGAAATCCATCCTCACCGGTATGAAGTGAGCCGACTTAGTTAACCGGTCTACTATTACCCAAACCGCGTCTTTCTTACTGGGCGTAAGGGGTAACCCACTAACGAAATCCATAGTTATCCGTTCCCACTTCCATTGGGGAATCTTCACTGGCTGAAGCAACCCTGATGGCAACTGATGTTCAGCCTTAACTTGTTGACAAGTCAAACACTTACCAACAAACTCTGTCACCTCACGCTTTAGCTTGGGCCACCAAAACTGCTCTCTAAGATCTCTATACATCTTGCTTCCTCCCGGATGCATAGCGTAGGGCTGCTATGTGCATCTTGGAGAATCTTTTGCCTCAACTCCACATCCTCGTATACACGTTCGCCTCTTGAAAGCATAACACTCCATCACTAGACAAAGTTATATCCTTCCAAACCACCATCCTGAACTTGTGCTCTCTTAACATTCAACCCTTCATCCACTAATTGTTTTTCCTTAACTTCCTTCATCCACGTCGGCTTAACTTGAAGTTCTGCTAAAAGGCTTCCATCATCATATAAACTCAACCGAGCAAACATTGCTCTTAAGTCCGTCACCACTTTCCTAGGCTCAACGCGCGTCGGCTACCACGTTGGCCTTGCCCGATGATACTCGATCGAACAATCGTAGTCCTTTAAAAGTTCGATCCACCGACGCCGTCTCAAGTTAAGATCCTTCGAGTCAAGAGATACCTCAAACTCTTGTGATCCGTAAACTATCGACTTCTCCCCATAAAGATAGTGTCTCCATATTTTCGAGCGAAGACAAGCTGCGCCGCTAACTCTAAGTCGTGCGTTGGATAGTTCGATTCGTGTGGCCTTAATCGCCGTGATGCATAGGCTACTACCTTCCCCTCTGCGCATCGCACACATCCCAAACCAAAGATGAGACGCATCACAATAAACGGTGAACAACTTCCCCGCTTCGTTTGCACCAAAATCGGAGCTTTCGTCAAAATTTTCCTTAGCTTATCGAAGCTTTCCTGCTGTTTCTCCGACCATACAAATGGGACTCCTTTTCTTAGTAGCTTCACAACGGTCTGCGCGATCGAGAAAAACCTTCCACAAACCTCCGATAGTACCCCCGCTAGACCCGAAAAACTTCTGGATCTCCGCCACCGACCTAGGCGGTTTCCAATCCAATACCGCTTCAATCTTACGAGGTCTACTCTAATTCCTTCCGCCGATACTACATGTCCTAAGAAAGCTACTTCCTTAGCCAAAATTCACACTTACTCGAATTTGGCATATAATCGCTTCTCCCTTAGTACTTGCAACACCATTCGTAAATGCTTGTCATGCTCTTTCTCCGTCTTAGAATAGACTAATATATCGTCTATGAACACTCACTACGACGAATTGGTCTAAGTATTGCTAGAACACCCTATTCATCAAGTCCATAAACGCCGCCGGTGCGCGTTGGTCAACCCAAATGGCATCACCGAAACTCGTAATGTCCATACCGAGTTCGAATGCCGCCTCTTGTGAACATCAACCTCCTTTACCTTCAATTGATGGTAGCCCGACCTAAGGTCTATCTTTGAAAACACCGCGCACCCTTCAGTTGGTCAAACAAGTCATCGATCCGAGGCAACGGATACTTGTTTTTGATCGTTAACTTGTTTAATCGGCGTGGTGGTCGATGCACATCCGCATTGAACCGCCCTTCTTCTTGACGAACAACACAGCGCCCCACGGAGATATGCTTGGTCGAATGAACCCTCTATCCAAGAGCTCTCTGAATTTGGGCCTTCACTCCACCAATTCCTTTGGTGCCATTCGGTATGGTGCTATAGACACGCAGTGCCGCTCCGGGTAGCAAGTCAATACCGAATTCAACTTCCCGATCCGAGGCGGACACGGAAGTTCTTCCGAATACGTCGACCAAATTCCCCAACCGTTCGAACCTCAACTCATCGACTCCTTAGCTTCCAAAGCACGATCCGAACCAAATATGCCTCGCAACCTTTCTTAACCATCCTTTCGGCCTTCAAGGCCGACACCACATGGATAGGTAATTCCTTCTATCACCTATCATAACCACTTCATCACCCTCACCGTCTTAAGCACCATGCGCTTTAGCCGCAAATCCAAATTCGCTTTGATACTTAACTAGCCAATCCATTCCAAGGATCAAATCGAACTCTCCGAAAGGTAGTTCCATCGGATCGGCTACAAATACGACCCCCTTGGAGTTCTAGGGGTACCTCTTTATAAAGTTTGTCTACTACTACTGAGTGTCCTGGGGGCTTAGCATAGTCATCTTCCTAAGAGTAGTCTCAGAGTCTAGGTCCATAGTTCCTACCACACTTCTAGCAATGTACGAGTGCGTCGAACCCACATCAATCAATGCAACATAAGGTAAACCAAATATTAGAAACGTACTTGCTTATGACGTCCGGTGCGTCTCCTCCTCCTCACGGCGCCTCATTGCATAGACTAAGCCAGCCGCCTAGCCTCTCAGTGTTACCGAACCTCGGCCCCGAGTTCCACGACCTCGGTTGAAACCATTGTTTCCTCTCGCCATTACCCCGACCCCTCGTGGTGGTCCAACATTCCCGCCTCGAGCGCGATTCTGACCTTCTGGCTGATCCTTAGCTGCCTTTTGAGGATAGTCCCTTACCCGATGCTCCAAAGACCCACACTCAAAACAACCTTTGTTACCGGTCCAACAACCTCCCCAATGGGTTTTCCATAGCGGTTGCACCGAGTCGACCTTTGATTAGTAGTCGTGGGCCTCACCGGTCCGATTTGGCCCACTCGCCTAGCCCGCTTCTCGAGCATTAGTGCTACCCGATCCAAATGACTCAAATCCTCTTTTCTCGGTTATTCTTGCTATAGTTTTGCCTTACACCTCCTTAACCCCTTCCGCCACCTTGGCTTTCTCCACAAGAGATGAGAACTCCCGAACTCGCTGCGGGGCAATTAGTAATCTCGGATCATCTTCTGAGCCCGTCCTCAAAGCGGACACGCTGCGTTCATGTTCGGTGTGGCTACGATTCCTCCGGCATACCTACTTAGCCTTAAAAACTCACCTCATACTCGGCCACCGACTTAGTTCCTTGCACTAGACCTAGGAAGGCTTTCCTTTGAGCATCGGTGTAACTAGTGCCCACATACTTCTTCTTCCGAAGGCCGTCTTAAAGTAGTCCCACGTGAGATCATCGGCCGCGGCTCCATCCCGGATCACCGGCCACCACCGGCACGCTTCATCCTTTAGAAGCGACACCGCCTCTTTCGCCTTCTCCTCCTCGGTCAAGTCGAGATCATCCATAACCCTTTCCGTAGATTCCAACCAATATTCTCGCGGCAGACTGGCGCCACTCTCGAGACACCACGGAATACCTCGGCCCGTTAGACCGAATTCGCTCGGGAACGGACTTAGAGCTCCCAAATTCCCACCAGCCCGGCCACCATCTCCAACACTCGCCAAAGCGACTTGCGACACGGCCTCCACCGGCCCGGTCCTCGCTCCTCGACCGAAAGTAGGAGGTGGTGGTGGCGGTGGTACCTCGTTTCCGAACCTTGACTGACTGACGGGTTCGGACACCGTCATTCTACCCCTACCGCGTCCACGACGTCCACGTCCTCTAGAACTCATTCTATCTACTGCGCTTTAATCTGATTAAGAAAATTTTATGTGTTAGCATTTGTTTCACTTTCTTATTCGCGAAGAAATTTTATGAACAGGATTTAATTAGGGGTTCTTTCGAGCGCATAAGGTTTCAGATCTTCTATCCTAGTTCACACAAATAGTTCATGCATCCATTCCTTAATGCTTTCCATACCTATTCACTCTTGGACATTTCGCCCATTTCTAACCTGGGTGGTATTTTCGTCATTTTCCCTACAGGGGTATTTTCGTAAATAAAGAAATTTTAAAACTTTAGTAAAGTAGGTCATTTTGAAATTCCCAAAACTGGAGGATATTTATAAAAATTTGTAAAATCGTAATCGTTTTGAAACCAGGGTATTTTGGTAATTTTGTCAATCGAGGGCAATTTTGTCATTTTGATAAATCGTGGATATTTTAAACGCGGTTGTAAAACTTTGAGGTCCTTTCTGAAAGTTTTCCTTTTCAAATAGTGATGTTGGTAAAGTTTTCCAAAGATCGTGTCATTTCGGTAATTTTCACAAATTGAGGGCGTTTTGTAATTTTCTAAAACCAAAATTTTTCAAAGGTTGATTTTCAAAACTAAGTTGTTGGATATTTGTAAAGTAGTCGAAATTTTGAGCAAAACCGTTGAACGGATATTTTATGAGTCGTATGTTTTAGTAATTTTACCCTGAGGGGCATTTTTGTAATTTTCCAAAAATTTGAGTTTTTCTAGGAAAACGTTGCAAATATGAGGTTTTCTGATTTGAAAGAGTTGTTGCAAGAGGTTTGAAAACATTTGAGTTGTTGTTGTTTCGTTACGCTTTGAAAACATGGCTAATTCCTTTTCGGGTTTTAGTCATTAGGTTTAGCCTATGACCGAGCCCTCTTGGTCGTGGCGAACCAAAGCTACGCACTGAGCGGGATTCGAGTGAAGAGGAGGTGGGTCACGCGGACCGCTTAAATACCAAGCTCTCACCGAACCTTTCTAGACATGCGCATGCGCAGGTTGCCACACCACCGAGCCTCCGAGTTAGGGTGAACCGAAGCTACGCACTGTGGGATACTGCGAAGAGGAGGTGAGTCACACTGACTGCTTAAATACCGAGCTCTTCCCGATCCAATCCTCGACATGCGTCAGGGGTTACCACACCCTAGCTCACTTGGCTAAGTCATAGATTGGTTTAGTTCTTTAATGTCTTATGTTCGGTTCATGTGTTTGAGTAATCTAATCCTGGGTTCAAGTCCTATAAGTCTATCTCGTTCCATACTTCCTACCCTTCTACGAATATAATTCACCAAGAGGTTCGTAAGTACTTACAGGCGGATCGGTCTGCGGAGACTCGGGCCATGTCTGTCCAAAATCCAAAAATCATTTTATAAGGCCTTCTAAAACATTTTTGGGCCTTGGGCCCCACAGAAGAGCTTTGAACTGGCTCACGATACCAATTTTTGTAACAACCCAAACTCTCGCCCAAACGCTATGGCCGAATGGTCCGTCATAAAGTGAAAACATTTTTGAAGTTCCTTTTGAAACCAACTTAAATTTTGAAAACCCTTCTTTTTTTAGTGGACTTAATAAAACCTTACTTAGATTAAATTTGGAAATCATTTGGGTCAAGTTGTTTTAGAGTTTTAAATGTTGCCCGACAAAGACGGTAAAAACATTTTCGTTTACTTTGAGAAAACGTGTTCATTCAATGTAATATTGGTAAAAATAGTTTAAGCAAATTATTCAAAGAATATAAAAAAAACAACAAAGCTAAAGTATTAGGAGGCCTTATTACATTCAAAATAAAATCAACTAAAGATTAAAATAACTAAAGCCAAAATCCATTCATTTAAATTCATCGCATGGCCACCTCGAGTCACCCTACTCCACATCCGCGATCTACTCGTTACTGAAAAATGTAAAGGAGAAGGTGAGTCACCAAGACTCGATGTGTAACCCTTCCCCCGGTTTAAACATATTCATACACAACATATAACAAATTAATTATGCAAGTTATCATGTGTCCCAACCTAGCCACCATACGCCCACTTTGTCTACCCCGTTGTGGTACCAAACCACCGGTGGTGCCAAACCACTGGTGACATATAGGCACGATGTGCTACCAAAGCACCGTGTCCGTAGACACAAATCGGGTGATGGGGCCAACCCATCGTGTGATACCAAATCACCGCGACGATCCCATATCTCAAGTGGGGCCAACCCACGGGTGGTATTAACCACGGGGATAAGTCGCTATCGAGGTGCCAAACCTCTGAGGTACCAAACCTCTGGTGACCGTAGTCACAAAGGTGTGTTACCAAAACATCGGTGCCCGTCGACACGATTACACCGCCCCTCCACTCAATCAACCCACATCGGCAATAATCATACAGATTTATCAAATGTATTATCACAACATGCTTCCCAAAAGCATCAAATAGCAAATCGTATGAGCAGTGTACTTACACGTTACCCCGTATACCGTTATGGTATTCAAACCATTGCTACATACATCACGTTAGCAATCACATTACTTAACATAATTTAATAAGTTACAAGGTGTGTATGTACACACTGTCACCCACGGTAATCTAAGTCCCAAAAGAGGAGTCGGCCACCTAGATCTATCAACACCTATATTCGGCTAACTTTTAGGATTAGTATTATGGCCTATTCGCCCAACCAAAACAAATCCAGAGGGTTAGTTATGGTCCCGAATCCTTACCTTTGCTTTTTGTTACGAACCACGGCACTTTCGAGGCACGGATCCGCTTTACCAAGTAATTGGTTAATCGACATGATTAATAGCCTTCGGCTTTTAGTCACCACTTAATAACTTACTAAAATAGATCTTACTAACACTTACCAAAACCGTTTACTAGAGAGGAAGAGTTTGAGTCGACTACTTCCCGATCCCGAAGTACTTAAGTGATATCGGCTTCAACCAACAAGATTAGCCCATCATTAGCTTATGCCAAATTTTAAACCCAAATAAGAGAAAAGAGAAGAATAGTGTTCGGCTATGGCTACTCACCTTTTCCAAATCAACTGTCGATAATACCTTGATGGGATCTAAACACTTTGATATTCGGCCAAAGCTATTAAAGAAGTAATCGGAGATCGGAGAAGAGGTTTCGGCACAAGGATATGAAGTGTATTCGGCTAGGAGAGTTTAACAAGAAGAAAAGGGATTTTGGCAAAGGTTGAAGTATAGGTTCGGCTAGTGTGGAAGAAGAAGAAAAGATGGTGAAGGTGGAAGAGGGTTCTGGCTAGAGAGTTTGAGGGGATGGAAAAAAAAAAAAGAGAATGAAGAATGAGGGCTAGGAATTTGCAAGCAAAGAAGAATGACAAAAGAGAAGCAAGGGGCCAATCGATGCTTTTATAGGCATTCGCCCCTATCAAGCTTGCCGTCCCACTCCTTCTCATGAGGAGTTCAAAATTCATCAAACTTCCCCAATTGCTCTCGACCACTCATTCATTTTAATTCAAATAATTTTGAATTAAATCATAATAATCTCTTATTAATCCATGCAATATCCTTAATATCCAAATAATATCCCTTTAAAATACTTGATTATCCCATGATAATAAATTACACCCTTATTATCCAAAATAAAAAGAATTTAAGGAGAGAAATTCTCTCCCCTTGTGCCGTCCCCATATATAGTGCAAAAAGAGAAACTTCACGACTCGAACACAAGCTCTCCTTGTGCATTGTGGCGTCAACTCCAAGCACTTAAGTGGCCTCCCTTTTGCCACTTTTCCAAGGCTTATTTAGTGTCAAATTATCCCCACTTATTCTTTTAACACCCTCTGCTAAGGCTCCTTACCTTTTAAGTTAAAACTGAATTTTTCCATTAAACTGAGCCAAACTCAAAGCCTTAAATTAGGCTCTATTATTCCATAAATAATACCACAATAGTTCTTACAGGAAAAAAATAACTAAATTTCAAATAACCCCATTTTTGGGATGTTACAGTCGGAGGCTGAAAAGAACAAGAAACGGGCCAAGAACGGAGAAAATGGGCCAAAACGCAAAAATCACATGGCCTGGGCCCAAGCCACACAGCCGTGCCTCCTTAAAAGACCCGACCACGGCCTGGATTTGATTCACACGTGCATGTCCTTGACGTGAGCTATCTTAATTCTATTCGAAATAGGGTACTTAGAGGCAAAGAAAGACATTCCAAAAGCCTATATAAACACCCTAGAGGCCAACCTTCAAAGGGGGGTTCAAGTAGGCCGAGGAGCCAAGCTAGACAGGCCGAATTGTGGGATTTACTCGAAGAAAGCCAGTTGATCCATCTCAAGAAGTCCGAATCATACTCAAGACGGAAGATCTTCCCTTCAATTTCCTTCAGAGGGTTTTAGGGTTTTTGTTATGTTTTGTTTTATATTTTCTTCTAAGATGTATTCTTTTATGATTATGAACTAAACCCTTCAAATACCTGAGGGGGATGAAACCTAAGACGGATCTTGTTATTTTTTTTCTAAACTATATGATAAATATTTGATTTGTTCTTAATTATGTGTTCTTAATTCTTACTTTGATATTTCAAGATATTGATTCAAGTATTGATGTGCTTAAGCAGTGGAGCAAAAGTCCCTGTTTAAGAGTAGATCTAGCATAGTTAAGCGGAGCTGATTGCAACCCTAGAAATAGGATGACGAAAATCTACCGGATTAGGGTCAAACCTAATATGGGAGTCCATAGATCGAGTTAATGCAATTCTAGGGGTTTTAATAAGAAAGAAATTTCAATTAATCAACCTAGGGTTAGACATTAGTAGCCTTGAAAGAGGTATTAATATAAATTATGGAATCCTACAGATCAAGTCAAGTGAATAACTCATCTGGTTTAGAGTTAGATAACAACTGAAGTCTAGGTGGATTCTTCTTCGGGTATTGTCCTAATCAATTGGTTTTTCCCAAAAGTATTTTCCCCAATTCATGAAACACCCCAAACCCGGCCCACAAGCCCCGACCGGATCTGGTATGTCCCTTGAGTAAAACTCGTTTTTGTAATATGGGGAAAAATATGTTGGTTTCGAGGAAAAATAGATTTGTATTTTGATCCTGTTGAAAACCGTGTTGGTTATTTAAGTTTGTATCTCATTGAAACGTTATCTTCATGATTTTAAAAGTTATAAGTTAAAGAAAAACTGAATTTAGAGCTTATCATTAAGTTGGTAACCATAGGTGTTTAGGTGTCAAAATAATTGAAGTAACTTTAAGAAAAACATTTAATCGTTGGTTTGATGTTGTTCGTATTAGGACAAAAATTAAAACGCATAAATAAATCTGCTAATAGTGGCCTTATTACAATAAAACATAACGCAAAATAAATCCCGAATAATAAAAGAAAACGTGATAAATTTAATTAAAAGAAAACCCGAAATGCTGAGTTGAGCATGGCCACCACATAGTCCTCGCTGACCCGGTCCAAATCACTAAGTTTCACCTGCAAAAGATATCCCACGAAGGGTAAGTCAACAGACTCAATGTGTAACAATTACACTAAAAGCGCAAACGATCATAGCCTTAATTTAACATTTTGGCAAAGCCCATTTTATATCATACTTGGCCATAAGCCCATAACATAGTATATCGAATCATGACATATTAAATCACATGTACATATAAAATGAAATGCAATCCCGAGCCCACCTAGATATCCATCGTCTACACAACACCCAGACCAGCCAGTCACACTGTGGGGATTACTAAATCGACCCTCCATTCGCTACACACCATCGAAGGTAGTCACTGCAATCAACTGTACATCGCCCTTATAATCGTGGCATAGCCACCAGATAATGTGACAGAGTCACCAGATTCATAATATGTGACATAGTCATCGGAGACATAATATGTGACATAAGTCACCGGATAATGTGGTAAAAACCACCGGAACACTTCCCCTTTATCAATATCACCCATATGCCCATGCATCATACATATTAATCAGTTATCATGCAATATACCTTATCCCAGAGTCATATCAAAATCACATATATTTCATATTAATGTTTATAAACATTACCAACAGAATATTAAGGGGTATCGTACCTGAATGCACTGTACCATTGAATGGTACCCTTAGCCATGTTACTCGTATTTCCATTAACACATATTTAATATGATTGCTATTAATCTATCGGGAATTAATGTAGGGTTACACACCTGATAAAAACGAGAACTACGCTCTCGATCTCACTGACACTTTCGCTTGCAGGGATAACAGTGAACTGCTTATCCTTTTCAACGCTGGCCCACACCCCGATGGCCAATCATGAACAACAGAAACCAAGAATTTCTTGAATTTAGGGGTAAGAACTACCCCTTTCACTCCTCCACTGGTACTCGCATCCATTGAAGAACACTTAATCAAAACCGATTAATTAACATACGAGATCTAAACGAATATAATTTTTAACTTAAAACACCCTTACCGAAAAGATCTGAATCCCGAGACTTCTCCTTATCCCTGTCAAACTGGCCCTAAAAGATCATAGTCAGAATCAGCTAACCTTAATAGACAATATGTCCTTTGGCCGAATACTTTAATATCCCTTACCTTGCTTGTCTAGATCCTGAAACTGTCACTTGCCTATGGAGTCTGTCGAAATCCCTATATGGTATATGTTAGATTCGATTCTAACATTTAAGGAACCAAAACTTTGGCCTAAGATCACACTTTACTTACCTTAGATAATCAAATCCTGAATGATCTCCCCCTAATCGTCTACTACAGAAGAACCCCGAAACTTTCCTTCGTGGTTTCGGCTAAAGAGAATAGGAGGGATTAGATTCCTAAATTTCGGCTAATCCAAAAGAAAAAAAGAAAGAAAATCGAATGACAGTTGATCCTTACCCCTAACGTTGAGATCGATTACACCCTTGCTTGGAAACACTGAGAGATTCGACTACTATAGAAAAGTGATTGACTTTGAAGGAGAAATAATGAAGAAATCGGCTAAGGCTAGATGTGCTTTTGGCTTAATGACAGGTGATCAATCGGATATGGAGAAATATGGGTTGGAGAAAAAAGATGAAGAAGTGTTGGTGCGGCACAAAAGAAAATAAAATAAGAGAAGAGGTGCTTGGAGTTCCTGAAAGTTACGGCAATGAAGAAATAAGATGAAAGAGAGGTTCGGCCTAAGTGAAATAAAGAGAAGAAGATGCACAAATGGTTTCAGCTTTTGGCCAAGAAAGAAAATAGTGCACAAGTGATCTCCTATTTCGGTTCCCAAAAGAAAAAGCACACAAGCTTTCTAGACATAGAAATTGCACAAAAAGAATGCCTAAACCTCACTATGCATATTTAGCCTCCTCCCTTTTCAACATGACCGAAATTGTCATCCTAGGAGTCCCTTGGCCGACCAACTCTTCTCCTCTCTCTCAAATCCCTTGTTTTTCTCCTATTTCTTCTATTCTCCTCTCATTCAAAAGAGTTTGAATGAGTCAACACTTATCTTTCCTCCTTAGCCGAATTTTGAATGAATTTGACTTGATCTTCCACTCATCCAACCAGAGTCTTTGTGCCGTCTACCACTGCTCCTCCTTGCTGCAAAATAAAAGCTCCAAATGCGTCCCTTGCTGCTCGAACCTAGGCCCTTGATATTCCCTGAGGCGTCACCCTCCTGAGTTCTAAGTGGCGCCTCCCTTGCCACTTTACTAGTTAAGTTCTTGTGTCTAAATCCTCATACAAATTTTCTTAAGGCCTATCTTGCTTAGCTCCACTTTAAGACTTAAAATCCAATATTTTTCTAAGGCATTCACCTACATTCTAGGGTTCCCGAAACCCCCAAAACACATTCAAACCACACATAGGCATGCTACCACATACATTTAAGTTAAAATGCATAACCCCTAGATCTCGAATATTACAGTTCTACCCTCCTTAAAAATAATATCGACCTCGAAATTACCTGGCTAGAATAAGTGAGGGTATTACTATCGCATTGCTTCCTCCGGCTCCCACGAAAGATTACGCCATAACACTTTGACTAGAGGAACTGATTTCTTCCGTAACACCTTGATATCCTGTTCCAAAATCTGAATCGGCTCCTCCTCGTAGGACAAATCTGGTGTTAGCTCCACCTCCTCAACTAGCACTACATGAGATAGATCCGACCAGTAATGACGTAACATTGAAACGTGGAACACATCGTGCATTTGCTTCAATTCTGAAGGCAACTTTAACTGGTATGCCACTGGTCCAACTCACTTCAAAACCTGATAAGGTTCTATAAACCTGGGACTTAACTTTCCCTTGCGACCAAATCTCATCACCTTCTTCCATGGCGAAACTTTTAGAAACACCTGATCTCCCACAGCAAACTCTATCTCCTTCCGCTTAAGATCTACGTACGACTTTTGCCTGTCAGATGCTTCCTTCAACCGTGCTCGAACTACCTTAACCTTCTCTTTGGATTCTGCCACAATCTCCGGACCTAAAACATGACGTTCCCCCAATTCTGTCCAACACGTAGGAGTGCGACACTTTCGTCCATATAGTGCTTCATACGGTGCCATCCGAATATTGGCTTGATAGCTGTTATTGTACGCAAACTCTACTAAAGGCAAAAACTCTTCCCAGCTTCCTCTGCAGTCTATCACACAGCCCCTCAACATATCCTCTAATACTTGGATTACTCGCTCAGATTGGTCGTCTAACTGCGGATGAAATGCCGTACTAAAGTTTAATCTGGTGCCCAAAGCCTGGTGTAACGCTTTCCAAAACCGAGACGTAAACCTCGGATCCCTATCTGAAATAATCGACACCGGCACTCCATGTAGCCTCAGAATTTCTGCCACATACAACTTTGCTAACCTCTGCAGAGAATAGTCAACCCGCACTAGTATGAAATGTGCCGACTTCGTCAACCGATCCACTATCACCCACACTGAATCCTTTTTAGTAGGCGTAAGGGGAAGCCCACTAACGAAGTCCATAGTAGTTCTCTCCTACTTCCACCGCGGAATCTTTATCGGCTGAAGCAACCCTGACGGTACTTGGTGTTCAGCCTTGACTTGCTGACACGTTAAGCACTTCCCTACAAATTTTGTAACTTCCCGCTTAAGTCCAGGCCACCAAAATTGATCCCGTAGATCCCTATATAACTTACTACCTCCAGGATGCATAGTATAAGGGCTACTATGCAATTCCTGAAGAATTCTCTGCCTAAGTTCCTCATCCTTCGGCATACAGACCTTACCCTTAAAACACAACACTTCATCGCTGTGAACACCATAGTCTTCCAATTCCCCGTTCTGCACTTGCCGTAGCTTAGCACTTTGATCATCATCTGCCAACTGGCTCCCTTTCACTTGACTCAACCATGTCGGCTTTACTTGCAACCTTGCTAACAAACTTTTGTCGTCATAAAGACTAAGATGTGCAAACATCGCCCTTAGATCCGACACTACTTTCTGACTTAGGGCATTTGCTACCACATTCGCTTTGCCCGGGTGATACTCTATAGAACAATTGTAGTCTTTCAATAATTCCACCCACCTTCACTATCTCAGATTCAGCTCCTTCTGAGTCAGCAGAAACTTAAGACTTTTGTGGTCCGTGTAGATCACTGACTTTTCTCCATACAAATAATGCCTCCATACCTTAAGAGCAAAGACTACTGCTGCCAACTCCAAGTCATGCGTCGGATAGTTAACCTCATGTGGCCTTAATTGTCGAGATGCATAAGCGACCACCTTCCCGTCTTGTATCAGAACACATCCCAATCCTGTGTGAGAAGCATCACAATATACCACAAAATCCTTCCTGCCTCGGGCTGAATCAAAACTGGAGCTTCTGTCAAAACCCCCTTAAGCCTCTCGAAGCTCTCCTGCTGCTTACCTGACCACACGAAAGGTACCTCCTTTCTCAACAATTTTGTCAGAGGTGCCGCTATTGATGAGAACCCTTCGACAAGTCTTCTATAGTAGCCTGCTAATCCCAAGAAACTGCGAACCTCCGCCACAGACTTAGGTGGTTTCCAATCTAACACTACCTCAATCTTTCGAGGGTCTACCCTTATCCCCTCTGCAGAGACCACATGCCCTAAGAACGCAACTTCCTTTAGCCAAAATTCGCACTTGCTGAATTTGGCATACAGCTTCTTTTCCCTTAACACTTGCAATACTACCTGGAGATGCGCATCATGTTCTTCCTCAGACTTGGAATACACTAGGATGTCGTCTATGAAAACAACGACGAACTGATCCAAGTAGGGTTGGAAAACTCGGTTCATCATATCCATGAACGCAGCTGGGGCGTTCATCAATCCGAGCGGCATTACTAAGAACTCATAATGCCCATATCTTGTTCGGAAAGCTGTCTTATGGATATCCGCTTCCTTCACTTTAAGCTGATGATACCCTGACCTTAGATCTATCTTTGAAAATACAGTGGCCGCTTTAAGCTGGTTAAACAAGTCGTCTATCCTCGGCAAAGGATACTTGTTCTTGATGGTCAGCTTATTCAACTGCCGGTAATCTATGCACATACGCATAGTCCTGTGCTTCTTCTTCACGAATAGGACCGGTGCTCCTATGGAGACACACTAGGTCGGATAAACCCACGATCAAGCAACTCTTGAATCTGAGCCTTAAGCTCAACCAACTCCTTTGGTACCATTCTGTACGGAGCGATAGATACTGGCGCCGTACTAGGGAACAAGTCAATCCCAAATTCCACCTCATGATCCGGAGGCAATCCTATAAGTTCTTCCGGAAAGACATCCACAAATTCTCTCATAGTCCTGACCCCTTCAACAGTCGCTTCCTTAACCTCCAAGGCACTAACCAACATCAGAAAAGCCAGACATCCCTTTCTTACCATCTTCTCTGCCTTAAGAGTAGATACTACATTCGATAAGTAATTCCGTCTCTCGCCCATCACCATAACTTCCCTATCGTCAATAGTCCTCAATGACATCCGCTTAGCAACACAATCCACATTCGCACGGTACCTCACTAACCAGTCCATACCTAAGATTAGATCAAATTCCCCGAATGGTAACTCCATTAAGTCAGCCGGAAACTGCGTCCCCTGAACTTCTAAAGGCACTTTCTTAAAGAGTTTGTCTACTACTACTGATTGCCCTAAAGGACTAAGTCTGATCATCTTCCAGTGCGATCTCGAGTTCACATGCAGAGTTCCAGATACTTCACTAGAAATGTACGAATGAGTTAACCCTATTTCTATCAGTGCAATAAAGGGTAATCCAGAAATAAGGAACATACCCGTTATGACATCAGGTGCATCACCATCCTCCCTCCGACGAATCGTATATACCAGACCTGGCTGTGTCGCCTCAGTACTACCACTACCTTTGCCTGGGGTTCCGCGACCTCTACCAGAACCATTACCTCTGCCATGCAGACCACGACCCTCGACGGGCTTTGCCCCACCTCTGCCAACTGATTAAAACCACGACCTCTTTCATCAAGGTTCCTATCTCAGATCCATCGGATAATCCCTAATCATATGATCCTTGGACCCGTGCTTAAAACATCCCCCTGTCTTTTTCTAACATTCTCCTGGGTGCATCTTTCCACACTGAGCACAAGTACGGTACTGTCCTCCCACAACAACCTGCTGACCTCACGGCCCATCAACTCTAGGTCTCTTTTCAAAATTCCCGGATGACCCCGAAGACCCATAGCTCCTCTTATTCCTATTCTGTCCTCTGTCCCGGTTTTGTCTCTCAGTCTGCTTAACTTCTTCAGCTATCCGAACCTTATCCACTAAGACTGCAAAGTCTCTTTCCCGATACGGAGCAATCAACACTCATAGCTCATCTCTCAAACCATCCTCAAACCTGACACACCGCTCATAATTAGTAGCCACAATCCCTCTGGCATACCGGCTTAACCGCAAAAACTCTACTTCATATTCTGCTACCGACTTACTTCCTTGTGCCAGATTCAGAAATGCCTTTCTTTGCGAGTCTATGTAGCTAGCTCCGACATATTTCCCCTCAAACTTAACCTTAAAATACCCCCAATCCACTCGATCTGCAGGGGTACCCTCTTTGACAGTGAGCCACCACTGGTAGGCCTCATCCCGGCGAAACAAAGACACTTTTAGCTTCGTCGTCGGTGCGGGCACCAAATCATCCATGATCCTCTCGACTGCCTCTAACCAATACTCTGCTACATTCGGAGCTACCCTAGATACTCCTCTAAAAATCTCAGCTCCATTTGATCTAAGTCTCTTAGCTACTGACTTTCGAACCCCATTTCCCATACTAGCTTCTGCTACCCGCTCTAAAACTCGCAGCATAGCCTGCGATTCTGCGTCATCTCCTCCTATCTGCTCTTGAAATTTTGCCCCTACAGTCGGTGGCGGTGCCTCATTTTTGGAACCCTGACTAGACCCATCTGGCTCCGACACAGTCATTCTGCCTCTGCCGCGCCCACGGCGACCACGTCCCCTAGAACTCATGTCTATTGTCGCGATTTATCTATTTTTATGAAGATTTTATGCATTAAAATCTTTTCACTTTCTTGTTTAAAGAGGAATTTTATGCAGAGAGTTTTTTAGTCAGTGGTTTTTCTGTAGAAGTACACATATACCTAGGGTATGCGTCTCTAAAGTAAAGTTTCCTTAGGCCTATCAGCTAAAGTATCACACATCAGTATACACAATTCAATTAAAAGAACTTACCTAGCGGACCTGGGCTGAGAACTCGGGTGCTATGCTTCCATAAAACCATTTTACCCATAAATTTTCAAAAACCCATTTTGGCTCAAACTTTGAAAACGTTGTGGGCTTCAAAACCCAAGGTCGAGTGTTTAAAACTGGGCTCTGATACCAAGTTGAAACACCCAAATCTCGACCCACAAGCCCCGACCGGATCTGGCATGTCCCTTGAGTAAAACTCGTTTTTGTAATCTGGGGAAAAATATGTTGGTTTCGAGGAAAAATAGATTTGTATTGTGATCCTGTTGAAAACCGTGTTGGTTATTTAAGTTTGTATCTCATTAAAACATTATCTTCATGATTTTAAAAAGTATAAGTTAAAGAAAAACCGAATTTAGAGCTTATCATTAAGTTGGTAACCATAGGTGTTTAGGTGTCAAAATAATTGAAGTAATTTTAAGAAAAACATTTAATCGTTAGTTTGATGTTGTTGGTATCAGGACAAAAATTAAAACGCATGAATAAATCTACTAATAGTCGCCTTATTACAATAAAACATAACCCAAAATAAATCCTGAATAATAAAAGAAAACGTGATAAATTTAATTAAAAGAAAACCCGAAATGCTGAGTTGAGCATGGCCACCACATAGTCCTCGCTGACCCGGTCCAAATCACTAAGTTTCACCTGCAAAAGATATCCCACGAAGGTGAGTCAACAGACTCAATGTGTAACAATTACACTAAAAGCCCAAACGATCATAGCCTTAATTTAACATTTTGGCAAAGCCCATTTTATATCATACTTGGCCATAAGCCCATAACATAGTATATCGAATCATGACGTATTAAATCACATGTACATATAAAATGAAATGCAATCCGGAGCCCACCTAGATATCCATCCTCTACACACCACCCGTACCAGCCAGTCACACCGTGGGGATTACTAAGTTGACCCTCCATTCGCTACACACCATCGAAGCGATCATTGCGATCAATCGCACATCGCCGCTTATAACATGCGGCATAGCCACCAGATAATGTGACAGAGTCACCAGATTCATAATATGTGACATAGTCACCGGAGACATAATATGTGACATAAGTCACCGGATAATGTGGTAAAAACCACCGGAACATTTCCCCTTTATCAATATCACCCATATGCCCATGCATTATACATATTAATCAGTTATCATGAAATATACCTTATCCCAGAGTCATATCGAAATCACATATATTTTATATCAATGTTTATAAACATTACCAACAGAATATTAAGGGGTATCGTACCTAAATGCACTGTACCATTGAATGGTACCCTTAGCCATGTTACTCGTATTTCCATTAACACATATTTAATATGATAGCTATTAATCTATCGGGAATTAATGTAGGGTTACACACCTGATAACAACGAGAACTACGCTCTCGATCTCACTGACACTTTCGCTAGCAGGGATAACAGTGAATTGCTTATCCCTTTCTGACGCAGGCCCACACCCCGGTGGCCAATCACGAACAGCAGAAATCGAGCATTTCATGAATTTAGGGGTAGGAACTACCCCTTTCACTCCTCCACTGGTACTTGCATCCATTGAAGAACACTTAATCAAAACAGATTAATTAACATACGAGATCTAAACGAATATAGTTTTTAACTTCAAATACCCTTACCGAAAAGATCTGAATCCCGAGACTTCTCCTTATCCCTGTCGAACTGCCCCTAAAAGATCATAGTCAGAATCGGCTAACCTTAATAGACAATATGGCCTTTGGCCGAATACTTCAATATCCCTTACCTTGCCCGTCTAGATCCCAAAACTGTCACTTGCCTATGGAGTCTGTCGAAATCACTATATGGTATATGTTAGATTCGATTCTAACATTTAATGAACCAAAGTAAATGGCCTTTGGCCTAAGATCACACTTTACTTACCTTAGATAATCAAATCCCGAATGATCTTCCCCTAATCGTCGGCTACAGAAGAACTCCGAAACTTTCCTTCATGGTTTCGGCCAAAGAGAATAAGAGGGATTAGATTCCTAGATTTCGGCTAATCCAAAAGAAAAAAAGAAAGAAAATCGAATGACAGTTGATCCTTACCCCTAACGTTGAGATCGATTACACCCTTGCTTGGAAACACAGAGAGATTCGGCTACTATAGAAAAGTGATTGACTTTGAAGGAGAAATAGATGAAGAAATCAGCTAAGGCTAGATGTGCTTTCGGCTTAATGACAGCTGATCAACCGGGTATGGAGAAATATGGGATGGAGAAGAAAGATGAAGAAGTGTTGGTGCGGCACGAAAGAAAACAAAATAAGAGAAGAGGTGCTTGGAGTTCCTGAAAGTTGCGGCAATGAAGAAAAAAGATGAAAGAGAGGTTCGGCCTAAGTGAAATAAAGAGAAGAAGATGCACAAATGGTTTCAGCTTTTGGTCAAGAAATAAAATAGTGCACAAGTGATCTCCTATTTCGGTTCCCAAAAGAAAAAGCACACAAGCTTTCTAGACAAAGAAATTACACAAAAAGAATGCCTAAACCTCACTATGCATATTCGGCCTCCTCCCCCTTCAACATGATCGAAATTGTCATCCTAGGAGTCCCTTGGCCGGCCAACTCTTCTTCTCTCTCTCAAATCCCTTGTTTTTCTCCTATTTCTTCTCCTCTCCTCTCATTCAAAAGAGTTTGAATGAGTCAACACTTATCTTTCCTCCTTAGTCAAATTTTGAATGAATTTGACTTGATCTTCCACTCATCCTACCAGAGTCCTTGTGCCGTCCACCACTGCTCCTCCTTGCTGTAAAATAAAAGCTCCAAATGCTTTCATTGCTGCTCGAACCTAGGCCCTTCATACTCCCTGAGGCGTCACCCTCCTGAGTTCTAAGTGGCGCCTCCCTTGCCACTTTACCAGTTAAGTTCTTGTGTCTAAATCCTCATACAAATTTTCTTAAGGCCTATCTTGCTTAGCTCCACTTTAAGACTTAAAATCCAATATTTTTCTAAGGCATTCACCTACAATCTAGGGTTCCCGAAACCCCCAAAACACATTCAAACCACACATAGGCATGCTACCACATACATTTAAGTTAAAATGCATAACCCCTAAATCCTGGATATTACAATTCATTCTCTGTGTCTTAGGCTAAATAATAAAAAGAAAGTTAGTATTAGTACTTATGGTTCCCTTGGGTTCGGCATTTCTGTCTTGCCACTAAACTATACTACTGTTCGATAGGTGCGGTTGCCTCAATCGTGGTGATAGTTAGTTTCTAGGCTCGATCATTCATTATATAAATTTTAAGACTTTCAGACACGATCAAAATTGAGGCAAGAGAAGATGGTAGAGGAAGGTAAGGTTGAAGTCATGATAAGCCAAAATCGATAATTAAAAAGTACCAACCTCGTGCCATATCTCGATGCGATGAAGAAAGACAACACATACGAACAATTTGGTAAATTTCTTAAACTTCTAAAGAAATTACATATTAACTTACCATTTCTTGAAGCTCTTTCGCAGATGCCAGATTCAAGGAAATTCTTAAAAGAGCTTTTGACAAACAAGCAGAAGATAGACGAGGAATCGCATGTGGAACTAAGTGCAGTGTGCTCAGCAATGTTACAAAATAGACTACCACGAAAATTAAAAGATCCAGGGAGTTTTACAATTCCAAGCTTAATTGGTAGTTTATCTGTTGATAATGCTTTAGCTGATTTAGGGGCAAACATTAATGTTATGCCTTATAAAATGTTTAAACAACTAGGTCTAAGGGAAATCTAAACAAACTAGGATGAGCATTCAATTAGTTGATAAAACTATTAGAATTCCTAGGGGTATAATCGAAGATGTTCTCGTGAAAATTGATAAATTCATATTCCCCATAGACTTTGTCGTTTTAGACATGGATGAGGACAATAGTATCCCCTTAATTTTAGGAAGACGCTTTTTAGCAACTGCTAGAACTAAAATTGATGTTGGTATAGGAGAACTCATACTTTGTGTAGGTGACAAATAAATCAGTCTTCAGGCTCTTGACCCGGCTAGGACATCAAGTAATCAAGGTGAGAAAATTAATTTTATTAATGACCATTCGGTTAAACCTTCTTTTCGGGAAGCACCACAGAACCACACAACTGAGCCAGATCCTATATCTAATGACAACAAAGAAATAACTCACGAGGAACGATGGCTTCAGATCAATGAACTAGACGAGTGGAAGACACAATTCAAGGAGAAATTAGGAATAAACAATGTAGAACCAATGCCATTCCATAGGACAAACGAATTTAAGACCGGAGATCAGGTATTGTTAGATAAGACAGACCCTCGAATCTTCCCTTCCAACCATAACACAAATGAAGAAATCCCTTTCAAGGTACTTGATAAACCATAATATGAACATATTTTAATCCCACATTTAGCATACTTTTGGATGATTTAAGCCTTGAATTGTGGAATTTGGGGCTCTTAATCTTGTAATTTCATGTTTTATACTTAGGAGAGCATCGGAGGATGAAAAGAACAAGAAACGGGCCTAAAACGGAGTAAATAGGTAAAATTACGAAATCGACACTGCCTGGGCCCAAGACCACACGGCCGTGCCTACTTAACAGACCCGACCACGGCCTGGCCATGATTCACACGGGCATGTGCCATGGGTGTGTCTTTGCCGTGACAAAGAGGAATTTTACTCGGATTAGGGTACTTAAAGGCAAAGAAAGCCATTCCAAAAGCCTATATAAACACCCTAAAGGCCAACCTTCAAAGGCGTCTAGTTAGGTCGAAGAAAGCCAGTTGATTCATCTCAAGAAGCCGGAGTCATACTCAAGACGGAGGATCTTCCCTTCAATTTCCTTCAGGGGATTTTACAGTTTTTCTTATGTTTTGTTTTATATTTTCTTCTGAGATGTATTGTTTTATAATTATGGACTAAACCCCTCAAATACCTGAGGGGGATGAAACCTAAAATGGATCTTGTTATTATTTTCTGAACTATATGATAAATACTTGATTTGTTCTTAATTATGTGTTCTTAATTCTTTTTTTGATATTTCAGGATATTGATTCAAGTATTGATGTGCTTAGGCAGAGGAGGAATAGACCCTGTCTAAGAGTAGATCTAGCATAATTAAGCGGAGTTAATTGCAACCCTCGAGATAGGATGACGAAAATCTACCGGATTAGGGTCAAACCTAATATAGGAGTCTATAGATCGAGTTAATGCAATTCTAGAGGTTTTAATTAGAAGGAGATTTCAATTAATCAACCTTGGGTTAGACGTTAGTAGCCTCGAGAGAGGTATTAATATACATTAGGGAATCCTACGGATCAAGTCAAGTGAATAAATCATTTGGTTCAGAGTTAAATAACAAGTGAAGTCTAGGTGGATTCTTCCTCAGGTATTGTCTTAATCAATTGGATTTTCCCACAAGTATTTTCCCAAATTCATTCTCTTTGTCTTAGCATCTTTAGCTTAATAGTTAGTTAATTTTAGATTAATTAATAATTCCCTTAATTCTTAGACTAAATAATAAAAAGAAAGTTAGTATTAGTACTTTTGGTTCCTTTGGGTTCGGCAATTCGGTCTTGCTACTAAACTATACTACTGTTCGATAGGTGCGCTTGCCTCGATCATTGTCACAGTTAGTTTCTAGGCTCGATCATTCTTTTTATAAGTTTTTATGACTCAAACACACGATCAAGTTTTTGGTGCTATTGTAGGGGAACTAAAATATTAAGAACGCTCAATTTTTATTACTTTAGCCATTTTTATTTTTGCAATTTTTTTATTTTAATTTTTCTTTTAACTTTGCTAATTTTCCTTCTTTTATTTGTTAGCAGATACCTCTAGTTTATGACTAGAAGGAACCCGATAGGACTCCTAATTTACGACAGTGATATTGAAGGTACTGTTCGTAGAAATCGTAAAAAGATAAGGCGAATCTTAAATTACATAGAAGAAGAGCAAGAAGTCAAAACCAATACCACCGAAGAGATGGCTGAGAATAATCGCTACCTCTAGAGGTGGCCGAAAATCATGCTCCTCGAACTATGTATGATTATGCTAAACCTAATTTAACAGGAACTGAGTCAAGTATTTTTAGACCTGCTATTGCTACAAATAATTTTGAACTAGAACCTAACACAATTCAGATGATACAACAATTTGTTCAGTTTGATGGTTTGCGGGATGAAAACCCAAACAATCACTTGGCAAATTTCTTAGAATTTTGCGATACTTTCAAAATAAATGGCATTTCTGATGATGCCATCCGTCTTCAGTTATTTCCTTTTTCTTTGAGGAATAAAGCCAAACAGTGGTTGAATTTTCTTCCACGAGGGTCAATCACTACATGGGAATAAATTAAGGAATGATATCTCTTCTTTTGTGCAGATGGATATAGAAACACTTTACGATGCATGGGAGAGATACAAAGATTCATTGAGAATGTGTCCACACCATGGATTACCCTTGTGGCTACAGGTCCAAACGTTTTACAACGGTGTGAACCCCTCAACTAGATAGCTGATCGATTCAGCTGCCGGCGGAACTTTGAACAACAAAACACCTGAGGCTGCTTACGAATTCATTGAAGAGATGTCACTGAATAACTATCAGTGGCAAGTCAGAAGGACCAAGCCAACAAAAGCAGCCAGTGTTTTCAACCTCGACACAATAACCATGCTATCAAACCAGGTAGAACTAATAAATAAAAAGATTGATGGCGTATGTGATTCTTTGCAAGTACATCCATTTATGCAGTGCGATACGAATAAAGGAGGGATGAACAACGCAGACTATCCACCTTACAACCTGAGCACTGAGATCGAGCAAGTTCACTATATGGGTAACAATTTTAAATCTCAAAATAATCCTTATAGTAATACTTATAATCTAGGTTGGATGAACCAACCTAATTTTTCATGGGGTGGTCAAGGAAATCAGAGACAATAACCCCCTCCAAACTTCCAACAACAGCCCTAACCACAGTAGAAGAAGCCGAACCTTGAGGAGATGCTGACAAAATTCATAGCGGTGTCAGAAACACGTTTGCAAAACACCGAAACAACACTTAAAAATCAACAAGCATCGATTCAAGGAATCGAAACCCAATTAGGGCAACTCACTGAGCTGATCTCTGAACGACCACAAGGCAGCTTGCCAAGCAACACTGAAACTAACCCCAATGAGCAACTTCAAGCCATAACCGCTTACGATAGTGAAGGGTTAGATGAGCCTAAATTAAGCCAAGAAAATTTGGTAGAGAAAAAAAGGCTGAGGTAAGTCACGAGAAGCCAAAATCGGTAATTAAAGAGTACCAACCTCGTAAACCCTATCCTGATGTGATGAAGAAGGACAACACAGACGAACAGTTCAGTAAATTTATTAAACTTTTAAAGAAATTACATATTAACTTACCGTTTCTTGAAGCTCTTTTGCAAATTACAGATTAAAGGAAATTTTTAAAAGAGCCTCTAACAAACAAGTAGAAGTTAGACGAGGAATCGCGTGTAGAACTAAACGCAGTGTGCTCAGCAATGCTACAAAATAAACTACCACAAAAATTAAAAGATCTAGGGAGTTTTACAATTTCATGTTTAATTGGTTGAGAATGCTTTAGCTGATTTAGGGGCAAGCATAAACGTTATGCCTTATAAAATGTTTAAACAACTAGGTCTAGGGAAACCTAAACAAACTAGGATGAACATTCAATTAGCTGATAAAACTATTAGAATTTTTAGGGGTATAATTGAAGATGTACTTGTAAAAATTGATAAATTCGTATTCCCAGTAGACTTCGTCATTTTAGACATGGATGAGGACAATAGTATCCCCTTAATTTTAGGAAGACCCTTTTTAGCAACTGCCGGGACTAAAATTGATGTCAGCACAGGTGAACTTATACTTTGTGTAGGTGACGAATCAATCAGTCTTTAGGCTCTCAACTCAGCTAGGACATCGAGTAGTCAAGGTGAGAACATAAATTCTATTAATAAACATTTGGTTAAACTTTCTTTTCAGGAAGCACTACGAAACTACATGTAACACCCCAAACCCGGGCCAAACACTACAACCGGATCTGGTATGTCATTAAGGAGATTTTATAAAACATGTCGCATCTTGGAAAACATACTATCAGGTTTAAACATTTATACCGGAAAACTTAATAATTTAATAATTCATATAAGGTGTAAATTTTATAAAATGCCTTGGTAAATAAAAAAAGAACTGAATTTGTTACATGCCTTAACTTAATTAAAGGAAAAATTTAAACGTCTAATGATAATAAAGGCCCAAAATAAAACCGGAATAAAAATAAAGCTAATGGCCCATGGCCTTATTACAATGAAATTTAAAGCACACTAACTGAAAATATTAAAAACGAGTATTCTAAGTAAAGTCTTCTACGGAAGTAAAATACTCTCTCGCATGGCCACCTCGCTCTCCTCTCCAGCCCGGTCCGATGCACTAGGTGCTACCTGAAAATGTTAAATAATAGATTGAGTCGCGAGACTCAGTGTGCAACCCTCATGCACCAATACATTTGGGCCTTAGCCCCATAGAACAGTATAACAGATTAATATATAACAAAAATTATGCAAGCCCAACCCAAATCCTAGGTTTCCATCCGCTACATACCACCTATACCTGCCAGTCACACCATTGGGGATTTTTACAATCAACCCACACCGCTACACACCATCGATGGCAGTCATGCTGCTCATCGTCAGATCATGGCCATAGCCACTACAACAGGTTATGGCAAAAGCCACCACAACAGGTCACGGCAAAAGCCGCTACAACAGGTCACGACAAAAGCCGCTACAACAGAACACTTCCCCTTTCATCAAACCCAACCCCATGCAATCATAGAAATCGGCATACTTATCACATATGTCATCTTAATAGGAACATTCACTTAGGAATGACAGAGATCACTAACCTGGGGATTCGCTTTTACCCTCCTTGGGTTTCAACCGTTCTGCTGGGATTTCAGCATTTTATAGAATATTTCAGATTAATAAACATATTTTTAATAGGCAATCTGTGTTTAAAATATCAAAATGGGCTTGTAGCCCAGTTGTCAATGGCGCCACTTAGGGAGCAAGGAGGGGACGCCACACAAGGGAGTAAGGGGCCCAAATTTAAGTTTTATGGAGCCCAATTCTTTTAATTAAAGTTAGCTAATTTTCGGCATTAGGGTTAGGTAGAGTGGACGGCAACAAGGCTCAAAAATAGGAGGATTTATGTGAATGGGATAATATAGATAATAGTTGAAAATATGGAAGATAAAAGAAGAAAAGATAAGAGCTATCTACAAGGCTAAGAGTTGGCCGAAATTCCATCACCTAGAGAAGTGAAGAAATCAGTTTCTTTATGGCAAAGAGGGTGTCGAATTTTCCCTTTTTATTTGCTTAATTTTTAGTTATCAGGAAGGGCACTTTCGATTTTTCATAGGTAAGTCCCGAAATTTCTATAAATAGGGAGGGTTCTCTTCTTTATTTTTCGGCATTTAGGGTTTCCATCTTTTCTTTCTCTTCTCCTCTGAGTAGAAGTCAAAATTCCTAACCCTATTCCCTCATCTTCACTTTGATTCAAAAGCCAAAACTCCATTGTTCTTTTCTCTTCTTTCTTCTAAAAGCTGAAAACTCCATTATTCTTTTCTCTTCTTTCTTCTAAAAATTGAAAACTCCATTATTCTTTTCTCTTCTTTCTTCTAAAAGCCGAATCTCTATAGATTTCTTTGAATCATCTTCTTTTCCTGATTTTTGCAAAAAGCCAAAATCCTCTGGGAGTAGCCGAATCTTCTCTAGTAAGGTGGGTGTCGACTCTTGTTATTCCTTAAGATCTCTTTTGGTTTTTGGAAGACAAAGCTGAAAAGCTAATGGTTTAATAATTTTATGTATTCTCTTATTGGGCGACATTCGGGAATTGAAGTAGATCTCTGAGATCTAAAAACTGGAAACCCTAGTCCCTGAATCTCATATCACTTTTCGGGATTTCAAGGTAAGGATTTCAATTCTCCTTAAGATGATCAACCATTTTCTTTTCGTTAGTAGTACCTTAACCTAATGTTCGTTACCAGCCTCTGAACAACACATAGGGCAGATAACAGCTGTGTTGGCTACGGATAGCGTTGACTTAAAAGTCTCATTCTACCGGTAATCAGGTGTGTAGATCTCTAACACACTATTAAACCTGTATGTATGTCCATGTATTTATGTTATGGGCTAAAAAGCCGAAAAATGCCTGTGTAGATAGTCGAATAAAACCCTAAAAAGGTTAGGCAAGGATGCCAGGTACGTAATCATAGAAACTTCTCTATGTGTATCGATGTATGCGATAAACTAAAATCTCTTAGGTAATACATTGTTTTATTTTGGATGTATGTATGCATGGGATGGGATTGATATGATGAAGGGGAAGAAGGTCGCATAGCGATCGGTGGCTTTGCCACATAGGTCACATAGTGATCGATCTTTATGACAGGTAGCTCAGCTGTCGGAATTGTACGATGTAATTAAGGTCGCATGGCGATCGGTGGCTTTGCCACATAGGTCACTCAGTGATCGGTTTTTAAGACAGGCAGCACAGCTGTCATTATGGTGTGTAGCGGATGGAGGGTTGATTGTAGAAATCCCCAAGGTGTGATGGTTGGTACGGGTTGGTGTGTAGAGGATGGAATTCTAGGATGGGTTGGGCTATGCATCATTCATTATTTCCATGTACTTATGATTGTTGCCTTCGTGTGTGGGCCAGGGCTCATAATGTCTTTGTGGGCCTTAGGTCAGTGTGTTTTCGAGATTTGCACACTGAGTCTTGGTGACTCACCCCTTTATTTTCCCTAACTTTTCAGATGAGCAGTAGATTGTGGACATGGAAACCGAGACGGACTCGAGGGGCCATCACGCCATTTAATTTCTTAAACTATTTTTTTTCCACTTTTTTCTTTAAGTTTGAATTTGGGACTATTTTTGTAATAAGGCCTCCCTAGCTTAGTGTTTTGATTTATACTTAATGATGTTTACATTTATAAATGTATGTTCGAAGCTTTACTTTTAAAAAGAAATAAAAAATGGGATTTTCAAGCAAGTAATTTGCATAGAAGTAATAGAAATATTACAAAGGTTTTCTTCAAATAACACTTATTTAACGAATACTTCTACAAATCAACCGAGATTTCAAATCCTTTTAAAGCGAAGTTTTTAAACTTTAAGCCGTAGCATACCAGATCCGGTCGTGGCATTTGGGCCGGGTTTGGGGTGTTACATTTTGGTATCAGAGCCCAGTTCAAAACTCGGGCTGTGAAATGGGTCTAGCAGTGTTTTGAAAAGATGATATGAATTTGAAAAAAAATGTTTTGGATGAAGATATGGCCTTTGAGTCTACCGGCACCCGATCCATACAGGTAAGTATTCTAAACTCTTGTTGTGATATACATGTAGGCTTAATAGGCTTGATGGACATAGACTAGTATGATAGTATTAATGGACCTTAGGTTTAGTCAAACAACTCTTCAATTCCATAAGACTTAATCAAACTAAACAAAACCCGTGAACGAGTCAATGGGTTAAGGTGTGGCAACAGGCATGCGCATGTCTAGGATTGGATTCAGGAAGAGCTTGGTACTTAAGCAGTCCTAGTGACTCACTTCCTCTTCACTGAATCCTACAGTGCGTGTGAGAGTATTTGCTCACCTTAGCCACAAGGATTTATTGACGGGCTAAAATCTATAATTAAAACCTGAAAGGGACCAGCCATCCTATTTTGCAAAATTACTAAATTACTCCTGATTTGTAAAATGACCAAAATATCCCTGATTTGTGAAAATTTCCCAGAATACCGCAGAACTGTCAAACTACCAAAATTTGTGAGAATTACCGAAACATTCCTGTTGGCAAAATTTCCAAAATACTTTTGGTTTGCGAAAATTTCCAAACAACCGTGATTTTATAAAATACCCATGTTTTGCAAATTTACCCGAAAACCCCTAGATTTACAAATGTGACCCGGTTTGAAAAATTAATTTTTCCAAAATACCCCTGCTAAAAAAACACAACAACACCACCAAGATACCCTATTTTGAGAAAATCACCAAGATACTTTATTTTGGAAAATACCCTATAGGGCAAAACTACGGAAATACCCCTGGGTAGAGGAATGACGAAAAAAAAAACCCTTATGCGATGAATGTGTGTGCATGGATGCTACTTGTGTGATTGATGTATGCTAGTTGATGTATGTGGTTTCTAGAATTAGGAGATAAACTTGAGACTGAAACTGTAGATAGGTTCGAATTCGAAAGAACCACTCTTAAAACTACTTTCCATAAGATTGTTCGTGGTTAATCAGTGAAAGAAATTAATAGTTCATAAAATTTCTAATTTAGATAATACAAGAATCAACGATGAGTGCTAGAAGAAGAAGAAGAGGCCACGGCCGAGGCCGTGGAAGTGTTAAGACTGATGTGCTAACTCAGCTAGTTAGGGAGGTACTAAAGGAGGTTAAAGAAATCGGTGAAACACTTCGGTTTGGGTGCGTGGACTGTAAGAAAAAAATAGTTCGTAGTTTTCTAGGGTTGTAGTCTCGTTCTGTGAAGCATGTTAAGGTACGTCCAAACTTTCGAGTTTGCGAATATTGCAAAAGGCGTCATCCGGGTGAATGTTGGAGGAAGTCAGGAACGTGTTTAAGATGCGTGTCTGAGGAGCATAAGGTTCGAGATTGTTCAATCACCATTAAGTCAGGTATGTTTTGTGTGGATGCTATATTTTTGGGTATAGAAACTGTATGCGTACAATGTTTATATATTATTAAATTAGAGTGCGCAACGAAAGCATAGTGGTGAGACTTGGGTAGTACGATTAATAGTTAGTTGGAAATTTCGAGGATGAAATTTCTTTAAGGGGGTAGAACTGTAACATCCTGAATTTTTGGGCCTACGCGTTTAATGGGAGAACATGTGTAATCTGTTAATTTAACTGTTAGGGATCCAAATTGGGCTCAGGATGTGGTCAAGGTCTTGGTGAAATTTTTATTTGGGCACTATAGAGTTTAAAAGGTGGTATCTATGTTTAATATATCAAAATGGGCTTGTGGCCCAGTGGTCAGTGGCGCCATTTAGGGAGCAAGAAGGTGACGCCACACAAAGGAGTAAGGGGCCCAACTTTAAGTTTTATGGAGCCCAATTCTTTTAATTTAAGTTAACTAATTTTCGACGTTAGGGTTAGGTAGAGTGGACGGCAACAAGGCTCAAAAATAGGAGGATTTATGTGAATGGGATAATGTAGATAATATAGTTGATAATATGGAATATAAAAGGAGAAAAGATAGGAGCTATCTACAAGGCTAAGAGTTGGCCGAAATTCCATCACCTAGAGAAGTGAAGAAATCGGTTTCTTTATGGCAAAGGGGGTGCCGAATTTTGCCTTTTTATTAGCTTAATTTTTAGTTATCAGGAAGGGCACTTTCAGTTTTTCATAGGTAAGTGCCGAAATTTCTATAAATAGGAGGGTTCTCTTCTTTATTTTTCGGCATTTAGGGTTTCCATCTTTTATTTCTCTTCTCCTTTGAGTAGAAGCCGAAATTCCTAACCCTATTCCCTCATCTTCACTTTGATTCAAAAGCCGAAACTCCATTGTTCTTTTCTCTTCTTTCTTCCAAAAGCCGAAAACTCCATTATTCTTTTCTCTTCTTTCTTCTAAAAACCAAAAACTCCATTATTCTTTTCTCTTCTTTCTTCTAAAAGCCGAATTTCTATAGATTTATTTGAATAATCTTCTCTTCCTGATTTTCGTAAAAAGCCGAAATCCACTGGAAGTAGCCGAATCTTCTCTAGTAAGGTGAGTGTCGACTCTTGTTATTCCTTAAGATCTCTTTCGGTTTTTGGAAGACAAAGCCGAAAAGTTAATGGTTTAATGATTTTATGTATTCTCTTGTTGGGCAACATTTGGGAATTAAAGTAGATCTCTTAGATCTAAAAGCCAGAAACCCTAGTCCCTGAATCTCATATCACTTTTCGTGGTTTCAAGGTAAGGATTTCAATTCTCCTTAAGATTATCAACCGTTTTTTTTTGTTAGTTGTGCCTTAACCTAATGTTCGTTACCAGCCTCTGAACAACACATAGGGCAGATAGCAGCTATGTTGGCTACGGATAGCGTTGACTTAGAAAGTTTGTTCTAACGGTAATCAGGTGTGTAGATCTCTAACATACTATTAAACCTGTATGTATGTCCATGTATTTATGTTATGGGCTAAAAAGCCAGAAAGTGGCTGTGTAGACAGTCGAATAAAACCCTAAAAAGGTTAGGCAAGGATGCCAGGTATGTAATCATAGAAACTTCTCTATGTGTATCGATGTATGCGATAAACTAAAATCTCTTAGGTAATACATTTTTTGATTTTGCATGTATATATGCATGGGATGGGATTGATATGATGAAGGGGAAGAAGGTCGCATAACGATCGGTGGCTTTGCCACATAGGTCACATAGTGATCGGTCTTTATGACAGGCAGCTCAACTGTCGAAATGCTGCGATGTATTATTAAGGTCGCATGGCGATCGGTGGCTTTGCCATATAGGTCACTTAGTGATCGGTCTTTAAGACAGGCAGTACAGCTGTCGTTATGGAGTGTAGCGGATGGAGGGTTGATTGTAGAAATCCCTAAGGTGTGATGGTTGGTACGGGTTGGTGTGTAGAGGATGGAATTCTAGGATACGTTGGGCTATGCATCATTCATTATTTCCATGTACTTATGATTGTTGCCTTCGTGTGTGGGCCAGGGCTCATAATGTGTTTGTGGGCCTTAGGTCAGTGTGTTTTCGGGGTTTGCACACTGAGTCTTGGTGACTTACCCCTTTATTTTCCCTAACTTTTCAGATGAGCAGTAGATTGTGGACATGGGAATCGAGACGGACTCGAGGAGCCGTCACGCCATTTAATTTCTTAAACTATTTTTTTTCCACTTTTTTCTTTAAGTTTGAATTTGGGGCTATTTTTGTAATAAGGCCTCCCTAGCTTAGTGTTTTGATTTATACTTGATGATGTTTACATTTATAAATGTATGTTTGAAGCTTTACTTTTAAAAAGAAATAAAAAAAGGGATTTTCAAACAAGTAATTTGTATAGAAGTAATAGAAATATTACAAAGGTTTTCTTCAAATAACACTTATTTAACGAATACTTCTACAAATCAACCGAGATTTCAAATCCTTTTAAAGCGAAGTTTTTAAACTATAAGCCATAGCATACCAGATCCGATCGTGGCATTTGGGCCGGGTTTGGGGTGTTACACTACACAATTGAGCTAGATCCTGGACCTCATGAAAATAAAGAAATAACTCACGAGGAATGATAGCTTTAGATCAATGAACTAGATGAGTGGAAGAGACACTTCAAGGAGAAATTAGGAATACACAAAGGAGAACCGCACCATTCCATGGGTCAAACAAATTCAAAATCGGCACTTTTAAAGTAAACGCTACTCGACTTGAGCTATATATTGAAAATAGAGCTGATAGCATGAGAAAGATTTTAACTCCTTAAACCACCATAATTATGCGAATGAGAGGTAAGTGAGAAAGGATTTTCAACTCCTTAAACCACCATAATTATGCGAATGAGAGGTAAGTCTAGCTTAAGACTTTAAACGAGCGCTTCTCGGGAGGCAACCCGAGCACTAACCCCATTAATTTTTACATTTTTATTGTTTCTTTAACATTTTCTTTTTAGCACCTAACTATAAACTAACCAAGTGTAGATTTCCATACCACACGGCCTTGCACACGGCTGTGGCTGTGGCCGTGTGGATACTACGGATTCCCGTACTGACATGGTAGAGATAGTATGAAACAGAACGAAAAAATATCTTCAAGCCACGGGCCCTGACTAAACACCACAGCCGCGCGACGTGGCCGTGGCCGACACTGTTTTGTCAACACGGGCGTGGCGACCTGCATATGGGTGTGGGAGAAATGAATGTAGCGCAACAAGGCTGTGCGATACGGTCGTGTGACTCAACACGCCCACAGTACACGGGCTTGGGGATGTACCAGACCAAAATTTTTATTTAAACCACCCCATTCCCCTTTCCCCTTTCCCCTTCTCACCTGCTCCCTATTCCCTTTCTTTCACACCCTTGACATCCCCTCCCTTTTCATTTTCATTTTTCTTCATTCTTTTAACTCTAGATCTAACCATACCCATGTCGAAGAAGCGGAAGGATCCTAGCACAGTCTCCTTCTATGAGACCGATATACATAAGTTCATGTCGGCCACTTCATTAACTCGACAGGAAAAGGACCTTTGAGTCCATTTAACTTTTCTTTTTATTTTCCCTTCTCCTTTATTTTCCTTTTCTTTAGTTTTCTTTTACTTAGTCTAATCTATTTTATTTCATTTTCTTTGATTTAGGTTCTACAGACTACTTGGGAATCACACACCACGGCCTTAGAAATCACACCCACCTCGCTAACCATCTAACAATAAGGACTTTACAGTCCATTAATCTTTTCTTTTAATTTTATTTTAATTTCTATTTTCTTTCTTTTTATCTTTCTTTTCTTTAAATATATATTTAGTATATTTTGAATTATTATTTCTTGGCTAATTCTTAATGAGCTTTCCAATTTCTTCATCTAGCGTAGAGAATATTGGTGGCCACTGATAAACCGTAATATGAACATATTTTAATCCCACATTTAGCATACTTTTGGATGATTTAAGCCTTAAATTGTGGAATTTGGTGCTCTTAATCCTTTAATTTCATGTTTTATACTTAGGAGAGCATCGGAGGATGAAAAGAACGAGAATCGGGCCTAAAACAGAGTAAATGGGCCATATCACGAAATCAACATGGCCTGGGCCCAAGCATCACGGTTGTGCCACCTTAACAGACCCGAACACGACCTGGCCACGATTCATACGGGCATGTGCCATAGGGCATGTCCCTGCCATGACAAAGAAGAGTTTCATTCGGATTAGGGTACTTAGAGACAAAGAAAGCCATTCCAAAAGCCTATATAAACACCCTAGAGGCCAACCTATAGGGGGGTCCAGTTAAGCGTCCAGTTAGGCTGAAGCGCCAAGCCAGAGAGGCCAGAATTGTGGGATTTACTTTAAGAAAGCCAGTTGATTCATCTCAAGAAGCCGAAGTTATACTCAAGACGGAGGATCTTCCCTTCAAATTCCTTCAGGGGGTTTTAGAGTTTTTCTTATGTTTTGTTTTATATTTTTTTCTAAGATGTATTATTTTATTATTATGAACTAAACCCTCAAATACCTGAAGGGGATGAAATCTAAGACGGATCTTGTTATTGTTTTTTGAACTATATGATAAATACTTGATTTGTTCTTTATTATGTGTTCTTAATTCTTACTTTGATATTTCAGGATATTGATTCAAGTATTGATGTGCTTAGGTAGAGGAGGAATAGACTCTGTCTAAGAATAGATCTAACATAATTAAGCGGAGTTGATCACAGCCCTAGAGATAGGATGACGAAAATCTGCCAGATTAGGGACAAACCTAATATGAGAGTCCATAGATCGAGTTAATGCAATTCTAGGGGTTTTAATTAGAAAGAGATTTCAATTAATCAACTTAGGGTTAGACGTTAGTAGCCTCAAGAGAGGTATTAATATACATTAGGGAATCCTAGAGATCAAGTCAAGTGAATAAAGTGTCTGGTTCAGAGTTAAATAAAAAAGTGAAGTCTAGGTGGATTCTTCCTCGGGTATTGTCTTAATCAATTGGTTTTTCCCACAAGTATTTTCCCCAATTCATTCTCTTTGTCTTTGCATCTTTAGCTTAATAGTTAGTTAATTTTAGATTAAATAAACAATTCACTTTTATCTAAGGCTAAATAATAAAAAGATAGTTAGTATTAGTACTTTTGGTTCATTTGGTTTCGACAATCGGATCTTGCCACTAAGCTTTACTACTATTTGATAGGTGCACTTGCCTCAATCGTTGTCACAGTTAGTTTTTAGGCTTGATCATTCTTTTTATATAAATTTTTAAGACTATGACATAATGATTATGTTTTTGGCGCCATTTCCGGGGAACTAAAATATTAAGAACGCTCAATTTTTATTACTTTAGCCATCTTTATTTTTTTGCAATTTACTCTTATTTTTATTTTGCTTTTAACTTTGCTAATTTTCCTTCTTTTTGTTCTTAGTAGGTACCTCTAGTTTATGACTAGAAGGAACCCGATAGGACACCTGATCTACGATAGTGATATTGAAGGTACTGTTCATAGAAATCATAGAGAAATAAGGCGAAGCTTAAATTACATAGAAGAAGAGCAGGAAGTTGAAACCAACATTACTAAAGAGATGCCTGAAAATAATTAGCTACCTCAAGATGTGGTTGAAAATCATGCTCCTCGAACTATGTATGATTATGCTAAACCTAATTTAACAGGAACTGAGTCAAGTATTGTTAGAACTACTATTGCTGCAAATAATTTTGAACTAAAACCTAACACAATTCAAATGATACCGCAATTGGTTCAGTTTGACGGTTTGTAGGATGAAGATCCAAATAATCTCTTGGCGAAATTCTAGGTTTGACGGTTTGTAGGATGAAGATCCAAATAATCTCTTGGCGAATTTCCTAGAATTTTTACGATACTTTCAAAATAAATGGCTTTTCTGATGATGCTATCTGTCTTCGGTTATTTCCCTTTTCTTTGAGGAATAAAGCTAAACAATGGTTGCATTCTCTTCCATAAGGATCAATCACTACATGGGAACAAATGACCGAAAAATTTTATTAAAATATTTTCTGCCGATTAAAATGGCCAAGTTAAGGAATGATATCTCTTCTTTTGTGCAGATGGATTTAGAAACACTTTACGATACATGGGAGAGATACAAAGATCTATTGAGAAGGTGTCCACACCATAGATTACTCTTGTGGCTACAGGTCCAAACTTTTTACAACGGTGTAAACCCTTCAATTAGGCAATTAATTGATTCAGCCACCGGCGGAACCTTGAATGACAAAACACCTTGATCGTTGTTTTATGCGATGTCAAAGTCTTAAAATTTATATAAAGAATGATCAAACCTGGAAACTAACTATGACAACGATTTGAGGCAAGCGCACCTATTGAACAGTAGTATAGTTAAGGCAAGACCGGATTGTCGAACCCTGATAAACCGCAAAAGTAACATATTTTAATCCCACATTTAGCTTACTTTTTGATGATTTAGTGCTTAATTTATATAAAAAGGTGCTTGTAATCCTTTCTTTTCATATCTTATACCCAGGAAAGCACCCGAGGATGAAAAGAACACAAAACGAGCCCAAAATAGAGTAAATGGGCCTTAGCACCAAATTGACACGGCCTGACCCAAAGTCCACACGGCCGTACCTTGATGAATACCTAGAGCACGGCCTCAACTCTGTCACACACGGACGTGCCTCAATTTAGAAATCCGAACACAGCCTGGTCTCAATTTACACGGGCGTGTGCCATGGTCGTGCCTCTGTCGCTGGAAAGAGCAATTTCAGTCGGAAAAGGATGTTTAGAGTGAAAGTATCGCATTCCAAGAGCCTATATATATCCCCTTAGGGCCACCTTTGAAAGGGCCTCAAAGCTAGGCCAAAGAGCCAAGCTGAGAAGGTCAGAGTTAGCGAATAATGCGAGGATAGCCAGTTGATCCATCCCTAGAAGCTGGAGTTATACTCAAGACGAAGAAATTCTCCTTCAATTCCTTCAAGGAGTTTTAGGGATTTCTTATGTTTTATTTTATCTTTTCTCTTGAGATGTTTTCTTTTTTACTTTATGAACTAAACCCTTCAGATACCTGAAGGAGGATGAAACCTAGATGAATTTTGTTATTTGATTTCTAAATTATATAATAATTGTTTAGTTTGTTCTTAATTATGTTGCTTAAGCAAAATTTAATGTGCTTAGGTGGAGGAGGAATAGACCCTGCCTAAAATTAGATCTAACATAATTAAGCGAAGTTGATCGAACGCCTAGAGATAGGGTTACGAGATTTTACCGGATTAGGGTGAAACCTAATATGGGAGTCCATTAATCGATTTACTGCTATCCTAGGGGGTTATTATAAGCGAACGAGAGTTCCACTAATTAACCTAGGGTTAGACGTTATTCACCTCGAGAGAGGGTTTAATATAGGTTAGGGAGTCTCACGGATCAAGCTAAGTAAAGAAATCATATAATTTAGGGTTAGATAATAAGTGAAGTCTAGGTGGATTCTTCCTGAGGGTATCGTCGTAATCAACTGAGTTTTTCTTCAAAGTTATTTTCCTATTCATCCTTCTTGTCTTGTGTCTTTAGTTTAGTCTTCATCAATATAGTTTAAAGCAACTTCACTCTATTTTTAAGGCTAAATAATAAGAAGAAATTTAGTATTAGTACTTTTAGTTCCTTTGGGTTCAATATCCGGCCTTGCCTAAGCTATACTACTGTTTGATAGGTACACTTGTCTTTAATCGTTGTCAGAGTTATTTTCCAGGTTCGATCACATTCATTATAAATTTTAAAGCTCTGATTCACAGTGATCAAGTTTTCGGCGCCGTTGCCGGGGAACTAAAATATTAAAAAAGCTCTATTTTTATTACTTTAGCCATTATTTTATTCGTAATTTATTTCTTTTGTTTTCTTAGGTTAAATTTTAATTTTTCTAATTTTTCTTTCTTTTTCTTTTCAAGGTACCTCTAGTTTATGAATAGAAGGAACCCGAGAGGACCTTTGGTATACGATGGTGATATTGAAGCAACCGCTCCTAGGAATCACAAGGAAACCAGGCGAGTCCTAAATTACATAGAAAGGGAGGAAGAAGACAGATCCAATCCTACTGAAGGGATGGACGAGACTAATCCACCACCACGCGATATAGGGGAAATAATGCTCTACGTATAATGTTTTATTATGCAAAACCGCATTTAACAGGAGAAGAATCTAGTATTGTCAGACCCGCTATAGCTGCTAACAATTTTGAATTAAAGCCTAACACAATACAAATGATTCAACAGTTTGTCCATTTTGATGGTTTGCAGGACGAAGATCCAAACATGCATATAGCTAACTTTTTAGAGTTCTGTGATACCTTCAAAATAAATGGCGTTTCTGATGATGCTATATGTCTTTGGTTATTCCCTTTTTCATTGAGAAATAAAGCTAAACAGTGGTTAAACTCGTTGCAACGAGGGTCAATCACTACATGGGATCAGATGACCAAAAAGTTTTTAATGAAATATTTTCCATCGTCCAAAACGGCCAAATTAAGGAATGATATCTCTTCTTTTGTGCAGATGGATTTAGAAACATTATACGACGCATGGGAGAGATTCAAGGATCTCTTAAGGAGGTGCCCACACCATGGCTTACCATTGTGGCTACAAGTTCAAACCTTCTATAACGGTGTAAACCCCTCAACGAGGCAACTAATAGATTCAGCCGCCGGTGGACCCCTAAACAATAGAACTCCTGAAGCAGCCTACGAGTTCATTAAGGAGATGTCATTAAACATTTATCAGCGGCAAGCTTCAAGGACTAAACCGACGAAATCGGCAGGAGTTTTCAATGTCGATGCCATGACCATGCTATCAACGCAGCTAGAGATGATGAATAAAAAGCTTGATAGTTTGTGTTCTTCACAGGCACATCCAGTCATACAGTGCGACGCAGTGGAACCGTGGCGAATCCTGAGGACCCACCCTACCAATCGGAAGTAGAGAGCGAACAGATGAACTATATAGGTAAAAATTTCCGATACAATAATAATCCTTATAGTAACACTTGTCTAGGTTGGAGGAACCACCCAAATTTTTCATGGGGAGGTCAAGACAATCAAGGAAATCAAAGGCAACAACCTCCTCAAAACTTCCGAAATCAACCCTATCCACAAGAAAAGAAACCAACCATTGAGGAACGTATCCAAGAAGCTAGTAGAACAATCAAAAGCAACGAAAGCCGAATTGATGAAATTGCTAAGTCAGTCATGGAAGTTAGAAATGTAGTTGAACAACTTGCAAAGCTAATGTCAGAACGACCACAAAGACGTCTACCAAGTAACATCGAGATTAACCCTAAGGAGCAAATTCAAGCCATCACAGCTCAGGACAACAAGGAGTTAGATAAACCCAACCCAACTCCAGAAAGTAAGGTAGACAAAGGTACAACAGAGGTAGTACAAGAAAAGCCAAAATCGGTAATCAAGGATTACAAACCTCGCATACCTTAACCCGAAGCATTAAAAAGAGACAATTCAGAGGAACAGTTCGGTAAGTTTCTTAAACTTTTAAAGAAATTACATATTAACTTACCTCTTCTTTAAGCTCTTTTTCAGATGCCAGACTCGAGGAAATTTTTAAGACAGCTCTTGACCCACAAACGTAAATAGATGAAGAGCATCACATGGAACTAAACGCAACATGCTCAGCAATGTTACAAAATAGACTACCACGGAAGCAAAAATATCCAGGGAGTTTTACAATTCCATGTTTAATTGGTAGTTTAAATGTTGATAATGTGTTAGCTGATTTAGGGGCAAGCATAAATGTTATGCCTTATACATTGTTTAAGCGACTAGGTCTAGGGAAGCCCAAACAAACTAGGATGAGTATTCAATTAGCTAATAAAACTATTAGAATTCCTAGGGGCATTATTGAAGATGTTCTCGTAAAAATTGATAAATTTATTTTCCTAGTAGACTTTGTTGTTTTAGACATGGATGAGGATAATTCAATCCCCTTAATTTTAGGAAGACCTTTCCTAGCAACTGCCAAAACCAAAATTGATGTTGCCACAGGAGAGCTCATACTTTGTATAGGTGATGACTTAATTAGCCTTCAAGCCCTCGACTCCGTTAGGTCATCAAGGAACTAAGGTGAGCAAGAAATTTTTTTTATAATCCTTCAATTACACCCTCTTTATAGGAACCACAAAAAAAGGGAACGATTGAACCGGATTCTCAGTTCAGTACCAACAAAGAAATAACTCACGAGGAGCAAAGGATTCAAATCGATGACCTAAATGAGTGGAAAACGCACTTCAAGGAGAAATTAGGGATACACGAGGAAGAGCCAGAGCCACACACTCTAAAACCAGAGGAACCACCAGAAGAGCTTGTTGGAACATCAAATCACATCAAAACAGGAGACCAGGTACTGATTAATAAAGCCTATTGATAAACCGGGAATATAACATATTTTAATCCCACATTTATTATGCTTTTTAGAGTTTTAAGCCTTGTTTTATATAAAAAGGTGCTTTTAATCCTTTCTTTTCATGTCTTATACCTAGGAAAGCACCCGAGAACGAAAAGAATGCAAAACGGGCCTAAAACAAAGAAAAAGGGCCTTTCCATGAAATCGACACGGCCTGGACCAAGGACCACACGGCCGTGCCTCGACGAACTCCTGGAGCACGGCCTCTCCACCACCATACATGGCCGTGCCATCAAAGAAATCCGAACACGGTTAGGCCACGATTTACATGGGCGTGTGACATGGTCGTGCCTCTAACACTGGAAAGGGTAATTTCAATTGGAAAAGGATACCTAGGGAGAAAGAATCTCATTCTAAGAGCCTATAAATACACCCCATGTACCAACTTGAAAGGGGGTCGAAAGCTAGGCCAAGGAGCCAAGCCGAGAAGGTCAGAGTTAGGGAATAACGCGAGGATAGCCAGTCGATTTATCACCAAGAAGTCGAAATTATACTCAAGACGGCGGAATTCTCCTTCAATCCCGACAGAGAGTTTTAGGATTTTTGTTATGTTTTGTTTTATCTTTTCTTTTGTGATGTTTTATTTTCCTTTCATGAACTAAACCCTTCAGATACCTGAAGGGGGATAAAGCTTAGATGGATGTTTATTATTTGATTTTTAAGTTATATCATAAATTACTTAGTTTGTTCTTAATTATGTTTCTTAATCAATATTGAATGTGCTTAGGTGGAGGAGGAATAGACCCTGCTTAAGAGTAGATCCAACATAATTAAGCGGAGTTGATCGCACGCCTAGAGATAGGGTTACGAGATTTTACCGGATTAGGGTGAAACATAATATGGGAATCCATTGATCGATTTACTGCTTTCCTAGGGGGTTATTATAAGCGAACGAGAGTTCCAATAATTAACCTAGGACTAGACGTTATTCACCTCGAAAGAGGGTTTAGCATAGGTTAGGGAGTCTCACGGATCAAGCTAAGTAAAAGAAATCGTATAATTTAAGGCCAAGTAATAAAGTGAAGTTTAGGTGGATTCTTCCCGAGGGTATCATAAAAATCAACTGAGTCTTTTCCAAGTTATTCCCAATCTAGTCTTCTTGTCCTTGTTTCTTTAAGTCTAGTTATCGTTACTACCATCCACCACCAATCTTTTATCTTATTTAGGCTAAGTAATAAAGAGAAAGTGAGTATTAGTCAATTTAGTTCTTTTGGGTTCAACATCCGGTCTTGCCTTACTATACTACTGTCCGATAGGTACACTTGCCTTAACATCGTTGTCAGAGTTAGTCTCCAGGTTTGATCGTTCTTTTATAAATATTTAAAACTCTGATTTCACAGCGATCAAGTTTTTGGCGCCGTTGCCGGGGAACTAAAATACTAAGAAAGCTTTATTTTTATTATTTTAGCCATTATTTTATAATTTGTTTTATCCTTGTTTTTGTTTCTTAGGTTAGAACTTTAATTTTTGAATTTTTTTTATTTTTATTTTTACTTCTTTCTCTTTTCTAGGTACCTCTAGTTTATGACTAGAAGGAATCCGAGAGGACCTTTGATATACGACAGTGATATCGAAGCAACTGCTCGTAGGAATCACTGGGAAACCAAGCGAGCCCTAGATTACACAGAAAGAGAGGAAGAAGACAGATCCAATCCTACTGAAGGGATGGATGAACATCACCCACCACTCCGCGATGTGGGAGATCAGAATACTCCACGTACAATGTTTGATTATGCGAAACCGCATTTAACAGGAGCAGAATCTAGTATTGTTAGGCCTGCTACAACTACTAATACTTTTGAGTTAAAACCTAACACAATACAAATGATTCAACAGTTTGTTTAATTTGATGGTTTGTAGGACGAAGACCCAAACATGCATATAGCTAACTTTTTGGAGTTCTGTGATACATTTAAAATAAATGGCATTTCTGATGATGCCATTCGTCTTTGGTTATTCCCTTTTTCATTAAGGAATAAAGCAAAACAGTGGTTAAACTCGTTACAACGAGGGTCGATCACTACATGGGATCAAATGACCGAAAAGTTTTTAATAAAATATTTCCCACTGGCCAAGACGGCCAAATTACGTAATGATATCTCTTCCTTTGTGCAGATGGATTTAGAAACACTATACGACGCATGGGAGAGGTTCAAAGATCTCTTGAGGAGGTGCCCACATCATGGTTTACCCCTATGGCTACAAGTCCAAACCTTTTACAACGGAGTAAATCCCTCAACGAGGCAACTAATATATTCAGCCGCTAGTGGAACGCTAAACAAGAAGACGCCTGAAACAGCCTACGAGTTCATTGAAGAGATGTTTTAAAACAACTATCAATGGCAAGCTTCGAGGACCAAGCCAACAAAATCGGCAGGAGTCTACAACATTGACTCCATGACCATGCTATCAACGTAGCTAGAGATGATGAATAAGAAGCTTGATTGTTTATGTTCTTCACAGATACATCTAGTCATGCAGTGCGATGTAGGTGGAACTGTAGTGAATCCCGAGTACCCACCCTACCAACCAGGAGCAGAAGATGAACAGATGAACTATATAGGTAATAATTTTTGCTCTAACAATAATCCTTATAGTAATACTTACAATCCAGGTTGGAGGAACCACCCAAATTTTTCATGGGGAGGACAAGGCAATCAAGGGAATCAAAGACAACAACCCTCCCAAAACTTCCAAAATCAGCCCTACCTACAAGACAAGAAGCTTACATTCGAGGAACGCATCCAAAAAGTCGATCAAATAGCTAAAAGTAATGAAAGCCGAATGGAAGAAATTGCTAAGACACTCAATGAAGCAAACAAAGCCATCGAACAACTTGCAAAGATAATGTCTGAACGGCAACAGGGACGGTTACCTAGCAATACCGAAATCAATCCTAAGGAGCAGATACAAGCCATCGCACTTCAAGAAAGCAAAGAGTCAGAAGCACCCATTATAAATCTGAAAAGTAAGGTAGACGACGATATAACGGAGGAAGCACACGAAAAGCCAAAACCTATAGTCAAGGAGTATAAACCTCGCATACCTTATCCCGCGGCATTACAAACAGACGACTCAGAAGAACAGTTTGGTAAGTTTCTTAAACTTTTAAAAAACTTACATATTAACTTACCACTTCTTGAAGCTCTTTTTCAGATGCCGGACGCACGAAAATTTTTAAGACAGCTCTTGACCAACAGACGCAAGATAGATGAAGAGAATCATGTGGAACTTAACGCAACATGCTCAGCAATGCTACAAAATAAACTACCACAGAAGCAAAAAGATCCAGGGAGTTTTACAATTCCATGTTTGTAATATCCTAGATTAGGGGTTATGCGTTCGTGCATAATTCATGAGCTAGTAGGTTTTGGCGGTGTGTGGATGTGTATTAAGGGTTTTTAGAACCCTAGGATGTAGGGTAGTGTCTTAAGAAATTATTGGTTTTCAAGTTTAAAAGAGGGAGCTTGGGCTAGGTAGGCCTTAAAAGAATAAGTGGTGGAGTTATGGCATAAGAAAGGCCTTGGTAAAGTGGCTACAAGGCACCACTTAGGGCCTTGGTAAATGACGCCTCAAGCTGCAAGGACGGGAGGAGGTTCGATTCTTGGTGACGGCATGGGAGTGTGTTATTTTTTCTTTTTGTGTCAAGAAGGGGAAGTTGGGCTAAGGAGGTTTTAAGAGAAATTTTGGGGAATTTATGACACAAAAGGAGCAAGCAGCAAAGTGGCAAGGGACGCTACCTAAGGAGCAGGAAAGCTTGCGTCAAAGGGAGCTTCAGGAGGGAAGGGGTTCGAGTTGCAGAAAAAGCAAATGGAGCTTTTATTTTTGCATCAAAAAGGGGAACTAGGCTAAGGAGGCTTTAAGGGGAATTCGTGAGAGATTTATGCCACAAGAAATCATGTGGTAAAGTGGCAATGGAGCGCCTAGGTGCAAGGGGAAAGGTTCGAATCACGTGGGCAACAAAAAGTAGGGTTTTATTTTTGCTGGTTGGCGTCAAAGAGAGGGGAGGAGGTGGACGGCATGTGGACTCCAAAAAGGATGAGATAAGCTTGTTGTTTTTATTTTAAAATTCAGTTGAAGAGTAGGATAAGTATGGTTTTATTTTATTTATTTTAAATGGGAAGATAAGAGTTAATGTGATGGATTATTTTATTTTATTTATTTTAAATGAAGTGATAAAGGAGAAAAAAAAAGGGGGATTTGATAAATGGAGATGTGGTGGCCGAATATAGGACTCCTTGGGGGTGCTTAATCGGTTTTGAAACTTAGGTGGGATAGGTGTGCTGAATTTGTGTAGCATAAATAAGAGTGATCAGCCCTTGGCAATCTTTTTCTTCATTTTATTTTCTTTGTGCTGAAAATTGTTCCTCTCATTCTCTCATTGTGCCATTTTCTTTTTGAGAAAGCCATTTAGTTTCAGCTTGGTTATTCTTTTATTGTTGACCGAAACTTCAAAAAGCATCAAGGCCATGGTGTTTTATTCTTCTTTTCTCTATTTGTTTCTTGGCCGAACCTATATCTTTTTCCAAGCTTTTTCTTTTATTTGGTGTTAGCCGAATACTCCATTCCCTATTTTTGATGCCATAGCCGATTGCAACTTTTGTCTTGGAGCCGATTCATTCTTTAGACCAAGAGCCGAAATCAAGCACTTTCTCTTTTGTCGACTACACACTCTTTTGCTCTTCAAACGTGGGATTGGTGGTAAGGAAATTATTCTTTTGTAAGCGATTTCACTTCTTTTCCATTTGAGGAGCTAAAGTCAAGGGTCGGCTTTGATTTATGTGAGTCGGCCTAATGGTTTTAGTGCCATAATAAGCGTTTTTGTGGTGTAGCTAACGTTAAGGAGCACCAAGGAGTTTTTCGGGATTTGATTCATCAAGGCAAGCCAAGGTAAGTGGTGTAGTAATCGGCCAAGGGTCATTTTCCATAGATTTTTGGCTAAGGCCGAAACTAACATGTGTTATATAGGAATTTCGACAGTTCAAGGGCAAGGAGCAGTTTTTTGGGATTTGGTAAGCTAGGTAGGTGTTATGTAACATTCGGTCATAGGCCATTTTATGAGCTTTGGTGATGATCGATTTCTGACTTTGGTTCTTAGGAGCAAATCGACGGGAATAAGAAGAGTTTCGGGATTCTAGATTGTGTTAGATTCAAATAGATTGGGATTTTGCTAAATAGTCAGATGCGTAGTTATCGCACTATTCTCTTGATTGTGTATATGTGTTGTTACGTATATGTGTGATGTGATGTGAATGGTAGCCGAAATAAGGGCTAAGATGGCGGATACCCAATGTGGGTGATTGAATAACCAGGTCAGTGTTTTATGTTATTAAATGATTACTGATGAATATGTGAAATAGAGATGAGCATGTGTTATATATTTTATTAAATGATACTTTATCATGATATATCTGTGCATGGGGGCTTGGGATATGGATATTGGAGGACAGGGTGTACATTTATGTACGTGGTCTGATGTTAGCCTCGTGCTACATTGGCGCTTGATGTTAGTAGGTGCTTCATCAAGGTGGAGTGTTGGCTATGTGCTACCTCCTGGCGGATGATAGCTGTGTGCATCACCGTAGATAGAGGATGACCTCGAGTCACCTTGTGGATATAGATATGTGGGATCACTCAGGTGATCGGTGGTTTAGCCACGGCCTTGGGCAGCAGGTCTGCCGAGGTAAGATATGTGGGATCACTTAGGTGATCGGTGGATTAACCACGGCCTTGAGCAGCAGGTCTGCTAAGGTAGGTGTAACGGATGGACATAGGTTGGGTTGGGATGCATTTTTGCATGACTGATTATGTGGACTGTGTGGATATGGGCCAAGCCCATATGTATTGAGACATGTGAAATAACTATGCACTGAGTCTGTTGTCTCACCCAAATTTTTAAACCTCGCAGGTGATGCATAAAAGGTTGGACCGGGTTGGAGTGGATACAAAGGTGGCCATACAGAAATTATTTTTATGCTGTGCAGAAGATTTTTATTTATTTTATTCATTTTACTACTAAGTACTTCTGATTATTTATTTATTGTAACAGGGGCCTCCTAAAGTTTTAAGGTTTATTATTATGTTTTAATCGGATGGATATGATTTTATTTTGGCAAATTTATATTTTTAAAAGCTTATAATATAGTTTAAATTCGGATATTTGGTAACAACATATTTTTACTTAGCACTTTAAATAAACAATGCTTGACAAACAAGCACAAATTTTATGTTTCACTTTTAAGTTAAAATATTTTCAAACGTTTTTCCGCAGTGACATACCAGATCCGGTCAGGGCTTGTGGGCCGGGTTTGGGGTGTTACAGTTTGGTATCAGAGCCAGGTTCAAAACTCAGCTTTGAGGGTTTTGGGTCCAAAAATGTTTTCAAAGATGGGCTTTTCAAAATATGGACTTTTATTTCAGGTTTATTCTGGCATGGCACCTGTATCTCCGGCCCGAAGTCCACCAGGTAAGTATCTCTGACTATTGAAGTGATTTTATAGATGTGAACTGTATGGCCTTTTATGGAAACGTAGATTAGTAGATTAGGGCTGTTGAACCCTAGGGCTAGTCTACTCAAACACAAGTACATAAAACTTAAGGACCATTAAACAAACCTGTGATTAAGTTGCCGCCGAGTTAAGGTGTGGCAACTCAAGTGCAGCGCATGTCTAGGAGTGGATTCATGAAGAGCTTGGTATTTAAGCAGTCCTAGCGACTCACCTCCTCTTTACTCGAATCCTACCTGGTGCGTAGTAACTGTTCACCCTAACCAAGAGGACTTAGTCATCGGCTAAACTCGATAATTAAAACCCGAAAGGGACTAGCCATATTTTTTTTATAAAAGCCTTAGTTTTTAAATCACTAAATTACCCTTTTTGATTTGTACAAACTATTTTGAAGACATTTCTCAAAATATTTCTGATTTACAAAATTACGAAAATACCCCTAGTTGTAAAATTACTAAAATGCCCTTGGTTTAAAAAATATTTCCAATATTACCCTCGACTTTTAAAATATTCTTACTTTACAAAAATACCAAAAACCTTATTTTGTGAAATATTGAAATACCCTGATTTGGAAAATTACTAAAATACCCCTGACTTATAAAATTATCAAAATGAACCCGATTTTTGAAATTTCTGCAACACCGCTGACTCGGAAAACAAATTTTCAAAATAACCCCGAGTTTTTGTAAATTTTGAAATAACCTTTGATTTGTAAAGATTTTGGAATTGACCCTGAATTATTACCAAAATACCCTTATAGGGCAAATGACGAAATTACCCCTGGGTGGGAAAGGATAAGATGGCCATGGTAGCATGGTGGATGTTGCAGATGAATAAATGTGTCTCTATTGACGAATGTGAATGTGAATCTCTGAATTAGAGTAGTAAACTTGAACTGAACCTTTGTTTGATCGAAAGAACTACTTCTAAATATCTCTTTTCATAAAATTGCTCGTGGTTAATCAGTGGAACAAGATTCTGATGCATAAAACTTCTTAATCAGATTAAATCGCGACGTTAGAAATGAGTTCTAGGGGACGTGGTCATCGTGGACGTGGTCGAGGTAGAATGGCCGTGTCGGAACCCGTTAGATCGAGTCAAGGGTCCGAGAATGAGGTACCACCACCACCACCAGCTTTTGGTAATGAGCAGCAAGATCAAACGGGGGATGATACGGTATCACAGGCTGTGCTGCGAGTTCTGGAGATGGTGGCTGGAGCAGGTGGGAATATGAGAGCTAGGAAGTCTGTACCCAAGCGACTTTGAGCCAACGGAGCTGAGGTGTTCCGTGGCGTATTTGGTGTGGCACCCAGTACGGCTGAGTATTGGTTGGAGGCGACTGAGCGAATTATGGATGAGCTCGATTTAATCGCTGAGGAGAAAGTGAAAGGAATGGTGGCGCTGCTTCGCAACGAGGCATATCAATGGTGGCTCACCGTACGGGATAGTGCTACGGCTAAGGAACTCACTTGGAATTATGTTAAGGTGGCATACCAGAAGAAGTATGTTGGAACTCATTACATTGATGCGCAGAGGAGGGCATTTCTGGGGCTGGTTCAAGGGAACAAGTCCGTAGCAGAATACGAGGCTGAATTCCTAAGGTTAAGCCGATATGCTCGAGGAGTAGTTGCTACAGAGCATGAAAGATGTGTCCGGTTTGAGGACGGAGTAAGGGACGACCTGAGATTGTTGATAGCTCCACATCAGGAGCGGGAGTTTACTGTGTTAGTAGAGAAGGCTAAGGTAGCTGAGGGGATTAAGGACTCTGTGAGGCAGAATAGAGATAAGGATAGAAACCGGGATAAGAGAAGTTTTGGACCGTCAGAATCGTCTGAGAGTCTTTAGAAAAGACTGAAGGTTGAGAATTCTGCTCGTGTTTCTAAGCCAGCTATTGGGAATCCGGACCGTCCGTGTGCTCAGTGTGGAAGGTATCATGTTGGCGTGTGTTAGAACCGGGACCGAGAGTGTTTTAGGTGTAAGTCTAAGACTCATTTGATTAAAGACTGTCCGCAGGATTCGAATAGGGTTCAGACAGCAGGCCAAGGTTATGTGCAGCCAGCAGAGGTGGTCAACAAGCGACAAGGGGTCGTGGTCCGAACCATGGAGGGAATGGTTCCGGCCAAGGTACTGGAACACCAAACAGAGGTGCTGAAGGTTCAGAAGCGAGGCAGCCAAGGTTGGTTTATGCAGTTGGCCGTCGTGAGGAGGAAGATGTGCCAGATGTGACAACGGATACGTTCCTTGTTTCCGGAATACCCTTAATTGCTTTGATTGTTGTAGAGTTTTCTTGTATTGCTAGTGAAAGTGTTCGAAGCCTTGCATGTGAACTTAGAGATTGTGCCTAGGAAGTATGATAGTTTTATAAGATTAGAGTGCGCAGTGTACGCATAGTGTGGTGAGTAGGAGTGCAATTAGCTAAGTAATTTCGAGGACGAATTTATTTTTAAGGAGGGTAGAACTGCAATATCCTAGATTAGGGGTTATGCGTTCGTGCATAATTCCTGAACTAGTAGGTTTTGGCGGTGTGTGGATGTGTATTAAGGGTTTTTAGAACCCTAGGATGTAGGGTAGTGTCTTAAGAAATTATTGGTTTTCAAGTTTAAAAGAGGGAGCTTGGGCTAGGTAGGCCTTAAAAGAATAAGTGGTGGAGTTATGGCATAAGAAAGGCCTTGGTAAAGTGGCAACAAGGCGCCACTTAGGGCCTTGGTAAATGACACCTCAAGCTGCAAGGAGGAGAGGAGGTTCGATTCTTGGTGACGGCATGGGAGTGTGTTATTTTTGCTTTTTGAGTCAAGAAGGGGAAGTTGGGCTAAGGAGGTTTTAAGAGAAATTTTGGGGAATTTATGACACAAAAGGAGCTAGCAGCAAAGTGGCAAGGGACGCTACCTAAGGAGCAGGAAAGCCTGCGTCAAGGGGAGCTTCAGGAGGGATAAAGGATAAAAAAAAGGGGGATTTGATAAAGGAGATGTGGTAAAGGAGCTTCAGGAGGGATTATTTTATTTTATTTATTTTAAATGAAGTGATAAAGGAGAAAAAAAAGGGGGATTTGATAAGTGGAGATGTGGTGGCCGAATATAGGACTCCTTGGGGGTGCTTAATCGGTTTTGAAACTTAGGTGGGATAGGTGTGCCGAATTTGTGTAGCATAAATAAGGGTGATCAGCCCTTGGCAATCTTTTTCTTCATTTTATTTTCTTTGTGCCGAAAATTGTTCCTCTCATTCTCTCATTGTGCCATTTTCTTTTTGAGAAAGCCATTTAGTTTCGGCTTGGTTATTCTTTTATTGTTGACCGAAACTTCAAAGAGCATCAACGCCATGGTGTTTTATTCTTCTTTTCTCTATTTGTTTCTTGGCCGAACCTATATCTTTTTCCAAGCTTTTCTTTTATTTGGTGTTAGGCGAATACTCCATTCCCTATTTTTGATGCCATAGCCGATTGCAACTTTTGTCTTGAAGCCGATTCATTCTTTAGACCAAGAGCCGAAATCAAGCACTTTCTCTTTTATCGACTACACTCTCTTTTGCTCTTCAAACGTGGGATTGGTGGTAAGGAAATTATTCTTTTGTAAGCGATTTCATTTCTTTTCCATTTGAGGAGCCAAAGTCAAGGGTTGGCTTTGATTTATGTGAGTCGGCCGAATGATTTTAGTGCCATAATAAGCGTTTCTGTGGTGTAGCTAACGTTAAGGAGCACCAAGGAGTTTTTCGGGATTTGATTCATCAAGGTAAGCCAAGGTAAGTGGTGTAGTAATCGGCCAAGGGTCATTTTCCATAGATTTTTGGCTAAGGCCGAAACTAACATGTGTTATATAGGAATTTCGACAGTTCAAGGGCAAGGAGCAATTTTTCGGGATTTGGTAAGCTAGGTAGGTGTTATGTAACATTCGGCCATAGGCCATTTTATGAGCTTAGGTGATGATTGATTTCTGACTTTGGTTCTTATGAGCAAATCGACGGGAATAAGAAGAGTTCCGGGATTCTAGATTGTGTTAGATTCAACTAGATCAGGATTTCGCTAAATAGTCAGGTGCGTAGTTGTCACACTATTCTCTTGATTGTGTATATGTGTTGTTACGTATATGTGTGATGTGATGTGAATGGTAGCCGAAATAAGGGCTAAGATGAGGGATACCCAATGTGGGTGATCGAATAACCAGGTCAGTGTTTTATGTTATTAAATGATTACTGATGAATATGTGAAATAGAGATGAGCATGTGTTATATATTTTATTAAACGATACTTTATCATGATATATCTGTGCATGGGGGCTTGGGATATGAATATTGGAGGACAGGGTGTACATTTATGTACGTGGTCTGATGTTAGCCTCGTGCTACATTGGCGCTTGATGTTAGTAGGTGCTTCATCAAGGTGGAGTGTTGGCTATGTGCTACCTCCTGGCGGATGATAGCTGTGTGCATCCCCGTAGATAGAGGATGACCTCGAGTCACCTCGTGGATACAGATATGTGGGATCACTCAGGTGATCGGTGGTTTAGCCACGGCCTTGGGCAGCTGGTCTGCTAAGGTAGGTGTAACGGATGGACATAGGTTGGGTTGGGATGCATTTTTGTAACAACTAAATTTTATTGGGCCTTTAAATACACAATGTTTTACCAATGGAAATAAATTTATACGTTATCACCTTTAAGTTAAAATATTTTCAAACGTTTTTCTGCAGTGACATACCAGATCTGGTCAGGGCTTGTGGACCGGGTTTGGGGTGTTACAATGTTTAATTTGTAGTTTAAAAATTGATAATACGTTAGCTGATTTAGGGGCAAGTATAAATGTTATGCCTTATGCATTGTTTAAACGATTAGGTTTAGGGAAACCAAAACAAACCAAGATGAGTATACAATTAGCAGATAAAACTGTTAGAATCCCTAGGGGTATTATAGAAGATGTGCTCGTCAAAATTGATAAATTCTTTTTTCCGGTAGACTTTGTCGTTTTAGACATGGATGAGGATAATTCAATCCCCTTAATTTTAGGAAGACCTTTTCTAGCAACTGCCAGGACTAAAATTGATGTTGCCACAGGAGAACTTATACTTTGTGTAGGTGGTGATTCAATTAGTCTTCAAGCCCTCGAATTAGCCAGGTCACCAAAGACTCAAGGTAAACAAGAAAATTTGTTGAATACCCATTTAAACTCACCTTGTTTTCAGGAATCCCCAAAAAAGGAGACAGTTGAGCAAGATCCTCAGTTCAGTGCCAAACAAGAATTAAACCACGAGGAACAAAGAACCCAAATTGATGACCTAGATGAATGGAAAACACATTTCAAGGAGAAAATAGGGTTACACGTGGAAGATCAGGTAACACAAGCCAATACAGAGCCGGTTCCACACAAAGCAGAGTCAGAGGAACCATCCGAAGAGCTTGTAGGGACGTCAAATCACTATAAAATAAGAGACCAGTTCTTGCTAGAAAAAGACAAGTCCCACGTCACCACTACAAACCTGAAGGAAACGGGAGAATTGTTTCTAAAGGTACACAATATCTTTCCACAAGAAAAAGTCGAGGTAAGTACTCCAACAATTGACACTTCTAAAATAAACACTCCTCGACTTCAATTTTGTCACAAAACTGAAAGCATAGACATGAAGGAAGATATTCAAACCTTCAAGCCTCCTTAATTTTCAAGTATTATAGAAGTCTAGCTTAAGACTATAAACGAGCGCTTCTCGGGAGGCAACCCGGGTACTAACTTCATTTCTTTTTGCGGTTTTTCATTTTATTTTCTTTATCTCTTTTCCTTTTCAATTTTAAATTAACCCAAAAGTGCAGAAATCCAGAACACACGACCTTACACACGACCGTGTCCATGACCGTGTGGACCACCAAAACTGCCACACTGACGGAGCAGGGGCCGTGCAGTCAGCCCAACCACCACTCCGACGTCACAAATCCAACCACTTTTTGGCACGGGCACCGACAGACTAGGCACGGCCGTGGCACAAACCGTGTGAAGCTACTGACTTCCACAACACGGCCAAAACACACCCATGCCCCAAACCATGTGAAAACACTCAGGATACTGACTTATCGACCATGGGCAGCACATGCCCATGTCAAAGAACCGTGCCCAAGCAAGCACGGACATGGTGAGCTCATGCACGGGCCAAAAGAGGCAACACCCCTTACAACACGACCGTGCGAGGCGGCTGTGTATATCGACACGCCCAGGAGGCACGGCCATGGGAGAGCAGAATAATTGAGCATCTATTTAGACCCTTCAGCCCTTCTCTTTCTCATCCAATTTCCTCACTATTTTCTTCAAGCTTTACCCCCTTCCACCTCAAATTCTATCTTCACTAAACCTCTAGATCCTTAAGCAAGCCAAAGCACAATGACAAAGAAGCGTAAAAGGCCACATTCCTCAAGGAAGAACGATCAGTATGAGTTCATGCCGGCAGCTTCGTTCCAACACCGAGCCAAGGATATTTGAGGCTACTTAGTTTTGATATTTTCTTTCTCTTTTGCTTCAATTTGCTGCTCTTCTCATTTATTTTCCTTTTCTAGATTTTTGCACTACTATTTTATTTTGATTTTGTTTTAGTTTCTTAGTTTCAGGTTTGAAAGGCTGCTAGGGAATCACGCCACTTTCGCCTCTTCCACTACATCATTCCCCCTAGCGATGATTCCCACCTTGCGAACCATCCCTAAATAAGGACTCTTCAGTCCATTTATCTTTAAATTTTGTTTCATTTACATTTTTGTTTCCTCTTTCCTTATTTTATTTTTACTTAATTATCTGTTTAGTTTCTTTTTCATAGGTCTTAATAAATCCTGGCTCTCACGCAACCCACTCCCATACCGACGCCTTCGCCGCAGCAGGAACCACCCGCCGCAAGCACCATCTGTATCCCAGGGAGTAATCTTTACCCTTCTCTTTTGATTTGTCCTATAAAAATTCTTATCAAACTTTGTACATTGAGGGCAATGTACATCTTAAGTGAGGGGGTAAATAGTTATGCCCAACTTTTTTTCATTATTCTCAAATCCCTGAGGTTAAAAACGGAAAACGTAGTGCCTAACTTTCTTCATTATCCTAGAAACCCTAATTAAATCTTGTTCTCTTGTTCTTAAAAGTAAGATTGTCATATTACTAATTAGGATGAAATTTTAACCGATTTATGATTTTTATTGTTGTGTTTTTGAATAAGTCATAGTTAATTGTACATTGACGATTAGTTTAAAGAATACTAGAGAATCAAGCATGATAAGTCTGTCTTTCAAGACAATAAAATTGTTGCTAGGTTGTTGACTTGAAATTAAACTCTACCTTGAAATTTGAAATTTATAAGAATGATATCAAAACACCCGTAATTTTCTATGAGCATTTGAACCTATAGAGCATACATTCTTTTCCGTGCTCAGTCTTTGATTATGAGTGTGTCAACTATGAACTGTTATTCTAGAACTTGCTTCGTTTTTACATATCGAGACCACAGTTACGAGTTGATATATAGAGATGATAAAGGCACTTAGGTTTTAACCCACTAATTCCACTAAATAGCTCACCCTAACAAATTAACCCCTAGTGAACCCCTTTGATCCTAACAACCCTTTTTGTTGACTTAACCGCTAAAATTAACCCCTGACCCTTTGTATCTGTTTTCCCTTTTCTTTTGATTAACCCTTATTCGAGTTTTGATTTGATTAGCTACCTAAAAATGCATTACTTAGTTTGTTCTTAAAAAAAAATTTTCAATTTCTTGCTTAGAAAGAGAGCTTACATAATCAAAAACAAAATCTCCAGAAAAAGCTCGTATTAGTAAAGTTTGTTTGATGCAATTTTCAGGAAAATTTTAGGATAGGTACTTATCAAGTGAATCTCGATTCTAACCTTCTAATTTTAGCCTGTGACCTCACCTTTCACCTTATCCCCATTACAACCCGATCAAAGACCTTTTGATCTAATTATCATCTCGTATTACAGTGGTGGAGATTTGATTTTCAAGTAAGCCTATGGGATTAACTTTTCAGGTTTGACGTATGAGCGATCTTGTCTATCCCTTAAACACTTCTGAGTGATTTGAGTGAACCTTAAGCGAGGATATCAATCCTTGTTGATTTTAGCGAAAAGGTAGCTGTTTAAGGGAAGGCAAACACCTATATTTTCGAGATATAAAACTCATGACTTATCTCGTTTGAACCTCTGGGACACTTTCAATTAAATCCTCCATGTATGAATTATCTATGAATTAGGATAAGCCATTGTCAATAAGAATTATAAATTATGGGAAAAGTTCATTTTGATTGTAAGACGAGAATTTTGCTTGAGGACTACCAAAACCTTAAGTGTGGGGGTATTTGATAAACCGGGAATATAACATATTTTAATCCCACATTTATTATGCTTTTTAGAGTTTTAAGCCTTGTTTTATATAAAAAGGTGCTTTTAATCCTTTCTTTTCATGTCTTATACCCAGGAAAGCACCCGAGAACGAAAAGAACGCAAAACGGGCCTAAAACGAAGAAAAAGGGCTTTCCATGAAATCGACACGGCCTGGATCAAGGACCACACGACCGTGCCTCGACGAACACGTAGAGCACGGCCTCTCCACCACCACACACGGCCGTGCCATCAAAGAAATCCGAACATGATTAGGCCACGATTTGCACGGGCGTGTGACATGGCCGTGCCTCTGACGCTGGAAAGGGTAATTTCAATCGAAAAAGGATACTAAGGTAGAAAGAATCTCATTCCAAGAGCCTATAAATACACCCCAAGTACCAACTTGAAAGGGGGTTGAAAGCTAGGCCAAGGAGCCAAGCCGAGAAGGTCAGAGTTAGGGAATAATGCGAGGATAGCCAATCAATTCATCACCAAGAAGCTGGAATTATACTCAAGATGGCGGAATTCTCCTTCAATCCCGACAGAGAGTTTTAGGATTTTTCTTATGTTATGTTTTATCTTTTCTCTTGTGATGTTTTATTTTCCTTTCATGAACTAAACCCTTCAGATACCTGAAGGGGGATGAAGCTTAGACGGATGTTAATTATTTGATTTTTAAGTTATATGATAAATTACTTAGTTTGTTCTTAATAATGTTTCTTAATCAATATCGAATGTGCTTAGGTGGAGGAGGAATAGACCCTGCCTAAGAGTAGATCCAACATAATTAAGCGGAGTTGATCGCACGCCTAGAGATAGGGTTACGAGATTTTGCCGGATTAGGGTGAAACCTAATATGGGAATCCATTGGTCGATTTACTACTTTCCTAGGGGGTTATTATAAGCGAACGAGAGTTCCACTAATTAACCTAGGATTAGACATTATTCACCTCGAGAGAGGGTTTAGCATAGGTTAGGGAGTCTCACAGATCAAGCTAAGTAAAAGAAATCGTATAATTTAAGGTCAAGTAATAAAGTGAAGTTTAGGTGGATTCTTCCCGAGGGTATCATAAAAATCAACTGAGTCTTTTCCAAGTTATTCCCAATCTAGTCTTCTTGTCCTTGTTTCTTTAAGTCTAGTTATCGTTACTACCATCCACCACCAATCTTTTATCTTATTTAGGCTAAGTAATAAAGAGAAAGTGAGTATTAGTCAATTTAGTTCCTTTGGGTTTGACATTCGATCTTGCCATACTATACTACTGTCCGATAGGTACACTTGCCTTAACATTGTTGTCAGAGTTAGTCTCCAGGTTTGATCGTTCTTTTATAAATATTTAAAACTCTGATTTTACAGTGATCACCTATCTTAGTATCATCACAGCAAACCTGAAGAAAGAAATCCCTCTTGAGGTACGCAATGTCTTCCTACACGAAAGAGTTGAGGTAACCAACCCAACATTCGGCACTTCTAAGGTAAACGCTTCTCGACTCAACCTTTGTCAAGAAAATAGGACTATAAACATGAGGGAAGATATTCAGACTTTTAAAGCTCCGTAAAATTTTCAAATACGAGGAAAGTCTAGCCTAAGACTATAAACGAGCGCTTCTCAGAGCCAACCCGAGTACTAACTCCATTTCTTTTTGCATTCTTTTACATTTTATTTTCTTTATTCTTTTTCTTTTCCTTTTAACTAACCAAAAGTGCAGAATTCTGGACCCCACGGCCTTACACACGGCTGTGTCTGTGGCTGTGTGGACCACCTGAACCACCACCCTGATAGGGCAGAGGTCGTGCAATTCAGTCTAACCACCCCCCAACGTCACGGATCCAACCACCCTCCCCACGGGCACTGACAGATAGGGCACGGCCGTGCCCTCAACAGTGTGAAGCTACTAACTTATCGAACGCAGGGAAAACACGCCCGTGCCAAAAGAAAAACTTCACGAGCACGGGCATGGAGGGATCAAACACGGGTATAGGGTGACAACACCCTCTATAACACGGCCGTGTGAGGAGGCCGTGTAAATTGACACACCCTGGGACCACGGCCGTGGGGGAGCACCAAATTTGAATATCTATTTAAACCCCTTACCTCTTTCCCTTTCTCCTATTTGATTTCATCCTTATTTTCTTTGCTTTTCACTCTTCTCCATCCCAGACTATCCACTTACTAAGACTCTAGATCCTTGACCAAGCCAACACCATGCCGAAGAAGCAGAAGAAGCCAAGCATAGGTTCCTTAAAGAACGATCAACATGAGTTCATGCCGGCAGCTTCGTCTCAACACTAAGCCAAGGGTCTTTGAGACCAATTAGTTTTTATTTTTACTTTCTCTTTTGCTTCAATTTGCTTCCCTTCTCCTTTATTTGCCTTATTTAAGCTTCTCTACTGCTATTTTTGTTTAATTTTCTTTGTATCAGGTTCGTCAGGTTGCTAGGGAATCACGCCACTTCCGCCACTGCCATCACATCCCTAACCTTAGCGTTGATTCCCACCTTGCGAACCATCCCTCAATAAGGACTCTTCGGTCCATTCATCTTTTATCTTCTTTTTGTTTAAATTTTTGTTTCCTCTTCCTTTATATTTCTTTTCTTTAATTATATATTTAGTCTATTTTACTTAGGTCTTAATAAATCCTGGCTACTTCTCAAAGCACTACCTAATCTCTTTATCTAGCGCAGGTCTGTCATCCAGACCGACCAACACCACCACCATACCGACGCCTTCGCCGTAATTGCCACATCCTCCACGATAAACATTCAAACCTCAGGGAGTACTCTTTATCCTTTCTCTTTTGAGTTGTCCCGTAAATGTCATTATCTGTGCTTGTACATTGAGGGCAATGTTCATCTTAAGTGTGGGGGGTGAATAGTTATGCCTAACTTTTTTCCATTATTCTCAAATCCCTGAGGGTGAAAGTGGAATATAAGTGCCTAACTTTTTGCATTATTCTCAAATCCCTGACTTAGTCTTGTTCTTAAGCAAATTTGTCATATTACAAATTAGGATGAAATTTCTAATGATTTATGATTTTTATTGACATGTTTTTGAATAAGTCATAGATAATTGTGCATTGATAATTAACTTTAAGGAATACTAGAGAATCAAGCACGATAAGTTTGTTTTTCAGGAATAAAATTTTTTGCTAGATTGTTAACCTAAATTTGAATAATACCTTGAAATCTGAAATTTACAAGGATGATATCAAAACACCCATAATTTTTGTAAGTATTTGAACCTTATAGAGAATACATTCTTTTTCGTGCTCATCTTTTGATTATGAGTATGTCAACTATGAATTGTTATTCTAGAACTTGCCTCGTTTTTACATGTCGAGACCATAGTTATGATTTGATATACATAGATGATAAAGGCACCTAGGTTTTAACCCACTAACTCCACTAAATAGCCTACCTTTACAACTAACCCCTAGTGAACCCCGTTGATCCTAACAAACCCTTTTATTGATTAACCCACTAATATTAACTCAAAGCCTTTGTATTTTTTATCACCGTTCCTTTGACTACCCCTTAATCGAGATTTGATTTGATCTGTTACTGAAGTTTATTATTCTAATAGTTAAATTAATCTTGTAATTACTTAGTCTTTTCTTAAAAAAATCCAAGATATTTAATATTAGTAGCATGAAAAGAGAGCTTACACAATCAAAGACTAATTCCAAAAGAAAAGCTCGTATAAGTAGGATTACTACTTTTCAATTAGTAAAGTTTCAATAAAGTTTTAGGTAGGTACTTATCAATTCAATCTCGATTCTAACCCTCTAATTTCAGCCTGTAACCACACCTTTTAACCTAGCCCCATTGCAACGTTAAGAAAGACCTTTTGATCTATTTATCATCTCATTTTACAGTGGTAGAGATTTGATTTTCAGGCAAACCTATGGGATTAACTTTTCAAGTTCGACTTCTGAGCGATCTTTTTCTGAACCTTAAACACTTTAGAGTGATTTGAGTGAATCTTAAGTGAGATCGATTTTGAATTGAAAAGGTAGTTATTTAAAAGAAGGGAGACATATATGTTTTCGAGGTACAAACTCATGACTTAATCTTGTTTGAATTTTTAGGACTCTTTGAATTGAATTATCCATGTATAAATTATCTATGAATTAGGATAAGGCATTGTTGATAGGAATCATGAATCATGGAAAGTCCGTCTTAATTGTAAGTTGAGAATTTTGCTTGAGGACAAGGAAAAGCTTAAGTGTGGGGGTATTTGATAAACCACAAAAGTAACATACTTTAATCCCATATTTAGCTTACTTTTTGATGATTTAGTAATTAATTTATATAAAAAGGTGTTTGTAATCCTTTCTTTTCATATCTTATTGTAACACCCGAATTTAGGGGCTATGCATGTTGGGTATAATTCAAGTTCTAGTAGGTTTTGGGTATGCTTGGATGGGTTTTAGGGGTCTTGAGAACTTTTAAGGGTAGTGGAATGCCTTAGAAAAATTTTAGTTTTAGGGGTTAAAAGGGGATCTTGAATGAAGGGGGCTTTAAGAGTTTTATTTGGGAAAATAAAACACAAGGAATGGCTTGGCAAAGTGGCAAGGGAGGCGCCACTTAGAGCTTGGAGAGATGACGCCATTTGCAGGGGAAGGGGGTCTCAGGGTCGATTCGCAAGAGCAGCAGATGGGGCTTTACTTTTTTGCGTTAACTTGGTAGGGTGTTGGATTCGATTTGGGCACTTAAAAGATGGAGAAAGACTTGGTCTTTCCTTTTAAAATTCGGCTAGGAAGGGGTTTGACTCATTCAAACTTTTTGAATGAGTGTTAGGGAGGAATTGTAGGAGCAAATAGTGGGATTTGGAAGGGGGTTGGGTAGTGGCCGGTTTTGGGGAGCTTATGGAGGGCATTTTCGATTTTTTTGGGAGAGCTTAGGGGAGGCCGAATGCTATAAATAGGGGTGTGCCATCCCTTTGTTGAATTTTAGCTTTCTCTTCAAAAGCCTGCACCCTTTTTTTCTTCTCACACTCCAAAGCACCTCTTTCCCTTCATTAGTTCACCTTGGCCGAAACCTCAAGCCACTCTCCCTTCCATCTTTATTTTCATCTCATTGTTACTCAACCAAGTCCCTCTCCTCTCCTTGTTGCCGTAACACCTCCTTAAGCCATCAACATTTCTTTTCCTTCCTATTTTTTCACCAAAGCCGAGTGTACACTTAGCCGAAACTTTGCTCTTCTCTTGTTAACTGACCAAAGTCGATTCTGGAGGCTCTCCCTTAGTCTTTGGGCGTGTGGTAGTAGCAAGGAGACCAAAATCCAAGTTTGTTCGGTAAGTAAGTGCCGGTAAGAAGTTATTTGCATAGGCGATTCTTTTAGTATTAGATAAGCCGAAGGCTTGTGAAGCTATTTGTTTTGTGTTTTAAGGTAAGGGCCGATTATAGGGGAGAAGAGCCTAGCGTAGGAGACCTTTCTCGATCTAATCGTTGTGCCTTGGCAGGTGCGTAATCAACGCACTATTTCTGCGATTGTTGGTTTGTTTAATGTGATTACATGTGTATTATGTGTGGAGGCTGATTATAATGGCTTAAGTGATGTGAATCGATGATTGGTAAGATTGGTTATGTTGTATATATTTTATATATGTTTGATGTGGTATTGGTAATTAATAACTACTCACTCTATATGACATTCTTGCATAATTTATTGACACATGGGCATGGGATTGGGTTGAAGAAGGAGAGAAGTGTACACAGATGTACGTGGTCTAATGATAGCTCGAGCTACATTAGCGCTTGATGGCTAGCTTTGTGCTACCTCAAGGAGGTGTGGCTCGGTGCCCATCTCGGCGGTTGATGGCTATGTGCATCACCGTAGACAGATTTTGATACCGGGATCACGATTGGTTGATCGGTGGCTCAGCCACGGCCTTGAGCAGTGAGTTGCCAAGGTAAGAATTTTGGATCACGATGTGATCAGTGGTGGTGGCCTTAGGCAGGGAGTCTGCTAAGGTTGGTGTCACGGTTGGATATTAGGTGGGGCTGAAATGCATTTTTGCATGATTTGTTTCGATGGCTGTGTAGGTATGGGTCAAGCCCATACATGTGGAAATCTGTGTTTTGATTATGCACTGAGTCGGTGGACTCACTCTTTTATTCCTAACCATTTCAGAGGATGCGTAGAATCGGACCGGGATCGGAGAGGACACATGGTGGCCCATGCAGAAAGAAGAACTCGAATATTTTAAGTTTATTTATACTAAGTATTTGGGTTTAAATATTGTTGTAATAAGGCTCTTTTTATATTTTTATTTATTTATTTGTTTTGGGAATTACTTTATTATAGTTTTTTTTTAATTTTGGTTTGATTATTTTGATTACTATGTGAAAACGATTTAGATTTTTGCCACTTATTTACTCAATAAATTTATAAGTTAGTAAAGTGTTTTAATATGGACATTTCTATTTAATATCAAAGTCTAAAAGTGTAGATTTAAAAGAACACGGGTTTTACCAAAAAGATAGTAAATTTTCGTGTTTTAAATTCTAAGTAAAGAAAAATATTTTCACTAACATAACCAGATTCTGTCGTAGTGAATGGGCCGGGTTTGGGGATGTTACTGATTTAATATCGAGAGCCTCGTTCAAAACTCTCGCTTTGAGGTTTTGGGCCAAACAGCTTTTCAAAATGGGTTTTTGGAATGTGGGCTTTTATAAAGGTTTTGTGTTATTCGGCATGGCACTGTGTCTCCTACCCGAGTCCGCTGTAAGTACTTGAACTTTTGAAGTGTTTTGTTTATGTGTATTATTATGGGTTTATTTGGGCTCATGAGATTAGTTTTAGGGCTATTGGACCTTAGGATTAGTCTACTCAAACATATGCATAAAACTTAAAACTCTTAAACAAACTCAGTGAAGTAAGTCGCCGAGTTAAGGCGTGGTAACCTTGGTGCGCATGTCTAGGATTGGATCCTAAGAGCTAGGTACTTAAGCAGCCCCTCGTGACTCACCTCCTCTTCGCAGAATCCTACCAGTGCGTAGCTTCTGTTCGCTTTAACCAAGAGGACTTGTTCATAGGCTAAACCGATTATTAAAACCCGAAAGGGAATTAGTCTTGCTGTTTTCAAAACCCTTCGTTTTAATTTTTCAACTTTACCCCTTTGGTCTATAAACCCTAAATCTGACTTTGAAGGATGGTTGTCGATTTATAAATTTCCAAAATGCCCCTAGTGGCAAAATTACAAAAATACCCTTGTGTTATAAAATTACCGTACTACCCTCAACTTTTGATAAAATGATTTTTTTTACTTTGTAAAATATCAAAAGCTTGGAATTTCAAAATATTAAGATACTCTGGTTTGTGAGAATTTACGAAAATACCCCTGGTTGATAAAATTACCAAAACGCCCTTGGTTTCTAAATTTTCAAATTTCTTTCGACTTTTATGAGAATATTCCTATTTTATCAAGTATCTGAAAGTCTTATTTTGTGAAATATTGTGATATTCCGATTTGGAGAAATTACGAAAATGCCCCTGATTTCCAAAATTTCAAAAATAACCCTGTTTTCTGAAATTTGGCAACACACTTTGTTTGAAAAACAAAATTTTCAAGATGACCCCTGAGATTTTGTAAATTTTGAAGTTGGAAAACTATTTTCAAAATTGACTCTGAGTTATTACCAAAATACCCCTCTTTAGGAACAATGACGAATTTACCCCTAGGTAGGGAAGGAAACTTGATTGCTCGAAAGAACTACTCTCGGAAACTTCATTGCATAAAATTGCTCCTGGATAAAATAGTGGAACAAGAATTTCTAATCCATAAAACTTTCTAAACAGACTAAATCGAAGCGCTAGATATGAGTTCTAGGGGGCGTGGTCGCAATACTCGTGGACGTGGTAGAGGCAGGATGTCAGTATCGGAACCGGTTGGGTCACGCCATGGGTTAGAGAGTGATGCACCACCACCAGCTGTTGAGGTTGAACAGCAGGATCAGACTGGAGGAGACGACGTAGTGTCACAAGCTGTGCTGCGAGTGCTCGAACGAGTGGCAGGAGCCAATGTGGGCAATAGGACTCGGAAGTCAGTGCCCGAAAGGCTTAGGGCGAATGGAGCCGAGGTTTTCAGAGGAGTGTCTGGGGTAGCTCCGAACGTGGCAGAGTATTGGCTTGAGGCTATTGAAAGGATTATGGAGGACTTAGACTTAACTGCTGAGGAGAAGCTTAAGGGTGTTGTTTCGTTGTTTGCGGGATGAGGCCTACCAGGTGGTGGCTCACGGTTAAGAAAGTACCCTGCGGGATCGAGTGGACTGGGGGCTACTTTAAGATCAAGTTTGAAGGGAAGTATGTTGGAGCGAGCTATGTGGATGCTCGGAGGAAGGCGCGTCTCAATTTGGTGCAAGGTAGCAAGTCGATAGCGGAGTACGGTCGAGTTTCTACGCTTGAGCCGTGTATGCTCGGGGCATCGTGGCAACGGATTATGAGAGATGTGTCAGATTTGAAGATGGTCTGCAGGATGAGTTGCGGGTTTTGATTGCCCCGCATCAGGAAAGGGACTTTGCTGTTTTAGTGGAGAAAGCTCGAATAGCTGAGGAGGTCAAGAAGGCGGAGAGGCACAACAGAGAAAGGAACCGTGATAAGAGAAGTGTTGGATCGCCAGAAATGGCTGAGAGGTTTCAGAAAAGATCGAGGGTTGAGACTCCTGCTCATGCTGCTAAGCCAGCCGCCGGACATTCAGATCGTCCGTGTGCCCAATGTGGAAGGTATCATGTTGGCGAATGCTGGAATCGTGTTCGGGAGTGCTTTAGATGCAAGTCCAAGTCCCATCTGATTAAGGATTGTCCCCAGAACCCAAATAGGACTCGGATAGTGGGTCAAGGTTATGTGCAACCAGGCAGAGGTGGTCAGCAGGCGACGTGAGGTCGTGGTCCGAACTATGGAGGAAATGGTTCCGGCCGAGGTCGTGGAGTAGTAGACCGCGGTAATGGTAGCATTGAGGCAAGACAACCAGGTCTGGTTTATGCAGTCCGTCAGAGGGGGGATAATGATGTGCCTGATGTGTCAGCTGGTAAGTTCCTTAAGTCTGGAATATTCTCTGGTGTTTTGTTCGTTTGGGTGGCTGCTTGTTTTGTTGCTCGTAAAGTATTGGGACTTTGAGTATGAACTTAGAAACTGTGCCTAGAAGGTATGTTAGCTCTTTAAGATCAGAGTGCGCAGCTATAGCATAGTGAGGTGAATTAAGGTGTACGACCGTTAGTCTAACCAAGTAATTTCGAGGACGAAATTATTCTTAAGGGGGTAGAATTGTAACACCCGAATTTAGGGGCTATGCATGTTGGGTATAATTCAAGTTCTAGTAGGTTTTGGGTATGCTTGGATGGGTTTTAGGGGTCTTGAGAACTTTTAAGGGTAGTGGAATGCCTTAGAAAAATTTTAGTTTTAGGGGTTAAAAGGGGATCTTGAATGAAGGGGGCTTTAAGAGTTTTATTTGGGAAAATAAAACACAAGGAATGGCTTGGCAAAGTGGCAAGGGAGGTGCCACTTAGAGCTTGGAGAGATGACGCCATTTGCAGGGGAAGGGGGTCTCGTGGTCGATTCACAAGAGCAAAGAGATGGGGGGCTTTATTTTTTTATGCGTTAACTTGGTAGGGTGTTGGATTCGATTTGGGCACTTAAAAGATGGAGAAAGACTTGGTCTTTCCTTTTAAAATTCGGCTAGGAAGGGGTTTGACTCATTCAAACTTTTTGAATGAGTGTTAGGGAGGAATTGTAGGAGCAAATAGTGGGATTTGGAAGGGGTTGGGTAGTGGCCGGTTTGGGGAGCTTATGGAGGGCATTTTCGGTTTTTTGGGAGAGCTTAGGGAGGCCGAATGCTATAAATAGGGTGTGCCATCCCTTTGTTGAATTTTAGCTTTCTCTTCAAAAGCTCGCACCCTTTTTTTTTCTTCTCACACTCCAAAGCACCTCTTTCCCTTCATTAGTTCACCTTGGCCAAACCTCAAGCCACTCTCCTTCCATCTTTATTTTCATCTCATTGTTACTCAACCAAGTCCTTCTCCTCTCCTTGTTGCCGTAACACCTCCTTAAGCCATCAACATTTCTTTTCCTTCCTATTTTTTCACCAAAGCCGAGTGTACACTTAGCCAAAAACTTTGCTCTTCTTCTCTTGTTAACCGACCAAAGTCGATTCTGAGGCTCTCTCTAGTCTTTGGGCGTGTGGTAGTAGCAAGGAGACCAAAATCCAAGTTTGTTTGGTAAGTAAGTGCCGGTAAGAAGTTATTTGCATAGGCGATTCTTTTAGTATTAGATAAGCCGAAGGCTTGTGAAGCTATTTGTTTTCTGTTTTAAGGTAAGGGCCGATTATAGGGGAGAAGAGCCTAGCGTAGGAGACCTTTTCGGATCTAATCATTGTGCCTTGGCAGGTGCGTAATCAACGCACTATTTCTGCGATTGTTGGTTTGTTTAATGTGATTACATGTGTATTATGTGTGGAGGCTGATTATAATGGCTTAAGTGATGTGAATCGATGATTGGTAAGATTGGTTATGTTGTATATATTTTATATATGTTTGATGTGGTATTGGTAATTAATAACTACTCACTCTATATGACATTCTTGCATAATTTATTGACACATGGGCATGGGATTGGGTTGAAGAAGGGAGAAGTGTACACAGGATGTACGTGGTCTAATGATAGCTCAGGCTACATTAGCGCTTGATGGCTAGCTTTGTGCTACCTCAAGGGAGGTGTGGCTCGGTGCCCATCTCGGCGGTTGATGGCTATGTGCATCACCGTAGACGGATTTTGATACCGGGATCACGATTGGTTGATCGGTGGCTCAGCCACGGCCTTGAGCAGTGAGTTGCCAAGGTAAGAATTTTGGATCACGATGTGATCAGTGGTGGTTTATCCACGGCCTTAGGCAGGGAGTCTGCTAAGGTTGGTGTCACGGTTGGATATTAGGTGGGGCTGAAATGCATTTTTGCATGATTTGTTTCGATGGCTGTGTGGGTATGGGTCAAGCCCATACATGTGGAAATCTGTGTTTTGATTATGCACTGAGTCGGTGGACTCACTCTTTTATTCCTAACCATTTCAGAGGATGCGTAGAATCGGACCGGGATCGGAGAGGACACATGGTGGCCCATGCAGAAAGAAGAACTCGAATATTTTAAGTTTATCTATACTAAGTATTTGGGTTTAAATATTGTTGTAATAAGGCTCTTTTTATATTTTTTTTTATTTATTTGTTTTGGGAATTACTTTATTATAGTTTTTTTTTAATTTTGGTTTGATTATTTTGATTACTATGTGAAAACGATTTAGATTTTTGCCACTTATTTACTCAATAAATTTATAAGTTAGTAAAGTGTTTTAATATGGACATTTCTATTTAATATCAAAGTCTAAAAGTGTTGATTTAAAAGTACACGGGTTTTACCAAAAAGATAGTAAATTTTCGTGTTTTAAATTCTAAGTAAAGAAAAATATTTTCACTAACATAACCAGATTCGGTCGTAGTGAATGGGCCGGGTTTGGGGATGTTACACTTATACCCAGGAAAGCACCCGAGGATGAAAAGAACCCAAAACGGGCCCAAAATGGAATAAATGGGCCTTAGCACGAAATGGACACAGCCTGACCCAAAGTCCACACGGCCGTGCCTTAACGAATACCTAGAGCACGGCCTCAACTCCGTCACACACGGACGTGCCTCAATTTAGAAATCCGAACACGACCTGGTCTCAATTTACACGGGCGTGTGCCATGGTCGTGCCTCTGTCTCTGAAAAGAGCACTTTCATATGAAAAAGGATACTTAGGGAGGAGAATCGCATTCCAAGAGCCTATATATATCCCCTAAGGACCACCTTTGAAAGGGCGTCAAAGCTAGGCCAAAGAGCCAAGCTGAGAAGGTCAGAGTTAGGGAATAACGTGAGGATAGCCAGTTGATCCATCCCAAGCAGCCGGAGTTATACTCAAGACAGCGGAATTCTCCTTCAATTCCTTCAGGGAGTTTTAGGGATTTCTTATGTTTTGTTTTATCTTTTCTCTTGAGATGTTTTCTTTTTACTTTATGAACTAAACCCTTCAGATACCTGAAGGGGGATGAAACATAGATGAATATTGTTATTTTATTTCTAAGTTATATGATAATTGCTTAGTTTGTTCTTAATTATGTTGCTTAATCCAAATTTAATGTGCTTAGGTGGAGGAGGAATAGACCCTGCCTAAGAGTAGACCTAACATAATTAAGCGAAGTTGATTGAATGCCTAGAGATAGGGTTACGAGATTTTGCCAAATTAGGCTGAAGCCTAATATGGGAGTCATTGATCGATTTACTGCTATCCTAGGGGGTTATTATAAGCGAACGAGAGTTCCACTAATTAACCTAGGGTTAGACATTATTCGCCTCAAGAGAGGGTTTAATATAGGTTAGGGTTAGACATTATTCGCCTCACAGATCAAGCAAAGTAAAGAAATCATATAATTTAGGATTAGATAATAAGTGAAGTCTAGGTGGATTCTTCCTGAGGGTATTGTCGTAATCAACTGAGTTTTTCTTCAAAGTTATTTTCCTATTCACCCTTCTTGTCTTGTGTCTTTAGTTTAGTCTTCGTCAATATAGTTTAAAGCAACTTCACTCTATTTTTAAGGCTAAATAATAAGAAGAAAGTTAGTATTAGTACTTTCAGTTCCTTTGGGTTCGATATTCGGTCTTGCCTAAGCTATACTACTGTTCGATAGGTGCACTTGCCTTTAATCATTGTCAGAGTTAGTTTCCAGGTTCGATCACATTCATTATAAATTTTAAAGCTCTGATTCACAGTGATCAAGTTTTTGGCACCGTTACCGGGGAACTAAAATATTAAGAAAGCTCTATTTTTATTACTTTAGCAGTTATTTTATTCGCAATTTATTTCTTTTGTTTTCTTAGGTTAAATTTTAATTTTTCTAATTTTTCTTTCTTTCTCTTTTCAAGGTACCTCTAGTTTATGAATAGAAGGAACCCTGACTAAAGTCCTGGGTTCCCTTGACAAAAGCCTGGCAGAAGGCTTCTGCCGAACTCCCTGCTTAAGTTGCCCCCAGGGTGTTTATATAGGCTTTGAGAGGCCTTACTTGGTCCCTAAGTATCCTAATCCAAGTGGAATTCCAACTAGGGTGTTTAAATAGACTTTGGAATGTGTTTCTTTGCCTCCAAGTATCCTATTTCGAGTAAAACTCCTTTTGGCTACGACAGGGACATCCCATAGCACACGCCCGTGTAAGTAGTGGCCAGGCCGTGTTCGAGGATGTTGAATGAGGCACGGCCGTGTGGTCTTGGGCCCAGGCCGTATGGATTTCGTAATATGGCCCATTTACTCCGTTTTGGGCCTGTTTTCTATTCTTTTCATCATTCGATGCTCTTCTAAGTATAAAACATGAAAACAAAGGATTAAGAGCACCAAATTACATAATTCAAGGCTTAAATCATCCAAAAGCATGCTAAATGTGGGCTTAAAATATGTTACTTTTACGGTTTATGAAATACCCCCACACTTAAGCTTTTGCTTGTCCTCAAGCAAAATTATCAAGTCACAATTAAGACGAACTTCCTTGATTCATAATATTCATCAATAATGTTTCATCATAATTCAAAGATAATTCATACATTGATAATTTAACTCAAAGAGTCCTAAAGATTCAAACAATCTAAGTCATACATTTGTAGAACGAAAACATACGCGTTTCCCTTTATCTAAATAATTACCCCTGATTCAAATTCGACAAGAATTGATATCCTCATTAAAGATTCACTCAAATCACTCGAAGTGTTTAAGGTTCAGAATTAAGCACTCAAAGGTCGAACATGAAGAGTTAATCCCATAGGCTTGTGTGAAAATCAAATCTCCACCATTATAATATGAGATGATACACAAATCAAAATGTCTTTAACAGGGTTGTAACGGGGCTTGGATTATAGGTATGGATATAGGATGAATTAGAGGGTTAGAATCGAGATTGACCTGACAAGTTACCTAACTAGAGATATCGAACTGATAATAATTACATAAATTGAAAACTTGTACTACTAATAATAATACTCTGATATGAGCTTCTTTTTCAATAATTAGAATTTAACATACGAGCTCACCTAATCACAAAACTAATAGTAAATATTCTTCGATTTTTTTTAAGAATAAGTCAAATATAATCAAAATAGATAAAATAGTTAGGCAACTGATCAAATCAAATCTCGACATGAGGGTAGTCAAAAAGGATGGTGATAACAAATACAAAGGGTTTTGGGTTAATATTAGTGGGTGAGTCAATAAAAAGGGTTGTTAGGATTAAACGGGGTTCGCTAGGGGTTAATTATGAAGGTAGGCTTTTAGTGGGGTAACTAGGTTAAATCCTAGGTGCCTTTGTCATCTCTGTATATCAAATCAAAGGTGTGGTCTCGACATGTATAATTGATGCAAGTTCTAGAATAACAAATCAATGTTGACACACTCATAATCAATAAAGTAAGCAAGAAAAAGAATGTATGCTCTACAAGGCTCAAAGTCTCACAAATTTTATGGGTATTTTGATGTCAACCTCGTAAGTTTCAAACTTTAAGGTACCACCTAGAAAAATTTTTAATTTCTAAAAAATAGACATATCATGCTTGATTCTCTAGTATCCTTAAAATTTAATCTTCAATGCACAATTATCAATGACTTAATCCAAAACACATCAATAAAAATCATAAATCAAAGGAAATTTCATTCTAATCATAATATGAGGAACTTGCTTTATAACAAGGCATAATTCAGGGATTTTCAAATAATACTATAGTTAACCCCCCAGACTTAAGATGTACATTGCCTTCAATGTACAAAGATAGATAATGATCATATAGTAAGAAAATCAAAAGAGCGGGAGAGAAGTAAAACTTCCTGAATTTTGGATAGAGTTAATGAAGAGAAATATAGGGAGTGCCTCGAGCCATTTGAACTTGAATCGCCAAAGTAGCCGGTCTAATTTTATTGTATCCTAAGCTAAATCTAAATACTATGGAGAATAAGAAGAAAGAATTAACAATAAAAATAAGAATAATAATAAATAATGAAAAATGAAAGAAGAAAGATAACGGGAAAAGGAAAGGAAGAAGGGGGTTTAAATAGAGATGCATCCCATACCCGTGTTCCTTCCTGTGGTGCCCACACGGCCACGGCTACGGCCGTGTGCAGGGCCGTGTGGGTATGAAAATCTGCACTTTTGGTTAGCTTATAATTAGATAATGAATAGAAAAAAATAAAAATAAAGGAATGTAAAAATTAATAGTGTTAGTGCTCGGGTTGCCTCCTGAGAAGCGCTCGTTTATAGTCTTAAGCTAGACTTACTTCTCATTCCCATATTCATGGTGGTTTGAAGAGTTGCACATCCTCTCTTATGCTATCAGTTCTACTATCATGATAAAGTTTGAGTAGAGTAGTGCTTATTTTAAAAGTGCCAAAAATAGGATTACTTACCTCGACTGTTCCGTATGGGAAAACCTTGAGTACCCTAAAAGAGATTTGTTTGTTTGTATTAGGGTCAGGAGGAGGTATTCGAGGGTCTACTTTATCTAACAGTACCTGATCTCCGATTTTGAATTTGTTTCTCCCTTGGAGTGGCTTTGGTTTTGCTTTATGCAACCCTATTTTCTCTTTGAAGTGTGTCTTCCACTCGTCTAGTTCATCGATCTGAAGCCTTCGCTCCTCATGAGTTATTTCTTTGTTGGCATGAGGTCTAGGATCTGGCTCAGTTGTGTAGTTTCGTGGTGCTTCTTGAAATGAAGGTTTAACCGAATGGTTATTAATAGAATTTATATTCTCACCTTGACTACTCATTGTCCTAACTGAGTCGAGAGCTTCAAGACTGTGTAACACCCTTAACTGGTATCCATCACCGGATCGGGTCACAAGGTATTACCGAACACAAGTGCAAAACCAAACATTCACACGAAACCATACCATGCATATCATCATATTTTTAAACAAATAAACATGCCACAAAGTTATATAATATATATATACATGCTTAATAAAATACAGAACACGAAACATAAGCATATTATCTTAATAATAATATTCGAATACTAACTTAAATTAAACACTTTGCTTCATAATTCTATGCATACTTATACCCGGCTTATTGTCTATAAGTAAATTCGGCATTTACCACTCCATATTGTGATCAAACATATATCATTAAACTTGACTACATCGGAATGAACCATTTAAACAGGATCATGTATTCACTTAGTCATTCATTTCATACTCTATTCGGCTAACAAAATACTATATAAAATTTTTTACTCATTCCATGCACTAACCAAATACCAATATTATCCATATATAATCATGCTTATAATATACTCATATGATCAAACCAAATCATTCTATTTTAAAACCAAATACATACCTAAACCTAACAAATATTCACTAACAAATTACCAAAGTATAATTCAACAAGAACTCATATATGTCTAGACCGAATATGTCAACAAAACAATTCCAACATTCACTCATTCCAACTTCCAGAACACAACTTGAGAGCTTTGAGATTACCTAATAACAAATCATATTTATAAATATGTACTTATGCTTATAAAGAGCTCACAAAGCAACCTTACTTAAAATCCAAATAAAATAACCACACATAACATGATTAAGAACATAAAGCATTGAAACCATTGACATTGAAAGTAAGCCATTTTCGCATGGCTATAATATATACAAGAACATATTTATAACTCAAAACATAGTCTAGCCTATACATGCCTTTAGTCCAAAATCCAAACTCAAAAGTACCAAAATAGGTTGATAGTGTGGATGACTTCGTTGACGATCTCCTGAGCTCGTAGCTTGATCAAAAACTATAAAACAGAACGATGAACACACAGAGTAAGCTTACTAGCTTAGTAAGTCTTAAGCAAAAGTATTAAATCAAATGATCATTCAAGCATTTTCAAAACTCTAATTAATATCATAAAAATTTTTAAAGCTTAGTACTTATATAGTCTACTAATGCCGAAGGCTAATACTTTTTCTTTGACAACCTCAAAATATCATTATCTCACCTTAAATGTGCAAACTCATCGAATACATATAAATTTAATATGTTTCCACATATAACCAAATCAAGTTAGTACAGTATACACATTAACCACATATAATCGATTGTACACATATATACATATATCCATTCATCCTCACATATTGCATTTTCACATATGGCCGAATCTTAAAGACACAACCAAGATCAAATTTCAATATATTATACTCATTATTTGTAAGGCCGAATACACATATTAAAATTTTACGAATATACCTCAACTATATCATATATTACTAGTATCGAATAGTAATATACCAACCTACCTTATTCCTTGCAAATATAATATTTATATGTACCTGAACATTTAGCTTATTTGCTGTAATTAAAATCCACATTGTTAATGATCCATGAACCCTCTATTTATAATAAATCACCGGCATTAAGCTCTCGCTAGGCAACAAAGCTTCAAAACACACACCAAACACTAAGCCTCGCTGGACCCGAGGTGTCCAAATTTAATCACCAACATTTAGCACTGCTAGGCAATAAGCCTGATATAATTCACCGGCACAAGGCTTGCTAGGTAATAAGCCTGATATAATTCACCGGCACAAGGCCTGCTAGGCTCGAAGCCCGAATATCGATATTATTAAACCATCTCATACACATTACATATTACCAGTATCACATATATCACACATAATTCATATCACTTTCACATATCAAACTCAATTAAATTTAACTACATTTCATTATTCAAAACACTTATCACATTCGGATTTGGCCAAATTCCCATTTATAAATTCAAAATTCAGCATGTAATTAAGATCATAACCGATATTAATGGTGTTAAATTGCTTAAAGACTTACCTCGGATATCGTCGGATGGCAAAAACCGGCTATTTGATAACTTTCGCTTTTCCCCGATCCAAGTCCATTTTTCTTTGTTCTTGATCTTAAACATATTCAAATTAAGCTCATTCAACCACATTTCATTTCAATTTAGTCCAAAATCACCTAAATGGACAAATTACCAATTTGCCCCTAATATTTCCCACTTTTACCATTTAGTCCTATTTGCACAAAACACAAAATATGCAAAATCTCAGCACCACATAATTAGGCCAAATCTTTCATATAACCATATAAGTCCATACATTTCATTTTTTTCAATTTAGCCCCTCAAAAATTTATTTTTACCATTTAGCCCAAAATACTCAATTTCATCAAAAATCCAAAAACAAAACATATAAATCTATCACATATATTTTATATTCCATCCTTAAATAACATAAAAAACCAACTATCAACAATGGCTCAACTCAAAATATTCATCAAATTCAAAAATTAAAGCATGGGTCTTGAACATTTCTAAGCAACGATCTCGAAAACGTAAAAATTATCGAGAACCGAACAAAAACTAACTTTAAATCACAATTTTTCTCCTTGGCCGAATGTTAAGTGTTGTTCTTCTTTTCTTTATGATTTTTGGCTAACAAAAATAAGGATGATAACGTGCATTTCATGTTTTATTTTAACATAAATATATTTATTACTTAATTACTTTATTAACCTTATAATATAATATTCTATAACAAAATTTCCAAGGACATTATTGACTATGTACCGTCCACTATCATTTAATTGGGCTAATTGCCCTTTAGGGACACCATATTATAAAGGCACTATCAAATTAGCACTTTACACTTTAACAAGCAACTTTTGTACAATACGCGATTAAGTCCTTTTATTTAATTAAGCACACAAACAATCAAATTTTTATACGAAACTTTCACATATAATAATTCACATATAATAAACACAGAAAATAATATTTAAAGATTTTCTAGACTTGGATTTGTGTTCCCGAAACCACCGTTCCGATTACGGTCAAATTCAGACCATTATAGATTGATTGATTCGTCACCTACACAAAGTATGAGTTCTCCTGCACTGACATCAATTTTAGTCCTGACAGTTGCTAAAAAGGGCCTTCCTAAAATTAGGGGGATACTATTGTCCTCATCCATGTCTAGAACGACAAAGTCTACTGGGAATACGAATTTATCAATTTCCACTAGCACATTTTCAATTATACCCCTAGAAGTTCTAATAGTTTTATCAGCTAATTGAATGCTCATCCTAGTTTGTTTGGGTTTCCCTAAACCTTGTTGTCTAAACATTTTATAAGGCATGACATTTATGCTTGCCCCTAAATCAGCTAACGCATTTCCAATAGATAAACTACCAATTAAATATGGAATTGTAAAACTCCCTGGATCTTTTAATTTCTGTGGTAGTCTATTTTGCAGGATTGCCGAGCATATTGCGTTTAGTTCCACATCTGATGCCTTGTCCATCGTTGTTTTTGTCAAGAGCTCTTTTAAAAATTTCCTAGAATCTGGCATCTGTGAAAGAGCTTTAAGTAATGGTAAGTTAATATGTAATTTCTTTAAAAGTTTAAGAAACTTACCGAACTATTCCTCTGTGTCATCTTTCATTATCGCTTCGGGATATGGTATGCGAGGTTGGTACTCTTTGATTACTGGTTTTGGTTTTACTTCCACCTTACCTTTTTCTACCACATTCTTTTGCCTTAAATTGGGTTCGTCTAACTGTAACACCCAAAACCTGGCCCACAAGTCCTGACCGGATCTGGTATGTCACTGCGGAAAAATGTTTGAAAATATTTTAACTTAAAGGTGATAACGTATAAATTTATTTCCTTTGGTAAAACATTGTGTATTTAAAAGCCCAATAAAATTTAGTTGTTACAAATTCCCGAATTAAAACTTTTATATAAGTTATTATAATATAAATTGCTTCAAAAATATTTCCCATTGTTAGTTCAATAATAAAATAAACTTCAAAATATAAATAAAGTTTCCAAACACCATAAGTGGCCCTTATTACATCAAATAAATACCCAAAATACTGATAATATAAAATATTTAAAACAAGTAAAACATCTTCCGCATGGGCCACTTCGTATCCACTCCAACCCGGTCCGAGCATCATGCATCACCTGTAAGGTTTAATAAAATATTGGGTGAGTCAAACAGACTCAGTGCATAGTTATTTCACATGTCTCCATATATGGGCTTGGCCCATATCCACACAGTCCATACACATAAATATGCCAAATGAAGCCCAACCCAACCTAGTGTCCATCCATCACACCTACCTTGGCAGACCCACTACCCAAGGCCGTGGCTAATCCACCGATCAACCAAGTGATCCCACATATCTTACCTTGGCAGACTCGCTACTCAAGGCCGTGGCTAAGCCACCGATCACCTAGGTGATCCCACATATCAATCAGTCCACGGTGATGCACACAGCTATCAACCGCCGAGATGGGCACCTAGCCAACACCTCCCTTGATGAGCACATAGCTAACACAAAGCGCTGATGTAGCACAAGGCTAACATTAGACCACGTACATAAATATGTACACCCTTTCCTTCAATATTTATATCCCAAGTCCCATGCATATATGTGTATCATATCAAATTAACATTTAGAGTAAATATTCATCACATGCTCACCACAAATATCACACATATATCATAGGCAAAATAGAGCACTGACCTGATTAATTGATTACCCACTACGGGTATCCACCATCTTAGCCATTATTTCTGGCTAACATACACATCATAAACATACATACATAACAACATACAAATAACAGGAGAATAGTGCGATAACCACGCACCTGATTAGCACAATTGACTAAATCCCGAAACCCACGTCTAACGATTTACACCCTTGCGATTGCAGAACTCCTTCCTTACGGATCTAAATCCCGAAAACCACCCCTTGCCTTAGAAGTTGTTGAAATTCCTTGATTCCTTCAATCCCGAAAATCTCCTTTGATGCTCCTGGCGTTGGCACTACACGTTTGAAGAGAAAGGAAGATTACAAGCACGTAGTCGTCAGCACCTTCAATAGAGATTCGGCTTAGAGCACAACAATAATGGTTTCGGCACTTAATGGTGGAGAGAAAACGCAACAATGGAGAGGGTTTTTATGCTTGAAGGTTTTGGCAACAAAGAACAAAGGTAGATGCAATATTCGGCTATCAATAAAACAAATGTGGAGTTGAAGAAAAGAAAAGTGGAAGAACGGTAGGGACTTAGGAGCATTCGGCTTTCATAAAAATATAAAGAAATTTGGCAAACAACTAAAAAGAAAGAAAAAGGGAATGGGTGCTTATTAAAAGAAGAATTCGGCACTACCCCCTTGTATATGACCGAAAATGCTTACCCAAAAGAGTCCCACACTCATCCACTATCTTGATATTTAAAACAATTAACAACAAGCCTTATCACTTTATTTAAAAATAATAATAAAGAAACACAACCATTATCCCTTATCACCTATTCAATAAAATAAGGCCACCCTTACCTTCTATCTTAAAATAAATAAATAAAAATAAAATTCAGCATTTATCCTATATCCTAGCCGAATTCAAAAACAAAAACAAACTTAATCCTTACCTTTTTGGAAGCCCATGTGCCGTCCAACTCTTCTCCATTGCTTTGTCGTCACATGCAAAAATAAAACACCCATTTGCTGCCTACATGGTTCGAACTCCAGACCTGCTCCAGGCCCCCCTTTAACGTAAGCTTTAACGCCCCAAGCCACTTTGCCAAGGCGTATTTTTGTGACATAAACTCCCCATAAATTCTTTTAAAGCCTCCTTCTCCCTTAACGCCAACTTGCAAAAACAAAACACGCTTATGCTGCCCCCAAGCCTCAAACATGTGACCTGCTGGAACCCCCCACACGCTACCAGCCACTTTACCAAGCCCGCTTTTATGTCCAAAATCCCTCGCAATTATTCTTAGGGCCTCCTTAGCCCAATCCCCTTTTTAACGCCAAAAAAATAAAATAAAAGCTCATTTGCTTCCCACGTTGCTCGAACCTCCTCCCTCCTGACGCAAGCTCCCTTGCTCCTAGGTGGCGTCCCTTGCCATTTTGCCACTTGATTGCTTGTGTCCTAAATTCCACATAATTTCTTTTAAGACCTCTCTCACCTAGCTTCTCCTTAACTAACACTTAAAAACAAAATTTTTCCTATAGCTCGGGCCTTCCCTTAGCTTATAACTAGCACCTAAAATTCCTCAATTAACATCACAACAACCTCACTTATACAAAATAATCTAAAAAAAATTAACCCCTATTTCAGGATGTTACACTAACCCTTTACTATCTTGAGCTATTATGGCTTGAATTTGCTCCTTTGGGTTAGTCTCAGTGTTGCTCGGTAGTCTTCCCTGTGGTCTTTCAGATATCAGCTTAGCAAGTTACTCGATTTGATCCTTGAGCTCCTGTGCCGATGCTTTCTATTCTTCAAGTTTTGTTTCTATATTTTGGAAACGTGTTTCTATATTTTGAAAGCATGTTTCTGTGGTTGCTATGAATTTTGCCAACATCTCTTCAAGGTTCAGCTCCTTTTTCTGTGGGTAAGGTTGTTGTTGGAAGTTTTGGGATGGTTGTTGCCTTTGGTTTCCTTGACCACCCCATGAGAAATTAGGGTGGTTCTTCCAACCTGGATTATAAGTATTACTATAAGGGTTATTGTTAGATCGAAAATTGTTACCCATATAGTTCATTTGTTCGCTCTTCATGCACTGTCCGTAGGGTGGGTACTAAGGATTCGCCACGCCTCCACTTGCGTCGCACTACATGATTGGATGTGCCTGCGAAGAATCGTATAAACCATCAATTTTTTTATGTAACATCTCTACCTGATTTGATAGCACAGTTACTGCGTCGAGGTTGAGAATTCCTGCTGCTTTGGCTGGCCTTGTCCTTGTAACTTGCCACTGATAGTTATTCAGTGACATCTCTTCTATAAACTCGTAGGCTACTTCAGGAGTTTTGTTATTCAGAGTTCCGCCGGTGGCTGAATCAATTAATTGCCTTGTTGAAGGGTTAACACCATTGTAAAAAGTTTGGACCTGTAGCCACAAGGGTAATCCATGGTGTGGGTACCTCTTTAACAAGTCTTTGTATCTCTCCCATGCATCGTAAAGTGTCTCTAAATCTATCTGCACAAAAGAAGAGATATCATTTCTTAACTTGGCCGTTTTGGTCGGCGAAAAATATTTTAATAAAAATTTTTCGATCATTTGATCCCATGTAGTGATTGATCCTCGTGGAAGAGAATATAATCACTGTTTAGCTTTATTTTTCAAAGAAAATGGAAATAACCGAAGACAAATGGCATCATCAGTAACGCTATTTATCTTGAAAGTATCGCAAAATTCTAGGAAATTCGCAAAGTGATTGTTTGGATTTTCATCCTGCAAACCATCAAACTGAACAAATTGCTGCATCATCTAAATTGCGTTAGGTTTCAGTTCAAAATTATTTGCAGCAATAGCAGGTCTAACAATACTTGACTCAGTTCCTGTTAAACTAGGTTTAGCATAATCATACATAGTTCGAGGAGCATGATCTTCGGCCTTCTCTAGAGGTGGCGGATGATTTTCAGCCATCTCTTCTGAAGTATTTATTTCGGCTCCTTGCTCTTCTTCTATGTAGTTTAAGCTTCGCCTTATTTCTCTGCTATTTCTGCGAACGGTACCTTCAATATCACTTTCGTAGAGTAGGGGTCCTATCCTGTTCCTTCTAGTCATAAACTAAAGGTACCTAAAAGGAACAAAAGAAAGAAAATTTAACAAAGTAAAAAAAAAAAAAGTAGATTGCAGAAATATAATATAAAAAAATGGCTAAAGTAATAAAAATTAAGCGTTCCAGGCAACGGTGCCAAAAACTTGGTCATTGTTTTATGCAATGTCAAAGTCTTAAAATTTATATAAAGAATGATCGAACCTGGAAATTAACTATGACAATGATTTGAGGCAGGCGCACCTATTGAACAGTAGTATAGTTAAGGCAAGACCGGATTGTCTAACCCAAAGGAACCAAAAGTACTAATACTAACTTTCTTTTTATTATATAGCCTAAGAATTAAATGGATTTTTATCTAATCTAAAATTAACTAAAAACTAAACTAAAGATGCAAAGACAAAGAGAATGAATTTGGGAAAATAACTTTAGGAAAAATCAATTGATTAAAATGACACCCAAGGAAGAATCCACCTAGACTTCACTTGTTATCTAACTCTAAACCAGACAATTTGTTCACTTGACTTGATCCGTAAGATTCCCTAAGTTATATTAATCCCTCTCTCGAGGCGACTAACGTCTAACCCTAGGTTGATTAATTGAAATCTCTTTCTAATTAAAACCCGTAGAATTGCATTAACTCGATCTATAGACTCCCATATTAGGTTTCACCCTAATCCGGCAAAATCTCGTCACCCTATCTCTAGGCGTGCGATCAACTCCGCTTAATTATGCTAGATCTACTCTTAGGCAGGGACTTTTGCTCCTTCACCTAAGCACATCATACTTGAATTAATATCCTGGAAATATCAACACAAGAATTAAGAACACATAATTAAGAACAAATCAAATATTTATCATATAGTTCAGCAACCGATAACAAGATTCATCTTAGGTTTCATCCCCCTCAGGTATCCGAGGGTTTAGTTCATAACAATAAAAGAAAACATCTCAAAAAGAAAAGATAAAACAAAACATAAGAAATCCCTAAAACCCCCTAAAAGAATTGACGGAGAGATCCTCCGTCTTGAGTATAATTTCAGCTTCTTGAGATGAATCAACTGGCTATCTTCGAGTAAATTCCACAACTCTACCCTCTTTGGACTTGCCGGACGCCCCCTGACTAAAGTCCTGGGTTCCCCCGACAAAAGCCCTGGCAGAAGGCTTCTGCCGAACTCCCCGCTTAAGTTGCCCCCAGGGTGTTTATATAGGCTTTGAGAGGCCTTACTTGGTCCCTAAGTATCCTAATCCAAGTGGAATTCCTACTAAGGTGTTAGACTTTGGAATGTATTTCTTTGCCTTCAAGTATCCTATTCCAAGTAAAACTCCTATTGGTCGTGGTAGGGACACGCCCATAGCACATGCCCGTGTAAGTCATGGCAGGCCGTGTTCAAGGCTGTTGAATGAGGCACGACCGTGTGGTCTTGGGGCCAGGCCATGTGGATTTTGTGATGTGGCCCATTTACTCCATTTTGGGCCCGTTTTCCATTTTTTTCGTCATTCGGTGCTCTTCTGAGTATAAAACATGGAAACAAAGGATTAAGAGCACCAAATTACATAATTCAAGGCTTAAATCATCCAAAAGCATGATAAATGTGGGCTTAAAATATGTTACTTTTACGGTTTATCACACTTGAGGCTGCCTACGAATTCTGTAACACCCCAAACCCGGCCCAAATGCTACGTCCAGATCTGGTATGTTACGGGGTTTAACGTTAAAAACTTCACTTGGATGATTTTTGGAAATTCAGTTTGTTTATTTAGGTATTCGCTAAAATAAGTGATATTTAAAGAAAACCTTTGCTTTTTCTTTGAACGTGTTTGAAAATCCCATATTATTACTTCTTATAGATAAGTCTTTGAACATGAAATTAAATTAAAAAAACAGAATAAAGACGTTAACAATTATAATTTAAACCTAAGCTATGGAGCCTTATTACATAAATAGTCCCAAAATTGAAAACTTAAAGGAAAACTGGAAATAGTTTATAAAAATATAAGACTTGATGGCCCCTCGAGTCCGCCTCGGCTCCCATGTCCACGATCTACTGCTCATCTGAAAAGTCAAGGAAAATAAAGGGGTGAGTCACCAAGACTCAGTGTGAAAATCCCGAAAACACATAAAAGGCTTAAGACCCACAAACATATTATGGGCCTTGACCCATACATAATGGCAACAAAATATTCACATGCTGCATGGCCCAACCCAACCTAAAAGTCCATCCTCTATACACCGACCCGTACCAGCCAACACACCTCGAGGATTTCTACAATCAACCCACCAACAGCTACACACCACATTGCCAGTCATGCTGCCTATTCCTAACAAGCAGGAATAAATTTGGCGTGGCTTAGCCATCGATCACGATTGTGACCTAATTTTACAATTTGTGGTTTAACCACTGATCACCAAGTGACCTATTAACATGCTTTTCCCCTTCATCACATTAACCCCATCCCATGCATACATCCATGCAGAATCAAACAAAATACTACCTAAAAGATCATAGGTTTTTACATACATCGATACACATAGAGAAGTTTCTATGATTACATACCTGGCATCCCATGCCCACCCTTCTCCGGTAATACAACTGTCCATACAGCCTTTTTACGGCTTTTAGCCAAACACACACATATATATATATACAGATTAGTTAGTGTGATAGAGATCTACACACCTGATTACAGACAAGACGAGACTTTCTATGTTGACACTATCAGAAGCCGATACGACTACTAACTGTCTAAGGTTTTGTTCTAAAGCTGGTCTACAACCCGATGGCCAATCTCGAACTGCTGACACCGCTCATTTCTTAAACTTAGGGATTGGTTTAACAGATCCAATCCCCTCTTTCGCCTGATCGATATTTGATTCCTTCAAAAGACCTTATCAGTTGCTACCATCATAACATATGGTTAAGATCACAATTATGATAGCGAATCTAACGAGAATCTAAAGAGAACCCCTTACCTTGAAATCCTAAAAAGAGAGATATGAGGTTCAGAGACTAGCGGTTCCAGCTTTTAGATCTAAGCGATCTACTTCAATTCCCGAATGTCGCCCAACACGTAAACACAAGAAACCATCAATCCATTAGCCTTTCGGCTTTGTCTTCTAAAAATCAAAAGAGAAAAAAGAATAGATCAGAAGAAATCGGCACCTACCTTTACAGAGAATTCGGCAACTCCTAGAAGATTTCGACTTTTTGTGAAAGTCAAAAAGAGAAGATGATTCAAGGAAATCTATGGAGATTCGGCTTTTAATGAAGAAACTGGCAGGAAGAAAAAGAATGGACACTAGGACATTCGGCTATGGCATAAGAGAGTAAATAGAAGGAATACTTAAGGGTTTCGTCTTATAGAAGAAATCAGGAAAAGGTGTAGAGAAAGGGTATGAGGATTCGGCTTTAGCAGAGAATGAAGAAGAAGATGGAACTTTAGGAGTTTTCGGCTTTTTGAGAAAAGAAACAACTAAGAGAAGAGAATAAGAATAAATGCCGAAATTAAGAAGTACCCTATTTTCTAATCAAATTTTTGGCACACACACTAACCAAAAGCCAGAATTGCCCTCTTTTGAAAACTAAGACTAATTAATTAACAAGGGAAATTTCAGCACCCCCCTTAGCCACATCAAAATCGATTCCCTCTTTCCCCTAGAGTTGGAAATTCGACCACTACTGTGATCAGTAGATAATTTCTAAACTTTCTCCCTTATCCTTACCCGATCTCTTATCCACAAGTGACCCAGATAACACCACCTCTTCTTCCTTTTATCTGCCACATTATCCACATTATCCAAACACATAAATCTCCTAATTCCAAGCATCCTAGCCGCCCCCAACTCTCCTCTCTTTTGATGCCAAAAAATATTTAAAATCAGTGAGTAATGCGACTCGAACCTTAGACCTCCTTATTGCTTACCAAGCCACCTCAAAGCCCCTAAGTAACGCCACTGACCACTGGGCCACAAGCCCATTCGCGTGTCTTAATTTACAGATAATATCTTTTAAGCCCTACCTTAACTGGCGTTCCACCAGAGTGCCCAGGCAGAAAATTTGACTAAGGCCTCTGCCCAATTCCTGAGCCCAGTCTGAACCTCTTAAACACCCTAATTAACACCTTAAGCATAACATCACATCACAACCCACCAAATGCAAAGCCCCACTGATAAACCGTAAATAACATATTCTAATCCCACATTTATTATGCTTTTTTTGAAGTTTTAAGCCTTGTTTTATATAAAAAGGTGCTTTTAATTCTATATTTTCATGTCTTATACCCAAGAAAGAACCCGAGGACGGAAAGAACGCAAAACAGGCCTAAAACAAAGAAAATGGGCCTTTCCACGAAATTGACACGGCCTGAACCAAGGACCACACAGTCGTGTCTCGATGAACACCTGGAGCACCGCCTCACCACCACCGCACACGGTCGTGCCAAAGCAGAAATCCAAACACGGCCAGGTCTTGATTTGTACGGGCGTGTGACATGGCCGTGCCTCTGACGCTGGAAAAGGTAATTTCAGTCGAAAAAGGATACTTCGGGAGAAAGAATCTCATTCCAAGAGACTATAAATACACCCTAAGTACCACCTTGAATGGGGGGCGAAAACTAGGCCAATGAGCCAAGCCAAGAAAGTCAGAGTTAGGGAATAACGCGAGGATAGCCAGTTGATTCATCACCAAGAAGCTGGAATTATACTCAAGACGGCAGAATTCTCCTTCAATCTCGACAGGGAGTTTTAGGATTTTTCCTATGTTTTGCTTTATCTTTTCTCTTGTGATGCTTTACTCTTCTTTTATGAACTAAACCCCTCAGATACCTGAAGGGGGATGAAACCTAGACTGATTTTTATTATTTGATTTTTAGATTATATGATAAATTACTTGGTTTGTTCTTAATTATGTTTCTTAATCCAAAATCGAATGTGATTAGGTAGAGGAGGAATAGACCCTGCCTAAGAGTAGATCCAACAAAATTAAGCGGAGTTGATCGGGTGCCTAGAGATAGGGTTACGAGATTTTGCCAGATTAGGGTGAAACCTAATATGGGAATCCATCAATCGATTTACTGCTTTCCTAGGGGATTATTATAAGCGAACGAGAGTTCCACTAATTAACCTAGGATTAGACGTTATTCACCTCGAGAGAGGGTTTAACATAGGTTAGGGAGTCTCACGGATCAAGCTAAGTAAAAGAAATCATATAATTTAGGGTTAGATAATAAAGTGAAGTCTAGGTGGATTCTTCCCAAGGGTATTATAAAAATCAACTGAGTCTCTTCCAAGTTATCTCCAACCTTGTCTTTTCGTCCTTGTTTCTTTAGTCTAGTTGTCGTTACTGTAGTTTACAAGCAACCTTTATCTTATTTAGGCTAAATAATAAAAAGTAAGTAAGTATTAGTAATTTTAGTTCCTTTGGGTTCGACATCCGGTCTTGCCTAAACTATACTACTATTTGATAGGTACACTTGCCTTAACATCATTGTCAGAGTTAGTCTCCAGGTTTGATCGTTCTTTTATAAATATTTAAAACTCTGATTTCACAGCGATCAAGATTTCGGCGCCGTTGCCGGGGAACTAAAATATTAAGAAAGCTCTATTTTTATTACTTTAGCCATTATTTTATTTGCAATTTATTTCTTTTGTTTTGTTTTCTTAGGTTAGAATTTTAATTTTTCTAACTTTTTATTTTAATTTTTATTTCTTTCTCTTTTCTAGGTACCTCTAGTTTATGACTAGAAGGAATCCGAGAGGACCTTTGGTATACAACAGTGCTATCGAAGCAACCGCTCGTAGGAATCGCCAAGAAACCAAGCGTGCCCTAGACTACATAGAAAGAGAGGAAGAAAACAGATCCAATCCTACTGAAGGGATGGACGAACACCACCCACCACTACGCGATGTAGGAGATCAAAATGCTCCACGTACAATGTTTGATTATGCAAAACCGCATTTAACAGGAGCAGAATCTAGTATTGTTATGCCTGCTATAACTGCTAACAATTTTGAATTAAAGCCTAACACGATACAAATGATTCAACAGTTTGTTCAATTTGATGGTTTGCAGGACGAAGATCCAAACATGCATATAGCTAACTTTTTGGAGTTCTGTGATACATTTAAAATAAATGGCGTTTCTGATGATGCCATTCGTCTTCGATTATTCCTTTTTTCGTTAAGGAATAAAGCCAAACAGTGGTTAAACTCGTTACAACGAGGGTCGATCACTACATGGGATCAAATGACCGAAAAGTTTTTAATGAAATATTTTGCACCGGCCAAAACGGCCAAATTACATAATGATATCTCTTCCTTTGTGCAGATGGATTTAGAGACACTATACGACGCATGGGAGAGGTTCAAAGATCTCTTGAGGAGGTGCCCACATCATGTTTTACCCCTGTGGCTACAAGTCCAAACCTTTTACAATGGAGTAAACCCTTCAACGAGGCAACTGATAGATTCAGTCGCCGATGGGACGCTAAACAACAAAACTCCTAAAGCAGCCTACGAGTTCATTAAGGAGATGTCTTTAAACAACTCTCAATGCCAAGCTTCAAGGACCAAGCCAACAAAATTGGCAGGAGTTTACAACATTGACACCATGACCATGCTATCAACGCAGCCGGAGATGATGAATAAAAAGCTTGATAGTTTGTGTTCTTCACAGATACATCCAGTCATGCAGTGCGATGTTGGTGGAACTATGGCGAATACTGAGTACCCACCCTACCGACCAGGAGCAGAAGATGAACAGATGAACTATATAGGTAATAATTTCCGATCTAATAATAATCCTTATAGTAACATTTACAATCCAGGTTGGAGGAACCACCCAAATTTTTCATGGAGACGACAAGGCAATCAAGGGAATCAAAGACAACAACCCTCTCAAAACTTCCGAAATTAGCCTTATCCACAAGACAAGAAGCTCCCTATCGAGGAACGCATCCAAGAACTTGTTAAAGGCAATGAAAGCCGAATGGAAGAACTTGCTAAGGCAATCAATGAAGCAAGCAAAGCCGTAGAACAACTTGCGAAGATGATGTCTGAACGGCAACAAGGATATTACCTAGCAACACCGAAATCAATCCTAAGGAGCAGATTCAAGCCATCACACTTCAAGAAAGCAAGGAGTTAGAAGCACCTATCCTAACTCCGGGAAGTAAGGTAGCCGAAGGTATAACAGAGGAAGAACAAGAAAAGCTGAAATCTATAGTCAAGGAGTACAAACCCCGCATACCTTATCCCGCGGCATTACAAACAGACGACTCAGAGGAACAGTTCGGTAAGTTTCTTAAACTTTTAACGAAATTACATATTAACCTACCATTTCTTGAAGCCCTTTTTCTGATGCCGGATGCAAGAAAATTTTTAAGACAGCTCTTGACCAACAAATGCAAAATAGATGAAGAGCACCACGTGGAACTTAACACAACATGCTCAGCAATGCTACAAAATAGACTACCACAGAAGCAAAAAGATCTAGGGAGTTTTACAATTCCACGTTTAATTGGTAGTTTAAATATTGATAATGCGTTAGCTGATTTAGAGGCAAGCATAAATGTTATGCCTTATACATTGTTTAAACGATTAGGTTTAGGGAAACTGAAATAAACCAAGATGAGTATACAATTAGCAGATAAAACTGTTAGAATCCCTAGGGGCATTATATAAGATGTTCTTGTCAAAATTGATAAATTCGCTTTCCCAGTAGACTTTGTTGTTTTAGACAATGATGAGGATAATTCAATTCCTTTAATTTTAGGAAGACCTTTTCTAGCAACTGCCAAGACTAAAATTGATGTTGCCACAGGAGAAATCATACTTTGTGTAGGTGACGATTCAATTAGTATTTAAGCCCTCGATCCAGCCAAGTCACTAAGGAATCAAGGTGAGCAAGAAATTTTTTTGAAAAATCATTTACATTCACCTTCTTTTCAGGAATCTTCAAAAACGGGGATAGTTGAGCTAGATCCTGAGTTCAGTGCTACCCAAGAATTAAACTACGAGGAACAAAGAACCCAAATTGATGATCTAGATGAGTGGAAAACACACTTCAAGGAAAAACTAGGGTTATACACGGAAGACCAGGAAACACAAGCCAATGCAGAACCGGTTCCACACAAAGTAAAACCTGAAGAACCACCCGAAGAGCTTGTAGGGACGTCAAATCACTATAAAATAACAGACCAGTTCCTGTTAGAAAGAGACAAGTCTCACATCACCACAACGAACCTGAAGGTAAAGGGAGAATTTTTTCTAAAGGTACAGAATATCCTCCCACAAGAAATAGTCGAGGTAAGTAATCCAATATTTGACACTTTTACAGTAAACGCTCCTCGACTTCAATTTTGTCATAAAATTGAAAATATAAACATGAGGGAGGATGTTCAAACTTTCAAACCTCCTTAAAATTTTCAAATATGATGGACGTCCAGCTTAAGACTATAAATGAGCGCTTCTCGGGAGGCAACTCGAGTACTAACCTCATTTCTTTTTGTATTCTTTTGTTTTATTTTCTTTATTACTTTTTCATTCCCTTTTCAACTAACCCGAAAGTGCAGAATTCTAGAACACACAGCCTTACACACGGCCGTGTCCATGGCCGTGTGGACTACCAAAACTGCCACACTGACAGAGCAAAGGCCGTGCAGTCAGCCCAACCACCACTCCGACGTCACAGATCCAACCACTCTTGGCACGGGCACCGATAGACAAGGTACGATCGTGGCATAAACTGTGTGAGGCTACTGACTTGCATACCACGGCCAGAACACGCCCATGCTCCAGAACCGTGTGCAAATCCTGAGGTTACAGACTTATTGAGCACGGGTAGGACATGCTCGTGGTAAGGACCGTGCCAACAGAAACACATCACGAGCACGAACGTGGAAGGATCATGCACGGGCAAAGGGTGGTAACACCCTCTACAACACGGTCGTGCGAGGAAGCCGTGTAAGTCGACACGCCCAGGGACCACGGCCGTGGGAGAGCAGAACATTTAGGCATCTATTTAAACCCCTCACCTCTTTCCCTTTCCCCCATCTGATTGTATTACTATTTTCTTTGTTTCCACCCTTCTTCATCTCAGAGTCTCTCCTCACTAAACCTCTTTATCCTTGAGCACGCCAATAACATGACAAAGAAGCGTAAAAAGCCACATCCTGCAAGGGAAAACGATCAACATCAGAGCATGCCGGTAGCTTCTTCCAAACAACGAGCAAAGGATATTTGAGGCCACTTAGTTTTTATTTTTCTTTTCTCTTTCCTTTCATTCTCCTTTTCTTTAACTAACTTCAATTTAATCTATTTTCGTTTATTTTAGTTTCTTAGTTTCAAGTTCGAAAGGCTGCTAGGGAATCACGCCACTTTGGCCTCCTCCACCACATCCCCAACCTTAGCGTTGTTTCCCACCTTGCGAACCGTCCATCAATAAGGACTCTTCAGTCTATTAATCTTTAAATTTAGTTTTGTTTACATTTTTGTTTCCTCTTTCTTTATTTTTCTTTTATTTAATTATTTATTTAGTTTCTTTTTCTTAGATCTTAATAAGTCTTGGCTCCTCCTCAACCCGCTGCCATACCGACGCCTTCACCGCAGCAGGAACCATCCGCCGCAAGCACCATCCGTACCCCAGGGATTGATCTTTACCCTTCTCTTTTGATTTGTCCCGTAAAAATCATTGTCGATCTTTGTACATTGAGGGCAATGTACATCTTAAGTGAGGGGGTAAATAGTTATAGCCAACTTTTTTCATTATTCTCAAATCCCTGAGGGTAAAAACGGAATACAAGTGCCTAACTTTCTTCATTATTCTCAAATCCCTGATTTAATCTTGTTCTTAAAGTAAAATTGTCATATTACTAATTAGGATAAAATTTTTACCGATTTATGATTTTCATTGATATGTTTTTGAATAAGTCATAGTTAATTATACATTGATGATTAGTTTAAGGAATACTAGAGAATCAAGCATGATAAGTCTGTTTTTTAGGCAATAAAATTGTTGCTAGGTTGTTGACCTGAAATTAAATTCTACCTTGAAATTTGAAATTTATAAGGATGAAGTTAAAACACCCATAATTTTCTGTGAGTATTTGAACTCTATAGAGCATACATTCTTTTCTGTGCTCAATCTTTGATTATGAGTGTGTCAACTATGAACTGTTATTCTAGAACTTGCTTCGTTTATACATGTCGAGACCACAGTTATGATTTGATATATAGAGATGATAAAGGCACTTAGGTTTTAACCCACTAACTCCACTAAATAGCTCACCCTAACAAATTAACCCTTAGTGAACCCCTTTGATCCTAACAAACCCTTTTATTGACTTAACTGCTAATATTAACCCCGAGCCTTTGTATTTGTTTACCCTCTTCTTTTGATTAACCCTTAATCAAGTTTTGATTTGATCAAGCTACCAGAAGTTTATTGTTCGAAACTTAGTTTGTTAATAAAAAAAAGAAAAAGAAAAAAAATTAAGTTTTTCAATAGTTTAAAAAAGAGAGCTTACAGAATCAAAAGTATATTTTTGAAAAAGCTCGTATTAGTAAAGTTTATTATTCAGTAGATGAAATTTTTGGGAAATTTTTAGGATAGGTACTTGTCAAGTCAATCTCGATTCTAACCATCTAATTTCAGCCTGCAACCTCACCTTTCACCCTAGCCCCATTACAACCCGATCAAAGTCCTTTTGATTTATTTATCATCTCGTATTACAGTGGTGGAGATTTGATTTTCAAGCAAGCCTATAGGATTAACTTTTCAGGTTCAACTTATGATCGATCTATTTTTAACCCTTAAGAACACTTCCGAGTGATTTGAGTGAATCCTAAGCGAGGATATCAATCCTTGTTGATTTTATATTGAAAAGGTAGCTATTTGAGGGAAGGAAAACACCTATATTTTCGAAGTATAAACTCATGACTTATCTCGTTAGAATCCCTAGGACACTTTGAATTAAATCTTCCATTTATAAATTATCTGTGAATTAGGATAAGACATTGTCAATAAGAATTATAAATTGTGGGAAAAGTTCATTTTAATTGTAAGTTGAGAATTTTGCTTGAGGACAAGCAAAAGCTTGAGTGTAGGGGTATTTGATAAACCGTAAATATAACATATTTTAATCCCACATTTATTATGCTTTTTTTGAAGTTTTAAACCTTGTTTTATATAAAAAGGTGATTTTAATCCTTTCTTTATATGTCTTATACCCACGAAAGCATCCGAGGACGGAAAGAACGCAAAATGGGCCTAAAACGAAGAAAATGGGCCTTTCTACGAAATCGACACGGCCTGGACCAAGGACCACACGGCCGTGTCTCGATGAACACCTAGAGCACAGCCTCACCACCACCGCACACGGCCGTGCCAAAGCAGTAATCCGAACACGGCCAGGTCTCGATTTGCACGGGCTTGTGACATGGCCGTGCCTCTGACGCTGCAAAGGGTAATTTCAGTCAAAAAAGGATACTTCGGGAGAAAGAATCTCATTCCAAGAGCCTATAAATACACCCCAAGTACCACCTTGAATGGGGGGCGAAAGCTAGGCCAATGAGCCAAGCCGAGAAGGTCAGAGTTAGGGAATAACGCGAGGATAGCTAGTTGATTCATCACCAAGAAGCCGGAATTATACTCAAGATGGCGGAATTCTCCCTCAGTCTCGACTGGGAGTTTTAGGATTTTCCCTATGCTTTGTTTTATCTTTTCTCTTGTGATGCTTTACTCTTCTTTTATGAACTAAGCCCCTCAGATACCTAAAGGGGGATAAAACCTAGACGGATTTTTATTATTTGATTTTTAGATCATATGATAAATTACTTGGTTTGTTCTTAATTATGTTTCTTAATCCAAAATCGAATGTGCTTAGGTAGAGGAGGAATAGACCCTGCCTAAGAGCAGATCCAACATAATTAAGCGGAGTTGATCGGGCGCCTAGAGATAGGGTTACGAGATTTTGCCGGATTAGGGTAAAACCTAATATGGGAATCCATCGATCGATTTACTGCTTTTCTAGGGGGTTATTATAAGCACACGAGTGTTCCACTAATTAACCTAGGATTAGACGTTATTCACCTCGAGAGATGGTTTAACATAGGTTAGGGAGTCTCACGGATCAAGCTAAGTAAAAGAAATCATATAATTTAGTGTTAGATAATAAAGTGAAGTCTAGGTGGATTCTTCCCAAGGGTATCATAAAAATCAACTGAGTCTTTTCCAAGTTATCTCCAACCTCGTCTTTTCATCCTTGTTTCTTTAGTCTAGTTGTCGTTACTATAGTTTACAAGCAACCTTTATCTTATTTAGGCTAAATAATAAAAAGTAAGTAAGTATTAGTAATTTTAGTTCCTTTGGGTTCGACATCCGTTCTTGCCTAAACTATACTACTATTCGATAGGTACACTTGCCTTAATACCGTTGTCAGAGTTAGTCTCCAGGTTTGATCGTTCTTTTATAAATATTTAAAACTCTGATTTCACAGCGATCAAGTTTTTGGCGCCGTTGCCGGGGAACTAAAATATTAAGAAAGCTCTATTTTTTTTACTTTGGCCATTATTTTATTTGTAATTTATTTCTTTTGTTTTGTTTTCTTAGGTTAGAATTTTAATTTTTCTAATTTTTTATTTTTATTTTTATTTCTTTCTCTTTTCTAGGTACCTCTAGTTTATGACTAGAAGGAATCCGAGAGGACCTTTGGTATACAATAGTGATATCGAAGCAACCGCTCGTACGAATCGCCAGGAAACCAACCGTGCCCTAGACTACATAGAAAGAGAGGAAGAAAACAGATCCAATCCTACTGAAGGGATGGACGAACACCACCCACCACTATGCGATGTGGGAGATCAAAATGCTCTACGTACAATGTTTGATTATGCAAAACCGCATTTAACAGGAGCAGAATCTAGTATTGTTATGCTTGCTATAACTGCTAACAATTTTGAATTAAAGCCTAACACGATACAAATGATTCAATAGTTTGTTCAATTTGATGGTTTGCGGGGCAAAGATCCAAATATGCATATAGCTAACTTTTTGGAGTTCTGTGATACATTTATAATAAATGGCATTTCTGATGATGCCATTCATCTTCGGTTATTCCCTTTTTCGTTAAGGAATAAAGCCAAACAGTGGTTAAACTCGTTACAACGAGGGTCGATCACTACATGGGATCAAATGATCGAAAAGTTTTTAATGAAATATTTCTCACCAGCCAAAACGGCCAAGTTACGTAATGATATCTCTTGCTTTGTGCAGATGGATTTAGAGACACTATACGATGCATGGGAGAGGTTCAAAGATCTCTTGAGGAGGTGCCCACATCATGGTTTACCCCTGTGGCTACAAGTCCAAACCTTTTACAATGGAGTAAACCCTTCAACGAGGCAACTGATAGATTCAGCCGCTGGTGGAACGCTAAACAACAAAACTCCTAAAGCAGCCTACGAGTTCATTAAGGAGATGCCTTTAAATAGCTATCAATGGCAAGCTTCAAGGACCAAGCCAACAAAATCGGCAGGAGTTTACAACGTTGACACCATGACCATGCTATCAACACGGCTAGAGATGATGAATAAAAAGCTTGATAGTTTGTGTTCTTCACAGATACATCCAGTCATGCAGTGCGATGTTGATGGAACTGTGGCGAATACTGAGTACCCACCCTACCAACCAGGAGCAGAAGATGAATAGATGAACTATATAGGTAATAATTTCTGATCTAATAATAATCCTTATAGTAACACTTACAATCCAGGTTGGAGGAACCACCCAAATTTTTCATGGTGACGACAAGGCAATCAAGAGAATCAAAGACAACAACCCTCCCAAAACTTCCAAAATCAGCCTTATCCACAAGTCAAGAAGCTCCCTATCGAGGAACGCATCCAAGAACTTGTTAAAGGCAATGAAAGCCGAATGGAAGAACTGCTAAGGCAATCAATGAAGCAAGCAAAGCCGTAGAACAACTTGCGAAGATAATGTCTGAACGGCAACAAGGACGTTTACCTAGCAACACCGAAATTAATCCTAAGGAGCAGATTCAAGCCATCACACTTCAAGAAAGCAAGGAGTTAGAAGCACCCATCCTAACTCTGGGAAGTAAGGTAGCCGAAGGTATAACAGAGGAAGAACAAGAAAAGCCAAAATCTATAGTCAAGGAGTACAAACCCCGCATACCTTATCCCACGGCATTACAAACAGACGACTCAGAGGAACAGTTCGGTAAGTTTCTTAAACTTTTAAAGAAATTACATATTAAATTACCACTTCTTGAAGCCCTTTTTCAGATGCCGGATGCAAGAAAATTTTTAAGACAGCTCTTGACCAACAAACGCAAAATAGATGAAGAGCACCATGTGGAACTTAACGCAACATACTCAACAATGCTACAAAATAGACTACCACAGAAGCAAAAAGATCCAGGGAGTTTGACAATTCCATCTTTAATTGGTAGTTTAAATATTGATAATGCGTTAGCTGATTTAGGGGCAAGCATAAATGTTAATGCCTTATATATTGTTTAAACAATTAGGTTTAGGGAAACCGAAATAAGCCAAGATGAGTATAAAATTAGCAGACAAAACTGTTAGAATCCCTAGGGGCATTATAGAAGATGTTCTCGTCAAAATTGATAAATTCATTTTCCCAGTAGACTTTGTTGTTTTAGACAGTGATGAGGATAATTCAATTCCTTTAATTTTAGGAAGACCTTTTCTAGCAACTGCTAAGATTAAAATTGATGTTGCTACAGGAGAACTCATACTTTGTGTAGGTGACGATTCAATTAGTCTTCAAGCCCTCGATCTAGCCAGGTCACTAAAGAATCAAGGTGAGCAAGAAAATTCTTTGGAAAATCATTTAAATTCACCTTCTTTTTAGGAATCTTCACAAACGGGGACAGTTGAGCTAGATCCTCAGTTCAGTGCTACCCAAGAATTAAACTACGAAGAACAAAGAACCCAAATTGATGACCTAGATTAGTGGAAAACACACTTCAAGGAAAAACTAGGGTTATACACGGAAGACCAGGAAACACAAGCCAATGTAGAACCGGTTCCACACAATGTAAAACCAGAGGAACCACCCGAAGAGCTTGTAGGGACGTCAAATCACTATAAAATAAGAGACTAGTTCCTGTTAGAAAAAGACAAGTCCCATGTCACCACAACAAACTTGAAGGTAAAGGGAGAATTTTTTCTAAAGTACACAATATCCTCCCACAAGAAATAGTCGAGGTAAGTAATCCAACATTTGACACTTTTACAATAAATGCTTCTCGACTTCAATTTTGTCATAAAACTAAAAATATAAACATGAGGGAGGATGTTTAAACTTTCAAACCTCCTTAAAATTTTCAAATATGATGGAAGTCTAGCTTAAGACTATAAATGAGCGCTTCTCGGGAGGCAACCCGAGTACTAACCTCATTTCTTTTTGCATTCTTTTGTTTTATTTTCTTTATTACTTTTTCTTTTCCCTTTTCAACTAACCCGAAAGTGCAGAATTCCAGAACACACAACCTTACACACGGTCATGTCCATGGCCGTGTAGACCACAAAAACTGCCACACTGACAGAGCAGAGGTCGTGTAGTCAGCCCAACCGCCACTCTGACGTCACAAATCCAACCACTCTTGGCACGGGCATCGATAGACATGGCACGATCGTGGCATAAACCGTGTGAGGCTACTGACTTACATACCACGGCCAGAACACGCCCATGCTCCAGAACCGTGTGCAAATCCTGAGGTTACCGACTTATCGAGCACGGGTAAGAACGTCCGTGTTAAGGACCGTGCCAACAGAAACACATCACGAGCACAGACATGGAAGGATCATGCACGGGCAAAAGGTGGTAACACCCTCTACAACACGGCCGTGCGAGGAAGCCGTGTAAGTCGACATGCCTAGGGACCACGGCCGTGGGAAAGCAGAACACTTAGGCATCTATTTAAACCCCTCACCTCTTTCCCTTTCCCCCATCTGATTGTATTACTATTTTCTTTGTTTCCACCCTTCTTCATCACAGAGTCTCTCCTCAATCAACCTCTCGATCCTTGAGCACGCCAATAACATGACAAAGAAGCGTAAAAAGCTACATTTCGCAAGGGAAAACGATCAACATGAGAGCATGCCGGCAGCTTCTTCCAAACAACGAGCAAAGGATATTTAAGGCCACTTAGTTTTTATTTTTCTTTTCTCTTTCCTCTCATTCTCATTTTCTTTAACTAACTTCAATTTAATCTATTTTCTTTTATTTTAGTTTCTTAGTTTCATGTTCGAAAGGCTGCTAGGGAATCACGCCACTTCCGCCTCCTCCACCATATCCCTAACCTTAGCGTTGATTCCCACCTTGCGAACCATCCATCAATAAGGACTCTTTAGTTTATTAATCTTTAAATTTAGTTTTGTTTACATTTTTGTTTCCTCTTTCTTTATTTTGCTTTTATTTAATTATTTATTTAGTTTCTTTTTCTTAAATCTTAATAAGTCTTGGCTCTTCCTCAACCCGCTGCCATACCGACGCCTTTACCGCAGCAGGAACCATCTGCTGCAAGCACCATCCGTACCCCAAGGAGTAATCTTTACCCTTCTTTTTTGATTTGTCCCGTAAAAATCATTATCGATCTTTGTACATGGAGGGCAATGTACATCTTAAGTGAGGGGGTAAATAGTTATAGCCAACTTTTTTCATTATTCTCAAATCCCTAAGGGTAAAAACGGAATACAAGTGCCTAACTTTCTTTATTATTCTCAAATCCCTGATTTAACCTTGTTCTTAAAGTAAAATTGTCATATTACTAATTAGGATGAAATTTTTACCGATTTATGATTTTTATTGATATGTTTTTGAATAAGTCATAGTTAATTATACATTGATGATTAGTTTAAGGAATACTAGAGAATCAAGCATGATAAGTCTATTTTTCAGACAATAAAATTGTTGCTAGGTTGTTGACCTGAAATTAAATTCTACCTTGAAATTTAAAATTTATAAGGATGATGTTAAAACACCCATAATTTTCTGTGAGTATTTGAACTCTATAGAGCATACATTCTTTTCTGTGCTCAATCTTTGATTATGAGTGTGTCAACTATGAACTGTTATTCTAGAACTTGCTTCGTTTATACATGTCGAGACTACAGTTACGATTTGATATATAGAGATGATAAAGGCACTTAGGTTTTAACCCACTAACTCCACTAAATAGCTCACCCTAACAAATTAACCCCTAGTGAATCCCTTTGATCCTAACAAACCCTTTTATTGACTTAACTGCTAATTAACCCCGAGCCTTTGTATTTGTTTACCCTCTTCTTTTGATTAACCCTTAATCAAGTTTTGATTTGATCAAGCTACCAAAAGTTTATTGTTCGAAACTTAGTTTGTTAATAAAAAAAAAGAAAAAAAATTAAGTTTTTCAATAGTTTAAAAAAGAGCGCTTACACAATCAAAAGTACATTTCCAAAAAAGCTCGTATTAGTAAAGTTTATTATTCAGTAGATGAAATTTTTGGGAAATTTTTAGGATAGGTACTTGTCAAGTCAATCTCGATTCTAGCCATCTAATTTCAACCTGCAACCTCACGTTTCATCCTAGCCCCATTACAACCCGATCAAAGACCTTTTGATTTATTTATCATCTCGTATTACAATGGTGGAGATTTGATTTTCAAGCAAGCCTATGGGATTAACTTTTCAGGTTCGACTTATGAGCGATCTATTTTTAACCCTTAAGAATACTTCCGAGTGATTCGAGTGAATCCTAAGCGAGGATATCAATCCTTGTTGAGTTTAGATTGAAAAGGTAGCTGTTTAAGGGAAGGAAAACATCTATATTTTCGAAGTATAAACTCATGACTTGTCTCGTTTGAATCCCTAGGACACTTTGAATTAAATCTTCCATGTATAAATTATCTGTTAATTAGGACAAGACATTGTCAATAAGAATTATAAATTGTGGGAAAAGTTCATTTTAATTGTAAGTTGAGAATTTTGCTTGAGGACAAGCAAAAGCTTAAGTGTGGGGGTATTTGATAAACCGTAAATATAACATATTTTAATCCCACATTTATTATGCTTTTTTTGAAGTTTTAAGCCTTACTTTATATAAAAAGGTGCTTTTAATCCTTTTTTTTCATGTCTTATACCCAGGAAAGCACCCGGGGACGGAAAGAACGCAAAACGGGCCTAAAACAAAGAAAATGGGCCTTTCCACGAAATCGACACAGCCTGGACCAAGGATCACACGACCGTGTCTCAACGAACACCTGGAGCACGGCCTCACCACCACCGCACACGGCCGTGCCAAAGCAGAAATCCGAACACGGCCAGGTCTCGATTTGCACGGGTGTGTGACATGGTCGTGCCTCTGACGCTGGAAAGGGTAATTTCAGTCGGAAAAGGATACTTCGGGAGAAAGAATCTCATTCCAAGAGCCTATAAATACACCCTAAGTACCACCTTGAATGGGGGGCGAAAGCTAGGCCAAGGAGCCAAGCCGAGAAGGTCAGAGTTAGGGAAAAACGCAAGGATAGCCAATTGATTCATCACCAAGAAGCCGAAATTATACTCAAGACGGCGGAATTCTCCTTCAATCCCGACAAAGAGTTTTAGGATTTTTCTTATGTTTTGTTTTATCTTTTCTCTTGTGATGTTTTACTTTTCTTTTATGTACTAAACCCCTCAAATACCTGAAGGGGGATGAAACCTAGACGGATTTTTATTATTTGATTTTTAGATTATATGATAAATTGCTTGGTTTGTTCTTAATTATATTTCTTAATCCAAAATCGAATGTGCTTAGGTAGAGGAGGAATAGACCGTGCCTATGAGTAGATCCAACATAATTAAGCGGAGTTGATCGGGCGCCTAGAGATAGGGTTACGAGATTTTGACGGATTAGGGTAAAACCTAATATGGGAATCCATCGATCAATTTACTGCTTTCCTAGGGGGTTATTATAAGCGAACGAGATTTCCACTAATTAACCTAGGATTAGACGTTATTCACCTTGAGAAAGGGTTTAGCATAGGTTAAGAAGTCTCACGGATCAAGCTAAGTAAAAGAAATCATATAATTTAGGGTTAGATAATAAAGTGAAGTTAGGTGGATTCTTCCCAAGGGTATCATAAAAATCAACTGAGTCCTTTCCAAGTTATCTCCAACCTCGTCTTTTCGTCCTTGTTTCTTTAGTCTAGTTGTCGTTACTATAGTTTACAAGCAACATTTATCTTATTTAGGCTAAATAATAAAAAGAAAGTAAGTATTAGTAATTTTAGTTCCTTTGGGTTCGACATCTGGTCTTGCCTAAACTATACTAATGTTCGATAGGTACACTCACCTTAATATCACTGTCAGAGTTAGTCTCCAGGTTTGATCGTTCTTTTATAAATATTTAAAACTCTGATTTCACAGCGATCACCCACAAATTCAGGATGTTACAAATTCATTGAAGAGATGTCACTGAATAGCTATCAGTGGCAAGTCACAAGGACTAAGCCAACAAAAGCAGCTAGTGTTTTCAACCTCGACACAGTAACCATGCTATCAAACCAAGTAGAATTTTTAAATAAAAAGATTGATGGTTTATGTGATTCTTTGAAGGTACATCCAGTCATGTAGTGTGATACGAATGAAGGAGGGATGAGCAATACAGAATATCCACCTTACAACCTGAGCGCTGAGAACAAGCTAGTTCACTATATGGGTAACAATTTTAAATCTCAAAATAACCCTTATAGTAATATTTATAGTCCAGGTTGGAGGAACCACGCCAATTTTTCATGGGGTGGTTAAGGAAATCAGAGACAACAACCCCCTCCAAACTTCCAAGAACAACCCTATCCACAGGAAAAGAAGCCGAACCTTGATGAGATGCTAACAAAATTCATCGCACTGTCAGAAACTCATTTCCAAAGCACCGAGACAACACTTAAAAATCAACAAGCATCAATTCAAGGGATCGAGAACCAATTAGGGCAACTCGCTAAGCTAATCTCTGAAAGACCATAAAGAAGCCTGCTAAGCAACACTGAGACTAACCCAAGGAGCAACTTCAAGCCATAACCGCTCATGATAGTGAAAGGTTAGATGAAACAAAATTTAGGCAAGAGAATGTGGTAGAGGAAGGAAAAGTTGAGGTAAACCATGTAAGAAAAAACCGGTAATTAAAAAGTACCAATCTCGTATAACCTTACCTTGATGCAATGAAGAAGGATAACACAGACGAACAATTCGATAAGTTCCTTAAACTCCTAAAGAAATTACATATTAACTTACCGTTTCTTGAAGCTCTTTCGCAGATGCCAGATTCAAGGAAAGTTTTAAAAGAGCTTTTAACAAACAAGCGGAAGTTAGACGAGGAATCGCATGTGTAACTAAACGCAGTGTGCTCAGTAATGTTGCAAAATAAACTACCACAAAAATTAAAAGATCCAGGGAGTTTTACAATTCCATGCTTAATTGGTAGTTTATCTGTTGATAATGCTTTAGCTGATTTAGGGGCAAGCATCAATGTTATGCCTTATAAATGTTTAAACAACTAGGTCTAGGGGAACCCAAACAAACTAGGATGAGCATTCAATTAGCTGATAAAACTATTAGAATTCCTATGGGTATAATTGAAGATGTTCTTGTGAAAATTGATAAATTCGTATTCCCAGTAGACTTAGACATGGATAAGGACAATAGTATCCCATTAATTTTAGGAAGTCCCTTTTTAGCAACCGCCAAGACTAAAATTGATGTCAGTGCAGGTGAACTCATGTAACAGCCCAATTTTGACCCTAATTGGAAAATTGGTTTCGAGACCACAAATTCGAGTCCAAAAAATAATTTAAAATTATTTTTCATATTTATTATGTGTGACTTTGCTTGTGTTAAATTTTCGTGTTTTAATTTCGTCGTTTAAGTGTCCGATTAAATAAAAGGACTTAATTGCATAAAATGTGAAATTTGCTAATTAATGTGTAAGTGCTAATTTGTTAATGGCTTTTTAATATTAGGTTTTTAAAGGGAAAATAACCCATTTTATAAGTAGTGGACGACATTAAGTGAATATATATGTTTTTATATGTTAAATTGGTAAGTTAAAAATTTATATTAATAAATGATATAATATAAAGTATATATATAATAAAACAAACATTAAAAAAGGCCATGTTCATCTTTTAATGGCTTTTGACCGAAACCAAAGAAAAGGAAAAGAAAGAAATATAAGCTAGGGTATTCGACCTTCTGTTCTTCAAATTAAGGTATGTTAATTGCTCGGTTTTTGATAATTTTTACGTTTTTGAGATCGTTGCTTAGTAATCTACAAAGCCCATGCCCTAATTTCTAAAATTGGTGATGTTTTTAAAATGTGCCATTGTTGAATACTTATGTATTTTGATGTTTCTTGATAAATTATTGATGGTTGTTTATAGATATACAAGTTTTATAAAGTGATATTTGACAAAATTAAATATTTGGGATTAAATTGAAAAAAAAAATAGAATTTTTGTAGCTAGAAATGTGAATAAAATAAAAATATGGGATGTTTTGATGCTATAGAAAATTCGGTTATGAAAGGGTATAGGAAAATTTTGTGTAATTTTGCATATTTATGTATTATGGACTAATGTGTTAAAATGTGATAGTATAAGGGTTATTTTATAAATAGGTCACATTACATGTTTATGGATTAAATTGAATGTGTTGGTGATTAAATGGGTTGAATTTGAATTAATATAGATCAAGAGAAACAATTATCGGAATTAGATCGAGGAAAACGGAAAGTAGTTGAATAGTCGACGGATTACGAGGTAAGTTCGTATAGCTAAAAATCGAACTGTTAGATATGTGTAATTATTTAAATTGAATATATATATGTATGTGTAATGAATAATTTACTAGAATTTTCGGCTCTATGAATATGTTGCTGCCACCGAATTATATGATTAATTGATACAAAAATTATATTTAAATAAACTTTTATTAGGGGTTAAATTTAAATATTAATTAAATTGGATTTAATTGTAAAATAAGGGAAATTTTGGGGTATTTATTTGGAAAATAAACCTTAAAATTTGAAATTTTTGGAGGGAAAGGATTAAATGGTAAAACAAGGGAAATGTGAGTGTTGCCATTAGGCAAATTTCCCAATTTTTAAATTTTTGGTGGGTTGTTTCTGTTTTAAAAACAATGCATCTATCCTACTTTTCAGACCATTTACATCATATTAGAGAGCTATAAAATTTTTTTCTTTTGCATGATTTTAAATATCTATCATCAGAGAATAGATCCAAACAACTTTCATCTCAAAATACTCTCTATTTTCACCCAAAATTATTCTCAAAAGTAGCCAAAAATATTCTGAAATTTTTCAAGATTCTTGAATCAGCATTTTCAATCAAAGGATTTATAACGAATCAAAGGTAATTATCATTTTTAAACTTATTTTTATGATGATTAGAAACATTTTTACATATATTTGAGAGTCAATTACATGATTTTTTTTTATCAATGTCATCTTCAAAAGCTTAAGGTGTTTTAATGGTGGATCTTAAATTTTGAGAGGAAATTCACAAATCAATGGATGTTCTAGCTCAAAAGGGATCTATTAGAAGGTTTTTGGTTTTGTTTATCAAAATTAAACAGGATTTGTGAGGCAATTTGAAGAAATCTGAATTTCATCATCTTTTTGAATTAATTTTTTGGATTTTTGTGAAGTTGATTTAAATGTGAAATTGGTGATTAGTTTATGTGTATTTGGTTTAGTATTGATGTTTGGAAGTGATTAGGAGGGATGGAGAGGTCGATTTTGTGAGGAATCAAGTTTTTGACTTGATGTTACAAATCCGATAAGGTACCTTCGTGAGTGAAATTTGATTAGTATAGTTAATTAAATTTTATGTTTAATATAGCTTTCGAAAGGTGGTAATGCCTGCTTTGTCTCTGTTATAGCTCCGAATCTTGAAGAGGGCCGAGACAACCGAAATTGAAGCTCGTAATTGCCTAGTTGATCACTTGTTGTGGTAGAAAAAAATTGTGTGGTGAGTGTTTCTAAGGGTAGTTTTGTAAATTGACCTTCAATTATGTTTAATTAGTACCTTAATTATTGATTAAAGTAAATTAATTATGGATAAATGGTTGATTTTGCAAAATTGGTATTAAATGTGCAAAAAAATTGAATTTGTATTGAAAAAAAAATGGTAAGTGAATTTTTAGGTGTTGTGCTATTTAATTAAATTAATTTTAAGGATGATTTTAGGCATGTGTACTGAAAATTTTTTTATCATGATATGTTGATGTTTCATTTGGTAATTAATTATGGAAAATTAGCAAATGAATTGCTTGATTTAATTGGATACAAAATGCTATGTTACATGTTACACATAAGCATCTTGTCACATTAAACAGAGCACAATAATGATCGTTGTATATGCTATGTTTGATTGAATATATTGGAAACCTGCATGGTGGATCCATTGGATATAGTTGGCCTGCCATAGGTTTTGTTAATACTCACCATATTCATATGTTATTTATGAGCAATGAGGCTCTACGTGGACTGATTTGTTGTAGTAGATAAGGGAGTGTTGAGCATAAGTCTCCACTCAATGGGTTATTTGAGGCGCTATAAGGGAGCGCATGCTTTGAACCACTCAGCTCGGTGGACTGTATTTGATATTTGTGTGAAACACCCCACACCCGGCCCACGAGCCTGAACCGGATCTGGTATGTTCCTTAAGAAAATCGGTTTCAAAATTCTTTGTTACTTAGAGAAAATTTGTGTATTTTGAGAAAATATTGGTTTGGGTTGGGCTTAGATTGAAAGCCCACTTGTCTTACTCAGAAATCTTTTAATTAGGGTGACAAAATAATTTAGGGTTTTAAATAATTAATTCTACTAGGACTTTAAATCAAAAAAATAGTTCGTAACATAGTAAATAAAAATTTAAACAGAAATAAAGAAATTTAACCTGGGCCTTGTGGCCTTATTACATCAAATAAAACCCAATAATAAAATTCAAAGTACTTAAAAAAAATATAATGTCCAAATGAAGTAAAATAATCCTTGCTGAGCATAGCCACCACTAAGCTCCTTCCTACTAGGTCCATTCTTTGTGCATCACCAAAAAATAGTCCCACAATGGGGTGAGTCAACAGACTCAATGTGCACACAATACTAACATTCAACAAATCGCATACAAGTTCATATCAGTTCATATTCATATACAATTAAATGATGCAACCCAAACCCAAGCCTATTTATCCATCCGCTACACACCACCCGTACTCGCCAATCACACCGTGGGGACTACTAAGTCAACCCTCCATCCGCTACACACCATCGGCGCGCCATCTGCGATCGGCGTGCTCATCGCCCATATAATTTGTGTCATTAGACACCATATTCGATAATGTAACCGGTTACCAAATTCGAGATGATGTAACCGGTTACCATATTCATATTATGTGACCGTAGTCACCGTATTCCGCTGGTGAGACCGAACTCAACACCTTCTTCCCTTTCACATATAGCCCAAAATGCCCCAAATATTATTATATCATGCATAACATACTTATTTCTCATTCATGTTACTATTCACATGTTCAAAATATATCATATTCGTAATCCTATCAGAAGTAGGAAACGTACCTGGGTACTCTTTACCACATTTGTGGTACTTAGCCACATTCTCATTCTTATGCATATTCATATATTAAAATAATTATTGCCAAAATATATTGAAAGTTAGTGTGAGTACACACCTGATTTGCTTAATAGGTTCCTTGATATCCCGAAGAAATCGATCTGTTGCTTTAGATCTCAATCCCTATATTCGGCCAAATTATTTAAACACATAAATAAACCTTTTTGACCTTAAAATCAAATCCTAGTAGGATTTGTATTTCTAAAGAATAAACCTTGGCCGATTGGATCTATGGACTTACCTTAAAATTTCCAAATCCCAAATGTAATCCTTGCCTTGTATGTCTGTCGAAATTCCTATAGTTTCATGTTAGACTTAAATCTCACATATAATCCATAACTTTGACCAAATATGTGTAGATCTTACCTTAGATTCTTGAATCCCGAATGATCTCTTCCTTGTAGTTGATAGCACTAGAAATCCCAAACACTTCTTATAGTTTCGCCACAAAAATAATAACATTAGCCTCTATGTTTGACTTAAAGAGGAGAATAATCGATAACCACAAGATTCTTATCTTTTGAATTCGATGAGATCTTTCCCGACACTACTTGTAGATTCGGCTTTGGCAAAATTTGACTTTTGATGCTATGAAGAATTTGGCTAGGTTGGATTGTGTTTTATTTTTTGATTTTTGAAAAAGAAGAAAAGAAAAAGAGAGAGGAGGCTAGGGAATTCGGCTAGACAAAAGAAAAGAGAAGAGAACCCTAAAAATTTCGGCAGAGATGAGGAGGAAGCAAAAATTGATGAGTAGCCCTCCTGTCTTCCTTTTATAGCCGAAAATTATCAGCTAGGAGTCCCTTACTTGGCCACCACTCCTCTATCTCGATAGCTTTATCTTTTATTTATCATAAATAAAAGAGTTTAATCCATTATTTAACTCCTCTGAATAATCCTAAAAAAAATCCTCTATTATCTTCATAAATTGCCGAATTTTAAAGGGATTTAAACTCCCTTTTTTTCTAGAAGCCTTGCACTCTTAGCCTTCTGGAAGCAAAAATAAAACTTCATTTATTTGCTTCCCTTGTGACTCGAACCCAGGCCCATGCCTCTTGCACATGGTGCCATTTCCATAGGCCCTAAGTGGCACCTTCAGGCCACTTTTCCAAGCCTATTTGTGTGTCAAATTTCACCAACTTTTTCTTTTAGGGCCTCCTTGCCCTAATTTCCTATTTTAAACTTTAAAATTTGACATTTCTGCATCATTTCTAAGTTTCCTAAAATTTTCGATCGGCTCTGTTTACTTGCCATTTACTTACATTTCCAAGTTTCCTAAAATGTATACTTTCCATTTTTGAACCATTTCCTTACATTTCTGGGTTTCCTAAAATGTTCATGTCCTAATGCATTTCCAGGTTTCCAAAAATGTTTAGGTTTCCAAAAATGTTCAGGTTTCCAAAAATGTTCATTTCCATTTCCATGCATTTTTATACATTTCTGAGTTTCCAAAAATATCAAAAATTTATTCATAATGCTTAAGACTTGTCATTTCATACAATTAATCCGAAAATGCATAGGCCCTTTCCAAGATGTTACAGTTCTACCCCCCTTAAACAAAATTTCGTCCTCGAAATTTCCTAACTAAACAACTGAGGGTATTGCTGTCGCATTGTCTCTTCTGACTCCCACGAAGCTTCTTCCGATCCATGGTTGCACCATAACACCTTGACTAGAGGTACTGACTTCCTCCGTAGTAATTTCACATCACGTTCCAAGATTCGAATCGGCTCTTTCTCGTAGGATAGGTCTGGCCTTAGCTCCACTTCCTCGATTGGTACCACATGAGATGGATCTGATCAGTAGCGACGTAACATGGACACATGGAAAACATCATGCATCTGCTGCAACTCTGGTGGCAACTCTAATTGGTATGCCACTGGCCCAACTCGCTTCAGTACTCGATAAGGCCCCATAAACCTTGGGCTTAACTTCCCTTTTCGACCGAACCTCATTACCTTCTTCCAAGGTGAGACTTTCAGGAATACTTGATCTCCTACTTCAAACTCGATCTCCTTCCGCTTAAGGTCTGCGTACGACTTCTGCCTATCAGAGGCTTCCTTCAGCCGTGCCCGAATTAACTCAACTTTCTCTTCAGTTTCTGCCACTAACTCCAGCCCCAAAACTCGACGTTCTCCTAACTCAGTCCAACAAGTAGGAGTTCTACACTTTCGACCATACAATGCTTCGTATGGTGCCATCCGAATGCTTGCCTAATAGCTGTTGTTGTAGGCGAACTCAGCTAGAGGCAAGTAATCTTCCCAACTTCCTCGGAAATCCATCACACAGCCTCTCAGCATATCCTCCAACACTTGTATAACTTGTTTAGACTGCCCGTCTGATTGTGGATGAAAAGCCGTAGTGAAGTCTAACTTAGTGCCTAAAGCTTGATGAAGTGCCTTCCAAAACCGAGACGTAAACTTTGGGTCTCTGTCGAAGATGATCGATACTGGTACTCCATGTAACCTTACGATCTCCGCCACATATAACTTTGCTAATTTCTGGAGAGAATAGTCAACCTTCACCGAAATAAAGTGCGCGAACTTGGTCAAACAGTCCACTACCACCCATACCAAGTCCTTCTTAGTAGGCGTAAGGGGAAGCCCACTAACGAAGTCCATGGTAATTCTTTCCCACTTCCATTGGGGAACTTCGATTGGTTGAAGCAATCCTGATGGGACTTGGTGTTCAGCCTTAACTTGCTGACACGTCAAACATTTCCCCACAAATTCAGTCACCTCTTATTTTAGATCAGACCACCAAAATTGTTCCCTTAGATCTCTATACAACTTGATGCCTCCGGGATGCATAGCATAAGGGCTACCATGCGCTTCCCGAAGAATCTTTTGTCTCAACTCCTTATCCTTCGGCATACAGACCTTTCCCTTGTAGCACAATACTTCTTCATCATTGACGCCATAGTCCTTTAATCCTCCTTGCTGTACTTGCTGTAACTTAGTACTTAAGTCCTTATCAGCCAACTGTCCCTCTTTCACCTCCTTTAGCCATGTGGGCTTGACTTGTAACTCTGCCAACAGGCTTCCATCATCATACAGACTCAAGTGAGCGAACAAAGCCCTTAGATCCGACACAACCTTTCGACTTAGGGCATCTGCTACCACATTCGCCTTGCCCGGGTGGTACTCTATCGAACAATCATAATCCTTCAACAACTCCACCCACCTTCGTTGCCTCAAGTTCAACTCCTTCTGAGTCAACAAGTACTTAAGGCTCTTGTGGTCTGTGTAGATTACTGACCTTTCTCCATAAAGGTAGTGCCTCCAAACCTTAAGGGCAAAAACCACTGCTGCTAGTTCCAAGTCATGAGTTGGGTAGTTAACCTCATGAGGCCTTAACTGCCGAGACGCGTAAGCGACCACTTTTCCATCTTGCATTAGCACATAGCCTAACCCCGTATGTGAAGCGTCATAGTACACCACAAAATCCTTACTCGCCTCCAACACTTAACACTGTAGCTTAGTCAAGACTCTCTTAAGCTTTTCAAAGCTCTCCTGTTGCTTATCCGTCCATACAAAGGGTACTTCCTTCCTTAGCAACTTTGTCAAAGGCGCGGCTATTGACGAGAACCCTTCCACGAACCTTCTGTAATAGCCCGCCAATCCTAAGAAACTTCAGATTTCAGCCACAGACCTAGGTGGTTTCCAATCCAACACTGCTTCGATCTTCCTAGGATCCACTCTTATTCCTTCTGTGGATACCATATGACCTAAGAATGCCACCTCCTTAAGCCAAAATTCACACTTGCTGAATTTGGCATAGAGCTTTTTCTCCCTTAACACTTCCAACACATCTCGGAGATGCTCATCATGCTCCTCCTCCGACTTCGAGTACACCAAAATATCGTCGATGAACACAACGATGAACTTATCCAGGTAGGGTTGGAAAACCCGATTCATCATGTCCATGAACGCGGCTAGAGCGTTCGTCAACCCAAACGGCATCACTACAAACTCAAAGTGGCCATATCTTGTCCTAAAAGCGGTCTTATGGATATCAGCCTCCTTCACCTTCAACTGATGATATCCCGACCTTAAGTCGATCTTTGAAAATACTGCGGCCCCCTTCAGCTGATCGAACAAGTCATCGATCCTTGGCAAAGGATACTTATTCTTAATGGTTAGCTTATTCAACTGACGGTAGTCTATGCACATACGCATAGTTCTGTCCTTCTTCTTCACAAATAGGACCGGTGCTCCCCACGGAGACACACTGGGTCGGATGAACCCACAATCCAACAGTTCTTGGATTTGAGCCTTGAGCTCCACTAACTCCTTTGGCGCCATTCGGTATGAAGCGATTGACACAGGAGCTGTTCCTGGTAGCAAATCTATCCCAAATTCCACCTCCCTATCTGGGGGTATTCCTGGTAATTCCTCTGGAAATACATCCACGAAGTCCCTTACCGTCCTAACTCCATGAACACCCTCATCTTTTCCTCCTTTCTCCGATCATTACTACCACTTTATCCTCCGGGGTTCTTAGTTCCATCCATTTAGCCGCACAATCCAACACGGCTCGATGCTCTACTAGCCAATCCATTCCAAGTATAAGCTCAAACTCTCCGAAGGGTAACTCCATTAAGTCAGCCCAAAAATTCACTCCCTGAATCTCTAGAGGTACATTCCGAAAGATCTTATCTATCATCACAGTTTGGCCTAATGGGCTTACTACAGTCATCTGCCTATCAGAAAGTTCTGAGTCTAGGCCTAGTGTTTCCACTACACTACATGCAACATAGGAATGGGCCGAGCCCATATCAATCAGAGCAAAATAGGGTTTGTCAGAAATAAAGAATGTACCGGTTATTACATCCGGTGCGTCACCATCTTCCCTTCGGCGAACCGCATAAACCAAACCCGTTGCCTTATTCGCATTAGCGGCACTCTCGACCACTGTGCTCCACGGCCTCTGCCAAGACCATTACCTCATTGGCGAACCACGACCCGTTGAGGTCATGCTGTCGCCTCTACCACCGGCTGACTAACATTCCGAGCTGCCGGTCGGCTCTCATCAGTTGCTTAGGACAATCCTAAAGCATATGGTCCTTGGACCCACACTTGAAGCATCCTCCGTCTTTCTCCAACATTCTCCCAAGTGCCTCTTTCCACACGGTGGTCACAAGGGCGTCACCGCCGGCCGTGCACGCCTTGTTGATTCTGCGTGGCCCGTCGACTCTGTGGCCTCTTATGACCCTTTTTCCGGATGGCCCAAAACCTCTTTTGGGCTTATTCCTATCCACAACCCGCTTGGTAGCATCCTTAATTCCCTCGGCCACCTTGGCCGCTTTCCACCAAAGCGAGAATTCCGCTCTCCCCGATGCGGTGCTATCAACGATCTCGGATCGTCCCTCGATCAGTCCTCAAAATGGACACACAGCGTTCATGCTCGATTGTCACTACCCTCGAGCATAGCGGCTCAACCTCGAAATTCCACCTCATATTCTCGCGACGGACTTACTCCCTTGCACCAACCCCGAAAAGCCTTTCTTTGTTCATCCGTATACCTGGTTCCCACATATTTCTTTTGATACGCTTCCTTAACGTACTCCCAGGTCAGATCCTTAGCCGTGGCACCATCTCGCACAGTTAACCACCATTGATACGCTTCATCGCGTAACAGCGCCACCATCCCCTTTAACTTCTCCTCAGAGGTCAAGTCGAGCTCATCCATGATGCGTTCCATCGCTTCCAACCAAGATTTCACCAGATCTTTGGGTGCCACTCCGACACTCCACGAAACATCTCGGCTCCATTAGCTTGGAGCCGTTCAAGCACAGATTTCTGGGTTCCCAAATTTCCACCCGCACCAGCCACCAATTCCAAAACTCGCAAAGACACGACCGCGACACAAAGATCTTCCCCGTCTCGAGCTTGCTCGCTTTCGACCCACACCAGGGGGGTGGTGGTGGCGGTGGTATCTCATTGTCAAAACCCTAACCCGATCTAACGGGTTCGACGACACACGATCCTCCTTCCTCTACCTCGTCCACGGCGACCACGTCCTCTAGAACTCATTTCCTAGCGTCGAGATCTGATTAAGGAATTTTATGGATTAGCCATTGTTCCACTTATTTACCCGCGAAGGAGTTTTATGAAAAGGGATTTAAGAGTGATTCTTTCGTATGCATACAAGCACACAGTCTTTTATTCATTCATCCATCCATCAAACAATTATGAACTTTCGTTCATTCAGAGAAACGTCGTAATTTTCATCGTTGTTGTTTTTCCACTACCTAGGGGTATTTTCGTAATTTTGTCATACAGGGGCATTTTCGTAATTCTTCAAAAGGAAAAACGTCCCTTGGTTTTTTTGTCGAAAAGAATTTTGAGAATTCAAAGTCTCGGGGTAATTTGGAGAAATTTCAAAATCTGGGGGTATTCCGGTAATTTTCGACCTCAGGGGTATTTTGGTAAATTTTCACAGATCAAGGTAAATTTGTAAAATTTAGTAAATCAGGGATATTTCAAAAGTTGTAAAACTTTGTGGGTTCTTTTTTAAAGTTGCTCTTTTCAAATGGTGATGTTTACAAAGATTTCGAAAACCGGGGTCATTTTGGTCATTTTGTAAGTCAGGGGCAATTTTGTAAAATTTTCCAGAATCAAGGTATTTTTTTGATGGTTCGCAAATTAGGGTTTTTGAATGTTTATAAAATAATGAAATTTTGGCAAAATCGTTGAGAAGTTTGACAATTTGTGAATCAAGGGCATTTTGGTAATTTTAGCACTAGGGGTATTTTTGTAATTTTTGAAAATCAAAATTTTTTTTTTCGGAAGATCTTGTAAAGATAGTTTGCACAAATCAAAAGAGTGATTTTAAAGGTTTTAAAACAAGGGTTTTGTTGTTTTTTTTCCTTTTTTTTTTTAAAAAAACATGGCTAGTTCCTTTTGGGGTTTTAGTCATTATGTTTAGCCTATGACCGAGCCCTCTTTGGTCAGGGTGAACCAAAGCTACGCACCAGGTAGGATTCGAATGGAGATGAGGTGAGTCACGCGGACTGCTTAAATACCAAGCTCCCATCGAAACCATTCCTAGACATGCGCACAGAGGTTGCCACACCACTGAGCCCTCTGAGTTAGGGTGAACCGAAGCTATGCACCAGGTAGGATTCCTGCGAAGAGGAGGTGAGTCACTAGGACTGCTTAAATACCAAGCTCTTCCGGATCCAATCCTAGACATGCGTACAGGGGTTGCCACACCCTAATCTCAGTGACTTAGCCATAGGCTTGTTAAGTTCATTAAGTCTTATGGGTTCTGTGTTTGAGTAATCTAGCCCTAGGGTTCAAATTCCTATCATTCTATTCTACGTTCCATGCCTTTCCTACCCTTCTAAGGTTCATAATATAGTTCACATAATCACCCAAAAGAGTTAGGGGTACTTACAGTGGATCATGGTCTGAGACTTAGGTGCCATGCCGAACACACGCTTTATTTCAAAGAAAATCATTTGGGCTCGAATTAAAAACATTTTGGGCCTTAGCCCACAGGCCGAGAGTTTAAAATTGGGCTCTGATACCAAACTGAAACACCCCACACCCGGCCCACGAGCCTGAACCGGATCTGGTATGTTCCTTAAGAAAATCGGTTTCAAAATTCTTTGTTACTTAGAGAAAATTTGTGTATTTTGAGAAAATATTGGTTTGGGTTGGGCTTAGATTGAAAGCCCACTTGTCTTACTCAGAAATCTTTTAATTAGGGTGACAAAATAATTTAGGGTTTTAAATAATTAATTCTACTAGGACTTTAAATCAAAAAAATAGTTCGTAACATAGTAAATAAAAATTTAAATAGAAATAAAGAAATTTAACTTGGGCCTTATGGCCTTATTACATCAAATAAAACCCAATAATAAAATTCAAAGTACTTAAAAAAAATATAATGTCCAAATGAAGTAAAATAATCCTTGTTGAGCATGGCCACCACTAAGCTCCTTCCGGCCCGGTCCATTGCTGTGCATCACCTGAAAAATAGTCCCACAATGGGGTGAGTCAACAGACTCAATGTGCACACAATACTAACATTCAACAAATCAGGCATACAAGTTCATATCAGGTTCATATTCATATACAATTAAATGATGCAACCCAAACTCAAGCCTATTTATCCATCCGCTACACACCACCCGTACCTGCCAATCACACCGTGGGGACTACTAAGTCAACCCTCCATCCGCTACACACCATCGAAGGCTGTCGCTGCAGTTGACGTGCTCATCGCCCATATAATTTGTGTCATTAGACACCATATTCAGATAATGTAACCGAAGTTACCAAATTTAGATGATGTAATCGAAGTTACCATATTCATATTATGTGACCGTAGTCACCATATTCCGTTCGTGAGACCGAACTCAACACCTTCTTCCCCTTTCACATATAGCCCAAAATGCCCCAAATATTATTATATCATGCATAACATACTTATTTCTCGTTCATGTTACTATTCACATGTTCAAAATATATCATATTCGTAATCCTATCAGAAGTAGGAAACGTACCTGGGTACTCTTTACCACATTTGTGGTACTTAGCCACATTCTCATTCTTATGCATATTCATATATTAAAATAATTATTGCCATAATATATTGAAAGTTAGTGTGAGTACACACCTGATTTGCTTAATAGGTTCCTTGATATCCCGAAGAAATCGATCTGTTGCTTTAGATCTCAATCCCTATATTCGGCCAAATTATTTAAACACATAAATAAACCTTTTTGACCTTAAAACCAAATCCTAGTAGGATTTGTATTTCTAAAGAATAAACCTTGGCCGATTGGATCTATGGACTTACCTTAAAATTTCCAAATCCCGAATGTAATCCTTGCCTTGTATGTCTATCGAAATTCCTATAGTTTCATGTTAGACTTAAATCTCACATATAATCCATAACTTTGACCAAATATGTGTAGATCTTACCTTAGATTCTTGAATCCCGAATGATCTCTTCCTTGTAGTTGATAGCACTAGAAATCCCAAACACTCCTTATAGTTTCTCGCCACAAAAATAATAACATTAGCCTCTATGTTTGACTTAAAAGGATAATAATTGATAACCACAAGATTCTTACCTTTTGAATTAACGATCTTTCCCGACACTCTTGAGAGATTCGGCTTTGGCACTTTGGCTTTTGATGCTATGAAGAATTCGGCTAGGTTGGATTGTGTTTTTTTTTTTTGAAAAGAAGAAAAGAAAAAGAGAGAGGAGGCTAGGGAATTCGGCTAGACAAAAGAAAAGAGAAGAGAACCCTAAAAATTTCGGCGAGATGATGAGGAGGAAGCAAAATTGATGAGTAGCCCTCCGCCTTCCTTTTATAGCCAAAATTATCACCTAGGGAGTCCCTTACTTGGCCACCACTCCTCTATCTCGATAGCTTTATCTTTTATTTATCATAAATAAAAGAGTTTAATCCATTATTAAACTCCTCTGAATAATCCTAAAAAAATCCTCTATTATCTTCATAAATTGCCGAATTTTAAAGGGATTTAAACTCCCCTTTTTTCTAGAAGCCTTGCCGTCCACTCTTAGCCTTCTGGAAGCAAAAATAAAACTTCATTTATTTGCTTCCCTTGTGACTCGAACCCAGGCCCATGCCTCTTGCACATGGCGCCATTTCCATAGGCCCTAAGTGGCACATTCAGGCCACTTTTCCAAGCCTGTTTGTGTGTCAAATTTCACCAACTTTTTCTTTTAGGGCCTCCTTGCCCTAATTTCCTATTTTAAATTTTAAAATTTGACATTTCTGCATCATTTCTAAGTTTCCTAAAATTTTCGATCGGCTCTGTTTACTTGCCATTTTCTTACATTTCCAAGTTTCCTAAAATGTATACTTTCCATTTTTGAACCATTTCCATTTTCATTTCTTAGTTTCCAAAAATGTGTACTTTCCATTTTTGAACCATTTCCTTACATTTCTGGGTTTCCTAAAATGTTCATGTCCTAATGCATTTTCAGGTTTTCAAAAATGTTTAGGTTTCCAAAAATGTTCAGGTTTCCAAAAATGTTCATTTCCATTTCCATGCATTTTTATACATTGCTAAGTTTCCAAAAATATCAAAAATTTATTCATAATGCTTAAGACTTGTCATTTCATACAATTAAACCGAAAATGCATAGGCCCTTTCCAGGATGTTACATTGTGGGAGTTCGAAGATCCGTTTATTCGATGTATGATCACTCAATTAAGCCATGAGAAATGAATGTTAATATATTTTTGTGTGATTATTGTTATAACAATTGAAGATTGAAAGCCATGAATAGTTAATTTTTGGTATTAGAAATGTTTATGAAAATTAAATTGACATGTTTAATTATTTTGGCTGACATTTGGTGACTGATTGGTTGTAAATTAAGCATGAATTGGATGTTAATTTACTTGTTGTTTTTATTAACATTCACTGAGCTTTTTAAAGCTCACACCCTCACATTCACACAGATATTCATTGGGATTGAGGAGCTAAGGAGCCGATTATCAATAGTTCCAAGAGATTTAGGCTTTGTAACAGCCCAATTTTGACCTAATCGAAACGATAGTTTTAGGACCACGAATCTGAGTCAGAAAAATATTTTTAATATTATTTTCTATGCTCATTATGTGTGAATTGGTGTGTGTGAAAATTTCGTATTAAAATTTGATCGATTTAGTGTTTAATTGTGAAAAACAGGCTTAATCGCATAAAAAGAAAATTTGGCTGATAAATGTGTAAGTACTAAATTGATAATGACTTTATAAATTGGGGGTTTAAAATAGCAAATTGACCGTAAAAATGGAGTTAGTGCTGTGTAATATCTTGGATTTAGGGGTTATGCATTTTAACTTAAATGTATGTGGTAGCATGCCTATATGTGGTTTGAATGTGTTTTGGGGGTTTCAGGAACCCTAGAATGTAGGTGAATGCCTTAGAAAAATATTGGATTTTAAAGTCTTAAAGGGGAGCTAGGCAAGTTAGGCCTTAAGAAAAATTGTATGTGGAGTTAGACTCAAGTACTGGGCTAGTAAAGTGGCAAGGGAGGCGCCACTTAGAGCTCAGGGGAGTGACGCCTCAGGGAGTGTGCAGGGCCTAAGTTTGAGCAGCAAGGGAAGCATTTGGAGCTTTTATTTTGCAGCAAGGAGGAGCAGTGGTGGACGGCACTGGGACACTAAGTGGATGAGCATTTGATTCAGTCAAATGCATTTGAAATTCGGCTAGGAGAGAAAGATAAGGGTTGACTCATTCAAATATTTTTGAATGAGGGGAGAAGAGGAAAACTAGGAGAAAAATGTGGGATTTGAGAAGAAGGTGAGAGTTGGCCGGCCAAGGGACTTCTTTGATGGCCATTTCAGTCATGTAGGTAGAGGGGAGTAGCCGTAATTTGCTTAAGGGGTTTTTGTGCTTTTCGTTTGCCGAAATTCAGCCCCTTCTCTTCTAAGTTCTCACTCTTTTCTTTCCATACACGAACCACACCGAAGACGCCTATCTTCCTCACTTGTTCACCTTGGCCGAAACTTCAAAAGACCATTAAGGTCACTTTCTTCTCCATTTTTCTTCTTCACTTCACTCATCCTTAGACCGAAATCTCTCTCACAATTCTCTAAGCCGAATCTTAACTTGAACCTCACCATTCGTTCTTCCTCTTCCTCACCAAAGTCAAACCACTCCATCATTCACTTCTTCTTCTCATAGTTCTTTCAAAAGTCGAATCCCCTATCTTGTGGCCATAGCCGATTGCATCTCTATCCCTGCCGATTTATACACTAGACCAAAAGCCTATCATCTTTCTCATCTGAACCGATTTCTCTACTTCAGGTTCTTCTTGCCGATTTCTTGGAGTTTATTGACCATTTGCGTTTTGGTCATTACTTTTTCAGTAAGAATCTCTTCTAGGTTGATTTCTTTTCCTTTTTCTTTTTTTGACTGTTGAAAAGCAAAACTCTAATCCCTCCTATTCTCTTTGGCCAAAACCTTGAAGGGGGATTTTGGGATTCATTTGTAGCCATCGGTTGAAAGGGAAATTGTCAGGATTTTGATACTCGAGGTAAGGATATTGACATTCGGCCAAGGGCCATTCTCTTTAGTGTTAGTCGATTTCTTATCAAGTGTTATGTAGGTACTCAATCAATTCTCGAAGTGAAAGCCAGAAGCTTTAGTATTCTGTCGATCGAGGTAAGCCTTGTTTGTTTAAGATCTATGTTTTTAGATTACTACACTCAACCGTTTTCTCTGATTAAGTTAATTTCAAGGAATCGGGATCTAGCCAATCTAAGGAGAGGATTGGAAGCGTAAACCCTACCCCTAATTTCAAGAAACGCACGGTTTCTGCTGTTCGTGATTGGCCACCGGGGTGCGGGCCAGCATCGGAAAGGGATAAGCAGTTCATTGTTATCCCTACTAGCGAGAGTGTCGGTATCAGTAGTATTGTTCTCACTGTTATTAGGTGTGTAACCTTACACTAATTCCCGATAGATTAATAGCGATAATATTAAATATGCGTTAATAAAAATGCAAGTAACATGGCTAAGGGTACCATTCAATGGTACAGTGCATTCAGGTACGATACCCCTTAATATTCTGTTGGTAATGTTTATAAACAATGATATGAAATATGTGTGATTTCGATATGACTCTGGGGTAAGGCATATTGCATGATAACTGATTAATATGTATGGTGCATGGGCATATGGGTGATATTGATAAAGGGGAAGTGTTCCGGTGGTTTTACCACATTATCCGGTGACTTATGTCACATATTTTGTATCCGGTGACTTATGTCACATATTATGTATCCGGTGACTCTGTCACAATTATCTGGTGGCTTTGCCACGATTATAAGGGCAATGTGCAGTTGACTGCAGCGACTACCTTCGATGGTGTGTAGCGGATGGAGGGTCGATTTAGTAATCCCCACGGTGTGATTGGCAGGTACGGATGGTGTGTAGAGGATGGATATCTAGATGGGCTCGGGATTGCATTTCATTTTGTATATACATGTGATGTAATATGTCATGATTCGATATACTATGTTATGGGCTTATGGCCAAGTATGATATAAAATGGGCTTTGCCAAAATGTTAAATTAAGGCTATGATCGATTGGGCTTTTAGTGTACGGTTACACATTGAGTCTGTTGACTCACCCTTCGTGGGATATCTTTTGCAGGTGATTCTTAATGATTTGGACCGGTGAGGACTAGGTGGTGGCCATGCTCAACTCAGCATTTTGGGTTTTCTTTTAATTAAACTTATTACGTTTTCATTTAGAGTTTGGGATTTATTTTGGGTTATGTGTTTTTGTAACAAGGCCACTTTTAGCTGTTCTATTTATGCGTTTTAACTTTTTATTCTGCTACGATCAACATCAACTAAAGAATTAAATATTTTGGAAAAATAACTTAAACTGTTTTGGCATCTAAACACCTAAGGTTTCCAACGGAATAATAAGCCTTATATTCGGTTTTTCCTTTAACTTGTAACTTTTAAATCATGAAGAAAACATCTTAATGAGATACAACCTTAAGTAACGACACAGTTTTCAACAAGATCATAGTCCAAATCTATTTTTCTTCGGAATCATCATATTTTCCAAGATGACAAAAACGAGTTTTACACAAGAAGCATGCTAGACCCGGTCGGGGCTTGTGGGCCGGGTTTAGGGTGTTTCAACTTGGTATCAGAGCCCAGTTTTAAACACTCGGCCTTGGGTTTTGAAGCCCACAACATTTTCAAAATTTGAGCCAAAATGGGTTTTCTTAAAATTTTTGGGTTAAAATGGTTTTATGGAAGCATGGCACCCGAGTTCTCGGCCCAGGTCCGCCAGGTAAGTGCTTTTGTGGATAAATTGATTTGAGTATGCTAATGAATGATACTTTAGCTGATAGATTTAGGGACACTATACTTTAGAGACATGGACCCTAGGTATATGTGTACTTTTTACGGAAAAATCACTGATTAAAAACTCTCTGCATAAAATTCCTCTTTAAACAAGAAAGTGAAAAGATTCTAATGCATAAAATTTCGTAAACAAATAAATCATGACAGTAGACATGAGTTCTAGGGGACGTGGCCGCCGTGGGCGTGATGAGGCGAGGCGAATGAGCGTGTCGGAACCAGCTTGTCCGCAGTCGTGGTTCCGAAAATGAGGCACCGCCACCTACTGGAGAAGGCGAAATTTTGGGAGCGACGAGGAGGAGATGACGCAAAGATATCGCGCAGCTATCTTCTGCGAGTTTTAGAGCGAGTAGTAGGAGCTAGTATGGGAAATAGGGTTCGGAAGTCAGTAGCTGAGAGACTTACATCAAATGGAGCTGAGGTTTTTAGAGGAGTATCTGGGGTAGCTCCGAATGTAGCGGAGTATTGGTTAGAGGCAGTTGAGAGGATCATAGATGATTTGGACTGCACTGCTGAGGAGAAGCTAAAAGGTGCTGTTTCGCTGCTTCGGGATGAGGCCTACCAGTGGTTGCTCACTGTCAAAGAGGGTACCCCTGCAGATCGAGTGGATTGGGGGTATTTTAAGGTTACGTTTGAGGGGAAATATGTCGGAGCTAGCTACATAGACTCGCAGAGAAAGGCGTTTCTGAATTTGGTACAAGAAAGTAAATCGGTAGTAGAGTATGAAGTGGAATTTCTGCGGTTGAGCCGGTATGCCAGGGGAGTTGTAGCTACTAATTACGAGAGGTGTGTCAGATTCGAGGATGGACTGAGAGATGAGCTGCGAGTGTTGATTACCCCACAGCGGGAAAGAGACTTTATAGTTTTAGTGGATAAGGCTCGGATAGCTGAAGAAGTTAAGCGGACTGAAAGACAGAACTGGGATAGAGGTCAGAATAGGAATAAGAGGAACTATGGGTCTTCAGGGTCATCCGGGAATTTTCAAAAGAAACCTAGAGTTGATGGGCCGCGTAGTCAGCAGATTGTTGTGGGAGGACAGTATCGCACTTGTGCTCAGTATGGAAAGATGCACCCAGGAGAATGTTGGAAAAAGACAGGGGGATATTTTAAGTGTGGGTCTAAGGATCATATGATTAAGGATTGTCCGATGGATACAGATAGGAACCGCCTAGCAGGTCAGGGTTTTAATCAGGCTGGCAGAGGTGGACAGCAGCCATCGAGGGGTCATGGAACGCCAGGCAGAGGTAGTGGTAACACGGAGGCGAGACAGCTGGGTTTGGTATATGCAGTTCGTCGGAAGGAAGATGGTGACGCACCTGATGTCATATTGGGTACGTTCCTTATTTCTGGATTACCTTTTTTTGCTTTTGATAGATATAGGGTCAACTCATTCATACATCGCTAGTGAAGTATCTGGAACTGTAATATCCTGGATTTTGGGCTTATGCATTTGTGCTTAAATATATGTGAAAGCATGCCTTTGTGTGTTATGAATGTGTTGTATGAATTTTGTGAACTTTAGAAAATAGGAGGATGCTTTAGAAATTATCAGATTTTAAGTTTAAAAGAGGAAGCTAGGCAGAGGAGGCCTTAAGAGAAATTGTAGGTGAAATATAACACAAAAATGGGCTTGGTACAGTGGCTTGGAGGCACCACTTAAAGCCCAGTAAGTGACGCCACAAGGAGTGTCAGAGGGGCTTGTGCTCGAGCCACAAGGGAAGCAAAATAGGAGTTTTATTTTGCTGAAAGGGTGAGCAGTGATGGACAGCATAGGGAGACTGAGTGGATGAGTATAGATCAAGTCAAATTCCTTTTAAAATTTTGGCTAAAGTAAGGATAAATGATGATTTTATTTTGAATTATTAAAAGAGAGAAAAGAGGAGAAAAATGAGGAAGCTGATAAGGGAGTGGGAGTTGGCCGATTGGGGGACTCTAAGTGTAGTAATTTCGGCCAAGGAAGGAGAATAAAGCCATTCTTCATTCTTTTCCTCTCTTTTGAGTCTCTGCCGAATTCTCTCTGCAAACCATTCCCTTTTCTTTTTGATTCTCCTAAAAGCCGAATCCTCCTTGTCACCATTGCCGAATTTCTCAACTTCTTCCTCTTTCTTTTTCTCTCACGATTCTTTCACAAGCCGAAGATTTCATCTCTATTTGGAGCCACAGCCGAATCTTTCTGGTGATCATCAAAAGCCGAAACCTGTGATCAACACTTAGTCTATAGCCGAATCCCTCAGTGGTGTCAAGCAGGTGTGCAGTCGACTACAATATTAAGGGTAAGGATCCAACTGTTGTCGTTTTATTTCTTTTTTTAAAGCCAAAATCAAGATGCTAATGCCATTTATGTCTCTTGGCCGAAATTATAAATGAGGTTTCAAGATTTGTCTTTAGTTGACTATAAGGGAGAGATCTTCGAGATTCAATATCTAAGGTAAGGCATGTATTCGGCCAAGGGCCATTCACTATGATTAAATGTTAGAATTTGGATCTAATATATGCCATAGTGATTTCGACAGATACCCCAATCAGGTAGCACATTTCGGGATTTAGATCCACAAGGTAAGTGCTTAAGATATTCGGCCAAGGCCCTATTTAGTGACTTAGATCTGTTTCTTACTTATTCAAAAGCCGAAAACTAACATGTGAAGTGATTTAGTGCTAGCCAATTTCAAGGAAGAAACACTACAAAGTTTCGGGATTTGATTAGTAATCAAATCGGCAGCTAGGTAAGGGTTTTGGTTACAGTGATCCTTCAGGATTTGATTGTATAGCCGAATAGGCTTTTGCTAAAATGCTAGGTGTTGGCCGAATGTAGGAACTTGAGATCTAAAGTAATGGATCGGGATTTTCAGGAGTCTCAGTGAAAGCGATAAGTATACCAGGTGTGTAGCCCTACCCTAATTCTTAATAGATTTATGGTGTTGTTTTAATGCATGTGTTAATAAGAATGTGAAAGATATGGCTAAGGTACCATGCAATGGTACAAAGTACTCAGGTACGTAAACCTACTCCTACTATGAGTATAATATGATAAATATCTGTTATGGCACATATGCGAACTATAAGAATGTGAATAAAGAATATGGCATGATATTGCATGTTTTGTATGACATGGGGCATATAGGTTATATGGAAAGGGGAAGTGATCGGGTGGTTTATACCACAAATATCTGAATGTGGTGACTTCGGTCACATAATCTGAATGTGGTGACTCATGTCACAAAAATTTTATCTGGTGGCTATGCCACAATATATATAAGGGCGATGAGCACGTCGTCTACAGCGACTGCCTTCGATGATGTGTAGCGAATGGAGGGTCAACTTAGTAGTCCCCACGGTGTGATGGTTGGTACGGGTGATGTGTAGCCGATGGTTATCTAGGTTTGGGTTTGGGATTGCATCATTATCTCTATTTGTTATGCATGTATAATATGTTATGATATGCCTAAATCATTTGGGACTTAGTGTTGGTTATACACACTGAGTCTGTGTGACTCACCCTGTTGTGGGATATTTTTCAGGTGACACTCAGTGATGGACCGGGTCGGCAGGAGCTTAGTGGTGGCCATGCTCAGCTCAGGATTTAATTTATTTTGGACTTTCTATTTTTAAGTACTTTGGTTTTACTTCGGGTTTTCTTTGATGTAATAAGGCCACTAATATGAAACTGTTTATGCATGCATTTTAATTACTTAGCATGATACGGATTTTATTAAATTAAAGTTTAAGTAACTTTTCTTAAACACAAATCTTTAAAGGTTTGACCCTTAACCCAAGTGATTTTCAAATTAAGCAGTAAACTCTAAGAACTTGGCAAATGTTTTAACTTATTGTTTTGAAAATAAAGTTTATTAAAATCTAGACTTCAAAAAAAAATAATAATAATAAATCTGTTTACAGCTCGAACATAACACAAATCATATTTTTTCTAAAATCCCCAAAAATTTTCCAAAGAAACAAACGAATTTTGAACCCTTTTACTCAAGGAACATATCGGATCCGGTCGAGGCTCGTGGGCCGGGTTTTGGGTGTTTCAGCTTGGTATCAGAGCCCAGTTTTAAACTCTCGGCCTTGGGTTTAAAGCCCAAAACGTTTTAAAAATTGAGCCCAAAATGAAGTTTGTGAAAATTTTTGTGAAATAAGCAGGTTTTTCTGGCATGGCACCTAAGTATCCGACCCGAAGCCCACCAGGTAAGTACCCCTAACCATTGTGTGATTTATAGCATGATTTGTAGAAGGGTATAACGGGAACGTAGATTAGTATATGAAGTACTTGAACCCTAGGATTAGTTTACCCCAACATAGAAATTCATAAAACTTAAAGCCTAATTAAACAAACCTGTGACTAAGTCGTCGAGTTAGGGTGTGGCAACCATTGTGCGCATGTCTAGGATTGGATTCAGGAAGAGCCTGGTATCTAAGCAGTCCTCGTGACTCACCTCCTCTTCGCTCAAATCCTATTTGGTGCGTAGTAACGGTTCACCCTAACCAAGAGGACTTATTCACGGGCTAAACTCAGTGACTAAAACCCGAAAGGGACTAGCCATATTTTTATGAAAACCCTAGTTTTAAAATCAACAGACTACCCCTTCAAATTGTGAAATTAATTATTTTAAAAATTTTCCAAAATATTCCCAATTTACAAAAATTACCTAAATACCCCTGGTTGTAAAATTACTAAAATGCCCTTGGTTTGAAAAATTTTAAATTACCATACTACCCTCGATTTTTACTAAGATATTTTTTTTCAAAATACCAGAAAACCCTACTTTCCAAAATATTAAAATACCCTGATTTAGAGAATTTACGAAATTACCCCTAAGATACAAAATTACCAAAATAACCCCGATTTCTAAAATTTCTGCCATACTCTGATTTCAGAAAATTTTCAAATGTACCCTCGAGTTTTGAAAATTTCAAAGTGCCCTGATTTATTAAGATTTACAAATTGACCCCTATTTATTACCAAAATACCCTTGTAGGACAAATTACGAAAATACCCCTGGGGTAGGAACAGACAACAATGTTTGAATAGTAAATGTGTGTGTAGATACTACTGAATAGATGTACTTTTCTGAATTAGGATAGAAGACTTGAAACTCTGAATGATCGAAAGAACTGCTATTAAACTTCTTTCCATAAAATATCTTCGCGGATAATCAGTGGGACAAAGGCTAATACATAAAACTTTGTAATCAGATTAAAGCGCGATCGTAGAAATGAGCTCTAGGGGATGTGGTCGTAACGTGCGAGGACATGGTAGAGGCAGAATGACTGTATCGGAACCCGTTAGATCGGGTCAAGGGTCTGAGAATGAGGTACCACCATCCCACCACCAGCTGTTGGTGTTGAGCAAGCGAAAGATCGGACGGATGATGATGCGATGCTCGCAGCCGCCGCCGCTTTGCGAGTTCCGAGATGGTGGCTGGAGCAGGTGGAAATATGGGAGCTCGAAAATCTGTATCCGAGTGACTCCGAGCCAACGGAGTTGAGGTATTTCGTGGCGTATCCGGTGTGGCACCCAGTACAGCTGAGTATTGGTTGGAGGCGACAGAACAAATTATGGATGAGCTGGACCTGACCCTTGAGGAGAAACTGAAAGAGATGGTGGCACTGCTACGCGATGAAGCATATCAATGGTGGCTCACAGTTTGGGATGGTGCCACAGCTGAGGATCTTACTTGGGAGTATGTTAAGGCGGCGTATCAGAAGAAGTATGTCAACACGCGTTACACTTATGCGCAGAGGAAGGCATTTCTGGGGCTGGTTCAAGGGAATAAGTCCGTAGCAGAGTATGAAGCTGAATTCCTAAGGTTGAGCCGGTATGCTCGAGGAGTAGTGGCTACGAAGCATGAGCGATGTGTTCGGTTTGAGGACGGACTAAGGGATGACCTGAGGTTGTTGATAGCCCCATATCAGGAGCGGGAGTTTGCTACATTGGTAGAGAAGGCTAAGGTACCCGAGGGAATTAAGGACTCTGTAAGGTAAAACACTGATCGGAATAGGTAGAAAAGAGGTTTTGGACTGTCAGGATTGTCTGGGAATGTGCAGAAGAGGCCTAGAGTTGATGGGCCGCGAGGTCAGCAGGCTGTGATAGGAGGACAGTATCGTACTTGTATTCAATGCGGGAAGATGCATCTAGGAAAGTGTTGGAAGAAGACGGGAGGATGTTTCAAGTGTGGGTCTAAGGATCACATGATTAAGGACTGTCCTATTAAGATAGACGGAAGCCCCCCAATAGGTTAGGGTGTTAATCAGGCTGGTAGAGTGGACAACAGCCTCAGAGAGGTCATGGTCCGAATGGTAGAGGTAATGGTGCTAGAAGAGGACGGGGAGCACCTAGCAGAGGTGTCAGTAATACAGAGGCACGACAGCCGGGTCTAGTGTATGCGATTTTCTGGAGGGAGGATGGAGATGCACCGGACGTTATAATCGGTACGTTCCTTATAGCAAACAAGCCTTATGTTGCATGTAGTGTAGTTGAAACACTAGGCATAGCCTTTGAACTTTCTAATAGGGAGATGACTGTAGTGAGCCCATTAGGTCAAACTATAGTGGTAAACAAGATATTTCGGAACGTACCTCTAGAGATTCAGGGAGTGGTATTTCCTGCCGACTTGATGGAACTACCCTTCAGTGAATTTGATCTCATACTTGGCATGGATTGGCTAGTGGAACATCAGGCTGTATTGGATTGTGCAGCTAAGCGAATGGAGCTAAGGACCCCAGAGGATGAGGGGATAAGTATGATAGGAGAAAGAAGAAACTACTTGCCTAATGTGGTTTCAGCATTAAAGGCTGATAAGATGGTTCGAAAAGGGTGCAAGGCATTTTTGGCCTTCATAAGTGCGTTGGATGGAAAAGAAGGGAGAGTTAATGGAGTTAGAACTATAAGGGAATTTGAAGATGTGTTTCCGGAGGAGTTACCTGGAATACCCCCGAATAGGGAGGTGGAGTTCAAAATTGATTTGCTGCGGGGTACAGCTCCTGTGTTAATTACCCCGTACAAAATGGCACCAAAGGAGTTGGTTGAGCTCAAGGCTCAAATCCAAGAATTGCTTGATTGTGGGTTTATCTGACCCAGTGTGTCTCCGTGGGAGCACCGGTCTTGTTTGTGAAGAAGAATGACGGAACTATGCGTATGTGCATAGATTATCGTCAGTTGAATAAGCTGACCATCAAGAACAAGTACCCTTTGCCAAGGATCGATGACTTGTTTGATCAGCTGAAGGGGACAGCAGTGTTCTCAAAGATCGATCTAAGGTCCGGATATCATCAGCTTAAGGTGAAGGAAGCAGATATCCATAAGACAGCTTTCCGGACAAGATACGGCCATTATGAGTTCTTGGTAATGCCGTTTGGATTGACAAACGCCCCAACCGCGTTCATGGATATGATGATTCGGGTTTTTCAACCTTACTTAGATCAATTCGTCGTTGTATTCAGCGACGACATTCTAGTATACTCCAAGTCTGAAGAGGAGCATGATGAGCATCTCCGGATTGTGTTGCAAGTGTTGAGGGAGAAGAAGCTTTATTCCAAATTCAGTAAGTGTGAATTTTGGCTTAAGGAAGTGGCATTCTTAGGGCATGTGGTGTCCGCTGAAGGGATAAGGGTGGATCCTAGGAAAATTGAGGCGGTGCTGGATTGGAAACCACCTAAGTCTGTGGCTGAAATTCGCAGTTTCTTGGGATTGGCAGGTTACTACAGAAGGCTTGTAGAAGGATTCTCATCGATAGCCGCGCCTCTGACAAAATTGTTGAGAAAGGAGGTACCTTTTGTATAGACAGAGAAGCAACAGGAGAGCTTTGAGAAGCTTAAGAGGGTTCTGACTGAAGCTCTGGTTTTAATTCAACCTGAGGCAAGGAAGGATTTCGTGGTGTATTGTGACGCTTCTCATACAGGATTGGGATGCGTATTGATGCAAGACGGGAAGGTAGTTGCATATGCGTCTCGATAATTAAGGCCGCATGAAGTTAACTATCCGACGCATGATTTGGAATTGGCGGCAGTGGTCTTTGCTCTTAAGGTATGGAGGCACTATCTTTATGGAGAGAAATCGGTGATCTACACATACCACAAGAGCCTTAAGTATCTATTGACTCAGAAGGAGTTGAATCTGAGACAGCAAAGGTGGGTGGAATTATTGAAAGACTATGATTGTTCCATAGAGTATCACCCGGGCAAAGCGAATGTAGTGGCGGATGCCTTAAGTCGAAAAGTGGTGTCGGATCTGAGGGCGATGTTCGCGCATCTGAGCTTGTATGAGGACGGAAGTTTGCTGGCAGAATTGCAAGTTAAGCCGACGTGATTGAATGAGATGAAAGAGGGACAGTTGGCAGACGATGATCTACGTACTAAGTTAAGGCAAGTGCAGGATGGAGAGTTAGAGGATTATGGTATTAATGACGAGGGGGTTTTGTGTTTCAAGGGAAAGGTCTGTATGCCTAAGGGTAAGGAGTTAAGGCAGAAGATTCTTCAGGAATCGCATAGTAGCCCCTATGCTATGCATCCTGTGGGCAGCAAGTTGTATAGAGATCTAAGGGAACAGTTTTGGTGGCCTAGTCTAAAACGGGAAGTTACCGAATTTGTTGGAAGTGCTTAACATGTCAGCAAGTCAAGGCTGAACAGTTCTGTTAGGATTGCTTCAGCCGATAATGATTTCGCAGTGGAAATGGGAGAGAATTACCATGGATTTCGTTAGTGGGCTTCCCCTTACGCCTACTAAGAAGGACTCAGTGTGGGTGATAGTGGATCGGTTGACAAAGTCCGCGCATTTTATTCTAGTGCGAGTTGATTATTCTTTGTAGAAGTTGGCAAAGTTGTATGTGGCGGAGATTGTGAGGTTGCATGGAGTGCCGATATCGATTATCTCGGATAGGGATCCAAGGTTTACGTCTCGATTTTGGAAAGCTCTACATCAGGCATTAGGCACCAGATTGGATTTCACTACGGTATTTCATCCACAATCAGACGGTCAATCTGAACGAGTAATCCAAGTGTTAGAGGATATGCTGAGGGATGTGTGATAGACTTCAGAGGAAGTTGGGAGGAATATTTGCCTTTAGTGGAATTTGCATACAATAACAGCTATCAGGCCAATATTCAGATGGCACCGTATGAAGCGTTGTATGGACGGAAGTGTCGCACTCCTACGTGTTGGACGGAATTAGGGGAACGTCGAGTTTTGGGCCCAGAGATTGTGGCGGAATCTGAGGAGAAGGTTGAGGTAATTCGGGCACGGTTAAAAGAGCCATCTGACAGGCAGAAGTCGTATGCAGATCTTAAGCGAAAGGAAATAGAATTCGATGTGGGAGATCAAGTGTTTCTTAAGGTATCGCCTTGGAAGAAGGTGATGAGATTTGGTCGCAAAGGGAAGTTAAATCCCAGGTTTATAGGACCCTATCGGGTATTGAAGCGAGTTGGGCCAGTGGCATATCAGCTAGAATTGCCTCCGGAGTTGAAGCAAATGCACGACATATTCCATGTTTCTATGCTACGTTGTTATCGATCGGATCCATCTCATGTAGTACCGGTTGAAGAGGTAGAGCTAAGGCCAGATTTGTCCTACGAGGAGGAGCCAATTTAGATTTTGGAACGAGATGTAAAAGTGTTATAGAGGAAGTCAGTTCTTTTAGTCAAAGTGTTATAGCGTAATCATGGATCGGAGGAAGCTTCGTGGGAGCCAGAAGAGGCAATGCGACAGCAATACCCTCACTTATTTTAGCCAGGTAGTTTCGAGGTCGAAATTATTTTTAAGGGGGGTAGAACTGTAATATCCTGGATTTTGGGCTTATGCATTTGTGCTTAAATATATGTGAAAGCATGCCTTTGTGTGTTATGAATGTGTTGTATGAATTTTGTGAACTTTAGAAAATAGGAGGATGCTTTAGAAATTATCAAATTTTAAGTTTAAAAGAGGAAGCTAGGCAGAGGAGGCCTTAAGAGAAATTGTAGGTGAAATATAACACAAAAATGGGCTTGGTACAGTGGCTTGGAGGCGCCACTTAAAGCCCAGTAAGTGACGCCACAAGGAGTGTCAGAGGGGCTTGTGTTCGAGCCACAAGGGAAGCAAAATATGAGTTTTATTTTGCTGAAAGGGTGAGCAGTGATGGACGACATAGGGAGACTGAGTGGTTGAGTATAGATCAAGTCAAATTCCTTTTAAAATTTCGGCTAAAGTAAGGATAAATAATGATTTTATTTTGAATTATTAAAAGAGAGAAAAGAGGAGAAAAATGAGGAAGCTGATAAGGGAGTGGGAGTTGGCCGATTGGGGGACTCTAAGTGTAATAATTTCGGCCAAGGAAAGAGAATAAAGCCATTCTTCATTCTTTTCCTCTCTTTTGAGTCTCTGCCGAATTCTCTCTGCAAACCATTCCCTTTTCTTTTTGATTCTCCTAAAAACTGAATCCTCCTTGTCACCATTTCTGAATTTCTCAACTTCTTTCTCTTTCCTTTTCCCTCACGATTCTTTCACAAGCTGAAGATTTCATCTCTGTTTGGAGCCATAGCTGAATCTTTCTGGTGATCATCAAAAGCCAAAACCTGTGATCAACACTTAGTCTATAGCTGAATCCCTCAGTGGTGTCAAGCAGGTGTGCAGTCGACTACAATATTAAGGGTAAGGATCCAACTGTTGTCGTTTTATTTCTTTTCTTAAAGCCAAAATCAAAATGCTAATGCCATTTATGTCTATTGGCCGAAATTATAAAGGAGGTTTCGGGATTTGTCTTTAGTCGACTATAAGGGGGAGATCTTCGGGATTCAATATCTAAGGTAAGGCATGTATTCGGCCAAGGGCCATTCACTATGATTAAATGTTAGAATTTGGATCTAATATATGCCATAGTGATTTCGACAGATACCCCAATCAGGTAGCACATTTCGGGATTTAGATCCACAAGGTAAGCGCTTAAGATATTCAGCCAAGGCCCTATTTAGTGACTTAAATCTGTTTCTTACTTATTCAAAAGCCGAAAACTAACCTGTGAAGTGATTTACTGCTAGTCGATTTCAAGGAAGAAACACTACAAAGTTTCGGGATTTGATTAGTAATCAAATCGGCAGCTAGGTAAGGGTTTTGGTTACAATAATCCTTCGGGATTTGATTGTATAGCCGAATAGGCTTCTGCTAAAATGCTAGGTGTTAGCCGAATGTAGGAACTTGAGATCTAAAGTAATAGATCGGGATTTTCGGGAGTCTCAGTGAAAGCGATAAGTATACTAGGTGTGTAGCCCTACCCTAAGACTTAATAGATTTATGGTGTTGTTTTAATGCATGTGTTAATAAGAATGTGAAAGATATGGCTATGGTACCATGCAATGGTACAAAGTACTCAGGTACGTAAACCTACTCCTACTATGAGTATAATATGATAAATATCTATTATGGCACATATGCGAACTATGAGAATGTGAATAAAGAATATGGCATGATATTGCATGTTTTGTATGACATGGGGCATATGGGTTATATGGAAAGGGGAAGTGATCGGGTGGTTTATACCACAAATATCTGAATGTGGTGACTTCGGTCACATAATCTGAATGTGGTGACTCATGTCACAAAAATTTTATCTGGTGGCTATGGCACAATATATATAAGGGCGATGAGCACGTCGTCTGCGGCGACTGCCTTCGATGATGTGTAGCGGATGGAGGGTCAACTTAGTAGTCCCCACGGTGTAATGGTTGGTACGGGTGATGTGTAACGGATGGTTATCTAGGTTTGGGTTTAGGATTGCATCATTATCTCTATTTGTTATGCATGTATGATATGTTATGATATTCCTAAATCATTTGGGACTTAGTGTTGGTTATACACACTGAGTCTGTATGACTCACCCCGTTGTGGGATATTTTTTAGGTGATACTCAGTGATGGACCGGGTCGGCAGGAGCTTAGTGGTGGCCATGCTCAGCTCAGGATTTAATTTATTTTGGACTTTCTATTTTTAAGTACTTTGGTTTTATTTCTGGTTTTCTTTGGTGTAATAAGGCCACTAATATGAAACTGTTTATGCATGCATTTTAATTACTTAGCATGATGCAGATTTTATTAAATTAAAGTTTAAGTAACTTTTCTTAAACACAAATCTTTAAAGGTTTGACCCTTAACCCAAGTGATTTTCAATTTAAACAGTAAACTCTAAGAACTTGGCAAATGTTTTAACTTATTGTTTTGAAAATAAAGTTTTATTAATATCTAGACTTCAAAAAAAATAATAAATCCGTTTACAACTCGAACATAACACAAATCATATTTTTTTCTAAAATCCCCAAAAGTTTTCCAAAGAAACAAAAGAATTTTGAACCCTTTTACTCAAGGAACATACCGGATCCGGTCGAGGCTCGTGGGCCAGGTTTGGGGTGTTTCAGGAACTTTACATGTGAGCTCTGAGACTGTACCTAGGAAGATGACTGTACTTAGTCCTTTAGGACAGACTATAATAGTAGATAAGCTCTTTAAGGAAGTGCCTTTAGAAGTTCAGGGGACGCAGTTTTCGGCTGACTTAATAGAGTTGCCATTCAGGGAATTTGACCTAATCTTAGGCATGGACTGGTTAGTGAAGTACCGTGCGAATGTGGATTATGCTATTAAGCGGATGTCATTGAGAACTATTGACGATAATGAAGTTGTGGTCATGGGCGAGAGACGGAATTACTTGTCGAATGTAGTATCCACCCTTAAGGCAGAAAAGATGGTAAGAAAGGGATGTATAGCTTTTCTGATGATTGTTAGTGCCTTAGAGGCTAAGGAAGCAACTGTTGAAGGGGTCAGGACTGTGAGAGAATTTGTGGATGTCTTTCCAGAAGAACTTCCGGGGTTGCCTTCGGATCGTGAGGTGCAATTTGGGATCGACTTGTTGCCTGGTACAGCGCCAGTATCTATCGCTCCGTATAGAATGGCACCAAAGGAGTTGGTGGAACTCAAGGCTCAGATCTAGGAGTTACTTGATCATGGGTTTATCCGACCCAGTGTGTCTCCATGGGGAGCACCGGTCTTATTTGTGAAGAAGAAGGATGGGACTATACGTATGTGCATAGATTACCGGCAGTTGAATAAGCTGACCATCAAGAACAAGTATCCTTTTCTGAGGATCGACGACTTGTTCAATCAGCTTAAGGGAGCTGCGGTATTTTCAAAGATAGATCTAAGGTCTGGGTATCATCAGCTTAAAGTGAAGGAAGCAGATATCCATAAGACAGCTTTCCGGACAAGATACGAGCATTATGAGTTCTTAGTAATGCCGTTCGGATTGACGAACGCCCCAGCTGCATTCATGGATATGATGAATCCGGTTTTCCAACCTACTTGGATCAGTTCGTTATTGTGTTCATAGACGACATCCTAGTGTATTCTAAGTCTGAGGAAGAACATGATGAGCATCTCCGGGTAGTGCTGCAAGTGTTAAGGGAAAAGAAGCTATATGCCAAGTTCAGCAAGTGCGAATTTTGGCTGAAGGAAGTTACGTTCTTAGGGCATGTGGTCTCTGCAGAAGGGATAAGGGTAGACCCTCGGAAGATTGAGGCAGTGTTAGATTGGAAACCACCTAAGTCTGTGGCTGAGGTTCGTAGTTTCTTGGGGTTAGCAGGCTACTACAGAAGATTTGTCGAAGGGTTCTCATCAATAGCGGCACCTCTGATGAAATTACTGAGAAAGGAGGTACCTTTCGTTTGGATAGACAAGCAGCAGAAGAGCTTCGAGAGGCTTAAGAGGGTTTTGACAGAAGCTCCAGTTCTGATTCAGCCTGAGGCAGGGAAGGATTTTGTGGTATATTGTGATGCTTCTTACACAGGGTTAGGATGTGTTCTGATGCAAGGCGGGAAGGTGGTCGCTTATGCATCTCGACAATTAAGGCCACACGAGGTTAATTATGTGACGCATGACTTGGAGTTGGCAGCAGTAGTCTTTGGACTTAATGTATGGAGGCATTATTTGTATGGAGAAAAGTAGGTGATCTACATGGACCACAAAAGTCTTAAGTATCTACTGACTCAGAAGAAGCTGAATCTAAGACAGCGAAGGTGGGTGGAATTATTGAAAGACTACGATTGTTCTATAGAGTATCACCCGGGCAAAGCGAATGTGGTAGTAGATGCTCTAAGTCGAAAAGTAGTGTCAGATCTGAGGGTGATGTTTGCACATCTTAGTCTTTATGACGACGGAAGTTTGTTAGCGGAGTTGCAGGTAAAACCGACATGGTTGAGTCAGGTGAAAGAGAGTCAGTTGACAGATGATGATTTAAGTGCTATGTTACAGCAAGTACAGAATGGGGAATTGGAAAACTATGGTGTGAACAGTGATGGAGTGTTGTGTTTTCAGGGCAAGGTCTGTATGTCGAAGGATAAGGAATTAAGGCAGAGAATTCTTCAGGAATCGCATAGTAGCCCTTATGCTATGCATCCTGAAGGAAATAAATTATACAGAGATCTACGGGATCAGTTTTGGTGGCCTGGTCTTAAGCGGGAAGTTACAGAATTTGTAGGGAAGTGCTTAACGTGTCAGCAAGTCAAGGCTGAACATCAAGTACCATCAGGGTTGCTTTAGCCGATAAAGATTCCGTAGTGGAAGTGGGAGAGAATTACTATATACTTCGTTAGTGGGCTTCCCCTTACACCTACTAAAAAGGACTCAGTGTAGGTGATAGTGGATCGGTTGACGAAGTCGGCACATTTCATACCGGTGCGGGCTGACTATTCTCTGCAGAGGTTAGCAAAGTTGTATGTGGCAAAAGTTGTGAGGCTGCATGGAGTGCCGGTGTTGATTATTTCGGATAGGGATCCGAGGTTTACATCTCGGTTTTGGAAAACATTACATCAGGCTTTGGGCACCAGGTTAGATTTCAGTATGGCATTTCATCCACAGTCGGACGGCCAATCTGAGCGAGTAATTCAAGTGTTAGAGGATATGTTGAGGGGCTGTGTGATAGACTTCAGAGGAAGTTGGGAAGAGTTTTTGCCTTTAGCAGAGTTTGCGTACAATAATAGTTATCAAGCCAATATTCGGATGGCACCGTATGAAGCACTGTATGGACGGAAGTGTCGCACTCCTACGTGTTGGACAGAATTGGGGGAACGTCAGGTTTTCGGTCCAGAGATTGTGGTAGAATCCAAAAAAAGATTAAGGTAATTCGGGCACAGTTGAAAGAGGCATCTGACAGGTAAAAGTTGTACGCAAATCTTAAGCGGAAGGAAGTAGAGTTTGCGGTGGGAGATCAGGTGTTTCTAAAAGTTTCGCCATAGAAGAAGGTGATGAGATTTGGTCGCAAGGGAAAGTTAAGTCCCAGGTTTATAGGACCTTATCGGGTCTTGAAGCAAGTTGGACCAGTAGCATATCAGTTAGAGTTGCCTTCGGAATTGAAGCAGATGCATGATGTGTTCCACGTTTCAATGCTACGTCGTTACCGGTCGGATCCATCTCATGTAGTGCTAGTTGAGGAGGTGGAGCTAAAACCAGATTTGTCCTATGAGGAGGAGCCGATTCAGATTTTGCAACAGGATGTGAAGGTGTTACGGAAGAAATCAGTTCCTCTAGTTAAAGTGCTATGGCAAAATCATAGATCAAAAGAAGTTTTGTGGGAGCCGGAGGAAGCAATGCGACAGCAATACCCTCACCTATTCTAGCCAGGTAATTTCGAGGTCGAAATTATTTTTTAAGAGGGGTAGAACTGTAATATTCGGGATTTAGGGGTTATGCATTTTAACTTAAATGTATGTGGTAGCATGCCTATGTGTGTTTTGAATGTGTTTTGGGGGTTTTGGGAACCCTAGAATGTAGGTGAATGCCTTAGAAAAATATTGGATTTTAAAGTCTTAAAGGGGAGTTAGGCAAGTTAGGCCTTAAGAAAAATTGTATGTGTAGTTAGACTCAAGTACTGGGCTAGTAAAGTGGCAAGGGAGGCGCCACTTAGAGCTTAGGGGAGTGATGCCTCAGGGAGTGTGCAGGGCCTAGGTTCGAGCAGCAAGGGAAGCATTTGCAGCTTTTATTTTGCAGCAAGGAGGAACAGTGGTGGATGGCACTGGGACACTAAGTGGATGAGCATTTGATTAAGTCAAATGCATTTGAAATTCGGCTAGGAGAGAAAGATAAGGGTTGACTCATTCAAATATTTTTGAATGAGGGGAGAAGAGGAAAACTAGGAGAAAAATGTGGGATTTGAGAAGAGCGTGAGAGTTGGCCAGCCAAGGGACTTCTTTGATAACCATTTCGGTCATGTAGGTAGAGGGGAGTAGCTGAAATTTGCTTAAGGGGTTTTTGTGCTTTTCTTTTGCCGAAATTCAGCCCCTTCTCTTCTAAGTTCTCACTCTTTTCTTTCCATACACGAACCACACCGAAGACGCCTCTCTTCCTCACTTGTTCACCTTGGCCGAAACTTCAAGAGACCATTAAGGTCACTTTCTTCTCCATTTTTCTTCTTCACTTCACTCATCCTTAGACCGAAATCTCTCTCTCAACTCCCCATTGCCGCAGCACCTCTTTGAGCCTCACACTCTCCCTTTCCATTCTGTAGTTAAAACCGAATTCACCTAGTAATTAAGATCCCCTAAGCCAAATCTTAACTTGAGCCTCACCATTCTTTCTTCCTCTTCCTCACCAAAGCCGAACCACTCCATCATTCACTTCTTCTTCTCATAGTTCTTTCAAAAGCCGAATCCCCTATCTTGTGGCCATAGCCGATTGCATCTCTACCCCTGCCGGTAGACCAAAAGCCTATCATCTTTCTCATCTGAACTGATTTCTCTACTTTAGGTTCTTCTTGCCGATTTCTTGGAGTTTATTGACCATTTGCATTTTGGTCATTACTTTTTCGGTAAGAATCTCTTCTAGGATGATTTCTTTTCTTTTTTCTTTTTCTGACTGTTCAAATGCAAAACTCTATTCCCTCCTACTCTCTTTGGCTGAAACCTTGAAGGGGGATTTCGGGATTCATTTGTAGCCATCGGTTGAAAGGGAAACTTTCAGGATTTGGATACTCGAGGTAAGGATATTGACATTAGGCCAAGGGCCATTCTCTTTAGTGTTAGTCGATTTCTTATCAAGTGTTATGTAGGTACTCAATCGATTCCCGAAGTGAAAGCCGGAAGCTTTAGTATTCTGTTGATCTAGGTAAGCTTTGTTCGTTTAAGATCTGTGTTTTTAGATTACTACATTCAACCGTTTTCTCTGATTAAGTTAATCTCATGGAGTCAGGATCTAGTCAGTCTAAGGAGAGGATTGGAAGCGCAAACCCTACCCCTAAGTTCAAGAAACGCTCGGTTTCTGCTGTTCGTGATTGGCCACCGGGTGCGTGCCAGCATCGGAAAGGGATAAGCAGTTCATTGTTATCCCTGCTAGCGAGAGTGTCGGTATCGATAGTATTGTTCTCACTGTTATCAGGTGTGTAACCTTACACTAATTCCCGATAGATTAATAGCGATAATATTAAATATGCGTTAATGAAAATGCGAGTAACATGGCTAAGGGTACCATTCAATGGTACAGTGCATTCAGGTACGATACCCTTTAATATTCTGTTGGTAATGTTTATAAACAATGATATGAAATATGTGTGATTTCGATATGACTCTGGGGTAAGGCATATTGCATGATAACTGACTAATATGTATGATACATGGGCATATGGGTGATATTGATAAAGGGGAAGTGTTCCGGTGGTTTTACCACATTACTCGGTGACTTATGTCACATATTCTGTATCCGGTGACTTATGTCACATATTATGTATCCGGTGACTCTGTCACAATTATCTGGTGGCTTTGCCACGATTATTAGTGCGATGTGCGCTGATCGCAGCGGATCGCCTCGATGGTGTGTGTAGCGGATGGAGGGTCGATTTAGTAATCCCCACGGTGCGATTGGCAGGTACGGGTGGTGTGTAGAGGATTGATATTTAGGTGGGCTCAGGATTGCATTTCATTTTGTATGTACATGTGATGTAATATGTCATGATTCGATATACTATGTTATGGGCTTATGGCCAAGTATGATATAAAATGGGCTTTGCCAAAATGTTAAATTAAGGCTATGATCGATTGGGCTCTTAGTGTACGGTTACACATTGAGTCTGTTGACTCACCCTTTCGTAGGATATCTTTTGCAGGTGATTCTTAGTGATTTGGACCGGGTCAGCGAGGACTAGGTGGTGGCCATGCTCAACTCAGAATTTCAGGTTTTCTTTTAATTAAACTTATTACGTTTTCATTTAGAGTTTGGGATTTATTTTGGGTTATGTGTTTTTGTAACAAGGCCACTTTTAGCTGTTCTATTTATTGGTTTTAACTTTTTATTCTGCTACGATCAACATCAACTAAAGAATTAAATATTTTGGAAAAACAACTTAAACTGTTTTGACATCTAAACACCTAAGGTTTCCAACGGAATAATAAGCCTTATATTCGGTTTTTCCTTTAACTTGTAACTTTTAAATCATGAAAAAAACGTCTTAATGAGATACAACCTTAAGTAACGACATAGTTTTCAACAAGGTCATAGTCCAAATCTATTTTTCTTCGGAATCATCATATTTTCCAAGATGGCAAAAATGAGTTTTACACAAGAAGCATGCCAGATCCGGTCGGGGCTTGTGGGCCAGGTTTGGGGTGTTTCAGCTAGTCACGATTATGCATGTAATAGTAATTGAATTTTTTATTATATTTTATTATATTTTATGTTAAAATATATTAGTTTAATATGTTATAATAATAATATGAAAAAAAGTTGAAAAGTGTTCATCTTTCTTAATGGTTCATGGCCGAAAGTTGAGAAAAAAAAAGAGAGAAAAGCTTCATGAGGTACGGCACTTGGGGGGGTTAATTGGGTAAGTGATTTTGTTCGGTTATTGATAATTTTTACGTTTTTGAGATCATTGCTCTATGGTTTAACTAGCCCATGCTTGAAGTTTTGAATTGGTTGTGTATTTTGAGAGTTGCCATTGAAGAAAGCTTGTTGTTTTTTGAGTTGATGATGAAATATTGATTATATGTGATAGATAAACAATTTTTGTCTTTGAATTTTGGATGAAATTGAGTAGTTAGGATTAAATTGTAAAAATAAATTTTTGAGGGACTAAAACATGAAATAAATGAAATGTATGAACTTGTAATAGGAATACAAAGATTCGACCCTAAAGAAGTGTGGCTAAATTTTGAATACTTTGTGTTTTATGCAATAGGGACTAAATTGTAAAAATTGTAAATGTTAGGGGTAAAAATGTCATTTGCACGATTATGTGTTAATTTAAAATTATTCAGATCAAGAACAAAAAGAATCGGGATTGGATCGAGGAAAAGCAAAGTTGAACGAATAGCCGGGAAAACCTAAACCTTCGATTTTCGAAGTAAGTTTTTAAGCAATTGAGTTGAATTAAATTTTATTCAAAAGGGTTATATATAATTTTTAACAGAGTTAAATATGCCTATGGTATAATGCCGAATGTGTGATATTTGAATTAAAGGTAAAGGTAGCCGAATGTGATACATAGATGTTAGTGAAATAGCAATTGTAGAGGCCCATTTATGCCCGGGCCTGTTCAAAAAAAGAAAAAGAAAAATAAAAAATGTCCAGTTTTACAGTCCATTTTACAGCCCAAATATAACCCTTAAAGCCCAAACCCAAACATCAAACCCAGTTACACCCACTGACCCAGTATTGACCCAATTTTAGACCCAAACAGATAGCCTAATACCTAAAACTACCCTAGCCCACTTACAAACCCTAAACAGACTGACCCAAACCCAATACCGGAGCCTAAAAGGCCCAATGCCTAGACAGAAACCTAGGGTTTCTGGGGCAGGATCCCAACAGTCGCGCCACAAGCATCGCGCCCAAGCCAACAATTGCGCTGCAGTCGATTCCTCGCACCAGCACCAAGCCTACGGTCGCACCACGATCTACGCCTGAATCACGCCAGCATCGCCCGAGATCTCCTCACCTGACCTGCAAAAAGAGGAAAGAAAGGCAGCAAAAATGGCAACAAATATAGGATTTTTATATTTCCTTTTTCATTTGCTGGTTTATAAAACCCAAAAGAATTTGCAACAAAGAGACCGATACATGAATATACACGAATACACGAAAAAGCACAGATTTACACACAAATACTCAAAGTCAGTTAGTACAAAATATTGTCAGAAAGTTCAGAGGAATAAAAGACAGTGATTTCACAGAGGTGATTCTTGTTAACATTTCATTCTGTTTATTTTCTTATTTTTATATATATATTTGCGCATATAAACACTTTTTTAAAAAAAGGTATAAAATGGAAAGGGATTACCTTTCAAAGACGACGAAATCGGAGGTTTTAGGCCTCTGGCCACCGGCCACGGAGGCGAGTGTGGCGCGTGGGGCGAATGCCCCAGAAAACCGGCGAATGGAGCTCAGGCGAGAGGACGAAGAACTCAGAGGATTTTTTTGAAGTTTTTTTTAAACACAGACTTAAAATGATTTTTTTTAAAACACTGACTTTTATAGGCAAAGAAGAACGACGCCATTTTTATTAAGCAGGGTCCGCGCGTCGACCTGAAGACCCGATAAGGGTCTACGCATTTTATAAAAAAAGGGAAAATTATTCCTTCAGTCCCCCTACTATTTCATTAAATTTAAATTCATCTGAACTAATGTTTTATTTTTTTTAATTTGACCCTAAAAATATGTTTATGTTTCAATTTAACATTTTTTTACATATATTTTAAATTAGTATTAAATAATTTATAATATTAAAATTCTATATTTATTAATGTTATAAAATGCATACATAAATATTTTTTATTTTTATTTTTTATTATTTTAATATTTATACATATTAATTATTACATTATTTTTCTTTTACATTATATAATATTGTACTATATCATATATGATTAAAAATTTATTTTGTATAAAATTTATTAATATATTTTATAACATGTTTTTATAACTAATATTATATATATATGCATTTATTTAAAATTATTTTTTGTTATTTATTAATTATTCTTATTATATGTACTAAATTACTAAATTATATATATTTTTGATTTTTGTTATTTTAATTATATATATTAAATCATTTTTTAAAAAAATCATTTTTTCTTAAATGTTTAAATATATCGTTCCCTTTTTGTTTAAATGTGAAGGTTTTATTAATTGATCTTTATTTTGCATCGCATGTTTATTTTTGTTATTTTAATTGTTTATTATTGCTTAATATGATGCTATATTTATTCATGTTATTATTCTTTTATTATTTATGGTTAATATAATTCGTAGAATTGCAATTGATATATATGTTACAATGTCTTACTCATACCATTTTTTATAAAAATACCTTTTAAATTAAATTTTTTTAAAAAAATATTTTTAACGGTATGTGATATTTGGGGTCTTCGAGAAGAATCATGCCCTAACTTACTGGGTTGTGATTTTTCTCGTAGAACTTAAAGTATTAGATATCCCTCCATTTTCAAAATCCAAGTTTGCCAATTTCAAACATAAAAACTTATTCTCGGGAATTCAAAACGTTGTATCCTAAATTACTGGGTATGATGTTTTATGTCTCGAGGTAAGAATTTTCTAAAAAAGATGTATCTAGCTTCGAAGTTATGAGATATTGTATCCTAACTTACTGGGTATAATATTTTTATTTCTTTGAGATAGGTAAGTCTTGGTTTACCTTCAAATAACGGATTTTATTTTAAACTTTTTAAAGATTTCTAACATTTGGACATGATTTTATCAATTAGGTACCAATTTTTGGGCGTTATGAGGGTGCTAACCCTTCCTCATACGTAACCGACTCCCGAACCCGTTTTCTCATTTTTTTTCGTAGACCAAAATCAATATTTTAAAATAAAACGTTTTTTAGGTGATCCAATCACACCTGAGTAAAAAAAGGATTGATGGCGATTCCCCTTTTTATTTTTAAAGTCGATCCATGTTTTTAAATCAAACTTTAAAATGGTTTCAACAGCTTGGCGACTCCACTGGGGACCAATAAGAGAGTCAAGCTGTAAAATCGATAGTTTCATGTCCTCATGTCTAAATTTAAAAATCTGATTTAAAAATTATGATCCTTTTTTATTTGCATGTGATCTATTTTTTAAAATATTTATGCATTGCACTGCATGACCATTACGGTCACACCCTTAAGTGGGAGTGAGAAGCTATGCCTTCGTGAGGTTTTCACCTCCACATGGGCTAGTGGATTGCTTCCGAAATACATCAGTACCTATGTCTTCGTGAAGTTTTCACTTCCGCATGGCCATAGGGAAATGTGTTCTCCTGAACTGAACTCTGTCCATATGAGCCTATAATGGGTGAGGATCGAGGAATCTACTAGTTCAGGTACCTCAACTTTAGAACTAAACTGCATATAGTAAACCGTAAGGACCTACCTTAAGTAGAACTATACTAAGATTTATTGGTTACCCAGATAGATGTTTTATCTGCCTTATATTTTACTTCATGGTACTGACTTGTGGTGTTTTATTTTTGTGCATATCATTTCATACTTCAGGAGGTATCGATTCACGGTCAGTTTCTAAGTTAGAAAGCTGGTTATAGAGAACGAATTCCTTGATAAAGTGGAGGACAATGCTACTGTTCGCACATGGTCAGAGCAAACTCAATTGGAAAAGGGGAACAACTTAGTTGACGGGTACGTATCTGAACTATAGGACTTTACTCGTATTAGTACTACACAAAATGAGTTCCAAGAGTTGAAAATGATATGGGCTCAGTGGGATAATGAGGCTAAGCAGTTGTTTTATCGTAATTATGGAGATTTGTCCTACTTACTTGACGTCAAAGTAGATAGGTATCTGTTCAGAGCTATAACCTAGTTTTAGAACTCTGTTTATAGCTATTTCACTTTCGAAAAAGTAGATTTGGTGCCCACAGATGAGGAATATATGACCTTGCTTCGGTGTCCAAAATTTCAAGACAATAAAGTTTATTCCAAAGCCATTAATGGCCCAACTTTTGTAAAGAAATTAATGAATATTACGGGGATGAGCGAACAATGGGTTACAGCCAGAAATGAGGAAAAAGGTGAAGGTAAATGCATTCCTTGGGTTAACTTGAGGGACTTGATCTTATCTCATCCAGATACAAAGAATAAAGTTGACGTCTTTGCCTTGTGTATCTACGATTTGGTAGTTTTCCCCAAAGCTCTCAGACATATAGATGAAGCAGTCATTGAATTATTCGATTGACTTGATAAAGGGGTCACACCTGTACCCGCGATCTTAGCCGAGACGTTCAGATCTTTGAGTGCATGCCAAAGAGAAGGTGAAGGCAGATTCATTGGATGCGCGCAGCTATTGTTGGCTTGGTTCTACAGTCATTTCTGGAAAGTGGGGAAAATTTATTATCGGTTTTTTTTGAAAACTATTCTCTGTTAAAAGAAATAGTGGCAATACCAAGGAGAGAGGACGTGTCAGAGGAGAACTGGATGGCGCTCCTTCAAAACATTCGAGAGGAAGACGTCGAGTGGAAAACCCTTTGGATGATTTTAGATGAAATTCTTTATCGATGTGGGAGTTTTGACTGGGTTCCTTTACTTGGAATTTGGGGAGCCGTTGGGTATGCTCTCTACTGCATTTCAAGGTAATATGGATCGAGACGCTTTTATTCCTGCAACATATGGGCTGGCTCGGTGTGAGTTTTTAAATGCATGCAGGGGACAATTATAAGAAGAGACTTAAGGAGATTTCTGGTGCTTGGAATCAGACCCGCAGAATGAAGAGATTATTCACAGGACCAATGACAACTCCAGAATATAGCGGATGGAGGATCAGAAGGGTTAATGATAACATCATTGAGCCGATTTCAGAATGTGCCCGGTCAAGAGAGGAATGCTTGCAAGTAGTCCCATCAGAGTTAGAAATGGTATAGCAAGATTTTGAGAGGATGAGTTCCGAGCTTGGAAAGAGGATAGAGAAGTTAGAAGAAGAAAAGATGTGCTTAAGGCTAGATGTGGATGTTCAGAAATCAGAAGCCGAGAAAGTAAGAAAGGAGAAAAGGAAGATTGAGGAAGATCGAAATAGTTGAAGGTTGAATATAAGAAGATGCAACTGATGATGAAGAACGCTTGATTGGGGAAGGTTTTTGAACAACGGCAATGAGAGGTCCAAGAAGAAACGGCCAAAGCTGACTACTGGAAGAGGAAATTTCAAGAAATGCAAGCACAGAATGAGGTCTTAGAGGAAAGTTTGTCAAAAAGTCGAAGTGAAAAAAAAAGATTTAAAAGCTAGAGTGGCTGAACTTAGACGATCTCTTCATCACCATCGAAGCCATAATTCCATTATCGAGTTAAAGTCAAGCCTGAACAAGATCGAGGAGATGAAGAGTGTAATTGGAGAGTTAGAATCGACATTGCATAGTTGTGAACTTTAAATCGAGCTGCTTGAAATGAGAGAAGGGTTTTGGAAGGAAGAGCTTCACCATTCTCAGGATCAAGTTAGAAATCAAGATTACCTCCTGGGTGAAACGATAGTCCAGATTCAAGAGGTAGCTGATCACCTACAGACTTTGCCATCACAGGCTGATACGTTGAGTGTGAAGTATGAGCTGCAGTCTGATCATAGTCAAGAGCTAGCTTCTTTGCTTGGACAAATCAAAACCTTAGGACTTAGGGCGAAAGCATATTTGTAGTCCATTTTATGTAAAGGATTTTGTTTTCTAATAAAGATTTCTAAAATGAAGTTGAATCAGAATTGATACCTCTTTGCATTCATGCATTTGCATTACATCATATCATATGCATTTAAGTTTATAGAGAGAGTCTAATTAGTTAAAATTAACAGAAAGAGAGAAAGAGAGAGAAATAAAAAGAAGAAAAATCTGGATGCTGAGTACCTCTACGGTACACATGCCAAATCAAGGAAAATGGATCAAAGAATGGAACAATTCCAAAGAGACATTCAAAACCAGATGCAAGAGCAGATGGCAAAACTCCAACAAGAGATGAGGGACCAGATGATGGAGGCCCAAAAGAACATGATGGCTCAAATGGCTCAGATGATAAGTGGGATAATGGACAAAGGAAAGGGTCCCCTAGTTAATACTGAAGGCAATGAGGATTTTCCTAGGAGATTTACTCTAACACATGTGCAAAAACAACATGAGGAATATCCCAGAAGGTCACCTGTCACGATTAGGCTTCAGCAAGGGCAAACTGACATGGGAGTGCACACAAATTTTCAATTTGGCATGGGATCCAACCCAGAGGACAACCCTACTAATCTCGTTATTCCTGATCTGGACATAGCGCAGAGAGAAGGAATCAGAATTAAGTCCTCAAGACAGTTAGAGGATCACTGCAGATAGTTGGAAGAGAAGTTTAAGGCTTTGGAGAATGCTGACCATCATCATGGAATTGACGCAAAGGACTTGAGTTTGGTCCCAGATCTGGTGCTTCCTCATAAATTCAAGATGCCAGAATTTGAGAAGTATAATGGGACTAGTTGCCCTAAAGCCCACATCACTATGTTCTGTAGGCGCATGACAGGTTATGTGAATAATGATCAACTTTTGATGCATTGTTTTCAAGACAGTTTAGTAGGGGCGGCATCCAGGTGGTACAATCAACTCAGCCGCACTAACATTAGCTCCTGGAGGGACTTAGCTCAAGCCTTCATGAAGCAGTACAATCATGTCACAGACATGACACCTGATAGAATCATGTTGCAAAACATGAAAAATAAATCAAATGAAAGTTCCAGGCAGTACGCGCAAAGATGGAGAAAAGTTGCTATGCAGGTTCAACCACCTCTACTGGAAAAGGAAACTGCCATGTTGTTCATCAACACTCTAAAGGCACCTTTTATCACCCATATGATAGGAAGCACCCAAAAGCTTTGCAGATATAGTTATGGTAGGGGAGATGATAGAAAATGCCATAAGGGGTGGTAAGATTGAAGCAGGAGAAAGTACTAGGAGATCTGCTCCTAAAAAAAAGGACAACGAGGTGAACAACACGAGTACATACAACAAAGGGTACGCAAAGGCAGTCACTGTCAGTCAGCCGAAAGTGGTTACTACTAGACAACAAGGGTCAACGAGATAAGAATCAGGCCCTAGACAAAATTTCGAAAAACCCCAATATATGCCAATTCCATTAACGTATAAGAAGCTATATCAAAGTTTGTTCGAGGCACGTGTAGTGTCCCCATACTATGTACAGTCGATACAAATCCCATATCCTAAATGGTATGACTCCAACGCTTATTGTGATTACCACACAGGAATATTGGGGCACTCAATAGAAAACTGTACTGCCTTCAAAAAGGTAGTTGAAAGGCTTATCAATATGGGAATTGTCAAATTTGATGATACGCCCAGTACGGAGAACCCATTACCCAACCATGAAGATAATGGGGTAAACGCGGTTGGAGAGGATGTCGTGAGAAGGACCAAGGGGATATCTCAGAGGTAAAAACCCCGTTGAGAGTAGTATGGAAAGAAATGATAAGAAGGGGATCGATAAAATCAAGTTTCAAGGAAGGAGGTGAAGAATCAAGGAACTACTGTGAGTTCCACAAAGCTGAAGGGTATGAGATCCAGGAGTGTGCTGAGTTTAGATTATTAGTACAAAGCCTCATGGACAATAAGGAGCTGGAATTTTACGAAAAAGGCTCAAAGAGAGGGAATGTACAATGCAACCGAAAAAGAATTGACAAATTAGAAAGTCAACTATCCAAGGATCATTATTTCCCGACCGAGAAATACAGAAGCGGAGCACAAATTGCGCCTAAAGTTGTAATCCAGAGACATGTGTCCTTTCATTACAAGGATGACAAGATGGTACCATGGAATTACAATTGTAACGTGACAATACCGGGAGTAGAAAACTCAGTTAGCACTTCTAAGGAGGTCCAAAAATGAGGGATTCTACACACGAAATGGGAGGCATTACAACTCGGTAAACGTCAGATCAGAACCAGCGAAATCAAAGAATGTGCCAGTTGAACCAGAGGAAGGACTTGATGCCCTTATCAATGTACCTATAAGGGAGGAAGAGGCTAAAAAATTTTTAAAATTCTTAAAGCACAGTGAATACAGCGTAGACGAGCAGTTGCGCAAACAATCAGCTTGCATTTCGGTGCTAGCTTACTTTTAAGTTTGAAAGTTCATCATGAGGCTTTGATGAAGGTGCTAAACGAGACTTATGTTACTAAAGACATATCTGTCAATAAGCTTGACCGATTGGTTAGTAACATAAGTGCTAACAACTTTATTTCCTTCAGTGACGATGAGATTCCACCTGAGGGTATGGGATCGACTAAGGCCCTACACATAACTACTCGTTGCAAAGGATATACTCTATTGAGTGTGTTGATTGACAATGGATCAGCCTTGAATGTCCTTCTATTATTGACACTGAAGAGGTTGCCAATAGATAGTTCTCACATGAAGACGTGCCAGAACATAGTGAGAGCGTTTGATGGCACTGAGAGAAGGGTGATGGGGAGAATTGACATACCATTGCAGATTAGGCCAAATACATATGAGGTGGACTTTCTGGTGATGGATGGTCGACTAGTTACTATAAATGCAGAGGAAGACATTATAGCGACCATTACCAATAATGCGCCATATGTAGAGACAAATGAGGAGGCCATTGAATGTTCTTTCCGGTCTTTAGAGTTCATCAACGCAACATTCATCTTGGAAGAAAGTGAAGTCCCAGTGCCCAGTATATCCAAGACCACGAGGATGGGCTTACAGATGATGGTAGGGAGAGGAGCCTTACCAGGGAAAGGACTAGGTAGACACCTCTAAGAAGAAGTTAGAATGCCAATGCTGAAGGAGAAGAGAGACATCTTAGCTTGGGTTTCAAGCCAGATGCTAAACAAAAAAGAAAGGAAATAGAGAAGAAGCAGGAAAGAAGAAGGGCCCAGCTGAATGGAGAAGAGGTCCAGTGGGAATGAATGAAATTCCCACACATATCCCAAACCTTTGTATCTGGAGGGATAATTCACCCTGAATGAGGGTTATTGGAAAGTCCTCACATCAATGCCATACATGAGGAAGGAATTGAACAAAAAAACCTGATAGGTATTCGCCTTTATAAACCTGGAAGCATTCTGGACAACTGGATTGCAGATGAGCTTCCTGTAGTTTTTAGAAATTATACAGAGTAATATTTAGAACGCTCTTGTTGTTTTTTAGCCTAAGAACAATAAGATTTCTTTTGTGGAATAGGTTCATGTTCAGAAATTGTTGTTTCAATAAAATACATTTTTTGATAATTAACTTGACCAAATATTCTTTCATTTCATTCTTTTGACTTTCTAATTTCATTCAGAATCCTCTATTTCTCATTCATATAATGTGAATAGTTATCCTCGAATTCATTTGTTCTTTGTACATTCTTTGGTACCTATCACAAGTCCCTAGATATCCATGATGTGAGCAACAATAATACAGATCCAGAGGTCCACTTTGAGCAGAACATGTGTTTAGAGGAACCTCAGGATTTTGAAGGTGACCAAGATTGTGATTTATCTCCAGATTTGTTAAGAATGGTAAAGCAAGAGGAGAAACAAATCTTGCCCCATGAGGAAGAGATAGAGAACATAGCCTTGGAAGAAGGGAAGGTTGTGAAAATTGGGACGCGCATAGCCAAGGAGACGAAATAAGATCTCGTTGAGTTACTACAGAAATTCAAGGATGTCTTTCCATGGTCATACGAAGATATGCCCGAACTAAGCCCTGATATTGTGGTACATCGCCTTCTCATTGGAGAAGAGTGCAAGCCAGTTCAGCAAAAGCTACGAAGGATGAGGCCTGATGTAGTGTTGAAAATGAAAGAAGAGGTCTAGAAACAATTTTATGCTGGTTTTTTGCAAGTAGTCAAGTACTCAGATTGGGTTGCCAACATTGTTCCTATCCTTAAGAAGGACAGAAAGGTCCAGATGTGTGTAGGTTACACGGATTTAAATAAGGCTAGCCCAAAAGGACACCGCATATTGATACGTTGGTGGATAATACGGCAAGATTTTTATTGTTTTCCTTCATGGATGGCTTTTCAGGATACAATCAGATCAAGATGCACCCTGAGGATATAGAGAAAACTACCTTCATAACACTGTGGGGCACCTTTTGCTATAAAGTAATGCCTTTCGGACTAAAGAATGTTGGGGCAACATATCAAAGGGCCATGGTAACTTTTTTCCACGACATGATGCACAAGGAGATAGAAGTGTATGTTGATGACATGATCGCCAAATCTCAAATAGAAAAGGAACACATCGAGGTTTTGAAGAAGTTGTTTCTAAGGTTGAAAAAATTTCAATTAAACCTCAACCCAACAAAGTGTAGTTTTGGAGCTCGGTCAGGGAAATTACTGGGTTTTGTGGCCAGTTAGAAAGGAATTAAAGTTGACTCGAACAAAGTTAAAGCTATACAAGAATTGCCTCCACCGCGCACTCAGAAGGAAGTCCGAGGTTTTCTTGGAAGGTTAAATTACATTGCTCGATTTATCTCGCAATTAACTGAGAAATGTGATCCCATATTTCGTCTTCTCAAGAAACACAATCAAGGTGTATGGGACGATGAATGTCGGAAAGTTTTTGACAAAGTCAAACAGTATCTGTCAAACACACCAATACTATCTTCGCCTGATTCAGATAGACCGTTGATACTATATTTGTCAGTATTCGATAACTCTATGGGATGTGTGCTGGGACAACACGATGAGACAGGAAGAAAGGAAAAGGTGATATACTATCTCAACAAAAAGTTCACTGATTGTGAAATGAAGTATTCGTCAATCGAGAAATTATGTTGCACCTTGATTTGGACAACTCGGAGGTTGAAACAGTATATGCTATATCATACTACTTGGTTAATTTCGTAGCTCGATCCGTTAAAGTATATGATGGAGTCTACTGCTTTGAATGGGAGGATAGCTAGGTGGCAGATTTTGCTATTTGAATTTGATATAGTCTATGTGAACCAAAAGGCTATAAAAGGGAGCGCAGTAGCAGAATTCTTAGCTAGTAGAGCTTTAGAGGATTATGAACCCTTGAACTTTGATTTTCCAAATGAGGAGCTGATGTATGTGGCAAATATTGAAGATTGTCAGTGGAAGCTAAATTTTGATGGAGCATCAAATGCTGTGGGAAACGGAATTGGGGCAGTCTTGGTATCCCCTAGTGTAACATCCTGGAAATGGGCCTATGCATTTTTGATTTAATTATACGAAATGGCATGCCTTATGTGTTATGAATGGATGGTGAACATTTTTGAAAACTTGGAAATGTAAGGAAATGCTTCAGAAATGTTAAGTTTCAAAAGAGGAAAGTAAACATTTTTGGAAACTTGGAAATGTAAGGAAATGACTTGGAAATGGAAGGAAATGTCTTGTCTTGGAAATGTAAGGAAATGTCTTGGAAATGGAAGGAAATGTCTTGTCTTAAAAATGTAAGGAAATGTCTTGGAAATGGAAGGAAATGTCTTGTCTTGGAAATGTAAGGAAATGACTTGGAAATGTAAGGAAATGTCTTGTCTTGGAAATGTAAGGAAATGTCTTGGAACTGTAAGGAAATGACTTAGAATATGAAATATGTAGCATGTTATGGTACTAAGTACTCAGGTACGTTTCCTACTCCTACTAGGAATATGAAATATGTTATTTGTAACATGAGAATAAGAATGTGAACTTTGGCATATTAATGCATATTACAAAATGGGGCATATGGGTTATTGAAAGGGGAAGTGAATGTGGTGACCTAAGACCACGAACACGGTGATCTAAGACCGTGGTATCTGAATGTGGTGACTTAAGACCACAGTAATCTGAATGCGGTGACCTAAGACCGCGATATCTGAATGTGGTGACCTAAGACCACAAATGCGGTGACCTAAGACCGCGATATGGAGTGTAGTGGAAGGAGGGTCGACTTAGTAGTCCCCACGGTGTACAGGTTGGTACGGGGGAGTGTAGCGGATGGCTTATTAGGTTTGGGTTTGGGAATGCATCATTATTTGTATGCTATGATATGAATGTGTAATATTTATTATGCCTGATTCTATTATGATTTAGTGTTGTGTACACATTGAGTCTGTTGACTCACCCCGTTGAGGACCATGTTTCAGGTGATGAACAGTAATGGACCGGGACGGCAGAACTTGTGGTGGCCATGCTCAACATGAAGTTTTTATTTTTATGGACTATTAATTTTTAAGTACTCCGAATTATTTGGATTTACTTGATGTAATAAGGCCATAAGACCATAGTGCACTATTTTATTTCTGTTTTTATTTATTATGTTACGAAATTTTTATTAAGTTAAAGATTAAGTAATTTACTTTAAATGTATTCTATATGTTTTATCACCTAAAATTTAAAAAGGGTTTTCATTATAAAACGATTTTGTTTTCTACTCGAGCCCAACCCAAAACAATATTTCTTTCAAAACACACTATTTTCCCAAAGTAACAAAAGAACTTTGAACCGGTTTACTTGAAAAACATACCAAATCTGGTCAAAGCTCGTGGGCCGGGTTTGGGGTGTTTCACCTAGTGGTCATTATTATCCATTCACATGCAGATTGGATTTTGATTGCACAAATAACATGGTAGAATATGAAGCATGCATCATGGGACTTTGAGCAGCTTTAGAACACAAGATCAGAGTGCTATGAGTATATGGAGATTCTGCTTTAGTAATTTACCAGCTTAAAGGAGAGTGGGAGACAAGAGACCCTAAACAAATTGATTACCGAAAAATAGTTCTGGGATTGATTGAGGAATTTGATGACATTACTTTCAATTACCTTCCACGCGATGAAAATCAGATGGCGGATGCTTTGGCGACCTTGGCTTCTATGATCAAAGTAAATAGACCAGAAGATATGAGGCCTATTCGGATGAGTATCTTCAAGGTTCTAGCCCATTGTTATGACATAGAAGAGGAGGAAAAAGATGACCACCCTTGGTATCAAGATGTATTGCGATACGTGAAAAATCGTGAATACCTGGAGCATGCCACTGAGAATGAGAAAAGGACTTTAAGGAGAATAGCCTCTGACTATGTCCTAGATGGGGATATTTTGTACAAAAAAAAAAGATCAAGCACATTTGAGATGTGTTGATGCTGTTGAAGCTAGGCAAATCCTTGAAGAAGTTCATGAGGGCATTTGTGGAACACATGCTAATGGATTCACAATGGCGAGACAGATAATGAGATTTGGATATTATTGGTCCACCATGGAAGGTAATTGTATCAATTATGCTAAGAGATGTCATAAATGCCAGATTTACGGAGATAAATTCATGTGCCTCCGTCACCTGTGCATGCTCCATGGCCTTTTTCCATGTGGGGCATGGATGTTATTGGACCAATCTCACCGAAAGCTTCGAATGGGCATTGGTTCATCTTCATGGTAATTGACTACTTCACGATATGGGTAGAGGCTGCTTCATGTACTAGTGTCACTAAGTCAGCAGTTAGTTGGTTTTTCTTGAAGAAAAAAATTATTTTTCGATATGGAATGCCTGAGAGGATCATATCAGATAACACACTGAAATTGAACAACAACACGATAATAGAAGTTTGTAGCCAATTTGGGATCAAACACCACTATTTGTCTCCATATTGTCCAAAAATGAATGAGGCAGTCGAAGCGGCTAACAAAACATCAAGAAGATAGTGGGGAAGATGACTGAGACTTATAAGGATTGGCATGAGAAACTACCGTTTGCACTTTATGCTTATCAGACGTCCGTCAGAACCCCTACTGAGGCAACGCCTTTCTCGTTGGTTTACGGGATGAAGGCAGTTCTACTGATTGAAGTGGAAATACCTTCTCTTCGGGTTTTGTCAGAAATAAAGCTGGATGAAGCTGAATGGATTCAGGCTCGGTACGATCAGTTGAACTTAATTGAAGAAAATAGGCTAAGGGCTATTCGTCATGGTCAAATGTACCAAAAATGAATGATGCGAGCCTATAATAAGAAAGTTCGCCCAAGAGAGTTTCATGAGGGGGACCTCGTATTGAAAAAGGTCCTTCCCATACAGAAGATTTCAGAGGAAAATGGATGCCGAATTGGGAAGGACCATATATGGTGAAGAAGGCTCTCTCTGGAGGAGCACTGATCTTAACCGAGATGGATGGGAAAAGTTTACCCAATCCTGTGAACTCTGACTCAGTCAAAAAGTATTTTTCTTGAAAAGGAGAAGAGACTAAAGTGAAAACCCGCAAAGGGCGCTTTGAGTTTCTTAAAAAAAATAGAGAGGCCAAGATGAAAACCCGTAAAGGGTGCCTTGAGACCAAAGGGGTTTTGAGTTGAAAACCCGAAAAGGGCGGCTCAAATTCTGAATGGACACGTAGTCATCTTGCTACAATTGAACCAACAATGAAATAAAGAATGTTGCATATCGAGGCATTAGCAAAGTACTTTAGGTCTTCTAAACATATGTTGAACTCAGGGTAGTCTTCATAAAAATTTGTATATAGAAGCTTAATTGTCGATATCTAGGGCATCTAATTTTTGTCCTACTCTTTTTTATTATCTTGGGATTCTTTTTCTTCTCAAAGGTATAGTCTTCGCTAATTTTTTTTGCATTCTTTGATAATTTATTCAATTTCAACTTTTTTGAGGTCAACTTACTTGTTACCCATTATTCGTAATTCTGTTGCATTGAAATAATGATGGACGAACTAATAATTTCATAAAAAGAAGTTCTACATATTACTTTGGAAATTTCTAGATAAGACAGGGAACCAAAGTAGGACATTTGTTTAGAATTTCCATGCATATGGAAAAAAGTACCTGGAAGGAGATTATTTCTCTGATTTCTTTGTCCAAATGATAATTGGACCAGATAATGAATTGATGTGATCAGGTCATAACATTCAGGGAATGGTGACGAATTAGAAACCCCAAATTGTGGTGGAATGGGTTAAATTAAACCCTATACCTTGAAAATTTCAGAAGGGTCAGATTGAAAAAGTTTCAATTATGGTGGCATGATACCAGCCTTATGTTATTAAGATCCAAGAAAAATTGACTCTAAAATTACATTGGGACAAGCTTATTAAGCAGAACAGGATTGATGAATAAAGATGAAGAACAAGGAGTGATAACACCTAGAGTAGGAATCATACTCATAACATTTTTGTATCATGTAGATTTCATTAGGAGCATTTGATTCACTTTGATCATTGCATCCTATTCCTAAAAGGAACCATATTCATAACATGTTACATGTAGCTAGAAGCATTTGATTCATTCTGATCATAGCATCTTAGTCTTGTGACATAAACATACTAAACCGAGTCTACAGGACATGTCCCTCAGTGGACGGTGTAGCAATATCAGTGAGAAAGAAGATCTTATCTTCCTAAAGTTACAGAAAGCAGATCAAGAGAAAATTTTAGCCTTATCTCCCTGAAGTTGCAGTGGAATAGATTGAAGAAAGAAGATCCTATCTTCCTGAAGTTGCAGGAAGCAGATCAAAAGAAGATTTCAGCCTTATCTCCCTGAAGTTGCAGTGGAATAGACTGAAGAAAGAAGATCTTATCTTCCTGAAGTTGCAGGAAGTAGATCAAAAAGCATTTTCAGCCTTATCTCCCTGAAGTTACAGTGGAGTAGACTGAAGAAAGAAGATCTTATCTTCCTGAAATTACAGGAAGCAGATCAAAAAGCACATTTCAGCCTTATCTCCCTGAAGTTACAGTGGAGTAGAATGAAAACAGAAGATCTTATCTTCCTGAAGTTGCAGGAAGCAAATCAAAAAGCACTTTCATCCTTATCTCCCTGAAGTTGCAGTGGAGTAGACTGAAGAAAGAAGATTTTATCTTCCTGAAGTTGCAGGAAGCAAATCAAAAGCCACTTTCAGCCCTGTCTCCCTGAGGTTGCAGTGGAGTAGACTGAAGACAGCAGATCTTGTCTTCTTGAAGTTGCAAGAAGAAGATCGAAGATAACAGATCTCATATTCCTGAAGTTGCAGGAAGCAGATCAAAGACACTTCCAGTTTTGTTTCCACTAAGCAGGAGTGGAGCAGATTAAAGATACCAACCATTGGACAAGACCGGGCAAAATAGGCCCTTTTATCGTCTTTGCTCTATTCTCGGTACCCGACAATGAGCAAAGAGAGGCAACTGTAGAGGCTCATTTATGCCCGGGCCTGTTCAGAAAAAGAAAAAGAAAAATAAAAAAGTCCAGTTTTACAGTCTATTTTACAGCCCAAATATAACTCTTAAAGCCCAAACCCAAACACCAAACATAGTTACACCCACTGACCCAGAATTGACCCAATTATAGACCCAAACAGATAGCCTAATACCTAAAACTACCCGAGCCCACTTACAAACCCAAAACAGACTGACCCAAACCCAATACCGGAGCCCAAAAGGCCCAATGCCTAAATAGAAACCTAGGGTTTCTGGGAACCCTCGCGCCGCAAGCCTCGCGCCCAGGCCAACAATCGCGTCGTAGTCGACTCCTCACACCAGCATCGAGCCTACGATTGCACCACGATTTGCGCCCGAATCAAGCCATCATCACCCGAGATCTCCTCGCCTGACCTGCAAAAAGAGGAAAGAAAGGCAGCAAAAATGGCAACAAAGATAGGATTTTTATATTTCCTTTTTCATTTGCTGGGTTATAAAACCCAAAAGAATTTGTAACAAAGAGACCGATACACGAATATACACGAATACATGAAAAAGCACAGCTCAAAGTCAGTGAGTACAAAATATTTTCAGAAAGTTCAGAGGAATAAAAGACAGTGATTTCGCAGAGGTGGTTCTTGTTAACATTTCATTTCATTTTTTTATTTTTTATATATATATTTGCGCATATAACCACTTTTTTTAAAAAAAAGTATAAAAGGGAAAGGATTACCTTTAAAAGACGACCAAATCAGAGGTTTTAGGCCTCCGGCCACGGAGGCGCTTGTGGCACGTGAGGCGAGTGGCCCAGAAAACCGGCGAACGGAGCTCAGGTGAGAGGACGGAGAACTCAGAGGATTTTTTTGAAGTTTGTTTTTAAATGCAGACTTAATTTTTTTTAAAACACTGATTTTTATAGGCAAAGAATAACGACGCTGTTTTGATTAAGCAGGGTCCGCGCATCGACTCGAAGACCCGATAAGGGTCCGCGCATTTTATAAAAAAGGGAAAATTATTCCTTCAGTCCCCTTGCTATTTTATTAAATTTAAATTCATCCGAACTAATGTTTTATTTTTTTTAATTTGACCCTAAAAATCTGTTTATGTTTCAATTTAACCTTTTTTACATATATTTTAAATTAATATTAAATAATTTATAATATTAAAATTCTATATTTATTAATGTTATAAAATGCATACATAAATATTATTATTTTTATTATTTTATTATTTTAATATTTATACATATTAATTATTACATTATTTTTCTTTTACATTATATAATATTATACTATATCATATATTATTAAAAATTTATTTGGTATAAAATTTATTCAAATTATATAATATATTTTATAACATGTTTTTATAACTAATATATAAATATGCATTTATTTAAAATTATTATTTGTTATTTATTAATTATTCTTATTATATGTACTAAATTACTAAATTATATATATACTTTTTATTTTTGTTATTTTAATTATATATATTAAATCATTTTTTTTTTAAAAAATCATTTTTTATTAAATGTTTAAATATATAGTTCCCGTTTTGTTTAAATGTGAAGGTTTTATTAATTGATATTTATTTTGCATCGCATGCTTATTTTTGTTATTTTAATTGTTTATTATTACTTAATATGATGCTACATTTATTCATGTTATTATTCTTTTATTATTTATGGTTAATATAATTCGTAGAATTGCAATTGATATATATGTTACAATGTCTTACTCATACCATTTTTTATAAAAATATCTTTTAAATTAAATATATTTTTTTAAAATATTTTTACCGGTGATATGTGATATTTGGGCTCTTCGAGAAGAATTGTGCCCTAACTTACTGGGTTGTGATTTTTCTCGTAGAACTTAAAGTATTAGATATCCCTCCATTTTCAAAATCCAAGTTTGCCAATTTCAAACATAAAAACTTATTCTCGGGAATTCAAGACGTTGTATCCTAACTTACTGGGTATGATGTTTTATGTCTCCAGGTAAGAATTTTTTAAAAAGGATGTATCTAGCTTCGAAGTTATGAGATATTGTATCCTAACTTACTGGGTATAGTATTTTTATTTCTTTGAGATAGGTAAGTCTTGGTTTACCTTCAAATAACGGATCTTATTTTAAACTTTTTAAAGATTTATAACATTTGGACATGATTTTATCAATTAGGTACCAATTTTTGGGCGTTATGAGGGTGCTAACCCTTCCTCATACATAACCGACTCCCGAACCCCTTTTCTCATTTTTTTCGTAGACCAAAATCAATATTTTAAAATAAAATGTTTTTTGGTGATCCAATCACACCTGATAAAAAAGGGATTGATAGCGACTCCAATTTTTATTTTTAAAGTCAATCCACATTTTTAAATCAAACTTTAAAATGGTTTCGACAGCCATGTGTGACATGAATTTGAAATATGAACATAGCCAATTGTGAGATATATTTATATGTCAATAGATAGCCGAATGTGATGTTGATTTGGTGAGGAAATAAGGTAATTTGTATATACATGTATAAAGGAGGAATTTAACATCCGAGTACTAAGTGTACGAAATCGGATAATAAGCACTATGTGTGCAAATTTAATTTTCGAGCACTAAGTGTGCGAAATCGGACAAAGGATCTAAATTGCATGATTTTGAACTTCAAAACACATTTGGTACAAAGGAATTTCGATTGATGAATTTCGAAGGTGTGAGTGTAAATACCATCTTAATGGTTGAATTTGGTAAGTTCTCGATGCTATGAAAGGTTATTGTTTGAATGGTAAGTATAAAATTCATAAGTAGTATATGCATATAAATCGATTGTTAAATGTATGTTTGTTTGGATTTTGGAACTATGAAAGGTGATAGATTGGTATGTTTTCGTACTTGAGTGATGAATGGATTTAAGACTTATGGGAAGTCTATGTTTAAATGTTTGGATATTCAGTTTAAGGGTTAATAAATGTGTAAATTTCTATTACAATGCAATTTGGCTTGTTTTGTAATTGTTTATAACTTACTAAGCTATGATAGCTTACTCTGTGTGTTTGTTTATTTGTATGGTTTTATAGATTTTGAAGTTTAGCTGCGAGCTCGGGGATCATCGTCAAAGTCTATCATACTATCGACTCATTTTGGTATTTTATAAACTGAATTTTTGAAACTATGAACATATATGGCATGTATAGGCTAGTAATATTATGTTTGGTTTTGAAGTTGTATATATTTGTAGAAGCCATGCGAAAATGGCTTGTCCATCTTGTTAATCTTGGAATTTATATTTTGGCTTGATGATTATGTTTGGTTGTGGTTTTTGGTTGATTTGGTTTTGGTATTTATAAGTATGGTTAATGTATAGAGTTTAAATGAAATGGAGTAAAGATGTTATAAACTTGTTAACCATATTTTTGCAATGAAACAGTTTTTGGTTAGCAGCAGTGACGTGATTTTGAAAAATCACCAAAAATAGGAGAAATAGAATTAGAAAGTGAATAAGATATATAATTAAAACTTATTGTGTCTATTTTTATATGAAAGAAACAGGATATTTATATTATGAGATATTTAAATTTTAGTGAGACTAGTTCTGAAATACTTCGTAATCCCCTGTTTTGTCTTGGAAAAATTATTAAAAATTGTACAAATATAGTCATGGAGCATAGTTTATATTCTTAGAATCCTTAATGAGTCTATGTTTTATTGTAATAAACGAGAACATTAATTGAATTCTGTACAATGAGATAACTGAGTTTTTGTAAAGATAGGTCAGAACCATCAAATAGTGAAACAGGGAAAAATTTAATGAATAAACTGTACTAATTGGCCACAAGAAAAATTCTGAAAAAATTGTAGTAAGAAAATATATGAGTCTAGTTTTAAGGAAAATTTACAGATCTAAATTTCGAGTTTCATAACTCGAGTTATAGTTAATTTAGTCAACATGACGCAGATGGACAGTTTCAATTTTTATGCCCCTAATTAGTAGTTAAGTTTAGTAATGCCTCGAGCTCGACTCCAGCAACAGTCTCGAGTAAGGGGTATTACATTTGATTGGTATCAGAGCTATAGTTTAGTCAGTTCTTGGATTAATGTAGTGCATGTGAGTCTAGCTATACATGCCATAATTTTTACTGTGATAGTGTGATGACTTCTGACTGTGAAATGTGTTTTCTTCTTTCGTATAGTAAATGGATCCTGATCCTGAGCGAGCCGTAGCTGATGATATCGAGAGTGTGGCGCCTGCTCTCGCGCAAGGGACTGTGTCAGTTGAATATCGACCATCTACGAGTAACCAAGATGAGCGGGCTAAACAACCCTTCTTTAGTATAATGAATGATTGGTTCAATCAATATATCCGGACCAATCTGGCTGTTCAACAACCCCCGAACCCTACTAATCCATCTGTAGTACCTGTGGTACCTCTGATCATTAACCTTGAGAGAATAAATAAGCCTTCGGTTGACAGAATCAGAAAACACGGGGCTCAAGAGTTTAGAGCTGAAGCGGATAATGATGCTGAACGAGCTGAATTTTGGCTCGATAATACAATTCGTGTTTTCGATGAACTATCCTGTACACCTGATGAGTGCCTGAAATGTGCTATATCCTTATGACAGGATTCTGCCTACTATTGGTGTAACATTCTAGTATCGGTTGTTCCAAATGAACGAGTTACTTGGGACTTCTTTTAGACAAAGTTTCGCAAGAAATACATCAGCCAGCGATTTATAGATCTGAAACGCAAGGAATTTCTCGAGCTTAAACAGGGTCGTATGACCGTATCAGAGTATGAACGCAAGTTTGTGAGACTTAGCCGTTATTTTCCCGAATGTGTTTTATCAGAGGATGTGCAGAAGATTTGAAGAAGGGTTAAACGAAGACATAAAATTACTGTTTGGTATACTTGAAATAAATGAGTTCGTGATACTTGTTGAACGAGCTTGCAAAGCTGAAGAACTAGGGAAAGAAAAACGAAAAGTCGAGTTCGAAGCTAGAGATTTTCGTAAGAGATCAGCGAGCAAATTTTCTCAATCATCATCAAAGAAGTTCAAGAATGACAATAGCCGATCCAAGGCTAATGCTGGGATCTCTATACGAGAATGACCACTAGTAAGTTCACGAGCTACCTTGATTGCTAATGTTAGGAATACTCGACCGGATAAACCTGAGTGTCAGCAGTGTGGTAGGCGACATTTTGGGGAATGTTGGGGCAAGACCAACAACCAAGCTTGCTACAAGTGTGGTTTGTAGGATCACTTTATACGGGATTGCCCGGAGTTAACTGAAAAGGATAATGCTCAGAGTGTAAGACTGAGTGGTACTGCAGCTAGAGGCAAATGATCACTGTAAATTAGAGCTTTAAAATTTATAATGAATGTGATCGAACCTAGAAACTAACTCTTACAACAATTAAAGGCAAGTGTACCTATCGAATAGTAGTATAGCTTAGGCAAGACCGGATATCGAACCCAAAAGAACTAAGAGTATTAATACTAACTTTCTTTTTATTATTTAGCCTTAAAAATAGAGTGAAGTTGCTTTAAACTATATTGACGAAGACTAAACTAAAGACACAAGACAAGAAGATGAATTAGAAAATAACTTTGAAGAAAAACTCAGTTGATTGTGACGATACCCTTAAGAATAATCCACCTAGACTTCACTTGTTATCTAACCCTAAATTATATGATTTCTTTACTTAGCTTGATCCGTGAGACTCCCTAACCTATATTAAACCCTCTCTCGAGGCGAATAACATCTAACCTTAGGTTAATTAGTGGAACTCTCGTTCACTTATAATAACCCTCTAGGATAACAGTAAATCGATCAATGGATTCCCATATTAGGTTTCACCCTAATCTTGCAAAATCTCGCAACCCTATCTCTAGGTGTTCGATCAACTCCACTTAATTATGTTAGATCTACTCTCAGGCAAGGTCTATTCCTCCTCCACCTAAGCACATTAGATTTGGATGAAACAACATAATTAAGAATAAACTAAGCAATTATCATATAACTTAGAAATCAAATAACAAAATTCATCTAGGTTTCATCCCCTTCAGGTATCTGAGGGATCTAGTTCATAAAGTAAAAAAGAAAACATCTCAAGAGAAAAGATAAAACAAAACATAAGAAACCCCTAAAACTCCCTGAAGGAATTGAAGGAGAATTTCACCGTCTTGAGAATAACTCCGGCTTCTTGGGATGGATCAACTGGCTATCCTGGCGTTATTCCCTAACTCTGGCCTTCTCGGCTTGGCTCCTTGGCCTAGCTTTGACACTTTTTGAAAGGTGGCACTTAGGGGATATATATAGGCTCTTGGAATGCAATTCTTTCTCCCTAAGTATCCTTTTCTGACTAAAATTGCTCTTTCTAGCGACAGAGGCACGGCCATGGCACACGCCTGTGTGAATCGAGACCAGGCCATGATCAGATTTCTAACTTGAGGAACGGCTGTGTGAGGCGAAGTTGAGGCCGTGCTCTAGGTGTTCATCGAGGCACGACCGTGTGAAATTTGGGCTAGGCCGTGTTGATTTCGTGCTAAGGCCCATTTACTCCGTTTTAGGCCCGTTTTGTGTTCTTTTCATTCTCGGGTGCTTTGCTGGGTATAAGACATGAAAAGAAAGGATTACAAGCACCTTTTTATATAAACCAAGGAATAAATCAACAAAAAGTAAGCTAAATATGGGATTAAAATATGTTACTTTTACAGTTTATCAAATACCCCCACACTTAAGCTTTTTCTTGTCCTCAAGCAAAATTCTCAACTTACAATTAAAACGAATTTTCCATAATTCACAATTCTTATCAACAATGTCTTATCCTAATTCATAGATAATTTATACATGGATAATTCAATTCAAAGAATCCTAAAGATTCAAACAAGATAAGTCATGATTTTGTGCCTCGAAAATATAGGTGTCTCCCCTCTTTTAGATAACTACCTTTTCAATTCAAAACCGACAAGGATTAATATCCTCGCTTAAGCGTCACTCAAATCACTCTAAAGTGTTTAGGGTTCAGAAAAAGATCACTCATAAGTCCAACCTGAAAAGTTAATCCCATAGGCTTGCCTGAAAATCAAATCTCCACCACTGTAATATGATATGACAAACAGATCAAAAGGTCATTGTTAAGGTTGTAACGGGGCTAAGGTAAAAGGTGTGGTCACAGGCTAAAATTAGAAGGTTAGAATTGAGATTGAATTGACAAGTACCTACCCTAAAACTTTTCCGAAATTCCATCTACTGAAAAAGTAATAAACCTACTAATACGAGCTTTTCTTTTGGAAATAGTCTTTGATTGTGTAAGCTTACTTTTCATACTACTACTATTGAATACTTCGAAATTTTTTTTTTTAAAGAACAAACTAAATAATTCAAAATAAATTTAACTACCAGAATAATATACTTAGGTAACTAGATCAAATCAATTCTCGATTAAGGGGTAGTCAAAAGAAAGGGTGATAACAAATATAAAGGATTTGGGGTTAAAATTAGTGGGTTAATCAATAAAAGGGTTTGTTAGGATCAACGGGGTTCACTAGGGGTCAAGTGTAAAGGTGGGCTATTTAGTGGAGTGAGTGGGTTAGAACCTAGGTGCCTTTATCATCTCTGTATATCAAATCATAACTATGGTCTCAACATGTATCAACGAGGCAAGTTCTAGAATAACAGTTCATAGTTGACACACTCATAATCAAAGAATGAGCACGAAAAAGAATGTATGCTCTATAAGGTTCAAATACTCACAAAAAATTATGGGTGTTTCGACATCATCCTTGTAAAATTCAAATTTCAAGGTAATATTCAAAATTAGATCAACAACCTAGCAAAATTTTAATTCCTAAAAAACAGACTTATCATGCTTGATTCTCAAGTATTCATTAAATTAAACATCAATGTACAATTAACTATGACTTATTCTAAAACATGTCAATAATCATCACAAATCATCAGAAATTTCATCCTAATTAGTAATATGACAACTTTGCATAAAAACAAGACTAAATCAGGGATTTGAGAACAATGAAAAAAAAATTAGGCACTTTTATTCCACTTTCACCTTCAGGGATTTGAGAATAATAAAAAAAGTTGGGTAATTTTACCCCCCACACTTAAGATGTACATTGCCCTCAATGTACAAGGACAGATAATGGCATATACGGGACAAATCAAAAGATAAGGGTAAATAGTGCTCCCTGAGGTTTGGATGTTTATCGTGGAGGATGTGGCAAATACGGCAAAGGCATCAGTATGGTGGTGGTATTGGTGTTGGTCGGTCTGGATGACAGACCTGCTCTAGATGAAGAGATTAGGTAGCGCTTTGAGAAGTAGCCAGGATTTATTAAGACCTAAGTAAAATAAACTAAATATATAATTAAAGAAAAGAAAGATAAAGAAAGAGGAAACAAAAATGTAAACGAAAAGAAGATAAAAGATGAATGGACCAAAGAGTCCTTATTGTTGTATGGTTCGCGAGGTGGGTGTGACATCTAAGGCTGGGGAGGTGCTGGCGGTGGCGGAAGTGGCGTGATTCCTTAGCAGCCTGACGAACCTGACACTAACAAACTAAAATCAACGAAAATAGATTAAGTTTAAGTTAGTTAAAGAAAAGGAGAGATGAAAGGAAAGAGAAAAGAAAAAAAATAGAAACTAAGTAGCCTCAAATATCCTAGGCTTTTTGTTCAGATGAAACTGCCGGCATGAACTCATGTTGATTGTTCTCCTTTGTGGAGTTTGGCCTTTTACGCTTCTTTGGCATGGTGAGATGGCTCAAGGATCTAGAGGTTTAAGAGTGAAAAGTTTGAGAGGAAGAAGGAGATGGGGAGAGGGAGTGGTGGTGTTTAAATAGGGGTTCAAGTCTGCCATGTCACCACGGTCGTGGTCTAAGATCGTTTCAGTTTACACGACCGCCTCACACGGCTGTGTTTTGGGGTGTGTTGTTACCCCATGCCTGTGCTTCAGCCACCCACGCCCATACTTCGGAAGTCAGTATGTAGGCACGGCTAGAAGCCACGGGCGTGTTTTGGCCGTGCGAAATAAGTCAATAGCTTTACACGTCTGTAAGGCACGGCCGTGCTATTCTGTCGGTGCCCATGTTGAGGGTGGCTGGATCCGTGATACTGGGATTAGGTGGGATTTGATTCGCACGGCCTCTGCTCTGTCAGTGCGATGGTTCTGATGGTCCACACGGCCACGGGCACGGCCGTGTGTAAGGCCGCGTGACTGAGAAATCTGTACTTTTTTTATTAGTGTAAAAATAGAAAAATAAAGGAAATGAAAGGGAATGAACAAATTTAAAAAGAAATAGGGTTAGTCCTCGGGTTGTCTCCCGAGAAGCGCTCGTTTATAGTCTTAAGCTAGACTTTTCCTCGTATTTGAAAATTTTAGGGAGGTTTGAAAGTTTGGATATCTTCCCTCATGCCTATTGTCCTATTTTCACGACAAAGGTTGAGTCGAGAAGCATTTACCTTAGAAGTGCCGAATGTTGGGTTGCTTACCTCGACTCTCTCGTGTAGGAAGATATTGCGTACCTCAAGAGGGATTTCTTTCTTCAGGTTTACTGTGATGATGCTAAGATCAGCTTTATTGATCAGTACCTGGTCTCCTATTTTGATGTGATTTGATGTTCCTACGAGCTCTTCTGGTGGCTCCTTTGGCTTTACAGTGTGTGGCTCTGGCTCTTACTCGTGTATCCCTAATTTCTCCTTGAAGTGCGTTTTCCACTCATCTAGGTCATCGATTTGAATCATTTGCTCTTCATGGGTGATTTCATTGCTGGCACTGAACTGAAGATCCGGTTCAATCGCTCCCTTTTTTAGTGGTTCCTGTAAAGAGGGTGTAATTGAATGATTATCAAAAGAATTTTGTTTCTCACATTGATTCTTTGATGACGTAGCTGAGTCGAGGGCTTGAAGACTAATTGAGTCGTCACCTACACAAAATATGAGCTCGTTTGTGGCAACATCAATTTTGGTCTTAGCAGTTGCTAGAAAAGGTCTTCCTAAAATTAATGGGATTGAATTAGCCTCATCCATGTCTAAAACAACAAAGTCTACTGGGAAAACAAATTTATCGATTTTTATGAGAACATCTTCAATAATGCCTCTAGGAATTCTAACAGTTTTATTTGCTAATTGAGTACTCATCCTAGTTTGTTTGGGCTTCCCTAGACCTAGTTGCTTAAACAATGTATAAGGCATAACATTTATGCTTGCCCCTAAATCAGCTAACGCATTATCAATATTTAAACTACCAATTAAACATGGAATTGTAAAACTCCCTAGATCTTTTTGCTTCTATGGTAGTCTATTTTGTAACATTGTTGAGCATGTTGCGTTCAGTTCCAAGTGATGCTCTTCATCTATTTTGCATTTGTTAGTCAAGAGCTGTTTTAAAAATGTCCTCGAGTCTGGCATCTGAAAAAGAGTTTTAAGAAGAGGTAAGTTAATATGTAATTTCTTTAAAAGTTTAAGGAACTTACCGAATTGTTCCTCTGAATTGTCTCTTTTTAATGCTTCGGGATAAAGTATGCAAGGTTTTTACTCCTTGATTACCTATTTTGGCTTTTCTTGTGCTACCTCTATTGTACCTTCGTCTACCTTACTTTCTGGAATTGGTTTGGGTTTATCTAACTCTTTGCTGTTCTGTGATGTGATGGCTTGAATTTGCTCCTTAGGGTTAATCTCTGTATTACTTGGTAGACGTCCTTGTGGTCGTTCTGACATTAGCTTTGCGAGTTGTTCAACTGCATTACTAACTTCCTTGACTGACTTAGCAATTTCATCGATTCGGCTCTCGTTGCTTTGGATTGTTCTATCAGCTTATTGGATACGTTCCTCAAGGGTTGGTTTCTTTTCTTGTAGATAGGGCTGATTTCAAAAGTTTTGAGGAGGTTGTTGCCTTTGATTTCCTGGATTGCCTTGACCTCCCCATGAGAAATTTAGGTGGTTCCTCCAACCTGGATTGTAAGTGTTACTATAAGGATTATTATTGGATTGGAAATTATTATATAGTACCTATATAATTCATCTGTTCGTCCTCTACTCCTGGTTGATATGGTGGGTACTGAGGATTCACCACGGTTCCACTTGCGTCGCACTGCATGACTGGATGTGCCTGTGAAGAACACAAATTATCAAGCTTTTTATTCATCATCTCTAGCTGCATTGATAGCATGGTCATGGCATCGACGTTGAAAACTCCTGCTGATTTCATCGGTTTAGTCCTTGAAGCTTGCCACTGATAATTGATTAATGACATTTCCTCAATGAACTCGTAGGCTGCTTCTGGAGTTCTATTGTTCAGGGTTCCACCGGCGGCTGAATCAATCAGTTGCCTTGTTGAGGGGTTTACACCGTTATAGAAGGTTTGGACTTGTAGCCACAAGGGTAAGCCATGGTGTGGGCACCTCCTCAAGAGATCCTTGAATCTCTCCCATGCATCGTATAATGTTTCTAAATCCATCTGCACAAAAGAAGAGATATCATTCTGTAATTTGGCCATTTTGGCCAGTGGAAAATATTTCATTAAAAACTTTTCAGTCATCTGATCCTATGTAGTGATTGGCCCTCGCTGTAACAAGTTTAACCACTGTTTAGCTTTATTTCTCAATGAAAAAAGGAATAACTGAATACGTATGGCATCATCAGAAATGCCATTTATTTTGAAGGTGTCACAGAACTCTAAAAAGTTAGCTATATGCATGTTTGGATCTTCGTCCTGCAATCCATCAAATTGAACGAACTGTTGAATCATTTGTATTGTGTTAGGCTTTAATTCAAACTTGTTAGCAGATATAGCACGCCTAACAATACTAGATTCTGCTCCTGTTAAATGCGATTTCGCATAATCAAACATTGTACGCGGAGCATTGTGATCTCCCACATCGCATGGTGGTGGGTTGTTTTCATCCATCCCTTCAGTAGGATTGGATCTGTTTTCTTCCTCTCTTTCTGTGTAATTTTGGACTTGCCTGGTTTCCCTGCGATTCATACGAGCGGTAGCTTCGATATCACTTTCGTATACCAAAGGTCCTCTCGGGTTCCTTCTAGTCATAAACTAGAGGTACCTTGAAAAGAAAAAGAAATAAAAATTAGAAAAATTAAAATTTAACCTAAGAAAACAAAAGAAATAAATTGCAAATAAAATAATGGCTAAAGTAATAAAAATAGAGCTTTCTTAATATTTTAGTTCCCCGGCAACGGTGCCAAAAACTTGATTGCTGTAAATCAGAGCTTTAAAATTCATAATGAATGTTATCGAACCTAGAAACTAACTCTGACAATGATTAAAGGCAAGTGTACCTATCAAACGATAGTATAGCTTAGGCAAGACTGGATACCGAACCCAAAGGAAATAAGAGTACTAATATTAACTTTCTTTCTATTACTTAGCCTTAAAAATAGAGTGAAACTGCTTTAAACTATATTGATGAAGACTAAACTAAAGACACAAGACAAGAAGATGAATTGGAAAATAACATTGAAGAAAACCTCAGTTGATTGTGATAATACCCTCAGGAAGAATCCACCTAGACTTCACTTGTTATCTAACCCTAAATTATATGATTTCTTTACTTAGCTTGATCCGTGAGACTCCCTAACCTATATTAAACCCTCTCTCGAGGTGAATAATGTCTAACCCTAGGTTAATTAGTGGAACTCACGTTCACTTATAATAACCCCCTGGGATAGCAGTAAATTAATCAATGGATTTCCATATTAGGTTTCACCGTAATCCGGTAAAATCTCGTAACCCTATCTCTAGGCGCTCGATAAACTCCGCTTAATTATGTTAGAGCTACTCTCAGGCAGGGTCTATTCCTCCTCCACCTAAGCACATTAGATTTGGATGAAGCAACATAATTAAGAATAAACTAAGCAATTATCATATAACTTAGAAATCAAATAACAAAATTCATCTAGGTTTCATCCCCTTCAGGTATCTGAGGGATTTAGTTCATAAAGTAAAAAGAAAACATCTTAAGAGAAAAGATAAAACAAAACATAAGAAATCCTTAAAACTCCCTGAAGGAATTGAAGGAGAATTCCGCCGTCTTAAGTATAACTCCGGCATCTTGGGATGGATCAACTGGCTATCCCCGCGTTATTCCCTAACTCTGGCCTTCTCAGCTTGGCTCCTTGGCCTAACTTTGACGCCTTTTCAAAGGTGGCACTTAGGGGATATATATAGGCTCTTGGAATGTGATTCTTTCTCCCTAAGTATCATTTTCCGACTAAAATTGCTCTTTCCAGTAACAGAGGCACGGCCATGGCACACGCCCGTATGAATCGAGACCAGGCCGTGTTTGGATTTCTAACTTGAGGCACGACCGTGAGAGGCGGAGTTGAGGCCGTGCTCTAGGTGTTCATCGAGGCACAGCCGTGTGAACTTTGGGCTAGGCCATGTCAATTTCGTGCTAAGGACCATTTACTCCGTTTTGGGTCCGTTTTGTGTTCTTTCCATGCTTGGGTGCTTTCCTGGGTGTAAGACATGAAAAGAAAGGATTACAAGCACCTTTTTATATAAACCAAGGAATAAATCATCAAAAAGTAAGCCAAATGTAGGATTAAAATATGTTACTTTTACAATTTATCAGCAGACCACCTCGAAATGCGGGAGGTAGGAGTGGCATTTAGAGAGGAACTTTGGATACAGCTATTCGATCAGAGGCTCGTGTGCCAGCTAGAGCCTATGCCATTCATGCCCGAGAGGAGGCTTCATCTCCAGATGTAATCACCTGTATATTTACTCTCTTTAATACTAGTGTAGTTGCTTTAATTGATCCCTATTCAACTCATTCCTATGTGTGTGAAACATTAGTATTCAGTAAGACTTTACCTGTTGAGTCTACTAAGTTTGCAATCTGAGTTTTGAACTGATCGCTGTTCTGTCGAGTTCTAAAATTTATAAAAAAGAATGATCGAACCTGGAAACTAACTCTGACAACGATTAAAGGCAAGTGTACCTATTGAACAGTATTATAGCTTAGGCAAGACTGGATTGTCAAACCCACATGAACTAAAAGTACTAATACTAACTTTCTTTTTATTATTTAGCCTAAATTAAGTGAAGTTTTTTTTAATCTAAAATTAACGAACTACTAAGCTAAAGACACAAGACAAAAAGAACAAATTGGGAAAATACTTTAGAAAAAACTCAGTTGATTAAAATGATACCCTCAGGAAGAATCCACCTAGACTTCACTTGTTATCTATCACTGAACCATACAATTTATTTACTTAGTTTGATCCGTGAGACTCCCTAATGTATATTAAACCCTCTCTCGAGGCGAATAACGTCAAACCCTAGGTTGATTAATTGAAATCTCTTTCTAATTAAAACCTCTAGAATCGCATTAACTCGATTTATGGACTCCCCTATTAGGTTTCACCCTAATCCGGTAAAATCTCGTCACCCTATTTCCAGGCGTGCGATCAACTCCGCTTAATTATGCTAGATCTACTCTTAAGCAGGGTCTATTGCTCCTCTACCTAAGCACATCAGATTCGAATTAAGTATGCATAATTAAGAACAAGCTAAGTATTTATTATATAATTCAATAATAAATAATAAAATTCATCATAGGTTTCATCCCCTTCGGGTATCCGAAGGGTTTAGTTCATAACTATAAAAGAAAACATCTCAGAAGAAAAGATAAAACAAAACATAAGAAATCCCTAAAACTCCCTGAAGGAATTGAAGGAGAGATACGCCATCTTGAGTAGAATTCCAGCTTCTTGAGATGGATCAACTGGCTATCTTCGAGTGATTTCCCAGAAGTCTACCTTTTTTGGCTTGGCTCCTTGGCCTAGCTGAACGCCCCCTTCAAAGGTGGTACTTAGGGGGTTTATATAGGCTTTCCAAATAGGTTTCTTTGCCCCAAAGTATCCAAATTCGAATGAAATTACTCTTTGCCATGACAGGGACACGGCCATGTCACACACCCGTGTGAATCAACTTCAAGCCGTGTTCGGATTTCTTGTTTGAGGCACGACCGTGTGAATCGAGAGGAGGCCGTGTTCTAGATTATCAGTGAGGCACGGCCGTGTGAGCTTAAGTCCAGGTCGTGCTGATTTCGCGGCTTGGCCCAATTTACTCCGTTTTGGGCCCGTTTCTCGTTCTTTTCATCCTCGGGTGCTTTCCTAAGTATAAAGCATGAAAAGAAAGGATTAAGAGCACCTTTTTATATAAATCAAGGGATAAATCATCCAAAAGTAAGCTAAATGTGGGACTAAAATATGTTACTTTTACGGTTTATCACGAACCCCCTGGGCCGGTGTGTGCTAGTTGATAGTGTGTGTAAGAATTGCCCTTTGATGATTCGAGATTCATGTTTTTCGCTGATTTGATTTATACCATTTGATGAGTTTGATATCATCCTTGGTATGGATTGGTTAACTGTGCATGATGCTGTAGTGAATTGTAGATGAAAGACTATTGATTTACGGTGCCAGAATAATGAGATAATTCGGATTGAATCTGTGAATTTAAATGGGCTTCTAGCAGTGATATCTTCGATGTTGGCTCGAAAGTGATTGATAATAAAGTGACCGAAAAGAAGATTGGATCTGTACCTGTTGTATGTGAGTATCCGGATGTGTTTCTGAAAAAATTACTGGGTTTGCCACCTGTTCAGGAGGTAGAGTTTGGTATTGAGTTAGTGCTAGGGACGACTCCTATCTCGATAGCTCCGTATAGAATGGTACTAACTGAATTGAAAGAGTTCAAAGCTCAGTTGCAAGAATTGACAGATAGAGGTTTTGCTCGACCAAGTTCTCTCCCTGGGGTGTGCCAGTGTTATTTGTAAAGAAGAAGATAGAAATTTGAGAATGTTCATCGACTACCGACAGCTCAATAAAGTAACTATAAAGAATAAATACCCGTTACCACGCATCGATGAACTATTTGATCAGTTGAAGGGAGCCTCAGTATTTTCGAAGATTGATTTAAGATCGGGTTATTATCAGTTGCGAGTTAGAGGCTCTAATGTGCCTAAAACTACTTTCCGAAAGAGATACGACCATTACAAGTTTTTGGTGATGCCGTTCAGACTCACTAATGTCCTTGCTGTTTTCATGGATTTGATGAATCGAGTATTCAGGCAGTATTTAGAGCGGTCCGTGGTTGTGTTCATAGAGGACATTTTGATCTATTAGCACGATGAGACCGAGCATGTCGAACATTTGAGACTTGTGCTATAGATTTTGCATGATAAATAGTTGTACGCAAAATTTAGTAAATGTGAGTTCTGGTTACGTGAAGTTAGCTTTTTAGGGCATGTTGTTTCAGCATCAGGTATTCAGGTTGATCCGAGTAAGGTTTCGGCTATACTTGATTGGAAACCCCCTCGTAATGTTTCTGAAGTTCGGAATTTTCTGGGATCAGTCGGTTATTATAGACGCTTTGTGAAAGGGTTCTCAATTAATGCAACTCCGATGACAAAGCTGTTACAGAAAGATATTAAGTTCGAGTGGTCAGAGAAGTGTTAGAAAAGTTTCGATTAGCTGAAAGCTCATTTGATCGAAGCTCCAGTATTTGTACAGCCAGAGTCGGGTAAAGAGTTCATTATCTTCAGTGATGCATCCTTGAATGGTTTGGGCTGTGTTTTGATGCAAGAGGGTAAGGTTGTAGCCTATGCCTCGAGACAATTAAAATTGCAAGAAAATAACTATCCGATGCACGATCTTGAGTTAGCTGCCATAGTTTTTGCTCTGAAAATATGGCGTTACTATCTGTTTGGTGAAAAATGCCATGTCTATTCAGATCATAAAAGTCTAAAATACTTAATGACTCAGAAGGATCTAAATTTGAGACAACGTCGATGGTTGGAATTGTTAAAAGACTACGAGCTCGTGATTGACTATCACCCAGGAAAAGCTATGTGGTTGCTGATGCTTTAAGTCGAAAATCACTGTTCACTTTATGTGCAATGAATACAGATATGGCGATGATTGACGATGGTGTGATAGTTGCAGAAATGAAAGCGAGACCATTATTTGTTCAACAAATTTGTGAAGCTCAAAAGAGTGATGATAATTTAATAGCAAAAAGGGATCATTGTGGTTCTTATACTGATTTAGAATTTCAAGTTGATACTGAGGGATGTTTGTAGTTTAGAAACCGAATATGTGTACCAAAGGATCCTGAGTTGATTCGGATGATTTGTAACGAAGCCCATAATAGTAGATTTTCTATTCACCTGGGTAGCACTAAAATGTATAGTGATCTGAAACAGCATTATTGGTGGCATGGTATGAAACGAGATATTGGAGATTCCGTATCGAAATACTTGATTTGTCAACAAATAAAAGCCGAGCATCAAGTGCCATCGGGATTCCTTTAGCCGATTATGATACCCGAATGGAAATGGGATTAAGTCACGATGGATTTCGTATCTGGGTTACCATCGACACTGAGCAAGACAGATGCAATCTGGGTTATTGTTGATAGATTGACGAAGTCGGCTCATTTCATTCCGGTACGTACAGACTACTCGCTCAATAAGCTAGCTAAATTGTATATTTATCAGATTGTGCAATTACATGGAGTTCCTATTTCTATTATTTCGGATAGAGATCCGGGGTTTACATCGTGACTTTGGAAGAAACTGCAAGATGCATTAGGTACTAAATTGCATTTAAGCACAGCTTTTCATCCTCAAACGGATGGTCTCCGAACGTATTATTCAAATACTCGAGGATTTGTTGAGATGTTGTGTTCTTAAGTTCGAGGGTACGTGGGAACGATACTTGCCTTTGATTGAATTTGCGTACAATAATAGTTTTCAACCGAGTATCAAAATAGCACCTTACGAAGCTTTGTACGGTCGTTAATGTCGTACACCATTGTATTGGACTGAGCTAAGTGAAAGCAAGATACACGGGGTTGATCTAATCAAAGAGAATGAACAGAAAGTAAAAGTGATTTGCGAAAGTTTGAAAGCAGCGTCAGATTGGCAGAAATCATATGTGGATTTGAAACGTAAAGACATAGAGTTTCAGATTGGTGATTGAGTATTTCTGAAAGTCTCGCTGTGGAAGAAAATACTTAGATTTGGTCGCAAGGGCAAGTTGAGTCCGAGATTTATTGGGCCGTACGAGATTAGTGAGCGTATCGGACAGGTTGCTTACAGGTTGATGTTGCCACCTGAGTTAGAAAAGATCCACAATTTTTTCCATGTTTCGATGCTTCAACGATATAGATCCGATCCTACTCATGTGATTAGTCCATCAGAGATTGAGATTCAGTCTGATTTGACCAATAAGGAAGAACCGATTTGTATTTTGGCTCGCGAAGTGAAAGAGTTGCGTAATAAGAAAATCTCATTGGTGAAAGTACTATGGAATAAGCACGGCGTCGAGGAAGCAACTTGGGAGCTTGAGGATTCAATGAAAGAACGTTATCCTAACCTATTCACCGGTAAGATTTTTGAGGACGAAAATCCTTAGGGGGAAGAGTTGTAACAGCCCGATTTTAACCTTAATCGGAACGGTGGTTTCGGGACCACGAATCCGAGTCGAAAAAATATTTTTAATATTATTTTCTATGCACATTATGTGTGAATTGGTGTTTGTGAAAATTTCATATTAAAATTTGATCGTTTTAGTGCTTAATTGTGAAAAAAGGGCTTAATCGCATAAAAAGAAAATTTGGCGGATAAATGTTTAAGTACTAAATTGATGATTTCTTTATAAATTTGGGGTTTAAAATAGCAAATTGACCATAAAATGGAGTTAGTGCTAGTCATGATTATGCATGTAATAGTAATTGAATTTTTTATTATATTTTATGTTAAAATATATTAGTTTAATATGTTATAATAATAATAATATGAATAAAAGATGAAGAGTGTTCATCTTTCTTAATGGTTCATGGCTGAAACTTGAGAAAGAAAAAGAGAGAAAAGCTTCATGAGGTTCGGCACTTGCGAGGGTTAATTGGGTAAGTGATTTTGTTCAGTTTTTGATAATTTTTACGTTTTTGAGATCGTTGCTATGTGGTTTAACTAGCCCATGCTTGAATTTTTGAATTGGTTGTGTATTTTGTGAGTTGTCATTGAAGAAAGCTTGTTGTTTTTGTGAGTTGATGATGAAATATTGATTATATGTGATAGAAAAACAATTTTTGTCTTTGAATTTTGGATGAAATTGAGTAGTTAGGATTAAATTACAAAAATAAATTTTTGAGGGACTAAATGGTGAAATAAATGAATTGTATGAACTTCTAATAGGAAGACAAAGATTCGGCCCTAAAGAAGTGTGGCTAAATTTTAAATATTTTGTGTTTTATGCAATAGGGACTAAATTGTAAAAATTATAAATGTCAAGGGTAAAATTGCAATTTGGCCGATTATGTATTTTTGGATTAAATTGAATGAGAAAAATGTTGAATGAGCTTAATTTGAAATTATTTAGATCAAGAACAAAAAGAATCGGGATTGGATCAAGGAAAAGCGAAGTTGAACGAATAGCCGGGAAAACCTAATCCGTCGATTTCCGAAGTAAGTTTTTAAGCAATTGAGTTGAATTAAATTTTACTCAAAAGGGTTATATATAATTTTTAATGGAGTTAAATATGTGCTATGGTATAATGCTGAATGTGTGATATTTGAATTAAAGGTAAAGGTAGCCGAATGTGATACATAGATGTTAATGAAATAGCCATGTGTGACATGAATTTGAAATATGAACATAGCCAATTGTGAGATATATTTATATGTCAATAGATAGCCAAATGTGATGTTGATTTGGTGAGGAAATAAGGTAATTTGTATATACATGTATAAAGGAGGAATTTAACATCCGAGTACTAAGTGTACGAAATTGGATAATAAGCACTATGTGTGTGAATTTAATTTCTGAGCACTAAGTGTACGAAATTGGATAGTAAGCACTATGTGTGTGAATTTAATTTCCGAGCACTAAGTGTGCGAAATCGGACAAAGGATCTAAATTGCATGATTTGAACTTCAAAATGCATTTGGTACAAAGGAATTTCGATTGATGAATTTGGAAGGTGTGAGTGTAAATACCATCTTAATGGTTGAATTTGGTAAGTTCTCGATACTATGAGAGGTTATTATTCGAATGGTAAGTATAAAGTTCATAAGTAGTATATGCATATAAACCGATTGTTAAATGTATGTTTGTTCGGATTTTGGAACTATGAAAGGTGATAGATTGGTATGTTTTCGTACTTGAGTGATGAATGGATTTAAGTCTTATGGGAAGTCTATGTTTAAATGTTTGGATATTCGGCTTAAGGGTTAATAAATGTGTAAATTTCTATTACAATGCAATTTGGCTTGTTTTGTAATTGTTTATAACTTACTAAGCTATGATAGCTTACTCTATGTGTGTAACATCCTAAAAATGGGGCTATTTGTGATTGAATTATTTTCCTTGTGTTTGAATTGCCATGGTATTAATCGTGGAATGATAAGACGTAATTAGGGGTCTTGAGTAGGCTCGGTTTAGTAGAAAATTTTAATTTGGGAACTTTAAAGGTAAGGAGCCCTAGCAAGTAGGGGTTACAAGAATAAATATATGATTTATTGACATAAAAATCAGCTTGGTAAAGTGGCAAAAGTAGGGCCACTTAGGAGTTGCATGTGACGCCACAAGGGATAAGGGAGAGCCTTGGTTCGAGTCACAAAAATCTCTCTTTTTGCTCCTTGTTGTGAACACCAGTTGCCATCAGGGCTACTTCAGCCAGTAAAGATCCCTCAATGGAAATGGGAAAGGATTACTATGGATTTCGTCAGTGCGCTACCCCTGACGCCCAGCAAAAAGGATGCAGTTTGGGTGATTGTGGACCGTCTGACTAAGTCAGCTCACTTCATACCGGTAAGGGTAGATTTTCCTCTTCAGAAGCTAGCTAAGCTGTATGTGGCTGAGATAGTAAGATTGCATGGTGTGCCCGTGTCAATTATCTCGGATAGGGATCCGAGGTTCACGTCAAGGTTCTGGAAAGCGTTGCATCAGGCTTTGGGTACACGATTGGATTTCATTACAGCTTTCCACCCACAGTCAGACGGGCAGTCGAAAAGGGTTATACAGATCTTAGAGGATATGCTGAGGGGTTGTGTTTTGGACTTCAGTGGTAGTTGGGAGGAGTATCTACCATTGGCGGAATCCGCTTATAACAATAGTTATCAAGCGAGTATTCAGATGGCTCCATATGAAGCACTATATGGACGGAAATGCCGTACCCCTACATGTTGGACGGATTTGGGAGAACGACAAGTTTTGGGTCCGGAATTGGTTACTGAAACTGAGGATAAGGTTAAGGTAATTCGGGCTCGTCTTAAGGAAGCATCAGATAGACAGAAGTCTTATGCTGATCTGAAACGTAAGGAAATGGAGTATAATGTAGGAGACAAGGTGTTTCTGAAGGTGTCACCTTGGAAAAAGGTGTTGAGATTTGGACGAAAAGGGAAGCTAAGCCCAAGGTTCATTGGCCCATATACATCTGATCGAAGAGTGGGACCGGTAGCTTATCACCGAGCCGCCGCGGAGTTGAGTCGATCCATAACGTTTTCCACGTGTCGATGCTTAGCGATATCGGTCGATCCATCGCACGTTGTTCCAATCCAGAGATTCGTGTCGACTCAGATTTGTCCTTTGAAGAAGAACCGGTTCGATCTTAGATCGAGATGTCAAGGTTTTGCGTGAAAGTCGCGCCTTTGGTGAAAGTGCTATGGCGAAACCATGGTGTAGAAGAAGCTACGTGGGAACCCGAGGATGTGATGCGGCAAAGAATACCCCCACCTCTTTCTAATCGTGTAATTTCGAGGCCGAAATTATTTTTAAGGGGGGTAGAACTGTAACATCCTAAAAATGGGGCTATTTGTGATTGAATGATTTTCCTTGTGTTTGAATTGCCATGGTATTAATCGTGGAATGATAAGACGTAATTAGGGGTCTTGAGTAGGCTCGATTTAGTAGAAAATTTTAATTTGGGAGCTTTAAAGGTAAGGAGCACTAGTAAGTAGGGGTTCCAAGAATAAATAGATGATTTATTGACATAAAAATCAGCTTGGTAAAGTGGCAAAAGGAGGGCCACTTAGGAGTTGCATGTGACGCCACAAGGGATAAGGGAGAGCCTTGGTTCGAGTCACAAAAATCTCTCTTTTTGCTCCTTGTTGTGGACGGCATAGATAGGGAGAGTCTTTCTCTCTTTAAACTCTTTTAATCAATAAGATAAAGGATAATATTAGCTTTTTATTAGATTTTTATTTAGATTATTATGGGATTAATTCAAGTTATTTTGAATTAAATCAAACAAGTGGTCAAGAGCAACTCAAGGAGGTTGCCGAAATTTCAAACTCTTCATGAGAAGAGTGGACGGCAAGCATAAGAGGGAGGGGGTGTCGAATTCCTTTATAAGCACCTATCTACCATCTTGATTTTCTTTTAGCCATTTTTGCAAGTAGCCGAATCTCTTCTTCACTCCCTTCTCTTCTATTATTATTTTTCTCTCCACTTTCATTCTCTCAAATAAACCAAAAACCCTTCTCTTCTTCTTTGACCCTTGCCGAATCCCCATCCTTAATTCCCCTTTTCTTTATTTCCCTATTAGCCGAACATCCACTCCTTATTGCCGAAACTCTAACACCCTTTTCTCCCATTATTTTTCCCTCTAGCCGAATCCCCCTGTTATTTCCTTAGTGGCCTTAGCCGAATATTAAAGAGGGATAGATCTTTTCAGATTTCATTGATAATTGATTTTGAGAAGGTAAGTATGGTTGGCCGAATGCCTATGTCCCCTTTTCCTATCTTGGTCGACTTTTTCTTAAGGTTTAAGAGCCGATTTCCGCATTTATTTACAAAGATGCTAAGTATCTGTTTTAAAAACCGAATCTGTCTAGGTGCTCCGGGATCTCAAAGCGGAAAAGCTGACCTTCCATTCTTTGATCAATCGTCTGGTAAGTAGATGGTAAGGATCTATTGTAAATAGATTGTTCTTTTAGTAATCGAAAGCCGAAGGCTACTAACATGTGGTTGCCGATTTAAGGAAAATAGAAATACTTGGTGAGCAGTGACTAATATTCAAAGGAGATAGGTAAGGTTTCGGGTTCACAAGGAACCCTTCTCAATTATTTTGGGTTAGCCGAATAGGCCATAGTACTAATCCCATGGTTGGCCAAATATAGGTGCAGAGAGATCTGGTGTGGCCGACCTGTCTTTTCGGGATTTAGAGCATTCGGTGGTGACAGGTGTGTACCTACACACTTATAATCGACTAAATGTACTAAAACTGTTGTATGTGCTAACCTAATCTATGTAGATTTGGTTTTAATACCATGAACTGTATAAGCAAGGATCCGAGTAAGTCCCTGATTGATTATGGGTTTTTATGATGCTGTTGGAAAGCATGATGAGTTGTTTATGACTAATGATAAATTTGACATATGTGATTGAACATGTGATGGCATGAATATTGTAATTATTTGATATGGGTTGATGAGAGGAGGGGGCAGTAATATTCGTGCCGACGGGCACCAGTGGTTTGGCACCACATTGTGACTACGGTCACCAGAGGTTTGGCACCTCCAAAGGTTTGGTACCTCATCGCGTCTCGTCCCAGTGGCTTAGCACCACAGTGGGTTGGCCCCACAGACTATATTAAGGGATTGACGCTAGTGATTTGGTATCACACGATGGGTTGGCCCCATCAATTGATTGTGTCTACGGACACCGAGGTTTGGTACCTCCAGTGATTTGGCATCACATTCGTGACTATATGTCACCAGTGGTTTGGCACCACCAGTGGTTTGGTACCACACGGGGTAGACAAAGGCATTTGGATGGCTAGGTTGGGGGCATGCCTTGGTACATGACTGTTAATTATAATCTATGTATGAAATTGCTTAAATTCGAGGGAAGGGTTACATACTGAGTCTTGGTGACTCACCTTCTCCTTTACATTTTTCAGGTGACACGTAGATCGCGAATAAGGAGCCGGATAGACTCGAGGTGGCCATGCAGTGGACTTGATTTAAATGAACTTTAAACTTTAGTTATTTTTATTTTACTGTTGGTTAAATTTTATTTCAGATGTAATAAGGCCTCCTAATACTCTACTTTGTTACTTTACATATTTTGGATAATATGTTTTAAACTATTTTATTAATATTAGATTAAATACACATGTTTTCCCAACCTTAAACGAAAAATGTTTTTTTTTTTTCGTACCATCGGGCACATTTGGAATTTTATGATAACTTGATTTAATTAATTACCCAATTAAACACGAAGTATGGTTTTCACAAGACAATCAAATGAAAGGTTTTCGACAACTTAAATGGATTTAGAAAAAAAAAATTTCAAAAATATTTTCCACTATGACTAACTAAATTCGGCCATAAAGTTTGGGCCGGGTTTGGGTTGTTACAAAATTGGTATCAGAGCCCAGTTCAAAGCTCGGCTGTGGGGGCCCAAGGCCCAAAAATGTTTTGGTAGGCCTTTTGAATTGTTTTTGGGTTTTTAAGCAGCATGGCCCGAGTCTCCGGCAACGATCCGCCCAGGTAAGTACATCTGAACTTCTTTGTGAATTATTTTCTGTAGAAGGGTAGGAAGCATGGAACGTAGATAGACTTATAGGAACTTGAACCCTAGGATTAGGCTACTCAAACACCCAAACAAGACATAAGACTTAAGGAACTAACCCAACCTATGACTTAGTCACTGAGCTAGGGTGTGGTAACCCCTGTACGCATGTCTAGGAGTGGATTCGGAAGAGCCTGGTATTTAAGCAGTCCTCGTGACTCACCTCCTCTTCGCAGGTATCCTACCTGGTGCGTAGCTTCGGTTCACCCTAACTCAGAGGGCTCAGTGGTGTGGCAACCTCTGTGCGCATGTCTAGAAAGGTCTCGGTGAGAGCTTGGTATTTAAGCAGTCCGCGTGACTCACCTCCTCTCCACTCGAGTCCTGCCTGGTGCGTAGCTTTGGTTCACCCTGACCAAGAGGGCTCGGTCATAGGCTAAACATAATGACTAAAACCCGAAAGGAAACTAGCCATGTTTTTGAAAAAAGAATGAAACAACCAAAACCCTAGTTTTCAGAACTATTAAAATTTCTCCTTCAAAATTTGAGAAAAATCATCTTTATAACATTTTTTTCGAAAATTTTGCAAAAATTACAAAAATACCCTTAGGGGTAAAATTACTCAAATGCCCTTGGTTCATAAAATCTCAACTCAATGGTTTTGCCCAAAAATTTCATTATTTTATCAAAATCCGACAACTCTACTTTGCTCATCATCAATAAAATACGTAGGTTTTAGAAAATTACGAAAACGCCCTCTATTTGCAAAAATACCGAAATGACCCTGGTTTTCAAAATCTTTACAAACATCACCACTTTAAAAGGAAAACTCTCAAAAAGAACCCTCGAAGTTTTACAACTGGTTAAAATATCTCTGATTCACCAAAATTACGGAATTGCCCCTGATTGACAAAATTACCAAAATACCCCTGGTTTCCAAATGTTGCCATATCTTTAAAATTTTGCAAATTTCAGAGACACTTTCTAGTTTTGGGAATTTCAAAGTGACATGTTTTATAAAAATTTAAAATTTCTTTTAATACCAAAAATACCCCTGTAGGAAAATGACGAAAATACCCCTGGGATAGAAACGGACAGAAGTGTCCAAGGAGTGAATAAGTATGGAAAGTATTAGGGAATGGATGTACTCTTTTGTGTGAATTAGGATAGAAGACTTGAAACCTTGTTTGCTCGAAAGAATCCCTAACTAAACTTTCTTCATAAAATTTCTTCGCGAATAATCAAGTGGAACAAGTACTAATCCATAAAATGTTCTTAATCAGATTAAAAGCGCAGTAGATAGAATGAGTTCTAGAGGACGTGGACGCCGTGGACGCAGTAGGGGTAGGATGACCGTGTCAGAACCGGTCAGGTCGGGTCAGGGTTCTGAGAATAAAGTACCACCGCCACCACCACCTCCAACTTTTAGAGCTGAGGAGCAGGATCAAACCGGTGGTGAGGCTGTATCGCAAGCTATTTTGCGAGTCTTGGAGATGGTGGCTGGGGCTAATGGAGGAATGGGAGCTTGAAAATCTGTTCCCGAGCGACTTCGATCCAACGGAGCTGAGGTATTCCGGGGTATGTCGGGCGTGGCACCCAGTGCAGCGGAATACTGGTTAGAATCGACTGAAAGGATCATGGACGATCTTGATCTGACTGAGGAGGAAAAGCTAAAAGGAGCAGTGTCGCTTCTAAAGGATGAAGCGTACCAGTGGTGGCTTACGGTTTGGGATGGTGCTACGGCACATAATCTGACTTGGGAGTACTTCAAAACTACTTATCAGAAGAAGTACGTGGGTACTAGCTACACTGACGCGCAGAGGAAAGCTTTTCTGGGGTTAGTGCAAGGAACTAAGTCAGTGTCGGAGTATGAGGCGGAATTTTTAAGGCTGAGTAGATATGCTAAAGGCATCGTAGCGACCGAACATGAGCGTTGTGTCCGCTTTGAGGACGGGCTTAGAGATGACTTGAGGCTGATAATTGCTCCACAGCAGGTTCGTGAGTTTTCGTCGCTAATGGAGAAGGCTAAGGTAGCCGAAGGGACCAAGGAGTCCGTGAGGCAGAATTATGATAAGAATAAGCTGAAAAGAGGCTTTGGGTCGTGCAGGTCAAGTGGTAATGTTCGAGAAAAGGCTAGGCGAGTGGGCCAAACCAGCGGCAAGGCCCATGGTCGCTAATCAGAGACCGGCTCAGTGTAATCGCTGTGGAAAATCACATTGGGGAGGTTGTTGGACCGGTGAGAGGGTTGCTTTGAATGTGGGTCTTTAGATCACCGTGTGAGGGTTTGTCCCCTGGCGAGCTCGAGAATCGATCGAGGCGGGGACCGCATTTATAATAGAAATGTGGGACCACGAGAGAAAGTCGCGATAGCAGTAGAGGCGGCAATGGTCCTAACCGAGGTCGTGGAAATTCGAGGCGGCGCGAGGCAACACACAGAGGCTAGGCGGCTGGCTTTGGTTTATGCGGCGAGACGTCGCGAGGAGGGTGACGACACCGGATGTCATAATCGATACGTTTTTATTTTCGGTCTTCCTTATGTTGCATTAATTGATGTGGGTTCGACGCACTCATACATTGCTAGTAGTGTAGTAGAGACTATGAACCTAGACTCTAAAACCGCTTCTAGGAGATGATCAAATTAGCCCTTTAGGCCATTCTGTAGTTGTGAACAAGCTTTATAGGGATGTACCCCTAGAACTCCAAGGGTCGATTTGTAGCAGATCCGATAGAACCGCTGTTTGGGGAGTTCGATTTGATCCTTGGAATGGATTGGTTGGTTAAGTATCGTGCGAGATTGGATTGCGCGCTAAGCGCATGGTTCTTAAGATGGTGAGGTGATGATGAAGTGACTATGATTGGTAATAGAAGGAATTACCTATCCAATGTGGTGTCGGCCCGAAGGTGAAGATGGTCGAAAAAGGGTGCGAGGCGTATTTGGTTCGCATTTGTGCTTTGGAGGCTAAAGAGTCGGTGGAGAAGGTCCGAACGGTTGGGGAATTCATCGATGTGTTCCCGGAAGAACTTCCGGTCCGCTCCCCCGACCGGAAGTTGAATTCGATATAGACTTGCTACCCGGAATGGCACTGTATCAGTATAGCACCGTGCATCGGATGGCACCAAAGGAATTGATGGAGCAAGGCTCAAATTCGAGAACTTTTGGATAGGGGTTTATCGACCAAGTATATCTCCGTGGGAGCACTGTGTTGTTTGTCAAGAAGAAGGGCGGTTCGATGCGGATGTGCATCGACTACCGTCAGTTAAACAAGTTAACGATCAAAAACAAATACCCATTGCCTCGGATCGATGACTTGTTTGACCAATTGAAGGGTGCATCGGTGTTTTCGAAAATAGACCTTAGGTCGGGTTATCATCAACTTAAGGTGAAGGAGGTTGATGTGCACAAGACAGCATTTCGAACAAGGTATGGGCATTACGAGTTTCTGGTAATGCCATTTGGATTGACCAACGCACCAGCGGCGTTCATGGACTTAATGAATAGAGTATTCCAACAGTACTTGGATCAATTTGTCGTGGTATTCATAGACGACATATTAGTTTATTCAAAGACGGAGGAGGAGCATGACAAACACTTACGTATAGTTCTACAAGTATTGAGGGAGAAGCAATTATATGCCAAATTCAGTAAGTGCGAATTTTAGCTTAGGGAGGTGGCTTTCTTAGGTCACGTGGTGTCAGCGGAAAGGATTAGAGTGGATCCCCGCAAGATTGAAGCGGTGTTGGATTGGAAACCGCTTAGGTCAGTGGCCGAAATTCGAAGCTTTTGGGTCTAGCGGGGTACTATCGAAGATTTGTGGAAGGATTTTCTCTTATTGCAGCGCCATTAACTAAGTTATTAAGAAAAGGAGTCCTATTTGTATGGTCGGAGAAGCAGCAAGAAAGTTTCGATAAACTAAGGAAGATCTTGACAGAAGCTCCGGTTTTGGTACAGCCTGAGGCAAGGAAGTTGTTTACAGTTTACTGTGACGCGTCCCATACTGGTTTGGGATGTGTGTTGATGCAGGAAGGGAAGGTAGTAGCCTATGCATCCCATCAGTTAAGATTGCATGAGGTTAACTACCCAACGCATGACTTGGAGCTAGCGGCTGTAGTCTTCGCTTTGAAAATATGGAGACATTATCTGTATGGGGAGAAGTCGATAGTCTACACGGATCAAAAAAGTTTGAGGTATCTTTTGACTCAGAAGGATCTGAACTTGAGGCAGCGCCGATGGATTAAACTGTTAAAGGACTACGACTGTTCAATAGAGTACCATCCGGGTAAGGCTAACGTGGTGGCTGACGCGTTGAGCCGGAAGGTCGTGTTGGACTTTAGAGCGATGTTTGCTCGTTTGAGTCTATATGAGGATGGAAGTCTTTTGGCAGAACTCCAGGTTAAGCCAACCTAGATTGTGGAGATTAAGGAAAGGCAGTTAGTGGATGAAGAGTTGAATGCTAAGAGGGTGCAAGTTCAAGATGGTGGTCTGGAAGGGTACAGTCTGTCTAGTGATGGAGTGCTTTGTGTTTCTAAGGGGCGAACTTGTATGCCAAGGATGTGGAATTAAGGCGTAAAATTCTCCAAGATGCACATAGCAGCCCATACGCTATATGCATCCGGGAGGAAGCAAGATGTATGGAGATCTTCTAAAAGCAGTTTGGTGGCGGGGTTGAAGCGTGAGGTAATGGCGATTTGTAGGAAGGTGTCCGACGTGTCGTGAGTTAAGGCCGAACACCGGATTGCCATCGTGGCTACTTCACCCAAGAAAGATCCTCAATGGAAATGGGAAAGGATTACTATGGATTTCGTCGGTGGGCTACCCCGACGCCAAAGAAAAGGATGCGATTTGGGTGATTGTGGACCGTCGACTAAGTCACTCACTTCATACTTGGTAAGGGTAGATTTTCCTCTTGTGCTAGCTAAAATTGTATGTGGTCGAGATAGTAAGATTGCATGGTGTGCCCGTGTCAATTATCTCGGATAGGGATCCGAGGTTCACGTCAAGGTTCGAAAGCGTTGCATCGGGCTTTGGGTACACGATTGGATTTCATTACGCTTTTCACCCCTGAATGACGGGGCAATGACAAGGGTTATCTGAATCTTAGAGGATATGCTTTGAGGGTTGTGTTTTGGACTTGATGGTAGTTGGGAGGAGTATCTACCATTGGCGGAATCCGCTTATAACAATAGTTATCAAGCGAGTATTCGATGGCTCCATATGAAGCACTATATGGATTTAAATGCCGTACCCTACATGTTGGACTGAGTTGGGAGAACGACAAGTTTTGGGTCCGAATTGGTTCATCAAACCGAGGATAAGGTTAAGGTAATTCGGCTCGTCTTAAGGAAGCATCGATAGACGTAAGTCTTATCTTGATCTGAAACGTAAGAAATGGAGTATAATGTAGGAGACAAGGTGTTTACAAGGTGTCACCTTGGAAAAAGGTGTTGAGATTTGGACGAAAAGGAAGCTAAGCCCAAGGTTCATTGGCCCATATACGATCTTCAAGCGAGTGGGACCGGTAGCTTATCACCGAGCCGCCAGTGAGTTGAGTCGATCCATGACGTTTTCCACGTGTCGATGCTTAGGCGATATCGGTCAGATCCATCGCACGTTGTTCCAGTCGCTGAGATTGAGGTCGACTCAGATTTGTCCTTTGAAGAAGAACTGGTTCACATCTTAGATCGAGATGTCAAGGTTTTGCGTAGGAAGTCAGTGCCTTTGGTGAAAGTGCTATGGCGAAACCATGGTGTAAAAGAAGCTACGTGGGAACCCGAGGATGTGATGCGGCAGCAATACCCCCACCTCTTCTAATCAGGTAATTTCGAGGCCGAAATTATTTTTAAGGGGGTAAGAACTGTAACATCCTAAAAATGGGGCTATTTGTGATTGAATGATTTTCCTTGTGTTTGAATTGCCATGGTATTAATCGTGGAATGATAAGACGTAATTAGGGGTCTTGAGTAGGCTCGGTTTAGTAGAAAATTTTAATTTGGGAACTTTAAAGGTAAGGAGCCCTAGCAAGTAGGGGTTCCAAGAATAAATAGATGATTTATTGACATAAAAATCAGCTTGGTAAAGTGGCAAAAGGAGGGCCACTTAGGAGTTGCATGTGACGCCACAAGGGATAAGGGAGAGCCTTGGTTCGAGTCACAAAAATCTCTCTTTTTGCTCCTTGTTGTGGAGGGCATAGATAGGGAGAGTCTTTCTCTCTTTAAACTCTTTTAATCAATAAGATAAAGGATAATATTAGCTTTTTATTAGATTTTTATTTAGACTATTATGGGATTAATTCAAGTTATTTTGAATTAAATCAAACAAGTGGTCAAGAGCAACTCAAGGAGGTTGCTGAAATTTCAAACTCTTCACGAGAAGAGTGGACGGCAAGCATAAGAGGGAGGGGGTGCCGAATTCCTTTATAAGCACCTATCTACCATCTTGATTTTCTTTTAGCCATTTTTGCAAGTAGCCGAATCTCTTCTTCACTCCCTTCTCTTCTATTATTATTTTTCTCTCCACTTTCATTCTCTCAAATAAACCAAAAACCCTTCTCTTCTTCTTTTTGACCCTTGCCGAATCCCATCCTTAATTCCCTTTTCTTTATTTCCTATTAGCCGAACATCCACTCCTTATTGCCGAAACTCTAACACCCTTTTCTCCCATTATTTTTCCCTCTAGCCGAATCCCCCTGTTATTTCCTTAGTGGCCTTAGCCGAATATTAAAGAGGGATAGATCTTTTCAGATTTCATTGGTAATCGATTTTGAGAAGGTAAGTATGGTTGGCCGAATGCCTATGTCCCCTTTTCCTATCTTGGTCGACTTTTTCTTAAGGTTTAAGAGCCGATTTCGGCATTTATTTACAAAGATGCTAAGTATCTATTTTGAAAATCGAATCTGTCTAGGTGCTCCGGGATCTCAAAAGCGGAGAAGCTGACCTTCCATTCTTTGATCAATCGTCTGGTAAGTAGATGGTAAGGATCTATTGTAAATAGATTGTTCTTTTAGTAATCGAAAGCCGAAGGCTACTAACATATGGTTGCCTATTTAGGGAAAACAGAAATACTTGGTGAGCAGTGACTAATATTCAAAGGAGATAGGTAAGGTTTCGGGTTCACAAGGAACCCTTCTCAATTATTTTGGGTTAGCCGAATAGGCCATAGTACTAATCCCATGGTTGGCCAAATATAGGTGCAGAGAGATCTGGTGTGGCCGACTTGTCTTTTCGGGATTTAGAGCATTCGGTGGTGACAGGTGTGTACATACACACTTATAATCGACTAAATGTACTAAAACTGTTGTGTGTGCTAACCTAATCTATGTAGATTTGGTTTTAATACCATGAACGGTATAAGCAAGGATCCGGGTAAGTCCCTGATTGATTATGGGTTTTTATGATGCTGTTGGAAAGCATGATGTGTTGTTTATGACTAATGATAAATTTGACATATGTGATTGAACATGTGATGGCATGAATATTGTGATTATTTGATATGGGTTGATGAGAGAGGAGGGGCGTGAATATTCGTGCCCGACGGGCACCGAAAGTGGTTTGGCACCACATTGTGACTACGGTCACCAGAGGTTTTGGCCACCTCCGAAGGTTTGGTACCTCATCGCGTCTCGTCCCATTGGTTTAGCACCACGGTGGGTTGGCCCCACGGACTATATTAAGGGATTGACGCCAGTGATTTGGTATCACACGATGGGTTGGCCCCATCAATTGATTGTGTGTACGGACACCAGAGGTTTGGTACCTCCAGTGATTTGGCATCACATTCGTGACTATATGTCACCAGTGGTTTGGCACCACCAGTGGTTTGGTACCACACGGGGTAGACAAAGGCGTTTGGATGGCTAGGTTGGGGGCATGCCTTGGTACATGACTGTTAATTATAATCTGTGTATGAAATTGCTTAAATTCGGGGGAAGGGTTACAAACTGAGTCTTGGTGACTCACCTTCTCCTTTACATTTTTCAGGTGACACATAGATCGCGGATAAGGAGCCGGATGGACTCGAGGTGGCCATGCAGTGGACTTGATTTAAATGAACTTTAAACTTTAGTTATTTTTATTTTACTGTTGGTTAAATTTTATTTCGGATGTAATAAGGCCTCCTAATACTCTACTTTGTTACTTTACATATTTTGGATAATCTGTTTTAAACTATTTTATTAATATTAGATTAAATACACATGTTTTCCCAACCTTAAACGAAAAATGTTTTTTTTTTTTGTGCCATCGGGCACATTTGGAATTTTTATGATAACTTGACTTAATTAATTACCCAATTAAACACGAAGTATGGTTTTCACAAGACAATCAAATGAAAGGTTTTCGACAACTTAAATGGATTTAGAAAAAAAAAGAATTTTTCAAAAATATTTTCCACTGTGACAAACTAAATTCGGCCATAAAGTTTGGGCCGGGTTTGGGTTGTTACAATGTGTTTGTTTATTTGTATGGTTTTATAGATTTTGAAGTTTAGCTGCGAGCTCGGGGATCATCGTCAAAGTCTATCACACTATCGACTCATTTTGGTATTTTATAAACTGAATTTTTGAAGCTATGAACATATATGGCATGTATAGGCTAGTAATATTATGTTTGGTTTTGAAGTTCTATATATTTGTATAAGCCATGCGAAGATGGCTTGTCCATCTTGTTAATCTTGGAATTTATATTTTGGCTTGATGATTATGTTTGGTTGTGGTTTTTGGTTGATTTGGTTTTGGTATTTATAAGTATGGTTAATGATGGAGTTTAAATGAAATGGAGTAAAGATGTTATAAACTTGTTAACCATTTTTTTGCAATGAAACAGTTTTTGATTAGCAGCAGTGACATGATTTTGAAAAATCACCAAAAATAGGAGAAATTGAATTAGAAAGTTAATAATATATATAATTAAATATTATTATGTCTATTTTTATATGAAAGAAACAGAGTAGGCAAAGGAATTTTATATTATGAGATATTTAAATTTTAGTGAGACTAGTTTTGATAGACTTCGTATCCCTTGTTCTATCTTGGAAAAATTATTAAACATTGTACAAAAATAATCATGGAGCATATTTTATATGATTAGAATCCTTAATGAGTCATTTTTGATTGGAATAAACGAGAACATTAATTGAATTCTGTACAATGAGATAACTGAGTTTTTGTAAAGATAGGTCAGAACCATTAAACAGTGAAATAGGGGAAAATTAATGAATAAACTGTACTAATTGACCACAAGAAAAATTCTGGAAAAATTATAGTAAGAAAATATATGAGTCTAGTTTTAATAAAAATTTACGGATCTAAATTTTGAGTTTCGTAACTCGAGTTATAGTTAATTTAGTCAACATGATGCAGACGGACAGATTCAATTTTTATGCCCCGAATTAGTTAGTTAAGTTTAGTAATGCCTCGAGCTTGACTCCGGCAACGGTCTCAGGTAAAGGGTGTTATAGGCTTGGTAGAGACTTTATTATGCATTTTAGAGACTGTATTCGGGCATTGTGGAACTCTTGGGAATTAGTTTGATTTTTGTTGTATTTGGACATTGGACATTGGATATTTTATTTGGATGGTTTTATAATAATTGTGAGGCATGTTTGAGCTTAATTATTGATTGTTTTATGGTGTATTGTTGCTTTATAACATGGTGTGTGAAACATGAAATTTATACTAACGATTGTTTAATTGAAGCTTCCATGGAGTGGTTTATTAGTGTCTAAGGTACACCACTTGTTTGATTTATTTTGATGTTTGATGTGCATGAAATTGATTGCTTAATTATATTTATTTGTAGCTTAATTGATGCCAATAAATTCAAATGAAGGTGTATGTATATGTATGTTAATTAATCGTAGTTAAATCAGGTTTAATTTGCCATTAAAATATGCAAAGTCAGGTTTTGAAATGAGTTTTTCACAAAAATAGGTGCAGTGGCTTTCACACGGGTGTGTGCCTGTCCATGCGGGCGTATGCGTAAGTGAAACGAGCGTGTGGAAATTGAAGCTATCACACACGGGTGTGCGTGATCTAGCTAAAAGTTTTTCGCGAGGTCATTTAATGACATATGGTCTGGGGGACATGGCCATGTGGGTTTTTGGGGGTTAGAATTTTTGTCTTTTTAAATTGCTATTCTATTTTATTTAAGTTACGATTTAGTCCTGAAGATTGATTAGTCTAATTAAAGCCCTAGATGATGAGGAAACTTGGTAAAATTTTAGGATTAGTCTCGTAATAGGTAAAATTTGATAGAAACCCACTTAGTTCATAATTTGAGATAGATCCTAAAAGTTTGTATTTGTTACAATTTAGTCCCTATTAGTAAAACTTGAATGAGACACAGCAAACGAACTCAATTTAAGCTGAAATCTTAGGCTTGCATAATTTAGACTAGAAGAAGGTTGGTAAACATTTAGATCTAAAGTCAGTTTAGTTTTACCATAGGTGGTAAAATGACAAAAATACCCTTAGGTTAAATTACCTAGGAAATGTAACACCCTAAACCCAGCGTAGACATCCAGGCCAAGTTTGTGAGTTACATTATCTATTCTTAAGATCACACTAGCATAACGCAATCAAATTAAACCATTAATCTCATAACATTCAACACGACAATAATTTAAAGACATAGTCTTCCTAAATGCATAACATCATAAAGCAAATACTCCTACTAATAATAATAATACTAGGAACAACATTTAACATCGGACCGAGCTTCCGTGACACTGACTTGATCAAGTCTAATTACCACCTGAAAGTCAATAATAACAGGATGAGTCATGAACTCTGTATGTAAAATGGAATGAGATGCAACAAGGGTAATTTATAAGAATTTCCTATTTAGAGATTCATGTTCGTTCTAAGTTCAGAGCAGAGATTCTGCATATGTATGTATGTATTATTCCAGTTCAGAAATAGTTCAGATCAGACTCAAATGAAATGTCCCTATTCCATCCGCTACACTCCAACTTCAGTTATCCCAGCACACCATTATGGACATTTAATGCCCATCCATCCTTACACACCTTTATAGTGTTCAATGACACTTCCACAGAAACGCGACCTAGCTGCTAGCTCAATAAGTGACAACCACCAGAATCAGAATGTTACTTAATGTGGCATAGCCACGATTTTAGTACAGACTCCCATATTCTTCACAATCTCCCACCTAATGTTAATGCAGAATGCTGTAGTACATATCACATGTTCAGTCATATCAATACAGTATATAATTAATTATACAGATCATTAACAGAGTAGTATTACAATGCATATTCAAGTATATGACTCATAGATCAGTGTCATATAAGAAAATTCAATCATTTGTATATTGAGGAAACCAATACCAAAGTTAGGCAACACTCTCAGCCTCAAAAATAGTTTTCAGATCCAACATACTGCCACACAGCCTGGGCACACTCCCATGTGCCTTGGCCATGTGGATTTTAAGTATTAACAGTGAGTCACACGGCCTGGGCACACACCCGTGTCCCTGGCTGTATGGTTTTATACCATGAACAGTGAGTTACATGGCCTAGGCACATGCCCGTGTCGCTGGCCATGTGAACCCTTCACTAAAATGGCCACACACGGCCTAATCACACGCCCGTAAGGGCTTTATTCAATAAATAGTGAGTTACACGACCGTTCACACCGCCTACCACACGCACGTTTACTTGGCCGTGTGACGTTGATAGCCTCCAATTTTGGCGATCCGAAACTTGAAAAGTAGAGTTTCTGGTATGTACCTGGTCTAGTTTTGACGGAGAAACGATACGGAGACCACCCGGAACCTAATTATCCATTCCACAAAAAATTACATCATCAATTCCAACATTCAGCAAAAATCAATTATCATTAACATATGTCTAAAGGTTCGACACCATTCTATTCCAATTCTCACACTCACCTCGTACGAAACAAGAGGAATCAACCTAACACGGTGTATTACTATCTTTGGCAACACCCTTGCCTAAACAAAGTAGTAAATCGAGCGTTTAACAGTAAATTAACTAAATGGAAAAGTCTCGTTTTGACAAAAAATGATAAAGAACGGAAAGCATAACGACAAGAAATTTCAACGGAACTTACACTGAATTGGTCTTACAAGAAACTAAACTTTACAACCACACAAGATCGATTGCAGGAAGAAAAGAAAAGAAAGGAATTTTGATAAGAAGAAGGAAAAAAATTAAAGAACTAGAAGTAAAAGAAAAGAGCGACAACTTTTTCCTTAGACTACTTAAACTAACCACCACCCTTCCTCATATTTACAAAAAATATATTCCTAATGTGTACAATGGGATTCGAACTCGGAACCAGACAGACTACAAACAGATGCTTAACCAGTGAACCAACAGACTCATTCTTGTCATCCTTACACATAGGATTGAACTTAAATGGGTAGTGCATGCTTGTGGGTTGGTTCTAAAACAATAAAACTTTTAATTACATGACACGAACTCCAGACCTTAAACCCAATCACAGAACACAGAACCACAGATACAAAAATTAATTACTGTCAATTTTCACAAACAAGTTCTTAAGATTTTGGGGCGTTACAAGAAAAGTTTAAAATTGTCTCATAATTTGTTTCCTCATTAATAAATGATTAATAATTAGATAAGATTGAGGTGTTATAAGGTACAAGTTTGTCTTGCATGGTCATTAGTCAAAGATTCACATAAGTGGCTAATGTAACGTTTCGACTTCCGGGCTGATCCATCCTAGTTCCTAGTTTTGGGTGTCACGGGTATGTTCATATAGCTGTGAGCATATCCTGGTTTTGTAAGAGTTTGAGAGAGCTAAGCCCCAATAGCGGCCCCACTTCACTCTTACATAGGTTACTTATGTTGTTCAGCTCACCAAAACACACAACGACCATTAAAAGCATTACTTAACCTATCCCATTTTGTCACTATTTACATAATAGAAATGGACTTGGGATAAGAACCTCCTATAGAGACCTCACAAGGTCTATGCAATTAGGCTATCCCTTTGAACCTAGATCTCGAGATCTCCAGTCAATTATGTAGGGTTTTCCTTCACATAGCACATTATATTTTCATGGGCTTTAGTCTCATTCCTTTCAATGTTTTATCAACATAATCTCGATTTAAACCTTTAGTTAGCTGATCTACAATGTTTTCTTTCCATTTTACAAAATAAATAGAGATAACTCCGTTTAAGATAAATTGTTTAATGGTATTGTGTCAACGACGCATATGTCTCAACTTATCATTATACATTACATTAGTAAGATAACCTCGCACTTTCAAGTGGTTGTAGGAAGGTTTTATTCCATTCCGTAACTCATATGGTATATTGTCCCTTTTTCTTAAGGAGCACCTTATTTAACAGGTAATTAGTTGAAAGAGAAGTTTCCCCCCGCATTTCTTATTATAACCCATAGCTTTCTAGCAAGGCGTTCATCATTTCCCTTAGAGTACAATTTTTCATTCGACTGCTCCATTTGATTGAGGAGAGTATGGCGATGTCACTTCATAAATAATACCAAGTTATGCGTAGTATTCATCAAATGATTCAACATATTCACCACCACGATTATTTATTATCATTTTAATCCTTTAATTAAGTTAATTTTTAACTTCCTACTTATAGAGAATAAAATTCTCTATAGCTTCGTCTTTGCTCTTAAGCAAACACACGTAGCACAATTTTGTGCAGTCATCAATGAAGGTAATAAAAAAATATTTATTCCCTCTTCTTGTTTGAACTAACTTTAAGTCACAAACATTGCTATTTATTAGATCAACTGGTTCTTGTACTTCTTTCAACAGTTTGAATTAGAAAAATTATCAACTTTTGTTAGACGATAGAATTTAATAAAACCTGAAACAAAAGTTTACACGGTTTAATCGAAAACACAATAAAACAATGCACCAGGTAGGTAAGCCTAAAAGAGAGGTGGTGCACTTGGCACGTTTAAATACCAAACCTTTCAAAGAACAAATCCTAGACATGCACTCTCATATTGTCTTTTTAATTCACCGTTGGCAAATTTCTTTTCCTTTAATGTCACAATTTTGAAGCTACAATTTAAGCTTTCACAATTTAAAGCCACAATTAAGGCCACAATAAATAGAAAATTTAATTTCCAATTTATATTTCCCTTTTGACTTTGTTAAACAGTAGAATTAAAATTCTGAAACAAAATTAAAATCAAAATAAATTCTGTAGAACGATAGGATTAAATCTCAAAACAGAATTATTTAATTAAATATTGTTTGGAAACAAAATCAAAATAAAATCCGTTAAGTGGTAGGAATAAATCTCGAAATAGATTCTTCAATTTAATTCTAATTTGGGAACAAAAAACAAAATCGAATAGAATCTGTTAAACTACGAGAATAAATCTTGAAACAGATTATACAATTTAATTCTAATTTGGAAACCAAATTAAAATCGAATAAAATCTGTTAAACAACAAGAATAAATCCCGAAAAAGATTTTATTTAATTTTAATTTCTTGTTTGGAAAAAAAAAATCGAGAAAGGAATAAATTCTGTTGAACAGCAGGAATAAATCTTGAAACAGATTTTATTTAATTTTAATACTCGTTTTGGGAAAAAAATAAAAAAATGGAATAAAATCTGTTGTACTGCGGGAATAAATAACGAAACAAATTTTATTTGATTTTAATACTCGTTTTGGAAATAAAATGAAAAAAAATTTGTTGAACGGCAGGAATAAATCTCGAAACGGATTTTTATTTACTTTTAATTTGGAAACAAAATTGAATAAAATCTGTCAAAACGGCGTGAATAAATCTCGAAACAAATTTTATTTAATTTAAAAATTTATTTTTGAATAAAATATTTTTTCTTTCCTTTTCGCCTTGGTGTCTCATTTGTCTCAGATAAGAGAATTGCAAAAAATAATAGGCTCTGTCTTCAGATTGTTGGACAAAACACATTAGCGAACAAAAATATATAAATATAAATAAAAGAATATTTATATATATAATAAAGTAAATTGAATAATTTATATTTAAATTATCGGATATGAAAAATCAATTAGTAACATAACAAAAAGCAGAAATCACAAAGAAGAAACGAGTTTTACTAGATGTTGAGGCCTGTTTTATACAGTTTCTTTAAGACAAATTCGGCCGCTCTTACGGTACTTGGAGAAACGTTGGTCGAATATCTCCCAGGATACAACAACATGATGATCAAAGAAGTAGCACGTTTGCAGTGATCAACAAGAAAGCGATGTATTTTTCTATCACCGAACGTTGAAAAATATGGAGAGGAAAATAGAAGAATTTTGGGGAGAAAATAATCTCGGTGTGTGAGAGTGATTAAGCGTGTAAAAAAACCCTTCAAAATTCGAAGCCTTTTATAGGCATTTAGGATGGTGGAATTTTTGGAAATTTCCACAAAATCTGCCATTAATGGAGCTAACAAATCAATTTGTTTAAAAATTAAATCCAATTGGTTGAAATAAAATAAAATAAGATAAATGTCCTTTTATAAACAGACTATGTCTACTTGGGAAAAATAATGTCGTGTTGGGCTAAAAAATACCCAGGCCCTTTTTGGGCCCGATCGGTCCCTACATTTTGCGTTGCCCACATTGTGGGCGTGCGCCCCAACCCCCACACTTTCATTATACATTACATATTGTGTAACGCCCCAAAAGTTAGGGGTTGTAATTTTTGCTTAATTGTATGTTGTGCTTGCTCAGCTGGTTAATTGAGGGTATTTGGGGGTTCTAGGGAGGCTTGGGTTCGGGTCTGAGCCTTGGGAAAATTTTGGTTTTTGACCCTAAAGTGAAGAGGGTTGGCAGTTGTAAGGCTTAAGTAAATTTGTGTGTGTTTTAGTAACACAAGTTGAGCATGTGGCTTAGTGGTGTGGCGTCAAAGGAAGTGCAAGGAAGGGAGGGGTTCGAATCCCATAGATTGCAAATTTTTGACTTTTATTTTGTGTCAGGTGAGTGGAGAAAGTAGAGTTGGGATCAAACTCTTCAAGGGGAGTTGGAGACTTCATCAAATAATTCAAATGGATGGAGGGGAGCAATAGTAAGAGAAGAAAAGAGAGAAAATGAAGGAAGTGATGTGTGTGGAAGTGTTGGCCGAAAGTGGGAGTATGGCTAAGTGGGAATTTTGGTTGGAAAGGGGTCATGTAACATCCTGAATCGGGGCCTTTGCATTTTAACGGATTGCATGTAAATAGTATGGTTGTCATGCAAGTTTAGGGTATCTTAGGGTCCAGGCATGAGCTAGGGGTGGGCCAGAGCCTTAGCGAAAATTTTCCTTTTGGGCACATAGAAAGGGGAGCTGAATGGGATAGGAGTTAAGGGTGGTTGGTGGTGTGTTATGACATAAGAAGTGCCTTGGTAAAGTGGCAAGGAGGCGCCACTTAAGGCTTAAGGAAGTGATGCCTCAGGGTAGCTGAAGGGGACTTGGTTCGAGCTGCGGAAATCCCCTTTTGCGTACCCGAAATTTTTGAAGAGTTTGAGGGGAAGAGGACTTTCGGTTTTGGCTCTTGGTGAGGGTGCCAAAATTGAGTTTGCTAATGAGTAATATTTTCGGCATTTAGGTGGGTTTCACTCTTTTCTCTCAATCTCTCTTTAGCCGAAAAGCACCTAAGCTCTTCTCCTCTTTTCTCTTCTTTTGACCATAGCCGAAGCTAGGAGACCCTTTGGGTTACAACTCTTCCTTTTACTTCTCTTTCACTCTCAAAAGCCGAAACCCCTATTGGCTTTTCTTTTCTCTTCTTCTTTTTGTGATAGCCGAATCCCTTCTACCCTTTTTCTCCATCTTTTTCCCAAAGTCGAATCACCACTTCTCCCTTTCTTCCATCTTGATTATTCTTTTCGAAACACTTTGCTAGTCGAAACCCCTTGATTCTCATTACCTTGATTTATTCCTCTTTTATTCACTAAAAGCCGAAGACCACACTTTCTTTTGCTCTTAGCTGTAATCTCTTAGATCTCAGAATCATTCTATGTGTTTCTTTTTCCCGAAGAAGTTATCATAATCGAATCTCAACCCATATTCTGGTAAGATCCTATTATTTTTTTTTCTTCTTTCTTTCTTTTCTTTTTCTTTTCTCTCTTGGCCGAATCTTTCCTGGAAACCCTGTTGAGTTGTTTCTTTTTCTTCTCTTGGAAGCCGAATCTTCCTTGCCGTGATGGTCTGTGCCGAATCCTGAAGAAAGCCAAAGGTATGTGGATGATGATAATATGTTCGGCCGAAAGGCCACTCCCTTATCCCATTCTTTTTTGCCGAATCTCATTAGGTACTTGTGGAGGTGTGATCAACGTGTTAGCCTAAGCCTGCTAACTCCGGGATCTAATCGATTTAGGTAGGAACTCCCTTCTTAGTGGTTTTATCAATTGATCTATTGGTTACCTGTTGTTTAACCTAGTGGGGTAGAAATCTTGAAATCACATCTCTCGTAGTGAGTTTTGACGAAGCTTTTAGTGGATGCAAGAAATATACAAGAAGGAGAGGGAAGTCAACCTTCGGGTTCGATCCCTAAGTTTAAGAAAGGGGCCGTGTTTGTGGTTCGTGATTGGCCACCTGGGTGTGGGCCAGCATCTGAGCAAAGTAGTAGGCAGATAGCAGTGGTGTCGATTAACAAGAGTGTCGACGTAGAAAGTATCGTGTTACGAGTAATCAGGTGTGTAACTTTTACACACTTCATATGTTGATATGCTATTATTATTTTGTATGTTGTCAAAAGCCGAAGTGATAGAGGAAATCAATAAGTTACCCTTGTGGGTAAAAGCAAGGACTTTGGGTAAGTCCATTTTGGTGGCTAACGTTAATTGCCTATATTAAAATCTGCATATGCCATGTTATATCTTTCTTAAATGTTAAGCATGACCATATTATTGGAAAGCATGTTCATGAAAAATGGATATGATGAGAGGAGGAGGAAGGTATAATTATCAGACTGTCACCAGTGGATAGGTACCATACGTGGGTTAGCCCCACATATCATTATTCTGTGACTAAGTCTCAGTGGTTTGGAACCACCAGTGGTTAGGTACCACATATGCTTATTTTTGTGACTCGTCCCAGTGGTTTGGTACCACAGTGGGTTGGCCCCACATAATGATATAAGGGATCGTCACCAGTGGTTAGGTACCACAAGTGCGTTGGCCCCACATATGATTATTTGTGACTTCGGTCACCAGTGGTTTGGAACCACCAGTGGTTAGGTACCACTAGTGGCTAGGTGCCACAAGGGGTAGACTTGGGAGACTCGGATGGATAGGTTGGATGGGTTGCATGACATACATATTTGCATATGAATCTGTGTAAGAGCTTAACCTCTTTTGGATGGGGGTTTACACACTGAGTCACGGTGGCTCACCCTTTCCGTTATTTTTTTGTAGATGATTCCTAAATCGCGAGTGTGAAGCCGGGGTGGACTCGAGGTGGTCATGCTCAATATTTTAGGTTTTTATGATTATTCGAATTTATTTTATTTCAAGTTTGGTTTTCAGTTATGTAATAAGGCCACTTAGATTTTATTTTAGGATTATTCATTTGTTCAAATTTCTTCAAAATGTTGTTTAAACATTAAAGGCATGCCTAATGTACTATGAAATGGACGTATTTTTTTTTCAAAACTTAATTAAATTTTCAGGATTTCCAAAATTTTACCATCGGGTAATTAACAAATAAGTAGTAACAACAAGGAAACTCTATTTTCTTTAAAAATAAGTTTCAAAATGTTTTCCACGGTTCACTCAACACAAATTCGGTTCATTTAAAAATACTAAGGTTTTTTTTCCAACTTGAGACAACAACACGGTTTTCAAAATGTTTTCTTCCCTGTGACATGCCAGATTCGTCGTAGCATTTGACCGGTTATGGAGTGTTACAATTGTGGTATCAGAGCCTAGTTCAAAAGCTCAGCTGTGGGCATAAGGCCCAAATTGTTTTTCAATAAAGGGGTTTGTAAAATGGTTTGAATGAGAAACATGTATTGGGAAGCATGGCACCTGAGTCGCCAGCATCGATCCGCGACGGTAAGTCTTCGAACTGTTGGTTATGTGGTTTAAATGTTTGCACTATGAATGCTAGTAGTAGGGACTTTACCTTAGAGATTGAAGCCTATAGGACTGTGTGAACTTACGAGAACAACTACTCTAATAAATTGCTCATAAGACTGTACCGTAATAAACAGTGGAAGAAAGCTAACTCATAAAATTCTTAAATCAGATTAAAGTGTGTGGTCGCAGTAGGGGTAGGATTACTATGTCGGAACTAGTAGGGTCTGGTCATGGGTCAGAGAATAGGGTACCGCCGTCGCCAGCTGTGGGCGCAGAGTTTCAGGACCAAACGGGTGGTGATGACGCTGTGTCGCAGGCGATGCTATGGGTCCTGGGGAGGGTTGCTAGAGCAGGCGTTGGTACGGGGGCTCAGAAATCTGTGTCCAAACGACTCCGGGCTAATGGAGCAGAAGTATTTAGGGGTGTCTCTGGTGTAGCTTCCAACACAACTGAGTACTGGTTAGAGGCGACGGAGCGCATAATGGATGATCTGGATTTCACGACTGAGGAGAAGTTGAAGAGGATACTGTCTCTTCTTCGGGATGAGTCCTATCAGTGGTGGCTTACGGTCAGGAAAGGTGCGATGGCCAATGATATCACCTGGGATTTCTTCAAGGCGGCTTATCAGAGGAAGTACGTCGGGTCTAGTTATATAGATGCACAGCGTAAGGCATTTTTGAATCTAGTTCAGGGGAGTAAGTCAATATCTAAATATGAGGTGGAATTCTTACGGTTAAGCCGTTATGCTCGGGGTATCATGGCTACGGAACATAAGCGTTGTGTTAGGTTTAAGGACGGGCTAAGGGATGAGCTGCGGGTATTGATTGCTCTGCAGCGAGAGAGGGAGTTCGTTGTCCTCGTAGAAAAGGCCAAGATAGCTGAGGAGGTGAAGCAGTCTATGAAACAGAATCAGGATAGAAATTGGAATAAAAGGAGTTCTGGGCCATCAGGGTCTGCTGGGAGTTCTCAGAAAAGGGCTAGATTTAGCGGGCCAAGTCAAGCTGCAAAGCCTGCTGCTGCTGCTCAGTGGCCACCACGGTGCGCTCGATACGGGAAGTCTCATTTGGGGGAGTGTTGGACAGGTAACAGAGGGTGCTTCGAGTGTGGGTCGATAGATCACTGGATAAGGGATTGTCCGCAGAGGCCAGCTAGGACACAGTCTGAGGGTTAAGGACGTACATAATTCAGGAGGGATGGTCAACAACTGCAGAGGGGTCGAGGTTCAGCCAGGAGTGGTAACAGTAACGGACGAGGTCGTGGAGCACTGGGTAGAGGTGCTAGAAATACAAATGCGAGACAGCCTGGGCTGGTCTATGCAGCAAAGTGTTGAGAAGAGGGCGATGCACCGGACGTCATAACCGGTACGTTCTTAATTTATGAGTTGCCTTATACTACTTTGATTGATATTGGTTCGACACACTCGTATGTTACTAGTAGTATAGTGGGAACTCTGAATTTAGCCTATGAGATTTCTTCTAGGGAGATGATTGTAATTAGCCCTCTAGGACACTCTGTGGTAGTGAACAACCTGTATAAGGATGTACCCCTAGAACTTCAAGGGGTAGTGTTTCCGGCTGATCTGATGGAACTGCCATTTGGGGAGTTTGATTTGATCTTGGGTATGGACTGGTTAGTAAAGTATCAAGCGGGTTTGAACTGTGCAGCCAAGCTCATGGTGCTGCGAACTATCGAGGGTGAAGAGGTGGTGATGATAGGTGAGAGGAGGAACTACCTATCTAATGTGGTATCCGCTTTGAAGGCCGAGAAAATGGTAAGGAAAGGATGTAGGGCATTTGTAGCTTATGTTTGTGCCTTGGAGGTTAAGGGATCAACTGTAGGAGATGTCCGAACGGTGAAGGAATATTTTGATGTTTTCCTAAAAGAGCTTCCGGGTTTGCCTCCAGATCTCGAGGTTGAGTTTGGTATTGACCTTTTACCTGGAACTATGCCAGTGTCTATCGCCCCATATAGAATGGCGCCAAAAGAGTTAGTGGAGCTGAAGGCGCAGATTCAGGAGTTGTTAGATCAAGGTTTTATCCGGCCGAATGTATCTCCTTGGGGAGCACCCATGCTTTTTGTTAAGAAGAAGGACGGATCGATGCGAATGTGTATAGATTACCATCAGCTAAATAAGTTGACGATTAAGAATAAGTATCCATTGCCGAGGATAGACGACCTATTCGACCAACTTAAGGGAGCATCAGTCTTCTCTAAGATAGATTTGAGGTCGAGGTATCATCAACTTAAGGTTAAGGAGGTGGATATTCATAAGACGGCGTTTCGTACTCGTTACGGTCACTATGAATTTTTGGTAATACCGTTTGGATTGACCAATGCACCAGCAGCGTTCATGGATATGATGAATCGTGTTTTTCAACCGTATTTAGATCAGTTCGTCATAGTATTTATAAATGATATACTAGTGTACTCGAAATTCGAGGAGGAGCATGATGCACACCTTCGGGTAGTTTTACAAATTCTGAGGGAAAAGCAGTTATTCGCAAAGTTTAGTAAGTGCAAGTTCTGTCTAAGGGAAGTTACCTTCTTGGGCATGTGGTGTCAGCTGAGGGGATTAGAGTGGACCCTCGGAAGATTGAAGCTGTTCTGGACTGGAAACCACCTAAGTCTGTGGCAGAGATTCGAAGTTTTCTGGGTTTAGCAGGGTATTATATAAGGTTTGTGGAAGGGTTTTCTTTGATTGCAGCACCGTTAACCAAGTTTTTAAGGAAAGGGGTTCCGTTGGTATGGTCAGACAAACAGCAAGAAAGTTTTGAGAAGTTAAAGAGGATTTTGACAGAAGCTCCGGTATTGATTCAGCCTGAAGCAGGGAAGGAGTTTACGGTTTATTGTGATGTGTCGCATACTAGACTAGGATATGTGCTAATGCAAGAGGGGAAGGTAGTGGCGTATGCTTCTCGATAATTGAGACCTCACGAAGTGAATTACCCAACGCATGATCTGGAGTTGGTTGCAGTGGTTTTCTCCCTGAAAATTTGGAGACATTACTTGTATGGGGAGAAGTCTATCATGTACATGGATCATAAGAGTTTGAAATACCTTCTCACTCAGAAAGAATTGAATTTAAGGCAGGGAGGTGGATCGAGTTGTTGAAGGATTATAACTGCTCGCTTGAGTACTATCCAGGTAAGGCTAACGTAGTGGCTGACGCGTTGAGCCGCAAAGTGGTAGCAAACTTAAGAGCAATGTTTGCCCACCTTAGTCTGTATAATGACGGGAGTCTGTTAGCAGAACTACAACTGAAGTCGTCATGGGTAAACCAGGTTCAGGAGAAACAGCTAGGAGATGAAGTCTTAAGTGCTCGATTTTTACAAGTGCAGAACGGTGGATTGGAGGGGTATAGCTTGAGCAGTGATGGAGTGTTATGTTTCCAGGGGAAAGTTTGCATGCCAAGAGATGTGGAGTTAAGGCAGAGGATTCTTTAGGAGGCACATAACAGTCCATACGCTATGCATCCTGGAGGTAGTAAGATGTATCGAGATTTGCGGGAGCAGTTTTGGTGGCCGGGTCTAAAGCGAGAGGTAACTGAATTTGTGGGCAAGTGTTTGACGTGTCTGCAGGTTAAGGCAGAACATCAGTTACCCTTGGAATTGTTGCAACCGGTGAAGATTTTGTAGTGGAAATGGGAAAGGATTACGATGGATTTTTTCAGTGGGCTACCTCTTACGCCTACTAAGAATGATTCGGTCTGGGTGATTGTGGACCGTCTGACAAAGTCTGCTCATTTCATACCTGTGCGTGTGGATTATTCTCTTCAGAAGTTAGCTAGATTATATATAGTGGAGATTGTGAGGTTGCATGGGGTGCCAGTGTCGATTATTTCGGACAGAGACCCTTGATTTACGTCAAGATTCTGAAAGGCGTTGCATCAGGCATTGGGTACAAGGTTAGATTTCAGTACAGCATTTCATCCCAGTCAGATGGGCAGTCAGAGAGGGTAATCCAGTTTTTGGAAGATATGTTAAGGGGTTGTGTTTTTTATTTCAGAGGTAGTTGGGAAGAATTTCTACCATTGGCGGAATTCGCGTATAACAATAGCTACCAGTCAAGTATTCAAATGGCACCGTATGAAGCGTTATACGGGCAGAGGTGTCGTACCCCTACGTGTTGGACGGAGTTGGGTGAATGGCAATTGTTGGGTCCAGAGTTGGTTGCTAAAACAAAAGATAAGGTTAAGCTAATTCGAGCTCGTCTGAAAGAAGCTTAAGACAGGCAGAAGTCCTATGCCGATCTTAAACGGAAGGATATAGAATTTGCAGTGGGTGACAAGGTTTTCTTGAAGGTGTCGCCGTGGAAGAAAGTGCTGAGATTTGGTCATAAGGGCAAGCTGAGCCCCAGGTTTATCGGGCCTTATCGGGTGTTGAAGCGTGTGGGACCAGTAGCTTATCAGCTCGAGTTACCAATAGAATTGAGTCAAATCCATGACGTATTTCATGTTTTGATGCTTAGACGCTATCGTTCAGATCCGTCTCATGTTGCGCCGATAGAAGAAATTGAAGTAAGCCCAAACTTATCTTTTGAGGAGGAACCAGTGCAGATCTTGGATTGGGATGTCAAAGTATTACGTAGGAAATCCGTCCCATTGGTGAAGGTGTTGTGGCAGAATCATGGAACAGAAGAGGCCAGGTGGGAGCTAGAGGATGTGATGCGGCAACAGTACCCTCAACTCTTTTGACCAGGTAATTTCGAGGCCAAAATTATTTTTAAGGGGGGTAGAACTGTAACATCCTGAATCGGGGCCTTTGCATTTTATCGGATTGCATGTAGATAGTATGGTTGTCATGCTAGTTTAGGGTATCTTAGGGTCCAGGCATGAGCTAGGGGTGGGCCAGAGCGTTAGCAAAAATTTTCCTTTTTGGGCACTTAGAAGGGGGAGCTGAATGGGATAGGAGTTAAGGGTGGTTGGTGGTGTGTTACGACACAAGAAGTGCCTTGGTAAAGTGGCAAGGAGGCGCCACTTAAGGCTCAAGGAAGTGACGCCTCAGGGTAGCTGAAGGAGACTTGGTTCGAGCTGCGGGAATCCCCTTTTGTGTGTTTCTTTTTGACGCCAAAGGGTCAATAGATTTGAATGAGTAGAGGAGAGAAATCTTAGGAGTGTGATGAATTCAAATTTGTTTGAATGATTGGATGAGAGGGGAGGAAGAAAGATAGAGGGGACGGTACAAGGGGTGGTGTTAGCCAAAATTTTTGAAGAGTTTGAGGGGAAGGGGACTTTCAGTTTTGGCTCTTGGTGAGGATGCCGAAATTGAGTTTGCTAATGAGTAGTATTTTTATCATTTAAGTGGGTTTCACTTTTTTCTCTCAATCTCTCATTTGCCAAAAAGCACTTAAGCTCTTCTCCTCTCTTCTCTTCTTTTGACCATAGTTGAAACTAGGAGACCCTTTCACTTCTCTTTCACTCTCAAAAGCCGAAACCCCTATTGGCTTTTCATTTCTCTTCTTCTTTTTGTGATAGCCGAATCCCTTCTACCCTTTTTCTCCATCTTTTTCCCAAAGCCGAATCACCACTTCTCCCTCTCTTCCATCTTGATTATTCTTTTCGAAACACCTTGCTAGCCGAAACCCCTTGATTCTCATTACCTTGATTTATTCCTCTTTCATTCACTAAAAGCCGAAGACCACACTTCCTTTTGATCTTAGCTGAAATCTATTAGATCTCAGAATCATTCTATGTGTTTCTTTTTCCTGAAGAAGTTATCATAATCGAATCTCAACCCATATTCTGGTAAGATCTTATTGTTTTTTTCTTCTTTCTTTCTTTTCTTTTTCTTTTCTCTCTTGGCCGAATCTTTCCTGGAAACCCTGTTGAGTTGTTTCTTTTTCTTCTCTTGGAAGTCGAATCTTTCTTGCCGTGATGGTCTATGCCGAATCCTAAAAAAAGCTGAAGGTATGTGGATGATGATGATATGTTCGACCGAAAGGCCACTCCCTTACCCCATTCTCTTTTGCCGAATCTCATCAGTACTTGTATAGGTGCGATCTACGTGTTAGCCTAAGCCTGCTAACTTCGGGATCTAATCGATTTAGGTGGGAACTCACTTCTTAGTGGTTTTATTAATTGATCTATTGGTTATCTGTTGTTTAACCTAGTGGGGTGGAAATCCCAAAATCACATCTCTCGTAGTGAGTTTTGACGAAGCTTTAAATGGATGTAAGAAATATACAAGAAGGAGAGGGAAGTCAACCTTCGGGTTCGATCCCTAAGTTTAAGAAGGGGGCTGTGTCTGCGGTTCGTGATTGGCCACCTGGGTGTGGGCAAGCATCTGAGCAAAGTAGTAGGCAGATAGCATTGGTGTCGATTAATGAGAGTGTCGACGTAGAAAGTATCGTGTTACGAGTAATCAGGTGTGTAACTTTTACACACTTCATATGTTGATATGCTATTATTATTTTGTGTGTTGTCAAAAGTCGAAGTGATAGTGGAAATCAATAAGTTACCCTTGTGGGTAAAAGCAAGGACTCCGAGTAAGTCCATTTTGGTGGCTAACGTTATTTGCCTATATTAAAATCTGCATATGCCATGTTATATCTTTCTTCAATGTTAAGCATGACCATATTGTATTGGTAAGCATGTTCATGAAAAATAGGTATGATGAGAGGAGGGGGAAGGTATAATTATCAGACTGTCACCAGTGGTTAGGTACCACACATCGGTTGGCCCCATATATTATTATTTTGTGACTAAGTCTCAGTGGTTTGGAACCACCAGTGGTTAGGTACCACATATGCTTATTTTTGTGACTCGTCCCAGTGGTTTGGTACCACAGTGGGTTGGCCCCACATAACGATATAAGGGATCGTCACCAGTGGTTAGGTACCACAAGTGGGTTGGACCCACATATGATTATTTGTGACTTCGGTCACCAGTGGTTGGGAACCACCAGTGGTTAGGTACCACTAGTGGCTAGGTGCCACAAGGGGTAGACTTGGGAGACTCGGATGGATAGGTTGGATGGGTTGCATGACATACATATTTGCATATGAATCTATGTAAGAGCTTAACATCTTTTGGATGGGGATTTACACACTGAGTCACAGTGACTCACCCATTTCGTTATTTTTTTACAGATGATTCCTAAATCACGAATGTGGAGCCGAGGTGGACTCGAGGTGGTCATGCTCAATATTTCGGGTTTTTATGATTATTCAGATTTATTTTATTTTAAGTTTGGTTTTCAGTTATGTAATAAGGCCACTTAGATTTTATTTTGGGATTATTCATTTGTTCAAATTTCCTCAAAATGTTGTTTAAACAGTAAACGCATGCCTAATATACTATGAAATGGACGTATTTTTTTTTTCAAAACTTAATTGAATTTTCGGGATTTCCAAAATTTTACCATCGGGTAATTAACAAACGAGTAGTAACAACAAGGCAACTCTATTTTCTTTAAAACTAAGTTTCAAAATGTTTTCCACAGTTCACTTAACACAAATTCGGTTCATTTATAAATACTAAGGTTTTCATTCCACCTTGAGACATGGTTTTCAAAACGTTTTCTTCCCTGTGACATGCCAGATTTGGTCGTAGCGTTTAACCGGGTTTGGGGTGTTACAGGTCATTTGGAAGTGCATATTCGGTTTTTGAGAGGAGAGTGTGCCGAATTTTCTTTGAATTTTCCTTTGAGAGTTTATGGCATTTTTTTACTTACTTTAGCATTTCGGGTCATTTTCTTTCATATTTGACCTCTGCCGATTTCACTTTGCTCTTATTTTTATTTCTCCTTCATTTTTTCTGATTAAGTGCCGAATTGGTAAGCCTTTACTCTCATCTTCTTTCCTTCCTTCTTCTCATTTCTCTTCTTCCTAATCGTTCATCTCTTTTCTTTACCTCTAAGCCGTAGCCACACTTCTCACTCTTTAATTTCTCCCTAGGACTCTTTAATTTCTCCCTAGGCTGAATACTTTCTTCTTGAAGTGTGGGTTCTCCTTTTGCTGGCCAAACCTTGTAAGCCGAATCTATATACCCTCTTCGTTCTGAATCTTTGTCTTGGTGGTTGGGCCAAATCCTGTTGTTAGACAACTATTGATTGTTGTCATTCGTTGGTGTTGGTAAGAGTGGAGTAATGCAAAAACTCCCTTGATTCGTTATTAGTTAGAATTCTTGTGACTGCAGGAGTAGACTTCGGTCTCTCTCCTCTGGTGGGGGCCGAATGTTGGATGATTACTAACACTTTTTCTTTGTGTTCATCAAATATTGCTAGGGACTTGGTTTCCGTAGCCAAGAGATAGATCCGATTACTATTGCACAGCAAGAGATCGCGGTTCGTGGTAAGTGAAGTTAGTCTGGTAGGGTGTTTCAATATCAAGGGTTATCAAAGGTTGAGACTAAATAATGTCCAATCGTTACCATAGGTGTCTTGGAAGCGGTTGAAACCACAACGTGTAATCAAGGTGTGTAAACTCACACCACTATTTATTCCAATATGCGATGTTCTGTGAATCGGCTAAAAGCCAAAATGCCGAAAAGTTGAAGTATCGGCAACTGAGAGCTCTTGAGTGTGCGAGTGCTTGATCGCTGTAAAATCAGAGTTTTAAATATTTATAAAAGAATGATCAAACCTGGAGACTAACTTTGACAATGATATTAAGGCAAGTGTACCTATCGCACAGTAGTATAGCTTAAGCAAAACCGGATATCGAACCCAAAGGAACTAAAAATATTAATACTCACTTTCTTTTTATTATTTAACCTAAAAATAGAGTGAAGGTTGCTTTTAAACTAAATTGACGACAACTAAACTAAGGAAAAAAAGACAAAAAGGTGAATTTGGAGATAACCTGAAAAAGACTCAGTTGATTGCGATGATACCCTCGAGAAGAATCCATCTAGACTTCACTTATTATTTAACCCTAAATTATATGATTTCTTTACTTAGCTTAATCCGTGCGACTCCCCAACCTATATTAAACTCTCTCTCGAGGCGAATAATGTCTAACCCTAGGTTAATTAGTGGAACTCTCGTTCGCTTATAATAACCCCCTAGGATAACAGTAAATCGATCAATGGACTCCCATATTAGGTTTCACCCTAATCTGGTAAAATCTCATAACCCTATCTCTAGGCATCTGATCAACTCCGCTTAATTATGTTAGATCTTCTCTTAGGCAGGGTATATTCCTCCTCCACCTAAGCGCATTAGATTTGGATTAAGCAACATAATTAAGAACAAACTAAGTAATTTATCATATAACTTAAAAATCAAATAACAAAAATCTGTCTAGGTTTCATCCCCCTTCAGGTATCTGAGGGGTTTAGTTCATAATGTAAAAAGAAAACATCACAAGAGAAAAGATAAAACAAAACATAAGAAAAATCCTAAAACCCCCTGAAAGAATTGAAGGAGAATTCTGCCGTCTTGAGTATAACTCCGGCTTCTTGGGATGAATCAACTTGCTATCCTCGCGTTATTCCCTAACTCTGACCTTCTCAGCTTGGCTCCTTGGCCTAGCTTTCGATGCCTTTCAAAGGTGGTACTTGGGGGATATTTATAGGCTCTTGGAATGTGATTCTTTCTCCCTAAGTATCCTTTTCCGACTGAAATTGCTCTTTCCAGCGACAGAGGCACGGCCATGCCACACGCCCGTATGTATCGAGACCTAGCCGTGTTCGGATTTCTACATAAGGCACGGCCGTGTGTGGTGGTGTTGAGGCCGTGCTGTAGGTGTTCGTTGAGACACGGCCGTGTGGACCTTGGGCCAGGCCGTGTCAATTTCGTGAAAAGGCCCATTTTTTTCATTTTAGGCTCGTTTTGTGTTCTTTTCATCCTCGGGTGCTTTCCTGGGTATAAGACATGAAAAGAAAGGATTAAAAGCACCTTTTTGTACAAAACAAGGCATAAATCATCAAAAAAGCATATTAAATGTGGGATTAAAATATGTTACTTTTATGGTTTATCAAATACCCCCACACTTAAGCTTTTGCTTGGCCTCAAGCAAAATTCTCAACTTACAATTAAAACGAACTTTCCATGATCTATAATTCTTATCAACAATGTCTCATCCTAATTCACAGATAATTCATACATGGATAATTTGATTCAAAGCATCCTAAAGATTCAAATGAGATAAGTCACAATTTTGTACCTCGAAAACATAGGTGTCTTCCATCTTTTAAATAACTACCTTTTCAATTCAAAACTGAAAAGGATTGATATCCTCGCTTAGGATTCACTTAAATTACTCAAAAGTGTTTAAGGTTCACAAAAAGATCACTTATAAGTCGAACTTGAAAAGTTAATCCCATAGGCTTGCATGAAAATTAAATCTCCACCACTGTAATATGAGATGACAAATAGATCAAAAGGTCTTTGTTCGGGTTGTAACGAGGCCAGGGTAAAAGGTGTGGTCACAGGCTAAAATTAGAGGGTTAGAATCGAGATTGAATTGACAAGTACCTACCTAAAACTTTACCGAAACTTTGTTGATTGAAAGGTATTAATCCTATTAATACGAGATTTTTCCTTTGAAAACAAACTTTGATTGTGAAAGCTCTCTTTTCATACTACTTAATATTATATATTTTGATTTTTTTTAAGAACAAAATAAATAAATACAAGATAAATGTAACTATCAGAATAATAAACTTCGGTAACTGATCAAATCAAGTCTCGATTAAGGGGTAGTCAAAAGAAAGGGTGATAACAAATACAAAGGCTGTGGGTAAATATTAGTGGGCGAGTCAATAAAAAGGGTTTGTTAGGATCAAAGGGGTTCACTAGGGGTTAATTGTAAGGGTAGGCTATTTAATGGAATTAGTGGGTTAAAACCTAAGTGCGTTTATCATCTCTGTATATCAAATCATAACTGTGGTCTCGACATGTATAAATGAGGCAAGTTCTAGAATAACAGTTCATAGTTGACACACTCATAATCAAAGAATGAGCATGAAAAAGAATATATGCTCTATAAGGTTCAAATACTCACAAAAATTATGGGTGTTTTGACATCATCCTTATGAATTTCAAATTTCAAGGTAGAATTCAAATTTAGGTCAACAACCTAGCAACAATTTTAATTCCTGAAAAACAGACTTATCATGCTTGATTCTCTAGTATTCCTTAAATTAAACATCAATGTACAATTGACTATGAATTATTCTAAAACATGTCAATAACCATCACAAATCACTAGAAATTTCATCCTAATTAGTAATATGACAACTTTGCATAAAAACAAGACTAAATCAGGGATTTGAGAATAATGAAAAAAAAAAGTTAGGCACTTTTATTCCACTTTTACCCTCAGGGATTTGAGAATAATGCAGAAAGTCAGGCATTTTTACCCCCCACACTTAAGATGTACATTGTCCTCAATGTACAAAGTTAAATAATGATATTTAGTGATCAATCAAAAGATAGGAGGGAAAAGTGTTACTTCCTGAATTTTCTGACGAGATCCTTGAGGATGTGGACAGTGTGCGGCATCAGGTGACTTTTTTTGCATTTCACCTAATTGTGCTTTTGTGTAGGTGGAATAAATGATTTATTCTACAAAGTAACTTGTTAATGACCTTTTCGATGAAATAGGTATGCTGTTAGGGATGCTTGGATGATGGAATAGCCAATGATAAAAATTTGTATGAATAAAAGTTCAAACTAAACATCATAGAATGAAGTCTTAAAAATGAAGAAAATAAAGTAAAATAAAGGAAACAAATTAATAGGACTCATCGGTCCTCATCCATGGTTGGGTCCGGTGGTGGTGCTGATGATGAAATGTTGAGGCGTTGGCATATTTGTTGGAGTGTCGCCTCTAATCCGTGTAACATCCGGGATTTATGGCTTATGCATTAATGCTTAATTGTATGAAGTAGCATGCCTATGTGTGTTTTGATTGTGTTGTATGAATTTTGTGAACCTTAGAGTGTAGTGAATACCTTAGAAGTTATTCAATTTTTAAGTTTAAAAAGAGGAAGCTAGGCGGAGGAGGCCTTAAGAAAATTAGTAGGGGAAATATGACACGAAAATGGACTGGTTTAAGTGGCTTGGAGGCGCCATTTAGGGCCTCAGTATGTGACGCCACAAGCAGGGTGCAAGGGCCTAGGTTCGAGCAACGTGGGAAGCAAATAAAAGAGTTTTATTTTGCTACAAGATTGAGCAGTAGAGGACGGCAATGGGGCACTAAGGGATGAGTTAAAGATGTGGTCTAATCCTTTTAAAATTTCGGCTAAGTAGAAGATAAATGATGATTTTATTTTTAAATTACTTTGAATGAGAAAAAGGAGAGAAAATAGGAGAAAAGGAAGGGATGAGATAGGGGGAAGGAGTTGGCCGGCCTAGGGACTCCTTTGTCGTGATTTTCGGCCAAGTTTAGTAAGGGAGAATAGCCGAAATCCATTAAGCATTTGAGTCTCTCTTTCAATTACTCTTTTCTCTCCATAGCCATCACTTTTCTCTTCTTTTTTTCTTGTTCTAGCCGAAACCCCTCTAAAGACCACCATTGCCAATTGTTCCTGAGTTCCATACCCTTCCTTTCCACTCTTGTTGAAGCTGATTTCTTATTTAAGCTCCAAAAGCCGAAACTTGTTAATCATTACCTAGCCTATAGCCGAATCTCTCAAGTGGTGTCAGGAATGAATACTGTCAATTTCAACATTAAAGGTAAGACTGAGTGTCGTTCGATTTCCTATCTTTTTCTTTTAGCCAAAAGTTAAGGACTAATCCCATTAATATTCTTGTTTGCCAAAACTTGGAAGAATCTTTCGAGAATTTTTGGAATCGCCAACTTCTAAGGAGGAGATCTTCGGGATTTCAGATCTAAGGTAAGTAAGGTGAAAGATTAGGCCGAAGGCCATGTATTCAAATGTTGGAATTGGATCTGACATAGTGCTTGTAGGGATTTCGACAGAGACCAATGACAAGTGATATTTCAGGATTTAGATCCACAAGGTAAGTGCATGTGATATTCGGCCAAGGCCCTATTTAGTGACTTAGATCTATTTCTTATTTATTCAAAAGTCGAAAACTAACTAGTTAAGGGATTGGGTGTCTAGCCGATTGCAAGAGGGAATATCACGGAGTTTTGGGATTTGATTAGTAATCAAATCGGCAGTAAGGTAAGGACCTTGGTTGCGATAATCCTTCGGGATTTGATGGTTTAGCGGAATAGGCTTTTGCTAAAATACTTAGTGTTGGCTGAATGTAGGAAATAAGGATCTAAAGCATTAGATCGAGATTCTCGGGATTTTAGTGGAAGCATTAGTAAACCAGGTGTGTACCCCCACACTAACTCTTAATAGATTTATGACATCAATTTAATATATGTGTTTATAATAATGTGAAATGTAGCCAAAGGTACCATGCGATGGTACAAAGTACTCAGGTACATAATGTTAACATTGTGTGAATACTGTTAAGAATGTGAAATAAGGCATAAGGCATGATATTGCATGATTTGAATGACATGGGGCATATGGGAAATATTTTAAGGGGAAGTGATCTGGTGGTTATTACCACGATAACTGGTGACTCATGTCACAAAATCCGAATGTGGTGACTTATGTCACAAATAATTATCTGGTGGCTATGCCACAATATATATAAGGGCGATGAGCATGTCGTCTGCAGCGACTGCCTTCGATGATGTGTAGCGGATGGAGGGTCGACTTAGTAGTCCCCACGGTGTGATGGTTGGTACGGGTGATGTGTAGCGGATGGTTATCTAGGTTTAGGTTCAGGATTGCATCATTATTTATAATTGTTATATGTGTATGTATGATTTGATATACCTGAATCGTTGGGACTTAGTGATGGCTGTAACACACTGAGTCTGTTTGACTCACCCTGTTGTGGGATATTTTTTTCAGGTGACGCTCAGTGATGGACCGGGTCGGCAGGAACTCAGTGGTGGCCATGCTCAGCTCAGAATTTATTTTGTTTTGGGCTTTCTATTTTCAAGTATTTTGGTTTTATTTCGGGTTTTCTTTGATGTAATAAGGCCACTAGTATGAAACTGTTTATGCATGCATTTTAATTATTTAGTGTGATACGTTTTTCATCAAATTAAAGTTCAAGTAACTTTTCTTGAAAATAAATTCTAAAGGTTTTGGCACTTTCCAATTTAAATAGTAAACTCTAAAAACTCGACTTTTACCTTTAACTTATAGTTTTGAAATATAACAATAAAGTTGTAATAAAATCTAATCTTCAAGGATAACAATGTTTCCAATGTGAACCCAAATTAAATTTTCTCCAAAATCACCCAAAGTTTTCCAAAGAAACAAATAAGTTTTGAACCGTTTTACTCGAGGAACATACCAGATCCGGTCAAGGCTCGTGGGCTGGGTTTAGGGTGTTTCAATCCATCTAAACGTCGAGCGTTTTCAACAAAATGCATTTCTAACCGATCAAGCCGAGCAGAGATGTCTGCGAATGATGTTGCCGCTCGGTATGGATGCTGGCTCGAATTTGGGAGAAGGTGGGTTTTAAATCTGATTTAGGGTTTGTGTTGGGGAAGATGACGGTTGGATTCTGTTTATAGGGAGGGGGCACGGTTTGTTGACACAGTCATGTTCATTTGAAATCGATCTTGTTTTTAGCATTTTTCAGGTTTGGGCACGTTCAGGTTCAGTGGCACGCCCGTGTGTAAATTTGGCACGCCCGTGCTCAATAAGGTCAACTGTTGGCACGGTAAGGTCACAAGAGTGTGTCTTCCCCGTGTTGGCGAAGTCAGTAGCTTTGCATGGTTAGGTCACACGGCCGTGTTTTGGTATCGCAGCCCATGTTGGCGATAGACATTTTTCCCTGTTTGGGCACGGCTCTTCGTACGCCCGTGGTTCTGCCCCTGTTTTGTACACGGCCATTGACACGACCGTTGATAAACCGTAAATATAACATATTTTAATCCCACATTTATTATGCTTTTTTGAAGTTTTAAGCCTTGTTTTATATAAAAAGGTGATTTTAATCCTTTCTTTTCATGTCTTACACCCAGGAAAGCAGCCGAGGACGGAAAGAACGTAAAACGGGCCTAAAACGAAGAAAATGGGCCTTTCCACGAAATTGACACGGCCTGGACCAAGGACCACATGGTCGTGTCTCGACGAACACCTGGAGCACGGCCTCACCACCACCGCACACGGCCGTGCCAAAGCAAAAATCTGAACATGACCAGGTATCGATTTGCACGGGCGTGTGACATGGCCGTGCCTCTAACACTGGAAAGGGTAATTTCAGTCGGAAAAAGATACTTCGGGAGAAAGAATCTCATTCCAAGAGCCTATAAGTACACCCCAAGTACCACCTTGAATGGGGGCAAAACCTAGGCCAATGAGCCAAGGCAAGAAGGTCAGAGTTAGGGAATAACGCGAGGATAGCCAGTTGATTCATCACTAAGAAGCTGGAATTATACTAAAGATGGCGGAATTCTCCTTCAATCCCAACAAGGAGTTTTAGGAGTTTTCTTATGTTTTGTTTTATCTTTTCTCTTGTGATGTTTTACTCTTCTTTTATGAACTAAACCCCTCAGATACCTGAAGGCGGATGAAACCTAGACGGATTTTTATTATTTGATTTTTAGATTATATGATAAATTACTTGGTTTGTTCTTAATTATGTTTCTTAATCCAAAATTGAATGTGCTTAGGTAGAGGAGGAATAGACCCTGCCTAAGAGTAGATCCAACATAATTAAGCGAAGTTGATCAGGTGCCTAAAGATAGGGTTACGAGATTTTTCCGGATTAGAGTGAAACCTAATATGGGAATCCATTGATCGATTTACTGCTTTCCTAGGGGGTTATTATAAGCGAACGAGAGTTCCAATAATTAACCTAGGATTAGACGTTATTCGCCTCGAGAGAGGGTTTAGCATAGGTTAGGGAGTCTCACAGGTCAGGCTAAGTAAAAGAAATCATATAATTTAGGGTTAGATAATAAAGTGAAGTCTAGGTGGATTCTTCCCAAGGGTATCATAAAAATCAACTGAGTCTTTTCCAAGTTATCTCCAACCTCGTCTTTTCGTCCTTGTTTCTTTAGTCTAGTTGTCGTTACTATAGCTTACAAGCAACCTTTATCTTATTTAGGCTAAATAATAAAAAGAAAGTAAGTATTAGTAATTTTAGTTCCTTTGGGTTCAACATCCGGTCTTGCCTAAACTATACTACTGTTCGATAGGTACACTTGCCTTAATATCGTTGTCAGAGCTAGTCTCCAGGTCTGATCGTTCTTTTATAAATATTTAAAACTCTGATTTCACAGTGATCAAGGTTTTGGCGCCGTTGCCGGGGAACTAAAATATTAAGAAAGCTCTATTTTTATTACTTTAGCCATTATTTTATTTGCAATTTATTTCTTTTGTTTTGTTTTCTTAAGTTAGAATTTTTATTTTTCTAATTTTTTATTTTTATTTTTATTTTTATTTCTTTCTCTTTTTTAGGTACCTCTAGTTTATGACTAGAAAGAATCTGAGAGGAGCTTTGGTATACGACAGTGATATCGAAGCAACCGCTGGTAGGAATCGCCGGGAAACGAAGCGAGCCCTAGACTACACAGAAAGAGAGGAAGAAGACAGATCCAATTCTACTGAAGGGATGGACGAACACCACCTACCACTACGCGATGTGGGAGATCAAAATGCTCCATGTACAATGTTTGATTATGCGAAACTGCATTTAACAGGAGCAGAATCTAGTATTGTTAGGCTTGCTATAACTGCTAACAATTTTGAATTAAAGCCTAACACGATACAAATGATTCAATAGTTTGTTCAATTTGATGGTTTGCAGGACGAAGATCCAAACATGCATATAGCTAACTTTTTGGAGTTCTGTGATATATTTAAAATAAATGGCGTTTCTGATGATGTCATTCGTATTTGGTTATTCCCTTTTTCATTAAGGAATAAAGCCAAACAGTGGTTAAACCCGTTACAACGAGGGTCGATCACTACATGGGATCAAATGACCGAAAAGTTTTTAATGAAATATTTCCCACCGGCCAAAATGGCCAAATTACGTAATGATATCTCTTCCTTTGTGCAGATGAATTTAGAGACACTATACGATGCATGGGAGAGGTTCAAAGATCTCTTGAGGAGGTGCCCACATCATGGTTTACCCCTGTGGCTACAAGTCCAAACCTTTTACAATGGAGTAAACCATTCAACGAGGCAACTGATAGATTCAGCCGCCGGTGGAACGCTAAACAACAAAACTCCTAAAGCAGTTGAGGAGATGTCTTTAAACAACTATCAATGCCAAGCTTGAAGGACCAAGCCAACAAAATTGGCAGGAGTTTACAACGTTGACACCATGACCATGCTATCAATGCAGCTAGAGATGATGAATAAAAAGCTTGATAGTTTGTGTTCTTCACAGATACACCCAGTCATGCAAAGGCGACGTTGGCGAACTGCATGGCGAATCACGAGTACCCACCCTACCAACCAGAGCGTAAGATGAACAGATGAACTATATAGGTAATAATTTCCGATCTAATAATAATCCTTATAGTAACACTTACAATCCAGGTTGGAGGAACCACCCAAATTTTTCATGGGGAGGACAAGGCAATCAAGGGAATCAAAGATAACAACCCTCCCAAAACTTCTGAAATCAGCCTTATCAACAAGACAAGAAGCTCTCTATCGAGGAACGCATCCAAGAACTTGTTAAAGGCAATGAAAGCCGAATTGAAGAACTTGCTAAGGCAGTCAATGAAGCAAGCAAAGCCATTGAACAACTTGCGAAGATGATTTCTGAACGGCAACAAGGATGTTTACCTAGCAACACCGAAATTAATCCTAAGGAGCAGATTCAAGCCATCACACTTCAAGAAATCAAGGAGTTAGAAGCACCCATCCTAACTCCGGGAAGTAAGGTAGCCAAAAGTATAACAGAGGAAGCACAAGAAAAGCCGAAATCTATAGTCAAGGAGTACAAACCCCGCATACCTTATCCAGCGGCATTACAAACAAACGACTCAGAGGAACAGTTCGGTAAGTTTCTTAAACTTTTAAAGAAATTACATATTAACTTGCCACTTCTTGAACCCCTTTTTCAGATGCCGAATGCAAGAAAAATTTTAAGACAGCTCTTGACCAACAAACGTAAAATAGATGAAGAGTACCACGTGGAACTTAACGCAAAATGCTCAGTAATGCTACAAAATAGACTACCACAGAAGCAAAAAGATCCAGGGAGTTTTACAATTCCATGTTTAATTGGTAGTTTAAATATTGATAATGCGTTAGCTGATTTAGGGGCAAGCATAAATGTTATGCCTTATACATTGTTTAAACGATTAGGTTTAGGGAAACCGAAACGAACCAAGATGAGTATACAATTAGCGGATAAAACTGTTAGAATCCCTAGGGACATTATAGAAGATGTTCTCGTCAAAATTGATAAATTCGTTTTCCCAGTAGACTTTGTTGTTTTAGACATGGATGAGGATATTTCAATTCCTTTAATTTTAGGAAGACCTTTTCTAGCAACTGCCAAGACTAAAATTGATGTTGCCATAGGAGAACTCATAATTTGTGTAGGTGATGATTCAATTAGTCTTCAAGCCATCGGTTTAGCCAGGTCACCAAGGAATGAAGGTGAGCAAGAAAATTCTTTGAATAATCATTTAAATTCACCTTCTTTTCAGGAATCTTCAAAAACGGGGACAGTTGAGCCAGATCCTCAGTTCAGTGCTACCCAAGAATTAAACTACGAGGAATAAAGAACCCAAATTGATGACCTAGATGAGTGGAAAACACACTTTAAGGAAAAACTAGGGTTACACACGGAAGACCAGGAAACACAAGCCAATGCAGAACTGGTTCCACATAAAGTAAAACCAGAGGAACCACCCGAAGAGCTTGTAAGGACGTCAAATCACTATAAAATAAGAGACCAATTCCTGTTAGAAAAAGAGAAGTCTCACGTCACCACAACAAACCTAAAGGTAAAGGGAGAATTTTTTCTAAAGGTACACAATATCCTCCCACAAGAAATAGTCGAGGTAAGTAACCAAACATTTGACATTTTTATAGTAAACGCTCCTCGACTTCAATTTTGTCATAAAACTGAAAATATAGACATGAGGGAGGATGTTCAAACTTTCAAACCTCCTTAAAATTTTCAAATATGATGGAAGTCTAGCTTAAGGCTATAAACGAGTGCTTTTCGGGAGGCAACTCGAGTACTAACCTCATTTCTTTTTTCATTCTTTTGTTTTATTTTCTTTATTACTTTTTATTTTCCCTTTAACTAACCCGAAAGTGCATAATTCCAGAACACACGGCCTTACACACTAACAGAGTAGAGGCCGTGCAGTCAGCCCAACCACCACTCTGACATCATAGATCCAACCACTCTTGCACGGGCACCGACAGACATGGCACGTGGCACAAACCGTGTGAGGCTACTAACTTCCATACCACGGCCAGAACACGCCCATGCTCTAGAACTATGCGCAAACCCTGAGGTTACCGACTTATCGAGCACGGATAGGACACGCCCGTGTTAAGGACCGTGCCAACAAAAACACATCACAAGCACGGACGTGGAAGGATCATGCACGGGCAAAGTGTGGTAGCACCCTCTACAACACAGGCGTGCGAGGAAGCCGTGTAAGTCGACACACCCAGGAACCACGGCCGTGGGAGAACAGAACAATTGAGCATCTATTTAAACCCTTCACCCCTTTCTCTTTCTCATCTGATTTTATCACTATTTCCTTTAAGCTTCACTCTCTTCCATCTTAAATTCTATAGTTACTAAGGCTCTAGATCCTTGAGCAAGCCAAAACACCATGAAAAAGAAGCGTAAAAGGCCACATTCCGTAAGGAAGAACGATCACTATGAGTTCATGCCGGCAGCTTCGTTCCAACACCAAGCCAAGGGTTTTTCAGACCAATTAGTTTTTATATTTTCTTTCTCTTTTGCTTTAATTTGCTGCTCTTCTCCTTTATTTACCTTTTCTAAACTTTTGCACTACTATTTTTGTTTGATTTAACTTTAGCTTTTTAGTTCCAAGTTCGAAAGGCTGCTAGGGAATCACGCCACTTCCACCTCCTCCACCACATCCCCAACCTTAGCGTTGATTCCCACCTTGCGAACCATCCAACAATAAGGACTCTTCAGTCCATTCATCTTTAAATTTAGTTTTGTTTACATTTTTGTTTCCTCTTTCTTTATTTTACTTTTATTTAATTATCTATTTAGTTTTTTTTTCTTAGGTCTTAAAAAGTCCTGGCTCCTCCTCAACCCGCTGCCATACCGACGCCTTCGCCGCAGCAGGAACCATCCGCCGCAAGCACCATCCATACCCCAGGGAGTGATCTTTACCCTTCTCTTTTGATTTGTCCCGTAAAAATCATTATCGATCTTTGTACATTGAGGGCAATGTACATCTTAAGTGAGGGGTAAATAGTTATACCCAACTTTTTTTCATTATTCCCAAATCCCTGAGGGTAAAAATGGAATACAAGTGCCTAACTTTCTTCATTATTCTCAAATCCTTGATTTAATCTTATTCTTAAAGTAAAATTGTCATATTACTAATTAGGATGAAATTTTTACCGATTTATGATTTTCATTGATATGTTTTTGAATAAGTCATAGTTAATTATACATTGATGATTAGTTTAAGGAATACTAGAGAATCAAGCATGATAAGTCTGTTTTTCAGACAATAAAATTGTTGCTAGGTTGTTGACCTGAAATTAAATTCTACCTTGAAATTTGAAATTTATAAGGATGATGTTAAAACACCCATAATTTTCTGTGAGTATTTGAACCCTATAGAGCATACATTCTTTTCCGTGCCCAGTCTTTGATTATGATTGTGTCAACTATGAACTGTTATTCTAGAACTTGCTTCGTTTATACATGTCGAGACCACAGTTACGATTTGATATATAGAGATGATAAAGGCACTTAGGTTTTAACCCACTAACTCCACTAAATAGCTCACCCTAACAAATTAATCCCTAGTGAACCCCTTTGATCCTAACAAACCCTTTTATTGACTTAAGTGCTAATATTAACCCCGAGCCTTTGTATTTGTTTACCCTCTTCTTTTGATTAACCCTTAATCGAGTTTTGATTTGATCAAGCTACCGGAAGTTTATTGTTCGAAACTTAGTTTGTTCTTAAAAAAAAGAAAAAGAAAAAAAAATTTAAGTTTTTCAATAGTTTAAAAAAGAGAGCTTACACAATCAAAAGTATATTTCCGAAAAAGCTCGTATTAGTAAAGTTTATTATTCAGTAGATGAAATTTTTGGGAAATTTTTAGGATAGGTACTTGTCAAGTCAATCTCGATTCTAACCATCTAATTTCAGCCTGTAACCTCACCTTTCACCCTAGCCCCATTACAACCCGATCAAAGACCTTTTGATCTATTTATCATCTCGTATTACAGTGGTGGAGATTTGATTTTCAAGCAAGCCTATGGGATTAACTTTTCAGGTTCGACTTATGAGCGATCTATTTTTAACCCTTAAGAACACTTCTAAGTGATTTGAGTGAATCCTAAGCGAGGATATCAATCCTTGTTGATTTTAGATTGAAAAGGTAGCTGTTTAAGGGAAGGAAAACACCTATATTTTCGAAGTATAAACTCATGACTTATCTCGTTTGAATCCCTAGGACAATTTGAATTAAATCTTCCATGTATGAATTATCTGTGAATTAGGATAAGACATTGTTAATAAGAATTATAAATTGTGGGAAAAGTTCATTTTAATTGTAAGTTGAGAATTTTGCTTGAGGACAAGCAAAAGCTTAAGTGTAGGGGTATTTGATAAACCGTAAATATAACATATTTTAATCCCGCATTTATTATGGTTTTTTGAAGTTTTAAGCCTTATTTTATATAAAAAAGGTGCTTCTAATCCTTTCTTTTCATGTCTTATACCCAGGAAAGCACCCGAGGACAGAAAGAACACAAAACGAGCCTAAAACAAAGAAAATGGGCCTTTCCATGAAATTGACACGGCCTGGACCAAGGACCCCACGGCCGTGTCTCGACGAACACCTGGAGCACAGCCTCCCCACCACCGCACACGGCCGTGCCAAAGTAGGAGTTTTCTTATGTTTTGTTTTATCTTTTCTCCTGTGATGTTTTACTCTTCTTTTATGAACTAAACCCCTCAGATACCTGAAGGGGGATGAAACCTAAACGGATTTTTATTATTTGATTTTTAGATTATATGATAAATTACTTGGTTTGTTCTTAATTATGTTTCTTAATCCAAAATCGAATGTGCTTAGGTAGAGGAGGAATAGACCCTGCCTAAGAGTAGATCCAACATAATTAAGCGGAGTTGATCGGGCGCCTAGAGATAGGTTTACGAGATTTTGCCGGATTAGGGTGAAACCTAATATGGGAATCCATTGATCGATTTACTGCTTTCCTAGGGGGTTATTATAAGCGAACGAGATTTCCACTAATTAACCTAGGATTAGACGTTATTCACTTTGAGAGAGGGTTTCGCATAGGTTAGGGAGTCTCACGGATCAAGCTAAGTAAAGGAAATCATATAATTTAGGGTTAGATAATAAAGTGAAGTCTAGGTGGATTCTTCCCAAGGGTATCATAAAAATCAACTGAGTCTTTTCCAAGTTATCTCCAACCTTGTCTTTTCGTTCTTGTTTCTTTAGTCTAGTTGTCATTACTATAGTTTACAAGCAACCTTTATCTTATATAGGCTAAATAATAAAAAGAAAGTAAGTATTAGTAATTTTAGTTCCTTTGGGTTCGACATCCGGTCTTGCATAAATTATACTACTATTCCATAGGTACACTTGCCTTAATATCGTTGTCAGAGTTAGTCTCCAGGTTTGATCGTTCTTTTATAAATATTTAAAACTCTGATTTCACAGCGATCAGCTGTGTTCAAGGTCGTGTTCAAAATCCTGCATTTTCCTATTAGACTATTTTAGTGCGATGATAGGAAAATAAAAACAATGTTAGTATGTTAGTGCATGGGTTGCCTCCCGAGAAGCGCTCGTTTATAGTCTTAAGCTAGGCTCTCCCTATTTTCGGTTCTAAACGTCGACTCATGGAGCGTAAGCTCCTCTCTCATATCTCCAAAATCTATGCCATTATAACGTTTAAGTCGGTGACCATTTACCTTGAATGTGCCTTTAGTGGGATGGGTTACCTCGATGGTGCCATATGAAAATATTGTTTTCATCATAAATGGTCCTGACCATCTTGATTTCAGCTTTCCCGGGAATAGTTTAAGCCTTGAGTGGTACAGTAGGACTAAGTCCCTACTTCGAATTGCCTTGACCTCTTAAGACGAGCATCATGGCATCGCTTTGTTGCTTCCTTGTAGAGTTTTGAGTTCTCATAGGCTTCCATTCTCCATTTGTCCAGCTCGTTCATCTGCATCATTCTTCTCTATCCTGCAATTTTGAGATCAGTATTCAAAAATTTTATTACCCAAAAAGCTTTGTGTTCTAATTCAAACGGTAAATGACAGCTTTTCCCTGTATACAAGCTCGTATGGGGATGTCCCTAAAGGTGTTTTAAAAGCTGTTCTATAGGCCCATAACGCGTCATCCACTTCTAATGCCCAGTCTTTTCTATTTGATTCAACAGTTTTTTTCTAGAATTTGCTTAAGTTCTCGGTTTGCCACCTCAACTTGCCTACTGGTTTGAGGATGATATGGGGTTGCTGTCCTGTGATATACTTCATATCTTTTTTAGAACTTTTTCAAATTGGGTATTGCAGAAGTGTGTACCCCTATCGCTAATGATTGCTCTCGGTGTGCCAAATCGAGAAAAGAGTTTCTTGAGAAACTTGACTACTACCCTAGTATCATTGGTAGGTAAAGCTTCCGCTTCTACCCATTTTGACATGTAATCAACTGCCACTAGGATGTACTTGTTTCCAAATGAATTAGAGAATGGTCCCATGAAATCAATACCCCATACGTCAAATATTTCACATGATAACATATAAGTTTGAGGCATTTCATCTCGTTTAGAAATGTTACCTATTCGTTGGCATCTATCACACGTGGTAACATATCTGTTGGCATCTTTAAATAGAGTGGGCCAATAAAAACCTGATTCGAGTATCTTGTGTGCTGTCTTAATACCACTGTAGTGTCCTCCTAATGGTCCCGAATGACAATGCTTCAAGATCTTTTTTGCTTTTGTCTTTGTAACACATCTTCGAATGACTTGATCTGCACAAATGCAGAAAAGAAAGGGATCTCCCCAAAAATAATTTTTCACATCAGCAAAGAATCGCTTCTTTTGGTGATGTGTTAATTTTCTTGGTAAGCTAAATAATTCGCAATATTCGCAAACCATGGTACTTCAGAATGTGTTATAGAAAAAAGTTGTTCTTCGGGAAACGAATTATTTATTTCACCTTCGTTAAGCTCTTTGGTGTGTGGATTTTCAAGTCTAGAAAGGTGATCCGCTGCAAGATTCTCGGCTCCCTTCTTATCTTGTATTTCCACGTCAAATTCCTGTAGGAGTAAAATCCATCGTATGAGCCTGGGTTTAGCATCAGGTTTGTTTAAAAGATAACGAAGAGCTGAATGGTCGGTGTAAATGACAACTTTGGACATTATTAGATACTGTCTAAATTTATCAAAAGTAAAAACTATAGCTAGCAATTCTTTTCCTGTGGTGGTGTAGTTTTCTTGTGCGGGTGTTAGTGTTCTGCTAGCGTAGTAAATTGGCTGAAAGTGATTGTCTCTTCGTTGTCCCAAAACTGCACCTATTGCAAAATCACTTGCATCATACATTAGTTCAAAGGGTAAGTTCCAATCGGGTGCAATTATAATCGGCGTATTTATTAGTTTATCCTTAAGGATATTAAATGCAACTAAACTTTCATGATTGAAACCAAAAGGAACATCTTTTTCTAGTAATTTTGTCAAAGGCTTAGCTATTTTAGAAAAATAAATCTTCTATAGAACCCTGCATGTCCTAAAAAGCTTCTGATAGCCTTGACAGAACTAGGGGGAGGTAGTTTTTGTATGGCTTCAACCATTGCTTTATCTACCTCGATCCCTTTACTAGAAATCTTGTGTCCTAACACAATCCCTTCTCTTACCATAAAGTGACATTTTTCCCAGTTTAAAACAAGGTTTGTTTCCTCACATCTCATTAGAAATTATTTTAAATTTTTAAGGCAAAGATGGAAAGAATTACCGAATACCAAGAAGTCATCCATAAATACCTCCATGATGTCTTCCACGAGTTCATCAAAGATTGCTAACATGCAAAGCTGAAAAGTAGCAGGAGCATTACATAATCCAAAATGCTTTCTACGATAAGCAAACGTACTGTATGGGCATGTGAATGTTGTCTTTTCTTGATCTTCAGGAGCTATGGGGATTTGAAAGTAGCCAGAGAGTTCGTCCAGAAAGCAATAGTACATATGCCCAGATAATCTTTCCAACATTTGGTCTATGAAGGGTAGAGGGAAGTGATCTTTTCTAGTGGCATCATTCAACTTTCTATAGTCTATACAAACTCTCCAGCCTATGACTGTTCTTGTGGGCACTACTGTCATTCTCCCTTTCTTTGGAACTACCTGCACAGGACTTACCGAAGTGCTGTTAGAGATAGGATAAATTATTCCTGCATCTAGGAGTTTTATGACCTCAGCTTTGACCACTTCTTTCATGTTGAGGTTTAACCGTCTCTGAGGTTGCACACAAGGCTTGTATTCTTCTTCCATTAAAATTTTGTGGGTGCAGAACGTGGAGCTTATTCCCTTGATGTCAAAAATTTTCCACGCTATGGCTTTTTTGTGCTCTTTTAGTACCTTTATCAGCTTCTCTTTTTCCTCAGGTTCTAGTTCTGCAGATATGATTACTGATAATGTAAAATTGTCTCCGAGGAATGCGTATTCTAAGTGTTTTGGGAACTGTTTCAATTCCAATTTGGGTGGCTCTTCGATGGAGGGTTTCTGTTTTATATCGTCGTCATTGTCAATGCTTTCTTCTTTCATTTGTTTGGATGAAAATGTTTTCAAATTTAGCTCATCGTCTTCATCTTCTTCCCCCTTTTCTTGAGTTAAGTATAGTTCCATCGTATCATCATGTATGATTTCCTATAATGAATTTTGAATGAGATGATCAATAGTATCAACAAAATAACAGGAATCATCTTGCTCTTTAGAATATCGCATGGCATCATAAATTTGGAAAATACTTTCTTCATCTACTATCCTTAATGTGAGTTTACCATCTCCTACATCAATAACAGCTCTAGCAGTGGCTAAAAAAAGACGCCCTAAGATTAAGGGAACATTAATGTCTTCATCCATGTATAATACAACGAAATCAACAGGGAAAATAAATTTATCAATTTTGACCAAAATATCTTCGGTGACTCCTCTAGGATATTTAATGGATCTGTCTGCTAACTGAATACTCATCTTAGTGGGTGTTGGTTCCCCAAGATCTAGTTGTTAAACATTTTATAAGGCATTAAATTTATACTAGTGCCTAGATCAGCTAATGCTTTCTTAACATTCAAGCTACCAATTAAACAAGGGATAGTAAAACTTCCTGAGTCTTTTAACTTGGTTGGTAGCTTGTTTTGTAGGATGGCTGAGCACTCTTCATTAAGTTCCACTGTTGACACCTCTTCAAGTTTTCGTTTATTCGTCAGGAGTTCCTTTAAGAATTTTGCGTACTTCGGCATCTGTGAAATAGCTTCAACAAAAGGTAAGTTGATATGTATTTGCTTAAAAAGTTTGAGGAACTTACCGTATTGTGCATCTATTTGCTCTTTCTTTAACTTTGCCGGTTATGGGAGTGATGGTTTGTTCTCATTGCGTAATGGAGCCACATCCTCAATTTCCTTATCACTTGCTTTGTTACTATCGTTTGGGGTTTGTTTCTTCAGTTCGCTCAATTCCCTTCCACTTCTTAATGTGACTGCTTTTACCTGTTCTGTCCCTTTAGGAAAATTTTCTGCACATGTTTCACAGATCATCTTGGTAAGCATTCCAACCGTCTTAGTGAGTTCCCAAAATGACTTGGTGAATTTTTCAATTGATGCTTGTTGATCTTTAGGGGTTCTCTCGATATCTTGTAGGCGTTTGTCTGTGGTTGCTGATTCCCTTTCGTGTATTGGTTTCTTTTCTTGTGGATAAGGCTGATGTGGCAAACTTTTAGGAAGTTGTTGTCTTTGATGTCCTGGGTTTCCTTGTCCTCCCAACGAAAAATTTGGGTGGTTCCTCCAACCTGGATTGTAAGTGTTACTATAAGGATTATTATTCGATAGGAAATTATTACCTATATAGTTTATCTGTTCATCTTCTGCTCTTGGCTGGTAGGGTGGGTACTCAGGATTCGTCACAGTTCCACTTCCGTCGCACTGCATAACTGGATGTATCTGTGAAGAACACAAACTATCAAGCTTTTTATTCATCATCTCTAGCTGCGTTGATAGCATGGTCATGGCGTCGACATTGAAAACTCCTGCTAATTTTGTCGGTTTGGTCCTTGAAGCCTGCCATTGATAATTGTTTCATGACATCTCCTCAATGAACTCATAGGCTGCTTCAAGAGTTTTGTTGTTCAGCGTTCCACCGACGGCTGAATCTATCAGTTGCCTAGTTGAGGTGTTTACTCCGTTGTAGAAGGTTTGGACTTGTAGCCACAAGGGTAAACCATGGTGTGGGCACCTCCTCAAGAGATCTTTGAATCTCTCCTATGCGTCGTATAGTGTCACTAAATCCATCTGCACAAAGGAAGAGATATCATTACGTAATTTGGCCGTTTTGGCCAGTGGAAAATATTTCATCAAAAACTTTTCGGTCATCTGATCCCATATAGTGATTGACCCTCGTTGTAACAAGTTTAACCACTGTTTGGCTTTATTTCTCAATGAAAAAGGGAATAACCGAAGATGTATGGGATCATCAGAAACACCATTTATTTTGAAGGTATCACAGAACTCCAAAAAGTTAGCTATGTGCGTGTTTGGATCTTCGTCCTGTAAACCATCAAATTGAACAAACTGTTGAATCATTTGTATTGTGTTAGGCTTTAATTCAAAATTGTTAGCAGATATAGTAGGCCTAACAATACTAGATTTTGCTCCTGTTAAATGCGGTTTCGCATAATCAAACATTGTAAGTGAAGCATTATTTTCCCCCACATTTGGTGGTGGTGGGTTGTCTTCTGCCATCCCTTTAGTAGGATTGGATTTGTTTTCTTCCTCTCTCTGTGTGTAATCTAGGCTCGCCTAGTTTCCCGACGATTCCTACGAGCGGTAGCTTTGATTTCGTTGTCGAATATCAAAGGTCTTCTCGGGTTCCTTCTAGTCATAAACTAGAGGTACCTGCTACAAAAAATAAAGAAAGAAAATTTCAGCTAAAAGGAAAAAATAAAAACAAAAAAAAGAAATAAATTGAAAAAATAAAAATTAGGGCTAAAGTAATAAAAATAGAGTTTTCTTAATATTTTAGTTCCCCGGCAACAGCGCCAAAAACTTGATCGCTGTAAAATCAGAGTTTTAAATATTTATAAAAGAATTATCAAACCTAGAGACTAACTCTGACAACGATATTAAGGCAAGTGTACCTATCGCACAGTAGTATAGCTTAGGCAAGACCGGATATCGAACCCAAAGGAACTAAAAGTATTAATACTCACTTTCTTTTTATTATTTAACCTAAAAATAGAGTGAAGGTTGCTTTTAAACTAAATTGACGACAACTAAACTAAGGAAACAAAGACAAAAAGACGAATTTGGAGATAACTTGAAAAAGACTCAGTTGATTGCGATGATACCCTCGGGAAGAATCCACCAAGACTTCACTTATTATTTAACCCTAAATTATATGATTTCTTTACCTAGCTTGATCTGTGAGACTCCCTAACCTATATTAAACCCTCTCTCGAGGCAAATAACGTCTAACCCTAGGTTAATTAGTGGAACTCTCGTTCGTTTATAATAATCCCCTAGGATAGCAGTAAATTGATCAATGGACTCCAATATTAGGTTTCACCCTAATCTGGCAAAATCTCGTAACCCTATCTCTAGGCGTCCAATCAACTCCGCTTAATTATGTCAGATCTTCTCTTAGGCAGGGTCTGTTCCTCCTCCACCTAAGCACATTAGATTTGGATTAAGCAACATAATAAAGAACAAACTAAGTAATTTATCATATAACTTAAAAATCAGATAACAAAAATCTATCTAGGTTTCATCCCTCTTCAAGTATCTGAGGGGTTTAGTTCATAATGTAAAAAGAAAACATTACAAGAGAAAACATAAAACAAAACATAAGAAAAATCCTAAAACCTCCTGAAGGAATTGAAGGAGAATTCCACCGTCTTGAGTATAACTCCGGCTTCTTGGGATGAATCAACTGGCTATCCTCGCGTTATTCCCTAACTCTGACCTTCTCGGCTTGGCTCCTTGGCCTAGCTTTCGATGCCTTTCAAAGGTGGTATTTGGGGGATATTTGATAAGCCGTAAATATAACATATTTGAATCCCACATTTATTATGCTTTTTGAAGATTTAAGCCTTGTTTTATATAAAAAGGTGCTTTTAATCCATTCTTTTTATGTCTTATACCCAGGAAAGCACCCGAGGATGAAAAGAACACAAAACGGGCTTAAAACGAAATAAATGGGCCTTTCCACGAAAATGACACGGCCTGGGCCAAGAACCACACGGCCGTGTCTCGACGAACACCTAAAGCACAGCCTAATCACCACCATACACGGTCCTGCCAAAGCAGAAATCCATACACGGTCAGGTCTCGATTTGCACGAGTGTGTGACATGGCCGTGCCTCTGTCGCTGGAAAGAGCAATTTCAATCGGAAAAGGATACTTAGGGAGAAAGAGTCACATTCCAAAAGCCTATAAATACACCCCAAGTACCACGTTGAAGGGGGAGCGAAAGCTAGGCCAATGAGCCAAGCCGAGAAGGCCAGAGTTAGGGAATAACGCGAGGATAGCCAGTTGATTCATAACCAAGAAGCCGGAGTTATACTCAAGACGACGAAATTCTCCTTTAATCCCGACAGGGAGTTTTAGGATTTTTCTTATGTTTTGTTTTATCTTTTCTCTTATGATGTTTTATATTTCCATTATGAACTAAACCCCTCAGGTACCTGAAGGGGGATGAAACCTAAACAGATTTTATTATTTGATTTTTAAGTTATATGATAAATTACTTAGTTTATTCTTAAATATGTTTCTTAATCCAAATCTAATGTGCTTTGGTAGAGGAGGAATAGACCCTGCCTAAGAGTAGATCCAACATAATTAAGCGGAGTTGATCGAGCGCCGAGAGATAGGGTTACGAGATTTTGCCGGATTAGGGTGAAACCTAATATGGAAATCTATTGATCGATTTACTGCTTTCCTAGGGGGTTATTATAAGCGAACGAGAGTTCCACTAATTAACCTAGGATTAGACGTTATTCACCTCCAGAGAGGGTTTGGCATAGGTTAGGGAGTCTCACAGATCAAGTTAAATAAAGAAATTATATAATTTAGAGTTAGATAATAAAGTGAAGTCTAGGTGGATTCTTCCCGAGGGTATCATCAAAATCAACTGAGTCTTTTCAAAGTTATCTCCAAATTCGTCTTTTTGTCTTTGTTTATTTATTCTAGTTGTCGTCAATTTAGTTTAAAAGCAACCTTCATCTTAATTAGACTAAATAATAAAAAGAAAGTAAGTATTAGTACTTTTAGTTCCTTTGGGTTCGACATCCAGTCTTGCCTAAGCTATACTACTATTCGATAGGTACAGTTGCCTTAATATCGTTGTCAGAGTTAGTCTCTAGGTTTGATCATTCTTTTATAAATATTTAAAACTCTGATTTCACAGTGATCAAGTTTTTGGCACCATTTCCGGGGAACGAAAATATTAAGAAAGCTCTATTTTTATTACTTTATCCATTATTTGCAATTTATTTTGTTTTCTTAGGTTAAATTTTTATTTTTCTAATTTTTATTCTTTTTATTTTCATTCCTTTCTCTTTTCTAGGTACCTCCAGTTTATGACTAGAAGGAATCCGAGAGGACTTTTGGTATACGATAGTGATATCGAAGCAACCACTCGTAGGAATCGCAGGGAGACCAAACGAGCCCTAGATTACACAGAAAGAGAGGAAGAAAACAAATCCAATCCTACTGAAGGGATGGACGAAAACAACCCACCAGTACGCGTTGTGGGAGATCAAAATGCTCCATGTACAATGTTTGATTATGCGAAACCGTATTTAACAGGAGTAGAATCTAGTATTGTTCAGCCTGCTATAACTGTTAACAATTTCGAATTAAAACCTAACACAATACAAATGATTCAACAGTTTGTTCAATTTGATGGTTTGTAGGACGAAGACCCAAACATGCATATAGCTAACTTTTTGGAGTTCTGTGATACCTTCAAAATAAATGGCGTTTCTGATGATACCATTCGTCTTCGGTTATTCCCTTTTTCATTAAGGAATAAAGCCAAACAGTGGTTAAACTCGTTACAACGAGGGTCGATCACTACATGGGATCAAATGACTGAAAAATTTTTGATGAAATATTTTCCACCGGCTAAAACGGCCATATTACGTCATGATATCTCTTCCTTTGTGCAGATGGATTTAGAGACACTTTACGGCGCATGGGAGAGGTTCAAGGATCTCTTGAGGAGGTGCCCACACCATGGTTTACCCCTGTGGCTACAAATCCAAAACTTTTACAATGGGGTAAACTTCTTAACGAGACAACTGATAGATTCAGCCGCCGGTAGAATGCTGAACAACAAAATTCCTGAAGCAGCCTACGAGTTCATTGAGGAGATGTCCTTAAACAACTATCAATGGCAAGCTTGAAGGACCAAGCCGACAAAATCGACAGGAGTTTTCAACGTCGACACCATGACCATGCTATCAACGCAACTAAAGATGATGAATAAAAAGCTTGATAGTTTGTGTTCTTCACATATTCATCCAGCCATGCAGTGCGACGCTAGTGGAACTGTGGCGAATCCTGAGTACCCACCCTACCAATCGGGAGCAGAAGATGAACAGATGAACTATATAGGTAATAATTTCCAATCTAATAATAATCCTTGTAGTAACACTTACAATCCAGGGTGGAGGAACCACCTAAATTTTTCATGGGGAGGACAAGGCAATCAAAGAAATCAAAGGCAACAACCCTCTCAAAACTTCCAAAATTAGCCCTACCCACAAGACAAGAAGCCCACCATCGTGGAACGCATCCAAGAAGTTGATAGAAAAATTAAAAAAAATGAAAGCCGAATGGAAGAACTTGCTAAGGCGGTCAAGGAAGCAAGCAAAGCCATTGAACAACTTACGAAGATGATGTCAGAACGACAACAAGGACGCCTACCTAGTAACATCGAAATTAATCCTAAGGAGCAAATTCAAGCCATCACACTTCAGGATAGCAAGGAGTTAGATACACCCAACTCAACTCTAGAAAGTACAGTAGACAAAGGTCTAACAGAAGAAGTACAAGAAAAGCCGAAACCGGTAGTCAAGGAATACAAACCTCGTATACCTTATCCCGCAGCCCTACAAAGAGATGATTCGGAGGAGCAACTCGGTAAGTTTCTTAAACTTTTAAAGAAATTACATATTAACTTACCTCTTCTTGAAGCTCTTGTTCAGATGCCAGACTCGAGGAAATTTTTAAGACAGCTCTTGACCAACAAACGCAAAATAGATGAAGAGCACCACGTGGAACTCAACGCAACATGCTCAGCAATGTTACAAAATAGACTACCACAGAAGCAAAAAGATCCAGGGAGTTTTACAATTGCATGTTTAATTGGTAGTTTAAATATTGATAATACGTTAGCTGATTTAGGGGCAAGCATAAATGTTATGCCTTGTACATTGTTTAAGCGACTAGGTTTAGGGAAACCAAAACAAACTAAGATGAGTATTCCATTAGCGGATAAAACTGTTAGAATCCCTAGGGGCATTATTGAAGATGTTCTCGTAAAAATCAATAAATTTTTTTCCCAGTAGACTTTGTTGTTTTAGACATGGATGAGGATAATTCAATCCCCTTAATTCTAGGAAGACCTTTTCTAGCAACTGCCAAGACTAAAATTGATGTTGCCACAGGAGAGCTCATACTTTGTGTAGGTGACGACTCAATTAGTCTTCAAGCCCTCGATTCAGCTAGGACGTCAAGGAATCAAGGTGAGCAAGAAAATTCTTTGGATAATCATTTAATTTCACTTTCTTTTCAGAAACCTCCAAAAAAGAAGGTTGAACCAGATCCTCAGTTCAGTACCAACAAAGAAATAACTTACAAAGAACAAAGGACCAAAATCAATGACCTAGATGATTGAAAAACACACTTCAAGGAAAAACTAGGGTTACACAAGAAAGAACAGGAAACACAAGTCAATGAAGAGAAGGAGCCACACAATGTAGAACCAGAGGAACCACCATAAGAACTTGTGGGGACATCAAATCACTATAAAATAAGAGACCAGGTTCTATTAGAAAAAGCTGAGCCTCATGTCACCACAACAAACCTGAAGGAAAAGGGAGAATTTCTTTTTAAGGTAAACAATATCTTCCCACAAGGAATAGTCAAGGTAAGCAGTCCAACATTTGGCACTTTTAAGGTAAACGCTTCTCGACTTCAATTTTGCCATAAAACTGAAAATATAGACATGAGGGAGGAAGTTCAAACTTTCAAACCTCCCTAAAATTTGCAAATATGAGGAAATTCTAGCTTAAGACTACAAACGAGCGCTTCTCGAGAGGCAACCCGAGTATTAACCGCATTTCTTTTTGCATTCTTTTATATTTTATTTTCTTTATTGCTTTTTCTTTTCCTTTTTCACTAACCAAAAGTGCAGAATCCCAGATCACACGGCCTTACACACGGCCGTGTCCGTGGCCGTGTGGACCACCAAAACTGCCACACTGACAGAGCAGAGGACGTGCAGTCAGCCCAACCACCACCCCGACGTCACAGATCCAACCACTCTCAACACGGACACCGACAGATATGGCACGGCCGTGGCACCAACCGTGTGAGGCTACTGACTTCCAAACCACAGCCAGAACACACCCATGCCACATAACCATGTGAAGTTCCTGAGGTCACTGACTTATCGAGCACAGGTAGGACACGCCCGTGCTAACGACCGTGCCAAAAATAATACATCACGAGCACGGGCGTGGAAGGATCAAGCACGGGCATAGGGTGATAACACCCTCTTGAACACGACCATGTGAGGAGGCCAGGTAAGTCGACACGCCTTGGGACCACGGCCGTGGAGAAGCAGAGAATTTGAGCCTCTATTTAAACCCCTCACCCCTTTCCCTTTCTCCATCTGATTTCATCACTATTTTCTTTGATTTTCACTCTTCTTCATCTCAGATTCTTCACTTACTAAGGCTCTAAATCCTTGAGCAAGCCAACACCAGGCCAAAGAAGCATAAAAGGCCACATTCCGCAAGGAAGAATGATCTACATGAGTTCATGACAGCAGCTTCGTTCCAACACTAAGCCAAGGGTCTTTGAGACCTACTAGTTTTTACGTTTTCTTTCTCTTTTGCTTCAATTTCCTGCTCTTCTCCTTTATTTTCCTTTTCTAAACTTTTGCACTGCTATTTTTGTTTAATTTTATTTTAGTTTCTTAGTTTCAGGTTCGAAAGGCTGCTAGGAAATCATGCCACATCCCCAACCTTAGCGTTGATTCCCACCTTGCGAACCATCCGTCAATAAGGACTCTTCAAGTCCATTTATCTTTAAATTTTGTTTTGTTTACATTTTTGTGTCCTTTTTTTATTTTTCTTTTATTTAATCATATATTTAGTTTCTTTTATTTAGGTCCTCATAAATCCTGGCTACTCATCAACCCACCACAATACCGACGCCTTCACCGCAGTGGCTACCATCCTCCGCAAGCAACATCCGTCCTCAGGGAGTAATCTTTACCCTTCTCTTTTGATTTGTCCTGTAAAAGTCATTATCAATCTTTTGTACATTGAGGGCAATGTACATCTTAACTGAGGGGGGTAAATAATTATACCCAACTTTTTTCATTATTCTCAAATCCCTGAGGGTAAAAACGGAATATAAGTGCCTAACTTTCTTCATTATTCTCAAATCCTTGATTTAGTCTTGTTCTTAAAGTAAAGTTGTCATATTACTAATTAGGATGAAATGTTTAACGATTTATGATTTTCATTGACATGTTTTTTTGAATAAGTCATAGTTAATTGTACATTGATGTTTAATTTAAGGAATACTAGAGAATCAAGCATGATAAGTCTGTTTTTCAAGCATTAAAATTGTTGCTAGGTTGTTGACCTGAAATTAAATTCTACCTTCAAATTTGAAATTTATAAGGATGATGTCAAAACACCTTTAATTTTTGTGAGTATTTGGACCTTATAGAGCATATATTCTTTTTCGTGCTCAGTTTTTGATTATGAGTGTGTCAACTATGAACTGTTATTCTAGAACTTGCATCGTTTATACATGTCGAGACCACAGTTACGATTTGATATATAGAGATGATAAAGGCACCTAGGTTTTAACCTTCTAATTCCACTAAATAGCTTACCTTAGCAATTAACCCTTAGTGAACCCCTTTGTTCCTAACAAACCCTTTTTATTGACTCACCCACTAAAATTAACCCTCAGCCTCTGTATTTACCCTTTTCTTCTGACTAACCCTTAATCGAGTTTTGATTTGATCAGTTACCAAAGCTTATTATTCGTGATTTAGTTTGTTCTTAAAAAAAAATTTTAAGTTTTCATCATTAGTGGTATAAAAAGAGAGCTTATACAATCAAAAGGGCTAATTTCCAAAAGAAAAAGCTCGTATTAGTAAAGTTTATTATTTAATAGATGAAAATTTTGGGAAGTTTTTAGGATAGGTACTTGTCAAGTCAATCTCAATTCTAACTATCTAATTTTAGCCTGTAACCTTACCTTTCACCCTAGCCCTGTTACAACCTAAACAAAGACCTATTGATCTATTTATCATCTCATATTACAGTGGTGGAGATTTGATTTTCAAGCAAGCCTATGGGATTAACTTTTTAAGTTCGACATCTGAGCGATCTTCTTCTAAACCTTAAACACTTCCGAGTGATTTAAGTGAAGCCTAAGAGAGGATATCAATCCTTTTCAATTTTAAATTGAAAAGGTAGTTATTTAAAGGAAGGAAGACACCTATGTTTTCGAGGTATAAACTCATGACTTATCTCGTTTGAATCTTTAGGACACTTTGAATTAAATCATCCATGTACGAATTATCTGTGAATTAGGATAAGACATTGTCAATAAGAATTATAAATTGTGGAAAGTTCATTTTAATTGTAAGTTGAGAATTTTGCTTGAAGACAAGCAAAAGCTTAAGTGTGGGGATATTTGATAAGCCGTAAATATAACATATTTTAATCCCACATTTATTATGTTTTTTGAATATTTAAGCCTTGTTTTATATAAAAAGGTGCTTTTAATCCTTTCTTTTCATGTCTTATACCCAGGAAAGCACCCGATGATGAAAAGAACACAAAACAGGCTTAAAACAAAGTAAATGGGCCTTTCCACGAAAACGACACGGCCTTGGCCAAGGACCACACGGCCATGTCTCGACGAACACCTGGAGCACAGCCTTATCACCACCACACACGGCCATGCCAAAGTAGAAATCCGAACATGGTCAAGTCTCGATATGCACGAGCCTGTGACATGGTCGTGCCTCTGTCGCTGGAAAGAGCAATTTCAGTCGGAAAAGGATACTTAAGGTGAAAGAATCGCATTCCAAAAGCCTATAAATACACCCCAAATACCACCTTGAAGGGGGAGCGAAAGCTAGGCCAATGAGGCAACTCGAGAAGGCCAGAGTTAGGGAATAACGCGAGGATAGCCAGTTGATTCATCACCAAGAAGCTGGAATTATACTCAAGACGGTGGAATTCTCCTTCAATCCCGACAGGGAGTTTTAGGATTTTTCTTATGTTTTGTTTTATCTTTTCTCTTGTGATGTTTTATTTTTCCATTATGAACTAAACCCCTCAGATACCTGAAGGGGGATGAAACCTAGACAGATTTTATTATTTGATTTTTAAGTTATATGATAAATTACTTAGTTTGTTCTTACTTATGTTTCTTAATCCAAATCTAATGTGATTAGGTAGAGGAGGAATAGACTCTGCCTAAAAGTAGATCCAACATAATTAAGCGGAGTTGATTGGGCGCCTAGAGATAGGGTTACGAGATTTTGCCGGATTAGGGTGAAACCTAATATGGGAATCCATTGATCGATTTACTGCTTTCTTAGGGGGTTATTATAAGCGAAAGAGAGTTCCACTAATTAACCTAGGATTAGACGTTATTCACCTCAAGAGAGGGTTTAGCATAGGTTAGGGAGTCTCACGGATCAAGCTAAGTAAAGAAATCATATAATTTAGTGTTAGATAATAAAGTGAAGTCTAGGTGGATTCTTCCCGAGGGTATCATCAAAATCAACTGAGTCTTTTCCAAGTTATCTCCAAATTCGTCTTTTTGTATTTGTTTCTTTAGTCTAGCTGTTGTTAATTTAGTTTAAAAGTAACATTCACCTTAATTAGGCTATATAATAAAAAGAAAGTAAGTATCAGTACTTTTAGTTCTTTTGGGTTCAACATCCGGTCTTGCCTAAGCTATACTACTGTTCGATAGGTACACTTGCCTTAATATCGTTGTCAGAGTTAGTCTCCAGGTTTGATCATTCTTTTATAAATATTTAAAACTCTGATTTCACAGAGTCCCCAGGTTTGATCATTCTTTTATAAATATTTAAAACTCTGATTTCTCAACGATCAATATTTATAGGCTCTTGGAATGCGATTCTTTCTCCCTAAGTATCCTTTTCTGACTGAAATTGCTCTTTCCAGCGACAGAGTCACGGCCATATCACACACTCATGTATATCAAGACCTGACCATGTTCAGATTTTTACTTAAGGTACGACCGTGTGTGGTGGTGTTAAGGCCGTGCTCTAGGTGTTCATCGAGACACGGCCGTGTGGACTTTGGGCCAGGCCGTGTCAATTTAGTGAAAAGGCCCATTTGCTCCGTTTTAGTCTTGTTTTGTGTTCTTTTCATCCTCGGGTTCTTTCCTGGGTATAAGACATGAAAAGAAAGGATTAAAAGCACATTTTTATACAAAACAAGGCATAAATCATCAAAAAAAGCATATTAAATGTGGGATTAAAATATGTTACTTTTACGATTTATCAGTGCTCGTAGAGTTAAATTGAGTCAATAGTGTTGGTGATAGACTGTTGGGAGTGACTCAAACTCTCTCGCGAAACTGAGGCTGTAATGGGCCTTATTGAGCCAAAGTGGGCTAAGTGGGCCCGGTGGGTTAATGGGCCCAGAGGGGCAAAATCTGTGGTAAGTTTCAGACTATTGTTGCAGCTGCGAAGTCCACAGATCTGAGACTAAAAATGGGTTGTTTGGGCCACACGAACGTATGGGCCCACTTGGACTGAAATTAGATTTTAGGCCCAATTGCACTGTTTTAACTCGAAATGGAACCTGTGTCGCTCGAGGGATAGTTGGCCTCCAGAAAGGTCGTAGATGAGTAAATTACCGAAATACCCTTGGTGGGTAAAATTACCAAAATACCCTCGGGGGTAAAATTACTGTTTTACCACTAATTGAGTGTTTTACCCTTAGTGGTAGGATCATCGATGTATGAGTAGTAACTGTATGATTGATGTTGATGATGATGCACTGCTCACATGATTTAATTATGGCATGGCATACTACATGGGTTGGGTTTATGGATTTGGAGGAAGCACTGTACTGGTGGCTTTGCCCACGTTATACTAATTTAGTGGCTTTTGCCATGTTATATTGATTTAGTGGCTCAGCCATGTATACTGTTATTAGCAACTAGCCTGCGTTATTGGTGTGCTGGTTGGGTGGGTTGACTTGGACCCCACAGGTGTGTTGGTTGGTACGGTTGGTGTGTTGGTTGGACAGGGTTGGGTTGGGTACATATTTGTTTTGAATATCACAGGGCTTCGGCCCAGACTGTTACTGAGTAGGGCTTTGGCCCAGAGTGTTATTGAATAGGGCTTCGGCCTAGACCGTACTGAATAGGGCTTAGGCCCAGATTGATACTGTATGGGCTTGGGCCCAAACTGTGGGTGTAATAAGGGGAGTACACACTGAGTTCTCGTAACTCACCCTTTCTCTTTAACTGCGCAGGTAATCCCCAACCTTAGAGGAATTAGAGCTGCGAGGGACTCGAAGGTGGCCACCCATTCTGTATGTTATTGGGGTTAATTTAACTACTTTATTTTATTTTACTTTACTTTAATATTTTGGTTAATAATTTTTGCAATAAGGCCATTGGAATTCTTTTTAACTTTTATTTGGTATTTCTTTACAAACTGCTAATTTATTACACACAGGTTTTAAAACAATAACTACTGTTTTTAAAATATCATGTTTCCGCAACTGTTTAAACCAAACTTCCGTAACAGACAAGGTTTTAAAAAAAAGTAATAGATGCATAACTGATCGTAGTGGGAAAGTCTTAAAATTTATACAATGAATGATCGAGCCTAGAAACTAACTATTACCACGATTGAGGCAAGCGCACCTATCAAACAGTAGTATAGTTTAGTGGCAAGACCGGAATGTCGAACCCAAGGGAACCAAAAGTACTAATACTAACTTTCTTTTTATTATTTAGCCTAAGAATTAAGGGAATTGTTGTGTAATCTAAAATTAACTAACTACTAAGCTAAGGATGCTAAGACACAGAGAATGAATTGGGGAAAAAACCTTTGGGAAAACCCAATTGATTAGGACAATACCCGAGGAAGAATCCACCTAGACTTCACTTGTTATTTACCTCTGAACCATACGATTTATTCACTTGACTTGATCCATAGGATTACCTAAGTTATATTAATACCTCTATCGAGGCTACTAACGTCTAACCCTAAGTTGATTAATTGAAATCTCTTTCTAATTAAAACCCTTAGAATTGCATTAACTCGGTCTATGGACGCCCATATTAGGTTTGACCCTAATCTGACATATTTTTGTCATCCTATTTCTAGTGTTGCGATCCACTCCATTTAACTATGCTAGATCTACTCTTAAACAGGGGCTTCTGCTCCACTGCCTAAGCACATCAATACTTGAATCAATATCCTGAAATATCAAAGCAAGAATTAAGAACAAATAATTTAGAACAAATCAAGTATTTATCATACAGTTCAGAAAACAATAACATGATCTGTCTTAAGTTTCATCCCCGTCAGGTATTTGAGGGGTTTAGTTCATAATCATAAAAGAATACATCTCAGAAGAAAATATAAAACAAAACATAAGAAAAACCCTAAAATCCCCTGAAGGAAATTAAAGGGAAGATCCTCCATCTTGAGTATGACTCCGGCTTCTTAAAATGAATCAACTGACTTTCATCGAGTAAATCCTACAATTCTGGCCTCCCTGGCTTGGCTCCTAAGCCTACCTGAACGCCCCCCTTAGGTCATACTTAGGATGTTTATATAGGCTTCCGAAATGTCTTTCTTCGCTCTTAAGTATCCTAATCCGAGTGGAATTAAAACAGGTCACGGAAGGGATACGCCCGTGTAAATTGAGACCAGGCTATTTTCGGGTCTACTAAGAAGGCATGGTCATGTGGCTTGGGCCCAGGCCGTGTCAATTTCGTACTTTGGCCTATTTTCTCCGCTTTTGGCCCGTTTCTTGTTCTTTTCATCTTCCGGTGCTTCCTTAAGTATAAAACATGAATTAAAGGATTAGGAGCACCAAATTCCACAATTCGGGGAATAAATCATCCAAAAGTATGTTAAGTATGGGATTAAAATATGAAAATATTACAGTTTATTAAATATCCCCACACTTAAGCATTTGCTTGTCCTCAAGCAAAGTTCTCAACACACAATTAAGATGAATTTCCTCAATTCATAATATTCATCAATAGTGTTTCATCATAATTCAAAGGTAATTCATACATTGATAATTTAAGTAGATGGGTCCTGAAGATTCAAACAATCAAAGTCATAGTTTTTGTAGCATGAAAATATAGGCGTTTCCCTTTACCTAACTAATCACCTTTAGTTCAAAATCGACAAGAGTTGACATCCTCACTAAAGATTTACTCAAATCACTCAAATTGTTTAAGGTTTAAAACTAAGCACTCAAAAGTCGAACATGAAAAGTTAATCCCATAGGCTTGCATGAAAATCAAATCTGCACCACTATAGAATGAAATGATACACAGATCAAAAGGTTTTTAAAAAGGTTGTAACGGGGCTTAGGTTAAAGGTGTGGATAAAGGCTAAATTAAAGGGTTAGAATTGAGATTGAATTGACAATTTATCCAACTAGAAAAATGAACTAATCCTAACTAATTACATCAATTGAAAAATTGAAACACTAATAACACGAGCTTCTTCTCAGAATGTGGAATTAATTGCTTAAGCTCAAACATAGAAATAACAATGAATAACTTCATTTTTTTTAAGAACAATATTTACAATAAGAAGAAAGAACTTTAACAACTGAAATATAGAACATAGTTAGGCAACTGTTAAAAATCAAATCTCGACAAAAAGGGAGTCAAGAAATGGTGAAAACAAATACAAGATGGGTTTTGGGTTAATATTAGTGGGTGAGTGATAAACCGGAAATATAACATATTTTAATCCCACATTTATTATGCTTTTTAGAGTTTTAAGCCTTGTTTTATATAAAAAGGTGCTATTAATCCTTTCTTTTCATGTCTTATACCCAGGAAAGCACCCGAGGATGAAAAGAACGCAAAACGGGCCTAAAACGAAGAACAGGGCCTTTTCACGAAATCGACATGGCCTGGACCAAGGACCACACGGTCGTGCCTCGATGAACACCTGGAGCACGGCCTCACCACCACCGCGCACGGTCGTGCCAATAAAGAAGTCCGAACATGGTCAGGCCTCGACTTGCACGGGCGTGACATGGCCGTGCCTCTGACGCTGGAAAGAGTAATTTCATTCAGAAAGGATACTTAGTGAGAAAGACTCTCATTCCAAGAGCCTATAAATACACCCCAAGTACCACCTTCAAAAGGGGTCGAAAGCTAGGCCAGGGAGCCAAGCCGAGAGGGTCAGAGTTAGGGAATAACGCAAGAATAGCTAGTCGATTCATCACCAAGAAGCCGGAATTATACTCAAGATGGCGGAATTCTCCTTCAATCCCGACAGGGAGTTTAGGATTTTTCTTATGTTTTGTTTTATCTTTTCTCTTGTGATGTTTTATTTTTCTTTCATGAACTAAACCCTTCAGATACACCAAGGGGATGAAACTTCAGACAGATGTTTATTTTTTGATTTTTAGATTATATGATAAATTACTTAGTTTGTTCTTAATTATGTTTCTTAATCAATATCGAATGTGCTTAGGTGGAGGGGGAATAGACCCTACCTAAGAGTAGATCCAACATAATTAAGCGGAGTTGATCGGGCGTCTAGAGATAGGGTTACGAGATTTTGCCAGATTAGGGTGAAACCTAATATAGGAATCCATTGATCGATTTACTGCTTTCCTAGGGGGTTATTATAACCGAACGAGAGTTCCACTAATTAACCTAGGATTAGACATTATTCACCTCGAGAGAGGGTTTAGCATAGGTTAGGGAGTCTCACAGATCAAGCTAAGTAAAAGAAATCGTATAATTTAGGGTTAAGTAATAAAGTGAAGTTTAGGTGGATTCTTCTCGAGGGAATCATAAAAATCAACTGAGTCTTTTCCAAGTTATCCCCAATCTAGTCTTCTTGTTCTTGTTTTTTTAAGTCTAGTTATCATTACTACCCTTCACAACCAATCTTTATCTTATTTAGGCTAAGTAATAAAAAGAAAAGTGAGTATTAGTCAACTTAGTTCCTTTGGGTTCGACATCCGGTCTTGCCTAAACTATAATACTGTTCGATAGGTACACTTGCCTTAACATCGTTGTCAGAGTTAGTCCAGGTTTGATCGTTCTTTTATAAATATTTAAAACTCTGATTTCACAGCGATCAAGTTTTTGGCGCCATTGCCGGGGAACTAAAATACTAAGAAAGCTTTATTTTTATTATTTTAGCCATTATTTTACAATTTGTTTTGTTTTTGTTTACTTAGGTTAGAATTTTAATTTTTAATTTTATTTTATTTTATTTCTTTCTCTTTTCTAGGTACCTCTAGTTTATGACTAGAAGGAATCCGAGAGGACTTTTGGTATACGACAGTGATATCGACGCAACCGCTCATAGGAATCGCCGGGAAACCAAGCGAGCCCTAGGCTACACAAAAAGAGAGGAAGAAGACAGATCCAATCCTACTGAAGGGATGGACGAACCCCACCCACCACTACACGATGTGGCAGATTAGAATGCTCCACGTACAATGTTTGACTATGCGAAACCGCTTTTAACAGGAGCAGAATCTTGTATTGTTAGGCCTGCTATAACTGCTAATAGTTTTGAGTTAAAACCTAACACAATACAAATGATTCAACAGTTTGTTAAATTTGATGGTTTGCAGGACGAAGACCCAAACATGCATATAGCTAACTTTTTGGAGTTTTGTGATACATTTAAAATAAATTGCAGTTCTGATGATGCCATTCGTCTTCGGTTATTTCCTTTTTCATTAAGGAATAAAGCCAAACAGTGGTTAAACTTGTTACAAAGAGGGTCGATCACTACATGGGATCAAATGACTGAAAATTTTTAATGAAATATTTCCCACCGGCCAAAACGGCCAAATTACGTAATGATATCTCTTTCTTTGTGCAGATGGATTTAAAAATGCTATACGATGCATGGGAGAGGTTCAAAGATCTCTTGAGGAGGTGCCCACATCATGGTTTACCCCTGTGGCTACAAGTCCAAACATTTTATAACGGAGTAAATCCCTCAATGAGGCAACTAATAGATTCAGCCGTCGGTGGAATGCTAAACATTAAGACGCCTGAAGTAGCCTACGAGTTCATTGAAGAGATGTCTTTAAACAACTATCAATGGCAAGCTTCAAGGACCAAGCCAACAAAATCGGTAGTAGTCTACAACATTGACTCCATGACCATGCTTCAACGCAACTAGAGATGATGAACAAGAAGCTTGATAGTTTGTGTTCTTCACAGATACACCCAGTTATGTAGTGCGATGTAGGTGGAACTGTGGCGAATCCTAAGTACCCACCCTATCAACCAGGAGTAGAAGATGAACAGATGAACTATATAGGTAATAATTTCTGATCTAATAATAATCCTTAGAGTAATACTTACAATCCAGGTTGGAGGAACCACCTAAATTTTTCATGGGGAGGACAAGGCAACCAAGGGAATCAAAGACAACAACCCTCCCAAAACTTCCGAAATCAGCCCTATCCACAAGACAAGAAGCCCACCTTCGAGGAACGCATCCAAGAAGTCGATAGAATAATTAAAAGCAATGAAAGCCGAATGGAAGAAATTGCTAAGACAATCAATGAAGCAAGCAAAGCCATAGAACAACTTGCGAAGATAATGTCCGAACGGCAACAGGGTCGATTACCTAGCAATACCGAAATCAATCCCAAGGAGCAGATACAAGCCATCACACTTCAGGAAAGCAAAGAGTCAAAAGCACCCATTATAATTCCGGAAAGTAAGGAAGACGACAGTATAACGGCGGAAGCACACGAAAAACCAAAACCTATAGTCAAGGAGTATAAACCTCGCATACCTTATCCCGCAGCACTACAAACAGATGACTCAGAAGAACAGTTCGGTAAGTTCCTTAAACTTTTAAAGAAATTACATATTAACTTACCACTTCTTGAAGCTTTTTTTCAGATGCCGGATGCACGAAAATTTTTAAGACAGCTCTTGACCAACAAATGCAAAATAGATGAAGAGCATCACGTGGAACATAACGCAACATGCTCAGCAATGTTACAAAATAGACTACCACAGAAGCAAAAAGATCCAGGGAGTTTTACAATTCCATGTTTAATTGGTAGTTTAAAAATTGATAATGCGTTAGCAGATTTAGGGGCAAGCATAAATGTTATGCCTTATACATTGTTTAAACGATTAGGTTTAGGGAAACCAAAACAAACCAAGATGAGTATACAATTAGCGGATAAAACTGTTAGAATCCCTAGGGGTATTATAGAAGATGTGCTCGTCAAAATTGATAAATTTGTTTTCCCAGTAGACTTTGTCGTTTTAGACATGGATAAGGATAATTCAATCCCTTTAATTTTAGGAAGACCTTTTCTAGAAACTGCCAGAACTAAAATTGATGTTGCCACAGGAGAGCTCATATTTTGTGTAGGTGACAATTCAATTAGTCTTCAAGCCCTCGATTCAGCCAGGTCACCAAAGACTCAAGGTAAGCAAGAAAATTCTTTGAAGAACCATTTAAATTCACCTTGTTTTCAGGAATCCCCAAAAACGGGGTCAGTTGAGCAAGATCCTCAGTTCAGTGCTAACCAATAATTAAACCACGAAGAACAAAGAACCAAAATTAATGACCTAGATGAATGGAAAACACACTTCAAGGAGAAACTAAGGTTACACATGGAAGACCAAGAAACACAAGCCAATACAGAGCCGGTTCCATACGAAGCAAAACCAGAGGGACCACCCAAAGAGCTTGTAGGGACGTCAAATCACTATAAAATAATAGACCAGTTTTTGTTAAAAAAAGACAAGTCCCACGTCACCACTACAAACCTGGAGAAAAAGGGAGAACTTTTTCTAAAGGTACACAATCTCTTCCCACAAGAGAAAGTCGAGGTAAGTACTCCAACATTTGACACTTTTAAAATAAACACTCCTCGACTTCAATTTTGTCATAAAACTAAAAACATAAATATGAGGGAAGATATTCAAACCTTCAAGCCTCATTAATTTTCAAGTATTATAGAAGTCTAGCTTAAAATTATAAACGAGCGCTTCTCGGGAGGCAACCCGAGTACTAACCTTATTTTTTTTTTTTGCAGTTTTTCATTTTATTTTCTTTCTTACTTTTCTTTTTCAGTGTTTTTAACTAACCAAAAAGTGCAGAATTCCAGCACACACGGCCTTACGCACGACCGTGTCCATAACCGTGTGGACTACCAAAACTGCCATACTGACAGAGCAGAGGCTGTGCAGTCAGCCCAACCACCACTCCGACGTCATAGATCCAACCACTTTTGGTACAGCCACCGACAGACGAGGCACGGCCGTGGCACAAACCGTGTGAGGTTACTGACTTCTACGCCACGGCCAGAACACGGCCATGCCCAAAACCGTGTGAAAACCCTGAGGATACTGACTTATCGACCACGGGAAGAACACGCCCGTGTCAAAGAACCGTGCCCAAGCAAACACATCACAAGCACGGACGTGGAGGGATCATGCACGGGCAAAGGGAGGTAGCACCCCTTACAACACAGCCGTGCGAGGCGGCCGTGTAAGTCGACACGCCCAGGAGCCATGGCCGTGGGAGAGCAGAATAATTGAGCACCTATTTAAACCCTTCACTCTTTTCTCTTTCTCATCTGATTTTCTTCAAGCTTCAGTCTTTTCCATCTGAAATCCTATCTTTACTAAACCTCTAAATCCTTGAGCAAGCCAAAACACAATGACAAAGAAGCGTAAAAGGCCCCATTCCGCAAGGAAGAACGATCACTATGAGTTCATGCTGGCAGCTTCGTTCCAACACCGAGCCAAGGATATTTGAGGATACTTAGTTTTGATATTTTCTTTTTCTTTTGCTTCAATTTACTGCTCTTCTTCTCTATTTTCCTTTTCTAGATTTTTGCACTACTATTTTCATTTAATTTCACTTTAGCTTTTCAGTTTCAGGTTCGAAAGGCTGCTAGGGAATCACGCCACTTATGCCTCCTCCACCACATCCTTCTCCCTAGCGTTGATTCCCACCTTGCGAACCATCCCTAAATAAGGACTCTTCAGTCCATTTATCTTTAAATTTTGTTTTGTTTACATTTTTGTTTCCACTTTCTTTAATTTATTTTTACTTAACTATATGTTTAGTTTCTTTTTCATAGGTCTTAATAAATCCTGGCTCCCACGCAACCCACTCCCATACCGACGCCTTCGTCACAGTAGGAACCACCCGCCGCAAGCACCATCCGTATCCCAGGGAGTAATCTTTACCCTTCTCTTTTGATTTGTCCCATAAAAATTCTTATCAAACTTTGTACATTGAGGGCAATGTACATCTTAAGTGAGGGGGTAAATAGTTATACCCAACTTTTTTTCATTATTCTCAAATCCCTGAGGGTAAAAACGGAATACATTGTGCCTAACTTTCCTCATTTTTCTCAAATCCCTAATTAAATCTTGTTCTTAAAGTAAAATAGTCATATTACTAATTAGGATGAAATTTTAACCGATTTATGATTTTCTTTGATATGTTTTTGAATAAGTCTTAGTTAATTGTACATTGATGATTAGTTTAAAGAATACTAGAGAATCAAGCATGATAAGTCTGTTTTTCAGACAATAAAATTGTTGCTAGGTTGTTGACCTGAAATTAAATTCTACCTTGAAATTTGAAATTTATTAGGATGATATCAAAACACTCGTAATTTTCTATGAGCATTTGAACCCTATAGAGCATACATTCTTTTCCGTGCTCAGTCTTTGATTATGAGTGTGTCAACCATGAACTGTTATTCTAAAACTTACTTTGTTTATACATGTTGAGACCACAGTTGCGATTTGATATATAGAGATGATAGAGGCACTTAAGTTTTAACCCACTAACACCACTAAATAGCTGACCCTAACAAATTAACCCCTAGTGAACCCCTTTGATCCTAACAACCCTTTTTGTTGACTTAACCGCTAATATTAACCCCGAGCCATTGTATCTGTTTTCCTTTTCTTTTGATTGACCCTTAATCGAGTTTTGATTTGATTAGCTACCGAAAATTTATTATTAGTTTGTTCCTAAAAAAAAATTAAAGTCTGTCAAATTTTAGCTTAAAAAGAGAGCTTACACAATCAAAAAGTATATTTCCAGAAAAAGCTCGTATTAGTAAAGTTTATTTGATGAAATTTTTGGGAAAATTTTTAGGATTGGTACTTATCAAGTCAATCTCGATTCTAACCTTCTAATTTCAGCCTGTGACCGCACCTTTCACCTTAGCCCCATTACAACCCGATTAAAGACCTTTTGATCTAATTATCATCCTGTATTACAGTGGTGGAGACTTGATTTTCAAGCAAGCTTATGGGATTAACTTTTCAGCTTTGACGTATGAGCAATATTTTCTATCCCTTAAACACTTCTGAGTGGTTTGAGTGAACCTTAAGCGAGGATATCCATCCTTGTTGATTTTAGATTGAAAAGGTAACTGTTTAAAGGAAGGAAAACACCTATATTTTCGAGATATAAACTCAAGACTTGTCTCGTTTGAACCTCTAGGACACTTTGAATTAAATCTTCCATGTATGAATTATCTATGAATTAGGAAAAGACATTGTCAATAAGAATTATAAATTGTGGGAAAAGTTCATTTTAATTGTAAGATCAGAATTTTGCTTGAGGACAAGCAAAAGCTTAAGTGTGGGGGTATTTGATAAATCGGAAATATAACATATTTTAATCCCATATTTATTATGATTTTTAGAGTTTTAAGCCTTGTTTTATATAAAAAGGTGCTCTTAATCCTTTCTTTTCATGTCTTATACCCAGAAAAGCACCCGAGGACGAAAAGAACGCATAACGGGCCTAAAACGAAGAAAAAAGGCCTTTCCATGAAATCGACACGGCCTGGACCAAGGACCACACAGCCGTTCCTCGATGAACACCTAGAGCACGGCCTCACTACCACCGCTCACGACCGTGCCAATAAAGAAGTCCGAATACAGTTAGGTCTCGACTTGCACGGGCGTGTGACATGGCCGTGCCTCTGACGCTGGAAAGAGTAATTTCAGTTGGAAAAGGATACTTAGGGGGAAAGAATCTCATTCCAAGAGCCTATAAATACACCCCAAGTACCACCTTGAAAGGGGGTCGAAAGCTAGGCCAATGAGCCAAGCAGAGAGGGTCAGAGTTAGGGAATAACGCGAGGATAGCCAGTCGATTCATCACCAAGAAGCCAGAATTATACTCAAGACAGCAGAATTCTCCTTCAATCCCGACAGGGAGTTTTAGGATTTTTCTTATGTTTTGGTTTATCTTTTCTCTTGTGATGTTTTATTTTTCTTTCATGAACTAAACCCTTCAGATACCTCAAGGGGGATGAAGCCTAGACAGATGTTTATTATTTGATTTTTAGATTATATGATAAATTACTTAGTTTGTTTTTAATTATGTTTCTTAATCAATATCAAATGTGCTTAGGTAGAGGAGGAATAGTCCATGCCTAAGAGTAGATCCAACATAATTAAGCGGAGTTGATCGGGCGCCTAGAGATAGGGTTACGAGATTTTGCCAGATTAGGGTGAAACCTAATGTGGGAATCCATTGATCGATTTACTACTTTCCTAGGGGTTATTATAAGCGAACGAGAGTTCCACTAATTAACTTAGGATCGAGAGAGGGTTTAGCATAGGTTAGGGAGTCTCACGGATCAAGCTAAGTAAAAGAAATCGTATAATTTAGGATTAAGTAATAAAGTAAAGTTTAGGTGGATTCTTCCCGAGGGTATCATAAAAATCAACTGAGTCTTTTCCAAGTTATCCCCAATCTAGTCTTGCTGCTCTTGTTTCTTTAAGTCTAGTTATTGTTACTACCCTTCACAACCAATCTTTATCTTATTTAGGCTGAGTAATAAAAAGAAAAGTGAGTATTAGTCAACTTAGTTCCTTTGGGTTTGACATCCGATCCTGCCTAATCTATACTGCTATTTGATAGTTACACTTGCCTTAACATCGTTGTCAGAGTTAGTCTCCAGGTTTGATCGTTCTTTTATAAATATTTAAAACTCTGATTTCACAGCGATCAGTGAGTCAATAAAAAGGGTTGTTAAGATCAAAGGGGTTCACTAGGGGTTAATTGTGAGGGTAGGCTTTTAGTGGAGTAAGTGGGCTAAATCCTAAGTGCCTTTATCATCTCTGTATATCAAATCAATAATGTGATCTTGACATGTATAATCGAAGCAAGTTCAAGAATAACAAATCAATGTTGACACACTCATAATCAAAAAGTAAGCACGAAAGAATGTATTCTCTAAAAGGTTCAATATCTCACAAAAATTTTGGGCTTTTGATATCAACTTTGTAAATTTCAAACTTTAAGGTAATAATTAGATTCAGGTAGACAACCTAACAAAATTTTAATTTTTGAAAATAGACTCATCATGCTTGATTCTCTAGTCCCCTAAAGTTTAAATCATTACTGCACAATTATCAATGACTTAATCCAAAACATATCAATAAAAATCATGAATCAAAGGAAATTTCGTTCTAATAGTAATATGAGAAAATTACTTAAAAACAAGACATAATTCAGGGATTTAAGAATAACGCAAAAAGTTAGGAACTTTTCAAAATAAAATTCACCCCCACACTTAAGATTTACATTGCCCTATATGTACAAAGATAGATATTCACAATACAGTAGAAACATCAAAAGAGAGGGAGAGAGGTGAAACTTCCTGAATTTCGGATGGGTTCCTTGAGTTGGAAGTGTGGACACTTGATTTGAAGGTGAAAGATAAGTTGGAGGAGGCATCTTTGGTGGTGGTATGGTGGCCGCCCACAATCTCTGTACTAGATGAAGAAATTGGGAATCTCGTGAAGAATTAGCCAGGAAATAATAAGAATAATTCAAAATATACTAATTATATATTTAAAGACAAGAAATATAAAGAGAAAGAAAATAAAAAGTAAAATACAATTAAAAGACAAGATTAATGGACTGAAAAGTCCTTATCGTTAGATGGTTTGCGAAGTGGGTGTGATTTCTAAGGCCGTGGTATGGTGATTCCCAAGCAGCCTTTAGAACCTTAATCAAAGAAAACGAAATAAAATAAACTAGATTAAGTATAAGAAAAATAAAGATAAGAAAATAAAGGAGAATGGAAATAAAAAGAAAAAATAAATGGACACAAATGTCGTTGTCCTATCGAGTGATGAAGCGATCGACATGAACTTATATAGATCGGTCTCACAGAGGGAGACTGTGCTAGGATCCTCCCGTTCCTTCGACATGGATACGGTGTAGATCAAGAGTTAGAAGGATGAAAATGAAAAGGGAGGGGATGTGAAGGATATGGAAGAAGGGGAATAGGGAGTGGGTGAGAATAGGAGAGGGGTGTTTTAAATAGAAATTTCAGATCTGGTACATCCCCACGCCCGTGTACCATGGGTGTGTTGTGCCACACGGCCGTATCGCATGACCGTGTTGTGCTTCGTTCGTTTCTCCCACGCCTATGTGCAGGTCGCCACACCCGTTTTGATAAAATAGTGTTGACCACGGCCGTAACGCACGGCCGTGGTGTTTAGTCAGAGCCCGTGGCTTGAATATATTTTTTGTCCTGTTTCGTACTATCTCTGCCACATTGGTACGAAAATCTGTGGTGTCCACACAGCCGCGGCCACGGTCATGTGCAAGGCCGTGTGGTATGGAAATCTACACTTTGGTTAGTTTGTAGTTAGGTGCTAAAAAGGAAAAATAAAAGTAAAAATAAAAATGTAAAAATTAATGGGGTTAGTGCTCGGGTTGCCTCCTGAGAAGCGCTTGTTTAAAGTCTTAAGCTAGACTTACCTCTCATTCACATAATCATGGTGGCTTAAGGAGTTGAACATCATTTCTCATGTTATTAGTGCTATTATCAATATATAGCTCGAGTCAAGTAGCATTTACTTTAAAATTGCCGAATATATGATTACTTACCTCGACTGTTCTGTAAAGGAAGATATTGAGTACCTTAAAAGGGATCTTTTTGTTTGTATAAAGGTCTGAAGTGGCGATCCGAGGGTATGTTTTAGCCAACAATATCTTATCCCCAATCTAAAATTGGTTTGTCCCATCTTTTGGTTTATCATAAAGTTGCTTCGATTTTGCTTCGTGTATTCCTAGTTTTTCCTTGAAATGTGTCTTCCCCTCGTCTAGGTCATCGACCTAAAGCCGTCGTTCCTGTGAGTTATTTCTTTGTTTTCATGAGGTATAGGATCTGGCTCAGTTGTGTAGTTCCGTGGTGCTTCCTGAAAAGAAGGTTTAACCGAATGGTCATTAATAAAATTAATTTTCTCACCTTGATTACTTGATGTCCTAGACGAGTCAAGAGCCTAAAGACTGATTGATTCGTCACCTACACGAAGTATGAGTTCTCCTGTACCAACATCAATTTTAGTTCTAGCAGTTGCTAAAAAGGGTCTTCCTAAAATTAAGGGGATACTATTGTCCTCATCCATCTCTAAAACGACAAAGTCTACCAGGAATATGAATTTGTCAATTTTGACTAGTACATCTTCAATTATACCCCTAGGAATTCGAATAGTTTTATCAGCTAATTGAATGCTCATCCTAGTTTTTTGGGTTTCCTGTACCTAGTCAAGTTGTTTAAACATTTTATAAGGCAAAACATTTATGCTTGCCCCTAAATTAGCTAAAGCATTATCAACAGATAAACTACCAATTAAGCACGGAATTGTAAAACTCCCTGGATCTTTTAATTTTCGTGGTAGTTTATTTTGCAACATTGCTAAGCACACTGCGTTTAGTTCCACATGCGACTCCTCGTCTAACTTCTGTTTATTTGTCAAAAGCTCTTTTAAAAATTTCCTTGAATCTGGAATCTGCGGAAGAGCTTCAAGAAACAGTAAGTTAATATGTAATTTCTTTAAAAGTTTAAGAAATTTGCCGAATTGTTCGTCTGTGTTGTCTTTCTTCATCGCATCGAGATATGGTATACGAGGTTGATACTCTTTAATTACCGATTTTGGCTTGTCATGGTTTACGTCAACCTTTCCTTCCTCTACCACTTTCTCTTGCCTTAATTTGGGCTTATCTAACCCTTCACTGTCATGAGTTGTTATGGCTTTAAGCTGTTCCTTTGGGTTAGTTTCAGTGTTGCTTTGTAGGCTACCTTATGGTTGTTCTGATATGATCTTGGCAAGTTGTCCTAACTGGTTCTCGATCCCTTGAACCGATGCTTGTTGATTTTCAGGTGTTGTCTCGGTGTTTTGGAAACGAGTTTTTAACACCGCGATGAATTTTGTCAGCATCTCTTCAAGGTTCTGCTTCTTCTCTTATGGATAAGGCTGTTGTTAGAAGGTTGAAGGGGGTTGCTGTCTCTGATTTCCTTGAACACCCCTTGAAAAATTAGGGTGGTTCTTCCAACCTGGATTATAAGTGTTACTATACGGGTTATTTTGAGGTCTAAAATTGTTACCCATATAATGAACTTGCTCATTTTCAGCGTTTGGGTTGTAAGGTGGATATTCTGTATTGCTCATCCCTCCTCCATTCATCTCGCACTGCATAGCTGGATGTACTTGCGAAGAACCACATAAACAATCAATTTTTTTATTTAACTTCTCTATCTGATTTGATAGCATGGTTATTGCGTCACGGTTGAAAACACTGGCGGCTTTCGTTGGCCTTGTCCTTGTGACTTGCCACTAATAGTTATTCAGTGACATCTCTTCAATGAATTCATAGGAAGCCTCAGGTGTTTTGTTATTCAGGGTTCCACCAGCGGCTGAATCAATCAACTGTCTGATTGAGGGATTCACGCTGTTGTAAAAAGTTTGGACCTGTAGCCACAAAGTAATCCATAGTGTGGACACCTTCTCAATAGATCTTTGTATCTCTCCTACGCATTGTAAAGTGTCTCTAAATCCATTTGCACAAAAGAAGAGATATCATCCCTCCACTTAGTTGTTTTAGCCGGCGGAAAATATTTCAACAAAAAATTTTCGGTAATTTGTTCCCATGTAGTGATTGATCTCGTGGAAGAGAATTCAACCACTGTTTAGCTTTATTCCTCAAAGAAAAAGGAAACAATTGAAGACGAATAGCATCATCAGAAATGCCATTTATTTTGAAAGTGTCGCAAAATTCTAGGAAATTTGCCAAGTGATTGTTTGGATCTTCATCCTGCAAACCATCAAACTAAACAAACTGTATCATCTGAATTGTGTTTAGTTTCAGTTCAAAATTATTTGCAGTAATAGCAGGTCTAACAATACTTGACTTAGCTCTTGTTAAATTAGGTTTAGCATAATCATACATAGTTCGAGGAGCATAATTTTCTGCCACCTCTGGAGGTAGTGGATTATTCTTAGCCATCTCTTCAGTAGTATTAACTTCATGTTCTTCCTCTTCTTGTATGTACTGTAGGCTTCTCCTTATTTCTCTTTGGTTTTTGCAAACTGTGCTTTCAATTTCACTATCGTAAAATAGCGGTCCTGACGAGTTTCTTCCAGTCAAAAACTAGAATACCTGCCTGAAGCAAAGAAGAAAATTTAGAAAAGTAAAAATAAAATTTAATTGCGAAAATAAAATATGGATAAAGTAATAAAAATTGAGCGTTCTTAACATTTCAGATCCCCGGCAACGGCGTCAAAAACTTTATCGTAGTGGGAAAGTCTTAAAATTTATATAATGAATGATCGAGCCTAGAAACTAACTATCACCAGGATTGAGGCAAGCGCACCTATCGAACAGTAGTATAGTTTAGTGGCAAGACCGGAATGTCGAACCCAATGGAACCAAAAGTACTAATACTAACTTTCTTTTTATTATTTAGCCTCAGAATTAAAGGAATTGTTGTTTAACCTAAAATTAACTAACTACTAAGCTAAGGATGCTAAGACACAGAGAATGAATTGCGGAAAATACTTTTGGGACAATACCCGAGGAGGAATCCATCTAGACTTCACTTGCTATTTAACTCTGAACTAGATGATTTATTCACTTGACTTGATCCTTAGGATTCCCTAAGTTATATTAATACCTCTTTCGAGGCTACTAAAGTCTAACCCTAGGTTGATTAATTGAAATATCTTTCTAATTAAAACCCCTAGAATTGCATTAACTCGATCTATGGACTCCCATATTAGGTTTGACCCTAATTCGGCAGATTTTCGTCATCCTAATTCTAGGGTTGCGATCAACTCCTCATAACTATGCTAGATCTACTCTTAAATAGGGACTTTTGCTCCACTTCCTAAGCACATCAATACTTGAATCAATATCCTAAAATATCAAAGAAAGAATTAAGAAAACATAATTAAGAACAAATCAAGTATTTATCATATAGTTCAGAAAATAATAACAAGATCTGTCTTAGGTTTCATCCCCCTCAGGTATTTGAGGGGTTTAGTTCTTAATCATAAAAGAATACATCTCAGAAGAAAATATAAAACAAAACATGAGAAAAACCCTAAAACCCCTGAAGAAAATTGAAGGGAAGATCCTCCGTCTTGAGTATGACTCCAGCTTCTTGAGATGAATCAACTGACTTTCTTTCAGTAAATCCTACAATTCTGGCCTCCCTGGCTTAGCCCCTAAGCCTACCTGCACGCCCCCCTTAGGTCACACTTAGGGGGTTTATTTAGGCTTTTGAAATGTCTTTCTTTGCCCCTAAGTATCCTAATTCAAGTGGAATTAAAGCAGGTCACGGTAGGGACACGCCCGTGTAAATCAAGGCCAGGCTGTGTTTGGGTCTGCTAAGAAGGCATGGCCGTGTGGCTTGGGCCCAGGCCGTGTCAATTTCGTACTTTGGCCTATTTTCTCCATTTTGGCCCGTTTCTCATTCTTTTCATCCTCCGGTGCTTCCCTAAGTATAAAACATGAAATTAAAGGATTAGGAGCACCAAATTCCACAATTCAGGGAATAAATCATCCAAAAGTATGCTAAATGTGGGATTTAAATATGAACATATTACGGTTTATCAAATACCCCCACACTTAAGCATTTTCTTGTCCTCGAGCAAAGTTCTCAACGCACAATTAACATGAACTTCCTCAATTCATATTATCCATCAACAGTGTTTCATCAAAATTTAAAGGTAATTCATACATTGATAATTTAAGTAAAAGGGTCCTGAAGATTCAAACAATCAAAGTCATAGTTTTTGTAGCATGAAAATGTAGGCATTTCCCTTTACCTAAGTAATCACCTTTAGTTCAAAATTGACAAGAGTTGACATCCTCACTAAAGATTTGCTCAAATCACTCAAAGTGTTTAAGGTTCAAAATTAAGCACTCAAAAGTCGTACATGAAAAGTTAATCCCATAGGCTTGCATGAAAATCAATTCTCCACCACTATAAAATGAAATGATACACAGATCGAAAGGTCTGTAAAAAGGGTTGTAACGGGGCTTAAGTTAAAGATGTGGATAAAGGCTAAATTAATGGGTTAGAATCGAGATTGAATTGACAATTTACCTAACTAAAAAAATGAACTAATCCTGAATAATTACATCAATTGAAAAATTGAAACACTAATAACACGAGCTTCTTCTCAGAATTTGGAATTAATTGCTTAAGCTCAAACATAGAAATAAAAATGAATAACTTCGTTTTTTTAAGAATAATATTTACAATAAAAAGAAAGAACTTTAACAACTGAAGTATAGAACATAGTTAGGCAACTGCTCAAAATCAAATCTCGACAAGGGAGTCAAGAAATGGTGATAACAAATACAAGATGGGCTTTGGGTTAATATTAGTGGATGAGTCAATAAAAAGGGTTGTTAAGATCAAAATGGTTCACTAGGGGTTAATTGTGAGGGTAGGCTTTTAGTAGAGTAAGTGGGTTAAATCCTAACTGCCTTTATCATCTCTGTATATCAAATCAATAATGTGGTCTTGACATGTATAATCAAAACAAGTTCTAGAATAACAAATCAATGTTGACACACTCATAATCAAAAAGTGAGCACGAAAGAATGTATGCTCTAAAAGGTTCAGGATCTCACAAAAATTATGGGTTTTTGATATCAACTTTGTAAATTTTAAACTTCAAGGTAATAATTAGATTCAGGTATACAACCTAACAAAATTTTAGTTTTTGAAAATAGACTCATTATGCTTGATTCTCTAGTCCCCTGAAGTTTAAATCATCAGTGCACAATTATTAATGACTTAATCCAAAACATATCAACAAAAATCATGAATCAAAGGAAATTTCATTCTAATAGTGATATGATAAAATTACTTAAAAACAAGACATAATTCAGGGATTTCAGAATAATGCAAAAATTTAGGAACTTTTCAAAATAAAATTCACCCCCCACACTTAAGATGTACATTGCCCTCTATGTACAAAAATAGATATTCATAATACAGTAGAAACATCAAAAGAGAGGGAGAGAAGTGAAACTTCCTGAATTTCGGATGGGTTACTTGAGTTGCAAGTGTGGACACTTGATTCAGAGGTGAAAGATAAGTTGGAGGAGGCATCTTTGGTGGTAGTATGGTGGCCGCCCACAATCTCTGCGCTAGATGAAGAAATTGGGAATCTCGTGAAGAATTAGCCAGGAAATAATAAGAATAATTCAAAATATACTATTTATATATTTAAAGACAAGAAAGAGAAAGAGAAAGAAAATAAAAAGTAAAATACAATTAAAAGACAAGATTAATGGACTGAAAAGTCCTTATCGTTAGATGGTTTGCAAAGTGGGTGTGATTTCTAAGGCCGTGGTATGGTGATTCCCAGGCAACCTTTAGAACCTTAATCAAGGAAAACGAAATAAAATAGACTAGATAAAGTATAAGAGAAATAAAGATAAGGAAAATAAAGGAGAAGGGGAAATCAAAAGAAAAATTAAATGGACTCAAAGGTGCTTGTTCTGTTGAGTGGATGAAGCGGTCGACATGAACTTATGTAGATCGGTCTTGCAGAGGGATACTGTGCTAGGATCCTTCTGTTTATTCAACATGGATATGGTGTAGATCAAGAGTTAGAAGGATGAAAATGAAAAGGGAGGGGGTGTGAAGGATATGGAAGAAGGGGAATGGGGAGTGGGTGAGAACGGGAGAGGGCTGTTTTAAATAGAAATTTCAGATCTGGTACATCCCCACACCCGTGTACCATGGGCGTGTTGTGTCACACGGCCGTATCGCACGACCGTGTTGTGCTTCATTCGTTTCTCCCACGCTTGTGTGCAGGTCACCACGCACATTTTGATAAAACAGTGTCGACCACGTTTATATCGCACTGCCGTGGTGTTTAGTCGGAGCTCGTGGCTTGAAGATATTTTTCGTCTTGTTTCGTACTATCTCTGCCACATTGGTATAGAAATCTGTGGTGTCCACACGGCCACGACCACGGCCGTGTGCAAGGCCGTGTGGTATGGAAATCTACACTTTGGTTAGTTTGTAGTTAGGTGCTAAAAAGGAAAAATGAAAGTAAAAATAAAAATGTAAAACTAATGGGTTAGTGCTCAGGTTGCCTCCCGAGAAGCACTTGTTTAAAGTCTTAAGCTAGGCTTACCTCTCATTCGTATAATCATGGTGGTTTGAAGAGTTGAAAATCCTTTCTCATGCTATTAGTTATATTATCACGATATAGCCCGAGTCGAGTAGCATTTAGTTTAAAGTGTCGAATATAGGATTACTTACCTCGACTATTCCGTAAGGGAAGACATTGAGTACCTTAAAAGGGATCTTTTCATTTGTATCAAGGTCTGAGGTGGCGATCCGAGGGTCTGTTTTAGCTAGCAATACCTGATCCCCAATCTGAAATTAGTTTGTCCCATCTTTAGGTTTATTATGGAGTTGCTTCGGTTTTGCTTCGTGTATTCCTAGTTTTTCCTTGAAATGTGTCTTCCACTCCTCTAGTTCATCGATCTAAAGCCGTCATTCCTCGTGAGTTATTTCTTTGTTATCATGAGGTATAGGATCTAGCTCAGTTGTGTAGTTCCGTGATGCTTCCTGAAAAGAAGGTTTAACCGAATGGTCATTAATAAAATTAATTTTCTCACCTTGATTACTTGATGTCCTAGACGAGTCAAGAGCCTGAAGACTGATTGATTCGTCACCTACACGAAGTATGGGTTCTCCTATACCAACATTAATTTTAGTTCTAGCAATTGCTAAAAAGGGTCTTCCTAAAATTAAGGGGATACTATTGTCCTCATCCATGTCTAAAACGACAAAGTCTACCGGAAATATGTCAACTTTGACTAGTACATCTTCAATTATGCTCCTAGGAATTTGAATAGTTTTATCAGCTAATTGAATGCTCATTCTAGTTTGTTTGGGTTTCCCTAGACCTAGCTGTTTAAACATTTTATAAGGCATAACATTTATGCTTGCCCCTAAATCAGCTAAAGTATTATCAACAGATAAACTACCAATTAAGCACGGAATTGTAAAACTCCCTTGATCTTTTAATTTCCGTGGTAGTTTATTTTGCAACATTACTGAGCACATCGCGTTTAGTTCCACATGCGACTCTTCGTCTAATTTTCGTTTATTTGTCAAAAGCTCTTTTAAAAATTTCCTTGAATTTGGAATCTACGAAAGAGCTTCAAGAAATGGTAAGTTAATATGTAATTTCTTTAGAAGTTTAAGAAATTTACCGAATTGTTCATCTGTATTTTCTTTCTTCATCGTATCGTGATATGGTATACGAGGTTGGTACTCTTTAATTACCGATTTTGGCTTGTCATGGTTTACCTCAACGTTTCCTTCCTCTACCACTTTCTCTTGCCTTAATTTGGGCTTATCTAACCCTTCACTGTCATGAGCTGTTATGGCTTGAAGTTGCTCCTTTGGGTTAGTTTCAGTGTTGCTTTGTAGGCTTCCTTATGGTTGTTCTGATATGATCTTGGCAAGTTGTCCTAACTAGTTCTCGATCCCTTGAATCGATGCTTGTTGATTTTTAAGTGTTGTCTCGATGTTTTGGAAATGATTTTTTAACACCGCGACAAATTTTTTCAGCATCTCTTCAAGGTTCTGCTTCTTCTCTTGTGCATAAAGCTATTGTTGGAAGTTTGGAGGGGCTTGTTGTCTCTAATTTCCTTGACCACCCCATGAAAAATTGGGGTGGTTCCTCCAACCTGGATTATAAGTGTTACTATAAGGTTTATTTTGAGGTCTAAAATTGTTATCCATATAATGAATTTGCTCGTTTTCAGCGCTCGGGTTGTAAGGTGGATATTTTGTATTGCTCATCCCCCCTCCATTCATCTCGTACTACATAGCTGGATGTACCTGTGAAGAACCACATAAACCATCAATTTTTTTATTTAACTTCTCTGCTTGATTTGATAGCATGGTTACTTCGTCGAGGTTGAAAACACTGGCAGCTTTTGTTGGCATTATCCTTGTGACTTGCCACTGATAGTTGTTCAATGACATCTCTTCAATGAATTCATAGGCAGCCTCAGGTCTTTTGTTTTTCAGGGTTCCACCGGAGGCTGAATCAATCAACTGTCTGGTTGAGGGGTTCACACCGTTGTAAAAAGTTTAGACCTGTAGCCACAAAGGTAATCCATGGTGTGGACACCTTCTCAATAGATCTTTGTATCTCTCCCATGCATTGTAAAGTGTCTCTAAATCCATCTGCACAAAAGAAGAGATATCATTCCTCAACTTAGTCATTTTAACCGACTGAAAATATTTCAACAAAAATTTTTCGATCATTAGTTCCTATGTAGTGATTGATCTCGTGGAAGAGAATTCAACCACTGTTTAGCTTTATTCCTCAAAGAAAAGGGAAACAAACGAAGACGAATGGCATCATCACAAACATCATTTATTTTAAAAGTGTCGCAAAATTCTAGAAAATTTGCCAAGTGATTGTTTGGATCTTTATCCTGCAAACCATCAAACTAAACAAACTGCTCTATCATCTGAATTGTGTTAGGTTTTAGTTCAAAATTATTTGGAGCAGTAGCAGGTCTAACAATAATTGGCTCAGTTCCTGTTAAATTAGGTTTAGTATAATCATACATAGTTCGAAGAGTATGATTTTCGGCGACCTCTGGAGGTAGTGGATTATTCTTAGCTATCTCTTCGGTAGTATTAATTTTGTTTTCTTGCTCTTCTTGTATGTACTGTAGGCTTTTCCTTATTTCTCTTTGGTTTCTGCGAACTGTGCTTTGAATTTCACTACCTTAAAGTAGTGGTCCTAACGGGTTTTTTCCAGTCATAAACTAGAACACCTGCCAGAAGCAAAGAAGAAAATTTAGAAAAGTAGAAATAAAATTTAATTGCGAAAATAAAATATGGCCGCAATTAAATTTTATTCGAGTAAATCCTACAATCCTGGCCTCCCTGGCTTGGCTCCTAAGCCTACCTGGATGCCCCCCTTAAGTCACACTTAGGGTGTTTATATAGGCTTTCGAAATGTCTTTCTTCGCCCCTAAGTATCCTAATCCGAGTGGAAATAAAATAGGTCACGACAGGGGCACGCCTGTGCCACACGCCCGTGTCACACGCCCGTGTAAATCTAGGCCAGGTCGTGTTCGGGTCTGCTAATAAGGCACGGCCGTGCGGCCTGGGCCCAGGCCGTGTTGATTTCGTACTTTGGCCCATTTTCTCCGTTTTTGGCCCGTTTCTCATTTTTTTCATCCTCTGGTGCTTCCCTAAGTATAAAACATGAAATTAAAGGATTAGGAGTACCAAATTCCACAATTTGGGGAATAAATCATCCAAAAGTATGCTAAATGTGATATTAAAATATGAACATATTACAGTTTATCAATAATAATATTTTTAAAAGGAATGATTTCGAGTAAAACTTGTTTTGTTAACAAGCAACAAAAATTAGGACTTTTAAATGGTAGGAGGTTTTGATTCATAGATGAGTTTTCCAACGAACAGAAAGTTTTCCAACAACACCTGATGTGGCACGTTAGGTTCAGTCATAACGTCTAGGCTGGGTGTAGGGTGTTACATTTAGTGGTATCAGAGCCCGATAACAAAGCTCGACTGTGGAATGGGTTTTGAAAATTTTCCAAATCTATTTAAATCCTGGTTTAGAAAAGTAGTGATATTACTGAGAGTGTGGCACACCGAGTCTCCAACACCAAATCCGTAAGTTTCTTTACTCTATACTTTATTATATGCCGAAATGGCTGCACTAAGAAACTACTAAGGATAGTAGTAGTATACTAAAACTCTTTAGCTGTAGAAACTGAGACTGTAGGAGACTGAAACTGTAGTAAATGCGATCTGCGAGAACAACCCTAATTACTGCTTTTCATAATATATCTGTTAATAATTACATGAACTATAAGCTGATTCATAAAACTTTTTAATCAGAAAATACGCTATATCGATATGAGCACAAGAGGTCGCGGAAGGAGTACAAGTGGCCGTGGTAGAAACCGAAGTGCTAGGGCTGGGTCCTCAGCATCAGGACATATGCCTGAAAGGGAAGCACCGGCATCACCAGTGACTGAGACGGGGTCTCATGACCGAGCAGGTGCGGATGATACCCTGTTCCAAGCGATGCTACGAATTCTGGAAAGGGCAGCTGGAGCAAGTACTGGGTCAATGGCCCGATGGTCAATTTCTGAGCGACTTTGGTCAAACAGGGTGGAAATCTTCAGGGGAACCTCTGGTGCAGCCCTGAATGTAGCAGAATATTGGTTGGAGGCAGTAGAGCGAATAATGGATGATTTTGACTACACGGTAAAGCAAAAATTGAAGGGGGCAATGTCCTTACTGCGAGATGAGGCATACCAATGGTGGCTTACCGTGAGGGAAGGCACGCAGGCTGACCGTGTGACTTAGGACTTCTTTAAGGCAGCCTTCTAAGGAAAATATGTCGGGGCAAGTTATGTGAATACCCGGAGAAAGGAATTTTTGAATCTGGTTTAAGGGAATAAATCTGTAACGGAGTATGAGGCAGAGTTCCTGCAATTGAGCAGGTACACTCGGGGCATAGTCGCGACTGAATATAAGCGCTTTGTACGGCTTGAGGATGGTCTCCGGGATGAGTTGCGGATACTGATAGCCCCGCAGAGGGAAAGAGACTTTGCTGCCCTGGTTGAGAAGGCTAAGATTGCTGAGGATATGAAACGCTTAGAGCGTCAGAACTGTGAGCAGGATAGGGTCAGAAGTAAGAGGAATTTCGGGCCTTCAAGTTCTTCTGGTGGGCCTAGGAAGAGGCCTAGGTTTGATGGGCCAGCCCGAGCTAGGTTCCTAATGTTGCAGTCAGACCACAGCCTTGCGCTGAGTGTGGGAGATCTCATTTGGGAGAGTGCTAGAAAAGAACTGAGGCGTGTTTCAGGTGTGGCTCTAGGGATCCTCAGGTTAGAGACTGTACTGAGAGGCTCATTCAGATGCAAGCTACAGGTCAGGGCTATATGTAGCCAGGGAGAGGTGGTCAGCAGCCACCAAGAGGCCGTGGTCTACCCAGAGGGAGAAATGGCTTAGACGAGGTCGCGGAGCACCGGGTGAAGGTGCTGGTAATACAGAGGCAAGACAACCAGGGTTAGTTTATGCTACTCAGTGTCGAGAGGATGGCGATGCACCTAACGTTATAACTGGTATGTTCCTTATTCATGATGTACCATTTACAGCTTTAATTGACATTGGGTCTAGGCACTCCTATGTTACATGTACTGTGTCAGGAACATTGGGCATACAGTTTGAACTTGCTAATAGGGAACTATCAGTGATTAGTCTACTGGGACAGTCAGTTAAAGTGAATAAACTATTTAGAGATGTGCCCCTTGAAGTCCAAGGGGTTGTCTTTCCGGCGGATTTGATGGAACTGCCGTTTAACGAGTTCGATCTCATTTTGGGCATGGATTGGTTAGTGAAACACCGTGCAAATTTGGATTGTACTGCTAAGCGGATGGTACTGAAGTCTTCGGAGATTGAGGAGGTGGTCGTGATAGGGGAGCGAAGGGACTATTTATCCAACATAATCTTAACATTAAGGGTTGAGAACCTGGTTCGCAAATATTGCGAGGCATTCCTAGCTTATGTCAGCACATCTGATGTTAAAGGTTTATCTGTTGAGGATGTCAGAACCGTAAAGGAATTTTCAGATGTATTTTTTGAAGAGCTTTCGGGGTTGCCACCAAGCCGTGAGGTCAAATTCGGCATTGAACTCCTACCGGGAACGGCTCCGGTGTCCATCACCCCTTATAGAATGGCGTCGAAGGAGCTAGTAGAATTAAATGCTCAATTCCAAGTGCTATTAGATCGAGGATTCATCCGATCGAGTGTGTCACCGTGGGGAGCACCGGTACTGTTCGTAAAGAAGAAGGATGGTTCAATGCACATGTGTGTCAATTATCGTCAATTGAATAAACTAGCGATTAAGAACAAGTACGCTTTACCAAGAATAGACTATCTATTTGATTAGCTGCGAGGAGCCGCGGTTTTCACCAAGATAAATCTTAGATCGGATGATTAAGGGTTAAGGAGGCAGATGTGTACAAGACTGCATTCCGAACTCGTTATGGACACTATGAATTTTTGGTCATGTCGTTTGGGCTAACGAATGCACCAGCTGCTTTCATGGATATGATGAACCGAGTCTTCTAACCCTACTTAGACCGATTTGTATTGGTGTTTATAGATGATATTCTGATGTATTTTCGAACCGAAGAGGAGCATGATGCACATCTCCTGGTTGTCCTGCAAATATTGAGAGAAAGGCAGCTTTATGCCAAATTCAACAAGTACGAGTTTTGGTTGCGAGAAGTGACATTTTTGGGTCATGTCGTGTCTACCGAGGGAATTAAGGTTGATCCCTGAAAAGTTGAGGCCGTATTAGATTAGAAGCCACCGAAGTCGGTATCTGAGATTCGAAGTTTTTTGGGTCTGGCCGGGTATTACAGACGGTTCGTTGAAGGGTTTTCACTGATTGCTGCACCCCTGACTAAGTTACTGCGTAAAGGAGTACCATTTGCTTGGGCTGATAAACAGTAGGAGAGTTTTGAGAAACTGAAGAAGATTCTGACTGAAGCCCTGGTATTAATTCAGCCAGAGGCTGGAAAGGAATTCATTGTCTACTGTGATGCGTCGCACACGGGCTTGGGTTATGTGCTGATGCAAGAGGGGAAGGTGGTGGCTTGTGCGTCCCGTTAGCTTAGGCTACATGAGGTGAATTATACTACTCATGACCTGGAATTAGCGGCGGTGGTATTCGCACTAAAGATTTGGAGACACTACTTGTATGGGGAGAAGTCGATCGTTTATACTACCATAAAAGTCTCAAGTACCTCCTTACTCAGAAGGAGTTGAACCGTAGGCAACGAAGATGGATAGAGTTGTTTAAGGATTATGATTGCTCGATTGAGTACCATTTGGGAAAAGCTATCGTGGTAGCAGATGCACTGAGCAGTAAGGTTGTGTCTGATTTAAGAGCAATGTTTGCTCATCTCAGCCTGTTTGAGGATGGTAGTCTGTTAGCTGAACTTCAAGTGAAATCAACGTGGGTAGTTCAAATTAAAGAGTAACAGATGTTGGATGAGTCGTTGGTTCCTCGGTTCCAACAGGTGAAGAAGGGAGAGACTGTGGATTTTGGGCTGAATAGTGAAGGAGTATTATGCTTCCGTGGAAGAGTTTGTGTACCGAGGGACTCTGAGTTAAGGCAGTCGATTCTGCGGGAGGCGCATAGTAGCCCATATGCTATGCATCCTAGCGGAAACAAGTTTTCAGACAGGGACCCTAGATTCACATCTCAATTCTGGAGAGTGTTACACGAAGCTTTGGGTACAAGGTTGGATTTCAACACAACATTTCATCCGCAGACTGATGGTCAATCGGAGATGGTAATACAGATTTTGGAGGACATGTTGAGAAACTGTGTGATCAATTTCAAGGGCAGTTGGGAAGACAATCTGCCATTAGCAGAATTTGCTTATAACAACAACTACCAATCCAGTATTCAGATGCCACCATACGAGGCATTATATGGTCGTAGGTGTCGTACCCCTACTTGTTGGACAGAATTGGGTGAGCGGCGATTGTTGGGTCCAGAACTAGTCTCAGAAATTGAGGAAAAAGTGAAATTGATCCGTAATTGGTTAAAAGAAGCATCTGATAGACAAAAGTCATATGCTGACCTAAAGCATAAAAAAATAGAGTACTCTGTGGGGGATTATGTCTTCTTGAAGGTCTCACCTTGGAAGAAGATTTTGAGATTTGGAGGGAAGGGCAAGTTGAGCCCCAGATTCATCAGACATTACAGGATATTAAAGCGTGTAGGACCGGTCGCCTATCAGCTTTCAGCTGCCTCCTGAGTAACCAGATACATGATGTGTTCCACCTCTCTATGTTGAGGCGATATCATTCTGATCCCTCATATGTAGTGCCGGTAGAGGAGATTGAGGTGAAATCTGATCTAACTTTTGAGGAAGAACCGGTGCAGATACTAAATCATGATGTTAAGGTACTGAGGAGGACATCTGTTCCACTAGTCAAAGTGTTATGGTGTAATCATGGTTTAGAGGAAGCCACGTGAGAGCCGGAGGAGGCGATGCGACAACAATACCCTCATCTCTTCTAATCAGGTAAATTTCGAGGCCAAAATTTCTTTAAGGGGGTAGAGTTGTAACACCCCAAAAGTTAGGGGCTATAATTTTTGCTTAATTGTATGTTGTGCTTGCTCAGCTGGTTAATTGAGGGTATTTGGGGGTTCTAGGGAGGCCTGGGTTCGGGTCTGAGCCTTGGGAAAATTTTGGTTTTTGACCCTAAAGTGAAGAGGGTTGGCAGTTGTAGGGCTTAAGTAAATTTGTGTGTGTTTTAGTAGCACAAGTTGAACATGTGGCTTAGTGGTGTGGTGTCAAGGGGAGTGCAAGGAAGGGAGGGGTTCGAATCCCATAGATTACAAATTGGAGGCTTTTATTTTGTGCCAGGTGAGTGGAGGAAGCAAAGTTCGAATCAAACTCTTCAAGGGGAGTTAGAGACTTGGTCAAATAATTCAAATGGATGGAGGGGAGCAATAGTAGGAGAAGAAAAAGGAGAAAACCAAGGAAGTGATGTGTGTGGAAGTGTTGGCCGAAAGTGGGAGTGTGGCTAAGTGGGAATTTCGGCTGGAGAGAGGTCATTTGGAAGTGCATATTTGGTTTTTGAGAAGAGAGTGTGTCGAATTTTCTCTAAATTTTCCTTTGAGAGTTTTTGGCATTTTAGGACCTTTTTTAGCATTTCGGGTCATTTTCTTTCATCTTTGACCTCTGCTAATTTCACTTTTCTCTTATTTTTCTTTCTCCTTTATTTTTTCAAATTAAGTGCCGTATTGGTAAGTCTTTACTTTCATCTTCTTTCCTTCCTTCTTCTCATTTCCCTTCTTCCTAATCGTTCATCTCTTTTCTTTACCTCTAAGTCATAGCCACACTTCTCACTCTTTGATTTCTCCCTAGGCCGAATACTTTCTTCTTGAAATGTGGGTTCTCCTTTTGCTGGCCTAACCTTGTAAGCCGAATCTATATACCCTTTTCGTTCTGAATCTTTGTCTTGGTGGTTGGGCCGAATCCTGTTGTTAGACAACTGTCGATTGTTTTCGTTCGTTGGTGTTGGTAAGAGTTGACTAATACAAAAACTCTCTTAATTCGTTGTTAGTTAGAATTTTTGTGACTGCAGGAGTAAACGTCGATCTCTCTCCTCTGTGGGGGGCCCGATTGTTGGATGATTACTAACACTTTTTCTTTGTGTTCATCAAATATTGCTAAGGACTTGGTTTCTGTAGCCAAGGGATAGAGTCGATTACTGTCGCACAGCAAGAGATCGCAGTTCGTGGTAAGTGAAGTTAGTCTAGTAGGGTGTTTCAAAATTAAGGGTTATCAAAGGCTGAGACTAACTAATGGCCAATCGTTATCAGAGGTGTCTTGGAAGCGATTGAAACCACAACTAGTAATCAAGGTGTGTAATCTTACACCACTATTTATTCCGATATGCGATGTTCTGTGAATCAGCTAAAAGCTGAAATGCCGAAAAGCTAGAGTATCAGCAACTGAGAGCTCTCGAGTGTGCGAGCGCTCGAGGAGTTAAACCGAGTCAATAGTGTTGGCGATAGACTGTTGGGAGTGACTCGAACTCTCTCGCAGAACTGAAGCTGTAATGGGCCTTGTTGAGCCGAAGTGGGCTAAGTGGGCCCAGTGGGTTAATGGGCCCATAGGGGCGAAATCTGTGGTAAGTGCTGGACGATTGTTGCAGCTACAAAGTCTGTAGATCCGAGACTGAAAATGGGTTGTTTGGGTCACACAAGCATGTGGGCTAAGTGGGCCCGGTGGGTTAATGGGCCCATAGGGGCGAATTCTGTGGTAAGTGCTGGACGATTGTTGCAGCTGCAAAGTCTGCAGATCCGAGACTGAAAATGGGTTGTTTGGGTCACACAAGCATGTGGGCCTGCTTGGGCCGAAATTGGATTTTAGGCCCAATTGCACTGTTTTGACCCAGAATGGAACCTGTGTCGCTCGAGGCGACAGTTGGCCTCTGAAAAGGCCATAGATGAGTAAATTACCGAAATACCCTCGGTGGGGAAAATTATCAAAATACCCTCGAGGTGTAAAATTACCGTTTTACCCCCAAATGACTGTTTTATCATTAGTGGTAGGATTGTCGATGTATGAGTAATAATTGTATGATTGATGTTGATGATGATGCACTGCTTACATGGTTGAATTATGGCATGGCATACTGCATGGGTTGGGTTATGGATTTGGAGGAAGCACTATACTGGTGGCTCTGCCACGTTATACTGATTTAGTGGCTTTTGCCACATTATACTTATTTAGTGGCTCAGCCACATATACTGTTATTAGTAGCTAGTCTGCGTTATTGGTGTGCTGGTTGGGTGGGTTGACTTGGTCCCTACAAGTGTGTTGGTTGGTACGAGTGGTGTGTTGGTTGGACTGGGTTGTGTACATATTTGTTTTGCATATCATAGGGCTTCGACCCAGACTATTACTGAGTAGGGCTTCGATCTTGCTTGTTACTGTATGGGCTTGGGCCCAAACTGTGGGTGTAATAAAGGGATTACATACTGAGTTCTCGTAACTCACCCTTTCTCTTTAACTGTGCAGGTAATCCCCAGCCTTAGACAATTTGAAGCTGCAAGGGACTCGGAGGTGGCTACCCGTCCTGTATGTTCTTGGGGTTAACTTAGCTACTTTATTTTAGTTTACTTTATTTTAATATTTGGGTTAATAATTTTTCTAATAAAGCCATTGGAATTGTTTTTAACTTTTATTTGGTATTTCTTTACAAACTACTAATTTATTAAACAGGGGTTTTAAAACAATAACTACTATTTTTAAAATATCATGTTTCCGCAACTGTTTAAACCAAACTTCCGTAACAGACAAGGTTTTAAAAACAAAGTAACAGATGCATAATAATATTTTTAAAAGGAATGATTTCGAGTAAAACTTATTTTGTTAACAAGCAACGAAAATCGGGATTTTTAAACGGTAGGAGGTTTTGATTCGTAGATGCATTTTCCAACGAACACAACATTTTCCAACAACACCTGATGTGGCACGTTAGATCCGGTCATAACGTCTAGGTTTGGTGTGAGGTGTTACATATTGTGTCGACGATGCATATGTCTCGACTTATCATTATACATTACGTTAGCAAGACACCCCCACACTTTCAAGTGGCTGTAGGGTGATTTTATTCCTTTCCGTAACTCATATGGTGTCTTGTCCCTTTTCTTGTGGAACACCTTATTTAAAAGGTAATTAGTTGATAGAGAAGTTTCCCCCAAATTTCATATGATAACCCATAGCTTTCTAGCAAGGCGTTCATCATTTCCCTTAGAGTTCGATTTTTCGTTCAACTGCTCCATTTGATTGAGGAGAGTATGATGGTGTCACTTCATAAATAATACCATGTTGTGTATAGTATTCACCAAAAGGTTCAACATATTCACCACCACGATTACTTCTTACGATCTTAATCTTTTAATTAAGTTGGTTTTCAACTTCCTGCTTATAGATAATAAATTTCTCTATAGCTTCGTCCTTGCTCTTAAGCAAATACACATACCAATATTTTGTGTTGTCATCAATGAAGGTAATCAAAAAATATTTATTCCCTCTTCTCGTTTGAACAAACTTTAAGCCACAAACATCGCTATGTATTAGATCAAGTGGTTCTTGTGCTTCTTTCAACAGTTTAAATTAGAAAAATTATCAACTTTTGTTAGGGGACAAGAATTTAATAAAACCCGAAACAAAAGTTTACATGGTCTAATAAAAAAGACAATAAAACATTGCACTAGGTAGGTAACTATGAAAGAGAGGTGGTGCACCTGGCACGCTTAAATACCAAGTCTTCCAAAGAACCAATTCTAGACATATGCACTCTCATATTGTCTTTTTAATTCACCATTGACAAATTTCTTTTCCTTTAATGTCACAATTTTGAAGCTGCAATTTAAGCTTTCACAATTTAAAGCCACAATTAAGGCCACAATAAATAGAAAATTTAATTTCCAATTTATATTTCTCTTTGACTTTGTTAAACTGTAGAACTAAAATTCTGAAACAAAATCAAAATCAAAATCAATTTTGTTGAACGACAGGAATAAATCTCGGAACGGAATTATTTAATTAAATATTATTTGGAAACAAAATCAAAATATAATCTGTTAAGCGGCGAGAATAAATCTCAAAATAGATTATTCAATTTAATTCTAATTTGGGAACAAAAAACAAAATCCAATAGAATCTTTTAAACAGCGGGAGTAAATCCTGAAACATATTATACAATTTAATTCTAATTTGGAAACCAAATTAAAATCAAATAAAATCTATTAAACGACGGGAATAAATCCCAAAATAGATTATGTTTAATTTTAATTTCTCATTTGGCAACAAAATCTAGAATGGAATAAAATATGTTGAATAGCGGGAATTAATCCCGAAACAGATTTTATTTAATTTTAATACTTGTTTTGGGAAAAGAATAAAAAATAGAATAAAATTTGTTGAACTGCAAGAATAAATCGCAAAATAGATTTTATTTGATTTTAATACACGTTTTGGAAATAAAATGAAAAATGAAAAAAATAATCTGTTTAACGGCGGTAATAAATCCCGAAACGAATTTTATTTACTTTTAATTTGGAAATAAAATCGAATAAAATCTATTAAACGGCGGTAATAAATCTCGAAATAGATTTTATTTAATTTAAAATTTTATTTTCGAATAAAAATATTTTTTTCTTTCCTTTTCGCCTTCGTGACTCGTTTGTCTCGGATTAGAGAATTGCAAAAATTAATAGGCTCTGTCTTTAGATTGCTGGATAAAACACGTTAGCAAACAAAAACATGTAAATATAAATAAAATAATATTTATATATATAATAAAATAAATCGAATAATTTATATTTAAATTATCGTGTAACGTCCCAAAATTATCTGTATATGTTTCTGTTATTAATGACACAAATATCTATCTGCTTCAGTGGTTATGTGTTCTAAGAGTGTCTGAGAAATCCTGGGTTCAAGCCTTAACCTGGGCAAAATTTTTGTTTTTATATGAATAAAGCCCTATCTCTAGACAGTAGGCTTTTAATTAATTGTTAGTAAAAACATGTCAGAATGGGCCTGCTAGTTTGATGGATAAGTGGAGTGTCATTATGTTAGAGGTCTTGGGTTTTAGTTGTAGCTTGAGTATTATTTTTGCTAGTAGTGTCGTGAAGTGTTTGAACTGAACTGAAATGTCGGGAGTGGGAAGTGTGGAGAGAAAATTTAGGGATTTGGATAATGAGAGTGGTTGGACGGTTTTAGGAGAAATTTGAGGGATTTGGGGATAATGTTGCTGAATTTTTTTTATTTTGTTATTTTGTTATTTTCAAATTCCCAAAGTCCCTCCATTCTTCTGTCGTTTCTTCTCCCCCTAGCTCTGCTAAACCTCTGCCAAAGTTTCTTTTTCTTCTCCATTCTTGCCGATTTTGGCCATTGGTTTACCTTTTCGCTTTTCGTTTGCTGGAGTTGCACTAAGAATTTCTTCCTTTCCATCGTTGTTCCTTTTCTTTTTCATTCATCGCATTAAGTTCTGCCGAAATCAAGTCTCCCAATTTCGATTGTCAAGGTTTCGGTAAGTCTTAGTAGGTAATTTGTCTCTTTTTGATAACTTCCCTTTTGATGTGTTTCGTATATGATGTTAGGGGGAGGTTTTCAAGCATCTGTGGTCACCAATCGGAGTTCTATATCGTGTGGAAAATTTTGTTCATTGATTGAAGGTGAGAGGTTAGTCACTTTTGGGTTAAATCTTGATGCGAGTTCGTTATGGATTGTTCTTTTTAATCAATATGCTATCGTGGATTTCGTAAGTACCATTGTAGTTTGATTTTGTTATTTGTATTATCTACTATGGTTGATTAAATTCGATAGTAATCACTCAATTGTGGGATTGACTGTTAGTTCTTTTGTTGGTATAAGTGACTCTCATTAAGCACCAGTCTTTCAGTGTGATAAGTGTTGGGGTGCATCGAATCGTCTAAGGTAGGCACTTTGGAATTGGAGAAAGTAGTATGATTACTTGTTTTTAGTTCTAATTTAGTGTTTTAATCGGAAAATTAGGTGCTGGTGTCCTCAGGATTGCGTTGGTTGTGAAATGAAACCAGGCTTGTGTAACCAAAATACTAAAAATAGAAACTGATGAAAAGCCAAAAAATGGGGCTGTCGACGCCACACGGGCGCGTGGCCGCCCATGTGGTAGGCCGTGTGACGGAACACGGGCGTGTGATCGACGAGGCGGGCCATGTAGAGACACAGACCAGACCAATTGGGCCATATGGCCTACACGAGTGAATGACACAGGCGTGTGGGATTTTTAGGCCAGGCCGTGTGATCCACACAGCCAAGGCTATTTTGGGCCGAGTGGGCCACACGGGCATATGGGCCCACACGAGCAGACAGCATGGGCATGTGAGCCCATTTTCACTACTTTGTTACTAAGGTTGCACGAGTCGCCCGAGTCGACTGTGAACCTATTGTAGTGTCGGTAAGCTTACCTCGACCCCTAATTGACTAAAATGACTGTATGACTGATATATATATATATGTGCATGTTATTGAGCATGATGAGATTCTATTGATCTAATATTGTATGTACTATTACCATGAGATAGCATGTCATAACTGTATATTGCATTGCATTGGGTTGTGGGTTGATGTTAATCGGAGGAAGTGTACTAAAAGGCTTCGAGTCTAACTTCTTCGCAAACTTTCACCGCAAACTCTTGTCCAAAGGCAGCTTACGATACTATTTAGAGTGTAGGGATAGGTGGGTTGATTATATCCCTACATGGCGTGTAGGGTTGGACGGAGATGGTATGTAAAGGCTGGCTGGGTAGGATTCTATGACTGTATATTTCTTACTGTTCTTGTTATTGTGAGGGGCTAATGCCCTACTACATGACTTCTTCTGTACTGAAATGGGCCAAGGCCCAAACTGATACTGTTACTGAAAAAGGGCTCAGACCCAGACTGTGATTAATTGTATACTGTCTGTTTACCCTTATGGGGATTACACACTGAATTTACGTAAACTCGCCCCTTCTGTCTAATCTGTACAAATAACCCCCAAACTTAGATGGACCAGTGCAGCAGAGGACTCGACGATGGCCACACGACCTCTTTGACACTATTTCGTAGTTATGATTTTAAATTTTATTTGGGTATTTTATTGTAAATATAGCCTCTGTGGATTTTTATTTTAGTTTGGGATTTTTATTTTAGTTTGGGATTTTTATTGGTTATGGTTTATAACTGCTAGTATTAGGATATCTCGAGTTTTCAAAAGAAACAAACGTTTTAACAAAATACTCATAAATACGCAAACTATTCTAAAAGCTTCCGCATTGAATAAATGTTTTGATAACTTTCGATTGATTAAATAACACGATTTTAGAATTAATAAGCAATAGTAAAAAGTTTCTAAACGTGAATTATTTTAAGCAAAGTTACGATTTTCAAACACGCTACCATGTGACATCGCCTAATCCGGCCCATAACATCCAGGCCAGGTTTCGGGTATTACATATCGAATATGAAAAACCAATAAATAACATAACAAAAAGTAGAAATCACAAAGAAGAAATGAGTTTTACTAGATGTTGAGGCCTGTTTTATACAGTTTCCTTAAGACTGATTCAGCCGCTCCTACGATACTTGGAGAAATGTTGGTCGAATGTCTCCCAGAATACAGCAACACGATGATCAAAGCAGTAGCACCTTTGCAGTGATCAACTAACAAGCAATGCATTTTTCTATCACCGAACGTTGGAAAATATAGAGAGGAAAAGAGAAGAATTTTGTAGAGAAAATAATCTCTGTGTGAGAGAGTGATTAAGCGTGTAAAAATCCTTCAGAATTCAAAGCCTTTAATAGGCATTTAGGATGGTGGAATTTTTGGAAATTTCCACAAAATCAGCCATTAAAGGAGCTAACAAATAAATTTGATTATAAATTAAATCAAATTGATTGGAATAAAAAAATAAGATAAATATCCTTTTATAAACAGATTATGTCTATTGAGGAAAAATAATGTCATGTTGGGCTAAAAAATCCCCAGGCCCATTTTGGGTCTAACCGGTCCGGACATTTCGCATTGCCCACGTCGTGCGGATACACCCCAACCCCCGCACTTTTATTATACATTACATATTGTGTCGGCAACGCATATGTCTTGAATTATCATTATACATTACATTAGGAAGACACCCCCGCACTTTCAAGTGGTTGTAGGATGGTTTTATTCCTTTCCGTAACTCATATGGTGTCTTGTCCCTTTTCTTGCGAGGCACCTTATTTAAAAGGTAATTAGTTGATAGAGTAGTTCCCTCCCCCCACATTTCCTATGATAACCAATAGCTTTCTAGCAAGGCATTCATCATTTCCCTTAGAGTCCGATTTTTCTTTCAACTACTCCATTTGATTGAGGAGAGTATAGTGGTGTCACTTCATAAATAATACCATGTTGTGCACAATATTCACCAAATGATTCAACATATTCACCACCACGATTACTCATTACCATCTTAATCTTTTAATTAAGTTTGTTTTCAACTTCTTGCTTATAGAAAAAAATTTCTCTATAACTTCAACGTTGCTCTTAAGCAAATACACGTAGCAATACTTTGTGCTGTCACCAATGAAGGTAATAAAAAAAATATTTATTCCCACTTCTCGTTTGAACAAACTTTAAGACACGAACATCGATATTTATTAGATCAAGTGGTTCTTCTGCTTCTTTCAACAGTTTGAATTAGAAAAATTATCAACTTTTGTAAGACGGCAAGAATTTAATAAAACCCGAAACAAAGTTTACACGGTCTAATCGAAAACATAATAAAATAATGCACCAGATAGGTAACTATGAAAGAGAGGTGGTGCACTTGGCGTGCTTAAATACCAAGTCTTTCAAAGAACCAATCTTAGACATGCACTCTCATATTGTTTTTTTAATTCACCGTTGACAAATTTCTTTTCCTTTAATGTCACAATTTTGAAGCTACAACTTAAGCTTTCACAATTTAAAGCCACAATTAAGGTCATTTAATTTCCAATTTATATTTCCCTTTGACTTTGTTAAATGGTACAATTAAAATTCTAAAACATAATCAAAATCAATTTTGTTGAACGATGAATTATATCCCGAAACAGATAAATATTGTTTGGAAACAAAATCAAAATAAAATCTGTTAAGCGGAGGGAATAAATCCCGAAACGTAATTATTTGATTAAGCGTTCTTTTAAAAACAAAATCAAGATCGAATAAAATCTATTAAATGTGGGAATAAATCTCGAAACAAATTATACAATTTAATTCTAATTTGGAAACAAAATTAAAATCGAATAAAATATGTTAAACGGCGGGAACAAATCTCGTAAAAAATTATTTAATTTTGATTTCTCGTTTGGCAAACAAATCGAGAATGGAATAAAATCTGTGGAACAACGAGAATAAATCCTGAAATAGATTTTATTTGATTTTAATACTCGTCTTGAAAATAAAATAAAAAAATGAAATAAAATCCGTTGAACGGGGGGATAAATCCCGAAATGGATTTGATTTACTTTTACTTTGGAAATAAAATCGAATAAAATTTTTTAAACGGTCGAAATAAATCCTGGAACAGATTTTATTTAATTTAAAAATTTATTTTCAAATAAAAATATACTTTTTCTTTCCTTTTCGCCTTGGTGTCTCGCTTGTCTCGGATTAGAGAATTGCAAAAAATAATAGGCTATGTCTTAATATTGTTGGACAAAACAAGTTAGCAAACAAAAATATATAAATATAAATAAAATAATATTTATATATATAATAAAATAAATTGAATAATTTATATTTAAATTATCATATATGAGAAACCAATAAATAACATAACAAAAAGCAGAAATCACAAAGAAGAAACGAGTTTTACTAGATGTTGAGGCATGTTTTACGCAGTTTCCTTAAGACAAATTCGGCCGCTCCTACGGTACTTGGAGAAGCGTTGATCAAATGTCTTCCAAGATACAACAACATGATGGTCAAAGCAGTAGCACCTTTGCAGTGATCAACGAACAAATGATGCCTTTTTCTATCACTGAACGTTGGAAAATATGGAGAGGAAAAGAGAAGAATTTTGGAGAGAAAGTAATTTCAGTGTGAGAGAGTGATTAAGCGTGTAAAAATAATTCAAAATTCAAAGCCTTTTTTAGGCATTTAGGGTGGTGGAATTTTTGGAAATTTCCACAAAATCTACCATTAAAGGAACCAACAAATCAATTTGATTAAAAATATCAAATTGATTGGAATCAAATAAAATAAGATAAATGTCCTTTTATAAACAAATTTTGTCTGCTGAGGAAAAATAATTTTGTGTTGAGCTAAAATATCCCAAGGCCCATTTTGGGCCTGACCGGTCCAGACATTTAGCGTAGCCTACGTCATCCGGTTCCGCCCCAACCCCGAGAGGTTTGGACCTGCACCCCTTGCGCGCGAGGTAGGGTTCCAAGCTTAGTCATTCAATCACCCTTTAAGAGGGTTCCCATATATATATATATATATGCATCTCACACTTGATATTTAACCAGTGTGGGATCTAAGCTTTTACTTTTCCTCAACAATATTTCCAAATAGCTTACTTTGAGCATTAATTTCTCATTCATCACTCAACTATTTTTAGCATATGATATGCGTTGTAAAGGTCTTATGGAGTAGAATATGAAACCATAATTTTATTATTCAACTCTCCACATTTACCTATTGAGAATATGCCTCAAAGTTCCCGTAAATTACAATTTGTGCAACAATACCCCACATGAATGAAAATTGATAGTTTTATAGAAAAACATTGACTCCATGCGGTGATAGAATCTACGATCGATAGTTGCATAGGATAGGTAGGTATCCACCATTGAACCTTCCCTTGTGAAAATATATATACTTTTCTACCTAACCTATAGACGTGATGTCCTTGAACTATTCTGTCATTTGTGTAAACGATGATATACCTTACACAACTACCTCCCTAGCAAGGTTTTAGTTCCCATGGGTATGTTCATATAGCCGTGAACATCTCCTGGTTCTGCAAGAGTTTGAGAGATCTATGCCCAATAGTCTCCTTGAAGCGGCCCCACTTCACTCTCAAATAGGTGACTTATGTTTTTCGGCTAACCGAAACACATAACGATCATTAAAAGTATTGCTTAACCTATCCCATTTTTAATCACTGTTTACATAATAGGAATGGACTTGGGATAAGAATCCCCACAGTGACCTCACAAGGTCTATACAATTAGGTTGTCCCTTAGAACCTAGATCTCAGGATCTCTAGTCAACTAGGTAGGGTTTTCCTTCACATAGCGCATTTTATTTTCATGGGCTTTAGTCTCATTCCTTTCAATGTTTTATCAACATGATCTCGATTTAAGCCTTTAGTTAGCGGATCCACAATGTTATCTTTTGATTTTACAAAATCAATAGAGATAACTTCGTTTGAGATCAGTTGTTTAATGGTATTGTGTTGACGACGCATATGTCTCGACTTATCATTGTACATTACTTTAGCAAGGCACCCCCGCACTTTCAAGTGGTTGTAGGATGGTTTTATTCCTTTCCATAACTCATATGGTGTCTTGTCCCTTTTGTAACACCTCTAACCCGTATTTGTCACCAGAACAAGGTTATGGAGTATTACTGAACAAACAGAATAGTAAATCATTTAATTCATACATTTATGCAAACATAACTTAATTCCATTCAAATACATTCATAACATCCCTTAATCGAGCCCTCAAAGCTCTAAGAATACAATAGAATCAATTCGGGACTAAATCAAAAACATTTGGAAAGTTCATGAAAAATTGAAAAAGTTGGACTATAGGGGTCACACGGCTGAGACACACGCCCGTGTCTCAAGCCATGTAACAATCGAAACAGGGACACAGGGTCATGTCCCAGCCCGTGTCTGTGCCTGTGTAACTCTCTAGCTTGGGTCACACGGCTAAGCCACACGCCAATGTTCCAAGCTGTGTAACTCTCAAAATGGCCTCACACATCTGTGTGCCAAGCCATGTGCTAGGCCGTGTAACTGCCTAACTTGTAACCCTTTAAAACCTATAGGGGATACACGGCCATGTAATGTCACACACAACTGAGACATATGCTCATGTCTTAGGCAGTGTGGACAAGAAAATGACCAAAATCAAGTCATTCTTTTCACCCTTCTCAAGCATAAGCCTAAGTACATTTGCACACATGACCAAAGCTTTAAAACATGCTTAAAACTTGCATAAAATGACACATACAATAGGCTAATATTCCATACAACCAATATGCCATTTATGCACCTCAAACATATACATTAAAAATACCTAAACATATGCATTTTTAACCATTCATCAACTAATTCATTTCCAACCATACCATTCTAGATTCAATACCATATCTTAGCTATACTATACTCAATTCATAGCATACTAATTTGGTTATCTTAACATGAATCACATAACTACTTAATACATATTTTAAGATATCAAAAGTACCAAAAAGGGGACATCCAAACAACTTACACAACCAAGTTCATACTTAACTTTTAACATATCCAAAACATAAATATCAATATTCAAACCCACTACATGCCATATAATCTCAAATAAACGTTCAAAAAACTACTGAATAAACTGGATAGTGTGACTTGAGTGCAGATCCGATCGTCCAACCTTCCAAGTATCTACAAAATCAAATATTAAAACTAGCAAGCTCAATGAAGCTTAGTAAGTTCGACATACAAAAATGATAAATCTTACCGAAGTAGAACAATTCAAAAATTAATAACAACTATGAAAGTATCATGTCATCCACAATCCCAATTGGTAAATTATAAACGATCAATTCAAAGCTCAAATGTATATAGATTTCATCAAAATTACTCAAAAACTTACCTTACCGAGATTTTCAATCCGATGAATGAATTACGGATAAGTGTACATTATCAGATCAACTAAAACATACCAGATGCTCACAAAAGCCAATCCCTCCAAAACACACCGATGCTCATAAGAGCTAGTCCAACCAAAATACACCAAACATAAAGTATAACATGAGAGTTCGCAACAAATGCTGAACCTCGGTTTACTCGGGTAATATATATATCCCTCCAATACCATCTTCACTCAAAACCCCCGTATGTAATATCCAGGATTTAGGGGTTATGCATTTTAATTCAATTGTATGTGGTAGCATGCCTATGTGTAGTTTGAATGTGTTTAAGGATTTCGAGAACCCTAGAATGGAGGTGAATGCCTTAGGAAATTATTGGATTTTAAGTCTTAAAGGGGAGCTAAGCAAGATAGACCTTAAGAAAAATTGTATGGGGTTATAGACACAAGTAACCAGTTGGCAAAGTGGCAAGAGAGGCGCCACTTAGGGCTTTGGTAAGTGACGCCACAAGCAGTAAAAGGGGGCTCAGGCTCGAGCAGCAAGAGGAGCAAATGGAGCTTTTGTTTTGCAGCAAGGAGGAGCAGTAGCGGGCGGCAGTGGGACACTAAGTGGATGAGCATTTGATCAAGTCAAATCCATTCAAAATTTTGGCTAGAGAGAGGATATAAGTGTTGACTCATTCAAATTTTTTTGAATGAGTAAAGAAGAGGAAAAATAGGAGAAAAACAAGGGGGAGCTAGTGTTTGAGTGTTAGCCGAATTCAAGAGAGGGGAGTGAGATGAGGCATTCGGTCATGCAAGGGGGGCTAGGTGCCGAAATGTTTAAGGTCATCAAGTGCCATTTTGGTCACTTTCTAGTGCCGATTTCCAACTTCATTCCCTCCTAAACCTTCACCCTTTTCTTTCACAATTGAACCACACCAAAATTCACTCTTTTTCCTCTCATTTAGACCTTGGCCGAATCATCCAAAGACCATTAGGGTCAATTGCCTTTTTCTTCTTTTTCTTATTTGTTTAAGGGCAAGCCGAATCTACCATCCTTTCTTCTCTTCTCTTCCTTTCTTTTTCTTTTTCTTTTGCTTAGGCCGAACCTCTCCTTCCCAAAGTTCACCATTTGCCGCAACCTCTTCAACCCAAAACACCACCATTGCCGAATCTCTCTAAACTTCATCTCTTTTATTCTTATTTGTTAAGGCCGAATCTTCTTTTTCTCTCCAAAGCCGAACCACACCATCATTCTTTCTCCTTCTTCTCACGATTCTCTCTGCCATCAAAAGCCGAAGATAATTTCAGGCTATAGCCAATTTGATCATAAGCACTAAAAGCCGAAAATCCAGCATCTTTTTCCTCTTGACGACATCTAGAGCTAGTGAACTATTCGCGGTTTGGTCACTCTATTTGGTAAGGATCTCTCTTAGTTGATTTCTTGTTCTTTTCTTTCTCTGACTGTCGAAAATCAAGACTCTAATCCCTTCTATAACACTTTGGCCGAAACCTTGAAGACGGATTTTGGGATTTCTTTTGTAGCTGACGTTTAGGAGGAGATCATTCGGGATTTCAGGATCCAAGGTAAGCAAGTGTAACCTTAGGCCGAAGGCCATTTATTTTGTTCATCAAATGTTAGAATCGAATCTAACATATACCATGTAGGGATTTTGACATTTCCAAGGACAAGTGGTATTTTTGGGGGGGGGATCTAGGCAATCAAGGTAAGGAGTCTAAATATTCGGCCAAGGCCATATTGTTTTAAGGATGGCCGATTCTAACTATGGTCTTTTTGGGGCAGATCGATAGTGGTATAAAAGGAGTCTCGGGATTCTGATCTATTTCGGTAAGGGTGTTTAAGTTATAGATTTTATTCATTTAAGATCTCATATGTTAGTTAACCGGGTTTTTTGATTAAGTGTTGATTCGATGGATGCGAATACCAGTGGAAGGGAAAAAGGGGTAGTGCCTACCCTTAAATTCAACAAACACTCAGATTCTGCTATTCGTGATTGGCCACCGGGGTGTAGGCCAGCGTCGAAAAGGGATAAGCAGTTCGTTGTTATCCCTACTAGCGAGAGTGTCGGTATCGATAGTATCGTACTAACTGTTATCAGGTATGTAGCCCTACACTAAATTTCCGATAGATTGATAGTGTTAATGTTAGCATGTGTTAATAAAAGTATGTATGATAATGGTTGCGGGTACCATTCAGTGGTACATGGTATTCAGGTACGTTAACCTCCTAATACTTCGTTAATAATGCTATAAGCATGGATATGACATGTGTATGATTCCGTTATGATTTTGGGGTATAATGCATAATATTTGAATAATATGTATGTTACATGGGCATATGGGTGATATTGATAAAGGGGAAGTGTTCCGGTGGTTTTTACCATATTATCCGGTGACTTCGATCACATATTATGAATCCGGTGACTTATGTCACAATATTATGTATCCGGTGACTTCGGTAACATATTATGAATCCGGTGACTCTGTCACAATTATTTGGTGGCTATGCCACAATTTATAAGGGCGGTGTGCAGTTGACTACAGCGACTGCCTTTGATGGTGTATAGCGGATGAAGGGTCGATTTAGTAATCCCCATGGTGTGATTGGCAGGTACGGGTGATGTGTAGCGGATGGATATCTAGGTGGGCTCGGGATTGCATTGCATTTCACTTGATATGTACATGTGATTTATGATTCATTATGCTATGTATGGGCCTATGGCTAAGTATGAGGTGAATGGGCTTTGTCCAAAATGTTAATATTAAGGCTATGATCGATTTGGGTTTTTGGTGCATTGTTACACATTGAGTCTGTTGACTCACCCTTCATGGGATATCTTTTTCAGGTGATACTCAGTGATTTGGACCGGGTCAGCGAGGACAGTGTGGTGGCCATGCTCAACTCAGTATTTTGGTTTTCTTTTATTTAAATTTATTCCGTTTTCTTTTAATTATTTCAGGATTATTTTGGGTTATGTTTTTGTAATAAGGCCATCATTAGCTATGTTACTTATACGTTTTCAATTTTTATTCTGCTACGATAGATTTCAACTAAATGATTAAATATTTTCGATAAACAACTTAAACTGTTCTGACACCTAAACACCTATGGTTTTCAGCTTAGTAATAAGTTCTAAACTTGGTTTTCCTTTGACTTATAAAATTTTCTAAAATCATCAAGATAACGTTTTAACGGGATACAAACTTAAAACAAAAATGGTTTTCAACAAGATAATACCTCAAATTTATATTTTCGCAAAAAAATCAACATGATTTCCTAAGATGACAAAATGAGTTTTACTCAAGGAGCATGCCAAATCCGGTTGGAGCTTGTGGGCCGGGTTTGGGGTGTTTCAACTTGGTATCAGAGCCCAGTTTGAAACACTCGGCCTTGGGTTTTTAAGCCCACAACATTTTCAAAATTAAGCCCAAATGAGTTTTTGAAAATTTTTTTTTTTTTTTGTTAAACTGGTCTTATGGAAGCATGGCACCCACGTTCTAGGCCCAGGTCTGCCAGGTAAGTTCTTTTGTTGATAAATTGATATGAGTGTGTTAATGTATGATACTTTAATTGATAGGCCTGAGGAAACTATACCTTAGAGGCACAGACCCTAGGTATAAGTGTACTTCTACGGAAAAACCACTGATTAAAACTCTGTTGCATAAAATTTTCCTTAAACAAGAAGTGAAAAGACTCTAATGCATAAAATTTTCGTAAAAACAGATAAGACGCGAAGTAGACATGAGTTCTAGGGGACGTGGTCGTCACGGATGCTGTAGAGGCAGGATGACTGTGTCGGAACCAGATTGGAGTGCAGTCAGGTTTAGAAAATGAGACATGCCACCACCATTTGTAGGGCGAAATTTCAGGAGTAAACAGGAGGAGATGACGCAGTATCACAAGCTATGTTGCGGGTTTTAGAGCAAGTAGAGGGAGCTAGTATGGGAAATGGGGCTCGGAACTCAGTAGCTGAGAGACTTAGGTCTAATGGAGCTGAGGTTTTTAAGGGAGTATCTGGGGTAGCTCTGAATGTAGCGGAGTATTGGTTAGAGGCAGTCGAGAGGATCATGGATGATTTAGACTACACTGCTGAGGAAAAGCTGAAAGGTGCTGTTTCACTGCTTCGTGATGAGGTCTACCAGTGGTGGCTCACTGTCAAGGAGGGTACCCCTGCAGATCGAGTGGATTGGAGGTATTTTATGGTTAAGTTCGAGGGAAAATACGTCATAGCTAGTTACATAGACTCGCAGAGGAAGACGTTTCTGAATCTAGTGCACGGAAGTAAGTCGGTAGCTGAGTATAAAGCGGAGTTTTTGCGGTTAAGCCGATATGCCAGAGGGATAGTAGCTACTGATTATGAGTGGTGTGTCAGATTTGAGGATGGTTTGAGGGATGAGCTGCGAGTGCTGTTTGCTCCGCATCGGGAAAGAGATTTTGTAGTCTTAGTAGATAAGGCACGGATAGCTAAAGAAGTGAAGCGGACTGAAAGACAGAATCGAGACTGAGGTCAGAATAAGAATAAGAGGAATTATGGGTCTTCAGGGTCATCCAGGAACTTTCAAAAGAGACCTAGAATAGATGGGCCGCGAGGTCAGCAGGTTGTTATGGGAGGACAGTATCGCACTTGTACTCAGTATGGAAAGATGCACCCAGAAGAATGTTGGAAAAAGACAGGGGGATGTTTTAAGTGCGGGTCTAAGGATCACATGATTAAGGATTGTCCGCTGGATACAGATAGGAATCACCCAGCAGGTCAGGGTTTTAATCAAGCTGGCAGAGGTGGACAACAGCCGTTGAGGGGTCGTGGTCTGAATGGTAGAGGTAATGGTTCTGGTAGAGGTCGTGGAACGCCAGGCAGAGGTAGTGGTAACACAAGGCTAGACAGCCAGGTCTGGTATATGCAATTCGTCGGAGGGAGGATAGCGATGCACCTGATGTCATAACGGGTACGTTCCTTATTTCTGGATTACCCTTTATTGCTTTGATAGATATAGGGTCAACTTATTCATACAATGCTAGGGAAGTATCTGGAACTCTGCATGTGAACTCTGAGACTGTACCTAGGAAGATGACTGTACTTAGTCCTTTAGGGCAGACTGTAGTGGTAGGTAAGCTCTTTAAGGAAGTGCCTTTAGAAGTTCAGGGGACGCAATTTTTGGCTGACTTAATGGAGTTGCCATTCGGGGAATTTGATCTAATCTTAGGCATGGACTGGTTAGTGAAGTACCATGCGAATGTGGATTGTGCTGCTAAGCGCATGTCATTGAGAACTTCTGACGATAAGGAAGTTATGGTGATGGGCGAGAGACGAAACTATTTGTCGAATGTAGTATCTGCCCTTAAGGCGGAGAAGATGGTAAGGAAAGGATGTCTGGCTTTTCTGATGTTGGTCAATGCCTTGGAGGCTAAGGAAGCAACTGTCGAAGGGGTCAGGACTGTAAGAGAATTTGTGGATGTCTTTCCGGAAGAACTTCCAGAGTTACCTTCGGATCGTGAGGTGGAATTTGGGATTGACTTGTTGCCTGGAACGGCGCCAGTATCTATCGCTCCGTATAGAATGGCACCAAAGGAGTTGGTTGAGCTCAAGGCTCAGATCCAGGAGTTGCTTGATCATGGGTTTATTCGACCTAGTGTGTCTCCATGGGGAGCACCAGTCTTGTTCGTGAAGAAGAAGGATGGGACTATGCGTATGTGCATAGACTATCGTCAGTTGAATAAGCTGACCATCAAGAACAAGTACCCTTTGCCAAGAATAGATGACTTGTTCGATCAGCTTAAGGGAGCTGCGGTATTTTCAAAGATTGATCTAAGGTCGAGATATCATCAGCTTAAGGTGAAGGAAGCAGATATCCATAAGACAGCTTTCCAGACAAGATACGGGCATTATGAGTTCTTAGTAATGCCGTTCGGATTGATGAACGCCCCAACTGCGTTCATGGATATGATGAATTGGGTTTTCCAACCCTATTTGGATTAGTTCATCGTTGTGTTCATAGACGATATCCTAGTGTATTCTAAGTCTGAAGTAGAACATGATGAGCATCTTTGGATAGTGTTGCAAGTGTTAAGGGAGAAAAAGCTTTATGCCAAATTCAGCAAGTGTGAATTTTAGCTGAAGGAAGTTGCGTTCTTAGGGCATGTGGTCTCTGCAGAAGGGATAAGGGTGGATCCTCGGAAGGTTGAGGCAGTGTTAGATTGGAAACCGCCTAAGTCTGTGGATGAGGTTCGTAGTTTTTTGGGGTTAGCAGGCTACTACAGAAGGTTCGTAGAAGGGTTCTCATCAATAGCGGCACCTCTGATGAAGTTGTTGAGAAAGGAGGTACCTTTCGTATGGACAGATAAGCAACAGGAGAGCTTTGAGAAGCTTAAGAGGGTTTTGACTGAAGCTCCAGTTCTAATTCAGCCTGAGGCAAGGAAGGATTTTATGGTGTATTGTGATGCTTCGCACACAGGATTAGGATGTGTTTTGATGCAAGATGGGAAGGTGGTCGCTTATGCGTCTCGGCAATTAAGGCCACATGAGGTTAACTATCCGACGCATGACTTGGAGTTGGCAGCGGTAGTCTTTGCTCTTAAGGTATGGAGGCATTACCTATATGGAGAAAAGTCAGTGATCTACACGGACCACAAGAGTCTTAAGTATCTGCTGACTTAGAAGGAGCTAAACTTGAGGCAACGAAGGTGGGTAGAATTACTAAAAGATTATGATTGTTCTATAGAATATCACTCGGGCAAGGCGAATGTAGTGGCAGATGCCCTAAGTCGGAAAGTAGTGTCGGATCTGAGGGCGATGTTTGCACATCTTAGCTTGTATGACGATGGAAGTTTGCTAGCGGAGCTGCGGGTCAAGCCGACATGGTTGAATAAGGTGAAAGAAAGACAGTTAGTGGACAATGATTTGAGTGCTAAGCTACGGTAAGTGCAGAATGGGGGATTGGAAAACTATGGTGTTAACAGTGATGGAGTGCTGTGTTTTTAGGGCAAGGTTTGTATGCCGAAGGATAAGGAATTAAGGCAGAGAATTCTTCAGAAATAGCACAGTAGTCCTTATGCTATGCGTCCTGGAGGAAGTAAGTTGTACAGAGATCTACGGGATCAGTTTTGGTGGCCTGGTCTTAAGCGGGAAGTTACAGAATTTGTAGGAAAGTGCTTAACGTGTCAGCAAGTTAAGGCTGAACACCAAGTGTCGTCAGGGTTGCTTCAGCCGATAAAGATTCCGCAGTGGAAGTGGGAGAGAATCACCATGGACTTTGTTAGTGGGCTTCCCCTTACGCCTACTAAGAAAGACTCGGTATGGGTGATAGTGGATCGATTGACGAAGTCTGCACATTTCATACCAGTGCGGGTGGATTACTCTTTGCAGAAGTTGGCAAAGTTGTATGTGGCAGAGATTGTGAGGTTGCATGGAGTGCCGGTGTCGATTATTTCAGATAGGGATCGAGGTTTACGTCTCAGTTTTGGAAAGCATTACATTAGGCTTTGGGCACCAGATTGGACTTCAGTACGGCATTTCATCCACAATCAGACGGGCAGTCTGAGCGAGTAAATCAAGTGTTAGAGGATATGTTGAGAGGCTGTGTGATAGACTTCAGAGGAAGCTGGGAAGAATTGTTGCCTTTAGCAGAGTTTGCGTACAATAACAGCTATCAAGCAAGTATTCAGATGGCACCCTATGAAGCACTGTATGGATGGAAGTGTCGAACTCCTACGTGTTGGGCAGAATTGGGGAATGTCAAGTTTTGGGTCCAGAGATTGTGGCAAAATCTAAAGAAAAGGTTAAGGTGATTCGGGCACGGTTGAAGGAGGCTTTCGACAGGCAAAAGTCATATGCGGATCTTAAGCAAAAGGAAATAGAGTTTTCTGTGGGAGGTCAGGTGTTTCTTAAAGTTTCGCCATGGAAGAAGGTGATGAGATTTGGTCACAAAGGAAAGTTAAGTCCCAGGTTTATAGGACCTTATCGGGTTTTGAAGCGGGTTGGACCAGTGGCATATTAGTTACAGTTGCCCTCGGAATTGAAGCAGATGCATGATGCGATGCTAGGTCGTTACCGATCGGATCCATCTCATATAGTGCCAGTTGAGGAAGTAGAGCTAAGACCATATCTGTCATACGAGGAAGAGCCGGTTCAGATTTTGGAACGGGATGTGAAGGTGTTACGGAGGAAATCAGTTCCTCTAGTCAAAGTGCTATGGCGTAATCATGGATCGGAAGAGGCTTCTTGGGAGCCAGAAGAAGCAATGCGACAGCAATACCCTCACCTATTCTAGCCAGGTAATTTCGGGATTGAAATTATTTTAAGGGGGTAGAACTATAATATTGAGATTTAGGGGTTATGCATTTTAATTCAATTGTATGTGGTAGCATGCCTATGTGTGGTTTGAATGTGTTTAAGGATTTCGGGAACCCTAGAATGTAGGTGAATGCCTTAGGAAATTATTGGATTTTAAGTCTTAAAGGGGAGCTAAGCAAGATAGGCCTTAAGAAAAATTGTATGGGGTTTTAGACACAAGTAACCAGTTGGCAAAGTGGCTAGGGAGGCACCCCTTAGGGCTTTGGTAAGTGACGCCACAAGTAGTAAAAAGGGGCTCAGGTTCGAGCAGCAAGGGGAGCAAATGGAGCTTTTATTTTGCAGCAAGGAGGAGCAGTAGTGGGCAGCACTGGGACACTAAGTGGATGAGCATTTGATCAAGTCAAATCCATTCAAAATTTCGGCTAGAGGGAAGAGATAAGTGTTGACTCATTCAAATTTTTTTGAATGAGTAAAGAAGAGGAAAAATAGGAGAAAAACAAGGGGGAGCTAGTGTTTGAGTGTTAGCCGAATTCAAGAGAGGGGAGTGAGATGAGGCATTCGGTCATGCAAGGGAGGGCTAGGTGCCGAAATGTTTAAGGTCATCAAGTACCATTTTGGTCACTTTCTAGTGCCGATTTCCAACTTCATTCCCTCCTAAACCTTCACCCTTTTCTTTCACAATTGAACCATACCAAAATTCACTCTTTTTCCTCTCATTTAGACCTGGGCCGAATCATCCAAAGACCATTAGGGTCAATTGCCTTTTTCTTTTTTTCTTATTTGTTTAAGGGTAAGCGGAATCTACAATCTTTTCTTCTCTTCTCTTCCTTTCTTTTTCTTTTGCTTTTGCTTAAGCCGAACCTCTCCCTCCTAAAGTTCACCATTTGCCGCAACCTCTTCAACCCAAAACACCACCATTGCCGAATCTATCTAAACTTCATCTCTTTTCTTCTTATTTGTTAAGGCCAAATCTTCTTTTTCTCTCCAAAGCCAAACCACACCATCATTCTTTCTCCTTCTTCTCACGATTCTCTGTGCCATCCAAAGCCGAAGATAATTTCAGGCTATAGCCGATTTGATCATAAGCACTAAAAGCCGAAAATCCAGCATCTTTTTCCTCTTGTCGACATCTAGAGCTAGTGAACTATTCGCGGTTTGGTCACTCTATTCGGTAAGGATCTCTCTTAGTTGATTTCTTGTTCTTTTCTTTCTCTGACTGTCGAAAATCAAGACTCTAATCCCTTCTATAACACTTTGGCTGAAACCTTGAAAAGGGATTTCAGGATTTCTTTTGTAGCCGACGTTTAGGGGGAGATCATTCGGGATTTCAGGATCCAAGGTAAGCAAGTGTAACCTTAGGCCGAAGGCCATTTATTTTGTTCATCAAATGTTAGAATCGAATCAAACATATACCATGTAGGGATTTCGACATTTCCAAGGACAAGTGGTATTTTTTTGGGGGGGATTTAGACAATCAAGGTAAGGAGTCTAAATATTCGGCCAAGGCCATATTGTTTTAAGGATGGCCGATTCTAACTATGGTCTTTTTGGGGCAGATCGACAGTGGTATAAAAGGAGTCTCGGGATTCTGATCCATTTCGGTAAGGGTGTTTAAGTTATAGATTTTATTCATTTAAGATCTCATATGTTAGTTAACCGGGTTTTCTGATTAAGTGTTGATTCGATGGATGCGAATACCAGTGGAAGGGAGAAAGGGGTAGTGCCTACCCCTAAATTCAAGAAACGCTCGGTTTCTGCTATTCGTTATTGGCCACCGGGGTGTGGGCCAGCGTCGGAAAGGGATAAGCAGTTCTTTGTTATCCCTGTTAGTGAGAGTGTCGGTATCGATAGTATCGTACTAACTGTTATCAGGTGTGTAGCCCTACACTAAATTTCTGATAGATTGATAGTGTTAATGTTAGCATGTGTTAATAAAAGTATGTATGATAATGGTTGCGGGTACCATTCAGTGGTACATGGTATTCAGCCCCTAATACTTCGTTAATAATGCTATAAGCATAGATATGACATGTGTATGATTCCGTTATGATTTTGGGGTATAATGAATAATATTTGAATAATATGTATGTTGCATGGGCATATGGGTGATATTGATAAAAGGGAAGTGTTCCGGTGGTTTTTACCACATTATCCTGTAACTTCGGTCACATATTATGAATCCGGTGACTTATGTCACAATATTATGTATCCGGTGACTTCGGTCACATATTATGAATCCGGTGACTCTGTCACAATTATTTGGTGGCTATGCCACAATTTATAAGGGCGATGTGCAGTTGACTGCAGCGACTGCCTTCGATGGTGTGTAGCGAATGGAGGGTCGATTTAGTAATCCCCACTGTGTGATTGGCAGGTACGGGTGGTGTGGAGCGGATGGATATCTAGGTGGGCTCGGGATTGCATTGCATTTCACTTGATATGTACATGTGATTTATGATTCATTATGCTATGTATGGGCCTATGGCTAAGTATGAGGTGAATGGGCTTTGTCCAAAATGTTAATATTAAGGCTATGATCGATTTGGGTTTTTGGTGTATTGTTACACATTGAGTCTGTTGACTCGCCCTTCTTGGGATATCTTTTTCAGGTGATACTTAGTGATTTGGACCGGGTCAGCAAGGACTGTGTGGTGGCCATGCTCAACTCAGTATTTTGGTTTTCTTTTATTTAAATTTATTCCGTTTTCTTTTAATTATTTCGGGATTATTTTGGGTTATGTTTTTGTAATAAGGCCATCATTAGCTATGTTACTTATACGTTTTCAATTTTTATTCTGCTACGATGGATTTCAACTAAATGATTAAATATTTTCGATAAACAACTTAAATTGTTTTGACACCTATGGTTTTCAGCTTAGTAATAAGTTCTAAACTTGGTTTTCCTTTGACTTATAAAATTTTCTAAAATCATCAAGATAACGTTTTAACGGGATACAAACTTAAAACAAAAACGGTTTCAACAAGATAATACCTCAAATTTGTTTTTCCGCAAAAAAATCAACATGATTCCTAAGATGACAAAACGAGTTTTACTCAAGGAGCATGCCAAATCCGGTCGGGGCTTGTGGGCCGGGTTTGGGGTGTTTCACCGTAACACACCAAATCACGATTGTACTATATCCTGCGTTCAATCCAAACCAAGCATTTAAGTAAACATTATATTTCAAATAATCATTCATTATCAGTAGTTAATATAGATACATATCTCGTACCATGTTATTCTACTCAAAATTTCTTATAGATATTAAATTCTGAACCGTACGAACTTACTTGGACTTAATTGTAATAGTTGCAAAAGTTCATGGACTATTTCGCTATCTTTCCTTTTCCATGAGTATCTATGAGATCTTGATCTAAAATATAGAATTCTTCAATTATCAGCTTACATTTCACATTCCAATCCATTTTACATTTAATGCCCTTTTATTTTTCAAATTTACACACCCCAAACTTTTACAATTTTGGCAGTTTAGTCACTTAACCCGAAATTCATCAAATTAACTATTTTTCTCAAATAAAAATTCTATCAAAATATACTAGGCCCTTAAACATACCCTAATGAACATTAAATTTACTATCAAACCCTAAAATTTTAACTTTTTACAATTTAAACCTAAAATAAAAAATCTGACAAAAATCACTTTACAAATTCATCAAATAACATAATCAAAGCTCCAAATACATGGTATTCATAAAAACATTCAATATTCATCAATGGAAACTTCCAAAAATTTTAACAAAATCAAAAACGAAGGTACGAGCTAGTTAGACCTAGTTGCAACGATCTCAAAAACATAAAAATTACAAGAAAACGGTTCAATTTCCTTACCATGTAAGGAAAAAAAGATGAACAAAGCTTCCTAAGTCACCAATGGTGAGGTTCAGCCAAGAAGAAGAGAAAATGAGAAAAAAAAATAAAGCTTTTGGTTCAATTTGTTTCATTAATTTTTGAATAATTTACAAAATTGCCATTAAACATATTTTCTTTAATTTTTTCTTTAATTAATAATCTCATTACCGTCCACTACTAACTAATGAGGTATAATTGTCTTATAGGTCCTTCCATTTTAAATAATTAAGTTATTAAATACCTAAATGCAATAATTACTAAGTTTTGCACCTTTTACAAATTAGTCATTTTTCTTTAATTAACTATCTAAACGTTAATATTTCCAAACCAAATTTTAATACGAATTTAGTGACTCCATAAATATTCTAAAAATAATATTTTTGAGTCCACGCGACGAAAATTTGTGGTCACAAACCACTGTTCTATCACCACTGAAAATCGATTTGTTACACCTTTTCTTGCGGGGCACCTTATTTAAAAGGTAATTAGTTGATAGAGAACCCCCCCACATTTCCTATGATAACCCATAGCTTTCTAGCAAGGCATTCATCATTTCCCTTAGAGTCTGATTTTTCGTTCAACTACTCCATTTGGTTGAAGAGAGTATGGTGGTGTCACTTCATCAAATAGTACCATGTTGTTCACAATATTCACCAAATGATTCAACATATTTACCACCACGATTACTTCTTACCATCTTAATCTTTTAATTAAGTTGGTTTTCAACTTCTTGCTTACAGAGAATAAATTTCTCTATAGCTTTGTCTTTACTCTTAAGTAAATACACGTAGCAATACTTTGTGTTGTCGTCAATGAAGGTAGTAAAAAAATATTTATTCCCTCTTCTCGTTTGAATAAACTTTAAGTCACAAACATCGCTATGTATTAGATCAAGTTGTTCTTGTGCTTTTTTCAACAGTTTGAATTAGAAAAATTATCAACTTTTGCTAGACAGTAAGAATTTAATAAAACTCGAAACAAAAGTTTACATGCTCTAATCGAAAACACAATAAAATAATGAACCAGGTAGGTAACCCTGAAAGAGAGGTGGTGCACTTGGCACACTTAAATATCAAGTCTTTCAAAGAACCAATCCTAGACATGCACTCTCATATTGTCTTTTTAATTCACTGTTGGCAAATTTCTTTTCCTTTAATGTCACAATTTTGAAGATACAATTTAAGCTTCAACAATTTAAAACCACAATTAAGGTCACAATTGTAACGCCCTAATAAATGTATGACTGTTTCGGTAAAAATTTGACACAAATATCTGTCTGTTTCAATGGTTAAGTGTTCTGGGTGTGTGTGTGAGGTCTTGGGTTCAAGCCCTACCCTTAGCAAATTTTGGTTATTTTTGGATCTAAGCCTTATCTTTGTTCAGTGGGCTTATATTAAATTGCCTATAAATCCATATCAGAATGAGCCTGCTGGTTCAAGTGGTAAGGGAATTAGTGTGTTGGAGGTTCTATGTTCGAATCTCTATGCGAGCATGGATGTTATATTTTTGCTCGACTTCGTGTTAGAGTTTCGATGGGGCTAAACTTTTGAAGTAGTTGAGATTGAGGTGTTAGTGGGAGTAAAATAAGGGATATGTGGGGTATTTGTTAGTTTTTCTCTGATATTTATTTTTTTGAAAGTATTCTCTCCCTTTCAAAAAATTAACGTTGATTTTTCTTTGTCCTCTACTATTCTATTCTCTTTTTCCCTTCTAACGTTTCGATTCCTTTTTCAGCTATGGTAACTTTGGGGCTCGGTATTTCGGTGTTCATCGTACGTTTTGGTAAGTGAGGTTTTGTTTGACCGCAAGTCTCAGTTTTGTTAAATGTTTAAGTTTATTCAAATAGTGGGGTTTCTTATTAATGGGGTAATTTGGGAGAATAGTAATTCGTTAAGAATGTTTTACGCAGGAATTAATGGGGAACCTTTGATTAGTGCTCCAACGATTTAGAACTTGTTAGCGGTTGTTGTCGTTGGTGGTAAGTTAGTTTTGTGTCAATTTCTTGTTATCGAATTCGTTAATCAATTCGCTAAATCATTGTTGCGTAATCTGTTTTTAGGCTTTGGAAGGCTCGGGATTGTTTTTGCATCGAAACGATACCAGGTATGTACCCGAAACACAGAAAATGAGACTTCGCAAAAGCTGAAAAACTGTTCGCCACACAGGCGTGTGGTAGCCCGTGTGGTAGGTCGTGTTCAAGACACGGCCGTATAGTCGACGAAGGCATGACTGTGCGCAGCACACAGCTGTGTGGTGGCTTGAGTCAAGTTGGGCGTGTGGGCCTACACGGGTGTGTCACAAGGGCGTGTAGATTTTGGGCCAGGCTGTGTGGGCCACACGGGTAAGGCCAATCTGGGCATGTGGGCCTATATTTCTAAAATTTATCCTAGTGTTGCATGGGTTATTCCGATCGATTGTGGGCCTACCGTAAGGTCGGTAAGGGATAACCAAAACCTAAAACTCTGGATTTGATAAACTAATATTTTGTTCTTAGTATTTTAATGCTATGCTTGTCTGATTATTATGCTAGATGCATATCTGTTATCCGTATGTAAGCATGTTGAGCATGTTTAATATGTTATATCTGTATCTGATTTCTGCATCTGTTTATTAGGGTGGGATTTGTATATGAGGATGAAGTGCTCTGAAAGGCGATCATCGTCTATTTTTTTGCAACTTGGCTGCACATTATCTGACTTGTGTCGTATTGGCACGATTGGTGTGTAGGGATGGGTGGGTGTTTTTAACCCCACATGGTGTGTTAGGATGGACGGGGATGGTGTGTAGAGGATAGGGGGTAGGATTCTGTATGTTCTGATCTGTATATCTGATTCAATTGGCTGTATCTGAAATGAGCATGAGCCTGAATCTGTATCTGGTTGATATGAGAATTTTGTATGCTTGCATGCTTAACTCTGTTGGGTAACACACTGAGTTTACGAAAACTCACATCTATTTTTCTGTTCTGTCCAGGTAATCCACAGACTTAGGTGGATCAGTGCGGCGGAGACTCAGCGGTGGCCACTCAACCGTGAACTGTTTTAATATAATAATTTATGGTTTTTATATTAAATTTCAGATTATTTGAGAGTTTGTAATTTCTGGGACTCTCAGGATTGTATGGACTATTAACCATTGGTTTTTGGTTTTGGATTGTTTGTTAAATTGCATGCTTTGATAAAAATGTTTTATGATAACGATTGTTTTATACAAATAAAGTTTTTCTAAAAATACAAATTGGGTTTCTAAAAGGTATCGATTTTATTAAACTTCCGCTGTAAATAAGTTTTGGCAAGGAAAACAATTATTTAACGTTTTCGGTTATGGTTATAAAAGATTTTGAGATAATAGACTAGGATGATTTAATGTAACAACTCCGTTTTCGAAACTCATTCTTTGTGACATCTCTGGATTCCATAACGTCTAGGTCGGGTATGGGGTGTTACAACAATAAATAGAAATTTTAATTTCCAATTTATATTTCCCTTTGACTTTGTTAAACGGTAGAAAAATTCTGAAACAAAATCAAAATCAGTTCTGTTGAATGACAGGATTAAATCCCGAAACAGAATTATTTAATTAAATATTGTCTGGAAAAAAAATTAAAATAAATCCCGAAATAGAATTATTTAATTAAATAAAATCAGTTACGCGGCAAGAATAAATCCTGAAACAGAATTATTTGATTAAGTCTTCGTTTAGAAACAAAATCAAGATTGAATAAAATCTGTTAACCGACAAGTATAAATCTCGAAACAAATTACTCAATTTAATTCTAATTTGGGAACAAAAAAAATCGAATAGAATCTGTTAAATGGCGGGAATAAATCTCGAAACAGATTATACAATTTAATTCTAATTTGGAAACCAAATTAAAATCGAATAAAATATGTTAAACGATGGGAATAAATCCCAAAATAGATTATATTTAATTTTAATTTCTCATTTGACAACAAAATCAAGAATGGAATAAAATCTGTTGAACAACGCGAATAAATCCCGAAACAGATTTTATTTAATTTTAATACTCGTTTTGGGAACAAAATCAAAAATGGAATAAAGTCTGTTGAACGGCAGGAATAAATCTTGAAACAGATTTTGTTTGATTTTAATACTCGTTTTAGAAATAAAATAAAAAAATGGAATAAAACCCGTTGAACAGTGGGAATAAATCCTAAAACAGATTTTATTTCTTTTTAATTTGGAAAAAAAATTGAATAAAATCTGTTAAACGCCAGGAATAAATCCCGAAACAAATTTTATTTAATTTTAATATTTGTTTGGAAATAAAAATAAAATAAAGAATAAAATTTGTTGAACGGTGGGAAAAAATCCCGAAAGAGATTTTATTTAATTTAAAATTTTATTTTCAAATAAAAATATTTTTTTCTTTCCTTTTCTCCTTGGTGTCTCGTTTGTCTCGTATTAGATAATTGCAAAAAATAATAGGCTATCTTAAGATTGTTGGACAAAACACGATAGGAAACAAAAATATATAAATATAAATAAAAATATTTATATATATAATAAAATAAATTGAATAGTTTATATTTAAATTACCGGATATGAAAAACCAATAAATAACATAAAAAAAAAAGTAGAAATCACAAAGAGAAACGAGTTTTACTAGATTTTGAGGCATGTTTTACACAGTTTTCTTAAGACAGATTTGGCAGCTCCTACAGTACTTGGAGAAACATTGATCGAATGTCTCCCAGGATACAACAACAAGATGATCAAAGCAGTAGCACCGTTGCAGTGATCAACGAACAAACGATGTCTTTTTCTATCACCGAACATTGAAAAATGTGGAGAAGAAAATAGAAGAATTTTGGAGAGAAAATAATCTCGATGTGAGAGAGTGATTAAGCTTGTAAAAATCCTTCAGAATTCAAATCCTTTTATAGGCATTTGGTATGGTAGAATTTTTGGAAACTTTCACAAAATCTGCCATTAAAGGAGCCAACAAATCAATTTAATTAAAATTTTAATCAAATTGATTGAAATTAAATAAAATAAGATAAATGTCCTTTTATAAACAAATTATGTCTAGCACATTTTGGGTCTGACTAGTCCGGGACATTTCGCGTCGCCCATGTCAATATTTTGATAACTTGTCCTGCATGTTATCAAGAAGAAAATTTCTATTTTTTTGTGTTAATACATGAAAAAAATTGCACAAAAATTACTAATTTTTTTTAAAAATTAGTTGCACAAAAATAAAAAATATTAACTTATGAAAAAAAATTAAAATGATTAAAATTTGTAAAAAAAAATATGTTTATTTATAATTTAAAAAATTAATTATTTTAAGTAATCTAATTAAAATTAAATTAAGATGGAGAAGATATTAAATATGGATGGGTGTATAATAATATTTTATTATTTTAAAATTTAACGACATGACACTATTTTATTGGTGCTTAAACCTATACTTTTTTAATATCATCATAATATAATTTATTCCAAAAAGAAAATATACCAAAAAAATAAAGTTAGAAACCAAACATGGCACTTCGAAAATGCAAGAGTAAATGTTGGGCTATTTATGGGAGGGTGGAATGAAGAAGAAAATGATAATTTAATTGATTTAAATTAAAAACTGTATGTTTATTAAAAGTTTTGGTTTAAAATCGTTACTTTTCAACTTCAATGAGAGGTCTTAGGAATTTATTCTAGTTAGGAGTAGGTTGGAAATAATTTTAATGAACCTGGCTACATTAGAGCTTGAATGCACCATATATACCACCCCCTACACAACAAAGCAGCTCAGCTTCATTCTAGTAATAAGCTCCCCTTCCAAAGCTATTAGCAGCTACCCATCGAAACCCAAAGCATGGCTTCTGAACCAGGAATTCTCACTGACTGGCCATGGAAGCCTCTTGGAAGCTTTAAGGTAAGATGGTCTCTTTCCTTTTTTATATATTAATTTTCTCCCATATCGAGTCAATTCTCTGATGCATTTTCATTCATCTATGTTGTGTTGTTGGATGGGTATTTACAGTACATAATCCTGGCTCCTTGGATCACAGAGAGCATATACTCGATTATAGTTGGGGATGAAAAGGGGTGGGATGTTTTCAACCTTACGATACTCCCACTCATGTTATGGAGAATGTTGCACAGCCAGCTTTGGATTAGCCTTTCTCGTTATCGAACTGCCAAAGGCACCAACAGGATTGTGGACAAGGGTATCGAATTTGACCAAGTTGACAGGGAAAGGAACTGGTAATTGATATGCCCAAGTAACAAATAAAGCTAAATTTTTGTTTCCGAGAATTGATTAATTTTTAAAGTGGGTATACTTGTTTGGATTGGGGATGAACCATGAACATTGCAGGGATGATCAAATATTGTTCAATGCAATCATTTTTTACTTGGGCAACAAATACTTTCCAGGAGGTTCACACATACCCATATGGAGAACGGATGGTGTGATTATAATCATGCTGCTCCATGCCGGTCCAGTGGAGTTCCTTTACTACTGGTTTCATAGAGCTCTGCACCGTCATTATCTTTACTCTCGCTACCATTCTCATCATCATTCCTCCATTGTCACTGAGCCTAGTACTTGTAAGCAGCTTTGTCTGTGTTCCATCCACTTCTTAATTAATATTTTCCAAAACTGCTTCTCAAACTTAATGTTCAACATGATAGTGAAAAGCATAAATAGTAATGGTTTGTCTGTAGTGCTGTGCTGTGTTGCTATTTTTGGTTTCAGTGCTGCTGGATACCCTCATATTGGGACCATATCAACCCTTTTTACGTTCTGAGATGAGATCAAGTGTTGTATAAATATATAATATGAATATAGTAATTTGGTGGGGTGGGGGGGTGGCAATTATATATTTAGTAATAATTAGTATTTGATTATGTATAATATAGTTTTTGTTAAGAGAAAAGAAATAATTAAGAATGATAAGTGCGCGTTTTGCAGCTGTGGTACATCCATTTGCAGAACACATAGTATACTTTGCACTGTTCGCAATACCACTGTCGATAGTTGTGTTTACTGGAACTGGATCCATCATCGCCATTGCTGGCTACGTCACTTACATCGACTTGATGAACAACATGGGGCATTGCAACTTTGAGCTCATCCCCAACTGGGTCTTCTCCATTTTCCCTCCTCTCAAGTACATAATGTATACTCCATCGTACGTTCTCTCTCTCTCTCTCTCTCTCTCTCTCTCTCTCTCTCCCCTCATAATCAATTTCATTATCTACTATTTAACTCTTTTGGGATCATGAAAATTACAAGCACGTGACACGGCAAGTAAATTGTTTCTTCTTAAGGAGATGCATTAACAAAAAAATGCTTAATATATATTTTGCCCTAATTTATCAACTTATATTTAGTTTGTACCATTCTTTTTATTTAGTTGGTATCTAAATTTACTTTCTTTTATACAATATAATACCTTTGCACAAACATCATTAATTTATGTTGAAGTGGCACTTATAGCCAATCCGGCGGTGACATATAACAGCCTCCTAAAATATCATGTGTCAAACATAAATAAAATATAAAAATATATAAATTAATAAAAAAAGTCAAAAAAATTTAACATCAAGAATGGAGAATGAACCTCGAATCATTGTTGAAAAAAATTTATACCTTTTTTTATTAATAAATTAATAAATGTTGTCCAAATTCATTCTTATATGAAAAATATTTTTTATTTTTTATTAATTTATATCATTTTAAAGATTTTTTATTTATTTTTGATACATAACATTCTAATAAATTGTCATTTATTACCATCGGATTGATTATTAATGTCACGTCAATACAAATTAACAATGTTAGTCTGGAAATACCAATCTATTTAATAGAATACAAGTTCCAGCACAAACTAAGTCCAAAAAAAATTAGGTACCAAGTAGGCACAAAATAGACAAGCTTAGCGGGAAAAATATATATTAACCCAAAAAACCATATGTGGTATTAATGGCAATAAAAAAAAGTCTGGAAAAGGAAATGAGATTCTTTTAGTGGTCAAAATTTGCTATAGTCATTATATTATGTGTACCATAGGGATTTAGTCTCCAACTCAATTTTATTTATTTTTAATCTTTGTATATTTTGAATTTTAGGTTTTTAGTCCTCACTTAACATTACTGATTAAATTCATTAAGTTATATTCTATTATTTTTAAAACCTTGTGTGACAAATATATTACCATGTATGTAATGTCATATCACTTTATTATTTTCATATAATACTCACATAAAAACTACATCATTTTAGTTAATGAATTTATTGACTACCACTTGAGCCATGACTAAAAGTTTAAAATCGAAAAATATAGATACTAAAAATGATCAAATTGAATAATATAGATTAAATCTACAACCTACACATAGTACAAGATTAATAACCAAATTTCACCTAATAGGTTTAATTTAGACTTTATAATTAATACAATATTTTATATTTTTTATATTTTATATTTTATATTATACAATAATTTATTTACTTTTTAATTTTATTTCCGTATATCATATATTTTCTTTTTTTATTATTAACTTATGTTCCTATTTTTCCAAATCTTTCGTATAATTTTAAGTTAAAAATAATTATCACAATTAACTTCTACTATTAACCAAAAACATTAATTTCCACTATTATGGTTTTTACAGAGTTTGAATGATTTTTTTTATACTTAAAACACCTTTTAAAAATTGCAAAAAAAAAATCCATTTAACATTGAATTTAATTTAAAATATTTTAAAGAAAAAAATTTATGATAAACATGAAAGCTAAAAAAAATATAACATACATGAAAGCTAAAAAAAATATAACATACATATAAATTTATTAAAATCATTTTTTACAAAAGATTTTAAGTTTGGTTGATTTTAAGTTCGCTTCTCATGAATATGATTTTTTTCTCTCTTTTACTGACGAATTAAGAATCAAATTATTACAACACAAACGAATTAAGAATTGGAACAATACAATATAAAATTAACTAATTAGATTAACCCACACATATAATTGCACTCTCAAACTAAGGTTCAAAGAACCCACAACTTCCAAATTTCCCAGCTATACCAAGGCCTCACGAGAAATTATTACATAAAACAATTACATAACATCAACATAGCACTTTCATTTAAAAAAATGCCGCCTTAATTAAATCATGCTACATATTCACATTTATATAGGAAGTATATTATTTATTACACTATCATATGTGATAATTAAATAATACATGACGTAGCTGGATCATGCAAACCTCTTTTCTTAAATTGATAGCAAAACATATTTAATATAACAATTCTTAAATGTCTACGTATGATTTGACATACATAAAAATAATGTTAAATTTTTTGGCAGGTTTCACTCGTTGCACCACACACAGTTCAGGACCAACTATTCATTGTTTATGCCAATCTATGATTACATCTATGGCACAATGGACAAATCTTCGGATACCTTGTATGAAACTTCACTCCAAAGAAAAGAGGAAACACCCAACGTGGTGCATCTAATGCACCTAATCACACCTAAGTCAATCTATCATCTCCGCGTTGGATTTCCCTACTTGGCCTCTAAACCATACTCATCAGCTTGGTACTTGTGGTTGCTCTGGCCTGTTACATTGTGGTTCATGATGCTTACCAGGATTTATCGTCGCACTTTTGTTGTTGAAAGGAACCGATTCCATCAACTTAGATTACAGACATGGGCCATACCTAATTTCAGAGAACAGGTAAGGAAGCTTTATTAGTGCAGCTGTGAGTTGGTGCAACCAAATACTCAAAATGAATATATGCATACATGCATAGTCTTAGAAGTTAACAATGTTGCAATTAATTTTCAGTACCACTTGAAATGGCAAAAGGAATCCATCAATAACATGATTGAGGAAGCCGTATTAGAGGCTGAGGAAAAAGGTGCTAGTGTGTTGAGTCTAGGCCTCATGAATCAGGCAAGTTTTTTCCCCTCTTCCCACAAATTAATCACCATGCTTGCGGGAAAATTACATTAAAAATATTTTTTAAAGAAAAGGTAAAAATATATGATGGTAAAATGAACACTATGTAGGGTAAAGAGTTAAACAGATATGGTGAGGTGTATGTGAAGAAATATCCCCAGCTTAAAGTGAAATTAGTGGATGGGAGCAGCTTGGCAGTTGCAGTTCTTCTGAATAGCATACCAAAGGGAACAACCCAAGTACTTCTTGGAGGCAACTTAACTAAAGTTGCTTTTGCAGTCGCCTTTTCCCTATGCCAAAAGGGTATTCAGGTACCATCCCATCCCATTGCTTACTCATTAATTAGATAGCCACATAAATAAGCAGTGCCTAGCTTGCCAAATTCTCAACTGTCTAAATTTTTCTAAGGAAATTTGAAGCTCTAACTCCATATTGCAATGTTTTCGTAATCATTTTCCTCTTTTATGATATCATAATCTTTAATTTTAATTCATTGTAGGTCACTGTATTGCGTGAGGATGAATATGAGAAGCTTGATAAATCACTAGGCACCAAGTCTGAGGGTAAATTCGTTATCTCAAAGAGTTATAGCTCTTGCAAGGTAATTAAGTCTCATGCCTCAAACCTAGGCCTTTCCAAATAAAAACAGTTGAAATGGCTAGCAAGTGATGATGAATTATTGATATGTTGCAGGTATGGTTAGTGGGAGATGACTTGACCGAAGAAGAGCAAAGAAAGGCAGATAAAGGAACACTATTTATTCCCTTTTCGCAATTTCCACTGAAAAATTTGCGCAACGACTGCTTCTATCACACAACACCAGCAATGCAGACTCCGAAAGCCCTTGAGAATGTGGATTCTTGCGAGGTTGGCCTTGGAACTTACTCCATATGTCCCGTTATCTCTAAAATTAATTAAAAGTTTCAAAAGCTTTTGTTCTACTTTGTTAAAATATATGTACTAAAGAGTAACAACATGAATGCATGTAGCAGAATTGGTTGCCAAGGAGAGTGATGAGCGTATGGCGCATAGCTGGGATATTGCATGCTCTGGAAGGATGGGAGGAGCATGAATGTGGTTACACCATCTCTAACATTGACAAAGTTTGGGAAGCATGCCTCAAGCACGGATTTCAGCCTCTGACGGTCCCAACTCAATCAAAATCCTAGAACACATTTGGCAATTTATCTATCTACTTGGTGCTATATTTTCTATGTATAAGCAATTTACCTATATACTATTATCCTTATCTTGGACTCATCATGCGAGTCTCTAGCGAGTTATAGGTTCCTCTTAATGCCTCCATAGTTCGTATTATGAGATCTCAGAGTTAAAGCTCTTTATATATATCATCTATGAATTTCAAATTAACTACTAAATGAAACACCTAAATACCCTTTAAATATTTAAAATTAATAAAATTATGTTATCTAATTTTAGTTAAACTTAAATTAATTAATATTTCAAAATAGAAATTGACTTCAACATTAATAAATTTAATTATAAAATTTTATTTAAATTATTTAAATTTAAATTAATAATTTTTATCTATTTAAATATGTCATAAAATAAAATAATTCAATCTAATTAAAATATAATTTGTTAACTTACCATTAAAACATTAAGTTTTAAAGTTTTAAATTATTTTTATAAACTTTGTTGCAAGAAAGTTTTCTAACATAATTTATGGATAAAGTTATACTAAATTAATGTATGAAAGAATAATTATATAATTTTAAAATTTTATAAAAGTTATTAATATAAATTGTTATTGAAATGTGACCCAAATTCTTGTTAAAATAAAATACAAGTGGGAAGATAGGGGAATCTACGAGGGCAATGGCCGATAAATAAAATACAGGCTACACAAGTAAAATCCGTATAGAAGTCTACTACCTCTATTTGATGTTGATTAGAATAAGTTGTTTTAACCTTTCTGCATTACTCCTATTTGACTTTGACTGCAATATGATTTTACAAACCTATAAACAGACGAAGTGGTCTCTCCTTTGTATCATTTGAATTCGACATAGTAAATTTTCTTCTCCTCTACCCGTGGTTTTTTCCTGAAAAGGTTTCCACTAAAATCTATGTGTTTTATTTTTCATTTTTTTTCTTTGCGATACATTACCATTATCGACATTCTATTATCACATAAATAATAATATTTGTTTTCTTAGATGTAAATTAATGAACACAATTCAGTTTACTTACAATTTTTGCACTAAAAAAATAATTTCTAATTAGACAAATAAATGTGCTCTATAGTTTATACCTTTTAACCTAAACAAGTCGTCAGACATATATGCATAAGAGGCTTGTTTTGTAACGCCCTGAAATCTTCAATTTCGAATTTCATGTTGAATTGAGATAAATTCAATTAAATTTTTTGAATATTTTATTGTAATGATGCGGTTTTCAATGGTGCCAGAAAATTCGGTTTAGGACCAAGTTTATTGAATAGAATTAGTAGATAATTAAATTAGAATAATTACGTGTCAAATATGCATCGGAAAGGTCAAATGAGTGAATAAAATTGAACTGAACCGGTTAATAAAACTAGTATAAGGACTAAATTGATTAATGACTAAAGTGAAAGGAAAGAGATTTTTAAATTCATAAGTTCCTTAAATGGATATTAAACAAAGGTTAATTAACAATTAAACCATTTTAATTTCATGTTAGTGCTTAACTAAGTGGAGTGTCATCATTTTCCACTAAGTGAATATTAAGTTAATTTAATCATTTGATTAGTGACTTAATTAACTTAATTAACTTGTTAATTACCCCCCCCCCCCTCTCCCATATACATATATATGCTTTGATAGTGGGAGGGAGAAAAACATTAAGCTCATTCTTTCCCCCTTTTACCGTCCATTAAAGAAAGAAAAACAATTTTTTCCTTTCATTTCCTCCATTGTCGTAGCTTCAGTTTCAAGGATAGGTGAGCTTTTTCTTTAATTTTAAAAAAATTGTTGATTAATAATGTTAGATTTTAGAAGCCCGTATCATAAATCTATGAAATTAATAAGCTTTGAGTTAGGTTTTCAATGTTAGAAAATTTCGATTTTTGATTTAAATAGCTTGAATACATGCAAGAATTTAGTTAAGTGATGGAAAATATGTTAGAAATTTAATAGGAATTAAAGAATTTAGTTTGAATCAATTGATAAATACTCTATTGCTAAGGACTAAATCGTAAATGATAAAAACTACAAGGTTTAAGAATAAATAATGATTGTAAGAGGTCCCTATACTATATGTATTAAGTCGAATTTAAATTCGATTAGGCAAATTGTGAAAAACGAGTGTTTCAGATATTTGGGTATATAGGGACTAAATTGAATAAAATGATTTCATGTATATTATGTATTGATTTGTATTTGAATTGTGTGATTAATTTATTTTTTTATCAAAACTTATCACACATAGCTAAAGAGACGTCGAGATGTCGAAAAACAAAATGAAAGGCAAAATCATAGATGAATAGCTAATATGGTTTGTGTTCTCATAATTCGAGTTCATTAAATATCTAAACGTATTTGCTTGACTTGTTAAGTGATCAGAAATAGTAAACTATCAACATGATTATGGACATTAATAATGAAAGGTACATATAACCAGGGGCGAAGTCAGAACAATTTTTTAGGGGGCGAATGAAATTTTTATTTTTTATAGCCTATATCTTTATAATTTTTAAAAGATTAAATCAAATTTTTATAATTTTATGGGGCCAAAGTGCAACTTTGCCTTTACTAATTTAAAATTTTAAAAAAATTTGGCCTAAATAATAATTTTTCATTTTAGAAGTAGGGCCCTGCCAATTTCTTAGCTTCTGCACAGATATACCGACTAAGGTGATTTGTGATTGTTGATATGTGATTTGTATGCATAGATGCTTGTTTGATGATATATGGCCTTTATCATGTTAACGTTGTTGGATAGAGTTACGGGTATAGTTGGCATGCCATAGGGTCTATTTAATAGGTGGGAGTTTCAACACTTTACGTGTGTTATATTTATCGCCTTGTGCGTGTTACATTCAGCGCTATATGTGTGTTATAGTCACAGCCTCGTGCATGTTATATTAAGTGCTTTATGCATGTTGTGTTGGTGTGATTGGTGGGATTGGTGCTTTTTGCTTGACTAGCACTTCGGTGCGTATACTGGTGTACATTGGTGGATTGATCCATGTATCTGCCCTCTAATCCGAGTCAGTTTATAAGGGCCAAATAAATTAATTGAATGTGATTTGTAATAAGATACTTGAATTTGATAATAAGGGTTAAAAATGTAACACTGCTTATTATATATATGTGAAACTAAAATGAGATAAAAATGTTTATATGTTACATGATTTGATATGTTAAACTAGATGCAAATACCCTAAGAGTGCATCAAAAAATATATCGAGTAGTTAAGCAAAGCGTAGATGTGAATCAGTTGAAATGATAAACAAATTATTTGTATATACGAATTCTTGATGTTAATGTAGTTAACTCGAGTTATCTTGTTACTTATTTCTATTTTATTTTGTTATGTTTATATTTGAATTCGAATTATGTTAGCACCACTCGAGTATACTTTACTCGATTATACGCATTTGTTTGTTTCGTACGTACAGTTTGGATAAAAGCTATAAAGGTTTCATGTCAAGCATCCAATTCTTAGGCTCATCTCGAACCCATTATGAACCTATTTTGCATGTATATATATATATATATATATATATATATATATATATATATATATATATATATATATATATATGTTTTAAAAGTCATATGGCATGTACCTAGATTGGTTGAGTTGTTGCCTAAGTTAGTTATGACACTTTTGGTAAGTGACCTATAATGTTATTTTGGTTGAATTTTATCTCTTGATAACTAGTTAATTATGCTTGATTTTGTAAGTTTAAATGTGCAAATTGGTTAGTTTAGTAATGATGTATTGAAGGTTATGATTTGATAATGTTTGAACAATGTTTTAGATAGGTTAATTGGATGAATATGTTTTGTGGTAAGTTTTAAGTATGATTAGGTAACCCTAAACCATTTGGTCACTAAGTCTCAAGATGGAAAAAGCATGCCTCAAGATCATTAGAACAAATTTCATCAAAATTTTGCATTCAAATGCATGAGGTTTCAAGACATATATGTATAGCCTTGAGACAATTGATCTTAGGTCTCAAGACAAGTGGTCTCTATCTTAATAGAGAGTTACGTCGAAGCTGAATAGATATTGCCCTGCTCTAGGTCTCTAGACAAAACCCCCTTATCTCGATACATCCAAACATCAAAGCAAAAATAAGAAAATAGGGAATGTTGATCTCGAGACCTAGTCTCGAGACATAAAGGACCTTGCCTCGAGATGCACTCTTTTGTGTCTCGAGACAAGTAAACATCGAAGCTAAAATTTTCAAAATAATTTTTGACTTGTCTCGAGACATAACCTGGAATTTTGACAAGTGAGTTTGGATTCGTGTCCTAACTCCGATTTTGACTTAACATGACCTCGCAATAAGATGAAATAAGATCTTAAACCTTATAAATGCATATGAATGATTTTGTTAAATGATTTATTTGTTATGTTATTGGTAAATGTGAATTAAATATGGTGAAATTATATTGAAATAGTCTAAGTTACTTTGACAACGTAATGTGATGTTACATACTCGAATCTGACGACCGGGTTGGGTGTGATTTGTCACATTTATAGATCATGGACTTATAATATTAGTAAGATAAAATATTTCAGAAATTTCAAATGAAAGAATAAAATTTAGATTTTTAGTTTTTTTTTTTATAGATCATGGACTTATTTGAATTTTGTTGAATTTTAAGATTAAATTGAATTTTGATTTTATTTTTATAAATTAAATTGATTTTTGAATTTTTAATGGGGCACTAATTTTGTAACTAACTTCTTCTGCTTGTTTTTGAAAATTAGTATGAATAGTGTGTGTTGCGTTGATATGTATTCGTATTATTATTTAGTTTAATTATATAGGATTTTTATTAGACTTTTTATATTAAGATAATACAGCTTCACTGAGATCTGGTAAACTATGATGATAATTATTTTAAATAGAAGTTGTTCTTATTTTGATTATGCTGTCTGTGCATTTCTTAATTTAGTCACTTTAAATAGAAGTCGCTTCTATTTTGGTCAACTTATCATTTTAACGTTGAAGCGATAAAATTAAAGAAAAAATGAAAATAAGAAAAATTTAAAGTGGTTAACGAAATTGTTTACCTTAAAATAATTAGAAATAGAATATAAGTATAGCCACCAAAGATCATGAGTTAATTGCCATCCATATTAAGTTGTTTTCTATCCATATTGCCATCCAAAATAACTGCCACTTGGAACTTTAATTGGCCTTCAACAGTAACCTCAATTTTCTTTAATGTGCTACCACATGTTGCTACATTTATATATTCTTTTTTTACAAACTTCAATTGTGATTTAATTTTTTTTTAATTTCGAGTTAATTGAATATAATTTTTTGGTTTTTTTAGTTAATTTAAATAGTTAATTCAATTTTAAGGTTCGAGTGAAGAGATGTATGAAATAAGCTAAACCTTTAGAAATTGATAAGAGAAAACTGAATTGATGAATACTCAGATTTATTATTTCTTTGAATGAATCTTGAATCTTTTCCATCTCTGTACATAGTATTTATACTAATCCTCTCTAACAGCTGGAGCTAACAAATACTTAACTAACTAACAGAATTGCTAACTCTACTAACTCTATCATGCATCCATCTTCCCAATTGGTAAGACCTGAAGTTGTTGTCGAAAATGAGAAAACAAAGTAACGGACAGTGGCTTAGTGAAAACATCAGCCACTTGATCACAAGCAGGGACCTCCCTAATTTGTAATGACCCATCGGTAACTTTCTCACGAACAAAGAAAAGATCAAGTTCCACATGTTTGAACTTGGAATGTAGTACGGGATTAGCTGCTGCGGCCACCGCACTAGAACTATCACACCAAATGTTCGGGATATCATCAGACTGAAACTGTAGTTCACGAAGTAACGACATTAACCAAGTAACTTCACTCGTAGCTGCAGCAAGACTTCTATATTCTGCTTCAGCTGTGGATCGAGACATAACTTGCTGTTTTTGGAGCTCCACGTCACAGGTGTATTGCCATAGTACACACAATATCCCGACGTAGAACGTATATCGTCAAATTCAAGCCCCCAATTGGCATCAGCATACCCGACCAACGATAACCAATCAGACGGATGAACAACTAAGCCAAAATCAAGCGTACCATACAAATATCGCAGAATGCGTTTGAAGGCCACTATGTGGTAGGGTTGTGTATGAACTGGCAAACCCGATTTACAGCATAAGCAATATCCGGTCTGGTCAGAACAACATACGGAAGTGCACCAGCAAGGCTTCTGTACTCAGTAGGGTCCTCCAAGCAGTCTCCATCACTTTTGGACATGTAGGAAGAACTAATCATCACAGTAGGAACACTTTTTGCCGTAGACATAGAACAACATGCAAGAATCTCACGAACATATTTCTTCTGACAAAGATGTAGACATCCTGAAATGCGAGTCACTTCTATGCCAAGAAAATAGTGCAGATCTCCCATATCTTTGAGCGAGAATTTGTCATGCAACAACTTAACAAACCAGTCGATAGATGCGGATAAATTGCCAGTAATAACAATATCATCGACATATACGAGTACAAAAAGAGTTGAGTCAGATTTTACCCAAACAAACAGAGAAGCATCAGCTTTGGAAGCAACAAAACCGATCGATAGGAGAAACTGTTTTAGTTTCTCAAACCAGGCTTGAGGAGCTTGCCGGAGACCATATAGAGCTTTCTTCAGTCGACAGACAAAGGGTTTGCCCGTGGCATCAAACTGCTCATACCTCGGAGGTTGATGCATGAAAACAACTGTATCAAGATCCCCATTTAAAAAGGCATTGTTCACATCAACTTGCCGTAGAGACCATCCTCTGGAAGCAGCAATAGACAGAACAATACAAATAGTCACAAGTTTGACCACTGGACTGAAAGTTTCCTTAAAATCACATCCAGGAACTTGTGAACAACCTTTCGCAACTAACCGAGCTTTTCGTCGGATAACAGATCCATCCAGATTTTTCTTTACCTTGAAAAGCCATTTGCACCTGATTACTTTACAATTAGCAGGTCGAGGAACAAGGTCGCATGTAGAATTGCGTATCAAGGCATCAAACTCAGCTTGAGCTGCCTCACGCCACTCAGGACTAGAAAAAGCCTCCTTAATCGAATCTGGCTCAAAAGCTTCAACTATCAACGCTTTAGGCTTAAACACTCCAGCCTTTGATCGAGTTACCATTGGATGACTATTAAGCACCGGTACATGAATTGTGTTTTGATCGGAAGAGAGCTCTCAAACATTATTGGAACAATTCCTACCATGGTCACTGAGCATAGGAGAATTTTGAGGTTCACGATCAGACCCAGCCCCTAACTGCTGTGGTTCGCGATCAGACCCAACCCCTGACTGGGCTGTGTCAGGAGTAGAATAGTTGGGACAGGTTACTGGTGGATATGACGAAGAAGATGGTTGAGCAGACGGGGGTTCTGAAGGTTGAGATGACAGGTTTCCAAGTAGAGGAACAAATGTAAATACATACTGCTCCTGATCCATTGAACTTCCCGCAGATGTAGACTCAGAGGATAAAAACCTATTTTCATCAAACACAACATGACGGGAGATAACAACCTTGCCTGTTGGAAGGAGACACTGGTACCCTTGTGTTGAGCACTATATCCCAAAAATATAGACGGTTGAGAATGAAATTCTAGCTTATGATTCATAAACGGTCGTAGATAAGGATAGCAACAGCAACTGAAAACCCTCAGATGATCGTATGTAGGTGCACATCCGTAGAGAGCCTGACATGGAGAAATTCCTTTTAACACAGGAATAGGCAGACGATTAATGAGATGAACCGCACAACTGAATGCATGGCCCCAGTGTTCCATTGGCAGATTCACCTGAGCCAAAAAGAGTAAGTCCCATCTCAACAATGTGGCGATGCTTACTTCAGCCACGCCGTTCTGTTCGGATGTATGAGGACATGTTATTCTATGAACAATTCCATGAGAGGCGAGAACTGATGAGAACGCACGATATTCACCTCCCCAATCACTCTGAAACTGTTTAATTTCCTTACCAAACTGAGTTTTAACAAGTTGCTGAAACTGAATAAAACACTGCACAGCCGGGGATTTTTACGAATAAGATAGATCCAAGTAAACCGAGTGCAAACATCAATAAAAGTCACATAATACCAAGAACTTCCACACGATACCGAAGTAGGGCCCCCAAAGATCAGATACAACCAGAGTAAAAGGAACAGTATATTCCGTTGTAGAAGCAGGAAATGGTAATTTGTGAGACTTGCCTTTTTGACAGACAGTACATATAGTATCATTACTGTATTTATTTAGCGATATGTGACACTTATCTAATACAGCCTTAACAACAGAAGTGGAGGGATGACCTAAACGTCTATGCCATAACAAAAAATCCTTACATTCAGCAGACTTATTTTGAGTATCGGTAGAAGCAGCGGCTTCGGCAATCTGAGTAGAGAGAACTGGAACTGGAAAATGATATAGTCCATCACGAATGTGGCCCGTTAGCAAAGTTCTCCAGGTCGGTATGTCCTTTATAAGACAGTAGGTCGGGTGAAACTAAAAAAAAATATCATTATCATGAGCAAATTGAGAAACCGATAAAAGGTTCTTCCTGATACTTGGAACACAGAAAACATTAGATAACCGTAACAACTTAGTCTGGGTCGGTAAAAAAACTATCACCTACTGACTTAATCAAAGCGGGAGCGCCATTACCCATTAAAAGAGTAGAGGTACCTGAATAAGGAGTAGCATGATGCAGAGCAGACGGATCCCGACACACATGGTTACTCGCTCCCGAGTCAGGGTACCAAGATGTAGTGCCAACCGGTATGGAAATATACGAGCCATCATTGCCACCGGTGGGTTCAAATTGAGAGGTATTAGCCTGAGACCCTGAACAATCAGAATAATTCGAGGCATGAAAACCGTCTACCCGAGGCATCCCAATGCAAGGATCAGACCCTGTATAAACTTGAGCTTTAGGTTTAGTTGACCACGAAACCGGCCCAACCTGAACATTATTAAAAGCAGGCATGTGAGGAGCTGAAGGTATCGGAGGTCTGGCATTAGAAGGTCTACTAGCTGAAGGCCTAGGATTTGGAGGCCCATGGAAATAAAAACCCCCATCATTTTGGGGCCCAAAATTTGGGCTATGTGCATATGGTCTAGGAGCATTCGGCCTAGGTAACTGCATGTGCCCATGTGAATAACAGCCTTGTGGTCCACCATGTTGAAAATTTGAACCTTGTGGCCCACCATGTTGAAAACCACCACGTTGAAAAGTTGAATTGTCACCTTGTGGCCCACCATGTTGAATACCACCATGTTGAAAATTAGAATTGCTAGACAACCCATAATGGTCGGTCCCACATGCATCATAATAACCAGGCATTAAACAATACTGACCATCATCAAAGCCACGTTGACCATAAGAATACCTAGCAGTTTTTGAAGGCATTCCCCATTCATTTTGCACCGAACCAGTAGAATAGAAATTACCATTGGGCGACGACGGCACATAAGGCGACGGTGTAGATCCAGACGGCGGCGTCTCCACGCTTCGACTGTAGCGATAGTAACATCACTGTGCATCGTGACCGAACCTGGAGCAAATCTGACACTGAAGACGTGAACAGAAAACTCACCCTTGTCCACGACCAAAAGTGTGACCGCCACGATCGGAGAAAGCTTCAACTCTGTGTGACGGTTCAGTCACCGATTCTCCTTCTACCAGATTCACATAGAGAATGTTAGGAACCGAATAGGTAAGACGGTTTTCGCACTCCAACAGACCATCGACCAATCCTCGAAACGAGAGAACACCGGTCAAAATAGAGGCAGAGGAGATGATCGATTCATACTCTGATGGAAGACCGGCAAGCAATATTTGCACCTTCTCCTCTTCTAAGATTCGTGAGCCAGATAATTCTAAAAGAGCAGATAAGTTTGAAATACGAGCCACATAAGAGGTAATCGAAAGAGTACCTTTCTTTAAGGAATACAACTCATGACGAATCCACGACTATTTTGCCCCGGTATCCACTGCAAACAAACTCGTCACCGTATTCCAGACATCACATGAGGTGTAGGCATCAATGAACGAAGGTAACATGGACGAGCTAATAGTCGACAGAAACCATGACGTCAGAAGTCAATCTTGTTGCGTATAAACGGAGGCCAAGGGATTAGGAACACGATCGCCATTAGAATTTTGTATAAACCGCGACGGTGGAGGAGCGGTGCCTTCTAGAAAACCAGTCAGATCGTAGCCATCCACAATCAGTTTGACTTGCTTGCGCCATTGAACATATGTTGCGTTGTCAAGCTTGACAACCTCATGCCGAGGAAAATTATTCACAACACGATCATCGTGAGAAGCAGCGGATCCAAGTTCGTTGGTGGTGTTAGCCATGACTCCCCAAGATCAGATGGCAAAAGATACCATGAAGAGAGGTATGAAATAAGCTAAACCTTTCGAAGTTGATAAGAGAAAACTGAATTGATGAATACTCAGATTTATTATTTCTTTGAATGAATCTTGAATCTTTTCCATCTCTGTACATAGTATTTATACTAATCCTCTCTAACAGCTGGAGCTAACAAATACTTAACTAACTAACAGAATTGCTAACTCTACTAACTCTATCATCGAGTTGAGTTAAACTGTACAATTAAAATAACTCAAATAGCATATTTTTCTAAATACCCTTTGGTCCTTGTCAATGTCGAAAATGGACAACTTTGTCTCTCAATAAAAATTTAAAAATTTAAAAATTCAAAATAATTTTAAAATTTTCAAAATATATATTGAAAAAACATAAATTTCATAATTATTAAAAAAATAATATAATAGATTATTCTCACTGAGCTAGGCTCTGTAGACGTACCGAAATAAAACTACATAAAAAAATCTTGTTGTCTCCTATTCGTCTTCATATTATCGCGATCTTTAAATGTTCAGTAATGACCGATTTTGGGCTTAGTCGGAACAGTGGTTTTGGGACCACAAATCCGACGAGGATAAATTTATTTTTTATTATATTTTTATGATCTACAATTTCACGGAATGATTTCGTGAAAATTTCGTTCGAAAATTTCGACGTTTGGGCACTCAATTTAGTCAAAAGTAATAAATTGTAAAAAGTGCAAAACTTGAGTTCTAGAAGCTAGAAATGTCAAAATGCTATGAAGTTTTAGATTGGAGGTTCTTAAATGGTAATTAGACCGTTGGTTAATTTTTTGGACAAAAATGAACATGAAATAGGTGAAATAGAATATTTTTAAGATAGGGGCATTTTGGTCATTTAGTAATTAAAATGAATTAAAAACAAAATTAAAAGCCAATTTTTGTCCATCTTCAACCCCATGGCCGAATTTCACAAAAGGGAACCATGGATAGGGTTTTTCAAGCTTCCAAGCTCCATAGTAAGTCAGTTCTAGCCCCGTTTTTAATGATTATTACGTTTTTGAAGTCGTTATCCCTCGATCTATCTATTTCTACCACTAATCTGAGATATGGTTAAAGTCTATGGTTTTGAACCATGATGAATATGTGTGTATTTTCGTGTTTAATGGTTGAAAATGCATGTTTATGGTTAGAGAACGACTTTTACTAAGTGATTTTCGGTGAAAATGCCTAAAAGGACTAATTTGTGAAAGTTATAAAATAAATGTATTTTAATGGAAATTGTGGGCTGTTATAGTTATGAAAATGGTTTGGCCAAGCTTGTATGTTAAAGAAATTGAATAAATTTCATTTTTCGAGCTTAAGGGAAAAAATATAAATATGTCAAACTTTAGGGGCAAAAACGTAATTTTTTCATAATATGATTTTTGGGTCACATTGAAGTGTTTTTCGTAAAATATGTTGTCGTTGAAATCCTTATTTCTACTTAATCACTTTGTGTTATTCAATGATGAGTCTAAAAACGGGTCGTTCATTTTCAAGCATGAACCATTGAAAAGCTATTCACTTTTAAAAACGTTATTAATTTTCAAAACGTCATTTATTGTAGAAGTTTTTAAACCGATTGCATATTTGAGGAACTTTTAATAAAACGTTTATCTTTCTGAAAACTCGCGGATTTTCCTACTGCTAGCAGTTATGAACCAAAACAACAATAAAATCCCAAATTAAAAATATAAATCCAAAGGCCCTTATTACAATAAAATAATCCAAAAATTAAGTTGAAATCATAAAATACTAAATCGAATTAGATAGGTCGTGTGGCCACCTCTGAGTCATCTGTTGCACTGATTCGTCTATGACTGGGAATTTTTTGTACAGTTAAAACAGATGGGTGAGTTTATGAAAACTCAGTGTGTAATCCCATAATAGCAAATAGACAGAAAACAAACACAGTCTAGGCCTAAGCCCTTTTTCAGTATCAGTGACAATTTCAGTTTGGACTTTGGCCCATCTCAGTACAAAACAATCATGTGCTTGGCCTTTGCCCATTACAGTAACATTAATCAGTGTAGTAACATATGAAACAGTATACAAGTCCTACCCATCCAGCCTCTACACCCATCTCCGTCCAACCCTACACTCTATGTGGGAATATAATCAACCCACCTATCCCTATACTCCAGAGAGTACCGAATGCGGCACTATACAGTGATATGCAGCGGGGCTACCAGTAATTTAGGCTTGAAGCCTTTCAATACACTTCCTCTGATCAATAACAACCCATCCCCATGCAATGCATCATGCAATCATGTCATGTCATATCATAGTATCGTATATATATTCAGTATAGTCTACATAGCATGCTAAATTATAGCTTTACATGTACATAAACATATATATATCACATAGGAGCATAATAGTCATTCAGTCAATTAGGGGTCTAAGTAAACTTACCGACCCAATAGTAGGTCCACAGTCGACTCGGGCGACCCGTGTAACCTTAGCAGTCAAACAGTGAAAATGGGCCCTCGAACCCTGCTGGCCCATGTGGGCTCACACGCTCGTGTGGCCCACAAAACCTAAAATGGCATTAGCCGTATGGATCACGCGACCTGACCCAAAAATCCCACACGCTTGTGTGGGGCCCACACGTCCGTGGAGCCCATACAGCCTATTTTTGCCCGGCCCATGAATCACACATGGCCTGCCTCGTCGTTCACACGCTTATGTCTGATCACACGGCCTACCACACGATCGGGCACACACCCGTATGGTGTCGACGGCCCTATTTTGTAGCTTTTCGCCGATTACTAATTACAGTGTTATGGTTACACACCTGTAACATTTTCGATGTCGAAACACTCCCTAAGCCTGGATACCTATTAAAGATCATTCAAACTGATTTAATAGTCTAATTCACAGGTTTCAAAAACCGTTAACAGTATTAGCTTGACCTACCGCTGATGAAAACCCTTCACTAACGCCGTTACAACGAGAACCACGAGCGGTCGAGAACCTTCATTTAACCAAAACAACGCCACTTAGTCACTAAAAGCTACGCTCAACCAAATGCACAAAAGGACCAAATACTAAACTCAGAAAACGTTACCTTCAAATGTACTAACAGGGTTTCGCACACTTCGCACGTCGATCAGAGCTCACCAGCCCTCTGAATAATTCCTATCACAAAAAAAAACCTCTCTTCACCGATATTCCAAAAAGAAAAGTCAGAGTTAACACCTACTGAAACTTACTAAACCAACGGAATCAGGATTTGAGCGCAAAAGAAAGAAGTGAGACGGCAAAAAAAGTGAAAAGAAGGGATGGGAAGAGGAAGAAGGTTTGGCCAAAGAGAGAACCAAAAGGTGTAGCCGAGATTCACCTAGCAAATTTCGGCAAAGGAAATGGACAAGATGATGAACGGCAGACTTGAGGGGAGGGGAAACTAGCATCAAAAAAATTGAGAAAAGTATGGGGAACCGAATTTTTCTTAAAAAGATGACAATAATCAAAATACAATCCCCTATTTTCCTCCTAAAATTTGGCCACCACAATCCCACACTCCTCAAACACTCCAATCGCCCATTAGCATCAGAATTCTACTGGCACACAAACACTTACGCGGCATCCAGCAAAATAAAACTACATCTCCAGGACATGAACTCAAGACCCCTAGCACTTTGCCACTTTACTTAACCACCAGACCAACAGGCCCATTCTTACATGTTTTTCCAGTATTTATTAATAAGCCTACTGACCTGAGATAGGGGTTTATTCATTTAAAAACAAAAATTTGCCCAAGCTAATGCTTGAACCCAAGACTTCTCAAACACTCCCAGAACACTTAACCACTGAAGCAGATATACAATTGTGTCACAAACATATGAAAATAAATAATAAAAATTTTTGGGGCGTTACAACTCTACCCCTTTAAAGAAAATTTCAACCTCGAAATTTTACCTGTTCAGAACAGATGAGGATATTGCTGTCGCATTGCATCTTTAGGCTCCCACGTGGCCTCCTTAGACTATGATTACGCCAAAGAACCTTAACCAGTGGGATGGACTTTCTTCTCAGAATTTTAACATCGCGGTCCCATATCTGGACTGGCTCCTCCTCAAAGTTCAGATCTGGCCTAACCTCAATTTCTTCAACAGGTACAATATGCGTGGGATCAGAGCGGTAGTGCCTCAATATCGAGACGTGGAATACATCATGAATCTGCTTCAACTCCGGATGTAGCTCCAACTGGTAGGCAACTGGTCCTACACGCCTCAGTATGCGATAAGGTCCAATGAATCTAGGGCTCAACTTGCCCTTACAACCAAATCTCAGTATCTTTTCCCACGGTGAGACTGTGAGAAACACGAAGTCCCTACAAAATACTCTATCTCTCGACACTTCAGATCTGCATACGACTTTTGTCTATCAGATACCTCCTTAAGTCAATCCTGAATCAACCTGACCTTAACCTAAGTATCAAAAACTAGTTCAGAGCCCAAAAGATGTCGCTTGCCCAACTCAGTCTAACACAAAAGAGTATGACACTTACGACCATATAGCACCTTGTAAGGTGCCATCTGTATGCCAGACTAGTAACTGTTGTTGTAAGCGAACTCTGCCAATGGTAAAAACTCCTCCCAACTGCCTCGGAAGTCAATTACATAACTCTTTAACATGTCCTCTAGTATCTAGATCACCCTCTAAGATTGTCTATCTATTTGAGGATGGAACGCAATACTGAAGTTGAACCTTGTACCCAGAGCTTCATGTAGCTTCTTCTAGAACTAAGACGTGAAGTGAGGATCCCTATTAGATATTATCATAATCGGTACCCCATGCAGTCTCACTATCTCAGACACATACAGTTTAGCTAGCTTTTGTAGAGAGTAGTCAGTACGAACCGGTATGAAATGGACGGACTTGGTCAATCAATCCACGATGACCCATACTGAATCCTTTTTAGTGGGTGTAAGGGGTAACCCACAAACGAAGTCCATAGTCACTCGCTTTCACTTCCAAAGCGAGATCTTAACTGGCTGCAATAAACTTGAGGGTAGCTGATGCTTAGCCTCAACCTGCTGGCATGTTATACATTTACTCACAAAATCGGTAACATCTTGCTTAAGCCTTGGCCACCAATATAGCTCATGAAGGTCTCGGTACACCTTGTTCCCGCTAGGATGCATAGCATAAGGGCTACTGTGCGCCTCTCGCAGTATAAACTGCCTCAACTCAGCATTTTTCGGTACACAAACTCTTTCACGAAAACATAAAACCTCTTCAATACTCAATCCAAAATCTGATGTATTACCACTCTCAATCTGTCGGAATCGAAGACCCAGTGACTCATCCTCTAACTGTTTACTCTTAATCTGCTCGATCCACATCGGTTTAACTTGGAGTTCAGCCAACAAACTACCATCATCAAATAAATTGAGATGAGCAAACATCGCTCTCAAATTAGTCACAGCCCTTCGGTTCAGTACCATATTGGCCTTACTAGGATGGTATTCATTCATACAGTCGTAATCCTTTAGCAGCTCAATCCATCTACGCTGCCTAAGGTTTAGCTCCTTCTAAGTGAGGAGATATTTAAGACTCTTGTGATCAGTGTAAATGATACATTTTTCACCATACAAGTAATGTCTCTAGATTTTTAGTGCGAAAACCACTACGGCTAACTCCAAGTCAAGTGTCGGATAATTCACCTCTTAAGTCTTAAGCTGTCGAGATGCGTACGCAACCACCTTACCTTCTTGCAACAACACACATCCTAAACCGACATGTGATGCATCACTGTGCACAGTAAACTCTTTTTCAAGCACTGGTTGTATCAAAACAAGAGCTTCAGCCAATACGGTCTTGAGCTTTTCAAAGCTCTTTTGCTGTGAATTATTCCAGTTAAACGACATACCCTTACGTAGTAGCTTAGTCAAGGGTGCTGTAATAACAGAAAAACCCTCTACAAATCGTCGATAGTACCCAGCTAGTCCCAGAAAACTGTGAATCTTTGATACAATCCTTGGCTGCTTCTAATCCAAGATAGCCTCAATCTTTCGAGGATCGACCCTAATCCCCTCAGCAAATACCACATGGCCCAGAAATGTTACTTTTTTTTAACCAAAACTCAACTTAATGAGCTTGGCGTATAGTTTTTTCTCTCTTAAAACTTGTAAAACCACTCGGAGATGTTCATCATGTTCATCATCAGTCTTCGAATACACCAGAATGTCATCAATAAAGACTACCACGAACCAATCCAGATAGGGATAGAACACTTAGTTCATCAGATCTATAAAGGCTGCTGGTGCATTCGTCAATCCAAACGGTATTACTAAGAACTTGTAATGCCCATAGCGAATCCTAAACGCAGTCTTGTGTACATCAGCCTCTTTAACTCTCAACTGATGGTACCCCAATCGGAGGTCAATTTTAGAGAAAATTGAAGTTCCTCGGAACTGATTGAACAGTTCATCTATCCTCAACAAGGGGTATTTATTCCTGATGCACATACACATGGATCCATCCTTCTTTTTTACGAACAGAACTGGTGCTCCCTACGGAGACACACTAGGGTGGATGAACCCACGATCCAATAACTCTTGGATTTGAGCTTTAAGCTCCACAAGCTCCTTCGGTGCCATTCTATAAAGGGCGATGGACACTGGAGCTGTACCAGGAAAGAGGTAAATCCCAAACTCAACTTCATGGTTTGGAGGTAACCCAGGTAGCTCTTCAGGGAAGATGTCCAGAAAGTCATTAACCGTTCTGATTTCTCTAACAGAAGAATCCCCGAAATCTGAAACAATAATGTAGGCCAGATACGCCTCACATCCCTTACGAACCAACTTTTACCCCTCAATGCAGAAATCACATTCAACAAGTAGTTTCGACGTTTCCCAATTACAACTACTTCGTTGTCCTCCTCCGTTCTCAATACCACCCATTTAGTGGTACAATCCAAGTTCACTCCGTGTTTAACTAGCCAATCTATACCCAGTATCAGATCGAATTCTCCAAAAAGGGATTTCCATTAGATCGGCCAGAAAAATAACTCATTGTACCTCTAAAGGGACATCTCTAAATAACTTATTAACCCAGACAGATTGCCCCAATGGACTTAATACCGTAATTTCACTCGGAGTACTCTCAATCAGAATCCCCAAGTTTTCAGTAACAGAGCAGGCAACATAGAAATAAAGGGATCCTATATCTATTAATGCAGTATAAGGTACATTAAAAACTAAGAACTTACTCGTAATGACATCCGATGCATCTCTCTCTTCTCGGTGACATGCAAGATATACGAGCCAGAGCCATTTGCTTCGGCTCGGTCGATTAACACCTCTGCGCAGTGCTCTCTACCCACGGCCCAACCCATTACCACCTCGAGCCTGACCGCAGCCTCTCAATGGCTGCCAGTAATTTAGGCTTGAAACTTTTCAGTACACTTCCTCCTATCAATAACAACCAATCCCTATGCAATGCATCATGCAATCATGTCATTGCATATAATAGGATCGTGTATGTATTCAGTATAATTTATATACCATGCTGAAATATAGCCTTACATGTACATATACACACACACATATATATATCACAAGCGCAAAATAATCACTCAGTCAATTAGGGGTCTAAGTAAACTTATCCACCCTACAATAGGTCCACAGTCAACTCGGGTGACCCGTGCAACCTTAGCAGTCAAACAGTGAAAATAGGCCCTCGAGCCCATGTTGTTGGCCCATGTGGGCCCACACGCCCGTGTGACCTACAATACCCAAAACGGCCTTAGCCGTGTGGATCACATGACCTGGCCCAATAATCCAACACGTTTGTGTGAGGCCCACACGCTCGTAGGGCTTACACGGTACAATTCGGCCCGGCGCATGAATCGCACATGGTTTGCCTTGTCGTTCACACACTCGTGTTCGATCACACAACCGCCGCCCGTGTGATGTCGACAGCCCCATTTTTTGGCTTTTTTGCTGATTACCGATTACAGTGTTATGGTTACACACCTGTAACGTTTTCGATGTCGAAACATTCCCTAAGCCTGGATACCTATCAAAGATCATTCAAACTTATTTAGTAGTCTAATTCACAGGTTTCAACAATCGTTAACAGTATTAGCTTGACTTACCGCGATGAAAACCCTTCACTAACGCCATTACAACGAGAACCACTAGCGCTCGAGAACCTTCATTTAGCCAAAACAACACCACTTAATCACTAAAAGCTACGCTCAACCAAACGCACAAAAAGACCAAATACTAAATTTAGAAAATGTTACCTTCAAATGTACTAACGAGGTTTCGCACACTTCTCACGTCAATCAGAGCTCACCAGCCCTCTGAATAATTCCTACCACCAAAAAAAACCTCTCTTAACCGATATTCCAAAAGGAAAAGTCAAAGTTAACACCTATCGAAGCTTACTGAACCAACGGAATCAAGAGTTGAGAGCAAAAGAAAAAAGAGAGTCGACAAAAAAAGTGAAAATGAGGGATGGGAAGAGGAAGCAGGTTTGGCCAAAGAGAGAACCAAAAGGTGTAGCCGAGATTCACCTAGCAAATTTCGGCAAAAGAAATAGACAAGATGATGAACGGTAGACTTGAAGGGAGGGGAAACTAACATAAAAAAAAACTGAGAAAAGTATGGGGAACCAAATTTTTCTTAAAAAGATGACAATAATCAAAATACAATCCCCTATTTTCCTCCTAAAATTCGGCTACCACAATCCCACACTCCTCAAACACTCCAACCGCCCACTAGCATCAGAATTCTACTGGCACACAAACACTTACGCGGCATCCAGTAAAATAAAACACTCCCCTGCATCGTCAGGACTCGAACTCAAGACCCCCAGCACTTTGCCACTCTCCTTAACCACCAGACCAACAGGCTCATTCTGACATGTTTTTCCAGTAATTATTAATAAGCCTACTGACCTGAGATAGGGGTTTATTCATTTAAAAACAAAAATTTGCCCAAGCTAATGCTTGAACCTAAGACTTCTCAGACACTCCAAAACAGTTAACCACTGAAGCAGATACACAATTGTGTCACAAACATATGAAAATAAATATTAAGAATTTTTAAGGCGTTACAATAGATCAAGAAAAATGAAATTCGGGCCTAGAACGAGGGAAAAATAATGTATTTGACGGTTAGGTCATTTTCACTATTTTTAGTATGGAGGTAAGCTTATATGTAAATAATACAATGTTGTGATTATTTATTTAATGTTTTGATATTGTATGAATTGTATATTTGGTTCTGTGAATATACAATAGAGAGAGAATAGGATACGAGTGACATTTCTCTAGGACCCCATGTGATATATGTGTTTATGTGATCCGGGTGCTGGTCATGTACGTCCTACCGGTGGCTAGGTAGTCCGGTATGTGTTGCGAATACCTGACAGCTCCGTGTAGCTACATCTTGACTGACAGCTTGTGTAAGCAGGCCCATGATTATCTCGAGAACGATCATTTATGTGTTACGAGATATGAGGTAGCTTTAGCTACATATGTGGCACTTATGTGCAAAGACTTTCCGTGTATCCGATTAGTATTCCAAGTGGTTCAACGGATAATTCAAAGATTATGTCAAAGATGTGAAAAGATATTATTATGTTATGAGTTCGTATAGGTATGTACGTAAAGTTTATAAGCATTGGCTTCATGATATTATGAGTTCATGATCACTATGAAAGCGACCTTAAGTTAATCTTGTGAGTAATTATTTATGTTGATGATGTGTAAATTCAGTTGAGAATCATGTGTTAGGCTTTTGAGCCATATCAAATTGAGAGATAAGATGTTTAGTTCACTTGATTTGTGATTCATTGGATATGTGTGAAAAATGAAAGATTTACATAATTGCCAATTAAAATGGTTATGAAAGTTTTTGAAGTTAAGAGTTTAAATTATTGAAAGTGTTAAGCTTTGGGCTTGAAAATATGAATACACATAATTAATGTGCATGTTACTATGAGGCTTAAAATGATTTGTTAACGATTATTATGGTATGTTATATTGGAGAGATTACGATCATTTGGCAAATGTTAAGATGTATTAAATTATGCTTATAAAATGAAGGGGGTAAGCATTGTGATTGAGTAAGTTATGCCTATAAAGATTTAAAGACGTTTATGTTGTGTTATGTTATGTTTGTTGTATGACAAATGTATGATTATCGTTGCTTATTATTTGCATACGAACTTACTAAGCTTTGTAGCTTACTCCCCTTCCTTTCCTATATCTTATAGGGTTGTATGCTAGCTCGAGTTGGAGATTGTTGGAGATGCTATCACACTATCAAGCTATCATGTTGGGTAAATGAACTCAAGCTTTTGAGTCTATGGCATGTATAGGGACTTAGTCATTTTGTGTATGTGTCATTATGATATGGCCAAATGTATTGGCTTGTAATGTATGGCCAAAGTTTACTAATAACTTCATTCATTTTCCCTTCAAACTTAATACCAAATTTTTATAGTATACTCTTTACCATTTCACTTAGACTAAGTTCAAAACATTACAAACCATCCATACTTTGTAATCAGAATCATATGACCCATGTAAATAACCTAGGTACATGCCACATTTACCAAAAGGAAAAGTACATTACCGAAGTTGTCTTTGAAGTCGATTGATCGATCTTGTGAACGGGACCTTTGACTTCTACTTGACTGCTCATGAAAATAATGCAAATGCGAGTATGTCTATACTCAGTGGTATTACCATAATTCAAATTATATAACATTAATAAATTATAACATCAACTTGTAATTTAGAAAATCATAAGAACAAATTTTACAATCAATTTAATATCTCATTTATAATAGTCTATCAAGAGATATCATATATCAACAATTTGCATTTTTGATCAATTCATGAACCTTAAGTTCATGCTTTCAAATCTCATATCTCATTCTCACTTCACATTTCGATTCATAGTTTCACTATCTCATTTCTTCCATCAACTCATTCAAATCAAAATTTATTCATTTTCTTTTTCATTTAATTACCCTTATTAACAAGACTCGGACTTTCACGGATACAGGGATTCCAACCAAACACACCAGAATAAATAATCCTCCCAAACACACCAGAAAGGCATTAAATGCCTCTTTGGATAATTCAAAGGAATAAAGTAACATCAGTATCTCCTCGACCAAGCCGAAAAGTCCCCTAAACTCTTCCAAATCTTATGGCATGCCAACTATATCCGACTCAGCCCGACTAGTTAATAGGGTATTCATATCATTTCTCAATTCAATCTCATTTCAATTCAAAACACACATTTCAATTTAATCACAATTCAATTTAATACATTTTCCACTTTCTAATCAATAAACAATTTAAATACTCAAACATATTCATGCTTTATTTCAAGTTCATTCATGTCAATAGTAATACTTACCTTATAATTTACTTACCATACATAGGAACTTAAATATAACATTAACTAAATAGTAGTTTGAATTATAGTAATACAAACCCGAAATTCGCGATTACTCCTAGATGATCTTCTCTTTTCCTTTCTGTGCTGATGCCTCGAGTTTTTTATCAGCTACAAAAAATTAAAATAATTTTTTTCACTATTAATACAACACCAATCTATATTAAATAATTCAATTTCTATCTTAATTTCAATTTGGTCCTAACTAAACTCATTTACTTTTCTAACTCAATTCACACTTCATTTCTACTTAATCTCTTGCCATATTCAACTTGACTATCCAATGTTCATATTAAAAACCCTAAATTCAAATTTCTTTCTATTTAATCCCTCTAACACAAAACTTATAGCTTCTTTTACAATTTAATCCCTTTATCAATTCTAACTAGAAATTCTATCAATTAAACCCCTAATTCATCATTTTATTCAGCATGAATTATGTTCAAAAACCTAAAAACTTCCAAAACTTCAACTTAATTTCAACAAAACTTTGTTCTAAAGCTTCTAAAGCATCAAAATTAAAAGAAAATGACTTAATTGACTTACCAAAATAAGCTTTAAGCATCAAAATCCTAATTTTTCCTTTTTCTTTTCTATCTCCCTTTTCGTTTGAGCTTTCTATTTCTTTTATGCTTTGTTTCTTTTTAACCTTTGTTTTATTTACTTTCTTTATATTATATATGTTTATTAACTTAATAATAATATAATATATAATTATAACAGATATCTATTACTTAAATAATAAGTAAATTAAATACATATATTACAAATGTACATATTTTAATTAACACACTTGTATTTTATCATCACCTTACACTTGTCTTTATTTATTTTATTTCATAATATAATAATAATTAATAAATATCTTTTACTTATTATTTAAGAAAATATACAAATATATTACAAGTATATTTTCATGTATTTTACGCATGTTTATTATTATTACCATACATTTGTCACTATTTTAATTTATTTAATAATAATAATAATTTAATATAAAATCATAATAAAATAATTAATTATTATTATATAATATTTGCCGTTCACCTAATGAAATAGGCATAATTGCCTATTTAATCCCCTTTATTTTATTTTAATCTATAATTAAACTTTTACCCTTTATTCAATTTAGTTTTTTTTACTAATTACTCTAAATTAAGCTAAATTCACTTAATAAAAACCTAATTAGACACACCACTAGACTCATAAATATTTCTAATAATATTTACTAATTCGGTTTACTAAATTGGAGGCCCGATATTGCACTTTTTCGATACCCGTAAATTTTGAGTCATTACAATAAATTCAACATTATTTACCAAAATAGTACATTTTCTACTGTAAAAAATGATGTCACCTATCTCACAAGTACTTCTAACTCCAAAACTACTCCATCATTATTCAATAACTGTAAAATTTTAAAATATATATTTAAAAAGGGTGTTGCACTTTTGACATACAATACCTTGTTAATTTGACAAAAAATGAAAACAAAAATACAAAAAATAAAACTAAAGGAAAAAATGGGTAGCGGGATGTTGTATGTCAAGTAGGTGACACCCCTCTAACAAATATTATTTTTGGTTAAATCAATTGGGTGTCACATGTTACATAGGTAACACCCATTAAAAAAAAGTAAATTACATTGTTTATCATTAAATTTTATTTAAAATTATATTTCAATCATTCAATTTTTAAAAGTTACATAATAGTCATTAATATTATTAAATTGTTATATTTTTGTCTCTTAGTTATTAACTTTCATTAAAAAAAATGAATATTGCACCTTAATTCAAAGGGTTAATAGTTAATTTGGTTTTTGAGCTAAAGTTAAAAATTCATTTTAATATTTTTAAAAATTTTCTTAACAATAATTGTAACAAAAATTTAAAAACTTGAAAATTAAAAAAATCATTCTGATATAGGCTATTGATGGTAAAAAATTTTATGATTCTCAATAATGAAAGCAATATTGCAAGCCTCGATTTTATTTCTTAAATACTCGAGCAGCAACAATTGTTCTAATAGTAAAATCTAAATCTTGTATTAAGATGTATTTTGCCAGGGCTTTTAGGGCTTTGAGGAAAAAAAATAAAACAAAACAAAATTTGCAAAATAATTTCTGAGTAAAACAACAATAAGTTGTTGATGTGATTGAAGGTGTTCATCAACGGTAGAAAACAAATGGAATTTAGTTTAAAATTTTTAATTTTTTTTATATAATTAAAATTTGCAAGAAATGTTAGTTTAATTTTTTTTAAAGATTTTTAATTTTTTTTTACAATTAATGTTAAAAAAAGTTCAAAAATATCAAAATAATTTTTTAAATTATAGCTCAGGGATCAAATTAGCAAGGTGCAATGATACTTTTTTACAAAAGTAAAATATCGAATGTCAAAAATATAAAATTTGATAATATTAATAATTATTATGTAATTCTTAAAAATTAAATGATTGTAATATAATTTACCTTTTAAAAAAATTTCAAATTCCGAGGTATATGATTTTTGGATTGATTTCGCACGCTAAATAGACGACACAAGTGGATATTATAGAAAACTCATTGTTTTAGTAAATAATTTTGAAAAATAATTTCTATTTGAATATTATTTTGATAAAAATCCCAACGTCATCGTTACTCGTCGGAATAATATCTCGACTAGCCTATATAATAAATGGGATGGGATGGGATGGAGATTCCTCTTCATATCCCATTTGTTTTGGGCCCGTGATGGTTGACATAGCCGAATTGAATGCTAAGGCCGATTCATATTGGTCCAAAAGACCCCTTTTATATGGGCTACAATGTTCCTCCATAGTTTATATTGGACCTCCATCTAGCTCGTTGCGTAGGGCCTTCATGACTGTTGGAATCTATTTTTGTTGAGTAAAGAGTTTTCAGGCCTGTAAGACGACGTGCGTGCAATGCAGATATAAATATGGAGGAAATTTAATTAAAAATTAGAAGAAAAGGAAAAGAGAAAAGGACGTCAGCAGACAGGTTGAACAGTGCAGAGAGAGTGACATCCAATCTAGAACCTAGACAATATTGAATTGAATACAAGATTTAAAGAATAGACACCCCACACCCACCACTTGAATATACTGAATTGCCAATTTGCCTTTGCGCTGCACTCATATGATATCATATTGTATGAGATAGAAAGACGTGACATAAACAAACAAACAAACATGGGTTTCACCATACCATTCTTATACAAATTATACAGGGTAAAAGTAGGATGGAATTCCTCTATTAGAATTCAATTTATAATTTTGTTTTACTTACCCTTTATATATTAGATTAAAAAGGATGTTAAAAATTTTATCTATGTATACGGTTAAAAATTAACGTGGATGATAAAATAACTAAACAGTGACATGTGACGTGTCACGTATACCTCATGCTAACATACAGAGACCAATTTTTAATAGCAGAAATATATGAAATTCTTAACAAAAAGACTAATTTTCTTTTCGATCTAACATACAAAGACTAATTTGTTCATTTTTTAAGTAAATGAGATAAAATATAATTTGACTCCTAATACAAAAGCATTCATAGTACTTTTACCAATTATGCAAATATAGAGAGAGATAAAGATACGCAGGCTGATACAATTCCACATGTATTATCCGGTCATCATCCTCCCTAAGTCTGCCTTCTTTCTCAATGGCTTTTTTTTCGAGACTAATATAAAAAGAAAATTTATTTACAAAAATAATATGAATTGTGCATGAAAAGCCCAAATTAACATGGCGGCTAACAATTTGGGGTGACAATGAATAAGACATGTAGTGTCGTAAACTTAAACCGACATGTCAATTTGGTGTACCCATACATAATCCAGATATTATTGCAAAAGAAAAAGTGTAAAAGTAGTAAATAGAAATTTTCCCTTTCTTTTCCTTGCACTTTCCCCACGCGAATCAAGGACCGGAATAAGTGTGCGGTTTACTTCTTCTGTTCATCTGCTTGATGGCAGTTCAACGAGAGCCAATGTATTTTTCCCCTTAACAATTAGTATAATTATATATATATATATATATATAATAGAAATAATAGAGATCTGATGGAGGTATAAATTTCAAGGTTTTAATGGGGTGAATTCAGTAATAGCTGATTTTGTAAAGCTAAAGCCCAAAGAGCTGTTGAATTCAAGTGCAGTAAGAGGGTTGACATATTATCCAGGTCAACATGGCTTTGCTGCTAAGCTTGTTCGAATTAGGAAGGGCAGTGTTGTATTTGGAAGAGCTCCAATTACCAATAAACTGCTTTTCTGGTTTTTATTTCAAAATCGTTTTCCTGTACTATCTTCTTTTTACAACATAAATATTAAGAATCTTGAGTAGTTAATAGTTATGTTACCTGCTTCTTTTCATTTAAAGTTTTCAGGAATTCATATCTGATAATGTGTTGAATAAATATTGAAAATGGCTCATGTTGTGGCCCTCTTTGATTTTCTGCTTCACCCCAAAGCATGTTTTGCACCATTCAAACTAATACTAACATTTATTATTTAACTCAAGATTGCCCAATAAATCAGACATGGAAAGTGCAGGAAAAGAACAGGGCGATTTTCTATTTAGTTTTTTTGCAATAATATTTGGACTGTGCATAAAAATCCCAAATCAACATATCAATTATTGATTGTGGATTTAAGTTTACAATACTGACATGCTTGATTTTGACAAAATAAAAGTCAATTTGAAATATTTTCATATTATTCCGGTAAATAATTTATTTTCCATATTATTCTCGAAAACAAAGCCCTCATCGGTTCTCCCTCCTCCCTCTTTAGTTTTAGTTTTAGTTTACACTTATTGTCTTTCCAACAAGGTTTTCAACTCATTTTATAAAAACAAGATTCTTTTATTGGCTTATTTGTCGCCTTCTTCTTTAAGTTAATAGTATTGCTGTTAGTATTACATGATGCTTCAGAGAGAGAATGCAAGATTCCTCTAGCCCTCCAATTAATGTTGTTAAGTATTATTTTGTTGTTCAATGTTTCCTTCCCTCAAATATTATATATATATTCTCTCTTAACTGTGTGTTTGGGTACAAACGTGTACAATTATATATTATGGTACTAAATATTATATATACGTAAATCATTAAAAAAAAAAACTGAAAGATGGAGATCAATGGAACGGCAGTTCTATTTGTATGCTAATTTTTGGTTCTGTGTATCATATTATTATAGAATATAAAAGGTGTTTTAATTAATTTAAGTTTACATTATTCTTCGACATAATAATTTGTTTGACCTTCTAATTTTATATAAAAAATAGTTATTTTAATTATTATTTAATTTTTCATCCTTTCTAACCATTGAATTCGAATTGTTTGTCATATCACCTCAAAATGGATGGAAAAGCTAATGTCTATTAACTTTGTTGAAATGATATCCACGTGGTAATCCACATGTATGCTACATTAGCAATTAACTAATTTTTAAAAATTGAAATTATTTATTTATTAATATTTTCAATATTTTTTAAATAACTTTATTTTTTGAATTTTTTTAAAATTTAAAAAATTAATTAATTTCTTATGTGGCATCCACGTGGCAATCTACGTGTATGCCATGTCAGCAACGTTAACTTTTCCATCTATTTTTGGGTGATTTAATAAATAGTACAAGCTTAAGAACTAAAAGAAGCGAATTAAAAGAACAATTTAAATGAATTTTTTGTAAAGTTAAAAGTCAAATAAACCATTATGCCTAGACTTTATCCATACAAATTTGTTGTTCTCTAATCTTTCACTTCACTAGACTGCAGCCTCAAATGAATGTGAAGAAGATATCGAAAGTTGGTTGATTTTGCTTTTTAGTTGAACATTTAAATGCAAATGGTATTACTAACATGGTAAAATTTTGAGATGAATATAGAAATTGGTTACACAATTCAAAAACTTCATATATTTTCAAGGTCTTACCTAAAGAGTAATACACTATCAATCTGAAATATAAGATATAATTTAAGTTAAAATGTACTCACCAAATTACAACATCACTCCCATACATTATCTAGATCACTCTCCCCATTAAGACTCCCCCCCCCCCCAAAAAAAAGTTTAGTTTCAAATTGAATAGAAAGAACAATTTGTTTACAACAATTTTGCACTAAAATAAGTTCCTTACAACAAACAAAATAGGTACTCTCAATCTTGTACATGAACTACCAACAAGCCTTCTCTTAAATAGACATATATTGGAGTGTCAAAACTACAATTGATGTGAACTTTGTTTTAGTTCAAGTAAATCTTCAATAAGGAGTCAAATAATAAAGATCTTCTAATAATAGTCTTATTAGGAAAACAGATATCTTCAATTAAGGAAACTTGATAACATTGGAAGTCCTCAAAGAGTGCTTGCTCCACTTGATTTTCTTCACATTTTACTTCAATAAACAACTACTAAAATCCTCAAAGATATGTTTTAAAGAGTCCAAAGTTTTTGTTCAAAAAAATGGCAACACATATATGTCAAGTTACTTAGCAAGCCAAATCCAAGTTAAGTTTGCCTCTAGAGTTGCATTTGGACAGTGAAACTGCATTAGCAATCTACCCCTTTGGCATTTTTGACCAAAACCAAAAAGTAATTAACCCTAACAAGATAAATGTGATCGTAAACGTAGACTCCCCTTTAATACAATCCAGACATCCATGTAAAGTAATGTGAAATTAACCATTAATACAAAAAGAATAGATATCATTAATAATTACAAACATAATATAATAGCAATAGTCAAGACCAATTTAAGTACATGTTTAACAAACCAAACCAAACCAAACAAAGAATAAAATCCAAAACACATTTATCATCACCAGCAAAACAAATCATCAACTCATCAAGATTCACCATACTCCTTACTCCCCTCACTCCCTAAATCTAAACTCATTCATCTCCTTTTTTTGGTTCAAAAATGCAAAAACTTCAAAGATCACGAGTAAATAAATCATGCATTATAATACAGAAAACGAGTATTTTTACCTATTCATAAGCTTCATTTGGCTCTCTAAATGCCATAGTTGTTTGTCAATATAGGCCAATCTTTATCAAATTCTCCATAAGTTTGGTCTTATGAATAACCCACCAAATGGTGACCTAGTTGCAACTAAAACAAAAAACTAGTACATGATTCTCATTCTTCTATGAAACCACTCCAACATCAGTGTTTGCAGTTGCATGTTTCTCCCTCTTCCACTTATAAGAATACTTTAATTTAGGTACGAAAGGTAGTATAAGCATGGTATTCTTGCTCTATGTGTAATTCACAATTTCATTGAAAATTAGTAAACTAAGATCAACAAGAATAAATGAAACTACCTTATACAGTAATGCTACCATTCTCTTATTAACTACCATGATCAGTTTGTTTGGTAGCTAAACTCCAGCAGCTATGGCCTCTAATGCAACATATGTTGCCTCGAATTTTGAAGTCATGCCCTTCATGCTAGGTGGATTGAACCTTGTTAGTGAGCCAGGAGGGTAGAAAGTCATTTTCCACATTGAAATTCCATTGTTGATCATGACAGGACTAAATGTGAACCTTAGTTCTTCATTTTTCATTATTCTCTTGTACATAGTTTCTAGTGCTCAAAAGTAAACCCTTTTTTTTTAAGTTTTTATTGAGCCAAAATTTCCAAACTTCCTTTTAGAGGTTATATTTGTTAACTTCACTTAACCAATTGTGAATTAGAAGTGTTTCTAGTTGAGCCACAAAAACTAAAGAGGTTCTAGTTTAATTTTAAAAAATTAAAGGGAAATGTTCTATCTAATCATTAGCAAAAAAAGGGGGGATTGTAAAGGTAATACATTTTTCTTGAAAGGTAATAATTCATAGTAGTGAATTGGGTAGTCATTAGTAGTGGAAATATAAGGTAGTGGAGGTAGGAAATTGGGACAAAACCACTCTAAAATGATTATGCAAGCTTCTCTACCCTATCTTATCTTTTAGAGAAGATATTTTAAAATCTCAATTCACCCCCTCTTTGTTGGATCTGGTGCCCTAAGTGTAGTATTTTCGTTAATATACACTTGTAATTTTTTCGAACAAATTGATTAATAAAACAAAATCATTGATTATATTAATATACTTTGTATAATTATCCTCACATGGTTTTGCACGCAAAACAAAATGGAAACAAATGTTGCTTATTGGTTGTCTAAATGTTTAACTAATACTAAGCGGTATTAGGTGGCCGGATCATAGTACGGAAAGACAGCTTGTATTAGTACATAAACCTAAAGATTGTTGGAAAAACGGGTTTGGAAAACGCAGTGAAAAATAAATTTAGGCAAAAACCAAAGTTTTAAAAAATTTTCCAAAACAAGATCTTAGTTGTGATATCTAAAGTAATAAACACTTAATCAAGAGTGTACCTTTTCGATTCGTCTAAGATGAGCACTTTGACCGAGTAGTCTTCTCCGCTATTCTCAAGCTCACATCTACAGAGTGTGGGCTCACTTCGAATTAGAAAATTTTTCACAAAAATTACCAGTGGGGTAATTTTGTAATTTCTCTAAACTTTTGGGTCAAGTTTTAAATCAAAAAAATATCTCTAGAAATTTTTTGGAATAATCTCTTCTGAGAATTTCTCTCCATAACTTTTCTCTTGAATTCAAGTTTATATAAATAATCATTCAAGTAAATGATTATCATGTTTGGAGGATAATCTCACACTGTGATTTGAAAATGGTTGAAGATGAAGATAATTGGGATGAGTGTGGTAAGAAGAATGCTCAACTCAATGCAAAGGTCATACAAACTCTCTTTTGTTCATTGAAGCCAAATGAGTACAACCATGTATCCTAATGTCAAAGTCTCAAAGAAATTTGGGTAAGCTAATCACCACCCATGAAGGAAATGGCTAAGTTAAGGAATCAAAAGTCGACTTACTCACACTTAACCATCTATTCAAAATAAAGTCAAATGAGAGCACCAAAGAAATGTACAATAGATTCACCAACATCATCAATGTTCTTAAGGAACTTGGAAGTCTTATCCAAACAGAGAAATTACTTAACATTTTAAATATTTATTTTTAGCCCTTTATAACTTATCAACTGGCCCATGTAAGATATTAAAATAAGAAAAAGAATACCCTCTTTTCAAGTCACTTGCAACAATTTCTTTTACTATAATTTAAGCTTCACAGTGGACTAAACAATTGATTTGGAACTTATCTATTATAATTGGTTGGATTATTACTCAAATAGATAACGTTTTTAATGTCTTTATTTTCTTTTAGATCTTAAATTTTTGTGTTTTATCCCAACTTTTTAGAGCTCTTCTACAAGTGACTTGAAATAAGGTGCTTTTTTTTTTTATTTTAATATCTCACATGGGTTAGCCGTAAGGATGACAAAAAAAATCTGAATCTAACGAGTTTCAAGTCGATCCGACCCGATAGGGTCAGGTTTTTTCTTAAAGTTGGGGTTGAGGCAAATCAATTTTTAAAAATAGTCGAGTCGGGTCAGGTCGGGCTCAGATTTAGAATGAAACTATCCCACCTCGCCCCAAAATGTTTACGAAATTACCTTCTATACATACTTAACATTAATTAAATTAAAAATCCCTAAAATTTATCACTACAAATCTCATTCTACTACCTCTGTATTAGACTTAGTTTGGATGGGCGGTATGTTTACCTCCGGTGAGGTTAAAAACAGAGGTGGTGGTAAGATTAGTTACTGTAGTGGTGAGATTAGATATTGTAGCGGTGAGATTAAAAACAGCGGTGGAGTGTGTATTTGGATTCAAATGCAGGTGTAGTGGTAAGGTGAGAATAGAAAATGACTTTTAAAGACATTAGAGTACAAATTATATATACTAGAAATTTTTAAAATTATTTAATAAAATATTAATTTCAAAAAAATTAAAATCATATTTTTGTTAAGGTTAAATATTTATATATCTTTTGAATAATTAAAAATATATTTATCATAATAAAAAGTTTATATATTATTATATAATAACATAATTAGTGATATTAAATTAAATTGATATAAAATGGACTTTGTAACATTTTCTGAAAAAGCTAATAGTAGTAATTAAAAATTACTAAAATTAAACTAAATATTTTAAAAATAAAATTAACGATAGTTATGAAAACAAATAAAGAATATATTTAAATTAATAATTCCTTTAATAAATATTATTTAAATAAATTATAAAATTATAAAATTAATATCAAAATTTAAATAATAATTTATAAATGAAATTTTAATTTTAAAATACCATAAAAATAAAATAATAAAAATAAAATTACAAAATTATAAATACAAAAGACAAAAGAAAGAGGGATAAAAATGGAAGTAGCTCTTAAGTGAGTTTCACTGGACACTTTCAAACCAGTGAAAATTTAGTTTTTCACTGGTGTCCATGTAAGTTAATTGCACAGGAGGTGTGCTATCCAAAAGGGTGACTTGTGAAGTCGCACAAAAGCCAAGAAAAAAAACTCACTTCCTTGGAGCCAAATGGGCATCCAAAGGGAGCCTTAGTTCCCTTTCATCCCTATAAGGTTATTTTTCCTATTCTCTATCTTCTTAAATTAATAATTTATTAAAGGAACCATTCTTCCTTCTTTTTTTCTTCTATGTTGTAATAATTATTAAATATACATTAGCACACAACTCCAAAAATAAATAATTAAGAAAATCTAATAAGAAATGGTGCCAAAACCTTTCATTTTTAAAAAAATAATTAATCACATTTTTACAAAAAATTAAAAAAAATTCAGGTCGGATCAAATTGGAGTCGAGTACACTATTAATTTTCGGGTTTGTGTTTGAAGCAGGTTAATTTTTTTCTAAATTCGGGGTCGGGTTGAGCCATAGTTGTACAGCATCGGATTGGGATCGAGACAAGAAAACAACCACCCTACCTTGCCTCTCCCGTTCCATTGCCATCAGTTGTTAGCCGATAGGTTATAAAGGGCTAAAAATGATTTTTTTTAAATATATATTTTAAAATTTTTAGAGTTAGGACTAAATTGATAAATTTTATAAATATTGAGGGCCAAATTTATTTATTTTTTTAGAATTAGAACTAATATGACAAATTTGGTAAATAATGAGGGCTAATTTTGTTACTAGACCAATAAAAAAGCCTATATCAACTTAAAGTGACTATAATATTTAATTTCGAAAAGTTTAGTGACTAAATTGAAAAAAATTAATAGTTGTGTGATCAAAATAGAACAAAAGACATAATTGGGTGACCATTTTTATAGTTTACCCATACAAAAATAATTTTCAACATATTTAATGTCATCATTTAACAGGAAAAAAAATTAACTGATGAGCTAACTTGCACGTTTCAAAATGGATAAGAATTAATTTACTTATTCTTTCAGTAAAAGTTTGAAATGCAATCCGTTCCTAAATAAAAAGATTTTCCTAATACTTTTACCACCATCTTTCTATTTCTATATATAAATGTATACATGTGCACACGCAATGCTATGCATGTGCAACACAGGCTGCCTTATTCAATTAATTCCAGTTTCTTATCAGCAAATTAAGATTTATATAATGTAGTGATGATGTAGCCAAGAGCCCAAGACCTAGGAGAAAATGGCTAATGCTTTTGGGGTTATTTTATATGCTAACCTGCTTATAAGAATTTGACCCAAAAAAAAAACTGCTTATAAGAATGATGCAAACCTCACAATGGAGTCTTTGCAAGTGATCAACAAATAAGAAAAAAAAAAAGTCTATAGTTGCCTATATATGTGAAAAAAAGGAGTGTACGTACGACTGTACGAGTAGCTAATAAAAAGAGTTTTTCGTCAACAAATAGAATTATAATAAGCTGCAAATTTCAAAAGCAAGCTTCAAACAGCCATGATGAAACACAAATTAAGAGGAAAGTTTGGGTTTATTGGAATTGGATGGCATGAATGAATACATACATAATTGGTAAATGTAGCAAATTGCAGACAGCAGACTGTAAATGCTTAAAAGTAAAAAGAGGATAATAATGATGGCCACAGCACAACACATCCCCCATGTGGGAGCAGTACTGTTGGCAGTTTGCCTGAATCATGAATGATGAAAATCAAGAATTGAGTGCCATTTTGCTTTTTTTCAAGTTTCAATCTTTCAAATTTTCTTTTGTTGCTAAATGGCAAAGCTCACCATCTCTATAATTCATTTATGGTGGGGGACTGCTGACTGGTTATGCTAGGAGCTAACATGGAAAGTAGTAATTGTGGAATCTTTAACTAAAAGAGTTAGTCTTTAATATCTCTTAAAAATAATATCGATTAGAAGCCTTATAGATGAAAAAAAAATAATATATGTAACTACAAAATATCATTTATAAAATAATTTGATACCTAAAATTTGTATTCCGTCATTTAGGTTGATATTTTCATACTAATATCATTAGTTTGTATTGACGTGATACTGATGGTTAATTTGTTGGTGACACGTGACAGACTTAAATTAATTGAAAAATATATAATTTTTTTTGATAAATTCAGATATCAACTAAATACTTTTAAACAAGTTCAGGGAACAAATTGTATATTAACCTTTAAAAAATTAAAGATATTAACAAATTGAGACAATATATATGATAGATTTTAAATTCAAATACCAACCAAATAAAAAAATTGAAAACAAATTCAAAAAACAAACTAAACTATGAGTTTATAAAGCAAAAATATACTTTTCTCTATCAAAATACATTATTTTCTCCAGAAAACAAGACTATTAAAGATTGTCTTTACTTCCAAAGCAAATAATAGACAATATTCACATCAACACTATCTAATTTTCTAATGTCATACAGATATATACAGTAATAAACATTAAAAATGTGAATAGAAAAGTGGGGGTGTAATTGAGATATGTGCTGTGAATTATAATTGAGTGACTTTTGTGGAGGTGGGGCTCTCTCAAAGAGATTCACTCATCATTTTATTTATTTGGTTGTGGGGTTATCCCCAAGAGAAAAAAAAAAAGTAGGAAGGAACCAACCAACCAACCCATAATTTTCAAATACTACATATCTGCCCCCACCTCAAATTCAACTACGTCCAAACTATGCAATAACATACTCATCCCAAACTTCATCTTTAATACTTTCTTATTTTTATTCTTATTTCACATTCATACCTATATTTAATAAGATAATACAATAAGTGCTGGGTGCAAGATTATAGAAGAATGCATTCGCAAGAGAAAAACACAATGAATTTTACAAAGAGGTATTTTATCATTATAATATGATTAAGTTGATAATTATTTTTTCTGAGTAAATACTATCATTCTACTATGATTCAGTTGACAATTATCTTTTTTTTGTAAACACTATTCATTTTTACTATATAATTGAAGTATTTTTTATTGTTGTGATATAATCAAATATAGAGAAAAGCATAACAATATAAATTATTAGTGGTAATAATATTATTTTGAATTTTGTTGAAATAGACAGGGAGAAAAGCAAAAGGAATTTATGAGAAAGGAGGGCTGTGAGAAAGGGAGAAAGAGGCCCACATGGTGAGAGAGTGGGCGAAGGGCCAGCCTCGGCTTCTGCTCGCATTCCCCACTCGGATCATGTAATGCCAAAATGGGTGAGTCAACTCAATCTGCATCCTCTCTTTTACTCATTGGTGACTATGATTTACTCATTTGATAAACTAGTGGTTACGGATAATTTTAAGTTTTATATAGAAAACATATTATAAGAAATTATAATAATATTAATGTTTAAAAAAATTAAATAAATTTAAAGAATATATAAAAAAGAGACAAAAGAAAAATGAATTTCATTTCAACATGATAAAAAAGGAATAGGGTGCATTGAGTCAATCTCAAAAGTATAAGAATATATATCCAACAATGATTTTGGATTTTTCCAGTCAAACTTAATAGTTTATAAGTATAAATACTTTTGTGTACCCCTTACCACAAATTTTCATCCACAATAAGTAATTGAAAATAAGTATATTTCGGCTTATTATGTATGTTTAAACAATTTTATTACATATATATTTGTAAATATACTGTAAATATATTTTATGTAAAATTATTAATAAAGTTTAATAATTTAATTAAATGATTATATTTTATGTTTAAATATAATTATAAAAATTATAAATAGTTAAGAAAAAAATTTAAAAATTCGTTTAAAATATTAAAATCTTTTACCAATTAATAGTATCTAATACACACTAGTAGAAGTCAATATTAGTTGAAACATATTGAAATACACCAAAACGGTCAAAACACATCGAAAGTTTGATCAGAACTAAACTTAAAACTACTTAGTACCGATTTGATATAGGAATAGTACGTACCAACCGATACAAAAAAAATCAATAATGTTATTGACCAATATCATATTAAGTTAATGAGTTTGATAAGCACTTGTTCATACTGGTATCAACAAGGGTAAAACAAAGAAGAGATGGTGCTGGTGACAAGGAGGTCAGTTCACCAATGATAGGTAGAGAGATAAAGTAAGGAAGGAGAAGGAGAAGGATGAGATGAGGAAGGGAAATAAGGAACGAAAGAGGAGGTTGTGTGCTAAGGTATATTACTAAGGTTGTTGAAAAGGAAGAAGATCCATTTATTGTCGTGTCTTGGGATATTTATAGGCAGGGAGTTCCTGTCTAGTTACACCACATCACTGACAATCTCTAGGTATGGCAAACATGTGGTTGACTAGATGGCAAGGTCATTGCACACTGGTTTCCGTCAAGTGTAGTACAACTTTGACATTCCCTTTATAAATGTAGTATGAGGTTGTTTGGCCTCAGTGGTCCCATAGTGGTCTCCTTTTGATGAGTGCATACCTTTTAATAGTGGATGACCTAATAGAAGGTCCACTATTAGAGGGTGGCTAAGAACGGGTTATCTTCTCATAGTCTGTCACCTCATGACCAACTGAATAGTATAAGGCGGATGACCATTTGTGGGTGCTTCCCAGTTAGGTTCTTGTGATGCCATATGTCCGAGGCGAGTAGAGGTATAGCAATTCCCCGCATTTAAGGGGTAGGTTATAAAGTGCCCCACCTAGAGACCATTCGTAGATTGTCCCAACGGATGGTAGTTATCGTAGAAAAAAGGCAGGTGGTCTAGAATATCAAAGGTTATTTATTGTGAGTGTTGGAATGCTTCTAAAGATAATAAGTTGTTCTGAAAATTCCAAAACTGTCACATAAATGAAAAATTACACAACTGCTTATGGGAAGTGAAGTTAATGGTTAATTGCACCATTTTATGGTATACGTGTCTGGATGGCATTTGTAACTCTCATACCCGACCCGCTTACCGAGTCTGGGTCCCAAATAAAACGAATTCTGAATAACTGACCAACATTATTTTAAAAAATATATATATGTTTTCAAAAAATTAACAATACACAATAGTTTATACTAGCCCATGCATCTTTTAAAATCGATGTTAAACGACTTCATTTACTATTTTGATTATAAAACTTGAAAATTTTATGGCTAAACTAAGCCCCCGAGGCATAACCTCTTGGAGCGCCCTTCTATACACATGTTATGACTACCACTCCTTTTTTTATGTTGGTCGACAAAGTCTAACTCAGCCCTCTACTCGGGTTTCGACGACAACCTTATCTTGAAATTAAGCAAACCATTTATAAGTTTAATTGAACTTAGTGAGATTTTGTATAATGGACGTATATAAAAAATTCAAAACTAAGGGATTAAAGGTTTAAAGGATTTTTTTCCCACTCTCTGGTCAACCCTGACATTTAACAGATTATATCAATGAGGCCTTTGCTTTGCCTATTTTCCCTGCATCTCACAGTTGACTGACTTCTCCTCCATCTTTAGTATACACTAATTTTCTTCAGAGTAGAGGTTCTCTAGGAACACAGACCTGGATGCACCTCAACCAAATTTCTTTCCCTCACAACCTTGAATGGGAGACCAATGTCGGTCATTGGTTGTTTAACCTTTATTTCTTCGATTTCAAATTCTTATCCTCCCTATTTCTTGGGGGACTGTTTACCCTAGGTTAGTCCTTGACAGACTTCTTTTTTTGCCAACCTAGACAACTTAGCCCTGTATAACCTCGACGAATATAACCGCCCTTAATTTCCCCTATGTCTGAGGACCCTTAAGTCTCGGTCTTTAGATAAGTACATCATCTTATTCAATCTGCCTTAGAATCCACTCCATTCAACTATCTTTTCCAACCTCCATCATTGAGCCAAGAATTTACACATTATAATCTCTCAAGTTCACTTTATCGGTTGAGTCTTTATGATGCCATAACCGAGTTATGGTCTTTCACTCTTTCTTCCCAAGCTAATTGTCCTAGCGAATTTCCCCATGTTTACTATCTCGGCGGACTATCTCGTGTTTATTGTCTTGGCAGACTATCTCATGTTTATTGTCTTAACGAACTATATATGATGTCATGGCGTCTTTCAACTTTGGTCTTACACGATATAACCTCGTGTTTACTGTCTTGATGGACTATCAAAGGATGTCATAGCGTCTTTCAACTATGGTCTTACACATTTCTATCATGATGCCGTAACATCTTTCAGCTATGGTCTTTGTAACACCCACGCCCAACCCAATCACTAGATTTGGGTATGGTATGTCACAACTTACAACCATTTGAGTTTGATAAAAACACTTGAGATTTTTATATATTTGGGTCTTAGCGTATACCCCTAAATTGGCGTTAACCCTAGTATAATAATAACAAAACAATCAAATCAACATTATGCCAAGTAAAACAAAACATAGTTTAAACAAACATTTAGCAGAAGCCTTATAAAAGTCGACATGATTATGTAAAACGCAAGGTGAGTTATTTCCCATACAAAAGTTTCAAGTGCATCAGTGATAGTTAAATATCATTTAAAATAGTTTGGAGTATATGTCTTAAAGATGATATCATAAACAATAATATTTAACATATGTCCAAATAGTAAGTAGAATTTCTTTTAAAAATAGTGAGTTGACTGAAAATGTAAATTATTACCAAGTTGGTTACAAAACAGCTTTATATTCCACTCGCCCAAACGGTCATGCATGATTCAAAAAATAATTAAGTAGCTCACTAGCAACAACAACTCTGGTGTAGTCCCTTTCTTCAGACCCATTTCTACTTAGTTCGCATGAGAAGAAAAATAATAAACTAAGTTCGAGTGCACTTAGTGAGTTCCAACTATAATCACAACAATATACAGCAATTACGCTGGTTATTATGCTCAAATTCTCATAAGATACTTAACCTTTCAAAGAGATTCGGATGTAGTAACATAGCATGCCCAATGGCATTCACAATGTTAGATCATTGGTGTAACACCCATAACCCATACCCGTTGCCAGATTAGGGTTACGACGTATTACCGTACAATCCAAAATAATCAATAATAGATAGTATCAATTTGCCAATTTAATTAACAAAAGTTCATAATAATTCATATCGGAGTAAAATGTACATTTATGGGCCTTAAAAAGAGCCTACTAGGCCTTAAAATAAGTTTAGGAACAATCAGGGACCAATTCATAGTAAATCAGAATGTTTAGAGAAAACACTAAAATTTTTGAAAAAAGGGCTCACATGGTCGTGTGTGACAAACTGTGTACCCTTTGAAATAATTTCACACGGTCTTGTCGTAGGCCATGTGCTAGCCCATGTAGCATCCGAAATACCCTTACATGGCCGTGTCGCAGGTCGTGTTCACTTTGATGTTGGGTCACACGGCCGTGTCGCAGGCCATATGCCATCCCATGTGAAAACTATACCTAACACGTTCAAGGCACACGCCCGTGTTGATTGCCTGTGTGTGACACACGCCCGTGTGACAGTCCATGTCCCAGGCCATGTGTACCCAAAAAAGACCCAAAACATACTTAATTCACATCCAAATACTTAGGTACCTAAACCAATACTCAACACAATATTATAACGCTTCAAAATGCATTTTAAGGACACTCAAAACATGCTAAAACAATCATCTTAAGATCTAACCAATGTGTCATCAATGACACCACATTTCAAGTACTTACAAAATCCATTTCCTTAACTAAGTATACAAGCTACAAGCACATTCAATTAATTTATTTTCTATCTCAAAATGCTATACCATATAATCAAGTATGTACATCTCACTTAGCTACTTATACCACATCATCATATGTGTAACACCCCTAACCCGTATCTGTCGACGAAATAGGGTTACAGAGTATTATCGTAGTTTACAGAATTCATGTTGATTATTATTCATTTCTAAAAATGGTCATATTGTCCCTTGAATGGACCCTCGAGGCTCAATATAAACATTGGAATCAAGTCGGGACTAAATCGAGAACTCAGATTTTTTGTGACATTTCCAAACTTTTTCCTAGATACAGGGCACACACGCCCGTGTGGTCAAGTGACACGCATGTGTGACCATAGAACACGTCCGTACTACAGGCTGTGTTCGATCCTGTGTAATTTTCTAACTTATGCCACACGGCCAACCACACGCCCGTGTGCTAGGCCGTGTGGTTAATTTAATTTTCCAAAATTAAGTGCAAGTTTCACACGGCCAAGACACACGCCTATGTTCTGGGCCGTGTAGCACACACGGCTGAGATGCACGCCCATTTCTCTGCCCGTATGCTCAATTCTGAGCATCCTGTTTCTCAAATTTAAGATGCAGGGGACACAGTCCAAACCACATGCCCATGTGTTAGGCCGTGTGTCACACATGGTCAAGACACACGCCCGTGTGTCTACCTGTGTGGACAAAATAAAGCCATTTCCCAGCTTTATTTTTCACCCAAATTTTGCCAATAACCTACACCAAACTTACAAGTATACACCAAGCAATTCAAGCATTAAATCCAAGCCAATTCTAACATCTAATATGATATTTTATTATATGCATTCATGTTTATATTCTTACCCTTGTTTAACTTATATGTTAAGCATAACTTGATCAACCATACTTAATATACTTAACACATAGATATTTGTCATAATATAACTTATAAATATACCAAAACAAATCATTACAAGCCACTCCAATGGCTAGTTTACAAACCACATTTGTATGCCAACAATGGCCAAGTTACCTATACATGCCATTATACAAAAATAAGTTTACTAATTATACCAAAACAAGCTAGTGAATAGTGTGATGATGCCCTAACTGATCTCCAACCTTCGTGAGCTTCCAAGCACTATAAAACAGATAAAAAATAAAACCTAGTAAGCATTTAATGCTTAGCAAGTTTGTATAACAGGAGTTAAAACTTACCAATTACATTTATTAATGTTAAGCATATAATTAACATGATTTTGATCAATTTGACAAGTTTACCTAAACACATATACTCAATCAAGCAAGTTAGTCATATAATACATTTGTATATGAGCTCATCATATAACCATTCATCAAATAATTCAAAAGCATTCAAGGCATATTTCTATTTATCTTATCATTTTTCTCATGTCGAGATTTTTATCCGTTGAATTGTTGAAATATCGATGGACAATGTGTACAAATTTGTAATTCGTCAATTCATAATCAGGGGTACCCAATAGGGCACTTATTCAGGAAGCACACTCTCGAGCCATATATCAGGATGCTCAAATGAGCCATGTAATCATGTAACAGGACACTTATCCGAGCTAATTAGTAAACTCATAAGAGTTTTATTTAGGGAGCTCATAAAGCTTATCAGATATCTCTGAAGAGATAATATCAGGAAGCACCGGATAAGGTAACAGGGAGTTCAAGTGAGCCATGTCAAGAAACTCTTAAGAGTTCATATCAGGACGCTCACAAAGAGCTGCGGTAATGCACAGCACATGCTAAATCACTACCGATCAGGATGCTCACAAGAACTATATAACATGATGCTCGAGAGGGTTATATCAGGATTACTCGTCCGAGCTAAATCCTTTCTGCAACATATGCAGAATCATATTCACATATGAGAAATCATACATATCCATCGATTTTCATTATTCCAACGGAACTTAACATTTTAAATACATTTCCAATCATGTGATCATTTCATGTATTTATAACGTTCATATAAATAATATAAACATGCACCACATAATCATATACAACATTCAATTGAAACATATTAACATGCATAATTAAGTTACACGAACTTACCTCGATAATAGTTCGTATAAAAAAATCTACTAATCCAAAACTTTCTCTTTTCCTCGATCTAGTTTCAAATTTGAATTATCCGGATCTATATAAATGAATCTAATCATCAATTTAATACAATTCATATTTAATTATATTCAATTTACACCCTATGCAAAATTACCATTTTGCCCCTAAACTTTTCATAAATTTCAATTTAGCCCCTAAGCTCGGAAAATGAAATTCATGCAATTTAATCCTTATTCCAAGCCTAACCGAAATTTTAGTATAACTTTTACAGTATATGTATTTCACAAAATTCAGAATTTTTCTTCAATTTTCACAACTTTACAATTTAGTCCCTAAATCACAATTTCATTAAAATTCACTTTGTAAAAGTTGTTTATCTATCAACAACCTTTCATATTCTACCATAAATTTCAAATTTTCAGCATTTCATCGATGAAAAAATTTCTATACTTTGATAACTTTTCAAATTGATCCCCAATCTAGGTAGATTAGGTTATCCTGATCTCAAAAATATAAAAATTACTAAAAACGGGACAATAATACTTACCCAATTAAGCTTGATTAATTTCTTCTCTCTCTCCTAGGGTTTCCATGTATTTTAGGGATGAAGATCATAATAATTTGATGATATTTCTTATTTAATAATTTATCATCTTTTAATTATTTTGATTTCCAATTTAATCCTTGCCCTTTTTCTAAATTTCCAAGGATGAATCATCCAAAAATATCTACTAACTTTTCATTAATGATCTAATTACCATATAAGGACCTCAAGTTTTCAATTTCATAGCTATTTGATTCTTCTAGCTACTAGAATCCAACTCTTGCATTTATGCAATTTGGTCATTTCCCTAATTGAACACATAATCGGTAAAATTTTCTTATCAGAATTTTCATATAACATTCCTATCATAATGCGAACCATGCAATAATATTAAAATAAATTTTCTTTCTGGCTCAGATTTGTGGTCCCGAAACCACTGTTCCGATTTCACTGAAAATGGGTTGTTACAATATGCACATTAACAACAACACCAATAAATACTTATGAACCTTTACAAACATAATCAAATTCTCCTATTACATGTCATATAAGCCAATATGTATTCAAAAGCTACCAAATGATCCTCGAATAGTGTGATTCTTTGAGCTGACCCGATCTCCTGATCCACAAAACGTATCTATAAGAAATAAGACAAATAACACAAGTACGCTTTCGTAAAGCTTAGTAAGTTCGTCGATTAAACGATAAAAATTAATGAATCAAACATAATAGTAATTCAAATACAAGATTAATGAAAAGAGTTCCAGTCAATGAGGTTATTGATATGTCTAAAACTAACTATGATCACAATAAAGGCAAGCGCACCTATCGTTCAATAGTATAGTTATGGTAAGACCGGTAATATCGTATCCACAAGGACCAAGAGTACTAGTAATTACTATCTTTCTATTATCTAGCCTAAGAATTGGAGTGATTTTGATATAAACTAAACTAATTAAAAGCGACAACGAAAGAATTAGGAAAATACTTTTTAGACAACTTATGTTGTAACAGCCCGATTTAGGGCCTAGTCAGAATAGTGGTGCAAGGCCACGAATCCGAGGTGAATTTATGAGTTTTTACGGTTTATGCCATGTTTGCATACTAGTATGCAAGTTTTATGAAGCAATTTTGCTAAATTGTGATTTAATGGTCCGAAGGACTAAATTGCAAAAGTTGCAAAATATGAGTTTCTAGAAGTTTTTTGTATGAAATAGCTTTAGAATATCAATTAGAAGTCCTTAAATAGCAATTTTCCCAAATTATAATTTTTGGACAAAATTGGTCATGAGTTAGTAAAATAGAATTTTTTAAAGAAAATGGCATTTTGGTCATTTGTCTAATAAATGATTAAAATAGGAAAAAAATGATAAAAATCTATTCATCTTCTTGCTCTCCTTGCTGAAAATTTGGAGACTCCATAGCTAGGGTTCTTCATTTTTTTCAAGCTTGCTAGTAAGTTCATTTTAGCCCCGTTTTTAATATCTTTCGTATTTTTGAAGTTCTCGTATTATGAATTAGCTATTTTTAGCCATAAAATTAGCTAAGATGCATGTTCAAAAATCTACCCATGAATGATATGCTTGATAAATGATATTTTATGGAAGTTTATGAGAGTTTGATGTTAGATAAACATCTTTTCCTTAGAGAATTTCATGAAAAATGATAGTATGGACTAATTTGTAATAGTTATGAAAATTGGTCATACATACTAGAAATAATGTGAATTGATGATTTTTATAGTAGAGAAAATGAATCAGCTAAGCATGAAGATTAACAAAGTTGAATGAGAATCATTTTACGAGCCTTGGGGAAAAAGTGCAAATATGAGAAAGTTTAGGGATAAAATTGTAATTTTACCAATGTATGAGTAAAGAGTCAATTTCGTCAATGTGAGTAATAAATGATCTATTTATGATTATAGATTAAGAAAAATGAAGCCCGGATCGAAACCGAGGCAAGAACAAAGTCGAGGATTAAATTTCATATCTACATACATTTTGTATATTGAGGTAAGTTTGTATGATTTCTAAGCTTTATGATTTCTATCATTGAATTGCTTAGTATAATGTACATTATTATCATGGAATTCTTAATGCTACGTTAAACAAAGAAATCAATGAGATTAAGTATGAGCAAAACCCAATTGAAGATGAATTTCCTAGGATACTCGATCCACCACATGAGATAAGAAAGTCAGTATAAGATCAAGCCAAGGCATGGCATCGTTAATCAAGCACAGATATCATGTAAGTCTAAGGCAAGCTTGGCATTGAACAGATATCATGTAAGTCCAAGGCGAGCTTGGCATTGAATAGATATCATGTAAGTCCAAGCCAAGGCATGGCCTTGGTGAGAACAAGAAAGACTTCGTATAAGTCTATGTCAAGACATGGCCTCGAACCCAAGATGAGATGTTCTATGTAAGACCGTATCTAGGATATGGCTTTGGCATCAAGTTACGTGGGATGAGATTTAGTACCCTCGGTTATTCGTAGAAATTTATTGGGCAAATGAGTAAAGTTAAAATGAGATAACAAGAAAGCTAAGTGAGTAAAGTTATTATCAAGTTGGAATTGAGTATTATTTACGTTAGGAATGATGAATTAGAGATCATGATTATTATATTAAAGTATGTTGATCAATGTGATCAAGTGATACAGGTACCTTGTTTACCTTATAAGTATGAGAATAGCAAGTATCATGAGACATGTAAGAATCAGTATGAGTAAGTAAGCTCTATAGTTGAAATTTATGATACCATTGTTATGTCAAAAGGTTTATATTAAGCAAGTAAATATTGATATATGGTTTACATGCAAACTTACTAAGCTAAATGCTTACATCTTTAATTCTTTCTATGTAGTCCCGCCAAGTTAACTTGTGGATCGTTGGAGTCGGAGCTCGTAGCATACTATCAATCTCTATTTTGGTATAGCCAAGTTATTTTACTAAGTATGGTATGTATAGGGAGCATTCATTTTGAGAATATGTTTTAAGAAGGGCCATTGTATAGGCTATTAAGTTTATTATTCTTTTGTATATGGCAAAATGATTGGCCAAAATTGACTAAGTATGTATGTTTATTGAGATCAATGTAGCATGTAGTATTGGTTATGAATGTTTTGAATTGAGCTTGAGTTGATCTTGATTTCAAGGTGGCAAATGGCTTGGTAAATAGCCTCTAAGTGCCCACACGGTTAGACACACGGGCGTGTGCCTAGGCCGTGCGTACCCTGCATCTTAATGTTTTAAGTCAGGATAGACCAGGGTCATATCCCATGGCCATTTGTATGAGTCGTGCATGTCACACGGTTAGAACATGGGCGTGTGCCCCAGACCATGTGATCAAGTCAGTATATCAAGGAAAAACACATGGTCTAAGCCCACGGGCGTGTCAAGGCCGTGTGAATATAGTTAGTAACTCCCCACGGTTGTAAGACATGGGCGTGTCTAAGGGTACACGGGCGTGTTCCAAGTCACATGGGCATGTGAACCCTGCTTCAAAGAAGAGTTTTTGATTAATGCCCGAAAGTTTTCGGATAAGTGCTTAAGGCCTCGTAGGCCCATGAAATGTATGATTAGACTAAGAAAGAGAAGTTTTTAAGTCGGAACAAAATTTTACAGCCTGTAAGTGTATGTTTAAGTGAGTCAAGCATGGTAATGTCTCGTATCCAGTCCTAGCATCGGACTCGGTTATGGGTGTTACATATGTGATAAAGGCAATACCTAAGGAAGAATCTACCTAGACTTCACTTATTACTTTTGATTCATTTATTCACTTGACTTAATCCATAGAAATCCCTGATTTATGTTAACATCTCTTTCAAGACTAAAAACAACTGACTCTAGGTTGATTAATTGAAATCTCATTCTAATTAAAACCCCTGTTGTCGCATTAACTCAATCTATGGATTCCCTTATTAGATTTTACTCTAACTCGGTAGATTTTCGTCGCCCTATTTCTAGGGTTGCAATCAACTCCGCTTAATTTTGTTGATCTACTCTTAAACAGGGACTTTTGCTCCACTGAATAAGCACATTCGACTTGAATCAATAACCTGAATTATCAAAACAAGAATAAGAACTCATGATTAAGAATAAGAATAAGTATTTATCTTATAAATCCAATAATAATAAGATCTGTCTTAGGTTTCATCCCCTTAGGTATTTAAGGGGTTTAGTTCATACTGATAGAGGGAAACATGTTGGAATAAGGAAAATAACAAAACATAAGAAAACCCAAAAACTTCTAAAGAACTTGATGGGAGATCTTCAGTCTTGATGAAGATCCTTCTTCCGAGCTACTCCTGACGGCTGTCTTCAAGTATTTTCTGCCTTCTACTCAGCGTCTACTCCACTTCCTCTTTTAGGTTCCCCCCTAGGGTGTTTATATAGGCTTTGGAACGCCTTTCTTGGCCCACAAGTAACCTTTTTCGAGTAGGATTAAACCTGGGATTGGCAGGGACATGCCCGTGTGTGATGGCTTGGGCCGTGCTTGCTTATGCTCGCCATACACGGCCGTGTGGTCTGCTCGTGTGTAACGTTCCAGGCCGTGTTTGATCCTGCTCATAACACACGGCCGTGTCCAATGGTCCAGGCCGTTCTGATTACCTAGGTTGGCCTATTTTGCCCCCTTTTGGCCCGTTTCTCGTTCTTTTCGACTCCCTAAGCTTTCCTGAGTATAAAACATGAAATTAAGGGATTAGGAGCATCAAATTCATCAAATCAAATGGAAAATCATCCAAAATTAAGCCAAGCATGGGGTTAAAATATGTGTAAATTATGGTTTATCAGTTATTATTAGAATTTCTGTCAATCACAACTCACAATAAGTGAGAAATGCTCAATATAATAATACAAATCAGTTTCCACTTTTTAATAAATTTTTAGAGATAAATAAAACATAGCCCGATGAACCAAATAGAATAACATTGACTACTCGAAAAATACTCATATATCTATTTAATTCCTTAAACATTAGAAACATCATTAGTTAACATATATATACATATATAGCATATAATCACACCAAGGCATATATATTCATTACAAATTATACTGTCAACACATTCAATCTTATGATACATATTTCACCCGAAACATATTACATGAATAGAAAATGTTTGAATGATGCCATAGTGTCTTTCAATCATGGTCTTAGTTGTTTGCTTCATGATGCCATAACATCTTTCAACTATGGTCTTACTCGTTAGAATCGTGATGCCATAACATCTTTCAGTTATCATCTTACTTGTTAAATTGTGATGCCATAACGTCTTTCAACTATGGTCTTACTCGTTAAAATCATGATACCATAACATCTTTCAGCTATGGTCTTACTCGCTTCCAGTATGATGCCATAGTTTCTTTCAACTATGGTCTTATTCAGTTCCAGTATGTGTCTTTCAACTATGGTCTTATCCGTTTCATTCAAGCCAGCAAATTTGATTCACATATATACACAAATAGATAATAATTAATCAAAATAGTAATTAATTGAATTAACCAAGTTACGAACTTACAAGACTGATTTGCAGTAACGGTTCAAAGTATCTCAATTAGTGATTTGCGTCGTATCAATTCATTATTTCCATTTTCAATCACACACATCAATATAATCTAACATTATGCAATTAGGTTCATATAATAAATTTTAAAATTTACTAAAATTAAATTGAACGAACTTACCGGACTAATATAAGATGCTTAAAAATATACGACTCACGATGTTAAGACAATAATGATCTCAAGTTTGAGGATCATATACATAGTTATCACTATGAGTAATATTGTAACTATTACATAATAATTCAAGAAACACACTTACAGCAGGTCAGTCCAATATGTTGTTCACTAACACATACTCATGTATTTATTTTGACATTCCTATGTCAATGACAACACTTTGTCATCAATCAACTACACATTAGTCTCAATGCATTATTGTTGCCCAAACCCATAATAATACTTAACTAAGGAATTTTTAAGAATAATGATATTATTCTCAAGACTTTATTATTAATCATTTTATTTATACACACAGAAAAAGAAACTGAAATAACAATGGCAATACCTTATATTAACAACAAGGTGAAACGATTATGTAATTACAATCATCTCATGGTTGGTCTTTGGGCATACTCTAACAATCTCTCACTAGCACTAAGACCAATCAATCATATATCTAATACCAAGAGATTTAGTGTGACGATCATAATTCTATTATGTCAGAGGCATCTTTAGTGGATCAGTGATATTGTCATTTGTTGGTACTTTACATATTTCCACATATCCTTAATCAATCATTTCTCGAGTGAGATGAAATCACTTAAGTATGTGTTTGGATCTTTGGTGAGATCTGGGTTCCTTTGCCTGTGCAATGGCTTCGTTGTTGTCACAACGAAGTTTTATAGCACTTGATATGCTAGGCACGACCCCTAGTTCAAATATGAACTTCTTGATCCAAACATCCTCTTTTACAGCTTCACCAACTCTAATGTACTAGGTCTCAGTTGTAGAATCAGCTATTGTATTTTGCTTTGAACTTTTCCAACTCACAACGCCCCCATTAAGGCAAAACAAAAAACCTGATTGTAATCATGAATCATCCTTATCTGTTTGGAAGCTAGCATCAGTGTAACCTTTTACATTTAGCTTTTCCTCAGCTCCATATATAATGAATGTATCCTTAGTCTTTTTCAAATACTTAATGATATTTTTAACTGTAACTCAATGACCTTTATCGGGATCTGCTTGGTATCGACTCATCATACTTAAAGCATATGATACATCTGGATGAGTACATAGTATGGCATACATGATAAACCCAATAGTTGAAGCATATAGAATCTTACTCGTACGTTTTCTCTTTTGTGGAGTTGAATGACACACTTCTTTCGAGAGTGAAATATCACGTCTCATAGGTAAGAATCCTCTCTTAGATTCTTTCATGCTGAACATTTTCACTACTTTATCTATATATGTTCTTTAGCTTAAACCTAGAAGTTGTCTTGATCTATCTCTATAGATTTTGACTCCTAAGATGTATGTAGCCTCACCCAAGTCCTTCATAGAAAAGCAACTTTTTAACCATGTCTTAATATACTGTAGGGTAGGTATGTCATTTCCTATGATAAGTGTGTCATCTATATGCAGTACCAGGAATGCAATAGTGGTCCCACTAACTTTTTTTGTAAATACAAGGCTCATCTTCATTTTTGATAAAACCAAACTCTTTGATCACATCATTAAAATAAAGATTCCAACTTCGAGAAGCTTACTTCAATCCATAAATGTATATTTATAGTTTACATATCTTTCAAGCATCTTTCGGATCGACAAAACCTTCAAGTTGTGTCAGGTACACATCCTATCCTAGTTTCCCATTAAGGAAAGTTATTTTGACGTCTATCTGCCAAATTTCGTAATCATGAAATGCAGTTATTGTAAGTAAGATTCGGATGGATTTAAACATAACAACAAGAGAGAATGTTTTTTAATAGTCGACATCATAAACTTGTTAAAAACCTTTAGTGACTAATCGTCCTTTATATGTTTGTACATTACCATCCATGTCGATTTTATTTTTGAAAACCCACTTGCACCCTATGGGTTTAACCGCTTCAGGTGGGTCAACCAAGATCCATACCTGGTTTTCTAACATGGAATCCATCTCAGACCTCATGGCCTCAAGCCATTTCTTAGAATCTGAGCTTGCCACCACTTCTCGATAAGTACTAGACTCATATTGATCCATAAGTAGTATATCACCACGTGCTGTAATGAAAACCATATCTCTCAAGTGCATAGTCTTCTCTTAAAAATCTTCTCGGTATTTATGTTTTTAGAATAGTTCATTGTTCCACAAAAACTTATGAAACCTGTTGTTGTCATGTCTAAGCAACAAACACTTTGTTCTCAGTAGGATTGAAGAAATAATACCCTTTAGTTTCCTTAGGATATCCCACAAAGATACAGTTTTGAGATTTAGGTTCGAGCTTTGTAAACATTTAACATTTAACATAAGCTTCACAACCCCAAATCTTTATAAAAGACATATAGGACGCTTCTCAATCCACATATCATATGGTGTCTTTTGAACCGCATTAGATAGAACACAATTTAGTGTGAAGGCATAGAACCCGATTTAGTGTGAAGGCAGTTGTCTCAAGTGCATGTCCCCAAAAAGAAATAAGGATGATCAATATGACTTATCATTGATCAAACCATGTCCAACAGTGTTCGATTTCTCCTCTCAGAAACTCCATTCCATTGTGGAATACCAAAAAGTGTAAGTTGTGAGACAATCTCACATTCCTTTAAAAGCTCATCAAACTCTAAGCTTAAGTATGCTCCTTATCGATCTGATCGAAGTGCCTTAATACTTTTTCCTTGTTGGTTTTGTACTTCATTTTTAAATTCCTTAAACTTTTCAAGGGCTTCAAATTTATAGGGTATAAGATAAATATACTCATATCTACTGAAGCCATTAGTGAAAATAATAAAGTATTGAAAACCTCCCCTAGCCTAACAAATCACTATGTACTAAGCCTAAAAAATCACTCGCTCACTTAGTTTTACTATTAAAATGGGCTTTACTCATTTTTCCTAACAAACAAGACTCATATATATATCAAATTGTTCGAAAACAAAAGAATCCAAAAATCCATCTTTATGGAGGTTTGATATGCACTTCTTATTTATATTGGCCCAAGCGATAATGCCAAAGATAAGTTTGATTAGAGTCATTTATTCTTGATCTTTTTGTATTTATGTTATAAATGAGCATATTTTAATCTAAAATGTAGAGGCCTTTTATTAATTGTGTCGAACAATAGAAATCATTATCAAGATAAAATGAACAACAATTATTCTTAATAATTATCTCAAAACCAATTTTTTCTAAACAAGAACTTAAAACAATGTTTCTAGGCAAACTGGGCACAAAATAACAATCCTCCAAACATAAATCAAGTCCACTAGGCAAGGATAAAATAAATGTTCTTATAGCTAATGCAACAACTCTTGCTCCATTTCCAACTCATAGGTTCACATCTCCCTCCTTTAGCTAGATTCCTACTCCTTTAAAGTCCCTATACAGAGGTACATATATGAGAACCACAACCAACATCTAATACCCAATAAATAGAAGTTGATAAATTAACATCAATAACATAAATGCCTGAAGTGGAAGCTCCGTTTTCCTTTGCCTTCTTGACCTCTTTAAGATATGTAAGGCAGTTCCTCTTCTAATGTCCGGTATTACCGCAATGGAAATATTTCCCTTCCTTAGCAATTCCTCCTTTAGGTTTCAATTCAGTCTTTCCTTTGTTGGGTTTTGCCTTACCATTGTCCTTAAGTTTTGCCTAAGCATTAAGCTTTCCTTTGCCCTTGTTCTTACGGACCATCAAAATGGGCTTAGGTCCAGCTCTTTTCATGTTACTTTCAGCATTTCACTACATGTTAAGTAACTGTGGCGAAGTCTTATTAATTTCATTATGTTAAAATTAAGGACAAATTGGCTAAAACTGTAACAGCCTAGTTTATACACTAGTCGAAATATTGGTTTCGGGACCACAAATCTGAGTCAGAAAAATATTTTAATATTATTTTCCGTGTTTATAGTATGTGAATTGATATGTGTGAAAATTTCGTATGAAAATTTTATCATTTGTGTGCCGATTTGATAAAAGGATTTCATCGCAGAAAATGTAAAAGTTGTGTTCTACTTGATGAAGTGCCGAATTGACATGGCTTCTTAAATGAAAGGTCCTTATGTTGTTATTAGACCATGAATAAGGTTAATGGACATTAATGACCATCCAATAAGTGATTTTAATTATTATAAAACAAGGTTAAATTGGTAAACTAGTTATTATATGATGATTAATAAAACATAAAAATCAAATTAGTGCTTCATTCATCTTTTTTTTTTTTTTTTGCTGAAATTGAAGAAAGAAAATCTAGGGTTCTTGTGTTTTAACATTCGACTACTTCCAAGCTTGATTAAAGGTTCGTTTTTGTTCAGTTTTTGATAATTTTTATGTTTTTGTGATGGTTGTTAAGTGTTCTAGCTAGCCCATGCTTAAATTCATGAAATTGATTATGATTTCGAGTTATGCCATTGTTGATAATGTGAGCTTTGTGAGGTCTAATGATAGAAAATAAGTGTTGGATGATAGATAAATGTATTTTGTATTGGGATTTTTGCTGAATTTAATTATTATGGGCTAAATTTTGAAAATGAGAATCTGAAGGTTAAAATGTGAAATAAATGAAATATTTGGGCTTATATGAGCTAAGGGAATATTCGGCTAAGCCTTTGTATAAGGAAATTATGTGTATTTTGTGATTTTGTGAAATGAAGACTAAAGTGTTAAAATGTGAAAATATGAGGGCTAATTTGTAAAATTCCCTAAATATGTGTAAATAGATTGAATTGAATGATTTGGTGAATAAAAGAGTTAAATTTGAATGTGTATAGATAAAGAACCAAAGAAAACAGAATTAGATCGGGGGAAATCGAAAGTAGTTGAATAGCCGTTCGTTTTTGTTCTTTCCCGTACGAGGTAAGTCTATATACAAATAAACGTGTTTGAATTTAATTATTATTGATTACATGTTAATGAAATGTGATGAATGGCTATTGGAGTTGAATATGTGAAATCTGAAAAAATTCTGAGAATGTGATGACGTTTGAAAAGCCCGGTACGAACCATAGGAATAGTTAGGACACATATGTCATGACATAGGATTCCGATATGAGTTATCGTGTAAGATTATGTCTGGGACATCGGCATCGTATATGATTTCGTGTAAGACCCTGTCTGGGACAGAGGCATCAATATTTAATTACTTGTAAGACCACGTCTGGGACATTGGCAATGTACGAGCTTTACGAGCTATCCGAGTGTCCTTATTGATTTCGAACTGTTCAACAGGCATTCCGAGATATGATTGAATATGTGAATATGTATCCGTTTCAGATACGTATGAAATGTATATGAAATTTGGCAATGGAAGATAAGTATGAATATGATCATTTGATTTGTGAGCTCCATGAAAATGTGATATGTTTATAAGCAAGTGGTTATGAACAATTGAGCTAGATGAGAAATATGAATTTGCTATTGTGTTATGCCATAGTTCATATGAATGAAATAGTTTGTAATTGTTTATGTGATAAGTTTATTTGTATATGGCTTACTGAGCTTTTATAAGCTTACTTTGTGTGTGTTTCAATTGTTTTATAGATTATCGTAGCTACCAGAAGTTCGGGGATCGTCAAGAATCATCACCACACTATCGAACTATATTTTGGTACCTTTTGAAAATGTACATATTGAAGTATGGCATGTATAGGCTAGAAATGTTAAGATATGTTTTGGGACATGTATATCTAGCCATGTGATATGGCTTGGTTAAGTTTGAGTTTATGAACGAATTTTGGGTATGTACTATGTGTTATGAAATGGTACATTTTGAGGTATATATGTGGTCAAGGGAAAAGGCCAATTTGATATGTCTTGATGTGAATGAATTGGTATGTTTTGGTTATGAAAGAAATGGTTTAATTTGGATATGAAGTATGTGATTTTAGATGTGATTATAGTCCATGAAAGGTATGCCTTTGGATTGGTAATTAAATGTAGAATTAATCGATGATATTATGGTTTGAATGATGCATGTTTTGGTATTGGAATTGGCTGAAAATGTGGTGTAAAAATGTGCTATTTGTGCTTGTAGGGAGGACCCAAAATTGGTGACATTATAGCCTTGCAAATGGCCTACGTTTTTTTGCCCACGCGGGCAGGGACACGGGCTTGTGTCTCTGCTGTGTTGCTCGAAGGCCAATTTGAATTGAGCCTAGGCAGACCATACAGTCTCACACACAGGCGTGTGGCTGGCCATGTGGAAAAAGTCAGTATACCCTTCAGGTTTGACACGGCAGAGCACATAGCCCAGACAGAGGCGTGTGAGGCCATTTCGATTAGCCACACGAGCTGAACATATGGGCGTGTGACTGGACGTGTGAGCAAGTCAGTAGCCTCCATAATTTTCACACGACCTGGCACATGGGTGTGTCTTATGGCCATGTGGATAAGTCAGTATGTATGTCCTATTTTTCCACGGCCTAGACACACGAGTGTGTCTAATGCCGTGTGAGGCACACGGCCTGACCACATGGGCGTATGACCTCTGTAGCTTTGAAAAATGTTAAGTTTCAAAAAAAAAATTGTATGTGTTAGGTTTAGTCCCGACCCCTTCCTAAAGCATGTTTAAGGTCTTGTAGACCTTCTAAAGGGACAAAGTGATTGTGAATGATGATGATGATTTGTTGATGTATAATGTATGTTTGTGAAATGTTTGTGAAATGTTTCGATATGTCCGATAATACCTCTTAACCCTTTTCCGGCGACGGATACGGGTCAGGGGTGTTACAAAATCATCTAGAAACGATTGCATGATGACATCGGTGGTTAATTCTACACCTAGAGGGAATCCTAGTTTTTCGAGGCTTTCAATATAGCCTATCATCTTGAGAACATGATTTCCCATATGAGTTCCCTCCACCATTTTGCATCGAAACAGAGCTTTAGAGGTTTCGTACCTCTCTTGACGTGCTTGCCCTTCATATAATTCTTTGAAGTGTTGGATCATATATTAAACAACCATATCCTCATGTTTCTTTTAAAGCTCAGGAGTCACAGTGGCAAGTATTGGACCTTCTATGTCTAACATGTTATCAAGATGCTTCTTATATGCTTCATTGTTAGCTCTAGAGGCATTACCTGCCAGTTCATTAGAAACGGGTTCTTCAATGACGTAATTTTCGTTCTTGTTTGTGGACAATCCTTAAGTTATAGAACCAGTCAAGGAAGTTCAAACCGTTCAACTTGTCTTTCTCAAGGACAGATCGTAATGATAAAGAGTTTGTGTTGTTTGCCATAATAAATCTATAATAATAAAATATGCTTATGAGTAAATTTATCAAGTTTATTATAAACATTAAAAGGACTTAAATTAAATGATACTCTTACTATTTTATTCAAAATTAATAACCATCATATATTAATTTCAGGAAATCCTTTCTTTAAATTTTTTCTAGTAGGTAAATATCCATATTTCACCTCTTCTTAAGTCAGCTTTGGCTTTACTCTCGAGATTATGATTATTTAGTTAAGCAACACTTTCTAATTACATCCTGCGTAACTCATTATTTAGTGAACAACTCTTGTTCCAATCATCTCATTATCATCCAAATTTCTTGCCTCTAGTGTAACACCCCAAACCCAGCCTAAACGGTACGACCGGATCTGGTATATCACATGGAAAGATCGTTTAAAGAAATTTTAAAATCTTCGTGTTTTTCATTTTGAAAATCAGATTCAGTTGTAAGGTTTCCTTGAAAAAGTTTATGGTTGTCCTTTAACAGTCTAAAACAGGTTTTGAGATACGAAATCGTAACTAGGGGTATTCAGAAACGTGACATTTTGAAAACAGTGTTTGTAGTTCTAAGAAAATTTTTGAATTAATAATTTATTTGCTTGTTATCCTTGTGTTATTAATTGAAAAAAATGTTTGTTTACATATTGTTTAGAAAACTCCCAATTCAACGTTTCATAAAATATCATAATCGCAATAAATCAAAAACCAAATCATAAAATCCCGGAGGCCTTATTACATGACAAATTCGCAAATAAAAAGTAATCTTAAATAAGGAAAATGAATTTACGAAAGAAGTACTGCATGGCCACCGCAGAGTCCTCCTCGGTTCCCAAACCCTCGCACTAGGGGTTACCTGTAAAATTAAACAGAGGGGTGAGTCACCGAGACTCAGTGTGTAATGCCCATTACGAGAGCAATATGGGCCTAAGCCCCCAGAACACATTGGGCCTTAGCCCTCACAACATGGCATATCAAAAATTGTATGCAATGCAACCCAGCCCAACCTAGTTTTCCATCCTCTACATCACCTGAACCAGCCGAACACCTGTGGCACCAAGCCACTGTGGTACCAAACCACTGTGACAGAGTCACTGATAAATGTATATGTGGGGCCAACCCACTGTGGTACCAAACCACTATGACAGTCACTGTTAAGTATATGTGGGGCCAACCCACTGTGGTACCAAACCACTGTGACAATCACTGAAACGTATATATATATGTGGTGCCAAACCACTGTGGTACCAAACCACTGTGACATAGTCACTGATAAAAATATGTGGGGCCAACCTATTGTGGTACCAAACCACTGTAACAGTCACTGAATCACACTTCCCCTTTCAATATCATATCCCAAAGCCCATGCAACATATTATCATACTGAGATGAATGCAATCCTATTTCCAATGTACAACAATTAATCAAATCATACATATACTTAGGCTATGACATTCGAAAGTAGAAACATAGAGGTACTTACCCGGTGTCTCCAACCTTACCCACAAGGGTATCTCGACTGTCTAAACAGTCGTTTCGGCTTTCAGTCAACACAGTTATTAACACAAAATAATAAAGAAAAGTGTGAGCATTACACATCTGACTACACGAAGAATTAGACACTCTATATTGTCGACACTCTCACTAGCAGGAATAACAGCGATTTGCCTATTCCAAGCCGATGTCGGCTCTCTACCACAGCCCGGCGAAAAATCCCGAACCGCCGACATAGCACGTCGTTTGAACTTAGGAGTAGAGACTACAAGTCCACTCCCCTCCTTAGATTGGCTAGCACTCGCATCCATGAAGACAAATCTTGATTAATACAGTACTATAGTGAAATAACAATTTCCCCCAACAAGGGGTTTGATTATGACAGAGTAAAAGAATAGAGGATGATCACAAAGAACAAAAGAGGAACTCCTTACCTTGGTTAATAAGAAGTCGCACCACACCCGATTTGGTTAAAGATTCTAATCCGATACGAACATGCCACGTTAAGAGGAGACGAGAAGAGATTAGCCGTAAACTAACCTTAAGAACAAAATAGCCATTTCGGCTATGCCCATCTAAGACCGAAAGATAGAGAAAGAGACGAAAGGGTTTCCATTACCTTGCACAAACCGGAACTGATTGACAAGGAGACCTTCGACAACCAACTAGCCCTTTGATTCTTGGGATTCGGCTTCAACAAAGAGAAATCGAATGGAGTCCAAGAAGATTCGGCACAAGCAGCAAATGTCAACAGGGTTTTGGCTAAAAAAAAAAAAACAAGTGAGGGGCAAAAAGAAAAGTGAAGAAAATGGCCACTGGGGTTCGACTAACGAAGCAAGAAATATGGAAGGGACTTTCGGTTTTAATAAAGAAAGTAGATAAGAAAAAGGAAAAGGTGAAGGTTCGGCTATGATGAATGGGAAGAAGAAGATAAACAATGAGAGAATGGGGAGAATTATGTTTCGGCTACAAGAATAAAACAAGAAGAAACGAAATGAAAAGAAAAGCAAATAAGCAGGCTGTGGTTCAGCTATTGAGTTTGTTGGAGTAGAGAATATATGCAAAAAGAGAAAAGAAATGAGTGGTGAGTTCGGCACAGCTATATGGAAGAGAAGAGAACAGTTTGATAAAAACAAAGTAATAGTCGAGAATGAGGAAAAAACCAAATGCACCTAAAGGTTTCGGTTTTACTCTTCTTTCAAAAGGTACTTGGAAAAACGGCACCCCACTACTCTCTTATGACTGAATGTTGAAACAAAATGCCTAAATAAACCAAAAGAGAAACGGCACACACCTTCCTTAGCTAAAAACCGAAAATGCCCCCTTAGCACTACCCACATGCGGCCAAACACTCCACACACCCACACCCCATGATTCTCTCCTTGCTTTGCTCCTTGCTTCATTTTCCATCCACCATTTGAATTAGTTGACCCATTCAAACTCCACAAGCTCCTCTTGTCCATCCATTCAAATGGATTTGACCCATTCAACAACCATCTTGAAGAGTCCCAGCCAAATGCCACTTCTTCCTCTCTTGGAGCACAAAAATAAAGTTCCACATGCTGCAGATGAGACTCGACCTCTTTCCCTCCTCCTGCTCCCTTGTGACGCCACTCCCTTGCTCCTTAAGTGGCATCACCTTGCCACCACACCACACTCCTTTTTGTGTCAACAAACATAAGTAAATATTCTTAAAGTCTGCTTCTACTAGCTCTCCCCCCTAAGGTGCCCAAAAAGTAAAATTTTCCAAAGCTCTGGCTCGAACCCGAGCCTCCTATTAGAGTAACCTAGTTAATTTATTAACCAATATTATAATTAGCAAATATCACTTACTTATTCTTTGCGTTTAACCAAGATAGACACAAGTACTTCACTTTAGCAGAACCCACGTTGTATTGATCGAGGCTTTAATGAGGGTAAATATTGGAAGGCAATCTTAACTTAATATTTTATTGAAGGTTTTAAATAAAATTCATCTAACCATTAATGTTCAACTATAATCCATTTTATTTATTTATTTATTAAAGTTGATTGTATCAATATACTGTAACATACATGCTAACATATCATTCATTGTATCACTAACATGAATAATATAAAGTGATAAATAAATGCAATAGTTATAGCCTATAAAACTAAGGTGGTCCCTTTTAAGCCAATGGGAGAACCGAAAGGAATCCTAAGGGTGTGAGTCGCTTCACAAGTTTCTTTCTCACTGTAAGTAGCCCAACCATAATCTTCTCTAGCCTGTAGCAAGTTGTACAATTTATATTTATAAAAACTCATTTTACATACGAGGGAGTAGGATGAGAAGAGAACATACAAGAGAAATATAGAAAGACACAACATGCAGACCACATTTATAAAATTAGATCTCTGTAGGGAAAAAACATCACTGATTGTAAATTTACATCAAAAGAATATTTTCAAACTTTCGATCTATGAGTATTTTTACTTGAGCAACTTTTGTTCCTTTTCGAATGTTACCAACAAGTTAGCTATTAACTTTGAATAACAAAAACCCTACTGCCCCAAGAGAAATTTGTTAACAATTAACAAATAATATATTAAATCCAATAGGCATTAAAATCAATGATTAACACTTAATCAGTGGCTAAGAGGAATAGGTTATCACATATGTTTAAACAGATTACATACATAGTTTATAAAAAAAATTACATGTATAATATATACATAAAACATATCAAGTAAATCAGATGAAACAACATGTATCTCATACAATCGCATCAACCAATAAATTTAATCTTGAATTTGCATCATACAATTGGCTTTGATACCACTGTTGGATCATTGGTACATCCCGTGGCGCAGTGAAAAAAATATTTCGACAATTATCAACCAATGATCCACGCATGAAGGACAAATTAGGTTGAAAAGGAGTAAAAAAATATACCTTTAAGGTCTGATTTCCTTCACAATGTTGATTCCAAGCTGCAACAAAATCGTCTCGACCTATACTTAGTTCACTCAGTCAAGCACAAATAGAAAAACTCTACGAACCTTTTCAGAGAGAATTCAAAAATTGGCTGTTAAACCTTTTGAATTTTTCTTACTTCCTTCCTTACATAATCAGAGATCTTATTCCTTTTATTTACCACCTATAATAAAAATGGAATAATTCCATTTTACTTCTAGAGAAAGTTATGAAAGGTATTAAACTTTTATATTCTTTCCAAAAGAATATTAACTTCTATAAATATTAACTTTGGGAAAGTAGTTGTGAATCATGTATTATCTCCACGCAATACTGTCTGCCAAGCAGTATTGTCCACCATTGATGTATATAGGATGATTGATAAATCGTAATATGTTCATATTTTAATCCCACATTTAACATACTTTTGGATGATTTATTCCCCGAATTGTGGAATTTGGTGCTCCTAATCCTTTAAATTCAAGTTTTATACTTCGGGAAGCACCAGAGGATGAAAAGAACGAGAAATGAGTCAAAAAAGGATAAAATGGGCCAAAGTACGAAATCAACACGGCCTGGGCCCAAGCCACACGGCCGTGCCTCCTTAGCAGACTCGAACACGGCCTGGCCTCGATTTACACGGGCGTGTGCCACGAGCGTGTCCCTGTCGTGACCTATTTTAATTCCACTCAGATTAGGATACTTAGGGGCGAAGAAAGAAATTTTGAAAGCCTATATAAACACCCTAAGTGTGACCTAAAAATGTGGCGTCCAGCTAGGCTTAGGAGCTAAGCCAAAGAGGCCAGAATTGTGGGATTTACTCGAAGAAAGCCAGTTGATCTATCTCAAGAAGTCGGAATCATACTCAAGATGTAGGATCTTCCCTTTAATTTCCTTCAGGGGGTTTTAAGGTTTTTCTTATGTTTTGTTTTATATTTTCTTCTGAGATGTATTCTTTTATGATTATGAACTAAACCCCTCAAATACCTGAGGGGGATGAAACCTAAGACGGATCTTGTTATTGTTTTCTGAACTATATGATAAATACTTGATTTGTTCTTAATTATGTGTTTGTAATTCTTGCTTTGATATTTCAGGATATTGATTCAAGTATTGATGTGCTTAGACAGTGGAGCAAAAGTCCCTATTTAAGAGTAGATCTAGCATAGTTAAGCGGAGTTAATCGTAACCCTAGAAATAGGATGACGAAAATCTACCGGATTAGGGTCAAACCTAATATGGGAGTCTATAGATCGAGTTAATGCAATTCTAGTGGTTTTAATTAGAAAGAGATTTCAATTAATCAACCTAGGGTTAGACGTTAGTAGCCTCGAAAGAGGTATTAATATAGATTAGGGAATCCTACGGATCAAGTTAAGTGAATAAATCATCTGGTTCAGAGTTAGATAACAAGTAAAGTCTAGGTGGATTCTTCCTCGGGTATTGTCTTAATCAATTGGTTTTTCCTACAAGTATTTTTCCCAATTCATTCTCTTTGTCTTAGCATCCTTAGCTTAGTAGTTAGTTAATTTTAGAACAAGTAAAAATTCTCTTAATTCTTAGGCTAAATAATAAAAAGAAGGTTAGTATTAGTAATTTTGGTTCCTTTGGGTTCGACAATCTGGTCTTGCCACTAAACTATACTACTGTTCGATAGATGCACTTGCCTCAAGTCATTGTCACAGTTAGTTTCTAGGCTTGATCATTCATTTTATAAATTTTTAAGACTTTGACACACGACCAGTGATATACGCCCATTGTATTTTGTATGAAGTCTATTGGCTTTAACCAAAAGGGTGACCTTGGAGGCTCTTGTAACGTTAGTAGTAATACTAGAACTTTTCTAATGTTACAAGCAATGAGTGGCATCTAACAATGCATCATTGCTACCTAAGTTAAAAGAGATCCTCTGAACAGCCCGATTTTTAGTAGTGTCGAAAATAGTGGTTCAAGACCACTAAATTGGACGAGTAAGCTTGTAAATTTTATTATTTAGTATTTACGAGTCAACTATGGTTATAGAAAGATTTTTGAATTAGTGATTTGTATTTAATAAAAATAATTAGGTAAAGTGGTTTTAGAAAATGAGATATTGAGACCTTGATTTGATAAACCGAGCTGTAAATATTTTTATAAATATTTACGGAGTGTCATTAAGGTAGTATTAAATTTTTGTTAGAAAATTTTAACGTTTCAATAGTTATTTAAATAAAAAGGACAAAATTGAAAAAGGTACAAAACCTGTGAATTATAGGAAATAAGTGACTAAATGGCTTGATAAATAAATAAGGGAGGACTTAAGGAGGAATTAAGCCCAAAATAAAGGCATGAGGCGGTATAAGCAGAAAATAAAATAAAATAAATTAAGGGCAAAATGGTAATTTAGTTCAAATTAAAAAATAAAACAAGTGGCCAAATAGATTTCTAGACATTTCATCTCAAAATTTCTGTTTAAAAATGCCATAAGAGAGAGCTTAATAAGCTAGTTTCATATTTTTCTTCATATCAAGAACCCGTAGATACTCGTGAAAAAGAAAAATTAGCGGAATAGTCCTTAAACTTCTGCAAATATTACAATTCAATCCAAGTAACTTCGTACGGTTAAATTTTAATATATAAATATATATTGAAATGATGAATGGTATTATGTATTTATTCATATCTATTTTTGAAAGTGAAATTTTTTTAAAGTTATGAATTTAAATTGAATGTTTGAAATGATTGGAACGCGAGATTTGAGTACATTCGGCACTCGGTGAATTGATGACATTGGAGGAGAATGTGGCAAATAACCCAAGTAAATTGAGGTTCAGCATTTGTTGCGAACTTTTGTGTTTACTTTCTGTTTAGCCCTCACGAGCTTCTGTTTAACTCATATGAGTTTCCATTCAGCTCTTTTGAGCTTCTATTTAACCCTTATGGGTTTCTGTTTAGCTCTTACTAGCTTCTGATCAAACCCTTATAGGTCTCTGTTTAGCTCTCGCGAGCTTCTGTTTAGCCTTCGGGTTTCTGAAAAACATATTATTTGTTATTGGTATTGATCTGAAATAAGTGTATTCATCGATTGAAGTTGTGATTGACAGAGAGTTTACATTGAATGAATTTATTTAATTGATGTGTTATTGTAGGTTCAGTAAGATTTATGTTTAACCCATCGAACTTACTAAGCTTCATTAAGCTTACTCGAGTTGTTTAATGTCTTTGTAGATTTTCAAGAGGTTGGAAGATCGGATCAGCACATCAAGTCACACTATCCAGCTTATTCTGGTAGTTTTTGAAACGTTCAATATGGTTTATATGGCATGTACAGGGTTTATGTGGATTTAATCAAAGTTTGTCTTGTGTGAATGTTAATAATTGTAATTTTTCTTATATATATATTATTATGTTGGGTTGAAAATGAGACATATTAGTGATGTTGATGTGAATGATATAGGTTTATTGTATTCAATTTGTGGTTAACTTTAGTAGACTAGTTAGATGGATTAAATAGGTAAGTTTAGGTATTTGGGTATATATAAATGATGTTATGTTATGTTTAAAACATGATTTTGACTTGTTTTGATTGTTTGTTGGGATATATTGATATGTTAAAATGTTGTGTTTAGGTTGATATCAAAATGGGTGAGAAATGTGGCCTTGAAATGGCCTATTTTCGTCCACACAGGCAAGGACACGAGCATGTGTCTCGGCCGTGTGTCCTAACATACCGGCGTGTGGGGCCATGTGTCCTTTGCATCTTTAAAATTTAGAAACAGAATGCCCAAATATTTTCACACGGCCTAGCACACGAGCATGTGGCTTGGCCGTGTGACCCCTGATAAACCATAATTTATACATATTTTTACCCCATGCTTGGCTTATTTTTGGATGAATTTTCATTAGATTTAATAAATTCGATGCTCCTAATCCTTTAATTTCATGTTTTATATTCAGGAGAGCTTAGGAGTCGAAAAGATCGAGAAACGGGCTAAAAAGGGACTAAATGGGCCTACACAGCCTGGACTGTCGCACACGGGCAGACCACACGGCCGTGTGTGGCGAGCAGAAGCGAGCACGGGTTAAAGAATCGAACACGGGCGTGTCCCTGTCGTATTTTATTCGGAATAGGTTACTTGTGAGCCAAGAAAGACTTTCTAAAGCCTATATAAACACCCTAGGGGCAACCTAAAGGCGGGCACCGAGTAGAAGGCAAAAAATACTCCAAGACAGCCGTCGGGAACAGCTTAGGAGAAGGATCTCCATCAAGACTGAAGATCTCCCATCAAGTTCTTTAGAAGTTTTCGGGTTTTCTTATGTTTTGTTGTTTTCTTATGTTTTGTTGTTTTCCCTATTTTAAGATGTTTTTCTTTATCAGTATGAACTAAATCCCTTAAATACCTAAGAGGATGAAACCTAAGACAGATCTTATTACTATTTGATTTATAAGATAAAATACTTGTTCTTATTCTTAATTGTGAGTTCTTATTATTGTTTTGATAATTCAGGTTATTGATTCAAGTCTAATGTGCTTATTCAGTGGTGCAAAAGTCCCTATTTAAGAGTAGATTAACACAATTAAACGGAGTTGATTTCAACCGTAGAAATAGGGCGACAAAAATCTGTCGGATTAGAGTCAAATCTAATAAGGGGATCCATAGATCGAGTTAATGCGACAATAGGGGTTTTAATTAGAAAGAGATTTTAATTAATCAACCTAGAGTCAGTTGTTTTTAGTCTTGAAAGAGATATTAACATAAATTAGGGATTTCTACGGATTAAGTCAAGTGAATAAATCGTATGAATCAAAAGTAATAAGTGAAATCTAGGTGGATTCTCCTTAGGTATTGACTATCTCATATAAGTTATCTAAAAGTATTTTCCTAATTCTTTCGTTGTTGTGTTTAATTAGTTTAATTTAGAAGAAACCACTCCAATTCTTAGGCTAGATAATAAAAATATAGTAATTACTAGTACTCTTGGTCCTTGTGGATATGATATTACCGGTCTTACCATAACTATATTATAAACGATATGTGCGCTTGCCTTTATTGTGATCATAGTTAGTTTAGACACATTAAGTTTTTGGCGCCGTTGTCGGGGACTAAGATATTAGGAACACTAAATTTTTATTACTTTAGCCATTTATTTATTTGCAATTTATTTTTATTTTATTTTAACTTTACTAACTTTTTCTCTTATTTGCTTCTAGCAGGTAATTTAAGTTTATGACTAGAAGAAACCTGTCAGGACCCTTGATTTTTGACAGTGAGATAGAACATACCGCTCGCAGAAGCCGAAGAGAAATAAGGCGAAGCCTACAATACATAAAAGAAGAGTAAGAAGACGAAACCAATACTACCGAAGAGATGGTTGATAATAATCTGCTACCTCCTGTGGTTGCCGCAAGTCCGATGAATCAAAATCCTGCTTCTCGTACTATGTATGATTATACTAAACCTACTTTAATAGGAACTGAATCAAGTATTGTTAGACCTACTATTGCTGCAAATAATTTTGAACTGAAACCTAACACTATTCAGATGATTCAGCAGTTTGTTCAGTTTGATGGTTTGCAGGATGAGGATCTAAACAATCACTTGGCAAATTTTCTGGAATTCTGCGACACTTTCAAAATTAATGGCATTTCTGATGATGACATTCGCCTTCTGTTGTTTCCCTTTTCGTTGAGGAACAAAGCTAAACAGTGGTTGAACTCGTTACCACGAGGATCAAACACTACATGGGATCAAATGATCGAAATTTTTTTACTTAAATATTTTTTGCCGGCTAAAACGGCTAATTTGAGGAATGATATTTCTTCTTTTGTGCAGATGGATTTAGAAACACTCTACGATGCATGGGAGAGATATAAGGATCTACTAAGGAGATGCCCTCACCATGGGTTACCTTTGTGGCTATAGGTTCAAACCTTTTACAATAGTATGAACCCGTCAACTAGGCAGTTGATTGATGCAGCTGCCAGCGGTACACTTAACAACAAAACACCAGGGGCTGCCTACAAATTCATTGAAGAGATGTCACTGAATAACTATCAGTGGCAAGTTATGAGGACGAAGCCAACAAAGGCAGCCGGTGTTTTCAACCTCGACGCAGCTGTCAAAACCACTTTTAAAGTTTGATTTAAAAATGGGGATCAACCTTAAAAAAACAAAAATGGAGTCGCCACCAATCCCTTTCTACTTAGGTGTGATTGGATCACCTTGTAAAACATTTTATTTTAAAACATTTGATTCTGGTCCGTGAAAAACAAGAAAATAGGTTCGGGAGTCGGTTACATACCAGGAAGGATTAGCACCCTCTTAACGCCCAAAATATGGTACCGAATTGATAATCTCATGTCCTAATGTCAAAAATTCGAAGAGATTTAAAACATAATTTCTTTAAAAACTTAAACAATTTGAGTTGGAATTGGAGATTCCCTTGTTCCGAAAGTATACAAACATCACATCCAGCACGTTAGGACATGATGTTTTAAATCCTCGTAATCAAAATCATCTCATGATTTACAAAATTCAATAAAAGGATATTTAGTTATTTGGACGAATGAAAAATCGAAACCCAACATGTTAGGGCACAATTTCTCGAACTTCTAAACACGAAACATTGCTTTGTTTTCTGAAATCCTTATTCGGAAATAACAAAACATCACATCCAATGAGTTAGGACATAATAATTTTGAATTCTCGAGAATAAGTTTTTTTATTTTTAAGAGGAAAGTAATATATTCTTTGGACTCGAAGAAGAAAATCGCAACCCAGTAAGTTAGGGTACGATTTCTTTCGAACCCAAGAACGTAGGGTATTTGCATATTTCAAAACCAAATTTTCGATGCATCAAATATAATATAATTGAAAAATAAATCATAATGGCAACATGCACAACGAAATAAAAGTGTGGTTAATAATATACATAATAATAATGAAGGCAATAAAAAATATTAAATAAAAATAATAGTAAATAAATAAATAAAAGGAAAGAAAATAATAACAAAAATGAAGCTAATATCAAATTAACAAATAGATAAATAATATGTATAAAAATAATAATAATAATAATAATAAAATGGAAATATGTGAATAAATAAATAATAAAAAAATAATATTAACAAATAAAATAATAATGAAAATAATGATAAAAATAATAGCAAAAATAATAATAATAATAATAATAATAATAATAATAATAATATAAGGATATTAAAACTGATAGTAATAAAAAATAATAATAATAGTAGTAATGATAAAAGTAATATTAATAACAAAAATTATAGAAATGATAAAAAATAGCAATAATAATGTAGGTAATGAAAATAGTAATAATACTAATAATAGAAAATATAATAATAAGATTAAAAATAATAATAATAGTCATAAATATAATAATAATAATAATAGTATGTATAATAATAATAGAACTAATAATAATAGGAAAAATAATAGTAAGAAAGAAAATTGTAATGAAATAATAATAATAATAAAATAGGAATAATAATGTTAAAAGTAATGATAATAATAATATTGATAATAGTAAAATAAAAAGTATTAGTAATAAAATAATGATGATAATAAAATAATAATAGTAAAAGTAATAATAATATGATAATAAAGTTCAAATTAACAACAATGATAATAAAATTAATAATGAAATAATGAAAATTATAAAAGAAATGAAAAAGGACGAAATTGAATATATAAATGAAAGTTTGGGATAAATTTAAAATACAAGAGAACTAAATTAAAAAACTAAAAAATGTGGAAGGGCTTCATGCGCAAATAGCCCATTTAACTGAAAAACACGCGGATCCTATGATGGCGGGTCAGGTCGCGCGGGTCGGAGCCATGAAACGGCGCCGTTTTGGCGCAAAAAGGGCTGGTGCAAAACGGCACCGTTTTGATGCCCTATAAAAGCTACCTTTTTTGAAAAAAAATTCATTTCTTTCCTCAGCAGTAAAAAAAAATTGAGAGCTTTCAAAAAAGGCTCTCCTCAAGCGATTTCGTGAGCCCTCCAAATATCCGAAAATATATATATAGAGTAAAATAAAAATAAAAATGAAATCTTTCCATATAGGCAGATTCGAAAAATATAAAAAAAACCTTTGCTCGATTCTTTGATTCTGTATTTGTTTTTATATTGTTCTTCTGTCCGTTTTTACAGGTTTACATGGGTTTTATAACCCGAAAAAATAAAAAGGAAATAAACATATTTCGCCGTGATTCGCTGTGTTTCTTTCCCCTTTTGCAGGTGGCCGAGGAGAACCCGGCGGCGATGGAGCGTAGTTCACAAGGATTGCGACGCGACCACAGTTCTGGTGTCGAGGCTGCGGCGCCTAGGGTTTTCCAGAACCCTAGGTCTCCAAACTCTGAAACTGTTCGGGCCATCTTTGTTTTGGGCTTGATTGGGTCTGGGTTAATGGGTTATTAATCCAGGTAGGGTAGTGGGTCTGTCATTTGGTCGGGGGTGTAATTGGGTTTTGGGCTAGTGGATTGGGCTATATTGTTTTGGGGCTAAGAGTGTAAGTGGGTTACTGGGTAGTCTTTTTATTCGGGTATGGGTATAATTGGGCTTGAAAATTGGTTTGGGCTGTTTAATTTTGTAAAATGGACTGTAAAAACAATAATAATAAAAAACTGGACATTTTTTATTTTTTGTTTTTATTGTATGGACCCGGCAAAAATGGGCCATTACAGCTGCCCTTCTTTGCCCAATGTCGTGAAACGAGAATAGAGCAAAGACTACAAAGGACCAATTTTGCCCGGTCTTGGTCGAGCTTCAACTTCTTGGTCCTCGTCTTCTTCAAATAGCTTCAAACTCCACTGCAACTTCAACGGTATTGGAGCTTCATCTTGATTTCAATAAGTCTGATGGCTTCAATCTGCTTCCTGCAACTTCAAAAATGCCAGATCTACTATTTTTCGATTTGTTCCACTGCAAACTCAGGGAAATAAGATATGTTGTCTTGGATCTGCTTCCTGCAACTTCAAGAATTGTAGGTCTGCTATTTTAATCTTCTCCCTGCAAACTCAGGGATGCTAGACTGATGTCTTCGATCTGCTTCCTACAACTTCAGAAATGCCAGATCTGATGTCTTCGATCTACTTCCTGCAAATTCAGGAATGCCAAATCTGCTACCTTCAATCTACTTCCTGCAAACTCAGGAATGCCAGACTGATGTCTTCGGTCTGCTTCCTGCAACTTCAGGAATGCCAGATCTACAATCTCCAGTCTGCCCCACTACTATCTAGAAAGGACAAAATCTAAACTTTTCAGTTTGCTTCCTTACAATCTCAGGAAGACTTCAATCTTCAGTTTGCTCTACTACCATCTCGAGGGAACAAAATCTGAACTTTTCAATTTGCTTCCTTACTATCTTCAGGAAGACTTAAATCTTCAGCCTACTCCACCACCATCTCGATGGAACAAAATTTAAACTTTCTAATTTGCTTCCTTACTATCTCCAGGAAGACTTCAATCTTCAGCTGACTCCACTACCATCTCGATGGAACAAAATCTGAACTTTTCAATTTGCTTCCTTACTATCTTCAGGAAACTTCAATCTTCAGCCTGCTCCATTACCATTTTAATGGAACAAAATCTGAACTTTTCAATTTGCTTCCTTACTATCTTCAAGAAGACTTTAATCTTTAGTCTGCTCCACTACCATCTCTAGGGAACTAAATCTGAACTTTCCAAATTACTTCCTTACTATCTCAGGAAGACTTCAATCTTCAGCCTGCTCCATTACCATCTCGAGGGAACAAAATCTGAACTTTCTAATTTGCTTCCTTACTATCTTCAGAAAGACTTCAAACTTCAGCCTGCTCCACTACCATATCGAGGGAACAAAATCTGAACTTTCTAATTTGCTTCCTTACTATCTTTAGAAAGACTTTAATCTTCAGCCTGCTCTACTACCATCTCGAGGGAGATAAGATTGATGGCTTAAATCTACTCCGCAGCTTCATGGACATAAAATTCGCCGTTCGATCTTGTTCCACTATTGCCTAGGGTAACAAGATCTACAATCTTCAACCTATCCCACTGCTGGTCAGGGAGATAGGACTGGTGAATTCTCCGATGTTACTACACCGTCCTTTGGGGACATGTCCTGTAGACTCGAATGTATTATGCTTATGTTTATGCCAAAAGATTAGGATGCTATAATCGAAATGAATCTAATGCTCCTAACTAAATGTATTATGGACGACATTTGTATGAATGCAGAATGTCATAAGAATGATCCTATTTTTAATGATTAGAATACAATGATCGAAATAAATCTAATGCTCCTAACTAAATGTATTATGGACAACATTTACATGAATGTAGAATGTCATGAGAGTGATTTCCTCTTTTTTTTTTTTTTTGTACAACAATTAGGATACAATGATCGGAATGAATCAAAAGCTCCTAATTGGAAATGTGAGAATGATCCCTATTTAATGTTTGGGTTGTCATTGCTCATAGTTCATCAAGATTCTATCTTTGATGCGTTACCATGCTTTCTCGTTCAACCGGTATCTTTGACAGAAAACCCAAAGAAACAATCGTATTCTGCTCAGCAAGCTTGCCCCACTGTAATTTCAGAGTCCCCTTCACTGTACCTTCTGGGACATAAAGTTTGTACTTCCCACTAAAACTTCAAGGGAACAACATTTGATTTCTGCTACCACTCAGAGGTATGGAATTTGTATCATCCTCAATTAATTTGATCTTTACACCATTCACTGGGTGTAATGACCAGATGTATGAATGCAGGGTATTATTTTTCTTTTCCTGAGAATGATCCCCTTTTACACTTGGGTCGACATTGCTCGTGATTTGTCGAAATGGTATCACCGACGAAAATATCTTATCCAATAAAAATCTGAAGAGATAATTATCTTTCAATGTTTCCAGACCTTAGGCTTGGTGAGTTCTAAACAATAGTCCTACTTCAGATTTTCATGTTATTTAGAAACTTCTAGAGTAATATGTGAAACTCCTTTTATAAAAGTATTATTAGTCCAATAATCATTATTTCAATATAAAATGCTTGAAAAAGATCACAACAATGGACGAGAAAGGAATTAATCAAGAGCATAGCTTAAAACAACTAAGCTAATCAAAAATAACTAAGGCAATAAAAGAAGATTGATTGGTGTATCTTAAAAAGAATAAAGTAAGCAAAGTTAGCGAATTTAAAATGGGTAAGATAGAAGCTACGTGCCCCAGATATCGCAGGTTGAGCGTCTCTGTACAAACTCCTTGAGGACCATTTTGAGCTTGATACGTGTTTAGAGGATCCGGAGTACTTTGTCACTGCCCCGAGATGTAGCATACTTCTTCATTGTTAATTCAGGCATAGCAAGACTACCACATGCCCTATCTTTGATCAAAATTTGAACTGCCCTTTTCAGGTTTTCGAATCAAATCCCCTTTGGTCTCAAAGCGCCCTTTGCTGGTTTTCGCCACGGCCTCTCCCTTTTTATTTTCTTTTTTTCTTTTTTTTTGAATGAGATCTCAATGCGACCTTTGCGAATTTTCACCTTAGCCTTTTAGGTAAAATACTTCTTGTCTGAACCTGAATTCGCCAGATTGGGCAAGTCTTCGTCATCTGTCTCGGTCAATATCTACACTCCTCCAGAATAGGCCTTCTCTACAACATAAGGTCCTTCCTAGTTTGGCATCTGCTTTTCTGAAATCCTTTTGTAAAAGAATGATCAAGTTCCCCTCGTGGAATCCTCTAGGACAAACTTCTTTGTTGTAAGCTTGCATCATCTAATCGTGATGGATAGCTTTTAACCTTTCCTTCGATTAGGTTTAATTGATAAAAATGCTTCTAATCTATAAACCAATGTGTAAGATGTTGCCCCGGCAAAGGTTCTGGCCAAAGTTCGATAATCATAGAGAGTAAATGATAGCTTTTTATGCCAATCTTTATAAGCCTTAGTCACCTTTCATTTTTTTTTGGCAACTTTTGCTGCACTGTGATATACTTCCTGATCTTTGGGCAAACTATAAACTTTATCTTTGTACAGTTATTTATTAAACGCGATCCTTTATGGCATTGTTTGCTAGCATCTGATCCTTTCCTTTTGTTTTTTAAAGTTTGATGACTTCGACTTTGCAACATTGGCATATGAAGCTACTTCCACCCTCTTAGTGAAGTAAACAACAACCAGGATAATGAATCGATATTGGCTAAAAGCTTTTGACAAGATTGGCCCCATCACATTCATGCCCCCACATATGGAAGGTTTGTGAAGAACTGGAGAAGGCAAATGAAGCTTGTCTCCTTTAATACAGCATAACTGATACCATCCCTTTTTATGTAAATCAATAGTGTCTGATCCTCATGTTTAGCCCGCGTCCTAGTAGCCCAGGCATGTCCTGATATGATAGTGCAAAAACATCTTTGAATTCTTGAAAATAACTCAATGATGACTCGTATTATTTCTATAGTGAGCTGGGCTTCGATCTTCTCCCTTTTTCTAAGCTCGCAATGTCCATTGACCCTATGTAAGGTAGGATCTGTTTTTCCTCTTGTTCCACTGTTCTTAACAAATCAAAAGATAAGTTACAATCTCTGTCATCTTCAAAGTCCTAAGATCCTTTTAGACATATATTTTACTTGAAAGAAGACTCTGAGTCAGTGGCAGCATTACTCACATCGTTGATATCTAGAGACCTAGTGTAGGTTCAGAGAATAAATGATTCAAAGAATGGTTATTTGTATGATACGATAATGAATGAATAAAAGAATATTTGAAAGAAAGTCCAAAAATAAAAGAATCTATACATGGAAAAAATAAAAGAATATTTGTTCAAGAAAATGCATTTTATTGAAATAAAATTTCAGACACAAGCCTATTTCACAAAAGGGTTCTTATTGCCTCTAGGCTTAAGCCAACAAGCGTGTTTTGAATATTACTCTAGATTAGCTCTAAAAATACAGAGATCTCTTCCACAATTCCATTTTTTAAAACATTCCCAAGTATACAGGGGCTTGGAAACTTCGTTCCCCGATTCCCTCTTCGCTTTTGGTTTCTTCAAGGGGTCGCAACTTTCTTGTCTCCTCCTTCAATTATCGCATTTACTGCCTCATCAAAGTGATCAGGTTTTGATGAATCGTCGAACTTTACAATTCCCATTTTAATGAACCTTTCAACCAACTTTTTAAACGTATTATAGTTTTCAATTGAGTGACTCTTTATTCCCGCGTGGTACTCGCATTGGGCATTCTCGTTATACCATTTTGGGAATGGAGGTTGCAACGGTTTCAAATAAAATGATGACACTATATGTGCGTCAAAAAAAATTTGATATAGCTCCTTATACGTCATCGGGATTGGTGTAAATTAGAGTTTTTTAGAGATTTAGCTTGTGCCCGACTCTTGTCTCACCGACCCTTGTTGCCCAACAGTGATTACTTTCGGCTAGCTAACAGTAATTACTTTTGAGTACCCTTTGTTGTATGTACTCGTATTATTCACCTCGTCATCTTTTCTCTTAAGAGCAGACCTTTTAGTGGTTTCCCCTGCTTTAATCTTGCCACATCTTATGGCATTTTTAATCATCTCTCCTGCCATCACAATATCAGCAAAGCTCTTGGTGGTACTTCCTATCATATGAGTGATGAATGGAGCCTTTAAGGTATTGATAAAGAGCATTTTAGTCTCCTTTTCTAGGAGTGGTGGCTGAACTTCCATGGCGACCTCCCTCCATCTTTGCGCATACTGCCTGAAGCTTTCATTCAATTTCTTTTCCATGTTTTGCAACAGATTCTATCAGGCGTTATGTCTGTGACATGATTGTATTGTTTCATGAAGGCTTGGGCTAGGTCTTTCCAAGAGCTAATCCTAGCACGGCTAAGTTGATTGTACCACCTGGATGCTGCCCCCACTAAACTGTCTTGAAAATAATGAATCAAAAGTTGATTATTGTTCACGTAAACAGTCATGCGTCTACAGATCATAGTGATATATGCTTCAGGGCAGCTAGTCCCATTGTACTTCTCAAATTCTGGCATCTTGAATTTATTAGGAAGCCCCAAATCTGGAACCAAACTCAAGTCTTTAGCGTCAATACCATGGTGATGATTGGCATTTTCCAAAGCCTTGAATTTTTCTTCTAACCATCTACAGCGATCATCTAATTGCCTCGAGGATTCAATTCTTGTCCTTTCCCTCTCTGCTATATCCAAATCAGGGATAACGGGATTAGCAAGGTTATCTCCTGGGTTAGATCTTGAGCCCACTTGGAAGTTCATGGGCTGTCTGGGATCAGCTTGCCCTTATTGAGGCCTAATCGTAACAGATGGCCTTTGGGGATACTCCTCAGGTTGTACATGTGGTGGGGTGAAACCCCTAGGAAAGTCCTCGTTGTCTTCAGCGTTAACTAGGGGACCCTTTCCTTTGTCCATTGCCCTACTCAGCATTTGGGCCATTTGAGCCATCATGTTCCTTTGAGCCTCCAACATTTGGTCCCTCATCTCTTGTTGGATTTTTGCCATTTGCTCTTGCATCTAGTCTTGCACATCTCTTTGGAATTGTTCCAATCTTTGATCCATTTTCTTTAATTTGGCACGTGTACCGTAAGGGTGTTCAGCTTCCAGATTTCCCTTCTCTCTTTCTCTTTTCCCTCTCTCTGTTATAATTTCAACTAATTAGACTCTCTTTATGGACTTAAATGCATGTGACGTGATGTAATATAAATGCATGAATGCAAAGAAAGAGAGGCGTTGATTCTAAATTCAATTCCATTAGAAAAACTTTTCTAGAAAGTAAATTTCTTTACATAAAATGGATCACATATACGGCCTTGCCCTCATATTCCAAGCAAAAACATCAATCCCCTTCTTCGCATAGGTCAAATCTTGTAAACTTCTAATAGATGCCTCCTATTAGCTCCTTTTTGCTTGATCTGGGCCGCGACTCACTGCTCACTTAACCTCGCAATGCTCGTTAGAGAATCAGGATGTGACGGCTCTCGAATAATCTTCTTCAGTTTTAATCCTTGGCAATAAAGTTCTGTATTCCTTCACGGACTATCAGTCTTCTCTCGTTTTGTTTACTTGGACCATATTCGGACGACCGTATTATAATCCACTTTATCAAAAAAACCCGTTTTCTTATGATAAACTCTTCTACTTAGCAATCAAATTTGAATCAACACCTCTTTTTATTGATGTGAATGCAATGCAATCAAAACAAAAGAGAACACGTTAGTACAGGAAAAATAAGTAACATAAAACACCTATCTGGGTGACCACTAGGGTTTGGCATAGTTCTACCTAAGGTAGGCTCTTAGGGTTCACTATATGTGGTTTAGTTCTAAAGTTGAGGTACTCGAACCAGCAGATTCCTCGATCTTCACCCATTATAGGCTCATACGGACCGAGTTTGATTCAGGGTAATACATTTCCCTATGGCTATGCGTAGGTGAAAACCTCACGAAGGCATAGCTTCTCACTCCCACTTAAACGGTCATACAGTGCAATGTGTGTAAGAAAATAATAATCATATGTTAAAATCAAAATTTTTTAATCAAATGTTTCAAATTTCTGACAAAGGACAGAAAATAATCAATTTACGGCTCGACTCTCTTATTGTCCTCAGTGGAGTCGCCAAGTAGTCGAAACCACTTTTAAAGTTTGATTTAAAAACGGGGATCGACTTTAAAAAAACAGAAATGGAGTCGCCACCAATCCCTTTCTACTTAGGTGTGATTGGATCACCTTGTAAAACATTTTATTTTAAAACATTTGATTCTGGTCCACGAAAAACAAGAAAACGGGATTGGGAGTCGGTTACGTACGAGGAAGGATTAACACCCTCTTAACGCCCAAAATATGGTATCGAATTGATAATCTCATGTCCTAATGTCAAAAATTCGAAGAGATTTAAAAACATAATTTCTTTAAAAACTTAAACAATTTGAGTTGGAATTGGAGATTCCATTGTTCCGAAAGCATACAAACATCACATCCAGCATGTTAGGACATGATGTTTTAAAACCTCGTAATCAAAATCATCTCATGATTTACAAAATTCATTAAAAGGATATTTAGCTATTTGGACGAACGAAAAACCGAAACCCAACACGTTAGGGCACAATTTCTCGAACTTCCAAACACGAAACATTGCCTTGTTTTCTGAAATCCTTATTCCGAAATAACAAAACATCACATCCAGTGAGTTAGGACACGATAATTTTGAATTCTCGAAAATAAGTTTTTTTATTTTTAAGAGGAAAGTAATAGATTCTTTGGACTCGAAGAAGAAAATCGCAACCCAGTAAGTTAGGGTACGATTTCTTTCGAACCCAAGAACGCAGGGTATTTCATATTTCAAAACCAAATTTTCGATGCATCAAATATAATATAATTGAAAAATAAATCATAATGGCAACATGCACAACAGAATAAAAGTGTGGTTAATAATATACATAATAATAATGAAGGCAATAAAAAATATTAAATAAAAATAATAGTAAATAAATAAATAAAAGGAAAGAAAATAATAACAAAAATGAAGCTAATATCAAATTAACAAATAGATAAATAATATCTATAAAATAATAATAATAATAACAATAATAATAAAATGGAAATATGTTAATAAATAAATAATAAAAAATAATATTAACAAATAAAATAATAATGAAAATAATGATAAAAATAATAGCAAAAATAAAAATAGTAATAATAATACTAAAATAATGTAAGGATATTAAAATGGATAGTAATAAAAAAATAATAATAGTAGTAAAGATAAAAGTAATATTAATAACAAAAATTATAGAAATGATAAAAAAAATAGCAATAATAATGTAGGCAATGAAAATAGTAATAATACTAATAGTAGAAAATATAATAATAAGATTAAAAATAATAATAATAGTCATAAATATAATAATAATAATAGTACTAATAATAATAGGAAAAATAATAGTAAGAAAAAAAATGTAATGAAATAATAATAATAATAATAAATAGGAAAAATAATGTTAAAAGTAATGACAATAATAATATTGATAATAGTAAAATAAAAAGTATTAGTAATAAAATAATGATGATAATAAAATAATAATAGTAAAAGCAATAATAATATGATAATAAAGTTCAAATTAACAACAATGATAATAAAATTAATAATAAAATAATGAAAATTATAAAAGAAATGAAAAAGGACGAAATTGGATATATAAATGAAAGTTTGGGGTAAAGTTAAAATACAAGAGAATTGAATTAAAAAAATAAAAAATGCGGAAGGGCTTGATGCGCAAATAGCCCATTTAACTAAAAAACACGTGGATCCTATGATTGCGGGTCAGGTCGCGTGGGTCGGAGCCATGAAACGGCGTCATTTTGGCGCAAAAAGGGCTGGTGCAAAACGGCACCGTTTTGATGCCCTATAAAAGCTACCTTTTTTGAAAAAAATTTCATTTCTCTCCGCAGCAGTAAAAAAAATTGAGAGCTTTCAAAAAAGGCTCTCCCCTGGGCGATTTCCGGCAGGCCCTCCTGCGCGATCCGAAAATATATATAGAGTAAAATAAAAATAAAAATGAAATCTTTACATATAGGTAGATTCGAAAAATATAAAAAAAAACCTTTGCTCGATTCTTTGATTCTGTATTTCTTTTTATATTGTTCTTATGTTCGTTTTTACAGGTTTACATGGGTTTTATAACCCGAAAAAATAAAAAGGAAATAAACATATTTCGCCGTGATTAGCTGTGTTTCTTTCCCCTTTTGCAGGTGGCCAAGGAGAACGCGGCGGCGATGGAGCGTAGTTCGCAAGGATTGCGGCGCGACCAGAGCTCTGGTGTCGAGGCTGCGGCGCTTAGGGTTTTCCAGAACCCTAGGTCTCCAAACTCTGAAACTATTCGGGCCATCTTTGTTTTGGGCTTGATTGGGTCTAGGTTAATGGGTCATTAATCCGGGTAGGGTAGTGGGTCTGTAATTTGGTCTGGGGTGTAATTGGATTTTAGGCTAGTGGATTGGGCTATTTGGTTTTGGGGCTAAGAGTGTAAGTGGGTTACTGGGTAGTCTGTTTCTTCGGGTATGGGTATAATTAGGCTTGCAAATTGGTTTGGGCTGTTTAATTTTGTAAAATGGACTGTAAAAATAATAATAATAATAATAATAATAATAATAATAAACTTGACATTTTTTATTTTTTGTTTTTATTGTATGGGCCCAGGCAAAAATGGGCCATTACAGCAGTGACCATGCTATCAAACCAGGTAGAACTTTTAAGTAAAAAGATTGACTGTTTGTGTGGCTCTTCGCAGGTACATCCAGTTATGTAGTGCGATACGAATGGAGGAGGAATGAATAATACAAAATATCCATCCTACAACCCTGGCATTGATAGCTAACAGATGAACTATATGGGTAATAATTCTAGACCTCAAAATATCCCATATAGTAAAACTTATAATCTAGGTTGGAGGAACCACCCAAATTTCTCCTGGGGTGGCCAAGGAAATCAGAGACAACAACCCCCTCCAGGCTTTCAATAGCAACCCTACCCACAAGAAAAAAGGCCAAACCTTGAGGAGATGCTAACAAAATTTATCGCGGTGTCTGAAACCTGTTTCCAAAACACCGAAACAACACTCAAAAATCAGTAAGCATCGATTCAAGGGCTCGAGAACCAATTAGGACAACTTGCTAAGCTCATATCTGGAAGGCCACAAGGCAGCTTGCCAAGCAACACTGAAACTAACCTAAAGGGGCAACTTCATGCCATTACTTCTCACGATAGTGAAGGGTTAGATAAACCAAAATTAAGGCAAGAAAATGTGGTAGACGAAGGTAAGGTTGAGGTAAGCCATGATAAACCAAAACTGGTAAGTACAGAATACCAACCACGTGTGCCATATACCAATGCGACAAAGAAAGATCGCACAGATGAACAATTCGGTAAATTTCTTAAACTCTTAAAAAAATTACATATTAACTTACCATTTATTGAAGCTCTTTCGTAGATGCCCAATTCAAAAAAAAAATTAAAAGAGCTTTTGACAAACAAACGGAAATTAGACGAGGCGTCGCATGTGGAGCTAAATGCAGTGTGCTCAGTAATCTTACAAAACAGACTACCACAAAAGTTAAAAGATCCAGGGAGTTTTATGATTCCTTGCTTAATTGGTAGTTTATCTATTAATAATGCTTTAGCAGATTGAGGGGCAAGCATAAATGATGCCTTATAAAATGTTTAAACAATTAGGTCTTGGGAAACCCAAACAAACTAGGATGAGTATTCAATTGGTTGATAAAACTATTAGAGTTCCTAGGGGTATAATCGAAGATGTACTAGTAAAAATTGATAAATTTATATTCCCAGTAGACTTCGTTGTTTTAGACATGGATGAGGACAGTAATGTTCCTTTAATTTGAGGAAGACCCTTTTTAGCAACTGCTAAAACTAAAATTGATGTTGGTACAGGTGAACTCAAACTTCGTGTAGGTGACGAAACAATCACTATTTAGGCTCTTGACACGGCTAAGACATCGAGTAATAAAGGTAAGAACATAAATTCTATTAATGACCATTTGGTTCAGCCTTCTTTTCAGGAAGCACCACAAAATTATACAACTAAGCCATATCCTAAACCTCATGCCAACAAAAAAATAACTTATAAGGAGTGAAGGCTTCAGATCGATGAACTAGACGAGTGGAAGACACATGTCAAGGAGAAACCAAGAAAGCACGATGAACCAAAGCGACTCCATAACAAGCTTAAGGATGAGCCAAACCAATTTAAGATCGGAGATCAGGTATTGTTGGATAAAACCGACCCTCGAATCTCCACTTCAAACCTTAATACAAACGAAGAGATCCCTTTTAAGGTACTCAATGTCTTTCCATACGGAACAGTCGAGGTAACTAATCTTAAGTTTGGCACTTTTAATGTAAACACTACTCGACTAAAACTAAATATTAATAATAGAATTGATAGCAGGAGAGAGGAGTTTCAATTCCTCAAACCACCGTGATTATGCGAATGAAGGGTAAGTCAAGCTTAAGACTTTAAACGAGCGCTTCTTGGTAGGCAACCCGAGCACTAACTTCACTAATATCATCTTTTTTATTTTTAACACCTAACTCAAAACTAACCAAATTAATAAAGCGCGGGTTTCTCTATCCACATGGCCTTGCACACGGGCGTGGCCGTGTGGACACCACGAATAAGCATATCGGCGTGGCAGAGACCGTGCGAACCAAGGACGAAAATTCCTCAAACCACGGGCGATAATAAAATGCTACGACCGTGCGATACAACCGTGGTCGACACTGAGAAAGTAACACGAGTGTGAGACACGCCCGTTTCCCTAGGCCATGGTCGACACTGAATAATCAACATGTGTGTAGAAACCTCTACACAGGAGTGAGAGAAACGAACGAAACACCACACGGTCATGCGATACGGCCGTGTGACCTAACACACCCATGGTACACGGGCGTGGGCAGTAACCAGGTGCCCTGATTTCTATTTAAACCCCCTTCTTCTCACTTTCTCCCTATATTCTTCTTCTCCCAAACCCTAGCCACCACACCGCTTCCTTTTTCTATTATCTTTCTCCTTTCATTTTCCTTTCCCACTTTCTCTCATTCTTTCTTTACACCACCATCCCCATGTCGAAGAAGCGAAAAGACCCTAGCACAGTCTCCCTGTACGAGACCAATCTACATAAGTTCATACCAGCCGCTTCATCTACTCGACAAAACAAAGACCTTTGAGTCCATTTATTTTTTTCTTTTTCTTTTTCTTTCATTTTTAAATACTTTTCCTTTATCTTTCTTATCTTTAAATTATATTATTATATTTTGATTTCCTTAATTTAGGTTCAAGGGGCTGTTAAGGGATGACCACACCCCCACCGGAGTATCCACCTCTACTTTCATCTATGCCTAACTTACCGTTTCTTTTCCTTGACTCCATCCAAAATTCAGGAAGTTCACTTCTCTCCCTATCTTATGATTTTATATATTGTAGACATATATTTTTGTACATTGAGGACAATGTCCATCTTAAGTGTGGGGAGGTGTCAACAATACTGAATTATGCCTTGTTCTTAAGTAATTTTCTCATATTACTATTAGAATAAAACTTCTATTGATTTATGATTTTCAATGATATGTTTCGGATTGTGCATTAATGGTTTAAACTTTAAGATATTAGAGAATCAAGCATGATAAGTCTATTTTCAAAATTAAAAATTTTATTAGGTTGTTTCCCTGATCTTAAATATTACTTTGAAGTTTGAAATTTGCAAGGTTGACACCAAAAACCATAATTTTTGTGAGATTTTAAGCCATTAAGAGCATATATTCTTCTTGCTCACTTTATTGATTATGAGTGTGTCAACATTGATTTGTTATTCTAGAACTTGCTTCGATTATACATATCGAGACCACATTTCTGATTTGATATACTAAAGATGATAAAGGCACCTAGGATTTAACCCACTTACTCCATAAAAAGCTTACCCTCATAACTAACCCCTAGTGAACCCTTTTTAGCCTAATAAATCATTTCTTGACTCACCCATTAATATTAACCCAAAACTAAATTTTTACTTCTCCTCCTTTGACCCCTCTTATGTCGAAATTTGATTTAATCAGTTGCCTAACTATTTTCTGTATTTCAGTTGTTAAATTCTATTTTATTATTGTACTTACTTGTTCTTAAAAAAAAGGTTGAAGATTTATTCATTATCAGTTATTATAAGCTTAAACAGTTAATTCACATCTTTAGAAGAAGCACATTTTATTAGTGATAAGTTAAATTGATTTAATTATTAATTATTAGTTCATTGTTTCTAGTTAGGTAATTTATCAATTCAATCTCGAGTCTAACCTATTAATTCAGCCTATATCCACACATTTAACCCAAGACCCATTACAACCCTTTAAGAACTTTTGAATTGTGTATCATCTCATTTTATAGTGGTGGAGATTTGATTTTCATGCAAGCTTATTGGATTAACTTTTCATGCTTGATGTTTTGAGTGCTTAATTTAAACCTTAAACACCTTGAGTGATTTGAGTGAATCTTTAGTGAGGATGCCAATTCTTGTCAAGTTTTGGATCAGAGGTAATTATTTAGGTAAAGGGAAACACCTATGTTTTCGTGCTATAAAAATTTATGACTTAGATTGTTTGAAACTTTAGGACTCTTTTAGTTAAATTATCAATGTATGAATTATCTATGAATTATGATGAAACATTATTGATAAGAATTGTAAATTGAGGAAGTTAATTTTAATTGTGAGTTGAGAATTTTGCTTGAGGACAAGCAAAAGCTAAAGTGTGGGGATATTTGATAAACCATAATTTATACATATTTTTACCCCATGCTTAACTTATTTTTGGATGAATTTTCATTAGATTTAATTAATTTGATGCTTCTAATCCTTTAATTTCATGTTTTATACTCAGGAGAGCTTAAGAGTCAAAAAGATCGAGAAACGGGCCAAAAAGGGACTAAATGGGCCTACACGGCCTAGATTGTCGCACACTGGCAGACCACACGGCCATGTGTGGCGAGCAGAAGAGATCACGGGTTGAGGAATCGAACACGAGCATGTCACACGGACTTGTCCCTGCGTATTTTATTCGGAATAGATTACTTGTGGGCTAAGAAAGGCGTTCCAAAGCCTATATAAACACCCTAGGGGGTAACCTAAAGGGGGACGCCGAGTAAAAGGCAGAAAATACTCCAAGACAGCCGTCGGGAACAGCTTAGGAGAAGGATCTCCATCAAGACTAAAGATCTCCTATAAAGTTCTTTAGAAGTTTTTGGGTTTTCTTATGTTTTGTTGTTTTCCCTATTTTAAGATGTTTTCCTTATCAGTATGAACTAAATTCCTTAAATAGCTAAGGGGATGAAACCTAAGACAGATCTTATTACTATTTGATTTATAAGATAAAATACTTGTTCTTATTCTTAATTGTGAGTTCTTATTTTTCTTTTGATAATTCAGGTTATTGATTCAAGTCTAATGTGCTTATACAGTGGTGCAAAAGTCCCTGTTTAAGAGTAGATCAACACAATTAAGCGGAGTTGATTGCAACCATAGAAATAGGGTGACGAAAATTTGCTGGATTAGAGTCAAATCTAATAAGGGGATCCATAGATCGAAATAATGCAACAATAGGGGTTTTAATTTGAATGAGATTTCAATTAATCAACCTAGATTCAGTTCTTTTTAGTCTTGAAAGAGATATTAACATAAATCAGGAATTTCAACGAATTAAGTCAAGTGAATAAATCGTATGAATCAAAAGTAATAAGTGAAGTTTAGGTGGATTCTCCTTAGGTATTGACTGTCTCATATAAGTTGTCTAAAAGTATTTTCATAATTCTTTCGTTGTCGTGTTTAATTAGTTTTAGTTTATAAGAAACCACTCTAATTCTTAGTCTAGATAATAAAAAGATAGTAATTACTAGTACTCTTGGTCCTTGTGGATACGATATTACCGGTCTTACTATAACTATACTATAAACAATAGGTGCGCTTGCCTTTATTGTGATCATAGTTAGTTTAGACACATCAACCCTTATACCTTAATATTACAAGTCAGTATGCTCACACGGCCTAGCACACGGGCATGTGACTTGGCCGTGTGACCCAAGTCAGTAAGCACCCTAAATTTGAAACGGCCGTGTGCACCATTTCAAATACCCACACAGCTTAAGGCATGGGTGTATCTCTTGACCGTGTGAGCCACACGGCCTGGCCACGCGGGCATGTGTCCTCTGCACATAGGAAAATTTTTAAAATTTTGTGAAAAATTCTCTGAGTTTTCGGTTTAGTTCCGATTTGTTTCTAATGTTTATTTTTGAGCCTCGAGGGATCATACAAGGGACAATATGAGTTATTTATGATTATTTTCTGTTATATATGTTAAATGATATGAAATGTTCGTATTTGATTTGAAAAGTCCGGTAATGCTCTGTAACCCTATTTCGGCGACAAATAAGGGTCAAGAGTGTTACACTAAATGGTATCAGAGCTATGCTTTAGTCGATTCTCGGACTAAACGTAGCGTGTGAAATGTCTAGAAATACATGCCACATAAATCTGTGATGGTGTGATGCGTATGATCCGATCTAACATTTGTTTTCTTATAGATTGAAAAGATGTCAAACAGATCTGAACATGTTGATAATGATGAGGTTAATAGTAGATCACAAACTTCTGAACATAGGACGAGTAGTAATGTCCCAATTCCTCTGGCTCAGGAACAAGAACTTGAAAACATGTTCTTTAAGTATATGAATCAGTGCTTCAATGAATTTATGCAAAAGAAATCTGGCTCAACAACCTTCAACCCCTACTGTACCACCTGTAGTGCCTTCGGTTGCACCTCCACCTCCTTCAGTGACTGAAACTAGTAAACGTACTCCGATTAAGAAACTTAGAAAATGTGGGGCTGAAGAATTTCGTGGTAGGTCAGAAAATGATCCAATTAAAGCTAGTATTGGCTTCAAAATACAATAAAAGCTTTTGAAGAAACAGCTTGTTCTCCTGATAATTATTTGAGATGTGATGTTTCATTACTGAAAGAGGACGCATATAATTGATGGTCGACAATAGTGGCTGTAGTGCCAAAGGAGAAAATTTCCTGGGAATTTTTCCAAACTGAATTTAAGAAGAAATATGTCGGCAAAAGGTATTTAGACAAGAAAAAGAGAGAATTTCTTGAGTTGCATTAAGAAAATAGATCAGTCACTGAGTATGAGAGAGAATTTGTATCCCTAAGTAAATATGCTTCGAAAATTGTGCGAACTGAAGAAGAAATGTGCATTTAGTTTGAAGAAGTTGACTAATGAAATCTGAACGATAATTGGAGGCAATGAAATACGAGAATTTGTTGTTTTGTCTGATCGTGCACAGAAGATGAAAGAGGTTTACAACCAAAAAATGCAAGGAGATAGGCGGAATCGAGAACCTTACGAAAGAGGTTCTTCTAAATCATTTTTGGCATCGCCGGCTAAAAAGTCCAAAGATGATTTCAGCCGAGCTACCTCAATGTCTGAACGTTCGAATAAAAACAAGACGATTCAATAAGATTTCCGGGTATCTACTAAACCCGCTATTAGTATGGGTAGTGTGTAGAATGCTCCTAAACCTAGATGTAGATATTACGGGAAATATCATCCTGGTGAGTAAAGAAGTAAAGTGGGGCCTTGTTACAAATGTGGAGCAACTGATCATTTTATCCGAAATTGTCCTCAATTACAAAAAGAGGATAAAGAGCCGAACGAAAAATAATTGGCTACTTCTCAGACAAGTAGGCGTTTGGGTCAAAATAGTGCCATCGAGACTACTCGTTCAGGAATGAAAGATACTGCTATTCAGTCAGAAGCTAGAGCACCTACACGTACCTATGCCATTCGAGCAAGAGAGGAAGCTACGGCTCTAGATGTGATTGCTGGTACATTTTATCTCTTTGATGTTCTTGTGTATGTATTGATTGACCCTAGGTCAACTCATTCTTATATTTGCACTGCATTAGTAGCAGAAAAGAAATTTCCTGTTGAATCTACTGATTATGATATTCAAGTTGCAAATCCACAAGCTCAAAGTGTTATAATTAATTTGGTGTGTCTTAATTGTCCACTGAAAGTGAAAGGCTGCGAATTCCCTGCTGATTTGATGTTGTTACCATTTTGGGAATTTGATGTTATTCTAGGAATGGATTAGTTATCTTTGTATGATGCTGTGGTAAATTGCAAACATAAACGGATTGATTTGAGATGTCAAATAGGAGAGATGATTTCAATTGAGTCTAAGAATCCGAAAGATATTCTTAGAATCATTTCAGCTTTTTATGCTCAGAGATTGATGTGAAAAGGTAATGAGGCATTTCTAGCCTACTTTCTTGATACTCGAGATTCAAAATCGAAGCTAAATTAATTGCCGATTGATAGTGAATTTGCTGATGTATTTCCTGAAGAATTATCGGGTTTACCACCTGATCGTGAAGTTGAGTTTGTAATTGATGTTGATGTGAACGATATAGGTTTATTGTATTCAATTCGTGGGTTAACTTTAGTAGACTAGTTAGATGGATTAAATAGGTAAGTTTAGGTATTTGGGTATATATAAATGATGTTATGTTATGTTTAAAACATGATTTTGACATGTTTTGATTGTTTCTTAGGATATATTGATGTGTTAAAATGTTGTGTTGATAAACCGTAAAAATAACATATTTTAAGCCCACATTTAGCATGCTTTTGGATGATTTAAGCCTTGAATTATGTAATTTGGTGCTCTTAATCCTTTGTTTTCATGTTTTATACCCAGGAGAGCACCGGATGATGAAAAGAATGGAAAACGGGCCCAAAACAAAGTAAATAGGCCATATCACGAAATCCACACGGCCTGAGCCCAAGACCACACGGCCGTGCCTAATTCAACAAGTTCGAACATGGCCTGGCCACGACTAACACGAGCGTGTGCCATGAGCGAGTCCCTACCATGGGAAAGAAGAGTTTCACTCGGATTAGGATACTTAGGGGCAAAGAAACATATTCAGAAGCCTATATAAACACCCTAAGTATGACCTGAAAGGGGGGAACCCAAGGCTTTAGTCAGGGGGTGTCCAGCTAGGCCAAAGAGGGCAGATTTGTGTAGAATTACTCGAGGATAGCCAGTTGATTCATCTAAAGAAGCCGGAATTATACTCAAGACGGAGGATCTCTCCTTCAATTCCTTCAGGGGGTTTTAGGGATTTCTTATGTTTTGTTTTATCTTTTCTTTTGAGATGTATTCTTTTAGTATCATTATGAACTAAACCCTCAGATACCTGAGGGGGATGAAACCTAAGATGAATCTTGTTATCGTTTGCTGAACTATATGATAAATATTTGACTTGTTCTTAATTATGTGTTTTGATATTTTCGGGATATTAATTAAAGTGTGATGTGCTTAGGTGGAGGAGCAAGAGTCCCTGCTTAAGTGTAGATCTAGTATAATTAAGCGGAGTTGATCGCACGCCTAGAGATAGGGCGACGAGATTTTGCCGGATTAGGGTGAAACCTAATATGGGAGTCCATAGATCGAGTTAATGCAATTCTAGGGGTTTTAATTAGAAAGAGATTTCAATTAATCAACCTAGGGTTAGACGTTAGTCGCCTCGAGAGAGGGATTAATATAACTTAGGGAATCTTACGGATCAAGTCAAGTGAATAAATCGTCTGGTTCAGAGTTAGATAACAAGTGAAGTCTAGGTGGATTCTTCCTTGGGTTTCGTCTTAATCAATTGGTTTTTCCTCAAGTTATTTTCACAATTTCATTCTTCCTTATCTTAGAGTCTTTAGTTTGGTAGTTAGTTAATTTTAGTTTAGATAAACAATTTCCCTAATTCTTAGGCTAAATAATAAAAAGAGAGTTAGTATTAGTACTTTTGGTTCCTTTGGGTTCGACATTCCTGTCTTGCCTAAACTATACTACTGTTCGATAGGTGCACTTGCCTCAAATCGTTGTCATAGTTAGTTTCCAGGTTCAATCATTCTTTTATATAAATTTTAAGACTTTGACGTCGCATAAAACAACGATCATGTGTTTAGGTTGATATCAAAATAGGTGAGAAATATGACCTTGAAATGGCCTATTTTCGTCCACACGGGCAGAAACACGAGCGTGTATCTCAGTGTGTGTAACACACGGCCTAACACACAGGCATACGGCTTGGTGTGTGACCTAAGTTAGTAAGTACCCTAAATTGGACACGGGCTTGAACACAGTCGTGTTCCCCACTTCGAATACCCACACGGCTTAAGACACGGCTGTGTCTCTTGACCATATAAGCCACACGACCTGGCCACACGGGCGTGTGTCCCCTGTACATAAGAAAAAAAAATTTGAAATTTTGTAAAAAATTATCTGAGTTTCCGGTTTAGTCTCGATTTGTTTCTAATGTATTTTTGGGCCTCGAGGGCTCATACAAGGGACAATATGAGTGATTTATGATTATTTTTTGGTATGTATGTTAAATGATATGAAATTTTAGTATTTTGATTTGAAAAGTTTTAATGCTTCGTAACCCTGTTTCGGCAAAGGATAAGGGTTAGGAGTATTACATCCTGATTCGACCTAACCTTTTTGTGATAGATTTTTCATGTATTATATCATCTTATCCTTTATATCTAGATTAGACACAAGTCATGTAACAGTCAAACTTGTATAATCCAATATCATATTTCTTGATATCCTGAGTAAACTACGATAAACAAATAAGTGTGATATCTCATATCAACTTATTTGGGCATGTTCATGCATTTCTAGTCCAACTTTATCAAGTGGCCCAAGATATTACTATCATTATGTAGGAGGGATAAATCATATCTTGATTAATATCGCACTACATGGATTGTGGTATATCCAACATCAGTCTTTATTATACAAGCTGTTACGATAGACATTTGACTGCATCAAAATATACGACTCCCGATGTTAGGACAATGATGATCTCAAGTCGAGAATCATATACATAGTTATCACTATGAGTAATCTTGTGACTATTACATTATAATCCAAGAAACATACACTATTACATAATAATCCAAGAAACATACTCACAGCAGGTTAGTCCAATATGTTGTTCACAAACACATACTCATGAATTGATTTCAAAGAAGAGTCCGCCAATGGTGAATCCCACAAAATATGCTACCCAACCAAAACAGATGTTTCACTAACTTACTTATTTTCTACCTCTGTCTTAACCAACTACACATCAAACAGTAACTCGATATAGTCTTCATCGAGTAGACTGTTATAGTCTTACTCATATTTGGCGTATAGCCTCCTATCGGACCCATGGCCTAGCCATGACCTTTCTATTTACTTCTCTCGTTGCATTCCATTCATCCCTTCATTTCACCATTCTTAACATTGATGCTTGAACACCGCAATGTCCCATCCGCAAGGCCCGAAGCTTCGCACATCATGATTTACACTCAGCAAGACCGTATGACGTTATTTACCAAAATGACCCATTTTTCCCAATCTTAACTTTATCTAACCCATCGACATTTCCCACTGTTTAAATCATACAACATACGTATTTCACTTACATACCAACATAGAATGCACTATTTGTTAACACATGTAATCATGACTATTTCATGCACATTGAACTACCTTGGGGCGGACACTCATATGCCATTCAAATCCTAACCATTCATAGCATACATCATCAGTAGGGGTCATTCATCATTTCAAAAATGGAGTACAAAAACTTACCTTATTTTCTTATTCTAAACAACTTATCTTGCTCGAACGCCAAAACCTTATTCGTCCTGGCAACTAAGCATAACAACAAATTATTGATTAACTTGAAGACACTTAAATTTCAAAACCCAAAATTTATAATTATACCGAGCTTAGAGGATTCTTACTCTAGTCTTCAATCTACAGGTTTGGAGGGTTAATGTGTAACACCTCTAACCCGTATCCATCATCAGATTAGGGTTACAAAGCATTATAGATCAATCGAAACATTTTTAACATTTAATAATTTAAAACATATCATAAGTCATTCATACACATGCATATTGTCCCTAAATCGAGCCTTCAAGGCCTTAAAAATAGCTTAGAAGTAATGCGGGACCAATTTGAAACAAATTAGAAAAATTAAAGAAAAAGTTGCAAAATTTACAAAACAGAGCTCACACGGCCGTGTGACTCACACGGCTGAGACACACGCCCACGTCTCAGGCTGTGTAACAATTGAACTAGGAACACATGGCCGTGCCCTAGCCCGTGTCCTCACTCGTATAACTCCCTAAATAGGGTCACACGACCCTGTCACACGCCCGTGTGCCAGGCCGTGTAACACTCGAAATTACCCCACACACCCGTGTGCCAGGTCGTGTGCTAGGTTGTATAAACTACTGACTTGCACCCTAAGCACTCAACAGATGACACACGGCCGTGTCGCCAGGCCGTGTGGACCCAAAATGAGCCTTAATCAACAAATTTACCATTTCAAGCTTACTTGGACTTTATGTAATCCATTTACCAACCAAAAGACCTATTCAAAGTGACATTAATCAAGAAAAAAAAACAAGCTAAATCAACCATCCTAAGTGTCTAACCAATGTATCATCATTGATACCAAAAGTATATACAAATTATACATCAAAATATAATCATCAACCACAACTTATCAATTCACAAGATTCTAACACCTAACCAATGTGCCTATTATAGGCACCTCAACCATAATATCACATTAACACATACTATACATATTTTGCATTAAAACATCTTACCCTATTCTTATATATCATGTAAGTTATCAATTTGCACATATGATCATACTTAACAATTTACATAACCAAAACACTAGTAATATCATACAAGCCTATTACATGCCATATAATCTGAAATGAATGTTCCAAAAAAAACTACTGAATTTTATGGATAGTTTGACTTGAGTGCCGATCCGATCGTCCAACCTTCCGAGTATCTACAAGAACAATAAATAACATAAGTAAGCTTAATGAAGCTTAGTAAGTTCGACATATTAAAATGATAAATCTTACCAAACTAAGTACAACAAATCAAATAATAACAATACAACCATGAATGTTCCCTGCTAGTCACAATCTCAATCGTAAATCATAAAAGTTCAATTTAATATTCAAATATATGGCAAATCCATCAAAATCACTAAGCAAGATACCTTACTAAGATTTTCAACTCGATGAATGACTTATGGATAAGAGTACTCGATAATCCATCCGAAACACACCAATGCTCATAAGAGCTAGTCCATTCGAAACACACCAATGCTCATGGAGCTAGTCCAACTGAAACACACCAAAACAGAGAGTATAACATGAGAGTTCGCAACAAATGCTGAACCTCAGTTTACTCGAGAAACATAAATATCTCTCTACAACCATCTCCACTCCAATCCCCCATAAGACACTATATTTCGACTGTACTCTATCCTGCATTCAATCCGGTCCAAGCATAGAATTTCAAAATTTTTTGTCAAATAACATACAACATTTATAATCAAATATAATGATCACATTACATATTATTATCAAATATTCCATAAAGATGTTAAATTATGAAGTGTACGAACTTACCTAGACTAAATTGTAGTAGTTATAGAAGTTTATGGACTATTCTATAATTTTTCCTTTTCCACGAGTATCAACTGGGTCTTGATATGCAAGAGACTTTATTTGGTCGATTCTCCTAGTTTAAGCAACCATAAATTTCGGCTATGGAAGAATAAAATGAAGAAAAATACTTATTCTTTACTTAATTTTGTTTTGATTTCATTTAAATTACAAGTTTGACATTAAAACATGTTTTACATATAATTTACCACATTAATTAAGGTCTATTTACCACATAAATCCTTCCTGAATTAATAATTCAGCCATTTGGTCACTAAATGCATCAATTAACAAGTTTTGCACCTTTTACAATTTAGTCTTTTTTCTTTAATTAGCCATTAAACGTTAATATTTTTTAACCAAATTTTAATACGACTCTAATTACTCAATAAATATTCTAAAAATAATATTTACGAGTCAACGCAACAAAAATTTTTGGTCCAAAAATCATTGTTCCGTCACCATTGAAATCGGGCTATTACATAAGGAACTTTTCAATTCTCAATCTTCTTAATTCTAAACTCAAATCTGCACGAAAGTTGTAATATGCAGAACTTCTTCCAGCTACATCCTATTCTTCTTCAGGACGATCAAAGAAGACGATTCTTAAAGAGAAAGATTTGGGAAGTAGAATTGAGAGGCACTTTGTTCCCAACCACACATATGTATATACCATCGGCACGATCTCCACAGACCCTTGTCGCCATTCGATCCTAATTATTATGTCTCCCACTATGGAATTAGTCGATTCCAATCTAACTAAACCACAATTGGAATTTAATCATCTCTCAACCACCCATTCAAATTTTCTAAATATCTTATTTTATTCATCAAATTCCCTTTTCCATCCAATTGGCTCCTGAAATTTTTTAAGATTTGGGTCCCTAGGTGTACCTGGTATGATTGCATTGGCTATAAAACGTTAGATTACTCAAGCGATGGAATGCATCATTTTGGAGAAGCCTATATATAATCTTCTTCTTCATCTTTCCTATCATTATGCTACTTCAAAGTTAAGTTTTTGTTCAAATCATGTCAATTTCAGTAAAAAGGGAAATAGATTATAGAAATGCTCTAAAAGTAGGAGGAATGCAATTAACTTAGTCATTCAACCATAAATATTTAACAATGTGTTAGCTACCTAGTTGATGACTCTATGCCCTAATATAATAACATGGCTAAAGTTAGTGAACATTAGACACAAAGGCCAAAATGTAAGAAATCATCGTAGCAACTTTCCAAGTACATTTAAAATTCCTTGAAATCATTTTATCAGCACAAGAACAATTTGACCTAATGATAACATTTGTCAATCATACCATTTGCCAATGGATGAAGTCTAATTGCTAGATTTTCAGCCACAAATGAATTCAAGGAATGCACATGTGGGTTGATTCCATAAACCACGACCTTTCATTAATTTGAGTGACAACAACTATTTTTATAATGTTGGGGTTGATATGGTAGGTGTCATCATAGTTATTTTTATTGAAGTGTTCTCGGGGGGAGACCAAGTGATAGTTGGAAGAACATTAAGGCTCGAGAAAGAGGAAGACATGCTCAATTTTATATAGTAATGGAATCCGATGAAAGCCTTGTTTTAAATGTTGACTAAGTCATCACTCTTGCCTTTCAAAAACCCAACTATTTCGGGGTTTTACATATCCCCCAAAATTTCCAAGCCATCAAACTAAGGCTTGGAAAAGCATGAAGTCTGGAAAAAGTTTTTGAATCTTATTCCACTCATTGGCAAAAGATCTAAAATCCATAAGAGGAAAGTACTGGAAGGTTGGAACTCACCAAATTACTTGGGAAATTGAACAAAAAAAGATTATATGTTCCAAGGATTTACCATCAACACTATAAAAAAGCAACAAGAAGTTTGAGAGCGATGTTACCTTATAAGGTTTTCTTTTAATGCAATAATGTTGTGACAAGCTTTCCTAAATAGGGCCAAATTTTAGGATTGGTGACAAGCATTCAAATACTTGACCAATCCATACTAGATCAAATTAATTGTCAACTCATGCTTGTTGAAAATGTACCATCAAAAGAGATGATATAGTAGTAACCCAGCTTTGTACTATAAGAACATTTGGAAGAATGATGTTAAATGAATTGATTCTATTATGGGTGAAAATAGATATAGATAATTAAGATGGCCTTAACATATCGTTTTGTAACACCCTTTACCTGTAATCGAGCCGGAACAGGGTTTAAGGCATTACCTAACTGATCTTACTTAAACATCTCAAATAGGGTTATAAAAATTTCGTTTAAACCCATCCTTTAACAAACTTGGCCTAAAAGGCCCTAAACATACTTCTGAGAAGTTTGGAAACTATTCCGGGAACTTTTACGAGTTCAAGTAACTTTTTTAACAAACAGGGGTCGCACGCCCGTGTGAGTCTAGGGACACGCCCGTGTGTCTCTAAGACATGCTCGTGTCTTCCACCCGTGGTCTACACTGACCAATTCCACACGGCCTTGACACGCCCGTGGCCATAACCCGTGTGCTAAAACTTAGCATTCTGACTTATCCACACGGCATATACACACGCCCGTGTGCTTCAGCCATGGGGTGCATTAAATTCAAAGTGCAAAGTGCAGACTTCACACAGCCTAGACACACGCCCATGTGCTAGTCGTGCCTCCCACATGGTCTAGACACACGCCTGTGTGTCTACCATGTAGACAATTATCAGGCTATCTACCAAGCCCTCTACCACCTTACATTGCATTCATTCATATGCTATTTCAAATATTCTCAAATCATCAATTAAAACACATGAATTAAAGACATTTAATCATTAAAGAGATAAAGTCTTCATCCCATACACTTGGAAGAACTATTCCCAATACAATTACAATTACAATTACAACTTAAGTCATCGTCTATGGCTATACACAACCAAAATCTAAGTTCTCTTAGGCCAACACAATTTGGCTACATCAATTAGAACTTAATCAACTTTAAAAGAATCCCTATACATGCCATGACTCATAAGAACTTGAAACACCATACCAAGCGTTTATTTGATAGTGTGAAAACATTTCCGACGGCCTCCAACCCGAGCTAGTTAAAAACCTATAATGGATGGGAAAGAGAAAAGGAGTAAAGAAATATTCTTAGTAAGTTCATCTGTATATAACTGACAATTTCTAATATTCATTGAATATCCATGACTACAAGGTATTATAATTAATTTTCTCATAAACTCATGGTTACTTACTCAACCACTTTTGAAGCTTACTCATTCTATCTCTTACCACATTCATACCATGCCACAAGTCAATTACTCGTTTAATTAGCATACATTCCCGCACTGATCACCACATGATCATATAAAACAACATATCAAGCATTTTCAATGAGTCACTCATACTACTAATCTATCGGTGGCTTCACACTTAATCCACCATTGAATCTCTAATAGGGTGGTATCGTACACAGCCCACCAATCATTCACACTTATGGTGATTCCAAAATTAGCTCACCAATCATTTATACTTATGGTGATTTCGCACTTAGCTCACCAATCATTTATAAGCGATGGTATCGCACACAGCCCATCGATTACTATTTAATCAGGTGGTAACACACGTAGCCCACCGGTAACAATATTATTGATGGTATCGCGCTTAGCCATCATTAACATCAATAAGGTGATATCACACATAGCTCACCATTATTTTACATTCATGGATAGTAATCCACATGTATATCTCTATTTCAAATGTTTAACCGAGAACATCCTCACACATTTCTATTCTTAGTTATATTAACATATCGATGCCTTGTCCCTGACATGGTCTTATACGAATTCTTACACCGAGGCCATATTCTAATATGGTCTTACACGAGACTATAACTATCATCATATCATACTATATACATTTCCCATTACTCCCAAATTCAATTCTCTTGACATCTCATTAAAAGATATTTCATACATTCATAGAGTAAATATACATTCCATACAATATTGGAATACTAAATTAACTCATACGTAATTGCCACATTCACACATGAACTTACCTCGATGTCGAAAGGGCCGAAAGGGACTTTTTGCCCACATTTCTTTTTTCATCCATTCTAGGTCTGAAACTTGTTTTCTTTGATCTAGAACAATGGAATTTACTGATTTAATCACTTATAAATCATAATACACTATAATCTACACTTTAGGCAAAAATGACTATTTTGCCCTTACATTTTGGCAAAATTATGATTTTGCCCCTAGGCTCGTAAATAAATTTTCATCACATTTTCTTATTAAACAAGCTAGATGAACATTTAATCCTCTTACAACTATCCACAATGCCAACTATTTCATGCCTTAATGAACAATTTACAACTTTTGCATTTTAGCCCCAATTAGGTGTTTTCATAACCACACCTTTCACAAAAGTTGTTATCATCATCCTATCATTTCCATAAGAACTCACCAATCAACATAAACTCTATCATGGTAAGTCCCTAGACTTTCAACCATATTGCAAAGTAGTCCTCTCATTAGCTAGCTTAAGCTTTGAGGACTCCAAAAATACAAAAATCATAAAAAACAACCATCAATTTGACTTACTTGAAGAGAAAATGAGCTGCTGAAATTTCAAGCTTCCAAAGCCCTCCCATGGTTGATATTTTTGGTTGGAGAAGAAGACCAAATAAAAAGATGATGCCTTTTGCTTATATCATCTTATTTTATTCATTTTCTCCAACTAATATTACCAACTTTTGATTATAATAAATGCACTTGTCCCCTATGCACCCTATGGCAGACCAACTCAATTAACAAGGCCAAATTGCACATTTGGGTCCTCCAATTTATAATCCTTAGCTATTTGACATCTCTAGCAAATAAAATAGAACTTTTGCACTTTATACGATTTAGTCCTTTTTCACAATTTAGCTAGAAATCGCTAAAATTAAGGCACCAAAATTTTCATGCATCCTTATAAACATGTTATAACACATAACATAACATGAAAATAATTTTCTCTAACTTCGAATTAGTGATTCCGAGATCACTGTTCCGACTAGCTGTAACAACCCAAACCCGGCCCAAACAATACGACCGAATCTGGTTTGTTACAGAGGAAAACATTTTGAAAGAAAAACTTTTTAAGTTGATTTGAGTTTGTCAAAAACTTTTCATTTAAGATTTTCATGCTAAACCATATTTAGGATTAATTTACAACATTTATTAAGTCAAGTTGTATAGATTTTCAAATGTGCCCGATGGCACGATAAAACATTTTTCGTTTTAATTTGGGAAAAATGTATACTTATTTTAATAACTTCAGATAGTTTAATCAAAATATTCAGAATATGTAAGAATAAAAAAAAATAATCCTAGGAGGCCTTATTACAACTTTGAATAAAATAAAACCATCAACAAGTAAAATAACTAAAATTTAAGTTCATTTAAATCAAGCCCACTGCATGGCCACCTCGAGTCCATCCGGCTCCACATCCGCGATCTACAAGTCACCTGAAAAACATTAAGGAGAAGGTGAGTCACCAAGACTCAGTATGTAACACTTCCCCCGGTTTAAACAATTTCATACACACTTTATAACAATCAACATGCATAAGGTTATGTACCCAACCTAGCCAACCAAACGCCTCTGTCTACCCCGTTGTGGTACCAAACCACTGGTGGTGCCAAACCACTGAGTCACAGATGTGATGCCAAATCACTGGAGGTGCCAAACCTCTGGTGTCCGAAGACACAAATCGGTTGATGGGGCCAACCCATCGTGTGATACCAAATCACTGGTGTCAATCCCATAATATCAACTGTGGGGCCAACCCACTGTGGTGCTAAGCCACTGGGACGGGACGCTATGAGGTGCCAAACCTCTGGAGGTACCAAACCTCTGGTGACCGTAGTCACAATGTGTTACCAAAACACTGGTGTCCGTCGACACAATATCACTGCCCCCTCCACTCATTTAACCCACAGTAGTCAAATACATATTTTTACAAAAATCATGCCATTAGATTTATTATTCCACATTCATAGATTTATCATTGCCATATATCTAATGCCGCACATACCAAATGTGCCCTGCTTCCCAAAAGCATCAAATAGTAATCTCATAGCAATAAAAACTTACCCGAATCCTTGTTAATACCATGATGGAATTACATCCAAATCTACACAAACCAATTAGGCATAATGTAACGCTTAACATATTAAAATGTTATAAGGTGTGTATGTACACACCTGATGTCGATGATAGTCCTAAATCCCGATGAACCCAATCGGCCACTCACAGTACTCTTGCACCTATAATCGGCCAAACTCAAAGGTTAGTGCCCTGGCCTATTCGGCCAAACCAATATAATTGAAAAGGGTTCCTTGTGAACCCCAAACCTTACCCGAATGTCTTTGAACACAAGCCACTATACTCCAAATGTTTTTGCTTCCCTATAATCGGCAACCATTAGTAGCCATTTACTAGCCTTCGGCTTTTTAATCACTTAAAAGAATAATCTTATTAAAAGTAGATCCTTACCACCACTTACCCAAGTCGACTGTCAGAGAATGGCCTAGATCGCTTGCTACACAAATCTCGGGAATCCTATAATCAATCGGTTTCACAAGAGTGTTAATATCTTTTGCTTACAAATACTGAAATCAGCCCTTACCCCTTGTAAAAAAAATTGACAGAGACACAGAAGAGAAGGAAAATAGCATTCGGCCATGATTACTTACCCACCTTATGAACCGATTGGAGACGAGTTTAGAGAAGGTTACCTTTGCTTGATATTCGGTCAAGGCTACACCAACAAGAGAAGGGAATTTCGGCACTTCAAAGGGGTGTATTCGGCCAATGGTGAATTTAATGGAAAGAACAGAAGTTTCGGTTAAGAGTTTTGAGAAGAGGAAGGAAAGAAGTGAGATGGGAGGTGGGATTTCGACAAAAGAGAAACAAAAGAGTGGAGTTTTGGGACTTTAAACAAGTTTGTAAAAAGAAACAAAAATAGAAAAGTTGCTCACTAGGGAATTCGGCTATGTGCAAGAATGAAGAAAAGGGAAATAAGATGATAGATATGAGCCTTATAAAGGATTCGGCATCCCCCCTAGTAGCCTTGCCGTCCACCCTTCCTTGAGCAAGGAATTCAAACTCCTTCCACTTCCTTGAATCACTCCAAGCCACTTATTTTGAAACAATTCAAAATAATTTGCAATAATCCCAAATAATAACTAAATAATCCTTTTATTCAAATAATATCCTTGATTATCTTGTATTATCTTATTATCTAAAAAAAAAAGAGTTTTAAGGAGAGAAAATCTCCCCCCTATGCCGTCCATAAATAAAAGCAAAAAGGGAATTTTGTGACTCGAACCAAGGCTCTCCCTTGCTCAATGTGGCGTCACTTCTAGCTCCTAAGTGGCCCTCTTTTTGCCACTTTTCCAAGGCTTATCTTGTGTCAAATGATCCCTTATTTATTCTTGTAACCCCTACTTGCTAAGGCTCCTTACATTTAAAGTTCCCAAATACAATTTTCTACTAAACCGAGCCTACTCAAGACCTCCAACAAAGCCTTATTACACCACAATCAATAACACAGCAATTCAATTTAAGAAAAATCATTTAATTACAAATAGCCCCAGTTTTAGGATGTTACAGTTCTACCCCCCTTAAAAAGAATTTCGTCCTCGAAATTACCTGATCAGAAGAGGTGGGGGTATTGCTGCCGTATCACATCCTTGGGTTCCCACGTAGCTTCCTCTGCACCATGGTTCCGCCATAGCACCTTCACTAAGGGCACTGACCTCCTACGTAGAACCTTCACATCTCGATCTAAGACCTGAACCGGTTCTTCTTCAAAGGACAAATCCGAGTTGACCTCAATCTCCGCCACTGGCACAACGTGCGATGGATCTGACCGATATCGCCTAAGCATCGACACATGGAAGACGTCATGGATCTGACTCAACTCGCGGCGTGACTCGGTGATAAGCTCACAGGGTCCCACTCGCCAAAAGATCGTATATGGGCCAATGAACCTTGGGCTTAGCTTCCCTTTTTGCCCAAATCTCAACACCTTTTTCCAAGGTGACACCTTTAGGAAAACCTTGTCTCCTACATCATACTCCATTTCTTTGGGCTTCAGATCAGCATAGGACTTCTGTCTATCTGATGCTTCCTTAAGACGAGCCCGAATCACCTTAATCTTGTCCCCCGTTTCTGTAACCAATTCCGGACCCAAGACTTGTCGTTCACCCAACTCTGTCCAACATGTAGGAGTACGGCATTTCCGTCCATACAATGCTTCGTATGGTGCCATCTGGATACTCGCTTGGTAACTATTGTTGTAAGCGAACTCTGCTAATGGTAAAAATTCCTCCCAGCTACCTCGAAATTCCAAGACACAACCCCTCAGCATATCCTCTAAAATCTGTATGACCCTTTCATTCGCCGTCGATTTGTGGATGGAAAGTCAGATCAAATCCAATCGTGTACCCAACGCCTGATGCAACGCTTTCCAGAACCTTGACGTGAACCTCGGATCCCTATCCGAGATAATTGACATGGGCACACCATGCAATCTTACTATTTCTGACACATACAGCTTAGCTAGCTTCTGAAGAGGAAAATCTACCCTTACCGGTATGAAGTGAGGTGACTTAGTCAGACGGTCCACAATCACCCAAACTGCATCTTTCTTGCTGGGCGTAAGGGGTAGCCCACTGACGAAATCCATAGTGATCCGCTCCCACTTCCATTGAGGGATCTTCACTGGTTGAAGTAACCCCGATGGTAACTGATGTTCAGCCTTGACCTACTGACATGTCAGACACTTTCCTACGAACTCAGTCACCTCACGCTTTAACCTCGGCCACCAGAATTATTTCCGTAAATCTCTGTACATCTTGCTGCCTCCAGGATGCATAGCATATGGGCTGCTATGTGCATCTTGGAGAATTCTTCGCCTCAATTCCATATCCTTCTGCATACAAGCCCGTCCTTGAAAACATAGCACACTATCACCAGTCAAACTATACCCTTCCAACCTACCATCTTGCACTTGCCTCCTTTTTGCTTTTAATCCTTCATCGACCATCTGCTTTTCCTTAATCTCCTCGACCCAAGTTGGCCTAACTTGAAGCTCTGCCAAAAGGCTTCCATCGTCATATAGACTCAAACGAGCAAACATCCCTAGTAGCCTTGCCGTCCACCCTTCCTTGAGCAAGGAATTCAAACTCCCTCCACTTCCTTGAATCACTCTAAGCCACTTATTTTGAAACAATTCAAAATAATTTGCAATAATCCCAAATAATAACCAAATAATCCTTTTATTCAAATAATATCCTTGATTATCTTGTATTATCTTATTATCTAAAAAAAAGAGTTTTAAGGAGAGAAAATCTCCCTCCTATGCCGTCCATAAATAAAAGCAAAAAGGGAATTTTGTGACTCGAACCAAGGCTCTCCCTTGCTCAATGTGGTGTCACTTCTAGCTCCTAAGTGGCCCTCTTTTTGCCACTTTTCCAAGGCTTATCTTGTGTCAAATGATCCCTTATTTATTCTTGTAACCCCTACTTGCTAAGGCTCCTTACCTTTAAAGTTCCCAAATACAATTTTCTACTAAACCGAGCCTACTCAAGACCTCCAACTAAGCCTTATTACACCACAATCAATAACACAGCAATTCAATTTAAGAAAAATCATTTAATCACAAATAGCCCCAGTTTTAGGATGTTACACTAGCCCTTAAATTGGGCTGTTACACATTTGTTGAGAAAAAAAAGAATCAACTCAAAATTCCAAGACCATTCACTCAACATGAGACGCTTGACAAGTGTAGGTCCTAAATCGATAGATTAAAGAGATACGATCATGAAGTCCAGGGATAAAGGAACCCATTTGTCATCACAAATGAGTATGTCATCACCATACCATTCAAACACTCCATTGTAATCTCTTGAAAACGAATTAAAAGCCTTCGAGGAGGCTATTCCATATCGAAAAACAAGATCGACCTCAAGAAGCTAGGAGAGAAGAAGTGTTGGGGAAGTACAATCCTTTGAAGATTTCTACCATTTTTCTTGTGTGTTTTGGATCAATCGCCAAGCTTAATATTCCTAAAATCTCATTCCTTATTTCTTTTTTTTTTTTTGAGGGCCAATTTATTAAAAAGCATTTAATGTACACATTTCAACTAACAATTCGCTTGATAGAAACTCAGTAAATAAGAATCTTTACATTTATTCCATCATCAATAGAAGGTCTGTGAATATGTATACACAAAAGCTAAAATAGAAACTCAACAGAAGCCAGCTAACCAACTTTAACCAACTTCAACAGCTTAACTACTTTCAGTCATATAATTACTTATCTAATATTCTCCCTTCAGAGATTTTTTTTTATAAAATGAACTTGTAGAAACAACATCCATACAATTCTTGTAACGAATGAAAGCTCTAACAGTTAATGGTTTGGTCAAAACATCTACAACTTGATCACACCCTAGAACGTGATTTACTTGCAATTGACCCCTGATCATCTTCTCTCTAATGAAATACATATCGAGCTCAACATGTTTAACTCAAGCATGTAACACTGGATTTGCAGCCAAGGAAACTGCATTGGAATTATCACACCAGATTACTAGCACACCTAAAACTTGGACTCCAATCTCATCTAGCAGCATATGATACCAAGTCAATTCTGAAGTGACATTTGCTAAACTCTGATACTTAGCCTCTGAAGTTGAACGAGAGACAACACTTTGTTTCTTTAACGACTAGCCAATGATATTTCCTCCAAGATACAAATAGAAATCAGAAGTGGACTTGCGATCTTCAAGTGAACTTGCCTAATCAACATCAGAAAAACTAGTAAGTCTGACATTTGATGGTTGAAACACCAATCTATAATCAATTATACCTTGAACATATCGGAGAATTCTTTTTACTGTTGTCCAGTGAGTATCATCTGGTGACTGCATGTATGGACTGACCTTGTTGACAAAAAATGATATATCAGGACGAGTCAAGCACAAATACTACAAGTTACCAACAACCTTTCGATACAAAGTTCCACTTGGAAGTGAACCAATCAGAGAGGTGAGAGTTGGAGAGTTAGGAGTACTTATAGGTTTAACATTTGTCATGTGAGCATGCTCAAGCAATTCACGCGCATACTTTTGTTGTGACACATGTAGACAATCTTCATAACGTACCACCTCAAGACCAAGGAAGTAATTTAGCTCTCCCAAATATTTTAAGGCAAACTATCAATCAAGACCTTGAATGACATCATCAAGCTTAAAACAAGAATCTCTTGTTACAATTATATCATACACATACAAAAGAATGAACACATTACCGGATGAAGTATGTTCAAAAAATAAAGATGAATCAACCTTTGAAGTTTGAAATTGTAAACTTTGGATAAGAAATCCTCGAAGCTTCTCGAACTAGGCACTTGGAGCCTTGTTTAATTGGCAAGCCAAAGGAATCCCATCACTTCCACATATTTCAAATCCCAATGGTTGTTTCATATAAATGTCTTCAACTAATTCACTATTCAAAAACCTATTATTGACATCCACTTGACACAATGTCCATTTGCACGATACCACTAAAGCCAATATTGTTCGAATCGTGTTGGCCTTCACAATTGGATTGAATGTTTCACGATAATCCAACTCTGGATTTTATGAAAACCCTTGTGCAACAAGTCAAACTTTGTCGTAAGCAATGCTTCCATCTAGGTTTTTCTTAACTTTGAACAGCCATTTGCAGCCTACAAGTAACCAATCTAGTGGTGCTGACACCAACTCTCATGTATTATTCCTGACCAAAGTTTGTAATTCATCTTGTATTACAGCTTACCATGAAGGAATGGTCATGGCCTCATAGATATCAATAGGTGGCACAGAGTTGATAACCACAATATACATTTTTGGCTTGTATGTGCCAACTTTACTTCACGTCACTATGGGATGAGCATTAGTAGTAATAGACACGTGTTGTATAGCAGGCGAAGGCTCTTCAATACCTTTTTGAGTTCCTGCTACAGACAACTCATTAGTATTATCTAAAAAAGAAAGAATACCTGACCCATTCTAAACCGTAGTAGAGCCTGTTGCTTGTTTGAGGAGTGTCTGCAATACAGAGGTTAAATATTACTAGCCAAAGGAAAGAAAATCGGCAACGTAGTTTCGGAGCTCGAAACACTCACTAATATAGAGAATGGAAAAGTAGTAACGTTGGTATAAGGAAACAACTTTCATCAAATCGCACATGCCTAGAGACATAGATACGTCCAGTCTAATCCAGGCACTTATACCCTTTGTAATTAAAAGAATAGCCCAAAAAGGTACACAACGTAGATCGAAACTAAAATTTGTGCCGAATATATGGTCTCAACAATGGGTAACAGAGACACCAAGTACTCTGGGTTGCTGATAATCTAGTCGTTGACTAAAGAGCTTCTCAACCGGAGAGACCCCATTTAACACCTTTGTTGGCAGCTTGTTGATAAGATATATTGTCGAATAAAATGCATCCACCCAAAATGAAAGTGGCAATAAAGCTTGTGCCAACTATACTAAACTAGTTTCCACAAATTTGTCGATGTCAACGTTCCACTAGCTCGTTTTGTTCGAACGTTTAAGGACAGGATAAACGATGAGCTATACCAAACTACTTAAGATATGGATTGAAGCTCTAAAACTCCCCACCATCATCAGTCTGAAGTTGCTTGAGCGAAACTCTCAATTGCAACTCAGCTCGTGTCTTGAACACTAAAAATGCCTGCAAAGCATCGAACTTCTTTTGAAGAGAATAAATCCAAACATACCTTGAATAGGAATCTATAAATGACACATAATATTGATGCCCAAAAGATTAACATGGGGTTGGTCCCCACAAGCTAGCTATCACAAGTTCTAAAGGAGCAGAATAAACAATATTAATGGATGAAAAAGGCTACTTATAACTCTTACCAAGAGCACAGGCATCACATAAAGAATAGGTTCTATTACAAGGAATACGAATATTACAATCATGAAGAACCGTCATTGGCATAGAGAACAAAATAGATGTCTGTTCATCAACTTCATTGGCAATGAAGCTTGTGCCAACTATACTAAACTAGTTTCCACAATTTGCCGATGTCGACGTTCCACTAGCTCGTTTTGTTCGAACGTTTAAGGACAGGATAAACGATGAGCTAAACCAAACTACTTAAGATATGGATTGAAGCTCTAAAACTCCCCACCATCATCAATCTGAAGTTGCTTGAGCGAAACTCTCAATTGCAACTCACTCGTGTCTTGAACGCTAAAAATGCCTACAAAGCATCGAACTTCTTCTGAAGAAAATAAATCCAAACATACATTGAATAGGCATATATAAATGACACATAATATTGATGCCTAAAAGATTAACATGGGGTTGGTCCCCACAAGTCAGCTACCACAAGTTCTAAAGGAGCAGAATAAATAGTAGTGATGGATGAAAAAGTCTACTTATAACTCTTACCAAGAGCACATGCATCACATAAAGAATAGGTTTTATTACAAGGAATACAAATATTACAATCATGAAGAATCGTCACTGGCATAGAGAACAAAATAGATGACTGTTCATCAACTACACACGGAGCTTTAATAGTATGAGCAACAAACAACACACTTGCAAAAGTGATGTCAAGGAAAAACTGATACAATCCATCTTTCCCAATGCCTTGAAGCACCACTCGATGAGTCCGAATGTCCTTGACAAAACACCAATCCAGATAAAATTAAAAAAAGACACGATTATCTTTCGAAAATTTTGACATCGACAGAAGATTTTTATGCATAGCAAGAACATAAAGAAGATTTTTAAGTAATAGAGGATACTAGGTAGAATCACTCACTATAGACGGTGTAACAGTCAGCACGTGTATAGATCTATTAGAACCAACAGCCTAAGAGAGACCAGAGAAGCCATAATCAGAACGATACAAAAAGAGGCTAGGGCATCAAAAATCTGAATAACAGGAAATAGAATTAAGGCCACCAGAATTAGAATGAGGCAGATGAGATCTAGCCCAACAATTAGGATTAGGCGAACGAGACCTAACCCATGTACAATTGGACTCATCAGGATGAGTATAGCACATATACTCAAAATTAGACTTGCACCCATATTAGAAATCGACCTATTGACCGAATAGCCCAAACGCCTAACACCTGGATTTGAGTTGGCATCTTTATCGTCATCTGAGGTAGCATCATACCTGTAGTAATAACGACAAGCAATATGACCAATTTTACCACAGAACTGACATTGTGGTCGTGATCTACCACCAAATTAACCTTATCTACGACCATAAAAGGACCCAACTGTCTGGCGATGTCGAGATGACTGAGATGAAGACTGTCCAGAATATGTCGAAAACGTAGAGGAATCAACCTTATTAGCCTCTACAAGATTGGTCGAGAGCGAGACATTAGACAAATGAACTTATTATCGGGCTTTAGCATCAAGTAAGGCACTTGTAATGTCATGTAGATCAAAAGGTGCTTGACTCGTCATAATAATCGATATGACATGATCAAATTCAAAGGGAGGCCGTTGAGTATGGTCGATTGTTGCTCCTTCAAAGACACATGGTGTCTACATCTAGCCAAAGAATCACAAAAATGTTTAGTTTTGGCCAAATATGTCGGGATAGACAAATCGTTTTTCTTAAAATGATGAAGAAGATAACGATACCTCATGGCTTTGGTAGTAGATTAAGTGACAAGAATTCTCGTTAGAGCCTCCCATAATTCAAATGATGATGAAGAACTGCCAATCAGCTTATTGTTGAATAACAAGCTTAAAACAGACAAAAGCCATGCCGACAATGCCGAGTCTTGTTGCTCATAGTGAGCATATGCCGGATTTTCAACAGGAGTACCATCCTTGCCACTAATCAACCTTGGCGGTACGGTAACCGTCCCCTCAACAAATGGAAGTAATCGATGAGTCTTAAGCACAAGCAACACATGTTGTTTCCATGCTAAGAAATTGCCATCATCCACAAGCATAACCATTTTTTGGGTGGCAAATGCAAACGGATTTGAACAATTTCTCAATTGATGTATCAGTAGAACCAACGAATGACTCCATTGTTGACACAACTCCGAATTTTTTTTTTACTCTAATACTATGATAAAAACTCAACAAGTAAGAATCTTTACATTCATTCCATCATCAATACAAGGTTTGTGAATATTTATACACAAAAGCTAAAACAGAGACTCAACAGAATCCAACTAATCAACTCTAACCAACTTCAATAGCTTAACTACTTCTAGTTATACGATTACTTATAAGTTTCACCTAAGAATCAGCTCTTAACCACAAAAAATTTGTTGAGGATGACATTCAATTAGAAGCAAAACATAATGGGGATCTTGAAACATTATATAATGTACCCTCATTATTTTAACGACTTCAATAAGGATTTTCCTTCCTACTAGTAATAAGATTTTTTCATTCCAACCTAAATTTTATCTCGGAAAATAGCAAGTGCACAAACTTGTCCTCAACCTCATATAGAAGGTAAGCGGAGGAGGGACTTGAATGATGGTTCCAAGTGAGGGATACCAAGCTCTTTGAATTTGGCTTTCACGCTCTCTTTCACTGTCACTTACCAGTTACCATTCTCTGTCTTTTATTATTATTAAATTAATAATAATTATTATAACAGAGAGAAAGAATTGTTTATTATCCGGAGAGGGAGAGGGGGAGAGAGAGAGAGAGAGAGAGAGAGAGAGAGCTCCAAACCAAAGCCATTACCTTTGACTGCCCAGTCCACTACTGTAGGCTCCAGAACCCAACAACACAGCAGCAACAGCGAAGCAATTGACCCTACTGCTCCGCACAGTCCACAGCGCACTGCCTTGAATGAAAGAAGCCACTGCTTTTATCTTTTGGCCACTTCTAGATTTTTATTAACATCGAAACCAGCAAGCGCTAATTCAGAGACACTGACACAGCCCTGCAGAGACAGTATTACTACATACAAATACTTCTCCTTTTGAAACTACCAGAACAACCCTATAATTAAACTCACAATCTTCCTCTCAGACTCATATCTATGGTGTCAAGGCCGAAACCTGTTTTTCCCTTTTTTCCAAATCTAATCCAATCTATATGTATTAATAAAGGAAAGGAAGTAATTAAGGGAAAAGGGAGGAGAAAAAGGACAAAGGTTGATGTTAATCTTTTCTCCTAGAGACACTGCACTGCAACTTTTGCTGGTATTTGCTTTATAAAGAAATTCAACAACCATGTCCATGTTTTTCTTCTTTTGCCTTCCCTTTTAAATCTCTCACACGGGACGGGAATACTCCTTTTTGACGCCTCTCTTTTCTCATTTATTATTTTCTCTGTGCTATATACGTTTCCTTCATCCTCTTTTTTTTCTTTAAAATAAAAAAGAACTTTTTTTTGCAGGAATAAATAAGAGAAAGGAAGAAAGAGAGACTACTGCAATGCTGCTAACTGGTCACAACTCACCAGTTGGTAGGTAGAGCTTGTGGTTGATAGAGAGAAAGACGTTTTACTTGTAAAAGACCTTACTCTCTAAACACTTATCTCTCTCTCTCTCTCTCTCTCTCTCTCATACAAGAAAAGAGTAAAAAAGGTATAGAGCAAGTGAACGTTGTTTGGACAGTGCTGGGGGGTTGGTGTGGGTGTGCGCTTTCTATTATGGATAGCTATGAAGCAACCAGAATTGTGTTCTCAAGAATCCAAAACCTTGAACCAGAAAACGCTTCCAAAATCATGGGTCTACTGCTGATTCAGGACCATGGGGAGAAGGAGATGATTCGTTTAGCCTTTGGTCCTGAAGCTTCACTTCAGTCTGTCATCCTCAAGGCCAAAAAAGAGCTTGGTCTTCCTTCTAACTCTCCTTCTACACCTTCAACCCCATCATCTCCTTCTCCTTTCCTTGCCAACAACCCGAATCCTGTTAATATTCCAAGGCAAAGCTCTGCTGCTTCCAGGCTCCTACCCAACGGTGGAGTCAATCTGCCATCTTCTCTCACCATCCCTACTAACCTCTCTACTTCTTCTGGTACTTCTTCTTGGAGTCCTTTGTCTGAACTTCCAAACCCTGATGAGTTGATTAGTCCAAGCAGTGGGTCTTTAAATCCTTCTTCTTTGCCCTTCTATGGAAACGGAGGAGCTACTGATATGGTTGATGAGTTTCAACTTCAAGATCAACTAGCTTTCCTCAACGAAAGCTCACCACAGCTTAACCCCAAGAACCACGATTTCTTTTACCCCCAACCCTCTGACTTGTCCTCGAGTTCAGCTACTGCTACTGCTTGTGGCAGCACTGACGCCATGGGGTTCCCCTCTTATTGGGGGACCTCCTTTCACAGGAGGAGCAGCTCTGTGAGCGATATTGTGGGAGCTGAGGACCCGGCTTCAGGGTTTGGGTGGAGACCCTGCTTGTATTTTGCTAGGGGGTACTGTAAAAATGGGAATAATTGTAGATTTATCCATTGTGGGCTTGGGGAGTCTGGTTCAGTAGTTGGAGGAGCAGATGGTGCCACCATGGTGGGTTCACCTAACAAGATCGAGATGGACCAGTGCCATGAGTTACTTAGGTCTAAATCCGCTCAGCAACAAAGGTTGGCTGCTGCTTCACAGCTCATGGGTTCTGCTTCTTTTCCTTACTCCCCAAAGGGCATGAATTCGTTCCTTCAACAGCAACAAAATGATACTCAGAGGTACCTGGTCTTTTCTCTTTGTGCAATCTATTATGTAGTTAAAGATTTAGTTTTCACTTGAATATTTGGTGTGTAGAAATGATGAAAGATTTCATTTTGGCTTGACACTGTAGGGCTGCAGCCGCTGCTGCTTTAATGATGGGTGATGATATGAACAAGTTTAACCGTTCCAGGCTTGAAAGAAACGGATTTTCAATGAACGGTGAAGCAGGCATGGTCAACCCAGCTTCAAGACAGATCTATTTGACTTTCCCAGCTGATAGCACTTTCAGAGAGGAGGATGTGTCAAATTACTTCAGGTTTTTTGTTTTAACATTCTACTTCTATGTTGTTGCAGTTTTTTTAAATTCACCTTTTGATGCTAAAAACTATTATGTTTCACCTTTGAAGTATATATGGTCCGGTTCAAGATGTGAGGATACCATACCAGCAGAAGAGAATGTTTGGATTTGTCACTTTTGTTTATCCTGAGACCGTGAAGATCATCCTGGCTAAAGGGAATCCTCATTTTGTTTGCGATGCTCGGGTTCTGGTGAAGCCTTACAAAGAGAAAGGCAAAGTTCCGGACAAGTACAGGCATTCTCTCTCACTTTAAAGTCTTAATTTTGGATGCCCTGCTTACTTGGTCTAGATCTGTTAAACCTGCTGTGTTATCTCGCAGGAAACAGCAGCAACAGCAAGTGGAAAGAGGAGAGTTCTCCCCTTGTGGTACTCCAACTGGCCTTGATTCTAGAGATCCATTTGACCTTCAGCTAGGTAAGCAGAGAAGCCAAGGAACCGTTTATTTTACTTGTGATGTATGCCAGGTTAACAATATCTGTGTCTACTGTAGGGTCAAGGATGTTTTACAATGCCCAGGACTTGTTATGGAGGAGAAAGTTGGAGGAGCAAGCTGATCTTCAGCAAGCCCTTGAGCTTCAAAATAGAAGGTTGATGGGCCTGCAACTCCTTAATGTGAAGAAGCATCACCATCACAGGGCTCTTTCTAGTGGAAGTCCCATTCCATCACCTACCCACTCACCAAACCCGTTCAGCCAGTCACTTGTACTTCCTCAATTTCACAACAGTCAAGAAGCTCCACAAGGTAGCTACACATTTTCCCAAGTTCGTATGAATTAGCATTCTTTACTGGGAAAAAATGGTTGACGTTTTCTTATTCCAGAGAATTGTTCTAACCCTGTGCTGGCTGTATCTGCCACTGCTTCCGAGAAGCAAGCAGCAAGTACTACTGCCGTTGCTAAAGAATCGGCCAGTGTTGAAGAAAATGGTACTAGCAAGGAAAGCCCTAATTGTGAAGATGCTAATCTGCCAGAAAGGTATATACGTAATGGAACTTTGTCCTTTCATATTGAAATCAGGACTAAATCAATGCTGGTGAATAGGATATTGTTGCTTAAATTTGCATTCGGTTTCTATTTTGTTCATTTCTATGATATTTATGGTTTAATTTCAAGCCTGGGGGTGATCGAATAGTGTGTTGATTTGCTGTGACTTATGTATCTATTGTATCAAATTGCAGTTTGGAGCACAACCTTCCTGATAATCCTTTCGCATCTCCTACCAAAGCATCCGGGGAGTTCTTGTCTGCATTCTCCAATGCTGAAGCAGATAGGGATGTTTCAGTCTCGGCTTCTTCTGTCAACAATAACTGGGTCTCTTCAACTCTACTTCCTGCAAATAATGCTTTAGAGATTGCATCCTTCAACTCTTTCAACTGTCAAATGCCCAGGTACTTTGTTTTTATCAATATGGTCATAAAAGGAATCTCAGTATTTGTAACGAGTATTGTTTCTCGACGCAGGTTCTCGTCTGGACATGGTACCATTGGTATGTATGCTGGCACAGGCGGCCCGACTTGCCCTGTTGGTATTTAGCTTCCTATGCTGAGGTAAATGGATAGCTTAGGATTCTTTCTTTAAAGCATTATTTCTGTTTTGCTTTTATTTGCACGATGAGTTATGTTTTGTTTCTCTAATGAGATTACCTTCACATTACAGGAAGACTGAAGGTATAAATCAAACACAAAATTTCACATCAGAGATCAGAGATCTATAGAGAGCCACCACCACCACCGCACTACAATCAGAACTACCACTCAACCGTTACTCGTAATCATCGTCAATACTATACTTACTACCATACAAAATGCGTACATAAAAGGCAGTGAAGGAAGTGGGTCAGCCATTCCTTTATTTTGTTGTAATATTGTTATCTATTGTTTCAGTAGTTTGGACCACAGGTAAAAGCATAGAAGAAGAAAGAAAAAAAAGGATCACAGTCAATGTGTAGTTGTAACTCCCCTTGAACTGTAATTTCTTTCCCTTATATTTCCAGCAGTGATGGTTTCCCTGGAAGAAACAAGGAAAAAAAACCCCCTTATTTTAGTTTGTTCATTTTTTTTTCCTAGCCTTTGTTGGTTCATGTTTGTTAGGGTGTTATCAAAATCCTCTTCTGTACAGAGCATCTGCACTCAAAAGAAGGGAAGCAACACTCGAAGAGGTAGAAATAGTAAAAACATGCATATATGGTATTGTAGGGGGAAGACATCTATAGAGGGAATCTTAAATCTCAGTTCAAAGTTGTACCTTGATCATGATCTACTGTTATGAGATAGAGAATTCACTAGTAAAAAGGCATCAGAATTTCAAAAAGAAGCCCTAAATTCTACTAATCTATTATGTGTATGTTTTTATAAGTTTATTATTATTATTTATTGGTCTTAGTGCACAAGAATTTGTCTGATTGTTTGAATCTTACCTGCACATGCAATGATGCATTATAGCAAATTGGCAAAGGCATATTATTGATTAGGTGGGGTCATATATGCTTTGAGAATTTAGATTTTTAGACACTGGGATGACATTCATTGAGGGGGAGAAACAGGATGGTCCACAAAGACATAAACAATCACATGGGTGGCTGAGCCTGACAGACGAAGTGGGTCCTACTAATTGTTGTTTTCGATTTAGTAAATAATAATTTACGTAAGTGCCAGGCTGTAACTGGGTCCTCTCCATCACCACCCACCCATGTGGCTCACTCACTGATGCTACTTTTCTCCTTTTTTTTATATATATTTTTATTTTAAAAAAATCCATCAGCTCCCAATCACTCAGATTTTGGCTCTTGCCGCATGCCAATAGACAATATGTAAGTAGAAAAACTGAAAGAGATTGAGCTTAAGCTTAACTGCTTATAAAGCATAGGATGATGCCACACGTATGGTATAAGTGCACGGTTGCACTGTACATTGGAGAATCTTTGGGGCTGTGTGTGTGAAACTGTGGGTGCTGCCATTGTCACAGTTAAAACATTTGATTTCTTTAGTTTTTTCTCCTTTTGGAGGGGTCTTTTCTTTTGTCTACTTTCACTGTTGCCTTGAAGTCTGTAAATGTAATCAATGGCGAAGGAAAGCAAAACAACAGAGAAGGCAAGCTGGCAAGCAAGTGGTAGGGTAAAGGGGAAGGGGGGTAAAGCTGATAAGTACAAGCCGTCATGTTCTTTTAACATGACACGTAGAGGGGTCAGGTCAGGAGGGAAAAAAAAGAACTTTTTCTATGCCAATTTTTTCCCTTTCCGCAAAAGCGGAATCTACTTTTTCCAAGGGACTTGTTTGGTTTCCGGGAAATTTACGGCGAGTTGTTCACGCTCTAATCATTAACAAAACGCAAGAGATGATCAAATTCAAATGTCCCTCCCTCCAACTTGATAAAAAATTATTTAGGAGTTACAATTGCTTACGTATCTTGACAATAGTCAAATCGTCATAGGTTACCATATTTCCAGACTCTTGTCTAAATCATGCAATTTTGTGGCGGCTGGGGAGTCTTTCTATTTCGACAGTTTCGGTGCCATAAGCAATGATTTTATATTTATTTCTCGGCTTTACTCATGATAGCTGGACAAATAGCATCATTTACCAATGAAATTTGATTCTCCATTTTCATCAACGTGTGTTTATTTAAAGGATGAATAAAATCACCTAAACTTGCCATCTTTAAGCACTAGGTTTTCACCTACATACAGATCATGGAGGTGGCCAATAAGCATGATTTAATTAAATACTTATAGGGTCCAAAAAGAACTACACTCTAGGGGATATATATAATATGAAGGTGGACTTTAATTGGGGAAAAAATCTTTACCTTAGAAACATAATACAATACAACTATGTCTAGGAATGCAAATAGTCTATACTCGGGGGATTTGACTTGTACAAAAAGGGATGCTATATAGTATTTTTGGTATAAGAACACATGGAAATATCAAATGTTCTTTCGTTTATTGAGGGATGCCTTTAAAACATTAAAGTCCGGGTAGCTCCCTATGACCTAGCATCTGCACGATATATAATTAAAAGTTGTAAAAGCACTGAAAAAACTTTTTCAGGTACTGGAGACAGTCGGTTGAACTTGCCACTGGACCTTCGAACGGCCTCTTTGAATCAGCTTGATGATCAACTATTCTTTGCCCCATATCTCCTCTCCTACTAATCAAGGCAATAGCTTGTCTTATTGTCAGCAGTTTGACTGTCTTTCTATCTCTTTCTCTATAGAGCCTTTAAAGAATGAGAATAAGCTGATTAAGCAATGCTTTGATGTAAATAGTAGCCCTTATACCATCTGGTCCTGCTTTTCATGACACTGCACTCCCTTCACTGCATGAGAAAGTTTCGTTCAAGATTGGTTGGTAACTATGATTGTTAAGGGGTACTTTGAGTCCATTCCCTTTTTTATTGGTTCAAAGTCTAAGCCAATTCTATGTTCCGTTGTCAATTATTATTGTCCATGATAATGCTGTCGAAATCCATTCGATTTATTCTCTATTACCAAAACTTGGGACACTATCCTTATTCCCATTCCAGGATGTTCCAGCCCCTTTGCACATAGCTCCTTGCCATAAATGATGGTTTTCCATGCTTATGAGTCATAATAGAAAGTGCTGAATTGTTGGTTCAAACAATTGATAATTGGAAATATAACATAGGGAATACCATAAATTGATTATGCAGTTAGAACAAGGGCGAAGGCTGAAAAAAACTTAAGAGGGCAATCCATAAGAGATAGTGAAACTCCTGTGTCAGCTGGTGGAAGCTTTGAACTGGGTATCAACTGGGACTGTTGCATGGGTTGCCAATAGGGAAGCTTCAGTTTCGGATACCTCAGGAGTTCTAAGCATCAAAGGCAATGGAATTCTTTCAGTTACGAATGGCACCAAAGGCATCGTATGGTCCTCCAAATACATCAAGAAATCCAGCAGAGGAGCCGAGATGATATTGATCCGACCAAACTTTCTTTGGTGGAGTTTTGATTATCCTTGCAATACCTTTCTACCAGGAATGAAGATTGGGATAAAATTTCCCGAGTTTGGCAGCTTCATGGTAAAGGGACCGTGTGCACCAAAATTCATCAATTGAAACAAAAGAACATTGATCTTTTATTCTTGTTATTTTTCTTAAACGATTCTTTTTAATTTCATTCAAATTTAGGATATAATTATATGTTTCAAAACTACTATCTTTTATGCCATGCCATTTAAAAATTGTTCATGTTTCTATTATAATAATAATAATAAATGCCACATTAGTATTGTAAAATTTTAACAGTACAATTCGATTTGATTATTTTAAATTTAATTAAGAATATAATTATAAGACATTAGATGTGATACCAAAAATATAAAAGGTTAAATTAAAAGAAAATAATAATGATAAAACCCTTGTGGGCTAATAGAAATATTATTAAAAGGAAAAATCAGTGTAATTTATGAATAATCAAGCGGTGCGCTTTTATTTTTACTGCTATGGTTTCCTATCCACTAATTAATTTTTGACTCAATACTTTAAGCTTTTATATTTTCTCTATATTTAGAATTTAGTCCCTGTATTTTTTATTTTTAAGAATTTAATCTTATTTTTTGAATTAAATTCAAGTCCAATTGTTAATACCGTTAAAATTTTTTAGTTCAACTTTTTTCCTGGCTTTACATTCTAAAATTTAAAAAGAACTCACTCAATAATCATGTGATAAAAAGAGAATACATTGTAATGGACATGAATTTAACATTGAATTTTAAAGATGTTAACAATTCTTAAAATTTATGTCTACATTTTAATCAAAATAAAATATTTAGATTAACTAATAACATTATAAATGTTGAAGTGGTAAATTATGTAAAATATTAAAGTAGAAAAATTAAATTTCAAATTTAAGTATAATATAATGACTGAAATTATAATTTGACCATTTTTATATATTCTAAAGAAATAGTGGAACCAGACTTGAAATTTATCCATTGCTATTAAAAAACCAGCGAAGACACCTGTATTATAATTTATCCATTGCTATTGAAATTTATCCTTAGGCCATCCTTTTAGTAGTATTTCCTACAAGTTACTTTTTTTTGTCGGTAAATTATAAAATTAGCCATTTGATTATTAGTATACTTTTATCATTTGCGTTATCATTTGATTGTGTTTTAGTTGTTCTCTATTGAATTGTTTACCGAAATGAGTATAATAATATATTTAGTCCCTAATATTTACACATTTTATTAATTTAATTTTAATTCTCAAATTGAACTTTTGATATTTATAAATTCTATCAGTTCTCTAACTTTTTCACCAATTAAATTTTATTTTATTTTTACCAAAAATTCAAAATCATTCTCTCTTTCTCTAACTTCCCCCACCTTTGTTTATTACACGACCCTGCCAAAAGCAAAGCTACAAGACTCTTGCTTTTTAAAATTCTGAACTTGAGCCATGGAAACATGTCTTTGCCTACTACGCTAGTTTCTCATTTCCATATGTTGCCTTGCGGTCTCAATGTCAGAAACGGTACTTGTTCCTTTGACTCATACATTCTCCAAAACCCATTTCACCACCCCACAACATCTCCTCAAAACCACCTCAGCTTGCTCTATCGCCTGCTTCCCCCGCCGCCGCCACCGCCACAAGCAAGTTCCACTCCCTCTTTTCCTCGGTAGCGATTATACTCTTTTCACTCTCGACTCCCCTCCTTCTCCGACTATTTCCCTGTACCTTGACACAAGTATCGTTTCTCACATTGAAAACGTAAGGCAGCATGTGGAAAAGAGAAACAAGTATAGTAGGCAAAGACATGTTTCCATGGCAATTGTGAAAAAAAGAAAGAAAACAAGTGTCTTGTAGCTCTGCTTTTGGCAGGGTCATGTAAGAAACAAAGGTTGGGAAGTTAGAGAAAGAGAGATGGTTTTGAATTTTGGGTAAAAATGAAATAAAATTTGAGCAGAATTTTGATTGATCAAAAAAGTTTGAGGATTAAATTGATAGAATTTGTAAATATATGAGATTAATATTTTTAATTATTTAAAATTAGAACTAGATTGATAGAATATATAAGTATTGAGGACCAAATATGTTATTGTACCAATTAAAAAAGTTTGCGTCTATCTTTTTCATTAACAATTTAATGGAAGGTGACCAAAATAAAATAAATGATAACGTTAGTGACTAAATTAATAATTTTTATAGTTGAGTAACTAAAACAAAAACTAACTAATAATTAAGTGACTAATCGTAAAATTTACCTTTTTTATCCATATTTACTTTGCACGATGTAGAGACTATATACTTATGGTTTTATACTAATTCTCTTAAATTTTGAGTTAATGATTTTCGTTCAATTAAATACGTTTAGTTTTAAAATTTTCATTTTAATGCTAGAAATTCTATCCAAATGTGAAATCATAAATATAGTATTGTTTACATATAATAAATAATAAAATATATAGCTTAAAATTAATTAATAATAATTAGAAATATTATCATACGCGTGTGAAAATCATATATTTAAAACATTGATATATTTAAAAATAATATATAATAAATAATGAAACATATAATTTGAAACTATAAAAAATATACACTGTTAAAATAAAAAATTTATTAATAATATAAATTTGAAAGTAAATTTTAAAAAAAAACGTGGAATGAAAAAATAATAGTATTTTAAAGTTGAAAAAAATGTGAAAAAAAGAAGGTGGAGTGAAAAAAATTAATATTTAAAAACAGGAAAAAATTAAGTTTAGTTTCAAAAGTTTTATTTAATATTTGAAAGTTAAAATCTCAAAAAAGGTGAAATAAAAAAAATATTTAAAAGTTGCAAAAAATGTGCAATTACCTTTTGAATATATATATATATATAATATCATATAATCAAAGGTATTCCCAATCATTTTACTATTTGGGTTGAGAATGGTATTTAAGTAAAAATTTTTTCATAATAACGATTTTAAAATTCGAGTTTGGTTCAAATGATGGGGAAGAAATTAGAATTTTTTTTAAAAAAAATAATGAAATTAGAACTTTTATATATTTATATATATATATATTATAGAAATTCTATTACACGTTGCATGTGAAAATCATGTATTTAGAATATAAAAGTGTATTTAAATAATAATAGAGATATACAATTGACAAAGATAATAAAATTTGCATAATAAAAATTAAAATATATAAAATAATAAAATAAAACTTTGAGTGAGAATTTTAATGTTTTACTAATGCAATTATTGTGGGTTCAAATCTCATTGTATTCATTTTTTTATATTTTTTTAAATTAAAAAAATAAATTTTCATTGAATAATGTAACTTATTTTAAATACAAAAGGATAGTTTTGTAATTTTTTTAATAGAGTTGATGCTCAATTAACTTGTGACACCAACTCAATCATATATTTAAATAATAGTATATAATATATAGAGAGGGGGGTCCACTAACACTAGTTTTACACCTTTTTGTATCTTTTTGTACGATTAATATCAATAGTTGAATTATCAATATGATTGTACTTATTATGCATGTAAAACTTTGAGAAACGATCCGATATCTCTATTAAATCGATCTAAAATATTGTATATATTAATATTTATTAAACAGTTGAATGTTTTTTACATAAAATAAATAGTTACAAACCTAAGTGGTTTTACATCCTTTCGTACCTTTTTATACTATTAATATTTTAGTAATTTGTCATATTTTCATACTACATTCATATAGATAATGCATGTCAAAGTTTTGCATAGATTAAAATATTTTAACTATTCATTTTATGTAAAAAAAATTCCAACCATTAAATATATATTAACTAGTTACTTATGTCGTGTGATGCACGGGTTGCTATTAATTATAATATTTTTTTAATTTTTTAAAAAATATACATTTTCACAAATAATATAGCTTAAATATCGTATAAAATGTTATATGTTGTGCAAATATTTTTAATGAATCTTTGTAATGTTGTTGTTGATTTCAAGCTTTTCAACATCTTTTTCATTAATTTTAAGCTGCTCATTGTACAGGTTACTATACATCCGACCTCACACTGCATCTATTTCTTTTCTTTTTTTGACAAACACACTGCATCTATTTGATCACTCTCTCGTAAAAGATTCCCTTTCATGATTTTAATGTAAAAAATTAGAAAATAAATGATGTTAAAGCAAATAACGCAAAATAGAGATAAAGATATAAAATAGGAAATAAGAAAAAAAATAAAAATAGAAAAATAAGGTTAAAAAACTTTAAACTCCCACTGGTTTGATTTTTAATTTTTTTTATTTTGCTTCATCGTTTTTACAAGAACTTATTTATAAGCCTACGTAGATGCAAAGAATGAAAAATGAAAAGAAGAATGGTATACTTTGAATACTAATTTTATTTTATATAAATTGTTCTTTAATTATTGTGTTTTTATTTTCCATAATTTTTACCTATATTTTCGTAATTAATATTAACAATTTCTCTATTACCTCCTACATTGGCATTAAAAAGTAGATCTATTTGTATAATGTATTTGTTATTGAATATGACATTAATTTACTTGAAATATGAATCTTTGGATACTTTGAGGTAGCAAATGAAGTTCAATATGTACTATATATTATTATGGTAATTAATCTGCTTAGTTATAAATTGTGTTACTTGTAAATTACGATTCAAAATAATTTTAAGATAATAATGCTGTTGATGAGTTATTTAGAATGCTTAATAATTTGAATTTTTTAATTAAGGTAATAATACATTAGTATTAATAACGACATAAAAATCATATTTAAAACTTAATTATGAAAACCATACTCACTTTAAATATAACTAGAAAAAGCAAGTATTTTGGAATTTAAAAAATTAACCTAGAATTTAATGTTTTCATTTATGCTTTATATATATCTGCATTGGTATAATAAGACAAGAAAGTTATATTTCAAAATTAATTATAAAAAATAATTCATTTTAAATATAACTTAAAAAGGAAGTATTTTGAACTTATAGAACTAACAAAAAACTCAATATTTTCATTTATGCTTCTTCCCCTTCTTTTATAATATATATACTAATATATATATATATATAATACAGGGAATATTTTAAATCAATATGATAGAAATGTGGAATCGATTAAAAATTTATAAGCATGATAAATACAAATATATTGCTAATACGACTGAATTGTTAAAATATTAATCGTATAAAAAAATATAAAAGTACTAAAATTTTACATCAATATAAATGAAACCCTCTTTGTATATATGTAATATAAATATATTTTAAATAGATCTAAATAATATCTTACCGATTTTGACCCGTATGTCAATTCGATGATAAAATTAAGCAAAGCTATATTTAATTGCTATATCAAATTTTTTTTAAACTATTAAATAAAATTTGTCACGTTGTGATAATCTAGTATTTATAATTTATTTTCGAGTTCATTAAATAAAGATATATTACGTATACATTCACAACAAATAAAGGAATACCCAAAAGTACATTAAGAACCTAGTTTTTACAAATGGATAACACACAAAAGCAATAGGAATTGAAAGAACATTAATCTCACGGTCATCACATTTCTAAGGATTGACCCTCCACCGCAACACCTAGTTTTTAACAATAGAACCTACACTAGTGATGTTTGTTTATGAAATTCACATCCCAAGATGAAGCCAATCGGACCATCATCTTTCTCGTCATCAAGGCCGATGACTGAGAAGGGATGGTCTGTAGAACACATGAGTTTGTGCTATCTCGATTCGGTCTTTCGGATCATACATGGTTTCATCCCTTAATGCATCAAGGATGGCTTGTAATGGGAACTCCCTGAACATTCAAACCAAGTTTTCCATCACCTCACACTTCTCAAACCATGAATAGGTTATAGATAGATTAAAGCTCAAATCAACATATATCTGTGCATGTATGAATAGATGGAGAGACATGGGGAGCTTTAACTTGTATTTCAAAAAATGAAACATCATCTAGGGGGTGGGGGAAACGAAATAGAGTACCTTGTGATGAGTACTTTATATAGCATCTTCAAGATGGGGCAAAACTCCACAGGAGCAACTGGTTTGTTTTCTTCGGGGTGTTGGACGCTTAAGCTGGACTGACTAAGCAGCTCATAAAAGCCTTTCACAGCAGAGACACCCTGCCATAGTAATGTGATTAATATCGTACAAGGAATTAAATGATGGGATCAGATAGGATGCAAAGAAGACAAAAGGATAGAATCTTGCTTTATTACTGAACAGCAATCTTATGATTATTTTGCTAAAGCATGTGGTTGAGATTCAAGGGAGCTGCAAACTGACAAAGAAATGGAGATGCTTACACTGACAAAACAAATTAAATGGCCATAAAAACAAATGGAAATTGATCTTTAACAGTCGAGGAATGGTATGGGATACTTCATCTACTTGAACATGTCATAGGAGTTACTACTACTTGTATTACTGTTTAATTTATGCAACAGTTTTAAGGACAAACTGCCTCTAGACTTCCACTGTCATTATTGAGATCGAAAGCAAGCATCTTTGAAGCAATAAAGACAGAGACATGCATACCAAAAGAATATAAATAACGGAATAGGTTTCCATATCACCATTAATTGAATATCATCTTTCCAAAAGTTCTCGATAGTGGCTTTCAAATCACTACTATTTTTTGATGATTTGCTTTAAGTCAGACGAGTATTAACTCAACTCTTTCCAAACTAACCTAAAGCTGTTTGCTCAAAATATTACTTGGAACAGAAAAGTTCATACCTGAATCATACCCTTCCCCTTGATGCTATCACCCATTTCAAGGCTCAGCCCCCCTTTAGCCAACTGTTGCCCATACCAGGCATTACGACCTTTCAACAGGGTTACGTAAGTGTCGGCCAACAAAGGCCCAGCAAGTTTTTCAGGCTCTTCTGCCAAGAGATGAGTGATAAATATCATCTCAGACGTACACAATGCAAAGTATACTGATTTGCTGGTGGCACTCTCATTGGTTAGAGCTGCTACCATCCCTGTGGAATCATTATTGTAGATAAAATATAAAGATTAAATTTCAACTTATTGCTAAAATTGAATTTAAATTAATATAGTCCAAGATTAGTTGTTTGATCCTGTCAGAAAAGTGTTATACATAGAAATAGTTGTAAACCCTTGGCATCTTGGAGACTATCGAATAAAGGTTATCAAGCAAATAGCTACCACTTCAAAATCACATTACCTACAACTACACAAGGAAAGTAGGACATTGGCTCAACACCTTTGTTTTTCTTTTACTGGGTGAATAGGTCTTATATTGATCATTCATTAGCCGGAGTTGTGTTGATCAATTCATTTAATTGCATAACATTGTTGTCTCTTTCAAGGATCATTCTTTATCTTAAGCTAACTCTGCCTACAGCCTATTGTGTGAGGTGCAAGACTTGGCATTCTTGCCAAAAACTAGATCTTACCAGCTCCAATGGCATAGACATTCTTCAAACCACCCATAACTTCATGAGTAACCAGGTCACCATTGTCCCACACAATAAAGTGGGGCTGCCTTAAGAACTTTGCCAATGGTTTCCTCCACCTTTCAGCCCCACAAATTCGAGCATTAGCATATTCTTTATTGTAAATCTCTGAAGCAATATTAGGTCCTCCAAGATAGAGAATGTTCTCAATGGGGATTCCAGCTGCAAGAACAGGGGTAAGATTCATATTAATATGAATTTTATTGCGAAATTCAGAAAATAGGTTAAAACAATTAATGTGGCTATAGCTAAAAGTTCAAGAAACAAAGAAGGAAGTTTACTTGCTCGACTGATCATCAGGGTAGGAGTTATTATGCGAGGTTCAGGCTCCAACTCAGCTTCTATACCCTTTGCCAGAGATATGATTATGGGCACTGTTATTCTTTCTTTCCAATACCTTCTAATTTCCTCAAACACCACACGAGTTTCGGTTGATGGCAAGCCATTAATTACAATATCAGCATCCCAAACAGCTTCTTGCAAGTTAGTAACAACCTTTAAAGGGCAAAGAGGAGTGTCGATCATATTCAAGCAGAAACCATCTTTCAAAATCTCATCTGCATACAGAGTCCTATCGCCTAATCTTGCCTCAACATACTTCAAGTAAGCACACCGCCTAATCAGTCTCCTCAACACATCCTCCCTCGAATTGATCACTTCAAATAAGTGTTCAGCTGTGGCCTTATCAACTATCTTTCCAGGTCTCCTCCATATTCTTATCAAAACCTTATCTCTCAGGTGACCATAACTGTCTTGCAGCAAAGCAGTGAAAACACTACCCCAAGCACCTGCCCCGACGCCAACAATTCTCAATGGATCGCCTTCCGTTTTTCCCATCAGACGTCGAAGCTCATCAAGTTTCTCTTCTAAAGAACCATTAGAGTTCTGGACATTGGCACGAGAATTCTGATTCATTTCTTCACTAGTTCCTGGCATCTTTCACTCTTAATTAAAATCCTAAGTAAGAACAAATATCCCAAAACCAACTAATCAACAACAATCCAATCTGAAATCTTTAGCCCGCCTTTGACCCCAAATTTTTTTAAAAAATCTGGATCATTAAAAAAAACCTCTCATCAAGCAAGAACCCACATTATATTTAATCCAACAAGGCAAAAGCAGACTTTGAAAACTCAGTCAGACTTTGGCTATCTACTATCTACCAAACTACTAGTAACCAACAAAAAAAAAAAAAAAAAAGAGAGAAAGTGAATGACACCCTTTTCTGTCGGCCTCTTCAACGAGGTAAGCATCAATTATGACATCATTTAAGCCAGTTTATGCAAATTTAAAAAAAAATGCGACGGAAAAGCTCAAACCTTTGATACAATTCAGACGAAATTACAAAATGAATAGTCCAGAAAGAGATTGATAAGCTCAAAGAAAATGGAAATGATGACGGCGGTTAAGTTGAAAGAGAGAGATTAGTCAAAAATAAAGAAGAAAAAGAAAGGCGTTAGCTTCAAAGAAGAAAAAATATGTTTTGCAGCTTACCTTAGCATAGCTTAACTCTGTTCAGCACCTTTCTGTTAAGACGCTGTCTGGAAGGATCGCATTGCTAATTGATTTCACACATGTATATTGTGCAATTAAACTCTTTCTTTTCCTTCACTTTTTCCATTAAGGTTACTTGTAAAGGTAAAATTTATTTCTTTAATGTGCTTATAAAAAATAATTTCTTAATTAAATTATATGCTGCTGACAGAGAAGTGCTGATTGATTCTAAAACTTGATCTAATTGGTTTTATAAAAATTATAACCCTAAACCGAATCCACTGATTTTACCTGATTTAATTGTGAAAAGATTTTGCTTTTTTTAGTTTGAGGTTAATTTATGTATATATGCTTAAAAGTATTTAAAAAATTAGAATTTTTTTTAAAAATTATTGATTTATTTTGTTTTTGAAGAGAGGAAGAAAAACGCATCTTGTACCATGCCTTTTGATTGCCACATCAGTGAAAACGTGTTACATAGAACGCATTTTTTGGAGAGAACAAAAATACGCGATGTAGAACGTGTTTTCCTTTTAACGGTAATTTTTTCGATAGCTAATAGGGGTCCAATAGCCATAAAAATTCCTATATAAACCCCTCAAACCTTATTCTTTTTAACTAAATACTCCATACTCATTCTTCCTTCCTAAATTCTCAATCTTCAATCTTCAATCCTCAATCTTCAATACCCATTTTCCAATTTTATATTTTCAATCTTGAAATTTTAATGTTCAATTTCAAATTTGTAATCCTCAATCCTCAATTATTTTTTAAAATTCTTTTTTTTTAAATTTTATTCTCTTCAATTTTATTATTTTCTTATAAATTTTAAATGGTAAATTAACTTATCTGTTTAGATGACAAGCATATCTTCGATGTTTAATTACAAATGGTAAGGAAATTTATTAAATTATTTAAATTTAAGTAGTTAATTATTATGTTGTTTAGACCATTAATTTTTTATGTTTATATACTCAACTAGAAGACCAGATTTTGGAGACGAACATAAACAACTTAAGCGAAGGTGCACCGGAGGTCATTCATGGACACTTGCGAGATGCAAGCTTTTTATACGCGGTTCACATGCTCAGGGGGACTAAATTGGATCCCCCACTCATCAATGCTTTGATCAAGAGATGGAGACTGGAGACGTACACGTTCCATCTTCCCTGCAGCGAGTGTACAATTACACTTGAAGACGTCAGTTTACAATTCGGTCTATCGGTTGATAGGGATGTCGTTACGAGGCTAGTTGTTAGTGTTGATTGGAGTGCAACATGCGAGCAACTATTAGGTAAGGTGTCGAACAAGTTTAGAGGTAGCCGAATCGAGATAAGATTGTTGGAAGACAACTTTGAAACTATCAATGCTTAAACGAACGGCGTCGAAAAGGAACAATTCACACACGCATTCATCTTGAGGTTGATCGGAGGTCTGCTAATGCCAGATAAATCTCGCAATCTGGTGCATTTGAGGTGGCTACTACTACTAGCTGACTTGAAGGAATTGGTGGACTTAGTTGGAGATCAGCGGTGCTAGCGATATTGTACCGAGAAATGTGTTGAGCAACAATACCGGATAAAGCTAAAATCGACGGTTACATTCTCCAATTGTGGGCATGGTATCGTCTATTATTTTTACGCCCCGAGTGGAATTCCTTTATGAATTCCCACTCGTCATATGGTAAAATTCATTCTATAATATCATTGCCATTTTTATTTTTCATTGTTGTAATTTTGAAATGGCATATTATTTGAATAGGTGGAACAACCTCGCGAGACACAGCGATATACCGACCGAGCTCGAGGATATTTGACTAGATCTAGATCAAGAAACTGAAGAGGAGGTTAACTTATGAATTTCAAAGTTATATAATATGTATTCTAGCACTTGAAATTAAATATTACACATGTTCTAAAAATTATAAATTTGTAATGTAGTTTGTATGAATGCCGTATGTGGATCTGAGGATTCAAGAATGCGTCCCGGTCAAAATTTTGGCCAATCTCAACATTTGGCACGTCAAAGTGTCATTGGTCATTTTTGCAATGATTGAGATGCACAAATTTGATAGAGTCATATGGGAGTTCGGGTGTACGCAACGTATTCCGCCGCCACCCTAGGAGCTCGATGACCTCTACAAGATCAGCTTACGGAGGAGACTTAAGGAAGATTGGCCAACATTCCACAAGAAGTATATCGAGATATGGGAGCGTAGATACAATTTCTTGCCAACGCCTGAACTATTTCTTACACTAGAGTTAGCGACATCTCCAGATTACATGGATTGGTTCAGGCATAATGGTAAACCATATCTACTGCCGGATTAAGGGAGGAGTAGATAACGTCACTGTAGGATACCAAGATAAGGGCCCATCAATCATAGGTCAGGAGATGGAGACGCGATAGGATCGACATCTACTCCATCTACACCGGAGGACCCGATTATCCTGCGACCTCTCGGTCAATGTGGTTCATTTATTTTTTTCTTCTAACCCAGTTTTTTGTCACAACCATCACAATACGCACACTCATTCCCCGCATCATCACCTTCAGTTTTGGTTTATTTTACACAACCATCACAGCACGCACAATTTGATACGAACTCACCTAAGAAGCCTGTGACGGAAGTCAACCACGACCCAATCGAGCTACCTAATGGGCCAATTACACGTTCCCGTGCTAAACAATTCAAAGATGCCGTGACGGTTATGGTGGCACAAATTTGGAATACCAATAGAAAAGAGCCCAAGAACATGCTGAACTCTTACAACTTATTTGAAGTTAAATATACTAGCTAGTCCGACTGCTAGTTTATTTAACACCTTAAATTACGCATGTTTGATTTATTTTCAGTAGTTATTGCATTTTCTTAGTTCATATTATTTTGTTTAGATAGTACGAGTTTTAATAAGTCCTTTGTCGAAGTTGAATGTTAGTATGTTTTACCTAGTGTTTTAAATAAATTGTTTAAAATTTGTGTTAATGATGGTCAGCCGAATTTTGATAATAATGTTGGTTTATAAGTTTTTGTAGTTGCCCTACATTTTGATGCAAGGAGATGATGAATGCATGGAAGATAGTGGTAGACGGCTAGCATATTTTAATTAGGCACATGGAGCATAAAATAATAGCATAATGGAAACCAAGCATGGAAAAAAATAGTGGACGGCACAACACTTCCTAAATTGGAATAATTTAATCAAGCACACTGGCATTGATAAGATGAGCATGCGGCACTAAGAAGAGGAGAATTGAATTGTTTTTAGAAGATGACACCTAGCATGGACGGCAGAGGATGGTGCTTGAAGGAAGGGATTTTAAATTGAAAACAAATGGAGTGTGGGATTTATCCATCTTTGAATTAAATAATGACTTGATAAGGGCCACATTCTTCTAATTGATTTGGACGGCAATGAAGGTGAATGTACAACCAAAACATTACTTAAAATTCACTTGAGTGGAGGCATGGCTAAATGGGATTATTTGACTTGAATATAATAATGAAGCCCATTTGTTGTTGGTAGAAAATGGGACGGCAAGGAGGAGCATTTGGGATAAATATTTTATTGCTAGATTCTGTTTTTTTAATTGGGCAACACTTTCATGAATTTAAATTCTTGAAGAGCATAAGGGCTGAGAAACAATTGTAAGCCCAGTAACCACTTATCCTCTAAATAGGTGGTCCTTTGTCATTTGTAGACACTTTGGAATTTTAATGAATGAAGATTTTCTTTTGGTGAGTTTAATTCACTCTCCTAATTCTCAAGGTTCGAATTGACTTATCTAGTTCCTAGTGGCGTCGTTCTATCCTTGTTTCGAACTTATCATTCTTTCGGGTGTGGCGTTCATTTATCTATACCGTTGGTTCCTATCTTGCTAGATAGTGGGTCTCGGTTTTTTTTATTATCCAAAATCCTTTCATCAATTTGAAGCTTATAAGATTCGGGTCTTTAATTTCTATTAAAGGTTCTTTCTTGCTTCAAATTCGTGTCCACCTCAACTACTTACTTATCTTTATTTTTCAAAGATATTATCAATAAATTACCCCTTTTGTTATCTAAACGAAAAACTACCTAATTTACGATCAGGCAACATTTACGATTCGTGTTCAAACCCGAGACGATTCGTATCAGTTGGTATCAGAGCCAATTAAATTAGGCACTTTTTGATCATCTCGAGTTTTTCCAAGTAAGTTTCAAAAAAAATTATCATAGTATCGGGAATTTTTAAACTCTTCATAACTCCCCACCTCTACTATCGAGCCTTATTTTCTGACATCACCTACCTACTTTCTACCCTTTTAAAACCTACCTTTTTTCGAAACAATTTTACCTTGTTAGCTCTTTGAAAACGACTTACGAGCTGCTAGTAAGTCGAAGATAACCTTCTAAAATCTAGAAGAGTGAATTCGAGCGGTAAAAGGCGAGAGAGATTACATTGAAGGAAAAAGCCGAAAATTGAGTGAAAACACGAGTGTGAGTGTTGATAATTTCATTATGAGTGAACAAGTGAGGATTGTAGTGAGGATTCATTAATTTTGTTTAACATGTCTACGAGTCCCGAACGTCGAATAGTAAGCGATGAAGCATCAGATGCCGCCGGGGGTGGAAGAGGTTTGCAACCCCGAAGGAATGATCCTGAAGGAAGAGACCCTGATTTGCAAACCGTAATGCAAGAAATCACACGTTTGTTCCAATCAATCAACGAACGATTGGATCGAAGAGATGAACGGAGGCCTCGAGCAAACACCCCTCCAATTCCGAGAAGAGGACAAGAACAACCTTGGTTACATGACAACGACATCTACGAACTGAGTGAAGCCGACAGCAATCCAGCTTTCGAACACAATGAGCGGAGAGGAGGTCCACGAGTCCGTGAGCGAAGAGATCAAGAATGGGCTGATGACAACTTGAAGAATATTAAAATGGCGATCCCTACTTTCCAAGGGCGGTCTGATCCAGAAGCCTACCTTGAGTGGGAAAAAAAGGTGGAGTTAATCTTCGAATGCCATAATTACTCAGAAAATAAGAAGGTGAAACTTGCTGCCATCGAATTTTCTGATTATGCCATTATTTGGTGGGATCAATTAACAACGAGCCGAAGACGGAATGGTGAACGTCCAATATTTACATGGGCGGAAATGAAGACACTAATGCGGAAAAGATTCATCCCAACCTACTATCACCGCGAGTTACATCAAAAGTTGCGAAGCCTAACTCAGGGTCACCGAAGCGTGGAGGATTACTACAAGGAAATAGAAGTGGCCATAATCTGAGCCAATGTAGAAAAAGAACAAGAAGCCACAATGGCACGCTTTAGCGCTGGCCTTAATCGAGATATCGTAAATATTGTAGAATTACACCATTACATCGATATCATCGAAATGGTTCACATGGCAGTAAAGGTCGAAAAACAGCTAAAATGAAAAGCTATGCCTAGAGCAATCCTCAATCATGCTTCAACATCTAAATGGGGGCAAGTGGCCAACAAACAGGATATACCGAGCCGAGCCAAAGAAGAAAGTGGCACACTCAAGTTTAACAAGCCAACCGGTGAGATGAGCAAGGGCAAAATGAAAGCTATTCTGAATCGATCTCGAGACATTAAGTGTTTCAAATGTTTGGGTCGGGGCCATATTGCAAGTCAATGTCCAAACTGAAACACTATGTTTATTCAAGATAATGGCGAGATTGAATTCAAAAGTGAAAGGAAAGATGATGCCAGTGAGACGTCCCAAGATGAGGAAGAAATAGAACAAGCTGAAAATGGAGAGATCTCAGTGGTAAAAAGGAGTCTTAGCTTACAAGGCGTCGAAAATGAACAACAACGCAAAAACATATTCCATACGCGTTGCCAAGTACAAGGGAAGATTTGTTGTGTCATTATTGATGGAGGAAGCTGTACTAATGTGGCCAACATCATATTGGTGGAGAAACTCTGGTTGTCTACCACCAAACATTCCCATCCGTATAAACTACAATGGCTTAACGACAGGGGAGAACTTAAGGTCACAAAACAAGTTTTGGTTTCCTTTGCAATAGGGAAGTATCAAGATGAGGTCTTGTGCGATGTGGCACCGATGCAAACGGGACATCTCCTGCTTGGGCGACCTTGGCAATTTGACAAGCGAGCGATCCATGGTGGTTACACCAATCAGTACACTTTCAAATACTTGGGCCAGAACGTGACACTAGCTCCACTAACACCTAAGCAAGTTTACAAAAATCAATTGAAGATGAAGGCTTCAATCGAAAAATCAAAAGAAAGTGAGCGGAAAAATGAGAAAGAAAAAGAAAAGAATTTAGAAAAAAAGAGGGGTAAGAAAATGAGTGATAAAAAAAAAGAGAGTGGGAACAAAAAGAAAAAGAAACGAAAGACGAGAGTGAAAAAGAAAGTTTTATGTTAAAGGGAAAGAAATCCAGAAGTCTATGTTGTTAAAACAGCCTCTGTTGGTACTTATGTACAAGGAAAGTCTCTTTGGAACTAACGATTTTGATGACAAGTTACCTTTCCCTGTTTTGTCTTTGTTACAGGAATTCTGAGACGTTTTCCGGAAGAGATTCCAAGTGGATTGCCTCCTATTCGTGGAATAGAACATCAAATAGACTTTGTGCCAGGAGCCGCAATTCCAAATAGACCAGCTTACCGAAGCAATCCGGAAGAGACGAAGGAACTTCAAAAACAAGTGAATGAACTTCTTGAAAAGGGGTATGTACGCGAGAGCTTAAGCCCTTGTGCTGTGCCCGTCTTGTTAGTTCCCAAGAAAGATGGAACATAGAGGATGTGCGTAGATTGCCGAGCCATCAACAAGATCACGATCAAGTACCGACACCCTATTTCGCGATTGGATGACATGCTCGACGAATTGAGTGGAACGAGCTTATTTTCAAAGATCGACCTTAAAAGCGGATATCATCAAATACGTATGCGCGAGGGTGACAAATGGAAGACTGCTTTCAAGACGAAGCAAGGACTCTATGAATGGCTCGTTATGCTATTTGGGCTAACAAATGCCCCAAGCACGTTCATGCGACTTATGAACCACGTGTTGCAATCATTCATCGGTAGATTTTGCGTCGTATACTTTGACGACATACTTGTCTATAGTAAAACTTTAGATGAGCACGTGAAACATTTAAAGTCTGTCCTGGAAGTTTTGCGAGAAGAAACCTTATATGCAAATTTACAGAAATGTGATTTTTGTACTAACAAAATTGTGTTTTTAGGTTTTGTTATCAGTTCGGAAGGCCTTGAAGTTGATCAAGAGAAGGTTAAAGCGATCCAAGAATGGCCCCGTCCGACAAATATTTCCCAAGTTCGAAGCTTTCATGGACTGGCTAGTTTTTATCGACGGTTCGTACCGAACTTCAGCATGTTGGCCGCACCATTGACCAGTGTAATCCGTGAAAATTCTAACTTTGTCTGGGGAGAAGAACAAGAGAAAGCTTTTTTGAAAATTAAAGACTGTTTGACTCAAGCACCATTATTAGCGTTACCAAACTTTGACAAAACCTTCGAGTTAGAACGTGATACCTCAGGGTTAGGTATTGGCGCCATACTCATGCAAGACGGACGCCCCATTGCGTACTTCAGCGAAAAACTCAACGGTGCTGTCTTAAACTACCCGACATATGACAAGGAATTGTATGCTCTAATTCGAGCCTTGGAAACATGGCAGCACTACCTACTGCCCAAAGAATTTGTGATTCATACTGACCACGAGTCATTGAAGTATTTAAGGGGGCAGCATAAACTCAACAAGCGACACGCTAAGTGGGTAGAATTTCTTAAATCATTTCCTTATGTCATTAAGTACAAAAAAGGTAAGGAAAACATAGTTGTTGATGCACTATCCCGAAGGTATGCCTTATTAAATGTGATGGATTCTAAATTGATGGGGTTTGTATTTCTTAAGGACCTATATCCGAGTGATATTGACTTTGGTGAATTTTTCAAGTTATGTGAAAAAAGAGCCTACGAGAAATACTACCGCCAGACGGATATCTGTTTCGAGAAGGGAAACTGTGCATTCCACAAGGATCTGTGCAAGAGGTGCTAGTAGATGAAGCTCATAGTGGCGGATTGATGGGACATTTCGGAGTTGCTAAAACTTTAGCCACCCTCCAAGAGCACTTCTTTTGTCCTAAGATGCGACGAGATGTAGAACGATATTGTGAGAGATGCGTTGCCTGTAAAAGGGCCAAGTCTCGAACTAACTCGCACGGTTTGTATAAGCCTTTACCCATTTCTGAAACTCCTTGGACTGATGTTTCTATGGATTTTGTACTAGGCTTGCCAAGAAGCAAGAATGGCCGAGATTCGATATTTGTGGTTGTGGATAGATTCTCTAAAATGGCTCACTTTATAGCTTGCCGTAAAACTGATGATGCTGTGAATATTGCTAATCTTTTTTTTAAAGAAGTGGTTAGGTTGCATGGCATGCCTAAGACGATCGTGTCCGACTGGGACGCAAAATTTCTTAGCCATTTTTGAAGGACATTGTGGGGGCGATTAGGAACCAAGTTACTATTCTCTACCACCTGCCACCCGCAAATGGATGGTCAAACTGAAGTGGTAAATCAAATTCTTTCAACTTTACTTCGAGCAATTATTCGGAAGAATTTAAAGACATGGGAAGATTGCCTGCCACACGTGGAGTTTGCTTACAATCGCTCTATACACTCTGCTACTACGTTTTCCCCATTTGAAGTTGTGTATGGTTTTAACCCATTAACATCGCTTGATCAAATACCTTTGTCTTCTAATCAACTTGTGCATGTAGATGGAAAACCAAGGCTGAATATATTAAACAGTTGCACCAAATGGTTAGGGACAACATAGAGGCAAAAACTAAGGAGTACGAGCAACGAGCCAACAAAGGCCGTAGGCACATTCACTTTGAACCGGGGGACTGGGTTGGGGTTCATATGCGAAAAGAAAGGTTTCCCGCGCAAAGACGATCCAAACTTCTTCCGAGGGAAGATGGACCATTTCAAGTACTTGAGCGAATAAATGACAACTCTTATAAATTGGACTTACCAGGTGAGTATAATGTGAGTGCAAGTTTTAATGTTTTTGATCTTTCTCCTTTCGATGTAGGTGACGATTCGAGGACGAATCAACTTAAAGAGGGAGGGGATGATACGAACTAACCTAAAAAGCCTGTGACAGAAGTCAACCACGACCCAATCGAGCTACCTAATGGGCCAATTACGCGTTCCCGTGTTAAACAATTCAAAGATGCCGCGACAATTTTGGTGGCACAAATTTGGAATACCGATAGAAAAGGGCCCAAGAACATGCTGAACTCTTACAACTTATTTGAAGTTGAATATACTAGCTAGTCCGGCTGCTAGTTTATTTAACAACTTAACTTACGCATGTTTGATTTATTTTCAGTAGTTATTGCATTTTCTTAGTTCATATTATTTTGTTTAGATAGTACGAGTTTTAATAAGTCCTTTGTCGAAGTTGAATGTTAGTATGTTTTACCTAGTGTTTTAAATAAATTGTTTAAAATTTGTGTTAATGATGTTCAGCCGAATTTTGATAATAATGTTGGTTTATATGTTTTTGTAGTTGCCCCACATTTTGATGCAAGGAGATGATGAATGCATGAAAGATAGTGGTGGACGGCTAACATATTTTAATTAGGCACATGGAGCATAAAATAATAGCATAATGGAAACCAAGCATGGAAAAAAATAGTGGACGGCACAACACTTCCTAAATTGGAATAATTTAATCAAGCACAATGGCATGGATAAGATGAGCATGCGGCACTAAGAAGAGGAGAATTGAATTTTTTTTAGAAGATGACACCTAGCATGGACGGCAGAGGATGGTGCTTGAAGGAAGGGATTTTAAATTGAAAACAAATAGAGTGTGGGATTTATCTATCTTTGAATTAAATAATGACTTGATAAGGGCCACATTCTTCTAATTGATTTAGACGGCAATGAAGGTGAATGTACAGCCAAAACATTACTTAAAATTCACTTGAGTAGAGGCATGGCTAAATGGGATTATTTGACTTGAATATAATAATGAAGCCCATTTGTTGTTGGTAGAAAATGGGACGACAAGGAGGAGCATTTGGGATAAATATTCTATTGCCAGATTCTTTTTTTTTAATTGGGCAACACTTTCATGAATTTAAATTCTTGAAGAGCATAAGAGCTGAGAAACAATTGTAAGCCCGGTAACCACTTATCCTATAAATAGGTGGTCCTTTGTCATTTGTAGACACTTTGGAATTTTAATGAATGAAGATTTTCTTTTGGTGAGTTTAATTCACTCTCCTAATTCTCAAGGTTCGAATTGACTTATCTAGTTCCTAGTGGCATCGTTCTATCCTTGTTTCGAACTTATCATTCTTTCGGGTGTGGCGTTCATTTATCTATACCGTTGGTTCCTATCTTGCTAGATAGTGGGTCTCGATTTTTTTTTATCCAAAATCCTTTCATCAATTTGAAGCTTCTAAGATTCGGGTCTTTAATTTCTATTAAATGTTCTTTCTTGCTTCAAATTCGTATCCACCTCAACTACTTACTTATCTTTATTTTTCAAAGATATTATTAATAAATTACCCCTTTTGTTATCTAAACGAAAAACTACCTAATTTACGATCGGGCAACATTTATGATTCGTTTTCAAACCCAAGACGATTCGTATCACCATTATTCCATACATCAACATTTTCAACACCAGTTTATTTTACATAAGCACCACAACACGCCTCATCATTCTCCACATCAACACCTTCTCTAGGGATATATTATGCTTGACCATCACCATCGTGCCATATTACATGTCAATTCCGCCAACAACATTGACGCATCCAGTATCACCTTCAATTCCTACCTTTTATCCGCAATTGGGTCAGGCAATGCCATATAGTTGTCCACCGATAGTGTCATAAACACCTCAGCATCATTGTTCTAGTGAGGTGGGTCATCTTCACAATCGTCGACTCAACTTAGAGGGATCCATGATGGGCAGCTATGACATGATCGAGTTCAACCACGGAGGAAGGAGACGAAGTCAGTGATTAACTCTGATGTGCACGTCAAGGTGAATCCAAAGTCGACAAGTAGCCGCCAAACGCAATAGTGCAACTAAACTTGTAACCCCTTAACCGGGGTCTAGATGTTATGGCCCAATCTAAGTGATCATATAGGCAATAGAAATGACCAAAACACGAGTTGAAATAAATAGATTTAATTTTGAAAACACGTATTTGATATTTCTTTAGAATTCGTTTGTTTTTTTTTTTAAATATAACTTGATAAGTAATCTTGTTTATTATTTGAAAGATGTTATAATTATTTTAAAAATTTAGATTCGATAAAACGAGTTTGTGAAAAAAAATTATTAAGAACACAATAAAACATTTCGTCCTTATTAAAAACCCATGCAAAATGTCCAATGTCCACAGTTTAAAACAAAGTACCCATGCCACAGTCCAATAGTAATCCATAAAATAAAATACCAAAATAAAAGTTAAAATCCACGAAAATCCTAAAAATTTAAAATAGAAAATAACCATTCAAAAAAAGTTTAAATTCAAGAGCCTTTCCGACTTCTGAATCCGAGTCCTAACCATGAGAATTATCTGAAACACATAAGCAATGGGGGGTGAGCATAAAAAGGCTTAGTGTGAGATCAGCACATAATAAATATACTTGCATACATAGAATTATACATGTAACAATCACAAAATAATCATACATCATCAAGATCATGAAAATTAACACTGATTACTATGCATGAACATATCGATGCACATTTTATAAAATTCCTATCCATCTCCGCTACACACTAATATCGAGTTCCCCAGAACTTGTCCATCCAAAACACCATATGTGGCCATGCCACCACTGATTTCTAGATAAACTGCCACTGATAACACTGATGTGGACAAGCAACCACTAATATGCAAATTTACTGCCACTGCTTCCACCTTTCACAATATCTCACCTCATGCATGTAACATGGAAATTACACTTTTAATACATGTAAACCACTTTAACACTTAGGCATATAGATATGCTCACATAATCACATTTAACTGGTCATCACTTTTACATGTTCAATGATGCTTGTCACATTAGATCATATATCTTAATATTCACATATTCATATATATAAAGATATCACATACTTGAATCACCAATACACATGTCATGAGAACGAGATTTACACATACATCATTATTATAATGATAGTCACATCATATCACATATCTCATACATTCCACAAAAAAGTGTTTCGGTTGGAGTCACTTACTTGGATCCTTTGTGTTGAGTTTTTTTAAACAACTCCACTTCGAATATTTTATATACTCACCATTATTTATAATTTAATTATTAATATAATAAAAATAATTATGTTATACATAATGAGTATAATCGATCCCACACCTTAGATTGTAGATCCAATTTACCTCAACCCTTATTAATTGGTTTTACTCGATCTACCTCGCAAGACGATCTATCACATAATTAACACATATTAGTATGAATCTTTGAAAATGTTTCATCACTTTAGAGATCGATCACTAATAGTCTCATCGCTTACCTTCACGATCTAAGACTTTTGAAAGGAGAATCTCTATTGCGAAGTTAGGGGTCACCCCTACGATTATTGTTTGGTTCTTTAAAACGATATAATGTAGCATTAGTACTATAGTACATAAATAATTAATATTAAAAAAATACCACTATCACTCATGACACTATACCATTCTACAATGTCAAGAAATTAGTAGGAGAAGGATCTTTATTACTTAATATGATCCATACTTACACTTTGATCAATTCAAATCGAGCGATAAATCGAGAAGGAGTGATTTCGAAGATCGAGTAATGTAGAAAGTATCATTGAGATAAAAGAATAAGTTTGATTAATTCAAAATGAGAATCAGCACAAGGATAGGAAAAGAAAAAGAAAAAAAAATTTTTATCATCAACGGCGGCAACTTAATGGCAGTCCGACGATGGTGATGCTATGTTCGACGATGGTCCAATAGTGGTGGAGTTTAGAGATTCAACTAAAGAGATGAGAAGAAAAACTGAAGAAGGAAGTGGACTCGCGGTGGCACACGACAGCGATGGTAGGAGGGAGATGAGAAAAGAAGAGTAGCGACCACGAGAGGTGGTGAACGGTGGAAGGTTGTTCGATTCACGGTGGAGGAAGAAAAAGTTAAGGAGGAAATGTGGTAGTTGTTTGCAAAAATGGAGAGAAAAATGGTGAGAAAGAAATGAAAAATAGAAGAAAGTGAGAAGGAGAGGGGTATGGACAACAAAAGTAAAGGACGAGCTTGGTCAACTATGGCCAGGTTCAATGTATCAAGCTACAAGTTAAAAGGTGAGGTTATGTCAAGAGAGGGGACATAGTGCAAAAAGAGGATCATGTACCCCCTAACTATGGTAACTTTGACCATCAAATGGAGGAAACAAATCCTCCTCATTATGGTGCACAAGGTATACGACAATCACATTAAACAATGGGGAAAATTGTCAAAAAAATAAATTTAAGAGTGTGAACAATGAGGCTTAAACCTTGGACCACTAGTATAGATAATTAGTTACTCAACCACTTGACCATTAATTCCCTTATGTCCAACCTTGTGCATTTAATTTAAAACATAGGAGATGACAATTTCACTTTTGCTTAAATAATCAAAAAGTGGGATGTGAAAATTCTACCCTCCTTAAGAGAAAATTTTGTCCTCAAAATTACCTGATAGGAAAAGGTGAGGATATTGCAGTCTCATCGCGTCTTTCAGATCCCAAGTGGCCTGACTAGAACCGTGATTCCTCCATAAAACTTTTACGAGTGAGATCTACTTCCTTCGGGAAACTTTGACATTTCTATCTAGGATCTTATCGATTTCCCATCAAATGACAAGTCCAGTCGAACCTCAATCTCTTTAATCAAAACTATATAAGAAGGGTCAGACCGGTATAACTTCAACATTGACACATGAAATACGTCCTTTATACGATCTAACTCTGGAGGTAACTCTAGTTGATACGCCATTGGTCCCACTCTCTTAATAAAGCGATATTGTCCAATGAACCTCGATCTTAATTTCCTATTATGACCAAATCTCAACACTTTCTTCTAAGGTGAAACCTTTAGGAAGACAATTATCAACACTAAACTCAATATCCTCCCTTTTCAAGTTAGAATATGATTTCTACTGGTCTGATGCTGTTTCCTGACAATCCCGGATAAACTTCACAGTATTCTCAGTCTTTTGCACTAAATCCAGTCCTAACACTTTCTTCTCCCATTATTTAATCCCAACGCAGAGGTGTCCTACACTTGCGTCCATAAAGAGCTTCATAAGGAGCCATCTGAATGCTCGATTGAAAGCTATTATTATAAGTGAATTCTGCAAGTGGCAAATGTTCCTCCCAACTATATCGAAAATCAATAACAAAGCCTCTCAGTATGTCTTCAAAAATCTAGATAACCTTTTCAAACTACCCATCAGACTACGGATAGAAAGCGGTGCTGAAATTCAACCATGTACTAAGAATTTCATGTAGCTTCTTCTAAAATCGAGACGTAAACATAGGATCTCGATCAGAAATTATGGAAATTGGTACCTCATGAAGTCTCACAATTTCGGAGATATACAACCTCTCTAACTTCTGTAATGAATAATCGGTACGCCTTGGCAGAAAGTAGGAGGGATTTGGTCAACCGATCAACAATCACCCAAACAGAGTCTTTCTTCGAGGGTGTCAAAGGTAAACCACTCACAAAGTCCATGATGATGCATTCCCATTTCTATAGAGGAATCCTAGTAGGTTGGAGCAAACCCGAAGGAAACTGATGCTCAGCCTTGACTTCTTGGCACGTCAAGCATCTTGTCACAAAGTCAGTTTCATCGTGCTTCAATCTCAGCCACCAATACTGCTCATGAAGATCTCAATACATCTTTCTCCTTCTGGGGTGTATAGCGTAAATACTACTATGCACTTCCCTCAGAATGGATTGTCTCAACTTTGAATCCAAAGGTACACAATATCTCCTACGATAGTACAAAACTCCTTCAAAATTAAAGGCAAAATTCAAAGTCTTACTTTCCCTGATACGTTTCACAGAATGTGCAAAAGACATATCAGAAAACAGCTTTAACTTAATCTCCTCTAGAAAAATAGGTCATACTTGTAATTCCACGAGTAAGCCACCATCCTCAAACAAACTCAATTTAGCAAACAATGCCCTTAACTGGCCCATCACCTTTCTACTCAAGGCATCAACCACGACATTAGCTTTACCCGGATGATACTCAATAGTGCAGTTATAATCCTTTAAAAACTCTATCCAATGCCTCTGTATCAAGTTCAGCTCCTTCTAGGTAAGGAGGTACTTAAAACTATTAGGATCTATATAGATAATACACTTCTCTCTATAGAGATAGTGTCTCCAAATCTTAAAGGCAAAGACTATTGCTGCCAATTCAAGGTCATGCATAGGATATTTGTACTCATGTGGTTTCAGTTGTCTCGAAGGGGAAGCCACTACTTTCCTATCTTATATCAGTACATATCTAAAACCCATAAATGACACAATCTTTCTCAATAACTTCGTCATTGGTGCACCAATCAGGGAAAATCCCTTAACAAACCTTCGATAATACCCAACAAGTCCGAGAAAACTTCGAATATCACTAACATTTTTAGGCTGCCTCCTATCCAAAATAGCCTTAATCTTCATGGGATCAACTCGGATACCCTCGGTAGGTACCACATGACCCGAAAACATCACTTCTCAGAGCCAAAACTCACACTTGTTGAATTTCACATACAACTTTTTTCTCACGCAAGGTTTGAAGGATTAACCTTAGGAGTTCCTTATGCTCTAACTCAAACTTGGAGTAGATTAGAATATCGTCGATGAAGACTACTACAAACTGATCTATATAAGGTTGGAAGACTTTGTTCATGAGGTCCATGAAAGTGGTGAAAGCATTTCTAAGTCCAAAGGGTATCACTAAGAATTCAGAGTGCCCATATCGAGTTTTGAAGGCCATTTTTGAAACATCTACCTCATTTACTTGCAATTAATAATAACCTGACCTTAGATTAATCTTAGAGAAAATAATAACACCCCTAAATTAATCAAAAAGGTCATCTATCTTCGACAATGGGTACTTATTCTTTATAGTCAGCTTATTTAACTGAAGATAATTGATGCAAAGCCTCATCGACCCATCCTTTTTCTTTACGAAAAACACTGGAGCTCCGCATGGCAATACACTTGGCCTTATAAAGCCACGATCTAGCAACTCTTGCAACTACATCTTGAGCTCTTTAAGCTCCTTCAATGCCATGCGATAAGACATAATAGATGCCAATGATGTGTTAGGCAGTAACTCAATACCGAATTCAACCTCACGCTCTTGATGTAAATAGGATAACTCTTCTGGAAAGAAGTTAGGAAATTCCTTTACCATATGGATATTCTCCAACACTGCACTATCTATCTTCGTATCTAGGATGTATGCTAAATACGCCTCACACCCTTTACGAATCAAATTATCCGCTACCAGAACAGAGATCACATTTAAAAAGAAATTCTGATGCTCCCCAATCATGATAATTTTACTTCCCTCCGGAGTTCTTATGGTGACCGCCTCATATTGCAATCAAGGCTAACTCGGTGCTCACTTAACCAGTCCATGCCCAAAATGAGGTCAAATTCTCCAAAAGGCAACTCCATTAGATTCGTAAGGAATACTTCACCTTGGACTAACAATGGACATATCTTGTAAATTTTGTTTACATACATTGATTTTCCTAAGGGACTAAAGATAATTACATCACTTTTGGTTTCCTTTACCTGAATTCCCAAATTATCAGCCATTTTACAAGACACATACGAGTGGGTAGATCCAATGTCAATTAATGCAAAATAGGAAATAACATTAATGGTAAAAGTACTTACTATCACATCGACTGCAACTCGATCCTCTCCACGTCCAGCCATATACACAAGTGTTGGTTGTCTCGTATCTGCTTGATTAGCACCTTGACTTAGTGCTCGCTGCCTCTAATTGGCACTACCACCTCGATTTTGACCCTAATCTCTACATGGTTGCTATCCAGCTCTCTGATTTAGGGCTCGATTCTATCCTTGTGCTTGCATCTAATCATTAAGTTGTGGAAAGTCTTGAATCTTATGGTCCAACGACCCATACTTCAAGCATGCACCCATACTCCTCAAATAGTCCCCAAAATGCCTCTTTCCACAACTAGCTACAGTTTAAAATTCTACCTCCTATTGCAGCAACATTCTGACGAGGTCGATCATCTCTATCCTTGTGCTTGCATCTAATCATTAAGTTGTGGAAAGTCTTGAATCTTATGGTCCAACGACCCATACTTCAAGCATGCACCCATACTCCTCAAATAGTCCCCAAAATGCCTCTTTCCACAACTAGCTACACTTTAAAATTCTACCTCCTATTGCAGCAACATTCTGACGAGGTCGATCATCTCTAGCATGCTTAACTAAGCGTGGAGTCTGAAAATTAGGGCTCGATTCTCTCTTCGCATGGACTCTCGCCTTTTCATTCCTCTTATGCTCAATGCGCCTAACTTCCTCACATATTTTGGTTTTCTCCACCAAAGCTTCGAAAACCCTTTCTTGTAGTGAAGCTACCTGCATCATCAACTTTGATCTTAGCTCAAACTCAAATCAAGCGCACTTATCTTGTTCCTCGGCTACCAAACCCAGAGCATATCAACTAAGCCTTAAGAACTTAGTCTCATGATCAGCCATTGACATGTCTCTTTGTCTTAACCCAATAAACTCCAGTCTTCTGGCCTCAACATACCTAGCACCCACATATTTCTTTCGGAAAGCATCCAGAAAATACCCATATTAATCGTTCTGCTTAGGTACCCCTCACTATGGCCTACCATTAGCGGCAAACCTCATCACATAGCAATGACACAATCCCCTTAAGCTTCCATTCAGGGATGCACTCTATATCATCTAAGATCCTTTCTGTAGCCTTTAGCCAGTATTCACCTACAGTGAGAGTCGTCCCAACAACGCCCAAAATAATTTGGCCCTACTAGAATTGAGTCTATCAGTAATAATGTCACGACTATTAGCTCCAGATTGGGCACCCACCACTCACTTTAACACTTATAACATGGCTTGCGATACGGCCTCCATCGAAGGTTCTTGCTGACTTTCCTCAACAGTGGGTGCGTGTTCTACATTCTAAACTGCTGGCTCAGGGGTTCACACCTGAGATGCGGACGAGTCAAATTAGGTCCCTTGACCTGGCTCTCCATAAGCTCTCATCCCTAAAGTCTTAACTTCGCGAGTACTCATTTTTTTAGTTTTATGTATGTCTATCAATAAAGATTTTTTATCACTTGAGCATTTTGAATCGCAATTTTATTTAGTTGATTTATACAAGTCTTTTTATCTATTACTTAGAGTTTGTCTCAATCAAAAATTTTCTATCGTTTTCCACAATATATAGTCTATAGTTTTCACATCTAAAGATCACTTACTTCAGATCGGTTTTGGGAAGTCTCAAATTTTAATAACAATTCACATGTGGCATGTTTTCTCTCCAAAATATCATTTTTATGATGCATGAAGTTTTTCGAAAACATTTTTACCCATAGTATGGGTTCTAAACCGGGCTCTGATACCACTAAATGTAATCCCTCAAATTAGGCCTAGACATTATAACCCAATTTAAGTGATCACATGGGCCATAGAAATGGCCAAAACACGAGTTCAAATAAATGGATGTAATTTTGAAAACGCATATATAATATTTCTTTAGAATTCGTTTGTTTTTTTTTTCTTTTTTAAAATATAACTTGAGAAGTAATCTTGTTTATTATTTGAAAGATGTTATAATTACTTTAAAAATTTAAATTCAATAAAATGAGTTTGCGGAAAACGAATTTTATTAAGATAATAATAAAATATTTTGTCCTTATCAAAAACCCATGCAAAATGTCCAATGTCCATAGTTTAAAACAAAGTACCCATGCCACAGTTCAATAGCAATCCACAAAATAAAATTTAAAATCCACAAAAGTCACAAAAATATAAAATAGAAAATAACCATAAAAAACGTTTAAATTGGAGAGCCTCTCCGACCTCCGAATCCGAGTCCTAACCACGAGAATTATCTGAAACACATAAGCAATAGATTAAGCATAAAAAGGCTCAGTGTGAGATCAACACATAATAAATATACTTGCATACATATCAACATACATATAACAATCACAAAATAATCATACATCATCAAGATCATGGAATTTAACACTGATTACTATGCATGAACTTATCGATGCATATTTAAAATCGATGCACATTTTATAAAATTCCTACCCATCTTTGCTACACAGTAATATCGAGTTCCCCGGAACTCGTCGATCCAAAACACCATATGTGGACATGCGACCACTGATTTGTAGATAAATTGCCACTGATTTGCAGATAAAATGCCACTGATAACATTGATGTGGACAAGCCACCACGATATGTAGATTTACTGCCACTACTTCCACCTTTCACAATATCCCACCCTATGCATGTGACATGGCAATTACACATTTAACACATATGAATCACTTTAACACTTAGACATATAAATATACTCACATAATAACATTCACTAGTCATCATTTTTTCATGTTTAATCATGCTTGTCGCATTAGATCATAGATCACAATATTCACATATTCATATATATAAATATATCATATACTTAAATCACCAAATATAACACATAAGCCATGTAACACATGTCATGAGAATGAGATTTACACAAACATCATTATTATAATGATAGTCACATCATATCTCATATCTCATACATTTCACAAAAAAGTATTTCGGTTAGAATCACATACTTGGGTCCTTTGCATTGAGTGTTTTTAAACAACTCCACTTCCATACTTAATATAATTACCATTATTTATAATTTAATTATTAATATAATAAAAATAATTATGTTACACATAATGCATACAATCGATTCCACACCTTAGATTGTAGATCCAATTTACTTAAACCCTTATTAATCGATTTCACTCAATCTACCTCACAAGACGATCTATCACATAATTAACATATATTAATATTGATCTTTGAAAATGTTTCGTCACTTTAGAGATCTATCAGTAATAATCTCATCGCTTACCTTCGCGATCTAAAACTTTTAAGAGGAGAATTTTTGCTGCGAAGTTAGGGGTCTCCTTTACGATTATTGTTGGGTCCTTTAAAATGATATAATGTAGCATTAGTACTGTAATACATAAATAATTAATATTAAAAAATATCACTATGACTCATGGCACTATACTATTCGGCCATGTCAAGAAAATAATAGGAGAAGGATCTTTATGACTTAAGATGATCCATACTTACATTTTAATCAATTCAAAATCGAGCGTTAAATCGAGAAGAGGCGATTTCAGAGAATCGAGTAATCTAGAAAGTATCATCGAGATAAAAGAATATGTTTAATTAATTCAAAATGAGAATCAGCCCAATGAGAGGAAAAGAAAAAGAAAAGAAAGGTTTTTATCACCAACGACAGCAACAAAGATGGTCTGACAACAGCGACTCAGTGACAGTGCGAGGATGATGATTCTATGTTTAACGATGGTCTAACGGTGGTGGAGTTTGGAGATTGGACTAAGGAAAGGTGAAGAAAATAGAATAAAACGAGAAGGATAAAGTGGACTTGCGGTGGCACACGGCAGCGACCATGGCAGCGATGGGAGGAGGGAGATAAGAAAAAAGGAGGAGCGACAGCCATGAGAGGTGGTGAATGATGGAAGGTTGTTCGGTTCACGGTGGAGGAAGAAAAATGTTAAGGAGGAAATGTGGTGGTTGTTTGCAAAAATGGAGAGAAAAATGGTGAGAAAGAAATGAAAAATGGAAGAAAGTGAGAGGGAGAGGGGATATGGATGGCAAAAGCAAGGGAGGAGCTTGGTCAATTATGGTCAGGTTCAATGTATTAAGCTATAAGGTAAGATGTGAGGTTATGGCAAGGGAAGGGGACATGTGGCAAAAAATAGCCCTAACTATGGTAAGTTTAACCCTCAAATGGAGGAAATAAATCCTCCTCATTATGGTGCACAACGTGGACGGCAAGCACGTTAAACAAGCGGGGAAAATTGTCAAAAAAAATAATAATGTAAAAGTGAGAACAATAAGACTTGAGCCTTGGACCATTAGGAAAAATAGTTAATTACTAAAGCACTTGACCATTAATTCCCTTATATTTAATTTTACGCATTTAATTTAAAACATAGGAGATGACAGTTTCACTTTTGCTTAAATAATCAAAAAGTGGGATGTGACAGAACCCTAGGCGTGTCCGATGCCTACTCAGTTGTTGCACACATTCGAGACACTTATGATTACATTATTTTGTAATTTTATAATTTTTATATACTTTGTTTTACATCTGAAATGTACACTTATTTACAATGTACAAAACAAACTTATTGAATTGGTTTGTTTTGTATGCAATCAAGTTTTGAGTTTAAAATATATAATTTGAGTTGAATTTTACAATTCGAATAACTTAAATAATTCAGATAACATATTTTACATGTAAATTTATAAAAATTCCAAAAAAAATTCTTAAAGTTTCAAAAAAAATAAAAAATATATATGAAAAAGTTAAAAAAAATTTAAAACTTTCTAGAATAATAATTTTGGGGACCTAACTAAGCTAATTAACTATTCAAGTTTATCATACTAAAGAATTTTATTTTATTTTTTGCTTTGGAAAATTTTTCAAATATATGTGGTTTCAAATTTATGTGTTATAACATGGAATTAGTTATACTAGCACAAGATTTTAACTTGACATGTTTAATTTTTTAATTTAACTTGAACACTTGCACTCGATTTGATTCAACTCGAATTTCATTTCACTCGAATCGATTTGAAAAATTTTCAAGTCGAGTTAGGATGATAAAATAAGACTCGTTGACTCGATTAACTCTAATTTATTTCACTCAATTGATAAAATAGGACACGTGCAATTTCTACATTTTCCTCAATGAAGTTTATCTCGGGAATCTCGGGTTTTAGGGGCTCAGAAATAATCAAGTCTTGTGGTTGAAATGGACAAAGAGAAAACACTCCCTACAAAGGGCGTTTTCAACTGACATCGTAGTGAAAATGATTCCTACAGGATGCATTTTCAAGCCACATGTTTGACATGTCAGTGGAAAACGCCCCCTGTAGGAAGTGTTTTCACTACCGTGTCAGATGAAAATGCCCTCTGCAGGGAGCGTTTTTTCTCTGGCCATTTCAACCACCCCAGCTTGATTGCTTCTGAGCCTTGCAACTCAAGATTCCAGGGATATATTTGTTCCCCTTTATACCCTACCCCATCCCCTAATTAAACGGTTCATCTTTATCCCCTACTCACTATATCTCAATCTCCTCAAAATTGTTTTTTTTTCTTGCGTGATAAAATTTTTAGGTTTAAAGATTTATTTCTCTCTCGCTTTGAGGGAGACGTAGTAATAAGTTTAAGTTGTGTTTGGGTTCACGGTGATATCATAGAATTCGATAACCTACAAATTTCACCTATCATGTGAGTATGGAGCCATCATCTGAGAAGCCGGGATCACTTTGCAACTCGAGGTCCAAGTTGACCATGATTATACCATCTCGAGTTGAAGGGTAACTAAGGCTTCAAGTTTACAAAGGTTATGCTGTGAAGGGATGAAGCATGAATGAGGCCGTAGTTGGCGGTGCTAATACAGGCATGAAAATGAGTCTTCTCATCGGAATAGCATATTTCATAATACTCAAACATAGGTGCGAGGAAGGAAAACGCAAGGGGCCTTCCAGTACAATCAAGTTATTCGTGTTGTCCATCTCCACCAAAAGCGGTGTCCCTGTTAGTATAACCTGTTACACCCAATGCTGTCACATGTTATGAAAATGGGTCACTGCCTTCAGTGGTGGTGGATAAAATACATCACTTGATTGTACTGAAATGCCACTATGTTTTTCTTCCTCGTATTTATGTTTGAGTTTTATAAAGCATATTCTTCTGACTATTAACTCGTTGTCGTGCCTGCATAACCTATAACGACCCGATAGTCACGGGTAATCGGACAGTGTAATTTCGGATCTCTGTTTTCGTAAAACGAACTCATAAATATTTATTAAAAATATTTACGAAGTTAGTTGCGTGTTAATTAGGTTCTGGTTAGGTGAATTAGCTTGAATTAAGAGTAATTAGGTATGAGGACTAAATTGCATAAAGGGTGAAAGTTTAATTATAGATTAGAGAAAAAGTGAAGGGACTAAATAAGCAATTAAGCCTTAATCAACAAGTGTATGGTGATTGTGTATACAAGTGTAAAAATAAAATACATGTATATAATAATAATATATGTATACTTAATAAATATATATTATATTATATTATATTATATTATATTATATTATATTATATTATTATAATAAAATAAATAAGTAAATGAAATAAAGAAAGAAAGAAAAATAATTTAAAGAACAAAAGAAAAAACGAAACAGAGAAGGAAAGAAAGAAAAGGAGAAAGAAGGAGAAATTAGGGTTTCAAGGTTTCAAGCTTAATTGGTAAGTCAATTTAGTCCCTTTTCTTATAATTTTTATATTTTTAGAATCCTAGAATTAAATACTACACAACCCATGTCAAAATTTTAGAAATTATTGAGTTTTTAAATGTTGTCTATGTTGAATAATTGGAGTATTATGGACTAAATTGATAGATTTTTAAGTTAGAAACGAAAAAAAAGGATTGAATTGTAGAATAAATAGTAAATTTTGAGTAAAATTGACTAAATTGTGAAAATTTTGAAATTGGGATTTAAGTGAAATTAAAGAGTTAAATCTAGTTTAAAGTGGAAATTGAATGAAATTTTAGGATAAATTGTAAAGAAATAAAGTTAGTCTCGATTTAGGGACTAAATTGGAATTTAGGCAAATGTTGGATAAAATTGAAATATTCAATGTGAAATTGAATTGTATTGTATTGATGGATTTTAATTGTTTCAATTCCGTAGCTAACATTGTGCCGGAAACCTCAGCTAAGAAAGGAAAAGATAAAGTCGACGAGGAGTAACTCAGAAATTCTGGTTTGTATTTCTATAATCTGAATTTAATAATTAATTTTTGTATTTTGATTTAATATTTATGGTAAGTGATTCAGGTGAGTAATTAGCATTCTGATATTGAATTGAATTTATATGAATTGGTGATTAATGTGAAATGTGGATATTGGCTATTGATTGTTGTTGAATTGTGAAATTAAACCCTATTAACTGTATCGAACTAAGTCAGATATAGATGGCATGCAATAGGATTGGAAGAGTTCAGGGATTACTTCGACCTCAAGTTGATAAGACACTGGGTGTCAATCTATTACTTAGGATTAATACGATGAGGTACTGGGTACCAATTTACTTCGGTTTAACCGATGAGACACTGGGTGTCAAATTATTACTTCGAATTATCCGATGAGGCACTGGGTGCCAAACTGGTGTGTTTTGGTTGGATTCGTGTGTATCCATCTGAGTTCGAGTTGTGTTAATAGGGGTAATTAAAAGAAGTGATACTATGAAAGGTATTTGGTAACACCGAATGTGAAATGGAAATGAGACATATCAATTGTGTGACATATTATGAAAAGCTATTTGAAATAGCAAATGATGAGAATTGAATGTATTTTGAATAAATTGATAAATTGAATGACTAATGTTAACGTATGATTTAATGTGCATGTTATATTATTTTACTTCAAGTATTCGAATTATAGAAATATCATTGTGTTTATACTTAGCGTACGACTTGTTTTCCGTGCGCAGGTTAGGTACTTAAGGGTTGATCATCGGTTCAGCATCCATCAACGATCCCGAACTCAAAATGTGGTGATGTATCAGTATGTACCTAGGATGTCTAAATGTTAACTATTTTATAGTTAATTGTAAACAAGATTTTAAGTTAATATTAGTTGATGATATATATAAGTATATGTTATGATAAGGTTATAAAATGATATGTTTTAGATAGTGCATAATTGTTCATGGGTTTGGTATAAGTTGATGGAATTTGGTAGATTTATAATATGGACTAAATTGATGTTTTGAAGATATGTTTTGATAATAAAATTGTGGTACCTATAAGGGTACATTGGTTAGGCACCTACGATGTCTATTTTGACATGTTTTGAACGTGTTTAATTGTGTTTTGAATTGGTTGAATAAATGGTTTTTGAGTTGCTTAGTGTTCAAGATTGCAGGGAATAGTAAACTTGTTGTTTAAGGTTCATTTTAAGTCCACACGGCCAAACACACGGGCGTGTGACTTGACCGTGTGAGGCACACGGCTAACACACGGGCATGTGTCTTTTAATTCTATGAAAATTTTTGATATTTTCGAAAAAAATTCTTTGAGTGCCAGATTTAGTCCCGATTTGTTTCTAACACATATTTTGGGCCTCGAAAGCTCATAAAAAGGGACAATTTAATTAATTTATTATATATATGTTAGTATGATATGTAATGTTCGTATTTGATCTAAAAAGTTCGGTAATGCTCCGTAACCATATTCCGATGACGGATAAGGGTTAGGGGTGTTACATAACCACCGTCAACTACAGCCCCATTTATGCTCCATCCCTTGACAACATAACCTTTGTAAACTTGAAGCCCTCGTTACACTTCAACCCGAGACCGTATAATCACTGTCCATTGGGACTTTGAGTTGCAACGCGATCTGGCTTCCTAGGAGATGGCTCCATACTCACATGGCAAATGAAATTTGTAGGTCACCCAACTCCACGGCACCATCGTAAGTTAAAATATTTCTTAAAACTATAATAATGTCTATCTCAAACACGGATAAAAATATATCTACGAACTTCTAATTTCCAATCGCAAGAGGAAAAAAAAAACAATTTTTACCTAAGTGAAAATGCGCCCTACAGGACACGAGCGTTTTCATTGATGTGGTAGTGAAAACGCGGCTTATAGGATGCATTTTGAGGATAGAGAATAGAAATGCGTCCTACATGGCACGTTTTCCCTGATGCGACAGTGAAAATGCACCCTGTAGGACACATTTTCACTTCTCTCTCCAAAAATAGATCGATAAATTTTTAGGATTTCGGCATAGTTTCTCAAATAATTTTTTTTTAACATATATACATAAATTAACCCGAGTTTCGATTTAATTTTCTTATATTTTGAGTATAAAATTCTAGATACAATTAGTATATTTTGAGTTTAGATAATAATGATTATTAAAATATATAAATTTAATAGTCCTATAAAATCAATTATTTATATGGATTAATATTTGGTATAGTGGTAGTATATATATTATTTTACCTGCAGTTTTAAAAAATTATTATAGGTCTTTTATTAAAAATATTTTATTATATTTTATAGGACACTGTCAACCCCTAACTTGCTTGTGAAGTCTAAAAAATTTACCAGCAGTGTACCTCTAATTATATTTTGATTTATATTTTAAAAATATAAAATTAATAAGATTTTATAAAATAAGTTAATTACCAATAAATGCTAAATGCAATAATAATGCATAAATTATTTTCCGTAAATTGTAAAACAAACATTAATACCTAAATAATAAAAACAAATTTAATAAAGGAAGTTAATTATATTTTGAATTTTAAAACCCAGAACCAAAAATGTGATCCATATCCATCCGAATACAATGCAACAAAGGTGAAAGAAAAGAAGCCCAAGTAAGAACATCATTTGGGCCTTCGACAACCTAGGCTAGGTTTAGGTCATGAATAAATAAGGTACCTCTTGACTTGATGTTTCATGGTGGTAACCACACTTTGCTTGTTGCTCAATCACCTAACAAATTCTTTGATAACTTGACGTGAAATATCCCATCATGATTTCATTCACAAAAATACAAAATGAAAAATTGAGCAACCATCACGTTTTACTTTTAAAGGCTACAGTTCTATATTAGTCAAAATTGATCTCCATCGATTAGGCTGATATACTACGAACTCGAGCTGTCTATAAATGGAAAGGGATTTAACATATTTTCTCCAAACTTTGTCGGATAACTCAAACGTCACGATCCCTTCCTATTGTGATAGTTTTACTATTATTATTAGTCCTGATTGACAGTTGGCCGATAGTTTATTACTAGTTGGTTTAATTATCAACGGATTTTATTCATTATTTATTTAAAAGTATTTGATAAAATTTAAATATAGTTAAAAGTTAATAAATATAAAATAATAAATAATAGTATGACACATTTTATTGTTAAGTATTTATTTATTTATAAAACTTTAATATTTATTGAGTGAAATTATTGAAATAAAACATTATTACTAAGTATTTAAAATATCCTTTTATGAAAATTAATTAGTAAATATTTTTGAAAATTTATATAAACAAATTTTTTAAGTTCCTTATTTGCAAATATTAACCTTGTAGAAATTAATAAATATTAATAGTGTATCAATATAATTGTAAACTATATTCTTAGTGATAATTATGTCATGTTTTTAGTACGTAAATTAGTGATAATTATGTCACACTCTGAATAAATTTGTCAAGTAACATATTTTGTTGAGTATGACTCCTATTTCAGTCAAATTTGAGAAATAATCTTTTAGTTAAACTCTGTTTATTTATTTTAATCAAACTCTGATTAGTCTAAATTATTTTTTTATTATTTGACCTATGAATTTAGCCTATAAATAGGCTCTTTTACAACCTTAGAAAATACACCCATTAGAGATTAGAACTCATAACACGTTTAAAGAATTTCGTGTTTACGTTTTGATGGTTCTTTGTTTTCGGGGTTTAGTTTTTATCTCCATCTTTTGTACTCTTCGTTCTTTTGTCATTATAGTAAAGTTATCTTTGCCCGTGGTTTTTTATCCTCTTTAGAGGGGTTTTTCCACGTTAAATTTGTGTGTTCAATTTCTCAATTTATTCCGCTATTTTTTTACTTGTCGTTTAATCGGGTTAATCCCAACAAGTGGTATCAGAACTAGTTCAATTTTCATATATTAGCCCATTTAGATATGGCAGCAAAAAAGTTTGAAATTGAGAAGTTCGATGGTGAGATAAATTTCAATCTGTGGCAAGTTCGGATGATGGCAATTCTAGTTCAAACCAGCTTGAAAAAGGTTGTTACCGGGAAAAAGTATGAGAATCTAAATCAAATAGAATGGAAGAGCTTGATGAAAAGGCCTTGTCTGCAACCCAGTTGTGCCTTGCGAATACGGTATTGCAGGAGGTATTGATGGAGAAGACCTCATTCGCCTTGTGGAAAAGGTTAGAAACTCTTTATGCGACTAAGTCTCTGGCTAACCTTTTAGTGTTGAAACAACGTCTATTTATGTCTCGCATGAACGAATGTGAGCTTCCTAGAGACTACATTAGTCAATTCATTACTCTTTTAAATGATTTAAAGAACGTTAAGATTCATATTGACGATGAAGATCAGGCTATGCTATTATTGTGCTATTTACCCCCTTCATACAAGTCTTTCAGGGAGACTATGATTTATGGCAGAGACAAACTCTCGTTCGAAAATGTGAAGAGTCATTTGTTGAGTAGAGACAAACTCGACAATGAGTTTGGTTTGGATAGCAAAGCATATAGGCAAGCTTCCGTTTTGGAAGCATCAAAGAAACGAGACAAAAGGTGCCGCTATTGTAAAAAGTTAAGTCATGTCAAAGCAGATTGTTATAAACTACGAAATAGAAGAGCTGCTGAGAGTAACAAGGAAGATGTAGCTGGTGTTAATTTGGCCGATGAAAACGGTGATGCTTTCTTGTTAGTGTCAATGAGCGATAACTCCAAGCTCACGTTAGAGTGGATCTTAGATTCGTTATGTTTTTTCCTCATGTGTCCCAATAAAGAATGGTTCTCCACATGCAGTTCGGTTGAAGGTGGAGTTGTGCGCATGAGAAACGATTCATCTAGTAAGGTAATTGGTATTGGTACTGTTAAAAACGATGGGACGATTAGGACACTCTCAGATGTCAAGTATGTACCTGATTTACGAAAGAATCTCATCTTCTTGAGTATTTTAGACTTGAAAGGATGCAGAATCAACATCGACTCTAGCGACATTAAATATCTCGTAGAGCTCTCATTTTGTCAAAAGGTAAAAGAACCGGTAGTCTTTATACTCTGGAAGGTTCTACAGTGACTGATGAAATCGGAGGACCCTCGTCCGTTACGGAGTCGAAGTCAACTCGTTTGGAGGGAAGAAAACTTGGTTATATGAGGGAAAAAGGTATGACCATTTCGTTGAAGAGAGGTTCTCTTTTGGATGCAAGTTTTGAAAAGTTATGGCACTGTGTTCGTGAAAATCAGACTCGGGTTAGTTTTAATTTGGCAGTGTACAAGTCGAAGGCAAGAAGTCTTCCAGTTTCTAAGAATAGATTCGACTCAATGAATTCCCTGTATAATTCAAGATAGGCCCGTGGTGGGCTTTGGCAAAGATGACATTGTGGAAATATGAGTCAATGTGGAGATTTGTTGAGTATGACTCCTATTTCAGTCAAATTTGAGAAATAATCTTTCAGTTAAACTCTGTTTATTTGTTTCAATCAAACTCTGATTAGTCTAGATTATTTCATTATTATTTGACCTATGAATTTAGCCTATAAATAGGCTCTTTTACAACATTAGAAAATACACCCATTAGAGATCAGAACTCATAACACATTTAGAGAATTTTGTATTTATGTTTTGAGGGTTCTTTGTTTTCGGGTTTTCGAGTTTTCGGGGTTTAGTTTTTATCTCCGTCTTTTGTACTATTCGTTCTTTTGTCATTATAGTAAAATTATCTTTACCTGTGATTTTTTATCCTCTTGGAGGGGTTTTTCCACATTAAATTTGTGTGTTCAATTTCTCAATTTATTTCGTTATTTTTTTTACTTGTTGCTTAATCGGGTCGATCCCAACATATTTCAATAAATTTAAAGTTGCATAAGAAATCATTTTACACAAGTAAATTGAAAATAAATTAAGAGTACATAAATATTCAAGAAATAGATATATATCTCATTAGGTTTGAGAGCATGTGGCAAAAGGAGTAATTTTTTAGCAACTATGGTCAAATATGTCATTCCACATATCTCATTCATAATCAGCTGTGAAAAAATTTGTCAATCTCTACATTTTTTGTTTTGGAGGTTTTAGCTCAACAAGCTCTTGCAAACATCTATTCATCAAACACTACAATTAGAGGGTTTGACTACCCAATCATGAGAAAAACCTTTACCACATTAGGCACTAATTTATTTTTAATGTTTAATTAGATCAGGTAATCATTCAAATTGATAACAGAAGCTCGTTACTTTTTGTTTCCCTATAATTGGGGCCGTAGAGCTCTATCCATTTATTCACTCGACCCAACTTTGAATTCAATTCTTTTTTTTGTTCCACACCGAAAATTCAAAAACGATTTTATTTTTGGAATGATTCGGAAAAGAAAGATTCTTAGAAATCTCCATTGATACAACATGCTATTTTTTCCACCCACTCCTTTTAGGATCAATTGTGGTCTTACAAACTCTACCTCTATTTGTGCCCAAATCAATTAAAAAATGACCCAAAATTCTGTTTACCAAACACCTCATTATTAAATTTTAAATTTATTTTTAAATTTTAATTAAATATAATTTTATATTTTATTTTTATAATATTATTAGCTAGTTGAAATAGTTAACTCTTGATTAACATATTTGCCTCTATATGTTTCTTAAAAATACAATGACATAATGTTAAAGATGGTTTGAATTTGCATGCCAATTAACGCACCGGTTGTTTTAGAATTTTGATTTGAATTTAACAAGTCATTAATCCTAACAAATGTCAAACTTGGTGCCTAATTCATGCACCAATTTTTATCAACACAAAAATTACTATTATCATCTTTTAATTGTCAAGCTTTATTAAATGTGACTATTAATTTGAAGTCCAGACAAACTAGTATAAATAGGTCTTAGTTCTAACTTACGAGACATACCATTTTTTAGGATGAATTCACTCGTAAGTGCTAATTTGAGAGTAATTTTATACTATTTATTGGATGTAACACTCCTTACTCGTAGTCGACGCCTGAACCATATACGAGGCATTACCATACTTAACTTGCTCAATCATACAATATCAATCCTTAAGAACTTCATTCTAAATTTAAAACTTTTCATTGAAGACTATAATATCCTTATTATAGGTCTATACGTAGACCCTAAACTTGCACCTAGAATGATTCGGAACCAAACTAGAAACTTTTGAACACTTAGAAAAAAATTTGACATAAAACAGGGCCACAAGCCCGTATGGCATATCACATGCCTGTGTTCCACATCCATGTGGATTTATTTTTCAATTTGAACCTACAGGGGTTTTCACACGGCCTGACACACGCCCGTGTCCATAGCTCGTGTCCCTCACACGGCTATGACACGCCCGTGTCTTCGCCCGTGTGTGAAAACCTTGACATTCTATTTGTGACATCATCATCTCAATAAGGTCACATGACCAAGGCACACGCCCGTGTCCTTAGACCGTGTGTCGAATTAAATTCCTAATTTCAGGTGCAGACTTCAAACGGCCTGGGCACATGCCCGTGTCTCCCACACGGTCGAGACACACAGTCATGTCTCTACCCGTGTGTTTACTACTGAGCATACTGACTTGTCAACCTAGCATGCATGGGGACACACGACCTCTCAACACGCCCATGGGGCTAACTGAGTGTCACGCACGGCCTAGACACACGTCCGTGTGTCTACCCCTATGGACAATTGTAAGGCTCTCTAACAATCCATTTGTCACCCTACAAGCAACCACACTTATACCAAATCAATTCAACCTATATCATGACCATAAGGCACTTCCAAGAACCCAAAATCAAGACATCCACACAAACATGCCCTTCATGAATTTCATCTTCATTTATAAATATGAACTTGTCAAGTATTGGCCAATTTCCAATGACCATTTACAAAATGAATTGAACATCATTAATAGCCAACACTTCGGCTAACAAGTATGACATAACAAAATAACCAAGTCCTAAACATGCCATACTCAATAAGTTTAACTTTGCTATACCAAGAAGAAGTTGATAGTGTGATTTTCAAACTCCGACGTTCATGAATTCCCGAGCTAGCTTGGCAATACTACAAGGAAAAGGGAAATGAGAGGGGTAAACATAAACCTTAGTAAGTTTCCATGAAATAAATAACAACATAAGGCTCATAATGTCATCCATCCATGGTATTGAATAAAACACAGAGTCTTAGGCACATTGCCGTAACTTACTCATGCTTACTCTTACCAATTACATATCATATCACATATTATAAACTTTTCTCGTGAATTACTCACATGTACCTGTATCACTTCATCACACAGCTTTAGCCCTAATCTCATCTCTATTACAGGCTTAACTATTACCCCACTGAATCACTTGGGATATTCGAAGATACATAATCATCATCATTTACATAAATACGACGCCAATGCCATATCCCAGATATGGTCTTACATGGGGTCACCTCTAGATGCCTATGCCATATCCCCGATATGGTCTTATATGGGATCTCATATCGATTGTCGATGCCATATTCTGGATATGGTCTTATACGATTATCATATTCGATGCCGATGCCATATCCCAGATATGGTCTTATACGGGATCTCAATTCAGTGCCGAGGCCATATTTCAAATATGGTCTTATACGGGACGTTACCTTTCTCAAGTCTTGATGATATTATTTTCTCATTTATTAAAGTCCAACCGGGACTTCCACATTACAATTCTCATCATTTTCTCATTCAACATCATTACTCAAATTCATAGAAATATTATATAACATCACTAATACCAATCATTTAGAAACTTAATAACACGATGTAGAATTTATTGCACACAAACTTACCTCGATTTCAAAATAGGCTAATTTACCGATCTAGTCCGATACCTTGCCCTTTCCTCGGTCAAGGTTAATTCATCGTTCTTCTTAATCTATAATAGAAAATTAGCTCATTTAATTATCACATTAATCAATGCATTTCAAAAATCATACTTTGGTAAAATTACCATTTTCCCCTTAGACTTTCACAAAATGACCATTTTACCCCTAGGCTCGTAAATCAATTCTAATCAAATTTCTTCCTTTAATGAGCCTAGGTGAACATTTATTTCTCTTATAACAACCCTTAATACTCATTATTTCACACATTTAACACTTATTTTATAACCTTTGCAAAGAGGTCCTCTTAGGTGTTTTCATGAAAATACCTTTCATAAAAGTTGTTTATCTAACAACTAAGACTCATTTTCTTCCATAAAAATGCAGAAAAAAACATAATTACTCACATGGAAAAACTCTAAACTTTCAACCATTTTGCAAAATAGTCCCCTCTTTAGCTAGCTTAAGCTTTAGGGGTTCCAAAAGTACAAATATCATCAATGAAGGACACCAAAATCACTTACTTGCAAGGAGAGAAGCTTGCTAAAATTTTCAGCTCTCAAACCCCTTAGTTTGCTGCTAATTTTCAGTGGAGGAGAAGAGAAGAAAAGATGATATCTTTCCTTTCTTTATTTTATGATTAAAAATCAATTTAGTCACCAAATTTTCACCTAACCAATTGATAAAGACTTTTCTTTGTCCCTATGGCCGGCCACCACCACAAACAAGGCCTAATTGCACATTAGGGGCCTCCAATTAATATTCCTTAGCTATTTGTCATCTTTAGCTTGTAAAATAGAACTTTCGCACTTTTTGCGATTTAGTCTTTTTTCGCAATTAAGCATGCAATTACTAAAATTAAAGCACCAAAATTCTCATGCACATATATAATCATGCTATAACACATAAAATAATATAAAAATAATTTTCTTCAACCTCGGATTAGTGGTCCCGAAACCACTATTCCAACTAGCCCCTAAATCGGGCTATTACACCCCTAACCCGTATCCGACACAGGAACAAGGTTACAGAGCATTACCGGACTTATAACCCAATCATTCAAATATTTCATATACAATTCTCATTCAAATGAAAAACCATTCAAATTCATTCATATAGTCCCCAATACAAGCCCTCGAGGCTCTAAATAGCCATTAAAAGAGGTTCAGGCCTAAACCGAGCACTCAAGGAATTTTTATGAAAACATGGAAAATTTTTTAAAGTGCAGGGGTCACACGCCAGTGTGGACATGGGACACGTTCATGTGACTATGGGACACGCCCGTGCTACAGGCCGTGTCCGACCCCGTGTAACTCTCTGACTTGGGTCACACAGCCAGACCACACGCACGTGTGCCAGGCCGTGTACCCTTCTAAATAGCCTCACACGCCAGTATACCAGGCCGTGTGCTAGGCCATGTAAAAACTAAAGGGTATACTGACTTGTGCCACATGGCCAAGCCACACGGCCATGTGCTAGACCGTATGGATCTAGTGGCTTAGTTTCTAAATAGTATCAGGGGACACACGGCCGTGTCACCTGGCCGTGTGTCACACACGGCTGAGACACACACCCGTGCAGGCCATTTTCCAAGCCATGTTCCTCACCCACAAAAGTACCAACCTATACACACTAATTTGCATACAACCATAGTTTAAATAGGTACTCAAGACCAACCAATATCAAGTTTATAACATGAACATATACACCACAACATGATACAACAAATAAATTCATTCAACCACCTTAAAACAGACCCAACATACTTCAAAGGTTACTTATACATATTTACAAACCAAGTATACCAAAATAAGCCAAATCACATGGCTATACATATAACCAAAAACAACAGAAGACATATGTGCCACCTTAGCTAAAAACACCTATACATGCTATTTAACCCAAAATCTAAAGTCTAAGTACCAAAATAGAGTTTGATAGTGCGGCGTGATCTCCGACGATTTTCGAATCAAGCGAGCTTCCAGAATACTATAAAACATGAACAAATAAACAGAGTAAACAATAAGCTTAGTAAGTTCATAATTCAAAGAATAAAACTTACCATATAACTACAATTTTAGGTAAATAACTCGAAACATAACTCAATTCAATTTGGCCAAAGCCTATCATACAACCCATAGTCAAGTTAGTCATATATTCATATAAAACAGAAAATCATATATCAAATATCAACCACTTCTATGCAAATACTTGTACACGTCAATTCAAACTTGTATAATCCCATAGTAATACTATGCCCATTGAACCATCTAAAATATCATAGGATACATGGGTGGTACACACGAAGTGTACTGAACGGTAAACCATCGATTCTTATACATGTATGCTCATACGTGCGATAAACGGAAAACTCATCCGAGCTGAGTAATGGTAAGCTCTTACGAACTGAGAATCGATAAGCTCATACGAGTTGTGGTGAGCCTGCAACACATGCAGGATCTCAACTAAAATCGATAACCCTAATGACATGACACGTCATTTGTATTTTACGAATTTCTAGGGTACAAATGGGGCCCAGTATTTTTATTCCTAATTCAGTTATACATCTCCATATTTATACACCATAATTATTAAATTCACATACATATAGTTCAATTAAAGTATATAAATACACAATGTAATTATACGAACTTACCGCAAATTAATACGGAGCAAGTCGGCCGTTCAATCCACTACTTTTTCCTTTCCCCGGTTTAGATCTGAATGTGGCTTTTCTTGATCTATATAATATCAAATTTAACTAATTTAATAATTATTCCATTCAATTTAGTCCAATTTCATAATATGGAAAAATTACCATTTTGTCCCTAACTTTGGAGTTCTTTACAATTTAGTCCCTAGGCTCATAAAAATTAAATCCATGCAATTTCATCTATACACAAGCCTAGCTGATTTTCATATATACCTACATCAGCCCATATATTTCACAATTTCACACATTTAACACATAAATTTCTCATTTCTCATTTTAGCCATTAATTGACAATTTTACTTAAAATCCCTTAACAAAAGTTGTTTATTTAACAACTAAGATTCATTTTCTTTCATTAAACTTCAAAAACAACCAAGATGTTCTCATGGAAAAACTCTAGACTCTCAATCATATTGCAAATTAGCCCACTAATTAGTTAGCTTGAGCTACAGGTTTCCAAAAATATAAAAATCAACAAAAACAAACACCAAAATGACTTACATGCAAGGAGTTTATGATGCTAAAAATTTAAGATTTCCAAGGCTTCTTCTTGCTGAAAATTTCGGTGGTGGGAGGAGGAAGATGAAGCTTATTCTTTTCTTTTTATTATTTTATACATTTATTACCTAATATCAACCTAACCTTTCAATTTTTTTTTATGATTTTTACTCCATGTACATCCACTAACTCAATTAGTGGTCTAATTACTCAATAAGGACCTCTACTTTAAAGTTCTATAGCTATTTGACACCTTTAGCTAATAGAACACAACTTTCACACTTTATGCAATTTAATCCTATTTCACAAATTGAGCATGTAAACGGTAAAATTTCTTAACGAAATTTTTAAATCATAATTCTAACATTCTATAGACCACAAAATAATATTAAAATAAAATTTATGACCTCAGATTTATGGTCCCGAAACCACTGTTTCGATTTCACCTAAAACGAGTCGTTAAATATGTTTCGGGTTGTGTCAGAATACTTGTAATTTTTATCTTCTTTTTATGGTGAAATTTTTTGTCGTTTTTGTCTGTGGAGGTAGACTTTAAATTTGAACTACGTAAATCCTCGTGTCTCTATTTTTTTTTTCACACATTATTTTTTTGTGGTGTGTCCTATTTATTCCCGATAATTTTATCTTATGGTCATATTAACGTACTTAGTCCATCCATCCTCAACACCTAATGACTTGTTTGACCCTTCAACTTTACATAAAAAAGTCATTTAAGCCTTTAAATTTGTACTGTTTGTCAAATCACCCCAAAATGGATGAAAAAGTTATCTGCTAACTTTGCTTGCCTAGCATACATGTGGGTTTCCACATCAGCAATTAAATTTTTTAAAAATTCAAAAAAATATAAAATTATGTAAAAAGTAAAAAATTTTAAAAAAATATTTTTAAAATTTTTAAAAAGTAATTAATTACTAATGTGGCATACACGTGGATGTCACATTAACAAAGTTAACGATTGTTAATTTTTTTTATCCATTTCAAGGTGATTTGACAAATAATATAAATTTAAAAATTAATAGAGGAAAAAAAATTAAAATAAGAGTTTTAATAAATTTTTTTATAAAGTTGGAGGCGAAAGACTACACATTGGAGTGAAGCAAAAGTTTGGGCAGGACTTCTGAGGTAGGTTCCTTATACTTCCATGTTTTATTTAAGGCCAAAAAATTTATTTTAAATTTTTTTTAATTGAATTGTTGATTTATTTAAAGAGTTAAAAATGAAAATTTTCAATTTAATTTAACGTATCAAATTCTTAAATTTAATGTTTAAAATTTTAAGGATAGCTTAAAATAAATTTTAGTGAAGACATACAAAACCCTCTCTCATATACCCATTCAAAGAAAAAATTATACATGTATTAAAAGTATATATCAAAATTAAATAAAATTTTAGTTGAAATGATTAAGTTGAATATTTAAAAATCATAATGGTTTAAGTTTAATTCTTATCATGTGTGAGCTTTTAAGAATTTTATATAAAAATATAAAAACATCCTTAAAATAATATTGAAAGTTGGTTGAATTTTGCTTGCCGAATATTGTTCCAGATATACATCAAGTTACAATTATACTAAGGGAATATTGTAGAAAACTAGATATGGACACCAAAAAATTGCTTACAAAGTTCGATTCCTTTTCTTACATCAATAGGGCCTTGCTCAGAGAGTAATTAACTATAAATCAATAGTACAACATGTAAAATTCAACTCGATCATTTAGTTGTAACCTCACTCCTATACATTTAATTAAAATCACACTCCCAAGTTTGAGACCTTTTTTTTACATCTGTGGATCCTTGCTTAGAGAATAATCCACTATAAATAAATGGTACAATATGCGATTTAAGTTCAACTCAATCACCAAGTTGTAACATCGTTTTTATACATTTAACTAAAATCACTCTCTCGCTAAGATTTTCCCTAATGAAAACTTAGTTATATATTGATAGAAGAGTTTGAATATATTTGTAAAACACCTAACCCGTCTCCATCGCCAGATTAAGGTTACAAAGCATTACTGTACAAAACAGAACCTTTAACTTCAATATAGATCAATAAATCAATTTAGTATTTATTTACAAAAACTCATTACAATCATAGCAAATCAAGCCTTTGTGGCCATAAAAACAATTTGATAGCAACCGAGAATCAATTTGAATCAAATAAAAAAATTTCAAAAACATGAAAAATTGAGAAACAGGGGTCATACTGCCGTGTGACATAGCCTAGACCGTGTGGGCATTTGAAGTAGGGACACACGGTCATGTCCCAACCCGTGTATCTGCCCATGTGAGTATTCAAAATAGGGTCGCACGACCGTGTCGCAGATCGTGTGCTAGATCGTGTGAGAAACTATTTTGAGACACACGACCGTGTCGTAGACCGTGTGAAACCTACACCTAAAATAATAATGACACATGGCCGTGTGAGGTGATTGTGTGTGGCACACGACCATGTGACAGCCCGTGTCCTAGGCTGTGTGCTCCAAATTTAGCCCCTAAAACAAGCCATTTCAATACCTATCCTTGCCCAACAAGATACACCATTTACACATACATTTATTTTACCAAAACGCTCACTAAGCACACTCAAAACATGCCAAATCAATCAACCTATGAATTCTAACCAATATGCCATTTAAAGGTACTACAATTCACACAAATTCATTTCATTCAAAAACATATCATACCTTAAACATACATCACCACAACCACACATCATTTGGCCACTTCAATCACATATAAGCATGTCTCAAACCATATATTTACAATGCATTTAAAAGTGATCCAAAGATATATCTTGCCAAAACATTACAAGCCCAAATAAAAATATATACACAAAAGGCATGACCAAACTAAGTTGACCAAATAGTATATTAAAAAACTCTCACTATATAAAAGCCATATACATGCCATTTATAATTATAGCCAAAATAACCAAAAACTACCAAAGTGATTGCTTGGTGTGTCGTTGAAAGCACCAAAAATAACCTATCCCTAAGAAATAACTAAAAGAATACTATAAGGGAAGTAGGGTCAAATCCTCAGGGACTGGATCTCTATAGGTTCTTGTTTCTCGAAATCTTGGGCACTACTGTGCCCAAGAAAAACGTCGGACTTGGGAAAAAAATAGAATTAGAAATATGGACGAGTTGAAATTGAATAAATTGAAATTGCAATTGTAAAAAGAAATAGAGTTGAGGGAAGGGGTTTTTCGATTTGAGGGATTTCAGCCTCCGGTTATCTCGATCCTCCTTTGGTTCAATCATAGGCTTTTAGGTAATCCTTCTCATGATTGAATAAGCCAGTTATAGTGGAAAAGGATGCTTACAACCACCAGCTCCACTTAGGTTTTAGCCTTTCGATTTAGAGGAACCTGACTCTAGCCTACTGTCACTTTTGTAGGACCGTCTTACACTAGACCATCATTTTTCAATGGTGAATGCCACACCATTTCGTCTCTTGGGCTTGACAACCTCTGACGCAGTAAGTTAGCGAACCGACTGTGCTACCTTCCAAAAACATATAAAGCGGCTGTCTTTGCACAATATGAAAAGATTACTTTTGGAAGTCCTGTAATACAGAAGAACTTATGATTACTCGTTGAGAAGGGGTAAGTGCAGGTTCTAAGCCTCATGAACTCTTTTGGAGGAATCTTGATAACATTTGGCTAAATGAGTTTAGTGACTCATGCTTTTCGAAAAAAAAAAAACACAAGTTTAATAGAATGAAATTTTATTGGAAAAGGAAAGAAACAAAAGGCTAAGAGCCTTAGGGGGACGGAGTTTTTACAGAAGTGATGAGTGAATATTCATGTCACTCCATCCCCTAGTTATAGTACATAAAAAACCTAGTTTATTCTTATTTAAACTCTAGATGATATTGTTTAAAAGAAATAATTTGAAATTAAATCTAAACAATATCATAATAATCCTAACAATAATCCTAAAAATAAAATTCAAATTTAAATAAAGTTTTATGTTCATAAATCTCTTCTTCGAAATTTTGCCCCAAGTCTTCTACACTTTGTATTTTCGGCACCATTTCTTCCCCATTTTCCATGCTGGCCCATTTTGTCTTTAAATTCACGCTTTTTGCCCCTAAATTTTCTTTTGTCGTCAATTTCGTCCCTATAAGATAAAAAACCATAAACAACCCAACTTATTAGGATCGTACACAATATATATATGTAATTAACACATAAAAGTATGTCATTTTGGAGTATTATCATTGCTGGATAGTGTAATAAGACTCCGACAAGGTTCCAACCGGTCAAGCTTCCGATGATCTACAAAATAGAGGAAAACAACTACGTAAGCAACTAGTGCTTAGTAAGCTCGTATAAGAGAAACTCAAACTTACCGTTCCTCAACATTTTCATGCAATCATGCTCATTAGATTATATAAGTACTTGACTTTCCTATTCACAACAATCCACATATTTAGTAGATAACTTAAAAATATAACATCAAAGAAACATAGCATATATCATGAAACGAATCACATCTATTCATCTTTCTCACATGTTTGATTAGTAATCTTTTCCATCCATTTGCAAATACCAAATTTACCATTTCATAATATCATTAACAAAAATTAATTAATATTCATGCCTTTCCATTAACCTTTACCTACCCGTTGAACCATATAGAATTACGTCGGATACTCGGGAATACTCACAAATAATGTGTCTTTTCATGTAACTGTATCCTTTTCAATAATGCTCACACAAGCTGTGAAATGGGTCTGCTCACACGAGCTGTGGGTCGGGATGTTAGCTACACGATGCTACTCACATGAGCTGTGGAAAATCCGAAACAAATGTAGGACCTCAACCATCACTAGGACATCTAAGACCAACACCCAAAACCGTATAATCCCTAATGACATATTATTTGTATCCTAAGAATTCTTAAGGTTCAAATGAGATTATTAAACTGCCAAGTATTCAATCCATCGTATTATTTCGGTTTCAAATTAAATCTAACATATCATTAACTAATAATCATTCCAAACAATAATTAATAAGTATATAACTCATACAAACTTACCTCGATATCTATGGTTGCAAAAACAAAGTTAAAAACTAGTTCGAGGCTTTAGCTTTTTCCCAATTTAAGTCTGATTATTGTGTATATTGATCATGCATAAAACTCAAGCATGGACGAATGCTCCTAGCTCCCTCTAATGGTGTTTTCGATTTTGGAAATTGTGAAAATGAAGGACGAGATGAAAATTTTGTCATCTTTTGTTTAATCTTTTAACTTAATTATTCAATTACTAAATTAACCTTTTAAAAACTATTAAATTACACCAAAACCAATCCAATGTCATCCACTAACTTTAAATATGGTAAAATTTCCATCTAAATCCATTAATTTTCCTTTCGAAAGCTATTTGCCCCTTTTAACTAATGGAAATAAACTTTTGTACCTTTTACAAACTATTCCATTTTACTTAATTAACTAACTAAACCTTAAAAATTCTTAATGAAAATTGAATACGACCTTAAAATAACCTTATAGACATTAAATAAACATTAAAATATTAACTCACTCGTCGAAATTGTGGTCTCGAAATCAATATTTCTGGCACCATTGATAACAGGTTGTTACAATATTATGAAACACTCACTAATGTTCCTCAAAATGAATGGATTGAGTTCTCTCTAAATCCACATACTAAACAAGTCTTCAATATTGTAGCCCTAGTTAGGGATGTCAATAGAGTGTGCTAAATTCACCACTGCTCCACAGTTGGCATGCTCTACTCCACCACCCACTCCACTTCACTATGGATGTATAATCTCAAAAATCACTACCACATCTATGGATGTTGGATACATCTATCCCCACCTTGCCCCGCCTTGCCCTGCCCCGCCCCACTCCGCTCCGCTCCGCTTCAATTTAATTTTTGCTAGCTATTTTTAAAGTTTCAATCTTTTTAAATGCAAATAAATATTTAAATATAAATCTTCAAAAAAATATTAAAACATAAAACATATAGATTTTCTATAAACATATTACAATTTTACCTTTTCAATAATTATATATAAAGATAAAATGTTAATTTAATATAGCAGAGTAAGGTAGAGCGAGCCAAGCAATTACCATAACCACTTCATACCCAATATCTAAAAAATTACATCTTGCACTGCCCCACACTTACTTTTGAAAAGAGAAAAAAGGCGCTCCATTTGGAGCGAATTGGTTCTGAATCCATCAAGTGGTTCGAGTTTTGCCATCCCTAGCCCAAGAAAATTCAACTAGTATAATTTGATTGAATCATTAGGATTCTATCCATATCTGACATCTTTAAGGAAAAAGATAATCTTGAGATATTTTCTCCATATTTTTCTCAATCACATGTCTATTTATTTTTTGGAAAGACAATTGCACTAAGCTTCTTCAAGTTGTCCTTGCTTTACTAAGTAACCATGAAATATATTGCACAATATCACTTAAGAAAATGCACAAAAATAGTCACAATAATCAAAGCAAAATATGCCAACAAAATAGATAAATTATCTCGTTTTTGCCAATTTTCCTTTAAGCAGCATTTGGCTTTGTAGTTGGCAATTACAATTGGCACTAACAACCACTTTTAAGGTTAAACAAGTCCATATGAAGAGCATGAGTCCAACTGCATTTAAGTGATCTTTAATCCATTTCGATATGCCAAGATCTCACCAAATCAATTACCTTAATAGAAGGATACAAAAGATTGAGATAAGTCTTCACAAAGTCAACTCACATCTTTATGTGATTGCATATATTAATTTATAAGGTAAGTAAATTATACTAGGACACTTATAAACTAATACAGCTTGATCCAATCTCTTCAATTATAATCTCATGAATTGCTGCTAAAATCATCAAAGATATGCAAGCAAATAACCAAGATACGTTGGTAAAAAATACCAACAAATAATCCAAATTTTATCGTATTACCAGCTATATCTCAAGTTACAATTGGTTTCGTAGCTGATAGGTAAAACTGTCATTAACAAATATAATTTACTTTATAAAAAAGAATGATTTTTTAAGTCATTTCTCAACTTAATTGTTACCCGGTTAACTCATAATACTAACTTAATTGAGATCTCAAGACACTAATTAAATTGAAAAAAAAAACAACCAAACTAAATTCAAGATTATTTAGGTAATTTAACTTTTTTAAAAAATAAAATAAAATTTCACTCTAGATTTAATCTTTGGCACCTCAAGGGACAACCGTCTCAACCTTTTCAGCACAATTAAAATCTAGGGGACAAAAGGTAAATTTATTATTATATTAATTTATAATTTTTCAAAGGACTTGCAAGGTAATTTTACAGTTTTTTTGGGGTAAGACTACTACTTACCTCTTAAATACTTTTTAGATTCATTTTTATTTATGTTACGAGTTAATTAAACATAATCCCAATTAAAAAAAAAATTCATATCATAATAAATTAATATTTATTTAAATTTCAGAAATATAGGGAGTTTATTTCTTCAAAAAAAAAAAAAAAGAAATATAGGGAGTTTGTAATAATTTTTAACTTACACGAAATCGGACTTGTTTTTTGTTTCTTCAAATTTTTCATTAAGAATTGGATACCGACAATATATTTTGTATATGTGCAATACATACGTTTGCTTCAATCAATGATTTCTTGGTTTGCTTTCCATTCCAAACTAATTAACTAAAAGCAATAGGTTAAAACATGTTATAAGTCCCTATATTCTTAATAAATTTAAATTTTAGTCTTTATTTTTTTTTATTTTTCATATTTCAAAATCTAGGTCTAATGGTTAACGGTGTTAAAATTATTTTGTTAAATTTAAGTTCATTAAAATGTCATTTTTTAGTTATATTGCTATCAATTGAGTACTTTTTTTTTTAATTTAAAAAAATACCACATCAATAAATTTAACAAAAAATAAGTATTAACAATTTGACCTAAATTCTTGAAATTAGAAAAACAGAGAGACTAAATTCTTGAAAATAAAAGTAAAATAACTAAATTCTAAATTTATGAAAAATACAATGACTTATGACATATTTTAATGAAAACAAAAAATAATATAATAAGATTATAAAAAGCAAAACAGATAGAGAAATAAATAGGGGTCATTGGGTTCTTAATATTTGGAGCTTTTCCGGTTAGTTAAAGAGTTGTTGAGAAGTTGATAAATGTGCAATTTCTTATTTAAAATAAAAATCCTTAAATTAAAATATCTATATTTATAAATTTATATTTAATTTACTAATAATATAAATATAAAAAATTCTTTAAATAATATATATAAATTGAATATTAACTCAATTGGCATAAGTATTGTTGTCAATACAGAAGAACGTGAGTTCGAGTGTGCTAAAAATTATTATCTTTTTATTTATGGGTTGGAGAGGGACTATAGATAATTATAGATATTATGTAAAAAAAAAAACAAAAATATTATCATAACTTATAATGAAATCGTTGAAATATATATATATATATATAATATAATATACATAAAGTAATAGTCACATATAAAGTTTGAAAATTCCCAAACCTCAACCCTATTATTGAATTAAATCTTGCAATTTCAACCTAATATATATATATGTTAAGTTCCACCATAATTAATTTCCACATCAGCATTTTTATATTAAAGTAATGTGGGTTCCATTTAAAAAAAACATATTAGATGTAATTAATTAAATATATAATTTGATTTTTTAAAAATATAAAGGGAAAAAGTAATTAAAAAAAGGGATAAATCCCAAAATTATACATGAACTATGGTTTAATGTGCAATTATATACATGAACTTTAATTTTGTGCAATTTTATACATAACATTTTGATTTGATTTAAATTTTATAAATTATTAACATAATTATTGATATAACATTAATTTTATGTTTTTATATTGCGTACATAGATAATTATATTTATCCAATATAAAAATAAATCGATGTATTATTTCTATTATATATTTGAACCCCAATTAGAGTTTTACGTGTATAATTAGACCAAATTAAAGTGCATGTATACAATTGTACATTATATCAAAGTTAATGTATAATTTTGAGATTTATCCATTAAAAATAATAAAATTTGTTTTTTCCCTTAGCGCCTCATGATATTCCACCATTGTGAAGAAGGTTTTTTTCTGAATATCTACGAGATTAGTCTTTTTGGCTTTGTTAGATTTATAATTTAGTCCCTCTTTGAATTTAATTTGTTTATTGAAATTATTATTTTTCTATATAAACAAGTCCAAAAATTATTATTTATAATTTAGTCCCTATTTTAATTAATTTATTTTTATTTAAATTATTATTATTCTATATAAACAAAGCCAAAGTATTTTTTTTTACGAGATAAGCCTCGTTAAAAATATAAAAGATGATTGCAAATACGAATTTTGTTTTTAGAAAATTTTAAACGATACATACAAGCAAAAAATAGTGAATTATTTTTTTTTCATAAGTAAAATTTATGTTTTTACATTATTTAAAATATTATTTCTAAAGTTAAAAAGTATTAGATATTTTTTAATTAAAATTAAAAATAAAAAAATAGAAATTTATTTTTAAAATACACAATGCAGTTTTATCTTTCAAATTTTCTTCCACGTAAAATATATTCATAATGTTAAAATTTTATTTTATTATATTTTAATTAAATATATTTTAAGTTATTTATATCTTCAAGTATTATTTCATCAATAATTTTAATTAATATATCATTTTATAAAACACACGAAGAACCTATGCGACATAAAAAACTAGTATTATATGTAAGTAGATAAGGAAAGTAGACTTAGGTTTTTTTAACTAGTATTAAAAATGATAGCACAAGCTTTGCATGAACTGGATGGAAAGGGGAGAAGGTAGTAGCATATAACGCTCTACTCTCTTTATATTATTACATTTCGTATTTTATAGACTGATGCTCAACTTTTCTTTTAATGAAAACAATGAAATGTGTAATTCTTTTCAATTTGGTCCTTTTTTTAATTATTATTTTTTATGTGTATATATATCAAAGTAAATTTTCTTATGAAATCTAATAACCCTAATTTTCAAAAGTACTAAAACATGGACAAACTTATAAAAGAAATGATTATGGAGGTTGAAAATGAAGGCTAACTGATTGGGGGTGAGTTAGTCGGGGCGAGCTGTTTGCATGGGAGAGAGATAAAAACTAACAAACAGTAGATATGGAATATATTCCATCACGAATAATACATGTTGGAATAATTTCCATTACAATTATTTTAATATCAAAATTGGTTGAAATTTCAATTTTTAGAAATTATATTTTTTAAATTAAACACCAATGTTTTCTAGTTAAGTAAAAGGGAAAAAAAATCGACTTGCTGAAATCCATTGATAACTAAACTAACAAACTAGAGTCGGGCACGATATATCCCACAAGGCTGGCTGGCTGACAGGCAGGCAGTCAGGCACGCAGGAAACAATCAAAACCATCCATCCTCTCTCTTCCTTTCTCCCTCTTTCACTATCATTACCACCCATTTTTGAACCCATTTCTTCCCTTTCAAAGGTTTGTATCTATTCTGCAATAATCCAACATATACAATGTTTGTTCTTTTCTTCTTATACTAATTCATCTTGTTTTCTAAAGGGATACTTTGAGACCAGAAAGGAGAACAACAATGAAGGTGTACGAGGAGAGTGGTTGCTTTGATCCTCACTCCATCCCAGATTGTCAGGAACTGATGGGGTTGCCAGGGGCCACCCCCACCAACTGTCACAACAGTTTGGAAGACACCCTTAATGTCCCTTCTTACAATCACCATCACCATCACCATGAGGATGCCTCCGCCGCCTTGGATATGGAACCCCACCAACACTACTTGCTTGATAATACTACCAACAGTCATTCCCATTTGATTCCCTATCTAACTCAGGACCTTCCTTATGATCAGTCCCATTGGGAAAGTTTCAATGTGGTGCCATCTTCTTCATCCCCAGAAGCTGCTGCTGCTGCCGCCGCCGCCGCCGCCGCCGGTGCTTACACTCCTACACCTGACCTTCTCAGCCTTTTCCATTTACCTAGATGCTCTTTCCTCCCTAATCCCTCCATTTCCTTTGAAACCACACCTGGCTCCCCTTCTGTTGTGTACGACCCACTTTTCCATCTCAACCTGCCTCCTCAACCTCCTGTTTTCAGGGAGCTGCTGCAGTCTCTGCCGCATGGCTACACCGTTCCAGCTGATGACAAAGATGCCGCTGGGGTTGGAGGACTTTATCATGATGGGGACAATGGCATAATTCAGTTCACCAGGGACATCTCTATGGCAGGCCGTGCCAAAGACAGGGATAAAGCTGGCAAAACCACTAAACACTTTGCCACTGAGAGAGAAAGGAGAGTCCATCTAAATGACAAGTACCAGGCTTTAAGGACCATGGTCCCTAGTCCCACCAAGGTACATAACCAACCACTTCATCCTTAAACAGCCTGTTTCTTTTATGATAATTGCACTAACAATGTTTCATTCTTTTGGTGTTTGTTATCATGTTTCTTTGGTGGTGCGGGAAACATAAATTTCATTGCCTATAACCAAGAATGATAGAGCATCCATAGTTGGAGATGCTATAGACTACATCAAGGAACTTCTTGGAACTGTTCGTGAGCTTCAAATACTGGTGGACAAAAAGAGATGCGGCCAAGACAGGAGCAAAAGGCTTAAGACTGAAGATGCGGCTAGTGCTGCTGATGCAGGGGATGTTGAGTTCAAGTCTTTAGGTGATCCAGACCAATGCTATAATACTTCCTTGAGGAGTTCTTGGCTTCAAAGGAAGTCTAAGGATTCTGAGGTTGATGTACGCATCGTTGATGATGAAGTTACCATCAAACTTGTTCAAAGAAAGAAGATCAATTGCTTGCTGTTTGTGTCCAGACTCCTTGATGAGCTTCAGTTGGACCTCCTACATGTTGCTGGTGGCAACATTGGTGACTATTACAGCTTTCTCTTCAACACCAAGGTAAACATCTCCCTTACACATACATATTGTTTTATCCAGCATATGTATGTTTGACAATTTTGAGTATATTTTTGTTGGAATGGTCATAATTCCATCGCTCCTGTCCTCGATGCAGATATACGAAGGCTCTTCGGTTTATGCTTGTGCCATAGCCAACAAGCTCATCGATGTCGTGGATAAACAGTATGCAGCTGCTCCACCAACTAGTAGTACTTCTCTCTAGTTTAGCAGTGAAGGAAGGGGTTTCATGTTTTATGTTTCTGTTTCAATGGAAATGAACAGCTTCAATTGTTGAGTTATCAAGCATTTCTTTGAATAGTACTGTTAATCAAGGATTCCATGATGCTACTTTATTTTCAAAGTATTGATATATAGATGCACTAGATATGGTTTTTTATTTTGGTACAGTCTAACTGTTCATTATTGCTTTAGTTTTATATATATACAACCAGCAGGGTTTTTGCTATAATGAGTTGAAATTTTGGTTAGAAACTAAGAGAAAGAAACAAAAACAATTTGACAAACTGTGATCCTCCATTGATTTTCCTGGTGATAGCAACCCACAGTTTTAGTGGTTAAAGAAAAAGGAGAAATTTCTATCGGAACAATATTCCAAAGTGAGGTATGTTTAATCATTACTGTTTTTAAGGAGGCTCTCTTTGTTTCCACATTCTGAATTGCTTTGAAATGCCAAAACAGTCAATTCTTTCACTTTCAGTGGTGAAATGGATGTTGAGGAATGATGGGCCATATTTCTGAATTTGTTGAATGACTGATTTTCACTTGACTTAGGTAGGTCTTTCTTCTCTACTAAGGATGTGAATGTTCCACTCATAATATATGTAATGTATGCATACATAATATTTTCTTAGGTACGTCTCTCAGGCCCTTCTTTTGCTTAATTTCGGATTTTCAAACCACAAATACTCTGATAGGATGGCCCCTGTTACATTCTTGGTATGGGTAGATGCAATTAGCCCATACACGAAACTGAGTTCATTCATTCAAACAACAACTAGGAATGGTGATAAGTAATATGATATTTCTCATCTTAAATTATATTATTCATATATATATATATATATTATTGATTTTGGTTATAACTTGAGTTATGGACTTCCTTGTTGGACCTATGATATACTGATTCGAAGAAGATTAAAATATTTATCTAAAGTTGTTTTACGGAAGAAGACGATTAAAATGGTCTGAAAGTTTAATGCGAAAATAACTGAAAAACCTAAAAAAAAATTCTACTTTATTTTATTAAGGACACTTTTGTATTTTCTGCATTATATTATTTTGTTTTCTTTATTTTATGGTCTGGAAGTAAATAATCAAGATAAGTTGGTCAAATATACCAACATACAAGACAAATTTTATCATACTATACCAACTATGTCTTTAGGTAATTGATAGGTAAAAATGTCATTAACAAATCTAACTTAATTTGTAAAAAGAACAATTTTTTAAGTCATTTCTTGACTTAATTGTTACCTGATTAACTCATAATACTAAGGCTGTGTTCGGCGCTCCATCTGTGATGGGCTTTTGGCCAAAAAAGGACTTTTCAGTGAAACGGAATAAAGAACAAGGGCTAGTTGCCAAAATTTTTTAACGTTTGAAAAGAACTTCTTTACAGATGAAAACGCCAAAATTTCCAGCTTTTCTGAGAGGAAAAGCACTTTTGTCTGGTCTTTTACCTTGTTATCCTTATTATTTCTTCTTCCTTTATGTCCAAATACACTTCTCTCTTTTTTTCCCTTTTCTCCTTTCTCTGATTTTTCCTCTGGTTCATCTGGTTATAATCATTTTTCCTCGTAGATTCCTTGGCAGTTAAGGCATTTGATCTGCAAACTGGTACTTGGTCAATATTGAAGACTTATGGCAAAGCACCGGTATCTTTTCTTTCTCTTTAACTACCTCTCTTTTAGCGGGTTCCTGGTAGTTGCAGCTAGTGGATGGTGGGATTAGCCTTTCTTGCTCGGTTGAATATGATATCTAAAAAACTGAAATCCAAATGCTTAGCAGTGTTGATTGCTGGTCAGTGCTTTGCTGAAATTTTATCAGCATATCAGTACCGTTAAACATTATTTTATCAGCATATCAGCATATCAATATTTATCGGAGATGTCGTTAAACATTATTTTTTCCCCTCTGTAATTGTCTTGTCTTTAGTTCCAAACCAACCCAAAATAAAAGATATTTTTCACTTTCTGTCTCACTTTTTTTCAGTAAATAATAACAAAAACAAAACAAGCTCTATTTTTTCAGTAATCCTTGTAGTGCAAGGACTTTTTTTCTGTCTATTAGCTTGTGCAGCGATGGGCTTGTTTCAGAACACAAGGAATGTCAGCTACAAAATGAATTAAACAAGAAAAACAAGGGGGCTGTAGCTGGTCCCATCCTTACACCAAGTACCAGTTGCCAATGCGCCCATTTTGCTTGCCTGGACTTGCAATTGCAACTGTTATTTATAACATAAATATATATAAATGTTATTTATAACATAAATCCCATCTCTCTTCTTCTATATATACAACTGTGCTACTTATTATTTTACTTATGTCAATAAAGTTTGTTGTTTTTCTTTTACAAAACATTATTTAATTGTATACTGTAATTTGAATTATCAGTGAGATTGGTTCCATAAAAAATCTATTGAAAAATATGTTCAAATAGTATATATGTGATAATAAGTAGGATCTGAAAGGAATGGTATATATGTGATAATAAGTAAATATTTGAATTGATTTAACTAAAAATTTTAACACAAATATTTGAATTGATTTTGCTTGATGGGTTTTTTTTTTTTTTTTGAGAGAGAGGGACTTGAAGAAATTGTATCCATGCAATTCTTAAAAGCTTATTTCTATAGAAGAGAGACAGTAGGATGATGGGAGATTTCTAATTTCCATTATTTTTGCTCTTCCTTGACTTCTTCTTTCTTCTCCTCGTTTTTCTTTTCTATCTTTTCCTCTTTCTTTTCTTGCTTTTTCTCTTCTTTTGCAGGTCCTACTGATAGTAAACAATAAACAGGCAGACCTGATCAGCATTTGCAGTCTCAACCTCGCACGGCGGATGAGAAGGTAAGGAAGATGAGAGATCAATTAGCTGCTATCAATTAGCATTTGAGTCTGAATTTTATGAATAAACTGTCAATTAGCTGCTGTTGATTTTCGATTAGAAGCAGATAAAACATGTTGGAAATTTGAAGAAATGGTTGTGTAAAATGACTGTTGTTGGATTATGGTGTGAGTTTAATTCATTTCTTTCTTGAATGCAAACTCAATGCATGTTGTCCGAATATTTGTTATGAAATTAAGATGTCTTGTTGCTGGAATTGATTAAATATTAATGTCCTAAGCTATCATAGCTACAATTAAGATGTTCTGTGCTTGGAATTCAATAAAAATATGAATGTACTAAGTTGCAATTAGAAGATTTCATAGTTAAAATTAAGATGTTCTACTTTTGTAACGTGAATAAAATGTAAGTTTTTATGTGACATTTTATTTTCTTGAATGCTTGGCTGAAACGAATCTGTTTGTAAACACAATAGATGAGTACTTCGGTGATTGAAGTTAGTGGTGAAAAAGTGAAAGCAATGTGGGATAAGAGATTGACAGAAATATTTTGTGATATTTGTATTAAAGAGATATTGAAAGGTAATAGGCCTGGTACTCATTTCACAAAAGATGGATGGTTGAAAATAATGACCAACTTTGAGAAAGAAACGTGCAAGGGTTTTTCACAAAGACAACTTAAAAATAGGTGGGACGCCCTAAAAAAAGAATGGAAAGCTTGGAAAAAACTTAAAGGCGAAGATACTGGTCTAGGGTGGAATCCTATAAAAAGAACCGTTGATGCATCGGATAATTGGTGGGAGAGTAGGCTAAAGGTACATTAATAATTCTGAATATTATTTTTTTCTTTTCAATAAGGTTATTGATAATTACTGTTATTGAACTATCATTTTATATGTAGGTTGTGCCTGAAGCTCAAAAATTTAAAACATCGGGCATTGATCCTGAATTCGAAGGGAAGTTGAACCAAATGTTCATGGGGATAGTTGCAACAGGTGATAAAGCATGGGCATCTTCTTTTGGTACATTCCGTACTGATTTTTTTGAGGATGTTAACAATGAAATACCTAAAGAGAATGAAGAAGAGAATGTAAGAAACGATGTTCGCATTTTAAATGATGTTCAGATTTCAAATGATGTTCAGATTTCAAATGATGTTCAAATTGATGGAAACGTCCAAAAAAGAAAAAATCCTGAGATATCAAGTTCACATTTTAAACCTGGAAAAAAGAAATCCTCAAAGCAAATTGGAGGGGCTGCAAGATTGTCCAATCAAATAGAAAAATTATGCAATGCAGCTAACAATATGAGTCAAGCCACAGCTAGTTTGACTCCTGTTATGGATCCATATGGTATTCCAGAAGCAGTGAAAGTGCTCGACAGCATGTCGGAAGAAGTGGCAGAAGCTACTCCGCTATACTTTTTCGCACTTAGATTATTGCTCAATAAGGAGAAGCGAATTATTTTTTTATCAATTAATCCCAAGATTAGAGCTTTGTGGCTTAAGACGGAAATGGAGTATAATTGAAAATTTCCTGATCTTCTAGTGTTTAGAGATATCTATTATGTGACTAAAAAAATGCTAAACTAGTTTTATCAATAGTTATTTATGTTTGGTTTTTGGATATTGAATTTATGTTTTATCAATGGCTGTTTATGTTTGGTTTTTGGATATTTAATTTATGTTCTACTTATTTATGTGTAATCTACTTTTATTAATAGTTGTCTATATTTGGTCTTTGGATATTGAATTTTTGTTCTACTTATTTATACTAAATTAGTTTTATCAATAGTTGTTTATATATGATTTTGGATGTTCAATTTTTTTCACAGGTGATGAGTATAGTTGAGAATTACAGCGGTGATGAAAGTGATGATGAACGGGAAAAGAAAGTAATTTCACAACGTGTGGAATGTTTTAACCACTTATTTGTTGTTGCATCTTCTTCCATGCAATTATATCATGAGAAGTATATATTGAAGCAACCATGCATGAATTCAAAACAGTCAGGTGAGACATGGATCTGAGAGATCCTTGACGGTCACGAATCACGTTTTATGATTAATTTTAGGATGTCTAAAATGGTATTCACAAGTTTGTTGAGAGTTTTGGAGACAAGATACAACTTGCAAACTTCAAGAAACATATCTTCTACTGAAATGTTGGGAATTTTTTTTATACATCCTGGGTACCGGCGCAAAAGTTTCCCAATGTCGAGAAAGATTTCAAAGGTCTGGAACAACAATAAGTCAATACTTTACAATTGTGCTTGAGAAAGTTTCAAGGATGGCAACTGATCTAATTGCACCCGAAGATCCTTTTTTTAGCTCAATACCTGAACAAATACGTAATGATTCTATATATATGCCGCATTTTAAGGTTAAAATTTAGTTTTATCTTTTTATGTTTTTAATATTTTTGGTCGACTAAAAATATGCATGAGACTAATATGATTATTTGTTCAGGATTGCATCGGTGCAATTGATGGTACTCATATTACCGCTATCCTTCCACCAAGTGAACAAATTCCTTATATTGGAAGAAAAGGTATCCCTACTCAAAATGTTATGGCAGTATGTGATTTTAATATGTGTTTCACCTTTGTCATGGCTGGATGGGAAGGATCGGCACATGACACTAGAATATTTCTTGATGCAATTCAAGATCCAAAATACAAATTTCCGCACCCACCAAATGGTTAGATATTTTATTTATATGTGATTTTTTAAAAAAGAAAGTATAAGCTCTTTAATTGATCATTTTTATTAAAAAAAATTATTGAACTAATTGTTTGTTATATTATGACATGTAGGAAAATATTATCTTGTTGATTCTGGATATCCTCAAATGAAAGGTTATCTTGGACCATATAGAGGTCAGCGATATCATTTACCTGACTTTTGTAGAGGTAGACTAGTATCTGGTAAAGAAGAGATATTCAATCATTCACATTCATCTTTACCTAGTGTGATTAAACGAACTTTTGGTGTTTTGAAAAAAAAAAATGGGCCATTTTAAGGGATATGCCAAGTTATAGTTTTGAAAAGCAAACGATGATCGTTGTTGCTACAATGACGATACACAATTTTATCCGAAAACATGTCGGTCGAAATGATGCGATTTTATGGAATACGAAGATATTAATCGGGCATATGAGAATACTATTAATTCGTAAAATGCGCATGGTCGAAAGTGATAATGATGATGGCGATTTATGATGATGGTGGTGATGATGACGGTGAATCAAGCAATTTAAGTGGTTCTGAAATGGAATTAACAAGAGATGCTCTATCTTCTAGTTTAATGAATTCACTTTAAATTGTAAATATTATCACTTTTTGAAACTTTAGTAAAAAAAAATGTAATATTTTAATTTGTTACGTTTATATTTTCTATGTTATGTTAATATCTATTATGAGTTTTACAAATGCGTTAAAAGCATTAAAAATAAAAAAATAATTTTTAAAATGCATGGATTTGTGTCAATATCTAATTACAAATATTTAATTATTATATTTAAATATTTAAATATAGTTAATATATTTTAATTAAATTTAATAAATAATTAATATTAATTACTTCAAAATATTTAAAATTATTATTATTATTTAAAATATTAACAATAAATTATAATAAATTATTTTTAATATTTTTTATAAAATATCATAATATTAACTAATTTAAACATTATTTAAATACATTTTTGTTACTTTATAATATCATGTCTAAAATAGACATTTTACTTCTCAAAAGTACTTTTTGACAGCAATGCCAAACACTTAAATTTTTCAAAAACACTTCTCAAAAGTACTTCTTAAAAGCATTGCCAAACTGGCCCTAAGTTAAATAGAGATCTCATGACAACAATTGAATTAAAATAAAAACAAACAGCTAAATTTATATTATAGTAAGATTATTTAGGTAATTTAACCTTTTCAAAGAAAAAAAAATTCACTAGATTTAAACTTTGGCACCTCAAGAGCCAACTGTCTCAACCTTTTCAACACAATTAACATATAATTAACAAAATTATTTATTTTTTATTATTGATAATATTGCTCTTTTTCAAAAAAATAATTGCTTAAATATTTTTATTCTTTTCACCCACACAACCGGAAAAAATTTAAGTGGGTAGCAGAATTGTAAAATATAAATTTACTATTATATTAATTTATAATTTTTTTAAAGGATTTGTAAAGCAATTTTACTCTTTTTTGGGGTAAGGCTATTATGTATTTCTTAAATACCTTTTAGATTTATTTTTATTGATGTCACGAGTTAATTAAACACTAATTTTATTAAAAAAAAGTTTATCTCACATATTTATTTAAATTTTAGAAATATAGGGAATTAGTAATAATTTTTAACTTACACGAAATCTCGATTATATATGTACTTGTTTTTTGTTATTCACAACTTTCCTTAAGGATTGGATACCGACAATATATTTTGTATATATGCAGTACATACGTTTGCTTCAATCAATGATTTCTTGGTTTGCTTTCCTTCCCAAACTAGCTTACTAAAAGCAATAGGTTAAAATAAGTCCCTACACTCTTAATAAATTTAAAATTTAGTCTCTATTCTTTTATTTTTAGAAATTTAATCTCTCTATTTTTTAGATTTTAAAATTTAGATCCAACTGTTAATAGTATTAAAATTATTTTGTTAAATTTAGGTTCATTAAAACGTTATTTTTAGTTACATTGTTACCAAGTGAGTATTTTTTTTTATTTAAAAGATGTCACAACAATAAATTTTAAAAAAAAAAATTAATAGTGTTAACAATTGGACCTGAATTTATGAAGAATACAAGGACCTATGAGATATTTTAACCAAAGGAAAAAAAAATAAGATTATAAGAAGCAAAACAGATAGAGAAATAAGTAGTGGTCATTGGGTTCTTAATGTTTGGAGCATTTCCGGTTAGTTAAAAGAGTTGTTGAGAAATTGATGAATGTGCAATTTCTTATTTAAAATAAAAATCCTTAAATATATATATGTTGTACAATGGATATCTATATAACTTTCATAACCTTGAAGATTTTTTTTTTCTTCTAACTCTTGCAACCTCAAAAATTTATAGGGTACCTTAATTATATGTTTATAATCTATGGTGATTGAGGCTCTATAAATAAAGGTCATGTATAAGCTTTTTGATATCCCAAGTGAAAGTTGAATCATCCCTTCATTTCTTTGTCTTTATTTCTCTCTTAATATTTGTATTCTTCTTTTAATTTTGCAATACGTTATCAGTACGGTGTTATTTGAGAATAATATGTTCTTAGTTTGTGTCAAAATTTTGTTGGGATATAAGTATTGAAATTTAATTGTTTGGTTTAAGAATCATTAGAATCATGACTATTTGATATTTGTCTGGGGATGGTCTCTTTCTCTTTACAAAGGATACTTATAATCACTACTTCTTATCCATGGTAATGTAAGAAGTTTAATCAACTTTTTTTGAAATTTGATTTAATTTCTGTTAAAAATTTCAATTTTTATAATTCTCTATTAGTATCTCTATGAATTTATAAAACTTTTCACGTATTTAGTTAGTGGGATTTTTATGTGGAGATAAATATTTTTATTTTTTTGGTTCATTTTTAATAGAATTGATTGGTTTAATTTTAATTTTGTTTAAGATATATGATTATTGTGGAATGCGGATAAAAGTATTAACTTGTTATGAATTTTGAGATATTCACCCTGTTTGGATAGTTTCATGATTATTGTAAAATTTGAATTGAAATTATGCCATAAGAGGTGGAGGATAGAAAATGTTTATATTTAAACTTTTATAGTTGTAAAGTTACTTTAATCTAACATTATAATATTTTGTATTTTGTTGCGTTATGGTATATAAAAAAATATTATCTAATCATAGTGATTTATTACAAACATGAATTTATTATTTGTTATGTTTAATATATGTTTTATTTATACCTATTCATTTTATTTTTACATGAATAAATAAAGTTTTTGAATATCTGAAACTTTTATCGTTTATGTTGAAAAGAAGGACAAAAGTGTATATTATTTAAAATAAATTAAACATTCATTAAGGTTATATAATAAAATGATTAGATTCTTCTAAAGAGCTAATAATATTGCATCAAACTGTAAAAGGCTCTTTAAGAGCTAATATTTTACCTCTTTGTGATGCACAATTCTGTAGAATATAATATTATTTTTCAGATCAAGAAGATATATATTGAAGGAAACATTTATGTGTTTACATTAAAATCATATATAGAAATAACATGAGATACTTGTGTATTTGTATTATATATATTCCCCAAAGGAATACATTATACTTATATGATTGAAATATCTAATGTACTCTTACAATAACAATATTGTGAAAAAGACTTTAAAAAATATTTTGAAACGATCTTATACATTCTAGTGGCTGAGTAAAATAATAAGTTATTGATGAAAAACCATGAAATTCTTCCCATTAGTTCTGCTCTTCCCCGAAGTAAATGTAGTAGTATATAACAATTATGAAACCTGATAACATAAAGATCGTAGTTGCCGTTGTAATTGAGGATTTGGTTGGAGTTGTACTAATAACGGTTATTATGGTGGTTATAATCGTGGTACTTCTAACCACTAGGAAAAAAGAATACTAATGAAAAGCAAGAAAATGGTGGTCAAAATATTTGAAGGTTATTGAAAATCTATGCTACCAATGTAGTATGAAAATGTGTTGGTCACATACATGTCCTACTTTTAAACATCTAGTAAAAATTTATCAAAAAATCCATTAAAAAAAGAAAGGAAACAATATAGTGACAAATTTCGTTATCCAAAAAGATGAAATGGATAGTAATTTTTTGACAAAAGATGAAATTTTTTATTATGATGCTAAAGCCAACCATACATACAAGGATGATGATTTTAAAGGCCTTAATGGTATAGCTCGTTTGTACGTTTTTAATTTTCATTCATAAGAAATAGTTTTATATATATTTTTAAACATTGTTTTCTTTTAAAGAAAAATATGATTTTTTTTTTTTTTTGTTCTTTTGTTAAACCCAAGAATAAAGACGTTAAACCCAAGAATAAAGACATATGTCACGTAGATTTTGCTACAACATATTTTATTTTTAAAGGTAAAATGTTATTCTCATTTAATATCATATTAGGTAAATACTAAAGTAATAAAAGGCTCCAGAAGAACTATGATAATAGTATTTCAAGGGTAGAATATATTATTGATGATGCATTGTTTTCATCTAAGTCTCAAATAAATTTAGCTTTATAGATATTTGTTGAAATAGATATCATATCATGAACAAATGAGAAAAAAATATATTGAATATCTATATATTGAATGTGAAAAGAAATATGATTTGGGAAGACTACCTGTTTTTTCATCAAGTTTATATTATACACATATTAGTGAAATTAAGACAAATATTACTATAAACCAGAAGTTTGTAGAACCAGATTCTTTTATTATTTGGCATAACTGGTTAGGTCATCCCGGATAATATATGATGAGAAAATTAATCAAGAATTCATATGGATTTTCATTAAAGAATCAAAAGATTCTTTAATTTAAAAGAATTCTCATGTGTTGCTTGTTCTCAATGAAAATTGATTATTAGAAACTCACAAGCTAAAGTTGAGATTTAATATCTTGCATTTCTTAAATGAATATGGGCCCATTCATCCACCATGTGGATGGTTTTGATATTATATGATTTTGGTAGATGTATCTATAAAATAATCACATATGTGATATCAACTCACAACTTATCGTTTGCGAAGTTGCTTGTTTAAATAATTAATTTCATACAATTCATTTTGCTAATGTTGGCAATATATTCCACGCCTGAAACATGAAAAGACCAGTCGGTTCCAAGGATAAAAATCCTCGTAAAAGGAAAGGAGAAAATATTCAAGATGGTCATATTGTGAAGACAAGTGTCCAAGAAGAGGCCAAAAATATAACTAATAATAATAACCCAAAAGAGGTTCAGGTACTTGAAAATGGTAATAACGAAGAGATCTCGATAAATTATGTTACTTCAAGAAAAAAATAGAATTGAAAAAATATAGTTTTCGACAACAGTTTTGCTTATAATGTTTCTATTGAAATATCAAAAGAAAATGAGGATCTTGAGCCTAAATCTATTGAGGAATGTAGAAATAAAAAAGATTGGCCAAAATGGAAAGACACAATTCAAGCAAAATTGAATTCACTTTCTAAACTTGAGGTTTTTGGACATGTAGTTCAAACACCTAAAGATTTAAATTCGGTAAGATATAAATGGGTATTTGTGCAAAAACGAAATGAGAAAAATGAAGTTGTAAGATAGAAAGCACGACTTATAGCACAAAGATTTTCACAAATGGCTTACGAAGAGACATATTCTCCTGTGGTGGATGCAATCACATTTAGATACCTTATTAGTATGGTAGTATATGAAAAACTTGACATGCATCTAATGGATATTGTTATAGCCTATTTGTATGGTACACTTAATAGTGAAATTTATATGAAAATCTGTGAAGGATTTAAAATCCTAGAAGGATATAGAGTTTCTCAAAATAATTGCTCGATCAGATTAAAAAAAAGTTTATATGGATTAAAACAATCTGGACGTATGTGGTACAATCGTCTTAGTGAATATTTGTTAAAAAAGGTTATAAAAACGATCCAATTTATCCATGTGTTTTTATAAAAATTTCTGGATTAGATTTTGTGATAATTGTTGTTTATGTTGATGATCTGAATATTATTGGAACTCCTGAAGAGCTTTAAAATGTAGTTAATTATTTAAAGAAAAAATTTGAGATGAAAGATTTTGGAAAAACAAAGTTTTGTCTTAACCTACAGATTGAGCATTTAAAAGATAGAATTCATTTCCATCAATCCACTTATACGAAAAATATCTTAAAGAAATTTTACATGGATAAAGCACATATATTGAGTACTCTAATAGTTATATGATCGTTAGATGTGACTAAAGATAAATTTTGTCCTTGTGAGAATGATGAAGAGTTTCTTGGTCTTGAAGCACCATATCTAAATGCCATAAGGGCATTGATGTATCTTGCAAACAACACAAGACTTGATATAACTTTCGTTGTACACTTGTTAGTAACATATAGTTCTTCTCCAACACATAGACATTGGAATGTGCCGACTCAAAGATGTAATGTGATGTTGTCATTAGGGAGAGTCAAATACACGTTGCACTCTTTTCTTTTAACCAAGGTTTTGCCCCATTGAGTTTTTCTAGTAAAGGTTTTTAACGAGACAAATTGTAATAGGAGATTGTATACTCTTTTTCCTTCATTAGGTTTTTATTTGACAAAGATTTTAACGAGGCACACTTTTATTGATGGACATATAAGGGGGAGTGTTGTAAAATGGATGTCCACATAACTACCATAACCCTCGAGAATTCATTTTCTTGTAATCCTCAAAAATTTATAGGTTATGTTAATTGTATGTTTGTAACCTATGGTGATTGGGGCCTTATAAACAAAGAGCATGTATAAGGTTTTTTGGTATCTCTAGTGGAAGTTGAATCATCCTTTCATTTTTTTTACCTTTTTTTTTTTTTCAAAATCTTTGTATTCTTTTTTTAGTTTTATAATAATATCTATATTTATAAATTTGCATTTAATGCATTGATAATACAAATATAAAAAAATTCTTAAATAATAAAAATATTAATTAGCACCCACAATTAATAAAATATAAATGAAGGATGTTTATATGGTTTAGTTTTTTTTTAACTTTTTAATTACCACACGTTTTTCTAAAACTTTTTTTATTATGATAAATTATTATTTATAAATTAAAAATATTTTTAATACAAATACAATTATAAATATTGTAAATAATAACTAGAGTATTAAGATGTTAAAATTGTAGTAGGGTAGGATTACAATTTTTAGCATTGATGGTTGGTTAATACATATTATTTAAAAGTGCATATCCTCTTATGTTAATGTTTTGTATTAAAAATGTTGGCACAAACTTTGCATGAACTGATTGGAAAGGGAAGAAGGTAGTACCATATAATGCTCTACTCTCTTTATATTAATACATTTCGTATTTTATAGACCGATGCTCAACTTTTCTTTTAATTAAAATAATGTAATGTCTAATTCTTTTCAATTTCATCCTCTTTTTTTTAATTATTATTTTATGTGTATATATATCAAAGTAATTTTTCTTATGAAATCTAATAACCCTAATTTTCAATAATACTAATACATAGACAAACTTATAAAAAGAAATTATCATATCATGGAGGTTGAAAATGAAGGCTAACTGATTGGGGGTGAGTTAGTTGGGGCGAGCTGTTTGCATGGGGGAGAGATAAAAACTAACAAACAGTAGATATGGAATATATTCAATCACTAATAATACATGTCGGAATAATTACTATTACAATTATTTTAATATAAAGATTTTGTTGAAATCTTAAATATTAAAAATTATTAAATGATGCTTTTAAAAAATAATAACGATTAATTAATTAAATTAAACTCCAATGTTTTCTAGTTAAGTAAAAAATGATATATTAAAGGGGGAAAAAATTGACAGTTACAAGGAGGGACTTGCTGAAATCCATTGATAACTAAAACTAACAAACTAGAGTCGGGCACGATATATCCCACAAGGCTGGCTGGCTGACTGGCCGGCAGTCAGGCACGCAGGAAACAATCAAAACCATCCATCCTCTCTCTTCCTTTCTCCCTCTTTCACTATCATTACCACCCATTTTTGAACCCATTTCTTCCCTTTCAAAGGTAATTTGTATCTATTCTGCAATAATCCAACATATACAATGTTTGTTCTTTTCTTCTTATACTAATTCATCTTGTTTTCTAAAGGGATACTTTGAGACCAGGAAGGAGAACAACAATGAAGGTGTACGAGGAGAGTGGTTGCTTTGATCCTCACTCCATCACAGATTGTCAGGAACTGATGGGGTTGCCAGGGGCCACCCCCACCAACTGTCACAACAGTTTGGAAGACACCCTTAATGTCCCTTCTTACAATCACCATCACCATCACCATGAGGATGCCTCCGCCGCCTTGGATATGGAACCCCACCAACACTACTTGCTTGATAATACTACCAACAGTCATTCCCATTTGATTCCCTATCTAACTCAGGACCTTCCTTATGATCAGTCCCATTGGGGAAGTTTCAATGTGGTGCCATCTTCTTCATCCCCAGAAGCTGCTGCTGCTGCCGCCGCCGCCGCCGCCGCCGCCGGTGCTTACACTCCTACACCTGACCTTCTCAGCCTTTTCCATTTACCTAGATGCTCTTTCCTCCCTAATCCCTCCATTTCCTTTGAAACCACACCTGGCTCCCCTTCTGTTATGTACGACCCATTTTTCCATCTCAACCTGCCTCCTCAACCTCCTGTTTTCAGGGAGCTGCTGCAGTCTCTGCCGCATGGCTACACCGTTCCAGCTGATGACAAAGATGCCGCTGGGGTTGGAGGACTTTATCATGATGGGGACAATGGCATAATTCAGTTCACCAGGGACATCTCTATGGCAGGCCGTGCCAAAGACAGGGATAAAGCTGGAAAAACCACCAAACACTTTGCCACTGAGAGGGAAAGGAGAGTCCATCTAAATGACAAGTACCAGGCTTTAAGGACAATGGTCCCTAGTCCCAGCAAGGTACATAACCAACCACTTCATCCTTAAACAGCCTGTTTCTTTTATGACAATTGCACTAAAATAACCAACCACTTCATCCTTAAACAGCCTGTTTCTTTTATGACAATTGCACTAACAATGTTTCATTCTTTTGGTGTTTGTTAATATGTTTCTTTGGTGGTGGGGGAAACATGATTTTCATTGCCTATAACCAAGAATGATAGAGCATCCATAGTTGACGATGCTATAAAGTACATCAAGGAACTTCTTGGAACTGTTCGTGAGCTTCAAATACTGGTGGACAAAAAGAGATGCGGCCAAGAAAGGAGCAAAAGGCTTAAGACTGAAGATGCGGCTAGTGCTGCTGATGCAGGGGATGTTGAGTGCAAGCCTTTAGGTGATCCAGACCAATGCTATAATACTTCCTTGAGGAGTTCTTGGCTTCAAAGGAAGTCTAAGGATTCTGAGGTTGATGTACGCATCGTTGATGATGAAGTTACCATCAAACTTGTTCAAAGAAAGAAGATCAACTGCTTGCTGTTTGTGTCCAGACTCCTTGATGAGCTTCAGTTGGACCTCCTACATGTTGCTGGTGGCAACATTGGTGACTATTACAGCTTTCTCTTCAACACCAAGGTAAACATCTCCCTTACACATACATGTTTTATCCAGCATATGTATGTTTGACAATTTTGAGTATATTTTTGTTGGAATGGTCATAATTCCATCGCTCCTGTCCTCGATGCAGATATACGAAGGCTCTTCGGTTTATGCTTGTGCCATAGCCAACAAGCTCATCGATGTCGCGGATAGACAGTATGCAGCTGCTCCACCAACTAGCAGTACTTCTCTCTAGTTTAGCAGTGATGGAAGGGGTTCCATGTTTTATGTTTCTGTTTCAATGGAAATGAACAGCTTCAGTTGTTGAGTTATCAAGCATTTCTTTGAATAGTACTGTTAATCAAGGATTCCATGATGCTACTTTATTTTCAAAGTATTGATATATAGATGCACTAGATATGGTTTTTTATTTTGGTACAGTCTAACTGTTCATTATTGCTTTAGTTTTTTATATATATACCACCAGCAGGGTTTTTGCTATAATGAGTTGAAAGTTTGGTTAGAAATTAAGAGAAAGAAACAAAAACAACTTGACAAACTGTGATCCTCCATTGATTTTCCTGGTGATAGCTACCCACAGTTTTAGTTGTTAAAGGAGGAGGAGAAATTTCTATAGGAACAGTTTTCCAAGTGAGGTATGTTTAATCATTACTGTTTTTAAGTAGGCTCTCTTTGTTTCCACATTCTGAGTTGAACAGTTTTCCAAGTGAGGTATGTTTAATCATTACTGTTTTTAAGGAGGAGAAATGGATGTTGAGGAATGATGGGCCATATTTTTCTCTGCACTTTCTGAATTTGACTGGTTTTCACTTTACTTAGGTAGGTCTTTCTTCTCTTCTAAGGATGTGAATGTTCCATTCATAATATTATGTTCATAATGTACGTATGCATACATAATATTTTCTTATGTAGGTCTCTCGGGCCCTTCCTTTGCTTAATTTTGGGTTATCAAGTGGTACTACTAGTATGACAAACCACAAATACTCTTTTGGGTCATGGAGATGGGCTCATAGGATGGCCCCTGTTACATTCTTGGTATGGGTAGATGCAATTAGCTCATACATGAAATTGGTTTCATTCATTTAATTAGCATCTAGTGTTCAAAACCAACGCAACAACTAGGAATGGTGTTAGGTGCGTAATTTTCTATTTATTCTTAATCTTGAATTATATTATTTATGTGGGTTATAATACTATTTATATTTACACTTATATTTTATTTATTATAGATTTTGACCATAATTTGAGTTACAGACTTTCGTTTTATACCCATAATATTTAGATTCAAAGAGAATTGAAAGTTCTATCTAAAGTTGTTGTAGCCCAAAAACGTCAGAAAGATGTTCAAAATTGATCTGAAAGTTTGATGCAAAAATAGCTTAAAAACCTGAAAAAAAAAACTCTATTTCATTAACAACACTTTTGCATTTTCTCTATTATATTATTTTTTTCATATAAATAGACATGATTAGGTTAAGAATAAGGAGACTCGGGCTTAGCCATTCTTAGTTTTATTTTGTTTTCTTTATTGTATGAATTTTAAACTCTCTTTTCTAGTTAAAATAATATTTGAAGTTTGATTCTACATGTTTATGTGAGATCAAATTGATCTTAATCATTAATTGTTTTTTTTAGTATTTATATGTCTTTTGGTTTAATTACAATTGTTCAAGTTTGTTAATTATTGACAACTATTTGATAGCTTAGAATAATTGCTTTATCAATTAAATAAGTAGTCAATTGATTGGTTTCTAATATTTGTGATAAGTGCATAATTATTTGTGTCGTGTAGGCACGGGATCTAACTTAAATAAATTTTGATATTGTGATTATAATAGGGTTGTTTATCAATAAGAGGAGTAATTAATAACCGTTGTCTTACTTATCAAGAACCTAAGAAGAGATTACGTTACTAGCAAATAATCGATGATTATAACCAATTTATTAAAGAACGTTGACAATTATCTTTATATCATCGATAAAACCCTTGAATTAATTTGATAAATTACTTTGACTAGAGTTTTTCCTCATTCATTTTCTTATATTTTATTTTCTTATTTTGTTTTATTTAATTTTAGTTTTTAATTCTAAATCTTCTCATTTATTTTTATGTTACTTGTTTGTTAAAAAAATAAAATTATTATCAGATAGGATATTACTTGTCATTTTCTACAAATTCATCTTCTTCGAGTAGATATTATTTTTGACAACCGTACAAATGGCTACCACAAGCTAATAACCAGAATGGAAGAATCAATCATCTAAAGGTGCTTTCTTGCACCCAATTAGGCAACGAACACTCAGAGTTAAAGCTAAGATCCTTTAAGGTTCGCTTCGATTTGACAGGACCCGGCACACCCTTTAGGCTCGGGGATCTCTGCTGATAAGCACTACTCCTGCTGCCATTCATCTTATAACTGCTTGGTACTTCACTTGTAATAGAAGATATAAGACACAGTTTGTTCTTATATGGTGAGTAGCTTTCAGACTGAGTTTCAAAACTTCCAGGCCTTACCTTTGGTGAACTCAATGATCTTACCTTTGCCCTTGCTGATTGTGTAGCAGCCATGTAAGGTGGAACTACAGGAGAGGTTGGAAAAGAATTGTCTTCTCCCAAAGAACACTGCTTCTTATGAAACGATCTTCGTGGAACTGGTACTACCGGAGACTCCAATCCTTCCGAATTATAATGATATGGTCTCGGAGAAGTCTTCAGCCTTAGATGTTTAGCTCTGTTTTCCTCCATGGGCTTGCGATTCGAGGTCCAAACCGAGTCCAAATCTTCAAGTTCTTTACTTTTAGTGACTTGAGTATCCACCCATTCGTCTAACCAGTACTTTAATCGTCCATTACCTTTGTTTAGTTCTGATTCAGCTGACTTCTGCAAAAAAAAAAAATTTCAAACTCATCAGAACAATGCACTAGGAAAGAAAAAGATTCTTGAAGCCAAAGAGGGTTTACCCTATGAACATATGAGTATTCCTTTATCCGTTCTCTTTTGATTGCGGCTTCTTTCCTGCTTAAAACCATCGCTTCTGCCTCTTCCTTTGTCAAAATGCTATCATCCCATCTTCTTTGACTGTTTATGTCCACCTGCAATTTTTTGAACATTTATGTCAAAACCATGACATGAAAATCCTCAATCGCGATATAGGAGTTTGGCATATACCTTAATAATCTTGTCTTCCAATGTCACCAACTGTTTGGTCTCATCATATTGCCAAGTACCTTCTGCCATTTGGAATCTCATTGCACTAACCTGAGACTGAATATTCACAATTGATTGTAAGCATTTTAGAGTATTCATTGCTTGTCGTCTCACAGCCGATCCGCGGATGATTGCTTGAAGCCTCACTATCCCCTTCAGCGCCCGCAAAGCTTTCCTTGCCTACAAGTTTCTCCAATATCAACTTCATCATCGATGCAATTTTTGTTCATAATAGTTAGCCAAATTCTCAGCTCAGTTTTCTTACAAGAAACTAGAACGACAAATCACTAAAAAAAATAGCCAAGGGAAAGGAGGAGGTTCAGTAGAGTGATGAACTTACCAGGTAGCCCCGAAAGGTAGCTTGGATTTTTGTGGCAGCAAGTTCTTGAACATCCAGGGCTCGTTCATCTGTTTCTCCATCACATATATGGTTAGAATGAAGGGTACCATAGGGTGGCACAGCCTCGGCCGCAACCTGAGCGGCTGCAACACCTGCTTCGGCGGCAGCAGGTGTGGTAATAGCCACAGTTACATGCTCATCCTTTGTCACGTCATTTGGTGGTGCTGTCAATCTCTTGGTCCTTAACCTTCCAAACACCCATTTCCTTTTTTTCTCCTTCTGACAAATAGATAACATCCATTCATAAAGGATAAAGCAAAAAAAAAAAACCTGGGAAACAGCAGTAACTAGCAAAAAAAAAAAAAAAAAAAGGTTACCTTCTCTGTTCTTGCAATTGTCTCAAAGAGAAAAAACTTCTTCACTAGACTGAACCAGCTCTTTTTCTTAGCCATTGTAGATCTTTCACTGCAGTGAAAAAAAAAAAAAGGGTTTCCTTTACAAGTTATTTTCAGTAATTATGAAACTTAATGCAGCTGAAAATGGAGGAAATGTACAAGATGAAGCATAATATAAACAAGACCGCTTGGGAAAGGTGCAGTGAATTCTTACCCATTTCCTAAAATCCCGTGATCCGGAGAGTCAAACAGGAATCACCGCTTCAAAAAAACTTGGATAGGATTGCCGGGGATTTAGATCAACCATTGTTTATTACAACCAAGAAAAGTGGGGGACTTGATCACATAAACTGAAGAAACCCCAAAATATTTCCTTGAGAAACTGAAGCCACAGACACCCAAAAAGTTTGATTAAAATCTAGCCATGTACAAATAAAGATCTGTCCAAGGATTCATAGTTTTTCTTCATGATGAGTTTCATCTGTTCAAAGTTGTGGGCCTTCCAAGCAACCACTGTATGACTAATAAAAATAAAAATAAAGCTAAGCTATACAATATTTCATGGAGGGAAGCTCTCAATGAATTATGAGAAAGTATCACTGTCTGAGCTTCATTCATGGCATGGGGCCTTTCCATCCTTTTCCAACTCCCCACTTTTTCTCAAGTCCTAACAGACATTTGAACATGTCTGTTGGGAAGGAAATTACTTTCTTATCCCTTCACTTATTCCCTTTTCTTAAACATTGGGGTTGAGTTTTGAGATAAGATTACTAACTTGCTATGCTCCGACGATGATAGAATTTAACCTAAAATTTCAATTTAAGTTGGTATATAGATATGTATTTAATATAAATATATTAATATTTTTCAAAAAATTTAAAAAATTATATTTATATTTAAAAATTATTTCTTGAGATTTTAACTCAATAATATGATTTAGTGTATCAGTTTAAATTAAAAAACTTTAAGACTATATCTAAATACTTTGGTTGAAATTATATATGAAAAATCTAACATGTTTTCCTAATTAACACCTTGAGTTTTGCCTTTCTCTTGATAAGAGTAAGGGCATGATGTGATATACTTTCCCTTTGCCCTCAAAGGAAACTTATCCTTCTTTTTAGAAACATATGGACCATTGCCTTAAAGCACAAGTAGTACACTCGGATACTACTATATAAGTTGAAATATATAGGAGGTACATATATTATAGGGACATAATTAAATTAATTCTTTTATTATTAAATTAATTATTTTAATTATTGTATTATTAAAAAGAATTACATAAGTTCATATTGTAACAGAGTTAACATTTATTATATAATCAATTGAGTTTTAGTTCGATTGGCATAGATATTATTGCCAATACAAGAGGATTGAAGTGTATTATCATATCTTTGTTAAGGATTGAGGAGGTGCTATGGGTGATTTTAGGTATTGTCTCAAAATAAAGCAAATAGATCAAAATTATTTAAAAAAAGACATTTATTATATAAAAATATCTTGATTTTTTTTCAATTGTAATTCAATTTCAAATAAAAGATTTCATTTACAAAATCATAAAACTTTAAAAAATATTAAATCTATTACAAATGAATAATATTTTTTAAAATAATAAATATTAACTCTATTCTAATTTGTCCTTATTTTATTCTTTTTAATAGTACAAATTAAATTGATCCATTTAATGGTAGTTGAACTAATTTAATCAAGACCGTATAATAGAAGGATCTCTTAAATACGTTCACCTTATTATATATGCATATATTATAAAAAATGTTACTTCAACATAAATGAATGTCAAATATAAATATATATATCTATATTAAAATATTATTTTCAGATCCGAATATATATAAAATTATATATTTCTAAAAAAAATGAAGAATCTTTTAATTTGAAAAAGTGAAAGTAAACTTCTTCTCTTGACATTTAAATCAAATTCGAATATTAAAAATGACATTATTAGAATAACTTTATTTGAATACGAATACTGCTGTATTCAAACTATTATACCAAATATATATATATATATATATATATAAGACACCAACATATACATATGACATACAAACCAGAATTATTGTGGAAAGTGGCGGGATTATGGATTGTGGGATGAGAGAATTTAGAAGAAAACAGAGCAGCCTTGAGTTGTGGAGGGAATGACAGCTGTGAAAGGGCCCAAATGTTGAAAGAATGAAAGAATCCACCCATCACTTGTAATGGTCTGTAGATCATACTCATAACCTTCTTTTATCAAAATAACAAGAATAATTCTCTTTCCTTTTCAGCCTCTCTCCTCTTCCACTATAAACCATTATTTTATTTCTTCTGTTAAGACTTCAGCTATATAATGGAGTATTTTAAGCTGAACTTGTATATAATTCAACTTAAAAGCATGATCCAGATTTTTGTCAATTATAATCATACACCCAATTACATATATATCTGCAATCAGAGGATGGGGTTAGTACATAAAGTACTAATTATGGTGAGTGCAAAATGCAGATCTAACAAATGTTAACAACATGGCTTTCACATGCTCTTTTATATTACCTAAATTATTGTTATCACTATTCACTAAATCAATACCCACTAGTTTTTGCTACTCACTCTTCATTTCTTTGAGATACTCCTATTTGATATTAATATTTAATGCATATTTAGATATAGGTATTTTTGAGAGACATCGACTCTATTTTTAGGAGAAGTATTTGAAGTGTTTTTTTTTAGCAGTCGATTCGGATTTTGAATAGTGAAGGTTTATACTTGAAGTATTTATGCTCGATTTTAACCTTTAAATTTTGTTTCCTGACTTCGAGAAGAGCCCAAAGGGGCTCATAGAGTTCATCATGAATGTTTAGGTCCACCAAGGAAATGTTTTATAATTTTGGTCTTGGTGGGATTCGAGCTCAAGCTCTTAAAGGGTAAGAACACTACCATATAAGCTAAGATAAAGTATATAAGGCATTGGTTGATAGTTCGATCTCTAATAAGCGTAAATATAATTAATATTTTTAACAATAGTAATATATCTCCCATGAGTTTGTAGGTCATATTTACATTAATTAATATGTTTTCTACAAAAGATAAAATTTCAGAGTAGGACAATATCTTTCATTAAAAATTTGAGACTCAATTTCCCTCAATATATATATAGGCTCTTGAAATACATCATCGAAATACATCATCGAAATACATGAGAAAATGGATTCAAGCCAAAGTGCGAAGGTAGGGAGCAGTCATTATTGACTCCCAAAATTCATTAGGGCTTGGACATCAAGCCCCGTCATGAAAACTTTTGAGAGCCATCTATTTTGTAAGTTAGAAGCTTGCCACCTTTGACCGTGCTTGGACTAGGACGACATAATTTCCACACTTGCTTAAAAAGATTGAAAGTGGGAACCCAAGCATTAGCACATGTTCTTTCAGGCTTTATACTTCATCCATGATGGTTGATCCAAAACAGGCATTTTACTAAGCAACACCATCTAATTGCCTGCATGGAGTAACTCATATCCCTTTCTTTTTTGCAACAGGATAGTGAAGTTGGAAACTGCCACCTTATAACTTTTTAGCTATTGTGCATCAAAAGCATTGATTGAATTGAACAGATTGGTGTGGTTCTATGATTACAAGAACCAACACAAAAGAAACATTTCAGCTTAATCCAATAACTATAGCATCACTGTCGTACTTTTTCTTTCAAACTCTCTCACAGACCATCAAGGAAAAACTTGCACTAACAATCTAGTGTAGAATACAAAGAATATAACTTAACAAAAATGTTCCTCCATAGAACCGATTTAGCTCACAGAACAGTACAGTAAAGATAGAGGTTTGCCTCCTTCAAATAGCCAAAAAAAAAAAAAAAAAAAAAAAAAAAACTTCAATCTTCAATTTTTGTCCCCTTATGTTGTTTGTGTGGAGTGTGTCTCATGTTTTCAGATGAAATAGAGTAAATGTCGGTATGAGGAAGAATTGCCGTCCCGACGACATGACACATGACATCCCGATAAGGCGACATATGACGTCACGACGTGGCGACGTGTTCCCACATAAATCGAGTTTTCTTCAACTGGTTAAATTCTGATTATTTCTCCCATTCAAACTCCAATTACTCAAGGGATATTTTAGTATGATTAACTTAGCCTATTTAAAGGAGTATTGTATCCTTGTTTCGATAAGTTAGTTAAAGATGGAGTACTATAGGGCTTTTTTTGGGGGGGGGGCGACAAGATGTAGTCGTAGATGAATTTTGGTGAAAGTTTTCGCGGTAACTATTGAGAGAATTTTGTATCCCTTTTGAGAGAACTATATGAGAATTAGAGTTTTATTTTTGGGGTTTAGATTTGTACGTTTAGTACAGTTAGGTTTATTTTCTCCACATTATACTATCGTTTGTTTACTTATTTAGTGAAAAGTCGAAGCCTCTTTTGCCCATGGTTTTTATCCTCTTCGGAGGAATTTTTCACGTAAAATTGGTATAGTCGATCTTCTCTATTTTTCTGTTTCATTGTTTATTTGGGTCGATCCCAACATTTGTAATTTAAATTTAAATACTCAAAATTAACTCAACTTAACATTTCAACCATTGACAAAGGACATTTATGGTCTCTCCAAAGTCACAGGATCATTCACAAGCTATACCTATCTATATGGTAGTTTAAATAAGCGTGTGTGAATGTGTGAATTTGAGATTGTTTTGTATGGTTGAAATTCTTCTCCTGAACTAGTTAAGTCCAACTTTTATTCTCATCACAACATGCTTCAAAAAGATTCATGAAAAACATTAAAAAATCAATTAATCCTTCTTTGCACTTAATTCAACTTTTATTGAATACAAATTAATTAAGAAAAAGTCTATACAAATTTAAAAATATATAAAAAAAATAAAAGGCTATATAAATTAAGGGTAACTTTCCAAAAATTAAAAATTAAAAAATTTATTTTTCATCTTATATATAATATTTAAAATCGAAGTCTCTATCAATAAAAGGAAATTATTATACGTGGATGCCAAAACTTTGATACATGGCAACTTCTAATTCTGACATGTGGAATGTAAATCAATTATGTAAAAATAATGAATGCATTTGTAATAAATATAGAGAATAATATCAATTTTAATTATAAAAAAATCAATTATATATAAATTTATATCAAAGTACCTCCATTTATATGGAAAGTGTATCAATTGTGATAATATGATTTCACTTATAAATAACTATATTTTTTCCATATCAATTGTGATAATATCACTATATTTAAAAAATAGGATAAATCTCAAAATTATAAATGAATTTTGATTTAATATGCATAATATATATAAATTTTAATTTTTTGCAGTCATACACATAAAACTTTGATTGTGGCCCAAATACATGCATGAAACTTTAATTTTGATTAAAACATACACATTTAAAGAAATAAATATATCAATTTATTTTTATATTGAAAAATATAATTACTTGTGTATACAATATATAAACATAAATTGATGTTATATCAATAATTGTGTTGATAATTTGTGAGAATTGGATAAAATCAAAATTTAATGTGAAAAATTACACAAAAACAAAGTTCATTTATAAAATTGGACATTAGACCAAAGTTTATGTATGGTTTTAAGATTTTAAAACTATGCAATTTGGTTCTACTTCATGCTCGGGTCAACAAAAGAGTTTTTATAAACTTGATTAAGGCTCAAATTTGATTGTATAATATGAAGTAAATGTGTTTGATATTCATTTGCATGTTTGAATGATATTTATTGTATAATTGGCGGTAGTTGCTCCGGCAACGAATGTGACATCTTGTAGCTTCAATCTGTGTGATCGAGTTAGGTGAGGGGTGTTACAGAAAACTTAGGATAAAAACCAAGTAACACTTTTGTTTTTACAATCAATGCACTCTAAATAAACGTTCCCCACTGAACAGAAATAAGTGCTCTCAGATCAGTTCACTCCCTATATAAGTCTCTTTAATTTATCAAGAACTGAGACTTGTTAATATACTAGATCAATTAGAATAAATATTCCTAATAGAAAAACATGATAAAAAAAACTCTACGAATCTTTTTAATAAGTTTAGGACAAGTCTTGATTATTTAAGATATGCTTTCAAGTTTATCTGATTCGATACAATCTCTTCAAAATAGGGAAGTCAATTTCTTTGATCTGATCTAAATTAACCTTTAGTATATGTTGCTATAAAAGGTTTAGATATCATAGATGCTCTTGCTAATTCCATAATGTTAGCAAATATCAAAACCCAAAAATTTTGTTACCCAAATTGACCAACACTAAGTATGGCAAGTTTATAGTTGAGCAGTGCCAAACACCAATAGGCACTGCTCCTTGGTTCTCCTATAAATTGCCTCAGCAATTACCATAATAGTAAAAAGTTAAAATTTTATATAATTTTAATATTATTCATATACTAGTCGATGCACCATGTTTTGATCGATGTGATCAGAATTAGGTGAAATGAGTCGATATGATTGATACAAATTGAAATTTTTACCAGTGTAAAAAAAGAAGTTGGTTATTCTAATTTATTACTAAAATAGTGCACATCTACTGGTATGACTAGAATTAGTGCGAAACCAGCCACCATGTTGCTAAGGGATTTAAGGTATTGTATTTTTTTAATTTAATTTTTTGTATTTTTTATATGAAGCAATAAAGAAAGAAAATTAAGACCGAACAAAGTAGAGAGAGAAAAGAAATGTACATATTGTGCTTGTGTAGGTCATATTTTGTATTTTTTATAAGTATAATTTTATATAAATATTGATGTAAAACTATTTCATTTTATGTAGTTTTATAAAGGGTCATAAGTAATTATAAATGTTGATAACCATTTGAGTTATAAGTAAAAGTATTATAAAGGTTCTTGTACTATGAGTCTGATTGTGTTTTATTTTTATTTTTTTAAATGGACAAACTAGTCTCTGTACATTAAATTAAAGAGTAACTTGGTCATTTTTATTAAAATTTTTTTCCATTTGTATTGTTAACTGGCATAGTTGACGGAATAATAAAAATAGTGACATATGACGTACCACGTGTATCTCAACTTGATGTATAAGATTAATTTTTAACAGCATAAATAGATAAATTTTTAACATAAATACTAATTTACTCTTTAATCTAATATATTAAAAATAACTTTCTCCTGAATAAAATACAATCTATAACGTTGAACATAGTTTTACCGAAGGGAATATTGAAAGAGAGTATTGGGTGAATCTAGTCTGCCCTTATAGTACTCACCGTATGTTTCTCGAAACCTAAAGAAATGGTCAAAATTGGGCTTTCGAATCCAATATAAGTCCAAAAGAATAATTGGTTTGATAGATTAAATTTCAAAATAATCTTCCTACCTTTGACCAATATTTAGAGCGGCTGAGAATAGGTTGCAGCAGCAATATGAAGGTATTGATATCTTGATGGGTAAAACTAATATCTCCCTCCATCTATGTGTACGACAAATGCAAAGCAACAACACATTGATTACTTCTCCATATCTTCGATCCTCTACCTTTGCAGAAAGTTCAAAGACGTGATTCAATTGAACATATGATAACATAGACAAGTTAAACAAACAAAAGTCAGAGATCAGAAAATTCAAACCTAACTGAATAAATTATTAGCTGCTATTAGCTTAGGACATTACTTCCTCATTCATCGTACGTCCTTGTCTTAAGTCTTAACTAAAACATGTTCAATTTCCGAGTTGTGGTGCTTATCTTGGGATGCCTTTGCTTAACTGGAACTGCAAGAGATCCTAATTATTAATAAAATATAGATTGTAAATTTAATTTTGAAGTTATTAATATCGTAGATTTTATTTAACAAGAGAAGATAGTAGATAATTTACAATAGATCATTTACAATGGTTTTTTAAAGAAAGCAAGTATACAAGAGAGTTTGTATATTGCCAATTTCTATGGAAAATAATTTTTCTAACCCAAGCAAGATGCCTTGTTTAGGCTACAACAATTCCTATTTATAGTGTAAATTCTAAACTCTAATTAATTTACAATTGAAGTCCGCACAGTATCTTGATAAGGATGACTTTATTATCGGCTCGATAGTTGCTTCCACGTAGCCTTCTAAATCTGACAAAATTGATGTAGTTGTGTCTACATTCTTCTTGCAATAATTACTGCTTGCATCATTGCTTGCATCATTAATGACTTCTTACATCATTGCTTGCATCATCTTCTATTTATGGATGGTGATGGATTGTCACATCCAATAATTAAATATCTCCTTTTTTGGATTTGTCTTTATCTTTCTTGGATATTTCTCAGATTCATCTCCTCGATTTCATCAAGGTGTAATGACTCTGGTGAAGAAACTGGTGTATTCCAGCTTTCCCACGTGTCTTTGATCTCCGCTGCTAACGGATAATCATCGATCTCTATATCAGCTATTTTTTGTAATAACTGAAATGCTTCTTCATTTCTTTCTTCCTGGGTTTTTCCAGTGTCGTAGGCCAAAATTCTTCTTCCGTCGGTCTAGAGTTTATAAGTATTTGCTTTAATTAAAAATTGAGCCTTGGCCATTAAATCAATTCCGGCCTGGATTTGATAATGAGAAATTTTTTTATAACAATTGTCAATGGCTTTTGACAATTCTTGTTGATCTTCATCTACTGCTGAGAGGGCTTTTCCCCAAAACATAGTATGAATATCCCATATTTGATATGGCTGATAAAATTTTTCTTTTTTAGCAATACCTATAAGACTATATATTTCTATATGAAAATAATAGACAGAATCGTCTATATTTGTAAAATTTATTAAAATAGATTTTACTATAGCAGGAAAATCTTTTAATAAATGAAAAGAAAGATTTTGGACTGTTATTTCTTTAACAAATCCCCATTCAATACTGGTTATATCAAATGGTTCATGATCAAGCCTAAATTTAATAGTAGGAAATTGTTCTCCTATATCATTGGTAAAAACATAAGCTTGTAAAAAGTATTTTGAAAACGTTTCTGTAAATTGAGCTTGCTGGTTGCAAATAGCTCTATCTATTTTTGAAAATATATCCGGTGGTAGAATTTGTCTACATTTGTTATATAGACATATTCTAAACATTTTATTAATAATAGGACTGTTTGTTTCTTTATTAATAAAATATTGGAATATATCAAAAAGATTGTTTATCTCCTTAATATCCATATATTCGACTAGGATCTCGTCCCAATCTCTGTAAGTAATAAATCATCAGATTTATTTTCTTTAGTTGTTTTTTCAACTAAGAAATTTGAAAATTGTGTAAGAGCTCTTCTAAAGTTTGCTCTTTGATCAGTAATATGGGTTTTTCATATTTTGTTTATAAAATTATAATATTCTAAAAGTAAACCTGGATTATAAAAATCTTTTATTTCAGAAAATTCAGAATTTTTTTGTTTTTTCAACAAATTCTCGGTTTCCTTTATAATTTCAGCATAACTTTTTTGATATACTGAATATGGATCTTGAGACCATTCATAATAACTCACCTGAGTTGGTGATTGTGTTCCAAATGGTTGTCTTACCATTGGATTTGTTACATAATATTCTTGATTAGGATAAAATGGTACTTGTGCAGGAATAAATTCTTGTTTAGGACTCATTGTTTTTCCCTTGTTGGGTTTTTTATGGACAGTTGTCCATTCTCCAACTATTTCTAGAGGTTTTTTACCTCTATCCATAAGGCCTGCTAAGAAATCAGCAATCATTAGTAAAAATAAATTTAGGATTTTCTACTAATGGTATTTCTATAGAAGTGTTTTCTATAAATAACCTGACCGATTTTTTATTAATAGTAAATGGTAAATATTGATTTATAAAATTATTTCCTAATAAAATATCTCCGTTCATATCAGGAAAACATAATATTTTTGGAATTATAAATCTAACATTATTTATGTACATTGGTATTTTTTTTGCTTTATAATAAATAGTAGTTTTATTACCATTTATTCCATTAATATTTATTGTCTTTTTTACAGGTTTCCAATATTCTTTAGGAATGGCATTCTTTTTACAACTACTGGTTGTAGCACCTGTATCTAATAAAGCATGTGAAGAATATTTTTTATAATCTTTACCATGTAATGTAATTTCAATATATGTATTGAAATTTGTAATATCTTCTATTGAATAATGTATATCTTCCATTCTAGTGTTTCTAGAATTTCTACTAGGTGTAGTAGGGAAAATAGGGATATGAACTGTTTTCATAACTATTGGTGTAGAAGTACTTATATTATCTTCATCTTTCTCTGGTTGAGAACTAGAAGGTAATACTAAACTATCATCTGTATTGGTTATCAGATTATTCTTAAAATATAAATTATCTCCAGATGACATATATTCTATAGTACTTACTGGTTTAGAAGTACTAGCATTATTAGTCTTTTCTATCATCCAGTCTTTTGGAATTGATAGATCTTTTAAATGTAATAATTTTAGTTGAATTTCTGTAGTAAACTTATTGGGCTCAAAAAGTTAAATTATTTTATTATTTATTTCTTTTATTTCTATACATTTGTATTAGTGTATTCATTAATAGAAGTCCAAACTTATTGCTAAATCTTCGCTAAATCACTAATATCAGAATTTTTTGTCTGAATTCTAAGACATAGACACTCTTCTATTAGAGGGTCTGTTATGGATATAAAGTAATTTGGTTTAACTTTAAATCTTATAACTCCTGTATGTAAATTAGACTGAATTCCTCCAATAAGTGTTTTTATTAGATTTTCAAATCTTTTATCTAATAATACTGCTAAAATAGGAACATCATGACCTGTTCTGAATAAAGCTCTAATTGTTATCATAATGACTCCTAAATGTATATATCTAACTTGAGGATATTTTTTTTCTAATACGTTTTATTTTTTCTTTAGTAAATAATGAGATTTCTATTAATCCTCCTCTAGTATCTTTAGAGACTGTGTTTCCGCTAATTTTTTCTATGTGTCTTTGTGACCAAATTTTAAACTTAGATATTTTATATATTTCTTCTTTAGAAATATAATTTTTTTAATCTTTTATATCATCAAAAAAATCTATTTTTTCTCCAATTAAATTTCCTAATTTAATATTCTATTGTTCAAAATTAGGAATTTCTTCTGACTTATTTTTAGAACTACTTCCTAACGTAAAGATATATTCATCTGATAATCTTGTATCCCCAAATGGGAATGTTACCTTTGGCTTCTTCAGACAAGAGTACCGTCAGACTTGGAATGACGAAAGCTTTGGATATTATTTGGCTATGTGGTACTCCCAAGGCACGTTATACAACTATTCGATTTGGTTAGCTAACCGAGATGATCCCATCGCAGACGATTCGGGAGTTCTTGTCCTAGATGATACTGGACTGAAAATTACACGCATCGGTGGGAATCCTATCCAACTTTTCTCACTTCAATCTACCTCTATCACCATCAACACTTCCGATATGAAGGCGGTCTTACAAGATTCGGAGAATCTTGTTTTGCAAGGTACAAATGAGGAAAATGGGGAAAACGTAGTATTGTGGCAAAGCTTTGATTATCCAACTGATAGTTTTCTACCTGGGATGAAATTGGGGGTCAGCAATGGGAGAAGCTTCTCACTTACATCTTGGTTGACTGGTTCAATCCCCGCGTCTGGATCGTTTACAATGGAATGGGATCCTGCACGAAATCGATTAGTAGTTCGGCTTAGAGAGAGGATTTTGTGGACAAGTCGTGAAAATTTTGAAAATTTTGGCTCCTTGGATCCACTCAACATGAATTATGATTTCACCAATGTTTCTAATCCAAATGAGAAATACGTTTATTATACTCTTGTAATTAGTCAATATACTCTGGAAGAGCGAAGGAAAAACGGTAGGTTAGTGTTGCAGGACAATGGGGATTTACGACTTGGAGAAATCTGGGCAATCAGTTTACAACACTGTGATAGTAATAGCACAGAGGATGGTTGCGAGAGATGGGAAGGACCAAAGTGCCGAAAGAAAGGTGATAAGTATGAATTAAGAACCATACGACCTACACATAAAGATTCTTTAAACGACACATTATATGGAAACACCAATCTTTCCTTGAACGATTGTAAGGACATATGTTGGAAAGACTGCAAATGTTTGGGAGTTGAAGCGGAGAAGGACCTTGGTTGTCGATTTCTTTTAGGGCATTATGAAGAAGGTGTGTTGGATGGACTTTCATTTCAACTTATAATTCGCAACCGTCCAAGTAAGTTTAATATCGCTCGCTCATGTTCTAATCTTTGAACTTGTATTGATTCGGTAGTATAGTGTAAAGACAATCAAATTCATGAATACCTCTCTTGTTGTGTACATTGATTGCAGAGTCGAAAACTTGGATATGGATTTTAATCTCTATAGCAATGGCTCTAATGAACATAGTACTGCTTTCCACTCTGTTTTATTTGAGAAGGCGAAGGCAAATTAGAAAGGAAGGTACTAAAATGGAGGGGAATCTCAAATTCTCAATCAATTGATGTTTCAGTAGTATTCTTTTTTTTTTTTTAATGTATAATTCAACTTTGCTTTGAACAGAAGAGTACCTACTTGACTTAATGACTTCAGAAGATGCAAATGACGTATCAGAGCTTCAAACTGGAAACAATGGTCGTAATCTAAACATATATACAGCAGCCTTAATCATGTCTGCTACAAATGGCTTCTCACCAGATAGTTTGCTTGGAAAAGGTGGCTTTGGACCCGTTTTCAAGGTGTTTGCCAATCCCCCCATAAGTGAATTAGCGATAATGATTTCGTCAATCTGCCTCTAACACTTGAAAACTTGTTAAATCATTAGGGAACATTGGGTTATGGACAAGAAGTTGCAATAAAGAGATTATCAAGCGGATCAAGCCAAGGGCTAGTGGAGTTCAAAAATGAGCTTATACTTATAGCCAAACTGCAACACACAAACCTTGTGCGGCTCTTAGGCTTTTGCGTTCAAGGAGATGATAAAATGCTGGTCTATGAGTACATGCCTAATAAAAGCTTGGACACTTTTATCTTTGGTCGGTACCAACTCTTTAGCTAATTCAACTGTAGATGCCAATTTCTATGTTTACATTGTCATTTTTTTTTTTTCCTTTCTAACAGATGACTCCAAAAGGAAGCTATTAAATTGGGATAAGCGTTTTAGCATTATTGAAGGGATAGCTCAAGGGCTACTTTATCTTCATAAATACTCTAGATTGAGAATCATTCACAGAGATTTGAAGTTGAGTAACATATTGCTTGACGAAAACATGAACCCCAAGATATCAGATTTTGGGTTGGCCAGGATATACAAAACCAATGAAGCTGGATCAAATACGAATCGGATTGTCGGCACATAGTAAGTACACACTTCCTGTTTCCATGTCTCGTCCAACGAAAGAATATGATTATTAACTGTACTGTTGATGAATCAATGCAGTGGTTACATGTCTCCAGAATATGCAATGGAAGGCATATTCTCTGAAAAATCTGATGTATACAGTTTCGGAGTTATGGTTTTGGAAGTTGTCAGTGGTCGGAAAAATAACAGCCATTTTGAGTTTGATCGTCGACTTAACCTGGTTGGATACGTAAGTTCAAATCATATTCTTGCAGTAGTTAGCGTAGACTAAACTTTACCGATATAGAGCAAACACCATATTTTTTTAACACCATGATTGATGTCTGCAGGCATGGGAACTATGGAAACATGGTGGAGCATTAGAATTAATGGATCCAGCTTTAAGTGATTCATGTTTTAAACAATACCAAGTTTTAAGATGCATTACATTGGGTCTGCTATGCGTGGAAGATAATCCGTTAGATAGGCCAACAATGTCTGATGTTATCTCTGTGCTAAATGGAGAGATGCAATTGGCATTGCCAAAACAGCCTGCATTTTCCACTGGAAGAAGGATTGTAGAAACAAATGTAGAGAACAAAGAGGTGGAAATTTACTCATTGAACGGCCTAACCATGTCTACCATGGATGCAAGATGACCAAAAGACTTAATACTCTTCTTTTTTATGTTTGCTGATCATGTTTAAAGTATTATTTAAGGGCGGTAAACGCTAAGATTATATTCTTTTTATATTACACCTAGTAAAAATTAAAGTAGTTTTATGTATTTTTATAACTATTTATATCATTAGTTTTTAACAATGCAGTTTTTATATTTTATGATCTATTTATATAGACCATACATGTAAAATTTAATGTAAATTAAAAAATTTTAATTATTTATTTTATGTAAAAAATTTAACTATGTAAATTAAAAAAAAATACATATAATGTAATTAGGGGTGAGCAAAATCTGATTTGATTTCAAAAAACTCGATAAAATTTAAAATTTTGAATCAAATAATTCGAGTTATTTGAGTTAATCAAGTTATTTGGATAACTCAAATAAAAAATTAAGTTTTCCGGTTTAAATCAAATATGAATTATACAATTTGAGTTATCCGAACATCCGAATAAGAAAAGATAAAATTACGTTGTTTTAATAAATATTTACTTTTTCTAAAGTTAAAATCAAAACCATTACATTAATGTTGTTTTGATAAATGTTTACTCTTTAAGTTAAAAGACAAACTCATTATATTATTTTTGTAGTTAAATAATCTTGTACTTCGTCTACTGGTTAAATAATCGGTTCATGTAAATGCAACATTGAGTATAAATAATAGGATTCGTTAACTCGACTCGAAATTTTTTGATTTGATTCGATTCGAAAAAAATTCAAATTAAATTCAATTGCTAAAATATAATTCATCCACTTGAGTAACTCAAAATATTTTTAGTCATTCGACTCGAATCAATAGAATTCTCACCTAAATCTGATAAACAATTTTTTTTTAACCCCTCCCATTTCACCTCAGGCGAAAGGTGGGATATTTTTAAACCTAGAAGTCGTAGACCTTCATAAAACACTAGCAGTATTGCCATCCGCAATCACAAGCAGTCCCCTTCTCCCTCTGCCATTAGAAAATAAAAAATAAAAACCTAATCCTAGAAATCCAAGAAAACCAGAGCCCGAACAAGTAAAGGATTAAGAAGATATCGTGGGAGTGGGATATTGAGTCCGTCGATGCTTAGTTTTGGTGAAGTAGAAGAGGATCAAAGAGGGGGTTCTTCCAAGAAACGCTCTCTCTGTATCTCCCCTTCGAAGTTGCTTCCTTTTTCATGTCTTCTTCAATCACACCCTCTTTATTTTTTGCTCATTCAGGGTCTTCTCAAGCCCTAGGCTTTCATCTTTGCACTATGCCTTTTCTGTGCTCTCAATCTTCTCCTTTGTATAAAACATGACTGATTCGAAGGTTTGTCCCCTTCCACTTTGCTGCCCTGTATGATTTCAAATTTTTCGTGTTTCTTTTACATCTGGATTTCTGTTAAATGTACACAACATGCCCTCTTTCTTTGTTAGACTTGATGTTTTTTATTGGATTGATGATTGTAAGCTGAGTTTGTGCAAATGAAAAATATGATTTGGTTGAAATTCGATTATTATGGATGATGAAAAAGAGATTTTGTCTTTTCCCTTTTCTAAGACAAGCCTTTATTTGTTTTAGGAATGCTGCCTAGGTCTCTAATCAGAATTGTGGAACCATTGTTTTCCCTGATTTTGAACAGGTATTCGTTTTTGGGTTCTTCACTGAAGATGAAACCAGGTCATTGCTGTCAAAGCAGTCATCTGGGATATCTTTGTTATACGGGGTGTAGATGGCTTAAGCAATCCTTGTCAGTAGCCGGACTGCTGGAGCCAGCAAGTTAACGACATCAAAAAGCCAAAAGCATCCAAAATGCCACCCAAGTCCGTCCCACTCCCGGCCAAACCCTCCAAACCCTACTTTTTCTATGGCCACCGGAAGCCCTCCCAAAACCGCCCGGTTGTTTATGGTGGCCTCTTTTCCAACCGCCAAGTCCTCAAACCTCCCCAATCTCCTCTACCGCCTTCACCACCCTTTGATCTCCGTAAATGGGATCCACATCACCTCTCTCAGAACCCATTGCCACCACCCATTCCCACACCACACCAACACCCAAAGCTATCACCAATAGCCCGGTTCATCATTGATGCCTTTCGCAAGAGCCAGTACACTTGGGGACCAAATGTTGTCTTTGAACTCAATAAGCTCCGTCGTGTTACTGCATCACTTGTAGCGGAAGTGCTCAAAGTCCAAGATGATCCCATTCTGGCTTCCAAGTTCTTTCATTGGGCTGGTAAGCAGAAAGGGTTTAAGCATAATTTCGCTTCTTATAATGCATTAGCTTATTGCCTTAATAGAAATGGTCGTTTTCGAGTGGCTGATCAGTTGCCAGAACTAATGGATTCCCAAGGGAAGGCTCCTACTGAAAAACAGTTTGAAATTTTAATACGCATGCATGCTGATAAGAATAGAGGACAAAGGGTTTATTATGTGTATCAGAAAATGAAGAATTTTGGAATAAAGCCGCGTGTGTTTTTGTATAATCGAATAATGGATGCGTTAGTCAAAACAGGTTATTTAGATTTAGCATTGTCTGTGTATGAGGATTTTAGAGGTGATGGTTTGGTGGAGGAAAGCATTACATTCATGATTTTGATCAAGGGTTTATGTAAGGCAGGGAAGGTAGATGAAATGCTAGAGGTTTTGGGGAGGATGAGGGAGATGTTCTGTAAGCCGGATGTTTTTGCCTATACAGCTATGATTAAGATCTTGGTTTCTAAAGGGAACTTGGACGGATGCTTGCGTGTTTGGGAAGAGATGCAGAGAGATGGGGTGGAACCGGATGTAATGGCTTATGTGACATTAGTTGCAGGGTTGTGTAAGGGAGGAAGGGTGCAGAGAGGGTATGAGTTGTTCAAGGAGATGAAAAAGAAAGGGATATTGATTGAGAGGGTAACGTATGGTGTTTTAATAGAAGGGTTCGTGAAGGATGGGAAGGTGGGATCTGCTTGTGGTTTGTTGAAGGATTTGATAGATTCTGGATACAGGGCTGATTTAGGGATATATAATTCTCTTATTGAGGGCATGTGTGATGTGAAGCTGATTGATAGAGCATACAAGCTTTTTCAGGTAACAGTTCAAGAGGGTTTAGAGCCAGGATTTGCAACTGTGAAGCCCATGCTGCTGTCGTTTGCAGAGATGAGACGGATGCCTGACTTTTGCAAGTTGCTAGAGCAGATGCAGAAGTTAGGATTTTCTGTTAATGATGATCTTTCTAAGTTCTTCTCGTTTGTGGTCGAGAAGGGGGAAAGAACAATAATGGCTGTACGAGTGTTCAATGAATTAAAAGTGAAAGGTTACGGTAGTGTTCTGATTTACAATATTCTAATGGGGGCTCTCCACAAGACTGGGAAGGTGAAACAAGCATTATCACTCTTTCAAGAAATGAAGGATTTGAATTTTGAGCCCGACTCGTCTACATATAGTAATGCGATTATATGTTATGTTGAAGATGAGAATATCAAGGATGCTTGCATCTGCCATAACAAAATCATAGAGATGTCATGTGTTCCTTCCTTTGATGCTTACTATTCTCTTACTAATGGTCTCTGCAAAACTGGTGAGATAGATGCAGCTATGATGCTTGTTCGTGATTGCTTAGGTAATGTTACAAATGGACCCATGGAATTTAAATACGCACTTACTGTTCTTCATGCCTGTAAATCAGGTGCTGAGAAAGTGATGGAAGTGTTGAATGAAATGATGCAAGAAGGTTTGCCTCCAGATAACATTATATGCTCTGCAATTATATCTGGCATGTGTAAGTACAGGACCATAGAAGAGGCAAGGAAGGTATTTGCTAATTTAAGGACACGCAAACTTCTAACTGAAGCTAATGTAATTATATATGATGAACTATTGATCGAATATATGGAGAAGAAAGCAGCGGACCTTGTGCTCTCGGGACTCAAGTTCTTTGGCCTGGAATCTAAATTAAAAGCAAAGGGTTCCACCCTGCTATCTAGATAAAGAATCGAAGGCCAGTACATATTATCAGCAGAGTCTAAACACCATTTTCCTGATTATCTAAACACCAGAGTCTGCAGGAAAGGTTCCCTCTTGCGCCATTGAGGTTAACAGGTTATCAGCAGGGGTCTGGCTGCATCTATCAGCTCAGCTTACTTGTTTTTGCTTCTCTCTGCTGCTAGGTCCAAATATGCACAGTGCAGTGTCTGTATGGTCTTTAAATCAAACAATGATGTTGTTGCAGTTCACTGTTTCTCAAATTTGGTGTCAATATCATCAGTTTTGGTTCTTAATACCTCGAAGTTAAAACTCATGTAAGCATGGAATACACCCTTTTGTTTGTTGTACTCATAAACCAAACTCTTCGAGGTGTCTCAAAGTAAATGAATGCAGAGATTATTATATTTATATGCATCTTTTGTGCTTGCAGGGTTATGAAATGATTGGTCTTGATCCCATTATCACCCGATTGCCTATTCCCAAATGTGGAATATGTTTAAGATTATTTCTCAATTGGACAAAATTTTGAACTCTACAAATGATCTTGATTTAGCTATTATTTTATTTATTTTTAGTTTTAAATATTTCTTAATGGGTAGCAAAATCTGTGATAATGAAATGTAAAAAAAAAATACGGTAGCAGATGTCTATTAATAAATAAGATTTTTGTCGAAATGGTAAGACAAACATGACAAAAATTATATCGATTTAAGTTTAAATCTTCTTAAAGTGTATTTTTCTATTTTTAATGTAAAAAAAAATCCAAATAATATAATTTATTTTATAAAATAATTATTTAATTAAATTGATGTTAATTAAACAATAATATTTTAGCAAATACCCAATCTATATATATAAAATATATAATTTTTCATAAAATGTCAAAATTACTAATCCAATTACTTAAGTAGTAATTTTATTTTAGTAAATTCCCTTGAGGGCGAAAGGTGGGATATTTTTAAACCTAGAAGTCGTAGACCTTCCAAAACACTAACAGCACCGCCATCCGCAATTACAAGCAGTCCCCTTCTCCCTCTACCATTAAAATAAAATAAAATAAAATAAAATAAAATAAAATAAAAACCTAACCCTAGAAATCCAAAACAACAAGAGTTTCAGCAAGTAAAGGATTAAGAAGATATCGTGGGAGTGGGATACTGATGCCGTCGATGCTTAGTTTTGGGGAGTAGAAGAGGATCAGAGAGGGGGTGCTTCCAATAAATGCTCTCTCTGTATCTCCCCTTCGAAGTTGCTTCCTTTTTCATGTCTTCTTCAATCACACCCTCTTTATTCTTTGCTCATTCAGGGTCTTCTCAAGCCCTAGGCTTTCATCTTTGCTCTATACCTTTCCTTTACTCTCAATCTTCTCCTCTGTATAAAACATGACTGATTCTAAGGTTTGTCCCCTTCCCTTCGCTGCCTTGTATGATTTCAATTTTTTCGTGTTTCTTTTACATCTGGATTTTTGTTAAATGTGCATAATATTAAATTTCAGGATTGGGTTTAGCCCTCTTTTTTTGTTAGAATTGATGTTTTTTTATTGGATTGATGATTGTTAGCTGAGGTTGTGTACATGAAAAATACGATTTGGTTGAAATTGGATTATTATGAATGATGAATAAGAGGTTTTGTCTTTTCCCTTTTCTAAGCAAGCCTTTATTTTTTTTAGTAATGCTGCTTGGGTCTCTAATCAGAACTGTGGAACCATTGTTTTCCCTGATTTTGAACAGGTATTCGTTTTTGGGTCCTTCACTGAAGATGAAACCAGGTCATTGCTGTCAAAGCAGTCATCTGGGAATTCTGAAAAGCCTGTAGCAACTAAGGAATTGCAATTTGGTTCTTTCAATGTTGCAGCTGGAGGATCTTTGGGCAGTGCCAATGGTAATTTAAGCAACAAGCCAAGTTCCACAAATGGGCCAATTGAATTTTTATCCGCAACTTCTCGAATAGAAGATGGAAAAAGTAGAAAAACAACAACAGATCATTCCTTGAACACGCTTCAAACTCCAAAAGAAGCTGGAAGTGCAAATAGTTCCAGCAGTAGTTGTAGCCTCAGTAATGGTGTAAAACAGCTGGATGCAAAAGGCATTGATGTAACTTCAGTTCACTTATCCATAAATGAACTGAATCCCTTGAGTGATTGTCAGAGTTCAAAATTTCATGCCCTTGAGAGCGAAATTATAGAGAATAGAGATCAGAATGGGACGGTTGATACTTCATTAGGAGGCTCTGTTCGAGGAGACATTGCAAAAGAAGAGAAGGATCCAATTAAAGTTGTTAAAAACTTAGTACCACGAGGCTTGATTAACTCTGGAAATTTATGTTTTCTGAATGCCACTTTACAGGCTCTATTGTCATGTTCTCCTTTTGTCCAGCTCTTGCAGCAACTTAAACTTCGTAATATACCCAAGGTTTGTTGTATGTTTATGTTGTTTACTTAGTTATGTACTAATAAATCATCTTCTCAAGGTGAGTAAATATGAACCTGTGAAGAGATTTATACTAACTGTCACTTTTATTTGACTTTGATTTGATAGGTTGGCTATCCGATATTAACATCGTTTGCAGAGTTTGTATCTGACTTCGATGTGCCATCCAGTGATTCTAAATTGAAGAAAAAGGATACAGCAGTTCTTGAGATTGGAAGACCTTTCAGCCCTGTCATGTTTGAATCTGTACTTAAAAGTTTTACTCCTGATGTGCCAAATAGCATATCTGGTAGGCCAAGGTTTGTATGCTTTCTACATCAGTTTTATTTCAATATTTATACTTTTTACCAGTCCCAAGCAATGTTCATTGCATAGACCATTTCTATGAAAATAACAGAACATGGCCAGCTGATATTGAAACATCACCATCCATGATCAAAATCAAACATTATATATGCTTGTCCTGGCCCTCTTGATTTCTTTTTAACACTTTCTGAAATGCTGAAATTTTTTGAGAGCTTAATTATCTTACCTAGGAATCCCTTTCTCCTTGCATTTGGTGTCAGTTGTATAGTAATTTAGTGCGAACTTGCTCCAGCTACCTCATCAGCATTTTATTGAAAGAAATATGATGATTGGTTTTAACTTTGAAATGTTTGTATATGCTTGAAATCAGAATGATAAACAGATATAACTATGTACAATATTCACATGTAATGACATTCTGATGATTTTTTTATTTATCATCGTTTTCAGGCAGGAAGATGCTCAGGAGTTTTTAAGTTTTATCATGGATCAAATGCATGATGAATTGGTTAAGCTTCAAGGGCAGTCCGGTAGCTCAAATGGGGTCAGATCATCACTAGTTTCGTATGCAGAAGATGATGAATGGGAGACAGTTGGACCAAAAAACAAATCTGCAGTCACTAGAACTCAAAGCTTCCTTCCTTCAGAGTTGAGTGATATTTTTGGAGGACAGTTAAGAAGTGTGGTGAAGGCAATAGGTAAGCACATTCGCTATGGCTGCAAAGTATATTGGATGATGTGAAAAATAGCCAATTGATGGGGTTGTTTGTATGAATACATATTTTTATGTGGTTGGCCAACCATTTTTTTTTTCCTTCCTTTTTTACTTTACAACTGAAGCCACCAATAACATGCTCAAAACAAGCTAAAACACTGGACGTAGAGAATTCAACTGGATAATACCAGCAATTTATGCTTGTAAATTTTGATCTGTAAACCAAGTGGAAATGTTGATACTTACTCTGAATTGGTTGTCTTCACATGTCATATTCAGATGTTAGTTTGTGTTTATTGGGTGGATTTTGAACCCTGATATCTGACCATAGTACCATTTATTAACATTATAATCATTTCTTTTTCATAATTTGCTTTTTGTGGCAGGAAACAAAGCTTCTGCTACTGTTCAACCATTTCTATTGCTGCACCTTGATATCCATCCTGAAGCTGTTCATACTATTGAGGATGCACTTCACTTGTTCTCGGCACCAGAGTTTCTTGAGGGTTATCGTGCATTGACTGCTGGGAAGGTATTTATTTCTTTTGATTGTTTCCTTTTGGCTATTGGCCACTATATCTACCTTTATAGGTCTTATACTTTGGGTGTGTGTGTGTTTGTATTGTATGTCTCAGCTTTTCGTTAATGTTTAGATGTTATTAGTGATAAGCTGGATGTTCTTATGCTTTTATGGCTGTTAGTGTCAGGCTGGTGTTGTCACTGCCAAAAAATCTGTCAAGATACAGACACTTTCAAAGATAATGATTTTGCACCTGATGCGTTTTAGCTATGGTAGCCAGGGGAGTACCAAGCTGCATAAGCCTGTACACTTCCCTCTTGAGCTGGTATTGGGTCGGGAACTACTTGTTTCCTCATCCACCGAGGTATAACTTCTCTTCATAAGCTTGTTTAAATACAGTTGTATTGGATTATCTTGTATTTGCGAGTTTATATTGTGAATTATTAAGCAGCTTTTAGTCAATGTTGCTTAGCTAACTTGCTCTTTTTAGTCCACGAATGTATTTGGTCCGCGATGCTGTATTTGTGTTCTACATTTTTGTGTCCTAACTTGTTGGCAAGTTAATGCTACATATTCAATGTTCATTTTTGTACTTCATTTGTAGGGCCGAAAATATGAACTTGTTGCTACAATAACACATCATGGAAGAGAGCCCTCCAAGGGGCATTATACAGCTGATGCTCGATACCCCAACGGCCAATGGCTGCGTTTTGATGATGCCTCTGTCACAGCCATTGGGACAAGCAAGGTGTTACATGACCAAGCATATGTTCTTTTCTACGAACAAACATAGAAGTCGTCGCAATTTTACTCCTTGTTCGCATGATATTCATCCGAGTAGTGTGGCGCCTGTTTGCTAATATCATCATTACAGAATTGGCTCCTTGATTTTTCCTTCCCTTGTAACAGTTAGTCACGCTTTACCTTCAAATGGATAATTTAACTGCAGCCCATATATATATACATATATATAGGTTTATGTATTGATAATCAAACTGTGAGAAAGTACTTAAAATTTTTCTAATGTTCTTGAACTAGTTGTGATTATTATTTTTTGTTTTAGTTTTATTATTACTGTTATTATTACTATCATTATAAGACAACTGCCCTTTTAGGTGTATAGAATAAATATGCATGTATACAATAAATAGGACATACACTATTATATTCTTATGTATACATGTATATAACAAGGCCCTCTATTATAATTTCATTGTTGATAACCTTTATTGTTGTCATTGGGGGAGTGATAATATAGCCAAGGTTTTGTATAATAATAAATTTAGACGAGAATAATTAGGTTTTATTTATTTAATAATTTCCAATAATAAATTAGCAGAATAAATTCTCAAATACTAGGTTTAAGGTTTATATATGCTTGTATTTCTTCCCTAATTTCTTTGTTTAACTAAGGAGAGCTGCGTACAAAAGTTGATTCCAAGTATCGGTAAGGCCAGCAACACACCAATGGGTGCAATCCATCCCCTTGAAGGCATTGTAAGAGCTAGGGTGTGCGTCTTTTCTTAGCTGAGACAAAGCTGTAATATCCAACAAATGAACAGGTTTCTTGATCTTACTTATCACATCTTTAACCACATATGCTGCCTCAGGCAACCCAACTGGATAAGCTGATGATCCATTGAATGGTTCCATCTCCTTGAAGCAATTTCTCACCCCTGGCTCATTCCATTCCGTGCCACTGAAACATTGTTTCATATGAAAATAGAGTCAGTGAACAGATTATTACATGGTTTAGCTGATACAGTTTTCAAAGCAAAAGCTGGTCTCTCACTTGTAGTGTGATGGAGAGATTCCTTGAAATATAACTTTAGTTCTGTTAGTATCCACATCTGAATCAACCCATTTGGCCCATGTTGTTAAAGCTGTACGAAATGCAGTCATACGATCAATATCTTTCGTAATCCTCCCTTCATCATTCACATAATTCCACCTGCAGTTCAACAACAACACATGCCATTATATTTATGTTTAGCTCATTAATCAATGTAATGTAGAGCTTATTGTATTACTGTTGCTTTAATCCTCTGCGGTACCACCATAGCCAAGTGTTGAAAACTAAAACATCATTGTTCTTCCATTGATCGCCATTCCTCATTGAATTCAACTTCAAAACTCTGCCAATTCTTTCCTCATCAACATCCACCAAATACAGTGAATGAAATAGCATCACGGATATCTTGTAATCCTAACAAATTAACCAACCCCGTGAAAACCTTTTTCTAATCACAGTTCCTTTACATACATCTCGTGAACTGAATTCATGTTTTAACTTTTTTTATTACAGATACCTGGAATGTGACTGCCGAAATGGTGCTGTTATTCAACTCCTGTTTGATTATTCTGGAATTTGGCACTGCAGCATGAAGCATGCATATCAATGATTGCCATATGTTGAGACTTAGAGAATCCCCAATGAACATGATCTTCTTTCCTTTGAATCTCTTCAGAAAAAACTCTCCATTAAACCTGTCATTCATTAGATGTTGGAATCCAAACAGGGACACAAATATATAGAATTAATTAAAAACAAATAAAATGTCAGAAACAACATAAAATGTTTTTGTAACATCTTCCTGTCCCCCCCTCCATGCATGTTCCCCTCATGTGTATTACTATTAACTATTAGCAAAATATTTCTTTGCCATGATTAGACAAAAGTTGTTGACTTTTTCTCTGCTTTCATATGTACTTTATTCTAATTGTCTTTTCAATCATTTCCAGCACTATCTGACCTTTCATATCTTACAACTCATAGCAGGCTGTATTTTTTGGAGGGTTAATTTCTCCTCCAAAATACTAAACATTCAATTTGATTTATTTGATTTTAGTGAAATTAATGCAGAAATTAAAGAGCACAGTAAAGAACAAAATGAATATGCAGCTTATTCTTCAAAACTGTAGTTGACAACATTAATAACAATAACAAAAGAGAATCTGCAAATGACAAATATAGACCGATATTTCATGAAAAAAAGTTAATGTATAGATAGGAAGCAAAGTACCTTGGTAAGTGACAGTTGGTTGGCTGCCATCTATATTTAAGGTAGAGGTGATCGGGGCGGCCATACTTGAGGCAATCGAATTCTTTGCGGATGAAGGGACAGTCTGTTGAGTTGTAGAGAGGATAGGAGTTATCGTACACCCACTTACCTTGGTACATATTACAATCCATCTCTTGTTTTCTCCTCTCAAAGCTGCTTTTTTTTCTCTGAAAACTATTGCCATTTGCATTTGCATTGGCTAAACAAATACATGAAAAGATGACAAAGCTGATAGCTTGAATAGATCCCATTAGAGACTGTGAATGGATGATGGGAGAAAAGAGAAGAATGTGGCTCAAGTTTCATAGAATAAAAAGGAGACAATGCTAGTGGGGTGCTATTTATACCCCTCCCCCCCCCCCCCCTTCAAAAAAAAAAAAAAAAAAAAAAAAAGGTAGAGCTTTTTATAACACTGTGCATGGGACTTGGGAGAGGGTAATCAATTAGCTAAATGAGCTACTTTTCACATGCAACAAATGAAAAACAACTCACTTAGTCAACACATTCTCTCTTTTAAAACAGTATGTTTGTCTCTAGAGTTACCAGAGAACCAACCATAATTCTTTTTTCCTCGGCTTAATATTATTAAAAAAAAAATAGAAGTTACAATTTTAAAATAGATTTCAGATCTTAGCATTGCATAAAATCATATATGTAATCTTCTCAATAATATGCTAACAAGGAACATTGAAATTAACTGGGACCTAACATGCTATGACATTCATCAGTTTTGAGTTACTTAGATCTTCAAACACAGCTAATACATCCAAATACGAAAATTATGTATGTTGCCATATTAACACTAATCAACCATCTCCATTTTCACCTTGTGCAACATCATCAGTAGCAATAAATTAATCATATCCTATTCACTCCAAGTCATTCAAATCTCATCCCCATCCAAAATTGCATCAATAAATCTCTAACCCAAAAACACATAACATGACTTCACTCCATTACTGATATAAATGTTATCCCACTTGTTAGTATTTTCACAATATATACCTTACTTTACCATACTAGTTTTTTTATCTCGTGCAATGCAAGGGTTTAATCATATATATCACTTAAAATGTATGTATAATGACTTATTTGATCATCAAACTTTACAATAAAAAATTATTTTAGTCTTGTATTTAATTTTTCGCTTTTTTTAGTCATTAAACTTATATTATTTGTCAATTAACCACAAAAATAAATAGAAAAATTCACGTTTGTAACCTGGGCATCCACGTGGATGTCACATTAACAATTAATTAATTTTAAAAAATAAAAATATTTTTTTTATACTTTTGAAATTTAAAATATTTTTATGATTTTTTTTAAAATTTTTAAAATTTTAAAAAGATAATTAATTGCTAACGTGACCACATGACAATCCACGTATATGTTACGTCAACAAAGTTAACATACGTTAACTTTTTCATTAATTTTGGAGTGATTTGACAAACATCGTAAGTTTAAGGGCTAAAAGAGACTAAGATATCAATAGAGGGCTAAAATGACTTTTTTTTCTTTTATAAAATTAAAAGGTCAAATAAATCATTATACCTAAAATGTAGTATATAATATTTGAGATAAAAACAAAACAAAATAAATGATTGATTTGTAGAACCATTTGTACCATGATAAATATAAGTTAAGAGTAAAAAAAATTCACATTTAAAATAAACTTAAAGTAATATTTATTATTTCTAATAGTATATTAAAATTTAGATCATGATGATATATTATTTAAAAAATTTAAAGAGAAACAAAAGCTCATTATTTAAAAATATTATATGAAAGTTTAATGTAAATTTAAAATTAATAAACTCATGATAGTAAAATTTTTAAATGAGTATTAATATATACTAATGTTGTTAATACTTATGGATTATAAAATGTTTTATAATAATACTTAATTTATTTTCACATGATTGTAAATGTATAATATATATTTTTTAATTATTTTAAATTAAGAATATAGTTTCTAATATCTATTACATTAATTTTAATTTAATTTACATGTGATAGCTGAAAATAAATATTGCTTTTTCAAAAATATATATGCTAATTCCATTAAAGTAAGATTTTATAAATTAAAAAAAAAAAAAGAAATATGATAGTTTTTTCCATAAGTAATTGAAAATATCTAAACTTTATTTGAAAATATATTTTGATATAATAAATTAAAGGGTTTTTGAATAAAAGTTAATATTAAACAAAATTGAATAAATGATTTTTCAAAAGAAGTCTAAGAGATAAAATTTACAATTCTTACTTAGAAAATTTGTGAATCAATCTCAAAATCAAGTTAAAATGATTTTAACTAAGTATAGACTTTTTCAACTAGACAAATTGTTTTTTAAACAAGTCAGAATTGCTCCCGGCCAAAAAGGTATGCCAAGTATCGATATTTTCAAAATATTGATACCCCTTGACACAAACGATACTAAAATGGCATTCTGGCTTTCACAAATTCAGCTAAGTATCGATTCGGTATCGATACTTTTTATGTGGTATCGAATAAAATCTTTCTAGCATCGATATTTCAGCACCAATGGTCACTGAATTTAGCATTTATTACAAAAAATATCAATACCTTTTCATTTGGTATTGATACTCACTATTATAGGTGTATTAAATGTTTTGGTTTTCACATCCCCAACAACTCTATTAACTACCACAACCCCAACGATTGGAAATTAGTTAAGGAGTATAAATATCAGCTTCTAAAGATCCTACAAGAACAAGAAAGCATATTTAAGCAAAAATCATCAATCAAACAACCTTTGTGCCCAATACTTTCATAATTTTCTTGTACACACTTGTGAGCTTTTATTGTTATTCTTTAGCTCAAGTGTATTCTTGTCTATTTGTGCTTAACTGGCAAACATTCTGATCTTGTAATGATTATTTTTTTTGTTTGCTTCTGATGCGTCGTTGAGAGCATAAAAATATCCTATCCCTATAAAATAATGAAAAAGAATAGTATAAGGGAAGTAGGGTCAAATGCTCAGGGACTGGATTTGCACAAGTGCTTGTTCCTCGAAATCCTGGACAGAGTCGTGCCCAAGAAAACCTGCATACCTGGAAAAAAAACAGAATTCAAAGTTGTGATTTGGAAAAAAAAAAATAAAAACAGAATTAAAAGTTTTGATTGAATTGAAATTGCGAAAATTAAAATTAAAATAGTAAAGATAAATAGAGTTGAGGAAAATGAGTTTCTTATGGATAGATTCCAACCTCCGGTTGTCTCGATCTGCCTTGGGTTCAATCCTCAGCTTTTAGGTGATCCTTCTCAAACAGAATAAGCCAGTTATAGTGGAAGAGGACGCCTACGACCACTAGCTCCAAGATTTTAGACTTACGATTTAGCGGAACCTGACTCTAGCCAAGAATCGCTTTTGTGGGACCATCTTATGCTAGATCATCACTTCTCAATAGCAAATGCCACGCCATTTTGTCTCTTGGGCTCGCCAACCTCTGACGCAGTAAGCTAACGAACCGACTGTGTAACCTTCCCAAAACATACAAAGCGGCCGTTCCTTGCACAGGTTGAAAAGATCACTTTTTAAGAGATATGGACGGAAGTGTCAACCCCGTAATGCGGAGAAACGATGAATACTCGTTGAGAAGGCTAAGCGCAGATTCTAAGCCTCATGAACCCTTTTGGGGATTTTCGACAACCTTTGGCTAGATAAGTTTAGTGGCTCATAATTTTTAGGGAAAAAGAAATAAAGGTAATGGAAATAGAATTTTTATTGAATAATATGAAGGGAAATAAGGCTAAGCTTTATGGGGCAGAGAGTGTTTACAGAAAAGATGAGTGAAATTTGTGTCACTCCATCACCTATTTATAGTACTAGGAAACCTAATCTATTCCTAATTAAACTCTAAAAGATAAATAAAGATAAATAAAAGATAAATAAAGATAAATGCTAAAATTAAATCTAAATAATAATCCTTAATAATTATCCTAATATAATTGGAATTAAAATAGAGTCTTGTGCTATAAAATCTCTTCTTTTGTAATTTTGCTCCAAAATCTTCCACACTTTGTGTTTTTGGCACCACTTCTCTCCTACTTCGCATGTTGGCCCAATTTATCTTCAAATTCACGCTTTTTGCCCCCAAATTTCCTTTTGCCTTCAATTTAGTCCCTACAAGATAAAAAAAACCATAAATAGCTCAAATTAGTAGGATCATACTCAAAATAAACATGTAATTAATACATAAAAATATGTTATTCTAGAGTATTATCAAATCCCCCCTACTTAGCCTATGCTTGCCCTCAAGTACGGTTCCTATCCATTATGAAATTAGATTTTGCCATAAAAGAAATATCACTCCAAAGTTTTATAAAAATTAGGTTTAATGCATATGAAAATAAAGAGAACCTTTAGCTTGCTATAAGTAAATTTGAAAAAGTATTCCAATTTAATCACACAAAAATCAAAATCGACTTGGATTATTTCATGAAAATTAGGTAATTTACTAAAACTTACCAAGACACCCTATCTGTTTCTACCTTTGGTCCCCGAATGCAATTTTTTTTGTATTTTTTTTTTAATTTTAATTTTTTTTTGTTTAAGAATATATTGAACCTTTTGACGCGAAGAGATATGATAGCCAAGCACCCCACATCGGTTACTCAGCCCAACATACTCCTAATTTATTATATTTTCCTTAAGAACATATCGTACCTTTTGACACGAAGAGAGATGACAGCCAAGCACATCACCCCGATTACTCAGCTCAACATATTTCTAAAAAAATTTTTAATTCCGGTTAGCAGAGTTTACCTAACATGTCACACAACCTTTTGACGCGAAATAGGATGACAACACAAGCACCGTACCCTGGTTACTCATTTAGTCACGTTTTAAGCTGTGCTCATAACCACAGAAACATCAAAATTTATTATTAATGAAACAAAATTTTAATTAGGAGGACTAGGAAAAAACAATCAAGTGTCGAAAATAAGTTTCAACAATCACCTAACAGTCATGAACATAATTTTAGCATGCAATTGTGTTAAGTGTTCTTTTTCCATTTAGACTTACTATAAACAAGATAGAGTTATCTCTATTTCATAATTATTTTAGCCAAATAAAAATAAAACAGTGGAGACAAAATCCAACTTAGCAAAATCATAACTAACTCATTAGATAAGAATTATGCTCGCAGGTCAAACAATGGGCAAGTCCCGGTAAAATTCCTGGGCATGAAAAGAGGCAGAATCTAAAAAAATAAATGTGGGCAGAAACGAGCACAAAGCAGCAGCAACGGTAACACAACAGTAAAAGAAACAGATAAAATGATAAAAATAATTAGGAATGTCTTCTCTCTACTTAAAACACATTGTCCTTGATGTGAAAGAAAAATGAAAAAGAAAAATAGGTGAAAGTAAAAGAGTTTAGAAAAACTCCCCATGTAGTCATTATCGTTCATGCATAGCTACAAGAAGGGGAAGGTTTGACGTCGCGTGGAGAAGAGGAAGGAGGGGAAGGCATTCTTCGGCTAAGTTGACGTGTTGGAGGGTTCGGCAGCTACACGGCTTTTAGTTTTAACCATGGTGGTGGGAAAATTGGTGGTGGGGGTGAGGGAGAAGGGGAACGGTGGCTGGAGGGTTATTTGGTGAAAAATGGGGAAAAGTTTAGGGTTTGAAGGTGTATGAGAAAGGGTGTTTGGCTGTATGGTGGGTGTTTGGATGCATGTTTTGCTTAAGTATAAAGCAGGGATGTGCTATTCCTACTTGGAATAGGGATAGAATAAGGGATGTTTGTGAAAGCATGCCAATTCTTGAGTTTTTTCCTTGCCGGTTTACCTAGACAGAAGAAGAGAAATTTATTAATATCCAAATAAAATAAAGTAATAAATAATAATAAATAATAAAATAAAAATAAAAAGAAGAAAAAATAAAATAAAATAAAAATTGGGTTGTCTCCCAATAAGCGCTTGTTTAATGTCACTAGCTTGACGCCCCAACTAGTATTGGGGCTGTTCCAGCTGAATTCTTTCATTCGTATGGACTTGAAATTTCTCCCTTTTTATCACATCCACCATATTTGGGTTGAATTGTCCTTCCGCCTCTTTCTTTGGTTTCGTATTTTCCTCCAAGAAAATCTTATGTATGCTTGTCAGGGGGTTAACCCCTTTTAAGTCGGCAATGGTCTCATCATTCTCCAAAAATACGCACTTGAAATACTCGGGAAGTGGTTTTAATTTCAGATCTGGCGCCTGCACAACAGAAGGTAGAAGTTTAGTATCCATAGGAGCCAATAATTCATTAACAAATTCAAAATCATCAAACATCATTTTAGATTTATCTCCATGAGATGACTCAAAAGTTTCTTCTACTAATGAGTCAATTATGTCTATATGGTTTATGTCTAAGATTTCACTTGGGTGACTAATAGCGTCGTAAATGTTAAACTTCACGATCTCCCCGTCAAATTCCATCGTGAGAGTTCCACTACGTACGTCAATCTTAGTGTTAGGGGTACTAAGGAAAGGTCGGCCCAACAAGATGTCCGAAGATCCAGGAGTACTATCCTTCTCAATTTTTATCACATAAAAATCTGCAGGGAAAATAAGACCGTTGAGTTTGACTAATACGTCCTCAAGGACTCCTTCGGGATGCACAATAGACCTGTCTGCCAACTGAATGATAACACCTATTTTCGTCAAAAAATCGCATTAAATGATTCATAAATAAAAAAATGAATTACATTTATGGAGGCCCCTAAATCACACATAGCTTTTTTAATTCCTAAGTGGCCTATTTTGCATGGTTTTGCGAACATACCTCTATCTTTGCATTTCGCTGGTATCTTCTGCTATAACACTGCGGATACATTCTCACCAACGCTTACCCTTTCATTACCAGTTAATTTTTGCTTGTTGGTGCAAAGCTCTTTAAGGAACTTGGCATAACGCGAAATTTGTTTAATGACATCCAACAGTGGTATGTTGATCTCGACATTTTTGAATGTTTCGAGGATCTTCTTGTCTTCTTTACCTTTCCGACATTGATTCAATCGTCCTAGAAATAGAGGTTGAATTTTAGGTAATGGAGGTTTCGTTCGGACCTATTCATCGTTCTTGGGCTTTTCTTGGCGGAATCTTGGCCAAGATTTCTGCTAGGAATTGGTTTAGTACCTTTCCACTTCGCAACATCACTGCATTTGCGTGTTGTCTTGGATTATGTTCCGTTTGTGACGACAGCTTCCCTTGTGAGTTTATTTTCTCAATTGATATGGTCAATTCTCTTATAGACGCCTCAATTTTCTGTTGAAAATCCTTCATTTCTTTTTGAAAATTAAGAGTTTGCTATTGGAAATCAAGGACATTAACTGTTAATTTATTGACCATGGTTTCTAGAGAATTACTTGAATCTCGTAGCTGTTGTGGAAATCGGTTTTGATATGGCTGGTTGTACTGCAGGTTCACTCCATAACTCAAGTTAGGATGGTCTCTCCATCCTGAGTTGTAGGTATTAGCGTAAGGGTCATATCACCTTTGTGGTGGTCTAAGAAAGTTTTCCACAGCATTTAAATGGGTCATAGTATCGTCACACAAACTAGGGCATGCATCAGTTGTATGTTCAGGTGTTGCGCAAATTTCACGCAGTAGGGTTGGTCCTGTTTTTATTGCAAAAAGAGAATTCATGATATTAGTAAGTCGATCAACTTTATCTTCTAAAGCTGAAATACTTAGCTGGTGAACCCTTCTAGTGGGTTTAGGATTGGCTCGAAATTGTTAGGTATTTGCAGCCATCGTGGATATCAAGTCCCTTGCTTATCGAGGAGTCATGTTGACCAATGCTCCTCCAATGGCAGCATCTACCATATTCATCTCTATGGGTTTTAAGCCTTCATAAAAGTATTGGAGCAGAGACTATTCTGTAATACAATGTTGTGGCCAACTTGCACACAACTTCTTAAATCGCTCCTAATAGTCGTAAAGAGACTCTGATTCTTTTTGCCTTATCCCAACGATTTCCCTTCTTAACTCAACTGCACGCGATGCTGGAAAAAACCTGTTGAGAAACAAAAGATAAAGATCAGCCCATGTTGTAATAGATCCAGGGGGAAGATAAAATAACTATTCCCTAGCAGAATCTACTAAGAAAAAAAAGAAAAGCATGCAATTTGATTTGATCCTCAGTTACCCCTTGAGGTTTCATGCTAAGACAAATCATATGAAACTCTTTCAGATGTTTGTGGGGATTTTCGTTTTGCAACCCACGAAAAGTTTGTAGTAATTGGATTAAACTTGACTTTAGTTCAAAATCAGCATCCATAGTAGGATATGTGATGCACAATAGTGGTTGTTCTGCCAGAGCTTCGGCCAATTGTCAAACTGTTTGAGCCATTAGTTGATGTGCTAAATTTGGGTTTTGTTAACCCTAGCGTTAAGCACTTCTTCTGATGAATCAAATTTTACTTTTTCACTTTTAAATGTTTGAGTAGGGTTTTCATTAACCCTAGACTCTACATCGTCGATTTCGATTTCTGGTGGTGGGTTACTCTGAGTCCCAACCACTCCTGACTGCTTTTTCCGTAACTTTGTCTCCTTGCAATTAGTTCTCACAGTCTTCTTTATTTCTGAATCAAACGCAAGAATACTTGGAGCAGATTTGGTCATAAGAAACAAATAAACAAGATTAGTACGTTACCAGTCCCCGGCAAAGGCACCAAAATTTGATGCGTCGTTGGAACTTGACTCTAGCCAACAATCGCTTTTGTGGGACCATCTTATGCTAGATCACCACTTCTCAATGGCGAATGCCACGCCATTTTGTCTCTTGGGCTCACCAACCTCTGACGTAGTAAGCTAACGAACCGACTGTGCAACCTTCCCAAAACATACAAAAAGGTCGTTCCTTGCACAAGTTGAAAAGATCACTTTTTAAGGGACATGGACGAAAGTGTCAGCCCCGTAATACAGAGAAATGATGAATACTCGTTGAGAAGGCTTAGCGTGGATTCTAAGCCTCATGAACCCTTTTGGGGATTTTCGACAACTTTTGGCTAGATAAGTTTAGTGGCTCATGATTTTTGGGGAAAAAGAAATATATTTAATGGAAATAGAATTTTTATAAAAGAATATGAAGGGAAATAAGGCTAAGCTTTATGAGGCAGAGAGTGTTTACAAAAAAGATGAGTGAAATTTGTGTCACTCCATCCCCTATTTATAGTACTAGGAAACCTAGTCTATTCCTAATTAAACTCTAAAAGATAAATAAAGATAAATGCTAAAATTAAATCTAGATAATAATCCATAATAATTATCTTAATATAATTGGAATTAAAATAGAGTCATGTGCTATAAAATCTCTTCTTTTGCATTTTTGCTCCAAAATCTTCCACATTTTGCGTTTTTGGCACCACTTCTCTCCTACTTCGTATGCTGGCCCAATTTATCTTCAAATTTACGCTTTTTGTCCCCAAATTTCCTTTTGCCTTCAATTTAGTCCCTACAAGATAAAAAACCATAAATAGCTCAAATTAGTAGGATCATACTCAAAATAAATATGTAATTAATACATAAAAATATGTTATTCTAGAGTATTATCAGCTTCTTTGTAAGTCTTTGAGAGGGTTTGTATCTTAAGATTTGGGTAGAAATCTTAAGGGAGTTGTAAGGTTAAACTTTGTCTTCAAAGGTTGTACAATTAGTGAATTTGGGAAAATCTTTAGTTATGGAAAGCTAAGGTAGTGGAGTAGGCAATTGGGGTTGAACAACTCTAAATTGTTTATTATTTGTTCTGTCTTTTTTTTCTAGCTTTCTTAAATTTTTAAAAGCCAATTTACCCCATCTTGGCAATTCCAGTTTGATCAATCGAGCTAACAATTGGTATCAGAGCTAGTCTCTGAAAGACAGTCTAACAACCAAGAGAAGATCCTCGAGGTAGCTCAACTTTCATCTATTCAAACCACACAAGATGATGTCTACTTCCAGCTCTATTATTTTTGGTGAGTCTCAATTAATTAATAAACCTCCTTATTTCAATTGTGCCAATTATTCCTATTAGAAGACTAGAATGATGTTCATACAAGCCAATGATCTTGTCGTATAGGACACATAATGGATGGTTCATCCTTACCTCAAAAGCAAGAAGGAGAGATCTTCGTTCCAACAAGCAAAATGGAATGGAACGAGGAAGATAGTAGAAGCATATAACTCAACGCCAAGGCCATGCACACTCTCTTTTGTGCATTTTGTCTAGAAGAATATAATAGGGTATCATCATATGCCAATGCCAAGGGAATTGGAGGTCACTCATGAGAGTACCAATCAAATCAAGAAATCAAAAGTAGGAATTCTCAACCTCAATTATGGGAAGTTCATCATGAAGCTCAAGAAGGGCAACAAAACTATGTCCGATAGATTCACTATCATCATCAATGAGCTCAAGTCCTATGGGAAGACCTATCTCAATGAAGAAGTAGTGCAGAAAATGCTTAGAAGCTTGCCAATGTCATGGGATGCCAAAGTTACAACCATAGAGGAATCAAAAAATTTGGAGGCTTTTTCATTAGATAAGCTAATTGGTTCTTTTCTTACTCATGAAATGAGGCTCAAATGAGTGAATAAAGGAGAAGAAAAAGTTGAAAAGAAGGTCGGTATTGCCCTCAAGTCCACAATAGAAAAAGGTAATTTTAGTGATGATGTGGATGAGGATCAAGAGATGGCCATGTTTGCAAGAAGATTCAAGAGGCTTATGAGATCCAATAAAGGAAGAAAATTCCAAAAGAAGGATGAAGCTAAGATTAAATCTACCATGGAGAAGGACCTCATCATTCATAGCATATGCTATGAATGCAAGAAGCAGGGACACATCAAGTTTAATTGTCCTCGATGGAAGAAAAGGGGGTTCAAGAAACTAAAAACTTAAGGCTCATGTTGCTACTTGGAGTGATGAAGATTCATCCGACATTGAAGATCAATAAATAGCCAATCTTTGGCTTATGACCATTGACAACACTAAGGTGACTTTTAACTTATCCAATTCAACTTCTTATTCTTTTGATGAGTTACAAGATGCCTATAATGAGCTGGGTTTAGAGTTTAAATCAATGGTTTCAAAATATTGAGAAACTATTTCAAAACTAAAAGAGGAAAATAATTCACTTTCCAAAGTCAAGTATGAAATTGAAAGTAAAATAAATGATATGCAAGCTAGTATACATGATTTTGAGGAAAATAATTTTGACTTTCATAATTTACTTTCTAAAGTTCATGATGATCATTAAAAGAAACTTGAGTTACTTAAGAGTGAAAAAGCTTACTCTAACAAAGTTTTACCCAAACGAGCTTTTAGAAAAGAAAGCTCAAAACAAAACTTTTTCAAAACTAGCTTTAATTTCTATAAATATAGAGGTCCCCAAAATTTTTACAAAGAAAAACTTATTAAAAGTGTATGGGTTCCCAAAGGACTCATAAGTACTCAAGATAAAGACATTCTTTCAAAATGGATACCTAAAGGGACTAAAATTATAGGAATTGATGTTTATAGACTAAAAGAATTTGGGCATCAAAAATTAAACCTTAATTCTATATTTGTAGGAAGAGGAGCATTGCTTCAAGGTGGAGGATTTATTCAAAAACTCACAGTACCTTGATGGTGGGTGCTTAAAGCACATGATTGGTGACAAGAGTCACTTAGTCAATTTGAAACAAAAAATAGAGTAGTTACATTTGGTGATAACTCTAAAAGGCAAGTAGAAGGAATCAGCTCTATTAGTACAAGCTCTTTACTTCTTATTGAAAATGTTCTCTATGTTAACGGTCTTAAGCATAATCTACTTAGTATTAGCCAATTGTGTCATAGTGGTCTCAATGTCATTTTTGAGTCTAATGGATGTAAAATAGTTGACTTTGTGTTTAATAAGATTATGCTTGTAGGACATAGGATAAAATATATATATGGTGCATTTATATGATTTGCATGATTCACTCATATGCCTTGTTGCTAAAAATGAAAACAATTCTTTACTATGGCATAGAAAACTAGGGCATGCGAGCGTGATCATATTGCATAAACTAGCTAAAAATGACTTAGTAAAAGGATTTCCAAAAATTGATTTTGAATTAGATAAAGTTTGTGATGCCTGTGCTAAGGGTAAATATAAAAGAGTTCCCTTTAAACATATTAATGATGTATCAACTAGTAGAGTTCTTCAACTAATTCACATAGACTTATTTGGCCCTATTAGGACAACTAGTTTGGGTGGAAAACAATATGCCTTTGTGCTTATTGATGACTATTCTATATTTACTAGGTTTTTTTTTTCTTAAGTACTAAAGATGAAACTTTAGAAAAATTCATCACATTTTCATAAATGAATCAAAATGAAAAAAGCTACTCTATCACTAGTGTTAGAAATGACCAAAGAACTGAATTTCAAAATCTTGGTTAAAAAATTTTGCAACTAAAATGAAATTAGCCATAATTTTTCTACACGTAGAACCCCTCAACAAAATGGAGTTGTTGAAAGAAAAAATATAACTTTAGAAGAAATGGCAAGAACCATGCTTTGTGAAAATAATTTACCAAAATATTCTTGGGCAGAAGCCTCAAACACCGCTTGCTATATTGAAAATAAAGTAATGATTAGGCCTATTTTATAGAAAACTCCATATGAATTTAAAAAAAAAATAAAAAGGCTAACATTAGCTATTTTTATCCTTTTGGGTGCAAGTGTTTTGTTTTAAATAATGACCAAGATAATTGTCGAAACCATTTTTTATTTACTTTATGGAAAACGGGGATCGACTTTTAAAAAGAATATGGAGTCGCCACCAATCTTTTATTCGAGGTGTGATCGGATCATCTTGAGATGGATTATTTTAATAAAATATTTTGATTTATTAAAACAAATAATTTTGGCCTACGAAATCTAAGAAAACATGTTCGGGAGTCGGTTATGTACGAGGAAGGATTAGCACCCTCGTAACGCCCAAAATTGGTACCAAATTGATTAACTAATATCCTTGAGTCGAAAATTTAAAAGGATTTTAAAAATATGATATCCTTTGACCCGTTTGAAGATACTCGAGTTTGCATATTAAGATTCTCTTGTTCCGAAGGAATAAAATATCACATCCAGCACATTAGGATACGATAATTTAAGTCCTCGAATTCAAGATCATCCCAAAATTTCCAAGACACATGCATTAAAATTTTGAAAGGGTATTTGGTTATTTGGACAAACGAAAAACCGAAACCTAGCACATTAGGGTACGATTTCTCAAATTTCCAAACACGAAATATTGCCTTGTCTTTTAAAAGGAAAACGTAGACAAAATTACGAAAGGATACTTAGCTATTTGGTCAAATGGAAAATCGAAACCCAGCACGTTAGGGCACGATTCCTCAAATTTCCAATCACTAAATATTGCCTTGTTTTGAGGAATTTTTAAATGAGCGATTTTAAAATCGACTTATAAAGTATTTACTCAATATGCTCGGGATGAAAACTTCTAATAAGAGTTTAAGTACATTGGAACCTGAATCACAAAACAATACCGAGAAACGTAAGCATGGCACCAAACATACAATAATATATGAACTCAACTTTATAAAAATGAAAGGTTATGATACAAGCAATTTAAATATACACAATAGCAATTATTTCATGGCAAGTTCAATTTCAAAAGGCACATTTCAACGATCAAAGACAAATAAAAGATATAGTAGTCCTACAAAATTTATAAGGCAAATTAGTACAAAATAAATTTTAAATAATAGCAAATAGATTTAAAATAACCTAAAATATTTGAAATCAACAATTTATGAAACGATTCAAAAATCAGTGTAATAATTTACAAATAAATTTATGAAACAATTATTATGTAGGAAGGAATCTAAAATGTATGATGTTTAAAATAATCTAAAACCGAACATACTTATTATAAAAAAATTTAAAAGAATAATGTATATAAAAACATAATAAATTGTTTAAAATAAATAGAGTATAGTTTAAAATAAACTCTTTTAAAAGAACAATTATATATATACATATATTTCAATAAAGTATATACATGGATAGATTAAAAGGAAAATGCATGCGTAAAATATTACGAAATCAATAAAAATTTTAATACTGATTATATATAAGTACGTATAAGTTAATAGTAGATAAAAGTACTTAAATTAAATATTATATAAATCTTTAAAACAATAAACATATAAAAAAACATTTTGAAATTAAATATTTATATAATAGATAAAAAAACATATATAAATAGAAGACAAAACAAATTAAAATCATTATAAGATCTATTTCAAAATAGTTTTATTAAAACAAGATTATAAAAATGAATAATAAATAAGTTTTATAAACAAAAACTAAAAAAATACCTAATTGAATTAAGAATAAAATTAACAGGCTATTTTATAAAACTTATTTAAGCTGAGTTAAGGACCAAATTAAAATGCGTATAAATAGTTAGGGATTAAACTAGCAAATATTTGAATAGTCAAAACACAGCGTATGGACCAGACTAAATAAAAAAATGCACAACATTTAAGGGAAAAAATTAAAGAACGAAAGAAATAAAATCAGAGCTCAATTAATTGATGGCGCAAAATGTAGGGACTAAATGCATGAATATACCCTCGGAGACCAAAACGCGCGGATCTTAGCCGCATATGGGTCGGGTCATCGGGTTATCAGGTCGCCCTATACGTTGTCGTTTTGAGGCCACTGGAGAAGGCTCCAAACGGCGTCGTTTCTTCCCTCTTATAAACACAACAATTCTTTCTTTAAACCAAACAATCAACCCCCTTTTTAGAAACAAACCCTAGCCACTAAAAAGAAACCAAAATAGAGCCCCCCTTCCGCTATTCGGCCGATCCAGGAATCCACGCCGTCCGACTATCATTCCACCGCTGTAAACGGTGTATGATGGCGTGCGGTGACCCCTCTTTCCTCTATTTAGATCCTGGGTTCGAGAATAGCCTATTTCTGTTTCTGAATCCTCATTTAAACTCTGATTTCGACAGAGCGAAATAAGGATCCGGCGATGATATTTAACAGATAAGTGTTTTTTTATTCATGCAATAGATTAGAAAAGAAAAGAAAATCAATCGCCAGTCGAAAATAATAGAATCGAAAATTTGAAAGAAACTCAAAATCAGAATTTTTTTTTTTGTTTCTAATCTCTGTATTTCTTTGTACTCTCTGTGCGTAAGTGTTCGTAAAAAAAGGCCTTTACAATTGTTTTCGGCCTCTGTTTATAGCCGAGTGGAAGAAAATCAAAAAATAAAATACAAAATTATTATTCGCTTTTTGCCTGCTGTGCTTTGTTGTTTGTTTTTGCAGGTACAAGGCCGCGTGGATGTACGGTGGTGGTGACGTAGCGTACGGTGGTCGTACGGAGGCACGCTGGAGGCTGGGTTGCGGTGCACGGTTGTGGGGCTAGGGTTTTATCTTTTGTTATTTTTGTTGGTTTAGTTAGTGGGCTAGGTTGGGCATTTGGGTAGTGGTTGTTTGGGCCTCAATTGGGCCTTGTAAAAAAAAGAAACTGTTAATTGGACTTTTAATTATTGGGTTTTTTATTTTGGTTATGGTTTTATCGGGCCCGAGCATAAATTGGGTCCTACAATAATATTGGTAATTTTGATGTAAAAAGTGATGAATGAAATTTTCTTGGTCATTCTTTAAATTCTAAAGGTTTTAGAATATTTAACAAAAGAACTTTAGTAGTAGAAGAATCTATTCATGTTGTTTTTAATGATTCTAACTTTCCTCATAGAAAGGATTCTTGTATTGATGATGATGTTGCAGAAATCTTTCACAATGATGATAAAGTTGATCCTTCATCAAATGACAAGATACAAGAACAAACACAAGATACTCTAAAGGAGCTTACAATAGAGGAGAGGGAAATCACTCATCCAAGAGAGTTCAACTATGTGAAGGATGGTAAAATATTAGGAGATTCATCCAAATGGGTAACTACTAGATCTTCTCTTAAAAATACTTGTAATTTGTTGCATTTATCTCATGCATTGAGCCTAAAAATATCAAAGAAGCATTAAATGATGAATATTGGACATTGGCTATGAAAAAGAGTTAAATCAATTTGAAAGAAATAAAGTATGAACCCTAGTTAAAAAATCTAGTGAAAAATATACTATAGATACTAAGTGAGTTTTTAGGAATAAGCTAGATGAGAGTGGTAACATAGTGAGGAACAAGGATAGGCTAGTTACTCAAGGTACACTCAAGAGGAATGAATAGACTATGATGAAACATATGCTCCTGTAGCAAGAATGGAAACCATTAGGATGCTTTTAGCTTTTGCATGGTTTAATGATTTTAAGTTATATCAAATGGATGTAAAAAGTGATTTTCTAAATGGTTTTGTAAATGAAGAAGTGTATGTTGAACAACCACCCAATTTTGAAGATCCAAAATTTTTAAACCATGTTTTCAAACTTTCAAAAACTTTATATGGTTTGAAACAAGCTCCTAGAGCTTGGTATGAAAGGTTATCAAATTTTCTTATTGATAAATATTTTAGTAAAGGGAAGGTTGACACAACACTTTTTATTAAAAGAAAAGACAAGGATTTATTAATAGTTCAAATTTATGTTGATGATATTATTTTTTGTTCTACTAATGATCTTCTTTGTCAAGTATTTTCTAAGTTAATGCAATGTGAATTTGAGATCAGCGTGATGGGAGAACTAAACTTCTTCTTGGGACTCCAAATCAAGCAAAGGAAAGATGACATCTTCATCAATCAAGCTAAGTACACAAGGGAAATGCTCAAGAAGTTTGGGATGGACAATCTCAAACCACAAGCTACACCATGACCCCTTCTACAAAGCTTGACAAAGATGAAGGTAAATGCGTGGAGTTAAAATTGTATAGGTCAATGATATACTCTTTAATTTATCTTACAGCAAGTAGACTCGACATTATATTTAGTGTATGCTTGTGTGCTGGATATCAATCTTGTCCTAATGAATCACATTTACAAACCCTTAAAAGAATCTTTAGTTACCTTAGAAACACTCCTAATTTAGACCTTTGGTTTCCTAGAGATTCATCCTTTAGCTTGTATGCATTCTCGGATGCAGATTTTGGAGGTTGCAAATTAGATAGGAAAAGCATCTCTGGTACTTGTCAATTCATAGGCAACATGCTTATATCATAGCTTTCAAAGAAACAAAATAGTGTTGCTTTGTCCACCATCGAAGCAGAATATATTTCTGCCGGTAGTTATTGTGCTCAAGTTTTATGGATGAAACAACAACTTATGGACTATGGAATTGATGTAGATACCATTCCTATTAAGTGTGGTAATACTAGTGCTATTTGTCTCACTAAAAATCTCATCCAACATTCTAGAACTAAGCATCTTGAGATTAGACATCATTTTATTAGAGGTCATGTTCAAAAAGGAGAAATAGTTCTAGAATATGTAGACACCTTAAATCAATTAGCAAATATTTTTACAAAAACATTAGATAAAAAAGGATTTTGGAAACTTAAAAGGAGAATTAGGTATTACTACCTTGCTTTAATTTTGTATTCAAATGAATTTTAGCACTTTGTTGTTTTTAGATGACATAAATGAAAACTTTTGAATAGTTAAGTGATCATTTTGTAATTTTTTAAAATTAAGTGACCAAAATGTAAATTTTACTAATAGTTTAATGACTTTAGCCGCAATTTACCCATTGTTTTAATAAAAATTTATGAAATTTCCTTTTTAAAAAACTTAAAACTAAATTTACATAAAATTTCTTTCCTACATGTAAAAAAAAGTTATATTAATATTATAATAGATGTGGAGCTCAATTTATATTAATAATATAATAAATCAGGTGTGTGTAACGTGTCTATTTATTGTAAGTCTACAATACTGTATAGAATTATTCTCTAACTTATTTGTATGTCTTACTATATTATCTTATCGTATATAGTTTGCAAAAAGAGTTAAACTTTAGTTTAACATTATTTCTCAAAAAAAAATTTAGGTCAAAAAACACTTTTTTACTTCTGCTTTTAGTTAAAAAAGTGTTTTTGCAAATAACTTTTTATCCTAAAAACACTTTAAAAAAACTTAAAAACATATTATTTGATAATACTTTTATATGAAAATGGTTTTTTTTTTTTTAATCTCAAAATGTTTACTAAACTGGCCCTTAATTGGATAGGCATGGGATACAAGGAATCTTATGTTTGAAATTACTTTGCATTTCTCAAAACGCTTATATTTCTTTTCTATAGTTAGCTAAGTTGAGAATGATAAATTTCTGTTATTGAGAAATGCTTAGTCCAATCAACTTATCTTTTAATTCCCATCTTTAGGTGTCATTCACAAGTAAAAGAGTGGCCTCTGAAAATGATATTTGAACAAATAATAATTGCGTATCAAAATGCGCTAATTTATTGGGGTGTCCACATCATGGGCCTAAAGGAGAATGATTTTCTTGATTATACTCCTCCATTTCAGTCCTAGTATAATATCACACAACTGTTAGGGAGAATTCCATGAAATACTATGCATGGCAACACCCAATACTGACTGCACCTATGATTTCAGCTGCTTGTGCTACCAAACAAGGGCCTTAGGTCCCATTTAGGGCTGAATCGTAAACACTCCTTTCATCTCTATTTTTTAAAAGAAGGGTTTGGAACCCGAGTCATGATTTACAAATAAATATTGATAATTTTATTTAAAATTAGTTCTGATTTTTGTCGTCCATCTCCTTCCCTCTTTTAAGTAGGGTTTTTTTTCCCCAAAATCTTAAAAGAAATATTATGTTATATACTTTTGTTGAAAAAATCACTAAAATTTATAGGAACATTCAATACGGGTTTTGGAAAATTATTATTTAGTAAAGAAGGGATTAGGATAAAATTGAATAAAGGTGTAAAGATTTGAGGACTAAATTTGTTATTATACCTTACAAATAAAACATTTGCTCACTCATCCAACCAACAAGTACCAATTCACCCAATTTTTCAATAGAACTAAAATACAATCCAAAATATATATCAGGAGGTTTTGTGTTACGTTACGGTTTTAGACTTGTCTTTTACCAAATGATTATAGAGAATGTGCATTGGTGGTCTATAGGAAACTAGCCTGGAAGAACTGAGTGAAGTTGCCTGTAATCCTTCATAACATAATTGTTTCTGTAAATTAAAATTGATATGAAATGTTAATAATTCAAACAAGCTTAAAAACATAAATGAAAGCCTAACCAAAACAACATAATAACGTGAATATGACAAATTTCAAGCTTTATTTCTCTTTCTTTTATCATCTGGTTCTGGCTCGTTCCCAATGAAGCTGCGTTTCTTGGTTGTGTTCATGTATGGTCTAATAACCCATTCAATCTGGGCTTCACTCTGCTCCATTGTTCCTAATTTTACCTGCAACATAAGCAAAGGAGTTGAATTTAAACTGCAATATGAAGCACCCAATGCTAATAACCTATTGAAATGGTATGATGATTACCTGGTAAAGCCGCAATTCAAACCTCGGACCAATCTCCTTTAACTCAACTGATTTAGGACCTCCAGGCTTCTCATAGATATGATGCCTGCATGTTTATATGATATCAACGAGTGAGAGTGAACATTTCATAATGTAGAAGTATGAGGGGGAACAATCTATATTGTCATTAGAGGATGGCCACTGTGAAAACCATTATATAACTTTAAACCTACAACTGACAAGTTGACTCACTTAGAGGTTTTGAGAAGCGATTGACTGAGACTTCTAAAGCATGCATGATGAAGTTCAGTGGTTCCTTACTATTCACATATTGATATTAGTATCACCCTTTTAATGCTAAAGAATACAACAAATTCTACAGAAGAGAACTAACCTGAATGAAATATAGTCAGACCGATTAGCAAAAGTCACAATACGTTTTGTATCAGGCTTTGGCACAGGGAATAAATGTTTTAGAATGTTCGCTGTTCTTTCGCCCAGCTGCCAAAATAAATTGAAAAAAAGAAAAAAGAAAAAGGCATGTCAGCAATAAAAAAGATTACTCTTGGCCAAAAAGGAAAGAATTATTATTAATCACAGAATTTCATCAAAGCTACATATTCATCCTTATAATTTGTGTATCAACATACAGAAACATGCAACAGATACAAGATGGAAACACCTTTTAAGGATATTTGAGCACAGAACAGGCTTTGTTACATAACCAACTATTAGACATAAGTGGCACACATGTAAAACCATTAAAAGCAGTAACCCCAAAAGGTTCAAGTATGCAATATATAATATATTGTACCCAACTAAATCACATGCTTCGTAAGTGTACAGGTAAAGCAACAAGGATACCTTGGTTTTAAAATTATCAAGAATCAAATGAGGGTAAGCCTCGGGCATTGTTCCGATGGCTTTCTTGTCTTTAATGTCATGTCTTGTAACCTAGAGGGAAATATTGGATTAAGAAAACAAGAACAGAAATAGAAGAAGTGATAAAGGCCTACGCAAGGTAGAGTCATCAAATACTTGCCACATTGAGTAACCCAAAGTATGCAGTTGGACCGAAAGGTAGATGACTTATAATCAAACCATCTGGTATACCCCGATGTTCATGAACCAAAATTACATCTGTAAACTCATGCGCACGGCAACTTTCAATAATTTCAGATATAACCTGCAAATAAGAAAAAAGAATGGCATAGACAATCACTTTCTTATTTTCACTAGAAAACCAGTTTGACGTCAAATAAGTTAATAAATTTATCATACAAAAAAAGGGTGTCGGTGTTCAGTATATAGATAATAACTAGCAGAACTGAGGAAAGCATTGTTAAATATTAACATTATGCAGTATAAATAACTTGCTGTAGAAAATTTCAAGGACAACAAAGTAGAAACTGAAAAAGCTTTCAGCAGTTATTCTATTAAAAGGTGAAAGTCACAAATCAATTACAATTTGGAGAAAAGAGCAGCTCAAAAGCTTGCCGTAAGAAAATTGCATCCAGAAGTCTAATGGTGCAATGGTTCAATGAAAAGGGATTAAATGGAATGTTCAACTTACAAATTCTACAGTTATTCATATATACAAGTCTATGTCAACTAAATGAATATCGACTTTAGCCACAAATTACTGAATGATAAAACCGGTGCCAAAACCGATAGTACTTAGACATATGTATCATAATCCTCAAGATCAAAAACAAAGACTTGCCAACAATTCAGCACAAGAATCATAACAATAAGAAAACCAATAGGAACCCGAAGAAGAGAGCATAGATGGATAAACAAAGCAATGATGCACTGACCTGGCCACCACGATTCATTCGCTCTGCATTAGGAAAGACAAACTTCAATTCCTACAAGAAAGTGAAAAGCATGCCATAGGAATTCAATCAGTGGTTAAACTCTCACGCAAAATATCAGGGCAAAATTTATTTATCACCAAAATGGAGAACCCAACCTTAACAAACTGTATAAGAGGAGCACTTGGATCACGAGATGTTGTCAGCAAAATCTTAGGATCTCGTACAGTTGCATTTGCATATTCATCATCAATATGAGTTTTGGGAACTAAAAATATACCAAAATTAAGCAGTCATGTATCAACACCAATCCCAAAAGAGGGTTTTTTTTTTTTTTTTTTTTTTTTTTTAGCTCAGAGCATAACAAAAGAAAACAAACATCCAAATTACAAAAAAATTAAAATAAATAATAAACATTACTGGAAGTGTAATTATCTTCAAGGTCAATTTCTTGGCGAAGCGCGGCCTCCTCATTCCGGAGTTCAGTTGGAATGGGTTTTCCCTCTACAAGGAAGCAAAATTAAAAACCAAAACTAAAAACTGAAAATTGAAATTAGATTTTGATTAAAAAAAAAAGAAAAGAAAAAGGAGGAAAAAAAAACAGTACCTTCAAGGGCTTCTTTGATCTTCCGTTTCTTCTCATAAAGCAGACGCTCTTTGCCTTCCAAGCTCTTCCTGTACAAATATTCTCTCCTCAATCGAATGTTCCTTCTCAACATTTTTATTTACTTTAATTTAAGATAATCAAAACAGCGACTACCAATCCAGACTTTGGTAAGGGTTTAGGGTTTTTGAAAAGAGTTGTTGGTAGAAGACGGCAAGAAAGGTAGAGGACTAATTTGGAATGTTGAATGAGAATGGGCCAGGCTGTGCTGAATTGAATTAGAATGGACCAGGCTGATGGAGGGAAATTGGGTTGAATGGCACGGGATCATCAATGGACCAATTGCTAAGAAAGTTGGGCTGCCTAATCAATGTAGTTGGTTTGGCACTTGTTGGATCATATCGGCCGGTACACACTTTTTTGGTAGAAAACTAAGTGTGAGTTTAGATGGGTAGTGCGTGCACCTGCGGTTAGTGTAAAAATAACGGTGGCGGTGAGATTAAATACTACAGTCGATACTGTAGCGTGAGACAAAAAGTAAACTAAACGCACCGCACCGCACCGCACTCAATCGCCCATCCAAACCCACCCTAAATAATGAACTCTTTGTTCAGCACCTGTGAAAATTTTGAACTGTATTGATTGCATTACTTGTTTCACTCAATTTCGAACTCATTGATCGGAACATTGGGCACCAGTTAATGCATAAATATTATTAAGTTTTTAGTAATAAATAATAAAAATATTAAGTTTCAATAAATTTTTAATAACATTAAGGTTGTGTTTGTTTAACCTTCTAAAAAATGATTTTTAGAAAATGAATTGAGTTTTTTTTAAAGCTAATATATTTTCTGGTTTTGGATTATTCTGTAAATTTTTTTCCGTTTTGATAATTTTATTTGAAATCATTTTTAAAACTTATTTTGAAAGAAATATATTCAATTTTAAATTATACTAAGAATATAGCACCACTATGCAAGGCTTATTATTATTATTATTATTATTATTATTATTATTATTAGGGTAAATTACACCAATAGTCACCCAACTTTGGGGTAGCTGACAAAACAGTCACCTAGGTTTTATTTCAGTCACTCAACTTTCGAAAAGTTACAAAATAGTCCTTTTTTGCCGTTTTCCGTCACAGACGTCACGGCAAAGTGACATGGCAGGTGACGGCGTCGTTGGTGTCAAAAAACCCAGCTGGCCGGTTACTCTCAACAGCACAGCCCTACCAACACATTTTAGGGTTAGAGAAAAAAAGAAAAAGAAGAAGAAGAGGAGGAGGAGAAGAAGAAGAAGAAGAAAAAGAAGGAAAAGAGGAAAAATAGAGATGCTTGAAGTGATTCCGGTGTGCTAGTGTGGAAACCCAGCCAAGTTGAACATATCTTGGTCCAATGACAACCCAGGTAGGAGGTTTTTTGGGTGTAACAAATTTGGCTCTGGATTTCGAAAACCATGTCAGTTTTTCAGTTGGTTTGATCCGCCATTGACTCCCCGTTCACGAATTGTGTTGTTGGGTCTTCTGAAAAAGTGAGGACATTGAAGGATGCAAGGAAGAGGGAGAGAAGAACCTGGTTTTTGGTGCTTGTATTTGTAACTATGTTGTTTTTTTTAAACCTTAAAAATCAGCTTATGTTATTGTTGTTAGCATTGAAAACCAGCTTATGTTTTGTAATTTTGTTGCTGGTATATTGTTGGTTATGTTGGTATATATGGTTGTTGGCTGCTGGTATATTGTTGCTTAACATATGTTATACATGGTTGCTGGTATACATGGCTAACCAGCTCATGTTGTTGTTTACAAACACTTGAAAGAATTGAAATGGGATATTTTTGTTGATTACAAATTGTATATTGTTGCTTAACATATGTTATACATGGCTGCTAGTATACATGGTTGCTGGTATATTGTTGTGTTTTTCTTGCTTACAACAGTTAGAAGATAACAAATGGGGAAAAAGATTTCTTGGTTCCATAATTCAAAATGGGGAAAAGGATAACAAAAGGACCTAAAATATTAACTTCTATTTTAAGACTTAAGGATAAAGATCCTCTTGTCTGCTTACAAAAACGCTCTTTAACTTAGTTGAGCAAGTATTTTCCGTAACTAAAACTCAGAACAGCAATACCCATTTTCCTTCAGTTTTATGAGCAAACAAACAAGAAAGAATGAGAAACACAATGTTACAAGTTCAAAACCACAATAATTCAGTAAATCATGATAAGAGACAACATGCACTACTCACAACTAAACATGGCATCGAGAAACAGTGAAAAACAAATAAATTGTCAGAAAAGAAATGCAAACACTATCAGCTTCTGAAGAAATCAAATAGATGAAAAACACAAATGTGTTTCTCAATACTCAAAATGCAGAAGATAAGAGATAACAAACTAGAAGATAACAACATTTTTCAATGTTGATTACAAATGTATTTCTTAATACTCAAAATGCAGAAGATAACAAAAATAGTATGGATAAGAGATAACAGATGGAAAAACACATATGTATTTCTCATATATTAAGGCCAAAATGTCAAACTGTTTACAAAAGGAATTGGGCCAAAATATTACCAAATTTTCCTACAATTCAACACAAGTGAACAGATGTAAATTGTAGGGAAATTTACAAAAAAATTCAATGACTATATGCCTAAGTTTATAAATAGTAGCAATTATAGGCAAATTTACAAAAAAATTATCTGCCTAAGTTAATAGATCAGTAGCAGGCAAATTTACACATTTTCAAAAAGTTAACAAAGTAATTCTCTGGTTTCTGGTTAATCAATGGTCGGTCATGGATGACTCTTGAGTAGAAGGCATCCATCTAACAGTGGTTGGTCTTCTCTTCAATGGGAGCTTTTCTCTTAGGCAGACTTGTTGATGAGTTGGGGCGATGAGGTAATCAATTGAGGCGACTGTTGAGTTGGAGTACTCTCTTGCTGATTTGGGGTAGCCTGTTGCTGAGTTGGGACACCAACTTTATGTCTTTTGACCTACAGGAACAAGAGGAATCTGCCAAACAAATTCATAAACAGAAGTATACTAAAACTTAAGGCAAATTGCTTACTGGAATGTTTTGGCCAACTTCCCCTTTGCAACTCCTATTATTGTGGCCTATTCTTTTGCATTTACTACACCTCATGTCCACCCCTCTCTTGCTTAACCTTTCTGCTATTTGTGTTTCATCAGGTTCTTTCTTTCTCACCTTAGTAGGTCTGCCAGGTGGTCTTCTTAGAGTAGGAGGCAGTATTGGCAGCATGTTTAACAAAGAGGCCCATTGTTTAGGAACCCTTGCTGGACTTATAAAGTTGGAGTAAATTTGAAGCTGGGTTTGCTTGGTGTACCAGGTTTGTACATAGGTCACTGGGAACTCATCTTTTAGATGAATGATAGCCAATGCATGCATGTAACGGATGCCAGTGAGATCCCAATTCTTGTAGGAGCAGCAACTCTCAACTAAGTCCACCACATGCTGGCTGCCAGGACCACATTCAACCTGATACTTGTCCCCACCAGCATGTGATGGAACACACCTAAAAAACAGTAAAGCATGCTTGGTTAAAAAATAATTACTAAAACAACTTTTTGAGCAGCCCCTCCAATAATGATACACACACATCCCTAAAAAACAGTCACTATATGCATATTATAAAAAAATACTCATTGCATGCATATTAAAAAATAGTCAACACACTAACAATTACTGCATGCATATTAAAAAACAGCATGTGACCAGTAATATGAAGTCAGAATAAAGGCAACATGAAGTCAGCAATAAAGGCATCAAAAAGATTAAAAAGGGGCAAAGGGAGTGGGACAAGGAGATCCTCTCTTCTCTTTTCTTTTTGTTATTGCAATGGAAGTGTTGTCTAGGCTGTTGGAGATTGCTGCTCGCCATGGTATCTTCAAGTTTCACCCTAAATGTAGTAAAGTTAAATTTACTCATCTGATTTTTACAGATGATCTTCTACGGACTCTATTTTGGGGGTAAGGTGCCTTCTGGATAAATTCTACTTTATTTATGGTCTTCAGGTTAATACCTCCAAGAGTGAGGTTTTTTTGGAAGGATATCTAATAAGGAGGTGTCTCACATCTTGAGTATTGCTGTTGTAAGTTTGGAACTCTCCCTGTTCGTTATCTTGGAGTTCCCTTGGTCTTTAGGAGGCTCTCTTGTGTTGATTGTAAGCCGCTTGTGGAGAAGATTGTGGCCAAAATTCTTCAATGGTCTCCTTTGCATCTTAGTTATGCTGGCGGACTCCAACTGATAAAGTCAATGCTATTCAGTGAGTAGGCCTATTGGTGTAGACCAGGGATTTAAATAGCGGTCCGTTACTGAAATAGCGGCCATTATCTAGCGGTAGCGGTACTGTCCGAAATCGCTACTGCCGAAACCACTATTATGTTTTACAATAAGTTGTGTGAATTTTTTTTTTAAATTTCACGACCGCGATACTCGCAGTGACTGCAATAGCATCAGTTATGTCCATAACCGCAATAAACGCAATGCTGCCGCGACCGCAATTTAAATCCCTGGTGTAGACAGTTCTTATTGCCAAAAGTCATTCTTCAACAAGTGGGCCAATTGTGGTCTAGGTTTTTATGGAAAGGTAGTAACTCTTCTGCTTCTGATGCTATAATGAAATGGGATATTTTATGTTTGCAAAAGTCATAGGGAGGGCTTGGCTTGAAAATTCTTGTTGAATGGAACCAAGCTTGTATTTTGCAACATATCTGAGCCTTGCTTGCTTCTGAAGGCTCATTATGGGTTGCTTGGGTCCAAAAATATGTTTTAAAAGGTGCTTCTTATTGGTTTGCTGCTGCCAACTTAGCTAGTAGTTGGAATTGAATGAGATTTTTGTGGCTTAAGGATGTTGTTAGTTCTTTGAGAAACTTTCTGATTGGGACAATTGTGTCAACTCATAAGCTTTGAGAAATTCTTCGGGTTAAAACTGCTAAAGTCTCTTGGCATAAGATCTTTTTGTTCCCTCTCCATGTGCCTAAACACTCTACAATTGCTTGGATGGCTATCTTAAACAGACTTCCCACTTGCGACAAACTATTAGTCATTGTATGGTTTCTAATTGTTGTTGTTTGTTATGTTTTGATTCTTCTAAGTCTCGAAATCATATTTTCTTTTAGTGTGCTTACTCTTGAGGTTTGTGGCAACTTGTTTTTGGTTTTTGTAGTATCAGGTGGTCTGTTGGTATATGGCTTCAAGAATTTAATTGGGCAATTTCTTGTTTGAAAGGTAAGTTGTTCCTTATCTGCCTGCTCAAACTTGCATGGAATGCAATTGTGTACTTTATTTTGTGTGAAAGGAATAGTAGGCTTTTTGGCAATTCTTCTACTTCTGTTGAAGTTTTGTTGAAAAAGTTGAAAGATATGCGTCTTCGTCTTAGTGGCAAATGTCCCACTGATTCAAACTCTGTTAATAACCGATTATGTTTGCAATGGAGTTTAAGAAATGTATAGATTAGGTTTCTGGTTTTGGTTGCTGTAATTTGTTGTGTTTCTTGGTTTTATATAGGTTCTTACTGTAGAATTTCAATTTGGTTGTTGTAGACTGTTGGATGTAGTAGGTTTTTTTTTTTTCTTCTGCTTTTTGGATAATACAACTTACTTATCCAAAAAAGAAAAAAGAAAAATAGAATACCATATGAACCACGGGAGTTAGATGAAATGGCAAGAGTTTCTCCTATCTTAACTAGTGATCGAGGATTTGATCCTCGTCTTGGGTATAAATCAACTTTAAAACTCGTAGCCAACATCTATCCCTTTAACCTCTTCAATTTAAATTAAGCTAACCATCAATTGAAAATTCCACTTTGTTCTCTACTTAATGTTTTATAAAGTACATATGCCTTTTTTTTTATAATTTTCATTTTATAATTTAAGAATTTAGATCTATTGATGGGATATTCAAGTCTTAATTCTACTAACTAAAACCTCATTAGCCTGTAAAATATTTGTTTCTAAAAGTATTTACTAATTTTATTCAATAATTTAAGTATATAATTTATCATTATGTTTTAAGACCTTTTTATACCACTTATAAATGTTGTAAAATTTTTCTCTTTTAAATTATTGAAAAATTTTATCCCAAAGCATTGCAAAATTTTTTGCAGAGTATTTTACAAAGAGAAAGAAGAAAACAAAACTAAAAATCTTTCACAATTAAAATATAAATGTAAAAATTTCAAGAAACATAGTTTATTAATTACTACATCAAATTCATTAATACACAATATTGTAATTGCAAATCTAACATAATATATTTGATTTGGACAATTTTATTTAAATAAGGAATTCGAGAAATTTTATAACCATCCCATTTTTTTATACAATGTTTAGAACTACTCATAGCCCCTCCTCAACCCTTAAATAGGAGGATAATAAGTTTTAGCACACTCGAACCCACATATTCCTATACTGACAACAATGTCAATGCCAATCGAATTAAGACTCAATCGACTTTTAACCCCCATTTTTTTCTTTTGCTTTATTTTATGATATTTCCTTGTTTTATAACCAATGCTCCTTGATCGGTAATAGAATCTCAATCTCTATTCTTTGGTAATCGAAGCCCAAAATCTATGAACTAGTTTGTGCTTGACTAGCCTAACAGACAAACGATCCTGCATCTTTTTTACTTGTCATTTTTATAAGATAAATATTTCGCATTTATGATGAAATTGAATTTATAAAAATTAACTCGTTGTTTGTTATTATGTTTATGTAAAAAGAAAAAAAAAATCCTACCTAATTCCTAATTCATGGGAAGATAGTAAACTCTTGTAGTTGAAAAATGTTTCAGGAGGAATCCTTTAAGTAGATGGTGGTTGATAAAGCAATCCTTGATTATAATTTCCAGTACAAGTCAAAAGAAACATTTTCATAATCAATTAAAAGTTATTAAAAATAGTAAATTAAAATAAGTTACCCAAAGGTCAATGAATGAAAAAAATCGAAGGATAATTTCATTTTGTAACTTTCATTTAATACATTTTAGGATATTGTAATTTTAAATAATACAATTATTTAAAATATATATATTAAATAGACACTTGTTTGACTCATGTTCAAATTATGTGATCCCATCCTCCATTTAAAAAAAAAAATAATTCTAATATCTTATTACTTTACAATACATGAATTTTAACTATTTAAAAAATATTTTACAATTATCAAAAGGATTATTTTACCAATAAAAGTCCATTTCTAACTTTATTACGGAAATGGACTATTTTTTTAATTATTTACCGGAATGGACCGAAAACACTAAAACGTGTCCACGTAGGAGTGTTTTAAGTGAAAATTCTAGTAAAACGCGTCCCTAAGGGAGCGATTTTGCCATGTCAGCACAAAACGCGCTAATGTGGACGCGCTTTGCTGACGTGGCAAAATTGCTCACTCAGGGACGCATTTTAGCCCTTGTTTTTCTAGGGTTAGGGTTATTTGCATGTTTAGTGCTTAGGGTTTGTGGGTTTAGGGTTTTAGGGTTGTTGTGTTAGTGTTTTGTTAAAATAATTTAGGGTTTTATTTATTTAAGGTTTAAGAATTTTAAAAAATAAATTAAGGTTTAAAGTTTTTAAAAAAATTAATTAAATTAAGGTTTAGAGTTTTTAAGAAAATTAATTAAATTAGGGTTTAGTTCTTTTAAAAATATATTTATATTTAGCTTTTAGGGTTTTTGTAAAAGGATTTTGAGAAGGAATTTTTTTCTACAGTAGTTTTAGAAAAATTAATTTTGAGAAGACAATTCTGAAAAAGTAATGTAAAAAACTGCTTCAAGTGGAATGCATTGTCAGCAAAATTACTGAAAAAAGCTCCCACGTGGACACTTTTTTTCTACAGTAGTTCTTGAAAAAAATAATTTTGAGAAGACGATTCTGAATAAATAGTGTAAAAATGCTTCAACCAGGATGCATTGTCCGCAAAATTACTAAAAAAAGCTCACACGTGGACGTTCTTTTTCTACAGTAGTTCCTGAAAAAATAATTTTGAGAAGATGGTTCTGAAAAAAATAATGTCAAAAACGCTTCAAGCAGGATGCACTGTCAGCAAAATTACTGAAAAGGGCTCCTACATAGGCGCTCTTTTTCTACTATAGTTCTTACTTGGCCTTAGGCTATAAATGAGCCAAATTTCATTCTCGTGTTGCAGAAGTTAAGCAAGAAAAATTAGAGAGGCTAAGCAGAATAGAAATTGAAGATGAGTGAACGTATTAGTGCTGTTATTTACTATGCTGGTGAGGTTCGTGACACCGAGAACGACATTCTTTTTTTATCGGAGAACACAACGCAACTGGTTTTTAACCAAAACATAGATTTGACAAAACTTCGTAAAAGACTTAGGCGCAAAATCTTCAGAATGATGCCAATGAGAGATTTGTTTATTAAGTATCGATTTTGTGCTTCAGTTGATCCCGTGACATATGACTCATTTGATATCAAAGGTGGTCGTAGCTTGGAGGCGATGGTGTAGACTCATCTCGCTAGTGGATCACCCTATCTTAAGTTATATGTATAGTTTTCATCGCCAAATGAAGCATTTGCGACTTCAACATCTACTGCTGTTCGAGAGGAATACATGACCCCTACCCGACACTCTGTTAGTGGGAGTGTAACACCCCTAACCTGTATCCATCGCCAGAGTAGGGTTACGAGGTATTACCGATCAATTCACAATATATAGCATACATTTATCAAACATAAAGCATTCATTCTCATAAATCATTCAACACAATTACATTGTCCCTTATAAGGGCCTACGAGGCCTTAAACATGCTTTAGAAGTGGTTTGGGACTAAACCGATAACATACAAAAATTTTTGGAAACATAGAAAAATTTCAACCATACAGGGGTCACACGACTGTGTGAATAGACCGTGTGCCTCACACGGCTCCAGACATGCATGTGTCCCAGGCCGTGTGGAAATAGGGCATACATACTGACTTGGGTCACACAGCAAACCACATGCCCGTGTGTCTAGCCCGTGTGCCCTTTGAAATGGCCAGACACGCCCGTGTGCCAGGTCGTGTGCTAGGTTTTGCCAAACCTATAGGGTATACTGACTTATGCAACCCAATCAAGTCACATGCCCGTGTGCTACGCTGTGTGCCAATTAGGGGGTATACTGACTTGTACTACACAGCCAGTCACACGCCCGTGTGTGAGACCGTGTGGAGCATACTATTTCAATTCAATTTCAATACTAGGGGACACACAGCCGTGTAACATGACCGTGTGTCACACACGATTGAGACACACGCCCGTGTCTCGGCCAGTGTGGACAAAAATAGGCCATTTGCAAGGCCAATTTGCTACCCCAACTTCAATGTACCTACACAATTCAAAATGGTACCATTTTATCATACAATTAGGCAGCCAAAATCATCAACCAAATGCACAATTCATACCATTATAATTTCATCTATTCTAATTCTCAAATCACTACCATTTACTAAGCCAAATACATGGCAAAACAATACCAAACAATATAGTTCATTTACCATAAATCACATAACCATTATAACTTACATAATGTCTTGGTTACAACCATGCCAAAACAAACCAAAATAAGCCATCACTCATGGTTATATATATACAAACCAAAACATATACATTTACAAGCCATTTCTAATAGCCAAACACACATCAATATTAAAATCATTTACAAGCCAAATCTCATGGCTATGATCATAACTAAAATACCATATCTAGCCTATACATGCCATATACCATAAATGTATAATTCAAAAGTACCAATATAGATGTTTGATAGTGCGATGATGTTTCCGACGACTCCCAGATTCGAGCTAGCCTTGATTCATTATAAAACATAGAAAAATAACACGAAGTAAGCTTCATAGCTTAGTAAGCTCGTATGTGAATAACTTAGTTCATCGAATAAATGCAAATCAACCAATTACAAATGACAAAACCATATATACATTAACTACAAGCCTTTCTCATGTCTCAAAACATGATAAAATACAAACTCATCGAACTTTCAGTATTTAATACTCGAATAGTTCTACACGTACATGTATTGCCTCGTACTAACCTCTTTCTCAACCACATCATTCATTTACCCGTTGAACCATTCAGAATAAAAATTGGATACTCAAGTGTCTCGTACGATAAGTACCTATACCATGGCCTGTAGCCAAATCAATGTAACTTATCCGAAGAACTATTATCATGGCCCGAAGCCAAATACGTAAAATACGCACCCAAAGTGCTAATATTATGCATGAAGCCAACTCAACGTATCACGTACTGACATGTCAATAGTATCCAAAACTATTCTGAAGGTCCAACCGGGTTTTCACACTTTTTGTTTCTATCATCGAATGCATCTGTAAAGTCGTTTTCACAATTCATAATCCCATTTTAACAATTTATGCAATATTAAAGCACTTTAACATGCATTTATAATGTAATCATCACATACAAACTTTCCTCGTATTCAGAATTGACGGATTGGGTCGACTACTCGATAACTTTGCTTTTCCCCTGATCTAAATCTGAATTCTTTCTTTCTTGATCTATATGAATTCAAAATTAACTTATTTATTCATCTACTCATTCAATTACTCCAAAAATACACATTTGGGCATTTTTACACATTAGCCCCTAAACTTTCACATTTAATCAATTTAGTCCCTATTTCTCAAATACACAAAATTCACACAATTTAGCAAAACCCATGCTTGACCAAATTATAAATAGGTCCCTAGCAGTCCAAAACTTTCATTTATTTCACATTTTAACCACACAATTTGTACATTTCATAATTTAATCCCTATTATGCATTTTCATCAAAAAATCACTTAACAAAACATGTTAAACTATCATCAAGCTTTCATATTTCAACATTAAACATCAAAGAACACATAGATTCAACAATGGAAACTCTTAAAATCTTTAACAGTTTCAAAATTAAAGGTACGGGCTAGCTAGATTGAGCTGCAATGATTACAAAAACATAAAAATCATGAAAAACAGAGCTAAAATCGTACCTTAATCAAGCTAGGAGTGTGTCTAACCTTCAAAAAAATTTCATGGATTTTCTAAGCCCTAATTTTTGGCTAGGAAGATGAATGTAGGCTAATTTGTTTTTTTTTATTTAACGTATGATAATTATGCAATTTACCATAATAACCTTAATGAAAAACCATTTAAAACATCTATTAAATGTCCATATATGTCTACTCAAACTATTAATTGTCTAATTACAACATAAGGACCTTTGATTTATTAAATCATAGTAATTAAACACCTTTAACAAGTAGAATACAACTTTTACATTTTACGCGATTTCATCATTTTTATCAAATTAACCAACCAGTCGATAAAATTAGCTCACGAAATTTTCACACATATCAAATAACATGCTTTAAATATCTAAAATAATATTAAAATAATTTTCTGACATCAGATTTGTGTTTTCGGAACCACTGTTCTGATTTAGCTAAAATCGTGCTGTTACAGGGAGGCAAAACATAGAAGAGCCCGTGTTTAATGGCAGTATGAAATACACAATTCCTACACAAAACTCAGTTAGTGGATGGGATATGCACTTGGTGGGTCGATGTTCGTTGCTGGAAATACGTACTGGGGAATGACATCAACTTCCAGTGGTTAGCAATCCACATCTGATTAGGGACGTTATGAAACGTCCACAAGAAGGGATGATGTACTCCCTACGACGTCCACCGGCGAGGCGAACTCGTACGTTGTAGATGATGGTGGGTTGGATGATGAGTCCGATGTGGATCCACCTCGAGAGCCCGACGCCGATAGTGCAGAAGTTGCACTATTTTCTGAACTGGAGCCTGTTCCAACCAAACCTAAAGGACGGTGAAGGAGGTTCAGATGATGAAGAAGAAGATCCAAGATTCGCGGCGTATTCCCCTCCAACCCACATGCATAATGTCGATCTATTGGTAGATGATGCGTTAGAGTTTCCAGATCTACCATATAGATGGTGTGACCGTACAAATTCATCATTGGATTGGGGTGAATTGGAAGTTGGTAAGGAGTTTTCCAATAAGGATAGTTTTCTTGGTGCATTGAAACAACATAGCATCATGAGCAGGGTTAACTACCACGTGGTTAATCCAAATTCGAGAAGTTCGAGGCCAAGTGTGTAGTGCAAGACCATACATGTTTATGAAAAATCATGGCTTTGATCAAGAAAAAGACAGGCTTATGGGAGATAAAAAATACAAAGGTCTACATACCTGCGTTGCTAGTATAGTATCATTGGGTGTTTAGGGTTTTTGAATAATACTATTATTACTTAATGTTGCATTATTTAACGTACTTCATTGACAGGTGTTTCATAAGATCATCCCAAAATGGATTCATATATATTAGCTAGCTTAATACTACCGATGGTGAAGGCAGATCGCAGGACTTCTGTGTCGGTCTTAATTGCCAATATTCATAGCTAATTGAGGTACACGTCCTCTTACCGTAAGGCTTGGATAGCTAAGTAGAAGAAATTGGAAAATATGCATAGTGGGTGGGACACTTCATATAATGAGGTGTGGCAGCAGTGTCAGGTGCTGGAGAGGTATGTCTTAGGTTGCATAAGACTTTGAAACGGGCCCTGTGTACTACAACAGTCGCTTGCTCCGTGGATTCCAAATGTTTAAGTATCTGTTCTAGATCTTTAAGTAATGCCGGGACACATTTGCGTACTGCAAGCTATTGGTATAAATTGACGGTACCTTTATGTATGGTAAATATACCCATTGGCTATTGCTAATTGTGGCACAGGATAGCGGTAGGAGAATCCTTCCAATTGCATTTGTAATAACACTGGGGGAGTCAGGTAATAACTGAGATTTCTTTCTTTCTAGGTTAAGGAGGCATGCCTGCCCCCAACCTGATATCTACGTTATATTGGATCGAGGCACTAGAATACTAGCCACAATTGAGTGACAGAGAAACCTATGGGATTGCATACACCATCGATATAGTCTAAGGCACGTTACGTACAACTGCTATGGGTAATATCGGTCTACCACTGAATGACGGCAAGTGACCAACATGGGTATTTAATCTCTATTAATATGATTTCATTTGTAATATTCATTTTATTCTGAATGGAAGAGTGGTATGTAATTTTTGCTATCAACTTATATTAACAGGGTACGAGGTTAATAAGAATCATTTTTATGAGATGTTAGTGATTTTGTGGTTAGTTAACGATCAAGGCGCAGACTACCTCTGTAATATACCTTTCAATTAGTGGACACAAGCATACGGCGATGGCCTACGATATAGTCATAGGACCTCAAACTTGGCTAAATGCATAAATTCTGTTCTAAAAAGAACGCGTCATTTGCTGATAACCTCAGTTGTACGGGAGACATATTTTCGTTTGGCGGCACTATTTCCAAAGCGAGCAGTGAGTTATAAAGGCCAAATACAGGGAGGCCATGTATGGTGTTGGAACGTATTACAAGAAATTAACAAGGTGAAGGTGCGGGCCAATACTATGCACACATTGTGTCACGATCGCAACAACCTATGGTTTCGTGTGACGGAGTTCGACAGGCTAAACCAAGATATTATCGGTGGGCAATATTGTATACACCTGAGAAATAGGACTTGCAACTGTAGGACGTTTGACACACTTCGTTCTCCATGCGCTCATGCAATTGCAGGTCGTCAGAATCTCCGCTTGGATCCCATGAGCTGTGTCATAGAAGTGTACAAAATAGAATACATGTACAATGTGTGGAGACACGTATTGCCACCGGTCCCAGATGAACGTAAGTAGCCATCTGTATCGCTTGCTCCGTTTAAGTTGTTACTGGATAAAGAATTGTGTCGCAAACCAAAATGTCGACCTTGCCCGAGTAGAATACATCACGGGAATCATTTGTCAGAATCTAAATTGCTGCAATACTCTATCTGTTTGGTGCATCTCGATAGTAGCATAGTTGACCAATGGGACCTTAACATGCCAAATGTTCAGATTTTGAAAGAATTCATCTAGAATTACTACTCGAATTGCCGGATCCTCGTATGGTGTCCATTGAAACTATATGAATGTGATAAAAATATTAGTTATGTACATAATACTAAATACTAAATATGAAACTACTATGTTATGTATATATATTATTTAATACTTACATGCGCTTCCGACTGTTGGTCCAATAGAAGCCTTATTTTTTCAAGAGCGATAGGTATTCCAACATCCACCGGCAATCCCAATTGTAACTGCACGTCCTCCAACGTGATGGTACACTCTCCGCATGAAAGATGGAATGTGTGCGTCTTGGGTCTCCACCTCTCTATGAACGCATTAATGAGTTTCGAGTCCAACTTGCACCCCCGGCCTATATTGGTCACGTGCCAAAAAACCGCTTTCCTCAAGTAATTTTCTATCAACGGTGATAGAGGACCAGACATATTACGAATATAACATTGTAACACCCGATCTACAGGCTGTTATAAAAAATTATAAAATAAAAATCAATTAAAATTACAGAAATGAAAAAAATATTACAGAAAAATGATATCAAAATACATTCAAGTGGCTAAGAAAGGTGGAGATATCAATTTCGGGGATTATAGAAAAATGATAAAATTTTTATTTTTCACTCCCAATAAAAATTTTATTAAATTGAAAATTTAGTATAAATATTTAATTAACTTTTTTTCTTTTCAAAATACTCCTATTAATATATTTAAAATACATAAATTGCTATAATATCCTATTATATCTTAATGGCTTCAAAAACCGAGCTAGTTTTATATTATCTATTTAAATTACTATAATATCCCTATTAAAATATAATGGCTCCTAAGAAGCTGGTTTTATATTATACATAGATTTGTAATTTTCTTTTTACCAAAACTTCTCATATTCACTCCAATAAAAATTTTATTAAATTGAAAATTTAATGGAAATTATAAAAGTATAGATATTTAATTAGCTTGTATTAACATTTTTAAAATACTTAAATTACTATAATACCCCTAATAAAACCTTAGTGGCTCTTTAAGAAGCTGGTTCTATATTATATATAGATTTGTAAGCCTAGTGCAAAGACCAGTTTGTAAAAGAGATAACATTTGACACAATAAAGTAATTTAATGAAAGGCAAGATTGAATTATATATAATCCAAAATTAGAGAGAATCAAATCCGGAACATATTTTAGTAGAGAAAATCTCCATTGTACCAAAAAAGATTAGAGAGAATCTTGAATGCCTAGATGACAAGAATACTTGGCGAACGCCAAGCTTTGGATGTTCATGGTTTCATGGTCAATAATATGACCCTAATTTTAGAACTTGAAAACCAGCCACCAACTTTGTATTCCCTACATAAGCTGCCGTAACTCAGATAAATTCAAGCAATATATAGTTTAAATGGTAATTGTAACTTGTATACCACGCAACCATGTTAGCTTGTTGATTCCACCACTTTCGATTCATACTGTGAATTCTTGATATACAAAGCAATTTAAGTTTCTTGAATCTTGGGTATTTTATATTTGTTGTGAAGTGACCATCCATGCGATGACGAATACAAGCCGTTAAAATGCGCTTTCGAAAACTATGAGCTCATCGAGACTGCGAGCTCTCCAATAGTGCAAGCTCATCAAAGTTATGAAGTCTCCAAAAGTGCGAGCCATGCGAGCCCTTACTCTGCAAGTTGCCAACTTGCAATGAAACAGTGATAATTTTTTGATAAGCTGTTTTGGTTGCTGAGTAGACTGAAATTAGCCAATGAAGAAGCAAACTGTATTAATCAAGTTCCAAGATTAGTCATTTTGTAATTATTTTATTATTATTTTTAGCTTATTTAAGCTTAATTGTTGATGTAAACTTGTATGAGTTTTTAACCAGTGAAACAATTTATTACAATCTGATTTCACCATTTTTTTCTCTTTTTTGCTTTTGTTTCAACCCTTTCTTCATCAAATATCCAACACTATCAATGGCAGATTATGAGATGACCTATGGGGTTTCAATGATTAATGTTGTACTACAGGTGGACCATGTGGAATTAATTGACAATAAGAAGCATCATGGCCACTTTGATGTGAATTATGAAATATTAGATGTCAAAGGAAATTTGTTCTTCCAAGTTGATGTCTCCTATACAGCCTTCCATATGAAACCAATCATTCGTGATCCTATTGGTTTTCCTATCCTTGCAATGTAAGAAAAGGTATAATCCATTTATATCTTCATTTATATATCGCCAAGAATCTTACTTTTGTGCTATAAATAAAGGTTTAACCTTCTGATATGTTTCTATAAGGCAATCATCCATCAATGATGAATAGTTTATAGAGGTGAAATTTCATAAAGACATGAGTTTCTTTGCTGTGTATGGTGCTCACATTCTATCCATATGAAAACAACAAGGCTTGATGTGTTGACAAGTAACATCAATGAAAATATAATTAATTTCTAGGTTGTTAGTTCCAATGTAAAGGGTTTTTTTTTTTGGTACCGAAAAGAAGGTGCATTAAATGATTATAGAACGGTTCGTCTCTGCTATGCCTAATGTCATGGAAACATTGGTCCGACATTGTAGCATTCCACTTGATGGATCAGATGAGGCCTAAGCCTTGAGTAAGAGATATTTGATGTTGAACCTTGAGAGGCAAGCATAATGCGAGAGCAACGAGCAAGCAACATGAAAATGAGTCATGAGTGGATGAGGCTGGAGGGGATGGTGATCTCATGCCATCAAGACGATGAAAAGCCTATGTGTAGGACAAGTATGCTTAGTCAATACCTTGAGATGGCCATGGATTACCAGGTAAAAAATTGTCCATGTTTTAATCATTGTAATGTCCCTTGGCTAGTGATAGGTGTTAGCTCTCCACCTCCTTCTCATCTTTCTAGTTGCTGGGACTTCCTTAATGCAAGCGAGATGCAATGCTTTGTGATCATCGAGTAAGTGGATGTTTAATGTCTCTTCAAGAGGAAACTTGAGGACAATTCAAAACCAATAAACATTATATCACATTGATAAACCGTAATATGTTCATATTTTAATCCTACATTTAGCATACTTTTGGATGATTTATTCCCCGAATTATGGAATCTGGTGCTCCTAATCCTTTAATTTCATGTTTTATACTTAGGGAAGCACCAGAGGATGAAAAGAATGAGAAACGGGCCAAAAATGGAAAAAATGGGCCAAAGTACAAAACTAAAACGGCCCGGGCCCAAGCCACACGGCCGTGCCTCCTTAACAGACCTGAACACGGCCTGGCCTCGATTTACATGGGAGTGTGCCATGGGCGTGTCCCTGCCGTGACCTGTTTTAATTCCACTCAGATTAGGATACTTAGTGGCGAAGAAAGACATTTCGAAAGCGTATATAAACACCCTAAGTGTGACCTAAAAAAGGGGCATCCAGGTAGGCTTAGGAGCCAAGCCAGAGAGGCCAGAATTGTGGGATTTACTCGAAGAAAGCCAGTTGATTCATCTCAAGAAGCCGAAACTATACTCAAGATGGAATATCTTCCCTTCAATTTCCTTCAGGGGGTTTTAGGGTTTTTCTTATGTTTTGTTTTATATTTTCTTCTGAGATGCATTCTTTTATGATTATGAACTAAACCCCTTGAATACCTAAGGGGGATGAAACCTAAGACGGATCTTGTTATCGTTTTCTGAACTATATGATAAATACTTGATTTGTTCTTAATTATGTGTTATTAATTCTTGCTTTGATATCTCAGGATATTGATTCAAGTATTGATATTCTTAGGCAGTAGAGCAAAAGTCCCTGTTTAAGAGTAGATCTAGCATAGTTAAGCGGAGTTGATCGCAACCCTAGAAATAGGATGATGAAAATCTGCCGGATTAGGGTCAAACCTAATATGGGAGTCTATAGATCGAGTTAATGTAAGTCTAGGGGTTTTAATAGAAAGAAATTGAAACACCCCAAACCCGGCCCACGAGCTTTGACCAGATTTGGTATGTCCCTCAAGTAAACCGGTTCAAATCCTTTTGTTACTTTGCGAAAAACTTGTGCGATTTTTAAAAATTTTGTTTTGGGTTGGGCTTGTGTTGAAACGGATTCGGTTTTATTTTGAAAACCCCTTTTTAATATTAAGTGATAAAACATTTAAGGTTTAGTTTAAAGAAAATTTACTTAAACTTTAATAAATAAGGTTCATAAACATAATAAATAAAAAAAATAAATGTAAAATGATTCAACTATGGCCTTATGGCCTTATTACATCAAATAATTTCCAAATAATTCAAGTACTTAAAAACTCATAGTCCATAAAAATAAAGACTTCATGTTGAGCATGGCCACCACAAGTTCTCCCGTCCCATCCATCACTGCTCATCACTCAAACATGGTCCCACAAGGGGTGAGTCAAACAGACTCAATGTGTACACGACACTAAGTCATAATAGAATCGGGTATACAAGAGTTACACATTCAAAATAATGAATACAAGTTATGATGCATTCCCAAACCCAAACCTAATTGTCCATCCGCTACACACCCCGCACACGCCAATCACACCGTGGGGACTACTAAGTCGACCCTCCTTCCGCTACACACCAATTTGTTTGTCTTAAGTCACCACATTCGTGGTCTTAGGTCACCACGTTCAGATTCATCGTGGTCTTAGGTCACCACTTTCAGACATCGTGGTCATAGGTCACCACTTTTCGGATATCACGTTCTTAGGTCACACCTGCTCGTGGTCTTAAGTCACCGATTCACTTCCCTTTCAAAATAAAACCCATATGCCCATAACATATTATGCAATTACAAGCCAAAGTTCACATTCTTATTATATTCTCATGTTACAAATAACATTTTTCATATTCCTAGTAGAAGTAGGAAACGTACCTGCGTACTTAGTACCATAACATGATACCTTAGCCACTTTCATATTCTTAATGTCACATATTTTAATTAAACATGCCATAAAACGTATTATGAAGTAGTGTGGGGTACACACCTGATTCGCTTAGAAATTCCTTGAGATCCCGAAAAGCTTGATCTAATGCTTAGATCCTTAATCCCTACATTTGATTTATCACTTATTACCTTAATAAAAAGCCATTCGGCCAAAATTCCAAATCCTAGTAGGATTAGTATTCTTATCTTGTTTGCCGATTTGATTAATAATCAAATCCCGAAATATGTAGTATTCCTTCCTTAAAATCGGCTAGCCACCAAATCATTTAACTATGTCGGTTTAAACTTTTGAATAAATAGGAAATAGTGCTAAATACCAAAAATATAAGCCTTGGCCGAATACTTACCTTGTGGATTCTAAAATCCCGAATTGGATCCTTGCTTCCTTAATGCTGTCGAAATATCTATACACATATGTTAGATTTTAGTCTAACTTGAAATCATACTTATGGCCTATGGCCGAATATCACTTTATTGTCTTACCTTGATGCCTTAAATCCCGAAAAATCCTTCTTACAGTCGACTTGAGACAGATCCCGAAAGAGTTCTTCATATTTTGGCCAAAATACAATATGAGAGATTAGTCTCCAAATTTCGACAGGCTTAAAAAGAAAAAGAATGGAAACCGAGTCTAGATCTTACCCTTACTTGGAGAAATCGGCAACACCTATGCTTGAAGCCTCTCCAAAATTCGGCTATTGAATGGATTGGAAGGAAAGAAATAGGAAGAAAAGAAAGATGAAGAGAGTGGCTTGCTTTACTAGAGTTTTTGGTTTTGGCAAAATAGCAGAGAAAAGAGAGAATTTGCTAGGGAAAAATTTCGGCAGAGAGAGGAGAATGGCTTAGGGAATTTCGGCAAAGGAGAGAATGAATGAAAATTAGCCTTATTTTCCTCCCTTAGCCGAATTTACTAGGCTAGAGTCCCCTACTTGGCCACCACTCTTCTTTATTTGATAGCTTTATCTCTTTAATTTAAAATAATAAGAGAATAATCCTTTATTATCCCTTGAAAACAATCCAATTAAAAATCCTTTATTTATCACCTTATTAATCAAATATTAAAGAGAATAAAACTCCTCCTTTCTAGAAGGCTTGTACCGTCCACCTTAGAGCTTCTGGAAGCAAAATAAAACTTCTTTTATTTGTTTCCCAAGTGACTCGAACTCAGGCCCAATACCTTGCATGTGGCGCCATTTCCAGAGACCCTAAGTGGCATCTTCAGGCCACTTTTCCAAGCCTATTTGTGTGTCAAATTTCACAAACTTTTTCTTTTAAGGCCACCTTGCCTTTATTCGTGCTTTAAAACTTAAAACTCGACATTTCTAAGTCATTTCAAAGTTTCCAAAAATTTTCGTTCGGCTCTGTAAACTTGACATTTTCTTACATTTCCAAGTTTCCAGAAATGTTCACTTTCCTCTTTTGAATCATTTCCTTACATTTCCAAGTTTCCGAAATGTTCACTTTCCTCTTTTGAATCATTTCTCGATCATGTCCATACATTTTCGTGTTTCCAAAATGTTCATTTCCAAATCATTTCCACTCATTTCCTGGGTTTCCAAAAATGTTCAAAATTTATTCTTAGTACATAAAACATGTCACTTGCATAACTAAACCGAAAATGCATAGGCCCTTTTCGAGATGTTACGATTCTACCCCTTAAAATAATTTCGTCCTCGAAATTTTCTAACTAAAATAATTGAGGGTATTGCTATCGCATTGTCTCTTCTGGTTCCCACGAAGCTTCCTCCGATCCATGATTGCGCCATAACACCTTGACTAGAGAAACTGACTTCCTCCGTAGCACTTTCACATCACGTTCCAATATCCGAATCGGCTTTTCCTCGTAGGATAAGTCTGGCCTTAGCTCTACTTTTTCGACTGGTACCACATGAGACGGATCCGATCGGTAATGACGTAGCATGGATACATGGAATACGTCGTGCATCTACTGCAACTCTGGTGGCAATTCTAACTGGTATGCCACTGGTCCAACTTGCTTCAGTACTCGATAGGGCCCTATAAACCTTGGGCTTAACTTCCCTTTACGACCGAACCTTATAACCTTCTTCCAAGGCGAGACTTTCAGAAATACTTGGTCTCCCACTTCAAACTCTATTTCCTTCCGCTTAAGGTCTGCGTACGACTTCTGCCTATCAGAGGCTTTCTTTAACCGTGCTCGAATCATCTCAACCTTTTCTTCAGTTTCTGCCACTAACTCCGGTCCCAAAACTCGACGTTCTCCTAACTCGGTCCAACAAGTAGGAGTTCGACACTTCCGACTATACAATGCTTCATATGGTGCCATTCGAATGCTAGCTTAATAGCTGTTGTTGTAGGCGAACTCGGCTAAAGGCAAATAATCTTCCCAACTTCCTCGGAAATCCATCACAGAGCCTCTTAACATATCCTCCAACACTTGTATAACCTGTTGCATCGCCTGGCCCGATTGTGGATGAAAAGCCGTAGTGAAGTCCAGCATAGTGCCTAAAGCTTGATGAAGTGCCTTCCAAAATTGAGACGTAAACCTTGGGTCTCTATCGGAGATGATCGATACTGGTACTCCATGTAATCTCATAATTTCCGCCACATATAATTTGGCTAGCTTCTGAAGAGAATAGTTAACTCTTACCGGGATGAAGTGCGCGGACTTGGTCAAATGGTCCACTATCACCCATACCGAGTCCTTCTTAGTAGGCGTAAGGAGAAGCCCACTAATGAAGTCCATGGTAATTCTCTCCCACTTCCATTAGGGAATCTCGATTGGTTGAAGCAATCCCGATGGAACTTGGTGTTCAGCCTTAACTTGCTGACACGTCAGACATTTTCCCACGAATTCAGTAACTTCTCGTTTAAGATCAGACCACCAAAATTGTTCCCTTAGATCTTTGTATAGCTTAATGCCTCCGGGATGCATAGCATAAGGGCTGCTATGCGCCTCCCGAAGAATCCTTTGTCTTAACTCCTTGTCCTTCGGCATACAGACTTTTCCTTTGTAACACAATACTCCTTCATCATTAACGCCATAATCCTTTAATTCCCGCTCTGCACTTTTGTCAGAACTTAGCACTTAGATCCTTATCAACCAACCGTCCCTCTTTCACCTCCTTCACCATGTGGGCTTGACTTGCAACTCGCCAACAAAGCCACATCATCATACAGCTCAAGTGAGCGAACATAACCCTTAGATCCGACACAACCTTCCGACTTTGGGCATCAGCTACTACATTTGCCTTGCCTGGGTGGTACTCTATCGAGCAACGTAATCCTTCAATAACTTCACCCACTTTTGCTGCCTCAAGTTCAACTCCTTCTGAGTCAACAGATACTTAAGACTCTTGTGGTCTGTGTAAATCACTGACCTTTCTCCATAGAGATAGTTCCTCCAAACCTTAAGGGCGAAAACCACTGCTGCCAATTCTAAGTCATGGGTTGGGTAGTTAACCTCATGAGGCCTTAGTTGCCGAGACGCATAAGCGACTACTTGTCTATCTTGAATTAGCACACATCCTAATCCCGTATGCGAAGCGTCACAGTACACTACAAAATCCTTCCCAGCCTCCGGCTGAATTAATACTGGAGCCTCCGTCAACACCTTCTTAAGCTTTTCAAAGCTCTCCTGTTGCTTATCAGTCCATTCAAAGGTTACTTCCTTCCTTAGTAGCTTTGTCAAGGGCGCGCTATTGACGAGAACCCTTCCACGAACCTTCAGAATAGCTCGCCAAACCTAAGAAACTTCTGGATCTCACCACGGACCTAGGAGGTTTCCAATCCAACATCGCTCGATCTTCCTAGGGTCCACTCTTATTCCCTCTGCGGATACCACATGTCCTAGGAACTCCACCTCCTTAAGCCAAAATTCACACTTGCTGAATTTGGCATAGAGCTTCTTCTCTTTTAACACTTGCAGCACAACTCGGAGATGTTCATCATGCTCCTCTTCAGACTTAGAATACACCAAAATATCGTTGATGAACACAACGATGAACCTATCCAAGTAGGGTTGGAAAACCCGGTTTATCATATCCATGAACGCGGCTGGAGCGTTCGTCAATCCAAACGGCATCACCACAAACTCAAAATGGCCGTATCTTGTCCTAAAAGTGGTCTTATGGATATCTGCCTCCTTCACCTTCAACTGGTGATATCCAGACCTTAAGTCTATCTTTGAGAATACTGTGGCCCACTTCAGCTGATCGAACAAGTCATCGATCCTTGGCAAAGGATACTTGTTCTTGATGGTCAGCTTGTTCAACTAACGGTAATCTATGCACATCCGCATAGTTCTGTCCTTCTTCTTTACAAACAGGACCAGTGCTCCCCATGGAGACATACTGGGTCGAATGAACCCACGATCCAACAACTCTTGGATTTGGGCCTTGAGCTCAACTAACTCCTTTGGCACCATTCGGTATGGAGCGATTGACACAGGAGCTGTTCGCGGTAGCAAATCTATTCCAAATTCCACCTCTCTATCTGGGGGTATTCCTAGTAATTCCTCCGGAAATACGTCTTCAAAGTCCTTTACCATTCTAACTCCACTAACACCCTCTTCCTTTCCACCTAACGCACTTACGAAGGCTAAGAACGCCTTGCACCCCTTCCTAACCATTTTCTCAGCCTTCAGCGCTGAAACTACGTTAGACAGGTAGTTTCTTCTTTCTCCGATCATTACTACTACTTTATCCTCCGGGGTCCTTAATTCCATACGTTTAGCCGCACAATCCAACACGGCTCGGTGCTCTACTAGCCAGTCCATTCCAAGTATAAGTTCAAACTCCCCAAAGGGTAGTTCCATTAAGTCAGCCCGAAAGTTCACTCCCTGAATCTCTAAGGGTACATTCCGAAAGATCTTATCCACCACTACAGTTTGGCCTAATGGGCTTACTACAGTCATCTGCCTATTAGAAAGTTCAGAGTATAGGCCTAGTGTTTCCACTACACTACATGCAACATAAGAATGGGTCGAGCCCACATCAATTAGAGCAAAATAGGGCTTGTCAAAAATAAAGAACGTACCGGTTATAACATCCGGCGCGTCTCCATCCGCATAAACCAAACCCGGTTGCCTTGCTTCAGCATTAGCGGCACCTCGGCCCTGTGTTCCACGGCCTCTGCCAGCACCATTACCTCGGTTACTCGAACCACGATCTCGTTGAGGCTGCGGTCCTCCTCTACTAGCCTGACTAACACTCTAAGCTGCTGGTCGGCTTTCCTCTGAGTTCTTGGACAATCCTTGATCACATGGTCCTTGGACCCACACCTAAAACATCCTCCTGTTTTCCTCCAGCACTCTCCCAAGTGATTCTTTCCACACACATCACAAGGTCGATACCGCCCTTCTGATCCAGCTTGCTGACCTCGCGGCCCATCAACTTTAGGCCTCTTATGAACCTTTCCAGATGACCCAAAACCTCTTTTGGGCCTATTCCTATCCATAGCCTGCTTTGTAGAATCCTGGATTCCCTCGGCCACCTTGGCCTTTTCTACCAAAGTAGAAAACTCCCGCTCCTGATGCGGTGCTATTAACAGTCTCAGATCATCCCTTAGCCCGTCCTCAAAACAGACACAACGCTCATGCTCAGTTGCCACTATACCTCGAGCATACCGGCTCAACCTTAGGAATTCAAATTTCATATTCGCAGCAATGCACTTGTTCCTTGTACCACCCCCTGAAAGGCCTTCCTTTTCTCATCAAGTATACCTTGTTCCCACATACTTCTTCCGATAAGCTTCCTTAACGTATTCCCGTGTCGATCCTCACCATGGCACCATCCCGAACAGCTTAACCACCATCGATCACGCTTCATCGCGTAATAAATTGCCACCATTCCTTTTAACTTTTCCTCGTGAGTCAAGTCAAGCTCATCCATGATGCGCGCTGTTGCTTCCAACCAAGATTTCAACAGTCTCGGGTGCCACTCCAGATACTCCACGAAACATTTCAGCTCCATTCGCTTGGAGCCGTTTCGGTGCACGATTTTCGAGTTCCCGAATTTCCTCCTGCACCAGCCACCAACTCGAAACTCTCAAAGCACAACTCGCGATATCGCATCATCCCCGTCCCGAGCTTCTCGCTCAACTCCCACAAACAAAGGTGGTGGTGGCGGTGGTATCTCATTGCCAGATCCTTGACCCGATCTAACAGGTTCTGACACAGTCATCCTTCCTCTACCCCTTCCACGACGACCACGTCCTGTAGAGTTCATTTCTAACGTCGAAATCTGATTAAGAGGTTTTATGAATTAGTCATTGTTCCACTTGTTTACCCGCGAAGAAATTTTATGATAGAGTTTTAGGAGTGGTTCTTTCGTATTCATACATGCACACAGTCTTTCCATTCATTCCTTCATCCATCAAACAAGTATGAACTTTCGTTCATTCAGAGAAACGTTGTAGTTTTCATTGTTGTTGCTTTTCCACTACCTAGGGGTATTTTCGTAATTTTGTCCTACAGGGGTATTTTCGTAATTTTTCAAAAGAAAAAGTTTCTTGGTGATTTGCCGACAAGTATTTTGGAAATTTTAAGTTCCCGGGGTATTTTGGAAAAAATTTTGAAATCTGGGGGTATTTCGGTAATTTTAGACCTTGGGGTATTTCAGTAATTTTTCACAAATCGGGGTAAATTTGTAAAATTTACTAAATCAAGGATATTTCAAAAGTTGCAAAACTTTGAGGGTTCTTTTTGAAAATTGTATTTTCCAAAACAGTGATGTTGCAAAAAGTTAAGAAATCAGGGTCATTTTGGTAATTTTGTAAGTTAGGGGCAATTTTGTAATTTTTTCCAAAATCAAGGTATTTTTTATATTTTGCAAATTAGGGTTTTTGAATGTTTATGAAATTTTGGTAAAACTGTTGGGTAATTGAACATTTTACAAACCAAGGGCATTTTGGTAATTTTACCACCAGGGGCATTTTTGTAATTTCATATAGCGAAAATTTTTTGGAAAATTTTGTAAAGATGGTTTTCACAAACTTAAAAGAAAGTTTTAAGAGTTTTAAAACTAGGGTTTTGTTGTTTTTATTAAAAACACGGCTAGTTCCCTTTCGGGTTTTAGTCATTGTGTTTAGCTTTATGACCGAGCCCTTTTGGTCGAGTGAACCAAAGCTACGCACTGCATGTGATTCGAGTGGAGAGGAGGTGAGTCACGCGGACTGCTTAAATACCAAGCTCCCACCGAAACCATTCCTAGACATGCGCACAGAGGTTGCCACACCTACTGAGCCCTCTGGGTTAGGGTGAACCGAAGCTACGCACCAGGTAGGATTCCTGTGAAGAGGAGGTGAGTCGCTAGGACTGCTTAAATACCAGGCTCTTCCGGATCCAATCCTAGACATGCGCACAGAGGTTACCACACCCTAACTCAGTGACTTAGCCATGAGTTTGTTTAACGTTCCTTAAGTCTTATGTGTTTGTGTTTGAGTAGACTTTAATAAATAAGGTTCATAAACATAATAAATAAAAAAAATAAATGTAAAATGATTCAACTATGGCCTTATGGCCTTATTACATCAAATAATTTCCAAATAATTCAAGTACTTAAAAACTCATAGTCCATAAAAATAAAGACTTCATGTTGAGCATGGCCACCACAAGTTCTGCCGTCCCGGTCCATCACTGTTCATCACCTGAAACATGGTCCCACAACGGGGTGAGTCAAACAGACTCAATGTGTACACGACACTAAGTCATAATAGAATCAGGCATACAAGAGTTACACATTCAAAATAATAAATACAAGTTATGATGCATTCCCAAACCCAAACCTAATTGTCCATCCGCTACACACCCCCGTACCTGCCAATCACACCGTGGGGACTACTAAGTTGACCCTCCTTCCGCTACACACCAAATTGCTGTCTTAAGTTACCGCATTCGTGGTCTTAGGTCACCACGTTCAGATTACTGTGGTCTTAGGTCACCACTTTCGATTCATCGTGGTCTTAGGTCACCACTTTTCGATATCACGTTCTTAGGTCACCGTGTTCGTGGTCTTAAGTCACCACATTCACTTCCCCTTTCAAAATAAAACCCATATGCCCATAACATATTATGCAATTACAAGCCAAAGTTCACATTCTTATCATATTCTCATGTTACAAATAACATTTTTCATATTCCTAATAGAAGTAGGAAACGTACCTGAGTACTTAGTACCATAACATGATACCTTAGCCACTTTCATATTCTTAATGTCACATATTTTAATTAAACATGCCATAAAACGTATTATGAAGTAGTGTGGGGTACACACCTGATTCGCTTAGAAATTCCTTGAGATCCCGAAAAGCTTGATCTAATGCTTAGATCCTTAATCCCTACATTTGATTTATCACTTATTACCTTAAGAAAAAGCCATTCGGCCAAAATTCCAAATCCCAAGTAGGATTAGTATTCTTACCTTGTTTGCCGATTTGATTAATAATCAAATCCCAAATCAGTAGTATTCCTTCCTTAAAATCGGCTAGCCACCAAATCATTTAACTATGTCGGTTTACGCTTTTGAATAAATAGGAAATAGTGCTAAATACCAAAAAATATAAGCCTTGGCCGAATACTTACCTTGTGGATTCTAAAATCCCGAATTGGATCCTTGCTTCCTTAATGTCATGTGAAATATCTATACACATATGTTAGATTTTAGTCTAACTTGAAATCATACTTATGGCCTATGGCCGAATATCACTTTATTGTCTTACCTTGATGCCTTAAATCCCGAAAAATCCTTCTACAATGACTTGAGACAGATCCCGAAAGAGTTCTTCATATTTCTACAAAAATACAATATGAGAGATTAGTCTCCAAATTTCGACAGCTTAAAAAGAAAAAGAATGGAACCGAGTCTAGATCTTACCCTTACTTGGAGAAATCGGCAACACCTATGCTTGAAGCCTCTCCAAAATTCGGCTTTTGAATGGATTGGAAGGAAAGAAATAGGAAGAAAAGAAAGATGAAGAGAGTGGCTTGCTTTACTAGAGTTTTTGGTTTTGGCAAAATAGCGAGAGAAAAGAGAGAATTTGCTAGGGAAAAATTTCTACAGAGAGAGAGAATGGCTTAGGAATTTCGGCAAAAGGAGAGAATGAATGAAAATTAGCCTTATTTTCCTCCCTTAGCCGAATTTACTAGGCTAGAGTCCCCTACTTGGCCACCACTCTTCTTTATTTGATAGCTTTATCTTTTTAATTTAAAATAATAAGAGAATAATCCTTTATTATCCCTTGAAAACAATCCAATTAAAAATCCTTTATTTATCACCTTATTAATCAAATATTAAAGAGAATAAAACTCCTCCTTTTTAGAAGGCTTGTGCCGTCCACCTTAGAGCTTCTGGAAGCAAAATAAAACTTCTTTTATTTGTTTCCCAAGTGACTCGAACTCAGGCCCAACACCTTGCATGTGGCGCCATTTCCAGAGACCCTAAGTGGCATCTTCAGGCCACTTTTCCAAGCCTATTTGTGTGTCAAATTTCACAAACTTTTTCTTTTAAGGCCACCTTGCCTTTATTCGTGCTTTAAAACTTAAAACTCGACATTTCTAAGTCATTTCTAAGTTTCCAAAATTTTTCGTTCGGCTCTGTAAACTTGACATTTTCTTACATTTCCAAGTTTCCAGAAATGTTCACTTTCCTCTTTTGAATCATTTCCTTACATTTCCAAGTTTCCAGAAATGCTCACTTTCCTCTTTTGAATCATTTCTAGATCATGTCCATACATTTTCAGGTTTCCAAAAATGTTCATTTCCAAATCATTTCCATTCATTTCCGGGTTTCCAAAAATGTTCAAAATTTATTCCTAGTACATAAAACATGTCACTTCGTACAACTAAACCGAAAATGCATAGGCCCTTTTCAGGTTGTTACAGAAATTTCAATTAATCAACCTAGGGTTAGACGTTAGTAGCCTCGAAAGAGGTATTAATATAAATTAGGGAATCCTACTAATCAAGTCAAGTGAATAAATCGTCTGGTTCAGAGTTAAATAACAAGTAAAGTCTAAGTGGATTCTTCCTCGGGTATTATCCTAATCAGTTGGTTTTTTTTCCAAAAGTATTTTCCCCAATTCATTCTCTGTGTCTTAGCATCCTTAGCTTGGTAGTTAGTTAATTTTAGAATAAACAACAATTCCCTTAATTTTTAGGCTAAATAATAAAGTGAGAGTTAGTATTAGTACTTTTGGTTCCCTTGGGTTTGACATTCCGGTCTTGCCACTAAACTATACTACTGTTCGATAGGTGCGCTTGCCTCAATCGTGGTGAGAGTTAGTTTCTAGGCTCGATCATTCATTATATAAATTTTAAGATTTACCCACTACGATGAAGTTTTTGGCGCCGTTACTGGGGAATTAAAATATTAAGAACGCTCAATTTTTATTACTTTAGCCATATTTTATTTTTGCAATTAAATTTTATTTTTACTTTTCTAAATTTTCTTCTTTGCTTCTAGCACGTATTCTAGTTTATGACTAGAAGTGTAACACCCCAAACCCGGTCAACACACCACGACCGGATCTGGTATGTCACAGAGGAAAGTTTTTTTTGAAGAAAACAGGTTACCGGTTGAAGTTCGATTGAGAAAACTCCTTGCTATAGTTAAAATCTTGGGTATGATTGTTCCAAAACCGATGGTGCATTTTAAAACCCGGAACTTTGAAAATTTAGTTGAATCCATAAGTAAAACCAATTCATATCAATTAAAAATCCAAGTAATTTCTTTTAGTTGCTTGAAACATTATGAACTTAGTGTGGAAAAAATCTTGAGTTTGGAAAACATTCGAGTTTCATTCCTTTTAAATTACCGTGTTCTACCCAATGGTAGGGTTTAAAACGTATCGCTTTGTAGTTTTGGAAAACACTTTTCTTTTTAAGTTTTATCCATTGTTAACTCAATACTTTACTAAGACCTATCTGAAATCCAGACTAGGCATATAAATAATCAAAGCATAATCTAAAAAGGCCTTTTACAATCCCAACAAAACCAAATGAAAGTAAACGAAATAAAGTACCAAGTTTTAAATCAGTGCAAGTCCAATTTATTCATAGCATGGCCACCTCGAGTCCACCCGGCTCCATTTTCGCGATCTAAGTGTCACCTGAAATGATAAGGGAGAAGGTGAGTCGCAAGACTCAGTGCATAAATCCCTCTCCGGATTAATGCAATATACTAACACACACCGTACATAGCAATACAAGTAATGCACCCAATCCTAGCCATCCATACTTCTTTTCTACCCCGTGTGGTACCAAACCACTAGTGGTGCCAAACCATTGGTGACCCAAAGTCACGATATCCATAAGTGTGGTGCCAAACCACTGGTGACCCAGAGTCACGAATAATCCAAATGATGGGGCCAACCCATCGTGTGATACCAAATCACTGGCGACAATCCCGTATCTCAAAGTGGGGCCAACCCACGGTGGTGTTGTTGACCACGGGGGACAGTCGCCATGAGGTGCCAAACCTCTGGTGTCCCAAAGACACAAGTGTGATACCAAATCACTGGTGACCGAAGTCACGATTAATCGAGTGATGGGGCCAACCCATTGTGTGATACCAAATCACTGGCGTCAATCCCATGATATCAACCGTGGGGTCAACCCACTGTGGTGCTAAGCCACTGGGACGAGACACTGAGGTGCCAAACCTCTAGTGACCCAAAGTCACAATAATCAATCTGTGGTACCAAACCACTGGAGGTGCCAAACCTCTGGTGTCCCAAAGACACGGATATCATATTCCCCCTCCTCTCATATCACCCAATATCATACCGACTCATGGAAAGTATGCAAATCATGCAAATCATGCTAACATGCCCAATATTGCATCACATAGCACATGCATCATAAATCAATAACAGAACTCGTAATGAAACGGACTTACCCGAATCCGTGCTCATACCCCATAGGGTATCGTATCAATCAACCATACTGGTTCGACTTTATTAAGCAAATAGGTTATTAAACATATTTCTAAGCAAGAGTGTGTCAGTTTACACACCTGTTAAAACGCAAGCTTTTAAACCCAACGAACCGATCTAAGATCCTCAAATACCTTGCTCCTTGCAAATGGTTTGGTTTCCTACCAGAACCCGAACCAAACAATAGTTCCTTAATCAATCGGCCTCACCCTAATAAGAAAACAGTTAATCCTTTGAAGACCTGGCTTCATGAAAACTAAACGAATAGACTAAAAGAACCAACTCTTACCACCACTTACCACACGAACAACCAACGATGACTGCTTCACCTGATCACCACCAAAATCCAAAGGCCCTATAATGAAAATCGGTTCACACAAGGGATTAACTCCTATCAACCCAATGCCGAAGGCGGCTCTCAACCCAATCAAAATCGACAGAGAACAAGGGAGAGGGGAAATGGCCATTCGACCAAGCACTTACCTTCTTCAACGATTGAACAACCAAACAAAATCAACACCCCAATTAAGATTCGGCCAAGATGAAGACTACTAGGAGAGAGGAGATTCGGCCAACACTTTAAACAAAAGGAGAAGAGGATTCGGCTTTAGGTGTTTAACACACTTATATTCGGCTTGAATGGAAAAGGAGAGAAAAAGAAGATGTGGGATGAGAATGGAGTTTCGGCAAAGGGGTATTGAGAAGAAGAGAAAGTGGACGGGATGAAGGTACTTTGGGTTTTGCAAGGAAAAGAAATGGAGAAGGTGTTTTGGAGAATAAAGTTTCGGCTACCAATGTTTCAAGGAAAGAAAGAAAGTATGAGAAAAAGGGGTAATAGTTTCGGCTCAACACAAATGAAAAGAAAGTGGGAGAGAAGAGAACATTCGGCTACCAAGAAAATTGAAAGAAAACAAAGCAAATTTCGGCAAGTAGGTGCTTGGACTTTCGGTTTCAAAAAAAGAAAATGAGAGAAAGCTCTTTAGCAAATTTCGGCTAGCTATGACAAAAGAAAGAATTTGGCTTACACAAATTTGACCGAAAATGCTCCAAAATGCCAACAAGAATTTCGACACACTCCTCTTACCCACTACCAAAACCGGCCACTCCCCCCATGAAGCATCCAAGATTCGGCCACTACCTCCAAACACTCTCAATCACTAATTCAAATCACTTTGAACTAGTCAACCTCCACAATTTACTCTCCACCCACCATTTGAACAATTTGTCTTGGTCTATAGCAGAGTTTGAACTGCCTACAACTTCTCCTCCTCCATGCCGTCAAAAATGGAAGCAAAATGTGAGCATTCTGCAGCTTGAACACAGGATCTCCCCTCCTGCAAGTGACGCCAAACTCAAGCTCCAAGTGGCGCACACTTTTCCACTCTACCAGCTCCACTCTTGTGCTAACCTTTACCTAAAATTTACTTATAAACCCCAGCTCCTTCAGCTCCTCTCACATAACACTTAAACTAAATTTTTTTCCAACCCCTCAGGCTTATACCAAGCTTACAACTAAGCCCCAAAACATCAAGAATAACAACATTAAAGACCAAACATATGCCAATAAAGCAATAACAAAATAGCCCCTAACCCAGGATATTACAAGAAGAAATCCGTCAGGACCGCTACTTTACGATAATGAGATTGAAAGCACAGTTCGCAGAAATCGAAGAGAAATAAGGAGAAGTGATAAACCATAAAAGTAACATATTTTAATCCCACATTTAGTACACTTTTGGATGAATTATCCTCTGTTTCAAATAAAAAGGTGCTTTTAATCCTTTCTTTTCATGTCTTATACCCAAGAAAACACCCGAGGATGAAAAGAACATAAAACGGGTTCAAAACGGAGTAAATGGGCTATATCACGAATCCACACGGCCTGGGCCCAAGACCACACGGCCGTGCCTCACCGATCATCTAGAACACGGCCACACCCCCGATTCACACGGCTGTGCCTCATTAAAGAAGTCCGAGCGCGGTCTGACCACGATCCACACGGGTGTGTGCCATGGCCGTGTCCCTGTCGCTGGAAAGAGCAATTTCACTCGGATTTGGATACTTGGGGAGAAAGAAACGTATTTCAAAAGCCTATATAAACCCCCTAAGTGTCAGCTGAAAATGGGGGCGTTCAGCTAGGCCAAGGAGCCGAGCCGAAAAGGTCAGAGTTGTGGGAAATCACTCGAAGATAGCCAGTTGATCCATCTAAAGAAGCCGAAGTTCTACTCAAGATGGCGGATCTCTCCTTCAATTCCTTCTTGGAGTTTTAGGGATTTCTTATGTTTTGTTTTATCTTTTCTCTTGAGATGTTTTCTTATTTTGTTATGAACTAAACCCTTCAGATACCTGAAGGGGATGAAACCTATGATGGATTTTGTTAGTATTTTCTGAAATTATATGATAATTACTTAGTTTGTTCTTAATTATGTGAGCTTAATCTAAATTTGATGTGCTTAGGGGGAGGAGGAATAGACCCTGCCTAAGAGTAGATCTAGCATAATTAAGCGGAGTTAATCGCACGCCTAGAGATAGGGTAACGAGATTTTACCGGATTAGGGTGAAACCTAATATGGGAGTCCATAGATCGATTTATTGCTATTCTAGGGGGTTATTATAAGAGAACGAGAGTTCCACTAACTATCCTAGGGTTAGACGTTATTCGCCTCGAGAGAGGGTTTAATATACGTTAGGGAGTCTTACGGATCAAACTAAGTAAATAAATCATATGGTTCAGGGTTTAATAACAAGTGAAGTCTAGGTGGATTTTTCCTGAGGGTATCGTTTTAATCAACTGAGTTTTTCTTTAAGTTATTTTCCCAATTCGTTCTTTTTGTCTTTATGTCTTTAGCTTAGTGATTCGTTAATTTTAGATTAAAAACAACTTCATCTATTTTAGGCTAGATAATAAAAAGAAAGTTAGTATTAGTACTTTTAGTTCCTGTGGGTTTGACAATCCGGTCTTGCCTAATCTATACTACTATTAGATCGGTACACTTGCCTTTAATCATTGTCAGAGTTAGTTTCTAGGTTCGATTATTCTTTTATAAATTTTAAAGCTCTGATTTCGGTGATCAAGAAGCCTATAGTACATACAAGAAGAGCAAGAAAATGAAATTAATACTGCTGAAGAGATAGCTGAGAATAATCCGCTACCTCCAGAGGTAGCCGAAAATCATGCTCCTCGAACTATATATGATTATGCTAAACCTAATTTAACAGGAACTGAGTCAAGTATTGTTAGACCTACTATTACTGTAAATAATTTTGAACTGAAACCTAACACAAATCAAATGATATAGCAGTTTGTTTAGTTTGATGGTTTGCAGGATGAAGATCCAAATAATCACTTGGCAAATTTTCTAGAATTTTGCGACACTTTCAAAATAAATGGTGTTTCTAATGATGCCATTCGTCTTCGGTTGTTTCCCTTTTCTTTGAGGAATAAAGCTAAACAGTGGTTGAATTCTCTTCCACGAGGATTAATCACTACATGGGAACAAATGACTGAAAAATTTTTGTTGAAATATTTTTCGCCGGCTAAAACGGCTAAGTTGAGGAATGATATCTCTTCTTTTGTGCAGATGGATTTAGAGACACTTTACGATGCATGGGAGAGATACAAAGATCTATTGAGAAGGTTCCCACACCATGGATTACCATTGTGGATACAGGTCCAAACTTTTTATAACGGTGTGAACCCCTCAACCAGGCAGTTAATTGGTTCAGCTGCCGGTGGAACCCTGAATAACAAAACACCTGAGGATGCCTATGAACTCATTGAAGAGATGTCACTGAATAACTATCAGTGGCAAGTCACGAGGACAAGGCCAACAAAAGCCACCAGTGTTTTCAACCTTGACGCAGTAACCATGCTATCAAACCAGGTAGAACTTTTGACTAAGAAAATTGATGGTTTATGTGGTTCTTAGCAGGTACATCCAGCTATGCAGTGCGAGATGAATGGAGGAGGGATGAGTAATACAGAATATCCACCTTACAACCCGAGTGCTGAAAACGAGCAAGTTCACTATATGGGTAATAATTTTCGATCTCAAAATAAACCTTATAGTAATACTTATAATCCAGGTTGGAGGAACCACCCCAATTTTTCATGGGGTGGTCAAGGTAATTAGAGACAACAACCACCTCCAAACTTCCAACAACAGCCCTATCCACAGGAAAAGAAGCCGAACCTTGAGGAGATGCTGACAACATTCATAGCGATGTCAGAAACACGTTTCCAAAACACCGAAACAACACTTAAAAATCAACAAGCATCAATTCAAGGGATAGAGAACCAATTAGGCCAACTTGCTCAGATCATATCAGAGCGACCACAATGCAGCTTGCCAAGCAACACAGAAACTAACCCAAAGGAGCAACTTCAAGCCATAACCGCTCATAATAGTGAAAGGTTAGATGAAACAAAATTGAGGTAAGAGAAAATGGTAGAGAAAGGTAAGGTTAGTCATAATAAGCCAAAACCGGTAGTTAAAGAATACCAACCTCGTATACCATATCCCGATACGATAAAGAAGGACAACACAGACGAACAATTCGGTAAGTTTCTTAAACTTTTAAAGAAATTACATATTAACTTACCGTTTCTTAAAGCTCTTTCGCAGATGCCAGATTTGAGGAAATTTTTAAAAGAGCTCTTGACAAATAAGCGGAAGTTAGATGAGGAGTAGCATGTGAAACTAAATGCAGTGTTCTCAGTAATGTTGCAAAATAAACTACCACGAAAATTAAAAGATCCAGGGAGTTTTACAATTCCATGCTTAATTGGTAGTTTATCTATTGATAATGCTTTAGCTGATTTAGGGGCAAGCATAAATGTTATGCCTTACAAAATGTTTAAACAACTAGGTCTAGGGAAACCCAAACAAACTAGGATAAGCATTCAATTAGCTGATAAAACTATTAGAATTCCTAGGGGTATAATCGAAGATGTTCTTGTGAAATTGATAAATTCGTATTCCCAGTAGACTTTGTCATTTTAGGCATGGATGATGACAATCATATTCCTTTAATTTTAAGAAGACCCTTTTTAGCAACTGCCAGGACTAAAATTGATGTCGGTACAGGAGAACTCATACTTCGTGTAGGTGACGAATCAATCAGTCTTCAGGCTTTCTATTCGGTTAGGACATCGAGTAATCAAGGTGAGAACATAAATTCTATTAATGACCATTCGGTTAAACCTTCTTTTCAGGAAGCACCATAGAACTACACAATTGGGCCAGATCCTAGACCTCATGACAACAAAGAAATAACTCATGAGGAATGAAGGCTTCAGATCGATGAACTAGACGAGTGGAAGACACATTTCAATGAAAAACTAGGGATACACGAAGCAGAAACAACACCATTTCGTGGGACAAACAAATTTAAGAGTAGAGATTAGGTATTGTTAGATAAGACAGACCCTCGAATATCTCCTCTCGACCTTAATACAGAAGAAGAAATCCCTTTTATGGTACTTAATGTTTTTCCATACAGAACGGTCGAGTTAAATAATCCTACATTTGGCACTTTTAAAGTAAACGCTACTCGACTCGAGCTATATATTGATAATAGAACTGATATCATGAGAAATGATTTTCAACTCCTCAAACCACCATGATTATGCGAATGAGAGGTAAGTCTAGCTTAAGACTATAAACGAGCGCTTCTCAGGAGGCAACCCAAGCACTAACCCCATTAATTTTTGCGTTTTTTGTTACTTTTATTTTATTTTTGTTCTTGGCACATAACTACAAACTAACCAAAGTGTAGATTTCCATACCACACGGCCTTGCACACGACTGTGACCGTGGCCGTATGGACACCACAGATTTCCGTACCAATGTGGCAGAGATAGTACAAAATAGGACGAAAAATATCTTCAAGCCACGGGGTCCGACTAAACACCACGGCTGTGCGATATAGCCATGGTCGACACTGTTTTACCAACACGGACGTGGCGACCTGTACACAGGTGTGGGAGAAACGAACGAAGCACAACACGGCCATACGATATAGCCGTGTGACTCAATACGCCTACAGCACACGGGCGTGGGAATGTACCAGATTTGAGATTTCTATCTAAAATACCCCTCTTCCCTTCTCACCTACTTCACATTCCCCTTCTTCTTCCATATCCTTTACACTCTCTTCCCTTTTCATTTTCATTCTTCTAACTCTTGATCTACACCATATCCATGTCGAAGAAATGGAAGGATCCTAGCACAGTCTCTTTTTACGAGACTGACCTACATAAGTTCATGTCGCCCGCTTCATTAACTCGACAGGACAAGAACCTTTAAGTCCATTTAACTTTTCTTTTTATTTCCCCTTCTCCTTTATTTTCCTTTTCTTTATTTCTCTTTTACTTAATTTAATCTATTTTATTTGTTTTCTTTGATTGAGGTTCTAAAGGTTGTTAGGGAATCACCACACCACGCCTTAGAAATCACACCCACCCCGCGAACCATCTAACAATAAGGACTTTTCAGTCCATTAATCTTTTCTTTAAGTCTTATTTCACTTTTTATTTTCTTTCTCTTTCTCTTTCTTGTCTGTAAATATATAATTAGTATATTTTGAATTATTCTTATTATTTCCTGGCTAATTCTTCACGAGTTTCCCAATTTCTTTATCTAGCACAGAAATTGTGGGCGGCCACCATACCACCACCAAAGATGCCTCCTCCAACTTATCTTTCACCTCTGAATCAAGTGTCCACACTTCCAACTCAAGGAACCCATCCGAAATTCAGGAAGTTTCACCTCTCTCCCTCTCTTTTGATGTTTCTACTGTATTGTGAATATCTATCTTTGTACATTGAAGGTAATGTATATCTTAAGTGTGGGGGGTGAATTTTGTTTTGAAAAGTTCCTAACTTTTTGCATTATTCTCAAATCCCTGAATTATGTCTTGTTTTTAAGTAATTTTCTCATATTAATATTAGAACAAAATTTCCTTTGATTCATGATTTTTATTAATATGTTTTGGATTAAGTCATTGATAATTGTGCAGTGATGATTTAAACTTTAGGAGACTAGAGAATCAAGCATGATGAGTCTATTTTCAAAAATCAAAATTTTGTTAGGTTGTCTACCTGAATCTAATTATTACCTTAAATTTTGAAATTTACAAAGTTGATATCAAAAACCCATAATTTTTGTGAGATTTTGAGCCTTTTAGAGCATACATTCTTTCGTGCTCAGTTTTTAATTATGAGTGTGTCAACATTGATTTGCTATTCTAGAACTTGCTTCGATTATACATGTCAAAACCACATCACTGATTTGATATACAGAGATGATAAAAGCACTTAGGATTTAACCCACCCACTCAACTAAAAAAACCTACCCTTACAATTAGTGAACCCCCTTGATCTTAATAACCATTTTTATTAACTCACTCACTAATATTACCCCAAAACCTATCTTGTATTTTGTTATCACTATTTTTTATTGACTCCTTTTTTGTCGAGATCTGATTTTGAGCAATTGCCTAACTATGTTCTATATTTTCGTTGTTAAAGTTCTTTCTTATTATTTTAAATACTTGATTTGTTCTTAAAAAAAAAAACAAAGTTATTCATTGTTATTTCTATGTTTGTGCTTAAGCAATTAATTCCACATTATGAGAAGAAGCTCGTGTTATTAGTGTTTCAAGTTTTCAATTGATGTAATTATTCAGGATTAGTTCATTTTTCTAGTTAGGTAAATTGTCAATTCAATCTCGATTTTAACCTTTTAATTCAGCTTTTATCCACACCTTTAACCTATGTAACATCCTAAATTTTTGGGCCTATGAGTTTAATGGGAGAACATATGTAATGTGTTAATTTAGCTGTTAGGGGTCCAAATTGGGCTCAGGATGTGGTCAAGGCCTTGGTGAAATTTTTGTTTGGGCACTATAGAGTTTAAAAGGTGGTATCTGTGTTTAAAATATCAAAATGGGCTTGTGGCCCAATGGTCAGTGGCGCCACTTAGGGAGCAAGGAGGTGACGCCACACAAGGGAGTAAGGGGCTCAAATTTAAGTTTCATGGAGCCTAACTCTTTTAATTTAGGTTAGCTAAATTTTGGCATTAGGGTTAGGTGGAGTGGAAGGCAACAAGGCTCAAAAATAGGAGGATTTATGTGAATGGGATAATGTAGATATTATAGTTGATAATATGGAAGATAAGGGAGGAAATTTAGGGTTCTATCTGCTGGTCACAGTGATGGCCAAATTTCAAACTCTGAGGGGGAGGAAAATTTAAATAGTCAGGTGAGGGTTTTCTTCTTTATTTTTTGGCATTTAGGGTTTCCATCTTTTCTTTCTATTCTTTCTTCTAAAAGTCGAAAACTCCATTATTCTTTTCTCTTCTTTCTTCTAAAAGCCGAAAACTCTATTATTCTTTTCTCTTCTTTCTTCTAAAAGCTAAAACCTCATAAACCTTTTTCTATTCTTTTCTTTTGATCTTTGCTAAAGTCGAACCTACCTCTGGTCTGCCGAAATTCTCTTTTCTTCTTCCTACCAATTTCTTTATTTAAAAGTCGAATCTCTATAGATTTCTTCAAATCATCTTCTCTTCTGATCTTCTCAAAAAGCCAGAATCTCTAAGGGGTAGTCGAATTCTTTGTGTTAAGGTGAGTGCCGATTGTCCTATCTTTCGGGTTTTGGAAAAAAAATTTGAAAAGCTAATGGTTTAATGGTTTTATGTATATTCTTGTTGGGCGATATCGTGAATTGAAGTAGATCTCTTAGATCTAAAAGCTAGAAACACTAGTCCCTGAATCTCATATCACTTTTCGGGATTTCAAGGTAAGGATTTCAATTCTCCTTTAGATGATTAACCGTTTTCTTTTCGTTAGTTGTGCTTAACCTAATGATTCATTACCGGCTTCTAAACAACACCTTAGGCAGATAGCAGTGGTGTTGGCTATGGATAGCGTCGACTTAGAAAGTCTCGTTCTAACGGTAATCAGGTGTGTAGATCTCTAACACACTAGTTAACTATAATCTATATGTGTTATGGGCTAAAAAGCCGGAAAGTGGCTGTGTGACAGTCGAATAAAACCCTAAAAGGGTTAGGCAAGGATGCCAGGTACGTAATCATAGAAATCTCTATGTGTATCGAAATATATGTAAGCCTGTTTTCTTAAAGATGGTATGATGTTTTCTGTGTGTATGCATGGGGTGGGATTATGATAATGAAGGGGAAGTGCATGATAGGTCACTTGGTGATCGGTGGTTAAACCATAAAATCTAAAATTAGGTCACAATAGTGGTTGGTGGCTGAGCCACGTTATATTATGAGGTCATATAGTGATCGGTGGCTATGCCACGTTTAATGCTTCCTGAACAACAGGAATAGGCAGTACGGCTGTCGTTATGGTGTGTAGCGGATGGAGGGTTGATTGTAGAAATCCCCAAGGTGTGATGGTTGGTACGGGTTGGTGTGTAGAAGATGGAATTCTAGGTTGGGTTGGGCTATGCATCATTTATTATTTATCATATGATTATGATTGTTGCCTTTATGTATGGGCCAGGGCTCATAATGTGTTTGTGGGCCTCAGGTCATTGTGTTTCGGGATTTACACACTGAGTCTTGGTGACTCACCCTTTCATTTTCCTCTACTCTTTCAGATGAGCAGTAGATCGTGGACATGGGAGCCGAGACGGACTCGAGGGGCCATCAAGTGTTACTTCTATAGATTATTTTTGGTTTTCTTTAAGTTTTTTGTTTTGGGAATATTTATGTAATAAGGCCCCATAGTTTATCTTCATTGAGTAGTTTTTAATATTTGCAACTTATGAAACTATGTCAAAGGTTTAAATATACGAAATAATAATAATACAAGGTTTTCTTTTCAAAAGTCACTTGTTTACTCAAATTTTGTCTAATTAACTTGTGATTTTCTAAAGCCAACTTAGCAAAAGTTTTCAATGTACAACCCGTAGCATACCAGATCTGGTCGAAACTTATGGGTCAGGTTTGAGGTGTTACAACCTAAGCCCCGTTACAACCCTTTAAAGATCTTTTGATCTGTGCATCATTTCATTTTATAGAGGTGGAGATTTGATTTTCATGCAAGCCTATGGGATTAACTTTTCATGTTCGACTTTTGAGTGCTTAATTTTGAACCTTAAACACTTTGAGTGATTTGAGTGAATCTTTAGTGAGGATGTCAACTCTTGTCGATTTTGAATTAAAGGTAATCATTTAGATAAAGGGAAACACCTACTATTTTCGGGCTATAAGTGTGTGACTTTGATTGTTTAAATCTTTAGGACCCTTCTACTTAAATTATCCATGTATAAATTATCTGTGAATTATGGTGAAACACAATTGATGAATATTATTAATTGAGGAAGTTCATATTAATTGTGAGTTGAAAATTTTGCTTGAGGACAAGCAAATGCTTGAGTGTGGGGGTATTTGATAAACTGTAATATGTTCATATTTTAATCCCATATTTAGCATACTTTTGGATGATTTATTCCCCAAATTGTGGAATTTGGTGCTCCTAATCTTTTAATTTCATGTTTTATACTTAGGGAAGCACCTGAAAAGAATGAGAAACGGGCCAAAAACGGAGAAAATGGGCCAAAGTACGAAATCGACATGGCCTGGGCCTAAGCCACACGGTCGTGCCTCCTTAGCGGACCCGAATATGGCCTGGCCTCGATTTACACGGGCGTGTCCCTACTATAACCTATTTTAATTCCACTCAGATTATGATACTTAGGGGCGAAGAAAGACATTCCGAAAGCCTATATAAACACCCTAAGTGTGACCTAAAAAGGGGGCTTCCAGGAAGGCTTAGGAGCCAAGCCAGAGAGGCCAGAATTGTGGGAATTACTCGAAGAAAGCCAGTTGATTCATCTCAAGAAGCCGAAATTATACTCAAGATGAAGATCTTCCCTTCAATTTCCTTCAAGGGGTTTTAGGGTTTTTCTTATGTTTTGTTTTATATTTTCTTCTGAGATGTATTCTTTTATGATTATAAACTAAACCCCTCGAATACCTGAGGGGGATGAAAGCTAAGACGGATCTTCTTATTGTTTTCTGAACTATATGATAAATACTTGATTGGTTCTTAATTATATGTTCTTAATTCTTGCTTTGAGATGTCAGGATATTGATTCAAGTATTGATGTGCTTAGGTAGTGGAGCAAAAGTCCCTGTTTAAGAGTAGATCTAGCATAGTTAAGCGGAGTTGATCGCAACCCTAGAAATAGGATGACGAAAATCTGTCGGATTAGGGTCAAACCTAATATGGGAGTCCATAGATCGAGTTAATGCAATTCTAGGGGTTTTAATTAGAAAGAAATTTCAATTAATCAACCTAGGGTTAGACGTTAGTAGCCTCGAAAGAGGTATTAATATAAATTAGGGAATCCTACGGATCAAGTCAAGTGAATAAATCGTCTGGTTCAGAGTTAAATAACAAGTGAAGTCTAGGTGGATTCTTCCTCGGTATTGTCCTAATCAGTTGGTTTTTTCCCAAAAGTATTTTCCCCAATTCATTCTCTGTGTCTTAGCATCCTTAGCTTGGTAGTTAGTTAATTTTAGAATAAACAACAATTCCCTTAATTTTTAGGCTAAATAATAAAGTGAGAGTTAGCATTAGTACTTTTGGTTCCCTTGGGTTCGACATTCCGGTCTTGCCACTAAACTATACTACTGTTCGATAGGTGCGCTTGCCTCAATCGTGGTGATAGTTAGTTTCTAGGCTCGATCATTCATTATATAAATTTTAAGACTTTCCCACTACGATCACACATTGTGGCTAGAAAACTAGGGTTGGACTTTAGAGTTATCTAAGCCCCATGGGACCTCCACCTAAAGTCCATAGGGCTACCTTTAGGATCATAAGACAATGCTTTGTAGGAGGGGCTTCAAGACATAACTGTATACCATATAACTAGTAGACGGATCAACTACTAACCTTGTAGGAATATATAGGTAGCGATTGAGATGTGTCAAACAAGCATAGATCTAGTGTTGAGTTCCTCCAGGCTTTGAGCCAAGACACTTTACTACTTGGACCATGATGATTGGTGCTCAAGATCATCAATGGAGAATATCAAAACCATTTTTTTGTTTTAGAAAACGATGACCGACTTAAAAATGAAACACAGGGTCATCACCAATCATTTTTATTTAGGTGTGATCGGATCACCTATCAAACAATTTATTTTATTAAAATATTGATTTTAGTCTACGAAATTTTAAAGAACAGATTCGAAAGTTGGTTACGTGCGAGGAAGGGTTAACACCCTCGCAACGCCCAAAATTGGTACCAAAATTGATTAATTGATGTCCTAGTGTAGAAAATTTTAAAATTTTAAAATATGATTTCTTTTAAAACATTTGAATATACTCGAGTTGAATACTAAGATTTTCTTATTTCGAAGGAGTGATATCAGCATGTTAGAATATGACAATTTAAATCCTCGAATTCAAGATCATCTTATAATTCCCAAAACTCATGCATTGAAATTTTAAAAGGGTATTTGATTATTTGGTCAAACGGTAAATTGATGCCCAACACGTTAGGGCACTATTTATCGAATTTCCTAATATGAAATATTGCCTTGTTTTTAATTTAAGTAAACATGGATGAAATTTCGAAGGGATATTTAGTTATTTGGTGAAAAGGAAAATCGAAACCCAGCATGTTAGGGCACGATTTCTCAAATTTCTGAACACTAAATATTACCTTGTTTTGAGAAGTTTTTAAATAAGCAATTATGAAACCAAATCTCAAATTGCATTTATTTAATTAGTTCGGGATAAAAATGAAGCATCTATTAAAAGTTTAAAATAAAATAATTCAAAAAATAAAAATATAATAAATAATAAAACAAAAAAACAAATTATTTTTTTGAAAAATGAATAAATGAACGTTTAAAAATAATAATAATGATAATAATAGTAAAATAAAGTACTAATAATAATAGTAATAATGATAATAATTACTAATAATAATAGAAATATTAGGTATAAAACATATACAATATAAATTTGTTAAGTATACAAAAAAGGGGTAATAATAAGCGAATATATGATAATAAAATAATATTGAATAAATAATTAGTAAAAATAATGGGAATATGACTAAATCAAATGGAGAAAATAAAAGAAAGCATAATGAACAATTATATATGAGAAAAAAATCAAAAGAAGTGAATGAATAAATGAACAATATGTGAATGGCAGAATAAATAAATGAATACATAAAATAAAGTAATAAACAAAAGAATAATAAATAGTTAAACAGGAAAATAAATGAATAAGTACAAAAATAAAATAAAAGGACTTGATTGACATTAAAGGAAAATTAAAAAAGAGATTGCAAAAATAAAAGGGCGGACTAAGACCAGGGTGTAATGTGCTGAAACTAACGAGGACTATATGGGGAAATAACCCTAATCCTCGTGCGCCGCATTTCAGCTAGTAAGGCCATGGATCGAATTAAAATAAAATAAAAATGAAAGGGCAAATTTAAAAGAAAAGAAAAATTGGATTGAAACGGAATAAAATATGGAAGGACCAAAAGGGTAAATAAACCCTAAAATGAAAACACACGGATCCTTGATGGTTTGGATCGGGTCAATCCGACCCATCTCAAAACGACGCCGTTCTAGCTCTTAGCTTTCAAGATGGTCGAGGGACCAATCTGGAACAAAATAAAGACTTCATGGAAAAATTTAAAAAAATAAAGAAAATAGAATAGACCTTAATTAAAATGTATCGCAAAAGCGGAAGGGCTGTTTGCACAAATAACCCTTTAATAAAAAACACGCGGATCCCCTGGAGCGCGTCGGGTCGCGCGCGGGTTAGGGCCATACGACGTCGTTTGGGCACATAGACTGAAGGCCAAAAACGGTGCCGTTTTGAATGTTTATAAAAGCCACATTTTTTTTAAAATTCATTTCTGCAGCCTGTTTTTTAAAAGGGAGGGGGGTTCTATGGATTTTCTCTGAAAGGGGCCTTAGGGCCGGCCAAGGGGGTCTGGTGGTCTTCCACCTTGGCCCCGCCGTGGCTCTGCCGCACGCGGTGGTTAGGGGCACCCAAAAGTGTGCTTTTCTCCCTTTTTTAAGACCCGATTCGGGTATTTTTTCAAACCCCAGCAAAAAAACAAAAAAGGAGAAAATAGAAAAGAAAAAAAATATGATTTCTGTCCCCGTGACTTCCCCTTTCGGACCCTCGTCGGAAACCCAACGGGTTTCGAGGTGTCCAGGGGTTGGGCGATAACCCTCAACGGCGGCCAGAAAGCAAAACGGTATGTTTTTATTTTGTTTTTATTATATTTCGAAATAACAATATGTAAAAAGAGGCACATTTTGAAATCTTGAATCTATTTCAAGTTCTTTTTGTATTTGATTTTGGTTGTGTGTGTTGAGAAAAAAAATACATTGTTGCTTCTGGGCTTATATTGCCAAATAAACGATAGATTATAATCTTACTTTTACTACTGTTTTTATCTGTAACAACCCAAACCCGGCCCAAACTTTATGGCCGAATTTAGTTTGTCACAGTGGAAAATATTTTTGAAAAAATCTTTTTCTTTCTAAATCCATTTAAGTTGTCGAAAACCTTTCATTTGATTGTCTTGTGAAAACCATACTTCGTGTTTAATTGGGTAATTAACTAAGTCAAGTTATCATAAAATTCCAAATGTGCCCGATGGCACGATAAAACATCTTCCGTATTAATTTGGGAAAACATGTGTATTAAATCTAATATTAATAAAATAGTTTAAAACAGATTATCCAAAATATGTAAAGTAACAAAGTAGAGTATTAGGAGGCCTTATTACATCCGAAATAAAATTTAACCAACAGTAAAATAAAAATAACTAAAGTTTAAAGTTCATTTAAATCAAGTCCACCGCATGGCCACCTCTCGAGTCCATCCTATCCTTATCCGCGATCTACGTGTCACCTGAAAAATGTAAAGGAGAAGGTGAGTCACCAAGACTCGATGTAACCCTTCCCCGAATTTAAGCAATTTCATACACAGATTATAATTAATAAATCATGTACCAAGGCATGCCCCAACCTAGCCATCCAAACGCCTTTGTCTACCCCGTGTGGTACCAAACCACCGGTGGTGCCAAACCACCGTGACATATAGTCACGAATGTGATGCCAAATCACCGGAGGTACCAAACCTCTGGTGTCCGTAAGACACAATCAATTGATGGGGCCAACCCATCGTGTGATACCAAATCACTGGCGTCAATCCCTTAATATAGTCTGTGGGGCCAACCCACCGTGGTGCTAAGCCACTGGGACGAGACGCGATGAGGTACCAAACCTCTGGAGGTGCCAAACCTCTGGTGACCGTAGTCACAATGTGGTACCAAACCATCGGTGCCCGCCGCACGAATATTACGCCTTTCCTCTCATCAACCCATATCAAATAATCACAATATTCATGCCATCATATGTTCAATCACATATGTCAAATTTATCATTAGTCATAAACAACACATCATGCTTTCCAAAAGCATCATAAAAACCCATAATCAATCAGGGGCTTACCCGGATCCTTGCTTATTCCGTTCATGGTATTAAAACCAAATCTACATAGATCAAGTTAGCACACACAACAGTTTTAGTACATTTAGTCGATTATAAGTGTGTATGTACACACCTGTCACCCCCGAAAGATTTAAATCCCGAAGAAAACCAATCGGCCACACTCAATGTCCTTGCCCATATATTCGGCCATACACAAGGTTAGTGTCCTAGGCCATTCGGCCAAAACCAAAATACCAAAAGGGTTAAGATTTAACCCGAAAGCCTTACCTAACGCCCTTGAGTACTAGCCACCAAACTATGTATTTTGCTCCCCTACAATCGGCCATTGCCATGACTCACATCAGTAGCCTTCGGTTTAAGGGAATACCAAATAACTAACTAAAGTAGATCTTACCATTACTTACCAAAAACCGAACACTTAGGGATTAGAGGCTTGGGTCGACTGCTTACAATTCTGGAGTACCTAAAAGAGATTGATTACCGAAAAGTGTTTAGAGGCCTTATTAACAACTGCCGAAATTGGCACTTTTTCTTATAAAAGTCGACAGAATATAAAAGAGAAGACCCATAGGTATTCGGCCAAACACTTACCTTTTCAAATCGCTTGCCAAGGAAGATTCGAATAGATCTATCTATCCTACTTTTATTATTCGGCCAAGGTGTTTCAAGATAGGGGAAAGAAACTTCGGCACCAAGATGAGATGTATATTCGGCTAGAGAGAGTTTAACAGGGGGGAAAGGGATTTCGGCAAAGGGTAAGGTGTAGGTTCAGCTATGGTTGATAGATTGGAGAGGGTGTAGAGAATTCGGCCAAAAAGAAGGAAAAGTTAGATGGCAATTGTGTTTTTGTTTGAGAGAGAATGAGAGAAAATCTAAAAGAAGTGAAGACTAGCCGAATTTTGTGAAGCAAATCAATAGGAAAATTCGGCCTTATCCCCCCCCAACACCTTGCCGTCCCCTCCCCTGAGGAATTCAAAATTCGGCCAACTCTTGATTTGAAATAATTCAAAAGAGTTTGAATTAACTAATGCCTACTTTCTCTCTTGGAATTAATCAAAATAAAAATCCAATAATATCTAATTAATAATCTATTTTAATCTTAATAATATCCTCATTATTAAAAAAAAAAGAGTTTAAACTGAGAAAAACTCTCCCCCTATTGCCGTCCAAATAAAGTGCAAAAAGAGGGATTTTTGCGACTCGAACACAGGATCCCCCTTGCTTGATGTGGCGTCACTTGCAGCACTTAAGTGGCCTTACTTTTGCCACTTTTCCAAGGCCCTTTTTTGTGTCAAAAACTCCATATTTATTCTTGTAACCCCTAACTACTAAGGCTATCTACCTTTAAAATTTATAAATAATATTTTCTACTATTCTGAACCAACTCAAGGCCCCTAATTAAGCCTTATTATTCCACGATTAATACCATGGCAATTCAAACACAAGGAAAATTATTCAATCACAAATAGCCGCATTTTTAGGATGTTACAGTTCTACCCCCTTAAAAATAATTTCGGCCTCGAATTTACCTGATTAGAAGAGGTGGGGGTATTGCTGCCGCATTACATCCTCGGGTTCCCACGTAGCTTCTTCTACACCATGGTTCCGCCACAAAGACTTTCACCAGGGGCACGACTTCCTACGTAGAACCTTAACATCTCGATCTAAAATCTGAACTGGTTCTTCTTCGAAAGATAAGTCCGTATTTACTTCAATCTCCGCCACTGGCACAACGTGCGACGGATCTGACCGATATCGCCTAAGCATCGACACATGAAAAACGTCATGAATCGACTCACTCTGCCGCGACTCCAAATGATAAGCTACCGGTCCCCACTCGCCTCAACACCGTATATGGGCCAATGAACCTTGGGCTTAGCTTCCTTTTTTCGCCCAAATCTCAACACCTTTTTCCAAGGTGACACCTTTAGGAAAACTTTGTCTCCTACATCATACTCCATTTCTTGCGCTTCAAATCGAAGATAAGACTTACATCTATCGGCGACGCTTCCTTAAGACGAGCTCAATCACCTTAACCTTGTCCTCGGTTTACATACCAACTCGACCGAAAACTTGTCGTTCATTCAATTCGTCCAACACGTAGGAGTACGGCATTTTCGTCCCATATAGTGCTTCATAGGAGCCATTCGAATACTTGCTTGATAACTATTGTTATAAGCGAATTCCGCTAATGGTAGATACTCCTCCCAACTACCACCAAATCCAAGACGCACCTCTCTTAAGATATCCTCTGAGTCCGAATCACCCTTTCCGATCGCCTCGCGATCGTGGGTGGAAAGTCATCTCAAATCCAATCGTGTACCCATCGCTTTGATGCAACGCCTTCCGAACCTTGACGTGAACCTCGGATCCCTATCTCGAGATAATTGACACGGGCACACCATGCAATCTTACTATTTCGCACACATACAACTTTGCTAGCCTTTGAAGAGGATAATCCACTCTTACCGGTATGAAGTGAGCTGACTTAGTTAGACGGTCCACAATCACCCAAACTGCGTCCTTTTTACTGGGCGTGAGGGGTAGCCCACTGACAAAATCCATAGTGATCCTCTCCCATTTCCACTGAGGGATCTTTACTGGTTGAAGTAGCCCTGATGGTAACTGATGTTCAGCCTTAACCTGCTGACACGTCAGACACTTTCCCACAAATTCGCCACCTCACGCTTTAACCCCACCACCGTAATCAAGCTTCAGTAGATCTCCATACATCTTGCTTCCTCCCGGATGCATAGCGTATGGGCTGCTATGTGCATCTTGGAGAATTCTCCGCCTCAATTCTGTGTCCTTCGGCATACAAGCTCGCCCTTGAAAACATAGCACTCCATCCCTAGACAAACTGTACCCTTCTAATCCACCATCCTGAACTTGCACCCTCTTAGCATTCAACCCTTCGTCTACTAACTGCTTTTCCTTAATCTCCTCGACCCAAGTTGGCCTAACTTGAAGCTTTGCCAAAAGGCTTCCATCGTCATATAAACTCAGACGAGCAAACATCGCTCTTAAGTCTGTCACGACCTTCTGGCTCAACGCGTCAGCCACCATGTTAGCCTTACCCGGATGATACTCGATTGAACAGTCGTAGTCCTTCAACAGTTCAATCCATCAGCGCTGCCTTAGGTTCAAATCCTTCTGAGTCAAGAGATACTTTAGGCTCTTGTGATCCGTGTAGACTACCGACTTCTCCCCATATAGGTAATGTCTCCATATCTTCAAAGCGAAGACGACTGCTGCTAACTCCAAGTCGTGAGTTGGGTAGTTAACCTCATGCGGTCTTAATTGACGGGATGCATAGGCTACTACCTTCCCTTCCTGCATCAACACACATCCCAAACCAGTATGGGACGTGTCACAGTAAACTGTAAACAACTTTCTTGCCACAGGCTGTACCAAAACCAGAGCTTCCGTCAGAGTCTTCCTTAGCTTATCAAAACTTTCTTGTTGCTTCTCCGACCATACAAATGGAACACCTTTCCTTAGTAACTTAGTCAATGGCGCTGCAATAAGAGAAAATCCTTCCATAAATCTCCGATAGTACCCCGCTAGACCCAAAAAGCTTCGAATTTCGGCCACTAACCTAGGCGGTTGCCAATCCAACACCGCTTCAATCTTGCGGGTATCCACTCTAATCCCTTCCGCTAACACCACGTGACCTAAGAAAGCCCCCTCCTTAAGCCAAAATTTGCACTTACTGAATTTGGCATATAATCGCTTTTCCCTCAATACTTGTAGAACTATACGTAAATGCCTGTCATGCTCCTCCTCCGTCTTTGAATAAACCAATATGTCGTCTATAAACACTACGACAAATTGATCCAAAAACTGTTGAAATACCCTATTCATTAAATCCATGAACGCTGCCGGTGCGTTGGTCAATCCAAATGGCATTACCAGGAACTCATAATGCCCATACCTTGTTCGGAATGCCGTCTTGTGCACATCCACCTCCTTCACCTTGAGTTGATGATAGCTCGACCTAAGGTCTATCTTCGAGAATACTGAGGCACCCTTCAGTTGATCGAACAAGTCATCAATCCGAGGCAACGGATACTTGTTCTTGATCGTTAACTTGTTTATTTGACAGTAGTCAATACACATCCGCATCAAACCGTCCTTCTTCTTAATAAACAGCACAGGTGCTCCCCACGGAGATATACTGGGTCGGATAAACCCTCTATCCAAGAGCTCCTGAATTTGAGCCTTTAGCTCCACCAATTCTTTTGGTGCCATTCGGTACGGTGCTATAGACACAAAAGCGCCCCGGTAGCAAGTCTATACCGAATTCAACTTCCCGGTCCGGAGAGCGGACCTTAAGTTCTTCTCGGGAACACATCGTTGAATTCCCAACCGTTCGGACCTTCTCCACTTCTGACTCTTTAGCCTCCAAAGCACAAATGCGAACCAAATACGCCTCGCACCCTTTTCTGACCATCTTCTCAGCCTTCAAGGCCGACACCACATTGGATAGGTAATTCCTTCTATTACCAATCATAGTCACTTCATCACCCTCAGCCATCTTAAGAGCCATGCGCTTAGCCGCGCAATCCAATCTCGCCTGATACTTAACCAACCAATCCATTCCAAGGATCAAATCGAACTCCCCAAACGGTAGTTCCATCAGATCCGCTACAAATACGACCCCTTGGAGTTCTAGGGGTACATCCCTATAAAGCTTGTTCACAACTACAAAATGGCCTAAAGGGCTAATTACAGTCATCTCCCTAGAAGCAGTTTCAGAGTCTAGGTTCATAGTCTCTTCTACACTACTAGCAACGTATGAGTGCGTCGAACCCACATCAATTAATGCAACATAAGGAAGATCAAAAATTAAAAACGTACCGGTTATGACATCCGGTGCGTCACCCTTCTCGCGACGTCTCGCTGCATAAACTAAGCCAGGCTGCCTAGCCTCTGTGTTGCCTGCACCCCTGCCCTGAATTCCACGACCTCGGTTAGGACCATTGCCGCCTCTACCGTTACCGCGACCTCTCTGTGGTCTCATATTTCTATTCTACGTACGGTTCTGCCCCTCTGACTGATTCTGAGCTCGCTTCCAGGGACAATCCCTCACACGTTGGTCTAAAGACCCACATTCAAAGCAACCCCTCTCACCGGTCCAACAACCTCCCCAATGGGATTTTCCATAGCGATTACACTGAGCCGGTCTCTGATTAGTAGCCATGGGCCTTGCCGCCTGATTTGGCCCACTCTGCCTAGCCTTTTTCTGAACATTACCACTTGACCCAGACGACCCAAAGCCTCTTTTTAGCTTATTCTTATCATAATTCTGCCTCACGGACTCCTTGATCCCTTCGACTACCTTAGCCTTCTCCACTAGCGAGGAAAACTCACGAACCTGTTGTGGAGCAATTATCAGCCTCAAGTCATCTCTAAGTCCGTCCTCAAAGCGGACACAGCGCTCATGTTCAGTAGCTACGGTGCCTCTAGCATATCTACTCAGCCTTAAAAATTCCGCCTCATACTCCGACACTGACTTAGTTCTTGCACTAACCCCAGAAAAGCTTTCCTCTGTGCGTCAATGTAGCTAGTACCCACGTACTTCTTCTGAAAAGCAGTTTTGAAGTAATCCCACGTGAGATCATCTGCCGTGGCTCCATCTCGGACCGTGAGCCACCACCGATACGCTTCATCCTTCGTGGCGACACCGCTCCTTTCAATTTCTCCTCATTAGACAGTCAAGGTCGCCCATAATCCTTTCTCAGTAGATTCTAGCCGATATTCCGCCGCAGACCGGATGTCACTCCCGACACACCGGGAATACTTCACTCTGTTAGACCGACCGCTCGGGAACAGATTTACGAGCTCTCGATTCCACCGGCCCGACCACCAACTCCGGACTCGCAACACACCTTGCGTCATCGCCTCACCCTGGTCCGATCCTCGATCCTCGGCCTCAAAAGTTGGGGGTGGTAGTGGCGATGCCTTCATTCTCGTAACACGACCCGACCTAACGGGTTCGACACACTGTCATCCTACCCCTACCGCGCGTCCACGGCGTCCACGTCCTCTAGAGCTCATTCTAACTCATCATAGCTTAACTGATTAAGAAAATTTTATGGATTAGTACTTGTTCCACTTGATTATTTGCGAGGAAATTTTATGAAGAAAGTTTAGTTAGGGATTCTTTCGAGCAAACAAGATTTCAAGTCTTCTATCCTAGTTCACACAAAAGAGTACATCCATTCCCTAATACTTTCCCTACTTATTCACTCCTTGGACATTTCTGTCCGTTTCTATCCCAGGGGTATTTTCGTCATTTTCCTATAGGGGTATTTTCGTAATAAAATCTGAGGGAATTCAAAACTTTAATAAAGCAGGTCACTTTGAAGTTCCCACTACTGGAGGTTGTTTCTGAAAATTTGTAAAATTTAAAGATATAGCATCGTTCCGGATACCAGGGGTGTTTTGGTAATTTTGTCAATTAGGGAAAATTTTGTAATTTCAGTAAATCAGGGATATTTTAACAGTTGTAAAACTCGGAGGGTTCCTTTTTGAAAGTTTTCCTTTTTAAGAGGTGATGTTTGTAAAAATTCAAAAACCAGGGTCATTTCGGTAATTTTGCAATTTAAGGGCGTTTTCGTAATTTTCCAAAACCAAAGTATTTTATTGATGATAATCAAAGTAGGGTTGTTGGATTTTGATAGAATAATGAGATTTTTGGGCAAAACCATTGAGTTGATATTTTATGAACCAAGGGTATTTTGGTAATTTCACCCCTAAGGGCATTTTTGTAATTTTTCACAACTCAAATTTTCCGGGAAAATGTTGTAAAAATGGTTGTTCTCAAATTCAAAAGAGTAATTTTGAAAGTTTTTGAAGAACTAGGGTTTTGTTGTTTCCTTCTTTTTCAAAACATGGCTAATTCCCTTTCGAGTTTTAGTCATTATGTTTAGCCTATGACCGAGCCCTCTTGGTCAGGGTGAACCAAAGCTACGCACCAGGCAGGACTCGAGTGAAGAGGAGGTGAGTCACGCGGACTGCTTAAATACCAAGCTCCGACTGAACCTTTCTAGACATGCGCACAGATGTTGCCACACCACTGAGCCCTCTGAGTTAGGGTGAACCGAAGCTACGCACCAGGTAGGATACCTGCGAAGAGGAGGTGAGTCACGAGGACTGCTTAAGTACCAGGCTCTTCCGGATCCACTCCTAGACATGCGTACAGAGGTTACCACACCCTAGCTCAGTGACTAAGTCATAGGTTGGTTTAGTTCATTAAGTCTCATGTCTTGTTTTGTGTGTTTGAGTAACCTAATCCCAGGGTTCAAGTTCCTATAAGTCTATCTACGTTCCATGCTTCCTACCCTTCTACAGAAAATAATTCACAAAGAAGTTCAGATGTACTTACCTGGGCGGATCGGTGCCGGAGACTCGGGCCATGCTGTTCAAAAACCAAAAATTATTCCATAAGGCCTACCAAAACATTTTTGGGCCTTGGGCCCCACACAAATGAGCTTTGAACTGGCTCGATATTAATTTTGTAACAACCCAAACCCGGCCCAAACTTTATGGCCGAATTTAGTTTGTCACAGTGGAAAATATTTTTGAAAAATTCTTTTCTTTCTAAATCCATTTAAGTTGTCGAAAACCTTTCATTTGATTGTCTTGTGAAAACCATACTTCGTGTTTAATTGGGTAATTAATTAAGTCAAGTTATCATAAAATTCCAAATGTGCCCGATGGCACGATAAAACATCTTCTGTATTAATTTGGGAAAACATGTGTATTAAATCTAATATTAATAAAATAGTTTAAAACAGATTATCCAAAATATGTAAAGTAACAAAGTAGAGTATTAGGAGGCCTTATTACATCCGAAATAAAATTTAACCAACAGTAAAATAAAAATAACTAAAGTTTAAAGTTCATTTAAATCAAGTCCACTGCATGGCCACCTCGACTCCATCCGGCTCCTTATCCGCGATCTACGTGTCACCTGAAAAATGTAAAGGAGAAGGTGAGTCACCAAGACTCAGTATGTAACCCTTCCCCCGAATTTAAGCAATTTCATACACAGATTATAATTAACAGTCATGTACCAAGGCATGCCCCCAACCTAGCCATCCAAACGCCTTTGTCTACCCCGTGTGGTACCAAACCACTGGTGGTGCCAAATCACTGGTGACATATAGTCACGAATGTGATGCCAAATCACTGGAGGTACCAAACCTCTGGTGTCCGTAGACACAATCAATTGATGGGCCAACCCATCGTGTGATACCAAATCACTGGCGTCAATCCCTTAATATAGTCTGTGGGGCCAACCCACCGTGGTGCTAAGCCACTGGGACGAGACGCGATGAGGTACCAAACCTCTGGAGGTGCCAAACCTCTGGTGACCGTAGTCACAATGTGGTACCAAACCACTGGTGCCCGTCGGCACGAATATTACTGCCCCTTCCTCTCATCAACCCATATCAAATAATCACAATATTCATGCCATCATATGTTCAATCACATATGTCAAATTTATCATTAGTCATAAACAACACATCATGCTTTCCAAAAGCATCATAAAAACCCATAATCAATCGGACTTACCCGATCCTTGCTTATACCGTTCATGGTATTAAAACCAAATCTACATAGATCAGGTTAGCACACACAACAGTTTTAGTACATTTAGTCGATTATAAGTGTGTATGTACACACCTGTCACCCTCGAATGATTTAAATCCTGAAGAAAACCAATCGGCCACACTCAATGTCCTTGCCCCTATATTCGGCCATACACAAGGTTAGTGTCCTAGGCCATTCGGCCAAAACCAAAATACCAAAAGGGTTAAGATTTAACCCGAAAGCCTTACCTAACGCCCTTGCTTACTCGCCACCAAACTATGTATTTTGCTCCCCTACAATCGGCCATTGCCATGACTCACATCAGTAGCCTTCAGTTTAAGGGAATACCAAATAACTAACTAAAGTAGATCTTACCATTACTTACCAAAAACCGAACACTTAGGGATTAGAGGCTTGGGTCGACTGCTTACGATTCTGGAGTACCTAAAAGAGATTGATTACCGAAAAGTGTTTAGAGGCCTTATTAACAACTGTCGAAATTGGTACTTTTTCTTGTAAAAGTCTACAGAATATAAAAGAGAAGACCCATAGGTATTCGGCCAAACACTTACCTTTTCAAATCGCTTGCCAAGGAAGATTTGAAGAGATCTATCCTACTTTTATTATTCGGCCAAGGTGTTTCAAGATAGGGGAAAGAAACTTCGGCACCAAGATGAGATGTATATTCGGCTAGAGAGAGTTTAACAGGGGGAAAAGGGATTTCGGCAAAGGGTAAAGTGTAGGTTCGGCTATGGTTGATTCCAATATCAATCAAGGCTGGACTTTGAGAAGAAAAGGAAAGGAAATAGATTGGAGAGGGTGTAGAGAATTCGGCCAAAAAGAAGGAAAAGTTAGATGGCAATGGTGTTTTTGTTTGAGAGAGAATGAGAGAAAATCTAAAAGAAGTGAAGGCTAGTCGAATTTTGTGAAGCAAATCAATAGGAAAATTCGGCCTTATCCCCCCCTAACACCTTGCCGTCCCCTCTCCGAGGAATTCAAAATTCGGCCAACTCTTGATTTGAAATAATTCAAAAGAGTTTGAATTAACTAATGCCTACTTTCTCTCTTGGAATTAATCAAAATAAAAATCCAATAATATCTAATTAATAATCTATTTTAATCTTAATAATATCCTCATTATTAAAAAAAAAGAGTTTAAACTGAGAAAAACTCTCCCCCTATTGCCGTCCAAATAAAGTGCAAAAAGAGGATTTTGCGACTGAACACAGATCCCCTTGCTTGATGTGGCGTCACTTGCAGCACTTAAGTGGCCTTACTTTTGCCACTTTTCCAAGGCCCTTTTTGTGCCAAAAACTCCACATTTATTCTTGTAACCCCTAACTACTAAGGCTATCTACCTTTAAAACTTATAAATAATATTTTCTACTCTTCCGAACCAACTCAAGGCCCCTAATTAAGCCTTATTATTCCACGATTAATACCATGGCAATTCAAACACAAGGAAAATTATTCAATCACAAATAGCCCCATTTTTAGGATGTTACATTATCCCTGTTCGCTTTTGTGCTGTTGCTTCCATTTCCTCTTTGTTTGTAGGTTATTTGGAGGGTCAACAGAGAAAGGAGGAGAGGTAATTTTTCCATTTTCGTGTAAAGTGGCAGAGGAAGCATCAGGGGCTTTGGGACGAGGTGCAGGCATGATGTTCGAGGGGGCTACGGTGTTATTTTTTTAGAAACCCTAGCCTTCTGAAGAAATTTTCTTAAAATTTTTGGGCCTGTTGTTGGGCTAGGTTTAGTGTAATTGGGTTAGGCTTAATTGGGCTCATTTTGGACTGTGTAATGTGGACCATTTTTTTTGTTTCTGATTTGGGCCCGAGCAATAATTGGGCCTTACAACTGCCCCACTTTGCTCATTGTCGTGTAACGAGAATGAAGCTAAGAATTTAAAAGGACCAATTTTTCCCGATTTTTTTGAGTTTCGACGTTTCTTTTCTTCTTCTTCAAGTAACCTCGCTTTGAACCACTTCAACTTGAGAAGTATAGGAATTGGTGCTTCGATCAGTTCGAATGTAATTTCATGGAGAAGAGACTTGTAGCTTCGATCTACTCCGCTAGAACTTCAAAGAGATAAGGATTGGTAATTTCAACTTGCTCCACTGCAACTTCAGGGAGATAAGGTTTGCTGGCTTCAATCTGCTCAAATGTAATTTCAGGGAGAAGAGATTTTTTGCTTCGATCTTCTCCACTGGAACTTCAAAGAGACAATAATTGGTAATTTCAACCCGCTTCTCTACAGCTTCAGGAAGATAAAGCTGGTTGCTTCAATCTGCTTCACTGTAACTTCAGGAAGATAAGATCCACCGTAATTTGTAGCTTCAATCTGTTCCACTGCAACTTCAGGGAAATGAGATTTGTTATCTTCAGTCTGCTCCACTGCATCTTCAGGGGGATAAGACTTGCATCTTCAACCTGCTCCACTGCAACTTCAGGGAGATAAGGTTTATTTTGATCTGCTCTATTGCAACTTCGGAGAGATAAGATCTGTGATTTATAGCTTCAATCTGTTCCACTGCAACTTTAGGGAAATGAGATTTGTTATCTTCAGTCTACTCCACTACATCTTCAGGGAGATAAGACTTGCATTTTCAACCTGCTCCACTACAACTTTAGGGAGATAAGGTTGGTTTTGATCTGCTTTACTGCAACTTCAGAGAGATAAGATCTGTGATTTATAGCTTCAATCTGTTCCACTGCCACTTCAGGGAAATGAGATTTGTTACCTCAGTCTACTCTACTAAATCTTCAGGGAGATAAGACTTGCATCTTCAACCTACTCCACTGCAACTTCAAGGAGATAAGGTTTGTGGATTCATCAATCTTGCTACACTGTCTTCTGCGGACATGACGTGTAGAATTGATTTGTATGCTTATGTTTATGCCAAATGATTATGATGTCATGATCAAAATGAACCAAATGCTCCTAATTGGATGTGTATGAATGATATTTACATGAATGCATGAGAATGATCCCTTTTTAATGTTTGGATTATCATTGCTCGATGTTCTCCAAGTTCTATTACTGATGTGTTACCATGCCTTCTTGTTCAGCTGGTATCTTTAATAGAAAATCGAAAGAAAAAGTCACCATTCTGATTATATACTCTCAAATGTTTTCAACCCCTAAGTTTGGTTAGCTCTTGAATAGTGGCCCTGTTCTCATATCTTTGTATCTTAGAAAACCTTTCAGAGTAATATGCAAAACTTCCTTTACTTGAATATTATTAGTCTATTAATCATTATTTCAATGTAAAATGCTCGAAAGAGATTGTAGAAATGGACAAGATCAAAGTTTATTAGGAGCAAGGCTCAAAATGAATAGATTTGTCAACATAGCAAACTTGCTTAAATACAAACTGAATAATATGAAAGTAGGTGCCCCGGATATCATAGCATGAGTTTCTTTGTACTAACTTCCCGAGGGCACTTTTGAACTCTATGTGTGTTTTGGAGATCCAAAGCACTTTATTGATGCCCCAAGATGTAGCATATCTTTTCGTTGTTCATTCAAGGATATCAAGACTACCACATGCCCCATTTTTGATCAAGACTTGAATTTCCCTTTTTGTGGGTTTTCAAATCAAAACCCATTTGGTCTCAAGACGCTCTTTACGAGTTTTCACCTTGGCCTCTCTTCTTCTTCTTCTTCTTTTTTTTAGGTGAAATATTTCTTGACTGAGTCTGAATTTACAGGATTGGGTAAGCTTTTTCCATCCATTTTAGTCAGAATTAGCGCTCATCCAGAAAAGGCCTTCTTTACCACGTAAGGTCCTTCCTAATTTGGCATCCATTTTCCTCTGAAATCCTTCTGTATGGGCAAGATCTTTTTCAACACTAGGTCCCCCTCATGGAATTCTCTAGGACGAACCTTTTTGTTGTAAGCTTGCATCATTTGCTTTTGGTACATCTGACCATGAAAGATAGCTTTCAACCTTTTCTCTTCAATCAAATTTAACTGATCATATCGGGATTGGGTCCATTCCGCTTCATCCAACTTTATTTCTGCCAAAACTCGAAAAGAAGGAATTTGCACTTTAATGGGTAAAACTGCCTCCATTCTATAAACCAAAGAGAAAGGTGTTGCCTCGGTTGAGGTTTTGATGGATGTTCGATAGGCATAGAGGGCGAATGGTAGCTTTTCATGCCAATCTTTATAATCTCGGTCATTTTCCCCACGATCTTCTTGATATTCTTATTGGCTGCCTCCACTGCACCATTCGTTTTTGGGCAATATGGTGATGAGTTATGGTGCTTGATCTTGAACTGACTGTAGACGTCTGATATCATGCTGTTGTTCAAATTTAATGTGTTATCAGATATGATCTTTTCTGGCATTCTATATCGACATATGATCTCCTTCTTTAAGAATATACTAACTTTTGATTTCGTGACATTGGCATATGAAGCAGCTTCTACCCATTTGGTAAAGTAATTGATGACCATGAAGATGAATCGATGCCTGTTAGAAGCCTTAGGCGAAATTGGTCCAATGACATCCATGCTTCACATAGAGAAAGGCCAAGGAGAAGTGATAACGTGAAGAGGTGAATGAGGTACGTGGATTTTATCTTTGTAAATTTGACACTTGTGGCATTTCTTGGCTTAATTGATGCAATCTCCTTCCATGGTGGATAATAATACCCGAATCTCATGATCTGCCTGGCCATTATAAAACCATTGGCATGTGTTCCGCAGACACCCTCATGGACCTCTTCCAAGATTTGCTTAGCCTCAATAGCATCTACGCATCTTAGTAGCACTTGATCTTTTCTCTTTTTGTATAGGATTTCCCTATCTAAGACATAGTCATTGGCCAACCTTCTCAACGTCCTTTTATCATTCTCAGTTGCTTGTTCTGGATATTCACGATTTTTCATATGTTGTAATATATCGTTGTACCAAGGGTGATTGTCCTTTTCTTCTACTTCTTCGATGTTGTAATAATGAGCCGAAGTTTCATAAATACTCATCCTGATAGGCTGTACATCCTCTTGTTTGTTCACTCTGACCATTGAAGCCAAAGTAGCTAAGGCATCAGCCATCTGATTTTCATCTCGTGGGAGATAGTAGAAGGTGATGTTGTCGAAGTCCTCAATTAACTCAAGAACCAACTTTCGATACTTGATTAACTTGGGAACTTTTGTCTCCCATTCTCCTTTGAGTTGGTAGATTACCAAAGCAGAATGTCCATAAACCTCTAGCACTTTGATCTCACGTTCTATGGCTGCACGAATACCCATGATGTAGGTTTTGTATTCTGCCATATTTTTTGTGTAATCGAAATCCAATTTGCTAGTGAAGGGATAATGATCTCTATTCGGGGATACCAGGACTACTTCAATTCCATTACCCACTGCGTTTGAGGCACCGTCGAAGTTTAACTTCCAAGAATGACTTTCTTGTGAGTCATCTTCAGTGGTTGCAATATACAGCAGATCTTCGTTTGGGAAATCGAAGTTCAAAGGCTCGTAATCTTCTAGAGCTCTACTGGCTAGAAAGTCGGCTATTGCGCTTCCCTTAACTGCCTTCTGGTTCACATACACTATGTCAAGTTCAGAAAGCAGAATTTGACATTGGGCCATCCTTCCATTTAGAGCAGTTGACTCCATCATGTACTTCAGAGGATCCAGCTTTAAGATGAGCCAAGTCGTGTGGTACAGCATGTACTGTCTCAACCTTTGGGTTGTCCAAATCAAGGCGCAACATAACTTTTTGATTGGTGAATATCTTGTCTCATATTTAGTGAACTTCTTACTAAGATAGTATATTGCCCTTTCGTTTTTTCCTGATCGCCGTATTGACCTAGCATGCATCCCATGGAATTCCCGAATACTGCCAAGTATAGTATCAATGGCCTATCCGGGTTAGGTGGCATCAGTACTGGGGCATTGGATAGGTAATGTTTGACCATATCGAAAGTCTTTTGGCACTCCTCATCCCAAACGCCTGGGTTGTGTTTCTTAAGGAGACAGAATATGGGGTCGCATTTCTCAGTTAATTGTGAAATGAACCTGGCAATGTAATTTAGCCTTCCTAGAAAACCTCAAACTTCCTTTTGAGTGCACGTCGAAGGCAACTCTTGTATAGCTTTGACTTTATCTGGGTCGATCTCAATTCGCATCTTGCTGACTACAAAACCTAGCAGTTTTCCTGATCTAGCCCCAAAAGTACACTTTGTTGGATTAAGCTTTAGCTGAAATTTTCTCAACCTCAAGAATAATTTTCTCAAAACTTGTATATGTTCTTTTTCTGTTCGAGATTTTGCAATCATATCATCGACGTAAACCCTGATTTCCTGATGCATCATGTCATGAAACATGGTTACCATGGCTCTTTGGTACGTTGCTCTTGCATTTTTTAATCCAAATGGCATCACCTTATAGCAAAATGTTCCCCACAAGGTCACGAATGTGGTCTTTTCCATGTCTTCAGGATGCATCTTTATCTGATTGTACCTAGAGAAGCCATCCATGAAGGAGAACAATGAGTAGCCTACCGTATTATCCACCAAGGTGCCAATGTGAGGCAATGGAAAGTTGTCTTTTGGGCTAGCTTTGTTTAAGTCTCTGTAATCTACACACATTCGTACCTTTCCATCTTTCTTAGGGACGAGAAAATATTGGCTACCCATTCTGAGTATTTAACCACTTGTAGAAAATCAGCATCGAATTGCTTCTTGACCTCTTCTTTTATTTTTAACAAAAAATCAAGCCTTATCCTTCGGAGCTTCTGTTGAACCAGCTTAGATTCTTCCTTTATGGGGAGTCAGTGTACCACAATATCAGTACTCAACCCGAGCATGTCTTGATACGACAAAGCGAAGACATCCTTAAATTCTTGGAGTAATTCAATGAGGTCTTGCTTCGTCTCTATAATAATGTAGGCTCCTATCTTTACCTCCTTTTCATCTCTAAGGCTCACAATTTCCACTGACTCTTTATAAGGCAAGATTTGCTTCTCCTTTTGTTCTACCATTCTTAACAAATAAGGAGATAAATCACAGTCTCGATCATCTTCAAGATCTTGGGAATCTTCCATGCACAAATCTTGTTCAAAAGGAGATTCTGAGTCAGCAGTAATGTCGCTCATATCATTGATATCCGGAGACCTATTATAGGGATGAAGAAAAAAAATCCACAGAACAAAAGAATCTAGGAATGATTGTTTGTACGGTATGATTATGAATGAAAAGAATAAAAGAATATTGGCTCAAAATGATACGCAAAAATACATTTTTATTGAAGTAAGAATTTAGGACATAAGCCTATTTCACAAAAGGACTCTTATTGCTCCTAGGCTTAGAGCAATAAGTGTGTTTTGAACATTACTCTGTATTGGCTCTAAAAACTATAGGAATCTCTTCTGCAGTCCAGTTGTTCAAAATACTTCCAAGTACAAACGGGCAGATGCCTGATAGATTCTCTCCCCCAATTCTTTCTTCTGATATGGCGTTGATGTTCAAGTTTTCCAACATTTCTTCCGCAGTCTCCTTTCTTGCACTTTTCTTTCAGGGTGAATGGTCCCTCCTGAGACGAAAGTCTTAGATATGTGGGGAAAGGTCATCGGTTCCCACTTGACTTCTCCCTCGCTCAGTCTCGCTCTTCGCCTTTCTTGTTTCTTCTCTATCTCCTTCTTTCTTTGCTTGGCATCTGGCTTAAACCTTAAATCGTAGTGGTCTCACTTATCCTTCAGCATGGGTGCCTCGACCTCTCCTTGTAGGCATTTTCCAAGTCTTCTCCCAAGTAAGGCTCCCTTACCCACCGTGAGTTGCAGGCCCATCCTTGTAGTTTTGGATATTTTGGGCATCGGGATCTTATTACCTTCGACGATGAAGGTTGCATTCACAAATTCTAACGACAGGAATGAACATTCTAGCACTTCATTGTCCGTCCCTACATATGGCGCATCGCTGGTTACGGATGCAATAATATCCTCCTCTGTATTTATTGTTACCAGTCGACCCTCAGCTACCAACTTTAGCTTTTGGTGTAGCGACGACGGCACTGCCCCAGCTGTATGAATCCAAGGCCTCCCAAACAAATAATTGTAGGAGGGTTTAATGTCCATCACCAAGAAGTCCACTTCATATGTATTTGGGCCAACCAAAAGGGGGATCTGAATCCTTCCCATCACCCTTCTTTCAGTTCCATCGAATGTTCTCACTCTGTCTTGACATGTTTTCATATGAGAGCTATCCACAGTAACCTGTTCAAGGTAGACAAGGGCAGGACATTTAATGCAGATCCATTGTCAATCAACACCCCCAGTAGCGTATATCCTTTGCAGCGGGTAGTAATGTGTAAGGCCTTTGTAGATCCCATGCCCCCTGGCGGTATCTCATCATCATTCAAGAAGATGAAGTTGTCGGCACTTATGTTGTTGACCAGACGGTCCAGCTTGTTAACGGAGATATCGTTGGCGACATAGGTTTCATTCAGCACTTTCATTAATGCCTCACGATGTACCTCCTAACTTAAAAGTAAGGCTAGCACTGAGATACGAGCCGGTTGCTTATGTAATTGTTCTACAACACTGTACTCGCTGTGCTTTAAGAATTTTAGAAATTCTCTAGCCTCATTGATCACTAAAATCAGAGTTTTAAAATTTATAATGAATGTGATCGAACTTGGAAACTAACTCTGACAACGATTAAAGGCAAGTGTACCTATCAAACAGTAGTATAGCTTAGGCAAGACCGGATTATCGAACCCAAAGGAACCAAAAGTATTAATACTAACTTTCTTTTTTATTATTTAGCCTTAAAAATAAAGTGAAGTTTGTTTTAATCTAAATTAACGACAACTAGGCTAAGGACACTAAGACAAAAAGAACGAATTGGGAAATAACTTGAAGAAAACTCAATTGATCACGACGATACCCTTAGGAAGAATCCACCTAGACTTCACTTGTTATCTAACACTGAATCATATGATTTATTTACTTAGCTTGATCCGTAGGACTCCCTAACCTATGCTAAACCTTCTCTCGAGGCGAATAACGTCTAACCCTAGGTTAATTAGTGAAACTCTTGTCCTCTTATAATAACCCCATAGAATAGTAGTAAATCGATCTATGGATTCCTATATTAGGCTTCACCCTAATCCGGCAAAATCTCATAACCCTATCTCTAGGCGTTCGATCAACTTCGCTTAATTACGCTAGATCTACTCTTAGGCCGGGTCTATCCCTCCTCCACCTAAGCACATCAGATTTGGATTAAGCATAATTAAGAACAAACTAAGTATTTATCATAAAATTCAGAAATCAAATAACAAGATTCATCTAGGTTTCATCCCCTTCAGGTATCTGAGGGGTTTAGTTCATAACTAAGAAAGAAAACATCTCAAAAGAAAAGATAAAACAAAACATAAGAAATTCCTAAAACTCCCTGAAAGAATTGAAGGAGAATTCCGTCGTCTTGAATATAATTCCGGCTTCTTGGGATGGATCAACTGGCTAACTTCGAGCGATTCCCATAATTCTGACCTTTCCGACTTGGCTCCTTGGCCTAGCTCGCCCTCTCCTCAATGGTGGCACTTTGGGGATATATATAGGCTCTTTGGAATGTGATTCTTTCTCCCTAAGTATCCTTTTTCGACTGAAATTGCTCATTCCAACGATAGAAGCACGGCCATGGCACACGCCCGTGTGGATCGACTTCAAGCCATGTTTGGATTTCTTAATGAGGCACGGCTGTGTAAATCGGGGGGGAGGTCGTGCTCTAGGTGATCGGCGAGGCACGGCCGTTGGGCTTTGGGCCAGGCCATGTCGATTTCGTGCTAAGGCCCATTTTACTCCGTTTTGGGCCCGTTTTACGTTCTTTTCATCCTCGGGTGCTTTCCTGGGTATAAGACATGAAAAGAAAGGATTAAAAGCACCTTTTTATATAAATCAAGGGATAAATCATCCAAAAGTAAGATAAATGCAGGATTAAAATATGTTATAATTACGGTTTATCAAATACCCCCACACTTAAGCTTTTGCTTGTCTTCAAGCAAAATTCTCAACTTATAATTAAAATGAACTTTCCATGATTCATAATTCCTATCAACAATGCCTTATCCTAATTCATTGATAATTTATACATGGATAATTCAATTCAAAGGGTCCTAAAGATTCAAACAAGATAAGTCATCCATTTGTAGCATGAAAACATAGGTGTTCCCCTTCATCTAAATAATTACCCTTAATTCAAAATCGACAAGGATTGACATCCTCACAAAAGATTCACTCAAATCACTCAAAAAGTGTTTAAGGGTCAAAATTAAGCACTCATAAGTCGAACCTGAAAAGTTAATCCCATAGGCTTGCCTGAAAATCAAATCTCCACCACTGTAAAATGAAATGATAAACAGATCAAAAGGTCTTTTGTTAGCATTGTAACGGGGCTAGGATTAAAGGTGTGGATAAAGGCTGAAATTAGAAGGTTAGAATCGAGACTGAATTGATAAGTTACCTGCCTAAAAATTTCTAAGATAATAATTACATCAACTGAAAATAATAATCCTACTAATACGAGCTTTTTCTTTTGATAATTAGACTTTAACTTGTATAAGCTCACTAATACTGAATATACTTTGATTTGATTTTTTTTAAGGACAAATTAAGTAAAGACAACTTTAAATAATAATAATTCATAAAAACTTAGGTAACTAATCAAATCATATCTTGATTAAAGGGTAGTCAAAAAGAAGGGTGATAACAAATACAAAGGGTTTTGGGTTAAAATTAGTGGGTAAGTCAATAAAAAGGGTTGTTAGGCTCAACGGGGTTCACTAGGGGTTAATTATAAGGATAGGCTTTTTAGTGGTGTAAGTGGGTTAAAACCTAGGTGCCATTATCATCTTTGTATATCAAATCATAACTGTGGTCTTGACATGTATAATCAAGGCAAGTTCTAGAATAACAGTTCATAGTTGACACACTTATAATCAATAAAGTAAGAACGAAAAAGAATTATGCTCTATAAGGCTCAAAATCTCACAAAAATTATGGGTGTTTTTGACATCAACCTCGTAAATTTCAAACTTCAAAGTAATATTCAAATCCAGGTTAACAACCTAAAGTTTTAAATTTTTGAAAATTAGACTTATCATGCTTGATTCCCTAGTATTCTTCAAATTTAATCATCGATGCACAATTAACTATGACTTATTCAAAAACATATCAATAAAATCATAAATCATCAAAAATTTCATCTTAATTAGTAATATGAAAAAATTACTTTCAAACAAGATTAAATTCAGTGATTTGAGAACAATGCAGAAAGTTAGGCATTTTTATTCTCAGGGTTTGAGAATAATGAAAAAAAAAAAGGCATTTTCCTAGAATAACTATTTACCCCCCCACACTTAAGATGTACATTGCCCTCAATGTACAAAGATAGATAATAACATTTAAGGGATAAATCAAAAGAGAAGGGGAAATAATGACTCCCTGAGTTTTGGATGTTTTCCCGGATGAGTGTCTTTGGTGGTGGTGATGGTCAGTCTTGATGACGAACCTGCGCTAGATAAAGAAAGTGGGTAGCACACTAAGAAGTAGCCAGGATTTATTAAGACCTAATTAAAATAAACTAAGTACATAATTAAAAATAAGAAAGATAAAGAAAGAGGAAACAAAAATGTAAATGAAATGAAAATAAAAGATAAATAGACCGAAGAGTCCTTATTGTTGGATGGTTCGCGAGGTGGGTGTGACCTCTAAGGCTGAAGAGGTGCTAACGGTGGCGGAAGTGGCGTGGTTATCGTAGTGGTCGGTGTGATTCCCAAGCAGCTTGGTGAACCTGACACTACGAAACTAAACTAAGTTAAACTAAATTAAACATAAAATTATTAAAGAAAAGGAGAATGAAAGGAAAGAGAAACAAAAAATAGAAACTAATTGGTCTTAAAGACCCTTGGCCTGTTGTTTGGATGAAGCGGCCGGCATGAACTTATGTGTAGGGTTTCCTTTAAGGAGACTATGATGGGTTGCTCTCGCTTCTTCGGCATGGTTCTTGTGTGGCTAAAAAGTCTGGACACTTTTTCTAAGAAAATAGAGAAATTTTTAAAGAAAAAGAGGATGGAGGAAGTTAGGGGGTGAAGGAAAAAGCTGTGGGGTTTAAATAGTGGTTGAATTCTGGCACGTCCCCACGGCCGTGGTCCAAGCCCGTTTCGATTTACACGACCGCCTTGCACGGCCGTATGTTGGAGTGTGTTGGTTTCCCATGCCGGTGTTTCAGCCCACCATGCCCGTGGTTGTGAAGTTAGTATGTTGGCACGGTTGGGATACACGGGCGTGTCTTGCCCGTGGTCACTAAGTCAGTAGCTTCACACGATCGTGGGGCTCAGCCGTGCTGATTTTCGGTGCCCGTGGGGAGGGTGGTTGGACTGAATTGCACGGCCTCTGCTCTGTCAGTGTGGTGGTTTCGGTGGTCCACACGGCCACGGGCACGGCCGTGTGTAAGGCTGTGTGGCCTGGAAAACTGCACTTCTGGTTAGTTTAAAAAGAAAAATAAAAAGAAAAAATAAAGTAGAATGAAAATAAATGCAAAATAAGTAAGGTTAGTACGGGTTGCCTCCCGAGAAGCGCTCGTTTATAGTCTTCAGCTAGACTTTCCTTGTGTTTGAAAAATTCAGGGAGGTTTGAGGGTTTGAACATCTTTCCTCATATTATCCATTTGATGTTCATTGTGTGGTTCAGGTCGAGTGGCATTTATTTTGAGAGCATCAAAATTGGGATTGCTTACCTCGACCGTCTTGTGTGGAAGAACATCGATTATCTTAAAAAGAATTTCTTTATTTGTGTTAGGGTCCGGAGAGATAATCGTAGGTTTAATAATACCTGATCTTCGCTTTTGGACTTGCCCATCTCGTAGAGTGGTTTTGGCTCTGTTTCTTGCATCCCTAATTTTTCCTTGAAGTGTGTTTTCCACTCGTCTAATTCATCGGGTTGAACCTTTTGTTCCTCAGGATCTATTCCTTTGTTGGCATTGTATTCAAGATTAGGTTCAATTGTGCCCTTTTCTAGTGCTTCCTGAAAAGAAGGGTTAATCGAATGGTTATCAATGGATTTTTCTTTCTTACCTTAGTCATTCGATGTCCTGGCTGAATCGAGAGCTTGAAGAGTAACTGCCTCATTACCTACACAAAGTATGAGTTATCCTGTGGCAACATCAATTTTAGTCTTGGCAGTTGCTAGAAAGGGTCTTCTAAAATTAAGGGGATTGAATTATCCTCATCCATGTCTAAGACAACAAAATCTAATGGGAAAGTGAATTTATCGATTTTTACAAGAACATCTTCGATAATACCCCTAGAAATTCTAACAGTTTTATCAGCTAATTAAATACTCATCCTAGTTTGTTTGGGCTTCCTTAGACCTAGTCGTTTAAACAATGTATAAGGCATGACATTTATGCTTGCCCCTAAATCAGCTAACGCATTATCAATAGTTAAACTACCAATTAAACATGGAATTGTAAAACTCCCTGGATCTTTTAATTTATGTGGTAGTCTATTTTGTAGAATTACTGAGCACTTTGCGTTGAGTTCAATGTGTGGCTCTTCGTCTAATTTGCGTTTGTTTGTCAAGAGCTGTCTTAAAAATTTCCTCGAGTCTGGCATCTGAAAAAGAGCTTCAAGAAGAGGTAAGTTAATATGTTATTTCTTCAAAAGTTTAAGAAACTTACCGAACTGTTCTTTTGAATCGTCTCTTTTTAATGCTTCGGGGTGAGGTATGCGAGGTTGGTACTCCTTAATTACCGGTTTTGACCTTTCTTGAGTTACCTCTATTTTACCTTTTTCTTCCTTGGTTTCTTGTTGTGGGATGGGTTCGTCTGTCTCTGTATTTTCCTGAGCTACTATGGCTTGGATTTGCTCCTTTGGATTAATCTCAGTGTTGCTTGGTAGACGTCCTTGTGGTCATTCTGACATGAGCTTTGTGAGTCGTTCGACTTCATTAGTAACTTCCTTCACTAACTTAGTGATTTCCTCGATTCGGCTCTCGTTGCTTTTGATTATTCTCTCAGTTTCTTGGATACGTTTTTCTGTGTCTATCGAAAATCTTGCCAGTATCTCTTCGAGAGTTGGTTTCTTCTCTTGTGGATAGGGCTGATTTTGGAAGTTTTAAGGAGGTTGTTGCCTTTGATTACCTTGATTTCCCTGGAATCCCCATGAAAAATTTGGGTGGTTCCTCCAACCTGGATTGTAAGTATTACTATATGGATTATTATTGGATCTAAAATTGTTACCTATATAGTTCATCTGTTCGCTCTCTGCTTCTGGTTGGTAGGATGGGTACTCAGAAATCGCCACAGTTCCACTTGCATCACACTGCATCACTGGATGTACCTGCGAAGAACACAAACTGTCAAGCTTTTTATTCATTATCTCCATTTGTGTTGATAGCATGGTTATTGTGTCTATGTTGAAGGCTCCTACTGATTTTGTCGATTTTGTCCTTGAAGCTTGCCAATGATAATTATTCAGTGACATCTCTTCAATGAACTCGTAAGCTGCTTCAGGAGTTTTATTGTTTAAGGTTCTGCCGGTGGCTGAGTCAATTAGTTGCCTCGTTGAGGGGTTTACACCGTTATAGAATGTTTGGACTTGAAGCCACAAAGGTAAGCCATGGTGTGGACATCTCCTCAAGAGATCCTTGTATCTCTCCCATGTGTTGTATAATGTTTCTACATCCATCTGTACAAAAGAAGAGATATCATTCTGTAATTTGGCCATTTTGGCCGGTGGGAAATATTTCATTAAAAAATTTTCGGTCATTTGATCCCATGTAGTGATTGACCCTCGTTGTAATGATTTTAACCACTGTTTAGCTTTATTTCTTAATGAAAAAGGGAATAACTGAAGATGTATGGCATCACCAGAAACGCCATTTATTTTGAAGGTATCACAAAACTCTAAGAAATTAGCTATATGAGTGTTTGGATCTTCGTCCTGCAAACCATCAAATTAACAAACTGTTGAATCATTTGTATTGTGTTAGGCTTTAATTCAAAATTATTAGCAGCTATAGTAGGCCTAACAATACTCGATTCTGCTCCTGTTAAATGCAGTTTAGCATAATCAAACATTGTACGTGGAGCGTTGCGTTCCCCCACATCGTGTGGTGGTGGATTAGTCTTGTCCATCCCTTCAGTAGGATTGGATCTGTCTTCTTCCTCTCTTTCTGTATAGTTTAGGGCTCGCCTGATTTCTCGACGATTCCTTCAAGCGGTAGCTTCAATATCACTGTCGTATACTAAAGGTCCTCTCGGGTTCCTTCTAGTCATAAACTAGAGGTACCTGGAAAGAAAAGAAAAATTAGCAAAATTAAAAATAAAATAAAATGCTAAAAATAAAAATAGTGGCTAAAGTAATAAAAATAGACTTTTCTTAATATTTTAGTTCCCCGGCAATGGGGCCAAAAACTTGATCGCTGAAATCAGAGTTTTAAAATTTATAATGAATGTGATCGAACCTGGAAACTAACTCTGACAACAATTAAAGGCAAGTATACCTATTGAACAGTAGTATAGCTTAGGTAAGACCGGATTATCGAACCCAAAGGAACCAAAAGTATTAATACTAACTTTCTTTTTATTATTTAGCCTTAAAAATAAAGTGAAGTTTGTTTTAATCTAAATTAACGACAACTAAGGACACTAAGACAAAAAGAACAAATTGGGAAATAACTTGAAGAAAACTCAATTAATCACGACGATACCCTTAGGAAGAATCCACCTAGACTTCACTTGTTATCTAACCCTGAATCATATGATTTATTTACTTAGCTTGATCCGTAGGACTCCCTAACCTATGCTAAACCCTCTCTCGATTCGAATAACGTCTAACCCTAGGTTAATTAGTGGAACTCACGTTCTCTTATAATAACCCCCTAGAATAGCAGTAAATCGATCTATGGATTCCCATATTAGGTTTCACCCTAATCCAGCAAAATCTCGTAACCCTATCTCTAAGCGTTCGATCAACTCCGCTTAATTAAGCTAGATCTACTCTTAGGTAGGGTCTATTCCTCCTCTACCTAAGCACATCAGATTTGGATTAAGCTGTAATTAAGAACAAACTAAGTATTTATCATAAAATTCAGAGATCAAATAACAAGATTCATCTAGGTTTCATCCCCTTCGGGTATCTGAGGGGTTTAGTTCATAACTAAGAAAGAAAACGTCTCAAGAGAAAAGATAAAACAAAACATAAGAAATTCCTAAAACTCCCTGAAGGAATTAAAGGAGAATTCCACCGTCTTGAATATAATTTCGACTTCTTGGGATGGATCAACTGGCTAACTTCGAGCGATTCCCACAATTCTGACCTTTTCGACTTGGCTCCTTGGCCTAGCTCGCCCCCTTCTCAATGGTGGCACTTAGGGGATATATATAGGCTCTTTGGAATACGATTCTGTCTCCCTAAGTATCCTTTTCTGACTGAAATTGCTCATTCCAGCGACAGAGGCATGGCCATGGCACACGCCCGTGTGGATCGACTTCAAGCCGTGTTTGAATTTCTTAATGAGGCACGGCCGTGTAAATCGGGGGAGAGGTCGTGCTCTAGGTGATCGGCGAGGCACGACCGTGTGGGCTTTGGGCCAGGCCGTGTCGATTTCATGCTAAGGCCCATTTTACTCTGTTTTGGGCCCGTTTTACGTTCTTTTCATCATCAGGTGCTTTCCTGGGTATAATACATGAAAAGAAAGGATTAAAAGCACCTTTTTATATAAATCAAGGGATAGATCATCCAAAAGTAAGCTAAATACGGGATTAAAATATGTTATAATTATGGTTTATCACTCATTCTCAGTTACCGGCCCGTTAACTGGCGATTTGGACCTGGCCATCTTTTCCCCTTTTTGTTTAGCCATTGGGGTCTTCCATTTAACAGGCTCAGTTCCTGCATAATGCTTCCCGCTGCGTGTATAGATACCAACCTCTTGACCTTCTCCCGAAGCGCTGATCGGGCTCTCTTCTCTCGAAATTGTCATGTTGCAATCATAATTCCATGGAACCTTCTTGCTATCCTTGTAAGGAAAAGCTATATGTTTTTGGATTATGACCTTGGTGCCATTTGCACTCCAGCTTCATTGCTTCTTGGTCGTGAGATGATTACCACCAGATGATTGGCCTCATAGACTCTCTTTGTTGATCCTCCTTCAGAGGCGCACACCTCTACTTCTTCAACATACTCAAAGAATTCGAGCTCTTTGTTGTCCATTAGACCCTATACTAAAGCCTTGAATTCATTACATTCCTGAATCTCATGATCTTCTTCATCATGAAACTTGCAATAATTTTTAGCTTTTCGGGACCCGTTTCTTGAGTCTTTCCTGATCAACCCTCTTTCTACCATCTTTTTCTAGACTTCTCTCATCAGGGTTTTTATTTCCGCAATGTTCATCTTAATTTTCCTCCCTGTATTTTCGACGATCGTATTTACCCCCTTATCAGCATGGTTGGGTAACGGATTTTTTGTACTAGATTGATCATCAAATTTTACAATGCCCATTTTGATTAACCTTTCGACTGATTTCTTAAAAGCGGTGCAGTTTTCAATCGAGTGCCCCGTAATTCGTGCATGATATTCGCATTGGGCGTTTGCGTCGTGCCATTTAGGGTATGGGGGTTGCATCGGCTTTAGGTAGAAGGGGAATACAACGTGTGTATCAAATAAACTTTGGTCAACTCCTTATACGTCATCGAGATGGGCGTAAACTGGAGTTTCTCTATATTCAACCTCTGATTCAATTCCTGCCTTAGAAGGGCTTGAAAACTAGTGGTTATCGTCTTCGGTGAGCCAACAGTAATCAACTTTGAATAGCCCTTGTTGTACGCGCCCACATTGTTTATTTCACTTTCCTTTTTTCTTGGGGCTGATCTCTTAGAGCTTTCCCCTGCATCTATTTTGCCGTTTTTCACCGCATTTTTGATCATTTCACCAGACATTACTATGTCCGAGAAGCTCTTCGCGGCGCTCCCCAACATATGGTTGATAAATGAGGCTTTCACGGTGTTTATGAAAAACATCGTGGTTTCTTTCTCTAGAAGAGGTGGCTGGAATTGTGTTGCCACCTCTCTCCGCCTTTGGGCATACTGCCTAAAGCTTCATTCTGCTTCTTCTCCATATTTTGCAGTGTAAGCCTATCGGGTGTCATATCTGTCACATGACTGTACTGCTTCATAAAAGCCTATGCTAAGTCTTTCCATGAATTGACTTGGCCATGACTCAACTGATTGTACCATTTGGCTGCTGACCGATTAGACTATCTTGGAAGCTGTGGATCTATAGCTGATCATTATAAACATATCCTGTCATCCTTCGATAGAACATGGTAATGTGAGGTTCAGGACAACTTGTCCCATTATATTTCTCGAACTCTAGAGTTTTAAACTTTGGCAGGAGCATTAGGTCTGGAACCAAGCTCAAATCCTTGGCATCAATTCTGCAATGGTAATCAACATTTTCCATTGCTCTGAACTTTTCTTCTAACCACCTGCACCCATCCTCGAGTTGTTTTGGTAGTTTCACTTTTGCCTTTTCCGTTTCTGCCACACCATCTAGGTCGGAGACTACAGGGTTGGTTGGGTTATCCCCCGGGTTAGAGCCTGAGCCTGTTTGGTAATTCATGGGCGTCGAAGTACCGACTTGATACTGTTGGGGTTCCATTATCACGGGTGCCCTTTGCGGGTACACATCCGGTTGTGCTTGAACGTTCCCGGGGTAAAACCTAGGGGGTAAGTAGGATCTTCATTATTATCTCCTGAATTAACCACAGTGCCTTTCCCCTTCTATCGTTCTCCGGCCAGTAACTGTGCCAACTGATTCACCATGCTTCTTCGGGATTCCAAGATTTGATCCCTTATCTCCTGTTGCACCTTCGCTAACTGCTCTTGTAGTTGCGCTTGCAACTGGTCGTGCATTTCCTTTTGCATTTGTTCTAACCTTTCTAATCTTTGATCCATATCTTTCGTCTTGGTTCAGGAACCGTAGGGATGTTTCATTTTGCTGGTGTCCAGGTTAATGCTGAAATAATTTCAACCAATCAGGGTCTCCCCATAAAATCTAATGTATATGGTGTAATGCCATGTAAATGCATGAAATGAATGAAAAAAGGTGTCGATTCTGATTTAATTTCCATTAGAAAACTTTACCCGAAAACAAAGTTCTTTACATAAAATCAAGTTACAAATAAGGCTTTGCCCTAATGTTTAAAGCTTTAATTTTCATAAGTAGTGAAGCTAACTTCTGTGCTCGATCTGACTGCAACTCATACTTCACATCAATGTATTCGTTTGTACCGTCAAAGTCTGCAAGTAGTCAGCTATATCTTGAATTTAGGTTATGGCTTCTCCCATAATGTAATCCCTTTTTCTAACTTGATTCTGCGAATGATGAAGCTGCTCCCTCCACCGTTCTTCACTTGCTTCGAAAAACTCAGTCTGGATTTCACAATTCCGTAATGCTACCTCTAGTTCTTCTATTTTCCTTTTCATTTCTCCTATCTTACTTGAGCTTGCTCTCAATTCTTTCACAGAATTATGACTTTGGTGATGATGAAGAGATTTCTCGAGTTCCGCTACTGTGGCACTTAACTCGCTTCGTTCATTTCTGCTTTCTGAGAGGCTTTTTTCCACGACTTCATTTTGTGCCTGTGCCTTTTGAAATTTTTCTTCCCATTGATCAGCTTTAGTCTTTTCCTCTCGAACCTCCTAACGCCACTATTCTAAAGTTTTCCCTAACCCAGCAGTCCTCATCGATAGACACATCTTCTTATAGTCTGTCTTTAAACTATTCAGATCCTCTTTAACCCTATTTTTCCCCTTTCTTAACTTCTTAACCTCTGCCTTCTGCACCTCCACATCTAATCTCAAGTGCATTTTTTCTTCCTCCAGCTGCTCAATCCTCTTCCCGAACTCGAAACTCTTCTTTTCAAAGTCCTGTCTTATAATCTCTAGCTCTGACGGGACAACTTGTAAGTATTCTTCCATTGATCGAGCACCTTCTAACTCGACCTTAGAATATTATCATTAATCCTTTTGCTAAACCATTCATTGTATTTAGGCATCGTCATAGAACCAACAGCCAATCTCTTCATCCAGCGAGTCTGCTTCTAAGCATCCGAAATCTCTCGAACCTTTTTCTTATAATTGTCCCCTTTGTATGAGAACTCACATTGAGCAAGCCCGTAAGTTGCCGGTATAAATTGCCTCGACTTATACTGCCTTAATACAAGCAAAGGAGTGTATCCAATGGCCCCCAAATTCCAGGCAAAGGTACATAATTAAAATTCCCACACCGATAAAGGATCTTGTTAGGGACCATCCAAAAGGCTCTCCATTCAATATCCTGCTCTTTGAGATTTTGAAGAATTGCCATCTACCTTTCTTCTGAAATATCATCTCTTCTTTGTGTAGCCGCTTCCTCCTTTAGTGAGGAATAACTCTCAGAGAATACCCGGTAATAGACCTTGTCCACCTTCCAAAAATGTCCATGAAACCATATCAGTAACAGCTGTGCACGTCCAATAAATCTGCCTTCGCCTACCCTCTGACATAGGCTCAAAGATCTGAATGTCTCAGCCAGAAATGTAGGTACAAGTGTGACTCTTTTATCAAGACGATCAAATAAATCAGTGACTGCTTCATCTATATGCCTTAGAGCTTTAGGAAAAATCACCAAACCATAAATGCTCAAGGCGAAGATGTCAAATCTCTTCTTTACATCCGGGTGTGTTAAGATCAAATTTCTCAAATTCACCCAAGGAATACATTTTCCATCCCCTTTCTATTGAATTCGAGCTGTAACCCAAGGCTCACTCATTCCAGTAATATTCATTAACTTCTTCACAAAAGTCGGGGCATTAGCGGCCTTAGAGTAAGCTTTGTCAACTTGGATCTTTGGACAACGAAGCAAGGTCGTATATTCCTCCACAGTGGGCACTAAGTCCACCTTTCCGAAAGTGAAACAGCTATATGCAGGATTCCAAAACTGAGTCATAGCCCGAAACAAATGCTTGTCTACCTTGAGGTCCAGCAAATAGGGTATATCACCATAATTTTGGTAGAACAACTACTTAGTTCCCTCATCCCAATGGGCCCATATGTCTCTCAATTCTTGTAGCTCATTTTGTATCACACTGATGCGGGTGAAGTCCCACAACTTCGATGTATATCCTTTAGCTAGATTATCCCCTTTCTCTAGTTGTGAATTCTCTGACTATGTGCAAACGACCGCATTATCCTCGACTTTATCAAGAAATTCATTCTCCATGTTAAGTCTTCTAAATTAATAATCGAACACAAATTGACTCCTCTTTAAATATGCAATGTCATGCAATCATAAACAAAAAACACACAGGTCAGTATCATATAATAAGATTTAAGGCAAACGGAGAATAATCAAACACCTATATGGATAACCCCTAACATTTAGCATCACTCCATCTTGGTGAGTTCCTAGGGTTCACTATATGAGGTAGAGTTCTAAGAAAAAAGGTACCTAAACCAGCAGATTCCTCAATCCTCACCCATTATAGGCTCATATGGATCAAGTTCAGTTCAGGGGAATACAGTTCCCTATGGCCATGCGGAGATGAAAACTTCACGAGGACATAGGTACGGATGTATCCCGGAAGTAGTCCACTATGTAACATCCCGAAATAGGGCCTAAATGGAACAGTGGTTACGAAACCACGAATCTGAGATAGAAAAGTTTATTATGATTTATTGAGTGATTAGATGCATGTGTTAGAATATCGACGGAAAATTTTATGAATTGCATGTCTAATTTGCCTATTAGGACTTATTTGTAAAAGTTGATAAATATGAGTTTTAGATGTTAAAGGATTTAATTGAAAAGCATAATTGAAGTAAAGGTCCTTAAATGGTAATTATACCATTAGGCTTTCATGGACAAAAATGGACATATATAGGTAGAAAGAACCAAAGTTTTTAATGAAGGGTAATTTAGTCATTTGGTAATAAAAAGAAATTAAAAAGGGAAAAAGATGGAAAAATATGCTCATCTTCTTCATTAGGCCGAATTTTCAAGGTTTTACCATAGCTAGGGTTTGTTTCAAGCTTCCAAGCTCCATAGTAAGTGATTCAAGCCCCGTTTTTAATGTTCTTTACATTTTTGAAGCCTCGATAGCTCGATTTAGCTTATTCTATCAATAATTCATGCTAGGGTTCATATTTGGAAAAATACCCATAGGTGAAATGTGTTTATTTTGATGTTTTATGATAGAATATGAAGTTTGAAATTATGTTAAACAACTTTTGCTAAGTGATTTTAAGTGAAAACGAGTAAAACGGCTTAATCGGTAAAAATACCTAATGTTCATAAGTACATGTTAGAGTGAGAATTTGATGTTGTCATAGAAGGGAAAAATGATCAAAATGTCATAAAACATAAGAATAAGGGATAAAGTATAATTTCCGAGCTTTGGGGCAAATGTGTAAATATGTAAAAGTTAGAGGTAAGGACTGTTTTGATAAATGTGAGTATTAAATAAGCTAAATTTACTATTATAGATCAAGAAGAATGAAATCTAGAGTTAGATCGGGGAAAGAAAAAGATAATGGACTAAATCGATATAGTTTATCGTATTTTGTTTCGAGGTAAGTTTGCGGTAAATAAATGCAATATTCTATTATTTTACATTTAATATTACTAAATTCCAGCATTTACATATTTATTCTATAAATTTATTATTTAAAGACTCAAGCATAAATTGACGGAGAAACAATCTCAGAAAGTTCCAGTTGAACCTTAGGAATGTGTAGGATACAAATGTCATGACATTAGGGTTTAAGGAAATCATGCAAGACCATGTCAAGACATGGCATTGATAAGTTACTATAAGGCAAAGGTCCCACGTAAGACCATGCCAAGGCATGGCATTGGTGAATTTATAAGGCAAAGATCCCATGTAAAACCATGCCAAGGCATGGCATTGGTGAGTTCATAAGGCAAGGATACCACGTAAGACCATGTCAAGACATGGCAATGGTTAAGTTTCACAAGGAAAGGAACCCGCGTATCCTTAGTATACCAAAGGAAAGGTAAGACAAGTTCAAGCTAAAAAGATACAGGTAAGAATTTAAGACTTAAGTATATTAAGTTAAAGGCTTAAATAATTTTGATAAGAAAAGAATATGATAATGCATTAAGAATGTTGTTATTTATTTACATGCAAACTTACTAAGCTTAATGCTTACTCCCATTCTTTTCTCTCTTTTTATAGTATTAGAAGCCAACTCAAGGATCGTAAAGACGTCGAAGATCATTACACACTATCAAAGGATTATATTGGTATTTTGTGACTCGAATGTTTTAAGTTATGGCATGTATAGGGACTTAGCCATTTTGTGTGTATGACCTTATGATATGGCTTAAGATTGGCTTGTAAATGCTTGGTAATGATTAGCTATTAAAATGGCTAATTAAGAGCATGTTTTGGATGTTATGTAATGCCTAGTTGATAGTTATTATAAAGAACTCATGTAATTATATGCAGGGGAATAGTTTGGACAGCAGCAGTGACGTGATTTTGAAAAATCACCAAGGATAGTAGGAATGGAATTAGGGTGTTCATGAGATATATAATTAAAAATTATTGAGTCTAATTTTATATAAAAAAATCGGTGTAGGAAAAAGAGTTGTATACTATGAGATAATTTATTTTTAGTGAAGAGAGGTCAGAACTATCGAACTGTGTAACAGGGGAGAATTTAACTAATAAACTGTACTAATTGGCCACACCAAAAATTTTGAAAAAACTATAGTAAGACGATATATGAGTCTAGTTTCAAGGAAAATTTACGGATATAAATTTCGAGTTTCGTAGCTTGAGTTATAGTTAATTTAGTGAACATGATGCAGATGGACAGTTTCAATTTTTATGCCCTAATCTAGTAAGTTAAGTCTAGTAATGCCTCGTGCTCGACTCCGGCAATGGTCTCGGGTAAGGGGTGTTACACACTAGCCCATGCGAAGGTGAAAACCTCACGAAGGCATAGTTTCTCACTCCCACTTAAAAGGTGTAACCACAACGGTTATGCAATGCAATGCAAGAGTATTCTACGAGACTCAAAAATTATTGCAATCATAGCACCAACAAATGCATCAAAAGAAACATGATTTTTCGAAACAATTTTCCAAATTTTCAATCAAAAAGGACAAAAATTAATCAATGTATGGCCTGACTCTCTTATTTTTCCCCAGCGGAGTCGCCAATCATTTTTATTTAGGTGTGATCGGATCACCTATAACACAATTTGTTTTATTAAAATATTGATTTTGGTCTACGAAATTTTAAAGAACGGATTCGAAAGTCAGTTACGTGTGAGAAAGGGTTAACACCCTCGCAACGCCCAAAATTGGTACCAAAATTGATTAATTGATGTCCTAATGTAGAAAATTTTAAAATTTTAAAATATCATTTCTTTTAAAACATTTGAATATACTCGAGTTGAATATTAAGATTTTCTTGTTCCGAAGGAATAAAATATCACATTAAGCACGTCAGAATATGACAATTTAAATCCTCGAATTCAAGATCATCTTATAATTCCCAAAACTCATGCATTAAAATTTTAAAAGGGTATTTGATTATTTGATCAAACGGTAAATTGATGCCCAACACGTTAGGGCACTATTTATCGAATTTCCAAGTACGAAACATGGATGAAATTTCGAAGGGATATTTAGTTATTTGGTCAAACAGAAAATCGAAACCCAGCACGTTAGGGCACGATTTCTCAAATTTCCGAACACTAAATATTACCTGGTTTTGAGAAGTTTTTAAATAAGCAATTATGAAACCAAATCCCAAATTGCATTTATTTAATTAGTTCGGGATAAAAATGAAGCATCTATTAAAAGTTTAAAATAAAATAATTCAAAAAATAAAAAAGAATAAAAATAAAAATAAAAATATGATAAATAATAAAACAAAAAAAAGAAAATTATTTTTTTGAAAAATGAATAAATGAACGTTTAAAAATAATAATAATGATAATAGTAGTAAAATAAAGTACTAATAATAATAGTAATAATGATAATAATTACTAATAATAATAGAAATATTAGGTATAAAACATATACAATATGAATTTGTTAAGTATACAAAAAAGGGGTAATAATAAGTGAATATATGATAATAAAATAATAGTGAATAAATAATTAGTAAAAATAATGGGAATATGACTAAATCGAATGGAGAAAATAAAAGAAAGCATAACGAACAATTATATATGAGAAAAAATATCAAAAGAAGTGAATGACTAAATGAACAATATGTGAATGGCAGAATAAATAAATGAATACATAAAATAAAGTAATAAACAGAAGAATAATAAATAGTTAAACAGGAAAAAAAATGAATAAGTACAAAAATAAAATAAAAGGACTTGATTGACATTAAAGGAAAATTAAAAGAAAGATTGCAAAAATAAAAGGGCAGACTAGGAGCAGGGTGTAATGCGCTGAAACTAACGAGGACTATATGGGGAAATAACCCTAATCCTCGTGCGCCGCGTTTCAGCCCGTAAGGCCATGGACCAAATTAAAAGAAAATAAAATTGAAAGGGAAAATTTAAAAGAAAAGAAAAATTGGATTGAAACGGAATAAAATATGGAAGGACCAAAAGGGTAAATAAACCCTAAAATGAAAACATGCGGATCCTTAATGGTTTGGATCGGGTCAGTTCGACCCATCTTAAAACGATATCGTTCTAGCTCTTGGCTTTCAAGATGGTCGAGGGACCAAACTGGAACAAAATAAAGACTTCATGGAAAAATTAAAAAAATAAAGAAAATAGAGTAGACCTTAATTAAAATGTATCGCAAAAGCGGAAGGGTTGTTTACGCAAATAACCCTTTAATAAAAAACACGCGGATCCACTGGAGCGGGTCGGGTCGCGGCGAGTCAGGGCCATACGACGTTGTTTGGGCACATGAATTGAAGGCCAAAAACAGCGCCATTTTGAATGTTTATAAAAGCCACATTTTTATTTTAAAAAATTCATTTCTGCAGTCTGTTTTTTAAAAATGAGGGGGGTTCTATGGATTTTCTCTGAAAGGGGTCTTAAGGCCGGCCAAGGGGGTCCGGTGGTCTTCCACCTTGGCCTCGCTGTGGCTCCGCCGGACGCGACAAATAGGGGCACCCAAAAGTGGACTTTTCTCCCTTTTTTAAGACTTGATTCAGGTATTTTTCAAACCCCAGCAAAAAAAAAAAGGAGAAAATAGAAAAGAAAAAAAATTATGATTTCTGTCCCATGACTTCCCCTGTTGGACCCTCGTTGGAAACCCAACGGGTTTTGATGTGTCCAGGGGTTGGGCGATAACCCTCAACGGCAGCCAGGAAGCAAAACGGTAAATTTTTATTCTGTTTTTATTATATTTCAAAATAACAATATGTAAAAAGAGGCACCTTTTGAAATCTTGAATCTATTTAAAGTTCTTTTTGTATTTGATTCTGGTTGTGTGTGTCGAGAAAAAAAATACATTGTTGCTTCCGGGCTTATATAGCCAAATAAATAATACATTATAATCTTATTTTTACTACTGTTTTTATCCCTCTTCACTTTTGTGCTGTTGCTTCCATTTCCTCATTGTTTGCAGGTCTTTTGGAGGGTCAACGGAGAAAGGAGGAGAGGCAATTTTGCCATTTTCATGCAAAGTGGCAGAGGAAGCTTCAGGGGCTTTGGGATGAGGCGCGGGCACGACGCTCGAGGGGGCTACGGCGCTAGGTTTTCAAAAACCCTAGCCTTCTGAAGAAATTTTCTTAAAATTTTTGGGCCTGTTGTTCGGCTAGGTTTAGTGTAATTGGGTTAGACTTAATTAGGCTCATTTTGGACTGTGTATTTTGGATCATTTTTTTTGTTTTTTTGTTTCTTTTTTGTCTCTGATTTGGGCCCGGGCAATAATTGGGCCTTACAAAGATGTTTGAAACCTCTTACGGGTATTAGTGTCAAACGTGTGACGGAAATGGGTAGCTCCCTTGAGTTAAGCGATTAGATGTGAATGACTTAATAAAGTCGGACCAAGCAAGAGCCTTTAGGACAAAGCATGAAACACCCTAAACCTGGCCCACAAGCCTCGACCGGATCTGGCATGTTCCTTGAGTAAAACATTTCAAAAGCTTGTTTGTCTACTTGGAAAACTTGTGTAGTTTTGAGGAAAAATCGATTTGCGATGTGATCAAATTGTAAACGTGTCATTTTTGAAGTCTAGATTTTATTAAAACTTTATTTTTATACTTCAAAACTATAAGTTACAGAAATGCCGAGTTTTTAGAGTTTATCATTGAGCTGAAAATCATTGGTGCTTAGGTGTCAAAATATTTAAAATTTTATTTTAAAGAGAAGTTATATAACCTTTGATTTAATAATAATCGTATCATTATAAAAACAAATAAAATGCATGCATAGAACAGTTTAATAGTAATGGCCTTATTAAAACAAAGCAAAACCCGAAATAAATCCAAAACTTAAATATAAAAACTCAAAATAAAATAATACTGAGCTGAGCATGGCCACCACTGAGTTCCTGTCGACCCGGCCCATTTACTGAGTGTCACCTGCAAAATGTTAGCCCACGAGGGGTGAGTCCACAGCTCCATTGGCTCGGAGTCACTCGGGTACTGATTTCTGAGCTCCCATACCTCCACCTACTCCAGCCACCCTCTCAAGAACCCACAGCATCGCCTGTGATACTGCATCATCCCCCGTCTGGTCCTGATGCTCAACATCAACAGCTGGTGGTGGGGGTGGTGGTACCTCATTCTCGGACCCTTGACCAGACCTAACGGGTTCCGATACGGTCATTCTGCCTCTACCACGCCCTCGCACATTACGACCACGTCCCTTAGAACTCATGTCTACGTTCGCGATCTAATCTGGTTTAAAAAGTTTTATGCATTAGTCTTTGTTCCACTGATTACCCACGAAGAAGTTTTATGTAAAGAAGTTTAGTAGTAGTTCTTTCGATCATTTCAGGGTTTTTGTTTCAAGTCTTCTACCCTAGTTCAGAGAAGCACATTCATTTAATAGTATCTACTACACACATTCACCACTCGAACATTTTCGTCTGTTCCCATCCCAGGGGTATTTTCGTAGTTAGTCCTATAGGGGTATTTTGGAAATTTTCCAAATCAGGGTATCTTGATATTTCGTAAAAATAGGGATTTTTGGTATTTTTGTAAAGTAAGAATATCTTAGTATGGTCATTTTATAAACCAAGGGTTTTTTAGTAATTTTGAGGGGTATTTGAGTAATTTTGTAAATCGGGAATATTTTAGAAAATTTTCTTTTTTTAAAAAAAATCTAAAATAGTTTTTACAAATAAAAAGGGTGATTTGGTGATTTTAAAAACTAAGGTTTTTATAAAACAGTGTAGCTGGTCCCTTTCGTGTTTTAATTATTGAATTTAGCCCGTGAATAGGTCCTCTTGGTTAGGGTGAACCGTCACTATGCACTAGGTAGGATTCGAGCGAAAAGGAGGTGAATCACTAGGACTGCTTAAATACCAAGCTCTCCCTGAATCCAATCCTAGACATGCGCACAATGGTTGCCACACCCTAACTCGGCGACTTACTCACAGGTTTGTTTAATTAGGCTTTAAATTTTATGTAATTCTATGTTGGAGTAAGCTAATCCTAGGGTTCATTCACTCCTAATGTACTAATCTACGATCCCATAATACCCACATACATACAACAATACAAATCATATAACAGTTAGGGGTAATTACCTAGTGGACTTCGGGTCGAAGACTTAGGTGCCATGCCAGAAAACCTGCTCAATTCCAAAAATTTTCACAAAAACTTATTTGGGCTCTATTTTGGAAACATTGTAGGCTTTAAACCCAAGGCCGAGAGTTTAAAACTGGGCTCTGATACCAAATTGAAATACCCCAAACCCGGCCCACAAGCCTCGACCGGATCTGGCATGTTCCTTGAGTAAAACATTTCAAAAGCTTGTTTGTCTACTTGGAAAACTTGTGTAGTTTTGAGGAAAAATCGATTTGCGATGTGATCAAATTGTAAACGTGTCATTTTTGAAGTCTAGATTTTATTAAAACTTTATTTTTATACTTCAAAACTATAAGTTAAAGAAATGCTGAGTTTTTAGAGTTTATCATTGAGCTAAAAATCGTTGGTGCTTAGGTGTCAAAACATTTAAAATTTTATTTTAAAGAGAAGTTATATAACCTTTGATTTAATAATAATCGTATCATGATAAAAACAAATAAAATGCATGCATAGAACAGTTTAATAGTAATGGCCTTATTACAACAAAGCAAAACCAGAAATAAATCCAAAACTTAAATATAAATACTCAAAATAAAATAACACTGAGCTGAGCATGGCCACCACTGAGTTCCTGCCGACCCGGTCCATTTACTGAGTGTCACCTGCAAAATGTTAGCCCACGAGGGGTAAGTCCACAGACTCAGTGTGTAACAACTAACACAAACTTCCAAATGACATAGGCATATCAATCACATATAACAAATATAAGCAATGATGCAATCCCAACCCCACCTAAATATCCATCCTCTACACATCACCCGTACCTGCCAATCACACCGTGGAAATTACTAAATCGACCCTCCATCCGCTACACACCATCGAAGGCAGTCACTGCAGTCAACTGCACATCGACCTTATAATCGTGGCATAGCCACCAGATAATGTGACAGAGTCACCAGATAATAATATGTGACATTAGTCACCAGATTCAGATTATGTGACATGAGTCACCAGATAACGTGGTAAAAACCACCAGATCACTTCCCCTTTTCATAATCACCCATATGCCCATGCGTCATACAAAACATGCAGAAATCATGCCATATACATAACAAATTCTCGTATGTGTCATATTCAATGTTCATAACATTATTAACATAGTAATAAAGGTGAACGTACCTGAATACTCTGTACCATCGTATGGTACCTTTAGCCACATCTTTCATATTTTCATTAACACATGTATTAAATTAATACCATAAATCTATTAGGAATCAATGTAGGGCTACACACCTGATTTCTAACATGTTCACTGAATCCCGAAAGTCTACCGAAATAGATTGTACTCCTTCCTAATACCCAAAGTTAAAATCGGTCAATCATTTAACAGACAAAAAGGCCCTTAGCAGAATATCAAGACTCCCTTACCTTGATTGTCTAGATCCCGAAATTAATCCTTGCTCCTGGTAATGTCGAAATTCCTATAGGCACATGTTAGATCCGATTCTAACACTTAATAAACACCATAAATGGCCTTCGGCCTAAGATTACATTCGCTTACCTTAGATCTTAAAATCCCGAAAGACCTCCCCTTGTAATCAGCTACAACCAAATCCCAAAATCCTTCTTCAAGGTTTCGGCCAAAGAAAGTAAAAGAGATTAGATTCCAACATTCGGCTAATCTAAAAGAAAAGAAAGAAAACGAACAACAGTTGCTCCTTACTCTTACTGCTGAAATTGACTGCACCTTTGCTTGAAACCTTAGAGATATTTGGCCTTAACAAATGGGAAAGAAAAGAGATGAGGTTTACAAAGGTTCGGCAATGGTGGTGTGTTGATCTAAGAATTTCGGCAATGATGAGCTTTTGGGAGGGAGAAATTCGACCTAAGTAGAATGGAAAGAAAAGATGAGAAGGAAAGATGGTAGATTCGGCTTACCTTAAACAAATGAGAAAAAGCAATTGACCCTAATAGTCTTGGGATGATTTGGCCAAAGACTAAATGAGAGGAAAAGAGTGAATTTTGGTGAGGTTTGATTATCAAAAGAAAAAGGGTTGAAAGTTCATGAGAGAATGGAACAAATTTTGGCAAAAGAAAATGGCCAAAATGTCACTTTGATAACCTTAAACTTTCGGCACATAGCCTCCCTTGTATGACCGAATGCCTCATCTCACTTCCCTCTCATGAATTCGGCTAACACTCAAACACTAGCTTCTTCTTGCTTTTCTCCTATTTTTCCTCTTCTCTACTCATTCAAAATAATTTGAATGAGTCAAGCATTATCCTTGCCCTTAGCCGAAATTTTAAAAAGTATTTGACCACATCTAATGCTCATCCACCCAGTCTCCCAATGCCGTCCAACTCTCTTGCTGCCTGACGCAAAAATAACTCCAAAAGTGCTCCCCTTGCTGCTCGAACCTAGGCCCTTCTTGCACTACCTGTGGCGTCACTTCCTAAGGCTTTAAGTGGCACCTCCTTGCCACTTTACCAAGCCAATCTTTATGTCCAATTTCCCCTACAAATTTTCTTAAGGCCTCATTTGCCTAGCTCCACTTTAAGACTTAAAGTACAATATTTTCTAAGGCATTCTCCTACACTCTAAAGTTCCCGAAATCTATAAAATATATTCAAAACACACATAGGCATACTACTTTGTACAATTAAGCAAAATGCACAAGCCGAAAATCCCGGATATTACAAAGCATTGATGAGAACTTAGATAATTCGAAAAAGGACATTAACAAAGTTGACCATGATTAAAAGTAGTCATGGTGCTGCACGGGATCGTGTTGTTTCGGGTCAAGGAACAAGCAGTCTATAACATCTTGGCACATTCCATTTCACTTGTTGGTAACGTCTTCTCTATATTAAACGATCCCAATTTTTCAATGGTATAATTAATCCCAATGTTAAATATATTTTGAAAAGTTAAATTACAACTTATCATAGAAAAGGCTTGTGATGTTTCATTTCATATGCTGCTTTAAGTTTCTTCTTTTTTTTTTCCACCAAAATTCTTGAATCTTGTCTTAGTTTGTCAGACAAGACCTTGTTAATACATAACCTTTGAGATTCTTATTTCACAACACATTTTAGAGTTAGTAAAGTTTAACAATATAGCTTAAAAGATGAAAACAATTTATAAGTGTTATGATACTTGATATTATCAGCCCACAACCCGAATGCGTCTAGGTCAGATCCTACATAATCCACATGTCGAGCTCGCAGATCGAGTTCGCATATTATTTTTGCGGATCAAGTTCGCATGAAATTAAGTCTTCGTAAGAGGGGTACCCACATGCTTATGCGAACACACACACACACGCGCGGGAACATTGAAAACACAGAAATATACATACTTTTTCATGCCCTTTTAAACTTAAATTCATGCAGTTTTGATAAAATTCTTATCGAAAAATAATTATTTTTTATAAAATAATTAAATTGAACTTAAATTATGAACATGTTTAATTTTAATTAATTTTATAATTAATTTTGATCATTTTTCGACAGGTTTGCACAAAGGGCAAAAAAAAAATGACTCGGCAGACATTGCTAGAAGTTCAAAACCGAAAAGCAATTTGAAGTATCAAGGTGAATTAATTTTCAGCCTAAGTCGGTCCAATTATATGTATCAATTCATGATATAATTAATTTTAATTTGTATCCAATTTAATTTGGATTAAATAAATTATTATTAATTAATTATGAAAAAGTAGTCCAGTTGAGCCGAACTGAGTGAACCGAACCGACCAAGAAGTGGATAGCCCAAAACCGTCCATATGCTGACCCAAATCAGCTTATTGGCTGATTATTAGCTTGCATAGAGGCCCTTGAAGACTTGTTCAAGTTGCAAACAAACCCCTCCACAATTGGTGGCTTTATAGATTTGCCCTAAGCCTAAATTAGCAAAGTTGAAACTATCAACCTTGCCACATGTGTGGCCGGACAAGAGAGGGCTCTTTGGCTGATAATTTTAGCTATTTTTAGCAGCCCTCTTCAGCTATAAAAATCTCCTTAGGCTGGTCATTTGAAACACATCTCAAGCATGCACATCTTTTCTCTCTTCTTTCCATTTTCTCTCTTTTTTTCCATTCCAAATTCCCTTGCTCTCTTACCGATTTCTCCTCTTGGAAAAGGGGCATTCATCAGCCATTTGGAGCAGTGATTAAGTGTTCATAGCATCCTTGGTCGATGAGGACAATGGAGAAGGAAGAACGGATCAAACTAGTCAAGCCACGAAAAAATACCGGATTTGATTCTTGTTCCCTATCTCTTTAATTTTTGTTGTTGTTATGATGAACATATCTATGAATATTTATGTTGTTGGAATGTTTAATTTAATCAATTTAGCTTGAATTTAATTCGCGTTAGGTTGATTGCATTTCGTTTGCTAAAATTGTGTTTATGTTGTTATAGGCCTCAATAAGATGCTTGATTAAGTAAAATCATGACTACGTTATTCTTGCCTTATAATTGTGAGATAGCTAATGAATTAATTATTTAAACGGATTGAATTTGTAATTAATGGACACAGTACTTAATCAGTGCATGTTTAATCATCTAAGGTAGCTGAGGGTTAAATTAGCAATGGTATCTGACGATACATTTGCCTTGCATAACTTGCAAGATTATTGTGATTAAACTATTTTAAGGTAGGGATACTTTGTTACATCATGTAGTCTTTTATGTGCTTATTAGATTTAATTAATCGTTTGAATTGACATAGGGATATGTACAAGAGATTATTTCAATTTAATAAGTATGTATGTGCAATAACATATTTGCCTATTAAGATTTGTTTAATTGGTTGAATTGACATAGGGATATAGTCAAGAGATGAATGGATTTTGGTAGGTGAGTATGTTCATAAGTTAGCAAACTACCGAGTTGATGTGAATTCATTTGTAACAATATAAACATGAGTTTAATAATTCTAAGTTCAGAAATGTAATTAATCTAACACAATTATGTCATCTTGATTAACTTCATATTTTGAAATCGTGCATTTGAGATTTATATATTTAGTTTACTTAGTTTAAAATCTTAGTTTTTAATCACCTTCTTCAAACAAAATATTTTTCTTCACCAAAGTGTTTTAAACAGCATTCATAAATAATTCTTTTCACAGTCCCTGTGGGTACGATAACTCGACATTTACTTGTCACTTTATTACTTGTTGCGATTGTGTACACTTGCACATTTTTGTCGTTCCAAGTTTTTGGCGCCGTTGTTGGGAACTGTTTTAAAAAGTCATTATTTTTGAATTTGTTAATTTTGCATTTTGGTTTAATTTTCTGTTAAATTTTAACTTGATTAATTTTTCTGTGATTATTCCAGGTGCTTATGAGTATTGACCGAACTATCGATTTTCTCCCTGTAGACCCTAAGATTGAACGAACTTTTTGATAGCAAAGAAGACAAGCAAGTTAGAGAAGGACCAAAGAGATGAACTTCAAAAATCCGAATCAAGGAAACGGAGCAGACCCTGCTCAAAATCCTATCCTTATTGCTGATGATAGGGATAGAGCTTTAAGACAATATGCAATGCCAGTGTTTAATGATCTTAACCTGGGTATTAGGAGACCCGAAATCGAGGCATAATAGTTCGAGTTGAGGCACAATAGGTCAATTCAATGGAATGCCTACCGAAGATTCTCACCTACACTTAAGACTGTTTATGGAGGTGAGCAATTCTTTCAAGTTAGTCAGAGTACCTAAAGATGCATTACGATTGAAGCTGTTCCCATATTCACTAAGGGACAAAGCTCGAGCCTGGTTGAACTCATTGCCACCAAATTCAATTTCCATATGGCAAGAGTTAGCAGAAAGATTTCTCATGAAGTATTTCCTGCTTACCAAGAATGCTAAGTTAAAGAATGAGATCACTACCTTCCAACAAATGGATGATGAGTCCTTGTATGAGGCATGGGAAAGATACAAAGAATTATTACGGAAGTGGCCTCATCATGGAATCCCACATTTCATCCAACTTGAGACGTTTTATAATGATTTCAATGCTCACACGAGGATGGTAGTGGATGCTTCTGCTAACGGTGCTCTCCTTTCTAAGTCTTATAATGAGGCTTATGAAATCATTGAGAGGATTACCAGCAACAATTATCAATGGCCAACCAATCGAGTAGCGTCAAGAAGACGAGTTGTTGGAATACATGAAGTAGACGCACTTACTTCACTCGCATATCTATCATCAATATCCTCAATGTTAAAAAATCTTACTACTAATGAGTTTAATAGTTTTGCAGCATAACCAGCAAATCAATTTGAAAATATAACCTGTATCTATTGTGGGGAAGGACATTTGTTTGAAGAATGTCCATTGAACCCAAAATCCGTATATTACATGGGTAACCAGAACCAAAATCGAGGAAGGCAAGGACTGCAATCCAATTTCTATAACCTACCATGGCGAAACCACCCGAATCTTTCTTGGAGTGACCAAGGGGCTAAAACCAGTAACACTTACGCCCAACCTAGATCGACCCAGCCACCTAGTTTTCCCCAACAAGTGTAGAAACCAACCCAAGCTGAACCATCCAATGGCTTAGAAAATTTGTTAAAGGCATACATGGCGAAGAATGATGCCTTAATTCAAAGCCAAGCAACTACATTGAAAAATCTTGAAAACCAAATGGGCCAGCTTGCTATTGAACTCAGGAACTGACCACAAGGTGTTTTACCTAGTGATACAGAGAATCTGAGGAATCCAGGGAATGAGCATTGTAAAGCGTTGACATTGAGAAGCGGAACGACTTTAGAGCCCAATTCCTTCGAAGTTGAGAAGGAGCCAGCTGACGCTCAAGACTCTGAAGAAGTTCAACTGAGTGTTGAAATTCCAGTTTCACAAGAACCAAAATCTACAAAATCCGACAAGGTAACTTTAGAACCAGCTAATTCTGATCAACTAACAACTCTGTTAGATGCAAAATTACCACAAAAGATGAATCAACTAGTTCTAGTAAATAAACCTCCACTACCCTACCCTCAAAGACTTCAGAAACAGAAGTAGGAAATTTAATTTAAGAAGTTTCTAGACGTACTCAAGCAACTTCATATCAGCATCTCGTTGGTTGAAGCACTTGAGCAAATGCCGAACTACGTCAAATTCATGAAGGATATCCTGTCTAAAAAACGAAGACTTGGAAAATTTGAGACGGTAGCCTTGACAAAGGAATGCAATGCATATCTTCAGAATAAACTACCCCCAAAGTTGAAGGATCCTGGATGTTTTACCATACCTTGCAACATTGGAGCAACATATTGTGGTAAGGCACTATGTGACTTGGGTGCAAGTATCAACTTGATGCCTATGTCAATATTTAGAAAGTTAGGGATAAGTGAGGTTAGACTGACTAAGGTTACACTTCAATTAGCAAATCGATCCTTAGCACATCCAGAAGGAAAAATCGAGGACGTATTGGTACGTGTAGACAAATTTATCTTTCCTGCTGACTTTGTGATTCTAGACTTTGAAGCAAACAAAAAGATGCCAATCATCCTAGGAAGACCGTTCTTAGCAACCGGAAGGACCCTTATTGATGTGCAGAAGGACGAGCTTACTATGCGTGTTTAGGATGATCAGGTAACATTTAACATTTTTAAGTCTTTGAGACTTCCTGACACAATTGATGATTATTCTGCAATGTCTGATTTAGAGGATTTAATCGTGGAGAAGGAACTCAACTATGTTGAGGATCCATTAGAACAAATTTTGACATCAGACCCTCAAAATGATGAAGAGGAGGATGAATAATTAGCTTTGCTAGAAGCTAATTAAAGGGGATTTAATCCTCAATCCTATTTTGAGTCTTTGGAGTTAGAGAATAGGGATTATGCCCAACCAAAAGCGTCAATCGAGGAGCCACCTAAATTAGGACTCAAGGTACTTCCTTCACAATTGAAATATGTTTATTTGGGAAACGCTTCTACTTTGCATGTGATTTTTCAGCAGAATTAATCAATGAGCAAGAAGAGAAACTCATCCTTGTATTAAAACAATTCAAGAAGGCTATCGAATGGACTATAGCCGATATTTGCGGTATTAGTCCATTTGTATGCATGCACAAGATCATACTATAAGATGGTGAGAAAGGGGTGATTGATGGAGAACGAAGACTGAACCCCATCATGAAGGACGTAGTAAAGAAAGAAATCATCAAGTGGTTAGATGCGGGTATAATTTACCCTATCTCAGACAATTCATGGGTAAGTCCAGTCCAGTGTGTACTGAAGAAAGGAGGTATCACGGTCATTGAAAATGAGAATAATGAGTTGATACTGACTAGAACGGTTACAGGATAGAGAATTTGTATCAATTACCGGAAGTTGAACAAGGAGACTACGAAAGATCAGTTTCCTTTTCTGTTTTTGGATCAGATGCTGGATAGACTAGCAGGGTGAGACTATTACTATTCTCTCAATGGATACTCGGGGTATAATTAGATTACAGTAGCACCAAAAGATCAACGCAAAACAAAATTCACCTACCCGTACGGTACGTTTGCATTTACGTGTATGCCATTTGGTTTATGTGATGCACCTGCTACATTTCAAAGATGTATGATGTCAATTTTTACTGACATGGTTAAGAAATATTTGGAAGTTTTTATGGATGATTTTTCAGTATTCGGAGATACATATGATAATTACCTAGCCAATCTAGCCAAGGTACTAAGGCGATGCGAAGAAACAAACCTTGTACTTAACTGGAAAAAGTGCCATTTCATGATACGAGAAGGTATTTGTTCTAGGGTATCAGATAACAAGACATGGAATCGAGGTAGATAAAGAAAAGGTAGATCTTATTGAAAAACTCCCACCTCCAACATCTGTAAAGGGTGTTAGGAGCTTTTTGGGCCACGCCGGTTTCTATTGAAGATTTATCAAAGACTTCTCCAAAATTGTTAAACCCTTATACAAATTATTAGAGAAGGACATGGCGTTTAAATTTGATGAGGAGTGCTTAAAAGCTTTCAATGATTTGAAGAGCCTGTTAGTCTCGGCACCTATAATAGTCACACTAGACTGGGATTTGCCATTTGAATTGATGTGTGACGCAAGTGACTTCGTGATCGGAGCAGTCATGTGTTAGCGAAGGAACAAAGTTTTTTATCCCATCTACTATGCGAGTCGGACTCTGACAGGAGCTCAACTGAATTACATGGTAACAGAAAAAGAGTTACTTGCTATTGTGTTTGCTTTTGACAAGTTTCAATCTTATCTTGTAGGTACCAAAGTGACTATCTATATGGACCACTCGGCAATTAAGTATTTACTTGCCAAGAAAGATGCTAAGCCGAGACTGATCCGGTGGGTACTTCTACTTCAAGAGTTCAATCTAGAAATTCAAGATCGAAAGGGAGTAGAAAATCAAGTTGTAGATCACTTGTCCAGATTGGAGCCACAAGAAGGGAATTCTCCAGTTATACCAATTTAAGAGACATTTCTAGATGAACACATACTGAAGGTAAATAATGTCCATAATACCCCTTGGTTTGCTGATATTGCTAACTATTTAGCTTGTGGTTTAATGCTGATTGATAAGACATATCATCAAAAGAAAAAGTTTCTTTACGATGTGAAGTACTATTTTAGGAAGAACCATATTTGTTTAAAAAGTGTGCAGATCAAATGATCAGGAGATGCGTGGCAGAAGATGAAGTACATAAGATTTTATACCACTATCACTCAGCTCCGAGTGGGGGACACTTCGGAGGAACACGTACTGCGACCAAAGTATTGCAAGCCGGATTCTTTTGGCCAACACTATTTAAAGACAAATATGCTTACGTAAAGAGTTGTGATCGATGTCAAAGGGTCAGAAATGTCACCAACAGAAACGAGATGCCTCAAACAAACATCATTGAGGTAGAATTGTTCGATGTTTGGGGTATTGACTTTCTCGGTCCTTTCCCTCCGTCTTTTGGTCACAAGTACATCTTGGTAGTTGTAGACTACGTGTCTAAGTGGATTGAGGCTGAAGCATATCCAACAAATGATGCTAAGGTTGTGACAGAATCATGTGTTCACAAGATTTGGAACCTCACGAGCCATCATTAGTGATGAAGGGTCCCATTTTGTGAACAAGTGGTTGAAATGGTTACTTGACAAACATGGAGTGACGCACAAGGTTGCCACAGCTCACCATCTGTAGATGAATGGGCAACCTGAACTGGCAAACAAAGAGATCAAAAGCATACTTGAAAAGATAGTTTACCCAAATCGATGAGATTGGTCCAAAACATTGGATGATGCTTTATGGGATTACAGGAAAGCATACAATACACCTTTAGGGATGTCACCCTATAGGTCTTTAGGAAAGCCTGTCATCTGCCTTTGGAGTTAGAGCACAAAGTTTACTGGGTTCTCCAATGACTCAACTTGGATCTTAAAATTGCTAAAGAGAAATAAATGCTTCAACTTAACGAGTTAGAAGAATTCCAAATTTCTTCATACGAGAATGCCAAATTACTTAAGGAGAGAATCAAGAAATGGCATGACAAGCACATTCGAGTTCGAGAATTTGAAGCAGGTCAGCAAGTCTTGTTATTCAAATCCAGATTAAGGTTCTTTTCAATAAGTTAAAATCACGTTGGTCCTGTCCATTTCTGATTCATCGAGTCTATCCATATGGAGTTGTTGAACTTCAAGCTAAGGGAGGTAATTTTCGAGTTAATGCTCAATGCTTGAAACATTACTGGGGAGATAAAATTGAACGGGATCAAATCTCGTTCATTTTATCAAATGATTAAATTTTCTTGTTTTCTTTTTAAGTAAATTATTTTGGATGTATTTTTGGGATTAGTATGTTTAAATAAATTTTGTTTAGGAGATTGGAACTTAAGCGGGACCACTTGTGACCCCTCCAATCTTTCTTAGGAGTTTATTTTAACATAATTTTCCAAGAAATTATTCCCTAAATGGTAAAATAAATTTTCAAATTTTTGAATAAAAGGGTCAATTTTGATCCAAGTTTTAAAATTGCAACTCAATTTCAAATTTTCATTAAGTCTAGGGACTTAATTGAACCATTTTTAAAATTTGATTGCTCTTTTTGTAAATGATAAAAAATAGGTGCCTCTTTTTGTAAATATTTTCAAAAGGCATCTATAATAAATGTTTTTAACTTTATAAATATATATATATGATAATCTTTAATATATAATTATATCTATTATAATATATATTAATTATTATCAACTTTGCATAAAATTTGGATTAGTATCATATTTTATTTAATAAGCCTTTATTTTAATAAATTAAGAGGAATTAATAATTTAATTTTAATTATTAATTGTTGTTAACCTTGAGTAGAATTAGAATTAGAATTTTTTTAAATTGTTAAATTGTTCTAAGAATTCTACTCTAATTCCTACTCCTCTCACTATAAAATCCACCCATCTATACTTTTTTTTTCATTCATACATCATTCCTTCCAAACACCAAAATCCCTAAGTGCCGCAACCTCCTAGCCAACTATGCCTAGCTACCTAGCAGCCATTTAGCCAGTAGCCCAGCTCCATCGCACGCTGCACGCCCACCACGCGCACGCCTGCCCCCATTGCGCGCTACATTGCTCGTCTTGTGCTGCTTTAGCTCCAACTACCCAGGCCTTCATCCCGCACCTGTGCCCAACTTCTGCGCACGCTCACACCAGGCCTGCTCGACGAGGATCCCCACACTGCTCGTACATCCAGCCTAGCCCGCGCACGTTGCTGCTTGCATCCAACCCCTGCTGCCTAACACACCAGGGCGGCACACCGACCTTGCACCAAACCAACCCCTTTAGCTGAAAACCCTCCAACTTCTTTAAATTTGCGATCTGTTGATTCATAATTATTTTCTTAGGAGTTCTTAATTTTTTACAAAAAAGGGGGTAAGACCAATTTTTCTCCTAAATTTTAATTTTATTCAATTATTTAAATTTTCAATTTATTGAATTATTAAAATTTTTATTAATTAAATTTTTGAGAAAATAATTTTTCCCATCTTTAGGTTAATCATACCTCGCAAGAGAACTCGTGCCTCCGCCCAAATTGACGAATCACAAAACAAGTTCCACTGTGAAGAAGCCAAAGCGAGATACAAAAGTATATTCAAGAATCAAAAAATGCATCAAAAGAAAGGCTTCACATTGAAAGAAAGCAACTATATTGATTTTATGGCATGTATTTGTCAGGTTGCTGAAACTCTCAATTGGGAGTTGTTTTGTGAGAAGAGACCTAGTGTGGATGAAGAGTTAGCGCATGAATTCTATGCGAATTTAACCTCAAGTGAGTTGACAGAAGTTCCAGTTCATGGAATCAAGGTAACAATAACTTCAAATGTTATTAATGAGTTCTTTGAATTACCTGATTCTGAAAACGATGAATACACTTCCTTAATGAGCAATATCGAGCCTGAAAATTTGCAAAAAATACTCGAGGAACTTACAGTTCCAGGTTCTAAGTGGACTGTGTCAAAGCAAAGAATCCACACTTGTAGAAGAGAATATTTGACACCACTCGCAAAGGTATGGTTCTATTTTATCCGTTTCAGCCTTATGCCAAGTTCGCATGGGACTACAATCTCATTAGAGCAAATGGTCTTATTATACTCGATTTTAACTGGAAAGACCATTGATGTGGGAAAAATCATCTTGAGAGAAATGCGAAATTGTGTCGTGAGGCGTTCTGGCCCAGCTTACTTTCCTTTTACAATAACAATCCTGTGCTTGAAAGCTAAAATTTTTGCAAACGTAAAGAAGACAAGATATAGCCAAGGCATAATCATAAATTAGGACCTCTATCGAATAGCTAGAGACTCTGCTCTACAGCAACGAGTTGAACAAAGTGAGGATCCTGAAGATGAAGAAGAAGATCTTACAGAGATCGAGCCAGTGCAATCGGCAGAATTCCCTGATAAGGTGGAACTAATGGAACCAGAAGTTGAACCTGATGTCGAGACTTCAATGTTCAGAGCTCAATCGCCTCGCCCAGATCTTCGAGATGAGCTGTCAAAGTTGATGGGCATAATGCAACATATGTAGTGGCAGCAACAAGCTTACTGGAGATACTCAAAAATAAAGGATGACTCGATGAGAAGTGCTCTTACGAAAACTTACAATGACCCATTTATTTTTGTGCCTGAGTTTCCAGATTACATATTGATCGCTGTGAAATCAGAGTTTTAAATATTTATAAAAGAACGATCAAACCTGGAGACTAACTCTAACAATGATGTTAAGGCAAGTGTACCTATCGGACAGTAGTATAGTTTAGGCAAGACCGGATGTCGAACCCAAAAGAACTAAATTGACTAATACTCACTTTCTTTTCACTACTTAGCCTAAAGAAAACAAAGGTTGGTTGTGGATGGTAGTAATGATAACTAGACTTAATGGAACAAGGACAAGAAGACTAGATTGGGGATAACTTGGAAAAGACTCAACTGATTTTATGATACCCTCGGGAAGAATCCGCGTAAACTTCACTTTATTACTTAACCTTAAATTATACGATTTCTTTTACTTAGCTTGATCCGTGAGACTCACTAACCTCTTCTATCCCATGCCTATTCCATAATACTTTCACAAGTGCAATACTTTTGTTCCTTAATTGTTTAACCTCACGAGCTAGAATTGTTATCGGTTCCTCACCATAAGTCATATCTGGCTGAATCTCAACCTCTGTTTGCGAAATCACATGCGATGGATCTGAACAATAATGGCGTAGCATAGACACATGAAACACATTATGAATCTTCTCTAACTCAGTCGGCAAAGCTAACCGATATGCCAATGGCCCAACTCTCTCGATCACCTCAAACAGTCCAATAAAATGGGTACTTAATTTGCCTTTCTTGCCAAATCTGAGAACTTTCTTCCACGGGAATACTTTCAAGGATACCCTATCACCAACTTGAAATTCAATTTCTTTTCTTTTCAAATCTGCAAAGGATTTCTGCCTATCTGAAGCTACTTTCAAGCAATCTCTAATGATTTTTACTTTCTCTTCTGTTTCTTTGACTAAATCAACCCCGTAAATCTGATTTTCCTTAAGCTCTGTCCAATACAAAGGTGTGCGACATTTACGTCCATACAAAGCTTCATAAGGTGCCATCTTCAGACTCGATTGATAACTATTATTGTAGGCAAACTCTATTAACGGCAAGTATTTTTCCCAACTACCTTGAAATTCCAATACACAACATCTAAGCATATCTTCAAGTACCTAAATAACTCTTTCCTGATCACCATCACCGAGGATGGAAAAACAGATACTAAAACTCAACTTTGTACCTAAAGCTTCCTGCAAATTTCTTTCAAAACCGTGAAGTAAATCTCGGATCTCTATCTGAGATAATCGATAACGGTACTCCATGTAGTCTAACTATCTCTGAAATATACAACTCAGCCAATTTGTCAAGTGAATAATCCATACGAACAAGAATAAAATGAGCGGACTTCGTTAGCTTATCAATCACAACCCATACTGCATCTTTCTTTCTCGGTGTCAAAGGCAATCCTGTCACAAAATCCATAGTAACTCGGTCCCATTTCCACTCGGGAACTAATACAGGCTGCAATAAACCTGAAGGTACCTGAAGTTCGGCCTTTACCTATTGACAAATCAAGCATCTAGAAACAAACTCTGATATATCTCTTTTTATTCCTATCCACCAATACATTTTCTTCAAATCATTATACATTTTTGTACTACCTGGGTGAATAGACAAAGAACTGCTATGTGCTTCCTGTAAGATTTACTGAATAAGTTCATCATTCTTGGGTACACATACTCTATCTCTGAACATCAAACAACCGTCAGAACCAATTTGAAAATCAGACTCTACACCTGACTCACACTGAACTCTTTTGGCTTGTAACTCACTGTCATTCTTCTGAGCTTCACAAATTTCTTTAAGAAACGTCGGTTTAGCTCTCAACTCTGCTAAAATAGAACCATCATCTGATAAGGCCAAACTAGTGTGCAAAGCTCTCAAGGCAAATAACAATTTTCTACTCAAAGCATCAGCAACAACGTTTGCCTTACCCGAGTGATAATCGATCACTAGCTCATAATCTTTAATTAACTCTAGCCATCTTCTTTGCCTCAAGTTTAGATCTTTCTGAGTCATCGAGTATTTCAAACTTTTATGATCAGTGAATATTCGGCATTTCTCACAATACAATAGCAGCTAGCTCTAAATCATGTGTCGGATAATTTTTCTCATGTGGTTTTAACTGTCTAAAGGCATAAGCAATTACCCTTCCTTCCTGCATAAGTACACAACCTAGTCCATTTAAGGATGCATCACTGTATATCACAAACACTTTACTCGGTTCTGGTTGTATTAAGACAGGAGCTTTAGTCAACAATGCCTTTAACTTATCGAAACTCTGCTGACATTTCTCAGTCCATTCAAACTTGACATCTTTCTGTAGCAATCTTGCCAATGTAGTAGCTATCATGGAAAATCCCTCTACAATCGTCTATAATAACCGGCAAGACCAAGAAAACTTCTGACCTCTGATACATTCATAAGAGGCTTCCAATCAATAATGGCTGAAATCTTACTCGGATCAACTCTAATACCTTCACCTGAGACAATATGTCCAAGAAAACAAACTTCCCGTAACCAGAACTCACTTTTGCTAAACTTGGCATAAAGCTGATTATCTCTCAAAATCTGTAAAACTATTCTCAAATGCTCTGCATGCTCAGTCTCATCATGAGAATAAATCAAGATGTCATCAATGAACACAACTACAAACTTGTCCAAATAAGGTCTAAAAATTCGGTTCATTAAATCCATAAAAATGGCAGGAGCATTGGTTAAGCCAAATGACATCACAAGAAACTCATAGTGACCATACCTAGTTCGAAAAGTAGTTTTCGGAACATCTGACTCTTTAACTCGCAACTGATAGTATCCAGGTCTCAAATCTATCTTAGAAAACACAGTGACTCCCTTAAATTGATCAAACAAATTATCTATTCTAGGCAATGGATATTTGTTCTTGATGGTTACCTTGTTAAGTTGCCGATAATCTATACACAATCTCATGAAACCGTCCTTCTTTTTCACAAATAACACTGGTGCTCCCCATGGTGAATAACTAGGTCTTACAAAGCCTTTATCAGTTAATTCCTATAACTGAGCTTTCAATTCTTTCAATTCTATTGAAGCCATTCTATAAGGAGCAATAGAAATAGGTGTGGTACCTAGAATCAATTCAATACCAAACTTAACTTCTCTGATAGAAGGCAAACCTGGTAGTTCTTCCGGGAACACATCAGGAAACTCATTTACCACAGGCACTGATTCAATTTTCAACTCTGGATCTTTAGTATTCAACACAAAAGCAAGATAAGCTTCATATCCTTTCCTCAAACATTTCTGAGCAGACATAACAGAAATCATGGAAATTGAACTACTGACTCATCTGAATTAACCCGAAGTATCTCACCATTTTTATACTTCAACTCAATGAATTTCTTTCCACAATTCACTATCACATCATGTGCAGTTAACCAATCCATACCAAGAATCACATCAAACTCATCAAACAGCAATAGCATGAGATCGGCCAGAAAATAGTAACCTCTAATCATCAAAGGGCAATTTTTACATACTTTGTTTACTAACACATACTGACCTAATGGATTCGATACTTTAATCACAAATTCCGTAAACTCTATGGGCATGTTCATACTAGGCATCAATTTCATACAAACATAGGAATGGGTTTAACCCAGATCAATCAAAGCAATAACAGTAACATCATGAAGAGAAAATGTACCCGTAATTACATCGGGGGAAGATGCCTCTTCACGAGCACGGATAGCATAAGTCCTTGCGGGTGCTCTAAAATCTGATCTCGTTGTTGTATCTCTAAATGTTCCTCTACCTACCCCTACTCCAGGATTTCTCTGAGATCTGCCTCTAACAGGGGTATTGCCTGATCTTGCACTCGGTATTACTTCTCTTTTAACCATTTCGGGACACTCCCGGATGAAATGATACGATGCACCACATCGGAAACAACCAGTCTCAGTTGCTCGACATTGACCTAGATGACATCGACGTATTGAGGACACTCGGGTCTATCAGGCTGAATACTGCCAACACTCGCAATCGAAGTGGTTTGATCTTTTGGATCCATAAATCTTCTACCTCTGTTTCGGCTAGAATACCCGGCTGAAAAATTAGATCTCGTAGAAAACTCTTTAGGCCTCTTGAATGTAGACTGAAACGACTTGCTCATCTGTCTTTTCTTCATATCTTACATCTCAATTTCAGCTTTACCCTTTCTTTTTAAAAACTCCTCTGCCTTACAGCCTCGGTCAACTAAAACAACAAACTCCTTTATCTCTAGAACACCAATTGACAGTCGGATATCATCATTGAGTCCATGCTCAAATCTTTTGCACATGATAGCCTCTGTAGACACACACTCTCAAGCATAATTGCTGAGTCTGACAAATTCACGTTCATACTCAGTCATAGTCATCTTACCCTATTTTAATTCAAGGAACTCTTTTCTTTTCTGGTCAATAAACCTCTGACTGATGTACTTCTTACGGAACTCTTCCTGAAAGAAATCCTAAGTAACTCTTTCTTTCGGTACTACTGACACAAGTGTCTTCCACCACTGGTAGGCCGAATCTCTAATAAGTGACACTACACATTTAATACACTCTTCCGGTGTGCAGGATAACTCATCAAAAACTCTGATAGTGTTCTCGAGCCAAAATTCAACTTTCTCTGCATCATCATCTTTGGTAGCCCGAAACTCTTGACCCTTGTTTTCTCGATCTTGTCAACGGGTGGTTTCTCTATCATCAGATTCAGAACTAGGGAAGTTACATGAGTGGTCCGAGGATCATGAGGGGGTGGAGGTCTAACAGTAGGTTCGTATTGCGACGAACTCAAAGAAACCATTCATTCATAACTTGGAAGAAGGCTTCTTGAGCCCCTCCTCCTTGACTAACAGTAACGGGCCTTTCACTACTATCTGGTGGCACCGTCCCTTCTACAGGAGCGAGTGTATTACTCTCTACATCATCTCCACCAGCTCGTTCGGGATCCATAACTATAAAAGAAAAACATTTTAAAATCGTTTAGAGTCGTTACACTATCAAAATATAAGTATGGCATGTATCGTTAGACTCTTACTCATACTGAATATTCCAAGAACCAACTAAACTTTGGCTCTGATACCAATAAATATAACACCCCTTACCCGAGACCGTTGACGGAGTCGAGCACGAGGCATTACTAGACTTAACTTACTAAATTAGGGCATAAAAATTGAAACTGTCCATCTGCATCATGTTCACTAAATTGACTATAACTCGAGTTATGAAACTGAAAATTTAGATCCGTAAATTTTCCCTGAAACTATACTCATATATCTTCTTACTATAATTTTTCCAGAATTTTTGGTATAGCCAATTAGTACAGTTTATTAGTTAAAGTCTCCCCTGTTATACAGTTTGACAATTCTGACTCCTCTACACAAAAGATCAATTATCTCATAATATACAACTATTTTGCCTACCCCATTTCTTTAATATAAAAATAGACTCAATAAGATTTAATTTTATATCACATTCACACCAGAATTCCATTTATACTATTTTTAGTGATTTTTCAAAATCACGTTACAGTTGCTGTCCAAACTGTTCCCCTGCATATAATTACATGATTTCTCTATAATAACTATCAACTACGCATTACAAAACATCCAAAAACATGCTCTTAATTAGCCATTTTAATAGCTAATTATTACCAAGCATTTACAAGCCAATCTTAAGCCATATCATAAGGTCATACACATAAAATGGCTAAGTCCCTATACATGCCATAACTTAAAACATTCGAGTCACAAAATACCAATATAATCCTTTGATATGTGTAACGATCTCCGACGTCCTTTCGATCCCTGGGTTGGCTTGTAATACTATAAAAAGAGAGAAAAGAATGGCAGTAAGCTTTAAGCTTAGTAAGTTTGCATGTAAATAAATAACAACATTCATAATAAATTATTTTCTTATTTTCTTATCAAGATCACTTAAGCTTTTAACTCAATGTACTTAAAATTTCATTCTTACTTGTATCTTTTAACATAAACTTGTCTTACCTTTCCTTTGGTATACTCTTTGAATATTCCCTTTGAACCACTTGGAATACTAAGGATATGCGAGTACCTTTCCTTATGAAACTTAACCATTGCCATGTCTTGACATGGTCTTACGTGGTATCCTTGCCTTATGAACTCACCAATGCCATGCCTTGGCATGGTCTTACATGGGACCTTTGCCTTATAGAAACTTATCAATGCCATGTCTTGACATGGTCTTACATGATTTCCTTAAACCCTAATGTTATGACATTTGTATCCTACACGTTCCTAAGGTTCAACCGGAACTTTCTAAGATAGCTTTTCCGTCAATTCATACTTGAGTCTTTGAATGATAAATTTATAAAATAAATATGTAAATGCTGCAATTTAATAGTATTAAATGTAAAATAATAGAATATTGTATTTATTTACCGCAAACTTACCTCGAAATAAAATACGATAAACTATATCGATTTAATCCACTATCTTTTTCTTTCCCCGATCTAACTCCGGATTTCGTTCTTCTTGATCTATAATAGCAAATTATGCTTATTTAATACTCACATTTACCAAAACAGTCCTTAACTATAACTTTGGCAAAATTATGATTTTGCCCCTAAACTTTTACATATTTTCACATTTTGCCCAAAGCTCAGAAATTAAACTTTATCCCTTATTCTTATGGTTTATGACATACCGATCATTTTTCCCTTCTATGACAACATCAAATTCTCACTCTAACATGTACTTATGAACATTAGGTATTTTTACCGATTAAGTTGTTTTACTCGTTTTTACTTAAAATCAGTTAGCAAAAGTTGTTTAACATAATTTCAGACTTCATATTCTATCATAAAACATCAAAATAAACACATTTCACCTATGGGTATTTTTCCAAATATGAACCCTAGCATGAATTATTGATAGAATAAGCTAAACCGAGCTACCAGGGCTTCAAAAATGTAAAGAACATTAAAAACGGGGCTTGGAATCACTTACTATGGAGCTTGGAAGCTTGAAACAAACCCTATCTATGGTGAACCCTTGAAAATTTGGCCTAATGAAGAAGATGAGCATATTTTTCCATCTTTTTCCCTTTTAATATCTTTTTATTACCAAATGACTATATTACCCTTCATTAAAAACTTTGGTTCTTTCTACCTATATATGTCCATTTTTGTCCATAAAAGCCTAATGGTATAATTACCATTTAAGGACCTCTACCTCAATTATGCTCTTCAATTAAATCCTTTAACATCTAAAACTCATATTTATCAACTTTTGCAATTAAGTCCTAATAGGCAAATTAGACATGCAATTCATGAAATTTTCTATCGATATTCTAACACATGCATCTAATCACTCGATTAATCATAATAATTAATCGTAATAAATTTTTCTATCTCAAATTCATAGTTTCGCAACCACTGTTCCGTTTAGGCCCTCTTTCGGGATGTTACAGGTCTTGGGCCCAGGCCGTGTCGATTTCGTGATATGGCCCATTTACTCCGTTTTGGGCCCATTTTATGTTCTTTTTATCCTCGGGTGCTTTCCTGGGTATAAGACATGAAAAGAATGGATTAAGAGCACCTTTTTACATAAATCGAGGGATAAATCATCCAAAAGCGTACTTAAATGTGGGTTAAAAATATGTTACTTTTACGGTTTATCAAAAATCTTAGTTTTTAATCACCCTCTTCAAACAAAATATTTTTTTCACCAAAGTGTTTTAAATAGTATTCATAAATAATTCTTTTCACAGTCCCTATGGGTACGATAACTCGATATTTATTTGTCACTTTATTACTTGTTGCGATTGTGTACACTTGCACATTTTCGTCGTTCCAAACACGCATAAGACCGCATCGCTACATATTAAGTCTAGAATAGGATACGTGGTAACATACATGGGGACCTACCTACGACATCCTATCCATGAATAGTACCATATAATATAAATAGAGAATCCAACCATTGCTAAGAGGACACACTAAAAACACTCAACAATTTAGAGTGGTGAGCATGGAGAATTTCCAATCTTTACATCTTCGGTTTGCAAAAAAAATTCAAAATGGGTCACTCCAATAAGAATTTTCCCATTAATTTTTTGACAGGACAACCTGGATTTTTTGGTGCTGGTAATCAGCCTAGTGAGACGAATTTATTTGTTGGTTGGTTTGTCGATCGACCAGAAAATTTGGGTCATTCAACTCATGCTAGAGCCTCAAATTCTTTTGACTTAAATATCCCTTCTGGTCAGGGACTATCACTACCCTCTAATCAGGAGGCATCCCCACAATAATTTTTTACTCTTCAACAGTAGATGAGATTGATGAGGGAACAGATGACTTTATAAAATGTTAGGCTTGAGCAGCAACAAACATTTCAACAAGAGTTATTAAGGCAAAATGAAGAGTTGAGGAAAAAGGTACCGTCGGATAATTTTGATTTCCATGATCATACCATCATGCAGGAAGAAGACCTTGGGGTACATGCAAAATCGTGGCAGAACGAGATGGATGCTCTACGTAGAGATGTACGAGCTTTGCATCCTAATTCTCAAGATATGGATTGGTTTTTTTTTTAACAATCTGCTAGCTCTTGAGATAGCAAATATGAGTTTATCGGCTGATTTTAAAGTTCCAAAAGAAATGTTTGAAGGTATGAGGAACCCTCAAGCACATCTCATGCAGTACAATGATTATGTGAATATGTTGTGAGCTTCTGATGCTGCAAAGTGTAAGGCCTTCTCAACAACCCTTAAGGGAAGCGCAAAAGATTGATATTTATCTCTCCCGCAGGGTTCCATCCAAAGTTTTTCACAGTTAGGTTAGATGTTCTTAGGTAGGTTTTGAGCACATAAGACAATAATGGGTACTCCAATGGGTTTGATATCTGTCAAGCAGAGAGAAGGGGAAAGCATGTAGGATTATATCAAGCATTTTCATGTAGCAACGTTAAATATAAAAAAAATAGAGGGCCACTGGGCCATCGATGCTTTTATTATGGAAGTCTTGAATTAGCATGTGCAATATTCATTCATTGATAACAAGCTACAGAGTTTGGAAATTTTGCTGAAGCAGAAGAGATTAAAAAATCAGTTCGTAGTATGTCCTAAAGGGATGATAGGCATTCTAGGAACAGATAGAGAGTTTGCGGTCATCAGGGTATGTCTTTTTAGGCTCTGCGTATACAAAATGGAGGATAACAGAAGATTCAATCACAGAATAAGCCATCCACGATATTTCAAAGATCTCAACCTAAACATGTGAAAAGGTATGCCCCTTATGGTAAATTGGAGATATATACTGATAAACCATAAAAGTAACATATTTCAAGCCCATATTTAGCATGTTTTTGGATGATTTAAGCCTTGAATTATGTAATTTGGTGCTCGTAACCGTTTGTTTTCATGTCTTATACCCAGAAAAGCACTCAAGGGTGAAAAGAACATAAAACGGGCCCAAAACGAAGTAAATGGGCCATATCACAAAACTGACACGGCCTGGCCCAAAGACCACACGGTCGTGTCTCATTAAAAGTCTGAACACGGCCTAGCCACGATTCACACGGGCATGTGCCATGGCCGTGTCCCTGTCACTGGAAAAAGAAATTACATTCGAGAAAGGATACTTGGAGGCAAAGAAACACATTCCAAAGCCTATTCAAACATCCTAGTAGGAATACTACTTAGATTAGGATACTTAGGGACCAAGTGAGGCATCTCAAAGACTATATAAACAACCAAGGGGGCAACTTGCAAAGGGAGTTTGGCAGAAGCCGAAACGGGTGGTTAGCTAGGCCAAGGAGCCAAGCCAAAAAGGTCAGAGTTGTGGGAATCACTCAAAGATAGCCAGTTGATCCATCTCAAGAAGTCGGGATTCTACTGAAGACGGCGGATCTCTCCTTCAATTCCTTCAGGGAGTTTTAGGGATTTCTTATGTTTTGTTTTATCTTTTCTCTTGAGATGTTTTCTTTATTTGATATGAACTAAACCCTTCAGATACCTAAAGGGGATGAAACCTATTATGGATCTTGTTATTGATTATTGAATTATATGATAAATACTTAGTTTGTTCTTAATTATGTGAGATTAATTTAAATTTGATGTGCTTAGGTGGAGGAGGAATAGACCCTGCCTAAGAGTAGATCTAGCATAATTAAGCGGAGTTGATCGCACGCCTAGAGATAGGGTGACGAGATTTTGCCGAATTAGGGTGAAACCTAATATGGGAGTCCATAGATCGATTTACTGCTATTCTAGGGGGTTATTATAAGAGAACGAGAGTTCCACTAATTAACCTAGGGTTAGACATTATTCGTCTCGATAGAGGGTTTAATATACGTTAAGGAGTCTTACGGATCAAACTAAGTAAAGAAATCATATGGTTCAGGGTTTAATAATAAGTGAAATCTAGATGGATTCTTCCTGAGGGTATCGTCTTAATCAATTAAGTTTTTCCTAAAGTTATTTTCCCAATTCGTTCTTTTTGCCTTTATGTCTTTAGCTTAGTTATTCGTTAATTTTAGATTAAACAACTTCACTTATTTTAGGGTTTAGGGTTTAATAAAAAGAAAGTTAGTATTAGTACTTTTAGTTCCTTTGGGTTCGACAATCCGGTCTTGCCTAAGCTATACTACTGTTCGATAGGTACACTTGCCTTTAATCGTTGTCAGAGTTAGTTTTCAGGTTCGATCATTCTTTTTAGAAATTTTAAAACTCTGATTCACAGCGATCATATACCCCCTTAAAGGTTAAACGTGCATATAACCTTAGCCAAGTAAAGATTTTGGGCATCTTGCCAAGTCCTCCGCATATGAGACATAATGCATGAAGGTCGAATTAGCGGGATAGATGTGTTTTTCACAGTGATGAAGAGCATAAGAGTGAGGATTACTCTTCTTTGAAGTATGCTATTGAAAAAGTAGTCAAAAATAGTAAACTAAAGGATTGTCTTAGAATATTGATCAATCAAGGTAGAGTTCGAGGATCGAAACTAAAGGTAAGCAGAGAGTTAGATGAACTATTAATGTGATAATTGGGACATATGAAGATTGAGCGACTTCTAATGTGAAGAGAAAGGCTCCCCTTAGAAGTGTTATGCCAGTTAGCTCGCCAAAAAGGCTACGTTAGTAGGAAGGTTGGAAGGAGGATTTTAGTAATGAAGATGATGAACTAATTTGTGATGAGGAGAGAAATGATCTGATGGTTGTATCAGTAGCTATTATAGGTTTTGAAGTAAAAAGAATATTAGTAGATAGTGATAGTGTTGTGGAAGTGTCAACTTGGAAGGCTTATTAGAAAATGGGATTGAAGGAGCAAGCATTAAAAAAGGCGAGCCCATTGTATGGTTTCGTGAGCCATCATGTTGAGGTAAAAGGATGCATCACTTTACCTGTAACCTTAGAGAATGGTGAACACGCAACGGAGTATGTTTAGTTTTTTGTGGTTGACCATCCCATGGCGTACAATGCTATTTTTGGACGTCCCATAATGAGAATGGCTAAGATAATAATTGCAATTTTCTTCATGAAGATTAAATTTCCTACAAGAACTAGGGTAGGGTTCATGCATTCTGATCAGCGAACAACCAAACAACGCCACATGTTGCCAGTTAAGCAAATGTGCTAACACATACAACAAGGGCAGGGTTCACAACAATCAAGAGTGGATAGTCAGGTTCTAGATTTGGATAGTTTAGATTCGAGAAGTGAAGAAAGAATTAAGAAACCAGAGGTAGTAGAAGCTATGGAAACTTTACAACTATTTTGTGATGATTTGGATAAGGTAGTGAGAATTTCATCAACATTAGTAGTAGAGGAAAAAGAGGATTTGGTTTAGTGTCTAAGGAAAAATTCTGATGTTTTTGCATGGCCGGCTGTGGATATGCCTGAGGTTGATCCTCAAATAATTATTCAGAGGTTAAATGTGCTACCTGAGGTTAAATCGATTAAATAGAATAAAAGAAAGATTACTCCGTAGGTTGTAGAGGTAGTAAGGTAAGAGGTGGGGAAATTGCTATTAGCAGGATTTATCAGAGAGGTTGCATATCCTGATTGGGTTTTGAATGTTGTAATGGTGAAGAAGGCTAATGGTAAGTGTAGAATGTGTATTGACTTCACCAACCTTAACAAAGCTTGCCCTAAGGACAATTTTCCCTTACCTTCAATTGATAGGTTGGTTGATGCATCCTTGGGGCATAAATTTATGAGCTTTATGGATGCATTCTCAAGTTATGATCAAATATCTATGGCCAAGAGGATCAAGACAAGAAAACCTTTATTTCTAAGGAAGGCTTATTTTGCTATCCAGTCATGCCCTTTGGGTTAAAGAACGCAGGCGCAACTTACTAGAGGTTAGTAAACAAAATTTTTAAAGAGTAGATTGGGTGAAGTGTTGAAGTTTATGTTGGTGAGAAGTTCTACTCTAAGAGGGCATGTTCAAGATTTTTCGGAGGCATCCGCCGTTTTGTGAGCTCATAATATGAAGCTTAATCCAAAAAATTATGCTTTTAGTGTTAGGGCTAACAACTTATTAGGGTTCATGGTTTTGGAGAGGGGAATAGAGGTTAATCTAAAGAAGATTCGTGCCATTTTGGATATATCTCCCCCGGGGACAATTAAAGATATTAAACACTTAATGGGGAGGGTGGTCGCACTTAATAGGTTTATCTCCAGAATGGCAGACAAATGTTTACCCTTCTTGAAAGCATTAAGAACTTCTTTTTCTTGGACTGAAAACTGCTAGATAACTTTTGAAAAACTTAAGTCATACCTTACATCCCCACCACTTTTGATATCAGCTTTCGTTGGGGAGACTTTGTATATTTATTTGGTGACCTTGGATGAGACAGTTGCATTTGTTTTAATTAGGGAAAAAAGAGGTCGCCAGTTCCCAATTTATCATGTTAGTAAGGTGTTGCACATCAGGGAGCAAATGTATTAAAAATAGAAAAACTTATTTTAGTTCTAATTTTTGCAGCTCGCAAGTTACGTCCCTACTTTCAGGCTCATCCTATTATGGTCATGATAAATCAACCTATTAAAGATATATTGTTCACAGTTGACACTTCAGGAAGAATGACAAAATGGGGAGTTGAGTTAGCCGAGTTTGGTGTAGAGTACGGTCCAAAGATGGCGATAAAGGGTTAGATTCTAACTAACTTTATGGTGGAATGTTCTTTTGAGAATTTAATGGATCTCAGAGGTAACTTATAGTTTGAAATATTAATTTATGAACAATTATTAGAATCGCATTTGATAGATGTTTATTATCTCATGCGATTACTTATTATAAATACATGTTTAGTTTATTATCTCCTACGATGACTTATTATAAATGCATGTTTATTTTATTGTCTCCTATGATGACTTATGATAGATTTCGTTCTAAGATTTCCTTTTTTCCATTTATCATGTGAAATATAGTAGTTAGTTCACCCCAGGGAGATGTAAGTTCTAATGATAGGTCAAAGAGTTGGATAGTTTATGTTGATGGCTGTACAAAAAAGACAGGGTCAAGGGCAGGAGTTTTTCTAATTAATCCTAATAAAAACGTGTGGCAATATGGACTCTCTTTTGGTTTTCAAACATCTAATAATGCTGCGAAGTACGAGGCTCTAAGATCAGGATTACTGTTAGCTCGAAAAATTAGGGAAAATGAGCTAATCATACGTACAGATTCGTAGCTGGTAGCAAAGCAAATGAGTGACAAGTATGAAGTGAAGGAACCAATCTTGAAAAAGTACCATTCCATAACAGCTCAGTTACTCACAGGGTTTGATAAAGTGCAAGTCAAGCAACTATCCAGAAAAAATAATACTCAGGCAGATGTTTTATTAAAGTTGGCATCATCTATTATTCTTAAAGAAAGAAGAAAAATTTTGCTGGAATATAGAGACGTCCCAAACTATGACATGCCACGGATCTTTAATTTGACCCAAAAAGAAACACGGATGACCCTTATTATTTGAACATTCCAAGGCGAAGAAAACCACACTGACAAGAAAAAGCTCGCCAAGTTACAATGCAAAGCTACGAGGTATGGCATTATTTCTTATACCTCGAATGCCTATTAATTAGTAACTATTCCATTTTTGGTTAATTAAAACATTTTGTTTTCTTATACAACTGTTAGGTATACCCTTTTAGAGGGTGTACTCTATAGAAAGGGGTATTCCCAACCATTATTACGATGTTTAGCACCCTCAAAAGCTGAGCATGTGATGAGGGAGATTCATGAAGGAATTTGTGGTGACCACTTGGGTGGCAGGCTCCTCATACAAAAAGTATTCAGACAAGGATATTATTGGCCAACTGTACAAAAGGATGCATATCATATGGTTCACACTTGTAATTCTTGTCAAATATATGATCAAGTGCAACGTTCATCAGCAGAGCCTTTGCAAACTATGTAAAGCCTTTGGCTATTTGCAACCTAGGGAATTAATATTCTAGGCCCATTTTCAATAGCTACAGCACAGAAGAATTTTATAATGGTTACTGTAGGTTATTTCACTAAATGGATAAAAGTTGAAGCCTTAGCCACAATTACAGAAAAGCAAATAGAATATTTTCTATGGAAATCTATTCTGGGTAGATTTGACATCCGACGCCTACTGATAACAAACAATGGAACACAATTTCAAAGGAAATTTTAAATTTTCTACAGAGATTTACAAATTACTCTAGCTCAAAGTTTTGTCAAGACTCCTGATGGGCTCGAAACTAAGTAATATTTCGATAAAGGCAAGCGCACCTATCGAACAGTAATATAGCTATGATGAGTCCGGAATATCGTATCCTCAAGGACTAAAATTACTAGTAATAACTATCTTTTTATTATTTAACCTAATAATTAATGGGATTTGTTTTTAATCTAAAATTTAACTAACTAATTTTACTATGAACGCAACAGAGAGTGAAGAAAGCAATCGAATAAGCCAATGAATTAAGATAATACCCAAAAAAGAATCCACCTAGACTTCACTTATTATTCTGACTCTGAATCAAATGATTTATTCACTTGCCTTGATCCGTAGAAATCCCTAAATTATGTTAATATCTCTTTCGAGACTAAGAACAATTGACTCTAGGTTGATTAATTGAAATCTCTTTCTAATTAAAACCCCTATCGTCGCATTAACTCGATCTATGGATTCCCTTATTAGATTTGACTCTAATCCTGCAGATTTCTGTTACCCTATTTCTAGGGTTGCAATTAACTCCGCTTAATTATGCTAGATCTTCTTTTAAACAAGGACTTTTGCTCCACTGAATAAGCACATTAAACTTGAATTAATATCCTGAAAATATTAAAGCAAGGGTTAAAAAACATAATTAAGAACAAGAACAAGTATTTATCATGTAATTCCGATAATTAAATAATAAGATTCATCTAGGTTTCATCCTCCCTAGATATTTAGGGAGTTTAGTTCATAACATAGGAGGAAAACATCTCAGAATAAAGAAAACAACAAGACATAAAGAACCCAAAAACTTCTAAACAACTTGATGGAGATCTTCAATCTTGGAGTGGATCTGCTTCCGAGATGATTCTGACAGCTTCCTTTAAGTAATTTCTTCGTTCTACTCTGCGTGCTCCCTTTAGGTCTTCTTCTAGTATGTATTTATAGGCTTTTGAATGCTCAGAAACCCTAAAAATTGGGTTTTCCAGGGTAACAGGGAAGCAAGGTGTGAAATAGACAGTCAGCCCGTGTGGATCCTGAAAAGTCCGATTTTGGCCCTTTTTTTGCTCATTTTGCTCCCAAATGCTCTCCTAAGTATAGAAACATGAACTTAAGGGATTAGGAGCATCAAATTCACTAATTCTCATCATAAATCGTCCAAAAATATGCCAAGCATGGAATTAAAATATGTTATATTTATGGTTTATCAAATATCCCCACACATGAACATTTGCTTGTCCTCAAGAAAAATCCTCAACTCACAATTAAAATTAAGCTTTCTCAATTCATAATTCTCATCAATAATGTTTTATCATAATTCATAAATAATCTCACATTGATAATTTAACTAAAAGAGCATTAAAGATTCAAACAATCCAAGTCACATATTTTTAAAGCATGAAAACATAGGTATTTCCCCTTGTCTAAATAATTACCTTTAATTCAAAACCGACAAGATTTGACATCCTCACTAAAGATTCACTCAAATCACTCAAAGTGTTTAAGTTTCAAAAATTAAGCACTCAAAGGTCAAAAATGAAAAGTTATCACCATAGGCTTGCATGAAAATCAAATCTCCACCACTATAAAATGAGATGATACACAAATCAAAAGGTCTTTGAAGGGTTGTAATGGGGCTTGGGTTAAATGTGTGGATAAAGGCTAAAAAAGAAGGTTAAAATCGAGATCGAATTGACAATTTACCTAACTAGAAAAATAAACTAATACTGAATAATTACATCAATTCAAAACTTATCCATAATAACACGAGCTTCTTCTCAAAATGTGAAATTAATCGTTTAAACTCAAATAACATAGAACTAGTAATAATTAAAATAAATTTACATATTTTTTTTCACTTTTTTTTTTTTTACTTTTACTTTTTTCACTTCACTTCTCTTTTTGTTTTTTTTTTTAGTTGTGGATAAAAAGAGATAATTTAACAACTGAAACAAAAGAACATAGTTTGGCAACTGACCAAATCAAATCTCGACAAAAAGGGAGTCAATACTGTCAAAACCATTTTTTTTCGGGTTCAAAAAAATAGGGATCGACTTTTAAAATGATAGATAGAGTCGCCACCAATCTTTTATTCAAGGTGTGATCGGATCAACTTGAGATGGATTATTTTAATAAAACATTTTGATTTATTAAAACAATAATTTTGGTCTACGAAATCTAAGAAAACGGGTTCGGGAGTCAGTTACATACGAGGAAGGATTAGCACCCTCGCAACGTCCAAAATTGGTACCAAATTGATTAATTAATGTCTTTGTGTTGAAAATTTAAAAGATTTTAAAATTATGATCTTCTTTATTAAGATTCCCTTGTTCCGAGGGAATAAAATATCACATCCAGCACATTAGGATACGACAATTTAAGCCCTCGAATTCAAGATCATCCCAAAATTCTCAAAACTCAATGCATTGAAATTTAAAAAAGGGTATTTGGTTATTTGGACAAATGAAAAACCGAAACTCAGCACGTTAGGGTACGATTTTTTCGATTTCCAAACACGAGATATCGCCTTGTCTTTTAAAAGGAAAACGTGGACAAAATTACGAAAGGATACTTAGCTACTTGGTCAAATGGAAAATCGAAACCCAGCACGTTTGTAATATCCTGAATTAGGGGTTATTTGTGATGGTATTGTTTTGCAAGAGTTCGGTTTGTTGTGTTGTTAATTGAGATGTTCTAGGGCTTAGGAAATAAGCCAAGGGTAGGCTCGAGCTGTAGGAAAATTTTTATTTTTTTAAAAGCTTTAGTTAAAGGGAGTTGAAGGAGCTAGGGGTTAAGAGTAATTCGTGGGGAATTTTAGCACATGAGGAGTTATTGGCAAGGTGGTTATGGCGCTAGAAGGGTTGCTTGAGTGAAGTGGTTCGAGTAACATGGAATACATTTTGAAGACTTTATTTTTATGCACCTTACATTAAGTGTTGGTCAAACTATACATATGGCAAGTTGGACTTTAGATTTTATGGCAAGTTGAATATTAGTTTAGGAAAGCTTGTATTTTGGGATAAGAATCTTAAGAATTAAGGAAGGATGGGGGGACAAAAGGCTTGAATGTTGGAGAGTGTTTTGGAAACTCTTTATGGCCTTTAGTCCATGTATGTGGACGGCATTTTGGTCTAGGGGAGGGCTTGACCGATTTTTGATGGAGGCTTTGGTAGGTTAGTTGTTAGTTGACCATTTTTTCTAAGCATTTGAACATCAATTTCTTGTCTCTCCAAAAACACTCCCTATAGCCGAATGTGTCTTGGACATAAGGTGAGTTTTTGGTGTTAGTTTTGTCCTTCAATATTTGTTTTGGTGTCATAACCAAAAATCCTTTTTAGTTTTTGCAAGTTTCTCCCTAGTGCATCAAAGTGAATCAAAAACTGAAATCATCATAGTGCTTGGCCGAATCTCTTTTGTTCACAACTTCTTTTCCATTCTTTTCATACTTGTTTAAAATTCACATTTCTTTTACTTTCTCTTGGCCGAAACTTCCTTCTCCCTATTTCTCTTTTTCTTTCTTTCACTTTTGCTCAAAACCGAAAACATCCCTCTCCCATTGCAATTTCTTTCTTTCTCTTCCTTTTTCCTTTCTCTTTCTCCACTCTACCCGAATCCTTTTTGTTGTTACAAACCAACCATATTGCCGAAACTTTCCATACTCTTTTTGTGTTGTCTTGGCCAAATATCAATAAGGGTAGGTCTTCATTTGGTTTTTTCCAATCGGTTTTGGAAGATAGGTAAGTGTTCCCGTATTTCCTTTCTCTTTTCTATGTTGTTTTCTTGAGGGCAAAGGCCACTTTCTAATGCTTTTTGGTATAGAGGCCGAAACTAATATGGTTCCATTTAGGGATTTCGGCAGACTTTTAGGTGCAAACGTGTGATCTCGGGATTTAGCCAACTGTGACAAAAAGGTGTGTAGTTATCGCATTGTTTCTTGATTGTTTATATATGTTATTATGTATATGCGTATGATGTGTACGGTAACCGACAATAATGGCTAAAATGATGGATACCCATGTTGAATAATCGATTAACAAGGTCAGTATTTTATGATGTTAATTTACATATGATCTGTGTATGAAAACGTGATAGCATGTGATGTATGCTTATTTTTATGATATTGTGGCATGATACATGGGACTTGGGATGTGACTATCGAAGGAAAGGGTGTACTTTATGTACGTGGTCTGATGTTAGCCTTGTGCTACATTGGCGCTTGATGTTAGCTATGTGCTTCATCAAGGGAGGTGTTGGCTAGGTGCCCATCTCGGCGGTTGATAGCCGTGCATCACCGTGGATTAATTGATATGTGGGATCACTTATGTGATCGGTGGCTTAGCCACGGCCTTGAGCAGCAAGTCTGCCGGGGTAAGTTATGTGGGATCACTTAGGTGATCGGTGGATTAGCCACGGCCTTGGGCGGCAGGTGTGTCGAGGTTGGTGTAATGGATGGAACTAGGATTGGGTTGGGCTTCATTTTACATAATTTTGTATGTGGACTGTGTGGATATGGGCCAAGCCCATATGTGGAGACATGTGAAATAATTACACACTGAGTCTGTGTGACTCACCCAATTTTTCTCAAACCTTACAGGTGATGCATAAAGCTTGGACCGGGTTGGAGTGGATACAAGGTGGCCCATGCAGAAGATGTTTTCACTTAATTTATGCATTTTATATTATCAATATTTTCGAATGATTATTTATTGTAATAAGGGCCACTTAAACTATTTGGAGACTTTATTTATGGTTTTGAGGTTATGTTATTATTAAGCTAAAATTTGAAATGATCTTTAAAATCAAGTGATATTATAAATACTTGTATTAAAGTTTTCAACCGGATATTTTGTAACAACTTAACTTTACTTTGAATTTTAAACCCATGATGCTTTATGAAAAACAAATAAATTTTTTTATGTTTTCACTCTAAGTCAAAATATTTTTCAAACGTTTTCCGCAGTGACATATCAGATCCGGTCAGGGCTTGTGGGCCGGGTTTGGGGTGTTACAACGTTAGGGCACGATTTCTCAAATTCCAATCACTAAATATTGCCTTGTTTTGAGGAATTTTTAAATGAGCGATTTTGAAATCGACTTATAAAGTATTCATTTGGTTTGTTTGGATAAAAAACATTTGAACGAGTAAGTTGGAAATCTCGATTGCAAAACGATGATAAAAATGAAGTATAGTAGCAAGCATGGAATAGTAATACATGGCAACGATGTTATGAAAAACAAATAATTTCATATGAAAGAACACATTAAGATATACACAATAGCAATGGCTCGCATCAACATCATGCAAATGCTAACGATAATATTCAAAGTCGGATGAATTAAAAACAATTCCAAAAGAAATTCAAATAAAATTACAAATAAACATAATACAACATGAATGACTTCAAAAAAGAATATATACTTTGCAATAGGAAATACATAATATACAAAAATAATTTAACCAAAACTTATTGATTCGAAATTGACAATATATAAAACGAAACATAATGTAAATAACATATGTATATAAAAATTATAATATAGGGAAAACATAATTTAACATAAGATTTTTAAAAGAACAATTATATATTTATGTATAAATTTAGAATAAAATATATACATATATAGATTTAAAAGAAAATGTATACAAAAAAATTATTGTGAAATCAACAATATGTATATAAAATAAAATAATTTTAGTACTAATTATACATATGTATGTATAAATTAATGATATATAAGAATATTTAAATTAAATACTATAAAAATATTTAAAAAACAAATAACCTATAGAAGAAGATTTTGAAAATAAATATGTACAAAATAGATTTGAAAAATATACAATGGAATTATAAAGTCAATTAAAACATTGTAAAGTGAATTTCAAAATAATTTATTAAAAAAAACTTATACAAAATGAATAATAAATTAATTTAATACTATAAAAGGTTGCAAAAATTTAAACAAAGACAAAAAAAATACTTAATTAAAAAAATGAAATTAAAAGGCTGTTTTATAAAGAATTTGTTTAACAAAATCTAGGACTAAATTAAAAATGCTCAAATAATCGAGGATTAAAAAAGCAAATATTTAAACGACCAAAACGCAGTGTATAGGCCGGACTAAATTAAAAAGGGCGCATGAATTACTGGGCCTAATTAAAGAAACAAAGAAAATACACCTAGGATCTAATCAAATAAAGGCGCAGAAAAGAGGGACCGATTGCGCAAATATTCCATCACTGCGACAACGCGCGGATCCTGTGGATGTTGGATCGGGTCGGACCGGGTCACTTCATACGGCATCGTTTTAAGGCTACTAAAATGAGCCTAAACAGCGTCGTTTTCTTAATGGCCACCAACCCTTTAAAAACAAAATTAAACCCTCTGCTAATCTCCTAAGACGAAACCCTAGCCCCCTTTTCATTTCCCCCTCAGTCGAAACCCCAAATCGATTTCTTACTACCGATCCACCATTTCAATCGGTGGTGGGGAAAGCTCTACAGCACTCACCAAAGCAAATGAGAAGGCTCCGATTTCCTCAAGGCGCTTTACCGAAGGAGAGAGAGAGCCCCGACGACACTACCCGAAATCAGGTATTTCCCTCTCCTTTCCCTTTTTATTCCCACATGCAAAAAGAAAGAGAAAAGAAAAAAGAAAAAAAAGCGATTTTAAAGCTAGCCTTAAAAATGGATCTGAAGTTCGAAAGAAATTGAAAGTGGAAATCACCTTAAAAATTTGCTTTCTGATTTCTTTCTATTCTCTGTATTGAGTGTGCGTAAAAAAAACGATACAAGATATTGATAGCTTTTTATAGCCATCGAAATACATATTTTTATTGTATATTTTGCTGTTTCTCTGCTATTGAAGGCCCTGTTCACAGGTACGGATGGAGCGGACGTGGCGTACAGAGGCGTATGGGGCGTGCGAAGACACGAGCAGTGGTTTTTTGAGACACGTGCGGAGATATGGAGGCGCGTGGGGCATGCGGAGACACACACGTACAGAGACACGCGCGGGGGAGGCTACTGTGGCACTGGGCAATGCTGGAAGCTTCCTTAGGGTTTTCTGAAACCATGAATTGTTTGGGCCATTTCAGCCGTGTAATTTCTCTTATTTAGTTTGGGCTAAAATCAGGTTTGGGTGTAATGGGCCATTTAATTTGGACTGTTGGACTGTTAGCTTTTTAATTTTATTATTATATTTTGATTTAATTTTGGTTATGGTATGGGCCCGGGCAGATTGGGCTGATTACAAATACGATAGGAAAAATTCTCAATGAATCAAAAAGAATGAGTTATGGGTTAATATTAAGGGTAGATTAAGAAATAGTTTATTAGGCTCAAAGGGGTTCACTAAGGGTTAATTATGAAGGTAGGCTTTTAATGGGATAAGTGGGTTAAAACCTAAGTGCCTTTATCATCTCAGTATATCAAATCAAAAGCGTGGTCTCGACATGCATAATCGAAGCAAGTTCTAGAATAACAAATTAATATTGACACACTCATAACCAATAATAAAGTGAGCAAGAAAAGTGTATGCTCTAAAGGCTCAAAATCTCACAAAAATTACAGTTTTTAATGTCAATCTTGTAACATCCTGAATTTTTGGGCCTATGCATTTAATGGGTGAATATGTTTAATGTGTTAATTTAAGTGTTAGGGGTCCAAATTGGGCTCAGGATGTGGTCAAGGCCTTGGTTAAATTTTCAGTTTGGACACTATAGGGCTTAAAACATGTTATCCGTGTTTTAAAATACAAAATGGGCTTGTGGCCCAGATGGTCGTCAGCGCCACTTAGAGAGCAAGGAGGTGGCGTCAAATGGAGGCCCAAATTCAAGTTTCATGGAGCCCAATTCTTTTAGTTTAAGTTAGCTAATTTTCGGTAATTAATTAAGTGGAGTTGGACGGCAACAAGGCTCAAAAATAGGAGGATTTATGTAAATGGGATAATGTAGATATTATAGTTGATAATATGGAAGTTAAGGAGGAAATTTAGGAATTTATTTAATGTGATAATAAGGAGATAATGTGCTGATAAAGGAAGGAAGAGGTAGTGTCATCCATGACACTTTGTGTGGATGAGTAGTCGGATGAGGATAAGGAGAGAAAAGATAGGATTTATCTGGCTGAGTGCAAAGTGTTGGCCGAATTTCCAACTCTAGGGGTGCCAAATTCTCTTTAAAATAGAGGGGATATCTCATCAATTCCTGCATTTGAACCCTACTCTTTTCTTCTTTCCTTGTGCCAAAATTCCCGCTTCCTCTCATAAATTCTTTTCTTTTGATTTCTTCAAAAGTCAAACCTTCCAATCTTTTTTTTTTCTTTCAAAAGCCAAAACTCAACTCTTTTCTCATCTCCATAGCCGAAATCTCCAAGACTCTTTCTTGTTTTCTTTTTTCTTCTCTTTTCTCGCGCGTAAACCCAAAACTCTACACTCAGTTCTTCTAAAAGCCTAAAACGCATCAGCCTTCTCTTGTTTATTCTTTTTCAGGATTTTCTTAAAAGCCGAAATTCCTAGATCTCTTCTCTTGTGTTTGCCGAATCTTTCTGCAAGGGGGTAGCCGAAATCATCTATAGAGGTAAATGTCGATTTGTGTATTCTTTTTCGACTTTTAGAGATTTTAACTGAATGGCTATATGGTTAACTAATCGGGTGTTTTCTATCGTTTGTGGCATTCCGGGATTTGAAGGGGATTCAATCACTTAGATTTCTAAGTAGCCCTTGGATCGTATCACTTTCAGGATTTCAAGGTAAGGAGATTTGTTAATTTAAGCATATAATTCGGGAAAAAACACTAACCCTTGGCTGAATATAGGAGAGGCCTTATCTTCGCGTTCTTCCGGCTTTTGAGCAAAGTTGTAGACAAAGGACAGTAGATCTGATTAGTGAGGGTATCGACATAGAGAGTAGTACTACGTGTTATCAGGTGTGTAACACTTCCACACCATTTAGATTGCCTGTTAAAATTGATTTACAAATATGTTATATTTTGATAAATGCCGAAATCCCGGCATAATGGTTGAAGCCCGAGGAGGGTAAAAGCGAATCACCAAGTTAGTGATCTCTGTCATTCCTAAGTGAATGTTCCTTCCAAGATGACATGTGTGATAAGTATGCCAATTTCTATGATTGTATGGGGTTGGGTTTATTAAAAGGGGAAGTGTTCTGTTGTAGCGACTTTCGCCGTGACCTGTTGTAGTGGCTTTTGCCATGACCTATTGTAGTGGCTACGGCCATGATCTGACGATGAGCAGCATGGCTGCCATCGATGGTGTGTAGCGATGTGGGTTGATTGTAGAAATCCCCAATGGTGTGACTGGCAAGTAAGGGTGGCGTGTAGCGGATGGAAACCTAGGATTTGGGCTGGGCTTTGCATATATTTTTTTTTATATATATTATATTTTGTTATATGTTCTGTGGCGTTAAAGCCCAAATCCAATGGTGCACGAGGGTTGCACACTGAGTCTCGCGACTCACCCTATTATTTAATATCTTTCAGGTAGCACTTAGTGCATCGGACTGGGCTGGAGAGGAGCACAAGGTGGCCATGCAAGAGAAACATTTGATCCAGCAGAAGATTTTACTTAGAAGTTTTATTTTTAATTAATGGGTTTTAAATTTCATTGTAATAAGGCCATGGGCCATTAGCTTTATTTTATTCCGGCTTTATTTTGGGCTTTTACTATTATTAGACGTTTAAATTTTTCCTTTAATTAAGTTGAGGCATGTAACAAATTCAGTTTTTATTTACCAAGGCATTTTATAAAACTTACTTCTTATATGAATTATTACATTATTAAGTTTTCCGGTATAAATGCTTAAACCTGATAAATTGTTTTTCAAAAACGCGACATGTTTTATGAAATCTCTTTAATGACATACAAGATCCGGTTGTAGTGCTTGGGTAGGGTTTGGGGTGTTACAAATCTTGCAAATTTCAAACTTCAAAGTAATATTTAAATTTAGGGAAATAACCTACGTAACAGTCTGGTTTATACCCTAATTAAAAAAGTGGTTTTGGGACCACAAATTCGAGTCAAAAAAATATTTTAATATTATTTTCTGTGTCTATTGTGTGTGATTAAGCATGTGTTAAAGTTTCGTGAATTTATCTGTCCGTTTGTGTGCTTAATTTGAGAAAAGGGCTAAATCGCATTAAGTGCAAAAGTGACGTGCCATTTGCTAAAGGGTTATATTGACATGGCTTTATTCAAATAAAGTCTGTAACACCCCAAACCCGGCCTAGACGTTACGACCGAATCTGGCATGTCACATAAAAGGGTTGTTTAAAACTGCGCATTTGTTAAAAATTTTGAGTTTAATTATTTATTCGCTGGTAATCCTTTATTTAACATTTTGGAAAACGATTATTAAGGGTTTAGGAAATTCCTGTATTGAACATTTAATAATAATAGGCAGTAATCAAATTAAAAGCTAAACCAAATAAAATACCAAATTTAAAGTAATAGAGGCCTTATTACAAAATAAAATCTCGAATTAAAATAAGTTCAAATTAAAACGAAGTTTACGAAAGCAATCACAATGCATGGCCACCTCGAGTCCGCCCCGGCTCCAAAACCCGCGATCTATGAATTACCTGCAAAAATTTAAGTAGAATGGGTGAGTCAAGAAGACTCAGTGTGCAATCACTCCACACCAACCATGGCTGGGCCCGAGCCCATTCAAATACCAACTGGGCATTAGCCCTACAGTACAGAATAACAGATAGCATATGCAAGATGATGCAAAACCCAAACCCAGCCTAAATTTTCATCCGCTACACACCACCTATACCTGCCAATCACACCAATGGGATTTCTACAATCAACCCTCACCGCTACACACCATTGATGGCAGACATGCGGTAGTTAGCTGTTCATCGTCAGAATTGTGACATAGTCACCAGAACAGATCGTGGCAGAGCCACTACAACAGATCATGGCAGAGCCACCAGAACGCTTCCCCTTTCATCATATCCCAAGCCCATACAACATGTCGTGACATAATAATTCGTGTATGCAGTATGACATGTATGCAAATCATATATCAAATATAACATATGAAAAGGATTACCATCATAATTAGAATAACAAATACAACATAATCAAGCTAATCAACTTCTAAGGGTATAACAGTAATTTACCTTTTAAGGGTATTTTCGTAATTTACCTATCGAGGGTATTTCAGTAATTTCGCGCCTACAGTGGCCTTTTCAAAGGCCTAATGTCGCCTCGAGCGACTCAACTACCATTCCCGGTCGTTACCGGACTATTGGGCCTAAAACCCGATTTCGGTCTATTCGGGCCAACACGCTCGCGTGGCCCACCTAACACAAATCTAGCCACGTATAAAAGATTCACCTAGTCTAGTTCACTATATACTACACCATCATACAATTTTAATCAATTGGGCCCACTTCGACCCATCGTGGCCCACTTTGGCCCATCGTGGCCCAAGCAGCCCTAACCCACAAGAATGCTACTAATGGCCTCAACTATCGCGTCGAAGCCCCACAGTGCACTCGCATGCTCGTGTGACTACTATTGTCATGATCGGCACTTCGGCATTTGCCGCTCTACAGCAAGAGTAGAGAGAGTTACACACCTGATAGGAATCTGGTGCTAATCCGCCCCCACCACCCCACGCCCCAAACGCCCACCAAGGTATATTAACTCACCTCATAGAATGCTCTATATATAGCTAGCTTCTCACCTTCCTTCTTTGTCTCTTTCCGATGTGGGATCCTTCCATCAGCAGAGTTTAAATCCAACTCAAGCTCTTCCCATCCAGACTGCAAAATAAATACTCCCTTGCTTCTCATGAGATTCGAACCCAGGCTCCCTTGCAACATAATCCACGCCGCTAACCATTAGGCCACAAGCTCCTCTTGTGTCTAAAACCATGCGCAACTAAATATAAATCTAATGCCAAATTCTAAAGTCCATTTAAAAAGGAAAACCAAAATGCAAGAGCCAAGACTTGAACCTTGGACCTCCTTCCTTCTTTGTGGTGTCATTCCCTTGCCTCTTATGTGGCGTCACTACACCACACACTCCACTTGTGTAATTTTTTCCACATTTTATTCTTAAAGCCTACCTACTAACTCTCAGGGTTTTTTCCGCCTAAAACCAAAATTTTCATAAAGCCAAAGTTTGATCCCGGGACTTCATAGAAGCCCTCTAACCTTCCAAAATCACTGACCTAATAAGTCCAACTTGCACTAAAGCCGATCTCTTGTTCTCCCAATTTTAAACGCTACTACTCTCAAGGCCCATTGGGCCCAATCCTACTAGGCCCAATTTTGCGATGTTACAAAGTCCTTATGATGTGATGATACCATTGTTAAGTTGATGGACAATTATGTCCATAGTTTAAATTTTTTATTATTAAGGTTTCATTCAAGGCAAAGATGGAATTGAATTATTAACATGTTTTAAATAAAACAAAAGCAAAAATATGGCCATTTTTCACTTATCTTCCACTAAAAAATAGAAAAGAAAAAAAGAAGGTTGGAAGCTTTGTGATTTTCGGCAAGGGTTAAGCTTGATTAAGGTATGATTTTGACTCGGTTTTTGATAATTTCTATGTTTTTGCAATCGTTGCTTTGTCTACTATCAAGCCCATGTCTTAATTTGATGAATTGATGATGTTTGTATGAGATGCCATTGTTGATATGTTGAGTTTTGAGATGAGTTTAGTTGTTAAATGAAATATTTGAGCTTGATGAATTTAGCTAATTAGGGCTAAATTGAGAAAATAGCTATTTAAGGGACTAAATTGCAAATTTGATGGAAAATATGGGCTTGAATGAGATGTATATGCATTCGGCTAAGTATGTGTATGTGTTGATTTTGTGAATTTGACGTTTTGAGGAAAATGGACTAAATTGATAAATTGTGCAAATGTGAGGGTTAATTTGTAAATAGCCCTAAATGTGTGTCCTTGGATTGAATTAAATGAATTAGTGAATAAAACGGTTAATTCTGAATATGTTTAGATCAAGAACCAAGGAAAACGGACTTAGATCGCGGGAAAGCGAAAGTAAACGAGTAGCCGTTTTCATTCTGATAGATCGAATTCGAGGTAAGTCACTATGCAAATAAACGTATTTGTATGAATTTGTAAATGTTCATATGACTAATAATGATAATGAATGTTTATGAGCTGTTGAGCATATGAATTACGAGATAAGGTCGATATAGCGACAATATCCGAGAAGTCCCATTCAAATCTAGGAATAGATAGGATTAACTTTGTCATGACATAGGTATCTGTTCTATTTTATCATGTAAGACCACGTCTGGGACATTAGCGTTGGTTTGAGACTCGTGTAAGACCAAGTCTAGGACATTGGCATTGATATAAGTTTTACATGTAAGACCATGCCCGGGACGTTGGCATCGATTTAATCTTTACGTGTAAGACCTCGTCTGGGACGTAGGCATCGATATGAGCTTTACATGTATGACCATGTCTGGGACATCGACATCGTATTGATTCGTGTAAGACCTTTTTTGGGACAGTGGCATCCATATCTGAGTGCATATAAGACCTCGTTTGGGACATTGGCATTGTACGACTATTTCGAGCTTTCTAAATATCCTACTAGATTCCTAATAGTTCAACGGGCAAATCTGTGATACGAATTACAATTCTGAGCTAAGAACAAATACGTGAATGTACATCCGTTTTAGGTACGTTGATATATATATATGCTTTGTATAAGCATGGAAGGTAAGTATGTATGTGCATTAATGCAAATGAACATTTAAGATATATGTATGTTTGAGATATGAGCAAATGAGATATTTGAGATGTGTGGATTGGTAAGAAATTGCAAACAAAGTGAGCCAAGAGTTCATTTATGTGCTTGAATTGAGAATATGTTAATGAATTCAAATTGTCATACTTACTAAGCTTTTGGAAAGCTTACTCTGTGTGTGTTTTCTCTGTTTTATAGGTCGTCAAAGCTACTGAAGGCTTGGGACCGTCAAGGATCGTCATCACACTACTAAAATCATTTTGGTACACTTTGGAAATGTATAAAGCTAGATATGGCATGTAGAGGCTAGTATTTTGGTATAAGTTGTTATATGAACTTAGCCATGAGATTTGGCTAGAGATGAGTTGAGATTATGCATTATGATCATGATATGTGAAGCATGATTTGGCATGGTTAGTTGATTCATGAAATAGTCAAGTTTTTTAGTTAAGCAAATGAATGTATTATGTTTTTTTATATGATTTGGTTTTGGAAATTGGCATGATGGAAATGGATATTGAATATGTGGTTTGAATGGTTATTTGGTATGTCTTTGGTGGTTTTATGTGCATGAGATATCTTGGTAAAATGTGGCTTGTAGGTATGACACAAATGGATGGCATTTTGGCCTTGAAAATGGCCTATAATGTCACACGGTCGTGGCACACGGGCGTGCCTAATGACTATGGGAACCAAGTTAGGATAGTACACGGCTTTGGCACACGGACGTGCCTACTGCCTAATAACCGTGTGAATTTTGGCAGATTCGACCACGGTCTGAGCACACGGGCGTGCTTAGTGGCCATGGAAAATAAGTCAGTTTCGACCACAGGGAGAACACACGGGGGTGTCTACCAGCCGTGGAGGGCACACGATTTCCTCCCACAGGCGTCTATCCCCTGTATTTTAGAAAAGTTTTTAAATTTTTGAGAAATTCTGTATGTGTTACGTTTTAGTCCCGAACCGGGTTATAAGCATGTTTAAGGTCTCGATGACCTATTTAAGGGGCATTGTGTGTATGGTTGATGAATGAAATGTATAAAATGTCATGAAAGTTTTCAATCTGTCTGGTAACGCCTTTAACCCTAGTCCGGCGATGGATACGGGATAAGGGTGTTACAACCTAGCTATTTTTTTTATTCTGAAAATAGACTTATCATGCTTGATTTGCTAATGTCTTAAAGTTTAAACAATCAATGTGTAATTACCTATGAATTTAATCTAAAACATATCAATGAAAATCACAAATCGATAAGAATTCATTCTAATAGTAAAATGAGAAAATAACTTGAATACAAGACATAATTCAGGCATTTTCTAATAATCATATAAATAACCTCCCCACACTTAAGATATACATTGTCCTCAATGTATGAATATATGTAATGACAGTATAAGTAGAATATCATAAGAGAGGGAGAGAAGTGAAACTGCCCTGAAGTTTGGATGAAGTCCTCAAATTAGTGACTAGCGGAATTGTAGAGAGGGCTAAATGTAGTGCATGATTCTAAGCAAGATATTAAGAAAATAAACACAACTGGTAGAGAAAATTAAAGGATTACTCGATTAAGAACAACCATAATAACTAAAATATAGTTCAAAATATATTAGACAAGTCTTTAAAAGATAATAAGAAACATAAAAGACAAATAAAATAAAATTAAAATCAAAAATAGAAATAAAAATAATAATAGAAATAAGATCAAACAAGAAGACAAAATAAGAAAAGAGAAAAGGGGTTAGGGTTTTTATGGGGTGACACGGTTGTGTGAGGGTCCCTGTTGGGCCACACGGCCGTGTCACACGCTCGTGTGGCTTGTTTTCAACTCATGTTCATTGAGGGACAAAAATAGCCCAGTCTTCACACGGCCTCAGACATGCCCGTGTGTCCAGGCCGTGTGGTTCACACGGCCGAGTCGCATAGCCATGTATATCATCCTTCACTTATCCCACGCCAGTGTGACCTACCACACGCCCGTATGGCTAGGCCGTGTCTCGCACACGACCATGTGCCTTCCCCGTGTAACTCTCTGGCTTGTTTTAAAATTCAAAAAATTTTGTTCCAGGTTTCACACAGCCAAGGACACGCCTGTGTGTCCAGGCCGTGTGGTCCACACGGCCGTGTGGCACGCCCGTGTGGTTTAATTTAAGGCCGTGTCTCTATCAATTTTTGGGAAAATTTAAGCCCTATTTCCATACGGCCAACGACACACCCGTGAGTCTAGGCCGTGTGAGTCAAAAACCTGCATTTAAACATGAAAAGAAGTAAAAATAAACTAATTAGTAGGGTTACTGCTCGGGTTGCCTCCCGAGAAGCGCTTATTTAGAGTCTAAGCTCGACTTACCTCTCATTCGTATGGTCATGGTGGTTCGAGGAGTTGACACTCCTCTCTCTTGCTATCAGTTCTAATATCAAAGTAAGGTTTAAGTCGAGTGCTATTTACCTTAAAGGTGCCTAATTTAGAATGATTTACCTCGACCATACCGTGTGGAAAGACATTCAATACCGTAAAAGGAGTTGTTCCGTTTGCATTGGGCTTGGCATAATCGTACATAGTACGAGGAGCAGGATTTGTGGCAACCACAAGAAGGAGCGGATTATTACCAGCCATCTCCTCGGTAGTATTAGTGTCGTCCTCTTGCTCTTCCTCTATGTATTGTAGACTTCACCTTATCTCTCTTCGGTTTCTGCGAGCGGTACTTTCTATCTCACTGTCAAAAAGTAATGGTCCTGATGGGTTTCTTCTAGTCGTAAACTAAAAATACCTGCCAGAAGCACATAAAAGAAAAGTTAGTTAAAATAAAAACAATAAAAATAAAAATGGCTAAAGTAATAAAAATTAAGCGTTCCTTATATCTTAGTCTTCGGCAACGGCGCCAAAAACTTGATGGGCTCGAAACTAACTAATATTTTGATAAAGGCAAGCGCACCTATCGAACAATAGTATAGCTATGACGAGTCTGGAATATCGTATCCTCAAGGACTAAAATTACTAGTAATAACTATCTTCTTTATTATTTAGCCTAATAATTAATGGGATTTGTTTTTAATCTAAAAATTTAGCTAACTAATTTACTATGAACGTGACAGTGAGTGAAGAAAGTAATCGAATAAACTAATGAATTAAGACAATACCAAAGAAGAATCCACCTAGACTTCACTTATTATTCTGAATCTGAATTAAATGATTTATTCACTTGCCTTGATCCGTAGAAATCGCTAAATTATGTTAATATCTCTTTCGAGACTAAGAACAACTGACTCTAAGTTGATTAATTGAAATCTCTTTCTAATTAAAACCCCTATCATCACATTAACTCGATCTATGGATTCCCTTATTAGATTTGACTCTAATCCGGCAGATTTATGTCATCCTATTTCTAGGGTTGCAATCAACTCCGCTTAATTATGCTAGATCTTCTCTTAAACATGGACTTTTGCTCCACTGAATAAGCACATTGAAATTGAATTAATATCCTGAAAATATTAAAGCAAGGGTTAAGAAACATAATTAAGAACAAGAACAAGTATTTATCATGTAATTCAGATAATTAAATAATAAGATTCATCTAGGTTTCATCCTCACTAGGTATTTAAGGAGTTTAGTTCATAACGTAGGAGGAAAACATCTCAGAATAAAGAAAACAACAAGACATAAAGAACCCAAAAACTTCTAAAGAACTTTATGGAGATCTTCAATCTTGGAGTAGATCTGCTTCCGAGATGATTCCAACGACTTCCTTTGAGTAATTTATTCGTTCTACTCAGTGTGCTCCCTTTAGGTCTTCTTCTAGTATGTATTTATAGGCTTTTGAATGCTCAAAAACCCTAAAAATTGGGTTTTCCCGCATAACAGGGAAGCAAGGTGCAAAATCGACACGAGCTAGCACATGGGCGTGTGGCCAGCCCATGTGGCTCACATGGGTGTGTGCCTAGCCCGTGTGGATCTTGAAAAGTCCGATTTTGGCCTCTTTTTCGCTCATTTTGCTCCCAAATGCTCCGTTAAATATAAAAACATGAATTTAAGGGATTAAGGGCATGAAATTCACTAGTTCTCATCATAAATCATCCAAAAATGTGCCAAGCATGGAATTAAAATATGTTATATATATGGTTTTTCAACACCCCCAAATAAATGGTCAAGTGGAGGCCATAAATAAAAAAATTCTAACCACTTTGAAGAATAAGGTGGATAGTGCCAATGGTGCTTGGTTAGAGGAGCTGCTAGGAATTCTTTGGGCCTTGCGAACCTCACCTCATACAACAACTACGGAGACTACAGCCTTACTTGTCTATGGAGTGGAGACAGTAATTCCTGCTAAAATAGGTATGCAGTTACACATAACAAAACATTTTGTCGAATATTCCAACTAATAAATCGTAATTTGAACATATTTTAATCCCACATTTAGTATACTTTTGGATGATTTAAACCTTGAATTGTGGAATTTGGTGCTCTTAATCTTTTGTTTTCATGTTTTATACTCATGAGAGCACCGAATGATGAAAAGAACAAGAAATGGGCCCAAAACAGAGTAAATGGGCCATATCATGAAATCAACACAGCCTGGCCCAAGACCACACGACCGTGCTTCATTAATGGACTCAAACACGGCCTGGCCATGATTCACATGGGCGTATGCCATAGGCGTGTCCCTGTCGTGAAAAAGAAGTTTCACTCAGATTAGGATACTTAGAGGCAAAGAAACCCATTCCAAAAGCCTATATAAACACCCTAGAGGCCAACCTTCAAGGGAGTTGAGTTGGGCGTCCAGCTAGGCTAAGGAGCCGAGCTAGAGAGGCCAGAATTGTGGGATTTACTCGAAGAAAGCCAGTTGATTCATCTCAAGAAGCCGGAGTTATACTAAAGACGGAGGATCTCTCCTTCAATTCCTTTAGGGGGTTTTAGGGTTTTCTTATATTTTGTTTTATCTTTTCTTTTGAGATGTATTCTTTTATCATTATGAACTAAACCCTCAAATACCTGAGGGGGATGAAACCTAAGACGGATCTTGTTATTGTTTTCTGAACTATATGATAAATACTTGATTTGTTCTTAACTATGTGTTCTTAATTCTTGTTTTGATATTCCAGGATATCGATTCAAGTATTGATGTGCTTAGGCAGTGGAGCAAAAGTCCCTGTTTAAGAGTAGATCTAGCATAGTTAAGCGGAGTTGATCGCAACCCTAGAAATAGGATGACGAAAATCTACTGGATTAGGGTCAAACCTAATATGGGAGTCCATAGATCGAGTTAATGCAATTCTAAGGGTTTTAATTAGAGAGAGATTTCAATTAATCAACCTAGGTTTAGACGTTAGTAGCCTCGAAAGTGGTATTAATATAAATTAGGGAATCCTACGAATCAAGTCAAGTGAATAAATTGTCTGGTTCAGAGTTAAATAACAAGTGAAGTCTAGGTGGATTCTTCCTCAGATATTGTCTTAATCAATTGGTTTTTCCCAAAGTTATTTTCCCCAATTCATTCTCTTTGTCTTAGCATCCTTAGCTTAGTAATTAGTTAATTTTAGATTAGATAACCATTTTTTTAATTCTTAGGCTAAATAATAAAAAGAAAGTTAGTATTACTACTTTTGGTTCCTTTGGGTTCGACAATCCTGTCTTGCCACTAAACTATACTACTGTTCGATAGGTGCGCTTGCCTCAATCGTTGTCATAGTTAGTTTCTAGGCTCGATTATTCTTTTTATAAATTTTTAAGACTCTAACATACACGATCAACTTTTTGGCACCGTTGCAGGGGAACTAAAATATTAAGAACGCTCAATTTTTATTACTTTAGCCATTTTTATTTTTTACAATTTATTTTTATTTTTATTTAACTTTACTGATTTTCCTTCTTTTATTTGTTCTTGATAGGTGACTCTATTTTATGACTAGGAGGAACCCGACAGGACCCTTGATTTACGACAGTGATATTGAAGGTACTATTCTCAAAAATAGTAGAGAAATAAGGCGAAGCTTAAATTACATAGAAGAAGAGCAAGAAGTCGAAATCAATACCACTGAAGATGGCTAAGAATAATCCGCTACCTCTAGAGGCGGCCGAGCATCATGCTCCTCAAACTATGTATGATTATGCTAAACCTAATTTAACAGGAACTGAGTCAAGTATTGTTAGACCTACTATTGTTGCAAATAATTTTGAACTGAAACGTAACACTATACAGATGATACAACAGTTTGTTCAGCTTGATAATTTGCAGGATGAGGATCCTAACACACACTTAGTGAATTTTCTAGAATTCTGTCATACCTTCAAAATAAATGGCGTTTCTGATGATGCCATCTGTCTTCGGTTATTTCCCGTTTCTTTGAGAAATAAAGCCAAACAGTGGTTGCATTCTCTTCCACGAAAGTCAATTACTACATGGGAACAAATGACTGAAAAACTTTTATTAAAATATTGATACGGGCACGCCCCATCATGAGCCGAGCTCGAGCCGAGACCCGATGGTGTTACCTCAATGACCGATTACGAGGGCTCGTGCGAAACAATTTAAAGAGGCAATTGGATTTTTAGTCCAACAAGCTTGGGACGATGCGAAGACTAGCTCACACGATATTTTAACTCCGTGTTGCATGCTCCTACGAGCTCACGTTCCGGAAGAAAATCATATGGCCATTCGGCCTTAGTTAATTAATTAGATGAAATTAATTAAATAAATTCAGTCAAGTTAAATGAGTTTAATTAAGTCATGATCCTTGCATAAATAGTAACTTTAATTTAGATAATTACTTAATTAGTAAGTAGTGGCTAATATGTTTAAAATAGGTCCTAAATTAGTGGTTGGACGCCTACCCCTTTAATTGGCCGAATTTAATATGAACATTAGTCTACCCTCCTTTTAATTTGTTCAATTAAGACATATGTTTTAACTGGTATTTAATTCCTAGACACTAACAGCCGAATTTTCTATTTGTAGATGACTTTTTTGGACATTTGCTTTGCTATGGCCGGCCACCTCCTTTAGAGACAAAGGGGGCTGACTTTTTAATTTTCCAAGGTGCTTTGGAGCCTCCAATGTCCCTTTTTCGTGAACAACAAAGCATGATTAAATGTGCCAAGTGTTGTTGATTTGTCCCCCATTATGTCTCCATGCATGGGGCATGCTTTCCACGTTTTCTAGGCACCTAGGATATGCAAGAACATTCGGTTTCCAAGGGTTGGAATTGGGACTTGAGAAAATTCCTTTTCCACTCCCATAGGCCGAATATTAAAATGCTTTTGCATGGCTCAATGTTTCATGCGTGATGAGGACTTCAAGGACGGCATAGGGGCTTGAAAATGTTGTCTCCTAGGCAAAAGTTGGAGCACGTTTTTTGGACAACATTAAAAGCTTGATAGGCACACTTTTTTGAGCCGTTTGTTCCCTCTCGTGTTCAACAAAAAGGAACCTCAAAGTGCTGCACTTTTGACCGAAATTTTATGCCTTGTTGGAGCCTTGCTTCGTGAATGCAAAGGGGACAAAGCTTGCTTTGCTTGCCCATGTGTGCACATCCTTTTAGGCCGATTTTAACACCTTGTTGGAGCATGCGTGGACAATTTTTCATGGCATTAGTTGCTGGTTGCTTTTCCAAACGAAATTAATGTGCTGTTAGTTGTTTGTTTCTTCTAATGTTGACAAATATTGAAGAGGGAAACGGCTTAATTGCATGCTGGTTAATTGTCCAAGCGTGGGGGTGTTTTGGTGGCTAAAGTGGGACTTTGGTAGGACCTTTGCACGTTTCCCATACCACCAAGTACCAAGGATTGACCGGTCAGCTTTTTCCAAGGGCATTTCTTTTTGCACGCTCCCAAGGCTGAAAATTACTTAGAAAATTAAGCTAAATTTCATGGCTTATCGGTTAATTTTTCAGCACTATAAATATCGAAAATTTGCCTTTTGTAAGGACTTTTTTTTGAATGAATGATATATCAAAACTCTGTCGAAATTGTAAGAGACTTTCTCCAATTTCGTTTTAAGGATTTGTTGGCTTATCTAGTGAGCTAGTGGCGTCAACCTATTCTTTTGATCACCGTCTAAATACCAAGGTTCCTGTCGTATCTTCGATAGTGGGTCGAGGTCTGATATCCATCCAAAAATCAAGCCTTAAAAACCGTATAAGTAATTTGGGTCGATACCCTTCGGTATTGGTTTTTACTTGTTTCTTAAGCCTTAAATCGAAACTTATCTTCCATTTTCGTATCTCTTGTTTACGACTGGGCAACTAAACATACATCTCTATTTCATCTTGAGACCGGGACCGTATCATCTGGTATCAGAGCTGGTTAAACTGAGAATCACGAGCCCCTGATGACTAATCCGAAGCTGTTACGTGAACATTTGAAGTAAGTTTATAAAAAAAATTCAAAAAAAAAATCAAATATAAAAAAATTCGAAGTTCAATATCTCTTCTTCTGCTGTAAACTTCTTCTTTCTCTCTCGACCCAACTTGTCAAACCACCCGAGATTTTTTTTTTCTTCCTTCAGCCTACCTTAATACCCAATACATTACAACCCTTGAAACCCGTTTTGTGATCGACCGCTAAGCCCTAATAGGCCTTGGCGAATCCTAACAATGAAATCACGAGAAAGTATATAGGTAAAAGGCATGAGCATGTGGGCTTATTCGAGGGGAGGTAAAAGTCGAACTAAGGGTGTAAACACGAGTGGAGTGTCATCAAGCTTCTTTCTTTCTGAGTGAATTGTGAGGTTTTATTTGTGAGGAATTAATTCTATTATGATGTCACAAGAGTCCGGGCAAAACGCGGAGGAACAACAAGGAAGACAACTAGTTCGAAATGTTCCCGACTTGCAAATGCAAGCCCACTTACGAGAGTTGGAAAGGTTACTTGAACGGAGACTCAACTCCCTTAAGGATTGTCTGTTTCAAGTTGAAGCACAAAGACCACGAGAAGTGCCTCATGAAGTTACTAGACCACTACATGGACGGCCTAATCAACGGCGTGAGCAACAACGAGAAATTGATGAAGGCATCAATGAGTTTAGTGAAGGTGAAAGCGACCATGAGTCCAACACCAGTGTTGGAAGGAGAGGCCCCCAAAACCGCGGCCAAAGAGATCGGCGGTGAGAAGACGACGATCTCAAAAATATCAAGTTGACCATTCCCCCTTTCCAAGGTAAGTCAGATCCCGAAGCCTATCTGGAATGGGAAAAGAAGATCGAACTTGTGTTCGATTGCCACAATTACTCCGAAAATAAGAAGGTCAAGTTAGCCGCTATAGAATTTTCTGACTATGCCATGATCTGGTGGGATTAGTTGACGATAAGTCGAAGGCACAACGGCGAACGGCCAATCACTACATGGGCCGAAATGAAAGCGGTCATGAGACGTCGATTTATCCCTTCTTACTACCACCGGGAGTTACATCAGAAACTCCAACACCTTTCACAGGGGACGAGAAGTGTTGAAGATTACTATAAAGAAATGGAGATCGCCATGATCCGAGCCGATATCCAAGAAGAACGGGAAGCTACCATGGCTCGATTCTTAGCTGGACTCAACCGGGAGATAGAAAATGTTGTGGAATTGCAACATTATGTCTAGATGGAGGATATGGTCCACATGGCCATCAAAGTAGAAAAACAATTGAAGCAAAAAGGGGCATCCCGCAGCTCTTCCAATCTGAAACCCTCGAAGTGGGGCCAAAGTACAAGCAACGGGTTTCCCATAAACAAACCAAAAGATTCCACTTTTACCCCTAAGACGAACAAGCCTTTGGCCGAAACAAGCAAAGGCAGAAATCCAAAAGGTTCAAATGCTAGATCGAGGGATACGAAAAGATAAAACAATGGGTCAATTTGGACGAGATAAAACGATGTCAACTCTACAAGAACACTTCTTTTGGCCGAGACTACGAAAGGATGTTGAACAAATATGCGAGCGATGTATAGCTTGTAAACGAGCGAAGTCGCAAGTTCAACCTCATGGTCTATACACGCCACTTCCACTTTCAGACACTCTGTGGACCGACGTCTCAATGGACTTTATCCTCGGCTTACCAAGATCCAAAACAGGGAAGGACTCGATCTTTGTTATTGTTGATCGATTTTCTAAAATGTCTCATTTTATTCCTTGTACTAAGATCGATGATCTTGCGCACATTGCAAATTTATTTTTCAGGGAAGTTGTGCGTCTACATGGGATCCCGAGAACGATCGTATCTGATCGAGACGTGAAATTTTTAAGTCATTTCTGGCGGACTCTGTGGGGGAAGCTAGGAACGAAGTTAATGTTCTCGACCACTTGTCATCCTCAGACGGATGGACAAACCGAAATGGTGAACCGAGTCCTATCGACTCTACTTCGAGCATTGGTGCGAAAAAATCTTAAAACATGGGAGGAATGCCTGCCCCATGTCGAGTTTGCTTACAACCGAGCTGTTCATTCTGCGACTAAATTTTCTCCCTTCGAGACAGTTTACGGGTTTAATCCTCTCACTCCTCTTGATCTATTACCATTACCTTCTGATAAGTTTATCCATTCTGATGCTAGGAAGAAGGCAGACTATGTCAAAGAACTGCATAAAAAGGTGCGTGAGAACATCGAGGCAAGAACTGAGCAATATACCCTGCGAGCCAACAAAGGACGACGACAAATTTTGTTTGAACTGGGAGATTGGGTCTGGGTGCATATGCGAAAAGAGCGATTTCCAGCTTGCCGATGAAATAAGTTATCACCGAGAGGAGATGGACCTTTCCAAGACTTCGAGCAAATTAATGAAAACTCATACAAACTCGATTTGCCTGGTGAGTATAATATCAGTGCTAGTTTTAATGTGGCTGATTTAACTCCATTCGATGCAAGTCCTGACTTGAGGACAAGTCATTTTGAAGAGGGGGAAGATGATACGGGCACGCCCCATCATGAGCCGAGCTCGAGCCAAGACCCGATGGTGTTACCTCAAGGACCGATTACAAGGGCTCGTGCGAAACAATTTAAAGAGGCAATTGGATTTTTAGTCCAACAAGCTTGGGACGATGCGAAGACTAGCTCACACGATATTTTAACTCCGCGTTGCATGCTCCTACGAGCTCACGTTCCGGAAGAAAATCATATGGCCATTCGGCCTTAGTTAATTAATTAGATAAATTAATTAAATAAATTCAGTCAAGTTAAATGAGTTTAATTAAGTCATGATCCTTGCATAAATAGTAGCTTTAATTTAGATAATTACTTAATTAGTAAGTAGTGGCTAATATGTTTAAAATAGGTCCTAAATTAGTGGTTGGACGCCTACCCCTTTAATTGGCCGAATTTAATATGAACATTAGTCTACCCTCCTTTTAATTTGTTCAATTAAGACATATGTTTTAACTGGTATTTAATTCCTAGACACTAACAGCCGAATTTTCTATTTGTAGATGACTTTTTTGGACATTTGTTTTGCTAAGGCCGGCCACCTCCTTTAGAGACAAAGGGGGCTAACTTTTTAATTTTCCAAGGTGTTTTGGAGCCTATCCAAACAAGCATGGGACGGCAACAAGAACAAGGGTGGATGATTCGGCCTCCAATGTCCCTTTTTCGTGAACAACAAAGCATGATTAAATGTTCCAAGTGTTGTTGATTTGTCCCCCATTGTGTCTCCATGCATGGGGCATGCTTTCCACGTTTTCTAGGCACCTAGGATATGCAAGAACATTCGGTTTCCAAGGGTTGGAATTGGGACTTGAGAAAATTCCTTTTCCACTCCCATAGGCCGAATATTAAAATGCTTTTGCATGGCTCAATGTTTCATGCGTGATGAGGACTTCAAGGACGGCATAGGGGCTTGAAAATGTTGTCTCCTAGGCAAATGTTAGAGCACGTTTTTTGGACAACATTAAAAGCTTGATAGGCACATTTTTTTGAGCCGTTTGTTCCCTCTCGTGTTCAACAAAAAGGAACCTTAAAGTGCTGCACTTTTGACCGAAATTTTATGCCTTGTTGGAGCCTTGCTTCGTGAATGCAAAGGGGATAAAGCTTGCTTTGCTTGCCCATGTATGCACATCCTTTTAGGCCGATTTTAACACCTTGTTGGAGTATGCGTGGACAATTTTTCATGGCATTAGTTGCTGGTTGCTTTTCCAAACGAAATTAATGTGCTGTTAGTTGTTTGTTTCTTCTAATGTTGACAAGTATTGAAGAGGGAAACGGCTTAATTGCATGCTGGTTAATTGTCCAAGCGTGGGGGATGTTTTGGTGGCTAAAGTGGGACTTTGGTAGGACCTTTGCACGTTTCCCATACCACCAAGTACCAAGGATTGACCGGTCAGCTTTTTCCAAGGGCATTTCTTTTTGCCCGCTCCCAAGGCTGAAAATTACTTAGAAAATTAAGCTAAATTTCATGGCTTATCGGTTAATTTTTCAGCACTATAAATATCGGAAATTTGCCTTTTGTAAGGACTTTTTTTTGAATGAATGATATATCGAAACTCTGTCGAAATTGTAAGAGACTTTCTCCAATTTCGTTTTAAGGATTTTTTGGCTTATCTAGTGAGCTAGTGGCGTCAACCTATTCTTTTGATCACCGTCTAAATACCGAGGTTCCTGTCGTATCTTCGATAGTGGGTCGAGGTCTGATATCCATCCAAAAATCAAGCTTTAAGAACCGTATAAGTAATTTGGGTTGATACCCTTCGGTATTGGTTCTTACTTGTTTCTTAAGCCTTAAATTGAAACTTATCTTCCATTTTCGTATCTCTTGTTTACGACTGGGCAGCTAAACTTACATCTCGATTTCATCTTGAGACCGGGATCGTATCAAATATTTTCCGCCGGCTAAAATGGCCAAATTAAGGAATGATATCTCTTCTTCTGTGCAGATGGATTTAGAAACACTTTACGATGCATGGAAGAGATACAAAGATCTATTGAGAAGGTGCCCACACCATGGATTACCCTTGTGGCTATAGGTCTAAACTTTTTACAACGGTGTGAACCCTTCAACTAGGCAATTAATCGATTCAGCCATCGGCGGAACCTTGAATAACAAAACACCTGAGGCTGCCTACGAATTTATCCAAGAAATGTCACTGAACAACTATCAGTGGCAAGTCACAAGGACAAAGCCAACAAAAGCAGCCGGAGTTTTCAACCTCGACGCAGTCACCATGTTTTCAAACCAGGTAGAGATGTTAAATAAAAACATTGATGGTTTATGTGATTCTTTGCAGGTACATCCAGTTATGCAGTGCAATCTGAATGGAGGTTGGAGGAACAACACAGATTATCCACCTTACAACCCGAGTGCTGAAAACGAGCAAGTTCACTATATGGGTAACAATTTTATACCTCAAAATAACCCTTATAGTAACACTTACAATTCAGGTTGTGGGAACCATTCAAATTTCTCATGGGGTAGTCAAAGAAACCAGAGACAACAATCCTTCCTACAAGAAAAGAAGCCAAACCTTGAAGAAATGCTAACAAATTTTATAGAGGTGTCAGAAACCCGTTTCCAAAATACCGAAACAATATTGAACAATCAGCAAGCATCAATTCAAGGGCTTAAAGATCAAATTGGAAAACTAACTAAGTTAGTTTCTGAAAGGCAACCAAAAAGTTTACCTAGGGAAAATAAGCAGGTGAAAGCAGTTACACTGAGAAGTGGAAAGGAGTTAGTTGAAACAACGAAGAAGATACCACATGGCACGGATAAAGCAATAGATGAGGAAGTTAAAGATGTAACACCAGTACGGAAGAATGTAAACCACCAATCCCATACCCGGAAAAGTTAAAGAAAGACCGATTAGATGTACAATACGATAAATTTCTTGAACTTTTTAAACAGTTACATATTAACTTACCTTTTGTTGAAGCTATTTCACAGATGCCGACGTACGCAAAATTCCTAAAGGAACTTCTAACAAATAAAAGGATGTTTGAAGAAATATCAACAGTGGAACTCAATGAAGAATGTTCAGCCATCCTCCAAAACAAGCTACCAACCAAATTAAAAGATCCAGAAAGTTTCACTATTCCCTGTTTAATTGGTAGTTTAAATATTAAGAAAGCACTAGCTGATCTAGGTGCCAGTATTAATTTAATACCTTATAAAATGTTTAAGCAACTTGGTCTTAGAGAACCAAAACCCACTAGGATGAGTATTCAATTAGCTGACAGATCTATTAAATATCCTAGGAGAGTTATTAAAGATATTCTGGTAAAAGTTGATAAATTTATATTCCCTATTGATTTTGTTGTGCTTGACATGGATGAAGACATTGAGGTACCTTTAATTTTGGGGCGCCCTTTTTTGGCTACTGCTAGAGCTGTTATTGATGTAGGAGATGGTAAACTCACGTTAAGGGTATTCGACGAGGAAATTATTTTCCAAATTTACGATGCTATGTGGTACTCTAGAGAACAAGACGATTCCTGTTATTTTATTGATGCCATTGATCATCTTATTCAAGATTCTTTGCAGGAAATCATACATAACGACACAATCGAACTGTGTTTCACTCAAGGTGAGAGGAAAGATGATGATACAGATGAGTTGAATTCTAATACATCTACCTCTAGACAAAAGAAAGAAGAGGGCATTGAAATCAACGACGAACTAAAACAAAAACCCTCTATTGACGAGCCACCAAAATTGGAATTAAAACAGTTGTCAAAACACTTAGAATATGTATTCCTCGGGGATAATTCCATGCTAAGTAATTATCTCTTCAGAATTGGAACCCAAAGAGAAATACGAGTTGCTAAAGGTACTAAGGGAACATAAAAGAGCCATAGCTTGGAAAATTTCTGACATTAAATGAAGAAGTCCATCATTTTGCACCCATAAAATTTTAATGGAAGATGAGTATAAACCATGTGTGCAACCTCAAAGATGATTGAATCCCAAAGTGAAAGAAGTTGTCAAAGCTGAGGTAATTAAACTCATAGATGCCAGAATAATTTATCCTATTTCTGACAATTCTTGGGTAGGCCCTGTGCAGGTCGTTCCAAAGAAAGGAGGCATGACTGTTGTAGCCAATGAAAAGAATAAATTAATTCCTACAAGAACAGTCACAGGTTGGAGAGTTTATATTGACTATAAAAAGTTGAACGACGCCACCAGAAAAGATTACTTCCCTTTGCCCTTTATTGATCAAATGTTGGAAAGATTATCTGGGCATATGTATTACTGCTTCCTGGACGGACTCTCCGGCTACTTCCAAATCCCAATAGCCCCTGAAGATCAAGAAAAGACAACATTCACATGTCTATACGGTACGTTTGCTTATCGTAGAATGCCTTTTGAGTTATGTAATGCTCCTGCTACTTTTCAGTGCTGCACGCTGGCTATCTTTGATGAACTTGTGAAAGCATTATGGAGATATTTATGGATGATTTTTCGGTATTTGGTAATTCTTTTCATCTTTGCCTTAAAAATCTAAAATGAGTTTTGATGAGATGTGAGGAAACGAACCTTGTTTTAAATTGGGAAAAGTGTCACTTTATGGTTCGAGAGGGGATTGTGTTAGGACATAAAATTTCTAGTAAAGGGATTGAGGTAGACAAAGCAAAAGTTGAAACCATAGAAAAATTGCCTCCTCCTAGTTCAGTTAAGGCTATTAGAAGCTTTTTAGGACATGCTGGATTTTATAGAAGATTTATTAAGGATTTTTCTAAAATAGCTAAGCCTTTAACGAAACTACTAGAAAAAGATGTACCTTCCAATTTTGATCAAGAATGTTTAGATGCATTTAACACCTCAAAGATAAATTAATAAATGCTTCAATTATAATTGCACCTGCTTGGAATTTACTCTTTGAACTAATGTGTGATACGAGCGATTTTGCAATAGGTGCAGTTTTGGGACAGCGAAGGGACAAGCATTTTCAGTCGATCTATTATGCTAGCAAGACATTAACTGCTGCACAAGAAAATTACACCACCACGGAAAAAGAATTTCTAGCTGTGGTTTTTGCATTTGATAAATTTAGACAGTATTTGATATTATCTAAAGTTGTTGTTTACACTGACCATTCAGCTTTTCGTTATCTCTTAACAAAAACCATGCAAAACCTTGACTCATAAGATGGATTTTACTCTTGTAGGAATTTGATCTAGAAATTTAGGATAAGAAAGGAGCTGAAAATCTTGCAGCAGATCATCTATCTAGACTTGAAAATCCACATATCAAAGAACTAGATGAGAGGGAGATAAATGACTCATTTCCTGCAGAACAATTATTTGCTATTTCTAACTTCGAGGTCCCTGGTTTGCAGACATTACAAATTACCAAGCTACTAACATCCTACCAAAAGGTTAACACATCATCAAAAGAAGAGATTCTTTGCTGATGTGAAAAACTATTTTTGGGAGGATCCTTTTCTTTTTCATATATGTGCAGATTAAGTAATTCGAAGATGTGTTACAAAAGCAAAAGCAAGCAAAATCTTAGAACACTGCCATCCAGGTCCTTCAGGAGGACATTACAGTGGGATAAGGACAGCACACAAAATACTCGAATCAGGTGTTTTTTGGCCTACCTTGTTCAAATACGCTAACAGGTATATTGCTTCATGTGATAGATGTCAGAGAACAGGTAATATCTCTAAACGCAATGAAATGCCTCAAATGTACATACTATCATGCGAAATTTTTGACCTATGAGGTATTGATTTTATGGGCCCATTCCCTAGTTCATTTGGGAACAAATATATTTTAGTAGCAGTAGACTACATGTCAAAATGGGTAGAAGCTCAAGCTTTACCTACTAATGATGCCAGAATGTTAGTAAGATTTCTTAAGAAACTCTTTTCTCGATTTGACACACCCAGAGCAATTATAAGCTATAGGGGTACTCATTTTTGTAATACTCAATTTGACAAAGTCTTAAAAAAATATGGAGTACACCATAAAACAGCTACCCCTTATCACCCTCAAACCAGTGGACAAGTAGAAGTAGCAAATCGAGAGCTCAAGCGTATTCTAGAGAAGACAGTTGAATCAAACAGAAAGGATTGGGCATTAAAAGTAAACGATGCTTTGTGAGCTTATAGAACAATGTTTAAAATGCCCATAGGAACATCTCCATACAGACTTGTCTACGAAAAAGTTGTCACCTACCATTTGAATTAGAACATAAAGCTTTTTGGGCTATAAAATTTCTAAACTACGATCTTAAAATTGCAAGTGAGAAGAAGATGATGTAGTTGAACGAGCAAGATGAATGGCGAGCTAAAGCCCATGAGAATTCATGACTATACAAAGAGGCAACAAAGCGACGCCATGATGCTCGTTTAAAACAACCAAAGCAATTCAAAGTAGGAGATCTAGTTCTGTTATATAATTCAAGGCTCAAATTATTCCCTGGGAAGTTGAAATTAAAATGGTCAGGTCCTTTCGTAATCAAAATTATCTTTCCCTATGGCACAATCGAGGTAACTCATCCAAATTACGGCACGTTCAAGGTAAACGGGCAACGACTAAAACTTTATAATGGTGAAGATTTTAGGGATATAAGAGAGGAGCTTCAGCTCTGTGAACCTTCATTTAGAACAGAAAACAGCGAAAGTCTAGCTTAAGACTATAAACGAGCGCTTCTCGGGAGGCAACCCGAGTACTAACCCCATTAAATTTATTTTTATTTTTATTTTTATCTTTCCTTTTTAGCATCCAACTATAAACTAACAAAAAGTGTAGGTTTCTCCACCCACACGGCCTCACACACAGTCGTGCCCGTGGCCGTGTGGATACCACGAACAGGTACATGGGCGTGAAAAAGATGGTGCATAAACAGGGCAAAACTTTTCCCCAAAGCCACGGGCTACAACTAAACGACACGACCGTGCGACGCGACCGTGGTCGAAACTGACTAATGGACACGGACGTGTGACACGCTCGTGCATCCAAACCGTGGGCGATCCTGAGTAAAAGACACGGGCATTAAACACGCCCTTGCTCTAAGGTCGTGCACAACACTGACTTGCAAAACATGGGCGTGGGACCATTGACACGGGCGTGGGAGAAATGAACAATACCAGGCACGCCCGGGTGATACAGGCGTGGAACACAACATAAACGCGCCTGAAATAAAATTTTTCGAAAAACACGGGCTGAACAAAGGGAACACAGGCGTAGCCCCTGACCGTGTCTCCCACCCCTATTTAAAGAAACCCACGCCCGTCGTCCCCAAATTTTTCCTTACCCCAAAACCCTAGCCGTTTCTCTCTAAAACCACCCCCCATTCGGGCCACCAGCAAAATCCCCTCCTCCCTTGACTTCCCTTATCCCTTATTTCTGTCTCTCTTTCACATACACATTTAAAACCAATCCACGACCGTGCTGACGGAACACATACCCATTCAAAACCGCAACACAGCTGTGTTCACCCATCTATTTGCAGCACACGCCCGTGCACCACAGCTCAACGCCTGTGCACCTCGATAAAACTCCACCGGTCACCTCTCATTTTTACATTCTCCTCCATTAGACTATTTTATCACTAGACTTTTATTTAGTCTCTAGTTAGTTTATTATTATTGTTTAATATTAGTTATATTCCCTATTAGATAGATTTATTCATTTAGTCATTGTTTAAGTAATAACGATTAGGATTTATGCAAAATATTAGTTTTCTCTTGTGATTTTTGTCATTGTTATATTTTTGATATGGTTGAATTCTCAAAAGTGATACAATATGTCTTGGTGGGAAATGTACTTGAATCATTGATTATCGATTATATTTAGGACCATAATGTCATCATACCGAGGCAAGAAAACCGCAATCCCTACTTCCAAAAAACGAAAGGGACCCGGTTTGTCATCAGCCAGTGCAACCGCCGAAGTACAACATCCATTTTTACAATTTCCCCCAGGATCTCAGGAGGACCTTTATAAGATACTTCGCACGCGGCCCCTTGGTACAGGGAGGTGCTTTGATTGGGCCGCTTTGGAGCAGGTCCAACTAGTCGACGACGTACGGGCTCTCCTTACTACCGATTCATGGGACCAATTCTTCAATATCATTGAGCCCACATATCTAGAGCTCACTTTGGAGCTATGTTCCACTTTCCACTTTCAGATGGTGATGATGCGCCACGATGACCCCGGCACGATCCAATTCTGTTTAGGAGGCATTGTATGAGAAATGAATGTACCACAATTCGGGGCCACATTGGGACTCTATACCGACAAATTTATAGAGGATAATGATCTCGAGACGCTCCATCACCATATCCACAACACTCCCATGAGATACTGGTATAATATAGCACCCCACAATGCCTCCTGTGACCCCAGTAGCTTCAAGGCGACGGCTCTCACCCTATCCCTAAGGTATGTACACGCTATTTTAGCCCATACACTGATAGGTAGACGAGAGAGCACCGCTGTTGTCAATACTCACAACGCCTACTTCCTATGGTGCATGGCAAATGGGCACGTTTTTGACCTCGCCTATTTTATAGCTCGTGCCATTCAACATCAAACGGAGCAACATAGGAGGGGGGTCATATCTATGGGTCTATACATCACACGCTTGGCTAGATATTTTGGGCTCCTCAGCATCGCCGCCCAGATCTCCTCCCTCACACTGATAGGTCATATGTCCCCACAGGGCATCCAGATGATGCTACACATAAGAATGATACAACGTCGACGTGGGACCGATCCCTCCCAATATCGGCTAGCACCTACCACCGAAGAGGAAGATCCTGAGGACATTACTGACGATGTCCCACACCCACATAAGGAACCACAACCGAGTCATCGACCAGCTCATGTGGCGGCTTCACTTTATGACATCTCTGCACGTCTCACTCAGTTCGAGCATTACTGTACTCAACAATTCAATGACACCGCTCGACGACTTGATGGCATTGAGGCGACCCTTTAGTAGATTTGTCATCACTTTCACATATCGCCGCCTCCACCACCTCGTGACCCAGCCGATGACGAGGACCTTTGAGTCCTTTAAATTTATTTTTCATATTTCAATTTTAGTTTATGTTTAGCTTATTTTCATTGTTAATTAAAACTTTTTATCTTTCTTGTTTAAAACTCCTATTAGTACAGTTTTATTTCTTTTATCACTGGCTGTCTAATTCTCGAGTATCTCTAATAACACTCAGTAAATAAATACTCCCTGAACATCTAACTGATAACTTCGCAGTTTAAAAAGGTTCAATTTGCCACTCCAAGAATGAACACAGCACCGGAGTATTCACCAACACATTCGCCCATGCCTACATCATCATCACTAGACATCCTCCAAGGATATCATCCAAAATTTAGGAAGTTTCACTTCTCATTACCTTTTGATTTTTCGTACTATATTGTTATTATCTATCTTTGTACATTGAGCGCAATGTACATCTTAAGTGGGGGTGAATATTTATTTCGAAAAAGTGCCTAACTTTTTGCATTATTCTCAAATCCCTGAATTATGCCATGAATGATATCTTGTCTTTAAGTAACTTTCTCATATTACTAATTAGAATGAAATTTCCTGTGATTTATGATTTTTATTGATATGCTTCAAATTAAGTCATTGATAATTGTGAAGTGATGATTTAAACTTTAGGAGACTAGAGAATCAAGCATGATGAGTCTATTTTCAAAAATTAATATTTGGTTAGGTTGTCTACCTGAATCTAATTATTACCTTGAAGTTTAAAATTTATAGAGTTGATATCAAAAACCCATAATTTTTGTGAGATCTTGAGCCTTTTAGAGCATACATTCTTTTGTGCTCACCTTGTGATTATGAATGTGTCAACATTGAGCTGTTATTCTAGAACTTGCTTCGATTATACATATCGAGACCACATTAATTAATTCGATATACTGAGATGATAAAGGCACTTAGGATTTAACCCACTCACTCCACTAAAAAGCCTACCCTAACAATTAACCCTTAGTGAACCCCTTTGATCCTAACAACCCTTTTTATTGACTCACCTACTAATATTAACCCAAAACCCATCTTGTATTTGTTATCACCATTCCTCTTGACCACCCTCATATCGATATTTGATTTGATCAGTTTTCTAACTATGATCTTTAGCTCAGTAGTTAAATTCATCCTTTGTGTTGATTTGTTCTTAAAAAAATCAAAGTATATTTATTAGTTTTAATTAAGTGAGCTTACATGTTTAAATTCCACATCTTGAAGAATAAGCTCGTATTATTAGCATTACAAGTTTTTAGTTGATGTAATTATTTAGGATCAATTTATTTTTCTAGTTAGGTAAATTGTCAATTCAATCTCGATTTTAACCCTCTAATTTAGCCTTTATCCACACCTTTAACCCAAGCCCCATTTCAACCTTTTTTAAAGACCTTTTGATTTGTGTATCATCTTAATTTACAGTGGTCGAGATTTGATTTTCAGGCAAGCCTATGGGACTAACTTTTCATGTTCAAATTTTGAATGCTTAATTTTGAACCTTAAACACTTTGAGTGATTTGAATGAATCTCTTGTAAGGATGTCAACTCTTGTCGATTTTGAATTAAAGGTGATTATTTAAGTAAGGGGAAAGCACCTATGTTTTTATGCTACAAAAACTATGACTTTGATTGTTTGAATCTTTAGGATCCTTCTATTTAAATTATCAATGTATGAATTATCTTTGAATTATGATGGAACATTGTTGATGAATATTATGAATCAAGGAAGTTCATTTTAATTGTGCGTTGAGAATTTTGCTTGAGGACAAGCAAATGCTTAAGTGTGGGGGTATTTGATAAACCGTAATTTGAACATATTTTAATCCCACATTTAGCATACTTTTGGATGATTTAAACCTTAAATTATGGAATTTGGTGCTCTTAATCCTTTATTTTCATGTTTTATACTCAGGAGAGCACCGGATGATGAAAAGAACGAGAAATGGACCCAAAACAGAGTAAATGGGCCATATCACGAAATCGACACGGCCTGGGCCCAAGACCACACGGTCGTGCTTCATTAATGGACTCAAACACATCTTGGCCATGATTCACACGGGCGTGTGCCATGGGCGTGTCCCTGTCGTGACAAAGAAGAGTTTTACTCAGATTAGGCTACTTAGAGGCAAAGAAAGCCATTCCAAATGCCTATATAAACACCCCAGAGGCCAACCTTCAAGGGAGCCGAGTTGGGCGTCCAGCTAGGCCAAGGAGCCGAGCTAGAGAGGCCAGAATTGTGGGATTCACTCGAAGAAAGCCAGTTGATTCATCTCAAGAAGCCAGAGTTATACTAAAGACGGAGGATCTTTCCTTCAATTCCTTCGGGGGTTTTAGGGTTTTCTTATGTTTTGCTTTATCTTTTCTTTTGAGATGTATTCTTTTATCATTAAGAACTAAACCCTCAAATACCTGAGGAGGATGAAACCTAAAACGGATCTTGTTATTGTTTTTTAAACTATATGATAAATACTTGATTTGTTCTTAACTATGTGTTCTTAATTCTTATTTTGATATCCCAGGATATCGATTCAAGTATTGATGTGCTTAGGCAGTGGAGCAAAAGTCCCTGTTTAAGAGTAGATCTAGCATAGTTAAGTGGAGTTGATCGCAGCCTTAGAAATAGGATGACGAAAATCTGCCGGATTAGGGTCAAACCTAATATGGGAGTCCATAGATCGAGTTAATGCAATTCTAGGGGCTTTAATTAGAAAGAGATTTCAATTAATCAACCTAGTGTTAGACGTTAGTAGCCTCGAAAGAGGTATTAATATAAATTAGGCAATCCTATGGATCAAGTCAAGTGAATAAATCGTCTGGTTCAGAGTTAGATAACAAGTGAAGTCTAGGTGGATTCTTCCTCGAGTATTGTCTTAATCAATTGGTTTTTCCCAAAGTTATTTTCCCCAATTCATTCTCTTTGTCTTAGCATCCTTAGCTTAGTAATTAGTTAATTTTAGATTAGATAACCATTCCTTTAATTCTTAGGCTAAATAATAAAAAGAAAGTTAGTATTAGTACTTTTGGTTCCTTTAGGTTCGACAATCCGGTCTTGCCACTAAACTATACTACTGTTCGATAGGTGCGCTTGCCTCAATCGTTGTCATTGTTAGTTTCTAGGCTCGATCATTCTTTTTATAAATTTTTAAGACTCTGACATACACGATCACCAACCAAGAAGCCATGAGACTTAGCATGGATCTTATCGATGAAATTAGAGAAATGACAGAAGTTAGAAATGTCGTACGAGCTTAATAGGTGGCTCACTATTATAATTCTAAGGTTAAGAACAAACAATTTCAGGTGGGTGATCTTATTTTGTGGAACACTGAAGCAAGTCTTCTCGTGTCGCAACAGGGAAAGATGACTCTAAACTAGGAAGGACCCTACAAGGTAATTGAGAAGATAGGTTATAGAGCCTGTAAATTAGTAAAAATGCAGGGTTTTATTTTTTCATGAAGATGGAATGTCCGCCATTAAAGAAGTATTATGTATGAATGATTTCTTTTCTTTAATAAAGAAATATATTTGCAAATATTTATGCCTAATTTTATTTGAGTTAGTAGATTTAATATCACAACTCCTAAACAGCACACTAACTTACGTTCACAGCTAATTTTATAAAGGTTAGCTAATTTAAGATCGCAACCTTAGTTTGTTTAAGTTTACGGATTTAAGATCGCAACTCCTAAACAGCTCTCTAACCTACATTCACAACTTATTTTATGAAGGTTAGCAGATCTAATATCGCAATCTAAGTTTATTTGAGTTAGTTGATTTAAGATCGCAACTCCTAAATAGCTCACTAACCTACGTTCACGGTTGATTTAAGATCGCAACATAAGTTTATTTGAGTTTGCTGATTTTGTAACAGCCCAATTCCAGTGACGTCGGAACAGTGGTTTCGTAACCACAAATCTGAGCCGAAAAGATAAAATATTTTAATATTGTGAAAAGATTAGTAATGTGATAGAAAAGTTGCATGAGAACTTTGATAAGAGAATTTTATCAATTATGTGATTAATTGTAGAAAGGACTAAATTGCATAAAATGTTAAATTTGAATTTTAGTAGTTATATGGGTTAAATAGCTATGGAATTCAAAACTTTAGGTCCTTATTTGCTAATTAGACCATTGAAAAAAAATATGTAGATATTTTTTGTGAGTCATCTATGGAAAAATTAGAAAAGGCTAAGGACTAAATTGGAAAAAGGGGAAAAATTAAAAGATGATAATTAAATTAAAATGAAATAACATCATTTTATATCATCTTCAACCCCAAAAATACATGGAAACCCTAGGAGAGAGAGAAGAAACTAATTAAGCTTGAAAAGGTATGAATTCATGTCCCGCTTTTAGTAATTTTGTATTTTTGAGATCGGGGAAGCTTAAATTACCTATTTGGGGGATTAATTTGAATAGATATCAAAGCATAGAAAATTTTCCATGGATGAATATGCTGAAATTTAAAATTTTATGGTAGAAAATGAAAGGTTGTTGATAGATAAATAACTTTTACTAAGTGAATTTATATGAAACATGATTTAGGGACTAAATTGAAAACAAATGGTGAAAACCCATGATAAAATTCTAATTTTTATGGAATTCATAGGCTGCTATTATAGTATATGAAATTTGGCTAGGCTAGAAAAGGATTAAATTGCATGAATTTCATTTTCCGAGCTTAGGGACGAAATTTAAATTTATGAAAAGTATGGGGGCAAAATGGTAATTTTTCCTAGGGTGTAAATTGAATTCAATGGAATATGAAATGTGTTAAATTAATGATTAAATTCAATTATATAGATCCAGAAAGATCGAACAAAGAGTTAGATCATAGAAAGGAAAAGATTTCGGATTAGTAGATTTCAGTTACAAACATATATCGAGGTAAGTTCGTATAACTTAAATAAGCATAGAAATGTGTTGTTTTGAATGTTATATTACATTGAATATGTTATAAGAGATTGTATGTATGAAATGTATGAAAATTGCAATGGAAGAAATGGTATATGTTGGAAATTTATTGAAAAGGGTTAAATTCCGTGTGAATGTTGAATTCCAATGGATAAAGGTGATTCCCCTGATAAAACTGCATGTGTTGCAGAATGGATTTAGCACGAATGGGTAATCCGAAATGAGCCTCTCGAGTATATGTTTCAATTAGGATTTAGCCTGGACTGGTAATCCTAATTGACTGGATTTAGCCTGGACTGGTAATCCAGAATAAACTCTATAGAGAACTCTTTGTCATTAGAAGGATCTAGCCTGGACTGGTAATCCAGAATAAACTCTATAGAGAATTCTTTGTCATTAAAAGGATTTGGCCTGGACTGGTAATCCTGACAAAGCTCATAGAGTGTATTTTACAGACAGAATTTAGCCTGGACTGGTAATTCTACTGTATGTTATGTGGCTCGAGAGTGTACCTTAATAGGTACTACTGGATATGAATTGACTGATAATGGAATTGTACACTTTGAATGTACTATTGAAAATATCCATCGAAAAATTCAATAGTTCAACAGATAAAATAATTAATGAAACATGAGGAATATGAAATGAAAAGAGGAAAACTTGATAGAATATGGCATGATGAGCTCATCAGTGCATTATGGTATATTTGTGATTAACATGTTTGATTGGATGCATGTGGTTAGGTAAAATGCCAAATTGAATGGAAAGTATGCTTATGAATGGTTTAAATGTTAAAGATGATTGGTAAGTTAAATTCTGGTTATACGATCTTGCTAAGCATATAATGCTTACTAAGTTTATTTTTCCTATTTTATAATGCTCAAAGCTCGTGAAGGTTGGAGAATGGTCGGAGCAATCATCACACTATCCTCCCGTTATTTTGGTATAAATGAAAATCTTGTTTTGGTATAATGGCATGTCTAAGCAAATTTGACCAAATTATGGTTTGTATATGTTGAACTTAATCTAGCCATTGGAATGGCTAGAGAAACTTGTTTCGATGTTAAAGATGGATATGAAATAACACATGTTCATGTATGTATATAAGTATGAAATTGTAATGAGCAATTCAAGTTACATTAGAGGTAAGTAAAGTAAAAAAATTTGGATGAAAGTAAGTAATTTTATACAATAACAAATGGTATAGTGGCTCTGTATTGATGCTTGAATTGGTTGGAAAATAATTGTAAGTGATGGTGCAGGAAAATGGCATAGTTTGGATGAGAAATAAGGCTAGGAAATGGTCTTATTTCATCCACACAGGTAGACACACGGGCGTGTGTTTAGACCGTGTGTGACACACAGCCTGGTACATGGGCATGTGGTCTGGCAGTGTGCCCCCTATATTTCAAATTTGCAAAACAGAATGCTCAGAATTAAGCACACGGACGTGTGTCTCAACAGTGTGGATGACACGACCTTGAACACGGACGTGTGATACGACCGTGTGAAAACTGCACCTAATTTGTAAAAATTAAATTAATCACACGGCCTAGCACACGGGCGTGTGACTTGACCGTGTGACTTCAGTTTCTTAATGCCTTATAAGTTAGAGAGTTATACAGGTTAAAAACACAAGCGTGTATAACCACACAGCCTAATCACACAGGTGTGGCCCTAGACCATACGGGCGTGTGGATACTGTTCATAAGAGAAATTTTGATATTTTGTAAAAAAAATTTAGTGATCTCGATTTAGTCCCAATTTGATTCTAATGTTCATATTGGGTCTCGAGAGTCCATTTAAGGGACGTTATGCATAATCTCGGAATATAAATAGTAAATATCTCGAATTATTTGAAATTGTTCTGTAAACTTCGGTAATGCTCCGTAACCCTATTTCGACTACAGATACAGGTCAGGGGTGTTACAGATTTAATATCACAACTCTTAAACGGCTCGCTTACCTACATTCACAGCTGATTTTATAAAGGTTAGGTGACTTAATATCGCAACCTAAGTTTATATAAGTTAGCTGATTTAAGATCGCAAGTCCTAAACAGCTTGCTGGCCTATATTCACAGTTGATTTTATAAAGGTTAGCTGATTTAAGATCGCAACCTAAGTTAATTTGAGTTAGCTTATTTAAGATCGTAACTTTTAAACAGCTCGCTGGCCTACGTTCACAATTGATTTTATAAATGTTAGTTGATTTAAGATTGCAACCTAGGTTTATTTGAGTTAATTAATTTAAGATTGCAACTCTTAAACAGCTTGCTGGCTTACATTCACAGCTGATTTTATAAAGGTTAGTTGATTTAAGATCGCAACTCCTATACAGCTTGCTGGCTTACGTTCATAGCTGATTTTATAAAGGTTAGCAGATTTAAGATCGCAACCTAAGTTTATTTGAGTTAACTGATTTAATATCGTAACTCCTAAGTAGTTCACTGACATACATTCACATTGTTAATATTCAATGATTTTAGATTACAACCCCAAGTTTAATGGGTTCAAAGTTATGGATGATTTTCTTAAAGTTAATCATTTTAATAACCTTCATTACTTAGCGCATTTATGTTAGCAATATGGCTATGTATGGATCAAAATAAGTTAGCAACTAAATACATCACAATATCAGTGAGAATCAAACTGAAATTTTCATTTCCAATTCAAAAGTAACAAGTAAAGTACAATAAAGACAACCAAATCATGAATTACTATTTGTGCCTAAAAGATAAACTAACACTTCATCTTCCTTTTCACTATGCCCTTCACGTCCATTGCCTTGAACTTCATCCACATGAGCAACACTGGTGTCAATGGGATGTTCAGGAGCAAAGTTTGTCTTAGCAGGATCTTTAGGGAGGTAAAAACTAGTTGAGCTTTTCCATTTTACTGCAAATTCCTCCTAGGATGTTACAGAGGGAAAATAGACATTGAAATCTAGTCGAACACTGGTTAGCTTGTTAAGAGCATCGAAATTTACTCTTCACATATCAAAAAGGCCACCACCTACTTGAGCATGTAACAAGAAGTTAGCCTTTAAATCAAGAAAGTATTCCTGTAAGCTTTGCATAGTTTCTCTTTTGTGCTTCTTTAAAGTCTTTTCATGGCCCTTCGTTAAATTAGCCATTGTAACCTTGTGTTCTTCATCCATTTTCTATAAGCTAGCTTCCAACACTATTTTATCAACTCGCTCACCTGCGATCTCCCCATGTAACTTCTCAACGTGTTTTTTAACAATGAGAAGACATTCTTCTAGCCTTCTATTTTCTTCCAACAATCTCCTATTCTCTTCAGCTAAGTTAGCATAATGTTCGCATGCCTGCGCCAGTGCTTCCATAGTGGACTAATAAATATTTTCATTTTCCCTCCTCCTAATTTCTACTTATTGACCCTTCAACAAGTCCCAGGTTAGCCATACAAGCTTCATTCAACATCACTTGTAAAGAGACTACTAACTCTTGCAGTGAAGGTTTCCTTGTGTCACTAGAAGATTCAACTGGGCAAAAAAGCCCTTTTGTTTCTTCAAACAAGATATTATTCCATTGTTTCATCACTTCATCAGGGCTGAAGGGAAACTTATTCACGTTGAGTTGTTTGCGCCAAGGGAACAAGGTCCCTGTTTCATCACTAGGAGTATTAAACTTCAGAGAACCACCGGGAGGGGCCATGACCAATAATGACTCCAAAGGTACCGTCATCGACTGGTCTTGGCAGTGATGGGTAGTTAATAGGAGAGGTCGTAGGAGATGAACTTATAACAAGAGCTATGGAAACATGAACAACATTACCAGAAATTTCAATGCGATTTCTTCTTCTCTTCCGACAAAGCTCCCTTTTGAGCTACCCTCATCTTTGCTACTCAGAACAATGTTAGTAGCTCAAGTAGCAGTTCTTTGTTTCTTTTTATTGCTCACGTTACCATCCCCAGTAGTGGTACTAGAAGGACCTCTTCGCATATTTTGCATATAGCCTTGCACATCCATGTATTCGTCAATCTCTCTAGATAAGATGGTAAAGTCTTCAAAACTTTCTTCAACTCTGTGAACTGTGCCTGTACCACCAACAATTCTTATATCAACACCAACAAATAACATAAGGGGGTTTACACCACTTCCTACACTCGTTGAAGGTTGCGAAGACCAGGAGCAAGGCTTTTATTTACAAAAACTATAAAAGAAATTTCTGGGCTCATCTTTCTGCCCAAACAGTATCAATGCTAACTCATCGGTGGCTCTAACAGGCTATGCGAACTATGCAGGAAGAAACCCAACAGTGTCTACTCTATTATCTGCATCGATTTGCCTCTATCCATTAGGGCTTAAATTTAAAAGACAATACTAAAACACATTTCTCATGGTCAACATTTTTTCTAAATCTAACACGCCGCCCAGGCAGAGCCTGTAATATTGTGCCCAACCTACTTTTGTTATAATGTCTTGTCTTCTTGAGCACATGTCCTTATTAGGAAGTGACCATTGTGTTGGGAAATCAAAACCACCATTAAGCTTATACTTCACCCATATGTATTTGTAGCGATTAAGGTGAAGATTAGAACACCTATTCATAATAATAAACTTCACGTCTTCGCAAGGTGTGAAATAAAATAAGCCTATCAAACCCTCTCAATTATAGGCTTTTAGTTTATATAACCTTTGAAAGACGACGATTAATGACATTTCATCACACCAATCACATTCAATGAAGTATGGTATGACCAAGCACCAAGAGAAGCCAGACAGTTGGTCGAAAGCTATATTGTAGTCCTCCAGAAGATGACAGAAGAAAGGATGGAGGGGTAAATGAAACCTCGCTTCTAGCACATGTAGAGGGAGTAAAAACCTACCATTACTGGTGCCGCTCAGGTGATGTGGACCATCAGAAATTGAAAAACCGTAAGCAGAATTTAGAACTTGAATTCCTCGAACAGCTAGGATCTGGTTCATTTCTTCTATCTTTGTTGTACAAAGGTAAGCCTTAGCTTCCACAAGCTTCATGGTGTCGTGAGGAATTACCTGAAATTATACGGCTACTACCTCGAATTTTAGCCATAGTTTACTGGTGAAACTAGAAAGATAAATTGAAAATAAAATGGGAGCTTTATGGGAACTTTAGAGAGGTTACCTCTCAAACTATCTTTCTCGGCAGTGGTTCATCTTGAAAATTTTGAATTCAATTAATGTGACTTTTAGGGCGCTGTTCATCCCCTTTTTAAAAGGGGTTTTCTCTCTTCACACTTTAGCGATTCAAGTGACTAAGGATGGGAGAGCAATCAATTGCAAACAGATGTATTCTTTCTATACACATGGTGAATCGTATGTCACACGATAAAGCGTACAACGTACTTGGTAAGCTTTTTCTTACATTACATCTAGCCTCAACGAATCAGGTTCCTAGAGAAGTCACTTTGTAACTCTTCTTCAAACTAGATGGAGGGCAGATTGTTATGATACTTGATATTATCAGCCCACAACCCGAATAGGTCTAGGTCGGATCCTACATAGTCTACATGTTGAGCTCGCATACCGAGTTTGCATATTATTCTCGCGGATCAAGCTCGCATGACATTAAGTGTTCACAAGAGGGGTACCCACACATTCATGCAAACACACAAACCTACGAACACACACGTGCGAAACACGCGGGAATGCGCATGGACCGCATCGCCACGTATTAAGTCTAGAATAGAATACATGACGTCCCATCCATGAATAGTAACCGTATCATATAAATAGAGAATCCAGCCCCTTTGAAGAGGACACACCAAAAACACTTAAGGTATCCAATTCTTGCAACATTACATATCTGAAATTCATTTATCATCAACTGTTTTGAGAATACTTTCTTTTACCCCTGCCTATATTTTATCTGTAACAGACAACAAAATAAAGAATGCACTCTAATACAAAATAAAAAATAAAAAAATGCGAAAAAGACCCAATAAACACATCATGACTGATTTCCTGTTATAAGGCTATATATGTTAGAAGAAATGGCGATTGTGCTTGTTACTACTGCCAGAACAATCATGACTGCTGCCAAAATCCGATCCCTCGCCGTCGATATGCCCCAAGCATCCCTATAAATGAAAACAAATTAAAACCATATCTATGCATGTATCTATGTAATGTAAGTGCTTAAGTTGAGAGACTACCTAAGAGCAATGGCTCCCGGGAAGATGAAAGCGAGGCTGACCGCAGAGGTCGATCCCATGAATTGAAAGAAGTACCATATGTTAGGAATGGTTATAGCTGCCAAGTAACAAAAGGCTAAAATAACAAGTGTGAGGGACCAAAATCTGGTGTTATCTTTTGCAAGTTGGGTCTTGTTTGGAAAAAGAAATTCATCCATGTTGGATCTTAACGAGAAGTTCAAAAGAGGGAACACTAGCATGAGGTGAAGTGCATAGCTCAATCGAACAATGTCGTTGAGTAAAGAACCGATTGTTGAACCGGAATTTTGATCGAAGTTTACGAGTATATCTGCCATGATTGAATCACCAAACAGAAGGTATCCGAACAGTCCGATAGCGAAGTAGATGGCAGCACATAAAACCATTGAAATTCGGACTGCTGATATCATATCGGAAGGTTTATCCATCTCAAAACCAATTGGATGAACTGCAATCGTTCATTAAAAATGAGAAAATTTGTGACAAAGTTAACTTCTGTAGGAAGTTAAAGTGTTCTCACCATTGAAATGAAATGTGAAAGCTGTGACAATTACAGGGACAGCAGTGAAGAGATCAAAGAATGCAGCTTTGTTGTCTAATTCGGGTACCATTCTCGGACTATTCGTTTTCCCTTCCAAGAGTGCCATAATTGCCATAACTGAACTTATACCAACAAATACCACAGCTAGAAAAACTGATATTGCAGAACTGTACCTCAATGATTCTGCAAAAACAACTAAAGTTCATTTTGCTGCTAAGAAGATTACAAAGATTACAAAATGGCTTTTGGAGCTGTTGAGGGAGAATCGGTTCCTTGTTGGAAAAAGTCTTTGAAGTGTCTACACTGACCCAGACCTCAAACAGTTGATATTATTCTTGAGGAGTCTATGCTCGATTTTAAACCCGATTTTTTTTTTCTCTTACTTTGAGGAAAGTCTTAACGAGTTCACGGAGGGAAGACTTAAATTTACGAAGGATATGTTTTTATTATTTTGATTTTAGTGGGTTTGAACCCAAACCTTAAAAGATCTTAAAAGGAAAGAACACTAGCCAAAATGATGATTAAAACATTTCATGGGTGGACTTAGGCACTCCCATTTAAATTCTGTGAACCCCATTTAGGTAAAGAAATAAAAATTCGGGACTAAAATCCAATATAGGCACTTTTGATTGAGATCTGGGTCGGCATCTCAGAAAACGATCCTTTAAAGACTTTTCCCCGTTCCTGGATAGGAGTGTACTGACCTACACGCTTGAACACAACCAATGGAAGCAGAACGAAGATGAGGGTGAAGAGGAGGGCGAAAGCCCGCGTGTTCCACCAGTGAATGCCAAACCATTGTTGCAAAACACCCAAATGAACTGATCCTTCAGGTTGATTTCCTGACAGAACATCACCTGAGGGACAAAAGAAAAAACCTTAGTTAAACTTAGAACATGTTCTATATCAGTTCAAGAACATAGTAAATCCAGTACTTACTTACCTATAATAATCAAATAAATGATGAGGCAGCCAAGATTAGTGATCATCACACATATTTGGACAAGGATGGATCCAACCCTCCCAAACGATTCCCTCATAACACCAGCATACGTAGTTGTGTCGCCAGCATGTGTGTATCTCATCAAAAATTCAACTGAAATATCCGCTAACCAAGCAATAACCACAATCATCACAAATGCTGGAACTACACCTAACACCTTGAGTGTTGCAGGGATTGACATTATTCCAGCACCGATGATGCTTGTGGACACATTAAACACCGCGCCAGATACCGATGGAGGCTTTGCTGGTGCCGATTTGCTGCTCCCTGGAAGCAATGGCGCTTTTACTCCGGCAGCCGGCGACATTTTTTTCCCGGCTAGGGATAGTGCAATAATTTATGTTGTCTTCTTATGCATAATTATACATTGAATGCGTTCATATATATAGATGATAATGCTGGGTTTAGTCCAATGACGTAAATATCATCAGTCGATCAGAGAGATGTGATTAGTTGAAGGTACTCCGAAACAGGGTGCGTTTTGGAATTAATTAAATTACTGGGAAAGAGGACAGGTTGGGGTGGGGTATTGCTGTCGTGGACATATCACTTGTTTTAAATGGACACGAAAATGAACCTGGACTTAAAATCAGGAGATGGGGAATGTGTGGACGAAAATGTAATAGACTCACAGTTGGAATATCAACATTGCAATTTTCTTTTTATATAATACCACCATTGCAATGTTAGAAAGGTCATGAATGTGAATAAAAAGGGTCAACGGAGAGTTAAAAAGGGTTTTCAATTGCATGATAACAATGTGCTGTTTAATGAAGGCAGCCCACAAAGAAAACGTTTTTCCCCGTAATCTTTTGGTTCCATTCACGCTGAATCCACCACTCTTTTCAGTCTTTTGTCATTTTTATATTTAATTTTTTATTTATTCTTTTTTCAATTTTTAAACAACATAAAAAAATTAGTAACTCTTTTACCAACAAAATATTAGTACATAGCAGTTTTTTAAGAAATATATATATTTTTTTATAAAAATTATAAAAATAAAATATATTTTAAAATATATAATCTAAAAATATATTTTTTAAAATTTATAAATATAGAAAAAATTATATATATAAATATATATATATAAACTCTAAAAATGTATTTGAAATAATTAAATATATAAAAAATAGGAAAAAATCTAAATTATATATATAATTGTTTTTTAATACTTTTAAATAAATAAAATTTAAAATCTTAAGTAAAATTTGAAGGGATTAGATATATTTTAAAATTTTTACTTAAACTTTGTAGGTAAAAATATAAAATTTATGAAATTATCATAAATATAAATATTATTTAATTATCATAAAGATAAAATGATTTACCTTAACATTTAAATTAAATTTTGTTTAAAATTTTATTTTTAATTATTTCATTATATTTAAAAATTATCATAAAATATGTTTTCTTTAATTTAAATTTAAATTTAAGATAACTAAATATATAAATTTTAAATTTTTAAAAATTTTAGAAAAATCTATATAAATATCCACATATATTGTATACAATTATTTTTTAATAATAAAGCAGATACCGAAATATGGAAACTAAAGTTTACAATGCCTAATTGTGGTTCGTTCCTCTCCATCCTTCTGTATTTCAGCCAAAAGTTCTGCGACCATTAAACCTAAGTTTTGCTCTATAGCCAACTTGGCTAACCTATCTACTACAATATTCCCCTCCTAGTAGGTGCGAACCACTTTTGATTTGCCATTCAAGTTTAAGCAACAAGCCGAAGAACTAGGAGGTGGAGAACCAGAGGTACTCTTAAGCATTTGTTAGGTGGAGACATCAATGATGATATTTTTTTTCCTTTTTCTTTTTGCTTAGCTCAACATAATGATCTTTATGATAGTTTCACATAAGGATAACATATGCAGATATGCTGATCAGATGATGATATGACAAAATCTGCTTTAAATGCAATTAATCGATATGATTTTTGTCTTCCAATTAACTACCCCACGGTCCACAAGTCGGTAGCTATGGCTATCATGCTTGTCAAAATAGCCATGATTATCACCAAAATCGCCATCACCTTATCTTTTCTCCTCGATATGCCATGTACATCCCTGTCAAGATATTGAAATTTTTTTCAATTGCGAAACTGCTTTTAAGCAGAGGTATCGAAGTGGGTTTTTAAAATTGTTACCTGAGAACAATGGCTCCTGGGAAAATGAATGAGAGGCAAACAACAGTTGTTGATCCTAGGAACTGAAAGAAGTACCAAATATTCGGTATGACTATGGCGATTGTGTACGTAAGGGCGAGCAGTAGGCAAGTGAGGATCGTGAATCTCGACTTGTCTTTGGCTAGAACAGGCTTCTTTGCAAAGAGGAGTTCATCGATGTTAGTTCTCAATGAGAAATTAATCACGGGAAAGACCAGAGCTAGGTGCATTGCGTAGCTTAATCGAACCGTATTGTTTACGAGTTGACCGATTGCGGAATCCGAATTTTGATCGAAGTTCACTAGGATATCGGACATGATGGATTCCCCAAAGAGCATGTATCCAAAGAAACCAATAGAGAAGTAAATGGCTACGCAGATTGCTAAAGAAATCCTTACAGCATAGCTTATATCAGAAGGTCTGCTAAGTTCTGATCTTATGGGATGAACTGCATTCAAATTCTTAAGTCTTAGCCAAAACACTAATCCAAAAAAATTGAGAAATGAAGTGCAAAGTGAGGTTCAATTACTGTTAACATGGAATCCGAAGCCGGAAACAAGGACTGGAACAGTAGTGAAAAGATCAAAGATAGAGACTTCATTGACAAAATCTGGTAGTAGTCTCATGTTTTGAGTTTTCCCTTTCCAAAATGCATAAATTGCCATTGCTGAGCTTATGGCTATAAATACTACTGCAAGGAGAATGGATATTGCTGAACTGTGCCTCAATGAATCTGTCATTTAAGTGTAAAACTGAAGTTAAAAAAAAAAAAAAAAAAAAAAAAAAAATACCAATTATTCAAGAAAATCAGGTGACTAACTCATATGTTTCAAGAAGACCAATGGGAGCATAACAAACAGCACAACGAAGAGTATAACATAAGCACGAGAGTTCCACCATTGAATGCCAAACCATTCTTGTAAAACCCCCAAATGCAAGGTTCCTCCAGACTCATTTCCACACAGAACATCCCCTAGAAGAAAAAGTAAAGCTTCTTTATTATGGATTCAAATAACCCAGAAAAGGAAACATCAAAAAGCACTTACCAATGATAATCAAGTAAATGATGAGACACCCAAGGTTAGTGACCATAACACAGATTTGAACTGCAAGGGAACCCAATGCTCCAAACGATTCTGCCATTAATCCAGCATAGGTTGTTGACTTGCCAGATTGAGTGTATCTCAGCAAGAATTCCACCGTGATATCAACCAAGACTGCAATCATGAACATGACAGCAAAGCCTGGAATGATGCCTAAAACCTTAACAGTGGCTGGAATCGACATGATTCCAGCTCCAACCATTGTGGTGCATATGTTAAACACCGCACCAGAAACTGATGCAATGCCTCTTGGAGATTGATTTTCCAGAGAATCGGCATCAGCTAAAAGTGGAGTGAGGTCACTGCTACCAGTTTCAGTTTCCTTCATGTTGTATTTTTTGAATTGTAGTTGGCTTCTGAGTAGTTTTCCCTGGAGAGTTATTGAAATAACTGAATCATTGCAGGGTATTCAATCATCATCATATGCAATAAAATATGAATAAAATTTGGTTGGTCTAAAAGGATAAGGATTTCTGACAAAGAAACAAATCCATTTTGTGTTTCTGGTTCTGTCTTCACGTGCTTACCACCGTTTCTTTTTGGTGACTGAAGCATTTCATTGAAGGAACCCAATCACATCAAGGATGAAAGCTGCCATTCTTCTTACATTAGTTAATCGAAGGACTGGCAAAGTTTTAATCTTTGCAACCATGAAATTTTAATCTTTGATGAACTACAGTAGCAGCTGTCTATTCCAAATGGTTAGATAAACATGATAAAAATTATATCGATTTAAGTTCAAATTTTCTTATTTGTGTATTTTTCTACTTTTTTATGTAAAAGAAATGGAAAAAAAAACCAAAATAATATCATTTTAATTATTATTTAATTGAATTGATGCTTGGTTAATTTAAAACATCAACTTAATATAAATAAATATTTAATTTACTTTATAAAATAATAATATTTTAATAATTATTCAATTTTCATATATATAATATATATTTTTCATAAAATATCATAAAATATAATTACTTAAGTAGTAACTGAGTAACATTCTTTTTTTTTAGTAAATTAACTTCAGGCGAAAGGTGGAATATTTTTAAACCTAAAGGTCCTCGACCTTCCAAAACACTAACAGTACCGTTATCCGCAATTGTAAGCGTTAAGATTAATAAAATTTAATTTAAAAAATAATTTAAATTTTGAATTAATTAAATCGAGTTATTTGATATATAAGAAGAAATTCGAGTTTCAAGTTTAAGTCGAGTTGAATTTTACAATTTCAATAATTCGAATAACAAATTAGTCTCTGTCAATTTAAAAATGAACAAATTAGTCTTTCTCTCAACAAAAATTACAAAAGGAATTTAAAATTTTAAATTAATTTTTAAAATTAAAAATATTTCTAAAAATTTCAAAATTTATATTTCTAAAAAATATAAATTTTTTAAAAAAATTAAAGAATATATAAAAAAATTTAAAATTTTAAAATTTTTCTAAAATAATAATTTTGGGAGTTAAATAAGTTAACAAATTATTCAAGTTTATTATACTAAAGTATCTTAATTTTTTTTCTTATTTTGTTTTGAATAAGTCTTCAAATATATATGGTTTCAAATTTATGTGTTCTAATTAAAATTAGTTATATTGTAACAAGATTTTAATTTGACATGTTTAATTTTTTAATTTAATCTTAACAATTTCACTCGATTCAATTTGACTCAAATTTCATTTCACTTGACTCGATTTGAAAAAATTTTAAATCAAATTAAAATAATAAAATAAGATTCATCCTAATACCCTTCTCCCTTTGCCATTAAAAAAGTAAAATAAAATAAAATAAAAACCTAACTCTACAAATCCAAAAAAAACAAGTCCCAACTAGTAACGGATTAAAAAGATATCATGAGAGCGGGATATTGAAGCCATTGATGCTTAGTTTTGGGATTTTTTTTTTTTTTTTCAAAATTAAATAATTTAGGCAAAAATATTTGTACGAAAATGGGTTGTTTTCTACAATGCATGATGGTGTCGTCTATCTCACCGCCTACATCATCCTTCATCATCCCATAATGATTGCCTGATCTATACAAAATAATTTATTTTGTGCCGACATTGTGTTCACCGGCACTGATATGTATTTTTTAAAATTCACTTTAAAAATATTGGTATTTCAAGATTTTAAAAAATAATATTTTAATAGGTGTTGACGTTCATGTTGCTGACACTGATTCAAATTTAAAAAATATTTTTTTCTTTTGCTTTTTAGGTGTCGGAGTTCACGTTGTTGGCACTAGTTCAAATTTAAAGAAAAATATTTTTTTACTTTTTTTGGTGCCAATGTTCTCGTTGCTAGCACCAATATGGTTTTTAAAAAAAAAAATTGCCAACATTCTCTAATTATCATGATCGGTGACCGTTTTTAAAAAAGCCAAAGTCATTTTATCATTAACGGAAGACTGCGACGTTGCCATATTTATTGCCGCTAACTACACCTCCTCCATTGCCAGTGTCTTCTTCATCTGCTTACTGCTATCACCACACAGCGCTTTCCGCCGCCTGCTTCTTGTTCTTAAAGCGACAGACATCGAATTATTCAACATCGTGGCTTGATTTGAAAAAACTAAAGAAAAATGAAAAAAAAGATATAACAATTAATGATAAGAGTAACAAGATTAATTAATTGTAAAACAAATAAAAGGCCAACAGGATCATACGAAAAGGACAAATTATAAACAAAAAAATAGTAAAATAATTATTCTCGAAAAGAAAAAGAAATTGATAAATTTGACTTTCAATTTTATGATTTCAATATACTTTACATAACATATAAAATTATTTTTATTCTCTAAAAAATTTGTATATAGGGATTAAAAGTTGCAATTAAAACCCATTCTACCCTCTTATACAGATTTTTTTTTCTAAGAATAAAAGTATATTTTATATTGAGTAAAGTACATTTAAACCATAAAATTGGAAGTCAAATTTCATCAGAGTTGACATTTACAATTTAAAAAAATGGCATTTATTGTTTAACATAGTTATATTTTGAAAGTTTTTTTGTCTTTTTTTCTTCAAAATATTTATAGTGATTAATTCTTCGTATTTTGTAAATCTATTAAGGGGGTAGACATAATAAGGCTTTTTTACATATATAATATAAAAAATAAAATTTTCGAAAATGGGATACCAGCTGAATTAATTACGAAAATGGTATGGTTGGGGTGGTAGAGGGTGTCAAATAGGCGGCACCACCCCTCTTTTCTAACACATGTCAACCATTGTTAAACAAAAAAAAATTATATTAAGTGAAGACATCTTCATTGGTGGCATCAAAATAAGATTTTATACCATTTAAATACAGGTCTGAATAACAGTTTTAAGTGGTTATGTCCATGTAATTGGGGGCACCAATGGTGCCAATGTCATTGGTGGCATTTAACTATTAAAAAAGTCGGTATATGGACTTATCACCTGGGCATTGTGGATGTGAATCTTTCTTTTGCTAAAAATGAGAAGGTATGATATCTTTAGCTCCAAAGTTCACCATATCTAAGGCTCCGACACTGAGGACTAAAGGGATCTTCTTCTCTATAATAACATCAAAACGAGAACTGTCACAAGGCATCACACCCCCAACTATATAATCTGCAACTTCTGTAGTTGTAATGTCCAAAACTCCCCAACACAAGAAGGAAAAAGCTGAGCTTGAAGAATAGTATAATAAATAACAAGAAAACTACCATAGAAGAGAAAAGAGGGGTGATGCCGCCTATTTAATACCCTACCATCCTAACCATACTATTTTCATAATTAATCTAACTGGTATCTTATTTTCAAAATTTTAAATTTTTATATTATATATGTAAAAAAACCACATAATAAACAAAACTAATAAAACTTATTTTATGAAAATAAAATCAACAAAGCAACAACAATTGAAAAATGAAGAAACAAGTGGGGATGGATGGAGGATGATGAAAGACAAGAAAGGAAGGCACGTGAATTTGGATGAGACAGTGCAGTGTATGAAAAGTAAGCAAAGAAAAGGGTCCACATGGGATTGACTCACCATACAATTTGTAAGCATAAAATTGGAAGTCAAATTTATCAACTAATTTTTTTTCTTTTTAGGAATAATTATTTTATTGTATTTTTTTCTTATTTCTCCTTTCATTTGACCTTATTGATCTCTTACTTAATTTACAATTAATTAATCTTGTCACAGTTATAATTAGTTGTTATAAGATAAACTATTAAAATAGTCACTTTTGTTTATCTCAAAATATATTTTAGTCATTTATGTTTGAAATGTTACGTTTTAGTCACTTACGTTAACATATTGTAACATTTTAGTCACTGAGCTGTTAATTTTCGTTAACAGTGTAATGGTAAGCTGATGTGGCACGTTAAATCACCATTTCAAATAAAAATTTTAGGTTAAATTATACAATTGGTCCCAATATTTTTCCGTTTTGAGTAATTTAAAAATTTTCTTTTATATTCTTTTAACTTCTTTTTTTTTTTCATTCTCTTATGTTTCTCCCTTTGTTTTCCTCCCTTTTCTATTTTTTTAATATATTTTTTTATGTCTTCGATTTGTCAAAACTAAAAGGGAAGAAGAAAAGAAAAAAAAAGAAAAAAATTAAATTGTATAATTTAACATTTTTTTTTGAAATAATGATTTAACGTGTTATGTCAGTTTATTGTTACACCGTTAACGATAATTAATGACTTAGTGACAAAAATGTTACAACTCATTAAAGTAAGTGATTAAAACGTAACATTTCAAACATAAGTAACTAAAATATAACCTGAGGTAAAAAAAAAGTGATTATTTTGATAGTTTACCCATTGTTATATTTCTCAAGCCTATATATTTTTTACTTCTGCATTTGTCTTGCCTTCTTCTCTTCCTCGCTTCTTTTCATTTTTCTTTAGGTTTTTCGAATCAAGTCACAATGTTGAATAAGTCGATGTATGTGCCTTCAAGAACAAGAAGCAGGCGGCGGAAATGCTGTTTGGTGATAGTAGCAAACAAAGGAAGAAGACACTTGTGGTGGAGGAGGTGCGGTTAGCGGCAACAAATATGATAATGACACAATCTTCAGTCAATGATAAAGTGTGTTTGGCTTTTTTTAAAAACAGCCACCAGTCCCAATAACCAAAACACGCCGACAAAGAGAATTTCAAAAACCACACCAGTGCTGGAAACAAGAATGTTGACACCAAAAAATTAAAAAAATCATTTTTTAAAATTGAACCGATGCGACAACGTGAATGTCGACACAAAAAAGAAGAAGCAAAAGAACCATTTTTTAAATAAAAAATTGAACTGGTGTTAGCAACGTGAACATCGACACCTATTAAAATATTTTTTCCTTTTTTTTTTAATCTCGGAATACCAATATTTTTAAAGTGTATTTGAAATATATATATATACCAGTGACGGAGAACACAATGCCGACACAAAAAAATCATTTTTTATAGACTAAGCAATCATTACGGGATGATAAAGGGTGGTGACGACGATGAGATGGCTGGCACCTATGAAGCACTAACACGGAGAAAACCCTATCGTACCAGTGTCGTACTGGTATCTGACACGACCGGATACATACCAAACACACATCGACACGTGTTAAAAAAGGGACACTGCTGGACTTTCTTTTGTCCTGAATCAGAAACAGAAAAAAAAAATTCAAAGAGAACTTTAGTAAACTGATAAAAAATGAGAACTTTAGCATTTAATTATGATAATTTATGGGACTTTTAACATACTTGTCTTCTTTGGAGTCGTGGTGCAATTTCCTGAACCTTCGTGTTTTCGCTTATATGAAGATGATGATGATGTAGACTTTGTAAATGAAGGTTTTGAGAGAAGAAAGACAGAGACAAAGGTAAAGGCAGTAAATAAGGAAGAAAAAGAAGAAGGGGTAAATGAGTGTAACACCTTTAACATGTATTCGTCGCCGAAACAGAGTTACAAAGTATTACCAGAGTTTTCAGAACATTTACAGATAATTCATATTAATAACTATTCATTTCCAATATTAACCCTAACGTCTCTAGGATAGACCCTCGTGGCCCAAAATAAGTATCAGGATCGGGTTGGGACTAAACCGAGAACATAGGAAAATTTTTCGTGAAATTTAAAAATTTTTCTCATGTACAAGGGTCACAGGCCCGTGTGGGTGGGTCGTGTGGTTCACACTGCCAAGTGACACAGGTCACACGACCGTGTCCCTAACCCGTGTAACTCTCTGACTTGTAAACATGAAGATGCAGTGTAACACCCCAAACCCGGCCCAAACACTACAATCGGATCTGGTATGTCACTTGAGTGATTTTGCAAAACATGTCGCATTTTGGAAAATGATTTCTAGGTTTAATCATTAATACCGAAAACTTAATAATTTATTAAGTCATATAAGATATAAAGTTATAAATTGCCTTGGTGAATTTTAATTAAAATCCAAAAATCTTGTACATGTCTTAGCTTAATTTTAATCATAAAAATTAAAATGTCTAATAATTAAACCCAACTTAAACCCAAAAACATAAATAATAGTCTAGTGGCCCATGGCCTTATTACAACGAGGTTTAAAACCCATCAAATAAAAATATAAAAGAAAATGCTAAAGTCTTTTTGCTGAATCCAAATACTCTCTCGCATGGCCACCTTGCGCTTCTCTCCAGCCCGGTCCGTTGCACTAGGTGCTACTTGAAAATGTTAAATTAAAAGGGTGAGTCGCGACACTTCATCAGGCAACCCTCGTGCACCATCAAACCGGGCCTTAGCCCACGATCAGAATATAGAACATAATATAAAAGATAACATACATAAAAACCCAACCCAATCCTAGGTTTCCATCCGCTACACGTCACCCTTACCTGCCAGTCACACCATTGGGGATTTCTACAATCAACCCACACCGCTACACGCCATTGATGGCAGTCATGCTGCTTATCGTCAAAGTTGTGATAGAGTCACCAGGCTGAAATGGCAAAAGCCACCAGAAACAAAGTTGTGACAGAGTCACCAGGCTGAAATGGCATAAGCCACCAGAAACAGAGTTGTGACAGAGTCACCAGTGAAATGGCATAAGCCACCGAATGCATCACTTCCTTTTTATCAATCACCCAACCCCGAGCATACATAGAAATCAACATGCAAAACATATCTTTTTAACAGAAACATTCACTGAAGAATGGCTGAAAACACTAACCTGATATTTAGCCTTTACCCTTCTCGGGTTTTCAAACGTTATGCCGGGATTTCGGCATTTAACAGAGTATAGCAGTTTTAGACTTATATATATATATATACACACATAATAGCATTCAATCTAATGGTGTGAGAAGTTACACACCTGATTAATGTCGATACCCTTGCTAGACCGATCTACAACTTTGCTCAAAAAGCCAGAAAGATGTGAAAATAGGGCCTCTCCTATATTCGGCCAAGGGTTAGTAAATCCCGAATTTACACGTTGAAACTAATAGATCTTCTTACCTTGAAATCTCGAAAGTAACACGATTCGAGTGCTACCAATCTATAACTTAGAGATCTATGCGATTGACTCCACTAAAGTTCTCTTCAGATTTCGGCACAAGTAGGCACCACAGAAGTAATTCGGCAATCACAGGAGATGAGATCTAGGGATTTCGGCTTTTAGAAAAATCCCGGAAAAAGTATGAACAAGAGAATGCTGATGTGTCTTTGGCTTTTAAAATACTTGAGTGAAGAGTTTCAGTTTCTGACAGGAAAAGAGAAGAAGAAAAGAGAACAAGGAAGAGACTTGAAGATTTCGGCTAGGAAGAAAAAGAATGGAAAGAGTTTCAGCTTTTGAATCAAAGTGAGGATGATGGATTAGGCTTAGAGATTTCGGCTTTTGCAGAGAATGAAGAAGAAGATGGAACTTTAGGAGTTTTCAGCTTTTACTCAGAGAAGAAGAGAAAAGAATGAGAGAAAAACCCAAATGTCGAAATTGAAGAGATATTCCCCCTATTTATAGAAATTTCGGCACTTACTAACCTTGCAGATAAATCCTATCTTTTCTCCTTTTTCTTAATCTACTAGCTCATCTAAAAGAGACTTAATTATCTCTAACTCCTCCCTCCTTTATCAGCATATTATCCACATATTTTAATCATTAAAATCCTTTATCTGCTTATTATCCACATAAAATAAATTCCTAAATAATAGCCTTTATCTGCTTATTATCCACATATTTTAAACATTAAAACCCCTAAATTTTAGCCTTGTTGCCTTCCACTCCATCTAATCCTAATGCCCAAAATTTAGCTAACTTAAATTAAAAGAATTGAGCTCCATGAAACCTAAATTTGGGCCCTTACTCCCTTGTGTGGCGTCACCTCCTAATATTGGGCCACAAGCCCACTTTGGTATTTTAAACATAGATACTACCTTTTAAACCCTATAATGCCCAAACAGATAATTTTAATCAAGGCCTTTGCCTAATTCTGAGCCCAATTTGGACCCCTATTACTTAAATTAACATATTAAACATATTCACCCATTAAATGCATAGGCCTAAAAATTCAGGATGTTACAGTTCTACCCCCCTTAAAGAAATTTCGTCCTCGAAATTTCAAACTAACTATTAATCGTACTACCTACGTCTCACTACCATGCTTTCGTTGCGCACTCCAATTCTAAACCCAAAATAAACACTTAGTACACTATGGTAGAGTACGCACCGATATTCACATCTAGAGCGTCCTCGTCCCCTTGTATTCATGCTATCGGTTCACGTTTATCTGATTAAAAAATTTTATGAATTATTGGTTTTCTTCCACTGATTATCCACGAACAGTCTTATGATTAGTAGTTTTAAGAGTAGTTCTTTCGAATTCGCAATTCAGTCTCAAGTTCACATTTCATAGTTCTATAAACTACATACATTCAACAATCAACATACAGACAACATCCATACATCCACACTCAATACATAGGGGTATTCTCGTTATTCCACTACCCAAAGGTATTTTCGTAATTTATCCTACAGGGGTATTTTTGTAATTTTCCAAAATAGGGTTCCTTGGTGATTTTGTGAAATAAGGGTATTTTGGTAATCTACAATCCGAGGGTATTTCGGTAATTTTGAAATTTGAGGGTATTTCGGTAATTTTGAAATCCGGGGGTATTTTGGAAATTTTAAAAATCAGGGGTAATTTAGTAATTTACAAATCAGGGGTACTTTGGTCATTTTGCAAATCAAGGGTAATTTAGTAATTTTACAAATCATGGGTATTTTGGTCATTTTACAAGTCAGGGGTATTTTCAAAAAAATTTTACAAAACTAAGGGGGTATATATATATTTTTTAAAACAAGGGTATCTTGGAGAATTTGATTTCAAAAGAATAATAGCAGTGTTCAGGTGTTTGTGGGTTTTTGGTTGTTGTCGTGTGTTGTATGTGTTTTTTTTAAGGAAAAATTTGTTGACTTTTTAAATCGAGGTATATTTGCAAATCATGGTATCTTGGTACTTTTTTTTCAAAATAAGGGTATTTTAGCAATTTTGTAAAAATAATGTGGCTGGTCCCTTTCGGGTTTTAATTATAGATTTTGGCCCAACAACAAATCCTCGTGGCTAGGGTAACAGTCACTACGCACTGTGTAGATTCCAAATAAGAGGAGGTGAGTTACTAGGGATCGCTAAGTACTGTGCTCTCTTAGGATCCAATCCTAGACATGCGTATGCTGTTGCCACACCCTAGTCTTGCGACTGCGTTTACGGTTTTGTTTAGTGAAATTAAGTCTTATGAGATTTAAGGAGTTATTTCAGCTAAGCCTAAAGTCCATCAAGTTATAGTCTAAATAGTCTACGTCCCATAAAGCCCATCAAGCCCACATAAATATATAACACACAAGGAGTTCAGAATACTTACAGTGGACTGGGGCCGAGACGCAGTGCCATGCCGAGCTAACAGACTGCTTATCATTTAAAAACATCCATGTTTCAAAAACCCATCTTTAGAAAACGTTTTGAGCCCAAAAACCCCCAAAGCTGAGTTTTGAACCGGGCTCTGATACCAATTTGTAACACCCCAAACCCGGCCCAAAGACTACAACCGGATCTGGTATGTCACTTGAGTGATTTTGCAAAATATGTCGCATTTTGGAAAATGATTTCTAGGTTTAATCATTAATACCGAAAACTTAATAATTTATTAAGTCATATAAGATATAAAGTTATAAATTGCCTTGGTGAATTTTAATTAAAATCCAAAAATCTTGTACATGTCTTAGCTTAATTTTAATCATAAAAATTAAAATGTCTAATAATTAAACCCAACTTAAACCCAAAAACATAAATAATAGTCTAGTGGCCCATGGCCTTATTACAACGAGGTTTAAAACCCATTAAATAAAAATATAAAATAAAATACTAAAGTCTTTTTGCTGAATCCAAATACTCTCTCGCATGGCCACCTTGCGCTTCTCTCCAGCCCGGTCCGTTGCACTAGGTGCTACTTGAAAATGTTAAATTAAAAGGGTGAGTCGTGAGACTTAGTGTGCAACCCTCGTGCACCATCAGACTGGGCCTTAGCCCACAGATCAGAATATAGAACATAATATAAAAGATAACATACATAAAAGCCCAACCCAATCCTAGGTTTCCATCCGCTACACGCTACCCTTACGTGCCAGTCACACCATTGGGGATTTCTACAATCAACCCACACCGCTACACGCCATTGATGGCAGTCATGCTGCTCATCGTCAAAGTTGTGACAGAGTCACCAGGCTGAAATGGCAAAAGCCACCAGAAACAAAGTTGTGACAGAGTCACCAGGCTGAAATGGCATAAGCCACCAGAAACAGAGTTGTGACAGAGTCACCAGGCTGAAATGGCATAAGCCACCAGAACAGATCACTTCCCCTTTTTATCAATCACCCAACCCCGAGCATACATAGAAATCAACATGCAAAACATATCTTTTTAACAGAAACATTCACTGAATAATGACAGAAAACACTAACCTGATATTTAGCCTTTACCCTTCTCGGGTTTTCAAACGTTATGCCTGGATTTTGGCATTTAATAGAGTATAGCAGTTTATACTTATATATATATACATAATAGCATTCAATCTAATGGTATGAGAAGTTACACACCTGATTAATGTCGCAGTTTTATACTTATATATATAAATAATAGCATTCAATCTAATGGTGTGAGAAGTTACACACCTGATTAATGTCGATACCCTTGCTAGACCGATCTACAACTTTGCTCAAAAAGCCGAAAAGATGTGAAAATAGGGCCTCTCCTATACTCGGCCAAGGGTTAGTAAATCCCGAATTTACACGTTGAAACTAATAGATCTTCTTACCTTGAAATATCGAAAGTAACACGATTCGAGTGCTACCGATCTATAACTTAGAAATTTATGCGATTGACTCCACTAAAGTTCCCTTCAGATTTCGGCACAAGTAGGCACCACAGAAGCAATTCGGCAATCACAGGAGATGAAATCTAGGGATTTCGGCTTTTAGAAAAATCCCGAAAAAAGTATGAACAAGAGAAGGCTGATGTGTCTTTGGCTTTTAAAATACTTGAGTGAAGAGTTTCAGTTTCTGACAGGAAAAGAGAAGAAGAAAAGAAAACAAGGAAGAGACTTGAAGATTTCGGCTAGGAAGAAAAAGAATGGAAAGAGTTTCGGCTTTTGAATCAAAGTGAGCATGATGGATTAGGCTTAGAGATTTCGGCTTTTGCAGAGAATGAAGAAGAAGATGGAACTTTAGGAGTTTTCGACTTTTACTCAGAGAAGAAGAGAAAAGAATGAGAGAAAAATCCAAATGCCGAAATTGAAGAGATATTCCCCTTATTTATAGAAATTTCGGCACTTACCTAACCTTGCAGATAAATCCTGTCTTTTCTCCTTTATCTTAATCTACTAGCTCATCTAAAAGAGACTTAATTATCTCTAACTCCTCCCTCCTTTATCAGCATATTATCCACATATTTTAATCATTAAAATCCTTTATCTGCTTATTATCCACATAAAATAAATTCCTAAATAATAGCCTTTATCTGCTTATTATCCACATATTTTAAACATTAAAACGCCTAAATTTTAGCCTTGTTGTCATCCACTCCACCTAATCCTAATGCCCAAAATTTAGCTAACTTAAATTAAAAGAATTGGGCTCCATGAAACTTAAATTTGGGCCCCTTACTCCCTTGTGTGGCGTCACCTCCTAATATTGGGCCACAAGCCCACTTTGGTATTTTAAACATAGATACTACATTTTAAACCCTATAATGCCCAAACATATAATTTTAATCAAGGCCTTTGCCTAATTCTGAACCCAATTTGGACCCCTATTACTTAAATTAACATATTAAACATATTCACCCATTAAATGCATAGGCCCAAAAATTCAGGATGTTACATGCAGTTTTCACACAGCCAAGACGCACGCCCGTGTTCTAGGCCGTGTAGCACACGCGACTAAGACACACGCCCGTGTCTCTGCCCATGTGCTTAATCCTGAATATTCTGTTTCTCAAATTTAAGTTGCAGGGGACACACGGCCGGATCACATGCCCATGTGTCAGGCCGTGTGTCACACACGATCATAACACACGCCTGTGTGGACGAAAATAGGCCATTTTAAAGGCACTTTTCTCACCCTTTACACAATCAACCTGCACACAATACTTTCATTTACTAATATTCTCCAATCCAACAACCAATACAAGTTAAAATTCATATTTTTTTATAGAATGTACTTATCATAAAATTCATTTTTGCCAAGCTCATCAAAATAACCTCATTCAATATTCTACCATAGTTATTAACTAAATATATACATATAACATACATTTGTATACTTATACATCATTCACATACTTAACTTAAGTTTAACCTTTTAGCATTCAACCCTATACATGCTATATAAACCATAGTTGTAATTCAAAAATTCTACCGATGAAATCTGGATAGTGTGCTCTGATGTGTTGATCCGATCCACCGAACTTACGTCAATCTACACAGAACATTAAACACACAGGAGAAAGCTTATGAAAGCTTAGTAAATTCATAAGAATAAAACGTAAATCTTACTGAACACACACAATGATAAATAAATAAACAAGTGTTTCACTAATATTCCCTGTCATCCACAATTTCAAATGATGAGTTCACTTGATTGAGCTTAATATTCCATTATTTTAATTCAAATAACATTTACCATTGCCAGTCAAATTAGAGAACGTCTTACGGAATTGAGTACATCGTTTGCTTGATGCCATAGTCTAACTAAGGTCTTACACATATATTGCCATGGTCTTGCACTTCATCACGATGCCATAGCCCAGCTATTGTCTTACACTTTTACACATATACTACCATGGTCTTACGTTCACGATGTCATAACCCAGTTATGGTCTTTTCACTAAAATGCCATAGCCCAGCTATGGTCTTACATTCACACTATCCCATGGTCCAACCATGGTCTTATCCATCAATTCATCACTGGTTACGGAATAATCGTACTCAATCCAGCGTTCTACTCAATTTGAACTTTTTGATTTTCATTTTAACAAAATAATCATAATTCCATAACAAAGATATGAAATAATACATTATATGATCTCTAATTTAAAAATAAATTACAAATTCTAACCATATGAACTTACCTGGGGTAATTTGCAGAAGTTGTAGAAAATTCAAGGACTAATAAGCTATTTTCTCTTTTCCACGACTTTCTTTGAACTCTTGGTCTTTAATATAAAATTTTTCATTCATTAGCACCTAATTAAATTCTAATTCACAATTTATGTCCTTTAATTTTTGAAATTATACTTTTACCCCAAATTTATAGTTTTTACAATTTAGTCCCTAATTAATTAACCTATCAATTCAACTAATTTTTCTCAATTAACACTTTATTCCATCATTCTAAACTACCACACCACCTTTGTTATTCATAATTTCAACACAAAATCTTAATTCTTAACTTTTTTACAATTAGGTCCTAAAAATTAATTTCTATTAAAATCACTTAATAAAATCATTACATAACAAATTTAAAGCTTCAAATCCATGTTTATTCATCATAGACTTCCAGAACGTATCCATGGAAACTTTCAAAATCACTCATAGAATCAAAAACTAATGAATTCAATAGTTGGACCTAGTTGCAAAAGTATTAAAATCACAAAAATTACAAGAAATAACCAAGAATTGAACTTACTTGTAGCAAGAATATGAAAAACAGCTTAGAGGGACTTTTTAATGGTTGTTTTTGGCTGAGAAACATGAAAAAATGTCTAGATTTTCAATTTGGTCATTAGTTATTTTTTAATTTTAACCAAATTACCATTTTGCCCTTAGTTCACACCAAATTTTGTCTATTTCTTCTTTCCACATGCCGTCCAACCATTTCCCATGTGTCTAATTGCCTATTTGGTCCTCCTTTAATTAACACTTATGCTATTTAATCATTATTCCTTAATTGACTAGTTTTACACATTTTTCATTTTAATCCTTTTTAATTAATTAACTATCAAAACGTTAAAATTTTCTAACGAAACTTTAATACTAATTCACTAACACTCCATAAATATTTATAAAAATATTTATAGCTCGGTTTATGAAATTGAGGTCTCGTTTCCTCGTTTTCAACTTAATTTACCTAATAAATTCTTTTAATTCACAAATTTCACTAATTCAAAAATACTTCTAAAATCTCACTTGACTAATAAATATTAATTTACTGAATTTTAAAACTCACTTGTCGGATTTAGTGATCTCGAATCACTATTTTTGACACTACTGAAAATTAGGTTGTTACAACTCTCCCCCTTTAGGAAATTTCGTCCTCGAAATTTGTTACCTGGAAATAGATTCGGATATTATGATCTCATTGATTCCTTTGTTTCCCAGGTTGCCTCCTCCAAACCATGTCGATGTCATAACACTTTAACTAACGGCACTCGTTTATTCCGTAATTCTTTAACTTCATGAGCCAAAATCTTCACTGGTTCTTCTAAATAAGTCATATCCGGTTGAAGTTCAATTTCATTATGATGAATCACGTGTGAGGGATCTGATTTATACCGTCTTAGCATAGACACATGAAACACGTTATGAATCTTCTCAAGTTCCGGAGGAAAAGCTAATCGATAAGATATTGGGCCAATTCTTTCAACAATCTCATACGGTCCGATAAATCTTGGACTTAACTTTCCTTTCTTACCGAGTCGTAATACTTTTTTCCACGGTGAAACTTTTAGGAACACTCGATCGCTAACTGTAAATTGTATATCACTTCTTTTCAAATCTGCATATGATTTCTAATGATCTAAAGCAGCTTTCAAACTATCACGAATGATTCAAACTTTTTCTTCAGTCTTTCGGATTAAGTCAACTCCAACCAACTTGGATTCACTCAATTTAGACCAATACAACGGAGTCTTACACTTTCTACCATAAAGAGATTCAAATGGTGCCATTTTGATACTAGACTGATAGCTATTATTGTAAGCAAATTCAGCCAAAGGTAAATACATTTCCCAACTATCTCCAAACTCGAGTATACAACATCTCAACATGTCTTTTAGTATCTGAATTACTTGTTCTAATTGCTCATCAGACTGTGAATGAAATGCTGTACTGAAATTCAACTTAGTACCCAAGGCTTCTTGCAATTTACTCTAAAACCTCGATGTAAACCTCGGATCTTGATTCAAGATAATGGATGTTGGAACCCCATGTAGTCTCACAATCACAGACATATACATCTCCGCTAACTTTTCAAGTGAAACGTCTATTCTGATTGGAATAAAATATGCTGATTTTGTCAATCTGTCCACAATTACACAGATTGAATTTTTCTTTCTTAGAGTCACAGGCAGTCCTGATATAAAATCTATTGTAGCATGTTCCTATTTCCATTCAAGAATCATAACAGGTTGTAACAAACCCGTTAGCATTTAGTGTTCTCCTTTCACTTGCTGACAAATCAAACATTTTGCAACAAATTCACAGATTTCACGTTTCATTCCATGCCACCAATACATTCTTTTCAAATCACAATACATTTTCATACTACCCTGATAAATAAAATACATACTATTGTGAGCTTCAGAAAGAATATCATTTTTCATACCCGAATTATTCGGAACACAAATTTTGTTACGATAATACAACATACCGCTATCATCAATGCTATATTCTGAACTCAGATTGTCACGAACCATCTGTCGTTTCAGCACCAATTTTGGATCATCATCTTGCAACTCTCGAATTCGTTGAAGAAACACAAGTTTTATTTTTAACTCTGCCAATACAGAACCATCTTCATTAACAGACAAATGAGCATACATTGCTCGAAATGTAAACAAAGATGACTTTCGACTAAGTGTATCAGCAACTACATTAGCCTTTCCCAGGTGGTAGTCAATAACCAAATCATAATATTTAGCAACTCTAACCACCGTCTCTGTCTCAAATTTAACTCCTTCTGAATCATCAAATACTTCAAACTCTTATGATCTGTATACAAATAGCATTTTTCACCATATAGATAGTGTCTCCAGATTTTCAAAGCGAACACAATTGCTGCCAATTCAAGATCATGTGTAGGATAATTGCTCTCGTGCGGTTTTAACTGTCGAGAAGTATAAGCTACTACTTTTCCAGACTGCATCAATACACAACCCAAACCATGCAAAAAAGCATCACTATATACAACATATGGCACACTTGATTCTAGTTGAGTCAAAACTGAAGCTTTCATTAACAATTTCAAAACTGAAGCTTTCATTAACATTTTCTTCAACTGATCAAAGCTCTGCTCACATTCATCAGACCACATAAATTCAACATTTTTCTGTAGTAGTCGAGTCATCAGTGAAGCAATCATTGAAAAATCCTTGAAAAATGACGATAGTATCTTGCTAATCCCAGGAAACTTCGCACTTCTGTTATATTCTTCGAAATTTTCTAATTCACCACTGCAGATACTTTGCTTGGATCCATACGAATCCCTTCAGCTGACATAATATGGCCTAGAAATCCAACCTCATGAAGCCAAAATTCACATTTTCTAAACTTTGCATACAACTGCTTTTCTCTCGAAATCTGTAACAAAATTCTCAAGTGTTATGCATGCTCGGATTCTGTCTTGGAATAGATCAATATATCATCAATAAATAAAACTAAAATCCTATCCAAATAAGGCTAAAAAATCTAATTCATCAAATCCATAAAAGCACTAGGAGCATTAGTTAATCCGAAAGGCATTATCAAAAACTCATAATGACCATACCGAGTTTTGAAAGTTGTCTCCGATACATCACACTCTTTAACTTTCAACTGATAATACCTGGATCTAATATTTATCTTTGAAAATACTACAGCACCCTTCAACTGATCAAACAAATCATTAATTCATGGCAATAGATATTTATTTTTAATTGTAACCTTATTCAGCTCTCTATAGTCAATACACAATCTCAAAGATCCGTCTTTCTTTTTCACAAGCAAGACAAGTGCACCCCAAAGAGACATGCTCAATCTAATAAACCCATTGTATAATAATTCTTGCAACTGGGTCTTTAACTTCTTTAACTCCTTTAACTCAGTAGGTGTCATTTTGTATGGTGTTACTGATATTGGGCTGCTCCCAGAATCACATCAATCACAAATTCAACTTCACGATCTGGGGGTAAGTCCGGTAATTCCTCAAGAAACACATTCACAAACTCATTAACAAATGGTAACTGTTCTAGCTTTGATTCAGAACTCCAAGTATCAAGAATGTAGGCTAAAAATGCCTCATTACCTTTCCGTATTAGTTTTTGAGCCGAAAAGGCTAAAACAATCATAACAGCATATTTTGTACTTCCAAACTTGGCTGATATTACTTCCCCTATCTGACTTTTCAAATCACTCCATTTTTCCCGATAATTCACTACAGCATCATGTTTTGTCAACCAATTCATTCCCAATATAACATCAAATTCCCAAAAAGGTAATAGCATCAAGTTAGCAGAGAATTCATAGCATTTTATTTTTAGTGGACAGTCACGACACACTAGATTAACTATCATACTTTGACCTAATGGATTAGTGACTTGAACTTCATAGTCAGTAGGTTCAACAGACAATTTCTTTTTAGATGTTGATGCAGTGCAAACATATGAATGTGTACACCCGAGATCAATTAATGTATACACAGGATCATCAAAAAGATAGAAAGTACCAGCTATTACATCTGGTGCTGAAGCTTCCTCTCTCGCTCGGATGGCATATGTACGTGCAGGTGCCCTAATTTCTGACTGGGGTCGCAGAATCTCTCATTCTCGAACGAGCAGTTCCTGTAGCACTACTTTGACCCAAACGTTTGCCTTTTTGAGAAGTAATTGATTGTCTCTCTTTTTGTTCTCCCTATTCTTTAAGCAATTGAGGATAATCTCGAATAAAATGATCAGTGGCCCCACATTTATAGCAAGCTCCTGTCTTGCATCTACATTCACCGGGGTGTGATTTCCCCTAATATTTACATCTAGGCCTGGGAACATTCTACACACTACTAACACTAGTTGCAAGTTTAGTGGTTACCCCAAATTCTTGCTGATTTGTTCTGTTCTTGTTCGATCGTTCCGACATTGAGGCGGATCGACCTGAATTGTCTCTGAACTTTTTAGTCAGAAATGTTGAGAATGATTTTGAAGAACTTCTCTTATAAGATTCTTTACTTCTTCTTTCTCGTTGCATCTTTCTATTATACATCTCTTCTATCTTTTGAGCACGATCTGACAGAACAACAAATTCACGTATCTCTGTGCCCCAATCATCATTCTGATCTTATCATTTAGCCATTCCTCGAATCGAATACACATTTTCTCCTCAGTTGGTATAATATCTTGAGCATATTTGCTAATGTATACAAACTCCCTTTCATACTCAGCTACGGATCGATTCCCTTAGCGTAAATCGAGGAATTCCCTCTTTTTCTTATCCAGATCTCTTACCAACATATTTCTTTTTTAAACTCACTCTAGAAAAATTCCTAAGTGATTTTCTCTTTCGGCATCACAGCTTCTATAGTTTCCTACCAATTATATGCTTCTTCTTTTAGTAAGGAAACAGCACATCTGAAATAATCATCTGAAGAACAAGCCATTTGTTAAAAACTCTTATTAAATTCTGAAGCCAATATTTAGCTTTGACTAAATCATCATTTGATCTTCCCTAAAATTCTTCAGCTTCATATTTTCTGAGTTTTTCTACTGGAGTTCGCTTACTAGATTCAGTTGTCGAAAGAGGTGGAGGAGCAACCAGGGATGCTACTGATGGTGCATTAGAGGGAGGAGGTTGCTGAGCCTGATTCATTTCTTGCATCATCTCATTATACCACTAATTCATAAATCTATAAATCATGTTTTTGAGTTCTTGTTCTCGCATCAGAGAAATTGGACGTTACTACTTGTCCCTTATTCAGATGTTTGCACTTAATTGTTAACTACTTCATGTTCAGCACGTTCAAGTCTATCTGACATCTTTACAATCTATAAGAAAAACAAGGATTAGATCAAATCATACACATCACACTATCACAGATTTATATGGCATGTATTTCTAAACACTTTACACGTTATATTCATTCTGAGAATCGACTAAACCGAAGCTCTAATACCAATAAATATAACACCCCTAACCTGTATCCGTCGCCGTAACAAGGTTACGGAGCATTACCGAAATTTTTTATTCATTTACAGATAATTCATATTAATAACTATTTTTTCGATATTAACCCTAAGGTCCCTAGGATAAACCCTCGAGGCCCAAAATAAGTATTAGGATCGGTCGGGACTGAACCGAGAACATAGGAAAAATTTTCCTGAAATTTAAAATTTTTTCTTATGTACGAAGGTCACACGCCCGTGTAGGTGGGCCGTGTGGCTCACACGGCCAAGCGACACAGGTCATACTACCGTGTCCCTCACCTATGTAACTCTCTGACTTGCAAACATGAAGATGCAGTTTTCATACAACCAAGATGCACGCCCGTGTTTTAGGCTATGTAGCACACATGGTTAAGACACATGCCCGTGTCTCTTCTAGTGTGCTTAATCCTGAACATTCTGTTTCTCAAATTTAAGTTGCAGGGGACACACGGCTGGATCACATGCCCACGTGTCAGGCCGTGTGTCACACACGATCATAACACACGCCCATGTGTCTACCCGTGTGGACGAAAATAGGTCATTTTAAAGCCACTTTTCTCACCCTTTACACAATCAACCTGCACACAATACTTTCATTTACTAATATTCTCCAATCCAACAACCAATACAAGTTAAAAGTCATATTTTTTTTATAGAATGTACTTATCATAAAATTCAATTTTTCTAGACTCATCAAAATAACCTCATTCAATATTCTACCATAGTTATTAACTAAATATATACATACTAACATACATTTATATACTTATACATCATTCACATACTTAACTTAAGTTTAACATTTTACCATTCAACCCTATACGCACCATATAAACCATAGTTGTAATTTAAAAATTCTACCGATGAAATCTAGATAGTGTGCTCTGATATGTTGATCCGATCCACCGAACTCATGTCAATTTATACAGAACATTAAACACACAATAGTAAGCTTATGAAAGCTTAGTAAGTTCATAGGCATAAAACGTAAATCTTACCGAACACACACAATAATAAATAAATAAACAAGTGTTTCACTAATATTCCCTTTCATCCACAATTCCAAATGATGAGTTCACTTAATTGAGCTCAATATTTCATTACTTTAATTCAAATAACACTTACCATTACCAGTCAAATTAGAGAACGTCTTACGAAATTGAGTACATCATTTTCTTGATGCCATAGGCCAACTTTGTCTTACACATATATTGCCATGGCTCTGCCATGGTCTTGCACTTTAACACGATGCCATAGCCCAGCTATTGTCTTACACTTTTACACATATACTTTCATGGTCCAACCATAATCTTACGTTCACGATGCCATAGCCCAACTATGGTCTTACATTTGCACTATGCCATGGTCCAACCATGGTCTTATCCATCAACTCATTACTGGTTACGGAACAATCGTACCCAATCCAGCGTTCTACTCAGTTTGAACTTTTACTTCGATTTTTATTTTATCAAAATAATCATAATTCCATAAAAAAGATATGAAATAATACATTATATAATCTCTAATTTAACAATAAATCACAAATTTTAATCATATGAACTTACCTGGGGTAATTTGCAGAAGTTGTGGAAAATTCAGAGACTAATCAACTATTTTCTCTTTTTCACGACTTTCTTTGAACTATTGGTCTATAATATAAAATTTTTCATTCATTAGCATCTAATTCAATTCTAATTCACTTCACAATTTATGTCCTTTAGTTTTTGAAATTATACTTTTACCCCAAATTTTATAGTTTTTACAATTTAGTCCCTAATCAATTAACCTATTAATTGAACTAATTTTTCTCAATTAACAATTTATTCCACCATTCTAAACTACCACACCACATTTGGTATTTAGAATTTCAACACAAAACCCTAATTCTTAACTTTTTCACAATTAGGTCCCAAAAATTAATTTCTATTAAAATCACTTAATAAAATCATCACATAACAAAATTAAAGCTTCAAATCCATGTTTATTCATCATAGAGTTCTAGCACTTATCCATGGAAACTTTCAAAATCACTCATAGAATCAAAAACTAATGAATTCAATAGTTGGACCTAGTTGTAAAAGTATCAGAATCACAAAAATTGCAAGAAATAACCAAGATTGAACTTACTTGTAGCAAGAATATGAAAAACCAGCTTAGTGAGACTCTTTAATGGCTGTTTTTAGCTGGAGAAACATGAAGAAATGTCTAAATTTTCAATTTGGTCATTAGTTTTATTTTTTAATTCTAACCAAATTACCATTTTACCCTTAGTTCACACCAAATTTTGTCTATTTCTTCTTTCCACATGCCGTCCAACCATTGCCCATGTGTAATTGCCTATTTGGTCCTCCTTTAATTACCACTTATGCTATTTAATCATTATTCCTTAATTGACTAATTTTGCACCTTTTTTCATTTTAATCCTTTTTAATTAATTAACTGTCAAAACGTTAAAATTTTCTAACGAAACTTTAATACTAATTCACTAACACTCCATAAATATTTATAAAAATATTTACAGCTTTTTTTATGAAATCGAGGTCTCGTTTCCTCGTTTTCAACTCAATTTACCTAATAAATTCTTTTAATTCACAAATTTCACTAATTCAAAAATACTTTTAAAATCTCACTTAACTAATAAATATTAATTTATTAAATTTTAAAACTCACTCGTCGGATTTAGTGCTCTCGAATCACTATTTTTGACACTACTGAAAATTAGGCTGTTACATTAAGTGTCTGGCGTAAGAAACGAAAAAAAAAGTAGTTAATGTACTTGTCTAGTTATAATGAGGTAAGAAAGTCCCAAAAAAATTAAAGTAGTATAAATATTTTGAAAGTAAAGTATAAGAAAAATATGTGAGACCCATTATAATAATAATATATATATAAGGTGAAATTTTATCAAAGTAATTCATTTTTTGATAAAAAAGAATTACTACATAATACAAAACAAAAAATAATCAAATTCTGCTTGTTTGCACGTCTCATTCTACTCCTTTGTAGCATGTTTCTTAAATGGGGTTTTTTTTTTTGTTTTTACTGTGATTATTTTTTTTAATAAATCTAGTGGATTTGTTGATTTTATTGTGGGTTTGATTATATCTGAAGGGATCTGAGAATGGAGACTGATATGGCCAAGCTGCAGATTTCATATGGGAAGGAAAAAGAGGTGTTACAGATTTGGGGTATTACTGAAGGGATGCATAGGCTATACAATCTATGTTTTGTGGGTTGTCTCCTTACTGCTAGTGTGGTTCAATTTCAGGGTATGCAAAATACGTTAGCAAATCTCTGGCATCCTTTAGGAGGTATTGAGATCTCGGATATGGGGGAAAAGATATTTTTATTTAGGTTTTTTCATCGGGTTGATATTGAACGTGTGATAAAAGGAGCGCCCTAGACTTTTAATAATCACTTGATGATCTTCCATTGATTAAAAGAGATGGATGATCCATTGCTTGTACCTCTCTTCTACATTTTTTTTTCTGGATACAAGTTCATGATTTGCCCCGGGGTTTTATTTTGAAGTAGTAGCAAAACAATTGGGGAATTTTATTGGGGTTTTTTATGAATATGATTGGCAGCAACTGAACCGAGGGGTTCAACAGTATATGCGTATTATGATGCAAATTGATGTCAAATATCCATTAAGAAGAAGGAAAAAGATTCAAGTGTCCCCTAACTATAATACATATGCTTGTTTTAAATATGAAAAGCTTACTTTGTTTTGTTTCCTATGTGGTTGTTTGGGATACAATGACAGTTTTTGCCCAATTCATCTCTGAATGGATGTGGATTTGATGGATTTGGGATGGGATTTATCTTTGAGGACACTCCAGGCGGGGCATGCTACTGTGGCTGAAAGTGTTTGGCTTAAAAATAATTGCACTAAGGATTGAGGATATGATGTTTTCAACAATTTAAATAAGGTGTTGGGTGTTAATCTGGATGGTAAATCAAAAGTTGGTTTGGGTGGGGAGAAGAGTTCTTTTTCGGGTTTGGATCAAGATTCGATGATTTATGATTTAGAGGATGAACCAATTGGAGGTGTGGAGGGTAAAAAATGACAACATACAAGTGTTTTCTTTGACAAAGTTTCTGCGACGTTGGATTCTAAAGAGAAATAAGGTGAGCAGTTACTAGCTTATCAAACAAATTTATCGGCGACCGCCATGGGGCAGGACAGCCAACAACAATGAAGATCATGAGTTGGAATATTTGTAGATTGGAGATTCTATGAGCATTAAAGAGGCTTCAGCAGATGTTGAAACTTCATAATCCCCAAGTCGTCTTCTTTATGGAGACAAAGTTAGATTCTGTCAACATGGGAAGAGTGCATTGGTAGGGTGGTTTTGCTCATGGTATTGATGTTCCTGCAGAGGGTACGAGGGGAGGTCTTAGTTTAGGGTGGAAGGTTGATATTGATGTAAATTTACGAAGTTACTCGAGCAGTCATGTTGATGTGGATTTATATGGGCCCAATGATGGGATTAATTAGAGGCTGACGGGGTTTTATGGTTCCCCAGATCTGAGGTACCATAGTGATTCTTGGCGTATTCTCTGAAGCTTAGAGAGAGACTAGAGTTTTTCGTCGATGGTGTATGGAGATTTTAATAAGATTCTTTATTCTTTTGAAAAGAAAGGGGGCATGTTACGTAATGAAAGCAGGATGGAAGAATTTCAAAGGGTGTTGGGGGATTGTCAATTAGATGGTTTAGGTTTTAAAGGTTCTTGGTTTACTTGGGAGAGGGGTAACTTTGAGCATAGTAATATAAGAGCGAGGTTGGATAGGGGAGTTGCGAATTTTGCTTGGTGGGTAAATTTTCAAATTTTGTGGTGCATCATTTACCTCATTTTTTTTTCGGACCATTGTCCTCTATTGTTGGTAACAGATAAAGGGGAAGGGAATTTTAGATGTAATCATTTTCGGTTCGAAGCATCTTGGATGCTGGAAGATTCATGTGAAGTTGTTGTTCGTGAACTTTGAGAGCAGAGTTAGGGTACTGTTCCACAACAACTTAAGCTACTGGGGAGGGAATTGAATTCTTGGGCTGCGAGTTTTAAAAAAGAAAAAGGATAGAAAGGAAGAGACAACTATTTAAAAAGGTTGAGGAGTTCAATTTGGGTGTTAGAGATGATGCGAACATTTTAATTCTCATGGAAAGTAAAATTGATTTGAATTTGGAGTTAGAGAAGGAAGAGATGTATTAAGAGCAAAAAAACGCGTGTGAATTGGTTAAAGTAGGGAGATCGTAATACAACTTTCTTTCATCATGTAGCATATCAAAGGAAAAGGGCGAATAAGGTGAAAGGTTTAGATATGAGGGATGGACATGTGATTTGTGACGTGAGGGAGGTAAAGGAAATTGCTAGGGAGTATTTCATGGAGTTGTTTACCTTTCAAGGTTTGTGTGATTCTGATAATAGGGTGTTAAGGGATGTATTTCGAAGGAGATGAATAGATGCCTCATGGCTTGATATGAAAGAGAGGAGATACTTGTTGCTTTGAAAGCAATGGCACCCACAAAGGCATTGGGACTGAATGGTTTTCCTACTCTATTCTTTCAGAATTATTGGCATATTGTAGGGAAAGAAGTGGGCACTTATTGTCTTGAGGTATTGAATGAAGGTATGTCCTTAGCTGATATAAATTTTACTCATTTTGTGTTAATCCTGAAAATGTCAAATCTGAATAACATGAAAAATTTTCTCCCTATAAGCCTATGCTCGATTTTGTGTAAGATTATTTCAAAAATCGTGGTTAATCATTTCCAAACCAAAAGGTTTTAAGTTATTATATTGATGAAATGCAAAGTGCTTTTGTTCTTTGAAGGTTAATTACTGATAACATTTTGTTTGGTTATAAGTTTTTGGAGGTGTTTAAGAGGAAACAGAATGGAATAAAAGGTAATTTTGCTCTTAAGCTTTATTTGAGTAAGGCATATGATAGGATGAAATGGAATTTTTTGATAAAGATGCTCCTGAAGATGGGTTTTGCAAAAAAAAAGTGTGAGTTCATTAACCTATTCTGTGATTATCAATAGAAAAGTAGGTCAAAGTTTTTCACCTAGTAAGGGGCTTCGTCAAGGGGACCGCTTAGTCCATATTTTTTCTTGATATATAGTGAAGGTTTATCCTCATTTATGCACATGGCAAGCCAGAGTCGATTAATAAAGGGTGTAAGAATTGGCAGAAGGGGACCAATAATTTCTCATCTTCTATTTGCTGAAAATGGTATTCTATTCGAGGGGCTACCGTGAGGTAAGCAATATTTCTTAAGCAGATCCTTGAAGAGTATGCGAGGGTGTCAGGTCAATGTGTAAATTATGAAAAATTTGCACTTTATTTTAGTTCAAATGTGGGGGATGATTTTCAGCTAGGATATTAAGGTGATTGAGGTTCATATTTTAACAGATTTTGAGAGATATTTGGGCTTGCCTAATATGGTGGGAATGAGTAAAAGAAGGGCGTTTCAGGGGCTGAAAGATCGAATGAGATGGCGCATTAATAATTGGTGTGTGAAACCGCTATCCCAATGGGTAAAGAAGTTTTTATAAAAAGTTTTCTACAAGTTATTCCCACTTTTATGATGTCTTGTTTTTTATTACCAATCACATTATGTCAGGAGTTAGAGCATTATTATTTTGCGTTTTTAGTGGAAAAAATTTAAGGGAAACTGAGGTATTCATTGGTGTGTGTGGTCTATGTTGTGCTCATCAAAGGACCATGGTGGGATGGGTTTCTGTGATATTGGGCACTTTAATATTATTCTTTTGGCCAAGTAGGGTTTCGTTATTGGTACAACTGCTTAAAGCTAGATATTACCTGAATTCAGATCACATCTTATACCTGGAAAAGTATATGGTCTGCAAAGGGTTTGTTGCTGGAGGGGCTGGGCTGGCAAGTGGGTACGGGCACAAGTATTGACATATAGGAGGATAGATGGATTCTTTGTTTGCCTACACAAAAAATTCAAGGTGAAAATGAGAACGTGCCTTATGAAACAGTCACTGACTTGATTGTACATCAGGATTGAAGGTGGGATGTGGAAACAATTACTAGTAGTTTTTATCCAGACGTGGCAAATAGGATTCAATGTATTCCTCTGGCTTTAAACCCGCAGCCAGATATGGTGGTTTGGCATGTTGATCCCTCAGGTGAGTATACCGTTCGAAGTGGTTACAGATTATTGCAAGGAAATAGGGATTTAAATAAAAATGCAGTGGAACGTTACAATCTTTTTTACAAGAAGTTATGGAAATTGGAATTTCTAGAAAAGGTTAAAATCATATTCTAGCGTATTTTTAGGAACCTAATACCTAATTTACACAATCTGTATAACAGACGTCTGGTGGGATCTGCAGTTTACCCAAAGTGCGCAAGGGGAGTGGAGAATCTGGAACATGGATTTCAGGACTGTCCTTTTGTTGTTGTTGTCTGGGACTTGCTGAACATTAAATGGAATGGTGAGGAGGGGAGGAAAAAAATTCAAAATTGGCTATTTGGACTGTTTTATGACTCATCGAAATATACCTGTAGGCAGATTGCATGTACGATCTGGATCATTTGGTCAGAGCGGAACAAATGGGTGCATGACAAAGTGTTTACCTCGTTACAACATATTGTAAGTATGACTTCGTCCTATGTGGTTGAACTAAATGAAATCATGAAGAAATTACCTATTGTGAAGGTGGGTTTGGAGAGGTGGAGACCACCAGATGAACCTTTTGACAAGATAAATTTTGAAGCGGCGTTTCATGTCCTTTCTTCAAATTCCTGTTCAGAGATAATCATTAGAGATGGTAGATCTAAAACTATCGCTGAAAAGGTAACTGTAAATGGAAATATAGTGTCAGTTTTTGCGGCTGAGGCCCTTGCATGCCTTCAAGCATTTAGCCTGGGGGTGGATCTCGGTTTCTAAAGGGTGGTGGTGGAAAGGGATTCTCTCTCTGTGATAAAGAAAGCGAACTCGAGTGGTGTTGATGGATCGGCCACCGAGCCTTATATTCAAGACATTAGAATTGTCAGACGAAGATTGAAAAAGTGTGAGATTGTTTATGCCCTCCAAGAGGCGAATAGATCAGCTCATTTCCTAGCACAAGAGAGATGGAGAAGGGAAGAGGGTCTAAATCTGGAATATGATTACCTGGTAGAGATGTAATGACTAATATTTTTAATAAATTATCTACTATCCCTTTGTAAATTAGATTGAATTTCTCCAATAAGTGCTTTTATTGGATTCTCAAATCTTTTATCTAATAATACTGCTATAATAGGAATATCATGACCTTTTCTAAATAAAGCTCTGATTGTTATCATAATTATTCCTAAATATATATATCTAACCTGAGGATATTTTTCCTTAATCCTTTTTATTCTATCATTAGTAAATAATGGGATTTCTGTTAATCCTCCTTTAGTGTCCTTAGCAACTGTGTTACCGCTAATTTTTTCTATATGTCTTTGTGACCATATTTTAAACTTAGATATTTTATAAATTTCTTCTTTGGAAATATGGTTTTTAGTAATTTTTTCTATCATTTCATCAAAAAAGTATGTTTCTTCTCCGATTAAATTTCCTAATTTAATATCCTGTTGTTCAGATTTAGGAATTTCTTCTAATCGATTATTAGAACTACTTCCTAACATAAAAATATATTCTTCAAAATCTGTGCCTGAATCTGTTTCTGACATTAATTCATATAATATTTCAGCAGTATTTATTTCTTCACTGAAACATATTTCCAAATCTTGTTCTTCAAGATTTTTAATCATTTTCCTAGAATTTTTTCCTTTGTTAGGACAATCTGTTGCTATGTGACCTTCTTCATCACATATAAAACATTTACATATTTGTTTTTTAGGTTTATTAGAAGTTTTCTCCTAACAAATTTTTTCTTTTTATGAGTATAATTTTTATTTCCTGGTTTCCATCTAGCTAATTTATATTTTTTGTGTTTTTTATAAGTAGTAGGACGTATAGGTTTACATCCAAACTCTCATTCATTTTCTAATATCTTTGTACAATATTTATGACTTAATTTATTCTTAACTTGTTTAGCAGCTTTACTTTGTAAACAATGTAATATTATTCTTTCTTTAGCAAAATTAATTCTATTACCTATAGAATCTATATTTGCTAAATCTATTCCAGAATCTTTACTATGTTTTTGTATATAAGAAGCGTATTTATTAATACAAATCTCATCCCAAGGTGATGGTAATTTATGAAAATATTGGTTTTTCCAGAATTCTATACTATCATTTTTTAACTTTTGATATTCATGAAGAAATTTTTTAGAAAATTCCTCTAAATATCTTATATCACATAATTTTAATTTTGATAGGATATAACTAGCTTGGCTATCTTGATCTATTTTATTAGTATAACCACAAAATTATGTTTTTAGAATTAAGGTTAATCATTTTAGTAAATCCTTAGGGGTTTCTATTTGATTAATAAGTTGACCCTTTTGTTCATTTCCTTTTTCAGATTCTTCCCATCGCCTAAGAAATTGTAGAACATCCCCTGAAAATGTTCCTACAAAATAATTTAAAAACTTTTCTTTTGACCAAACAGTATTGTTGTTGTTTACAACAATAGTCATAGACTGTGCCCAATCATCTATGGTATTTTTCATATTTTGATAATGGTTAAATCTAAATATATTCCTCCTTGAGCAATATTTCTTTTATTTAAATCATCTACCCTATATGGTATAGGTGTAGGTTGACCAGATTCTTCTGGGTTTTCAGATTTTATTTTATTAATAGCTATAGTTTCTATTTGATTACCTAATATTCTTGTTGTATTTTCAACTTTTTCATGATTTTTATTAATAGATCTCAGATAATCATCTTTTTGAAGATCTGAATCTATTTTTCTTTTACCATAAGGATCTTGTTTATCAATTTCCCTAGGTTTTGGTAATTTACAAAAGGATAGTAGATAATTTACAAGGATAATTTACAAAGCTGATCAAGAAAGATTTTATGGTTTTTTGAGAGAGTAAGTATACAAAAGAAAGTTTTTTCTCTCTATGCCTTTCCCCATCCGATGCCATCTTTAGGCTATTACAATGCCTATTTATAATACAAATTCTAAACTCTAATTTATTTACAATTCAAATCCGCACAGTATCCTGATAAGAATGACTTTAATGCTGGCTGAATGGTTGCTTCCACGTAGCCTTCTTGAAATAAATGTTGACTTGATGGTTGTTTCCACATTTCCCATGCATTAATGGTTGCTTCCATCATGCTTTCATCATTTTTTGTCTCATTTGTTTATGGACATTTATGGATAGTGAATAGATTTCCTTTCTTTTATGTCACCTCTAAAATTGAATGATCCTTTCTTGGATGTCATTCTTCTACGTGTTGTGTTTTGTTGTTATCCTTCTTGGATGTTTCTAAGATTCATTTCCTCGATTTCATCAAGATGTAATGACTCTGGTGAAGGAATTGGTGAATTCCAGCTTTCTCACATGTCTTTGATTTCCGTTGTTATCGAAAAATCATCGATCTTCATGTCAACTATCTTTTTTAATAACTGAACGGACTCTTCATTTCTTTCTTTCTGGCTTTTTCCAGTGTCATACGCTAAAATTCTCTTGCCATCGGTCCAGAATATATAAGTGTTTTGTTGAAGTAGATACTGGGCCTTGGTCATCAAATCAATTCCGGCTTGGATTTGATAATTAGAAAAATTATTGCAACACTTGTCAATGGTTTTTGCCAAGTGTTGTTTATCTTCATTTACTGCTGAGATGGATCTTCCCCAAAACATTGTACGAATATTCCAAATTTGATATGGCTGATATAATTTTTCTTTTTCAGCTATACCAATAAAACTATTTATTTCTATATGAAAATAATAGACAAAATCATCTATATTAGTAAAATTTATTAATCTAGATTTTACTATAACAGGAAAATCTTTTAGTAAATGAAAAGAAAAATTTTGGACTGTTATTTCTTTAACAAATCCCCATTAAATACTGGTTATATCAAATGGTTCATGGTCTAGTCTAAATTTAATAGTAGTTCCTAAACAAGGAAATGCTATAATATATTGACAAGGATATTTGATATATCCTTTTGTAAAGTTTCTTCTAAATGATATACCTAAATGGTGAAGATGATGATACGGGTGCTGCGATGGCTTCTAGATAACCAAAGGTTTTTCCTCAAAATTTTTTGGTGAAATGGATTTTTTGAGGGTGAGAAGTAGACCGACCGAAATTTGGGAGGGTTTGGGCAAAAATATAAGCCCAAAAAATGGGCTTGGACAAAAAATAAGGCCCGTTTAAAAAATGGGCGGGCCTCGGGTAACGTATTTTTGGCCCGAGCCCGGCCCGAATTCACTAAATGACACAAAAAATCTGCTATTTTTTTTATTTTTGAATGTCATTTTCTTGTTGTTTTCTCCCTATTTTGCTACCATATTACTATTATGTTGCTATTATTTTGTTGTTATTGATTGAATATTGTATAAAACTTATTTTATTATTAATTTTGTTATTATTTTAAAGGCATTTGTTAATTTTATTATTATTTTAAAGGTATTTGCTTGTTAAGTTACATCTATCTTAGTGTTATTTAAGTCTACATATTTTTTTAAAATTTATTTTCAATTTATTGGGAAATATTTATTTTAATTTTTTTTAGTATTTTTGATGCATTATATATATTTAAAAATTATATAAAAATTTAATACGGGCGGGCTGGGCCGGGCCTGGGTTTTAGCATTTTTATATGGGTCGGGCTTGGGAAAAAAGTTAGGCCCATTTTTTGAGTTTGACCCGACCCGAGCCCTATGAATGGGACTAAATTTTTAGTTTAACCCGGCCCAAATCTAGCTCGGCCCGGCCCGTGAACACCTCTAATGAGAAGTATGATTTTTAAGTGGAGATTAAATAAGATATTGGTTTCCAATATCTTTTGATGACTTGCTCTTATTGTTGGAAGTCACCCATGGTCTACACGTGTATTTCACTAGTGGGAGTGGCTATTCTAACTGGGCAAAACACCCAATAATACCAAAAAAATAATTTAATAACGAAAAAGGGCCGGTTTGAAAAATATTTACGGAAAAGGGCCATTTCCCCCCAAAACGCGTCCACGTCAGCGCGTTTTGGGGGGAAACAACAGCAAAGCGAGTCCCCAGGGGCGCGCTTTAGGCCTGTAATGGTCGGTCAAAAAAAAAAGCTATAAAAACCCCCCAACCCTTTTACTTTTTTCACACTTTAATCCTTACTCATTATTCTCTCAAATTCCTCTCAAAATTCTATTTTAGTCCTTCAAATTTTCTCTAAAATTTCGAAATAGTCCTTTAATATTTACAAAAAAGCCATTTTTTAATTTTAATTTTTTTAATATAATTTTTTTGAAAGTTTTAAAATTTTTTATCGTATTACAAATGGCCAGGGAATTACTTCGTCTAGACAGCAAGCACATCTCCGTCGAACAATTGAAAATGGTAAGTTTTTTATTTTAATTTTTCAATATTTATTTAATATTTTTTAGATCTATGCAATTTTAATTAATTTTTATTTTATAATTTTTTTAAACAGTCTGTAGATCGGGTGTTGGAATGTTATATTCGCAACATGCATGGTCCCCCATCGCCGTTGATCGAGAATTACCCGCGGGAAGTGGGTTTTTGGCACATGGCCACGATAGGCCGGGGGTTCAAGTTGGAGCCGCCTTTGCTCAATGCATTGATAGAGAGGTGGAGACCCGAGACGCACACTTTCCATCTTCCATGCAGAGAGTGTACCATCACTCTGGAAGATATGTAGTTGCAGTTGGGATTGCTGGTGGACGGGTCGGTAGTCACCGGGTCTGCAACTTCTGGTGATTAGGGAGTCATATGCTACGAGCTTCTAGGTGCCATTCCGGATAAAATTCAAGAAGCTTGAATCGACATGGCCTGGTTATAAGACACGTTCTCGGAGCCGAATGAGCATTCGACCGAAATAGAAAGAATACAGTATGCTCAGGCATACATTCTTCAGATAATTGGAGGCTATCTGATGCCAGACCTTTCTAGAAACCTCGTACACTTGAGATGGCTGCTGAAACTTGTTTATTTCAGAGCAGTTGGTGAATTGATTTAGGGGTCTGCCGTGCTATCGAGGTTGTATCGGGAGATGTGCAGGGTGACGCGGTCGAGTAAAGCGAAAATCGGTGGTTGCCTATCGCTACTGCAGTCATGGGCATGGTTTCGATTTCCATTTTTACGTCCTCGACTCGACCACCCATATTCATTCTCACTGATAACGAGGTAAATGTAATGTTATATTTTACAATTATATCGTAGATTTATAGTATAATTGTATGCTAAAAATTTATTTAATTAGGTGGAATCATTCGGCGAGTCATGTTGGAATACCTACCTCGCTTGAAGATATACGACTTCTATTGGACCAACGGTCGGAATCACAAGTAAGTTTCAAATTTCGTATTTATAATTTAGTATTTCGTATTTAGTGTATACTATTATGTATATAACTAATATTTTGGTAATGTTAATATAGTTTCAATGGACACCGTACGAGGATCTAGAAATTTGGGTAGTAATTCCGGAGGAGTTCTTCCAAAATCCGAACAGTTGGCACGTGAAGCTCCCATTGATTACCTATGCGACCGTAGAGATGTACCAGTCAGATCAGGTTCTACGACAATTTAGATTCTGACAACCGATTCCCGTGCCACCTGAGGTGCTCGATGATGAGCACAAAGTAGACTTACGGCAGCTGCACACGGATTGGCCAAGATTTTGGTCAGCACATATCGAGACGTGGGAGAACCGGTACGACTATTTACCTATCCAAGAACCGATCATCATTCCTGAGTTAGCGTGCGTGCCGGAATACATGCCATGGTTTAGGATCCATAGTAAGCCGTATTTATTATCGGAAGAAGAGAGGCGACGGCAACTTCGTAAACGAAGGGAACGTCGGGGCCCTTTAAATCCAAGAAGAAGGAGTGATAAGACAGGGCCATCAACGGCGATCGACACGATCCACCGGGCCTATCGGGTCGGTAAGCGACACCGACATCATCACGCCTTTTACCTTTTATGCGGATCGTACCTACTACCCCTTATATGTATTCTAACCCATATATGTTTCCTTTTCCCAGTCTGACCCCAGGTTGGAATGCATGGCCGGGTTCGAGTCCATTCCCGACTACTCCAGCTGGCCAGTCGATCTTGAGACCGTCGTCGCGTGTGAGATTAGAGGAGGCGCTGTCAGGGAGCACTTCTTTCTACCAGGCTCCTTCACCATACGAGATTCAGACACCCCACCGTGGTTTATGCAAACATCTCCGGGGTCGTTATTTTATCAAGGTGGGTCATCCTCGCAACACCCAGAACCAGACCCACTGCCGGAGGAACCCGAATCCCCGTCCGACCACCCCGTGTGGCACTGATTCCAACCGGCATCAACACTGATTCGGACCGGCTTTTTTATTTTTTTAATTGTAATATAATTTTTTAATTTTTTAATAAAATAAAAGTTATTTTTTATTTGTATTTGTAATTTGATTTTAATATCTTCTATTTTATTGAAGTTGTTTATTTTAATGTAATCTGATTCGGACAGCCACTTACGTCCATCTGGGACTGGTGGGAATACGTGTCTCCACACGTTTTACATGTTTTCTAATTTATACACTTCGTCGACATAGCTCATAGGATCAAGACGGAGATTCTGACAAGCCGCAAGTACATGAGCGCATGGGTAATGAAGTGCATCAAATTTCCCACAGTCGCAGGTCCTATTTGTCAAGTGTACACGATACTACCCACCAACAATGCCTTGGTTTGGTCTGTCAAACTCCGTGACCCGAAACTATAGGCTGTCGAGATCGTGACACACTGTGTGCATGGTGTTGGCCCGTGTCTTCCTCCTATTTATTTCTTGCAAGACCTTCGGGCTCCATAAATAGCCTCTTTGCACCTACCCTCTATAACTCGCTGCTCGCTTCGGAAATAGTGCCGCTAAACGAAAATATGTCTCTCGCACAACCGACGTAATCGGCAAATGACGGGTTCCTTTTAGAACAGAATTTATACATTCGGTCAGGTTTGTGGTCATATGACTATATCGTAGGCCGTCATCGTATGCTTGTGTCTACTGTTCCAAAGGAATATTGCACAGGTAGTTTGCACCTTCGTCGTTATCTCAGCGCAAACTCGCCAACATCTCCTGAAAACGATCCTTATTGATCTCGTACCCTACCAATATAGGTTGATAGAAAATATTACATATCACTTTTCAATTGAGAATAAATTGAATATTACAAACGAAATTATATTAATAGATATTTCATACCCATATTAGTCACTTGCCGTCGCTGACTTTTATATCGATATTGCCCATAGTAGTTGGATGCAACATGCCTTAGGCAATATCGATGGTGTGTGCGATGCCACATGCTTCCTTGGCGTTCTATTGCGGCTAGTATTCCAGGGCCCCGATCCGATATAACGCATATATCAGGTTGGGGGCAGACATGCCTCCTTAACCTAGATAAGAAGAAGTTACAGTCATCAGCTGACTCTCCCGGTGTTATTGCGAAAGCAATCGGAAGGATTCTCCTACAGCCGTCTTGTGCCACAGCTAGCAATAGCCGATGCGTATATCTACCATACATAAAGGTACCGTCAATTTGTACCAATGGCTTGCAGTATATAAAGGCATCTCGGCATTGCTTAAATGTCCAGAACAGACGCTTGAACACTGCGCATCCACAGAGCAAACGGTCATTGTAGTACACCGGTTCCGTTTCAAGGTCTGTTATGCTGCCTGGGACATATCTCTCCAGCACCTGACACCACTGCCCCACTTCATTATATGAAGCGTCCCACCGATCATGCAACTTTTCTAATGCCTTCTGCTTGGCTATCCAAGCCTTTCTGTAAGAGGGCGTGTACCCCAATTGGCTACGAATATTGCCAATTAAGGCCGGCACTGTAGTCTTGGGATCGGCCTTCACCATCGGGATTATTAAGTCAGGCAACATGTCTGAATCCATCTTCGGATGATCTTGTGTAACACCTGTCAACGAAGTACGTTAAATAATGCAACATTACATAATATTAGTATTATTCAAAAACACTGAACACATAGTGGTACTGTACGGTAAGACATGTATGTGGACCTTTGTACTTTTGATCTCCCACAAGCTTGTCCTTTTCCTCAACGATGCCATGATTTTCCATGAACATATACCGTCTTGCACTGCACACTTCGCATCGTACTTATCGAGCTTAGATTTAACCATATTGTAGTTAACCCCGTTCCTGATGCTGTATTGTTTCAATGCAGCAAGAAAAGCATTCTTGTTGGAAAACTCGTTACCAACTTCTAATTCGCCTGAATCCAACGACGAAGTTGTACAGTCACGCGTCCGGTGTGGTAGTTCAAGAAACTCCAATGTATCATCTTGAGATAGATCGACATTATGCATGTGGGCCGAAGGCGAGTACGCCCTAAATAGTGGATCTTCTTCTTCTTCGTCTGAACCGCCCTCACCATCTTCAGGTACAATTGGAACAGGCACTGGTTCAGAAAATAATCCAACTTCTGCACCATCGGGCCCGGGCTCTCGAGGTGGATCCACATCGGATTCATCGTCTGACCCTCCAACACCTGTAACAAACGAGGGCCCCTCTCCGGTGGATGTCGTGGGGAGTACATTATCCCTCCTTAAACATCTTTCGTAACATTCCCAATCATATGTGGATTGCCAACCACTAGAAGTTGATTACGTCCCCCAATACGTATTTCTATCATCGGACGTCGAAGGACGGATATATATGTCCCATCCACCAACCGAGTGTCGTGTAGGGGTTATGTTTTCCATACTACCACCGAACACGGATACTTCCGTGTTTTGCCTCCCACTAACAGAGTGTCGGCTTGAGGTCGTGTATTCCCCTCGAACAGCAGTAGATGTTGAGGTCGCAAAAAGATCACTTGGAGATGAAAATTGTACATATACCTCAAGATAAGGTGATCCACTGGCAAGATGAGTCTCCACCATTGCCTCAAAGCTCTAAGGACCTTTGATGTCGAATGAGTCATATCTCACCGGATCAACCGAAGCGTAAAATCTATACTTAATAGACTGAACTTTCATTGGCGTTGTTCTGAATATTTTACGCCTAATTCTTTTGCGAAGTTCTACCACATCGACGTTCCGATTAAAACTCAATCGCGTTGTGTTCTCCGATAAGAAAACAACACCATTTTCGGTGTCACAAACCTCACCATCGTAGTAAATAACAGCATTAATACGTTCAGTCATTTTCAGTTTTTTTTATTTTGTCTCAATTTCCCTTATGCAACCTGAGAATGAAATTTGGCTGATTTATAGTCTAATTTTGCCGGAGACTACTGTAGTAAAAGAGCGTCTACGTGGGAGCTCGTTTGATTTTCCTGGCGCGAGTGCACCTGTTGGAAGCGTTTTGTACTGTTTGTTCGTAAACGTCTTCTCAAAATAATTTTACTTGAGACTCATCAGAGCAAAAGAGCGTCCACGTGGGAGCTCTTTTGCAGACTCTGCGACGATGCACCATCTTTGAAACGTTTTGGCCATGTTTGTTCGTAAACGTCTTCTCAAAATAACTTTGCCGGAGACTACTGTAGCAAAAGAGCGTCCACGTGGGAGCTCTTTTCAGTACTCCTGCTGACAGTGGATCCTTCTTGAAGTGTTTTTGGCCACTGTTTGTTCAGAAACGTCTTCTCAAAATTATTTTGCCAGATACAACTATCACAAAATTCAATTAATTTTTTTGGGCTAATATATTTTGCCCAAAAACCCTAAATATATATTTACCCTAGCCCAGAAACCTTAGAATATCACATGGGAGTGGGAGGGCAAAAACGCGTCCACGTAATCGCGTTTTCCTGGTAATTCAGCAGCAAAACGTAAGCGTGCTTTGCTGATGTGGCACAAAGCGCGTCCCCAAGGGCGCGATTTGCTATTGTTTCTCCCCAAAACGCGCTGACGTGGACTCGTTTTAGGGGGAAATGGCCCTTTCCCGTAAATATTTTTCAAACCGGCCCTTTCCCGTTATTAAATTATTTTTTTGGTATTATTGGGATCTTTGCCCCTTCTAACTAGGCTGGAGTTTGTTTACTTTGTTTGTTTCTCATTTCTTTTATTTTTTATTTTATTTTATTTATTTTGATAGGTTTGGGTGTTTCTGTACTTCTTTTTAACTTATTTTGTTTAATAAATTCTCCAGTTGGATTTTATCCAAAAAAAGAAAGAATATATATAATAATTGTCTAGTTAATGTATTTATTAGATTAAAAATATTTTAAAAAAATAAATTTTAATTACAAATTAATAAATATATGTATGACTCAAATTTAGATTTGATATGACATGTTGTGTAATAAATTTGAAAAATGTATTCTAATGTTTTGTCATGTAATGATATTATTTGGCTATGTGGTACGCCCAAGGCACATTGACGTCAAACAACCATTCCATTTGGTTGGCTAATCGAGATGATCTCATCGCAGACGACTCGGGAGTTCTTGTCCTAGATGATACTGGAATGAAAATTACACACACCGGTGGGAATCCTATCCAAGTTCAATCTACCTCTATCACCATCAACACTTCCGATATGAAGGTGGTCTTACAAGAATCGGGAAATCTTGTTTTGCAAGGTACAAATGAGGAAAATGGGGAAAACGTAGTATTGTGGCAAAGCTTTGATCATCCAACTGATAGTTTTCTACCTGGGATGAAATTGGGGGTTAGCCATGAGAGAAACTTCTCACTTACATCTTGGTTCAGTGATTCAATCCCTGCGTCTTGGTCGTTTACAATGGAATGGGATCCTACACGAAATCGATTAGTAGCTCGGCTTAGAGAGAGGATTTTGTGGACAAATGGTGAAGATTTTGAAAATATTGGCCCTTCGGATCAATTTAATATGAATTATGATTTCACTAATGTTTCTAATCCAAATTAGAAGTACGTTTATTATACTCTTGTAATTAGTCAATACACTCTTGAAGAGCGAAGGAAAAACTGTAGGTTAGTGTTGCATGACGATGGGGATTTACAACTTGGAGATATCTATACAATCAATTTACAAATCTGTGATAGTAATAGCACAGAGAATGGTTGCGAGAGATGGGAAGGACCAAAGTGCCGAAAGAAAGGTGATAAGTATGAATTAAGAACCATATGATATACACATAAAGATTCTTTAAATGACACTATATGGAAACACCAATCTTTCCTTGAACGATTGTAAGGACATATGCTGGAAAGACTGCAAATGTTTGGGAGTTGAAGCGGAGAAGTACCTTGGTTGTCGATTTCTTTTAGGGCATTATGAAGAAGGTGTGTTGGATGGACTTTCATTTCAACTTATAATTCGCAACTGTCCAAGTTTAATATCGCATGCTGATGTTCCAATCTTTGAACTTGTTTTGATTCGGTAGTATAGAATAAAGACAATCAAATTCATGAATACCTCTCTTGTTGTGTACATTGATTGCAGAGTTGAAAATTTGGATATGGATTTTAATCTCTATAGCAATGGCTCTAATGATCATAGTACTGCTTTCCACTCTGTTTTATTTGAGAAGGCGAACGCAAATTAGAAAGGAAGGTACTAAAATGGAGGGGAATCTCAAATTCTCAATCAATTGATGTTTCAGTAGTCCTCTTCTTTTTTTAATGTATAATTCAACTTTGCTTTGAACAGAAGAGTACCTACTTGACTTAATGACTTCAGAAGATGCAAGTGACGTATCAGAGCTTCAAACTGGAAACAATGGTCATAATCTAAACATATATACAGCAGGCTTAATCATGTCTGCTACAAATGGCTTCTCACCAGATAATTTGCTTGGAAAAGGTGGCTTTGGACCCGTTTTCAAGGTGTTTGCCAATCGCCCCATGAGCGATTTAGTGATAATGATTTCATCAATCTGCCTCTTAACACTTGAAAACTTGTTAAATCATTAGGGAACATTGGGTGATGGACAAGAAGTTGCAATAAAGAGATTATCAAGCGGATCAAGCCAAGGGCTAGTGGAGTTAAAAAATGAACCTATACTTATAGCCAAACCGCAACACACAAACCTTGGCTCTTAGGCTTTTGCGTTCAAGGAGAAGAGAAAATGCTTGTCTATGAGTACATGCCTAATAAAAGCTTGAACACTTTTATCTTTGGTCGGTAGTACCAACTCTTTAGTTATTTCTTCAACTGTCGATGCTAATTTCTATGTTTACATTGTCTTTTCTTCTTTTTTTTTCTTTCTAACAGATGACTCCAAAATGAAGCAATTAAATTGGGATAAACGTTTTAGCATTATTGAAGGGATAACTCAAGGGCTACTTTATCTTCATAAATATTCAAGATTGAGAATAATTCACAGAGATCTGAAGTTGAGTAACATATTGCTTGATGGAAACATGTGTTGGGAGGGTCCCACTATGTGGGAATCCCTCAAAAATTGCCATATTTTATGGCACCTTGTTTTGGCTTTTATCATTTTATTTTTTTTTTTGTCTTATACATGTGGTGTGGCCAGCATATTTCAATGTGAGAGAGAGCCAAATATCAGATTGCCAAGAAAGAGAGAAACGGGTGAGAAGCAGAGTGTTTGAAGCTAAAAAAAATTATTTTTCAAGTTTGGAGCAGCTGTGATCAACTCTTCGATCGGAGGTCCATCCGTGGTTCGATTGAGCTGATTTTTGGACAGCAGCTAGACGACAAGGTGTTCTTGACTTTGTACGGTCGGATTTTTCATCTGAGTCCTGTAGCGTCAGAAATACCCGTTTTACAGCAGCTACGTTTTTTGGTGATGTTCTCCAATTTTTCTCTCTTTTGCTAAAGATTACATATTGTTAGCCTTGTTGGAGTTGAATGCTTGTTGTAGGCTTAATATTGTGATCTTGTAGCTGAACATTTGATTATAGTGGAGCTTTTGATCGGACTCTAAAGTCCCGTGGTTTTTACCCTTGATTTAGAGGGGTTTTCCACGTAAAATATCGGTGTCTCTATTTATTATTTTTGTTGCGGTTGCATTGGTTGATTTGTGGTTGATAGGTTGCTAGAGAACACTTTATTTTGTGCTATTGTGCTTGCCATAATATTTGACAAGAGTTATAAGGAGAGAAAGAACACCGGTTGTGCTTCCGCTTTGTTTCGGTAGTTTGGTTTCTTCCCAACAACTGGTATCAAGAGCTCGGTTATTCTGTCAAATAATTATGGAAATTAATACGAGCAAGATGATTATGTTGAATGGCACAAATTATCAACTTTGGCGGAATAAAATGAAGGATTTGTTGTTTGTGAAGGCTCTGCATCTTCCGGTCTTTGCTACTCAAAAACCCGATTCGAAAAGTGATGAAGAATGGGAATTTGAGCATCAACAAGTGTGTGGATTTATTCGGTAATTTGTTGAAGAAAATGTTTACAACCACATTGATCAGGAGACACATGCTCGAACATTGTGGGAGAAGCTTGAAAGCTTGTATGCTTGAGATCGGGCAATAACAAGTTGTTTTTTTTGAAGAAAATGATGGCGTTGAAATACAGAGAAGGAACGTCTATAGTGACCATGTGAGTGAATTTGGAGCGTGATGAATCAACTACTTGGTATGGGTGTCAAATTTGATGACGAGATTTTAGGACTTTGGTTGCTTGCTACTCTACCGGACTCTTGGGAGACTTTCGGGGTTTCGCTCATTAATTACGCTTTGAAGGGTATTATTACCTTGGATTTGGCTAAGAGTGGTGTGTTGAATGAAGAGGTCGGAAAGACGATCTCGGGGTTCTACATCACGATCAGAGGTGTTGGTTACAGAGCAGGGGAGAACAGAGACAAAGATGGAAAGAGTAGAGATAAAGGCCAAGCAAGTCAAGATCGAGATACAAGAATCTTGAGTGTCATCATTGTGGTAAGAAAGGCCATATCAAAAATCTTGCTTCAAGTGGAAGAAAGAGAACAAAGGTGGTGATAAACACGATCGGAATGATAATGAAAAATCGGCGTGTTGCTCTTCACTACTCGTGAAGATCTGTTGGTCATTCGTGATGAGAATTTGGTCAACTTAGCATGTGATGAGACTAGTTGGGTGATTGATCTTGGTGCATCACTTCATGTCACGTCGAGGAAGGATTTCTTCACATCTTATACTCCACAGTGATTTTGGGGTATTGAAGATGGGTAATGACGGTTTAGTTTCGGTTGTTGGTATGGGAGATGTTCACTTGGTGAGTAACAATGGAACAAAGTTAACTCTCAAGGATGTCGGACACGCACCGGATATCCGTTTGAATTTGATCTCTGCAGAAAGCTTGATGATGAGGATTACAGAACACCTTGGTGAGGCAATGGAAGGCGACTAAAGGCTCCTTGGTTGTGGCTCGAGGAAAGAAGAGCTCAAATTTATATTTGATACAAGCTTCAGCTTCTCGAGAGACAATGAATGTGACAATGAATGACAGCTCAACCGAGTTGTGGCATAAACGACTTAGTCACATGAGTGAGAAGGGCCTTAACTGTTTAGGGAAGAAGAATCAACTTTCGGGCTTAAAGAATGCTACACTGAAGAATTGTGCTCATTGTCTAGCAAGAAAGCAGAGAAGAGTTTCATTTAGAAGCCGTCCTCCTCATAGAAGATCGAGTTGCTAGAGTTGGTCCATTCGGATGTTTGTGGTCCGATAAAAGTAAGGTCACTTGGCGGTGCACTTTATTTTGTGACTTTCATTGATGATTTGTTCAAGAAAGCTATGGGTTTACACTTTGAAGTCTAAAAATCAAGTCTTTGAGGTGTTTAAACAGTTTCATGCATCGATTGAAGGGAAACAGGGGAAGAAGTTGAAGTGCATTCGTCATGCGATAATGGTGGCGAGTACACAGGGCGTTTCATGAGTCTTGCTCTGCGACGAGAATCGGACATCGAAGAACACCACCAAAGACTCCACGATTAAATGGGTTGGTGAAAGAATGAACCGAACAACGATTGAGAGAGTCGATGTTTATTGTCAGAAGCAAAGCTGCCAAGATCATTTTGGGCTGAAGCTTTGAATACAAATGACACATGTGATAAATTTGTCTCCTAGTGTTCCTTTGCGAGGTGGCGTGCGGATAGAGTTTGGTTTGGCAAAGACGTGTCATATGATCACTGCGTGTGTTCGGTTGTAAAGCATTTGTTCATGTTCCAAAGGATGAAAGATCCAAGTTGGATGCCAAGACTCGACAATGCATCTTCATTGGTTATGGTCTAGATGGTGAGTTTGGTTATAGACTCTATGATCCCGTTCAGAAGAAACTCGTGAGAAGTAGAGATGTTGTCTTCATTGAGGATCGGACCATCGATGACATTGATAAGACGGAAAGCGAATTCAAAAGGCGGTGATGATTTAATCGATGTGAATCCAGTTCCCTAAACTCTTCACGAGTCCTATCCGGGATGATGTGCATGGTGATGTTCTTGATGACTATCGGGATATAGGTGACTTTGATGCTCCCATGGATGATGTTGTGAATGATCAACGGCAAGCACCTATAAGCTCCACCAACAGATTCCACTTGAAGGTCCTCCGGAGATCGGCGATCTTACGTCGGTATTCCTCGATGAATATGTTCTTTTGGTAGCGGGGAGAACACGAATGTTATGAAGAGGCTATGGAGAGTGAATGCAAAGATCGATGGGTTGAAGCGATGAAAGATGAACTTCAATCCTTGCATAAAAACCATACCTTTGAGTTGGTGAAATTGCCCAAGGGCAAAAGAGCCTTGAAGAATCGGTGGGTTTACAGGTTGAAGCAAGAAGAGAAGTCTTCATCTCCACGGTACAAGGCTAGATTGGTCGTCAAGGGTTATACTCAGAAAAAGGGGGTTGATTTTGAAGAAATATTTTCTCCGATTGTGAAGATGTCCTCTATTAGAACTATATTGAGTTTGGCAGCCTGCTATGACTTAGAGGTTGAACAAATGGACGTGAAAACTGCTTTTCTTCATGGTGACTTGGAAGAAGAGCTTTACATGGAGCGGCCAGAGGGTTTGTTGCACAAGGGAAAGAAGATTACGTGTGCAGATTGAAGAAGAGCTTATGCGGTTTGAAGCAAGCTCCAAGGCAATGGTACAAGAAGTTTGAGTGCATTATGGGGAGCAAGGCTACAAGAAGACTACTTCTGATCATTGTGTGTTTGTTAAGAGATTCTCTGGTAATGATTTTATAATTCTTTTGCTCTATGTTGATGACATGCTTATTGTTGGTCAGAATGCTTCCAGAATTGAGAAGTTGAAGCAAGAGTTGAGTAAATCCTTTGCAATGAAGGATTTGGGGCCAGACAAAAGCAAATTCTTGGCATAAAGTTGACACGTGATAGAAAGGCCAAGAAATTATGGTTATCACAAGAGAGGTACATCGAGAAAGTACTTCAAAGGTTCAAAGCATGGACAAAGCTAAAGCGGTGAGCACTCCTTTGCTACGCACTTTAGATTGAGTTTTAAGCATAGTCCTTCCACGAGAAAAGGAGAAGGAAGAGATCTGAGAAAATTCCTTACTCTTCACCGTGGAAGTCGATGTATGCAATGGTTTGTGCGAGGCCGACTTGGCTTATCTTTGTTGGTACGATCGATCGTTTTCTTTCTAATCCAGTGAGAGAGCATTGGAATGCGATGAAGTGGATTATGAGATATCTTCGTGGCACTTCAAACATGAAACTTTGTTTCGTGAATGAGAAACCTGTTCTTGTTGGTTATCTGATTTCGACATGGCGGAGATATTGACTCGGAGATCTACTTCGAGTTACTTGATCACTTATGCGGGGGAGTGCGTGGCATGGCAATCGAGATTGCAAAAGTGTGTTGCATTGTCCACCACCGAATCGAGTTCATTGCGACAACCGGCGCGTGCAAGGAGATGCTTTGGATGAAGAAGTTTATGCATGAGCTTGGTTTTACTCGGGAGAAGTATGTCTGTATTGTGATAGCCGGAGCGCTATTCATCTTGGTAAGAATCCAACTTTTCATGCTAGATCTAAGCATATTGATGTGAGGTACCATTGGATACGAGATGTTCTTGAAGATAAGTCATTAGAGCTTGAGAAGATACATCTTGATGATAATGGTGCTGATATGTTGTGAAGGCTTTACCAAGAGGAAAGTTTGAAGCATGTTGTTTGATCTCCTAGTATGGAGGCATTCCCACATAGTCGGAGGAGAGATTTGTTGGGAGGGTCCCACTATGTGGGAATCCTCAAAAATACCATATTTTATGGCACCTTGTTTTGGCTTTTATCATTTTATTTTTTTTTGTCTTATACATGTGGTGTGGCCAGCATATTTCAATGTGAGAGAGAGCCAAATATCAGATTGCCAAGAAAGAGAGAAACGGGTGAGAAGCGAGTGTTTGAAGCTAAAAAATTATTTTTCAAGTTTGGAGCAGCTGTGATCAACTCTTCGATCGGAGGTCCATCCGTGGTTCGATTGAGCTGATTTTTGGACAGCAGCTAGACGACAAGGTGTTCTTGACTTTGTACGGTCGGATTTTTCATCCGAGTCCTGTAGCGCGTCAAAAATACCCGTTTTACAGCAGCTACGTTTTTGGTGATGTTCTCCAATTTTTCTCTCTTTTGCTAAAGATTACATATTGTTAGCCTTGTTGGAGTTGAATGCTTGTTGTAGGCTTAATATTGTGATCTTGTAGCTGAACATTTGATTATAGTGGAGCTTTTGATCGGACTCTAAAGTCCCGTGGTTTTTACCCTTGATTTAGAGGGGTTTTCCACGTAAAATATCGGTGTCTCTATTTATTATTTTTGTTGCGGTTGCATTGGTTGATTTGTGGTTGATAGGTTGCTAGAGAACACTTTATTTTGTGCTATTGTGCTTGCCATAATATTTGACAAGAGTTATAGGGAGAGAAAGAACACCGGTTGTGCTTCCGCTTTGTTTCGGTAGTTTGGTTTCTTCCCAACAACATGAACCCCAAGATATCAGATTTTGGGTTGGCCAAGATATACAAAACGAATGAAGCTGGATCAAATACGAAACAGATTGTCGGCACATAGTAAGTACACACTTCCTGTTTCCATGTCTTGTCCAACGAAAGAATATGGTTATTAACTGTACTGTTGATGAATTCATGCAATGGCTACATGTCTCCGGAATATGCAATGGAAGGCATATTCTCTGAAAAATCTGATGTTTACAGTTTCGGAGTTATGGTTTTGGAAGTTGTCAGTGGTCAGAAAAATAGCGGCCATTTTGAGTTTGATCGTCCACTTAACCTGTTTGGATACGTAAATTCATATCATATTCTTGTAGTAGTTAGCATAGACTACGCTTTACCGATATAAAGCAAACACCATATTTTTTTTTAACCCCATGATTGATGTCTGCAGGCATGGGAGCTATGGAAACATGGTGGAGCATTAGAATTAATGGATCCGGCTTTAAGTGATTCATGTTTTAAACAATACAAGTTTTAAGATGCATTACATTTGGTCTACCATGCGTGGAAGATAATCCATTGGATAGGCCAACGATGTCTGATGTTATCTCTGTGAGGCAATTGGCATTGCCAAGACAGCCTGCATTTTCCACTGGAATAAGGATTGTAGAAACAAATATAGAGAGAAAAGAGGTGGAAATTTACTCATTGAACGGCCTAACCATGTCTACCATGGATGCAAGATGACCAAAAGACTTGTGTTAATTTTTATGTTTCCTAATCATGTTTAAAGTATTATATAATGGCTGGAAATGCTAAGATTATATTTTTTTATATTACACCAGTGTAAAAATTAAATTAGCCTTACTTATTTTCATAACTATTTATATTCATCATACATATAAAATTTAATGTAAATTTAACTATTTATTTTATATAAAATATTAATATGTTTAATAGGCTACATGCACATAACATAATTGCAGATTGACAATTCTTTCTTATATGGTTTTAGGTAGGGGAATAAATTTACGACGTCGTATTGCTTTTTGTAATTTGTTTTCTAAAAAAGTTTAGATTTTTCTTTATCGACCTAATTGATTATTCTAAAAATGGTTTGCAGCCATCTGATGAGCATCAAGACAGGACCACTTGTTCGAACTTTCAAAAGTAATATCCTCAGCTGTACGACTTTTTTTGTTTTTTCCTGATGAAATCCTTTTCTGTAATACTTATGATTGGTTAAACGAGCAGTGGTGGTGCCTTTTCTGAAAGTACATCTGTTACATGTGCGGCAACTAAAGCAAAAGTGAACGCTGTTTTACGACAAATTCCCTAAACTGCTCGGCTCATGAATTCCTTTCTCAGTTTCCCCAAACCTTAAGTTTCTGCTCACACTTTCCTCATATTTCAGGTGATCAGGTCAGTCTTCCCTAAACGTTCTTAATATTCCTGTTAGGGTTTATTTTCCCAGTATATACATGTATACTTATCTGCTGTTTTTCCCTTAAATGAAAGAAAATGGGAAACTTTCTGGGTGTTCTTCATACATCTGGAAACCCTTGCGATGCTAAAGAATGAATTTTGATAGAAAAAGATGAAGGTCTCGATTTTAGATTTTATGATGTGGGTTAACTTCTGTTTATCAAAATAATGACCTGTTATTGATTTTTGATGTTTGCGTATCTTCTTGGCTAGCATAGTAATTGGTTCAGCTTTGAATATTCCATGCTTCCCCTTTTGTTTTGCTACAATTTAGGGTTAGTAACTGCAAAATAATAGATTAGATTGTGTTCCTTTGGTTTTCAATTCAATTTTAGAATTGCACTTCAACAGCTTTGTTCAAATGACATTCATGAAAATCTTTTGTTTTTGTTTATCAAGCTTTGAAGATTCCTTAACTTTCCCTTTGTTTTGCTACAATTTTTGTAATAGTACCTGCTGAATAATAGATCAGATTGTATGATTTTTGGTTTTCGATTCTATTCTAGAATTACACTTTAAGAGTTATTGTGAATTAACTTGTCTCGGTCTGCATAGTTCTGGGATTTGATTGAAAGTTTGATTTTGATATTAGAATGGCTTCAAGTGATAATGGGAAACTGAAAGAGCAAATTGAGGAATCCAATGATACTAAAACAACAGGGCAAATTTCTCTTCACGTTTCATCGTCACAAAAGATGCTTCTAAACAGTGAAAACCCTCAAAGAAAGCCATTTATGAACTTTATGTCTCCGCCAAGTAGATTCCAGTTTCTCAACTTTAGCTCTGCATCTGCTAGTTTCAAGCGTTTAGCCGAAGAAAGAGATGAGGTTTCTCGGTTGGTGGCTTCTTCAAGTGGTCATAGGATACGAGAACGTCTGACTGGGGTTTTTGCTAAAAAGATTGATTGGGTTTCTCTCATGAAAATGTGTAAGGAATGGATTAGGGACCCTATGAATATGGCCCTTTTTGTATGGATCCTGGCCGTTGCTATCTCGGGTGCTATTCTGTTCCTTGTCATGACCGGAATGTTGAATAAAGCGCTCCCTAAGAAGTCCCAGAGAGATGCCTGGTTCGAAGTCAACAATCAAATTCTCAATGCTCTGTTTACTCTCATGTGTTTGTACCATCACCCTAAGCGTTTTTACCATCTTGTACTTCTTTGTAGATGGAAACCAGAAGATGTTTCCCGACTCAGAAAGGTGTACTGTAAGAATGGGACCTATAAGCCCCATGAGTGGGCACATATGATGGTGGTTGTTGTGCTACTTCATATCAACTGTTTTGCTCAGTATGCTCTTTGTGGTCTTAACTGGGGATACAAGAGATCTGAGCGACCTCCTATTGGTGTTGGGATATGTATGTCATTTGCAATAGGTGCACCAGCATTGGCTGGTCTTTACACCATTGTTAGCCCTCTTGGGAAGGATTATGTTTCTGAAGTGGACGAGGAAGCACTGAGGGGAATTGATGCTGGTGAAATTAGATCAGAGCAGTCAAGACGAAAATCATTCGAGAGGAGATATTCATTTGCATCCGGCGAGGGAGAGAGAATTGTTGAAAGCAGACCACTCTGGAGTGGAGGGATACTAGACATATGGGATGACATTTCTCTAGCATATCTTTCTGCTTTTTGTACCTGTTGTGTGTTTGGGTGGAACATGGAGAGGCTCGGTTTCGGGAACATGTATGTACATATTGCTACTTTTCTCCTGTTTTGTATGGCTCCGTTCTGGATTTTCAATTTGGCTGCTGTGAATATCGATAATGAGACTGTCAGAGAGGCTCTTGGTTTTACTGGAATTGTTCTTTGTCTGTTTGGTTTATTGTATGGTGGCTTCTGGAGGATTCAAATGAGGAAGAGATTTAATTTGCCAGCTTACAAGTTTTGTTTCGGTCATGCAGCAGTAGGTGATTGCACGCTATGGCTATGTTGTTGTTGGTGTGCCCTTGCTCAGGAAGCACGCACCGGGAATTCTTATGATATTGTAGAAGATAAGTTCTTAAGAAAGCAAACAAACAATGGTAACGAGGTGCGAATGTCACCTTTACCTCGTGAACAAGGGATTGTACGATTTAGTTCTGACCCTAGTTCTTTGCCCGGGTACGGTTCTAGCCCAACCACGAGATTTACAACCAATTCTCCAAGTCCCAGAATGGTTTCAAAGGAATATTATAGTCCTGACCGACAGCTTTCTACAGTGAAAGAAGAGTTTTCTATAGCAGGTAAAGATGAAACTATGATTCCACCTACTCTGTCATCGATGACACAGAGAGAAGAAACATAATCGAGGAAATTGACCAATGAATTGAAATACATTATATAAATTTCACATTTTCTCATACTTCCTCATTTCTTTTCCATTTTTGGGGTGAATATGTAAGTAAATTTTGGACTACAATGATGTTGTGGAGATATCTTTTTCTTAGCAGCATTAGTTTTCAAATGATACTGCAAATTTAGTGAGTGTAAATTGTAACTTTGATTCCTATCCTTGGCATTAGCTTTACGAAGCAATCTAAAGCTCAAGGGCACTTTCCAAACTCTTTGAAACTTCATATTGTTGCATGTACTTTCTTCTTCTTTTTTTGTCGAAACCAGGGTATCAACTGTTGGCTGCTGTGACTAATCCTTTCGCCGCGATTGCTTTCTAAAGAGATAAACAGTTGATTACGAAATGTGCTTCATTCCCACGAGGGAGGAGACTATCACGTCACACCTTGTGGTATGGTTCCATGTACCTTATTGTTCTGTTTTGCCCTTCTTTTTTTACTCATCCTCACTATCAACCTTTTTAGTTATGTTATTTGGACTCAGCTGGATACAGGTATGTTCCTAATAAGCATGTTCGATTTCTTTTCATATATTTAGAGGATCGTATTTTCATACATGTTTAGATATAGCTTATTAGTTTGTAAAGTTTTCCCCTAATTAAGTTCCGAAAGAAACTCAGTCTCAAAATCTCGAGAAATGTTTGATGATCCTTTCCCATCTTCAAGCCAATAATGTGCAGGAGACATTCGTTGTAGAATCTAACATAGAGCTTGTATCATTGTTCAAAATACTAGCAAATTTTATTTTATAGCAATATTTAATAAAAATATATTTTCTTGCAAGTCTAGTGTCAACAAAAGCAATGGTGGTTCTTTAGCAACAAAAGCAAATTAAAAAAAAAAAAAAGCATTGATGATGATGGCTTTAATCATTAATCAGATACGTAGGTCACAATGTTTCACATCAAAATTATAATGTGCATTACACGTATGAAATTAAATAATTTAGTAGAGAAAGATGATGACTTTGTGGAGGTAATGGAGGGTGACAATAGCCACTTTTAGTCTTCTGTTAATTAAGGTAGGTGGTGTTGCCATCATTTGGCTACTTATTACAACAGTTAAATAGCGCAGGTCATTATCATGGCCAGCCATATACAAGCTGTGTGGTTATTGTTGGTGTTTCATCATTGCTGCGGACGTTAATTGTTAGTGAATATAAACGATAAAAGGAAAAAACCCGCATTATAGTTACTATGGTGAGGGCTACGAGATATGCCATGCCATTGCGAGTAGGGATGACAATGGACCGCTATCTGTCTAACTTTATCCCATGCCCTTCACCATTGATAAACCCTTCACCAACTTGGCTGACTATTGATCATTTATATAATTGATTCCTTTAAAAAAATCGTATTTTATTTCAAAATTTTTATTTTTTTAATTTAATAAAAATTTATATTTTTTTTAAAATTTTCAAATTGAATTTTTATATTTTTTGAATTTTTTATAGTTCATATAATGTTTTTATAAATTTTATTTCAAATAATTTAAAAAATTTTGAATTTAATAAAATTTCATATTTTTTATATATTTATTGAATTTCTATATATGGTTAGATATTATTTATATTTTTGGAAATTTGAATTTTTTTAAGAAACACCACATGACGTGTTCTTATTAGTTGAGTGTCTCACTTTTTTTTTAATAATTAATTTTTTGGACAAAAGCAATAAAAAAATGATAATTCGGGTATAAAAAAAATTAGGTATCAAATTGAGAAAACATATATAATTCAGGGGCTAAATCATAACATAAGCCTTTTAAGAATAATTATTATAAAATCCTTTAAATTGTTTTAATTCAAAATGAGTCCAAAAAAACTCTTAAGGGAAAAAAAATGCTTTTTAATAGTATTATTCCCTCATAAATTAAGAGCTCTCTTCATATTTAAATAATATCTTTCAATTTCTTTCTTATATTATATTATTATTGTGTATATATAAAAAATTTATATTAACTTATTTATTTAAATTATTTTATATATTGTAGATTGAGTCTTAACTTAATTGACATCAATATTATCGTAATAAAAATGTACATAGATTTTAAACGTATTAAAGCGTATTTATCTTTTTATTTAAAAATGAAAAAAGATTTATTAAAAATTTACGAATGGGTTGGCGGAGGAAATGGGTGGTTGGCAAGATAGGCTGCTCAACATTATATCGCCATAGTTATAAAGTGTATTTAATTTTCTATTTCAGTAATTAGTCGGCTGAGTTGAGAAAATTGGTAGAGCTACTTAAAAAAGAGATAAGTGGCTATGAATCATTAATGGTTGGAAAATGGTGCAACTTATCAAGTGGGGATAAAAGAGGATAAATGTATCATTAATAGTATGCTTATCAATATGTGGAATCAACTATTAACTAACATCTAATTGATTAGTGTCTACTCTAGTATCACGTCGTTGTTTGCTTTAGTAGCACGTTATTTTGTTGTGTTCATCTTCTTTTTTTGTATCAATTTTTACGCATTAAAATGAAATAAAATATGATAATGTTGACCATTGAAATGATAAGGAAGAATCGTGAAAAGTTAACATAATGAATGAAGTGTACAAATCGTCTTCCGAGAATCGTCATCTTAGTTGCTTTCTCAGGGTAAGTGTAATCCATTTCCAAACAATACAAAATACATTAGTTATCATATGGCATCCTATTTGGGAGTAACAATATCAAATATGGGTGAGAAGATATTTATGTTTAAGTTTTATTATGAAGTTGACACTGATTGGGCAGTTGGAGATGATATCATTGTTTTTTTTTTTTATGAGTTTTTGAGTTAAACTGTACAATTTATTGAAAGGCCTAATGCCAAAGGCACTGATGACTCATTTCAAAAAATTTTAAATGATCGAATTTTTCTAATCTTAATTTCTCAAATAGATGAATCATACTATTTGTTGAGTCAAGATTTATGTTGGATCGAAATTTAATTAGATCATACAATTATTTTGACATATAAATTAAAAATCAATAAATAAATGTATACATTATAGATTACTTCACACATTTATTTTTTATTAATTATAAAAAAAATTAGTTTTAACATTATTAGTTTAGTATCATATTTAAAATAAAATCATATATATAAAAATTATATTTTTTAATTAAAAACTTGGATTTTATTATTTTTAATTTATGCAATTATATTAAATGATTTTACATATTTATAATTTTATTAATTAATAATATATTATGTTATTTTTTAAGTACAACTTTTAAAAGATATGATCAAACCAAATAATTTCACATAAATATACTATCATATTTATTCTAATATTAATTTAGTAATATGATTATTGTTACTTTTAAATGTATAATAGATAGATTTTAAATAATATAAAAAAAAGCTTTAAATAAGGGTGAGTAAAATTCGATTCGATTCGATTCGAAAAATTCGATAAAAATTTAAATTTTAAATTAAATAGTTCGAGTTAATCGAGTTATTCGGATCAACTCGAATAAAAAATAAAAATTTTCGATTTAATTTGAATATTAATCACATAATTTGAGTTATCTGAAAATCCGAATAAGAAAAGACAAAACTACGTAGTTTTGATAAATGTTTACCTTTTTTAAAATTAAAAGTCAATATCATTAAATTAAAAGATAAAACTGCGTTATTTTGATAAATGTTTACCCATTAAGTCAAATGATAAAACTATTATATTGTTTATATAGTTAAATAATCTTGTACTTTGTCTATTGGTTAAATAATCGGTCTATGTAAACGCAACGTTAAGTATAAATAATATGATTCGTTTACTCAACTCGACTTGACTCGAAATTTTTTCACTTAATTCAAAAAAAATTCAAATTGAGTTCGATTGTTAAAATAAGATTCCAACTAAGTTGAAATTTTTTATTCGATCAGATTGAATGTTGAATCCTAACTTTAAATGCAGATATCATTTTCAACCCATTAACTTATTGCAAGCATTGATGTAGAAATTACCCAAAGTGAAATCCACATGTACGCCAATTTCATAGTTTTCTGCCTAACTCTTACATGATGATGTGGTTAAAGATATTTACAGTGTTCACCAATTGGGTATTCCAGAAAAACGTCACACAACTTGCAAAATTAGGGTCGCTATCATTTTAATTTCGGCCTCCCGAAGCATTGCCGTCTTCCATTGATAGGTAGATAGCGACGCAGTGCCTGCATTTTACGAGTTTGCCCAACCCTATTGTGATTGTAGCAGGGGTCACACAATTGGACAAGTTGTGCGAGGGGTTTCATCTTTGACCCAAAAATTATTAAATTAATCGAATACTAACAAAAACTTGTTTCGTTCACGAACAAATTCATTTAAGACTTCTAAAAAATCTCTTAATTGTTCCAACGTAATTAAAAAAAATTTTTTATCTAGAGAGAATTCAGTTTAGATAAAGATATTTATTCAGAAGTTTTCACAACTCAATCATATATGATAGAATCATCAAATATTGGACATTTTCGAACTCTGTCTGTAACTCACTATAGTCTCGGGAAACAAAACGATGTATACGAATGAAATAACTAGTAATAATAAGGAAACGGATTAAAGATGTGTTGATATGAGCGATGACTTATTATTTTGATGAATAATTTCTCGTTTATTATTTCATTATTATATAATTATTATTTATGTGATTACTTTATGTATTTATTTATTTATAATACAATTATTAAACTTTATGTTTAAACTATTTTTACATCTAATAAAAAGAAATAATGTTTATGAATAAATGAATATACATAAAATTAAATAAATAAATGGTTTAAACTCGGTTGATATACCAAAGAGAAGAGGAAGGTTTGTCCCCCAAGCAGGACTAGCAATGGCCCATTTTTATTCTCCATTTGCTGTTTATTGTAGGACACAAACTGCGTTTGTCTTTATCTTACCTAATGTTGATTCCTACACATTACTTTTCAAATGTGACATTCACTTGGAATAACCCATTCTAAATTAACCATGCTTCCTTCCAATTTAAGAGGAAAACTGAAAATTTTAAGTACTTTTTTATAAAAAATGTTAAAATATTAGTTTTTAAATAAATTATTTTATAATAATATAATTGAAATTTTTTATTAGAATCAATTTTTCTCATTTACTTTCTTTTGATTTAATCCTTTAAAAATTACATTTTTACTATCATAAAATTACAATTTAATTTTAACCCCTACAAAAGTTATCTGGCTTCGCTCATGCTTTCTTTGTCTTTATTAATTTTAACTATCCAAATAAACTATACTTATATAATTTATTTTATTTCTTTATTTTATATTCTTTTTATAATCACTCACCCAAAATTAATGTATATTTATTTTTTTGGGGTTTTTTTTAAATCTTTTATACTTTTATATCTTTTTCTCTCTCCATTTTTTTAAGAATTAAAGCATTGTATGTCGGATAGCTTGAAGGTTGTTAAAGCACTGCAGGCTAATCACTTGGAAAGCTCGCCATCAAACTTGTTAAGAAGAATTCATTTGAGCTTACAAGTTGTCGATCATAGGCATTTCAAGCATATTCCAAGAGATAAAAATAAAGTTGCTGATAGACTTATTAAGATAGCTTTAGACAAAAGTACTGAATTACATGTATTAGATATAATTCCTAAAGAGTTCTTCGATGAGTTTAGATTTGAAAAAGTAGCTGAATTTCCGATTATAATTATTTAACATAAGTAGTTAACGTATTTTCTTTACACAAAAAAAAAAAAAAAAAAACATTGTGTGTATGTGCATTTCTTATATCAATTCAAATCACATAGTATTAGCCCAGAACATAAAATTACATTGCCTTTAACTAATATACAACCAAATTAGTAAAGCCATCTGAATTATTTTAGAATTGGTATCGATACACCATTAAATTTTGCTCGTGAAGTATAAATAATACGCAGTGTATCGAATACTTTTTATTTTATTTTATATAATATGAAAGATTAATTGTATTAAACATCCTGAACGTATTATATAAATTTTAAATCGGTTTTAGACTTTAAAATATTATAATTAAATCCTCAAAGCATAAGTATAATGTCGATCAAATACTTATACTAGACTAGTCATCAACTTGGACATAAAATTCCAACTTAGACATGAAGTGGAATCAGATTTTGAACAAGCATGTACTTGCATGCATAGAGAATTTTGTATCTAACATGTTAAGAAAAAAGAAGAAGATAATAACTAAAACTTAGAAGAGTTAATTTTTTTTCTTAATATGCCAAATTCAATTTCTCTAAGCAAAATTTGATTTTCGTGTTTTAAATTTTATCAAACATATTCAAACTAAAATTTAATGTCCAAAAATATGATTATGCTAATAAAAGGACTTAATTAATATAATAGCTCAGGTCCAGCGATCGGACTAAGTGAAGGGAGTTACAAGGACACTTTTATTTTAATCACCCAAGCGTCAAAAATTTAATGAAAGTTAATTGTACACACCAAAACATGTTTACATTTTCATTTGGTTACCCCCAAAATATCTTTTTTAAAGTGTTGATTGGGGTAAAATAAATCAAGGATTAAAGTGAAAAAAGGGTGAAAACTAGAATAATATAGAAAAGTTGTCAAATTGTACTTGTTTATCTCATTGTTGAGAATTCTAATTTTTTTAAATTTTTAAATTTTAAATTTCAAAACATCAAAATAAATTAAACAAGTTATTGAAATTTTTTTTCTCCCTTGATAATTTCAATTGATTTGTTACTATAATATTAAAATTAATTAATTTAATCTCAGTTTAAAATTTTATTTCATATTTTCAAATTATCATTAACAAAATCAACTCAAATAATTCATATTTAATAATTGCTTACAAAACTTAAATTTCTTTGATTATATAATTTTGAATCTTCCATGCTAAACTTAAAGCAAAGGAAAAAAATCTTGTTTGTTCTTCTTTTAGGTAGAGAAATGATAAAAAAAAAATTATAAGTTTTGGTAGGCATGGAAGATGAAATAAATAAATTAAATTAATTGCAAGGATTTTCGTTGCTTTTAGGTTAGCATAGAAGATTTAAGATCATATAATAATAATAAAAGGTCGTGTTTTATAGACAATTTATTAAAGATGAGTCATGTGAGTTGATTTTAATTTGAAATTGTAAAATAAAATTTAGAATTTTATAAGTATATTACATTAATTAAATTAATTAATTTCAATATTATAGTAACAAATTAACTAACACTACCGAGGGATAAAATTTTTCAATAATTTATTTAATTGATTTTGATGTTTTAAAATTTAAAATTTCAATATAAAAGAGAAAAAAAAAAAGAAATTTAGAACTTTCAGCAAGAGGGTACCCCATCAATATTTAAAAGAAACATTTTTTTGTGACCAAAATGAAAGCGATGCAAAAGTTGAATGACTAAAATGAAAGCTCCTTAAAAGTTGAGGGATAAAATTGAAAAGATTTTCAAAATGAAAACTATCTAAAAAGTTGAGTAACTAACTAGAGAATTTACCCTTTTTTTAAAGTCTGTTACCATTTACACTTATTAAACTCTTTTTAATAATACAAAAATTAAATTAATGGATTAATTTGATTGAATCACATATACTTTCCCCTCCAATAAAAACCTTTTTAGCAAATTCAAAGTAAAATGAACTTAATTAGGCAATTTAAGAGGGGTCAACAAAAGTTGGCTTGACCACGTTTCCTGCCCGCTCGCCTGACCAGCTGGGCTTTATCCCCACCTAGCCGCATAGGAAGAAAACTTGAACTGATCGTTGGGCCCCACTCAACCGTATCACCACTCTGACCCTGCCACGTGTACCAATACTTTCACATAATCCTAGCTTTGGAGTAGATTATAAGACAAGAAACGAGTGTAGAGAATCAAAGCCAAGTTGTGGAGTTCTTTTTTATTTTCCTTTTTTCCTATATAAACCCTCCATACATCCTCATAACAGATCCTCACCAGTTGTTTCTGGTATTTTCTCAAACATTCTTCAATCTTTTCATCTCTCCTCAGACCCGATCGATCTATCTTCTTGCCTCGTTCCCTCTTTCAAGAACTGGCTAACACACAGGAACCACTTGTGGAGGAAACTAACAAGAACCAAGAGGTGGTTCTTGCCCTCTATGAGGCCTTAAACACTCGAGACGTCAAAACTGTTCACAAAATCCTTGCCCCTGACCTTGAATGGTGGTTCCACGGTCCCCCGAGTCACCAGTTTTTGATGCGCCTGCTCACCGGTGCTTCATCCGACGATTCTTTCCGTTTCGAGGTTGATCCCCTTTCGGTTACCACCTTTGGGCCCACCGTCATCATAGAAGGCTGCGATCACAGCCGTTCAATCTCTTGGGTTCACGCTTGGACCGTAACCGATGGGATAATTACCCAAGTGAGGGAATACTTGAACACTTCTCTCACCGTTACTCGCCTTGGAAACTCTACCCAATCTCCACCGTCCGACTACAATCCATCATCATCATCATCATCATCATCGACGGGTGAGATTACCTCGGTGCATTGCCCTTCCGTCTGGGAGAGCAGCTTTTCCAACAGGGTTGGAAAATCCGTGCCGGGTCTTGTCCTGGCAATTTAGTCATTTCACTCATCATATATCTCTCTGATCAGGTGCAGCCGTGAGTAGGATAATAAAATAAAATAAAAAAGGAGTGCTTTCGTGTCAGCTCCTTATTGGTCTCCTACTTGCTGATGCACTACTAAACAGTGTCGCTTAAAGAGAGAGAGAGATCAAAGATGTGAATTTGGTTGAGACCCTGTTTGGTAGGGTCATATTATTATCTGTTTCTACAGAGGTTTGCTTTGGTGTCTGTTTCATTTGGTATTGTGTTACTTTTCCAATGTATGTGCCACTGTGTTTGGTGTGTCGTCTGTCCTTTTGTCCAATAAGACTCCGCTATTTTAAAAATGGAATTCGTGTTGGTTTTCTTATTAATACATTTCATGTGTCTTTATCATTTAATATTTAGACCTCATTGTGATTAATTACGATATTCCTTAGCTAGGACTAGGAACCCTCCAGCTGGTCTACTTGTTACCAAAAGTATTGATGTGAAACACTCGACATTAATACGACTTGAAATATGATAATTGCTATGCTATGGGATGATGATAAGGGATAGGGATATTATCATTTTTCAATAGTTTTATACCATATTAATATTTTTATTTTAAATTTCAGTATTTTAATTTAGAATGAAAATGCTGAAATTTAAGATGAAAATACTGATGTGGCATAAATTTATTGGAAAAAGGATATAAATGACGTGACGTTACTGTTTCATATAATCATTTTCCTGATATCAACACTAGATTATTATTTTGAATCTATTATCTATAAGTTTAAGTTGAGATTTTTTTAAAAAATTTTATTTTATATTTTTTAAGAAAAAAACTTAATAAATTCAAATCCTTCCATTAATCGGTTGTTAACTATAAAGCTCAAATGGCTCAACACTGACACTACAAATATCTCTCCTGCATCATCCTCACGTGAATTTAGTAAGTTAATTAATTTAGTTTGTGAAAGTTATATACTTAATTTATCAATTTTAGTAAGTAATATGTGAAAATAATAATATATATAATAATATTTTTGTCGTTTTAGAAATAGTAGAAATTAATAAATTTAATAATTATTGTTTAGTGAGAATTAAAAATTTAGAATTTGAGAAATTAAAAAGATTAAAAATGACTAAATTAAAAAACATTGACTAAATTAACAATGCTCACAAAGTACAAGGAGTAATAGCAAAATTTAACCATATAATAATATTTATATTATATTTGTATTGTTTTTTTTTTAAGGTAAACTAGCCCAAGTCATTATTAGTAATTTTACATTTTGCACATTCAACTTCAAAAAATTGACAAAATTATCACTAAACTATTCGAAAGTTTTCATTTGAATTATTAGGTTTGTTTGCAACAGTTGCACCAATCAAAAGTTCTCATTCCCTTTCTCTTCTATAATTTAGATTTTTTTTTTCATGAAATAGTTTTGAACGTCATGAATTTTTAAACCAAAATCCAAATAACTCAATGACTTGACCATGTGATCGACTTGGATTTAAATAATATTCTTCTACTCGTCTATGGGTATTGATTCATCATATTGATTGTCAAATCATTACTTGGAGCCTACTAACCAAACTTAAAAAAAATAAAAAATTAATAACCCAATAACGTAAGTAAAATTTTTTGAATAGTTTAATAGTCATTTTGTAACTTTTTAAAATTGAGTAACAAAAATGTAAACCTATTTACTGATAAATTATTGACCTTGGGCATGGTTTATCTTGTTTTTTATATCATAATTTTTTTAAATATTATTGTATAATTAATTAAAATTATTTAAAAATAGTGAAGGACAAGTGGAAGCAAATTATTAAAATCATTGCATTCTCCAGAGGAAACAGGGAATCTGCAGGGAAGAGAATAATTGGTACTTGATCATCCTGCATTTGTTAATCAGGTGATATAGGTAAAGACACGTGTACGATGATACGGGATCTTTCTACAGCTCATCATTTCTAACTCTACAGGCATGCTTTGATGGATATGTACTTGAGATATTCTTCAACTGTCTGATCCTTTTTGGCCATATCTTGAACCGTCTGATTATATCATCTTATTTTTGGACTATTTTCCAAATCATTATGAAAATGAGTGGCCCTGATTTTGGCTTGATTCCCAGAATCTCTTTTTTTTTCTTTATAATTTTAATTAATTATTTATTTATAATATGTCTCATCAAATTAACTTTTAATACATTATCAGAATTTAACTAATATTTATTCGAATATTCTTGTCTTCAAAAAACCTATTTTATGCAGCCATTTCTTTTATCCACCCACTAGACTTAATATATTTATCAATTAATTAAATAATATTTTATTTAAAGCTAAAATTTACAAATCAATGTGTTGTTTTTCCTTGCACTGTATAAAATAAATAAATTAAATTTATTGTGTTGAAGAAAAAGTGCATACATATCCAAAATCATATGATAAATAAAATGTACCAATTTGAAAATTACAAACGGATTAAATTAATATTACTAGATTTATTTGATACAATTAAAAGTATAAAATAAATATCAGATAAGCTCAGTGACGGCTATCTAATCAAGAACTTGACTTGCTAATATATATTATGAATAATATTCAGATATCACAAACCATACGATTATGAAATTATTTACACAATTTTTTAGAGATTGTGTGATTCGAATTTTATTATTTGTTAAAAAAATAAATATAATAAAAAATAAGGGGATAGATGAGGACGAGAGTCTTTTGTCCGTATAAAACTATATTTCTACTATTTAACTTTGATTAGAATAGGGTTTTTCAACCCTTAGATAGATATAGTCGAAACTCCTGTTGTATCATTCATTTTTCATCAGTGAATGTCTTTTCCTCTACCCGTGATTTTTTCCCCCGAAAGAGTTTATATGTAAAATTCGTATGTTCTTATTTTTATTTTCTTATTGTTTTGCTATAGTTCTACCGTCGTTATCAACTTTAATTATAACACCAGTATATATTCCTTTTCACCATCCAGAACTATTTCAGACTCACAATTTTTATTTGATTTATTCAAATTTTAATTTAAATATAAATTATTATTTGATATATTTGGATGACTTTTTTAAAAATTTTACGAGCAAAATTATTTATTTATTCAGTTTCTTTAGATAAAATTTAAGAATACCTTAGATTTTATTAAATTTGAAGAAAAAAAGGTGTTGATTTGTTGTTATTTTCAATTGATGGCTAATGTTCAAAATATGATACCCACATCTTGTGAACTTGCATATTATTGACCTTTTTATGGCCTTATATGTTGTATTTGATTGAAAGAGAGGAAATTGGCAAAATGGAACCTAATTAGGAGAAAAAAAATCCACATGTTTTTATCATATATTATCAAATAATATATATGACTAGTATTTGATGTACTAACAGTATATAATTTTGAGATCTTAAAATCGCTATAGGTTCGAGTTTCATTTTATGTAAATGTGCAGGTTTTCTTCTAGATTTATTCTAATTACTTAGAATTACGATTCGTGTGTTAGATAAACCATTAAAAATTTTTATTTTATTGAAAAAGAAAATTTTAATATTTAATTTTTTAAATGTATTGATAACCATAATAATTTTTCACTTCATTTAGAATTTTAAACCAAAAAAAAAATTTTAAATAGAATAAGTAGATAATTATCACTTAATATTAAAAAGATTCCCTTTATTTTTTTAATAAATGAAATATTTAAATTATTATATTTAATATATTAATAAATTTTTAATGAGGATAATTATATTCATTACTTAATTTTTACAAATAATATTATAATATAAATTATTTACTTAATCTTTCTTACGAAGAGGGAATTTTGCGGGGTTTTTTAAAATTGACTCAAAAGTTTTTATTAATTATGAAAATAATTCATTTTTAAAATTATGTATGTAAATGACTTGTTTTGAACAATAAATCTTGGTGCTGCAGTTGCTATTGGCGGCACCAAGCTGAAGTATGATTATATAAAACGTTTAGGGACCTAATGAAGCAATTACCTTTCTAGATTGGATGAAAAAATGGGTGACGCCTTGACAGCTAGCGACACCCAATCCTTTTAAACTTTTGGTTTATTTACATGTGTTAGGCCAGTCCCCTTTTGAAATTAAATTTAAATATCCCTTAAAAAAATATGAAAATAACAAAAATAAAACCTTTTCATTTTTTAAAAAATAATAAACTTAAAAAACTATATAAAATTATTATTTAAATTACCCAAATATATTCCTAAACAATTTTTCTCAAGTTTTAAATAAGAATTTTTTACTTGAGGAAAATTATTGAGGGATATATTTGGGTAATTTAAATAGTAATTATATATAGCTTTTTAAGTTTATTATTTTTAAAAAATTGAAAAGGATTTATTTTTGTTATTCTTATATTTTTTTAAGGGCTATTTAAATTTAATTTTAAAAGGGGACTGACCTAACATGCAAATAGATCAAAAGTTTAACACCCCTTTTTTCATCCAATCTAAAAGGATAATTGTTTCATCAGGTCCCTAAACGTTTCATATAATCACACTTCAGTCTGATGCCATCAATGGCAACGACATCCAAAACAATTATTTTTTTTAAAACCAGCCAATGGTTGGCTTATTATGAAGAGTGGTGCCGCCAATGACAACGACGGCATTGAAGTTCACTATTCAAAATGGATCCATTTAAGTACATGATTTTAAAAGTGGATTATTTTCTTAATTAATAAAATTTTTTAGGTCAAATTTTAAAAAACCCGAATTTTGCTGTTTAATTTTGTTTTCGTTTAATTAATCTTTGGTCATATTTAGAGCATATAAATTGGAGAAGTTAATTTATTTATTTTTATTGACTGTTGTATATCATAATTTGCGGTTAATGAAATAGTGCAAATTTCTTAATTAGTTATTGTTTCATATGTACACGTAAAATGATTCAACATATCTAGGGTTTGATTATTTTTCAAGTTATAAACATATAATCTTAGCATGTCCTTATCTTATAAGACAAGTTGAAGGCAAAGACACGAAAAATATGTAAGAATTAAATAAATTATTAGGTTTAAGTCCAATAAGAAGTCCATACGTATTGATTGAGTGTTTGAATTATTAAACCATGAATTATGAAGGAATGGAGGAGAGCTTTTGATTCTCTTTTTTCAACTTGAATTTTTTAAAATAGAAAGTCATCACTTTTGAATCTTCCACCCTTAAAGTTAGCTCCATGTTTAGAAGAGTTCAATAATAATTACGTCTCAAAAATAGATTTAGCTGAAAATATTAGGCATTGTTAGAGTGTTTTTCTCTATCTCTCTCAGGTAGTGGTATCTGTATATAGGGGTGAGCATTCGATCGAATCGAATAAAAAATTTTCGAGTTAATCGAGTTTTCGAATCGTATTTTATCATCCTAACTTAATTTGAAATTTTCTCAAATCGAATCGAGTGAGACGAAATTCAAATCGAATATATTTGTTCGAGTTAAATTTTAAAAAAATGACTTTAGTGTTATTTATTTTTATGTAATTTTTCAAAAAAATAATTTTCTTTAAAGTTTTTAAACATGATCATACAACAAAAAATTGAAGTAAATAAGTGAATAAATAAAAGCAACACAACATCAACCTAAATAAACAATATGGGTCCAAATAAACAACAAAAACAATTCAACAAGATTATAATAAAAAACATAAGTAAAAATCCAAGTAAACAACATGAGTCGATGTAAACAACAACAACATTATAATAAAAAAAAAACATAAGTAAAAGTCCAAAATGTAATAGAAACATACACCAGTCCAAACAAACAAAAAAAAGAACACAACAAAAGTCCAATTAACCAACAAGGCAACAACAATAACAAACCAAACCAAACTAATAATAATAATACATCAGTTCAAAAACCATTATAGAATAGTTTAAGTTTCTTCTTGTGCTTCAAACACCGTTGGCATTGATAATCTTGAAACATCTAGTAAAAGTATTGAATGAGTTAGTTAAATGATAAAAATGTTTGCAAAAATAAATTAAATAAACATTTAACTTTATAAACTAATGCTAAGTATATTACCTTCTTGATCTTCAGGTATTTTTGACAAGTCTAGCAAATTTAAAAACAAAAGTGTTAGTTAAATTATGCTTACTAATATAAATAACACAAAAGCTTATTTTATAAATTAAAATTTATATATTACCATCTTCCATGGTTTGAAGTTCATCAACATAATCTTCAAGATTGATGGCATCATTAGATTTCCGAAGCCAATCTTGTGTGCAAACCAAAGCCTCGACCATGAGAGGAGTTAGAGAACTTCTAAAACTATCGAGAACACGTCCACCCGTGCTAAATACACTTTCCGAGGCAACCGTTGAAATAGGAGTAGCAAGAATATCTCGAGCCATTTGTGAAAGAATAGGGAATCTAGGACTGTTCATTTTCCACCACAATAGTAAATCAAATGAACTTGTATTGTTTACTTCTTCATCCTCACCCAAATATCTATCAAACTCAGACTTGCTTTCTAATCCAACTTGTTTCTTCTGCTTTCTAATCCAATTTGTTTCTTCTTCTGAAGGTATTTTTGTTTGGCCAAGCCCGTTTTCATTTCTGACTGATCTATTTCCATTGAACTACAAAGATTTGTCGAAGAACTAGATCTACCTTCAAACAGTTGAATTCTCCCGGCATTAGAAGAATACTCGTTGAACAAGCAATGCAATTCTCTATCAATCATTCCCATAATGTTATTAGCAACATTAGGAAAAAGCAAGCTGACCCCAAAAGTCCAAAAAACTCATTTTACATCGTAGATCAAAGATGACCGCCAAGTAAACTAGCATGTTGATCTTGTTTCCTTCACCCCAATACTTATTATATTTATCTCTCATTTTGTAAGTCATAGAAATTATGTCTAGATCTCCACAACTTTGCCACCCATCAAAAAGACAATGCACATCCATCAATACTTCAAAAAGTGAATGAGAGGTAACATGTAAAGATCCGGATACCTTCAGTGTAAGATGATAAAAAGGCTCTAATACTTTTATAACTCTTCGAACAATTTCCCAATCATCAAATGTAGGAACTCCATCTCCAGCAGTAAGGTCAAGAAAAAAATTATGGTCATCACATACATATGATTCAAATGCACGCTCATATTTTTCAGCCACATTTAACATCATATATGTTGAGTTCCATATAGTAGGAGCATCTAAACACAATTGAGCCTTACTATCTATCATTTCTTCTTTTACCCGTTGGTTGAATTTTATCAACCTCGATGGTGATGCTCTTATATACCTCACAGCACCTCTAACTCGATCCACAGACAAGAAGCATCCTTAATACCGTATTGCACAATGAGATTAAGAATGTGTGCAACACATCTCATATGAATAAATTTTCCATTTGCAACAGAAGCATTTCGATAATTCAATTTCTTTCTCAAATATTCAATGGCAACACTATTGGCGGATGCATTATCAACAGTAATAGTGAAGACCCTCTCAATCCCCCAATCTCGAAGACATTTTTCAATAGCTTGACCTATGCTTTCATCTCTATGAGCAGATATTGGGCAAAAATTTATAATTCTTTTTTGCAACCTCCACTCATCATCCACCCAATGTGCTGTTAAAACCATGTAAGATATCCTCTGCAATGAAGTCCAAGTGTCTGTCGTCAAACAAACTCTACTTATATCTTTTTCAAAACAATTCTTCATCACACTCTTCATGGAGTTAAATAAATCAAGATAATCCCTTCTAATTGTCCAACGAGATGGAAGACTAGACCGTGGGCATGCTATAGAAAGAAAGTATTTAAAACCCTCTCCTTCTACAATTTTAAAAGGTAGTTCATCCACAATTATCATACCAACCAATGCTTTTCTAATAGCATCTTTATCAAACACCCAAGTTGATAAATCCGTTGTTTCTTGGCTAACATTCAGAAATGTTAATTCTGATTGCTTCGGGTTAGAAGTATTACCTCGAGGTCTTTTTAGGCATGTTTTCAAATGGTTATTCAAATTTGTTGCAGAACCCGAAGTTGTTTCCATGGTGTAAGTAACATCACATGCATTGCACCTTGCTCTCTTCTCCCCCTTTTTAGTCACAAACTTGGTGAAATGGTTCCAACAAGCTGCCCTTGGAGTAATCTTTTTTCAAACATTTTCCTTGGTTGTTGTTTGATCATCTCTACTTGGGGAAGAATTTTGTGAACTTTGAGTTGAACCATCTCGCTTTGGATCACTCATCTACAAGTAAACCTTTTTTGCAATCACTAATGATGACCAATAATTGATTTAAAATCAAACTTAATAACATTATGCTTTAATTCATTTTCTGAACCAAAGTTATCGTTTAACTAATTCTCAAGAAATGGAAAGCAAGTTAACTCCAACCATTTAAAAATAAACAAATATGAGTATATATATATGGGTATACGTCAAATAATCAATATGCAAACAGATTCGATTGCCTACCAAAAATAAAATTGAATTTGATCCTCGAGACTTGGATTTGCATTAATTGATTGGCATTAACAAAATTGAGAACCTTTTTAAGTATGCCAGAACTATAGAGTTCATTAAAAAGACCTACGTTCTAGCATAACAAATTTAGAGATAAGGGAACTTCATTCACTTAAAATTAAAATTTAAAAGACGTCATACCAGAAAAGACATGGAACATAAATAATAAATATATCCACTTCCTAGGAGCAGGATTTTATTCTTAATTTAATCTAATGCCCCCTTTCTGTTGTATGTTTTCCTCTGTATGCTTTACTCAGTCCAAACACACAAGACTACATTAACCTATTTGTTTAAAATACTCATATATATATAGCAGGCACTACCGGTGCTCAGATTATGAATTCAAAGTGATTTTATATTAATATACCAGAAAACTACTTCTGTGGGTGGCTAATATGTAGTAGTCGTAGAAGAAGAAGAAGACTAATGCTTATACGTCACATAAACTCAAAAGAAACAAATCAAAACATTTACATTCGAGTAGGTATCCATTTTAATATCAGTTGTTAAATTCTAATTCTTCAGTTGGGTGTTAACATCAGCCAAAAAGAGTTTGCCTTTCTTCGTTTCGACAGAGGTAATAGCCTAACAATAAAAAGGGGGGAACACCCATAATACCAGAGAATTAGTTGAAGTTCTTGTAGCAAATAAATCCGAAACTAAAAAAATCTACAAAGATCCCAACAAGGATAAATTCAAAACTAAAAAATAAATCAAGAAACTAAAAAAATAAACAAAGAATCGAGTTCTAACAATGTATAAAATAAGCAAAAAGAATCTGGAAAGTAAAGCAAGAAGAAGAGAAACTCAAGAAATTTGGAATTGAAGAGTAGAAAAAGAGATTAGACAACTTACCAGAAAATTAATTTGGGGTTTGGAGAAGAAGAAACTGCAGCAGACCAGCAGTGCACGATGAATTTTTTTACCTGCTTGCTGCTGTTACTAACCTAGAAAATAAGAATCGGGGGTGGATTCTTGTCTCTTGAGGCTAGGCTTGGGGGTTTGATTTGGGGAGGAAGAGGAATTGGGTTGGGAACTTGGGATTTGGGAAAAAAAATTTGGGCTGAGGGCTTACGGGCTTGGGGGGGAATGGGTAAATAAAAGCCTAAAATTTTAAAATAAAAAATAAAAAAATATATAGTTTGCATTTGGTTTATTCGAATTATTCGAGTTATTCGAATTCAAAAATTCAACTCGATTCAAACTCGAAATTCAAAACTCAAAATTCGAGTTGATTCGATTAACTCGATTAACTCGATTCGAATAATTCGAAATTCAATTTTTTTTTAATTTTTTCGAATCGAATCGAGTTTTGCTCACCCCTATCTGTATATTTATATGATATGTGTATTGTTTATTGACATGATATGTTAGGTAGGTGTAACAACCCTTATTCGTATTCAACGCTGGAATAGGGTACGAGGCATTACCGGACATAAACACAAGCAAACATACATTTTCGAGTCATAAATTTCCATTCAAATTAAAACTTTTCATACACATTCATAAAGCCCCTTATACGAGCCTACGAGGCTCAAAACATGCTTTAGAGGTGGTTTGGGGCTAAAGCGAGAACTTTAGAAATTTTTACAAAACTTAGAAAATTTTTGCTAGAAGCAGGGCTCACAAGCCCGTGTGACCCTGGGACACGCCCGTGCTTCAGACCGTGTTCAAATTAGGGTGCTCTCTAACTTATGCCACACGGCCGTGTAGCACACAAAGCTGAGACACACGCCCGTGTCTCTGCCCGTGTGCTCAATTCTGGACATTCTATTTTGTAACAATTAAGGTGCAGGGGACACACGGCCAAAACACATGCCAGTTGGGCAGACCATATGTCACACACGGTCTAGACACACGCCCGTGTGGACAAAAACAAGGCTACTTACCAAGCCATTTTGCCACCCTCACTTGTACACATCTACACAACATCACATGACACAAATTCAAGCACATAAATTCAACCAAACAACCACAAACAAGACAATAACATGCCATCCTTATACCATCATTTATCATGCTTAAAACATCATACTTAGCCCGTTAAAAACATATTAATTTCACATTCACAAGAGGGCATTAACATATGAATAAACTTATGATCAACATAAGCCATCATTCATGGCTATATATAAGATGAAGCATTAACCATTACAAGCTAACATATATGGCTAATTTAATCATGACACATATAACAAATTGACTTAGTCCCTATACATGTCATAGACTTAAAATGCTTGAACTCATTTGTACCCAAAATGATAGCTTGATAGTGTGATAGGATCTCCGGCGATTTCCAACCCGAGTAGCTCAATAACCCTATAAGACATTGGAAAGGAAGGGGGGTAAGCTATATATATAGCTTAGTAAGTTCATATGAAAATAATAAGCAACTTTTACCAATAATTTACCAAGTCCGATAATATAAACACAAGATAATATAAATTGCTATAAAACTCACAGTTATAATTTATTCAGTCACATTGTTTACTCAATCAATTTGCAAGCATATTTTAACATGTTTTTACATTAGCCTAATAACTATAATCTCTCCTTTATAACAAATTACCACAATTAACCAATCATTTTATACCTCATAATAAACATGCACATTAATTACTATTATTCACCTCTCAAGCATATACTTAAACATCTTTCAATTGTCTAAAGCTCATTTTTTTCATACTTCCATAATCATTTTAATAGGAAATTATGTCAATATTTCCTTTTTCTCATATCCGATAAATCACAATTTGCATGAATAAAACCTACTATATCATAACTCAATTTGGCCCGAAAGCCAATCACATAATCGTCAACCGAATTTATCATGAATTTCATACATCACAAGTATTAACCAATAATCACAAGGTTCTTACAAATCATTCTTGTGAAAATCATGAACTCACAATTTCATGAAGTCAATACTTACAAAATTTACGTACATACCTGTACCAACTTGCAACGTAATCATAACCTTTCACAACTTTGACATACTCGTTGAATTTCCCGTTGAACCACTTGGAATACTAAAGGATACTCGGGAATCTTGCACACACAATACCATACCAATGACATATCTCAGATATGGTCTTACATGAGATCTCTTATCGATGCAAATAGCCCAGCTATGGTCTTATACAAAATCTCATATCGATTTCATATCCCAGATATAGTCTTACATGTAATCTCAAATAACCCTAATGTCATGACATTCGTATCCTACCTATTCCTAAGGTTCAACCGGGATTTTTTCACTTGTCAAACTTTATCAATTACATCCAAGGAGTCAATCATTATTCATACAATATTAAAGCATTTAAAACATAAATAAAACAATACATTATTTACATACAAACTTACCTTGACATAGAAATGGCGAAAAAGACTAAATCGTCAAATACTCGTTTTTCCCCGTTCTAGGTCCAAACCTCGTTTTTCTTGATCTATAATATCATATTTAACTCATTTATTATTCAAATTATTCAATTCAGTCCAAAAATCACATTATGGAAAAATTATATTTTTGCCCCTAAACCTTGACATATTTACATTTTTGCCCCTAGGCTCGAAAATTGAAATCTATTCAATTTCTTCGATTCCTAAGCCTAGCCAATCCTCTTTTATACCTATATCTTTCCAAATTTTTCATTTAATCACACTTTTACACACATTTTATAATCTTTTTACAAATAGGTCCTTTTGACATTTTCATCAAATACCACCTAGCAAAAGTTGTTTATCACACATCAAACATGCATAATCCACCATTAGACATCAAAATACACAAATATCCAACATGTTTCAAACCCTAGACCTTGATTATTCCTTACATTAATGGTAGAAATAGGTAGATCGAGTGATAACGACTTTAAAAATGTAAAGAGCATTAAAAATGGGGCTAGAACGGACTTACAATCGAGCTTGGAAGCTTGAAAAACCCTAGTCATGGTTTCCCATTGTGAATTTCGGCCATGGGAGGAAGATGGACAAAAATTAGCTTTATTTTGGCTTTTTAATTCATTTTACTTACCAAATTACCAAAATGCCCTTAATAAAAAACTTTATAAGCATGCCAAACCATGTCCATTTTTGTCCACCAACTTAACCAATGGTCTAATTACCATTTAAGGACCTCTAATTTAAAATCTCATAGCAATTGGACACCTCTAACATATAGAATTCAAGTTTTTTACTTTTTACAATTTAGTCCTTTTGACTAAATTGAGTGCCCAAACGTCAAAATTTTTTAACGTAATTTTCACGAAATCATTTCATAAAATTGTAGACCATAAAAATATAATAAAAATGAAATTTACTGTATCAAAATTGTGGTCCCGAAACCACTGTTCCGATTAGACCCAAAATCAGGCTGTTACAGTAGGCTTCATGCATGTAGACACGTATCCTATTCTAGGCTCAACACATGTTTATAAGGTCTTATGCACGTGTATTATCACAGAAAAGTGAGCTCAACCTGCGAGCTTGGCCTGCATATGTAACCTTGCAAGAAAGTGAGCTCGACCTGCAAGCTCATTACAATCTAGCCCAAATCTATTTGGGCTTTGGGTCGACGATGGTAATTATCCTAACAAACACGTTTAAGTTCTAATGTTCAAGGTTTAAGTCTGGTCTCATCTAACTTATTTTCTAATTTATATTATATATATTATATAATTTATTTCATATTAAAATTAAATTTATAATAATATGATAGATTTATGACATACCCATGATAAGGGTAAAAATTATATAAAAAATATATTTATTAAAAATTATATAAAAAATTTAATTGATGCTTTGGTTATACTAGTAAAGGGAAAGGTTTATTATACATAGTGTTTTGAGTTCAAAACTTATTCTGGTCAATTTTTTATTGATATATTATATATAAAAAGATACAAACGTCTTTATAAAAAAATATAACTTAATTCATATATGAGAGTAATTTAATAATTTTACAACTGAATTGGTACTTAGTCAATGATGAAACTAGGAGGGCTGGAAAAGGCCCCGCCCCCTCTAAAATGAAAATTTTTTCATGTGGCCCCTTTAAAATTTTTAAAATTTTAAATTAATAAATGTAAAATTACACTTTGACCCCCTTAAAAATATAAAAATTTGATTTAATCCTTTAAAAATTATAAAAATATAGTCTATTGAAATGGTGGAATTGCATTTTTTTCTATCATAAGAATTATAATTTAATTTCGGCCCCCCTTAAAAAAATTTTCTAGTTTCGCCCCTGTACTCAGTTGACCCGTGACACCAATTCAATAAAAGACTTAATATAAGTATAGATAGATATAGATATAGATAATATTACAATAATGTAAATATTAGAAAATATGTTAAATTGGCTATTTTTAAAATTTTAATAAAAATAACATATTTTTTTTGTAAAAAAAATCAAAAAAATATGGATGGGCTTAAAACATATTTGGATTATACATTTGCAAATATAAGTAACATTGAGTATAATTTAAAATCCCAAATTTTAGATCACGTTGAGTTTGAAAAAGCAACATTGTATAAATTCTACTCATACCCAACTTTTCCTGACCTTTAAACATCTCTAATTTTAAAACTGGGTCAATATATTTTCTTGATTTTCTTGCCAGAATTTTTATGATGGTTGGATTAGATTTTGGGTGAATTATGGGATTAATGTAAGTAAAAGTATTATGAAGGTCTCTATACTAATAGTTAAATTACATTTTGTCTATTTATTAAAAAAATAGATAAATTAGTCCTTGTACATTAGATTAAAAAGCAAATTGGTCCTTTCTAGTAAATTTTCCATCCATCTCTATTGTTCAAAACTGATATTGCTGACAAAATAATCAAATAGTTACGTGTGGTGCCATGTGTTCCTCATTTTGATGTACAATGACAAATTTTTAATAGTAAAAATGGATGGAAATTTTACTAGAAAGGACTAATTTATTCTTTGATCTAATATATAAAAACTAATTTATTTATTGTAAGTGGATAAGGTAAAATGTAATCAAGATCTTAATATAAAAATATTTTTGATACTTTAACCATCATTTCCGTTAGGCATGAGGAGTCGTAGAGCGGAAGCAGGCAATGACGGAGCCAAGTAGAGGCCCAGGGAGGCCATGGCCCCTGAAAGTTTAAATTTTTTTAATTTAGTTTTTTGTAAATATACTATGGTCCTCCCAAAAATATAAGTTGGTTATTCAATGTTTAAGATTTTTGCAATTTCTCCCTTTTGTATATATATTATAGTCCTCCTAAAAATATAAATAAGCCCCTCCCAAAAATATTTTTTACACATCTAATTTTAACTTAACCGCTTAAGATTAACATCCTGATTCCATTGCTGAAAGTAAGTCCAGTTTTCACTCTAATCCTACTTAAGTCCAGTTTTCACTCTAATCCTACTGTGCGAATGGTAGATTAGACCCTTCTTTTGTGCTGGAGTGTGTTTGACTTTCCAGATTTCTTTTTAGGGATCTAAACCCATACGCTAAAAGGGAATGACAATAGCTTTCGTGACCATAACAACAACTAGTGGGTGGTGGTGGGTGTAATCACAACATTTCGTCTGGGTTTTATAGTTTTAATTGTTCCTTTGAAGTCTGTTTATATTTTATTCTTAATTTATTATTTATTATTATTAATATGAGCATTATCGTTTATTTTTTATTATGAATATAATAAAATAAAGAAAAGAGAAAAAATAAAAAAAATTCTATTTTAATTCATGCCGTTGGAGCCTTGGAGATTAAAGTATAACTTTTTCTAGGTATATTAAATATAATAATTTTTATATGATATATATGTGAGGCTTCTAAGGTTATGATAACTCTTATATATATGTGTGTGATATTATATAAATAGATTCTATGTCGTCCAACATATATAATTATTAGTATTTTAAAAATCCTACCACACATGTATTTATATGAAAATTATAAATTTAAAGTATAAATATGTGTTAAAAATAATATATAATAAATAATAAAATGTATGGTTTGAAACTAAGTAATCATAATATCTCGTGAAATATGTACGATATTAAAATAAAAAATAGATTAAATTATGATAAAACAAAATTTAAAAACAAATATATCACATAAACAATACTAAAGTACTACATAAACAATGAGACATATGGTTTGAAACTAAATGATTATAGTAGCACATGAAGTATGTACGATATTAAAATAAAAAGTTAGATTAAATTATGAGCAAAACGAAATTTAAACACATAAATACATCAGATAAGCAATACTAAATGCATTACAATTAATTATCATGATTTTTTCATTAATTGTGAGTTAGTGTTGAGTTGACTCATGACACATGTTGGTAATGCAAAATGGGTAATCCCACATAGGTTGAGAAAAAACTTTTAAGAGGGTTTAAATATAGCATTGTCTCTTATTTTTATAGAGTAATTGGGGCTAAAGGCCAACACACATGCGTTGTTGCCTTGTTTGGTATTTTTATAAAATCTTCTGACTGTTACAAAAAATTCTCTAACCGTTGCAGACTGTTGCACTTTTTGTGGAAATTAACACAGCGTGTTTTACCATTTTGCCCATTCAGAAAATAATATAAATAGCAAGTCATTCCAAAACAACAACTTCATTCTTCTTTTCTCAGCTTGCCTGTTTTCATTTCAGTTATCTTTTCTAGTCAAATTTCTGACCAAATCCTCGGTTTTATTTTCCGACCTATTTTTTCAATTCCTTTCGAGAAAAGTAATACTAATCGTGTTCCATCTTCTTATACGGGTATAGGAATATTGAAATATTGTGTTAACCTGGGGGCAACGTCTGCTACACGATTACACTGATCAGGGTGAATTTGCTTCAAAGGCAATGATTCTTCCACGGCACAATGATTATTTGATTTATTTACATTCAATTTATTTTTCCTATTAGTGCTAACGATTTCGTTTTACAGTAACACCAACTCATTAATAATATTATTAATATATAAAATTGATGGAGATAATAAATTGTACATATTAAAATAAAAATGTATAAAATAAATCAAAATAAAAATTTAATTAAATAGTAAATTTAAAATTTTATTAATCTAATTGACATAGATTTAAATCCCACAATAGATATCCATACTTCCCTTGATGTTGGCTTAAAGTCCATACATGTATTTAAAGCGGTTACAGCATGAGAAGTGTTGGAGGATGAGTTTTCCATGTATACATTTCATTGTAATGGCTAAGGATATCACAACATGCAAATTGTTCATGCATAATGATGACACTTGGTTATTATGTAATATTTATCATTTCTTCATGTATTTTATCTTAAATTTATGTATGTTGTATGTTCATATATTAGCACATATATTATTAGCAGGAGCGAAAGAAAATTTTTTAGGGGTCAAAATTAAATTGTAATTTTTGTAATAGTAAAAATGTAATTTTAACATTTTAATAGTTTATATCTTTATAATTTTTAAAGGATTAAATCAAATTTTTAACATTTTTAAGAGGGCCAAAGTGTAATTTTATCTTTACTAATTTAAAATTTTAAAAAAAATTAAAAGACCTATGAATAGTCTAAATAAAAAAATTTCTATTTTAAGAGAGACAGAGCTACCTTAATTTTTAGACTCTGTCCCAAATATATATGCATTCTACATTGACATATGGTTTTAAATTTTAATGCATGTGTACTTAAATTAAGTTACAATGTAAGTATGTTTAATGAGTATGTATGGTTAATAATGCTGTGTGGCTAAGCATAATTTGTTGTATTTGGTCATATATTACTAAGGATTTGTGCTTGTTTGTTTATGAATTTTGAGTTTACATTTATATATCCATGAATTATTTGATCCATAAAAATATTTTTTGATTTTTACTTGATAATTCATACACGAAATTCAATTTAAAATAATTTTCAAATGTATAAGGTAACATTTCGGTATTAAAAAAATAGACATGATCGTTGCCAAAATCAATCAATACAATTTTGTTTATTGTTGTTAATGTTGAAATGTCTTTTTTTAATTCGAGTGAATACAATTTATTTTTCTTCTCACAATAAAAATAAAATTTATATTTAAAATATATAGAAATTTAAAATATATATTAATGAAAATTCATTTTTATAATAAATTAATTATATGAAAATTTAAATATACATAATTTAAAAAAATATAAATTTAAAAAATTAAAAAATATTATTGAGGCATTTTTCTTTTAGTAACTTGTCAAATGCCAATTGCCTATTGCACTAGTAACTCAGAAAAACTGTCATGTTTGGATTGACAAATCTTGGTAACATATATGTTAAGGTTGATATTTACTTGGTTGAGATGCTTGTGAACCTATCCTTGATATCCAATCTACTTGTGCATGGTAACTTGAAGATTTATTAAGATTGGATCGAAGCAATTGATATCCCTTATACTAAGGAGAATATCGAATCATACCTAGTGAAGAAAAGATATCCTTAGGTGATGGAAGACTTATCTTAGATATTTATGTAATATTTATCTTACTTATTTCAAAGGATAATTGTTAGAATTGAGAATGTTAACAAGTCCATACACATGTAAAGTATGCGAACTTGTATAAGTTAAGTACTAAGTTGAGAACACCAATTTTGTTCAGTGAGGAGCTTATTTAGAGAGTGCATTGTTTCTGTAATAATCAAGTGTTTTGCTTGGTTAAGAATCCTAAGTTTTTAAGGCAAAAACTTAAAGGGAAGATGTTTAAATCTTAGGCACAAAAGTGAGAAGTCTAAAATGGTGAGTGTTTGAACTTGAATACACTTGTTGTATGAGGTGCAAGATAGTGAATATTCTCTCTCGACAAGACCCTGCGGATGTAGGAAAGTCAAACTACATAAACATCTTTTGTCTTGTTTACTTTTCTACACTTTACATTTCCTATGCTTGAAGTAGTTGAAATTGGTCTTGGCACTATTTGTGGCACTGTTTATTTCTGCATTCAAATATCAATTTTGTAACCTCTCCAACCCGGTCCAGACAGTATGACCGAATTATGGAAGTCACATTAGCCACTGAAATGACCCAGTAAAACATTCAGTTTTGGGAAAAGCCAATAAAGCCCATTTTGTAAAGGATTCAAAATTTACAATTCTCAATTTTAGTTCAGACAGTCTAAAACAATCATTTAGGGAACAATTTTAGTAACTCGAGCATGTAATAGGTTTAAATTAATGAGTTTCAAATCTCCTCGAAGGGTATTGATACCAAATAGAAAAGTATTGATACTTAAATCAGTATTGCTATGGTTTGAGCATTCTGCCAATTTTGAAGTTTATAAAACGTGATCAATCGATATTGATACTTTTATAAGTATCGATACCAATTTGACATTCTGTTTGTTTTGAAAATTGTTTTGTATGATCAAACTATCAATACTTTTCGTAAGGGCTGTAAAAATTGCTTTTTAAAAACTATTTCACTTTAGTCTGAAAAACTTGTATCCATTTAACCTGTTTAAGGAAAATGCTAATTTATTTTAGTAAAAAAAAGTTGTTAGAAAAATATCATTTATAATTATTTTAAAAATAGTTTAGTCATCTTGAAGTTGATAACCAAATTCAAGTTTAATGATAAAAATGAATAATGCAAAATCCCCCAAAACTTAAGAGTAATAGAGTCCATGGGACAACTCTTTAAACAAAACAAAACCAAGTAGTGTTTATAAAGTAGTTTAAAATACATTTTTAAGTAAAATCCATTAACAGTGCTCTGAGTGCCGAGTCCGAGCCCTAAACTCATGAATTATCTGGAAAGTTAGGAAAACTAAAGAGTAAGCTACGAAGCTTAGTGTAGTCTTAACACATAAGCAGTAAGTATATAAAACAAGAATTAAAAGGATACAAATTTGCAATATTCAATACATATCAGATATGGTGATATTAGTAAGCATACAATATACTTAATTGACAGTGCAATTTTTCCTACCCATCCATCCGCTACACTTTACAGTACGAGTTCCCCAAAACTCGACTAGCCCTAAACATCAAGCAATAATTTGCTAGCGAATCATTGATAAAAAAATAAATTACGGATAAACCACCAGTAATTATGCGAATGAACCACTAATAGAGTGATTGACGAACCAATCTTGTAACAGCCTATTTTCTAGTGGTGTTGAAAACAGTGGTTTTGGGACCACAATTCTGAGGTGTCAACTTGTAAATGTTAATTATTTAATATTTACGAGGTAATTAGTGTCGTATTAAAATTTAATTTATAAATTTTAATGTTTGATAGGTTAATTAAAGATAAAGGACTAAATTATAAAAAAAATGCAAAAGTCTATTGTTATTAGTGTTTTAGTGCCAATTAGGTGTTTAAGTAAAATAGGAGGGTTTAATACAACAATTAAGCCATTTCTTATTTAGTGGATGGTAAGTAGGTAAAAATTTGATTGAAAATGTGTTAGTTAATGGCAATTTTGTAATTATATTAAAAGATGAAACAAATGAAAATGCAAGAAATTTGTATAATCTTCTTCATTTTGGAATGGATCTGAAACACCATTGTTTAGAGAGGAAAATTTTTTGGCTTTGCTCATCTCTTTGCATGTAAGTCCATTTCTCACCCGTTTTTCATGAATTTGTAAAATTGTTAAAAGTTTTGAAAGATGCCATTGATGAGTTTATTATGTTTTCGAAGTTTAATGGTAGATTATTAAGCTTGGTTGTTAAATAAAATTATTTTATAAAGTAAATTTGTATAGTTTTGAGTTTAGGGATTTAATAGATAAAATGTAAAATTGGAAGGATTTTATTAAAAAAATTTAGGGGCTATTTATATATCGTTGAATGTTCGGCAAAAACAGGTATATGTGGTAATTGGGAAAACTAGCTTGTTTTAATGTTAAAGATTAAATTGAATTAAATGTAAAAGTTTGGGGTAAATGTGAAAATTTGTAAATAGGAAATAAATTGTACTAAATTGAATGCTATATGAGATCAAAGCTAGTAAATTAAAATAAACTATTTTATAAATCAAGAACAAATAGACAACCGAGGAAAAGGGAAAGTTGTCGAATAGTTCCTTAATTTTGCTAATTCTGCATTTTAGCCCTGGTAAGTTCATTCGGTTTATTTTTACATATATTTTACAATATGACTTGAATAAGAATTTAGTTGTTAATCATTAAATTAAATATGTTGATGTTGAATTAGTATGAATGGAACTAATAAATTGTTGGACCTTGTTTTAACGGTAAGATCTCCTGAGCCGATGAACGTAGGCTAGAGTACGATTGGCATGCCAATAGATTATAGTGCGCACGGTACGAGGATTGATTTGAGATAAGTCGATGATTCCTGACATGTGATATTACACTTAATATATTGAAGTCCAATAATTGTTATAGGCTATCACGATATATTATAGTGATTCTGGCATGTTACCGGGGGCGGATGTAAAGACTTTGAGCTTGACACTTAGTGCCTAGGTGTGTTTTCAGAGGGATGTTAGCTTACGGGCTAGGCACTTGGTGCCGACACGTGTTACCGATTGGATTGGCTCGTTTGAGCATTTGGCGTGTTTTGGATGGATAACTGTGTACTCATATCTGTATATCGTTCATCGAGAAATGTTCCTTGTGTTAAATGTCTTTCTATTAATTTGTTGAAAGATTATTCATAAATCTCCTGATAGCATTATTTCTTGATAGTGAATGATCTTGTACTTGTTTATGTATAAACTCACTCGTTATGGATTGTGGTTGGCAGGAAACTCTGAATTTTAATCTTGTTATTAAAATTGTTATGTTTTATTCGGTAAGTTTTATCATTTTAACCGTTAAACTTACTAAGTTCTAGTGAAGCTTACTCGTGTTATTTTCTATTCCTTGTAGAGAACATTTTGTAGAGTCAGGCAATCAGATCAACTTGAAGATCACACTATCCAGATACATTTTGGTAGACTTTGATAGGTTTATTTTGGGTTATATGGCATGTAATAGGTGTTTTTGTATATGTTTAGATACTTATTACAAATATTATGTTTTAAGCTTAGTATAAGCTTACTTGTGTATGTGCCTTTAATCTTGGTGTGAATATGTTCATATAAAGTTGTTTTGGTCATGTGATATAAACCTTATTTAAGTGTTTGAATCATGATGTGAATGATTAAGAAGAAACGATAAGTTTTTTCATGAATTTTATATATGAACTTATGAATTTGAATGCAAATTAGGTGATGTGTCAAGTGAATTGAGGTTGATAATTGAATTGTGGTGTCAATGATGACATATTGGTTAGGCACTTAGGTTGATTGTTTTGCTATATTTTAGGCTTGTTTAAATGTGTTTTTAAAGTATGAAAATGGTTTATTTTGATTTGGCTTGGAACCTAAGTGTTGGATGAAAGTTTTCATTGTTTTAAAAGTTTTTTAAGGTGCACACGGCCTGGGCTATTCGACACGGCCATGTGTCTTATTACTTTTTAGGTACAACATTTTTCACATGGTCACAGAACTACATGGTTTGGCCATAAAGGCGTGTGGGGAAGCCACACGGTCTGGGCTATTCCACATGGCCGTGTAACCTATGTTTCCAAATTTTTTATATTTTTTCATATTTTTTTGTTTTGATTTAAATTAGTGTTGTTTGTTCTCAGACTATTTTTAGGGTCCCGTAAGTTCGATTTAAGGCCTGTAAGTGTATTTTACCCTGATTTTTATAAGCTATTGAATGTTATCATTTATTTTATATTTTTGTTTTTGTTTGATGATAAATGTCCTGGTCTGTACTGTAATGCTCTGTAACCCCAATCTAGCGACGGAGATAGGTTAAGGGTGTTACAGATCCAACATTATATGCCTGCACTTCCTCCTTCAATAACCTAGTCCCATGCGTCAATGACATGCTATTAATAATCAGTGACAATACAACATACAATGACAGTATTAACGTGTTATCAACATGAGAACAGTGACAATTTAACTTATATACAATAACAGTGGGGCATACGTCAATAGAATATGCAATATCATCACAGAAACAACATCACAGTTTCACTCAAATCACAGTTTCATTGTAACATCCGTTACCCGTATCCTAAGCCGGAACCGGGCACGAGGCATTACCGTACTTAATCAACAACTTTAGTCTATAAACTTTCAGTCCAACTTGACATATCTCTATCGTCATCACAAAAACCTCATTAAGGACCTACAGGGCCTTAAACATACTTATGAGGGGTTTCGGAACCCAACCAGAAACTTTTGCTATCTTAAAAACTTTTCACCTAAACAGGGGCCACACGCCCATGTGAAATGGGACACGCCCGTGTGGGCAGGCCGTGCGGTCACACACACCCATGTCCTTACCATGTGTGAGATTTATTTTCATTTTGAACCTACAGGGGTTTTCACACGGCCGAACAAACGCCCGTGTGCTTGGCCCGTGTGCTCCACACGGCCTAGACACACCCGTGTCCTTGCCTGTCTATAAAAACCTTGGGTATTTTATTTGTAACGTCAACAACCTTATAAAGGTCACACGGTCTAGGCACACGTCCGTGTGGCTAGCTCGTGGTCGACACTGACTTACAACACCAACATGTAGGGGACACACGACCAAGTCACATACCCATGGGACTGACCGTGTGTCACTCACGGCCTAGACACACACCCGTGTGCCTACCCTTGTGGATAAGAACAAGGCTATTTGCCAAGCTCTTTTCATCCCTCTAGCTCACACAACATGAATCCATTCAACATATAACTAAACAACTCATATTTTGTAATATAAACTTCCATGAATAACTTCATATTTTCATATATATAACAAAGAGCCAACAACTATGGCTATATACACAAGAGTTTCTCAACAAAAGGGCCAACACACTCTTGGCCAAAATAACAAAACAATATACCTAGTCTAGCCCCTATACATGTCATACTCAAATGTACTAAGTCTAGATATATCGAGGTGAGCTGATAGTGTGGGCGATCTTCCAATTATCTTTGTATCTCGACCCGGTTCTTTAACTCTATAAGACAAAAGAAAAGAAAAGGGGAGTAAGCTTTGAGCTTAGTAAGTTTATATGTAAACAAATAACATTATAGTATGTGCTAAACAATATATAGCATTACATACTAAATAATAACAATCCACATTCATAATCATGCTTACTCATTTCTTCCCTTACCACGTTCCAACCATATCAAAGCTTAATGCTTACATTCATTAACATGCTTCCCTGCACTTAGCACCACAATGCACATATTACAACATATCACAATATCTTAATCAACCATTCATAATTCAATCACTCGGTGGTTTCGCACTTAGTCCACCATCAGTCTTTATTAGGGTGGTATCGCACATAGCCCACCATCAATCTTTAATAGGGTGGTATCGCACATAGCCCACCAAATAATAATACAAACAATGGTATCACACACAGCCCATCAGAGTTAAATAATAAGGTGGTATCGCACTTAGCATACCATCAAGTGTTGTTATTACACATCTACATATCTATTTCGTCATTCATACGAAAACTATTCAATAACTACCAAATTCATTCCACTTGAATCATACATGTTCTCAGTCATGCCATGCACCAATTAGCAACAGCAATGTGTATATAAAATGCATCATTTACACATAAACTTACCTTGGTGCAAAACGTTTCAATTTGCAGTTTAATTCGTAACCTTGCCTTTTTCCCGGTCAATGTTAATTTCGCGCTCTTCTCGATCTATAACAATAAAATTCACTCATTTAGATCATTCTATGATCATAATGCATCAAAATCTACACTTAGGCAAAAATGACCATTTTGCCATTGTATTATGGTAAAATTACGATTTTGTCCCTAGGCTCGTAAATTATTTTTCAACACATTTTCTCATTAGAAAAGCCTAGATGAACATTTATTTCTCTTACAACTACTCACAATTCCATCTATTTCATGCATTTATGACACAAATTCATTCTTTGCATTCAAGTCCTAACTAGGTGTTTTCATGCTAACACCTTTCACAAAAGTTGTTTCTCATCACCCTAACATTCATTTTCTTCCATAAAAACTCAGATAACAACATAACCATTCTCATGGCAAGTCCCTAGACTTTCAACCACATTACAAATTAGTCCTCTCATTAGTTAGATTAAGCTTTGAGGACTCCAAAAGTACAAAAATTATCAAATAACACCACCAAAATCACTTTCTTGTAGAGAAGATAAGTTGCTGAAATTTTCAAGCTTTCAAAACCCATCCAAGCATGAAATTTTCGGTGGAGATGAAGAGTGAATAGTGAAAGATGATAGTTTTTTCTTTTTACCATATTTTATTCATCTTTTCTCACCTAATTCACACAATTTTGACCAAAAATTAAATGCTCTTGTCCCCCTATGCCATATGGCCGGCCAACACTCCTCTATTGGCCTAATTTCACTTTAAAGGCCTCCATTTTATCATTCTATAGCTATTAGGTACCTCTACCTTGTAAAATAGAACTTTCGCACTTTACGCGATTTAGTCCTTTTTCACAATTAAGCATGCTATCACTAAAATTTAAGCACCAAAATTTCTACATAGCCATATATAAATTCTATAACACATAAAATAACATTAAAATAATTTTCTCAACCTCCAATTAGTGGTCTAGAAACCACTATTCTGACTAGTCCCAAAACCGGGCTGTTACATTCATAAATTGACAATATAGTAATATCATACTTATGATTTTTTGGCAACTTAATCACAGTTGCAATCCTTTCAGATTTGATAATTTTCATCGTAATTGGATTCATACACCAAGTTATTCAATATTTGTTTAAAAATAACAACAACCAAGTAACCATTATAGCACATACACAATCGACAATGCCTACACACACACACAACTCTACTTGGTTAAGGCACACACCTTCACCACAAGCCCATGACCCCTTTACTCCACCGGTGTTCTCCTACAGTTCAGATCTAATCTGATTCTCCCAGATCTGCTCCTTCAAACGTCAAACACATGACATTAAAAATTGGCGATATGGATTTTTGACAAGGTCTGAAAGAGATCGATCAAGCAAGACGAAAAGAATAAAATAACTTAATTGTACAACAGGAAAACGAGATTTAACCATTGAAGTAGATGACACTTACCAACCCACGACAAAAGATAACAGAAGATTTTGGTGACGGATCAAAACACCAAAGAAGTTCGAACACATAAGGTGATTCGATAAGGGAAATGCAAAATACGACAGCAACAAGGTGGTAAAAGGGGCGACGACTAGGAAGCCAAGAGAGGAAGAGGAAAAGGAAAAGAAAAGAAAAGAAAAAGGAAGAGAAGAGAGGAGAAGGGAAAGGTGACGCAAGGAGGAAAAACATAGAAAGTAGAGAGTATTAGGTTAAGAGAGGCAACGGAAAACTAAGGATGTGAAAACAGGGGCCGATTAAAGAAAAGTATGATTATATACTAGAGTTGGGCGGTGCATTAGGGTTTTCTACACTAGAAACTACGAAGGTATCGATACCTATTAGACACGTATTGATACTTATGCAAGTATCGATACTATAACACTTTTTACCCGAGTTCTACGCCGGAACCAGGCTCGAGGCATTACCATACTGAAATCCACTTGTTCGCTATAAGATTCATCGTGACTACTCTCTTAAGTCACCTCATCAACCTCATTTTCGACTTACGAGACCTCACTCATACACACGAGAACTCTTGAGACCCTATTGGAACTTTTTCAACTCTTAAAATTTTTCTCCTTTGTACAGGGATCACACGCCCGTGCAAGTTACAACACGCCCGTGTGAAGTCACACACGTTCATGTTCCCAAACCGTGCCTAAAACTTGAGCATTTTGCCAAACGCCCCACGGCTAAGCCACGCCCGTGCCTTTCAACTGTGGTGAACACTGACTTCCCTCACACGGCCTTGATACGCCTGTGGACCTAGACCGTGTGTTATTCCTTGATATACTGACTTGATCACATGGCCCGGGGCACATGCCCATGTTCTAACCGTTTGTCATACACGGCTTATACAAACGGCCGTGGGATTTGCCCGTGGCCTAACTTGACTTAAAAGGATCAACTTGCAGGGGACACACAACCAAGTCACACGCCCGTGGGTTGACCGTGTGTCACACATGGTCTAGACACACGCCCGTGTGTCTATCCACATGGACAAGAACAAAGCTATATGCTAAGCTCTTCTCATCCCTACAACATACCCAACATGCACTCATCCAACACATCCATAATTAACTTAAAAGAAATCAAAATTTCACATGGATAACTACATCTTTTTCATATAAAATAACAGCCAACCACTATGTGTAACACCCCTTACCCGAGACCGTTGCCGTAGTCGAGCACAAGGCATTACTAGACTTAACTTACTAGTTCTGGGCATAAAAATTGAAACTGTCCGTCTGCGTCATGTTCACTAAATTAATTATAACTTGAGTTACGAAACTCGAAATCAAGATCCGTAAATTTTCTCTGAAACTATACTTCTATATATTCTTATTATAATTTTTCCAGAATTTTTCGTGTGGCCAATTAGTACAGTTTATTAGTTAAAGTCTCCCCTATTACACAGTTTGACAGTTCTGACCTCTCTTCACTAAAAATCAATTATCTCATAATATACAACTCATTGTCCTACACCGTTTTCTTTATATGAAAATAGACTCAATAAGATTTAATTCTATATCTCATGCACAACCTAATTCAATTTCTACTATTTTTGGTGATTTTTCAAAATCACCTCACTGCTGCTGTCCTACTATTCCCCTGCATATAATTACATAATTTCTTTAAAATAATTATCAACTAGACATTTCATAACATCCACAACCATGTTCTTAATTAACCATTTTAATGGCTAACCATTACCAAACATTTACAAGTCCATAATAAGCCATATCATAAGGTCACACACATAAAATGGTTAAGTCCCTATACATGCCATAACTTAAAACGTTCGAGTCACAAAATACCAATATAACCCTTTGATAGTGTGTACGATCTCCGACGTCCTTTCGATCCCCGAGTTGGCTTGCAATACTATAAAAAAAAATAAAGAATGGGAGTAAGCATAAAGCTTAGTAAGTTTACATGTAAATAGATGACAACATTCTTAATGAATTAACTTATTCTTTTCTTATCAAGATCATTTAAGCTTTTAACTCAATATACTCAAACTTGTATTCTTACCTTGTCTTTTTAACATGAATTTATCTTACCTTACCTTTTTAACATGAATTTATCTTACCTTACCTTTTTAGCTTGAACTTGTCTTAACTTACCATTTTAGCTTGAACTTGTCTTACCTTTACTTTGGTATACTCCTTGAATTTTCCCGTTGAACCACTTGGAATACTAAGGATACGCGGTACCTTTCCTTATGAAACTTAACCATGGCCATGTCTTGACATGGTCTTACGTGGTATCCTTGCCTTGTGAACTCACCAATGCCATGCCTTGGCATGGTCTTACATGGGATCTTTGCCTTATAAACTCACCAATGCCATGCCTTGGCATGGTCTTACATGGGACATTTGCCTTATAGTAACTTATCAATGCCATGTCTTGACATGGTCTTACATGATTTCCTTAAACCCTAATGTCATGACATTTGTATCCTACACATTCCTAAGGTTCAACCTAACTTTACTCGAGATAACTTTTCCACAATTCATACTTGAGTCTTTAAATAATAAATTTACAGAATAAATATGTAAATGCTGGAATTTAATAATATTAAATGTAAAATAATAGAATATTACATTTATTTCATCAAAAACTTACCTCGAAATAAAATCGATAAATTATATCGATTTAATCCTCTATCTTTTTCTCTCCCGATCTAACTCTGATTTCATTCTTCTTGATCTATAATAGCAAATTTAGCTTATTTAATACTCATATTTATCAAAACAGTCCTTAACTCTCATTTTTGGCAAAATTACAATTTTGCCCCTAAACTTTTACATATTTACAATTTTGCCCCTAGGCTCGAAAATTAAACTTCAGCCCTTATTCTTATGTTTTATAACATGCTGAACATTTTTCTCTTCTATAGCAACTTCAAATTCTTACCATAACACATACTTACGAACAATAACAACTTTTACTAATTTAGTCCAAACTACTTAAATTCATCAAAAATCCAAAGACAAAACTTGTTAATCTAACACATATCTTTCATTTTCTACCATCAAACAACAAAAATCACAAGTTCTCATCAATGGCATAACTCAAAATATTCATCAAAATTTAAAATTGAAACATGGGTTTTGTAGCACTCAAGAAACGATCTCAAAACGTAAAATTATCAAAAACCAAGCTAAAACATACCTTCAATTTAAGCTTCAAAAGTGCCGAATCTAAGCTTATTCTTTTCTTTTTCTTTTCTTCTACATTCGGCTAGTTGAAAAAAAAGATGATAATGGCTTTTAACTTGTGTTTGTTTTATTATATTAAAATTATATTATTTTATTATTATTAAACCATTATACATAATAAAACAAGCTATATAATTTGACATAGCCGCCCACTACTCTCACTTATGGGTAAATTACAACATAAAGCCTCCAAATTAAAAGAACATCCACTATTTGGCCCTTCTAAAAATAACCACTAAATTTTCACTTTACGCGATTAAGCCCTTTTATTAAATTAAGCACCCAAACAATAAAATTGAATCACGAAAATTTCACACATAATAATTCACACATTATAAGCACTGAAAATAATATTAAAATATTTTACTGACTCGGATTTGTGGTTTCACAACCACTATTCCGTTTAGGCCCTATTTCGGGATGTTACATTTCTCCCCCCCTTTAGGGATTTTCGTCCCTGAAAATCTTACCTGTAAAGAGATTTGGGTACTGTTTTTGCATAGTCTCTTCGGGCTCCCATGTAGCTTCTTCTATTCCATGCCTATTCCATAATACTTTCACAAGTGCAATACTTTTATTCCTTAATTGCTTAACCTCTCGGGCTAGAATTTTTATTGGTTCCTCTCCGGAAGTCATATCTGGCTGAATCTCAACCTCTGTTTGCGAAATCACATGCGACGGATCTGAACGATAACGACGTAGCATAGACACATGAAACACATTATGAATCTTCTCTAACTCAGTTGGCAAAGCCAAACGATATGCCAATGGCCCAACTCTCTCGATCACCTCAAACGGTCCAATAAAACGGGGACTTAATTTGCCTTTCTTGCCAAATCGAGAACTTTCTTCCACGGGATACTTTCAAGAATACCCTATCACCAACTTGAAATTCAATGTCTTTTCTTTTCAAATCTGCATAGGATTTACATCTATCTGAAGTCGCTTTCAAGCAATCTCTCGATGACTTTTACTTTTTCTTCTGCTTCTTTGACTAGATCAACCCCAGTAATCTGATTTTCCTTAAGCTCATGTCCAATACAAAGGTGTGCGACATTTACGTCCATACAAAGCTTCATAAGGTGCCATCTTCAAACTCGATTGATAACTATTATTATAGGCAAACTCTACTAACGGTAAATATTTCTCCCAACTACTTTGAAATTCCAATACACAACATCTAAGCATATCTTCAAGTACCTGAATAACTCTCTCTGATTGACCATCAGTCTGAGGATGGAAAGCTGTACTAAAACTCAACTTTGTACCTAAAGCTTCCTGCAATTTCTTTCAAAATCGTGAGGTAAATCTCGGATCCCTATCTGAGATAATCGATAACGGTACTCCATGTAGTCTCACAATCTTTGTAATATATAACTCGGCCAACTTGTCAAGTGAATAATCCATACGAACTAGGATGAAATGAGCCGACTTTGTTAACTTATCAATCACAACCCATACTGCATCTTTCTTTCTCGGTGTCGAAGGCAATCCTGTCACAAAATCCATAGTAACTCGATCCCATTTCCACTCGGGAACTAATACAGGTTGCAATAAACCTGAAGGTACCTGCTGTTCGGCCTTTACCTGCTGACAGATCAAGCATCTAGAAACAAACTCTGATATATCTCTTTTCATTCCTGTCCACCAATACATTTTCTTCAAATCATTATACATCTTTGTACTGCCTGGGTGAATAGACAAAGAACTGCTATGTGCTTCCTGTAAGATTTTCTTAATAAGCTCATCATTCTTTGGTACACATACTCTGTCTCTGAACAACAAACAATCTGCAGAATCGATCCAAAATCGACTTACACTGACTCAGACTCAACTCTTTTGGCTTGCAACTCACTGTCATCCTTCTGAGCTTCACAAATTTCTTCAAGAAACGTCGATTTAACTCTCAACTCAGCTAAGATAGAACCATCATCTGATAATGCCAAACTGGTGTGAAAAGCTCTCAATGCAAATAAAGATTTTCTACTCAAAGCATCAGCAACAACATTTGCCTTACCCGGGTGATAATCGATCACTAGCTCATAATTTTTAATCAACTCTAGCCATCTTCTTTGCCTTAAGTTCAGATCTTTCTGAGTCATCAAGTATTTCAAACTTTTATGATCAGTGAATATTCGGCATTTCTCCCCATATAAGTGATGTCTCCAGATTTTCAATGCAAATACAATAGCAGCTAGCTCTAAATCATGTGTCGGATAGTTTTTCTCATGTAGCTTTAACTGTCTAGAGGCATAAGCAATTACCCTTCCTTCCTGCATAAGTACACAGCCTAGTCCATTCAAGGATGCATCACTGTAAATCACAAACTCTTTACCCGGTTCTGGTTGTACTAAAACAGGAGCTTCAGTCAATAATGCCTTTAACTTGTCGAAACTCTGCTGACACTTCTCAGTCTATTCAAACTTGACATCTTTTTGTAGCAATCTTGTCAATGGAGTAGCTATCATGGAAAATCCCTCTACAAATCGTCTATAATAACCGCAAGCAAGACCAAGAAAACTTCTCGACCTCGATACATTCCCGGGAGGCTTCCAATCAACAATGGTCAATCTTATTCGGATCAACTTTAATACCTTCACCCGAGACAACGTGTCCAAGAAAACAAACTTCCCGTAACTGAACTCACTTTTGCTAAATTTGGCATAAAGTCGATTATCTCTTAAAATCAGAAAAGCGTTTCTCAAATGCTCGCATGCTCGTCTCATTATGAGAATAAATAAAAATGTCATCAATGAACACGACTACAAACTTGTCCAAATAAGGTCTAGAAATTCGGTTCATTAAATCCATGAAAATAGCGGAGCATTAGTTAAGCCAAATGGCATCACAAGAAACTCATAGTGACCATACCTAGTTCGGCGAGCTTTTGGAACATCGACTCTTTAACTCGCATGAATCGATAGTATCCGGATCTCAAATCTATCTTAGAGAACAGAGTGGCTCCTTCAATTGATCAAACAAATCATCTATTCTAGGTAATGGATATTTGTTCTTGATGGTTACCTTGTTAAGTCATCGATAGTCTATGCACAATCTCATGGAACCGTCCCTTCTTTTCACAAATAACACTGGTGCACCCCATGGTGAATAACTAGGTCTTACAAAGCCTTTATCGATTAATTCTGTAGTTGAGCTTTCAATTCTTTTAATTCTATTGAAGCCATTTTATAAGGAGCAATAGAAATAGGTGTGGTACCTGGAATCAATTCAATACCAAACTCAACTTCTCTGATAGGAGGCAAACTTGGTAGTTCTTCCGGAAACACATCAGGAAACTCATTTACCACAGGCACTGATTAAATTTTCAACTCTGGATCTTTAGTATTCAACACAAAAGCAAGATAAGCTTCACATCCTTTCCTTAAACATTTCTGAGCAGACATAACAGAAATCATGGAAATTGAACTATCTGACTCATCTGAATTAACCCGAAGGAACTCACCATTTTCACATTTCAACTCAATGAATCTTTTTCCACAATTCACTATCACATCATGTGTAGTTAACCAATCCATACCAAGAATCACATCAAACTCATCAAATGGCAATAGCATGAGATCAGCCGGAAAATAGTAACCTCTAATCATCAAAGGGCATTTTTTACATACTTTGTTTACTAAGACATGCTGACCTAATGGGTTCGATACTTTAATCACAAATTCTGTAAACTCTATGGGCATGTTCATACTAGGCATTAATTTCATGCAAACATAGGAATAGGTTGACCCCGGATCAATCAAAGCAATAACATTAACATCATGAAGAGAAAATGTACCCGTAATTACGTCGGAGGAAGATGCCTCTTCACGAGCACGGGTAGCATAAGTCCTTGTGGGTGCTCTAACATCTGATCTTGTTGCTGTATCTCTAAATGTACCTCTACCTGCCCCTACTCCTGAATTTCTCTGAGATCTGCCTCTAATGGGGGCATTACCTGATCTTGCACTAGGTATTACTTCCTTTTTAACCATCTCGGGACACTCCCGAATGAAATGATCCGGTGCACCACATCGGAAACAACCAGTCTTATTTGCTCTACATTGACCTGGATGACGTCGACCACATTGAGGACACTCGGGCCTATCAGGCTGAATACTGCCAACACTCGCAATCGAAGTGGTTTGAGCTTTTGAATCGATAAATCTTCCACCTCTGTTTCGGCTAGAATACCCGGTTGAAAAATTAGGGCTCGTGAGAAAACTCTCTAGGCCTCTTGGATGTAGACTGAAATGACTTGCTTATCTGCCTTTTCTTCGTGTCTTGCATCTCAATTTCAGCTTTACCCTTTCTTTTTAACAACTCTTCTGCCTTACAGGCTCGTTCAACTAAAACAACAAACTCCTTTATCTCTAAAACACCAACTGACAGTCGGATATCATCATTGAGCCCATCCTCAAATCTTTTGCACATGATAGCCTCTGTAGACACACACTCTCGAGCATAATTGCTGAGTCGGATAAATTCACGTTCATAGTCGATCACAGTCATCTTACCCTGTTTTAACTCAAGGAACTCTTTTCTTTTCTGGTCAATAAACCTCTGACTGATGTACTTCTTACGGAACTCCTCCTGAAAGAAATCCCAAGTAACTCTTTCTTTCTGTTTTCACGACACAAGTGTCTTCCACCACTGGTAGGCCGAATCTCTAAGAAGTGACACCACACATTTAATACATTCTTCCGGTGTGCAGGATAACTCATCAAAGACTCTGATAGTGTTCTCGAGCCAAAATTCAGCTTTCTCTGCATCATCATCTTTGGTAGCCCAAAACTCTTCAGCCCCTTGTTTTCTGATCTTGTCAACGGGCGGTTTCTCTCTTCTAACGGTATTTATAACTGGGGAAGCTACATGGGTAGTCTGTGGATCATGAGGGGGTGGAGGTCTAACGGCCGGGTTCGTACGAACGAACTCAGCAAACCATTCATTCATAGCTTGGAAGAAGGCTTCTCGAGCCCCTCCTCCCTGACTAACTGTAACGGGCCTTTCACGACTATCTGGTGGCACCGTCCCCTTCGGAGTGGGAGCGCGCGACATTACTCTCTATCATCATCTGCACCATCTCGTTCGGGATCCATAACTATAAAAAAAAATTTAAATCGTCAAGAGTCGTCACACTATCAAAATATAAGTATGGCATGTATAGATAGACTCTTACTCATACTAAATATTCCGAGAATTGACTAAACCTTGCTCTGATACCAATAAATATAACACCCCTTACCCGAGACCGTTGCCGTAGTCGAGCACAAGGCATTACTAGACTTAACTTACTAGTTCTGGGCATAAAAATTGAAACTGTCCGTCTGCGTCATGTTCACTAAATTAATTATAACTCGAGTTACGAAACGCAAAATCAAGATCCGTAAATTTTCCCTGAAACTAGACTCATATATCTTCTTACTATAATTTTTCCAGAATTTTTGGTGTGGCCAATTAGTACAGTTTATTAGTTAAAGTCTCCCATATTACACAGTTTGATAGTTCTGACCTCTCTTCACTATAAATAAATTATCTCATAATATACAACTCATTTTCCTACACCGTTTTCTTTATATGAAAAAAAGACTCAATAAGCTTTAATTCTATATCTCATGCACAACCTAATTCAATTTCTACTATTTTTGGTGATTTTTCAAATTCACGTCACTGCTGCTGTCCTACTATTCCCCTGCATATAATTACATAATTTCTTTAAAATAATTATCAACTAGACATTTCATAACATCCACAACCATGTTCGTAATTAACCATTTTAATGGCTAATCATTACCAAACATTTACAAGTCCATAATAAGCCATATCATAAGGTCACACACATAAAATGGTTAAGTCCCTATACATGCCATAACTTAAAACGTTCGAGTCACAGAATACCAATATAACCCTTTGATAGTGTATACGATCTCCGACGTCCTTTCGATCCCCGAGTTGACTTGCAATACTATAAAAAAAAAATAAAGAATGGGAGTAAGCATAAAGCTTAGTAAGTTTACATGTAAATAGATGACAACATTCTTAATGAATTAACTTATTCTTTTCTTATCAAGATCATTTAAGCTTTTAACTCAATATACTCAAACTTGTATTCTTACCTTGTCTTTTTAACATGAATTTATCTTACCTTACCTTTTTAACATGAATTTATCTTACCTTACCTTTTTAGCTTGAACTTGTCTTAACTTACCATTTTAGCTTGAACTTGTCTTAACTTACCATTTTAGCTTGAACTTGTCTTACCTTTACTTTGGTATACTCCTTGAATTTTCCTGTTGAACCACTTGGAATACTAAGGATACGCGGGTACCTTTCCTTATGAAACTTAACCATTGCCATGTCTTGACATGGTCTTACGTGGTATCCTTGCCTTGTGAACTCACCAATGCCATGCCTTGGCATGGTCTTACATGGGATCTTTGCCTTATAAACTCACCAATGCCATGCCTTGGCATGGTCTTACATGGGACATTTGCCTTATAGTAACTTATCAATGCCATGTCTTGACATGGTCTTACATGATTTCCTTAAACCCTAATGTCATGACATTTGTATCCTACACATTCCTAAGGTTCAACCTAACTTTCTCGAGATAACTTTTCCAAATCAATTCATACTTGAGTCTTTAAATAATAAATTTACAGAATAAATATGTAAATGCTGGAATTTAATAATATTAAATGTAAAATAATAGAATATTGCATTTATTTCTTTGCAAACTTACCTCGAAATAAAATCGATAAATTATATCGATTTAATCCTCTATCTTTTTCTTTCCCCGATCTAACTCTGATTTCGTTCTTCTTGATCTATAATAGCAAATTTAGCTTATTTAATACTCATATTTATCAAAACAGTCCTTAACTCTCATTTTTGGCAAAATTACAATTTTGCCCCTAAACTTTTACATATTTACGATTTTGCCCCTAGGCTCAAAAAATTAAACCTCAGCCCTTATTCTTATGTTTTATAACATGCTGAACATTTTTCTCTTCTATAGCAACTTCAAATTCTTACCATAACACATACTTACGAACAATAACAACTTTTACTAATTTAGTCCAAACTACTTAAATTCATCAAAAATCCAAAGACAAAACTTGTTAATCTAACACATATCTTTCATTTTCTACCATCAAACAACAAAAATCACAAGTTCTCATCAATGGCATAACTCAAAATATTCATCAAAATTTAAAATTGAAACATGGGTTTTGTAGCACTCAAGAAAAAGCGATCTCAAAAACGTAAAAATTATCAAAAACCAAGCTAAAACATACCTTCAATTTAAGCTTCAAAAGTGCCGAATCTAAGCTTATTCTTTTCTTTTTCTTTTCTTCTACATTCGGCTAGTTGAAAAAAAAGATGATAATGGCTTTTAACTTGTGTTTGTTTTATTATATTAAAATTATATTATTTTATTATTATTAAACCATTATACATAATAAAACAAGCTATATAATTTGACATAGCCGCCCACTACTCTCACTTATGGGTAAATTACAACATAAAGCCTCCAAATTAAAAGAACATCCACTATTTGGCCCTTCTAAAAATAACCACTAAATTTTCACTTTACGCGATTAAGCCCTTTTATTAAATTAAGCACCCAAACAATAAAATTGAATCACGAAAATTTCACACATAATAATTCACACATTATAAGCACTGAAAATAATATTAAAATATTTTACTGACTCGGATTTGTGGTTTCACAACCACTATTCCGTTTAGGCCCTATTTCGGGATGTTACACTATGGCATTATACAGAATAGATTATTCAACTATAGGCTAACACATCCTAGCCATTTACAACAAAATTCCCTAACTTGTCTAGCCCCTATACATGTCATGACTCATAAGAACTTGAAACATCATACCAAGCGTCTATCTGATAGTGTGAAAACATCTCCGATGGCCTCCAACCCTAGCTAGATAAAATATCCTATAAGAGATAGGAAAAGGAAAGGAGTAAGCAATAAAGCTTAGTAAGTTCATCTGCATAAACTAACAAATACTGATATTCATTGAATAAAGATAACCACAAGTATTATACCGAGTTTTTCCCTTAACTTATGGCTACTTAGTCAACCCTTTTTGAAGTTTACTCATTCTATCTCTTACCACATTCTTACCATGCCGCAAGCCAATTGCTCGTTTAATTAGTACACAATCCTGCACTGATCACCACAAGATCATATACAAAGCAACACATCAAGCATTTTCAATAAGACACTCATACTACAAATCTCTCGGTGGTTACGCACTTAGCCCACCATTGAATCTCTTATAGGGTGGTATTGCACAAAGCCCACCATTCATTAATACTTATGGTGATTTCGCACTTAGCTCATCGATCATTTATAATCGATGGTATCGCACACAACCCATCGATTACTAATTAATCAGGTGGTAACGCACACAGCCCACCGATAGTGATATAGTTGATGGTATCGCACACAGCCCATCAATTAATAGTATATCAGGTGGTAATGCACACAGCCCACCAATAGTGATATAGTTGATGGTATCGCACACAACCCATCAATTAATAGTATATTAGGTGGTAACCTACACAGTCTACCGATATTATACATTCACAAATATTTATCCACATACATTTCTCTAATTCAAATGTTCAACCGAGAACATTCTCACACATTTCTATTCTTACTTAACTTTCTACGATACTCGTTCTCATTCACACAATGCATCAATAAATCTATCTCATGCAACTAAGGTGCATTAATTAAACATATCCCACTAGGGTTCATCATATATTAAATTCATATCAGTTCAGTTCTAACACATACTTATGCTTCTCGTGGTACAACCATTTACATTCAACATCTCCGTTGAATCATTCAAATTGTTAAATAACTCTCTTGAGTCTCATACACATAGTTCTCATTGACATCATACCCCAATAGGGTCTTACATACATTAACATGTCGATGCCATGACCCCGACAAGGTCTTATATGAAATATCACATCGTTGCCATGTCCTTGACATGGTCTTATTTAATATCTCTCACCGAGACCATATTCCAATATGATCTTACACAGAACCTTAACTATCATCATTTCATACTATTTGCATATCTTATTATTCTTAGATTCAATTTTCTTAACAACTCATCGACAAGTATTTAATACATTCATTACGTAATTATACATTCCACACAACATTGGAATATTAAAATAACTCATACGTAATTACAACATTTTCACATGAACTTACCTCGATGTCGAAAGGGCCGAAAGAGACTTTTTACCAACATTTCTCTTTTCACCCGTTCTAGGTCCGGAACTCATTTTCTTTGATCTAGAATAATGAAATTCACTGATTTAATCACTTATAAATCATAATACATCATAATCTACACTTTAGGCAAGATTACCATTTTGCCCCTACACTTTGGCAAAATTACAATTTTACCCCTAGGCTCGTAAATAAATTTTCATCACATTTTCTTGTTAAACAAGCCTAGATGAACATTTAATCCTCTTATAACTATCCACAATTTCAACTATTTCATGCCTTAATGAACAAATTACAACTTTTGCATTTTAGTCCCAATTAGGTGTTTTCATGACAACACCTTTCACAAAAGTTGTTTATTAACATCCTAACATTCATTTTCTTCCATAAAAACTCAGCCACCAGCATAAACTCTCTCACGGCAAGTCCCTAGACTTTCAACCATGTTGCAAAATAGTCTTCTCTTTAGGAAGCTTAAGCTTTGGGGACTCCAAAAGTACAAAAATTATCAAGATCATCAAAATCATTACTTGTGAGGAGAATGCTTGCTGAAATTTTAAGCTTCAAAAACCCCATTCTTGCTGCTCATTTTCGGTGGAAGAGGAGAAGAAATAAAAAAGATGATAGCTTTTCTTATTTCATCTTATTTTATTCTTTTTAATCACCTAACATCACCAACATTTAATGCACTTGTCCCCTTAACTTCCTTGACCGGCCAACTCACTTAACAATGCCAAATTGCACATTTGGGACCTCTAATTTATAATTCATAGCTATTTGGCACCTCTAGAAAATAAAATAGAACTTTCGCACTTTATGCGATTTAGTCCTTTTTCACAATTTAGCTAGAAATTGCTAAAATTAAGGCACCAAAATTTTCATGCACCCTTATAAACATGTTATAACACATAAAATAACATGAAAATAATTTTCTCTATCCTCGGATTAAAAATCCCGATATCACTATTCTAACTGGCCCCAAAACATGCTGTTACAGATACAGTTTACGACGTTTTAACAGATTAAGCCCAAATAAAAGCTCAATTACGCACTCCAACAGAGAATTAAAATAAATTCAACTTTACAGATTTAACTTGGAAATTTAACCTGCATTTCGGGGCGTAATAAATTTGGAGCCAACAAATATCAAAAAGTCAAAATAAAAGTTTAAAACTTATATAAAAATTTAATTTTTAAATTTATGAAAGTACATTTTTCATATAAAAAAATTATATATAATTATATATAATATAAATAGTTTAATATATATGAATTTTAAAAAAAAATTCAGATTAAAAGTTGATTGATCAACACTAGTGAATGCTCGGTGCTTATGTGACTTTTTATGCTAAATATCTCTATATGTGTACTTTAGTTAAAACTAAATTACTCGATGAAATTAAATTAGTTTGATTAATCAACTAACCACTGAAATTAATTCAATTGGATTCAATTAAAATTTTTATGAAAGTTCAATTATCAATTAATTTAGTCTAAAAACATGTAATTAACATTATTAACCCATTAAACAAAATTAATAACATATTATATGTTTGTAAGCTCATATATATATATATATATATATATATATATATATATATATATCTTTTCCTTTTCCTTCTCATTTTGAAATATAATCACAAATCAGACCTTTCTTTTATTTTGTATAACTTTGTGATTGATGTTGCAAATTGATGTTAGCTTTGCTTGTTTGTGCTATCATTAAAATTGTAATAATTACTTTGATATGTACGTTGAGTGAACGCTAATTATGTTTTTAATTTAGTGTTGTGGTGAATATTGTTTTTAATGTAATATTTATTATTATATATTTAATGTAAAGCTTTTAATCTAGTGTTGCTGTTGTGTTATTTGTTGATTTTAGCGTGTTTTAAATTTGTTTTAACAAAAAAAAAAAAATCATGTTATAAGTTTGGGTTAACTGATCGAATTGGCTAAAATTAATTTGATTTGGTTTATAATTTTTGAAAAATTTTAATTCTGTTAATGATTAAGAGTTTTGAAACTTTAATTAATTCGATTAATGATAATTTAATTTCAGTAATAATCGAACAAACCGTTTGAACATTCCTAATGATTGAACCACATCATTGTTGATCATCGCCAATAAACAATTGACTGACAAAGGTACCAATAGAAGGGGGGGAAAAGCAATTTAAGTACTACTTTAACAGTATTTTAGGTACCAAGATGGAAAAGTGGATAAAGTGTTTAGGTACCAATTTGTCATTAAAAGGAGAAGTATTAAAAAAAAAATACTTTTGAGTAAAAGACAAAAAAAAAGTGAATTTAATTATTTTTTTGTATTTTTATATTTTTAAACTTTAAATGTTTTTTAAATTTTATAGCTTTTAAATATTTATATAAAAATTAAATTATTTATTAATAAAATATATAAGAGATATATGTAAAATGTGATTAATTGACTCGTTGCTATTAATGCTACCTTAATAAAAATATTAGAATTTAACCATGAATTGTTAAATTTAATAATAAAAAAATTAATAGAAAAAAATTCTGATGAAAATTAGTCATCACTTTAATTGAGTTAGTATCATTTCTTTCTTCTAAGAAAATACTATTATTAATAGAAACTATGAACAATAATAATACAAAGACATGACATATAATACAAACCATTAATAAATCACTACAAACTAATGCATAAATGCCATGTCTTTTAAATAGTTTCAAAAAAGAGAAGGACAAATTCACAGTAACTGCAATACTCGAATAATTTAGAAATAGACTGGAGATGTATCAACTTGATTAAATTGCTAAAATTTGTATCCTATCCTAACCATCATCAAATCAATTTGACGATGAACACCAAACAACCAGGAAAGAACTGCTAAAAATCTCAAGAAATCCATATCAGTGATTCACAAAAGACTAAGTCTCAGATGACCTATCCTCATTATCTCAAATCTATCACAATTACTATACCTTATCGTTATAAAACCCTTTGAGAACGGTTTTTATTAGATTTAATGGTGCCCTTATATTAAGAAAGTTCTATACACACACCAGTAAAAATAAAACCATATATGCTTTCAAAGATAATAGACTTGACAAAACAAAAATCACAAAACTGGGGACAAAACTACGAGCAACCAGTATAAAGCCACCCCACATATGAAATAAGGATTTAGTTTGAAAAAATTGAGTGAGTAGGAATTTTTATTGAAAGAAAACAAGGAATACTAATATACTATTTTCTTTTAAATGATAATGGATTGTATTATGATAGTGATTTTAGAACGTCATATTTTTACCATTCACCTATAATCATCTAACATAACCTAATATTTATAACGGTATGATGATGAGCATAATTACACAAGAAGAGAGAGAAAGTTGATAGAAGGTAGAGAGAAAGTTAAAACAGGAAAATCTGAGAATGGAAGATTATGCGTTGTCGTTTTCGTGCATAATCACCAGCAAAGCTACAATGAAGGCATAGTCCACCTCTGGATAAACTTTTATTTTGAAAGATTCTTTGCCCTTATAGCTTCCCCATGTGTAACTGTGCGTAACCTGCATTTTCCAAATGCAAATCAATCATAAAATGTTCCATCCATTCATTATCCATATTAATGAAAGAGCATATATTGTATACCTCAGCAATGATAGAATTGCCTCTCCGGACTTTGATAGAAAGGGAAGCAAGACTTCCGGTGACACGAAAATCACAGGCAGCATCTTTATAAGGGCTTGCTAAGTGAACATCCAGATTGCTTTTTATATTAAAACCACCCGATCGTTTCACACTGCACAGACAATGCCTACTTTCTCCTTCATGCATTTGCCATTCCTGTTTCCACGATATTGCTTGCTGAAAAATCTTCCCATCATTACTCATTTCAATTAAAACAATAATTACAAATTCATACCAACCTTTTCCCGCAGAGTGACGACAGGTAAGCCTGCAGGATCTTTCATAACCCTTTTCTTCTGCAAGTTCCAAATACCGCCGTCGACTTGTAGCAGAATATTTCCGGTGGTATCGAAGACATCGTAATGTGAATTGGAAAATGATTGTATTTTCTTTTTGACGAGGAGTTCCATTGTGTAAGGGACACAGAACCGATCCCCGACAACCTTGATCATTTCATCACTCGCCATATTTCTGAATCTATTCACAAACTAAACTGGAAACTCATAAAGAGAAACACTGGGATGTTGTAACCTTTATTTCGTTTTCCTGGAAAATGAATTTCTTTTAAATATGGGAAACAAGGCAAAATTGGCATGACATATATACATAAACCAAAAAAAAGGAAAAAAAAAAAGTACCCATAAAGCTGTTTTCTTTCATGAATTTGACCTCTTTAACGTGGAAAACAAGGCTTTTGAAATGAAAAATTACATTCCAAGCGTAAAATCTCAGAATGTAATTGAGAAGTTGAAAATGGGCGAATAAAAGCATACCTTTGGATAATCCGAGTTTCGAATGAAAGTGAAGAAAACTTATTAAAAAGGGGGGAAAAGCAAATTAAATTTTTGTTTAAACGAAACAAAATTCGGGTGAAGAAAACTTATGAACAGTAATTCTTAAGATAGGAGAGTAAAAAAATAATTATATTTAAAACCATTTATTATTGGGTATTTAACTAGTGATGCTAATTCACTTGGTTTTATTAACACACCCATTATCTAGGCCTGCATGAGAAAATAACAAACTATTAGTAGCTCTTTAAGATTTCGTTCTTTGGTTTAAAAAAATCCTAAAAGATAAAAATATCTTTATAAATTAGAAGGAAACGGCTAAAGGTGTTCATGGGTCATGTCTAAGTATGATATTAATATACTTTATGTTTACTCAAGCTCAGCTCGACCCGAAATTTGAGCATAAAATTTTACTTAAACTCACCCATATTTATAGAAGACTAATTCAAGCTTATTTTAGGTCCGTCATATCATTTTTATTTTTTTAAATATTTTTTTATTTTAATATTTAATATTTTTTATATAGTCATTTTAATATTATTTTAATGTTTACATTAAAGTAGTACTATATATTTAATATTTTTTTAATGTATTCTAAATTACATAATATATAAAATATTATAAACTTAAAATGGGCCGGGCCAAGCTCGGGGCCTTGAATGTTCAAGCCCAAGTCTAATCCATATTTTAAACAGGCCTAAATTTTTTGTTCATGCCCATTTTTTGAATATAATATTTTTGACCAAATCCTCTCAAATTTTAAACAGGCATTCCGGCCTAACTCATAAACATGTCTAAAAACCACTTTAGTTATTAGTTTTGATTTATTATTATTATTATTATTGTTGTTGTTGTTGTTTAAAGCTTCATCCTTTTGATCTTATCACGCCTACGGTGTGATGGATCCCACGAGTATTTTGTGCATTTCTTTTTTACGAAATTGATCAACTGGATTTATGAAATTAAATTTAATTATAAGATTATCACTGTCATGTATTTTTTTTTCTGTTTTATGGTCTATATTGAGTAGATTTGTCCATGGCCCAGTCCGGTTTGAAGGTGCGTCTAAAGAGTAAGAAGATTTGGACTAAAATATGAGCTCGAAAAATAATTTTGGATAAAAAGAAGGCCTATTTTTTAAATGGGTCAGGCCTTGGATAAGTTTTTTTTTTTACCTCAAGCCCGACCTTACTTTTAAAAAAAAAAAAAGCTGCTATTTTTTTACTATTTTGCCATTGCTTTTTCATTATTTTGCTATTATTTCGTTATTATATTGCTACTATTTTGTTGATATTGTTTGGATATTGTATAACTCTTATTTTTTATTAATTTTGCTACTATTTTAGAGGCATTTGCTTACTAAGTTACACTTATCTTAATATTATTCAGATATATATATTTTTTATTTTTAATTTGTCAGGAAATATTTATTTTAAAATTTTTAGCATATTTGATTTTTTAAAATTTATTTTTACATAAAAAATAATATAAAAAATTTTAATACGGACAAGCCGAGCTTGGAAAAATTTTGAAACCCATTTTTTGGGTCGGGCTCGAGCCTAGAAAATGAGCGTAAAATTTTTACTTAGCCTAGCCTATAAATAACTCTAATTGGGAGTTTATAGTTATTGTTTTTAATAATGGTATTTCTAATATTTGAATCTATAAATTTTTTAAAATATAATATATTTTACTACTATGCTCAGCGCATGTTTTAAATGAATGTATTATTATATGCAAGTAAACATTTTAAAATAAAATTAACAAATCATCACACTTTGATAACGTTAAAAAATTTAAACCATTTTATATGATGGAAGCTAAATTTATTTGTTTGTTTTAAATGAATGTATTCTTTTGGTGGTTTTGTGTTTGTTTGCCCGTTTTGAATCGGTGGGTGGTGTGGGTCTGTGTTTTAATGCGCCTGTTCAGCTGCTGTAGTTGATGGTTGGGTAAAGAGGTTATCATGAGTTAAGTCGGGTTTCGGTTGAATTTAATTAAAATTTTAGGTCTGTTTGTTGGCTCGAGTCTAATTCGACCTAAAAAATAGACTTAAATTTTTGTCCAAGCTCGGTCTGAATAAAAATATTAAAACTTGGTCTCAACTTGTATTAATTTTTTATATTATTTTTTATATAATTTTTTTAAAAAATATATAATACATCAAAAACACTAAAAATATTTAAATAAATATTTCTCAGCAAATTAAAAATAAATTTTAAAAACATTAAGATAAGTGAAATAATAGCAAAATAGTAAAAAAAAATAGAAAATAGAAAAAAAAAAGAATTTAAAAACAGCAAAAAAATGTGCAGAATTTTTTTTTACATATTTGGGCAAGGGTCAAGCCAAAAAAAGTCTTACCCGAAGCCTGACCTATTTTCTAAATGAGTTTTATTGTTTTACCTAAACTTTTCGAGCAGGCCAGACGGCTCAGCTCATAAGCAGGTCTAATTAGGTGTTGTCTTATTTTTTATTATTTTAATAAAAAGCCGACAAGTTATTCAAAGAAAAAATATTAAGTTAGTGAAAAACTTTAAATACTAAATTAAGAGAATGACCATGTAACACAATGTTAATTAAGTGTAAGCATGTTACCCTCTCTACTATGTGGGTGGTAAAAAAATTTCTAGGCCTCATATTTTAGAGTTGTCTATGACCCTAAATTTAGGTCAAATCTAGGTAGAGAATTTTTAGATATTATCTTTTATTTAAGTTTTATCTATATCTAACATATATTTTAAATAGGGTAATTTAAACCTAACCTTACAATAATTAAAGGTTTTTTATTTTTTTTATTTTCTCATTAGATTTTCCCGATAAAAGCTTTTAACAAGATAACTAACAATAAAAGTTAAAAATATTATGTACTCTTTTCCTTTATTAAAATTTTATTTTACAGGTTTTTTCTTAATAAAATTTCAACGATGCATATTTATTCTTAATAGAATGACGATAAACCGATCATTTATTTATTTTACAAAGTTATTTTTATTATTTAAGTTCGGTAAGTAAGTTGTACCTTTTTATTACTACTATTTATTATAAAGGATGATATTTGGTATATTCATATTGCAATTTTTTAACTTCACTAGCCTGAGTTAAAAAATTAATGCATATCTTTATATATATATATATATATATATATATTATTTTTTATTATATCTTACACTCATTTTTTTTTTATAAATATCTTACATTCACTTGTCATCACCCAACCCTATTTATTGTTGATAGTATACCAAAAATTTTCCTTTTATTATATTATTTATATAAAAAATAAACAAAATTAATAAAATACATTTTAATTCAAAATTGCATTATCGTATACAATATTTTCATGTGTAAATGATATAATTAAAATTTTAAATTAAATTAATTTTATATAAAATTATTATTATTTATTTTAAAACAATTAAATATAATTTCATTAATAGTAAAACCCTTTATAATAAAATTTTAAATATATCAATAATAGATTATAGATAAAAGTAATACCATTGTAAACTTAGGTTTTTTTTAAATAAATTATTGAAAAAATTCAATTATTAATAATTTAATTTTTTAAATATGTTTCATTTTTTTCCCTCTATTTTTTCGTTGTTTTTCTAATTTATTCTAGGCATTATTGAGAATTGATGAAGTTAAGAAGACGTGGATAATTCAGGAAGGCATCAAATGAAAATTTATCACATGTAGAAGGCAGAGTGTCAAAATTTCATGATTAATTTAAGAGAATTAATATAAAATGATTTAAATTAATTAACTTTTTATATAATATTTATTTAATAAAATTTACATTTTAATAATATAATTTATTCCAAATATTTTGTATTTATTGCTAGTCATTTAAAATTTGACATTGTTTAAAATAACCCACAATATTTGAAAGTTAATGGATAAAAATGTAAAATAAAAATTTCTATATTTTTATAAAACAATCTAATTATATTTAATTCTTTATTTTAAGTAAGGGTATATTTGATAAACTGAAAATTTAAGTGTTGAAAAATTAAGTACTAAATTTTTATTTCTATATCTTATATAAGTGCTGAATATAATTATACTATTTGATAAAAGAAAATATTGATTATTTATTTTTTTAAAATTTTAATTTTATTAATATAATATTTTAAATTATTTTATATATTTTGGGATGAAAAATAGATATGCTATTTTGAACATCTCATTCTTTAAAAAATATATATTTTTAATTTTTTAATAAAATGAAATCAACTTAATATTTTCTACATTAATTGATAAGTAGGCTACCTACTTACTTATCTTATTCAATACTTTTTTAAAATTTCTCATGTCTGTTTTATGGTCTATATTCAGTATTTGTAGTTGCCCCTCCAACAATATGTCTTCAAGGTTCGAACCTAAGTCCTTCTCTTAAGAGTGCAATGTTTATTACCATTACACCTAACCATTTGTTGGTCAATTCAATTGGTACCATTTAGTCATTCCCGTTACTTATATTTAGCATAGAGCAAGCAAAATTTTCGCTTATTTTTAAAGAAGAATTATTTTTTACAATAATTATTATTCATCTTTCTAATTTGAAGTTTAAATCTATACGAAATATTTTTTATTTTATATGTAGCTGTTATAATATATATTATAATAAAAAAAACTTTTTTTTCTCATATTATTATCAAAGGGCATAAAAATTTCAAACATTTTAAAATTGTCAAGTTTGAACCAAATATTTATCTTCCTAAAGAAAAAGAATAATACGACTTAAATTTTAATTATTTATCATGAGAAGTTTCGTTTTTATTTATTAGAAGGATCTTTGAGCACATTTTTTAAAAATGACATTCTGGAAAGGTCAAATTCTATATAAAGTCCTTAAACTATGCATATTTTTCCAATTTAGTCCTCTTCTATAATTTGATATTTCAATTCCTTATGCTATTAGAAATTATTGTTTTCAATTTAATCCCTTTATTTTTTGAAATGGATATTTTCATTTATGAGCAAAATTTTTGTTAATTCCATCAAATAATTTGATGTGGCATTTTCTTTTAACATGTAATGACAGAACATAAATTACTTCACCTTTGTGTATAATTAGACAAATTTTAATATATTAAAAAGAAGAAAATGTGTAATATTTGGCTAAATTTGCAAAAATAGCAACATGTTTGGAAATATAAGTCGGGGAAAATTATTTGACAAAACCTACTGAAAAAATTGAACTTATAATTATAGTTGAGGGATTAAATCTGTCAAAAATGCATATTACAGGCACCTTTTGTAAAATTTTAACTTTTGGAAAAGTGAAAGATCTAAAATGCTTTGGTACGTTTCTCACGGAAATAGTCACCTTGAAAACCAGATAAGGAAAAGGAAAGCACCAAATAATCCAAAACAAAAGCGCTAAAAATAGTAAACCCATTTCTTCTATCCTCTCTATTCCTCAATTCCTTGATTTTTTGTTCTAAAAACTATCTGAATTCAGATTTTTTTTTCTTTTTTAAAAAGAGAAAAGGAACTCTGTGTTTGAAACATTGTTTACATTGTTTTATGGGAAAATCAATTGTTTGTACGACGAAAGGGCAAGACTTTGCAAAAGCAGTCCCATCAGACAAACTTCATAGAGCAAAACACGTAAAACCCGCACCGAGAAACAGAGTTTCTTGCCGCGAAAAGGCGGGGCCAAGTGGGGTCCGAGTCAACTCAGAGCGAGTCAAGCAGAAAGCAATGGATACCTGGGGTAACGACGACCGGATTCCGCTGGCTCAGGTGGTTTCCGAGTTGGTAAAGGGATGGTTTCAAGAGGCTCTTAAGGAGGCCAAGGCTGGTGATACCAACATGCAAGTCCTTGTTGGACAGATGTATTGCAATGGCTATGGTGTTCCTAAAGATGTCCAAAAGGTCCTATCTTTTTATTATTATTAAATTTGGTTTATGGAATCAACTTTTATGTTTCTTGTAGTTGTAAATGCTTGAAAAAGGGGTAATCTGATTCATTTTGTTGCTTTTCATGTTGGTAAATTTTTTCCTTGGTGTTCTTTGTTTTCTTGAAACTTTTCATGGATTTAGTTCTTTTGTGATATAGCAATTGTCTTACACATGCTTTAAAAGGGCTAATTTGATTCATTTTTCATTTTTTTTGTTGTTTTTCTTGCCTGTATGATTTATTGGGACTCTTTAGTTTTATGATGTGTGATTACTAACGGTCCAAATGTATCATAAATCTCTCTATGTTTTTATATTTCTTCTATTGATAAACTATTTTCACTCGTTGAAATCCGAAACTTTACTGACCCTCTATCAAACCTCTTGCATTTCTCTGCAAGAAAAAGGTGCTTCATGCTACTGAACTTGTTTCTCTATTGGTGCTTGATGATACCTGAAAGGTCTCCATGGTGTTTTCAAATGTTTAATTTGCTAATAGACTACTCTTCCTTGCTGACATTTATGATGCTTTATCGTTCGGATACTTTCGTGTATTGTGCACTTGTTGTGAACTCCGGAATCATGACGGTATTAGCTGGCTAATCTTTTCTTCTGAAATTAGGGGCGTGCTTGGATTAGTAAAGCTTCAAGGAGCAGATCTTCAGTATGGAAAGTTAGTGATAAGCATCCAGGTACTCTGTGTGTGTGTGCTTGTGTGAACGTAGGGTTGTTACTGCTTTCTAAAACGATCTTTCTTCGGTTTCCTTCAGGTTATAATGCTAGTGACTCCGATTCTGATGAATTGAGGGATGATGCAGAATAAGTTTTGACCTGTATTCGTTTTAAAATCATCCACAAATATGTAAGTTGTTTATTGATTGTTAATATGCTTCTTTACCTCTGCATTAGGAATTTGCAGTTTTTTCCAAAATGCCATATGTTCATATACATATTAGTTCCCGAAATTACTTGTGCATGAAATAGTAATCCTTCTTTTGATTAATACCGATAATATTGAATATAATTGCAGATCTTACAGTATCGGGAACGTATACAGTGTTGAATACCGAGCTACTCTATCTGTTTTACCTTCTGCAATGTATTCTAAGTCATGCCTCTTTAACTTGCTGCATTTCCTTGCCAATGGAGAGATGATTCCCTATTTTTTTGGTCATTTCTTTAACATCTTTATTTCACAAAGTGTTTTTATATTTTGCTATTGAGATCACAGGTTGTTGGCTTTTAGATGTTTGTTTAAGTATTTCTATTAGATGAACTTCACCTATTGATGCAGAAGAGTATCATAGATTTGTAAGAATCATATTCATAAAATAAAACAAAAATTAATATAAAGTTAGAACACTTTGTTTAACGTTTGATCAAATTTATTACAATTTGCAACAAATTAATTAGGGTAATCCTTTATTTCTTTATGCTGGTTTAGATAGATTGTCACTTCTTCTATGAGGGAGGGACAGTGTCATCTGCCTTGTCGTTTGTCTTTCCTCCATTCCCATGGCTTCTCAGGATTTGATGAAGCCCATAAACCAACTCTTTTGGCTCGAGCCTCTTTTTCCCACTAGTTTTTATACAAATACATGATGTTCAGAATTCACAGACTATGATTTTAACAGAAAGAAATGGTTTAACAACCGGGTCTCAAGACGTCTCTCTCACGCCGTCAATGTACCGTCCTCTGTAAGCACCTATATGGGCAAGGACTCTCTTTGAATCCTTAAGAGGCCGGTAGGTACTTAAAGAAAACAATACCTTTGATGTAAAGAAAAACTGGTGGTGACATTGACAGCCGAATTTTGACGTGGGAAGACATCTGAAACCCGGGATTGTTACAGTTGGTTACTTACAGTTGCAAGCTCTACGCGTTGGTCGTAAGCTGAGTAATGCCATGCGAGCCCCTTTTTCAGCATTACTTCCTGTTTGGAAACAAGATTATTAGAAAAATCTGAACTTGTTCTTATGAGGTAAACCAGGAGAAGAATGTTATATATGAAGAAAAAACCTGAACAAATTTGCCATTGCAGTATATATCACTAACACAGCGGCCATATCGGTCTTCATCATAGACAAGAACTCTTAAACATTTCCCCTGAACAAGCTTAACCAGCTCTTCTTTTGCTTCTTTACCGTATGGCATCGAACTCTCTGGTGCATCGATTCCCCTGTTTCATTGCACTGTCATGATATTTAGCTGATGGAAGATAGACTTTCAAGAAAGGACTAATGTTACCTTAGCCGGATTCGATACTTTCGAGCAAGGATCTCTTGATTCTGAAGATTTAAGACCCTGGAATTGTTAAAGAAGATGGATTATAGTTACCATTATATATGAATCACTCAACTGAATTTGATCGTCTATGGGAGGTTAAAGAGTTTGAACCTGTATCCTGAATCAATAATTTTCTGGTGAAGCTCATCAGCTTTTGTATAGTTCTTGGCAGCACGGGCTCTCGATCTTTGATCAGCTGCTGATTGGACATCTCGAGGTACGTTCAATGATTCCCTGGGATCTGTAGTACTTACATACACTGTTATGGTATCTCCATCAGGTACTGCTTTGGTGTCCACCTAATTTAATCAAAGAGAAAGTTAGTTTGAAGCTATATTGCTGAGAAACAAAGACTTGAAGTTTCGAGAAAGACAGAGAATACTTACTGGTAAAGTCTGCAATTCAAACTTAACTCCTTGAGGCAATGATGTTGTGGCGCTAGCAGAAGGCTGCTGAGGAAGACCATAGTATGCCAATAATCCCTAAAAACAGTTAAAAAAGAACAAACAGTGGATTCATTTCCCAATTTTAAACTAACTGGACTTGTAAGATTTAATGGTGTTTACTGCATCATTCTACCTCAACATCTGCCTTTTGGTGTCTCTTCAATGTCTGAATGACAAAGCTTGAAGCTTCCTCAGGTGTTTTTGGTGGTGGTTTTGCTTCTCTCCAAGCATCTAATAGCTTTCTATACCTTTTCAGACAGACCAGAACCACATCGTAATTGTTCAAAATTGTTCCTAAATAACACTGTTAAATTACTTACCAGTTAGCCTGAGCCTTCTTGGATGAAACGACGTGATAACTTAGCCCTTCAGGAACCTAAAAACAAAATTTGGAAATGCAATTAAAGGTGAAAGATGAAAATCAAACTAACCCAGATTTTATTTTTAGCTTAATTAGGCTGAGTCATATCTCAATTATGGGTTCATCACCCTAAACCATTAAATTTCACTTTTTAAGGAAATGAAAAACATGAGAGAAAAAAAGATACCTGAGAGGTGATATCAAATTGGAAGAGATCATGGGAAAGAGCTGAAACTCCATCCTTGCCTTGGGAGTCTCCAGCTGTGGTTGGCTTGCAGCAATGGCTATACAACAATCTCAGAGCATTCCCCATCTTCAAATTCTCTCAAATCTAATCTTTTTTCTTTTCCTGCTTTGAACGTAGCAGAGATTCATGACGGGAGGGAGGGAGCCTTTAACAAAGAAACGACTAAAGTCATTGATGGAAACGTGGCGAGGTTTGAATGGTGGATAATGATTAACTATTTGTTCGGTTTTTTTGTTTTACTATGAAGATGAAGATCTATGAACCATACGCGGTTAAACTCTGAAGTCAAACCATTTTTTTTTTGTCGTATGTTGTAAGGAACGTTTGCGTATGAGATATTGCTCGGCGTAAAGCCCGGTCCAAGCTCATGGGCTGGTTGTGCTACATGTGTTTTTAATTTCTAATAGAAAAAAAATTTAATTCATACCTAAGGTCTGGATTTTTTTTTTTCAATTAAGTACTAATGTATGCATATGAAATTTATATGGTTGTGTTATATGTATATAATATTTCTACAATAAAATTTGTGGAAATTTCAATCACAACTAACAAGTAATAAGCTAGCTTTCTCTTATCCCCAATCTCCATGGACAATGCCAAGAGCTTCCATGAAGAAAAAGCCTTAGTCAGATTACTTGTTCAAAGCTACAATGGCCATTGATAACCATTTCAAGCTTCTTATACGTAGCGAGCTACCAAACTGCTCTATTCCGCGATGAAAAGAAACCAAACTAATGGACAAATAAAGATATAAATCTTCAAAGAGTGTAGATATGCAGGATGAAGATATAGTTGGGTATTTATATCTACCATTCTCACTGTTTTTTTAACATAGTACTAAGCTAGACCTAATCATGAGTCGCGTTTGGCTCGATCGATACAAAATTTTAAGTGAGTTTTTAGGTTCAGGTTCAACCCGAAAAATAAGTTTAAAATTCTGCTCAAGCTCAACTCAGATTAAAAATGCTAAACTGAGTCCGACTTGGTCTTCCCGTATTAATTTTTTAAGATTATTTTTTTATATAAAAACAAATTTAAAAAATATAATATATGAAATACACTAAAAACATTAAAATCAATGTTTCCCAACAAATTGAAAATATATTTTTAAAAAATCTTTATACTAAAAATAACACTAGGATAGCTTCAACTTAGCAAACAAATGCCTCTAAAATAGTAACAAAATTAGTAGTAAAATAAGAGTTGTACAATATCCGAATAATAACAACAAAATAGTAGTAATATAATAGTGAAATGGTAGTAAAACAATAATGAAATGACAACAAACAACTGATTCGGGTTGGGCCGGGTTCAGGCAAAAATTCCTACCTGAGGCTTAACTTGTTTAGGAAACGAGTCTTATTTTTTTGTCCAAACTGATTTTTCAAGCCTATACTTTTATCTAAACCCTACCATTTTTCGTACCGAAGGCCTGGCCATAATCAAGTCTATAGTAAACTAGCCTACCTAATTTATTTTGTAACCTCAATTGCTCAAGGTCCTTTCTAACAAGCGGTTGAGTCTCGATAACTATTTGTTATGACAAATGGCTTTATTCATTGATTAAAATTAGATAGGCTAGAACCTCGTGTGTTGACTTGATAATCAGGATGTTCACCATTCCAAATGTGACTTAAGTTCGAGTCGCGTTAGTCGCATTGCTGTTAGGTCTTTACTCTTCTCCTGTAATTAAAAAAATAGACAAATTATTTAAGACTTCATTGGCTGAAACTTTTTACGATTTGATTCTTTTGCTTTTCGAAAAGTATATTCGATTAACCGTATATATTTTGGCAATTTTTTTATGGTTAAACAAATATTCTACATTTTTTTAGTCTATTTTAAATGTGGTTAATCTTTGTCCAATAATATAAAAATATCACATCAATACATATTTTAATTAAATAAGATAGTTGAATTATTTGACGAAATTAATAAAAAAAAAAAAGTTGATCTAAACAAAAAAAATAGGGTCGAAATTAAATTATATATTTTTATAATTTTTAAAGGATTAAATTAAAATTTTATCATTTTTAAGAAAGCTAAAATACAATTTTACTCTTACTAATTTAAATTTTTATAAATTTTAAAGGAATTTAAATGGAAAAGTTTCCATTTTAACCCCTGCAAAGCCCCTCAACTAAAACATACATGCTAAAAAAACAAAAACTAAAGAACACATGTTGGAAAAGTAAAAATTATTAATATTTCTAAAAGAGTTATATTGATTTATTTTTTCAATAAAAATACTGATTAAATCATTAATTTTTTTAACGATTTTGACTTGACAATTCATATAATAATTCATGTGTATTTTACATTAACATGTCATTAGTTATTTTATATATTTATAAAAATTCAAAAAAATAATATAAAATACATGTAAATTGCTGCTGATGTGAAATTTAATTTAAAAAAAGAGAGAGTAGGGAATGGGCAATAGCAAGATGTTGGGTGAGGGAAAAAAGGGTTGATCAGAAAGCCTCTTTCCCTCTTAAGATATGTTAGATAGTGATGTAATCGTAGGCCATGCATCGAAAGCTGAACAATGACTAAGTATTAGCCAAATATTTGGGTGCCCGAAAATGTAAAAGGAAAAGTAGTGAGAAAGAAAGTGCTAAAATATTATAGTTAAAAACAGTTGGTGAGTGGTGGCTAATGAAAAATCGTAAGCAAGCTCCATTCATCTCAAAACCTACTCTCCGTATTCTTCGTATTTTTCATATCTTTTCTTCCACCCTCTTCAATTCTCCACATTTCCCTCCTCCAGCATAAACAAAAAGGTTAATGTTGATCAAGGCCAAAAGCCAAAACAAACCATGGGTGATTCATCTCTCAATGATTTGAAACCTGAATACAGGGTCGATGGATCATGTTGGAAATTCGTTCCAGTTATTTCAGAAGGATTTTTTAACCAGAGACCTGGTGACATTTTCAGACATCATCTCATTCTCTTACAACTTCAATTAGCTGTCATTTTTACCCTTGCTGCCATCATTCACTTCTTTCTTGGTCGCTTCTATTTGCCTCGTCTTATATCTGAAGTGCTGGTACTCACCTCTGAGCTTATGTGTCATTTTCATTTCTTTTACATATATAAGATGTTGTACGTTGTTTTGTTTTGTGACTATGACAGGCGGGGGTAATTCTTGGACCGACTGTTCTTGGTCGATTCTTTCCGGACATATCGGCAGTTTTATTCTCCGAACAGTCGGTGAAAGTCCTGGCTACATTGACACGGTTCGGGTACTTGTTTTTCATGTTTTTGATTGGTGTGAAGATGGATGTAAATCTAATCAAGAAATCAGGTAAAAGGGAATGGACTATAGGCACCATGGTGATGTTATTCCCCCTTCTGGTCACTGTTATGGTTGGGAGACACATAAGCATAGTGGTGGACAAGGTGGATGCACAAAGCGCCCAGTACGAGGTTTCGTTCTTCACTGGCGTACTAATGCTAACCTCATTCCCTGTGGTAGCCATACTTTTAATGCAACTCAAGATCATTAACTCAGAGTTGGGACACCTTACATTGTCATCAGCATTGATTAGTGACATGGTAAGTTTAGTAATGGTAAATATAGGTAACTACAGGGTAATAATGTTATTGGCATCGTTACGTGTAGCTCTCAAGTCTCTGTTCCTCGTTGCCGTCCTTATCGTGTTTATCCTAACGGTTTTACAACAAATGTTATACTGGATCATCAGAAAAACTCCTGAAGGAAAGCCTGTCAAAGATGCTTACATTTTCTTTGTTGTTATAGCATTACTAGTTGTTGCAATAGTTGGTGAAAATGTTGGACTTCAATACATGTATGGTCCTTTTATACTAGGCTTGACAGTACCAACAGGACATCCCTTAGCTTCAACTCTGATAGAAAAACTAGACACTATTGTATCAGGTTGGATGCTGCCACTTATGTCGACTTATTGCGGATACCGATCAAATCTATGGAACCTCAACAGACTACCTCCTTATTGGATAATGTTCGCAGTAACTTTCGGTTTTTTTCTGAAAGTAGCCTGTGGGTTCATTCCTGCATTTTGTTTCAAAGTGCCTTGTAAGGATGCTACAGCATTGGCATTGATGTTGGCTGCCAAAGGCATTGTTGAATTAGGTACTTTTGCAACCAATGCAGACAAGCAGGTACTCCCTGCTAGGAATTCTTTTAAAGCACCTTTTTTTTTTTTTTTAAATTTTCTTTTTGCTGATAAGCGAATGCTGTTTTGTTTCAGTCCACCGTTACTCAAGAATTCACCTGGGCTGTAATAATTGTATTCATTTTCGCAGCACTTGTGCCGATACTTACCAGAAAGCTTTATGATCCATCAAAGACATACGCAGGTTACCAGAAAAGAACCGTGTTGAACTCTTCCATAAACGAGGGTGTCCGAATGCTAGCCTGTGCTCATAGACAAGATGATGCATTGTCTGCGATTAAGTTACTTCAACTTTCAAATCCTAGTACCGGGAGTGCCTTGTCGGTTTACGGGCTTTACTTGGAAGAACTAGTGGGCGGAGCGAGTCCTCTCCTTCTTAATCATCAATTAGGCCAAAGGAGTTCTAGCGATGGCGGTCGTTGGCAACCAATCATCGATGTTTTCAATTACTTTAAGTCCCAAAGTAGTAAACCAACTCAAGTGCATGTCTACACAGCAATATCACCTTCCTCATTGATGCATGAAGACGTTTGTTGGGTTGCCTTTGATAATTTAGTAGCTTTAATAATACTTCCATTTCATAGGAAATGGAACAGGAAAGGGAAACTAATCTCTGATTCCAAAGATTTGAGGGACTTCAATACTAAAGTGATGAACAGGGCTCCTTGTTCAGTAGCCATTCTAATCGATCGTGACCGAGGTCGTAATTCATCGGTCATAGACGAATCATCCACATATAATATATGTGTGGTTTTCTTGGGTGGGAAGGATGACAGAGAAGCTCTTTCCATTGCAAGAAGGATGAAAGGATGGCCTTCGGTTTTCCTAACCGTTATTAGGTTAAAGGAAACCGAGGATATGATCACAGGATGGGAGGGTATGATGGATGACGAATGCTTGAGAGACATTAAACACCCAAGCATTGAAAATGGTAATGTTTTGTACAAGGAACAGATAGTAAGACATGGAGCAGATACATCTGCACTCATTGGGTCCATATTGGATGAAAACTTTGATCTTATATGTGTGGGACGACACGCACAATGTGACTCACCACTCATAGAAGGCTTATCAGCATGGACTGATTTACCAGAGCTTGGGACCATTGGGGACCTGTTAGTTTCTGCAGAGATCAGTAAACCAATATCTATCCTTGTGGTTCAACAACAGGTTATTGAAAAATGAGTGTAACTTTCACTCTTTTTTCTGCCACACAATGGAAGTGTTGCATGCACTCTTTCAGGTCCTAATGCAAATATCATTGCTTTAAATACGCAACAAACCCAAAGTGAATCCAAGAAAATGCCATTGGATTGGGATTGTAACATTTAGCCCCTTGGTTTATGGGGGGATTTTTCCATGTGCTAATATGCTCCTTGTATATATAACTCAATAAACCCTAACAGAAAACTTGTAAGAAGTGTAGTAATTTATATTATCATGGAATCAGAGTTGCTTCATTTCTGCCTTGTGAACACCTGTTTTTATCTACCCTTTCTTTCAATTTCGATATTTTATGGTAATTTTGTTTGGAAATGGAATTTTTTATTATGTAGAATTCTGATTTGAATTGAGCTCATGGTATAATATAAATTTTCCTTAAATATGTTTTTGTATATAAAATTTTATATTAGATTATATAAAAAGTTTAGAATTTTATCTTCAAAATAATTAAATATTATCTTCAATTTAATTACTATTTAAAACAATTAAATATTATCTTCAATTTAATTCCTCCACCTGTTATTAGATTTTCAATTCAAATTGAAAGAGTCTTTCTATAATCCAAAAAATTATTTATTAGATAAATTAAATTAAAATTCAAGAGTTTAATGAGTTAAAAATTTTCTCAACCTAGGTAGATGCTCCAATAAGTCGACAATCATCAAAGCAAGCCAAGACAAACCAAGTAACCAAACCATAACTAAAGTAGGCCATGACAAGCCATTTGCTGCATCTAAATCTCCCATTTTGTCAAAAAGGGTTCAATAATGAAAAACAATAATTGAGCTACTCTCCCTCTGTTTAAAAACAATGCAACAACCAAGTTTCGTGCAAGAACTATCGAAGTTGACGTTGCACCATCAAATTCTTCATCTCAATTCACAAATATAAAGTTTGTCTCTCCTGTTGTATTACTAAAAATCAATACATGGAAGAAATCACCGTAGATAAACCAAAATATAAGTAGAAATAAGAATAAGTTTAACAAAAGAAAACCAACAAAAACAACCAAAAGTCAGAAACATTATAATAGTATTATTACTCTATTTTTTACTCCATTGTTATGCTTCCCCTCACTCCATTCTCCCTTATCTGTTTGTATTTATTTTGTTCAATGAGATGAGACGGAGTGCTGCATCATTAATCTCGTAAACCAAATTTCTAACTCGTGGAACAATAAGAATCTCTTCCACAAAAATTTAATAGAGTTTTCATGGTGGTCAAAATATCTTCATGGTTATCAATATAGATAGTAGCTTTATATTTAACTCCAACATCAATTTGTTGTTGATCTTCATAATTCACACACGCTTGAACTTTTCTCACCCTTTCTCACCCTTATGTATTTATGCCGACTACAACATGTTCTATAAGATATTGCAACATTCTGTGTGATAGTTATGGAGCCACCTCATCTCAAATCATTCAACATTTTATATCAACATGGTCTAATATTATGACCAATAATATTATAATAGAGATGAAATAATATTTGGTACAGACTTCATGAGTAAGATCAGGGGACTAGCGTACCAAATACTAACACAATAATGACATTCATGTTTTTTATTCTTCTTTTTACTTGACTAGTGTACCAAATACTAACACAATAATGACATTCATGTTTTTTATTCTTCTTTTTACTTAATTTTTAAAGGGAGGAGCAAAAGATTTTTTAGCCTTAACAAAAGTAGTGGGAGATATAGATTTCTCCCAATGTCAATTGAACTCAATCCTTTTTGACTAGTCGTAGATCTATTAGCACTCAATATCTCATCAAGCTTCTCACTTTGAGTGCTAAGCTTTTTGAGAATTTCTTTTGCAACACTCAACTCCTCTTCAACAACATTTAACTTTGCATCTTTTTGTATAAGAATATCATACTTTTTTTAGATGGAAGAATAAGCTTTTGGTTTTTTTTTTTTTAATACTGCCAATATTGTCTTTCAATGCTTTATTCATTGAGATACCATATCCCAACTTTTCCTTCATAGCCTTATAGGCTTCTTTTGTGCTTCTAAGAGGACCATTACTGTAATTTTCAGATTTTGTTTTGTTGATGTTACATAAGCAAGTGCAACAGTGGATTCGATAGTGGCTGTAAAAGCCACATAATTGATTTTAGATCATTATTGTCAATTGCTTCACTCTTTGATTCATCACTCCAAATCACAACTAAAGATGTATGTTTATTCTTAAGAGTGTTTGCACACTTAAATTGGATATGATTGAAACCTTTGCGCTCACAACAATGAATAATGCCTTTAGGACAAGATTCTTTATCTTTAATGAGAGCTTTCCTTTTCTTACGGCTGACATTTTTCCTAACTTTTTAAATATTCCTTTCTTGGAGAATTTTCTCACAAATCTGTTAATGTTCTTTTATAGGAGTGCCATATTTTCTTCCAATCTTTTATAGAGGTGGTCCTTAAAACATTGTTGTAACACTTGAGTTGACATTGAAGGCAATATACTTCTTTCAAGTTCATCTAGTTTTATAGTAGTTATTTCTTTAGCTTCCTCGATAGTAGTAACTTTTATTGCAAACCTTTTTGGCAATGATCGAAGCATCTTTTGCATCAATTTTAACCCAGATAAACATTTACCAAAACATAAGGCTTTGTTAGAAATCGCACATAAATGAGCATAATAATTAAAAATAGTCTCTTCTTCATTCATTCCTAAATTAGAAATCTTGCACACAGTACTGGCTGTTGAAGTTGAGCTTGGGGAAATGGAACATAAACGTGCAAAATAACAAGAAACAATTAGAAATCTCACATAAACAAACATGATAATTAGAGAAGATATTTCTAATGAATATACTAAGGATGATAAGCCATCACTGTGATTTGTTGCAAACCATCATTGGAACAATTCAAAGAGCTTAGCAAACGTTTTGCATGAAGTTTGCATGTGATCATATGTGAAAAACAAAACAAAAGAGAAGAATGACCAGAAACTTAGCAAAGAAGAGTTTGAACACATAAAATAATGGCTGAAAGTTATCATACCATTTCATTTCATTGAAAGTAAAACATATATACATGAGTTGCATAGTCAAGATGACTACTACCTAATGAATTAACTACTCCCACGATGGTCAACTAATACAACATGAATTACAAGCAAAGGCTAGCTGACATTTTAGCTATTACATCAAATTCAAATCACAAACTAATTCTACTAACTTCATGAACAAATTACAATGCAATTAAACTAAGTTACATTGAAACAAAATGCACAAAATGAACTAAATAAGCTGCTGCTCTCAGTTCAGCTCCAATGTTGCTTCTGCATGCTGGTTTCCTGTTGCATTGCAGGCCAAAGTTTAGCACTCCTCCTTGGACTGTATGCAACAAACACCAATTAAGCTTCTCAAGAACTCAAACCTTGATGTACCAAGAGGCTTTGTCAAAATATCAGCCAATTGATCTTGTGAGCTGCAATGAACTAGATTAACTTCTTTGGATTACTTAACCTCTCGAACAAAATAAAACTTAATCTTAAAATGTTTTGTCTTGCCATGAAAATCTGGATTCTTGGCTATGGCAACTGCTGACTGATTATCAACCAAAATTTCAGTAGGATCAAATTGCTCTTTATTTAGATCACATAGCAATTTTCTAAGCAAATGGCTTGATTGACTGCTGTTGCAGCTGCAATGTACTCTGTTTCAGCTGTGGACTGAGCAACTGTTTGTTGCTTCTTTGAGCTCCAGCAAAACACACTTGAACCAAGGGTAAAGAAGTAGCCCGAGGTGTTCTTCATGTCATCAACAGATCCAACCCAGTCACTGTCTGAGTAACCAACCAGCCTAAGCTCACTTTTTTTCTTGAGCTTGACCCCATAGCTCAATGTTCCTTTAATGTATCTAAGCATCCTCTTAGTAGCTTTGAAATGCATCACATTGCAACAATGCATAAACCTCGATAGCAAACTAACAGCATGCATAAGATCAGGTCTGGTTGCTATTAAGTAAAGTAAGCAACCAACCAAGCTTCTGTACTCCCTTTCATCAACCCTTTCATGATCTTCAATGTTTGTCAGCTTCTCCCCTTGAGCCAGTGGTGTGCTTACTGATTTGCAGTTTACCATGCAAAATTTATTGAGAATTTTCAAAGCAAAGTCATGCTGACTGATGAAAATGCCTTGATCAGACTAGTTCACTTCCATACCAAGGAAGTAAGTCATAATTCCCAAGTCTGTCATATTAAACACAACTTGCATTTGTGCTTTGAATTCTTGGATCAAATCACCCTTGCTTCCAGTTACCAGCAAGTCATCTACATAAATTGAAACAATCAGCAAGGTCTCATTGTTGGACTTCTTCACATAAAGTGTTGGCTCACTCAAGCTTTTCTCAAATCCAAGCCTAAACAGGTAAGTGTCAATCCTGTCATACTAGGCTCGAGGTTCCTGCTTCAAGCCATAAAGAGCTTTCTTCAGCCTATAGACTTTGTCCTCTTTTCCTTGGACTTTAAAACCATCAGGCTGCTCTATGTAAATCTCCTCCTTAAGGAAACTATTCAAGAAGGCTGACTTAACATCCAACTGATGAATTTCCATTACTTCTGTGCAGCTATGGCAAACAAAAGTTTAATAGTGTCCAGCCTTGCTACTGGAGCAAATGTCTCCATAAAATCAATGCCATATTGTTGGCTATACCCTTTCACCACAAGCCTTGCCTTGTGTTTGTTCAATGAGCCATCAGCATTGAACTTGGCTCAAAAAACCCACTTGACACCTATGAACTTCTTCTGATCAGGTCTGTCTACCAAGTCCCAAATCTGATTCTTATGAATCATGTCAAGTTCAGCTTCCATAGCTCTCTTCCAAGGCTTGTCTCTGACAGCTTCTTCAAAGCTTGAAGGCTCAACTATGGCCACATTGCATCTCTGGTAAATATCAGCAATGGTCCTGGTGCCTCTCACAGGAGGATTATCCATATTTGCATTGCTGAGCTCATTTTCTGCTGGTTCTAGGCTGCCATCAGCCAAATCTTCTTCAAACTGACTTGCATTGGAACCATCCCAGCTCCAAGTCTTCTTTTCATCAAATTTGACATCCCTACTCACCAGAATCTTCTTGGTTGAGGAATCATATACCCTGTAGCCCTTCTTGGTACTGCTGTAGCCAACAAATATGCTTGGAGCTAACCTTTTCTCAAGCTTGGTTATTCTTTCAGCAGGTACAAGCACATAACACACACATCCAAACACTTTCAAATAGGAAACTGATGGCTTGTGTCCATGCCATGCCTCAAAAGGTGTTTTATCCTTCACAGCATGTGCTGGAAGCCTGTTGAGCAGGTATACTGAGGTGTTGACAGCCTCAGCCCAAAAAGTGCTTGGAAGTTTGCTTTGAAATAGTAAGCATCTGGCCATGTTTATCACTGTCCTATTCTTCCTCTCACATACTCCATTTTGTTAAGGAGTATACACTGTGGTTAGCTGATGATGGATTCCAGCTTGCTCATACAGCTTCTGAAACCTTTCAGACAAATATTCAGTTCCATTGTCTCTCCTTAATGCCTTGATCTTGCACCCTGTTTGATTCTCAGCAAGTGCCTTGAATTTTCCAAAAGCTTCAAATACCTCAGACTTCTGTTTCATGAAGTAAACCTAATAGAATCTGGTCATATCATCAATAAACAGTACAAAGTACTTACTACCATTCAGTGAAGGGGTCTTCATTGGACCACAAACATCAGAGTGCACTAGCTCAAGCCTCTCTCGAGCTCTCTATGCCTTGTTGGCTGGAAAAGGAAGCCTAGCCTGCTTACCAAGCTGGCATACTTCACAAACAGTATCTGCTACCTCAACTTGGGTCATATCCTCAGCCAAATTCTACTTGTGCAACAAATCAAGTGATCTAAAATTGACATGGCCTAGTCTTTTATGCCATAGACTAGCATTGTCAGCTAAGCTTGTATAAGCCTTCTTTTCAAGCTGACTTACATCAAGCTTAAAACATTTTTCAGCCATAGGTACTCAGACCATTTCCTGGCTATGAGAGTCTTCAATAACACATGAATCATTCTTGAAAACTGGTGAATAGCCTTTTTTAACCAACTGGCCAACACTAAGTAAATTCTAATCTATACCAGGCACATAAAGCACATCTGAGATAACTTTGTTACCTGAACCAGTGTTGATCATAACATCAACTCTGCCTTTGGCTTCAATCAGGCTCCTATTGCCAATTCTGATTCTTGAGATGAAGCTCCTGTCAAGCTCATTAAACAAGCTTTCATCAGCTCCCATGTGATGTGAGCAGCCACTGTCCACAAGCCAACTGCATTTGACTTTACTTGTGGTTGCAAAGCATGAAGCAGTAAAAACATGCTCCTCCTAAGCTTGAAGGTCCTCAGCAGTCTTAGCTTGAACTTGCTACTAAGCTTGTGCCTTATCCTTGTTCCTGCATACCTTTTTATGGTGACCATACTACTTACAACTTTTGCACTGAACATCTGGCCTGTTCCAGCAGTGCTTCCCCAAGTGATTGGTCTTCTTGCAGTGTATGCAAGGTGGAAACCTCCTTCTTCCTGCATCTCTTATTGATTTCTCCCTTCTGTCAACCCAAGGCTTATTTGGTCTCTGACTTGAGCTCAAGCCCTCTTTGGCCTTTGCTTGGAAAGCTCCCTCAGGATGTTCTTCCTGCCTGTTGGCCCTTCTCTGCTCGAGTGCATAAAGGGAGTTCACTAGCTCAGACAGAGAGATGGTTGTGAGGTCCCTTGAGTCCTCCAATGAGGAGATCTTTGACTCAAACCTCTCAGTGAGAGTAGTGATAACCTTCTCAACAACCCTACTGTCACTGAAATCTTCTCCTATGAGCCTTATGTTGTTGACAGTAGCCATTATCCTATCAGAGTACTGCTTGATAGCCTCTGACTCTTTCATTTTTAAATTCTCAAATTCTCTTCTAAGGTTGATCACTTGTTGCTGCCTAGTCTTATCTGATCCTATAAACTCCTCCTTCAGCCTTTCCCAAGCTTGCTTAGGTGAGTCACAAGCCATAATCCGAGTGAAGATCACATCAGACACTCCATTCTACAGGCAGGCCATGGCTTTGTGCTTCTTGGCTCGCTCCTCACTGTGCTGCCTAATCTGAGCAATGGTTAGATTGGCTCTCAATGGAGGTGGCTCAGCATCATTCTCGATTACACTCCACGAATCATGTGCTTGAAGGTAAGTTTTCATCTTAACTACCCAAATGTGGTAGTTCACTCTAGCAAACACAGGTGGTGGTAGTGGTGTGAAGCTCATATTTCAGCAACAAAACAAACAGACCAACAAAAAAGGTTTCTTTCTTCTCAAGCTTTGTTTCCACAGAAAAACACCAACAAAAGAGGTCCTCAAAGAAGGTAAGCTCTGATTACTAATTGTTGGAACAATGTAGCAACTTAGCAAACATTTTGCATGAAGTTTGCATGTGATCATATGTGAAAAACAAAACAAAAGAGAAGAATAACCAGAAACTTAGCAAAGAAGAGTTTGAACACATAAAATAATGGCTAAAAGTTATCATACCATTTCATTTCATTGAAAGCAAAACATATATACATGAGTTGCATAGTCAAGATGACTATTACCTAATGAATTAACTATTCCCACTATGGTCAACTAATACAACATGAATTACAAGCAAAGACTAGCTGACATTTCAGCTATTACATCAAATTCAAATCACAAACTAATCCTACTAACTTCATGAACAAATTACAATGCAACTAAACTAAGTTACATTGAAACAAAATGAACAAAATGAACTAAATAAGCTGCTGCTCTCGGTTCAGCTCCAATGCTACTTTTGCATGCTAGTTTCCTGTTGCATTGCAGGCCAAAGTTTAACACTGTCTTAACATTTACCAAGCCAATTACTACTACTTAAGCTAGACTCATGGAACATTTGAATGAAAACTGATCTATCTTAACAAAAGTACATTGTATCATGAGAATCAAGTCAATATACGTCAACTATAGAGGACTAGAGATCGATATAAGTTGTACCTTATTGCTCAACAAGAGTAAATGCCTTTGGCGTTTTAGAATAAAAAAAAGAGAGAATGAGCTCAGGGGAGATTATTAACTGGGGTTGATTACTTGTGGTTGCTGAACTTGAATTGAATTTGATTTTATAGCTTTTTTGGGGGGAATTTTTTGATGATGATATAGTGATAATTTTTGGACTTATATGTAATGGTGCTTAGTTTTTTACTTAATATTTTTACTATGATACTTTTAAAAATAGAATGTCAGTAATGACAATATATCACAAATAAAAGAGAAATAAAAATAAAGAACACACAGATTTTTACGTGGAAACCTAATAAACCGTAATTATAACATATTTTAATCCCACATTTAGTATGCTTTTGGATGATTTATCCCTTGATTTATGTAAAAAGGTGCTCTTAATCCTTTCTTTTCGTGTCTTATACCCAGGAAAGCACCCGAGGATGAAAAGAACATAAAATGGGCCCAAAATAGAGTAAATGGGCCTTATCACGAAAACGACACGGCCTGGCCCAAAGCTCACACGGTCGTGCCTTGTCGAACAGCTGGAACACGACCTCAACCTCAAGTTACACGACCGTTCCCCAAATTAGAAATCTGAACACGGCTTGAAGTCGATCCACACGGGCGTGTGCCATGGCCGTGCCCCTATCTCTGGAAAGAGCACTTTCAATCAGAAAAGGATACTTAGGGAGAAAGAATTGCATTCCAAGAGCCTATATATATATATCCCCTAAGTACCACCTTTGAGGGAGGTTCAGCTAAGCCAAGGAGCCAAGCCGGAAAGGTCAGAATTGTGGGAATCGCTCGAAGTTAGCCAGTTGATCCATCCCAAGAAGCCGGAATTATACTCAAGACGGTGGAATTCTCCTTCAATTCCTTCAGGGAGTTTTAGGGATTTCTTATGTTTTGTTTTATCTTTCCTCTTGAGATGATTTCTTTATTCATTATGATCTAGACTCCTCAGATACCTGAAGGGTATGAAATCTAGAAGAATCTTATTATTTGATTTTTGAATTATATGATAAATACTTAGTTTGTTCTTAATTATGCATGCTTAATCCAAATCTGGTGTGTTTAGGTGGAGGAGGAATAGACCCTTCTTAAGAGTAGATCTAGCGTAATTAAGCGGAGTTAATCGCATGCCTAGAGATAGGGTGACGAGATTTTGCCGGATTAGGGTAAACCTAATATGGGAATCCATAGATCGATTTACTGCTATTCTAAGGGTTATTACAAGAGAACGAGAGTTCCACTAATTAACCTAAGGTTAGACATTATTCACCTCGAGAGAGGGTTTAATATACGTTAGGGAGTCCTATGGATCAAGCTAAGTAAATAAATCATATGATTCAGGGTTAGATAACATGTGAAGTCTAGGTGGATTCTTCCTGAGGGTATCGTCGTGATCAATTGAGTTTTTCTTCAAGTTATTTCCCAATTCGTTCTTTTTGTCTTTGTCCTTAGCTTAGTCATCGTTAATTTAAATTAAAACAACTTCACTTTATTTTTAAGGCTAAATAATAAAAAGAAAGTTAGTATTAATACTTTTAGTTCCTTTGGGTTCGACAATCCGGTCTTGCCTAAGCTATACTACTGTTCGATAGGTACACTTGCCTTTAATTGTTGTCAGAGTTAGTTTCCATGTTTGATCATTGTTTTATAAATTTTAAAGCTCTAATTTCAGCGATCAAAACCCTTTCGGAAAAAAAAACCACAGGGAGAGGAGAAGAACATTCACTATGTCGAATTCGAATGATTACAAGAGGAGTAAACTATATCTATTTATAGGCTTGTAAAATCATATTCTAATAGGAGTTTAGTAAGATTGAAACTCCTTATTCTAATCAATATCAAATAGATGGAGTTTAATAAGGTTTAAAAAAACCTTATTCTAAAATAAAATAAAAGAAGTGTAGTTTTATATGGATTTTACTTTTATTTTATTTTACAACTGTATTTTATTTAAATAAGGATTCGGGTCACTCAATTCTAACAATTTCCACCTTGACATGAATTCTCAATGAACAATTTATTCATCGCAAACTCTTAACAAATAAGTTCTCCACATCTTCCATAAAACCCCTTAATGGTTTAATTTCAACAATGAACACCAACCAAATCTAAGCAATGCTCAAACTTGGTTAGATGAAGTCACTTAGTCATCATATTTGTAGGATTTTCATGAGTACTAATTTTGCTCACAACAATATCACCACGAGCAATAATATCACGAACAAAGTGATACCGAACATCAATGTATTTTGTTCTCTCATGAAACATTTGATCTTTTGTAAGGAAGATGACACTCTGACTGTCACAAAATACTAAACTATTTTGAAGCTCTTCATTGAGTTTATTAAAGAGTCTCTTCAACCAAATAGCTTCTTTACAAGCCTTAGTAATCGCCATGTACTCAGCTTCAGTGGTAGACAAAGCGACTGTAGTTTGCAAAGTGGCTTTCTAACTGATTGCACAACCTCCGATTGTAAAGACATAACCTGTGAGAGATCTTCTTCTATCAAAGTCTCCAGCAAAATCAACATCAACATACCTAATGACTCCATCTCTAGTTCTTCCAAACTGTAAGCAAATATCATTAGTACCTCGTAAGTATATTAAAACCCACTAAACTACTTTCCAATGTTCTTTACCGGGATTCGCTATGTATTTGCTAACTGCACTGACTGCATATGATAAATCTGGTCGTGAACAAACCATAGCATACATGAGAGATCCCACTGCACTAGAGTATGGAACATGTGACATGTACTCAATCTCATCATCCGATTGTAGAGACAAAGTCGATGAAAGTTTGAAATGGGTTGCTAAAGGAGTACTAACAAGCTTAACACTCTGCATATTGAACCTGCAAAGAACTTTCTCAATGTACCCCTTCTGACTTAGGTACAATTTACTTGCTTTTTTATTTTTGAGAATCTCCATACCAAGTATCTTCTTTGTTGGACCCAAATCTTTCATCTCAAATTTTTCATTTTGTTGGACTTTGACCTTTCTTATCTCTCCTTTATCTTTTGCACTTGTCATCAATATAAATAAGTAGATACACAAAAGAACAATCATTGTTTTTCTTAAAGTAAACACAACCGTCAAAGCTATTTCTTTTGAAATCATGAGAAGTCATAAAGGAATCAAACCTCTTGTACCACTGTCTTGGTGACTGTTTCAAACCATAAAGGGACTTTTCCAGCAAGCAAACATAGTCCTCTTTTTCAGAGACTGTAAAACCATCTAGTTGTTGCATGTAAATGTCCTCATCAAATTCTCCATGTAAAAATGTAATTTTTACATCTAATTGCTCAAGCTCCAAATCATGTATGGCCACAATACCAAGCAAAGCTCGAATCGAACTATGCTTCACAACTGGGGAGAACACATCTGTGAAGTCCACTCCTGGAATTTGGCTGTAACCCTTTGCAACAAGCCTTGCTTTATATCTGGGTTCTTCAACTCCTGAAGTTTCTTATTTTTTTTTTAAATACCCATTTACAACGAACAACCTTTTTACCTTTAGGAAGTTTCACAAGATCCCATAATCTGTTTTTGTGGAGTAATTCCATCTCCTATTGCATAACAAACATCCACTTTTCTGAGTCTTCATAGCTAATCACCTCAAAATAATTAGATGGCTCTTGGTTTGCATCTATATCTTCAGCCCCATTTAAAGCATAAGCAACTAGATCAGCCTCGACGTACTTCTTTGGAGGTTTAATTTCTCTTCTAGTTCTATTTTTGATGATAGAGTATTGTGGTGAAAAAGCAACTCTATTCTGAATTTTTGTACTACCTTGAGGAGTCAACTCTGTTGTAGATTCTGGATTAATATGATGTTCCACCTGCTTTTGATTTTCTTTATTGGAAGAGTCTTTAAAAGATAAGTTAGGTAGCATAGCAGTTTCATCAAAAACAACATCTCTACTAATCACAACTTTTCTATTTTTAGGACACCATAACTTATACCCTTTTACACCAACTTTATAACCAAGAAAACCACATTTAATGGATCTTGGTTCCAATTTTCCATTATCAACATGAGCATACACAGGACACCCAAAGATCTTTAAATCAGAATAGTCAGCAGGATTACCAGACCATACCTCTTGTGGAGTCTTTTTCTCAATGACAACGGATGAAGATCGGTTGATCAAAAAACATACAGTAGAGGCTACTTTGGCCCAAAATGACTCTGGTAAGTTGGCATTTGACAACATACATCGAACCTTCTCCATGATCGTTCTGTTCATTCGTTTTGCAACATCGTTTTGCTGTGGAGTATGATGAACTGTCAAGTGTCTCACGATCCCTTCTGACTTGCACAGTTTATTAAACTCATCAGAACAGAACTCTAAGCCATTGTCTGTGTGGAGGTATTTTATTTATTTTCCTGTCTATTTTTCAATCATAGTTTTTCAAGACTTAAATGCAGAAAACACATCGCTTTTCTACTTCAGGAAGAATGCCCAAACTTTTCTGGAAAAATCATTAATAAAAGTTAGCATATAATTAGCTCCACCTCTCGAAGGCACTCTGGATGGCCCCCAAAGATCAGAATGAATATACTCTAACATTCCCTTCATGTTATACATTCCTCTGCTGAATTGAACTTTATTTTGCTTCCCAAAAACGCAATGCTCACAAAACTTCAGTTTGCAAATTCCTTACCCATCAAGAAGTCTTTTTTTGCTAAATTTTTCCATGTCATTCTCACTCATATGCCCTAGGCGCATATGCCAAAGTTTAGTAATATCATCATCTAACAAGGAAAAGAAAGCGACCGTTGCATCACTAGTAACAGTAGAACCCTACAGAACATATAACTTGACAGTCTTTCTCTAACCTTTCAACACAACGAGGGAACCTTTGGAAATCTTCAAAACCCCCTTTTTAGCTATGTATTTGTACCCTTTTGAATCAAGAGTACTCAACAAAATTAAATTTCTCTTTAATTCTGGAACATGTCGTATGTCACTAGGTGTTCTGACAACTCCATCAAACATCTTAAATTTAATTGTTCCAACACTTGCGATTTTACATGAATCATTATTTCCCATCAAAACACCACCTTCAGAAACTGTTTCGTAAGTTGTAAACCAATCCTGATTGGGACTTATGTGGAAGGTGCAGTCCGAATCAAGGATCCACTCCTCGCTCACTTTAGAATTGTTGACATAAGTGACTAGAAGTTCACCATTGCTGTAGTCTTCTACAACATCAACTTCACCGAAATTTTCTGGTTGTTTTCCTTTTTGATTCGCAGCCTTCCTTTTGATCTTGTTCTGTAGCTTATAGCATTCAGATTTAATGTGCTCTTTCTTCTTGCAAAAGTCGATCTACCCTTAGATTTACCACGAAGATTCCGTTCCTGTGTCATTCCACGATTATCATCAGCATTCTGATCTTATCTCCCACGAACAATGAGACCCTCTGCTTGAGAGTCGATTTTAACTACAAGATGCTTCATATTATCATACGAGGTCAAGGAATCATAAACCTCATCAACTGTGAAAGACTCGCGGCTATATAAAATCGTGTCTCTAAAGGTTGAATAAGACGGAGACAATGAACAAAGTAGAATCTACCTTAGATCTTCCTTATCATACTGAACGTCCATGGACTCCAAGTTTGAAACAATTTTTTTAAACATTGTTGAGTGTTTGTGCACAGACGCACCTTCCTCCAAACGATGAGCATAAAGACGTTGCTTTATATGCAGTTTGCTGGTTAGAGTTTTCGACATACATATTTGTTCCAACCTCTTCCATAATCCAACGACGGTCTTCTCCTTCATCACATATTGCAAAATTTTGTTAGACAAATGTAGATGTAACTGTGTTAATGTCTTTTGATCCTTGCGCTTCTTCACTTCCTCTGCTAATGTCGAAGGCATCTTATCTACCCTAGCAGAGCTTTCTCTAAGTCTATCTGTGTAAGAACTACCAACATCTTTATTTGCCACAACACGAATCTGGTGTTACGATCCAACAACGGAATTTCATACTTCAAAAACGCCATTACCGTGATTGAGATGAACAACTCGGAAGCTCTGATACCAATTTGTAAAAATAGAATTTTGGTAATATAATATATCGCTAAGAAAAGAGAAATAAAAATAAAGAGCACATAAATTTTTACGTGGAAACCCTTTCGGGAAAAAACCATGGGCAGAGGAGAAGAAAATTCATTATGTTGAATTTGAATGATTACAAGAGGAGTAGACTATGTATATTTATAGGCTTGTAAAATCATATTCTAATAGGAGTGTAGTAAGATTGAAACTCCTTATTCTAATCAATATCAAATAGATGGAGTTTAATAAGGTTTAAAAAAACCTTATTCTAAAATAAAATAAAAAAAGTGTAGTTCTATATGGATTTTATTTTTATTTTATTTTACCACTGTATTTTAAATAAATAAGGATTCGGGTCACTCAATTCTAACAATACTCTTAATACCTTGTGTTTTAATTGTTAAATGCTTTTGATATATTGAATTAATAGTTGATCCAAGTTTTAAATTCATAGTTGAGTGTGTGGATTAAGGGGGAGTGTTGAGTTGATTATCCATACTTGATATCTTTGTAAGTTTTTTGTTTAATAAATGCCAAAAAGGAAAATTGTTAATACTAATTATAATTGCTAACCAAAATGCCAATTGTAACTTGAGAAAAAGTTTCCAGAACATTATAACTTGCCTTATTTGATTAATGTATTTTGACCAAATTTTCTTGGACCATTAATTGTTTTTTTTTTTTTCAAGGATTACTACCAATGTTTTTGTAAAGGCTTTATGTGGAAGAATCAATACAATCAAGGATCAAGTTCAGACTTTTAAAGCAATTGAAGTTCTCATAGTTAAAAGATTTGATATTTGATGTGTCTAAAACTAACTATGATCACAATAAGGTAAGCGCACCTATCGTTCAATAGTATAGTTATGGTAAGACCGGTAATATCATATCCACAAAGACCATGAGTACTAGTAATTACTATCTTTTTATTATCTAGCCTAAGAATTGGAGTGATTTCTTTTAAACTAAAGCTTAATTCAAAACACGACAAAGAAAGAATTTGGAAAACACTTTTAGACAACTTATATGATAAAGGCAATACCCAAGGAAGAATCCACCTAGATTTCACTTATTACTTTTGATTCATATGATTTATTCACTTGACTTAATCCGTAGAAATCCCTGATTTATGTTAATATCTCTTTCAAGACTAAAAATAACTGACTCTAGGTTGATTAATTGAAATCTCTTTCTAATTAAAACCCCTATTGTCGCATTAACTTGATCTATGGATCTCTTTATTAGATTTGACTCTAATCTGGCAGATTTTCTTCTCCCTATTTCTAGGGTGGCAATCAACTCCGCTTAATTGTGTTGATCTACTCTTAAACAGGGACTTTTGCTCTACTGAATAAGCATATTCAACTTTGAATCAATAACCTGAATTATCAAAACAAGAATAAGAACTCACAATTAGGAATAAGGACAAGTATTTATCTTATAAATCAAATAATAATAAGATCTGTCTTAGGTTTCATCCCTTTAGGTATTTAAGAGGTTTAGTTCATGCTGATAGAGGGAAACATCTTAAAATAAGAAAAACAACAAAACATAAGAAAACCCAAAAACTTCTAAAGAACTTGATGGAAGATCTTCAATCTTGATGAAGATCCTTCTTCCGAGCTACTCCCGACGGCTACCTTCGAGTATTTTCTACCTTCTACTCGGCGTCCTCGGTGTCCCCTTTTAGGTTGCTCCCTAGGGTGTTTATATAGGCTTTGGAACGCCTTTCTTGGCCCATAAGTAGCCTTTTTCCGAATAGGATTAAACCTGGGTCCGGCAAGGACACGCCCGTGTGCGGTGGCTTAGGCCGTGTTCAGTTCTGCTTGTCATACATGGCCATGTGATCTACCACTTAGGCCGTGCTTGATTCTGCTTATCACACACTGTCGTGTGATCTTCTTGTGTACGTTGGTCCAGGCCATGTTGATTTCTGAGGTAGGCCCATTTTGTCCCTTTTGGCCCGTTTCTCGTTCTTTTTGGCTCCTTAAGCTCTCCTGAGTGTAAAACATGAAATTAAAGGATTAGGAGCATCGAATTCATAAAATCTAATGAAAATTTATCCAAAAATAAGCCAAGCATGGGGTTAAAATATGTGTAAATTATGGTTTATCAAATATCCCCACACTTAAGCCTTTGCTTGTCCTCAAGCAAATTCCTCAAGCAAAATCCTTAACTCACAATTAAAATTAACTCCCTCAACTTATAATCCTCATCAATATTATCTCATCATAATTCACAGATAATTCATACATCGATAATTTGACTAAAAGAGTCCTAAAGATTCAAACAATCTAAGTTATAAATTTTTATAGCACGAAAACATAGGTGTTTCCCCTTACCTAAATAATTACCTCTGATTCAAAACCGACAAGAATTGACATCATCACTAAAGATTCACTCAAATCATTCAAGGTGTTTAAGGTTCAAATTAAGCACTCAAAAGTCAAACATGAAAAGTTAATCCCATAGGCTTACATGAAAATCAAATCTCCACCACTATAAAATGATATGATATACAAGTCAAAAGGTCTTAAAAGGGTTGTAATGGGGCTTGGGTTAAAGCTGTGGATAAAGGATGAATTAGAGGGTTAGAATCGAGATCGAATTGACTATTTACCTAACTAGAAAAATAACTAATATTGAATAATTACATTAACACGAGCTTCTTCTAAAGATGTGTAATTAACTGTTTAAGCTCATAAAACTAATAATGAATAAATTTCCAACTTTTTTTTTAAGAATAAGAACAAGTAAAAGAATATAAGTAGGCAACTAATCAAATCAAATCTAGACAAAAGGGACGTCAAAAGATTAGGGGAAGTAAAATTTTGGTTTTTGGTTAATATTAATGGGTGAGTCAAGAAACAGTTTATTAGGCTAAAAAAGGGTTAACTAGGGGTTAATTATGAGGGTAGGCTTTTAATGGAGTAAATGGGTTAAATCCTAGGTGCCTTTATCATCTCAGTATATCAAATCAAGGGTGTGGTCTCGACATGTATAATCGAAGCATGTTCTAGAATAACAAATCAATATTGACAAACTCATAATCAATAAAGTGAGCAAGAAAAATATATGCTCTTAAAGGCTCAAAATCTCACAAAAATTATGGTTTTTGATGTCAACCCTGTAAATTTCAAACTTCAAAATAATATTTAAGATTAGGGAAACAACCAAATAAATTTTTAATTCTGAAAATAGACTTATCATGCTTGATTCTCTAATATCTTAAGTTTAAACCATCAATGCACAATTATATACGACTTAATCCAAAACATATTAATAAAAATCATAAGTTAATAGAAATTTCATTCTAATAGTAATGTGAGAAAATTACTTAAGAACAAGGCATAAGTCAGGGATTTTCTGATAATTAATTAAATAACCCCCCACACTTAATATGTACATTGTCCTCAACGTACAAAGATAGATAATAGCAATATAGTAATAAAATCGTAAGATAAGGAGAGAAGTGAAATTTCCTAAATTTTGGATAGAGTCAAGGAAAAGATTCGGGAGAAAGTTTAGGCAGAGGTGAAGGTTGGGATGGACACTCTGGTGGTGGTGTGGTCGTTCCTTAATAGCCCCTTGAACCTAAATAAAGAAATCAAAATATAACACTATAAATTAAAGACAAGAAAGATAAAGGAAAATAATTTAAAAATAAAAATAAAAATAAAAGAAAAAAATAAATAGACTCAAAGGTCATTATCTTGTCGAGTAAATGAAGCGGCCGGCATGAACATATGTAGAGTGGTCATGCATGGGGAGACTGTGCCAAGATCCTTTCACTTTTTCGACATGGGGATGGTGGTCTTTGCCTCTAATTGTGTACTGTGGCAAGGATAGTGACGTAAAGAAAGAATAAGGGAAAGGGGAAAGGAAAATGAAGGGAGAAAGATAATAGGAATAGAAGAAGGGGGTTTAAATAGAAATTGGAGCACCTGATTGCTGCCCACGCCCGTGTGCCCTGGGCGTGTTAGGTCACACGGCCGAATCGCACGGTCGTGTGATGCTTTGTTGGTTTCTCCTACGGCTGTGTAGGGGTTTCTATGCCCATGTTGGTTAATCAGGGTTGACCATGGCTTAGGGCACGGGCGTGTCGTACCCCCGTGTGTTTTACTTAGTTTCAACCACGATTTCTAGGAATGGGCGTGTCACACACCTGTGTCAATTACTCAGTATCAATCACGGCCTCATCGCACGGCCGTAGTGTTTTGTCGTAGCCAGTGTTGGGAAAAATTTTCGTCGTCGATCTGCACGGTCTTCGCCATGCTAGTGTACCTACTTGTAGTGTCCACACGGCCACGACCACACCCGTGGGCAAGGCCGTGTGGGTAGGGAAACCTGCGTCTATTAATTTGGTTAGTTATATGTTACAAAACGAAAATATAGATGTTAGTGAGGTTAGTATTTGGGTTGCCTCCTGAGAAGCGCTTGTTTAGAGTCTTAGGCTAGACTTACCTCTCATTCGCATAATCATGGTGGTTTGAGGAGTTGGTACTTCTTTCTCTTGCTATCAATTCGATTATCGATATATAGTTTGAGTCTAGTGGTGTTTATCTTAAAAGTGTCGAAGTTAGGATTAGTTACCTCGACTGTTCCGTATGGGAAGACATTGAGTACCGTGAAAGGGATCACTTCATTTGTATTAAGGACTGAAGTGACGATTCGAGGGTCTGTTCTATCCAACAATACCTGATCCCCAGTCTTAAATTGGTTTGTCCCATCCTTAAGTTTGACATGGATTTGCTTTGGTTCATCTTGTTTTTTCGGTTTCTCCTTGGACTGTGTTCGCCATTCATCTAGTTCTTTAATCTAGAGCCTTCGTTCCTCAAGAACAATTCTGTTCTCATTATGAGAGCTAGACTATGGCTCTGTGATCTTTTTCTGATAAATTTCCTGCAAAGAAGTTTTAACATTAAGTTTACTTACATTAACAGGACTTGTATCATCTTGATTACTAGATATTTTGACAGAATCACGTGCTTAGGGTTTAATCACGTCATCACCAACACGAAGTATTAATTCTCCTATACCAACATCAATAATGGTTCTAGAAGTTTCTAAAAAGGGTCTTCCTAAAATTAAAGGAACGTTACTATCCTCATCCATGTCTAAAACAAAAAAGTCTACTGGGAATATGAATTTATCAATTTTTACTAATAGGTCCTCAATTATACCCCTAGGAACTCTAATGGTTTTATCAGCCAATTGAATGCTCATCCTAGTTTATTTGGGTTTCCCAAGACCTAGCTGTTTAAACATTTTATAAGGCATAACATTGATACTTGCCCCTAAATCAGCTAAAACATTATTAATAGATAAACCACCAATTAAGCAAGGAATTGTAAAACTCCCTGGATCTTTTAATTTTCGTGGTAGTTTATTTTGTAAAATTGCTGAGCACACATTTAGCTTTACATGCGACGCATCGTCTAACTTTCGTTTGTTTGTCAAAAGCTCTTTTAAAATTTTTTTCGAATTGGGCATCTGCGAATGAGCTTCAATAAACGGTAACTTAATATGTAATTTTTTAAAATTTTAAGAAATTTACCGAATTTTTCATCTGTGTGGTCTTTTTTCATCCCATTTGGATATGGCACACGAGGTTTGTACTCTGTATTTACCAGTTTTGGTTTATTATGGCTTACCTCAACCTTACTATTATCTACCACATTGTCTTACCTCAGTTTTGGTTCGTCTAACCCTTTACTGTCGTGAGCAGTAATGGCATGAAGTTGCTCATTTGGGTTAGTTTTAGTGTTGCTTGGCAAGCTTCCTTGTGGTCGCTTAGAGATCAACTTAGCAAGTTGTCCTAATTGGTTCTCGAGCCCTTAAATCGATGCTTGCTGATTTTTGAGTGCTATTTCGATGTTTTGGAAATGAGTTTCTGGCACCGCGATGAATTTTGTTAGCATCTCTTCAAGGTTCGACTTCTTCTCTTGTGGGTAGGGTTGCTGTTGAAAGCCTGGAGGGGGTTGTTGTCTCTGATTTCCTTGGCCACCCCATGAGAAGTTTGGGTGGTTCCTTCAACCTGGATTGTGAGTGTTACTATAGGGATTATTCTGAGGTCTGGAATTATTACCCATATAGTTCATCGCTTTGCTTTCTATGCCAGAGTTGTAGGATGGATATTCTGTGTTGTTCGTCCCTCCTCCATTTGTATCGCACTGCATCACTGGATGTACCTGCGAAGAACCATACAAAGCATCAATCTTTTACTTAAAAGTTCTACCTGGTTTGATAGCATGGTCATTACGTCGAGGTTGAAAACACTGGCGGCTTTTGTTGGTTTTGTCCTTGTCACTTGCCACTGATAGTTATTCAGTGACATCTCCTCTATAAACTCATAAGCCGCTTCAGGGGTCTTGTTATTTAGGGTTCCACCGACGGCTGAATCAATCAACTGCCTAGTTGAGGGGTTCACACCATTGTAAAAGGTTTGAACCTGTAACCATAAAGGTAACCTATGTGAGGTCACCTTCTTAGTAAATCCTTGTATCTCTCCCATGCATCGTAAAGTGTCTCTAAATCTATCTGCACAAAAGAAGAGATATCATTCCTAAAATTAGCCGTTTTAGCCGGCGAAAAATATTTAAGTATAAATTTTTCAGTCATTTGTTCCCATGTAGTGATTGATCCTCATGGTAACGAGTTCAACCATTGTTTGGCTTTGTTCCTCAATGAAAAGGGAAACAACTGAAGGCGAATGACATCATCAAAAACACCATTAACCTTGAAAGTATCATAGAATTTTAGAAAATTTGCCAAGTGATTGTTTGGATCCTCATCCCGTAAACCATCAAACTGAACAAACTGCTGAATCATCTGAATAGTGTTAGGTTTCAGTTTAAAATTATTTGCAGCAACAGCAGGTATAACAATACTTAACTCAGTTTCTGTTAAATTAGGTTTAGCATAATCATACATAGTACGAGGAGCAGGATTTTGATTCATTAGATTTGCGACAACCACCGGAGGTAGCGGATTGTTATCAGCCATTTCCTCGGTATTAGTGATTTCGTCCTCTTGCTCTTTTTCTATGTATTGTAGACTTCACCTTATTTCTCTTCGGTTTCTGCGAGCTGTACTTTTAATCTCACTGTCAAAAAGTAATGGTCCTGACGGGTTCCTTCTAGTCATAAACTAAAAGTTCCTTCTAGAAGCAAAGAAAAGAAAAACTTAGTAAACTAAAAATAAATAATAAATTGCAAATAAAAATAAGAATGACTAAAGTAATAAAAATTTAGTGTTCCTAATATCTTAGTCCCCGACAACGGCGCCAAAAACTTGATGTGTCTAAAACTAACTATGATCACAATAAGGCAAGCGCACCTATCGTTCAATAGTATAGTTATGGTAAAACCGGTAATATCGTATCTACAAGGACCAAGAGTACTAGTAATTACTATCTTTTTATTATCTAGCCTAAGAATTGGAGTGATTTCTTTTAAACCAAAACTTAATTCAAAACACGACAAAGAAAGAATTAGGAAAATACTTTTAGACAACTTATATGATAATGGCAATACCTAAGGAAGAATCCATCAAGACTTCACTTATTACTTTTGATTAATATGATTTATTCACTTGACTTAATCCGTAGAAATCCTTGATTTGTGTTAATATCTCTTTCAAGACTAAAAACAACTGACTCTAGGTTGATTAATTGAAATATCTTTCTAATTAAAACCCCTATTGTCGCATTAACTCGCTCTACGGATCCTCTTATTAGATTTGACTCTAATCCGGCATATTTTCATCTCCCTATTTCTAGGGTTGCAATCAACTCCACTTAATTGTGTTGATCTTCTCTTAAACAAGGACTTTTGCTCCACTGGATAAGCACATTCGACTTTGAATCAATTACCTGGATTATCAAAACAAGAATAAGAACTCACAATTAAGAATAAGAACAAGTATTTATCTTATAAATCAAATAATAATAAGATTTGTCTTAGGTTTCATCCCCTTAGGTATTTAAGAGGTTTAGCTCATACTGATAGAGGGAAACATCTTAAAATAAGGAAAACAACAAAACATAAGAAAACCCAAAAACTTCTAAAGAACTTGATGGGAGATCTTCAGTCTTAATGAAGATCCTTCTTACGAGCTGCTCCCAACGACTGCCTTCGAGTATTTTCTGCCTTCTACTCGGCGTCCTCGGTGTCCCCTTTTAGGTTTCCCCCTAGGTGTTTATATAGGTTTTGGAACGCCTTTCTTGGCCCACAAGTAGCCTTTTTCCGAATAGGATTAAACCTGGGTTCGGTAGGGACATGCCCGTGTGCGGTGGCTTAAGCCGTATTCAATTCTGCTCGTCATACATGGCTGTGTGATCTACCACTTAGGCCGTGCTCAATTCTGCTCATCACACACGGCCGTGTGATCTTCCCGTGTACGTTGGTCTAGGCCGTGTTGATTTTCGAGGTAGGCCCATTTTGTCTCTTTTTGGCCCATTTCTCGTTCTTTTCGGCTCTCTAAACTCTCCTGAGTGTAAAACATAAAATTAAAAGATTAGGAGCATTGTATTCATCAAATCTAATGAAAATTCATCCAAAAATAAGCCAAGCATAGGGTTAAAATATGTGTAAATTATGATTTATCAATATTTAAAGAAGACTGATTTTAAAATGATTTCTGCTTGTATAGTTATAACTTAAGGACCTTTTAAGTGGCTATTTTAGATGAACTAGTAATTGTAATTGATTGAATATCAACAAGCCTTTTACTACCTATATATTGTATAACTTGTTTAAGTTAGCAAGTATGAGATAGAAAGCACATTACTTGTTTGATTAGGAACTATTTTTGAGTGCGAAATTTATAAGTAAATAAAGTTCTGTTAATTAGTGTACACTTAAAATTTCAAAGGGAAAATGTTACGTGCATGAGTAGTATCTTAAGTGGAATATAAGTCAAACTTCCTAATTCTAGTATGACTTTACTTATACTGGCGAACCCTGTTAGCCAAATTTGTAGGCGAACTCCAGCTCGCCAAACGTACTAGCGAACACCTACTTCGCTAAACGCCTTGGCGTGCTCAACTCACTCAAAACTGGTAAACCCTCCTTACCATGCCTTCTATCATACTCTGATCGTCGAATCACTGATGAACTTTGCTAAAAGTATTTTGGAAGACACCTGTTTGCCAAACCATAATGAACTCCTACTTACGAGGCCCAAACTCCTAGGTCCTATCTTGAGATGTTACGTTACTATTCATTTGGATAGTAGTGTTTCTATAAAGAGACATGAAAACTTTTATAAATAGGAGTGGATTTTCATTTGTATGTGTCACATCCCAAAATCTGAGTTATTAGAAATCGGGTTAATGAACTGAGAATGGTCACATCTGATAAACCATAAATGTAACATATTTTAATTCCATGCTTGGCATATTTTTGGATAATTTATGATGAAAATTAGTGAATTTGATGCTCCTAATCCATTAAATTCATGTTTCTATACTTAGGAGAGCATTTGGGAGCAAAAGGAGTGAAAAAAAGGCCAAATTTGGAGTTTTTAGGATCCACACGAGCTGAGCACATGCCCATGTGAGCCACACGGGCTGGCCACACGCCCATGTGCCAGCCCGTGTCGATTTCGCACCTTACTTCCTTGTTGCATAGAAAAACCCAATTTTTAGGGTTTCTGAGCCTTCTAAAGTCTATAAATACACACTAGAGAGGGGCACAGAGAACATGCAGAGTAGATTGAAGAAATTAATCGAAAGAAGCCATCGAAATCATCTTGGAAGCGGATTCACTCCAAGATTGAAGATCTCTATCAAGTTCTTTAGAAGTTTTTGGATTCTTTATGTCTTGTTGTTTTCTTATTCCTAAGATGTTTTCCTTTTACGTTATGAACTAAACTCCCTAAATACCTAGGGAGGATGAAACCTAGATGAATCTTATTATTTAATAAATCTAATTTACGTGATAAATACTTGTTCTTGTTCTTAATTATGTGTTCTTAGTCCTTGTTTTAATGTTTTCAGGAATATTAATTCAAGATTGATGTGCTCATTTAGTGGAGTAAAAGTCCCTGTTTAAGAGTAGATCTAGCATAATTAAGCGAAGTTGATTGCAGCCCTAGAAATAGGGTGACATAAATCTGTCGGATTAGATTAAAATCTAATAAGGGAATCCATAGATCGAGTTAATGCGATGATAGGGGTTTTAATTAGAAAGAGATTTCAATTAATCAACCTCGAGTCACTTATTTTTAGTCTTGAAAGAGATATTAACATAAGTTAGGGATTTCTACGGATCAAGTCAAGTGAATAAATCATTTAATTCAGAGTTAGAATAATAAGTGAAGCCTAGGTGGATTCTTCCTTGGGTATTGTCTTTATTTAGTGGTTTATTTTGATTACTTTCTTTAATCTCTGCCGTGTTCATAGTTAATTAGTTAATTAAATTTTAGATTAAAAACAAATCCCTTTTATTAGTAGGCTAAATAATAGAAAGAGAGTTATTACTAGTAATTTTAGTCCTTATGGATACGATATTCCGGACTCATCAGCTATACTACTGTTCGATAGGTGCGCTTGCCTTTGTCAAAATATTAGTTAAGTTTCGAGCTCATCAAGTTTTTGGCGCCGTTGCCAGGGACTAAAATATTAAGAACACTTAATTTTTATTACTTTAGTCATTTTTATTTTTATTGCAATTTATTTTTTTATTTTATTTTTTTAATTTACTAATTTTTCTTTTATTTGCTCCTGGCAAGTATTTTTTAGATTATGACTAGAAGGAACCCGTCAGGACCATTGCTTTTTGACAGTGAGATAGAAAATACCGCTTATAGAAATCGTAGAGAAATAAGGCGAAGTCTATAGTATATAGAGGAAGAGCAAGAGGGCGATACTAATACTTCCAAGGAGATGGCTGATAATAATCTGCTACTTCTTGTGGTTGCCACAAATTTGGTGAATCAAAATCTTGCTCCTCGTACTATGTATGATTATGCTAAGCCCAATTTAACTGGGGCTGAATCGAGTATTGTTAAACTTGCTATTGCTGCAAATAATTTTGAACTGAAACCTAACATTATTCAAATGATTCAATAGTTTTTTCAGTTTGATGGTTTGCAGGATGAGAACCCAAATACTCATTTGGCCAACTTTCTAGAGTTCTGTTTCACTTTTAAGATTAATGTCGTTTCTTATGATGCCATTCGCCTTCGGTTATTTCCTTTTTCCTTAAGAAATAAAGCTAAACAGTGGTTGAACTCGTTACCACGAGGTTCCATCACTATTTGGGAACAGATGATCGAGAAATTTTTATTGAAATATTTTTTGCCGGCTAAAACAGCAAAGTTAAGGAATGATATCTCTTCTTTTGTGCAGATGGATATAGAAACCCTTTACGATGCATGGAAGAGGTACAATGACTTATTAAGAAGGTTCAAACCTTCTACAACGGTTTGAAACCCTCAACTAGGTAACTGATTGATGCAGTCGCTGGCACCCCTAAAGCGGTTTATGAGTTTATAGAAGAGATGTCATTGAATAACTATCAGTGGCAAGTCATGAGAACAAAGCCGACAAAAGCCACTAGTGTTTTCAACCTTGACGCGGTCACCATGTTGTCAAACCAGGTAGAGCTCTTAAACAAAAAGATTGATGGTTTATGTGTTTCTATACAGATACATCCGGTGATGCAAGCGACACAAATAGATGAGGGATAAACACCATAGAATATCCATCCTACAACCCGAGCATAGAGAATGAACAAGTTCACTATATGGGTAACAATTCTAGACCTTAGAATAATCCCTATAGTAACACTTACAATGAAGGTTAGAGGAACCATCCCAATTTCTCATGGGGTGGTCAAGGAAATCAGAGACAACAACCCTCTCCAAGCTTTCAACAACAACCATACCAACAGGAGAAGAAGCCGAACCTTGAGGAGATGCTAACAAGATTCAACTCGATGTCTGAAACCTGTTTGTAAAACATCAAAACAACACTTAAAAATCAGTAGGCATCGATTCAAGGGCTCGAGAACCAAATAGGTCAGCTTGCTAAACTGATCTCAGAATGACCACAAGGTAGCTTGCCGAGCAATAATGAACCTAACCCAAGGGAGCAACTCAATGCCATCACCGTGCGCGACGAAGAAGGGTTAGTGATATATGAATCTGAATCGAGGTAAGAACCTAAGGTAAGCAAAGGTAAGGTTGGGGTAAGCCACAATACACAGAAATTGGTAAGTACAGACCTCGTGTGCCATATCTTAACACGATGAAGAAAGACCATACTAATGAGAAATTTGGTAAATTTCTTAAACTCTTAAAAAAGTTACATATTAACTTACCGTTTATCGAAGCTCTTTTGCAGATGCCCAACTCAGTTAAATTTTTAAAGGAGCTTCTAACAAACAAACAAAAGTTAGATGATGCGTCACATGTGGAGCTAAACACAGTCTGCTCACCCATTTTACAGAATAAACTACCCAACAAATTAAAGGATCCAGGGACTTTTACTATTCCTTGTTTAATTGGTAGCTTAGATGCTAACAATGCCTTGGCTGATTTAGGGGCGAGTATTAACGTCATGCCCTATAAAATGTTTAAGCAACCAGGTTTTGGGAAACCCAAACAAACTAGGATGAGCATTCAACTAGCAGTTAAAACTATTAGATTTCCTAGGGAAATTGTTGAGGATGTGCTTGTAAAAATTGATAAATTTATATTCCCAGTTGACTTTGTTGTTTTAGACATGGATGAGGACAGTAACGCACCTTTGATCTTAGGACGACCCTTTTTAGCAACTGTTAGAACTATAATTGATGTTGGCACAGGTGAATTGTTACTTCGTGTAGGTGATGTCATGGTTAAACTCCAAGTTCGTGATTCTGTTAGAATATCTAGTGATCGAGATGATATTACGAGTTCTGTTGATGTGAGTAACGTTGTGGCTCAAACTTCTTTGCAGGAAATCCCTAGGAAGAAAGTGATGGAGCCACATTCTATACTATGTGACAAATACAGAACAACTTATGAGGAGCCAAGGCTTCATATCGATGAACTAGATGAATGGAGGACACTTGGTAAGGAGAACCCAATAATACATGAAGCAAAACTGAAGCAACTCCATGACGAGCTAAAAGGTGGAACGAACCACTTCAAGGTTGGGGACCAAGTACTGTTAGAAAAAACTGACCCTCGATTAACCACTGCAGAGTTTAATGCAAAAGAAGCGACTCCTATTACGGTACTCAATGTCTTTCCATACGGGACAGTTGAGGTAACTCATTCTAATTTCGGCACTTTTAAAGTAAATACAACTCGAGTCAAATCGTATGTTGATAGTAGAATTGATAGTGAGAAAGAGGAGTTTCGGCTCCACGAACCATAGTAACTGAGCAAAAACGAGGTAAGTCGAGCTTATACTCTAAATAAGCGCTTCTCGGGAGGCAACCCGAGCATTAACATGCCTAATTTACTAATTTTAATTTATGATATTTTCAAAATTAAAAAAATTAATTAATTTTAAAAAAAATTGTCTTAAACCCATACTGCCTGGACACACGGGCGTGTCCCTGGTCGTGTGGATCCTGAGACTTAGTTTTTAAATTTTAAACAAATCGACAATGGGCTACACGACTTAGCGACATGGCCATGTCACCCACATGGCCTAGATCCATGGGCGTGTCCTAGGCCGTGTGGATCCTGGAGCTTTAAAATCCCAAAAGTCGACAGAGACACGGCCTTAATTTATTCCACACGGGCGTGCAAAACGGCAGTGTGAAGACTGAAGCTTAATTTTTCAAATTTCAAAATTTAAAACAAGTCAGGGGGCTCCACGGGCAAGACACACGGCCGTGTGTGCGATACACGGGCGTATCAAATTTCACACAGGCGGTGGAGAAGCGAAAGATGATATACATGGCCGTACAACTCGGCCGTGTGGACATACGGGCGTGTCCGAGGCCGTGTGAAGACTGGGCTATTTTTTCCCTTGACGAACACGGGTTGAAAACAAGCCACATGGGCGTGTGACACGGCCGTGTAGCCCAACAAGGACCCTCACGCAACCGTGTCACCCCATAAAAATCCTAACCCCTTTTCTCTTTTCTTATTTTGTATTCTTGTTTTATCTTATTTCTATTTCTATTTTTATGTTTCTTATTATCTTTTAAAGACTTGTCTAATATATTTTGAACTGTATTTTAGTTATTATAGTTGTTCTTAATCGATTAATCCTTTAATCTTCCCCACCAGTTGTGTTTATTTTCTTAATAGCTTGCTCAGAATCATGCACTACATTTAGCCCTCTCTACAATTCCGCTAGTCACTAATTTGAGGACTTCATCCAAACTTCGGGGCAGTTTCACTTCTCTCCCTCTCTTATGATATTCTACTTATACTATCATTACATATATTCATACATTGAGGACAATGTATATCTTAAGTGTGGGGAGGTTATTTATATGATTATTAAAAAATGCCTGAATTATGTCTTGTATTCAAGTAATTTTCTTATTTTACTATTAGAATGAATTCTTATTGATTTGTGATTTTTATTGATATGTTTTATATTAAATTCAAAGGTAATTGTGCATTGATTGTTTAAACTTTAAGACATTAGAGAATCAAGCATGATAAGTCTATTTTCAGAATAAAAAAAATAGTTAGGTTGTTTCCGTAAATTTAAATATTACTTTGAAGTTTGAAATTTGCAAGATTGACATCAAAAACCGTAATTTTTGTGAGATTTTGAGCCTTTAGAGCATATACTTTTCTTGCTCACTTTATTATTGGTTATGAGTGTGTCAACATTGATTTGTTATTCTAGAACTTGCTTCGATTATGCATATTGAGACCACACCTTTGATATGATATACTGAGATGATAAAGGCACCTAGGTTTTAACCCACTTATCCCAAAAAGCCTACCTTCAAAATTAACCCTTACTGAACCCCTTTGAGCCTAATAAACTGTTTCTTGATCTACCCTTAATATTAACCCATAACTCATTCTTTTTTATTCATTGAGAATTTTTCCTTTTATATTGAACCCCTTTTTGTCGAGATTTGATTTGGTCAGTTGCCTAACTATGTTCTTTTGTTCCAGTTGTTAAATTATCTCTTTTATCCTTAACTTAAAAAAAAGTGAAAAAAAAGTAAAAAAAAAAGTGAAAAAAATTATGTACATTTATTTTAATTATTACTAGTTCTATGTTATTTGAGCTTAAACGGTTAATTTCACATTTTGAGAAGAAGCTCGTGTTATTATTGGTAAGTTTTCAATTGATGTAATTATTCAATATTAGTTTATTTTTCTAGTTAGGTAAATTGTCAATTCGATCTCGATTCTAACCCTTTATTTCAGCCTTTATCCACACCTTTAACCCAAACCCCATTACAACCCGTTAAAGACCTTTTGATTTGCGTATCATCTCATTTTATAGTGGTGGAGATTAGATTTTCATGCAAGCCTATGGTAATGACTTTCCATGTTTGACTTTTGAATGCTTATTTTTGAACCTTAAACACCTTGAGTGATTTGAATGAATCTTTAGTGAGGATGTCAAATCTTGTCGGTTTTCAACTAAAGGTAATTACTTAGATAAAGGGAAATACCTATGCTTTCATGCGTTAAAAATGTGTGAATCTTTAGTGCTCTTTTAGTTGAACTATCAATATGTAATTATTTATGAATTATGATAAAATGTTATTGATGAGAATTATGAGTTGAGAAAGCTTAATTTTAATTGTGAGTTGAGGATTTTGCTTGAGGACAAGCAAATGCTTAGGTGTGGGGATATTTGATAAACCATAAATGTAACATATTTTAATTCCATGCTTGGCATATTTTTGGATGATTTATGATGAAAATTAGTGAATTTGATGCTCCTAATCCATTAAATTCATATTTCTATACTTAGGAGAGCATTTGGGAGCAAAAGGAGCGAAAAAAGGCCAAAATCGGAGTTTTCAGGATCTACACGAGCTAAGCACGCGCCCATGTAAGCCCACGAACTGGCCACACGCCCATGTGCTAGCCCGTGTCGATTTCGCACCTTACTTCCCTGTTGCGCAGAAAAACCTAATTTTTAGGGTTTTTGAGCCTTCTAAAATCTATAAATACACACTAGAAGAGGGGCACGGATAACACATATAGTAGATTGAAGAAATTACTTGAACGAAGCCGTCGGAATCATCTTGGAAGCAGATTCACTCCAAGATTGAAGATCTTCATCAAGTTCTTTAGAAGTTTTTGGGTTCTTTATGTCTTGTTGTTTTCTTATTCCTAACATGTTTTCCTTTTACGTTATGAACTAAACCCTCTAAATACCTAGGTAGGATGAAACCTAGATGAATCTTATTATTTAATAAATCTGAATTACGTGATAAATACTTGTTCTTATTCTTAATTATGTGTTCTTAATCCTTGTTTTAATGTTTTCAAGAATATTAATTCAAGATTGATGTGCTCATTTAGTGGAGCAAAAGTCCCTGTTTAAGAGTAGATCTAGCATAATTGAGCGGAGTTGATTGCAACCCTAGAAATATGGCGACATAAATCTGACGGATTAGAGTCAAATCTAATAAGGGAATCCATAGACCGAGTTAATGCGACCATAAGGGTTTTAATTAGAAAGAGATTTCAATTAATCAACCTAGAGTCACTTGTTTTTAGTCTTGAAAGAGATAATAACATAATTTAGGGATTTCTACGGATCAAATCAAGTAAATAAATCATTTAATTCAGAGTCAGAATTATAAGTGAAGTTTAGGTGGATTCTTCCTTGGGTATTGTCTTTATTCATTGGTTTATTTTGATTACTTGCTTTACTCTCTGTCGTGTTCTAAGTTAAATTTTAGATTAAAAACAAATCCCTTTTATTAGTAGGCTAAATAATAGAAAGAAATTTATTACTAGTAATTTTAGTCCGTGCGGATACAATATTCCGGACTCATCAGCTATACTACTGTTCGATAGGTGCACTTGCCTTTGTCGAAATATTAGTTAAGTTTTGAGCCCATCAACATCTGGTTTTTTTTAGATGATCTTTTACTCATTTGATAATAAATGAGTATCAAGTGTAGTGGTTGATAAGTGGTGGAGCTATCCTTGATGACTTGTGTTCGAATCCCTTCCCTTACATTATTTTCTATGTGGTGCAATTTTGCCTCAAACCTTAGCAAATGTTACACCATGTTGTTAAAATAAATTTTGTAAGAATTATAATAAGTTAGTGAATAGTTAAGTGGTTAAGTGCTTACTTAATTTCCTAAAGGTCCTATGTTCAATTCCCCACATTCTTATGTTTTTATTTAATTTTTGGCTCATAAAACTTTGGTCAAAGCTTCCATAATCGTCCACTCCTAGTTACCATACAAAGAAAGATTCTTTCCTCCTTTAGCTAGTCAACTTTCCCCCATAAACCCCCTTTTCACTCCACATGTTCCCCCTTGATCCACTTTTCATGCCATTGTCTCCCAAAGCTTCCATTTTCTCCCATTTACCAAGGTTGAACCGTCTATCCCACCTAAGTTAGCCACCATTCACTTTTTTCTCTCATTTTGGTGTCTCATCATCCTCTCTTAACCAATTCCTCCATTACCCCTCCTTTCTCTTCCATTTCCTTCTTCTTTGAGCCACCATTGCACCTCTTTTTCTCCACTTCTATTCCACCTTCCACCACCATTAGTTAACCATGCCACCTTTGCACCACCACTTCACCACTGTCGGACCACCACAGGACCACCGTCGTGACCACCATTTTTCCTATTTTTTTCTTTTCTATTCTCAAAAACTCGTCACTTCCACCTTAATTTCCATATTTTTAGTTTTGATAAATCTTTGCTAGTTATTAAAAAGATCATTTGCTATAAATTAATTATTTGATTTATCCTTTCTCTCCTTTTGATCGGTTGATTTAGCAAATATTCAGTTAAAGAATAACATAAGTATGAGATGATATTGGGTACTAAATTGATAAACCATAAAAGTAACATATTTTAATCCCATACTTGGCATGTTTTTGGATGATTTATTACGAGAATTAGTGAATTTGATGCTCCTAATCATTTAAATTTATGTTTCCATACTTAAGTGAATATTAGGAAGTAAAATGAGCAAAAAACGGGCCAAAATTTGACAAAGAGAGTTGTTTTCAAGAACCACATGGCCTAGGCACACGCCCGTGTGAGCCATATGGGCTAGCAACATGCCCATGTGCCAGCCCGTGTCGATTTCGAACCCTGCTTCTATTTTACATGAAAAAGCCACAATTTCTAGGGTTTCTGAGCATTCTAAAGTTTATAAATACATATTAGAAGAGGACTAAAGGGAGCACACAGAGTAGAACAAAGAAATTACTCAAAGAACGCCAATAGATTCAAGTCAGAAGCAGGATCTTCTTCAAGATTGAAGATCTCCATTCAAATTTCCTCCAAAGTTTTATTAGGTTTCTTATGTCTTGTTGTTATTCTAATTTTGAGATGTTTTCATCCCAGATTATGACCTAAATTTCCTAGATACCTAGGGAAGATGAAACCTATGATGGATCTTGTTATTTGATTTTCTGAATTACATGATAAATACTTGATTCTTGTTCTCAATTATGATTGCTTATTTCTTGCTTTAATCTTTTCAGGATATTAATTCAAGTGTGATGTGCTTGTTTCAGTGGAGAAAAAGTCTCTATTTAAGAGTAGATCCGACATAATTGAGTGGAGTTGCATGCAATCCTAGAAATAGGATGAAATAAATCTACCAGATTAGAGTCAAATCTAATAGGGGAATCCATAGATCGAGTTAATACGACAATAAGGGTTTTAATTAGAAAGATATTTCAATTAATCAACCTAGAGTCAATTGTTCTTATTCTCGAAAGAGATATTAACATAATTTAGGGATTTCTACAGATCAAGGCACAAGTGAATAAATCGTTTAATTCAGATTTAGAATAATATGTAAAGTCTAGGTAAATTCTTTCCTGGGTATTGTCTATCTCATTGGTTTTCTTCAATTATTTCCCCAATTTGTTCTCTTTTGTGTTCTTAGTAATTAGTTTAGTTAATTTTATATTAAAAAAGTTCCTCAATTTATCGACTAGATAATAAAAAGATGGTAATTACTAGTACTTTTAGTCCTCGTAGATACGATATTCCCGACTCACCATAGCTATACTAATATTCGATAGGTGCACTTGCCTTTGTCGTGATTTTAGTTTGTTTAGTGACTCAGGTTTTTGGCGCCGTTGCCGGGGACTAAAATATTAGGAACACTCAATTTTTATTAATTTAGAAATTTTTTTTATTTTTATTGCATTTTATTTTTGTTTCTAGTTTAATTTTTGTTTTCTAATTTTTCTTTTGTTTGCTTCTGGCAGGTTCCTTTAGTTTATGACTAGAAGAAACCCGTCGAGACCACTTTTATTTGATAGTGAAATTGAAAGCACAACTCATAGAAACCGTAGAGAAGCAAGATAGAGTCGACAAAGTACAATGGAAGAGGAAGAGGACGTTTTAATTATTATTGATGAGATGGCTAAAAATAAGAATAATCAACTACCTCTTGTGGTTGCTGCAAATCCTCCATATTAGAATCCTGCTCTTCGTACTATGTACGATTATGCCAAGCCCACTCTAATTGGGGCTGAATCAAGTATTGTGAGACCTGCTATTGCTGCGAATAACTTCGAATTGAAGTCAAACACTATTCAGATGATCCAACAATTTGTTCAGTTCGATGGTTTGCAAGATGAAGATCCAAATACTCATTTGGCCAACTTTCTGGAATTCTGCGACACTTTCAAGATAAATGGCGTTTCTAATGATGCCATTTGCCTACGGTTGTTTCCCTTCTCATTGAGAAATAAGGCTAAATAGTGGTTGAACTCCCTACCACGAGGTTCTATCACTACATGGGCTCAAATAACCGAAAAGTTCTTGTTGAAGTATTTTCCACCGGCTAAGACAGCCAAGCTGAGGAATGATATCTTTTCCTTCGTGCAAATGGATTTAGAGACCTTATATGATGCATGGGAGAGGTATAAAGATTTATTGAGAAGGTGCCCTCACTATGGGTTACCTCTATGGATACAGGTTCAAACCTTCTACAATGGTTTAAATTCCTCAACTAGGCAATTGATCAATGCAACTGTCGGTAGGACTCTGAATAACAAAACACCTGAAGCGGCTTATGAATTTATAAAAGAAATGTCACTGAATAATTATCAATGGCAAGTCATAAGGAGGAATGAACAATCCAGAATGCCTATCCTACAACCCTTGCACAGAGAACGGACAAGTCAACTATATGGGTAATAATTCTAGACCTAAGAATAATCCCTATAGTAACACTTATAATGTAGGTTGGAGGAACCATCCCAATTTCTCTTGGGGTGGTCAAGGAAACCAGAGACCACAACCCCCTCCAGGCTTTCGACAACCATACCAGCAAGAGAAAAAGCTGAACCTTGAGGAGATGTTGACGAAATTCATTTCGGTGTCAGAAACCCACTTCTAAAACACCAAAACTGCACTCAAAAATCAACAAACATCGATTTAAGGACTTGAAAATCAAATCGGTCAACTTGCAAAGTTGATTTTAGAAAGACCATAAGGTAGCTTTACCTAGTAACATTGAAACTAACCCAAGGGAGCAACTTCTTGCAATTACTGTTCGAGATGAAGAAGGGTTAGTTGAATTTGAACCAGAACTAAGGCAAGAAAGTGTGTTAAGTAAAGGTAAGGTTGAGGTAAGCCAAAATGAACAAAAATTGCTTGGTAAGAAGTATAAAACTCGTGTGCCATATCCAAATGTAACAAAGAAAGACCACACAAACGAACAATTTGGTAAATTTCTTAAAATTTTGAAAAAGTTGCATATTAACGTACCATTTATTGAAGCTCTTCGCAGATGCCAAATTCCGTAAAATTTTTAAAGGAACTTTTAGTAAACAAGTGAAAGTTAGATGATTCGTCGCACGTGGAGCTAAATGCAGTTTGCTCAGCTATCTTGCAGAATAAACTACCCAACAAATTGAAAGATCCAGAGAGTTTTACTATTCCTTGTTTAATTGGTAGTTTAAGTGTTAATAATGCTTTAGCTGATTTAGGGGCGAGTATTAATGTCATGCCCTATAAAATGTTTAAACAATTAGGTATTGGGAAACCCAAACAAACTAGATGAGTATTCAATTGGCAGATAGAACTATTAGATTTCCTAGGGGTATTGTTGAAGACGTTCTTGTCAAAATTGAAAATTTATATTCCAGTAGATTTTGTTGTCTTAGACATGGATGAGGATAGTGACATACCTTTAATTTTAGGTCGGCCCCTTTTAGCAACTGCTAGAATTATCATTGATGTTGGTACAGGTGAATTGATACTTCGTGTAGGAGATGACATGATTACTCTCCAAGTTCGTGATTTTGCTAAGATATCTAGTAATCAAGATGATTATACTAGTTCTGTTAATGTGAGTAACTTTGTGGCTCAACCTTCTTTGCAGGAAATCCCTCAGAAAAACGTGATGGAGCCACATTCCAATCCATGTGACAAAAATAGAACAACTTATGAAGAACGAAAGCTACACATTGATGAACTAGACGAATGGCAGACAATGTCAAGGAGAAACCGAGAATACACCATGCATAAGGATGGAACAAACCAATTTAAGGTTGGGGACCAGGTATTGTTGGATAAAACGGACATTCGAATTGCCACTTCAGAGTTTAATGCGAACGGAGTAACTCCTTTTATGGTACTCAATGTCTTCCCATACAGTACAGTCGAGGTAAATCATTCTGAATTCAGCACTTTTAAGGTAAATATAACTCGACTCAAACCTTATTTTAATAAAATAGTTGACAGCGAGAAAAAAGAGTATCAACTCCGCGAACCACCGTGACCATGCGAACACAAGGTAAGTCGAGCTTAGACTTTAAATAAGCGCTTCTCGGGAGGCAACTCGAGTGCTAACACTGCTAATTTTCTTAATTTTATTTCATGATATTTTTAAAATTAATTTACCCACACGGCCTGGATACACAGACGTGTCCTTGTCTGTGTGGAAGTTTTAAAATTTTAAAGAAATTGACAGTGAGTTACACGACCTGGCGACACGACCGTGTAACCCACACGTCCAGGACACATGGGCGTGTCCTTGGCCGTGTAGAGCCTGTGACTTAATTTTTCCAAAAATCGACAGAGACACGACTTAAAATAGTCCACACGAGCTTGTAACACGGCTTCAGGTTTCACACAGGCGTGTCCTAGGCCGTGTGAAACCTGGAGCTAAAATTTTCAATTTTAAAACAAGTCAGAGAGTTACACGGGCAAGGCACACGGCTGTGTGTGAGACACAGCCAAGCCACACGGGCGTGTAGGAGGTCACACGGGCATGGGAGAAGCGAAGAAGGATGCACAGAGCCAGGCGACACGGCCGTGTGACCCCACACGGCCTGGACACATGGGCGTGTTTGAGGCCATGTGACGACTAGATTAAAATATTAAACACACATGGGCTAAAAAGGGCTCACACGGGCGTGTGACACGGTAGTGTGGCCCAACACGGGCCTTTACACGATTGTGTCACACTTAAATCCCTAGCCCAATTTTTTGTTTATTTTTTTTCTTCTTCTCAAACTCCCCAAACCCTAGCTCCCGCTCCTATTTATTTCCCTCATTTCGGTCACTGTCGCCCCCCGACTAGTCACCCTTTCCCTTTCTCTTTCAACCCCGCCCCCCACACAAACACAGCCATTCGAACCCATCATTTTCTTTCTCATCTCTCTTCCCTTCTCTTTTCCCCCATTCCCTTTCTGTTTACCACTACCCTCCCCCGCGCCGCAAGCCTCACCTAACCATGATCCACGACAAGCCACCCTCATCACCACTTCCTCACCTCGTCAAACACCCCCAACAAACCACCCACCAAGCCACCCGAACCTCACCTGCCCCTTTCTCTTTGCGTGTACACCCTCTCACACGAAAAGCCCTCACCCTTCCCTTCTTCTCCTTTTTGTTTCAGACCACCACGCACGACCCCTCACCGTTCGGTCACCGTCCAACCATCACCGTCGCTTGACCCTCCGACTACCGCCCTCTTGCTGTTGATTATTTTTTCCCTTTTTGCCCTTCTTTTTTCTTTATTTCCTTATTATTTATTTATTAACTGTTATTATTACTATTAGATAAATTATTTTATTATTTTATTATTTATTATTCTTAGGAATATTATTAGTTATTTTCTAATTCTATATGTTACTGCTTTCAATTGATATAACAGTATTGCTATCCCTTAGTTAAATTTAGTGTTCCCTATTTCTATTACTATTTGTTCTTAACATTAGATTTGTTTATTTATGTATTTTTGCTTATTACTTTTATTTCTAATATGATTAGTCTATCTAGGTTACTTGTTATTATTCTTATTTATTATTGCTATTATTTTTATTATGTCATGATTTGTTTTTATTCATTATTAATTTATCAAGTTGCTGCTAGTGTTACTATATGAATTTTTCATGCTTGGGTGTTCATACATTTTGTCGGCTATTTGGCCTACTTGGATTTTACTTTCTTAAGACTTAGTTTGCTTATTTGGTGATGCTTTGTTTATTGAAGAATTCTTTGACTTTTTCAGGCACACTATGACAAACACTTGTGGCAAGTCTAAGACCGCCGTCCCCGCTTCGAAAAAACGAAAGACCTATGGTGGGACCTCCTTCTCTAGCGCTTCTACCGAGGCCCGCCACCCTTATCTCCAATGGATTTATATCAGCCCCTTTGCGTACGACCACTTGACCTAGGTCGCTGTATTGATTGGGCCGCGTTGGAGCAGGTCTGCCTAGCTGACAATGTTCGCGCCTTCATTACCACAGCTCTATGAGACAGATTCTTCTCCATCATCAAGGCCACCTACATAGAGCTTACCTTGGAGTTTTGCATGACATTTCTTGTACAGCAGGTCATGATGACCCATGATGAACCAGGCACTATCACTTTTCGACTTGGTGGTTTAGTTTGACACATGAGCGTCGCTGAGTTCGGTGCTGCTATGGGACTTTACACGAAGGAGTTTATGAGCACCGAGAACTTCCTTCGACTTTATCAGCACATCCATTACGCTCCATCTCATTGTTGGACTGAGCTTACAGCGAGTCAGACACCATATGACGCGAGTCGCTCAAATGCCACTTCTCTTCCTCCAAATTTACGGTACCTTCATGCACTTTTAGCTCATACTTTGACTGGTAGGAGGGAGAGCACTGGAGTCGTTAGTACTCATGATGCCTATTTCCTATAGAGCATGGCCATCGGGCATATCTTTGACTTGGCATACTTCATCGCCTTGGCCTTCAGCTATCAGTCTGACCGCCACGAGAAAGGCCCCATCTGTTTAGGCCCTTATGTGACTCGCCTCGCTTGACACTTCGGTCTCCTAGACACATCGGAGCAGTCCTCTACACTCACACTAGTTGGCCAGATGTCCCCTCAGGGAATCTCGAGCATGATACACATGAGGATGATCTAGCGGTGTCGTGGAGTGGACCCCCTCAGTATCGATTGTTTCATTCTGATGCTCAGAATAAACCCGAGGATTTCACTGATGATGTTCCTCTCCATCACAAGGATCCACCACAGTATCCACATTCGAGTCACCGCCCTATTCCTGCTGCTCTTACTTCTGAGGATGTCTCAGAGCGGCTTACTCACTTCGAGCAATACTGCGCTCAGAGGATTGACAGTCTGGACGCGACATTGCAGAGGATCTGTCAGCATTTCCATATCTCCTCTCCAATGCCGACGACTCATGACACCGATGTGTCTGATGATGAGGACCATTGAGTCCATTTATTTTATTTTATTTTTATTTTTAGATTTATTTCTATTTTTATGTTTATTATTATTTTCTTAGTCTTCTTTTGTTTTTATATTTTGAACTATATTTTTATTTATTATGGTTGTTTCTAATCGAGTAACCCTTTAATCTTCTTCACCACTTATGTTTATTTTCTTATTAGTTGCTCAGAATTATGCACTACACTTAGATTTGTCCACAATTCCGCTTTTCACTATTCTAGGGATTTCATCCAGTATTCAGGGCAGTTTCAATTCTCTCCCTCTCTTATGATATTCTGTTTCTACTGTGTTTATTTTTGTTTGTACATTGAGGACAATGTACAGCTTAAGTGTGGGGAGGTTATTTATATGATTATTAGAAAATCCCTGAATTATATCTTATGTTCAAGTAATTTTCTCATATTACTATTTGAATAAATTATTATCGGTTTGTGATTATCATTGATATGTTTTAGATTAAATTCATAGATATTTTTTCATTGACTGTTTAAACTTTAAGACATGAGAGAATCAAGCATGATAAGTCTATTTTCAGAATTAAAATTATTTTTAGGTTGTTTCCCTGAATTGAGGTATTACCTTGAAGTTCGAGATTTGCAAGATTGATATCAAAAGCCATAATTTTTTGTGAGATTTTTGAGCCTTTAGAACATATATTTTTCTTGCTCACTTTTTATTATTGGTTCTGAGTGTGTCAATATTGATTTTCTATTCTAGAACTTGCTTTGATTATGCATGTCAAGACCACACCTTTGATTTTATATCCTGAGATGATAAAGGCACTTAGGTTTTAACCGACTTATCCCATAAAAAGCCTACCTTTATAATTAACCCTTAGTGAACCCCTTTGAGCCTAACACACCGTTTCTTGATTTACCTATTAATGATAACCCATAACTCATTTTTTGTTCATTGAGAATTTTTCCCATTTTATTGACTCCAATTTTATAAATATTTGATTTTGTTAATTGCCTGATTAAGCCTTTTGATTAAGTTGCTGAATTATTTCTTCTTATTTACATAAAAAAATCAATCGAAAAAAATAAAAAAAGAAAAAAGGAAAAAAATATACATATAGAGTTATCTAGTTCTTTGTTAATTGAGCTTGAACAATTAAATTCATATTTTGAGAAGAAGCTCGTGTTATTCTTGAATAGTTTCAATTGATGTAATTTTTTTGTAATTTAGCATTTTTTATTTCTGTAGTTTGGTAATTTTTCAAACTCGATCTCGATTTTAACCAACTTTTTCAGCCTTTTTCCACACCCTTAACCTAAGCCCCATTACAACCTCTCCTTTTGATTTGTGTATCATCTCATTTTATAATGGTGGAGATTTGATTTTCACGCAAGCCTATGGTAATGACTTTTCATAATTGACTATTGAGTGCTCATTTTTGAACCTTAAACACCTTGAGTGATTTTAGTGAATCTTTAGTGAGGATGTCAATTCTTGTCGATTTTGAATTAAAGGTAATTACTTAGATAAGGGGAAATACCTATGTTTTCATGATTTAAAAATACTCGACTTGGATTGATTGAATCTTTAGTGCTCTTTTAGTTAAATTATCAATGTATGATTATTTGTGAATTATGATAAAACATTATTGATGAGAATTATGAGTTGAGAAAGTTTTAATTTTAATTGTGAGTTGAGGATTTTGCTTGAGGACAAGCAAACGCTTAAGTGTGGAGATATTTGATAAACCATAAAAGTAACATGTTTTAATCCCATACTTGGTATGTTTTTGTATGATTTATTACAAGAATTAGTGAATTTGATGCTCCAAATCCTTTAAATTTATGTTTGTATATTTAGGTGAGCATAAGGAAGTGAAATGAGCAAAAAAGGGGGCAAAATTAGACAAAAAGAGTTGTTTTTAAGAACCACACGGCCTGGGCACTTCCACACGGGATGGGCACACGCCCGTGTGAGCCATACGGGTTGGCTACACACCTATGTGCCAGCCGTGTCGATTTTGAACCCTGCTTCTCTTTTACGCAAAAAAAACCCAATTTTTAGGGTTTCTAAGCATTCTAAAGTTTATAAATACATATTAAAAGAGGACTAAAGGGAGCACACAGAGTAGAACGAAGAAATTACTTGAAGAACGCCAACAGATTCAACTCAGAAGTAGGATCTCCTTCAAGATTGAAGATCTCCATTCAAATTTCCTTCGAAGTTTTATTGGGTTTCTTATGTCTTGTTATTATAATTTTGAGATGTTTCCATCCCAAATTATGAACTAAATTTCCTAGATACCTAGGGAAGATGAAACCTATGATGGATCTTGTTCTTTGATTTTTTGAATTACATGATAAATACTTGATTCTTATTCTCAATTATGATTACTTATTTCTTGCTTTAATATTTTCAGGATATTAATTCAAGTGTGATGTGCTTATTTTAGTGGAGTAAAAGTCCCTGTTTAAGAGTAAATCTGACATAATTGAGTAGAGTTGCATGCAATCCTAGAAATAGAATGACATAAATCTATAGGATTATAGTCAAATATTATAGGGGAATCCATAGATCAAGTTAATGCGACAATAGGGGTTTTAATTAGAAAGATATTTCAATTAAACAACCTAGAGTCAGTTGTTCTTATTCTTGAAAGAGATATTAACATAATTTAGGGATTTCTACGGATCAAGGCACAAGTGAATAAATCATTTTATTCAGATTCAGAATAATAAGTGAAGTCTAGGTGGATTCTTTCCTGGGTATTGTCTATCTCATTGGTTTTCTTCAATTATTTTCCCAATTCGTTCTCTGTTGCATTCTTAGTAATTAATTTAGTTAATTTTAAATTAAAAACAATTCCTCAATTTATCGGCTAGATAATAAAAAGATAGTAATTACTAGTACTTTTAGTCCTCGTGGATACGATATTCCCTACTCACCATAGCTATACTACTATTCGATAGGTGCGGTTGCCTTTGTCATGATTTTAGTTAGTTTAGTGACTCATCATAAATCATCACTTCTGCCTCATCTTTTTATTAATATCCGAATGTAGTATTAGAGTTAAACATCATTTTTCTTCGATATTAACATATCGTATATTGATCTTGTGTAAAGGGTCGATTGCTAACAACTTAGAACACTTTTGACTTTTGAGAAGTGAATCACATATCTGATTTTAGTCGTATTAGCGTAAGTGTGGTATTGGAAATCAAGATTAATCCGTTTTTCTTTAAAAGGATAACTTGAGTGACGATTTAATGATGGATTATTTGTTTTGTGTTTAGATCTGAGATAGATCTAATTAAATCTGGAAGTGGGCGTTAGAAGAAGTTTATCACATTAAATTTGCTTAGATCAGGTGTGGATTTTAACATTTAACAAAAAAAAACCTATGTCAAGTAAGTGATTTGAAACCACTGATTTTGGTGATATGTATGATGTATGATTTGTTGATTATTAATTATATGAAAATTATGAAAATCTCATTATCATGTTATGAGATCTTATGGCATATTTGATTTTCGCATGATTTATAAAATGTGAAATTTTTGTACCATGTGGACATATGTGATTTGCATGTTAAGCATGCCTATGTCATTTTAAATGAAAAGTGACATAATGAGCATGTCTCACATGCCAAAGTGAAAATAATTTTTTTTAAGTGAAAAAGTGATTTTGGCCATATCACATGCATGAGGTGGGATATGTGAAAGGTGAAACTATGTGGCAGTTTATCTGCATTAATGTGACACTATTCACAATTTTGATTATGTGGCAGTATATCTGCAATTTTGGTGGCTTGTCCACAATATTGATTATTGGCAGTTTATCTGCGATTTTGGTGACATTGTTCACAATTTGGTGTGTTGGATGGACGAGTCCTGGGGAACTCGATTTTGGTGTGTAGCGGAGATTGGTAGGACTGTTTTCATAAAATCCACATCGTTTTACGAAATGTGCATTGAAATGGTCATGCATAGTATAAGTGTGAAATGTTGAGTTATATGAAATTGATATAATTATTATGATTGTACAATGTATTAGTTTTTATGTATATGATTGTGTTTATGTTAATCTCACACTGAGCTTTATAGCTCACCTCCCTTTAGTTTTCTGATTTTACATATAACCCCGAGGTTAGGATTCGATGACGGCATTTGGAGGAGTTTCTCGAAAGTCTTTTTAAATTATAGTTAAATTTTATTTTGATATGTTGATATTTTGGGTTTGTAATAAGTTGAGTATGGACTATGACATGAGACTTTATTTTGGGGATATTTCATTCTAATTTGCATAAATTGCTTGCATGACATTAAGTTTTAAAAATTGTATAAATTAGTATTTGATAAGATTTTGCTTGAAACTCGATTTTTAAAATAGAATCTGTCAATAACACATTTTTCCGCTACATTTCTAAAAAATGAGTTTTTTTTTTTAAATAAAATTAGACTTAGTTTTCAAAATTATTAACGTTTACAAATGAGTTTTCTAAAGACATTTGATTTATGAAGTTAATATGTTTTTATTTCTGAAATAATGACGATTAACCAAGTTATCCAATTTTGAATAAAAAGACAAATGATTTAGAAGTATGATTGAAAATCTAAAATAGTTTTGAATAAATGATTAAATGTTTACAATTGAGATATTATTTATTTCGATTCCTGAAATTTGCACAATTTTTATGAAATTAAAATAAACGTTTTATTTCATTTTTTTTTGAATTGATAAATCAATAGTTTTAAATTTTTTTTTTCAAAATTTGGAAAGTTTATTTCGGCCATTTTCGTGGACAAATGGTTTTTGAAATGAGATTGAAAATAAAGTTGAACATTCAATTTTACTAGTTTTGAACGAACTGCACAATGGCTTAAAATAAAATAAAATAAGTACATTTGAAACCAAGAAAGTTCTTTTTTGGGTCATTCCGGTGGCCAATGTAGCTTTTTGAATTCGGCCATAACGACTGGACCGGATTTGGTATGTTACAGTATGACGCACAAAAAAAACTTGAGAAGCAAAAATTTCTTTCTATTCTCCTTCATCTTCTAATATTCCTAGATTGTTTTGTAAAGAATTACTGCAAAAGTTCTTTATAGAAATTGATAGTCTTGTTATGCCCTGCTCAATGCTTAATAGATTGTTTTCGTTAGTACAAAATGTCAACAGTCATCGGGCTTCATTGTATCATCGATGTTCATTTGCCAGAAACTCTTTTTTATCCTTCATCCAAAATAATCCGAACACAAAATATCTGAATTCAAAAGGGCTTGAGAATGATAAAATTTAAGCCTGAAAAAGATTAAGCTCAAAAAAGTTCGATCCCAAATTAATTTGAACCCAAAATAATATAAATTTAAAGACAACTCGATTTGAACTCATTCAAACATGTTTGCCACCTCTCGTTTTTTCCTATAGGTTAAATCCCATTTTGAAATGATGAACAAATTTTAATGTAACTTTAATGGCTACAATATCTCACAAATTCCTCTATTATAGAGATCATATCAAACTTTTATTTTTATTTGCACTTCAATTTCAAATAATAAAATATTCCACTATAAAAGCTTCTAAAATATAAACTCTAATAAAAACTAAATGATATTTTTAAATAGTAAAATGTAAATTCTATTAAAATTTAGTCTTATTACAAGAATTAAATTGATCTTTTTAATAGTAAAAAAGGTAATTCGATAAAATTCCAATAATAAAATTAGCTGCTAAATACTTTTTTCAAATTTAATCACCATTAAGGTATTTTTTTTAAATAAAAATAAAAAATGAAGGGGAGAGAAGTGATTAAAAGGGCTATTTTCACCCTTATGTTGAACTATGGTTGAATAATAAGAAGAGACGTGTGATAGATTATGTTGAGCGAAAACCATTTATTTTAGTAACCTTGCTTGAAGGACAACCACCAAATCAAAATTGTGGAATTCCAAAAAAAGAGGCTCACCATCCACTCCTACTTTTTGTACCTTTAGATTCTTGCTGCTTAGTTCCCATTTCTTTCTTCCATCGGATTCCTTGATCGAGAAGCAAAAATTGAACCATGGAAGGGGGATTAACTCATGATGCATTCAAGATTGGTAAAAACGTGACCATTCTTTGCATAAACAACTCATTTAAGAAAATCCCAGCAAAGAGTATATGGCTCAGTGGTAACCCTCTCGTCAGCCCCACCACTCTTCTCATGTTTCAGCTCTCTAGCATTTCAACGGTCTCACTTCTCATCAATGTTTGTTTCAAGCCTTTAGGACAATCATCCTTAGTCTCGCAGATTTTTGTATGTTATTTTTCTTTCAATTCTAACATTAAGTTACTTATATGTATCATATACTTATTTACTTACATTTATAATTAACATCAGGTTCTAAACACTTGTGTTAACCAAAAACCCAGGGTGGAATGATATTTGGCCCATCAATTCTTGGCCACAGCCAAGACGTAGCAGACACCGTTTTCCCGATCCGTAGCCGAGCTATAATGGATGTGTTCTCAGGATTCGGCATCATGTTCTTCTTCTTCGAAGTTGGAGTAAAGATTGACCCGTACCTGATGGTGTGTCCGGGACGAATGGCTGCAGTTATAGGCGCTTCGGCTCTCATCATTACGACGGGTCTTTCAATTGGACTTGCTGTTCTCTTAAAGACGTCCGTTACCATGAGTACCTCCCTCCAGAACTCGTTGATACTTGTAGCATCATCTCAATCTTTAACAGCTTTCCCTGTAATTTCTACACTGCTAGACGAGCTCAAGATTATAAACACTGATGTCGGTCGGATTGCTCTCTCTTCCTCCATGTTTTCCTTTTTAATCGGTTTTTCGACGACTTCGATTCTTTTCTCCATCAAACAAGCCAATTCCCATCATATTTACAGTTTTCTACCACCCTTTCTTTCCGTAGTTGCATTTGTAGCCACCAACTTTTTAATTCTTCGTCCCAAGTTAAAGAAGATGTTTACTCAAGCAATGGGTCCAAAATCTATTGATGAGAAGACCATAGCATCTATATTCATCCTAGTCATGGTGTCGGCATTCATTAGCGAGGTAATCGGGCAGCATTACATCTTCGGACCATTACTTTTAGGCCTGGCTGTGCCTGATGGACCGCCTTTAGGCGCAGCTATATCGTCCAAGCTAGCTTCTCTTGGGTTAGCCTTTTTCTATCCAGCCTACTGCGCTGTCACCGGCCTGCAAACAAATGTCTTCGATGTCGATTTAGAAACTTACTACATTATCGGGATCATCATCATCTTTACTTTCGTGGTCAAGCTTATAGCAGTGATATTACCAGCTCTCTGCTTCAATTTGCCCATCAAAGAAGCAGTTGTGCTTGCACTGATTCTAAACGCAAGAGGCATTGTTGAACTTACTTTCGTCAATCTATGGAAGGACGGCAAGGTTCGTTATAGACCCTTAGTTTTCACTACTTAATGATTTTAACATCCTTTAAATTAACCTAAAGCTTCCGTTTTTTCGATTGCAGCAAATCGGGAATCAATCATTTACACTGGTAACGGTCTCGGTATTGGTAGTGACCGCTATTATAACTCCGTTGGTACGAATGTTGTATGATCCGGAGAAGCAATGTGTTTCAGAAAAGAGAAGTACCATCCATCATTCCAACAGTAATTTAGAGTTTCGTATCCTGGTTTGCATCCATAACCCTGAAAATATCCCAACAATGATGAACATCCTTGAAGTAACCCATGCCAGTGAAATGAACCCCGTTGCGGTCACAGCTATGGTTCTAATTGAACTTGTGGGGAGATCAACCCCGGTCCTCGTACGGACTGACAAGCATCGCGGAGAAACGCCATTGTTGGCAGACCAAGTACTCAATTCCCTGATCCAGTACGAGGCACGCAATGAAGGCTGCACCACTGCTCAATCATACACATCAATGTCACAATTTCAGACAATGCACGATGATATCTGTCGTATAGCAATCGATAAGCGTGCCAACATATTGATCCTGCCTTTCCACAAGAAATGGGCTATAAGTGGGAAGATCGAGTCCACCAGTAGTCCCATACAAAACTTGAACATCAATGTCCTAAACAAGGCACCGTGTTCGATTGGAATCCTTATAGACAGGGGAATCCTAACTGGTTTCACGTCAGTCCGGACATCCCAGTTGAAATTCCACGTCGCCATCCTCTTCCTAAGCGGGTCCGATGACTTGGAAGCGCTAGCTTACAGCTTCCGAATGGGGAAACATGAACGCGTTCATCTAACCATCATCCGTTTACTCGTTCCCGGAGACGAAAACTCGAAAGACATAAAGTTGGACAACAATGTGATCCATGAATATCGACAAGCTAACAAGGAAAATGATCGTATTACGTATGAAGAAAGGGTATTAACAGATGGGTTATGCTTATCTTCGTATATGAGTTCAAACCTAGAACATTATAATTTGATTTTAGTAGGGAAAACCCACCAAGATTCACCACTGCTCCATGGACTTGGAGAGTGGAACGAGTGCCCGGAGCTTGGGGTGATGGGCGACATGCTTGCTTCGCCATATTTGAAGACCAAAGCGTCGGTGTTAGTGATTCAGCAGCATAAGTTAGGAGGGAAGCTGCTGAGCAAAAACATGAGATTTCTAAGGAGTAAAAGTAGTTCAATTTATCCAGAATTGCCCACCAAAATAATTTGTCAGGGAGCCAAGACTGATTCCTTTTATATTTCAGTCGATGGATCTCGTCATTCTTATTAGATACTTTTCACACACACACATGGAAAACGTTGCATTTATGTATTTATTTGTTGTTGTTTTATAAATTGTTAGGGTTTAGTCATTTGAGCTAATAGCTGAGTCTGACAGCTTAGCATTTTAATATGCCATTCTTCGAATGTCCGATGTATGTACATAGCTTGTCTTGATGAACTGTGAATTAAAATTAAATTCTAGGACTTGTTGGTAATTCAACTACATCACATGTGCCAACAACCTCCAGCTTCTACGAATTCCTCCACTTTTTATTTTATTTTATCGGTTTGCTAAGCTAATAAAAGAAAATAAGTCTCATATATATTCTTATTAAATATTGCGGATACTGAGAACCAAGCTGGTTACATGATGGATAATAGAAGAAGAGGTAAAAGAAACTAATAGTTGGACAATAGTGATGAATGATGATTAATGGTTCACAAAACTTGAAAGATTTTAGAAAGAAATTCAGAAGGAAAAACGAAGAAAGGCTCATTAGGGAAAAACGTATCGAAAATTGCCAATTTAACGGAGATGTTATATATTCAAAAAATAGCGAGGAGGTTGACTTCATTGCTCTTTACAGAGACATCATCAAGGAGGTTGAAGAAGTTTGAGTTGTGGGGAAGCAGTTAATGTAGTCGAGTAGAATAAGAGGTAATTGCAAAACTAGAAAATATTATATTGACAGGAAGGCTATAAAGATTTGAAGTAGCATTTTTCACAAGTGAGATGAAAATATAAGAAGCTACATAATAACAAGTTTCGAGATTAATCTTACTTTTTATAAGTTTATGTCCCAAGAAGATTTTTCAATATATTTGACTTGTGTGTCGGTGTGCGTTTTTGACTTGTGTACTAGTCAATATAATAAGCATTTTTCATTTTTGTTGAGAGTTTCCTTTAGACACAGGTGTTTTACAATTTGTTTCATCTTCTTGTTCCAATAAAAATATTACTCAACCTTTGATTAGTTTTACCCTATTAAATTTTTATTCGTTAAAATAGTTTTTAATTATATTCTAAACATTACATAATTTATATCATTTAAAAATTAAATATATAATCTTATAGAATAAACATAACAGAAATATGTTTAATTGTTCATATTTAAGAAATTTAAAAAATAAAAATAAAAACATATAATACATGTTCAAGCATTTTTAGGTTTTTTTTTTTTTTTTTTTTTTGGGGATGAATTAATCTGAACAGGCTTCAATTATCCATTTATAAACATGGTGAGGCCTAAACAAAATTTTAAGCATACATTTTGGTGCTAACCAGACTCAGACAAGGCCTCTCTCATCATTGCAAAAATGTCTGAAAGCTTAATGAAAGCTTAGTATACAAAAATTGATAATAATAAAGTTTAACTGATACAATTGATAAGCCTATGCTGGATCTTAAACAATTATTCCATAATTTCCTGGGAATTTAACTGACTGGATTACAAATATCACCAGCTACATCAACATTGTGCCTGCTGGCATCAAAATACAGAACAAATGCAAGGATGCGAGGAGAAAAGGACATAATCTCTGCAAAAAGGTACCATAGATACCCTGGAGAGATCAATTGATGGGATGGAATGATGGCAAGACTGCAATAAGAGCGTCTCCATAACCAACGCCATCTGTGCAACGCAAGCAGCCGAAACAAAGGCAATAGATCACATGTCGGTCTTGTTTTAGATTCAAGAATAAAACCATTTGTCACAATTGTCCAGGTTTAGTTTTAGCCATTTTAGCATTGCATCAAACAGAAGCGCTGTAAACATTTTATAAAGAGAGACGAATCTACACATTAAGATATACAAATAAATATGAAATGCAGATAATGTTATACCTCCATCATCGAAGAGGAGCTTTAAGACTTCTCCAGCAACATCCGACTGTTTGGCGAATCAATAACTCAGTCACACACCATTAAACACTTTAGAAAAACTATTAACTAACAAATGAAAATAAATTGAATTCACCTTAACAGGAAGTTCAATACCAAATTGATCCAAGAATCCTATTACTTGTCCTTCTTTGATCAAATCACCCTGTAAGTATTTTTTTTTTTTATTGCAATTTATGAGGATCAAGAAAATCTGGCTGAAGTTACATGATCATAAAGTAACAAAACAAGAGCTTCCACACTATTTGTTTTCGAAGGATGTTGTTTTACAAGACAACAATTCAGAAAGAAAATAATACCTCTTTGCAGATGGGAGGCTGCTTCTTTCCTTTAACTGTTCTACCCCTTCTGAATGTGCCAACCTGCAGTAAAGTGAAGGTCATTACAGTATTCCACATGAGAAGAAAAATATAACATAACCCTTACACTTGATAGAAGAAAACATACAATGGGAGATGGTACGAGAACATAGTTATCAGATTCAGAAGCTTCCAAGGCAGCTAACTTGGATGACTTCCCGACATTGATATTTTTGAATGGGGTAACCTTCTCTGCAGCGGGTTTCGGTGGTGAAGGAGGTGGGGTAGCAGCAACTGATTCATTCATTGGTACAGTTGGGATTGGTGGAGCTGTTGTAGGCGAAATGTTGGACAATGGAGCTTTTGTGGCACCAACATTGCGCTTCAAATGCATTTCAAAGTCTCCAATCTAGCAAAATGAAACAGAGAACCAATTAGAAAAATACTGTAGGATGCTGCATTCCATTCATTCAATGATCAACATGGAAGTTATTATCACTTGTGATTTTCTCATAAGCGCTGAGACATAGCTTTACAAAAATTTTCAGGTTAAACATTGAGTTGTGACTGAGTTTAGCAGAAGCATGCAAGTCTATCACACAACAAAATAAAAGGAAGCAACCTTCATTTTCAGCTCAGCAACCTCAGTCTCATCGCATACCTCCAGTACCAAAGCCTGACAGTTTAAGGAACTAAAATGTTAATTATCTAGCAAATTATAATCAAAATAAAGATTTTTTTTCTTTGATCAATATGTTAGGGGCAAAAGCTATAGAGAATGATGATAACCATATGAAAAATAAGTCAAAAGAAAGACTTAACAAGATGAAAACAATCATAAACTTGGTAGAAACCACACGACAGCAACTTAAAGATAGATATAAGTAATCCCAATACATAAAATTACTAGATTAGTAGATTTTGTAAGGTGCATGAAGTATTGCCTGAAAGGCGGGTGTTTTTATTCATGCTTAAAATATAGACTAATCAATCAGTATTGTTTTAAAAATAATTTGTTAAACTCTGCCATATCCCCAACAAGAGAATAAAGGTCAAAACAAACCAGTACTAATACTATTTTTTGGCTCCAAATGAAGCAGATACAAATTATTATGCCGAAGCTATACTAAATCAATCAAGTTGTTTGGAAAGAAAAGAAACATGATTAACCAAATTAAAACATAAATGGATTTCTGAAAAGGGTAAATAGTTATCAATAATCTTTTTGAACCAATAACTCTTCTCATAGAAATGTGAGAAATGACAAACAAGAATAGAAAAGACGGTCTTTTTGAACATTTTGTAATCACCTCAAATCCATTTGGAAAAGTTGCAGTCGGTGAAGTTTTCTTCTCCAATGAGCCTTTTTTGGAGCTATCAGAAGGAACTATGGAAACAATAGTTATTAAATCTTATGATGCAAAACAGACAAATTCCCCAGGGTGTAATGTAATCACATAACAGAAGACTTTAAAAACTATTTTGCTTTTGCTATTCAAAACAAAGTGATTTTGCTTTCTGCTACCAGTATAAATCAAACATGTCTGCAGAGAAGAAGAGCTTGAACACAACAGTAGCAGTTCCATGATTCAATTTGCAGTTGAACTATAATTAACAAATTTTATGCAAACAAGGAAACCATCAAGTGAAAATTTTCATCCTCCGTTGATATTAACTCACCATTAGACTTGCCTGTTATAGTAGCTTCAGGTGTCTTCACGCATGATATTAGAGTTACATTTTGGTTTTTTGGGAAACGGTTCTTCTTGCCAAATATCAAGCCTGAGAGACATGATTTTCTTGAAGTGGGCCAGCCGCCAGAATACATACAAACAGTACCAGGCCTTTCGAGGGAGCAAGGTGCTTGTGAAATAGCACATACAGAATCTAAAAGTTAAGAACAGCATACGGGCTTCAATGGCAAATAAAACCATATATACAAAAAATTATATTCATAAAATTACTTATAAGTCACAACCTACTTTGCTAATGTAAAGAAATTTAAAAACTACATGATAAAAAGCGGTTTTCAACAAAGAACCAAATAAGTCAATAATATATCATATTATCAGTACGAGGATATCGTAATATCATAAAATTACTTATAAGTCACAACCATACTTTGCTAATGTAAAGAAATTTAAAAACTACATGATAAGAAACGGTTGTCAACAAAGAACCAAATAAGTCAATAATATATCATATTATCAGTACGAGGATATCGCAATATCATAAAATTACTTATAAGTCACAACCATACTTTGCTAATGTAAAGAAATTTAAAAACTACATGATAAGAAAAGGTTGCCAACAAAGAACCAAATAAGTCAATAAGTCAATAATATATCATATTATCAGTACGAGGATATCACAATATCTTTAAGTAGAAGAAACCTAATTTGCAAATTATCTGAAGTCAAAAACTCTAAAAGAACTAAGGAATAAACATTCCAACTGCTGAAACTGTAATGACAGGATTTTTGGATGTCTCCCCTACATCATCACACGTAACGGGATATAGTAGCCACACTGCGTATATTTACATAAAAGGTATCATCATTTGTAGGCACCTACAACACAAGCCTTCATCCAAAGGTGCGCTTTTCTCAGTTCCAATTAAAGAACTCTTCTACATTTTTTTAAACTTAAACATTAGCAATAACCGGTCAATGATCGAGCTCCTTTCTAACTTCTCCAAACAAAATCTTCCAAAATTTTGGGGAAGGGGATGGGGGGTTAGATTTTAGAATAGAATAATGTGCCAATCATATACTTCTATCTAAATAAGAAAACTGAAAAATAAGACATTTCTAAAATAACTTCCAAAATTAGCTTCCACACAAATTCCTAAAGATATCTTTTTTACTCCTTTTGGTTTAAGCATTGATTATTGTTGAAGGGACCTATCATGATCTGAAAAAATGGATAAAAAATTTCAACAAATAATATCAACAGTATATACTCTATTTTTATGGAAATAAAGACTCAACTAGCTGGCTAACTTAACTTTCTCAATCGATATTAACAGCAAAAATGAAAAAAAAAAAAAAACATAAAAAAAACAAAAACAAACTGATAATGATTGATGACAGGTTTCTGGAATTTTGTTTAGCTATTTTCTTATTTGCCAAGGTCGAACAAGCTCTAAAATTCACACAAAATGGTCAAACAAAATAAAGGGAAAAAAAGGACACATTTACTAGATCCGAAACAGATGGAGAACACTAAAATCACCGATTGAAAGCATCTATTATCTGTAAACGATCTTATCCTTTCTTTTTCTATATTCATTGTTCAATAAAACCAAACAAAGGTTAAGCAAAAATAAATTTAAAATGAGAAAATGAGAGAAAGAAAGTTACGGTGAAATGATCCGAGAACAGCGGAGGACTCCATTGGAAGAGGAAGAGATTTTTTTCAAATCGACAACCAGAAAGCGAGCGAGAGCTGGAGAAAAAAGAATATAGAGGTAAAAATGGGGGGCAAAATCGAGAAGAATGAATGAATAAAGTTAGTTAGCTAAACAGTTGGTGAAAGAGTGTAATTTCAAGAGAGAGAGAAGAGCTTCGAAGTGTCCGCCATTATCCTCAATTTCTCCGCCCAAAGCTGAAACCAGGCCAAACGGTGGCGGAATTATTTTTACCCACCTCTATCTTATTCTTTTCATCAATTTTTAAACCCTTCTATATATATATATATCACTTATCTTTATATTATTTTGGGATAATATCACATTTGATACATGGACTTTCATAAAATGCTTAATATGGTGTACTTGAACCATCAATTCGAGTTTTATTATATTACTTGTACTTTCATAATATATCTAATTTGGTAGTTATACTTTAAAAATATCCAATGTGATACATGAAATGAGTTATCAATATGTATTTTTATTATAAAACTTAATGTTAACACCGTTAATGAATTGTTAAACTAGTAAATAAGAATTCTATATATAAATTCTTTTTCCAAATAATCAAATCTATATGGATAATATAGCATTAAATGAAAAATTAAATTATAAAAATAAATAGGTAAATGTATGATTAATAAAAAATGTAAATTAATATTAATTTACATAAGCAAAAAAAAGTCATAATTGCAAAGTAAATGGTCATATTCTTCAAAGAATTTTTGATTTGAAATGATATTTTTAATTAATTTTTTATTATCCATGAAAGTATAGGTATTTTTATGTAGGTTTAGTATTTATTTTTTATTAATTATATATGTATTTATTTTGTTTTATTTATTTTTGGTCGAAATCAAGATGTCCACCATCGATAGATGTGATTAATCTTCTTGTCACGGGTGCTCTTTAAAAAAGTAAACGATTAACTATGAAATGTGCTCCATTCCCATGGTCGAGAATCAAACCCCTGACCTTATGGTTAAATTTTTTATTTAACTTTTCACATAATGTTATATTATTCATGTAGACATGGTGATTTGGGAAATATATTGATAGTTTAGGTGCCACATTGAATATTTTCAAAGTACAAGTACCTCATTGGACATTTTATTAAAGTACATGTACCATAGTAAAACTTATATTAATAGTACACCTATCACATTGGACATTTTCAAAATACAAATACCATAATATTTTGGAAGCACATGTACCAAATATGACATTATCCCTTTTATTTTTTACTTGTGATTTTCATTTAAAATATTAAATTATAGGCTTAATCAAAAAATTATACCAAAATTATACATCTTTTCTCAAGTTGGTATCTAAACTTTTTTTTGTCTACCAAACTATAGTCTCTTACTCAAATTATCTGAGTAGTTAAAATTTTTTTGTTAACCAATCATTTTGTGATAGGCGAAATTGTAAAAACTTTTTAATTTTTTTACACTCTCTCCCACAATTCTTTTTCCTCTTTTAATGCACTTTTTTGAAGTGTTAGATAACTTTTTTTTTGCATTGTTCTTATCATTTTTTTTACCTAACTTGAATTTCATGTTTTATCTTAAATTTTTTATTATAGAAGTTCACCTATCGTTAACTATTCTAGAAAAGAATTGAAGAAATTTATTTTATGAAAAATAATACTTTAGTTTTGAATTGATGTAAGAAATGAATCAAAATGATGTTTTAAAATACATTCATTAAGCATAGTTCAAAATACATTTTTTTTGAAAGACCCAAGTCGGTGCATTGGGAAAAATGAAAGTAGAAAAAATTAAAAGCATAGTAAATGAAAAAAGCAAACAAAAAGACTTTAAACTAAAACAGAAAATGAAAAGCTAGGTCTAAAATCCCATTTTCTTTTCGCTAAATCCATAATTCCTTTGTGCATCAGCCGTTGTAGAGACTCTTCTTCTATGAAACTATCATCATCTGGCTTTTCAATCTCCAGTCTCCATTATTTCCGAGAGTTCATCGGATCGATCCGTCATTACCAGGTCCAGTCTCGTCACTATCATTTCTTCCACCATTAGTGCGATTTCTGTCGCGATTCACCAATTCTTCCATCGCGCGTGGTGCCTCTTCCATCCAATATTGTGGACCATCATACTTCCATCCTTCCAGCGCCAGCCCATGCGCCACTTTATTAGCTTCTCTTGGTACGTGTTTGAACTGTACACTTCTAAATTTGTATGATTTCCCCTTGATTTCTTGGATAAAGTTTTAAATGCATGATCTATCTTCTATTGCAAGGGTTAGTTTCCTAATAACAGTCAACGCATCTCCCTCAGCACATATATCTTGGAAACCCATTTCTATAACAGTCAACACATCTCCCTCAACACATATATCTTGGCAACCCATTTCTTTCCCCATATTAACAACTTGTAAACAAGCCCTTGTCTCGACCGTAGTTGGATCTGCAATATTCTCCCCCGGGTAAGTACACGATGCCATCACCAAACCTTTTTTATTTTGCGCAATGATTCCTGGTACTGATATATGCTAGTTCTAATTAAAAGACGCACCAAAGTTGATTTTTATAACATCTCCCCTGGGTGGTTGCCACGCATTATTGTTATTCTCATTTCTGATCTTCAGCACTTCACCCATATGTTTAATTTTTGCACAATATGTGTTGATAAATCCCACAGTTTCATGCACTAGGACCCTTCTTCCCTCATAATACATTATGTTCTGATGGTACCAAATAGCCCATAAAACGATAGTTTGGATTTTGCATTCCTCATCAGTGAGATGCTCATATTCAATCGCTAACCATTTTTTCCAATTTGTTTCTTTGTTGTGTGATGAATTAATACCTCCCAATTCTCGGAGTACTTGCTGAGTGAAGTTACAATCCCGAAAGAGATGACTCAACATTTCCTCTTCTTCTTGGCAAACTAGACAAATCGTGTTAAACACCAGTTTGCGGAGTTTCAGATTATACGGGACCGGCACAAATTCATTAGCAACTTTCTAAAAATGTATTCGAATCTTACTTGGTACCTTAAGGTCCCAAAGTTTTGTATAAAACTTAGATAGGAGATTATGTTGTATTTTGGGTTCCTCTATTGTAATCATCCATCTGTAACCATTTTTACCTGTGTAAATCCCTGTATCATCTCCCCTCTAAACTAACACATCTTGTGGCTCACTGCTCGCCAAGGGGATTGAGACTATTTTCTGCATTTGTTCTCCACCAAATAAAGAACGAATTTCCTCCTGCTTCCAGGTAACAGAATCTCTTTAATTAAATCTGACACCATAGAATACCTAATATCGATCTGTTGACATTGAACTCTACCGTTTCCAGCTCCCGAAAGCCATGCATCATTCCAGATATTAACACTATTGTCGTCCCCGATTCTTCAACCAAGCCCCTCTTCTAGAAGGCGTCTGGCTCCCCATATGCCTCGCCAGTTATATGAAGGGTAAGATCCAATTCTTGCACTACAAAACTTTCCCCTTGGGAAATATTTAGCTTTCAATTACTTGTGCAAACAAACAAATCGGCTGTGTGATAATTTTCCATCCATGTTTCACAAATAGGGTCATATTAAACATTGATAGATTCTTAAAACCCAACCCTCCCTTCGTTTTAGGGATGCACATGTCACTCTATTTACACCAATATATGCCTTTATTATTTTGGGGATTACACCACTAGAATTTACACATAATATTCTCAAGATCATGGCAAAAAGAAACTAGTAACTTAAAACATTGCATCGCATAGATTGGAATAGCTTGTAAAACGGGTTTAAGAAATACCTTTTTACCCCCAGCCAATAAGAATCGAACACTCCAATTGTTTATCAGTTTGCTGAAGCGTTCTTTAATCTCAAGAAAAGCCTACTTTTTCCTTCGATCCACTATTGTAGGTAACCCCAAATACTTCTCTGGATTATTAGAAATTTGTACTCCTAATATATTACCCACTTGTTCCTGTATTTCTTTTTCGACATTGCCACTAAAGTAGATCAAAGATTTGTTAAAATTGACCTTTTGCCCCGATATTGCTTCGTAGTCATTGATTACACTTTTCATGATATTAGCACCCTCAGTCGATGCTTATCCAAACAAAACACTATCTTTAGCAAAAAATAAATGTGTTACTGAAATACGACTTCTTCCCACCCTTGCCCCTAAAAGCCTCCCCTCTCTCTTTGCCATGTCAATTAGACGTGAGAAACCTTCAGCACATATAAAAAATAAGTACGGGCTTAGGGGATCTCTTTGCTTTAAACCTCTTGTAGGTCGAAATTCCTCCCATTTTTTTTCATTGGTCACCACTGTATACTTAACACTAGTTATGTACCTCATTATAAGTGAAGTCCATTCGTCGCAAAATCCCATTCTTCGTATCAGTCTTTCCACAAAACACCATTCAATCTTATCGTATACTTTACTCATGTCCAGTTTTAAAGCAAAACCCCTGTTCGAATTCCCTCTTTTTTTCTTAAAAGAGTGAAAAATCTCATAAGCCACAAAAATGTTATCTGTAATTTGCCTTCCTGGTATGAATGCTCCTTAACTGTCATCAATACATCGATGCAAAACTTCACGAAATCTGTTGACAATCACCTTTAAAATTATTTTATAAATCACATTGCAAAGGCTAATGGGTCGAAACTGACTCATATTCTTTGGTGAAATCACCTTAGGAATTAGGACTATACTTGTATGATTCACCTCCTCCATATTTCGTCGACCATTAAGAACATTCAAACAGTACCTGATGACTTCTTCCCCCACAATATTCCAGTACTTTTGAAAAAAGATTGCAGGAAAGCCATCATTCCCTGATGCTTTAAGAGGGGCTATAGATTTTATTGCTTTTAAAACCTCTTCTTCTTGAAATTCCTTCATCAGATTTTCATTGAGCTCTTCCGTAATACATGGAGTTATTGTCGAAAGTAAATTGTCGCTGCTACTTACCTCTCTTGACGAAAATAAATATTTGAAATATTTTGTTGCTATTTTAGAAATTTCGTTAGCCTCAATAACCTATCTTTCAGAAGCATTCTCAAGCCCTTTGATCATATTTTTTTTCGCCTATAAGAAACCCACCTATGAAAAAATACCGTATTTCTATCTCTCATTTGAAGCCAACTGAATCGCGCCCTTTGTTCCCAGAAAAGTTCCTCCCTATCAGCTTCTAGATACATCTCTAAAACCTCTGTCATCTCCGTTAAAACCTCATCATTAATTTCTTCATAACTCAACTTAATCATTCTAGAATTCAAGTCTTTTGTTCGACTTTCTCGTAACTTTCTCTTTCTTCTCCCATTTGCTTAATCGTACCCACAACTCACTTAATTTCTTCAAAGTATCCTTCTCATTTGATAACCACCCTTGTTTAACTTACTCCTCTAAACCTTTGCTCAGCATCCAGTCGGCATTAAAATGAAATTACTTGTATCGATCATTAGACTGCAATCTCTCATCCCCTTTCGTATCCACTAACACCGGACAATGATCTGAAAAACCATGCTGCAAGTGATGCACTGAGTACTCTGTGAAAAGATCCCACCATTCTTGGTTAGCAACCCCTCTGTCCAGTCTTTCCCTAATATTATTTCCAGCCAATTTACCTCTTTCCCAAGTGTACCACTGCCCAGAAAATCCTAAGTCATTTAATTCACACTCTTCGAGTAACTCTCTAAAAGCATTCATCTATCTTTCCTCCCTTATTCTTCCCCCTTGTTTTTCATAAGAAAACAAAATTTCATTGAAATCCCCCAAGACTATCCATGGTTTGTTACTTCCACGCTTCAAATGCCGTAATAAATTCCATGACTCTTTTCGATCGTTCTCCATAGGCGCTCCATAGAAACCCGTAAATCTCCATACAATATTTTTGTCTCCTTCTTCTACCTCCATATCTATATGCGATTTCGAAAAACTTTTCAAAGTTAAATTTATTCCATCTCTCCATCTTAACAATAATCCCCCTCTTGTTCCTTCATCGTCAACATCAATTCCATGTTCAAATCCACACTTCCTCCTTATTTTCTCTATGCATTTTCTGTCAACCTTTGTTTCCATTAGAAACAAAATTTGGGGCTAAATGTGTCTCAACTTGTTTTTGAGATGATTAACTGCTCGTGGTTGCCCCAAGCCACGAACATTCCAACTGAATATTTTTATTGTGCCCGGTCGACCTGCTTGGCAGCAGTCACTGATAATGTATTATCCAACCCTCCCTCCATCAATCCCCTACTGTTATCAGAACCACCCCCTTTTATTATATCTTTGCCTTTTCTTTCCCTCCACAAATTCAACAGGCATTTCTTCCAAGTTTGCTTCATCTTTCCTTCTCTCAAATTTTCCCATATTATTCTCTATCCTCAACTTCATTGGCTTTCTTGTATATCGCATGGCTCTCCCCACAAACCTCGTGCCTCTTTTATCTTCTCTTTGATTGGTTACATCGTCGCCGAATCTTCTTGCCGTATTCTCCCCATTAATATCCATTTTTGCCCACTTTTCATTATCGGATTCCTCCTGTAACCATTTACTCATTAATTGCCCTCCCCTTCTTGGTGTAGCCCTCAGATATAGATCCCATCCAAATTCCACTTGCTGATCTTTAATGTTAATCGTACTAGACAAAAACTTTCTCCATGCCCAAGACGGCCACATAAAAAACAGAATAATGACAATTTTTCATATTGGAATAAAATATATATGAATTGATTTCGCCCAATCCGCTTATTCTTTTTAAGTAGGATCCGGATATCCATTATAACTCGAATCCGCATATATTTACTCATGTCCTTTGTAACCATTGACGTATCATACTCCATAAATTTTCCAATAAAATCTCCTAATTGTCGCGCCATCCCTTCCGTTATGAATCTAACCGGTAAATTGTGAATCTACACCCAGAATATTGTAGTCCATAATGAAACTGTTGATGGATTCTCCCCCTTATTAGTCTATGAAATACTATCAGATGTCGGTTGAATAACCATGGCATTCCATCCATAACCTGTTTCAAATCAACCTCACTATGGAACCAAAATAAAACACGCTTATCTTCAATCTCTATAATATATACTCCTCTTAATGGATGCCACAAATCTGCCATCGTATTTTTTAGAGATGGAAAATTCACAATACTCTCTGTAAGAACTTTCCCTACTAGACATAATTCATAATCTGAATCGGCTAATATTTCATCTCCTTCCACCACCAAAGGATCCTCCTCTTCATCCATTATCTGTAGATTTGCCAGATCTGCCCCCACCACATTAAGATTAGCCATAATTCACACCCAGAATTGAGATCTAACTTTTTGTTGTTGAAAAACCCTAGCTAAATAACCTCAGAACACAAAACTCGTGCTACAAGGCAGACAAACCCTAATTCGTGCCACAAGATAGACTAAAAAAAAGGCTTAATTTAAAATTAACTTTCATATTTTACTATTATATAAAATACATTTTTTTAAAATGGATTTCTTTTGATATTGAAAATATTTTTGTGAAGACGAGACCACACTTTAAGCATAGGGTTCTCTTAAATCATTCCTACCATTAACAACTAAAGTAAATCTCAACTCAAATGAAAAGTAAAATTTTAGCTTAATGTAATGTTTTGAGAATCGAGTCGATGGTCGAATTGGTCAAACCATTGACTCCCGATTCAATTGGTTTGACTGTCAATCTAATCGTTTCCCAAATAATTTTTTTTTTTTTGAAAATGTAAGAAAAAATATTAAACACAACCCAACTCTTAGGATTCTTTTAATGTTGGACTTACATTCAATTTTCTTCTTATTGATACTTTTTTAAAATAAAAATGGGAGTACAACTATAACTTGACCAATACCAATAAATGACAAAAAATAAATTACCTGTATAGGCCGAATTTAAAAAAATTACGGGAATAGACCATTTTTTGAAAAACGCTTCCGGCTGAAACGTTTTTCCCCTAACGGTACAAAAAAATGACTATTTTTCCAACGACTTTTTAATTAGCTTTTGCCCACCCCCAAACGATCAAATTTTTTTTACTATAAACCCCCGCCCCAGTCCAATTTTTTTTCCAATTCAATCTCAACTCTTTCTTACATTCTCAATTCTCTTTCAAATTCCTCTCAATACCCACTTAAATTCACTAGTTTTTTTTTTCTCTTTCAATTTTATTTATTTATTTTTTATTTAAATTATCTCAACATTTTATTAAATTGTTTTTTCTAATACAAATTATTCGGGGATTTTTTTCGAAATTGTGAATGAAAAATTCTCTAATCCGTCATGATAAGAATGACAATCCCGTCGATCGATTACAAATGGTAAGAATATTTCTTATTATATTTTAATGTTGTATAATTTTTATATTTTTTTGTTATATTTGAATTTAATATGTTATATATTTTTTCCTTGAATAGGCAGAAGATTGAATTTTGCAAACCAACATTCGTAATCTACTCGCTCATGCATCACCCTTGATTGAACCCTACTTGAAAGAAACCAGTTTTTTACATATGACCCTTGTAGGTAGGAGTGTAAGTTGGACTCGATACTCATAAGTACGTTGGTGGAAAGATAGAGACCCGAGAGGCAATCTTTGTTGGACAGAAGCTTCTTGACACAACCCTCTTTCATTTTGACTTCAACAGAGAACTTCAAACCACCACAATGATATTCTCCCTTACCACTGACAAAAAGGTCATTCTCTTTACTGTCTTGGGCGCTTTCATCCCACCTATTCCTAAAAACATATTGTGTTCATTGAAAAGTCGGAGGAGCTCAAAGCTAAATGGTTGATGCAATCATTTGTGTTTTGGTAAACAACGCATTTGTGATGCAGATATTTCTTATAGTCCGTGGTTCAAGTTGATGGGTGGATAAAAATGTATGGTGATGTTCATCGGGGGTTAATGGGTTCTTGGGGCTTATGCTGTTGGTACAGTTGGGTTTAAGCGGGAGACTTAGAGTGTGCTTGATTGCGTAGAAAAATTGGAGGGATGAAAGAAGAAAATGAAAAATTGAAAAGAAAATAAATTTTGAATATGGGGAGGAAAAATAAGAAAAGAAAATAAGAGAGATGATTATTTTTTATCCTACTGAATTATAAAAATTTATTTTTCCACATTGAAATGATGAGAGAAAAGAAAAGAGACGATAATCTTTTATACAACTGCATTAAAAAAATTAAAACACATGTGACAATTTTTTTATTTAATCATGAGATGATATGTGATGGTTATTTGTAATAATCATTGTTATAAGCATTAGATGAACTTTATCTGATAATAATACTATTTTATTTTAATATATAAATATCATTATGATTTAACAAATTGCTAACTAAAAAAACCCAAATTAATACAAAAACAACATAAACTATTGAAAGAGTTAAATTGTGTGATAATAAACAATTGAAAGAGATTGGTAGTAATATATACACAAATAAGCTTTTTAGTTTGTTAACAGTCACTTTGCCAACAAAGAAGATTGCAATCCATAAACTGTAAATGTGAAGAATTTCAAATCTACATGTTATTCTTAATTAAACTAAATTTGGGATTCTAGTGAGCTAACAAATGTTGAGATGAAGGATTTCTCTGAATTCCAACCTCTTAGTTTCAGTATAAAATGTTCTATGCTTATTAGGCCAATATGTAACCCATATCCATCCTCTAATTTCCCATTCCATTGTCTTCCCCATAGCACTCTTATCAACTTTCCACCAAATTCTTTCCCCATAATCATCCCCTGCAAAAATCACCCCTCCCTGCCTCGTGAAAGGCCTATAAACGCTCGAGTACCGATCTTTGAACCAAGCCTTGGGATTAATCAGAGACAACTTGGAAGGTCTCGATGACACCACTTCCCTTCCATCAATACTGTCATGGAGAAACCAATGCAATGTCCCGCTGTAGCCATCGACGGATTGCTCAAACTTCCATGGTTTCATGCTCACCGTTGTCGTCTCGCCCGCGGATACCTTGAGTCCCAAGAAAGTGTTTGGAGGATCAAATGAGGTCTCCATGCTTCTTTCTAACCCTATTTCTCTTGTCGGATTGTCAGTCGATTTGCTTACCGAGACACTTAATATGTTGCACTGGATTGTTGGGGTTAACTGCAACGATATTCGCGACGGGAAATGCTTGTCGTCCGCCCCTACTCCTCGTTCGTTCAGTAGAGTCTCGTTTACAAGCCGCTTTATATCACATCTGTTACACTCACATGCACACATGTATATAAGATGGTAACATCGCATTAGATTTAATGGTATTCAAAAAGAAAACAATACTTTTGATGCAATGATAATCAAATCTCGATATATGCAATGATGTGGAGGTCGATCCGGTCCAATTCAGATTTAGTTACCTTATGTTATCTATGTTCACCATCACATCGACCCACTTTTCTTGCACAATGACCTTATAATTAAATTGGATAACCCCTTCAAGCTGGTGGTAATTAAGAGAGAAAAGCAGCCTCTCATCAGCACAAGGATTGCTTGAATTCACCAAATCCATGGCCATCACAGGACAATACAGTTGAACTTTCCAGAATCCAAACGTCGCAATCGCATACGAAAACAACGGCGATGGCGTCTTCATCATCAGCCCTCGGTGAGTCGCTTGAATCTCAGCGATCCAATTAGTGATCGCGAGGTTCAAGGACCGCATCCATTGCTCCTCTAAGTTCGATCCCAAGAGTTTCATCAGCGATTTGGACGCCACCCTCGATTGACAACTAGTTAGCTGATTCTTCAAACCGTTGAGACAAGCTGACCGGAGATCAGCCGGAGCTTCGTATATGCAAATAAGAAGCGCAAGTGTTAGAAATGCGAGGTTGAAGATGTCTTTGAAACCCGAAATAGATTCGAGTTTCGGGAATCGAATCAAGGGGTTCTTCTTGTTTGAACCGTAGTTAAGAACATCTTTGATGACATTGATTGTGAGGCAAGAAATGGCTGCTTCATCAAATAATTTCGAGGATTTTGAGTTGATGGTTAAGGGTTTTGAAGCCCAAAGAGGAACGGGGAGATTGAAATCAGCAAATATGGAGATTGAAAGTGATGAGTTTTCCAGGTTTTTGGTAACGGAGAAGTTGAGTGATGGATGGGATGAAGTTGGTGAAGAACTTATACAAATAGACATGGAACCTGCTCTCCATTGAGTAATTGGAGGAAGGCTTTGAATCCAGGTAAAAATATCAGGATTGCAGCAGGAAGCCATTAAAGAAGCTTGGGTTTGTTTTTATTTTTTTATTTATGAAGAATATTTCATGATATGGATGATCTTTTTATCGTAAAACCAAGATTCTTGTGGGGAAAGAAAGTCAAAAATGAAGGGAACTAATCCATGGTTAGATTAGATGGACGAATCTCTACTTTTGTATCGAGAAAGCAAACTCCTGTTGAAGTTGGATGATTTTTAGAAGAAATTTGTCACTTCAAGATTCCCTCCTATGTATTTATATTAAATTTATTTGTACACCGAATTTTGCTAAAGTACGGTTGTTCTTAAGATATTTTTTAAAATATGTTTGGATAAATACATTTAATATCGTTAAATTATTAGTAAGTTTATATTTTAATTATTAAATTTTAAAAAATTATAAAATAGTCATTAAATTATTCAAAAGTTTTTATTTAAGCTTTCATTCTCTTTCTCTTGTACATTTCAGTTTTTTTTTTCATAAAATAGCGAATCAAAATCCACTTCGATCTAACATTTACTTTCTAATCGACTTCGATCTAAGATATGTTCTTCTACTTGTCGATGTGCATTGATCCGTCATACTGATGTTGAATCGTCGCTTGCAACTTACTAACTAGACTTTAGAAAAAACAAACTTAATAACCTAGTGACTTAAATAAAAATATTTTAAATAGTTCAACAATTTAAATGAAAACATTCAAATAATTTAATGTTCATTTTATAACTTTTTAAAGTTGAATGATTAAAATGTAAATTTATTAAAAGTTTAACGACTCGTAAATGTAGTTTACTCAATATGTTTTTTTAGAGGTGGGATATTAATTTCCATAGCATGTGTTCCTATGTCTTTGAAACACCGAAAATACTTTGTTAAGATATATCTGTTTGTGTGAATTTATAGAGTAACACATTTTGTATATTTAGAATTTAATTTTCTTATTTTTATTTTTAGAAATATGATCCTCTATTTTTGGGATTTAAAAATTTTGGTCCAATTGTTATTATCATTACAATTCTTCTATTAAATTTTTTGGTGTTGCATTTTGAAATTAAAAAAAAAATTAGTTGATAATTATGTAACAATAACATTGAAAATAATTATTATGATTTTTTCTTAAAAGAACCCTTTCGAAATTGTTATTTTTCCTATTAACGTAGTGTTCTTGAGAGAAAAAAAATGGCGTTAGCATTTTGATTGAAATAGTTAAAAATATTAACAATTTAAATTAATTAATGACATTATAAAAGTAGAGGATTGAATTACGTTAAAAATTAAAGTATATAAATTAAATACCAAGTTTTAGCATAGTTTAGGGCCAAAGTTTGACGAATATCTTATAATGTCAAAAAAGGATACAAACTTAAAATAAATGGGAAGTTACATGTCAAACCCTAAGACTCATAAAGTATTTAAATTATATATAACTATTTTTTAATTGAAAAGTTAATAATATTAGTTATTTGAACTAATTAATAATATTATAAAAATATAAAATTTAAATTATATTAAAAATTAAAGGGTAGAAATTAATCTTCAATCTAAGTATATTAAAGGCAACAAAACTAATAAAGAAAAAAACAAGTACGTAACCTTTTTTTAGATGTAAAAGAAAGGAAAGAAAGAGAAAATGTGGGTGTGCCACTTTCCTTTTATTTATAGACCAAGATGGTTCCTACAATATTTCGAGTTAGATTAATTATTAATTATTTTTGGGTCATAATTAGACTTGATCATGATCGAGTTATCTGATTAGGCTTGAAAAGTAGAAGGATTTGGATAAAAATATATATCCGAAAAATAGGCTTAGGCAAAGAAATAAGGCCTGTTTAGAAAATGAGTCGGGCCTCGAATAAGGCTTTTTTGACTTGAACCCTGCCCGAATATGTAAAAAAATAAAAATAAAAGTTGTTTTTTTTATCGTTTTCTTTTTTTTATTGTTTTGTTGCTATTTTCTTTTTTTTTCACTATTTTGTTATCATTTCACTATTATATTCCTACTATTTTGTTGTTATTGTATTACTCTTGTTTTATTGTTATTTTGTTACTATTTTAGAGGCATTTGCTTGGTAAGTTACCACTATCTTAGTGTTATTTAAGTATATATATATTTAATTTATTTTCAATTTGTTGGGAAATATTTATTTTAATGTTCTTAGTATTTTTGATGTATTGTATTTTTTAAAAAAAATTATATAAAATTAATACGGGCTGGTCGGGTCAGGCCCAAATTTTAGTATTTTTATCTAGGCCAAGTTTGAACAAAATTTTAAACCCAATTTTCATGCCGGGGCCTAAAATTTTGGTTAAGCACAACTCAACCTGACCCATGAGCACCTCTAGCCATATTATAGAGTAAATATTTGAATATGAAAGTATACTTCAATTCTCTGTATTCTTTGTATATTTAAAATTTAGTATTTTTACTTTCATTTTTTTGACATTTAGTCCGTCTATTTTTCAAAATTAAAATTTCAGATCTAGTTGTTAACACCATTAAATTCTTCCATTAAATTTGTCGGTTTAAATTTTGAATTTTTTTAAAAAAATACTCACTTAGTAGCCATATAACAACAAAAAAAAAGGTATTGCAAAGGACTTGAATTTAAAATATTTAATAGTATTATTAACTCGTAAAAGTTACATCAACATTTTAATCAAAACAAAGTATTTGAACTAGTCAACGGTATTGTAAAAAATTGAGGTACCACATTATGTCAAAAAGTTGAAGTATAAAGATTGAATCTTAAATTTGAGCTAAACATCAAAATTAGAAAATGACCATTATTATATAATCTGAAATTTGAGTGTAGCATAAGGACTAAATTTGAAAATTCACCATTCCCAAAAAAAAAAAAAAAAAAAAGAAAGGCTATTCCAAACATGAGGAAGGTAAAGGACCGTCCTCTCATATGTAGTTATATAAATATATAGGTATAGATTTAAACTTTTAGCATATTTTAAGGACTAAATTTGAAATTATCCCGTTATATAAAATTGTGGAAGAAAACCTCAACATTTATAGGGTTGAGATGCTTTAGAAAACATATTTCGAAAAATAAAAAATAAGGCAAAATTCTGCCATCCAAACAAAGTTTCCAATCATTATTCCATAATGGAAATGAGAAGAGAAAGTCTTTCATTGGATGATTACCAATCCATATTATTAGAATTTGGAAACGTGTAGGAAAGAATATATACTCTTTTTTAAATTTTTCTTTCCTTTTCCTGAAAATACTTTGAGCTTATTCAAGTCATGCTCCAATCCCACCACTTATTATTTGTCTAGCTAAGATTAAATTTTTAATATTTTTAATTTACCCTTAATACTTCAATTTTTATTTAATTAACTCGTTTGAAAAAAGTGTTGGCCTAATTTCTTTTGAATCTCTGATCTTTAAAATATTTTAATAATAGTTTAAAAAAAAAACACTAGTCAATATTCGAATATTTGATGATTGGTCTTAAAGGGCAAGATGTTGTTAGGCACCTTCTTTTTTTAGGTTGGAATGTTATTTACAACTTTATTAAATCAAAACTCTAGGGTAGGGTTGGCATTCAATTGAATTAAATCTAAAAGTTTCACAAGTTTTATTTTATTATTTTAATTTTTTAGAATTAAATTTAAAAAATATTAAATTAGCTAAATTAAAATATTATCCACATTACTATAAAAGTCCAAGTTAAAAAGAAGGTAAATTTGATGTTATATATATATATTTGAAAACTCTTTTAAGCAAAAAAAAAAAAATTAGTATAATAAATTTGATTTGTTATTTATGCCTCAAATTTATCATTTTGAAATCTTTTAATTTTTTAGTTTTATATATTTATAATTTTTTGTAATTTTTTTGAGAGGTCAACTTATTTATTTCGAAATTTTCAAGGATCCAAAGAGTATTTGTACCAATTATTTATTCAAGTTATTCGAATCATACAATTCAATTAAACTCGAATTTGAAAAATCAAATTAATTATTTGAGTTTATTTTAAAAAGTGAACTAATTCGAATTACTAAATTTAATTAACTCGAAATTTAAAAAATATTTTTATTTTATATTTGAATAAATCAAGTTACAGCCTACAAAATTCCATACCAACCAATATACATTATTAAATAAAATCCTTGAAAGAAACGATATTCAAATTATTTCAACTACTTAAAAAAAAGTAAAAACAATTTATTAAAATATGTTGTCAGTGTTTATATTTGATTTAAAATTTATAATCTAATATCTAATATCGAAAGTATTTTCTATAAATAAAATGTCATGCAATTACGTCAACTTAAAAGTATACCTAATAATAAGCAAATTTGATTGAAAATGCTAACGAAATCAACTATCAAATTAGAATTTTTTTAAAACCGTATTTAGTTTTTAAATTTTAAGTTTATAATTGTGTATTAAATTGACATATTTATGTATTTTATTTTGATGAATTTTTAGATAGATTTTATTAACTTTTTTTATTTATTGTCTAATTTCTATGTCTGTGCAAATGAAATCATATAGAAATTTTGAGCATATAAGTAATAATTTAACGTACGACAACGGTACAAGACTACTTAGATTTTAACATTATTTTATTTTTATTTAAATATTATTTATAAATATATTTATTAAGAATTAAATTAAAATTAAGTTTTATCCCTTATATTTTATATATTTATTATACTAAGAAAAATTTAACTTAAAAGCTGAAATTAAGTAAGATTTAGCTTTGAATTTGGGGAATAGAATATTGTTCCATTTTTCTTTTCTTGCGCCATCTTTCTGTTCGCAACAACTATTGCCGAATTCCATTAATTTCTTTCTTTATTTTATTTTATTTCATTTATTCAATTAACCATTATAAGCAACTAAATTTTATTCTAGCAAAAGGTTAACTAAATTTTGGTGTTTAAGTTGGGAGATACGAAATCACACTTACTTCATTTTGTTTGGGTATTCGTTTTTTTTAGTTTAAGAGAGATAATATTGTTTTATAATATTGGTTTTAGCGTTGTTTTAAGAAGAATCCCTTATATGGTGTTGGGAACAAAACACAATTAATACAAGTAATTCTCATCAAATTAATTTATTGAAGAACAAGTTGGCATAGTTCAATTGGGAGTATAGTTGGATGACGCCATGGGATTAAATATTCTAATTCAAATGATCCACACGGTTGAGATCATTAATTGGAGTCGAATTCTTCTAAGGCTCAATGGTTAAATCGTGAAAGCGTCTTTGGGAGTTATTCATTCTATTAGGGTTAATTGTTGGGCGGTTCTCATGGTTAATTTACGATTGAGGAAGAATTGGTGGTTGAGGCGTCCTTGATCGTTATAACTAGCTTACTAGTGAGGAAAAAACATCCATAATCCGTGATCAACTCTGAGATTGAAATCGACGTCATACCCGAGGTTGAAATATTCATCAATTGAGTTTATTTTATTTAATTTTGAAATTAGTTTTTATTTATTGGTTTACTGTTCTTTGATTTTTATTTATTTAATTTCGTAGTACTTCAATCTTCCTTTATTTATTTTACTCGGGATTGCAAGAGTTGTGGAAATGAAACTGCCCACGAACTACCTTGGTTGAGAGAAATTCGAACACTATTAAACCAATCTTCTTGGGATCGACCTTATTCCCTATATTATCAATTTTATATTCTCTTTTTGGATATAAAATTTATTTTTTATGAATCCAACACCCATCAATATAAATTTTAATCTCAAACTTTATCAAAATATAAAGTATAGGAACATATTTTAATAAATATCTCTAATAATATCTTAATTATTACAAAAATCTAACAATAACAATTTAAATCATATGGCTAGGATTTCTTCTCCATTTCCCATAAAATTATATGGTTAAAACTCATACTAACATATCCATATTTTCTTAAATCCATAATTTCATAATTATCTAGTTTGTGTAATGGCATTTTACCCTTGGACAATCTCTACAATTCACTTTGAGTTTCTATTCATTTTTTGTAAAATTGTAATCCTAGATTTTCTTCTTTTCGCCACAAATTTAATTTAATCTTTTTAACTTTTAATTTTTACAACTTGACCCTAATACTTTTTAATGGTCATTAAACTAACTATAATTACGACAAAAGCAAGCGTACCTATCGAATAATAGTATAGCTATGGTGAGTAGGGAATATCGTATCCACAAGGACTAAAAGTACTAGTAATTATAGCTTTTCTATTATTTAGCCGATAAATTAAAGTGATTGTTTTTAATCTAATTTAACTACGAACGCAACAGAGAATGAATTGGGAAAATTAACTAAAGACAACCAATGAGAAAGAAAATACCCAGGAAAGAATCCACCTAGACTTCACCTATTATTTTAAATCTGAATTAAACGATTTATTCACTTGTGTCTTGATCCATAGAAATCCCTAAATTATGTTAATATCTCTTTCGAGAGTAAGAATAATTGAATCCAGGTTGATTAATCGGCATCTCTTTCTAATTAAAACCCTTGTTGTTGTAACGTCCCAAATTTTGGGCCTAGAAGTTCTGGGTTTTTAGTGTAGTGACAGCGAGGAGGTTGCGCACATAAGTTAAGTTGTGAAATTTAGTGACTAGAATGGGCCTGCTGGTCTAGTGGGGGTGTGAGTGTTAGCATACCTTGAGGTTCCGAGTTCAAGTAGCTAGATGCGCAATTGTGGAGAGTCTTTTATTTTGTTATGTTTTAGTATTAATTTTAAATGTTTATTTATGATATTATATTATATTATATTTTTTTATTTGTTGATTGTTATTTTAGGTTTTATTTTTATTCCTGTTAACTTTTTTCACGTTTTCCCTTCTTCTCGTTCTTCCTTCCTCTCTCGGTTCCTTTACTTTTTATTTTTCAAACAGTTCCGGCTTGTAACATCCTGAATTAATGGGCCTTTGCATTTGTTGTGTGTTACGTATAATGTGCTAATTAGAGTGTTTAAGGGGTCCAGATTGGGCTCAGGGTTGGGCCGAGGCCTTAGTTAAAAATCTTCTGCTTAGGCACTCTAGTGGAAAGCCAGTAGGATAGGGCTTAAAAGATGTTATCTATGTTTTAAGATACAAATGGGCTTGTGACCCAGTGGTAAAGTGGCGCCACTTAGGGGCTTTGAGGTGGCGTGATAAGCAGTAAGGGAGGTCCAAGGTTCGAGTCGCATTACCCATCTATTTTAATTAATTTTGGTGTCAAGGGAGAGTAGAGTTGGAGTCAGTTAGAATGCTTGAAATTAGGAAGAATAATTGATGGATAATGTGGATGATATGGATGATAAAGTAACTGATAAAAGGAAGGAAGAGGTGGTGTTATCCATGCCACTTGAGGATGAGGGATCAGATGTAGATAAGGGAGAAAATCTAGGAATTATCCAGTAAGCTAGGAGGTGGCCGAATTTCCATCTCTTGGAAGGGTGTAGAATTTTCCCTATTATTTGTTTAATTTTTAGCTATCAGGAAGGGCACTTTCGGGATTTGTTAAGTAAGTGCTGAAATTCTCTATAAATAGGGGTAGTATCTCTTCAATTCCGGCATTTGAACGCTATTCCTTTCTTCATTCTCTGTGCAGAAACCCTCAGCCATTCTCTGCAACTTTTCCTTTTAATTTCTTCTAAAAGCCGAAACCTCATAATCTTTTCTCTACATTCTTTTCTTTTGATATTTGCTGAAGCCGAACCTATCCCTAGTCTGCCGAAATTCTATTTTCTTCTTCCTGCCGATTTCTTCATTAAAGTCGAATCACCATAGACTTCTTTGAATCATCTTCACTTCCTGATTTTCGCAAAAAGCTGAAATCTCCTAAGAGTAGCCGAATTTTCTCTATTAAGGTAAGTGTCGACTCTTGCTATTCCTTAAGATCTCTTTCGGTTTTTAGGAGACAAAGCCGAATGGCCACTTGGTTTGTTAAGGCTGTCGGTTGAGGCTAATACTTTCTCTCTTTTTTGCGTTTTGGGCGGCATTCTGGGATTTGAAAGAAACCTGATCGTCTAGATCTAAAAGCCAGAAATCGCTAGTCTCTAATTTCGGGATTTTAAGGTAAGGGGTTTTCTTTAGATTTCCGTTAGATTCGCTATCACATTTGAGATCTTAACCATATATTATGGTTTAACAACCCTATTTCGTTATAGTAGTTCTGACAAGGACTTTTGATGGAATCCAATATGGATCAGGCAAAGGAGAGGATTGGGTCTGTAAACCCAATCCCTAAGCTTAAGAAACGCGCAGTGTCAGTGGTTCGAGATTGGCCATCGGGTTGTGGACCGGCTTCTGAACAACACCTTAGGCAAATAGTGGTTATGTCGGCGACAGATAGCGTCGACATAGGCAGTATCATCTTGTCGGTAATTAGGTGTGTAGATCTCTAACACACTAGTTAACTGTAAGATATATGTGTTATGGGCTAAAAAACCGGAAAAAGGCTGTGTAGACAGTCGAATAAAACCCTAAAAGGGTTAGGCAAAGGATGCCAAGTACTTGATCATAGAAATCTCTATGTGTATCGATATGTATATATGAAAGCTTGTTTTCTTAAAGATGGTATGATGTATTCAATTTTTCATGTGTGTCTGCATGGGGTGGGATTATGATAATGAAGGGGAAGTGCATGATAGGTCACTTGGTGATCGATGGTTAAACCATAAATTCAAATGTTAGGTCACATAGTGGTTGGTGGATATGCCACGTTTAATGATTCATGATTAACAGGAATAGGCAGTACGACTGTCGTTATGGTGTGTAGCGGTTGGTGGGTTGATTGTAGAAATCCCCGAGGTGTGATGGTTGGTACGGGTTGGTGTGTAGATGATGGACTTTTAGGATGGGTTGGGCCATTTACCATTAATCATTTAATATGTATCTATGTTTGTTTCCATAATGTATGGGCCAAGGCCCATAATGTGTTTGTGAGCCTCAGGTCATTGTGTGTTTCGGGATTTATACACTGAGTCTTGGTGACTCACCCTTTTATTTTCCTAACTTTTCAGATGAGCAGTAGATCGTGGACATGGGAGCCGAGACGGACTCGAGGGGCCATCACGCCATTTAACTTCATAAACTATTTTTGTTTTTTTCTTTAAGTTTGAATTTGGGACTATTTTTTTGTAATAAGGGCTCCCTAGCTTAGTGTTTTGACTTATATTTGATGATGTTTACATTTATAAATGTGTGTTCGAAGTTTTATTTATAAAAAGGAATAAAAATGAGATTTTCAAACAAGTAATTTGTATAGAAGAAATAAAAATATTACAAAAGTTTTCTTCAAATAACACTTATTTAACGAATACTTCTACAAATCAACCGAGATCTTACATCATTTCAAAGCGAAGTTTTTAAACTTTAAGCTTATAACATACCAGATCCGATCGTGGCGTTTGGGCCGGGTTTGGGGTGTTACATGGCTTGTGAATTCAGGAAGTTGCTCCTCTGTTGGTCTCTCTAACATCGAATCAGGTGTGGGATTCTAATCTAGTTACTACTTCAATTCTTAAATCGCTTGCTATCTTGTGTTGCGAATCCCTTTCCTTCGGCTTTTCATAGCTATGCAATAACCCCGTCATTTTTTTGAGTTTTTAGATGTTAAAAGTGAAGAGAAAACGTTGTTTTTTGATATATGTTGATAGGGTAAGGGTTAGAGACTGTTACTATGGCTTAAATGGGGTTTTCGGGGTTATTTCGTAGAGGTTTTGTGGCTACCCCGACGGCCTGGACACATGGTCGTGTGGTCGATTTTGGGGATTTTGTCAATTTTCACACGATAGTTTCCTTTGGGCACATGGGCATGTGGATTTGGGAATTTGGGATTCTGAGTTTTAGGGTCACACGGTCTGGCCACACGGCTGTGTGATTGATTTTTGGAAATTAGGGCTCCTACATGGGCGTATGTTTTGGGACACACGGCTGTGTGACTGATTTGGGGCCTAGGGATTCCACACGGGTGTGTGTTATAGGACACACGGTCGTGTCTGATGGGCACACGAGTGTGTGAGATCCTCACACGGTTGTCTCTGCCCTGCACTTTAATTTTATCAAAATTGAACAGTGAGTTACACGGCCTGTTCACACGATCGTGTCCCTGCACCACACGGGCGTGTGCCTCTATCACACGGTTGTATGCCACCCCTCACACGGGCGTTTGGATCCCCATATGGCCTGGATTGCTCTACACGGTCGAAGAACATGGGCGTGTGGCCTTAACTCACTAGATTCTGATTTTTGGGCAAATCGAATGCCATCATGACGCTGTGTGTTTCAACCCTTGGCTAAACTTTGGCAAGGGTAGTTATGACTCTACTTTGACTTCGATTTATGTGTGTTAATTGTGGTACTGAACTTGAGTTGAGAATGTGCACATATCTGATTCTGTAACTGACTGATTAGAGGTGAGTTTTTACTTCTGATTATCTATCTGTAACTGGTATTCTGATTGTGTTCATCTGATTGCATACATGCATATGCATTCATACATTTGCAAAAAAAATTATTTTGGGTGGGATTTTGAAGAGAAGGGAGATTTACGATCTGATCTAGCAGTTTTACTGCAACTCATTGATATAGCGGATTACCACATTGTATTGTACCGCATGTACGTTACCTACGCTACGTACCATTATCTGATCTGGCAGTTCACACTGTATGTCTATACCATGGTTTACTGTATTACACAGTACAGCTTATACGCTAGCCTTGCTGCTTGATATATGAGACTGGCAGTTTATCTGTATACTGATTGGTCCAAATTCCCTAACGGTCAAGGACAATGCTGATGATCATCGTTGCCGGGCAACCCGTGATGACATCATATGGAGTATAAGGTTGGATGGGCTTTTCGAGGTCCTACTCGGAGTGTAGGGATGGGTGGGTTGATTAAATCCCCACAGTAAGTGTAGGGTTGGACGGAGATGGTGTGTTTGCTTGATGGGTGGGTTATTTTGTACAGCATGTACACACACATGCATCTAATTGACATTATTGCTGAACGTGATACTGTGATAAAATTTGATTGAGTGTTTGACTGAAACATTTGATTATCTGATTGATTGAAATGTATGATTGTATTGTTCGACTGAATAGCAATCGTGCCTAAGAGAACCTAGTGTGATGGGCTAAAGCCCAAATTGATTCTGATTCTGGAAAGGGCTTAGGCCTAGGTTGTAACTACTGAGAATTACTGTTGCTGTGTCCGATTAGGCCATATGACTGTAGAGTTACATATGGCGTACATTTACTTTGGGGTGAACCGCTCAACTGTTATCTGTCTGTAAGAATGTTCTGTGTCGAACTGCTTCCAGGCTTTTCTATTTCTGTGCATGTACTGCTTTCTATTCCGTAGTGTTACGGGTTTTGATCTCACATTGAGCTCGAGTAGCTCACCCCCTCTTCTGTTTCCCCTTTCAGGTACTGTTCTGATTTCTAATGCTGGACTTGGTACACGGAGGTCTCGGACAGCTTCAACAAATTGGATTATCAGTTTGTGTTATCTAGTTTTTACGTTTGGTTTTGAACTGCAAAGATTTTTAATATTGTGGTACCATTACTGTTTAAACTTTGTTCGTACATTATGTTTGTTACATTCGCAAACGGTATTTTTAAACAAATAAACATTTTGATTTGTTTTGAGATAAATATTTTCAGAAATGGAATTTTGAACAACTGGTTTTTGTTAAATTTTCCTACGATTACTTCGGTGATCAATGTAACGTTCTGAATTCGGTCTAGACTTCTAGGCCGGGTTTGAGGTGTTACAGTTGTCGCATTAACTCGATCTATGGATCCCCTATTAGATTTGACTCAAATCTGGTAGATTTATGTCATCCTATTTCTAGGATTGCATGCAACTTCACTCAATTATGCTAGATCTACTCTTAAACAGGGACTTTTGCTCCACTGAAATAAGAACATTAAACATGTATTAATATCCCTAAAATATTAAAACACGTAATAAGCATACATAATTGAGAAGAAGAATCAATTATTTATCATGTAATTCAGAAATCAAATAATAAGATTCATCATAGGTTTCATCTTCCTTAGGTATCTATGGAATTTAGTTCATAATCTGAAATAAAAACATCTCAAAGTTAGGATAACAACAAGACATAAAGAAACTCAATAAAACTTCAAAGGAAATTAAATGGAGATCTTCAATCTTAAAGGAGATACGCTTCTGAGTTGATTCTAATAGCGTTCTTCGAGTGATTTCTTCAATCTTCTCTACATGCTCCCTTAGGTCTTTTTCTAATTGTTATTTATAGACTTTAGAATGCTCAAAAAGCCTAAAAATTGGGTTTTTTTGCGTGTTTGGGAAACAGGGTACGAAATCAACACGGGCTGGCACATGGGCATGAGGCTAGCCCGTCTAGCTTACACAGACATGTGGCCAGCCCGTGTGGCTCACACGGGCATGTGGCCAGCCCGTGTGGAAATGCTCAGGCAGTGTGGATGCTGAAAATAGCTCTTTTTGCTCGATTTTGGCTTGTTTTTTACTCCTTTCACTCCCTTATGCTCACCTAAGTATAGAAACATGAATTTAAAGGATTAGAAGCATCAAATTCACTAATTCACATAATAAATCTTCCAAAAACATATCAAGAATGAGATTAAAAACATGTTACTTTTATGGCTTATCACTTTTTACAACCTTATAATTTAGTCTATACCTCGGATTAAAATCTCTCAACATATCAGTTCTTTCAACTTTCTTCAATAATCGATTATCTTCTCTTCTATCACTAATAAATCACATTTCATTTACTTTTTTTAAAAAATCTAACACATATATTCCCAAAATAACACTATTTACTTCTTAGGGGTTTCAGAGTTGTTACAATAAGGCACTCCTAATATACAAGACCCAAGTATATTTATTCTAAGGTATGAACTCATATGTTAACCATGTTGGATTTGATGCCTTAAGTATAGTATATTCGTTTGTGTACTTGTATTTTCGAACAGATTGATTTAATAAAATTATAGATTAATTACATTAATCCTCTTTGTACATTGTCTTTAATGGTCTTTGAATGAAAAGAAAAATTGAAGCAAATATTAGCTCATTAGTTATCTAATGTTTAATTAATACTAAGGGGTATCACATGGTCGGATTGTAATACGGATAAAAATGCTTGTATTAGTAGATGAACCTAAACATGTTCTTAGTATAATCGAAAATTAGCAGATCGATTTAAAGACTAATATGTTGCCTATCAAGTCTAATTAGAGAGATTTTTTGTCTTGAACATCAAAGTGGATGACTCTCAGAAGATAGAGACATACATGTGACTGACTGGATTGACAGTACATCGGATAGGACCTAAGTAGAATAGATCCTGAATCTATTTATGGATTTATTCTCTTGTTACGTTCATAGTGTGACATATCCTTAATTCTGAGTGGATGATGGACTATGTATGTGTGACTCATATACTTTGATGTAAGTAAAAGCCCGAGTTCAAATAAAAAAGGAACCAAAAGTTGGTGCGTTGGGTATAAAACTTCTGTAGTATGTAGCTGTTGGAAAAAATCTTGTTTGAAAATGATTTTCTTGCACAACGAAAAATAAAAATTTTGAAAACTGATCCGATTTGTGATATTTATAGCAATAAAACCTAGACCAAAATTGTACTTGTGTTTCTGATAGACGAATCCTTGTTGTTCCCGACTTTCAACCAATCGGTCTTCTCCACTATTCTCGTACCACGAATTGCTTCGAGTATGGGCTCGAACCAATTGAATCAAGACACAAAACTAGAAATTCTTTTCTTTTATCTGGAAAGAAAAATTCCCTTCTCAAATACAAACTGATAGAATTGTTATTTCGAAAAAATATATTTAATAGTTGAGAATAAATTCTCTCTAGATTTCGGTAGAGTAACAATATCTTAAAGTTGTGTAAATGGCCCTACCAATGCCATCTATTTATAGGTAGAGAAAGTAGAACCCTTATTGAATTAGAGAAGTTTATTTCAATTAGAAGAACGAAATCCTAGTCCTACTAAGATATAGGGGGCAACAAACCTAGTTAATATTAACTAGGGTTAGCCGTCCACCTTATTAATATAATGGGCTTTTAGGTTTCTTCCATATTGGGTCTAATTACAAGTACTTTTCTGGCTTTGAACTCAATACTTTATAATTTGATCCAACCTAATATTTTTTTTCCATTTCCCAAAAAACAAACTTCAATATATAATTAAATATTTTTCTCTTCCCAATTTTACCCCTAGTAAAATTATGACGATTTTACCCCTAATAAAATTTCTAAGAAAATATATTTAATATTTCACCATTCAACTTGTTCACTATGATCGTATGATTTAATTTCATTTTCGGACTTTAAAATAGCTCAAAAACATAAACTTATTCTTCCGATCATTTCTGAGTAATCCATGTTCATTTGCAAATGAATCATTTCTCATTTCTATTTCCATTTTCATTGAGGAAACAACATTCATTTCCAAATGATTCCATTTCTCCATTTCAAAAAAAAACCATAATCATTTCTAAATGTTTTTTATTTCTCTATTTCTATTCATTTGATTCAAACATGCAATACATTTCTAGTTTCAACAAGCTAGCAAAACAACTGATTGTGTAACACCCCTTACCCAGCCCAGTTGCCGGACCCAAGTTACGAAATGTTACCACAGTAATCGTAACAGAAGACATTAAAATTAATCATGCAACATTCACTCCTACCACAATTGTAATCATATAATAACCTTCAAATAAAAATCGAGACTAAATCCAACATTCACTCCTACTCGGGCATGAATTAAGACCAAATTGCAAAGTTTTGAAAGTTTGAACTTCATGTTGTGACGAGCCATTCCCACGTCGTGATGTCATCAAGACAATGACATCACGATGTTGGGCCACTTGACGTCGGGATGTCACATACTGTATTCGACGAGAATGATTTCACGTCAAGAGGAAAACTCTGTTTTTGGTAAAATTTGGTCATTTGGTACCTATTTCGTGCCAAGCCATACCATTAGCTCAAATGATGCATATTTGCCCAATTAGACCTACACAAAACCAACCTAAGCATATACCATTACATCCCTTTAACAAACAACAAGATTATTCAAGCCATTTCACATTAATAGGAAACTTTGTTAAGCATAACGACCTATGTTTCATCAACTATTCAAACATGGTTATTCATTCACATTTAATATCCTAAACTCAATCAAAACATATTTAAAATATACCATTCAATTGCTTCAAACATATCTTACCACAATGCCATTAATGCACATACAAGCTCATCACATAGGACTATCAAAATACAAGCATTATCAAAAGATCAAAGCTACCATATCCAAGTAATCATATATGAGCACAACAACCTATGTATTCATAAACTATTCAAATATGGTTCTTCACTCACATTTAACATTCCAAACTCAATCAAAACATATTTAAAATATACCATTCAATTGCTTCAAACATATCTTACCACAATTCCATTAATGCACATACAAGCTCACCACATAAGACTATCAAAATACAAGAATTATCTAAAGATCAAAGCTACCATATCCAAGTAATCATATATGAGCATAACATTGCCTATTTACATGCCACATAACTAGGTACAGAAAAAATAAAAGATTATCAAATTGAAGGCTAGATAGTGTGAGTTCTGAGTTGATCCGATCTTCACATTTCGCAAAAGATAACTACATGATAGGAAAACAACAACAGAGTAATTATTTAAAATACTTAGCAAGTTCATATGCATAGAATGTTAACTTACATTATTTACAAATTTATAAATAATATCTAAACAACTTGCCAATCTAAACCTAATCATGGCAGTACAATTCCACAAGATAAGATTACATGTTCAATTCTTATACATTTCAAGTAAATGTAACTCTATTGTAACTCAATACCTTAATAACATACCAAGATCATTACAAATTCAACTATAAACATGTACACATTATTTCGTATTGAAATAATTTTTCTATTACCGTTCATTTATCCTAAGGAATGTCGATAAAACAAATAAGGGAATTGAAGTGCATACAGGGGAATGAGAGTGCAAATCAGGGGCACGAATGTGCAATCAAGGGCACTAGAGTGCCATCAAGTAAACATTTCCTGACAAATCAATCCAATTATCACATTTAATACCATTATATAAATGACTCAAATAATATATATTCACATGTACAATTGATAATTCAAATACCTATAACAATAAAATATCAACATGCTATATGAACTTACCTAACCAAAAATGATGGTAAGCGAAGTGTCAAGGGCTAATCCATAATTTTCCCTTTTCCTTGATTACATACCGGTTGATTCAAATATTGATCTATATGGTAATCATTTAAATTTATCAATCCCAAATACATTATAATACTTAAATATATGCATATGACATTTTAATTTTCATTTTACAAAAGTTCCTTAAAGTTTTAAATTTTATTCAATTTAGCCCCTAAAGCCGAAAATGCCATAACTTACAAATTTGAGCTTCGATTTCAAAATCGATCTCAATTTGATCCTTCTACAGGCCACCAAAACCTATAATTACAAAAAATTCATGCCAAATTCAAAATTATTACACTTCAGTCCTTACGTCCAAAACTAACAATTTTCACTTTACAAATTAGTCTCTTTTTATAACTAAGTTCAAAATCTAACCAAATAACATCCAAAACTTTAAGAACCATCAATGGTAACATTTCAAAACTTTAAAATTTTCACAACTTAATCCCTGGGCTAGCTAAATCAAGCCATTAGGATCTCAAAAACATAAAAATAATAAGAAAAGAGCTTGAAAACACTTACCAAATAAAGGTTGAAAGTTGAAAAGTTAAAACGTTATTTTTTCTTCTAAATTTCAGCCATGGAAAAGAAAAATTAAAAAGATGATGGAAATGCCATTTTTTCTTTAATTAACTTATACAGTTTGGTAGATTTATAAGTATTAAGATATTTTAGATTAAACCTTAATTAATCTATCATTAAGCATAATTAAGCCTTTCAAAATGGATGAAAACATCACCATCCACCAAAAATAAACAAACATTGGTCCAATTGCATAATTGGACCCTTGACAACTTAAAAATCTATATCGATTAATTTTTACAATTTTTATGATTTAATCATTATACCTTAATTAGTCACTAATTCGACAAAATTACCTATCCAAAATTCAATTCACCTATACAATAACTTTCTAAATATTTAATGAAAAGATTTATGGGCTCGATTTATAGAAACGAGGTCACAATACCTCATTTTCTAATACCACTAACTTTAGCATCAAAACACTTGTACATTAATTAACTATTCAATTAACAAATTCATTAGACCAAAATTCCATATAATACAAAAATAGACTCGTAAGTATTAAATATTAATATTTATGAACTCACCCATCGGAGATGGGGTTTCGAAACCAGAGTTTCTGACACCACTGACTTTTAGGCTGTTACAAATTGATCATATGCAATTGAGGCTCAAATGATTTAAAATTAAGTTACAGCTTTTTGCTTATTAATTATAAACTCATTTAGTCACAAAATCATTCCGCTCTAGTATCATTACTATGCTTTCCTCAACGACATACCATTACGAAAGCAACTCGATCAGTGCTCATCCAATGACCTTGTCGTAAGTGTGTTATCCTCATAGGATATCCTTAATCTCTTTAAAATAATATGCGATCTTCTAATATGATCCTATTCTCATGGTAACCATTACATATTCGTTCATGAAAAGTCAATTACTATCAAATAGTAATCAGGTTATTCATCACAAAGACGAACGATCCGTGGTCACATTTACTTTTCATCAATCATGTAATGTCAATGTGAGGAGATCATATACCCATGTCTCAGGCTATGAATTCCACTATTGTAAATGATGCTACATATTGCAGAAGTCATACAGCCAACACGCTAGCTTTCGGTTCCTTATCTATTCAAACTCAGGCTTTTAATTACATCAAAGTGTACGAGTCACACATACATAGTCTGTCATCCACTTAGGATTTAGGTATGCCACACTATGAATGTCACAAGTGAATACATCCATAAACAGATACAAGATCTATTCTTCTTGGGTCTAGTTCGATGTACTATCATTCCAGTCAGTCACATCTATGTCTTTATCTTCTTTATCTTTTAGGAGTCATCCGCTTCGATTCCCAAGACAAAACATCTCCCCAATTGCACTTGATAGACAACATTTTAGTCTTTCAATCAGTTTGCTTATTTCTGATTAGACTAAGGACATGTTTAGGTTTATCTACAAATAAAAGTTGTTTTTTCGTATCACGATTCAACCACGTGTTACCGCTTAGTATTAGTTTAAACATTAGACAACCAATGAGCAATAGTTGCTTCTATTTTTCTATGCGTGTAAAAACCTTATGAGGACATTATACAAAGTATTAATGTAATTCATGAATAATTTTATTAACCAATTTATTCAAAAAGTTACAAGTGTACGTTGACGAAAATATTACACTTAGGACACTAGATCCAACGGTAGCATCATTCACAATGGTAAAATTCATAGCCCAAGGAATGACTAAATGATATCCTTTCATCAAAATTACATGATAGATTAAAAGTAAACGTGACAACAGGTATTTTATCTTTGTGATAAACGACTTGGTTACTATTTGATAGTAATTGAATTTTCGTAAAGGAAGATGTAATGGTTACTATGACATAAAATAGGATCATATTGGGAGAACATATTTATCCCAAAGAGATTAAGGATATCCTATGAGGATAACACACTTATGACAAGGTCATTGGACGAGCATTGATCGAGTAGTTTTCGTAATGGTATGTAATTGGGGAGAGCTCAGTCACGATAGTATGGTGGAATAAATTTATGAATAAATGAGTTTATAATTAATAGATGAAGAGTTGGAACTTAATTGTCACACTCGATTTTCATAAAAGTCCCGAATTTAAAGGAGAGTTGGGAGTTAATTGAATAAAATAGTAAGTTGGTGGGCTTTACTGGAAAACTTAGAAATTTTAGTGGCTGATTAGTAATTAGTTGAGATCTAATTTTGGTTCAATTGAGATGGAACCGACTGGTTCCTTAGTGGGAGACAAAATAGTTGTCGATGAATGACTTAATTGGGTTTTTGGTGACCGTACAAATATATATAGGTGACGAACCTTATCCAATAGAGGAAAAATCTTTCCCAGTTTTGTTTATATTTTTTTTTCATCTGCATCGTCTAGACGAACTTTCTGGCGAAATATCTCAATCGGCTGCTATTATTCAACAAATTACGGACTCGATTGCTCTGAAGAAGAGAAAGTTAATAAGAGCCTTGCATGGGGAGATTAATGTGAGACTCGAATCTGGAATGTAGAGAATCCAGTAAGTTGGTAAGCTTCTAAGTCTCTCTGTACTCTTAAATTAGAGGAAAAGAGAAGTAAGGGTTCCTGAAAGCTTCTATATAATAATAGATTCGAGGTTCTAAGGTTTGAACACCTATGGTTTAATCGGTATATCTGGTTGTAATGCTTAGTTTCCTGGACGAATGAGGGATTTGCGTTTGGACAAGCTAAGTTGGTGAAGACGAAGGGTTTAAGGTGAGTTTCTATACTCCACTCGGATGTTTGTTTGTGCTGTTGTGCTCGAATATCTGCTGTGAGTTCTGTTTGAATTCCATGGTTGCGTGTGATCATTGTGAATGAGTATGCTATTTCTGCATAAAGTTGTGAAAATATATGGATGTTTGCAAGTATGTTTTTTGGATGCCAAATGTGGTTCTGCATTAATGTATTAATAAATGATGTATTAAATGTTATATTAATAAATAAGACTTACGTGAAATGTTTGTTTAAAAAATAAGGAGTAAGGAGAGATTACTTTAACCAGTTAGTTGAAGATAGGAAAAATTGGCATAATGGAAGAATGAGCGGATGGATAGGGAATTGAAAGGAGTTTGGTGGCATCGTGGAAGAGATATATACCGATCCTTTGGGGTGACACCGTGATGACAGCTATCTACTGATCTTTTGGGGCGACACCATGACAACGGTTATCTACTACCGTGATGAAGGTTATCTATAGGTCCTTCAAGGTGACACCGTGAAACCGGTATATAGGTCGTACAATGTGACACCTCAAAAGGGGTTTATTGATTCTTCAGAATCAAAAGTTCATGGTTAGCCATGGCATGATCTAGTGGCGAACAGGTACATAGTATCATAAAGTTGGAGTCCGCTAGGACAGTGAATAGGGAAGCCTATCAGGGCATTAAAAGGGAGGTTAGTGTATCACTTGCACGACGAGTAGTTTGACAAGATGATCATGGTGCATCTAGAAACGCGGGTAAGCGTGCTAAATATGGGATCAAAAAAATGTGAAGATAATTGGAACTAGTAAAAGCATTTTAAACGTGCTATATGTGAAAGGAATGAGTATTTTTTTCAAGGTATTCTTAAATAAGTATACGTCATTAAAAGTCTGCCATAGTTGATGTAGAACCTTCATTGGGTAAGTGTTTACGAAATGGTTCATTTGATTTGAAATCCTAAATGGTAATTGATAAAGAGATCGCCAGAAAATTCGTAAGTCCACCAAGGACCACTTTGAAGGGGATGTCCACCCGAAGCTGGCTGATTGATAAAGTTTGGGAGAGATTTACAAAGAAAGAGGATGTCCGTTGGAACTATATAGCACGAGTAAGTCTACTTGGGACTATTTAATGTGGAATTCTGCCAAGGGAAACCCAAGAAAGAATTAGTCCGTCGAGAACTATCTGTTATATGGAATATCTTAGTAGAATAGTCTAAAGTTCAAAAGTTCCTATGAGGCTTTTTTGCAAGTTCAAGTTCATAAGGAAAGGGGTGCTTATTTATCAGTCAAGTCTCAAATTTCAAGGCCGCAAATGAGAGTACTATTAAATGGGTTTTCCCTAAATGCTGGGCTTTTACACAGGCTAAGTCTTAAGAAGATGATTGTTGGGGTAATAGAGTAAGTCCAAATTAAGTTCAAAGTGGAATGAAAGGGGTTAGGAAAGAGTCCACTATGTGGCGAGATATCTGCATGTCCGCTAGTTGTTGAGACAAGTCAACATGGTTGCACATATGGTTATATTGTGGTGAGTCAAATCAGGAAGGTAAAATAGAAGTTTGAGTTGAAGCTAGATAGAATTAAGTCCCAGAAAAGGATTACCGGAAAGAGTACATTTAGGACTAACTTAGTTGAAATGTCCATCAATGAGTTATACAGAGGAAGTATGGGTGCTGACAACATCAGTCAAACCATGAAATCTCCTTAAACACACAGGGATTTTTAATTCTATGCATAAAATCTTACTTTCTCGAAAATTTAAGAGTTTCCCATAAATATTGATGTACATGATTTCACTAAGTTCAATTGAACTTATACATGTACTGTCTTGTATGCAAGATAAATGAATGACTAGAGGTTCATGTGGAGGGACCAAGCTAGACACCACCAAAATCTCACGAAGGGCGCAGTAGCTATTTCATGCATATAGAGGGGCACCCCTAGAGGCTACGCCTCGAGGATTAATTAAGTGTATTTGTAGTAAATTCTCAAGTTATAAACTGTAAATAATTATTCATGCTTAATATGGTAGAATGACAGTAAGAACTAAGTACTTGTACGTTAAAGAATATAATAGGGGTTTGAAATTTGAAATTTTATTACCCATGGAATTAAGGTTGAATAGTAGAAAATGGATGTATAATTTGGTATTGTTTAAGTCTGTAAGTAAATCGGGTTAATTGAGACACTTGATACCCGAACCCGACGATCAAGTCGGGTATAAAGTGTTACATTAATTATAAATCATTTGAGCTTTAATTGCATATGTTCAATCAGTTCCTCTACTAGCTCGTTGAAATTAGAAATGAATTGCATTTAGAATAAAAAAAACATAAATGGATAGAAATGATAAAGTTAAATGAATGAGTGACATTAGAAAATGAATGTGGTTTCTCACTAAGTATGGAAATAACCTGAGAATTAATTTAAGTTTTTTTTGTGATATTATTTAAGTAAATAATTGAAGTTCAAAAATGGAATTAAATTAATTGATCATTGTGAATCTTTTGAACATGGAAATTAAATATATTTTCATTTAAATTCTTTTACAGTAAAGTTGTTATGACCTTAACGAAATTAGAATTGGGTTGATAAAATTATTTAATTGAAAAATTATTTAATTGAAAAATTAATTTAATAAATAATATTTATTTTGGGAAATAGAAAAACATGTATTGGGTTCGATTAAATTATAAAGAGTTGGGTTAAAAGTCTAAGAAGCACATATAATTGGACCTAGTACAATAAAGGCCCGAAGCCCCTCATAATAAGTATGAGGGGCGACAACCCTAGTATAATTAACAAGGGTTAGCTGCCCTTCTCTCTTAGTAGAACTAGGAGACTTGTTTTTCTATCAGATACGTATTATTTGTATTCTACTAGTTCAACCATGATTCTTCTATATCTCTTGATAAATAAATGGTGTCGAAACCATTTTAAAGTTTGATTTAAAAACGGGGATCGACTTTTAAAAACGAAAATGGGAGTCGCCACCAATCCCTTTTTACTTAGGTGTGATTGGATCACCTTAAAAAACATTTTATTTCAAAATACTGATTTTGGTCCACGAAAAAGGAGAAAAATGGGTTCGGGAGTTGGTTACCTATGAGGAAGGATTAGCACGCTCATAATGCCCAAAAATAGGTACCTAATCGATAAAATCATGTCCTAATGTTGAAACTTTGAAAATTTTTAGAAAATGGTTCTTTTATTTGAAGAAAAAAAAAATAGACTTACCTATCTCAAAGAAATAAAACACCATACCCAGTAAGTTAGGATATAGCATCTCATGACTTCGAAACTAGGCACGTCTTTATTTTAGAAAACTCTTACCTCAAGACACAAAATGTCATATCCAGTAAGTTAGGACACAATGTTTTGAATTCCCAAGAATAGATTTTTTTTTATTTGAAAACTGTAAGTTTCGGCTTTAGAAGAGAAGGGATATCTAATACATTATGTTCCACGAGAAAAATCGAAACCTAGTAAGTTAGGACACAATTCTTCTCGAAGTCCCCAAATATTATATATCACCATTTTTTTTTTTAAAACTATTTGAATAAAATGCGTCAAAAAGAGAGAGGTGTTTTAATAAAACAATGGTTTGAGTAAGATATTATGACATACGTACTTAATAGCAATTCTACATAACTACAAATTATACTAACAATAAATAATAAAAGAATAACATAACATGCATAAATAAAACATTATGTAATAACATGAATAAATAAAACACTATGTTAAGCAATAATAAACAATTAAAAGAACATAAATAAATAGCAATCAATAAGACTTTCACGAAATAATAAAATCAAATGAAAAAAAACAATATATTTAAACATTGAAGAGTATGACGTTTTTTTTATGATTTAATATATATATATATATAAATATTAAAAGTAAAAAAAACGTACTTATAATAAATGTATATAATTTAATAATTTAATACATATAAATATTTACATATAATAAAAATAATTAGTAACATATATGATATTTTTATATAGAAACATATATATATATAATGTACTAATCATAAAATTATATGTGTAATAAACAATATAAACAAAATATGTTATAATATAAGTAGATTTTATACAAAATAAAATTTAAAAATAATATGTGATATGATATAAAAAATATAATAGAATAAATAATATACGAATTATAAAATAATATATAAATTATGTTAAACCAAGTAAATAATATATAATAATAATTAAATATATAAGGATAATACATGTAAAAAAGTATATATGAATTTTATACTATTAACAAAATTAATATATAAATAATAAGAATAATAATTAAATATAGTATTAGAATAATTTAAAAAAAAATAAAAAGGTTTTAAAACGAATAAGGATTAAATAGCAATAACATAAGTAAAAATGGATTAAATCAAAACGCGCGTCGTATTGTAGGAGCTCATTAGGCAATTATGCCTTCTTTCCAAAACAACGTCGTTCTGATTTTAACCCTTAAAGCAATTCGAGGGACTAAATTGGAACAAAAACAAACTTTAGGGCTAATTTAATAAAAAATAAAAATTCAATTTGGACTAAATTAAAAATATTAAAATTGCGAAAGGACCGAAAAGGTAATTAGCCCCTTTAGCAAAAACATCCGGATCCTCCCCGAGTTTTCGGTTCAACGCGCGGATCCTTACCCTGAATGACGTCGTTTTGCGTTTATTAGCTTAAGCGAAAACGACGCCGTTTTATCATGACTATATAAGTTACAAAGTTGATAAAAAAAATCATTTTTACATATCAGAAAGAAAAAAAGTTGAGTTTTTGAAAATTTTCTCTGTCCTTTGGCCTTCGGCCAGTACTCCGATGAGAGGGGTCGTCGCACGCGCCTCTGTACATACTACCGTGTATGGCGGTCGACGGCCAGCGACTTCGCCAGTCAAAAAGGTAAAAAAAAAAACCTTTCTTTTATTATATCCTTCATATATTTGCTATTTGCAGGAATCAAAAAATAAAAATAGAAATAACGCGAATAAAAATCGAAAAATCACTTCTGTTGCTTTTTTTTTCTTGTTTTATTTCAGTATATTTTGTATCTTGTGTCTCTGTCCTTTCGTTTATAGGTTTATGGGTTTTCATAACCCGAAAAATAGATTTTAAAAAAGGAAATACAGATATTTTGCCATATTCTTGTTCTTTTCTTTCCTTTCTTATGCAGGTGGGCAGCGAGGATCTCGCGACGGAGGTTGTCCGTGGGTTGATGTCGGAGTGGCTCACGCAGACTGCGGCGTGATAGGTGTCGAGACCGAAAGGATGTTGGGGCATTGCGACGCCTAGGGTTTTCCAAAAACCCTAGGTTTCTGATTTCGCCTAAGCATTGGGCCATTTTGGGCTGTTTAAGTCTGGGTCTGGTGGGTTAGTCTTTAGGTTTGGGCCTGAGTCATTTGTTTTGGGCTAAGGGTGTAAATGGGCTAATAGGGTTTTGTTGGGTAGTCTGTTTAGAATCGAGTTAAAGTGTAACGGGCCAAGGGTTTAGTTGATTTGGGTAATCTGTTGTTGGGTAGTGGGTCAATATTTGGGCTTGTTTGTAATAGGATTTTGGGCTTATTTGGTTTTGTTAAATGGACTGTATATGGACATTTTATTATTTTTTATTTTTTTGGTTTTATTCTATTTTACACGAGCCCGGGCACAAATGGGTCACTACAACTGCCCCTCTTTACTCATTGTCGTCTAACGAGAATAGAGCAAAGACTATAAAAGGACCCATTTTGCTCGGTCTTGTCAGATGGTTGCCAACCCAACTGCAACTTCAGGGAGATTGGAATGTAGATTTGATGGCTTCAATTTGCTTCACTGCAACTTCAGGAAGACAAGGCTGAAAGTGTGTTTGATCTGCTTCCTGCAACTTCAGGAAGACAAGGCTGAAAGTGTCTTTGATCTGCTTCCTGCAACTTCAAGAAGATGAGATCTTCTGTTTTCAGTCTACTCCGCTGCAACTTCAGGGAGACAAGGCTGAAAGTGTCTTTGATCTGCTTCCCGCAACTTCAGGAAGATGAGATCTTCTATCTTCAGTCTACTCCGCTCCAACTTCAGGGAGATAAAGCTAAAAGTGCCTTTGATCTGCTTCCTACAACTTCAGGAAGATAAGATCTTCTGTCTTCAGTCTACTCCACTGCAACCTCAAGGAGATAAGGCTGAAAGTGCTTTTGATCTGTTTCCTGCAACTTCAGGAAGATAAGATCTTCTGTCTTCAGTCTACTCCACTGCAACTTCAGGGAGATCAGGCTGAAAGTGTTTTTGATCTGCTTCCTGCAACTTCAGGAAGATAAGATCTTCTATCTTCAGTCTACTCCACTGTAACTTTATGGAGATAAGGCTGAAAAGTGCTTTTGATCTGCTTCCTGCAACTTCAGGAAGATAAGATCTTCTGTCTTCAGTCTACTCTACTGCAACTTCAGGGAGATAAGACTGAAAGTGCTTTTGATCTGCTTCCTGCAACTTTAGGAAGATAAGATCTTCTGTCTTCAGTCTACTCCACTGCAACTTCAGGGAGATAAGACTGAAAGTGCCTTCGTTCTGCTTCCTACAATTTCAGGAAGATGAGATCTACAAATTCACCGATATTGCTACACCTTCCACTGAAGGACATGTCCTGTAGACCCGGTTCCATATATTTATGTCACATGACTAAGATACTATGATCAGAATGAATCAAATGCTTCTAGCTACATGTGTTATGAGTGACATGAATGTAGCATGTCATGAAAATGATTCCTTTTAAAGTATTAGGATGCAATGATTGGAATGAATCAAATGCTCCTAATGAGATTTGCTATGATGCAAAAATGTTATGAGTATGATTCCTACTCTAGGTGTTATCACTCATTTATTCTTCATTTTTGTTCATCAATCATGTTCTGCTCAACAAGCTTGCCCCAATATAATTTCTGAGTCAACTCCGCTTAAATCTTGAAAACACAAGGCTTGTACCATCCTACCATAATGGGAATTGAAACTTTTTCAACCTGACCCATCTGTAATTTTCAGGGTATAAGGTTTATTTCAAATTCAACCTATTCCACCACAATTCAGGCTTTCTTAGTTCATCACACCGCCCCTGAATATTATGACCTGATGACATCACTTACTTCCATCACATCAACTCATTTACTTTGTCCAATTATCAATTGGACAAAGAATTCAGAGAAATATTCTCTATCCAGACTCTTCTTTCTCAAATATTTCTATGCACATGGAAATTCTAAACAATTGTCCTGTTTTAGTTCCTTGTCTTATCTAGAAATTTCCAAAGTAATATGTAGAACTTCTTTTTGTGAAATTATTAGTTCGTCAATCATTATTTCAATGCAACACATTTATGAGTAATGGGTAACCAATAAATTGATCTCAAAAAGAGTTAAATGAATTAACTGAGAACATATCTTTGAGAACAAAGAAAATTAACTGAGAACATATCTTTGAGAAGAAAAAGAATCCAAAGATAGTAAAATGAATAGGACAAAGATCAGATGCCCTAGATATCGCAGATTAAGCTTCTATATACAAACTTCATGAAGACTGCCTTGAGCTCAACATGTGTTTAGAAGACCAAAGTACTTTGTTGATGCCCCGATATGCAACATTCTTCATTTCATTGTTGATTCAAGTGTAGCAAGATGACTGCGTGCCGTTCAGAATTTGAGCCGCCCTTTTCGGGTTTTCAACTCAAAACCTCTTTGGTCTCAAGGCACCCTTTGCGGGTTTTCTCCTTAGCCTCTCTATTTTTTTTTAGAAACTTAAAGCGCCCTTTGCGGGTTTTCACTTTGGCCTCTTCTCCTTTTCAAGCAAAATATTTTTTGACTGAGTCAGAGTTCACAGGGTTGGGTAAACTTTTCTCATCTATTTTGGTCAAGATCAGTGCTCCTCCAGAGAAAGCCTTCTTCACCACATATGGTCCTTCCCAATTCGGCATCCATTTTCCTTTAAAATCTGTTTGTATGGGAAGAATCTTTTTCAGTACAAGGTCCCCTTCATGAAACTCCCTTGGACAGACTTTTTTATCGTAGGCTCACGTCATTTGTTTTTGGTACATCTGACCGTGACGAATAGCCCTTAGCCTCTTTTCTTCAATTAAATTCAACCGATCATACCGAGCCTGGATCCATTTAGCTTCATCCAGCTTTATTTCTGACAAAACTCGAAGAGAAGGAATTTCCACTTCAATGGGTAGAACAGCCTCCATTCCTTAGACTAATGAGAAGGGCGTTGCCCCAATAGAAGTTCTGACAGATGTTCGATAAGCATAGAGTCCAAATGGTAGTTTCTTATGTTAATCCTTATAAGTCTCAATCATCTTCCCTACTATCTTCTTGATATTTTTGTTGGCCGCTTCCATTGCCCCATTCATTTTTGGATGATACGGAGACGAGTTATAGTGCTTGATCCCAAATTGACTACAAATTTCTGCTATTGTGTTGTTGTTCAAATTCAGTGCGTTATCTGATAGGATCCTCTCGGGCATTCCATATCGACAAATGATCTTCTTTTTTAAGAAACGACTAACTGCTGACTTAGTGACGCTAGCATATGAAGCAGCCTCTACCCATTTCGTGAAGTAGTCAATTACCACGAAGATGAGTCGATTTCCGTTTGAAGCTTTTGGTGAGATTGGTCCAATAACATCCATGCCCCACATGGAAAATGGCCATAGGGAAGTCATAACGTGCAAAGGTGACGGAGGCACATGAATTTTATCTCCGTAAATCTAGCATTTATGACATCTCTTAGCATAGTTGATACAATCACCTTCTATGGTGGACCAATAATATCCAAATTTCATTATCGTGTGTTCCACAAACACCCTCATGAGCCTCTTCTAGGATTTTCCTAGCTTCAACTCTATCGACGCATCTCAATAATACTTGATCTTTTCTCTTTTTGTACAAGATATCCCTGTCTAAAACATAGTCAGAGGCCAATCTTCTTAAAGTCCTTTTCTCATTCTCAGTGGCGTGCTCCAGGTATTCACGATTTTTTACGTATCATAATACAGCTTGATACCATGGGTGATCATCTTTTCCTCCTTTTCCACATTATAACAATGAGCTGGAACTTCAAAGATACTCATCTGAATAGGTCTCATATCCTCTAGTCTGTTTTGTTTGATCATAGAAGCCAGGGTCGCCAAAGCATCTGCCATCTATTTTTCATCGCGTGGGAGATAATTGAAAGTAATGCCATCAAACTCCTCAATCAATCCCAGAACTATCTTTCGGTAATCAATTAGTTTGGGATCTCTTGTCTCCCACTCTCCTTTAAGCTGGTAGGTTACCAGGGTAGAGTCCCCATATACTTCTAGCACTCTGATCTTACACTCTAAGGCTGCTCGAATTCCCATGATGCAGGCTTCATATTCCGCCATGTTATTTGTGCAATCAAAATCCAATTTGCATGTGAATGGATAATAATCACCACTAGGGGATACCAAGATTGCCCCAATTCCATTTCCCACAGCATTTGATGTTCCATCAAAGTTTAGCTTCCACGGTCAATCTTCAGTATTTGCCACATACATCAGCTCCTCATTTGGGAAATCAAAGCTCAAAGGTTCATAATCCTCCAAAGCTCTGCTAGCCAAAAATTCTGCTACTACGCTCCCTTTTATAGCCTTTTGGTTCACATAGACTATATCAAATTCAGACAGTAAAATCTGCCACCTAGCCATCCTCCCATTCAAAGCAGTGGACTCCATCATATATTTTAATGGATCAAGCTTCGAAATTAACCAGGTAGTATGATATAGCATGTACTGCCTCAACCTCCTAATTGTCCAAATCAAGGTGCAACACAATTTCTCAATCGACAAATATCTTATTTCACAATCAGTGAACTTTTTACTAAGATAGTATAACGCCTTTTCATTTCTTCCTGACTCATCGTGTTGTCCAAGCACACATCCCATGGAGTTATTGAACACTGATAAGTATAGTATCAGCGGTCTATCTAGATTAGGCGGAGATAGTACTGGCGCATTTGACAAATATTATTTGACTTTGTCAAAAGCTCTCTGGCATTCATCGTCCCATACACCTTGATTGTGTTTCTTAAGAAGACGAAATATATGATCACATTTCTCAGTTAATTGTGAAATAAACCGAGCAATGTAATTTAATCTTCCAAGAAAACCTCGAACTTCCTTTTGAGTGCATGGTGGAGGCAATTCTTGTATTGCTCTGACCTTGTTTGAGTCAACTTCGATTCCTCTTTCGCTGACTACAAAACCCAGTAATTTCCCTGACCGAGCTTCGAAGGTACACTTTGCCGGGTTGAGCTTCAATTGAAACTTTCTTAATCTTGAAAACAACTTCTTCAAAATTTCAATGTGTTCTTTTTCAGTTCGAGATTTGGAAATCATGTCATCAACATATACTTCAATCTCTTTATGCATCATGTCATGGAATAAAGCTACCATGGCCCTTTGATATGTTGCCCCAGCATTCTTTAGTCCGAACGGCATTACCTTATAACAAAAGGTACCCCACAATGTTATGAAGGTAGTTTTCTCCATATCCCCAGGATGCATCTTGATCTGATTATATCCCGAAAAACCATCCATGAATGAAAACAAAGAGTATCCTGCCGTATTATCCACTAACGTGTCAATATGCGGCAAGGGGAAATTACCCTTTGGGCTGGCTTTATTTAAGTCTCTATAGTCTACGCACATCCGAACCTTTCCATCTTTCTTAGGGACAGGAACAATGTTGGCAACCCATTCTGAGTACTTGACCACCTATAGAAATCCAACATTAAACTGTTTCTTGACTTCCTCCTTTATTTTCAACACTACGTCAGGCCTCATTCTTCGTAGCTTTTGCTGAACTGGCTTGCACTCTTCTCTTATGGGAAGGCAATGCATCATAATATCAGTGCTTAGTCCGAGCATATCTTGGTATGACCATGCAAAGACGTCTTTGAATTTCTGTAAAATTCAACCAAGTCTCGCTTCATCTCTTCAGTTATGTGTGTTCCAATTTTTACAACCTTCCCTTCCTCTAAGGCTATGTTCTCTACCTCTTCTTCATGTGGTAAAATTTGTTTCTCCTCTTGCTTTACCATTCTTAACAGACCTGGAGATAAATCACAATTTTGGTCACCTTCTAAATCCTGAGATTCCTCTAAACACATGTCCTACTCAAAATGGACCTCTGGATCTGTATTATCGTTGCTCACATCATGGATATCTAGGGATCTGTGATGGGTACCAAAGAATGTACAAAGAACAAATGAATTCGAGGACAACTATTCACATGATATGAATGAGAAATACAAAATTTGGAATTAAATTAGAAAGTCAAAAGAATGAAAGAATATTTTCTCAAGTTAATTATCAAAAATGTATTTTATTGAAACAATAATTTCTGAACATGAGCCTATTTCACAAAAGAAATCTTATTGCTCCTAGGCTAAAAAAAACAACAAGAGCGTTCTGAATATTACTCTATGTAATTCTAAAAACTACAGGAAGTTCCTCTGCAGTCTAATTGTTCAAAACGCTTCCATATTTATAAGGGCGAATACCCAACAGGTTTCTTTGCTCAATTTCTTCCCCGTGTATGGCATTGATGTGAGGACTTTCCAATAACCCTCTCTTAGGGTGAATTATCCTCCGGATACAAAGGTTTGGGATATGTGGAGGAATGTCATCGATTCCCACTGGACTTCTTCCCCATTCAACCGTGCTCTCCTTCTTTCTTGCTTTTTCTTGATTTCCTTCTTCTTTTGTTTGGCATCGGGCCTAAAACCCAAGCCAAAACGGTCTCTCTTCTCTTTCAGCATCGGTACTTGAACTTCCCCTTGGAGATTTCTGTCCAGTCCTTTTCCTGGTAGGGCTCCCTTCCCCACCATCATTTGTAAGCCCATCTTCGTAGTCTTGGATATCTTGGGCATCGGAACTTAATTTCCTTCTAATATAAATATGGCATTCACGAACTTTAGGGATCGAAAGAAACACTCAGTGGCCTCCTCATTTGCCTCTAAGTATGGCGCATCATTGGTAACGGTTGCTATGAAGTCTTCTTCTGTATTTATGGTTACCAACTGACCCTCTGTTAATAGTTTCAACTTTTGATGTAACGATGAAGGCACTGCCTCTGTCAAATGAATCCAGGGCCTTTCCAGCAAGCAATTGTACGAGGGTTTGATATCCATCACCAAAAAATCTACTTCATACGTGTTTGGCCCTATCTGCAATGGTATATCAATTCTTCCCATTACTCTTCTCTCGGTGCCATCAAATGCTCTCACTATGTTCTGGCATGTCTTCATATAAAAACTATCTATCCATAACCTCTTCAACGTTGACAACGGTAAGACATTCAAGGCTGATCCATTGTCGATTACCACACTTGGCAAAGTGTATCCCCTGCAACGAGTGGTAATGTGCAGAGCTTTGGTCGATCCCATACCCCCATGTGGAATTTCATCATCACTGAAGGAAATAAAGTTATCAGCACTTATGTTACTAACTAATCGGTCAAGTTTATTGACGAATATATCTTTAGTAACATAAGTCTCGTTTAGTACTTTCATCAAAGCCTCACGATGTACTTCCGAACTTAAAAGCAAGGCTAGTACTGATATGCGAGCCGATTATTTGTGCAGCTGCTCTACCATGTTGTATTCATTGTGCTTTAAGAATTTTAAAAATTATTTAGCCTCTTCTTCCTTCACAGGTTCATTGATAAAGGCACTAGGTGTTTTCTCTGGGTCAGCTGCTACAGTCTTTGATCTTACTGGTTCTGTTCTAACGTTTACTGAGTCATAGCGCCTCCCACTTCGTGTGCAGAATCTCTCACTTTGGACCTCCTTGGAGGAGCTAGCTGAATTTTCTACTCCTTCGTCGTCACGCTACAATCGTAATTCCATGGTACCATCTTGTTATCCTTGTAAGGAAAGGACACAGGTTTTTGGATTACAACTTTAGGCGCGATTTGTGCTCCGCCTTCTGTGTTTCTAGGTCGGGAAATAATGATCCTCGGATAATTAACTTTTTGATTTATCAACTCTCATTCAATGGCATGTATGTTTCCTTCCTCTGAGCTTTCTTTTTAAAATTCCAGTTCCTTATTGTCCATAAGGCTCTGTACCAATATTATGAACTCAACACATTCCTGGATCTCATGTCCTTCAGCTTTGTGGAACTCGCAGTAGTTTCTTAGTCTTTCACCTCCTTCCTCAAAACTTGATTCTATCAGTCCCCTTCTTACCATTTCTTTCCATACTGTTCTCAACGGAGTTTTCACCTCTAAGATATCCCCCTTGGTCTTTCTCACGACATCCTCTCCAATCGCGTTTATCCCCTTATCTCCATGATTGGGTAATGGGTTATCTGCACTGGGTGTATCATCAAACTTGACAATCCTCGTCTTGATGATCTTCTCAACTACCTTTTTGAAGGCAGTGCAGTTTTCTATCGAATTCCCCGCTATTCCCGCATGGTAATCACATTGGGCGTTCGAGTCATACTATTTAGGATATGGGGGTTGTAACGGTTGTAGATAATATGGGGACATTACGTGCGCATTGAATAAAATTTGATATAGCTCCTTATACGACATAGGGATTGGCGTAAATTGGAGATTTTCAGAACTTTGCCTTGGGCCTGATTCTTGCCTTGTCGACCCTTGTTGCCCAGTAGTAACTACTTTCGGCTGGCTCACAGTAATTGCCTTTGAGTACCCTTTATTATAAGTACTCATATTGTTCACATCATTGTCCTTTTTCCCAGGAGAAGGTCTCCTAATGGTTTCTCTCACTTCAATCTTGCCACCCCTTATGGCATTTTCTATCATTTCCCCTGCCATCACTATATCTGCGAAGCTCTTAGTGGCGCTTCCTATTATATGGGTGATAAATGGTGCCTTCAAAGTGTTGATAAACAGCATGGTGTATTCCTTCTCCAGGAGAGGTGGTTGAACTTGCATGGCAACTTCCCTCCATCTTTGTGCGTATTGCCTGAAGCTTTTATTCGATTTATTTTTCATGTTTTGCAACATGATTCTATCAGGCGTCATGTCTGTGACATGATTATATTGTTTCATAAAGGCTTGAGCTAAGTCTCTCCATAAACTAATTGTACCACCTAGACGCTGCTCTTATCAAACTGTCTTGAAAACAATGAATCAAGAGTTGATCGTTGTTAACATAGCCAGTCATCCGTCTACAGAACATAGTGATGTGGGCCTCAGGGCAACTAGTCCCATTGTACTTCTCAAATTCTGGCATCTTGAATTTATGAGGCAGTACTAAATCCAGAACCAAAATAAAGTCTTTTGCATCAATGCCATAGTGATGGTCGGCATTTTCCAAAGCCTTGAACTTTTCCTCCAACCATCTACAGTGATATTCCAACTGCCTTGAAGATTCAGTTCTTGTTCCATTTCTCTCTGCTATGTCCAAATCAGGGATAACGGGATTAGTAGGGTTATCTCCTGGGTTAGATCCTGTGCCTACTTGGAAGTTCATGGGCGGTCTATTATCAGTTTGCCCTTGTTGAGGTCTAATCGTGACAAATGGCCTTTGGGGATACTCCTCAGGTTGTACATGTGGTGGGGTGAAACCCCGAGGAAAGTCCTCATTGTCATCAGTATTAACTATGGGACCCATTCCCTTGTCCATTACCCCACTCAGTATTTGGGTCATTTGAGCCATCATGTTCCTCTGATTTTCCAGCATTTGGTCCCTCATCTCTTGTTGGAGTTTTGCCATTTTCTCTTGCATCTGGTCTTGTACATCTCTTTGAAATTGTTCCAGTCTTTGATCCATTTTCTTTGATTTGGCACGTGTACTGCAAGGGTGGTCAATTTCTAGATTTTCCTTCTCTTTCTTTCTCTCTTTCTCTCTCTGTTATAATTTTAACCAATTAGACTCTCTCTATGGACTTAAATGCATATGATATAATGTAATGCAAATGCATGAATGCAAAGAGGCATTGATTCTGATTCAAGTTCATTTTAGAAAACTTTATTAGAAAAAAAAATCCTTTACATAAAACGAACTACAAATATGCTTTCGCCCTAAGTCCTAAAGTTTTGATTTTCCCAAGCAGTGAAGATAGCTCTTGACTACGATCGGACTATAGCTCATACTTCATGCTCAACATATCAACCTGTGACGCCAAAGTCTGTAGATGATCAGCTACCTCTTGAATCTGAACTATTGCTTCACCCATGAGGTAATCCCGACTTCTGACTTGGTCATGGGAATGGTGAAGCTCGATCCGAAGTTCACAACTGTGCAATGCTGCTTCTAACTCTTCAATCTTACCCTTCATTTCCTCGATCTTGTTCAGACTTGATTTTAGCTCGATTTCAAAATTACGACTTCGATAGTGATGAAGAGACTGCCCAAGTTCAACCACTCTAGCTTTTAATTCTCCTTTTTCATTTCGAATTTCTGCCAAACTCTTCTCTAAGGCCTCGTTTCGGGCTTACATTTCTCGAAACTTTCTCTCCCAATAGTCAGATTTGGCCTTTTCCTCCTGGACCTCTTGTTGCCATTGTTCCGAGGTCTTCCCCAATCCAGCGTTCTTCATCGTCAGACGCATTTTCTTATACTCTGTCTTCAAACTGTCTCGATCTTCTTCTATCTTCCTCTTGTCTTTTTTTAATTTCTCAGTCTCTGATTTCTGAACATCCACATCTAGCCTCAAGTACATCTTTTCTTCTTCTAGCTTCTCTATCTTCTTTCCGAGCTCTGAACTTTTCTTTTCGAAATCTTACTTCACAATTTCTAACTCTGATAGGACCACTTGTAAGCATTCATCTCTTGATCGGGTGCCTTCTGGATTCAGCTCGGGATGTTATCATTAACCCTTATAATCATCTATCCAATGTATTCTGGGGTCATCATTGGGCCGCGGATAACCTCTTCATCCTACAAATCTGATTCCAAGCCTCAGAAATATCCTTAATCCTCTTCTTATAATTTTCCTTTCTGTAGGAGAACTCACACTGAGCTAGCCCATATGTCGTTGGTACGAACTGTCTCGACCTATATTGCCTCAGTACGAGCAAAGGGCCATATCCAACGGCTCCCCAAATTCCAAGTAAAGGAACCCAGTTAAAACTCTCACATCGATAAAGGATTTCGTCGGGAATCATTCAAGGAGCCCTCCACTCGATGTCTTCTTCTTAAAGGTTTTGAAGGAGTGCCATCCAGCTTTCCTCGGACACGTTTTCTTTCCTCGGTGTAGCTACTATCTCTTTTAATGGAGAGTAACTCTCAGAAAAAATCCGATAAGACACTTTCTCCACCTTCCAGAAATGACTGTGGAACCAAGCCAATAATAGCTGCACGCACCCAATGAACCTGCCTTCACCTGTTCTCCGACATGCATTCAAAGATCTAAATGTCTCGGCTAAGATCGCAGGTACACGCGTGACTCCTCTTCCAAGTCGATCGAATAAATCGCTAACTGCTTCATCTACATGTCTTAGAGCTTTAGGGAAGATTACTAAACTGTAAATACACAAGGCCAAGACGTCAACCTTCTTCTTTACATCTAGATGTGTTAGGACCAAATCCCTCAAATTCTCCCAAGGAATGCATTTACCTTCACCTTTCTCTTGAATTTTGGCTGCAACCTACTGTTCACTCATCCCCGTGATATTCATTAACTTCTTCACAAAAGTTGGAACATTAGCAGCCCTATAATAAACTCTATCGACTTGGGTCCTTGAACAACGAAGCAAGGTCGTATATTCCTCCACTGTGGGCACTAAATCTACTTTCCCGAAAGTGAAACAACTATAAGTAGAATTCCAAAATTGAGTTATAGCGCGGAATAGATACTTATCTACTTTGACGTAGAGCAAGTAAGGTAGATCACCATAATTATGATAGAACAACTGCTTTGCTTCATCGTCCCACTGGGTCCATATTCCCTTCAACTCTTGAAGCTCATTTTGTGTGACACTGATGCGAGCGAAATCCCGTAGTTCTGACACATACCCCTCATTCGGCCAAGCATCAAATAACTTTGGATCTCTGCCTCCGGCATTTAACATAATAAAAGATGTCGAAACGACAGAAACACTTACCACACACTAGCAGAACCGATTGGAAGTGATGGCAAATCAACGACAGGGATCTACTGCAAACAAGAGTCCAACAAGAAGGTTTGAGTGCCAGAGATTTCAGCTTTTCTTACCATAGCAATCGAAATCGAGAAAGGAATAGAGATGTGAGAATGCTAAGGAGATTCGGCCATGAGAACAGAAGAGAAAGAAAGAGAAAAAAAAAGAGAAAGAAGAAATCAATGAGATCTTACTTGATTATGGGTTGAGATTTCGGCTTTGAGGACCAAAGAAGGGAAAAAGATTCTGACTATGAAGAAAAGAGAGTGTGGTTTCGGCTTCTGTGAAGGGAAAAGAACAACCCCACTTCAATGAAGAAAACACGGCTAGAGAGAGTTCAAGAAAGCAAATCGAAACAACAGTGAGAAGGGAGCAAGATGTGATATATTCGGCTTTTAAGAGTGAGAGAAAAAGATGAACCAAGAGTGACCCTATTGATCTTCTGAGTTTCGGCTAAGGATCCAAAAGAAGAGAAGGAAAAGAAGTCGAAAGTGTGGGAGGAGGGATGATTTCGGCTTTGAAATAAAAATGGAGAAAAAGTGGAGGAAGAATTCGGCTTTGGTTTTTGAGAGAAAAGAAAAGAAGCAACAAATGCAAAATGTGAAATAGGGGAGTGGTTCAATTCGGCACCAAAGAAAATAAAAGAGTAAGGCCCTAAGTGCTTTCTAACTAGCCGAATGCCACACCCCACTAAGGCCTATACCACATTCGGCCACCTCCCTAACTAGCACCCAAAACTGAATGCTCCACCACACTTTAGCCACTACAAAATTCGGATAACACACACTCCAACTCAATCCCTTCTTTTTCTCCTTGCTTCCCTCTCATCCATTCATTCAAACAAATTTGAATAATTCAAACTCCTAAATCTTCTCTCTTCCACACATTCAAATCCTGTTGACTCCTTCAACACTCATCCACCAGAGTCCATCCTGAGTACAACTCCTCCTGGTCTTGGCGTCAAAAAAAACAGGCAGGAAGGGGATTCTTGCAGCTTGAACCAAGGCTCTATCCACTCACCTGAGGCGTCACTCCCTTGTGCCTTAAATGGCGCCTCCTTGCCACTTTACCAAGGCACTTCTTGTGTCAAAACTCACCACCAAACACCCTTAACACCTGACCCATTCAGCTCCCCCTTCCAGGTGCCGAAAAAGAAAAATTTTGCTAAAGCTCAGGCCTACCCCTAGCTCATGTCTAGACCCCCAAAACACCCTAAACTAGCATAACAACCATACTATACACATGCACACATATAAAAATGCAAAGGTCCCTATTTAAGAATGTTACAGTTCTACCCCCTTAAAAATAATTTCGGCCTCGAAATTACCTGGTCAAAAGAGTTGAAGTATTGTTGCCGCATCACATCCTCTGGTTCCCACGTGGCCTCTTCCATTCCATGATTCCGCCATAACACCTTCACCAAAGGAACTGATTTTCTACGTAAGGCTTTGACATCCCGATCCAGAATCTGCACTGGTTCCTCCTCAAAAGACAAATCCGGGCTCACTTCAATCTCCTCCACTGACACAACATGAGACGGATCTGAACGATAACGTCTAAGCATGGACACATGAAAACGTTATGGATCTGACACAATTCTGATGGTAACTCGAGCTGATAAGCTACTGGTCCCACACGCTTCAACACCTTATAAAGCCCGATAAACCTAGGGCTCAGCTTGCCCTTCCGACCAAATCTCAGCACCTTCTTCCAAGGTGACACCTTCCGGAAAACCTTGTCACCCACTGCAAACTCTAATATCCCTTCGCTTGAGATCGGCATAGGATTTCTACCTATCTGAAACTTCCTTCAGACGAGCTCGAATCAGCTTAACCTTATCCTCTGTTTTAGCAACCAACTCTGGACCCAACAATTGACGCTCACCCAACTCTGTCCAACACGTAGGGGTACGAAACTTCTGTCCATATAACGCTTCATACGGTGCCATCTGAATACTTGCCTGGTAGCTACTGTTATACGCGAACTCTACCAACGGTAGAAATTCTTCCCAACTACCTCTGAAATCCAGAACACAACCCCTTAACATATCCTCTAAAATCAAATTACCTCTCGACTACCCATCCGATCATGGATGAAATGTCAGATCGAAATCCAACCTTGTACCCAATGCCTGATGCAACGCTTTCCAGAACCTTGTCGTGAACTTAGGATCATTATCTGAGATAATCGACACTGGCACTCCATGTGGTCTCACGATTTTTGCCACATACAACTTAGCCAACCTTTAAAGTGAGTAATCAACCCGAACCGATATAAAATGAGCAGACTTTGTCAGACGATCAACAATCACCCAGACCGAATCCTTCTTGCTAGGCGTAAGGGGTAGCCCACTGACAAAATCCATTGTGATCCTTTCCCATTTCCACTGCGGAATCTTTACCGATCGCAATGCAGGACGAGGGTAATCGATGTTCACTTTGACTTGGCGGCACGCGGATACTTACTTACAAATTCTGTTACCTCTCGCTTCAGACTTGGCCAGCAAAACTGTTCCCGCAAATCTCGGTACATCTTACTACCTCCAGGATGCATAGCGTATGGGTTGCTATGGGCTTCCTGAAGAATTTCCTGCCTTAACTCTACATCCTTTGGCATGCAAACTGTCTCCTGGAAACACAACACTCCATTGCTGCTCAAGCTATATCCCTCCAATCCACTATTCTGCACTTGTAACCACCGAACACTTAAGGCTTCATCCACTAGCTGTTTCTCTTTAACCTGTTTTACCCACGTCGACTTCACTTGCAATTCCGCTAACAGACTTCCGTCATCATACAGACTAAGGTGGGCAAACATTACTCTTAAGTCTGCTACCACCTTGCGGCTCAACGTGTCAGCCACTACGTTAGCTTACCCGGATGGTATTCAATCGAGCATTCATAGTCCTTCAACAACTCGATCCACCTTCGCTGTCTCAAATTCAATTCCTTTTGAGTTAAGAGGTACTTTAACCTCTTGTGATCCGTGTAGACTATCGACTTCTCCCTATACAAGTAATGCTTCCAAATTTTCAGAGCGAAAACCACTACAGCCAACTCCAGATCATGCGTCGGGTATTCACTTCGTGAGGTCTCAACTGCCGAGACACATACGCCACTATTTTCCCCTCTTGCATCAGCACATACCCCAATCTAGTATGAGATGCATCACAATAAGCCGTGAACTCCTTCCCTGCTTCAGGCTGAACCAACACTGGAGCTTCTCAGAATCCTCTTTAACTTGTCAAAACTTTCCTGTTGCTTGTCTGACCACACAAACGGAACCCCTTTCCTTAAAAACTTGGTTAACAGCACTGCAATCAAAGAAAACCCTTCCATAAACCTTCTGTAATACCCTGCTAAACCCAAAAAACTCCGAATCTCCGCCACAGACTTAAGTGGTTTCCAGTCCAATACCGCCAATCTTCCGAGGGTCCACTCTAATCCCCTCAGTTGACACCACATGACCCAAGAAGGTTACTTCTTTTAGCCAGAACTCGCACTTACTAAAATTTACGAATAACTGCTTCTCCCTCAGAATCTGCAGAACCACACGCAGATGTGCCTCATGCTCCTCTTCAGATTTCGAGTACACCAAAATGTCGTCTATAAACACTACAATGAACCGGTCCAAGTACGGCTGAAAAACCCGATTCATCATGTCCATGAACACTGCTGGCGCGTTGGTCAATCCAAACGGCATTACCAAAAACTCGTAGTGCCCATAACGAGTACGGAACGCCGTCTTATGAATATCCACTTCCTTGACCTTAAGTTGATTATACCCTGACCTCAGATCTATCTTAGAGAAGACTGATGCTCCTTTAAGGTAGTCAAACAGGTCGTTTATCCTCGGCAACGGGTACTTATTTTTTATCGTCAACTTATTCAGCTGATGGTAATCTATACACATCCGTATCATTCCGTCCTTCTTTTTAACAAAAAGCACGGGCGCTCCCCAAGGCGATACACTCGGCTGGATAAAACCCCGATCCAGCAACTCCTGAATCTGCGCTTTCAACTCCACTAACTCCTTTGGCGCCATTCTATATGGGGCAATAGACACTGGCGCGGTTCTTGGTAGCAGGTTTATACCAAACTCAACCTCGCGATCTGGAAGGAAACCCGGTAGCTCTTCTGGGAACACATCAGTAAATTCTTTCACCGTTTGAACATTCCCTGCAGTTGAATCCTTGACCCCTAAAGCACACACATGAACCATGAATGCATCACATCCTTTCCTCACCAATTTCTCGGCCTTCAAAGCAAACACCACATTAGCTAAGTAGTTCCTCCTCTCACCAATCATCACCATCTCCTCACCCTCAACCGTTCTCAACACCATGCACTTAGCTGCACAGTTCAGATTCACCTGATACCTCACCAACCAGTCCATACCTAAGATCAAATCGAACTTCTCGAATGGCAGTTCCATTAGATCAACTAAAAACACTACCCCTTAGAGTTCTAGGAGTACGTCCTTATACAGTTTGTTCACTACCACAGAGTGTCCTAGGGGGCTAACAACAGTCATCTCCCTAGAGGCAATCTCATAGGCTAAGTTCAAAGTTCCCACTATACTACTAGCAACATAAGAGTGCGTCAAACCAACATCAATTAAAGCAGTATACGGCAATCCACAAATAAAAAACGTACCAGTTATGACGTCTGGTGCGTCGCCCTCCTCTCGACGCCTCGTAGCATAGACCAACCCAGGCTGTCTTGCCTCTGAGCTTCCAGCACCTCTGCCTGGTGCTCCACGGCCTCGTCCAGAACCATTACCTCCCCTGGTCGAACCGCGACCCCTCTGTGGTTGCTGTCCACCACCTCTAAACTGAACACGCCCCTGACCCTCAGACTGCATCCTAGCTAACTGACGTGGACAATCCCTTACTCGATGATCCATCAACCCGCACTCAAAACACCCTCTGCTACCAGTCCAACACTCCCCCTAATGAAACTTCCCACATCGAGCACACCGTGGTGGCCATTGAGTAGAAGCAGCAGGCCTTGTAGCTTGACTCGATCCCCCAAATCTAGCCCTCTTCATAGAATTCCCAGCAGACCCTGACGACCTAAAACTCCTCTTGTTTCTATTTCTGTCCAGGTTCTGCTTCGTCGACTCCTTCACCCCCTCAGCTATTTTGGCCTTCTTCACAAGAACAGCAAATTCTCTCTCCTGCTGTGAAGCGATCAACAACCACAACTCATCCCTAGCCCGTCCTCAAACCTGACACAGCGCTCATGTTCCATAGCCACGATACCCCAAGCATAACGGCTCAACCTTAAGAATTCTGCCTCGTACTCAAATACTAACTTACTCCCTTGAACCAGACTTAAAAACACCTTATGCTACGCATCAGTGTAACTAGACCCAACATACTTCCTCTGATAAGCCGCCTTAAAGAAATCCCAGGTGATATCATCGACCATCGCACCATCCCTGACTGTGAGCCACCACTGATAAGACTCATCCCGAAGAAAAGACACTATCCCCTTCAACTTCTTCTCAGCCGTAAAGTCTAAATCATCCATTATGCACTCAGTCGCCTCAAGCCAGTACTCAGCTGTACTAGGAGCTACACCAGAAACACCCTTAAATACTTCTACTCCATTAGCTCGAAGTCATTAAGACACAGATTTTTGAGCCCCCGTACCTCCACCTGCTCTAGCTACTCTCTCCAGAACCCGCAGCATCGCTTGTGACACCGCGTTATCACCATCTGTTTGGTCTTGATGCTCAGCGCCTACAGCTGGCGGCGGCAGCGGTACCTTATTCTCTGACCCATGACCAGGCCCGACTGGTTCAGACACAGTCATCCTACCCCTACCATGATCGCGCGTATTACGTCCACGTTCTCGAGTGCTCATGACTAGCGTTCACGATTTAATCTGATTTAAGAATTTTATGAGTTAGCTTTCTTTCACTGTTGATTATGGCACAGTTTTATGAACAATTTTTTATAGTAGTTATTCTCGCAAAGTTCACACAGCCCTACGGGTTTCAGTCTCTAAAATGAATTCCTATCACTAGCATCCATATCACAATCATTTAAACAACAATAACAGCAGTTTAGGGGACTTACCATTGCGGATTGGTGCCGGAGACTCAGATGCCATGCTTTCCCAAAATATACATTTCCATCAAAATCATTTTGCAACCCTTTATTGAAACCATTTTGGGCCTCAGGCCCACAGCCGAGTTTTTGAACTTGGCTTTGATACCACAATTGTAACACCCCAAACCCGGTCAAAACGCTACGACCGAATCCGGTATGTCACAGGGAAAAATCGTTTTTGGAAAAAAATAAGTTGTTGGCTTAAATTGTAAAGAAAATGTTTCATTTTATAGAAACCGAAGTTGAGTTAGGTAAATTGCTAAAATCATTTCAAAGTTTGTTTTAAAGAAAATCGAGTTAACTCATTGTTGTTACATGTTCACTATTTACCCGATGGTAAAGTTTTGAAAAATCCCGAAAATTCATTAAAGTTTGTGAAAACATTCATTTTATAGGTTCTTTTCCTTTTTAATCATGCTTTAATGTTTAACACAAATTCAAAGGTATTTAACAGAATAAATAAACCCAAAATAAAATTTAGATGGCCTTATTATATAACCGAAAATTGAAATTTAAAGTAAATAAATCCAGAAGTTAAGCATAATAAAATAAAAGCAAACAGTTGAGCATGGCCACCTCGAGTCCATCCCGGCTCCATATCCGCGATCTAGGAATTATCTACAAAATGTAAGGGAAATGGGTGAGTCACCGAGACTCAGTGTATAAATCCCCATCCCGAAGATAATAAGCCATTACACAGTTCCATAAGTAAATATGTATGCCATGCAACCCAAAACCTAACCATCCGAAACTCCCAATTCTACCCCGTGTGGTACCAAACCACTGGTGGTCCCAAACCACTGGTGACCGAAGTTACAAATAACATATGTGGTACCAAACCACTGGTGACCGAAGTCACAAATAACATGTGTGGGGCCAACCCACTTTGTGGTACCAAACCACTGGTGACGATTCCTTTTGATATTATGTGGGGCCAACCCACTGTGGTGCCAAACCACTGGGACGAGTCACAAAGATAAATAAATGTGGTACCAAACCACTGGTGGTTCCAAACCACTGAGACTTAGTCACGAAGTAATGAGAAGTGGGACCAACCCACTGTGTGGTACCAAACCACTGGTGACAGTCTGAAATCATACCTTCCCTCTCCGCTCATCACCCATTTTTATGAACATGCTTTTCAAGGTAAAATAATCATGCTTAACATTCAGAAATAATATAACATGGCATATACAGATTTAACAGAGGCATTTAACGTTAGACAATCAAGTGGACTTACCCGGAGTCCTCGCTTTTACCCACAAAGGTAACTTAGCAATTTCAACAGTTATTCTGGCTTTTGACAATATACAAGATATTAACATATTAACATATGAAGTGTGTAAGAGTTACACACCTGATTACCCGTAATACGACACTCTCTACGTCGACACTGTCGTTAACCGACACTACCTCTATCTGCCTACTACTTTGCTCAGATGTCGGCCCGTAACCCGGTGGCCAGTCCCGCACTGCTGATATTGCCCGCTTCTTAAATTTGGGGCTGGGTTCCACAAATCCAACCCTTCCTACCGCTTGGCTAGCATTAGAGTCCATGAACACCTTGGTCATTAAATCGAATCAAAGCAATGAAACAAATCGTAAGGAATTAAGACCCAAAGTTAGATCTCTTACCTAAATCGATAAAAACCCGAGGCTCTATGTGTGACTCACAACCCAACGAATCCCGGAAGTCTCCACAAGATGGTGTCACCACACCCCCTGCATTCGGCCAAGCATCAAATAACTTTGGATCTCTGCCTTCGGCATTTAACGCAATAAGAGATGTCAAAACGACAGAAACACTTACCACACACTAGTAGAACTGATTGGAAGTGATGGCAAATCAACGGCAGGGATCTACTACAAACAAGAGTCTAACAAGAAGGTCTGAGTGCCAGAGATTTCAGCTTTTCTTACCATAGCAATCGAAATAGAGAAAGGAATAGAGATGTGAGTATGCTACGGATATTCGGCCATAAGAACAAAAGAGAAAGAAAGAGAAGAAAAAGAGAAAGAAAAAATCAATGAGATCTTAACTGATTATGGGTTGAGATTTCGGCTTTGAGGACCAAAGAAGGGAAAAAGATTCCTACTATGAAGAAAAGAGAGTATGGTTTCAGCTTCTGTGAAGGGAAAAGAACAACCCCACTTCAATGAAGAAAACACGGCTAGAGAGAGTTTCAAGAAAGCAAATCGAAACAACAGTGAGAAGGGAGCAAGATGTGCTATATTCGGCTTTTAAGAGTGAGAGAATAAGATGAACCAAGAGTGACCCTATTGATCTTCTGAGTTTCGGCTAAGGATCCAAAAGAAGAGAAGGAAAAGAAGTCGAAAGAGTGGGAGGAGTGATGATTTCAGCTTTGAAACAAAAATGGAAAAAAGTGTAGGAAGAATTCGGCTTCGGTTTTTGAGAGAAAAGAAAAGAAGCAACAAATGCAAAATGTGAAATAGGGGAGTGGTTCAATTCGGCACCAAAAAAAATAAAAGAGTAAGGCCCTAAGTGCTTTCTAGCTAGCCGAATGCCACACCCCACCAAGGCCTACACCACATTCGGCCACCTCCCTAACTAGCACCCAAAGCCGAATGCTCCACCACACCTTAGCCACTACAAAATTCGGCTAACACACACTCCAACTCAATCCCTTCTTTTTCTCCTTGCTTCCCTCTCATCCAATCATTCAAACGAATTTGAATGATTCAAACTCTTAAATCTTCTCTCTTCCACACATTCAAATCCTGTTGACTCCTTCAACACTCATCCACCAGAGTCCATCCTGAGTACAACTCCTCCTGGTCTTGGCGTCAAAAATAACAGGCAGGAAGGGGATTCTTGCAGCTCGAACCAAGGTTCTATCCACTCACCTGAGGCGTCACTCCCTTGTGCCTTAAGTGGCGCCTCCTTGCCACTTTTCCAAGGCACTTCTTGTGTCACTCACCACCAAACACCCTTAACACCTGACCCATTCAGCTCCCCCTTCCGGGTGCCCAAAAAGAAAAATTTTGCTAAGGCTCAAGCCTACCCCTAGCTCATGCCTGGACCCCCAAAACACCCTAAACTAGCATAACAACCATACTATACACATGCACACATATAAAAATGCAAAGGCCCCGATTTAAGGATGTTACAATGGTCCTTTTATTTCAAGAAAAAAAACTAGACTTACCTATCTCAAAGAAATAAAACACCATACCCAGTAAGTTAGGATATAGCATCTCATGACTTTGAAACTAGACACATCTTTATTTTAGAAAACTCCTACCTCGAGACACAAAACATCATATCCAGTAAGTTAGGACACAACGTTTTGAATTCCCAAGAATAGGTTTTTTTATTTGAAATTTGTAAGCTTCGGTTTTCGAAGAGAAGGGATATCTAATACCTTAAATTCCATGAGAAAAATCGAAACCCAGTAAGTTAGGGTACAATTCTTCTCGAAGTCCCCAAATATTATATATCACCATATTTTTTTAAAACTATTTGAATAAAATGCGTCAAAAAAAAGGTGTTTTTATAAAACAATGGTTTGAGTAAGATATTATGACATACGTATTTAATAGCAATTCTACATAACTACAAATTATACTAACAATAAATAATAAAAGAATAACATAGCATGCATAAATAAATAAAACATTATGTAATAACATGAATAAATAAAACACTATGTTAAGCAATAATAAACAATTAAAAGAACATAAATAAATAAATAGCAATCAATAAGACTTTCACGAAATAATAAAATCAAATGAAAAAGGAACAATATATTTAAACATTGAAGAATATGACGATTTTTTTTATGATTTAATATATTTATATATATATAAATATTAAAAGTAAAAAAGTACTTATAATAAATGTATATAATTTAATAATTTAATACATATAAATATTTACATATAATAAAAATAATTAGTAACATATATGATATTTTTATATAGAAACATATATATATATATATATATAATGTACTAATCATAAAATTATATGTGTAATAAACAATATAAATAAAATATGTTATAATATAAGTAGATTTTATACAAAATAAAATTTAAAAATAATATGTGATATGATATAAAAAATATAATATAATAAATAATATACGAGTTATAAAATAATATATAAATTATGTTAAACCAAGTAAATAATAATTAATAATTAAATATATAAGGATAATACATGTAAGAAAAGTATATATGAATTTTATACTATTAACAAAATTAATATATAAATAATAAGAATAATAATTAAATATAGTATTAGAATAATTTTAAAAAATAAAAAGGTTTTAAAATGAATAAGGATTAAATAGCAATAAAATAAGTAAAAATGAATTAAATCAAAACGCGCGTCGTATTGTAGGGGCTCACTAGGCAATTATGCCTTCTTTCCAAAACGACGTCGTTCTGATTTTAACCCTTAAAGCAATCCGAGGGACTAAATTGGAACAAAAACAAACTTTAGGGCTAATTTAATAAAAAATAAAAAATTAATTTGGACTGAATTAAAAATATTAAAATTGCGAAAGGACCGAAAAGGTAATTAGCCCCTTTAGCAAAAACACGCGGATCCTCCCCGGGTTTTCGGGTCAACGCGCGGATCCTTACCCTGAATGACGTCGTTTTGCGTTTATTAGCTTAAGCGAAAACGACACCGTTTTATCATGACTATATAAGTTACAAAGTTGATAAAAAAATCATTTTTACATATCAGAAAGAAAAAAAGTTTAGTTTTTGAAAATTTTCTCTGTCCTTTGGCCTTCGGCCAGGACTCCGATGAAGGGAGCCATCCCACACGCCTCTGTACACGCCACCATGTATGGCGGTCGACGGCCAGCAGCTTCGCTAGTCAAAAAGGTAAAAAAAAACCTATCTTTTATTATATCCTTTGTATATTTGCTATTTGCAGGAATCAAAAATAAAAATAAAAATAACGCGAATAAAAATCAAAAAATCACCTATGTTGATTGTTTTTTTTTCCTGTTTTATTTCAGTATATTTTGTATCTTGTGTCTCTGTCCTTTCGTTTACAGGTTTATGGGTTTTTATAACTCGAAAAATAGGTTTTAAAAAAGTAAATACAAATATTTTGCCATATTCTTGCTGTTTTCTTTCCTTTCTTATGCAGGTGAGCAGCGAGGATCTTGCGATGGAGGCTATTCATGCGTTGATGTCGGAGTGGCTCGTGCAGACTGCGGCGTGATGGGTGTCGAGACCGAAAGGCTACTGGGGCATTGCGGCGCGAAGGCTGGGTTCCTCCTGGGGCGCATTGCGGCGCCTAGGGTTTTCCAGAAACCCTAGGTCTCTGATTTCGCCTAAGCATTGGGCCATTTTGGGCCATTTAAGTCTGGGTCTGGTGGGTTAGTCTTTAGGTTTGGGTCTGAGTCATTTGTTTTGGGCTAAGGGTATAAATGGGCTAATAGGGTTTTGCTGGGTAGTCTATTTAGAATCGGGTTAAAGTGTAACCGGCCAAGGGTTTAGTTGATTTGGGTAATCTGTTGTTAGGTAGTGGGTCAATATTTGGGCTTGTTTGTAAGAAGGTTTTGGGCTTATTTGGTTTTGTTAAATGGACTGTATATGGACATTTTATTATTTTTTATTTTTTTGGTTTCATTCTGTTTTACACGGGCCCGGGCACAAATGGTTCACTACAAATGGCACTGGTATAGCAATTTATACATAATTTTTCAATACTGTTATTCTGCCTGAAAATAGTGAGAATTTATTTCTAAGTATAAATTCTATTTTCTGGGATAACAATTTTACAAGTTCCTATAGAGAGATTAACTTTTCTACTGAAGGTAAGAAAATTATTTCATGTTCTGTCTTTGATTTGTGATTGTTTGAGCCCACGTTCGAAGTGATTCGTGGTACAAGAATAGCAGAGAAGGTCGTTAGATTGAAAGCTGAGAACGTCTAAGATCCATCTAGAGAAAGCACATGTACTTTTTAAAAAAAAAGGTTTATTGTTATAAATATCACAAATTGGCTCAGTTTTCAAAATTTTAATTTTTCACTATAATAGAAAATTGTTTTTAAACCGGATTTTTTCCAACAAACTCGTATTCTGTCTGAACATTCTCCTTAATTACCATCGCCTCCTAACTAACTTGAGCATTAGAAAGAATCTTAGAACACAAGCTCTAATACCCTTATAATTTAATTTTTGTATTGTAGACTCTCAAACGCTTATAGAATAAAATGACCACGACCAGGGTCGGCCCTCGGCGGCTGCACTTGGAGGTTGTTTTGAAGTGCAACCGCCCAGGGCCAAAAAATAAAAAGGGTCCAAAAAAATTATTTATTTAACGTGGAATTTTTTTAAATTAAAATAAATTGATTTACTTAGGGTTTTCAATTCTTAGCCATAAATACTTCATCTTTTAACTTCTTGGCTTCTCCAAACCCCCTCTAATTCCAAAATTCCAACTCCTACCATTAAAGTTAAATTTTTTTTTTCAATTTTACCCAAAAATTCAACCGTTACTAGCATTCAACCTTCTTTATTTTCCCATAACCATGGCAACGGGAAAAAAATTCTACAAATTAAATAGGGCCAAATTTGATTTGAGTAATACATCATTCATTAGTCATTATCATCACTCAATTGAAGTTATTAATTTTTACTTTATATTTGAGATATTGAGAGCCTCCCTTCCTCGATCTGTCGGATCTACCATTGTTGCAGGTATAATTCTCCATCCTTCCTCTTCTTTCTTGTTATCTTTTCATTCTTAATTTGATGACATTTTTGAGTTTTAACTAATAAAGTCATTAAGCCATCTTTATGTTTAGCTTCTCCCCCTAATTCCTTTTTTGGTGAACCAGAGTATAGTATACTACTACATACCCTTTCTTTATGACTTTATGTGATTGAAATTTTAATTGTTTTTGTTACTCATTTATTTTTTTTAGTTGCATTTTCCTCACAAATAATTGGATATTGTTAATTACAATGTCTATTTGTAATTTATTGTTATAATTATATTTACAGAATTCTAGTGGCTCTATTTGACTTTTGAAAGTAGCAAATGTGAAAGCAAATCTTCAACTTGGAATTCTTCTATCAAGTGCTATTGTTTTATTTTCTTGTGTTTCTTGCGTATATGATTTATCTTTTATATATAATGTTGCCTAAAAAGCATTTATCTGGAAGTGAAAAAAAAGGAAAAAGAGAAAACGTGATGAAGAGTTAAAAAAATCACAGCAAGGTACTATTGATAAATTTGTTTTTAAAAAAGTAGTTTTTAATGAAAATTTGGATCAATAAAATAAAAGTTTGCATAATGATGTCAATGAGAATGATGAAATTAATGATCTAAATGAGCCTAATAATGTGTCAAATGTATCCAATATTGAAAATTTTGGTCTTAATGAAGAACAAACAATTCCTCTTGATATTGGCATTGATGAAGAACAAACAATTCCTTCTTTGGATATTTATGATCCTAGAAATTGGGCTAATCTTGATAACAAAACAAGAGACGTTTTAATTGAAAAGGGCCATATAAGAGAAATGAATCTTCATTTTCCTCTCCATAATAATAATAGACATTTTTCATATGCTTATTTTTCAAGGAAGTTGAGCAATGGTGAGATTAGCGATAGAAAATGGTTAGTTTATTCCAGACATGTTGATAAAGTGTTTTGTTTTTGTTGTAAGTTGTTCAAATCTATTAGTAACAAAAATTTGTTAGCAAATTAGGGTTTAAGTGATTGGAGGCATATTAGTGAGAGGCTCAAACAACATGAAAACAGTGCTAAGCATAAGACTAATATGCATACTTGGAATGAAATGAGTGTAAGGTTGGACAAAAATGAAACAATTGATAAAAGCTTTCAAGAACAGATTATGAAAGAGAAAGAGCGATGGAGGAAAGTTTTACTTAAAATATTTTCAACTGTGAAATGTGTTGCTACTCATAATTTGGCTTTTCTAGGATCCAATGAAAAACTCTATCAAGATAGCAATGGTAATTTCCTGGGATTGATTGAAATGATTGCATAATTTGATATGATAATGCAAGATCATGTTAAACGCATACAAAACCGTGAAATTCATTATCATTATCTTGGGCATAAAATTCAAAATGAGTTGATTTCCCTTTTGGCTGATAGTGTTAAAAGTTCTATAAAGATCATCAAAGAGGCAAAATATTTTTCTATAATTCTTGATTGTACCCCTGATATTAGTGATCATCCAGAACAAATAACTCTAATAGTACAAAGTGTGAATATGTAAACTAATAAAATAAAAATTGAGGACTACTTTTTAGAGTTTTTGAAGGTGGATGATACATTTGGATTGGGACTTTTTAATGAATTACAAGATGTTTTGAAGTCTCTTGATCTTAATGTTGATAATGTAAGGGGTCAGGGTTATGATAATGACTCAAATATGAAAGGGAAGCACAAAGGTGTTCAAAAGTGATTTCTTAAAATAAACTCGAGAGCATTATATTTGCCTTGTGCTTGTTATAGTCTGAATCTTACTCTTAGTGATATGACACATTCTTACATCAGAGCTATTTCATTTTTTGGAATTATTCAACGCATATATTCATTATTTTCGAGTTAAACAAAAAGGTGAAAAACTTTGCTTGACAATGTCCCTAAATTAACTGTGAAATTTTTATCTAATACTCATTGGGAGAGTCGAATTAAAAGTGTTAAAGCTATTAGATTTCAAACTCCCCAAATAAGATTGGCTTTGTCGGAATTATATGAATCTTGTAATGATGCAAAGTTAGAAAGTTTGGTCAATGCACTTGGGAGTTTTGAGTTTTTGCTTGGTATGGTAATTTGGTATGAAATTTTATTTGTTATAAATATGGTGAGCAAGAAATTGCAATCTAAGTCTATGTGCACTGACACCACCATAAAGCAATTAAAATGTGTATTGTCATATTTTGAAAAATATAGAGATGAATGCTTTACTTCTAGTATGAATATTACTAAAAGTATTGGACTTGATATGAATGTAGAGCCTACCCTTCCAACAAAGTGTCGTGTTATTAGAAAAAATAATTTGATGAGAATAACAGAGAGGATGAAGAAATTCAGTTGGTTGATAAATTATTTAGAGTTGATTATTTTTTAGTTATTGCAGACATGAAAATTACTTCTTTGAAGAGCAAATCTGAGCAACTAAAAACATTTTAAAATTATTTTTGGGTTTTTATTTGATTCAAACAAGTTAAAGTCATTGGATGAAAATGAATTGAGAGAATGTTGTGCTACTTTTCTCTTCCCATTTTCTCATGGTGATTCATCATATGTTGATTTAAATGATCTTTTCTCTAAATTGAAAGTGTTGCAGTTTATTTTACTAAATGAATTAATGTTAGCCATTGAAATTCTTGAGTTTGTCAAATCTGCAGATTGCTATCCGAATGTTTCAACTGCTTATGGAATTTTTTTAACGGTCCCTGTGACTGTGGCATCAGCTGAAAGAAGTTTTTCATAGCTAAAGTTAATCAAAACTTACTTGAGGTCATTAATGTCACAAGAACGGTTGAATGGTTTGGCAATTTTATCAATCGAGAAGGATTTTTTGGAAAACATTGATGTTGATGTTATCATTAACGATTTTACATCTCAGACTGCTCGTAGAACCTATTTTTATTTATTTATGATTTTGTGTTTTTGCAGTTGATGACATAGGAGTAAATTGAATGAAATATATATATATATTGTTAGAAAAGTATATTGTTCGCTTAATGTCATAAAACATATTATTTTAATCAAATTACTAATATATGATTTTATTTTATTGTATTACATTTTATAATTTTTTTTTAAAAATGCCCAATTTATTATTTCGCTTAAGGTCCAAAAATGTCAAGAACGAGCGTGATGACTATCTATCTTTATCCCAATGTGATTAAACCATATTTAATATATATTTTAAATTTAAATAATTTTTAATATAAATAAAGTTTAAATATAATATTTTGAAAAGTAAAATTTAATTTTAAAAGTCCAACTAGTCAAACCGAGTAAGAATGAAAGAATGAAAGAAAGAAAAGGAGATAGGAAAAATGAAACCAAGTGAGAAGATGACAATGAAGTTGTATCCCTATGCAGACGAGCTCACTCGAAATCCCATCACACCGTTCACTTGACTGAAATAAATAACCGATCTACCGTGGAATCATAATCATAGCAACAAAAATAAACAAACAGCGTAACCACCTTGTAAACACTCAAAACGCTATTGCCAGCAAACACCGCGGAATCCCACGCGCCACCTTTTCCACCGATCTCACTCGCTACCCATGGCGTCCCCCGCGACCATTCCGATGACGGCGTCTCAATCTACGGCCGGTGGTGGTACCCAATCACAGCCCCCGATAGCCACGCCCGCGTTTAGGGCGTTCCTCTCGCGCTTCACGTCCTCGATCCGTCAAGGGCTCTCCCAACGCCGTCCATGGTATGAACTCATTGATCGGTCCGCCATGGCCCGTCCCGATAATCTAACTGATGCCTATTCCCGGATCCGCAAAAACCTGTCTTACTTCAAAGTCAATTATATAACTCTACTATTGGTTGTGCTCGCCTTTTCTATCCTATCGCATCCCCTCTCTCTCCTCGTCCTCCTCGGCCTCCTTGCCGCTTGGGTCTTCCTTTACCTCTTCCGACCGTCGGATCAGCCTCTCGTGGTCTTCGGCCGTACGTTCTCCGATCGTGAGACGCTTGGCGCGTTGGTGGTGTTGACCGTCTTCGTCGTGTTCTTGACCAGCGTTGGATCGCTCTTGATCTCCGCGCTCTTGGTTGGCGTCGCTATCGTTTGCATACATGGTGCTTTTAGGGTTCCAGAGGACTTGTTCTTGGACGATCAGGAGCCTGCGAACTCCGGATTCCTCTCTTTCCTTGGTGGCGCCGCCTCCTCTGCTGCCGCTGCGGCAGCCCCTGCAGTTGCCTCTCGCGTGTGAACAACAGCTTTCAAGCAGGATGTCCTTATGATTTTTTTACCTCAGCTTGTGGTAAATCAAAAGGATTTACATTTTCCATCTTAGATTAAAATATTCAATTGTTGCTTTACTGTTCTTTGTATGTAGATTTGGATCTGAACTTGAATTACGAGTTAGATTGTCTTGATTTGGATGCTGTATTAGTTTTCTTTCAAATTTTGATTTTGATTTTGATGAGATTAGATTTTGTTTTAAATTGTTTACTATATCATTGTATTTGTATTCATTTCCTATTTATTGATGAGGCTTTATGATAGTTATTTCTGAGGCCAGTGATTATGAAATTTTGGATGGAATTTCCGGTCAAATGTTTCTTAGGTATATGAACATACTAATTGATGTAGAAAGTCATGTTTTGGTAGTTACTTGTTAGTGAATAGAGGTCTATGTTGCTTTGAGTCTTCAGTTTTCTTGTAGTACATTTGTCTTGCACTTTGCTCGATAAATGTTTAGACATGGATATGGAGATATAACCCTCCAAGTATATGAAAAAGCTTTTGAAAAATTGAACATACTCATGTAGGACGCACTCAAATTCGATAGTCATGCTCGAGTGCAAGTGTTATAGGTGGGGGATTGATGATTGATGGAGGTCTAATTTGGTGCGTTTGTGTTTCATTTGGTTGAAAAGTTGGGGTCAAAATCGAGCTAGTTAGCCGGCTTGGCCTTTATTGTAGCTCTGGTTGCTCCTTAAAGATTCAATGGTGTATTGATTCTAGTTTACTAGAATGTCGGGCATTAATAGCTTGGTTGGTTAACGTTATCAATGATTAGGTTTATGGTTGGTTTAGGGGTGTCATCAATCAACTTGTTCTAGTAATTAAATTTTTGTAGAATTGGAGTTGAAACCATTCCATCTTTGTTTGAAATCGGCATTTCTTGTGAGATAAGAGACTTGGTGTTGTTTAAGTATCTGTTATCATGTAATATTGCTAGTACTGATTCAAAATTTCTGTTGTCATCCTCTTGGTTGTGGAGGTTCTGCTTGTGAGTTTATCAGATAGGATTAAGAGTAATAGTTTGCTTACTGATGAGCTTAATGATTTTAATATAATAGCATTCAACTTGTCATCCCACTATTGGACTATTGTCATTGTTTTGCATGATAATGGCTGAAGCAAGCTAGAAAAATGTAGGGTAATGCTTATAACTCCTAATTTGACAGCCCTGTCCCCCGGACTAAGTATTTGATGATTAGATTGGAAGTCTTTGGCAAGATGCAAGAAGGTTGTTTCTTGATTTATTAGAATGTTAATGTTTTAAGGCGTAAAATAAGTGTTGGTGTTTGGTACACTGCTAGTGGAATATTTTAATTCAAATACGACCACGTCACACTGCTGCATACCATATATTGGCCTGAACTGACCAAAGGGTTTTGTTTTTTGGTCTTCCATGTTCAAAGTGTCTATTCTTTGCGCGTAATATCATTTCTGTGGCATTTAAACATGGTTCTGCTGGCTATTGTTAGAGCAGACTTGGGGTTTATTTATAGTGAAGCAGCTAAAATAGAAATTGTTTTCTTCTGGTTGCTCTCCCCCTTAACATGAAACATCCTCATTAGCTATGCTAAGAGTCGGTTTTCATGCTTTGGGTGGTAAAAAGAGGTTACAATGGCTATGGACGCTAGCCATTGTGTTACAGGCCTACAGGGTGTGTACGCATGGCTTCAAGATAAATGTATGTATGGTTCACTATAATAAATTTAAGCATAAGCAGTGTAATCAGTACAGGATCTGCATGTAGTGGCTGCAAGGAATATTTTCCTGCTCACATCTGCATTTCTTGACAGGATGGTTGGGTAGATACTAGGCATCGGCTGTAAATACCGTGATATGATTCCAATTTCACTTCTCAAATAGTTATTTTTAACCCTTGTAATTGTGGTTACCATCCATTGTTCCACATTCAAATAGTTATTTATAACCCTTGTACCATGAATGTGGCTCAGTTGACTGATTCAAGACCTATTCATGTCTACGTCAAACTCGTAATGTCAAGAAAGTTTACAACCATCTCTAACTTTAGAATTCAAGTGCACATCTGTCTCAATTGGCCCCTTATTGCGAATATGACCTGTCTTGTACGATGAAGAGCCTTCAACATGGTTGTCGGTGCTTATTGGTATTAGCTAGGTAAAATTACTACAAAATCCCCTGCCAGCCTTCAACATGGTTGTCGGTGCTTATTGGTATTAGCTAGGTAAAATTACTACAAAACCCCCTGCCCTATACCCTGGACATTATATGAGTAAGCAAAATATATAATGTATAATAACAAATTTAGCTCTCAACTGTTACACATTTATTCAAATTGACCCCTACTTTTTTATTGGAAGTAAATTAGAAAATTTTGAAATTAATAAGGCTAAAGGGTTAAAAAGGCTTAGTAAAATTTAAAAAAAAAAAATTAATCCCCTTTAAACTTTAAAAAGTATTAAAAATCATAAAAAATTTTAAATTTTTTTAAAAAAAGTTATAAAATTTTTAAAATTATATTTTTATTAAAAAATAATAACACCAACCCAATAAAATTATATTAAGGCCTTTTTGCCCCTTTAACCGTATTAGTTTCAAAAAAATTTTAATTTACTTTCAATAAAATAATAGGGGTCAAATTGAATAAATATGTAAAATTGAGGATTAAATTTGTTCTTATATTTTATGTATAAACATCAAATTTTAACAAGAATAATGTACTTATTTTTTTCAATAGAAAAATGGGATTTTACGGTACCTTTACCATATTAGCTATATCCATCTATTTGTATAATTTTAATACTAATCAATTTTAAGTTTTACTTAAGTCAAAATCTTGGTGCATTTCTATTTGTTTTACTATATCCATCTCAACTTACCTAACCCTAAACCCTCCATCCTCTATTTTAATTTCTCCATAACATCCCAAAATCTTGTGCAAAACCATGATGGAATTCAGCTGAAACCAAAGGATGGTGGTGTGCTTACTACTACTCCATTAAACAACTTCAAAGATCAAAACCCACAAAGCAAAGCAAGAAAATGTTGGATTTTTTAATGAAGGAATGTATTGAGATACAAAATATATGAATTATAAACTTCTAATTCATTCCAATATATCAATTTACATAAGCATCTATACTTAAATAAGTTGAAAATAATAATAAAATATTACAACTTGACAAATCTTGAAATTTGTTTAATTCAACTTGCTTCTTCATTAGTTGATTTTAGTCTAATCAACAACCAAAAATATCTTATAAAAAATTATTGTTGTTTCAGTGCAAGTTGGCAACTTGTAAAGTAAGAGCTCACAGATGAGCTCTCAAGTTTGGTGAGCTTGCAGTCTTGGTGAGCTCGCATTTTTTGGTGAGCTCGTAATTCTAGAGAGCTCGTAGTGCTGGTGAGCTCACAATTCGCACCATTGATGAGCTTGCAATTATGGTGAGCTCACAGTCTTGATGAACTCGTAGTCGTGTAGGAGCTGAATTTGTCAATGCGTGAATGACCACTTCACAACAGACAAAAAACAAAAATTGTCGAATCCAAGCACTCTGTTCACTGTTGTTATAGATATACATATATGCTCTTTTAGTCTCTTTTGCTTCCACTATCTTCCTTTAATTCTTCTAAAGGCTAGCTTTCTATTATTTTCTTGCGTGTTTTTAATCACTGTTTTTGGTCTTGGATTCCTGTTTTTGTATATAAGTTGAGATCGCTTCGAGATTGTAAAAACAAAGTATTATATAGCATGGATCCAGTTTCATCATCACAACCTTTCTCTTCCACCTCCATTTCATGTACGAGAATTCAATCTTCATCACCATCCCCAGCTTCAACAGTAAGAAAATCACTACCATCATCACCAAAACTCTATAGATGAGCAAAGTGGCAGCAGCAGTGGGGTTAAGAAACGAGATTGGGACGATATCAGCCACAACAGCAGCAGGTGAATGTGAGCGGACCGAACGCTGAGGATATAACTCGGTTGAATTTTACGGCGACGATGGTGGTGGTGGGTGGATTTGACCCGTTAAAAGATTGGTAAAGGAGTTACCGTGAATTTATTTTCAATTTAGATTGTTTTAATTACATGGAAAATAAATAAAACATGTGAAAAAAAAACCTCAAAATTATATATGAATTTTAATTTAATGTATAATTCTATACATTTAATGTATAATTCTATACATGAACTTTAATTTATTGCAATTGTACACGTGAAATTTTAATTGTAGTCCAAATGTATACTTGAAATTTTAATTGTGATTTAATCGTACACATTTAAAGAAATAAATCATCAATTTATTTTTATATTGGATAAAAACATAAAATAATGTTATATCAATAATTGTGTTAATAAATTACAAGAATTAGATCAAATCAAAATTTCATGTATAAAGTTGCATAAAATCAAAGTTCATATATACAATTGCACATTAAACAATAGTTCATGTATAGTTTGAGATTTATCCCCAAAAAAATTGATCACATCATCTTTCCATTAAAAGAAAACGGTGAGTAACTATTTTAGATAATTTTCTTAATGGTGATTAAATTGAAAAAAAATTAAATGATCAAAATATAGATAATATTATTTTAAGGTGATTAAGGTGATAATTTATCTAAATTAAATTATAAAACTTGATGCATAATTTTAAATTTGATATTTGCTTATAAATATATATTTTATTGTGTTTAATTGAAGTATAATTGTATATATATATAATTAAGCAACTAAAAATTAGAATTCAAATACATAAAATATATTTTAAAATATTGATAAAATTAAAACGATTCACAGTATATATATATATATAATATCTTATTATTATTAAATCTTGACAGTAGGGGTGATTGTTCGACCGAATCGAATGAAAAAATTTTGAGTTAATCGAGTTGATGAATCTTATTTTATCATCCTAACTCGATTTAAAATTTTCTTAAATTAATTTGAGTGAGATGGAATTCGAATCGAATCGAATTAAATACGTTTGTTCGAGTTAAATTAAAAAATGACTTTAGTGCTTTTTTTATGTAATTAAAAAAATATTTTTCTTTAAAGTTTTTAAAAATGATTATACAAAGAAAAATTGAAGTGATCAAATAAAAGCAACAGATGAAAAAAAAAACAGAATTTTGATTTTTGGAGAGAAATCAAAGTTTTTTTGGTGATTTTGATTTTTGGAAGTAAAAGAGGGAGGGAAAGTAAAAACTTTTGGAGGTAAGGGTGATAAAAAATTTGTGGGGGATTTAATTTTTGGGGTAAAGAGGGGGTTGGGGTGGGGTAGTTTAATATTCGGTTTATTTGAATTATTCGAATTTGAAAACTCAAGCTGATTCGAACTCGAAATTTTAAAAAAAAATCAACTTGACTTGGTTAACTCAATTAATTCGATTAACCCGATTCGAATAATTTGAAATTCAAATTTTTGTCAATTTTTTCGAGTCTAAATGTAACACCCTAAACCTGGCCTAGACGTTATGGTCGTATCTGGCAATGTCACACGATAGTGTTTTTGAAATCTCGTTGTTACGATGAAAACATTCCATGTTACTATTTTTAGTAAACCTTTGTTAGAACTTAGGAAGTCGTCTTTATTCATTTAAAACATTTGTTTTGAAACATCTCTCGTTGCGGAAGCTTTAATAATACAGTCTAGGTGATCATGCGTTTAGAAATTACTTTAACTTTTTGAAAACCGAATTTTCTACGCCCAGCAGGTATAAATCCATAAAGTAAAATAAATAAAAACCCAAATTTAAAACCAAAGTCCTAGAGGGTCATTAAATTACAACCCAAATAATCAATAATAATCAAATCATAAATCGTAAATTGAAAACCATGAAGTCCAAAAATTACTGTGGTCACCGCTGAGTCCTCCGTTGCACCGATCCGTCTAAGTCTGAGGATTACCTGTGCACATTAAACAAAAAGGGTGAGTTTACGTAACCTCAATGTGTAATTTCGCAGAAACAAACAAACAATCAGTATTCACAGTGCACAGTTGAACAGTCTTGGGCCTAAGCCCTTTTCAGTATCAGTGACAGTTTGGGCCTTAGCGCATCTCAGTACAGTGTCAAAATGCAGTAGGGCCTTAGCCCATCACAGTATCAGTAGTAGTAATAGTTATTCAGTAGCAAAATCCTACCCAACCAGCCTTTACACACTATCTCCGTCCAACCCTACACTCCATGTGGGGATATAATCAACCCACCCATCCCTACACTCCAAGTAGTACCGAATGCGGCACAATACAGTAGTTTGCAGTTGAGCTGCCAGTAAATTAGGCTGAAAGCCTTTCAGTACACTTCCTCTGAATAACAATGCCCAACCCAATGCAATGCAACATATCATGGATGACATGCTATTATGCAATTTCAGTACATATATTCAGTTCAGATATTAACATGCCCAGTACAGATATCATTCAGTCAAGTTCACACATTTAAGGGTCTAAGTAGCGCTTGTCGACCCTACAGTAGGTTCACAGTCAACTTGAGCGACTCGTGTAACCTTAAAAATATTTCGGTAAAAATGGGCCCACATGCCCATGTGATCTGCCCGTGTGGGCTGACACACCCGTGTGGCCCACTCGGCCCAAAGTGCCCTTGGTTGTGTGATCCATTTTTAAAGTAACTCATGCTAGCTCAATACTCATGTATGTTTTCACTATTTACTTATATGTTCATTCATAGCTGTCTACTTGAGTCATTATCACTAAATTATTTATATTTTGAGCTACAGAATTCCAAATTAAGATCTGTTTGATGTTTTTGAAACTAGACTCAAATACCTTTCTACCATAAAATTTTTAGACTTTATAGTATATCAAATAAGTACAGTAAAATCTTTACAGTTATCCCTATTCTACTGTTTGATAGCTTTATTTTTTCCTTACTAAAAATTATTTATCTCTTAGTACGGAATTTAGATGATGTTTCTGTTTGTTTCTCTTGAAAATAGACTCATTAAGAATTTAAAAATATAAATTTAAGCCCCTAATTATTTTTTTTACAATTTTTGATGATTTTCCTAAGTCAGAACAGGGGAACCCGAAATCATTCTGACATTGTCTCATAAAATTTATTATATCTCATGATTTACAATTCCATTGCTTACATTGTTTCTTCCATGAAAAACTAAACTAAATAAAATTTAATTTCATATTTTATTCAACCTCTAACTCAATTCCCACTATTTTTGATGATTTTTCAAAGTTATACTACTACTGCTATCCAAAACTATTTTAGTGTAAAATGTTGATTTCCAAGTTTATAACACCCTTATTTCCTTTCTCCACAATTTTTCGCATCATTTTCTTTTATTTCTCGACAGCAAGCAATTTCGTCTTTTCGCCGAATCCCATTTTCTATGTGGCATCGTTTCTGATGCGTAAGCACTCCTAAGCCTCTAGAACCTAAAGATCGACTAATATGTCTCCAGATTAATCACTTAATTCGTTTTTAATCAACTAATTTCGGAAGGAACTCGACTAAAAACCTAGCAAAACCTTTACCTCGTTCGAGTAACCATGGCTTTGCACAACCATAGCATCGATTGAAAACTACTAGCCCCTTGATTAACTCCTAAGCACCAAAAAGGAATCCTCATTTTAGAGATTAACCAAGAACCATTAACAATAGACAAAATCGTTACTTACCGAACACGCGCAACCAACGATGAACAACCGAATCAATTGGAAAAAAAAGAAAGAAACAAAAGGGAAAAAATAATGGAAATTTTGACAGTAACTAGGGGAAAGAATCGGCAGAAGAGGAAAAGAAGAAGAAGAAAACGTCAGAAAAAGTTTGGGGAATTGGAGAGAAAATCAAAACTCTACTCTCTTTTTTTCTTTTTGCAACAAAAAGATAATCAGATTATTTTCTAATAACCTCTCCCCAATTATCTCATAAAATCACTCCTTATTAACCTACTAAAACACAACTACTCAGAATTTTGCCCCAACACAACTTTTAGCCGAAATTGGAGCAAAAATACAGTCTCCACGCCATCACAGAGAATTGAACACAAGACCCCCAACACTCCAACACTCTACTTAACCACCAGACCAGCAGGCCTATTCTATTATATACTTATCAACAATTAAATAAAGGCCTATTGACCAAAGATTGGGCTTTATTCATAAAAATACCAAAATTTGCCCAAGTCATGGCTTGAACTTAGGACCTCTCACACACTCCCAGAACACTTAACCACTAAAGTAGATATAGATTCGTGTCATACATCCGTAAAAACAGAAATTTAAATTTTAGGGCGTTACAGCGGATCAATGTTTGGTACACCTCGTGTGTACTACATGGGTATCCATTGATATTTCAAAGATTCAATGGACAAAACTCATGATGTGAGAAAATATGAGATTTAAATGAATTATATCTAGAATATGCTTGAAATACCTGGAAATTGTTGCATGATGAGCTCATCTCTGTTTTCTTAAAAATCATGTGAATTTCATGACTAACTTTTTTGATGAAAGCATGTGTTTAGGCAAATGGCCAAAATGTTTTGGATGCATGTTTGTATGCTTACATTGAATGAACATGATTGGTAAGTTAAAGTCTTGTTATACGAATTTACTAAGCATTAAATGCTTACTTTGTTTATTTCCTCTATTTTATAGTACTCGGAAGCTCGTAAAGGTTAGAGCGGGTCAGAGAAAGATCATACTATCTTTCAGCTCACTTTGGTATAATTAGCAAAACTACTTTTGGTATAATTAGCAAAACTACTTTTGGTATAATGGCATGTATAGGCTAAGCTAGGTCAAATGATGTAATGTTTTGGTTGTAATTACCCATTGGAATGACTAGAAATGATATGTTTGATGTATACATGAGGTGGTATTATGTTTGGCATGTGAGTATGCTTGGATTGGTATTTTAGGTATAAACATGTTTAAATAAGTGTATGATAAAAAAGGTAAGATGTTTACTTGAACATATGTGATAACATGACATGTATGAATCTTGATTATTAGTCTGTTTTACATGCCTTGAATTGGTTGGTGCATGTGTTGAAACATTTATATAGGTGGAAGACAAGTTTGGGTGGGAAATAAGGCTTAGAAATAGCCTTATTTTGTCCCCATGGGCAGAGACACAGGCGTGTGTCTCAACCGTGTGTGACACACGGTCATGCGCAAGGGCATGTGGTTTGGCCGTGCGTCCCCTGCATCCTTAAAATTGAGAAACAAATTACTCAGAAATGATCACAAGGGTAGAGACACGGGCGTGCACACGGGTGTGTGTCTTGGCCATGTGAACCCTGCACCTAATTTTTGAAAATTAAATTGTCTACACGGCCTAGCACACGGGCATGTGGCTTGGCCGTGTGACCCAAGTCAGAGAGTTACATGGGTATGGAAATGGGTAGGGACACGGCAGTGTGCCTTACATCGAATGCCCACACGGCCTACCACACGGGCATGTGTCCCCTGCATTTAAGAAAAATTTTGAAATTTCGCGAAAAATTTTCTGAGTTTCCGATTTAGTTGTAACTTGTTCCTAATGTATAAATTGGGCCTCGAAGGTCCATTTAAGGGACAATATGATTGAATATGATTGGTTTTGGATATGAATAGTAAATGACATGAATTAACTGTATTTGTTCTGTAAACTTCAGTAATACTTTGTAACCCTGTTTCGACGACGGAAATGGGTTAGGATTGTTACACAAAAAACTAAAAAAAAAAAAAACTAAAACCACCACCACTTTCAAAGAAAACAAAGCAAACAAGAATCAACACAAATTTTAAAGAAAACAGAGTGGACTAAAACTAAGAATAACATTGCTTTCAGTGAAAAAGTTCACTAAAGCTAAAAGCACCATTACTTTCGGTAAAAAAAAAAACAAAGTGGACTGTTATTTATACTAAAAATTCTTTCATATTGGTATACGTACAGAAACTACGTATTTAAAGCATAAATGTTAATTTAAAAATAATATACAATAAACAATAAAACGTATAGTTTGAAACTAATTAATAAACATATGAAATATGTATGATATTAAAATGAAAAAAGGGAGAGATTAAATTGTGAGTAAAATGAAGTTTAAACATGTAAATATATCATATTAAGAATATTAAATGCATTAAATTGTTTATCATTATGTGGTCATCAATCTTGAGTTTGTGTCGAGTTGATTTGTAATAACCCAAATTTCAATGATATTTAGAAATAGTGGTTCGAGGCCATCAAATCTGACAAATGAACTCGTAGATTGTATTATTTAATATTTACGAGCCAAATGTAGCTTTTAAAAGATTTTTGAAATAGTAAATTGTGCTTTATAAAGATTTATTTGGTCAAGAAATCGAGAAAAAGAGGTATTGAGATCTCGGTGTTATAAACCGAGTCATAAATATTTTTATGAATATTTATGGAATGTCAATAAGGTAGTATAAAAATTTCGTTAGAAAATTTTGACGTTTGGGTGGTTAATTAAATAAAAATGACTAAATTGAAAAATGTATAAAAGTTGCTAGAAGGATTAAATAGCTTAATTGTCAAATGAGGAAGGACCTAAAGTGTAAATAAGCCCAAAAGAGATATTTTGGGTAGCAATAGCTGAGAAAAATCAGGAAATGGGTGAAATAAGGGTAAAATTGGAAAATTACCAAAATTAGTTAAATAAATATGGGACCAAATTGGAATATCTAGAATTCTCTTCATTTCTCTTCATTTTCTTCAGCTGAAAAACAACCATGGGAGAGAGTTCAAGCTGGTTTTCATACTCAAGCTTTATGTAAGTTTAATTCTTGCTTTCTCCTTGAAATTTCTATGTTTTTGGACTTTTACAATTGGGTCCAACTTATTAATTCATTAGTTTTTGATTCTATGGCTGATTTTTAAAGTTGATGTGGATTAGTCTGGAAGAATATGATGAATAAATATTGAATTGAAGCTTTAATTTTGTTGTATGATGATTTTATCAAGTAAAATTGATGGAAATTGGTTTTAGGACCTAATTGTGAAAGAGTTGAAATTAAAGCCTAGAGTTAAAATTCTGATTTTCAAAGTTTATGAAGTAGTTTAAAATTATAGAGAATAGTATTAAATAAGAAAATTAGCTCAATTGAGGGGTTAACTGAGAAAGGATTGAATTGTATAAAATGTGGAATTTGGGACAAAGTAGAAATCAACATGTTATACTAAAGCAGTTTTGGACAGCAGCAGTTGTCTAACTTTGAAAAATCACCAAAAATGGTATAGAATTAAAGCTTGTTGAGTCTGTTTTCATATAAAAGAAACAGAGCAAGAAAAGGAAGTCTACATTTTGAGATATTTAAATTTTTGTAAGACTGGTTTAGAATAACTTCGTGATCCCCTGTTCTTACTTTAGAAAATCACTAAAATTTGTACAAAAATTATTATGAGTTATAATTTATATGTTTGTATTCCTTAGTGAGCCTATTTTCATTAGAAATAATCAGAAACACTATATGAAAATCGTACTATGAGATAATTGATTTTTAGTGAAGAGAGGTTAGAGCTGTCGGACTGTGTAATAGGGGAGAACTTAACTAATAAACTGTACTAATTGGCCACACCAAAAATTCTGGAAAAATTATAGTAAGAGGATATGTGAGTTTAATTTCAAATAAAATTAACAGATCTTAATTTGGAGTTCTGTAGCTCAAGATAAAAATAATTTAGTGACTATGCTACGGATGGACAGCTTGAATATTCACATAAGCAAATAGTGAAAATTATAGGTAATGTTACTTACAAGTGTGTTGTTTATACTAAGGATGTGGATGGAGAGGAGGAGGAGGAAAAATAATATATGAACGACTTGTGTATAAATTGATTATATGCTCGATTATAATTGATAAATGTTGAATTAAAAATGATATAATGTTTTATTTGGAATAGTTATTATGAAATTATGATTATCGTTATAATACAAAAATTAAACTTGTGAATTTATATGGCTAAATTTTAGTGATCATTTGTTAATCTTATGAACTTCATGATGTGTTATTTCATATGTACTGATGATAAAATCGTGAATAATGTAAAAGCATGAAAATTGAATAAATGATCAAATTGAGCACTTCAGTTCAGTGACAAGATGAATTGACGAAAAAGACCATGGTTGAACCATGGCAACAAGTGATAAGTGATAGCTTCGGCTATACTTATCTGATCAAGGACAAGTGAAAGTGATAAGTGATAGCTTCGGCTACACTTATCTGATCAAGGACAAGTGAAAGTGAAAAGTGGTAGCTCCGGCTACCTGATCAGTGAAAAGTGGAAAGTGGTAGCTCCGACTATTTGATCAGTGAATAGTGGTAGCTTCGGCTACAAGTGACAAGTGATTTCTGTAAGACTATATCTGAGATATGACATCGGTGTGATACGTGTTTAAGATGTAAGACCATAGCTGGGCTGTGGCATTCTAGTGAAAAGTGATGAATTGACGGATAAGTTCATGGTTTCACCATGGCATAATGATAGTGAAGATGTAAGACCATGGCTGAGCTATGGCATTCTAGTGAAAAGACCATAGCTATGTTATGGCATCAGTGATTATCAGTGAAATTCAATGCAAACTGGTGCAGAACAATTCCGTAAGACGTTCACTAATTTGACGAAGTTGGTAAATGTTACATAGAATTATGTGATATAAGGAAGTATGAGTTGATGAGACATGAACATAGAACTTGCTTGATGAATGAGTTCATTTGTGATTATATATTTGTACACCCTTGAGTGTATTATCCGTATGAATTGGTATTCCAAATGAGTTAATGAGAAGAGTTCTAATATGACATAATCTAAATTCGAAATGAAATATTATGAAAACGTACTTGGAATACATTGGTATGTCTTGTATATGTTATTTGAGTTCATAATATGGAAAGTAAATGTATGTGAAAATATGAGGTGATGATACCTGTACATGGAAGTTATTGGTGGATACGTACATCCTAACAGATTTTAGTGAACATTGAAATTGGGCTCAATAAGTGATTTGTCAATTTAAATTGTGATTGGCAGGAAGAGTTAGTGAATTGCATGTTTATGAATTGTTACATGTATTTGTCAAAATACAAGGAAATGATGGTAATTGATACATGGAAATATGAGACCATAATATATAAAAACATGGAATATGTTTGATAAATGTGTTCATTCATAATTATAGAATTGTGCATCTCAAGTGCACTATATGTGTAAAGATGATGTTTCAAATGATTTGATAAGTAAAACTCAAATATGAAATAGTTTGAAACCAAGACAATTTGTTATAAAAATGTATATGAAATACAAATGTGTGATTGTTATATGTTATATGAATACATAGTGTGAAAAAGTATAAGTACAAGAGAAATTTAATGAGAATTGAGCTCATATACGTTTCTTGTTATTTTTATGAAGTGTACGACTAACAAATGGTGTTAAGTATAAGGCTCAGTTGAATTCTTAAATTGGTTTTTGTATGTATTAAATATGGGTGAAGAATAAGGATCAAATGAGTGAGAAATATGGCCTGGAAAATAGCCTAATTTGTGAAAATTAACTTTACCACACGACCTAGCAACACGGGCGTGTACTAAGGTCGTGTGACCCAATTTCCTTCATAGATGCAAGTCAGAGAGTTATACACCCCAGAGGCACGGCCATGTGAGCCACACGGATGTGGGACCCTTGTAAATGAGATAAACTTAGGGATTTTGCGAAAAATTTCATACGATTCTGATTTAGTCCCAACCCAAGCCCAATGCATGATTTGGACTTCAAGGGTTCGTTAAAGGAACTTTTGTAATCAATTTTAATATTTGAGCGATAAATGGTTTAAATCATCTGTAAGTGTTTCGTGCTCCTCGGTAATGCCTCGAACCTTGTTCCGACGTCAAATACGGGTAAGGGGTGCTACATGATTAGTGGCACCAACTCAATCAACAACATTATCAATACTAGAAGGTAATAAAGTATGCATAATACAAGTAAAATGTAAATATTATATCAAGATAAATATTTAGTTTAGTGGTGAAATTAATGTTTTATTGATGTAAACAATATGGGTTCAAATTTCACCATATGTAAGTTTTTTATTGACTTTTTCAAAAAAAAAAAAAAAAACTAAATTACCCTCTAATAATATAACTTTTTTTAATTATGAAATGATATTTTTGTAATTTTTCTAACCGAATAGATACATTGGTGACACTAAATAAAATAAAAATTTAACTAATAGTATGAGTGCAAAATTAAGTTGTAAAAGCAAGTGATAATGACACAAAAAGCTATTATAAAAACAATCCCTGTAAGCTCCCCAACTTGGCCTAGACGTTAGACCCGAATTTGAAAGACTACATCAGCCACCGAGATGGCCTAATAGGATTATCGTAATTTTTGAAAATAGTTGATTTAAAACATTTATTTAGTTTAATAGAAAACTTAGTTTAGATGTCAATTCATTATTGATTAAATTTTTAATTATCTTTTAGTTGTGGAAAAGATGATATTTACTTGGGTTTTTAATAAAAACTAGGGTTCAATTAATAGTAAGAATTTAATGTCCTAATTAAAATCAAAATTAAATGTCATGCAACAATAAAAACATTCGGAGCTTAAATCTCATGCCACTGATCAAATAAAACATCACAATCTTTGAATAATAAAATAAATAAAAGATTAAGCCTAAAATACTTGAAGCTAAAATGGATTGTGCCGAGACCCTCTAGATGTCGTGCTTGGGTCCTAACCTGGTGAGTTATCTATAAAGACGAAATTAAAGGGGAAGTAAGCTTTGACGCTCAGTGTGAGTCCATTGTAACAAAATCAATGTGACATTCATTAGGACACATTTATTAACATTACATAGAATAATCAAATATAGCAATTCAGTTCATAATATCTATTTTTCAAATGCAACTATCTCTGATATATCAGAAATCACAATAACTATTTTCAAGATAATCAAATCATCAGAATTGTCACAATAATCATATTTCATACATGTATAGACATATGTATATTGATTCACGCATATGTATCATAACATAATTTTTAGATTTGTATGCACATGTTTTAAATGATGTCATACAGTTGTGGGTTTTAAATAGAATAATACCTACCCCACCGTTACACACCAAAGTAGGAGTTCCTAGAACTACTTACTCCACATTGTGGATAAACCACTACCGGTTCGCAGATAACAACTGTTACGTTGGTTGTGGACCAACAGATGGTTGTGGATTCACAGCAGTACCCACAGATGGAATTTTTCATTTGGCTGTGAATACATAACAATTTACAGATAAGAACTATCGCACGACTATGCTCTAAACTTGCCATTTTTCTTGCAAATATACTGCTTGATTTTCCTCCGTTCATAACAACTCAACCCATGCAATGCATTAAGGCATATTAAATAATCTAACTCATGGCCAATCAATACCAATTCAAGCTATTCATGTATTTAGTATGAATAATAATATAGGCATGTCATTCATACGATCACAAGTATATATACATAAAGGTAATATATACTATTCATAATTCATGCAAATATTCATAAATATAAATAAATACCACATTAAATCGATCAATCATGGATTCTAGCATGTCTCATATCGTCAGGGACCTATTTGCATAATTTAATTCACTAAAAATAATTTGGAACTTATTCAGGGATTAATCTGACCAAAACATAAATTTTGGGTCAAAACTATAATTTTTAAGTTATAGGGGACACATGACCGTGTGACTAGATCGTGTGGGAAGCCTTGGATCGTGTGGAAGGGGTACACAACTATGTGGCTAGGCCGTGTGAAAATTACAAAATAAACTTACAAGACACAACCGTGTGGCAAGTCGTGTGGGGGGTCCTAGGCCATGCGAAAGTCGAACATCCTAGATTTTCAGGGGTGACATTGTCGTGTATGGGGCCGTGTAGTCCATACGGGCAGCCCACACGCTCGTGTGGTCTGGGCTAGGTTCAATTTTGCCTCGATTTTCTCATAAAAGAACACACACATGACTTTTAAGGTTTCACATGATGATCCTCACATCCAAGTCTGGCTCAAGACACCTACAATGGGTCTTTCGATAAAAAAATACGCAAGAATTAATATTGACGTTCAAGATTTATCGAAATTATCAAGGTTTTTTGGAAAACTTGTAAAAGATTTGAAATTGGTTTGAAATATTTTTAAGAACGATGTTGAAGAATTCTAAGGTTCCTCAAATTAGAAACAAGAATGCTTACCGATCTTGGCACATTAGAAACAAGATTGATGACATTACAATAAATCAATACGAGGAACAGATTGAACGAGACTCAATTTCAAACTCGGGATCAAATTAAAATTTCCAACAAAAGAAGATGAAGATTTTTATGAAAAGGAAATGAGGGAATAACAAAAAAAGGTGTATTTAAATAAGAGAAAAGAGAAATTTTAATTAGGGTTAAAAAGAAGTAAAAATCCACATGTAATTAGGAAAATGGATTAAATAGTTAGGGTTTCAAAAATTTAAGGGGTTGAATGGTAAAATACTCATTTTTGTTGACATTAATAAAAAAAAGAGAAATCGATACTAGGAACAAATTGAACGGGACTTGGTTTCAAACTCGGGATCAAATTAAAATTTTCAACAAAAGAAGATGAAGATTTTTATGAAAAGGAAAGGAGAGAATAACATAAAATGATGTATTTAAAGAAGAGAAAAGAGAAATTCTAATTTGGGTTGAAAAGAAGTAGAAATCCACATGTAATTAGGAAAATGGATTAAATATTAGGGTTTAAGAAATTTAAGGGGTTGAATGGTAAAATACCCCTTTTTGCTGACATTGAAAAAAAATAAGAGAAATTAATACGAGGAACGGATTGAACGGGACTCGGTTTCAAACTCGGGATCAAATTAAAATTTCCAGCAAAAGAAGATGAAGATTTTTATGAAAAAGAAATGAGGGAATAACAGGAAAAGATGGGTATAAAGAAGAGAAAAGAGAAATTCTAATTAGGGTTGAAAAGAAGTAGAAATACACATGTAATTAGGAAAATGAATTAAATAGCTAGGGTTTAAAAAACTTAAGGAACTAAATGGTAAAATACTCCATTTTGCCGACATTGAAAAATAAAAAATGGGGGAGTAGTTTTAATTAGTGTGAATGAAACATAGATACAATGAGAAAATTAGAAGCCTTACCACTTAAACTGTTGCCCATACTTAGTTATCTTCTACCACATTTAATATATGTACTAATTTGTATTTATTGTTGAAAAATAAAAGAGGAAAAATGAAAAGAGTAGGTCTTGAACCTTCGCTCTCTAGAGAGTTTACCCTAGACTAAGGCTTCTTTCTTAAATATTTTATTAATTTTAACCTTATAATTTTGGGGTGTTACAATCTCATTAAGAATGGTTCATTTACAAAACTATTTAAAACACTTAGAGAGAATCGAAAAAGAAAAGTTTTGAAAGAATATGTGATTAACATGGTATGCAAATGTGATTTTTTTTCATCTTTTTCTTTCTTTAGTCATATAGTTGATTTTAAACCTTTTCTTAAATCGAATCATTTGTTGGTGAATTATAAGAGGAAGGTAAAGCTCTAATAGTAACGTGACTAGCGCGACTCGAACCCAGACCACACTTGGGGCAATGAACACCCCACGACTATCAGGCCATCACATGAGATTCAATTAGTTGTTTTCTTCTTTTCTAATTCATTAAATTGTGTGGTTATGTGACTTTTTTTAAAAATAAATTTTCATATCATCTAAAAACACAAAATCCATGACATTTTTTAAAAGGTAAAATAGAGATTCTCAATGTCAAAACTTTCCTTATTTAAGTTTTTTTTTATTAGTATAGAGATTAGTGGGTATTGAAATTAATAAAAATATTTGTTTATAAAAATGAGCAAGGTAATAGGTGGAATGCATAGAGATTAGTGATAATACTATGTTTAACAATTCAATTCCCATTATTGTTCTACTGCCTTTAACGGCTTAAATTGAATATGCATGACTCTACTTTAAGTAATCCGGAGAAAGTTGGAAGGGGAATGATATTCAGGACAATAATGGGGACTGGATTGCTGGAGCATATAAGCATATCCCATGTTCTGGGGCATTAAGAGATAGTCTTATGCTTGTAAGGGATAATAACGTCTCTCATATTATTGTTGAATTTGATCTTATGCTTGTAAGGGATAATAACGTCTCTCATATTATTGTTGAATTTGATGCTTATTCAGTTACAAGCTTAATTCGTTTTCATAAGTTGACTAACCCATTACTCCATACTCTGATACATGATTGCAGGACATTCCTTGATGGCTTTCATCAGTATCAATTGAAGCACACGTTTAAGGAGGGTAATCGATATGCAGACATGCTCGTTAGGTTTGTAGAGCGGTTTTGTAAATCCCTTTTATGTGGATCATTATCTTGCAGTTCTTTATTTTGCTCTAGTTAGAGAAATGAAAATTTTTTTATTTAGGCTATTTAAAATTTTTTAAAATTTTAAATAAGTAAAGGTAAAATTACACTTTGACTCTCTTAAAAATAATAAAAAATTAATTTAATTTTTTAAAAATTATAAATATATATGCTATTAAAATAATAAAATTATAATTTTATTATCTTAAAAATTACAATTTAATTTCGATCCATACCTCCCGATGTAGGTTTTGAGGTGCCTAGGATTATTATGTATTGAGATATTTTTGTTTAGTAATACTTTATGGTTCTTCTTGGTCAAAAACAAAAAAAAAAAAAAAAAAAAAGAAAAAGAAAAGAAAGTATAATCATCATTAATAATAAATTTATTTTATACTAATATTTTATATACTATATAATTAATTTAATTTGAATTGAATAAAAATTTATATCATTATTTAAAAATTATTTTATATTAAATATGATAATTAAATTTACATAAAAGTATTTTTGATACATAATTAATTTGATATAAAATAAAAAAAATTGTTCAATTTTGATATAATATGGACCGAACAAACAACTTAAAATTTAGAGAGATATTGTTACCATGCATGGAATAAATAACACACTTTTTGAACTTTTAGAAGACTTATATTTTTAAAAGTATTTAAAAGTATTTGTATTTTTTAATTTTAAAACTTTTTTTAATTGTTTATATAATTTATTTTGGAAAATTTAGTTTACCATAAAAAAAAACACATAGAATGTACTTTCCACGATATCGTTTTATAACTAAAAGGTCCCCCCTATCTACAAGGTTTTTTTTTTTTAAAAAGAAAAAAAGAAAAACCCTAAAAAAAGAACTTATCTTGAATGTTGAGGAGGAAGAGGATAAGCGAAGGACAAGTCTAAAAGTTGTGTAGGACGGTTTCTGTCTGTAACTCTGAATCTACTTTCTCTACTTGAACTTGAAAACCCAAAAAAATGGTGATGGGGGGTCATTTTCCTCACATAAGTGGACTTCAAATCCAACGGTTCTTACATTAAATACGGAACACCTCATATAAACATAACTGATAAAATGTTAATCAATTTCACAGTTTTCATCAAATATGTAAACCTCGTATCAAACAAAAGTCAGTTCCTCAAAATCCTCACCTCCCTCCAAATTTTAACACACAAATCAATTCATCCAATATATTTTCAAATTTAAAAGATAATGTTATTATTATTGTATTAACTCAAATTTTTTTGAAAGATAATTGTAGATGCAACATCATAACCATGGTAAAGTTAGAATTTTCTTGTCTGTAAAAATAAAATTTAAATATGATTAACAAAAATTATAATTAATATTAATTAATGCATCCATGTTTGTCGGTATTGAAGAAGACCAAAATAGAATTATAATCCAATGTCAGGTGTCCGTTGTGTGGGACCGGTTTCAGAAAAAAAAAAAAAGGAAAGATAGCCGTTAGAAGGAGCGGTAAGAGCAATAAAACAACCCACGTACTTCAACTGTGTTCAAAACGTATAGAAAAAAACATTGAGAAATGGGAAACCAAAACATAAGAAAAGAAACTAGCCGTTAGGCTTAAAGAGCCTCTGCTCCCTTATTACGTTCATCAGATATTTTGTCTCCTATTTTTTATTTTTATTTTTATTTTTATTTTTGTCCCAATACCTAAAGATTCTTCTTTCACAGATCTTCACGTGGTGTTTTCACAGTAAAAAAAAAAAACCCCACCTCTTGGAAACTCTTTTTCGTTCCTTCCTTCTACTACAAAACCCCTAACTTCACCTATTTCCCCTGTTTCATTCCTCCTCCATGCCTACCACCTTTGCTTAATAATTCCCTCTCTTTCTTTCTTTCTTTCTTCTTCTTCTTCTTCAACTTCTTTCTTTGCCTCTCATTCCTTAATGGCAATGCAAAAACAAGATTGTTGCTCACATTATACAAAGGAGAAATGGAAGAGTATTTCTCTTTTTACCCACATTTTCTTTCTTGTTTGCTTCTTCATTCAACCGGTCTCAAGTGATAAGGGGGGTTGGGATGGTGTTGTTGTCACGGCAGCGGATTTCCATGCACTTCAAGCGTTTAAGCAAGAGCTAATTGATCCCAAAGGGTTCTTGAAAAGCTGGAACGATAGTGGCTATGGTGCTTGTTCTGGTGGTTGGGCTGGTATCAAGTGTGCTCGAGGTCAAGTCATTGTTATTCAACTTCCATGGAAAGGATTAGGTGGGAGAATCACTGAGAAAATTGGTCAACTTCAAGCTCTTCGTAAGCTTAGCCTCCACGATAATCTCATTGGAGGCTCTATCCCCCGTGCATTAGGCATTATTCCTGATCTTAGAGGTGTTCAACTATTCAATAACAGGCTTTCAGGCTCGGTCCCTGCTACATTAGGTTCATGCCCTTTGCTTCAAACTCTTGACCTTAGTAATAATTCACTCACTGGGGTAATCCCTGAGAGTCTTGTGAACTCTACTAAGCTTTATAGGCTCAACCTTAGCTTCAATTCCTTTTCAGGATCGATCCCTGTTAGTTTCACTCGTTCTTCTTCTCTTATTTTTCTTGCCCTTCAACACAACAACCTTTCTGGTTCAATCCCAGATCCTTGGGGTTCAAATGCAACCCAAAAGAAAGGCTTTTGTCCACTTCGATACTTAACCCTTGACCATAACTTCCTCTCTGGAACCATGCCTGCCTCTTTGGGAATGTTGAGTGAGCTACAAGAAGTTTCTCTTAGCCACAATCAGATTACTGGACCCCTACCAAATGACTTAGCAAGGCTTTCTAGGCTTAGAAATCTAGACCTTTCTAACAATGCAATCAATGGAAGCTTGCCTGTTAGTCTCTCAAATCTTTCCTCTCTTGTTGTTTTAAATCTGCAAGGCAATGGTCTTGAAGACCAAATCCCAGAATCTATTTCCGGTTTGCATAACCTTTCTGTTCTTGTTTTGAAGAGAAACCAATTGAGTGGTCCAATTCCAGCATCTGTTGGGAACATTTCCAGTTTGACTCAACTTGATTTGTCAGAGAACAAGCTCAGTGGACAAATCCCATTTTCTCTTGCAAATCTTAAAGGTCTTAACACCTTAAATGTTTCATATAACAACCTCTCTGGTCCTGTTCCAGCTCCGCTTTCCCAAAAGTTCAACTCAAGCTCTTTTGTGGGGAATATTGAGCTATGTGGATATAGTGGGTCATCTCCATGCCCTTCACCAGCACCTTCCCAAAACCTACCTTCATCACCCTCTGAGGAACCAAGACATAAACATGGAAAACTGAGTACCAAAGATATAATCCTAATTGCCGCAGGAGCCCTTCTTATAGTTCTCCTTATTGTTTGCTTGATTTTGCTTTGCTTCTTGATCAGAAGAAGAGCTACATCAAAAGCCAAAGAGGGTCAAACAACAACCAGAGCTGCTGCTGCTTCAGCAGCTGCAAGAGGTGAGAAGGGAACTCCACCTTCAGCTGGTGAAGTTGAAGCAGGTGGAGAAGCTGGGGGGAAACTAGTTCATTTTGATGGGCCCATGGTTTTCACTGCTGATGATCTTCTATGTGCCACTGCTGAGATTATGGGGAAAAGCACCTATGGGACTGTTTATAAGGCCACATTAGAGGATGGGAACCAGGTAGCAGTGAAGAGATTGAGAGAAAAGATCACCAAAGGTCAAAAAGAATTTGAAAGTGAGGTCAATGTGCTAGGCAAAATCCGGCACCCCAATCTTCTGGCTTTGAGAGCTTATTACTTAGGACCTAAAGGAGAGAAGCTTCTTGTTTTCGATTACATGCCTAAAGGGAGTCTTGCAACATTCCTTCATGGTAAGTAAAATTCAAACTAATAAACAATTTTTTGATTAATTAAGTATATATTGCAGTTTTTATCCAGCTAATGATGTGTTCTATTCTGGATTCTCGCGGTGGCAGCTCGAGGGCCTGAGACACCCATTGATTGGCCAACAAGGATGAGAATAGCAAAGGGTGTTACAAGAGGTCTGATGTACCTGCACACTCAAGAAAACATCATCCATGGGAACCTTACATCAAGCAATGTCTTACTTGATGAGGACACAAGTGCTAAAATATCAGATTTTGGCCTTTCTCGTCTAATGACAGCTGCTGCAAATGCAAATGTAATTGCAACCGCAGGAGCGTTAGGTTACCGAGCACCGGAGCTTTCGAAACTCAAGAAAGCCAACACAAAAACTGATGCCTATAGCCTTGGTGTTATCATATTAGAACTCCTAACAGGGAAATCTCCCGGAGAGGCAATGAATGGAGTGGATTTGCCACAATGGGTTGCCTCAATAGTTAAAGAAGAGTGGACAAATGAAGTGTTTGATCTCGAGTTAATGAGGGATGCATCTTCCATTGGTGATGAATTGCTCAACACTTTGAAACTGGGTTTACATTGCGTGGACCCATCGCCATCGGCAAGACCCGAAGTTCATCAGGTTCTCCAGCAGCTAGAAGAGATTAGACCAGAGAGTGAGACACCTGCTAGCTCTGCACCTTCTGGTGATGATGGAGCTGGAGGAGTTCCTTCAACAAGCGAGTGAAAAAAATGGGGGTGTTCATGTATTAGGCATAGGCACTAGAGAGCATTGATTCTTTTATTCTTACAAGAGATATCCTTAGATATTAATTTTGTGTGCTGTCTGTAAATATGTTTTTAATAGTTCCAGGTTGATTGCCCCTTTGAATTGTTATGATGTAGTTTCAATTCCACTCCCTGGAAAGACTAGGCGATTTTGAAGTTGTCTGCATTTGATTCAGTTGAGAAATGATTGTTTTTCAATTCAAATCTTTGTCCACTTTGCATATGCAACAATGTCTTCTAGCAATTGATACTAACAGCCGAGCAAAAAGAAAAAGAAAGCAGTAACAACTTTGAATATCAACTTCAGATATCTTTTCCGGGAAAAAAAGAAGAAAAAGAAAAAGTTCTGTGGCATATTTCCATACATTTTCAATAGTGGCCAACCTGTACTTGTTTCCATTTCTTTTCCGGCAAAAAAAGAAGAAAAAGAAAAAGTTCTGTGGCATATTTCCATACATTTTCAATAGTGGCCAACCTGTACTTGTTTCCATTTCTTACCAAACCGAATATGACCAAAATTGACTATTAAACTATAGTGCTGTTCCAATTTGGACAAACTCTTTTTTTTTTTTTTTGTTGTCAAAAATGCTTTTATTTTGTTTTATTTAATATTTTTATCTCTCATTTTCATGGGTGAAATATACAAAAATGCCCTTTTCTTTTTAAATTATTGAATTAAGTCGAAAAAACGAAAACACCTTTGGCTAAACGCTTTTTCAGTAGATTTGTAGGAAAACGCTTCTAGCTTCATAAGTTGAACGCGCTTTCCTGCCAATCCCCTAAAAACGCTTTAAGCTAAAAGCATTTTCCATAATGGCTACCCCGCACCCCAATGGTCAAAATCCCAATGGCTCCCCTTATCCCCAACAATTATTTCAAAGGCCGTTTAACCCCCTCCCAACGTAACCCCCCCTTTTTTTTCCTACACAAACCCCTAATTCTTGTTCTTATTCAATTTAATCTCAACTCAACTCTCTCTCACACATTTTCAATTCTCTCTCAAATCTCTTTTAAATTTATCTAAATTCTCTCTTAATTCTCACTCAATTTTTATTCCTCTCTCAACTTTTTTTATTAAAATTGTATTAAGGTTTTTTTTTAAATTAATTTTGTATTACAATTTATTTCGTATTTATTAAAATTAGTAAAGATAAAATCTCTAATTTATTTGGATGACAAGCACATTTCGATCGATCAATTGCAAATGGTAAAAAACTTTTTTTATATTTAATCTAATTTAATTTAAATATTTTGTTGTTATACTGACATTTAATATTTTGTATTTATTATATATAGTCGAAAGATCGGATTTTGAAGACATATATTCATAATCTACTCGTTCTTCCATCGTCTTTAATTGAACCATACATGAGAGATGAGGGATTTTTGCACGTGGCCCGTATGGGTTGGGGGTGTAAACTGAACCCCACACTTGTAAGCATATTGGCGGAAAGATGAAGACCTGAGACGCACACGTTCCTTCTTCCATGCGACGAGTGTACTATCACACTCGAGGACGTGTAGTTACAGCTCGGGTTACCGGTGGATGGGCCGATAGTGAATGGGTCAGTTGTCGCAGCCAATTAAAGAGATGTACGCGAGCAACTTTTCGAGAGGGTTTCAGACACGATTTATGGAGCCCAAATAGATATGAATTGGTTGAAAAGAAATTTTGGTGGGCTCGATGCGGAATCGAGTGAAGTTGAAAGAGAATAATACTCTCGAGAGTACATTCTTATGATCATCGGAGGTCTCCTAATGCTTGATAAATCACGGAATCTTGTCCATTTAAGGTGAGTGTTAAAACTTGTGAACTTTAAGGTGGCTGCAGAATTGAGGGTTGTTACAAATGTGATATACCACATTTGGATCCAGTAACCGGGTCGGATTTGGGGTGTTACACAATATTTCCCCTTTTTTCTTTTAACAATGTAATACAAGTTTTAAGCTCTTGTCCATTTAAGTTGGTTGCTAAAACTTGTGAACTTTAAGGTGGCTATGAAACGAGGGTTGTTACAAATGTGGTATCATGTATTCGGATTTAACACTCGGGTCGGATTTGAGTTGTTATACAATATTTCCCCATTTGTTTCCCTTTTAACATTGTAATACAAGTTTTAAGCTTAAAAAAATTGGGTAATCTCTTAGTTTCATATTTAATTATGTTTTTCTGAAAAAAAAAAAAAAAAAAAATAGAAGCAGACTTACAAAGAGATCAAAAGTAAGAAACTAGGGTTATCAAGATTAAGCAATTTGGGTATTTGATATTTGTTTTTATTTTTTTATTTGAGATTTTTTTCCTTAGTTGATGAAAAACACTTAAAGAATTTTAAGAAATACAATTGAATATCGAATATCCAAAATTTTAAAGTAAAATTCTTTGCAATTTTTATCAGGAAAGAAAAACAAATATTGAATACCCAAATTAGTTAATCTTGTAATCTTAATCTCTTACTTTCGGTTCTGTTGTAAATTTGCTTCCAATTTTTTTCTTCAAAAGAAAATGAAATCTAAAAGTAAGAGATCCTCATAATCTTTTTATTCCTAAAACAAAAGAAAATTAGATGTTGTGCTCCTTATTTTAATGAGATAGATTAAATCTGAAATCTAAAACTTAGATTTATTCATTTTGATCTAAAGTTTAAAAACAATTTAATTCTCATCATTCTCATTTTAACAAATATATTTGAACAAATATAGTTTGTAATCTCTACTCGTAGTTATCTTCACATCGGAATAGAAAGAAATCCAATTATAGAAAAATAAAACTAGAAACTAAACAAAGAAAACTATGTGGCTAGGTCTAAAATTGATTGTCTATTAGGGTTATATGAACCTGTTTATATAGGCTAATTTTCGTGTGCTTTATGCCTAAAATACCTATGATACTTTGGGTGCAAGTAATAAATAAAATCTGAGAAAATTTGCCAAGATACCATTGCTGACGTCATCATTGCTTACTCCCCACGTTCAGCCTGTGTCTTAACATAAGGAAGGTTGTGTCTCAACACAGGGGGTGTGTCGTGACACGACACCGATTTCTTTAGTTTGGAGTTCTATTTCACGTGTTGCATCTCAGGAAGCTTGGATGTTGTTCCTCAGGCTTTTGGGCTTGGAAATACATATTCTACACGCCCAAATAGATTGATTACGACTACCTAAGGCCCGTATTGGCCTAATAGGTAAACTAACATCAATTATTGCATAAAAGCGCTTACTTTGCTAATAATTAAATCTAAACTAAGAAATGTGAAAACGTAATAAAATATATTAAAATGCCTAGAAAACAAGATCTTTAAATATCGAAATGTACCAAAAATACCACTACATTTGGCAGTAGGTCAATACCCATGCTTGGATACCGTGATATCATTGTGCCTTGATCTTCTTCAATTCAGCACTGTTAGGGATTTCACAAGTTTTAGGCTTCGATGTTGTGATACCCCATTCTAGGTGATGTTTTCGCTCATGTTTGGGCCTTCGATGACTCCCTACAACACTCAATCAACCATTAGGATCCCTGTGGCGCATTTGGTCAATTCGAGTCTCAAAAGTAGCATAAAATGCACTAATTCACTTATTAAAACAAAGAACTAAAACTAAGTAAAAACATGACAAAAAAACATATAATTTGCTTGAGAATAAGCTCATTAAGTGTAATGGAGAGCTAATTTGACATATCAAATTACGACAGATCACAGGTCAGGCGAGGGTTGTTACAAATGTGGTCTCATACATTCGGATCCGATGACTGGGTTGGGTTTGGGTGTTATACAATATTTCCCCTTATTTTCTTTTAACATTGTAATACAAGTTTTAAGCTTAAAAAATTTGAATTTGGGTGATCTCTTAATTTCATATTTAATTATGTTTTTTCGAAGCAAAAAAATAAAAATGGAAGCATACTTCTAACAAGATCAAAAGTAAGAAACTAGGGTTATCAAGATTAAGCAATTTGGGTATTTAATATTTGCTTTTTGTTTGTTATTTGAGATTTTTTTTCTTGGTTGATGAAAAGCACTCAAAGAATTTCAAGAAATATATTTGAATATCGAATGCCCAAAATTTTAAAGTGAAATTCTGTGCAATTTTTTTAGGAAAGAAAAACAAATATCGAATACCCAAATTGCTTAATCTTGTTAATGCTAATCTATTACTTTCCATTCCATTGTAAATTTACTTTCAATTTTCTTCAAAAGAAAATTAAATCTGAAAGTAAGAGATTCTTGAAATCCTTTTGTTCCTAACACTTGCATTGAATGGAGAAGAAAAAGAAGAAGATTAGATGCTGTGCTCTTTACTTTGATGAGGTAGATTAAATCTTAAATGTAATGTTTAGATTTATTCATTTTGCTCTAATGATTAAAAACAGTTTGATTCTCATTATTCTTATTTTAAGACTTGTGAGATTTGCCTAAATTTGACTACGAATTTGTTAGTAAAACCAAAGGTTTCAGTCTTTGGCAACGACCCCAAAAACTTGACCATCTCTAAACGTGTTATCGTTAAAGTATAAATACCACACCAAAATATATAATTAAATTAGCAGTGTTCGCAAGTATACGAGTTAAATTATAGTATAGTAGTATTACAACGAAACACTGGTAAGTATTCTGAGGATTGTATCCAAGAGATTGCAAATTGGAGAATCTTATTATTAAATTAATTATAGAAAATAATTTCTAATCTAATCGAGTCACAAGTTAATAGTGTGAATCATATTAAAGTATTAATTATACTAATTAAATTAATTAACCTAAACTAACTGATCATGTGTCAGAGTCTTAAAAATTTATAAAAAGACTGATCGAGCCTAGAAACTAACTATGACAACGATAGAGGCAAGTGCACCTATCGGACAGTAGTATAGCTTAGTGGCAAGACCGAATTGTCGAACCCAAAGGAACCAAAAGTACTAATACTAACTTTCTTTTTATTATTTAGCCTAGAAATTAAAGGATTTATTATTTAATCTAAAATTAACTAACTATTAAGCTAAAGATGCAAAGACAAAGAGAATGAATTGGGAAAAATACTTGTGGGAAAAACCAATTGATTAAGACAATACCCAAGGAAGAATCCACCTAGACTTCACTTGTTATTTAACTCTGAACCAGACGATTTATTCACTTGACTTGATCCGTAAGATTCTATAATTTATATTAATACCTCTTTCGAGGCTACTAACGTTTAACACTCGATTAATTAATTAAAATCTCTTTCTAATTAAAACCCCTAGAATTGTATTAAATCGATCTATGGACTCCCATATTAGGTTTGACCCTAATCCGGCAGATTTTCGTCATCCTATTTCTAGGGTGCGATCAACTCCGCTTAATTATACTAGATCTACTCTTAAACAGGGACTTTTGCTCCACTGCCTAAGCACATCAATACTTGAATCAATATCCTGAAATATCAAAACAAGAATTAAGAACATGTAATTAAGAACAAATCAAGTATTTATCATATGGTTCAGAAAACAATAACAAGATCCGTCTTAGGTTTCATCCCCCTCAGGTATTTGAGAGGTTTAGTTCATAATAATAAAAGAATACATCTCAAAAGAAAAGATAAAACAAAACATAAGAAAAACCCTAAAACCCCATGAAGGAGTTGAAGAGAAGATCTTCCGTCTTGAGTATAACTCCGGCTTCTTGAGATGAATCAACAGGCTTTCTTCGAATAAATTCCACAGTTCTGGCCTCTCTGGGTCAGCTCTTCGGCCTAACTGGACTCTTAACTGGACTCTCCCCTTGAAGGTTGGCCTCTAGGGTGTTTATATAGGCTTTTGGAATAGCTTTCTTTGGCTCTAAGTACCCTAATCCGAATGAAACTCTTCTTTGTCACGACAGGGACACGCCCATGGCACATACCCGTGTGAATCATGGTCGGGCCGTGTTCGGGTCCGTTAATGAGGCACGGCCGTGTGGTCTTAGGCCCAGGCCGTGTTGATTTCGTGATATGGCCCATTTACTCCGTTTTAGGCCCGTTTCTCGTTCTTTTCATCCTCCGGTCCTTTCCTAAGTATAAAACATGAAAACAAAGGATTAAAAGCACCAAATTCCACAATTCAAGGTTTAAATCATCCGAAAGTATGTTAAATGTGGGATTAAAATATGTTTATATTACGGTTTATCAAATACCCCCACACTTAAGCATTTGCTTGTCCTCAAGCAAAATTCTCAACTCACAATTAAATTGAACTTCCTTGATTCATAATATTCATCAATAATGTTTCATCATAATTCAAAGGCAATTCATACATTGATAATTTTAAGTAGAAGGGTCCTAAAGATTCAAACAATCAAAGTCATACATTTATAGCCCGAAAAATGTTAAGTGTTTCCCCTTACTTAAATAATTACCCTTAATTCAAAATCGACAAGAGTTGACATCCTCGCTAAAGATTCACTCAAATCACTCAAAGTGTTTAAGGTTCAAAATTAAGCAATCAAAAGTCGAACATGAAAAGTTAATCCTATAGGCTTGCCTGAAAATCAAATCTCCACCACTGTAAAATGAGATGATACACAAATCAAAAGGTTTTTTAAAAAGGGTTGTAATGGGGCTCGGGTTAAAGGTGTGGATAAAGGCTGAATTAGAGGGTTAGAATCGAGATTGAATTGACAATTTACCTAACTAGAAAAATGAACTAATCCTAAATAATTGAAAACTTCATTAATAATAATACAAGCTTCTTCTTTAAAATGTGGAGTTTAAACGCATGAGCTCACTTAATTATAGAACTAATAATGACTATACTTCATTTTTTTTAAGAACAAATCAAGTCATAAAAGATGAATTTAACTACTGAATTAAAGATTATAGTTAGGCAACTGATCAAATCACATCTCGATGTAAGGGTGGTCAAGAAGAATGGTGATAACAAATAAAGACTGTGTTTTTGGGTTAATCTTAGTGGGTGAGTCAATATAAAAGGTTGTTAGGATCAAAGGTGTTCACTAAGGGTTAATTGTGAGGGTAAGCTTTTTAGTGGAGTGAGTGGGTTAAATCCTAAGTACCTTTATCATCTCAGTATATCAAATCAATCAATATGGTCTCGACATGTATAATCGAAGCAAGTTCTAGAATAACAAATCAATGTTGACACACTTATAATAAAAAAGTGAGCACGAAAAGAATGTATGTTCTAAACAGCTCAAAATCTCACAAAAATTATGGGTTTTTTTATATCAACCTTGTGAATTTCAAACTTCAAGGTAATAATTAGATTCAGGTAGACAACCTAACAAAATTTTAATTTTTGAAAATGGACTCATCATGCTTGATTCTCTAGTTTCCTAAAGTTTAAATCATCACTGCACAATTATCAATGACTTATTCTAAAACATATCAAAGAAAATCATGGATCACAGGAAATTTCATTCTAGTAGTAATCTGAGAAAATTACTTAAAGACAAGATATCATTCAGGGATTTGAGAATAATGCAGAAAGTTAGGCACTTTCTCGAAATAAATTTCACCCCCCACACTTAAGATGTACATTGCCCTCAATGTACAAAGATATATATGAAATTTAGGAGAAAGGGAGAGGTGAAACTTCCTGAATTTGGATGGCTTCCTTGAGTTGGGAGTGTCGTGGTGTGGTGACCGCCGACAATCTCTACGCTAGATGAAGAAATTGGGAAGCTCGTGAAGAATTAGCCAGGAAATAATAATAATAAATCAAAATATACTAAATATATATTTAAAGACAAGAAAGATAAAGAGAAAGAAAATAGAAAGTAAAATAAAATTAAGAGAAAAGATTAATGGACCGAAGAGTCCTTTTTGTTAGATAGTTCGCGAGGTGGGTGTGATTTCTAAGGCTATGGTGGGGTGGCTATGGTCGTGGTCGTGGTGATTCCCTAGCAGCCTTTAGAACCTAAATCAAAGAAAACAAAATAGAATAGATTAAACTAAGTGAAAGAGAAATACAAAAAAGGAAAATAAAAGAGAAATGAAAATGAAAAGAGAAATTAAATGGACTCAAAGGTCCTTTTCCTATCGTGTTAATGAAGCGGCCGACATGAACTTATGTAGATCGGTCTTACAAAGGGAGACTATGCTAGGATCCTTCTGTTTCTTCGACATGGATGATTATTAGAACTAGAGTTAGGAGAGTGGAGGAAAGAATGAAAATGGAGAGGGGATGTAAAGGAGAAAGAAGGGTAGGGAGCAGGTAAGAAGGGGAGAGGGGTGGTTTAAATAGAAATTTCAAGTCTGGTATGTTCCCACGCCCATGTACCATAGGCGTGTCGAGTCACACGGCCGTGTTATGCTTCGTTCGTTTCTCCCATGCCCATGTGCAGGTTGACATGCCTGTGTTGCTAAAACAGTGTCGGCCACGGCCGCATCACACGGCCGTGGTGTTCAGTTAGGCCCCGTGGCTTGAAGATATTTTTCGTCCTGTGTCGTACTATTTTTCCCCTATCAGTACGTACATCCGTAGTTTCCACACGGCCACGGCCACGGCCGTGTGCAAGGCCATGTGATGCGGAAATTTACACTTTGGTTAGTTTATAGTTAGGCGCTAAAAAGGAAAAGTAAAAGTAAAAATAAAAAAAATGTAAAAATTAATGAGGTTAGTGCTCGGGTTGCCTCCTGAGAAGCGCTCGTTTATAGTCTTAAGCTAGACTTACCTCTCATTCGCACATTCATGGTGGTTTGAGGAGTTGAAAGTCCTTCCTCATGCTATCAGTCCTATTATCAGTATATAGTTCAAGTTGAGTAGCGTTTACTTTAAAAGTGCCGAATATAGGATTACTTACCTAGATTGTTCCGTAGGGGAAAACATTGAGTACCTTAAAAGAGATTTCTTTGTTTGTATTAGGGTCAGGAGGAGGTATTCGAGGGTCTGCCTTATCTAAAAATGCCTGAACTTCGATCTTAAATTTGTTTGTCCCACGGACTGGTGTTGGCTCTGCTTTATGTATTCCTAATTTCTCCTTGAAGTGTGTCTTCCACTCGTCTAGCTCATCGATCTGAAGCCTTCGTTCCTCATGAGTTATTTCCTTGTTGGTATGAGGTCTAGGGTCTGGCTCAGTTGTGTAGTTCCGTGGTGCTTCCTAAAAAGAAGGTTTAACCGAATGGTTATTAATAGAATTTATATTCTCACCTTGACTACTCGATGTCCTAGCTGAGTCAAGAGCCTGGAGACTGATTTATTTGTCACCTACACAAAGTATGAGTTCACTCACACGATCAATTTTAGTCCTAGCAAGATTCTTAAAAAGGGCCTTCCTAAAATTAAGGGGATACTATTGTCCTCGTCCATGTCTAAAATGATAAAGTCTACTGGGAATACGAATTTATCAATTTTCACAAGAACATCTTCAATTATACCCCTAGGAATTCTAACAGTTTTATCAGCTCTTGAATGCTCATCCTAGTTTGTTTGGGTTTCCCTAGACCTAGTTGTTTAAACAATTTATAAGGCATAACATTGATGCTCGCCCCTAAATCAGCTAAAGCATTATCAATAGATAATCTACCAATTAAGCATGGAATTGTAAAACTCCCTGGATCTTTTAATTTTCGTGGTAGTTGGTTTTGTAACATTGCCGAGCACACTGCATTTAGCTCCACATGCAATTCTTCATCTAACTTCCATTTGTTTGTTAAAAGATCTTTTAAAAACTTCCTTGAATCTGGCATCTGTGGAAGAGCTTCAAGAAATGGTAAGTTATATGTAATTTCTTTAAAAGTTTAAGAAATTTACCAAATTGTTTGTCTGTGTTGTCCTTCTTTATCGCATCAGAGTACGGTATACGAGGTTGGTACTCTTTAATTACCGGTTTTGGCTTACCATGACTTACCTCGTTCTTACCTTCCTCTACCATATTCTCTTGGCTTACCTTAGGCTCATCGAACCCTTCATTATCGTGAGCGGTTATGGCTTGAAGTTGCTCATTGGGGTTAGTTTTAGAGTTGCTTGGCAAGCTGCCTTGTGGTCGTTCAGAGATCAGCTTAGCGAGTTGCCCTAATTGGTTCTCGATCCCTTGAATCGATGCTTGTTGATTTTTAAGTGTTGTTTCGGTGTTTTGATAACATTTTTCTGACACCGCTATGAATTTTGTCAGCATCTCTTCAAGGTTCAACTTCTTTTCCTGTGGATAGGGCTGTTGTTGGAAGTTTGGAGTGGGTTGTTGTCTCTGATTTCCTTGACCACCCCATGAAAAATTGGGGTGGTTCCTCCAACCTGGATTATAAGAATTACCATAAGGGTTATTTTGAGATTTGAAATTGTTACCCATATAGTGAATTTGCTCATTTTCAGCGCTCGGGTTGTAAGGTGGATAGTCTGTGTTGTTCATCCCTCATCCATTCGTGTTGCACTGCATAACTGGATGTACCTGCAAAGAACCACATAAACCATCAACCTTTTTATTTAACATCTCTACCTGATTTGATAGCATGGTTACTGCGTGGAGGTTGAAAACACTGGCTGCTTTTGTTGGCTTTGTCCTTGTGACTTGCCACTGATAGTTATTCAGTGACATCTCTTTAATGAATTCGTAGGTAGCCTCAGGTGTTTTGTTATTCAATGTTCCGCCGGTGGCTGAATCAATTAATTGCCTAGTTGAAGGGTTCACACCGTTGTAAAAAGTTTGGACCTATAGCCATAAGGGTAATCCATGGTGTGGGCACTTTCTCAATAGATCTTTGTATCTCTCCCATGCATCGTAAAGTGTTTCTAAATCCATCTGCACAAAAGAAGAGATATCATTCCTTAACTTGGCCGTTTCAGCCGGCGAAAATATTTTAATAAAAATTTTTCGGTCATTTGTTCCCATGTAATAATTGACCCTCGTGGAAGATAATGCAACCACTGTTTGGCTTTATTCCTTAAAGAAAAGGGAAATAACCGAAGACGGATGGCATCATCAGAAACATCATTTATTTTGAAAGTATCGCAAAATTTTAGGAAATTTGCCAAGTGATTGTTTGGATCTTCATCCTGCAAACCATCAAACTGAACAAATTGCTGTATCATCTGAATTGTGTTAGGTTTCAGTTCAAAATTATTTGGAGCAATAGCAGGTCTAACAATACTTGACTCAGTTCCTGTTAAATTAGGTTTAGCATAATCACACATAATTCGAGGAGCATGATTGTCGACCACCTCTAGAGGTAGCGGATTATTCTCAGCCATCTCTTCGGTAGTATTGGTTTCGACTTCTTGCTCTTTTTCTATGTAATTTAATCTTCCCCTTATTTCTCTACGATTTCTTCGAACAGTACCTTCAATATCACTGTCGTAAATCAGGGGTCCTGTCGGGTTCCTTCTAGTCATAAACTAGAGGTACATGCTAGGAACAAATAAAAGAAGGAAAATTATTAAGGTTAAAAGAAAAATAAAAAAATTAAAAATAATAAATTGCAAAAATAAAAATGGCTAAAGTAATAAAAATTGAGCGTTCTTAATATTTTAGTTCCCCAGCAACGGCGCCAAAAACTTGATCGTGTGTCAGAGTCTTAAAAATTTATAAAAAAAATGATTGAACCTAGAAACTAACTATGACAACGATGGAGGCAAGTGCACCTATCGAACAGTAGTATAGCTTAGTTGCAAGACTGGATTGTCGAACCCAAAGGAACCAAAAGTACTAATACTAACTTTCTTTTTATTATTTAGCCTAGAAATTAAAGGATTTATTATTTAATCTAAAATTAACTAACTATTAAGCTAAAGATGCAAAGAGAAAGAGAAATGAATTGGGAAAAATACTTGTGGGAAAAACCAATTGATTAAGACAATTTATTCACCTAGACTTCACTTGTTATTTAACTCTGAACCAGACGATTTATTCACTTGACTTGATCTGTAAGATTCCATAATTTATATTAATACATCTTTCGAGGCTACTAACGTCTAACCCTAGGTTGATTAATTGAAATTTCTTTCTAATTAAAACCCCTAGAATTGCATTAACTCGATCTATGGACTCTCATATTAGGTTGACCCTAATCCGATAGATTTTTGTCATCCTATTTCTAAGGTTGCGATCAACTCCGCTTAATTATGCTAGATCTACTCTTAAAGAGGGACTTTTGCTCCACTGCCTAAGCATATCAATACTTGAATCAATATCCTGAAATATCAAAACAAGAATTAAGAACATAAAATTAAGAACAAATCAAGTATTTATCATATGGTTCAGAAAACAATAATAAGATCCATCTTAGCTTTCATCCCCCTCAGGTATTTGAGAGGTTTAGTTCATAATAATAAAAGAATACATCTCAAAAGAAAAGATAAAACAAAACATAAGAAAAACCCTAAAACCCCCTGAAGGAATTGAAGAGAAGACCTTCCGTCTTGAGTATAACTCCGGCTTCTTTAGATGAATCAACTGGCTTTCTTCGAATAAATTCCACAATTCTGGCCTCTCTAGCTCGACTCTTCGGCCTAACTGGACTCTTAACTGGACTCTTCCCTTGAAGGTTGGCCTCTAGGGTGTTTATATAGGCTTTTGGAATGGCTTTCTTTGCCTCTAAGTACCCTAATCCGAATGAAACTCTTCTTTGTCACGACAGGGACACGCCCATGGCACACGCCCGTGTGAATCATGGCCAGGCCGTGTTCGGGTCCGTTAATGAGGCACAGTCGTGTGGTCTTGGGCCCAGGCCGTGTTGATTTTGTGATATGGCCCATTTACTCTGTTTTAGGCCCGTTTCTCGTTCTTTTCATCCTCCAGTGCTTTCCTAAGTATAAAACATGAAAACAAAGGATTAAAAGCACCAAATTCCACAATTCAAGGCTTAAATCATCCAAAAGTATGCTAAATATGGGATTAAAATATGTTTATATTACGGTTTATCACTAACCTAATGGAATTTCCTATTCCTAGTGTTCACAATACAAGCCTCTAGCCCATCATCGATTAAATCCCTAATTAACAAATAAGTCGCTAATTACCCTCAATTAAGTTATTTACTACCTTTAGTTAAGAATACCCTCTCGGTCTCATCTTCACCAAGGATTACCACCTAAGTCACCCTTTCGGTCTCTTCTTAGGCATACGGATACCCTTTCGGTCTCATCGCTTGGCTTAAGTTATACTCGACAGGATACCCTCTCGATCTCACTTATCTAGATATTCTACTAGGGACGTCACTCCCTAATATACTCAATACTCTTAAATAAACACCCAAATTTGGATAAATAATTCATTAGTCAATTAATCAGTTCCATAACTGAAACATGCAATATATGAAACAAAACACAATAATTTATTCCAATATTGATGGTCACCAAACTAACTAAAATTACGACAAAGGCAAGCGCACCTATCGAACAATAGTATAGCCATGGTGAGTCGGGAATATCGTATCCACGAGGACTAAAAGTACTAGTAATTACTGTTTTTCTATTATTTAGCCGGTAAAATGGGATGATTGTTTTTAATCTAAAATTAACTAAACTAATTATAAAAAATGCAATAGAAAATGAATTAAGAAAATAATCGAATAAAACCAATGAGATAGAAAATACCCATGAAAGAATCCATGATAAACCGTAAAAGTAACATATTTTAATCCCACATTTAGCATACTTCTGGATGATTTACCCCTTGATTTATGTAACAAGGTACTCTTAATCCTTTCTTTTCGTGTCTCATACTTAGGAAAGCATCAGAGGACAGAAAGAACGAGAAACGGGCCTAAAACCGACCAAATTAGGCCAAAGTAGAAATCGACACGGCCTGGACTTAAGATCACACGGCCGTGCCTCATTAATTTACTAGAACATAGCCTGACCCTGATTCACACGGCCGTGCCTCATTAAAGAAATTCGAACACGGCCTAAAGACGATCTACACGGGCGTGTGCTATGGCCGTGTCCCTGTCGTTGCAAAAAGCAATTCTACTCAGAAAAAGATACTTAGGGTCAAAGAAACCTATTTCAAAAGCCTATATAAACCCCCTAAGTGTAACCTTAAAGCCGAGCTGAAAAGCTCAAATTTGTGGGAAATCACTCGAAGATAGCCAGTTGATCCATCTCAAGAAGCCGAAATTATACTCAAGACGGCAGATCTCTCCTTCAATTCCTTCAGGGAGTTTTAGGGATTTCTTATGTTTTGTTTTATCTTTTCTTCTAAGATGTTTTCTTTTATAGTTATGAGCTAAACCCTTTAAATATCTGTAGGGGATGAAACCTAAGACTGATCTTGTTATTATTTTCTGAACTATATGATAAATACTTGATTTGTTCTTAATTATGTGTGCTTAATTCTTGTGTTGATATTTCTGGGATATTAATTCAAGTATGATGTTTTTAGGTGGAGGAGCAAAAGCCCCTGCTTAAGAGTAGAATTAACATAATTAAGCAGAGTTGATCGCACGCCTAGAGATAGGGTGACGAGATTTTGCCGGATTAGGGTGAAACCTAATATGGGAGTCCATAGATCAAGTTAATGTGATTCTAGGGGTTTTAATTAGAAAGAGATTTCAATTAATCAACCTAGGGTTAGACGTTATTCGCTTCGAGAGAGGGTTTAATATGCATTAGGGAATCTTACGGATCAAGTCAAGTGAATAAATCGTCTGGTTCAGTGTTAGATAACAAGTGAAGTGACAGCTGAAATCAGAACGTTAAAATTTATAAAAGAATGATCGAACCTGGAAACTAACTCTAACAACGATTAAAGGCAAGTGTACCTATCGAACAGTAGTATAGCTTAGGCAAGATCGGATATCGAACCCAAAGGAACTAAAAGTATTAATACTAACTCTCTTTTTATTATTTAGCCTTAGAAATAAAGTGAAATTGTTTTAATCTAAATTAACGACAACTAAGCTAAGGGTAAAGACAAAAAGAACGAATTAGGAAATAACTTGAAGAAAAACTCAATTAATCACGACGATACCTGCAGGAAGAATCCACTTAGACTTCACTTGTTATCTAACCTTGAATCATATGATTTATTTACTTAGCTTGATCCGTAGGACTCCCTAACGTATATTAAACCCTCTCTCGAGGCGAATAACGTCTAACCCTAGGGTAATTAGTGGACCTCTCGTTCTCTTATAATAACCCCCTAGAATAGCAGTAAATCGATCTATGGATTCCCATATTAGGTTTCACCCTAATCCGACAAAATCTCGAAACCCTATCTCTAGGCGTTCGATCAATTCCGCTTAATTACGCTAGATCTACTCTTAAGTAGGGTCTATTCCTCCTCCACCTAAGCACATCAGATTTGGATTAAGCATGCATAATTAAGAACAAACTAAGTATTTATCATATAGTTCAAAAATCAAATAACAAGATTTATCTAGATTTCATCCCCTTAGGGTATCTGAGGGGTTTAGTTCATAATGAATAAAGAAAACATCTCAAGAGAAAAGATAAACCAAAACATAAGAAATACCTAAAACTCCCTGAAGGAATTGAAGGAGAATTTCGCCGTCTTGAGTATAATTCCGGCTTCTTGGGATGGATCAACTGGCCAACTTCGAGCGATCTCCACAATTCTGACCTTTTCGGCTTGGCTTCTTCGCCTAGCTCGACTCCGGTTTTGGCTTCTGCCGAACTCCCCTCAATAGTGGCACTTAGGGGTATATATAGGCTCCTTGGAATACGATTTTTTCTCCCTAAGTATCCTTTTCTGACTGAAATTGCTTACTCCAACGACAGGGGCGCGGCCATGGCACACGCCCGTGTAGGTCGACTTCAAGCCGTGTTCGAATTTCTAACTTGAGGCACGACCGTGTAAGTCGGGGTTGAGGCCGTGCTCTAGGTGACTGGTGAGGCACGGCCGTGTGAACTTTGAGCCAGGCCGTGTTGTTTCTGTGCTAACGCCCAATTACTCCGTTTTGAGCACGTTTTATGTTCTTTTATCATCGGGTACTTTCCTGGATATAAGACATGAAAAGAAAGGAATAAAAGCACCTTTTTACATAAATCAAGGGTTAAATCATCCAAAAGCATACTAAATGTGGGATTAAAATATGTTACTTTTACGGTTTATCAAATACCCCCACACTTAAGCTTTTGCTTGTCCTCAAGCAAAATTCTCAACTTACAATTAAAACGAACTTTCCATAATTCATAATTCCTACTGACAATGCCTTATCCTAATTCATAGATAATTTATACATGGATAATTCAATTCAAAGAGTCCTAAAGATTCAAATAAGATAAGTCATCCATTTGTAGCACGAAAACAGAGGTGTTTCCCTTCATCTAAATAATTACCTTTAATTCAAAGAGTCCTAAAGATTGAAATAAGATAAGTCATCCATTTGTAGCACGAAAACAGAGGTGTTTCCCTTCATCTAAATAATTACCTTTAATTCAAAATCTACAAGGATTGTCATCGTCACAAAAGATCCACTCAAATCACTCAAAAAGTGTTTAAGGGTCAAAATTAAGCACTCATAAGTCGAACCTGAAAAGCTAATCCCATAGGCTTGCCTGAAAATCAAATCTCCACCACTGTAAAATGATATGATAAATAGATCAAAAGGTCTTTGTTAGGGTTGTAACGGGGCTAGGGTTAAAGGTATGGATAAAGGCTGAAATTAGAAGGTTAGAATCGAGATTGAATTGATAAGTTACCTACCTAAAAATTTCTGAGATAATAATTACATCAACTGAAAATAATAATAAACTTACTAATACAAGCTTTTTCTTTTGATAATTAGACTTTAACTTGTATAAGCTCACTCTTCATTATACTAATACTGACTATACTTTGATTTTTTTTAATAACAAACTAAATAAAGACAATTTCAACTTATAATAAAAACTTAATCAAATCATATCTCGATTAAAGGGTAGTCAAAAGGAAGGGTGATAAAAAATACAAAGGGTTTTGGTTTATTAGTGGGTGAGTCAATGGAAAGGGTTGTTAGGATCAACGAGGTTCACTAGGGGTTAATTATGATGGTAGGCTTTTTAGTGGTGTGTGTGGGTTAAAAACCTAGGTGCCTTTATCATCTTGGTATATCAAATCATAACTGTGGTCTTGACATGTATAATCAAGGCAAGTTCTAGAATAACAGTTCATGGTTGACACACTCATAAAAAAGTGAGCACGAAAAAGAGTTATGCTCTATAAGGTTCAAAATCTCACAAAATTATGGGTGTTTTGATATCAACCTTATAAATTTCAAACTTCAAAGTAACATTCAAACTTAGGTCAACAACCTAAAATTTTAAAATTTTGAAAATTAGACTTATCTTGCTTGATTCCTTAGTATTCTTCAAATTTAATCATCAATGCACAATTAACTATGACTTATTCAAAAACATGTCAATAAAAATCATGAATTAATAGAGATTTCATCCTAATTAGTAATATGAGGAAATTACTTAAAAACAAGACTAAATTAGCGATTTAAGAATCATGCAAAAAGTTAGGCATTTTCTTAAAATAATTATTCATCCCCCATACTTAAGATGTACATTGTCCTCAATGTACAAAGATAGATATTAACATTTAAGGGATAAATCAAAAGAAAAGGAGGAAGAATTACTCCCTGAGTTTTGGATGTTTTCCCGGAGGGGTGTCTTTGGTGGTGGTGATGGTCGGTCTGGATGACAAACCTGCGCTAGATGAAGAAATTGGGTAGCGCTTTGAGAAGTAGCCAGGAATTATTAAGACCTACTTAAAATAAACTAAATATATAATTAAAGAAAAGAAAGATAAAGAAAGAGGAAACAAAAATGCAAAAAAAATGAAAATAAAAGATAAATGGACCGAAGAGTCCTTAGTGTTGGATGGTTCGCGAGGTGGGTGTGAATTCTAAGGCTGGGGAGGTGCTGGCGGTGGTGGAAGTGGCGTGGTTATCGTGGTGGTCGGCGTAAACCTAAGCAGCCTGGTGAACCTGACACTAAGAAACTAAATTAAGTTAAACTAAATTAAACATAAGATTATTAAAGAAAAGGAGAATGAAAGGAAAGAGAAACGAAAAATAGAAACTAATTGGTCTCAAAGACCCTTGGTCTGTTTTTTGGATGAAGCGGCAGGCATGAACTTATTTGCAGGGTCTCCGTTAAGGAGACTATGCTAGGTTGCTTCTGCTTCTTCGGCATGGTTCTGGCGTGGCTTAAGGGTCTGGACACCTTTTCTAAGGAAAGGGAAAAAAATGTTGAAAGGAAAAAAAGGAAAACTGAAGATGGGGAGAGGGGGTAGGGCTTGTGGGGGTTTAAATAGAGTTTCAAATCTGGCATGCTCCCATGCCCGTGGACCGGGGGTGTGTCGATTTGCATGGCCACTTAGCACGGTCATGTGTTGGAGTGTGTTGTTACCCCATGCCTATGCTTTAGCCATCCACGCCCGTGCTCGATAAGTCAGTATGTAGGCACGGTTGGAAGCCATGGGCGTGTGTTGGTCGTGCTATGTAAATCAGTAGCTTCACACGGTCAAAAGGCACAGCTGTGCTGTTCTGTCGATGCCCGTGGGGGAGAGTAGTTGGATCCGTGACTTCGGGAGGTGGTTGAATTGGTTCGCACGGCCTCTGCTATGCCAGTACGGAGATTCCGATGGTCTACATAGGCACGGGCATGGCCGTGTGTAAGGCTGTGTGGCCTGGAAGTATGCACTTCTGGTTAGTTTAAAAGAGAAAAGAAAAAGGAAAAATAATGTAAAATGAAAATAAATGCAAAATTCAGTAAGGTTAGTGCTCGGGTTACCTCCCGAGAAGCGCTCGTTTATAGTTAAGCTAGACTTTCCTCGTGTAGAAATTTCAGGGAGGTTTGAAGGTTTGAATATCTTTCCTCATATTATCTGTTCGATGTTCATTGTGTGGTTCAGGTCGAGTATCATTTATTTTAAGAGCATCAAAATTAGGATTGCTTACCTCGACTGTGTTGTGTGGTAGAACATTGATTACCTTAAAAAGGATTTCCTTGTTTGTGTCAGGGTCCGGAGGAGATAGTCATAGGTCTAATAATACCTGATCTTCTCTTTTGGACTTGCCTATCTCGTAGAGTGGTTTTGGCTCTGTTTCTTGTATCCCTAATTTTTCCTTGAAGTGTGTTTTCCACTCGTCTAATTCATCGGGTTGAACCTTTTGTTCCTCATAATCTATTCTTTTGTTGGTACTGTATTCAAGATCAGGTTCAATCGTGCCCTTTTCTGGTGTTTCCTGAAAAGAAGGGTTAATCGAATGGTTATCAATGAATTTTTCTTTCTTACCTTGGTCATTCGATGTCCTAGTTGAATCGAGAGCTTAAAGAGTGACTGCCTCATTACCTACACAAAGTATGAGTTCTCCTGTGGCGACATCAATTTTAGTCTTGGTAGTTGCTAGAAAAGGTCTTCCTAAAATTAAAGGGATCAAATTGTCCTCATCTATGTCTACGACAACAAAGTCTACTGGGAAAACAAATTTATTGATTTTGACAAGAACATCTTCGATAATACCTCTAGGAATTCTAAAAGTTTTATCAGCTAATTGAATACTCATCCTAGTTTGTTTGGGTTTCCCTAGACCTAATCGTTTAAACAATGAATAAGGCATGACATTTATACTTGCCCCTAAATCAGCTAACGCATTATCAATAGTTAGACTACCAATTAAACATGAAATTGTAAAACTCCCTGGATCTTTTAATTTCTGTGGTAGTCTATTTTGGAGAATTGCTGAGCACTTTGCGTTGAGTTCCACGTGTGGCTCTTCGTCTAATTCGCGTTTGTTTGTCAAGAGCTGTCTTAAAATTTTCCTCGAGTCTGGCATCTGAAAGAGAGCTTCAAGAAGGGGTAAGTTATGTAATTTCTTTAAAAGTTTAAGAAACTTACCGAACTGTTCTTCTGAATCGTCTCTTTTTAACCCTTCGGGGTAAGGTATGCGAGGTTGATACTCTTTGATTACCGGTTTTGATTTTTCTTGATTTACCTCGATTTTACCTTTGTCTACCTTGTTTTCTTGTTGTGAGATGGGTTTGTCTATCTCTGTATTTTCCTGAGCTACTATGGCTTGAATTTACTCATTTGGATTAATCATAGTGTTGCTTGGTAGACGTCCTTGCAGTCATTCTGACATTAGCTTTGCGAGTCGTTCAACTGCATTGGTGACTTCTTTGACTGACTTAGTAATTTCCTCGATTCGGCTCTCGTTGCTTTTAATTGTTTCTCAATTTCTTGGAGACGTTTTTCTGTGTCTGCCGAGAACTTTATCAGCATCTCCTCGATTGGTTTCTTGTCTGGTGGATAAGGTTGATTTTGGAAGTTTTGAGGAGGTTGTAGCCTTTGATTTCCTTGATTTCCTTGGCCTCCCCATGAAAAATTTGGGTGGTTCCTCCAACCTGGATTGTAAGTATTATTATAAGGTTTATTATTAGATCTAAAATTGTTACCTATATAGTTCATCTGTTCGCTCTCTGCTTTAGGTTGGTAGGGTGGGTACTCAGGATTCGCCACAGTTCCACTTGTGTCACACTACATTCCTGGGTGACCCGCGAAGAACACAAATTATCAAGCTTTTTATTCATTATCTCCATCTGTGTTGATAGCATGGTCATTGTATCTATGTTGAAAGCTCCGGCTGATTTTGTCAGTTTTGTCCTTATAACTTGCCACTGATAATTGTTCAGTGACATCTCTTCAATGAACTCATACGCTGCTTCAGGAGTTTTGTTGTTCAGGGTTCCACCGGCAGCTGAGTCGATTAGTTGCCTCGTTGAGGGGTTTACACTGTTATAGAATGTTTGAACTTGGAGCCGTAAGGGTAAACCATGGTGTGGACACCTTCTCAAGAGATCCTTGTATCTCTTCCATGCGTTGTATAACGTCTCTAAATCCATCTACACAAAAGAAGAGATATCATTCCTTAATTTGGCCGTTTTGGCCGGCGGAAAATATTTTAATAAAAACTTTCGGTCATTTGTTCCCATGTAGTGATTAACCCTCGTGGTAACAAGTTTAACCATTGTTTTGCTTTATTCCTTAATGAAAAGGGAAATAACCGAAGATGTATGGCATCATAAAAAACGCCATTTATTTTGAAGGTATCGCAGAACTCCAAAAAATTAGCTATATGAGTGTTTGGATCTTCGTCCTGCAAACCATCAAATTGAACAAACTGTTGAATCATCTGTATTGTGTTAGGCTTTAATTCAAAATTATTAGCAGCTATAGCGGGCATAACAATACTCAATTTCGCTCCTGTTAGATGCAGTTTAGCATAATTAAACATAGTACGTGAAGCGTTGCGTTCCCCCACATCGTGTGGTGGTGGAATAGTCTCGTCCATCCCTTCAGTAGGATTGGATCTGTCTTCTTCCTCTCTTTCTGTATAGTTTAGGGCTCGCCTGATTTCTAAGCGATTCCTACGAGTGGTTGCTTCAATATCACTATTGTACACTAAAGGTCCTCTCGGGTTCCTTCTAGTCATAAACTAGAGGTTCCTGGAAAGAGAAGAAAGAAAGAAAAGTTAGAAAAATTAAAAATTAACCTAAAAACAAAAATAAATTGCCGAAAATAAAAATAATAGCTAAAGTAATAAAAATAGAGTTTTATTAATATTTTAGTTCCCCGGCAACGACGCTAAAAACTTGATCGCTGAAATCAGATCTTTAAAATTTATAGAAGAATGATCGAACCTGAAAACTAACTCTGACAATGATTAAAAGCAAGTGTACCTATCGAACAGTAGTATAGCGTAGGCAAGACCGGATATTGAACCCAAATGAACTAAAAGTATTAATACTAACTTTCTTTTTATTATTTAGCCTTAGAAATAAAGTGAAATTGTTTTAATCTAAATTAACAACGACTATGCTAAGGACAAAGACAAAAAGAATGAATTGAGAAATAACTTGAAGAAAAACTCAATTGATCACGACGATACCCGCAGGAAGAATCCACCTAGACTTCACTTGTTATCTAACCTTGAATCATATGATTTATTTACTTAGCTTGATCCGTAGGATTCCTTAACGTATATTAAACCCTCTCTTGAGGCGAATAACGTCTAACCCTAGGTTAATTAGTGGAACCTTCATTCTCTTATAATGACCCCCTAGAATAGCAGTAAATCGATATATGGATTCCCATATTAGGTTTCACCTTAATCCGGCAAAATCTCGTAACCCTATCTCTAGGCGTTCGATCAACTCCGCTTAATTACGCTAGATCTACTCGTAAGCAGGGTCTATTCCTCCTCCACCTAAGCACATCAGATTTTGATTAAGCAGCCTACGAGTTTATCGAAGAGATGTCATTGAATAACTATCAGTGGCAAGTTACAAGGACCAAACCAACAAAATCAGCTGGAGTTTACAACCTCGATGCAATAACCATGCTATCAACACAGGTAGAGATGATGAATAAAAAGCTTGATAGTTTTTGTTCTTCGCAGGTACATCCAGTCATGCAGTGCGATGCAAGTGGAACTGTGGCGAATCCTGAGTACCCACCCTACCAACCGGGAGTAGAAAGCGAACAGATGAACTATATAGGTAATAATTTCAAATATAATAATAAACCTTATAGTAATAATTATAATCCAGGTTGGAGGAACCACCCAAATTTTTCATGGGGAGGTCAAGGAAATCAAAGATAACAACCTCCTCAAAATTTCCAAAATCAACCCTATCCACAAGAAAAGAGGCCAAACCTCAAAGAGATGCTAACAAAATTCATAGCAACCATAGAAACCCGTCTCCAAAAAAAAAATGAGACAACGCTTGGCAATCAACAAGCATCAATCAAAGGGATCGAGAACCAAGTTGGAGAACTTACTAAGTCAGTTGGACAACTTATTAAGATAGTTTCTGAAATTCTATCAGAGATTTTTTCTAAAGGGACCGAACATGTAAAGGCAGTTACACTGAGAAGTGGAAAGGAGTTAGTTGAAGCAAAGAAAAAATTACCACATGAAGATAACAAAGCAAAGGAGGAGGGAATTGAGGATGAATCTCCAGTGCACAAAGAAAGTAAACCACCAATCCCATACCCAACAAAGTTGAAGAAAGACCGATTAGATGCCCAATATGGTAAATTTCTTGAACTTTTTAAACAAATACATATTAACTTACCCTTTGTTGAAGCCATTTCACAGATGCCAACGTACACAAAATTCTTAAAAGAACTCCTGACTAATAAAAGGAAGCTTGAAGAAATATCAACGGTGGAGCTTAATGAAGAATGTTCAGCCATCCTCCAAAACAAGTTACCAACCAAATTAAAAGACACAGGAAGTTTTACTATTCCCTGTTTAATTGGTAGTTTAAATATTAAGAAAGCATTAGCTGATCTAGGTGCCAGTATTAATTTAATGCCTTATAAAATGTTTAAACAACTAGATCTTGGGGAACCAAAACCCACTAGGATGAGTATTCAGTTAGCTGATAGATCTATTAAGTATCCTAGAGGAGTTATTGAAATGTCTTGGTAAAAATCGATAAATTTATTTTCCATGTTGATTTTGTTGTGTTAGACATGGATGAAGACATTGATGTTCCTTTAATTTTAGGGCGCCCTTTTTTAGCTACTGCTAGGGCTATTATCGATGTAGGTGACGGTAAACTTGTATTAAGGATAGGCGATGAGGAAATCATTTTTCAAATTTATGATGCCATGCGATATTCTAGAAAACAAGATGATTCATGTTATTTTGTTGATACCACTGATCATATCATTCAAAACTCATTACAGGAAATTATACATGATGACACGTTGGAATTGTGCCTGACTCAAGAAGAGGGGGAAGAAGATGAAGTTGACGAGCTGAATTTGAATACATCTTCATCTAGGCATACGAAAGAAGAAAACATTAAAGTCAATGACGAACTAAAACAAACTCTCCATTGGTGAGCCGCCCAAATTGGAATTGAAACAGTTACCGAAACACTTAGAATATGCATTCCTCGGGGACTATTCTACGCGACCGGTAATTATCTCTTCAAATCTAGAACCCAAGGAAAAAGAGGAGTTGATACAGGTACTAAGAGAACATAAAAGAGCCATAGCTTGGAAAATCTCTGACATTAAGGGAATAAGCCCATCGTTTTGCACTCACAAAATTTTAATGGAAGAAGAATACAAGCCATGTGTACAACCTCAAAGACGATTGAATCCCAACATAAAAGAAGTTGTGAAAGCTGAGGTAATTAAACTTCTAGATGCTGGAATAATTTATCCTATTTCTGACAGTATTTGGGTAAGTCCTGTGCAGGTTGTCCCAAAGAAAGGAGGCATGGCGGTGGTAGCCAGCGAAAAGAATGAACTAATTCCCACCAGAACACTCACAGGTTGGAGTGTTTGCATTGATTACAGGAAGCTGAACGACGCCACTAGAAAAGATCACTTTCCTTTACCCTTTATTAATCAAATGCTAGAAAGGTTATCTAGGCATAAGTACTATTGCTTCCTAGATTGACTTTACGGCTATTTTCAAATCCCAATAGCACTTGAAGATCAAGAGAAGACAACGTTTACATGCCCATACGGTACGTTTGCTTATCGTAGAATGCCTTTTGGATTATGTAATGCTCCTGCTACTTTTTAGCGTTGCATGCTGGTAATCTTTGATGAACTTGTGGAAGACATTATGGAGGTATTTATGGACGATTTCTCGGTATACGGTAATTCTTTCCATCTTTTCCTTAAAAATTTAAAATGAGTTCTAATGAGATGTGAGGAAACAAACCTTGTTTTAAATTGGGAAAAATGTCACTTTATGGTACAAGAGGGAATTGTATTAGGACATAAAATTTCTAGTAAAGGGATTGAGGTAGATAAAGCAAAGATTGAAACCATAGAGAAATTACGTCCCCCTAGTTCAGTTAAGGCTATTAGAAGCTTTTTAGGACATGCAGGATTTTATAGAAGATTCATTAAAGATTTTTCTAAAATAGTTAAGCCTTTAACAAAATTACTAGAAAAAGATGTTCCTTTCAATTTCGATCAGGAATGTCTAGATGCATTCAATATCCCTAAGGATAAACTAATAAATGCTCCGATTATAATTGCACCTGATTGGAATCTAGCCTTTGAACTAATGTGTGATGCAAGTGATTTCGCATGAGAGTGCGCCTAGGGACAACGAAGAGACAAGCATTTTCAGCCAATCTATTATGCTAGCAGAGCTTTGACACCCGCACAGGAAAACTACACCACCACGAAAAAAGAACTGCTAGCTGTAGTTTTTGCTTTTGACAAATTTAGACAGTATCTATTATTATCTAAAGTTGTCGTTTACACTGACCACTCCGCTCTTCGTTCTCTTTTAACTAAACCTGATGCAAAACCTCGACTCCTAAGATGGATTTTACTTTTATAGGAATTTGATTTGGAAATACAGGATAAGAAAGGAGCTGAAAACCTTGCAGCGGATCACCTCTCTAGGCTTGAAAACCCACATATCGAAGAGCTCGATAAAAGTGAGATAAACGACTCGTTTCCTGAAGAACAACTCTTTTCTATAACCCACTCTGAGGTACCATGGTTTGCAGATATTGCGAATTATTTAGCTGCTAACATCTTGCCAAAAATACTAACACATCACTAAAAGAAGCGATTCTTTGATGATGCAAAAAACTATTTTTGGTAAGATCCCTTTCTTTTCCAAATATGTGCAGATCAAGTAATTCGAAGATGCGTTACAAGGGTGGAAGCAAGCAAAATCATGGAACATTGCCATTCAAGACCTTTAGGAGGACACTATAGTGGCATTAAGACAGTACATAAAATACTCGAATCAGGTTTTTATTGGCCCACTCTATTCAAAGATGCAAACAGGTATATTGCCTCGTGTGATAAATGCCAAAGAACAGGTAATATTTCTAAACATGATGAAATGCCTCAAACATATATGCTATCATGTGAAATATTTAATGTATGAGGTATTGATTTTATGGGTCCATTCCCTAGTTCATTTTGAAATAAATACATCCTAGTGGCAGTTGATTACATGTCAAAATGGGTAGAAGCCAAAGCTTTACCCATCAATGATGCTAGAGTAGTAGTTAAGTTTCTCAAGAAATTATTCTCTCGATTTGGAACACCTAGAGCCATCATTAGTGATAAGGGCACCCATTTTTGTAATACTCAATTTGACAAAGTCTTTAGAAAATATGGAGAACACCATAGGATAGCCACCCCATATCACCCCTCAAACCAGTGGGTAAGTTGAAGTAGCTAACTGAGAACTTAAACGCATCTTAAAAAAAATAGTTGAATCAAACAGAAAAGATTGGGCATTAAAAGTAGATGATGCCCTATGGGTCTATAGAACAACGTTTAAAACCCCCTAGGAACATCCCCATACAAACTTGTCTATGGGAAAAGCTGTCATCTACCATTCGAGCTAGAACACAAAGCTTTTTGGGCTATAAAATTTTTAAATTACGATCTGAAAACTACAAGAAAGAAAAGAATGATGCAGATGAATAAGCTAGATGAATGGAAAGCTAAAGCCTATGAAAACTTGAAACTATACAAGGAGGCAACAAAGCGACGCCATGATGCTTGTTTAAAGAAATCGAGACAATTCGAAGTAGGAGACTTGATCCTACTATACAATTCAAGGCATAAACTGTTTCTTGGGAAACTTAAATCAAGATGGTCAGGTCCATTCATGATCAAAACAATTTTTCCTTATGGCACAGTTGAGGTAACTCATCCTACTCAAGGCACCTTCAAGGTAAATGGTCACTGACTCAAACTCTATAATGGTGAAGATTTTAGGAATATGAGAGAGGAGCTTCAACTCCTTGAACCTTCCTTTAGAAACGAAAACAAGGTAACTCTAGCTTAAGACTTTAAACGAGCGCTTCTCGGGAGGCAACCCGAGCACTAACTTTACTAACATTATACTTTTATACTTTTTAGCATCCAACACCATACTAAGTAATCCAATAAAGCGTAGGTTTTAGACCACATGGCCTTGCACACGGGCGTGCCCATGGCCGTGTGGAAGCCATTGGACGAAACACGGGTGTACTTGTAGCCGTGCACGACAAGAAGTAAATTTTTCCTAAACACGGGCATAACACGGCCGTGCCTTACGACCGTGTAAAGATACTGACTTGCCACCCACGGGCAGAACACGGCCATGCCTTACGACCATGGACTATACTCACTTGCCAAATGCGGGCTGGACACGCCCGTGCTATAAAATCGAATGAACATACTGACTTGTCGAACACTGGCGGAACATGCCCGTTCTAAAAGACCGTGTGAAGAAGAACACGGGCGTGCCACTTTACCCACCGCCGTGCCTAAGTACCCTGAACTCACCCAAAATTTAAAATCACGAAAAACACGGGCTGATTAAAATTAAGCACGAGCGTAACATTTATTATGTTATCATCGGCTATCTAACCTTCGAGTATGCCTAACATATATTTATTTAAATTACACCCCCGAGACATCTAACTGATGATTTCGCAGTTTCAATTGCACACTCCAAATAACGAACAAATCACTAGGAGTAACCCACTACTACATAAGTCATATTTCACCACAACCTCTGCCAACTCAAGGAATCTATCCAAAATTCAGGAAGTGTTCTTTTCCCCTTCTCTTTTGATTTAGTATTGCATGATTAATTATCTATCTTTGTACATTGAGGGCAATGTACATCTTAAGTGTGGGGGGGTGATAGTTATTTCGAGAAAATGCCTAACTTTCTGCATTATTCTCAATCCCTGAGAATAAAAATGCCTAATTTTTTTCATTATTCTCAAATCCCTGAATTTAGTCTTGTTCTGAAGTAGTTTTCTCATATTACTAATTAAGATGAAATTTCTGTTGATTTATGATTTTTATTAACATGTTTTAGACTAAGTCATAGTTAATTGTACATTGATGATTAAATTTGAAGAATACTAGAGAATCAAGCATGATAAGTCTATTTTTCAAAATTAAAATTTTTAGGTTGTCTACCTGAATCTGAATGTTACCTTGAAATTTGAAATTTACGAGGTTGATATCAAAAACACCCATAATTTTTTGTGAGATTTTGAGCCGTATAGAGCATATATTCTTTTTCTTGCTCACTTTATTGATTATGAGTGTGTCGACATTGAACTGTTATTCTAGAACTTGCCTTGATTATACATGTTGAGATCACATCTATGATTTGATGTACAGAGATGATAAAGGCACCTAGGTTTTAACCCACTTACAGCACTAAAAGATCCACCTTCATAATTAACCTCTAGTGAACCCCGTTGATCCTAACAACCCTTTTTATTGACTCATCCTCTAATACTAACCCAAAACCCTTTGTTTTTGTTATCATCATTCCTTTTTGACTACCCTTATATCGAGATTTGATTTGATCTGTTGCCTAGCTATGATCTTTATTTCAAGTAATAGATTCATTCCTTATTATGTAATTTTTGATTTGTTCTTAAAAAAAAAAAAATCAAAGTATATTCATTATTAGTTCTATATTCTATGAGCATAAAACAGTTTAAATTCACATCTTTAGAAGAAGCTCATATTATTAGTTTTTCAAATTGATGTAATTATTTTAGATCAGTTTATTTTTCTTGATAGGTAACTTGTCAATTCAATCTCGATTCTAACCTTCTAATTCAGCATTTATCCACAACTTTAACCTTAGCCTAATTACATCCCTGTTAAAGACCTTTTGATCAGTTTATCATATCATTTTACAGTGGTGGAGATTTGATTTTCAGTTAAGCCTATGGGATTAACTTTTCATGTTTGACTTATGAGTGCTTAATTTTGAACCCTAAACACTTTGAGTGATTTGAGTGAATCTTTTGTAAGGATGTCAATCCTTGTCAGTTTTGAATTAAAGGTAATTATTTAGATAAGGGGAGACACCTACGTTTTCGTGTTAAAAATAAATGACCTATATTGTTTGAATCTTTAGGACTCTTTGAATTAAATTATCCATGTATAAATTATCTATGAATTATGATGAGACATTGTTGATAGGAATTATGGATCATAGAAAATTCGTTTCAATTGTAAGTTGAGAATTTTGCTTGAGGACAAGCAAAAGCTTAAGTGTGGGGGTATGTGATAAACCGTAAAAGTAACATATTTTAATCCCACATTTAGCATACTTCTAGATGATTTACCCCTTGATTTATGTAAAAAGGTACTCTTAATCCTTTCTTTTCATGTCTTGTACTCAGGAAAGCACTAGAGGACAGAAAGAATGAGAAACGGGCCTAAAACGGACCAAATTGGGCCAAAGTAGAAATCGACACGACCTAGACTTAAGCTCAAACGGCCATGCCTCATTAATTTACTAGAACACGGCCTGACCCCGATTCACACAGTCGTGCCTCATTAAAGAAATCCAAACACGACCTAAAGACGATCCACACGGGCGTGTGCCATTGCCGTGTCCCTATGTGGCAAAGAGCAATTCTACTCAGAAAAGGATACTTAGGGCCAAAGAAACCTATTTCAAAAGCCTATATAAATGCCCTAAATGTAACCTTAAAGGCGACGGTTAGCTAGGCCAAGGAGCCGATGCGAAAAGCTCAGATTTGTGGGAAATCACTCGAAGATAACCAGTTGATCCATCTCAAGAAGCCAAAATTATACTCAAGACGGCGGATCTCTCCTTCAATTCCTTCAAGGAGTTTTAGGGATTTCTTATGTTTGGTTTTATCTTTTCTTCTGAGATGTTTTCTTTTATAGTTATGAAATAAACCCTTCAGATACCTGAAGGGGGTGAAACCTAAGACGGATCCTGTTACTGTTTTCTGAACTATATGATAAATACTTGATTTGTTCTTAATTATGTGTGCTTAATTCTTGTGTTGATATTTTCGAGATATTAATTCAAGTATGATGTGCTTAGATGGAGGAGCAAAAGTCCCTGCTTAATAGTAGATCTAGCATAATTAAGTGGAGTTGATCGCATGCCTAGAGATTGGGTGACAAGATTTTGCCGGATTAGGGTGAAACCTAATATGGGAGTCCATAGATCGATTTAATGTGATTCTAGGGGTTTTAATTAGAAAGAGATTTTAATTAATCAACCTAGGGTTAGACGTTATTCACTTTGAGAGAGGGTTTAATATACATTAGGGAATCTTACGGATCAAGCCAAGTGAATAAATCGTCTGGTTCAGTGTTAGATAACAAGTGAAGTCTAGGTGGATTCTTCCTAAGGGTATCGTCTTAATCAACTCAGTTTTTCCTCAAGTTATTTTCCCCAATTCATTCTTTTTGTCTTCGCGTTTTTAGCTTAGTAATTAGTAAATTTAGATTAAACAACAATTTCACTTATTTTAGGCTAGATAATAAAAAGAAAGTTAGTATTAGTACTTTTAGTTCCTTTGGGTTCGACAATCCGGTCTTACCTAAGCTATACTACTGTTTGATAGGTGCACTTGCCTCAAATCATTGTCACAGTTAGTTTCCAGGTTCGATCATTCTTCTTTATAAATTTTAAGACTCTGACAAGCGATCAATCCACCTAGACTTCACTTATTATTCTGAATCTGAACTAAACGATTTATTCAATTGCGCCTTGATCCATAAAAATCCCTAAATTATGTTAATATCTCTTTCGAGAGTAAGAACAACTGACTCTAGGTTGATTAATTACAACTTTTTCTAATTAAAACCGTTATTGTCGCATTAACTCGATATATGGATTCCCCTATTAGATTTGACTCTAATCCGGTAGATTTATGTCATCCTATTTCTAGGATTGCATGCAACTCCACTCAATTATGCTAGATCTACTCTTAAACAGGGACTTTTGCTCCACTGAAATAAGCACATTAAACTTGATCAATATCTCAAAAATATTAAAACAAGAAAGAAGCATACATAATTGAGAACAAGAATCAAGTATTTATATGGCGAGAAGTGCCGAATATTCACAGACAATAAGAGCTTGAAGTACTTGATGGATCAAAAGGATTTGAATTTGCAACGACAACGGTGGCTTGAATTTTTGAAAGACTATGAGTTAGTGATCGATTACCATCCGGGGAAAGCGAATGTGGTTGTGGATGCCCTGAGTAGGAAATCCCTATATGCTTTGAAGGCTATGAGCACGAGTTTGGCATTGTCTCATGATGGAACTATATTGGTCAAGTTGAGAGCTAGGCCACTATTTGTTCAACAAATATGTGAGGCTTAAAGGAATGATAGTGAGATACAAGCTAGTGTGAATCGGGAAACGATTTTGATTTTCGAGTGGGTTCGTATGGTTGTTTGATGTTTCATGATAGAATTTGTGCACCCAGAGATGAGGAGTTGATCCAAAAAATTTTACATGAGGCATATAGTGGTTATTTGTCAGTACACCTAGGCAGTACGAAAATGTACAATGATCAGAAGAAATTTTATTGGTGGCCGAGAATGAAAACGGACATCTCGGAGTATGTAAGAAGATGTCTAATTTGTCAACAAGTGAAAGCTGAGCATCAAGTGCCTTCGAGATTGCTTCAGCCAGTGATGGTTCCCGAGTGGAAGTGGGATCGGATCACCATGGAATTTGTGACAGGGTTACCTATGACTCCGAAAAAGAAAGATGCCGTGTGGGTTATCGTTAAAAGACTAACGAAGTCGGCTCACTTTATACCAATACGTGTTGATTATTTATTGGATAAGGCTGAGTTGTATATTACGGAGGTAGTGAGATTACATGGAGTGCGTGTATCTATTATCTCGGATAGAGATTCGAGATTTACTTCGAGGTTTTGGAAGAAGTTGTAAGAGACCTTGGGTACAAGATTGAATTTTAGTACTGCATTCCATCCTCAAATTGACGGTAAGTCGGAGAGGGTAATCCAAGTTCTTGAAGATATGCTCCGATGCTGTGTGTTGGAATTTGAAGGTAGTTGGGAGAGATACCTACCTTTGGTTGAGTTTGCCTATAACAATAGTTATCAGTCGAGTATACAGATGACGCCGTACGAAGCATTGTATGGTCGTAAGTGCCGGACTCCTTTGTATTGGACCGAGCTTAGTGAGAACCGAATTCATGGGGTCGACCTGGTTAAAAAGACCGAGGAAAAAGTGAAAGTGATCATGGATAGTTTGAAAGCTGCTTCAGACCGACAAAAGTCGTATGCGGACTTGAAAAGAAAGGAAATTGAGTTTAATGTGGGTGACAAAGTATTTCTGAAAGTGTCGTCGTAGAAGAAAATATTAAGGTTTGGTCGGAAAAGGAAATTGGGTCTGCGATTCATAGGCCATATGAGATTATTGAAAGAATTGGGCTAGTGGCATACCGGTTGGCTTTACCAGTAGAGTTAGAGAAAATTCACAATATGTTTTGTAATAGTCCGGTTTATACCCTAGTCAGAACAGTGATTTTGAGACCACAAATTCGAGTCCGTATAATATTTTAATATTATATTCTAAGCCGTTGATACGTGTTTTAGCATGTGTTAAATTTTCGTAAGTTAATTTGTCTGTCTGCGTGTTTAATTTGACAAAAGGATGAAATTGCATTGAATGTGAAAGTTGTTTGCTATTTGTTAAAGTACTTAAGTGTTGTGCCTTTGTAAAGGTGGAGGCCTTATATGGCAAATAAGCCATCATTGGATAGTGGATGAATGAAAGTCAAATATGCCCTTATTACATGTTTGTTTTATTTATTAATGGAATGGATATTTTAGTAATTGAATAATAAAATGTTTGTAGTAATAAAACAAACATGAAAATGATGAGATAGTGCTCATCTTTGTGCCGAAATTTGAAGGAAAAGAAAAGAGATAAAATCAAGCTAGGTTCGGCTAATAATCATCTTGATTCAAGGTTAGTTTTCATTCAGTTTTTGATAATTTCTACGTTTTTGCAATCGTTGCTTTGAGAGCTACAAAACCCATGTTTTAATCTTGTGAAATGATGATGTTTGTGTGAGATGCCATTGATGATATGTCAAGCTTTTTGATGATTTTTAGTGTTAAATGAAAGATATGAGCTTAGATGAACATGTTTTGTTCTTGAAGTTTTGATGAATTTAGCTAAATAGGGCTAAATTGAGAAAATGGTAAATTGAAGGACTAAATTGCAAATTTGATGAAAAATGTGGGTTTGTATGTGATGTATATGTATTTGGCCAAACATATGTATGGGTGGATTTTGTAAATTTGATGTTTTGAGAAAAAATGACTAAATTGATAAAATGTGCAACTGTGAGGGCTAAATTGTAAATAGCCCTAAATGTGTGTCCTTGGATTGAATTGAATGAATTAGTGAGTAAAAGGATTAATTCTGAATATGTTTAGATCAAGAACCGAGGAAAACAGATTTAGATCGCGGGAAAGCGAAAGTAACCAAGTAGCCATTTTCATTCCGATAAGCTGAATCCGAGGTAAGTCACTATGCAAATAAATGTATATGTATGCATTTGTAATTGTTCATATGATTAATGATGATATTGAATGTTTATGAGAGGTTATGTATTTGAATTCCGAGATAAATTTGGTATAGTGATTAAGTCCGAGAAGCCCCGTACAAACCTAGGAATAGATAGGATTGGTTAAGTCACGTCATAGATATCTATTCTATTTTTATCATGTAAGACCATGTCTGGGATGTTGGCGTTGATTTGAGATTCGTGTAAGACCCTATCTGGGACAGTGGCATCGATATCTGATTATGTGTAAGACTACGTCAGGGACGTTGGCATCAATATGAGTTTTACGTATAAGACCACGTCTGGGACGTTGGCATCGTTATGACCCTTACGTGTAAGACTATGTCTGGGACATCGACATCGTACTGATTCATGTAAGACCCTGTCCGAGATAGTGGCATTGATATCTGAGTACATGTAAGACCTCGTCTGGGACAATGGCATTGTAATATTATTCCGAGCTTCTGAGTATCCTATTGGATTCCTTATGGTTCAACGGGCAAGTCTGAAATTCGAATGACAAATCTGAGCTTTGATGGATTAAGTAAATGAATGTCTGAATCAGGTACGTTGATTATACACCAAGTGTGTATATAAGGTAAGTGACTATGTGTTTTACTATGATGGGTTAGAAATATGTTACATGAAAGCATACGTGAAAAACTATGTGTATATGATTCTTGAATTGATAAATGTGACAATTTAGCCAAGAATATGAATCAAAGTATAAATGTGAGAAATTTGCCTTGTAGAAGAAATGTGCCAATGTGGTTATATGTTTACATGCTTTACATGCTAAGTTTGTTTGTATATTGACTTACTATGCTTTTGGAATCGGTGTGTGTTTTCTCTGTTCTATAGGTCGTCAAAGCTAATGAAGGCTCAAGACCGTCACGGATTGTCATCACACTACTAAACTTATTTTGGTACATTTTGAAAATGTATATGGCTAGATATGGCATGTATAGGCTAGTCCTTGTTATGAATTGTTATGTGAGCTTAGCCATGTGATTTGGCTAGTTATGTTTTGGTAATATGCTTAAAGGAAAGTGATATGTGAAGTTGTTTCGGTAAGATTAGTTGATATATGAAATGGTTATGATATGCTAAGTATATAGATGAATGGTATTTGGGCATAATTGTGGTTTGGTCATGCAAATTAGTATGTTTGGAATTGGTTTTGAATGTATAGAAGGAATGGATATTGAGTGTATTATTGTGTGATTTCCTTAGTTGTCAAATATGCATGATTTGGGATGGCTATTTGGTATATTTTGGTGGTTATATATGAATGAAATGGGATGATATATGTTGCTTGTAGGTTTGACTCTTATGGATGGCATTTTGGCCTTGTAAATGGCCTATAAGTCACAGGTTGTGGCACACGGGCGTGCCTAAAGACTGTGGGTGAATTGGCAGAATGTAGCTTAGTAGCACACAGCCTCGACACGGGGGTGTCAGCTAGCCGTGGTGTACAAGTCAGTAGCTAGCTAAGAGTACACGGCCATGACACACGGGCGTGCTTGGTGGCTGTGGTGGGGAAGTCAGTATATGGCCTATTAGTACATGACTATGGCACACGGGCGTGCCTAGTGACCATGTTGGTATAGTCAGTATATGGACAAGAGAGGACACACGGGGTGGTCTAGAAGCCGTGGAGGGCACACGGTCTCTTTCTACGGGCGTATATCCCCTGAATTTTAAAAAAGTTTCAAATTTTCCATGGAATTTGTATGTGTTCTAGTTGAGTCCCGACAAGGGTTATAAGCATGTTTGAGGTCTCGTTGACCATATTTAAGGAACATTGTATGCGTGATGGATGAATGAAATGTATGAAATGTTATGAATGTTTTCGATCTGTCTGGTAACGCTTCTAACCCTAATCCGGTGATGAACACGGGATAGGGGTGTTACATGTTCCATGTATTGATGTTAAGGCGTTACCGCTCCGATCCTTCGCATGTGATTTCTCCAACAGAAATTGAGATGCGACTGAATATGACATATAAGGAAGAGCCGATTAAAATCTTGGCTCAAGAAGTGAAACAGTTGGGGAATAAGGACATAGCCTTAGTAAAAGTGTTATGGCAAAAACACAGTGTAGAAGAGGCTACGTGGGAACCAGAAGAAGCCATGAGGGAGCAATATCCAAACCTTTTTGCCAGTAAGATTTTCGAGGGCGAAAATCTCTAAAGGAGGGGAGAGTTGTAACAGCCCTATTTTGGGGCTAGTCAGAACAGTGATTTTGAGACCACTAAACCGAGGATAGGGAAAATTATTTTGATGATATTTTATGTGTTATAGTATTAATATATAGCATGCTTAATTGTGAAAAAGGACTAAATCACATAAGGTGCGAAAGTTCTATTTTATAAGATAGGGGTACCTAATAGCTATAGAATGTAAATTGGAGGTTTTTAAAGTGCAATTAGGCCATTTTGGAGTGTAATGGCCGACCATAGGATGCATAGGGGGACAATAGCATTAATTTTAGTCAAATTAGATAATAGTTGGTGACTAATTGACTAAAATATGATAAAATAAGAAAAGGCTATCATCTTTTTCACTTCTCTTCTTCTTCCACCGATTTTTACATTCAAAGAAGGGTTTTGAAAGCTTTGAAATTTCAGTAACTTGTCCTCACCCAAGTAAGTGATTTTTGGTGGTGTTAATTGATAATTTTTGTGTTTTTGGGGTCTCTAAAGCTTAAGCTAGCTAATGAGGGGACCAATTTGCAATATGATTGAAAGTATAGGGACTTGCCATAAGAGTATTGATGTAGTTAACGGAGTTTTTATGGAAGAAAATGAATGTTAGGGAGATGAGAAACAACTTTTGTGAAAGGTGTTAGCATGAAAACACCTAATTGGGACTAAAGAGCAAAGATTGATTTCGTGTCATAAATGCATGAAATTGTTGGATTTGTGAGTAGTTGTAACAGAAATAAATGTTCAGCTAGGCTTGTTTAATGAGAAAATGAGTTGAAAAATGATTTACTAGCCTAGGGGCAAGATCGTAATTTTGCCATAGTACAAGGGCAAAATTGTCATTTTTGCCTAAGTATAGAATGATCTAAAAGAATGAATTTTATTGTTATAGATCAAGAAGAGCGCGAAACTAACCTTGATCGGGGAAAAGGCAAGGTTACGAATTAAACCGTTAGTTAACACGTTTTGCACCGAGGTAAGTTTATATGTAAACGATGCATTTTATATACACATTACTGTTGTTGATTGGTACATGGCATGATTGAGGACATGTATGATTCAAGTGGATTGAATTTGATATTTATTGTATAGTTTCGTATGAATGACGAAATAATCATGTAATTGTGTGATAACTACACTTGTCGGTGGGCTAAGTGCTACACCACCTTATTACTTAACTACGATGGGTTGTGTGCGATACCATCGTTTATATCATTATTTTGTGGGCTATGTGCTGTACCACTGTAACTATCCTTTTTTGGTGGGCTTTGTGCGATACCACCCTATTAACGATTGATGGTGGGCTAAGTGCGAAACCACCGAGTGATTTGGCATTGTGGTTGGATTAGCGAGAAATTACGATGTGTTGTACCACGAGAATTCGGGGTGTTAAGTGCAGGAATGCAAGTGAATGAATGTATGCAATAAGCTTGTAAGTTGGTTGGAATGTGGTAAGAGATAAACTGAGTAAGCATGAATGTTAATGTGGATTGCCTTTGTTTAGTATAATGCTATTTGTTGTTTAGCTCATACTATGACGTAATTTGTTTACATGTAAACTTACTAAGCTTAAAGCTTACTGCTCTTCTCTTTTCCCTTATTTTATAGAGTTTAAGAGCCAAGCCGGGATACGCAGATAACCAGAAGATCGCACCCACTATCATCTCACCTCGGTATATCTAGACTTAGTGAATTTGAGTATGGCATGTATAGGGGCTAGACTAGGTTCATTGTTTTGTTATTTTGGCCAAAAATGTGTTGGCCCCCTTTTTATGGGAAACTCTTGTGTATATAACCTTAGAGTTGGCATTTTGTTATATATGAAAAGATGTAGTTATTCATGGAAGTTTATTTTCCAAAATATGAGTTACCTAATGATATGTTGAATGGATCCATGTTGTGTGAGCTAAAGGGGTGAAAAGAGCTTGACAAATAGCCTTGTTCTTGTCCACACGGGTAGGCACAAGGACGTGTGTCTAGGCCGTGTGTGATACACAGTCAGCCCCATGGGCATGTGACTTGGCCGTGTGTCCCCTGCATATTGGTGTTGTAAGTCAGTGTCGACCATGGGATAGCCACAAGGGCGTGTCTAGGCCGTGTGGAGCACACGAGCCATGCACACGGGCGTGTGTCTAGCCGTGTGAAAACCCTTGTAGGTTCAAAATAAAAATAAATTGCACACAGGATAGGGACATAGGCCTGTGTGACCACACAGCCTGCCCACACGAGCGTGTCCCATTCCACACGGGTGTGTCCCACTTGTTTAGGTGAAAAATTTTTAAGGTCGTAAAAGTTTCCGGTTGGGTTCTGAAACCCTTCTTATGTATGTTTAAGGCCTCCTAGGTCCTTAGTGAGGTGTGTTGTGATGATGAAAGAGATATGTCAAGTTGGGACTGAAGTGTGCGATTAAGTAGATTAAGTCCGGCAATGTCTCATGCCCGGTTCCGGCATAGAATATGGGCAAGGGGTGTTACAAAATTAGCAGTGTCACAAGTATACGGGTTCAATTAAGTATAGTAGTATCCTACTCAAGGGATTGCAGATTGGAGAATCTTATTATTAAATTAATTATAGAAAATAATTACTAATCTAATCGAGTCACAAGTTAGTAGTTTAAAACCTATTAAAGTATTAATTAAACTAATTAAATTAATTAACCTAAACTAACCTAATAGAATTTCCTATTCCTAGTGTCAAGAATGCGAGCCCCTAACCTATGATGGATTAAATCCCTAATTAACCATTAAGTCGCTAATTACCCTCAATTAAGTTATTTATAACCACCGCTAGCTAAGAATACCCTCTTGGTCTCATCTTCATTAAGGATTACCACCTAAGTCACCCTTTCCGTCTCTTCTTAGGCATATGGATACCCTTTCGGTCTTACCGCTTGTCACAAGTTATACTCGACAAGATACCCTCTCGATCTTACCTGTCTAGATATTCTACTTGGGGCGTCACCCTTTAATATACTCAGTACTTTTGAATGAACACCCAATTTTGAATAAATAATTCCTTAATCAATTAATTAGTTCCATAACCGAAACATGCAATATATGAAATAAATCACAATAATTTATTCCAATATTCATACAAATGTTAATTGGCTAGATAAGCAAAATATAAATAAAAGAATAAAATAGCAGAGTAAAGAGAATGCTCATGAATAAATATATTTAAGGGCGGTTCCGGAGCAATCTCCACTCGCAATTATCTTCACATTGGAATAGGAAAAATTTCGACTACAAAAAAAAAAAAAACTAAAAACGAAAGAGAGAAAACAATGTGGCTAGGTCCAAAATTGATTGTCTATTAGGGTTATAGGAACCTCTTTATATAGGCTATTAGGGTTATAAGGTTGACATCAAAATACCCATAATTTTTGTGAGACTTTGAGCCTTGTAGAGCACATATTCTTTTTCGTGCTTATTTTTTGATTATAAGTGTGTCAACATTGATCTGTTATTCTAGAACTTGCATTGATTATACATGTCGAGACCACACCTATGATTTGATATACCGAGATGATAAAGGCACCTAGGTTTTAACCCACTTACTCCACTAAAAGCCTACCTTCATAATTAACCCCTAGTGAACCCCGTTTAATCCTAACAACCCTTTTTTATTGACTTACCCACTAATATTAACCCAAAACCCTTTGTATTTGTTATCACCATTCCTTTTGACTACCCTTGCGTCGAGATTCGATTTGATCAGTTGCCTAACTATTTTATCTATTTCAATCTATCTTATTATATATTTGACTTGTTCTTAAAAAAATGAAGTATATTTATTATTAGTTCTATAATTAAATGAGCTTACATGTTTAAATTCCAAATGTTGAACAAGAAGTTCATATTAGAGTATTATGATTAGTAGTATTAGTTTTCAATTGATGTAATTATTTAAAACATGTTCATTGTTTCTAATTAGGTAATTTATCAGGGCAATCTCGATTCTAACCTTCTAATTCAGCCTTTACCCATACCCTTAACCTAAGCCCCGTTACATCCCTGTAAAGACCTTTTGATTTGTGTATCATCTCATATTACAGCGGTGGAAATTTGATTTTCATGCAAGCCTATGGGATTAACTTTTCATGTTCGACTCTTGAGGGCTTAATTTTGAACCTTAAACACTTCAAGCGATCTGAGTGAATCTTTAGTGAGGATGTTCACTCTTATCGATTTTAAATTACAGGTAATTATTAAGGTAAGCGGAAACACCTATGTTTTCATACTATAAAAACTATGACTTTGATTGTTTGAATCTTTAGGACTCCTTGAGTTGAATTATCCATGTATGAATTATCTTTGAATTATGCTAAAACATTATTGATAAATATTATGAATCAAGGAAGTTCGTTTTAATTGTGACTTGAGAATTTTGCTTGAGGACAAGCCAAAGCTTAAGTGTGGGGGTATTTGATAAACCGTAAAAGTAACATATTTTAAGCCCACATTTAGCATGATTTTGGATGATTTAAGCCTTGAATTATGTAAAAAGGTGTTCTTAATCCTTTCTTTTCATGTTTTATACTTAGAAAGGCACCCGAGGATGAAAAGAACGAGAAACGGGCTTAAAATGGACAAAATTGGGCCAAAATAGAAATCAACACGGCCTAGGCCCAAGACCACACGGCCATGCCTCATTAAAAGTCTGAACACGGCCTGGCCGCGATTCACACGGGCGTGTGCCATGGCCGTGTCCCTGTCGTGGAAAAGAGCAATTTCACTCGGAAAAAGATACTTAGGGGCAAAGAAACCTATTTCAAAAGCCTATATAAACACCCTAAGTGTAACCTAGAAGAGAGAGGTTAGCTAAGCCAAGGAGCCGAGCCAGAAAGGTCAGATTTGTGGGAATTACTCAAAGATAGCCAGTTGATCCATCTCAAAGAGCCGGAGTTATACTCAAGACGGAGGATCTCTCCTTCAATTCCTTCAGGGGGTTTTAGGGATTTCTTATGTTTTGTTTTATCTTTTCTTTTGAGATGTTTTCTTTTATTGTCATGAACTAAACCCTCAGATACCTGAGGGGGATGAAACCTAAGATGAATCTTGTTATCGTTTGCTGAACTATATGGTAAATATTTGACTTGTTCTTAATTATGTGTTCTTAATTCTTGTGTTGATATTTCTAGGATATTAATTCAAGTATGATGTGCTAAGGTGGAGGCGCAAAAGTCCCTGCCTAAGAGTAGAACTAGCATAATTAAGCGGAGTTGATCGCGCACCTAGAGATAGGGTGACAAGATTTTGCCGGATTAGGGTGAAACCTAATATGGGAGTCCATAGATCAAGTTAATGCAATTCTAGGGGTTTTAATTAAAAAGAGATTTCAATTAATCAACCTATGGTTAGACGTTATTCGCCTCGAGAGAGGGTCTAATATACATTAGGGAATCTTACGGATCAAGTCAAATGAATAAATCGTCTGGTCCAGAGTTAGACAACAAGTGAAGTCTAGGTGGATTCTTCCTTGGGTGTCGTTTTAATCAATTGGTTTTCTCTCAAGTTATTTTCTCAATTCATCCTCTTTGTCTTTGCATCTTTAATTTAGTTGATAGTTAATTTAGATTAGATAAACAATTCCCTTAATTCTTAGGCTAGATAATAAAAAGAAAGTTAGTATTAGTACTTTTGGTTCCTTTGGGTTCGACATCCCAGTCTTGCCTAAACTATACTATTGTTCGATAGGTGCGCTTGCCTCAAAAATCATTGTCATAGTTAGTTTCCAGGTTCAATCATTCTTTTTATAAATTTTAAGACTCTGACACGCGATCAGTTACTCATATTAACAGAACTCGTATAATCATTTCGATCACTAGATGTTTTAACAAAATCATGAGCTTGGAGTGTAATCGTGTCATCACCTACACGAAGTATTAATTCACCTGTACCAACATCAATAATAGTTCTGGTAGTTGCTAAAAAAGGCCGTCCTAGAATCAAAGGTACGTCACTATCCTCATCCATGTCTAAAACAATGAAATCAACTGGGAATATAAATTTATCAATTTTTACAAGTACGTCTTCAATAATACCACTAGGAAATCTAATGGTTCTATCTACTAATTGAATACTCATCCTATTTTGTTTGGTTTTCCCAAGACCTAATTATTTAAACATTTTATAGGGCATGATATTAATACTTTTCCCTAAATCAGCCAAAGCATTATTGACATTCAAACTACCAATCAAACAAGGAATAGTAAAACTCCCTAGATCTTTCAATTTGTTGGGTAGTTTATTTTGTAAAATGGCTGAGCACATTGCATTTAGCTCCACAAGTGATGAATCATCTAACTTCCGTTTGTTTGCCAAAAGCTCCTTTAAAAATTGAACGGAATTGGGCATCTGCGGAAGAGCTTCAATAAACGGTAAGTTAATATGCAATTTTTTCAGAAGTTTAAGAAATTTACCAAATTGATCGTTTGCGTGGTCTTTCTTCATCATATTAGGATATGCACTCGAGGTTTATAATCTTTACTAACCGGTTTTTGTTCATTCTGGCTTACCTTGACCTTACAGTTACTTACCATAATTTCTTGCCTTGGTTCTTATTCAGATTCAACTAACCCTTCTTCTTCACGAACAGTAATTGCATGAAGCTGCTCTCTTAGGTTAGTTTCAATGTTGCTAGGCAAGCTACCTTGTGGTCGTTCTAAAATCAACTTTACGAGTTGTCAGATTTGGTTCTCGAGCCCTTGAATCGACGCTTGTTGATTTTTAAGTGTTCTTTCGGTGTTTTGGAAGCGGGTTTCTGACACCAAAATAAACTTCGTCAACATCTCCTCAAGGTTCGATTTTTTCTTTTGTTGGAAAGGTTGTTGAAAGCCTGGAGGGGGTTGTGCTCTTTGATTTCCTTGACCACCCCAAGAGAAATTGGGATGGTTCCTCCAACCTGCGTTATAGATGTTACTATAAGGATTATTCTGAGGCCTAGAATTATTACCCATATAGTTGATTTGTTCGTTCTCTATGCTAGGACCATAAGGAAAATATTCTGGATTGTTCATTCCTCCTCCATTTGCATCACATTGCATCACCGGATGTACCTGTGTAGAAACACATAAACCATCAATTTTCTTATTTCATTGTTCTACCTGATTTGATGACATGGTGACTGCATCTAGATTGAAAACATTGGTTGCTCTATTAGGCTTTATCCTCATGACTTGCCACTGATAGTTATTCAGTGACATCTCTTCTATAAACTCAAAAGCCACTTCAGGTGTTTTCTTGTTCAGAGTACCACCGGTTGCTACACCGATTAACTGCCTAGTTGAGGGATTCAAACCGTTATAGAAGGTTTGAACCTGTAGCCATAGAGGTAACCCATGGTAAGGGCATCTTCTCAATAAATCTTTATACCTCTCCCATGCATCATATAGGGTCTCTAAGTCAATCTGTATGAAGGAAGAGATGTCATTCCTCAGCTTAGTTGTCTTAGCTGGTGGGAAGTACTTCAGTAAAAATTTCTTGGTCATTTGATCCCATGTAGTGATCGAACCTCGTGGTAAGGAATTCAACCACTGTTTATCTTTGTTCCTCAACTAGAAGGGAAACAACTGTTGGTGAATGGCGTCATCAAAAACGCCATTTATCTTGAAAGTATCACAAACTTCCAGAAAATTAGCCAAATGAGTATTTGGATCCTCATCTTGCAAACCATCAAACTAAACAAATTTTTGTACGAAGTATTCGGCTTCAGTTCAAAATTATTCGCAGCAATGGTGGGTCTCACAATACTTGATTCAGCCTCAGTTAGAGTGGGCTTGGCATAACCGTACATAGTACGAGGAGCAGGATTCGAATTTGCAGGATTCACAGCTACTACAGAGGTAGCTGAGTATTCTGATTATCAGCCATCTCCTCAGTAATAATAATAACGTCCTCTTGCTCTTCCATTATATTCTGTCGATTCTGCCTTGCTTCTTTACGGTTTCTGCGAGCTGTACTTTCAATTTCACTATTAAATACTAATGGTCCTGACGGATTTCTTCTAGTCATAAATTAAAGGAACTTGCTAGAAGTAAATAAAAAAAAAATTAGAAAAAAAAATTTAAGCTAAAAACAAAAATAAAATGCAATAAAAATAAATGGCTAAATTAATAAAAATCAAGTGTTCCTAATATTTTAGTCCTCGGCAACGGTGCCAAAAACTTGATGATCACTAAACTAACTATAATTACGACAAAGGCAAGTGCACCTATCAAACAATAGTATAGCTATGGTGAGTAGGGAATATTGTATCGACGAGGACTAAAAGTACTAGTAATTATTGTTTTTCTATTATTTAGCCGATAAATTGGAGTGATTGTTTTTAATCTAAATTTACTAATCTAATTTAACTATGAACGCAACAGATAATAAAATAGGAAAATAATCAAAGATAACGAAAGAGAAAGACAATACCCAGGAAAGAATCCACCTAGACTTCACCTATTATTCTGAATCTGAATTAAATGGTTTATTCACTTGTATATTGATCCGTAGAAATCCCTAAATTATGTTAATATCTCTTTCGAGAGTAAGAACAACTGACTCTAGGTTGAATTGAAATCTCTTTCTAATTAAAACCCCATATCATCACATTAACTCGATCTATGGATTCCCCTATTAGATTTGACTTTAATCCGGTAGATTTGTGATGTCCTATTTCTAGGATTGCATGCAACTCCACTCAATTATGCTAGATATACTCTTAAACAGGGACTTTTGCTCCACTGAAATAAGCTCATTAAACATGAATTAATATCCCAAAAATATTAAAACACGAAATAAGCATACATAATTGAGAATAAGAATCAAATATTTATCATGTAAATCAGAAATCAAATAATAAGATCCATCATAGGGTTCATCTTCCCTAGATATCTAGGAATTTAGTTCATAATATGAAATAAAAACATCTCAAAGTCCGAAAAAATACAAGACATAAAGAAATTCAATAAAACTTCAAAAGAAGTTAAAAGGAGATCTTCAATCTCGAAGGAGATCCGCTTCTGAGTTGGCTTCGATGGTGTTCTTCGAGTAGTTTCTTCAATCTTATTTGTGTGCCCATTAGGTCTTCTTCTAATTATTATTTATAGACTTTAGAATGCTCAGAAAGCCTAAAATAGGGTTTTTTCGCGTGTTTGGGAAACAGGGTGCGAAATTGACATGGGCTGGCACATGGGCGTGTGGCCAGCTTGTGTGCCTCACATGGGCGTGTGCCCAGGCCGTGTGGATCTTGGAAACAACTTTATTCTTCCGATTTTGGCTCGTTTTTTTGTTTTTTCACTCCTTTTGCTCCCAAATGCTCTCCTAAGTATAGAAACATGAATTTAAAGGATTTGGAGCATCAAATTCACTAATTTATATCATTAATCATCCAAAAATGTATTAAGAATGAGATTAAAATATGTTACTTTTACAACTTATCATCTCAAGACAATCAAACTTCGAAGAAAAAATCCTAAAATAAATTGAAGTCTGTCTCGAGACAAGATGCCCTCTATCTAGAGACACATTTTGAAAACTGATAATAGAGTTTGGATACAAGTTCTACTTCTTAAATTGACTTAGTATCATGCCATAACTCGATGGGTTATATTATTTCACTCATCAAATGTAAGATTACGATTGAAATGGATTTTTGTTTTGATATGATTAATGATCGTGCTTAAAATGATATTATAATAATAGTGAATTAGCCGAGTTGCTTCGTCAACGTAATGTGATATCACAAATTCGAATCCGATGACCAATTTGGGTTTGAGGTGTTATACAATATTTCCCCTTTTTTTTTATTTTAACATTGTAATACAAGTTTTAAGCTTAAAAAAATTGGCTATCTCTTAGTTTCATATTTATTTATTTTTGAATCAACAAAAAAAAAATGGAAGCAGATTTACAACGAGATTGAAAGTAAGAAACTAGGGTTATCGAGATTAAGCAATTTGGGTATTTGATATTTGTTTTTGTTTTGTCATTTGAGATTTTTTTTCTTGGTTGATTAAAAGCACTCAAATAGTTTCAAGAAATACAATTGAATATCGAATACCCAAAATTTTAAAATGAAATTCTCTGCAATTTTTTTAGGAAAGAAAAACAAATACTGAATACCCAAATTGCTTAATCTTGGTAATCTTAATCTCTTACTTTCCATTCCATTATAAATTTGCTTCCAATTTTTTTTTTCAAAAGAAAATGAAATTTGAAAGTAAGAGATTCTCGAAATCTTTTTGTTCCTAAAACTTGTATTACATTGAGAAAAAAAAAACAGAAAATTAGGTGGTGTGCTCTTTATTTTAGTGAGGTATATTAAATGTTAAATCTAAAACTTAGATTTATTCATTTTGATCTATAGTTTAAAAAAAAATTAATTCTCATTATTCTCAGTCTAAGAGTTGTGAGATTTACCCAATTTTCACTATGAATTTGTTGGTAAAACCAAAGGTTTCAGTCCTCGGCAACAGCGTCAAAAACATGACCGTATGTAAATGTGTTATCATTTAGAGTATAGATACCACACCAAAAATATATAATTAAATCAGTGGTGTCCACAAGTATACGAGTCAAATTATAGTATAGTAGTGTTACAACGAAACACTGGTAAGTATTTGAGGATCGTACCCAAGGAATTGCATATCAGATAATCTTATTATTAAATTAATCACAGAAAATAATTACTAATCAAATTGAGTCTCAAGTTAGTAGTTAACGTATTAAAGTATTAATTAAACCAATTAAATTAGTTAACCTAAACTAACATAATGGAATTTCCTATTCCTAGTGTCAACAATGCGAGTCTCTGACCTATGATGGGTTAAATCTCTAATTAACCATTAAGTCGCTAATTTCCCTCAATTAAGTTATTTACCACCGTTAGCTAAGAATATCCTCTCAGTCTCATCTTCATTAAGGATTACCACCTAAGTCTCATTTTTAGTCTCTTCTTAGGCATACAGATACCCTTTCAGTCTTACCACTTGGCACAAGTTATACTCCACAAGATACCCTCTCGATCTCACCTATCTAGATATTCTACTTGGGGCGTCACCCTTTAATATACTCAGTACTCTTGAATAAACACCCAATTTTGGATAAATAATTCCTTAATCGATTAATCAGTTCCATAATCGAAACATGCAATATATGAAATAAATCAAAATAATTTATTCCAATATTCAATACTGCATTGACAGAATCATTCATTCTCAGTTCTGCTCAATTGATTGTCATAGAATTCTTTGTGATATTCTGATCTATTTATTACATTATTCGTATTTATGCTTGAGCTAAGTCACACACTGAGCTTCATAGCTCACCCATTTACTTTATCTCCTCAGATAATTCACAGGATTAGGGATTAGCGGCATCTCGATGACTCGTATTGGGTTTTTCTCACATAAGATGGTTTAATTTAATTATTAATTAGAATTTTTGGACTTTTGGACTTTTGAACTAATTTTCGGACTTTATTTTTTGTTTTGGATTTTCTGTCAGATATTAGTTAAATAGTTTAAATAATTTGTCTGATTTATGCTAATCAAAATAAAATTTTTGATTTTCAAAATAAAATAAGTAAAATTAAGAAGCTAATTATATTGGCTGTTAATGGTGAATGTTTTTTGTAAACACTTATTTGGCAATGACTAAGTTTTCTAAAAAAGAATTGAATTGTGTCTTTTGCAAATTTATCAACTCGATAATATACAATATTTTGGAAAGCAAATAATATGTTTTCTCTTTTTTTTTTTTTTTTTGGTAAGCGTTGTCACCTTCAAGATATGACCATAACGTCTAGGCTGGGTTTGGGGTGTTGCATTTAAGCTTAAAAAAATTGGGTAATCTCTTAGTTTCATATTTATTTATTTATTTTTGAAGCAAAAAACAAAAATTGGAAGCTGACTTACAATGGGATCAAAAGTAAGAAACTAGGGTTATCAAGATTAAGCAATTCAGGTATTTGATATTTGTTTTTGTTTTGTCATTTGAGATTTTTTTTTCTTGGTTGATGAAAAACACTCAAAGAACTTCAAGAAATACAGTTGAATATTGAATACGCAATATTTTAAAGTGAAATTCTCTACAATTTTTTTTTCAGAAAAGAAAAACAATGCCGAATACCCAAATTATTATTTAATCTTGGTATTCTTAATCTCTTACTTTCCATTCCGTTGTAAATTTGCTTCCAATTTTTTCTTCAAAAGAAAATGAAATCTGAAAGTAAGAGATTCTTGAAATCTTTTTGTTCCTAAAACTTGTATTACATGGAGAGAAAAAAAAATAGGTGTTGTGCTCTTTTTTTTAATGAGGTATATTAAATTTTAAATTTGAAACTTAAATTTATTCATTTTGATCTAAAGTTTAAAAATAATTCAATTCTCATATATTCTCATTTTAAGAATTATCACTGTAGTTTAGATTTTCAATACAAATTTGTTGAGAATAAAAGTCTCTATTTTTGGGAAGAATAACTATAGACGAAAGTTTTGGTAATAGCCCTACTAGTGCCATATATTTTTAGGGAGAGAAGGTAGGACCCTTGTTGAATTATAGAAGTTTATTTCAACTAGAAAAATGAACTCCTAATCTAACTAGGAGTATAGGAGGCAGTAACCCTAGAAAAATGAACAGGGGTCTCATCTTCATTAAGGATTACCATCTAAGTCACCCATTCAGTCTCTTCTTAGGCATACGGATACTCTTTTGGTCTCACCGCTTGGCACAAGTTATTCTTAGCAGGATACCCTCCCGGTCTCACCTAGATAGATATTCTACTAGGGACGTCACTCCCTAATATACTCTGTACTCTTAAATAAACACCGAAATTTGGATAAATAATTCATTAATTGATTAATTAGTTCCATAACCAAAACATGCTATATATGAAATAAATCACAATAATTTATTCCAATATTCATACAAACGCTAATTGTCTAGATAAACGAAATATAAATAAAAGAATAAAATAGAAGAGTAAAGAGAATGCTCATGAATTGTCTTCACATTGCAATAGAAAGAATTTTGACTACAAAATAAATAAAACTAAAAACTAAAGAAAGAAAACTATGTGGCTAGGTCTAAAAGTGATTGTCTAAAAAATTGGGTAATCTTTTAGTTTCGTATTTATTTATTTATTTTTGAAGGAAAAAAAATTGAAAGCAGATTTACAACGGGATTGAAAGTAAAAAACTAGGGTTATCAAGATTAAGCATTTCGGATATTTGATATTTTTTTTTTGTTTTGTTATTTTAGATTTTTTTTTTAGTTGATGAAAAGCACTCAAATAGTTTCTAGACATACAATTAAATATCGAATACCCAAATTGCTTAATCTTGGAAATCTTAATCTCTTACTTTCCATTCCAATGTAAATTTGCTTCCAATATTTTTTCTTCAAAAGAAAATGAAATCTAAAAGTAAGAGATTCTCGAAATCTTTTTGGTCCTAAAACTTGTATTACATGGAGAAAAAAAAAGAAAATTAGGTGTTGTGCTCTTTATTTTAACGAGGTAGATTAAATGTTAAATCTAAAACTTAGATTTATTCATTTTGATCTAAAGTTTAAAAAAAAAATAATTCTCATTATTCTCATTTTAAGAGTTTTGAGATTTACCCAATTCCCTATGAATTTGTTGGTAAAACCAAAGGTTTCAATCCCCAACAACAACACCAAAAACTTGACCGTCTCTAAATGTGTTATCGTTTAGAGTATAAATACTACACCAAAAATATATAATTAAATTAGCAGTGTCACAAGTATACAGGTTCAATTATAGTATAGTAGTGTTACAACGAAACACTGCTAAGTATTCCAAGGATCGTACTCAAGGGATTGCAGATTGGAGAAACTTATTATTAAATTAATTAAAGAAAATAATTACTAATCTAATTGAGTTACAAGTTAGTAGTTTAAAACCTATTAAAGTATTAATTAAACTAATTAAATTAGTTAACCTAAACTAACCTAATAGAATTTCCTATTCCTAGTGTCAAGAATGCGAGCCCCTAACCTATGATGGATTAAATCCCTAATTAACCATTAAGTCGCTAATTACCCTCAATTAAGTTATTTATAACCACCGTTAGCTAAGAATGCCCTCTCGGTCTCATCTTTATTAAGGATTACCACCTAAGTCACCCTTTCGGTCTCTTCTTAGGCATATGGATACCCTTTCGGTCTTACCGCTTGGCACAAGTTATACTCGACAAGATACCCTCTCGATCTCACCTGTCTAGATATTCTACTTGGGTCGTCACCTTTTAATATATTCAGTACTTTTGAGTGAACACCCAGTTTTGGATAAAAAATTCCTTAATCGATTAATTAGTTCCATAACTGAAACATGCAATATATGAAATAAATCACAATAATTTATTCCAATATTCATACAAACGTTAATTGGCTAGATAAACGAAATATAAATAAAAGAATAAAATAGAAGAGTAAAGAGAATGCTCATGAATAAATATATTTAAGGGCGATTCCGGAGCAATCTCCACTCGCAATTATCTTCACATTGGAATAGGAAAAATTCCGACTACAAAAAAAAAAAAAAAAAAAAAAAAAAAACTAAAAACTAAAGAAAGAAAACAATGTGCTAGGTCCAAAATTGATTGTCTATTAGGGTTATAGGAACCTCTTTATATAGGCTAATTTTGGTGTGCTTTATGCCTAAAATACCCTTGAAACTTTGGGTGAAAGCAATAAACAAAATCTAAGAAAATTTGCCTAGATATGATTACTGACGTCATCATTGCTTGCGCCCACATTCAGCCTGTGTCTCAACATAAGGGGTGTGTCGTGACATAACATTGATTTCTTAAGTTTGGAGTTCTGGTTTCACGTGTTGCGTCTCGGGAAGCTGGGGTAGCGTTCTTAAGGCATTTGGGCTTAGAAATACACATCATACACACTCAAATAGACTGATTAGCACTACCTAAGGCCTGTATTGGCCTAATAGGTCAACTAACATCAATTATTGCGTAAAAACACTTATTTTGCTAATAATTAAATCTAAACTGAGAAATGCAAAAATGTATTAAAATATATTAAAATGCCTAGAAAATAAGCTCATTAAGTGTTGAAATGTACCAAAACTACCACTACATTTGGCAGCAGGTCAATACCCATGCTTGGATATCGTGATATCACTGTGAAGTGCCTCGATCTTCTTCAATTCAACACTGTCAGGGGTATCACGAGTTCCAGGCTTTGATGTCGCGATACCCTATTCTAGGTGATATTTTCGCTCATGTTTGGGCTTCCGATGACTCCTTACAATACTCAATCAACCATTACGATCCCTATGACGCATTTGACCAATTCGGGTCTCGAAAGTAGCATAAAATGCACTAATTCACTTACTAAAGCAAAGGACTAAAACTAAGTAAAAACATGACAAAAACATATAATTTGCTCGAGAATAAGCTCATTAAGTGTAATGGAGAGTCTAATTTGAAATATCAAATTATGGTAGATCACAGGTCGGGCGAGGGTTGTTAGAAATATGATATCACACATTCGGATTCGACGATCGGGTCGGATTTGGGGTATTACACAATATTTTCGTTTTTTTTCCTTTTAACATTGTAATACAAGGTTTAAGTTGAAAAAAAAAGTGGTAATCTCTTAGTTTCATATTTATTTATATATTTTTGAAGCTGAAGCAAAAAAAAAAAAAAAAATGAAAGCAAATTTACAACGGGGTTGAAAGTAGGAAACTAGGGTTACCAAGATTAAGCAGTTCGGGTATTTGATATTTGTTTTGTTTTGTTATTTGGGAGTATTGTTTTTCTTGGTTGATGAAAAGCACTCAAAGAACTTCAAGAAATACAATTGAATACCGAATACCCAAAATTTTAAAGTGAAATTCTCTGCAATTATTTTTTTCAAGAAAGAAAAACAAATACCGAGTACCCACATTACTTAATCTTGATAATCTTAGTCCCTTACTTTTTATTCCGTTATATATTTGCTTCCAATTTTTTTTCTTCAAAAGAAAATGAAATCTGAAAGTAAGAGATTCTCAAAACCTTTTGGTTCCTAAAACTTGTATTACATGAAGGGAAAAAAGGAAAACTTAGGTGGTGTGGTGTTTAGTTTAATAAGGTAGATTAAAACTTAGATTTATTGATTTGGTCATTTTAAGAATTATGACTGTAGTTGAGATTTTCACTAGGAGTTTGTTGTTCCTTTGAGCAGACAAATTGTTTTTCTTGATTACATATAACGACCTTGTTATTGTTATTGTAGTTTAAATTTCTTCTCTAAGACTCTTAAAAGTCTGCAACAAACTTCACCAACTCTGTTAATAGTTCCTCCGGTTTTGTTCACCTATCTATTCCTTATCCTACCCCTTTCTCTTTCTCTAACACAAATTCTTTATCACTAAATATATTTATTTTTGTAGTTTACTTATAACTGTTGCTTGTAATAGAAGAGAGTAACCGTTGTGGCTTAAACTTGTTTTTGGCCTTTCTGAGTTGCTGCCAAAATATTCATGCAATTTGAACAAACTAATAAACCTAGTCCTTGAAGATGCTGAAATCATTTTTCTTCTTTTGCAAGACATTTTCTCCAAAAAAACAGGTGATAACCAATGGCACAGGCCTTGATCTTCATTAATTTATAACATAGGCCACTAGAAAACAACCACAACTTAGTGGTAACATTAAATTAAAATATAATAATATCAACATTTTTAAATTTTGGTTCAGTATCTTTATTGTTCTTACAGTAAATTGACAGCGACAGTTTTCTACATTGCAATTTCGGACAAAAGTCTATTACGTCGCTTTTATTACAACTTTGAGGGGAATATCTCATTTGGTTTCCTAAATTATAAAACAACCAAATTTCACTGCAAATTTATTGGTATTGTAACATCCAATGTTATATGAGCTGAGTATGAAATTCCGTTATGAAACATACGCCGAACCTTAAGTTCACACTAGCTGATCTCTTTTTATGAGATACATACATCCATTTTTGAAGTCTCATGGTTTTATTTTTATTAAATGCCTCAAACCTATAGGGTAGCTGATATGGGTGTTGAATGGTTTGAAATGGTTGTTGAAGTGGATTAATAAAATATTTGATGCATTACATTATATTAAAATCTTTCTTCAGAGTTTTTTTATATCATATTTTCTCATTAAAGTTTGATATCACATAAATTTCAACTAAAAACATATAATTTTAATGTCATTGAACGTTAAGATTTTATAAACAACTCTCACTTTGGGATTCTCTTACGATGTGGCATTTAATCTTATATTTCAACCGACTATTGCCATGATGTCATTTACGAAAATTCACACCTAACTTGTAAAGCATTATGCCGATTGAGTCTTAGCGGCATCGGTATTGTTGTCGGTGTAGGACGACGTGGGTTCAAATGCGTTGAAGCGCATTATGCACCAATTTAAAAAGAGCAGATATGATAAGAATGTATAATAAGATTAATGTTAAAAAAAACAAAAACTTGCAAAACATTATCTATATTGACTCATTGTTTCACAAATATAAACTCAATTATATACCTATATCCTACCAAACCCTCAAATTAAAAAATTCCAACAGTCAACATTATCCAAAACTACAAACATGTTCCAATTTTGGTAATAAAAGATTGATCATTCAACCACTAAATGATACTGACATACCGTATTACAACACACTCAAGACTTTTAACATGACAAATGCGATTTTGAATGACAACGTGAGCTAACAAGACTGGAATGAAGTTTTCTAGTTCAGCAAACATGACAGCATGCGTGTAACATAGATCTTCTCTTAACTGTTTGTAAGATAATCTAACTAATTTCAATTATAATAAAAATTCTAAGTCACTGGTTGAAGTATCCACCCGACATGTTAAGAAATCAGCTGTTAGACTCAATCAAATCTCTTTATTTTAATAATAATTGCCACCTAACAAAAGTGGACTGATTTAGTTATTCAATATGTCCTTTCTTTGAAAATATACATTCAAATCTTTTAGATTTTAAGCCTGCATTTAACCTAAAATGATTTGCTTTCAACAAACTTTGCTTAATCTCACGTGTCCATCATATATCTTCCCTTTTTCATTTTCATGAGCTGACGTTGGAAGACTTTGGTAAATTCTGAAAATCATATTTAAATTGGCTAGTGTGTAAAACCACATCTACATGAAAAGGGCTGGTTCTCAAGAAAATAAAGAATGTTGACTTGGTTAATTCTACTTCAATCTAATTAATTTCAAGTATAAATCACGACTACATGTACATGAGCAGGGTATGATTAATTTTCAAAGAATGAGTTTATCATCTAACTAATTTGGAAAAAAAATTAAAAGGAATTATAAGAAAATTTGTTGATCTAGAAAGAGAGAAAAAAAATCCTTGTGAAGCAAGCATTGAAGACATAATTCAGTTTTAATGGGCTAGTGGGTGCAACAACTCTGTTGCAGGTTTGAACCTAGTGTAAAGATCACCATTTTAGCCCAATCAAAACCTAATCTGACAACCTCTAAACAACTACTCTAATCTTTCCTATAAAACCCTTTTTCTTTATCTGTCTCATATCACTTCTCAGACCAATAAGCAAAGCTTTTTGCTATCTAAGCTTTGATTAAATGAGGATTTTCAACAAGTTTTCCTTCATTTTCCTTGTCATTTTCCTTTCATTGTCTGCAAATGCTGAAGTTCAACGACATCGATTTGTTGTATGTTCTTTTACTTCTTTCTTTTGAGATATATATATCTATATATATATATATATATATATCTTTCTGATAAATTGGTTGTCATTAGACATTTAAATAAAAAACTTGATGTTGGTTGGTGAATGAAACAGATTCAAGCAACAAAAGTGAAGAGGCTGTGCAAGACTCACAACACCATCACTGTTAATGGCATGTTTCCTGGACCTACCTTGGAGATCAAGAATGACGACACACTTGAAGTTCAAGTTGTCAACAAAGCCCGATATAATGTCACCATCCACTGGTAATTTAATAACTGCAAATTCGTTCATGCACGCATGTCATTAGCTTTCATTCATTTCTAGTTTTTATTTGCACGTTTGAATTACCCTAACCACTTTGATATACAGGCATGGTGTGCGGCAAATGAGAACCGGATGGGCAGATGGACCGGAATTCGTGACTCAGTGTCCGATTAGACCGGGAGGAAGTTACACTTACAGATTTACAGTTCAAGGACAAGAAGGAACATTGTGGTGGCATGCTCACAGTTCATGGCTTAGAGCCACTGTTTATGGAGCTCTCATCATCCGTCCCAGAGAAGGCAAATCCTACCCTTTCCCTAAGCCGAAACGCGAAACACCGATTCTTCTCGGTAAAGATTCCTTTTCGGTTACGAGTACAAATGATTGTGATGATCAAAATGAAATGTTATGCTGATGAATATGATTATGATTAGGTGAATGGTGGGATGCAAATCCCATTGATGTGGTGAGGGAAGCAACAAGAACAGGGGCAGCTCCAAATGTCTCTGATGCATATACCATCAATGCTCAACCTGGTGATCTCTACAAATGCTCCTCCAAAGGTAATTTGCTCCGAACCAATTGAATTCGTACCGCACATTCGGGTGACAAAGCCGATGTTATTAACTAATGTTTCTTTTTTGCAGAGACTACAGTAGTTCCCATCGACTCCGGGGAGACGAATCTCCTCAGAGTGATCAATGCCGCCTTGAACCAGCCGCTTTTCTTCAAAGTAGCCAACCACAAGCTCACTGTTGTTGGAGCTGATGCTTCCTATACCAAACCCTTCACCACTTCCGTCCTCATGTTAGGCCCCGGCCAAACCACTGATGTTCTTATCCGAGGTGATCAGCCACCATCTCGATATTACATGGCAGCTCGAGCCTACCAAAGCGCGCAAAACGCACCATTTGACAACACGACCACCACCGCCATTCTCGAATACAAGTCTGCCTCTTGCGCTGCCAAAAAATGCAATGCACCCACTCCAATCATGCCTTCTTTACCAGCCTACAACGACACCAACACTGTTACCGCCTTCAGCCAAAGCTTTAGAAGTCGAGAAAAGGCCGAAGTCCCAACCGATATAGATGAAAGCCTGTTCTTCACAATCGGCCTCGGACTCAACAACTGCCCACCCAATTTCCGAAAACGTCGTTGCCAAGGACCCAATGGTACGCGTTTCACAGCGAGCATGAACAACGTCTCATTCGTGCTCCCGCGCAACTTCTCTCTGTTGCAAGCTCATCAACAAGGAATTCCAGGCGTTTTCACCACAGATTTCCCAGCAAACCCTCCATTGAAATTTGACTACACCGGAAACGTGAGCCGATCGCTCTTTCAACCTGTTCCGGGAACCAAGTTGTACAAATTGAAGTATGGTTCAAGGGTACAAATTGTGCTCCAAGACACAAGCATAGTGACACCTGAGAATCATCCAATTCATCTTCATGGATACGATTTCTATATCATTGCACAAGGTTTCGGGAACTTCGATCCTAAAAAGGATACTTCTAAATTCAACCTTGTTGATCCACCTATGAGGAACACTGTTGGAGTGCCTGTGAATGGATGGGCAGTCATTAGATTCGTCGCTGATAATCCAGGTAAACACTCTTCTTCATCATTTCAAATACTGCTACTTTTTCTTTTATGAAATAACCATTCATTTTGATTTTTGTTTATAGGAGTGTGGATCATGCACTGTCACCTGGATGTTCATATCAATTGGGGTTTGGCAATGGCTTTCCTTGTCGAAAATGGAGTTGGTGAATTGCAGACCATCCAACCGCCGCCGCCAGATTTGCCCATATGTTAAGTGGTTTCATCAGTTATCACGCCGTAATTAATGAAATTCATAAGCCCAATAACAAGGGTGATTCCATTATCATTTTTTTGTTATTAGTATTTTTCTTAATCATTTTCATAGTATTGTAGCATACCAATTCTTCCCTGAATTTGGGAAACTAGTTTAATCCTCTGTTTCATTGGTTAGCTTTGTTGTATTCTTTTCATTACAGAGAAACTTCTAATCATAAATTTCAAATCTTGAATTTTCATTTTAATTTTTAATTATCCCTTTACGGATTAAAGAAAATACCCTACCGTAATTAACAATCTCAATTGCGTAATTCATTGAAATTAGATCATCCATTCTCATAGCCTAACCCAAATTTCCTCTTCATCTATCTATGTTAATTTGTTCTAATTATTAAAATAAAAAGACAATTACTTGTCAATTTACTCTAATAAATTATATATCATTTTAAATACTAAACAAGTAATATTTCTTAGAACAACACTAAGAATAATACTAAAAGGCGATTCTTCTATCTATCTCGTAAAATAAAAGATAAGCAAATATCATTGAGTAAGAACAGATTGAAAAACGCTTTTACATCTCACAATTCTATAAAACAAAGCTTTTGTCTATGTCTTTGGGTAGGAAAATAAATTTAGTTACTCGTAATTAAAGAGATGTGCCGTAGATTTTATTGTAAACTTGGGGAAAGAAAATAATATTCAGGTTAAATTTTTGTTAATGAAAAAATTAATCTTTTAGATAAGCAAAATTAATCTTCCCTGAATTTGGGAAACTAGTTTAATCCTCTGTTTCATTGGTTAGTTTTGTTGTATTCTTTTCATTACAGAGAAACTTCTAATCATAAATTTCAAATCTTTAATTTTCATTTTAATTTTTAATTATCCCTTTACGGATTAAAAAAAATACCCTACCTTAATTAACAATCTCAATTGCGTAATTCATTGAAATTAGATCATCCATTCTCATAGCCTAACCCAAATTTCCTCTTAATCTATCTATGTTGTGCTGGAATATTTTCAAATATAATTGTTAGTACAAAAACTCCAGGTGAGGAAAAATCTCGAACACATAAATGGAACTTGAATAGAAAAAGAAAAAATAGGATAAGGCTTTAAGGCGTGTATCAAGCCACTATTTTTAAGGTTATATTCACCCCCACCTATCTTCGGTGTACAAAAGAGTTACAAGCAAATTAACCTCGAGAATATAATGAAGCCGAAGACTATTTCTGTTTTGCACTGACGAGAATACTCCACTAAGCACTGAGCAATATTGTAACACCCTAAACCTAGTCTAGAGGTTATGGCCAAATCTGGGGATGTTACAAAGTAGGGTCATGACATTCGCTTATCATGTTAAAAACCTCAAGAATATTTTTACCAACGAGTCCACATTTTAGGAAAAACATATTGTTATTATCTTTAATGAAATCGTCAATTGCTTGTTCCTTTAAGTAAAAACGAAAATTTGCAACGGAAGTTATATTTGAAAATCGAGCTTGTATTTTTAAAAACATTTGTTTGCATAAAACCATGGATTTGTAAAATGTCGTAGGATATTGTAACCTCCCAATCTTAGCCTAGATGTTATGGCTAGATTGAGAAGGCTACATACATATTAGAAACACAAATAATTATACTTATCTAATATAAAAATGAATTAAGCCACCGAAATGGCTAAGCTAAATTATGTTACTTTTTAAGACTTTAAATAATCATTTTTAGAGAAATCGTAGTTGTACTTTGAGTTAACTTAAAAGCATTCATTCATTAGGTCGTGTATGCTTAGGATTCATTTTATTGTTGATAGTGTTGTTTTAGAAAAACCGTTTACTTTTCGCTCTTCTATAAAAAAAACTCGAAGTTAAACTAATTCACCTGAAAAATCATTTTTCAAGTCATTTTGGAAAATTAGTTGCCTTATCGATTTGTTTTTCAAAAACAGTTCCTTTGCAATGTAGTGGAAACTAGGGAACAGTATCAAAATTTACTTAAGCCCGATATCATACATTATCCGGTTATTATGCTTGAGTAATTTATGCATGCAAAAATCTCCAAAAGAAAAGTTACCAAGCCACAAACCAGAAATAATTAAAAAGTACAAGTCAAAACAAATAAATACTTAATAATACTTAATTAAAATAATAATAATTTGAGGTCCAAGTTGATTTTTCGAATGCCGAACCCGGTCCTAATTTTGAGGTTTACCTGAAAAGTTAAACACTATTGGGGGGTGAGCTTATGAAAAGCTCAATGTGAGTCGAATAATTATTTGAATGGGCAAAAACATCAAATACACTGAAACATATTAGGATTAACAGAAGAAAATAGAACCATTATAGGAATTTCATGTCATTACATAGCCATTACCAAATTGATGTCAAACAGTGTATGAGCATAGGTTATCATTCATTCGAGTAACAATCATTAATTTCGATACCATTCAATATAACACAATACACCACATATCATAAATCAACAACATTCGAATATGTCGTGAACATGATGCAATGCAAAAAGGTTCCTACCCATACCATCCGCTACACACCACGAGTTCCCCAGAACCCGTCATCCGAACTCTAGAACATTATGGGCTTAAGCTCGTTGTGGTTAAAACCACCGTTAAAAATATGTAGAAAATTGTGCCAGTAAAAATGCAGATAAGCAGCCAGTAAAAATATGATAAATCGCAACTCCCCTTGGTACTCCAGGTGTAGTGCATTAATTACGAATAGTGCGGACCTAATATGCCCATTTAGCTAATATGCTTCCTAGGGTTGCACGGGTCACCCAAGTCGACTGTATGTATTGAGCATGTTAAATTTATACATGTTTACTGATCTGTATGTATGACTGATGACTGAATTGTAGCATGTAAGCATGTAATTCTGTATGTCTGCATTGAACATGTTTAGTTGCATCTGCATTGGGGTGGGATGATTGATTATTGGACGAAGTGTATTGAAAGGCTTTTATACCTATTATCTGGCAGCTCAGCTGCAATATTACTGATATATGTGCCGCATTCGGTACGACTTGGTGTGTAGGGCTAGGTGGGTGTTTTAAACCCCACAGGGTGTGTAGGATGGTCGAAGATAGTATGTAGAGATTGGTGGGTAGGATATTGATTTATGTTGCTATGTGCATACTGTATCTGAGATGGGCCAAGGCCCTAATTTACGTATGAAACTGTCTCTGAATGGGCTAAGGCCTAAACTGTATCTGAATCTGTAATAGGCTTAGGCCCTAGACTGCATTTGACTAATCGCTGTTGTGTGCCTGTATGCATGCCTTCTGTGGGAATTACACACTGAGTTTATGTAAACTCACCCCTTTCTGTTTTATCTGTACAGGTAATCTCTAGACTTAGATGGATTAGTGCGACAGAAGACTTAACGGTGACCACATGACTATTGAAATAAGTTAATTCCATTTAAGGTTTTTAATTTCTTTTTTTGGGGGTATTTTTTATGTAATTTGGACTTTTGGACTGTTTGTCTTTACTTTGGATTTTAACCGTTTTCATAGAGTTTTAAACCGCAAACTTAACAAAAACTCGGTTTAATTAAAAACAACATTTTTCTAAACACACACGATTTTCTTTAAATATCATGATTTTAAAAGCTTCCGCTATATTTTTAAACGAATCAAATTAACGGGAAAATAATTTTGTAATTGACGAGAGATAGATAGATGATAATAAACAGAAACGATTTGAACTTGATAAATTCGATTTCAAATCCCATTCTATGTAACACCGTCAGATCCAGCCATAATGTCTAGGCCAGGTTTGGGGTGTTATATTTAGTGGTATCAGAACCAGGTTGAAAAACTTAACTATGGATTTTGGGTTTTAAAACTTAGTTTTTAAAGAAATGATTTGACTGAGAATGTGGTACATCAAGTCTCCAGCTATGATCCTGTAAGTATTCTGATAAACTGTTATGATAGTCTATTCTGAAAACATTCTAGTTAGTGTATACTGGAATTGTAGTGAAACTGAAATTGATAGAGACTATACTTGCGAAAAACAAACTCTGAATTTATGATACTGCTTACATAAAACATCTGCTAATAAATAATGAAACTGTAACTAATTCTTAAAATTCGTAATACAGATAAATCCGAATAGACATGAGCGCAAGAGGTATCCAATGACGTGGTACTCGAGGTCGAGGTAAAGGCCGTAGAGGGCTTGAGCAGAGTACTCTTCTCTGGGCGACATGCCGAATCTGGACATGAGTGAGACACATGTGTCACCTATTACTGAGACTGGGTTTCAGAGTAAATCGACTGGCGACGACGCACTGTCCCAAGCCATGCTGAGGATATTAGAGAGGGTCGCTAGGCCCAATTCTAGATCTGGGGGCCAAGGGTCGGTAACTGAGTGACTCTGGTCTAATAGAGCTGAGTTGTTTAGGGGTGTCACAGGAGTCACCCCTAATGTGGCTGAGTATCGCTAGAGGCCACAGAGAGGATTATGGACGACCTGGACTACACCCTTGAGCAGAAATTGAAGGGTGCAGTCTCGTTGCTTCGTGATGAGGCTTATCAGTGGTGGCTGACTGTTAAGGAGGGCACTCAGTCCGATCGTCTGTCTTGGGAGCTCTTTAGTCGGCCTTTCAAGGAAAGTATGTGGGAGCAAGTTACATCGATACTCGTAGGCGTGAGTTTCTGAACCTTACTAACGGAGATCGATCAGTGGCCGAGTATCAGGCTAAATTTCTTAGCCTGAGCCGCTATGCGGAGGTATGGTGGCGACTAAATATGATAGATGTGTCCGTTTCGAGGATGATCTCAGGGGTAATCTGAGGGTACTGATAGCTCCGTAGAGGGAGTGAGAGTTCTCCGTTCTAGTAGAGAAGGCAAAGATCATAGAAGAAGTTAAGCGCACTGAGCGCCAAAATAGAGATTGTGAAAAGGGTAAGAATAAGAGGGATTTGGAGCCCTCGAGTTCGATACAGAGGCCTAAGAAAAAGGCCAGGGCTAATGGGCCGATTAGAGCTGGGCCCCTTGTTGCTCTTACTGGATTGTAGCTGTGTGGAGACTATGGCAGACGCCATCAGGGCAAGTGTTGGAGGAGGACTGAAGCATGTTTGAGGTGTGGGTCGTTAGAGCACCGCATTCGAGAGTGTCCGTTGAGGGCCAATCAGGTGCAAGCTCTGGGTTTTGGTACTGTACAGCCACCGATGGTAGTTCAGCAATGACCAAAGGGCTGTGGTCAGGCTAAAGGTGGTAACGGTATGGGCAGTGGATAGAGGGCACCAGCCTGAGGTGCTAGACAGACTGAGGCGAGGCAGCCTACTCTTGTTAATGCTACTTGTCACTAAGAGGACAAAGATGATCTAGACGTCATTACCGATACATTCTTTATTTATGAAGTACCTTACTTTGCTTTGATATACATAGGTTCCACACATTCCTATGTAGCTAGCATTGTGTCTGAAAACTTGGGTATTTTGGTTGAAAGTACTTCTAGTGAGGTGACTGTACTGAGTCCACTGGGGCAATCGGTTCAGGTTAGCAAATTGTATAGAGATGTTCCGCTAGAGGTTCAAGGGTCGGTATTTCTGGCTAATCTGATGGAGCTTCCGTTTGGGGAGTTCGACCTGATTCTGGGTATGGACTGGTTGGTCAAGCACCGTGTCAGTCTGGACTGTGTGACCAAGAGGGTCGTCTTGAGAACCGAGGAGGAGGGTGAGGTAATCATGATTGGAGAACGTCAAAATTATTTGACTAGTGTGATCTCTACACTGGTGGCTGAGAAACTGGTTCGTAAGAGATGTGAGGTGTTCTTGGCCTATATTAGTGTTTCTAGTTCTGGGACTCTACTATTAAAAATATCAAGACTGTAAGGGATTTTCTGGATGTCTTTCTTGAGGAGCTACCAGGATTGCCTCCGAACCGGGAGGTTGAGTTTGGGATTGAGCTTCTTCTGGGTACAGCTTCGGTGTCTATCGCTCCCTACCACATGGCACCAAAGGAGCTTACAGAGCTTAAGGTTCAATTGCAGGAACTTTTGGATCGTGGTTTCATTCGTCTTAGTGCGTCTCTGTGGGGCGCATTGATTTTGTTTGTTAAGAAGAAAGATGGGACCATGAGGTTGTGCATTGACTATCGGCAGTTGAACAAGCTAACCATTAAGAATAAGTACCTGCTTCCGAGAATTAACGACTTGTTTGACCAGTTCAGAGGGGCCTCGGTATTCTCTAAGATCGATCTCTATTTAGGGTACCACCAGTTGAGGGTTAAAGAGGTGGGTGTGCATAAGATTGCATTTAGGACTCGGTATGGGCACTATGAGTTCCTTGTTATGCCTTTTGGGTTGACGAATGCACCGGTCGCATTTATGGATATGATGAATCGGGTATTTCAGCCTTACTTGGATCAGTTTGTTGTGGTATTCATCGACGACATATTGGTTTATTCTAAGACCGAGGATGAGCATGACGAGCACCTTAGAGTGGTTTTTCAGACTTTGAGGGAGATTACGAAAGGTAACATTTCTAGGATACGTGGTTTCTATTGAAGGGATCCGTGTCGATCCTTGAAAGATAGAGGCTATACTGGATTGGAAATAACCCAAGAACGTGTCTGAGATCCGCAGTTTTTTGGGTTTGGCGGGTTCTTATCGTTTATTTTTTGAGGGATTCTTATTGATTGCTGCACTGTTGACTAAGCTTTTGCGCAAGGGTGTGCCGTTTGTCTAGACTAATGCACAGCAAGAGAGCTGTGAGAAGCTCAAGTCTGTTCTGACTTAGGCCCATATTCTAATACAACCTGAATCTGACAAGGAGTTTGTAGTGTATAGCGATGCGTCACATGTGGGCTTGGGTTGTGTTCTGATGCAGGATAGTACGGTGGTAGCATATGCGTCTCGTCAGCTCAAGACGCATGAGGCAAACTATCCGGCCCATGACTTGAAACTTGCTGAAGGTCTTGTGTTCGAATCCTTGCGCGAGCATGGGAGTTTATTTTTGTTCGTTTGACCTAGAGAGTTTCGGTCAAACATGAATTTTGAGTAGTAGGTTAGTGGAGATAATTAAGGGGTTAGAAAGTTATCAGGTTTTATTTTTTTTTGTTTTGTTCTTTTTTTTTTGAAATTTTGGCTTCCATTTCCCAAAATTCTGACATTATTCAAAATTCCCTTTTCTTCTCTACTGTTTCCTTCCTCTACTCTTTCGATTTCTATTTTACCTCCTTCTTGTTCAATAATTGAATTCGTTCATTCGATAAATGCCGTTTTGTCTCTATCTTATCGTTCCATAGTTGGTTTTCTGAAAGAGGGCTGCTTGTTTTTGGTTCTTTTGATTAGATGAAGATGAAGCAGCAATTAGTGCTTCTGCAGAGATTTGAATGTTTGGGATTTCGGTTTGTTGTCGGTAAGTGACCCTGTTCACTATTTGATGTTCTAAGGTTTCGTTATGAAATATTTCCGGGTTAGTTTCATTTGTGTTACTAAATTCAGACTTTAATAATACCGATTATAGGTTCTGGAGATCTCGGGATTGCAATATCGGTGAAAACGAACCAGGTGTGTACCTGAAATGCAGAAATTAAGCTTTCAACAAAAGCCGAAAAAGGCCACTGTCGAATCTACACGAGTGTGTGGTCACCTGTGTGGTAGGCCGTGTGCGACAACACGGCCGTGCGTAAGACATGGCCGTGTGATGGCCGGAGTGTGGCCCTGTAGGCCACACGGGCGAAACCGAATTGGGCGTGTTGGCCACATAGGCTAAACCAAACTAGGAGTGTGGGCTACACGAGCCAGTGATAATTGGGCCAACCCGTGTGATCCACACGGGCTGGGCCAATCTAGGCTTGTGGGCCCACACGGGCAAACCATTTACCTAAAATACTTCCTAGGGTTGCACGGGTCGCCCAAGTCGACTATGAATCTACTGTAGGGTCGGTAAATGCTACTTAGACCCTAAATCATGTGATCTAATTATACTGTATGTATTGAGCATATTAAATTTATGCATGATTACTTATCTGTATGTATGACTGATGACTGAATTGTAGCATGTAAGCATGCAAATCTGTATGTCTGCATTGAGCATGTTTAGTTGCATCTGCATTGGGGTGGGATGATTGATTATTGGAGGAAGTGTATTGAAAGGCTTTCATGCCTATTATCTGGCAGCTCAGCTGCAATATTACTGATATATGTGCCACATTCGGTACGACTTGGTGTGTAGGGCTAGGTGGGTGTTTTAAACCCCACAGGGTGTGTAGGGATGGTCGGAGATAGTGTGTAGAGACTGGTGGGTAGGGTATTGATTTATGTTGCTATGTGCATACTGTATCTGAGATGGGCCAAGGCCCTAATTTACATATGAAACTGTCTCTGAATGGGCTAAGGCCTAAACTGTATCTGAATCTGTAATGGGCTTAGGCCCCAGACTGCATTTGACTAATCACTGTTGTGTGCCTGTATGTATGCCTTCTGTGGGGATTACACACTGAGTTTACGTAAACTCACCCCTTTCTGTTTTATTTGTACATGTAATCCCTAGACTTAGATGGATTAGTGCGACGGAAGACTTAACGGTGACCACATGACTATTGAACTGAGTTAATTCCATTTAAGGTTTTTAATTTCTATTTGTTTTGGGGTATTTTTGATGTAATTTAAACTTTTGGACCGTTTGCCTTTACTTTGGATTTTAACCGCTTTCATGGAATTTTAAACTGCAAACTCAACGAAAGCTCGATTTAATTAAAAACAACATTTTCCTAACGCGCATGATTTTCTTTAAATATCACGGTATTAAAAGCTACAGAATATGTTTCTAAATGAATCAAATTAATGAGAAAATGATTTTGTAATTGATGAGAGATAGATAGATGATAATAAACGGAAATGATTTTAACTTGATAAATCTAGGTCGGGTTTGGGGTGTTACATGTATAACAAGAAACTCAATTCTAGAAAGGATTTCTACTGTAATACTTTATAGAATAATCTAATAATATTAGAAAATGGAATAAGGAAAGAAAGAATTTTAGAATTTGTTAGTGTGATTCCAAATGAGATCTCATTCCTATTTATAGGAATTTTCAGGCCTCTTCATAGAGACATCTTTCAATAGGTGTCTTTTTGAATAACTAAATAATAATTCATTTAATTTTATAACTACTCAAGTAATATTATTTGAATAGTGATAAATCGTAAAAGTAACATATTTTAATCCCACATTTAGTATGCTTTTGGATGATTTATCCCTCGATTTATGTAAAAAGGTGCTCTTAATCTTTTCTTTTCATGTTTTATACCCAGGAAACCACCTGAGGATGAAAAGAACATAAAACGGGCCCAAAACGGAGTAAATGGGCCAATTCACGAAATCGACATGGCCTGGACCCCGATAAACACAATCGTGCCTCATTAAAAGTCCAAACACGGCCTGGCCACGATTCACACGGGCATGTGCTATGGCCGTGTCCCTATCGCTGGAAAGAGAAATTTCGTTCGGGAAAGGATACTTCGAGGAAAAGAAACACATTCCAAAGCCTATTCAAACACCCTATTAGGAATTCTACTTAAATTAGGAAACTTATTGGCTAAGCAAAGCATCCCAAAGTCTATATAAACACCCAAGGGGGCAACTTGATAGGGGAGTTCGGCAGAAGCTGAAACCGGCGTCAAAGCTAGGCTAAGGAGCCAAGCCGAGAAGGCCAAAACTAGGGAATAACGCGAAGATAGCTAGTTGATCCATCCCAAGAAGCCGAAATTATATTCAAGACGACGGGATTCTCCTTCAATTCCTTCAGGTGGTTTTAGGATTTTCTTATGTTTTGTTTTATCTTTTCTCTTGCGATGTTTTATTTATTCATTATGAACTAAACCCTTCAGATACCTGAAGGGGATGAAACCTAGATGAATCTTTTTATTTGATTTTTAAGTTATATGATAATTGCTTAGTTTGTTCTTAATTATGTTGCTTAATCCAAATCTAATGTGCTTAGGTGGAGGAGGAATAGACCCTGCCTAAGAGTAGATCTAACATAATTATCCGGACTTGATCGAACGCCTAGAGATAGGGTTACGAGATTTTGCCGGATTAGGGTGAAACCTAATATAGGAGTCCATTGATCGATTTACTGCTATCCTAGGGGGTTATTATAAGCGAACGAGAGTTCCACTAATTAACCTAGGGTTAGACGTAATTCGCCTCGAGAGAGGGTTTAATATAGGTTAGGAAGTCTTATGGATCAAGCTAAGTAAAAGAAATTGTAAAACTTACCCCAAACGAGCTGATAGGAACAACAAATCTCTTCAAAATAGGGGATCAGGTATTGTTGAATAAGGAAGACCCTCGAATCACCAATTCAGACCTCAAGGCAAACGAAGAAATTACCTAGTAGCCGTGCACGACATAGAAATTTTTTTTCCCAACACGGGTGTCGATAATAGTCCACACCCGTGCCTATGCCCCGTGCGAGGTTACTGACTCGTTAAGCACGAGCTAAACACTGCCGTACCTTCCAACCATGCCAACATTCTGACTTATCGAATACGGGAGGAGCACACCCGTATTAAATGACCGTGTGAAGAAAGACACGGGCGTGCCACTACACCCACGGTCGTGCCCGAACACCCTGAACGCGCTCAAAATTCAAAATCCCAAAACTCAGGCTACATCTCTATTTAAACACCATTCTTCCTTTTTCTAATTGTCTTTCATTTTCCATTATTTATTTTTGCTTTTATTTTAATTTTATTTTCATTTCATTATTATTTTTTTAATTTAATTTAATTTATTTTCTTCTTATTCTTTATGATATTTAGATTTAGCTTAGGGCACAATAAAATCAGACCAGCTGCTTCGAGGATTCAATTTCAAACGATTCGAGACGCTTCCCCACATTCACCTCTAATCCTATTCGGTTCCTTTTCATTGACGATCCAAAAATTCAGGAAGTTTCACATCTCTCCCTATCTTTTGATTTTCTCACTATATTTTCATTTTATCCATCTTTGTACATTGAGGGCAATGTACATCTTAAGTGTTGGGGGGTTAACTATAGTATTATTTGAAAATCCCTGAATTATGCCTCATTCTAAAGTAAGCTTCTCATATTATGATTAGAATGAAATTTCTTTGATTTATGATTTTTATTGATATGTTTTGGGTTAAGTCATAGTTAATTGTGCATTGATGATTAAGTTGGAAGAATACTAGAAAATCAAGCATGATAAGTCTAATTTTCAAAAATTTAAAAACTTTAGGTTGTTAACCTGAATTTGAATATTACTTTGAAGTTTGAAATTTACGAGGTTGATGTCAAAGACACCCATAATTTTTTGTGAGATCTTGAGCCTTATAGAGCATATATTCTTTTTCATGCTCACTTTATTGATTATGAGTGTGTCAACTATGAACTGTTATTCTAGAACTTGCCTTGATTATACATGTCAAGACCGCAGTTCTGATTTGATATACCGAGATGATAAAGGCACCTAGGTTTTAACCCACTTACACCACTAAAAAGCCTACCCTCATAATTAACCCCTAGTGAACCCCGTTGAGCCTAACAACCTTTTTATTGACTCACCTACTAAATTTAACCAAAAGAAACCCTTTGTATTTGTTATCACCAATTCTTTTAACTACCCTTTTTGTCGAGATTTGATTTTAAACAAGTTTCCTAACTATGTTTTATATTTCAGTTGTAAAAATTATTTCTTATTATTATGATAGTTTGTTCTTAAAAAAAAAACAAAGTATATTCATTATTAGTTCTAAGATTAAGTGAGCTTGCATGTTCAAATTCCAATTCTCAAGGAAAAAGCTCGTATTATTAGTTTTTAATTAATGTAAGATTAAGTTCATTTTTTCTAGTTAGGAAATTTATCAGGTCAATCTCGATTCTAACCTTCTAATATCAGCCTTTATCCATACCTTTAACCCTAGCCCCGTTACAACCCTGACAAAGACCTTTTGATCTGTTTATCATCTCATTTTACAGTGGTGGAGATTTGATTTTCAGGCAAGCCTATGGAATTAACTTTTCAAGTTCGACTTATGAGTGATTCTTTGACTTTGAACCTTAAACACTTTTTGAGTTAATTGAGTGAATCTTTTGTGAGGATGTCAATCCTTTTCGATTTTGAATTAAAGGTACTTGTTCAGAAAAGGGGAGACACTTATGTTTTCATGCTACAAATACATGACTTATCTTATTTGAACATTTAAGACGCTTTAAGTTGAATTATCCATGTATAAATTATCTATGAATTATGATAAGGCATTGTTGATAAGAATTATGAATTATGGAAAGTTCGTTTTAATTGTAAGATGAGAATTTTGCTTGAGGACAAGCAAAAGCTTAAGTGTGGGGGTATTTGATAAACCGTAAAAGTAACATATTTTAATCCCACATTTAGTATGCTTTTGGATGATTTATCCCTCGATTTATGTAAAAAGCTGCTCTTAATCCTTTCTGTTCATGTCTTATGCCCAGGAAACCATCCGAGGATGAAAAGAACATAAAACGGGCCCTAAACGAAGTAAATGGTCCAATTCACAAAATCGACACGGCTTGGACCCGATAAACATGGTCGTGCCTCATTAAAAGTCCAAACACGGCCTGGCCACGATTCACACGGGCGTGTGCCATGGCCGTGTCCTTGTCACTGGAAAGAGAAATTTCATTCGGGAAAGGATACTTCGAGGCAAAGAAATGCATTCCAAAGCTTATTCAAACACCCTATTAGGAATTCTACATAAATTAGGAAACTTAGGGGCCAAGCAAAGCATCACAAAGTCTATATAAACACCCAAGGGGGCAACTTGAAAGGGGAGTTCGGCAAAAGCTGAAACCGGCGTCAAAGCTAGGCCAAGAAGCCAAGCCGAGAAGGTCAGATCTAGGGAATAACACGAAGATAGCCAGTTGATCCATCCCAAGAAGCCAGAATTATACTCAAGATGACGAAATTCTCCTTCAATTCCTTCAGGGGGTTTTAGGATTTTCTTATGTTTTGTTTTATCTTTTCTCTTGCGATGTTTTGTTTATTCATTATGAACTAAACCCTTCAGATACCTGAAGGGGATGAAACCTAGATAAATCTTTTTATTTGATTTTTAAGTTATATGATAATTGCTTAGTTTGTTCTTAATTATGTTGCTTAATCCAAATCTAATGTGCTTAGGTGGAGGAGGAATAGACACTGCCTAAGAGTAGATCTAACATAATTAAGCAGAGTTGATCGAACGCCTAGTGATAGGGTTACGAGATTTTGCCGGATTAGGGTGAAACCTAATATGGGAGTCCATTGATTGATTTACTACTATCATAGGGGGTTATTATAAGAGAACGAGAGTTCCACTAATTAACCTAGGGTTAGATGTTATTCGCCTCGAGAGAGGGTTTAATATAGGTTAGGGAGTCTTATGAATCAAGCTAAGTAAAAGAAATCATATAATTTAGGGTTAATTAATAAGTGAAGTCTTGATTCTTCCTAAGGGTATCATCATAATCAACTGAGTTTTCCTTCAAAGTTATTTTCCTATTCGTCCTTTTTGTCTTTGTGTCCTTAGTTTAGTCTTCGTCAATATAGTTTAAAGTAACTTCGCTCTATTTTTAAGGCTAAATAATAAAAAGAAAGTATTAGTACTCTTAGTTCCTTTGGGTTCGATATCCAGTCTTGTCTAAGCTATACTACTGTTTGGTAGGTACACTTGCCTTTAATCGTTGTCAGAGTTAGTTTCCAGGTTCGATCATATTTTTTATAAATTTTAAAACTCTGATTTACAGCGATCAAATAGTTATAATTCTTTTTTGAAAATCAAATGATATAACTTTTTACCAATGACCAAAAGATTTATCTTTTGATTAATTACACTCATTCATTTATAATTATTGGAACACTATAAATATTTGAAAATGTTCCAACAATTTGTTCTAATTATTAAAATAAAAAGACAATTACTTGTCAATTTACTCTAATCAATTTTATATTATTTTAAATACTAAACAAGTAACCTTTCTCAGAACAACACTAAGTATAATACTAAAAGGCGATCCTATCTATCTCGTAAAACAAAAGATAAGAAAATATCATTGAGTAAGAAAAGATTGGAAAATGCTTTTAAATCTCACAATTCTATAAAACAAAGCTTTTGTCTATGTCTTTGGCTAGGAAACTAAATTTATTTCTCGTAATTAATGAAATGTGCCGTAAATTTTATTGTAAACTTAAGAAAAGAAAATAATATTCAAGTTAAGTTTTTGTTAATGCCAAAAATAATCTTTTATATGAGAAGGCTTGTATTCCAACCAATCCTTTATAGTGATAATACAAAATAAAAATATTTAACATAATGAAAATCCTAACAATAACAAATAACATCTATGCATACAGAAAGAATAAACTTATGGAAAGGGACAATCAGGCACAGGTGGAACGGCATGATGGAAGATGGACCAATACCGATAGAATAGAAAAATCCTCCATCAGTGAATTGGTGACACTGTCAGATGAATCCGGCAGTAAAACTTAAAAATTAGTTGAATTGCTACTTAACTTTTGTAAATTATTGTATATGTAACTAATCACCTAGTTTATATTTTGACTTTTATTTGATATAGGTTCATCTCTAAACTGAAACATCCTTAAAATTGGAAGTTTTTAGCCGAAAAAAAAGTCAGTGTCGCGACATCACCCCAAGGAGTCATGACATAGCAAACAATTTCCTTCAGATCTTCAAATTGCAGGGTGTGTCACGACATTGAACCTTGGTGTCATGTCATAGGTAGGTCTTCCAAGGATGTCGCGACACGGAACCCTTGCGTCGCGACATCGCTGTAATTTTTTACAGGGTCAACTTGGCCCAATCGCACAACCTGGAGGAATAATCTTCATTTAACTCAAATTTTAACCCTTTAAAACCCTATTTTATAACCTAAAATAATACCTACTTCTAATTAAAACACACATTAACCCCTGATCCCCCAAACTCTCTTAAATCCCTAAAAACCTTTTAAACCCTAAATCCCTAATTTCTTAAACATTCTATTTATTCTTGCCAAGTTCTTCAACCATATTTAAGGCAACATGGAATGGAAACATCATGAAAAAGTAAGGAATTTAAACGAACTTCAATTATATATTAAAGGTTAAGGGTTCCTAACTTCAACGTTTTACTGTTCCATTGAATTGTTGCTTAGTAATGAAAAGCTAGAAGAACCAATGAATTTGAACCATCAAAGGATCCAAGCCCACCTAAATTCAAAAACCTGAATATTGGGAAATATGTTACTGAACTATAAGGAGAAACCCTTATCCAATAGAGGGGATTCAATCCGTTAATGGTTTTGTGTAAGGAAATATGGCCTTTAGCTAGATATCATAGGTGGGAACATTTTTGGACAATTCCAAAAGAGAATGTCATAGTCCCCATTGTGTAAGAGTTTTATACATCTTTACGGGACCATGAGTCTAGAAATACTAAAGGCCGTATGTAGGATATGGTACTTGTGAGGGGAAAGGAAGTACGAGTAACCCTTCGAATCATTTGTGATTTTTATAATACTCCATATTATGAAAATGATTTCATTGATGAAACCAATCTAGAATACTTCAGAGATATAGATATGGATAGTATTATAAACTTCTTAACTAAAGGTAGAGGTGAATGCAAATATCGCGCAGGTACCAATATCCCAGTCTCCTTTCATCAAGCGATCATGTTTTCTGAGGCCAAAATGTGGATGTAATTTATATGCACAAGAATCATACTTGCTTTAAATGTTTCTAATGTTAATACTTTTAGAGCAGTGTTACTCTATGCTATTTTGTATAGAAAGCAGGTATGTATCGGTAAATGGATTCATCAGAACATGAGAGGATGCAATGGTAGCCGGAAGGTGGGAGTCTTCTTTCCCATTTAGTGACAGCTTTATCTAGGAAGATAGGTGTACCTATGACAACCACTAAGCAGTCGTTGAAACATTCCAAAAGAATTATTGGCGATGCCTTGTTCCAACAGTACATTGAATTATGAGCCAAACAAATGAAGGATTGGAACAAGCAACAGCAAGAAGCGACGGCTACATTGACTTCATCACAGAGGTTGACACAAGCTCAACAGGACATCGGTGAAAGTAGTCATCCAAAGCTTAATTGTATGATACAGTGGATGCAAGAGTCGGGACAAATATTCCAAGAATTTGTAAGGAAAAATAACATTTTATACACCTGACATGTTCAGGTCGACAAATATGGAATAATAAGAAGAAGTGCATGAAAGCGAGGAGGAAGAAGAAGATGAGGAGAATGATGGGAGTGAGGAGATGGATGAGGAGGACGATTGAACTATTTTAATCAAGACTTGTATTACTTTTTAGATGATTTTAATTTAGACTTTGTAGGTGGTCGTGGTTCTAAGAGTCTTAAAATTTATATAATGAATGATCGAGCCTAGAAACTAACTATCACCACGATTGTGGCAAGCGCACCTATCGAACAGTAGTATAGTTTAGTGGCAAGTCGAACCCAAGGGAACCAAAAGTACTAACACTAACTTTCTTTTTATTATTTAGCCTAAGAATTAAGGGAATTGTTGTTTAATCTAAAATTAACTAACTACTAAGCTAAGGATGCTAAGACACAGAGAATGAATTAGGGAAAATACTTTTGGGAAAAACCAATTTATTAGGACAATACCCGAGGAAGAATCCACCTAGACTTCACTTATCATTTAACTCTGAACCAGACAATTTATTCATTTGACTTGATCCGTAGGATTCCCTAATTTATATTAATACCTCTTTCGAGGCTACTAACGTCTAACCCTAGGTTGATTAATTGAAATCTCTTTCTAATTAAAACCCCTAGAATTGCATTAACTCGATCTATGGACTCCTATATTAGGTTTGACCCTAATCCGACAGAATTTTGTCATCCTATTTCTAGGGTTGCGATCAACTCCACTTAACTATGCTAGATCTACTCTTAAACAGGGACTTTTGCTCCACTACCTAAGTACATCAATACTTGAATCAATATCCTGAAATATTAAAGCAAAAATTACGAACACATAATTAAGAACAAATCAAGTATTTATCATATAGTTTAGAAAACAATAACAAGATCTATCTTAGGTTTCATCCCCCTTAGGTATTTAAGGGGTTTAGTTCATAATCATAAAAGAATACATCTCAGAAGAAAATATAAAACAAAACATAAGAAAAACCCTAAACCCCCTGAAGGAAATTGAAGGGAAGATCTTCCGTCTTGAGTATGACTCCGGCTTCTTGAGATGAATCAACTGGCTTTCTTCGAGTAAATCCCACAATTCTGGCTTCTCTAGCTTGGCTCCTTGGCCTACCTGGACGCCCCCTTGAAGGTTGGCCTCTAGGGTGTTTATATAGGCTTTTGGAATGTCTTTCTTTGCCTCAAGTACCCTACTCCGAATAGAATTAAAACAGGTCACGGCAGGGACACGCCCGTATGGCACGCCCGTGTGAATCGAATCCAGGCCATGGTCGGGTCTGCTAAAGAGGCACGATTACGTGGCTTGGGCCCAGGCCGTGTGCATTTCGTGCTTTGGCCCATTTTCTATGTTTTTGGCCCGTTTCTCGTACTTTTCACTTTCTGATGCTCTCCTAAGTATAAAACATGAAATTAAAGGATTAGGAGCACCAAATTCCACAATTTAAGGAATAAGTCATCCAAAAGTATGCCAAATGTGGGATTAAAATATGTATATATTACGGTTTATCAAATACCCCCACACTTAAGCATTTGCTTATCCTCAAGCAAAATTCTCAACTCATAATTAAAATGAACTTCCTCAATTCATAATATTCGTCAATAGTGTTTCATCATAATTCATAGATAATTTATACGTCGATAATTTAAGTAGAAAGGTCCTAAAGATTCAAACAATCAAAGTCATAGTTTTTGTAGCATGAAAATATAGGTGTTTTCCCTTACCTAAATAATCACCTTTAATTCAAAATCGACAAGAGTTGACATCCTTACTAAAGATTCACTCAAATCACTCAAAGTGTTTAAGGTTTAAAATTAAGCACTCAAAAGTCGAACATGAAAACTTAATCCCATAGGCTTGCATGAAAATCAAATCTCCACCACTATAAAGTGAAATGATACACATATCAAAAAGGTCTTTAAAAAGGGTTGTAACGGGGCTAGGGTTAAAGATATGGATAAAGGCTGAATTAGAGGGTTAGTATCGAGATTGAAATGACAATTTACCTAACTAGAAAAATGAACTAATCCTGAATAATTACATCAATTGAAAACTTGAAACACTAATAACACGAGGTTCTTCTCAGGATGTGGAATTAATTGCTTAAGCTCAAACATAGAAATAACAATGAATAACTTTCCAACGATTTTTTTAGAACAAATCAAGTATTTACAATAATAAGAAAGAACTTTAACAATTGAAATATAGAACATAGATAGGCAATTGCTCAAAATCAAATCTCGACAAAAAGGGAGTCAAGAAAATTGGTGATAACAAATACAAAATGGGTTTTGGGGTAATATTAGTGGGTGAGTCAATAAAAGGGGTGTTAGGATCAGAAGGGTTCACTAAGGGTTAATTGCGAGGGTAGACTTTTTAGTGGAGTGAGTGGGTTAAATCCTAAGTGCCTTTATCATTTCAGTATATCAAATCAATAATGTGGTCTTGACATGTATAATCAAAGCAAGTTCTAGAATAACAAATCAATGCTGACACACTCATAATCAAAAAGTGAGCACGAAAAGAATATATGCTCTAAAAGGCTCAAGGTCTCACAAAAATTATGGGTTTTTGATATGAACTTTGTAAATTTCAAACTTCAAGGTAATAATTAGATTCAGGTAGACAACCTAACAAAATTTTAATTTTTGAAAATAGACTCATCATGCTTGATTCTCTAGTTTCCTAAAGTTTAAATCATCACTGCACAATTATCAATGACTTAATCCAAAACATATCAATAAAAATCATGGATCAAAGGAAGTTTCATTCTAATAGAAATATGAAAAAATTACTTAAGAACAAGACATAATTCAAGGATTTGAGAATAATGTAAAAAGTTAGAAACTTTTCGAAATAACATTCACCCCCACACTTAAGATGTACATTGCCCTCAATGTACAAAGATCTATATGGGATTATAAGAGATAGGGAGAAGTGAAACTTCTTGAATTTTGGATGGATTCCTTGAGTTGGGAGTGTCGTGGTGTGGTGGCCACCATCAATCTCTGTGCTAGATGAAGAAATTGGGAAGCTCATGAAGAATTAGCCGGGAAATAATAAGAATAATTCAAAATATACTAATTATATATTTAAAGAAAAGAAAAATAAAAATAAACAAAATAGAAAGTAAAATAAAATTAAAGACAAGGTTAATGGATTGAAAAGTCCTTACCGTTAGATGGTTAGTGAAGTGGGTGTGATTTCTAAGGCCGTGTGATAAACCGTAAAAGTAACATATTTTAGTCCCACATCTAGTATGCTTTTGGATGATTTATCCCTCGATTTATGTAAAAAGGTGCTCTTAATTGTTTCTTTTCATGTCTTATACCCAGGAAAGCACCCAAGGATAAAAAGAACGAGAAACGGGCCTAAAATGGACCAAATTGGGCCAAAGAGGAAATCGACACGGCCTGGACTTAAGCCCACATGGCCCTGCCGCGTCAATCTACTAGAACACGGCCTGATCTCGATTCAAACAGCCGTGCCCCATTAAAGAAGTCCGAGCACAGCTTGACCACTATTCACACGGGCGTGTGCCATGGCAGTGTCCCTGTTGTGGCAAAGAACAAATTCATTCAGATTTGGATACTTAGGGGCGAAGAAACATATTTCGAAAGCCTATATAAACCCCCTAAGTGTTACCAAAAAAAAGGCGGTTAGCTAGGCCAAGGAGCCAAGCCGAAAAGGCCAGATTTGTGGAGAATCACTCGAAGATAGCCAGTTGATCCAACTCAAGAAGCCGAAATTCTACTCAAGACGTTGAATCTCTCCTTCAATTGCTTCAGGGAGTTTTAGGGATTTCTTATGTTTTTTTTTTTTATCTTTTCTTCCGAGATGTTTTCTTTTATAGTTATGAACTAAACCCTTCAGATACCTGAAGAGGATGAAACCTAAGACGAATCTTGTTATCGTTTGCTGAACTATATGATAAATATTTGACTTGTTCTTAATTATGTGTGCTTAATTCTTGTGTTGATATTTCCGAGATATTGATTCAAGTATGATGTGCTTAGGTGGCGGAGCTAAAGTCCCTGCCTATTCATAGATATAGCATAATTATAGCGGAGTTGTTCGCTCGCCTAGAGATACAGTGACGAAATTTTGCCGGATTAGGGTAAAACCTAATATGGGAACCCATAGATCGATTTAATGCGATTCTAGGGGTTTTAATTAGAAAGAGATTTCAATTAATCAACCTAGGTTAGTCATTATTCGCTTCGAGAGAGCGTCTAACGTACATTAGGGAGTCCTACGGATCAAGTTAAGTGAATAAATCATCTAGTTCAAAGTTAGATAACAAGTGAAGTCTAGGTGGATTCTTCCTGAGGGTATCATCTTAATTAACTAAGTTTTTCTTCCAAGTTATTTTTCCCCAATTCATTCTTTTTGTCTTTGCGTCTTTACTCTAGTTGATAGTTAATTTTAGATTAGATAAACTTTCATTTAATTCTTAGGCTAAATAATAGAAAGAGAGTTAGTATTAGTACTTTTGGCTCCTTTGGGTTCGATATTCCGGCCTTGCCTAAGCTATACTACTGTTTGATAGGTGCGCTTGCCTAAAAATCATTGTCAGAGTTAGTTTCTAGATTCGATCATTCTCATTATAAATTTTAAGACTCTGATTCATAGCGATCAAGTTTTTGGCGCCGTTGCAGGGGAACTAAAAGATTAAGAAAACTTAATTTTTATTACTTTAGCCATTTTTTATTGCAATTTATTTTTATATTTTTACTTTGCTAATTTTCTTTCTTTTTGTTCCTTTCAGGTACCTCTAGTTTATGACTAAAAGGAACCAGACAGGACCTTTACTTTACGACAGTGATATTGAAGGTACCGTTCGTAGAAATCGCAGAGAAATAAGGTGAAGCCTAAACTACATAGACAAAGAGCAAGAAGCCGAAATTAATACCACAGAAGAGATGGCTAAAAATAATCCGCCACTTCCAGAGATGGCCGAACATCATGCTCCACGTACTATGTATGATTATGCTAAACCCAATTTAACTGGAACTAAGTCTAGTATTGTTAGGCCCACTATTGCTGCAAATAATTTTGAACTGAAACCTAACACCATATAGATGATACAACAGTTTGTTCAGTTTGATGGTTTGCAGGGTGAAGACCCTAACACACACTTAGCAAATTTTCTAGAATTCTGAGATACCTTCAAGATAAATGGCGTTTCTGATGATGCTATCTGTCTTCGGTTATTTCCCTTTTCCTTGAGAAATAAAGCCAAATAGTGGTTACATTCTCTCCCACGAGGGTCAATCACTACATGGGACCAAATGACCGAAAATTTTTATTAAAATATTTTCCACAGGCCAAAACGGTCAAGTTGAGGAACGATATCTCTTTTTTTGTGCAGATAGATTCAGAGACACTTTACGATGCATGGGAGAGATATAAAGATCTATTAAGGAGGTGCCCACACCATGGATTACCATTGTGGCTACAGGTCCAAACTTTTTACAATGGTGTGAACCCTTCAACAAGGCAGCTAATCGATTCAGCTGCCAGTGGAACTTTGTGTAACAGCCCAATTACGACCCTAATCAGAACGGTGGTTTCGAGACCATGAATTCGGGTTAGAAAAATATTTTAATTATTTATTTGATATCTATGTTATGTGTTTGAGCTTGAGTTAAAATATTGTAGATTAATTTATTTGATTGGGTAATTAATTTAAGTGAAAGGATTAAATTGCATGAGTGGTAAAAATTAGCTATTTACTCAATTGGAGGGTTAAATTATTATGTCGTTTTAATTAAGGGGTTTTATGTTGCAATTACCCCTATTATTCTTGTAGTGGACGGCAAGGTGGTATTAAAATATATGTTTGTTTGTTTTATAAGTTAAATATATGTATATATGATAATAGTTTATTATATTAATTTAGCATAGTGGAATAAAACATAAAATTATGAAGGAAGCCATTGCATGTTCATCACTTACACTCCCTTAGCCGAAACTAGCAAAAGAAAAAGAAAAGAAAAAGCTCAACAAGGTTCGGCACTCATCAACTTAAATTAAGTAAGTCTTAGCTTTGGATTTTTAGTGATCTTTGCATTTTTGAGATGTTTGTTCACTCTATTATCGAACCCATATGTTAATTTTGTGTATTGGTCATGTATGTTGATTCGGCCATTGATGAATATTCATGTTTTATGATGGTTGATGGTTGTAAACAAAATGTATGTGCTAGATTACTACATTTAGTGTTGGAGATTTTGATTAGGTTGAGCATTTAGGACTAAATTTCAAAAATAGTAGATTGATGGGTTAGATTATAGAAATTAGGAAATATAGGGACTTGAATAAGCTTAAGGAACATTCGGCCTTAGCTTGAAATAGGTAAATTTGGCATATTTTGTATTTAGTGAAAATTGGATTAAATTGTAAAAATGAAAAATGTGAGGGATAAATTGGAAAATTATTCAACTATGTGTTTTGGCCTAAAATAAAAGAAATTCTATTTGAATGAGTTCATTCTTGCAATTATTTAGATCAAGAATGGAAAGAACCAGGACCGGATCGGGGAAAGGCGAAATTGAACGAATAGCCGGGACACGCTAACTCATCGACCACCGAGGTAAGTTTATAAGCAATCGGTTTAATTGAGTGGTTATTATAAATAAATGTATATGTGAAAATGAATTTAAGGATTTAATTATTAAGTTGCCGAATGGAACATGGATTTTTGAGTATGAAAATCGAATGTGTTTTATTATATTCATGTATAAGTGTATATCCCTTGAATTAATTGAAATTAGCATATATAAATCCAATCTTGCCTAATGTGATATGGTATAAGAATAAATATATATAAATTAGCCGAATGTTAAGTTGAATTATGTATATATAAGTGTGGATTCATTGAGTATATTGACTATATGAATGATTAAAAAGGGAGTTAAATATGAATATGAAATGAGATGGATGTTTGTATTGAATAGATGGATGAAAATATAGATATTGTGTACATGTATATGATTTGTGCCGAATGAAATAGTATGACATAGAGAAATTGAATTGTTACTGTTGGGTAATCGTATAATTGGTTATATATGTATGGGTTTGAAATTATAAGTGTTCCTTTATACAAAGAAAGGTTCGGTTAAGGGCCTTATGTGTGCGAGCTTGAGTACCGAGCACTATGTATGCGAGATTGGTCTAATGGCACTGTGTGTGCGGAAGAAATAAATAACGGCACTAAGTGTGCGATACGTTACATGAATTACACTGTGTGTGCGGAAGAAATAAGTAACGGCACTAAGTGTGCGATACGTTATATGAGTTGCACTGTGTGGGTGAATTATCGGACTTCTCAAGAACTTGAATAAATGAATGGAGTAATCAGAAGTGATATGTAGGTATTAATGAGGTAAGTAGTTCTTGTATACTAAAATGTATAATGTAATGTAATTATAATCCTTGAGTTTATTCGAAATGGTCATATGGTATGGGGTCATTCGGCTTTTGGATAGCAAATGGTCATGTTATTGTTAAATGGTAAAATGCTCTATGTATTGTTGTTATCATTTCATTTTTGAATGGGTTGAATTGAACCAAATTGGTTTAATGGTTAGTTTTATATATATATATATTAACTATTGCTTATAACTTATTAAGCTATATTAGCTTACCATTTGTGTGTTTGATTGTCTATTGTTTAGATCTTGAAGGCTAGCTCGTACTCGGGGATCCCTGTCAAAGTCAACCACACTATCACCTATCTTTGGTATATTATAAATTATACCTCTTTTGAAACTTATGGCATGTATAGATTAAGTCTTTTGGGATGTGTTTGAAAGTCATGTAAAGGTGTATATATATGCACATATGCCATGCGAAAATGGCTATGTCTCTTTATTTAAAGTGGTTTGAGCTTGTTGAATTTATGGATTTAATATATATTTGAGTATTTTAGTATGCATATAATAGATGCCAAATTTGAAAGCTAAATTTTAATAGGTGTATATTAGTTTTGAATTTCTAGTTATGGATTGAATATAATACATATATATATGATATTGGGATGGTGATGATTTGTTTCGGCATGACTAATTGAATGTATCAATGTGACTAGATATAGACGAAACAAGTTATAACTTGTGCATGTGTATACTAGAAGCAAAATAGTAATAAGCAAATTGATGTGTAATTTTTCCTTTAGACATTCGGCTATGGTTTGTTTTAGTATGGAGTTTTAAATTAACTCTTTGAGTGATGTTATATGTTCAGTCATGTGGTACAAATGGATAAATCAATGTTGTAATAATTAGATAAGGTGTGTTTATGATATATATATGTTTGATGAGCAATGCCGAATGTTATAAGAAATATAGGTAATAAATAAATCAAATCAATTTGGACTTTATAAATGTGGTTTAAGGACGAATGTTTGGTGGGTAATAGATATATTCATTAAATGGTTGAAGGCCATATATCTATTCGGCCATTACATTATACATGACTATATAAGTAGTGACTGCTTATTGAATGCAACTAGATATCAAGTAATGTGAATGAAAATTTGCATGATATGCATGCTGATGAATTGATATTAGATGGATTATATATTTTATTCATGATAGTTTGAAGTGTATGAAATTTACCCAATATTATTTCTGAGAGAGTGCAATGACTTGTGTTTGGATTAGTAATGCCCGTAACCCTAATCCGGTGACGGATACGGGTTAGGGGTGTTACACTTTGAACAACAAAACTCCTGAAGCAGCCTACGAGTTTATAGAGGAGATGTCATTGAATAACTATCAGTGGCAAGTTACAAGGACAAGGCGGCTAAAGCAAATGAGTTTTTTCAACATCGACGCATGATGGACGTACTATCAAATCAAGTAGAATTGCTACATAAAAAAATTTGATAGTTTCTATGGTTCTTCGCAGGCATATCCAGTTATGCAGTGCGACGCAAGTGAAGGAGTGGTGAAGATGAACTATATGGGTAACAATTTCCGATCTAACAATAACCCTTATAGTAATACTTATAATCCAGGTTGGAAGAACCACCCCAATTTCTCATGGGGCGGTCAAAGAAATCAAAGGCAACAACCATCCCAAAACTTCCAACAACAGCCTTACCCACAAGAAAAGAAATCAAACCTTGAAGAGGTGCTAACAAACTTCATAACAGCCTTAGAAACACGTTTCCAAAAGGTAGAGACAAAACTTGAGGCATTGTCACAAGAGTTCAAGGATCAATTCGGGCAACTGACCAAGGTAGTTTCTGAATTTCGATCAAAGATTTTAGAACGACCACAAGGGCATCTATCGAGCAACACGGAGATTAACACAATGGAGCAAGTTCAAGCCATCACAACTCATGATAGTATAGGGTTAGATAAACCAAATCCAATTCAAGAAAGCGAGGTAAAGGAAGGCAAAGTTGAGGTAACACAAGAAAAGCCAAAACCGGTAATCAAGAAGTACCAACCTCGCATTCCTTATCCCGAAGCAATGAAAATTGACAATACAGAGAACAGTTCGGTAAGTTTCTTAAACTTTTAAAGAAATTACATATCAACTTACCTCTCCTTGAAGCTCTTTCACAGATGCCAGATTCAAGGAAGTTTTTAAAACAACTCTTGATGAATAAGCGTAAGATAGACGAGGAACCACATGTGGAATTAAACGCGGTATGCTCAGTAATGCTACAGAATAGGCTACCACGAAAGTTAAAAGATCCAGGGAGTTTTACAATTCCATGTTTAATTGGTAGACTAACTATTGATAATGCATTAGCTGATTTAGGGGCAAGTATAAATGTCATGCCTTATAAAATGTTTAAGCAATTAGGTCTAGGGAAACCCAAAAAAACTAGGATGAGCATTCAATTAGCTGATAAAACTGTTAGAATTCCTAGGGGTATTATTGAAGATGTTCTTGTAAAAATTGATAAATTCATTTTCCCTGTAGATTTTGTTGTCTTAGACATGGATGAGTGAAACACCCCAAACCCGACCCACGAGCTTTGACCAGATTTGGTATGTTCCTCAAGTAAACCGGTTCAAAGTTCTTTTGTTACTTAGGGAAAACTTGTGTGATTTAAAAAAAATATTGTTTGGGTTGGGCTTATGATGAAAACGAGTTCGATTTTTATATTGGAAACCCTTTTTAATTTTAAAAGATCAAAATATATAGAGTATATTAAATGAAAATTTCTTAATCTTTAACTTAATAAAGTTTGCAAACATAAAAAAATAAAATAAAATAGTTCAACAGTGGCCTTATTACATCAAACAAATCCCAATAGTTCAAAGTACTTAAATAAAATAAAAATGTCCATTAAAAGTAAAACTTCAAGCTGAGCATGGCCACCACAAGTTCTGCCGTCCCGGTAGATCACTGTTCATCACCTGAAACATGGTCCCACAACGGGGTGAGTCAACAGACTCAATGTGTACATGACACTAAGTCATAATAGAATCAGGCATACAAATGATACACATTCAAATCGTTAAATACAATTAATGATGCACTCCCAAACCCAAACCTAATAAGCCATCCGCTACACTCCCGCACCAACTTTGTGCACACCGCGGGGACTACTAAGTCGACCCTCCTTCCGCTACACTCCATCGAAGCGATCATTTGCGATCGATATGCTCATCGCCCTTATAATTACTGTGGTCTTAGGTCACCACATTCAGATTACTGTGGTCTTAGGTCACCACATTCAAATATCACGGTCTTAGGTCACCGTATTCAGATATCGCGGTCTTAGGTCACCGCGTTCGTGGTCTTAGGTCACCACATTCACTTCCCCTTTCAAAAACCCATATGCCCCATAACATATTATGCAATTACATGCCAAAGTTCACATTCTTATTTTTATTCACATGTTACAAATAACATATTTCATATTCCTAGTAGGAGTAGGAAACGTACTTGAGTACTTTGTACCACATTATGGTACCTTAGCCATATTCACATTCTTAATATCACATATATTAATTAAACATAGCCATAAAACATATTATGAAATAGTGTGGGGTATACACCTGATTCACTTAGCAAATTCCTTGAGATCTTGAAATCTAATCTATCGCTTAGATCCTTAACCTCTACATTTGATTAATCACTTACTAATTTAATAAAAAGCCATTCGGCCATAAATCCAAATCCTAGTAGGATTAGTATACTTTAAAACTTACCTTGTTGCCGATTGACTTAAGAATCAAGTCCCGAAATCTCTACTATACTCTTCTTGTATTCGGCCAAGCATTGAATCACTTAAACAAATTAGGTTTGGCTTTTCAAACGATTATGAAATAGATCTAGTTATCAAAACAGGCCTTGGCCGAACATACCTATGTGTTTACCCTCCAAATCTTAAATCCCGAATTGGATCCTTGCTTCCTTACTGTTGTCAAAAACCCTACAGACACATGTTAGAGTTTAATCTAACATTAAACATAATGAATGGCCTTTGGCCGAATCTTATAGTTTCTTACCTTGGAGCTTTAAATCCCCCCAAAAAAAATCCTCCTTTTAGTCGACTACTCTGATAACCCCGAAAGATCCTTCCATATTTCAGCCAAAATCAATAATAAGGATTAGTCTTTGAAATTTCGACAAGTCCTTAAAGGAAAGAATAAAAACCAAACTTAATCTTACCTTTGCTGAAGAATTTATTTGAAGCCCTTCAAAGATTCGGCTATGATTACTTGGAGACTAGATGGTCACTTATGTATTCGGCTTCAAGATAAAAAGAGTAAGATATTAGGCTCAGAAAGAATCAGCACTTAATGGAGAAGTTTTGGCTAGAACACAGGATGTATTTTCGGCTTGGAGAAAGAAAAGAGAAGAGGGGATTTTTGCTAAGAGAATTTTGGCAAAGAGAATAGAGAAGGAGAATGAATGAATGGCCTATTTCTCCTCCTAGTGCCGAAATTACTAGGCCAAGAATCCTTTGCTTGGCCACCACTCTTCCTTATCATTATCCCTTAGTTTAAAATTTAAAGAACAATCCCTTATTATCTCCTTGAAAAATAATCTAAAATAAATCGATTATTTATCCCTTTATTAGCCGAAATTTAAAGAGAATAAAACTCCTCTTTTAAAACCCTTGTGCCGTCTACTTTTTGCTTCGGAAGAAAAATAAAATTCCTTTTATTTGCTTCCTTGTGACTCGAACTCGGGCCCAATACCCTTGCATGTGGCGCCATTTCCAGAGGCCCTAAGTGGCATCTCCAGGCCACTTTTCCAAGCCTATTTGTGTGTCAAATTTCACATACGTTTTCTCTTAAGGCCACCTTGCCTTAGTTTCCTCTTTTAAACTTTAAACTCGACATTTCTAAGTCATTTCTAAGTTTCCAAAAATTTTCGTTTGCCTCTTTAAACTTGACATTTCCTTACATTTCCAGGTTTCTAGAAATGTTCACTTTCCTCTTTTAAACCATTTCTAAATCATTTCCTTACATTTTCGGGTTTCCAAAAATGTTCAAAATTTATTCATAACACATAAAACACGTCATTTCGTACAATTAAACCGAAAATGTATAGGCCCTTTTCAGGATCTTACAGTTCTACCCCCTTAAAATAATTTTGTCCTCGAAATTTTCTATCTAAAATAATTACGGGTATTGTTGTCGCATTGCCTCTTCTGGCTCCCACGAAGCTTCTTCTGATCCATGATTGCGCCATAACACTTTGACTAGGGGAACTGACTTCCTCCGTAGCACTTTCACAGCACGTTCCAATATCTAAATCGGCTCTTCCTCGTACGATAAGTCTGGCCTTATCTCCACTTCTTCAACAGGTACCACATGAGATGGATCTGATCGGTAACGACGTAGCATGGATACATGGAATACGTCGTGCATCTGCTACAACTCTGGTGGCAACTCCAATTGGTATGCCACTGGTCCAACTCGCTTCAGTACTCGATAGGGCCCTATAAACCTTGGGCTTAACTTCCCTTTGCGACCGAACCTCATCACCTTCTTCCAAGGCGAGACTCTCAGAAACACTTGGTCTCCCACTTCAAACTCTATTTCCTTCCGCTTAAGGTCTGCGTACGACTTCTGCCTATCAGAGGCTTTCTTTAACCGTGCCCGGATTGTCTTAACCTTCTCTTCAGTTTCTGCCACTAACTCTGGACCCAAAACTTGACGTTCTCCTAACTCAGTCCAACAAGTAGGAGTTCTACACTTCCGACCATACAATGCTTCATATGGTGCCATCTGAATGCTAGCCTGATAGCTGTTGTTGTAGGCGAACTCAGCTAAAGGTAAGTAATCTTCCCAGCTTCCTCGGAAATCCATCACACAGCCTCTCAACATATCCTCCAACACTTGTATTACCTGTTCAGACTGCTCGTCTGATTGTAGATGAAAAGCCATAGTGAAGTCCAACTTAGTGCCTAAAGCTTGATGAAGTGCCCTCCAAAACTGAGACGTAAACCTTGGTTCTCCATCGGAGATGATCGATACTGGTACTCCATGTAACCTCACAATTTTCGCCACATATAACTTGGCCAACTTCTGAAGAGAATAGTCTACACTTACCGGGATGAAATGCGCGGACTTGGTCAAACGGTCCACTATTACCCATACCGAGTCCTTCTTAGTAGGCGTAAGGGGAAGCCCACTAATGAAGTCCATGGTAATTCTCTCCCACTTCCACTGCGGAATCTCGATTGGTTTAAGCAATCCTGATGGTACTTGGTGTTTAGCCTTAACTTGCTGACACGTCAGACATTTTCCCACGAATTCAGTAACTTCTCGTTTAAGATCAGGCCACCAAAATTGTTCCCTTAGATCTCTGTACAGCTTAATGCCTCTGGGATGCATCGCATAAGGGCTACTATGCGCCTCCCGAAGAATCCTTTGTCTTAACTCCTTGTCTCTTGGCATACAGACTTTTCCTTTGTAGCACAATACTCCTTTGTCACTAACGCCATAATCCTTTAATTCTCCTTTTGTACTTGCTGTAACTTAGCGCTTAGGTCCTTATCAGCCAACTGTCCCCTTTTCACCTCATTCAGCCAGGTGGGCTTGACTTGCAACTCTGCCAACAAGCTTCCATCATCATACAAGCTCAAGTGTGCGAACATAGCCCTTAGATCCGACACAATCTTTCAACTTAGGGCATCAGCTACCACATTCGCCTTGCCCGGGTAGTACTCTATTGAGCAATCATAATCCTTCAATAACTCCACCCACCTTCGCTGCCTCAAGTTCAACTCTTTCTGAGTCAACAGATACTTAAGGCTCTTATGGTCTGTGTAGATCACTGACCTTTCTCCATAGAGATAGTGCCTCCACACCTTAAGGGCGAAAACCACTGCCGCCAGTTCCAAGTCATGAGTTGGGTAGTTAACCTCATGAGGCCTTAGTTACCGAGACGCATACGCGACCACTTTTCTATCTTGCATTAGGACACATCCTAATCCCGTATGGGAAGCGTCACAGTACACCACAAAATCCTTTCCTTCCTCCGGATGAATTAACACTAGAGCCTCCGTCAACACCTTCTTAAGCTTTTAAAAGCTCTTCTGTTGCTTATCTGTTCATTCAAAGGGTACTTCCTTTCTTAGCAACCTTGTCAAAGGCGCGGCTATTGATGAGAACCCTTCTACAAACCTTCTGTAATAGCCTGCCAAACCTAAGAAACTTCGGATCTCAGCCACGGACCTAGGTGGTTTCCAATCCAACACTGCTTCGATCTTCCTAGGGTCCACTCTTATTCCTTTTGCGGATACCACATGCCCTAAGAATGCCACCTCCTTATGCCAAAATTTACACTAGTTGAATTTGGCATAGAGCTTCCTCTCCCTTAATACTTCCAACACAACCCGTAGGTGTTCATCATGCTCCTCTTCAGACTTGGAGTACACCAAGATATCGTCGATGAATACAACGACGAACCTATCCAAGTAGGGTTGGAAAACTCGGTTCATCATATCCATGAACGCAGCTGGAGCGTTCGTCAACCCAAACAGCATTACTACAAACTCAAAATGGCCGTATCTTGTCCTAAAAACGGTCTTATGGATATCTGCCTCCTTCACCTTCAACTGATGATATCCCGACCTTAAGTCTATCTTCGAGAATACCGCGGCCCCCTTCAGCTGATCGAACAAGTCATCGATCCTTGGCAAAGGATACTTGTTCTTAATGGTCAGCTTATTCAACTGACGGTAATCTATGCACATACGCATAGTTCCATCCTTCTTCTTTACAAACAGGACCGGTGCTCCCCATGGAGACATACTGGGTCGAATGAACCCACGATCTAGCAATTCTTGGATTTGAGCCTTGAGCTCAACCAACTACTTTGGTGCCATTCGATACGGGGCAATTGACACAGGAGCTGTTCCCGGTAGCAAGTCTATTCCAAATTCCACCTCCCTATCTGGGGGTATTCCTGGTAATTCCCCCGGAAACACATCTTCAAAGTCCCTTACCGTTCTAACTCCACTAACACCTTCTTCCTTTCCATCCAAGGCACTTACGAAGGCTAAGAACGCCTTGCACCCTTTCCTAACCATTTTCTCGGCCTTCATTGCCGAAACTACATTAGACAGGTAGTTTCTTCTTTCTCCAATCATTACTACTACTTCATCCTCTAGAGTCCTTAGTTCCATTCGTTTAGCAGCACAATCCAATAAGGCTCGGTGCTCTACTAGCCAGTCCATTCCAAGTATGAGTTCAAACTCCCCAAAGGGTAGTTCCATTAAGTCAGCCCGAAAGTTCACTCCCTGAATCTCTAGGGGTACATTCCGAAAGATCTTATCCACCACTACAGTTTGGCCTAATGGGCTTACTACGATCATCCATCCGCTGTATCGAAAGTTCGTTAGTCTAGGCCTAGTGTTTCCACTACACTACATGCAACATAAGAGTGGGTCGAGCCCACATCAATAAGAGCAAAATAGGGCTTGCCATAAATAAAGAACGTACCAGTTATAACATCCGGCGCGTCTCCATCTTCCCTCCAGCGAACCACATAAACCAAACTCGGTTGCCTTGCCTCAGCATTAACAGCACCTCTGCCCTGTGTTCCACGGCCTCTGCTAGTACCATTACCTCTGTTATTCGAACCACGACCTCGTTGAGGCTGTTGTCCGCCTCTACCAGCCTGACTAACATTCTGAGCTGCTGGTCGACTTTCATCTGATTTCTTAGGACAATCCTTGATCACATGGTCCTTAGACCCACACCTAAAACATCCTCCTGTCTTCTTCCAGCACTCTCCTAAATGCTTCTTTCCACACAAATCACAAGAACGATACTGCCCTCCTGAACCAACTTGCTGACCTCGCAGCCCATCAACTCTAGGCCTCTTATGAACCTTTCCAGATGATCCAAAACCTCGTTTGGGCCTATTTCGGTCCATAGTCTGCCTGGTAGAATCCTTGATCCCTTCAGCCACTTTAGCCTTTTCCACTAACGCAGAAAATTCCCGCTCCTGGTGCGGTGCTATCAACAATCTTAGATCATCCCTTAGTCCGTCCTCAAAATGGACACAGCGCTCATGCTCAGTTGCCACTACTCCTCGGGCATACCGGCTCAACCTCAGGAATTCATCCTCATATTCCGCCATGGACTTGTTCCTTTGAACCAGCCCCAGAAATGCCTTCCTTTGTTCATCAGTATACCTGGTTCCAACATACTTTTTTTTGATACGCTTCTTTAACATAGTCCCAGGTCAGATCCTCCGCTATGGCACCATCCCGAACAGTTAACCACCATTGATACGCTTCATCATGTAACAGTGCCACCATTCCTTTTAACTTTTCCTCAGGGGTCAGGTCAAGCTCATCCATGATGCGCTCAGTTGCTTCCAACAAGTACTCAGCTGTACTGGGTGCCACACCCGATATTCCACGAAACATTTTGGCTCTATTAGCTCGGAGCCGTTCAAGCACAGACTTTCGATTTTCTCAATTTCCTCTTGTACCAGCCACCAACTCCAAAACTCACGGCCGACACTGCGACCACGATCATCATCCCCGTCGAGCTTGCTTCAACACCAACACCAACACCGGGTGGTGGTGGCGGTGGTATCTCATTGTCAGACCCTTGACCCGATCTAATGGGTTCTGACACAGTCATCCTTCCTCTACCTCGTCCATGACGACCATGTCCTCTAGAGCTCATTTCTAACGTCGAGATCTGATTAAGAAGTTTTATGAATTAGTCTTTGTTTCACTTGATTACCCGCGAAGAAATTTTATGAAAAGAGTTTTAGGAGTGGTTCTTTCGTATTCATACATGCACACAGTCTTTTCATTCATTCATACATCCATCAACCAATTATGAACTTTCGTTCATTCAGAGAAACGTTGTAGTTTTCATTGTTGTTGTTTCTCCACTACCCAGGGGTATTTTCGTAATTTTGTCCTACAGGGGTATTTTCGTAATTTTTCAAAAGAAAAAGTTCCTTGATGATTCTGTCATAAAGTATTTTGGAATTTTTTTAAATTCCCGGGGTATTTTGGAAAATTTGAAATCCGAGGGTATTTCGGTAATTTTGAATCTCGGGGGTATTTTGGTAATAAACCAGGGTAAATTTGTAAAATTTAACAAATCAGGGATATTTCAAAAGTTGCAAAACTTTGAGGGTTCTTTTTGGGAATTGTTCTTTCCAAAACGGTGATGTTGCAAAAATTTTTGGAAATCAGGGTCATTTTGGTAATTTCATGTAAGTTAGGGGCAATTTTGTAATTTTACAAAATCAAGGTATTTTGATATTTTGCGGATTAGGGTTTTTGAGCGTTTACAAAATAATGAAAGTTTTGTAAAATTGTTGGGTAGTTGGACATTTTATAAACCAAGGGTATTTTGGTAATTTTACCACTAGGGGCATTTTTGTAATTTCATAAATCGAAATCTTTCTAAAATTTTGTAAAGATGGTTTTCACAAATTTAAAAGAAAGTTTTAAGAGTTTTAAAACTAGGGTTTTATTGTTTTTATAAAAACACGGCTAGTTCCTTTCCTGTTTTAGTTATTGTGTTTAGCTTATAACCGAGTCCTCTTGGTCGTCGTGAAACCAAAGCTACGCACTGTGCAGCGAGGATTCGAGTGGAGAGGAGGTGAGTCACGCGGACTGCTTAAATACCAAGCTCCCACCGAAACCATTCCTAGACATGCGCACAGAGGTTGCCACACCTACTGAGCCCTCTAGGTTAGGGTGAACCGAAGCTACGCACCAGGTAGGATTCCTGCGAAGAGGAGGTGAGTCACTAGGACTGCTTAAATACCAGGCTCTTCCGGATCCAATCCTAGACATGCGCACAGGGGTTACCACACCCTAACTCGGTGACTTAGCCATAGGTTTGTTTAATGGAATTAAGTCTTATGTGTTTGTGTTTGAGTAGACTAGTCCTAGGGTTCAAGTTCCTATCATGCTATTCTACGTTCCATTCCTTTTCTACCCTTCCATAATTCACATAATCACACAGATGGTTAGGGGTACTTACCTGGTGGACTGCGGGTCGGAGACTTAGGTGCCATGCCAGAAAACCTGCTTAACTTTAGAAATACTTTTCATAAAACTCATTTGGGCTAATTTGGAAAACGTTTTGGGCCTTAGCCCACAGGCCGAGAGTTTTAAAACTGGGCTTTGATACCAAACTGAAACACCCCAAACCCGGCCCACGAGCTTTGACCAGATTTGGTATGTTCCTCAAGTAAACCGGTTCAAAGTTCTTTTGTTACTTAGGGAAAACTTGTGTGATTTAAAAAAAAATATTGTTTGGGTTGGGCTTATGATGAAAACGAATTCGATTTTTATATTGGAAACACTTTTTAATTTTAAAAGATCAAAATATATAGAGTATATTAAATGAAAATTTCGTAATCTTTAACTTAGTAAAGTTTGCAAACATAAAAAAAATAAAATAGTTCAACAGTGGCCTTATTACATCAAACAAATCCCAATAGTTCAAAGTACTTAAATGAAATACAAATATCCATTAAAAGTAAAACTTCAAGCTGAGCATTGCCACCACAAGTTCTGCCGTCCCGGTCGATCACTGTTCATCACCTGAAACATGGTCCCACAACGGGGTGAGTCAACAGACTCAATGTGTACACGACACTAAGTCATAATAGAATCAGGCATACAAATGATACACATTCAAATTGTTAAATACAATTAATGATGCACTCCCAAACCCAAACGTAACAAGCCATCCGCTACACTCCCCCATACCAACCTGCACACCGTGGGGACTACTAAGTCGACCCTCCTTCCGCTACACTCCATCGAAGGCGATCATTGCGATCGACGTGCTCATCGCCTCTTATAATTACCGTGGTCTTAGGTCACCACATTCGTGACATCGTGGTCTTAGGTCACCACATTCAAATATCACGGTCTTAGGTCACCGTAATCAGATATCGCGATCTTAGGTCACCGCGTTCGTGGTCTTAGGTCACCACATTCACTTCCCCTTTCAAAAACCCATATGCCCCATAACATATTATGCAATTACATGCCAAAGTTCACATTCTTATTTTTATTCACATGTTACAAATAACATATTTCATATTCCTAGTAGGAGTAGGAAACGTACCTGAGTACTTTGTACCACATTATGGTACCTTAGCCATATTCACATTCTTAATATCACATATATTAATTAAACATAGCCATAAAACATATTATGAAATAGTGTGGGGTACACACCTGATTCGCTTAGTAAATTCCTTGAGATCTTGAAATCTGATCTATCGCTTAGATCCTTAATCCCTACACTTGTTTAATCACTTACTAATTTAATAACAAGCCATTCGGCCATAAATCCAAATCCTAATAGGATTAGTATACTTTAAAACTTACCTTGTTGCTGATTGACTTAAGAATCAAGTCCCGAAATCTCTGCTATACTCTTCTTGCATTCGGCCAAGCATTGAATCACTTAAACAAATTAGTTTCGGCTTTTCAAACGATTATGAAATAGATCTAGTTATCAAAACAGGCCTTGGCCGAACATACCTATGTGTTTACCCTCCAAATCTTAAATCCCGAATTGGATCCTTGCTTCCTTATCGCTGTTGTAAAACCCTACAGACACATGTTAGAGTTTAATCTAACATTAAACATAATGAATGGCCTTTGGCCGAATCTTATAGTTTCTTACCTTGAAGCTTTAAATACCAAAAAAAAAAAAAATATCCTCCTTTTAGTCGACTACTCTGATAACCCCAAAAGATCCTTCCATATTTCGGCCAAAATCAATAATAAGGATTAGTCTTTGAAATTTCGACAAGTCCTTGAAGGAAAGAATAAAAACCAAACTTAATCTTACCTTTGCTGAAGAATTTATTTGAAGCCCTTCAAAGATTCGGCTATGATTACTTGGAGACTAGATGGTCACTTATGTATTCGGCTTCAAGATAAAAAGAGTAAGATATTAGGCTCAGAAAGAATTAGCACTTAATGGAGAAGTTTTGGCTAGAACACAGGATGTATTTTCGGCTTGGAGAAAGAAAAGAGAAGAGGGGATTTTTGCTAGGAGAATTTCGGCAGAGAGAATAGAGAAGGAGAATGAATGAATGGCCTATTTCTCCTCCTTGTGCCGAAATTACTAGGCCAAGAATCCTTTGCTTGGCCACCACTCTTCCTTATCATTATCCCTTAGTTTAAAATTTAAAGAACAATCCCTTATTATCTCCTTGAAAAATAATCTAAAATAAATTTATTATTTATCCCTTTATTAGCCGAAATTTAAAGAGAATAAAACTCCTCTTTTAAAAGCCTTGTGCCGTCCACCTCTTTGCTTCTGGAAGCAAAAATAAAATTCCTTTTATTTGCTTCCCTTGTGACTCAAACTCAGGCCCAATACCCTTGCATGTGGCGCCATTTCCAGAGGCCCTAAGTGCATCTCCAGGCCACTTTTCCAAGCCTGTTTGTGTGTCAAATTTCACATACTTTTTTCTCTTAAGGCCACCTTGCCTTAGTTTCCTCTTTTAAACTTTAAAACTCGACATTTCTAAGTCATTTCTAAGCTTCCAAAAATTTTCGTTTGCCTCTTTAAACTTGACATTTCCTTACATTTCCAAGTTTCCAGAAATGTTCACTTTCCTCTTTTAAACCATTTCTAAATCATTTCCTTACATTTCTGGGTTTCCAAAAATGTTCAAAATTTATTCATAACACATAAAACACGTCATTTCGTACAATTAAACCAAAAATGCATAGGCCCTTTTCAGGATGTTATAATGAGGAATAATTCGTTCCCTTTAATTTTAGGAAGACCCTTTTTAGCAACTGCTAGAACAAAAATTGATGTTAGTACAGAAGAACTAATACTTTGTGTAAGTGACGAATCGATCAGTCTACAAGCTCTTCACTCGGCCAGGACAACAATTGATGAAGGTGAGAAAGTAAAATCAGATGATAATCAAGCTGTACAATCTTCACCACAAGAAACACTATAAGGTTACAAACCTGAGCCAAATCATGGACCCCATGCCAACAAAGAAGAATTACACAAGGAACGAAGCCTTAGGGTCGACAAACTAAAAGAGTGGAAAACACAATTCAAAGAAGAACCGGAACCATACGAAGTAAAGTCGAAGGAGCCCCCAGAGGAACTCATAGGGACATCAAACCACTTCAAAATAGGAGACCAGGTACTGTTAGATAAAGCTGATCCTCACATCACCACAGCAGACCTTCCTTCCCACTTGAGGTACGCAATATCTTCCTTCACGGAAGAGTCGAGGTAAGCAATTCAGCATTCGGCACTCTTAAGGTAAACGCCTTTCAACTCAAACTTCACAATAGAACTGAAAGCACAAGGGAAGATATTCAAACTTTTAAACCACCTTGATTTTTGCAAATACAAGGAAAGTCTAGCTTAAGACTATAAACGAGCGCTTCTCGGGTGGCAACCCGAGCACTAACCCAATTTACTTTCACATTTTTTTTCTTCTCTTTTCTTTTCTTCTTTCTAAAACATTTAGTTGCAAACTAACCAAAAACACAGATTCCCAGGTCACACGGCCGTGGACGTAGCCGTGTGTACCTCAAGAATCTCTGTACCAGCATGGCAGGGGCAGTACAAACCATACTCAACTAATTTCTGAAGTTCACAGACCCAACCACTCCAACACCGGCGTCGACAAAAGCCCACGGCCGTGTGACGCGGCCGTGGTCGACACTGACTTGTCAGAAACGACCGTGGCAATCTGCAAAATGGTCGTGGGTGAGCCAACACGCTTAGATGCACGACCGTGCAAAGCGGCATTGTAAATCAACACACCCTCGATCCACGGGCGGGTGAATGTACCAGAATTGAAACTCTATTTAAACCCAACCCCCTCCCCATTCTTCCCACACCCATCTTCTCTTCTTCCTTTTTCACATATTTCTCCCCTCTCCGTAACAAGTCTCTATACTCTTGAGCTACACCAAAAGCATGTCAAAGAAACGGCAGAATCAAAGCATAGTCTTCTCAAAGGGGACTATCAACATAAGTTCATGCCGGCCGCTTCATTCGAACAACAAGCCAAGAACATTTGAGGCCATTTAGTTTTTATTTCGTTTTTCTCTTTTGCTTCAATTTCCCTATCTTTACTTCTTTTCTGCTTAATTTAGTTTAACTTACTTTAGTTTTGTTGTGTCAGGTTCTAAAGGCTGCTAGGGAATCACGCCACTTCCGTCACTACCAGCACCTCCCCAGCCTTAGAGGTCACACCCACCTTGCGAACCAACCAACAATAAGGACTCTTCGGTCCATTCATCTTTTATTGTCATTTTGTTTACATTTTTGTTTCCTTTTTCTTTATCTTTCTTATCTTTAATTATATATTTAGTTTATTTTAAAGGTGTCTTAATAATTCTTGGCTAATTTTCTGTGAGCTACCCAATTTCTTCATCTAGCACAGGATTGTCATCCAGACCGACCTCTCCAACTTTCATCTCCGACTCAAGGAATCCATCCAAAATTCAGGAAGTTTCACTTCTCCCCTTCTCTTTTGATTTATCCCTTAAATGTTATTATTATGTGTTGGAGGGTGAATAGTTATTCCAAGAAAATGCCTAATTCTCAAATCCCTGAATTTAGTCTTATTTTTAAGTAATTTTCTCATATTACTAATTAGGATGAAATTTCTGATGATTTATGGTTTTTATTGACATGTTTTAGAGTAAGTCATAGTTAATTGTGCATTGATGATTAAATTTGAAGAATAATAGAGAATCAAGCATGATAAGTTTAACATCCTTGAATCGGGGTCTCTGTATTTTTGTGTGTTTGCATGTGTATTGTATGGTGGGTGTTAGTTTGAACTACTTTAGGGTCTAGGCTCGAGCTATGGATAGGCCGGAGTCATAGCAGAAATTTTTGTTTTGGGCTTCTAGGAAAGGGAGTTGATAGAGCTAGGGGTTAAGTACTTTTGGTAGCAAGCTTTGATGCATGAGGAGCCTTGGTGGAGTGGCAAGGGACGCCACTTAAGGGTTGGAGAAGTGACGCCACAAGGGGGAGCAAGGGAGCTTGGGTTTCGAGCTGCAGAAATCCCTTTCTGCTTACTCTTTTTAATGCCAGAATCAGAGAGGAGGTGTGTTCAGGAGGGACTCTGTTAGATGTGGTTGGATTAAGTCAACGTATTCGAAATGGGTGGAGAAGAGAGATTTTAAGAGGTTGACTCATTCAAATTCGTTTGAATGAGTGGAAGAGAGGATTTTGTAGAGAAAAAGGAGGAGCTTGAGAAGGGAGTGTAATAGCCGAATTTGAGTGGTATAGGTAAGGAGGTAATCGGTTTTGAAGAGTGGTAAGGGAGTGTGCTGAATTTGGGTTGCTTGGGGTGTGAATTTCGGCATTTTTGGTGTGGGTTCATTTACATTTCGGTTGTGTTCTCCTAGTGTGCCGAAATCACTTCCGTAATTGTACTTGTGCACATTTTTATTCTTTCCCTATTCTCTCAAAGTACATTGGTCAACTGCTCTCCTAAACTCCTCCTCGTTTTCTTTTTCTTTTGCTTCTTTAGTGACTAGCCGAATCCCCATTATTCACCACACATCACTTCTTCTTTTCGATCTCCTTTGCTATCTCTCTCACTTTGTTTTATTGCTAGCTGAAACCTTTTCCCTTTTTGCCGAAACTATCCATTCTTGCTTTACTCTCTTCTCCTTTCTTCAAAGTGGTTTGACCGAATACCCTTGGCCTTATTTCTCTCCTCTTCTCACATGTTCTAATCCCCTTTGGAGTGCCGAAATCTATTTCTTTCTTTTGGGTTATAGCCGAATCTTCCTGGTGAGTATAACTTCTCTTTTCTCTTTCTCAACTGCTTCGGGTAAAGCCGAAATCTCACTTGCCATGTTTTCTTTTGTTCTCTATTCGTGATAGACTGAGATCTCTTATTTTGGTGAAGTAGCCGAAGTCCCTAAACATCTCTAGGGTGTGCCAAATCTTGGTGGTTGGTGGCCGAATCTGTCAGTAAGGTAAGGGGGACGATCTCTTTTGGATTCAAGTTGTTTCTTTGAGATGTATGTTGAGCCGAATGGCTATTGTGTTATTGATAATGTGTTTGGGCCGATTGTAGGAAGGAGTGTAGCCACATTCAGTAGGTCTCTGGGATTTGCTGGCTTGTGATTTAAGCCTAAAGGCTCGAGTGTGACTGATTTAGGTAAGGGTTCTATCGTTGTGTTATTTCTTCGGGATTTCATGATTAAAGCCGAATGGCTATATCCTCAATAGTGTGGTGTTGGCCGATTATAGGAAAGGTGAAGGCAAGCGTTGGATCCTCGGGTTCCTCTCGATTCGTGGGTAGATCTGGGTTTTCGGGATTCGCTAGATTCGCAAGTAGTCAGGTGTGTAACGCTTACACACTTTATTAGTAATATGTGTTAGTTATGTTTACTGTTAAAAGCCAAAATAGCCATTGAAACTAGTGTTATGCATTGTGGGTATGTGCGTAGACTCCGGGTAAGTCCCTTGTCGATTGTTTATTGAGATATGTTGTTATATCATTGGATTATTTTGATGCTATGTGACATTCATTTTTCAAGCATGATATCTATTACATGGAAAGTATGATCACTGATGGGGATGATGAGAGGAGGGGGAATATTGATTTAGACTGTCACCAGTGGTTTTGACCACACGGCGGGTTGGCCCCGCTTTTGATACTATATTTGTGACTAAGTCTAAGTGGTTTTGACCACCAGTGGTTTTGACCACACATGGATTATTGTGACTTGTCCCAGTGGTTTGGTACCATAGTGGGTTGGCCCCACATGTTGATTATGGGATTGTCATCAGTGGTTTTGACCACACGGTGGGCTGGCCCCACCCTATGATTTGTGACTACGGTCACCAGTGGTTTTGACCACACTTATATTATTTGTGACTACGGTCACCAGTGTTTCTGACCACCAGTGGTTTTGACCACACGGGGTAGACACAGGAGTTTGGATGGTTAGGTGGGGTTTGCATGACTTGCATGTTTACTTATGATTTGTGTAAGTGCTTGCTTTATCGGGTTGGGGATTTATGCACTGAGTCTCGGTGACTCACCCCTTCCCTTATATTTTGCAGATGAGGCATAGTTCGCGGATGTGGAGCCGTGGAGGACTCAAGGTGGCCATGCACTTTACTTTTGGGTTTTTGTATTAGACTTTAATTTCGGTTTATATTTTTCTTAAAATTTAGTTTGGGTTTGTAATAAGGCCGCTAAGCTATTATTTTGGGTTTTTAATTATCTGCTTTTATGTTTATCATATTATGTTAAAGTTAAATAACCTTGCATGCTTTAATAACCGGTAAAAACTGACGTTTTCAAAAATTATACCTCTTCTCGGGTTTTTGACTTTACCATCGGGTAATAATCAATACAAGATGATAACAAGTTAACTTATATGTTTTTTCAATCTAAGTGTTTTTTTCAAGATCAGAAACAAACAAGTTTAATCTAATCATGTTCAACTCATTCGGGTTTTTAATCGAATCGCATAATTTACCATAATTTGAAATGGCAAACGGGATTTCCTAAATGAGTTTTTTTGGGGTTTCAAAGCAACAAATCATTTTCAACAACACTCTATACGGGATTCTTCTAAACTCAAAACATCAAAGGGTTTTCGATTAAAGTAAATTGGCCAACTTGTGTTATTCAAAATATTTTCGCTCTGTAACATGTCGGATTCGGTCGTGGTGTGTTGACCGGTTTGGGGTGTTACAATAAGTCTATTTTTCAAAAAAAATTAAAATTTTTAGGTTGGCTACCTAAATGTAAATGTTATCTTGAAGTTTGAAATTTTCAAGGTTGCTATCAGAACACCCATAATTTTTGTGAGATTTTTAGCGTTATAGAGCATATATTCTTTTTCGTGCTCACTTTTTGATTATGAGTGTGTCAACATTGAACTGTTATTCTAGAACTTGCCTCGATTATACATGTCGAGACCACATCTATGATTTGATATGCAGAGATGATAGAGGCACCTAGGTTTTAACCCACTCACTCCAATAAAAAGCCTACCTTCATAATTAACCCCTAGTGAACCCCGTTGATCCTAACAACCTTTTTATTGACTCACCCGCTAATTTTAACCTAAAACCCTTTGTATTTGTCATCACCATTCCTTTTTAACTACCCTTTTTATCGAGATTTGATTTGATCTGTTGCCTAGCTATGATCTTTATTAATAGATTCATTCCTTATTATGTAATATTTCATTTGTCCTTAAAAAAATTTCAAAGTATATTCAGTAGTAGTGTTATGAAAGGCGAGCTTATACAGTTAAAGTATTATCAAAAGAAAAAGCTCGTATTATTAGTATTATAAATTTTCAATTGATGTAATTATTTTAGATCAGATTATTATTTTTCTAGATAGGTAACTTGTCAATTCAATCTCGATTCTAACCCTCTAATTTAGCCTTTATCCACACCTTTAACCCTAGCCCTGTTACAACCCTGTTAAAGACCTTTTGATCTGTTTATCATCTTATTTTACAGTGGTGGAGATTTGATTTTCAGGCAAGCCTATGGGATTAACTTTTCATGTTTGACTTATTGAGTGCTTAATTTTGAACCTTAAACACTTTGAATGAATCTTTAGTGAGGATGTCAATCCTTTTCGGTTTTGAATTAAAGGTAATTAATTAGATAAGGGGAGACACTTACGTTTTCGTGCTATAAATGTATAACTTATATTGTTTGAATCTTTAGGACTCTTTGAATTAAATTATCCATGTATAAATTGTATATGAATTATGATAAAACATTGTTGATAGGAATTATGAATCATGGAAAGTTTGTCTTAATTGTAAGTTGAGAATTTTACTTGAGGACAAGCGAAAGCTTAAGTGTGGGGGTATTTGATAAACCGTAAAAGTAACATATTTTAATCCCATAACTAGTATGCTTTCTTTTCATGTCTTATACCTAGGAAAGCACCCGAGGATGAAAAGAACGAGAAACGGGCCTAAAACGGACCAAATTCGGCCAAAGAGGAAATCGACATGGCCTGGACTTAAGCCCACACAGCCGTGCCATATCAATCTACTAGAACACGGCCTGGTCTCGATTCACACGGCCATGCCTCATTAAAGAAGTCCGAGCATGGTTTGACCACGATTCACACGGGTGTGTGCCATGGCCGTGTCCCTGTCATGGCAAAGAACATGAAACACCCCAAACCCGGCCCACGAGCCTTGACCAGATCTGGTATGTTCCTCGAGAAAACATTTGAAAGTCTGTTTGTTACTTAGGAGAAATTCGTGTGGTTTTGAGAGAATTTTTTTTAACTTCTTTGGGTTGGGCTCGAGTTGGAAATAAGTTGATTTTTAAAATCCAAGTTTTTATAAGACTTTAAATCAGAGAAAATATCGAGTTGTTTTAAGGTTTACAATAAATTGGAAACCATTTGTTTAGGGTGTCCAAATCACTTAGAGTCATTTTTTTAAAATAAAATTTACTTAATCCTTAATTTGATAAAAATTCGTAACGTCATAAAATCAATTAAAAACATGCATAAGACAGTTCATACTATAGCCTTATTACATAGGAAACAAAACCAAAATACTTAAAAATATAATAAGTCCAAAATAATAAATAAAAAAAAACCCGAACTGAGCATGGCCACCACTAAGCTCCTGCCGACCCGGTCCATCATTGTGCGTCACCTGAAAAAAATGTCCCACAACGGGGTGAGACAACAGACTCAATGTGTAACCACAACACTAAGTCCTAACAAATTCAGGCGTATCAAATCATACATGTACATATAACATTTAAATAATATGATGCAAACCCGAACCCAAACCTAGATAGCCATCCGCTACACATCACCCGTACCAACCTGCACACCATGGGGACTACTAAGTCAACCCTCCATCCGCTACACATCATCGAAGGCAGTCGCTGCAGTCGACGTGCTCATCGCATTCAGATAATATTTTGTGTCATGAGACACCACATTCAAATAATTGTGACCGAAGTCACCACATTCAGATAACGTGGTATTAACCACCAGATCACTTCCCCTTTCATAATCACCCATATGCCCATGTCATACCAATCACACAATTACAATGCCTTATGCATTATTTCACATTCTCATCGATATTCACATACATGACATATTCGAAGTATTCATATCTTATATTAACTTAAGGTTAAAGTTACGTACCTAAGTACTTTGTACCATTGCTTGGTACCTTTGGCTATATTCACATTATCATAGACATACATATTAACTTTGCCATAAATCTATTAAGATCTAGTGAGGGGTACATACCTGATATGCTTAACGAATTCCTTGGAATCCCGAAAATCCCGATCTAGCGTCCTAGATCCTTAGTTCCTATATTCGGCCAACTCTAAACATGTTAGCAACAAGCCTTTCGGCTAAATAATCAATTCCCGAAGGTTCATGGTAACCGAAACCCTTACCTTGTTTGTCGATTTAATTGCTAGTCAAATCTCGAGACCTTGTGATGCTCCCTTTTGCAATCGATCCACTACTATATCACTTACTTGTTAGTTTCCGGATTTTGAACAGAGTAAGAAATAGATCTAAGCCACTAAATAGGCCTTGGCCGAATGTATATGTGTACATACCTTGTGTTTTAAATCCCGAAGGTAATATTTTGACTATGAAGATGTCGAAATCCTACATAGCATATGTTAGATCCAGTCTAACATTTAAATAGATGGCCTTCGGCCTAATCTCACACCTTGCTTACCTCAAATCTGAGATCCCGTGGGTCTTCCTCTTGTAGTCGACAGTAGCAGACAAATCCCGAAACCTCCTTTATTATTTCGGCCAAGAGACATCAATGGATTAGTTCCTAGATTTTCAGCTAAAAGAGATTGAACACCAAAAATCAATTACTCTTACCTTAGTACCACAGTCGACAGCACCCTTGCTTAAGACCACAGAGATTTGGCTTTTGCTTAACCGTAATGGCGATGAGAAAGAGATGAAAAGAATATTATGGAGGCTCAAGTATGAATCGGCTAGAGGGGAAAAGAAAGAAAGAATTGAGAGAATTGGGGAAGAGGATTTTTGGTTTTATCAAACAAAAGAGAAAAGAGAGGATTTGCTTAGAGAATTCGGCAGAGGCTCAAAAGAGAGAAAAAAAAATGAAGAATGGCCTCTCTTTTTCTCTTTCAGCCGAAATTACTACCCAAGAATCCCTTATTCGGCCAACACTATCAAATTCCTTGCTTTTCTCTTATCTCTTTATTTAAAATTAATAATAATCCATCATTTATCTTTTACCCTACTTAATTATCACCATTTATCTCTTAAAAATAAAAGGATTAAAGCTCCTAAAATATAGCCTTAGTGCCGTCCCTTGCTGCTAATATCTGCTGCAAAATAAAACTTTTATTTTGCTTCCCCTGCAGCTCGAACCTTGGCCCTGCACCCTACTTATGGCGTCATTTCCAGAGGCCTTAAGTGGCGCCTCCAAGCCACTTTTCCAAGCCCGTTTGTGTGTCATATTTCCCTTACAATTTTTCTTAAGGCCACCCTGCTTAGCTTCCTCTTTTAAAACTTTAAAATCAAATAATTTCTAAGGCATTCACTACACTTTAGGGTTTACAAAATTCACAAAACACATTATAACACACAAAGGCATGCTATTTCATAGAATTAAGCAAAAATGCACAAGCCCAATTTCAGGATATTATAGTTTTACCCCCTTAAAATAATTTCGACCTCGAAATTACCTGGCTAAAACAAGTGAGGGTATTGCTGTCGTATTGCCTCTTTTGACTCCCACGAAGCTTCTTCTGATCCATGATTGTACCATAACACTTTAACTAGAGGAACTGATTTCCTTCGTAGCACTTTCACATCTCGCTCCAAGACCTGAATCGGCTCTTCCTCGTAGGAAAAGTCTGGCATTAGCTCCACCTCTTCGACCGATACTACGTGAGATGGATCCGATCGATAACGACATAGCATAGAAACATGGAATATGTCGTGCATCTGCTTCAACTCCGAAGGCAACACTAACTGGTATGCCACTGGTCCAACTCGCTTCAATATCCGATAAGGTCCTATAAACCTTGGGCTTAACTTTCCTTTGCGACCAAACCGCATCACTTTCTTCCATGGCGAAACCTTAAGAAATACTTGATCTCCCACAGCAAATTCTATCTCTTTCCGTTTCAGATCTGCGTACGACTTTTGCCTATCAGATGCTTCCTTCAACCGTGCCTGAATTACCTCAACCTTTTCCTCAGACTCTGCCATAATCTCTGGACCCAAAACTCGACGTTCCCCTAATTCTGTCCAACACGTAGGAGTTCGACACTTCCAGCCATACAACGCTTCATACGGTGCCATCCGAATACTAGCCTGATAGCTGTTGTTGTAGGCAAACTCTGCTAAAGGCAAATAGTCTTCCCAACTTCCTCCAAAGTCTATCACACAGCCTCTTAACATATCCTCTAACACTTGGATTACTCGTTCGAACTGCCCGTCCGACTATGGATGAAAAGCCATAGTGAAATCCAACTTGGTGCCTAAAGCTTGATGTAGAGCTTTCCAAAATCGGGACGTAAACCTTGGGTCCCTATCTGAAATGATTGACACCGGCACTCCATGCAACCTTACAATCTCTGCCACATACAATTTCGCCAATTTCTGCAAAGAGTAGTCAACTCGCACTGGAATGAAATGCGTGGACTTTGTCAACCGATCCACTATTACCCATATCGAGTCCTTCTTAATAGGCGTAAGGGGAAGTCCACTAACGAAGTCCATGGTAATTCTCTCCCACTTCCACTGCGGAATCTTGATTGGCTGAAGTAACCCCGACGAAACCTAGTGTTCAGCCTTAACTTGCTGACATGTCAAACACTTGCCGACAAATTCTGTAACTTCCCTCTTAAGACCAGGCCACCAAAACTGTTCCCTTAAATCCCTATACAACTTAGTACCTCTAGGATGCACAGCATAAGGGCTACTATGCGATTCCTGAAGAATCTTCTGCCTTAACTCCTCATTCTTCGGCATACAAACTTTACCCTTACAACACAATAATCTCTCGTCATTAATACCATAATCTTCCAACTCTCTATTCTACACTTGATGTAACTTAGCACTTAAATCCTCATCCACCAACTGACTTTCTTTTACCTCATTCAACCACGTCGGCTTGACTTGCAACTCTGTTAACAAACTTCCGTCTTCATACAAGCTTAGATGTGCAAACATCGGCCTCAGATCTGACACCACTTTCCGACTTAGGGCATCCGCCACTACATTTGCCTTGCCCGGGTGATACTCTATAGAACAATCGTAGTCTTCAAATAATTCCACCCACCTTCGCTGTCTCAGATTCAACTCCTTCTGAGTCAACAGATACTTAAGGCTCTTATGGTCTGTGTAGATCATCGACTTTTCTCCATAAAGATAATGCCTCCATACCTTAAGAGCAAAGACCACTGCCGCCAATTCTAAGTCGTTCGTCGGGTAGTTAACCTCGTGTGGCCTCAATTGCCTAGACGCATAAGCGACTACTTTCCCATCCTGCATCAATACGCATCCCAATCCTGTATGAGAAGCATCACAGTATACCACAAAGTCCTTCTGTACCTCCGGCTGAATCAAAACTGGAGCTTCGGTCAAAACCCTCTTAAGCTTCTCAAAGCTCTCCTGTTGCTTAACTGTCCATATGAAAGGTACCTCCTTCCTTAACAACTTTGTCAAAGGTGCGGCTATTGATGAGAACCCTTTCACGAACCTTTTGTAATAGCCTGCCAATCCCAAGAAACTGCGAACCTCAGCCACAGACTTAGGTGGTTTCCAATCCAGCACTGCCTCAATCTTTCGAGGATCCACCCTTATTCCTTTTGCAGACACTACATGCCCTAACAATGCAACCTCCTTAAGCCAAAATTCACACTTGCTGAATTTGGCATAGAGCTTCTTCTCCCTTAACACTTGTAACACAACCCGAAGGTGCTCATCATGTTCTTCCTCAGACTTGGAATATACTAGGATATCGTCGATGAATACAACGACGAACCGATCCAGGTAAGGTTGAAAAACCCGGTTCATCATATCCATGAACGCGGCTGGGGCGTTCGTCAACCCAAACGGCATCACTAAGAACTCATAATACCCGTATCTTGTCCGGAAAGCTGTCTTATGGATATCTGCCTCCTTCACCTTCAACTGATGATATCCAGACCTTAAGTCGATCTTTAAGAATATCGCTGCTCCCTTCAGTTGATCGAACAAGTCATCTATCCTTGGCAAAGGATACTTGTTCTTGATGGTCAGCTTATTCAACTGACGATAATCTATGCACATACGCATAGTTCCATCCTTCTTCTTCACAAACAAGACCGGTGCTCCCCACGGAGACACACTGGGTCGAATAAACCCACGATCAAGCAACTCTTGGATCTGAGCCTTGAGCTCAACCAACTCCTTTGGTGCCATTCTGTACGGGGCAATTGACACAGGAGCTGTACCTGGTAGCAAGTCAATTCCAAACTCTACCTCCCTATCTGGGGGTATTCCAGGTAACTCCTCCGGAAACACATCTCCAAATTCCCTTGCAGTTCTAACTTCACTAACTCCTCCTTCTTTTCCATCCAACGCACTTACGAAGGCCAAAAATTCCTTGCACCCTTTCTGAACCATCTTATCAGCCTTTATTGCTGAAATTACGTTAGATAAGTAGTTTCTTCTTTCTCCTATCATAACTATTTCCTCATCTTCCGGGGTCCTTAACTCCATTCGCTTAGTTGCATAATCCAATACAGCCCGATGTTCCACTAGCCAGTCCATACCAAGTATGAGATCGAATTCTCCGAAGGGTAATTCTATTAAGTCGGCAGGGAAAATCACTCCTTGAATCTCTAGAGGTACACTCCGAAAGATCTTATTCACCACTACAGTTTGGCCTAATGGGCTTATTACAGTCATCTCCCTATCAGATAGTTCAGAGGCTATGTCTAGAGTTTCCACTACACTACATGCAACATAAGAATGGGTCAAGCCCACATCAATCAAAGCAAAATAAGGCTTGTTCGCTATGAGGAACGTACCGATTATGACGTCCGGCGCATCTCCATCTTCCCTCCGGCGAACCGCATATACTAGACCCGGCTGTCTTGCCTCTGTATTACCAGCACCTCTGCCAGGTATTCCTCATCCCCTTCCAGCACCGTTACCTCTACCATTCGGACCACGACCTTGCTGAGGCTGCTGTCCTCCTCTACCAGCCTGATTAACACCCTTACCTGCTGGGTGGCTCCCGTCTATCTTAATAGGACAGTCCTTAATCATGTGATCCTTAGATCCACACTTAAAACATCCTCCCGTCTTCTTCCAACACTCTCCTAGATGCATCTTCCCACACTGGATACAAGTACGATACTGCCCTCCTGCACCAGCTTGCTGACCTCGCGGCCCATCAACCTTAAGCCTCTTTTGAACATTTCCAGACGATCCTGACGATCCAAAACCTCTTTTCTGCCTGTTCCGATCAGTGTTTTACCTCACAGAGTCCTTAATTCCCTCGGCTACCTTAGCTTTCTCTACCAACGCAGCAAACTCCCGCTCCTGATGTGGGGCTATTAGCAACCTCAGGTCATCCCTTAGTCCGTCCTCAAAACGAACACATCGCTCATGCTCCGTAGCCACTACTCCTCGAGCATACTGGCTCAACCTTAGGAATTCAGCTTCATACCCTGCTACGGACTTATTCCCTTGAACCAGCCCCAGAAATGCCTTCCTCTGCGCATCAGTGTAACGCGTGCCGACATACTTCTTCTGATATGCCGCCTTAACATACTCCCATGTAAGATCCTCAGTTGTGGCGCCATCCCGACCTGTGAGCCACCACTGATACGCTTCATCGCGTAGCAGTGCCACCATCCCTTTTAGTTTCTCCTCAGGAGTCAGATCCAGCTCATCCATAATGCGTTCGGTTGCTTCCAACCAATACTCAGCCGTCTTGGGTGCCACACCGATACTCCACGGAACACCTCGGCTCCATTAGCTCGAGTCGCTCGCATGCACTTTTGAGCTCCCGCATTTCCTCCGCGCACTCACCACCAACTCAAGAACTCGCAACACGACTGCGATACAAAGACGCCGCCTCCGTCGTGATCTTGCTTGCTCAAAGACCAACACCGGTGGTGGTGGTGGCGGTACCTCATTTTCAGATCCTTGACCCGATCTAACGGGTTCTGACACGGTCATTCTGCCTCGACCGTGTCCTTGCACATTACGACTGCGTCCCCTAGAGCTCATGTCTACGTTCACATTTTAATCCGATTAAGAAATTTTATGCATTAGTCCTTGTTCCACTGATTATTCACGAAGAAATTTTATGAAGGGATTTTAATAGCAGTTCTTTCGATCAATCAAAGTTTTCGTTCAAGTTTTCTATCCTAATTCAGAGGAGCACATTCATTCCAACATTCATTCAGTAGCATCTATCACACACAATCACTATTTCAATATTTTTGTCTATTCCTACCCCCAGGGGTATTTTCATCATTTGTCCTACATAGGTATTTTGGTAATAAATCGGGGTTAATTTATAAATCTTAATAAATCAAGGCACTTTGAAATTTTCAAACCTCAAGGGTACTTTTGTAAATTTTCTTAAATTAGGGGTATGGCAGAGATTTTAAAAATTCGGGGGTCATTTTGGTAAATTTGTAAATTAGGGGTAATTTCATAAATTTTCCAAATCAAGGTGTCTTGGTATTTCGCAAAGATAAGGTTTTTGGACATTTTTGCAAAATCAAAAAATTTTATTAAAATCAGGGGTAGTATGGTAATTTTGAAATCCAAGGACATTTTAGTAATTTTTCCACTAGGGGTATTTAGGTAATTTTGTAAATCGAAAATATTTTGGAAAAGTTTCAAACTAAGTTTTGCTACAACTTAAAGAGGTAATTTGGTGATTTTAAAACCGAAGTTTTTATGAAAATACAGCTAATCCCTTTCGGGTTTTAGTTATTGGGTTTAGCCCGTGATTAAGTCCTCTTGGTTAGGGTGAATCGAAGCTACGCACCAGGTAGGATTCCAGCGAAGAGGAGGTGAGTCACTAGGACTGCTTAAGTACCAGGCTCTTCTGGATCCAATCCTAGACATGCGCACAAAGGTTGCCACACCCTAACTCGGCGACTTAGCCACAGGTTTGTTTACTTAGGCACTTAAGTCTTATGTACTTGTTGGGGTAACTAGTCCTAGGGTTCAAGTACTTAGTATACTAATCTACGTTCCATTTCTATCCTTTTACAAGTCATACCATAATTCACACAATAGATAGAGGTACTTACCTGGTGGACCTCGGGTCGGAGACTTGGGTGCCATGCCTGAAAACCTGCTCTTTTCATAAAAGTTTTTCTCAAAACTTGTTTGGGCCTTATTTTAAAACGTTATGGGCTTTAAACCCAAGGTCGAGAGTTTAAAATTGGCTCTGATACCAAGCTGAAACACCCCAAACTCGGCCCACGAGCCTTGACCGGATCTGGTATGTTCCTCGAGAAAACATTTGAAAGTCTGTTTGTTACTTAAGAGAAATTCGTGTTGTTTTGAGAGAATTTTTTTTAACTTCTTTGGGTTGAGCTCGAGTTGGAAATAAGTTGATTTTTAAAATCCAAGTTTTTATAAGACTTTAAATCAGAGAAAATATCAAGTTGTTTTAAGGTTTACTATAAATTGGAAACCATTTGTTTAGGGTGTCCAAATCACTTAGAGTCATTTTTTTTTTTAAAATAAAATTTACTTAATCCTTAATTTGATAAAAATTCGTAACGTCATAAAATCAATTAAAAACATGCATAAGACAGTTCATACTATAGCCTTATTACATAGGAAACAAAACCAAAATACTTAAAAATACAATAAGTCCAAAATAAATAAATAAAAAAAACCCGAACTGAGCATGGCCACCACTAAGCTCCTGCCGACCTGGTCCATCATCACATGCGTCACTGAAAAAATGTCCCACAACTGGTGAGTCAATGACCTCAATGTGTAACCACAACACTAAGTCCTAACAAATTCAGGCATATCAAATCATACATGTACATATAACATTTAAATAATATGATGCAAACCCGAACCCAAACCTAGATAGCCATCCGCTACACATCACCCGTACCAACCTGCACACTATGGGGACTACTAAGTCAACCCTCCATCCGCTACACATCATCGAAGGCAGTCGCTGCCGTCGACGTGCTCATCGCCCTTATAAAATTCGTGGCATAGCCACCAGATAATATTTTGTGTCATGAGACACCACATTCAGATAATTGTGACCGAAGTCACCACATTCAGTTAACGTGGTATTAACCACCAGATCACTTCCCCTTTCATAATCACCCATATGCCTATGTCATACCAATCACACAATTACAATGCCTTATGCATTATTTCACATTCTCATCGATATTCACATACATGACATATTCGAAGTATTCATATCTTATATTAACTTAAGGTTAAAGTTACGTACCTAAGTACTTTGTACCATTGCTTGGTACCTTTGGCTATATTCACATTATCATAGACATACATATTAACTTTGCCATAAATCTATTAAGATCTAGTGAGGGGTACACACTTGATATGCTTAACGAATTCCTTGGAATCCCAAAAATCCCGATCTAGCGTCCTAGGTCCTTAGTTCCTATATTCAGCCAACTCTAAACATGTTAGCAACAAGTCTTTCGGCTAAATAATCAATTCCCGAAGGTTCATGGTAACTGAAACCCTTACCTTGTTTGTCGATTTAATTGCTAGTCAAATCCCGAGACCTTGTGATGCTCCCTTTTGCAATCGATCCACTACTATATCACTTACTTGTTAGTTTCCGGATTTTGAACAGAGTAAGAAATAGATCTAATCCACTAAATAGGCATTGGCTGGATGTATATGTGTACTTACCTTGCGTTTCAAATCCCGAAGGTAATATTTTGACTATGAAGATGTCGAAATCCTACATAGCATATGTTAGATCCAGTCTAACATTTAAATAGATGGCCTTCGGCCTAATCTCACACCTTACTTACCTCAAATCTGAAATCCCGTGGGTCTTCCTCTTGTAGTCGACAGTAGCAGACAAATCCCGAAACCTCCTTTATTATTTCGGCCAAGAGACATCAAGGGATTAGTTCCTAAATTTTCGGCTAAAGGAGATTGAACATCAAAAATCAATTGCTCTTACCTTAGTACCACAGTCGACAGCACACTTGCTTAAGACCACAAAGATTCGGCTTTTGCTTAACTGTAATGGCAATGAGAACGAGATGAAAAGAATATTATGGAGGCTCAAGTATGAATCGGCTAGAGGGGAAAAGAAAGAAAGAATTGAGAGAATTGGGGAAGAGGATTTTCGATTTTATCAAACAAAAGAGAAAAGAGAGGATTTGCTTAGAGAATTCGGCAGAGGCTCAAAAGAGAGAAAAAAATGAAGAATGGACTCTCTTTTCCTCTTTCAGCCGAAATTTCTACCCCAAGAATCCCTTATTCGGCCAACACTATCAAATTCCTTGCTTTTCTCTTATCTCTTTATTTAAAATTAATAATAATCCATCATTTATCTTTTACCTTACTTAATTATCACCATTTATCTCTTAAAAATAAAAGGATTAAAGCTCCTAAAATATAGCCTTAGTGTCGTCCCTTGCTGCTAATCTCTGCTGCAAAATAAAACTTTTATTTTGCTTCCCATGCAGCTCGAACCTTGGCCCTGCACCCTGCATATGGCGTCATTTCCAGAGGCCTTAAGTGGCGCCTTCAAGCCACTTTTCCAAGCCCGTTTGTGTGTCATATTTCCCTTACAATTTTTCTTAAGGCCACCCTGCTTAGCTTCCTCTTTTAAAACTTTAAAATCGAATAATTCCTAAGGCATTCACTACACTCTAGGGTTTATAAAATTCACAAAATACATTATAACACCCAAAGGCATGCTATTTCATATAATTAAGCAAAAATGCACAAGCCCAATTTCAGGATATTATAGAATAATTTCATTTGGATTTGGATACTTAGGGGTGAAGAAACATATTTCGAAAGCCTATATAAACCCCCCTAAGTGTTACCAGAAAAAAAGCGGTTAGCTAGGCCAAGGAGCCAAGCCGAAAAGGCCAGATTTGTGGAGAATCACTCGAAGATAGCCAGTTGATCCATCTCAAGAAGCCGGAATTATACTCAAGACGGCGGATCTCTCCTTCAATTCTTTCAAGGAGTTTTAGGGATTTCTTATGTTTTGTTTTATCTTTTCATCTGAGATGTTTTCTTTTGTAGTTATGAACTAAACCCTTCAGATACCTGAAGGGGATGAAACCTAAGACGAATCTTGTTATCGTTTGCTGAACTATATGATAAATATTTGACTTGTTCTTAGTTATGTGTGCTTAATTCTTGTGTTGATATTTCCGGGATATTGATTCAAGTATATGTGTTTAGGTGGTGGAGCAAAAGTCCCTGCCTATTTATAGATCTAGCATAATTACAGCGGAGTTGTTCGCGCGCCTAGAGATAGGGTGACGAAACTTTGTCGGATTAGGGTGAAACCTAATATGGGAATCCATAGATTGAGTTAATGCGATTCTAGGGTTTTAATTAGAAAGAGATTTCAATTAATCAACCTAGGGTTAGTCGTTATTCACTTTGAGTGAGGGTCTAACATACATTAGGGAGTCCTACGGATCAAGTTAAGTGAATAAATTGTCTAGTTCAGAGTTAGATAGCAAGTGAAGTCTAGGTGGATTCTTCCTGAGGGTATCATCTTAATTAACTGAGTTTTTCTTCCAAGTTATTTTTCCCCAATTCATTCTTTTTGTCTTTACGTCTTTAGTCTAGTTGATATTTAATTTTAGATTAGATAAACTTTCATTTAATTCTTAGGCTAAATAATAGAAAGAGAGTTAGTATTAGGGTTTAGGGTTTTAGGGTTTAGGGTTTAGGGTTTTGGGTATTAGTACTTTTGGTTCCTTTGGGTTTGATATTCCGGTCTTGCCTAAGCTATACTACTGTTCGATAGATGTGCTTGCCTAAAAATCATTGTCAGAGTTAGTTTCTTGGTTCGATCATTCTCATTATAAATTTTAAGACTCTGATTAACAGCAATCACTGTGGTGTTGTGATTCCTAAGCAGCATTTAGAACCTAAATCAAAGAAGACAAAATAGAATAGCATAAATTAAGTATAAGAAAAATAAAGAAAAGGAAAATAAAGGAGAAGGGGAAATAAAAAGAAAAGTTAAATGGACTCAAAGGCCCCTGTCCTGTCGAGTTAATAATGCGGCCGACATGAACTTATGTATATCGGTCTTGCAGAGGGAGACTGTGCTAGATCCTTCCGTTTCTTTGACATGGATATGGTTAGATCAAGAGTTTGGATAATGAAGAAAAATGAAAAAGAGAGGGGAATGTAAAGGGTATGGAAGAAGAAGGGGAATGGAGAGTAGGTGAGAAGGGAAGATGGGTGTTTTAAATAGAAATTTCAGATCTGGTACATCCCCATGCCCGTGTATCGTGGGCATGTTGAGTCACACGGTCGTATCGCATGACTGTGTTGTGCTTCGTTCATTTCTCCCACGCCTGTGTGCAGGTCGCCATGCCCGTGTTTATAAAATAGTGTCGACCACGGCTATGTCGCATGGCCATGTCGCACGGCCGTGGTGTTTATTCAGAGCCCGTGGCTTGAAGATATTTTTTTGTCCTGTTTCGTATTATCTCCACCATGCTAGTACGAAAATCCGTGGTGCTCACACGGCCACGGCCACGGCCGTGTGCAAGGCTGTGTGGTACGGAAATCTACACTTTGGTTAGTTTATAGTTAGGTGCGAAAAAGGAAAAGTAAAAGTAAAAATAAAAATGTAAAAATTAATGGGGTTAGTGCTCGGGTTGCCTCCCGAGAAGCGCTTGTTTAAAGTCTTAAGCTAGACTTACCTCTCATTCGCACATTCATGGTGGTTTGAGGAGTTGAAAATCCTTTTTCATGCTATCAGTTCTATGATCATGATATAGTTTGAGTCGAGTGGCATTTACTTTAAAAGTACTGAATGTGGGATTACTTACCTCGACTGTTCCGTATGGGAAAACATTGACTACCTTAAAAGGGATTTCTTCATTTTTATTAAAGTCAGAAGAGAAGATTCGAGGGTCTTTTTTATCTAACAATACCTGATCTTCGATCTTAAATTCGTTTGTCCTACGGAATGGCGTTGATTCTACTTCGTGAATTCCTAGTTTCTCCTTGAAATGTGTCTTCCACTCGTCTAGTTCATCGATCTGAAACCATCGTTCCTCGTAAGTTATTTCTTTGTTGTTAAGAGGTATAGGATCTGGCTAAATTGTGTGGTTCTGTGGTGCTTCCTAAAAAGAAGGTTTAACTGAATGGTCATTAATAGAATTTATGTTCTCACCTTGATTACTCAATGTCCTAGCCGAATCAAGAGCCTGAAGAGTGATTGTTTCGTCACCTACACAAAGTATGAGTTCACCTGTGCTGACATCAATTTTAGTCCTAGCAGTTGCTAAAAAGGGTCTTCCTAAAATTAAAGGAATAGTATTGTCCTCATCCATGTCTAAAACGCCAAAGTCTACTGGGAATACGAATTTATCAATTTTCACGAGAACATCTTCGATTATACCCCTAGGAACTCTAATAGTTTTATCAACTAATTGAATGCTTATCCTAGTTTGTTTGGGTTTCCCTAGACCTAGTTGTTTAAACATTTTATAAGGCATAACATTTATGCTTGCCCCTAAATCAGCTAAAGCATTATCAATAGATAAACTACCAATTAAACATGGAATTGTAAAACTCCTTGGATCTTTTAATTTTCATGGTAGTTTATTTTATAAAATTGCTGAGCACACTGCGTTTAGTTCCACATGTGATTCTTCGTCTAACTTTCGTTTGTTTGTTAATATGTAATTTCCTTGAATCTGGCATCTGCGAAAGAGCTTCAAGAAACGGTAAGTTAATATGTAATTTCTTAAGGAGTTTAAGGAATTTATTGAATTGTTCCTCTGTGTGGTCCTTCCTCTGTGTGGTATTCTTTGATTATCGATTTTTCCTTATCATGACTTACTTCAACCTTACCTTCCTCTACCACCTTCTCTTGCCTCAATTTTGTTTCATCTAACCTTTCACTATCATGAGCGGTTATGGCTTGAAGTTGCTCATTTGGGTTAGTTTCAGTGTTATTTGGCAAGTTACCTTGTGGTCGTTCGGGGATTAGCTTAGCAAGTTGCCCTAATTGGTTCTCGATCCCTTGAATTGATGCTTGTTGATTTTTAAGCGTTGTTTCGGTGTTTTGGAAACGTGTTTTTAACACCGCTATGAATTTTGTCAGCATCTCCTCAGGGTTCAGCTTCTTTTCCTGTGGGTATAGCTGTTGTTAGAAGTTTAGGGGGGGTTGTTGTCATTGATTTCCGTGACCACCCCATGAATATTTGGGGTGGTTCCTCCAACCTGGATTATAAGTATTACTATAAGGGTTCTTTTGAGGTTTAAAATTGTTACCCATATAGTGAACTTGCTCGTTTTCAGCGCTCGGGTTGTAAGGTGGATATTCTGTATTGCTCATCCCTCCTCCATTCATATCGCACTGCATAACTGGATGTACCTACGAAGAACCACATAAACCATCAATCTGTTTATTTAACATCTCTACCTGATTTGATAGCATGGTTACTACGTCGAGGTTGAAAACACTGGCGGCTTTTGTTGGCCTTGTCCTCGTGACTTGCCACTGATAGTTATTTAGTGACATCTCTTCAATGAATTCATAGGCAGCATTAGGTGTTTTGTTATTCAGGGTTCCGCCGGTGGCTGAATCAATTAATTGCCTAGTTGAAGGGTTCACACCGTTGTAAAAGGTTTGGACCTGTAGCCACAAGGGTAATCCATGGTGTGGGCACCTTCTCAATAGATCTTTGTATCTCTCCCATGCATCGTAAAGTGTTTCTAAATCCATCTGTACAAAAGAAGAGATATCATTCCTCAACTTAGCCGTTTTAGCCGCCTGAAAATATTTTCATAAAAATTGTTCGGTCATTTGTTCCCATATAGTAATTAATCTGCGTGGAAGAGAATTCAACCACTGTTTAACTTTATTCCTCAAAGAAAAGGGAAATAACCGAAGACGGATGGCATCATCAGAAACACCATTTATGTTGAAAGTATCGCAAAATTGTAGGAAATTCGCCAAGTGATTATTTGGATATTCATCTTCCAAACCATCAAATTGAACAAATTGCTGTATCATTTGAATTGTGTTAGGTTTCAGCTCAAAATAATTTGCAGCAATAACAGGACTAACTATACTTGACTCAGTTCCTGTTAAATTAGGTTTAGCATAATCATACATAGTTCGAGAAGCATGATTTTCGGCCACCTCTGGAGGTAGTGGATTATTCTTAGCCATCTCTTTGGTAGTATTAATTTCATTTTCTTGCTCTTCTTGTATGTATTGTAGGCTACGCCTTATCTCTCTTTGCTTTCTGCGAGCTGTGCTTTCAATTTCACTATCGTAAAGTAGAGGTACTGACGGGTTTCTTTTAGTCATAAACTAGAATACCCGCCAGAAGCAAAGAAGAAAATTTAGAAAAAAAATAAAATTTAATTGAAAATAAATAAAATAAAATATGGCTAAAGTAATAAAAATTGAGCGTTCTTAATATTTCAGTTCCCCGGCAACGGCGCCAAAAACTTGATCCTGTGTCTAAGAGTCTTAAAATTTATATAATGAATGATCGAGCCTAGAAACTAACTATCACCACAATTGAGGAAAGCGCACCTATTGAACAGTAGTATAGTTTAGTGGCAAAACCGGAATGTCGAACCCAAGGGAACCAAAAGTACTAATACTAACTTTCTTTTTATTATTTAGCCTAAGAACTAAGGGAATTGTTGTTTAATATAAAATTAACTAACTACTAAGCTAAGGATGCTAAGACACAGAGAATGAATTGGGGAAAAAACTTTTGGGAAAAACCAATTGATTATGACAATACCTAAGGAAGAATCCACCTAGACTTCACTTATTATTTAACTCTGAACCAGACGATTTATTCATTTGACTTGATCCGTAAGATTCCCTAATTTATATCAACACCTCTTTCGAGGCTACTAACGTCTAACCCAAGGTTGATTAATTGAAATCACTTTCTAATTAAAACCCCTAGAATTGCATTAACTTGATCTATGGATTCCTATATTAGGTTTGACCCTAATCCGGCAGATTTTCGTATCCTATTTCTAGGGTTGCGATCAACTCCGCTTAACTATGCTAGATCTACTCTTAAACAGGGACTTTTACTCCATTGCCTAAGCACATCAATACTTGAATCAATATCCTGAAATATTAAAGCAAGAATTAAGAACACATAATTAAGAACAAATCAAGTATTTTTCATATAGTTCAGAAAACAATAACAAGATCCATCTTAGGTTTCATCCCCCTCAGGTATTTAAGGGGTTTAGTTCATAATCATAAAAGAATACATCTCAGAAGAAAATATAAAAAAAAAAATAAGAAAAACCCTAAACCCCCTGAAGGAAATTGAAGGGAAGATCTTCTGTCTTGAGTATGACTCCGGCTTCTTGAGATGAATCAACTGGCTTTCTTCGAGTATTTGAGAACTTAAGAACAATACATAATTCAAGGATTTGAGAATAATGTAAAAAGTTAGGAACTTTTTGAAATAACATTCACCCCCACACTTAAGACGTACATTGCCCTCAATGTACAAAGATCTATATGGAATTATAAGAGATAGGGAGAGGTGAAACTTCTTGAATTTTGGATGGATTCCTTGAGTTGGGAGTGTCGTGGTGTGGTGGCCACCATCAATCTCTACGCTAGATGAAGAAATTGGGAAGCTCATGGAGAATTAGTCAGGAAATAATAAGAATAATTCAAAATATACTAATTATATATTTAAAGAAAAGAAAAATAAAAATAAACAAAATAGAAAGTAAAATAAAATTAAAAGACAAGATTAATGGATTGAAAAGTCCTTAGCATTAGATGGTTAGCGAAGTGGGTGTGATTTCTAAGGCCGTGTGATAAACCGTAAAAGTAACATATTTTAAGCCTGCATTTAGTATTCTTTTAGATGATTTATCCCCTGATTTATGTAAAAAGGTGCTCTTAATCCTTTCTTTTCATGTCTTATACCCAGGAAAGCACTCGAGGATGAAAAGAACATAAAACGAGCCCAAAATGGAGTAAATGGGCCATATCATGAATTCGACATGGCCTGGCCCGACGACCACACGGCCGTGCCACGCCTAACATCTAGTACATTATCTCTCCCCCGATTCACACGGCCGTGTCTCAAGTTAGAAATCCAAACACGGCCTAGAGTCGATCCACACAGGCGTGCTACATGGTCGTGCCTCTGTCGTCAAAATGAGCAATTTCAGTCGGAAAAGGATACTTAGGGAGAAAGAATCGCATTCCAAGAGCCTATATATATCCCCTACGTACCACCTTTGAAAAGGCGTCAAAGCTAGGCCAAGGAGCCAAGCCGAGAAGGTCAGAGTTAGGGAATAACGTGAAGATAGCCAGTTGATCCATCCTAAGAAGCCAGGATTATACTCAAGACAGTGGAATACTCCTTCAATACCTTCAGGGAGTTTTAAGATTTTCTTATGTTTTGTTTTATCTTTTCTCTTGCGATGTTTTTTTTTTTCATTATGAACTAAACCCTTCAGATATTTGAAGGGGATGAAACCTAGATGAATCTTTTTATTTGATTTTTAATTTATATGATAATTACTTAGTTTGTTCTTAATTATGTTGCTTAATCCAAATCTAATGTGCTTAGGTGGAGGAATAGACCCTGCCTAAGAGTAGATCTAACATAATTAAGCGGAGTTGATCGAGCGCCTAGAGATAGGGTTATGAACTTTTGTCGGATTAGGGTGAAACCTAATATAGGAGTCCATTGATCGATTTACAGCTATCCTAGGGGGTTATTATAAGCGAATGAGAGTTCCACTAATTAACCTAGGGTTAGACGTTATTCGCCTCGAGAGAGGGTTTAATATAGGTTAGGGAGTCTTACGGATCAAGCTAAGTAAAAGAAATCATATAATTTAAGGTTAATTAATAAGTGAAGTCTAGGTGGATCCTTCCTGACGTTATCGTCATAATCAACTGAGTTTTCCTTCAAAGTTATTTTCCTATTCGTTCTTTTTGTCTTTGTGTCCTTAGTTTAGTCTTCGTCAAAAGCAACTTCACTCTATTTTTAAGGCTAAATAATAAAAAGAAAGTTAGTATTAGTACTTTTGGTTCCTTTGGGTTCAATATCCGGTCTTGCCTAACCTATACTACTGTTTGATAGGTACACTTGCCTTTAATCGTTGTCAGAGTTAGTTTTCAGGTTTTGATCATTCTTTTATAAATTTTAAAACTCTAATTTACAGCTATCAGAACTATCGTTCGCTTATAATAACCCCCTAGGATAGCAGTAAATCGATCAATAGACTCTCATATTAGGTTTCACCCTAATCTGACAAAATCTTGTAACCCTATCTCTAGGCGTTCGATCAACTCTGCTTAATTATGTTAGCTCTACTCTTAGGCAGGGTCTATTCCTCCTCCACCTAAGCACATTTGATTTGGATTAAACAACATAATTAAGAACAAACTAAGTAATTATCATATAACTTAAAAATCAAATAAAAAGATTCATCTAGGTTTCATCCCCTTCAGGTATCTGAAGGGTTTAGTTCATAATGAATAAATAAAACATCGCAAGAGAAAAGATAAAACAAAACATAAGAAAATCCTAAAACTCCCTGAAGGAATTGAAGGAGAATTCTGCCATTCTTGGGATGGATCAACTGGCTATCTTCGCGTTATTCCCTAACTCTAACCTTCTCGGCTTGGCTCCTTGGCCTAGCTTTGACGCCTCTTCAAAGGTGGTATTTAGGGGATATACATATATAGGCTCTTGGAATGCGATTCTTTCTCCCCAAGTATCCTTTTCTGACTGAAATTGCTTATTTTGACGACAGAGGCACGGTCATGTAGCATGCCCATGTGGATCGACTCTAGGCCGTGTTCGTATTTCTAACTTGAGGCACGACCGTGTGAATCGAGGGAGAGACCGTGTACTAGATGTTAGGCGTGGCACGGCTGTGTGGTCACCGGGCCAGGCTATGTTGAATTCATGATATGGCCCACTTACTCCTTTTTGGGCCCGTTTTATGTTTTTTTCATCCTTGGGTGCTTTCCTAGGTATAAGACAAGAAAAGAAAGGATTAAGAGCACCTTTTTACATAAATCAAGGGATAAATCATCCAAAAGTATACTAAATGTGGGCTTAAAATATGTTACTTTTACTGTTTATCAAATACCCCCACACTTAAGCTTTTGCTTGTCCTCAAGCAAAATTCTCAACTTACAATTAATACGAACTTTCCATGATTCATAATTCCTATCAACAATGCCTTATCCTAATTCATAGATAATTTATACATGGATAATTCAACTCAAAGATTCCTTAAGATTCAAATAAGATAAGTCATACATTTGTAGCACGAAAACATAGGTGTTTCCCTTCATCTAAATAATTACCTTTAATTCAAAACCTACAAGGATTGACATCCTCACAAAAGATTCACTCGAATCACTCGAAAGGTGTTTTAAGGGTCAAAATTAAGCACTCATAAGTCGAACCTGAAAAGTTAATCCCATAGGCTTGCCTGAAAATCAAATCTCCACCACTGTAAAATGAAATGATACACAGATCAAAAGGTCTTTGTTAGGGTTGTAACAGGGCTAGGGTTAAAGGTGTGAATAAAGGCTGAAATTAGAAGGTTAGAATCGAGATTGAATTGATAAGTTACCTACCTAAAAATTTCTAAGATAACAATTACATATACTACTAATACGAGCTTTTCTTTTGAAAAATAGTCTTTGATCGTGTAAGCTCACTTTTCATAAAACTAATTACTAAATAAACTTTGATTTGTTTTTTTTTTAAGAACAAACTAAATACAAGATAAATTTAACTACCAGAATAATATACTTAGGTAACTAGCTCAAATCAAATCTCGATTAAGGGGTAGTCAAAGGAAAAGGGTGATAACAAATACAAAGGGTTTTAGGTTAAAATTAGTGCGTGAGTCAATAAAAGGGTTGTTAGGATCAACAGGGTTCACTAAGGGTTAATTATAAGGGTAGGTTATTTAGTGGAGTAAGTGGGTTAAAACCTAAGTGCCTTTATCATCTCGGTATATCAAATCATAATTGTGGTCTTGACATGTATAATCAAGGCAAGTTCTAGAATAACAGTTCATAGTTGACACACTCAGAATCAATAAGGTGTGCAAGAAAAAGAATATATGCTCTATAAGGCTCAAAATCTCACAAAAATTATGGGTCTTTTTGACAGCAACTTTGTAAATTTCAAATTTCAAGATAACATTCAGATTTCGGTTGACAACCTAAAATTTTAATTTTTAGAAATTTAGACTTATCATGCTTGATTCCCTAGTTTTCTTCAAATTTAATCATCAATGCACAATTAACTATGACTTAGTCTAATACATATCAATAAAAATCATAAATTATTAGAAATTTCATCTTAATTAGTAACATGACAACTTCGCTTAAAAACAAGACTAAATTCAGGGATTTGGGAATCATGCAAAAAGTTAGACATTTTTATCCTCAGGGTTTGAGAATAATACAGAAAGTTTGGTATTTTCTCAAAATAGTTATTCACCCCCCACACTTAAGATGTACATTGTCCTCAATGTACAAACATAGATAATAACATTTAAGGGATAAATCAAAAGAGAAGGGGAAAGAATTATTCCCTGAGTTGTGGATGTTTTCCCGAATGAGTGTCTTTGGTGGCGGTGATGGTCAATCGGGATAACAAACCTGCGCTAGATGAAGAAATTGGGTCGCGCTTTGAGAAATAGGCAGGTTTGATTAAGACCTAATAAAAATAAACTAAATATAAAATTATACAAAAATAAACTAAATGGAAGGAGACTAAGAAGAAAACTAAAATGACAAGAAAATATTAATGGACTGTGAAGTCCTTATTTAAGGATGGTTCGCAAGGTGGGTGTGACTTCTAAGGCTGGGGAGGTGCTGGTGGTGGTGGAAGTGAAGAGATTATCGTGGTGGTTGGCGTGATTCCTTAGCAGCCTGGCGAACCTAACACTACGAAACTAAATTAAGCTAAACTAAATTAAACATAAGATTATTTAAGAAAAGGAGAATGAAAGGAAAGAGAAATGAAAAATAAAAACTAATTGGTCTCATAGATCTTTGGCTTGGTGTTGAGACGAAGCTGCCAGCATGAACTCATGTTGATCGTTCATTGTTAAAGAGCCTATGCTTAGCTTCCCCGGCTTCTCCAGCATGTTGTTGGCTTGCTCAAGGATCTAAAATCTTAGTAAGTGAAGAATCTGAGATGGAAGAGAATGAGAAGAAAAGAAAATAAGGATGAAAATTAGATGGAGGGAAGGGGAAGAATTGAGGGGTTTAAATAGAGGTTCAAATCTAGTGCTTCCCCACGGCCGTGGTCCTAGGGGGTGTCGATGTACACGGCCACCTCGCACAGCCGTGTTGATGCATGTGTTTGTCACACCATGCCCGTGCTGCATCACCCACGCCCGTGTACATCAATTTTTTTCTTTTGGCACGGTTGTTTTGCACTGCCGTGTTGAACCCCTTCACACGGTTGAGGGCACGGTCGTGCCCTCTCTGTCAGTGCCCGTGGGGATGGTGGTTGGATCCGTGACGTTGGGGGTGGTTGGACTGGCTTGCACGGCCTCTACTCTGTCAGTGTGGCGGTTTCGATGGTCCACACGGCCACGGACACGGCCGTGTGTAAGGCCGTGTGACCTGGAGATCCTGCATTTTTGGTTAGTTTACAAAAAAAGAAAAAGGAAAATAGATTTAAATGCAAATAAAAGTCAAAAGAAATAAAGTTAGTGCTCGGTTGCCTCCCAAGAAGTGCTCGTTTATAGTCTTAAGCTAGACTTTACCTTGTTATTTGAAAATTTTAGGGAGGCTTGAAAGTGTGGATATCTTCCCTCATGCCTATAGTCTTATTTTCTTGACAAAGGTTGAGTCGAGAAGCGTTTACCTTAGAAGTGCCACATGTTGGGCTGCTTACCTCGACTCTTTCGTGTAGGAAGATATTGCGTACCTTAAGAGGGATTTCTTTCTTCAGATTTGCTGTGATGATGCTAACATCGGCTTTATTGATTAGTACCTGATTTCCTATTTTGATGTGATTTGACGTTCCTACGAGCTCTTCTAGTGGCTCCTTCGGATTTACAGTGTGTAGCTCTGGCTCTTCCTCGTGTATCCCTAATTTCTCCTTGAAGTGCGTTTTCCAGTCATCTAGGTCATCGATTTGAAACCTTTACTCCTCATGAATTATTTCTTTGTTGGCACTGAGCTGAGGATCCAGTTCAATCGTTCCCTTTTTTGGTGGTTCCTGTAAATAGGGTGTAATTGAATGATTATCAAAAGAATTTTCTTTCTCACCTTGATTCTTTGATGACCTAGCTGAGTCGAGGGCTTGAAGGCTAATTGAGTTGTCACCCACACAAAGTATGAGCTCACCAGAGGTAACATCAATTTTAGTCTTGGCAGTTGCTAGAAAAGGCCTTCCTAAAATTAAAGGGATTGAATTATCCTCATCCATGTCTAAAACAACAAAATCTACTGAGAAAACAAATTTATCGATTTTTACGAGAACATCTTCAGTAATGCCTTTAGGAATTCTAACAGTTTTATCAGCTAATTGAATACTCATCCTAGTTTGTTTGGGCCTCCCTGGACCTAGTCGTTTAAACAGTGCATAATGCATGACATTTATGCTTTCCCCTAAATCAGCTAACGCATTATCAATAGTTAAACTACCAATTAAACATGGGATTGTAAAACTCCCTGGATCTTTTAATTTCTGTGGTAGTTTATTTTGTAGGATTGCTTTGAGCACTTTGCGTTGAGCTCAATGTGTGGCTCTTCGCCTAATTTGCGCTTGTTTGTCAAGAACCGCCCTAAAATTTCTCGAGTCCGCATCCAAAAAGAGCTTCAAGAAGAGGTAAGTTAATGTGTAATTTTTTTAAAAGTTTAAGAAACTTACCGAACTGTCCCTCTAAATCGTCTTTTTTTAATGCTTCGGGATAAGGTATGCGAGGTTTGTACTCTTCTATTACCGATTTTGACTTTTCTTGTGCTACCTCTATTACCCATTCGTCTACCTTACTTTCTGGAATTGGTTTTGGTTCATCTAATTCCTCGCTCTCCTGAGCTGTGATGGCTTGAATTTGCTCCTTTGGATTAATCTCGGTGTTACTTGGTAGACGTCCTTGCCGTCGTTTTGACATGAGCCATGTGAGTTGCTCGACTGCATTAGTCATTTCCTTGACCAACTTAGCAATTTCACTCATTCAGCTCTCATTGCTTTTAATTATTTATATCTCGTAGGCGTTCTTCTGTGTTTGCTGATTTTTTTAGTTGCTCCTTGTAGGGTGGTTTCTTTTCTCGTGGAAGTGTTACTGAGGAGGTTGTTGCCCTTGATTTTTTTGATTGCCTTGACCTCCCCATGAAAAATTTGGATGGTTCCTCCAACCTAGATTGTAAGTGTTACTATAATGATTATTATTGGATCGAAAATTATTACCTATATAGTTCATCTGTTCATTCTCTGCTTCCGGTTGGTAAGGTGGGTACTCAGGATTCGCCACGGTTCCACTTATGTCACATTGGATGACTGGATGTACATGCGAAGAACATAAACTATCAAGCTTTTTATTCATCATCTCAAGCTGTGTTGATAGCATGGTCATGGTGTCGACTTTGAAGACTCCTGTCGATTTTGTTGGTTTAGTCCTCGAAGCTAGCCACTGATAATTGTTTAATGACATCTCCTCAATGAACTCGTAGGCTGCTTCTGGAGTATTGTTGTTCAGAGTTCCACTGGCGGCTGAATCAATCAGTTGCCTCGTTAAGGGGTTTACACCGTTGTAGAATGTTTGAACTTGTAACCACAAGGGTAAGCCATGGTGTGGGCACCTCCTCAAGAGATCTTTGAATCTCTCCCATGCATCATATAGTGTTTCTAAATCCATCTGCACAAAAAAAGAAATATCATTCCTTAATTTGGCCGTTTTGACCGGTGGAAAATATTTCATTAAAAACTTTTCGGTCATCTGATCCCATGTAGTGATTGACCCTCATTGTAACGAGTTTAACCACTGTTTAACTTTATTTCTTAATGAAAAAGGGAATAACTGAAGATGTATGGCATCATCAGAAATGCCATTTATTTTGAGGGTATCACAGAACTCTAAAAAGTTAGCTATATGCTTGTTTGGATCTTCGTCCTGCAAACCATCAAATTGAACAAACTGTTGAATCATTTGTATTGTGTTAGGTTTTAATCCAAAATTGTTAATAGATATAGTTGGCCTAACAATACTTGATTCCGCTCCTGTTAAATGTGGTTTCACATAATCAAACATTGTACGTGGAGCGTTGCAATCTCCCACATCGCGTGGTGGTGGGTTGTTTTCGTCCATCCCTTCAGTAGGATTTGATCTGTCTTCTTTCTCTCTTTCTGTGTAATTTAGAGCTCGCCTGGTTTCCCGATGATTCCTTCGAGCGGTAGCTTCAATATCACTTTCGTATACTAAAGGTCCTCTCGGGTTCCTTCTAGTCATAAACTAGAGGTACCTGGAAAGAAAAGCAATAAAGAAAAAATTAGCAAAATTAAAAATTATCCTAGAAAAATAAAAAAATTGCTGAAAAAAATAATGGCTAAAGTAATGAAAATAGAGTTTTCTTAATATTTTAGTTCCCCAGTAAAAGCGCCAAAAACTTGATCACTGTAAATTAGAGTTTTAAAATTTATAAAAGAATGATCAAAACTTGAAAACTAGCTCTGACAACGATTAAAGGCAAGTGTACCTATCGAACAGTAGTATAGCTTAGGCAAGACTGGATATCGAACCCAAAGGAACTAAAAGTACTAATACTAACTTTCTTTTTATTATTCAGCCTTAAAAATAGAGTGAAGTTGCTTTAGACGAAGACTAAACTAAGGACACAAAGGCAAAAAGGACGAATAGGTGAAGAAAAACTCAGTTGATTACGACGATACCCTCAGGAAGAATCCACCTAGACTTCACTTATTAATTAACCCTAAATTATATGATTTCTTTTACTTAGCTTGATCCGTAAGACTCCCTAACCTATATTAAACTAACCCTAGGTTAATTAGTGGAACTCCCGTTCGCTTATAATAACCCCCTAGGATAGCAGTAAATCGATCAATGGGCTCCCATATTAGGTTTCACCCTAATCTGGTAAAATCTCGTAACCCTAACTCTAGGCGTTCGATTAACTCCGCTTAATTATGTTAGATCTACTCTTAGGCAGGGTCTATTCCTCCTCCACCTAAGCACATTCGATTTGGATTAAACAACATAAATAAGAACAAACTAAGTAATTATCATATAACTTAAAAATCAAACAAAAAGATTCATCTAGGTTTCATCCCTTCAGGTATCTAAAGGGTTTAGTTCATAATGAATAAACAAAACATCGCAAGAGAAAAGATAAAACAAAACATAAGAAAATCCTAAAACTCCCTGAATGAATTGAAGGAGAATTCCGCCATCTTGAGTATAATTCCGGCTTCTTGGGATGGATCAACTGGCTATCTTCACATTATTCCCTAACTCTGACCTTCTCGGCTTGGCTCCTTGGCCTAGCTTTGACGCCTCTTCAAAGGTGGTACTTAAGGGATATATATAGGCTCTTGGAATGTGATTCTTTCTCCCCAAGTATCCTTTTCCGACTGCAATTGCTTATTTTGACGATAGAGGCACGGTCATGTAGCACGCCCGTGTGGATCGACTCCAGGCCGTGTTCGGATTTCTAACTTGAGGCACGACCGTGTGAATCGGGGGAGAGACCGTGTACTAGATGTTAGGCGTGGCACGGCCGTGTGGTCGCTGGGCCAGGCCATGTTGAATTCATGATATGGCCCATTTACTCCTTTTTGGGCCCGTTTTATGTTCTTTTCATCCTTGGGTGCTTTCCTGGGTATAAGACATGAAAGGAAAGGATTAAGAGCACCTTTTTACATAAATCAAAGGATAAATCATCCAAAAGCATACTAAATGTGGGCTTAAAATATGTTACTTTTACGGTTTATCATGAATCAACTGGCTTTCTTCGAGTAAATCCCACAATTCTGGCTTCTCTAGCTTGGCTCCTTGGCCTACCTGGACGCCTCCTTGAAGGTTGGCCTCTAGGGTGTTTATATAGGCTTTTGGAATGTCTTTCTTTACCTCTAAGTATCTTATTTCGAATCGAATTAAAACAGGTCACGGCAGGGACACGCCCGTGTGGCACGCCCGTGTGAATCGAATCTAGGCTGTGGTCGGGTCTGCTAAAGAGACACGGCAGTGCGGTTTGGGCCCAGGCCGTGTGCATTTCGTGCTTTGGCTCATTTTCTCCGTTTTTGGCCCGTTTCTCATTCTTTTCACCTTTCGATGCTCTCCTGAGTATAAAACATGAAATTAAAGGATTAGGAGTACCAAATTCCACAATTCAGGGAATAAATCATCCAAAAGTATGCTAAATGCGGGATTAAAATATGTATATATTACGGTTTATCAGTAGGAGGAGGAATATTAAATAGATTTTTTATTTTTTTTTTCATTTTTTAAAATTTCTTTGTAGGAACCCAACGCGAAAGGGAAAATTTTTTCGAGCCAACACTATCAAAGGAGGAAGCACCCCCCATTAGCAATTAGAGTGACCACAATCAATCAAGTAACTTCCTTCCGTATCTATTTATTGACTACATATTGAGGACGATGTGTCAACTAAAGTGCGAGGGGTAACATAGAAAATTTGCTTCAAATTTTTACATTTTCTTTTATTTTTCTTGTCTTTTGTGTGTTTTAGCTTGTAGAAATAAAAGTGATTGGTTAGGAGCATGTACATAGGCTGCTTGTGTTTATGAATAGATTTGGGATGATGAGAGGTGATTTTAAAATTTTGATTGATAGACTACAAAATTTTATATGTTACACTATAAATAGGTATTAAGAAATTAACTGTACCAAACGATATAGAAAATACAAGGAAACGAGCATGCTAGTACGAATGATAAATAGTTGAATTTGTATTTGTTTGGTTGAATAAATTTGTGCATGTTGAGATATTTAGGGATGACCTAAGGCATTGTTTGGAATAGATCTAGAGCTAAAAAGCTTTCCTAATTATATTTAACCTTTAGTAAAAATTTTTGAGCATGTTGACACTTCTTGATAAACCACATTATAAGCCCCGAGCTTGAACACGTCAATTTGTATTTACCCTCATTCTTGGTCTTGCACTGCACGATTATAGACATATGGCTATATGTATTGAGCATTAAGTAGATATATCAAGGCAGAGCTTGTAAAAGTAGAGTGAAATAGGAAATATTTGTGTGATATGGGAATTATAAGTTAGCCTGAAAGTGCAAAACAAGAAGAAAAATCCAAAAAGAAAGTCCATGTAAGTAGAAAGAGTATTTGATAAGCCAAAAAGCATTCTTGAGTGAGATAAGTTGAAAAAGAAAAGTGAAAAAATCACAAAAATAGAAAAAAAAAACTCATTCATTAGTGCATAAAAAACTCGTAAGCTAGCCGTAGTTACCATGTCATGTTATGATTTCCTATGTGGAGAGATGATGAAGGTGAGAGAAGGAGAAATAAGGCGGTGAGCGGGAAAGGGTCACTAAATGGGAAAGAATAGGGATCAATACTATGTGCCAAACTATTTTCATGTTTGTAACCCTCTTTTATGCTTACTATTTTTTAATTCTATACCTATCCGAAGCTTCAGAAAATTACAAGTCGAAAAGTCCTATGTGACCTAAATATCTTTATACATGAATGGACATCATACTAGACATACGCATAAATGACTATTTATATTCTGCTTGGATAATCAAAGTACTTATATGATTTGCTGATGGATTTCTATAGATGGAACCTTTAATACTTGAATATTTTGCACAACTGAACTTAGATGTTTGAAATCAAAGGTGGTAAGCCAACTATTCATCATGTTAAAGTTGTTAGTGAGCATGACATGCCTAGGTCATATGCTCCGAAGTTAATACTTGTATCATATTTGCACAAGGGTTGTCATGTTTATATGCCATCTTTTTTTATGTTGCTTGGGGAAAAGCAATGACTTAAGTGTGGGGGATTTTGATTTGTGGTAATTTGGTGTAGCAGATTAAACTAGTTTTCACACTTAATGAACCTGAATACAAGCATTTTCATTACATTTTAGTAAAGTTTCTTTAGTTTTACTTCCATTCAATAAAATGTGCAAATTGAGTCTTTTATTGACCTTAAGGGTCGGATGAGGCATAAGGGAGAGATAACGTACTTTGTAAGTGTGCAGGAGACCATTAAAAGGCATTTTAGGTCGATACTGGACGTTATGTTGCAACATGGGAAGTCTGATGTTGCAACATAGGGAATAGAATGAAGAAAACTCAAGTTTGCCTTTGATATCGCAACATAGATTGAAGATGTCGTGGCATACCCCTATAGATGGCTACAGAGGAGCATACTGGTTGCTATGTCGCGACACAGGTCTTGTTGTGTCTCGACATCAACTCTGAGGTGGAAATTAAATAGTAGGGGTGTTTTGGTCCATACAACTGAACTTACAGCTCGAAAACGTCAGCTGGCCTAGAGTTAATGACGAAGACCACTTGAAGGATATATATAGGCCCTTTTGGAACATGTTAAAGACACCTTTTGATTAACCTAGTTTCTTTCTTTAAGATTTAGTTTCGTTTTCTTTCTTAGGTTTTTAGAGTTTAGTTTATCTTTTCGCTATTTTCTTTCAAGAGATTGGGGTTGTGGAATCATTCAACTTTGTGGATTTACGCTTAATATCAATACAATCAAGCTTTTTCATTTATTCTATCTTGTCGATTTAATTAGCATGCTTTCTCTTTACATGGGTTATATATTGTTTATGAATGCCATGACGAAATAATCATTCTTTAGGGGGTTAGTGAAGTGGAGGTATGATCCGTTAACTGTTTTGTAGGGTTAGTCAACAAAGCAGCTATTTGGGAAAGGGAGAATGTGAAACAAACCCTAGGCCTGACAATCCTGGGAAGTCATCAAGGTGGGAATTAACCCAAAATTGGTATTGCCCATCCGTGAAGACCTTAACCCAAACTAGTCTAGATTGTTAGGTCAGAAGATAAGTAGTTCCTGCTGACTCGTTATGTTAGTGGAAGATCAGAAGGTCCTGCTAAGGTAGTGACTATTTGATTGCCGAAGAACCTGAGATGACAGTTGATGGAGATTACCGAAGCGAGCTAATCACCAATAATCAGATTTGATTTATTCTTCCTTTTTAATCTCTTGAATCTTATTTTTTTATTATAAAAACACCAAAATCCTTTATTTTATATTCTTCGTAATATAACTGATGGAAAGTACTAATTAGATCTTTTAGTGTTTAGGTTAAAATTGATCTAACGCTTGCCTCACTTGGGTACGATCCTCAGAGTATTATCCACTCCGTTGTAAAACTATATTATAACTAGACTCGTATACTTGTGGATACCGCCTTGTAGTTTTATAGTTTAGTGCAGTATTCAGTCTCTGGGCATTAGTACATCTGGAGGCAATCAATAATCACCCAAAAATGCATTAAGAATGAGAATAAAACATGTTACTTTTAGCACCTATCAAATATGTAACGACCCGAATTTGGGCCTAGTAGAATTGGGCCCATTGGGCCTTGGGCACGGGAGCGTTTAAAATTTTTGAGAACAAGAGAACGACACTAATGCAAGTTGGACATATTAGGTGAGTGATTTTGGAAGGTTAGGGGGCTTCCATGAAGTCCCGGGGATCAAACCAGGGCTTTAAGAAAATTTTGGTTTTAGGTGAATAAAACCCTAGGAGTAAGTAAGTAGGCTTGAAGAATAAAATGTGGAAAAAATGAAACAAAAAGGAGTTGTGGTCTAGTGGCAAATGGCGCCACATGGGAGGCAAGGAAGTGACACCATAGAGGAAGCAAGGGGTCCAAGGTTCAAGTCTTGGCACTTGCAAATCATTTTGATTTCCTTTTAAATGAACTTTGACTTTGGCCCATAGACTTATATTTAGTTGCGCATGATTTTAGACACAAAAGGAGCTTGTGTTGTGGTGGCATGTAATGTCTGGAGCATAGGAGAGGGCAAGGGTTTGAATCCCTTTGCAAGCAAAAAAGGATATTTATTTTGCTAAGTTGGGACGGCAAGTGGTTGTGATGGATTTAAACTCTGCTGAAGGAGGGATCCCACATCGGGAAGCTAGCATGAGGGAAGGTGAGAAGCTGGCTTTAAATATAGCAATCTATGAGGAGAGTAAGCATACCTTGGTTGGCGTTTGGGCATAGGAGTGTTTGGAGCGCGGATTAACTCCAGATTCCTATCAGGTGTGTATTTCGCACTACTCTAGCTGTAGAGCGGCAAATGCCAAAATGCCGGTCACACAGCGATGGTAGCCACACGAGCATGCGAGCGCACGTGTGAGAGCTTCGACACGATAGTTGAGGCCATCATGAGTGTTCTTATGGGTTTAGGCTGTTTGGGCCACGATGGGTTGAAAGGGGCCAAGTGGGCCCAATGGGCCCGTGGGTCCATATGAATAAATTGTATGATTGTGTAGTAGATATTGAACTGGTCTATGTGAATCTCATATCTATGGCTAGATTTGGGCTAAATGGGCCACAGAGCTTGTGGGTCTATTTGGGTCGAGAATGAGCCCTAGGCCCATTCGCATCGTTATCTCTGTTTAGAATACCCTTAGTTTAAAATTACTGAAATACCCTTGGTTTCCAAATTACTGAAATACCCTTAGTTTACAAAATTACCGAAATACCCCTAATTTGTGAAATTATCGAAAAACCCCTGATTTGTGAAGTTACCAAAATACCCTCAGATTGCACAATTACCGAAATACCCCCTGATTTGTGAAATTACCGAATTACCCTCGGATTGCAAAATTATCGAAATACCCCTAATTTGTAAAATTACCTAAATACCCCTTGTTTACAGAATTATCAAAATACCCCAGTTTGTGAAATTACCAAAATAACCCTGGTTTTACGAAATTACTAAAATACCATCATGGGTAAAGTTACCGAAATACCTTTTATGGGTAAAGTTACCGAAATACCCTCGACAGGTAAAATTACCGAGATGCCCTTACGAGGCAAAATAACCATTTTACCCCTAACCGATTAAATGACTGTTGTACCCTCGTGGTAGTACTAGTGTTGTATGTGTTAATTGTATGATTGATTATGTTTGAGATGCACTGCATATATGGATTAGTTATGAGTAGAATTACCAAATTACCCCTGTAGGATAGGATTATCTAAATACCCTTATAGGGTAAAATGACTATTTTGCCCCTGAGGGTAAAAGACTGATTTTGTGCCATGACTTGACTATGATCGTATGACTGTGTTTTAACTAACTTGACTGTGGTCGGGTGACTGATATGCTTGTAATAAATGTTTTAAATGACTGTGACTGAGTACGGTCATTCTGCATACACCTGTGATGATTGAGCATGATATACACAACGTATTGCATGGGGTTGAGACAAAGTTACAGAGGAAGTGTACAGCATTGCCGTTCTGTACAAGGCTTTCAGCCTTTCTGCGATAAATATGGCTCTGCGCCATCTTGATTATGGCTTTGTGCCAACCGTATTTATTCGTGGCTATGTGCCTAACATATATATTGATGACTCTGTGTCGATCATAATTACTTGTGGATGTGTGCCGATTATATTACTGTCGCTGATGGCTATGTGCCAAACTTATTACAATCACCGATAGCCTTTTTCCTTCCTGATTATGGCTCTGTGCCATCCTGATTATGATTTATAACCATTCTGTTTACGACTTTTAGCCGTTCTGTTAACTAGCAGCGTTGCTGTGATATTTATGGCTTTTAGCCGTTCTATCTACGGTGCCGAGCCGTTCTGTTGACTTAGTGCTGCAACCGGTGCTATGCTTGGTGTGTTGGCTGGGTGGGTCAATTTTATCCCCACGTGGTGTGTTGGTTGGTACGGGAGGTGTGTTGGCTGGATCGGGGTGGGATGCATCCTCTTAGTTTTGCATATATGTTTATGAGATTTGTCACTGTATCGGGCTTATGCCCACTTGTTCTTTTATTAGTTTGGGCTAGGCCCAATTGATTCTGTATGGGCTGTGGCCCAAATGATATGGTAGTGGGCTATGGCCCACGTATGCTTTGAACCGGATCGCATCATTCTTTTAAAAGGCTTTGGCCCGCACTATTTCGGGCTTACTTTCTTATATTAACTGTTACTCTAGTATGGGGATTAGATACTGAGTTTTTGTAAACTCACCTCGTTTTTAATTATGCAGGTAATCCCCAGTCTTAGACGGTCCGGAGCTGCGAGGGACTCAGAGGTGGCCACACGTCAGATATGCTTTAAAGTTAAAGTTAGCGACTTTATTTCATTTTCTTTTAATTTATTAAGTTAATAATTTTGTAGTAAGGCCTCTTTATTTTTAACTTATTATTTCTGATATTTATTTATGATGTTTTCTAACTGCTAAAGGTGGAATACGATTTCCAAAATGGTAACTGTTTTCAAAACACTACGCTTCCGCAATGTTTTCAAAATGCTTCTGCAACTCTATTTCTAAACATCACATTTTCGTAAATTGTTTATTTTAAATAGATAAGGTTTTAAAAGTAACTCGGTTTTCAAGTGGATAGCATTTGCTTAAGTGTTTTGAGTTTTAACGAAGAGGCTTTAACTCCCAAACAAGTTTTACCAACAAGAAATAGGGTTTTCAAAAACACTTCCATGTGACACGCCAGATTTGGGCCTAACTTCTAGGCCGGTTTGGGGTGTTACAAAATACCCCCACACTTAAGCGTTTGCTTATCCTCAAGCAAAATCCTCAACCCAAATTCAAGTTTACTTCTCTCAATTTACAGATAATCATTGAAACACCCCAGACCCGGCCCACGAGCTTTGACCAGATTTGGTATGTTCCTCAAGTAAACCGGTTTCAAATTCTTTTGTTACTTAGAGAAAAACTTGTGTGATTAAAAAAAATATTGTTTGGGTTGGGCTTGTGTTGAAAACAAACTGGATTTTTATATTAGAAAACCCCTTTTTAATATTAAGTGATAAAACATATAGAGTATATTTTAAAATAAAATACTTAGTCTTTAACTTAATCAAAATTTGTAACACAATAAAACAACAAGTAGAAATAAAATCGTTCATCATGGCCTTATGGCCTTATTACATCAAATAGTTTCCAAAATATTTCAAAGTACTAAAATAAATTCAAGAGTCCATAAAAATATAAACTTCATGTTGAGCATGGCCACCACAAGTACTGCCGTCCCGGTCCATCACTGTTCATCACCTGAAACATGGTTCCACAATGGGGTGAGTCAAACAGACTCAATGTGTACACGACACTAAATCATAATAGAATCAGGCATACAATAGTTACACATTCAAAACATAAAATACAAGTTATGATGCATTCCCAAACCCAAACCTAATTGTCCATCCGCTACACACCCCCGTACTTGCCAGTCACACCGTGGGGACTACTAACTCAACCCTCCTTCCGCTACACTCCATATCGCGGTCTTAGGTCACCGCATTTGTGGTCTTAGGTTACCACATTCAGATATCACGGTCTTAGGTCACCGCATTCAGATTACTGTGGTCTTATGTCACCACATTCAGATACCACTTTCATATTCTTAATATCACATATTTTAATTAAACATGCCATAAACCGTATTATGAAGTAGTGTGGGGTACACACACCTGATTCGCTTAGCAAATTCTTTGAGATCTCGAAATCTGATCTACCGCTTAGATCCTTAATCCCTACATTTGATTAATCACTTTAAAAAAAGCCATTCAGCCATAAATCCAAATCCTAGTAGGATTAGTATACTTAAACTTACCTTGTTGCCGATTTCACTATAAATCAAATCCCGAAAACTTTGTAGTATTCCTTCCTTAAAAATCGGCTAGCCACCAAATCATTTAACTAGGCCAGTTTCCGGCTTTTGAATAAATAGGAAATAATTCTAAATACCAAAAATAAGCCTTGGCCGAATATTTCATATGCTTACCTTGTGGATTTTAAATCCCAAATCTCACCGAATAACTAGGGAACACGTGGTCTATGGTGTAACTTCAGGAAAAGAACTTCTCCTTCCTTGTAGTCGACACTTAGTAAATCCCGAAAGATCTCTTCAAAGTTTCGGCAACAAGATATTAATGGGGTTAGTCCTAGATTTCGGCAAATCTTAAAAGAAAAAAGGATGAAACCGAATGAGATCTTACCCTTACTTGAAGAAATCGATTGCACCTTCACTTCAATCTTCAGAGATTCGGCTATGGCTAGATGATGATCTCACAACTTTTGGCTTTTGGAGGGATTAGAGAAGGAAGAATAAAGATGGAGGATTCGGCTAGAACACAAGGTATTTCGGCTTGGCAAAAATAAAAGAAGAAGAAGATTTGGTGAAGAGAATTCAGCAGAGGCTTTCAAAGAACAGAAAATAATGCAGAATGGCCTCTCTTTTCCTTTTATAGCCGAAATTACTAAGCTAGAGTCCTTTACTTGGCCACCACTCTTCTATTTTGATAGCTTTATCCCTTTAATTTAAAATAATTAGAGAATAATCCTTTATTATCTCTTCAAAAATAATCCAAATTAAATCCCTTATCTATCACCTTATTAATTGAATATTTATGAAAATAAAACTCCTCCTTTCTAGAAGGCTTGTGCCGTCCACCTCAGGCTTCTGGAAGCAAAAATAAAACTTCCTTTATTTGCTTCCCAAGTGACTCGAACTCAGGCCCAACACCTTGCATGTGGCACCATTTCTAGAGGCCCTAAGTGACATCTTCAGGCCACTTTTCCAAGCCTATTTGTGTGTCAAATTTCACCAACTTTTTCTTTTAAGGCTTTTTCTTTTAAGGCCACCTTGCCTTAATTTCCTCTTTTAAACTTTAAAACTCGACATTTCTAAGTCATTTCTAAGTTTCCTAAAATTTTCGTTCGGCTCTTTAAACTTGACATTTCCTTACATTTCCAAGTTTCCAGAAATGTTCACTTTCTTCTTTTGAATCATTTCTAAATCATTTCCTTACATTTCCTCAGTTTCCAAAAATGTTCACTTTCCTCTTTTAACCTAACATTTCCGTACATTTCCAAGACAAGACATTTCCTTCCATTTCCAAGTCATTTCCTTACATTTCCAAGTCATTTCCTTACATTTCCAAGACAAGACATTTCCTTCCATTTCCAAGTTTCCAGAAATGTTCAAAATACATTCATAACACATAAGACATGTCATTTCGTAAAATTAAGCAAGAATGCACAAGCCCATTTTCATGTCCATAAACTCCTAAAAATTTTCCTTAAGGCCTCCTTCACCTAACTTCTCCTTTAAAAATAAAATTCCAATACTTTTCCAAGACTTCCTCTTACATCCTTGGATTCTCAAAACCCTTAAAACATGCTCAACCACACTTAAAGCCTACTAACACTTGAGTTTTGCTCCAAACGCATAACCCCTAATCTAGGATGTTACAGTTCTACCCTCCTTAAAAATAATTTCGTCCTCGAAATTATTTACTAACGAACGATCATACATCCACTACGCTATCTGCTGCAAGACTCGATTTTATAAAACTATCATACTTCCTATGCACAATCTCTAAGTTCACGTCCCCTAGAACTCATTTCTAACGTCGTGATCTGATTAAGAAGTTTTATGAGTTAATACTTTTGTTTCACTTGTTTACCCGCGAAGAAATTTTATGACAAGAGGTTTAGGAGTGGTTCTTTCGTATTCATACATGCACACAGTCTTTTCATTCATTCATACATCCATCAATCAATTATAAACTTTCGTTCATTCAGAGAAACGTTGTTATTTTCATTGTTGTTGTTTTTCCACTACCTAGGGGTATTTTTGTAATTTTGTCCTACAGGGGTATTTTCGTAATTTTTCAAAAGAAAAAGTTCCTTGGTGATTTTGTCAAAAAGTATTTTGAAAATTTTGAATTTTTGGAAAATTTTGAAATCCGGGGGTATTTTGGAAAATTTCGAAATCCGGGGGTATTTCGATAATTTTTCACAAACCGGGGTAAATTTGTAAAATCTAGTAAATCAGGGATATTTCAAAAGTTGCAAAACTTTGAGGGTTCTTTTTGAGAATTGTACTTTCCAAAACAGTGATGTTGCAAAAATTTTGGAAATCAGGGTTATTTTTGGTAATTTTATACGTCAGGGGCGATTTCGTAATTTTCCAAAATCAAGGTATTTTGATTTTTTGCAAATTAGGGTTTTTGGACTTGTTATAAAGTAAGAAAATTTTTGCTAAAACTGTGGGTAGTTTGGACATTTTATAAACCAAGGGTATTTTTGTAATTTCACAACCACTAGGGATATTTTTGTAATTTTACAAACCAAAAATTTTTTGGAACAATTTTGTAAAAATAGTTCTCACAAATTAAAAAGGTAATTTTAGGAGTTTTAAAACTAGGGTTTTTATAAAAATACGGCTAGTTCCCTTTCGGGTTTTAGTTATTGAGTTTAGCCTGTGACTGAGTCCTCTTGGTTAGGGTGAACCGAAGCTACGCACCAGGTAAGATTCCAGCGAAGAGGAGGTGAGTCACTAGGACTGCTTAAGTGCCAGGCTCTTCCGGATCCAATCCTAGACATGCACACAGGGGTTGCCACACCCTAACTCGGCGACTTAGCCATAGGGTTGTTTAGTTAGTCAATTAAGTCATATGTGTTTGTGCTTGAGTAAACTAGTCCTAGGGTTCAAGTACCTATCATGCTATTCTACGTTCCATGCCTTTTCTACCCTTCCATAATTCATACTATAATTCACACAATAGATAGGGGTACTCACCTGGTGGACTGCGGGTCGGAGACTTGGGTGCCATGCCAGAAAACCTGCTCATCTTCAAAAATACTTTCATAAAACTCATTTGGGCTCGATTTGAAAACGTTTTGGGCCTTAAACCCCTAGGTGAAGGTTTGAAAACGGGCTCGATACCAAATAAAACACCCCCAAACCCGGCCCACGAGCCTGAATCGGTTCTGGTATGTTCCTTAAGTAAACCGGTTTCAAAGTTCTTTTGTACTTTGGGAAAAATAGTGTGTTTTGAAAGAAATATTGTTTTGGGTTGGGCTTGAGTTAAAAAAAAAACCCATTTATCTTATTTTAAAATCCAATTAATTAAGGTGACAAAACAATTAGGGTTTATTTTTAAAGAATAAATTTTACTTAACTTTAATTGAAAATAATTCGTAACATAGTAATTAAAAATAAAAGTAAAGAAATGTAACTTATGGCCTTATTACATCAAGTAAAATCCCAAAATGAAATTCTAAAATACTTAAATAAAATTAAATTTCCATATTGAATAAAACTTCAAGCTAAGCATGGCCATCCCTAAGCTTTCACTAACCCTACCCATTATTGATCGTCCCCTGAAAAATAGTCCCACAATGGGGTGAGTCAACAGACTCAATGTGTACACAACACTAAAATTCAATAGATCAGGCATGCATTTTCTTATCAAATACATATAACAGATAAAAATGATGATGCAACCCAAACCCAAACCTAATTGTCCATCCGCTACACACCCCCGTACCTGCCAGTCACACCGTGGGGACTACTAAGTCAACCCTCCTTCCGCTACACACCAAATTGCGGTCTTAAGTCACCACATTCATGGTCTTAGGTCACCACGTTCAGATTACTGTGGTCTTAGGTCACCACTTTCAGATTACTGTGGTCTTAGGTCACCACTTTTCAGATATCATGGTCTTAGGTCACCGTGTTTGTGGTCTTAAGTCACCACATTGTGGGCTAAGGTCCAAAACGTTTTCAAAGCAAGCCCAAATGAGTTTTTGAAAGTATCTTACGAAATAAGCAGGTTTTCTGGCATGGCACCTAAGTCTCCGACCCGCAGTCCACCAGGTAAGTACCCCTAACTATCTGTGTGATTATGTGAATTATGGAAGGGTAGAAAAGGCATGGAACGTAGAATAGCATGATAGGAACTTGAACCCTAGGACTAGTCTACTCAAACACAAATACATAAGACTTAATGCACTAAACAAACCTATGGCTAAGTCACTGAGTTAGGGTGTGGTAACCCCTGTGCGCATGTCTAAGATTGGATCCTAAGAGCACGGTATTTAAGCGATCCCTAGTGACTCACCTCCTCTTCATGAATCCTACCTGTGCGTAACTTCTGTTCACCCTAACCAAGAGGACTCGGTCATAGGCTAAACACATTAACTAAAACCCGAAAGGGAACTAACCGTGTTTTTATAAAAACCCTAGTTTTAAAACTCTTAAAATTACTTCTTTAATTTGTGAAAACTATCTTTACAAAATTCTCCGAAAAATTTCTGATATTACAAAAATACCCCTAGTGGTAAATTACAAAAGAATACCCTTGGTTTATGAAATTTCCAAAATACCCACAGTTCTTATCAAGATTTCATTACTTTATAAATGTTCAAAAACCATAATTTGCAAATTATCAAAAATACCTTGATTTTGGAAAATTACGAAATTGCCCCTAACTTACAAAATTACCAAAATAACCCTGATTTCTAAAATTTTTGCAACATCACTGTTTTGGAAAGAACAATTCTCAAAAAGAACCCTCAAAGTTTTGCAACCTTTGAAATATCCCTGATTTATTGGATTTTACAAAATTACCCCGGTTTGTGAAAAAAATTACCAAAATACCCCTGTAGGACAAAATTACAAAAATACCCCTGGGTAGTGGAAAAACAACAACAATGAAAACTACAACATTTCTCTGAATGAACAAAAGCTCATAATTGGTTGATGAATGTGAACGTGACTTTCTGAATAGTGAACTTGAGTCGAGAACTTTGTTTGATCGAAAGAACCACTTTTAAACATCTCTTTTCATAAAACTGCTATCATGATTGTTAATCGCTGAAACAAAAGTTTTGATGCATAAAAATCGTTAACCAGATTAAATCGCGACGTTAGAAAATGAGTTCTAGGGGACGTGGTCATCGTGGACGGGATAAGAGGAGTCTTGGACCTTCAGAATCGTCTAAGGGTCTTCAGAAAAGACCGAAGGTTGAGAATTCTACTCATGTTTTTAAGCCAACTACTAAAAATCCGGACCGTCCGTGTGCTCAGTGTGGAAGGTATCATGTTGGCGAGTGTTGGAACCGAGATCGGGAATGTTTTAGATGTAAGTCTAAGGCTCATTTGGTTAAGAATGGCCCTCAGGCAACGAAGGTTTGTGGTTTAAACCATAGAGGAAATGGTCATGGAACACCCGGTAGAGGTGCTGAAGGTTCAGATGTGAGAAAACCAAGGATATGATAGCGGTTAAGTTCCTTGTTTTTGGAGTACTATTTATTGTTTTAGTGATAGTTCATTCTTGTGTTACAAGTGAACTATTTGAAACTTTGGATGTGAACTTAGAGATTGTGCATAGGAAGTATGATAGTTTTATAAAATCAGAGTGCGCAACAATAGCGTAGTGGGGTGAGTTAGACCAATACGATTGTTCGTTAGTAAGTAATTTCGAGGACGAAATTATTTTTAAGGAGGGTAGAACTATAACATCCTAGACTAGGGGTTATGCGTTTGTGCATAATTCATGAGTTGGTAGGTTTTGGCAGTGTTTGGAAGTGTATTAAGGGTTTTTAGAACTTTAGGTAAAAATGGAAAAACTTTGGAAAATATTAGAAATATCAAGTTTCAAACGAGGAAAGTGAACATTTTTGGAAACCCGGAAAGGAATGGAAATGATGTGGAAATGAACATTTTTGGAAACCTGAAAATGTATGGAAATGTTAAGTTTAAAAATGGAAAGTGAACATTTTTGGAAACTAGGAAATGGATGGAAATGATTTGGAAATGATTCAAAATAGGAAAGTACACATTTCTGGAAACTTGGAAATGTAAGGAAATGTCAAGTTTACAGAGCCGAACTAAAATTTTTGGAAACTTAGAAATAACTTAGAAATGTCGAGTTTTAAAGTTTAAAAGAGGAAATTAAGGCAAGGTGGCCTTAAGAGAAAATGTATGTGCAATTGGACACACAAACAGGCTTGGAAAAGTGGCCTGGAGATGCCACTTAGGGCCTATGGAAATGGCGCCACATGCAAAGGTATTGGGCCTGAGTTTGAGTCACAAGGGAAGCAAATAAAAGAAGTTTTATTTTGCTTCCAGAAGCAAAGAGGTGGACAGCATTAAGGCTCTTAAATGAGGAGTTTTATCCTCTTTAAATTTCGGCTAAAATAGGGGATAAATGACAATTTATCTTAATTATTTTTCAAGGAGATAATAAGGGATTATTCTTTATTTTTTTTTAAATTAAAGAGATAAAGTTATCACATAAGGAAGAGTGGTGGCCAAGCAAAGGATTCTTTGCCTAGTAATTTCCGCTATAAAAGGAAAAGAGAGGCCATTCTGCATTATTTTCTTTTTCCTTGAAGACTCTGTCGAAATTCTCTAGCAAATTTCTCTATTCTTTTCTTTCTTCCCTCTGCCGAATTCTCTCTGTCATTGTGCTTCTGTCTCTTTTCAATTTTTTTTGAAGCCAAATCCCCATTGTAAATCTTCTTCCTCTTCTTTATCTCTCAAAAGCCGAAAGAAAGTAAGCCTTTTGAGACCATAGCCTAATTTTTTGTGGATTCAAGTGAAGGTGTAGTTGATTTTGATATTGAGCGTAAGATCAATTATTATTCGGTTTTCAATCCTTTCTCTTTTAGTCAAAATCTGAGATCTAATCGTTATCATTGTTCTTTGGCCGAAACTATGGAAAAGGCTTCGGGATTTAGGAGTTGTCGGCTATAAGGAAGGAGAAGTTCTTTTCCCGAAGGTACACCATAGGCCGCGTGTTCCCTAGTTATTCAGTGAGTTTCGGGATTTCTAAGATTAAGGTAAGACATATGTATATTCGGCCAAAGGCCATGTTTTATGTTTTAATGGTTAGACTAAATCTAACGCAAGGTTATAGGAATTTCGACATTCCTAGGAAAACAAGGATCAATTTTGGGATTTGTTGGTGTCCCAATCGGTAACAAGGTAAGTTTAAGAATACTAATCCTACTAGGATTTGGATTTATGGCCGAATGGCTTTTTATTAAAATAGTAAGTGAATAATCAAATGTAGGGATTAATGATCTAAGCGGTAGATCAGATTACGAGATCTCAAGGAATTTGCTAAGCGAATCAGGTGTGTACCCCACACTATCTTTTAATACGATGTATGGCTTAAACTTGTTATATGTTCTAATATGAAAATATAAGAATGTGGCTAATGTACCATGTTATGGTACAAAGTACTCAGGTACGTTTCCTACTCCTACTAGGATTACGAAATAAGTTATATTTAACATGTGAAAAGTGACATGAATGTGAATTTAAGTATGATATGCATAATATGAATAATGTGGGGCATTCGGGTTATATGAGAAAGGGGAAGTGAATGTGGTGACTTCGGTCTCACTATCTGAATGTGGTGACTTCTGTCACATTATCTGAATGCGGTGACTTCGGTCACATTATCTGAATGTGGTAACTTAGAGCACGTTATCTGAATGTGGTGTCTCATGACACAATTATCTGGTGGCTATGCCACAAATTTTATATGGGCGATGAGCACGTCGACTGCAGCGACTGCCTTCGATGGTGTGTAGCGGATGGAGGGTTGACTTAGTAGTCCCCACGGTGTGACTGGCAGGTACGGGGGTGTGTAGTGGATGGACAATTAAGTTTGGGCTTGGGAATGCATCATAACTTGTATTCATTGTTCTGAATGTGTAACTCTTGTATGCCTAATTCTATTATGATTTAGTGTTGTGTACACATTGAGTCGGTTGACTCACCCCGTTGTGGGAACATTTTTCAGGTGATGATCAGTAATGGGCCGGGTCGGCAGGAGCTTAAAGGTGGCCATGCACAGCAAGAAATTTTACGATTTGGACTTTTATTTTTACTTAAGTACTTTCAATTATTTGGATTTATTTGATGTAATAAGGCCATAGGGAACTATTTTCTTTTTACATTTATTTTATTTATTATGTTTACAAATTTTTATCAATTAAAGTTTAAGTAAAATTTCTTTTAAAATAAACCCTAAATGTTTTGTCACCTTAAATAAATGGATTTCAATGTAAGATAAATTGGTTTTCAACACAAGCCCAACCCAAACAATATTTTTTTAAATCGCACAAGTTTTTCCTAAATAACAAAAGAATTTTGAATCGGTTTACTTGAGGAACATACCAAATCCGGTCGAGGCTCGTGGGCCGGGTTTGGGGTGTTTCAGTTTGGTATCAACCCCTAATCTAGGATGTTACAATCATGCATTGGAAATTCACACTAAAATGACACTAAACACTACAAGCAATACAACCAGTAAATTTTAAGCTTTAAAACATTAGGTGTCTCCCCTATCTCAATAATTACCTGAAATTCGAATTCATCAAGAAATAACATCCTCACTAAAGATTCACTCAAAGCACTCAAAGTGTTTAAGGTTCAAATAATGTGCACTCAATAGTCAAACAAGAAATGTTTTTACCATAGGCTTGCTAGGAAATCAAATCTTCACTACTATAGAATGAGATGACACACCAATCAAGAGGCATTTACAAGGTCGTAACAAGGCTTAGGTTAAGGGTATGGAAAAAGTCAGAAAAGTTGGTTATAATCAAGGACTAAGTTGATAAGTTACCAAACTAGAAAAAAAAATCAATTTCTAAATTAAATGAATTCACATCAACAAGAAATTAATAAAGGGAATGAGCTTTTCAACAAAATATGAAACTAACAATTCAAGCTCAAACTAACAATTCAAGCTCAATCATTTTTTTTCTTTTGATTTCTTTTAGAACAAAATAAATTTAGCAATTCAAAAATTGAAATATAGATAGGCAACTAACCAAATCAAATATCGACAAAAAAGAAGTTAATAAAAGGGATAATTTACAAAATAAATATGGGTTACGGGTTAACATTAACAGGTTACAGAAAATAAATGTGTTAGGATCCACAGGGCTTACTATTAATACAATAGGTAAGCTGATTAAAGGTTAAACGGGTTAAATCTTAATTGTCTCTATCATCTCAGTATATGAAATCAATAATATGGTCTGGACATGTATAACCGAAGTAAGTTCTTGAATAAAAAATCCAATCAACATACTCATAACCAAAATAAAATGAGCACGAAAAAAATATATGCTCTATAGGCTCAAAAGCTCAAAAAAAAATTATGGTTTTGATGTCAAACTTGTAAATTTGAAATTTCAAAATACTTCTTCAATTTAAGGAGACAACCTAAAACAATAATTTTTGAAAATCAACTTTTCATGCTTGAATCTCTCGTGTATTAAAATATAAATCAACCAATGCACAAAAATCTACAAATAAATCCCAAAACGGAATCAATAAAAACTCTAAATTAAAAGAAATTACTTCAATGGTAGTTGTGAGAAAGTTACTTAAAAACAAACGATTCAATGATTTTATCGCAAGAGCACATAAACAATCTCCCCATACTTAAGTTGTACTCTTAAGATATAAACATAATAATCATAATATCATAAGGGAGGGAGAGAACTAAAACTGCCTTGAATATGGATGAATTTGTCGGAATAGGGAAAACTGGAATTATGGGCAATTCTAAATGAAGTACATTTTTTCAAGCAAACTAATAAGAAAATAGACAAAAAATAAATAAAGATAATGAGATAATAAAATTAAAAGAAAACAACTGATAAAACAAGAAAAGATAAAGTTCATAATAAAAATAAATAAAACAAGAAAAGTCTCAGAAATAAAATAAAAACAACTAACAATAAAAATAAAAGTACAACTAAAAATAAAAATAAATAAAACAGAAAACTAAATCAGGTCACTGAGCGGTGTCATGCGAGGTGTTGGGATCACAAGGTGCATTATCGGGAGGAGAGATACGTAAATGCTAGCAAATCCACTGCAGATACACCTCAATGTGATCTATCTGCTCTAATTTTCGCTGCTCGAAAAGGACAATCTGATCAAAGTATCGCAACTTAAAGTGGTCAAACCGCTTAGAAATATCGTCGTGTGGAGCAGAATGCGAAGCAGCAGGGTGACTCAGAGGAGGAGGACAACGAGCTACATCCTTATGCTGAGGAAGATAATTTTCCAAAAGCTCGTGCTCATCTTGAGGATCCGAATGCGATAAGGTGTATCGACAGAGACCCGCTCCGTGTAGGTGCTCAATCATCCTCATAATGGATAATCCTGACAAGATCATTTGTCCAACAAACGTTAATGAGGAAGTCTACTCTGAGGTATCAAGCAGTCCAAAATGTCTCACCAATCAAGTCACATATGGGCCCAAACAGATAGGACCCTTCCTACTTTGTTCGGGCTGGTGGCAACAAGAGAGGGATAGAAAATACGCAACATCTGTCCCTTTGACCGGTTAGTGTGTACGCTAAAATGGCATGACTATAGTGTAGTGCTGGAGGTAGACAAGTCACCTTGGATTGACTGGGGTTGTATCGTGCTTTTGTCACGGTGATCTTTGACCAATAGAGTGGAGTTGTGTATTGGATGTGTCGGGATAATGTCGAGAACTCTGGGGTACTCATAAACTCCTTGGAATAAAGTCCAAGGGAGGCTCCGAAACCCAAAATGGTCATATAATACGTTATACCCTGATTCTAAAAGAGACAGTGCGCTGCTCATCCCACCGTGACATAGCATGTTGTAGGAAAAATGTTGAACATAACTCCAATAAGAGTTCTAAATAAGTAAGCTCCACAATAGAGAAAAATTGATCCCATGGAGTTATGTCGATCACAGTTCAAACCTCTGTCAGCTAAGTTAATTACCTGTAGTGCCTCTCAGTCTATGCAATGATCCAAACCCAAAGGTCGCTCCTTTAAGTGTTGATATTAGTCCTCATGTGGACCCTGTAATAATTGGAGGCACGAATGTCTCGCGACTGGAGGAGTCAAAGACGAAGTCGCACTCAGTGTCTTTCGCTTTTTCAACGCGGGACAACGACCTTAGATTTACTTCTCGTGTTTGTTATTATGTACTTACAATATTGGATAACAATCTAATATCAAAGAAGCAGTAAAATCAGCACCACTAACAATTAATCAAGCAAATAAATAGATCGACATGCAAAATAAAACAAATCAGCACGCAATTCATCTTAAGACGATAGCCAGATCACACAAATTATCTATTCCTAATATAAAAATCAAAACTAATACTAAAGATTAAAAAATAGAAATAGATACATAAATAAAAACAACTAACTATCTAACTCTAACAACATGAGTGTTAAACTAAATAAATAAAATAATAACGCTAATGATAATAATAGGTATAATAATACAAAATAATAATAAACCAAATAATAAACATAATATAAATAATAAAAGTAAGGGAGGAGCCAAATGGTGTTATGGGGGCAGCGGCGGGAGTTCATAGAGGTGGAACCGGTGAGGGCTACAATGGTAGTGGAACGGTTGTCATGGGTAGATCAGACGGTGGTCAAGGAGAACGGGCAAAAACGGAGGCAGAGATGAGGGTTCTAGTCAACTACGTTAGGAGTGGTGGTGTAACATCCTGGAAAGGGCCTATGCATTTTTGGTTTAATTGTACGAAGTGACATGTTTATATACTAAGAATAAATTTTGAATATTTTTGGAAACCCGAAAATAAATGAAAATGATTTGGAAATGATCATTTTTGGAAACCTGAAAATGTATGGAAATGATCTGGAAATGAACATTTTTGGAAACCTGAAAATGTATGGACATGATTTAGAAATGATTCAAAAGAGGAAAGTGAACATTTTTGGAAACTTGGAAATGTAAGGAAATGATTCAAAAGAGGAAAGTGAACATTTCTGGAAACTTGGAAATGTAAGGAAATGTCAAGTTTACAGATCTGAATGAAAATTTTTGGAAACTTAGAAATGACTTAGAAATGTTGAGTTTTAAAGTTTAAAAGAGGAAATTAAGGCAAGGTGGCCTTAAAAGAAAAAGTTGGTGAAATTTGACACACAAACAGGCTTGGAAAAGTGGCACAAGATGTCACTTAGGGCCTATGGAAATGGCGCCACATGCAAGGTGTTGGGCTGAGTTCGAGTCACACAGGAAGCAAATAAAGGAAGTTTTATTTTTGCTTCCGTAAGCTTTGAGGTGGACTGGCACAAGCCTTCTAGAAAGGAGGAGTTTTATTTTCATAAATATTCGATTAATAAGGTGATAAATAAGGGATTTAATTTGGATTATTTTTGAAGAGATAATAAAGGATTATTCTCTAATTATTTTAAATTAAGGAGATAAAACTATTAAATAAAGAAGAGTGATGGCCAAGTAAGGGATTCTGAGTAGTAGTTTTGGCTATAAAAGGAAGAGAATAGGGCTATTCATCAATTTTTCTTCCTCCTCTTCTCTCTGCCGAATTTCTGAGTGCTCTCTTCTCTTTTTCTTTTGTCAAGCCGAATCTATAGTCCACCATTGTCAAAATTCTCAAGTTTTCTTTTCTTCCTATTTCTTCTTACCAATCCATTCAAAAGCCGAATCTTGGAAGGGCTTCAAGCATAGGTCTTCTTGATTTCCTCAAAGGTAAGAACAAGTTTGATTTCCATTCTTTTCTTTTAGATTAGCCAGAGAGATAATCTAACCCCATACATATTATGGTTGCCGAATATGGAAGGATCTTTCGGGATTATCGTGAGTAGTCGACTAAAAAGGAGGAGTATTCGGGATTTCTAAGATTAAGGTAAGACATGTGAATATTCGGCCAAAGGCCTTGATTTATGTTTCGATGATTAAGATTAAGTCTAACATAAGGTTTTAGGGATTTCGACATTCTTAGGGAAACAAGGAACAATTTCGGGATTTGTTGGTGTTCCAATCGGCAACAAGGTAAGAATACTAATCCTACTAGGATTTGGAATTTTGGCCGAATGGCTTTTTATTAAGGTAATAAGTGATAAATCAATGCATGGATTAAGGATCTAAGCATTAGATCAAGCTTTTCGGGATCTCAAGGAAATTTTAAGCGAATCAGGTGTGTACCCCACACTACTTCATAATACGTTTTATGGCATGTTTAATTAAAATATGTGATATTAAGAATGTGAATATGGCTAAGGTACCATAATGTGGTACAAAGTACTCAGGTACGTTTCCTACTTCTACTAGGAATATGAAAAATGTTATTTGTAACATGAGAATATGATAAGAATGTGAACTCTGGCTTGTAATTGCATAATATGTTATGGGCATATGGGTTTTATTTTGAAAGGGGGAAGTGAATGTGGTGATTTAAGACCACGAACACGGTGACCTAAGACCGTGATATCTAAAAAGTGGTGACCTAAGACCACGATGTCCCTGAAAGTGGTGACCTAAGACCACGATGTCTGAACGTGGTGACCTAAGACCACGAATGCGGTGACCTAAGACCGCAATTTGGTGTGTAGCGGAAGGAGGGTCGACTTAGTAGTCCCCACGGTGTGACTGGCAGGTACGGGGGTATGTAGCGGATGGACAATTAGGTTTGGGTTTGGGAATGCATCATAACTTGTATTCATTATTTTGAATGTGTAACTCTTGTATGCCTGATTCTATTATGACTTAGTGTCGTGTACACATTGAGTCTGTTTGACTCACCCCGTTGTGGGACTATTTTCAGGTGACGATCAGTAATGGACCGGGCTCGGCAGAAGCTTAGGGATGGCCATGCACAACAAGGAATTTAATTAATGTGGATTTTTATTTTTATCAAGTACTTAAACTTAAAGTTTGGGGAATTATTTGATGTAATAAGGCCATAAGGCCATAGTTGGTTTTCTTTAATTCTTTTACTCTTATTTATTATGTTTACAAATTATTATTTATGGATTCAAGTAAATTTATTTTGAAATAAACCCTAAATGTTTATCACCTTAAATAAATGGATTTCAATGTAAGATAAATTGGTTTTCAATAAAAGCCCAACCCAAACAATATTTTTTTAAAAATCGCGCAAATTTTCTCTAAGTAACAAAAGAACTTTGAAACCGGTTTACTTGAGGAACATACCAAATCTGGTCAAAGCTCGTGGGCCGGGTTTGGGGTGTTTCAGGTGGAGATGAATGGGGACGCGATTCAGGGGGCTGATTTAGGGTGGTGGGTGTATGAATGATAAGGACTAGTGACAATGGCGGTGAGCAATGGAAAAAGAGATGGGAGACCGGTAAGGACTAGTAACGATGGCGGTGGGTAATGGCGGTGAGCGACGATGGCTGTAGGTAAAACTAATGATGGTCAATGGAGATCTAGGGATGTTTGGTGGTCAGACAGTAATGTGGGATCAATGTTTGGAGAGGCACTTGACTGTCGGTAAGGTGGGTTGAAACACCCCAAACCCGGCCCACAAGCCCCGACCGGATCTGGCATGCTCCTTGAGTAAAACTCGTTTTGTCATCTTAGAAAAATAAGTTAATTTCGAAGAAAATTATAATTGAAGTGTGTTCTTGTTGGAAACCGTTTTGTGATTGATGTTCGTATCTCATTAAAAATGTTATTATTTTGATTTTAGAAAACTTTATAAATTAAAAGAAAACCAAATTGGAACTTATTATTAAGTTGGAAACCTTAGGTGTTAAAGTGTCAAAATAGATTAGGTTATTTATCGTGGTTAATTAGTCATTTAGTTGAAATTGTTCGTATCAAAATAAAAGTTTAAAACGTATAAAAACATAGCTAATGGCGGCCTTATTACAATAAAACTTAACCCGAAATAAATCCTAAATAATAAAAAGTAAAACGTAGTAAATTTTAATAAAAGAAATTCAAAATACTGAGTTGAGCATGGCCACCACCTAGTCCTCGCTGACCCGGTCCAAATCACTGAGTATCACCTGAAAAGATATCCCACAAAAGGGTAAGTCAATAGACTCAATGTGTGACAGTTCACTAAAAGCCCAATCGATCATAGCCTTAAAGATAATATTTTTGATAAAGCCCATATAAATGACATTTAGCCATAAGCCCATAACATAGCAAATCAAATAGTAACAGACTTAATCACATGTACAAATATAATGAAATGCATTCCCAAGCCCACCTAGATATCCATCCGCTACACACCACCCGTACCAGCCAATCACACCGTGGGGATTACTAAATCGACCCTCCATCCGCTACACACCCTCGAAGGCAGTCGCTGTAGTCAACTGCACATCGCCCTTATAAATTGTGGCATGGCCACCAGATAATTGTGACAAAGTCACCAGAAATCATAATATGTGACCGAGGTCACCGGATACATAATATTGTGACCGAAGTCACCGGATAATGTGGTAGAACCATCGGAACACTTCCCCTTTATCAATATCACCCATATGCCCATGCAACATACATATTATTCAGATATCATGCCATATACCCCAGAGTCATAACAGAATCATACTTATCTCATATCCATACTTATAACATCATTAACTGAGTTTATTAAGGGGTTTACGTACCTGATTGTATCGTACCACAGTATGGTACCCATAGCCATATTCATACAGATTTCTTATTAACACATGCTATCATTAATACTATCAATCTACCGGAAATTTAGTGAAGGCTACACACCTGATAACCATAAGTACGATACTATCGACTCTGACACTTTCACTAGCGGGGATAACAGCGAATTGCTTATCCCTTTCTGACACTAGCCCACACCCTGGTGGCCAATTACGAACAGCAGAAACTGAACGTTTCTTGAACTTAGGGGTAGGCACTACCCCTTTTCCCCTTCCACTGGTATTCGCATCCATTGAGGCACACTTAATCAGAAAACAGGGTCAACTAACATATGAGATCTTAAATGAATAGAAACTACAACTTAACACCCTTACCGAAATGGATCAAAATCCCGAAACTCCTCTTATACCACAGTCGATCTACCCCTAAAAAATAATAGTTAGATTCGGCCAACCTTAATAAACAATATGGCCTGTGGCCGAATATGGAGACCCCCTTACCTTGATTGTCTAAATCCTGAAATCGTCACTTGTTAAGGAATCCGTCGAAACTCCCTACATGGTATATGTTAGACTCGATTCTAACATTTGATGAAAAAAGTAGATGGCCTTTGGCCGAATACCACACTACTCTTACCTTGGATAATCAAATCCCGGATGATCTCCCTTATAGGCGGCTACAAACAAATCCCGAAAACCTTCTTCAAGATTTCGGCCAAAGAGCATATATAGGATTAGATTCCAAATTTCTGGCTAATCCAAAAGAAAAGAAAAGAAAATCGAATGACACTTGATCCTTACCCCTAATGCTAAAATCGGCTGCACCCTTGCTTGAAACCACAGAGAGATTCAGCTATATAGGCTAGATAGTGATTGATTTGTTTCGGCTTTGGGGTTTAATGAACAATCGGCTAGGGGTTACTTGTGTATTCGGCTTTTGATGGATTGTGAAAAGAAGAAGAGAAGAAAAGAGATATTCAGCCTTAACAAATGGGAAGAAAAGGGATGAAGTTCTAAGAGATTCGGCAATGGTGATGTTTTGAGTTGAAGAAATTTCGGCTAGAACAAATTAAAAGAAAATAAAAGAAAATAGAAGATGATAGTAAGGCTCACAACAAAAGAATGGAGAGGGAGAGGGTGAGGCTTAGAAGTTTCGGCAATGGTGGAATAGAATAGATGGGAGGTTCGGCCAAACCAAGATAAAGAGAAGAGAAAGATGATTAAAAGAGAAAGAGGTGCACGAGTGGTCACTTACTTGGTTTACGGTCTCAAAAGAAAAAGAATATAAAACTTTCGGGAAAAGAAATCGCACAAGAGAAATGCCTAAACTCCACTATGCACATTCGGCTTCTCCTCCCCCTTCTCATGACCAAAAATGCCACCAAAAGAATCCCTTGGCCGGCCAACTCTCCTTCGCCTATCAAATCCCACCTTATTCTCCTATTTTCCCTCTCTGCCTCTCATTCAAAGAGTTTGAATGAGTCCAACCTTCATCCACTCTCCTTAGCCGAATTTCAAATGAGTTTGACTAAGCCAAATGCTCATCCACTTAGTGTCCCAGTGCCGTCCACTACCTCTCCTCCTTGCTGCAAATAAAAACTCCCATTCGCTTCCCTTACTCCTTAAACCTGAGCCCTTCTCCACTGCTTGAGGCGTCACTTACCAAGGCCCTAAGTGGCGCCTCCTTGCCACTTTACCAAGGCAATCCTTGTGTCCAAATTCCCCTACAAATTTTCTTAAGGCCTCATTTGCCTAGCTCCCCTTTAAGACTTAAAATCTAATATTTTTCTAAGGCATTCTCCTACATTCTAAAGTTCCCAAAACCTCCTAAACAGATTTAAAACACACATAGGCATGCTACAGCATATATTTAAATTAAAATGCATAACCCCTAAATCTCGGATATTACATGGGTAGATTGGACTAGAAGGGTGCAACAGCGGCAAGGACTTTGTGGGTACGTTGGCTGGAACGACGACTAAGGGGAAAGGGAATAGCAGGAAAGGAATATATGAGGGTTTTGGTTTAAAAAGGGGGGCACGGTTGTGTGAAGGCCTGTGTTGGACCACATGGTCGGGTCTCCTAATCGTGTGTATGCTCATAGCCTATGTGATTATTTGAAATCTAAAAAAATTAAGCTTCAAGACTCACCGGCCGTGTCGTCAGGGCATGTGGATCATCTTAACCTGTGTAATCATTTGAAAAAGAATAAAAATGTGCCCAATATCTACACAGCTTAGGACACGCCCGTGTGTCTAGGTCGTGTGTTACACACGGTCGTGTGTAATGATCCTTCACTTCTCCCACACCCATGTGCAAGGGTGTGTGGGGTACACGGTCTAGCACACAGCCATGTATCTAGGCCGTGTAACTCTCTGTGGCTGTGTGTGTAACACCCTTAACCCGTGTTCGTCGCCGGACTTGGGTTATAAGGCATTACCGACCAAAGCACATCCTAGAACAGTCATAATTCAATTGTTTAAAAATTCCATTATTCAATCATATAAAAATACTTCTCATATAACATTCGAATAATCAAAGTATAAGATGGCTTATTACTTTACAAATTATATACACATACATTAAAACATGCAAACATATATTAATACATTTCATATAACTAATATGAAACAATATATCTATTTCATATGTCAAATATCAACTTACCATTTGTTAACTCAGCACATGCACATTTCAAAAATTATATAAGCCATATTACACAACTTAAATACCTCCCACATATGCAGGATTGATATTAGTCAATATGAGCAAACATGATTAGTACATTAATTTAGGTTAAAACATCCACACCGCAAAAGTTATGCATTTACATATACTACACATAAACAATTATCATTTAAAATTAAACATACCTCTTTCCTAGTCGTAAGACCAATTGCATATGACTACATTAATTTAAATCATTTTGAGCACAAATCCCAACTAAAAGTACACTCAATTCAGTTACCAATTTACCATACTTAAATTACAAACACATAACCCAAAACACCAACCAAATTTTAGCCACAAATCTTTACCATCATTAACCATTTACTATATACCAAAGTAACCAACAACTTAACCATTAATTCACATCCATTTGAATATTATACCAACCACCATTTTTGAACATTCATATTAAACCATACATGCTTAATTCGCATACTATGATCATATTTAAACATTACTTTCATAACCTCAACTAATCTATACCTAAAACCACATATAAATATAAACTATTTACGCATGTTATATACACATACTTACCACCACCACCGAACCTCAATAGCTATCCCATGAAATAACATATCATAAGCACATATATATATAATTTAATAAAGTATAGCCGAATATACCCATACATTCAACAACCTACTAATTATCTCACAAATAACCGAATCAATTACATGAACATATAACATATACATTACTTAATCAATTTATATGTCACTTGTCATAATTTATCAAGCATTAATCTTCTACCTTATAATCTAAGTCAAAATCATAACTCATTAATCACATATAAGAGTACAAATCACAGTGTGTAATCAAAAATAATAATCATGCATGTCATATAGCATTTTTACCAATATGAGCTTAAACCATGATCAGACATAATCGAACCCAAGCATAAAATAAAATCAAGCCATTTTCGCATGGCTTTATATATATACACCTTCAAACTCAAACACATTAAGACTAGCTTATACATATATATATACACTTTCAAAATCAACCAAAACAAAGATTAGCCTATACATGCCATAGATTCAAAGTTCAACTTATAAAGTACGAAAAAGAAAAACGATCGACAGTGTGACAGATTTTTCTGATGATCCTCGAGCTCGTAACTAGCTTCCAAAATCTATAAAACAATGAAAAAAACACACACACAGTAAGCTTGAATAGCTTAGTAAGTCATAAGCAAGTAATTCATTTTATATTCATGAACATTAAAATCAACTAGGTCGAATCAAGCAAACCTTAATCAAATTTACATTTATCATGCTTGCAAATTCATATACTAAAAAAATTACATTTATCATGCTTGTAAATTCATATACTAAAAAAATTACATTTATCATGCTTGCAAATTCATATAGTAATACATAAATATTAACATTATAGCATCACTTGGCCGAATTTGAGCATTCACACATACGTATAAGTCACTTTATATCATGCATAATTTATATTATCATTTCAAATACTAAGCTTACCTTATTTTCATTAACATTAAACTTAGCACGTACCTGAACCTTTTATCTCAATTTCACATTCAATCATAACTCAATAATGCCCGTTGAACCATTCAGAATTAAAAAAGATACTCGTATAGTCGAAAAGCTCGTACAATGCCAACGTCCCAGACGTGGTCTTACATGTAATCACACAACGATGCCACTGTCCCAAACAGGGTCTTACACGTAAATCACAAGTCGATGCCAATGTCCCAGACGTGTCTTACACGTAAACACATATCAAAAATCCTATGTCATGACATATATATCCTAACTATTCCTAAGGTTCGTACGGGGCTTTTAGACGTCGTAACTCGATCGATTCAGGCTTGTAAATACTTCTCCCATACTTATACAAATTCTGCTTGAACATATATATACAAGTAATAATTCAATCCGGCACAAATAAAATATATACAATCGAATTTCACGACACTTACTTACTTATGAACTTACCTCTAAGCAAAGATGAATTTAACCAGGGACAACTATTCAACAACTTTAGATTTCCTGGGTCCACCTCGATTTCCTCTTTTCTTGATCTAAATTAGTATAAATTAAACTTATTAAATCACATATTCAATCAATATTCATCCAAAAACACATAAATGGGCAAATTACCCTTTCGCCCCTAACATTTCACATTTTCTACAAATTAGTCCCTATTTCACAAAATTCAAAATATTCAAAATTTGACCACACTATAACTTGGCCGAATGATCACTAAACTCATATAAGTCCACACATTTTATTTATTTCACATTTTAGTCCCTCAATTTATTATTTTCACAATTTAGCCTAAATTACTCAAATTCATCAAAAATTCAAATACAAAACAAATTAATCTAACAACATATATTTATTTTCCATCATCAAACAACAAAAACCACAAACTATCATCGATGTCAATTCATGAATACATCATCAAATTCCAAAATTCAAGAATTGGCTAGCTAGTATTCGAAGCAGCGATCTCAAAAACGTAAAAATTATCAAAATCCGAACAAAACACATACCTGAATTAAGCTCCCAAAGGTGCTGAATGTTTAAAGCTTCCAAAGCTTTATTTTTCTTCTTAGATTCGGCCAAGAAAGATGAACACATGCATGGCCATTTATTTTTGTTTTATTTAATATATATTAATATACATTTTACAAGTTTAACCTTAATGATTTAATTAGAAAACTATTTAGTGGTTGTCTATTTTTGTCCATGCATAATTCTAATGATTAAATTACAACATAAGGACTCTATATAATAAAAGCCATAGCAAATAGATACCTTTACATTTAGCATGCTAATTTTGTATTTTACGCGATTAAGTCCTTTTAATTAAATCGAGCACACAAACGATAAAATTTTCACACAAAACTTTCACACAAATAAATTCACATGCTGTAGACACCAAAAATAATTTTAAAAAATTTTTCTGACTCGGATTTGTGGTTCTGAAACCACTATTCTGATTAAGGTCTAATTCGGACTGTTACAACTCTCTCCCATTTGGGATTTTCATCCCCGAAAATCTTACCGTCGAATAGGTTTGGGTAACGTTCTCTCATAGCATCTTCGGGCTCCCACGTAGCTTCTTCAATCCCGTGTCGATGCCATAAGATTTTTACTAAAGAAATTTTCTTATTTCTCAATTCTTTCATTTTGCGGTCTAAAATCCAGATTGGTTCTTCCTCGTATGTCATATTAGATCGAATCTTAATCTCAGACGGGGAAATTACATACGATGGGTCGGATCGATATCGTTGAAGCATCGAAACAGGAAAATACATTATGGATCTTTTCTAACTCAGGTGGAAACAACAATCTGTAAGCAACCGGCCCGATACGCTCAATAATCTCATACGATATAATGAATCTCGAACTCAATTTGCCTTTACAACCAAATCAGAGTATTTTCTTCCATGGTGAGACTTTCAAAAACACTTTGTCCCCAATTTGAAACTCAATATCTTTACGTTTCAAGTCTGCAAACAACATCTGACGATCTGACGCGACTTTCAAACTATCACAAATCATTTTCACTTTCCGTTCAGTCTCTTTGATCAAATCGACCCCGTGTCTCTTATTCTTACTGAGCTCAGTCCAATATAAAGGTGTTCGACATTTGCGACCGTACAAAGCCTCATAAGGTGCCATTTCGATACTCGATTGAAAGCTATTATTATATGCAAATTCAATTAGTGGCAAGTATGATTCACATGTACCTTCAAACTCAAGAATACGACATCTCAACATATCTCGAGTATCTGAATGATTCGTTCAGACTGACCATCTGACTGCAGATGGAAAGCAGTGGTGAAATGTAGTTTTGTACCTAATGCATCTTGTAGTTTCTTCTAAAATCGCGATGTGAATCTCGAATCTCTACCCAAACAATAGAAATAGGTACTCTGTACAACCTTACAATCTGAGAAATGTACAACTCAACAAGCTTATCAAGTGAATAATATGTGCGAACCGGAACAAAATGAGTCGATTTAGTCAACCTATCCACAATAACCCAGATTGCATCTTTCTTACTCTGTGACAAAGGCAAACTTGTACAAAATCCATTGTGACTCTGTCCCATTTCCACTCGGGTATCATAATCGGTTGAAGTAACCCAGATGGAACCTGATGCTCAGCTTTGACTTGCTGGCAGATTAAATATCTCGAAACAAAGTCAAAGATGTCCCGTTTCATACCATGCCACCAGTAAAGCTGTTTCATATCATTATACATTTTTGTACTACCCGGGTGAACAGATAACCGACTACTATGAGCTTCATTCAAAATCATTTGAATCAACTTTGAATTTCTCGGGACACACATTCAGTCTCTGAACATCAAACAACCTTCAGTATCAACTCGGAACTCTGAATCAGTATTTGCATCACATTGAGCCCGTTTTGCTATCAATTTGTTATCAACTTTTCGAGCCTCACAAATCTACTAAATAAATAGCGGTTTCACTTTCATCTCAGCTACTAGCCAACCTTCATCAGATAGGGCAAATTGAGTATTCATCGCACGTAGGGCAAACCACGATTTCCAACTCAAAGCATCAGCAACAACATTGGCTTTCCCCGGATGGTAGTCAATTACAAGTTTGTAATCTTTTAACAACTCTAACCATCTTCGCTATCGTAGATTCAGATCTTTTTGAGTCATCAAATATTTTAAGCTTTTGTGATCGGAATAAACGTGAAATTTATCACCGAACAGATAGTGATGCCAAATTTTCAACACAAACACAATAGCTGCCAATTCCAGATAGTCAGTTGGATAGTTCTTTTCGTGTTGCTTTAACTGTCTTGAGGCATAAGCTATAATTTTGCCTTCCTCCATCAAAACACAGCCTAAACCTTTCAAAGATGCATCACTATAGATAACAAATTCTCTACCCAATTCTGACTAAACTAGCACTGGAGCTTTGGTCAACAAAGCTTTCAACCGATCAAAACTTTTCTAGCACTTTTCTGACCATTCGAACTTAACATCTTTCTGAAGTAGTCGCGTCATCAGAGTTGCAATCATAGAGAGACCTTTTACGAACCGTCTATAGTAACCAGCTTGTCCCAGAAAACTTCAGACTTCAGATACATTTCTAGGAGGCTTTCAATCTAGTATAGCTGAAACCTTGTTCGGATCAACCCGAATACCCCATGCTGATACAACATGTCCTAGAAAACTGACTTCTCGTAACCAGAACTCACATTTACTGAACTTCGCATACAACTGCTTACGACGTAAAGTCTGTAACACTAATCTCAGATGTTCAGCATGCTCGGATTCATCACGGGAATAAATCAATATGTCATCTATGAACACAACCATAAATCGATCCAAATACTATCTGAAGATTCGATTCATTAAATCCATAAAAATAGCAGGTGCATTAGTAAGTCTGAAAGGCATAACCAGAAACTCATAGTGTTCGTACCTCGTTCGGAAAGTAGTTTTTGGCACATCGGAGTCTTTAACTCGCAACTGATAGTAACCTAATCTCAGATCTATCTTAGAAAACATAGTAGCCCCTTTCAACTGATTGAACAAATCGTCAATCCGTGGCAAAGGATATTTATTCTTTATAGTCACCTTATTGAGCTGTCAATAATCGATGCACATTCTCATAGTTCCATCTTTCTTTTTCACAAACAAAACCGGTGCACCCCAGGGAGAAAACCTCAGTCGTGCGCAGCCTCTATCAGTCAATTCTTGCGACTGAGTCTTTAACTCTTTTAATTCAGTCGGTGCCATTCTATACGGAGCTATCGATATCAGAGTCATCCCCGACACTAATTCAATACCAAACTCTACCTCTCGGATCGGTGGCAAACCCGGTAATTCTTTTGGGAACACATCCGGTTACTCACACACAATTGGTACTGATTCAATCTTCTTTTTGGTCACTTTAGAGTCGAGCACATAAGCAAAGTAAGCTTCACGACCCTTTCTGACATATTTCTGAGCTAACATCAAAGATATCACTATCGGTAAACCATTCAGATCATTAGACTCAATCTGAATAATCTCATCATTCTGACATTGCAATTCAATAGTCTTCCATTGGCAATTCACAATAGCATTGTGCAAGGTTAACCAATCCATACCCAGAATTATATCAAACTTGTCGAATGGCAACAACATCAAATCAGCTGGAAAACATGAATCTCGAATCATCAAGGAACAATTCTTGTACACTTTATCAACCAAAACACACCGGCCTAAGGGGCTTGATACTCTAATCACAAGCTCAGTAGACTCTACAGGCAAAGTCTTACTGGATACTAAAGTCTCACGTACATAAGAATGAGTCGAACCAGGATCAGTCAATGCAACAACACTAGTATCATAGAGAGTGAAAGTACCAGTAATCACATCTGGAGACGAAGCTTCTTCGCGAGCGTGAATAGCATAAGCTCTGGCAGGTGCGCGAGCCTCAGATCTAACAGCTGTGTCTTTGGTTCCTTTTTTAGTGCTACTCACATTACCCGTGTTTCTAGGTGGTCTACCTCGAGCTGACATGTTACTTGGTCTCGCATTCTGTATTGTGTTTTGTTCAACTAACTCAGGGCATTCACGGATGAAATCATCCATCGATTCACATTTAAAGCAGGCCTGGTCATTCAATTTACAACTGCAGGGATTTCATTTACCGCAATGTTTGCACTCAGGTTGATTTGGTCAGATGTTACCAACACTAGCTACTGAGGTAGCTCTCGAGCTCACAGGTGGTCTATCTCGATCTTGTCTAGAACAACCCGCAGTAGCCTTTGAACGGTGATCACTGTGAATCAAAGCTTTAAAAATTTATAAAAGAATGATCGAACCTAGAAACTAACTCTGACAATGATTAAAGGCAAGTGTACCTATCGAACAGTAGTATAGCTAAGGCAAGACCGGATTATCAAACCCAAAGGAACTAAAAGTACTAATACTAACTTTCTTTCTATTATCTAACCTAAATATTAAATGATTGGTTGTTTAATCTAAAACTAATTTATTACTAAGCTAAAGATACAAAGACAAAAAGGATGAATTGGGAAATAACTTCAGGAAAAACTCAACTGATTAAGACGATACCCTCAGGAAGAATCCACCTAGACTTTACTTGTTTTTTAACCCTGAACCATACAATTTATTCACTTAGTTTGATCCGTAAGACTCCCTAACGTATATTAAACCCTCTCTTGAGGCGAATAACGTCTAACCCTAGGTTAATTAGTGGAACTCTCATTCTCTTATAATAACCCCCTGAATAGCAGTAAATCGATCTATGGACTCCCATATTAGGTTTCACCCTAATCCGGCAAAATCTCGTCACCCTATCTCTAGGCTGCGATCAACTCCGCTTAATTATGCTAGATCTACTCTTAGGTAGGGTCTATTCCTCCTCCACCTAAGCACATCAAATTTGGATTAAGCTCACATAATTAAGAACAAACTAAGTATTTATCATATAATTCAGAAAATAATAACAGGATCCATCATAGGTTTCATCCCTTTCAGGTATCTGAAGGGTTTAGTTCATAACAAAATAAGAAAACATCTCAAGAGAAAAGGTAAAACAAAACATAAGAAATCCCTAAAACTCCCTGAAGGAATTGAAGGAGAGATCCGTCGTCTTGAGTAGAATTTCGGCTTCTTGTGATGGACCAACTGGCTATCTTCGAGTGATTCCCACAAATCAGACCTTTTCGGCTTGGCTCCTTGGCCTAGCTAACCGCCCCCTCAAAGGTGGTACTTAGGGGGTATATATAGGCTCTTGGAATGCGTTTCTTTCTCCCTAAGTATCCAAATTCGAGTGAAATTGCTTTTTCCAACGACAGGGACACGGCCATGGCACACGTCCGTGTAAATCGTAGCCAGGTCGTGCTCAGACTTCTTTAATGAGGCACGACCGTGTAAATCAGGGGTTAGGCCGTGTTCTAGATGATCGGTGAGGCACGACCGTGTGGGCTTAAGTCCAGGCAGTGTCAATTTCTTTCTTGGCCCAATTTACTCCATTTTGGGCCTATTTCTCATTCTTTTTTATCCTCGGGTGCTTTTCTGGGTATAAGACATGAAAAGAAAGGATTAAAAGCACCTTTTTACATAAATTGAGGGATAAATCATCCAAAAGCATACTAAATGTGGGATTAAAATATGTTATTTTTACGGTTTATCAAATACCCCCACACTTAAGCTTTTGCTTGTCCTCAATCAAAATTCTCAACTTACAATTAAAACGAACTTTCCATGATCCATAATTCCTACTGACAATGTCCTATCATAATTCATAGATAATTTATACATGGATAATTCAACTCAAAGTGTCCTAAATATTCAAAACAAGATAAGTCATACATTTGTAGCACAAAAACATAGGCACTTCCCTTTATCTAAATAATTACCTTTAATTCAAAACCAACAAGGATTGACATCCTCACAAAAGATTCGCTCAAATCACTCAAAAAGTGTTAAGGTTCAAAGTTAAAAGATCACTCATAAGTCGAACCTGAAAAGTTAATCCCATAGGCTTGCCTGAAAATCAAATCTCCACCACTGTAAAATGAGATGACAAATAGATCAAAAGGTCTTTAACAGGGTTGTAACGGGGCTAGGGTTAAAGGTGTGGATAAAGGCTGAACTAGAAGGTTAGAATTGAGATTGAATTGACAAGTACCTGTCTAGAAAAATAAACTGATCTAAAATAATTACATCAATTGAAAACTTATAATACTAATAATACGAGCTTTTTCTTTTGATAATTAGACTCTAACTGTATAACCTCACTCTTCCTAACACTAATACTGAATATACTTTGATTTTTTTTTTTAAGAACAAACTAAGTATTACATAATAAGGAATGAATTTATTGATTAAAATAATGATCATAGCTAGGCAACAGATTAAATCAAATCTCAATATGAAGGTAGTTAAATAAAATGGTGATAACAAAAACAAAGGGTTTTGGGTTAATATTAGTGGGATAGTCAATAAAAAAGGGTTGTTAGGATAAAGGGGTTCACTAAGGGTTAATTATGAAGGTAGGCTTTTTAGTGGAGTAAGTAGGATAAATCCTAAATGCCTTTATCATCTCTGTATAGCAAATCATAATTGTGGTCTTGACATGGATAATCAAGGCAAGTTCTAAAATAACATTTCATAGTTGACACACTCATAATCAATAAAGTGAGCATGGAAAAGAATATATGCTCTATAAGGCTCAAAATCTCACAAAAATTATGGGTGTTTTTGACATCAACCTTATAGATTTGAAATTTCAAGTAATATTCAAATTCAGGTTAACAACCTAAAAATTTTAATTTTTGAAAAATAGACTTATCACGCTTGATTCCCTACTATTCTTCAAATTTCATCATCAATGCACAATTATCAATGACTTACTCTAAAACATGTCAATAAAAACCATAAATCATCAGAAATTTCATCCTAATTAGTAATATGAGGAAATTACTTTAGAATAAGTATAAATTCAGGGTTTTGAGAATAATGAAAAAAGTTAGGCACTTTTATTCTAAGGGATTGAGAATCATTCAAAAAGTTAGGCATTTTCTCAAAATAACTATTCACCCCCCCACACTTAAGATGTACATTACCCTCAATGTACAAAGATAGATAATAGAATTTAAGGGATAAATCAAAAGAGAAGAGGAAAGAATACTCCTTGAATTTTGGATGGATTTCTTGAGTCGGAAGTGAAGGAGGATGGGGAGGTCGGTCTGGATGACGACCCTATGCTAGATGAAGAAATTAGGTAGCACATTGAGAAGTAGCCAGGATTTATTAAGACTAATTAGAATAAACTAAATACATAATTAAAGATAAGAAAGATAAATAAAGAGGAAACAAAAATGTAAACAAAATGAAAATTAAAGATAAATGGACCAAAGAGTCCTTATTGTTGGATGATCCGCGAGGTGGTGTGACCTCTAAGGCTGGGGAGGTGCTGGTAGTGGCGAAAGTGGCGTGATTCCCTAGCAGCCTTTCAAACACGATGGTGACAGGGGCGTGGAGTTTGGCAGCACGACGGTGGTGCGGGCGTAGGGTGGTTTGTAGTGTGTTTTTAGGGAAGAAAAGGGAGTTATTGAGGTTTTGAGAAGGTGGGGAATATGGGTGTGGCTGGATTTTGGCAGGAAGAATGTTAAAAATTGTTTTAGGGTAGGTATTAGGAAAGTGACGGTTCAATTTGGTTAAATAGGGGAGGGGACACGGGCTACTGCCATGCTCGTGCTCTGTTTTAAAGTGCCCGTGTTTTTCACGATTTTAAATTTTGGGCGGGTTCAAGTGACTTTGCCACAGATGTGTTGCAGATGACACATCCATGTTCTTTTTCACACGGTCGATTGGAATGGGCGTGTTTATCCCGTGCTCAACAAGTCAGTAACCTCGCACGGGTGGTCGGTACGGGTGTGGTCTTTTATCGCAGGCCGTATTGGAAAAACAAATTCTTCTTTGTCGTGCACGGCTATTGGCCCGCCCGTGGTTTGTCTCCTGGCTTCCACACAGCCACGGGCACGCCCGTGTGTAAGGCCGTGTGGTCTAAAATATGCACTTTATTAGATTAATTACTATGAAGTTAGATGCTAAACAGTTAAAAATATAATGTTAGGGAAGTTAGTGCTCGGGTTGCCTCCCAAGAAGCTCTTGTTTATAGTCTTAAGCTAGACTTTCCCTGTTTCCGATTTTAAAAGGAGGTTCATGGAGTAGTAGCTCCTCTCTCATATCTCCAAAATCTTCACCATTATAAATATTAATTCGGTGTCCATTTACCTTGAATGTGCCCTTAGTGGGGTGAGTTACCTCGATTGTGCCATATGGAAAAATTGTTTTGATCATGAATGGGCCTGACCATCTTGATTTCAACTTCATAGGGAATAGTTTAAGTCTTAAGTTGTATAGCAGGACCAGGTCCCCTACTTCGAATTGTTTCGACTTCTTTAGACGAGCATCGTGGCGTCGCTTTGTTGCCTCACTGTATAGTTTCGAGTTTTCTTAGGCCTCAGCTTTCCATTCGTCTAACTCATTCATCTGCATCATTCTTTTCTTTCCTGTAATTTTAAGATCAAAATTCAAAAACTTTATTGCCCAAAAAGCTTTGTGATCTAACTCGAATGGTAGATGAAATCTTTTCCCGTATACAAGTTCGTATGGGGATGTCCCTAGAAGTGTATTTAATGCTGTTCTATAGGCCCATAAGGCATCATCTACTTTTAATGTCCAATCTTTTCTATTTGATTCAACCGTCTTTTCTAGGATGCGCTTAGGTTCTCAGTTTGCTACTTCAACTTGCCCACTAGTTTGAGAGTGATATGGGGTAGCTGTTCTGTGGTATACTCCATATTTCTTTAGAACTTTTTCAAATTGAGTATTACAGAAATGAGTACCCCTATCACTAATGATAGCTCTCGGTGTTCCAAATCAAGAGAATAGTTTCTTGAGAAACATAACTACTACCCTAGCATTATTGGTAGGTAAAGCTTCTGCTTGTACCCATTTTGACATGTAATCAACTGCCACTAGGATGTATTTATTTCCAAATGAACTAGGAAATGGTCCCATAAAATCAATACCCCATACATTAAATATTTCACATGATAACATATAAGTTTGAGGCATTTCATCACGTTTAGAAATATTACCTGTTCTTTGGCATTTATCACACGAAGCAAAATACCTGTTGGCATCTTTGAACAAAGTGGGCCAATAAAAACCTGATTTGAGTATTTTATGTGCTGTCTTAATGCACTGTAATGTCCTCTTGAAGGTCCTGAATGAAAATGTTCCAAGATTTTACTTGCTTCTACCTTTGTAACTCATCTTCGAATTACCTGATCTGTACATATGCAGAAAAGAAAGGGATCTTCCCAAAAATAGTTCGTTACATCAGCAAAGAATCGCTTCTTTTGATGATGTATTAGTCTTTTTGGTAATATGTTAGCAGCTAAATAATTTGCAATATTTGCAAACCATGGTACCTCAGAATGTGTTATAAAGAAGAGTTGTTCTTCGGGGAATGAGTCGTTTATCTCATTTTTATCGAGCTCTCTGATATGTGGATTCTCGAGTCTGGAAAGGTGATCTGCCGCAAGATTCTCAGCTCCCTTCTTATCTTGTATTTCCAAATCAAATTCCTGTAAGAGTAAAATCCATCGTATGAGCTGAGGTTTTGCATCAGGTTTGGTTAAAAGATAACGAAGAGCTGAATGGTCAGTGTAAACGACAACTTTTGACAATATTAGATATTGCCTAAACTTGTTAAAAGCAAAAAACTACAGCTAGTAATTCTTTCTCAATGGTGGTGTAGTTTTCTTGTGCGGGTGTTAATTTTCTGCTAGCATAATAAATTGGCTAAAAATGCTTTTCTCTTCGTTGTCCCAAAACTGCACCTACTGCAAAATCACTTGCATCACACATTAGTTCAAAGGGTAAATTCCAATCAGGTGCAATTATAATCGGAGCATTTATTAGTTTATCCTTAAGAACATTAAATGCATCTAAACATTCCTAGTTGAAATTGAAAGGAACATCTTTTTCTAGTAATTTTGTTAAAGGCTTAGCTATTTTAGAAAAATCTTTAATAAATCTTCTATAGAACCCTACATGTCCTAAAAAGCTTCTAATAGCCTTAACTGAACTAGGGGGAGGTAATTTTTCTATGGTTTCAACCTTTGCTTTATCTACCTCAATCCCTTTACTAGAGATCTTATGTCCTAATACAATCCCTTCTCTAACCATAAAGTGACATTTTTTCCAATTCAAAACAAGGTTTGTTTCCTCACATCTCATTAGAACTCGTTTTAAATTTTTAAGGCAAAGATGGAAAGAATTACCGAATACCAAGAAATCATCTATAAATACCTCCATGATGTCTTCCACGAGTTCGTCAAAGATTGCCAACATGCAACGCTGAAAAGTAACAGGAGCATTACATAATCCAAAAGGCATTCTTTGATAAGCAAACGTACTTTATGGGCATGTAAATGTTGTCTTCTTTTGATCTTCAGGAGTTATGGGGATTTGGAAGTAGCCGGAGAGTCCGTCCAAGAAGCAGTAGTACATATGCCCGGATAGTCTTTCTAACATTTGATCTATGAAGGGTAGAGGGAAGTGATCTTTTCTGGTGGCATCGTTCAGCTTTCTATAGTCTATATAGACTCTCCAGCCTGTAACTGTTCTTGTAGGGATCAACTCATTCCTTTCGTTGTGTACCACAATCGTACCTCCGTTCTTTGGAACTACCTGCACAGGACTTACCCAAGTACTGTCAGAAATAGGATAAATTATTCCTGCATCTAGAAGTTTAATTACCTCAGCTTTGACCACTTCTTTCATGTTGGGGTTTAGTCGTCTCTGGGGTTGCACACACGGCTTGTATTATTCCTCCATTAAAATTTTGTGGGTGCAGAACGATGGGCTTATACCCTTGATGTCAGAAATTTTCCAAGCTATGGCTTTTTTATGTTCTCGTAGTACCTGTATTAACTCCTCTTTTTCCTTGGGTTCTAGTTCTAAAGAGATAATTACTGGTAGCGTAGAATTGTCCCCGAAGAATGCATATTCTAAGTGTTTTGGTAACTATTTCAATTCCAGATTGGGTGGCTCATCAATAGAGGATTTCTATTTTAATTCCTCATTGTTTTCAATGCTTTCTTCTTTCATTTGTCTAAATGGAGATGTATTTAAGTTCATCTCATCTCCTTCATCTTCTTCCCCCTCTTCTTGAGTCAGGCACAGTTCCATCATGTCGTCATGTATGATTTCTTGTAATGAATTTCGAATGATATGATCAGTAGTATCAACGGAATAATAGGAATCATATTATTCTTTAGAATATCACATGGCATCATAAATTTGAAAAATAATTTCCTCATCGCCTATCCTTAATGTGAGTTTATCGTCACCTACATCAATAACAGCCCTAGCCGTAGCTAAAAAAGGACGCCCTACAATTAAGGGAACATCAATGTCCTCATCCATGTCTAACACAACAAAATCAGCAGGGAAAATAAATTTATCAATTTTCACCAAGACATCTTCGATAACTCCTTTAGGATATTTAATAGATCTATCAGCTAACTGAATACTGATCATAGTGGGTTTTGGTTCCCCAAGATCTGTCCTGTACATCTGATTCAACAGGAAGAGTATCCCCATCTTCACATTTCAATTCAATATATTTATTTCCACAATTTACTATCACATCATGAGCAGTTAACCAATCCATACCAAGAATTTCATCGAATTCATCAAACAGCAATAACATGAGATTAGCTGAAAAGTAATGACCTCTAATCCTCAAAGGGCAATCTTTGCATACTTTTTCAACTAACACACATTTGCCTAGGGGATTTGACACTCTTATCACAAATTCTGTAGACTCTACAGGCATGTTCATACTAGATACTAATTTCATATAAACATATAAGTGGGTAGATCTCGGATCAATTAAAGTAACAACATAAGTATCATAGAGAGAAAATGTACCCATAATCACATCAGGGGAGGACGCCTCTTCACAAGCGCGAATGGTATAAGTTCTCGCAGGCATTCTACCTTTAAATCTTGCAGTCTGCTCTCTAGGTGTATTCTTACTACTCATTCCATTTCCTGGATTTCTCTATGACCTTCCTCTAGCAGTACTTCCCGATCTTGTACTCTGAGATTTCTCTTTTTCAACCAGCTCAAGGCAATCTCTAATAAAATGATCTAAGGATCTGCACTTGAAACAAGCTCTCTCATTTGCTCGGCACTCCCCAGGGTGACGTCTGTCATACTGTGGACATTTTGGTCTACTTGGTCGAGCATTACCAGCACTAGAAATCAAATGGTCTGAGCTTTAGACCCCGAGCACTATTTACCCTTACTTCTGTTTAAAAATCCAGCTGAAGTGGCTGATCGAGTAGTAAACACTCTTGATTTCTTGGATGAGGATTGAAATGATTTTACCCAACTCCTCGGCCTTGCAAGCTCTATCTAATAACACCACAAATTCCTTTAGTTCTAGGGCACCAACAAACAAGTGGATATCCTCATTTAACCCGTCTTGAAACCTTTTACACATAATGGCTTCAGTGGATACGCACTCCCGGGCGTATTTACTAAGCCTTACAAACTCACGTTCCTATTTGTTACCGTCATTCTGTCTTGTTTTAATTCAAGGAATTCCTTTCTTTTCTGGTCGATAAATCTTTGGCTAATATATTTCTTTCGGAACTCCTTTTGGAAAAATTCTCAGTTAACTTTCTCCCTTGGTACAATCGACACAAGAGTGTTCCACCACTGGTAGGCCGAATCTCTTAAGAGAGACACGACACATTTCGTGCACTCTTCGGGTGTGCAAGACAATTCATTAAATACCCTGATGGTATTTTCAAGCCAGAATTCTGCTCTTTCCGAATCATCATCTATATTAGCTCAAAATTCCACGGCTCCTTGCTTCCGAATTCTATCAATCAGGGGCTTCTCTCTTCTTACCACTTCTACAACTTGGGGAGCTACAGGGGAAGGCTGAGGTATAGGTGGGGTGGAGGGGGTTGCGCGTTCGGGTTCGTTTGAACAAACTTCGTATACCAGGCATTCATTATGTGGAGGAAGGCTTCCCTAGCCTCTTCTCCTCTTCTTTGACTACAATCATTGGTCTATTCTCATTTTTAGTTGGCACTGTCCCTTGGGTGGGGGCTGGGCGTTACTTTCTACATCATCCGTTATTGATCTGTCAGGATCCATTTACTATCTGAAAACATAATTTAAATTGTCAAGAGTTGTCACACTATCATAATGTAAATTGTCATACTCATACGTATGACATGTATAGCTAGACTCGTGCATACGCTATGTTAGTCTGGGAATCGACTAAACCGTCGCTCTGATACCACTAAATGTAACACCTCTTACTTAAATATGACCTGTGACAGGGTACGAGGCATTACCTAACTTAAACACATGCATACACACAATTCCGAATCATAAAAGTCCGTTCAAATTTGAAACTTTTCAAACTTCCTCTTAACATCCTTAATATAGGCCTACGAGGCCCAAAACACATCTTAGAAACGCTTCGAGATCAAATCGAGTTCTTTGGAAAACCTTGGAAAATGTTATTAAAAACTGGGGCACACGCCCGTGTGGAGGTGTGACACGCCCGTGTAACTTGATAACATGGCCATGTTGATAGATCGTGTGATTCACACGGCCTAAGCATATAAGGACACACCCGTGTGGATTTATTATCTCAAGTCGAACCTACAGAGGTTTTCACGCAGCCTGACACACGCCCGTGTCCATGGCTCATGTCCCTCACACGGCCATGACACGTTCGTGTCTTATCCTGTGTGTAAAAACTTTGACATTTTTGTTTCTGACGTCATCAACCTAATAAGGTCACACGGCCAAGGCACACGCTCGTGTCCTTAAACTGTATGGCAAATTAAATTCCTAAATTCAGGTGCAGACTTCGCACGGCCTGGGCATATGCCCATGTTCTATGACTGTGTCTTCCATACGATTGAGACACACGGTTGTGTCTCAGCCCGTGTGATTACTACTGGGCATTCTGTTTTGCCAACGTAGAATGCAGGGGGACACACGTCCAAACCACATGCCCATGGGGCAGACCATGTGTCACACACTGCTTAGACACAAGCCTGTGTGTCTGTTCGTGTGGACAAGAACAAAGCTATATACCAAGCCCTTTTCTGCCACCCCTACTTGCACCATCATAAGCCACAACAAGCAACCTATTTATTCATGTATACCTGTACCATTTACTCAACCATGCAACTTGCACTTCCATGATAAACATCATCATTTTTATATATTAATAATAAAAATTAGCCATCAATTATGGCTTTATACAAAATGAATTAAGTAACATTAATAACCAACATCTTGGCTAACCAATATGACATATAACAAAATAATCAAGTTCCTATACATGCCATACCCAAAATAATCAAATTTTACTATACCAAAAGAATAGCTTGATAGTGTGAACCAAGCTCTGACGTCCTACGATCCCCAAGCTAGCTTGGCGATACTACAAGAAATGGGAAAAGAAAGGGAGTAAGCATCAAGTTTAGTAAGTTTGCATGAAATACATAGCAACATAAAGGCCTATGATAACATCCATACATTACATTAAGTAATAACACAAATTCTCAAGCACATTGCCATAACTTACTCAGGCTTACTCTTACGAATCACAAATCACATATCAAACACATTTCTCGTAAGTTACTCACATGTACCTGATAAACCATAAAAGTAACATATTTTAATCCCACATTTAGCATGCTTTTGGATGATTTAAGCCTTGAATTATGTAATTTGGTGCTCGTAACCTTTGTTTTCATGTCTTATACCCAGAAAAGCACCCGAGGATGAAAAGAACATAAAACGGGCCCAAAATAGAGGAAATGGGCCATATCACGAAATCAACACGGCCGGCCCAAAGACCACACAGCCGTGTCTCATTAAAAGTTCGAACACGGCCTCGCCATGATTCACACGGCGTGTGCCATGGTCGTGTCCCTGTCGCTGGAAAGAGCAATTACATTCGAATTTGGATACTTGGAGGCAAAGAAACACATTCCAAAGCCTATTCAAACACCCTAGTAGGAATTCTACCTAAATTAGGATACTTAGGGGCCAAGTAAGGCATCTCAAAGTCTATAAAACACCCAATGGGGCAACTTGAAAGGGGAGTTCGGCAGAAGCCTTCTGCCAGGGCTTTTGTCGGGGTGTTCAGCTAGGCCAAAGAGCTAAACAAGAAGGTCAGAATTGTGGGAATCACTCGAAGTTAGCCAGTTGATCCATCCCAAGAAGCCGAAATTATACTCAAGACAGCAAAATTCTCCTTCAATTCCTTCAGGGAGTTTTAGGGATTTCTCATATTTTGTTTTATCTTTTCTCTTGAGATGTTTTCTTTATTCATTATGAAATAAATCCCTCAGATACCTGAAGGGGATGAAACCTAGATGAATCTTGTTATTTGATTTTTGAATTATATGATAAATACTTAGTTTGCTCTTAATTATGCATGCTTAATCCAAATCTGATATGCTTAGGTGTAGGAGGAATAGACCCTGCTTAAGAGTAGATCTAGCGTAATTAAGCAGAGTTGATCACACGCCTAGAGATAGGGCGATGAGATTTTGCCAGATTAGGGTGAAACCTAATATGGGAATCCATAGATCGATTTACTGCTATTCTAGGGGGTTATTATAAGAGAATGAGAGTTCCTGTAACACCCCAAACCCGGCCCATTCACTACGACCGAATTTGAAATGCCACTGCGGAACACGTTCGAAAATATTCTTACTTAAAAGTAAAAACCGTTAAAAATTATTTCCTTTAATAAAACATTTTCGTAATTTAAAACATTCTAGGAAAATAAAATTCAAATTATTATAAAAGTACCGGATTCAAAACTTTAATATGACTTTTGAGATATACATAGCTTTTAAAATTTTAACTTACAAATCTAACTTAAACATAACAAAATTCAAATACTTTAACTGGGCCTTATTACAATAAATAATTAAACCAAAGTACTTAATAAGAAACTGATTGAAATAATCAAAACATCTTCTGCATGGGCCACCTCGTATCCACTCCAACCCGGTCCGATCATCATATCACCTGCGATGTTTGATAAATAATTGGGTGAGTCATACAGACTCAATGTGTAATTAAACCACTGAATTCCACCCACATGTTAACCACATATTATCCCATATATCAGATACAAATTAACATACTCGCATATTATCACATTCTGGGCTTGGCCCATATTCATATCACATTCATATAATAGGGTAGTTAACCACATAATTTCCACATACTGGGCTTAGCCCATTTCCACACTGATCCACATTCATATACTGGGCTTGGCCCTTTTCACATTAATCCACATATCATTGGGCTTGGCCCATTTTCACATTAAATACTCATATCACATTAATCCACATATCATATTGGGCTTGGCCCATTTCCACATATGTTCACATACGAAATCATGCAATTATGAAGCCCAACCCAAACCGAGGGTCCATCCGCTACACACCCCTTATCCAAATTTACCACACACCAGGGGATTATCAAATCACCCTCTCCTTTTCACTCCAAAGGCAATCACTGCCGTCCACGTGCAATTAAGCACAATAATCCACAACGCGACCTCAGTCAGCGCCAATCCAGGATGTAGCCATAGCTAACACCAAAACCACGATGGGACACATAGTCACTCATCAACCACGATATGGCACATAACTCATATCAACCACGATGAGGCACAGAGCTACTCATCAAACCTCGCGAACTTAATCGCAAATAATCCACAACGTGACCTCAGTCAACGTCAATCCACGATATAGCTCAAGGCTAACATCAAACCACGTACTCGAAGTACACCCTGTCCTTCTTTCATAACCCACCCATGCACATGCAACATAAAATAATGCCATGATAATGCATGTACATGTTATTTAAATATTATCATATATTCATAACAATAGTCACATTCATCAGATTTGATACTTACCGGATTATTGACATACCCCTTGAGGGCATCCATATCACAATTTCCACTGCACTAGTTAGCACATTCATAACACACATATATCCCATACATATAAACATATAACCCGGAAAACGGTAGGCTAACTACACACCTGACTTTCTAGCGAAATTCTGAACTACTCGAATCTAGCACAATCTACAATCCCGATACTCTACTTACTTGTCAGTTAGCCCCTAAAAATCATAATACACAATCGGTCACACTTAAACTTATAAAATGGCCTATGGCAGAAACTATATACCACTTACCCTGCTTACCGAAAATCCCGAATCACCACTTAACTATGAAACTGTCGAAATCCCTTGAGTACTCCAAATCCTGAAACTCCTTTAATGCTTCCACTATCGTTGCTTGCGAAGACTAAAAGAGAATGGATCCCAGCTTTTAGAACTTGCGATAGAAGGAAAAGAATACAGCCTCCTTTGAGATTCGGCTATGGTTATTAATAAAAGAAAAATACCAATAGAAGAAAAGCACTTACAAGGTTCGGCTAAGCCCTTCAAATGTTGATGGAAAAGTCGGCCACAAGAGAAAGAAAGTGTATTCGGCTATGATGTTTCTTTTGGGTGCCAAGCAAAGAAAAGAGAAAGGAAGCTTATAGGATTCGGCTAATGCTAACAAATAGAGGAGAAGAAGAAACACAAATGGCCTTTTTGGCTTCTTAGAATTCGACACAATGAGGGAGTGAGTTGAGAGGAGAATTTCGGCTAAAGGAAAAATAATTGGAGAAAAGAATTCCAACAGGTGATCACTCCTATTTAACTACACAATTAAACACACCTATCTCCACTTATCAAATCCAAATCAATCTCTTATTTCCCTCTTCAATACTTATTCAAAATAAATTGAATAAGTCAACATTTATCTATCTCCTATTTAATCTCTAAGCTTATTCAAAAATAACTAAATTAAAACAATTATTATCTTCTCCTTAATCTTCTACCTATCTATCTAAATAAAATAAAATAAAACTTCAATTATCAAATCCCAATTTAATCTCTTATTTTATCTCTTTTACACATATTCAAAATAACTAAAATAAATCTTCAATTATCCTACCCATCTAAAATAAATAAATAAAAAAAACAATTATCTATTATCTACCAACTTAAAATAAAATAAAACCTTAATTATCTTCTTATCTCACATTAAAAATAAACAAATTAAATTCACATATATCCTACACTTAGCCGGAATTAAAAAGGATTAACCAAGCCTTTATCTTCATCCAAAGAAGTCCACATGCTGTCCACCACCTTTCCAGTCTGACGCAAAATAAAAATAAAACACTCATTGCCGCTCACCAGCCTCGAACCCAAGACCTGCAGGAGCAAGCTTACAAGTAACGCCCCAGGCCACTCTGCCAAGGCATTTTTTGTGACATAAACCCGTCACAATTTCTTTTAAAGCCTACCTAATCAAGCTCCCTCTTCTTGACGCAAAAAGCGAAAATAACAGCACTCCTTATGCTGTCAACAGGACTCAAACTTGAACTCTCTTGCACCTCCCTTTTGCCGCAAGCGTCCCAGCCACTTTGCTGCTAGTTCTTTTGTGTCATCAACTCCCCATATCTTCTTTTAAAACCTCCTTCTCCCTTAACGCCAACTTGCAAAAATAAAACACACTTCTGCCGCGCCCAAGACTCGAACTCCAGACCTGTTATGGCGTTATTTCCAGGCCTTAAGTAGCGCCTTGCAGCCACTTTACTAAGGCCTGCTTTATGCCAAGAACGCCCACAATTTTTCCTTAAGGCTTCCCTGGCCCAATTCCCCTTTTAACGCCAAAAATAAAACTCCCAAGTGCGATTCTGCACTCAAACCCTTCCTCCCAAGCCCCTTGCTCCTTAGCGCCCCAAGCCACTTTGCCAATTAATTTCTTATGTCCTAAACCCCACATAATTTCTTTTAAGGCCTCTTTGCCTAGTTTCCTCTTTTAAACCCAAAAATCCAATTATTTCCCAAAGCTTTCACCTTCATTCTAGAGTTCTAAAAACTCTTAAAACATCTCCAAATACCCTTAAAGCCCATTAGCACTTGAGTTTTGCTCCAAACGCATAACCCCTAATCTAGGATGTTACAGTTCCACTAATTAACCTAGGGTTAGACGTTATTCGCCTCGAGAGAGGGTTTAATATACGTTAGGGAGTCCTACGGATCAAGCTAAGTAAATAAATCATATGATTCAGGGTTAGATAACAAGTGAAGTCTAGGTGGATTCTTCCTGAGGGTATCGTCGTGATCAATTGAGTTTTTCTTCAAGTTATTTCCCAATTCGTTATTTTTGTCTTTGTCATTAGTTTAGTCGTCGTTAATTTAGATTAAAACTTCACTTTATTTTTAAGGCTAAATAATAAAAAGAAAGTTAGTATTAATACTTTTAGTTCCTTTGGGTTCGACAATCCGGTCTTGCCTAAGCTATAGTACTGTTCGATAGGTACACTTGCCTTTAATCGTTGTTAGAGTTAGTTTCCAGGTTCGATCATTTTTTATAAATTTTAAAGCTCTGATTTCAGCAATTATGTTTTTGGCGACGTTGCCAGGGATCGAAAATATTAAGAAAGCTTAATTTTTATTACTTTAGCCATTTTTTATTATTGCAATTTATTTTTTTATTATTAGTTTTATTTTTACTTTGCTAATTTTTCTTTTCTTTGACAGGTAATTTTAGTCTAGAGGAGTTGGCACTAAATAACTATCAGTGGCAAGTTATGAGGACAACGCCAACTAAAGCCACCAGTGTCTCCAACCTCGACGTGGTCACCAGGTTATCTATCTAGCTAGAGATGATGAATAAAAAGATTGGTGGTTTGTATAGTTTCTCGCAGGTACACTCAGTAATGCAATATGGCTCGAATCGAAGAGGAGTGGCGAATCTTGAGTACCTACCCTACGGATATGGAATGGAAAACGAGCAAGCTCACTATATGGGTAACTATTCTATACCACAAAATAATTTTTCTAATGACACTTATAATACAGGTTGGAGGTACCATCCTAATTTCTCGTGGGATGATCAAAATAGCTAAGGACCGGAACTTCTTCCAGATTTTCAACAACCACCTCACCAATAGGAAGAGGAGTTGAACCTTGAAGAAATGCTGACAAAATTCATGGCAGCCACAGAAACCCATCTCTAAAAAAAGGAGACAACGCTCGATAATCAACAAGCATCAATCAAAGGGATTGAGAGCCAAGTTGGGAACTAACTAAGTTAGTTAGACAACTTACTAAGATAGTTTATGAAATTCGATCAGAGATCTTAGAACAACCATAAGAAAGCTTGCCAAGCAACATTGAAACTAACCCAAAAGAGCAAATTCAAGCCGTAGCAGCTCATGACAGTGAAAGGTTATTGGAATCTGACCCAATGCAAGAACCTGTGGTAAGTAAAGGTAATGTTGAGGTGAGCCATGAATTACCAAAATTAGAAATTACAGAGTACCAATCTCATATACAATATTCCGAAGAAATAAAGAAGGACAACATAGAGGAACAGGTTGGTAAGTTTCTTAAACTTTTAGAGAAATTAAATATTAACTTACCGTTTCTCGAAGCTCTTTCACAAATACCCGATTATAGAAAACTTTTAAAAGAGCTGTTGACAAACAAACGGAAGCTAGATGAGGCATCGCATGTGGAGCTAAACGCAATGTGCTCAGCAATTCTACAAAATAAACTGTCATGGAAATTAAAAGATCCAGGGAGTTTTACAATTCCATGTTTAATTGGTAGTTTATCTATTGATAATGCTTTAGCTAATTTAGGGGCAAGCGTCAATGTTATGGCTTATAAAATGTTTAAACAACTAGGTCTAGGGAAACCCAGGAAAACTAGGATGAGCATTCAATTAACTGATAAAACTATTAGAATTCCTAGGGGTATAATAGAAAATGTTCTAATCAAAATTGATAAATTCGTATTCCCAGTAGACTTTGTCATTTTAGACATGGATGAGGACAATTCGATTCCTTTAATTTTAAGAAAACCTTTTCTAGCAATTGCCAAGACTAAAATTGATGTTGGTACAGGAGAACTCATTCTTTGTATAGGTGACAAATCATTCAGTCTACAAGCTCTTGACTCGGCCAGAACATCGACTGATGAAGGTGAGAAAGTAAATTCAGTTGATAACAAATTTATTTAACTTTCATCACAGGAAACACCACGAAGCCACAAACCTGAGCCAAATCATAGACCTCGTGCCAATAAAGAAGAATTATATGAGGAACGAAGCCTTAAGGTCAACAAACTAGAACAGTGGAAGACACACTTTAAACAGAATCTGAAACTGCACGAAGAAAAACCGAAGGAACCCCCAAACAAGCCGATAGGAACAACAAATCACTTCGAAATAGGGGATCAAGTATTGTTGAATAAGGAAGACCCTCAAGTCATCAAATCAGACCCCAAGGCAAACGAAGAAATCACTTTTGAGGTACTTAATGTCTTCCTATACGGCACAATCGAGGTAAGCAATCCTAAATCCATCACTTTTGAGGTAAACACTGCTCGACTTAAACTCTATATCTATAACCGAATTGATCGCATGAGAAAGTATTTTCACCTCTTCAAACCACCATGACCATACGAATGAGAGGTAAAGTCTAGCTTAAGACTATAAACGAGCGCTTCTCGGGAGGCAACCCGAGCACTAACCCCAGTTTAACATTTTTATTTTTTATTTTTATTTTTTTCCTTTTAGCACCTAACCATAAACTAACCAAAGTGCAGATTTTCATACCACACGGCCTTGCACACAGCCGTGGCCGTGGCCGTGTGGCCACCATAGGAAAGTACAAGGGAGGGGGCAACCACTAGATCCATAATTTTTATTTAACCCTCTTCTCCCTTTTTCTTTTCCAGTTGTTTTTCTTCTTTCATTTTCCATTATTTACTTTTATTTTTTTTATTTTTTTATTTTCTTCTTATTCTTTATGACATTTAGATTTAGCTTAGGACACAATAAAATTCGACCAGCTGCTTCGAGGATTCAATTTCAAACGCTTCAAGGCGCTACCCCATATTCACCTCCAACGTTTTTTCCAACTCCCCCAAGGATCTCATCCATAATTCAGGAAGTTTCACTTCTCTCCCTATCTTATGATTTTATGATTATTTTGATATTATCTATCTTTGTACATTGAGGGCAATGTACATCTTAAGTGTGGGGGGGTTAACTAAAGTATTATTTGAAAATCCCTGAACTATGCCTAGTTCTTAAGTAATTTTCTCATATTACTAATTAGGATGAAATTTCTAATGATTTATGATTTTATTGATGTGTTTTGGATTAAGTCATTGCTAATTGTGCATTGATGATTAAATTTGAAGGATACTAGAGAATCAAGCATGATAAGTCTATTTTTCAGAAATTAAAAATTTTTTTTAGGTTGTCTAACTGAATTTGAATATTACTTTGAACCGTATAGAGCATCTATTCTTTTTCATGCTCACTTTTTGATTATGAGTTTGTCAACTATGAACTGTTATTCTAGAACTTGCCTTGATTATACATGTTGAGACCACAGTTATGATTTGATATACTGAGATGATAAAGGCACCTAGGATTTAACCCACTTACTCCACTAAACAGCCTACCTCTATAAATTAACCCCTAGTGAACCCCATTGATCGTAACAACCCTTTGTATTGACTCACCCGCTAATTTTAACCCCAAACCCCTTTGTATTTGTTATCACCATTCCTTTTTAACTACCCTTTTTGTCGAGACTTGACTTTTAACAGTTTCCTAACTATGTTCTATATTTCAGTTGTAAAAGTTCTTTCTTATTATTATAGTTTGTTCTTAAAAAAAAAAACAATTAGTTCTATGTTAAAGGAGCTTATGCATGTAAATTTCAAAATCTTGAAGAAAAGCTCGTATTATTAAAATTTTCAATTGATGTAATTATTTAAGATTAGTTCATTTTTCTAGTTAGAAAATCTATCAGGTCAATCTCGATTCTAAACTTCTAATTCAACCTTTATCCATACCCTTAACCTAAGCCCCGTTACAACCCTGTTAAAGACCTTTTGATCTGTTTATCATCTCATTTTACAGTGGTGGAGATTTGATTTTCAGGCAAGCATATGGGATTAACTTTTCTGGTTCGACTTATGAGTGATCTTTTGAGTTTGAACCCTAAACACTTTTTGAGTGATTTGAGTGAATCTTTTGTGAGGATGTCAATCTTTGTAGGTTTTGAATTAAAGGTAATTATTCAGATAAAGGGAAACACCTATGTTTTTGTGATACATGCCTTATCTTGTTTGAATCTTTAGGACTCTTTGAGTTGAATTATCCATGTATAAATTATCTATGAATTATGATAAAGCATTGTTGATAGCAATTATGGATCATAGAAAGTTCGTTTTAATTGCAAGTTGAGAATTTTGCTTGAGGACAAGCAAAAGCTTAAGTGTGGGGGTATTTGATAAACCGTAAAAGTAACATATTTTAATCCCACATTTAGCATGCTTTTGGATGATTTAAGCCTTGAATTATGTAATTTGGTACTCGTAACCCTTTGTTTTCATGTCTTATACCCAGGAAAGCACCCGAGGATGAAAAGAACATAAAACGGGCCCAAAATAGAGTAAATGGGCCATATCACGAAATCGACACGACCTAGCCCAAAGACCACACGACCGTGTCTCATTAAAAGTCCGAACACGGCCTCACCACGATTCACACAGGCGTGTGCCATGGCCGTGTCCCTGTCTCTGGAAAGAGTAATTACATTCGAATTTGGATACTTGGAGGCAAAGAAACACATTCCAAAGCCTATTCAAAGACCCTAGTAGGAATTCTACCTAAATTAGGATACTAAGGGGCCAAGTAAGGCTTCTCAAAGTCTGTATAAACACCCAATGGGGCAACTTGAAAGGAGAGTTTGGCAGAAGCCTTCAGTCAGGGCTTTTGCCGGGGTGTTCAGCTAGGCCAAGGAGCCAAGTCGAAAAGGTTAGAATTGTGGGAATTGCTCGAAGTTATCCAGTTGATCCATCCCAAGAAGCCGGAATTATACTTAAGACAACGAAATTCTCCTTCAATTCCTTCAGGAAGTTTTAGGGATTTCTTATGTTTTGTTTTATCTTTTCTCTTGAGATGTTTTCTTTATTCATTATGAACTAAATCCCTCAGATACCTGAAGGGGATGAAACCTAGATGAATCTTGTTATTTGATTTTTGAATTATATGATAAATACTTAGTTTGCTCTTAATTATGTATGCTTACTCCAAATCTGATGTGCTTAGGTGGAGGGGGAATAGACCCTACTTAAGAGTAGATCTAGCGTAATTAAGCAGAGTTGATCGCACGCCTAGAGATAGGGTGACGAGATTTTGCCGGATTAGGGTGAAACCTAATATGGGAATCCATAGATCGATTTACTGCTATTCTAGGGGGTTATTATAAGAGAATGAGAGTTCCACTAATTAACCTAGGGTTAGACGTTATTCACCTCGAGAGAGGGTTTAATATACATTAGGGAGTCCTACGAATCAAGCTAAGTAAATAAATCATATGATTCAGAGTTAGATAACAAGTGAAGTCTAGGTGAATTCTTCCTGAGGGTATCGTTGTGATCAATTGAGTTTTTCTTCAAGTTATTTCCCAATTCGTTCTTTTTGTCTTTGTCCTTAGCTTAGTCGTCATTAATTTAGATTAAAACAACTTCACTTTATTTTTAAGGCTAAATAATAAAAAGAAAGTTAGTATATACTTTTAGTTCCTTTGGGTTCGACAATCCGGTCTTGCCTAAGCTATACTACTGTTCGATAGGTACACTTGCCTTTAATAGTTGTCAGAGTTAGTTTCCAGGTTCGATTATTCTTTTATAAATTTTAAAGCTCTGATTTCAGCGTTCAATACCTATATCACTTCATCACATAATTTTAGCACTAATTTCATCTTCCACATAAACTTAACTTCTTATCCCGTTGAACCACTTGGAATACTTGAGGATACACAAGAATCATTATACACGTAATACGATGCGAATGCCATATCCCCAATATGGTCTTACATGGGATCACATCTCGATGCTGATGCCATATCCCAAATATGGTCTTATACGGGATCTCATATCGATGTGGATGCCATCTCCCAGATGTGGTCTTATACGAGATTGTATATCGAGGCCATGTTCCAGACATGGTCTTACACGATTTCATATCGAAGCCAGGTCCCAAACATGGTCTTACACGAGATTTCTACTAAATGCCGATGCCATATCCCAGATATGGTCTTATATGGGATCTTCTTTCAATGCCGAGGCCATGTCCCAGACATAGTCTTATACGGGACCTTCTTAATCACATGTCTGACAATGGTATCGTTAGCATTCCTAAGGTTCATCCTGGACTTCGACTTAACAAAATTTCATCATACTTTCATTGAGACATCATTAACCAATCTCATAGAAATGATATACTGTAATATCCCGGGTTAGGGGCTATTTTGTTGTGCTATGTCTTGCATGTGTTCAGTGTGTTATGTTGCTGTTTGTGTAGTTTTCGGGGCTTAATTGTAGGCTAGGAGTGTGCACGAGTAGGTAGGAAAATTTTAGTTTAAGGCTTAGGTGAGAGGAGCCGAGGAAGTCAGGTTTAAAAGATTAATTTTGGTGTTTTATTGCACAAGTGAAGAGCTGGCAAAGTGGCAGAGCAAGGCGTCACTTGGAGCTGGTGTTGGCGTCAATTGCAGGAGGGGTGAGGTCCTGAGTTCAAGCTGCAGGATGCTCACTTTTTGTCCCATTTTAGACGGCATGAAGGAGGAGAGTTGTTGGCAGTTCAAACTCTGCCATGGACCAAGTCAAATTATTTAAAAGAAGGGTGGAGAGTGAAAGTAGGAGGGAGACTAGTTCAACCTGTTTGAATTGAGTGGTTGTGAGTAGTGGGAGGTGTTTTGGCCGAATCTTTTGGAGATTTTTGGGGGAGGAGTGGACGGCTTGGTGTGGGGTTTGGGTGTGCCGAAAATTCAAGGAGCATTTTGGGTGTTTTTCGGTCACTTTTTGTCAAAGCAAAGCTCTCTCATTTTTGTCAGTCTTAGCCGAAACTTCAAGGGAATTTCTCTCATTTCTTTTCTTTTGAAACCGAAAGTCAAAACCTCCTTAAGGTTACCGAAAATTGCCTTGTTTCTTTTAATCTTGGGTGTGTGGCCGAATGCTCATATCCTCTTTCTTCTCTTTTGTTCATTTTGTGTAAGCCGAACCTACTTCTCTTTTCTTCCTATACTTTCTTTTTCCTCTTAAAATCTCTTTGGCCGAAACTCCATGTTCCAAAATACTTTTCTCCATTCTTTTCTTTGAACCGAGAATACCATTCTCCTATTTGTTAAATCCTTGTTGTTTGGCCGAATATCAACCCCTTTCTTTCATTCTTTTCCTCGTGTTTTCTTTCTTTGTGTAAGGCCGAATCTTATTCTTTCTTTGTTAAGGTCTTAGCCGAATTTCCCTTCTCTTCTAGTGGTGTTCAACTTGGCCGAATTTTAGGTGTGGTGTTGTTTCGATTTTGGTTCTAATCGGATTTTAGAGGAAGGTAAGTGCCGAATACCTATTCTTCTTCTTTTCGTTTTCTCTGTTAGCATTCACAAGGTTCAGTGCCGATTTTGGTTTTTGTGGAAGGGTGTTAATCTTTTGTTAATCATCTCGGATAGGGTCTTTGGATTTTTGAAGCAGTCAGGTGGAGCCTACTTTCTTGGATTAAACGTTTGGTAAGTGATAGTGAGATGGTTGTTCATTATTTATTTATTTAGTTTTGATTAAGTCAGGGATGACAAAGGATTAACAGTTATTCTTTTCAAGGTGGTGGCCGATTGTCATAGGAGGAACCATTGTGGTTCGGGTTTGGTTGGAAACCAAGTCAAGAGTAAAGGTGAGGGTTTAATCATTAACCTATTCGGTTTATTAGCTTTGGCGAATGGTCTTGGTTACTAACCCCTGGTGTTGGCCGAATAGTATGAGTTCTAATACTTGGGTTGGTCGATTGTTTTAGGTGCTGGATAATCAAGGGGCTATAGATCGATTCTCTTAGTACTAAAAGACTGCGTTTTGCAGGTGTGTAAACTAACACACCTTATATCTAGTAATATATGATAAACCCGATTGATTAACAAATTAAGATGATTGATGGATGGATATGATACCCTTTTTGGGTATGATCATGGATTCGGGTAAGTTCGTGTAGTTCTATTGATTGATACATTTAATAGCATGTTTTACGATATGTATGCATTGAGATTACAATATTGGGCATGCTAGTATGAGTTACATGATTGTATATGGTACATGAGTTAGTATGACATGTATGGGTGATATGAGTGGAGGGGGATGATGATATCTGTGTCTTTGGGACACTGTGTCTTTGGGACACCGGAGGTTTGGCACCTCCAAAGGGTTTGGTACCACAGTGATATTTTGTGACTTTGGGTCACGGAGGTTTGGCACCTCAAATGTCTCGTCCCAGTGGCTTAGTACCACGGTGGGTTGGCCCCACAGTTGATTATACGGGATTGACGCCAGTGATTTGGTATCACACGATGGGTTGGCCCCATCATCGGATTTGTGACTGCGGTCACCAGTGGTTTGGTACCACATTGTGTCTTTGGGACACGGAGGTTTGGCACCTCATTGCGACTTGTCCCCGTGGTTTGACACCACCGTGGGTTGGCCCCACTTGAGAGATACGGGATTGTCACTAGTGATTTGGTATCACGAGATGGGTTGGCCCCATCATTGGATTATTCGTAACTTTGGGTCACCAGTGGTTTGGCACCACACTTATGGATATCGTGACTTTGGGTCACCAGTGGTTTGGCACCACCAAAGTGGTTTGGTACCACACGGGGTAGAAAAGCGTCTACGGATGGTTAGGATCGGGTTGCATTAATTGTATTGCTATTTATGATGTGTGTTAGCATATTGTTTTATCGGGAGCGGGATTTATGCACTGAGTCATTCGACTCACCCTCTCCTTTGACATTTCAGGTGACTCGTAGACGCGGACATGGAGCCGGGATGGACTCGGGGTGCACATGCCATGCTTTAATAAAAGTTTTGCTCAGACTATTCAATTTGGGTACTTTAGCTTATCTACTTTATTTGGGTTTTAATTTGGATTTGTAAAAGGCCTTTGATTTATGTTTTATGATGTTTATGTTTTAATTAGATTTTCATATGCCTTAACAAAATAATTTGGTATGAATTTTACTAAAATTTGGAAAGACAATGATTTCAAAATTATAACGCAATGTGTTCTAAACTATACCATCGGGTATCACACTATGTTTTGATATAAAGTAAACTCAAATGATTTCCAAATCAAACTCGATTTTCTATTAAGTTCAAAAAAGGCTTTAAGTAATACTAAGAAACTACTGAATTCCTAATAGAATGAACTCGTTTAACTACACATTTTGGTTAAGTTTTCAAAACTTCCGGGTTTCAAATACACCATTTGATTTCAAACAAGTCTACTCAAAATTTTCTTCAAATTCACTATGTTTTCACCCAGCTTTGAAATGAAAAATCTAACCTCTCAAAACGCTTTTCCCCGTAATACACTAGATTCGGACGTGGTGTCTTGTCCGGGTTTGGGGTGTTACAATTGTGGTATCAGAGCTAAGTTCAAAGGCTCGGCTGTGGGCCTGGTGCCCAAAATGTTTTAAAAGTTTGTTTTGATAGTCTTTGTTTTTAAAGTATGGTTTGAAAGGCATGGCACCGAGTCTCCGGCGCCAGTTCGCCCAGGTAAGTACCCCGTACTATTACTTGTGATTCGGTTGGATGTGATATGATTTGATGAATAGCAATAGTATTCTACTTTAGAGATTGAAACTGATAGGATTCTGTGAACTCGCGAGATCAAATCCTCTTTAATATTCATAAGACTTGCTTTAAAATAGTGGAATAAATACTGATGCATAAAATTCTTAATCAGATACGTAGAAAGATTAGTCATGAGCACTCGAGGCGGACGTGGTCGTAATACTCGTGGTAGAGGTAGGGGTAGGATGACGCTTTTACGAGCCCGTAGGATCTGGTCGTGGTTCGAGAAAATGAGATACTGGCCCCGCCACCAGGTGGAGGTGGTGAGTTCCAAGATCGATCGGATGACGCAGTTGTCGCAGCGATCTTTGCGAGTGTTGGAAAGGGTAGCCGGTATAGGTGGTGGCGCAGAGTTAGGAAATCGCGTGCTGAGCGACTCCGCAAAAGCGGGCCGAATTCTTTCGAGGTGTATCCGTGTTGCTCCTAGCATCGCTGAATATTGGCCGGAGGCAACCGAGCGGATCATGGATGATCCGGATTTAACGGAAAAGAGAAGTCAAGGGCATCGTCGACGCTTCTCCGGGATGAGTCATACCGGTGGTGGCTCACGGTTCGGGATAGTGTGGCAAGGAGGATTTGACATGGGATTATTTCGTGGTGCATATCAAAAGAAGTACATTGGAGCTAGTTATATTGACTCCCAAATGAAAAGGCATTTCGAGGCTTGTTCGGGGAGTAAATCATTCTTCGAGTACGAGGTGAGTTCTTGAAGTCGAGTAGGTATGCCGAGGGCATTGTGGCCACCGAGCATGAGAGGTGTGTTCGCTTTGAGGATGGTCTCATGAGACGAGTTGAGGTCGCTTGATTGCTCCTCGCCAGAGCGCGAGTTTGTTTGTCTTAGTTGAGAAGGCTAAGGTAGCCGAGGGTGTTAAGGAGTCGAGTGAGGCGAGAATGGACGAGAAATAGACATAAGAGAAGCTTTGGGTCTTCTGGATCGTCGGGTAATCCGCAGAAAAGGGCTAGACCGAGTGGGCCAAATCAGCCTGCTAGGTTTGTTGCTACTAGGCGAGGACCGCCGCAGATGTAACCGATGTGGGGAAATCTCATTGGGGTGGTTCTTTGGACCGGGAGAAAAGGCCGCTTTGAGTGTGGTTCTCTGAGCACCGTGTGAGGGACTCGTCCCGCGTAAGTTGGCGGGATTCGATCCGAGTCGGGGCCGTAATCAGTTCAGACTAATGGACCGCCACCGCAGAGGGGTCGTGGTAATGGCAGAGGCGGTAATGGTTTTGGTCGAGGCCGTGGAGCACCGGGCAGAGGTGCGGGTAGTTCTGAGGCACGACAGCCTGGGTTGGTGTATGCTGCGAGGCGCCGAGAGGAGAGCGACGCACCGGGCGTCATAATAATCGTGCGTTTTTGATCTTTGGTTCTCCTTATCTGCTTTGATTGATGTGGGTTCAACGCACTCTTATGTTGCCAGTAGTATAGTAGAGACCATGGACTTAGACTCTGAGATATCTTCTAGGCAGATGACTGTAATTAGCTCTCTAGGTCACTCTGTAGTAGTAGATAAACTGTTTAGAGATGTACCCCTAGAACTCCAAGGGGTAGTGTTCGCTGCTGATCTGATGGAACTGCCATTTGGGGAGTTCGATCTGATTCTTGGGATGGACTGGTTGGTCAAGTACCAGGCGAGGTTGGATTGCGTGGCCAAGCGCATGATTCTTAAGACGGTTGAGGGTAATGAAGTGGCTATGATAGGTAATAGGAGAGATTACTTATCAAACGTGGTATCTGCTCTGAAAGCGGAGAAGATGGTCAGGAAGGGCTGTGAAGCGTATGTGGTTCATGTGTATGCCTTAGAGGCTAAGGAATCTGCTGTGGAGAAGGTTCGAACTGTTAGGGAGTTTGCTGATGTGTTTCCTGAGGAGCTTCCAGGTTTGCCGCCAGATCGCGAGGTAGAGTTCGGGATAGATCTGTTACAGTGAATCGCGCGGGTATCTATTGCTCCGTATAGGATGGCGCCAAAGGAATTGGTGGAGCTTAAGGCTCAGATCCAGGAGTTATTGGATCGAGGTTTTATTAGGCCAAGTGTTTCGCCGTGGGGTGCGCCGGTACTCTTTGTTAAGAAGAAAGATGGGACGATGCGGATGTGTATAGACTACCGCCAGTTGAACAAGCTGACGATTAAAAACAAGTATTCGTTGCCACGGATAGACGACTTGTTCGATCACCGTGAAGGGTGCTCACGGTATTCTCGAAGATCGACTTGAGGTCCAGGTACCACCGCTTAAAGGTTAAGGAGGCGGATATCCATAAAACAAATAAGCTTCGGACTCGGTATGGGCACTACGAATTTACGTAATCTTGTTGGGTTGACTAACGCACCGCAGCGGCGTTTATGGATATGATGAATAGGGTGTTTCAAAGATGATCCGGATCGGTTAAATCGTGGTTTTCATAGACGACATCTTAGTGTACTCAAAGACAGAGGAAGAGCATGATGCGCACTTGAGGGTGGTGCTGCAAATTACGAGGAAAAGCGACTTTCACGCTAAGTTCGATAAGTCTGAGTTTCCGGCCGAGAGAGGTGACTTTCTTAGGTCATGTAGTGTCGGCTGAGGGGATTCGGGTAGATCCTCGTAAGATTGAGGCAGTTTTGGATTGGAAGCCGCCTAGGTCAGTGGCTGAGATTCGGAGTTTTCTGGGTTTGGCCGGATACTACCGAAGGTTTGTTGAGGGTTTCTCGTTAATAGCAGCGCCGATGACCAAGTTGCTGAGGAAAGAAGTTCCGCTTTGTTTGACCGAGAAACAAAGAGGGAAAGCTTCGATAAGTTAAAGAAGATTTTGACTGAGGCTCCAGTTTTAATTCAACCTGAGGCTGGTAAGGAATACACAGTCTATTGCGATGCATCACATACGGGCTTGGGTTGTGTGCTGATGCAAGAAGGTAAGGTTGTGGCTTACGCTTCTCGACAGCTAAGGCCACATGAGGTCAATTATCCGACGCATGATTTGGAGCTAGCGGCTATAGTCTTCGCCTTGAAGATCTGGAGGCACTACTTGTACAGAGAGAGATCGATAGTCTACACGGATCATAAGAGTCTGAAGTATCTCCTGACTCAAAAGGATTTGAATTTGAGGCAGCGTAGGTGGGTTGAGTTGCTGAAAGATTACGACTGTTCGATTGAGTATCATCCGGGCAAGGCTAACGTGGTGGCAGACGCGTTGAGCCGTAAGGTTGTTTCGGACTTAAGAGCTTTGTTTGCCCATTTGAGCTTGTATGACGACGGGAGTATTCTGGCAGAGTTGCAGGTTAAGCCTACTTGGGTTGAGCAGATCAGAGAGAAACAGTTAGAGGATGAGGTTCTGAGTGCGCGAAGGTTACAAGTGCAGAATGGTGGTTTGGAGGGTTACAGCTTGTCTAGTGATGAGGTTCTGTGTTTTCAAGGTAAAGCGTGTATGCCTAAGGATGTGGAGCTGAGGCAGAAGATTCTCCAGGACGCACATAGCAGTCCTTATGCTATGCATCCTGGAGGTAGCAAGATGTATAGGGATCTTAGAGAGCAGTTTTGGTGGCCTGGCTTGAAGAAAGAGGTGACAGAGTTTGTTGGGAAGTGTCTGACATGTCAGCAGGTCAAGGTTGAACATCAGTTGCCGTCGGGTTTGCTTCAGCCTGTGAAGATTCCTCAATGGAAGTGGGAAAGGATAACCATGGATTTTGTTCAGTGAGTTACCGCTTACGCCAAGCAAGAAGGATTCGATTTGGGTAGTGGTGGATCGTCGACTAAATCACCACTTTATTCCGGTGAGGTTGATTATTCACTTGCCGAAGTTGGCGGCAGTATGTGTGTCGAGAGATAGTGAGGTTGCATGGTGTGCCGCTTTGATCATCTCGGATCGGGATCCCGTTTTACGCCGAGGTTCCGAGAGCGTTGCATCGTGCTCGGCAGTGCGCGGTTGGATTTCAAAGACACTTTTCACCGCGCAAATCGACGGGCAATGTAGGGTTATTCGGATCTTAGAAGATATGCTTTGAGAGGTTGTGTTCGGATTTCGAGAGGTAGTTGGGAGGAGTTTCGCCATTAGCCGAGCTTTACTCCGCAACAACAGCTTACTGGCGAGCATCAAGATGGCACCGTATGAGGCGTTGTATGGTAGGAAGTGTCGCTCACCTCGTGTTGGGCGGAGTTGGGTGAACGCCGCTTGTTGGGACCCGAGTTGGTTCTTGTCGGCGACGAAGACAAGGTTAAGTTGATTCGAGCTCGATTGAAGGAAGCTTCGGATCGGCAGAAGTCTTATGCCGATCTTAAGCGGAGAGACATAGAGTTTGCTGTGGGGGATCAAGTTTTTCTGAAGGTCTCGCCGTGGAAGAAGGTGTTGAGGTTCGGGAGGAAAGGCAAGCTAAGTCCGAGGTTTATTGGGCGTATAAGGTAATCGAGACGAGTAGGACCGATGAGTGTATCGCCTTGAGTTGCCAGCAGAGCTTAGCCAGATTCACGACGTTTTTCACGTTTCGATGCTTCAGCGTTATCGTTCAGATCCGTCACATGTGGTAGCAGTGGAAGAGATCGAGGTAAATCCAGACTTGACTATGGAAGAAGAACCTGTGCAGATTCTTGATCGGGATGTGAAGGTTCTGCGTAAGAAGTCTGTGCCTTTGGTTAAGGTACTTTGGCGGAATCATGGTGTGGAGGAAGCCACGTGGGAACCCGAGGATATGATGAGACAGCAGTACCCGCAACTCTTCTAATCAGGTAATTTCGAGGCCGAAATTATTTTTAAGGGGGGTAGAACTGTAATATCTCGGGTTAGGGGCTATTTTGTTGTGCTATGTCTTGCATGTGTTCAGTGTGTTATGTTGCTGTTTGTGTAGTTTCGGGGCTTAATTGTAGGCTAGGAGTGTGCCTGAGTAGGTAGGAAAATTTTAGTTTAAGGCTTAGGTGAGAGGAGCTGAGGAAGCTGGGGTTTAAAAGATTAATTTTGGTGTTTTATTGCACAAGTGAAGAGCTGGCAAAGTGGCAGAGCAAGGCGTCACTTGGAGCTGGTGTTGGCGTCAATTGCAGGAGGGGTGAGGTCCTGAGTTCAAGCTGCAGGATGCTCACTTTTTGTCCCATTTTAGACGGCATGAAGGAGGAGAGTTGTTGGCAGTTCAAACTCTGCCATGGACCAAGTCAAATTATTTAAAAGAAGGGTGGAGAGTGAAAGTAGGAGGGAGACTAGTTCAACCTGTTTGAATTGAGTGGTTGTGAGTAGTGGGAGGTGTTTTGGCCGAATCTTTTGGAGATTTTTGAGGGAGGAGTGGACGGCTTGGTGTGGGGTTTGGGTGTGCCGAAAATTCAAGGAGCATTTTGGGTGTTTTTCGGTCACTTTTTGTCAAAGCAAAGCTCTCTCATTTTTGTCAGTCTTAGCCGAAACTTCAAGGGAATTTCTCTCATTTCTTTTCTTTTGAAACCGAAAGTCAAAACCTCCTTAAGGTTACCGAAAATTGCCTTGTTTCTTTTAATCTTGGGTGTGTGGCCGAATGCTCATCTCCTCTTTCTTCTCTTTTGTTCATTTTGTGTAAGCCGAACCTACTTCTCTTTTCTTCCTATACTTTCTTTTTCCTCTTAAAATCTCTTTGGCCGAAACTCCATGTTCCAAAATACTTTTTCTCCATTCTTTTCTTTGAACCGAGAATACCATTCTCCTATTTGTTAAATCCTTGTTGTTTGGCCGAATATCAACCCCTTTCTTTCATTCTTTTCCTCGTGTTTTCTTTCTTTGTGTAAGGCCGAATCTTATTCTTTCTTTGTTAAGGTCTTAGCCGAATTTCCCCTCTCTTCTAGTGGTGTTCAACTTGGCCGAATTTTAGGTGTGGTGTTGTTTCGATTTTGGTTCTAATCGGATTTTAGAGGAAGGTAAGTGCCGAATACCTATTCTTCTTCTTTTCGTTTTCTCTGTTAGCATTCACAAGGTTCAGTGCCGATTTTGGTTTTTGTGGAAGGGTGTTAATCTTTTGTTAATCATCTCGGATAGGGTCTTTGGATTTTTGAAGCAGTCAGGTGGAGCCTACTTTCTTGGATTAAACGTTTGGTAAGTGATGGTGAGATGGTTGTTCATTATTTATTTATTTAGTTTTGATTAAGTCAGGGATGACAAAGGATTAACAGTTATTCTTTTCAAGGTGGTGGCCGATTGTCATAGGAGGAACCATTGTGGTTCGGGTTTGGTTGGAAACCAAGTCAAGAGTAAAGGTGAGGGTTTAATCATTAACCTATTCGGTTTATTAGCTTTGGCCGAATGGTCTTGGTTACTAACCCCTGGTGTTGGCCGAATAGTATGAGTTCTAATACTTGGGTTGGTCGATTGTTTTAGGTGCTGGATAATCAAGGGGCTATAGATCGATTCTCTTAGTACTAAAAGACTGCGTTTTGCAGGTGTGTAAACTAACACACCTTATATCTAGTAATATATGATAAACCTGATTGATTAACAAATTAAGACAGATTGATGGATGGATATGATACCCTTTTTGGGTATGATCATGGATTCGGGTAAGTTCGTGTAGTTCTATTGATTGATACATTTAATAGCATGTTTTACGATATGTATGCATTGAGATTACAATATTGGGCATGCTAGTATGAGTTACATGATTGTATATGGTACATGAGTTAGTATGACATGTATGGGTGATATGAGTGGAGGGATGATGATATCTGTGTCTTTGGGACATCATGGTCTTTGGGACACCGGAGGTTTGGCACCTCCAAGTGGTTTTGGTACCACAGTGATATTTTGTGACTTTGGGTCACGAGGTTTGGCACCTCGTCTCCTCGTCCCAAGTGGCTTAGTACCACGGTGGGTTGGCCCCACAGCTGATTATACGGATTGACGCCGGTGATTTGGTATCACACGATGGGTTGGCCCCATCATCGGATTTGTGACTGCGGTCACCAGTGGTTTGGTACCACATTGTGTCTTTGGGACACCAGAGGTTTGGCACCTCATTGCGACTCGTCCCTATGGTTTGACACCACCAGTGGGTTGGCCCCACTTGAGAGATACGGGATTGTCGCTAGTGATTTGGTATCACGAGATGGGTTGGCCCCATCATTGGATTATTCGTGACTTTGGGTCACCAAAGTGGTTTGGCACCACACTTATGGATATCGTGACTTTGGGTCACCAAAGGTTTGGCACCACCAGCGGTGGTTTGGTACCACACGGGGTAGAAAAGCGATACTGGATGGTTAGGATCGGGTTGCATTAATTGTATTGCTATTTATGATGTGTGTTAGAATATTGTTTTATCGGGAGCGGATTTATGCATCGAGTCATTCGACTCACCCTCTCCTTTGACATTTCAGTGACTCGTGAGAGCGCCTTGACATGGAGCCGGATGGACTCGGGTGCACATGCCATGCTTTAATAAAAGTTTTGCTCGGACTATTCAATTTGGGTACTTTAGCTTATCTACTTTATTTGGGTTTTAATTTGGATTTGTAAAAGGCCTTTGATTTATGTTTTATGATGTTTATGTTTTAATTAGATTTTCATATGCCTTAACAAAATAATTTGGTATGAATTTTACTAAAATTTGGAAAGACAATGATTTCAAAATTATAACGCAATGTGTTCTAAACTATACCATCGGGTATCACACTATGTTTTGATATAAAGTAAACTCAAATGATTTCCAAATCAAACTCGATTTTCTATTAAGTTCAAAAAAGGCTTTAAGTAATACTAAGAAACTACTGAATTCCTAATAGAATGAACTCGTTTAACTACACATTTTGGTTAAGTTTTCAAAACTTCCGGGTTTCAAATACACCATTTGATTTCAAACAAGTCTACTCAAAATTTTCTTCAAATTCACTATGTTTTCACCCAGCTTTGAAACGAAAAATCTAACCTCTCAAAACGTTTTTCCCCGTAATACACCAGATTCGGACGTGGTGTCTTGTCCGGGTTTGGGGTGTTACATATATATTTCTCATGCTATCAAGCATTTAAAAACATAATAACATTATATAGCTTTATTACACACAAACTTACCTCGGTACCAAAATATGTATATTTGATCGATTTAGTCTACCACTTTGTTCTTTCCTCAATTTCTATTCGGACTTCGTGTTTCTTGATCTAAAATGAATTTTTCATTTATTTAATCGCCTCATAAATCATGAAATTTTAAAATTTCTACTTTGGTAAAATTACCGTTTTGCCCTTAGACTTTCACAAAATTATGATTTTGCCCCTAGGCTCATAAATCGATTCTAATCAAATTTTCTCCTTAAACAAGCCTAGCTGAACATTTATTACTCTTATAGCAACTTACAATACCAATTATTTCACACATTTACCACCTATTTACAACCTTTACAAAAAGGTCTTTTTAGGTGTTTTCATGGAAACCCTTTTCATAAAAGTTGTTTATTTAACAACTAGGGTTCATTTTCTTCCATAAAAATTCAGCAAACAAGACTAATGATCTCATGGAAAAGCTCAAGACTTACAACCATTTTACAAAATAGTCCCCTCATTAGCTAGCTTAAGCTACAAGGGTTCTAAAAACACAAAAATCATCAAAAATGATCATCAAGATGACTTACTTGCAAGGATGAGGAGTTGCTAAAAATTTTAAGCTTCCAAAACCCCTCTTTGGCTGATATTTTTTGGTGGAAGAAGATGAAGATGAAATGTGATATCATCTTTCTCTTTATTTTATTTTATCACATCAATTAGTCACTTAATTCACCTACCTTGACCAAATTCTTATTTTCTTGTCCCCTATGGCCGGCCAACCCTTTCCTAAGGGTCTAATTGCACATTAAAGACCTCCAATTTAATATTCTTTAGCTATTTGACACCTTTAGCTTGTAGAGGAAAAACTTTCACACTTTATACGATTTAGTCTTTTTTCAAAAATTAAGCTTGCAATCACGAAAATTAATTCACCAAAATTTTCATGCACTCGTATTATCATGTTATAACACATACAATAATATTAAAAAAAAAAAATTCTCTAACCTTGGTTTAGTGGTTTCGAAACCACTGTTCTGACTGGCCCCAAAATCGAGCTGTTACAAATAAAATATATACAGTCAAATTTAATGACACTTACTTACTTATGAACTTACCTTGGTAAAGACAGACGAACAGGGACAACTATTCAACAACTTTAGATTTCCCCGGATCCAATTTCGATTTCCTCTTTTCTTTATCTAAATTAGTATAAATTAAACTTATTAAATCAAATATTCAATCAATATTCATCCAGAAACACATAAATGGGCAAATTACAATTTTGCCTTGACATTTCACATTTTTCACAAATTAGTCCCTATTTTACAAAATAAAAAATATTCAAAATTTGACCACACTATTGCTTGGCCGAATGTTCACTAAACTCATATAAGTCCACACATTTTATTTATTTCACATTTTAGTCCCTCAATTTATTATTTTCACAATTTAGCCCAAATTACTCAAATTCATCAAAAATTCAAATACAAAACATATTAATCTAACAACATATATTTATTTTCCATCATCAAACAACAAAAACCACCAACTATCATAAATGGAAATTCATGAATACATCATCAACTTCAAAAATTCAAGCATGGGCTAGCTAGTATTCAAAGCAACGATCTAAAAAATGTAAAAATTATCAAAAACCGAGCAAAACACATACTCGAATTAAGCTCCCAAAGGTACCGAATGTTTAAAGCTTCCAAAGCTTTATTTTTCTTCTTAGATTTGGCCAAGAAAGATGAACACATGCATGGCCATTTATTTTTGTTTTATTTAATACATATTAATATACATTTTACAATTTTAACCTTAATGATTTAATTAGAAAACTATTTAATGGTTGTTTATTTTTGTCCATGCATAATGCTAATGATTAAATTACAACATAAGGACTCCATATAATAAAAGCCATAGCAAATAGATACCTTTACATATAGCATGCTAGTTTTGCATTTTACGTGATTAAGTCCTTTTAATTAAATCGAGCACACAAACGATAAAATTTTCACACAAAACTTTCACACACATAAATTAACATGCTATAGACACCAAAAATAATATTAATATATTTTTTGACTCGGATTTGTGGTTCCGAAACTACTATTCTGATTAAGGCCTAAACCAGACTGTTACAGTGTGGGTTGAAATAAAATTGAAAAAATTAGCTCCTAAATGCAAATAGCCTAGGACACGCATGTGTGTCTAGGCTGTGTGGATCACTGATAAACCGTAATTATAACATTTTTAATCCTACATTTAGCTTAGTTTTGGATGATTTATCCCTTTATTTATATAAAAAAAGGTGCTTTTAATCCTTTCTTTTCATGTCTTATACCCAGGAAAGCACCCGAGGACAAAAAGAACGAGAAACGGGCCTAAAACGGAGTAAATTGGGCCAAGGAAGAAATCGACACGGCCTGGACTTAAGCCCACACGACCGTGCGTCATTGATCATCTAGAACATAACCTTCTCCCGATTCACACGGCCGTGTCTCATTAAAGAAATCCGAGCACGGCCTAGCCATGATCCACACGGGCGTATGCCATGGCCGTGTCCGTGTCACTGGAAAGAGCAATTTCACTCGGATTTGGATACTTGGGGAAAAAGAAACATATTTCAAGAGCCTATATAAACCCCTTAAGTACCAGCTGAGAGGGGGCTTTCAGCTAGGCTAAGGAGCCGAGCCGAAAAGGTTAGAGTTGTGGGAAATCACTCGAAGATAGCCAGTTAATCCATCTCAAAGAGCTAGAATTCTTCTTAAGATGGCGGATTTCTCATTCAATTCCTTCAGGGAGTTTTAGGGATTTCTTATCTTTTGCTTTATCTTTTATCTTGAGATGTTTTTTTTTATTTGTTATGAACTAAACCCTTCAGATACCTGAAGGGCATGAAACCTATGAAGGATATTGTTATTATTTTCTAAATTATATGATAAATACTTAGTTTGTTCTTAATTATGTGAGCTTAATCTAAATTTGATGTGCTTAGGTGGAGGAGGAATAGATCCTGCCTAAGAGTAGATCTAGCATAATTAAGCGAAGTTGATTGCACGCCTAGAGATAGGGAGACGAGATTTTGTCGGATTAGGGTGAAACCTAATATGGGAGTCCATAGATCGATTTACTGCTATTCTAGGGGGTTATTATAAGAGAACGAGAGTTCCACTAATTAACCTAGGGTTAGACGTTATTCGCCTTGAGAGAGGGTTTAATATACGTTAGGGAGTCTTACGGATCAAACTAAGTAAATAAATCATATGGTTTAGGGTTTAATAACAAGTGAAGTCTAGGCGGATTCTTCTTGAGGGTATCGTCTTGATCAATTGAGTTTTTCCTAAAGTTATTTCCCAATTCATCCTTTTTGTCTTTGTGTCTTTAGCTTAGTAATCAATTAGTTTTAGATTAAACAACCAATTACTTAATTTTAGGCTAAATAATAAAAAGAAAGTTAGTATTAGTACTTTTAGTTCCTTTGGGTTCGACAATCCGATCTTGCCTTAGCTATACTACTGTTCGATAGGTACACTTGCCTTTAATCGTTGTCAGAGTTAGTTTCTAGATTCGATCATTCTTTTATAAATTTTAAAGCTCTGATTTCAGCGATCAATCACCCTAGACTATGTAACTTTTTTTTAACATACTAAGCATACTAAAAAATTAACAAAAACAATATATAAAAAATCAACATTTGGGTTGCCTTTAGAGAAGAGCTTATTTAGAGTCTAAGCTCGACTTTCTCTTTCACGCATACGATTAATTCAAAATTTGGAGCTGGAGCTCCTCCCTCTCGTTATTAATATCACCACGAAGATAAAATTTAAGTCGATTATTGCTTACCTTGAATGTGTCGTATTGAGGATGTGTTACTAATGGCCCCCGGATGTACTAATGTCCAAAGTGTGAATACAGCAGCAAAAGATATATATAAATGAGGCGATATCTGCAAGTATATAGTTCAGGTTGTAATATAGTTACAACAGAGTAGGTGAGTACTCCGAAGAACGTACCCAAAGGAGACTAGTACTAGATCAATTTCAACCTAAACACCAAAAGATCTAATTAGTACTTAATATAGGTTATATTATGAAAATATAAACAATAGGGAATTTTGGGGGGTTTTTATAAAAATAATAATAAGAAAAGTAAATAATATTGGGAATTTGAAAAGTAAAATTGATCAGATCTAATTATGGGTGATTAGCTCGCTTCGATAATCTTGACCAACTATCACTTCTAGCTCCTCGTTAATCAATTAGCTGATACCCTAGTAGGATCTTTCAATACGTCCACTAGAATAATGAGTCAGCAAAGACTACTTATCTTCTGACCTCAAAGTCCAAATCGGCTCGGGGTTAAAGTGTTCATGGATAGGCCATACCAATTTTAGGTTTTCATCCACAAATCAGATTTCCTGAGATAAAACAAAGAACAAACTTAAATAAATCTAAAACCTAAGAAAAGAGAGAAAAACTAAACTAGAACTAAAAAGAAAGATTCTAAACTAAGTAATTGGTGTCCATAACATGTGCCAAATGAGCCTATTTATAGACTTGATGTAGCTATTGTCCTTAACCCTAGATTAGCTGATGTTCCCAATCTTTAAATTGGATTGTATGGACCAAAATGCCCCCTGGATCATATTAATTCCCATTTAGAGTTGATGCCACGACACACCAGGACTTGTGTCCTGACATAAAAGTCAGTACACACTTTTTTAGGATGTCTTCAGGGGTATGTCGCGATACCCTTAGGCTGTTTTGCAGCATCGAAGGCAGTCTTAGAATTCCTCTATTCTTCTCTTTATGTTGCGACATTGAATCCTCTATGTTGTGACATAGCGACCAATACCAGTTTAGCATGCCTTCTAATGGTCTCATGTACACTCACAAAGTCCATTAGCTTACCCTTAGGCCTCATTCGACCCCTAAGGTTAATAAAAGACTCAAATTGAACATTTTATTGAATTTACTAAACTTTATTAAAACATGATTAAAACTTCACTAAAATGCATATTTTGAAGCTCCCAAATTATGAAAACTAGTTTAATCTACTATACCAATTTACAGCAGATTAGTTACCTCTATTATACCGTATGGAAAAATAATTTTTACTACAAATGGGTTTGACCATCTCGATTTTAGCTTTCCAGGAAACAATTTGAGACTTGAATTATATAAAAGCACTCAATCTCCAACTTTGAATTGTTTGGTTGCTTAAAATGAGCATCGTGGCGCCGCTTTATTGATTCTTTGTACAATCTCAAGATCTCATAAGCATTTACTCATTATTCATCTAACTCATTTGGTTGCAACATTCTCTTTTCACTTGCAAGTTTAGGATCATAATTCAAAAAAATTTATTGCCTAAAATGCTTTATGTTCAAGTTTTAGTGGTAAGTGACAACCCTTCCCATAAACAAGTCTGTAAGGAGACGTTCATATGGGTGTTTTATACGCAGTCCTATAAACCTATAAAGCATCATCTAATTTTAATGCTCTCCTTCCTATTTGTCTCTACAGTCTTTTCTAGGATGCGCTTCAATTCTCGATTTGACACTTCAACTTGACCATTAGTTTGAAAGTGATATGGGGTAGCTGTTCTATGATGTACACCCTACTTTTAAGGATCTCATCAAATTGGTCATTACTAAAATGTGTACCCCTATTGCTAATGATTGTTCCAGGTGTTCCAAATAGAGGAAAAAGTTTCTTAAGAAATTTAACCACCACCCTAGCATCATTAGTTGGTAGAGCTTGAGCTTCAACCCATTTCGACACATAATCTTCCGTTACCAATATGTATTATTACCATAATAACTAGGAAACATTCCTGTAAAATCAATACCCTAAATGTCAAAATTTTCAGAATAAAGCATGTAAGTTTGATTCAGTTTATCATGTTTCGAAATATTAGATGTCCTTTGGCATCTATCACAAGAAGAAACATGCCTATTAGTATTTTTAAATAGTGGGGGGGCTAATAAAAACTTGATTTGAGGACTTTATGTGTTGTTCTAATCCCACTGTAGTGTCCTCCCATCTGTCCCGAATGACAATGCTCCCAAATTTTATTGCCTTATGGTATCATTAAACCTTTTGGTAAAACGTTAGTAACCAAGTAATTCGCAATATCTACAAACAAAGGGGCCTTCAAAATTAGTTACCGCTAAGAGTCGTTCTTCAAGAAACGAGTCATTTATTGCATCTTCATTAAGTTTCTTAAGATGTGGATTCTTAAGCCTTGAGAGGTGGTCTGCTATAAGATTTTTAGCTCTTTCTTGTCTCTAATCTCCAAATCAAATTCCTATAGCAATAAAATTCACCTTATAAGTCAAGGTTTTGCATCCTATTTAGTAAGAAGGTAGCGAAGAGTAAAGTGGTCAATGTACACAATAACTTTAAACAATACTAAATAAGGTTTAAATTTGTCAAATGCAAAAACAACAGCTAGCAATTCTTTTTTTGTAGTAGTGTAATTCTCTTATGTGTCTGTTAAAGTCTTGCTAGAATAATAGATTGGCTGGAAGTGCTTATCTCTTTGCTGTTAGAGGATTGCACATACTGCAAAATAACTCGCATCACACATTAGTTCAAAGGGTAAATTCCAATCAGGTGCAACATAATTGGGATATTGATTAATTTTTCATTATGAACATTAAACGCCTCTAAACATTCTTAAATGAAATTAAATGACATATCTTTTTTCTAGAAAATTAGTTAAAGGCTTCGCTATTTTAGAAAAATCTTTAATAAATCACCTATAGAACCCAACATGTCCTAAGAAACTTTTGATAGCCTTAACTGAATTAGGGGGTGGTAGTTTTTCAATGGTTTCAGTTTTTTCTCTATCAGCCTCAATCCCTTTACTATAAATTTTGTGACCCAAAACAATCCCTTTTCTAATCATGAAGTGACATTTTTCCCAATTAAGAACAAGGTTCATTTCCTCACATCTCATTAAAACTCGTTTTAAAATTTTAAGGCAAATATGGAAAGAATTACCGAATACCGAGAAGTTGTCCATAAATACCTTCATAATGTCTTCTATGAGTTCATCAAAGATGGCTAACATGCAACGTTAAAAAGTAGCAGTGGCATTACATAATCTAAAAGGAATTCTTTGAAAATAAAATCTACCATATGGACATGTAAATGTCATTTTTTCTTGAGCCTTGAGAGCTATCCGGATTTGAAAGTAACCAGAAAGTAAATCTAAAAAGTAGTAGTACATTTGACAAGATAACCTCTCTAACATTTGATCCATGAATGATAGAGGAAAATGGTCTTTCCTTGTAGCATCTTTCATCTTTCTGTAGTCAATACAAACTCTCTATCTTTGGACTGTTGTTGTTGGAATCAACTTATTTTTCTCATTAGCCACAAAACTCATGCCTCCTTCTTAGGAACAACTTGCACAAGACTTACCCAAGTACTATCAGATATAGGATAAATAACTCCAGCATTTAGAAGTTTAATTACCTCATCCTTGACAACTCCCTTCATGTTAGGTTTTAACCTCATTTGAGCTTGCACACGTGGCTTATGCTCGTTTTCCATTAAGATCTTGAGGGTGAAAAAAGAAGGACTGATCCCTTTAATATCAAAAATTTTCCAGGCTATAGCTCTTTTGTGTTCCTTTAGCACTTGCAACAACTCATCCTTCTCATTTGACTTTAAGTCTGAAGAAATAATCACTACCAGTGTAAAATTATTTCCAAGGAATGGATACTCCAAATGATTCAGTAATTGCTTCAACTCTAATTTGGGAGGTTCTTTAATAGAGGGTTTCAACTTTAGCTCTTTACTTACCTCAATGGCCTTAAAATCTTTCTGTCTCAGTGGAGATTCATTAGCATCCAAATCAGTTTTCATTTCACTTATCACAAAATTATCTTCATCAACCTCTTAATAGTGAATAATATACAATTCCAATGTGTCCTTATGAACAGTTTCCTACAATTAATCTTGAATATCATGATCAATAGAACCAATAAAATAATAAGAATCATCTTGCTTACTAGAAAGTTACATGGCATTATATATTTGAAAAACGGTCTCATCATCACCTACCCTAAGCACAAGATTACCATTACCTACATCAATAATAGCTATTGCAACCTAAAATTGAAGGCACCCCAATATCCTCATCCATGTCATGTATAACAAAATCAACAAAGAATATGAATTTATCTACTTTGACAAGTACATCTTCAATAATGCCCCTAGGAGATTTGATGGATGTGCCAGCTAATTGAATACTCATCCTAATAGGTTTTAGTTCCCCAAGACCAAGTTTCTTGAACATTTTATAAGACATTAAATTAATACTAGCACCCAAATCAGCTAATGCTTTTTAAATGTTTAAACTACAAATAAAACAAAAGATAGTAAAACTTCTTGGATCTTTCAGATTAATGGGTAGTTTGTTTTGGAGAATGGTCGAGCACTCCTCGTTTAGTTCCTGAAACACCCCAAACCTGGCCCACGAGCTTTGACCAGATTTGGTATGTTCCTCAAGTAATCCGGTTCAAAGTTCTTTTGTTACTTTGGGAAAATAGTGTGTTTTGAAAGAAATATTGTTTTGGGTTGGGCTCGAGTAGAAAACAAATTTATTTTATAATGAAAACCCTTTTAAATTTTAGGTGATAAAACATATAGAATACATTTAAAGTAAATTACTTAATCTTTAACTTAATAAAAATTTCGTAACATAATAAATAAAAGCAGAAATAAAATAGTGCACTATGGCCTTATGGCCTTCTTACATCAAATAAATCCAAATAATTCGGAGTACTTAAAAATTAATAGTCCATAAAAATAAAAACTTCATGTTGAGCATGGCCACCACAAGTTCTGCCGTCCCGGTCCATTACTGTTTATCACCTGAAACATGGTCCCACAACGGGGTGAGTCAACAGACTTAATGTGTACACGACACTAAATCATAATAGAATCAGGCATAACAAATATTACACATTCATATCATAGCATAAAATTATGATGCATTCCCAAACCCAAACCTAATAAGCCATCCGCTACACTCCCTCGTACCAACCTGTACACCGTGGGGACTACTAAGTTTAAACCTCCTTCTGCTACACTCAATATCGCGGTCTTAGGTCACGGCATTTGTGGTCTTAGGTCACCACATTCAGATACCACGGTCTTAGGTCACCGTGTTCGTGGTCTTAGGTCACCACATTCACTTCCCCTTTCAATAACCCATATGCCCCATTTTGTAATATGCATTAATATGCCAAAGTTCACATTCTTATTCTCATGTTACAAATAACATATTTAATATTCCTAGTAGGAGTAGGAAACGTACCTGAGTACTTAGTACCATAACATGGTACCTTAGCCACTTTCTTATTCTTAATATCACATATTTTAATTAGACATAGCCATAAAACATATTATGAAATAGTGTAGGGTACACACCTGATTCGCTTAGCAAATTCCTTGAGATCTCGTAATCTGATCTACCGCTTAGATCCTTAATCCCTACATTTGATTACTTACTAATTTAATAAAAAGCCATTCGGCCATAAATCCATATCCTAGTAGGATTAATATACTAAAACTTACCTTGTTGCAGATTGACTTAAGAATCAAGTCCCGAAAACTTGTATTCTTCCCCTTTGAAATCGGCTAATCACTAGATCCCTTGAATCGGTTAGTTTTCGGCTTATAACACATAAAAATAGATCTAACTACTAAAATAGGCCTTGGCCGAATATTCATAGTCACTTACCTTAAGGATCTTAAATCCCGAAATTATCCCTTGGTTATAGCTTCTCTCGAAATCCCTAAAACCACATGTTAGATCAATTTCTAACCTTTAATCACAATCAATGGCCCTTGGTCGAATGTCAGATATGACTTACCTTGATGGTCAAATCTCGAAGATCTTTTCCTTTATAGTCGACTATGGCAAAAATCCCGAAAGAATCCTTCCAAATTTCGGCAAATAAGAATATTGATGGGATTAGTCCTAGATTTCGACAAATCTAAAAGAAAAGAATAGAAATCAAAACTTATTCTTACCCTTTCTTGAAGAAATCGACAAAGACCTATGCTTGAAGCCCTCAAAGATTCGGCTTTTGATGGATTGGAAAGAAAAGAAATTGGCTAATGGTGATATCTTGAATTTTCACTTTGGCTAACAAAAAAAGAAGAACAAATGCTCTAGGAAATCGGCGAGAGAGAAGGGTTGAGAGAAAGAATGATGAATGGCCCTCTTTTCCTTATATAGCCGAATTTACTAACTTAGAATCCCTTACTTGCCCATCACTCTTCTATTTTGATAGCTTTATCTCTTTAATTATCTCCTAAAATATAAGATAATTCAGCAACTATCTTTACTTAGCTGAAATTATTAAACTCAAAGTCCCTTACTTGGCCATCACTTCTCCCTTATTTTCCTAATTAAAGAATAATTCCTCATTTATCTCTTGAAAATAATCTAAAATAAATCCATTATTTATCCCTTATTTATCCATGATTTATCTCTTAAAAATAAAAGAATAAAGGCTCCTAAATTATAGCCTTGTTCCGTCCCTTGCTGCTACTCTCTGCTGCAAAATATAACTTTTTATTTTGCTTCCCCTGCAGCTCAAACCTTGGCCCAATACCCCAGTATGTGGCGCCATTTCCTGAAGCCCTAAGTGGCATCTTCAAGCCACTTTTCCAAGCCCGTTTGTGTGTCGTATTTCACATACATTTTCTCTTAAGGCCACCTCCCCTTAGTTCCCTCTTTTAGACTTTAAAACTCAACATATTCTAAGTCATTTCCTTACATTTCCAAGTTTTCCAAAAATGTTCGCTTTCCTCTTTTGAATCATTTCTAAATCATTTCCTTACATTTCTAAGTCATTTCATTACATTTCCAAGACAAGACATTTCCTTCCATTTCCAAGTCATTTCCTTACTTTTCTAAGATAAGACATTTCCTTCCATTTCCAAGTCATTTCCTTACATTTCCAAGACAAGACATTTCCTTACATTTCCAAGACAAGACATTTCCTTACATTTCCAAGTCATTTCCTTACATTTCCAAGACAAGACATTTCCTTACATTTCCAAGATTCTGAAAATGCACACATCACATCCGTAACACATAAGACATACTAATGCATAGGCTATAATCCGTGATGTTACGCTTCTACCCCTTAAAAATAATTTCGTCCTCGAAATTACTTACTAACGAATAATCGTACATCTTAACTCACCGCACTACGCTTATGCTGCGCACTCTGATCTTAATAGAACCATCATACTTCCTAGGCACAATCTCTAAGTTCACGTCCCCTAGAACACATTTCTAACGCCGCGATTTAATCTGATTAAAAAGTTTTATGCATCAGAATTTTGTTACACTTATTAACTGTGAACAATTTTAAAGATATTTAGAAGTAGTTCTTTTGATCACATAAAGGTTCAGTTCAAGTTCACTACTCTAATTCAGAGAATCACATTCATATTCATCAATAGAGACACCTTCATTCCTCAATAGAGGCTCATTCATTCATCAACATAGACATATTTATTCAGTGGTATCTACCACCCACATTCACTATTCGAACACTCTTTGCCTTATTCCTATCCCAGGGGTATTTTCGTAATTTTTCAAAATATAGTTCCTTGGTGATTTTGTCAATAAGGGTATTTTGGTAATTTTACGTTCTCGAGGTATTTTTGGAAATTTTGAAATTCGAGGGCATTTCGGTAATTTTGAAACTCAGTGGTATTTTGGTAATAAACCAGGGTAAATTTGTAAAGCTCAATAAATCAGGGGTATTGCAGATTTTACAAAACTTTAGGGTTACTTTTGAGAATTTGTTTTCCAAAATGGTGATGTTGCAAAAATTTTGGAAATTAGGGTCATTTTGGTAATTTGCAAGTTAGGGGCAATTTCGTATTTTTCCAAAATCAAGGTATTTTGATATTTTGCAAATTAAGGTTTATGAACATTTATAAAGTAAGGAAATTTTTATTAAACTATGGGTAGTTTGGACATTTTATAAACCAAGGGCATCTTTTGTAATTTCACAATCAGGGGTATTTAGGTAATTTTTATAAATCGAAAATTTTTCGAAAAATTTTGTAAAAATAGTTCTCACAAATTAAAAGGGTAATTTTAAGAGTTTTAAAACTAGGGTTTTTATAAAAACACGGCTAGTTCCCTTTCGGGTTTTAGTTATTGTGTTTAGCCTATGACCGAGTCCTCTTGGTTAGGGTGAACCGAAGCTACGCACTGCAGGATTCCAAACAAGAGGAGGTGAGTCACTCGGACCGCTTAAGTACCGTGCTCTTCCTGATCCAATCCTGAACATGCGCATGACAGGGTTACCACACCCTAACTCTCGCGACTTAGCCATAGGGGTTGTTTAGTTAGGCACTTAAGTCTTATGTAAGTGTTGGGGAAAACTAATCCTAGGGTTCAAGTACTTATCATGCTAATCTACGTTCCATTCCATTTCTACCCTTCTACACATCATACTATAAACCACACAAATGGATAGAAGTACTTACCTGGTGGACTGCGGGTCGGAGACTTAGGTGCCATGCTAGAAACCTACTTATTTCAAAAATATTTTCATAAAACTCATTTGGGCTCGCTTTGAAAACGTTTTGGGCCTTAAACCCCTAGGCCGAGGGTTTGAAACTGGGCTCTGAGACCAAACTGGAACACCCCAAACCCGGCCCACGAGCTTTGACCAGATTTAGTATGATCCTCAAGTAATCCAGTTCAAAGTTCTTTTGTTACTTTGGGAAAATAGTGTACACCGTGGGGACTACTAAGTCATCCGCTACACTCCCTCGTACCAACCTGTACACCGTGGGGACTACTAAGTCGACCCTCCTTCCGCTACACTCCATATCGCGGTCTTAGGTCACCGCATTTGTGGTCTTAGGTCACCACATTCAGATATCGCGGTCTTAGGTCACCGCATTCAGATTACTGTGGTCTTAGGTCACCACATTCAGATACCACGGTCTTAGGTCACGGCATTTGTGGTCTTAGGTCACCACATTCAGATACCACGGTCTTAGGTCACCGTGTTCGTGGTCTTAGGTCACCACATTCACTTCCCCTTTCAATAGCCCATATGCCCCATTTTGTAATATGCATTAATATGCCAAAGTTCACATTCTTATTCTCATGTTACAAATAACATATTTAATATTCCTAGTAGGAGTAGGAAACGTACCTGAGTACTTAGTACCATAACATGGTACCTTAGCCACTTTCTTATTCTTAATATCACAAATTTTAATTAGACATAGCCATAAAACATATTATGAAATAGTGTGGGGTACACACCTGATTCGCTTTGAGATCCCGTAATCTGATCTACCGCTTAGATCCTTAATCCCTACATTTGATTAATCACTTACTAATTTAATAAAAAGCCATTCGGCCATAAATCCAAATCCTAGTAGGATTATATACTAAAACTTACCTTGTTGCCGATTGACTTAAGAATCAAGTCCCGAAAACTTGTATTCTTCCCCTTTGAAATCGGCTAATCACTAGATCCCTTGAATCGGTTAGTTTTCGGCTTAAACTAACTACTAAAATAGGCCTTGGCCGAATATTCATAGTCACTTACCTTAAGGATCTTAAATCCCAAAATTATCCCTTGGTTATAGCTTCTGCCAAAATCCCTAAAACCACATGTTAGATCAACTTCTAACCTTTAATCACAATCAATGGCCCTTGGTCAAATGTCAGATATGACTTACCTTGATGGTCAAATCTCGAAGATCTTTTCCTTTATAGTCGACTATGGCAAAAATCCCGAAAGAATCCTTCCAAATTTCGGCAAATAAGAATATTGATGGGATTAGTCCTAGATTTTGACAAATCTAAAAGAAAAGAATAGAAATCAAAACTTGTTCTTACCCTTTCTTGAAGAAATCGATAGCACCTATGCTTGAAGCCCCTCAAAGATTCGGCTTTTGATGGATTGGAAAGAAAAGAAATTGGCTAATGGTGATATCTTGAATTTTCAGCTTTGGCTAACAAAAAGAAGAAGAACAAATGCTCTAGGAAATTCAGCAGAGAGAAGGGTTGAGAGAAAGAATGATGAATGGCCCTCTTTTCCTTATATAGCCGAATTTACTAACTTAGAATCCCTTACTTGGCCATCACTCTTCTACTTTGATAGCTTTATCTCTTTAATTATCTCCTAAAATAAAGAGATAATTCAAAGAATCAAAACATTCCACACCCGCCCACGAGCCCGACCTGATCTCGTATGTTCCTCAAGTAAATCGATTCAAATTCTTTCAAGCACTTTGTGAAAAACTTGTGTGATTTTAAAAAAATTGTTTGGTTGGGCTTGTGTTAAAAATGATTTGATTTTTATATTAGAAAACCTCTTTTTTTATTTTAAGTAATAAATATATCGAGTATATTTTAAAATAAAATACTTAGTCTTTAACTTAATCAAAATTTGTAACACAATAAAACAACAAGTAGAAATAAAATCGTTCATCATGGCCTTATGGCCTTATTACATCAATAATTTCCAAACTTAAAACTTAAAGAACTTTATAAAAATAAAGGTCCAATTCGGTAAATATTTTCTTTGCTACGCATGGCCACCTTTAGCTCCTGCCGACCCGGTCCATTACTGCTCATCACCTGAAAAATGGTCCCTCAAAGGGGTGAGTCAACAGACTCAATGTGTACACCAACTAACAAACAATATTTCAGGCATACATATTCATATCAGAACATATACATATCAAAATGATGCAACCCAAACCCAAGCCTAATTATCCATCCGCTACACACCACCCGTACGCCAATCACACCGTGGGGACTACTAAGTCAACCTCCTTCCGCTACACACCATCAAGGCAAGCGATCATTGCGATCGACGTGCTCATCGCCCATATACGTTGTGTCATTAGACACTATATTCAAATAATGTAACCGATGTTACCAATTTCGAGATAATGTAACCGGTTACCATATTCAAATAATGTGACCGTAGTCACCATATTTCGCTAGTGAGACCAAGTCAACACCTTCGTTGGTGAGACCAAGTCAACACCTACTCTTCCCTTTCACAAATATCCCATATGCCCCAAATATTTATACATATCTTATTTCTCATTCATATTACATATTCAAAATATATATATATAACATATTCAGAATCCTATCGGATGTAGGAAACGTGCTGGTACTTTTACCACATTTGTGGCACTTAGCCACATTCTTATTCGCATGCACATTTATATATATATAAATAATTGCCGTAATATATTGAGAGTTAGTGTGGTACACACACCATTCACTAAGGTTTCCAATCCAAATCCCAAAAGCTTGATCTAATGCCTTAGATCTTAATTCTCTACATTCAATCATTTAATACTTAGTAAAGAGCCATTCGGCTATAAATCCAAATCCTAGTAGGATTAGTATACTTAAAACTTACCTTGAAACTCTCAAATCCCAAAATCCTTGTATCCTCCTGTTTAATCCCTATAACTACATGTTAGATCAATTTCTAACATTTATTCACAACAAATAACCCTTAGCCGAATGTTAAATATGACTTACCTTAGATTCTTAAATCCAGAAATTCACCGAATAACTAGGGAACACGCGCCTATGGTGTACCTTTCTGGAAAGAACTTCTCTTTCCTTGTAGTCGACACTTAGTAAATCCCAAAAGATCTCTTCAAGGTTTCGGCAACCATGAACATTAATGGAATTAGCCCTAGATTTCGATAAGTCTAAAGTATAAAAGAATGGAAACCAAACTTGGATCTTACCCTTATTTGAAGAAAACGATTGCACCTTCACTTCAACCTTCGGCTATGGCCTTGATCTTAGCAAGCTTTCGGCTTTTGGAATATTGAGAGGAGAAGAATGAAGAAGAAAAGAATAGGGGTTGCAGAGAAAATTTGGCAAAGGTTATCAAGGAAGAGTAAATAATGCTGAATGGCCTCTCTTTTCCTTTTATAGCCAAATTTACTAGGCTAGAGTCCCTTACTTGGCCACCACTCTTCCATTTTGATAACTTTATCCTTTAATTATCATAAATAAAAGAGTTTAATCCAACATTTATCTCTTCAAAATAATCCAATTTAAAAATCCTTTATTTATCACCTTTTTAATCGAATATTTATGAAAATAAAACACCTCCTTTCTAGAAGCATGTGCCGTCCACCTCAGTCTTCTGGAAGCAAAAATAAAACCTCCTTATTTGCTTCCCAAGTGACTCAACCCAGTGCCCATTCCTCTTGCATATGGCGCCATTTCCATAGGCCCTAAGTGACATCTTCAGGCCACTTTTCCAAGCCTGTTTGTGTCTCAAATTTCACTAACTTTTTCTTTTAAGGCCATCTTGCCTTAATTTCCTATTTTAAACTTTAAAACTTGACATTTCTAAGTCATTTCTAAGTTTCCTAAAATTTTCGATCGGCTCAGAAACTTGCCATTTTCTTACATTTCCAAGTTTCGAAATGTTCACTTTCCATTTTTGAATCATTTCCTTACATTTCCTAGTTTCCATAAATGTTCACTTTCCTCTTTATTCCTTTACATTTTCGTGACATTTCCTGCATTTCCAAGACAAGACATTTCTTTACATTTCCTTGCATTTCCTTACATTTCCATACATTTCTCGCATTTCCTTACATTTCCTTACATTTCCATACATTTCCATACATTTCTTACATTTCCTTACATTTTCTTACATTTCCTACATTGCCTTACATTTCCATACATTTCCACACATTTCCACACATTTCCATACACTTCCATACATTTCCATATATTTCCATACATTTCCTTATTTCTAGAATTCACATAACACATTCATAATTCATAAAACATGCCATTTTACCACATGGTTCCTTGTGTCATGCTTCACACTGGAGTTTCTTTTAAAGCCTCATTTACCTAGCTCCCTTTTTACTTAAAACCAATAATTTTCCAAAGCTTTCTTCTTCCATCCTAAAATTCTAAAAACCCTTAATACACTTCCAACACTGCCAAAACCTACTAACTCATGAATTATGCACAAACGCATAACCCCCAATCTAGGATGTTACAGCAACTATCCTTACTTAGCCGAAATTATTAAACTCAAAGTCCCTTACTTGGCCATCACTTCTCCCTTATTTTCCTAATTAAAGAATAATTCCTCATTTATCTCTTGAAAATAATCTAAAATAAATCCATTATTTATCCCTTATTTATCCACGATTTATCTCTTAAAAATAAAAGAATAAAGGCTCCTAAATTATAGCCTTGTGCCGTCCCTTGCTGCTACTCTCTGCTGCAAAGTAAAACTTTTTATTTTGCTTCCCCTGCAGCTCGAACCTTGACCCAATACCCCAGTATGTGGCGCCATTTCCTGGGGCCCTAAGTGGCATCTTCAAGCTACTTTTCCAAGTCCGTTTGTGTGTCATATTTCACATACATTTTCTCTTAAGGCCACCTCGCCTTAGTTCCCTCTTTTAGACTTTAAAACTCAACATTTTCTAAGTCATTTCCTTACATTTCCAAGTTTTCCAAAAATGTTCGCTTTCCTCTTTTGAATCATTTCTAAATCATTTCCTTACATTTCCAAGTCATTTCCTTACATTTCCAAGACAAGACATTTCCTTCCATTTCCAAGTCATTTCCTTACATTTCTAAGATAAGACATTTCCTTCCATTTCCAAGTCATTTCCTTACATTTCCAAGACAAGACATTTCCTTACATTTCCAAGACAAGATATTTCCTTACATTTCCAAGTCATTTCCTTACATTTCCAAGACAAGACATTTCCTTACATTTCCAAGATTTTGAAAATGCACACATCACATCCGTAACACATAAGACATACTAATGGATAGGCTATAATCCAGGATGTTACAGTTCCACAGTGGATAACTCTTCTAACTTCCTTTTATTTGTTAATAGCTCTTTTCAAAAATTTTCATATTTGGGCATCTGTAAAAGATCTTCAACAAAAGGTAAGGTAATATACATTTGTTTGAAAAGTTGAAGCAATTTACCAAATTGTTCATCCATGTTGTCCAATCTAATTTTCAAGTCCCTGAATTGGCGCTTATTGATTTTTAGAACTGTTTCAGTGTTTTTAAATTGAGTGTTGGACACTGAAATAAATTTAGCTAACAGCTCCTCAAGGTTTTATTTCTTTTCTTAATGATAAGGTTGTTGAAAACCCAGAGGGGATTGTGATCTTTGGTTTCCTTGACCACCCCAAGAAAAATTTGGATGATTCATCCATCCCAGATTATAACTATTGCTATAGGGGTTATATTGAGGTCTAGAATTATTACCCATAAAGTCAACTTGCTCATGATCCATGTTAGACTTGACGGGTGAATATTCTGAATTAATCATCTCTGTTATCTGTCGTAATTCGGTGTAATAGATTAAACTAGTTTTCATACTTTATGAGCTTGAAAACAAGTATTATCATTAGGTTTTAATTATGTTTTAGAAAGTTCAATTAAATTCAATAAAATGTGCAAATGCAGTATTTTATTGACCTTAGGGCCCGAATGAGGCATAAGGGTGAGGTAATGAACTTTGTGAGCGTATAGGAGACCATTAGAAGGCATGCTAAACTGATACTAGTCGTTATGTCTCAACACGAAAGATCCAATGTCGTAACATAAGGACCAATATGGAGGACTTCCAAGACTAACTTCTATGTCTTGACATAATCTAAGGGTGTTGCGACATACCCCTAAAGACATCCTTCAGAAGAGTTTATTGATTTCTATGTTGCGACACAAGTCCTGATGTGTCACAACATCGACTCTGGATGGGAATTAATACAATGCAGGGGGCATTTTGGTCCGCACAATCAAACTTAAAGCTCTGGAACGTCAGTTAACCTAGGGTTAAGGATGATGGTCACCTCCAATCTATAAATAGGCTCATTTTTCACATGTTATGGACACGAATTACTTAGCTTAGAATCTTTGTTTTAATTTCAGTTTACTTTTTCTCTTTTCCTAGGTTTTATATTTCTTTTCAGTTTGTTCTTTGTTTTATCTTGGGAGATCTGATTGGATGCAATTAAACTTTGAGAATTTATTCTTCTTCATTATACAAATAAGGTTTTTTCTTAAACTTTATACTTTCAATTCAATTATCATGTTAACATTTTATGTGGAATCTATATTGTTTACGAAAACTATGAGGAACTAATCCCTCTATGGGGGATTAGCAAGTGGAGGTATGATCTATTAACTATTTTGTAGGGTTATTTAATGAATCTGCTATTTGGGAAAGGAAGAACTTAAACCCTAAGCTTGACAACCTAAGGAAGCCATCAAGGTGAGAAATAACCCAAAATTGGTATGGCCTATCTGTGAACACCTTCACTGATAATACTCTAGAATGACATGTTTTTATGTATTAATTACATATCTATTTTGAGTATGATCCTACTAATTTGAGCTATTTATGGTTTTTTATCTTGTAGGGACTAAATCGCTAAATGTAACACCCCAAACCCGACCTAGACATTATGGCCGAATCTGGTGTGTCACATTGAAGTGTTTTTCAAAAACCATGTTTTCATTGAAAACCCTTCTTGAAATTTAAAACTTCTTGCCATTTAAAACTTGTATAAAACCTCAGTTTGCATTTGTTTATTTTCAATCGTGGTTTATTAAAAAGTTATTCCCTTTTAAAATGTTATTACCTTTAAAACCTTATTTGTTGCAGAAGCTTAATTTAAAATAAATGATTAATGAAAATGTGATATTTAAAATTTGAGTTGTGGAAACGTAGTGTTTGAAAATGTTATTGTTTTGGAAAATCATGTTCTACTTTTAGCACATATAAATCACAATCAATAAAATCCCAAATTTAAAATCCAGAAATTATAGAGGCCTTATTACAACCCGAATCAAAATCAAAGTGCTTAAGTAAATGAGCAAAACAGAATAAAACATGCATAGTTGTGTGGACCTCTTCGAGTCCCTCGCAGCTCCGAACCGTCTAACGCTGGGGATTACTTGAAAGGTTAAAAACGGGGTGAGTTTACAAAAACTCAGTGTGTAATCCCCTTATTAAAGAAACGATCAAGATACGTGAAACAGAATTAGTCCGGGCTAAAGCCCTCTAACAAGAATAAATGATGCTTCGATTCCAGAATATATGTGGGCCAAAGCCCAAAACAATATCATTTGGGTCACAGCCCATGACAGAATCAATTGGGCCTAGCCCATCACAGTAACAGTCTCAGTATGAATGATGCATGATGCATGCAAACCCATCCAACCCTGCACTTGCCTCCGTCCAACCCTACACTACCTGTGGGGAATAAATCACCCATGCCATCCTTACATTTACAGTGTTAGCACCGGTTGCAGCACTACTCGAAAACGCATCAAAGCTGTTAGTATATATGCGGTTTTAGGCCTTCAGCAACGGTCTCATAATTGGCACATAACCATCGGTAATTGTAATAAGATCGGCACATAGCCATCAGCTACAGTAATATAACTGGCACATAGCCATGGGTAAGTATGATCGACACAAAGTCATAATCAAGACGGATCAAAGCCATAATTAGGTTGGCACAGAGCCATAATCAGATTAACTGGCTTAAAGCCATCCAGTGGAGTCCACGATGCTCTTGTGCGACCCGTGCGACCCTATCGTAATGCGATCATTTCCTCCAACCAATATCCCAACCCTATGCAGTATGTCATGTATGCAGAATGTCTGGCCCACAAATCATCACATCATTCACAGTTAAGTCAATCAAATCATAGTCATACAATCATAGTCAAATCAGTCAAATCAGTCAAATCAAAGCACAAGTCAGTCGTTTACCCTCGAGGGGCAAAATAGTCATTTTACCCTTCATGGGTATTTTAGTAATTTTACCCTACAGGGGCATTACGGTCATTTTACCCTACAGGGCCATTACGGTCATTTTACCCTACAGGGGCTGTCGAAACCATTTTTTATGGAGATCGACTTTAAAAACAAAAATGGAGTCGCCACCAATCCTTTTTTGAAGTGTGATCGGGTCACCTTGAAATTGATCATTTTAATAAAAAAAATATTTTGATTTATTAAAACAATGATTTTGGTCTACGAAATTTGAGAAAACGGGTTCGGGAGTCGGTTACGCACGAGGAAGGATTAGCATTAACGCCAAAATTGGTACCTAATTGATTAATTAATGTCTTAATGTCGAAAATTTGAGAAGATTTTAAAATACGATCCTTTTTAGTTTCAAAAATTTTTTTTTGAATAAATTGAAATGGATGTTAAGACCCTTTTGTCCCGAAGTAATAAAATATCACATTCAGTACGTTAGGACACGACATTTTAAATCCTCGAAACTAAGCTTGTCTTTTGATTGCATTTAAATTTTAGAAGGATATTCGGTTATTTGGGTCAAGTGAAAAAATCTAACCCAGTAGAAGTTAGGGCACAATTTCTCAAAATTCCAAACATAGAATATTGTCTATACTTTTTAAGAAATCCTTACCTCAAGATAACAAGACGTTATATCCAATGAGTTAGGACACAACACCTCGAATTCCCGAGAATAAGCTTTTATTTGAAACTCATATGTTTTGATTTGAAATGGGTGCTCGATTACTTAGATTCAACGAGGAAAATTGGAACCCAAGTAGTTAGGGCACAATCTTTCAAGCTCCCAAATACGAGCATTTGGGAAATTATTGCAATATTAAAACAATGTATAAATAAAAACTTTGATAAAAAAACGACAATATTAAAATACAAATAAACAATTTATAAAAAACATAATGGCAATTATTTAAATACTAACATTAATAATCAAAGACCAAATAAGTTATACACAAAACATCTTAAAAATAAATGATATATAAAATAGATAGTAATATATAAAAATTTGCAATTGATAATATATGGAAAAAAAAATTAAAGCAAATAATCAAACAATTTAAAATGGATGATTTATAAAACGAGTTTTTTTTTTTATTTTATAAACAACATGTGTGACATTAAAACAAATAAAGTATATAATTAATGGAAGAAAATAAAAGAATGATAAGAATGGTTAAATGAATGAACAATATGTAAATAAGAAAGTTAACGAATAAATAAATGAATAAAAATAAAAAGAATAATTAATGATTAAGCAATTAAATGGATAAATAAGAAAAAGTTAAAAAAAAAGGCCTAAGTCAACCTAATTCTCACAATATAAGGATTCAACGAAATTCCACCACCTAAATCCAACTCAAACAAGAGCAACTCAAAAAGAAACGAAGATGAACGAATAACAAAATAAAAACAAGCCCCAGAAAATAAGAACACAAGAGAGAGAGAGAGAGATTTGTGTGAATGCTCTCAAGAATTTTTATTGCTCCAAACTTCAGTCCTTTACAATGAAGGGAGAGGCCTCTATTTATAGTTGAGCCTCCCCAAATCCAACGTTACAAATCAATTACATCAACGGCTAAGATTAAAAGGTATCTACAAATTAAATCTCTAAGATTACAAAGTCATATCTTCTAAGATTGCATACCATATCTTCTAGGATTGCATATCATATCTAAGATTTACATATCATATCTAAGATTGCATATCATATCTTCTAAGATTGCATACCATATCTTCTAGTATTGCATATCATATCTAATATTTGCATATCATATTTAAAATTGCATATTATATCTTCTAGGATTCTATATCATATCTAAGATTTGCATATCATATCTAAGATTGCATATCCTTGAAGATTGTGTTTCCACATACGTCAAGCTTGTAGATGGACCTTCAATCTTTTCAAGTAATAGGCCATTCCAATCGGGCCAAATGACATATTTTGGACTGGACTTGGATTTTGTTTTATTATTTTGGGTTATTATTTTTTCGTATGGGCCCGGGCTAAATTGGCCTATTACAGCTGCCCCTCTTTGCTCATTGCCGTGTAACGAGAATGGAGCAAATACTATAAAAGGACCAATTTTGCCCGGTCTTATTGAGCCTTAACTTCTTGATCCTCATCTTCTTCAAGTAGTCTCTAACCCAACTGCAACCTCAGGGAGATTGAATCTGTAGCTTTAATCTTATTCTACTGCAACTTCAGGGAGATAAGACCTGCTCTTGTAGATTTAATCCATCCTTTTGTAACATCAGGAAAGTGAGACTAGTATCTTTGATCTTGCTTCACTACAATATTCAGGAAGACTAGATCTACTATTTTCAGTCTGCTCCGCTGCAAACTCAAGTAGGTAAGCGTAATATCTTTGATCTGCTTCCTACAACTTCAGGAAGATAAGATCTGTTGTCTTCAGTCTGCTCCACTGCAAACTCAGGGAGGCAGGCTAATATCTTCGATTTGCTTCCTACAATTTCAGGAAGATAAGATCTGCTGTCTTCAATCTGCTCCCCTGCAACTTCAGGGAGGTAGGCTAATGTCTTCAATCTGCTTCTCGTAACCTTAGGAAGATAAGATCTGCTGTCTTCAGTCTGTTCCCCTGCAACTTCAGGGAGGCAGGCTAATATCTTCGATCTGCTTTCTACAACTTCAGGAAGATAAGATCTGTTGTCTTCAGTCTGCTCCGCTGCAACTTCAGGGAGGCAGGCTAATATCTTCGATCTACCCTACTACATTGTCGTATAGAGGACATAACCTGTAGAATGAGCTTGTGCTTATGCCGAATGATTAGGATGCCATGATCGAAACGAGTCAAATGCTCCTAATTAGATGTGCTATGAATGCAAAAATGAGAATGATCCCTTTAATGCTTAGGGTGTCATCACTCGTTATTCATCAAGAGTCTTATCACTGATGTATTATACTACTATCTTATTTGACTGGTATTTTCCAACAGAAAACTTAAAAAAACAACCACATTTTGTTCAGCAAGCTTTCCCCGCTGTAATTTCAGAGTCCCTTTCACTGTACTGTTTGGGACATAAAGTTTGTACTTCCTACTGCAACTTCAAGGGAATAACATTTGGTTTCTTCGATCCATCCTGCTACCACTCAGAGGTATAGAATTTGTATCATCTTCAATCAATTTGATCTGTTACACCATTCCCTGGGTGTAATGACCAAATGTATATGCTTGAAATTTGCATGAATGTAGAGTATCATTTTTCTTTTCCCAAAAAAGATCCACTTTTACACTTGGGTTGACATTGCTCGTTATTTGTCGAGATGGTATCACTGACGAAATGTCTTGTCCTTTTGTTCAACCCATAAAAATCCAAAGAGATAATCATCTTTCAATATTTCCAACCGTTAGGCTTGGTGAGTTATAAACAATAGTCCTGTTTCAGATTTTATTTAGAAGCTTCTAGAGTAATGTGCGAAACTCCTTTTATGAAAGTATTATTAGTCCATTAATCGTTATTTCAATATAAAATGCTTGAAAAAGATCACAACGATGGATGAGAAAGAAATTAATCAAGAGCATAGCTCGAAACAAATAAGTTAATCAAAGATAACCAAGGCAATAAAAGAAAATTGTTTGGGGTGTATCTTGAAAAGAATAAAGTAATCAAAGATAGCCAAGGCCATAAAAGAAAATTGATTAGGGTGTATCTTGAAAAGAATAAAGTAATCAAAGATAAAAAATTCAAAATGGGTAAGATAAAAGCTAGATGCCCCAGATATCGCAGCCTGAGCTTCTCTATACAAACTTCTTGAGGACCATTTTGAGCTCAATACATGTTTAGAGGATCTAGAGTACTTTGTTAATGCCCCAAGACTTACATACTTTCTCATTATTAATTCAGGCATAGCAAGACTACCACATGCCCTATCTTTGATCAAAATTTGAGCTGCCCTTTTTGGGTTTTCGGCTCAAACCCTTTTGGTCTCAAAGTACCCTTTGCGGGTTTTCGCCTTGGCCTCTCCTCTTTTTTTTTTTTTTTTTTTTTTGAATTTGATCTCAAGGCGCCCTTTGCTGGTTTTCACCTTGGCCTTTCCCCTTTCAAGTAAAATACTTCTTGATTGAACCTGAATTCACCGAATTGGGCAAGTCTTCGCCATCCGTCTCGGTCAATATCAATGCTCCTCTAGAACAAGCCCTTTTTTACTACATAAGATCCTTCCCAGTTTGGTATCTGCTTTCCTTTGAAATCCTTTTGTATAAGAAAGATCTTTTTCAACATCAGGTTCCCCTCATGGAATTCTTTAGGATGTACCTCTTTTTCGTAAGCTTGCATCATCTGACCATGATGGATAACTTTTAACCTTTTCTTCGATTAGGTTCAATTGGCAAAAACGCTTCCATTCCATAAACCAATGGGTAAGATGTTGCCCCGGCAAAGGTCCTGGCCAACGTTCGATAATCATAGAGGATAAATGGTAACTTCTTTATGCCAATCTGTACAAGTCTCAGTCATCTTTCCTACAATCCTTGTTTTGTTTTTTTCTTTTTGGCTGCCTTTATTGCTCTATGATATGGCGTCTAATCTTTGAATAGACTACAAACTTTTGACATTGTCCGTTTTGGCATTTTTTTTGGCCCCTGATCTTTTTTTTTTACTGTCGACCTTATAAAATTGACATGTGAAGCTACTTTCTCCTTCTTAGTAAAGTAATCGACACCACCAAGATAAATCGGTTTATACTAGAAATCTTGCCGAGATTGGCCTACCCCACATAGAGAAAGTCTGTGAAGAAATTAATGAGGCATATGAATCTTGTCTCCTTAAATACGGCATAACTGATGCCATCCCTTTCTATGTAGATTAGCAGTACCCAAACCTCATGATTAGCTTGGCTATTGTAAAATCATTGCATGTGTCCTTCTGACATCCATGTGGACCTCTTTTAAGATTTCAACATACCTGCGTCTCAGCAGCCCAAGCATGTCCTGAAATGATCGTGCAAAAACATATTTGAATTCTTGAAAATAACTCAATGATGTTGATAAACCGTAATATATACATATTTTAATCCCACAATTAGCATACTTTTGGATGATTTAAGCCATGAATTGTGGAATTTGGTGCTTGTAATCCTTTAATTTCATGTTTTATACTTAGGCAAGCACTGGAGGTTAAAAATAATGAGAAATGGGCCTAAAACAAAGTAAATGGGCCAAATTACGAAATCAGCATGGCCTAGGCCCAAGACCACACGGTCGTGCCTCCTTAACAGACCCCGAACACAGCCTGACCAGGATTTACAACCTGTTTGAATTTCACTCGGATTAGGGTACTTAGAGGCAAAAAAAGCCATTCCAAAAGCCTATATAAACACCCTAAAGGCCAACCTTCAAGGTCGTAAAGTCAGGCTAAAGATCCGAGCCAAAGAGGCCAGAATTGTGGGATTTACTCGAAGAAAGCCAGTTGATTCATCTCAAGAAGCTGGAGTTATACTCAAGACGAAGGATCTTCCCTTCAAATTCCTTCATATGCAGTTTTATGGTTTTTCTTATGTTTTTGTTTTATATTTTCTTCTGAGGTGTATTCTTTTATTATTATGAACTAAACCCCTGAAATACGTGAGGGGGATGAAACCTAAGACGGATCTTGTTATTGTTTTATGAACTATATGATGAATACTTGATTTTTTTCTTAATTATGTGTTCTTAATTCTTATTTTGATATTTCAGGATATTGATTCAAGTATTGATGTGCTTAGGAGGAATAGACCCTATCTAAGAGTAGATCTAGCATAATTAAGCGAAGTTGATTGCAACCCTAGAGATAGGATGACGAAAATCTACCGGATTAGGGTCAAACCTAATATTGAAGTCCATAGATCAAGTTAATGCAATTCTAGGGGTTTTAATTAGAAACAGATTTCAATTAATCAACCTAGGGTTAGACGTTAGTAGCCTCGAGAGAGGTATTAATATAAATTAGGGAATCCTACGGATCAACTCAAGTGAATAAATCGTCTGGTTTAGAGTTAAATAACAAGTGAAGTCTAGGTGGATTATTCCTCGGGTATGTCTTAATCAATTGGTTTTTCCCACAAGTACTTCCCCATTTCATTCTCTTTGTCTTAGCATCTTTAGCTTAATAGTTAGTTAATTTTAGATTAATAAATAATTCCCTTAATTCTTAGGCTAAATAATAAAAAGAAAGTTAGAATTAGTACTTTTGGTTCCTTTGGGTTCGACAATCCGGTCTTGCCACTAAGCTATACTACTGTTCGATAGGTGCAATTGCCTCAATCATTGTCATAGTTAGTTTCTAGGCTCGATCATTCTTTATATAAATATTTAGGACTCTGACACACGATCAAGTTTTTGGCTCCGTTGCCGGGGAACTAAAATATTAAGAACGCTAAATTTTTATTACTTTAGCAATTTTATTTTTGCAATTTTTTTTATTTTTATTTTGCTTTTAACTTTGCTAATTTTCCTTCTTTTATTTGCTTCTGGCAGGTAATTCTAGTTTATGACTAAGAGGAACCTGTCAAGACCCTTAATTTTTGACAGTGAAATAGAACGTACAGCTTGTAAAAATCGAAGAGATGTCACTGAATAATTATCAGTGACAAGTCATGAGGACAAAGCCTACTAAAGCATCCGATGTTTTCAACCTTGACGTGGTCACCATGTCATCTAACCAGGTAGAGCTTTTAAATAAAAAATTTGATGGTTAGTATGGTTCTACGCGGTACATCCGGTAATATAGTACGATACAGATGGAAGAGGGGTGAACAACACAAAATATCTATCCTACAACCCTAGCACAGAGAACGAACAAGTTAACTATATGGGTAACTATTCTAGACCTCAAAATAATCTTTACGGTAACACTTACAATGCAGGTTGGAGGTACTATCCCAATTTCTCATGGGGTGGTCAAGGTAATCAAAGACCGCAACTTCCTCCAGGCTTTCAACAACCACCTCACCAGCAGGGAAAGAAGCCAAACCTTGAAGAGATGCTAATGAAATTTATCTTAGTGCCAGAAACAAGCTTCCTAAACACTGAAACCGCGCTTAAAAATCAACAAGCATCGATTCAAAGGCTCGATAATCAATTAGGTCAGGTTGCTAAGCTGATCTCAAAAAGACCACAAGGTATCTTGCCTAGCAACACCGAAACTAACCCAAGAGAGCAACCTCAAGCAATAACTGCTCATGATAGTGAAGGGTTAGATGAGCCAAAATTGAAGCAAGAGGATGTGGTAGAGGAAGGTAAACCAAACCCGGTAATTACAGAGTACCAACCACGTGTGCCGTACCTAAATGCGATAAAGAAAGATCACACAGAGGAACAATTCGATAAATTTCTTAAACTTCCAAAGAAATTACATATTAACTTGCCATTTCTTGCAGCTCTTTTGCAAATGCCAGATTCAAGGAAATTTTTAAAAGAGTTTTTGACAAACAAACGGAAGTTAAACGATACGTCGTAAGTGGTGCTAAACGCAGTGTGCCCAGCAATTCTACGAAATAAACTACCACGTGAGCTCACATTTCGTATACTGTCAGATGCAACCGACCCTTGAATAGCCACTTCAGAACTTAATAAAAATGGTGTGACTCCTTTTTCGGCATGTAAGGTCTTTCCATACGGAACGGTCGAGGTGACACATTCTAATTTTGGCACTTTTGAGGTAAATATTACCCGACTCAAACCATATGTTGATAGAATTGATAGTAAGAAAAAGGAGTTTCGACTCCGTAAACCACCATGGCCATACGAATAACAGGTAAGTCTAGCTCAAGAATTTAAACGAGCGCTTCTCGGGAGGCAACCCGAGCACTAACCCCACTAACATCCATATTTTCAAATTTTAGCATCTAACTAAAAACTAACCAAAATTTTTAGGCGTAGCTTTCCCTACCACATCGTCTTACACACGGGCGTGGCCGTGGTCGTGTGGACACCACGAATAGGTATATGGGCATGGTGGAGATCATGCAGAAACAAGATGAAATTTTTTCCCAAGACACAGGCTCTGACTACACGCCACGGTCGTGCGATGTGGCCATGGTCAAAACTGCCTAAAGAACACGGGCTAAGATAAATCCACACGGCCGTGTGAGGCGACTGTGGTCGACATTATCAGCTTTTTCACATATTGCCGCCGCCACCACCTCGAGATCACTCCGATGATGAGGACCTTTGAGTCTTTTTTTTCTTTATTTTTATTTTTATTCTTATTCTTATTTTTTATTTTATTCTTATTTTTATTCTAGTTTATTTTCTTTTATTATTAAACTCTTTTAAATTTTTAAGTATAATTTGATTTCTTTTATCTTTGGCTGTTTAACTCTCGAGTAACTATAACAAACATCCATTAAATAAGAACTCCCTAAAAACTTTACTAGTGACTTTGCAGTCTAAAAAGGTTTAAGGTGCCACTCAAGGAACGAACACACCACTGGAGTATTCTCTACCACCTTCACCTATGCCTAGTCATCATGTTCATCATTGATCATCCTCCAATGGTTTCATCCAAAATTCAAGAAGTTTCACTTCTCCCTCTCTCTTATGATATCATGCTATTAATCTCTAGATATATATATATCTTTGTACATTGAGGGCAATGTACATCTTAAGTGTGGGGGTGAATTCTAAAAATTCCTAACTTTTTGCATTATTCTCAAATCCCTAAATTTTGTTGAACAGATTCTGATTGATTTATGATTTTTATTGATATGTCTTGAATTTAAAACATAGGCAGTTGTGCATTAATTGTTTAAACTTGAAGGCTTTAGAGATTCAAGCATGATAAGTTGATTTTTGAAAATTAAAAATTTGCTAGGTTGTTTTCCCAAGTTTAGGTATGATCTTGAAATTTGAAATTCGCAAGGGTTGACATCAAAAACCATAATTTCTGTGAGATTTTGAGCCTTTAGAGCATACATTCTTTCATGCTCACTTTTATTATTTTGAGTGAGTCAATAGTGATCAGTTATTCTAGAACTTGCTTCAATTATACATGTCGAGACCACATTTTTTTGATTTGATATACTGAGATGATAAAGGCGTCTTGGATTTAACCCACTTACTTCTCAAAAAACCTACCTCCATAATTAACCCCTAGTGAACCCCTTTGATCCTAATAAACCATTCATTGATTTACCCCTTATATTAACCCCCAAGACTTACTCTTTTTGATTCATTAAGAATTTTCCCTATTAACCTTTTTATCGAGATTTGATTTGAAAAGTTGCCTAACTATGTTCTCTATTTCAATTGTAAATACTTCCCTAATTTCATATGATTTGTTCTTAAAAAAAAGAAAAAAAAAGTTGTAAGTATATCCATTAGTTCTATGTTTTTATGAGCTTAAACAGTAAATCTCACATCTTTAGAAGAAGCTCATTTCATTAATGTAATTATTCATTAGTAGTCTATTTTTTTCTAGTTAGAAAATTTGTCAATTCAATCTCGATTCTAACCTCCTCTTTTAGCCTGTAACCACACCCCTTAACCAAGCCACATTACAACCCTTCTTAAAGACCTTTTTGATCGATGTATCATCTAAATTTATAGTGGTGGAGATTTGATTTTTATGGAAGCCTATGGTAATAACTTTTCATGTTGACTATTGAGTGCTTAATTTATTATCCCTTAAACACTTCGAGTGATTTGAGTGAATCCTTAGTGAGGATGTTAACTCTGTGATATTTTGAATCAAAGGAGATTACCTAGATAAGGGGGGATACCTATGTTTTTCATGAATAAAATTCTCAACTTCGATTGTTTGAAAATTTGATGTTCTTTTAGTTGAATTCTCAATGTATGATTACCTATGGATTTTTTCGAAACATTATTGATAGGAGTTATAAGTTGAGAAGAATAAATTTTAATCGGGAGTTGAGAATTTTGCTTGAGGACAAGCAAATCAAGCAAATGCTTAAGTGTGGGGGTATTTGATAAACCATAATATATACATATTTTAATACCACATTTAGCATACTTTTGGATGATTTAAGCCTTGAATTGTGGAATTTGGTGCTTTTAATCCTTTAATCTCATGTTTTATACTTAGGAAAGCACCGGAGGATGAAAAGAATGAGAAACTGGCCTAAAACAGAGTAAATGGACCAAATTACGAAATCGACATGGCCTGGGCCCAAGACCATACGGTCGTGCCTTCTTAATAGACCCAAACACGGCCTGACCGCGATTCACATGGGCGTATGCCATGGGCGTGTCCCTGACGTGACTTGTTTGAATTTCACTCAGATTAGGGTACTTAGAGGCAAAAAAAGTCATTCCAGAAGTCTATATAAACACCCTAAAAGCCAACCTTCAAGGTCGTAAAGTTAGGCCAAAGAGCCGAGCCAGAGAGGCCAGAATTGTGGGATTTACTCGAACAAAGCCAGTGGATTCATCTCAAGAAGCCAGAGTTATACTCAAGACGGAGGATCTTCCCTTCAAATTCTTTCAGGGTTTTTAGGTTTTTCTTATGTTTTGTTTTATATTTTCTTCTGAGATTATTCTTTTATTATTATGAACTAAACCCCTTAAATACCTGAGGGGGATGAAACCTAAGACGGATCTTGTTATTGTTTTCTGAACTATATGATGAATACTTGATTTGTTCTTAATTATGTGTTCTTAATTCTTGTTTTGATATTTAGGGATATTGATTCAACTATTGATGTGCTTAGGCAGAGGAGGAATAGACCCTGTCTAAGAGTAGATCTAGCATAATTAAGCGAAGTTGATCGCAACCCTAGAGATAGGATGACGAAAATTTGTCGGATTAGGGTCAAACCTAATATGGGAGTCCATAGATCGAGTTAATGCAATTCTAAGTGTTTTAATTAGAAAGAGATTTCAATTAATCAACCTAGGGTTAGACGTTAGTAGCCTCGAGAGAGGTATTAATATAAATTAGAGAATCATACGGATCAAGTCAAGTGAATAAATCGTCTGGTTCGGAGTTAAATAACAAGTGAAGTCTAGGTGGATTATTCCTCGGGTATTGTCTTAATTAATTGGTTTTTCCCACAAGTATTTCCCCAATTCATTCTCTTTGTCTTAGCATCTTTAGCTTAATTGTTAGTTAATTTTAGATTAATTAATAATTCCCTTAATTCTTAGGCTAAATAATAAAAAGAAAGTTAGTATTAGTACTTTTGGTTCCTTTGGGTTCGACAATCCGATCTTGCCACTAAGCTATACTACGTATTAGTACTTTTGGTTCCTTTGGGTTCGACAATCTGGTCTTGCCACTAAGCTATACTATTGTTCGATAGGTGCACTTGCCTCAATCGTTGTCATAGTTAGTTTCTAGGCTCGATCATTCTTTATATAAATTTTTAAGACTCTGACACACGATCATATGTCTCGCCTTATTTCTGTGCTGAGCTAGGCTACAATCTTCACCTCTTTTCTAGGCTCATAATATCCATTGACCCTTTGTAGAATAGGGTCTGTTTTTCATCTTGTTCTACCATTGTTAACAAATCAGAAGATAGGTTACAATCTCTTCAAAGTCTTGAGATCCCTCTAGACACATATCTCACTTGAAAGGAGACTCTGAGTCAGTAGCAGCATTGCTCACATCATTGATATCTAGAGACCTATTGTAGGTTCGAAGGAAGATTCCAAAGAATAAATGATTCAAAGAATGATTATTTGTATGGTCATGAATGAAGGATGAAAGAATACTTGAAAGAAAGTCCAAAGAACAAACAAAATAAAAAAAAAAAACTAAGAACAATTTTTTGTATAGTATGAAATGGAAAAAATAAAAGAATATTTGCTCAAAAAGATACATTTTATTGAAATAAAAATTTCGGACACAAGCCTATTTCACAAAAGGGTTTTTATTGCCTTTAGCCTTAAGGCAAAAAGTGTGTTTTGAATATTACTCTAGATTAGCTCTAAAAATACAGGGATCTCTTCCACAGTCCCATTATTCAAAACACTCCCAAGTATGCAAGGGCTTGGAAACTTCGTTCCCCAGTTCCCTCTTCGCTTTTGACTTCTTCAAGGAGTCGCACCTTTCTTGTCTCCTACTTCAATTATCATATTTACTGCCTCGTCAAAGTGATCAGGTTCTGATGAACGTCGAACTTCACAATTCCCATTTTAATGAACCTTTTTACCAACTTTTTAAACGTAGTATAGTTTTCAATTGAGTGACCCATTATTCCCGCGTGGTACTCGCATTGGGCATTCTCATTATACAATTTTGGGAACGGAGGTTGCATGGGTTCCGAGTAGGATGGAGACACCACATGCACATCAAAAAGATTCTAATACAGCTCCTTATATGTCATCGGGATGAGTGTGAACTGGAGCTTTTCTGTATTTGGCCTCGAATTGGATTCCTGCCTTGAAGAGCCTTGATAGCTAGTGGTTACTTTTGGTTGACTGACAGTAATTGACTTCGAGTACCCTTTGTTATATTACTCACCTCGTTCTCCTTTTTCCTTAGAGCTGACCTTTTGGTGTTTTCCCCTGTTTCTATCTTGCCACCCCTTATGACATTTTCAATCATTTGTCCTACCATTACTATATCTGCAAAGCTCTTTGTGGTACTTCCTATCATGTGAGTAATGAATGGGGCCTTTAAAGTATTGATAAAAAGCATTGTAGTTTCCTTTTCTATGAGTGGTGGCTGAACTTGCATGGCAACTTCCCTCCATATTTGTGCATACTGCCTGAAGCTTTCATTTGATTTCTTCTCCATGTTTTGCAAGGTGACTCTGTTAGGCGTCATGTCTATCACATGATTGTATTATTTCATAAATGCTTGTGCTAGGTCTCTCCAGGAATTAATCCTAGCACGGCTCAATTGGTTGTACCACCTGGACGCTGGCCCCACCAAGCTATCTTGAAACAATGGATCAACAGTTGATCGTTATTAACATACCCAATCATCCGTCTACAGAACATGGTAATATGGGCTTCAGGACAGCTAGTCCCATTGTACTTCTCAAATTCTGGCATTTTGAACTTGTGAGGAAGCACCAAATCTTGAACCAAGCTCAAGTCTTTAGCATCAATACCATGGTGATTATCAGCATTTTCTAAGACCTTGAACTTTTCTCCTAACCATCTACAACGGCCCTCTAACTGCCTTGGTAATTCAATTCTCATCCCTTCCCTCTCTGCTATATCTAAATCAGGGATAACATGATTAGCAGGGTTATCTCCTAGGTTAGATCCTGAGCCAACTTGGAAATTCATGGGCACCCTAGTATCAGCTTGACCTTGTTGAGGCCTAATTGTAACACATGGCCTTCGAGGATATGCTTCAAGTTGTGTTTGTGCATGCGGTGGGGTAAAACCCGGAGGATAATCCTCATTATCTTCTCCAGCATTAGTCATGGGTCCTTTTCCCTTGTCCATTGCCCCATTCAGTAGCTGAGTTATTTGAGCCACCATATTCCTTTGGGTTTCCATCATTTGTTCCCTCATATCTTGTTGGATCTTTGCCAACTGCTCTTGCAGCTGGTCTTGCATGTCTCTTTGAAATTGTTCAAGTCTTTGATCCGTATCTTTCGTCTTAGCGCGAGTACCATAACGATGTTTAGTTTCCAGATTAACTTTCTCTCTTTCTCTCTTTTTCTGAAATAACTTCAACTAATTAGGGTCCTTCTATGGATTTTAATGCATATGATACAATGTAATAAAAACGCATGAAATGAATGCAAAAAGAAAGAGAGGTGTTGATTTTGAATTCAATTCCATTAGAACAACTTTTCTAGAAAATAAATTCCTTTACATAAAACGGATATTTATACGGCCTTTCCCTCATATTCCAAGCGAAGACATTGATCCCTTTCTTCTTATCTGGATATTAAGGTCTAATCTTGTGAAATTTCTAATAAATGTCTCTACTAGCTCTTTTTACTTGATCTGGGCCGCGACTCACTGCTCACTTATTTCCACAATGCCCGTTAGCCTATTCAAGAAAGCCGATACGTGGTGATTCTCGAATAGTCTTTGTCAGCTTGAATCCTTAGGCAATAAAGTCTTGTATTCCTTCATGAACTATCAATCTTCTCTCATTGTGTTTACTTGGACCATATTCAGACGACCGTATTATAATCCACTTTATCAAGAAATCCATTTTCTCATGACAAACTCTTCTATTTAGCAATCAAATTTGAATCAACACGTCTTTTCTATGATGTGAACGCAATGCAATCAAAACAAAAGAGAGTATGTTAGTACAAGAGAAATAAATAACAAAATAGGGCACCTATCTAGGTGACCACTAGGGTTTGGCATAGTTCTACCTAGGATAAGCCCTTAGGTTTTCTACATGTGGTTTAACTTTAAAGTTGAGGTACCCAAACCAGCAGATTCCTCGATCCTTACCCATTACAGGCTCATACAGACCAAGTTTAGTTCAAGGGAATACATTTCCCTATGGCTGCACGGAGATGAAAATCTCACGAAGACATAGGTACGGATGTATCCCGAAAGTGAACCAGTATCCTGCACGAAGGCGAAAACCTCACAAAGGAGTAGCTTCTCGCTCCCACTTAAAAGGGCTCGACCACAACGGTCATCCAATGCAATATATATGGATAAAAACTCGAAAATAAAAAAATATGGAAAAATGGATGAGATGCTATGAAAGGATCGTATATTAAAACCAAATATTCAATTTTTGATAAAAAGACAAAAAATAATCAATTTACGGCCTGACTCTCTTTATATCCCCAGTGGAGTCGCCAAGTGATAAACCGTAATTATAACATATTTTAAACCCACATTTAGTATGCTTTTGGATGATTTATCCCTCGATTTATGTAAAAAGGTGCTTTTAATCCTTTCTTTTCATGTCTTATACCCAGGAAAGCACTCGAGGATGAAAAGAACATAAAACAAGCCCAAAACGGAGTAAATGGGCCTTAGCACGAAATCGACACGGCCTGGCCCAAAGCCCACACGACTGTGCCTCACCGATCACCTAGAGCACGGCCTCAACCCTGAATTACACGGCCGTGCCTCAAGTTAAAAATCCGAACACGGCTTGAAATCGATCCACACGGGCGTGTGCCATGGCCCGAAATTATACTCAAGACGGTGAAATTCTCCTTCAATTCCTTCAGGGAGTTTTAAGGATTTCTTATGTTTTGTTTTATATTTTCTCTTGAGATGTTTTCTTTATTCATTATGAACTAAACCCCTTAGATACCCGAAGGGGATGAAACCTAGATGAATCTTATTATTTGATTTTTGAATTATATGATAAATACTTAGTTTGTTCTTAATTATGCATGCTTAATCCAAATCTGATATGCTTAGGTGGAGGAGGAATAGACCCTGCTTAAGAGTAGATCTAGCGTAATTAAGCGGAGTTGATCGAACGTCTAGAGATAGGGTTACGAGATTTTACCGGATTAGGGTGAAACCTAATATGGGAATCCATAGATCGATTTACTGCTATTCTAGGGGGTTATTATAAGAGAACGAGAGTTCCTTGAATTAACCTAGGGTTAGATGTTATTCGCCTTGAGAGAGGGTTTAATATACGTTAGGGAGTCCTAAGGATCAAGCTAAGTTAGTAAATCATATGATTCAGGGTTAGATAATAAGTGAAGTCTAGGTGAATTCTTCTCGAGGGTATCGTCGTGATCAATTGAGTTTTTCTTCAAGTTATTTCCCAATTCGTTCTTTTTGTCTTTGTCCTTAGCTTAGTCGTGGTTAATTTAGATTAAAACAAACTTCACTTTATTTTTAAGGCTAAATAATAAAAAGAAAGTTAGTATTAGTACTTTTAGTTCCTTTGGGTTCGACAATCCGGACTTGCCTAAGCTATACTACTGTTCAATAGGTACACTTGCCTTTAATCGTTTTTAGAGTTAGTTTTTAGGTTCGATCATGCTTTTATAAATTTTAAAGCTCTGATTTCAGCGATCAAGTTTTTGGCACCGTTGCCGGAGAACTAAAATATTAAGAAAACTCTATTTTTATTACTTTAGCCATCACTTTTCGCAATTTTTTTTAGGTTAAATTTTAATTTTTGCTAATTTTTCTTTCTTTCTTCTCTTTTCAGGTACCTCTAGTTCATGACTAGAAGGAACCCGAGAAGACCTTTAGTATACGATAGTAATATTGAAGCAACCCTCATAGGAATCGCTGAAAAATCAGGCGAGCCCTAAACTATACAGAAAGAGAGAAAGAAAACAGATCCAATCCTATCGAAGGGATGGACGAGAACATTCTATAACCCCATGATGTGGGGGAACGCAACGCTCTACGTACTATGTTTGATTATGCTAAACCACATTTAACAAGAGTAGAATCAAGTATTGTTAGGCCCGCTATAGCTGCTAATAATTTTGAATTAAAGCCTAACACAATACAAATGATTCAACAGTTTGTTCAATTTGATGGTTTGCAGGACGAAGATCCAAACACTCATATAGCTAACTTTTTAGAGTTCTGTGATACCTTCAAAATAAATGGCATTTCTGATGACGCCATACGTCTTCGGTTATTTCCCTTTTCATTAAGAAATAAAGCCAAACAATGGTTAAACTCGTTACCACGAGGGTCAATCACTACATGGGAACAAATGACCAAAAAATTTTTATTAAAATATTTCCCACCGGCCAAGACGGCCAAATTAAGGAATGATATCTCTTCTTTTTTGCAAATGGATTTAGATACATTATACGACGCATGGGAGAGATACAAGGATCTCTTGAGAAGGTGTCCACACCATGGTTTACCCTTGTGGCTACAAGTCCAAACATTCTATAACAGTGTAAACCCTTCAAGAGGCAACTAGTCGACTCAACCGCCAGTGGAACCCTGAACAACAAAACTCCTGAAGCAGCATACGAGTTCATTGAAGAGATGTCACTGAATAATTATCAGCGGCAAGTTATAAGAACAAAGCCGACAAAATCAGCCGGAGCTTTCAACATAGACACAGTGACCCTGCTATCAACACAAATGGAGATGATGAATAAAAAGCTTGATAGTTTGTGTTCTTCGCAGGTACACCCAGTAATGCAGTGCAATGAAAGGGGAACTGTGGAGAATCCTGAGTACCCACCCTACCAACAGGACACAGAGAATGAACAGATGAACTATATAGGTAACAATTTCAGATCCAATAATAATCCTTATAGCAATACTTACAATCCAGGTTGGAGGAACCACCCAAATTTTTCATGGGGAGGTCAAAGAAATCAAGGAAATCAAAGGCAACAACCTCCTCAAAACTTCCAAAATTAGCCCTATCTACAAGAGAAAAAACTAACCCTCGAGGAGATACTGACCAAGTTCTCGGTAGACAAAAAAACGTATCCAAGAAACTGAGAGAACAATTAAAAGAAACGAGAGACGAATCGGGGAAATTACTAAATCAGTTAAAGAAGTCACTAATGCAATTGAACAACTCGCAAAGCTGATGTCAGAACGACCATAAGGACGTCTACCAAGTAACACAGAGATTAATCCAAAGAAGCAAATTCAAGCCGTAACAGCTCAGGAAAATGCAGAGGTAGACGAACCCATCCCACAACAAGAAAACAAGGTAGATGAAGGTAAAGTAGAGGTAACGCAAGAAAAGCCGAAACCAGTAATCAATGAACATAAACCTCGCATACCTTATCTCGAAGCATTAAAAAGAGACGATTCAAAAGAACAGTTCAGTAAGTTTCTTAAACTTTTAAATGAATTACATATTAACTTACCCCTTCTTGAAGCTCTCTTTCAGATGTCAGACTCGAGGGAATTTTTAAGATAGCTCTTGACAAACAAATGCAAATTAGACGAAGAGTGTAATATCCGGGATTTAGGGCTTGTGCATTTTTGCTTAAATATATGTGGAAGCATGCCCGTGTGTATTTTGAATGTGTTTTATGAATTTTTAGAACTTTAGAACGTAGGTGAATGTCTTAGAAATTATCAGATTTTAAGTCTTGAAGTGGAGCTAAGCTTCATAGGCCTTAAGAGAAGTTGTAAGGGAAATTAGACACAAAAATGGGCTTGTTAAAGTGGCAAGGAGAAGCCACTTAAAGCCTCTGTAAGTGACGCCACAAGCAGTATAAAAGGGCCTAGGTTCGAGCAGCAAGGGGCACAAATAGGAGTTTTTATTTTACAGCAAGGAGAAACAGAGGTGGACGGCAAGGGATGAGCTTTAGATGTGGTCAATTTCCTTTTAAAAATTCGGCTAAGCTAGGAAGATAATTGTTGTTTTATTTAAATTATTTTGAATGGGTAAAGAAGAGAAGTTTTAAGAGAAAACGAAGGAGTTGATAGGGGAAGAGGAGATGGCCGAAATGGGGCATTGGAGGATGGCATTTTCGATTTGATGATAGTAGGATAGGTGTGCCGAAAATTGATGCTCTTCTCATCTTTCTCAATTGTGCTGAAAATCCTTAGGAATTCAACTTGCTTTCTTTATTTTCTTCTTCCTTTTCTCTTCAATTGACCAAAGCCGAATATCCCTCTCTCAAAAAAACCATCATTGCCGACTCTTCCTAAAGCCTCATACTCTTTCTTTTCATTCTCTTGTTGAAGCTGAATCTTCATTTGTCACCCCTAGCCGATTGTTCATTAAACTCCAAAAGCCGAAACCAATTGATCAACATCTAGCCCATAGCCGAATATCTCTGTGGGTTCAAGCAAAAGTGCAGTCAATTTCAGCAGTAAGGGTAAGGATTCAATTGTTGTCGTTTTATTTCTTTTCTGTTAGCTGAAATCAAGACTCTAATCCTATTAATGTTCTTTGGCCGAATACTTGAAGGGGAATTTCGGGATTCCTATTGTAGCCGACTTCAAGAGAAGATCTTCGGGATTTCTAGATCTAAGGTAAGCAAGTGTGGTTTTAGGCTGAAGGCCATTTATTGTGTTTATTGTTAGAATTGGATCAAACATATGCCAATAGGAATTTCGACATCACCAAGAGCAAGGGTTAATTTCGGGATCTAGACAATCAAGGTAAGGGAATATGAATATTCGGCCAAGGCCATATTAGGTATTAATGTCTAGCCGATTCTGACTTTGATTTTTAGGGAGGAGTATAAGCTGTTTTGGCAAACTTTCGAGATTCAGTGAATACGATAGTATCTAGGTGTGTAACCCTACATTAATTCCTAAATAGATTAATGGTATGGATATTATGTATGTGTTAATAGAAATATGAAAAGTGTGGCTAAAGGTACCATTCAATGGTACAGTGGATTCAAGTACATTAACCATTAATGCTCTGTTAACAATATTATGAATATTGAACATGACACATATGAGAATTTGTTACGAATGTGAAATAAGGTAAATTGCATTATTTCTGCATGTTTTGTATTATGCATGGGCATACGGGTGATATTGAAAAGGGGAAGTGATCTGGTGGTTTTTACCACAATATCTGGTGACTCATGTCACATAATCTGTATGTGGTGACTTATGTCACATATTATTATCTGGTGACTCTGTCACAATATCTGATGGCTATGCCATAATTTATAAGGGCGATGTGCATGTTGTCTGTAGCGACTGCCTTCGATGGTGTGTAGCTGATGGAGGGTCGATTTAGTAATCCCCACGGTGTGATTGGCTGATACGGGTGATGTGTAGAGGATGGTTATTTAGGTTTGGGTTCGGGATTGCATCATTGCTATATTTGTTATATGTATGAATTTGTTATGCCTAAATCGTTTGGGAGTTTGTATGGTTGTTACACATTGAGTCTGTTGACTCACCCCTTTGTGGGATATCTTTTCAGGTGATACTCAGTGACATGGACCGGGTCAGCGGAGACTATGTGGTGGCCATGCTGAATGTTTTCGGGATTTCAAACGGTTACATTTGCGTTAGCTATTATTTTATTTTTGGGACTTATTTGGTATTTTTCAGTTGTAATAAGGGCACTACTTTGACATTTAAATTCTTATGCTTTAAGTTTTAACTTTTATTTAATAATCGGTATATGAATTAACCAAATGTTTTTCACAAAACTCTAAATGTTTTATCACCTGAGTAACTACGGTTTACAACTTAATAACCATTTGTAAAATCGGCAACCCCACTTATCTTACAAAATGTAAAACAAACGTTTTCTTAAAAAAATACAAACTCGAATCACATCTTACTATTTCAACACACCAAAATTTGTTTTAAAAACCGATATGCTTTATCAAACACGAATCATCACAGTTTTTCAAAATGCAAACAAGATTTAGTTAAATTTTTTCCTAAGGAACATGTCAGATCCGGTCAGGGCTCGTGGGCCAGGTTTGGGGTGTTTCAGTTTGGTATCAGAGCCCAGTTTTAAACTCTCGGCCTTGGGTTTAAAGCCCATAACATTTTCAAAATAGAGCCCAAACAAGTTTTTGTGAAAACTTTTGAAATTGAGCAGGTTTTCTGGCATGGCACCTAAGTCTCCGACCCGAAGTCCACCAGGTAAGTACCCCTAACTGTTGTATGATTTATTATATGATTTGTATGTGGGTATAACGGGAACGTAGATTAGGATATTAAATTATTGAACCCTAGGATTAGCTTACTTCAATACAGAATTACATAAAACCCGTTAGGCCTAATTAAACAAACCTGTGAGTAAGTCGCTGAGTTAGGGTGTCGCAACCATTGTGCGCATGTCTAGGACTGGATTCAGGGAGAGCCTGATATTTAAGCAGTCCTAGTGACTCACCTCCTCTCCGCTCGAATCCTACCTGGTGCGTAGTGACGGTTCACCCTAACCAAGAGGACTTATTCCTGGGCTAAACCCAATAATTAAAACCCGAAAAGGACTAGCTACACTGTTTTATAAAAACCTTAGTTTTAAAATCACCAAATTACCCCTTTGATTTGTAAAAACCATTTTTAGACTTTGAAAAAAAAATTTCCAAAATATTCTCGGTTTACAAAATACCCAAATACCACTGGTTTGTAAAATTACTAAAATACCCTTGGTTTATAAAAATTACCATATTACCCTCGACTTGTATTAAAATATTCATACTTTACAAAAATACCAAAAATCCCTATTTTTCAAAATATCAAGATACCCCTATTTGGAAAATTTCCAAAATACCCCTATAGGACAAATTACGAAAATACCCCTGGGTTTGGAACGGACGAAAATATTCGAGTGATGAATGTGTGTGTAGTAGATACTATCGAATGATTGTGTTTCTCTGAATTAGGGTAGAAAACTTGAAACGAAAACTTTGAAATGATCGAAAGAACTACTACTAAACTCCTTATCATAAAATTGTTCGCGGATAATCAGTGGAACAAAGTGCTAATGCATAAAATTTCTTAAATCAGATTAAATCGCGATCGTAGACATGAGTTCTAGGGGACGTGGTCGTAATGTACGAGGGTGTGGTAGAGGCAGAATGACCGTATCGGAACCCGTTAGGTCTGGTCAAGGGTCCGAGAATGAGATACCACCACCCCACCACCACCACCGCGGTGTTGAGCATCGAGATCGCATGCGGATGATGCGCGATGACGCGAGCGGTCTTCTGGTTCTTGAGATGGTGGGTGAAGCAGGTGGAGGTATGGGAGCTCAGAAATCTATATCCGAGTGACTTCGAGCCAATTGAGCTGAGGTGTTCCGTGGTGTATCTGGTGTGGCACCCAGTACGGCTGAGTATTGGTTGGAGGCGACAGAGCGAATTATGGATGAGCTGGATCTGACTGCTGAGGAGAAACTGAAAGGAATGGTGTCGCTACTTCGTGATGAGTCATATCAATGGTGGCTCACAGTTCAGGATGGTGCTACAGCTGAGGATCTCACTTAGGAGTATTTTAAGGTGGCGTATCAGAAGAAGTATGTTGGGACTAGTTATATCGATGCGCAGAGGAAGGCATTTCTGGGGCTGGTTCAAGGGAATAAGTCTGTAGCGGAGTACGAGGCAGAATTCTTAAGGTTGAGCCGGTATGCTCGAGGAATCGTGGCTACGGAACATGAACAATGTGTCCGGTTTGGGGACGGACTGAGGGATGACCTGAGGTTGTTGATAGCACCACAGCAGGAGCGGGAGTTTGCCGTATTAGTAGAGAAGGCTAAGGCCAAAGGGATTAAGGAATCTATAAGACAGAATACGTATAGGAATAGGCAAAAGAGAGGTTTTGGATCAGCAGGGTCATCCGAAAATGTTCAAAAGAGGCCTAGAGTTGATGGGCCGCGAGGTCAGCAGGTTGTGACAGGAGGGCAGTACCGTACTTGTACTCAGTATGGAAAGATGCACCTAGGAGAGTGTTGGAAGAAGACAGGGGGATGTTTCAAGTGTGGGTCCAAGGAACACATGATTAAGGACTGTCCTATAAAAATAGACGGAGCCACCAACAGTCGTGGTTTTAATCAGTTTGAAGAGGGGGCAGCAGCCACCTCAGGGTCGTGGTCCGATGGGCAGAGGTAATGGTTCTGGAAAAGGACGGGGAACACCGTGTAGAGGTGTTGGTAATACTGAGGCTAGACAACTAGGTCTGGTATATGCAGTTCGCCGGAGGGAGGATAGAGACGCACCAGACGTCATAACCGGTATGTTCCTTATAGCTGACAAGCCTTACTTTGCTTTAATTGATGTTGGCTCGACCCACTCGTATGTTGTATGTAGAGTAGTTGAAACACTAGGCATAGCTTCTGAATTGTCTGATAGGGAGATGACTGTAGTAAGTCCGTTAGGTCAAACTGTAGTAGTGAACAAGATATTTCAGAATGTACCTCTAGAGATTCAGGGAGTGATATTCCCTGCCGACTTGATGAAACTACCTTTTGGAGAATTTGATCTCATTCTTGGCATGGACTAACTAGTGGAACATCGGGCTATATTGGATTGTGCAGCTAAGTGAATGGAGTTAAGGACCCTGGAGGATGAGGAGATAATTATGATAAGAGAAAGAAGAAACTACTTGTCTAACGTAGTCTCTGCATTAAAGGCTGACAAGATGGTTCGGAAAGGGTGCAAGGCATTTTTGACTCTCGTTAGTGCGTTGGATGCAAAAGAAGGGGGAGTTAGTGGAGTTAGAACAGTAAGGGAATTTGTGAATGTCTTTCCGAAGGAACTGCCAGGGTTACCTCCAGATCGTGAGGTGGAATTTGGGATTGACTTGTTGCCTAGAACGGCGCCAGCATCTATCGCTCTGTATAGAATGGCACCAAAGGAGTTGGTTGAGCTTAAGGCTCAAATCCAAGAGTTGCTTGATCGTGGGTTTATTTGACCCAGTGTGTCTCCATGGGGAGCACCGGTCTTGTTCATGAAGAAGAAGGACAGAACTATGTGCATATGCATAGATTATCGTCAGTTGAACAAGCTGACCATCAAGAACAAGTATCCTTTGCCTAGGATAGACGACTTGTTCGATCAGCTTAAGGGGGCAACGTTATTCTCAAAGATAGACTTACGGTCTGGATATCATCAACTCAAGGTGAAGGAAATGGATATCCATAAGACAGCCTGCCGAACAAGATATGGGCATTATGAGTTCTTAGTAATGCCGTTCGGATTAATGAATGCCCCAGCTGCGTTCATGGATATGATGAATCGGGTTTTTTAACCTTACTTGGATAGGTTCGTCGTTGTGTTCATAGACGACATCCTAGTGTATTCCAAGTCTGAGGAAGAACATGATGAGCATCTTCGGGTAGTGTTGCAAGTGTTAAGGGAGAAGAAGCTCTATGCCAAATTCAGCAAGTGTGAATTTTGGCTTAAGGAAGTTGCGTTCTTAGGGCATGTAGTGTCTGCAGAAGGGATAAGGGTGGATCTTAGGAAGATTGAGGCAGTGTTGGATTGGAAACCACCTAAGTCTGTGGCTGAGGTTCGTAGTTTCTTGGGATTGGCAGGCTACTACAGAAGGTTCGTGGAAGGGTTCTCATCGATAGCCCCACCTTTGATAAAGTTGTTGAGAAATGAGGTACCTTTCGTATGGACAGATAAGCAATAGGAGAGCTTTGAGAAGCTTAAGAGGGTCTTGACTGAAGCTCCGGTCTTGATTCAACCTGAGGCAGGGAAGGATTTCGTGGTGTATTGTGACGCTTCTCATACAGGTTTGGGATGTGTATTGATGTAGGATGGGAAGCCGCATGAGGTTAACTACCCGACGCATGATTTGGAGTTGGCGGCAGTGGTCCTTGCTCTTAAGGTATGGAGGCATTATCTATATGGAGAAAAGTCAGTGATCTACACAGACCACAAGAGCCTTAAGTATTTGCTAACTCAGAAAGAGCTGAACCTGAGACAGCGAAGGTGGGTGGAGTTATTAAAGGACTATGATTGTTCTATAGAGTATCACCCGGGCAAGGCAAATGTAGTGGCATATGCCTTAAGTCAGAAAGTAGTGTCGGACTTGAGGGCGATGTTTGCACATCTTAGCTTGTATGACGATGGAAGTTTGTTAGCAGAGTTGCAAGTCAGGCCGACATGGTTGGATGAGGTGAAAGACGGCCAGTTGGTGGATGAGGATCTAATGCTAAGTTACGGCAAGTGCAGAATGGGGAGTTAGAGGATTATGGTGTTAACAGCAATGGAGTATTGCGTTTCAAGGGTAAGGTCTGTATGCCGAAGAACGAGGAGTTAAGGCAGAGAATTCTTCAGGAATCGCATAGTAGCCCTTATGCTATGCATCCGGGAGGTAGTAAGTTGTACAGAGATCTACGGGAGCAGTTTTGGTGGCCTGGTCTTAAGCAGGAAGTTACAGAATTTGTAGGGAAGTGCTTAACGTGTCAGCAAGTCAAGGCTGAACACCAAGTTCCGTCAGGGTTGCTTCAGCCGATAAAGATTCCGCAGTGGAAGTGGGAGAGAATCACCATGGACTTCGTTAGTGGGCTTCCCCTTACGCTTACTAAGAAGGACTCGGTATGGGTGATAGTGGATCGATTGACAAAGTCTGCGCATTTCATACCAGTGCGGGTTGACTATTCTCTGCAGAGGTTGGTGAGGTTGTATGTGGCAGAAATTGTGAGGTTGCATGGAGTACCGGTATCGATTATTTCAGATAGGGATCCAAGGTTTACGTCTCGATTTTGGAAAGCACTACATCAAGCTTTAGGCACCAGATTGGATTTCACTACGGCATTTCATCCACAGGCAGACGGTCAATCTGAGCGAGTAATCCAAGTGTTGGAAGATATGTCGAGAGGCTGTGTGGTAGACTTCAGAGGAAGTTGGGAAGAATACTTGTCTTTAGCAGAATTTGCATATAATAATAGCTGTCAAGCCAGTATTCGGATGGCACCGTATGAAGCGCTGTATGGACGAATGTGTCGCACACCTACGTGTTGGACGGAATTAGGGGAACGTCAAGTTTTGGGTCCAGAGATTGTGGCAGAATCCAAGGAGAAGGTTAAGTTAATTCGGACACGGTTAAAGGAGGCATCCGACAGGTAGAAGTCGTATGTGGACCTGAAGCGGAAAGAAATAGAATTTGTTGTGGGAGATCAGGTGTTTTTTAAAGTTTCTCCATGGAAGAAGGTGATGAGATTTGGTCGCAAAGGGAAGTTAAGCCCAAGGTTTATAGGACCTTTTGAAGCGAGTTGGACCAGTGGCATACCAGTTAGAGTTGCCTCCGTAGTTGAAGCAGATGCACGATGTATTCCATGTTTCTATGCTACTTCATTATCAATCAGATCCATCTCATGTAGTGCCAGTTGAGGAGGTGGAGCTGAGATCAGATTTGTCCTATGAGGAAGAGCCAATTCAGATCTTGGAGCGAGATGTGAAAGTGCTAAGGAGGAAATCAGTTCCTCTAGTCAAAATGTTATGCGTAATCATGGATTGGAAGAAGCTTCGTGGGAGCCGGAAGAAGCAATGCGACAGCAATACCCTCACCTATTTTAGCCAGGTAATTTCGAGGTCGAAATTATTTTAAGGAGGGTAGAACTGTAATATCCGGGATTTAGGGCTTGTGCATTTTTGCTTAAATATATGTGGAAGCATGCCTGTGTGTATTTTGAATGTGTTTTATGAATTTTTAGAACTTTAGAGTGTAGGTGAATGTCTTAGAAATTATCAGATTTTAAATCTTGAAGTGGAGCTAAGCTTCATAGGCCTTAAGAGAAGTTGTAGGGGAAATTAGACACAAAAATGGGCTTGTTAAAGTGGCAAGGAGGTGCCACTTAAAGCCTCTGTAAGTGACGCCACAAGCAGTATAAAAGGGCCTAGGTTCGAGCAGCAAGGGGCACAAATAAGAGTTTTTATTTTGCAGCAAGGAGAAACAGAGGTGGACGGCAATGGGACACTAAGGGGATGAGCTTTAGATGTGGTCACTTTCCTTTTAAAAATTCGGCTAAGCTAGGAAGATAATTGTTGTTTTATTTAAATTTTTTTGAATGTGTAAAGAAGAGAAGTTCTAGGAGAAAAAGAAGGAGTTGATAGGGGAAGAGGAGTTGGCCGAATATGGGGCATTGGAGGATGGCATTTTTGGTTTGATGATAGTAGGATAGGTCTGCCAAAAATTGATGCTCTTCTCATCTTTCTCAATTGTGCCGAAAATCCTTAGGAATTCAACTTGCTTTCTTTGTTTTCTTCTTCCTTTTCTCTTCAATTGACCAAAGCCGAATATCCCTCTCTCAGAAAAACCATCATTGCCGACTCTTCCTAAAGCCTCATACTCTTTCTTTTCATTCTCTTGTTGAAGCCGAATCTTCATTTGTCACCCCTAGCCGATTGTTCATTAAACTCCAAAAGCCGAAACCAATTGATCAACATCTAGCCCATAGCCGAATATCTCTGTGGGTTCAAGCAAAGGTGCAATCGATTTCAGCAGTAAGGGTAAGGATTCAATTGTTGTCGTTTTATTTCTTTTCTTTTAGCCGAAATCAAGACTCTAATCCTATTAATGTTATTTGGCTGAATACTTGAAGGGGAATTTTGGGATTCCTATTGTAGCCGACTTCAAGAGAAGATCTTCGGGATTTCTAGATCTAAGGTAAGCAAGTGTGGTTTTAGGCCGAAGGCCATTTATTGTGTTTAATGTTAGAATTGGATCTAACATATGCCTATAGGAATTTCGACATCACTAAGAGCAAGGGTTAATTTCGGGATCTAGACAATCAAGGTAAGGGAATATGAATATTGGGCCAAGGCCATATTAGGTATTAATGTCTAGCCGATTCTGACCTTGATTTTTAGGGAGAAGTATAAGCTGTTTTGGCAAACTTTCGGGATTCAGTGAATACGATAGTAACCAGGTGTGTAACCCTACATTAATTCCTAAATAGATTAATGGTATGGATATTATCTATGTGTTAATAGAAATATGAAAAGTGTGGCTAAAGGTACCATTCAATGGTACAGTGGATTCAGGTACATTAGCCATGAATGCTCTGTTAACAATATTATGAATATTGAACATGACACATATGAGAATTTGTTACGAATGTGAAATAAGGTAAATTGCAGTATTTCTGCATGTTTTGTATTATGCATGGGCATACGGGTGATATTGAAAAGGGGAAGTGATCTGGTGGTTTTTACCACAAAATCTGGTGACTCATGTCACATAATCTGAATGTGGTGACTTATGTCACATATTATTATCCGTGACTCACATTCACAATATCCGTGGCTATGCCACAATTTATAAGGGCGATGTGCATGTTGTCTGCAGCGACTGCCTTCGATGGTGTATAGCGGATGGAGGGTCAATTTAGTAATCCCCACGGTGTGATTGGCTGGTACGGGTGATGTGTAGAGGATGGTCATTTAGGTTTGGGTTCGAGATTGCATCATTGCTATATTTGTTATATGTATGAATTTGTTATGCCTAAATCGTTTGGGAGTTTGTGTGGTTGTTACACATTGAGTCTGTTGACTCACCCCTTTGTGGGATATCTTTTCAGGTGATACTCAGTGACATGGACCGGGTCAGCGGAGACTATGTGGTGGCCATGCTGAATGTTTTCGGGATTTCAAACAGTTACATTTGCGTTAGCTATTATTTTATTTTCGGGATTTATTTGGTATTTTTCAGTTGTAATAAGGCCACTACTTTGACATTTAAATTCTTTTGCTTTAAATTTTAACTTTTATTTAATAACCGGTATATGAATTAACCAAATGTTTTTCACAAAACTCTAAATGTTTTATCACCTAAGTAACTACGGTTTACAACTTAATAACCATTTCTAAAATCGGCAACCCCATTTATCTTACAAAATGTAAAACAAATGTTTTCTTAAAAAAATACAAACTCGAATCATATCTCACTATTTCAACACACCAAAATTTGTTTTAAAAACTGATATGCTTTAGCAAACACGAAATCATCACAGTTTTTCAAAATGCAAACAAGATTTAGTTGAAGTTTTTCCTAAGGAACATGTCAGATCCGGTCAGGGCTCGTGGGCTGGGTTTGGGGTGTTTCAAAGAGCCACACGTGGAACTCAACGCAAAGTGCTCAGCAATTCTACAAAATAGACTACCACAGAAATTAAAAGATCCAAGGAATTTTACAATTCCATGTTTAATTGGTAGTCTAACTATTGATAATGCGTTAGCTGATTTAGGGGCAAGCATAAATGTCATGCCTTATACATTGTTTAAACGACTAGGTCTAGGAAAATCCAAACAAGCTAGGATGAGTATTCAATTAGCTGATAAAACTGTTAGAATTCCTAGGGGTGTTATCGAATAGTTCTTGTCAAAATCGATAAATTCGTTTTCCCAGTAGACTTTGTTGTCTTAGACATGGATGAGGACAATTCAATCCCTTTAATTTTAGGAAGACCTTTTCTAGCAACTGCAAAGACTAAAATTGCTGTTGCCACAGGAGAACTCATACTTTGTGTAGGTAACGAGGCAGTCACTCTTCAAGCCCTCGACTCAGCCAGAACATTGAATGACCAAGGTGAGAACAAAAAATCTATTGATAACCATTCGATTAACCTCTCTTTTTAGGAACTACCAAAAAAGGACACGATTGAATCTAATCCTCAGATCAGTGCCAACAAAGAAATAACTCACGAGGAACAAAGGATTCAAACCGATGTCTTAGACAAATGGAAAACACACTTCAAGGAAGAACCAGAGTCACACAAAGTAAAGCTGAAGGAGCACCCAGAGGAACTCGTAGGAACATCAAACCACTTCAAAATAGGAAACCAGGTATAGCTAGATAAATCAGATCATCACACCACCACAGCAGACCCACAAACATCCCCTCCTGATCCTATTACGAATAAAGAAATATTATTCAAGGTAATTAACGTATTCCCACATGGGACAATCGAAGTAAGCACCCCAACATTCGACACTTCTAAGGTAAACGATTCACAACCTAAACTTTATCAAGAAGATAAAACTATAAGCATGAGGGAAGATATTCAAACCTTCAAACCTCCCTGAAATTTCTACACGAGGAAATTCTAGCTTAAGACTATAAACGAGCATTTCTCGGGAGGCAACCCGAGCACTAACCTTACTTATTTTGCATTTATTTTCATTTTACTTTATTTTTTTCTTTTTATTTTTCTGTTAAACTAACCAGAGTTGAAGATTTCCAGGCCACACGGTCCTACACACGGCCGTGCCCGTGGCCTTGTGGACCACCGAAATCTTCGTACTGACATAACAGAGGCTGTGCAAACCAATTAAACCACTTTCCGGCATCACGGATCCAACCAATCTCCTCCACGGCCACCGAAAGAATGGCACGACCGTGCCCCTCAGCCGTGTGAAGCTACTGACTTACATAGCATGACTAAAACACGTCCGTGCTACCCAAGCATGCCTATATACTGACTTCCAAAGCATAGGCTTGGATGGATGAAGCACGGGCATGGGGTAACAACATACTCTAACACACGGCTGTGCGAGGCGGCCGTGTAAGCCGACATGCCCTTGGACCACGGCCGTAGAGAAATGGCAGATTTGAACTCCTATTTAAACCCCACAACCCTTCCCTTTCCCCCCATCTAATTTCACCTTGCTTCTCTCTTTCCCCTTCTTCCTCTCAGACTTTTCACTACTAAAACTCTAGATCCCTGAGCCAACAAACAACATGTCGAAGAAGCGTAAGAGGCCAAACTCCTTAAGGGAGGATGATGTACATGAGTTCATGCTGGCAGCTTCATCCAACCAACATGACAAGGGTCTTTGAGACCATTTAGTTTCTATTTTTTATTTCTCTTTCCTTTTATTCTCCTTTTCTTTAACAATCTTATGCTTAATTTAGTTTAACTTAATTTAGTTTCTTAGTGTTAGGTTCGCCAGGCTGCTTGGGAATCACGCCAACCACCACGATAACCACACCATTTCCGCCACTGCCATCACCTCCCTAGCCTTAGAGGTCACACCTACCTCGCGAACTATCCAACAATAAGGACTCTTCGGTCCATTTATCTTTTATTTCCATTTCGTTTACATTTTTGTTTCCTCTTTCTTTATCTTTCTTATCTTTAATTATTTATTTAGTTTAGTTTAAGTAGGTCTTAATAACTCCTGGCTACTTCTCAGAGTGCTACCCAATTTCTTCATCTAGCGCAAGTCCGTCATCCAGACCGACCATCACCACTACCAAAGACACTCCTCCGGGAAAACATCCAAAATTCAGGGAGTAATTCGTTCCCCTTCTCTTTTGATTTATCCCTTAAAAGTCATATCTATCTTTGTACATTGAGGAAAATGTACATCTTAAGTGTGGGGGGTGAACAATTATTTTGAGAAAATGCCTAACTTTCTGCATTGTTCTCAAACCCTGAGTACAAAAATGCCTAACTTTTTACATGATTCTCAAATCCCTGAATTTAGTCTTGTTTTTAAGCAAATTTGTCATATTACTAATTAGGATGAAATTTATGATGATTTATGATTTTTGTTGACGTGTTTTTGAATAAGTCATAGTTAGTTGTGCATTGATGATTGAATTTAAAGAATACTGGAGAATCAAGCATGATAAGTCTATTTTTCAAAAAATAAAAATCCTTTAGGTTGTTAACCTGAATTTGAATGTTATCTTGAAGTTTGAAATTTACAAGGATGATGTCAAAACACCCATAATTTTGTGAGATTTTGAACCTTATAGAGCATAATTCTTTTTCGTGCTCACTTTTTTTATGAGTGTGTCAACCATTAACTGTTATTCTAGAACTTGCCTTGATTATACATGTCAAGACCACAGTTATGATTTGATACACAGAGATGATAAATGCACCTAGGTTTTAACCCACTTACACCACTAAAAAGCCTACCCCCACAACTAACCCCTAATGAACCCCGTTGAGCCTAACAACCCTTTCCATTTACTCACCCACTAATAAACCAAAACCCTTTGTATTTGTTATCACCCTTCCTTTTGACTACCCTTTAGTCGAGATATGATTTGATTAAGTTTTTATTATTAAAAGTTGAAATTATCTTTACTTAGTTTGTTCTTACAAAAAAAATCAAAGTTTAGCAAGTATTAGTATTATGAAGAGTGAGCTTATACAAGTTAAAAGTCTAAATTTCAAAAGAAAAGGCTCGTATTAGTAGGTTTATTACTATTTTTAGTTGGTAGGTGCTTGACAATTCAATCTCGATTCTAACCTTCTAATTTCAGCCTTTATCCACACCTTTAACCCTAGCCATGTTACAACCCTAATAAAGACCTTTTGATCTGTTTATCATATCATTTTACAGTGGTGGAGATTTGATTTTCAGGCAAGCCTATAGGATTAACTTTTCAGGTTTGACTTATGAGTGCTTAATTTTGACCCTTAAACACTTTTTGAGTGATTTGAGTGATTTGAGTGAATCTTTTGTGAGGATGTCAATCCTTGTAGGTTTCGAATTAAAGGTAATTATTTAGATGAAGGGGAACACCTATGTTTTCATGCTACAAATGTATGACTTATCTTGTTTGAATCTTTAAGACTATTTGAATTGAATTATCCATGTATAAATTATCTATGAATTAGGATAAGGCATTGTTGGCAGGAACTATGAATCATGGAAAGGTCGTTTTAATTGTAAGTTAGAGAATTTTGCTTGAGGACAAGCAAAAGCGTAAGTGTGGGGGTATTTGGTAAACCATAATTATAACATATTTTAAACCCACATTTAGTATTCTTTTGGATGATTTATCCCTCAATTTATGTAAAAAGGTGCTTTTAATCCTTTCTTTTCATGTCTTATACCCTGGAAAGCACCCGAGGATGAAAAGAACATAAAACGGGCCCAAAACGAGTAAATGGACCTTAGCACGAAATCGACACGGCCTGACCCAAAGCCCACACTACCGTGCCTCACCGATCACCTAGAGCACGGCCTCAACCCCAAATTACACGACCGTGCCTCAAGTTAGAAATCCGAACACGGCTTGAAATCAATCCACAGGGTGTGTGCCATGGTCGTGCCCCTGTCGCTGGAGTGAGCAATTTCAGTTGGAAAAGGATACTTAGGGAGAAAGAATCGCATTCCAAGGAGCCTATATATATCCTCTAAGTACAACCATTGAGAAGGCGTCGAGCTAGGCCAAGGAGCCAAGCTGGAAAGGTCAGGATTGTGGGAATCGCTCGAAGTTAGCCAGTTGATCCATCCCAAGAAGCCGAAATTATACTCAAGACGGCAGAATTCTTCTTCAATTCCTTCAGGGAGTTTTAGGGATTTCTTATGTTTTGTTTTATCTTTTCTCTTGAGATGTTTTCTTTATTCATTATGAACTAAACCCCTTAGATACTCGAAGGGGATGAAACCTAGATGAATCTTATTATTTGATTTTTGAATTATATGATAAATACTTAGTTTGTTCTTAATTATGCATGCTTAATCCAAATCTGATGTGCTTAGGTGGAGGAGGAATAGACCCTGCTTAAGAGTAGATCTAGCATAATTAAACGGAGTTGATCGAACGCCTAGAGATAGGATTACAAGATTTTGCCGGATTAGGGTGAAACCTAATATGGGAATCCATAGATCGATTTACTGCTATTCTAGGGGATTATTATAAAAGAATGAGTGTTCCACTAATTAACCTAGGGTTAGACGTTATTCGCCACGAGAGAGGGTTTAATATATGTTAGGGAGTCCTACGGGTCAAGCTAAGTTAATAAATCATATGATTCAGGGTTAGATAACAAGTGAAGTCTAGGTGGATTCTTCCTGAGGGTATCATTGTGATCAATTGAGTTTTTCTTCAAGTTATTTCCCAATTCGTTCTTTTTGTCTTTGTCCTTAGCTTAGTCTTCATTAATTTAGATTAAAACAAACTTCACTTTATTTTTAAGGCGAAATAATAAAAAGAAAGTTAGTATTAGTACTTTTAGTTCCTTTGGGTTTGATAATCTGGTCTTGCCTAAGCTATACTACTATTCGATAGGTACACTTGCCTTTAATCATTGTCAGAGTTAGTTTCCAGGTTCAATCATTGTTTTATAAATTTTAAACCTCTGATTTCAGCGGTCACCAAGCGGTCGAAACCATTTTTTATTTTGAAAAAAAACAGGGATCGACTTTAAAAATGAAAATGGAGTCGCCACCAATCTTTTTTCGAGGTGTGATCGGGTCACCTAGAAATTGATCATTTTAATAAAAAAAACATTTTGATTTATTAAAACATTGATTTTGGTCTATGAAATTCAAGAAAACGAGTTCAGGAGTCGATTACGCACGAGGAAGGATTAGCACCCTCGTAACGCCCAACATTGGTACCTAATTGATTAATTAATGTCTTAATGTCAAAAATTTGAGAAGATTTTAAAATATGATCTTTTTTATTTTTAAAAAAATGTTTGAATAAATTGAAATGGATGTTAAGACCCTTTTGTCCCGAAGTAATAAAATATCACATTTAGTACGTTAGGACACGACATTTTAAATCCTCGAAACTAAGCTTGTCTTTTGATTTTCAAAACTCATGTATTTAAATTTTAGAAGGATATTCGGTTATTTGGGTCAAGTGAAAAAATCGGAACCCAGTAAGTTAGGGCACAATTTCTCAAAATTCTAAACATAGAATATTGTCTATACTTTTTTAGAAATCCTTACCTCAAGATAACAAGACGTCATATCCAATGAGTTAGGACACAACACCTCGAATTCCCGAGAATAAGCTTTTATTTGAAACTCATATGTTTTGATTTGAAATGGGTGCTCGATTACTTAGATTCAACGAGGAAAATGGGAACCCAGTAAGTTAGGGCACAATCTTCTCGAAGCTCCCAAATACGAGCATTTGGGGGAAAATTATTGCAATATTAAAACAATGTATAAATAAAAACTTTGATAAAAAAATGACAATATTAAAATACAAATAAACAATTTATAAAACACATAATGGCAATTATTTAAATACTAACATTAATAATCAAAGACCAAATAAGTTATACACAAAACATCTTAAAAATAAATGGTATATAAAATAGATAGTAATATATAAAAATTTGCAATTGATAATATATGGAAAAAAATTTAAAGCAAATAATCAAACAATTTAAAATGGATGATTTATAAAACGAATTTTTTTTATAAACAACATGTGTGACATTAAAACAAATAAAGTATATAATTAATGGAAGAAAATAAAAGAATGATATGAATGGTTAAATGAATGAACAATATGTAAATAAGAAAGTTGACGAATAAATAAATGAATAAAAATAAAAAGAATAATTAATGATTAAGCAATTAAATGGATAAATAAAAAAAGGTTAAAAAAATGCCTAAGTCAACCTAATTCTCACAATATAAGGATTCAACGAAATTCCACCACGTAAATCCAACTCAAATGAGAGCAACTCAAAAAGAAACGAAGATGAACGAATAACAAAATAAAAACAAGCCCTAGAAAATAAGAGCGCAAGAGAAAGAGAGATCTGTGTGAATGCTCTCAAGAATTTTTATTGCTCCAAACTCCAATCCTTTACAATGAAGGGAGAGGCCTCTATTTATAGTTGAGCCTCCCCAAATCCAATGGTACAGATCAATTACATCAACGGCTAAGATTAAAAGCTATCTACAAACTAAATCTCTAAGATTACAAAATCATATCTTCTAAGATTGCATAACATATCTTCTAGGATTGCATATCATATCTAAGATTTACATATCATATCTAAGATTGCATATCATATCTTCTAAGATTGCATACCATATCTTCAAGGATTGCATATCATATCTAAGATTTGCATATCATATCTAAGATTGCATATCATATCTTCTAGGATTGCATATCATATCTAAGATTTGCATATCATATCTAATATTGCATATCCTTGAAGATTGTGTTTCCATATACGTCAAGCTTGTAGATGAACCTTCAATCTTTTCAAGTAACAGGCCATTCCATCGGGCCAAATGATATATTTTGGAATGGACTTCGACTTTGTTTTATTATTTTGGGTTTAGTATTTTTTGTATGCGCCCGGGCTAAATTGGCCTATTACAGGGGCATTACGGTCATTTTATCCTACAGGGCATTACGGTCATTTTACCTTATAAGGGCATTATGGTCATTTCAGTGTAAATGGGCCCAAGTGGGCCCACACGCTCGTGTGGCCCATTTAGCCCAAATTCAGTCACGGCTATGCGAAGCCCAGTCTAGTGTTTGCCACTTAACGTGGATTTTATCCATGTAGGGCCCACGAGCCCATTGGGTGCACACGACCCATTTCAGCCAAACGAGGCACAAGATCACGAGAACGCTCGTAGTGGCCTCTACAATCTATCACCCATGATTTTTGGGCTCAATTTACCACACGAGCGATCGCATGCTCGTGAGGCCTCGAATGCCGAAGTTTCGACTTTTCAGCTTTTCAGCTTTTCAACTTTTGTCGATTCACAGTAGAGATAGTGCGATTACACACCTGTTCGTGATAACGAGTAAACTAGCCCACGTGCTTTCCAACTATCCCATTGCTAGAACCAACGGGTATTTGCAACTAACCGTTGATTAAAAGTGATTACCCACTCTTTGATTAATATCTACACACAAAACGAATCACCATTAATATATATAACCATGAAACAATTTATCCTTAATGAACACGCTTACCGATATCGTGCAACGAAGAACTCCCAAAAAATCAGAAGAACAAAGAATGCAGCTGCTTAGGTTCGGCGCTGTGGACAAATGATGGTGGTAATCAGCACTAACAATAGATCCCCAATCACTAGCTATCAACAATCGTCAGAGTAGAACGAGGGAGGAAGATAGACAAGAGGGGATGGTCACTAAAGAAAACCTGAAAAGAAAGGACCATAATCGGCCAAGGGTGAGAGAGGGAGAGAAAAGTATGTTTGGCTTTGAGAGAAAATAGAAGAATGAGAGGGAGAGAAGAGAAGTACATTCAGCACTGTTAAGAGAGTAAAGAAAATAGAAAAACGGGTAGAGAAAGAGAAGTGAGACCACAGAAGAATATTACCTCATTGGAAATTGAAGAAAGGGAGAAAATAATGGCACTTTTGGACACCACAGTTGATAAAACGCAAAACCCAAAAGAAATCCTGAATAAAAAAATCACAAAGGAAATTCGGCCTTTTCTTTTCAAGCTCCACAAAACCGAAACAAAGAATATGCCTACAGCCAAAATTACTCCCTATTTCCCCTAGTCGAAATCCCCTAGAGCCTTAGAGTCCCAATCGGCCACAACACCCTACCAACCTCCCATTTCGAAATTCCTTGATTCTCTCCCCAATTCTCTCCATAATCCTCTCCACAACTCCATCCAAGACCAATTCAAACTCCTCTCAATAGTGTTTCAATCCAACTCTTCTACCTCCACAGCTCAAGCAGCAAAATAAACATTCCACTGTGTAACCCAGGACTTAAGCCTCAGACCTCTCAGTTATACCACATGCCACCTTGCCACTACACCACAGGCTCTTTTTGTGTCATAAAACAAGCATTATTACTAATAAGGCCTAAGTGCCAGTGTCCAGGTTCATTTAAGAGAAAAACTAAAAATTTTGCAAGGGCAAAAACTTGAACCCAGGCTTCTCAAACACTCTCATACACACCCAAATCACTTAGCCATTAAAGCAAACAAGCAATTTATGTCTTTTTCTTATGCAAATAAATATTTATGTGTAGTCTCCTACTGATCCCAAGCTCAAGACTCATTCCTTCTAGACCCGAATTCAGGGCGTTACAAAAGGCAAAATGAAATTTGGGGGCAAAAAGCGTAAATTTAAAGATAAAATGGGCTAGCATGAGAAGTAGGAAGGAAGTAATGCCAAAAATGCAAAGAGTGGAAGATTTGGGGGCAAAAGTGCAAAGAAGCGATTTTATAAACACAAGACTCTATTTAAATTTTAATTATATTAGGATAATTGTTAAAGATTATTATTAGATTTAATTTTAGCTTTTATCTTCATTTATCTTTATTTATTTTTATTTATCTTTTAGAATTTAATTAGGAATAGACTAGGTTTCCTAGTACTATAAATAAGGGATGGAGTGACACAAATTTCACTCATCTTTTTCTGTAACACTCCCTCTCCCAAAAAGCTTAGCCTTTGTTCCTTTCATTTATTCAATAAAATTCCATTTTCATTAAGTTTATCTCTTTTTCTCGAAAAAGCATGAGCCACTAAATTTATCTAGCCAAAGGTTGTCAAAATTCCCCAAAAAGGGTTCATGAGGCTTAGAATCCACACTTAGCCTTCTCAACAAGTATTCATCATTTCTCCGCCTTACGGAACTGATGCTTCTGTCCAAGCCTCTTCAAAATTGATCTTTTCATCTTGGACAAAGGCGGCTTCTTTGTACGCTTTGGGAAGGTTGCACAGTCAGTTCGTTAGCTTACTGCGCCAGTGGTTGTCGAGCCCAAGAAACAAAATGGCATGGCATTCGCCATTGAGAAGTGATGGTCTAGTGTAAGACGGTCCCACAAAAGCGATGGTTGGCAAGAGTCAAGTTTCTCTAAATCGTAAGTCTAAAATAAAAGTGGAGATGGTGGTCGTAGGCGTCCTCTTCCACTATAACTGGCTTATTTTGTTCAAGAAGGATCACTTAAAAGCCAATGATAGGACCCAAGGCAGATCGAGACAACCGGAGGCTGGAATCTCTCCATAAAAAAACTCTCTTTCCTCAACTTTGTTTATCTTTACAATTTTAATTTTAATTTTCGCAATTTCAATTTTATCAAACCTTAAATTCTATTTTTTTAATTTTTTACAAGTATGCGGGTTTTCTTGGGCATGACTTTGTCCAGAATCTCGAGGAATAGGAATTTGTGCAAATCTAGTCCCTGGGGATTTGACCCTACTTCCCTTATACTATTCTTTTCATTATTTTATAGGGATAATATATTTTTGGTGCTCTCAACGACACACCAAATTTTGGCGCGGTTGCAGGGGATTGGTAATGTACTAATCTTGTTTCTTTTGTTTCTTATGACCAGATCTGCTCCAGGTAATCTTGCGTTTGATTCAAAAATAGAGAAGACTGCGAGAGCTAATCTCAAGGAGACAAAGTTATGGAAAAAGCTGTCAAGAGTGGTTGGGACTCAGAGTAACCCACCACCAGAAATCGAAGTCGACGATGAAGTTGAGTCTAGGGTTAACGAAATCCCTACTAAAACATTTGAAAGCAAAAAAGTAGAAGTCAATTCACTAGAAGAAGTGCTTAACGCTACGGTTAACAAAAACCCGAATCTAGCACATTAACCTATGGCTCAAATGATTCGACAACTGGCTGAAGCTCCGACAGAACAACCACCATTTTGCATTGCGTATCCTACTATGGATACTGATTTTGAACTGAAGTCAGGTTTAATCCAGTTACTGCCAACTTTTCGTGGGTTGCAAAATGAAAATCCCCACAAACATCTGAAAAAGTTTTATAAGGTTTGTCTTAGCATGAAACCCTAGAGGGTAACTGAGGATCAAATCAAATTGCATGTGTTCCCTTTTTCCCTAACAGATTCAGAAGGAATGGCTATTTTATTTACCCTCTAGATCTATTACAACTTGGGCTGATGTAATGCCCCAAATTTTGGGCCTAGAAGAAATAGGTTTTGAACAAGGGAACTGTTAGGAGACTGCACATAAATATTTAGTTTTGCAAGAAAGTGACATAAAAGAATGCCTACTTCAATGATTTAGGAGTGCTTGGGCGTGTTTGTGAAGCCTGGGTTCAAGCCTTGGCTTTTGCAAAATTTTTTAGTTTTGCTCTTAAATGAATCTGGGCACTGGCAGATAGGCTTTATAAATAATAGTGCTTGCTTTATGACAAAAAGAGCTTGTGGTCTAGTGGCAAGGTGGCGTGTTATGTAACTGTGAGGTCTGAGGTTCAAGTCCTAGGTTGCGCAATAGAGTATTTATTTTGTTCCTTGAGCTATGTAGGTAGTGGAGTTCGACTGAAACACAGCTAAGAGGAGTTTGAATAGAATTTGAATGGAGTTATTAGGCGAGTTGAGGAGAAATTGGTGGAGTAATTCAAGGAGGGATAAGGGGAGAGATGTTAGGAGAAAATCAAGGAGTTTGATTGAGAGGAAGTGTTTGTGCCGAATTTGGTCACTAGGCACTCAGATAACTAGTTTTGGGGGTTTTTGGGTTGTTTTCTCTCTGTCTGCTTTGGTTTTAATCAGTATTCTTCTCACCTCTTTGCTTTTGGTGGTAAATTTTGGCTAAGACTTTGAGTACCTCTCAGGTTTGTTCATTTTCTTTTTCTGATCTTCCCTTTAATTCCTTTTCTTTTGTTTGGCTGAATAGCTCTTTGGTTATCTCCTCTGCCGAATCCTCTTTTCTCTTTCCTTCTTCTCTTTACTGTTCTTTTTCTCTCCTCTACTTTCCCAAACCTTGGCTGAATAGTGTTGAGTAGTTTCGTGTTGCATTTTTCTTCTGATTTGCTCTTCTTTCCCTACCCCTTTTTTGTCAACTGTTTGTCGAATATTGCTTTTCTCTCCCTCTTCATCTCTTTAATTTTGTTTTCGGCTTGACAACTATTCTCTGACGGTTCGAATTCCTCAAGGAGTGAAAGAGTTTCAGGTGAGATTAAAGTCGTCGAAACCTTTTTCTCATCACTCGATCAAAGGTAAGTATGTAGGCTAGCATTCTAAAGTGTAGGCCAAATGCTTTCTGTGATTCTATAAGTTATCATGTGTGGATTTAAACCACATAAATAATCAATCCTGTTTAATAAAATTCATTTGTAATGTAGATATTCGTCAAAGAGATTGTAGTCAACCTTCGTCAGTGGTATAAGTGGGCTAAGCCACATTTGTCAATCGAGGCAAGTCTTAATTTTAGTTTTAGTTAAGGGTGTAAAAAAAGGGGATTAACCCTATTGTTCAGCGACTAATGGAAAGCCGCGTATGAATGTAGGTTTTGGTGCTCGTGGATCTTGGTGCGTTTTCACAAGCAGTTGTGTAAACACCCCACTGTAACTGTAGAGCCGCAAAAGCCGAAAAGCTGAAAATACGGCGTTTGAGATCACATGAGCGTGCACTCGCTCGTATGGTAAGCGAAACCCATGAATCGGGGGGCGATAGACTATAAAGGCCACCATGAGATTTTTCATGGGCTTAGGTCGTAATGGGCCACGTTGGGTCGAAAGGGGCCATGTGGGCCCATTGAGTTCATGGGCCCCATAGATGAAATCCACGATTTGTGTCAAATACTGTACTGGGCTATGTAGGTCTCATAGCCGTGGAAAAATTTTGGCTGAACGGGATGCACAAGCGTGTGGGCCCACTTGGGCCCATTTACACTATTATGACCATTTAGGTTATTGGAGTCGCTCGAGGCGACTACGGACCTTCCGAGAGGTTGATATTTGCACCAAGACCCCATAAGGTAAAATGACCGAAATACCCCCATAGCGTAAAATGACCAAAATACCCCACAAGGTAAAATGACCGAAATACCCCCGTAGGGTAGAATAACCGGAATACCCTTATAAGGTAGAATGACCGAAATACCCCCATAGGGTAAAATGACTGTTATACCCCTAAGAGATGAAATAACTGTTATAGCCTTATGTTATGTATGACTAATTTGCTCTATGATATGGATGACTATGATTGAGCATGACATTTTGCATACACGTATGATATTATGTCATGACATATTGCATGGGGATGGGTTGTTATATTTGGAGGAAGTGTACTATACTGATAAGGTCGCACGGGTCGCCCAAGACGACTGTAGACCTACTAATGGCTTTGTGCCGTTCATATTATTGGTAAGGTTGCACGAGTCGCCCAAGACGACTGTTTTTATTTTACTGGCAGCTTTACTGCAATACTATTTAGTGCCGCAACCGGTGCTAATCTTGGTGTCTGTGGCTAGGTGGGTCGATTATATCCCCACATGGTGTGTTTGGCGAGATGGAGTGGTGTGTAAAGGCTGGATTGGGTAGGATTTCTGACTGCATATCTGTACTGATTAATGATACTGTACTATTACTGCATTGATTAATGATATTACATACTATTCACTGCATGACTGATATCTTTTACTGTTATGGGCCAAGGCCCCACTGATACTATTACTTAAATTGAGCAAAGGCCCAACTAATTACTGGCATTGTGATGGGCTCAAGCCCAATCGTTTACTGTTACAGGAAAGGGCTTAGGCCCACACTGAACTAAACTGTTATTGTAATGGGCTCAGGCCCATACTGCATTTATCTACTGTTTAATTGATTGTTTGCTTGTTAAGGGATTACTATTTAACTGTGCAGGTAATCCCCAGTCGTAGGCGGGTCGGTGCTGCGAGGGACTCGATGATGGCCACAGAACCGCATCAGCTTTCATATTTAGCTTTTGATTTATAAGTAACTGAATTTGGGTATTTTTATCTAATAAGCCCTCTTTAAAGTTATAAACTTTAATTGAGGTTTTTATTTATTTAGTTTGATATAAACTGCTAGTTGTAGAAAAAGACGGGTTTTCAAAAGGTAACTATTTTCAAAGACACCACCTTTTCGTGACATTTCCCAAAAAAAACTTCCGCAATAAATGAGATTTTGAAAATTAATAACGTTTTAAAAGTGATTAGCTTTTAATGATGCATGCTTTTAAAATGAACAACCTGTTTTAGAATCATCGTTTAATAACAAAATGATTAATTAATTTTAAGGATTTCAACGACAACAAGTTTTAAGCTAAACACCTCAATGTGACACCGCCAGTTCGACCATAACGTCTAGGTCGGGTTTGGGGTGTTACAGCTGATCTTTCTCATTTGTTTCTCAATAGGTTTTTTCCAGCATCGCGTGCAGCTAAGTTAAGGAGAGAGATCGTTGGGATAAGGCAAAAAGAAGTAGAGTCTCTTTACGACTATTGGAAGCGATTTAAGAAGTTGTGTGCAAGCTGCCCACAACATGGTATAACGGAACAATCTTTGCTCCAATACTTTATGAGGGCTTAAAGCTCATAGAGATGAATATGGTTGATGCAGCTAGTAGAAGAGCTTTGGTCAACATCACTCCCCAAGAAGCAAGGGACTTGATATCCATGATGGTTACAAATACTTAATAGTTCCAAGCCAATCCCGAACCCACTAAAAGGGTTCACTAGCTAGGTATTTAGCTTTAGAAGATAAAATGATCGACTTACTAATGTCATGAATTCTCTTTTTGCAGTAAAAATAGGACTAACCTGACTGTGCGAAATTTTTGCAACACCTAAACATACAACTGATGCATGCCCTAGTTTGTGTGATGATACTATGGCTCATTTAGATGTTGTGGGAAACTTTCCTAGACCGCCCCAAAGATGATATGACCCCTATGCAAATACATATAACCCAGGATGGAAAGACCATCCTAACTTGAGTTATGGGGCAAACCTGCAGTACAACCAGCCATACCAAAACCGGTTTCTACAACAGTTGCGAGATTCAGGTACCTCTCTAGAAACCATGGTTAATAAATTAGCAGCTAATATGCTTGATTTTCAACAGAAAATCGAGGCGTCTATAAGAGAATTGACCATATCAATTGAGAAAATGAACTCACAAGGGAAGTTGTCGTAACAAACGGAACCTAATCCAAGACAACACGCAAATGCATTGACGTTGCAAAGTGGAAAAGCACTAGAACCAAATCCTGACAGAAATATTGGCCAAGATTCCACCCAAGAAAAGCCCGAGAAAGATGAACAGGTCCGAACGAAGCATTCATTTCCAGGACTATTGAACCAATGTTGAAACTGTAAAGAGGACAAAGAGATCCTTGAAACATTCAGAAATGTCGAGATCAACATACCACTGTTAGGTGCCATCAAAAAAATTCCACGATATGCCAAGTTCCTTAAAGAGCTCTGCACCAACAAGCAAAAATTAACTGGTAATGAAAGGGTAAAGGTTGGTGACAATGTATCCGCACTGTTACTGCAGAAGATGCCAGCAAAATGCAAAGATAGGGGCATATTCGCAATACCATGCAAAATAGGCCACCTAGGAATTAAAAAAGCTATGTGTGATTTAGGGGCCTCCATAAATGTAATTCCTTTTTTCTATTTATGAATTACTTAACGCGGGTTTTTTTGACGAAAACAGGTGTTATCATTCAATTAGCAGATAGGTCTATTGTGCATCTCGAAGGAGTCCTCAAGGACGTATTGGTGAAAGTCAATGAACTTATATTTCCTACAGACTTTTATGTGATAAAAATGGAAGAGGATAACACTCCTAGATCTTCAGACATCTTGCTAAGCCGACCTTTCCTTAGTACCGCTAGCACTAAGATTGACGTGCGTAGTGGAACTCTCATGATGGAGTTTGATGGGGAGATCGTGAAGTTTAACATTTATGACGCTATTAGTCATCCAAGTGAAATCTTGAACGTAAACCGTGTCAACATAATTGACTCATTAGTAGAAGAAACTTTTGAGTCATCTTATGGAGATAAATCTAAAATGATGTTTGATGATTTTGAATATGTTAATGAATTATTGGCTCCTATGGATACTAAACTTCTACCTTTTATTGTGCAAGCACCAGATCTGAAATTAAAACCACTTTCCGGGCATCTCAAGTGCATATTTTTGGAGAATGATGAGACCACTGCCGACTAAAAGGGATTAACCCCCTGACAGGCACGCATAAGATTTTCTTGGAGGAAAATATGAAACCAAAGAAAGAGGCGCAGGGACAATTCAACCCAAATATGGTGGATTTGATAAAAAGGGAGAATTTTCAAGGCGATACAAACGAAAGAATTTAGCTGGAACAACCCTAATTCCCTATTCTAAGTAGGAATAGCACGTATGTGCTTTATACAAACCAAAAACTGCACCCAAACACACTACCTCTACACCCTCAAACCTTAAAAATTTATCTTATTTTTCACCAAACCCCCACCAGCTGTCGTACCTTTTTCCTCACCCCTACCACCGATTTTTCAAACACCATCTCCATCTCCACCGCGTGACTCGCCCACCTCATCACCCTCCTCTCCTCCACGTGACGCCAAACCTTCCCTCATTGCAGCTATGCGTGAACAACAATGACTACATGGGGAGTTTTTCTAAACCCTTTTACTTTCACCTAATTTCACATTGGGGACAATGTGTTTTAAGTAGGGGGAGGCATTCCTCATTATTTCTACTGTTTTATCTGCTACTTTTACTGTTGTGTTACTGTTGCTGCTGCCTTGTGCTCGTTTCTTCCCACATTTATTTATTTTTAGAATATTCTACCTCTTTTCATGCCCAAGATTTTTACCAGGACTTGCCCGCTATTTGACCTGCGAGCATGATTCTTGTCTACTGAGTTAGTTATGATTTTGCTAAGTTTGATTTCGTCTCCACTGTTTTATTTCTATTAGGCTAAAATAATTTTGATTAATAAAATTAACCCTATCTTGCTTTTAGTAAAATAGATTAAGTCTAAATGCAAAGAGAACACTTAATATAATTGCATGTTAAAATTATGTTCATGACTGTTAGGTGGTTGCTGAAACTTATTTTTGACACTTGATTGTTTTTCCTAGTCCTCCAACATTAAAATTTCGTTTAATGATAATAATAAATTTTAATGGCTCCGTGGTTATGAGTGCAGCTTAAAAACATGACTGGCTGAGTAACTGGGGTAGGGTGCTTGGGTTGCATCCTACTTCGCGTCAAAAGGTTGTGTGACGTGTTAGGTAAAACCCTGCTAACCGGAATTAAACAAAAAAAAATTTAAGAATGTGTTGGGCTGAGTAACGGGGTGGGATGCTTGGCTGTCATCTTTCTTCGCATCAAAAGGTTCGATATATTCTTAAGAAAAATATAATAAATTAGGAGTATGTTGGGCTGAGTAACTGGGGTGGGGTGCTTGGCTGTCATCTCTCTTCGCATCAAAAGGTTCAATATATTCTTAAGCAAAAAAAGAAAAAGGAAAAAAAGAAAAGAAATGTATTAATAAAATTGCATTAGGGGACTAAAGGTGGAAACAAAAAGGGTTTCTTGGTAAGTTTAGTAAATTACCTGATTTTCATGAAATAATCCAAGTCGATTTTGATTTTTATGTGTATTAATTGGAATACTTTTTCAATTTTACTTAAAGCAAGCTAAGAGTTCTCTTTATTTTTCATATGCATTATGCCTACTTCTTATAAAACTTTGGAGTTATATTTCTTTCATGGAAAAATTCTAAATTTCATAGTAGATAAGAACCATACTTGAGGGCAAGCATGGACTAAGTAGGGAGAATTTGATAATACTCTAGAATGACATATTTTTATATATTAATTACATATTTATTTTTAGTATGATCCTACTAATTTGAGCTATTTATGGTTTTTTAGCTTGTAGGGATTAAACTGAAGGCAAAATAAGATTTGGGGGCAAAAAGCATGAAATTAAAGAGAAAATGGGCCAACATGCGAAGTAGGAAGGAAGTAGTGCAGAAAATGCAAATAGTGGAAGACTTGGGGGCATAAGTGCAAAGAAGAGATTTTATAAACACAAGACTCTATTTAAATTTTAATTATATTAGGATAATTGTTAAATATTATTATTAGATTTAATTTTAGCTTTTATCTTCATTTATCTTCATTTATTTGTATTTATCTAACTAGGTTTCCTAGTTGTAACACCCCAAACCCGGCCCACAAGCCCTGACCGGATCTGTTATGTCACCGCGGAAAAACGTTTGAGAAGATTCGACCTAAAGATAAAATCATGACAACTTGTTGAGTTTGTAAAACGGTGACTATTTAAAATCTTAAGTAAAGTGTGGTGTTTATAAAAATATCCTGATTAAAACTTTATGATACATTTTAGGATATAGTTTTGCCGAAAATAAACCGGTTTCAAAATAATAATTCAATCGTCACTTTGCTTTAACATAATAAAAATACTCAAATAGAAATACTTAAATACTTTAATGGGCCTTATTACAATAAACACTTAATCAAAATACTGAGAATATAAATACTTAATTAATTAAAAATATCTTTCTGCATAAAAATCTGCTTCTGCGTGGCCACCTTTGTATCCACTCCAACCCGGTCCAAAAATCACGATCACCTGCGATGTTTAATAAAACTTTGGGTGAGTCACACGGACTCAGTGTGTAATTAATCCACTGAATTCCACCCATATGTTAACTACATATTAACCTATATATCAGATAACAAGATAACATATTCACATAATAACACATTTTGGGCTTGGCCCATATTCATGTCACTTATCAGGTTAACAGGGTAATTAACCGCATAATTTCCACATATCGGGCTTAGCCCATTTCCACACTGATCCACATTCATATACTGGGCTTGGCCCATTTCCACATTAATCCACATATCACTGGGCTTGGCCCATTTTCACATTAATCCACATATCACTGGGCTTGGCCCATTTTCACATTAATTACTCATACCAAGTATAATATGCAAAGTGCACCCAACCCAACCTAGGGTCCATCCTCTACACACCCCCGTATCCAGCCTACCACACACCAGGGGATTATTAAATCGCCCTCTCCTTTTTACTACAATAGGCAATCAATGCCGTCCACGTGCAATTAAGCACAATAATCCACAACGCGACCTCAGTCAGCGCCAATCCACGATGTAGCCGTAGCTAACACCAAAACCACGATGGGACACATAGTCACTCATCAACCACGATATAGCACATAGCTTATATCAACCACGATGAGGCACAGAGCTACTCATCAAGCCACGCGAACTTAATCACAAATAATCCACAACGTGACCTCAGTCAATGTCAATCCACGATGTAGCTCAAGGCTAACATCAAACCACGTACTCGAAGTACACCCGTACCTTCTTTCATATCATATCCCATCCATGCACATGCAACATATAATAATGTCATGATAATAATGCATGTGCAGGTTGTTCAGACATACAATCTCATTCATATAGGCACATTCACATTCTTTCAATAATCAACACTAACCTGGTATTCGATATACCCCTCTAGGGTATCCATATCACATCACTGTCACTGCACTGGTTAACCCATAAACATAACACATACAAATATAGCATAAACCCGGAAAACGGTGGGTTAATCACACACCTGATCACTTGAAGTTCTAAACTCTCGATCCCGACGCTATCGTTAAGCAAAACTACGGGTATCTGTCTATAGCTTTCTCCTGCTGCTGGCCCACACCATGGTGGCCAATCCCGAACCGCCAAGACAGATCTTTTCTTAAACTTCGGGATAGAGACCTTCCCTTTTTCTTCTTGACTGGTACTCACATTCATTAATGATATCTAATCAAAACCCGATTAAACGATAGTGTACTAAATCTTAATCGAATAGACTACAACTTATCAACCTTACCAGAGATGGATCAGAATCTCGAAGACTTCTCTTAACTCCTGCCGATCTGCTCCTAGGAACCATAATACACAATCGATCATCACTTTAAACTCTTAATGTGGCCTATGGCCGAAAGTCAACAACCACTTACCTAGCCTTTCCAAGTCCCGAAATATTTGCTTACTCCTAGAGTTGTCGAAATCCCTGTTACACTATTGTTAGAATCAGCTTCAACCTTAAACCAAAAAGACTTATGGCCGAATAGTACATGCTGCTTACCTTGATGAAACGAATCCCAAACGACTCCCTCAATGCCCCCTTGACGTTAGTTACACATAAGAGAACATATCACTTATTGCCTTACAAACACATTCGGCCAACCCATAGCCAGAGTTAAATCACTTGATTCGGCACCCTTAAGAAAAGAATCTAAACCACTTACGAAAGAAATACTTACCATTATCGCTACTTACCCCTACTGGTCAACTTCCCAAATCACCTCCCTAGGTTCGGCCACATCCAAAGAATGGAGTTAGACCTCCAACTTTCGGCTTTATAGAGAACAAAAGAAGAAAAGAAGTACTAAGGGGTTTCAAATAAAGATTCAGCTATGGCTCATCAATTGGAGGTGCAATATTCGGCTTTTGAGAATCAACGTAGTGATGGTGTTTCTTTAGAGTTTCAAGCAAAGAGAAGCTACTAGGTTCGGCTATGACACTAATGGCAAATGGGGTATTCGGCCATATAATAAAAGATGGAGAATTAAAGTTGGAAGGAAGAAAAAGACTAGGAAGGGAAGGTGAGAAGAAATTCGGCACTAAGAGAGAATGAGAGGAACAAATTTTCGGCAAAAGGAAATAAAAATGAAGGAAAGGATGGCCAAAGGATGAGCACCCTACTTATACTACTCAAATTCAGCACTTCTACCTCCTCTCCAATCCCACTTTAATCTCCTATATTTTCTCTTCAATTCTCATTCAAAATATATAAAATAAATCTATAATTATCTTCTAATCTTGGCTTAAAATAAATAAACCTTTATCACCTTAATTAAAAAAATTATCCATCATTAATCCCTTATCAAACTCCTAAATCATCTCTTATCTACCTATAAAAAAATAATCTAAATAAATAAAAAAACAATTATCCTTTACTAATCTCCTATTTAATCTATTATCTTCATATTTAAACTAAATAAAAATAAAGTAGCAATTATCTACTACTTATCTAGCCGAAATTCAAAATAAAATCAAGGCTTATCTTTACCTTTTCCAAAGTCCTATGCCGTCCCATACTCCTCCTCTCTACCTTGACGCCAAAGCAAAAATAAAACACCCTTTATGCTACCACCACGATTCGAACTTGAGACCTGCTGGAAACACCACACGTTACCAGCCACTTTGCTGCTAGCTCCTTCGTGACATAAACTCCCCATAATTTCTTTTAAGACCTCATTCCCTAGCTCCCCCTTGTCTTAACGCCAAAAGCAAAATAAAAACACGCCTACTGCTGTCAACAAGGCTCGAACCTGAGCCCTCTTTGCTACAAGCTACAGATAACGCCCCAAGCCATTTTATCAAGGCGCTTTGTGTGACATGCTTCACCAGAATTTCTTTTAAGACCTCCTTGGTCAAGCTCCTTCTTGACGCAAAAATAAATGCCCATTTGCTTCCCACGTCGCTCGAACCTCCCTGCTCAATGCGTCATTTCCAGGGCCTTAAGTGGCGCCTTGCAGACACTTTACCCAGCTCACTTTCATGTCCAAATTCCCTCACAAATTCCCTTAAAGCCTCCTTAGCCCAACTTCCCTTCTTGACGCAAAATTACAAAAATAAAACACTCCCATGCTGCCCTCAAGACTCGACCCTCTTCCCTCTTGAAGCCCCCTTGCACCTTAGCGCCCCAAGCCACTTTGCCAATTGATTTCTTGTGTCCTAAACTCCACAAAATTTCCTTTAAGGCCTCTTTGCCTAGTTTCCCCCTTTTCACTTAAAATTCCAATATTTTCCAAAGTTTTTCCCCTTCACCTAAAGTTCTCAAAAACTCCTAAAATATATCCAACCACACTCCAAACCTACTATCACTTGAATTATGCATTAAATGCATAACCCCTAATCTAGGATGTTACAGTTCTACCCTCCTTAAAAATAATTTCGTCCTCGAAATTACTTACTAACTAACAGCTGAGCAATCCTACTCATCACACTACGCTTATGCTGCGCACTCTGATCTTAATAAAACTATCTTACCTTCTAGGCACAGTCTTAAAGTTCACATCCAAGGTTTCATACACTTCACTAGCAATACAACAATAAACTATCTCTAAAGCAATAAATAATACTCCAAGGAACTTACCCGCTATCACATCCTTGGTTGTCTCACATCCGAACCTTCAGCTCCTCTGCCGGGTGTTCCACGACCTCGGCCGGAACCATTTCCTCCATGGTTTGGACCACGAACCTTCGTTGCCTGAGGACAATTCTTAACCAAGTGAGCCTTAGATCCACACCGGAAACATTCCTTACTATTACCCCAACATTCTCCTGTGTGAGCTCTCCCACACTGAGCACATAGAGGACTTCGATTCTCAGCAACTGGTACTGGTGCACGTACAGATTTCTCGATCCTTGGTCTTTTCTGAACCTCTACAAACAATGCTGACGATCCAAAACTTCTCTTATTCCCATTTCTTTCCTTATCTCGGTTCTCTCTTACAGTCCTCTTAACTTCTTCAGCGATCTAAGGTTTCTCCACTAGAATGGCGAAGTCCCTTTCTCTCTGTGGAGCGATCAACATTCGCAACTCATCTCGTAACCCATCCTCGAATCGGACACACCTTTTGTAATCAGTGGCTACGATCCCCTTGGCGTACTGACTTAACCGCACAAATTCAGCTTCATACTCCGCTACCGACTTACTTCCTTGTACCAAGTTTAGAAATGCCTTTCTCTGCAAGTCTAAGTAGCTAGCTCCAACGTACTTTCCTTCAAACTTAACCTTAAAATAATCCCAATCCAATTGATCTGCCGGGACACCTTGTCTGACAGTAAGCCACCATCGATAAGCTTCATCTCGAAGCAACGAAACAGCACCTTTCAGCTTTTCCTCATCGGTACAGTCCAAATCGTCCATTATTCTTTCAACTGCTTCCATCCAATACTCCGCTACGTTCAGAGCTACCCTAGACACTCCTCTAAAAACTTCAGCCCCGTTAGACCTAAGTCTTTCCGATACTAACTTTCGAGCTCCATTTCCTACACTAGCTCCTGCTACTCGCTCGAGCACTCGCAACATGGCCCGCGATACTGCGTCATCGCCTCCTGTCTAATCTTGATCCTCCGCGCCTACTGCTGGCGGCGGTACTTCATTTTTTGACCCATGACCGGACCTCTCGGTTCCGAGCATCGCCATTCTACTCTCTACAAGGTCCCACGATTTACCACGTCCCTAGAACTCATTTCCAACGTTGTGATTTAATCTGATTACAAAGTTTTATACATTAGTACTTTCGTTCCACTTTTTATCCACGAACAAATCTTACGAGAAAGGAGTTTTGGAAGTAGTTCTTTCGATCACACAAAGTTTCAGTTCAAGTTCTCTATTCTAATTCAGAGAATCACATTCACATTCACATTAGTCCATCTCGATAGAGACACATTCATTCCTCCTTAGAGGCTCATTCATTCATCAACATAGACATATTCATTCAGTGGTATCCACCACCCACATTCACTATTCGGACACGTTTCTATCCCAGGGGTATTTTCGTTATTAGTCCTATAAGGTTATTTTGGTAATAAACCGGGGTCAATTCGAAAATATTTTTCAAATTAAAGGTATTTCAAAATTTACAAAATCTCTAGGTTATTTTGTTTTCCAAATCAGAGGTGTTGCAAAAATTCCAGAAATCGAGGTTATTTCGGTAATTTTAGAAGTCAGGGGCAGTTCCATAAATTCTCCAAATCAGGGTGTCTTGTTATTTGTAAAACAGAAGTTTTTGGTATTTTTGTAAAGTAGAAATATTTTAGCAAAAGTCGAGGGTATTTTTGAAAATCTTAAAAACTAAGGGTATTTTAGTAATTTACAATACAGGGGCATTTTTGTAATTTTGTAAATCAGAGATATTTTGGAAAAATTTTCACAATAATCTTTTACTACAATTAAAAGGGTAATTTATGGATTTTAAAACTAGGAATTTTATAAAACTGCATGGCTAGTCCCTTTTGGGTTTTAATTATCGGGTTTAGCCCGTGAATAAGTCCTCTTGGTTAGGGTGAACCGTAGCTACGCACCACGTAGGATTCAAGTAAAGAGGAGGTGAGTCGCTACGACTGCTTAAGTACCAAGCTCTTACTGAATACCAATCCTAGACATGCATACAATGGTTGCCACACCCTAGCTCGGTGACTTAGTCACAGGTTTGTTTGATAGTCCTTAGGTCTTATGCATGTGTTTGAGTGCACTAGCCCTAGGGTTCAATAGCCCTAATATTCTAATCTACGAGCCCAAATAAGCCCATAACAGTTCATATAAACAAATTACTTCAATAATTAGAAGTACTTACCTGGTGGACTTCGGGCCAGAGATACAGGTGCCATGCCAGAATAAACCTGAAAATTTCATAGAAAGTCCATATTTTTGAAAAGCCCATTTTGAAAATGTTTTTGGGCCCAAAACCCTCAAAATCGAGTTTTAAATCGGGCTCTGATACCAAACTGTAACACCTCAAACCCGACCCACAAGCCCTGACCGGATCTGGTATGTCACTGCGGAAAAACGTTTGAGAAGATTCGACCTAAAGATAAAATCATGACAACTTGTTGAGTTTGTAAAACGGTGACCATTTAAAATCTTAAGTAAAGTGTGGTGTTTATAAAAATATCCTGATTAAAACTTTATGATACATTTTAGGATATAGTTTTGCCGAAAATAAACCGGTTTCAAAATAATAATTCAATCGTCACTTTGCTTTAACATAATAAAAATACTCAAATAGAAATACTTAAATACTTTAATGGGCCTTATTACAATAAACACTTAATCAAAATACTGAGAATATAAATACTTAATTAATTAAAAATATCTTTCTGCATAAAAATCTGCTTCTGCATGGCCACCTTTGTATCCACTCCAACCCGGTCCAAAAATCACGATCACCTGCGATGTTTAATAAAACTTTGGGTGAGTCACACGGACTAGGTGTGTGATTAACCCACCGTTTTCCGGGTTTATGCTATATTTGTATGTGTTATGTTTATGTGTTAACCAGTGCAGTGACAGTGATGTGATATGGATACCCTAGAGGGGTATATCGAATGCCAGGTTAGTGTTGATTATTGAAAGAATGTGAATGTGCCTATATGAATGAGATTGTATGTCTGAACAACCTGTACATGCATTACTATCATGACATTATTATATGTTGCATGTGCATGGGTGGCATATGATATGGAAGAAGGTACGGGTGTACTTCGAGTACGTGGTTTGATGTTAGCCTTGAGCTACATCGTGGATTGATGTTGACTGACGTCACGTTGTGGATTATTTGTAATTAAGTTCGCGTGGCTTGATGAGTAGCTCTGTGCCTCATCATGGTTGATATAAGCTATGTACTATATCGTGGTTGATGAGTGACTATGTGTCCCATCGTGGTTTTGGTGTTAGCTACGGCTACATCGTGGATTGGCGCTGATTGAGGTCGCGTTGTGGATTATTGTGTTTAATTGCACGTGGACGACATTGATTGCCTATTGGAGTAAAAAGGAGAGGGTGATTTAATAATCCCTTGGTGTGTGGTAGGCTGGATACGGGGGTGTGTAGAGGATGGACCCTAGGTTGGGTTGGGTGCACTTTGCATATTATATTTGGTATGAGTAATTAATGTGAAAATGGGCCAAGCCCAGTGATATGTGGATTAATGTAAAAATGGGCCAAGCCCAGTGATATGTGGATTAATGTGGAAATGGGCCAAGCCCAGTATATGAATGTGGATCAGTATGGAAATGGGATAAGCCCGATATGTGGAAATTATGCGGTTAATTACCCTGTTAACCTGATAAGTGACATGAATATGGGCCAAGCCCAGAATGTGTTATTATGTGAATATGTTATCTTGTTATCTGATATATGGGTTAATATGTGGTTAACATGTGGGTGGAATTCAGTGGATCAATTACACACTGAGTCTGTATGACTCACCCAAAGTTTTATTAAACATCGCAGGTGATCGTGATTTTTGGACCGGGTTGGAGTGGATACAAAGGTGGCCATGCAGAAGCAGATTTTTATGCAGAAAGATATTTTTAATTAATTAAGTATTTATATTCTCAGTATTTTGATTAAGTGTTTATTGTAATAAGGTCCATTAAAGTACTTAAGTATTTCTATTTGAGTATTTTTATTATGTTAAAGCAAAGTGACGATTGAATTATTATTTTGAAACCGGTTTATTTTCGGCAAAACTATATCCTAAAATGTATCATAAAGTTTTAATCAGGATATTTTTATAAACACCTCACTTTACTTAAGATTTTAAACGGTCACCGTTTTACAAACTCAACAAGTTGTCATGATTTTATCTTTAGGTCGAATCTTCTCAAACGTTTTTCCGCAATGACATACCAGATCCGGTCAGGGCTTATGGGCCGGGTTTGGGGTGTTAAACTAGTACTATAAATAGGGAATGGAATGACACAATTTCACTCATCTTTTTCTGTAACACTCCCTCTCCCAAAAAGTTTAGCCTTTGCTCCTTTCATTTATTCAATAAAATTCCATTTTCATTAAGTTTATTTCTTTTTCCCCAAAAAGTATGAGCCACTAAATTTATCTAGCCAAAGGTTGTCAAAATTCCCCAAAAAGGGTTCATGAGGCTTAGAATCTACGCTTAGCATTCTCAATGAGTTTTCATCATTTCTCTGCATTACGGGACTGATGCTTCCGTCCATGTCCCTTCAAAAGTGATCTTTTCATCTTGCACAAAGGCGACCGCTTTGTACGTTTTGGGAAAGTTGCACAGTCGATTCGTTAGCTTACTGCGTTAGTGGTTGTGGAGCCCGAGAGACAAAGTGGCATGGCCTTTGCCATTGAGAAGTGATGATCTAGTGTAAGATGGTCCCACAAAAGTGACGATTGGCTAGAGTCAGGTTCCTCTAAATCGTAAGTCTAAAATCAAAGTGGAGCTGGTGGTCGTAGGCGTCCTCTTCCACTATAACTTGCTTATTCTATTCGAGAAGGATCACTTTAAAGTCGATGATAGAACCCAAGGCGGATCGAGACAACCGGAGGCTGGAATCTCTCCATAAAAAACCCTCTTTCCTCAACTCTGTTTATTCTACAATTTTAATTTTAATTTTCCCAATTTCAATTTAATCAAACTTTAAATTTTGATTTTATTTTTTATTTTTTACAGGTACGCAGGTTTTCTTGGAACACGACTTTGTCTGGAATCTCGAGGAACAGGAACTTGTGTAAATCCAGACCCTGAGGATTTGACTCTATTTCCCTTATACTATTCTTTTCATTATTTTATAGGGATAGGATATTTTTGGTGCTCTGAACGACGCATCATTCACTGTAACACCCCTAGCCTGTATCTGTCATCAGAATAGGGTGACGGAGCATTACCAGAGTTTTCAAAAAAAATGGACATGAATTTCAAAATTCAGAAATCATATCAATAAACACATTAAAACCAATTCAAAACATACATATTGTCCCTTAAACGAGCCTTCAAGGCCCTATATACACGTTAGAAACAAGTCGAGACTGAATCAGAAACTCAAAGAATTTTTCAGAAAATCATGAAAATTTTCAACATTGCAGAGGTCCAATGGGCGTGTGGCCAGGCCATGTAACTCACACAACCAAGATGTAACACCCCTAACTCGAAACCGTCGCTAGAATAGGGTTAAGAGGCATTACCAAACAATCGAAAGATTTCACATCCATTTCACGACACAAAGTTAATCATCAATCAAATATACTCAAATACGAGCATATAGTCCCTTATCTAGGTCTACAAGACCACAAACACGTGTTAGACAAAGGTCGGGACTAAACCGAACACTTACAAAATTTTTAAATATTTAAACATTCTTCAACACTGTTGAGGTCACACGCTCATGCAATTAGGCCGTGTGCCTCACACGACTACCAGACATGTGTCTAGGCCGTGCCAAAAGAGAGCATACATACTGACTTATCCCCACGGCCACAAGACACACCCGTGTGCCATCGCCGTGTGTTATTAGACTAGCTACTGACTTGATCACACAGCCACCAGGCACGCCCATGTGCCACGACCGTGTAACCTGACCAGACACACTTCGAAGTGGTCCTTGAACCACACGGTGGAGATACACACCTGTGTCCCTTAACCAAACATGCAAAATAGGCCATTTGCAAGGCTAAAATGCCACCCACACTTGGGTCCACCGTAAAATCAATATACCAATACATTTCATGTACCATTGACAACCAAAAACATGTCAAATGATCAACATATCATCTTATTCAATCTCACTTCTAATCATGTCTACTTATAACCAAATTTCACAACTAAACACATGCATTATCAAGCATGATTCATCCATAACATCACTAGGTTACAATAGCATCAATCCATCACTAAGCTTACCCTTTATAAGACATTTTCATTGCCAAAAAAACATACCAAAATATACTTCACATACCAAATTCACATATGCATAATTCCAACATTTATTTAGTCACATCACATGGCTATTTACACATCTCAAATATATTTCTAAACAACTAGCCTATACATGCCATATTCAATAAACACATCTTCAAAAGTACCAACATAAATTGCCAATAGTGTGATAGAGATGCTGACGATCCCCGGATCCGAGCTAGCTTTACTGACACTGTAAAGCAGAGAAACAAATCACACAGTAAGCTTTCCAAAGCTTCGTAATTCGTAACATAATACATTATACTAACACAAACCATCGCATAGATTGTTTCACAATCAATATATCATACCATTCCAAAACTAATATGTTCAATCAACCTTCCATAACTTATTCATAGTTTCATCAACCACATAGGTTCCGAACGTACCTTAGCCAACACTTAGTTGCCAATTACATTTGCTACTCAATACTCACTATTTCATTTCGATCAACTTTCATCCCTTCTTCGATTCAATCGCACACTTAGTGCCTAAATATTTAGCTAAGCTTATTTAGCAGCGCACACTTAGTGCATCCATAACAAACCGATCTTAAATCGGTATCGCATACACAGTGCCAACCACAAAGCAGAAGCTTATATTATTTCCCACACACAGTGCTAATCATCTCGGTCACATTTCCGAATACGCACACTTAGTGCCACATAACTTGAGCTATCACATAGCATTCACAATTCAATAATATCATATCCTTTCATCTCATAACATAAAACATAGTTAAATACGCATATTATGTCTGAACTTACCTCGAACATCAAAATATCGAAACGGTCGATTAATTGAGCACTTTATCTTTGCCTCGATCTCGATCCGAACCTCTCCTTTCCTGGTCTATACACTTTAAAATTCAATCCATTCAATCACCAATTCATTCAATTTAGTCCACACACACTTATTTAGGGCATTTTACAAAATAGCCCTCACATTTTCACATTTCGACACTTTAGTCCCTAATTCACCAAATCACCAAATATACACAATTTCAAATCACATATGTTTAGCCAAATTCTTCCCATGCTAATACAAGCCCACACATTTCATTTATTTCACATTTTAATCCCTCAAGTTACACTTTTCTCAATTTAGCCCAAAATGCTCAATTTCACTAAAAATCCCAATACAAACTATGTTAACCCAACACCAAGTTTTCATATTTCACTATCAACTAACACATAGCTCAAGCATTCATCAATGGCTCATCACAAAAACATCATCAATTCACAAAGTTACAACATGGGTTAGCTAGAGCACGAAGCAACGATTACGAAAATGTAGAAATTATCAAAAACCGAACAAAATCTAACCTTGAATCAAGCCAATTACTAGCCAAAAATACCAAAGCTTAAAGCCTTCTTCTTTCTTTAATATTCGGTGGAAAAAAAGATAAATATGGCTTCATCTTTCAGTTTTTGTTTTATTATAACATATATGTTATTGTTATGCCATTTACTAAATTAAACTTTTAATGAATAAATAAAACATATAAACATTAAGGTCACATTTGTCCATTGCCATCCACTATCATATTTATGGCATAATTGCCTCATAAGGCCTCCACATTAACAGACAACAACACTTAGGAACTTATAAGTCACCACACAGCTTTTATACTTTACGCGATTAAGTCCTTTCTCTTAATTCGGCACACAGTCGATAAAATTACCACTCAGAATTTTCACACAGGCTATATCACACATAATCAACACCAAAAATAACATTAAAATATTATTATGTCCTCAGATTTGTTGTCTCGAAACCACTATTCTAACTAGGGTCTAAATTGGGTTGTTACACAAGAGAACACCCATGTCTCAAGTCATATGGGCATTTAAAGCAGGGACACACGGCCTTGTCCGAGCCCATTTCTATGCCCGTGTAACTCAATGACTTGGGTCACAAAACCAAGCCACACGCCCGTGTGCCAGGCCATGTACCCTTCAAAATAACCCCAAACGCCCATATGCCAGACCGTGTGCTAGGACGTGTAATAACATAACTTGCAACCCTTTGAAAGTGACCTGGTCGTGTGTCACACACGATTGAGACACACGCCCGTTGATAAACCGTAAAAGTAACATATTTTAATCCCACATTTAGTATGGTTTTGGATGATTTATCCCTTGATTTATGTAAAAAGGTGCTCTTAATCCTTTCTTTTCATGTCTTATACTCAGGAAAGCACCCGAGGATGAAAAGAACGAGAAACGGGCCTAAAACGGACCAAATTGGGCCAAAGAGGAAATCGACACGGCCTGGACTTAAGGCCACACGGCCGTGCCACGTCAATCTACTAGAACACTGCTTGATCTCGATTCACACAACCGTGCCTCATTAAAGACTGCTTGATCTCGATTCACACAACCGTGCCTCATTAAAGAAATCTGAGCATGGCCTGACCACAATCCACACAGGCGTGTGCCATGGCTGTGTCCCTGTGGTGGCAAAGAGCAATTTCATTTGGATTTGGATACTTAGGGGCGAAGAAACATATTTCAAAAGCCTATATAAACCCCCCTAAGTGTTACCAGAAAGGGGGCGGTTAGCTAGGCCAAGGAGCCTGTAATATCCCGGAATTATGGCTTATGCATTTGTGCTTAAATTATGTGAAATAGCATGTCTTATGCATTATGAATGTGTTATGTGAATTTTTAGAACCCTGGAATGTAGGGAAATGCCCTAGAAGTTATTAGATTTTGAATTTAAAAGAGGAAGCTAAGCAGGGTGGCCTTAAGAGAAAATGTAGAGGAGATATGACACAAGAAATGGGCTTGGAAAAGTGGCTTGGAGGCGCCACTTAAGGCCTCTAGAAATGACGCCACTAGCAGTTAAAAGGGGCTTGTGTTCGAGTCGCAAGGGAAGCAAATAAAAGTTTTATTTTTGCTACAAGGATAGATAATGATGGACGGCATTAAGGCACTAAAGGGAGGAGTTTAATCCTTTTTAAAATTCGGCTAGATAAGGGGATAAAGGATGGAGTAATTATATTATTTTAAATGAAGAGATAAAGAGAAAAGCAAGGGATTTGATAGTGTTGGCCGAATAGGGGACTCTTGGGGTAGTAATTTCGGCAGAAAGGGGAAAATAAGGCCATTCATCATTCTTTCTTTCTTCTTTTCCCTCTGCCGAATTCTCTAGTGCATCTCCTCTTCTCCTTTTAGTTTGCCAAAGCCGAAAACTCAAGCAAAATCTCCTCATAGCCGATTCTTCTTGAGTTCCATATCCTTCCTTTTCACTCTTGTTGAAGCCGATTTCTTACTAAGTTTCAAAAGCTGAAATTTGTTGTTTAACATCTAGCCATAGCCGACTTTCTCTGTGGATTCAAGTGAAGGTGCAGTCGACTTCTATAGTAAGGGTAAGATCAATTGTTAGTTGATTTTCAATCTCTCTTTTAGCCGAAATCTAAGAACTAATCTCGATATTACTCTTTGGCCGAAACTATGGAAAAGGTTTCAGGATTTGTTTCTAGTCAACCATAAGAAGGTTTCAGGATTTCAATACCCAAGGTATCATAAGAAGTATGTTGGGGCCAGATATACTGATGCGCAGAGGAAGGCTTTTCTGGGGCTAGTTCAAGGGAACAAGTCTGTAGCGGAGTATGAGGCTGAATTCCTAAGGTTAAGCCGATATGCTTGAGGCGTGGTGGCTACAGAACGTGAGCGATGTGTCCGATTTGAGGACAGACTTAGAGATGACTTGAGGTTGTTGATAGCTCCACATCAGGAGCGGGAGTTTGCCGCATTAGTAGAAAAGGCTAAGGTAGCTGAAGGGATTAAGGAATCGGTAAGGCAGAACTCTGATCGGAATAGACATTAGAGAGGTTTTGGATCGTCAGGATCGTCGGGAAATGTTCAAAAGAGGCCTAGAGCTGAGAGGCCGCGTGGTCAGCAAGTTGGTTTAGGAGGGCAGTATCGTACTTGTAATCAATGTGGAAAAATGCACTTAGGGGAGTGTTGGAAGAAAACGGGCGGATGCTTTAAGTGCGGGTCAAAGGATCATATGATTAAGGACTGTCCCATAAAGATAGATTTGAGTCGACCCACGCAGTCGTGGTGTTAATCAGCCAGAGGTGGGCGATGAGCCTCAGCGAGGTCGTGGTCTGAATGGTAGAGGTAACGGTGCTGGAAGGGGACGAGGAACACCTGACAGGGGTGTTGGGAATATAGAGGCAAGACAGCCGGGACTGGTTTATGCGGTTCACCGGAGGGAGGATAGAGACGCACCGAACGTCATAACCGGTACGTTCTTTATTTTTGGTAAACCTTATGTTGCTCTGATTGATGTGGGCTCGACCCATTCCTATGTTGCATGTAGTGTAGTGGAAACACTAGGCATAGCCTCTGAACTTTCTGTTAAGGAGATGACTGTAGTAAGCCCACTAGGTCAAACTGTAGTGGTGGATAAGATCTTTCAGAGTATACCTCTAGAAATTCAAGGAGTGGTATTTCCTGCTGACTTAATGGAACTACCCTTCGGAGAGTTCGATCTCATTCTTGGTATGAACTGGTTAGTGGAACATCTGGCTGTGTTGGATTGTGCAGCTAAACGAATGGAATTAAGGACCCCGGAGGATGAGGTGATAATTATGATAGGAGAAAGAAAAAACTACTTGTCTAACGTAGTTTCAGCATTAGAGGCGGATAAGATGGTTCGGAAGGGTTGCAAGGCATTTTTAGCCTTTGTAAGTGCATTGGATGGAAAAGAAGGGGGAGTTAGTGGAGTTAGAACTGTAAGGGATTTTGAAGATGTGTTTCCAGAGGAATTACCCGGAATACCCCCAGATAGAGAAGTGAAGTTTGGAATTAATTTGCTGCCGGGGACAGCTCCTGTGTCAATTGCCCCATACAGAATGGCACCAAAGGAGTTGGTTGAGCTCAAGGCTCAAATCCAAGAGTTGCTTGATCGTGGGTTTATTCGACCCAGTGTGTCTCCGGTCTTGTTCGTGAAGAAAAAGGACGGAACTATGCGTATGTGCATAGGCTATCGTCAGTTGAATAAACTGACAATCAAGAACAAGTATCCTTTGCCAAGGATCGATGACTTGTTCGATCAGCTGAAGGGGGCAGCAGTATTTTCGAAGATAGATCTACGATCGGGATATCATCAGCTTAAGGTGAAGGAGGCAGATATCCATAAAACGACTTTTCAAACAAGATACGGGCACTATGAGTTCTTAGTGATGCCGTTTGGATTGACGAACGCCCCAGCCGCGTTTATGGATATGATGAATTGGGTTTTTCAACCCTACTTAGATAAGTTCGTCGTTGTGTTCATCGATGACATCCTAGTGTACTCCAAGTCTGAAGAGGAGCATGATGAGCATCTCCGGGTAGTGTTACAAGTGCTAAGGGAGAAGAAGCTTTACGCCAAATTCAGCAAGTGTGAATTTTGGCTTAAGGAGGTGGCATTCCTAGGGCATGTGGTATCCGCAGGAGGGATAAGGGTGGATCCTTAAAAGGTTGAGGCAATGTTGGATTGGAAACCACCTAAGTCTGTGGCTGAGATTCGTAGCTTCTTGGGATTGGCAGGCTACTACAGAAGGTTCGTGGAAGGATTCTCATCGACCGTCGCACCTTTGACAAAGTTGCTAAGGAAAGAAGTACCTTTCGTATAGACAGAGAAGCAACAGGAGAGCTTTGAGACACTTAAAAGGGTCTTGATGGAAGCTCCAGTTTTGATTCAGCTTGAGGCAGGAAAGGATTTTGTGGTGTATTGTGACGCTTCTCATACAGGATTGGGATGCGTATGATGCAGGATGGGAAAGTAGTCGCTTATGCGTCTCGGCAATTAAGGCCCCATGAAGCTAACTACCCAACTTACGACTTGGAATTGGCGGCAGTGGTCTTTGCTCTTAAGGTATAAAGGCACTACCTTTATGGAGAAAAGTCGGTGATCTACACAGACCACAAGAGTCTTAAGTATCTGTTGACTCAGAAGGAGTTGAATTTAAGACAGCGAAGGTGGGTAGAATTATTGGAGGACTATGATTGGTCCATAGAATATCATCCGGGCAAGGCGAATGTGGTCGCAGATGCTCTAAGTCGGAAAGTGGTGTAGGACCTGAGGGCGATGATTGCACATTTGAGTTTGTATGACAATGAAAGTCTGTTGGCAGAGTTGCAAGTCAAACTGACGTGGTTAAGTGAGGTAAGAGAGGGTCAGTTGGTAGATGGGGATTTAAGTGATAAGCTACGGCAAGTACAGAATGGAGAGTTAGAAGATTATGGCATTAATGACGATGGAGTGTTGTGTTTCAAAGGTAAGGTATGTATGTCGAGGAATGAGAAGTTGAGGCGGAGGATTCTTCAGGAATCGCATAGTAGCCCTTATGCTATGCATCCTGGAGGTACTAAGTTGTACAGAGACCTAAGGGAATAGTTTTGGTGGCCTGGGTTAAAGAGGGAAGTTACAGAATTTGTTGGCAAGTGTTTGACGTGTCAGCAAGTCAAGGCTGAACACCAAGTTCCGTCAGGATTACTTCAGCCAATCAAGATCCCGCAGTGGAAGTGGGAGAGAATCACCATGGACTTCGTTAGTGGGCTTCCTCTTATGCCTACTAAGAAGGACTCGGTATAGGTGATAGTGGATCGATTGACAAAGTCCGCACATTTTATTCCAGTACGGGTTGACTACTCTTTGCAAAAGTTGGCGAAATTGAATGTGGCAGAAATTGTGAGGTTGCACGGAGTGCCAGTGTCGATCATCTCAGACAGGGACCCAAGGTTTATGTCTCGGTTTTGGAAAGTACTACATCAGGCTTTAGGCACCAAATTGGATTTCACTACGGCTTTTCATCCACAGTCTGACGGGCAGTCTGAACGAGTAATCCAAGTGTTGGAGGATATGTTAAGGGGCTGTATGATAAACTTCAAAGGTAGTTGGGAAGAGTATTTGCCTCTAGCGGAATTTTCATACAACAACAGCTATCAGGCCAGTATTCGGATGGCACCGTACGAAGCACTATATGGATGGAGGTGTCACACACCTACGTGTTGGACGGAATTAGGAGAACACCGAGTTTTGGGTCCAGAGATTGTGGTAGAATCTGAGGAAAAGGTTGAGGTAATTCGGGCACGGTTGAAGGAAGCGTCGGATAGACAGAAGTCGTACACAGACCTTAAACGGAAGGAAATAGAATTTGATGTGGGAGATCGAGTGTTTCTTAAAGTGTCACCTTGGAAGAAGGTGATGAGATTTGGCCGCAAAGGGAAGTTAAGTCTAAGGTTTATAGGACCTTATCGGGTATTGAAACGAGTTGGACCAGTGGCATACCAGTTAGAGTTGCCTTCGGAATTGAAGCAGATGCACGACGTATTCCAAGTATCTATGCTACGTCGTTATCGATCGAATCCATCTCATGTAATTCTGGTTGAAGAGGTGGAGCTAAGGCCAGATTTTTCCTACGAAGAAGAGCCAATTCAGATCTTGGAACGAGATTGAAAGTGTTACGGAGGAAGTCAATTCCTCTAATCAAAGTGTTATGGCGCAGTCATGGATCAGAGGAAGCTTCATAGGAGCCGGAAGAAGCAATGCGACAGCAATACCCTCACTTATTTTAGCCAGGTAATTTCGAGGATGAAATTATTTTAAGGGGCTAGAACTGTAACATCCCGGAATTATGGCTTATGCATTTGTGCTTAAATTATGTGAAATAGCATGTCTTATGCGTTATGAATGTGTTATGTGAATTTTTAGAACCCTGGAATGTAGGGAAATGCCCTAGAAATTATTAGATTTTGAATTTAGAAGAGGAAGCTAAGCAGGGTGGCCTTAAGAGAAAATGTAGGGGAGATATGACACAAGAAATGGGCTTGGAAAAGTGGCTTGGAGGCGCCACTTAAGGCCTCTGGAAATGACGCCACTAGTAGTTAAAAGGGGCTTGTGTTCGAGTCGCAAGGGAAGCAAATAAAAGTTTTATTTTTGCTGCAAGGATAGATAGTGATGGACGGCATTAAGGCACTAAAGGGAGGAGTAATTATATTATTTTAAATGAAGAGATAAAGAGAAAAGCAAGGGATTTGATAGTGTTGGCCGAATAGGGGACTCTTGGGGTAGTAATTTCGGCAGAAAGGGGAAAATAAGGCCATTCATCATTCTTTCTTTCTTCTTTTCCCTCTGCCAAATTATCTAGTACATCTCCTCTTCTCCTTTTAGTTTGCCAAAGCCGAAAACTCAAGCAAAGTCTCCTCATAGCCGATTCTTCCTGAGTTCCATATCCTTCCTTTTCACTCTTGTTGAAGCCGATTTCTTACTAAGTTTCAAAAGCTGAAATTTGTTGTTTAACATCTAGCCATAGCCGACTTTCTCTGTGGATTCAAGTGAAGGTGCAGTCGACTTCTATAGTAAGGGTAAGATTAATTGTTAGTTGATTTTCAATCTTTTTTTTAGCCGATATCTAAGAACTAATCTCGATATTACTTTTTGGCCGAAACTATGGAAAAGGTTTCGGGATTTGTTTCTAGTCAACCACAAGAAGGTTTCGGGATTTCAATACCCAAGGTAAGTTATGTGATATTCGGCCATAGGCCATTCTATTATGTTTTAATGTCAGATCAGATCTAACATGTGGCCATAGGAATCTCGACATCAGTAAGGAAGCAAGGATCCAATTCGGGATTTAAGAATCGCAAGGTAAGTGGATATAGGTATTCGGCCAAGGCCATAGTGGTATTTCAGATCTATTTCTTATTTGTTTAAAGCCAAAAACTAACCAAGTCAATGGATCTAGTGTTAGCCGATTACAAGGAAGAAAAACTACAACATTTCGGGATTTGATTAATAATCAAATCAGCAACAAGGTAAGTGCTTTGGGTGCAATAATCCTTTGGGATTTGATCATTTAGCTGAATAGGCTTTTGCTAAACATTAAGTGATTGACCAAATGTAGGAACCTGAGATCTAAATCAGCAGATCGGGTTTCGGGATTAGGAGTGAACTCGATAAGTATACCAGGTGTGTACCCCACACTATTTCTCTATAGATTTATGGCTATGTTTTAATAAATGCGTAATAAAAATATGTAAAATGTGTCTAAGGTACCATGCAATGGTACATAGTACTCAGGTACATTTTCCTACTCCTACTATGAGTATAATATGATCTGTTATGGCATATGTGAAATTATAAGAATGTGAATAAGGGATATGACATGGCTTATGCATATTTGTATGACATGGGGCATATAGGTGATTATGAAAGGGGAAGTGAATGTAGTGGTTTTATACCACAATATCTGAATGTGGTGACTTCGGTCACATTATCTGAATGTGGTGACTCATGTCACAAATATTTTATCTGGTGGCTATGCCACGAATTTTATAAGGGCGATGAGCACGTCAACTGCAGCGACTGCCTTCGATGATGTGTAGCGGATGGAGGGTTGACTTAGTAGTCCCCAAGGTGTGCAGGTTGGTACGGGTGATGTGTAGCGGATGGTACCTAGGTTTGGGTTCGGGTTTGCATCATTGTATTTAATTATATGCTTATGTATGAATTGTTGTGCCTAAAATCGTTGGGACTTAGTGTTGGTTGTACACACTGAGTTTGTATGACTCACCCCATTGTGGGAATATTTTTCAGGTGACGCTCAGTGATGGACCGGGTCGGCAAGAGCTTAGTGGTGGCCATGCTCAGTTCGGGATTTTATTTAATTTTGGACACGTTATATTTTAAATACTTTGGATTTATTTCGGGGTTTAAATTTTGATGTAATAAGGCCATAGCTATGAACTGATTATGCATGCATTTTTTATTTATTTCATTATGAAACAATATTTATCAAGTTAAAGGTTAAGTAATTGTATTTAAAGTTAAACTCTACACTAATTTCGGCATGTCTTTTATATTAAAAACAAGGTTTTTAATAAATCCCTAACTTTCAAAAATAACAACGTTTTGCCATTAAACTCAACACAAATTTTCTTCAAAACTACTTAGGTTTTTCCAAAGTAACAAACGAATTCGAAAATGTTTTACTTCAGGAACATACCAGATTCGGTCGAGACTCGTGGGCCGGGTTTGGGGTGTTTCAGAGCCAAGCCGAAAAGGCCAGATTTGTGGAGAATCACTCGAAGATAGCCAGTTGATCCATCTCAAGAAGCCGGAATTCTAATCAAGACGGCAGATCTCTCCTTCAATTCCTTCAGGGAGTTTTAGGGATTTCTTATGTTTTGTTTTATCTTTTCTTCTGAGATGTTTTCTTTTATAGTTATGAACTATACCCTTCAGATACCTGAAGGGGATGAAACCTAAGACGAATCTTGTTATCGTTTGTTGAACTATATGATAAATATTTCACTTGTTCTTAATTATGTGTGCTTAATTCTTGTGTTGATATTTCTGGGATATTGATTCAAGTATGATGTGCTTAAGTGGTGGAGCAAAAGTCCCTACCTATTCATAGATCTAGCATAATTACAGCAGAGTTGTTCGCGCGCCTAGAGATAGGGTGACGAAACTTTGCCAGATTAGGGTGAAACCTAATACGGGAATCCATAGATCGAGCTAATGCGATTCTAGAGGTTTTAATTAGAAAGAGATTTCAATTAATCAACCTAGGGTTAGTCGTTATTCGCTTCGAGAGAGGGTCTAATGTACATTAGGGAGTCCTACGGATCAAGTTAAGTGAATAAATCGTCTAGTTCAGAGTTAGGTAACAAGTGAAGTCTAGGTGGATTCTTCCTGAGGGTATCGTCTTAATCAACTGAGTCTTTCTTCCAAGTTATTTTTCCGAATTCATTCTTTTTGTCTTTGTGTCTTTAGTTTAGTTGATAGTTAAATTTAGATTAGATAAACATTCACTTAATTCTTAGGCTAAATAATAAAAAGAGAGTTAGTATTAGTACTTTTGGTTCCTTTGGGATTCGATATTCCGGTCTTGCCTAAACTATACTACTGTTCGATAGGTGCGCTTGCCTTAAAATCGTTGTCAGAGTTAGTTTCTAGGTTCGATCATTCTCATTATAAATTTAAGACTCTGATTTCCAGCGATCACCCGTGCCTCTGCCCGTATGGACAAAAATATTTCATTTTACAAGCCATTTTTCTCACCCAAATTAACATGTACCTATAACCAAAATGCACATATGCACAAGCCTTAATAAGGCATCAAAATCAAGCATAAACAAGTCATATATATATGATATAACATCATAGAACAAATATGCCCTTAGTCACCTCAAATGACAATATATAAACATGTTCAACCATGTGTTCAATTTGACAAAAATGACTAGCTAACTTTCAACTAAACATGCATCAGTTCAAACTATTGAATTAACTTACCATAGCCTATCAAATGGTACAAAATATGCTATTCATTCACTAACATCAATAGACATATATATACATTTCATAACAAGATACCAAACCAAAACAAGTTACAAGACTTATACAATATGCATATTCATCTATCACAATTCAAACATATTAAACCAACATCGACCATAATAAGGTTAATCTTTACACACCATAAACTAAGCTCATATCAACATCAAAATGCTAAATCACAAACCAAATTAAATGGCTATTCCAACAACCAAAACATATGGCCAACATTAGCCAAAATACCTATACATGCCATTATAACCAAAATTAAATATCCATAAGTACCGAAAGAGTCAATAGATAGTGTGATAGATCTCCGATGACTTTCTAACCCGAACGAGCTTCCGACAACTACAAACACAGAAAAATAAACACAAAGTAAGCATGTCATGCTTAGTAAGTTCGTAATACATACAATCTAACCTTGCCAATACAATATACAATCACAAAGCATGTATAACCCAATCCAACATGAGAATAAATAATTCAAAAACTTATATGTGTACATTCATATACTTAATTTTCACATGGTACACATTACCTACCTTTCATCAAAACTAATGTACTTTACATTGAAAGCTCTTACCGAACCTCACACGAGATAATAATACGATGGTTGACACATCTCTTTTTGTAATTCTATAACCAAAGTTATCCCTTTCAATAGTTCAATAGCCGAAACTATCCCTTTTCATTGTTTGATGGTCGTCACCATCCTTTTTCATAATTTGATAGACGAAGCTATCCCTTTTCACAGTTCGATAGCCAAAGCCATCCATTTTCATAGTTCGATAGCAGAAGCCATCCCTTTTCATAATTCGATGGTTGTCACTATCCCTTTTCATTGTTGATGGTCGGCACCATCCTTTTTCATAATCAATAGCCGAAGCTATCCCTTTCTGTATTCGATAGCCGAAGCTATCCCTTTTCATTTGTCGATGATAGACGTTACACTCTGTTGGATTTTTCAATCAACACTCAATTTAACATTATACAATAATAGCATTCAATTCATAAAATAAAAACGAAACTTAAACGTATGAACTTACCTCGACGATAAACTTAGAAAAAAAATTAAGTCAACTAATCAGAAGCTTTTTCTTTGCCTCGATCTAAAGCCATACGTGATTTATCTTGATCTAAATGTGTAACAGACTGAATTTGACCCTAGTTGGAACGGTGGTTTCGGGACCATGAATCTGAGTCCGAGAAATATTTTAATATTATATTTTGGGTCTATTATATGTGAATTGATGTGTGTGAAAGTTTCATATGAAAATTTTATCGTTTAAGTGCTTAATTTGATTAAAAGGACTTAATCGCGTAATGCGTAAAAGTTGCATGCTAAAGTGTAAAGTGCTAGAATGATGATGGCTTCTTAATTTGAGGTATTAAATGGGTAAATATTCCATTTTATAAGTTAGTGGGTGGCTTTTGACTAATATGCCATTAATATATGTAATAGTTTATTTTATTTTAAAGGTTATGTTAGTAAATTAATTAAATAACCTATTTTATTCATAATTAATAAAATAAGAAAGCCATTATCATCTCATTTTGTTCTTTGGCCGAATATGGGAGAAAGAAAAAGAGTTTTTGTTCCTTTGATTTTCGGCAATTAGAAGTACAAAATCAAGGTTAGTTTGATTTCGGTTTTTGTTAATTTTTACGTTTTTGAGATCGTTGCTTTGAACCGTAGCTAACCCATGTCTTAATTTGTAAATCTATGCATTATTTATGTTCAGCCATTGATAAATTTATGTGGTTTATGATATTTGATGATTTGAAATTTAAGATAGGTTAAAGATTGATATGTTTTGTATTGGAAGTTTTAGTGAAATTAAATAAATAGGACTAATTTGTAAAAATAAAATTTTAGAGGGACTTAATTGCAAAATAAATGAAATGAGAGGGCTTATAAAGTCCCTAGGAATATTCGGCCCTTGTATATTCTTAGCTAATTTGGTATATTTTGTGTGTTATGCAAATAGGACTAAATTGCAAAGTGGTGAAATATTAGGGGTAAAATAGTAATTTGCCCATTTATGTGTTTTGGGACTAAATTGAAACGAAATGTGCTTGAATGAGATTACTTTTGATATGTTTAGATCAAGAACAAAGAAAAACGGAATTGGATCGGGGAAAGACAAAGGTTCTCGAATAGCCGATTTACACGGTCTATCGACAACCGAGGTAAGTCCTTAAGTTTAAATATATCAAAGAGTTGTTTATGAACTTGTTTAGTGATAATAATTGATAAATTTGAGTATGAATTGAGGTGATAGCCGAATGTTAGAATAAGGCTAAGTTGAAATGTAATTGTAAATTTTATTATGAATAAGCTTGTTTAGCTTGAAATGTAAAGTTAAAATGAAGTATATTTGATGTTGTGATTTAGCAATAAGTGATGTGTATTGAATGGATAATTGAGGTGATTTGTATCGGGCTAAATGCCTAGCAGGCCTAGTGCCGGTGACTTATTTCGGGCTTTGAGCCTAGCAGGTCTTGTGCCGGTGGTATTTATCGGGCTTTGACGCCTAGCAGGCTTGATGCCGGTGATGTGTTTTACAAAGGATAAACCGAATTTTGTTCAAGGCAAAACATAGCTAATGTATCTAGTTAAAGGCTCAGGTAAGCAAGTAAGGTATGTTATGTTTAAGGTTACTTGAGTCGAGTTAATACTATAAGAACAGTATTATGTACATTTGAGATTAAGGTTGATGTGTATGAGTATTATATGATTGAAATTGAGCTTGAATATACTATTGTGGAGATTCGGTTTTCAATTAGTAATGCTAGGAGTGAAAGGAAATTTTAGTACGATAACATGGTTGTCATGAATGCTGTACTTATATGACTTGGAGCATGTGATTCTTGTAATATATTTATTTTGTGCTTTGAAGAGATACAAGTTTATGGAAATGAAGTACAATTACTTAGGATAATGAACTGTTAGTATTCGATCCTGTTTAAATAAACGTATTTAAATGTTTAAGTGATTGAATGTTATATTATTATGAGTTTAGGACTTACTAAGCTAGTAAGCTTACTTGTGTGAAATGTTCTCCTCTGCTTTATAGATTCAGAAAAAGGCTACAAGCTCAAAGGGATCGTCAAGAAAGTTGTCCACACTATCAACTCCTTTGGTACTTAAATCTAGTTTGATTAGAAAGGCATGTATTAGCTAGGTTATGTCGTTAATAAATGGTATTAGATCTTGTATATTTATGTTTAGCCTTGCGAAATGGCTATTACTCTTGGCTGAAACTTTATTTGTGTGTTAGATAGACTGGTTTGTATAAATGTTCCTGGTTGTGTGCTTTTGTTATGTTTTAGGTTTAGCTTGAAAGTATATATTATGACAGTTATATTGAGTAGGTAAGTTGAGTTGATGATGGTAGTGAAAATGTCTATGCAGGAATATTTAAAGTTGAGCACTAGAGTGTTTAATTGAGATAAAAGCATGTGGTGGAAGAATTGAGTATATTTATGCAATTCCAATGGATATATTAGTTCATGTGCGTGTTAGGTTAATAGTATTTCCTTATGAACATGTAATCAATGTGGCTTTGATTAAATAAATTTGAAAAGGGAGGTTACGTTGTGTATTGTATGCATGAATATGCGACCAAGTCTATGTGCTATAGTCAAATGTAGTTAATATGCTCAAAGAACTAGTTGGTTGGATTTATGTTCGAATATAGAAATGTGTATAACTATGATTTTTATATACATTTATTTATAAATGGCTTGTGAGATTGTTTGAATTTTACTAGGTACAAGAAATCACAAAACTCGACTTGTGTTAGGAAATAAATATGAAATGTCATAAATGGGACTTTGTATATTCGGTTCGAATTAATTAGCAAATGTACTCGTAGGTATATTTGGTTTTGAATTGCAATTTGCACATGGCTAATAAACATTATATGTAGTTCGAATATATCATTATTATGATAAGCTCATGATTTATGTATGTATTTTAAGACATGTATATTGACTTGATAAAATGATATAGAATTGAAATGAATTTGATTGAACTTTGAGATATGATTAGTATATCCGGTGTGGTTAATAATTTAAGACTAATATTTAAATTAGCAAAACGATGTATCTTATATGTATTTGTGGATAGGTTCCATGTGATTATATGATTATATGAAAGCTGTATTTCCTTTGTAAATGCCTCGTAACCCTAATCCGATTACGGATATGGGTTAGGGGTGTTACATTTTATTGGTATCAGAGCCTACGGTTTAGTCGATTCTAGGACTACCGTAGCGCGTAAGGGTCTAGCTATTCATGCCTTTATTGTATATTTGATAGTGTGGTGACTTCTGACATTTTGAACTGTGTTTTATATAGTAAATGGATACTGATCCTGAAAGAGCTGTAGCGGATGATGTAGAGAGTGTGTATACGCGACCGTACACACGGATCGCGTTGGTGAGACTCTCGACCGGCCGGGTAGCCATGAGGGGGAGGCTAAACAAGCTTTCTACCAGATGATGAACGAGTGGTTTACCCAGTTTATTCAGACTAACCCAGCTGTACCCCAACCTCCACCCCCGAATAATCCAACTCCGATTCCTTCAGCACCCTCGATGATAGATCCGATGAGATCTAGTAGGCCTCCAGTTGATAAAATTAGGAAGTTTGGGGCCGAAGAATTCAGGGCCAATGATGATGATGACGCAGAACGAGCTGAAATATGGCTTGATAATACTATTCGGGTACTTGATGAGCTATCTTGTACTCCAGAGGAATGCTTGAAGTGTGCTATATCTTTACTTCGGGACACTGCATATCACTGGTGGAATACACTAGTATCAGTGGTCCCAAAAGAAAAAGTGACATGGGATTTCTTCCATAATGAATTCCGCAAGAAATATATCAGTCAAAGATTCATTGATCAAAAACGAAAAGAATTTCTTGAACTGAAACAGGGGCGAATGACCGTGACAGAATATGAACGGAAATTTGTCAGGCTCAGTAGATATGCTAGAGAGTGTGTTTCTACTGAAGCTATTATGTGCAAAAGGTTTGAAGACGGTCTGAATGAAGATATAAAGTCGCTTGTTGGCATTCTTGAAATTCAAGAGTTTGTGACACTAGTTGAGCGAGCTTGCAAAGCTGAAGAGCTCGGGAAAGAGAAAAGAAAGGCTGAGATAGAAGCTAGAGATATTCGTAAGAGATCTTCGCGTAAGACCTTCCATCCCACATCCAAGAAGTTCAGAGATGACTTCAACCGACATAAAGCTACTTCAGATTTACCTAGACGTGATCGACCTCCAGTGGGCTCCCGAGCTACCTCGATGGCGATGTCGAAAACGCCCACGAGAATCGAGTTAAATGCAAGCACTGTGGGAAATGGCATTCCGGGAGTTGTAGATTCCATGATCGGTCTTGTTTTAAATGTGGATCGTCATATCATTTTATTAGAGAGTGTCCAATGTTAGCTGAGCAGAATACAGTTCTGAACATTAAGTCAAGCAACACGTCAGTGCGAGGTAGGCCACCCAGACATTCAGGCAATGTAAGTGGTAGTCAGAGAGGAATGAAGAACACTGCAGTACGATCCGAGGCTAGAGCTCCAGCTAGAGCTTATACTACACGAGCCAGAGAGGATGCTTCCTCCCCCGATGTCATTACTAGTACTTTCACCCTTTATGATACTACTGTGATTGTAACATCCCGGTCTAGGGGTTATGCATTAAGTGCATAACTCAGGGGATGGAAGGCTTAGGGTGAAGTTGGATGAATTTTAAGGGGTTTGGAGAACCCTAGAAGGTAAGGGATGACTAAGGAAATTTTTGAATTTTAGTGTTAAGAAGGGGAGCTGGGCTTTAGAGGTCTTAAGAGAATTATTTGGAAGGTTAAGACACAAGAATGTCTGTGGTGGAGTGGCATGGAGGCGCTACTTGGGGCTTTGGGAAGGGGACGCCTCATGGTGCTTGGGGGTCTCATGTTCGAGCTGCAAAGGCAGCATTTTGGTTTTATTTTGCATCAATTAGGGGAGCTGGGCTAGGTATGCCTTAAAAATAAATGGCAGGGTTAATGGACATGAAAGTCCAGTTGGCAAAGTGGCTTCATGCGCTGCTTAAAGGCTTGGTGGTGACGCTAATGAGGGCCTAGGTTCGAATCCAGGCGGCAGCAAGGGTGTTTTATTTTTGGGTTTGGCATTAAGACAAGGGAGCTAGGGAATGAGGTGTTAAAAGAAGTTTTAGGGGGATTATATCACAAATAGCGCATTGGCAAATTGGCTGGGGCGCTAGCTGAAGTTCTTGGCTCCTAGAGGTCGCTGGTTCGAGGCTCAAAGGCAGCATAAGGGGTGTTTTATTTTTTTATTCTCATTTTGCAGCAGTTTAGAGAGGCAGTGGACGGCACATGGGAGCTTCAATAGATAAGATTAAGCTGATTTTGTTTAATCTTTTCTTTGAATTCAGCTGGGAGGTAAGTGATAAGGGTTGTGTTATTTTATTATTTTAGATAATTGTAGGACTATTTTATTTAGTTTAAAATTAGTAAATAGGAGATAATGGTTGCTATTGGTTTATTTTGAATTTGATAAGGGGATAAAATATGAGATAAAATAAGAATTTTAATAGGGATTAGATGGTGGCAGATTGTAGGACTCTTGGGGTGTGCTATTCGGCCTTGAAGCTTTTAAGGAGAGAGTCACTAAAATTTGGTTTTCTTCCTTCCATGTGTGCCGAATTTTTAATAGGAGGAGTTCATATTTTTATTTTATTTTTTATTTTCCTTGATCTCTCCATTGCCGAAATTCATTAGGTGTTTCTTTTAATTTTGCTCCTAGCCGAACCTTCAAGTAAAGTTTACTTCTTTTTGTGCTTTGAAACCAAAAGCCTCAAGTAGCATATACCATTGCCGATTTTTCCTTTCATTTGTAAACCACATCTCATTTGTTTCTACCTTCAAGACTCTAGCCGAATCCTCCCCTCTTGTTGCCGAAACTTCCCCTCCCCTATTAGATTCTTTTTGGCCTAATATTAGAGGGGTGTTGATCTCTTCGGTTTCCTCTTTCAATCGCTTGGAGAAAGGCTTTCGGGTTTTGGGGAACAATCAGGTGAAGCCGTCTTCTTGAATAATCGGTTGGTAAGTGGTGGTAAGGAGTTTTTCTAATTGACTATTCTTTTAATGTTCGTTAAGCTGAAGGCTTGTGAGGCTAACTGTTTTGCGTCTTAAGGTGTGGCCGATTGTCAGAGGTGAACCATCGTTGGGTTCAGGATTTGGGAGGAAACCAAATCGGTTGTAAGGTAAGGGGTTGAGCGTTAACCTTTGTGGTTTATTTGATTTAGCCGAATGGCCTTGTTGCTAATCTCTATGTTTGGCCGAATAAAGGAGCAAGGATATCTAGTGTCATAAATCGATTCTCCGGGATTCGGGATATTTTGGTAAGAAATATTTAATTGGTTTCAGTGTTTAGATTTATGATTCGGGTGATTAACCGGTTTATTTGATTAAGCGTTTTGATGGAGGCAACTACCAGTCAAGGTGGGCAAGGGAAAGCCCCTGTCCCGAAGTTTAAGAAAAGAGTTGTCTCGGCGGTTCGGGATTGGCCACCGGGTGTAGGCCAAAGAATGAGAGAAAACTATAGGCGATAGTCGTAGTCTCGCTTAGCGATAGCATCGGATCGAGGGTTTAGAGCTTCAGTTATAAGGTGTGTAGCTAGCTAGCCTCATCATTTTCGGGATTTATATTTGCATGTGTAATATGATTACTAACAAGTACAGTGATAAGTGTGATATTGATACCCTTCATGGGTATGGCGATGACCAGGTTAGTTCCGAACCTGTTGAGATGTGACTATTGATTTGTATATGTGTGAGTATGCCTTGATTATGAATAAACATGTGCATGCATTATCATGACTGTACTTTATGTTGCATGTGCATGGGTGGGCTATGAAAGAAGGTACGGGTGTGCTTCGAGTACGTGGTTGATGAGTAGCTATGTGCCTCATCGTGATAGATATAGGCTATGTGCCATATCGTGGATTGATGAGTGACTTGTGTCCCATCGTGGTTTTGGTGTTAGCTACGGCTACATCGTGGATTGGCGCTGACTGAGGTCGCGTTGTGGATTTTGTGCTTAATTGCACGTGAATGGCAGTAATTGCCTTTGGAGTAAAAAGGGGAGGGTGATTTAATAATCCCCTGGTGTGTGGTAGGCTGGGTAAGGGGGTGTGTAGAGGATGGACCTCAGGCTTGGGTTGGGATTCATTATTGCATAATTGTGGTATGTGAATACATGTGATTGTGGACTTGAATAAGAAATGGGCTAAGCCCAGTATGTGGAGGGTATTTGGCTAATTACCCAGTTATTTGATAAGTGTTATGAGTATGGGCCAAGCTCAGAATGTGATATGCTCTGAATATGATATATGATATCTGATGCATGGGTTATTCTGTGGTTAGCATGTGGGTGGATTTCAGTGGTTAATTACACACCTCGAATCAGTGTGACTCACCCAACTTTTAAACATCGCAGTGAGTCGTGATTAATGGACCGGGTTGGAGTGGATACAAAGGTGGCCATGCAAAAGAAGATTTCATGCAGAAGTGGATGTTTTACTTGGTTTGGTTAATTAATAATGATTTTTATATTATCCGTATTTTGGGAATTTATTTGATGTAATAAGGGCCACTTTTGATTTAAAATATTCTATCTATGATTGTTGAAGTTGATATTATACTTAGAAATATTTCTACAAATGATTCACTTCGTAACAACTTATAATAAAGTTTTAATTCAAATCGAGCTTCTATTATCTAATAATTTTTAATGGACATAGTTTTCAAAACGTTAACAAAATTTTCAAGTTTTATTCTAAAGTCAAACCATTTTCCGCAGTGACATACCAGATCCGGTCAGGACTTGTGGGCCGGGTTTGGGGTGTTACAGTTTGGTATCAAAGCCTGGTTTAAAACTTGGCTTTGAGGGTTTTGGGCCCAAAAACATTTTCAAATGGGCTTTTCAAAATATGGGCTTTTATGAATTATTTTTCAGGTTATTCTGGCATGGCACCTGTATCTCCAAACCCGAAGTCCACCAGGTAAGTACTTCGGACTCTTGAAGTGATTTGTTATTATGAACTGTTATGGGCTTAGTTGGGCTCGTAGATTAGTGAACTAGGATCTGATGAACCCTAGGACTAGTCTACTCAAACATATGCATAAGACTTAAGGATTATTAAACAAACCTGTGAAGTAAGTTAAGGTGTGGCAACCACTGTACGCATGTCGAGGATTGGTATTCAGTAAGAGCTTGGTATTTAAGCAGTCCTAGTGACTCACCTCCTCTTTACTCGAATCCTACCTGGTGCGTAGCTACGGTTCACCTTAACCAAGAGGACTTGTTCATGGGCTGAACCAATTATTAAAACCCGAAAGGGATTAGCCTTACTGTTTTAAAACCCTTAGTTTTAAAATTTTCAAAGTTATCCCTTTTGTTTGTAAACCCTAAATCTGATTTTAAAAGACATTTTTCTCAATTTACCAAAATTACCAAAATGCCCCTAGCGGCAAAATTACAAAAATGCCCATGTATTGTAAAATTTTCGTATTACCCTCAACTTTTGTTAAAATGATTTTACTTTGCAAAATACCAAAATCTTTAGTTTTCAAAATATCAAGATACTCTGATTTGGGGAAATTTACGAAAATACCCCTGTGTTGGAAATTACCAAAATGCCCCTGACTTTCAAAATTTTCGGTTTAACCCCAATTTTAATAAAATCCCCTTACTTTGCAAAAGTATCCAATTTTCTGTATTTCAAAATAATACCCTGACTTGGGAAATTTACAAAATTACCCTGATTGACAAAATTACCAAAATACCCCTGGTTTTCAAAATCCTGTTATACCTTCAATTTGCGAAATTTTTGAAAATACTCTTCAGTTTTGGGAATTTTAAAAAGATCCTGACTTATTAAAGTTTTCAGAATCGCTTTGATTTATTACCGAAATACCCCAGTAGAAAAATGACGGAAATACCCTTGGGTAGAAACGGGCAGAAATGTCCGAATAATGATGTGTGTGATAGATACCACTGAATGTGCCTCTACTGAGGAAGGAATGTGGCTTCATTGTGAAATGAAGGTGGCTCTATTGATGAGTGTGAATGTGATTCTCTGAATTAGAATAGCGAATTTGAACTGAAACCTTGTGTGATCGAAAGAACCACTTCTAGAAATTCTTTTCATAAAATTGTTCGCGGTTAAACAGTGGAACAAATACTAATGCATAAAACTTTCTAATCAGATTAAATCGTGATGATAGACATGAGTTCTAGGGGACGCGGTAGAGGTAGAATGGCAGCATCGGAACCGGTAGGGTTTGGCCATGGGTCAGAAAGTGAAGTGCCGCCAGCAGTGAACGTGGAGGAGCAAGATCAGATAGTAGAATATGATACAGTATCGCGGGCCATGTAATGAGTGCTAGAACGAGTAGCAGGAGTTAGTAAGGGAAATGGAACTCGAAAATCAGTATCGGAAAGGCTTAGATCGAACGGAGTCGAGATCTTTCGAGGAGTGTCAGGAGTAGCTCCGAACGTAGCAGAATATTGGCTGGAAGCAGTCGAAAGAATCATGGACGATTTGGACTGCACCAATGAAGAAAAGCTGAAGGGTGTTGTTTCGTTACTTCGCGACGAAGCTTATCGTTGGTGGCTCACTGTCAAACAAGGTGTACCGGCAGATCGACTGGATTGGGATTACTTTAAGGCCAAGTTTGAAGGGAAGTACGTAGGAGCCAGTTATTTGGACTCACAAAGGAAAGCGTTTCTAAATCTAGTACAAGGGAATAAGTCGGTAGCGGAGTATGAAGCTGAATTTGTGCGACTAAGTCAGTACGCCAAAGGAATCGTGGCTACTGATTATGAAAGGTGTGTTCGATTTGAAGATGGGCTACGAGATGAGTTGCGGGAGTTGATCGCTCCGCAGAGGGAAAGAGACTTCGCCATTCTGGTGGAGAAAGCTCGGATCACTGAAGAGGTTAAGAAGACTATAAGAAAAAATCGAGAGAAGAATAGGAACGAGAATAAGAGAAGTTTTGGACCGTCAGCATCGTTTGGTAATGTCCAGAAAAGACCAAGGATCGAGAATCCGGTGTGTGCACTTGTACCAATGGATCGGAACCATTCATGTGTTAAGTGTGGGAGAGCTCATTTAGGAGAATGTTGGGGGAATAGTAAGAAGTGTTTCCGGTGTGGGTCGAAGGCCCATTTGGTGAAGAACTGTCCTCAGTCAACGAGAGGTCGAGGTTCGAGCCATAGAGGAAATGGTACCGGCAGAGGTGCTACAGGATTGGGTGCAAGTCAGCCAAGGACTTGATATCAGGTACGTTCTTTATTTTGGGACACCATTTATTGTCTTGTTGATGTGAAGTTAGCTCATGCTTGTGTGGCTAGTGAAGTGTAGGAACTTTGGATGTGAACCTTAAGACTGTGTCTAGAAGGTAGGATAGATTTACTAAGATCAGAGTGCGCAGCTGAGGCGTGGAGTAGCGAGTTAGAATTATTTGGTAGTAAGTAATTTCGAAGACAAAATTTTTTTTAGGAGGGTAGAATTGTAACATCCCGGTCTAAGGGTTATGCATTTAGTGCATAACTCAGGGGATGGAAAGCTTAGGGTGAAGTTGGATGAATTTTAAGGGGTTTGGAGAACCCTAGAAGGTAAGGGATGACTTAGGAAATTTTTGAATTTTAGTGTTAAGAAGGGGAGCTGGGCTTTAAAGGTCATAAGAGAATTATTTGGAAGGTTAAGACACAAGAATGTCTGCGGTGGAGTGGCATGGAGGCGCTACTTGGGGCTTTGGGAAGGGGACGCCTCATGGTGCTTGGGGGTCTCATGTTCGAGCCATAAAGCGAAAGATTTTGGTTTTATTTTGCGTCAATTAGGAGCTGGGCTAGGTATGCCTTAAAAATAAATGGCAGGGTTAATGGACATGAAAGTCCAGTTGGGAAAGTGGCTCCATGCGCTGCTTAAAGGCTTGGTGGTGACGCTAATGAGGGCCTGGGTTCGAATCCAGGCGGCAGCAAGGGTGTTTTATTTTTGGGTTTGGCGTTGAGACAAGGGAGCTAGGGAGTGAGGTGTTAAAAGAAGTTTTGGGGGGATTATATCACAAATAGCACATTGGCAAATTGGCTGGGGCGCTAGCTGAAATTCTTGGCTCCTGGAGGTCGTTGGTTCGAGGCTCAAAGGCAGCATAAGGGGTGTTTTATTTTTTTATTCTCATTTTGCAGCAGTTTGGAGAGGCAGTGGACGGCACATGGGAGCTTCAATAGATAAGATTAAGCTGATTTTGTTTAATCTTTTCTTTGAATTCGGCTGGGAGGTAAGTGATAAGAGTTGTGTTATTTTATTATTTTAGATAATTGTAGGACTATTTTATTTAGTTTAAAATTAGTAAATAGGAGATAATGGTTGCTATTGGTTTATTTTGAATTTGATAAGGGGATAAAATATGAGATAAAATAAGAATTTTAATAGGGATTAGATGGTGGCAGATTGTAGGACTCTTGGGGTGCGCTATTCGCCCTTGAAGCTTTTAAGGAGAGAGCTGCCGAAAATTTGGTTTTCTTCCTTCCATGTGTGCCGAATTTTTAATAAGAGGGAGTTCATATTTTTTATTTTATTTTTTTTATTTTCCTTGATCTCTCCATTGCCGAAATTCATTAGGTGTTTCTTTTAATTTTGCTCCTAGCCGAACCTTCAAGTAAAGTTTACTTCTTTTTGTGCTTTGAAACCAAAAGCCTCAAGTAGCATATACCATTGCCGATTTTTCCTTTCATTTGTAAACCACATCTCATTTGTTTCTACCTTCAAGACTCTAGCCGAATCCTCCCCTCTTGTTGCCGAAACTTCCCCTCCCATATTAGATTCTTTTTGGCCGAATATTAGAGGGGTGTTGATCTCTTCGGTTTCCTCTTTCAATCGCTTGGAGAAGGGCCTCAGGGTTTTGGGGAATAATCAGGTGAAGCCGTCTTCTTGAATAATCGGTTGGTAAGTGGTGGTAAGGAGTTTTTCTAATAGACTATTCTTTTAATGTTCATTAAGTTGAAGGCTTGTGAGGCTAACTGTTTTGCGTCTTAAGGTGTGGCCGATTGTCAGAGGTGAACCATCGTTGGGTTCAGGATTTAAGAGGAAACCAAATCGGTTGTAAGGTAAGGGGTTGAGCGTTAACCTTTGTGGTTTATTTGATTTGGCCGAATGGCCTTGTTGCTAATCTCTATGTTTGGCCGAATAAAGGAGCAAGGATATCTAGTGTCATAAATCGATTCTCCGGGATTCGAGATATTTTGGTAAGAAATATTTAATTGGTTTCGGTGTTTAGATTTATGATTTGGGTGATTAACCGGTTTATCTGATTAAGCGTTTTGATGGAGGCAACTACCAGTCAAGGTGGGCAAGGGAAAGCCCTTGTCCCGAAGTTTAAGAAAAGAGTTGTCTCGGCGATTCGAGATTGGCCACCGGGGTGTGGGCCAGCAGCGAGAGAAAACTATAGGCAGATAGCCGTAGTCTCGCTTAGCGATAGCGTCGGGATCGAGGGTTTAGAGCTTCAGGTTATAAGGTGTGTAGCTAGCCTACTATTTCTGGGATTTATATTTGCATGTGTAATATGATTACTAACAAGTGCAGTGATAAGTGTGATATTGATACCCTTCAAGGGTATGGCGATGACCAGGTTAGTTCCGAACCTGTTGAGATGTGACTATTGATTTGTATATGTGTGAGTATGCCTTGATTATGAATAAACATGTGCATGCATTGTCATGACTGTACTTTGTGTTGCATGTGCATGGGTGGGCTATGAAAGAAGGTACGGGTGTACTTCGAGTACGTGGTTGATGAGTAGCTATGTGCCTCATCGTGATAGATATAGGCTATGTGCCATATCGTGGATTGATGAGTGACTTGTGTCCCATCGTGGTTTTGGTGTTAGCTACGGCTACATCGTGGATTGGCGCTGACTGAGGTCGCGTTGTGGATTTTGTGCTTAATTGCACGTGGATGGCAGTGATTGCCTTTGGAGTAAAAAGGAGAGGGTGATTTAATAATCCCCTGGTGTGTGGTAGGCTGGATAAGGGTGTGTGTAGAGGGTGGACCTTAGGCTTGGGTTGGGATTCATTATTGCATAATTGTGGTATGTGAATACATGTGATTGTGGACTTGAATAAGAAATGGGCTAAGCCCAGTATGTGGAGGGTATGTGGCTAATTACCCGGTTATTTGATAAGTGTTATGAGTATGGGCCAAGCCTAGAATGTGATATGCTCTGAATATGATATATGATATCTGATGCATGGGTTATTATGTGGTTAGCATGTGGGTGGATTTCAGTGGTTAATTACACACTGAGTCTGTGTGACTCACCCAACTTTTTAAACATCGCAGGTGAGTCGTGATTAATGGACCAGGTTGGAGTGGATACAAAGGTGGCCATGCAAAAGAAGATTTCATGCAGAAGTGGATGTTTTACTTGGTTTAGTTAATTAATAATGATTTTTATATTATCCGTATTTTGGGAATTTATTTGATGTAATAAGGGCCACTTTTGATTTAAAATATTCTATCTATGATTGTTGAAGTTGATATTATACTTAGAAATATTTCTACAAATGATTCACTTCGTAACAACTTATAATAAAGTTTTAATTCAAATCGAGCTTCTATTATCTAATAATTTTTAATGGACATAGTTTTCAAAACGTTAACAAAATTTTCAAGTTTTATTCTAAAGTCAAAAAGGTTTTTCGAACATTTTCCGCAGTGACATACCAGATCCGATCAGGACTTGTGGGCCGGGTTTGGGGTGTTACAGTGATTGTATTGATTGATCCTGGTTCGACTCATTCTTATGTGTGTAAAACTCTAGTATTCAGTAAGACTCTGCCAGTTGAGTCTACTGAGTTTGTGATTCGTGTGTCCAACCCTTTGGGTAGATGTGTACTTGTTAATAAAGTGTGTAGAGGTTGCCCGTTGATGATTCGGGATTCTTGCTTCCCAGCTGATTTAATGTTGTTGCCTTTCAATGAGTTCGATATAATTTTGGGAATGGACTGATTAACTTCACATGATGCAGTGGTGAATTGCAAAAGAAAACTTATTGATTTGAGATGTCAGAACGGGGAAATCATCAGAATTGAATCCAGTGACTTAAGTGGGTTTCCTACAGTAATATCTTCGATGTTAGCTCAAAAGTATGTGAGAAAAGGGTGCGAAGCTTATTTGGCCTATGTACTGGATAATAAAGTGTCTGAGAAACAGATTGAATCTGTACCGGTTGTATGTGAATACCTAGATGTGTTTCCTGAAGAACAACCAGGTTTACCACCAGTACGAGAGATTGAGTTCGGCATTGAATTAGTACCGGGAACGACTCCGATTTTGATAGTTCCGTATCGGATGGCACCTACTGAGTTAAAAGAGTTGAAAGCACAGTTGCAAGAGTTAACAGATAGGGGCTTTGCGCGAACGAGTTTCTCTCCTTGGGGAGCACCAGTTCTTTTTGTGAAAAAGAAAGATGGAACGATGCGAATGTGTATTGATTATCGGCAACTGAATAAGGTAACCATAAAGAATAAGTACCCATTACCTCGGATTGATGACTTGTTTGATCAGTTGAAAGGGGCTTCAGTATTCTCGAAGATAGATTTGAGATCGGGTTATTATCAGTTGCAAGTCAGAGATACAGATGTGCCAAAGACTGCATTCCGGACGAGGTACAGACATTTTGAGTTTCTGGTTATGCCTTGTGGACTCACTAATGCACCTGCTGTTTTTATGGATCTAATGAATCGGTCTTGTACGCTTTTGGATCGGTTTGTAGTTGTGTTTATTGATGATATACTAATTTATTCCAAAGATGGAACCGAACATGCCGAGCATTTGAGATTAGTGCTACAAACTTTACGAGATCAACAGTTATATGTGAAGTTTAGTAAGTGTGAGTTCTGGATGAAAGAGGTCAGCTTCTTGGGTCATGTTGTATCAGCATCAGGTATTCGGGTGGATCCAAACAAAATTGCAGCTATACTCGATTGGAAGCCACCTAAGAATGTTTCTGAGATCCGAAGCTTCCTAGGCCTTGCGGGATACTACAGACGGTTTGTAAAAGGTTTTTCTGTGATAGCTACACCTTTGACAAAGCTACTACAGAAAGATGTCAAGTTTGAGTGGTCAGAAAAGTATCAGAAAAGTTTCGAGCAGTTGAAAGCCCTTTTAACCGAAGCTCCAGTGTTAGCTCAGCCTGAATCAGGTAAGGAATTTGTTGTTTTTAGTGATGCTTCTTTGAATGGGTTGGGTTGCGTTTTGATGCACGAAGGCAAAGTTATAGCCTACGCTTCGAGACAATTGAAGCCGCATGAAAGAAATTATCCAACTCACGATCTGGAATTAGCAGCCATTGTTTTCGCATTGAAAATTTGGCGTCACTACTTATTCGGCAAGAAATTTCACGTTTATTCGGATCATAAAAGTCTAAAATATCTGATGACTCAGAAAGATCTGAATTTGAGACAACGCAGATGGTTAGAACTGTTGAAAGACTATGAATTAGTGATTGACTACCATCCGGGTAAAGCTAATGTTGTTGCAGATGCGTTAAGTCGGAAATCACTGTTTGCTCTTCGTGCCATGAATGTACGGATGGCTATGTCTGGAGGTGGTTCGATCATAGCCGAGTTACAAGTAAGACCGATGTTTATTCAGCAAATTTGTGATGCACAAAAAGTTGATAAAGATTTGATTGTTAGTCGAATTCGGTGTGAAAAGGTGCGAAATCGATTTTCAAATTGATGCAAATGACTGTTTGAATTTTAAAAGCCGAATGTGTGTTCCGAAGAACTCAGATTTAATTCAGATGATTCTGAGTGAGGCTCATAGTGGTCGACTATCGATACATCCGGGTAGCACGAAAATGTATAACGATTTGAAACAGTTCTATTGGTGGCCTGGCATGAAATGGGATATATCTGAATTTGTTTCTAAGTGCTTAATCTGTTAGCAAGTAAAAGCTGAGCATCAAGCGCCATCTGGACTACTTCAGCCAATCATGATACCTGAATGGAAATGGGATAGAATTACAATGGATTTTGTATCCGGTCTCCCTATGAGACCGAGTAGGAAAGATGCCGTCTGGGTTATAGTTGATAGGCTGACTAAATCAGCTCATTTTGTGCCAGTACGTACAGACTTTTCACTTGATAAACTTGCTGAATTGTACGTATCACAGATTGTGAGATTGCATGGTGTACCGAGTTCAATTGTTTCAGACAGAGACCCGAGATTCACATCGCAGTTTTGAAAGAAGTTGCAAGATGCTTTAGGTACTAAACTTCATTTTAGTACAGCCTTCCATCCGCAGAAGACGGTCAGTCTGAGCGAACTATTCAGATACTTGAGGACCTGTTGAGATGTTGCGTTCTCGAGTTTGAAGGTACGTGGGAACGATATCTACCTTTGATTGAATTTGCTTACAATAATAGCTTTCAATCCAGTATCAAAATGGCACCCTACGAAGCTTTATACGGTCGTAAGTGTCGAACACCATTATATTGGACTGAACTCAGTGAGAATAAGATACTCGGGGTTGATTTGATTAGAGAAACAGAACAGAAGGTAGCTATTATTAGAGGCAATTTGAAAGCTACTTCGGATCGTCAAAAGTCCTATGCTGATTTAAAACGTAAAGACATTGAATTTCAGGTAGGAGATTGTGTATTCTTAAAAGTTTCCCCGTGGAAGAAAGTACTCCGATTTGGTCGGAAAGGCAAGTTGAGTCCGAGATTTATCGGACCGTATGAAGTCATTGAACGTATTGGGCCTGTTGCTTATAGATTGAGATTGCCCTCTGAGGTAGAAAAGATACATGACGTATTTCACGTTTCGATGCTTCGTAAGTACAGATCCGATCCGTCTCATGTGATCACACCGGCAGAGATTGAAATCCAATCTGATTTAACATATGATGAAGAACCGATCCGTATCTTAGCTCGGGAAATAAAAGAATTCCATTAGTGAAGTTTCTATGGAATCGTCACGGAGTTGAAGAAGCTACGTGGGAGCCTGAGGATTCAATGAGGCAACAATATCCGACCTTGTTTAACGGTAAGATTTTCGGGGACGAAAATCCTAAAGGGGGGAGAGTTGTAACAGACCGAATTTGACCCTAGTTGGAACGGTGGTTTCGGGACCATGAATCCGAGTCCGAGAAATATTTTAATATTATATTTTGGGTCTATTATATGTGAATTGATGTGTGTGAAAGTTTCATATGAAAATTTTATCGTTTAAGTGCTTAATTTGATTAAAAGGACTTAATCGCGTAATGCGTAAAAGCTGCCTGCTAAAGTGTAAAGTGCTAGAATGATGATGGCTTCTTAATTTGAGGTATTAAATGGGTAAATATTCCATTTTATAAGTTAGTGGGTGGCTTTTGACTAATATGCCATTAATATATGTAATAGTTTATTTTATTTTAAAGGTTATGTTAGTAAATTAATTAAATAACCTATTATATTCATAATTAATAAAATAAGAAAGCCATTATCATCTCATTTTGTTCTTTGGCCGAATATGGGAGAAAGAAAAAGAGTTTTTGTTCCTTTGATTTTCGGTAATTAGAAGTACAAAATCAAGGTTAGTTTGATTTCGGTTTTTGTTAATTTTTACGTTTTTGAGATCGTTGCTTTGATCCGTAGCTAACCCATGTCTTAATTTGTAAATCTATGCATTATTTATGTTCGGCCATTGATAAATTTATGTGGTTTATGATATTTGATGATTTGAAATTTAAGATAGGTTAAAGATTGATATGTTTTGTATTGGAAGTTTTAGTGAAATTAAATAAATAGGACTAATTTGTAAAAATAAAATTTTAGAGGGACTTAATAGCAAAATAAATGAAATGAGAGGGCTTATAAAGTCCCTAGGAATATTCGGCCCTTGTATATTCTTAGCTAATTTGGTATATTTTGTATGTTATGCAAATAGGACTAAATTGCAAAGTGGTGAAATATTAGGGGTAAAATAGTAATTTGCCCATTTATGTGTTTTGGGACTAAATTGAAACGAAATGTGCTTGAATGAGATTACTTTTGATATGTTTAGATCAAGAACAAAGAAAAACGGAATTGGATCGGGGAAAGACAAAGGTTCTCGAATAGCCGATTTACACGGTCTATCGACAACCGAGGTAAGTCCTTAAGTTTAAATATATCAAAGAGTTATTTATGAACTTGTTTAGTGATAATAATTGATAAATTTGAGTATGAATTGAGGTGATAGCCAAATGTTAGAATAAGGCTAAGTTGAAATGTAATTGTAAATTTTATTATGAATAAGCTTGTTTAGCTTGAAATGTGAAGTTAAAATGAAGTATATTTGATGTTGTGATTTAGCAATAAGTGATGTGTATTGAATGGATAATTGAGGTGATTTGTATTGGGCTAAATGCCTAGCAGGCCATGTGCCGGTGATTTGTATTGGGCTAAATGCCTAGCAGGCCTAGTGCCGGTGACTTATTTCGGGCTTTGAGCCTAGCAGGCCTTGTGCCGGTGGTATTTATCGGGCTTTGACGCGTAGCAGGCTTGATGCCGATGATGTGTTTTACAAAGGATAAACCGAATTTTGTTCAAGGCAAAACATAGCTAATGTATCTAGTTAAAGGCTCAGGTAAGCAAGTAAGGTATGTTATGTTTAAGGTTACTTGAGTCGAGTTAATACTATGAGAACAAAGATATGTACATTTGAGATTAAGGTTGATGTGTATGAGTATTATATGATTGAAATTGAGCTTGAATATACTATTGTGGAGATTCGGTTTTCAAATAGTAATGCTAGGAGTGAAAGGAAATTTTAGTACGATAACATGGTTGTCATGAATGCTGTACTTATATGACTTGGAGCATGTGATTCTTGTAATATATTTATTTTGTGCTTTGAAGAGATACAAGTTTATGGAAATGAAGTACAATTACTTAGGATAATGAAGCTCATTAGTATTCGATCCTGTTTAAAGAAACGTATTTAAATGTTTAAGTGATTGAATGTTATATTATTATGAGTTTAGGACTTACTAAGCTAGTAAGCTTACTTGTGTGAAATGTTCTCCTCTGTTTTATAGATTCAGTAAAGGCTACAAGCTCAAAGGGATCACAAGAAAGTTGTCCACACTATCAACTCCTTTGGTACTTAAATCTAGTTTGATTAGAAAGGCATGTATTAGCTAGGTTATGTCATTAATAAATGGTATTAGATCTTGTATATTTATGTTTAGCCTTGCGAAATGGCTATTACTCTTGGCTGAAACTTTATTTGTGTGTTAGATAGACTGGTTTGTATAAATGTTCCTGTTTGTGTGCTTTGTTATGTTTTAGGTTTAGCTTGAAAGTATATATTATGACAGTTATATTGAGTAGTTAAGTTAAGTTGATGATGGTAGTGAAAATGTCCATGCAGGAATATTTGAAGTTGAGCACTAGAGTGTTTAATTGAGATAAAAGCATGTGGTGGAAGAATTGAGTATATTTATGCAATTCCAATGGATATATTAGTTCATGTGCGTGTTAGGTTAATAGTATTTCCTTATGAACATGTAATCAATGTGGCTTTGATTAAATAAATTTGAAAAGGGAGGTTACGTTGTGTATTGTATGCATGAATATGCGGCCAAGTCTATGTGCTATAGTCAAATGTAGTTAATATGCTCAAAGAACTAGTTGGTTGGATTTATGTTCGAATATAGAAATGTGTATAACTATGATTTTTATATACATTTATTTATAAATGTCTTGTGAGATTGTTTGAATTTTACTAGGTACAAGAAATCACCAAACTCGACTTGTGTTAGGAAATAAATATGAAATGTCATAAATGGGACTTTGTATATTTGGCAATACATGGAATTAATTAGCAAATGTACTCGTAAGTATATTTGGTTTTGAATTGCATTTTGCACATGGCTAATAAACATTATATGTAGTTCGAATATATCATTATTATGATAAGCTCATGATTTATGTATGTATTTTAAGACATGTATATTGACTTGATAGAATGATATAGAATTGAAATGAATTTGATTGAACTTTGAGATATGATTAGTATATCCGGTGTGATTAATAATTTAAGACTAATATTTAAATTAGCAAAACGATGTATCTGTATATGTATTTGTGGATAGGTTCCATGTGATTATATGATTATATGAAAGCTGTATTTCCTTTGTAAATGCCTCGTAACCCTAATCCGGTTACGGATATGGGTTAGGGGTGTTACAAAATGAATAAATTTAGCTCAATTCAATAATCATTCTATTCAATTTAACTCAAATTCACATTTCAGAAATATTACAATTTTATCCATTTACTTTTGATTTCTTTACAAATTAATCTTTATGCTCGTAAAATGAAATTCATGCAATTTCATCCCTACCCAAGCCTAGCTGAATATCATACAAGCTTATAGCAACCCACACATTTCATTAATTCACAAATTACACCATGAATATTTCATAATTTTCAATTTAACCCCTAATTGACAAATTTATCAAAAATCACTTTACAAAAGTTATTTATCTAACAACAAGGATTCATTTTCTTCCATCAAACATCAAAAAAAAAAAACTAAAATGCATTCATGGTAAAACCTTAAACATTCAACATTTTTGCAAATTAGTCCTTGGGCTAGCTAGATTAAGCTATAACGACTCCAAAAACATAAAAATCATTAAAAAGGGGACAAAAATCACTTACATGCACAAGGATGAACTTGCCGAATGTTGAAACCCTAAATGGTGATGTTTCTCCTTAGGAAAATTGGCAAGAAGAAGAAGATGGACTAAAAATGGTTTTCTTTTTACTTATTTTGATTTTATTTATTAAATTACATATATAACCTTTAATTAAACCTTCAAAATTACTTAAAAGATGTCCATCTTTGTCCACTATTAATTTTAATGGTCTAATTACCATTTAAGGCCACCCACATTCAAAATTCATAGCAATTTGACACTTTTTACTTATTGAACTCAAATTTTATACCTTATGCAATTTAGGCATTTTTATCAAATTAAGCATGCAAACAATAAAAATTATTAACAAGATTTTTATACGACACTACTAACATGCTGTAGACATTAAAATATTAATAAAATAATTATTTTAATGTTGGATTTGTGGTCCTGAAACCACTATTCTGATTTCACTGAAAATGGGTTGTTACATTCACCCCAAGTCGGTCTAGACTGTAAGGTCGTAAGATAAGTAGTCCTTGCTGACTCATTATTCTAGTGGATATATCAGAAAATCCTGCTAGTAAATTGACTAGTTGATTGAGAGGAACTCAAAGAAATAGTTAATACGGATAACCAAAGCAAGCTAATCACCCATAATTAGATTTGATCAGTTCCACTTTTCACTTTCTCGATACTTATTTATTTGTCATATTTTTATTATTATAAAAGCCCTAAAAATCTATTTTATTTATATTTGCGTAATATAACCTATTTCAAATACTAATTAGATTTTTTGGTGTTTAGGTTGAAATTGATCTAGTACTAGCCTTCTTTGGGTATGATCCTCGGAGTACTCACCTACTCCGTTGTAACTATATTACAACCTAACTCGTATACTTGTGAAACCGCCTCAGTTCTATATATCTTTTGCTACAGTATTCACACTCTATACGTTAGTACATCCGGAGGCGGTCAAGTCGTTGGCGTCATTGCCGAGAAGGCAACGTCACTAGTTCAATTTTAATTTTTGCACTTCAATAAGACTAATTAGGAAAATTTTAAGTTATAGATACGATTCCCAATTTATTTTGTTTAACTAATTAACATCACTGATATTTATTCATTTTCTTTTAAGAGGACCTTAGTGCACATTCTTAATACGAACTGCCGTTATAGTGATTATAGGAGATCAGTTAACAGGAGTATGAATAATTTTAATTATATGTGCCTAGATGAAGATTTAGAATATGACGTCAATATTTATGAAGAAGGGGTTTATTAGGACTGGGAGTGTAATAGCCCAATTTTAGTGAAGTCAGAATAGTGGTTTTGTAACCACAAATCCGAGCTGGAAAGATAAAATATTTTAATATTATGAAATGATTAGTAATGTGATAGAAAGATTGCATGAGAATTTTGATAAGAAAATTTTATCAATTAGATGCTTAATTGTAGAAAGGACTAAATTGCATAAAATGTCAAATTTGAATTCTAGTAGCTATAAGGATTAAATAGCTGTGGAATTCAAAACTTGAGGTCCTTAAATTGTAATTAGACCATTGATGAAAAATATGTAGATATTTTTGGTGAAGCATCCATGGAAAAATTAGAAAAGGTTAAGGATTAAATTGGAATGGAAAAATTATAAAGATGATAATTAAATTAAAATGAAATATCATCATTTCATATCATCTTCTTCAACCTAAAATCTATGGAAACCTTAGGAGAAAGAAAAAAAAGCTTTCCAAGCATAAATTGGTAAGTTCATATGTCTCATTTTTAGTAATTTTTATACTTTTTAAGACTAGGAAAGTTTAACTTCTCTATTTGGGGGGTTATTTTGAATAGATATCAAAGTATAGAAAATTTTCCATGGATGATCATGCTGAAATTTAAACTTTTATAGTATAAAATAAAAAGTTGTTGATAGATAAACAACTTTTACAAAGGGAAATTTGATGGAAACTTGATTTAGGGACTAAATTGAAACATGGAAAATTCTGAAATTTTTAGAATACATGTGTTGTAAAAGTTATATTAGAATTTTGATTAGGTTTGGAATAAGTATTAAATTGCATGAATTTCAATTTCCGAGTCTAGGGACGAAATTGGAATTAATCAAAAGTATAGGGGCAAAATGGTACTTTTGCCTAGATTGTAAATTGAGTTCAAGAGAATATGAAATGGATTGAATTGATGATTGAATTCATTTATATAGATTCAGAAGTACCAAACAAAGAGGTAGATTGAGGAAAGGAAAAGATTTCGGATTAGTAGATTTTGGTTATGAACAAATATCAAGGTAAGTTCGTATAACCTAAATGAGCATAAAAATGTGTTGTTTTGAATGCTATATTACATTGATTATGTTGTATGAAATTGTATGTATGAAGTGTATGAAAATTTTAATGGATGGAATGGTATATGATGGAAAATTTATTGATAAAAGGTAAAATTCCGTATGAATATTGAATTCTGATTGATAAATTTGATTTCCCTGATAAAACTGCATGTGTTGCAGAATGGATTTAGCCCAGACGGGTCATCCGAAATGAGCCTCTCGAGTATATGTTTCAATTAGGATTTAGCCTAGATTGGTAATCCTAATTGACTAGATTTAGCCTGGACTGGTAATCCAGAATGAACTCTATAGTGAATTCTTTGTCATATAAAGGATTTAGCCTGGACTGGTAATCCGACAAAGCCCTTAGAGTATATGTAACAAATGGTGAATTTAGCTTTGGACTAGTAATTCTCTGTTTGTGTGGTATGTGGCTCGAGAGTGTACCTATAAGGTACTACTGGATATGAATTGACGGACAATGAAATTGTACACTTCGAGTGTACTACTTGAAATATCCAACAAAAATTCAATGACTCAACGGATAAAATATGCATATGGCATGATGAGCTCATCTATGGATATTGGTATATTATAACTAACATATTGGTTGAGTATGTGTGAATAGGTAAATTACCAAATAGTTGGAAAACCATGTTTTGCATGGTTAATATATTGAATGTAATGGGTAAGATTAATTTATGTTATATGAGTTTACTAAGCATAATATGCTTATTAGGTTTTATTTTCCCTGTTTTATAGTGCTCAAAGCTTGTGAAGGTTGGAGATTGGTCAGAGCAAATCATCACACTATCAATCTGTCGCTTTGGTATAAATGAAAATCTTATTTTGTTAATGGCATGTATAGGCTAAATAAATCAAATGATGGTATGTAAATGATGAATGAAATCTAGCCATTGGAATGGCTAAGATACTTATGTTTTGATATATGTCATGGTTGAATCAATAAATTAACTAAAATATAAGTATGATCATCTAATTTTGCAAATTATGTAAGTTACATAAAGGTAAATAATTAAACACAAATATATGATGAAATGTATTAATTTGGATGATAGAAATTGACTTGAATTATATTTTTGATTGGTTGGATTATACTTGTAAATACTGATGCAGGGAAATTAAAAATTTAGGTGAGAAATGAGGCTAGGAAATGGGCGTGTGTCTAGGTCGTGGGCATGTTTTCTAGCCGTGTGTCCCCTGCACTTTAATTTTGAGAAACAGAATGCTCAGAATTGAGCACACGGGCAGAGACACAGGTGTGTGTCTCAGCCATCTGGGTGACACGGTCTTAGACACGGGCATGTGTCATGGCCGTCTGAAACCTACACCTAATTCGAATTAAATTAATTAACCACACAGCCTAGCACACGAGCGTGTGGCATGGCCATGTGGCGTAATTCTAAAAGAAACCTAAATTGGACACAGCCTGAAGCATGGGCATGTCTAAGGGTCACACGGGCATGTCCCTTGGACCACATGGGTGTGTGAACCCTGCACAGTGGAAAATTTTTGAAATGTCACAAAAAATTCTTAGAGTTTCCGATTAAGTCTTGACTCGATTCTAATGTTCGTATTGGGCCTCGAGGGTCCATTTAAGGGACGTCCTGAACAATCTTGGCTAATGCGTACTGATTTACATGATTTATTTGAAAATGTTCTGAAAAGTGTCGGTAACACTCTGTAACCCTATTCCAGCGACGAATACGGGCTAGGGGTGTTACAGGGAGATACAGGAGAACCAACAATTATTAATGCTTGAATTGAGTCAACTCCAAGGTGAAGCCTCAACCCCTTCCCAAGAAGATAGCCAATATAAATTAAACCAAGGATTTAACAAGGAGAAGAATGCAACAATAATCACTTGTAAGGAAAGGGAACTCCTGGACTATCATTTATCCCAGAAAACAAAAGAGAATCAAGATAAATCAAATTAAATGGAAACAAAGGAAGTTATGAAACCAATCAAGAAAATGGAGAGTGAATGGAAAAATCAAACATTCATGGAAATCATATTCCTAGCAACTTTGGCTAGGAATGCAAGAAGAATATAATATAGATTTACAAATAGAGAGAATGATTTTTATGGCCAACCTAACGGAAGAATCTTTGACAAATCAAGAGCTTGCAAAGAAAAGCGAGGATGAACCAAAGATTCCAGCTGATAAAATGGATTTAACTATCCTTTGCATATCATTAGTCCTAAACCGGGCACCTCAGGAATTCAATGATCCATGAATTTTCCAAACGCTGGTAAGAATCAGAAAAATATATATTGATAGGACTTTGATCACATAGCAAACATCAATCAAGCTGGACAACTGATAAGCATAGACATGAAGTTGCGGAAGCCATAAAACGTTTAGTTACTACAAGAACCACTCAAGAGAATTATCTACAAACAAGTGGAAAAATTCAAAAGCTCACAGAATCAGAATCCAGGTGATGAAGTACATATTTTTTTGCTACTCAAAACCCTAGAGAATACTCTTGTAAAGTCATTCTTGATTGCTGAGATGAACAGATACATACTGAGCAACAAGTATGAACCGCAATGCTCAACCTTCTTATAGAGCAAGGACGTTAAGCAAAAATTAATGTGGTTGCACGACGACATACTCCTACAAGTAATTAATAGTTATGATCTATGAAAAGAATTGTCAGTGATTAGGGTAGGTCGAAAGGGTAAGTTCAGAAATAGAGACAACCACAAAGGAATAGAATGCCACAATGGGTGTTGGAATAATAGGGCAGAAATAGTTTCCAAGGAGCACCTAAGTGCATACTAACTAAGCTAACGAATGAGTCTGGCAACAAGACCTAACATTTTTTAAGTAACTTTAACTAACTGCACAAAATTGTATATTTCGCTAATCAATTAAATGAAATATTACAAGAAGATCAAAGACAGGGCTGACAGACACTTGAAGCACTCTGAAGATCAGGAATTTGGGAAACCAGCATCAATGTCGTGAAACAGTCACTTTATGTCACAACACCATGTCTAGTAGCAAGGAATTACGAAAATCATGTCGACGTTGCGACATCACTCTCCTATGTCGTGACATGGAGGAAAGTTTCCCAGAATTTCAAAACTGCAAGGTGTGTCGCGACATCGAACCTAGGTGTCGCAGCATAAGTAATCTGATAGGGATGTCGCGACATGGAACCCCTGTGTCACGACATTGCTACAATTTTCTGCAATGTTGACTCGACCTATTCGCGCAACCCAATTACATAATCCTTAATTTACCCAATTTTTAAACCTAAAAACCCTTATTTTTAACTTTAAAACACCTTAAAATCACATTCTCAAACTCTTTTAAACACTAAACCCTTCTACAAACCCTCAATCTTCAAAACCCATTTCATTCCAAACCCTAACAATATAAATTTCCATTTCTATTTCTAAATCTTCAATTGGGTAAAGTTTCATCAAGCACTTGGAGAAGTAGTAGAAACAATCATAACGAGGTCAAGTTTAAGTAATCATTTTCTCATTTTACTGTTCTATTAATTTTTATTAACTTCTATTTTGATTACTTTAAAATCAAATAATAGAAAATGCCTCATAGGAAGAGCAAGAAGACTTCGGTCCTTGAAATTTCGGATGTTTCGAACCCTGTAAGATTCCATCATATAAATGTCGAGAAATATTTTCTCAAGTCCTAAGGGAGCATTGGGAGTGATTTTGTATCACTCCCAAAGAAAATGGAAATATTATAACACCCTTAACCTGTTCCTGTCGCCGATCTAGGGTTACGGAGCATTACCGTAAAACATAGAACAGTTAACACCAAAACATATTTAGGCCTTAAATCGAGCTTTTGAAGCCTTGAAAATAGTTTAGGATAAAATTAGGACTAATTTAAAACAATTCAGAAAGTTTGAGGAAAAGTTAAAAATTTAGAAAATAGGGTCACACGGCCGTGTGACATAGCCCAGACGTGTAGTACTTGAACAAAGAAACACACGACCATGTCCCAGCTCGTGTCTTAAATCGTGTAACTCACTGATTTAGGTGACATGGCTGTGTCGTAGGCCGTGTACCAGGCTGTGTAACTCTCTAACTTGCGTCACAAGGCCATGTGCTAGACCGTGTAAGTCACTAACTTAATACACAAAGTCGTGTCTTAGATTGTTTGATACCTGCACCTGAAATAAAACATGACACACGACCATGTAACCAGGTCGTGTGAGTCACATGACCATGTGACAACCCGTGTCCCAGGCTGTGTGTTCCATAAATAACCCCTAAATCAAGTCATTTTTAAGACTAAACCTTGCCCAACAATCTACTTCATTTGAGCATACCTTAAATGGGTCTAAATACATTTCAAACACACATAAACATACCAATTTAATCAAACCAATATGCCATTCAAAGGCACCTCCAATTCATGCCAAGTCAAAAACATTCTATCACAAAACTATGATGTCATATTTCAATCACATAACATAGATGGATTAGCTACCTAATGACAATAACTATCAATCCATTCACCTTTTAAAATAAACATAGAATAATTCATATAATTATCATATGCTCAAAAGAGACTAAAAGATACACACTTGTTAAACATTATAAGTTCAAACAACTATACACACAAAAGCATAACCATACCATAATAGTCAATTAGCATGAACAACAACTATCATTACACAAAAGCCCTATACATGCCACTTATAACCTTAGCCAAAATAACTTAAAAACTACCAAAGTGATTGCTGGATAGTGTGATAAAACTCCGACAAACTTCCAACCGATTGAGCTTCTGACGATCTACGAAATAGAAGAAAAATAACTACGTAAGCAACTAATGCTTAGTAAGCTCGTATAAATTCAAACATAAGTTTACCCTTCTTAAACTCAATATATAAAATATGGATAACATCATTACCATGTTCATAAGCTTAATAAACTCCTAAATACACCACAAAACTCACAAGTTAGTAAGTTCATACAAAATACATATAAGTTTAACCATATTATAAGTAAATTTCCATGTACATACCTTTCGTTACATACTTATTTAGTTCCCTTCAATTCATTTGTATTCATTAAATTTACCTTTTTCATAAGATTATGAACAATTATCCATTTGTATACATGCCTTGCTATTAACCTTTACTTACCCGTTGAACCATATAGCATTACACTGGATACTCGGGAATGCTCACACATAGTGTGCCTTTCCATCTAACCGTAACCTTTTCCTTTTCAATAGTGCTCACACGAGTTGTGGGTCAGAATGTCAGCTACACAATGCTGCTCACACAAGTTGTTAAGAATCCATAACAAATGCAGAACTTCAACCATTGGTAGGACATTTAAGACTAGCACATGAAACACGAAATCCCTAATGACATGTCATTTGTATCCTGATGGGCTCGAAACTAACTAATATTTCGACAAAGGTATGCGCACCTATCGAACAGTAGTATAGTTGTAGTGAGTCCAGAATATCGTATCCTCAAGGACCAAGAGTACTAATAATTACTATCTTTTTATTTTCTAGCCTAAGAATTGGAGTGATTTTGTTTAAACTAAAACTAATTAAAACACGACAAAGAAAGAATTAGGAAAGTACTTTTAGACAACTTATATGATAAAGGCAATACCTAAGAAAGAATCCACCTAGACTTCACTTATTACTTTTGATTCATATGATTTATTCACTTTACTTAATCCGTAGAAATCCCTGATTTATGTTAATATCTCTTTCAAGATTAAAAACAACTGACTCTAGGTTGATTAATTGAATTTTTTTTCTAATTAAACCCCCTATTGTCGCATTAACTCGATCTATGGATTCCCTTATTAGATTTGACTCTAATCCGGCAGATTTTCGTCGCCCTATTTCTAGGGTTGTAATAAACTCCACTTAATTGTGTTGTTCTTCTCTTAAACAGGGACTTTTGCTCCACTGAATAAGCACATTGGACTTTGAATTAATAACCTGAATTATCAAAACAAGAATAAGAACTCACAATTAAAAATAAGAACAAGTATTTATCCTATAAATCAAATAATAGTAAGATCTGTCTTAGGTTTCATTCCCTCAGGTATTTGAGGGATTTTAGTTCATATTGATAGAGGGAAACATCTTAAAATAGGAAAAACAACAAAACATAAGAAAACCCAAAAACTTCTAAAGAACTCGATGGGAGATCTTCAGCCTTGATGGAGATCCTTCTCCTAAGTTGCTCCCGACGGCTGTCTTCGAGTATTTTCTGCCTTCTACTCCATGTCTACTCGATGTCTTTAGGTTGCCCCCTAGGGTGTTTATATAGGCTTTTGGAACGCCTTTCTTGGCCCATAAGTAACCTTTTCCGTATAGAATTAAACTCGGGTCCGGCAGAGACACGCCCATGGTCGATAGTCCAGACCGTGTTCGGTTCTGCTTAGCACACACACCCGTGTGGATTTGCCCGTGTGCAGTGGTCCAGGCCGTGTAGGCCCATTTTGTCCCTTTTTGGCCCGTTTCTCATTCTTCTCGACTCCCTAAGCTCTCCTGAGTGTAAGACATGAAATTAAAGGATTAGAAGCATTGAATTCATCAAATCTAATGAAAATTCATCCAAAACTAAGCCAAGCATGGGGTTAAAATATGTGTAAATTATGGTTTATCAAATATCCCCACACTTAAGCCTTTGCTTGTCCTCAAGCAAAATCCTCAACTCACAATTAAAATTAACTCCCTCAATTCATAATTCCCATCAATAATGTTTCATCATAATTCATAGATAATTCATACATTGACAATTTAACTAAAAGTGTCCTAAAGATTCAAACACTCTAAGTCACAAATTTTTATAGCACGAAAACATAGGTGTTTCCCTTTAGTTAAATAATTACCCTTGATTCAAAGTCGACAAAAATTGACATCCTTACTAAATATTCACTCAAATCACTCAAGGTGTTTAAGGTTCAAATGAAGCACTCAAAAGTCAAACATGAAAAGTTAATCCCATAGGCTTGCATGAAAATCAAATCTCCACCACTATAAAATGAGATGATACACAAATCAAAAGGTCTTAAAGGGTTCTAATGGGGCTTAGGTTAAAGGTGTGGGTAAAGGTTGAATTAGAGGGTTAGAGTCGAGATTGAATTTACCATTTACCTAACTGGACAAATAACTAATACTGAATAATTACATTGATTGAAAACTAAAACACGAGTTTTTTTCTAAAGATGTGAAATTAACCGTTTAAGCTCATAATACTAATAATGAATAGACATTTTTTTTAAGAATAAGAACATACAATAATAGGTAAGTATTTAACAACTGAAATAAAGAGAATAGTTAGACAACTAATCAAATCAAATCTCGACATAAGGGGAGTCAAAGGAGGAGAAGTAAAAATTTGGTTTGGGGTTAATATTAATGGTTAAGACAAGAAATAGTTTATTAGGATCAAAGGGGTTCACTAGGGGTTAATTATGGAGGTAGGCTTTTTGATGAATTAAGTGGGTTAAAACCTAGGTGCCTTTATCATCTCAGTATATCAAATCAAGGGTGTGGTTTCGACATGTATAATCGAAGCAAGTTCTAGAATAACAAATCAATGTTTGACACACTCATAATCAATAAAGTGAGCAAGAAAAGAATATGCTCTAAAAGGCTCAAAGACTTACAAATTTATTGTTTTTAATGTCAACCTTGCAAATTTCAAACTTCAAAGTAATATTTAAATTTAGGGAAATAACCTAATAATTTTATTCTGAAAATAGACTTATCATGCTTGATTCTCTAATATCTTAAAGTTTAAATCATCAATGCACAATTACCTATGAATTAATCTGAAACATATCAATGAAAATCATAAATCAATAGAAGTTTCATTCTAATAATAATATGAGAAAATTACTTAAGAACAAGGCATAATTCAGTATTTTTGACACCTCCCCACACTTAAGATGTACATTGTAACATCCTAAAATTCGGTATTTTATGTTTTTACATTACATCATGCGTTAGGCTAGTTAAGAATGATAATTGTGTATGTTTAGGGGTCCTAAGAAGGCTTGGGGCTGAGTTGGGCCTGAGCAAAATTTTTGTGTTTAAACACTTAAAAGAGAGAAGGTAAGTGGCATCAAAACTTAAGGAAATAATTGTGTATTTTTCTAGCACAAGATGAGCTAGTAGTAGAGTGGTGTGGCGTCACATGAAGGAGCCTAAGGGGTGGAGTTCGAATCCCACCTATTGCAAAATTTTTGGATTATTTTGTGCTTCTTTTCCAAAGTGTCGGCCAAGGCTTTAAATAAGGTAAGGAAGACTTTTTATTGATGGAAAAAGACAAAGAAAATAAGGTAATAAGAAGAGTAAGGAAAGGAGTAAGAAGGGGGATATGTTGGCCGAATATTTGGAAGGTGCTTGGAATAGAATTTTTGGTCAACCATGACCTTTTTGGTGAATGAAGTACACAATTTTGGTAGGGGGAGTTAGGGAGCCGATTTTTCTTATGGTTTTTGGGCAAATTTGTGCATGAAAGGTTTTGGTTTCTTTTAGCATTTTGGGTACTTTTCTTTTTAAACTTCTTTTTCCCCTTGTTTTGGCTGAAACACTCTAGCACATTTGTCTATCTTTCTCTCTTGTTTTGCCGAAACCCTCAATCCATTCTTACTCATTTTTCCTTTGTTAGCCGGAACACCCTAGCACATTTGTCCATCTTTCTCTCTTGTTTTACCAAAACCCTTAATCCATTCTTGCTCATTTTTCCTTTGTTAACCGAAACTATCTAGCACTCTTTCTCCATCTTTTCTTTTCTTTTTAACATTTCTTCAACCATTCTTGCTTTTTTTAAATCGACACTACCTTGTAACCGAATTTTCTTTGTTCAATTATCTCCATAGTCAAACCTATTAACACCTTACCTCTTCACTATTTCTTTTTCTTTTGTGTTGGGCACTATTTTCTTGACCGAATCGGTAAGTGACCTTAATCCCCTCTTTTCATTTTCATTTTCTTTTCTTCCTAGCCGAATATGTATGTCCATCATTATACGGCTATTACACTTTGTTTTTTTATTGAAACATATCTCTCCTACTTTCTCACATCATGTTCTTCTCCTAGTGTAGTGTTATAGTGGGAAAGCCAAATCCTACATCCTTGTGGATTCATCCATAGTCATAAGCCCAATCTGTGGAAGTTGGATTTATTATTGTCAAGGTAAGGGATCGATTTTTTCAAGGTTCATCTCGATATCTCTCAATACTTGGTTATTCCGCTAAAACGGATTGATGATCATGTTTAAACGTTTATTCTAGGGACTAATCGCTCGTTCTTCTCTATTCGTTGATCCTTCGAAAGTAGTGGTAAGCCGAATCCTATCATTAAACAAATATTTTCTCTCATAGTAGTAATTTTCTAACCGAGACTTTTTCAATGGAGGCATGTGGTAACGGTTTGAAAGGAAAATCGATAGGAGGTCAAAAAGGGAGTGGATTTGCGATTCCTACTCCCAAGTTCAAACGAAGGGCGGTATCGATAGTTTGGGATTTCCCACCGGGTTGTGGACCATCATCCGGTGAGAATAGACAAATCGTGGTCGTTCACAATTCAAAGGGTAAGCATCTTCGATCGTCTGATTTAGATTTGGATTAATATACCTCATTTGTTGGTTAATCGAGTGTAATAGTGATTTAGGTGGCGACGATCAAGAAGGTTTAGTCCTTACCGTAATCAGGTGTGTAATCTCACACCGAAATCCCGTAAATCTATGATTTATCATCATGTTAGAAAAATTGATCGATGTTGCTTAAGAACTTAATAGCGGTAATATGGTATGAATCAAGTGATTTGCTTAAACATCGTTAATACTAATATTTGTCAAAATCGATGTTAATTTATAAAATTACGAAAATGCCCTTATGGGCCGAATTACGAATATACTCTCAATGAGCCATTTTATCAAAATGCCTTAATGGGCAAAATTGTTTAATTGCCTTTAAAGTGTTGATTTAAAATACCACTATGGGTCGATTTACGAAAATGCCCCTATTGACCGATTTACCAAAATGCCCCTATGGGCCGATTTGCTAGAATGCCTTAATGGGCCGAATTACAAAGTTCTTTGATGGGCCGATTCACCGTAATAATTCACTAGATAAATGGTTGCTATTTACATGTGGATATTTTATTATGTATGTGGCATTTTTACATATTGCATGGGATGGGAATAATTGTATGGAGAGCAGTGTAGCCTGGTGGCATAGCCACAATTTGTTCAATATTATGCTTACTTATGAATCCAGTGGCATGGCCACAATAATTATATAATATAGTAGCTCAACTACAAATTGGTGTGAGCGGTGGGGTGGGTTAACTTGATCCCCACAGGTGTGATTGGCTGTTCGGGGGTGTGATGGATGGATGGGTTGGGTTGCATACATTTATTTCATTTTAATATTGTTATGTTAATGAGCTTCGGCCCAAGATGATGCTATGTGGGTTCAGGCCCAGTGGATGACGGTAAGGGGGATTGCACACTGAGTTCTAGTAACTCACCCCTTTTTCTTAATCCTTGCAGGTAATGCTCAGTGATGTGGACTTGGGTCATGGATGACTCGGTGGAGGCCATACTTTAGAAATGGTGTTTTTGAACTTTAGTCAATTTCATTTTCCACTTTATTTCATTACTTTTACTATTTTGGGTTTAAGGTTGTAATAAGGCCTCTGGGACAAGCTTTAATTTGCTTTATGTTTGAGACGTAATTATCATTTTTCTTAGATTGTTTTAAAATGGGATTTTCTAAAATCATAAAATAACGGTTTCCAAAATTGATTAATAAGTGGATTTCATATCAACCTTGTACAAATAATTTAACTTGGATTTTCTTTCAAATTATCAACAATATTTTCAAAAGTCACGGTTTTAAAGTTCAATAGTTCGACTTTCGATTCATCAATCAAGTTCTTGAAATTTGTAGTATTTTATCGAATATTTACAAATCAAACTTGCTTTCTTAACTATATCAAATTAACATCAATCTTTAGTACATTCACAAGTTCTTTATACGTCTTCTTCATGTGACATGCCAGATCCGGTCATATCCCATGGGCCGGGTTTGGGGTGTTACATACATTGTCCTCAATGTACAAAAATAGATATCGACAATATAGAAAATCATAAGATAGGAAGAGAAGTGAACTTTATGAATTTTGGATAGAGTCAAGGAAAAGAAACAGTAAGTTGGGCATAGATGAAGGTGGAGGTGGATACTCCGGTGGTGGTGTGACCATTCCTTAATAGCACTTTGAACCTAAATTAAAGAAATCAAAATATAATAATATAAATTAAAGACAAGAAAGATAAAGGGACAGAATTTAAAAATGGAAATAAAAGAAAAAGAAAAAATAAATGGACTCAAAGGTCCTTGTTTTGTCGAGTTAATGAAGCGGCCAACATGAACTTATATAGAGTAGTCGCACACAAGGAGATTGTGCTAGGATCCTTTCGCTTTTTTGACACAGAGATGGTGGCTTTAGTCTTGTCGCTAGTATAGTCATGGTGGCAAGGGTTCTGAATGGTGTGGTGGCTGTGTGTAGAAGGAATAAGGGAAAGGGGATAGGGTGGAGGGAGAAAGAAAAAGGAAGAAGGGGGTGGTGGCTGGTGGTGAAAAGGTAGAAAAGCTGCGGTGGTTAGGGTTGGGAAGAAAGGGATTTGGGGAAGATAGAGTGACTAGAAAGAGGTTTAAATAGATATTGAGGCACATAGTTGTGGCCCACGCCCGTGTTCCCTGGGCGTGTTAGGTCACACGGCCAAATCACACGGCCGTGTGCTGCTTCATTCGTTTCTCCTACGGCCCTGTAGATGTTTCCACGCCCATGTGGTTTGATCAGTATCAACCACGGCCTAGAGGCATGGGCGTGTCGAACGCCCGTGTAGATTTCTTAGTTTCAACCAAGGCTTAAGGACACGGGCGTGTCGCACACCTGTGTTACTTTCTCAGTGTCAACCACGGCCGTATCGCACGGCCGTGGTGTTTAGTCAGAGTCCGTATCTTGGGGAAAATTTTCGTTCTGTTTCAGCACGATCTCCGCCACGCCCATGTACCTATTCGTAATGTCCACACGGCCACGGCCACGCCCGTGTGCAAGGCCGTGTGGATATAGAAACCTGCGCTTTATTAATTTGGTTAGTTGTTAATTAAGTGCTAAAAATCGAAAGTCTTAAGCTAGACTTACATCTCATTCGCATACTCATGGTGGTTTGAGGATTTGATACTCCTCTCTCTTGTTATCGGTTCTATTATCAATATAAAATTTGAGTCGGGTAGTGTTTACCTTGATAGTGCCGAACTTAGGATTAGTTATCTCGACTGTTTTGTGGGGGAAGACATTCAATACCGTGAAAGGGATCTCTTTATTAAAGTCTAAAATGGCGATTCGAGGGTCTATTTTATCCAACAATACCTGATCCCCGATCTTAAATTGGGTTGTCCCATCCTTAAGTTTGACATGGATGCTTTGGTTCCTCGCGTTTTTTTGGTTTTTCCTTGATGTGTGTCCGCCATTCATCTAGTTCATCGATTTGTAATCTTCATTCCTCATGAACAGTTTTATTCTCAATATGAACACTAGACCCTGGCTCTGTTATCTTTTCCTGAGAGATTTTGTGCAAAGAAGATTGAACGTTAAGTTTATTTATATTAACAGGACTTGTATTCTCTTAATCATTAGATATTCTGTCAGAATCACGTGCTTTGAATTTAATCAATTCATCACCTACACAAAGTATTACTTCCCCTGTATCAACATCAATAATGGCCCTAGCAGTTGCTAAAAAGGGCCGTCCTAATATTAAAGGAACATCATTATCCTCATTCATATCTAAAACAACAAAGTCTACTAGGAATATGAATTTGTCAATTGTCAATAGTACATCCTCAATTATAACCCTAGGAACTCTAATGGTTTTATCAGCTAATTGAATGCTTATCCTAGTTTGTTTGGGTTTCCCAAAACCTAATTGTTTAAACAATTTATAAGGCATGACATTGATACTTGCCCCTAAATCAACTAAGGCATTATTAATAGATAAACCACCAATTAAGCACGGAATTGTAAAACTCCCTAGATCTTTTAACTTTCGTGGTAGTTTATTTTGTAGAATTGCTGAGCACACTGCATTTAGCTCCACATGCGATGCACCGTCTAACTTCTGTTTGTTTGTCAAAAGCTCCTTTAAAAATTTCATTAAATTGGGCATCTGAGAAAAAGTTTCAAGAAATGGTAAGTTAATATGTAATTTCTTTAAAAGTTTAATAAATTTATCGAATTGTTCATCTGTGCGGTCTTTCTTCATCACATTGGGGTATGGCACACAAGGTTGGTATTCTGTACTTACCAGTTTTGATTTATCATGGCTTACCTCAACCTCAACCTTTCCTTCCTCTACCACATTCTCTTGCCTCAAGTTTGGTTCATCTAACCCTTTACTATCCTGAGTGGTAACGGCATAAAGTTGCTCCTTTGGGTTTGTTTCAGTGTTGCTTGGCAAGCTGCCTTGTGGCCATTCAGATATGAGCTTAGCAAGTTGTCCTAATTGGTTCTCGAGCCATTGAATCGATGTTTGCTAATTTTTTAGTATTGTTTCGGTGTTTTGGAAACAAGTTTCTGACACCATGATGAATTTTGTTAGCATCTCCTCAGGGTTCAGCTTCTTCTCTTGTAGGTAGGGTTACTGTTGAAAGCCTCGGAGGGGTTGTTGTCTATGATTTCCTTGGCCAACCCATGAGAAGCTAGGGTGGTTCCTCCAACCTGGATTATAAGTGTTACTATAAGGGTTATTTTGAGGTCTAGAATTATTACCCATATAGTTCATCTGTTCGCTTTCCATGCCAGAGTTGTAGGGTGGATATTATGTATTATTCATTCCTCCTTCATTCGTATCACACTGCATAACTAGATGTACCTGCGAAGAACCATACAAACCATCAATCTTTTTATTTAACATCTCTACCTGGTTTGATAGCATGGTCACTGCGTCGAGGTTGAAAACACTGGCTGCCTTTATTGGCTTCGTCCTCATAACTTGCCACTGATAGTTATTTAGTGACATCTCTTCAATGAATTCGTAGGCGGCCTCAGGTGTTTTGTTGTTAAGTGTACCGCCAGCGGCTGAATCAATCAACTGCCTAGTTGAGGGGTTCACACCATTGTAAAAGGTTTGAACATGTAGCCACAAAGGTAACCCATGGTGAGGGAACCTTCTTATTAAATCCTTATATCTCTCCCATGCATCATAACGTGTCTCTAAATCCATCTGCACAAAAGAAGAGATATCATTCTTCAACTTAACCGTTTTAGACGGCGAAAAATATTTAAGTAAAATTTTTTTGGTCATTTGGTCCCATGTAGTGATTGATCCTCGTGGTAACGAGTTCAACCACTGTTTAGCTTTGTTCCTCAATGAAAAGGGAAACAATCGAAGGCGAATGGCATCATCAGAAACGCCATTAATTTTGAAAGTATCGCAAAATTCCAGAAAATGTGCCAAGATTATTTGGATCCTCACCCTGCAAACCATCAAACTGAACAAATTGCTAAATCATCTAAATAGTGTTAGGTTTCAGTTCAAAATTATTTGCAGCAACAGCAGGTCTAACAATACTTGATTCAATTCCTGTTAAATTAGGTTTAGCATAATCATACATAGTACGAGGAGCAGGATTTTGATTCACCGGGTTTGCGGCAACCACAGGAGGTAGCGGATTATTATCAGCCATCTCTTCGGTAGTATTGATTTCGTCTTATTGCTCTTCTTCTATGTATTGTAGGCTTCGTTTTATTTCTCTTCGGTTTCTGTGAGTTGTACTTTCAATCTCACTATCAAAAATCAAGGGTCTTGACGGGTTTCTTCTAGTCATAAACTAAAATTACCTGCTCGAAGCAAATAAAAGAAAAATTAGCAAAGTTAAAATAAAATAAAAATAAATTGCAAATAAATAAAAGAACGGCTAAAGTAATAAAAATTTAGTGCTCCTAATATCTTAGTCCCCAGCAACAGTGCCAAAAACTTGATGGGCTCGAAACTAACTAATATTTCGACAAAGGCAAGCGCACCTATCGAACAGTAGTATAGTTGTGGTGAGTCCGGATTATCGTATTCTCAAGGACCAAGAGTACTAGTAATTACTATCTTTTTTATTATCTAGCCTAAGAATTGGAGTGATTTCATTTAAATTAAAACTAATTAAAACACGACAAAGAAAGAATTAAGAAAATACTTTTAGACAACTTATATGATAAAGGCAATACCTAAGGAAGAATCCACCCAGACTTCACTTATTACTTTTGATTCATATGATTTCTTCACTTTACTTAGTTCATAGAAATCCCTGATTTATGTTAATATCTCTTTCAAGATTAAAAACAACTGACTCTAGGTTGATTAATTGAAATTTTTTCTAATTAAAACCCCTATTGTCGCATTAACTCGATCTATGGATTCCCTTATTAGATTTGACTCTAATTCGACACATTTTCGCCGCCCTATTTCTAGGGTTGCAATCAACTCCGCTTAATTGTGTTGATCTTCTCTTGAACAGGGACTTTTGCTCCACTGAATAAGCACATTGGACTTTGAATTAATAACCTGAATTATCTAAACAAGAATAAGAACTCACAATTTAAAATAAGAACAAGTATCTATCTTATAAATCAAATAATAATAAGATCTGTCTTAGGTTTCATCCCCTCAGGTATTTGAGGGATTTTAGTTCATACTGATAGAAGTAAACATCTTAAAATTGGAAAAACAACAAAACATAAGAAAACCTAAAAACTTCTAAAGAACTTGATGGGAGATCTTCAGTCTTGATGGAGATCCTTCTCCTAAGTTGCTCCCGATAGCTGTCTTCGAGTATTTTCTGCTTCTACTCCGCGTCTACTCGACATCCCCTTAAGGTTGCCCCCTAGGGTGTTTATATAGGCTTTGGGAATGCCTTTCTTGGCCCACAAGTAACCTTTTCCGAATAGAATTAAACTCGGGTCCGGTAGGGACACGCTCATAGTCAATAGTCCATACCGTGTTCGGTTCTGCTTAGCACACATGGCCGTGTGGATTTGCCCGTGTGTGGTGGTCTAGGCCGTGTAGGCCCATTTTGCCCCTTTTTGGCCCGTTTCTCGTTCTTTTCGACTCCCTAAGCTCTCCTGTGTGTAAAACATGAAATTAAAGGATTAGGAGCATCGAATTCATCAAATCTAATGAAAATTCATCCAAAAGTAAGCCAAGTATGGGGTTAAAATATGTGTAAATTATGGTTTATCATATCCTAAGACCTTTTCATATATTTGAATCCTTTAATATCATTATATTGTACCATTCCATACATGCTTCATGAAATATACATTTTCTCAAATGCCAACTTAAAATATTCCAATGATACAATTTAATCCACTATATCAGTTACCAAATAAACTACAAATCAAGATTAAATAACATAATTACTTATAATAACTCATTTAAAACATCACATGACAATGTTAATCTCCATATGAACTTACCTCAATCACCACGGTTGTTATAGCTAGCTGAAAGCTAATTCGAAACTTTTGCCTTACCTCGATTCAAGTCCGATAGATTTTTTTCTTGATCTAAATAATAATTTAACTCAATTATTATAATTCCAACATTCTAACAAGTAATTTTATACAATTAAACCCTTTCATCACAAATTTACAAATATACCCCCAATACCTTAACTTTTTTACAATTTAGTTCCTAAATTCTTGACTTGCAATTTCACCATTTTTCTAACTAAACATACTAGCTGATTTTACTAGGGGTCATTTACAGACCATATCTTTCATTATTTCACATTAGCCTCAAGGAATTTTACACTTTTAATAATTTAATCCTTAACCCTAAATTCATAAAAATCACTTAACAAAACATGTTCATTTAACAACTAACTTTAATTATCTATCAATTAACTTCACAAATTCATCAATTTCATTCATAGGATATCCCTCAACCTTTAATAGTTTTGCAAATTAACCCCTGGGCTAAGTAGTTTAAGCTAAAACGAGTTCAAAAACATAAAAATCATTAAAACGAGACTCAAAATCTTACCATGCATGAGCAAAGCCACAATTGAAAGTTGCCCCCTTCTTAAAAATGGTGTTCGGCCAAGAAAGAAAAGAAAATTGATGAAGATGACATTTGTTTCATCTTTGTTTTATTAATTTTAACTTATTTAATTATTAATCTAACCTTTAAAATCTATTAAAATCACACAAAAACCTCTCCATCACAATCCACTATCTTAATATATGTTTTAATTACCATCTAAGTCCTCTAGACTAAAATTTCATAGCCATTTAACCCTTTTAGCTAATAGAATTCAACTTTGGCATCATTTACAATTTAGTCCTTTTTACCTAATTAACCATTTAAACTTTGAAATTTCTTAACAAAAATTTAATACTACCTTAAATTAACCCTATAAGCATTAAATAAATATTAAAATAATAACTCATTTGTCTGATTCGTGGTCTCGAAACCACTATTTTTGACATCTCTGAAATTGGGTTGTTAAAGTTATTCTTGTAGTCCATGAATTTTATGCTTCCTTTAAACACCAAATAATTCGAGATGGAACCGAGGTATACGTGAGTGATGTCACAGTTTGAGGGGTATAATTCCCCTTAACCCTATTGCAATATGTGATTTTTATGACACTCCGTATTATGAAAGTGATTTTCTTATTAATAATGATTTGGATAAATTTGGAAATATAGATATGGATAGTGTTATAAAATAATTAACTTAAGGTAAGGGTACCTATCATTATAGGCCAGATACTGGGTTCCCAACAAATTTTAATCAGGTTATAATGTTCCTTGTAGCAAAAATGTGGATGCAATTCATAGGTACTAGAATTGCACCTGCACTAAATGTTTCTATTGTTAATAACTTTTGAGTAATTCTTTTGTATAGTATTTTGCAGCAGAAACAAGTATGTGTAGGAAGGTGAATCGTTTGTGAGATTAAACATTGCGTGAGTGGGCAAAAAGTTGGACTCTTATTTCCTCACCTTGTAATGGCACTGTGGAAAAAGGCGGGAGTTCAGATGAGCGAGAATGAGCAATTTATGAAGCCCACAAAAAGTGTAATTGGTGATTCATTGTATATTCAAGACATCGAGCTCCAAAGAAAACAAATCATCGAATAGAACCTGAGAAAGAAAGAGAATATGGACATTCCGACATCACTTAAATGGAAGAAACAATCAAAGGAGAGAAGAGGAGCAAGTGGAAGTATTGAGGAGAGGCTCGATGGGATGATTAAATGGGTGCAGGAAATGTGGCCAGTACTTAAGGAGTTTGCAAAACTAAATGGGTTACGAGCCCCAAATTATCCTCCTAGCATGTTCTACTCAATATCGACCCATCTTGACAGAGAAGAGAATGATGTGGGAGAGAACTTCAAAGATGGAAAGGATGCACAGGATTACTTGGGAACAGAGGATGAGTATAAAGTGGCATTTCAGCCACAATATACCACACCGAAAGGGCCCATAATTCGAAGCCCAACCTGACAAACACATTCAACAGATAGGAGCACTCACAAAGAATACGGATCGGGCAATGGAAAATCACCTGTGGAAAGGAAGTGTTCACCTCCTTTAGAGGATTTAGAGGAGGATTGAATTGAACTTTTTAATATTTTTTAAGAAGGATTGTATTAATTTTCCTATGGATGATTTTAATTTGCTTTTAGGAGTAGGAGTATAAATAAATTTTTAGGTGTTTTGTTTGGTGTTTGGTTTTCTATGTAGGAATCTTACACAAAGGAGGCACAACAATTTGAACTATCAACAAGCAAAGTAGGAAGCACCCAAAAATAACATAGGGCACGACCACGATCAATCGAGTAACTTCTTTCCTTATTCATTTCTAGGCTACACATTGAGCATAATCTGTTAACTAAAGTGTGGGGGTAACATATAAAATTTGTCTCAATTTTTATGCTTTTCTTTCAATTTTTCTTGTCATTTGTGTGCTTGAGCTTGTAGAAATACAAGTGATTGGTTAGGAGCATGTACATAGGTTGCTTATGTTTACAAATAAATTTTGCATGATCATAGGTGATTTTAAATTTTTTTTGTTATTAAACTACTAAGTTTTATACATTACACTGAAAATAGGCATTAAGCAATCAATTATACCAGATGATATAGAAAATACATCGAAACAAGCATGTTAGTATGAATGATAAATGGTTGAATTTGAGTTTATTTGGTTGATTAAATTTATGCATATTGAGATATTTAAAGGATGATCTAAGGCATTGTTTGGAACACATCCAGAGCCAAAAAGCTGACCTGTATTTATTCACCCCCAATACCTATTTTAAGCCTGTAAACACTTCTTAATGAACCTTATTACAAAACCCGAACATGAAACGTTAATTTGTATTTGCCCTCTTTCTTTGGTCCTGAATTGTACGACTATAGACGTCTAGCCATACATATTGAGGGTTAAGTAGATACATCACAGTGGATTTTGTAAACGCAGAGCGAAATATGAAAGATTAGTGTAATATAGGAACTATAGGTTAGCCTAAAGTGCAAAACAAAAGAAAAATTTGAAAAGAAAATCAAGACGAGTAAAAAGAGTACTTGAAAAGAAAAAGCATTTGTGAGTGGGATGTGTTGAAAAAGTAACTGACAAAGTCACAAGATTAAGAAAAACTCATTCATTAGTGCACATAAACTTGTAGGCTAGCCGTAGTTACTCTATTATGTTGTGATTTCCTATATGGAGAAATAAGAAAGGTGAGAGAAGGAGAAATGAGTCGGTGAGCAGGTAAACGACACTAAGGGGGAATAATAGGGATCAATACTGTAACACCCCAAACCTGGCCTAAACATTGCGACCGAATTTGGTACGTTACAGAGGAAAATATTTTGTAAAATCCCTTTAAGCCGATTTACGTTTTGTTGAAAACATTGAGGTGTATGAAGAAAATATTACTTAGTGTTGTTTAAAAATACATTAAGTCAGGTTGTTATCGATTTTAGATGTACCCGATGGCACAGAAGAACATTTTCATTTGAATTTAAGAAAACTTATGTAATCATTTTAAAGACATTAAATGGTTTAAATAAATTATCCAAAACATATAAAATAATAAAATAAAATCATAGGGGGCCTTATTACAACTTGAATAAAATAAAACCAACAATGAAATAGAAATAGTCCAAAATTCATTTAGTCCAAACTTTCACTACATGGCCACCTCGAGTCCATCCGGCTCCTCATCCGCGATCTATGAGTCACCTGAAAATGTTAAAGGAGAAGGTGAGTCACCAAGACTCAATGTGTAACCCTTCCCCCGGTTTAGTGCAACATCATACACAATTTATAACTAAGTTAACATGCACTAAGTTTAACATGCACCCAACCTAGCCATCCAAAACACCTTTCTCTACCCGTGTGGTACCGAACCACTGGTGGTGCCAAACCACTGGTGACTTAAAGTCACGATATCCATCAATATTGTGGTGCCAAACCACTGGTGACTTAAAGTCACGATATCCATCAATATTGTGGTGCCAGACCACTGGTGGGGCCAACCCACGTGTGATACCAAATCACTGGCGTCAATCCCATAATATAAACCGTGGGGCCAACCCACTGTGGTACTAAGCCACTGGGACGAGACGCTATGAGGTGCCAAACCTCTAGAGGTGCCAAACCTCTGGTAACCGAAGTCACGAAATGTGGTACCAAACCACTGGTGTCCGTCGACACGAATATCACTTCCCCCTCCACTCATTTAACCCACATCACTCAAGGATATGCATCTAATAGAAATCATGCCAACATGTTCATTTAGCAACATACATGGAGTTTACCATTAGCCATAACCACATATACTAAATATGCCATGCTTCCCAAAAGCATCATAAAGAAAGTCATAACGACAAGGTCTTACCTGAATCCTTGCTTATACTATTATGGTATTAAATCCGAATCTACACAATCCGATTAAGCATACACATAACCTTTAGCACATTAAATAGTTATAAAGTGTGTATGTACACACCTGTTGTTAACGAAAGCTCTATATCTCAATGAGTCAATCGGCCACCCTAGCTTTCCTTGCTCATAATCACCTTGAGTACTAACTACAGCACACGGTACGCGAATCTGCTTTACTTCCCTACAATCGGCAATCATTAGTAGCCACAACAATAGCCTTCGGCTTTTAAATACCAACTAAATGGTTTACCAAAATAGATCCTTATCACCACTTACCAAGACTGATTGCTAACAAATGGAGGCTTCACGTGACTGTTTCCAAAATCCCGGAGTACCTAGATAAAAATCAGTTTCAACACTGATTAGCCAACCATCAGTATATTTCGGCTTTTCTATATATCCAAGTCGACAGAGAACCAAGAGAGAAGAAGAAATAGAAACCCAAACAGATTCTACTCCACTCTTAGTATTCGGCCACAAGAGTCTAATAGGAGAGGGAAGGTTTTGGCAACAAGATTTCAAGAAAGGAAGAAAATGGAATTATGAAAAAAAGAAAGTAACTAGTTTCGGCTTAGCATAAATGAAAAAGAACAAGAGAGAAATAGAGGGTATATGGTTCGGCCAATAGGTAAAGAAGAAAAAGCAAAAGAAATAAAAGCTTGAGAACCCAAAGAGCATTCAGCTACCAATGAAAATTAAGATAGAATAAAGCAAATTTCGGCAAGGTATAGGTTGCTTGGGGTTTTCGGTTTCAAGGAAGAAAAATGAGAGAACTCACTTGAAAATTCGGCTAGGTGCACTAGACTAAAGCTGACCGAATATGCACCAAAAATGCCTAAGAACATTCGGCACTTCCCCCCTTGAAGACTCCAAAACTCGGCCACTACTATCTTTTTATCAACTCCCAAATACAACTCATATTCTATCTCTTGACACCTATTCAAAGATAATTAAAAAAAACACATCAATTATCTCCTCATCTATTTTTTATCACCTCTTCAAAATAAAAATAAAATAAACTAATATTTATCCCCCACTCCAGCCGAATTCTAACTCAAAAAAAATGCTTAAGCTTATCCTTATCTTCCAATTACCCATGTGCCGTCCAATTTCCATCTTCTCTCTTGGCGCCAGCATGAAAAAAATAAATAAATAAAACCAACTGCTGCTGTATATTTGGTTTGAACACAGGACCTGGTGGAGGCAAACTGCTGCAGCCCTCTTAAACGCCCCCTGCCATTCTTCCCAATTGACTTTCATGTCATAAAACCCCATCCTTTAATTTTAAAGCCTTCCTACTTAAGCCCATCACCGCATATATAAAAATAAAACGCAAAACGCTGCTCTAGCCATTCGAACCTGCGCCCATCTTCACCTCCAACTCCTAAGTGGCGTATGAAAGCCACTTTGCCAATGAGTTCTTTGTGCTAAGCTTCACCCGAAATTTTACTTAACCCCTAACTCACCTAGCTCCCTTCTGTAAAACACTTAGAAAGAATTTTTTTAGTTCTAAGTTAGGCCTAGCTCGGGGTTATTTCTAGACCCTAAAACATGCCAAATGATCCTAGTATTTACTTCTTCAAGCACACACATGGGAAATTACAAACAACCCCTAATTTAGGGTGTTACAAATATAATATGCAAAACTATTTTTGTGTTTGTAACCATTTTGATGCTTACTATTTTGAAATCCATACCTGTCCTAAGCCTCAGAACGTTACAAGCTGAAAAGTCCTATGTGACCTAGTTATCCTTATGCATAAATGGACATTATACTAAACAATCGCATGAGCAACTTTTTGTATTCTACTAGGATAATCAAACTACTTGTATGATTTGTTGATGGATCCCTTCATGTGAGACCTTTAACGTTTGTATACTTTGTAATGTACTGAACTTGGATGTCTAAGGTCAAAAGTGCTCAATCAATTATTAATCATGTCAAATTTACTCGTAAAGATGAAATGTTTAGTCATGTGCTCCAAAGTCAATACATGTATCATATTTGCTCAAGTACCCGCCTTTGCCATTTCTTATTTTTTGTGTGTGTTGTTTGAGGACAAACAATGACTTAAGTGTGGGGGAGTTTGATTTGTTGTAATTTGGTGTATCAGATTAAACTAGTTTTTGCACTTTAGGAGCTTGAAAACAGTATTATCATTAGGTTTTAATTATGTTTTAGTAAGTTTAATTAAATTTAATAAAATGTACAAATTGAGTCTTTTATTGACCTTAGGGGCCGAATGAGGCCTAAGGGTGAGCTAATAAACTTTGTGAGTGTACATGAGACCATTAGAAGGCATGCTAAACTGATACTGGTCACTATGTCGCAACATGGAATATTCAATGTTGCAATATAGGGAGCAGAATGGAGGACTTCCAAGACTACCTTTGATGTCGCGACACAGCCTAAGGTTGTCATGACATACCCCTGAAGACATCCTGAAGAAGAGTATATTGATTTCTATGTCGCGACACAAGTCCTGATGTATCGCGACATCAACTTTGGACGGGAATTAATACAAGGCAGGGTGTGTTTTGGTCCGCACAATCAAACTTAAAGATCAAGAACATCAGCTAACCTTGGGTTAAAGACAATAGCCACCTCAAATCTATAAATAGGCTCATTTTTCATATGTTATGGACACGAATTACTTAGCTTAGAATCTTTCTTCTAATTTCAATTTAGTTTTTCTTTTCTTAGGTTTTAGATTTCTTTATAGTTTGTTCTTTGTTTTATCTCGGGAGATCTGATTTGTGGATGCAATTAAACTTTGTGGATTTATTCTTTTTCGTAATACAAATAAGGTTTTTTCTTAAACTTTATTCTTTCGATTCAATTATCATGTTTACGCTTTATACCGAATCTATATTGTTTATGAAAATCATGATGGACTAATCCCTGTATGGGGGATTAGCGAGTAGAAGTATGATCTATTAATTGTTTTGCAGGGATACTTAATGGATCAGCTGTTTGGGAAAGGAAAAACTTAAACCCTAGGCTTGACGACCCTAGGAAGTCATCAAGGTGAGAATTAACCCAAAATTGGTATGACCTATTCGTGAACACCTTCACCCCAAGTTGGTCTAGACTATGAGGTTGGAAGATAAGTAGTTCCACTTTTCAATTTATCAATAATTATTTATTTTTCATATTTTTATTTTTATAAAAACCCCTAAAACCCCTTCTATTTATATTTGCATAATATAAGCTACTTCAACTGTCGATCTGACAATACTCGATTCAGTACTCGATTGCACCATCTGAATTATATTTGGCTTAGCAATCATACATAGTTCGAGGAGTAGGACGTGCAAGAGGCTGCTGATTATTTTGATTATCATCCATCTCCACAGTAATGTTCTTTTTCTCTTGATCATCTATTAAAATCTATTGATCTTACCTTACTTCTCTAACTTCTCTCTGATTTCTGCGAGCAGTTGACCACCTCCTAACGTACTAACGTCCAGAGTGTGAATACTGTAACTAAAGATATAGATTTGAGGCAATGTCCGCAAGTATACGGGTCAGGTTGTAATATAGTTTGTTTACAACGAAACACTTAGTAAGAATTCTGAGGATCGTACCCAAGGGATTGCAGTTTGGGGAAAACTATTATCAAGCCAATTACAAGAAATAATTCCTAATCTACTCGAGTCACGAATTAGTAGTGTTAATTAAGAAGCAATATAATAATAAGACACTAAATAAATTTAACCAAACCTAGATCTACTCCTAGGTTCCTATATCAGCTTTTTCTATTCCTTATTTTGACTATGCGAGTTCCTTTTAGCCTAGATCCAATTGTCTTAACTAATTAATTATTGAAGTAGAGTTCTAATTAATCAACTAGTCGATACCCTAACAGGATTTTCCGATCTTCCACTACAATAAAGAGTTAGCAAGAACTACTTATCTTTCGACCTCACAGTCTAGAACGGTTCGAGTTTAAGGTGTTCACGGATAGGTCATACCAATTTTGGGCTAATTCCCACCTAAATGACCTTCTATGGTTGTCAGGCCTAGGGTTTGTTTCACGTTCTTCCTTTCCCAAACAGCTGATCCGCTAAGAAACTCTATCATTCAAGCAATTAATTAAATTAAAGAATTGAAACATGCAAAATATATAGAAAACACAAATTGATTCTAATCTTTACACAAACATTCATCGAGCAATGTTAAAGAAAGAAATATAAAGAAGAGACTAAGGAAAAGAGATGATCATGGATTCATCGATGAAATTGTGGTTTCAGAACAATCTCCCCTCGCAGAAGTCTCACTTTGGAATAGGATTTTTCGATTGCAAGAACAGAAAAAAAAAACCTAAGTAGAAACTAAGAATGAAAGAAAAAACTAAGAATCAAAACCCTAAAAATTGTCTGTTTAAACTGATTACAATGGCATTTATATAGGCTAAACTCAAAATATTAAAGTGCATAAATTATCCTTGAAGTCCTTAGAGTTCAATTGGGACAAATACACCTAATTTCCCTCCAAAACATAATTAAAACGTGCAGGAGTTTCTGGGTTGCACAGGGGGTTGGTTGCAACACAGACCTACAGTGTTGCAACATCAGAGTCTGATGTCGAGAACCAACGAAGGTCGATTTTGCGACATCGAAGACAGTTTTGCACCAGAACTTGTTTTTAGCTTTTTTTCTTCGACGTTAAGACATCAGTATCTTGGTGTCGAGACATAGGCATCACTTTTGGCCCAAATAAGCATCTTTAGCTCCCAACATGACCTACAAGACCATGTAACCTTATTTATATATATAAAATGTAATAAAACTACTAGAAAGCATAAATTACTACTTTATGTATGACAACCCAAATATATAATAAATTGTTTTAATTTACTATTAAACAAGCTATAATTATGTGTAAAAAGGGATGTAAATAATAGTATGATTTATGGCAAATCATCCGTCTTTTCAATTTCACTATAAAAAATTAATGGTTCCAAAGGGTTTCCTCTAGTCATAAACCAAAAGAACCTGTCAAAATCAAACAAATGAAACAAATTAGAATGTAAAAATTAAATTTAAAACAAAAATAAAAAAATGACTAAATTAATAGAAATAAAGTTTTCCTAATATTTTAGTCCCTGACAATAGCGCCAAAAACTTGATGTCCACGAAGCCAACTAAAAATCTGACTAAGGCAAGTGCACCTATCAATTAATAGTATAGCTACAGTGAATATCGTTCCCACAAAACTAAAAGTAGTAGTAATTACTATCCTTTTTTATTATTTAACCGATAAATTTGAGTGATTGATTAAAACTAAAATTAACTATGAATGCGACAATAAATAAATTAGGAAAATAATCGAGTAAACAACCAAGAAGCGAAACAATACCTAGGAAAGAATTCACCTAGATTTCATCTGTCATCATCAATCTAAATTACGCAATTTATTCACTTAGTATCTTGATCCATAAAAATCCCTAAATAATGCTAATATCTCTCTTCAAGAACAAGAGAAAATGTCTCTAGGTTGATTAATTGAAATTTCTTTCTAAATAAAACCTCTATCATCGCATTAACTCGATCTATGGATTTCCTTATTAGATTTGACTTTAATTCGGTAGATTTATGTCATCCTATTTCTAGGATTGCAAGCAACTCCAATCAATTACGCTAGATTTACTCTTAAACAAAGTCTATTCCTCCTCTGATTTAAGCACATCAAACATGGATCAATAATCTAGAAATATCAAACCAAGAATTAAGCACACATAGTTAAGAACAAGATCTAAGTCTTTATTGCGTAAAATAAAAATCAGAAGATAGAATTCATCATACGGTTCATCTCCCCTAGGTATTTAGAAAATTAGTTCATGCTTGCAAATAAAAACTCTCAAAGACAATATATTCGAAAGAAATAAAGAAACTCATTATAATCTCTTAAGAAATCAACTAGGACTCTTCAATCGTGACGGAAATCTACTTCAAAATCCACTTAAATGGTGTTTTTTGAGTTTTTTTCTTGAGTATTCTATAACGACTCACTCCTTTCTTCTTATTTTTGTCATGTATAGGTCTTAGAATGCCCAAAAAACCTAAAAATCACGTTTTTCTGTAGGTTTAGAGTGCATATCGCTCGTTTTTCACTCATTTTGCTCCTAAATGCTCTTCTAAGTATAAAAACATGAATATAACGAATTAAGAGCATAAAATTCACCATGAACATCGAATAATCACCCAAAAATGAATTAAGAATAAGACTAAAGCACCTTACTTTTAACACCTATCACAATCCTTGATATGTAACCTGAACTTCCTTTGAATTTTGGTCCGAAAAAGGAGGAGATATAAGTTGTAATTGTAAATGGTGAATCTAGGAGTCATTGGGAGGAGTCTTGTTTGCTGGTGATGTTTTGGATTTATTTTTTTGTCTCTGAGTGTGTATGTTTGATTGGTGTGTGGCGCAATTTTGAAAGGACTTTTAGATTAATATGACTTTAAGATTTATGGTTATTTTGTATTAGGAATTTTTTGTTAAGCGATATTATTAATATATGATAGATGTTATTTGTTATTGTTAGGATTTTCGTTATGTTAAATATTTTTATTTTGTATTATCACTGTAAAGGATTGGTTGGGATACAAGCCTTCTCATATAAAAGATTAATTTTTTCATTAACAAAAATTTAACCTGAATATTATTTTCTTTCCCCAAGTTTACAATAAAATCTACGGCACATCTCTTTAATTACGAGTAACTAAATTTATTTTCCTACCCAAAGACATAGACAAAAGCTTTGTTTTATAGAATTGTGAGATGTAAAAGCGTTTTTCAATCTGTTCTTACTCAATGATATTTGCTTATCTTTTATTTTACGAGATAGATAGAAGAATCGCCTTTTAGTATTATTCTTAGTGTTGTTCTAAGAAATATTACTTGTTTAGTATTTAAAATGATATATAATTTATTAGAGTAAATTGACAAGTAATTGTCTTTTTATTTTAATAATTAGAACAAATTAACATAGATAGATGAAGAGGAAATTTGGGTTAGGCTATGAGAATGGATGATCTAATTTCAATGAATTACGCAATTGAGATTGTTAATTACGGTAGGGTATTTTCTTTAATCCGTAAAGGGATAATTAAAAATTAAAATGAAAATTCAAGATTTGAAATTTATGATTAGAAGTTTTTCTGTAATGAAAAGAATACAACAAAGCTAACCAATGAAACAGAGGATTAAACTAGTTTCCCAAATTCAGGGAAGAATTGGTATGCTACAATACTATGAAAATGATTAAGAAAAATACTAATAACAAAAAAATGATAATGGAATCACCCTTGTTATTGGGCTTATGAATTTCATTAATTACGGCGTGATAACTGATGAAACCACTTAACATATGGGCAAATCTGGCGGCGGCGGTTGGATGGTCTGCAATTCACCAACTCCATTTTCGACAAGGAAAGCCATTGCCAAACCCCAATTGATATGAACATCCAGGTGACAGTGCATGATCCACACTCCTATAAACAAAAATCAAAATGAATGGTTATTTCATAAAAGAAAAAGTAGCAGTATTTGAAATGATGAAGAAGAGTGTTTACCTGGATTATCAGCGACGAATCTAATGACTGCCCATCCATTCACAGGCACTCCAACAGTGTTCCTCATAGGTGGATCAACAAGGTTGAATTTAGAAGTATCCTTTTTAGGATCGAAGTTCCCGAAACCTTGTGCAATGATATAGAAATCGTATCCATGAAGATGAATTGGATGATTCTCAGGTGTCACTATGCTTGTGTCTTGGAGCACAATTTGTACCCTTGAACCATACTTCAATTTGTACAACTTGGTTCCCGGAACAGGTTGAAAGAGCGATCGGCTCACGTTTCCGGTGTAGTCAAATTTCAATGGAGGGTTTGCTGGGAAATCTGTGGTGAAAACGCCTGGAATTCCTTGTTGATGAGCTTGCAACAGAGAGAAGTTGCGCGGGAGCACGAATGAGACGTTGTTCATGCTCGCTGTGAAACGCGTACCATTGGGTCCTTGGCAACGACGTTTTCGGAAATTGGGTGGGCAGTTGTTGAGTCCGAGGCCGATTGTGAAGAACAGGCTTTCATCTATATCGGTTGGGACTTCGGCCTTTTCTCGACTTCTAAAGCTTTGGCTGAAGGCGGTAACAGTGTTGGTGTCGTTGTAGGCTGGTAAAGAAGGCATGATTGGAGTGGGTGCATTGCATTTTTTGGCAGCGCAAGAGGCAGACTTGTATTCGAGAATGGCGGTGGTGGTCGTGTTGTCAAATGGTGCGTTTTGCGCGCTTTGGTAGGCTCGAGCTGCCATGTAATATCGAGATGGTGGCTGATCACCTCGGATAAGAACATCAGTGGTTTGGCCGGGGCCTAACATGAGGACGGAAGTGGTGAAGGGTTTGGTATAGGAAGCATCAGCTCCAACAACAGTGAGCTTGTGGTTGGCTACTTTGAAGAAAAGCGGCTGGTTCAAGGCGGCATTGATCACTCTGAGGAGATTCGTCTCCCCGGTCGATGGGAACTACTGTAGTCTCTGCAAAAAAGAAACATTAGTTAATAACATCGGCTTTGTCACCCGAATGTGCGGTACGAATTCAATTGGTTCGGAGCAAATTACCTTTGGAGGAGCATTTGTAGAGATCACCAGGTTGAGCATTGATGGTATATGCATCAGAGACATTTGGAGCTGCCCCTGTTCTTGTTGCTTCCTCACCACATCAATGGGATTTGCATCCCACCATTCACCTAATCATAATCATATTCATCAGCATAACATTTCATTTTGATCATCACAATCATTTGTACTCGTAACCGAAAAGGAATCTTTACCGAGAAGAATCGGTGTTTCGCGTTTCGGCTTAGGGAAAGGGTAGGATTTGCCTTCTCTGGGACGGATGATGAGAGCTCCATAAACAGTGGCTCTAAGCCATGAACTGTGAGCATGCCACCACAATGTTCCTTCTTGTCCTTGAACTGTAAATCTGTAAGTGTAACTTCCTCCCGGTCTAATCGGACACTGAGTCACGAATTCCGGTCCATCTGCCCATCCGGTTCTCATTTGCCGCACACCATGCCTGTATATCAAAGTGGTTAGGTAATTCAAACGTGCAAATAAAAACTAGAAATGAATGAAAGCTAATGACATGCGTGCATGAACGAATTTGCAGTTATTAAATTACCAGTGGATGGTGACATTATATCGGGCTTTGTTGACAACTTGAACTTCAAGTGTGTCGTCATTCTTGATCTCCAAGGTAGGTCCAGGAAACATGCCATTAACAGTGATGGTGTTGTGAGTCTTGCACAGCCTCTTCACTTTTGTTGCTTGAATCTGTTTCATTCACCAACCAACATCAAGTTTTTTATTTAAATGTCTAATGACAACCAATTTATCAGAAAGATATATATATATATATATATATATAGATATATATATCTCAAAAGAAAGAAGTAAAAGAACATACAACAAATCGATGTCGTTGAACTTCAGCATTTGCAGACAATGAAAGGAAAATGACAAGGAAAATGAAGGAAAACTTGTTGAAAATCCTCATTTAATCAAAGCTTAGATAGCAAAAAGCTTTGCTTATTGGTCTGAGAAGTGATATGAGACAGATAAAGAAAAGGGGTTTTATAGGAAAGATTAGAGTAGTTGTTTAGAGGTTGTCAGATTAGGTTTTGATTGGGCTAAAATGGTGATCTTTACACTAGGTTCAAACCTGCAACAGAGTTGTTGCACCCACTAGCCCATTAAAACTGAATTATGTCTTCAATGCTTGCTTCACAAGGATTTTTTTTCTCTCTTTCTAGATCAACAAATTTTCTTATAATTCCTTTTAATTTTTTTTCCAAATTAGTTAGATGATAAACTCATTCTTTGAAAATTAATCATACCCTGCTCATGTACATGTAGTCGTGATTTATACTTGAAATTAATTAGATTGAAGTAGAATTAACCAAGTCAACATTCTTTATTTTCTTGAGAACCAGCCCTTTTCATGTAGATGTGGTTTTACACACTAGCCAATTTAAATATGATTTTCAGAATTTACCAAAGTCTTCCAACGTCAGCTCATGAAAATGAAAAAGGAAGATATATGATGGACACGTGAGATTAAGCAAAGTTTGTTGAAAGCAAATCATTTTAGGTTAAATGCAGGCTTAAAATCTAAAAGATTTGAATGTATATTTTCAAAGAAAGGACATATTGAATAACTAAATCAGTCCACTTTTGTTAGGTGGCAATTATTATTAAAATAAAGAGATTTGATTGAGTCTAACAGCTGATTTCTTAACATGTCGGGTGGATACTTCAACCAGTGACTTAGAATTTTTATTATAATTGAAATTAGTTAGATTATCTTACAAACAGTTAAGAGAAGATCTATGTTACACGCATGCTGTCATGTTTGCTGAACTAGAAAACTTCATTCCAGTCTTGTTAGCTCACGTTGTCATTCAAAATCGCATTTGTCATGTTAAAAGTCTTGAGTGTGTTGTAATACGGTATGTCAGTATCATTTAGTGGTTGAATGATCAATCTTTTATTACCAAAATTGGAACATGTTTGTAGTTTTGGATAATGTTGACTGTTGGAATTTTTTAATTTGAGGGTTTGGTAGGATATAGGTATATAATTGAGTTTATATTTGTGAAACAATGAGTCAATATAGATAATGTTTTGCAAGTTTTTGTTTTTTTTAACATTAATCTTATTATACATTCTTATCATATCTGCTTTTTTAAATTGGTGCATAATGCGCTTCAACGCATTTGAACCCACGTCGTCCTACACCGACAACAATACCGATGCCGCTAAGACTCAATCGGCATAATGCTTTACAAGTTAGGTGTGAATTTTCGTAAATGACATCATGGCAATAGTCGGTTGAAATATAAGATTAAATGCCACATCGTAAGAGAATCCCAAAGTGAGAGTTGTTTATAAAATCTTAACGTTCAATGACATTAAAATTATATGTTTTTAGTTGAAATTTATGTGATATCAAACTTTAATGAGAAAATATGATATAAAAAAACTCTGAAGAAAGATTTTAATATAATGTAATGCATCAAATATTTTATTAATCCACTTCAACAACCATTTCAAACCATTCAACACCCATATCAGCTACCCTATAGGTTTGAGGCATTTAATAAAAATAAAACCATGAGACTTCAAAAATGGATGTATGTATCTCATAAAAAGAGATCAGCTAGTGTGAACTTAAGGTTCGGCGTATGTTTCATAACGGAATTTCATACTCAGCTCATATAACATTGGATGTTACAATACCAATAAATTTGCAGTGAAATTTGGTTGTTTTATAATTTAGGAAACCAAATGAGATATTCCCCTCAAAGTTGTAATAAAAGCGACGTAATAGACTTTTGTCCGAAATTGCAATGTAGAAAACTGTCGCTGTCAATTTACTGTAAGAACAATAAAGATACTGAACCAAAATTTAAAAATGTTGATATTATTATATTTTAATTTAATGTTACCACTAAGTTGTGGTTGTTTTCTAGTGGCCTATGTTATAAATTAATGAAGATCAAGGCCTGTGCCATTGGTTATCACCTGTTTTTTCTTGGAGAAAATGTCTTGCAAAAGAAGAAAAAATGATTTCAGCATCTTCAAGGACTAGGTTTATTAGTTTGTTCAAATTGCATGAATATTTTGGCAGCAACTCAGAAAGGCCAAAAACAAGTTTAAGCCACAACGGTTACTCTCTTCTATTACAAGCAACAGTTATAAGTAAACTACAAAAATAAATATATTTAGTGATAAAGAATTTGTGTTAGAGAAAGAGAAAGGGGTAGGATAAGGAATAGATAGGTGAACAAAACCGGAGGAACTATTAACAGAGTTGGTGAAGTTTGTTGCAGACTTTTAAGAGTCTTAGAGAAGAAATTTAAACTACAATAACAATAACAAGGTCGTTATATGTAATCAAGAAAAACAATTTGTCTGCTCAAAGGAACAACAAACTCCTAGTGAAAATCTCAACTACAGTCATAATTCTTAAAATGACCAAATCAATAAATCTAAGTTTTAATCTACCTTATTAAACTAAACACCACACCACCTAAGTTTTCCTTTTTTCCCTTCATGTAATACAAGTTTTAGGAACCAAAAGGTTTTGAGAATCTCTTACTTTCATTTCATTTTCTTTTGAAGAAAAAAATTGGAAGCAAATATATAACGGAATAAAAAGTAAGGGACTAAGATTATCAAGATTAAGTAATGTGGGTACTTTCGATTTGTTTTTCTTTCTTGAAAAAAATAATTGCAGAGAATTTCACTTTAAAATTTTGGGTATTCGGTATTCAATTGTATTTCTTGAAGTTCTTTGAGTGCTTTTCATCAACCAAGAAAAACAATACTCCCAAATAACAAAACAAAACAAATATCAAATACCCGAATCGCTTAATCTTGGTAACCCTAGTTTCCTACTTTCAACCTCGTTGTAAATTTGCTTTCATTTTTTTTTTTTTTTTTTGCTTCAAATTTCAAAAATATATAAATAAATATGAAACTAAGAGATTACCACTTTTTTTCAACTTAAACCTTGTATTACAATGTTAAAAGGAAAAAACGAAAATATTGTGTAATACCCCAAATCAGGCCGATCGTCGAATCCGAATGTGTGATATCATATTTCTAACAACCCTCGCCTGACACATGATCTACCATAATTTGATATTTCAAATTAGACTCTCCATTACACTTAATGAGCTTATTCTCGAGCAAATTATATGTTTTTGTCATGTTTTTACTTAGTTTTAGTCCTTTGCTTTAGTAAGTGAATTAGTGCATTTTATGCTACTTTCGAGACCCGAATTGGTCAAATGCGTCATAGGGATCGTAATGGTTGATTGAGTATTGTAAGGAGTCATCGGAAGCCCAAACATGAGCGAAAATATCACCTAGAATAGGGTATCGCGACATCAAAGCCTGGAACTCGTGATACCCCTGACAGTGTTGAATTGAAGAAGATCGAGGCACTTCACAGTGATATCACGATATCCAAGCATGGGTATTGACTCGCCAAATGTAGTGGTAGTTTTGGTACATTTCAACACTTAATGAGCTTATTTTCTAGGCATTTTAATATATTTTAATACATTTTTGCATTTCTCAGTTTAGATTTAATTATTAGCAAAATAAGTGTTTTTACGCAATAATTGATGTTAGTTGACCTATTAGGCCAATACAGCCTTAGTAGTGCTAATCGATCTATTTGAGTGTGTATGATGTGTATTTCTAAGCCCAAATGCCTTAAGAACGATACCCACTTTCCCGAGACGCAACACGTGAAACCAGAACTCCAAACTTAAGAAATCAATGTTGTGTCACGACACACCCCTTATGTTGAGACACAGTCAATGTGGGCAAGCAATGATGACGTCAGTAATCATATCTAGGCAAATTTTCTTAGATTTTGTTTATTGCTTTCACCCAAAGTTTCAAGGGTATTTTAGGCATAAAGCACACCAAAATTAGCCTATATAAAGAGGTTCCTATAACCCTAATAGACAATCAATTTTGGACCTAGCACATTGTTTTCTTTCTTTAGTTTTAGTTTTTTTTTTTTTTTTTTTTTTTTTTTTTTTTTTGTAGTCGGAATTTTTCCTATTCCAATGTGAAGATAATTGCGAGTGGAGATTGCTCCGGAACCGCCCTTAAATATATTTATTCATGAGCATTCTCTTTACTCTTCTATTTTATTCTTTTATTTATATTTCGTTTATCTAGCCAATTAACGTTTGTATGAATATTGGAATAAATTATTGTGATTTATTTCATATATTGCATGTTTCAGTTATGGAACTAATTAATCGATTAAGGAATTTTTTATCCAAAGCTGGGTGTTCACTCAAAAGTACTGAATATATTAAAAGGTGACGACCCAAGTAGAATATCTAGACAGGTGAGATCGAGAGGGTATCTTGTCGAGTATAACTTGTGCCAAGCGGTAAGACCGAAAGGGTATCCATATGCCTAAGAAGAGACCGAAAGGGTGACTTGACCGAGAGGGCATTCTTAGCTAACGGTGGTTATAAATAACTTAATTGAGGGTAATTAGCGACTTAATGGTTAATTAGGGATTTAATCCATCATAGGTTAGGGGCTCGCATTCTTGACACTAGGAATAGGAAATTCTATTAGGTTAGTTTAGGTTAACTAATTTAATTAGTTTAATTAATACTTTAATAGGTTTTAAACTACTAACTTGTAACTCAATTAGATTAGTAATTATTTTCTTTAATTAATTTAATAATAAGTTTCTCCAATCTGCAATCCCTTTGAGTACGATCCTTGGAATACTTAGCGGTGTTTCGTTGTAACACTACTATACTATAATTGAACTCAGATACTTGACCTTTGCTAATTTAATTATATATTTTTGGTGTAGTATTTATACTCTAAACGATAACACATTTAGAGACGGTCAAGTTTTTGGTGTTGTTGTTGGGGATTGAAACCTTTGGTTTTACCAACAAATTCATAGGGAATTGGGTAAATCTCAAAACTCTTAAAATGAGAATAATGAGAATTATTTTTTTAAACTTTAGATCAAAATGAATAAATCTAAGTTTTAGATTTAACATTTAATCTACCTCGTTAAAATAAAGAGCACAACACCTAATTTTCTTTTTTTTTTCTCCATGTAATACAAGTTTTAGGACCAAAAAGATTTCGAGAATCTCTTACATTTAGATTTCATTTTCTTTTGAAGAAAAATATTGGAAGCAAATTTACATTGGAATGGAAAGTAAGAGATTAAGATTTCCAAGATTAAGCAATTTGGGTATTCGATATTTAATTGTATGTCTAGAAACTATTTGAGTGCTTTTCATCAACTAAAAAAAAATCTAAAATAACAAAACAAAAAAAAAATATCAAATATCCGAAATGCTTAATCTTGATAACCCTTGTTTTTTACTTTCAATCCCGTTGTAAATCTGCTTTCAATTTTTTTTCCTTCAAAAATAAATAAATAAATACGAAACTAAAAGATTACCCAATTTTTTAGACAATCACTTTTAGACCTAGCCACATAGTTTTCTTTCTTTAGTTTTTAGTTTTATTTATTTTGTAGTCAAAATTCTTTCTATTGCAATGTGAAGACAATTCATGAGCATTCTCTTTACTCTTCTATTTTATTCTTTTATTTATATTTCGTTTATCTAGACAATTAGCGTTTGTATGAATATTGGAATAAATTATTGTGATTTATTTCATATATAGCATGTTTTGGTTATGGAACTAATTAATCAATTAATGAATTATTTATCCAAATTTCGGTGTTTATTTAAGAGTACAGAGTATATTAGGGAGTGACGTCCCTAGTAGAATATCTATCTAGGTGAGACCGGGAGGGTATCCTGCTAAGAATAACTTGTGCCAAGCGGTGAGACCAAAAGAGTATCCGTATGCCTAAGAAGAGACTGAATGGGTGACTTAGATGGTAATCCTTAATGAAGATGAGACCCTGTTCATTTTTCTAGGGTTACTGCCTCCTATACTCCTAGTTAGATTAGGAGTTCATTTTTCTAGTTGAAATAAACTTCTATAATTCAACAAGGGTCCTACCTTCTCTCCCTAAAAATATATGGCACTAGTAGGGCTATTACCAAAACTTTCGTCTATAGTTATTCTTCCCAAAAATAGAGACTTTTATTCTCAACAAATTTGTATTGAAAATCTAAACTACAGTGATAATTCTTAAAATGAGAATATATGAGAATTGAATTATTTTTAAACTTTAGATCAAAATGAATAAATTTAAGTTTCAAATTTAAAATTTAATATACCTCATTAAAAAAAAGAGCACAACACCTATTTTTTTTTCTCTCCATGTAATACAAGTTTTAGGAACAAAAAGATTTCAAGAATCTCTTACTTTCAGATTTCATTTTCTTTTGAAGAAAAAATTGGAAGCAAATTTACAACGGAATGGAAAGTAAGAGATTAAGAATACCAAGATTAAATAATAATTTGGGTATTCGGCATTGTTTTTCTTTTACTCAAAAAATTGTAGAGAATTTCACTTTAAAATATTGCGTATTCAATATTCAACTGTATTTCTTGAAGTTCTTTGAGTGTTTTTCATCAACCAAGAAAAAAAAATCTCAAATGACAAAACAAAAACAAATATCAAATACCTGAATTGCTTAATCTTGATAACCCTAGTTTCTTACTTTTGATCCCATTGTAAGTCAGCTTCCAATTTTTGTTTTTTGCTTCAAAAATAAATAAATAAATATGAAACTAAGAGATTACCCAATTTTTTTAAGCTTAAATGCAACACCCCAAACCCAAACCTTAGACGTTATGGTCATATCTTGAAGGTGACAACGCTTGCAAAAAAAAAAAAAAGAGAAAACATATTATTTGCTTTCCAAAATATTGTATATTATCGAGTTGATAAATTTGCAAAAGACACAATTCAATTCTTTTTTAGAAAACTTAGTCATTGCCAAATAAGTGTTTACAAAAAACATTCACCATTAACAGCCAATATAATTAGCTTCTTAATTTTACTTATTTTATTTTGAAAATCAAAAATTTTATTTTGATTAGCATAAATCAGACAAATTATTTAAACTATTTAACTAATATCCGATGTAAAAATCCAAAACAAAAATAAAGTCCAAAAATTAGTTCAAAAGTCCAAAAGTCCAAAAATTCTAATTAATAATTAAATTAAACCATCTTATGTGAGAAAAACCCAATACGAGTCATCGAGATGCCGCTAATCCCTAATCCTGTGAATTATCTGAGGAGATAAAGTAAATGGGTGAGCTATGAAGCTCAGTGTGTGACTTAGCTCAAGCATAAATACGAATAATGTAATAAATAGATCGAGAATATCACAAAGAATTCTATGACAATCAATTGAGCGAATCGAGAATGAATGATTCTCACAATGCAATATTGAATATTGGAATAAATTATTTTGATTTATTTCATATATTGCATGTTTCGATTATGGAACTGATTAATCGATTAAGGAATTATTTATCCAAAATTGGGTGTTTATTCAAGAGTACTGAGTATATTAAAGGGTGACGCCCCAAGTAGAATATCTAGATAGGTGAGATCGAGAGGGTATCTTGTGGAGTATAACTTGTGCCAAGTGGTAAGACCGAAAGGGTATCTGTATGCCTAAGAAGAGACTAAAAATGAGACTTAGGTGGTAATCCTTAATGAAGATGAGACTGAGAGGATATTCTTAGCTAACGGTGGTAAATAACTTAATTGAGGGAAATTAGCGACTTAATGGTTAATTAGAGATTTAACCCATCATAGGTCAGAGACTCGCATTGTTGACACTAGGAATAGGAAATTCCATTATGTTAGTTTAGGTTAACTAATTTAATTGGTTTAATTAATACTTTAATACGTTAACTACTAACTTGAGACTCAATTTGATTAGTAATTATTTTCTGTGATTAATTTAATAATAAGATTATCTGATATGCAATTCCTTGGGTACGATCCTCAAATACTTACCAGTGTTTCGTTGTAACACTACTATACTATAATTTGACTCGTATACTTGTGGACACCACTGATTTAATTATATATTTTTGGTGTGGTATTTATACTCTAAATGATAACACATTTACATACGGTCAAGTTTTTAACGCCGTTGCCGAGGACTGAAGCCTTTGGTTTTACCAACAAATTCATAGTGAAAATTGGGTAAATCTCACAACTCTTAGACTGAGAATAATGAGAATTAATTTTTTTAAAACTATAGATCAAAATGAATAAATTTAAGTTTTAGATTTAACATTTAATATACCTCACTAAAATAAAGAGCACACCACCTAATTTTCTGTTTTTTTTTTCTCCATGTAATACAAGTTTTAGGAACAAAAAGATTGCGAGAATCTCTTACTTTCAAATTTCATTTTCTTTTGAAGAAAAAAAAAATTGGAAGCAAATTTACAATGGAATGGAAAGTAAGAGATTAAGATTACCAAGATTAAGCAATTTGGGTATTCGATATTTGTTTTTCTTTCCTAAAAAAATTGCAGAGAATTTCATTTTAATATTTTGGGTATTCGATATTCAATTGTATTTCTTGAAACTATTTGAGTGCTTTTAATCAACCAAGAAAAAAAAATCTCAAATGACAAAACAAAAACAAATATCAAATACCCAAATTGCTTAATCTTGATAACCCTAGTTTCTTACTTTCAATCTCGTTGTAAATCTGCTTCCATTTTTTTTTTGTTGATTCAAAAATAAATAAATATGAAACTAAGAGATACCCAATTTTGTTAAGCTTAAAACTTGTATTACAATGTTAAAATAAGAAAAAAAGGGGAAATATTGTATAACACCTCAAACCCAAATTGGTCATCGGATTCGAATTTGTGATATCACATTACGTTGACGAAGCAACTCGGCTAATTCACTATTATTATAATATCATTTTAAGCACGATTATTAATCATATCAAAACAAAAATCCATTTCAATCGTAATCTTACATTTGATGAGTGAAATAATATAACCCATTGAGTTATGGCATGATACTAAGTCAATTTAAGAAGTAGAACTTGTATCCAAACTCTATTATCAGTTTTCAAAATGTGTCTCTAGATAGAGGGCATTTTGTCTCGAGATAGACTTCAATTTATTTTAGGTATTTTTTCTTCGAAGTTTGATTGTCTTGAAGTGATAAGTTGTAAAAGTAATATATTTTATTCTCATTCTTAATACATTTTTGGATGATTAATGATATGAATTAGTGAATTTGATGCTCCTAATCCTTTAAATTCATGTTTCTATACTTAGGAGAGCATTTGGGAGCAAAAGGAGTGAAAAAATGAAAAAACGAGCCAAAATCGGACGAATAAAGTTGTTTCCAAGATCCACACGGCCTGGGAACACGCCCATGTGAGGCACACAAGCTGGCCACACGCCCATGTGCCAGCTCGTGTCAATTTCGCACCCTGTTTCCCAAACACGTGAAAAAACCCAATTTTAGGCTTTCTGAGCATTCTAAAGTCTATAAATAATAATTAGAAGAAGACCTAATGGGCACACAAATAAGATTGAAGAAACTACTCGAAGAACACCATCGAAGCCAACTCAGAAGCGGATCTCCTTCGAGATTGATCCTTTTAACTTCTTTTGAAGTTTTATTGAATTTCTTTATGTCTTGTAGTTTTTCGGACTTTGAGATGTTTTTATTTCATATTATGAACTAAATTCCTAGATACCTAGGGAAGATGAACCCTATGATGAATCTTATTATTTGATTTCTGATTTACATGATAAATATTTGATTCTTATTCTCAATTATGTATGCTTATTTCGTGTTTTAATATTTTTGGGATATTAATTCATGTTTAATGAGCTTATTTCAGTGGAGCAAAAGTCCCTGTTTAAGAGTATATCTAGCATAATTGAGTGGAGTTTCATGCAATCCTAGAAATAGGACATCACAAATCTACGGGATTAAAGTCAAATCTAATAGGGGAATCCATAGATCGAGTTAATGCGATGATAGGGGTTTTAATTAGAAAGAGATTTCAATTCAACCTAGAGTCAGTTATTCTTACTCTCGAAAGAGATGTTAACATAATTTAGGGATTTCTGCGGATCAATACACAAGTGAATAAACCATTTAATTCAGATTCAGAATAATAGGTGAAGTCTAGGTGGATTCTTTCCTAGGTATTGTCTTTCTCTTTGGTTATCTTTGATTATTTTCCTATTTTATTATCTATTGCATTCATAGTTAAATTAGATTAGTAAATTTAGATTAAAAACAATCACTCCAATTTATCGGCTAAATAATAGAAAAACAATAATTACTAGTACTTTTAGTCCTCATCGATACAATATTCCCTACTCACCATAGCTATACTATAGTTTGATAGGTGCGCTTGCCTTTGTCGTAATTATAGTTAGTTTAGTGATCATCAAGTTTTTGGCACCGTTTCTGAGGACTAAAATATTAGGAACACTTGATTTTTATTAATTTAGCCATTTATTGTTATTGCATTTTATTTTTTTTAGCTTAATTTTTGTTTTCTAATTTTTATTTTATTTACTTCTAGCAAGTTCCTTTAATTTATGGCTAGAAGAAATCCATCAGGACCATTAGTATTTAATAGTGAAATTGAAAGTACAGCTCATAGAAACCATAAAGAAGCAAGGCAGAATCGACAGAATATAGTGGAAGAACAAGAGGACGTTATATTATTACAGAGGAGATGGCTGATAATCAGAATACTCAGCTACCTCTTGTAGTAGTTGCGAATCCTGCAAATCTGAATCCTGCTCCTCGTACTATGTACGGTTATGCCAAGCCCACTCTAACTGGGGCTGAATCGAGTATTGTGAGACCCACCATTGCTGCGAATAATTTTGAACTGAAGCCGAATACTATTCAGATGGTACAAAAATTTGTTTAGTTCGATGGTTTGCAAGATGAGGATCCAAATACTCATTTGGCTAATTTTCTGGAAGTCTATGATACTTTCAAGATAAATGGCGTTTCTGATGACGCCATTCGCCTACAGTTGTTTCCCTTCTAGTTGAGGAACAAAGATAAACAGTGGTTGAATTCCTTACCACGAGGTTCGATCACTACATGGGATCAAATGACCAAGAAATTCTTACTGAAGTACTTCCCACCAGCTAAGACAACTAAGCTTAGGAATGACATCTCTTCCTTCATACAGATTGATTTAGAGACCCTATATGATGCATGGGAGAGGTACAAGGATTTATTGAGAAGATGTATGGCTACAGGTTCAAACCTTCTATAACGGTTTGAATCCCTCAACTAGGCAGTTAATCGATACAGCAACCGGTGGTACTCTGAATAAGAAAACACCTGAAGTGGCTTTTGAGTTTATAGAAGAGATGTCACTGAATAACTATCAGTGGCAAGTCATTAGGATAAAGCCTAATAGAGCAACCAATGTTTTCAATTAGATGCAGTCACCATGTCATCAAATCAGGTAGAACAATGAAATAAGAAAATTGATGGTTTATGTGTTTTTACACAGGTACATCTGGTGATGCAATGTGATGCAAATGGAGGAGGAATGAACAATCCAGAATATTTTCCCTATGGTCCTAGCACAGAGAACGAACAAATCAACTATATGGGTAATAATTCTAGGCCTCAGAATAATCCTTATAGTAACACCTATAACAGGTTGGAGGAACCATCCCAATTTCTCTTGGGGTGGTCAAGGAAATCAAAGAGCACAACCCCCTCCAGGGTTTCAACAACCTTTCAACAAGAGAAAAAGCTGAACCTTGAGGAGATGTTGACGAAGTTTATTTTGGTGTCAGAAACCCACTTCTAAAACACCGAAAGAACACTTAAAAATCAACAAGCATCGATTCAAGGGCTCGAGAACCAAATCTGACAACTTGCAAAGTTGATTTTAGAACAACCACAAGGTAGCTTGCCTAGCAACACTGAAACTAACCTAAGAGAGCAGCTTCATGCAATTACTGTTTATGAAGAAGAAGGGTTAGTTGAATCTGAATAAGAACCAAGGCAAGAAATTGTGGTAAGTAACTGTAAGGTCAAGCTAAGCCAGAATGAACAAAAATCGGTTAGTAAAGGATTATAAAACTCGAGTGCCATATCCTACTATGATGAAGAAAGACCACGCGAACGATCAATTTGGTAAATTTCTCAAACTTCTGAAAAAATTGCATATTAACTTACCGTTTATTGAAGCTCTTCCGCAGATGCCCAATTCCGTTCAATTTTTAAAGGAGCTTTTAGAAAACAAACGGAAGTTAGATGATTCGTCACATGTAGAGCTAAATGCAATGTGCTCAGCCATTTTGCAAAATAAACTACCCAACAAATTGAAAGATCCAGGGAGTTTTACTATTCCTTGTTTGATTGGTAGTTTGACTGTTAATAATGCTTTGGCTGATTTAGGGGCAAGTATTAATATCATGCCCTATAAAATGTTTAAATAATTAGGTCTTGGGAAACCCAAACAAAATAGGATGAGTATTCAATTAGCAAATAGAACCATTAGATTTCCTAGTGGTATTATTGAAGACGTACTTGTAAAAATTGATAAATTTATATTCCCAGTTGATTTCATTGTTTTAGACATGGATGAGGTTAGTGACGTACCTTTGATTCTAGGACGGCCCTTTTTAGCAACTACCAGAACTATTATTGATGTTGGTACAGGTGAATTAATACTTCGTGTAGGTGATGACACGATTACACTCCAAGCTTATGATTTTGTTAAAACATCTAGTGATCGAAATGATTATACGAGTTCTGTTAATATGAGTAACTGATCGCGTGTCAGAGTCTTAAACTTTATAAAAAGAATGATCGAACCTGGAAACTAACTATGACAACGATTTTTGAGGCAAGCGAACCTATCGAACAATAGTATAGTTTAGGCAAGACTGGGATGTCGAACCCAAAGGAACCAAAAGTACTAATACTAACTCTCTTTTTATTATCTAGCCTAAGAATTAAGGGAATTGTTTATCTAATCTAAATTAACTATCAACTAAACTAAAGATGCAAAGACAAAGAGGATGAATTGAGAAAATAACTTGAGAGAAAACCAACTGATTAAAACGACACCCAAGGAGGAATCCACCTAGACTTCACTTGTTATCTAACTCTGGACCAGACGATTTATTCATTTGACTTGATCCGTAAGATTCCCTAATGTATATTAGACCCTCTCTCGAGGCGAATAACGTCTAACCATAGGTTGATTAATTGAAATCTCTTTTTATTTAAAACCCCTAGAATTGCATTAACTTGATCTATGGACTCCCATATTAGGTTTCACCCTAATCCGGTAAAATCTCGTCACCCTATCTCTAGGCCCGCGATCAACTCTGCTTAATTATGCTAGATCTACTCTTAGGCAAGGACATTTGCTCCTCCACCTAAGCACATCATACTTGAATTAATATCCCAGGAATATCAACATAAGAATTAAGAACAAGTCAAATATTTATCATATAGTTCAGTAAACGATAACAAGATTCATCTTAGGTTTCATCCCCCTCAGGTATCTAAGGGTTTAGTTCATGAAAATAAAAGAAAACATCTCAAAAGAAAAGATAAAACAAAACATAAGAAATCCCTAAAACCCCCTGAAGGAATTGAAGGAGAGATCCTCCGTCTTGAGTATAACTCCGGCTCTTTGAGATGGATCAACTGGCTATCTTCAAGTAATTCCCACAAATCTGACCTTTCTGGCTCGGCTCCTTAGCCTAGCTAACCTCTCTCTTCTAGGTTACACTTAGGGTGTTTATATAGGCTTCAAATATGTTACTTTTACGGTTTTATCAAATACCCCCACACTTAAGCTTTGGCTTGTCCTCAAGCAAAATTCTCAAGTCACAATTAAAACGAACTTCTTTAATTCATAATATTTATCAATAATGTTTTAGCATAATTCAAAGATAATTCATACATGGATAATTCAACTCAATGAGTCTTAAAGATTCAAACAATCAAAGTCATAGATTTTATAGTATGAAAACATAGGTGTTTCCGCTTACCTTAATAATTACCTGTAATTCAAAATTGATAAGAGTTAACATCCTCACTAAAGATTCACTCAGATCACTTGAAGTGTTTAAGGTTCAAAAGTAAGCCCTCGAGAGTCGAACATGAAAATTTAATCCCATAGGCTTGCATGAAAATTAAATCTCTACCGCTGTAATATGAGATGATACACAAATCAAAAGGTCTTTACAGGGGTTAACGGGGCTTAGATTGCCCTGATAAATTACCTAATTAGAAACAATGAACATGTTTTAAATAATAACATCGATTGAAAACTAATACTACTAATCATAATACTCTAATATGAGCTTCTTCTTGAACATTTGGAATTTAAACATGTAAGCTCATTTAATTATAGAACTAATAATAAATATACTTCATTTTTTTTAAGAACAAGTCAAATATATAATAAAAGATAGATTGAAATAGATAAAATAGTCAGGCAACTGATCAAATCGAATCTCGACGCAAGTGTAGTCAAAAGGAATGGTGATAACAAATACAAAGGGTTTTGGGTTAATATTAGTGGGTAAGTCAATAAAAAAGGGCTGTTAGGATTAAACGGGGTTCACTAGGGGTTAATTATGAAGGTAGGCTTTTAGTGGAGTAAGTGGGTTAAAACCTAGGTGCTTTTATCATCTCGGTATATCAAATCATAAGCGTGGTCTCGACATGTATAATCAATGCAAGTTCTAGAATAACAGATCAATGTTGACACACTCATAATCAAAAAATGAGCACGAAAAAGAATATGTGCTCTACAAGGCTCAAAGTCTCACAAAAATTATGGGTATTTTGATACCAACCTTATAAATTTCAAACTTCAAGGTGATATTTAGATTCAGGTAGACAATCTAAAAAAATTTTAATTTTGAAAAACAGACTTATCATGCTTGATTCTCTAGTATTCTTTAAATTTAATCATCAATGCACAATTATCAATGACTTAACCCAAAACACATCAATAAAAATCATAAATCAAAGAAAATTTCATTCTAATCACAATATGAGAAAATTACTTTAAGACAAGATATCATTCAGGGATTTTCAGATAATACTATAATTATCCCCCCACACTTAAGATTTACATTGCCCTTAATCTACAAAGATAGAAAATAGCACTTTAATAATAAAATCATAAGATAGAGAGAGAGGTAAAACTTCCTGAATTTGGATGGTTTCCTAGAGTTGGAAGTCGATAGAGTGGTCGCTACTACCGAGCTCTGGCTAGATGAAGAAATTGGGGAGCTCGTAGAGAATTAGCCAGGAAATATTAATACATATTTAAAATAAAGTAAATATATAATTAAAGATAAGAAATAAAGAGAAAGGAAACAAAATGTAAATAAAATGAAAATTAAATATGAATGGACTAAAGAGTCCTTATTGTTGGATGGTTCGTGAGGTGGGTGTGACCTCTAAGTCTACGGAGGTGCTGGCGGTGGCAGAAGTGGCGTGATTCCCAAGCAGCATTTAGAATTTTGGAGGCTGCGGTGGTGGTGGTCGTGGTTCCCAAAGTGTGATTCCCTAGCAGCCTGAAGAACCCGACACTAAGAAACTAAATTAAAATAAACTAAATTAAGCATAAGATAGTCAAAGAGAAGGAAAATGAAGGAGAAGATAAAAGTAAAACAAAAGATAAATGGTCTTAAAGACCCATGGCTTGTCGAGTGGATGAAGCGACTGACATGAAGTTATGAAGATCGGTATCCCTAAGAAGGACCTTGCTTAGTTTCCGCCGTTTCCTCGACATTGAGTGTTTGGGCATTGAGAATTGGGGGAGGATGATAGGAGAGAAATATGGGAGGGGAGAATTCTGAAGAATGAAATGGAATAAAGTGGTTAAGAAGAGGGATGGAGGGGTGGTTTATATAGATTTTCAAGTCAGGTACATTCACACGCACGTGTACCCTAGGCGTGTTGATTCACACGACCATGTTACACAGCCGTGGTGGGCTTCGTTCATTTCTCCCACGCCCGTGCTTAGGTCGCCATGCCCGTGTTGGTTTAACAGTGTCGACCACGGCCCCATCGCACGGCCATAGGGTTTTTTTCGGTGCCCATGGGGTGGCGGTTGGAGTCCGTGGCTCTGAAAATTGATTTTCTCTGACTCATGCCATCTCTACCATATTAGTACGGTGATTCGGTGCATCCACACGGCCACGGCCACGACCGTGTGCAAGGCCGTGTGGCCTGGAAATCTGCACTTTTTGGTTAATTTAGAGTTAGGTGCTGAAAGGGAAAGAAAAATAAAATAACATAAGATAAAATAAAATGGAAAGGTTAATGGTGTTAGTACTCGGGTTGCCTCCCGAAAAGTGCTCGTTTATAGTCTTAATCAAGACTCTTCTCTCATTTTTATATTCATGGTGGCTTGAGGAGTTGAATATATTCTCTCATACTATCAATTCCATGATAAAGTTTGAGTCGAGTAGTGTTTACCTTAAAAGTGCCGAATTCGGAATGAGTTACCTCGACTGTTCCGTATGGGAAGACATTACATACCTCAAGAGGGATTTCTTGTTCTGTGTTCAAGTTTGATATGGTGATTCTAGGGTCTCCCTTATTTAACAATACCTGGTCTCCTATTTTGAAGTGATTGGATGTCCCTGTGAGCTCTTTTGGGGGCTCATTCGGTTTTACTTCATGTAGTTGTGATTTCTCTTTAAAGTGTGTCTTCCACTCGTCTAGTTCATCGACCTTAAGGCTTCGTTCCTCATATAATTCTTCTTTATTAGGTCTATGATCCGGCTCATGTTTGTGGCTTCGTGGTGGTTTCTGAAAAGAAGGTTTAGCAGAAAGTTTTTCGATAGAATTTACCTTCTTACCTTTGTCACTTGATGTCCTAGCCGAGTCGAGAACTTGTAGACTGATTGATTCATCACCTACACAAAGTATGAGTTTACCTACACTGACATCAATTTTAGTCCTAGCTATTGCCAAAAAGGGCCTTCCTAAAATTAAGGGATTGTGTTGTCCTCATCCATGTCTAAAACGACAAAGCCTACTGGGAATATGAATTTATCAATTTTCACAAGTACATCCTCAATTATACCCCTAGGAACTCTAATAGTTTTATCAGCTAATTGAATGCTCATCCTAGTTTGTTTGGGTTTCCCTAGACCTAGTTGTTTAAACAATTTGTGAGGCATGACATTTATTCTTGCCCCTAAATCAGCTAATGCATTATCAATAGATAAACTGCCAATCAAGCATGAAATTGTAAAACTCCCTGAATCTTTTAATTTTTGTGGTAGCTTATTTTGCAACATTGCTGAGCATACTGCGTTTAGCTCCACATACGATTCCTCATCTATCTTTCGCTTATTTGTCAATAGTTTCTTTAAAAATTTTCTGGAATTTGGCATCTGCGAAAGAGCTTCAGGTAACGGTAAGTTAATATGTAATTTCTTTAAAAGTTTAAGAAACTTACCGAACTGTTCCTCTGTGTCGTCTTTCGTTATTGCTTGGGGATATGGTATGCGAGGTTTGTACTCTTTGATTACCAGTTTCGGCTTGTTACTGACCTCAACCATATCTTCTTCTACTACCTTCTTTTGCTTCAAATTAGGCTCGTCTAACCCTTCACTATCTTAAGCTGTTATGGCTTGAACTTGCTCCCTTGGGTTAGTCCCGGTGTTGCTTGGTAGTCTTCCATGTGGTCTCTTAGAGAGCTGTTTAGCAAGTTGCCTGAATTGGTCCTTGAACTCTTGTGACAATACCTCAAGTTTTATTTCTACCATCTGGAAACATGTTTTTGAGGCTGCTATGAAGTTTGTCAGCACCTCTTCAAGGTTCGGTTTCTTTTCCTATGGGTAGGGCTGTTGTTGGAAGTTTTGGGATGGTTGTTTCCTTTGATTTCTTTGACCGCCCAATGAGAAATTGGGGTGGTTCTTCCAACCTGGATTATAAGTATTACTATCAGGGTTATTGTTAGATCGAAAATTATTACCCATATAGTTCATTTTTTCGCTCTCCATGCCCTGTCCGTAGGGTGGGTACTCAGGATTCACCACTCCTTCACTTGCGTCGCACTGCATCACTGGATGTGCCTGCAAAGAACCATGTAAACTATCAAATTTTCTATGTAACGATTCTACCTGATTTGATAGCACGGTCACTGCGTCGACGTTGAAAACTCTGGCTGCTTTGGCTGGCCTTGTCCTTATAACTTGCCACTGATAGTTATTCAGTGACATCTCCTCTATAAACTCATTGGCTGCTTCAGGATTTTGTTGTTTAGGGTTTCACTGGCGGCTGAATCGATTAATTGCCTTGTTGAATGGTTCACACCGTTGTAAAAAGTTTGGACTTGTAGCCACAAAGGTAATCCATGGTGTGGACATCTCCTTAACAAATCTTTGTATCTCTCCTAGGCATCGTATAACGTCTCTAAATCCATCTGCACAAAAGAAGAGATATCATTCCTTAATTTGGCCGTTTTGGCCGGTGGAAAAAATTTTAATAAAATGTTTTCGGTCATTTGATCCCATGTAGTGATTGATCCTCGTGGAAGAGAATGTAACCACTGTTTAGCTTTATTTCTTAAGGAAAAGGGAAATAACCGAAGACGGATGGCATCATCAGAAACGCTATTTATCTTGAAGGTATCACAAAATTCTAGAAAATTCGCTAGGTGCGTGTTAGGATCCTCATCCTGCAAACCATCAAACTGAAAAAACTGTTGTATCATCTGTATAGTGTTAGGTTTTAGTTCAAAATTATTTGCAGCAATGGTAGGCCTAACAATACTAGATTCAGTTCCTGTTAAACTAGGTTTAACATAATCATACATAGTACGTAGAGCATGATGTTCGGCCATCTCGAGAGGTGGCGGATGATTTTTAGCCATCTCTTCTGTGGTATTTATTTCAGCTTCTTGCTCTTCATCTATGTAGTTTAAGTTTTGCCTTATTTCTTTGCAATTTCTGCGAATGGTACCTTCAATATCACTGTCATAAGTAGAGGTCCTGTCGAGTTCCTTCTAGTCATAAACTAGATGTGCTTGAAAGGAAAAAAAAAAGAAAGAAAGAAAATTTAGAAAAAAATAAAGATAAAATTTAATTACAAAATAAATATGGCTAAAGTAATAAAAATTAAGTGTTCTTAATATTTCAGTTCCCCGGCAACGGCGCCAAAAACTTGATCGTGTGTCAGAGTCTTAAAATTTATAAAAAGAATGATCGAACCTGGAAAATAACTATGACAACGATTTTTGAGGCAAGCGCACCTATCGAACAGTAGTATAGTTTAGGCAAGACCGGGATGTTGAACCCAAAGGAACCAAAAGTACTAATACTAACTCTCTTTTTATTATCTAGCCTAAGAATTAAGGGAATTGTTTATCTAATCTAAATTAACTATCAACTAAACTAAAGATGCAAAGACAAAGAGGATGAATTGAGAAAATAACTTGAGAGAAAACCAATTGATTAAAACGACACCCAAGGAAGAATCCACCTAGACTTCACTTATTATCTAACTCTGAACCAGATGATTTATTCATTTGACTTGATCAGTAAGATTCCCTAATGTATATTATACCCTCTCTGGAGGCGTATAACGTCTAACCACAAGTTGATTAATTGAAATCTCTTTCTAATTAAAACCTTAGAATTGCATTAACTCGATCTATGGATTCCCATATTAGGTTTCACCCTAATCTGGTAAAATCTCGTCACCCTATCTCTAGGCACACGATCAACTCTGCTTAATTATGCTAGATCTACTCTTAGGCAGGGACTTTTGCTCCTCCACCTAAGCACATCATACTTGAATTAATATCCCGGGAATATCAACACAAGAATTAAGAACACATAATTAAGAACAAGTCAAATATGTATCATATAGTTCAGCAAACGATAACAAGATTCATCTTAGGTTTCATCCCCCTCAGGTATCTGAAGGTTTAGTTCATGACAATAAAAGAAAAAATCTCAAAAGAAAAGATAAAACAAAACATAAGAAATCCCTAAAACCCCCTAAAGGAATTGAAGGAGAGATCCTCCGTCTTGAGTATAAGTCTGGCCCTTTGAGATGGATCAACTGGCTATCTTCGAGTGATTCCCACAAATCTGACCTTGCTGGCTCGGCTCCGTGGCCTAGCTAACCTCCCTCTTCTAGGTTACACTTAGGGTGTTTATATAGGCTTTTGAGATAGGTTTCTTTGCCCCTAAGTATCCTTTTCCGAGTGAAATTGATCTTTTCCATGACAGGGACATGGCCATGGCACACGCCCGTGTGAATCATGGCCAGGCTGTGTTCAGACTTTTAATGAGGCACGGCCGTGTGGTCTTGGGCCCAGGCCATGTCGATTTCTATTTTGGCCCAATTTGGTCCGTTTTAAGCCTGTTTCTCGTTCTTTTCATCCTCGGGTGCCTTTTTAAGTATAAAACACGAAAAGAAAGGATTAAGAGCACCTTTTTACATAATTCAAGGCTTAAATCATCCAAAAGCATGCTAAATGTGGCCTTAAAATATGTTACTTTTACAGTTTATCAGTAACCTTATGACTCAGACTTCTTTGCATGAAACCCCACGGAAAAATACGATGGAGCCATGTTCCAGTCCATGTAATACAAGTTTTAGGAACCAAAAGATTTTGAAAATCTCTTACTTTCAAATTTCATTTTCTTTTAAAGAAAAAAATGGAAGCAAATGTACATCGGAATAAAAAGTAAGAGATTAAGAGTACCAAGATTAAGTAATGTGGGTATTCAGTATTTGTTTTTCTTTCTTGAAAAAAATAATTGTAGAGAATTTCACTTTAAAAGTTTGGGTATCCAGTATTCAATTGTATTTCTTGGAGTTCTTTGAGTGCTTTTCATCAACCAAGAAAAAAAATACTCCCAAATCACAAAACAAAACAAATATCAAATACCCAAATTGCTTAATCTTGATAACCCTTGTTTCCTACTTTCAATCCCGTTGTAAATTTGCTTCCATTTTATTTTTTGCTTCAGCTTCAAAAATATATAAATAAATTTGAAACTAAGAGCTTACCACTTTTTTTTTTCAGCTTAAAACTTGTATTACAATGTTAAAAGAAAAAAAAAGGAAAATATTCTGTAACACCACAAACATGACCCGATCGTTGGATCCGAATGTGTGATATCACATTTCTAACAACCCTTGCCCGACCCGTGATCAACCATAATTTAATATTTCAAATTAGACTCCCCATTACACTTAATGAGCTTATTCTTGAGCAAATTATATGTTTTTGTCGTGTTTTTACTTAGTTTTAGTCCTTTGCTTTAATAAGTGAATAAGTGCATTTTATGCTACTTTCAAGACCCGAATTGGTCAAATGCCTCATAGGGATCCTAATGGTTGATTGAGTGTTTTAGGGAGTCATCGGAAGCCCAAACATGAGCGAAAATATCACCTAGAAGAGGGTATCGCGACATCAAAGCTTGGAACTCGTGATACCCCTGACAGTACTGAATTGAAGAAGATCAAGGCATTTCACAGTGATATCGCGATATCCAAGCATGATTATTGACCTGCTGTCAAACGTAGTGGTAGTTTTAGTACATTTCAACACTTAATGAGCTTATTTTCTAGGCATTTTAATATATTTTATTACATTTTTTCATTTCTTAGTTTAGATTTAATTATTAGAAAAATAAGTGTTTTTACGCAATAATTGATGTTAGTTGACCTATTAGGCCAATACAGGCCTTAGGTAGTGCTAACCAGTCAATTTTAGTGTGTATGATGTGTATTTCTAAGCCCAAAGGCCTTAAGAACGATACACAAGCTTCCCGAGATGCAACACGTGAAACTATAACTCCAAACTCAAGAAATTAGTGTCGTGTCACGACACACCCCCTATGTTGAGACACAGGCTGAATGTGGGGCGCAAGCAATGATGACGTTAGCAATCGTATCTAGGAAAAATTTCTTAGATTTTGTTTATTGCTTTCATCCAAAGTATCAAGCGTATTTTAGGCATAAAGCACACCAAAATTAGACTATATAAAGAGGTTCCTATAACCCTAATAGACAATCAATTTTGGACCTAGCCATATTGTTTTCTTTCTTTAGTTTTTTTTTTCTTTTTTTTGTAGTCAAAATTTTTCCTATTCCAATATGAAGATAATTGCGAGTGGAGATTGCTTCAGAACCGCCTTTAAATATATTTATTCATGAGCATTCTCTTTACTCTTCTATTTTATTCTTTTATTTATATGTCGCTTATCTAGCCAATTAACGTTTGTATGAATATTGGAATAAATTATTATGATTTATTTCATATATTGCATGTTTCGGTTATGGAACTAATTAATCAATTAAGGAATTATTTATCCTAAATTGGGTGTTAATTCAAAAGTACTGAGTATATTAAAAGGTGACGCCCCAAGTAGAATATCTAGACAGGTGAGATCGACAGGGTATCTTGTCGAGTATAACTTGTGCCAAGTGATAAGACCGAAAGGATATCCATATGCCTAAGAAGAGATCGAAAGGGTGACTTAGGTGGTAATCCTTAATGAAGATGAGACCGAGAGGGTATTCTTAGCTAACTGTGGTAAATAACTTAATTGAGGGTAATTAGCGACTTAATGGTTAATTATGGATTTAATCCATCATAGGTTAAGTGTAACACCCCAAACCCAGCCCATACGTTTCGACCGGATCTGGTATGCTACGGGTTGTACGTTGAAAACTTTTGCCTTGTTGGTTTTGGAAATCGTATGTTAATTAGACAATATTTGAATAAATAAGTGACATAAAAAAAACCTTATATTATTATTACGTAAAATTAAACCTTTGACATAGTTTCATAAGTTGCAAATATTAAAAACTACCTAGGCGAATATAAACTATGGGGCCTTATTACCTAAATATTCCCCAAAATGAAACTTAAAGGAAAAACCGAAAATAATCTATAGAAATAGAAACTTGATGGCCTCTCGAGTCCGTCTCGGCTCCCATGTCCATGATCTACTGCTTATCTAAAAAGTTAGAGAAAATAAAGGGGTGAGTCACCAAGACTCAGTGTGCAAATCCCGAAAACACAAAAAAAAAAAGCTTGGGCGCACAAACATATTATGGGCCCTGGCCCATTCATAAAGGAAACAATCATAATCACATGACAGATAATAGATGATGAATAGCCCAACCCATCCTAGAATTCCATCCTCTACACACCAACCCGTACCAACCATCACACCTTGGGGATTTCTACAATCAACCCTCCATCCGCTACACACTATAACGACAGCCGTACTACCTGTCTTAAAGACCGATCACTGTGTGACCTATGTGGCAAAGCCACCGATCGCCATGCGACCTTAATAATACATCGTAGCATTTCAACAGCTGAGCTGCATGTCATAAAGACCGATCACTATGTGACCTATGTGGCAAAGCCACCGATCGCTATGCGACCTTCTTCCCCTTCATCATTTCTGTATCCCACCCCATGCATACACACATAAAGAAAACATCATACAGGCTTATATATATATATCGATACACATAGAGATTTCTATGATTACGTACCTGGCATCCTTGCCTAACCCTTTTAGGGTTTTATTCGACTGTCTACACATCCACTTCCGGCTTTTTAGCCCATAACACATAAAACACAGTTAAAGAGTGCGTTAGAGATCTACACACCTGATTACTGTTAGAACGAGACCCTCTAAGTCGACGCTATCCGTAGCCAACACCGCCGCTATCTTGAAATCCCGAAAAGTGATATGAGATTCAGGGACTAGTGTTTCCGGCTTTTAGATCTGGGAGATCTACTTCAATTCCCGAATGTTGCCCAATAAGAGAATACATAAAATCATTAAACCATTACCTTTTCGGCATTGTCTTCCAAAAATCGAAAGAGATCTTAAGGAGTAACAAGAGTCGACACTCACCTTACTAGAGGCTACTCCCAGAGGGTTCCGGCTTTTTGCGAAAATCAGGAAGAGAAGATGATTTGAAGAAATCTATAGAGATTCGGCTTTTAAATAAAGAAATCGATAGGAAGAAGAAAAGTGAGTTTCGGCAGACTGGGGGTAGGTCAGCCTTAACAAGGATCAAAAGAAATATAGAAAAAGGATTATGAGGTTTCGGCTTTTTATAAGGAAGAAGAGAAAAGAATAATGGAGTTTTCGGCTTTTAGAAGAAAGAAGAGAAAAGAATAGTGGAGTTTTTCAGCTTTTAGAAGAAAGAAGAGAAAAGAATAATGGAGTTTTCTGCTTTTAGAAGAAAGAAGAGAAACAAAAGATGGAAACCCTAAATGCTGAAAAATAAAGAAGAGAACCCTCACCTGACTATTTAAAGTTTCCTCCGCCTCAGAGTTTGAAATTTGGCCATCACTGTGACCAGCAGATAGAACCCTAAATTTTCTCCCTTATCTTCCATATTATCAACTATAATATCTACATTATCCCTTTCAAATAAATCCTCCTATTTTTGAGCCTTGTTGCCGTCCACTCTACTTAACCCTAATGTCGAAATTTAGTTAACTTAAATTAAAAGAATTGGGCTCCATAAAACTTAAATTTGGGCTCCTTACTCCCTTGTGTGGCGTCACCTCCTTGCTCCCTAAGTGGCGCCACTGACCACTGGGCCACAAGCCCATTTTGATATTTTAAACATAGATACCACCCTTTTAAACCTTATAGTGCCCAAACACAAATTTCACCAAGGCCTTGACCACATCCTGACCCAATTTGGACCCTTAACAGTTAAATTAACACATTACACCTGTTCTTCCATTAAACGCATAGGCCCAAAAATTCAGGATGTTACAGTTCTACCCCCTTAAAAAATTTCATCCTCGAAATTTCCAACTAACTATTAATCATTTTACCCAAGTCTCACCACTATGCTTTCACAAGACTCTAATTTAATAATATATAAACATTGCACGCATACAGTTTCTATACCCAAAAATATAGCATCCACACAAAACATACCTAACTTAATGGTGATTGAACAATCCCGAGCCTTATGCTCCTCAGACCCGTATCTTAAACACGTTCCTAACTTTCTCTAACATTCACCCGGATGACGCCTTTTGCAATATTCGCAAACCTGAAAGTTTGGATGTACCTTAACATGCTTCACAGAATGCGACTGCAACCCTAGAAAACTACGATCTCTTTTTTTCTCACAGTCCACGCACCCAAACCGAAGTGTTTCACCGATTTCTTTAACCTCCTTTAGTACCTCCCTAACTAGCTGAGTCAGCACATCAGTCCTAACACTTCCACGGCCTCGGCCGCAGCCTCTTCTTCCTCTTCTAGCGCTCATTGTTGATTCTCGTATTATTTGAATTAGAAATTTTATGAATTATTAATTTCTTTCACTGCTTAACCAGGAACAATCTTATGGAAAGTAGTTTTAAGAGTGGTTCTTTCGAATTTGAACCTATCTACAGTTTCAGTCTCAAGTTTTTCTCCTAATTCTAGAAACCACATACATTCGACCATCACACATCAACATACAAATAGCATCCATGCACACACATTCATCGCATAAGGGTTTTTTTTCATCATTTCTCTACTCGGGGTATTTTCGTAGTTTTGTCCTACAGGGTATTTTGTAGTTTCCTCAAAATAGGGTATCTTGGTGTTTTTTTTATAAAGTAAGGATACTTTGGAAAATTTAATTTTGCAAACCGGGTTACTTTAGTAAATCTAGGGGTTTTCGGGTAAATTTGCGAAACATGGGTATTATATAAAGTTACGGTTGTTTTGGAAATTTTCACAAACCAAGGGTATTTTGGAAATTTTGCCAACCGGAGTGTTTCGGTAATTCACACAAATTTTAGTGGTTTTACAGTTCTGGGGTATTCCGGGAAATTTTCACAAATCAGGGGTAATTTAGTAATTTTGCAGAATAGGATGGCTGGTCCCTTTCGGGTTTTAATTATAGGTTTTGGCCCATCAACAAATCCTCGTGGCTAAGGTGAACAAATACTACTACGCACTGTAAGATTCCAAATAAGAGGAGGTGAGTCACTAGGATCCGCTTAAGTACCAAGCTCTCCTCGAATCCAATCCTGAGACATGCGTATGCTGTTGCCACACCCTAACCCAGCGATTTGTTCACAGGTTTGTTTAGTTGGATTAAGTCTTATGGATTTGAAGAGTTGTTTAATTAAGCCTAAGGTCCATCAATACTATGATACTAGTCTACGTCTATAAAGCCCATCAACCTAACAAATATACCACGTCAAGAGTTAAAACACTTACCTGCGTGGATCGGGTGCCGGTAGACTCGAAGGCCATATCTTCTTCCAGATTTTTTTCAAATCCGCATCAACTTTTCAAAACATTACTAGACCCATTTCACAAAATTCCCGAGTTGAACGAACTCACTCGATACCAAAATGTAATACCCAAAACCCGGCCCATACGTTTCGACCGGATCTGGTATGCTAGGGGTTGTATGTTAAAAACTTTTGCCTTGTTGGTTTTGGAAATCATAAGTTAATTAGACAATATTTGAATAAATAAGTGACATAAAAAAAACTTTATATTATTATTATTACGTAAAATTAAACCTTTGACATAGTTTTGTAAGTTGCAAATATTAAAAACTACCTAGGCGAATATAAACTATGGGGCCTTATTACCTAAATATTCCCCAAAATGAAACTTAAAGGAAAAACCGAAAATAATCTATAGAAATAGAAACTTGATGGCCCCTCGAGTCCGTCTCGGCTCCCATGTCCATGATCTACTGCTCATCTGAAAAGTTAGAGAAAATAAAGGGGTGAGTCACCAAGACTCAGTGTGCAAATCCCGAAAACACAAAAAAAAACTTGGGCCCACAAACACATTATGGGCCTTGGCCCATTCATAAAGGCAACAATCATAATCACATGACAGATAATAGATGATGAATAGCCCAACCCATCCTAGAATTCCATCCTCTACACAACAACCCGTACCAACCATCACACCTTGGGGATTTCTACAATCAACCCTCCATCCGCTACACACCATAACGACAGCCGTACTGCCTGTCTTAAAGACCGGTCACTGTGTGACCTAAGTGGCAAAGCCACCGACCGTCATGCGCCTTTAATAATACATCGTAGCATTTCAACAGCTGAGCAGCCTGTTATAAAGACCGATCACTATGTGACCTATATGGCAAAGCCACCGATCGCTATGCGACCTTCTTCCCCTTCATCATTTCAGTATCCCACCCCATGCATACACACATAAAGGAAACATCATACAGGTGTATATATATATCGATACACATAGAGATTTCTATGATTACGTACCTGGCATCATTGCCTAACCCTTTTAGGGTTTTATTTGACTGTCTACACAGCCACTTTCCAGCTTTTTAGCCCATAACACATAAAACACAGTTAAAAAGTGTGTTAGAGATCTACACATCTGATTACCATTAGAACGAGACCCTCTAAGTCGACGCTATTTGTAACCAACACCATCGCTATCTTGAAATCCTGAAAAGTGATATGAGATTCAGGGACTAGTGTTTCCGGCTTTTAGATCTAAGAGATCTACTTCAATTCCCGAATGTTGCCCAATAAGAGAATACATAAAATCATTAAACCATTAGCTTTTCGGCATTGTCTTCCAAAAACCGAAAGAGATCTTAAGGAGTAACAAGAGTCGACACTCAACCTTACTAGAGGCTACTCCCAGAGGGTTCCGGCTTTTTGCGAAAATCAGGAAGAGAAGATGATTTGAAGAAATCTATAGAGATTCGGCTTTTAAATAAAGAAATCAGCAGGAAGAAGAAAAGAGAGTTTCAGCAGACTGGGGGTAGGTTCAAACTTAACAAGGATCAAAAGAAATATAGAAAAAGGATTATGAGGTTTCGGCTTTTTATAAGGAAGAAGAGAAAAGAATAATGGAGTTTTTGGCTTTTAGAAGAAAGAAGAGAAAAGAATAGTGGAGTTTTTCAGCTTTTAGAAGAAAGAAGAGAAAAGAATAATGGAGTTTTCTGCTTTTAGAAGAAAGAAGAGAAAGATAAGATGGAAACCCTAAATGCCGAAAAATAAAGAAGAGAACCCTCACCTGACTATTTAAAGTTTCCTCCGCCTCAGAGTTTGAAATTCAGCCATCACTGTGACCAGCAGAGAGAACCCTAAATTTCTTCCCTTATCTTTCATATTATCAACTATAATATCTACATTATCCCTTTCACATAAATCCTCCTATTTTTGAGCCTTGTTGCCGTCCACTCTACCTAACCCTAATGTCGAAATTTAGCTAACTTAAATTAAAAGAATTGGGCTCCATAAAACTTAAATTTGGGCCCCTTACTCCCTTGTGTGGCGTCATCTTCTTGCTCCCTAAGTGGCGCCACTGACCACTGGGCCAAAATCCCATTTTGATATTTTAAACATAGATACCACCCTTTTAAACCTTATAGTGCCCAAACACAAATTTCACCAAGGCCTTGACTACGTCCTGAGCCTAATTTGGACCCCTAATAGTTAAATTAACATATTACACCTGTTCTCCCATTAAATGCATAGGCCCAAAAATTCAGGATGTTACATTAGGGGCTTGCATTCTTGACACTAGGAATAGGAAATTCCATTAGGTTAGTTTAGGTTAGTTTGTAGCACCCCAAACTCTGCCTAGATGTTATGGTCGAATCTGGCGATGTCACGTGATAGTGTGTTCGAAAACTATATTATTACAATAAAAATATTTCCATGTTTTTACCTATCTTTATCTCTTACTAGTTCTAAAGGGAATTGTTTTACTTATTTAAAATATTTGCTTTAAGATGTTTCTTGTTGCAGAAGCTTTTAAAACAAAGCAGTTTAAATAATCGTGAGTTTAGAAAATGCGTTAGCTTTTTTAAAACCAAACTTCTTACGACTAGTAGTTATAATTCCACAAAAATAAATAAAAAAACCAAATTTAAGCAAAAGTCCAAAGAGTCCTCAATTTACATCCCAATAATAATAAGACTATAAAAACATAAATTAAAAAAAAGTACAGTCCAAAAACTATGGTCACCGTCGAGTCCTCTGCCACACCGATCCGTCTACGTCTGGGGATTACCTATGTACATTAAACAGAGAGGGGTGAGTTTACGTAAACTCAGTGTGTAATCCCACAGAAAACAAACATTAGTAGACACAGTGCATAGTCAAATACAGTTTTGGGCCTAAGCCCCTGTCAGTATCAGTAACGGTTTGGGCCTTAGCCCATCTTAGTATAGTATCAAATATGTAGTAGAGCCTTAGCCCATCACAATATCAGTAGTAGTCATGAAGTATTCAGTATCAAAGTCCTACCCAACCAGCCTCTACACACTATCTCCGTCCAATCTTACACTCCATGTGGGGATTAAATCAACCCACTCATCCCTACACTCCAGGTAGTACCAAATACGACACAAAACAGTAATTTGCATCTGAGTTGCCAATATATTAGGCTTAAGAGCCTTTCAGTGCACTTCCCCCAAATATAATCAACCCAACCCCATGCAATGCAACATACAACTCATGACATGCCATCTCATGATATCAGTACATATAACCAGTTCAGTATACATGCATACTATCATCATGCTCAATTTATATAAATCAAACAGTCAGTTCACACAATTAGAGGTCTAAGTAATGCTTACCGACCCTACAGTAGGTTCACAGTCGACTTGGGCAACCCGTGCAACCTTAGCAATCAATTCAGTAAAAATGGGCTCACACGCCCATGTGGCCTGCACGTGTGGCCCATACGCCCATATTGGCCTTGGCCCGTGTGGATCACACAGCCTGGCCCAATTTCCACGCCCGTGTGGACTACCATTGTGGACCCATACGCCTATGTGGCCTACACAGCCCAAATCAGTCTAGCCCGTGTGTCGCATACGGCCTACTTGGCCATCACACAGCTGTGTCATGTGCGCATGGCCTAGCCTCATTGATCACACGCCCGTGTTATACCACACGACTTACCACACACCCCAGTGGCGTCGATAGTGAGGTTTTTGGCTTTCGTTGAAACCTCGTTTTCTGTACATTCAAGTACACACATGTATTATTTTTTTATGCCTACACGCTTTCGAGCACTCCAACACCTATAATTAACCAATATTTCACATAATTAATCGCTTAACCAACTGAACTAAACTAATCCTAAAATGAGATAAACATCTTTCGAACAACAAAACCATTACCTTCTATCGAATAACAGGAATCGCATGCCCTTAGAACATCTATGAATGATAATTAGACCTTCCATAAGCCCCTAATCACCAAACGAATCCTTATTAACACTTGTCCAAATCACAATTAAAGTTTAATCAAAAACTAGACTTACCGAAAGAGCGACAAGGATGTTGTGCAGGAAGGAAGTAAAAGAAAGGTCAAAACAAGAAAAATAGTAGCAAGGGAAAGGAAGAAAAAGGTGCTCAGCAAATGGGAAGGCAAAAATCAGCAGTAAGGGGGAAAAGATGAAGAAAACAGCAGAGAGTTTCTGAGAAAGAAGAAAAACTGAATTTTTGGAAAAAGGAAAAGCTACCAGATCTTCTCTAATCCCCTAAATCACTCCACTACTTTCCACTACATCCAACTACTTAGCTTTTTAATCCAACACAAACTCTTCTAGACGAGCAAGAAAAAATAATGCTCTTGCCCAGACTCGAACACAAGACCTCCTTCACACCAACACTCCACTCAACCACTAGACTAATAGGCCCATTATGTTAATTATTTAACAAAATTTACTTAAAAGCCTTCTAACCCAAGATGGCGCTTTATTTAAAAAAAAAACAATTTTTTCCCAAGTCATAGCTTAAACTTGGGACTTCTCACAAACACCCAGAACACTTAACCACTGAAGCAGATAGACATTTGTGTCACACATTCGCAAAAACAAAAATTTAAATTTTGGGGCGTTACAAATCTACCCCCCAAAAAGAAAATTTCGTCCTCAAAATTTACCTAATCAGAATAGATGAGGATACTGCTGACACATCGCATCCTTAGGCTCCCACGTGGACTCCTCAGTGCTATGATTCCACCACAGGATCTTTACCAACGGAATAGGCTTCTTCCTCAGAACCTTTATATTATGATCTAGAATCTGAACCGACTCCTCCTCAAAGGTTAAGTCTGGCCTAAACAACATCTCTTCAACAGGGACAATATGAGTAGGATCAAAGCGGTAGGACCTCAACATCGAGATGTGGAACACGTCATGAATGCGATCAAACTCTGGAGGTAGCTCTAACTGATAAGCAACCGATCCCACTCGCTTCAGAATATGATAAGTTCCAATAAACCTAGAGCTCAACTTTCCCTTACGACCAAATCTTAGTACTTTCTTCCATGGCGAGACCTTGAGAAAAACAAAGTCCCCTACAGAATACTCAATCTCACGCCTCTTCAAATCCGCATAAGATTTCTGCCTGTCAGAAGCCGCTTTCAAATGATTCCCATTCAATATAACCTTATCCTCTATCTCAAAAACCAACTCAGGACCTAGGACACGTCGTTCACCCAACTCAATCCAACATAAGGGAGTACGACACTTACAACCATACAATGCCTCGTAAAGTGCCATCTTGATGCTTGATTGGTAGCTATTGTTAATGGAAAACTCTGTTAACGGTAGATAAGCCTCCCAACTGCCTCAAAAATTAACAACGCAGCTCCTCAACATATCCTCCAGTATCTAAATCACCCTCTCAGGCTGACCATCTGTCTGAGGATGGAACGCAGTACTGAAGTCCAACTAATAAACCATAATTATAACATATTTTAATCCCACATTTAGCTTACTTTTGGATGATTTATCCCTTGATTTATATAAAAAGGTGCTTTTAATCCTTTCTTCTCATGTCTTAGACCCAGGAAAGCACCCGAGGACAAAAAGAATGAGAAACGGGCCCAAAACGGAGTAAATTGGGCCAAGGAAGAAATCGACACGGCCTAGACTTAAGCCCACACAGTCGTGCCTCATCGATCATCTACAACACGGCCTAACCCTCGAGTCACACGGTCGCGCCTTATTAAAAAAGTCCGAACACGGCCTGGCCACGATCCACACGGGTGTGTGCCATGACCGTGTCCCTGTCGCTGAAAATAGCAATTTCACTCGGATTTGGATACTTAGGGATAAACAATCCTATTTCAAAAGCCTATATAAACCCCTTAGGTACCAGTTGAAAAAGGGGTGGTTAGCAAGGCTAAGGAGCCAAGCCGAAAAGGTCAGATTTGTGGGAATCACTCGAAGATAGCCAGTTGATCCATCTCAAGAAGCTGCAGTTCTATTCAAGATGGTGGATCTCTCCTTCAATTCCTTCAGGGAGTTTTAAGGATTTCTTATGTTTTGTTTTATCTTTTCTCTTGAGATGTTTTCTTTATTTGTTATGAACTAAACCCTTCAGATACCTGAAGGGGATGAAACCTATGATGGATCTTGTTATTATTTTCTGAATTATATGATTACGCGGAGTTTATCGCACGCCTAGAGATAGGGTGACGAGATTTTGCCAGATTGGGGTGAAACCTAATATGGGAGTCCATAGATCGATTTACTGCTATTCTAGGGGGTTATTATAAGAGAACGAGTGTTCCACTAATTAACCTAGGGTTAGATGTTATTCGCTTCGAGAGAGGGTTGAATATACGTTAGGGAGTCTTACGGATCAAACTAAGTAAATGAATCGTATGGTTCAGGGTTAAATAACAAGTGAAGTCTAGGTGGATTCTTCCTGAGGGTATCGTCTTGATCAACTGAGTTTTTCCTAAAGTTATTTCCCAATTCATCCTTTTTGACTTTGTGTCTTTAGCTTACTAATCAATTAGTTTTAGATTAAACAACCAATCACTTAATTTTAGGCTAAATAATAAAAAGAAAGTTAGTATTAGTACTTTTAGTTCCTGCGGGTTCGACAATCTGGTCTTGCCTAAGCTATACTACTGTTCGATAGGTACACTTGCCTTTAATCGTTGTCAGAGTTAGTTTCCAAGTTCGATCATTCTCTTTTATAAATTTAAGTCTCTGATTCCAGCGATCAAGTTTTTAGCGCCGTTGCTGGGGAACTAAAATATTAAGAAAGCCCTATTTTTATTACTTTAGCCATTATTTCTATTTTTCGCAATTTACTTTTATTTTTATTTTAAGTTAATTTTTTTTATTCTTGCTAAAATTTTCTTTCTTTATTTCCTTAACAGGTACCTCTAGTTTACGACTAGTGATAAATCGTAAAAGTAACATATTTTAAACCCACATTTAATATGCTTTTGGATGATTTATCCCTTGATTTGTGTAAAAAGGTGCTCTTAATCCTTTCTTTTCATGTCTTATACTCAGGAAAGCACCAAAGGATGAAAAGAACGTAAAACGGGCTTAAAACGGGGCCAAATAGGCTAATTCACGAACTCAACACGGCCTGGACTTCAAGCCACACGGCCGTGCCATGCCTAATATCTAGAACACGGTCTCTTCCCCGATTCACACGGTCGTGCCTGAAGTTAGAAATCTGAACACGGCCTGGAGTCGAGCCACATGGGCGTGCTACATGGCCGAGCCTCTGTCGTCAGAATGAGCAATTTCAGTCAGAAAAGGATACTTGCAGAGAAAGAATTGTATTCCAAAAGCCTATATATATCCCCTAAGTACCACCTTTGAAGGGGCGTCAAAGCTAGGCCAAAAAGCCAAGCCGAGAAGGTTAGAACTAGGGAATAACGCGAAGATAGCCAGTTGATCCATCCCAAGAAGCCGGAATTATACTCAAGACAAAGGAATTCTCCTTCAATTCCTTCAGGGTGTTTTAGGATTTTCTTATGTTTTGTTTTTCTTTTCTCTTGCGATGTTTTGTTTATTCATTATGAACTAAACCCTTCAAATACCTGAAGGGGATGAAACCTAGATGGATCTTTTTATTTGATTTTTATGTTATATGATAATTACTTAGTTTGTTCTTAATTATGTTGCTTAATCCAAATCTAACGTGCTTAGGTGGAGGAGAAATAGACCCTGCCTAAGAGTAGATCTAACATAATTAAGCGGAGTTGATCGAACGCCTAGAGATAGGGTTACGAGATTTTACCGGATTAGGGTGAAACCTAATATGAGAGTCCATTGGTCGATTTACTGCTATCCTAGGAGGTTATTATAAGCGAACGAGAGTTCCACTAATTAACCTAGGGTTAGATGTTATTCGCCTCGAGAGAAGGTTTAATATAGGTTAGGGACTCTTACGGATCAAGCTAAGTAAAAGAAATCATATAAATTAAAGGTTAATTAATAAGGGAAGTCTAGGTGGATTCGTCCTGAGGGTATCGTCGCAATCAACTGAGTTTTTCTTCAAAGTTATTTTCCTATTCATCCTTTTTGTCTTTGTGTCCTTAGTTTAGTCTTCGTCAAAAGCAACTTCACTCTAATTTTAAGGCTAAATAATAAAAAGAAAGTTAGTATTAGTACTTTTAGTTCCTTTGGGTTCGATATCCGGTCTTGCCTAAGCTATACTACTGTTCGACAAGTACACTTTCCTTTAATCGTTGTCAGAGTTAGTTTCCAGGTTTGATCATTCTTTTATAAATTTTAAAACTCTGATTTACAGCGATCAAGTTTTTGGTGCCGTTGCCGGGGAATTAAAATATTAAGAAAGCTCTATTTTTATTACTTTAGCCATTATTTTATTTGCAATTTATTTCTTTTGTTTTCTTAGGTTAAATTTTAATTTTTCTAATTTTAATTTTAATTTTTTTATTTTTTTCTCTTTTCTAGGTACCTCTAGTTTATGACTAGAAGGAACCCGAGAGGACCCTTGGTATACGATAGTGATATCGAAGCAATCACTCGTAGGAATTGCAGGGAAACCAAGCGAGCCCTAGATTATACAAAAAGAGACGAAGAAAGCAGATCGAATCCTACTGAAGGGATGGGCGAAAACAACCCACCACTACGCGATATGGGAGACCACAATGCTCCACGTACAATGTTTGATTATGCGAAACCACATTTAACAGGAGCAGAATCTAGTATTGTTAGGCCTGCTATATCTACTAACAATTTTGAATTAAAGCCTAACACAATACAAATGATTCAACAGTTTGTTCAATTTGATGGTTTGTAGGACGAAGATCCAAACATGCATATAGCTAACTTTTTAGAGTTCTGTGATACCTTCAAAATAAATGGCGTTTCTAATGATGCCATACGTCTTCGGTTATTCCCTTTTTTCATTAAGAAATAAAGCCAAACAGTGGTTAAACTCGTTACAACGAGGGTCAATCACTACATGGGATCAAATGACCGAAAAGTTTTGATGAAATATTTTCCCCCAGCCAAAACGGCCAAATTACGTAACGGCATCTCTTCCTTGGTGCAGATGAATTTAGAGACACTAGAGGTTCAAAGATCTCTTGAGGAGGTTCCCACACCATGGTTTACCCCTGTGACTACAAGTCCAAACATTTTACAACGGTGTAAACCCCTCAACAAGACAACTGATTGATTCAGCCGCCGGTGGAACGCTGAACAACAAAACTCCTGAAGCAGCCTAAGAGTTCATTGAGGAGATGTCGACAAACAATTATCAGTGGCAAGCTTCGAGGACTAAACCAACGAAATCGATAAGAGTCTTCAACATCGACACCATGACCATGTTATCAACGCAGCTAGAGATGATGAATAAAAAGCTTGATAGTTTGTGTTCTTCATAGATACATCCAGTCATGCAGTGCGACGCTAGTAGAACTATGGCGAATCCTGAGTACCCACCCTACCAACCAGGAGCAGAAGATGAATAGATGAACTATATAGGTAATAATTTCCAATCTAATAATAATCCTTATAGTAACACTTACAATCCAGGTTGGAGGAACCACCTAAATTTTTCATAGGGAGGACAAGGCAATCAAGGAAATCAAAGGCAACAACCCCCCAAAACTTCCGAAATCAGCTCTATCCATAAGATAAGAAGCCAACCATCGAGGAATGCATCCAAAAAGCTGACAGAACAATCAAAAGCAACGAAAGCCGAATTGATAAAATTACTAAGTCAGTCAAGGAAATCACTAAAGCAGTCGAACAACTTGCAAAGCCAATGTCAGAACGACCGCAAGGACGTCTACCTAGTAACATGGAGATTAACCCTAAGGAGCAAATTCAAGCCATCACAGTCCAGGGTAGCAAGGAGTTAGATACACCCAACCCAACTCCAGAAAGTAAGGTAGGCGAAGGTATAATAGAGGAAGTACAAGAAAAGCCAAAACCGGTAGTCAAGGAGTACAAACCTCGCACACCTTATCCCGTAGCATTGCAAAGAGATGATTCAGAGGAGTAGTTCAGTAAGTTTTTTAAACTTTTAAAGAAATTACATATTAACTTACCTCTTCTTGAAGCTCTTTTTCAGATGCTAGATTTGAGGAAATTTTTAAGACAGCTCTTGACCAACAAACGCAAAATAGATGAAGAGCACCACGTGGAGTTAAACGCTACATGCTCAGCAATGTTACAAAATAAACTACCACAGAAGCAAAAAGATCCGGGAGTTTCACAATTCCATGTTGAGTTGGTAGTTTAAATATTGATAATACGTTAGCTGATTTAGGGGCAAGCATAAATGTTATGCCTTATACATTGTTTAAGCGACTAGTTTTAAGGAAGCCAAAACAAACTAAGATGAGTATTCAATTAGCTGATAAAACTGTTAGAATTCCTAGGGGCATTATTGAAGATGTTCTTGTAAAAATCGATAAATTTGTTTTCCCAGTAGACTTTGTTGTTTTAGACATGGATGAGGATAATTCAATCCCCTTAATTTTAGGAAGACCTTTTCTAGCAACTGCCAAGACTAAAATTGATGTTGCCACAGGTGAGCTTATACTTTGTGTAGGTGACGACTCAATTAGTCTTCAAGCCCTCGACTCAGCTAGGTCATCAAAGAATCAAGGTGAGCAAGAAAATTCTTTTGATAATCATTCAATTACACCCTCTTTTTAGGAACCTCCAAAAAAAGGAACGATTGAATCAGATCTTCAGTTTAGTGCCAACAACGAAATAACTCACGAAGAACAAAGGACCCAAATCGATGATCTAGATGAATGGAAAACGCACTTCGAGGAAAAATTAGGGTTACACAAGGAAGAACAGAAAACACAGGTCAAAGAAGAGCCGGATTCACACAAAGTAAAACCAAAGGAACCACCAGAAGAGCTCGTGGGGACATCAAATCACTATAAAATAGGATACCAGGTTCTGTTAGATAAAGCCGAGCCTCACATCACCACAACAAACTTGAAGGAAAAGGGAGAACTTCTTCTTAAGGTACACGATATCTTCCCAAAAGGAATAGTCGAGGTAAGCAATCCTACATTTGGCACTTTCAAGGAAAACACTTCTCGACTTCCATTTTGTCATAAAACTAAAACTGTAAACATGAGGAAAGATATTCAAACTTTTAAACCTCCCTAAAATTTCCAAATACGATGGAAGTCTAGCTTAAGACTATAAACGAGCGCTTCTCGGGAGCCAACCCGAGTACTAACCCTATTTCTTTTTGCATTATTTTACATTTTCTTTTCTCTTTTTCTTTTCCTTTTTAACTAACCAAAAGTGCAGAATCACAAACCACACGGCCTTTCACACGGCCATGTCTGTGGCTGTGTGGACCGCAAAAAACTACCACACTGACAGGGCAGAGGCCGTGCAGTCAGCCCAACCACCACCCCAACATCACAGATCCAACCACCCTAGACACGGGCACCGACAGATATGGCACGGCCGTGGCACCAACCGTGTAAGACTATTAACTTCCATACCACGGCCAGAGCACGCCAATGCCACAATCCGTGGGAAATTACTGAGGTTACTGACTTATCGAGCACAGGTAAGACACGCCCATGTCAGACAACTGTGCCAACAGAACCATATCATGAGCACGGGCGTAGAAGGATCAAGCACGGGCATAGGGTGACAACACCCTCTATAACACGGTCGTGTGAGAAGGCCGTGTAATTCAACACACCCTGGGACCACGGCCGTGGGGGAGTAAAAAACCTGAACATCTATTTAAACCCCTCACCCCTTCCCCTTTCCCCCATCTGATTTCATCTTTATTTTCTTTGCTTTTCATTCTCTTCCATATCAGATTCTTTACTCTAGATCCTTGTGCACGCCAACAACATGCCGAAGAAGCGAAGGAAGCTAAGCATAGGCGCCTTAACAAAGAGCGATCAACATGAGTTCATGCCGGTAGCTTCGTCTCAACATTAAGCCAAGGATCTATGAGACCAATTAGTTTTTATTTTTCATTTCTCTTTCCTTTCATTCTCATTTTCTTTTATAATCTTATGTTTAAACTAGTTTAACTTAGTTTAGTTTCTTAGTGTCAGGTTCTAAAGGCTACTTGGGAATCACGCCACTTCATACCACCACAAAGACCTCCGTCGCCTTAGAAGTCACACCCACCTCATGAACCACCTACCAATAAGGATTCTCAAGCCCTTTTATCTCCTAGCCTTAGTCTATTTTCCTTCTTAGTCTCTTTCTTTTTATCTTTCTTGTCTTTATTTATATATTTAATTTATTTTTATTAGGTCTTAATAAAACCTGGCTACTTCTCAAAGCGCTACCCAATTTCTTCATCTAGCATAGGAATGTTATCCCGACTGACCATCACTGCCACCAAAGACACTCATTCGGGAAAACATCCACAACTCAGGGAGTAATTCTTCCCCCTTTTCTTTTGGTTTATCTTTCAAATGTCATTATTTATCTTTGTATATTGAGGGCAATGTAAATCTTAAGTGTGGGGGGTGAATAGTTATTCCGAGAAAATGCCTAATTTTTTTCATTATTCTCAAACCCTGAGGATAAAAAAATGCCTAACTTTTTGCATTGTTCTCAAAACCCTGAATTTAATTTGTTTTAAAATAATTTTCTCATAATACTAATTAAGATGAAATTTCTGATGAATTATGATTTTTATTGATATGTTTTGGAATAAGTCATAGTTAATTGTGCATTGATGATTAAATTTGAAGAATACTAGGGAATCAAGCATGATAAGTCTAATTTTCTAAAAATTAAAATTTTAGGTTATCAATCAGAATTTGAATATTATCTTGAAATTTGAGATTTACAAGGTTGATGTCAAAAACACCCATAATTTTTGTGAGAATTTGAGCCCTATAGAGCATACATTGTTTTTCATGCTCACTTCTTGATTATGAGTGTGTCAACTATGAACTGTTATTCTAGAACTTGTCTTGATTATACATGTCAAGACCACAGTTATGATTTGATATACTGAGATGATAAAGGCACCTAGGTTTAACCCACTTATACCACTAAAAAGCCTACCCTTATAATTAACCCTTAGTGAACCCCGTTGAGCCTAACATCCCTTTTTATTGACTTACCCGCTAATTTTAACCCAAAAACCCTTTGTATTTGTTATCACCCTTTTTTTTTACTACCCCTTAATCGAGATTTGATTTGAGCTAGTTACCTAAGTTTATTATTCTGGTAGTTAAATTTATCTTGTACTTAATTTGTTCTAAAAAAAAGTATATTCAGTATTAGTCTAATTATCAAAAGAAAAAGCTCGTATTAGTAGGATTATTATTATTTTTAGTTGATGTAAATTTTATCTTAGAAATTTTTAGGTAGGTAACTTATCAATTCAATCTCGATTCTAACCTTCTAAATTCATCCTTTATCCACACCTTTAACCCTAGCCCCGTTACAACCCTAACAAAGACCTTTTGATCTATTTATCATATCATTTTACAGTGGTGGAGATTTGATTTTCAGGCAAGCCTATGGGATTAACTTTTCATGTTTGACTTATGAGTGCTTAATTTTGACCCTTAAACACTTTTTGAATGATTTGAGTGAATCTTTTGTGAGGATATCAATCCTTGTTGGTTTTGAATTAAAGGAAATTATTTAGATGAAGGGAAACACCTATGTTTTTCGTGCTACAAGTGTATGACTTATCTTATTTGAATCTTTAGGAATCTTTGAGTTGAATTATCCATGTATAAATTATCTATGAATTAGGATAAGGCATTGTTGATAGGAATTATGAATCATGGAAAGTTCGTTTTAATTGTAAGTTGAGAATTTTGCTTGAGGACAAGCAAAAGCTTAAGTGTGGGGTATTTGATAAACCGTAAAGTAACATATTTTAAGCCCGCATTGAATATGCTTTTGGATGATTTATCCCTTGATTTGTGTAAAAGGGTGCTCTTAATCCTTTCTTTTCATGTCTTATACTCAGGAAAGCACCAAAGGATGAAAAGAACGTAAAACGGGCTTAAAATGGGCCAATTCATGAACTCAACACAGCCTGGACTTCAAGCCACATGGCCGTAACACGGTCTCTTCCCCGATTCACACGGCTGCCTCAAGTTAGAAATCCGAACATGGCCTGGAGTCGAGCCACATGGGCGTGCTACATGGCCGTGCCTCTGTCGTCAGCATGAGCAATTTCAGTCGGAAAAGGATACTTGGGGAGAAATAATCGCATTCCAAAAGCCTATATATATCCCCTAAGTACCACCTTTGAAGGGGCGTCAAAGCTAGGCCAAGGAGCCAAGCAGAGAAGGTCAGAACTAGGGAATAACGCGAAGATAGCTAGTTGATCCATCCCAAGAAGACGAAATTATACTCAAGACAGCGGAATTCTCCTTCAATTCCTTCAGGGAGTTTTAGGATTTTCTTATGTTTTGTTTGATCTTTTCTCTTACGATGTTTTGTTTATTCATTATGAACTAAACCCTTCAGATACCTGAAGGGGATGAAACCTAGATGGATCTTTTTATTTGATTTTTAAGTTATATGATAATTACTTAGTTTGTTCTTAATTATGTTGCTTAATCCAAATCTAATGTGCTTAGATGGAGGAAGAATAGACCCTGTCTAAGAGTAGATCTAACATAATTAAGCGGAGTTGATCGAACGCCTAGAGATAGGGTTACGAGATTTTGCCGGATTAGGGTGAAACCTAATATAGGAGTCCATTGATCGATTTACTGCTATCCTAGGGGGTTATTATAAGCGAACGAGAGTTGATGCGAGCACACCCCATGTTATCTCAATAAGCACGAACCATGACCCGTTGGTGCTACCTCGTGGACCTCTCACTAGAGCTCGATCCAAGCTATTCAAAGACGCCATTGAAGCTATGATTCAGTAAGTGTGGAAGGATAACGAAGCTAGCTCACTTGGATGTGTGGAAGGTTATTCAATGGAGCAATACTGCAATGTCCTACAAGCTCAACTAGCCATCGATGAGCTCGTGCCAAGCTCGAATAAGCTCAATGAGCTTAATTGGCCATTCGGCCTTAGCTAAATAATTAGCTAAATTTTTACTTTAAAATAAATTGAAACAATTTAAATTTTTTTTTCTTTAAATTAATTTGATGCTATTAAATAAGTTGGAAGTAATTTGTTTTAATTAGAACATGTTAAATAGCCATCATGATTATGTCTAGCTTAAGACAAATTAATATGTTGCTGCCCATTTAATTTGTCTAGCCGAATATTTTCTTTAATATGCCTTAAGCTACAGCCGAATTTTATTTGATCTTAACTTGAGTTAAACTCAATTTATTTCAGCTCATTTACATGTATTTAATATGATTTAAGTGCTGGAATTTATTTAGTCAAAGTTGAGTTAATGAGCTAACTTCATTTTCTTTGTAGGTGCATGTAGGGGACGACACAAGGGATGTATGTGCAGCTGCACTTAAAGCCATATTGGTCAACTCAAGAGCTTCCATAGCTGCTGATTTAGCTCCCCAAAGTGTCCATTTAGCTCACCTAAGCTGATGCAAAGATGCCATTCATACCAAAGAAAGATTAGGCCACTTAAGAAATCATTTAGTTTCTTCTTTTCACACTTATGGTCATTGGGTTTGATGCATTCATCACCTGAAAAGTCAAGGCTATTCAAAGCTGAAATTAATGAGGAAATTAAAGGCATACAAGCCCCCTTGACCAAACATTGAAGGGCCATTCAGCTCCCTTCTCTTTCTTGAAGATTCGGCTGCACCTAGTCAATCTAGAAGCTTGTAACACCCCGAACCCGGCCCATACGCCACGGCCGAATTTAAAATGCCATCATGGAAAACGTTTGAAAAATATTTTGACTTAGAGTGAAAACATAAAAATTTATTGTCTTTTCTAAAACATTGTATAATTAAAATTCTAAATAAAATTAAGTTGTTACAAAATTTCTGACTTGAAAATTTTTTCTATAGATTTTTTAAAACATAAGTTGCTAAAAATAAAACATTTTCAAATAATAATATAATCGACAATCCAACTTAAAACATAATAAAAATCCTTAAATACTTAAAGTGGCCCTTATTACTATAAATAACCTTTCATAAATAAAATGTGTAAAACAAATAAAATATCTTCTCACATGCCCACCTCGTATCCACTCCAACCCGGTCCAAGCTTTATGCATCACCTGTAAGGTTTGAGAAAAATTTGGGTGAGTCACACAGACTCAGTGCATAGTTATTTCACATGTCCCCACATATGGGCTTGGCCCATATCCACACAGTCCACATACAAAATTATGCAAGTATGAAGCCCAACCCAACCTAGTGTCCATCCATTACACCTACCTCGGCACACCTGCTGCCCAAGGGCGTAGCTAATCCACCGATCACCTAAGTGATCCCACATATCTCACCTTGGCAGACTTGCCGCCCAAGGCCGTGGCTAAGCCACCGATCACATAAGTGATCCCACATATCAATTAATCCACGGTGATGCACACGCTATCAACCGCCGAGATGGGCACCTAGCCAACACCTCCTTTGATGAAGCACATAGCTAACATCAAGCGCTAATGTAGCACAAAAGCTAACATTAGACCACGTACATAAATATGTACACCCTTTCCTTCGATTTTCACATCCCAAGTCCCATGCATATATGTGTACCATGTCAGATTAACATTTAGAGTAAATATTCATCACATGCTCACCACAAATATCACACATATATCATAGGCAAAATAGAGCACTGACCTGATTAATTGATTACCCGCTACGGGTATCCACCTTCTTAGCCATTATTTTCGGCTATCACACACACACACACACACACACACACACACACACACAGATATATATATATATCAATATACACAAATAACAGGAGAATAGTGCGATAACTACGCACCTTTTTCGGTACAGTTGACTAAATCCCGAAATTGTCACTTGCTTATGAACTCTGTCGAAATTCCTATATGGTACATACTAGAATTAGATTTGATTGAACAAGATCTACTGGAATGGCCCTTGGCCGATTACTATACTTGCTTACCTTGAGTTAATCGAATCCGAGAAACTCCTTTAAGTCTTCTTAATGTTGACTACACAAAAGGAACACATAACATAGCTTAAAAAAATATTCGGCCATCCCTAAACCAAGGCCTAAACACTTGATTCGGCACACCTAAGAAGAAAGATCAAATCGATCATTAGAGAAGAAGTTTCTTACCACCAACCTACAAGTAGTCCACTAGTTCTAAATGTCGACGAGAGGAAAGGGATGTTGACTTTTGGCTTATGATAGATTGTGAAAAGAAGAAGATGAGGGAAAGAGAGTTACGGCTATGGTGTTTTGGTTTTAGTGATTTGCCAAAAGAAAGAAAAGAGAGAATGATGGCTATAAGTTTCGGCCAAGGTTAACCAAAGGAGAAAGAAAGTTGATCACCATAGAATTTCGGTAGGAAAGAATAGAATAAGAATAGGTAAATTAAACCAAAATGGTCAAAATGGAATGACCAATAAAAAATAAAATAAAAGGTGCTTACCTAATGTTAAAAATGCATTCGGCTAGGAGAGGAAAAGTGGAGAGAAAAACATTTGCTTTAGAGAAAACACAAAATAACCCCATTGTCAAAATGACCAACTAGCTACCAACCTACCGAAACCTTCAACAAAATTCGGTCACCCCCCTAGCCCCCCAAACCATCCAAATACATGGACTCCAAAGCCAAAGTTTTCCACACAAAACTTTCCATAGCAATCACCTTACATTATGCCTTGTGTTCCCTCATCATTCCTTAATCAAAATAATTCTTTTCCCTAAATTCAAGCTTACCTAAACTATCATTCAACATCCCATATTTTTCCTCCTTATTTCCTCCTAATCACATTCAAAATTAAGCCAACCCCCCTAGCCCACTATACCGTCCACATTCATGGTCAAAAGGCCATAGAAAAATTTCCAAAACATCACTACATACTTCAAGCCTTATGTCCCCCTATCCTACCATAACTCCTTAATACCAAACCTTAACTAATAACTTGCCTTATTCCTTAGTCTACTATCCATAAAAGACAATAGTCCAACCTTACCTTAATTAGAGTTGACCAATACATGCCATACAATGCAAAAATAAAAGTCACCTTATTGTCATCCATGGGATTCGGACCTCTTCCCTCATACAATTACTCATGCGCCAACACCACTTTACTACTTGCTCACTTATGCTAACATTAAACACTTAAATTAACTTAAGCATCATAATCACTTGATCCACTTCACTAAATTCTCCATACTAAAAATTATTCTAAACCAATTAATTCCAAGCCTTCACAAGACTATATTAAGCACACAATAAAATCATACCTGAATTAACACAAGAAACAAGATGATACTCAAAATTTTCCTAAAGCCCAAGGCCCAATCGGCCCAATCTTATTAGGCCCAATTTCGGGATGTTACAGTTCTACCCTCCTAAAAAAATTTTGTCCTCGAAATTTCCAACTAACTAACAGTCGTGCATCCTTACTCCTCACTCTACGCTTATGCTGCACCCTCTGATCTTAGTAAAACTATCATACTTCCTAGGCACAATCTCTAAGTTCACGTCCAAGGTTTCAGGCACTGCACTAGCAATACAAGAATAAGCTAACTCTATAACAAGCAAAGCAATTAAGGGTATTCCAGAAATAAGGAATGTACCCGTTGTCATATCTGGCACATCTTCCTCCTCGCGACGGCCAACTGTATAAACCAACCTTGGCTGCCTTGCATCTGAACCTTCAGCACCTCCACTTGGTGTTCCACGACCTCGGTTGGAACCATTCCCTCCATGGTTCGGACCACGACCCCTTGTCGCTTGTTGACCACCTCTGCCTGGCTGCACATAACCTTGGCCTACTGTCCGAGCCCTATTCGGATCCTGAGGATAGTCTTTAAACAAATGGGACTTAGACTTACATCTAAAACACTCCCAATTTCGATTCCAGCACTCGCCAACATGATACCTTCCACACTGAGCACACAGACGGTCCAGATTTCCAGTAGTTGGCTTAGAAACACGAGCAGAATTCTCAACCCTCGTTCTTTTCTGAAGGCTCTCAGACGATTCTGATGGTCCAAAACTCCTCTTATCCCGGTTCCTATCCCTATCTCTGTTCTGCCTCACAGAGTCCTTAATCCCCTCAGCTACCTTAGCCTTCTCTACCAACACAGCGAACTCCCGTTCTTGATGTGGAGCTATTAACAACCTCAGGTCATTCTTTAATCCGTCCTCAAACCGGACACATCGTTCATGCTCCGTAGCAACTACTCTTCGAGCATAACGGCCCAACCTTAGGAATTCAGCTTCATACTCCGCTACGGACTTGTTCCCTTGAACCAGCCCCAGAAATGCCTTTCTCTGCGCATCAATATAATGAGTCACCACATACTTCTTTTGATACGCCGCCTTAACATACTCCTAAGTGAGATCCTCAGCTGTAGCACCATCCCGTACCGTGAGCCACCACTGATACGCCTCATCGCGAAGTAGCGCCACCATTCCCATCAGTTTCTCCTCAGCAGTAAAATCGAGCTCATCCATAATTCACTCGGTTGCTTCCAACCAATATTCAGCCGTACTGGGTGCCACACCAGATACGCCACGGAACACCTCAGCTCCATTGGCTCGGAGTTGCTCAGGTACGGACTTCCTAGCTCTCATATTTCCGCCTGCTCCAGCCACCATCTTCAGAACTCGCAGCACTGCCTGCGATACAGCATCATCCCCCATCTGATCTTGCTGCTCAACACCAACAGCAGCTGGTGGTGGTGGCGGTGGTACCTCATTCTCAGACCCTTGACCCGATCTAACGGGTTCTGATACGGCCATTCTGCCTCTACCGCGTCCACGATGACCACGTCCCGTTGAACTCATTTCTAACGTCGCAATTTATTCTGATTAAAAAGTTTTATGCATTAGAAATTTTGTTCCACTGATTATCCGCGAACAGTTTTATGAAATGAAGTTTAATAGTGGTTCTTTCGATCAATCAAAGTTTTCATCTCAAGTTCACTATTCTAATTCAGAGAATCACATTCATTCACAACGTTCAACACACTATTATGAGCATCTTTGTCCATTCCCAACCCAGGGTATTTTCGTCATTTTTCCTATAAGGTATTTAAGTAATAAATCGAGGTCAATTTGAAAATCTTTACAAATCAAAGGCATTCCAAAATATACAAATCTCGAAGTGATTTTGAAAATTCTACCAAATCAATGGTATTGCAGAAATTTCAAAAATCGGGGTTATTTTAGTAAATTTCCCAAATCAAGGTATCTTACTATTTCACAAAATAGGGGTTTTGGTATTTTTGTAAAGTAAGAATATTTCATAAAAGTCGAGGGTAATATGGTAATTTTATAAACCAAGGGTATTTTCGTAATTTTTCAACCCGGGGTATTTTAGTAATTTTGTGAATTAAAAAAATTTAGAAAAATTTTCAAAGTCGAAAATGGTTTTTTTTTTTACAAATCAAGGGGTAATTCAGTGATTTTAAAACTGAGATTTTTATAAAAATACGGCTAGTCCCTTTCGGGTTTTAGTTATCGGGTTTAGCCCGTGAATAAGTCCTCTTGGTTAGGGTGAATCATTACTTACGCACTGTGTAGGATTCCAGTGAAGAGGAGGTGAGTCACGAGGACCGCTTAAATACCAAGCTCTTCTTGAATCCAATCCTAGACATGCGCACAATGGTTGCCACACCCGGCGACTTAGTTCACAGGTTTGTTCGATTGTTCTTAAGTCTTATGAATCTTGTATTGGACTAAGCTAATCCTAAAGTTCAATAACTTAATTTACTAATCAACATTCCCATCATACCCACATACCAATCATATAATAATTCACACAACAATTAAAGGTACTTACCTGGTGGACTTCGGGTCGGAGATACAGATGCCATGCTAGAATAAACTTGAAAAATTTATGAAAGCCCAAAGCTTTGAAAAGCCCATCTTAAAAATGTTTTTGGACCCAAAACCCTCAAAGCCGAGTTTTGAACCTAGCTCTGATACCAAACTGTAACTCCCCAAACCCGACCCATACGCCACGGCCGAATTTAAAATGCCACTGCGGAAAACGTTTGAAAAATATTTTGACTTAGAGTGAAAACATAAAAATTTATTGTCTTTTCTAAAACATTGTATAATTAAAATTCTAAATAAAATTAAGTTGTTACAAAATTTCCGACTTGAAAATTTTTTCTATAGATTTTTTTAAAACATAAGTTGCTAAAAATAAAACATTTTCAAATAATAATATAATCGACAATCCAACTTAAAACATAATAAAAATCCTTAAATACTTAAAGTGGCCCTTATTACAATAAATAACCTTTCATAAATAAAATGTGTAAAACAAATAAAATATCTTCTGCGTGGGCCACCTCGTATCCACTCCAACCCGGTCCAAGCTTTATGCATCACCTGTAAGGTTTGAAAAAAATTTGGGTGAGTCACACAGACTCAGTGCATAGTTATTTCACATGTCCCCACATATGGGCTTGGCCCATATCCACACAGTCCACATACAAAATTATGCAAGTATGAAGCCCAACCCTACCTAGTGTCCATCCATTACACCTACCTCGGCACACCTGCTGCCCAAGGCCGTGGCTAATCCACTGATCACCTAAGTGATCCCACATATCTCACCTTGGCAGACTTGCCGCCCAAGGCCGTGGCTAAGCCACCGATCACATAAGTGATCCCACATATCAATTAATCCACGGTGATGCACACAGCTACCAACCGCTGAGATGGGCACCTAGCCAACACCTCCTTTGCTGAAGCACATAGCTAACATCAAGCGCTAATGTAGCACAAAAGCTAACATTAGACCACGTACATAAATATGTACACCCTTTCCTTCGATTTTCACATCCCAAGTCCCATGCATATATGTGTATCATGTCAGATTAACATTTAGAGTAAATATTCATCACATCCTCACCACAAATATCACACATATATCATAGGTAAAATAGAGCACTGACCTGATTAATTGATTACCCACTACGGGTATCCACCTTCTTAGCCATTATTTTCGGCTATCATACACACACACACACACACACACACACACACACACACATATATATATCAATATACACAAATAACAGGAGAATAGTGCGATAACTACGTACCTTTTTTGGTACAGTTGACTAAATCCCGAAATTGTTACTTGCTTATGAACTCTGTCGAAATTCCTATATGGTACATACTAGAATTAGATTTGATTGAACAAGATCTACTGAAATGGCCCTTGGCCGATTACTATACTTGCTTACCTTGAGTTAATCGAATCCGAGAAACTCCTTTAAGACTCCTTAACGTTGACTACAGAAAAGAAACACATAACATAGCTTAAAAAAATATTCGGCCATCCCTAAACCAAGGCCTAAACACTTGATTCGGCACACCCAAGAAGAAAGATCAAATCGATCATTAGAGAAGAAGTTTCATACCACCAACCCACAAGTAGTCCACTAATTCTAAATGTCGACGAGAGGAAAGGGATGTTGACTTTCGGCTTATGATAGATTGTGAAAAGAAGAAGATGAGGGAAAGAGAGTTACGGCTATGGTGTTTTGGTTTTAGTGATTTGCCAAAAGAAAGAAAAGAGAGAATGATGGCTATAAGTTTCGGCCAAGGTTAACCAAAGGAGAAAGAAAGTTGATCACCAAAGAATTTCGGTAGGAAAGAATAGAATAAGAATAGGTAAATTAAACCAAAATGGTCAAAATGGATTGACTAAAAAAAGTAAAATAAAAGGTGCTTACCTAATGTTAAAAATGCATTCGGCTAGGAGAGGAAAAGTGGAGAGAAAAACATTTGCTTTAGAGAAAACACAAAATAACCCAATTGTCAAAATGACCAACTAGCTACCAACCTACCAAAACCTTCAATAAAATTCGGTCACCCCCCTAGCCCCCCAAACCGTCCAAATACATGGACTCCAAAGCCAAAGTTTTCCACACAAAACTTTCCATAGCAATCACCTTACATTATGCCTTGTGTTCCCTCATCATTCCTTAATCAAAATAATTCTTTTCCCCAAATTCAAGCTTACCTAAACTATCATTCAACATCCCATATTTTTCCTCCTTATTTCCTCCTAATCACATTCAAAATTAAGTCAACCCCCCTAGCCCACTATACCGTCCACATTCATGGTCAAAAGGCCATAGAAAAATTTCCAAAACATCACTCCATACTTCAAGCCTTATGTCCCCCTATCCTACCATAACTCCTTAATTCCATACCTTAACTAATAACTTGCCTTATTCCTTAGTCTACTATCCATAAAAGACAATAGTCCAACCTTACCTTAATTAGAGTTGACCAGCACATGCCATACAATGCAAAAATAAAAGTCACCTTATTGTCATCCATGGGATTCGGACCTCTTTCCTCATACAATTACTCATGCGCCAACACCACTTTACTACTTGCTCACTTATGCTAACATTAAACACTTAAATTAACTTAAGCATCATAATCACTTGATCCACTTCACTAAATTCTCCATACTAAAAATTATTCTAAACCAATTAATTCCAAGCCTTCACAAGACTATATTAAGCACACAATAAAATCATACCTGAATTAACACAAGCAACAAGATGATACTCAAATTTTTCCTAAAGCCCAAGGCGCAATCGGCCCAATCTTACGAGGCCCAATTTCGGGATGTTACAAAGCTGCCCATTGTTTCCCATTCAGCCGAATTTGGACTTGTAGCATGAGGAGTCTTTTTCTAGAATTTTTCTAGTTAGTTTTAGCATTAGTTTTGCTTAAGCAATAAGGCTTGGAGGATGACCATTCGGCTAGCTTAACTAGCCTATAAATATTTGAACATTTTATTTGTAAAGGACTTTTTGCCAAATTTTATATCGTTATTATTTGTAAAGGACTTTTTGCCAAATTGTAAAGCCCAATTTCGGGATGTTACAAAGCTGCCCATTGTTTCCCATTCAGCCGAATTTGGACTTGTAGCATGAGGAGTCTTTTTCTAGAATTTTTCTAGTTAGTTTTAGCATTAGTTTTGCTTAAGCAATAAGGCTTGGAGGATGACCATTCGGCTAGCTTAACTAGCCTATAAATATTTGAACATTTTATTTGTAAAGGACTTTTTGCCAAATTTTATATCGTTATTATGCTGAATTTGCGAGAGCAATTTCTCCTATTTCGTTCTTAGGATTTGTTGGCTTATCTAGGAGTCTAGTGGTGTCAACCATCCTTCGTTCTATTCCGATACCAAGGTTCCTATCGTAAATCGATAGTGGGTCGAGGTCCGTTAAACAACTAAAACCGAAACCTTTAGAAATGTATAAGTAACCGGGTCGATACCTTTCTCAGTATTGGTTCTTACTTGTTTCCTAAAGTCCTAAACCGAAACCTGAACACTCTTTCGTCCTTAAATCGAAACCCAAGCCTTATTTTCTTTCTTAAACCGAAACCCGTGCCATTCATTATTCCCTAACTTCGAAACATATCCTAATCCAAAACCATCTTAAGCTAATACCGAACCCAACTCATTTTGCCAACCCAATTCTTACAACTTATCCTAACTTCATCGAAATTTCTTTCTTTCTTCGATTCTCTGGTTTACGATCGAACTCCAAGTATACATCTCGCTTTCTCCTCGAGATCGGGATCATATCATCTGGTATCAGAGCGAGTTAAACCGAGATCTACGAAGCTGGGAACAACTATCGAAGTCGTTAAAGCGAAGGCTCGAAGTAAGTTAAAAAAAGGGAATTCGAAATAAAAAAAAAAGAAGTTCGAAATTTAAAAAAAACAATTCAAAAAAAAGGAAGTTTGAAATTAAAAAAAAACAAAAAAATTCCCTAGTGTTTCGATTGAGTTGCTATCATCCTCTTCATCTACATTTTCTAAATTCCTCTCCGACCCACTTGAACCACCGATCCCTTCTTCTTTCTTTAGCCTACCTACAACCACATCCTACACCCTTTGAACCCATCTTGAAACCGACCCCTAAGCCCTAATAGGCCTTGGCAAATCTGACTAACGAAACTGTGAGAAGTGCGAGAGGTAAAAGGCACGAGTGTGTGAGACTATTTGAGGGGAGGTAAAAGCCAAGCTGAGAGTGTTAAACACTACCAGAGTGCCAATAACTTACTTCTTTTCGAGTGAACCGTGAGAATTTGTTGTGAGGTACTATAGTCCACGCGATGTTTCAAGAAACCGAGCAAAATGTAAATGAGCCACAAGGAAGGCAACCCGTTCGTTATGTTCCTGATCTGCCGATGCAAGCCTTGTTACGAGAGATGGAACGGTTACTCGATCGAAGGCTCAATCCTCTGGAAGACCGACTATACCAAGTGGAAGCCCAAAGACAACGAGAAGTACGTGGGTGACCAAATAGAAGACGTGAGCAGCCACAAGAGGGTGAAGATTATTTCAATGATGCTCTCGATAGTGAGATCGAATCTAATGCAAGTATTAGAAGGCGAGGACCCCGAAACCGTGGCAATAGAGATCGAGCCCGAGTAGATGATGACTTGAAGAATATAAAGTTGTCTATTCCACCATTTCAAGGGAGATCCGATCTGGAAGTGTACCTTGAATGGGAAAAGAAGATTGAATTGGTCTTTGATTGTCACAATTATTCGGAATCTAAAAAGGTTAAATTGGCCGCTATCAAATTCACCGATTATGCCATGATATGGTGGGACCAAATAACCACCAGTCAAAGGAGAAATGGAGAACAACCCATCAGCATATGGGCCGAAATGAAATCTGTCATGCGCTAACGATTTGTCCCACATTTTTACCATCGAGAACTATACCAAAAACTCCAAAATCTTACTCAAGAATCGAGGAGTGTTGAAGATTACTTCAAGTAGATGGAAGTTGCCATGATTAGAGCAGATGTGCAAGAGGAACGCGAGGCGACCATGGCCCAATTTTTGGCTGGTCTCAACCGAGACATAGCTAATATGGTGGAACTCCAGCATTATGTCGAACTTACGGACATGGTGCACATGGCGATTAAGGTGGAGAGGCAGTTGAAGCGCAAGGGTACTGTTCGAAACTATCCCAACTCCAACCCTACCAAATGGGGCCAAGGGACTAGTAAGGCCAATCCATCAACTCGAGCCAAGGAGACCACACCATCTGCCAAACCAAGTAAGTCTTTCACTGAATCTAACAAAGGCAAGGCAATAGAAAGCCCATCCAACCTATCACGAGACATCAAATGTTTTAAGTGTCTCGAGAGGGGACATATTGCAAGTGAGTGTCCAAACCGAAGTACGATGGTGATGCGTGCCAATGGAGAAATAGAGTCTGAAGAAGACGATGAAGAGCGTGAGATTGTAACTACCACTAACGAGGAAGAAGAAATTAAACATGCCATAGATGGTGAACTCCTCGTTGTAAAAAGAAGTCTCAACCTTAAAGGAGTCAATGATGAGCAACAACGAGAGAACATTTTCCATACTCGATATCAAATACAAGGAAAAATTTGTAGTGTTATCATTAACGGTGGAAGTTGCACAAACGTTGCTAGTACGTTCATGGTGGAGAAGTTGGGCTTACCAACCACAAGGCACCCGAGCCCATATAAGCTGCAATGGCTTAATGATGGTGGTGAACTAAAGGTAACTAAAAAAGTCCTCATTTCTTTCAACATCAGAAAATATGCGGATGAGATCCTTTGTGATGTTGTACCCATGCACGCGGGTCATCTGTTACTTGGACGTCCCTGGCAGTTTGATCGCAAGGTGGTTCACGACGGTTACACCAATAGATACACATTCAAACACATGGGAAAGACTATCACTCTAGCACCTTTAACTCCGAAACAAGTTCATGAAGATCAAGTAAAGTTAAAAGATTCTTTTGAAAAGATGAGAGAAAAAGAGAAAAATAAGAAAACAAAAGAAAAGAAACTTGAAACAAAAAGAGAGTGAGTGAAAAAAGAAAAATGAAAAAAGAGAGATGAGTGGAAAACAAGAAAAAGAAAAAGAAAATGAGAGAGTGAGTATCTTTTCGAAAGGAAGTGTAATATGAAAGGCTTTGCTGTTGTGACAACCGGTTTTTGTACTCATGTACAAAGAAAATCTCCTTAACACTAACGATCTTTCCCAGAATCTCCCTTCTTCAATTTTGTCTCTTTTGCAGGATTTTGATGATCTTTTTCCGGAAGACATTCCGAGTGGATTACCACCACTTCGAGGGATAGAACATCAAATCGATTTCGTACCTGGAGCTGTTATTCCGAACCGACCTGCTTATCGAACCAACCCCGAAGAAACAAGAGAACTTCAACAACAAGTCGAAGAACTCATGGAAAAGGGCTACATACGAGAAAGCCTTAGTCCCTGTGCCGTGCCGGTCTTGTTGGTTCCAAAGAAGGATGGCACTTGGCGTATGTGCGTCGATTGCCGAGCTGTGAACAAAATTACCATTAAGTATCGGCATCCAATTCCGCGACTTGACGATATGTTAGACGAGTTGAGTGGTGCCAAACTGTTTTCAAAAATCGACTTAAAGAGTGGTTATCACCAGATTCGAATGAGGGAAGGCAATGAATGGAAGACTGACTTCAAAACTAAGCATGGTTTGTATGAGTGGCTAGTCATGCCGTTTGGCTTAACCAATGCCCCTAGCACTTTCATGAGGTTAATGAACTATGTTTTAAGAGCTTTTATCGGTAAGTTTTGTGTTGTATATTTTGATGATATATTGGTGTATAGTAAAACAATGGAAGATCATGCAGCCCATCTTAGATCTGTTCTGGAAGTCTTACGTAAGGAAACTCTCTACGCTAACCTTAAGAAATGTACTTTCTGTTCTGACAAAGTTATTTTTCTTGGTTTTGTAGTTAGTGCCCAAGGACTCGAAGTTGATTAAGAGAAGATAAAGGCTATTCAAGAATAGCCGAGACCTACAAGTATAAGCCAAGTGAGGAGTTTCCATAGGCTTGCAAGTTTCTATCGTAGATTTGTGCCAAATTTCAGCACCTTAGCAGCACCTCTCACTAGTGTCATCAAAAAGAACTCAGCCTTTCAATGGGGCGAAGAACAAGAGAATTCTTTTAATATCATTAAAGATCGACTTACTAGGGCTCCTTTATTAGCATTGCCTAATTTTTTTAAAACCTTTGAAATTGAATGTGATGCATCAGGTGTAGGCATTGGAGCCGTATTGACGCAAGATGGAAGACCTGTCACATACTTTAGCGAGAAGTTGAACGGGGCATCTCTAAACTATCCTGTATATGACAAAGAAATGTATGCTTTGATTCATGCCCTTGAGACTTGGCAGCATTATCTTTGGCCGAAAGAATTTGTAATCCATTCAGACCATGAAGCGCTAAAACATATCAAGGGACAGCATAAATTGAACAAACGACATGCAAAATGGGTAGAATACCTCGAGTCGTTCCCATACATCATCAAGTTCAAGAAAGGTAAGGATAACATCGTGGCCGATACACTCTCAAGAAGGTATGCACTTATAACCCATTTAGAATCTAAACTGCTTGGGTTTGTTTTCTTAAAAGAATTGTATTCCACTGATGAAGACTTTGGTGAAATCTTTCATGCGTGTGAGAAAATGGCTGTTGATAAGTACTACAGGTCTGATGGCTTTCTCTTCAAAGAAGGCAAACTTTGTGTGCCCAAAAGCTCTATTCGAGAAGTGTTAGTTAATGAGGCACATAGCAGAGGACTTATGGGACATTTTGGAGTAGGAAAGACCATGGCTACACTCCAAGAACATTTCTATTGGCCGCGAATGAGGATGGATGTCGAGCGAGTGTGTGCGCGCTGCATATCATGCAAGAAGGCTAAATCGAGGGTCCAACCTCATGGCTTATATTTGCCACTTTCAATTCCTGACACACCATAGCAAGATATTTCCATGGATTTTATACTTGGCTTACCCCGAACCAAAACGGGAAAAGATTTTATTTTTGTTGTAGTGGATAGATTTTCAAAAATGTCACATTTTATATCATGCACAAAAACTGACGATGCTGTTCACATCTCTAATCTTTTCTTTAGGGAGGTGGTACGCCTACATGGGTTACCAAGAACCATTGTTTCAGATCGCGACACTAAATTCCTAAGTCACTTTTGGCGATCACTTTGGGGAAAGCTTGGAACGAAGTTACTTTTCTCGACAACTAGCCATCCCCAAACCGATGGGCAAACTGAAGTAGTCAATCGGGTGTTATCAACTTTGTTGAGGGGCATCATCCGGAAAAACTTGAAAACATGGGAGGAATGTCTACCCCATGTGGAGTTCGCATATAATCGATCTGTGCATTCGACGACTAAATTCTCACCATTTGAAGTCGTCTACGGGTTTAATCCTCTAACTCCTTTAGACTTAATGCCTTTACCTAATAATCAACTTGTGCATGCAGATGCTAAAAAGAAGACCGAATATGTGAAGAATTTGCATAAGCAAGTTCGAGACAACATTGAGTCTAAAACTGAAGAGTATGCTCAAAAGGCCAATAAAGGTCGTAAACGAGTCATTTTTGAACTCGGAGATTGGGTTTGGTTGCATATGAGAAAGGAACGCTTTCCAGCCCAACGTAAGTCTAAATTGCTACCGCGAGGAGATGGACCGTTCCAAGTTCTCGAGAGAATTAAAGAAAACTCCTATCGGCTCGATTTACCTGGTGAGTACAATATTAGTGCGACCTTTAATGTGGCTGATTTGAGTCCTTTTGATGCAGGTTCTGATTTGAGGACAAGTCATCTTCAAGAGTGGGAGGATGATGTGAGCACGCCTCATGTTATCTCAATGAGCACGAACCATGATCCGTTGGTGCTACCTCGTGGACCTCTCACTAGAGCCCGATCCAAGCTATTCAAAGACGCCATTGGAGCTATGATTCAGCAAGTGTGGAAGGATAACGAAGCTAGCTCACTTGGATGTGTGGAAGGTTATTCAATGGAACAATACTGCAATGTCCTACAAGCTCAACTAGCCATCGATGAGCTCGTGCCAAGCTCGTATAAGCACAATGAGCTTAATTGGCCATTCGGCCTTAGCTAAATAATTAGTTAAAATTTTACTTTAAAATAAATTGAGACAATTTAAATTTTTTTCTTTAAATTAATTTGCTGCTATTAAATAAGTTGGAAGTAATGTGTTTTAATTAGAACATGTTAAATAGCTATCATGATTATGTCTAGCTTAAGACAAATTAATATGTCACGCCATTTATTTAATTTGTCTAGCCGAATATTTTCTTTTATATGCCTTAAGCTACAGTAGAATTTTATCTGGTCTTAACTTGAGTTAAACTCAATTTATTTCACTCATTTACATGTATTTAATATGATTTAAGTGCTGGAATTTATTTAGTCAAAGTTGAGTTAATGAGTGACTTCATTTTCTTTGTAGGTGCATGTAGGGGACGACACAAGGGATGTATGTGCAGTGTAGTTAAAGCCATATTGGTCAACTCAAGAGCTTCCACAACTTGCTGATTTAGCTCCCAAAGTGTCCATTTAGCTCACCTAAGCTGATGCAAAGATGTCATTCACACCAGCAGCATGAGAGCGTCACTTAAGGGGGTCATTTAGTTTCTTCTTTTCACACTTGTGGCTGTTGGGTTTGATGCATTCATCAGCTGAAAAAGCTGGCTATTCAAAGCTAAAATTAATGCGAAATTAAAGGCATACAAGCCCCTTGACCGAACATTGAAGGGCCATTCAGCTCCCTTCTCTTCCTTGAAGATTCTACCGCACCTAGTCAATCTAGAAGTCGCCCATTGTTTCCCATTCAGCCGAATTTGGACTTGTAGCATGAGGAGTCTTTTTCTAGAATTTTTCTAGTTAGTTTTTGCATTAGTTTTGCTTAAGCAATAAGGCTTGGAGGATGACCATTCGGCTAGCTTAACTAGCCTATAAATATTTGAACATTTTATTTGTAAAGGACTTTTTGCCAAATTTTATATCGTTATTATGCTGAATTTGCCAGAGCAATTTCTCCTATTTCGTTCTTAGGATTTGTTGGCTTATCTAGGAGTCTAGTGGTGTCAACTATCCTTCGTTCTATTCCGATACCAAGGTTCCTATCGTACATCTATAGTGGGTCGAGGTCCGTTAAACAACTAAAATCGAAACCTTTAGATACGTATAAGTAACCGGGTCGATACCTTTCTCGGTATTGGTTCTTACTTGTTTCCTAAAGTCCTAAACCGAAACCCCAACACTCTTTCATCCTTAAACCGAAACCCAAGCCTTATTTTCTTTTTTAGACTGAAACCCGTGCCATTCATTATTCCCTAAATTCGAAACATATCATAATCCAAAACCATCCTAAGCTAATACCGAACCCAACTCATTTTGCCAACCCAATTCTTACAACTTATCCTAACTTCATCGAAATTTCTTTTTTTCTTCAATTCTCTGGTTTACGATCGAACTCCAAGTATACATATCGCTTTCTCCTCGAGACCGGGATTGTATCAAGAGTTTCACTAATTAACCTAGGGTTAGACGTTATTCGCCTCGAGAGAGGGTTTAATATAGGTTAGGGAGTCCTACGGATCAAGATAAGTAAAAGAAATCATATAAATTAAAGGTTAATTAATAAGGGAAGTCTAGGTGGATTCTTCCTGAGAATAAAAATGCCTAACTTTTTTCATTATTCTCGAATCCCTGAATTTAAACTTGTTTTTAAGTAATTTCCTCATAAACCGTAATTATAACATATTTTAATCCCACATTTAGCTTACTTTTGGATGGTTTATCCCTTGATTTATATAAGAAGGCACTTTTAATCCTTTCTTTTCATGTCTTATACCCAGGAAAGCACCCGAGGACAAAAAAAATGAGAAACGGGCCCAAAACGGAGTAAATTGGGCCAAGGAAGAAATCGACATGGCCTGGACTTAAGCCCACACGGCCGTGCCTCACCGATCATCTAGAACACAGCCTAACCCTGGAGTCACACAGCCGTGCCTCATTAAAGAAGTTTGAACACGGCCTGGCCACGATCCACACGGGCGTGTGCCATGGCCGTGTCCCTGTCATTGGAAAGAGCAATTTCATTCGGATTTGGATACTTAGGGAGAAACAAACCTATTTCAAAAGCCTATATAAACCCCCTAGGTACAAGCTGAAAAGGGGGCGGTTAGCTAGGCCAAGGAGCCAAGCCGAAAAGGTTAGATTTGTGGGAATCACTCAAAGATAGCTAGTTGATCCATCTCAAGAAGTCGGACTTCTACTCAAGACGGCGGATCTCTCCTTCAATTCCTTTAGGGAGTTTTAGGGATTTCTTATGTTTTGTTTTATCTTTTCTCTTGAGATGTTTTCTTTATTTGTTATGAACTAAACCCTTCAGATACCTGAAGGGAATGAAACCTATGATGGATCTTGTTATTATTTTCTGAATTATATGATAAATACTTAGTTTGTTCTTAATTATGTGAGCTTAATCCAAATTTGATGTGCTTAGGTGAAGGAGGAATAGACCCTACCTAAGAGTAGATCTAGCATAATTAAGCGGAGTTAATCATACGCCTAGAGATAGGGTGACGAGATTTTGCCGAATTAGGGTGAAACCTAGTATGGGAGTCCATAGATCATTTTACTGCTATTCTAAGGGGTTATTATAAGAGAATGAGAGTTCCACTAATTAACCTAGGGTTAGACGTTATTCGCCTCGAGAGAGGGTTTAATATACGTTAGGGAGTCTTACGGATCAAACTAAGTAAATAAATTGTATGGTTCAGGGTTAAATAACAAGTGAAGTGTAGGTGGATTCTTCCTGAGGGTATCGTCTTGATTAACTAAGTTTTTCCTAAAGTTATTTCCCAATTCATCCTTTTTGTCTTTGTGTATTTAGCTTAGTAATCAATTAGTTTTAGATTAAACAACCAATCACTTAATTTTAGGCTAAATAATAAAAAGAAAGTTAGTATTAGTACTTTTAGTTCCTATCGGTTCGACAATTCGGTCTTGCCTAAGCATACTACTGTTCGATAGGTACACTTGCCTTTAATCGTTGTCAGAGTTAGTTTCCAGGTTCGATCATTCTCTTTTATAAATTTAAGACTCTGATTCTAGCGATCATCAACCTTGAACCCAGAGCCTTATGCAACTTTCTCCAAAACTGATACGTGAAACGAGGATCTTTATTAGAGATGATCGAAACTGGTACCCCATGTAGTCCCACTATCTCAAAAATATAAAGCTTCATCAGCTTCTACAGAGAATAATCAATACGAACAGGTATAAAGTGAGCGAACTTGGTCAATCAATCCACGATGACCCATACTGAATTCTTCTTAATGGGTGTTAGAGGCAACCCACTAACGAAATCCATAGTTACATGCTCCCACCTCCATAGAGGTATCTTAACCGGCTATAGCAAACTCAAAGATAACTGATGCTCAACCTTAACCTACTGGCACATCAAACATCTCGCCACAAAATCAGTAACCTCCCGGTTCAACCCTGGCCACTAATATAACTCATGAAGGTCTCGGTACATCTTATTTTCACCAGGATGCATAGCATAAACACTACTATTCGCCTCTCTCAGTATAGATTTCCTCAAATCAGTATTATTCGGCACACAAATTCTCCCATAGAAGCAGAGTACCCCATCACTATTCAGTCCAAAATCCGTAGTGCTACCACTCTTAACCTGTCGGAACTGAAGACCTAAAGACTCGTCCTTCAACTGCTTACCTTTAATCTGCTCAATCCATGTCGGTTTAACCTTATGCTCGGCTAATAGACTACCATTATCAAATAAACTAAGGCGAGCAAACATCGCCCTCAGATCAGTCATAGCCTTACGACTCAAAGCATCGGCCACTACATTGGCCTTGCCAGGATGGTATTTAATGGTACAGTCGTAGTCCTCAAGCAGCTCCTTCTGAGTAAAGAGATACTTGAGGCTTTTGTGATCAGTGTAGATGATACACTTCTCACCGTACAGATCATGCCTCCAGACTTTTAGTGCAAATACCATGGCGGCTATCTCCAAATCTTGCGTCGAATAGTTCGCCTCATGTATCTTAAGCTAACGAGACGTATATGCTATTACCTTACCATCTTGCATCAACACACATCCCAAACTGACATGTGATGCATCACTATAAACCAGTATATCATGCTCGTCGTGCTCATTCTCAGTCCTTGAGTAAACCAGTATATCATCGATGAACATGACCAAAAACCGATCCAGATAAGGCTAAAATACTCGGTTCATTAAATCCATGAAAGTTGTCGGTGCATTAGTCAGTCCAAATGGCATTACTAGGAACTTGTAGTGATCATAACGAGTCCTAAACACCGTCTTATGTACCTCAGCCTCCTTGACCCTCAACTGATGATACCCAAATCAGGGGTTAATCTTAAAGAACATCGAAGCTCCTCGAAACTGGTCAAACATATCATCTATCCTCGATAGGGGGTACTTATTCTTAATGGTCAACTTGTTCAGCTGTCGGTAGTCGATACACATCCACATGGATCAATCCTTCTTCTTCACAAACAGTACCAGTGCTCCCCACAGAGACACACTAGGGCGGATGAACCCACGATCCAATAACTCCTGAATTTGAGCCTTTAGCTCCACAAGCTCCTTCAGTGTCATTCGATAGGGAGCAATAGACACTGGAGCTGTACCAGGTAGGACCAAACTCCACTTCACGATTCAGAGGTAAACCAGGTAGCTCCTCAGGAAAGACGTCTAAAAAATCCTTTACTGTTCTGATGTCCTTAACAGAGGAATTCCTAGAATTTGAAACACTTACATAAGCCAAGAACGCCTCACATCCTTTACGTACCAACTTTTCCGCCACCAGTGCAGAAATCACATTAGTTAAATAATTCTCGCGCTCTCCAATCATGACTACCTCATCATCCTATTCAGTCCTCAATACGACCCTCTTAGTCAGTCTAAGCTAACACGATGCTTGACCAACCAATCCATCCCCAGAATTAAATTGAACTCCCCAAAGGGAAGCTCCATCAGATCAGCTAGAAAGATTTCCCCTTGAACCTCTAAAGGAACATCTCTAAACAGCTTGTTAACCCTTATAGATTACCCTAACGGGCTCAGTACAGTAACCTCACTCGTAGTGCTCTCAACCAAGATCCCCAAATTTCCAGACACAGTACAGGCTATATAGAAGTGAGTGGATCCTATATCTATCAATGCAGTATATGGTGCATCAAAAATAAGAAACGTACCCGTGATGATGTTTAGAGCATCTCCATCCTCTCGGCGATGAGCAGCATAAACTAGAGCCAGCTGCCTAGCCTCAGCCTGTCCGGCACCTCTGCCCGATGCTCTTTACCTGCGGCCCATACCATTACCACCTCTGGCCTGACCACGACCCCTCAGTGGCTGCTGAACTACCCTCGGTGGCAGTACAATACCAGTACCCAGAGCTTGCCTCTGATCAACCCTTAACTGATACTCTCTAATGTGGAAATGTTCCAACAACCCACATCTCAAGCATGCCCTAGTCCTCTTCCAACACTTGCCCTGATGGCGTCTACCACAATTAATACATGGCTGCAGTCCAGTAGCAGCAACAGGGAGCCCAACTCTAACCGGCCCATCAACTCTGGCCTTTTTCCTTGGCCTATTCACCTCACCCGAGGGCTCCAAATCCCTCCTATTCCTACCTCTCTCTCTATCCTAGTTTTGGCGCTTAGCACGCTTAACCTCCTTGGTGATCTTCGCCTTCTCAACCAGGGCAGAAAAATCCCACTCCCTCTGTGGAGCTATCAAAACCCGTAAGTTATCTTTGAGGCTATCCTCAAAGTAAACACATCGCTCGTACTCAGATGCCACCACACCTTGCGCATAGCGGCTCAGTCTTAGAAACTCGGCCTCACTCGACCACTGATCGATCTCCCTAAGTTAAATTCAGAAACTTCCTCCTACGGGCATCCACGTAACTGGCTCCCACATATTTTCCATAGAAGTCAGTCTAAAAGAACTCCGAGGTCAATCGTTCGGGTTGAATACCCTTATTAACAATAAGCAACCACTGATATGGCTCATCACGTAGCAGCGAGACTGCACCCTTTAATTTCTGCTCTGGGGTGCAATCTAGATCGTCCATGATCCTCTCCATGGCCTCAATCTAGTACTCAGCCATATTAAGGGCAACTCCAGTGACACCCCTGAATAACTCAGCCCCATTGGACTGGAGTCGCTCCATAACCGACCCTCAGTTCCCAGATCCAGAATTGGGCCCAGCGACCCTCTCCAAAATCCTGAGCATAGCTTGGGATAATGTGTCACACCAACCATGCGAACTTGAGACCCAGTCTCAATAGCGAGTGACACTGGTGTCTCACTCGAATCCAAATTTGGCAGGCTACCCGATAGTCTCTACCTCGGCCTCTAGTACCCCGTCCGCGGATACCTCGTGTGCTCATATCTAATCAAATTTATCTGTACTAATTTTTTTATGAATCAATTATAGTTCTAGTGTTTACTAACAAATATTTTATGTAAAACAGTACCAGAAGTTCAGAGTTTATTTCCGTTTGTCGCAGTCTTTAGTAGTTTACTATAGTTTTAGTTTAACTACAGTTTTCATTATATACTAACTAGAGTATTTTCATAGTATACTACCTATAGTAGTTTCAGAATAGCATAGCATTTTCAATTAAAGCATATATCAGTTTCGGAATACTTATAGGATCGGCGCCGAAGACTCGATATACCACATACTCACTAGAAACATTTCAAATCATTTGAAAACCAATTCTTCAAAGACCAAATTTAAAACCCATAATCCACAGTCGAGTTTTACAACCTGGCTCTGATACCACTAAATGTAACACCCCAAACCTGACCTAGGCGTTATGGTCGAATCTTGTGATGTCACATGATAGTGTGTTCAAAACCTAAATTATTACAATAAAATCATTTTCATGTTATTACCTATCTTTATCTCTTATTAGTTCTAAAGGGAATTGTTTTACTTATTCAAAACATTTGCTTTAAAACGTTTCTCGTTGCGGAAGCTTTTAAAACAAAGCAGTTTAAATAATTGTGAGTTTAGAAAATGCGTTAGCTTTTTGAAAACCGAACTTCCTACGACTAGCACTTATAATTCCACAAAAACAAATAAAAAAAACCAAATTTAAGCAAAATTCCCAAAAGTCCTCAAATTACATCCCAATAGTAATAAGACCATAAAGCATAAATTAAAAAAAATGTAAAGTCCAAAAACTATGCTCACTGTCGAGTCCCCCACCCCACTAATCGGTCTAGGTCTGGGGATTACCTGTGCACATTAAACAGAGAGGGATGAGTTTACATAAACTCAGTGTGTAATCCTACAGAAAACAAACATTAGTAGACACAGTGCATAGTCAAATACAATTTTGGGCCTAAGCCCCTTTCAGTATCAGTAACGACTTGGGCCTTAGCCCATCTCAGTACAATATCAAATATGCAGTTGGACCTTAGCCCATCACAGTAACAATAGAAGTTATGCAGTATTCAGTATCAAAGTCCTACCTAAAAAACCTCTGCACAGTATCTCCGTCCAACCCCACACTCCATATGGGGATTAAATCAACCCACCCATCCCTACACTCCAGCTAGTACCGAATGCGGCACAAAACAGTAATTTACAGCTGAGCTATCAGTATATTAGGCTTAAGAGCCTTTCAATACACTTCCCCCAAATATAATTGACCCAACCCCATGCAATGTAACATACAACTCATGACATGCCATCTCATGATATCAGTACATATAACCAGTTCAGTATACATGCATACTATCATCATGCTCAATATATATAAATCAAACAGCCAGTTCACACAATTAGGGGTCTAAGTAATGCTTATCGACCCTACAGTAGGTTCACAGTTGACTTGGGCAACTCATGCAACCTTAGCAATCAATCTATTGAAAATGGGCTCACATGCCCATATGGCCTACCCGTGTGGGCCCACACGCTCATGTGGCCCGCACGCCTATATTGGCCTTGGCCCATGTGGATCACAAGGCCTAACCCAATTTCCCACATGCGTATGTGGACCCACACGCCCGTGTGGACCCACACGCCTATGTGGACCCACACGCCCGTGTGGACCCACACGCCTGTGTGGACCCACACGCCTGTGTAGCCCACATGGCCCAAATCAGTCAAGCACGTGTGTCGCGCACGACCTGGCCTCGTCGATCACACGTTCGTGTTATGCCACACGGCCTACCACACGCCCGCGTGGCATCGATAGTGAGGTTTTCAGCTTTCGTTGAAACCTCATTTTTTGTGCAGTCGAGTACACACCTGTATTATTTTTTATGCCTTCACGCTTCTGAGCACTCCAGTACCTATAATTAACCAATATTTCACTCAATTAATCGCTTAACCAACTGAACTAAACTAATCCTGAAACGAGATAAACATTTTTCGAACAACGAAACCATTACTTTCTATTAAATAACAGGAATTTCACGCCTTTAGAATGTCGATGAATGATAATTAGCCCTTCGACAAGCCCCTCATCACCAAACGAATCCTTATTAACACTTGTCCAAATCACAATTAAAGTTTAATAAAAAGCTAGACTTATCGAAAGAGTGACGAGGATGTTGCGCAGGAAAGAAGTAAAAGAGAGGTCAAAACAAAAAAAATAATAGCAGCAATGGAAAGGAAGAAAAAGGCGGCTCAGCAAATGGGAAGGTAAAAATTGGCAACAAGGGGGAAAAGGTGAAGAAAATGACAGAGAGTTTTTGAGAAAGAAGAAGAATCGAATTTTCGGAAAAAGGAAAAGCTACCAGATCTTCCCTAATCCCCTAAATCCCTCCGCTACTTCCCACTACATCCAACTACTCAGCTTTTTAGTCCAATACATACTCTTCTAGACGAGCAAGCAAAAATAATGCTCTTGCTCAAGCTCGAACACAAGGCCTCCTTCACACCAACTCTCTACTCAAGCACCAGACTAGTAGGCCTATTCTGTTAATTATTTACCAACTTTTACTTAAAAGCCTTCTAACCTAAGATGGGGCTTTATTTGAAAAAAAACCACAATTTTCCCAAGTCGTGGCTTGAACTTGGGACCTCTCACACACACCCAGAACACTCAACCATTGAAGCAAATACACATTTGTGTCACACATTAGCAAAAACAAAAAAATCTAAATTTTGGGGCGTTACACAATTAATTTAATTAGTTTAATTAATACTTTAATAGGTTTTAAACTACTAACTTGTGACTCGATTGGATTAGTAATTATTTTCTATAATTAATTTAATAATAAGATTCTCCAATCTGCAATCCCTTGAGTATGATCCTCGGAATACTTAGCAGTGTTTCGTTGTAACACTACTATACTATAATTGAACCCGTATACTTGTGACACTATTGATTTAATTATATATTTTTGGTGTATTATTTATACTCTAAACGATAACACATTTAGAGACGATCAAGTTTTTGGCATTGTTGCCGGGGATTGAAACCTTTGGTTTTACCAACAAATTCCTAGTGAATTGGGTAAATCTCAAAACTCTTAAAATGAGAATAATGAGAATTAATTTTTTTTAAACTTTAGATAAAAATGAATAAATCTAAGTTTTAGATTTAACATTTAAGCTACCTCGTTCAAATAAAGAGCACAACACCTAATTTTCTTTTTTTTCTCCATGTAATACAAGTTTTAGGAACAAAAAGAATTCGAGAATATCTTACTTTTAGATTTCATTTTCTTTTGAAGAAAAAAAATTGGAAGCAAATTTACATTGGAATGGAAAGTAAGAGATTAAGATTACCAAGATTAAGCAATTTGGGGATTCGGTATTTAATTGTATTTTTAGAAACTATTTGAGTGCTTTCCATCAACTAAGAAAAAAAAATCTGAAATAACAAAACAAAAACAAATATCAAATACCCGAATTGCTCAATCTTGGTAACCCTAGTTTCTTACTTTCAATCCCGTTGTAAATCTGCTTCCAATTTTTTTTGCTTCAAAAATAAATAAATACAAAACTAAGAGATTACCTAATTTCTTAGACAATCACTTTTAGACCTAGCCACATAGTTTTCTTTCTTTTGTTTTTAGTTTTTTTTTTAGTCAAAATTCTTTCTATTGCAATGTGAAGACAATTGCGAGTGGAGACTGCTCCAGAACTGCACTTAAATATATTTATTCATGAGCATTCCCTTTACTCTTCTATTTTTTTCTTTTTTTATATTTCGTTTATCTAGACAATTAGCGTTTGTATGAATATTGGAATAAATTATTGTGATTTATTTCATATATTGCATGTTTCGGTTATGGAGCTGATTAATCAATTAATGAATTACTTATCCAAATTTCGGTGTTTATTTAAGAGTACTGAGTATATTAGGGAGTGACGTCCCTATTAGAATATCTAGATAGGTGAGACCGGGACGGTATCCTGCCGAGAATAACTCGTGCCAAGTGGTGAGACCAAAAGAATATCTGTATGCCTAAGAAGAGACCGAATGGGTGACTTAGATGGTAATCCTTAATGAAGATGAGACCCCTGTTCATTTTTCTAGGGTTACTATCTCCTATACTTCTAGTTAGACTAGGAGTTTGTTTTTCTAGTTGAAATAAACTTCTATAATTCAACAAGGGTCCTACCTTCTCTCCCTATAAATATATGGCACTAGTAGGGCTATTACCAAAACTTTCGTCTATAGTTATTCTGCCCAAAAATTGAGACTTTTATTCTCAACAAATTCGTATTGAAAATCTAAACTATAGTGATAATTCTTAAAATGGGAAGATATGAGAATTGAATTGTTTTTAAACTTTAGATCAAAATGAATAAATTTAAGTTTTAGATTTAAAATTTAATCTACCTCATTAAAAAAAAAAGAGCACAACACCTAATTTTCTTTTTTTTTTCCCTCTCCATGTAATACAAGTCTTAGGAACAAAAAGATTTCGAGAATCTCTTACTTTCTGATTTCATTTTCTTTTGAAGAAAAAAAATGGAAGCAAATTTACAAAGGAATGGAAAGTAAGAGATTAAGAATACCAAGATTAAACAATAATTTGGGTATTCGACATTTGTTTTTTTTTCTGAAAAAAATTGCAGGAATTTCACTTTAAAATATTGCGTATTCAGTATTCAATTGTATTTTCTTGAAGTTCTTTGAGTGTTTTTCATCAACCAAGAAAATAAAATCTCAAATGACAAAACAAAAACAAATATCAAATACCTGAATTGCTTAATCTTGATAACCCTAGTTTCTTACTTTTGATCCTATTGTAAGTCTGCTTCCAATTTTTTTTGCTTCAAAAATAAATAAATAAATATGAAACTAAGAGATTACCCAATTTTTTAAGCTTAAGTGTAACACCCCAAACCCGGCCTGGACATCATGGCCGTATCTTGAAGGTGACAATGCCTACTCAAAAAAAAGGGAAAACAAATTATTTATTTTCCAAAATATTGTATATTATCGAGTTGATAAATTTGCAAAAAACAGAATTCAATTCTTTCTTAGAAAACTTAGTCATTGCCAAATAAGTGTTTACAAAAAATAGTCACCATTAACAGCCAATATAAATTAGCTTCTTAATTTTACTTATTTTATTTTGAAAATAAAAAATTTATTTTGATTAGCATAAATCAGACGAATTATTTAAACCATTTAACTAATATTTGACAGAAAACCCAAAACAAAAAATAAAGTCCGAAAATTAGTTCAAAAGTCCAAAAGTCAAAAAATTCTAATTAATAATTAAATTAAACCATCTTATGTGAGAAAAACCCAATTCAAGTCACCGAGACACCGCTAATCCTTAATCCTGTGAACTATCTGAGGAGATAAAGTAAATGGGTGAGCTATGAAGCTCAGTGTGCGACTTAGCTCAAGCATAAATATGGATAATGTAATAAATAGATCAGAATATCACAAAGAATTCTATGACAAACAATTGAGCAGAACTGAGAATGTATGATTATGTCAATGCAGTATTGAATATTTTAATAAATTATTTTGATTTATTTCATATATTGCATGTTTTGGTTATGAAACTAATTAATCGATTAAGGAATTATTTATCCAAAATTGGGTGTTTATCAAGAGCACTGAGTATTTTAAAGGGTGACGCCCCAAGTAGAATACCTAGACAGGTGAGATCGAGAGGGTATCTTGTCGAGTATAACTTGTGCCAAGTGGTAAGACCGAAAGGGTATCTGTATGCCTAAGAAGAGACCGAAAGGGTGACTTAGGTGGTAATCCTTAATGACGATGAGACTGAGAGGATATTCTTAGCTAACGGTGGTAAATAACTTAATTGAGGGAAATTAGCGACTTAATGGTTAATTAGGGATTTAATCTATCATAGGTTAGGGGCTCTGATAAACCATAATAGTAACATATTTTAAGCCCACATTTAACATGCTTTTGGATGATTTAAGCCTTGAATTGTGTAATTTTGTGCTCTTAATCCTTTGTTTTCATGTGTAATTTGGTCCTGTTTTAAGCCCGTTTCTCGTTCTTTTCATCCTTGGATGCTTTCCTGAGTATAAAATATGAAAAGAAAGGATTAAGAGCACCTTTTTACATAAATCGAGGCTTAATTCATCCAAAAGCATACTAAATGTGGGATTAAATGATGTTACTTTTACAGTTTATCAAATACTCCCACACTTAAGCTTTTGCTTGTCCTCAAGCAAAATTCTCAACTTACAATTAAAACGAACTTTCCATGATTCATAATTTCTATCAACAATGTCTCATTATAATTCATAGATAATTTATACATGGATAATTCAACTCAAAGAGTCCTAAAGATTCAAACAATCTAAGTCATAGTTTTTTTATAGCATGAAAATATAGGTGTCTCCCCTTATCTGAATAGTTACCTCTGATTCAAAATCGACAAGAGTTGACATCCTCACTAAAGATTCGCTCAAATCACTCAAAGTGTTTGAGGTTCAAAATTAAGCACTCAATAAGTCAAACATGAAAGGTTAATCCCATAGGTTTGCATGAAAATTAAATCTCCACCACTGTAAAATGAGATGATACACAAATCAAAAGATCTTTTAACAGGGTTGTAACGGGACTTAGGTTAAGGGTATGGATAAAGGCTGAATTAGAAGGTTAGAATCGAGATTGACCTGAAAAATTACCTAACTAGAAATATGAACTAATGATAAGTAATTGCATTAAATGAAAATTTGAAATACCAACACTCTAATACGAGCTTTTTCTTCAATATTTGGAATTTAAACATATAAGCTCACTTAATTATAGAAATAATACTGAATATACTTTGTTTTTTTAGAACAAATAATTATAATAATAGGAAAGAACTTTTACAATTGAAATATAGAACATAGTTAGGAAACTGTTCAAAATCAAATCTCGACAAAAGGGTAGTTAAAAAGGAATGGGGATAAAAAGTACAAAGGGTTTTGGGTTAAAATTAGTGGGTGAGTCAATAAAAAGGGTTGTTAGGATTAAACAGGGTTCACTAGGGGTTAATTATGAGGGTAGGCTTTTTATGAAGTAAGTGGGTTAAATCCTAAGTGCCTTTATCATCTCTGTATATCAAATCATAACTGTGGTCTTGACATGTATAATCAATGCAAGTTCTAGGATAACAAATCAATGTTGACACGCTCATAATCAATAAGGTGAGCAAGAAAAAGAATAAAATAAAAATAAAATTAAAATTAAAATTAAAATTAAAATTAAAAATAAAAGTAAAAAAAGTAAATAATTAAGTAGTGATACGGTCCACGCCCTTATGCCGAGCCATGGTGTTCGCACGGCCACGGCCACGGCCGTGTGCAAGGCCGTGTGGGTATGGAAACCTGCGCCTAAATATGAAAAGAGATAAAACTAAACTAATTAGTAGGGTTAGTGCTCGAGTTTTAAATTTTCTTGTGGAACTTAAAGTATCAAGTATCCTTTTTTTAACTCACAAACCTCAACTCAAAACTTGTTCTCGGGAATTCAAAATGTTGTATCCTAACTTACTGGATATGATGTTTTGTGTCTCGAGATAAAAATTTTCTAAATAAAGGTGAGCCTAGTTTCAAAGCCATGAGATGTTATATCCTAACTTACTGGGTATAACATTTTATTTCTTTGAGATAGGTAAGTCTTGGCTTTCTTTCTAATAAAAGGATCATATTTTAAAATTTTTCAAATTTTCAATATCAGGATATGATTTTATCAATTAGGTACCAATTTTTGGGTGTTATGAGGGTGCTAACCCTTCCTCATACGTAACTGACTCCCGAACCCGTTTTCTTGTATTTCATGGACCAAAATCAATGTTTTGAAATAAAACGTTTTACAAGGTGATCCAATCACACCTAAGTAAAAAAGGATTGGTGGCGACTCCATTTCCATTTTTTTAAGTTGATTCCCGTTTTTATAAAATTTTAAAAATGGTTTTGATAGCTTGGAGACTCCATTGGGGACCAATAAGAGAGTCAAGCCGTAAAATCGATAATTCCGTGTCCTTTTATCCGAATTTAAAATTCTGATTTTAAAAACTATGATCCTTTTATTGCATGTGGTTCTAATTTTTAATATATATCTCTGCATTGCACTATATGACCATTGTGGTCGCGCCTTTAAGTGGGAACGAGAAGCTATGCCTTCGTGAGGTTTTCACCTCGCATGGGCTAGTGGATTGCTTTCGGGATACATCTGTACCTATGTCTTCGTAAAGTTTTCACTTCTGCATGGCCATAGGGAAATGTATTCCCCTAAATCGAACTCGGTCCGTATGAGCCTATAATGGGTGAGGATCGAGGAATCTGCTGGTTCAGGTACCTCAACTTTAGAACTAAACCGCATATAGTAAACCCTAAGAGCCCACCTTAGGTAGAACTATGTCAAACCTTAGTAGTTACCATGATCTACCTTACTTGCTCGACGTCAAGGTAGATAAGTATCTGTTACGGGGCTATAACTCAGTTTTGGAATTCTGCTTATAGCTGTTTCTCTTTTGGGAAAGTAGATTTAGTGTCCACAGTGGAGGAATATACGAACTTGCTTCGTTGTTCGAGGATCCAAGTCGACAAAGCTTATTCTAGGGCTGCTAGCGTCCCAACTTTTATGAAGAAGTTAATAAATATAACGGGGATGAGTGAGCAATGGGTCTCAGCCAGAATTCAGGAGAAAGGTAAAGGTAAATGCATACCTTGGGTGAGTTTGAGGGATCTGATCCTAGCACATCCAAATGTAAAGAAGAAGATTGACATCTTTACTTTGTGTATTTACGGTCTGGTAATTTTCCCTAAAGCTCTCAGACATTTAGATGAAGCAATTACTGACTTATTCAATAGACTTGACAAAGGGGTTACGCCTGTACCTGTGATCTTAGCGGAAACATTTAGATCCTTGAGTGCATGTCGAAGAGCAGGTGAGGGTAGGTTCATTGGATTCGCGCAGTTGTTGTTGGCTTGGTTCCACAGTCATTTCTAGAAGGTGTAGAAAGTTTCTTATCGGGTTTTCTCTGAGAATTACTCTTTGCTGAAAGAGATAGTAGCTACACCAAGGAAAGAAGACGTGTCTGAAGAAAGTTGGATGGCGCTCCTTCAAAATCTTCAAGAAGAAGACATCGAGTGGAGAGCACCTTGGATAATTCCCGACAAGATCCTTTATCAGTGTAAAAGTTTCGACTGGGTTCCTTTGCTTGGAATATCGGGAGCCGTTGGGTATGCCCCTTTACTCGTATTAAAGCAATATGGGTCAAGACAATTTGTGCAAAAGACATATGGGCTAGCTCAATGTGAGTTCTCATACAGAGGGGAAAATTATAAGAAAAGGGCTAAGGAGATCTATGGTGCTTGGAATCAGATTCACAGAATGAAGAGATTATCCACAGGCCCAATGACGACCTCAGAATACAATGGATGGAGGATTAGAAGTATTAATGATAACATCCCTGAGTTATATCCAGAAGGTGCCCGAACAAGAGAAGAATGCTTGCAAGTAGTCCCATCAGAGTTAGAGATCGTGAAACAAGTTTTCGAAAAGATGAGTTCGGAGTTTAGAAAGAGAATAGAGAAGTTGGAAGAAGAGAAAATGTATCTAAGGTTAGAAGTGGATGTTTAGAAACTGGAGACTGAGAAGTTAAAAAAGGGGAAAAGGAAGATTGAAGACGATCGAGATAGTTTAGAGATGGAATATAAGAAGCTATGACTATCGATGAAGAACGCTGGATCGGGGAAGACTTTGGAACAGTGGCAACAGGAGATCTAAGAGGAAAAGGCCAAAACTGATCATTGGGAAAGGAAGTTCCTAGAGATGCAGATGCAAAACGATGCCCTAGAACAGAGGTTAGCAGAAATCCAAAAGGAAAAGAGTGGATTAAAAGCTAGAGTGGCTGAATTGGGACGGTCTCTTCACCAATATCGAAGCCGTAACTCTGCAAATGAACTAAAGTCGAGTCTGAACAAGATTGAGGAAATGAAGGGCAAGATTAAAAGTTTAGAATCGACATTGCAGAATTGTGAAATCCAGATCGAGCAGCTTGAAGCAATAGAAGGGCATTGGAAGAAAGAGCTCCACCATTCCCAAAACCAAGTTAGAAATCGGGATTATCTTATGGGTGAAGCAATAGTTCAGATTCGAGAGGTGGTTGATCATCTACAAACTTTGGCAGTACAGGCTGATACATTGAGCACGAAGTACGAGCTACAGTCAGATCGTGGTCAAGAGTTAGCCTTGTTGTTTAGGAAAATCAGAACTTTGGGCCTTAGGGCGAAAGCATATTTGTAGTCCATTTTATGTAAAGGATTTTGTTTTCTAATAAATATTTCTAAAATGAAGTTGAATCTGAATCGATGCCTCCTTGCATTCATGCATTTGCATTACATCATATCATATACATTTAAGTCCATAGAAAGAGCCTAATTAGTTGAAATTATCACAAGAGAGAGAGAGATAGAAGGAAAATCTAGAAACTAAACACCAGTATGGTACACGCGCTAAGACAAAAGATATGGATCAGAGACTCGAACAATTCTAGAGAGACATGTAGGATTAGATGCAAGAGCAATTGGCAAAGCTTCAACAAGAAATAAGAGATCAAATGTTGGAAGCTCAAAGGAACATGATGGCTCAAATGGCCCAGATGCTGAATGGGGTGATGGACAAAGGAAAATGTCACATGGCTATTACTGGAGAAGATAACAAAGGCATTCCCCCGGGTTTTACCCCACCACATGCACAAACACAGCCTGAAGAGTATCCCCAAAGGCCATCTGTCATGATTAGGCCTTAACAGGGGCAAGCTGATACTAGACCGACCATGAACTTCCAGGTTGCCTCAGGGTCTAACCCAGGAGATAACCCTGCTAATCCCGTTATCACTGATTTGGATATAGTAGAGAGGGAAGGGATAAGAATTGAATCCTCGAGGTAGTTAGAGGATCGTTGTAGATGGTTGGAAGAAAAGTTCAAAGCTTTGGAAAATGTCGACCATCACCATGGTATTGACGCAAATGACTTGAGTTTGGGTCCTGATTTGGTACTTCCTCATAAATTTAAGATACTAGAGTTTGAGAAGTACAATGGGACTAGCTGCCCTGAAGCCCACATCACTATGTTCTGTAGACGGATGACTGGCTACATGAACAATGATTAACTTTTGATTCATTATTGTTTCCAACACAGTTTAGTGGGGGCAGCATCCAGGTGGCACAATCAACTCAGCCGTACTAAGATTAGCTCTTGGAGAGATCTAGACCAAGCCTTCGTGAAGCAATACAACCATGTCACGGACATGACACCTGACAGAATTACCTTACAAAACATGGAAAAGAAATCAAATGAAAGCTTCAGGCAATACGCGCAAAAATGGAAGGAAGTCACCATGCAAGTTCAACCACCTCTCCTAGAGAAGGAAACCACCATGCTTTTTATCAACACCCTGAAAGCTCCATTCATCACCCACATGATAAGAAGTACTACCAAGAGTTTTGAGAACATAGTGATGGTAGGAAAAGTGATCGAAAATGCCATAAGGGGTTGCAAGATTGAAGTAGGGGAAACCACTAAAAAGTCTGCTCCTAGGAAAAAGGACAATGAGGTGAATAATACGAGTACATACAACCAAGGGTACTCGAAGGCAATCACTGTTAGCCAGCCAAAGGTAGTTACGGGTGGGCAATAAGGGCCGACCCAACAAGAATCAAGCGCAAGGAAAAATTCAGAAAAGCTCCAATTTACGCTAATCTCAATGACTTATAAGAAGCTATATCAAAGTTTATTTGACACACATGTGGTGTCTCTATTTTATTTGAAGCCATTACAGCCCCCATATCCTAAATGGTATGATTCAAACGCTCAATGCGACTACTATGCGGGAATAACAGGGCATTCAACAGAACACTACACTGCCTTCAAAAAGTTAGTCGAGAGATTCATCAAGATGGGGATTGTGAAGTTTGATGATACACCTAGTGTAGAAAACCCCTGACCTAACCATGGAGATAAAGGGATAAACGCGATTGGGGAAAATGTCGTGAGAAGAATGAAGGAGGATATCTTGGAAGTGAAAACCCTGTTGAGAATGGTTTGGAGAGAAATGATGAGAAGAGGATTAGTAGAATCAGATTCTGAAAAAGGATGTGAAAAAATAAGGGACTACTGTGAGTTCCACAAAGTAGAAGGACATGAGATCCAGGAATGCGTTGAGTTTAAAGTCTTGGTGCAAAGCCTTTGGATAATTAGGAAGTGGAATTTTATAAAGAAGGCTCAGAGGAAGGAAATGTATGTGTAACAAAAGGAGAGTTGAAAAATCAAAAAGTCAATTATCTAAGGATCATCATTTCCCGATCGAGAAATACAGAAGGCGGAGCACAAATCACGCTAAAAGTTGTAATCCAGAGGCCTGTTTCCTTTCCTTACAAGGATAACAAAATGGTACCTCGGAATTACGACTGTAATGTGACAATACCGGGAGTGGAAAGCTCATTCGGCAATTCTAAGGAAGTCTAAAATGAAGGGTCCTACACACGTAGTGGAAGGTGTTATGATTCAGGAAACGTCAGAACAGAACCAGCAAAGTCAAAGACTGTGGCTGTTAAACATGAGAAAGGACTTGAGGCCCTTATTAATGAACCAGTGAAAGAAGAAGAAGCTAAAGAATTTTTGAAATTCTTGAAGCATAGTGAATACAGTGTGGTAGAACAACTGTTCAAGCAACCGGCTCGCATATCAGTGCTGGCACTACTTTTAAGTTCGGAAGTACATTGTGAGGCATTGATGAAAGTGCTGAACGAGACTTACATTACTAAAGATATATTTTTCTACAAGGTTGACCGTCTGGTTAGTAATATAAGCGCTGACAACTTCATCTACTTCAATGATGATGAAATTCCACCTAGAGGTATGGGATGGACAAAGGCTTTGCACATTACTACTTATCGCAAGGGATACACTCTGCCAAGTGTGTTAATAGATAATGGATAGACTTTGAATGTCTTACCATTATCTACGCTGAAGAGGTTGGCAATAGATAGTTCTCACATGAAGATATGCCAGAACATAGTGAGAGCATTTGATGGCACTGAAAGAAGAGTGACGGGAAGAATATACATACCATTATTGATTGGGCCTATTACATATGAGGTAGACTTTCTGGTGATGGATATTAGGCCCTCATACAATTGCTTGCTGGGAAGGCCCTAGATTCATTCGGCAGGGGCAGTACCTTCATCACTCCATCAAAAACTAAAACTGGTGATAGAAGGTCGGCTAGTTACTGTAAACACAGAGGAAAACATCATAGCCACTGTTACCAACGACGCGCCATATTTAGAGGCGAATGAAGAAACAACTGAATGCTCTTTCTGATCTTTATAGTTCGTGAATGCGACATTTATTTTGGAGGGGAATGAGGTTCCACTGCCTAAGATATCCAAGACCACGAGGATGGGCTTACAAATGATGGTGGGGAAAGAAGCCTTACCCAGAAAAGGACTTGGCAGACATCTTCAAGGAGAGATTCAAATGCCAATGCTGAAAGAGAAGAGAGACCATTTTGGCTTGGGTTTCAGGCCAGATGCTAAACAAAAAAAGAGGGAAATAGAGAAGAAACAGGAAAGAAGGAGAGCACGTCTGAATGGAGAAGAAGTCAAGTGGGAATCGATGAAATTCCCGCACATATCCTAGGCCTTTGTATCCGGAGGGATAATTCACCCTGAAAGAGTGTTGTTGGAAAATGAAAATCCTCACATCAATGCCATACACGAGGAAGAAACTAGGCAAAGAAACCTGTTGGGGATTCGCCCTTATGAACTTGGAAGCGTTTTAAACAACTGGACTGTAGAGGAGCTTCCTGTAGTTTTTAGAAATTATACAGAGTAATATTCAGAACACAATTGTTATTTTTAGCCTAGAAACAATAAGATTTCTTTTGTGAAATAGGCTCATGTTCAGACATTGTTGTTTCAATAAAATACATCTTTGATAATTAACTTAAGCAGATATTCTTTCATTATTTTGATCTTCTAATTTCATTCCAAATTTTTTATTCTCATTCATACCATATAAATAGTTGTTCTCGAATTCATTTGTTCTTTGTACATTTTTTGGTGCCCACCACGGGTTCCTAGATATCAATGACATGAGCAATGATACTACAAATCCAAAGGTCCATTTTGAGTAAGACATGTTGATAAACCGTAATACTAACATATTTTAAGCCCACATTTAGCATGCTTTTGGATGATTTAATCCTTGAATGGTGTAATTTGGTGCTCTTAATCCTTTGTTTTCATGTTTTATACTCAAAAAAGCAGCGTAAGATGAAAAGAATGAGAAATGGGCTCAAAACTGAGTAAATGGGCCATATCACAAAATCAACACGGTCTGGGCCCAAGACCACACGGCCGTGCCTCATCAAACAGACTCGAACACGGCCTGGCCACGATTCACACGGACGTGTGCCATGGGCGTGTCCCACATGTGAGAAAGAAGAGTTTCAGTCGAATTAGGGTACTTAGAAGCAAAGAAATGTATTCCAAGAGCCTATATATACACCTTAAAGGCCAACCTTCAGGGGGAGTCCAGCTAGGCCAAAGAGTCGAGCCAGAGGGGTCAGAATTATGGAATTTACTTGAAGAAAGCCAGTTGATTCATCTCAAGAAGCCGGAGTCATACTCAAGACGGAGGATCTCTCTTCAATTCCTTCAGGGGGTTTTAGAGTTTTTCTTATGTTTTGTTTTATCTTTTCTTTTGAGATGTATTCTTTTATGACTATGAACTAAACCCTCAGATACTGAGGGGGATGAAACCTAAGCTGAATCTTGTTATCATTTGCTGAACTATATGATAAATACTTGATTTGTTCTTAATTATGTGTTCTTAATTCTTATTTTGATATTTCTGGGATATTGATTCAAGTGTGATGTGCTTAGGTAGAGCAGCAATAGTCCCTGCCTAAGAGTAGATCTAGCATAATTAAGCGGAGTTGATCGCACGCCTAGATATAGGGTGACGAGAATTTGCCAGATTAGGGTGAAACCTAATATGGGAGTCCATAGATCGAGTTAATGCAATTCTAGGGGTTTTAATTAGAAAGAGATTTCAATTAATCAACCTAGGGTTAGAAGTCAGTAGCCTCGACGGAAGTATTAACATAACTTAAGGAATCTTACGGATCAAGTCAAGTGAATAAATCATCTGGTTCAGAGTTAGATAATAAATGAAGTCTAGGTGGATTATTCCTCGGGTATTGTCTAAATCAATTGGTTTTTCCCACAAGTATTTTCCCCAATTTTGTTCTCCTTGTCTTAGCATCTTTAGCTTAGTAGTTTGTTAGTTTTAGATTAAACAACAATTCCCTTAATTCTTAGGCTAAATAATAGAAAGAAAGTTAGTATTAGTACTTTAGGTTCCTTTGGGTTCGACAATCCGGTCTTGCCACTAAGCTATACTACTGTTCGATAGGTGTGCTTGCCTTAATCGTTGTCACAGTTAGTTTCTAGGCTCGATCATTCATTATATAAATTTTTAAGACTCTGACAGCACACATCACATGTGTTTGGTGGAATCTCAGGATTTTGAAGGTGACAGAGATTGTGACTTATCTCCAGATTTGTTAATAATGGTAAAGCAAGAGGAGAAACAAATTTTACCCCATGAAGAGGAGGTAGAGAACATAGCCTTAGAGGAAGGAAAGGTTGTGAAAATTGGAGCGCGCATACCCGAGGAGACGAAGCAAGATTTTGTTGAGTTGCTACGGGAATTCAAGGACGTATTTGCATGGTCATACCAAGATATGCCTGGACTAAGCACTGATATTGTAGTACATCGCCTTCCCATAAGAGAAGAGTGCAAACCAGTTCAGCAAAAGTTACGAAGGATGAGGCTGGATGTGGTGTTGAAAATAAAGGAAGAAGTCAAGAAACAGTTCGATGTTGGTTTTCTACAAATGGTCAAATACTCAGAGTGGGTTGCCAACATTGTCCCTGTCCCTAAGAAAGATAGAAAGGTCAGAATGTGTGTAGACTATAGGGACTTAAATAAAGCTAGCCCAAAGGACAATTTCCCTTTGCCTCATATTGACACATTGGTGGATAATACGGCGGGATACTCATTGTTTTCCTTCATGGATGGTTTTTCGGGATACAATCAGATCAAAATGCATATTGAGGATATTGAGAAAACTACTTTCATAACATTGTGAGGTACCTTTGTTATAAGGTAATACCGTTTAGACTAAAGAATGCAAGGGCAACATATCAAAGGGTTATGGTAACTTTATTCCATGACATGATGCATAAAGAGATTGAAGTATATGTTGGTGACATGATCGCCAAATCTCGAATAGAAAAGGAACACATTGAAGTTTTGAAGAAGTTGTTTTTGAGATTGAGAAAATTTCAATTAAAACTTAACCCGACAAAGTGTACTTTCGGAGCTCGGTCAGGGAAGTTACTAGGTTTCGTGGTCAGCGAGAGAAGAACCAAAGTTGACTCAAATAAGGTCAAAGCTATGCAAGAATTACCTCCACCATGCAGTCAAAAGGAAGTTCAAGGTTTTTTTAGAAGGTTAAATTACATTGCTTGGTTTATTTCACAATTAACTGAGAAATATGATCCCATATTTCGTCTTCTCAAGAAACACAATCAAGGTGTATGGGACGATGAATGCCAGAGAGCTTTTGACAAAGTCAAACAATATCTATCAAATGCACCAGTACTATCTCCGCCTAATCCAGATAGACCGTTGATGCTGTATTTGTCAGTATTCAATAATTCCATGGGATGTGTACTTGGTCAACACGATGAGTCAGGAAGAAAAGAATAGGCAATATACTATCTCAGTAAAAAGTTCACCGAATGTGAAATGAGATATTCGTCAATTGAAAAATTGTATTGCACCTTGATTTGGACAACTCGAAGATTGAGGCAATATATGCTATATCATACAACCTGGTTGATTTCGAAGCTTGATCTGTTAAAGTATATGATAGAGTCCACTGCTTTGAATGGAAGGATGGCAAGGTGGCAGATTTTGCTGTCTGAGTTTGATATAGTCTATGTGAACCAAAAGGATATAAAAGGGAGCGCAATAGAAAAATTTTTGGCCAGCAGAGCTCTGGAGGATTATGAACCTTTGAGCTTTAATTTCCCCAATGAAAAGTTGATGTATGTGGCAAATACTGAAGAATGTTTGTGGAAGCTAAATTTTGATGGAGCGTCAAATGCTATGGGAAATGGAATTGGGACAATTTTGGTATCCCCTAATGGTGATCATTATCCATTCACATGCAAATTGGATTTTGATTGCACAAACAACATGGCAGAATGTGAAGCCTGTATCATGGGAATTTGAGCAGCTGTAGAGCGTAAAATCAGGGTACTAGAAGTATATGGAGATTCTGCCTTAGTAATCTACCAGCTCAAAGAAGAATGGGAGACAAGAGATCCCAAACTAATTGATTACCAAAAAATAGTTTTGGGATTGATTAAGGAGTTCGATGAAATTACTTTTAATTATCTCGCACGTGATGAAAACTAGATAGCGAATGCTTTGGCAACCCTAGCTTCTATGATCAAAGTAAATAGACCAGATGATATGAGACCTATTTAGATGAGTATTTTTGAAATTCCAACTCATTTTTATAACATGAAAGAGGAGGAAAAAGATGATCACCCTTGGTATCATGATGTATTGCGATACGTAAAAAATCGTGAATACCCAGAGCATGCAACCGAGAATGAGAAAAGGACATTAAGAAGATTGGCCTCTGACTATGTTTTAGATGGGGATATCTTGTACAAAAAGAGAAAAGATCAAGTATTATTGAGATGCATTGACACTGTTGAAGCCAGGAAAATCCTAGAAGAAGTTCATGAGAGTGTTTGTGGAACACACGCCAATGGATTCACAACGGCTAGATAGATAATGAGATTTGGATATTATTGGTCCACTATGGAAGGAGATTTTATCAACTATGCCAAGAGATGTCATAAATGCCAGATTTCTGGAGACAAAATTCATGTGCCTCTGTCACCTTTGCATGTTATGACTTCCCCATGGCCTTTTTCCATGTGGGGCATGGATGTTATTAGACCAATCTCACCGAAAGCTTCGAATGGGCATTGATTCATCTTTGTGGTTATTGACTACTTTACGAAATAGGTAGAAGTTACTTCATATGCTAGCATCACTAAGTCAGCAGTTAGTCGGTTCTTGAAGAAAGAGATCATTTGTCGATATGGAATGCCCGAGAGGATCATATCAGACAATGCACTGAATTTGAACAATAGCATGATAGCAGAAATTTATAGTGAATTTGGGATCAAACACCACAACTTGTCTCCGTATCATCCAAAAATGAATGGGGCAGTGGAAGCGGCCAACAAAAATATCAAGAAAATAGTAGGGAAGATGACTGAGACTTATAAGGATTGGCATGAGAAACTATCGTTTGCACTAGACGTCCGTCAGAACCTCTACTTGGGCAACACCTTTCTCGTTAGTCTATAGGATGGAGGCAATTCTACCTATTGAAGTAGAAATACCCTCTCTTCGAGTTTTGTCAGAAATAAAGTTGGAAGAGGCTGAATAGATCCAGGCTCGGTATGATCAGTTGAACTTAATTGAAGAATAGAGGCTGAGGGCTATTCGTCACCGTCAGATGTACCAAAAACGAATAATGCAAGCCTACGATAAAAAAGTTCACCCAAGAGAGTTACATGAGGGGGACCTTGTACTGAAAAAGATTCTTCCCATACAAAAGAATTTCAGAGGAAAATGGATGCCGAATTGGAAAGGACCATATATGGTGAAGAAAGCTTTCTCTGGAGGTGCACTGATTCTGACTGAAATGGATGGGAAAAGTTTACCCAATCCTATGAACTGAGATTCAGTAAAAAAGTATTTTGCTTAAAAAAAGGAAGAGGCCAAGGTGAAAACCCGCAAAGGGCACTTTGAGACTTCTAAAAAACAGGAGAGGCCAGGGCGAAAACTCGAAAAGTGCGGCTCAAATTCTAAATGGACACGCAATTATCTTGCTATACTTGAATCAGCAAGAAATGAAGTATGTTGCATATCGGGGCATCAACAAAGTACTTTGGGTCTTCTAAACACATCTTAAGCATAAAGTAGTCTTCGTGGAGTTTGTATATAGAAGCCCAATCTGCGATATCTATCTTTTTCTTATTCATTTTACTATCTTTGGATTCTTTTTCTTCTCAAAGATATGTTCCCAGTTAATTTTCTTTGTATTTTTTAATTCATTTAACTCTATTTGAGATCAATTTATTTGTTACCTATTATTCATAGACATGTTGCATTGAAATAATGATTGACGAACTAATAATTTCACAAAAGAAGTTCTACATATTACTTTGGAAATTTCTAGATAAAATAAGGAACCGAAACATGACAATTATTTAGAATTTCCATGTGAATAGATTGGAAATATTTGAGAAAGAATAGTTTGGATAGAGACTATTTCTCTGAATTCTTTGTCCAAATGATAATTGGACAAAATAATGACGAAAGTAAGTGATGTTATCAGATCATAACATTTGGGGAATGATGTGACAGACTAAGTTGATGAAAAATTTAGAACTCCTGAATTGTGGTGGAATGGATTGAATTTGAAAAAAAATTATATACCCTAAAATTGCAGATAGAACGGATTGAAAAAGTTTCAATACCTATCATGGTAGGATGGTACAAGCCTTGTTTCAAGCAGAGTTACAGCGGGGCAAGCTTGTTGAGCAGAATATGATTGCTGTTTCAAGAGGAACAAGGATGAAGAACAAATGAGTGATGACACCTAGAATAGGAATCATACTCATAACATTTTTTTTCTCATTAGGAGCATTTGATTCATTCCGATTATTGCATCCAAATCCTTATATGTTCAAAAAGGAATCATTTTCATGACATGTTGCATTCATGCCACTCATAACATATGTAGCTAGAAGCATTTGATCATTCTGATCATAGCATCTTGGTCATTTGACATGAACATATGGAACCTAGTCTACAGGACATGTCCCTCAAAGGACGGTGTAGCAATATCGGTGAATTTACAGATCTTATCTCCCTAAGCAGTAGTGGAGCAGAACAAATTTGGCAAATCTTATCTTCCCGAGGTAGCAGGGGAGTAGATTTTAGCCACCAGCCTTATCTCCCTGAGATAGCAAGGGAGCAAGCTAAAGTTTGTAGTCTTATCTTCCTGAGGTAGCAAGGAAGCAGACTAAAGATTGTAGATTTTGTCTCCCTGAAGTTGCAGTGGAGAAGATTGAATTTGGCGAATCTTATCTTCCTGATGTAGCAAGGGAGCAGATTTTAACCACCAACCTTATCTCCCTGAGGTAGCAAGGGAGCAGGTTGAAGGTTGTAGTCTTATCTTCCTGAGGTAGCAAGGAAGCAGACTAAAGATTGTAGATTTTGTCTCCCTGAAGTTGCAGTGGAGCAAATCGAAGACGGTGAATCTTATCTTCCCAAGGTAGCAGGGAAGTAGATTTTAGTCACCAGCCTTATCTCCCTGAGGTAGCAAGGGAGCAGGCTAAATATTATAGTCTTATCTCCCTGAAGCTATAGCGGAGTAGACTGAAGAAAGTAGATCTCATCTTCCTGAAGTTGCAGTGAAGTAGATCGAAAATGCTAGTCTGACCTCCCTGAAGTTGCAGTGGAGTAAATTGAAAGACAATCGATATTGCATTCCTGAAGATGCAGTGAAGCAAATTGAAGCCGTCAAATTTATATTCCAATGCCCCTAAAGTTGCAGTTGGGTTGGAAGCTATTTGGAGAAGACAAGGACCAAGAAGTCAAGATTCGGCAAGACCGGGCAAAATTGGTCCTTTTATAGTCTTTGCTCTATTCTCGTTGTACGATAATGAGCAAAGAGGGGTAGCTGTAGGAACCCAATTTTGACCGGGCCCGTGTAAAATAAAACAAAACCAATAAAATAAAAAATAAAAAATAAAGTCCAGTTTGTTTACAAGCCAAAACAGATTACATAAATTAGACCCACTACCCTTGGCCCAAACTAATATCCAAAAACCAATTACAAACCAAACTACCCATTACCCGAATACACCCTGACCCAATACTCATACCCAAACTCGCACGGCCCAAAAGGGCCCAAAACTAAACAAGTTTCAGTAGCCTAGGGTTTATGAAACCCTAGGCGCCCTAGGTGCCGCAAGCAGCCCTTCCTCCCGACCACCTTCAGTCGCGCCGCAATCAGCGCGCGAATCACTCCGATGTCGAACTTCTCGCTCCCACCCTGTAAAAAGGGGAAAGAATAGCAGTAAACATGGCAAATGCAATATTTGTATTCCTTTTTTATTTTTATTTTTGAGGCTATAAAAGCCCTGCAATAAACCTGTAACAAAGATACGATATACACAGAGAAAGAATACAGGCAAACATTCAAAAAAAAACAGAGAAATAAAATACCAAAACTCATTTACAGAGGTGATTTCTGTTCTTTTTTCGTGTTATTTTATGCATATTTTATATATAAAATAGTGTTAAAATGAAAAGGGGAGAAAACTACCTTCGAAGTGGAGAGATTTGACTCTCCGGTCGCCGATTGCGGTAGAGCGTGCAGCGCGTGTGGTGCGTGCCCACGAGTCCGATGATCGGAGCTCAGACGAGAGGATGAAGGGCTTCAGAGGATTGTTGAAGTTTTTTTTTAAAAAAAAAATTTAAAAATGATTTTTTTTATTAAAACTGACTTATATAGGTCAAAGGAACGATGCCGTTTTAAGGTGGTCAAGTAATGACCAAAATAACGCCGTTTTAAAGCTTATGACCCACGCGTTGACCCAACCCGGGGAGGATCCGCGCGTTTTCGTTAAAAGGTCTAATTGCCGAATAAGTCCTTCCGCATTATTTCAATTTTGAAATTACGTCCTGTTACATTTTTTTATTTTTAAAAATGGGCCCAAAATTATTTCTTGCATCTTAATTTAGTCCTTCGGGCTGCTTAAAAGCCAAAATCAGAACGACGTCATTTAGGAGACAAGGCATAATTGCCTAATAGGTCCCTAAGATGTGACGCGCGTTTTGATTTGATCCTTTTACATTTTATTTTTTAAGTTTTTTTATTTCTTTATTTATTTTTAATAATTTTTTTGTTTTATTTTATTTTTTTATTATCTTAACATTATATTAAATTGTTTTTATTATATTAAAAATTTCTATATTATTTTTTTACTAGTTGTATATTAATTTATTAATAGAATAAAATTTTTGTGTATAGTTTTTCTTAAATACATATTATTTTTATAAATATTGAATTATTACTATTATTATTTTATTAAGTTTAATTATTTATATATTACCTATTTTTTTATAATATTATATTATATATTTCAAAAATAATTATATTATATAGTATCATACATTTTTTTTGAAATTTTATATAAAATTTATTTATATTATATAACATATTTTATTTATATTGTTTATATTATATATGTAATTTTATGAATTGACACATTTTATTCCAATATTAAAACAACGATATATGATATTTGGGGACTTCGAGAGAAATTATACCCTAACTTACTGGGTTTTAAATTTTCCCGTGGAACTTAAAGTATCAAGTATCCTTTTTTTAACTCACAAACCTCAACTCAAAACTTATTCTCGGGAATTCAAAATGTTGTATCCTAACTTACTGGATATGATGTTTTGTGTCTCGAGATAAGAATTTTCTAAATAAAGGTGAGCCTAGTTTCAAAGCCATGAGATGTTTTATCCTAACTTACTGGGTATAACATTTTATTTCTTTGAGATAGGTAAGTCTTGGTTTTCTTTCTAATAAAAGGATCATGTTTTAAAATTTTTCAAATTTTCAATATTAGGACATGATTTTATCGATTAGGTACTAATTTTGGGGCGTTATGAGGGTGCTAACCCTTCCTCATACGTAACCGACTCCCGAACCCGTTTTCTTGTATTTCGTGGACCAAAATCAATATTTTGAAATAAAATGTTTTACAAGGTGATCCAATCACACCTAAGTAAAAAAGGATTGGTGGCGACTCCATTTCCGTTTTTTTTTAAGTCGATCCCCGTTTTTATAAAATTTTAAAAATGGTTTCAACACTGCTAGTTTAAACTGCAACATGTCTGTACAGCGATTTACCACAATGCACTGTACTGCATATACACCAGCCTTGTTGCATATTATTATCTGAGTGACTTAGTCCACATACATGGTGTGTAGGGTTGGATGGGTCTTTCAAGGTCCTATGCAATGTGTTTGGTTGGATGAGCTTAAACAGCTCTTTTGGGGTGTGATCGGGGGATGGGGAGGTGTTTTGGCTGGATGGGTAGGTTTTTAATACTTGACTGCATTCCTATGCATTTGGATGTGAGCTACTTGTCTGTAATCAGTTTGTTCATCATAACATGGTGATGATAAGTATTATTGTATCGACCTATTAATGAGTTTATCTATTGACTATTATGTGTGTGATTTGGTGTGTTTTGACTTTTGTGTATTTTTGGGACGTTGATTCCAAGTTTGTTTTCTGTTTCTGCGTATCTCTATGTACTTTTCGTTATTGAACTACTGTTTGGTTTCTGATCTGTAATTCCGTTGTTAGATACATTTTGAACTCACACTGAGCTCCTATAGCTCACCCACTTACTGTTTCCCCTTGTAGGTACATTTTTGAATTCTGTTGCTGGACTCGGTATGCGGAGGTCTCGAATAGTTACAATTAAAAACAAGTTAACATTTTTTCTTTTCAGTTCCCATTTTGATATATTGTTAAGAACTATAAGGTTTTACAAAAACTGTGGTACAAGTTATGTTTTGGATTTTTCTTGTATTACTTTGTTCATAAATTAAACTTAACTGTAATTTTTATGGTTGAAATAATGATTAAATGTTTTGGTTTGTAAAGAGGAAAAAGTGCTTGTAATGGATTTGAGATAATTTATTTTTTAAAATTTTCTTATGATCACTTCGGTGATCAATGTAACCTCCGAAATTTGGTTTAAACCTCTAGACCGGGTTTTGGGGCGTTACACCAACTCTATTATCAATTTTCAATGATGTGTCTCTAGACAAAGGGCTTCTTGTCTCGAGACAGACTTCAATTTATTTTAGGTTTTTTTTTCTTCGAAGTTTGATTGTCTTGAAATATTAAAATTTATGTCTTGAGACCAACCTCTTATTTTATCTTCATTGTTTGGATGTCTCGAGACAATGGGTTCTTATCTTGAGACTTGGAACAAGACACAAACTAATTTAGCTTCAAAGTTTAATTGTCTCGAGACATTAAGCATATAGATAAAAAAATGGTAAATTTTGTTTTTATGGTATCGAGACATGTTCAACCTATCTTGAGACTTAATGGTAAATTTCCTTAAATGAACATTTTCAAGTATCCAAAACCTCAATAAATATGAAACTAAGAGATTACCTAATTTTTTTAAGCTTAATACTTGTATTAGAATGTTAAAATAAAAAAGGGGAAATATTGTGTAACAACCCTCGCCCGACCCGATTGCCATGTCTGAGCTACGAAATGTTACATTCATTGCCAAAGCAACTGAAGCCAATTAGGTAGCATTTAATTATTCACACATGTAATTAAATATAAATCACAATAAATTTATGTTATACAATCATTTCCAAGTCTTATACGAGCTTACGTAAGCTCTTTTGTTAACTCAAGTATGAAATATGATCAAATTGTAAAGTTTACAAAATCTCAAGCCGACATCATGACCTCATAATTTTCACGTTGTGACGTCGTTAACAGGATAATTCACGTCACAAATTCATGCATATCGGCATCATGACAACATTTACTATCGGCTGACGTTGCGACATGGGATGTTGGTCGTTGAGACATGACCCCTGTTCATTTTTCTAGGGTTGCTACCCCCTATACTCCTAGTTAGACTAGGAGTTCATTTTTCTAATTGAAATAAAGATTCTGGCAGTTTCTATTTGAGAAAAGATTTTCGTTTTCACATTGAAGAAAAGAAAACTATTTCTAGTTCTGTGTTTGATTCGAATCGTTTGAGCCCACACTCGAAGCAGTTCATGGTATGAGAATAGCAGATAATATCATTTGGTTAAAAGCCAAGGATGACAAGAATCCATCTATCCGAAAACACATGTGCGAATTCGATTTAGGGTTTATTGCTATAAATATTACAATCGAGTCAGTTTTCAAAAATTTTATTTTCTGCCGTGTAAGAAAACTATTTTCGAATCAATTTTTTCTAACACTCAAATCTATAAAAATTACAAGAAAAAGAACTAATCTTACTTACCTATTTGTGGTCGAATATGCTCAAAAGTTTGAAGTTTTTCCCTTTTTTTTCTTTCAATTTGGACGATAAAGGTGTCGTGAGGAAGACTAATTATAAATATAATAATTAAAGACTAATTAATCTAGTTTAATTTAGGTTAATCATGATTTGTTTATTTTAATTTAACAATTAGATGAATTAAATGGAATGGCATCATCATCCACTAACTTGCAAATATACATGGTTTAATAATCATTTTGGACATTTAGCTAATTGTTATTTTAATCTCCAAATTCTTTGTCAATTAAAAATTTATAGCGATTGGACTTTTACAATTTAGTTATTGAATCTTAACTAACCATTAATTCTGCAAAATCATTGGACCAATCTCTAATATATTTTTATATTATCTCCATAACCAAGATTAAGCAATTTAGGTATTCAATATTTATTTTTCTTTCCAAAAAAAATTATAGAAAATTTCACTTTAAAAATTTGGGTATTTGATATTCAATTGTCAATTGTAAATTTTGAAATTCTTTTAGTGCTTTTCATCGAACATGAAAAAAAAAGTCTCAAATAATGAATGAAAAACAAATATTGAATACCCAAATTGCTTAATCTTAAGAACTCTAGTTTCTTACTTTTAATCCTGTTCTAAATTTGATTCCAATTTTTTTGTTTCAAAAAAATCTGAAACTAAGAGTTTACCCTGTTTTTTAAGCTTAAAACTTGCATTACAATGTTAAAAGAAAAAAAAATGAGAAAATATTGTGTAACACCTCAAATCTGACTCGATTGTTGAATCTGAATGTGTGATGTCACATTACATTGATGTAGCAACTCAGCTAATTCATTATTATTATCATATCATATTAAGCATGATTATTAATCATATAAAAACAAGAATCCATTTCAATCATAATCTTGCATTTGATGAGTGAAATAATCTAACTTATCGAGTTATGAGATGATACTATATAACGACCCAAAAAATTAATGGAGCCGAAAACGATGGTACCGAAATGTTATTTTTCGATGACAGAATTTGTGAATATTATTTATTAATAATTACGAGGGTATTACAGTATTATATTGAGGTTTGGTCTAATAATTTTAATTATTTGGAAAGTTAGACAATGTACAAGTGTATTGGTTCTAAAGTAGGTGGTTTTGGAAATTGAGGTATCGGGACCTCGTTTCTGTTAACTAGACTTGTAAATATTTTTATTAAATATTTACGGAGTTATATTAGAGGCGAATTCAATTTCGGTTAGGGAATTTCGTCAAATTAGTGTTTAATTTATGTACAGGGACTAAATCGTATAAGTGACAAAAGTGCGATTTCCTTAAGGGATTATAATTTAAAGTAAATTAAGGGGATTAAAGTAACAATTATTCACTAAAATAAAAACATGTGGCCGGTTAATAGTATATATAGATATGTTATATTATATTTTATAAGTTAAATTAAAATTTAAGATATAAAAATGGATTATTTTAATAAAAACAAAATACTAGTAGTGGATTAAAAGAGAATGTGATAATTATCTTTTCAATTGCTTCATGTTCAAAATAAGAAAGACTAGGGAGAAAAAGAGAAACACACGACAAGGGTTTGCTAGGGTTTAAGCATAATTTGGTTAGTGTAATTTTTTTTTTTGTTTTTTGTAATTTTTATATTTTTGAAATTTTGGAACCTTGAATTAGTTGACCCATGTTCTATTTTTCGGTACTGCTTAGGATTGAAGATGTTACCACTATTGGTTAGTTAAAGTTTTAGGGACTAATTTGATAGATTCTTCGGTTAGAAGTGAAAATGATTAAATTGTAAAGTTAATAGTTAATTTTGAGCAATAGAGACCAAATTATGAAAATTTTGAAATTTAGAGGTAGAAATGAGAAATTGGGAGTTAAACTTATCTTAGAGTGAAATTGGTATAAAAATTCAGGATTAAATGTGAAAGTTATGTTAGTCCCGATTTTAGGGACTGAATTGATTAAAATGTAAAAGTTGCATTAATTAGTAATTGGATGTGATATATGTTGTTTATTTTATTCCATAGCTAACGTCGACTTAATCCTTGAAAAAAAAAGGAAAAGACAAGGTCGTTGATGAGTAGCTCAGAGTTTACAGTTTGTGTTTCTATAACCCAAACAACTTCATTTGCTGCATTTATGAATTGTATTGCATGGAAAGATCATAAGGTAAGCCATAAATGATAAAAAGAGTTGAATTGATCCGATACAAATTTATTATTTGAGATGAGGATTAAAGTGAATGGTTTTGGAAATATCTTATAATAATATAAATGTGAGATTGAATCTGTTTTGAGATGTGATATATATAAATATAATTGCATATATGTATATAGGTATGATGGATGAAATAATGATATGGATTTGGGACATTGATTTTAAATGAAATTGAATAGAGGATACTAGAGTTAAGTCCGAAAATGAGTATATAATATTGATGTGATAAATTTATTTTGATTGTTATAGGGAGAAATGTATATGTGTTACAATTATGTTAGGTTGAATTATTACAGGTAAATTGAGTTGTAATATTAAATGGTACATAATGACATCTAGCTTTTCAATATTAATTTGTATTTGATCTTTTTGTTAAGTCATGTATTACATAATTTATATTATAATTTAATTTTGGATATAGAAATACCACTGAGTTATACTCAGTGTATGTTATCGTTTTTTTGTGCACAGGTTAGGTATTGTTCATTTTATACGTTGATTCAACATCCAGCGGGAAACCCGAACTCAATTATTGGTGAAATGTTCTTTTGATCTTGGCATGTACCTAGGATGTTCTATGTATATATGTGTAATTCTCATTTTGTGTCTTGCTGGTATTTAAGTTCTAAGTTATAAGTATTGTATATATATATGTGTGTGTGTGGTTGGTAGGATTGGTCATATTGGACATGTCTTATTAAAGTAGTTTGATTATATGCATATTGATCAAATGGTTGAAAAGTTAATATGTTAGGTGAGTTTTTGGTTAATGCATAGTTATGAGAATGATGGATGATAATGCCTTGGTATATGTTTAGAAATGAAATTGGAAGCTTAGTTATTCATATTGAAGTACCTTAATGGTTGATTGGTTAGGTGGGTTGAACTTAAGTATATGTATTTGGCTTAGATATTGATGTATTGAATTGAGTTGCACATGAATGGAATGCTTGGATGTTGATTTACATGCCTTTATCAGGCTTCAGTAAATTTTGAGCATAAGTGGAACTTTTAAATAAAAGTTTTTACCATTTCTGAACTCAAGTATCAATACTTTTGCATCTGGTATCGATACTTAACCAAATGAATAGTTTTAAAACAAACAAAATGTAGAAATGGTATCGATTTTTATTTAAGTATTGATATTTTTTCGTAAAATATTGATACCAGGAAATAAATATCGATACCCTTATTTTGCAAAGAAAACATAATTGAATTTTGGAATCGATTTTTATTAAGGTCCGATTTGGTATCGGTACCAACTGTGAAATTTCAATATTGATTTTTAAACTTTATATTTTTGCAATTTGATCCTACTATATGCTTGAATTTCACAAGTAGGTCCATGTAGATTACAAATTTTCAATATGCTTGACTATATATGATTTGATGTTAAGTATTTGGAATTTTGTTTAGTAAAGTATATATTGATTGTTGAATTTTGTCGTAGCATCTTATTACTCGAGTCTGGCAACCGGGCTGGGTAAGGGGTGTTACATACTAAGTCAATTGAAGAATTAGAACTCATATTCAAACTTTAGTATCAATTTTCAATGGCGTGTCTCCAGAAAATTTATTGCAGGTATTTTTGCTTTGAAGTTTGACTGTCTTGAGACATTAAACTTTGTATATCAAGACATGGTCTCATATGTCTCAAGACCAACCTCCCTTACTTTCCAATTTTAGCTTCAATGTTTGGATGCCTCAAGACAAGGGGTTCTTGCCTCGAGACTTGAAACATGGCAAAAACTAATTTAGCTTCAAAGTTTACTTGTCTCGAGATAGAGGCCACATGTCTTGAGACTTAAAAGATTATCTCGAGACTATTTTACTAAGTCTCGAGACATTAAGCATACATATAAAAAAATATGGTAAATTTTGTTCTTATGAACTTGAGACATGTTCAACCTGTCTCAAGACTCAATCGTAAATTCTCCCTAAATGCACATTTTCAAGTATCCAAAATTTATCAAAATGTACCTTAAACATATCTAAACATTACATCAATATATGATCATCAATTTATCATATACAAACACCAACTGTAACATCCCAATTTTTTATTTTAAAGTTCATAAAATTATTTCAAGATTGTGCTATTGGCTTAATGGTTAAGGGGAAGTAAGGAGTTAGTGTATTTTTCTATTTTTGCTCCCACTCCCTTAGTTTTGCACCGCCCAGCATAGATAAACCTTAAGTATATATGTTATTTCTTTCAATTTTTTAGCTTTTTCTCTGTTCTTCCTCTGCTCTTGTCGTCCCTTTCATCTCCCTCTCCTATTCTTCTAATTTCTTTTTCCTCTTTCTTCCCCTTGTGTCATTGAAATTACCATTGTTGTGCCGCCTCTTTGTCTATTATTTTTCTTCCATTTTTTTAGCCACATTACTGTCATTTTAATCCCTAAATCAGCCCCCTTTGCTGTCCATTGTTGCCCCTCTCCTCCACTTATGGTGGTACCGGTTAGTTTCCTTTTTCCTTCTCTTTTCTTTTCCTTTTCTTGCCCATTTTTTTTCTATTTTTACAACCTTTTTACATTTTTTTCAGCCCTAAAAACCATCCCCTTTGTTGCCCAAACATCTCTCTTTGTACCATTTAAGTTAGCCCCATTTTCTGCTATACACCATTGGTTTGGGCTATTATTTTCTCTTCTTTTTCCACCATTTGTAGCAGTGTGTTCTTTGAGTTTTCTTTGCTTAAAACAACTCTTAATGTTCCAAATCAATAAGGTACCCGAACACATTCATCCGACATCTCAGATCTAGTTATGGGGTAGTGTAAGTGCAGATCTATGTGAGATCTTGTGTCGATGATTTCGTTAATGTATACTATTTTGCCTGAATGTGCAAGGCCTTATGAGGACTTTTACTTACTAATTTTTGTGTGTTATTTCCAACTTAGGAACTAATTTTGACGTCTCAGATTAGCAGTGAAGTCGAATTTCATTTACACCCTTGCCACATCAAATCAATGTAAGTTAGTTTGTCAAATTGGATTTGAGAAAATCATTAGTCTAGCACTGATTTGACTAAACCCTTAAGGGTGTTCTAAGGCTTGTCTTAACCATATTTTAACGTGTTAAGTGTTGTAATTTGGATTTTATAACATTCTGAAATTCAAGATTTTATGTTTTGCATTATACCATGCATTAGGCTAGTTAAGAGTGATAGTTGTGTATGTTTAGGGGCCCTAAAAAGGCTTGGGGTTGAGTTGGGCCTTAGTAGAATTTTTGTGTTTAAGCACTTAAGGGGGAGAAGGCAAGTGGCATCAAGACTTAAGGAAATAAGTGTGTATTTTGCTAGCACATGAAGAGCTAGTAACAAGGTGGTGAGGTGTCACATGAAGGGGCTTAAGGAGTGGAGTTCGAATCCCACCTATTGCAACTTTTGGGATTTAATTTTTGTGCTAATCTGGTGGAAGATGGTAAGTGTCGGCCAAGACCCTAAATAAGGAAGGAAGACTCATTCAAATGATGGAAAGAAGACTAAGGAAAAGAGTAAGGAGGAGATCAAGGGAAAAATAAGAAAAGAAATAAAGGGAAGAGATAAGGGAGGGATATGTTGGCCGAATTTTTGGAGTTGCATGGGGAAAGAAAGTTGGTCAACCATGATTTTTTTGGTAAGGGGCATACGGTTTTGGTAGGGGATTATTGGGAGCCGAATTTCCTATGGCCATTTTGCAAGTTTTGTGCATGCAAAGCTTTTCCTCTTTTTAAACATTTTGTGCTTCTTTTCCATCTTTTCTTTTTGTTTGCCGAAACACTCAAATCATTTTTGTTCATCTTTTCTTTTGTTTGCCGAAACACTTAAGCCATTTTGATCATCTTCTGTTTAGTGATTCGCCGAAACTCTCTAACACTTCTTTTCCATCTCTTCTTCTCTTTTCTCACCGTTTCTTCTATTCTTTCTCTCTTTCTCTTTAGTCAACAATATTTGGAGGTCGAATCTTGCTTGTTCTTTTCTCCTTAAATAGCCGAACCTATAAACACTTTATTTCTTCTTCTTTCTTGCATGTTGGACATTTCTTCATTGGTTGAATCAGGTAAGTGGCTTTGTTCTTTTCCTTTCGTCTTCTTTTTGCCATAGCTGATTATGTGCCCTTATCATTCGGATGGTTCTCTAAACCAAAACATCACTCTCTCCTATTCCCTCACATCGTGATCTTCTTCTATTGTAGTGTTCTAGTGGGTTGGCCAATTACCAACATCCTTGCCAACTCATCCATAACCATAAGCCCAATCAGTGGGAGTCGGTTCTATCATCGATTAAGGTAAGGAGTTTCTTCTTGGTTTATTCGATATCTCTCTACTTGGCTATTTTGCTAAACGGATCGATAGTTTTGACTAATCGTTTGTTCTAGGGACTAAATCACTCATTTTTATTTACTCTTTGGTCCTTCAGAAGTAGTGGTAAGTCGAAACCCTCTTCTTAGACAATTATTTTTCTATCATCGTAATATCGTTCTGACTAAGACTCTTCTAATGGAGGCATGTGTTAGCCATATTAAGGAAAAATCAATTAGGTGGGCGAAAAAGGAGTGAAATTGCAATCTCTGCTCCCAAGTTCAAACGAAGGGCAGTATCGGTAGTTCGAGATTTTCCACCAGGTTGTGGACCATCTTCTGGAGAGAGTAGGTAAACCGTGGTCGTTCACGATACTAAGGGTAAGTATTTTCTTAGATCGTTTGATTTAGATTTGGATTAAGACACTCTTTTTTTTTAGTTAATCGAATGTTATGGTGACATAGGTGCCGACGATCAAGAAGGTTTCGTTCTTACCGTACTCAGGTGTGTAATCTCACACCAAATTCCTATAGATTCATGATTCACCATCATGTTGGGAATATCGATCGTTGTGGTTTACAAATCTAATAACCATAATATGACATGAATCGAGTAATTTGCTTAAACAACATTAATTCTAAGATCTGTCAAAAATGGTATTAACTTTTTAGATTACAAAAATGCCCTTATGGGCTGAATTACTAAAAAGCCCTCAATGGGTCGATTTATCGAATTGCTTTAACGCCCTTAAAGGATTGATTTACCAAAGTGCTCACGATGGGCCGATTTATTAAACTGCCATAGTGGGACGAATTTGCCAAAATGCTTTAATGGGACGTTTCACCGAAATATTTTACTAGATTAATATTTGTATGATATTTGAATAAATTTTCTATGTATGTTGCATCTTTACATACTGCATGGGGTGGGAAAGATTGTATGAAGAGTAGTGTAGCCTGGTGGCATAGCCATAATACTTTTAATGAGCTTAACTATAAATTCGGTGGCATGGCCACAAAAATATTATACTTTAGCAGCTTGACTGCAAATTGGTGTGAGCGGTGGGGTGGGTTGACTTGATCCCCACAGTGTGATTGGCTGGTTGGGGGTGTGATGGATGGATGGGTTGGGTTACATTTATTTCATTTAACTATTACTTCATAAATGGGCATAGCCCCAAGATGATATTATGCAGGGTTCAGGCCCAGTGGTTTATGGTAAGGGGATTATTCATTGAGTTCTTGTAACTCACCCCCCTTTCTTTTTCTTAATCCTTGCAGGTAATGCTCAGTGATGAGGACTTGGGGCCATGGATGACTCGGTGGAGGCCATACTTTAGAAATGATGTTTTCAAACATTAGTAAACTTCTTTTCTACTTTATTTCGTTACTTTTACTATTTTAAGATTAAAGTTGTAATAAGGCCTCTGGGATATGTTTTAATTGCTTTATGTTTTGACGTACTTATTATCTTTCTTGAATTGTTTTAAACGGGGATTTTTCTGAGATCATAAATAACTGTTTTCCAAAATTGATTAACAAATGGATTTCATAACAAATATGTATAAATAATTTAACTTGGATTTTCCTTAAAATTATCAACGTCATTTTCAAAAGTCACGGTTGTAAAATTCCCTAGTTCGATTTTTGATTCATCAATCAACCTCTCGAGATTAGTAGTATTTTTATCGAATATTTATAAAAAAAACTTATTTTCTTAACTATAACCTAATAACGCCAACTTTGTAAGAATCACAAGTTCTTTAAACACTTTATTCATGTGACATACCAGATCCGGTCGTAATGCATGGGTCAGGTTTGGGGTGTTACATTTTATGGTGTCAGAGCCCGGTTGCAAAACTCGGCTGTGGTTTGGGTTCAAAAATGTTTTCCAAAACTGTTTGGAATTTGATTTGTAAATACATGTCTTAGAGGAAGTATGGCACCAAGGGTATCCGGCACCAAGTCAGTAAGTTTTTGTTTTCATTTTATGATTATTGTGATATGATTGTAGAAGAAAACTTCACAAAATAGAAATATTCTAGAACTTTTAGCTTTAGGAGATGAAACTATAGATATTGAGACTTTAGGATACGTTTTGCGAAAACAACTTTACTTCCTATACTCCATAAAACATTGTTTAATAAACATTGAATAGCATACTGATTCATAAGACTCTTAATCAGATTAAATCGACTTAGCAAACATGAGCGCTAGAGGACGTGGACGCGGTAGACGTGGCCGTGGTAGAGGCCGAGGTGCTAGAGCTATATCTGAGGCATCTGGACATATGCCAGAAATGGATGCACCTGCGCCACCGATGACTGAAGCGGGGTCACATGATCAAGTGGGAAGGGACGACGCTCTGTCCCAAGCGATGTTGCGGGTACTGGAAAGGGTTGCTAGGGCAAGAACTGGGTCGGCAGCTCGTGGGTCGATATCTGAGTGACTTAGATCGAATTGGGCTGATGTTTTTAGGGATATTTTGGGTGTCACCCCAAGTGTAGCGAAGTACTGGCTTGAGGCAGTGGAGCGGATTATGGATGATCTAGATTACACAGCTGAGCGGAAACTGAAAGGGGTTGTGTCATTGTTGAGAGACGAGGCGTATCAGTGGTGGCTCACTATTCGGGAAGGCACTCAGGCTGATCGTATTACCTGGGATTTCTTTAAACAGCATTCAGGGAAAATAAGTCGAGGCCAGCTATGTGGATGCTCGAAGAAAGGAATTCTTGAATCTGATTCAAGGAAGTAGGTCTGTGGCAGTATACGAGGCAGAGTTCCTGCATCTGAGTCGGTATGCCCGGGGTATAATGCCGACTGATTATGAACGCAGTGTGCGTTTTGAGGACGGGTTGTGTAATGAGTTACGGGTACTGATAGCCCCACAGAAGGAGAGGAACTTTGCTACACTTGTGGGAAAAAACTAAGATAGCTGAGGAAGTTAAACACTCAAAACGGTAAAATCGAGACAAGGATAGGGGCAGGAACAAGAGAGACTTTGGTATTCAGGTCCTATTAGAGGATTTCAGAAAAGGCCCAGGAATGAGGGACCAGTTCAAGTGGGTGCTCCAGCTACTACCAATCAGTTACAGCCTTGCATGGATTGTGGGAAACTTCACTCGAGTGAATGCTAGAAGAAAACTGGTGATTGTTTCAGATGTGGATCCAAGGACCATCGGTTTAGGGATTGCCCTCGAGAGCGTATTCAGACTCGGGTAGTTCGTAACAGATTTACGCAGCTAGCGGGGGGCCCTCAGCAGCCGCCGAGAGGCCGTAGGCCAGGTCGAGGTGGTAATGGTGTAGGACGAGGTCAGGGTGCACCGGGTAGAGGTACCGATAACAGGGGTAACACGGAGGCGAGACAGCCAGGGTTGGTCTATGCGGTCAGCTGTCGAGAGGAGGGCGACGCACCAGATGTCATAATCAGTACATTTTTCATATTTGATGTACTTGTTACCGCTTTGGTAGACATTGGATCCACCCATTCGTATGTTGCATGTGCTGTGTCTGGAACTTTAAATATTAGATCTAAGATTACTGCTAGAGAAACAACTATGATTAGCCCTTTAGGACAGTCGGTGGTAGTAAAGAAGTTGTTTAGGGATGTGCCCCTAGAAGTTCAAGGGGTAATATTTCTGGCGGATTTGATGGAACTGCCGTTCGGCGAGTTCGATCTTATTTTGGGCATGGACTTGTTGGTTAAGCACCGTACGAACTTGGACTGTGCTGCTAAGTGGATGGTACTAAGAACTTCATAGGATAAGGAGGTGATGATGATAGGCGAAAGAAGAAATTATCTATCTAATGTGGTATCTGCTTTAAAGGCGAAAAGATTGGTACGTAAGAGATGCGAAGCGTTCTTAACCTTTATCAGTGCTTTGGATGCCAAAGAGTTGTCGGTAGAGAGTGTTAGAACGGTGAAAGAGTTTTCAGACATCTTTCTCGAGGAGCTTCTAGGATTGCCTTCGGATCAGGAGGTGGAATTTGGTATTGAGCTGTTGCCAAGAACAGCTCCGGTGTCCATTGCCTCTTACAGAATGGCACTTAAGGAGCTAGTGGAACTTAAAGCTCAGATCCAAGAGTTGATGGATCGTGGATTTATTCGACCAAGTGTGTCACCGTGAGGAACGCCGATTTTGTTCGTTAAGAAAAAGGATGAGTCAATGCGTATGTGCATCAATTATAGATAATGGAATAAGTTGACGATCAAGAACAAGTACCCGTTACCGAGGATCGGTGATCTGTTCGATCAGCTGGAAGGAGCTTCAATTTTCTCAAAGATAGACTTGAGATCGGGTTATCACCAGCTAAAGGTCAAGGAGGCGGATATTCATAAGACTGCATTTCAAACTTGATATGGACATTATGAGTTCTTGGTGATGCCGTTTGGGTTGACAAATGCACCAACTGCATTTATGGACATGATGAACCGAGTCTTTCAACCCTATCTAGAACGGTTTGTGGTGGTATTCATAGATGACATCTTGGTGTACTCAAAGACTGAAGAGGAGCATGACTCGCATCTACGAGTTGTGTTGCAGATATTGAGGGAGAAGCAGTTGTACGCCAAATTTAGTAAGTGGGAATTTTGGCTGAAGGAGGTGACCTTTTTGTGGCATGTTGTGTCTACCGAGGGAATTAGAGTTGATTCCCGGAAGATCGAGGCTGTATTAGATTGGAAGCCACCGAAGTCAGTGGCAGAAATTCGAAGTTTTCTATGTTTGGCTGGGTATTATAGTCGTTTCGTTGAGGGGTTTTCGTTGATTGCTGCACCCCTAACTAAGCTATTGCGTTAGGGAGTACCATTTGTGTGGTCTGATAAGCAGCAAGAGAGCTTTGAGAAATTGAAGAAGATTCTGACAGAAGCGCCAGTATTGATTCAGCCTGAGGCTGGTAAAGAGTTTACTGTTTATTGTGATATGTCACACACGGGCTTGGGATATGTGCTGATGCAAGAGGGGAAAGTGGTGGCTTATGCATCTCGTCATCTAAGGCCGCATGAGGTGAACTATCCCACTCATGATTTGGAGTTAGCTACAGTGGTGTTTGCTCTGAAGATATGGAGACACTATCTGTACGGGGAAAAGTCGATTATCTACACGGACCATAAGAGTCTGAAGTACCTCCTTACTAAAAAGGAGTTGAACTTAAGACAGCGGAGGTGGATAGAATTGTTGAAAGATTATGACTGCTCAATCGAGTATCACCCAGGTAAAGCTAATGTAGTGGCGGATGCTTTGAGTCGTAAGGTGATATAAGACTTGAGAGCGATGTTTGCTCATCTCAGTCTTTATGAAGATGGTAGCCTGTTAGCTGAACTTCAAGTGAAGCCTGCATAGGTAAGTCAGATTAAGGAAAAACAGTTGTTAGATGAAAGGTTGGGTTCTTGACTTCAGCAAGTGGAAAGTGGTGAGATAGGGGATTTTGGATTAAATAGTGATGGAGTATTATGTTTTTGCGGAAGAGTTTGTATGCCTAGGGATTCGGAATTAAGACAATTGATTCTGCGTGTGGTGCATAGTAGCCCATATGCTATGCACCTCGGGGGAAATAAGATGTACCGAGACCTCCGTGAGCAGTATTGGTGGCCAGGTTTGAAGCGGGAGGCTACTGACTTCGTAAGCAAGTGCTTGACATGTCAGCAGGTGAAGGCGGAACATCAACTGCCTTCAAGGTTGCTACAATCGGTGAAAATCCCAATGGGAAAGGATAACAATGGATTTTGTTAGTGGGTAACCCTTAACGCCTACTAAGAAAGATTCAGTATGGGTGATAGTGGATCGGTTAACAAAGTCTGCTCTTTTCTTACCTATTCGTACGGATTATTCGTTACAGAAGTTGGCCAAGCTGTATGTGGCAAAGATTGTAAGGTTACATGGGGTACCAGTGTCTATCATATCAGACAGGGATCCTAGGTTTACATCACGGTTCTGGAAGGCTCTACATGAAGCTTTGGGTACAAGGCTAAATTTCAGCACAGCGTTCCATCTGCAGACTAATGGTCAGTCGGAGAGAGTAATCCAAATTCTAGAAGACATGTGAAGGAGCTGTGTAATCAATTTTAGGGGAAGTTGGGAAGATTTTCTACCATGGTCAGAGTTTGCATACAAACAACAGCTATCAATCTAGCACCCAGATGGCACCTTACGAGGCGTTGTATGGTCGTAGGTGTCGTACTCCTACTTGCTGGACTGAGCTAGGAGAGCGACAGATTTTGGGTCCAGAATTGATCTCGAAGACGGAGGGAAAAGTTAAGGTAATTCGGGCTCGGTTAAAAGAAGCTTCAGACAGATAGAAATCGTATGCGGATCTAAAGCGGAAGGTGATAGAGTTCTCTGTGGGTGATCAGGTCTTTTTGAAGGTTTCACATTGGAAAAAAGATCTTAAGATTTGGATGGAAGGGCAAGTTGAGCGTTAGATCTATCGGACCTTACTGTGTATTGAAGCGTGTTGGGCCAGTGGCTTATCAGCTTGAGTTACCTCCGGAGTTAAGTCAGATACATAGTGTATTCCCTGTCTCGATGTTAAGGCGTTATCGTTTGGATCCATCTCATGCAGTGCCAGTGGAGGAAGTTGAGATAAAACTTGACTTGTCTTTTGAAGAAGAGCCAGTGTAGATTTTAGATCGGGATATTAAGGTGCTGAGAAGGAAGTCAGTTCCGTTAGTCAAAGTATTATGGCGTAATCACAGGTCAGAGGAAGCTACTTGGGAGCCAGAAGACATGATTCAGCAGCAATACCCTCATCTCTTTTAATCAGGTAAAATTTCGAGGCTGAAATTTCTTTAAGGGGGTAGAATTATAACATCCTGAAATTCGGGATTTTATGTTTTGCATTATACCATGCGTCAGGCTAGTTAATAGTGATAGTTGTGTATGTTTAGGGGCCCTAAAAAGGCTTGGGGTTGAGTTGGGCCTTAGTAGAATTTTTGTGTTTAAGCACTTAAGGGGGAGAAGGCAAGTGGCATCAAGACTTAAGGAAATAAGTGTGTATTTTGCTAGCACATGAGGAGCTAGTAACAAGGTGGTAAGGTGTCACATGAAGGGGCTTAAAGAGTGGAGTTCGAATCCCACCTATTGCAACTTTTGGGAATTAATTTTTGTGCTAATCTGGTGGAAGATGGTAAGTGTCGGCCAAGACCCTAAATAAGGAAGGAATACTCATTCAAATGATGGAAAGAAGACTAAGGAAAAGAGTAAGGAGGAGATCAAGGGAAAAATAAGGAAAGAAATAAAGGGAAGAGATATGGGAAGGATATGTTGGCCAAATTTTTGGAGTTGCATGGGGAAAGAAAGTTGGTCAACCATGATTTTTTTTTGGTAAAGGGCATACGGTTTTGGTAGGGGATTATTGGGAGCCGAATTTCCTATGGCCATTTTGCAAGTTTTGTGCATGCAAAGCTTTTCCTCTTTTTGAACATTTTGTGCTTCTTTTCCATCTTTTCTTTTGTTTGCCGAAACACTCAAATCATTTTTTGTTCATCTTTTCTTTTGTTTGCCGAAAAACTCAAGCCATTTGGATCATCTTCTCCTTTAGAAATGATGTTTTCAAACATTAGTAAACTTCTTTTCTGCTTTATTTCGTTACTTTTACTATATTGGGATTAAAGTTGTAATAAGGCCTCTGGGATATGTTTTAATTGCTTTATGTTTTGACATACTTATTATCTTTCTTGAATTGTTTTAAATGGGGATTTTTCTGAGATCATAAATAACTATTTTCCAAAATTGATTAACAAATGGATTTCATAACAAATATGTATAAATAATTTAACTTGGATTTTCCTTCAAATTATCAACGTCATTTTCAAAAGTCACGGTTGTAAAATTCACTAGTTCGATTTTTGATTCATCAATCAACCTCTCGAGATTAGTAGTATTTTTATCAAATATTTATAAGCAAACTTGTTTTGTTAACTATAACCTAATAACGCTAACTTTTGTAAGAATCACAAGTTCTTTAAATGCTTTCTTCATGTGACATATCAAATCCGGTCATAACGCATGGGCCGGGTTTGGGGTGTTACAGATTTAGTCACATCTAAGGCTTAAATGTGGAAGTAGGAACTTTACGGGTTAGTGTTGTGGACTTGCGAATTAAGGTGTAGGCCTTTCCCTTTGCTAGATTAGTCTAAAAACCTTATAATACATGTTTAAATAGTAAAGTTTTTTGATGGTTTTGGCATGGTCAAATGGCCTAAGTGCTAGAATATGAGGTGTTGAGCGAAGTACATATTTAAATAGATAGCTTGACTGTTAAAGGCCTTATTGGGACCGAATGAATTGTATATGAGTTGTATGTGATGTATAAATTTGTGTTGTAATTGGTTGATCGTATGTTGGTGTCAAATCTCTGATTGCTAAGTCTTGATGAAAATGCATGTACTGTATGCATGTATAGCATGCTGAATTTTGAAACACTGATTAATATGCATGTAATATGCCATGAATGACATTGAGCTTGTATGTATTTAAATTACATACCATTTGAAAATGATTGTACAGAAAGCATGTACGCATGCCACTGCTATTGTAAAATGACTAGCAATTTACTTAGTCATTATGGTGGTTAATGTAGCCTTCATGATTCAGTCATAACGTTTAGACCGTGTTAGAGAGATTACATTTTGTGGTATCAGAGTCAACTTTATAAACTTAGCTTGAGGTTTTTTTTTAAATGGGTCTGCAATCAATTATTGAAAGCAAGAGAGATTTTGGGAAAAACAAGTCACAGGAATTTTTGAACAAAAGATATTTTTACAAAGAAAAAACAAGTCTGAGACTCCGGTGCCGGTTGCCAAGAAATATTACTGAATCTATAGATACTCATTAGGGTATACCGCATAAAATTTTAAACAAAGAATTGAAAAGAAAAATTAGAATTGAAAAGAAAATTTTTAACTAAAAATAACTAAATTTTCTTTTTTTTTTACTTTGAACTGTCGATAAATGACATAAAATTTTCTAAGCAGAAGGGTAAGGTTCTAGCTTATGCATCGCACCAACTCAAACCTAATAAGAATAACTACCCAACCCATGGTTTGTATTAGTAGTATTGACATTGAAGATATGGAGACAGTATTTAAATGGAGAAAGGTGTCGTGTATTCTCTAATCACAAGAGTGTAAAGTATTTGTTGACACAAAAAGATTTGAATCTACGCCAAATACGTTGGATGGAACTGCTGAAAGATTATGATTTGACTATAGAGTATCACTCTGGAAAAGCAAATGTTGTGGTTGATGCTTTGAGTAGAAAAATAGTGGAAGCATTAACATCACTACGAGCAAAAGTGAGTATGGTTGGTGATGGATCATTATTGACAGAGTTAACTGTTAAGCTAACTTTTCTCTCTCAAATTCTAGAAGAGTAGATGAAGGATGCACATTGTGATATGTATAAGCAATGTATGATGTCTGATAATGCAACAAATTTTAGTCTCAGTAAAAATGGTAAACTGCGAATCATGGGAAGAATGTATGGACCGGTTAGGAGTGGCTTAAGAATTTTTTTTTCTAAGGGAAGATCATTCAAAGACCTTTTTCACTCCATCCAAGGAGTACTAAGATGTATAGAGATTTTAAAAGCTTATACTAGTGGCCTGGAATGAAGAGGGAAATCACAAAATATATTTCAACCCGTTTGACTTGCTAAGAGTTAAAGCATAACATATCCCTCGAGTGAGTTGTAATTTTCGTTATTTTATAATTCGTGTAAGGTAAGCAGTCCTTCTCTGTAATGGATGAAAGATGTTGTGTGGGTAATGGTTATCCGAAGTCTTTCAATCTGAGTGCAATCTGTCTGTGGTATAAAGTAAGCATCATTCTTAATGCTTAAAAGCCACTACCATCTGCTTCTGATATGTATACTATGATATGAACTGATATGAGGTGATGGAGATGAAGAGATACGTTTGTGTAGACTCTGGTAGGACAGCTATATTGCAACCCGAATTGGCAGATCATGATAAAACATGTTGTTCTGAATGAAAATGATATGAGGAGTTAAGGGGAACAATGTTTGTGAATAAGACTGAATGATATGCTTTTGATTCTGAATTCTAGGTATGGCTAACATAAGAATGGGTTTGTTTGAGTTGGGTTAAGCTAGCATACAGTATATGCCCAAGTGATAAGTAAGTTGGTGTACTGAGTCTGTCTATGTTCTGCATACACCATTAGGCATACTATGTGAATGTGTGTAAATCCTTTAGAAAGGTTCAAATATACAATTAGTAACGTTAAGTATGACTTCACTGTGGAACTCATTAAGTTCATATGAACTTACTTTGTTACCTTTACCTTCTCAAGCTTGTTGATTGAAGGAAGGTGTTGTTAGAAGGACTACGCCAGAGTGCTACTACTATTATGAGTTGACTGCTTTGTTTCATATCATGCATAACTCGTGAGGGTGGCGCATAATTGTATTTGTAAATTATTTGCACAAAGAACTTCTATTTTGATAAAACTATATTTTTATAAGATCTCTATAAAGTATTAATGCTTAATAAAGTTATATTATTTGAACTTATACGCCAGATGGTTTGTATATTATTTTTAAACTGTTGATGTTTTCATTCAAACATTGTGATAATACTCTAAAATGACATACTTTTATGTGTTAATTGCATATATATTTTGAGTATGATTCTAGTAAATTGTGCTTTTTATGGGTTTTTTATCTTGTAGGGACCAAATTGAAGGCAATAGGAAATTTAGGGGCCAAAAATATGAATTTAAAGATAAAATAGGCCAGCATGCGAAGTAGGAAAGAAGTGGTGCCAAAAATACAAAGTGTGAAAGACTTGGGGGCAAAAATTCAAAGAAGAGATTTATAAACAATAGGACTCTATTTAAAATTGAATTTTATTAGGATTATTGTTAGGGTTATTATTTAGATTTAATTTCAGCTTTTATCTTTATTTATCTTTTAAAGTTTTGATAGGAATAGGTTTTCTGTATACTATAAAGAGGGGATGGAGTGAAAAAAAGAGGGACTCATCTTTTTTTATAAAAAACTCCCTCTCCTTAAAGCTCTTAGCTTTTGTTCCTTTTATTATTCAATAAATTTTCATTTGATTAAAGTTATTTCTTTTTTCCCAAAAAACATGAGCTACTAAACTCAGCTAGCCAAAGGTTGTCGAGATTCCTCAAAAAAAGGTTCCTGAGGCTTAGAATCCGCACTCAGCCTTCTCAACAAGTATTCATCATTTCTCTGCATTACGGGACTGACGCTTCCATCCATGTCCTTACAAAAGTGATCTTTTTATCTTGTGAAAAGGCAACTGCTTTGTATGTTTTGGGAAGGTTGCACAGTCGGTTTGTTAGCTTACTGTGTCAGTGGTTGTCGAGCTCGAGAAACAAGATGGCATGGCATTCGCCATTGAAAAGTGATGATATAGTATAAGACGGTTTCAAAGAAGTGACAGCTGGTGGAGTTAGGTTCCTCTAAATCGTAAGGCTAAAATCTAAGTGAAGCTAATGGTTGTAGGCGTCCTCTTCTACTATAATTGGCTTATTCTATCAAGAGAAGGATAACCTGAAAGCCTAAGATTGAACCCAAGGAGGATCGAGATAACCAGAGGCTGGAATCACTGTAATATCCAGGATTTAGGGCTTGTGCATTTTTGCTTAAATATATATAGAAGCATGTCTATGTGTGGTTTGAATGTGTTTTATAGATTTCGGGAACTTGAGAATGTAAGAGAATGCCTTAGAAAATATTAGATTTTAAGTCTTAAAGAGGGGAGCTAGGCAAAGGAGGTCTTCAGAAAATTGATAGGGGAATTTGGACACACGGATTGGCTTGGTAAAGTGGAAGGGAGGCGCCACTTAAAGCCTTAAGAAGTGACGCCACAAGCAGTGCAAAAGGGGCCTAGGTTCGAGTAGCAAGGGGAGCAATTTTGGGCTACTTTTTGCGTCAGGCAACAAGAGAGTTGGACGGCATTGGGAGACTGGGTGTATGAGCATTAGATATGGTCAAATACTTTTTAAAATTTCGGCTAAGGCAAGGATAATGCTTGACTCATTCAAATTATTTTGAATGAGTAAAGAAGAGGAAAAATAGGAGAAAGCAAGGAGAAGCTAGTGTTTGAGTGTTAGCAGAATTCAAGAGAGGGGAGTGAGATGAGGCATTCGGTCATGCAAGGGGGGCTATGTGCCGAAAGTTTAAGGCTATCAAAGTGACATTTTGGCCATTTTCTTTTGCCGAAATTTGTTCCATTCTCTCATGAACTTTCAACCCTTTTTCTTTCATAATCAAACCTCACCAAAATTCACTCTTTTCCTCTCATTTAGACCTGGGCTGAATCATCCCAAGACCATTAGGGTCAATTGCTTTTTCTCATTTGTTTAAGGTAAGCCGAATCTACCATTTTTCCTTCTCATCTTTTCTTTGTATTCTACTTAGGCCGAACTTCTCCCTCCCAAAAGTTCATCATTGCCAAAATTCTTAGATCAAAACACCACCATTGCCGAACCTTTGTGAACATCATCTCTTTTCCTTTCCAATTGTTAAGGCCGAATATCTCTCTGTGGTTTCAAGCAAGGGTGCAGTCGATTTCAGGGTTAGAGGTAAGAATCAACTGTTATTCGTTTTTCTTCCTTTTTTTTTTGGATTAGCCGAAAAGTAGGAGTCTAATCCCATGTATTCTCTTTGGCCGAAACTTTGAAGGTGAGTTTCGGGATTTGGTTGTAGCCGATTGCAAGGAAGAGATCATTCGGGATTTGAATATTCTAAGTAAGTGAAGTGTGATTTTGGCCGAAGGCCATCTGCTTTGGTTCATTAAATGTTAGAATTGATTCTAACATAAGATTTGTAGGGATTTCGACATCTTCAAGGGCAAGTGGTATTTTCGGGATTTAGATCCACAAGGTAAGAGGGCATTAATATTCGGCCAAGGCCATATTAAGTGTTAATGTTGGCCGATTCTAACTATGGTTTTTAGGGAGCAGTACAACCTGTTTCGGTAGATTTTCGGGATCCAGTAATCGTGTTAGTACCAGGTGTGTAGCCCTACACTGACTCATAATAGATTGATGGTATTAATATTATATATGTGATAATGGAAATATGAAAAACGTGGCTAAGGGTACCATTCAATGGTACAGTGTATTCAGGTACGTTACCCCTTAATGCTCTGTTAATAATGTTATGAACATTGAATATGACACATATGTGGATTCGTTATGAATATGGGATAAGGTATATTGCATGATTTCTGCATATTTTGTATGACGCATGGGCATATGGGTGATAATGGAAAGGGGAAGTGTTCTGGTGGTTTTTACCATATTATCTGGTGACTCATGTCACATAATCTGAATCTGGTGACTAATGTCACATATTATTATCCGTGACTCATCACATTATCCGTGGCTATGCCACGATTATAAGGGCGATGTGCGCTGATCGCAAATGATCGCTTTGATGGTGTGTAGCGGATGGAGGGTCGATTTAATAATCCCCGCGGTGTGATTGGCAGGTACGAGTGATGTGTAGAGGATGGTTATTTAGGTGGGTTTGGGGATTGCCTAAATCGTTTGGGAGTTTGTGTTGGTTGTTACACACTGAGTCTGTTGACTCATCCATCGTGGGCTAACGTTTTGCAGGTGACACCCAGTAATTGGACCGGGTCGGCAGGGACTTAGTGGTGGCCATGCTCAGCACAGTGCTTATTTTTATTTTGGGTTTTCATATTAAGTTTTGGATTTATTTCGGGTTTTGCTTGTTGTAATAAGGCCATTACTATTAAATTGTTTTATGCTTGCATTTTAAATTTCTATTATGATACGATTAATTTTAAAATAAAGGTTAAACAACTTTTCTTTAAAATAATTTCAGGTGTGTTAAAATTCGGCAACTTCTCTTAGCTTATAGTTTTCAAGTACGAAAATAATGTTTTAATAAAATATAGACTTCAATAATGACACCGTTTTCAATTCAATCACAACACAAATCGATTTCCCTTCAAAATGACCAAATTTTCCGAATTGACAAACAAGCTTTGAAGTGTTTTACTCCAGGAGCATGCCATGATCCAGTCGAGGCTCTTGGGCCGAGTTTGGGGTGTTTCAATTTGGTATCAGAGCCAGGTTTTAAACTCTCGGCCTTGGGTTTAAAGCTCACAACATTTCCAAAATAGAGCCCAAATAAGTTTTTGTGAAAATTTTTGAAATTGAGCAGGTTTTCTGGCATGGCACCCAAGTCTCCGACCCGAAGTCCACCAGGTAAGTACCTCTAACTATTGTATGACTTGTATGTGGGTATTACAGGATCATAGATTAGTACATTAGGAGTTAATGAACCCTAGGATTAGCTTACTCCAACACAGAACTATATAAAATTTAAAGCCTAATTAAACAAACCTGTGAGTGAGTCACTGAGTTAAGGGTGTGGCAACCATTGTGCGCTTGTCTAGGATTGGATTCAGGGAGAGCTTGGTATTTAAGCAGTCCTAGTGGCTCACCTCCTCTTCGCTCGAATCCTACCTGGTGCGTAGTGACGGTTCACCCTAACCAAGAGGACTTATTCACGAGCTAAATTCAATAATTAAAACCCGAAAGGGACCAGCTACACTGTTTTATAAAAACCTTAGTTTTTAAAAACACCAAATCACCCTTTTGAATTTGTAAAAAACTATTTTAGATTTTTAAGAAGAAAAATTTTCTGAAATATTCCCAGTTTACAAAATTACCCAAATACCCCTGGTTTATAAAATTACTAAAATATCCTTGGTTTATAAAAATTACCATACCACCCTCAACCTTTACCAAGATATTCTTACTTTGCCAAAAAGACCAAAAACCCCTATTTTACGAAATATCAAGATACCCTGATTTGGAAAATTACCAAAATACCCCTATAGGACGAATTACGAAAATACCCCTGGGATTGGAATGGGCGAAAATGTTCGAGTGGTGAATGTGTGTAGTAGATACTATTGAATGAATGTGCTTCTCTGAATTATGGTAGAATACTTGAAACGAAACCCTGTAATAATCGAAAGAACTACTACTAAACTTCTTTACATAAAACTTATTTGTGGGTAATCAGTGGAACAAAGACTAATGCATAAAACTTTTTAAACCGGAATAGATCGCGAACGTAGACATGAGTTCTAGGGGACGTGGTCGTAATGTGCACGCGTGCGTAGTAGGCGTAATGATCGCATCGAACCCGCTAGGTCCAGTCAAGGGTTCGAGAATGAGTACCACCACCACCACCACCACCAGCTGCTGATGTTGAGCATCAGGATCAGACGGGGGATGATGCAGTATCGCAGGCAATGCTGCGGGTTCTAGAGAGGGTGGCTAGAGTAGGTAGAGGTATGGGAGCTCAGAAATCTGTACCCGAGCGACTTCGAGCCAATGGAGCTGAGGTATTCCTTGGTGTATCCGTTGTGGCACCCAATATGGCTGAGTATTGGTTGAAGGCGACGGAGCAAATTATGGACGAGTTGGATCTGACTGCTGAGGAGAAACTGAAGGGAGTGGTGTCGTTACTTTGCGATGAGTCATACCAATGGTGGCTCACAGTTCGGGATAGTGCTACAGCTGAGGATCTCACTTGGGAGTATTTCAAGGTGGCATATCAGAAGAAGTATGTTGGGACAAGCTATATCGATGCGCAGAGAAAGGCATTTCTGAGGCTGGTTTAGGGGAATAAGTCCGTAGCGGAGTATGAGGCGGAATTTTTAAGGTTGAGCGGGTATGCTCGAGGTATCGTGGCTACGGAGCATGAGCGATGTGTCCGGTTTGAAGACGGATTGAGGGATGACCTGAGGTTGTTGATAGCTTCACAGCAGGAGCGGGAGTTTGCTGTGTTGGTAGAGAAGGCTAAGGTAGCCGAAGGGATTAAGGAATCTGTGAGACAGAATACGTATCGGAATAGGCAAAAGAGAGGTTTTGGATCATCACGGTCATCCGGGAATGTTCAAAAGAGACATAGAGTTGATGGGCCACGAGGTCAGTAGGTTGCTACAGGAGGACAGTACCGCACTTGTGCTCAGTGTGGAAAGATGCACCTAGGAGAATGTTGGAAGAAGACAGGGGGATGTTTTAAGTGTGGGTCCAAAGATCACATGATTAGGGACTGTCCCATGAAAACAGACAAGAGCCGACCAATAGGTCAGGGTTTTGATCGAGCTGGAAGAGGTGGGCAATAGCCATCGCGGGGTCGTGGTCCAATTGGTGGAGGTAATGGTGCTGGAAGAGGACGGGGAACACCGGGCAGAGGTGTTGGTAATACTGAGGCTAGACAGCCAGGTCTGGTATATGCAGTTCGTCGAAGGGAAGATAGCGATGCACCTGATGTTATAACGGGTACATTCCTTATTTCTGGGTTACCCTTTATTGCTTTGATAGATATAGGGTCAACTCATTCATACATTACTAGTGAAGTATCTGAAACTCTGCATGTGAACTCTGAGACTGTACCTAGGAAGATGACTGTACTTAGTCCTTTAGGGCAGATTGTAGTGGTAGATAAGCTCTTTAAGGAAGTGCCTTTAGAAGTTCAGGGGACGCAGTTTCTAGCTGACTTAATGGAACTGCCATTCGGGGAATTTGATCTAGTTTTAAGCATGGACTGGTTAGTGAGGTACCGTGCGAAGGTGGATTGTGCTGCTAAACGTATGTGTTGAGAACTTCTGGCGATAAGGAAGTTGTGGTGATGGGCGAAAGGCGAAACTATTTGTCGAATGTAGTATCTGCTCTCAAGGCAGAGAAGATGGTAAAGAAAGGATGTCTGGCTTTTCTGATGTTGGTCAGTTCCTTGGAGGCTAGGGAAGCAACTGTTGAAGGGGTTAAAGCTGTAAGGGAGTTTATGGATGTTTTTCCGGAGGAGTTACCTGGGATACCCCCAGACAGGGAGGTGGAGTTCGGAATTGACTTACTACCGGGTACAGCTCCCGTGTCAATTGCTCCGTATAGAATGGCACCAAAGGAGTTGGTTGAGCTCAAGGCTCAGATTCAAGAGTTGCTTGATCGTGGGTTTATTCGACCCAGTGTGTCTCTATATAGAGCACCGATCTTGTTTGTGAAGAACAAGGACGGGACTATGCGTATGTGTATAGATTATCGTCAGTTGAATAAGCTGACCATCAAGAACAAGTACCCTTTGCCAAGAATAAACGACTTGTTCGATCAGCTTAAGGGGGCAGCGGTATTCTCAAAGATAGATCTAAGATCGGGATATCATCAGCTTAAGGTGAAGGAAGTAGATATCCATAAGACAGCTTTTCGGACAAGATACGGGCATTATGAGTTCTAAGTAATGCCATTTGGATTGACAAACGCCCTAGCTGCGTTTGAACCGAGTTTTTCAACCTTACTTGGATCAGTTCATCGTTGTGTTCATAGACGACATCCTAGTTTACTCCAAGTCTAAGGTAGAGCATGATAAGCATCTCTGAATAGTGTTGCAAGTGTTAAGGGAGAAGAAGCTCGATGCCAAATTCAGCAAGTGTGAATTTTGGTTAAGGGAGGTCGCGTTCTTAGGGCATGTGGTGTCTGCAGAAGGGATAAGGGTGGATCTTCGGAAGATTAAGGCAATGTTAGATTGGAAACCACCTAAGTCTGTGGCTGAGGTTCGCAGTTTCTTGGGATTAGCAGGCTATTACAGAAGGTTTATGGAAGGGTTCTCATCAATAGCTGCACCTCTGACGAAGTTGTTGAGGAAGGAGGCACCTTTCGCATGGACAGATAAGCAACAGGAGAGATTTGAGAAGCTTAAGAGGGTTTTGACTGAAGCTCCAGTTTTGATTCAGCCCGAGGCAGGGAAAGATTTTATGGTGTACTGTGATGCTTCTCACACAGGATTAGGATGTGTTCTGATGCAAGACAAGAAGGTAGTCGCTTATGTGTCCCGAAAATTAAGGCCACATGAGGTTAACTATCTGACGCATGACTTGGAATTGGTGGCGATGGTCTTTGCTCTTAAGGTATGGAGGCACTATCTATATGGAGAAAAGTCAGTGATCTATACAGACCACAAGAGCCTTAAGTATCTGCTGACTCAGAAAGAGCTGAACCTGTGACAGCGAAGGTGGGTGGAGTTATTGAAAGACTACGATTGTTCTATAGAGTATCACCCGGGCAAGGCGAATGTAGTGGCAGATGCCCTAAGTCAAAAGGTAGTGTCGGATCTGAGGGCGATGTTTGCACATCTTAGCTTGTATGACGATGGAAGTTTGCTAGCAGAGTTGCAGGTCAAGCCGACATGGTTGAATGAGGTGAAAAAAAGGCAGTTGGTAGATGATAATTTGAGTGCAAAGCTACGACAAGTGCAGAGTTTGGAGTTGGAAGGTTATGGTATTAACAGTGACGGAGTGTTGTGTTTTCAGGGCAAGGTTTGTATGCCGAGGGATAAGGAATTAAGGCAGAGAATTCTTCAGGAATCGCATAGTAGCCCTTATGCTATGCATCCTGGAGGTAGTAAGTTGTACAGAGATCTATGGGAACAGTTTTGGTGGCCTGGTCTTAAGCGAGAAGTTACAGAATTTGTAGGGAAGTGCTTAACGTGTCAGCAAGTTAACGCTGAACACCAAGTTCCATCAGAATTGCTTCAGCCAATAAAGATTCCGCAGTGGAAGTGGGAGAGAATCACCATAGACTTCGTTATTGGGCTTCCCCTTACGCCTACTAAGAAAGACTCAATATGGGTGATAGTGGATCGGTTGACGAAGTCCGCACATTTCATACCAGTGCGGGTTGACTATCCTCTGTAGAGGTTAGCAAAGTTGTATGTGGTAGAAATTGTGAGGTTGCATAGAGTACCGGTGTCGATTATTTCAGATAGGGATCCAAGGTTTACGTCTCAGTTTTGGAAAGCAGTACATCAGGCTTTGGGCACCAGACTAGATTTCAAGATGCGGCATTTCATCCGCGATCGGACGATCGATCACCGAAATGAGTGATTCAAGTGTTAGAGGATATGTTGAGGGGATGTGTGATAGACTTCAGAGGAAGTTGGGACGAATATTTGCCTTTAGCAGAATTTGCATATAATAACAGCCATCAAGCTAGTATTTGGATGGCGCCGTATGAAGCGCTGTATGGACGGAAGTGTCGCACTCCTACGTGTTGGACAGAATTAGGGGAACGTCGAGTTTTGGGTCCAGAGATTGTGGCAGAATCTGAAGAGAAGGTTAAGGTAATTCGGGCACGGTTGAAGGAAGCATTTGATAGGTAAAAGTCGTGCGCATATCTCAAGCGGAAGGAAATAGAGTTTGCTGTGGGAGATCAGGTGTTTCTTAAAGTGTCGCCTTGGAAGAAGGTGATGAGATTTGGTCGCAAAGGGAAGTTAAGTCCCAGGTTTATAGGACCTTATCGGGTATTGAAGCAAGTTGGACCAGCGGCATACCAGTTAAAGTTGCCTCCGGAGTTGAAGCAGATGCACGATGTATTCCATATTTCTATGCTACGTCGCTACCGATCGGATCCATCTTATGTAGTACCGGTTGAAGAGGTGGAGCTAAGGCCAGATTTATCCTACGAGGAGGAGCCAATTTAGATTTTGGAACAAGATGTGAAAGTGTTGCGGAGGAAATCGGTTCCTCTTGTCAAAGTGTTATGGCGTGACCATGGATCGGAAGAAACTTCGTGGGAGCCGGAAGAAGCAATGCAGCAGCAATACCCTTACCTATTTTAGCCAGGTAATTTCGAGGTCGAAATTATTTTAAGGGGGTAGAACTGTAATATTCGAGATTTAGGGCTTGTGTATTTTTGCTTAAATATATATGGAAGCATGTCTATGTGTGGTTTGACTATGTTTTATAGATTTCGAAAACTTGAGAATGTAGGAGAATGCCTTAGAAAATATTAGATTTTAAGTCTTAAAGGGGGGAGCTAGGCAAAGGAGGTCTTAAGAAAATTGATAGGGGAATTTGGACACAAGGATTGGCTTGGTAAAGTGGCAGGGAGGCGCCACTTAAAGCCTTAAGAAGTGACGCCACAAGCAGTGCAAAAGGGGCCTAGGTTCGAGCAGCAAGGGGAGCAATTTTGGGCTACTTTTTGGGTCAGGCAGCAGGAGAGTTGGACGGCATTGGGAGACTGGGTGGATGAGCATTAGATGTGGTCAAATACTTTTTAAAATTTCGGCTAAGGGCAAGGATAATGCTTGACTCATTCAAATTATTTTGAATGAGTAGAAAAGAGGAAAAATAGGAGAAAAGCATGGAGAAGCTAGTGTTTGAGTGTTAGCCGAATTCAAGAGAGGGGAGTGAGATGAGGAATTCGGTCATGCAAGGGGGGCTATGTGCCGAAAGTTTAAGGCTATCAAAGCGACATTTTGGCCATTTTCTTTTTCCGAAATTTGTTCCATTCTTTCATGAACTTTCAACCCTTTTTCTTTCATAATCAAACCTCACCAAAATTCACTCTTTTCCTCTCATTTAGACCTGGGGCGAATCATCCCAAGACCATTAGGGTCAATTGCTTCTCATCTTTTCTTTCTATTCTACTTAGGCCGAACTTCTCCCTCCCAAAAGTTCATCATTGCCGAAATTCTTAGATCAAAACACCACCATTGCCGAACCTTTATGAACATCATCTCTTTTCCTTTCCAATTGTTAAGGCCAAATATCTCTCTGTGCTTTCAAGCAAGAGTGCAGTCAATTTCAGGGTTAGAGGTAAGAATCAATTGTTATTCATTTTTCTTCCTTTTCTTTTGGATTAGCCAAAAAGTAGGAGGCTAATCCCATGTATGCTCTTTGGCCGAAACTTTGAAGGTGAGTTTCGGGATTTGGTTGTAGCCGATTGCAAGGAAGAGATCATTCGGGATTTGAATATTCAAAGTAAGTGAAGTGTGATTTAGGCCGAAGGTTGGTTCATTAAATGTTATAATTGATTCTAACATAAGGTTTGTAGGGATTCCGACATCTTCAAGGGCAAGTGGTATTTTTGGGATTTAGATCCACAAGGTAAGAGGGCATTAATATTCGGCCAAGGCCATATTAAGTGTTTATGTTGGCCGATTCTAACTATGGTTTTTAGGGAGGAGTACAACCTGTTTCAGTAGATTTTTGGGATCCAGTAATCGTGTTAGTACCAGGTGTGTAGCACTACACTAACTCCTAATAGATTGATGGTATTAATATTATGTATGTGATAATGGAAATATGAAAAATGTGGCTAAGGGTACCATTCAATGGTACAGTGTATTCAGGTACCTTACCCCTTAATGCTCTGTTAATAATGTTATGAACATTGAATATGACACATATGTAAATTCGTTATGAATATGGGATAAGGTATATTGCATGATTTCTGCATGTTTTGTATGACGCATGGGCATATGGGTGATAATGGAAAGGGGAAGTGTTCTGGTGGTTTTTACCACATTATCTGGTGACTCATGTCACATAATCTGAATCTGGTGACTAATGTCACATATTATTATCTGGTGACTCTGTCACATTATCTGGTGGCTATGCCACGATTATAAGGGCGATGTGCAGTTGACTGCAGCGACTGCCTTCGATGGTATGTAGCGGATGGAGGGTCGATTTAGTAATCCCCACGGTGTGATTGGAAGGTATGGGTGATGTGTAGAGGATGGTTATTTAGGTGGGTTTGGGGATTGCATCATTGACTATATTTGTTATATATGATTTGATATGCCTAAATCGTTTGGGAGTTTGTGCTGGTTGTTACACACTGAGTCTGTTGACTCACCCCTTGTAGGCTAACGTTTTGCAGGTGACACTCAGTAATTGGACTCGGTCGGAAGGGACTTAGTGGTGGCCATGCTTAGCACAGTGTTTATTTTTATTTTGGGTTTTCATATTAAGTTTTGGATTTATTTCGGGTTTTGCTTGTTGTAATAAGGCCATTACTATTAAACAGTTTTATGCTTGCATTTTAAATTTCTATTATGATACGATTAATTTTAAAATAAAGGTTAAACAACTTTTCTTTAAAATAATTTCAGATGTGTTAAAATTCGGCAACTTCTCTTAACTTATAGTTTTCAAGTACAAAAATAATGTTTTAATAAAATATAGACTTCAATAATGACACCGTTTTCAATTCAATCACAACACAAATCGATTTCCCTTCAAAATGACCAAATTTTCCGAATTGACAAACAAGCTTTGAAGTGTTTTAATCCAGGAGCATGCCAGATCCGGTCGAGGCTCGTGGGCCAGGTTTGGGGTGTTTAAATCTCTCAGTCAAAGAATCTCTTTTCTCAATTTTGTTTATCTTTACAATTTCGATTTCAATTTATTCAATTTCAACCCCCTCCATATTTTTAATTCTGTTTTTTGTTTTTTTTTCAGGTACGTCATTTTTTCTTGGGCATGACTGTGCTCGAGATCATGAGGAACAAGAAGTTGAGCAAATCCAGTCCTTGAAGATTTGACCCTACTTCCCTTAAACTATTCTTTTTCGTTGTTTCATAGGGATAGGTTATTTTTGGTGCTTTCAACAACACACCAAATTTTGGCATCGGTGCCGGAGATTGGTAACGTACTAATCTTGTTTCTTTTTTTTCTTATGACCAGATCTGCTCCAGGAATTCTTACATTCGATTCAGAGATAGAAAAGATTGCGAGAGATAATCGCAAGGAAACAAAGCTACGTAAAAAGCAGACAGAGGTGGTAGGGACTCAAAGTAACCCACCGCCAAAAATAGAAGCAGGCGAAGAAGTTGAGTCTAAGGTTAACGAAAACACTACTCAAACACTAAAGAACAAAATAATAAGAGTCGATCCACCAGAAGAAGCGCTTAATGCTAGGGTTAACAAAAACCCGAATCTAGCACATGAACCTACGGCTCAAACGATTCGGCAATTGGCCGAAGCTCCTGTAGAACAACCACCGTTATGCATTGCGTATCCTATTATGAATACTAACTTAGAACTAAAGTCAAGATTAATCCAGTTACTGCCGACTTTTCGCAGATTGCAAAATGAAAATCCACAAAAACATCAAAAAGAGTTTCATATGGTTTTTCTTAGTATGAAACTTTAGGGCGTAACTAAGGATCAAATTAAATTGCGTGCTTTCCCTTTTTCCCTAGTAGATTCTGCTAGGGACTGGTTATTTTATCTACCTCTTGGATCTATTACACCTTGGACTAATTTTTCCCTTTTTTTCCTCAATAGATTTTCCCCAGCATTGCTTGCAACTGAGTTAATAAGGGAGATCGTTGGGATAAGGCAAAAAGATGTAGAGTCTCTTTACGACTATTGGGAGCAATTTAAGAAATTGTGTGCAAGTTGCCTACAACATGGGATAACTATTCATTCTCTGCTCCAATACTTCTATGAGGGCTTAAAGCCCATAGAGATGAATATGGTAGATGCCAACAGTAGAGGAGCATTGGTCAACATGACTCCCTAAAAAGAAAAGGGCTTGATATCCACGATGGCTGCAAATACTCAGTAATTCCTAGCCAATCCTGAACCCATCAGAGGGGTTCACCAGCTAAGTATTTTAGCTTTAGAAGATAAAGTTGATCGACTTACTAATATCATGAGTTCTCTTTTTGCAGTAAAAATAGGACCAACCCAACTGTGCAGAATTTGTGAAACACCTGAACATACAACTGATGCATGCCCTAGTTTGTGTAATGATACTATGGTCCATTTAAATGTTATGGGGAACTTTCCTAGACTGCCCCAAAGGCAATACGACACCTATGCAAATACATATAACCCAGGATGGAAAGACCATCCTAACTTGAGTTATGGGGCAAACCTCAATGTAACCAGCCATACCAAAACCAGTTTCTACAACAAATGCAAGATTTAAGTACCTCTCTAGAAACCATGGTCATTAATTTAGCAGTTAATGTACTTGATTTCCAACAGCTGATACAACAGCAAACTGTTGATTTCCAACAGCAAATACAATGGCAAAATCTTGATTTCTAAAAGGAAACAAAAGATTTTCAACAAAAAGTCGAGGTGTCTATAAGAGAGTTAACCACATCAATTGAGAAAATGTACTACAAGGAAAGCTGCCATCACAAACGGAACCTAACCCAAGACAACTTGCAAATGTAGTGACGTTACGAAGTGAAAAAGTACTAGAACCAAATCTTGGCAAGAATCTTGACCAAGATTCTGCCCAGAAAAAGTAGGAGAACGATGAACAAGTCCGAAGGAAACCTCCATTGCCCATAATTCAACCTCCATTTCCAGGACGATTAAACCAACATCGGAGAGGCAAGGAGGAAAAAGAGATCCTCGAAACATTTAGAAACGTCGAGATCAACATACCATTGTTGGATGCCATCAAACAAATTTCGCGATATGCCAAGTTCCTTAAAGAGCTTTGAACTAACAAGCGAAAATTGACCGAAAATGAAAGAGTAAGTGTTGGTAAAAATGTATCTATGGTGTTGTAGTGGTGAATGCCAGTAAAGTGTAAAGATAAGGGCATATTTTCAATACCATGCAAAATAGGCCACTTACGAATTAAAAAAGTTATGTGTGTGTAATGCCCCGAATTTGGGGCCTAGAAGGAAATAGGTCTTGAGCGTGGGAACACATAAAAATTTATGTGTGCATGAAAATAACATAAATGATTGTCTGCTTTAGTGGTTAAGTGATTTGGAGTGTTTAGGAGTGTTTAAAAAGTCATGGGATCAAACTTATGCTCTAGCAAAATTTTATTTTTTCTCTTAAGTGAACCTTGATTCTGGCCTAGAGGCTTTAAGAATAATTATGGTGAATTTATGACACAAAGAGCCTGTTGGCCCAGTGGTAGTGGCGTGTGGAGTGGTGCATGAGATCCAAGGTTCGAGTGTTGGCGCAGCAACATGGAGTATTTATTTTTCTGCCCAAGCCGTGTAAGAGGTGGAATTGGACTGGAACACTGAGTTTGAATTGGTCATGAGGTGGTTGTAGGCAATTTGAATTGGATGTTGAGTGATTTGTGGAGTTATATGAGGAGAAAAATAAGAAGGATATTATGGAGAGATTTGAGGAGTGGATCAAGGAGTAGAGAAGTGGAGTCTGATGGGAACTCTGCAAGTTGGAATTTGAATTAGTCAAGGAGAAGGTTAAGCAGAAATTTGTGGAGGTAATCTGGTTGTTAGGGAGAAAATTAAGGTAGTTTTGAAAAAAGGGGAGAGTTTCTTAGGTGAAAGTCTTTGTGTCAAATTTGAACTGTTGGGAGTGAGAAATTCGGCTAGGGGAAAATTGTGGACATTTTTCAGTTTTGGGGTATTGTTCTTTGCTCATTTGTTCGGTTTTGTTTTTTAATTCTTGAAGACCGATTGTAGTGTAGGTGCTTTCGTTGTTTTTCTTTTCTTTCTCCTTTCTGCTTTTTGCATATTCTTGACCGCCGACCTTTTATGTTACTCTTGCCAAAGTCTATCTCTGTTCTTTCTCAACCTTAACCGAAATTTCCCGTCTCTACTCTTTCTATTTTGTTAGCCTTGGCCGAATATCCTGATCATCTCTGCTCCATTAATTAATTTCTTTTGGTCGAACTCACCATACCTTCCCCTCTCTATTTATTTTCGATGTTTTATTAAGTTTAAACCGAAGTGCTTCTTCTACTAAATCCTTAGGGTGGCCGCATGCTCTGCTGTGGTATATTATTTTGGTTCTGCAGGGATTCCTGACAAGTGGTAGCGTTCATATCTCCTTTTATCACTCAAATATGTCTCTCTTACCTTTTACTGAAAAGCCGACTACTTCCTTTCTTACATTCTCTATTTGTGTTTCTTGCCTTTCATCGCGAGGTGATACTCGTTGGGGACTAGGTATTTTTAGAGGAGTAAAGGTGTGCAAGTGTTTTGGAAGCGATCAAAACCTTTCCTCCCATCTTCCAACCAAGGTAAGTGCGAAATTTCCCTAGGACTCTGTAAGGTGAGGTGTGTGGATCTGAGCCACATCTATAGATGATCCTAGCTGACATCTGTTATTATGCAGTGAATCGGCAAACAGCATGCGATTGATTTTAGTCAGCAATTTAAGCGAAATAAATTGCATATCTTCTGTCAAACATGGTGCTCAAGGGTTATCGCAAGTGTTCGTTAACAGGTTTGTACACACACCACTCCAATTGTAGATCAGTAAATGTCAAAATCCAAAAATGCTGAGAAACTAAAAAGCCGAGAGATTGGGCTTTTGGCCACATGGGCACGCAAACTCACATGTGATCAGCCGAGCCCACGAAATGTGGGCCTACATTGAGAGACGGCCACCATGAGCGATTTCATGGGCTTGGGTCAAAACGGGCCGTATGGGCCCAATGGGCTCGTTGGCCTGTACGAGTGGAACTTACCGTTAGGTGGGTATACTAGCCTGGCTGCGACGCACACATGGCTTAGGCCAATTTTGGGCTTAGTGGGCCACATGGTCATGTGGGCCCACATGGGCCTGCTTGATAGGCTTAGGCCTAATTCCACTGTCTGCACTATTATGGCCGCATGAGTCACTCGAGACGACCGTAGGCTTACTGATGGGCCTAAGAGTACCTAGGCCCAAACTGATAAAAATGACTGTAATACCCCTATAGGGTAAAATGACCGTAATACCCTTGTAGAGTAAAATGATCGTAATGCCCCTGTTAAGGTAAAATGGCTGTAATGCCCCTGTAGGGTAAAATGATAGTAATGCCTCTGTTAAAGTAAAATGACCGTAATGCCCCTATTAAGGTAAAATGACCGTAATGCCCTTGTAGGGTAAAATAATCGTAATACCCCTATAGGGTAGAATTACCGAAATACCCATGAAGGGTAAAATTACTATTTTGCCCCTCGAAGGTAAATGGCTGACTTGTGCTATGATTTGACTGATTTGGCTGTGATTGTATGACTATGATTTGATTGACTTAACGGTGAATGATGTGATGATTTGTGGGCCAGACATTCTGCATACATGACATACTGCATGGGGTTGGGATATTGGTTATGGAGGAAGCTTGTTCTAATAGGTCGCGATCGGTCGCGCGAGACGCATCGTGGACCCGATAATGATCTGTCGCACGGTCGCACAAGACTACTGTGGACCTACCGATGGCTTTAAGCCAGTTAATCTGATTATGGCTCTGTGCCAACATAATTATGGCTCTGTATCGTCTTGATTATGACTTTGTGTCGATAATATTTATTAATGGCTGTGTGCCGGTCGTAATTATTGATGACTTTGTGTCGATCATACTTTCCCATGGCTGTGTGGCAATTATATTACCGTAGCTGATTGCTATGTGCCAATCTTATTACAGTTACTGATGGCTATGTGCCAATTATGATACCGTTATTGAAGGCTTAAAGCCACATATATACTAGCAGCTTTGCTGTGATTTCGGTTAGTGCTGCAACTGGTGCTAACACTGTAAGTGTAGGTGTAACGCCCTAAAAATCCCGAAACTCTAAATTTTTGTGCACTGGAGTTGGTATGTATGAGTAGCACTTAGAATATTAATTTTAAGGTATTATCGAGATTATTTGAAGTCTTAGAGATAAGGAAGACCATAGGGAAAAATTTAGTTTTCTTACTTTAGTGGACCCTAGTATCAGACATTAGGCCTCTAAAGCAGATTAAGGGAAAATAGGACACAAATGGGCTTGTGGTCTAATGGCAAGTGGCGTCACTTGGGGAGCTATAAGGTGGCGTGATTGCTAACTGAGGAGGTCCAAGGTTCGAGCATTAGGAGTGGTATTTTTAAAGTGTTTTATTTTGCATAGGTGGACGGCCAAAGTTGTGTTGAATATGAACTCTTGCGTTGGAGTGTTTGAGTGGTAATGGGAACTGGTAATAGAGGAAATTTCAGATAAAGCTAAGGTGTTATCAGGAGAAAAGTTAGAAGATGAGGACAGGGAGGAATTGGTGCTGAATGGGACTATAGGGAAAGGAGTATTCGGCTGGTGGCTATAAAAGGAGAGGGCCGAATGCTTTGAAAGGTTCTTTGAGCTTTTATTAGTTTTTCTTTTCTCCCCTCAATCGGTTTTTCCATTGCCAAAACACTATTCTCCCTTTTTGCAGAATTCTCTCATAGCCAAACTCTCCTATTACCGAATTATTATCATCCTTCCTTGCCGAAATTCCTATTTGTGCCAAACCCTTGTTGTTTTCCTCCATCACAAATCGACTATTATCTACCATCAGTCAAGGTTAAATGCCGAATTTAGGCCACAAGATCAAAAGTAGATTTGGTAAGTATTCGGTTAATCTCTTTTGTACATTTTGCTAAAAGCTAAAAGGCTATCTAACTATCCTTTCGTTAACTCTGTGATATCAAGGATAAGGTTCAAATATTGCAAGTGTGGTAGGATCGTTAGCAAAGGTAAGTGTACTCAGCTCGATTGTGGTTAAAGTGAATGGCCAGATGTCTGTATGATCTATAGGGGTGACTTGTGTGGATTATGAGTCACTTGGATTTTGATGGTGTATGTGTAAGTGCAGATCTAGGGTATACTCGGGAATAGTAGCTAAGAAAGGGCTACTAGAACCGGTGGCACACGGTAAGGTTACGGTAAGGCTTCGGCTTTTGGTAAATATCTTGATTAGGTATATGTGATTTGATTAAAGGTTGGTTGGTTGTAGTTCAAGGCTAAGGATAGTATAGCACGTCGCAGTAACCAGGTGTGTACAAACACTACACACACATGATATCGGCAATGCCGGAAAGCCGAAAGTGGCTAAATGGGCCCGGTGGGCCCAGTAACTAAGTTTGATGAAATTGATTGGTTTGGTTATATGAATTGAGTTGGTCATGCATGTTACATAATCTGGAATTGTTTTGGGCCTAATAGGCCATATGAACGAGATCTAGGCCTAATGGGCCATAAGGATGTGATTTGGGCATAATGGGCTATATGAACGTGAAATGGGCTTGATGGGCTTTATGGGGACGTAGACAAGTATGCTAGGGTTTAGTGGACTTTAGGCCTAGTTTTGAACAACTCTTAAACCGCATAAGACTTAATCTAATAATTAAACATGTTCGTGGACAAGTCTCTGGGTTAGAGTGTGGCAACGGACATATGCATGTCTAGGATTGGATCTAAGGAGAGCTTGGTACTTAAGCAGTCCAAGTGGCCCACCTCCTCTTCTCTAGAACCCTACCTGGTGCATAGTGTATGTTCACTTTAGCGTAAGGATTTGTTAATGGGCCAAAGTTCATAACTAAAACCCGAGAGAGACCAAATAGCCCTGATTTGAGAATTTCCAAAATATTCCTAGATTTACAAAAATTCAAAAATACCCTTGTTTTGCAAACTTACCTAAATACCATTGTAGAGTAGATTTCCGGAAATACCCTTGGCTAGTGAAATGACTAAAATACCCCTAAGTGTCGAATGTGTGAAAATGTGTATGTTGCATTCATGAAATATATGTTGCACTTGGGTGGGTTTTGATGATACGGAGGAAGTTTTGAGGATCGCATAATCGCTTGACGACCGTGGATCCACCATTGGCTGTAAGCCCATTATAGCAGCTTTGCTCCAACGTTTGAGTAGTGCCATTGTTGGTGCTACCTTAGGAGTGTAGGGATGGGTGGGTTGATATTTATATCCCCACAGGAGTGTAGGGTTGGAAGGGAAATAGAATGCAGGGTTGGATTTGGGATGGGTGCATTGTATTCATGTGATACTAATGTGATATGAGGTTATTGTGGGCTAAGGCCCAAGACCACCATTTTTTATAGGGCTTAGGCCCAATGTGATAATTGTATGTTGATTGGATTACCAAGGGTCGTACACACTGAGTTTCGAAATTCACTCCCTTTTTTATTAAATGTTTCAGGTGATCCTCAGTAAACGGCTCGACGTAGGAGAGGACTCAGAGATGGCCACACTACAAGATACTTAGAAGTTATATTTATTTGTCTCAAAAGACATGATTTTAATTACTTTATTTTCATTGGATGTAATAAGGCTTGTACTCCGATTTGACTTTGGATTTTGAGTTTTGTTGTTTCAACTGTTTACTTAATTATTAAACTTGAGTAAATTTCTTATGTTTAAGCATGGTTTTAGGAATACTTAAAATAATTATCATTACTTAACAAGATTCAAGGATTTTGGGCTTTTAGGCCTTAAATTTTAACTTAGCAAAATTGTTTTGAATTTATGCCTTTGATGTGACATTCCCAAATTCGGCCATAACGTCTGGGCCGGGTCAGGGGGTGTTACAGTAGGGATGGCATGGGTGATTTATTCCCCACAGGTAGTGCAGGGTTGGACAGAGGCAAGTGCAGGGTTGGATGGGTTTGCATGCATCATGCATCATTCGTACTGAGACTGTTTCTATGATGGGCTGGGCCCAATTAATTCTGTTATGGGCTGTGACACAAATGACATTGTTTTGGGCTTTGGCTCACATATACTCTGAACTGAACTGTACTGTTACTATTAAAGGGCTCAGGCCCAGACTGATTTTGTTTCTGTATACTGACTATTTCTTTAATAAGGGGATTCCACACTTAGTTTTCGTAACTCATCCCATTTTTAACCTTTCAGGTAATCCCCATCGTTAGACGATTTGGAGCTGCGACGGACTCGGAGAGGGTCACACAACTACACATATTTTATTCTATTTTGCTCATTTAATTAAGTACTTAAGTACTTTATTTATCTACTTCTTTTTCTTCTTTTGTGCATTGATGTGTCCCTGTTCGTTTAGTATATTATTTCCTTTTGCTATTTTGGTTGATTAGTTTAGTAGGTTGTTAGTTTAGATTAATAAGATGTTAGTTCTTGCATGTTTAGATATTAGTCCATATAGGAACAGATTCTACATCTCAGCCATTTTAATTTTATCACACTAGAACCCTTCAAGTCATGTTCCTACTTTATTCACATGTTTACTCATAGGGTTCTCAATGCGTTTGATTGGTGATATTTTTGCTCTTATTTAACTGAATTTTGGAATGTTCTATTTTTCAGGTACACTATGACAAACATACGAGGCAAAACTAAGACTGTTGTCCTCGCTTCAAAAAAATGGAAGGGTCCTGGCTCGACCTTGTAACACCTCAAACCCGGCCCACGAGCCTCAACCGGATCTGGTATGTCACAGAGTAAAAACGTTTTGAAAAATTTGGATTAACAGTGGAAATCTGAAAATAATGTGGTAGTTATAAAACGGTGTTTGTTAACACTCAGGTAGGATTGATTTTATAAACAGGGTTGAGTTGAAAACTTTGAAAACATTCGGTCATCTAATTTTTAAAAACATCAGAGTTATTGCTAACTTGGTAAGTTTGCTACCCGGTGGTAACGTCTTTAAAAACGCGTACGAGTACTTATTTTGAAAACATCACTTTTTAACCGAGTTGTTTAACAGTTTATAAGATCGTTGGTAACATAATAGAAACAAAGTAAAGGCAAGTACTTAAACATCCAAAATAATAATAAGCGGCCATATTACAAACCAAACCAAAATTTAGTAAATAGTAAACTTTAACGGTACGAAATAAAACTTCAAATCCGAGGAACAAGCATGGCCGCCTCGAGTCCTCTCCGGCTCCATCTCCGCGATCTACTCACCTGAGAAATGAAATGGGAAGAGGTGAGTCACTCAGACTCAGTGTGTAACCCTTCCCCCGGTTTAATGTAACATTATACACAAATCATGACTAAGTTTAACATGCACCCAACCTAGCCACCCGAACACCTTTCTCTACCCCGTGTGGTACCAAACCACTGGTGGTGCCAAACCACTGGTGACCCGAAGTCACAAATAATAAGTTGTAGGGCCAACCCACGTTTGATACCAAATCACTGGCGACGATCCCATAAAATCAACTGTGGGGCCAACCCACTGTGGTACTAAGCCACTGGGACAAGTCGCTATGAGGTGCCAAACCTCTGGTGACCCAAAGTCACCAACTGTGGTCCCAAACCACTGGTGTCCAAAGACACAGATATCACTTCCCCCTCCACTCAGATCACCCACCATAGCATAATATGCATATAAAAGAAATCATGCCAGTCATGCTAAAAATAATAACATACACTGAGTTGGTCATAAACCATATTTTTGCGTATCACATATACCAAATATGTCATGCATCCATATGCATTATATCGTAAGCTCGTATTGACAAGGGCTTACCTGAATCCTTGCTCATACCTTTACGGTATTACAACCAAATCTACACAAATTCGGTTTAGCATACACAATATATCAACACTTTTATTAGTTATGAAGTGTGTATGTACACACCTGTTACTAACGTGAATCCTAGATCCCGAAGGTCCGATCTACTGAGTTAGATCCCTTGACCCTATATTCGGCCAACATCAAGGTTAGTGCTATAGACCATTCGGCCAAACTAAAGGGTTATTAACAAGACCATTCGGCCACACCCTTACACCCCGAAGGATTGAGATAACGTATGACATTTAAACCTTACCTTTTGCCTTAAGAAAACCAAACACCATGCGAAGTATGCGAGCCTACTCCTCCCCTTACAATCGGCCAGCAACCAAAACAAGTCTCAATGGCCTTCGGCTTTTCCAAACAACTCAAAGAATAATTAAACCAACTTGGATCCTTACCACTTGACTTACCAACCGATTGCTAAAGAAAGGAGAGCTTAGATCGACCACCACAAATCTCAGAGTACCCAGAAAAGATCGATGTAAAAAGGTGACTAGAGACCTTGCTAACTATTGCCGAAATCGGCTTTACCTTTACAAAAATGACAGAGAGGAGAGGGGTAACCTACCTTTTCTCAAAACTGATTGGAGAAGGGCCAACAAATAGATCTATTCTTTGTTGATATTTGGCTAGGATTACAATAGAAAAGAAAGGGAATTTTGAAGAATTTTAAGTAATGTGGCTAGAGAGGATTTGGCCAAGAAACAACTTTGAAATGAAAAGAAGAACCAACCAAAGAATTTCGGCACCGTTTTGCAAGACTCAAAACCGATTGTTGAGGCCCCTAAGGCGTGCAAAAATTCGGCCAAGAACAAAATTGGGAAGAAAAGAATTTGGCCATGCTCAAAAGTGATAATTCATTTCCAAATAAAATAAAAATAAAACATTGTTTATTCATTTTCCCTTCATCAACATTAATAAAATAAAAATAAGATAATTCCCATACACAAAACAATATTATTAAACCATTTCCCCATCACTTAATCCCTTCCTCCAACAAATAAAATAATTAAACATAAAACCCCATACTTCCAACAACATTGAAAACAAAAAAAAAAAAAAAAAAAAAAGAATAATTTGTCTTCATCAAAATGAGGGCCACGCAGGCCACTAGTGCACGCCGGTCAAAAGAAAGGGAGGGAAAAGAAATAAAACCCTCCACTACTGCACATGGGTTTCAAACCCGTGACCTCATTGCCGCAGCCCCCCCATGTAGCGCCCTTAGCCACTCGGCCAAGGCATCTTTCATGACATAATCCCGTCACGCTTTCTTTTAAGCACTCAATCCTTGGCTCCTTCATGCATTAATGCCAAGGCAAAAATAAAACATCCCACTACTCTCTACGCTACTCGAACCTAGGACCAACTGGACTGCATACAAGTAACGCCCCAGGCCACTTTGCCAAGGCGTTTATTTGTGATATAAACCTCCTTCAATTTCCTTTAAGGCTTCTTTCCCTAGCTCCCTTGTCTCAACGCCAAAAATAAAACACACCTTGCGCTCCCAAGGTGACTCGAACCTGAGTCCTTGCACCAAAGCTCTTAAGTGGCACATGGAAGCCACTTTACCAAGGCATTTCTTATGCCATAGACTTGCCAAAAATATTTTTAAGGTCTCTTCACCTAGCCCTCCTTTTTAGCGCCAAAATAAAACTCTCCAAAGCGATTCCTGTAGCTCGAACCCTTTCCTCCTGAAGCATCCTTGCACCCTAGCGCCTCAAGCCACTCTGCCACTCAATTTATTATGTCAAACCCTTCCAAAAATTTTCTCTTAAGCCTTATCTCACCTAGCTCCCTCTCCTTAGGCACTAAAAGAAATTTTTAGCCCTAAGTCAGAATTTACCCGGGTTTATGACTAGACCCTAGAATACAACAACATACGCATTTCTTCAGGCAAACACATGAAAAAAATAAATTGCAAACAACCCCCTAACTCAGGATGTTACAGACCTCCTCCTCGAGCGTATCCGTCGAGGCTCGCTACCTCTACCTCCGATTTGCAGTGGGCCCCCAAGAAGATTTATATCAGCTCCATTGAGTACGACCACTCAGCCCAGGACGTTGCATTGATTGGGCCGCGTTGGAGCAGATCCAATTAGCTGATGATGTGTGCGCCATTATTGCCACAGCTCTATGGGATAGGTTCTTCACCATCATCGAGCCCACTTACACAGAGTTTACCTTGGAGTTTTGTGCTACATTTTCGGTACAGCAGGTCATGATAGTTCATGATGAGCCAGGCACCAGCACTTTTTTCCTAGGTGGTTTGGTGCGACATATGAGCGTCCCAGAGTTCGGTGCTGCTATGGGACTCTACACAGAGGAGTTCATGAGCGCCGAGAACTTCCTTTGGCTTCATAGGCACATCCACCACTCGCCATCACGTTGTTGGACTAAGCTTACAGGGAGTCAGACACCGTATGATCTGAGTCACTTAAAGGTGACTTCTCTCTCTCCGGCCTTACGATACATTCACGCCCTTTTAGCTCGCACTTTGATAGGTCAAAGAGAGAGCACCGGAGTCATCAGCACTCATGACGCCTATTATCTATGGAGCATGGCGCATGGACATATATTTTATTTGGTGTATTTCATCGCTTTATCCTTTCGCCATCAGACTGACCACCACAGGAAGGGCCCCATCTGCTTAGGCCCTTACGTGACTCGTCTCACTCGACACTTCTGTAATAGCCCAATTATGACCCTAATCAGAACGGTGGTTTCGGGACCACGAATTCGAGTTAGAAAAACATTTTAATATTATGTCTGATATCTGTGTTATATGTTTGAGCATGGTGTTTAATGTTGGAAAAAGGACTAAATAGTATAAGTGGTAAAAGTAGCCAATTATTAAATTAAGTGGTTATATTGCTTTGACTTCTTTATTAAGAGAACTTAGGTTGCAAATTTACCATTTTATATGGTAGTGGACGGCATGTGACTTTATTTTTATGTTAAAATATATTATAAATATATTATTATATGAAAAATGGCATGATATAATATGTATTAATATTATTAAATAAAAGAAACATGTTTATTCATCCTTTTTCATTACCATCTTCATCGAAACTTAAAGAAAGGAAAGGAAACTTAAGCTTCCAACTATTCGGCCATTGCATGCCATATTAGAGTTAGTAATTGAGCTCGATTTTTGATAATTTTTACATTTTTGAGTTCGTTGCTTCGAATACTATCCAACCCATGTTGAAATTTTTGAGTTTGAAGCATGTTGATGATTCGGCCATTGATGAGTGTTTAAGTTTTGTTAGGTTTGATGGTAGAATATTAAGTATATGTTTGAAATCAACATGTTTTGAATTAGAAATTTTGATGAAATTGAGTGTTATGGATTAAATTGTAAAAATAAATAGTTGAGGGACTAAAATGTAAAATAAATGGCTTGTATGGACTTGTATAGGGATGAAGAACATTCGTCTCTTAAGGAGTGAATTCAAATTTGGTGTATTTTGTGTTTTATGCAATAAGGACTAAATTGTAAAAGTTGTAAATGTTAGGGGTAAAATGGTAATTAGCATAATTATGTTTTTTGGATTAAATTGAATGAAATTATATTTGAATAAGCTTAATTTGGAATTATTTAGATCAAGAACAAAAGGAAACGGGATTGGATCGGGGCAAAGCCAAATTAAACGAATAGCCAAGAAGCTTAATCCGTTGATTTCCAAGGTAAGTTTTAAGCGATAGAGTTAAATTGAATTTTTACTATAATACATGTTTAAGCTAAATGGTGATAAGTTCATTTATATTACATTGCCGAATGTATAAATGAAATTGGTAAAAGATAGCCGATTATGATGTTAATTGGATGTTGGAACTATTTGCATGAAATATGTATTTTTATGATAATGATACCTTAAGTATGAAAAATGCTAAAGTGAGATACAAATATACTCAAAGGAATCGTTGGTTGCTTGAGATGTTCTAGGCCGAATGTATTATAGGACTTGGGTTATCAAAACATTAAGTTATACATATGTATGTGATTATGTGTGAAGTATGAATTTGATTTTATGTATGAAAGTGTTTATTCAGATGAATGACAGGTTAGGAAAGGCACTAAGTGTGCGAAATCGGTTACAAGGCACTATGTGTGCGATACGTTACAGGGATTTGGCACTAAGTGTGTGGAATATTAAAGTAACGGCACTGTGTGTGCGATACGTTACTAAATTCTTGTAACAAATGTACAAGTGTGTTATTATATGATGGGCTCGTAATATTTATGTTGATATAGGTAATAGTCAAGTGTGCAGTTATGCTATGTAACAGTAGTTATGGTTGGAGAGGTAAGTAATTAAAGGTATGTATTGCTTATGACCGTTTTTAGTGGATGGTGGTTGAATTGTAGGTAGTGAATTGGTAAGTAAAAGTGATATATGTTATTCATCTTATTAATGTGAAAGTGGTATAAGGGTATATACATATTTATACATGTTTATAATATCCTTATGAAATCTTTCTTTGAAGGTTTGGTTATTCGACAAAGATATTGTAAATGTTATAATTTATTTGATCTTGATAAAACTTATATGTGAGTTAAATGCTTAAAACTTACTAAGCTATATTAGCTTACTTGGTGTGTTTATTTCATTGTTTTATAGATTCTTGAAGTCGAGGCTTGAGCTCGGGGATCTACATCAAAGTCAATTGCACTATCACTAAACCTTGTTATCTTATAAGTAGTAGCTCTTTTGAAATCTATGGCATGTATAGACTATGTCTCTTTCAGCCTATTTTTGAATGGTGTGTATACGTATAAAGCCAGGTGAAAATGGCTATACTTTTGTATTCAAGTATGGTTTAGTCATGTTTGAATTTGGTGTCATTACTATGTATGTTCGAATGTAAATATAAGCTTCTCTTGAAAGTTTATTCAATACTATGCTATGCGTGATAATTGAGTTCATCAACTTGATTTTTGTATATGGTTTGTATTACATTTTGGTCGATAGTTATTCATATGCTATATGTATGCGTATGATTTGTAGTGTTGGTCATGGCATTAATAATGTGGATATATAGTTTTGCTATATGTTTTATTTTAAAGATTTATTTTATGATATACGTGTATGCTAGTCTCAGACTTTAGTAATGGATTAAAAATGGTGTATGATAAACCGTAACTATAACATATTTTAAACCCACATTTAGTATGCTTTTGGATGATTTATCCCTCGATTTATGTAAAAAGGTGCTTTTAATCCTTTCTTTTCATGTCTTATACTCAGGAAAGCACCCGAGGATGAAAAGAACATAAAACGCGCCCAAAACGGAGTAAATGGGCCTTAGCACAAAATCGACACGGCATGGTCCAAAACCCACACGGCCGTGCCTCGCCGATCACCTAGAGCACGGCCTCAACCCCGAATTACATGGTCGTGCCTCAAGTTAAAAATCCAAACACGGCTTGAAATCGATCCACACGGGAGTGTGCCATGGCCGTGCCCCTGTCGCTGGAATGAGCAATTTCAGTCGGAAAAGGATACTTAGGGAGAAAGAATCGCATTCCAAGGAGCCTATATATATCCCCTAAGTACCACCATTGAGGAGGTGTCGAGTTAGGCCAAAGAGCCAAGCCGGAAAGGTCAGGATTGTGGGAATCGCTCGAAGTTAGCCAGTTGATCCATCCCAAGAAGCCGAAATTATACTCAAGACGGCGGAGTTCTCCTTCAATTCCTTCAGGGAGTTTTAAGGATTTCTTATGTTTTGTTTTATCTTTTCTCTTGATAAGTTTTCTTTATTAATTATGAACTAAACCCCTTAGATACCCGAAGGGGATGAAACCTAGATGAATCTTATTATTTGATTTTTGAATTATATGATAAATACTTAGTTTGTTCTTAATTATGCATGCTTAATCGAAATCTGATGTGCTTAGGTGGAGGAGGAATAGACTCTGCTTAAGAGTAGATCTAGCGTAATTAAGAGGAGTTGATTGAATGCCTAGAGATAGGGTTACGAGATTTTTCCGGATTAGGGTAAAACCTAATATGGGAATCCATAGATCGATTTACTGCAATTCTAGGGGGTTATTATAAGAGAGCGAGAGTTCCACTAATTAACCTAGGGTTAGACGTTATTCACCTCGAGAGAGGGTTTAATATATGTTAGGGAGTCCTACGGATCAAGCTAAGTTAATAAATCATATGATTCAGGGTTAGGTAACAAGTGAAGTCTAGGTGGATTCTTCCTGGGATATCGTCGTGATCAATTGAATTTTTCTTCAAGTTATTTCCCAATTCGTTCTTTTTGTCTTTGTCCTTATCTTAGTCGTCGTTAATTTAGATTAAAACAAACTTCACTTTATTTTTAAGGCTAAATAATAAAAAGAAAGTTAGTATTAGTACTTTTAGTTCCTTTGGGTTCGACAATCTGGTCTTGCCTAAGCTATACTACTGTTCGATAGGTACACTTGCCTTTAATCGTTGTCAAAGTTAGTTTCCAGGTTCGATCATTCTTTTATAAATTTTAAAGCTCTAATTTCAAATGATCGGGTTTTGGCGCGCTTTCTTGAAATGAACTAGAATATTAAGAAAACTCTATTTTTATTACTTTAGCCATTACTTTTGGCAATTATTTTTTTAGGTTAAATTTTAATTTTTGCTAATTTTTCTTTCTTTCTTCTCTTTTCAGGTACCTCTAGTTTATTACTAGAAGGAACCCGAGAGAACCTTTAGTATACGATAGTGATATTGAAGCAACCGCTCGTAAGAATCGCCGAGAAATCAGGCGAGCCCTAAACTATACAGAAAGAGAGGAAGAAGACAGATCCAATCCTACTGAAGGGATAGATGAGAACATTCCACAACCCCATGATGTGGGGGAACGCAACACTCCACGTACTGTATTTGATTATGCTAAACCACATTTAACAGGAGCAGAATCAAGTATTGTTAGGCCCGCTATAGCTACTATTAATTTTGAATTAAAGCCTAACACAATACAAATGATTCAACAATTTGTTCAATTTGATGGTTTGCAGGACGAAGATCCAAACGCTCATATAGCTAACTTTTTAGAGTTCTGTGATACCTTCAAAATAAATGGCGTTTCTGATGATGCCATACGTCTTCGGTTATTTCCCTTTTCATTAAGAAATAAAGCCAAACAGTGGTTAAACTCGTTACCACGAGGGTCAATCACTACATGGGAACAAATGACCAAAAAAATTTTATTAAAATATTTCCCATCAGCCAAGACAGCCAAATTAAGGAATGATATCTCTTCTTTTGTGCAGATGTATTTAGAGACATTATACGACGCATGGGAGAGATACAAGGATCTCTTGAGAAGGTGTCCACACCATGGTTTACCCTTGTGGCTACAAGTCCAAACATTCTATAGCGATGTGAACCCCTCAACGAGGCAACTAATCGACTCAACCGCCGGTGGAACCCTGAACAACAAAACTCCTGAAGCAGTATACGAGTTCATTGAAGAGATGTCACTAAATAATTATCAGTGGCAAGTTACAAGAACAAAGCCGACAAAATCAACCGGAGCTTTCAACATAGACACAGTGACCATGCTATCAACACAAATGGAGATGATGAATAAAAAGCTTGATAGTTTGTATTCTTCGCAGGTACACCCAATAATACAGTGCAACGAAAGGGGAACTGTGGCGAATCCTGAGTACCCACCCTACCAACTGGACATAGAGAGCGAACAGATGAACTATATAGGTAACAATTTTGGATCCAATAATAATCCTTATAGTAATACTTACAATCCAGGTTGGAGGAACCACCCAAATTTTTCATGGGGAGGTCAAGGAAATCAAGGAAATCAAAGGCAACAACCTCCTCAAAACTTCCAAAATCAACCCTATCCACAAGAGAAGAAACCAACCCTCGAGGAGATACTGACCAAGTTCTCGATAGACACAGAAAAATGTATCCAAGAAACTAAGAGAACAATTAAAATCAACGAGATCTGAATTGGGGAAATTACTAAATCAGTCAAAGAAGTCACTAATGCCGTCGAACAACTCGCAAAGCTGATGTCAGAATGACCATAAGGATGTCTACCAAATAACACAGAGATTAATCCAAAGGGTCATGTTGTAACCATTTTTTGAAAAAACGGGAATCGACTTAAGTTTTGAAAACGAAGAATAGGAGTCGCCACCGATCTTTATTAGGTGTGATCAGATCACCTTTGTTTTAATAAAACATTTCGATTTACTAAAACAATGTGTTTTTTGGCCTACGAAAATTTGAAAACGGGTTCGGAAGTCGATTACGTACGAGGAATGGTTAGCACCCTCGTCACGCCCAAAATTGGTACCAAATTGGTTAATTAACGTTCTTTGTGTTGAAAATTTGGAAAGGTTATGAATTTTCTAAAGAAAAGTAATCGATGTTGAATTTGAATTTCAAGATTAACTCGTTTCGAAGTAAATAAAAAAAATATCACATCCAGTATGTTAAAACATGACACATTTATACCCCGACACTGAGATCATCCTTGATCTTCAAGACATACAATTAAATAAGGGAGTTTGATTGTCGGGTTGGACAGAAAATTGACACCCAGTATGTTAGGGCATCATTTCCTGACTTTCCAAACGCACAAACATTGCCTTATTTCGAAAGAACAAAACCTTATTTTAAGCTTAAAATGCATTCAAATAAAATAAAACATTTGCTAAACTAGAGTATGTTAGAATGTGAGGTGTAACGGTGATAGAATGCATAAACATCAATCATGAAATATATAAATCAAGGATCGTATTAACAACATACTATTAAATGCGAGTTTACTTAAAGAAAGTTAATTTATTTTAAATCTTTGAACTTCAAGATTAGCTCGTTTCGAAAGAATAAAAGTATCACATCCAGAATGTTAGGACATAACACCTTTATACTACAATACCAAGATCATCTTTGATCTTCAAAATACTTAATTAAAAAAAGGACATTTGGCTATCCGGTTGAACAGAAAATTACACCCAGTACGTTAGGGCATAATCTTCCATACTCCCAAACATACAAACGTTACCTTATCTTAAAAATTTTATGTACGTGAAATCTTAAAATGAACTTAATGCAGACAATACAGCGAGTATAAATGATATGGTAATTCACAATTGATGAAAGCCATAAAACAAACAAAGACATGTTTAAAAATTTAAAATGACCTCAATACCAATTACATATATGTAGTAATGTATACGGGTATTTGAAATAAATAAAGTTTAAACCAAGGTTTTTAAAATGATAATCATGTGTTTATATATACATATTTAGAATAGAATACGTATGTACATATATTTAGGAGAGAATACACATATATATAAGATTAAACACTCGTTCGTAAAAATAGTTCAATATGAATTATATATAATATATAAAAATTAAGTGAAAACCACACGAAGAAACAATATCTAGAACGAAAAATATATAATATTAATTTTTAAAAAGGATAATAAAAAAAAAGAGTAATCAAATAATCTGATAAAATAATTAAAGGACAATATTGAAATCGTAACAAAATTGGGGAGATGAGAGTAATAAATTAAAAAGAACACGAAAAGGGCTAAAGAGTGATGCGAGCAAATGATTGGGGACTAAACTAGCAAATAGCCCCTAGTCACACGATCGTTGCACTTAAACGAACTAAATTGTGAAGGAAACAAGGAGTGAGGGACTAATTTCATAAATATTCAATTAAAGGTGGAAAGGCACGGATCTGGGTCACAAATCGGGTCGACGCGCGGATCCCTCGTCTTCCCTAAACGGTGCCGTTTTGTTTATTATAAAACCTAAAAAATATTTTTTTCCATTCATTTTCCCTGTTTCAGATAAATGAAAACCCCCTTTTCTCCAGACCAAACCCTAGCCTCCCCTTTTCTTCTCATGGTTCTCCGCCGCAAATGAAAGAAAACCCCTCCATTAAGCACTGAATCGTCAATGCAACTTGGCGAGAAATAATCAGCGACAGTCCAATTCCGTCGACCACCCCGTCATCCGGCTCCGATTGCGACGGAGGGAACGAGCAGGATCTTTCGAAGGTAAAACTCTTCGTATTACTGCTCTTTTCTTTCCTTTTTGGTTCTTTGATTTAGTATTTTTTGAGATAAAAAAATAAATAGAAGTAAAATACAGTAAATAACAAAAAATGAAAATGAAGTCAACCTTTTTCTCTTTTGATTGCTGATATTAGAAAAAGGAGTAAGATTACAAGAGCTCCTTTTTTGGTTCTTTTCTTGATTCTTTTTTTATTTATGAATGCGTAAAAAGAGAGAGGGAGCTGTTTTGAATGTTTTTTTTTTGTTTTCTGCTAATCCCCTTGAGCCAAAAAAAGCCCCCGTTTCATTGATTTTCCAAATCCTTATTGTCGAAAAAAATCCAACCTTTTTAGTATACTACTATTTATTCCATGCTTCTTTGCTGTTTGTTGCCTCTGTTTCTCTGTCTGTCACAGGGTATGCGCTCATGGGGCCTGCGACCGTTGGGACGCGTGGGCATTGGGAACAGAGACCAATGGCCGAGGTGGCGCACGTGGGTTACGGCACTAGGGTTTGCTTGGCTGATGGTGTTTAGTTTATGGGCTAGATCTTTGGGTTAGGGTTTTTAGAATTTGGGCTTGTAAAGTGGGCCATTCGGGTTGTTGGGCTCAGGGTCTTTTTTGTAAATGGACATTGGACTGTTTTTTTATTGGGCCCCTTTTATATTATTGTTTTTGTTTTATTACTCGGACTTTATTATTTGATAGGCCTCAGTTGTTTCTAACAGGCCCAGGCCAAAATTGGTTATCACAGAGCAAATTCAAGCTGTAACAGCTCAGGAAAATGCAGAGGTAGACGAACCCATCCCACAACAAGAAAACAAGGTAGACAAAGGTAAAGTATAGGTAACGCAAGAAAAGCTGAAACCGGTAATCAAGGAATATAAACCTTGCATACCTTATCTCGAAGCATTAAAAAGAGACGATTCAGAAGAATAATTCGGTAAGTTTCTTAAACTTTTAAAGAAATTACATATTAACTTACCCCTTCTTGAAGCTCTCTTTCAGATGCCAGACTCGAGGAAATTTTTAAGACAGCTCTTGACAAACAAACACAAATTAGATGAAGAGCCACACGTGGAACTCAACGCAAAGTGCTCAGCAATTCTACAAAATAGACTACTACAGAAATTAAAAGATCCAGGGAGTTTTACAATTCCATGTTTAATTGGTAGTCTAACTATTGATAATACATTAGTTGATTTAGGGGCAAGCATAAATGTCATGCCTTATACATTGTTTAAACGACTAGGTCTAGGAAAACCCAAACAAACTAGGATGAGTATTCAATTAGCTGATAAAACTATTAGAATTCCTAGGGCTATTATCGAAGATGTTCTTGTCAAAATCGATAAATTCATTTTCCCAGAGGACTTTGTTGTCTTAGACATGGTTGAGGACAATTCGATCCCTTTAATTTTAGGAAGACCTTTTCTAGCAACTGCCAAGACTAAAATTGATGTTGCCACAGAAGAACTCATACTTTGTGTAGGTAACGAGGCAGTCACTCTTCAAGCCCTCAACTCAGCTAGAACATCGAATGACCAAGGTGAGAAAGAAAAATCTATTGATAACCATTCAATTAACCTCTCTTTTTAGGAACCACCAAAAAAGGACACGATTGAATCTAATCCTCAGTTCCGTGCCAACAAAGAAATAACTCACGAGGAACAAAGGATTCAAACTGATGACTTAGACAAATGGAAAACACACTTCAAGGAAGAACTAGAGCCACACAAAGTAAGCTAAAGGAGCACCCAGAGGAACTCGTAGGAACATCAAACCACTTCAAAATAGGAAACCAGGTACAGCTAGATAAATCAGATCATCACACCACCACACTAGACCCACAAACATCCCCTCCTGATCCTATTACGAATAAAGAAATATCATTCAAGATAATTAACGTATTCCCACACGGGACAATCGAAGTAAGCACCCCCAACATTCGACACTTCTAAGGTAAACGCTTCACAACCTAAACTTTATCAAGAAGATAAAACTATAAGCATGAAGGAAGATATTCAAACCTTCAAACCTCCCTAAAATTTCTACACGAGGAAAGTCTAGCTTAAGACTATAAACGAGCGCTTCTCGGGAGGCAACCCGAGCACTAACCTTACTTATTTTGCATTTATTTTTATTTTATTTTTTTCTTTTTATTATTCTGTTAAACCAACCAGAGTTGCAGATTTCCAGGCCACACGATCCTACACACGACCGTGCCCGTGGCCGTGTGGACTACCAGAATTTTCGTACTGGCATAACAGAGGCCATGCAAACCAGTTAAACCACTTCCCAATGTCACGGATCCAACCACTCTCCCCCATGGCCACCGACAGAATGGCACGGCCATGCCTCTCGGCCGTGTGAAGCTACTGACTTACATAGCACGACCAAAACAAGCCCGTGCCGCCCAACCATGCCTACATACTGACTTCCAAAGTACAGGCGTGGATGGATGAAGCACGGGCATGGGGTAACAACATACTCCAACACACGGCCATGTGAAGCGGCCGTGTAAGCCGACACGCCCTTGGACCACGGCCGTGGAGAAATGGTAGATTTGAACTTCTATTTAAACCCCACAACCCTTCCCTTTCCCTCCATCTAATTTTACCTTGCTTCTCTCTTTCCCCTTCTTCCTCTCAGACTTTTCACTACTAAAACTCTAGATCCCTGAGCCATCAAACAGCATGTCAAAGAAGCGTAAGAAGCCAAACTCCTTAAGGGAGGATGATGTACATGAGTTCATGCCGGCAGTTTCATCTAACCAACAGGCCAAGGGTCTTTGAGACCATTTAGTTTCTATTTTTTATTTTTCTTTCCTTTCATTCTCCTTTTCTTTAACAATCTTATGCTTAATTTAGTTTAACTTAATTTAGTTTCTTAGTGTTAAGTTCACCAGGCTGCTTGGGAATCACGCCAACCATCACGATAACCACGCCACTTTCGCCACCACCAGCACCTCCCTAGCCTTAGAGGTCACACCCACCTCGCGAACCATCCAACAATAAGGACTCTTCGATCCATTTATCTTTTATTTCCATTTTGTTTACATTTTTATTTCCACTTTCTTTATCTTTCTTATCTTTAATTATTTATTTAGTTTATTTTAAGCAGGTCTTAATAACTTTTGGCTACTTCTCAGAGCGCTACCCAATTTCTTCATCTAGTGCAGGTCCGTCATCCAGACCGACCATCACTACCACCAAAAACACTCATCTGGGAAAACATCCAAAATTTAGGGAGTAATTTGTTCCCCTTCTCTTTTGATTTATCCCTTAAAGGTCACATATATCTTTGTACATTGAGGACAATATGCATCTTAAGTGTGGGGGGGTGAATAATTATTTTGAGAAAATGCCGAACTTTCTGCATTTCTCAAACCCTGAGGATAAAAATGCCTAACATTTTGAATGATTCTCAAATCCCTGAATTTAGTCTTGTTTTTGAGCAAATTTGTCATATTACTAATTAAGATGAAATTTCTGATGATTTATGATTTTTTTTGACGTGTTTTTGAATAAGTCATAGTTAATTGTGCGTTGATGATTGAATTTAAAGAATACTAGAGAATCAAGCATGATAAGTCTATTTTTCAAAAAATAAAAATCCTCTAGGTTGTTAACCTGAATTTGAATATTATCTTGAAGTTTGAAATTTACAAGGATGTTGTCAAAACACCCATAATTTTGTGAGATTTTGAACCTTATAGAGCATAATTCTTTTTCGTGCTCACTTTTTTTATGAGTGTGTCAACCATGAACTGTTATTCTAGAACTTGCCTTGATTATACATGTTATGACCACAGTTATGATTTGATACACAGAGATGATAAAGGTACCTAGGTTTTAACCCACTTACACCACTAAAAAGCCTACCCCCACAATTAACCCCTAATGAACCCCGTTGAGACTAACAACCCTTTCCATTGACTCACCCAGTAATAAACGAAAACCCTTTGTATTTGTTATCACCCTTCCTTTTGACTACCCTTTAATCGAGATATGATTTGATTAAGTTTTATTATTAAAAGTTGAAATTGTCTTTACTTAGTTTGTTCTTACAAAAAAAAAATCAAAGTTTAGCCAGTATTAGGATTATAAAGAGTGAGCTTATACAAGTTAAAAGTCTAAATTTCAAAAGAAAAAGCTCGTATTAGTAGGTTTATTACTATTTTTAGTTGATGTAATTATTATCTCAGAAATTTTTAGGTAGGTGCTTGACAATTCAATCTCGATTCTAACCTTCTAATTTCAGCCTTTATCCACACCTTTAACCCTAGCCCCGTTACAACCCCAACAAAGACCTTTTGATCTGTTTATCATATCATTTTACAGTGGTGGAGATCTGATTTTCAGGCAAGCCTATGGGATTAACTTTTCAGGTTTGACTTATGATTGCTTAATTTTGACCCTTATACACTTTTTGAGTGATTTGAGTGAATCTTTTGTGAGGATGTCAATCCTTGTAGGTTTCAAATTAAAGGTAATTATTTAGATGAAGGGGAACACCTATGTTTTCATGCTACACATGTATGACTTATCTTGTTTGAATCTTTAGGACTATTTGAATTGAATTATCCATGTATAAATTATCTATGAATTAGGATAAGGCATTGTTGACAGGAATTATGAATCATGGAAAGGTCGTTTTAATTGTAAGTTGAGAATTTTGCTTGAGGACAAGCAAAAGTTTAAGTGTGGGGGTATTTGATAAACCGTAATTATAACATATTTTAATCCCACATTTAGTATGCTTTTGGATGATTTATCCCTCGATTTATGTAAAAAGGTGCTTTTAATCCTTTCTTTTCATGTCTTATACCCTGGAAAGCACCCGAGGATGAAAAGAACATAAAACGGGCCCAAAACGGAGTATATGAGCCTTAGCACGAAACTGACACGGCCTGGCCCAAAGCCCACACAGCTGTGCCTCACCGATCACCTAGAGCACGGCCTCAACCCCGAATTACACGGCCATGCCTCAAGTTAGAAATCAGAACACGGCTTGAAATCGACCCGCACGGGCGTGTGCCATGGCCGTGCCCCTGTCGCTGGAATGAGCAATTTCAGTCAGAAAAGGATACTTAGGGAGAAAGAATCGCATTCCAAGGAGCCTATATATATCCCCTAGGTACCACCATTGATGAGGCATCGAGCTAGGCCAAAGAGCCAAGCCGAAAAGGTCAGGATTGTGGGAATCGCTCGAAGTTAGCCAGTTGATCCATCCCAAGAAGCCGGAATTATACTCAAGACGGCGGAATTCTCCTTCAATTCCTTCAGGGAGTTTTAGGGATTTCTTATGTTTTGTTTTATCTTTTCTCTTGAGATGTTTTCTTTATTCATTATGAACTAAACCCCTCAGATACCCAAAGGGGATGAAACCTAGATGAATCTTATTATTTGATTTTTGAATTATATGATAAATACTTAGCTTGTTCTTAATTATGCATGCTTAATCAAAATCTGATGTGCTTAGGTGGAGGAGGAATAGACCCTGCTTAAGAGTAGATCTAGCGTAATTAAGCGGAGTTGATCAAACGCCTAGAGATTGGGTTACGAGATTTTGCCAGATTAGGGTGAAACCTAATATGGGAATCCATAGATTGATTTACTGCTATTCTAGGGGTTATTATAAGAGAACGAGAGTTCCTCTAATTAACCTAGGGTTAGACGTTATTCGCCTCAAGAGAGGGTTTAATATACGTTAGGGAGTCCTACGGATCAAGCTAAGTTAATAAATCATATGATTCAGGGTTAGATAACAAGTGAAGTCTAGGTGGATTCTTCCTGAGGGTATCGTCGTGATCAATTGAGTTTTTCTTCAAGTTATTTCCCAATTCGTTCTTTTGTCTTTGTCCTTAGCTTAGTCGTCGTTGATTTAGATTAAAACAAACTTCACTTTATTTTTAAGGCTAAATAATAAAAAGAAAGTTAGTATTAGTACTTTTAGTTCCCTTGGGTTCGACAATCTGGTCTTGCCTAAGCTATACTACTGTTCGATAGGTACACTTGCCTTTAATCATTGTCAGAGTTAGTTTCCAGGTTCGATTATTCTTTTATAAATTTTAAAGCTCTGATTTTAGCGATCAATTTATATGGGTATATATATATATATATATATGTTTGATGAGCAATGCCGAACGTGATAAGAAATTTATGTGATGAACAAAATCAATTTGGACTTTATAAATGTGGTTTAAACAAATGGAAATGAGTATATTAGTTAATGAATTATTTGTGTTATATAAGTGAATGATTTGATATTAGATGAGATATATGTCCATTAATGATTTAAAGATGAATGTTTGGCGGATAATAGATATATATTCATTAAATGGTTGAAGGTCGTACGGCCATTACATTATACATGACTATATGAGTAGTGAATTGCTTATTGAATGCAATTAGATATCTAGTAGTGAATGAAAATTTGCATGATATGCATTGATGATGAATTGATATTAGATGGATTATACATTTTATTCATGATAGTATGAAGTGTTATGAAATTTACCAAATACTAATTCTGACAAAGTGCAATGACTTGTGTTTGGTTTAGTAATGCCCGTAACCCTAATTTAGTGACGGATATGATTTAGGGGTATTACAACTTCAGTCTCCTCGACACACCGGAGCAGTCCTCCACACTCACACTTGTCGGCTAGATGTCCCCTCAGGGCATCTCGAGCATGATACACATGAGTATGATCGAGTGGCGTCGTGGATTTGATACTCCTCAATACAGATTGTTTCATTCTGAGACTCAGAATGAACCCGAGGACTTCCTTGATGATGTTCCTCCCTATCACGAGGATCCACCACAGCCTCCACCATCGAGTCTCCAACCTGTTCATTCTGTTGCGAGCTTTCGAGGAGTATCTTCCGAGGAGTTTACTAGCTTCCGTCAGCACTGTGTTTAGAGGTTTGACAGTATTGACGCGACTTTGCAGCAGATTTGTCAGCATCTCCATATTGCTCCTCCAGCACCACCGGCTCACGACATTGATGAGTCTAATGATGAGGACCTTTGAGTCCATCTATTTTATTTTTATCTTTATTTTTATTTTTATTTTTTTATTTTTATTTTTATTTTTATTTTTAGTCAATTTACTTTTATGTTTCTTCTCATCTTTTCAAAGACTTCTCTTTTATATTTTGAACTCTATTTTTTTATGATTATTCCTAATTAAGTAATCCTTTAATATTCTTCCACAGTTGTGTTTATTTTCTTAATAGTTGCTCAGAATCATGCACTTAGCTATATCCACAATTTCGCTTTCACTATTCCACGAAATTCATCCAAAATTCAGGGCAATTTTGCTTCTCTCCCTCTCTTATGATATTCTCATTATATTGCTATTATCTATTTTTGTACATTGAGGACAATGTACACTTAAGTGTGGGGAGGTTATTTATACGATTATTTAAAAAATCCCTGAATTATGCCTTGTGGTTAAGTAATTTTCTCATATTACTATCAGATTGAATTCTTATTGGTTTATAATTATCATTGATGTGTTTTAGATTAACTTCATAGGTAATTGTGCATTGATTGTTTAAACTTTAAGATATTAGAGAATCAAGTGTGATGAGTCTATTTTCAGAGTTAAAATTTTTTTAGGTTGTTTCCCTAAATTGAGGTATTACCTTAAAGTTTGAAATTTGCAAAATTGACATCAAAAACCATAATTTTTGTGACATTTTGAGCCTTTCAAAGCACACACTTTTCTTGCTCACTTTATTATTGGTTATGAGTGTGTCAATATTGATTTGTTACTCTAGAACTTGCTTTGATTATGCATGTCGAGACCACACCTTTGATTTGATATACTAAGATGATAAAGGCACTTAGGTTCTAACCCACTTATTCCATAAAAAGCCTACCTTCATAATTAACCCTTAGTGAACCCCTTTGAGCCTAATAAACTGTTTCTTGATCTACGATTAATATTAACCCATAACTCATTCTTTTTTATTCATTGAAAATTTTTCCTATTGTATTGACTCCCTTTTTGTCGAGAAATGATTTGGTTAGTTGCCTAACTATGTTCTTGTAACACCCCAAACCCGTATCTGTCGCCAGATTAGGGTTACAAGGCATCACCATATAAAACATAGTTCAGCACAATTATTCATCACCTTTCATGCACCAAAGAATAATGATACATTTATATCATTATCAAACTTGAATATCCATAATTCAATTATTTTAATTTAAAATACATGAATCATAATTCTAATTCGAATCAATTATACCTTATTAATCATGTATCACAATTAAACACATTTAAAGATTTTTTTTACTAATTCAATTCGAACATACATCAAAACTCAATTGAACATGTTCCATAATTACCAAATTCGAACCAATACATAAACAACTTAATATCCAATCACATATATGACATTATCAACATTACAATATGGCCGTACATACCTTTGAAATCATTATATTATATACATTTACCCTAAAAGCTCTTTTCTATGTATATTTACCAAATCAGTAGTAACCTATTCCATTAATTAAGTCATGACTATATAATTTCACATGTTACGTATGTTTGTCTATGTTTAAACATCCACACGGAATAATAGGCATGCATATAAAATACACAAGAACAAGCATATTCATTTAACTGCATATAATTATGATTATCACAAATTTTAAACACTATTACCAAAGAAAATCATACCAAAGTACTTATCTATCATATACCAAATTATTTAATCACTGATATGGCATATTTTCAACTCAAATTAAACCTAACATTTTGATCTTTCATTATCGAACCTTAAACAAAGCATATCGACCAAAACAATCATACAACATATTCATTATTTACCTTCATCAACCGTACCTATATAACCAATCGTTCAAGCATAATAAAGGTGCATACATCGCCATTACAAACCGAATCAGAATATCCTATACACATTCATACATATAATTTTCCTTTTATCAAATTTCTAATCCGAATTATGGATAACTTTAGCTTCCAACATTCATACACATACTTCATTATATATATCACATAACCAAAATCATTTAAACTTAACATCATTTATTCTTACTAAATACATCAAGCATATATCATTTACCTTATTGCCAAAACACATAATTCGTCTATCATTAGCAAAGCATATTAAACAAATTACACATAAACTCACCTTAACTGAGATCATATACACAAACATAAACATAGAAACCATACTTTGCATATAATAAGTCAAAGGCAAATTGCTAAGCCAAACATATCAAGCACTTAACCAAGTACACATAAAACCGAACTTAAACATAGTGATCAAGCCATTTTCACATGGCTATATATATGCATGTTCCAAAATCAAACATTCCATCTATGCTATATGTCGAAACCATCCTTTTTTGTAAAAGGCGGGGATCAGACTTGGGTTTTGAAAATGATAGAATGGGAGTCGCCACTGATCTTTATTAGGTGTGATCGGATCACCTTTGCTTTAATAAACATTTTGATTTACTAAAGCAGTGTTTTTGGTCCGCGAAATTTTGAAAATCGGGTTCGGGAGTCAGTTACGTGCGAGGAAGGGTTAGCACCCTCGTCACGCCTAAAATTGGTACCAAATTGATTAATCCATGTTTTAGTGTCGAAGATTTGAAAACTTGAAAGAATTAAAACGATCCCTTTTTTTTTTCTGGTGATGCTAACAGGTGGCTTTAAAAGAAATCGAAGATGAATGCCAAGGGCTATCTCGTCTCGAGGTAAAATATTATATCCAATACTTTAGGACACCACACCTTGACCTTCGAGGCTAAACTTGTCCTTTTTATTAGAAATTTATGAATTAACTTACAAGGATGTTCTATTATTTAAAATGGACGAGAAAATCGCAAACCCAATACTTTAGGGCACGTTTTCTCAAGCTTCTAAATACAGAACATTGCCTTGATTTAGAAAATCTTATCTTGGAATAACAAAACATCACATCCAATACTTTAGGGCACGACATTTCAAATTCCCGAGAATAAGTTTTTTTACTTAAAAATGTGTTTGTTTAAAAGGATATTCGGTTATTTAGGTTAAACGAAAAAATTGCAAACCAATACTTTAGGGCGCAATCTCTCGAGTATCTAAATAAAGAATATTACCTTTACGAAAAGAAGCAATTTTGTATCAATATAACACAAAAAAATGTAAAAACAAATTACGATACTGATATGCGTAGCACAAGGAAATAAATGCGTTAATATGAACAACAATAATGAAGACGAAAATAAAATAAAACAAGTCCAAAACGAATGAGAAAAGAACAAAACAGAAATAATAATAAAACTAAAATAATAATGATAATATAATAATAATGAAATAATACAAAATATGTACGATATAATAATATAAATATAGTTATACTAATAATAATAATAATAGTAATAGTATAGTAATGATAATAAAATAATAATGAAATAATACAAAATATATACAATATAATAATACAAATATACTTATAATAATAATAATATAGTAATAATAATAATAAAATAATAATGAAATAATACAAAATATATATAATATAATAATACAAATGTTGTTATAGTAATAATAATAATACTAATATAGTAGTAATAATAATATAATAATGATGATACTAAATATGTATACAATAATAATGATGATTACAAAATACTAAAAAAAAGGATCAAATTGAATTTAAAATGGAATTTTAGGGCCAATTCAAAATAAAATAAGGGGGGAAAGGGTCCATTTGAAGTGCGCGTGAAAGGAAGGGGACTAAAATGAGATTATTCCCACCCTCAGAAACAGTGGCGTTCAGATTAGGACCAAATTGAGCGATGGAAGAAATTTTGGGGCAGAATCGAAAATGAATAAAGCTTGATTGTAAGAAACAATTAAAGAGCGGAGGGGCTAAAGGCACAATTAGCCCCTCCCTAAGGAAAACACGCGGATCCTTGCCCCTTTACGGGTCGGATCGCGGGTCAGGGGACCAAAACGACGTCGTTTTGGCCCCTAACCACCAAATGCCAAACGGCATCGTTTCGTATATGTTATAAAAGGGACAAGTTTTTGTTAAAAATTCATTTCTCTTTAGTTTTTTTTAAACTAACTCATTCTCTCTCTCACTCTCTGCAAGTCTCTAATCTCCGGCGAAGGGATCGCCGTCAGCGCCACTGTCGGCCACCGCGAAATTCGCAAAATGGTAAGTTTTTCTTCCTTTTTTTTTAGTATTCTAGTATATATGTATATGGCTTAAAGTAGTAAAAAAAATAAAATATTAAAAGGAAAATCGATTCGAACGCGAGAGGAAAAAAATGAAAGGAAAGTAAACCTTTCTTTCTTTTGAATGCTTGTATTCTTTTTCTCCTTTTTTGAATCTGCAAAAAAAAAAAGCCCTTGTACATTCTTTTTTGAATGGCTTTATAGCCGAATAATGATAATAAAATACAATATATTTGCTAGTGGCGCTGCTGTGGTTTTGTCTTCTTTTGCAGGTCATGGGGAGCAACCGGTAGTGGTGGTGATAGTGGCTAAGTGAACGGCGCTGGTGGCCGACAGTGGAGTTTTAGTAGAGAGTGGCGCAAGGGACAGAACCCTAGGGTTCTGAAAATTTTTGTTCGTGGGCCCTTTGGGCCATTTGTAATTGGGCTAGATTTTGGGCTTTATTAATTGGGCTGGATTTTTTATTTATTTGGGTCTGGTTTAATGGGCCCGGGCAAGATTAGGCTATTACAGCTTCCCCTCTTTGCTCATTGTCGTGTAACGGAAATAGAGCAAAGACATAAAGAAGGCCCAAATTTGCCCGGGTCCACTAAGTCTGGATTCTTCGGTGCCCCTATTCTTCATGTGGTTTCAATCCAATCCACTGCATTTTGTTGCTTCGGTCTACTTTACTGCAACTCGGATATGATCATTGACTTCGATCTGCTTTTCTGTAACTTCAGGAATGCCAGGTTTGCTATCTTCAATCTACCCCATTGGGACTTCAAGGTGATAAGAATTCAGAGATCCGTAATTTTGATCTCTTTACTGAAACTTCTTGAAAATAGAGATGGATCCTCAATACTCAGGGAGGAGGGATTAGTAGCTTCGACCTACTCTACTGGGGTTTCGAGGTGATAAGAATTCAGAAAGAAGAGATTCGTAACTTTGATCTTCTTACTGAAACTTCTCAAAAATAGAGGTTGACCCACAATACACTCAGGGAGGAGGGACTAATAACTTTGTCCTGCTCTACTGAGATTTCGTGGTGATAAGAATTCAGAAAGAAGAGATCCGTAACTTTGATCTTCTTACTGAAACTTCTCGGAAAGGTTGATCCTCAATACACTCAGGGAGGAGGGATTAGTAGCTTTGTACTCCCTCTTTGAGACTTCGAGGAAATAAATCTGAACTTTTCAATTTGCTTCTTTACTATCTTCAGGAAGACTTCGATCTTCAGTCTGCTCCACACCGTTCTTTGAGGAACCTGTCCTGTGGAATGTGCTTAAGCTGATGCAAATGATGAGGATGCTATATCGGGATAACTCAAATGCTCCTAACTACATGTGCTATGGACGACATTTACATGAATGCTGAGTGTCATGAGAATGATGATTTGTCACAATGTAAAAATGACTAAGATGTAATGATCGCAATGAATCAAATGCTTCTAATTGGCTGTGTATGACATGAGAATGATCTCTCTCTCCCCCTTTTTTGTTTTTTTTATGGTATCCTCGCATCATGCTGTCCTCGTTTGGCCTGGAATTTTATCCCAAAACCTGATAGAACAACTGTACCTTGCTCAATTGATTTGCCCCCACTGTAGCTTCTAAGTCTTCCCCCGATATTTGTCAAGCCTTTAGACCTGGTGAGTTCTAAACAATAGTCTTGTTTATGGCTCATGTATTATTTAGAAGCTTCTAGAGTAATATGCAGAATTTCTTTCATGAAAGTATTATTAGTCCAATAACTGTTATTTCAATGCCAGAATACTTGAAAAAGATCATTATGATGAAGCAGAAATTTATTGGGAGCATAGCTCGTGCCAAACAAGTTAATCAAAACTAGCAGATACGGTGAAGAAGAAAGTTTATTTAGACTGTATCTTCAAGGGACAAAGATAGCAAACTCAATATAGGTAGAATGGAAAATAGGTGCCCTAGATATCGCAGCTTGAGCTTCTCTGCCTGAGCGTCTGGAAGACTACTTTGAGTTTCGACATGTGTTTAGGAAATTTTGAATATTTTGTCGATGCACCAAGACGCAACATACCCCTTCCTTGTCAATTTGAGTAAAGCGAGATTTTTCCCATCACGATCTGTGCCGCCTTTTTAGGTTTTCGACCCAAATCCCTTTTGATCTCGAAGCGCTCATTGCGGTTTTTTTTAAGTGCCCTTTGCGGGACTTCGACTTTGGCTTCTTTCTCTTTTCAAGTATAGTACTTTTTAATAGAATCCGAATTTATAGGATTGGGCAAATTTTTTCCATCCATTTCGGCCAAGATCAACGCTCTTCCAGAGAAAGCCTTTTTCACCACATAAGGTCCTTCCCAATTTGGCATCCATTTCCCTCTGAAATCCTTTTGTATAAGGAGGATCTTTTTCAAAACCAGGTCTCCCTCGTGAAATTCTCTTGGGCCCACCTTTTTGTCGTAAGCTCGCATCATTCTCCTTTGGTATATCTGGCCATGATGCATAGCCCTTAACCTCTTCTCCTCAATCAAGCTCAGCTGATCATATCGAGACTGGACCCATTCTGCTTCATCTAATTTTAGATCTGACAAGACTCGAAAGGAAGGAATTTCAACTTCGATGGGTAATACCGCTTCCACTCCGTAAACTAATGAAAAAAGAGTTGCCCCGGTGGATGTCCTGACCGATGTTCGATAAGCATAGAGAGCAAAGGGTAACTTTTCATGCCAATCTTTATAGGTTTCAACCATCTTCCCCACAATCCTCTTAATGTTCTTATTGGCTGCTTCCACTGCACCATTCATCTTTGGACGACACGGTGATGAATTATGGTGTTTAATCTTGAATTGACTGCAGACCTCCATGATCATGCTATTGTTTAAGTTTAGCGCATTGTCAGATATGATTCTCTCAGGCATTCCGTATCGACAAATGATTTCCTTTTTTAGGAATCTACTGACTGCCGACTTGGTAACACTGGTATATGAGGAAGCCTCTACCCATTTGGTGAAGTAATCAATGACCACGAAGATGAATCAATGCCCGTTGAAAGCTTTTGGAAAAATCGGTCTGATGACATCCATGCCCCACATGGAGAAGGGCCAAGGGGAAGTCATGACATGCAACGGTGAGGGAGGTACGTGAATTTTGTCCCCGTATATCTGGCATTTGTGACATGCCTTAGCATATTTGATACAATCCCCTTCCATGGTAGACCAGTAGTATCCGAATCTCATGATTTGCCTAGCCATTGTGAAACCATTAGCATGTGTTCCACAAACACCCTCGTGAACTTCCTCCAAAATTTTCTTGGCTTCAACTGCGTCGACACATCTCAACAGTACTTGATCCTTCCTTCTTTTGTATAGGACCTCCCCGTCCAGGACATAATCACAGGCTAATCTTCTCAATGTCCTCTTTTCATTCTCGGTCGCTTGTTTGGGATATTCGCAATTTCTCACATATCGCAATATATCTTGGTACCAGGGTTGATCATCCCTTTCTTCTTCCTTGATGTTGCAATAATAAACTGGGGCCTCGTAAATACTCATTTGAATGGGCTTTACATCTTCCTGCTTACTCACTTTAATCATGGAAGCCAAAGTAGCCGAAGCATCCATCATCTGGTTTTCTTCTCGTGGGAGATAACTAAAAGTGATATCATCGAACTCCTTAATTAACCTCAAGACTATCCTTCGATAATTGATCAATTTGGGGTCTCTTGTCTCCTATTCGCCTTTTAGTTGGTAGATCACTAGTGCAGAATCTCCATATACCTCCAATGCCCTAATTCTGCGTTCTATGGCAGCACGGAGTCCCATGATACATGCTTCGTATTCTGCCATATTGTTTGTACAATCAAAATCCAGCTTGCATATGAACGAGTAGTGATCTCCATTTGGGGATACCAAGACTGCCCCAATCCCATTTCCAACAGCATTTGATGCTCCGTCGAAATTTAATTTCCAAAGGCAATCTTTTGCAGTGTCTTCTTCAGTAGCTGCCACATACATTAGATCCTCATTGGGGAAATCAAAGTTTAACGGCTCATAATCTTCTAAAGCTCTGCTAGCTAGGAAGTCGGCTATTGCGCTCTCTTTTACAGCTTTCTGACTCACATAGACAATATCAAATTCAGACAATAGAATTTGCCATCTAGCCATCCTTCCATTCAAGGCGGTTGTCTCCATCATATACTTTAGAGGGTCTAATTTCGAGATCAACCAGGTCGTGTGATACAGCATGTATTATCTCAATCTCCGAATCATCCAAATCAGCGCACAACACAGTTTCTCAATTGGCGAATATCTCATTTCGCACTCAATAAATTTCTTACTGAGGTAGTATATCACATTCTCTTTCCTTCCTGAATCATCATGCTGACCTAGCACACATCCCATAGAGTGATTAAGCACAGTCAGATATAGGATTAATGGCTTATCTGGGCATGGGGGTGACAGTACTGGAGGGTTGGACAGGTATTGTTTGACCCTATCGAAAGCGTTCTGACATTCATCATTCCTTACGCCTGGATTATGTTTCTTCAAAAGACGAAATATGGGATCACATTTCTCGGTTAATTGTGAGATAAACCGAGCAATGTAATTTAGTCTTCCAAGGAAACCTCAAACTTCTTTTTGAGTGCACGGTAGAGGCAATTCTTGTATAGGCCAGACCATTTTCGAGTCAATCTCGATCCCTTTCTGGCTGACTATGAAGCCCAACAATTTGCCAGATCTAGCTCCAAAAGTACATTTCATAGGATTGAGTCTTAGTTGGAATTTCCTCAACCTCAGGAACAGTTTCTTCAAAACTCGGATATGTTCTTCTTCTGTTCTAGACTTTGCAATCATGTCATCCACATAAACCTCAATCTCTTTATGCATCATATCATGGAACAAGGTCACCATAGCCCTTTGGTATGTAGCTCCTGTGTTTTTCAACCCGAACGGCATTACTTTGTAACAGAACGTACCCCACAATGTTATGAAGGTAGTTTTTCCCATATCTTCAGGATGCATTTTTATCTAATTGTACCCGGAGAAACCATGCATGAAGAAGAACAATGAAAAGCCTGCTGTATTGTCTACTAGAGTATCAATATGAGGCAAAGGAAAGTTATCCTTTGGGCTAGCCTTATTTAGGTCTCTATAATCCACACACATTTGTACCTTCCCATCTTTTTTAGGGACAGGTACGATGTTGGCCACCCATTCTGAATATTTGATCTCTTGCAAGAATCCAGCGTCAAACTGCCTTTGGACCTCTTCCTTTATTTTCAGCACGATATCTGGTCTCATCCTTCGGAGCTTCTGCTGAACTAGCCTGTAATCCCTTCTTATGGGTAAGCGGTGTACTATAATGTCAGTACTTAAACCAGGCATATCTCATACGACCATGCGAAAACATCCTTAAATTCCTGCAACAACTTGATAAGATTCTGCCTTGTTCCTTCGGCTATACATGTTCCAATATTTACCGCTTTCCCTTCCTCCAGCATCACAGTCTCTACCGTTTCCTTATGAGGCCAAATTTGTTTCTCCTCTTGCTCTACAATTCTTAACAAGTCGGGAGATAAGTCACCGTCTGTGTCATCTTCAAAATTCTATAATTTTTCTAAACATATGTCTTGCTCAAAAGGATACTTTGAGTTCATGGCAGCGTCGTTCAAGTCATTGATATCTAAGGACCTGTTGCAGTTCAAGAGAATACGGACAGAATGAATTCGTGAATGGATATTTGTATGCATGATAATGACGAGAGAAGGATCAGAAAATAAAGAAAAGAATGAAAGAAGGTTTGTTTCAAATGATAGTGAAAATGCACTTTATTGATATAATAATGCTTGAACATGCGCCCATTTCATAAAAGAAATCTTGTTGCTTTTGGGCTTAAAGTAATAAGTGCGTTCTGGACATTACTTTGAATAAGCTTTAAATACTACAGGAATCTCCTCCGCAGTCCAATTATTTAAAACGCTTCCTGGTTCATACGGCTGAATATCTGATAGGATTCCCTCTTCAACTGCCTCTTCAGATATAGCGTTAATGCAGACATTACCCATCATTGCTACGATATCCTTTCATTTCCATGTCTTTGGCTCAGAGTGAATTACCCCTCCTGACACAAAAGTTTTGGATATGTGTGGGATTATCATGGGTTCCCACTGGATTTCCTCTCCATTCAGACGAGCGCGTCTTCTTTCTTGCCTCTTCTCCAACTCTTTCTTTTTTTATTTCGTATCTAGCCTAAATCCTAAACCAAAGCGATCTTGTTTTTCTCTCAATATTGGGGTCACAACTATCCCCTGAAGATGCTTTCCAAGTCCTCTTCCCGGTAAAGCGCCCTTCCCCATGGTCATTTTCAATCCCATTTTTGTGGTTTTGGAGATTCTTGGTTTCAAGATTTTGTTTCCTTCCAAAATAGAAGTCGCATTCACGAATTCGAGAGATCGAAAGGAGCATTCAGTTGTTTTATCGTTTATATCTAGGTATGGCATATCACTAGTTACAACTGCAATAATGTCCTCTTCAGCTTTTATCGTTATCAGCCGACCATCTACTACCAACTTCACCTTCTGATGTAATGATAAAGGCACTGCCCCTGACGAATGTATCCATGGTCTCCCTAATAAGCAGCTATAGGAAGGTCCGATGTCCATCACCAAAAAATCTACCTCGTAGTAGCTGGGCCAATTAGTAAAGGTATCTCAATCCTCTCCATGACTCTTCTTTGGGTGCCATCAAATGCCTTTACTATGCCCTGGCACTCTTTCATATGCGAACTGTCCACTGGTAGCCTGTTTAAAGTGGACAAGGGTAATACATATAATGCAGACCCGTTGTCTATCACGACACCTGGTAGTATATGCCCTTTGCATCCGGCGGTAATGTGCAAAGCCTTGTTGGATCCCCTACCAGCTGGTGGTATCTCATCGTCATTAAAAAAGATAAAGTTGTCGGCACTTATATTACCAACCAATCGATCCAATTTATTAACTGAAATGTTACTAGCGACGTAGGTCTCATTTAAGACTTTCACCAACGCGTTCCTATGTACCTCCGAATTCTGAAGCAAAGCCAACACAGATATGCTCGCCGGTTGCTTGTGCAACTGTTCTACTACACAATATTCACTGTGTTTCAGAAATTTCAGGAACTCTTTGGCTTCTTCCTCTGTCACTGCCTCCTTGACTTTCGGCTCGGGCTCGACTGGCTTTCCTTTCTCCTGTTCTATCATTGGAGCTTTCTCTTTTGTCGAATCATAGCGTCTCCCGCTACGAGTATGAAAGCCTACACCTAGATCTTCCTCTGAAGTACTAGCCAAATTCTTCTTCCCTGGGACTGCTACGTTGCATTCATAGTTCCAGGGAACTTCCTTACTGTCTTAATAAGCAAAGGCAGTGGGCCTTCGTATTATCACTTTTGGCGCTACCTGTATCCCCGCCTTATTATTAGTCGCATTGTCCTTTTCGGGGACAGCTATATTACACTCGTGGTTCTGAGGAACCTCCTTACTGCCTTTATGAGCAACGACAGTGGGCCTCCGTATTACCACCTTCGGCGCTACCTGTATTCCCGCCTCATCTCTTTTAGGACGCGAAATAATGATCATCGGAAGATTGGCTTTCAAACTCTTCACCGTTGACTCTAAAGCGCATATGTTCCTCTCCTCTGTGCATTCGTCATAAAATTCCACTTCTTTATTGTTCATTAAATTTTGCACCAAAGTTCTAAATTCCCCACAGTTCTGAATTTTGTGCCTCGATTCCTGATGGTACTCACAATAATTTGTCAGCATTCCCTGACTCTTTCCCTCAACAATCAGTCCCTGTTTGACCATTTCTCTCCAAACCACTCTTAAAGGGGTCCTAACCTACTAGATATTTGCCTTAATTCTTTTCTCTGAAATTTCACTAATTGCGTTAACTCCACTATTAGCATGATTGGGTAAAGGATTCGTCGCATTTGGCATGTCATCTAACTCCACAACACCCATATTGATAAACTTCTCCACCAATTTCTTAAAGGCAAGGCAATTCTCTATTGAGTGCCCCGTGATTCTTGCATGGTGTTCACATTGTGCATTCGGGTCATACCATTTGGGATACGGAGGCTGCATTGGTTTTAGATGATATGGGGACACAATATGCTCGTTGAATAGGGTTTGATACATCTCCTTGTACGTCATTGGAATCAGTGTGAATTAGAGTTTCTCATTATTTTGCCTTTTGTGGTGCCAGGTTCTTTCTTGGACGATCCTTGCTGCCCCATGGTCACTGCTTTCGGCTGATTAACAGTGATTGACTTTGAGTACCCTATACTTACGTTATTCACCTCCCTTTCTTTCTTCCTTGGGGGCATTCTTCTGGTACTTTCCCCCATCTCAATCTTCCCGCTTTTTATAATATTCTCGATCATTTCTCTGGTCATCACAATTCCGAAAAGCTCTTGGTTGCACTTCCTATCATATGAATGAGAAATGGGGCTTTCAATGTTTGGATGAAGAGCATCGTAGTCTCTTTCTCCAGCAGAGGTGGCTGGACTTGGATGGCAACCTCCCTCCACCTCTGTGCATATTGCTTAAAGTTTTCATTTCCTTTTTTCTCCATGTTTTGAAGAGTGATCCTATCGAGGGTCATGTCAGTTACGTGATTGTACTGCTCTAGGAATGCTTGTGCCAAATCTGTCCATGAACCAATTTTGGCGCGACTCAACTGGTTGTACCATCTGGCCGCAGCTCCCACCAGGCTATCCTGGAAACAATGAATCAGCAGTGGGTCATTATTAGTGTATCCTGTCATCCTTCTACAAAACATAGTAATATGGGCCTATGGGCAACTTGTTCCATTGTATTTCTCGAACTTAGGCATCTTAAAATTGTACAGGAGCACCAAGTCAGGGACCAAGCTTAAATCATTGGCATCAATTCCATGACATTTACCGGCATTTTCTATAGCTTTAAATTTCTCCTCCAACCATTTATATTTATCCTCTAGCTGCTTTGGTAATTCCACTTTTGCCCTTTAAGCTATCTCGTCCAAATCAGGGACATTGGGATTGATTGGACTTTCTTCTGGGTTGGTACCCGAACCAGTCGGATATTGTGGCCTGATAGTGACAGACGCCCTTTGCGAATACACATCAGGCGGCATTTAGGTGTTCGACGGGGTAAGAGCAGGGCTATCATTATCGTTCCCTGAGCTAGCAGCAATGCTCTTTTCCTTCTCACGTTCTTTAGTCATCAACTGCACCAGCTGGTTTATCATATTATTCTGGGATTCTTTCATCCGCTCTATTATGTCCTGCTGGGTTTTAGCCAGTGCTCCTGTAGTTGTGTTTGTTCTTTTATTTGATCCTACATTTCTTTTTGCATTTGCTCTAATCTTTCCATTCTTTGATCCATTACTTTCGTTTTGCCTATTGTACCGTAGCGATGTTCCAGGGCAACTGCCATTGTTTTAGGGTCCCTTTGTGAGATTCAGTGTGTATGATGCAATGTAATGCTGATGCATGAGATATGTGTGCAAAAAAGGCGTTGATTCCAATTCAATTCCCATTAGAATAGCTTTTCAAGAAAACAAGTTTCTTCACATAAAATGGATTACATATAAGGCTTTGCCTTAACACTTAAGGCCTTGACTTTCTGAAGAAGCCAAGCTAATTCTTGACCTTTCTCTGACTCCGACTCGTACATCAAACTTAATACATCAGCTCAGACTGCTAGAGTTTGCAAGTGATCCGCTACCTCTCGTATTTGAGCCACGGCTTCCCCCATAATATAATCCCGGCTTCTGACTTGGCTTTGAGAGTGATGTAGTTGTTGCTTCCATCGCTCCTCATTGACTTTAAAAAGCTCTTCCCGTAGCTCGCAACCATGTAAGGTAGATTCTAACTCTTCAATTCTTGCTTTCATCTCTTCAATTTATTCAAACTAGCCTTCAATTCAGCTATGGAGTTACGGCTACGATACTGATACAGTGATCTTTCCAATTCTGACACCCGAATTTTTAATTTCTCTTTCTCGCTTTGGCTTTCTATCAGATCCTTTTTCAGGGCATCTTCTCGCTCATGGGTATCTCGGAGTTTCTTTTCCCACTGACTTGCTCTATCCTTTTCCTCTTTAATTTCTTGATGCCATTGCTCTGACATTTTTCCAAGCCCCGCAGTTCTCATCGACCTTCGTAGCTTCTTGTAGTCAGTCTTCAAACCGTCCAAATCTTCTTCAGCTTTATTCTTCCCTTTCTTCAGTTTTTCAGCTTCTAGTTTTTGAATATCGATATCCAATCCTAGCTGCATTTTCTCTTCCTCTAGTTCTTCTATCCTTTTTCTTAATTCCAGATTTTTTCCTCATAGTCTTGTTTGATGATTTCAAGCTCGGAAGAGATCACCTGTAAGTGTTTTTCTAGTGATCAGGCATTTTCTTGGTCCGATGTGGGGATATTATCGTCCATTCTTTGACTTTGCCACTGGTCATACCCAGGGGTCGTCATCGGATTGGCGACGAACCTTTTCATTCTATGAATTCGGCTCCAGGCGCTTGATATCTCGCGCACTCTCCCCTTGTAATTTCCTCCTTTATATTCAAACTCGCACTGGGCTAACCCCTGTGTTGGCAGCGTGAATTGTCTTGATCTGTACTGTCTTAACACGAGGAGAGGAGCGTACCCAGTAGCTCCACATATTCCAAGCATGGGAACATAATCAAGGTCTCCGCACCAATATAAGATCTCATCAGGAATCGTCCAAGGAGCTCTCCATTCTATATCTTCTCCTTGTAGGTTTTGCAGAATCACCATCCAATTTTCTTTCGTGATATCGTCTCGTCTAGGCGTGGCTACCATATTTTCCAGCGGAGAGTAGTCCTCGGAGAAGATTCGACACGATACCTTTTCCATTTTCCAAAAATGACCGTGAAACCATGCTAGTAAGAGTTGGGCACAACCGATAAATCTCCCTTCGCCCGCTCTTCGGCATGCGCTTAGGGACCTAAAAGTTTCGGCTAGAATTACAGGAATAGGAGTGATCCCTCTATCTAATTTGTCAAATAGATCAGACACCGCCTCATCCACATACCCTAGAGCTTTGGGGAAGATAACCAGTCCATAAATGCTCAAGGCTAACATGTCAACCCTCTTCTTCTCCTCAGGATGTGCTATGATCAAATCTCTCAGATTTCTCCAAGGGATGCATTTACAATCTCCTTTTTGTTTTGCCCGGGCTGTAACCCACTACTCGCTCATCCCCGTGATATTCATCAACTTTTTTACGAATGTGGGGATATTAACAGCTCTCAAATAAGCCTTGTCAGTTTGAATCCTCGGGCAACGGAGTATGGTTGTGTACTCTTCAATGGTAGGTACCAGATCCACTTTCCCGAAAGTAAAGCAACTATAAGTAGGATTCCAAAACTGGGCCATTGCTCGAAACAAGTGCTGGTCCACCTTGATGTCAAGTAGATAAGGCAAATCACCATAACGATAGTAGAATATTTGCTTGATTCTGTCGTCCCATTGACTCCAGATTTCCCTCATTTCTTGAAGATTATTTTGGGTTACGCTGATGCGTGTATAATCCCACAACTCTGATATGTATCCTTTTGTAAGGTTGTCTCTTTTCTTTTGTTGTACTGTCTTAGCCCATATCCGGACGGCTGTATTGTCCTCCACTTTATCAAGAAACCCCTTTTCTATGACAAGCTATCTATTTAGCAACCGAATGTGAATCAACACCCTTTTGATGAATATGCCATGCAAAATTAAAATGAAGCAAGTCATTATTTCATACACAATAAACAGAAAATGAGATACGTAATCGAGTAACCACTAGTGTTTGGCATGGCTCTACCTAGGGTGGTTCTTAGAGTTCGCTATATGGGGTTCGGTTCTGGGGTAAAGGTACCTGAACCAGTAGATTCCTCGATCCTCACCCATTATAGGCTCGTATGGACCGAGTTCGATTTAGGGAATACATTTCCCTATGGCTGCACGGAGATGAAAATCTCACGAAGACATAGGTACAGATGTATTCCGAAAGCGATCCGCTATCTTGCACGGAGGTGAAAACCTCACGAAAGAGTAGCTTCTCACTCTCACTTAAAAGGTGCGACCACAACAGTCATGCAATGTAATGTGCAAAGATTTCAAAAGCTTGAAGCAAATAAAGGAAATAGGAATACAATGATGAAAATCGTAACACAAAGCGGATGAAATGCAAAAGAAGGATCGTGTGTTAAAACCAAGTTTTCAATTTGTGACAAAAAGACAAGAAGTAATCAACTCGTGGCTCGACCCTCTTATAACTTCCCCAACGGAGTCTCCAAGCTGTCGATACCATCCTTTTTTGTATAAGGCGGGGATCAGACTTGGGTTTTGAAAATGATAGAACGGGAGTCGCCACCGATTTTTATTAGGTGTGATCGGATCACCTTTGCTTTAATAAACATTTTGATTTACTAAAGCAGTGCTTTTGGTCCGCGAAATTTTGAAAATCGGGTTGAGTCGATTCGTCGTGCGAGGAAGGGTTAGCACCCTCGTCACGCCCAAAATTGGTACCAAATTGATTAATCCATGTTTTAGTGTCGAAGATTTGAAAACTTGAAAGAATTAAAACGATCCCTTTTTTTTTATGGTGATGCTAACAGGTGGCTTTAAAAGAAATCGAAGATAAATGCCAAGGGCTATCTCGTCTCGAGGTAAAATATTATATCCAATACTTTAGGACACCACACCTTGACCTTCGAGGCTAAACTTGCCCTTTTTATTAGAAATTTATGAATTAACTTAAAAGGATGTTCTATTATTTAAAATGGACGAGAAAATCGCAAACCCAATACTTTAGGGCACGTTTTCTCAAGCTTCTAAATACAGAACATTGCCTTGATTTAGAAAATCTTATCTTGGAATAACAAAACATCACATCCAATACTTTAGGGCACGACATTTCGAATTCCCGAGAATAAGTTTTTTTACTTAAAAATGTGTTTGTTTAAAAGGATATTCAGTTATTTAGGTTAAACGAAAAAATTGCAAACCAATACTTTAGGGCGCAATCTCTCGAGTATCTAAATAAGGAATATTACCTTTACGAAAAGAAGCAATTTTGTATCAATATAACACAAAAAAATGTAAAAATAAATTACGATACTGATATGCGTAGCACACGGAAATAAATGCGTTAATATGAACAACAATAATGAAGACGAAAATAAAATAAAACAAGTCCAAAACGAATGAGAAAAGAACAAAACAGAAATAATAATAAAACTAAAATAATAATGATAATATAATAATAATGAAATAATACAAAATATGTATGATATAATAATATAAATATAGTTATAATAATAATAATAATAATAGTAATAGTATAGTAATGATAATAAAATAATAATGAAATAATACAAAATATATACAATATAATAATACAAATATAGTTATAAAAATAATAATAATAATAATATAGTAATAATAATAAAATAATAATGAAATAATACAAAATATATACAATATAATAATACAAATGTAGTTATAATAAAAATAATAATACTAATATAGCAATAATAATAATATAATAATGATGATACTAAATATGTATATAATAATAATGATTACAAAATACTAAAAAAAAGGATCAAATTGAATTTAAAATGAAATTTTGAGGCCAATTCAAAATAAAATAAGGGGGGAAAGGGTCTATTTGAAGTGCACGTGAAAGGAGGGGGACTAAAATGAGATTATTCCCACCCTCAGAAACGGTGGCGTTCAGATTAGGACCAAATTGAGCGATGGAAGAAATTTTGGGGCAGAATCGAAAATGAAGAAAGCTTGATTGTAAGAAACAATTAAAAAGCGGAGGGGCTAAAGGCGCAATTAGCCCCTCCCTAAGGAAAACACGCGGATCCTTGCCCCTTTGCGGGTCGGGTCGCAGGTCAGGGGACCAAAACGACGTCGTTTTGGCCCCTGACCACCAAATGCCAAATGGCGTCGTTTCGTATATGGTATATAAGGGACAAGTTTTTGTTAAAAATTCATTTCTCCTTTTTTTTTTTAAACTAACTCATTCTCTCTCTCACTCTCTACAGGTCTCTAATCTCCCATGAAAAGAAGTGCATACTGTGTGTGTGGAATTGCAAAATGGTAAGTTTTTCTTCCTTTTTTTTTAGTATTTTAGTATATATGCGTATGGCTTAAAGTAGTAAAAAAAAATTAAAAGGAAAATCAATTCGAACGCGAGAGGAAAAAAATGAAAGGAAAGTAAACCTTGCTTTCTTTTGAATGCTTGTATTCTTTTTCTCCTTTTTTGAATCCGCAAAAAAAAGCCCTTGTACATTCTTTTTTGAATGGCTTTATAGCCGAATAATGATAATAAAATACAATATTTTTGCTAGTGGCACTGCTGTGGTTTTGTCTTTTTTTGCAGGTCATGGGGAGCAACCGGTAGTGGTGGTGATAGTGGCTAAGTGAACAGTACTGGTGGCCGACAGTGGAGTTTTAGTGGAGAGTGGCGCAAGAGACAGAACCCTAGGGTTCTGAAAATTTTTGTTTTTGGGCCCTTTGGGCCATTTGTAATTGGGCTAGATTTTGGGCTTTATTAATTGGGCTGGATTTTTTATTTATTTGGGTCTGGATTAATGGGCCCGGGCAAGATTAGGGTATTACACTATACATGCCATAAGCCCAAATTCAACTTAGTAAAATACCGAAAAACTGTCGATAGTGTGAGTAGTCTTGCTGACGATCCCCGAACTCGTAAAATATATCCAAATCTATAAACAAAAATAAACAAGAATACACACAGAGTAATCTATTTAAGCTTAGTAAGTCATAAGCAATTATATATTTACCAACTATTATAAATTAACACTAAGTTGGCAAAACCGAATATACATGTTCTCAAATACAAGGTTATCATATTATAGCATATATAGATTACCAAAACCAAATACAAATATTCTCATATAGCAAAACACTTATCTTTACCTACTTAAGAAGGTAAAGCTTATCAATGTACATCAATGATTAAATATATTTATTCACATATATACAACCGGATATCAATTTACCATGTATATATAAGAAAATCCCCCATAACAGAATGTGTCCATGTATATATATATAGATATATATATACATCTATCAAGTAATCTCATCTTCGTATATGAATAACATCTACTCAATATCATTTTATCCACATATCCAAGATGCCGAAAATACAAACACATTATCTATCAACTTACTTATTCGATAAACATCACATATAACATGTACTTATGTAAATACATACCTTATGGCCGAATCTCAAAGACACAGTGTAGGAACCCAATTTTGACCGAGCTAGGATCAAGCTAAGACAAAAAAAATAAAATAAAAGTTCATCTTTACAGTCCATTTTACAAAACCAATTAACAAGCCCAAAAACCCATTACCAGCAAAATGCCCAAAACCCACACTTAAACCCGTGACCCAGACCTGACCCCATACCCACTACACCCTTAGCCCAACCTATAGCCCAAACCTAATGGCCCAATATTTTTTCAGAGACTAGAAACCTTGAAACCCTAGGTTTCCAGTTGCGCTGCAAGGGTCAAAAACCCAATCGTCACGCCGCAATGCAGGGAGCCTAATCGTCACTGCTGGAAAGGGATCGGCACACCTTTGCAGCCATCAGAATCCCCTCGTTAGCGCCACCAGTCTCGGGCCTGGTCCTCGCCATGGAATCAACTTGCAAAGAAAAGAAAGAACACCAAAGCAAAGAAGGAAACAAAATCGTGGCCAGAAAAGGAAATAATAGATTTAAAAAAAAAGATATGATATGCTTTCCTTTTGTTTTTATTTTTTTTGGGTTATAAAACCCGTTGAAAAATCTGTAAAAGAGGAGGCCAAGGAGAGCAATAAAAACACAGTTTGAAACTCTCAAAATAGGCAGATAAATATAAATACGCAATCGCATAGGAAACACCAATTGAACGCACACATACTCAACAGTCAGATTTCGTAGAGGTGCTTACAATATATCTTCCTATTTATTTTTATTTTTTATATTTTTATTTATCTCTGATTTATGTCGCAAACATCACGAATATTTAAAAAAATAAAAAGAGAAAGTAACATTACCTTTCGGAAGCCACCGAATCTACGAAGGTTCGGCCTCCGGCCACCAGCCACGGAGGCGCGTGAGGCGTGTGACTCTAAAGCCAGCGATCGGAGTTGGGAACTGAGATTTCAGAGAATTTCAACTTTTTTTTTAAAAAAACTGAACCAAAATGAATTTTTTGGAAATAAAATGGTATTTATAACAAAAATGAAACGACGTCGTTTTGACAACACAGGATCCGCGTGTTGACCTGGGCCCGAGCAAGGGTCCGCGTGTTTTTTAAAAAAGGGGAAATTATCCCTTTGATCCCTCCAATTTTTTAAAAAACTCCTAATTTCGACTTATTAATTAATTTATTTTGCAAATTAACCCTGCAAATCTGTTTACATCGTAATTTAATCCTTCTTATTTATTTTTATTTATTTATTTTATTTTACTTTATGTTAATACCGTTTTTAATTATTTTATTATGTTAAAATACTAAATTATCCCTATTATTTATATTAACTTATTAAAATTGTATATTTTTATATATATATTTTTTTTTTAAAAACTAATATTATTTATTATTTGATTTAATTATTTTATTGTACATTACTTTTAACCTATATATATTAATTATTATCATATACCTTTTATTTTATATATATATATTTAATCATTATTTTTATGTATTATGTATTTAATAACCTATATATTATGATATGTATTTTTATATATTATGTTATTATATTACATTTATGTATTGTATGTAAAACTTTATTTCCTTACGTATTACTTGTATTATATTATGTATGTAAATGTATGATTAATATCTTATATATATAGATACTATTGATTATCTTATTTCGCTTCATGTGATTATATATTATTTTTATTACTAGTACTTTCCCATTTTACTATTTTTTATTAACCTATATTTTTTTATCATATATTTAATTGCTCTAATATAGGAATTATTATCTGTTGTATTTATTATTATTGCCTGTCATGAATATTAGTATGTTGTAATTATTTTGTTGCTCAAATGTAATATTGCCACATGATTATGGTTTGAAACAAAAAGGTATATTTTCACAAAAATCTTATTTAAAGATTTTCAAAAGAAGGCAATGTTTTGATATTTAGAAATTCGGGAAATAGTGCCCAATCGTGCTGGGTTGCGATTTCCCGCTTGGCTAAATAACTAAATATCCTTTTAACAAGTTTTATAAAATTACGAGATGATCTTAGTGACGAAGGTTTAAAAATGTTATATTCAATCGTGCTGGATGTGATATTTATATTCCTTCGAATCAAAGAAATCTCAAATTTTCAATCCAAATTATCAAAGTTTTTATAAATTATGAGATGATCTTAGATATGAGGGTTTAAAAAACACCGTGTCCAATCGTGCTGGATGTGACGTTTATAATCTTTCATATCAAGGAACTCTCATATTTTAAATCAAAATCACTCGAAGTCTTCAGGAAATCATATTTTTAAATGCTTTTAAATTTTAAACATTTGGACATAATTTTATCAATTTGGTACCAATTTTTGGGCGTTATGAGGGTGCTAACCTTCCTCATATGTAACCGATTCCCGAATCCATTTTCTTGTTTTTCCGTAGACCAAAGTCAAAATGTTTTTAATAAAACGTTTTACAAGGTGATCCAATCACACCTAAGAGAAAGAGATTGGTGGCGACTCTCGTTTTTGTTTTTTAAAGTCGATCCCCATTTTCTAAACCCGATTTTGAAAATGGTTTCGACACACAGCCCAAAATCAAATTCCAATGTATTATATTCATTATTTGTAAAACCGAATGCACACATTAAAAATCTTACAAATATTCCTCAACTATATCACATATTACTAGTATCGAATAGTAATATATCGACTTACCTTATTCCTTGCAACTATGAGGCTTATACGTACCTGAATATTTAGCTTATTTGCTGTAATTAAATTCCACATTGATAATATAATCCACGAATCCTCTGTTTATAATAAATCACCGGCATTAAGCCTGCTAGGCAACAAAGCCTAAAACACACACCGGCACTAAGCCTGCTAGACCTGAGGTCTGAAATTTAATCACCGGCATTTAGCCTGCTAGGCAATAAGCCCGGTACACTTCACCGGCACAAGGCCTAGTAGGCTCGAAGCCCGAGTCTCAATATAATTAAACCATTTCATACACATTACATATTACCAATATCACATATCACACATAATTCATATTACTATCACATATCAAATTCAAATAAATTTAACTACATTTCATTATTAAAATCACTTATCATATTCGGCTTTGGCCTATTTCACACTTATAAATTCACAATTCAACATGTAATCAAGGTTATAACCAATATTAACGATATTAAATTGCTTAAAGACTTACCTCGGATAACTTCGGACGACAAAAATCGGATATTCGATTATTTTCGCTTTTCCCCGGTCCAAGTCTGTTTTCTTTTGTTCTTGATCTAAACACGTTCAAATTAAGCTCATTCAAACACATTTCTATTCCATTTAGTCCTAAAACACATAAATGGGCAAATTACCATTTTTCCTCTAATATTTCACACTTTTACAATTTAGTCCCTATTGCACAAAACGCAAAATACACAAAATTTCCCATTACCCATGCTTGGCCGAATATTACCTATGTTCATACAAGTCCATAAATTTCATTTATTTCACATTTTAGTCCTTCAAAAATTTATTTTCACAATTTAGCCCTAATTAGCTAAATTCATCAAAAAATTCAAGAACAAAGTATGTCTATCTAGCTCATATCTTTCATTTAACACCAAAAATCATCGAAAAGCTTGAATTATCATCAATGGCATATCACACAAACATCATCAATTCACAAAATTAAAGCATGGATCTTGTACATTTCATAGCAACGATCTTAAAAATGTAAAAATTATCAAAAACCGAGCTAGAACTCATCTTGAATCAAGCTTGATGAATGTCAAATTCAAGAAGAACTTAAACCTCTTATTTTCGGTGAAGATGAATATGGCTTTCTAAATGTTATATTTGTTTTATTATAATAACATTAGTTTATAATATTATAAATTTTAATATTATAAAATTAACATATAATAACATTTAATGATCACATGTTGCGGTCCACTATACACAAAATTTTGGCTTATTTGCCACATAAATCCACATGAAAAAGGAAACAATTCAATTTAGCCACTTAATTAAATAAATGGCTACTTTTACCACTTACGCGATTTAGTCCTTTTTATTAAATTAAACACACAAACAGTCAAATTTTTATACGAAACTTTCACACATACTAATTCACATTTAACTAACACAGAAAATAATATTTTAAAATTTTTCTGACTCGGTTTCGTGGTCCCAAAACCACTGTTCTGATTAGGGTCAAATTCGGACTGTTACAGTTCTTTTGTTTCAGTTCTTAAATTTTCTCTTATTGTTCATAAAAAAAAATAAAAAATAATATTATTATATTTTTTTACTAGTTCTTTGGTTTAAGCTTAAAATTTCTTATTCTGAGAAGAAGCTCGTGTTATTCTTTAATAATTTCGATTGATGTAATTATTGAATAGTAATTTATTTTTTCTAGTTAGGTAATTTATCAATTCGATCTCGATTCTAACCTTCGTTTTTATCCTTATTCGCACCTTTAACCCAAGCCCCATTACAACCCTTAAAAGACCTTTTGATTTGTGAATCATCTCATTTTATAGTGGTGGAGATTTGATTTTCATGCAAGCCTATGGTAATAACTTTTCGTGTTTGACTTTTGAGTGCTTAATTCTTGAACCTTAAACACTTTGAGTGATTTGAGTGAATCTTTAGTGAGGATGTCAAATCTTGTCGGTCTTGAATTAAAGGTAATTATTTAGATAAAGGGAAATACATAAGTTTTCATGCTTTCAAAATGTGTGACTTGGATTGCTTGAATCTTTAGTGCTCTTTTAGTTGAATTATCAATGTGTGATTATTTTTGAATTATGATAAAACATTATTGATGAGAAATATGAATTGAGAAAGTTAATTTTAATTGTGATTTAAGGATTTTGCTTGAGGACAAGCAAACGCTTAAGTGTGGGGATATTTGATAAGCCATAAAAGTAACACATTTTAATCTAATGCTTAGCATGTTTTTGGATGATTTATTATATAATTTAGTGAATTTGATGCTCCTAATCCTTTAAATTCATGGTTCTACACTTAGGTGAGCATAGGGGAGCAAAAGTAGTGAAAAACAGGCCAAAATCAAACAAAACGGGCTGTCTTAAGGATCCACACGGCCATGCAAATTCCACACGGGCTAAGCACATGCCCATGTGAGACACACAGGCTGGCCACACGCTTGTGTGCCAGTCCGTCTCAATTTCTACCATGTCAGTGCTGTACACGGCCTAGGCATTCTTACACTGGCTGATCACACGCCCGTGTCCTTATCGCACCCTGTTTCGTTTTCACGTAGAAAAAGACAATTTTTAGGTATTTTGAGCATTCCAAAGTCTATAAAAACATACTAGAAGAAGACTAGAGGGGGACGCGGAGTAGAACAAAGAAATTACTCGAAGGAAGCCGTCGAAGTCAATTCAGAAGCAGGAACTCTTTCAAGATTGAATTTCTCCATCAAATTTCCTTAGAAGTTTTTGGGTTCTTCATGTCTTGTTGTTTTCCTTATTTTGAGATGTTTTCCTTTTACATTATGAACTAAACTCCCTAAAATACCTAGGGAGGATGAAACCTATGATGAATCTTATTATTTAGTTATCTGAATTACATGATAAATACTTGTTCTTGTTCTTAATTATGTGTTCTTAATCCTTGTCTTAATATTTTCAGGGTATTAATCCAAGTCTGATGTACTTAATCAGTGGAGCAAAAGTCCTTGCTTAAGAGTAGATCTAGCATAATTGAGCTGAGTTGATTGCAATCCTAGAAATAGGACGACATAAATCTATCGGATTAGAGTCAAATCTAATAAGGGAATCTATAGATCGAGTTAATGCAACAATAGGGGTTTTAATTAGAAAGAAATTTCAATTAATCAACCTAGAATCAGTTGTTAATAGTCTCGAAAGAGATATTAACATAATTTAGGGATTTCTACGGATCAAGGCAAGTGAATAAATCGTTTAATTCAGAATCATAATAATAAGTGAAATCTAGGTGGATTTCTCCTTGGGTATTATCTCTTTCATTGATTTTCTTCAGATATTTTCCCAATTTTATCTCTGTCGCGCTCATAGTTAATTAGTTAGTTCAATTTTAGATTAAAACACCCCTTTAATTATTAGGCTAAATAATAAAAAGATAGTAATTACTAGTACTTTTAGTCCTCGTGGATACAATATTCCAGACTCACCATAGCTATACTATTGTTCAATAGGTGCGCTTGCCTTTGTCGTATTTTAGTTAGTTTGTGACGTCATCAAGTTTTTGAAATATAATAATAATAATATTATTTTATCATTTAATTTAATTAATTTCGAAAATATCATAAAATATAATTAGTAAATTAGGCATGTTAATGCTCGGTTGCCTCCCGAGAAACGCTTGTTTAGAGTTTGAGCTCGACTTACCTTGTTTTCGCTCGGTTACGGTGGTTCACTGAGTCGAGACTCCTCTTTCTCGCTATCAATTCTGTTATCAACATATGGTTTGAGCCAAGTAATATTTACCTTAAAAGTGCCAAATTTAGAGTGATTTACCTCGACTGTACTGTATGGGAAAACATTCAGTACCGTAAGAGGAGCTGATCCATTTGGAATAAGCTCTGAAGTGGCAATTCGAGAGTCCTTTTCATCTAATAATACTTGGTCCCAAATCTTAAATTGACTCGTTCCATCCTTATGTTCGTCATGGCTTTGTTTCGATTCTACGTCGTGTACTTTTGGTCTCTTATTGACATGTGTCCGCCATTCGTCTACTTCATCGATCTAAAGCCTTCGTTCTTCAAGAGTTATTCTATTTTTGTTACTTGAGCTGGACTGTGGCTCTATCACATTTTTCCAAGGAATTTCCTACAAAGAAGGCTGAGCCACAAGGTTACTCACATTAAAAGAACTTGTAATATCATCTCGATCACTAGATATCCTAACAGAATCAAGAGCTTGGAGTTTAATCGTGTCATCACCTACACGAAGTACCAATTCACCTGTACCAACATCTATAATAGTTCTAGCAATTGTTAAAAAGGATCGTCCTAAATTTAAAGGTACGTCACTATCCTCATCCATGTCTAGAACAACAAAGTCAACTGGGAATATGAATTTATCAATATTTACGAGTACATCTTCAACAATGCCCCTAGGAAATCTAATGGTTTTATCTTCTAATTGAATGCTCATCCTAGTTTGTTTGGGTTTCCCAAGACCTAGCTGTTTAAACATTTTGTAAGGCATGAAATTAATACTTGCCTCTAAATCAGCTAAAGCATTATTTACATTTAAACTACCAATTAAACAAGGAATAGTAAAACTCCCTGGATCCTTTAATTTGTTGGGTAGTTTATTTTGTAAGATAGCTGAGCACACTACATTTAGCTCTACGTGCGACAAATCATCTAACTTCCTTTTGTTTTCCAAAAGCTCCTTTAAAAATTTGGCTGAATTGGGCATCTGCAAAAGAGTTTCAATAAACGGTAAGCTAATATGAAACTTTTTCAAAAGTTTAAGAAATTTACCGAATTGTTCATTTGTGCTTTCTTTCTTTGTCACGTTGGGATGTGGCACACGAGGTGTATACTCCTTACTTACCATTTTTTGTTTGTTGTGGCTTACTTCAACCTTACTATTGCTTACCACAGTTTCTTGTCTCGGTTCAGAATCAAATTCTACCAACCCTTCTTCGTCGCACATAGTGATGGCATAGAGTTGCTCCCTTGGGTTAGTTTCGGTGTTACTCGGCAAGCTACCTTGTGGTCGTTCTGAGATCAGTGTAGCAAGCTGACCTATTTGGTTCTCGAGCCCTTGAATCGATGCTTGCTGATTTTTTAGCACTGTTTCAGTGTTTTGAAAATGAGTTTTTGTCACTAAGATGAATTTTGTTAGCATCTCCTCAAGGTTCGATTTCTTCTCCTGCTGGTAGGGTTGTTGTTGAAAACCTGGATGAGGTTGTGGTCTCTGACTTCCTTGGCCACCCCAAGAGAAATTGGGGTGGTTCCTCCAACCTGCATTATAAGTATTACTATAGGTATTATTCTGAGGTCTTGAATTACTACCCATATAGTTAACTTGTTCATCTTCTGTGCTAAGGTTGTAGGATCGATTTTCTGAGGTATTCATCTCTCCTCCATTTATGTCGCATTGCACCACTGGATGTACCTGCATAGAAACACATAAACCATCAATATTTTTATTTAAAGGCTCTACCTGGTTTGATAATATGGTGACCACTTTGAGGTTGAAAACACCAACTGTTTTCATTGGCTTTGTCCTCATAACTTGCCACTAATAATTATTCAGTGACATCTCTTCTATAAACTCGTAAGCCTCCTCAGGTGTTTTATTATTCAAAGTACCATCGGCGGATGCATAGACCAATTGCCTAGTTGAGGGGTTCAAACCGTTGTAAAAAGTTTGAATCTGTAGCCATAGAGGTAACCGATGATGAGGGCACATTCTCAATAAGTCCTTATACCTCTCCCATTCATCGTAAAGAGTTTCTAAATCCATCTGCACAAAAGAAGAGATATCATTTGTAGAAAATAAAAAAATGGCTAAAGTAATAAAAATAAAGTGTTCCTTGTAACACCTTTAATCCGTAACCATCGCCGGTCTAGGGTTAAAGGAATTACCAGACAAAACAGAACCTTTTACGGACATTTCATAATAATATTCAACTATTCAAGTCAAAGTGACCCTTAAATAGGTCTACGAGACCTTAAATATGCTTTAGAAAGGGGCCGAGACTAAACTGAACACATACAAAAATTCTCAGAAATTTAAAAATTTTCCAAACTTACAGAGGTCGCGCGCCCATGTGGACAGGCCGTGTGCCTCCCACGGCCTCAGACACACCCATGTGTCTAAGCCGTGTCCAAACAGGGCATACATACTGACTTGTTCACACGCCCGTGTGCCTCACCCATGGTCACTACTGACTTGCACCATACGGTAAGACACATGCCCGTGTGTCCAGCCCATGGTCGAGCCTGACCTATTTCAGTTGGCAAACTTAAACAACACGGTTGAGCCATACGCCCGTGTGCTCAACCATGTGGGCAATTATAGGCCATTTACAAGGCCAAACATGCCTCCCACACTTAGGATCACCTACAAGCCTCAAATCACATGCATTTATACTTCAATTGGAAACCAAATCTTATCAATATATGCACAAATTAATCATCAACTACATCATCTATTTTCATACCCAATTTCATCTCAAATAAGTTCATCAAAAATACCAATTTCTCATCCCAACTCATATAAGTCAAGCATCAGATAATCCTTATCACAAGTTCACATTAAACCATTATTCTCATCAACCAATTCAAGCATGAAATATACCATTTCTATTCTCACTATTTCATACCACATTCATCATTTTCATAGCCTTCATATCATTTAACTTCCAAGCCATATCACATGGCAAGGTCCAAAACATTTCAAAACATACCATAACTTCTAGCCTATATATGCCATATACCAAATATATACATCTTTCAAAAGTACCAAAATAGATAGCCGATAGTGTGATTGAGTCACTGACGATCCCCAGATTCGAGCTAGCTTTAAAGAAACTGTAAAACAGAGAAAAACACTTCACACAGTAAGCTTAAAAGCTTAGTAAGTTCGTAATATAATACATATTACTCAAAAATACAATATCAATACATAAATAAACCATCACTTAGATAGACTCACAACTAAACATAATATCATCCTCTACCATATACTCATACATCCATCTATTCAACCTTAAACATTATCATCAACCACATAGGTTCGATACATACCTTTGCCAACACTTAGTTAACAAACGCTCTTGCTATTCAATGATCGATACCATAATTTATTCACTATTCACTATCTCTTCAATTCAATCGCACACTTAGTACCCAATTCATACCTGAAGCTTAAATAACATCGCACAATTAGTGCCATAATATAAAACTGAACTTAATTCGGTATCGCACACACAGTGCCAATCAAAAAGCCGAAGCTTCTATTATTTCGCACACACAATGCTAATCATCTCAGTCTCATTTCCAAATACGCACACTTAGTGCCACCTAACTCGATTCCATAAATAGCATTACTAATCCAATAATCACATAACTATTCATTTCATAGCATTTAAACATAATTTAAGAACACGTATTATATCCGAACTTACCTCAGATGTCGAAATAACAAAACAGTCGATTAATCGAGCACTTTGTCTTTGCCCCGATCCTGATCCGAATCTCTCCTTTCTTGGTCTATACATATTAAAATTTAACTTATTCAATTACCAATTCATTCAATTTAGTCCAAACATACATATTTAGAGTATTTTACAAAATAGCCCTCACATTTTCACATTTTGACACTTTAGTCCCTATTTCATAAAATCATCAAATACACATAATTTCATTTCACCCGTGCCTAGCCGAATTCTCCTTATGTCCATACAAGCCCACACATTTCATTTATTTCATATTTTAGTCCTCCAATTATCTTATTTTCACAATTAAGCCCAAATTACTCAATTTAACCAAAAATTCAAAGACAAAATATGTTAATCTTTCACATATATTTCATATTTCATCACCAACTATCACAAAGCTCAAACTTTCATCAATGGAATATCTCAAAATTACCATCAAATTCTAAAATTAAATTATGGGCTAGCTAGAGCACAGAGCAACGATCATAAAAACGTAGAAATCATCAAAAACTGAGTCAAAAACATACCTCAATTTTGCTTGAGCATAGCCGAAACCTAACTAGCCTTTTTCTTTTTCTTTTTCTTTTCTTTGTATTTTCAGTGGATGAAAAATGAGAGAATCACCATCTAATTTGTTTTTTTTTAATTATAATAACATTAATATACTAATTACTATTTTACCATTCTTTTAATGGTTTATTAACAATATAAGGACTTCCCATTTAGAAAATCATGCCAAATAAGCACTTTAACAATCAACACACAGCTTTTTACATTTTATGCAATTAAGTCCTTTTTGCAAATTAAGCACACAATTAATAAAATTTTCACACAAAAAATTCACATATGCTTAATCACATATTATAAACACCAAAAATAATATAAAAATATCTTTCCAACTCAGATTTGTGGTCCTGAAACTACTATTCTGACTAGGGTCTAAACTGGGCTGTTACATTCCTAATATTCTAGTCCCCGGCAACGACGCCAAAAACTTGATGACATCATGAACTAACTAAAGTACGACTAAGGCAATCGCACCTATCGAACAATAGTATAGCTATGGTGAGTCCGGAATATCGTATCCATGAGGACTAAAAGTACTAGTAATTACTATCTTTTTATTATTTAGCCTAATAATTAAAGGGGTGTTTTAATCTAAAATTGAACTAACTATTAACTATGAGCTTGACAGAGATAAAACTGGGAAAATATTTAAAGAAAATCAATGAGAGAGATAATACCCAAGGAGAAATCCACCTAGATTTCACTTATTATTATGATTCTGAATTAAACGATTTATTCACCTGTCTTGATCCGTAGAAATCCCTAAATTATGTTAATATCTCTTTCGAGACTATTAACAACTGATTCTAGGTTGATTAATTGAAATTTCTTTCTAATTAAGACTCCTATAGTCGCATTAACTCGATCTATGGATTCCCTTATTAGATTTGACTCTAATCCGGCAGATTTATGTCATCCTATTTCTAGGATTACAATCAACTCCGCTCAATTATACTAGATCTACTCTTAAGCAGGGACTATTGCTCCACTGATTAAGTACATCAAACTTGGAATAATATCCTGAAAATATTAAGACAAGGATTAAGAACACATAATTAAGAACAAGAATAAGTATTTATCATGTAATTCAGATAACTAAATAATAAGATTCATCGTAGGTTTCATCCTCTCTAGGTATTTTAGGGAGTTTAGTTCATAATGTAAAAGGAAAACAACAAGACATAAAGAACCCAAAAACTTCTAAGGAAATTTGATGGAGATATTCAATCTTGAATGAGATCCTGATTCTGAATCGATTCTGATGGCTTCTTTCGAGTAATTTCTTCGTTCTACTCTGCATCCCCCTCTAGGGCTTCTTCTAGTGTGTTTTTATAGACTTTGGAATGCTTAAAATACCAAAAAATTATCTTTTTTCGCGTGAAAATAAAACAGGGTGCGATAAGGACAAGGGCGTGTGATTAGCCCATTTAAGAATGCCCAGGCCGTGTGCAGCACTGACATGGTTAGAAATCGACACGGGCTGGCACATGGGTGTGTGGCCAGCCCGTGTGTCTTACACGGGCATGTGCTTAGCCCGTGTGGAATTTGCACGGCTGTGTGGATGCTTAAGACAGCTCATTTTCTGCTCTTTTTGCTTCCCTATGCTCACCTAAGTGTAGAAACATGAATTTAAAGGATTAGGAGCATCAAATTCACTAAATTATATAATAAATCATCCAAAAACATGCTAAGAATGGGATTAAAATGTGTTACTTTTATGGTTTATCAGAACGACACCTTGAAAGAATGGGTATGTTTTAGCAAAACCCCATATTATACCCTAATCCAGATAGGAATAGTGCATCCTAGCTTTAAATTTACCCAAACCTATGCCTAAACACCCACCCTATAGCCAAACACCCTTCCTTTTACACTTTCAAACCCTAATTTTTCACCCATATTCACCTAAAACTCCCTCAAGCCACCGTTAGTCCTCTCCCTTACCCCCACCGGTGATTTTCGAACCACCATGGTTAGGACTAGCAGTAACACTGCAGTCGAATCCTCATTCACCATTAACAATCGTCAGCGTCGGTTCTCGGCACCCCAACACGTCAACCTTGGTGACTCTAAACCTTTCCCTCCTTACAGCTATGCGTGAATGATAGTGACTACACGGGGAGTTTTTCTAAACCCTTTTACTTTCACCTATTTGTTTTTTCTCCTTCTTCTTCTTTTTCCTTTTTCTTTCACATCAAGGACAATATGTTTTATGTAGAGGGGAGGCATTCCTCATTATTTCTGTCATTTTATTTGCTGCTTTTACTATTGTGTTATTGTTGCTGCTGCCTTGTGCTCGTTTCTACCCACATTTACTTTTTTTAGAATATTCTGCCTCTTTTCATGCCCAAGATTTTAACTAGGAATTGCCCACTGTTTGACCTGTGAACATGATTATTTTCTAAAGTTATGATTTTGCTTGTTTGATTTCATCTCCATTGTTTTATTTCAATCAGGCTAAAATGATTGTGATTAATAAAGTTAACCCTATCTTGGTTATAGTAAAATTGATTAAGTTTAATGCAAATAGGACACTTAATACAATTGTATGCTATATTTATTTTCATGACTGTTAGGTAGCTGCCGAAACTTTTTTTTGGCACTTGATTGTTTTTTTTCCTAGTCCTCCAAAATTAAAATTCTGTTTCATGATAATAAATTTTGATGCCTCCATGGTTATGAGCGCAGCTTAAAACATGACTGACTAAGTAACCGAGGTAGGGTGCTTGGGTTGTCATCCTACTTCGCGTCAAAAGGTTGTGTGACATGTTAGGTAAAACTCCGCTAACCGGAATTAAACAAAAAATTTTAAGAATGTGTTGGGCTGAGTAACCGGGGTGGGGTGCTTGGATGTCATCTCTCTTCGCGTCAAAAGGTTCAATATATTCTTAAGAAAAGAAAAACATATATAATTATAATAAATTAGGAGTACGTTACGCTGAGTAATTGGGGTGGAGTGTTTGGTTGTCATCTCTCTTCGCGTCAAAAGGTTCAATATATTCTTAAGAAAAAAAAACAAGAAGAAGGAAAAACAAGTAAAAAATAATAATAAAGAATTGCATTTAGGGACTAAGGGTGGAAACTAATAGGGTGTCTTGGTAAGTTTAGTAAATTACCTAATTTTCATGAAATAATCCAAGACGATTTAATTTTTGTGTGTTTAAGTTGGGATACTTTTTCAAGTTTTACTTAAAGCAAGCTAAAGATCCTCTTTATTTTTCATATGCATTATACCTAATTTTTATAAAACTTTGGAGTGATACTTCTTTTATGACAAAATCTAAATTACACAGTGGATAGGAACTATACTTGAGGGCAAGCATGGGCTAAGTAGGGGGAATATGATAATACTCTAAAATGAAATACTTTTATGTGTTAATAGCATATATACTTTGAGTATAATTCTACTAAATTTTGCTTTTTATGGGTTTTTATCTTGTAGGGACAAAATTGAAGGCAAAAGGAAATTTGAAGGCAAAAAGCGTGAATTTAAAAATAAAATGGGTTAGCATGCAAAGTAAGAAAGAAGTGGTGTCAAAAAAATAAAGTGTGAAAGACTTGGGGGAAAAAAATTCAAAGAAGAGATTTATAAACAATACGACTCTATTTAAATTTGAATTTTATTAGGATTATTGTTAGGATTATTATTTAGATTTAATTTCAACTTTATCTTTATTTATCTTTTAGAGTTTTAATAGGAACAAGTTAGGTTTTTTGTGTACTATAAAGAGAGGATGGAGTGAAAAAAAAAGAGGGACTCGTCTTTTTCTGTAAAAAACTCCCTCTCCCTAAAGCTCTTAGCTTTTGTTCCTTTTATTATTCAATAAAATTCCATTTGATTGAAGTTATTTCTTTTTTCCCAAAAAGCATGAGCCACTAAACTCATCTAGCCAAAGGTTGTCGAGATTCCTCAAAAAAAGGTTCCTGAGGCTTAGAATCCGCACTTAGCCTTCTCAACAAGTATGCATCATTTCTCCGTAATACGGGACTGACGCTTCCATCCATGTCCTTCCAAAAGTGATCTTTTCATCTTGTGCAAAGGCAGTCACTTTGCATGTTTTGGGAAGGTTGCACAATAGGTTTATTAGCTTACTGCATTAGTGGTTGTTGAGCCCAAGAGACAAGATGGCGTGATATTCGCCATTGAGAAGTGATGATCTAGTATAAGACGGTCCCACAAAAGTGACGGTTGGCTAGAGTTAGGTTCCTCTAAATCGTAAGGCTAAAATCTAAGTGGAGCTGGTGGTCGTAGGCATCCACTTCCACTATAACTGGCTTATTCTGTCATGAGAAGGATCATCTGAAAGGCTAAGATTGAACCCAAGGAGGATCGAGACAACCGGAGGCTGGAATCTCTCAGTCAAAGAATCTCTTTTCTCAATTTTGTTTCTCTTTACAATTACAATTTCAATGTATACAATTTCAACCCCTCCATATTTTTAATTTTTTTTGTTTTTTTTCTAGTATGTCGTTTTTTCTTAGGCATGACTGTGCTCGAGATCTTGAGGAACAAGAAGTTGTGCAAATCCAGTCCCTGAGGATTTGACCCTACTTCCCTTGGTAAAGTAACAACTAATATATGTCTTATATTTATAAATTTGTATGTATTATATAAAGCTTTCACCAAAATGTTTTAAGTTAGTTTGATTTTAAATAGTGACACACCATACTTGGATCCTATTATAAGGTCGAGTTTATCCTATTACATAATAATGAAATAATCTATTGCTTGGGCTAGATTTAATTGGCTTCCTTAACTAGAATTTCATAAAAATATCACATGAAAAACTCACTATTTTCTTCTAATTAAAGTTGGCAATGGAAGGAGCTTAAAATTCTTTTCTTCCTTTTCTCCTATGAATGGATGGTGGTGGAAGATGATAATATTGGTTCTTAGTTTTGTCTTTTCTTTCCACTATCTTTTATTAATTAACTTAATTACTTTAATTAATTTTTTTAATCAATGGTCCTTATTAATTCTTACTAACTTAGTGACTACTAATGGCTTAGATCATTTCAAGCCATTAACTTATTTTAAACATGGTTTAATTACCTATAAGGACATGGAATAATCACCAAACAATGACATGCACAAAACATCAATTAACTCCTTTAATATACTCACTTTACAAAATTAGTCCTTGTATTATTTATACAACAACTTAATTCATTTAATTACTACCCGATTGTATTTTTAAAATCACAAACGACTTACTAACTTCTTGGTTTTAAATTTTAAATTACTAGGTTTTTAGGAATTCAACCTTGAACCATGTTTTTCTAACACCAATGAAAATTGGGTCATTACAACACTTCCCTTCTTTAAAAAATTTAATCCGTAAAATTTATCTGAAAAGAGGTAGGATATTGCAACTGCAATGTTTCCTTAGGTTCCTAGGTAACCTCTTCGACATTGTAATTATGCCAAAGTACCTTGACCATTTATTTCTTAATTTTTCACTTCACGAGCTAAGATTTCAACAGGTTCTTCCTTGTACTACAAATCTGATTGGACCTCAACTAATTCTATTGGAATCACGTGGATCCAACCAATACTTCCGAAGCATAAAAACATGGAATACATTGTGAATTCTTTCTCCCTTCAGTGGCAAAGCCAATCTGTATGCAACAAGTCCAATCCATTTCAGTACTTTGTATGGCCCAATGTACCTTAGGCTCAACTTGCCTTTTCAACCAAACTGAAGTACTTTTTTTTTCCAAAGGAGAACCTTTATAAACACTTTTACTCCCATTGCAAACTCAGTTTCTTTCCGTTTTTAGTCTGCGTAGGATTTCTATCTATCCAAAATTGCTTTCATTCTATCTTTAATCAATTAAACCTTATTTTTGGTTTCTTAAATAAACTCTAGCCCAACTATTTTTCGTTCACCAAGTTTGGTCTAGCATATAGAAGTACGACACTTTCGACCATACAATAGTTCGTATGGGATTATTTGTATGCTCAATTGAAAACTATTGTTATAGGAAAATTCAACCAATGACAAATAATGTTCCAATTGCCCTCAAAGTCAATGATACAGGCTCACAACATATCTTCGAGAGCCTAAATAACTCCATTTGTCTGTCCATCTGATTGAGGGTCAAATGCAGTACTGAAATTCAATTTTTTTCCAGGTGACTCATGTAACTGTTTCTAAAATCTAGAAGTCAAACAAATCATTCTTCTAAAGTTAGAAACAATCCCTCTACAAGCGATAGTATTGGTGAAATTCATGATGGTGTTTAAACAAGAGGGAAGCCTAGTCAAAATTATAGAGACATGGTAAAGTTTGCATGTTATACAACCCAGTTTGAGCCTAAACATGTTGAAGAAGCATTAAAAGATGCAGAATGGATCCAATCCATGTAAGATGAACTTCAAAAATTTGAGAGGAATGAATTTTGGCAACTTGTACCTAGACTTAGTAATGGCAACATCATTGGAGCTAAGTGGATCTTCAAAAACAAGATCAATGAGTAGGGGAACATAACAAGAAACAAAGCAAGGCTAGTTGCATAGGGGTACACTCAAGTGGAAAGATTTGATTTCTATAAGGCGTTTTCACTAGTGGCAAGACTTGAAGCCATCAGGATGTTGTTTGTTGTGGCCACTCATCTTGACATCAAACTGTTTCAAATGGATGTCAAGAGTGCCTTCCTAAATTTCTACTTGAAGGAAGAGGTATATATGGCACAATCAATAGGTTTTGAAGATCTTACACATGCTGAATATGTGTACAAACTGAGTAAAGCATTATATGGTCTCAAGCAAGTACATCGTGCATGGTATGAAAGGTTAACTCAATTCCTTATTACATAAGGCTTTGAAAGGGCTTTTGTTGATAAAACCTTATTCATTAAAAGGTAGAAAGGATAATCTAATTTAGCTCAAACATACATTGATGATATCATATTTGAACCCACTTCTATAGCAGCTGAGGACATCTTTGTGAAGCTAATGCAGGGTGAATTCTGTAGGAAAAATTTGGTTTAGAGAAAGGTTTTCAGTCACAACAAAAGTTTAAAAATTTTGAAAACTGAGCCGATTTGTGATATTAATAGTAATAAAATTTTTCCAAAAAGTACATGTGCTTTATGCGAGATAGATTTAAATCATTCACAGCTTTCAATCGAACGACCTACTCTACTATCATGGTATCCCGAATTGCGTCAAGGTGGGCTCGAGTAACACGAACCAAACACAAAACAAGAAACGATTTAATTACTTTCATTCAAAAAGTAATTCTCTCAAATAGAAATAAGTAAAAATTATAGTTCCTAGAAAATAGATTTTATTTTTAGACAAAAAATTCTCACTACTTTCTGGTAGAATAATAATATATGAAACTTGTTTGTTAAAACTTATGTAAATAACCAATGTCACCTATTTATATAGAGAGATAGGAGAACCCTAGTTAAATAAGAATAGCACAAATAATATTTATTTAATAGAAAACACTCCCTTAATTTAACTAGGAGAGAGGGGGTGACACACCCTAGAATAATAACACTAGGGTTGTCGCGCCTCACATGTAATATAAGGGGTTTTTGGGCCTCTATTATATTGGGTCCAATTATATGTGCTTCCTAGACTTTTGACCAACACTTTATAATTGTAATTCAACCCAATATTTGTTTTCCCTTCCCCAAAATAAATATTATTTTATTTAATTAATCTAATTAATCAAATTAACTAAATTAATTTTCCAATTAAATAATTTTTCAAACCAATTCTAATTCTGTTAAAGTCATGTCAATTTTACCGTAAAAAATCTAAAAGGAAATATATTTAATTTTCACATTCAATGGATTCATAATGACTAATTAATTCAATTTAATTTTTGAACTTCAGTTATAGAATTATAATTAATTAAAAAATAATTCAAAACCCTTAAATTAATTATCAAGTCATTTCTATACTTTGTGAGAAAATGCATTCATTTTTGAATACGACCCATTTCTCCAACTTTCTCATTTCCATTCATTTCTGTTCATTTGGTTCTACATGCACATAATTTTTTGTTTCAACAAGTTGGCGGAGGGGCTAATTGGACATATATAATCAAGGCTAAGCTAATTTAAAATTAAGTTCCAACTTTTCACCTATTAATTATAAACTTATTTAGTCACAAAGTCATTCCACTATAGTATTGTGACTGAGCTCTCCCTAATTACATACTATTATGAAATCTAATTAATAAGTGTTCATCCAGTTACCTTTTCGTAAGTGTGTTACCCTCGTAGGATATCCTTAATCTTTTTGGGATAAATTCATTCTTCCAATATGATCTTATTTTATCTCATGGTAATCATCACATCTTCCTTAATGAAAATTTAATTACTATGAAATAGTAATAAAGTCATTTATTACGAAGACAAACGACCCATGGTTACGTTTACTTTTCATCTATCATGCAATATCGATGAGAGGATATCATTTACCCTTTAGTCGGGCTATGAATTTAACTATTGTGAATGATGCTACATACTATAAAAGTCGTATACCCAATGCACCAACTTTTTGTAACACCCTCAACCCAATCCATGTTTTTCGGATCCAGGTCTTGGGTATTACCACACGAATACAGGCAAAAACTTAATCTACTTATAAAAATTACAATTAATTTGTAAGTTAATATCATATAGATCCAACCTAAATTACAAATATATATACAATAGGAAAACACAATTGCAACACATGATAATTTAATTGCAATGATATCTAAGCATGAAAATGGGTAACTAAACCATAGGTGGTTGGTTGATAGAAATGTTGGGAAGTTCATTTTTGGGTTTAGGGACTAAATCGTAAAAAATAGACTAAGTCGAATAGATTCAAAACTTAGGATCGACATCTTTAAGGAAAATTAAGATAAGTGAGACCGAAAGAAGATCTTATCAGGCACCAATTTGATAGTCTCCGATTAGTTTGGTGAGGTCGAGAGATAAACTAGACTAATTTGTCTAAATCAATAAAATTGAGGAAGAGAGGTAAATTTGAGCCAATTTAGGAGTAATAACGATTTAGATCCCTAATTCAAAGGTTAACAAACTACATGGAAATCAACCAACCATTGTATGTTATCATATTTGTTAGTTTCATACTTTATTTGATTTACAATTTAGTCATTGTCCGTTCCTAGGTAATTAATTAGTGTAATTAACCTTTTGTATGACCTATCATAACATAATTGCTTAGTGATTAGTCAGCTAGACTTCTTTAATTTAATGTTCGTTGTTTAGAAATCGTTTAATCACCGAATCATGTGGGTTCAATCCTTAGAATACTTCAATGTTCCATTAAACATTAGAAATATTACAACTCGACACTGTTCACTTGCGGTTAACACCACACTTTTAAATTGTTTGTTTTCTGCACACACGGCACACGGTCAAGTGGCAACCCTAGTAAAATATATTATATTTTGTCGTCCCTTGTATCCAGTGTTAGGGGCTTTTGGACCTCTCCCTTATTGGATCCAATTATAATTGTTTCCTAGACTTTTATCATAGCACTTTATAATTCAATCCAACCCAATATTTGTTTTACTATTTTCCAAAATAAACATCATAAATTAATTTTAATTAATTAATTAATTTCCCAATTAAATAATTTTCTCAACCAAATTTTGATTCCATTAAAACCATGACAACTTTACTGTAAAAGAATCTATGATAAAGTATATTTGATTTTTCTACATTCAACTGATTTACAATGACTAATTAATTTAATTTCATTTTCAAACTTCAATTAATTAATTAATAATTCAAAAAATCATAAATTAATTCTCAGGTCATGCTCATACTTAGTGAGAAAACCATATTCATTTTTGAATGTTTCTCATTTCTCTAACTTTTCCATTTCTATCCATTTCTGTTCATTTGATTCACCATGCAATTCATTTCTGGTTTCAACGAACTACAAGAGGGACCAATTAGACATATGTGATTAGGGCTCAAATGATTTATAATTAAGTTCTCGCTTTTCACCTATTAATTATTAACTCATTTAGTCACGAAGTCATTCCACTATAGTATCGTGATTGAGATCTCCCTAATGACATACCATTATGAAAGCAACTCGGTTAGTGCTCATCCAATAACCTTATCGTAAGTATGTTATGCTTATAGGATATCCTTAATCTCTTTGGGATAAATCTGCTCTTCTAATATGATCCTATTTTATCTCATGGTAACCATAACATCTTTCTTCATGAAAAGTTAATTACTATCAAATAGTAATTAAGTCATTCATCACAAAGACAAATGACTGGTAACCATGTTCAATTTTTATCTATCATGTAATGCTAATGAGAGGATATCATTTACTCATGTCATCGACTATGAATTCCACTATTATGAATGATGCTGTTGTTGGATCTAGTGCCCTAAATTTAGTATTTTAGTCTAAGTACACTTGTAATTTTTTCGAACATATTGGTTAATAAAATTATTCAAGAATTATATTAATACTTTGTATATAGTCCTCACGTGGTTTTTGCATGTAAAGAAAAATAGAATCAAATATTAGCTTACTAGTTGTCTAATATTTCACTAATACTAAGCAGTATTACGTGGTCTGACCATTATACAAAAAAAAACTTATATTAGTATACGAACCTAAAAATGTCCTTAGTCTAATCGAAAATGAGAAAACTGATTAAAAGACTGATATGTCGTCTATCAAGTCCAATTAGGGAGAGGTCTTGTCTTAGGCATCAGAGCGGGTGACTCCCAAAAGATAGAGACAGATGTAATTGACTGGACTGATAGTACATTGGACTGGACCCAAGAAGAATATATCTTGAATTTGTATATGGATTTATTCACTTGTGACATTCATAGTGTGGCATACCTAAATCTTGAGTGGATGAAGGACTATGTATGTGTGACTCGTATACGTTGATGTAAGTAAAAGTTTGAGTTCATACTGTAGAAGTTGTATACCTAACGCACCAGCTTTCGATTCCTTATCTATTTGAACTCATACTTTTACTTATATCAAAGTATATAAGTCACGCATAAATAGTCCTTCATCCACTCAGGATTTAGGTATGCCACACTATGAACGTCACAAGTGAATAAATCCATAAATGGATTGCGGATTTATTCTTCTTGGGTCTAGTCCATGTATTGTCAGGCTAGCCAGTCACATCTATGTCTCTATCTTCCGGGAGTCATTTGCTCTGATGCCCAAGATAATGCATCGCCCTAATTGGACTTAATACACGGAATATTAGTCTTTCAATTGGTTTGCTAATTTCTGATTTGACTAAGGGCATGTTTAGGTCTGTCTACTAATACAAGTTGTTTTTCATATTACGATCCGACCACGTAATTCCGCTTAGTATTAGCTTAAATATTAAACAACCAGTGAGTCAATATTTTCTTCTATTTTCCTTCGCAAGCAAAAACCACATGAAGACAATTATACAAAGTATATTTATGTAATCCATGAATTGTTTTACCAACCAATGTGTTCGAAAAATTTACAATTTTACAAATGAATATACTACTCTTAGGGCACTAGATCCAACATAAATGACTCAGACACTTTTAGAGGGCATCCAAATGCAGAAACTTGATGCCATTTTGGTGAACGATATTTTCAAATTCAAAAATTTATTTTGAAAGTATCTTTTTGTTGATTCAAGTTTTTCTCTCCAAATTGTAGAAGGGAAAAAAAGGTTTCTAATAGTGGCAACAGTCGTGCAAACACATTAAATGGAGGATTGTAAATTGGTTTGATTTATTTTTCCAAAAAGTCTTTAAAGGGGTTATGCAGTGACCCTAACCGATTCAATTTCTTCCTTAAGCTACTATTTCTGAAGCTATTATTCTCTCTTCAGCATTCATCTTTGTTTGTCTTCTATCATTAATAATGGTAAGAATAAACATTACTTCTTAATAAGAACATAAAAAGGTTCAAAAAAGACCTTTAACCAGAGACTTGTGTAGAAGAAGGCTCAATGGAGGTGGTAGTGCCCATTACTATTAACCCTTCAGAGGCTCAAGGGAGGAAATCAAAGTAGAAGGAGGAAGGGGGAGATACCTCTACTTAGAATGCCATAACAAAGATTGATGAGTTGCTAACTAATCCACCTGTTCTAGAGCATCAACCAATACTAAATGGAAAGATTGATACATTGATTGGTGAGATGATGTCATAAGGTGATGTTGATCTTGTTCTTGATAAAATCTTGTGAATATAGCGATAAATTTTTATGATGATATCTCTGTTAGTCTTAATTATAATTCTGAGTTTGTAACTGACATTATGGAGCTTGAGGCTCATGATGATGAAAATGTACCTATTATTTCTGTTCTAAAAGAAATTATTGATGATGTAGTGGTCACAAAAGTGAGAAAATCAATGGCAACTTCCTCTGCCCCTTTAAGGAAAAGGACCATATATGTGGCTAATCAAGAGTCGGAATCCATGGTTAAGCTGAAGAGGAAGGAGAAATGATAGGCTCTTGTTACCCCTCAACCATCCCAGAAAAGAAAGAAGGAAGATGAGAGTCTGAGTGAGGAGGATTCCAACTCATTTAATGAGTCATACAACATTTCTGAGGAAAATGTTCCTTTAAAAGAAATCATATCAACAAAATTAGTCTAAGAAACCTATGATAACAAAGTCTGCCATCTGAAGAAATAAGAAGTTGAGAACGAGTGGTATACCAGCAATACTTATTGATACAGTGGAAAAGGAAAAAAGCAAAGGACGAAGTGCTTTTGGCCAAGAAGGATCAAGTAGTCTTGACACTTAATTGCCTAAAAAGATATATGGCCTTGAGGACAAAGGGCTTTATTGAGGAGCAAAAGATCAAAGATGCTAGTTTTGTTGAATAAGGAATTGACACCTTCTTAACAAATAGTGGTCTAATGCGTACTGTGACATTTTTCAAGCCATATGTGAAGGAGCTGGTGTCGGAATTCTATGCCAATTTGTTGTCCTCAATCATTGATTCAATAAGCAAATTGTTCCAAAAGATATATGTAAGATGCCAAAGGTATGAATTCAACCGTGAGTTGATTCAAAGGGTGCTTAAATATTTCAACAGGAACTTCATTAAATTGAATGAATCCTTGGATGCCACTGTTGCTGCCATTACCAACAAAATCTACTGATCTTGGCCCGAAAAAAAAGCATTTGAGCTTTTCCATTGTCCACTATGTATGTTGTCTTGTTTTCCATAGCAAGGAATTGGGTCCTAAACACACAGAGGGATTCAGTGATTCCAAAGGTTGTTGTACTTATCAAAAAAATAATATTGATGATTGAGTTTGATGTGGTTTAGTTGGTGTTTTTTTAGGTGGTAAGTCATGGTAAGAAGGTATATACTAGAAACCTCTTACCATTTCCATATTTGATTTTTCAGGTTCTAACATTGCAAAATCTAAAGATTGTGAAAATCGCTAAAAGATGTGAGAGGACAATTCTTAAGCTTAAATTCTCTCTTAAGTGGTTGAAGGGTAAGCATATTAGTACAGAGCCAGCAAAATAGGCAGCTGGAGAGTATGTTGATCAAACAAAACAAGCAGACCATGAAGCAACAACTATTGCAGGGGAGGCAGAAATGCCCACTTCCACTGGCCATTCAAGCAATGATAAAGGATTCAACAGAAGGATCATTGATCATCTGACATCATCTATTGAATCTTATAATAAAGTGATAACCAGAACGAGGGCTGAGATCAAGATCATTTAGTAGATTAGGGATAGAGGGGTAAACTAAGGAAGGATCTGCAAAGCAAGTGATCATTACACAATTATTTTCTCAATCCAATGGTCTTGTACTCGTAATTATATGGATTGACTTACTCCTACCTGATTGTATTGTTTTAATTATCACATTCTTCGACATTTGTTTTGCCTTGGTCCAGTCAAGAAAATACAAATCTTTAGCATTATGATTGGCAAGTTTGTTGAACAAACAAGGGAAGTAGAGAACAGACAATGAGGAGTGGAAGTAAATATATGGACGTTGCTAGTTCTGAATGATTGCTACTATCATGCTATATAGGAAGTATATGTCTTTTGCTAATTGATGAAGCTGCTAACATTTTGAGAAGAAGATGTTGATGATTTTGAAGATGCATCAGACCTTGTAGTGATGATTTTGTTTTCTTTTGAACTTCTTTGAACCGGTCTATATAAGTGACATGATGATACTTATTTGCTAATTTTGATACTACGGATATTGTGGCATTGTTGAAATGATCTAGAACCGTGATAATATTATGATCTGATGTATATTTACTTTGTTGCACTTTACCTTATCTACTGCCTATTTATAATTTAGTATGCTGATTGTATGTACGAATTCTAGGCATAACATTCATAGTTAAAATTACTATATTATGCATTAAAAATAGTTAAGTAGAATTAGGTTTGTGCTGAAGGGGAGCTATTGTTGTCTATGGTAGTTAGGTTCCTATATTGTTTGATTTTTTTCATTAAATTGTCAAAGGGGGAGATTGTTGTCTATGGTAGTGCCAACTACAGACTACCATTGAGGTAGTTAAAAATTTGTCTTATTTGGTTTGATAATTTAATGAAGAAAATCTTTGGACCTAGTTATGTGACGTTTCATTGAAGATATTTTGTTCCATCTATGGAAATAAATCCTTTGCATTTAAAGATTGGATTGAATTTGTGTGAATCAATTAAGTCATTGGAATATGAAGAATTAATTGAGATAGTGTTGTTAAATTTGAAGAGCATATCTTCGACTGGTTTTGTTTTGATTATTATTGATGTAATATCTATTTTTAGGGAGTTACTTTGTATTAACTTAGTTTTTATGCTAGCAAGCCGAAATGATATATGTTTCGAGGCTTGTATAGATTTTGTATGAGAGCTTATTGAGTGCATTCAAATATGTTTATTAAGGAACTATTTTTTTGAGGGAGTGCAAACTGAATTGTAAGCATTGTTAAGTGTTTACTGCCCAAGTTCTCAGGGGGAAGATTTGGAGGTGAGTGTTCTAGTCTTTAGGTACAAAGTTGATATCTCTATACTTAGGGAGTGATAGAGTGTGAATCACTTGTTGTATTGTGTATTAAAGATAGTAGAATTACTTACTGAGTTAGGCTCCAAAGACGTAGGGAATTCGAATTACATAAACAAACCTCTGTGTTATTTCTGTTTTGTTTGCATAGTTTTTCGCAGTGCCAAGCCGTAATGGCCACTGCAGTCTAGCACTTACATTGCAATTTACATTTTGAGCAAATAAGCAACTTAAGGTAGCAACAAAATCTACACTTTATCTTATGTCAATTTACAGTTCGATTTATAACTAATTGTAATGATTACTTAAAGCATCCTCCAACTCTATATGTAAGGTTGTGACACTATATATTAGCGTGGCGATGTCGTTTTGAAGTTTTGTATTGAATTTTCAAGACAATTTTTAAATATGTAGAGATATTTTAAGATTAGATTTCTTTTAAAAGTATGATCTTTTTATTGAAGGAAATTTCATCATGCCAAAAGCTTTCAAAAAGAAATTTTGCTCGAGTGATATTTAATGTGATCCAATCTAATAAATTGTTGCTTAAAATCCTTAAAATTTTCTATCAAAAGTACGGCATCAAATATGGAAAGTTGCATAATGTTTTACTTATAAAATAAGTTGCAACTGAAGTTACGTACAAGATGCGCAACGGGGACTAACACTATACTTGTTGACAACATTGACTTCCTTGCAAGCAGTGCGATAACTGTGTTTTCTGAAAATAGTTATTTATATTTTGAATTTAAATTTAATGTAATGTGATGAAAATGATTTAATTATATTTTCAAAAAAAATATTCAATTAATTTATCAAAATATGATTATTTTTTTCCCCAAATTTTTTTATCATATCATGATTTAATAATATATGCCACGTGCATAGCAGATGTGTATGCATTCAAATTTATATTTGTAAAATGTATTTTGGTAAGAGAAAATCATAAGGTTTCAATGCTAATTTAGAATATAGACTTAGCAAACAACAAAATTCAGGCAAAACAAGAAGATTCAGATTCAATGAGGCGACCGGAAACTATCTTTTTACTGTTAGGATTGCTAGAATATATGGCAGTTGTGAAGGCAAATAAACTTTGTTAACCGAGACAACCTTATAATTTAAACCGAGTGTGGCACATTTTTAAATTAATTTGATGTAAGTATATGTGAGAAGGTAGTGAATAAATTTTGATGTACCAAATGATTCAAACATATATCCAAAATCTCAATCACTATAAATTTCACCAGAGAGAACTTTTTAGATGATTTAATCAATGTTTGTATAGATGTTAAAATATTATCGGACACTAAATTTTCAGTCCGGACAGGGACAAAGTTCGAGCAGCCTCTTGCTTGACCCTTTTTTAAATGGTACCATGACTACTTTAATCCAGCTTTAGTCAAATGGAAACCCATTTTAGACCCTCAAAGAGAATTTTTTTTTTAAAATTTAAACTATTTTAATACTAAGTCTTTTAGCTTTGCTCCTTATATTAAAAAAATTATATGGACCCCGACAGAATTTTTTTTAGATTTATGCAGACCCACATTAACTCACTAATCTTCCAATCTTCTTTTTCTTTGTTCTAACAACAAACACTATCAAAAGAATTAAACAAACAAGGTAAAAAAAAATTTTTTAAAGTAAAATAAAAATAAAAAGACTGAAATTTTATCATTAGAAATTTCTCTGTGATGAAAAGAATCCAACAACACTATCCAATGAAACAGAGGATTAAATTAGTTTCCCAAATTCAGGGAAGAATTGGTATGCTACAATACTATGAAAATGATTAAGAAAATACTAATAACAAAAAAATGGTAATGGAATCACCCTTGTTATTGGGTTTATGAATTTCATTGATTACAGCGTGATAACTGATGAAACCTCTTAACATATGGGCAAATCTGGCGGTGGCGGTTGGATGGTCTGCAATTCACCAACTCCATTTTCGACAAGGAAAGCCATTGCCAAACCCCAATTGATATGAACATCCAGGTGACAGTGCATTATCCACACCCCTATTAACAAAAATCAAAATGAATGGTTATTTCATAAACGAAAAAGTAGTAGTAATTGAAATGACGAAGAAGAGTGTTTACCTGGATTATCAGCGACGAATCTAATGACTGCCCATCCATTCACAGGCACTCCAACAGTGTTCCTCATAGGTGGATCAACAAGGTTGAATTTAGAAGTATCCTTTTTAGGATCGAAGTTCCCGAAACCTTGTGCAATGATATAGAAATCGTATCCATGAAGATGAATTGGATGATTCTCAGGTGTCACTATGCTTGCGTCTTGGAGCACAATTTGTACCCTTGAACCATACTTCAATTTGTACAACTTGGTTCCCGGAACAGGTTGAAAGAGAGATCGGTTCACGTTTCCGGTGTAGTCAAATTTCAATGGAGGGTTTGCTGGGAAATCTGTGGTGAAAACTCCTGGAATTCCTTGTTGGTGAGCTTGCAACAGAGAGAAGTTCCGTGGGAGCACGAACGAGACATTGTTCATGCTCGCTGTGAAACGTGTACCGTTGGGTCCTTGGCAGCGACGTTTTCGGAAATTGGGTGGGCAGTTGTTGAGTCCGAGGCCGATTGTGAAGAACAGGCTTTCATCTATATCGGCTGGGACTTCGGCCTTTTCACGACTTCTAAAGCTTTGGCTGAAGGCCGTGACAGTGTTGGTGTCATTGTAGGCTGGTAAAGAAGGCATGATTGGAGTGGGTGCATTGCATTGTTTGGCAGCGCAAGAGGCAGACTTGTATTCGAGAATAGCGGTGGTGGTCGTGTTGTCAAATGGTGCGTTTTGTGCGCTTTGGTAGGCTCGAGCTGCCATGTAATATCGAGATGGTGGCTGATCACCTCGGATAAGAACATCAGTGGTTTGGCCGGGGCCTAACATGAGGACGGAAGTGGTGAAGGGTTTGGTATAGGAAGCATCAGCTCCAACAACAGTGAGCTTATGGTTGGCTACTTTGAAGAAAAGCGGCTGGTTCAAGGCGGCATTGATCACTCTGAGGAGATTCGTCTCCCCGGAGTTGATGGGAACTATTGTAGTCTCTGCAAAAAAGAAAACATTATTTAATAATAACATCGGCTTTGTCACCCAAATGTGCGGTACGAATTCAATTAGTTCGGAGCAAATTACCTTTGGAGGAGCATTTGTAGGGATCACCAGGTTGAGCATTGATGGTATATGCATCAGAGACATTTGGAGCTGCCCCTGTTCTTGTTGCTTCCTTCACCACATCAATGGGATTTGTATCCCACCATTCACCTAATCATAATCATATTCATCAACATAACATTTCATTTTGACAATCATAATCATTTGTACTCGTAACCGAAAAGGATTCCTTACCGAGAAGAATCGGTGTTTCGCGTTTCGGCTTAGGGAAAGGGTAGGATTTGCCTTCTCTGGGACGGATGATGAGAGCTCCATAAACTGTGGCTCTAAGCCATGAACTGTGAGCATGCCACCACAATGTTCCTTCTTGTCCTTGAACTGTAAACCTGTAAGTGTAACTTCCTCCCGGTCTAATCGGACACTGAGTCACGAATTCCGGTCCATCTGCCCATCTGGTTCTCATTTGCCGCACACCATGCCTGTATATCAAAGTGGTTAGGGTAATTCAAACGTGCAAATGACAACTAGAAATGAATGAAAGCTGATGACATGCGTGCATGGCATGCATGCATGAACGAATTTGCAGTTATTAAATTACCAGTGGATGGTGACATTATATCGGGCTTTGTTGACAACTTGAACTTCAAGTGTGTCGCCATTCTTGATCTCCAAGGTAGGTCCGGGAAACATGCCATTAACAGTGATGGTGTTGTGAGTCTTGCACAGCCTCTTCACTTTTGTTGCTTGAATCTGTTTCATTCACCAACCAACATCAAGTTTTTTATTTAAATGTTCAATGAAAACCAATTTATCAGAAATATATATCAAAAGAAAGAAGTAAAAGAACATACAACAAATCGATGTCGTTGAACTTCAGCATTTGCAGACAATGCAAGGAAAATGACAAGGAAAATGAAGGAAAACTTGTTGAAAATCCCCATTTAATCAAAGCTTAGATAGCAAAAAGCTTTGCTTGAGAAGTGATTGAGATAGAGCTAGAGAAAAGGGGTTTTATAGGAAAGATAAAGAGTTATTGTTTAGAGGTTGTAAGATTAGGTTTTGATTGGGCTAAAATGGTGATTTTTTCACTTAGTTCAAACCTGCAACAGAGTTGTTGCACCCACTAGCCTATTAATACTGAATTATGTCTTCAATGCTTGCTTCACAAGGATTTTTCTTTTTTCCTTTTGCTCTTTCTAGACCAACAAATTTTTTATAATTCCTTTTAATATTTTATTTCAAATACGTTAGATGATAAACTCGTTGTTTGAAAAGTAATCATACCCTATTCATGTACATGTACATAAAATTAATTAGATTGTTAGTTAAAAGCCAAATTAACCAAGTGAGCACGCTATCTTCTTGAGAACCAAATTAACCATTGCCCTTTTCATGTCAATTTCAACTCTCTATATGTTTTACCATTTTTCAATGTTTGACGTTAAATCGAGGTTTTCAATATTATTTAAATATATTAAAAATATAATTAAGCTGTTGAGTTACTCAAGTTAAGTATATATTAAGATGTTGGGATGTTAGATTTTATTAAAGTTTGAAGTCAAGCATTAAAATCTTAACTGATGTTATATTAGTCTTTTTAATTATTGAAAAAGAACAATAAAAATATACATATAACGGGATTTGAATCTAACTTGAAAATATTTTAAATTTATCACCCAATTACAACTTTATTTTAATTTATTTAAACAATTTAATTTTATCATGCACATATATGTAAATAATTGGTTTCTAAACGCATATGCATGTGATAGAGTTTCTAGTGTTAATAATGTATTTGATTAAATTAGTGTTAAAAGTTAACTCAACACTAACTCAGGATTGATAACAACACCATAATAAACAATTTAATCTATTTTTTTCATTTTAATATCGTATAAATTTTTTATATTATTATTAATTAATTTCAAATCATACATTTTATTATTTATTGTATGATATTTTTAACACAAATTAATCATACCCTACTCATATACGTGTAGTGTTGATTTATACTTGAAATTAACTAAACTGATAGCTACATGCCAAATTAACCAGGTGAACACTTTATTTTCTTGAGAACCAACTTTTAATATGAAATTTTAACTCTCAATGTTATATCATTTTTCATAGCTAAAATAATTCGAATTTAACTCGGATTTTGTCAGTAATTCAAGTTAAAAATTTAAATCAAGATTTTCCAATATCATTAAAGAATAAAAATACATATTAAAAATATAAAAATTCAATTGTTGTCTAATTATTCAAATTAAATATATATATAGGATGTTGGTATATTAGGGTTGATCAAAGTCTGAAGTCAAGGTTGCTTAATTTTTATCAAGTCAACCTGCTTAATAAAAATTAATCGAGCTAGTTTGAGTAGTTTAACTCTTAAGTCTAAGTTTAAAACTAAAAATTGAACCACATTTCACATCTCAAATTGAGTTGATTTTTATTGGGTTTTAAAATTGTTAATAAGTTGAATGAAAGTGTCTAATTGTAATGGTCATTATGATTTAGCATTACGAAAATGGCGTAAACAAAATAACAAAAAAATCAAGATTTGTTTACGCAGTTTGATTTCTCTACATTTATGAAGTCTATCTCGATGAGTAATTTAATTATATTTAATTCACAATAAGATAAGTGAATCACACTCTATCACCACCTAATCTAGAAATCTCACATTTATACTTAAAGACTAGAATACTCACCTCTAAATTTTTCCCCTAAGAATTTAGATTATAAACACGAAAGGTTTAAGCTTCAATTGCAATTACACAATAAATTCCTTAATGAACAAACAAAGTGTACTCAATAAGCTTTCATACAAAACCTATACAAGCCTCGTATATATATGTTGCCAAGTGTATTAACATACTAGTGATTGAATACAAAACAACTCCTTAAAAAAAACTGCTATAAAATAGTAAAAGTAATATACTAATAAAGTCCAACCAAATGTGAACTAATGGAAATTTAGTCATTTGGATAATCCACAATACAATCCCAGACGATTTTCTATAATTAAAAGGTTGTAATTATTCAATCTAATCTAATCTTCACAAAATTGATTTTTAAAATAAAATTTTCAAAATATTATCATAGTTAATAACCCAAAATTTTTAATTTATTAAATTGCAGTGTCATAAATTTTGTTTCAGTATCACAAGAATGAATGACAGTGACTATTACCGAGTGTCACTCCTAATGCAACATCAAATCTGATCTCAACAGTTTTAATAAACTCAACTCCACCATATTATTATAATTTATCAAAGTCATTCAACGTCAGCCCCGTGAAAATGTAAAGGGGAGATATATTGTCGACCCGTGAGATTAAGCAAAGTCTGTTGAAAGCAAATTCGTTTAGGTTAACTGTGGACTTAAAATCTAAAAGATTTGAATGTATTTTTTCAAAGAAAAGACAGATGGAATAAATAAATCAATAAATCGGTCCACTTTTGTTAGGTGGCAATTATTATTAAAATAAGGAGATTGAACAGTTGATTTCTTACCGACATGTCGGGTGGATACTTCAACTAGTCATTTGGAATTTTTATTATCATTGAAAGTAGTTAGATTGTCCTCAAAACAGTTAGTAGGAAATGTTTTACACGCATGCTATCATGTTTGCTGAACTAGAAAAGTTCATACCAGTCTTGCTAGCTCAAAATTGTGTTTGTCATATTAAAAGACAAGTTGAAGTGTGTATTCGATACTCATACTTGTAACTCTTTTTTAGCTTTTTTCCTTTTTGAATGATCGAAACTTTGAAAACGTTTAGTTGATCTAATTCTAAGAGGAATGTTGTTTCAATTTATGTTGTAACAATGCTTGTAATAATGTATGATAAAAAAATAATATATTAGATGTTGATATGTTGGGATTAACTGAAAATTTCAAGGCGTATAATATTGCCACTCTCTTTAACGTATAATATTGCCATATTTGTTGCCCGACCCGAAAATGATTTTCTTGCATAGAGGAAAAATAAAAATTTTAAAAATTGTATCAGTTTGTGATATTTATAGCAATAATTTTTTTCCCGAAAAAGTATATGTGCTTTGAATGAGACAAATTCTAGACATTCTCAGCTTTCAACTAAACGACCTTCTCCACTATTCTCATACCACGAACTGCCCCGAATATGGGCTCAACCAATTTCGAATCAAATACAAATTTAAAAATATTTTCTTACTTTCTATAGGAAAGTGATCTCTCTCTTATTCAAACAGGTAGAATTGTTATTCCTGGAAAATAGAATTTATACTTAGAAATAAATTCTAATTTATTTTCCAGCAAAATAACAATATCTTAAAGTTGTGTAAAACTTATACTTTTAGCCTTACCAGTGTCATCTATTTATAAGGAGAGGTAGTGAAACCCTAGTTGAATTAGTAGAATACAAATTATATTTATTTAATAGAAAAACAATCTGTTCGTTGAATTATGAGAGAGAGGAGCGGCTAACCCTAGATATTTTACTAGGGTTGTCGCCCCTCATACTTGTTATGAGGGGATTTGGGGCCTCTCCTGTATTAAATCCAATTACGGGTACTTTCTGAACTTTTAACCCGGCATTTTATAATTTAATCCAACCCAATACATATTTTTTATTTCTCAAAATAAATATTATTTATTAAATTAATTTAAATAAATTAATTTTTTAATAAAATAATTTTCTCAACTCAATTTTAATTTCGTTAAGATTATTACAACTTTACTGTAAAAAAATTTATGAGAGAATATATTTAATTTCTACATTCAACGGATTCACAATAGTCAATTAATTTAATTCTATTTTCATACTTCAGGTAATTAAATAATAATCCGAAAAACTTAAATTTGTTCTCAGGTTATTTCCATACTTAGTGAGAAACCACATTCGTTTTCGAATGTAACACATTTCTCTAACTTTATCATTTCTATACATTTCTATTCATTTGATTCAACATGCAATTTGTTTCTGATTTCAACGAATTAACGGAGGGACAGATTAGACATATATAATTAGAGCTCAAATGATTTATAACTAAGTTCTAACTTTTGGCCTATTAATTATAAACTCATTTAGTCACAAAGTTATTCTACTATAGTATCGTGACTCAGCTCTCCCCAATAACATATCATTACAAAAGTTACTTGATTAGTGCTTGTTCAATGACTAGTTATAAGTGTGTCTTACATTCATAGGATATCCTTAATCTCTTTTAGATAGATTTATTCTCCCAATATTATCATATTTTATCTCATGGTAATCATTAACTCTTCTTTCATGAAAAGTTAATTATTGTCAAATAATATTTAAGTCATTCATCATAAAGAAAAACGACCCGTGGCTACGTTTACATCTCATCTATCATGTAATTCCAATGAGAGGATATCATTTACCCATGTCTTGGGTTATAAATTCCACTATTGTTAATTATGCTACATATTGCAGAAGTCGTGCATCCAACGCACCAATTTTCAGTTCCTTATTTGTTTGAACTCAATCTTTTACTTACATCAAAGTATACGAGTCATGCATACATAGTTCATCATCCACTCAGGATTAAGGTATGTCACACTATGAACATCACAAATGAATAAATCCATAAACGGATTCAGAATCTATTCTACTTGGGTCCTATCTGATGTACTGTTAGTTCAATCAGTCACATCTATGTCTCTATCTTCTAGGAATCATCTACTCCGATGCTCAAGACAAAGCATCTCTCCAATTAGACTTGATAGACGACACATTATTTTTTCGACTAGTTTGCTCATTTTTTATTAAACTAATGACATGTTCAGGTTCATCTACTAATATAAATTGTCTTTTCGTCGTACGATTTGACCACGTAATATCGCTTTGTATTAGTTAAACATTAGATAACTAATGAGCTAATATTTGCTTCCATTGTGCTTTTCATGTAAAAATCATTGATGACAATATACAAAGAGAATTAATGTATTTCAAAACTAATTTTATTAAACCAATTTATTCAAAAAAATACAAATGTACATAGACAAAAATATTATACTTAGGACACCAGACCTAGCATATAGACATCTCAACATTTTTCTAATGTATATACCGATATAATATACTAAATTTATTTATATAAATTTAGTCATAATTTATTAAAAAATTAACCATTAAAAGTTGCTTACTCCTCTCCACTTGGGGAAGCCAACTTAGATAATAATAATAAAAAAATCCTAGCAAACACTAGACTTTGCTAAATTAAGAAAAAAAAAATAAAGTATTACAACTTATGAGATGCCCAATATACTAGAGTAAAAAATTGGACTAAACCGATTGTAAATTTTGAGACATCCATTTCGATTTTGTCATAATTTTTAGCTGAAACCGTTTCACACCCTTCACTAGTTCCATTTCTTCGAGGCAATTCAACAAATTCTTTCCTTTCCAGCTTATCGTCATTACTAACTCGTAAACTTCGATTCCTATTATTGCCATTGTTGTTGTTACGGTAATTATTGCAGTGGTCGTCATACCAGCTAATCGTTTCAGCATTAGAATAAAAGCTTTGCCCTTTTTCTTGAACAATGTTACCGACACAAATATCAGTGAAGTTGGGTGGTTGAGAGATCTGATTATCAGGAATCACCCTAACATGCTGCTGATGCTATTCAGTGTTGATATTGTTACCTGAAGCGGTTCCAAGAGACATCTGTTGGAAGATGCTGTGCTTGAGACGGCTAAAGAAGTTGACTCCGGTTGAGCTTGATCAGGAGGTATAATGCTAACAAGTGATTTAGCCTCCTGAACTTTATCTTTCAGGATGGAGAGATTTTAGAGGAGAGTGATTGAATGAGACTGATCCGGGCCTGAAACTGAACCAGCTTCGAGGGAAGATGGAACCAATGTTTTCTTCAGCCAAAGGACACATTGGCAAACCTTGTGATGCACTGGGGAAACATGAACCGGACCCTGAAATCATTTTCAACAAATTATTGGGTGATCTTATCTTTACTCCACGATGTAAATTATTGGGGGAAGTGAAAGAGGATGGTATATTTTGATAATTAAATTAAAATTATTTATAAATTTTAAAGGTTAATTTTTTTAATTTATAATTAAATCGATATAATATGTCAAAGTTGATGACTAATTATATTAATTTTCTAACTATTACACCATTCTCCCATTAAAAATTTAATGACACTTAACTTAGATAATACAAAAAATTAATTATTCATTATTCATTAAAATAAAAATTTAACAAAATAATATTAAAATGAAAAAAATAACAGATTTAACAAAATTCCGTAATTTATCCCATAAATAAATAAAGGGGTACGAGTGTTTTTTATGAATGGGGAGGCACATCTGCAGAGCCTACATATTATTATTTTTATAGAACGCCCATACTTTTCTACTTGATAATATTAGATTGTCAAATACAGCATGTGCAAGTTTATTAATAAGTATAGTTTCCATTGCAGTGCACGTTAAGCCTCTTTTCAGTCAACTAGTAGTAGCAGTTGAAGATGTTAATTTTGGATGGTCAAATTAAAATTACATGTGTTATATAACGATTAATTTAAATATATAAACGATATATATATTCAAAAAAAGTAGTATTCTAACGTAACAATCAACTTAAACATATAAACAATCGATTCAAAAGAAGAAGAAGCAGTATTCCACCATAACATTTGATTTAAACATATAAACAATCGATTCAAAAGAAACAGTATTCCAACATGACAATCGGTTTAAACATAAAAATAATCGATTCAAAACAAATAATATTCCAGCATAACAATCAATTAAGTGCAACCAATTCATGGTCATCCAAAATCAACCAAATTTGATCATCCAAATACAAGTATATTTTTCACAATTAAGTCCCAAACTTTAAAACTGAATTCATCCTCATCCAAATACACACAAGTGCCGCCTGACATAGTGGGGACACAAAAAAAAATTGTATTTTTTTAAAAGATAGTGATGGCCGAATGATGTCCTGAAAACTTTGGGGGTGTCACCTGACACGTCAGCGATACCGGCTGGGTACGGTAAATTTTTCTCATTTTCGTAAATAATTTGTGTGGCGCCTATTTTGGTAATTAATTTTTTTTCACGGTTAGAAAAACCTATTTAAAAAGAACAATTAAAAATAATAGCATATCATTACTTAAAGTTGTGCACAATATTCTTTCAAGGAAATAAAACCACTAAATATAGAGCCTAAATTAAAAGTTTGAGCAATCTCTCTCTCAATATAAACAATAAGATTATCTGTAACAAAAAAAAAAAAAAAAAAAACTCATCCTCCATTTTGTAGCAAAGCCTTGTTTGGGTAAAAAATGCGAAATTCACATTACTTTCGACTCAGTTAACTATTTTTTATTTAGTTTTCACCAAAATACTCACTGTTTCACAAGCTATCATTGGACGTAATTTTAAATAAAGTGACCAAGGTTTTCTTTTTTCCCTTCACTTTGGCCGAAACTTACTACAACATTATTTAATTATTTTTGTTTTATTTTTACACTTATAACAAGTTAAAAACTATCTCCTAATAATTTTTTATCCAAAAACATACATATTCAAAATCTATGACAAATTTGAAAAAAAGGCATACCTTATACTTAAATTTTGGAGAAAAAATGATGAAGAAAATTTTTTTTCTTCTTTTTTTTGTTAGGTACCAATATGTTCATCTTTTCTTTTCTTTTTATATATATTATTATATTACTTATAAATATTATTTTAAATAAAATATTAAATTTTTATTATTTAACAAAAATATTATTCAAAAGTTATCATGAATAATTTAATTTTTTCAAGAAAATTTTCTCTTTATTTTTATCAAGAATAATTTTTTTATATTATCTTTAATACTATATAAATATTGGAGTAGACTACTTATATTTTTGAAAGGGTTATAGTATATAAAAAAAGAAAGAGAAATTGCAAAATCCTTAGTGAATCTACTTATATTTTTGAAAATTATATAATATATCTAAAAAAATTAAATTGTAAAAATTTTAAACATTGGGCAATGGCCCCTAGTACTCCACTAGGCTCCACTATTGAATATTAGTAATGGAAAATAGAAACTATTATTTAATATTAAAATATCACAATATTTGAAAGTTTTAACGTCTGAGGCGGCGAATTACAATGAACGAAGCTCCATTAGAACGTGAATCGAAGCTGACCAAATTAATTAGCTTAATTTCAAATCCCATCATCCAATCTATTCATAAAATTTCCCCCACCCCCCATATTCTCTATCTCAAGTCCTTTGAAGAAATCAAAATCAAGGAGCAGCAGCATGGGAAGTGAAGCTGATAACCATCCAAGAAAGCAATTTTTTCACAACAACAATCTCTACTTCAAGCTTAAAATGCTTTTCCTTCTCATGTTTACCAACCTTGTCACAATCTTTATCTGTTCTAGCCTTCCTTTCAGCTTATCATCATCTAACACCCCCCATACCCATCACTTTCTTCACCAGGAAACCATTTCTCATCTCTTGCAGGAGCTCAACTCTACGAAATCCAAACTCTTTGACAGTTACTCTCTTATTGCTGACTTGCACCACAAGATCAATTCCACCAACTTTCTTGTGCGAGACCTCGTTATTGAGATCACCCGTGAACGCAAGCCCTCATTACCAGTCGACGAAGAAGCTGATGTTTTCGGCATTCCTCTTCCTACTGCTTCCTTGCCTGATGAACTCAAGCTTGCCATTCTCCCTCACAAGCTCCCATTAGGATACTCCCCAAGGATGGCATCTGATGAGATCTATCCGCCTATTGGAGCAGCATGCTTGAGGTTTCAAAAGGAACTGGCTCAGTACATGACATATGATATTGGTGGCGAATGTCCTATGGATGACGTTTTTGCTCAAAAGCTTTTGCTCAAGGGGTGTGAACCACTCCCTCGCCGTAGATGCCACCCCAAATCCCCCATCGGTTATGTTGAGCCAACACCATTTCCTGATAGCCTTTGGGCAACCCCACCAGATACCAGCATCATTTGGGATCCCTACACTTGCAAAAGTTACCAATGCCTCATTGACCGTAAAAACTTTCCGGGGACCGTCGACTGCAAGGACTGCTTTGACATGCAAGGCCGAGAGAAACGAAGATGGCTTTACGATCGAGGATTAGATTATGGACTCGATCAAGTTCTTCAAACGAAAACAGCCGGGAGTATTCGAATCGGACTTGACATTGGAGGTGGGAGTGGCACTTTCGCAGCAAGGATGAGAGAGCGGAACATCACCATCATCACTAGTTCAATGAACTTGGATGGACCATTCAATAGTTTCATTGCATCCAGGGGATTGATCCCAATACACGTTAGCATTTCGCAGAGGCTTCCATTCTTTGAGAACACATTGGATATAGTGCATTCGATGCATATTTTGAGCAATTGGATCCCAGATGCAATGTTGGAGTTCGCCTTGTATGACATATACAGAGTGTTGAGACCAGGGGGGCTATTCTGGCTTGACCATTTCTTCTGTCAGGGACCGCAGCTCAATCAAACCTATGCTCCAATGTTTGATCGAATTGGGTTTACGAAACTAAGGTGGAATGTTGGGAAAAAGGTTGATCGTGGAGTTGATAAGAATGAGTGGTATTTGTCAGCGTTGTTGGAAAAACCAATGACCTAACTCGATTTCTTTTTCGTTTTACTCGAGGATATTGTTGTAAAATGTGCAGGATTTCACCAGAAAAACAATTGTATTTGCTCGAAGCAATAAATCAAAGATATCCAGACGCAGCAAGGTTAAACATTTCCATATTTGTCACTCAGACGAATGAATAAAATAAATGCAATTTATAATCTTACTAGGATTTCTTATTTCGACGCCTTTATTATTTGTTAAATGTGTTCATATTTGTTTCATCTTGTAATGTCATACATAAACTTTAATTTCATGCGATTTTATACATGAATTTTTAATTTTATTTAATTTTTATAAATCACTAACAACATGATCGAATTAACATTATTTTACGTTGATATATCACATACATAAACAATTATATTAATCTACTATGAAAATAAATGTATTTATTTTTTTTAAATGTATACAATTGAATCAAAATAAAAGTTTCATATATACATATGAACCACAATTCAAGTTGTGTATAATTACACCAAATCAAAATTCATGTATAAATTTAATATTTATCCCATTTTTTTAATATTCGACTATAAAAATTTAGGTTAATTAAAAGTGGCCTTGTGTCAAGTATAAACTGTTGATGTTTCAAAGAAAATATCATGTTATTATTATAAATTAGATTAAATTACTTAAGAGATAATCAAGAAATTAAACTATTCTAAAACTCTTTATTATTTAAGTATGACTTTAGTTCTAATTAAAATACATCAACCTTGATAGATAATTAATAATGATTATTGTATTTTTAATTAAATAAATTACTTTTGAGATAAATAATAAATAAAATAGATAGTCCATATAAATCACTCATTTGAAGAGATTATATTAAGTTAAAGGCAGTTCTGGTTTTTAGCTACTAGTTAAGCTAGACGAACGAGGGCATCTATTGTAAAGGAAATCGAAGCCACTTATGAAGCAAGAAAGAAGGTTGGAAAAGGAGAGGAGCCTTTGTTCCTTGATGCTTCTAAGAGGAAAAGGATTATTATGAGAAACATTTCTGAATCTTGAGTCTAAAGATGATGAAGAAACTAACCCATAGGATATGTCCCCATTGTAGAACTACTTACTCAAATGAGGACCACACGCACTGAATTAGACCCAATGTACCTTCTTCATCAAAGAAGAAAACAAAAGGTTCAAGGAAGTAGGTGTTCTTAAGATGCTTAAATTTTCAGTTTGACATATGGCACTTTTCCAAGATTAGATATAATGAAATTTCGAAAAAATTTTAAAATGAGTCAAAAAAAGGAATTTTCATGAAAGTAAAATTGATATCAGAAATGAAAACTAATGAAAAAAATATTATGGGTGTGAGAATGGGGCAAATGGATCAAATTGCAAATTTTGAAAAGTTAGAGGACTAAAGTAAAATTTTGACCAAAAAGAGAATATGTGAATTATTATTTATTACTTGGCACGGAATTAATTTTTAATGTGTATTGGTGCGGTGAATATCACTTTTGGGACCAAATTAGAAAGATTTAAAAGTATAAGAATTAAATTTAAAAAAATTATTTTTGCAAAGAAAAGGGTAAAAATATAATTTCCACCATCCAAGGATTATTAATAAGATTTACACATGATTTATGAGAATTTAGAATATCAATTCGATGTGAAAAACTTGTGCAAAGAGGTAAAAAGGAGTAAAATGGTAATTTTACTATGAAAGGGTATTTTGGTTATTTTTCAATAATTATATATTAGAAATATTATTTTGATTGAGATCTAAGATATTTGGAATTACTTTGGACAATTGGATGTGACTTATGTGAAGATATTGATCATGCACCACGAGTTTTAAATAGATTAAAAAGAAAAGAAAGAGGAAAAGTCCCCTTCCTTCAACCTTGTTCAATTGACCCCATGGAAGAAGAGAGAAAAACTTTCTTTTCCTTGTCATTTTTCTTCAAATCTCTCAAAATCTAGCAACCCCAACCTTGAGTTTTTGCTAAAATCAATTAGGAAACTTATCTCTAAGCTTGAATCCACCTTTAAATCTTCCATTTTCAGCGATGATTTAATCGGTTTTTGAGAGAGAAAGTTGAACCTAGAGAGAAAGCTCCAATAAAGTTAGTAATGGTGTTTTTCACTCCTCTTAACTTGAAACTTGAGTTTGGTTGTTATGAGAACGTTTGGGAAACTTATATGTGATTTATATTTTTGTGTAGTGAAAAATGAGGAAATAACTTGTTTAAGGATGGATTCAAGTGTTGGAAGCTTGATTTTGAATATTTGTACATCCAAGAAGGAAGTGCGTTTGGATGCTCTTACTTTTCTTATACTAATATGTTTAAGAATTTGGTGAAAAGTATAAAATATGAGATTGTTCTTGAATGTCAATGTCGAAACCATTTTAAAATTGGGTTTTGAAAAATGGGGATCGACTTTAAAAACAAAAACGGGAGTCGCCACTAATCTTTTTTACTTAGGTATGATTGGATCACCTTGTAAAACGTTTTATTTTAAAACATTTTTTTGGTCCACAAAAACAAGAAAATGAGTTCGGGAGTCGGTTACGTATGAGGAAGGGTTAGCACCCTCATAACGCCCAAAAAATTGGTACCAAATCGATAAAATTATGTCCAAATGTTGAAAATAAAGAAAATTACGAAATATGATCCTTTTATGAGAAAGAAAACTAAGATTTACTTATTTCCAAGAAATAAAATACTTTACCCAATAAGTTAAGGTATAGCATGTCATTACTTTAAAATTAAGCTTGTCTTTGTTTGAGGAAATTCCTACCTCGAGACACAAAATGTCGAACCAAATAAGTTAAGGCAAAACATTTTGAATTCCCAAGAATAGGGTTTTTTATTTTGAAATTGATAAAACACAAATTTCTTTAAAAGAAAATATGTAATACCTAAAGTTTCACGAGAAGAATCGAACCCAATAAGTTAGGGCAAAATTCTTCTTGAAATTCCCCAAATATCACATATAACCATATTTTTAAAATCATTTGATTTAAAAAATATTTTTATAATAAAAAAATGGTATGAGTAAGACATTGAATAATACATTATAACGTACATATCAATTCAACCTAATTACAAATTATATTAATAGTAAATAATCAATGAATAATATAAAAAGTTAAAGTAATATTAAACAAATATAAAGATACTTAATAATAATCATAACACATAATAAATAATATAAAATAACTAATAATAAAAAAAAGCAAATAATATGTATAATAATTTTAAAAAGACATATATATACATAATATATTAATCATAAAAACTATATAAATAAAATAGGTTAGATATTATAATAGACTTTATACAAAACAAAGTTAAAAAAATTTATATAATACTATATAATATAAAAATTAAAAACATAATATAATAAATAATATATAGATTATAAAATAATATAAAAATTTTAAACTAAGTAAAATAATATATAATAATTAAATATATATAAAATAATACATATAAAGTATATATAAAATAAATTAATAAGTATAGGAAAATAATATAAAACATGATAAAACAATTAAAATAATTTAAAATAAAATAGATTAAGTAAATTAAAAATAAATGAAGAAACAGGGTTAAACAAAGAATTAAATGATTAAAAGGATTGAATTAAAATACACATTAAAACGCAGGGGTTAAAATGGCAATTAAACCTCTTTTTAAAACGGCGTAGTTTAGATCGATACTTTTTAGAAACGATTCGAGGACTTAATTAAAAATGAATGTAAATTTAGGGATAGTTTTAAAATAAAAGAAAAGTTGATTTGAATGAAATTAAAATAATAAAAATTTGGAAGGATCAAATGGTAATTAGACCATTAAATGAAAAACACGCGGATCTTTGTCCCGGTCGGGTCAACACGCGACCTTGCATCTGCTAAACGGCGTCGTTTTACTGCTTGCTATATAAAGCAAAGGATCTCATCAAAAAACATTTTAAAACCGGTTTTTAAAAAAAAGTTTCAAAACACTCTCAAATCCTCTGTTGGGGTTCGGCCATATGGTTCAGGGACTGAGTGCGCACGCTCCTCACACGCCTCCGTGGCCGGCGGCCGGAGGCCGGAGGTCGGAAGCTTTATTTCTCGGACGCAAATCGAAGGGTAAAACCACTGTTCTCTATTTTCGTATATATTTTTTCTATAAAAATATGCGTGTATGAAAAGAATATAAAGAATGCGTAAAAAAAAACCTCTGTATTATGAAAATATGTGCTTTTATTTCTGTATTTTGTCTCCGTATCTTGTGTGTATCCCCCTCTTTTTTACAAATTTAATCCAGGGTTTTTATAACCCGAAAAACAAAATAAAAAAAAGGAAAACATTTTTTTATATCTGCTCCTTTCCTTTGCTGTTGCGATTTGTTTCCTTTTTGTGCAGGTGACGAAAACACGGCGGTGATGAGGCATCATTCGGGCGCGTTGATGGTGGCATGGTTCACGGCGATGAAGGCGGCGCGACGCTTGGTCTGCTGAAGCGCCTAGGATTTGCGGCGCCTAGGGTTTCAGAAAACCCTAGGCCACTGGAGCTGTTTATGTTTTTAGGCCGTGTTAACTTAGGTTATGGGTATGTGTTTTGTAATTGGGTCAGGGTGTTGGGCTAGTTTTGTACTGGACTGTTAAAAAGACATTTTTTATTTTTGTTTTTGTTCTGTTTTGGTTTTTTAAGGGCCCGGGCAAAATTGGGTATTTACAGCTGCCCCTCTTTGCTCATTGTTGGGAAACAAGAATAGAGCAAAGACTATAGAAGGACCAATTTCTGCCCGGTTTTCGCTGAACCACGACTTCTTGATCCTCATCTTCTTGAAATGGTTTTCAATCCCAACTGCATCTTTAGGGGTACTGGAACTTCATCTCGATTTCAGTAAGTCTGCTAGCTTTATTCTACATTTTTGCAATTTCAAGAATGCCAAATTGATGTCTTTGATCTGCTTCCTGCAAACTGACGTATCCTATCTGCTGTTTTCAATCTGATCCCTGTAAACTCAGGGATTACCAAACTGATGTATTCGATCTGATGTCTTCAATTTGATCCCTACAAACTCAGGGATCACGGTGATCAAATCTTCGATCGCTATCTTTCAATCCCGATCCTCGCAAACTCAGGGATCACCAGACTGACGTATTCGATCTGCTATCTTCAATCTGATCCGTACAAACTCAGGGATCACTAGACTGATATTTTCAATCTGATCCCTACAAACTCAGGGATCACCAGATTGATATTTTCAATCTGATCCCTACAAACTCAGGGATCACCAAACTGATATTTTCAATCTGCTTCCTGCAACTTCAGGAATGTCAAATCTTGCTATTTTCAATCTGATCCCTGCAAGTTCAGGGATCACCAGACTGATATTTTCAATCTGATTCCTACAAACTCAGGGATCACCAGGTTGATGTCTTTGATCTGCTTCCTGCAACTTCAGGAATATCAAATCTTGCTATTTTCAATCTGATCCCTGCAAGTTCAGGGATCACCAGACTGATATTTTCAATCTGATCCTTACAAACTCAGGGATCACCAAGTTGATGTCTTCGATCTGCTTCCTGCAACTTCAGGAATGTCAAATCTGCTATCTTCGATCTGATCCCTGCAAGCTCAGGGATCACCAGATTGATGTTTTCAATCTGATCCCTACAAACTCAGGGATCACCAGATTGATGTCTTCGATCTTACTACATAACCTGTAGAATTGTTATATGTTTATGTCTAATGATGCATCAAATGTTCCTAATTAGATCTATTGTGAAAATGCTACGAAAATGACTCCTATTTCAAGGATTAGGATGCAATGACCGGAATGAATCAAATGCTCCTTGAAAAAATGCTATGAGTATAATTCCTACCCTAGGTGCTATCACCCATTTGTTTTTCCATTCTTGTTCATCAATCATGTTCTGCTTAACCAGCTTGCCCCAATATAATTTCTGAGTTAGCCCCACTTGAACCTCGGGACATGAAGTTGGTATCTCCCACTACAACTTCAGGGGAACGATATTCGATTTGTTACACCATTCCCTGGGTGTAATGACCAGATGTATGTGTCTGAATGCAGGGTATCCCGACAATGATCCCCTTTTTCATTTGAATTGACCTTGTTCTTCATTTACTGATGTGGTATCACTAACGAAATCGTCTTATCCAATAAAAATCTGAAGAGATAATCATTTTCAATGTTTCCAGCCCTTAGGCTTGGTGAGTCCTGAACAATAGTCATGTTTCAAATTCCTCGTATTATTTAGAAGCTTCTAGAGTAATATACGAAACTCCCTTTATGAAAGTATTTTTAGTCCATTAATCATTATTTCAATATAAAATGCTTGAAAAAGATTACAACAATGGACATGAAAGATGCAAATAAGCTAATCAAAAATAACCAAAACTGATTGGTGTATCTTAAAAAGAATAAAGTAAGCAAAAATAACAAAGGCTATAAAAGAAAATTGATTAAGGTATTTCTTTGAAAAGAATAAAGTAATCAAAGATAGAAAATGGGTAAAAGGGGAAACTAGGTGCCGCAGATATCGCAGTCTGAACTTCTCTGTCCTGATCTCTTGAGGACCATTTTAAACCTAATATGTGTTTAGGGGATCCGGAGTACTTTGTCGATGCCCCAAGATGTAACATACTTCCTCATTGCTAACTCAGACGTAGCAAGACTACTGTATGCCCCACTTTTGATCAAAATTTGAGCCGCCCTTTTCGGGTTTTCAACTCAAAGCCCCTTTGGTCTCAAAGCGCCCTTTGCGGGTTTTCACCTTGGCCTCTCCCTTTTCTTTTTTTTTTTTTGAATTTGGACTCAATGTGCCCTTTGCGGGTTTTCACCTTGGACCTTTCCCTTTCAGGTATAATACTTCTTGTTTGAACCTTAATTTACCGGATTTGGCAAGTCTTCGCTATCCTTCTCGTCAATATCAATGCTTTTCTAGAATAAGCTCTATATAAGTCCTTCCCAGTTTGGCATATGCTTTCCTCTAAAATCATTTTGTAGAAAAAATCTTTTTCAACATCAGGTTTCTTCATGGAATTCCCTAAGATAAACTTCGTAAGCTTGCATCATCTAGCTGTGACAAATAGCTTTTAACCTTTTCTTCAATTAGGCTCTATTGGCAAAACGTTTTAATTCCATAAACCAATAGGTAAGACGCTGCCCCCAGCGAAGGTTCTGGCTGACGCTCAATAAGACAGAAGGTAATAGTAACTTCTTATGCCAATCAATACAAGTCTAAGTCACCTTTCATAATTTTTGTTGTTTTTCTTCTGCTTTTTTTTGTATTTTTTTCTTTTGGCAGCTTTTGCTATACTGATGATATCTTTGCTTTGATCTTTGGACAAATCAGTAAACTTTAACTTTGTACATTTACATTCTCATGTTTGGCATCCGATTTTTTTTTTTTTTGCGATTTGATGACTATCGACTTTGCAATATTGGCATATGAAGCTACTTCCACCCTCTTGATGAAGTAGATGACAACCATGACAGTGAATCGATGTCCACTAGAAGTATTTGACAAGATTGGCCTCATAATATCCATGCCCCACATATGGATGATTTATGAAGAACTGAAGAAGGCACATAAATCTTTGTCACCTTCAATTCAGTATTTGCAGTATGGCTGATACAGTCTTTTTTCATGGTAGACCAACAGTTCCCCATCCTCTTGTTTTGCCCGCATCTTATTAGTCTAGGCATGCCCTGATATGATTGTGCAAAAACATATTTGAATTCTTGAAAACAACTCAATGATGTCCTGCCTTATTTTGAGTGAGCTAGACTTCGGTCTTCACCTTTTCCCTAGGCTTATAATATCCAATGACCCTTTGTAGAGTAAGGTTTGGTTTTTCATCTTGTTCTACCATCTTAACAAGTCGCAATCTCTGTCATTTTCAAAATCCTGAGATCCCCTAGACCCATATCTCATTCAAAAAGGGAGTCATTAACAACGTCGCTCACGTTGTTGATATCTGGGTACCTAGGTACGAAAGCAAGAAATCCAAAGAATAAATGATTTTAAGGATGATTATTGGTATGGTTATGAATAAAGAATGAAAGAATATTAAAAAAAAAAAGAATATACAGTATGAAATGGAAAGAATAAAAGAATATGTATTCAAAAAGATACATTTTATTGAAATAAAATTTTGAACATAAGCCTATTTCACAAAAGAATTCTTGTTGCCTCTAGGCCTAAGACAACAAGCCTGTTTTGAACATTACTTTAGATTAGCCTTAAAAGTACAAAGATTTCTTTCACAGTCTTATTATTCAAAACACTCCCAAGTACACAAGGGCTTGTAAACTTTGTTCTCTAATTTCCTCTTCACCTACGATTTCTTCAAAGGATCACAACTTTCTTCTCTCCATGATTGGATAATGGATTCTCCACACTGGGTGTATCATCAATCTCGAAAACTCCCATCTTAAGAAGTCTCTCTATTACCTTTTTGAAGGCAGTATAATTCTCTATTGAATGCCCCGTTACTCCTGCGTGGTAATCACATTGAACGTTGGAGTCATACCATTTAGGATATAGGGGTTGTAACGGATGCAGATAATATGGGGACACTACACGTGCCTCCAATAAAGTATCATATAGCTCCTTATATGTCATTGGAATTGGTATGAATTGAAACTTTTCAGAATTTTGTCTAGGGCCTGATTCTTCTCTCGTCGACCCTTGTTGTCCAGTCGTAACCACTGCTTTTGAGTACCCTTTATTGTATGTACTCGCATTATTCACCTCGTCATCTTTTTTTCTAGGAGTGGATCTTCTAGTAGTTTCTCCCGCTTCAATCTTGCCACCCCTTATGGCATTTTCTATCATTTCACCCGCCATGACTATATCCACAAAGCTTTTAGTGGTGCTTCCTATCATATGGGTGATAAAATGTGCCTTTAGAGTGTTGATAAACAACATGGTGGTTTCCTTTTCCAAGAGAGGTGGTTGGGCTTGTATGGCCATTTCTCTCCATCTTTGTGCGTATTGCCTGAAACTCTCATTTGATTTCTTTTCCATATTTTGTAACATGATTCGATCAAGCGTCATATCTGTAACATGGTTGTACTGTCTCATGAAAGCTTGAGCCAAGTCCCTCCACGAGCTAATGTTAGTGCGGCTGAGTTGGTTATACCACCTAGACGCTGCTCCCGTCAAACTATCTTGGTAACAATGAATCAGAAGTTGATCATTGTTCACATAACCCGTCATACGTCTGCAGAACATCGTGATATGGGCTTCGGAACAGGTAATTCCATTGTACTTCTCAAATTCTGGCATCTTGAACTTGTGAGGAAGTATCAAATTTGGGACCAGACTTAAATCCTTGGCGTCTATACCATGATGATGGTCAACGTTTTCCAAAGCCTTGAATTTTTCCTCCAACCACCTACAACGATCCTCTAACAGTTTTGCAGATTCAGTTTTGGCCCCCTCTCCCTCTAGTACGTTTAAATCAGGGACAACGGGATTAGTAGGGTGATCTCCTGGGTTGGATCCTACACCCACTTGAAAATTTACAGGCAATCCGGTGTCAGCTTGCCCTTGCTAAGGCCTTATTATGACAGGTGGCCTTCTGGGATATTCTTCATGTTGAGCTTGCACATGGGTTGGAGTGAACTCTCTAGGTAAATTCTCATTGTCCTCAACATTGATTATAGGATCTTTTACCTTATCTATTATTCCATTCACCATCTGGGCCATTTGAGCCATCATGTTTCTCTGGGCTTCCAACATCTTGTCTCTCATCTCTTGTTGGAATTTTACCATCTGCTCTTGCATCTGATCTTGCATATCTCTTTGGAATTGCTCCATTCTTTGGTCCATTTTTCTTAACTTAGCTCGTGTACTGTAAGGATGTTCAGCTTCCAGATTTTCTTTTTTTCTCCCTCTCCTATAATTTAAACTAATTAGACTCTCTCTATGGACTTGAATGCATATGATGTTATGTAATGCAAATGCATGAATGTAAAGAAGTATCGATTCTGATCAACTTCATTTTAGAAAACTTTATTAGAAAACAAAATCCTTTACATAAAACGAACAACTATATGCTTTCGCTCTAGGTCCCATTGTTTTGACTTCCCTATACAACAAAGCCACCTCTTGGCCACGATCTGATCGTAGCTCATACTTTGCGTTCAATGTATCTGCCTATATTACCCAAGTCGAATCTGGACTATTGCTTTACCCATGAGATAATTCCGACTTCTGACTCGATCGTGAGAATGGTGAAGTTCTTCTTTCCAATGCCCTTTATTTGTTTCAAGAAGATCTATCCGGAGCTCACAGTTGTGCAATGCCGATTCTAACATTTTAATCTTATCCTTCATTTCCTTGCTCTTGTTTAAGCTTGACTTTAACTCGATCGCGGAATGAAGGTAACCATTCAAGCTTAGCATTGATCTTCAATAGCAAATTTGTAAGGTATTGATCATACCTAGCTGGTACTATACACTGAGTCACAATACCATATTCAGAAAAATTCTTCCGCTTCTATGTCTCATAAAGATCAGAATTTTTCCTATCTATAAGCAAACCAAGAAGGAACTGCGGAGCTCCAAGAAGTTTAGATTGTATCTGTTCAAACATTTTTCAACTCTAACCACAGGTGAAAATCTTCTATTCTGGTTTATCACGAAACAAATCAAATCTCTTGCAATGTTGTTTGGACCACAATGAAGAGCCGAGGAGTTCACAACAGCTCATCTTTAAATCCTATATGGCTCCACCTATTTCTTGTTGTTAAAATTCCAACGTCCACTCCTCGGAAAGAAATTTCCACCATTGTCTCTTCTTAACCTTGGTGCTAGCGGAGTACGTCCATCCACTTGGGTGAAATTAGAGTTGATATTAACACCTCAAAATTTCAGCATTGGTTCAGCATCATGACTTAGACAAAGCATCCATCCCTTCTTGAGGCATCTGCCTCAATTTTCCAACCAAAGGAGCTCTTGGAAGTTGATCAACTCTTCGGACCAGTTGAATTATCATGGTAATTGATACATCAATATTTAGTGAAAGGTCTCCTTGAGTAACTCTGAAACTTGAATGGAAACCCCTATAGCCAATGGCACCTCCTCCAATGTCTGTGAAGTTGTTCTAATTATCTTGAAAGATTGGCAAACAAGTAGGCATCCCTGTTTCACAACATGCTACCTTAAAATGACATCCATAGGTATCCTCACAGCAAAGCTGATCTCCACTTTAAAGGTCTTTGACTGATAAGGTCGTTTAATTCTCTTCCTGTCTTTCCCATTTGAGTCATCATGGATATCAGGTCTTGCATTCCCATTGTTTCTGTTAGATGTAACATCCTCAAATACAACTGTAAACTCATGCTTGTTATTTGGAAGAGCACCAACAATAAATAAACTTTTCTCCCCATCATAAGCAAAGTATTTTCCCAGCCCATTTATTGCCATAAGTCTCTTGCACCCTTTCTATCACTTTTCTTCCAACACACTTGCCATCAACTGAGCAGCCATCTTCATATGAAAGAGAAACATTGCCCCTTTTCTAACTGCCTTTGACCATATACTAACGATTGCATTGTATTCCACTTTATCAAGGAATCCGTTCTCCATAACCAGCTTTCTAACTTAGAAACTGATCGTGAATCGATACCTCTTAAAATATGATATGCACAAAAAATGCAATAGAACTAGTTAGTACCACAGAATAAAATACAAGGCAAATGAAATAAAGTACACCTATCCGGGTAACTACTAAAATTTGGCATAGCTCTACCTAAGGTGGGTTATTAGGGTTTACTATATGTGGTTTCGTTCTAAAGTTGAGGTACCGAACCAGCAGATTCCTCAATCCTCACCCATTATAGGCTCATACGGACCGAGTTCGGTTCAGGGGAATACATTTCCCTATGGCTGCACGGAGATGAAAATCTCACGAAGACATAGGTACGGATGTATCCCGAAAGCGTTTCACTATCCTGCACGGAGGTGAAAACCTCACGAAGGAGTAGTTTCTCGCTCCCACCTAAGGGTGTAACCACAACGATCATGCAGTGCAATGCAGAGCAATATATTTAAGACCACATGCAATACAAGGATCATATTTTTAAAATAAGAATTTTAAATTCGAACAAAAGGACATGAAATTATCAATTTTACAGCCTGACTCTCTTGTGTCCCCAATGGAGTCGCCAAGCTGTCGAAACCATTTTAAAATCGGGTTTTGAAAAATGGGGATCGACTTTAAAAACAAAAACGGGAGTCGCCACCAATCTTTTTTACTTAGGTATGATTGGATCACCTTGTAAAACGTTTTATTTTAAAACATTTTTTTGGTCCACAAAAACAAGAAAATGAGTTCGGGAGTCGGTTACGTATGAGGAAGGGTTAGCACCCTCATAACGCCCAAAAATTGGTACCAAATCGATAAAATTATGTCCAAATGTTGAAAATAAAGAAAATTACGAAATATGATCCTTTTATGAGAAAGAAAACTAAGATTTACTTATTTCAAAGAAATAAAATACTTTACCCAATAAGTTAAGGTATAGCATGTCATTACTTTAAAATTAAGCTTGTCTTTGTTTGAGGAAATTCCTATCTCGAGACACAAAATGTCAAACCAAATAAGTTAAGGCAAAACATTTTGAATTCCCAAGAATAGGGTTTTTTATTTTGAAATTGAAAAAACACAAATTTCTTTAAAAGAAAATATGTAATACCTAAAGTTTCACGAGAAGAATCGAACCCAATAAGTTAGGGCAAAATTCTTCTTGAAATTCCCCAAATATCACATATAACCATATTTTTAAAATCATTTGATTTAAAAATATTTTTATAATAAAAATGGTATGAGTAAGACATTGAATAATACATTATAACGTATATATCAATTCAACTTAATTACAAATTATATTAATAGTAAATAATCAATGAATAATATAAAAAGTTAAAGTAATATTAAACAAATATAAAGATACTTAATAATAATCATAACACATAATAAATAATATAAAATAACTAATAATAAAAAAGCAAATAATATGTATAATAATTTTAAAAAGACATATATATACATAATATATTAATCATAAAAATTATATAAATAAAATAGGTTAGATATTATAATAGACTTTATACAAAACAAAGTTAAAAAAAAATTTATATAATACTATATAATATATAAATTAAAAAACATAATATAATAAATAATATATAGATTATAAAATAATATAAAAATTTTAAACTAAGTAAAATAATATATAATAATTAAATATATATAAAATAATACATATAAAGTATATATAAAATAAATTAATAAGTATAGGAAAATAATATAAAACATGATAAAACAATTAAAATAATTTAAAATAAAATAGATTAAGTAAATTAAAAAATAAATGAAGAAACAGGGGTTAAACAACAATTAAACAGATTAAAAGGATTGAATTAAAATACACATTAAAACGCAGGGGTTAAAATGGCAATTAAGCCTCTTTTTAAAACAGCGTCGTTTGGATCGATACTTTTTAGAACAGTTCAGGGGACTTAATTAAAACAGAATGTCAATTTAAGGATAGTTTTAAAATAAAATAAAAGTTGATTTGAATGAAATTAAAATAATAAAAATTTCGGAAGGACTGAAATGGTAATTAGACCATTAAATGAAAAACACGCGGATCTTTGTCCCGGGTCGGGTCAACACGCGGACCTTGCATCTGCTAAACGGCGTCGTTTTCTGTTTGCTATATAAGCAAAGGATCTGTCAAAAAAACATTTTAAAACTGGTTTTTAAAAAAAAAAGTTTCAAAACACTCTCAAATCCTCTGTTGGGGTTCGGCCATCTGGTTCAGGGACTGAGTGCGCACGTGCCTCACGTGCCTCCGTGGCTGGCGGCTGGAGGCCGGAGGTCGGAAGCTTTATTTCTCGGACGCAAATCGAAGGGTAAAACCACTGTTCTCTATTTTCGTATATATTTTTTCTATAAAAATATGCGTGTATGAAAAGAACATAAAGAATGCGTAAAAAAAACCTCTGTATTATGAAAATATGTGCTTTTATTTCTGTATTTTGTCTCCGTATCTTGTGTGTATCCCCTCTTTTTACAAATTTAATCCAGGGTTTTTATAACCCGAAAAACAAAATAAAAAAAAAAGGAAAACATTTTTTTATATCTGCTCCTTTCCTTTGCTGTTGCGATTTGTTTCCTTTTTGTGCAGGTGACGAAAACACGGCGGTGATGAGGCATCATTCGGGCGCGTTGATGGTGGCGTGGTTCACGGCGATGAAGGCGGCGCGACGCTTGGTCTGCTGAGGCGCTTAGGACTTGCGCGCGCCTAGGGTTTCAGAAAACCCTGAGGCCACCGGAGTCTGCTTATGTTTTTGGGCCGTGTTAACTTGGGTTATGGGTATGTGTTTTGTAATTGGGTCAGGGTGTTGGGCTAGTTTTGTACTGGACTGTGAAAAAGACATTTTTTATTTTTGTTTTTGTTCTGTTTTGGTTTTTTAAGGGCCCGGGCAAAATTGGGTATTTACAGTCAATATGTTTAATTTCCATGGCTTAATAATGTTAGAAATAAGTGGTTTGAAAATTTATGGCTTGGTGAACCTTGGCCATATGTGTCATATTAACTAAAAATGTGTTATGAGAATTTGGTTGTCAAAGAATGGTTAATAAATGTGATTTGATACATGTGAAATTTGTGAAATATGGTATTAATGTGGATGTAAATATGATATCATGGTAAATTTGGTGATTAATTTGAGATTACTTTGTGTCTCTTTATTTGATTGAATTTTAATAAGATAAAGAATTATATGGCTTATGGTAATACATGAGAAAGATTATGTGTGTGCACACGTGTGTGTGTGGAAGCACTTATCATGTTGATTGCCCCTTGGTGTGTGTGCATTGAGGTAGATAAACAATGTTCCTAAATATGAAGAAGTGTAGTGTTCTACAAGTATACATGTCAAATTATAAGATATTTTAATTAAAATAAAATATAAAAGTATTTTAAGGATCGTACCCAAGGGATCTATAAACTAAAATCAAATTAACAGTATCCAAGAACATGCAAAGCTAAGTCTAAACACCTACTTTTCTAATTACTATAGTATGACTAATCACAAAATACCGGTAAAAACTTACTATTAACTAAAAAAAAAGATCTAATTATAAAAATGATAAAACTAGAAAAATAATCACACAAGAATGAAAATGAGGAGTTGATCAATTTCCATGGTCGTAATTAATCTAAACTTAGTGATTTTTACTGACAATTTCTTAACTAGTCTAATTAATACATTTTTGCCTATAATTTTACCCAAGTTACGATTTAGCCCACCTAATCTTTCGACCTAATGAATCTAAAGGGGACAATTGAATTAATATCGGGTAAAGTCTTCTTTCGGTATCATTTACCTAAATTTCCACCTCTTTAGGTTTTTTTTCTTATACAATTTAGTCCTATTATTCAGTTTAAACCCCAATTTCGATTAACTACTCTCACTTCAATTAACCAACTTCCCGATAAATTTAGTTACGACTCATCACAACTTTACCATACCCACTTATTTCGTAAGCCATTTGATAAATTTAATAAAAAGGAATTAAAGGGCTTAAAAATGCTCAGTAATCCGAAGAATTCTGATTGTGGAGATCATGTTGGGGCGGCAACTAAAACTTTTATAGATGGAATTGCTTGATCACTCTTAACGACAATTAATCTACAACAAACGAAAACAAGAAAATTAATTGTTGAAAACTAATGAACAAAATTGCAAGTATATGAAATTGTTGTAAAACTAGAATGGAAAATAACAATTATTGTTTAAAATCCTTAAACTAAGCTACTTAACTACTAATAATCGTAAAAGGCCTCCCTTAATCATGTATAAAATGTAATATTTACACTACTTTTCATGTTTGACCTAATTTGGACAACTTTTCCCTGAGTTATAATTAAAATTTTGATTGTGTAGATTGAAACACCCCTTCAAATTTTAGATCCATTGAGCTTCAATGTTGCGACACCAAGGGTCCGATGTCACAACTTTCCTGGTAGTTTGCTCGAGTCTTTGTAAGGTGACTTGGGTGTTGCGTTTTTGCTTCCCAATGTTGCAACTTCGCTGCAACATTGTGATTGACTTTCACCTCTGGCTACTATCATGGATGTTGTAACTTTACTTGTCAATATCACGACTCCTAGCTTCCAATGTTGCAACTGATTTGCTGTAATTTGATATGTTAAATTAGACTTCTAATTACACTTTACGAGCTTGTTTCCAAGCAACTTATATGTTTTTGTCATGTTTTTATGTAATTTTTATTTTTTTTCTTTTATAAATGAAATGTTGAGTTTTTACTCCTTTTGAGACCCGAAATGGCCAAATGCACCATTTGGACCCTAATGATTGATTGAGTGTTGTAGTGTTAGTGGCCCAAATTTGAGTGAAAACATTTCCACAAGAAAAGGTATCACAACATCAGAGCATGAATATCACAACACCTTCAATAAACCTGAAATGAAGAGGAATGAAAGCCACATACAGTGGTGTCGCGATACCCACCCTTGGGCATCACGACATCCACCCTCAAAGACACCCCTAAGTAGATTGTCGGCGATCTCACGATACCCCTATCGTACAAGGACAAAAAATGACATCAGGGGTAGTCTTTGTCCACCCGAAGCACCAATCAGAATCAACTTTAAAAGCCAAAAGTTGGTTGAAGAAAGAGGAGGTTGTAGTTTAAGCTAAAAAGCTTTGTGGTTTAAGGTTTCTCTCTATTTTTTAGTTTAGGTTTAGGGTAGTTTTCTTCTTCATAGTTTAGGGTTTTAATTCTCTATTTGTTTTTTTATTTTCCTTGTATTTTCTTAGTTAGTTTAGTTTTTATTGTAGTTAGGTGTTATTTGTTTAGTAACCCTTTAAACTTTCTTGTAGTTACATTTTAATCTCATTTTAATGTTATTTAGTTTCCTTCAATTTCTTCTGTTAAAATCATTTCTTTAGCATTTTCTTTATTGTTCTTGCAAGAAACTATCCAAGGTTTTGCAAGAAAGTTTGGATTTTTATTAACCTTTAATTAAGTTTAAATTAATGCTTTCTTTGCTTGATTATTTTATTTTTGTATGTTTATATATGAGTAGGAGTAGCTAAATCTAAGGTGGTTGGTTGATGAAAATGTTGGGTAGTTGATTTTTGGATTTAGAGACTAAACCGCAAAATATGGACTAAATTGAATAAACTTCAAAACTTTCCTTAGAACTTCTCTAAGAATATCTCAATCAACGTTTTCCAACATAGCAGAATAGTCGTCTTCGATCTTTGGTAATTTAAACAGATCATTAATAACTTTTGGGGTGAGACACCTTTTTACCTCGAACGTAAATTTCTGTTGCAGTGGATGAGGTCAAGTTTGCATAGAATTCTTGGACTAATTCTGCTTCCGGAAGTGGTTTCACGTCACAAAATAAGTTTCATCTCAACTCGTACACCGTCTTCTAAATAATTGGCAGCACTGTTGTACAATCAATATTCGTCATGTTAAACCCTTTTGTCTGGGAGCATCTATTGATCCTTGAAGATGGATTCAAACCTCTCTCTTGCTTCTTCAGTATGGAATCGATTTTGGAAATCATTGGGTTGGCATGTAAAACTATTTCTCTTATGAGACATTATGCGAACAATTAGTATGCAAGCTTAGGATTTGTGGAAAATCGGTGGTATTTGATGTGTTCGACAATGGTGGTGGCAATGATGGTGGTCGGGGATGGTGGTGATGCTGGTGGTAATGGTGGTGCGGTGGCAAGGAGTGGCGACTTTGTTTGGGGTGGATTTGACCAGCAATGGAGGAGGTAATAGGGTTAGCAAGGTGCAACTAGGGTTTCGGTGGAGGAGTGGCGTCAATTTGGTGGTAGAAGAGAGCAACGATGGTAGGTGTGACAACAAGGGTGTACAACGGTGAGGTAGTGCAGTAGTAAAGAGGAGCGGCGATGTTACATCCCAAAAATCGGGTTAGAAAAAATTGGGTTAGTGAATTGAGAGTTGTCATTCCTTGACTTTTAAGCTTATGTTTGCATATATATATATATATATATATATCAAATATTGAGTAATTGGCCTAGTGGTAAAGAGTTGGTGAAATTGTCTTTGAGACCCAAGTTTAATTCATTTCCCTTGTATGCTTTCTTTTTTCTAGCTTATTTTTGCTTCCAACCTAGTTGTCGTTCAAGCCTCTTTAACCTAGTATATATGCTAAGTTTCACCCTTCTTTTATTCATTTCCACTCCCTCATTGTCGTCCCTTACTTTTTCCCTCACCAGTTTTTTTCTCTCCATTTTTTTTAATTCTTTCACCATTGTTGCCAACACTCACTACATCTCTCTACTCGCTCTTTTAGCTTCTTTTTTGTGCCGTTCATTGCTCCTCCATTTTTACAATTGTTGTCACCTTTTTTTTCATTGTTTCCCCCTGTTTTAGTCGCCTCTTTGCTGTCATTTTCCAGCCTTTTTCTGCTATTTTCTTCAGCCATTTTGCTACTATCATTTTCTTCTCTTTGCCGCCCATTGTAGCCTCGTCCTCTCTTTTTTTGTCGCTGTTAATTTTTGTCATTGTCGCACCATTTTTGTTGTTTTCTTCCCCCCCTTTTTTTTGTTGTTGTTACAATAAGCTCCTAATCTTGTCATTTAAGTGTGCATTTGATCTCGTCTAGTTTGCCATCTCGGATCTAGAAATTGGAATAGCGTAAGTGCTGATTTTTGTCAAGATCTCGTCTAGTAGTAGCATGTGCAAAACTCTTTCAGATTATAAAAAAACTACTTTTTTGTTCCCTTTGGATATCCTACAAACATGCGTAATTCTGTCCGTGAGTCCAACTTCATCACATCTTTATCCAATACGTGGGTTGGGTATCAAAAGTGTGTTTGAAAATAATATACAATAAATAATAAATTGCATGGTTTGAAATTAATTAATAATGTAAATATTATGTTAAAATAAATCTTTAGGTTAGTGGTAGATTTAATGTTTTATTGATATAAATAGCATATGGTCAAATCCAATCGCATGTAAATTTTTTATTAGTTTTTTAGAAATAAAAAGACCAAAATAACCTCAAATAGTATAACTTTTTTTAATTACGGAAGGATATTTTTGAAATTTCCCTAACCAAGTTAGTGCCCAGTTGGCTTATGAGATCTCAACATAGTCAAGAGCTTAAATAATAGTATAGATATATACAATTGATAGAGGTAATAAAATCTGCATATCAAAATAAAACTATATAAAATATTAAAACAAATTTTGATTGAACGTAAATTTGAAGTTTTACTATTGCAATTACCATGAATTCAAATCTTACCATATGCATTTCTTTTTTATTTTTTAAATAAAAAGATTAATATACCCTCAAATAATATAACATTTTTTTAATTACATAAGGACATTTTCATAATTTCCTTTACCGAGTTGGTACTCAATTAACTCGTGACACCAACTTAATTAAGAGCTTAAATAATAGTATATTAAAATTATTTAGTTGGATAAACAATATGATTTTCAACATAAAAATTAATAGGTTAGAGATTAAAATCTTATCAATCACAAACAAAATTTTGAAAGAATAATATGATTAAAATGATTCTACTCTAAATTTTGATATTTGACTCATTCGTCAAAAGTGTTCATCCTCAAATTCATGTTAGAGCCGAATGCTTGTAATTGAAGAGACCAACCGTTGTCAGTTAAGCTTGTTTTTGGCCTTTGTTTGTTGTTTCTCAGTTGCTGCCATTCATGCCATATGAACCAATTAACAAACCTAGTCCTTGAAGTTAAATCATTTTTTCTTCTTTTGCAAGACATTTTCTAAATAAATAAATAAATAAATAAACAATAACACAAGGCTTGATCTTTATTAATTTATAACATACACCAACAGAATTAAAAAAAAAAACCCACAATTTAGTGGTAAAATTAAAATTAAATATAACTTCAACATATTTAAATCAATCTTTACTTTTTTAATATAGAAATTTTAATTCAATTATTTCATTGAAGACAGCTTAATCAATATTTCAAATATACGTTAGAATTTAAGTTCACACCAGTGAAATTAGATAAATCCGTCCATTTTAGAATTCCAATGAATTTGTTTTTGGTTAAATGTTTAAGTTATATGAAAACCATTCTTACATACATATATTATAAAAACAAAAAAGAAAGACAAGCATATGGCAATTTTAATCTATAAAAGATTGATCATTGGACAAAGAAAAAACACAGTTGGGAGTGTTAATATGAGGAATACGAATTTAAATGAAAAGGTGAGGTAATAAGACTACTATCTAACTTTTCTAGTTCAGCAAACATGATAGAACAGCATTTCTTACATGGATCTTCTCTTAACTGTTTTTAAGACAATCTAACTAATTCCATATGACTGGTTGAATTACCCACCCGACATGTCGTTAAGAAATCAGTTGTTAGACTCAATCAAAATCTCTTTATTTTAATAATAATTCCCACCTAACAAGAGTGGACTTATTTACTTGTTTATTTTCTTTTCAATCTGTCTTTTCTTTGAAAACTACATTCAAATCTGTTACATTTTAAGTCTACAGTTAACCTAAACTAAGTTCCTTTCAACAGACTTTGCGTCATCTCTCACGTCTCGACAATATATCTTCCATTTACATTTTCATGGGGCTGACGTTGAATGACATTGATAAATTATGAAAATTGTATTTAAGTAGGTTAGCCATTTCACGGAATTTATTATAATAATATCACGGAGTTGAGTTCATCGAAATTGTTGAGTAAGATTTGGTGTTGTATTCATTACTATTTATTTCTAAAATTTGTTATATTTGATGTCCGCAATTTAATTAATTATGATGATATTTTTTAGATATGGAAGTCTAATTTTGGAAATTAATCTGATGCATTGTGATCATCGGATTGAATAATTACAACTTTTTTTTATTATGGGAAATCGTTCGAGATTGTATTATGGATTATCAAGAAAACTGAATTTCCATTAATTCACGTTTTATTGGATTTTGTTAACATATTACTTTTGCTATTTTGTAATTGTTGATTTTTAAAGGTTGCTTTATATTCAGTCATTGTATAGATACTGAGAGCAATTTGCTTCTTCGTTAAGGAATTTATTGTGTAAGTGTAATTGAAGAGTAAACCTCTAATGTTTACAATCAAGGAGAGAATTTAGAGGTGAGTATTTGTCCTTAGGTACAATGGTATGAATTTTATACTTGGGCAGTAATAAAGTATGATTCACCTGTTATATTTTGAATTAAAGATAATAGAATTACTCATTGAGTTAAGTTCGGCAGATGTAGAAAAACCAAACTACGTAAACAAACATTAGTGCTCTTTGTTATTTTGTTTACACAGGTTTTACAATGTCAAGTCACCGTGGTTACTATAATGAGGCACTTCCATTCAACTTACTCTTTTTGAGCAAATAATAATTTTAGGTTCCAACATAAATGAACTCAATTTGAAATTCAAGGTTTAAAGTATGATTTAGTTTTCAGTTTTAACTTTGAACTTGGTTTGAGATAAAAGTTAAACTACTCAAACTAGCTCGATTAGGCTGTATTAAACTCGTTTACTTGGTAAAAATTAAGCTTGACTTCAAACTTTGACCAACTCTAAAATCATAACATCCTAATACATACCTGACTTGAATAACTCAATAACCTAATGATCTTTTGTACCTTTAATATATATATATATATATACACAAATATATATTAAAAAAATCTCTATTTAGATTCAAATTATTGAAAACTCGAATTATTTTAGAGTTAAAAATGCAAATAAAAAGGGCAATAGTTAATTTAGTTCTAAGAAAATAGTGTTGACTTGGTTAATTTATCTTCAATCTAATTACTTTGAAGTATAAATCAAGACTACTGCATGTAGTATGATTAATTTTCAAAGAAGAGTTTATCATCTAACTGATTTAAAAAAAGAAACGAAGAATTAAAAGGAATTATAAGAAAATTTGTTGCTCTAGAAAGAGAAAAAAGAAAAAGACAATTCTTGTGAAGCAAGCATTGAAGACATAATTCAGTATTAATGGGCTAGTGGGTGCAACAACTCTATTGCAGGTTTGAACTAAGTGAAAAAATCACCATTTTAGCCCAATCAAAACCTAATCTGACAACCTCTAAACAACAACTCTTATCTTTCCTATAAAACCCCTTTTCTCTAGCCGTCTCATATCACTTCTCAAGCAAAGCTTTTTGCTATCTAAGCTTTGATTAAATGGGGATTTTCAACAAGATTTCCTTCCTTTTCCTTGTCATTTTCCTTTCATTGTCTGCAAATGCAGAAGTTCAACGACATCGATTTGTTGTTTGTCCTTTTACTTCTTTCTTTTTAGATATATATATCTTTCTGATAAATTGGTTTTCATTAGACATTTAAATAATAAACTTGATGCTGGTTCGTGAATGAAACAGATTCAAGCAACAAAAGTGAAGAGGCTGTGCAAGACTCACAACACCATCACTGTTAATGGCATGTTTCCTGGACCTACCTTGGAGATCAACAATGGCGACACCCTTGAAGTTCAAGTTGTCAACAAAGCCCGATATAATGTCACCATCCACTGGTAATTTAATAACTGCAAATTCATTCATGCACGCATGCATGCATGCCATGCACGCATGTCATCAGCTTTCATTCATTTCTAGTTGTCATTTGCACGTTTGAATTACCCTAACCACTTTGATATACAGGCATGGTGTGCGGCAAATGAGAACCGTATGGGCAGATGGACCGGAATTCGTGACTCAGTGTCCGATTAGACCGGGAGGAAGTTACACTTACAGATTTACAGTTCAAGGACAAGAAGGAACATTGTGGTGGCATGCTCACAGTTCATGGCTTAGAGCCACTGTTTATGGAGTTCTCATCATCCGTCCCATAGAAGGCAAATCCTACCCTTTCCCTAAGCCGAAGCGCGAAACACCGATTCTTCTCGGTAAAGATTCCTTTTCGGTTACGAGTACAAATGATTGTGATGATCAAAATGAAATGTTATGCTGATGAATATGATTATGATTAGGTGAATGGTGGGATGCAAATCCCATTGATGTGGTGAGGGAAGCAACAAGAACAGGGGCAGCTCCAAATGTCTCTGATGCATATACCATCAATGCTCAACCTGGTGATCTCTACAAATGCTCCTCCAAAGGTAATTTGCTCCGAACCAATTGAATTCGTACCGCACATTCGGGTGACAAAGCCGATGTTATTAACTAATGTTTCTTTTTTGCAGATACTACAGTAGTTCCCATCGACTCCGGGGAGACGAATCTCCTCAGAGTGATCAATGCCGCCTTGAACCAGCCGCTTTTCTTCAAAGTAGCCAACCATAAGCTCACTGTTGTTGGAGCTGATGCTTCCTATACCAAACCCTTCACCACTTCCGTCCTCATGTTAGGCCCCGGCCAAACCACTGATGTTCTTATCCGAGGTGATCAGCCACCTTCTCGATATTACATGGCAGCTCGAGCCTACCAAAGCGCACAAAACGCACCATTTGACAACACGACCACCACCGCCATTCTCGAATACAAGTCTGCCTCTTGCGCTGCCAAAAAATGCAATGCGCCCACTCCAATCATGCCTTCTTTACCAGCCTACAATGACACCAACACTGTCACGGCCTTCAGCCAAAGCTTTAGAAGTCGAGAAAAGGCCGAAGTCCCAACCGATATAGATGAAAGCCTGTTCTTCACAATCGGCCTCGGACTCAACAACTGCCCACCCAATTTCCGAAAACGTCGTTGCCAAGGACCCAACGGTACACGTTTCACAGCGAGCATGAACAATGTCTCATTCGTGCTCCCACGGAACTTCTCTCTGTTGCAAGCTCACCAACAAGGAATTCCAGGCGTTTTCACCACAGATTTCCCAGCAAACCCTCCATTGAAATTTGACTACACCGGAAACGTGAGCCGATCGCTCTTTCAACCTGTTCAGGGAACCAAGTTGTACAAATTGAAGTATGGTTCAAGGGTACAAATTGTGCTCCAAGACACAAGCATAGTGACACCTGAGAATCATCCAATTCATCTTCATGGATACGATTTCTATATCATTGCACAAGGTTTCGGGAACTTCGATCCTAAAAAGGATACTTCTAAATTCAACCTTGTTGATCCACCTATGAGGAACACTGTTGGAGTGCCTGTGAATGGATGGGCAGTCATTAGATTCGTCGCTGATAATCCAGGTAAACACTCTTCTTCGTCATTTCAATTACTACTACTTTTTCGTTTATGAAATAACCATTCATTTTGATTTTCGTTAATAGGGGTGTGGATAATGCACTGTCACCTGGATGTTCATATCAATTGGGGTTTGGCAATGGCTTTCCTTGTCGAAAATGGAGTTGGTGAATTGCAGACCATCCAACCGCCGCCGCCAGATTTGCCCATATGTTAAGAGAGTTCATCAGTTATCAGGCCGTAGTCAATGAAATTCATAAGCCAATAACACGGGTGATTCCATTACCATTTTTTTGTTATTAGTATTTTTCTTAATCATTTTCATAGTATTGTAGCATACCAATTCTTCCCTGCATTTGGGAAACGAGTTTAATCCTCTGTTTCATTGGATAGCTTTGTTCTATTCCTTTTATTACAGAGACACTTCTAATGATAAATTCCGAATCTTTAATTCTTATTGTACTTGTTTTTTCGATAGTGTTTACTAAGTCAATAATCGAAAGTATTACCAAAATCTAATTATTTTTTGAAACAAAGTACGGACTTCTTTATTGAAGCAATACATTAATTATGTATGAATGGGAATAAAAAATAAAAAAACAGTTAAATAAAATATAAACCTTTGGAGTTAAAAAAAAAAAAAAAAACCATAAAATGAAAAGTATAGATTCCAGTTGCAATTGAACTTTCTTCAACTAAAAATCATAATATCAAAAATTGTAAAGCTCCCAAATTCATCGTTGTCCACATTCGTTGTTAGTTGCAAACGATGGCAGAAGCATTCGGCAACAAGCAGATGGCAAGCACCCTGACCGTTGAGACCCATTTCGATCCTCTGTCTCCCGCCACCATCACCCTCAGACTTGACCCCTCCACCACACCACCTCCGTAGACACTTTTCGTCGTTCGTCTTCTACAAGAAGATAATGATCAGGATTCCCATTCACTGACTAGCATCCTGTCAAAAAGCAGATCCATGCTTATCCAGCTGTTGTTTGAGTTGCCCCTCGTACAAACCGACATTTTCTCTTTCATACATATAAAGCTCTCCTGATACCATACGTCTCTGGTGACAAATGAATGATGAAAGACCCCAACTTCAGAAAGATCCATGACCATCTGTTCACCCCCAATCAGCCTTCATTCCGCTACAAAATGATAGCATCCAGTCCGTGTCCACTCCTCGATCTAGTAGCAACATCCTTGATGATTGGAAGTTCACCCAACCCACCACGGCACTTAATGGCAAGGCTTTTCCTGTAACCCTTCCCTTGTTGTCCGGCGCTGCCTCTCGCCTACTTGCCCCTCACCCGATTTACTCTTCCCCCTCGTCGAAATTGATATACCACTTGTCAATTTCCCCACCCTCTATGGACAACTCTTCCAAAACTGCCACCATAGCCAATCAACAAATCGCCAAACCACGACTTTACCCTCTTTCTCTCATATGCTTGGAAAACCAAAAATATTAAACAGAAGTCCAAATTACCAAGCTATATAAGCAGACATAACCGTGCCATAAAAGCAGATAAAACTGTCATGAAAAATCGTTTCTTCCATGAACGGAAAGTTCATGAAAACCTAAAAACAAAAAGGAAAAAATTGATTCTTCATTTGAAAACGTGTAAAGAAACTATAAGCAAAAGACGGTTAACGGTTACAAACTATATAAATGTGTGTATAAAAAAAAAAGTTAATATTAGGGCATCTCAATTTTTGGATACAAGTAAAAAAAAGATTTTATTACCAAAAAGATAGCAGAAAAAACCTGAAACTACACAAATAGGTGATCTTGGAAGTGAGAAAAATAAGATTCGAGATCCCTTCTCTTTAACAAAAAGATTATTCATTAATCATTGAGCAAATGTTTCAAATTAAGGAACCATCCAATTAAATATGCCATTTTATAATAATTAGAGTTGTCTCTAGTAATAATATTTACCTTAATAACATTCATTACATCTAATAACCACACTATGAAAAGTTAACTTGCAGTTGCATGCAATTCTGCATCATTTGCAGTTTAATAAAACCCTAAACCTCAAAACACCCTAAAACAAGCAAAAAAAAAAAAAGTCAAAAGTTTTCTTTTTTTCCCCTGAGAATCAGTATCAATGGCTAAAAAGTCTAAACCCCAAGGTGATGAATGAAACAGAGTGATTGAACCAATCCCAAAAGAGAGAGATGAAAGCCAAAAGAAAAAAGTGGGGCTTTAACTTTTTGGTAATGAAGTAAATAGATTTCCATATAAACTCCATCCTTGCTGTTTTTTTATTTGTTCATCTTACACGTGCTTCTAACCTACCCTGAAAAAATATATATAAATAAATAAATCTCATTTTTATTATCAGCAAAATCCAGCAGTTTTTGGTGGCCCCTATATTCTGCAAAACTCAACTACCAATGATCATCAATCACCGCCGTTCGTCCACAAACACACCTTCCCATCACTACCCTTTTCTTGTTTCTCTTATTTACTTAGCTTGCCATCCCTTGCCTGCAACAGCAGGGGCCACTTCTTAACTTTTTGAGTCATGCAAATTGCAACATAAAGTCATCAACCCAAAACCCAAGATTCTCAGACATATTTTATTTATAGAACTCCTCGCCCCCACTGTCCTTGTCTATCTTTTCACCTTTTTTTCTTCCCTTTTCTCTTCCTTTGTTTCAGTCACTCACTCATTTCTTCACTTCATTCAGTGTTAATGGTTGTCTCTCTGGAATCTGATTTTGTTTAATACCCAGATTCAGTTTTCAGGTAAATGTTAAGTAAAGACTTCTTTTTCCCCTTTCATTTCTGGTTTTTTAGATTATAATCATATGGTTTTCTTTCATTGATCTTCATCTTTTTCAGCTATGTTATAATTTTATTTCTTTTGTTTTCTCTGCTGATCATTGCATGAAATGGGTGGTCATATTCTGTCAAATTATATCCTGTTTTTTTATGGTAAAGTCTGATCTTTCTTTTTCATTTTTTTACCCTCCCCTTTCCTTGTCCGTGATAATTGTATAGGATTTTTTCTTTATTCGGAAATATATGATTAATCCTGCAATTTTTCAGGTAAAGTAGGATATTTACTGGATACTGTTAATAGTTTTACTGAATTTTTATGTCATTCTTAAATCTGGACACAGATGTTTGTTAGATTACATATTCAATTAATGTACTTTTACCCTTCTTTTCCATATAACCATGAATTTGATTTCCAGAACTTGAAAATTGCTGCATTTTTTTCAAGCTTTGCAGATATATATGATTCTGATATATTCATTTTTACTGCAGAACATATAACACAATGAGGAAAAGGCATTTATATCATTCCGAGCACCCGTTTGATGAATATCGTAAGCATTATTACCTCCTAACAATCTGCACTTTCGGTGTATTTATTTTGTCTGTTCGAATGGGAATCCGACTGCTTGTGTAGTTTCCTAGTATTTTATCATGTAACTTGGATAACAGTAGTGTTATGTCTCTCCATTTCTTTGGTTTTGTATTACCCTACTGATTTCTCGTGTATCAGCTTTCGAGGTCTTCGTCCAAGACTCATGGCAAGCTGTGGAACTCGTAAGAATTAAGAATGGATTCATGACTTTGCATCTGATAGATGGTCAATATCTGATTGAGAAGAAACCTTTCTCTGATTTACGTGTTAAGTCTCGGAAGGCAACTTTGCCCGATTGCACATGCTTTTTGAGGCCTGGTATTGATATATGCATCCTTTCTCACCCTGAGGAGACAGAAAGTCTAGATGAAGAGACTCCGGAGCCTGTAAGCTATGCTTTCTTAGACTGAGCAATCCAAGCATCCTAATTTGAAAATTTATTAATTCATTTAAATATTGCAGCTTTTGCTGATATCTGTCATTTGGAATTCCTACATGACTCGAACTCTGTTGTGAGTGTTGGGCATTGTTATGTCTGACACAGGTATATATTTGGGGAATCCTTGGAGGGTCATATCCCCGTACCTATGTCCAGAGTACTTAAAGAAAAATGAAGAGTCGGACCAACATAACTCTATTCTCTATTTCTCATCCCTTGCCAAGCTCACTGGTATAATGTCGGACAACGAAGTAAATTAATTGCCCTTCACAAATTAACTATAAGAGGCTCACTGTGGGCAAAATTGAATGCTGATAGGTCGTGTGGTTATCCAAATATTTTAATTCTAATTTCTTGCTAAAAGAACTATCATTTAATGCTTTACTTAGCTTTTTTTGACATAGATGATTCCTATTGAAAGTTGTGATTTCGGCATTCAGTTTTGATCAAACAGTTCTGTTTATGTTTAGGTGTGGGTTGATGCTAAAATAAGTTCCATTGAGAGGAAGCCTCATGACTCTGAATGCTCGTGCCAGTTTTACATAAACTTGTACGATAACCGTGCTCCTCTCGGTTCTGAGAAAGGAACTCTTAGCAAAGAGACTGAAGTAATAGGAATCAATGATATTTGTATCCTCCAAAAGCTTGAAAAGAATGCATGTGAGGATCAGCACTATAGGTGGAATTTCTCGGAGGACTGCTCAACATTGAAAAGAACTAAGATATTTTTGGGGAAATTCTCATCTGATATATCATGGCTGCTTGTTACATCTGTTTTGAAGCAGATTGCATTCGATGTGAGATCGGTGCAGAACAAGATTGTCTATCAAATTCTGGATCAAGATGATGACAGTCCCTTAAAATATAATAATTATTTCCATGCTGTAAATATCAAATCGGAGAATGGTATTTCGGTATCCAATGTGGTCCAATTTGACCCCCTTGGAAATAATGAAGCTGACGCCGTTTATAGTGTTGATGAAACCAATCAATGGCCAGTTTATGATGCTATGAACTTGCGACGCTCTAAACGCAGGTTTGTACAACCTGAGCGTTTTGTTGGTTGTGATCATCCTGGAGGGACAGATACTAGCTGGCATCTTACAGCTGCTTGTAGAACTAGCAACTGGAGAGAAGAGGGAGAGGAACAAGAAGCCGATATGAACATGCCGCTATCACACTTGTTATGCATCAATGCAAGTCCAACGGAAGAGCTTACCCAGTCTGAAAAAAGAGATACCATGTCCAAAAGTAAGAATGTATCAAAGGGGGTAAAATCAGATGCGACGACTCCGAGGAAACCAAGTGTGGGAAATCCGAGCAGATCAGGTGTGAAATATCCCAGGAGGCCAAGTGTGAAGAATCCAAGGAAAGATGAAAATACTCTTGCTATTGTTCCTGTGTCTTCGGAAACAGGTGATCCAGCCTTTGGAAACTGTCATATGCAAAGGACTCCGACGAATTTATCAGAAGAGATTGAACAACTCTCTTTGCATTATTATAATATGAAACGCTACACTGCGAACAAGAAGAAGAAAATTCCTGCTTTAGAGTATCTAGATTATGGAACTGGGTGGAAGGGAAGACCTCAACCAACGAAAGCACAGAGTAAAAGTTATAGGTCTTCTCAAACACGAATGGAAGATTTTGATGAACTGAAAACTTACAAAAAGACAACTCTGAGTGCAGGTGCATACAATAAACTTATAAATTCATATATGAAGAACATCGATTCTACATCGGTAAAAGATGAGTCACACATCATTGACCGGTGGAATCAGTTTAAGGAAGCAACGTCCACGGAAATGAATAGGAAAACAGAACCAGAAGAACCACCAGTTGAGGAGGAGGAAGAAATGTCTGAAACTGAAATGCTGTGGAGAGAAATGGAAATATGTATGGCATCATCATACTTTGATGACGATGAGGTAAGAGTAACTGAAATTTATACAAACACCCTTTCGCCCCACCCCAACCTGAAGTATGTGGGTTTAATTGTTGTTGATGCATTTATACCTTTATACCAAATGAGGAAATTTTGTTTCCCAGTTAAGTTTCTCTTCTCATGGTTAATTTATTTAAATGATTTTCAGGCTAGAGTATCCGCTGAGTCTCTCCGGAAAGCTAGTGAAAATTGTCAGCATGAATTCAAATTGGATGATGAAGTCGGGGTTCTATGTCGTATCTGTGGCTTTGTTAGCACTGAAATAAAACATGTTTCTGCACCATTCGTAAGTCCGAAACTCAAGACTGCAAGCTTTTCCTGTTACTGCTTTTTTCTTTTTTAATGTTGTTTGTCCCCTATAAGCACCGACAACATCATATCACATTGCATTGCCACAATTTTTTCTTTTTTCTTTCTCATAATTGTCAAATATGTGGTTGTGCCGGTGTTGGTGTTGGTGTTGGTGTTGGCCACATGGATGCTTTGCCAATATTTGGATGTAACATCTTTGTTGGCATCTTTTATAAGCTTACTTGGGGAACTAGTTTTCCTGCTCGCTTAACTTTAGACCGTTGTCTCCTTTTTGCTCAGTTTATCAGACTGTGGCGGTCTATTAATTTATATTGCTCTACTAGATGTGTGATTAAATTGTTCTCCATTTTTCTAGCTGGAACATAAAACCTGGGTAGCAGATGGTAATTCGTGCTACAGAGATGAGACAGAGAATAAAGCAGATGGAGAAGAGGGCCTGAATCTTTTCTGTGATTACACTACTATTCAGGCACGATTATCTGAAGAAAGTGACAATGTATGGGCACTAATCCCTGAACTTAGGAAGAAGTTACATTTCCACCAGAAACGGGCCTTTGAATTCCTATGGCTAAATATTGCGGGTTCTTTGATACCTGCACTAATGGAACCATCATCGAAAAAAACAGGCGGTTGTGTAGTTTCTCATTCACCGGGATCTGGGAAAACTTTTCTCATTATTGCATTTCTTGCTAGCTACTTGAAGTTATTCCCAGGAAAGCGGCCTTTGGTCCTTGCTCCAAAGACAACTCTATATACTTGGTACAAGGAATTTATCAAGTGGGAAATCCCTGTGCCCGTTCATTTAATTCATGGCCGTAGAAGTTATAGAGTCTTCAAGAAGAATGCAGTGAAGTTTCATGGAGTTCCAAGACCTAGTCAAGATGTTATGCATGTTTTGGATTGTCTAGATAAAATACAAAAGTGGCATGCTCAACCTAGTGTTCTTGTCATGGGCTACACTTCGTTCTTGACGTTAATGCGAGAAGATTCGAAGTTTGAGCACAGAAAATTTATGGCTAAGGTTCTGCGTGAAAGTCCGGGGCTCCTGGTATTGGACGAAGGGCACAACCCTCGAAGTACTAAATCGAGATTGAGAAAGGTTTTGATGAAAGTTGAGACAGATCTAAGGATATTACTTTCAGGTACATTGTTTCAGAACAACTTCTGTGAATATTTTAACACCCTGTGCCTCGCAAGACCGAAATTCGTGTTTGAAGTTTTGCGGCGATTAGACCCTAAATACAAGAGAAAGAAGCGGTTTGACAAAGCTCGCAATTTGTTAGAAAACCGAGCAAGAAAACTCTTCCTAGACAAAATTGCCAGGAAGATCGATGCTAGCATCGGAGAAGAGAGGATGGAAGGTCTTAACATGTTGAGGAAAATCACCAACGGGTTTATTGACGTGTATGAAGGTGGGAATTTTGACTGCCTCCCTGGTTTACAAATTTACACCTTAATGATGAACTCAACAGACATACAACATGAGATTTTGGTAAAACTCCACAAAATAATGTCTACTTATACTGGCTATCCATTGGAATTGGAGCTTTTGATAACGCTAGCATCGATACATCCTAGTTTGGTCCGGACTTCAAACTGTAGTGCTAAATTTTTCAGTACAGAAGAGTTGCTGGAACTTGAGAAGATCAAATTCGATTTTAGAAAAGGTTCCAAGGTGATGTTTGTTTTGAATCTTGTTTATCGAATCATCAAGAATGAAAAGGTTCTCATCTTCTGCCACAATATTGCCCCCATTTATTTGCTTGCGGAAATGTTTGAAAGAATCTTCCGATGGCGAAAGGGTAGAGAAATATTGGTCCTTACAGGAGACTTGGAGCTATTCGAGAGAGGAAGAGTGATGGACAAGTTTGAGGAACCAGGCGGTGCTTCAAGGGTACTTCTCGCTTCAATTACCGCATGTGCTGAAGGCATTAGTTTGACAGCTGCATCTCGGGTGATTTTATTGGATTCGGAATGGAATCCTTCCAAGACAAAGCAGGCTATTGCACGGGCTTTCCGGCCTGGTCAGCAAAAGGTTGTTTATGTGTATCAGCTGTTGGCAACTGGCACGCTTGAAGAGGACAAGTATCGTAGGACCACATGGAAAGAATGGGTATCCAGTATGATTTTTAGCGAAGCATTCGTGGAAGATCCATCTCAGTGGCAAGCAGAAAAGATCGAAGATGATGTATTGAGAGAGATAGTTGCAGAGGACAAAGTTAAGTCGTTTCATATGATAATGAAAAACGAAAAGGCTTCTACAGGTTGATGATCAGAGACTAGCTTCCCACCACAGTAATAACTGTAAGAAACTTGTCATCTTCTGTTACAAATTAATTACTCCCTGCATGCATGCATGCATATGTACATATCTATTTTTTATGCATGAATATGTACACTGGATTCATGGAAAGACTGTACAGTGAATCAAAACTGCAACCTTTTCTACAGCTTATTTAATTGTTTTTTCTTTTTTTTTCGTTTTCGTAGATAGCAAGTCTAGGGAGGAGGAACTCAGACCACGAGACTTGATGTTTAAGGAGAGAGAGCAACCGGTAGGCCAAACTTGGATTGTTTTCTCTTCAGCTTGCTTGTATTATGTTTTATAATTGTGCTTTCTACAGGTAACAACTTTTTAACTTGTAAAATGGCACAACTTTCCTGCTGTTTCATAGTTCCCTTCTTTCAAAGATAACTTTTTTGCTTTGATTTTTCTCTTAAAGCATCCATGTATCCTATAGATAAACATGGACGTGGAGATATGATCCTTTAAATGCATGAAAATCGTATCGGAAGCAATGCTATCTAAAAATAATGTTAGTAAAGTGAGAGTAGTACTAGGAATGCCACTATAAAAAGGTTTTCTTATACTCTACTTAATCTTATAGAAAGAGATTAAGAAATGTTAAATGTCAAAAACAATGGGTAGGCATGGGGGATTGGAGCTTGAAACCAGGGATATTGTAACCCTTTTTCAATAAAATTAACTACAAAACCATGTCCTCAATAATTAAGTGATGGTATCTTTAGTAGGTATGGGTTTTGAATCCCGGTTTGGGGCTTGAAACTAGGCATGCTACAATTCTTTTTTCTCAAAATTTACAAGCAATACTATCATGCATGGATTGTACTCTTATTAAGATAAGTTTAAACTTTAAAATTCACATTGTTAAGAGAGGTCACTAATTAATCTCTATAAATTATAAAACGAATCTGAAAAATACTTTCTTTTTTCTTTTTTTTTTGAATAATAATCTGACTGGATTTATTACTTAAATAAAATTAAAAAACAAACTTTTTTGGGCCTTAGTCCAAACATAAAGCAGAAAAACAAAAGTAAACAAAATTAACAAATCTATCCCAATTCGTCCGGGAGTAACCAAAAATCTAAAAAATACATAGATTGTGTTTGTTTTATCGAAAATAGTTTTTGGAAAATTTTCTAATGTTTGAATAAGCCTATTTAAAATATTTTTCATTTAAAAAATTTGCATGAAATCATTTTCTAAAGTTATTCTTAGCAAAAAAAACCACAAGATAGTAGCATTTCTTTTTTACCATCGAAACTTATTTTACAATAATTAATATCTTATATAAACTTAATAATAAATAGTGCCTAATTAAAAATTGTACGAGGGTGAGAGTTGGAAGGGATAAATAAAGTTGAACATAATTTAAACAAATACCCATATTTATGTAATTAAAAATATTCATGTTTTATACTATTAAATATTTATAAATTGTATTGTATATTTGTTATTAAAATATTGATATAAGTATTTTTTAAATAATATATTAAGAATATCATTTAAATTTTAAAATTATAATTGTTAAGATTTATCATTAAAATAAATTTTTAATATTAAATAATTTATTGGAATAATAATTTATATTAATATAAATTATTAAGTATAAATAATAAAATATGCATATTTAATAATATTTGATTTTAATATTTTAATATTTTTAAATATTTTAAAAATTAAATAAGATAATTTATTATTAATATAATAATATTAGGCTTTATTCAAGTTAATTTTTATATAAAAATAAAATTACTCATAAACTTATAAGTCAATTTTAGAAAATGACTTATGTTTTTCAAAAGAGCAAGTCAATTTTTAAGAAAAAAGTTTATTTTCCATTAACTTATAAATCATTTTCCATTGACCAAGTTTTTTTTTCATGAAACAAACACACAATATATATATATATAAGAACATTTTCCGTAAATCATTTTTTTGTAAAACAAACACACTAATTTTACATAATAATAAAAAAGTTACTTGTATACCATGACCTCTACAATAAACAAATGCAAATTATTTGATTAAAACGTAAATTTTTTATTATTTGATTGAAAGAATTTAAAATTATTTAAAAATAAATTTTATTAAAATGTCTTTATCATAGTTTTTCTTATAACCTGCAACTTTCATTTGACTTTAAAATTTCTATTCTCATTTTTGTTATAAAAACATAAATCTTATATTTAATATATTATATCATTTATATAAGTAAAAAAAACTTTATCTCATTATTTGAAATTTAAAATTTATTAGTACATATTATTTTCTTTTTAATAAAAGTAATTTAGATAAATTTTAAATTTGATTAATATACTATTTATATTAAAAATGATACTAATTATATTAAAGGATTAAGTTAAAATATTATATTATAATAATTTTAAAAAAATGTTAATATTTAGTATACTGGTAGTGTACTTTTTTTTATTCCACAAGCAGCCTTAAAAAATTGTTACGTATTTTTAATTTCTTTAAATATTTATTTTTAATATCTTACTATACCCTTAAAAATATTTGTATACTTAGAAAAAATATTTGGTATGCAATCGGTGAAATTTAAAAATTCTACAAGCAAAGTTGGGTTGATGACAAGTATATATAGGATATAGTAAAACAAAATAAAAAATAGTATATAAAAATAAATGGGACACGTGGCAAATTTATAACTTTGTTTGTGGAGTTAAAAAACAACATTGTCAGTGTACTATAGAGTTTTTAAACTCCATAAGTAAAAGTTAGGGGTTGACAAGTGTCTAATAAAAATTTAGTAAAATTTTTAAAAATAAATATTTAAAAAAGATACCCATGCTAATTTTTAAATGTTGCTTGTAGAATAAAAAAAAAAGTACATTGTCAGTATTCTTAATACTAACCTAATAAGGTAATTATTTAATACATTGGCAGTAAAATTTTGTAGACTCCACAAATGAATTAAGAGTGTGACAAGTGTTGCATTTATTTATATAATTATTTCTTTTACTTTTTACTACATCTTTTCAACTCACTCTAAAAAACTCCAATAAGAAAGTATCAAATAACTTTTTTACTTAATACATAAAAACCATCATAAAATGAAAGGATAAAATTGATCAAAATTATAATTTTAATAATAATAAAAAAAAGTAAAGGTTATCCTGAAATTTTACAATGAAAATTGATAGTGAAATTACTATTAATTGTAAAAAATGTAAGATTATCAATTCAAAATAATATTTATCATCCAAGGTGTTTATATTATTTCGAAATTTAAAATTACCAAATCACGTAATTGATTGGATTAGCTTTTAAGAGATGATAGTTTCTTGAATACCATATATAAATTTAAATTTAATTCAACTCATTATATATATATATATAAATGAAGTAATTCATATAATTTACCTTTATAACGTTGTACATTTAGTATATTTGGGTATTTTCCAACATTTACAATTGAATCCATCACAAAATCGAAATTTAACGTGCAATTACATTTATGGTATAGTATTTAGTATATTTGGATTTATTTTTTTTTTTTTGTGATAAACAAATAACAAAGTTACCTCAAATTAAATTGTTCAAAAACACCACTAGTTTTATCTTGTAGAATTTTTAAGACTTCATTAAGAGCGTTATAATAAACATGTAAGCTTGTCTTCTAAATAGTCAGCAACTAGATTAACCTCCCTAAAAACATACCTAATCCATCATAGTGTTTCAATTCTCATAATCCGTTGGACTCTCCTAAACACTGTGATTCTTAAATCTACCATCACACTATCTTATAAAGTTTTGACCATCTCCAAATTATCGGTCTTAATGAGTATAACATATTTGAATTTTATTCTTAAATTATGATATCTTTTAGTAAAGCAAAAGAAATCAAAAATTAATTTCTCATAAACTAATAACAATTCCATGTATTCTAGGGATTAAATTGTTTGTAGAATTCTATCCAGAAAAGAAAAGAAAAAAAGTTGTGTGCAGAAGCTTCCATGACCAAACAACGTTAATGACGAATTGGCAACCTTAAATAAATTTAAAATAAAAATAAAATAGAAACATTTTGTTCCATACTTAGACCGACCCTACCACATTCATTACCTTGACCAGTTACTTATTTATATTTCCCTCATCAGTCAACTTGGCTACTAGAATTTAAATATTACCTTATCTACCAAACATTTTTATTAATTCCACGAATAGAATTACTTTTCTTTTTTTTTTTCTTAACTTCTTCCACCATTTTTCTTCATGAATTAGGTTTGGGTATATGCTTTCTTTTTCTATCTTTCGCCATATTCTCTTTCCAAAAAGCCTTCATTTACGATGAAGACAATGATATAGTTTCAAGCTTTAATGGAACCAATACAATATTTTCTTTTATTTCTTCTTAGAATTGGAGAAAATGTGATTAAAGATTGGGTTAATTTTTTCAAACTAAGACAATACCAAGTTGGTGGGACTGGGAACCCAAGAAAAGGAACCAACACATCAAAAGTTGCAACTAATTTATTTGTGTTTACACCTCATATAATTCTTTTTTAATTTTTTAATTTAATAAATTGTAATTATATCGTAAATTTAATTATACTTATCATTCATTATAATAATTACTTAAACATTCCACACATATATAATTATAACTCGTTACAACCAAACATACGATTCTATTTAGATTATAAATTTATATAAGAGATATTTTCAAAATTTTAAAAGTAAAATCTCATTAATTAACAAATTTCTCTACGAGTGAGAGAAAAATTCAATCCCTATATTATTAGAATGTGAGAGAAAAAAATGCATTTGATGACTACATTAATTACAAAAAAAAAAAAAAAAAAAAAAAAAAAAAACATCACTTGGCTTTTGGAGTTAAATTTAAAAGTGTGATAAAAAAAAAAGGTATTCTCCACTCAAACACAAATGTACTTTTAGCTTTACAAGTTTAAATTATCTAAATATCCTCATTTATATGAAGTATTAAAAGGTATATGAAAAAATTAGATTAGTTTATATATTATTATTTAAATATTTCATGTATCATTATATTAAATTACTTAAATATCATATAAGTTAACTAAATTTTTTACTTTTTATTATCATGTCTTGAATAGATATTTTAACTTTTAACCATAATTTTTTGTGGCAATGAAAAATAATAAAATTTAACAACCACGCTTTTCCATGGCATTTTTTTACCACTGATAAACGATAAAAGTAACATATTTTAATCTCATTCTTAATGAGTTTTCGGATGATTATTTATGCAAATTGGTGAATTTGATGCTCCTAATCCTTTAAATTCATGTTTCTATACTTAGGAGAGCATTTGAGAGTGAAAGGAGCGAAAAATGAGCCAAAATCGGACAAATAGAGCTGTTTTCAGGAGCCACACGGCCTGGGTCTTTCCACACGAGCTGGACACACGATCATGTGCTAGACTGTGTCGATTTCATAACTTGAATCCCAAATGCACAAAAAAACACAATTTTTAAGTTTTCTGAGCATTCTAAAGTCTATAATTACAAATTAGAAGAAGAGAAGAGGGAGCCATCAGAGAATATTGAAAACACAACTCGAAGAACACCATTGGAGCCAACTCTGAATTAGATTTTCATCAAGATCGAAGACCTCCTTTTAATTTCTTTTGAAATTTTTATGGGTTTTTTTGTTTCTTGTGGTTTCTCTAACTTTGAGATGTTTTTATTCAGAATTATGAACTAATTCCCTAGACACCTAGGGAGGATGAAACCCATGATGAATTCTATTATTAAATTTCTGTTTTACGCAATAAATATTTGATTCTTGTTCTCAGTTATATGTGCTCATTTCTTGTTTTAATATTTTCGGGATATTAATTCATGTTTAATGAGCTTAATCAGAGGAGCAGAAGTCATTGTTTAAGAGTAGATCTAGCATAATTGAGTGGAGTTGCATGCAATCCTAGAAATAGGATGACATAAATCTACCGGATTAGAGTCAAATCTAATAAGGGAATCCATAGATCGAGTTAATGCGACAAATAGGGGTTTTAATTAGAAAGAGATTTCAATTAATCAACCTAGTGTCAGTTGCTCTTACTCTCAAAGATATGAGCGTAATTTAGGGATTTCTACGGATCAAGACACCAAGTGAATAAATCGTTTAAATCAGACTCATAATAATAGATAAAGTCTAGGCGGATTCTTTCCTGGGTATTATCTCTCCCATTGGTTATCTTTCGATTATTTTCCTGATTCATTCTCTGTTGAGTTTTTAGTTAAATTAGTTTAATAATTTTAGCTTAAAACTCATCACTCCAATTTGTCGGCTAAATAATAAGAAAACAGTAATTACTAATACTTTTAGTCCTTGTGGATACGATATCTTTACTCACCGTAGCTATATTACTTATCGATAGGTACACTTGCCTTTGTCGTATTTTTAGTTAGTCACGGAAAACACACATCAATCACACTTTTCAAAATTTTCAAAAATACTTTTGAAAAGCAATTTCAACTGTAACATTAATGGAAAATTGGCCCTTAATCTCTTTCAAATTAAACGAGAACAATTTAACCCCTATACCATTCAAATGTAAGCAATAAAGATGATTATGCATGGTATTAACCATGTAAAAGTTGACTTGGTAAAAATAACAAAGATAAATACAATTGTTAAAAACATCTACCTGCACATAATTGATAGTTAAAAAAAAACATTATATAATATTCTAAAAATATAAAGTTCAAAAATATATGTTAAAAATAAGGGTAAATTACACCACAGGTCACTCTAAAATAGCATTATTCCTATTTTGGTCATTTTAAATTTTGTTTTGTCAATTTATTCACTCTAATTAATATAATTGCTCGAATTGGTCACTATCGTTAAAAATTCCCTTAATCCACTAACAAATTGTTGATGTGGCATTTCTTTTTACTTCTGGCTAAAGCTAGTGACCTCTCTATAATTAGTCCAAAATACATTTTTTGGTTATTTGCACCATAAGACTAAAGTTTGTAAGTTTTCTCTTTTTCCTCCTCCTCCTTGTTTGTTGTAAATAAACAAAAAAAAAAAGTGTTTTGGACTAATTACAGAGAGCTCTCTAGCTTTAGTTAAAAGTACAAAAAAAATGTCATGTCACCAATCCGTTAGTGGATTAATGAAATTTTTAACGACAGTGACCAATTTGAGCAATTATTTTAATTAGAGTGATTTGTTGTGTAGTTTATCCTAAAAATAAAAATAATTCCAAAATTTTAAATATTATTTGAAGAATTTTTTAAATTAAAAAAACATTTTTTTTATTTTTTTCAAAATTTTGGAACTGAATATTATAACCTTTTGGAATTTCAAAGTATTTTATAATTTTGGAACTGATTATTATCCCTAATTGGCCTTATTCGATCACTTGCCAGTAGATTGCTTCCTTTATTTTGGAAGGGACCAAATTACTTCTAGCCTTATGGTCTAGGGATCTCTCGGATATTTATCCATTAAAACTAAAGGTGAGTGATACAATACAACCAACTTGATATCTGAAGTTGATGGACCCCTTTGATGTTTATGCAATAATATTTTTAAAGTTAATTCACTATTTATAAAAAAATTTATATTAAATATTCCATAAATCATAATTAATATAATGAATTTCCATGCATCTAGAAAATATATCTACTAATATAATATTCTTAAAAGTAGAATATAAATTAATGCTCAAGTTTTTTTAGAAGAAATTAATGCTTAAGTTAATAATTTTTTGAAAACAATGTAATTAATTTGTATTTTAAAAATGGGTTAGTATTTGAGACATTCGTGTGTATTTTAAAAATAGGTTGAAATATGTTCTTATACTTTTTAAAATTTAGTCTTTTTACTTTTTCAAATTAACAAAAAAAAAAAATTAATAGTGTTAACAATCGGACCTGAATTTTGAAATCCAAAACGTAAAGAGACTAAATTCCTGAAAATAAAAGTATAGAAATTTCTAAATTTTTAAAAAGCACGTAGACTTACGGCATATTTTAATATGTTACTATACCAAATATTTTCCCTTTAAAAATATTATTTTTTGTAAAAATAATAAAAATAATATATTAAAATACTTACTAATTTAGATACTGAATTAAGTGGAGCCCATCTGGGCAAGGAAGTTGAAAATTGAAATTACCAAAATTAAAAGAAAGAAATAAATAAAATCAACCTTGGTGGCTATCTTGACATGATGTGGACATTGTTGTTGGAATTGGGGCTTTGATGTTTGTTTTCTACCACAAATGGACTGAAATACTTATGATAATAGCTTGTTGTATTAATTTTAGCAAAGAATTTCCACCCTCATTAATCTATAAATTTAATTATATCTTCTTATAATAACTTTATTTAACAGTTTCTTTAAAAAAACAATTATTTAATTTACATTCATATAAATATAACGTCTCGTTTAATTTCTAGTGTAATAATACGAGAAAACAAATTATTTATTATATATATTGTAATAATTAGACTTAAAATAAATAATAATTAGTATAAGTTTAAACTTGAAAATAAAAAGATGAGTAAAAATATTTATAAAAAAATAAGACCGTTTCAAAATAAGTGCAAATTTTTTTTTCTCTACTAAAAATAAATCATCCGAGTGACTAAATTTTATCAATTGAATTAATTTTTACTAATTTATATACTAAAACATGCGTAAAAAATAATATCCCTATTGTACAAAACATTAAAGAGTTATTTGTGGTGTAAAAGTGATAATTAATTAAATCAGATCGAATTGCTTAGTTAAGTAGTGAATACTCATAATCCTCGATCTTCAAGAATGATTCTATGTATCCTTTATTATAAAATGAAATTGGAGAATTTTTTTTATACAATGATCAAATAAAAAAAAAAAAGAAAAAAAATTTAAGCCAAAACTATGATTGCGGGTTTGGCTCTCTTTATCATCCACTTTAGCCAATCATCTTCCTCGTTGGATCAACCTGTGTTTTATATTCGTTCTCTCAAGGTGTTAATATCATCCAACAATGGTTTATACGACTTGATAAAAATAACATATTTTAGTTTCATTCTTAATGTGTTTTTGGATAATTAATCGATGGTAAAATGATGAATTTTATGCTCCTAATCCTTTAAATTCATGTTTCTATACTTAGGAGAGTATTTGGGAGCAAAATGAGCAAAAATCGAAAAAACGAAGCAAGGCGTAGAGGCCACATGGACTGGACTCTCCCACATGGGTTGAGCACACGGTCGTGTGAGCCACACAGGCTACCACGCGAGTGTGTGCTAGACCGTGTCAAAATCATGATTTGCACTCCAAACAGCAGAGAAACACAATTTTTAGGTTTTTTTAGGGGTATTCTGAGATTTATATATGACAAAAATAAGAAAATAGGATGGAGCCCTCATAAAATCTCAAGAAAACAACTGGAAAAATAAGATTGAAGCCGACTCTGAAGCATATTTCCATCAAGATTGAATATCTCATTTTGATTTCTTTGAAGTTTATTATGAGTTTCTTTGTTTCTTGTGGTTATTCTGTCTTTGGGATGTTTTTATTTGCTATCATGATCTAGTTTTCTAAATACCTAGGGGGATGAACTTTGCCATTATACCATCAATATACCAAAACTCAACCAAGTCAAATGGCCATTACGACATTCAAAATACCTATACATGCCATTTTAACCAAAAATCAAAACATTCGAAAGTACTGATAGAACCGGTGGATAGTGTGATATAACTCCGACTAGCTTCCAACCCAATCGAGCTTCCGATAATCTGAAAAGTAAAGAAAACATAACTACGTAAGCAATGAATGCTTAGTAAGCTCGTATAAACTTTAATCAGATCAATCCATTTCTAACATGAAATTTATACATATCAAGAATAATCATATACAGATACCACACGATTCATGAAACCAAATTCAACAGCTCACAAATTGAATAATTCCATAGCATCACTTATACCTATCATCCCTAACAAAGTAGGATTTTATAAAAACTTTAAATTTCTTTCAATTTTCTTCCTTTCGTTTGCATGTCATTACTTTCCATTACATTTACTTTCTTTAGCTTAAATAACATCATCAATTCAATTCATCATTCCCTTTTTCATCACTCATTTCATATGTATAATACACAAGATACAAGCATATCATCAACCATTGCCACAAGCTAATGCATTTAATCATAGTCCTTTTCGAATTAATCACATGATAAGCCATTTCATAAGAAATTGCATAATTAGACCGTACCACTTTTTCATGAGCACAAACATATTTTCATTTGAGCACTTACCATTTCAATGCAACTTATAAGTAAACAGAATACCATTCAACCAAAAGCTTGGCACTTGCCTAAGCATCAAACAACAACACGTGTTAGTTTACTTGAACATATTTCATATAAATTCAACATTGATAACCTTATTTTCTCAACATGTCACACTTGAGTTTATTACTCGTCTCAACTTGCATAATTTCCATGTATCAACGTATCAACGATATTCATATATGTACCTGTCATGATACATGTCATTCTCTTACCATTTCTTCATATATATATATATATATATATCATCCATTTCAATATATCAATATATCATGTACCATCATTTCCGTGTATTTCATATATATACTTGTATTAGTTCGTATCGAACTCATATCGTCTCGTAACAGAACATTTCTCGTTGAACCACCAGAATAATATCAGATACACGGGAATCTCGCACACTATGTGCCAACATGTGGTCAAAACTACTACTATCTCATATCTCATATCAATGCTCTCTCTCGAGCCATAAATGGGTTTACTCACACAAGCTGTTAGTCAAGACGTAGCTACACGATGCTGCTCACACAAGCTGTTAAGTAACCGCAACAAATGCCGGAAACTCAGCCACCGGTAGGACATACAATACGAACACCTAAAACACGGTAACCCCTAATGACATGTCATTTGTATCCTAAATATTCCTAAGGTTCAAACGGGACTCGATAGTCGTCATGTGTCGTTGAATTTTCTTCGTTTCGTTATAAGCTAAATTGTATAATAGCATATGTATATCGATTCATTTTCAATAAAATTTCATATAATAACATTCAATTTAATCAAAAATATACATAGTATAGTTCATACGAACTTACCTGGTTAAATTGTAGAAATACTAAAGTTTAGGGGTATTTTGGTAATTTTCTATTTTTCTCAATTTTCCACTCGATCTAAATTAATAATCTCATTAAATATATTAGTTTAGATAATAAAACAATTCATTTCATACAATTTGGTCATTTTTGAAATTTTTACAAAATTACCCTAAAGTTTTATTTTTTTTCCATTTAGTCCCTAAGCCCAAAACATGCAAAATAACCATTTTTACCCAGAATTGAGCTTAGAAAAATGTTCATGGTATCTAAAAAAGTCCATTTATGCAACAATTTCACATTAAATCCTTGTACTTCTATTAATTTAACAAATTAGTCCCTAATCGAAAATTTTCATCAAAATCACTTAACAAAATACTTTTAAATATAAATCAACATTCCAAATTCATCATCTAACATAAAAAATCACAATATTCATAAATGGAAACATTCAAAATATTTAACAATTTTAAAATCGAAGGTATGAGCTAGTTGGACCTAATTGCAACGATCTCAAAAACATAAAAATTATTAAAAATGGATGAGAAATGGCTTACCCTGCATCATCCAAAGAAGAACCGAAACTTGAAGCTTCTCCCTATGATGGTTCGGTGAAGAACAAAACAAATTGGGGAAGAAAACTATCATGTTTTCTTTATTTTTTTTATCCTTTTATTTATTTATTAATAAAATAACATATAAAACTTTATGATTAAAAGAAATCAAAGCATCTAGACACCCCACTATCTTCAGGATGGCTAATTTACACAATAAGGCCACCTAATTAGTATTAATTACTTAATTAACACTTTTAAACTAATAGCAATTAACTTTTTTGACTTTTACGATTTAGTCCTTTTTGCTTAATTAACTATCGAAACGATAAAATTTTCCAACAAAACTTTAATATCACCTTAATTACACCCCGTAAATATTTTTATAAATAATTACGGCTCGATTTATAAAAAATGAGGTCTCGATACCTCAATTTCTAAAACCACTTGAACTTAATAAATTATTTATACAACAAAAATCACTATATCAAAAACTTTTTTTTAAATCATAATTAATTTGTAAATATTAAATAAAACTTACTCATCAAATTTGGTGGCTCCGAAACCACTGTTTCTGACACCACTAAAAAACGGGTTGTTACAATGAGAATAAATTTGAGAAAAATATATTTTAAAGAAGATATTTTTTTCTTTTTAGAATAATGAAGTAAAAAACTTAATAGTTTAACTTATTAAGCAATTAAACCCTAGACTTCTAGATAAAAAAATTTACAAGCAAAGTTTGGATTTTAATAATTTCATGGATAAAATGATAGTAATAAATACATGTTAATTTGTATACAAGTATTATATTTTTAATTAGAATATCATATTTTTACACTTTTATTTAAAATATTGTGTTTTCTAATTAAAATATTGCAAATTTTAACATAACTTGCAATTATACTTTTATTTTACAACTTTATTGTAATTAAAATATCAAATGGTTGCATTTCTAGTAAATGGCTATTATGCATTGTAACTTATTTAGTCCATATTTAAAATTATTCTAAACTATAATATTTAAATTAAATAATTGAAAAATGATTAATATAATATTAAATAATTTAAAATATGGATAACAAAGTATTTAATAATTTCTAACAAAATAGAAAATTATGATAGATATATATCTCATATTTAATTCTTATTTAAATATTTTCTCAAATATTTTAATATAAAAAATAAAAAAAAAACCAATTTCGTATAATGGATTTAAGCAAACAGTGGCAGTTAAATTGGTATAAAAGCCATATTGACAATGAATCACTAAAAATAGAGATTAAATATTAATAATATAATTTTTGGCAAAGATTATGAATTTCCATATAAAATAAAATCTATAGAAAAGTTATGTGTTGAAACTATAATTTATTGTTTGAATTTCAAAATTATAATACTACATGGATATTGTTATATGATATATTTAAAAGTGTTTATGGACGAGGTCTAGGTTTAAAATTTTTCACCTCAAATTGATTTGACTCGATTCATTTGTAATTTTAAAATATTATTTTTAAAAAAATAATATTTATATTTATATATTTTATAATTAAATTTAAATAAAAATTAAATTTTATTAATATAAAACAATGAAATGGTTAATTGATAAAAAATTTATGTCATTAATATGAATGTCCAAATTAATAATTTTAATAGGTGGGTGATTAAGTTGAAATCTCTCAAATAATAGAATGATTAATTGTGTAATTTATTAATAACATAATAAAAATAAAAATAATAAAACAATTTATTATAGTGAATTTTAAAAAATATTGATAATCAAATTAAAATAAAATATGTTTTAACAAACATAAATTTGGTGATAGTATTATGAATTTTCAAAGTTTAATAATTCTCAAAAAAACTAAGTTATGAAAATTATATTTTTTATTTAAATTTTAAAATTATAATACAACATGTTCAATGTATGTGGTGCATTGAAAGAAATGCTATTGCTATGTATCATCTAATATGTGTTATGGTACTATGACTTATTTAATTATTAGTATCTAATAGTTAGGTGATCAATTTTTTTATGTCAGTAATGTTAGTGTTTAAAATGCCGACAATCTTTTGGCCCAATGATAAGTATTGTGTAGTAGGCATGAAAATTTGAGTTCAATACCAAGAAACCTCATTCTCCTTCCCCAATTATCAAAAAAGAAATGTTAGTACCAAAATTGATACTTTGAATAGTTGGATAACCGAGTTTAAATCTTTTGAATGGTTGAATGATTATCTATATAATTTATCAATAACATTCATTAAACTTTACAACTAAAAATGTAATTATAAAATAGCGATATATGATAAGTAACGTTATAATAAATAGTAGTAATTTTAATATTATATAACAAATTTGTAGGAAAAAAATTTAACCTATGTACTTTGCATAAGTCGTGGATATAGTACATGTACTTTAATTTGATCAATTTTAGTTCTTATACTTTCATTTTAGTCGCTATAGTTTTTTTATTTTGAAATTTTAGTCCGTCATTAAATTTATTAACTAGGTTTCTTGTGAGTAATATGTGGAGATGACAAGTTGATATGACATTACACATGCGATAATATGTTTGAGTATCAAATTTTGAAAATAATAAAACTTAATGAATTTAATAGTGGCCATTTGATCAAAACTAAAACTCTAAAATTCTAAAAGAACAGGGATTGAAAATAATTAAAGTAAATATAGGTACTAAATCCACAATTTATTCTAAGTACAGGGTCTAATAGCATAGTTTATCCAAATGTAATAATAGTAGATTTTGATACCACTGCAATTAATTATTGATTACGTAAAGTAAAATTATACAAAATTTGTAATATAATATTTAATAGGCTAATTTCATTAAGCTGGATTTTTTAGAATAAAAAAATTATTAATATTTAAGTCATAAATAGTTTTCAACGAATAATAGTAATTTTTAACCAATTAAAAAAATAAATGTAAAATTAATAATAAATAATTTATAGTACAAGTGAAAAATATTATGCATAAAATAATAAATTATATACATAAAAAGTAAATAATTGATAAAAAAAAAAGGAGATAATTGTAAAATTTATATAACTTATTAATAAAGTATAAGATAATATATTTATATATAATACTTAATTACAAAATATACTTATATTAAAAGTTATAATTTAAAAAAAAATTACTTAGTTTAACGTTCGTTGTAACGATAGTTTAAATGAAGACAAGTAGTGTAAAAATAAGAGAAAAAAAGAATTAACAAAATCGATCTTTGTTAACGCAATTCAGACTTAATCCTACGTCTGCGAGGTCTCGTTCAGGAGATGATTTTATTCAACAATCGTCCAGATCACCTATTGGCTTAAATTCAATCTAGCTACTTGTATACAAAGAAGTGATTAGAGCCCCAATATCAACCCCAAAACAAAGCAAATAAAGAGTGCCACAAAATAACCACAAGAAAACAAAACAAAGTTGTTAACAAAAACATCCAAAACTATTTTTGATGTGCAACACAAAATAGGTTATTTATAAGCCTCTTCAAGTGGTCAATCAACTGTGCTTTGATAGGTTTTAAAGTCCTATTTAAAAGTTGAAATTATCTCATTAATTATTTGAGTATTTATCATATAAAAATCTTCATAAATCATCTTTCAACTACTCAAAAATCTCTTGAATAAATATGATATTTATCTTTAAAAAATAGCATTAATAATACGATTTTTATACTTATGCAACCACCTCAAGCAATTCAGTTGGGAATCTTAATACCCTAATTGACCCATACTTCTAGTTTTGTCAAATATGCGATATTCAAATAGACTGAAGTTAGCATAAATTAAATCTATTCAAAACCAAATCGATGAACCAAATAGAGAAACAATTTCATTATAGCAAAACATGAAATGAATAGCAATAATGTTCCCAACATTTACACCAAATTAATTAATAAAGTTTAAATTCACGTGTAAAAGCATATCAAATATTAAAGTAGAGACAAATTACAAATTTATTTTTTATTGATGGCACTTTAAGTTTTTATAATATTTATTTGTATTTTTAAATTAAATTTAAATTTTATATTAATATAATATAATGATGACTATTTTAATTATATTTTTATAAAAAATTATTAAATAGATTTAGTATATTATGTTTGGTTAATGTTTATATGTACAATGGTGGAGTGTAGTAGATAGGTGTGTTCAATCGGTTAACCGACCCGAAATAACATTAACCGAATTAACCGACTTTTCAAAATTTTTAACCGTTAACCGAATCGAAATTTTTTCAAAAAAATTAACTGAACCGAAATATTTTCGGTTAATTCGGTCAGTTAACCGAATTAACCAAAAATTATATATTTTTTATTTTTGGTTAAAAATTAACCGAATTAATCAAATTACCTGAATTACCCGAATTACCCGAATTAACCGAATTACCCGAATTACCCGAAATGAATCACTACATAATTAAAAAGATTACATAATTTTTAATTTTAGTTTTAGAATTTTATTTTTATTTATTAAATTATTTGTAATTTTTATGATTGGTTGGATTGGGTAATTGAGTTGGGTTGGATATTTGGGTGTGGATTGGGTTTAGAGATTGGGTTTAAGTGAATAGTGGGCCTATTTATATATTATAATTTTATTTATTAATTTTTTCGGTTAAACCAAAAAAATTCGGTTAACCGACCGGTTTTGAACCGAATTAACCGTTAACCGAAAAATCACAAAATAATTAACCGACTCCCGACCGAAAAAATTCGGCTAACCGACCGATTAACCGATTCGGTCGATTAACCGAATTTTTTCGGTTTTACCTGAATTTTGCACACTCCTAATAGTAGAGACCAGGGGGCCATGGCCCTCTAAAATAGTAAAATTTTAATTTAGGTTCTTTATAATTTATAAATTTTTAAATTAACAATGATAAAAATTGATATAACCCTTTAAAAATTATAAAGATATAAGCTATTAAAATGATAAAATTGTATTTTTACTATCGTAAAAGTATACAATTTAATTCCGACTCAAAAAAAATTCCAGTAACACGTGTAATTAAAATTAATATATATTCAAAAGTAAAATAAAAGATCTAAAAATCTATAATTTCACATTTCTTAAATCATGATTTCCATCGCAATTAAAAAAAAAAAAAATCTCCATCACAAACTTTAAGAACAATGAAAAAGGACTCTATATATATATATATATGTATGGTAGACATTGAAGCATATATTGCTTAATTACTATGAACAAGTCTTCGCTAAAGAAGAGTTCAAAAGCATTTACCTTACTTTACTTTACCTGTACCTTATTTCATGTTTTAATTTTCTTAATAACACATAAATTAAATTTGAATATATCTAACACTCTAATTATTTTAGTAGAAAAAAGATTACATACGTCAAGTTTTATCATACACGATTGTGATATTTGAGTCTTTAATCTTAACATGTGTGCATATTATAAATGCCTTTTTCTCAATTTTTAATTGATTTTATACTTGTAATTACCTAAACATATTTATTATTTGCAAATATTGATATTTGAAATTACTACTATTTTAAAATTCAAGTTCCTAAGTTAACTTATTTTTTATATTAAAAATTACAAGCTAAAAGCAAGAGAAGAGAAGAGGCTGTAAATGTAGATATCCTATAAAATCATCTTTTAAAAATAAATAAAATAATTTTTTTAAAAAATTTATATTCGACATTATAAAATCTCTAATACAGTGTTGTGATTCATTTCACACCAATTCAATCAATTAAACAAAGCAAAATCCAATATATAAAATAAACAGTTAAATCACTGTTTAGGTCTGAACTTGGTAACTTTTTTTACATTAGAGTCTGAACTTTTTTTTTTGTCCAAATTAGGTCTTAAACTTGGTAATAGTTCCCACATTGGTGCCAAGGTTTGGTAACTTTTATGACATTGGAGTATGAACTTTTTTTAATCCAAGTTAGACCTTAAATTTGACAATTGTTCCCACACTAGAGTATGACATTTAAGATTTTCAAGGGCTAACTTGGCCAAAAAAAGTTTAAGTCCCAATGTGGGAACATTTGCCAAATTCAAAACCTAACTTAGATAAAAACGAAGTTCAAGCCCCAATATAAAAATACTTACCAGGTACAAAGCCTAACTTGGACAAACAAAAATTTAAACTCTAATATGAAAAAAATTACTAAAATCAAGTTCTAAAATGTAATTTAACCCTAAAATATATGTTGATAAGAATACCTTTTCCCTAATTATTTTTTTAATATAAATCATATAAATAATTTATTATATATTAATTAATAAAATTAATATTTAATACACATGTATTTTTTTATATTGTAAATAATTTTAAAAGATTGTGAATGTATATTTTTTAAAATATTTATTTGTTAATATTTTAATAAATCTACTAATAGGGTACGAAACTTTGAAGGTTCATTACCCGAAGAAAAAACCTTTAAAAGTTAATATCAACATTCAACAATGAACAAAGAGAAGAACCCAAAAATGAAATAAATGAAAATGAAAATGAAAATGAAAATGAAAATGAGAAAAGTTGGAATCTTGTAGTTTGAATAAAATAATTAGAAAATCTACCTAAACAAAGTCCAAAGAAGCTTCAACTTGTCGATCCACTTGCAGTGTCCGGCGTAAGCCTGTTTGCTATTAACAAAATATACCCCTCTCTCTCTCTCTCCAACTCCAACAAATCCTCCCTTTTCCATCTTATCGTATATATTCCAAACCATGATCTTCATCCCATGCCCTCATTTTTCGCCCTCTTTAACTACCCCCCATCAAATGCCTTCCTCTTTGCAGCTCCACCGAACCACCACCACAGCCGTTGGCACCTGCCACCACCAAAAACAACAACCCCCACCCCCTACCACTCTCACTACCTTTTTCCCTCTTCCTACCGGCGTCTCCGTTCCCGACATGGTCTCCGCCTACCACTTCCACACCTTGGGTCCTAACCAGTGTTCCTCCGCTGTGGTTCAAACCATCAACGCCCCTGTCGAAACCGTCTGGTCGGTGGTTCGCCGTTTCGATAACCCTCAAGCTTATAAACACTTCCTCAAAAGCTGTCATGTCATCGTCGGTGACGGTAACGTAGGCAGCCTCCGTGAAGTTCACGTCATATCGGGTCTCCCCGCCGATTTCAGCACCGAGAGGCTTGAAATCCTCGACGATGAACATCACGTGCTTAGCTTTAGCGTCGTCGGAGGTGTTCATCGGTTGAATAATTACAAGTCCGTCACGACTCTACACGCTTCAAACAGAGGTAACGGGACAGTTGTAGTGGAATCATTCGTCGTTGACATACCGCCCGGTAATACCAGAGAAGATACATGCACTTTTGTTGATACTATTGTACGTTGCAACCTTCAATCTTTGGCTCAAATGGCTGAAAATATGGCAACAAAAGAATCATTGTCATCATCCCCCTAAACTATTCCAAAGAAAAAGAAAATCTAATTCTCTCAATTCATTTTTTTTTTCTCGATGTGGGATCTATCCATTAATGACTTCGTATCGAGATTCATAGATGAAGTTGAATGTTTACAATATTGGTATCAATGATGTAATGTTTAATTTGTAATTTTTAGCTTTTTCTTCCCATCTGGTGAAGATTTGGCTTGGATGATCACACTCAATTTTAATGTAATTATGAATGTATTTTCTTCTTTGTAATTTCATCAAATATATGTGATTTCCACTACAACATCTTCAGCTGGGTTAGTATATTTAAAAAGGGTGTTTGATTTAATAAAAGAAAAAGTACATAGAAATTCCAATGAGTAATCCACGGATCATAGGGGTGGCTAATGGCTATATAATATAAGATTATATATGGATAAAGATGATGAAAAAGGCCGGTGTATGACATGTTAGAGACTTGGCATCTACATTACTATATTCAATTTAATCATTTCTTTCAAATTTTTATTCCATCATGTAACATGTTTACAAGAAAAGAGGCTAAACCATATCTTTAGAATTTTCATGTACGGATAGGTTTTCATTGTTTCACTCTATAATCCACTCACCTACATGATATTTATGCACAACAATTCTTTTATGAAAAAAATGTGTAATTAATTGACCCAAATTGTTATTCATCAGTTTCACCATTAATGAAGCCGATATGACATATTTTAAGTAGGTAAGTATTCATCAAAATGTCTCAAGAATACAACAATGACATATTTTTAGTAATCAATGTAATTCCTGAAATTGCTTTCCTCTCTTACAGCTTCTTCCATGTTAGATTTTTATATTTTATGATATTTTTATAATTATTTGAATTTCTATAATTTTAAAAATATTTTATGATTTTCAGATAACATTTTATAATTTTTAGTAATCACATCTAAGGGGGATCTAGATAAATGTATGTTGAAATTTGAAGAAACTTAGATATTATTCTTTTGTTCAAGTTCATTTTAGAATATACTTTTAAAAATATTTAAGACTTTATATGCGGTATATCACGTCAGCCTACTTCTTATTCAAACCAGTCAGTGATGATTTCTATTAACATAATAGCTTAATTTTTTTTCCTGAGAGTTCAATCGGGTACTTTTTCTAATAATGGTTTAATTGTTTTTTCGATTTTTCATTGAGGAAAATGATTATTAAATATAAATGATATGAAATTGGGAAACAATATTATAGTTATTTAAAATCAGCCGGTAATCAAGTTTCAAAATTCATGTACTTGAGAGAGAAGAATCAAAAGGTGGTTTAGAAAATGCAACTTGATTTCTTATAAAACTCCAACTTGTGGTACAAAACACTGCAAGTTGATGTTAATCTTCAACATCTTTTCTATTTATTATTTTCCTTTATCACTAATTCACAGAATTTGTGTTAATAAAGATATTCCTTAAAACCAATTATTCTATTCATAATTTTTACCTTCAAAATAATGTTTTTATTCATAATTTTTATCGCTTTAGATAATAATTTAATATGCAAGTTGAAGTGCAAGTGGGATGGAATGATATAAATGTTTCACATTTTTCATATAACAAAGCCAACCATCTGGTCTGTCTCGAACCTGATTTGACTGCCCAAAGCCTCCATCACTTAACAATCATTTTTTTTTCTCTTTTTCTTGTAATTTTCATTAATCAATGTCCATATTGTTTGTTCATAAGTAATCATTTATAATGTTTTATTAATCCAAAATTTGGTGAAATGAATCAAAAGATTAAGGCTTGTAAATGATCCAAAATCCAAAATTAAAATGATTTGTTCAAAGTTTGAAAAGCCATATTGGCCACTTGCTATGAAGGCCATGCGATTTGCTTGCATTTGAAACAGCCTGGAATCTGCTAAGAAAATCAGTTTATGGCACCCCCCTACACGTGCTTCTTGTCTGCAACTTGATAATATTAATATCATACGATTATCAAACTTTGTATAATCAACATCATTACGCTATAAAAAGAATATAAACATTGGAAATGAAATAAGAAAGTTTTTCGACCCTTTTTTTCTATTAATGCATACTCTTTCGATAAATTACAATAATAGGATAAAAACTGAACAACAAGCGCGATTAACACAATTTGAACCCAGATCATAATTTGAACGATAAACACTTTAACCATCATGCCAACACATAAGGTTTAAATTTAAATTTAACTTAAGGCTAATCTTTAAATTAATATTTACATATATATCTTATTCCAGTGCATTGAAATGATAGTAAAATTATTAGTTGTTGCATTTAATATAATGTTATTATTATAAATAATATATATATTTTTTGGAAGTTACAAATAATTATTATTATTTGTCAAAATTAATAAAGGAATTATATTCAAATCCGAAAAGAACACGCTGTAGGAATTGAACTTATGTGCTCAAATGTCCTGAGACCTGATTGGCAACAATAAATTTGTTGTTTCATCGGCTTGGTCTACCATAGTCTTGCTTCTTGGCGAGGCACGTACAACAAAAGAGGGTTTGGATTTAAAATTTTGAAGGGATTTAATATTACCATGTTAGCTAAGCTTTATGTTTTCCTAATGATAGTGCAATGGAGACTAGGAAAGGTTCCAAAGCATCATGGGTTGCTATGATAGAACAAGAACGGAATTGAGGTTTCCATTTGGGATCATCATTACATAGTTTGGTCTAAAGCTATAAATTTACAAGTATTCATGAAATGGTTGGGTTAGGTTAGAGTTGGAGTCCTAAATGGTATAACATAATACATAATTGCTTAAGTTTTACTCCTAGTGGAATGAATTAACAAGGAAAAAGAGGAAGTTGGGGATGATGGGGCAATGAGGAATTAGATTTGGGATGAGGCCATAGCTGCAATCAAAGAGATTCCTATTTGCCAATAAAGTGGTAAGCATGCACCAATTTGGCCTTTTGTTGATAAAAGGTGTATTTACTGTTTCTTTTGGTACAAGGAACTGAAAAGGGATTAAGCCTCAGACAAATATATATTAGATGAAGACACATAACGTCAATTTAATAAATATATTTATAAAAAAAATGATATAATTAATAGATGAAGTTTTAATTGAATGGTAAAATATACATAAATGTTGAAAATTTTAGAAGTTTGGGTTCAAATCTTATTATGTGGCTTTTTTACTTAAATAATACAAAAATAAAATTAATAACTGAAATGGCATGCCCATTAGATTATTTACCAAAATGGTATGGTTTTAGTAGTGCTGCCTATCAAATTGGTGGCACCGGACTGAAATGTAATGATCTAAAGTATTTAGGGAATTGATATGAAAATTTACCATTTTGAGTGACTGCTGAAAAAAAAAAATTGAAAGGATGCCGCTTGACAGTAATGTGGCTACTTTCTTTCTAAGCCCTCCTTGTTTATTATTTTCTTTTTATTCCCCTTCAACTCACTACATTGTGTTTAAACAAGCCCTCAACCTATTTTTGTAGTTAAATAAACTCTTAACCTATGATTTTTATTCATAAAAACCATTTATTTTAATATTAAAATAAATATATTTTTACCCAAAATAAAGCTATTTAAAAAAATATAAACTAATTCGCACTTTATGTTTATGTGAATTTGATGAGAATAGTTTATTAAATAAAAAATTTTAAAATTTCTCGAGAGTGCTTAAATACATGATATTCTTAACTACTCTTTTGAAAATTTTGATTACTTTTTTAGATTTTATATTGATGTTAAAGTGCATATAATTTTTATTGCATCAACAAAAAATTAAGAAAAATTATCTAGTACATTGCTTGTGGAATTTTTTTAGATTCCACAAACGAGTTAAAGGTGTTAGATGTGTCCGGTAGGATATATTAAAAAATTAAAAAGAAAAAAAAAACTCATCAAAACTTGGGCTTTATTGTCGAAAACTAGATTCAAATGTGTTTCTCGACTAGTTCTTGAATTTTTTGCCACTAGAATTTTTAGGTGAAGAACAAAAAAAGATGAATATATTTATAAAGGAAATAATATTTAATCTTTTTTTTAGATATTTTAGTTAAAAATTGTCTCATGTCACAAAATGATTGGTTAAGGGAATTTTTTTAACTATAGAGGTAAAATGGGTAAGGAGTATAGTTTAGGTACCACTTGTGACAAAAAGAAAAATTAAGTATCAACTTAGGAAAATAAGTATAGTTTAATTATCATTTCGTGATTTAAGTACATATATTTTCTATAAAACAAATATAAAATAGCAAAAACATATTTAAAACAAATGAGTTAATAATATTTTCATAATTATCCAATTCAACTCATCACACATGTGATTATCTCCCAAGGGAAATTCTGATCTCTTAAGCTTAAAACAACGAAAGCTTTAGTTTCATACATAGGTCTATAAGTCTAAGCTAAAGGTTGGACCACTTTTTTTTTTTTTTAAATCCACTTTAAAACCCCTCCCAAAATGAAAGATTTCACTATTAGGCCCAAATACATAATTAACCATATACAAATGCAGTGCTTGTCAGTCTTAGTAAATTATTCGTGTAAATAGGGTCTAATTATCTAAGAATTTGATATTTCTCATTGTACTTAACAAAAATTAATTTAAGTTCCTTTACAAAGATAAACAAGGGTATTTTCGTAATAAAAAAATTTAAAACTCTACGTAAATCAACTGAATTAAATTTCGAATTTCTCAAAACAAAATTTTAATATAAATTCATTTGAAAAAACAAACCTCAAAAGCCATAAAAAAGGATAGATTCAAGGATAAAATAATTTGGCAAAGAGAAGCTCATTCCAAGTATCTTGAAGGCCAGGCAAACACCAATGAATACAATCCGCATAGCTACTCGGGTTAGCTAACTGCTCGGGCGTCAATGGATTCCATTGCTTTTTATAAATCGATGTGTGTGCATCTTTACGATAATTTGAGAGTTGAGTGATGTTAAGGAATGTAATGGGATACTTTGATTTACTAAACACTTCTCCAATCACCTTCATTACACTTTTTCTACTATCTGAACCCCAATAATTCGAATCTTCAATCATTGTTGTTTGATTATAACAATTTTCACCTGGTTCACCTCCCCAATCTATACCCCTGTCAAAAGAACAAAGGAATATTCCAACACAAATTAATTTAACAGAGAAAATTCGATAATCGAAACTTTAAATTATATACTCACTTTGCATGAGTAGGAGACATGCTAGTGAAAAAAACCCTAGTCTTCTTGCGATCCATATTTTTTCTCGCCCATCTCAACATGCTTCTCATTCCCATTCCATAGGCTTCCTCAGTTGAAACCTTTATTATTTCTTTATTCTCGTCCTCAAACGATCCTTTCCTGTTCAAAAATATATAATAAATATTTTTATTCGAAACATTTCTGATATTATATTTTTAATTTTTTTTAAATATATTAAAAAAATTAAATACATCCATATCGGACACCTACAAGACTTTCATCTCCAGGCCAGTCATCCACCACAAATAGGTATTGAAAACCAAGATATCAACCCCTTTCCAGTTCTTGCCATGCTTATTGATCGAACCTTTCCTCACTATTCTATCCGATATCCTATGAACAATCGCATTATCTGAGTTCGATTCAAGGAGAAATGGGGCCCAGTAGAATTCAATGCTCGTATTATAATCCTTAAAAAAGGAAAAAATATATTTGAACATCAATGGAGATTTTAACATAGAAAAAGAAAATATTGATCATAAAATAAATTAAATTACGTACCCTGGCTTTGAAAACTGTGAGGGAACCATTTTTATGAGTTTTCATGGATTTTTGGTCATCAGGGATGAGTTTATGAAGAAGACATATCATTGATACGAATTGACCACGGTTCAATGAGTCACCAACAAACATCATTCTCTTCCCTCTTAGTGTTTCCAACATCAATGTCGCATTGAAGCTGTTCATTCCATAATAATTATTCTATCACCTTATGTATACATAAGGTAAAAGTATCATAGAAGTCTTTATATTAGAAATTAACATGTGTTTTGTTTATTATATCTAAAAAATAGATAAATTAATCTTTATATGTTAGATTAAAGAATAAATTGATTATTTCTATTACAAATTTCTACATCATCCTAACATGCATGGTCAATTTTTAATAATAGAAATTGATAAAATTTTTAATAGAATGATTCATTTGCTCTTCGATCATAATATATAAGTACTAATTTATTCATTTTTTAGTAGAAAGGGCAATATGAATTTGACTTTTAATAGAAGAGTCTTCATGGTACTTTTATCGTGTATTATATAAAATATAACATTAAAATATGAATAATTTGTTTTTACCTAGGAAGATCGCATCCATGAGGTTGCCATCGCCATTTCTGATAGTCTTTATCAGGTCTTCCATGTTCTTGACATGTCAACTGGGGTTGAATGTACGGACACTCCGATTCTTCATAGAGAGGCCGAGTTAACTCGTCCCTCACCCACCTCCCACTGAATATATCACATCCTTCTTCGCCCTTCCCTATAGCGAATGCCAACTTCCCTCTTCTTTTCACTAACCCCAACAACCCCAATTCCCAAGTCAAATCCAAACAACATAAAAATAAAAAACAGAGCTTGACTCGTTTGACTGAGTTGAGTTAACTCACCAGGTTTAGACATGGCTCGGCCTGGAATTGGTTCAAGTTGTCCAAGAATGCACATGAAGTCTTCTCCATAAAGAATAGAAACAAAAACAATGAAAGCTAACAACGTAAAGAGGTAAGGAGAGAGTCGAGCTTTTCTAAGAACAGCAGAGGAAGAAGACGACAATGGTGGTTTCATATCTTTGTTTCTTTAAAATTAAACCCAAAAATCTGTATTTTTTTTTCCTTAAATTTGTGTGGGGATTCTAACTATTTACAAGGGTTTAGGAATGTTGAGATTGGATTCATGAATCAATATATAGAGAGAACTATGCAAAGGTTTAATTCCCCTACTGTTTCAACAATTTAATAGTTTCATGTGTTCTCATTCTGAAATTATAATTTTATCATTTATAATATTAATAATTTTATTTAAGCATAAATTTGATATAAACCCGAGAAAAATATAATAATTATAATTAATATTCAATATTCAATAATATTATTAGCATTTATATATATAATTTCTTTATTATTTTTGGTTACATAAAGTGAAGTGTTGTGTTGTTGAATAATGATGCATAATTTGCAGCTAGAAAATGATTGTTTAGCCCCTACATTAATCAAACTATATGATTTGTCTTTATAAGTTCATCATAGATATTGAGGGTAAAATAGATTTTTCTTAATTTTTTTTATTTTCATTAATTACTTACAAATGACAATATGTTTTGTAGATCTACTCAAGTGATAGATTTTTTCTCTTAAAGAAAATAAAAAAGGGGAGTAGTGGGCAGTAAATGGTGTGTAATGGAGAAGCTATAATTTTCCCTTGGCTTTTAAGCTAAGGATTGTCCCTAAATTGTAAAAGATGCCATATCATTATCCTACTTTATACACACCTGCAGTGACATGGATATGCAATTTCTGTCTTCATAAATATATTTAAAATTTTAGATAAATAATTAATTTTTGAAATATTTAAACATATATATTTATGTCATGTTATTTTTAATTTTATATATTTAAATTATTTTTTGCTATTGTATTTAATAAAAAAAAATGAAGGTGATGGTGAATTAATAAACTAAGGTTGCTTTGTTTTAAGAAATTTAGCATTTAGGTAAGGATTTGGTGACATTTTACATTAGACTTTGTTGACTTTTTTATATGCTTTTATTCTAATGTCTAATCTTTAACAATAAAGCAGCAGTTAGCTGTTTTTAATTGTTGTACACCTTGGATGATGCAATGGATCACCTAAATCATTTCCATAAATTTTTGTTTATATTAGATTCTACACCCCATAATAAATAATTAATTAATATTCTATTGAATTTTAGTTCGACTGGTATTAATATTGTTGTCAAATCTAAAAGGGTATGGATTCGAGCATGCTGAAACACATTTATCCTCTTATTTAAGGGTGGGAAAAATCATGTCAACAAATCTCTTTTTAATATCAAGCATATTTCTTCTAAAAGTTCATTTTTTTCAATCCAAGGATGGAAGTCCAAATTGCTCTCTCCTGGTTGTAGGTTGACTATGATTTTCTCCACACTCTCAAATCTACCGGTCTTCAAATGATCCTACTTTAAAGCCCTTGAAAAGGTTTAATAAGAAATTTCTAGTGGAAACAAAGTGAAGGGGAGAGAAAGGTTCACTTTGTATTTGGGATTTGGTCTATACTCCTAAATGGAAAGGAGAACTTGACATTTAAAAATCGAAGGATTTTAATTAGGTTCTTTGAGCAAGACAGGCTTGGAGAATAGTTAATAATGAAGATCCTTTAAAAGAAACACTTTCGTAAAAAAAAAAAAATACTACGGAAATTATGCCTTCCTCAAGGTTAAAAGTAAGCCAACTGACATCTGAATGTGGAAAAGCTTACTTCATGGTAGAGGTCTTCTAGTAAAGGGATTAGATTGGCAAATTGGAAATGGCAGTAAACTTCTTTTTTTTTTTTTTTTTTTTAATGATAACATCATTCATGAGTTCAAGGTTTCAGGTGGTGGTAATGCCAACTGTTTAAAAGTTAATGACTCAAGAGAGGGGGGGGGGGGCATGGAAAATGAATGAAGTTAACATACATTTAACTGAAGAATCTATGCAAGAGTTATTCAATAAAGGGTTCCCTATACTCGGAGGAGAGGATCAACTAATATGGAAACACAATCCTTTAGGATCCTTTTTTGTAAAGTTAAGACATGCTTCTATTGTCTTTGGAGATCATATTGACAATATGCCAGCAATAGACAAGAATGGAACAAATCAACTTGGAGGAGGCTTTGGTCACGGAAGGTACCTTATAAAATTTTTTTCTTTCTTTGGAAACTATGCACTAATAATCTGCCTTGTACGAAGGAAATTGCTAATTAAAAGAAAAGTTATTCCTTTGATCTCATTTTTATATAGAAAAATAAAGAGTGAGTAGAATTTTAGCAATTATACTATTTTTTTTAGAGTTTGTTTTTAAAAGTGTATGTAATGGCCCAATTTCGTCCGGCCTAAATAGAAACCAAAAAATAAATAAAACAAATAAAAATAAAAAATAAAAAGTCCAAGTCCATTTAGAAAAAATAGCTCAAATACAAAAATAAAAAGCCCAAAGATCCACAACCTAAACTTTTTTAGAAAACTAAAAAACCCTAGCCCTTTCGCACCGCGCTCCACCACGTTGGCATGCTCACTGCCTGAGGCATGACATGCCCCTTGCCGCCATTGCACCAAAATGGTAAGGCACGACTCCCATCATCGTTGCCGACCGCCATGGGTACCTGCAAAGAGAAAACAAAAGAGGACAGAGAGCAAAAACAGTGAAAATGGCAGAAACAACAAAAAAAATACAAAAAAAAAATAGTATGAATATATGGCTATAAAAGCCATAACAACAGATTGTATTCATACACACAAATCAATCGAATAGAATATAAAAAAGAACAAGTTTAACAAAAAAAAAAAAAGTAGTTACTTTTTTTATTTTGAAATATATAAAAAAAAAGAAAAAAAAAACAAAAGGCTAGATCTTTTACCTATTTCACTACACCACCACTGTGGGTGGTCTCCGCCGGCTCGTAAGGCCGCCAAATCTCTAGGGATTTGTCTAAGGCCGCGTCGAAAAGGGAGAGAAAATGAAAAGATTTTTTATTTTTTGTCAAGTTCGATCGGGTTTTTGGGGATTTCAGTCTCAGATTGTGTTTTACATACGAAGGGCTTCAAAAGGGGAAGTTTTGGGGAACTTCGGCCACCAAAGGCGGCGGTCTCCGTGGCCAATGACCGGCGGTCACGGCGGAGACCCACCGTCCCATGGCCGATCGGAAAAGGGTTGTTTGAGAGAAAGAAAAGGGTGAGAAAGGATTTTATTTTTTTTTGAAATGAGGGTAAAATGATTTTTTTTTTTACTTATATAGGGTCATGATACGACACTATTTTGGGCTTAACCTTCAGACGCTCAAAACGAAGTTGTTTTGACATGACCCAAGACCTGACCCGAATACTAGTAGGATCCGCATGTTTTCGCGACAAGGGTCTAATTGCGGCCCTAGTCCTTCCGCTTTTTAAACGCTTTTCAATACAATTTTATTTCTATCTTTTTATCTTTTTTAAATTTATACTATTTAATTCTAAATTTTTTTATTTTGGTCCCTCTGAGAAACGGTGCGCATAATGAGGTTGGGAATATTTTTCCATTCGACCCCTGTTCTTTTTCGCATGTTATATTTTAGTCCTTTATTTTGCTTTATTCATTTTTTTATTTTATATAATTCATTAGTTAAATTTCAATTTAATCACCCATTTATTTAATCTCGCATCTTTAATTGCTTTTTTTATATTTTTTTAGCATTTAAAATTTATGTTGTTTATATCTTTTTATTTTTTATTATTGCATTTTTAGATGGTTATTACATTTCTTATTTATTTATTTATTTTGGTATTATCATAGTGATATGACTATTGTCATTAGTATTATGAATTGATATTCTTATTATTATAATTACATTATTATTATATTATAATATTTATTTATTATTAATCATTCCAATATAGATGTTCTACTCATATGGCTATTTTATATTATTTCGCTATCACTATATCATGCATTATGTTTAAATATATTTGTCCGTTTTCATACTATGCCCAAATAAGTTAAATACACATTGCTTTGAATGTTACATTCGTTTTTACTCAACGCATAAAAAGGGAAAATTTTAAAACCAAGGCAATGTTCTGTATTTGGAGATCCGAGAAGTTGTACCTTAACTTATGGGGTTCGACTTTCTCTTTGAACCTAGATGACCGAACATCCTTTTTAAAACTAAAAAGACATGAGATTTAAATAGTAATTAAATAATGAGCAATCTTATTTTCGACAGTTCGAGATGTCGTGTCCTAACTTACAGGACATGACCTTTTGGTTTTGGTTACCTCGAGATAAGAAGGCCTTTTACATATGTTTTAATTTATTTAAGTGATTTTTATTAAAAGTAACATTATGCAAAGAGGGACCGTGTTTTAAATTCTCTCCAAATTTTCAATTCTTGACACTAAGACATCAATTAATCAACTAGATACCAATTTTGGGCGTTACTAGGGTGCTAATCCTTCCTCGTGCGTAACCGACTCCTGAACCCGTTTCCCGAATTTTTGTAAACCGAAAATAATTTTAATAAATCTAACATTTTATTAAAACTTTGAGGTGATCCGATCACACCTAATTAAAAAGGATTGATCGCGACTCCATTTTTATTTTAAAATAAAAATTCAATTCAAAAAAAGTTTCGACAGTGTATTTTGTAAGTAATCAAGTGAGTCACTTGATTTCCAAACTAAATTTTTAGAGAGGAAAGCTTAGAAAGGAGTGATCTAGATTTTAGGAGAAAAAGTGAGGTTGCTAATTTAGTTTAGTATTAGTGCTTATAATCACTTGCTATACGATGTGTTAAGATAGTGAATTATCTCCATAGATGTAGGGAAATTGAACTACGTAAGAACAATGAATGTTGATTGTTTTTGTCTTGTTCTTCACCAGAAGCAATTGGCATTGCTCTTATACACTACTTCTGACATTAATCACTTTACTTGCAAATAATTAGTTCTTTCATCATGCTCTTTTGCAAAAGCCATATCGTTTAATGGTGATATGGGTCTCAAGGTGGAAAACCTTAGTAATTGTGATGTAAGGGAGCTAATTCTTCAATATTTCTTAGCTCCTAATAGAAGGGATGAACCTTTTCAAACAGAGGTTCTCCATATCATTACCACATTTTGAAGCATTTAGAAACAAAGAAATGGCGTTTGCTTTGGAAATAGATCAGCTGAACCTATTGCTACAATCTTAATGGCTAAAAACATAGCAACGTTTTAGAAAGGTTGCTTCTCTCTTGAGCCAGTAAAGATTTCAAAGCATTCTATCATTGATTCTATACAATTTCCTGGAATATGGTGTTTCATTCATGATAGTCAAACACAACAAAGTGATCTTACAATACTGTAGTACACTGGAATACCATAATGCAACATGCTCCAAGCTCCACGTGGTAAGAGAAGTTCTTCTTGCAACATCAAAATTGAATGACGAATTCCGATAATTTATAATGTAAGAAAAAAAACATTATGCATTCTCTTCTTTGCAAATCTAACATGAGGCAATTTGTAACCTTGGTTGGCTGATGTGTGTAAAACTAACTATGATCACAATAAAGGCAAGTGCACCTATCGTTCAATAGTATAGTTATGGTAAGACCGGTAATATCGTATCCACAAGGACCAAGAGTACTAGTAATTACTATCTAGCCTAAGAATTGGAGTGGTTTCTTTTAAACTAAAACTAACTAAAACAAGACAAAGAAAGAATTAGGAAAATACTTTTAAACAACTTATATGATAAAGGCAATACCCAAGGAAGAATCCACCTAGACTTCACTTATTACTTTTGATTCATATAATTTATTCACTTGACTTAATCCGTATAAATCCCTAATTTATGTTAATATCTCTTTCAAGACTAAAAACAACTGACTCTAGGTTGATTAATTGAAATCTCTTTCTAATTAAAACCCTATTGTCGCATTAACTCGATCTATGGATTCCCTTATTAGATTTGACTCTAATCTGACAGATTTTCGTCGCCCTATTTCTAGGGTTGCAATCAGCTCAGCTTAATTGTGTTGATCTACTCTTAAACAGGGACTTTTCCTCCACGGAATAAGCACATTCGACTTGAATCAATAACCTGAATTATCAAAACAAAAATAAGAACTCACAATTAAGAATAAGAACAAGTATTTATCTTATAAATCAAATAGTAATAAGATCTGTCTTAGGTTTCATCCCCCTCAGGTATTTGAGATGTTTAGTTCATACTGATAAAGGGAAACATCTTAAAACAAGGAAAACAACAAAACATAAGAAAACCCAAAAACTTCTAAAGAATTTGATGGGAGATCTTCAGTCTTGATGAAGATTCTTCTTCCGAGCTGCTCCCAACGGCTGTCTTCGAGTATTTTCTGCCTTTTACTCGGCGTCCTCCTCCTGGTTGCCCCCTAGGGTGTTTATATAGGCTTTGGAACGCCTTTCTTAGCCCACAAGTAGCCTTTTTCGGATAGTATTAAACCTGGGTTCGGCAGGGACACGCCCGTGTGACACGCTCGTGCGCAAGAGCTTAGGCCGTGCTCGACTCTGCTCGCCACACATGGCCGTGTGATCTGCCCGTGGATGATAGTCCAGGGCGTGTGATTTCTGATGTAGGTCCATTTTGTCCCCTTTTGGCCAGTTTCTCAATCTTTTCGGCTCCCTAAGCTCTCTTGAGTGTAAAACATGAAATTAAAGGATTAGGAGCATCGGATTTATCAAATTTAATGAAAATTCATCCAAAAATAGGCCAAGCATGGGGTTAAAATATGTGTAAATTATGGTTTATCATTAGCCGATTTGAGATATTAAAGCACCTGGTAAAGGTTGTAGCAGTTGGGAGAATAGAGTACCTTAGTTTCAGCGAAGCCAAAAATTGGTCATGCATTAAATTCAATTTGTTGATTTCTTAAATATTTTCTAGGTTGTTAAACACCTTGTTCTTATTAAAAAAAATACGATCTCTATACTTTTAGAATTTTAAAACTTTAACCCTTACCCAGACGTTATCTGTTGAATCCGTTTAGTTAAGTTTTGATATTAGTCATATACTATGTATAAAGTTACAGATTTAGTTCATGTTTCCAATTTGACCATTCTTAGTTCTTATACTTTTCTAATTTTAAAATTTTAATCATGAAACAAATGACCACCATTAAATCTATTAACTAATTTTTTTTGTGAGTAATATATGGAATAACAGGCTGACATATAGTATTACATATGTAATAACATGACTTAATGAATTTAACCATTATTGTTTAGTCACGATTGAAATTTCAAAATTCGAAAAATATAGAAATTAAAAATGGTCAAATTAAAAATATAAGGACTAAATTCACAACTTACGTATTACAAAAACTAATGGAAGAATTTAACCTAAATAATAATAAAAGGAACTTTGATATTTCAATAACCAAAATGAAGAGAAAAAAAAAGGATAGCGTGTCTAAACTACTAGTTCGATTAATACGTCAACCGAATTATCATTATTCGAATTAATTGAAAATTTAAAATTTTTAACTGTTAATCGAATTGAAATTTGTACATATTTTCTTTTTTCATAGTTCTATTAAGTTTAAAATATGAAAAAAATAATAATGCTCTTTTTATTTGTTTTTAGTTCAAAAAAAGAGACACAAAAACAACAAATAAGACAATAACTACACTAAATGAGAAAAACTACAAAGAACACAATAGCAACAAATAAATGACAATGTCATTTTGTTAAATATTTTATTTTTAATTTTTATAATATTTTTTCTTTGACACGTTATATCAATAATTGTAGTTCTATTTAACTTATATATTGGGCTTATATATAATATACTGAATATATATAATATTATTAAATTTAATTAATTAAGTTTAATTGTGAATCAATTATCAAATTGATTCAATTCAATTTGATTAATTAATTCAATTTTAACTAAAGTATCCGAGTAGGTGAAACAAGATATTTGTTGATCCGCTTTACTCTATTTTCATTCTACATATCTGATAAGCCTAAGAATCCAAAACCCAAAGATTAACAACATGAAAAATAAAATAGCATTGCATTAATTCTTTTCCAATTCCTCCCTAAAATATCGTAGGATTTTCGGATGAATAATTCAATCTTTGGATATCTTTAATCTCAATTGTGAAACTTGTGCAAACTTCAGTAGTTACAAAAGAGTAAATAAAAAAAGAAGCAATTAATTAATTCAATCACTTGCTACATTTCTACGGTTACCTAGGATAAAATAGCTTGGTAAATAGAAGCTCATTCCAAGTATCTTGGAGACCAGGCAAACACCAATGAACACAATCCGCATAGCTAATCGGGTTAGCCAACTGTTCGAGTGTCAATGGACTCCATTGCTTCTTATAAATTGAAGTGTGGGCATCTTTACGATAACTCGAGAGCTGAGTGATATTAAGGAACGTAATTGGATACTTTGATTTACCGAATTCTTCAGCAATCACCTGCATAATGTTCTTGTTTTCTGATCCCCAATAATTAGGATCTTCAATCAAAGTCGTTTCATTATAACAGTTCCCACCAGGTTCCCCTCCCCATTCCTGACTCCTACATATACAAAATCATTCAACATCTAATTAATTGTGTCATTCATCTTCAAAATTCAATGTTTTCTTTTGTGTATGTATGTAGGAGGTAAAAGTACTATGAAAGTCCTTATATTAAAAATCAAATTACATTTTACCCATTCTATTTAAAAAATGTGTAAATTAGTTATTATATGTTAGATTAAAGAGTAAACTAGTCTTTTTGTTAAAAATTCTATCCATTTATAATGTTAAAAACTGATCCTTATACCTTAGGATAAGGTATTTATAATACACCATGTGTAACTAATTGATTAATCTATCAGTCACACCAGTTTTTAACAATAAAAATGGTTAAAACTTTTAAAAAATTACTAATTTGCTCTTTGATATAACGTATGAAGATTAGTTTACCTATTTTTTTAGTAAAAGTATCAAAATACAATCTAACTCTTAAGTTATCATCCTCCATAATAATTTTAACGTATGTAGAAAGAATTCGACTCACTTGATATGCAAAGGAGACATGCTAGTGAAGAACACCCTCGTCTTGTTACGATCCATGTTTTTCCTCACCCATTTCAACATGCTTTTCATTGCCACTCGATAAGCATCCTCAGTTGTCAGCTCTTCGATATCTTTCTTTTCATCCTTAAATGACCCTTTCCCTTTCCTGTCAATGCACCATTTTTTTCTCAACTTAGTTAAAAACTATTAACATGTTCAACCCACATGGAAAAATGAAAGAAAAAACCGTACAAGAACTTCATCTTTCGGCCTGTCATCCACCATAGATATGTGTTGAATACCAACACATCAACGCCTTTCCAATTCTTGCCATGCTTGTTGATGGATCCTTTCTTCACCATTCTATCGTCCACTCTGTGAACGATGGCGTTATCCGAATTCGATTCGAGAAGAAATGGTGCCCAGTTGAATTCAATCGTCGCATTGTAATCCTGAAAAAATGTATCACAACAAATAATACGACCATCAAAACAAAACTAGCCATGTAATGAGTTGAAGAGAGATTTGGGAACCTTAATTACCTTGGCTCTGAAGACCGTTAATGATTGATCGATGGAAGATTCTAAAGACTTTGCATTTGGAGGAAGAATTCTATGGAGGAGGCACACCATTGAAACATACTGACCCCGGTTCAATGAATCTCCTACAAACATCATCCTCTTCCCTCTTAACGACTCTAGCATCAATGTGGCATTAAACCTTGCAACAAAAATATTATCCAACATCAGCATATATTACTAATATTATATCACCATTTAACTCATATTTATACACGTATTAACAAAAACTGATCATTTAAGTCATCTAAATTATAGGTAGAATGATATCAAATTTATGCTCAAGTTTTCCGTTAATATTAATCTAATATCCTATTTTTAAACATCCCATTATTTAAAAAAATTCAATTACACGTTAAATAAAATCATAAAATCACAAATATTTATTTTAATGATTCTTATAGTAAATAATTTGAAATATATGATTGATATGAATAATTATTTATACAATTTTTATCTAACATTTTCAAATAAAATAAAACAACACATAGAGTAAACTTGTAGCTAAGAAGAAAAGATTGAATTGTTGATTATGGTATGGCAAAATATTTCAACTATTTTGACTCTTTAACATGTAGCAAGTAGGAACCAAACCAATATGCAATCTTTTTTCCATAGGCTTAGTTGAAGAACCAACCATCAATAGAAAAAAAAAACAAAGAAGACCCAGCTCAAAGTGGGCCCCAACTACACCAGATTACGTGGACTAAATGCAACTCAGTGTTCCCACGTCCTAATATTTTATATTTAAACAGGAGGTCCCTTACTTGCCATCCGCTACGAGTTAACATGTTATAATTTACACGAGAAGAATAATTTAAATATAATATAAATATCATTTATTAAATATTAAAAAGAATATTCTTTATAATAATATTATTGGCCCTCTAATTTTTTTTAAAAAAATTATTTTAGTCATTTGTTTAATTTTTCGTGTCTTTTAACTATTCAATTTACATTATTTATCAAATCACCCTAAAATGAATGGAAAAATTAATATTTATTAACTTTGATGGCTTGACAATGCACGTGAATTGTCATGTATATGCCACATGAGCAATTGATTAATTATTTTAAATTTAAAAAATATTTTTTTCATAATTTGTAGTACTTTTTAATTTTTAAAATAATTTTTTCGAACTGACAACATATATGTCATATCAACAAAGTTAACAAATATTGACTTTTCCATCTATTTTGAGGTGATTTGATAAATAATGTAAATTTAAAAGTTAAAAAAGATAAAATTAAATAAAGGTCTAAAATCACTACTTTTTTAAAGTTGAGGGCCAAATAAATCGTTATGCAAATTGTAATTAGAATTCTCAAATTATAAAAAACCTTCATATTAGCTTCATCACATAACTTTTAACTTTTGAAGTGTTCTACTTTTACTTGCATATTATTTGAAACACTTTCATTACCATTTCATGTGGTGAGAAGCCTCTGAAGCTTGAAACCACAAAAACATAGGAATTGGCCAACATTTGAAGGTTTAAAAGAGAAACAAAACACTACTTTAAGATTCCCAGCATTGAAAAACAAGACAACATGAGAATAAGTATTGCTCTGTGTTTTGTTTTTGTTTTGATCATGAGTATAAAGAGATTAGGGTTTAGTGTCATTAAATACCTGGGAAGATCACATCCATAGGGTTGCCATCGCCATTTCTGATACTCTTTATCAGGTCTACCATGTTCTTGACATGTCAACTGGGGCTGAATGTACGGACACTCCGATTCTTCATAAAGAGGCCGAGTTAACTCGTCCCTCACCCACCTCCCACTGAATATATCACATCCTTCTTCAGTTTCCCCTATCGCGAATGGCAGCTTTGACGTCGATTTCGCCTCCCTTTTCTTCCCTACAATCCCACAACCAAAACCCCACCAAGAAAACAGCATTATATATGCTTGTCAAACCCTAAAAAAGAAGTAAAAAACGGTAACCGATTTAAGAACTGAGTCACCTGTTTCTTCAGGTTCCCCTATCGCAAATGGCAGTTTCGACGTCGATTCCGTCTCTTCTTTCTTCCCTATAATCCCATAACCAAAACCCCACCAAGAAAACAACATTATATAGTCAGTCAAACTCTAAAAGAACTATAAAAAAACGATGACCGAGTTAAGAACTGACTCACCTGTTTCTTCAGGTTCCCCTATAACAAATGGCAATTGCGACGTCGATTTTGTCTCGTTTTCCTTCCCTACAATCCCATAACCAAAACCCCACCAATAAAACAGCATTATATATGCTTGTCAAAATCAAAACCAACAAAAAAAAACACGACTGAGTTAATAACTGAGTCACCTGTTTCAGGGATTGGTTTGATTGGAACAAGTTCATTTCGATCAAAAATGGAGAGCAAGTCTTCACAATAGAGAATGAGAACGAAGACCGTGAACGTTAAGAAGGTGTAAAAGTAGGGAGAAGGACGTGTCTTTCTCAGTGCTGAAGAGGTTGAAGGTGGCAATGGAGGTTTCATTATTTTCTTTTCCTTTTTGATGTTTGGCAACTATGGTTAGATAAAAATGGTGTTTTGAAATGAGGGAGATCACTGAATTCAATCATTTGCAATGATCAAAATATAGAAGCTTTTTCGTAGTTGTTGAAGTTTCCGAATATTCAATGTTTTCTATTTGATTTATTCCTATAGAAAGATCCCTTTGTTGCCAAAATTTTAAAAACTTAAAAATACGAAATTATGTGAGAATAAAATGTGGGAATAAATTATTATATATATACGACAGCATTATAAGGTTGTCCAATTGTTCACTGTTTTTTTATTGCTAAGTTAATTAGATATATATTAAATTTAATCATTTTATCATATTTCTGAATATTTTAGTTCAAGGGAGAAATTTTAAATTAAAATATTAGAGATGATATTGTTGAAATAGAAAATATGGAGAGGAGGCCGACTTCTTTCAGAGAAGTTTTCCAAGTATCGTCCATTGAAAGTCGATTGAACACTCAATTTGTCGGTAGTGTCCCTAGTCGCGGTTTTGTTTTCTGACTCTACAGAGAACTTGAGTGTCAATATTTCTTGAAAAAGCTACAAGTTTCATAGAGTAAAAACGTCTTGTCGGATCGAATAGTGTTAGATCAAGTGGTAGCATAGGTGCTCAATAATTTCATATAAGGGCATGGTTCAAACCTTATCAAAGTGTAAATATCCATATTTTCTTGGTAGATAAACGTGTGCAATGCACAATCTGATCTTATCTCTCAAGTCATTCTAGTTCAATTAAACTTGTTGCCTCTTTAGGCAACCTTAAGCACTCGGGCCCTCTATAAAGTTGGCAGACAAAACCCTGACTAAAGACAATATTGACCTGTTGAGAGATTTGTCAACTTTTGAAAGACTACATTTCGAAAACTCTTTTGAAAAGAATAATCAATTTTCCCTCAACAGGCAACCACAAACCCAAAAAGGATTAGTCTTCGTAATATATTTTTCTAAAAAAATATATAAAATATAAAATGTTTAATAAATATGTAAATATTATAATAAATACCAGTCATATAAATATGACTAAGGTGGTTTATATTATATTATATTGATATTTAAAATGCTAAATTAAAAGCAAGTATTTATTTATAATAAAAAAAAACTTTGATGTAATTAAAATATTAAAATTTATTAATTATAAGTTAAAATGTGTAAACATGAATAAATTTCTTAATTCAATGATAATTTGTCTATATATTACATCAAATAAGTTAGATGACGCTGGACATGATAAATTAATTCAAAATATTAGGGTATTATGACAAAATTGGTCCATTATTTTAATTTTGTTTTAAAAAATCCATATAATTTTCATCCAAGCTGTATCCAATGTACATAGTCAACAATATTCCCAACAGTGATGGATCAACTAAAAGGTTTTCATATACTATTTTATTCTTATGTACCTACTTAATTATTATATATTTTAATTATTTTTTAAAACCATTACTTCTTTTTAAAAATTATTATATTTTTTTAGACAATATTTAGAACAACTCATAGTCTTACCCTACCCCCACTTATAAATGAAAAAATAGTGCGTTTCAGCGCACTCGAACTCACATATTTCTGAATTGACAACAATGTTTATATCAATAAAATTAAGACTCAATCGACAAATATCAAGTATAGGTAGTTAGCTCATTTTTTTTATTTAGAGTAGTAATGGTTAGTTACATTTTATATTATATATAGATAGTTATGGTTATAAAATGATTTAAACATAAGACTAATTGTGCTAATCTAAAATAAATTTGGTTCTGTATAACAATTACTACTACCAAACTACAGAATCATCATTATGATATTGGGCTGTTAAGGCATCAATTTTTTATTTTCTTTAAAATGGATTTTTCTAGAGCTAACCTAATTCCATATTACTTTATCATGAACAAAAAATTAAGAAAAACAAAAATTGTCATTTTTAGTCCTTAAACTTTTAAAATTTTAGTACTCACAGAATGATAATTGCTAAATTTATTAAGTTTTGTTATTTTCAAAATCTGATGTAGCAAACATATTACCTTATGTGTAATGTCACGTCCGCTTGTTATTTCTACGTATTATTCACTAAAAATTCAGTTAATGAATTAATGGCTATCATTTGTGCTAATAATGAAATTTTAAAATTCGGAAAGTATAGGAAACTTAAAATGATTCAATTGGAGAATATGTACTAAATCTATAACTATATACATAGTTCAATATTAATAACTAAATTTAATCAAATGAATTAGCGATTATCATTTGTGTTAGTATTGGAATTTTAAAATTAAAAATAGAAAAATTAAACTACAAATACTAATAAAAAATTTTAAAAAATTATATCAAGCTACCACCTTACAATTTTTCTTTTTTTGAAATTAAAGAGAATTTATTCAGGAAAAAAAAAAACTCCTTACATAGGACCGTATAGTCCAATAGGAAAAAAACAGAGCATACAGCTTACAGTAAGAATTGTGGAAACACTAGTGCAGCCAAGAAAAGACATCAAATTAGCGAAACAACCAAGAACACACCTCAGAAAAGCAGGATTAATAAAAATAAATAAATAGAGATAAAAGCATTAGTACCTAAAATTGGTAACTTCTCAAACTTGGTCCCTAAACTTTTTTTGGGTTCACATTAGTCCCAAAACTTGCACTTAATTTAATCATTAAACTTGAATTCTATTAATGTATGATGACGTGGTACTTTGATATGTCATCACCTAAAATTTTAAATATATATGATCTAAAAAATATTTTAAAAATTCTAAGTGACAATGTAATATAATCTTAACAGAATCTAAACCAAATTGGAAAAAGCTATCAAGTTAAGAGATTAAGGTGAAAAAATAAATTTTAAAAACCAAGCGGAGAAAAGTTATTATGTTTAAGGACTAAATATTATTTTATCTTTCAAAAATATTAAGAAGGTCCCTTTTCCTATCGATGCTAGCCTTCTCTAAATTATAAGCTTTGATGCTTCATTAAAAATTTGTAATTTAATTTCTCTATTTTTAGTTTTAAGAATTTAGTTTTTTTACTTTTTTTAGATTTTAAAATTCAAATTCAATTGTTAGTTTCACTAGAATTTTTTATTAAATTCAAATTCAATTGTTAGTTTCACTAGAATTTTTTATTAAATTAATTGGTATGACATTTTTGAAAACAAGGATGAGAGCATTTTGTAAAAGAATAATCATATTAGAACCAAACCCAAATTTCACTAACTCTTTCCCACATGAAAACCCGACATTTCTGTTAAAGCCCCTGAAGTCTCTTTCATCATAACTTCAAAGTTGGCTGCACCAGCCGGGAATCGAACCCGGGTCTGTACCGTGGCAGGGTACTATTCTACCACTAGACCACTGGTGCTTTCCGATAATTTGAACTATAAGTTTGTATCTTAATATAATCAAACAAAAAAGAAATATTTTGAGAATGATGGATTCATGAAAGGAATTTGATCGTGTGAACGGAGAAGAAAAAAAGGAAAAAGTTTGAAAGAGATTCGATTTTGCCATAACGCCCAAATGATATGACTTAATGTAGTTTAGCGTTGTTATCAAGTGTTTTTAGAAAGTTCACGAAACAATATAGTTTATTAATTTCATATGTTTAACATTACTGAATAAAAATTAGGATGAAAAATTAAAATATTTACTATGTTAGAAATTGAAAATAATAATATTTAAATAAATTAATATAAATATACATAAAATATACATTTTAAATATTTTTACTTTTAATAATTAATGAATTATTTATAAATTTAATAATACATGAAATATTTTAAATTCTTAAATATAATAATAAATAATATTTAACGTCTAACATATTAGTATAAAATTTTGTCAACATTGATTGTGATTAGATCTGTCTAAGGGTCAGGTAGCTTATTCGACATAACTTGGATCAAACTTGAATAAAGATTTTTTTCACTTTGGGCTAGACTAGCCTAGAGTTGAAATTTTATTTTAGCACCTTGACACTTCTAGCTGTGTTCAAATTGACCTTTCTCCATTACAGGTTTGGCAACATCTTCCTTGTTGGGGTTCAACTTACAACTCTCTTCAATCATATTAGTACAAAAATGTTTTTTTTTTCCTTTTCTTTTTACCTTTAACTGATCAATAATTTCTCCATTTATGTTCCTTAATTAATCATCAATTATATCCATTGAAATTCAACATTGTTAAGAACTAAGGTACATGAAAGAGTTTAAACAAAACTAAGGTAGGAGAGAATATGATAGAATGAAAATAGCTCAATAGAACAACCTCTATTCTGAATTGTTGATTACTTGCCTTCTTGTACATTTGACATTGTATTTATAAAGAGATCTCTAGCTAACTGCTTCTAACAAATTACTAGCTGAATAACAACTTCTTAGTAACTGACTCTAACATTTACCCATCTTCTCGACGGGTAAAACCCGAAGAGAATTTCTAAACCGATTAAAATATGTTACTGACAGAGGTTTAGTTAGAACATCCGCTACTTGATCACAGGCAGGAACCTCACCAACCAAAATAGACCCGTCCGCAACTCGCTCACGAACAAAAAACAGGTCAAGCTCAACATGTTTGAACTTAGAGTGTAATACATGATTGGCTGCATCTGCAACAGCACTAGAACTATCGCACCAAATATTTGGAGTATCATCAGACTTAATCTGAAGTTCCTGAAGTAATGAAAGTAACCAGGCAACCTCACTAGTAGCCGCAGCGAGGCTCCTATATTCTGCCTCGATCGTGGAGCGAGAAACCACTTGCTACTTCTTAGAGCACCACGACACAGGTGTGGATCCAAAATAAACACAAAACCCTAAAGTTGATTGACGATCGTTAAAATCGAGCCCCCAGTTAGCATCAGCATATACAACTAGAGAAAGTCGAGTAGATGGTCGAAACATAATTCCAAGTTCAAGAGTCCCACATAAATATCGCAAGATGCGTTTTAAAGCAGTCATGTGAACCGTGGTAGGGTTATGCATATACTGGCATATCCGGTTTATTGCATATGCAATATCGAGCCTAGTAATTACAAAGTACTGGAGCGCACCAGCAAGGCTCCTATACTCTATCGAATCTTCTAAACGGTCGCCATCCTCTTTGGAGAGAGTAGATGAGCTAACCATCGGAGTGTGAACGCTTTTGGCATTGGTCATTGAGGCTCGAGCAAGAATATCTCGTATGTATTTGGTCTGACAGAGATGAAGACATCTGGAGGAAGAGCGTGTCACCTCTATGCCGAGAAAATAGTGTAGATCACCCATGTCCTTAAGCGAAAACTTATCATTTAATAACAGAACAAACCAATCAATAGCAGTAGAAACGCTCCCAGTAATGATAATGTCATCAACATATACCAGAACATAAAGTGTAGAGTCAGTTTTAACTCGAACAAACAAGGAAGCATCAGATTTTGGGGCACAGAAGTCAATAGACACAAGAAACTGCTTCAACTTTTCAAACAAAGCTCGAGGTGCTTGACGAAGACCATATATAGCTTTCTTCAGATGACACACAAGGGGATTGCCTGTTGAATCATACTGAACATATCTTGGAGGCTGTTGCATAAACATTTTAGTATCCAAATCACCATTTAAAAAAGCATTATTGACATCTACTTGTCGAAGTAGCCACCTTTTGGAAACAGCAACAGATAAAATAACTCTAACAGTGGCAGGTTTCACTACTGGACTAAACGTTTCCTTGAAGTCATAGCTAGGAACTTTAGAGCAACCTTTTGCTACTAGTCGAGCCTTTCTGTGGGAAATAGTGCCATCAGGGTTCCTTTTTAACTTGAACAACCATTTGCATCCAATGACGTTGCGATTTGGTGGTAGAGCAACCAGCTCCTAGGTTGAGTTACTAACAAGAGCATTATACTCAGCTTGAGAAGTCGCACGCCACTCATTAGTAAATAGAGCTTCTTCAATCGAAGACGGTTCTACAGCTTCAACAGTTAGAGCTTTCGGTTTGAAAACTCCTGCTTTAGCTCGTGTTACCATAGGATGAATGTTAGTTACGGGTATGGGAGAACTCGTTTCACCAGCAGAAGACGTATTGACGTTGTCTAAGTACAAGTCCTTATTATTTAACCCACATGAGTGATGAGCTCAGGGGCAACACCAGACTCATTATTTGTCGGTGATGAAGTGGTCATAGATGGTGATGCTTGAGCGGGCTTCATAAACCAAGGGCATAAAGGGGTCATAGGTGATGATGCTGTAACAGACTCCACAGATCGAGTTATAACAGCTCGAACCAGGGGTACCACTGTTGAAACAGGTGTATCAGAGGTCGTTGCCACTCCTTATGAACCATGCCCAGATAATAGAAACCTATTTTCATCAAACACAACATGCCGGGAAATGACTATTTTGCCATCCGGTAAGAGATACTGATAACCCTTATGTTGAGTACTATATATCAGAAAAATTAAAGGTTGAGAGCGAAATTCCAATTTATGGGTCGCAAACAGTCGTAAATATGGAAAATAGCAATAGCCAAAAACCTGAAGATGATCGTAAGTCGGATCACATCCATAAAGAGCTCTAAATGGAGACTAACCTTTGAGAACTGTAGTAGGAAGGCGATTAATGAGATGAACCGTACAGCAGAAGGCATACCCCCAATAATCCATAAGTAAATCGGCCTGAGCCAACGGTGATAATCCCATTTCAACAATGTGCTGAGGTTTACGCTCAGCTACTCCATTTTGTTCAGAAGTATACAGGTAAGTCAACCGATGAACAATCCCTTGTGATGCTAGAATAGACGTGAAAGATTGGTACTCGTCGCCCCAATCACTATGAAACTGTTTAATAGACCTGCCAAACTGCGTTTTTATCAGCTATTAGAAATGAGTGAAACACTCTACTATTTGTGACTTTCGACGAAGAATATAAATCCATGTAAATTTAGTGCACATATCAATAAACGTCACATAATACCAATTATCAGCACACGCAACAGACCTGGGACCCCAAAGATCAGAAACAATCAATTCAAAAGGCTGATACTCAGTGTTAGACATAGAAAATGACAGTTTATGCGATCGTCCTTGTTGACAAGCAGTACATATACCATCAAAACAGTCTTTAGTAGATACAATTTTACACTTGTCTAAAACATTCTTAACTACGGACGCTAACGAGTAGCCAAGACGTTTATACCACAAAGTAAAGATCGGACACTCATCCGTCTTATTTTGAACCTTCGTGTGAACAAAAAAAAGGAGCTTTAGTTGACGGAGTAGTCACCACAGGTATGGGAAAATGGTATAATCGTTCACGAATGTGGCCCGTCAGCAAAACTTCTCGGGTCACGATATCCTTAATAACACAATGTGTCGGATGAAATTTAAAGAATATAGCATTATCACTAGCAAACTGTGATACTGATAGTAGATTCTTTCGTATATTGGGCACACACAAAACGTTAATCAAACGCAGCAGTTTGGACTAATTAGGTAAAATACTACTACCAATCGACGAAATCATAGTAGGAGTCCCATCCCCTATTAAAAGTGAAGGGTTACCTGAGTACGGAGCGGGGTCGCGCAAGACTGACAGATCCTAGCAGACATGATGACTGGCACCAGAGTCAGGGTACCATGACATGGTACCAACAGGCATGAGAATGTAGGAATCATTGTCGCCACCGGTTGACTCAAACTAAGTAGTGTTAACATGAGACCCTGAAAAATCAGAGTAATTTGAGGCGTGTAGATCTCCCATTCGAGGTAGTCCAATACCCAGGTCAAACCCGTAATAAACCCGAGCTTGAGGTTTATAGACCAAAGAACCGAAGCACCACCAACTGGCCCGATATTTGGCCTAATCCTAGGAGACGATTCGACGTGGACATAATTGGACGTAGGCATATTGGGAACATTAAGAGCTATTTGCCTAACATTAGGAGGCCCATCACAATTTGGCCCACTTGAAATCGGCTTATTAGCTTGTGGCCTGGAAGCAAAATTATACGATTGTGGATGCACCACATGCTGCCTATTTAAATGTTGATTTGAGCCCATATTTGGCTGCCCCATATTCGGCTGAATGCCTTGATGAAAGCCAACATTTGGCCCACTTGATTGAGATGCATGTGGTATGGGATGCCCACGTGGCATGGAGCCACAGCCACTACTATCATAATAATAACCGACCATAAGATTGTATTGACCACCATCATAATTATTTTGACCAAAAGTGGTCAAATTTGCTCTCCATTTGTGAACCCCTTCTTCGCATGACATACGATGGTTCACCGGAGGAAAGTTTAAAGCACCTTGATACGGTATTTGTGGTATCGGTGGTGGCGCCTCCACGTTCCAGTGATACCAGTAGTAATAATGTTGAACATCATGATTGACTCTAGTACAGATCTGACATTGAAGCCTCGATCTGAAAAATCGTCCTCGACCACAGCCAGACCCACGATCGCCACGGGTAAATCCTTCCGCCCCTTGCGACAGCGCTTGCAACGGCCCACTTTCCACGAGATTTGCATGAAGAATTACGTCATGTGTTTCATGAACCTGCCTATTTTCGCACTCCACTAGCGCATCCACCAACCGTTGAAACGATAGACCACCGGCCAATAGGGAAGTAGAGGAAACAATTGCCTCAAATTCTAGTGGAAGGCCAGCAAGCATAACCTGGACTTTCTCCTCTTCCGAGATGCGAGAGCCAGATGACTCCAGAAGCGCACAAATGTTAGTGATACGAGCAACATATGATTTAATAAAAAGTGTACCTTTTTTCATCGAGTAAAGCTCGTGACGAATTCTGGATTGCTTCGCACCTGTATCAACCGCAAACAAATTCATGGCCGTGGTCCACATGTCACAGGTCGTGTGAGCATCAGTAAAGGAGGGTAGAACCAATGGGCTAACTGTAGAGAGGAGCCACGATGTCAAAAGTTGATCCTGTTGCGTGAACATCGAAGCCGATGGATTTGGAACAGGAGTTTCTTCATGAGATTGAACGAATCTTGGTGTTGGAGGAACGGTTCCGTCTAAGAAACCGGTTAGATCGTATCCATCCGCAATCAATTTCACCTGTTTGTGCCATTGTACATACGTGCCATCATCAAGCTTAGTCACCTCATGTCGAGGGAATGAATTGACGACACAGTCACCAGTGAAGGTAGACGAGCCTGGTTCAATAGACGCGAAATCAGTGGAGTTGGTGTTGGCCATAGATCCCGAGATTATCTAGCGAATGATACCATGTTAAGAACTAAGGTACATGAAAGATTTTAACCAAAAATAAGGTAGGAGAGAATATGATAAAATGAAAATAGCTCAATAGAGCAACCTCTATTCTGAATTGTTGATTACTTGCCTTCTTGTACATTTGACATTGTATTTATAGAGAGATCTCTAGCTAACTGCTTCTAACAAATTACTAGCTGAATAAAAACTTCTTAGTAACTGACTACTGACTTAGTAACTGACTCTAACAAACATGAACATGTTTCAAATCTCACTAACCTTTTGGGTTTAAGCCTTAACTGTGCTAGTCTTTCCAATAAGTTTGTGAAATTTTAGTAAAAGAGTCCTTCGATGCTCATAATGCTGCTTGAAAAGAACTTGGTGTTCCCCCCATGAGATGTGATGATGTGTTGGCAGGCTTTGCACTGAGTTTCGCTCATGGCCGGGTCAAGAATTGCACTTTTGTGCATGCATAAGACCCTTCGGGTCAGAATCTTGCCTGGACCAGTAGCTCTGATTTTTCAGCAACCGATGCTGTCGGACTTTGGCTAACTCAAAAGCAGGATTTTTAAGGAAAAAGCTTATTGACATGGGAAACACGATACAAAATCGTGCAAGACTTAACATCGACATTGTTGTATCTGTATAAAGAATGAGATTACTGCGTATTACATGGAGATATCAAGAGCAACAACATTATGTTGGATTCTAGCTTTGATGATAAACTCGGAGACTACAGATTAGCTAGGCTAGTTGATCATTCAAAAGGGTTAAAAAACACTCTTTTAGTAGGGGTGGGACACATTTCTCTTGAATGTCTATCTTTGGGCAAGGCTAGCGAAGAATCTGATGTATATAGTTTTGGAGTAGTGGCATTAGAAATTGCTTGTGGTAAAAGGTCAATTGAACTATGGTGTGCCTACCCAAATCTCGAACTAAGACCATCAATCAGGCAAGTCATTCAAGCTCTTCATATCGAGGCACCGTTGCCAAATCTTCCAAGCACAATACGTATTCCCTGTTATAATGCACCTATTGCTCCAGTAATTGGAACAAGCGAGCCAGTATTTGTTGGAACAACAAAAATATGTAAGTGTACACAATCGCAACAAGTAATAAAGCGACAAGTAAATGTTGAGTTATCGTAACTATAGGGACTGTGTAAGAAAATATTGATAAAATGCAATTAAAAACACTTTGGTGAAGGAAAATATTTTTTTTTGAAAGAAAGTGGTTTAATAAAACTAGATTTTTACTAAGTAAATTAACTAAGAAAATTAAAAGGGAAAAATTGCAAAGCACAATTTCCGAAAAATAAGTCTAATCAATATGACATAATTGTGTTAGATCATTTACATTTCTTAACTTTTTATTACTAAAACAATGCTCATGTTGTTACAAATATATTCACGGCAACTTAGTAATTTGTTAACTATAACACATACAGACTTACCAAATTAACTAATCTCTTGAACATATTACTATGTCAATTTAAACAATTAATAAATTTAAATAAGCAAGTAAAATATTACGTGAAGTAACAATATATTCCTACGTTGAAACAGTTTAGTCACAATAATCTTGCAAGTTATGCAAGGCTAATGTACCATTTAATACCGTTGCTAATTTAACACTCAGCTACCTTAGAAGATTAAACATGCACTGATTAAGTATTGTGTCAATCAATTACAATTTCAATACGATTAATAATTAATCTATTAGTTGCTTTACAATTATAATGCAAGTATAACAAAATCATGGTTTTACTTAATCAAACAATTTACCAAGACCTATAACAACACAAATATGATTTTAATAACTTAAGTAGATGAAATGCAATCAGCTAATATGAATTAAATTTAAGCCATGTTAATTAAATTTATAATAAAAACATAACAAATATTCATAAACATGTTCATAACAACAAGGAAAGTTAAAAGGATAGGAAACTAGAATCAAATCCAGTGTTTCTCCGAAGTCAGAGTAGTTTGTTCCTCTCCTTCTCCGCTCTTTTTATTGTTCCAAGGCTTCTATAAGCACTTGAATGCTGCTAAGGAAAAAAATGGGAAACAAAGAGAGGTTTTGGGAGGGAGAAAGTGAGTAAGAGAGAGAAGGAAAATAGAGGTTTTGGAAGTGTGAAATGAGAGATGTGTTGAATGAATAGATGAAGGAGGTCTTTATAGGTGGGATTCGCTGCTAAAAATAGCAAAAAATCAGCAGCCATATACCCCATTGATGCAAAGTTTCAAACTTTGCTAAATTTAGCTTGCGGCAATTTTTAAAAGCACAAAAAGTGGAGAGGTTTGAATGGGTTTTTAAGGTAACTTGAGGGTTGTTTTGCAAATAATTTTATCAGCTAAATAAGCTGATTAGATCAGCTTAATGGGTCAATTTTGGGCTACAAATTTTCTTATTGGATTTGTCTTTAATGCTTAACACATTGTGTCATTTTCTCTTTTAGGCATTATATTAATTTTTACCTCAATTAAACTTTGGATAAAAATTAAATATAAAGTTTAAAATGATTATCATTTGGATCAACCTTGGTTGGAAAAATATTTATTCTTGCCCTTGGTTCACTTGGTATAAAAAAATCAACCCAGTATTCAAGCCTTCTGAGGTGTCTGCCGAGCCAAATTTGACCATTTGTGCGAATCTATCAAAATTAAACCAACTTTGTAAAAATTCATTATAGAATAATTAAAATTCATTATGTTAATAATTTATATGTAATTTAATTATTATTAAAATTAAAGTATGTATTTTGACAGAAATCACTAAAAAATATGTATTTTGACAGAAATTACTAAAAAACTACATGAATTAGGGTTCAAAAGATGCTAAAAAAGTGTATATATTTTTATGTTTCCACTTGTATGACTCTCACATTTCCTCATTAATTAGAATGATCTGCAAGATACTTTTTTGCACCAAATTTACATGTCACAACAAATCATCTGCCCTTGCTAAGGGAAAGCATTTGGGTTTTATTTCAAATGGTACATGTTTTTTAGGGTTGGACTGATCAATTTAAGTTTAATCAATTTAATCAAAATAATTTATCATAGGTGTAATAACCCATTTCTGCCCGGTCCCATGTAACAAACCAAAACAAAAATAAAATAAAAATAAAAAATAAATGTCCATGTTTGTTTTTTTACAGTCCAGTACAGACCCAAATGACACCCCGAGCCCAGCTACACCCTGACCCAATAAACCATTACCCCAATTACACCCAAAACAATAAACCCAAAAACTTACACGGCCCAAAAGGGCCCAAAACTTAAATGGTTTCAGAGGACCTAGGGTTTCTGGAAAACCCTAGGCGCCGCAAGTGCTCAGCAGCCCCTTCATCGCGCCTAAGCCACCAGTCGCGCCGCAGTTAGCGCTAGTCACGCTCCGTCGCCAGAATCCCTGTCACTCACCTGCGAAACAAGGAAAGAACATCACAGCAAAAGGAAAGAAATGGAAAAAAAACTAGCAAAACAGATTTTGTTTCTATTTTTTTTTATTTCAGGGCTATATAAACCCCAAAGCAACCTGTAAAACGAACACGCATACACAAGCAGATACAAAGATAATACAATACATAAAAGTTTAAACAGAGGTGATTTCCGATTTATTTTTCTTTTCGGGTAAATTTTTTTTATTCGTGCGAATGTTTTTTAAAAACATACAAACACCATTTACAACGAAGAGAATGAGTTAAAAAAAAGGGAGCCGCCGTGGGCGACAGAGCGTGACACGCGTGTGGCGGCGTTCGTCATCAGAGTCCTGGCCGAAGGCCAAAGGATAGAGAGAATTTCTAAACTCAGTTTTTTTTTTTTAAAAGTGTTTTAAAATGGTTTCAAAAAACAGGATTTTAGCTTATATAAATCATCCATACGACGTCGTTTTGGGGGTTCCCTTTAAAGGCCAAAACGACGTCGTTTTAAAGCTAGATCCACGTGTTGACCCGAAAACTCGGGGAGGATCCGCGCGTTTTTATGAAAAGGGCAATTTGTCATTTTAGTCCCTCCACAATTTTATTAGTTATAATTTCGTCCTAAATTAAATTTTCTTTTATTTTTAAATTAGCCCTGAGATCTGTATTTCATTTTAATTTAGTCCTTCGGGCTACTTAAAAGCCAATATCAGAACGGCGTCGTTTAGGTAATTGCCTAATAGGTCCTTATAATGTGATGCGTGTTTTGATTTAGCCCTTTTACATTTATTTACATTTCTATTTAATCCCTATTTCTTTGTTTATTTTTAAATTTTTTATTTTATTTTATTTTATTTTTAAAATTTTTTAATATTATATTAAGTTATTTTATCATATTAAAATTCTATATTATTTTTTACTATTTGTATATTAATTTATTAATAAGATAAAGTTTTTGTGTATTGATTTTTTTAAGTATTATTTTTTAAATTATTACTATTTATTATTTTAATTAGTTTAATTATTTATATATATTACATGTTATTTTATAATCTATATATTAGTTATTATATTATACATTTTTAAAATTTTGTATATTATATAGTATTATATTTTATCATACATTATTTTTAAAATTTTATTTTGTATAAAAATTTATTTATATTGTATAACATATTTTATTAATATCGTTTATATTATATATGTAATTTTTATATATCTTTATTTAAAATTATTATATGCTATTTATTAACCGTTTTATCATTTATATGTATTAAATTATTAAAATCTATTATAAGTATCCCTATATTTTTTATATACGTTCTAAGTTTTTATATTATTCATTTAAAATATATTGTTAATACACGTTAATCGTTTTATAAATTATCATATTTTTATTTTCTTTTTTTATTTTTCTATAATATTTATTAAATGATTCAAATACATAATTTATTTATTTATTTATTTGATTTTGTTTGAAAAATTTAATATTCATTTCTTGAATTTTCAATATAGATTTTAATTGATGGTAATTATTTATATCCTGTATTTATTTATTCATGCTCTTTTATTTTTGTATTATTGCTTTAACATAGTCCTTTCATTTCATGTATCATTCGTTACATTATTCTTTCGTTAATTGTCTATGTTGATGTTATTTGTTAATATTATGGTGAATTACTATATGGAATTTATGTTTTACAATATTTTATTCATATCATTTTACTAAATTATCACATTTCTATTCAAAGTATTTCTAAAAAATATGGAGATACCTAATATTTGGGAGCTTCAAGAAAAATCGTGCCCTAACTCACTGGGTTTCAATTTTTCTCGTCGAACTTAAAATATTAAGTATCCCTTTTCTTTCGAAATTAAAATTTATAAACTTCAAATCAAAACCTATTCTCGGGAATTCAAAATGTTGTATCCTAACTTATTGGATATGATGTTTTGTGTCTCGAGGTAAGAATTTTTTTAAAAAAATAAAGGTGAGCCTAGTTTCGAAATCATGAGATGTTGCATCCTAACTTACTAGATATAGCATTTTATTTCTTTGAGATAAATAAGTCTTGGCTTTCTTTTAAATAAAAGGATCATATTTTAAATTTTACAAAATTTCGACATTAGGACATGGAATTATCAATTAGGTGCCAATTTTGGGCGTTACGAGGGTGCTAATCCTTCCTCGTACGTAATCTACTCCCGAACCCGTTTTCTTGAATTCCGTAGGCTAAAATTAATGTTTAAAAAAAATATTTTATAAGGTGATCCAATCACACCTAAGCAAAAAGGGATTAGTGGCGACTCCCTTTTTATTTTTTTAAAAGTCTACCCCCATTTTTAATCAACTTTAAAAATAGTTTCAACAATAGGTTGGTTCAGTTAATTTGATTATCAATTTTAATCGAGACAATGATTAAACTGATATCAACTTGACTGAATGAATCAATTAAATAAATTTTAATTAATCTCTGCTCACTTCTAACCCCAACTTTCCTCTCAATAAAAATTTATTTATTTTAAATGTTTTAAGATTTATTTAGTTTAAAATTGAAATTCACTTTTTAATTTCTATTATGTTTATACAAAAGAAAAATAAAAAAGAATTAAATTATTAAATGAAATTAAATTAAATCAATAAAGTATGGTACTATTTAATTATAGCTTTTATGTTTCTACTTAGATGGAACTTGAAAAAATAATCATTTTATCATTGTGGTAGAGGTGAGTAAAATTCGATTTGAGTCGAAAAATTTCGAAAAAAAATTTAAATTTTGAATTAAATAGTTCGAGTTATTTGAGTTAATCAAGTTGTTCGGATCAAATCGAATAAAAAAATTAAGTTTTTCTGTTTAACTTAAATATGAATTACACAATTCGAGTTATCCGAAAATCTAAATAAGAAAAGACAAAACTACGTCGTTTTGATAAATGGTTACTCATTAATTTAAAAGGCAAAATCATTATATTGTTTATGTAGTTAAATAATCTTGCACTTCATCTACTAGTGAAATAACCGGTTCATGTAAACGCAATATTGAGTATAAATAATAAGATTTGTTAACTCAACTCGAAATTTTTGAACTTGATTTGATTTGATTAAAAAAATTTCAAATTGAGTTCGGTTGTTAAAATAGGATTCGTAAACTCGACTAACTCAAAACTTTTTGACTCTATCCGACTCAACTCGATCAAATACTCACCTCTAGCAGCAAGAGAGAATATTGCATATGGGTAGGTGTGTTAAAAAAAAAACACTTAAAGTGAGCAAATTTTAGCATAATAATATTTCACTCTAGTATCTCACAAGTATATCTGATTATGAGTCGAGCCAATGTAAAATTTCAAATCTGTCTTTTAGTCTTGGGTTTAGTTCAACCCAAAAATAGGTCTAAAATTCTGCCCAAACCCGACAAAATTAAAAATGCTAAACTCAAATTCGACTCGGTCCACATTAGTTTTATATAAAAACAAGTTTAAAAAATATAACACATTGATAGTATGTTTATTTTCCATATTTTACGTGTTCAATTCAATTAATTCTTGAAATAATTCCTGCTAAATTGGTAATTTTATGTTTAATTTTGTCAGGAACGAAATTCGAATGCTTTAATTCAAAAACAAGCAGAAAATGACTAAGTTGGAGCACAAGCAATAAAAGAGGGGTAGAATAAAAATTTTTGAGACATTTTAGGGCTGATTAGATTTTTTACTTTATAAAAGCCATATTTAGAAAAAAAAAAAAATCTGATTTTTATTTTATTTCATGTAATTAGTTGTTAAGTGAGTTAGGCTAATTTTAGTATATGATATGTATATAAATAGAGTGTGTGGTGGCCTTTGAAAAATACACTTGAATACACTAGAAATTGAAAATGTTTAGAAATTAGGGTAGTTGAAAATATTTAGAAATCAAATAAGTGAGATAGCATAAATAAACAATTATATTAATTGAAATTAAGATAAAATAAGAAAGTGATTTGAATTTTGTAAAAAGAAATATAAAGCCTTAGCATAGACTCAGTGAATTCCAGTTTCCGAATCGATTCTCGAAAATAGATTTTCTCTTCCAAACCATAAGTTAGTTATACCGATCAACAATGTCCTAATCGCCAGTTCTTCATTTCGTAGCTGATTCCAGTACAACCTGCAAATCAGCCCTTGTCGATTGTGTAATTGCGATACACGTGTTCGCGATTTAAGACCTCGACAGCCTTGCGTTCTAAAGAATCCAACTTAGATTAACAACCTCAACTGCAAGGGACATTTAAATCCGATTACTATCTCCCTTAATGAAAATCCCACTAGTATGACCCCGCCAGGACATGTCAATTTGTTCGCGCGAATCATAATATAGCACGACCAACTTGTCTTTTCAACTGTATGCCAAAACAACTTCAACCCAACATGCACGTTGTGTTAAAATAGAACTAACTTTAAGGGACAGACTTGTACTATCCCATATTATGGAGAGATGGTGAATACCGTTATGAAATATTTTTTATGCGGATTCATTTTTCACGATTCTTGACCTGAAAGAATACTTACCGAAAGCTAAGTTAGAAATTTAGTGAAGCATGGAATTAATTATGAAATTAATCATGCTTGGTTGGTGTATGGAAATGGTTTAAATGGAAATGGTGGAAAATAGAAAGGAAAAAATGGCTTTGAGAGAAATTAAGCCAAAATATTAAAATGGAAATAAAAGTTGGCAAAATGCATGTACTTCACGCGTGAAAAGAAAGAAAAGAAATGAATTGATTTTTCTCTATTCAATTTCTAGGTATTCAAGGTGTCTTTCAAGGGCCACCATACACCCTATTTATACACAAACCATATACTAAAATTAGGCTAACCCACCTACCCATTAATTACATGAAATAAAATATCAGATTTTATTTTCTAAATATGGCTTTTACAAAGTAAAAAATCTTATCAGCCCTTAAATGTCTCCAAATTTCTGATCCGACCCTTCTTCTATTGCCTATACTCTAATTTAATTTTTTTTCTGCTTGTCTTTGAATTAAAGCATCCGAATTTCATTCCTGACAAAATTTAAACATAAAATCACCAATTTAGCAAGAAATATTTCAAGAATTAGTTTATTTAAACACGTAAAATATGCAAAATAAACATTCTATTAATGTTAGTGGGGGGGCACTTGTAAATATGATGCTTCAGAGAGCGAGTGAGTTAATTTCGACCATGGCTGCAAATTCTCAACAATTCCAATCGGCTAAAAAACCAGCGAAACGGGTTCATGGTTTAAGTTTTCTATCTTTAAAAGATAAAATTGATAAATTTACTAATGTTGTTCAAATTTTACTTACAGATAAAACAAGCCCAACACAAGTATGTTGAATTTGTGCTATGTCAGATCATCCGATGGACTCATGTCCTATTTTACACGAAGGTTCGACAAAACAAGCAAATGTTGTTGGAAACTTTTCAGGGCCACCCCAAAGACGATATGATTCCTATTTCAACACATATACTGTGGGGGGTGGAAGGATTATCCAAATATGAGTTATGGGTCGAATCCTCGATTCAATCAGTCAAACCAACAAGGGCCGCTTTCAAATCAACAATTACCACCTCCAAAATCATCTTTGGAAACCATAGTGGAAAGACTAGCCAATAATACTGAAAAGTTTCAACAGAAAATTGACATGCATTTGCAAGAATTAGATAAGCAAGTGAGCAAGCTTGCGTTCACGGTTAACCGTTTGGAGTCCCAAGGTAAGTTGTCATCTCAAAATGAACCTAATCCTCAACATAATGCAAGCTCTATGACATTGAGATGTGGGACAATTTTGGAACCCGTACCTGGCACAAGTTGTGCCCACGATGCTAGACAAGAAGAAAAAAAAAACTTGACTCAGAGACTCTAAGGGAGTCGACACCATAGAAACTGTTTACAGTACTGCCTCTATTTCTTGGAAAACTTGTCCAATTTAAGAAGGAACGAGAAGAGAATGAGATCCTTGACATTTTTCGAAAGGTAAAAATCAACATTCCTTTTCTTGATGCGATTAAGCAAATTCCACGATATGCAAAATTCTTAAAAGAATTATGCGCAAGTAGAAGAAGTTCCTAGGTAACGAGAAGGTGAGTGTCGAAGAAAATGTCTCTGCTGTTTTACAAAATAAAATGCCACCTAAATGTAAGGACCAAGGTATGTTCTGTATATCTTGCAGAATAGGTAGTGTTGGAATTTAAAAAAAAAACCATGTGCGACTTAGGTGCATCTATTAACGTTATACCTCTGTCTATTTATAAAAAAGTCATTTCTACTAAAGGGATTTCGGTTGATAAGGAAAAAATTGAAGTTATTAACTCACTTACATACCCTACAATTGTGAGGGAGATTCGTTCTTTTCTTGGTCATGCAGGTTTTTATAAGCGATTCATTAAAGAATTTTCAAATATTGCACAACCGCGCTGTAACCTCTTACAGAAAGAAAAAGAATTTGAGTTTGATCAATTCTGTAAGGATGCGTTTGACACGCTCAAACATAAACTTATTTTGGCACCCATAGTTCAACCAACAAATTGGAATTATCCTTTTGAAATCATGTGCGACGCAAGTGACCATAGTGTAGGAACGGTCATTAGACAAAGAATAAATCAGGAACCGCATGTTATCTCTTATGCATCTAAGACCTTGGATGCATCCCGAAACAACTATTCGACCATTGAAAAAGAATTTTTAGCTATAGTTTTTGTTTTGGAAAAGTTTTGATCATATTTATTTGGAACTAAAATTGTTGTTTTCTTTGACCATGTAGCTCTTAAATATTTGATTGGAAAAAAAGAAGCGAAGCCAAGACTTATTAGATGGATTTTTCTTTTGCAAAAATTTTATCTTGAGATTAAAGATAAGAAAGGACGCGAGAATTTGGTAGCTGACCATTTGAGTCGAATACCCCTATCAAAAGACGTCACACCTCTTACAGATGATTTCCCAAATGAAAGTCTACTTTCTGCATAGAAAATTTTTCCTTGGTACGCAGACATGGTAAACTAGCTTGCTACATGTATCATTTCTTCTAATTTATCACGATTCAAAAAGGATAAGATGAAACGAAGATCGCGATACTAAATTTGGGATGACCCTTACCTGTAACTGAAAATAGTGGTTTCAGGACCACTATTTCGATAATTGAGTTAGTATTTTTATTAATTATTTAAAGTCTATGGGGTTATATTAGAGTCGTATTAAATTTTCATTAAGAAATTTAAAGGTTTGAATAGTTAATTAGTTAAAAGGACCAAATTGGAAAAGGTGAAAAAGTTGAGTTCTATTAAAGACTAAATAACCTTAAATAGGTAAATCTATGGACTTGGATAGTGATTATGTCATACTTAAGTTAGTGGATGATATTGGATTGGTTTTGGTGTAAATTAGTGGTTTTTAAAAGGTTATTTTAGTAAATAAATTAAGAGAAAAATTAAAACAAAAGAAAGAAAATCAAGTGTTCATCTTCAACCTTTATTTTTTTTTTCTTGTTTCAACTGAAAACCATAGCAATGGAGGAGCTAGGTTCAACCAGTCTATTCTTTTAATGCATGATACGTGTTTGAACCCTGTTTTTAATGATTTTCATGTTTTTGAGCTCGTTTTAACTTAAACTATGTAGGCTTAGGTTAATTTTTAAAACTATTAAAGGTTGATAGACTTTACATGATAGAGTTTGAGTGTGTTTTGATGTTAAATGATAGATTATTGAATTTGGTTGTTAAACGAACATGTTTTGTTAAGTAAATTTTAGTTAATTTAAAGTTTAGGAATTGATTTGTTAAAATGATAAATTTCATGTATATTTTTATGAATTGAGGACAAATGTGAGTTGATATAGGTGGGAAGAAAAATTTGTTAATATATGTTGGATAAGAAATGGTGAATTTGCAAGTTACGATCTTAGGGATTAAATTATATAAAAGTTAAAATATTAGGGGTAAATAGTAAAAGGAGTTATATGTTGGAATTGGTTGTTTTAAGCTATTTGAAATACTTAATTAAATGAAATTCATATTTATATCAAGGTTCTAATTGTAACAGTCCGGTTTATACCCTCGTCGGAACAGTGGTTTCGGGACCACAAATCCGAGTTTGTATAATATTTTAATATTATATTTTGTGCCGTTGATATATGATTAAGCATGTGTTACAGTTTCGTAAGTTAATTTATCTGTCTGTGTGTTTAATTTGATAAAAGGATTGAATTGCATTAAATGTAAAACTAGCATGCTACTTGTTAATGTACCAATGTGATGTGGCTTATTAAAGGTGGAGTCCTTATGTGGATATTATACCTTTACTCATAGTAGTGGACAATTATGTCGATCTTATGAATGATTTTTATATGTTGTATGAAAGGTTAATTATGTCATTTGTGCATTAATATGTGTTATAATAAAACAAAAGAAAAAAATGAAGATTATCATCTTACTTTGGGGGTGCCGAAAGTTAAAAGAAAAAGAAAAAGTTAAGCTTGTTCATTTGGCCATGATTCAAGCTTAAATCGGGTATGTGTTTTCGATCGATTTTCGATAATTTCTACGCTTTTGTAATCGTTGCTTCATCTACTATCAAACCCATGTTTCAATTTCGTGTATTGGTGATGTTTATAAGCTATGCCATTAATGATATGTTGAGCTTTATGATGCTTTAAGGTGTTAAATGATAGATTGGTGGTAGATGAACATGATTTGTTCTTGAAGTTTTGATGACTTTAGCTAAATAGGGCTAAATTGAGAAAATGGAAAATTGAGGGACTAATTTGTAAATTTGATGCAAAGTATGGACTTGTATGAAATGTATATATATTTGGCTAAGCATGTGTATGTTTGAAATTTGGGGAAATGATGTTTTGAGAATAATGGACTAAATTGATTAAGTGTGCAAATGTGAGGGCTAATTTGCAAATTGCCCTAAATGTGTGTCTTTGGATTGAATTGAATGAACTAGTGAATAAAAGGGTTAATTCTGAATATGTTTAGATCAAGAACCGAGGAAAACAGATTTAGATCGCGGGAAAGCGAAAGTTATCGAGTAGTCGTTTTCTATTCCGATAAATCGAATCCGAGGTAAGTCACTATACAAATAAATGAATATGTATGCATTTGTAATTGTTCATATGTTTAATGATGATAATGAATGCTTATGAGAAATTCTGTAATTGAATTCTGAGATAAGTTCGGTATATTGACTAAGTCTGAGAAGCCTCGTACAAACCTTGACATAGGTATCTGTTCTGTTTTATCATGTAAGACCACGTCTGGGACGTTGGCATTGATTTGAGATTCGTGTAAGACCCTATCCGGGACAGTGGCATCGATATCTGATTATGTGTAAGACCACGTCTGGGATGTTGGCGTTAATATAAACTTTACGTATAAGACCATTTCTAGGACGTTGGCATCATTATGACAGTTACGTGTAAGACCATGTCTGGGACACCGGCATCATTTTAATTTGTATAAGACCCTGTCTGGGACAGTGGCATCGATATCCGAGTGCATGTAAGACCTCATCTGGGACGTTGGCATTGTACGATTATTCTGAGTTTTCTAAGTATCCTATTAGATTTATTACGGTTCAACGGGCAAGTCTATGATACTAATTGTAAATCTGAGCTATGAACAAATATGTGATTGTAAATTCAATTCAGGTATGTTGATTATACATTAATTGTGTATACAAGGTAAGCATCAATATGATCTTACTATGATGCTATGAATATGGAATTGATGATATGTTGTATAAAGTTTTGGTGAAATGAGATATGTGTTTATATGATCTTTGAATTGTGAATATGGCTAATGTGGTCAAAAGTGTATGAACCAAAGCAAATATATGCATTTTATGCTAAGTTTGTTTGTATATTGACTTACTAAGCTTTTGGAAAGCTTACTCTGTGTGTGTTTAATCTGTTTTATAGGTCGTCAAAGCTACTGAAGGCTCGGGACCGTCTTGGATCGTCATCACACTATAAAACTTATTTTGGTACATTTTGATATTGTACAAAGCTAGATATGGCATGTATAGGCTAGTATTTTGGTATAAATAGTTATGTGATCTTAGCCATGTGATTTGGCTATTTAAGAGTTGAAACTTTGTTTAAATGAATGTGTTATAGAATGTATCTTTTGGTATGATAAAAGAATGTGGAATGGTCAAGTTTGAATGAGCAAATACATGAATTAGTCTTGTAATGATATGAGTTTTAATCCTTGAGATTGCCATAGTTGGGATTGGTTTTGAATGTAAGGTTTGAATGGTTATTTTAGTATGCTTTTGATGGTTTTATGTGCATGAAATATCTTGTTGAATATGGCTTGTAGGTATGACCTTTGTGGGTAGCATTTTGGCCTTGTAAATGGCCTATAATGTCACACGGTTGTGGCACACGGGCGTGCCTAACGATCGTGGGTGAATTGTAGGATACAGTTTATCATCACATGGCCTCGACACGGGCCTGTCATCTGGCCGTGGTGTGCAAGTCAGTAGCTAACATAAAAGTACACGGCTTCGACATGGGCGTGCTTGTGGCCGTGGTGGGAAAGTTAGTATATGACTTAAAAGTACACGGCCATGGCACACGGGCGTGCCTATGACCGTGTTGGTATAGTTAGTATAATCAAAGTTGGATACACGGGGGTGTCTAGAAGCCGTAGAGGGCACACGGTCTCCTTCCACGGGCGTGTCTCCCCTGTATTTTAGAAAAGTTTCAAATTTTCATGGAATTTCATATGTGTTTCAGTTTAGTCCCGACTCGACTTATAAGTGTGATTAAGGTCTCGAAGACCCGTTTAAGGGACATTATGTCTGAGAATGATGATTGAATGTATGATTTCATCTGTGAATGTTTTCGATCTGTCCGGTAACGCTTCTAACCTTATTCCAGTGACGGACTCGAGATTGGGGTGTTACACTAATCAACCAAACTTAGATCAAAGAAAAGCTAAAGTGGTGGATTAATCATCAGCCCCGTTTTTACAACTATTTTATCGAGGTAAGTTCGTATCTTCTTTTTATTTATTTTTTAGAATATTAAAAAATTATTATTATATAATTCAAATAATAATAAAATTTAATATTTGATTAAAATATTTTATCCTACCATAACGACCGAATTGATTATTGTCATGCATAAGGATATTAGATTCCTGGTATAAAAGATTTTAAAATCATCATTAACCTCCCTTTTTTCTTTTCTATTTCAGGATTATTATATGATGATTTTTTAACTTTCCGTATACATATATAGAAATAGAAAAAGATAGACTAGAACCGACATCTCTTATGTCATGTTAATGACAATATAAAAATGGAATTGGGATCTGGATGGAATACAATGAAATAGAGCCATGATGTATGAGATTGCCTTGAATTGTGAAAAGGAATGGATCGGGATTGAAATACTTTATAGTATTACACTTGAAAATGTAAAGATCATGGTTGAAAGACACCATGGTACTACATTCGGTATTTTTGAATTCTTGAAAAGGTTGAAAAGGTAGATATCCGAAATGGATATCAAATGAAAAGGTTGTTACCCTAAAAGGGTTAATATATGAAAAGGTTTATTGAAAAAGATTTATGGTAGGAACCATTTAGTAAAGGTTTGTATGAAATTTTGAATTGATTATGTATTTAATTACTGACTTGGATGTGGTGTGTATAGGAAGAATTGTGCATATAGAGATTAAAATGCTTGAATGGTTAATCATGAAATCATGTTTTTGGTAAGATGAGTTCTTTTAAACGAACTTACTAAGCATTGTAGCTAATGAGTCACTAAACTAACTAAAATCACGACAAAGGCAAGCGTACCTATCAAATAGTAGTATAGCTATGGTGAGTCGGGAATATCGTATCCATCAGGATGAAAAGTACTAGTAATTACTATCTTTTTATTATCTAACCGATAAATTGAGGAATTATTTTTAATCTAAAATTAACTAAACTAATTACTAAGAACGATACAGAGAATAGAATGAGAAAATACTTGAATATAACCAAAGAGAAAGACAATAACCAGGAAAGAATCCACCTGGACTTCATTTATTATTCTGAATCTAAATTAAACGATTTATTCACTTGTGGCTTGATCCGTAGAAATCTCTAAATTAGGTTAATATCTCTTTCAGGAGTAAGAACAACTAACTCTAGGTTGATAAATTGAAATCTCTTTCTAATTAAAACCCCTAGTGTCGCATTAACTAGATCTATTGATTCCCCTATTAGATTTGACTCTAATCTAGTAGATTTATGTCGTCCTATTTCTAGGATTTCATGCAACTCCACTCAATTATGCCAGATCTACTCTTAAACAGGGACTTTTGCTCCACTGAAATAAGCACATCACACTTGAATTAATATCCTGAAAATATTAAAGCAAGAAATAAGCATACATAATTGAGAACAAGAACCAAGTATTTATCATATAATTCAGAAAATCAAATAATAAGATCCATTATAGGTTTTATCTTCCCTAGGTATCTAGGGAATTTAGGTTTCATCTTCCCTAGGTATCTAGGGAATTTAGTTCATAATCTGGGAGGGAAACATCTCAAAATTAGAATAACAACAAGACATAAGAAACCCAATAAAAATTCGAAGGAAATTTGAATGGAGATCTTCAATCTTGAAAAAGATCTGCTTCTGAGTTGATTCCAGTGGCGTTCTTCGCGTAATTTCTTCGTTCTACTCTGCGTGTCCCCTTTAGTCCTCTTCTAATATGTATTTATAAAGTTTAGAATGCTCAAAAACTCTAAAAATTAGGTTTTTTCGCGTAAAAGAGAAGCAGGGTTCGAAATCGACACGGGATGGCACATGGGCGTGTAGCCAGCCTATGTGGATCACAAGGGCGTGTGCTCAGCCTGTGTGAAAATGCCCAGGCCGTGTGGTTCCTAAAAACAGCTCTTTTTGTTCGATTTTGTCTCTTTTTTCGCTCCTTTCACTTCCTTATGCTCACCTAGGTATAGAAACATAAAGTTAAAGGATTAGGAGCATCAAATTCACTAATTCACATAATAAATCATCCAAAAACATGCCAAGTATGGGATTAAAACATGTTACTTTTATGGTTTATCAGTAGCTTATGAATTTATTTTTCCTTGTTTTGTAGATCATCGAAGGCTTGACCGGTTGGAATCTTGTCAGAGACCTATCACACTACCCAACAATCATTTTGGTAGATTTTGATTTATTTTGGTTTGTATAAGTGGCATGTATATGGATTTTGTGTATGTCATTTCGTTACCATGATGTGTTCATGTCTTTTGTATAAATAGGAGTTCAGACTTATAATGCTTAGCAAGTATGGATAATTTTGGTTACTTTTATGAGTAAATTAAGTTTATGTTTTGAACTATGTTTACAAGAGTCTATTATGGATGAATCTTCAGTGTTTGATGTAGATTGAAGTTATAAAACCATGTTGCATAGTTGAATTATTTGGATGTGTATATTGTGGTACCAATGAGGGTACATTGGTTGATTGATGGAATTGTGATGCATATGTATGATTTTGGCATGTTTTGGTCTTGTTTAGGTGTGTATTGAATAGGTTTTAAGATTGGAACATGGTATGCTAGTGGCTTAAGAAATTTTTTTTGGTAAACTTGTGTTTTAAGGTACATTTTGGTACACAGGGGCTATCACACGGCTTGATTGCAAGGCCGTGTGTCTTTATCGTTGATAGGTGCAGGTTTCACACAGTCTGAGACACGGTATACCACACAGCCGTGTCTTTCAAAATAGTTTCGAGCACGGTCTGGCACACTACCCCCGACACGACCGTGTGATCCAACATCAAATATATACACGGTATGGCACACGGCCTGCAATACGGCCGTGTGGCCTTATTTTGAATACATACACAGGTGAACACACGGGTTGGGACACGACCGTGTGTCCCTACTTCAAATGCCCACACGGTCTGAGCTATGTCACATGGCCGCGTGACCCCTGTTTTCTCAATTTTTCATGTTTTTTCTTAAAATTTTCATATTTGTTCAAATTGATCCCTGTTTGCTGTGAATTTATTTTTAGGGTCCCACAAAGCTCAGTTTAAGGCCTAAACCTATATATTTGTTTTGAATGGATTGAGATATATTTCAATTATATTTTAAATAAATTAATTGTTCATTTTGAGTTTAAAGGTTCTATTTTGTTTAGTAATGCTCCGTAACCCTGATTCAACAACAGCGATGGGTTAGGGGTGTTGCACTACCTTTGAAAATACTGTTTCGATCAGGTATTCGACGATGCATTGCAGAAATTGAGGTAAAATCAATTTTATATTTTTTTTCATTCTTACGCATGTGGTGGGCATTTTGGCCCTAAACGAATTGCACATAAAATACTTGAATGTGGATTATATTGGCCGCATATTTTTCGTGATGCATATTTTTTTCGTAAAACTTGCGAAAGATGTCAACAAGTAGGAAAATTGAGCCTAAAGAATGAAATGCCTCTAACACCTATATATGTATATGAGTGGGGCATCAATTTTTGGGGGCCTTTGTCTCATCATTTGGTAGCATTTATATTTTTCTTGCCGTTGACTATGTATGGAAATGGTGGAAGCTAGAGCCACCCATCGTGATGATGCTAAAACTATAGTAAGGTTTCTAAAAAAGTCTATTTTTTTTCAAATTTGGTACACCAAAAACATTGATCAGCGATCAAGGAATGCATTTTACAATAAGGTAATCGACACACTTTTGAAAAAATATGGGGTAGTACAATGAGTTGCTACAGCTTATCACCCTCAATCAAACGGTCAATCGGAAGTGTCAAATCAAGAAATCAAATTGATTTTCGAAAAAATCATTAAACCAGATAGGAAAGATTGGAGTTTACGATTAAATTATGCACTATGGGCGTACCGCACAGCTTATAAGAGACCCATAGATATATGTCTCCTTACCAACTTATATTTGGTAAACCATGTCATCTTCCTATAGAATTAGAACACAAGGGGTTTTAGCTTGTTAAGCAATGCAACATGGACTTGTACGCTGCAGGTAAGTATCAAAAATTATATATTCAAGAACTTAAGGAAATTCGACGAGAAGTGTACGAAAATGCCCAAATTTATAAAGATAAAATCAAGGCATTCCATGATTAAAAGATAACTTGTAAACAACTTTTGATCGGGTAGAAAGTACTAATTTTTGACCCCACGCTAAGAATTTTTACAGGTAAACTCCGAACTAAATGATTATTTACAGGTAAATAATTGACCCCACTCAATTATTTCTGCATAGTGCAGTCGAAATAAAAAGTGAAGAATTTTGGAAAATCTTCAAAGTAAATGGACTGCGTTTAAAGCCTTTCTACAAAAATTTTCAAGTGCATATGGTCGAGGAGTTAATACTTGAAGAGTCGATTAAATAAGCTTTCAAGTCATCGAGCTAACGGCGTTAAACAAAAGCGCTTTTTGGGAGGCAATCCAAATTTATTTATTTTTATTTATTTAATTTTGAATTTCAAATTAATTTAGGTTGAAAATAAATAAATAATAACAAGATTACTATTTAATCCATTTTAATGTGTTATTCTCCAGGTACGTTGGTAGAGACTGTCATTTTTCACAAAATCATATTTTGTTCGTGGCATTGGCATTTCATGCCCAGTGCTACCATTTTTCTTCACATAACCACACTTAACCAAAAGCCACAAACCCAATACCACATACCCAATACCAACTCAAATGAAAAAAAAAAAATCCACACATGAAACCCAAAACCAACCCAATTCCCCAAACCCAAAACAAGTCCAAAGTAACCCAAAAGAAAAAAAAATGAGAAAGGGAAAAATGGCCAAATGTGGCCCAAGAAAGAAAAAAAAATGAGAGAAAACCCAAACCAATAAAATAGAAAGAAAAAGAAAAAAAAACTCGTCAAGCCCGTAAGTCCCCACCATTCTTTACGCTTCTTTTTTCCTTCTTCTATTAAAAAAGCCTAACCCCATTACCACCTTCCAAACAACCACAATCATCTCCTAACACCACCGTGGCATCGATCAATCACCGATTCTTTTCTTTTTCTTCTTTTCTCACACAACCGCACCTAGCTAGCACCAAGCAGCACCGTTTCGCGAGAATCATCGCCCGTGTCCTTTCTCCTTCACCGCTACAGATCTTGGACCTCACAAAACTGTCGCAGTCTCGATAGTTCTTTCCTCACCGATCAGCTCTCTTTTCCTTGCCCTAACACCACCTTGCCTCTTATTTATTCCACTATCAAACCTCTCCTCCTCTTTACAAATCGCTATCACTTCAAGCATGAATGACTGTTGCTCCATTCACCTTTGTTTTCTCCTAACCCAAACGCCGCCATCCGCCACCATGAATCGTCGTTTTCAGCAACCATAATAGACTTCATTTCTTTCGCAAACATGAACACAAACTATGGTATGCACTAGAAACCAAGCGGCCGATAGATTCCTGGTCTCTCTTAATTACGGTCGAAACTCATTTTTGGTGCCTTCAGTTATCGATTTAGACAATAAATACTCATATTGATACAGAACGCTCTCACAGCAGTCCCGCTACTCCTAAAAGGTCGATTCCTAACTTACAACCTATTTTACCCTTACTAACGTACTATGTAGGTTGGTTAGACGAGGCCGGGACTTCTAACAACCATGGCGAAGGTCTTTCGAATAGAAATGAACATGTTCGTCAAAGTCGAACATGGTTGTCCAACACTCGAAAACATCGATCATCACTTGATAAACCAAGAACATCTCCACATAGTAGTATTAAAGTTGCTGGAAATTCGAGCCCACCACCCTACTCACCTAAAGAAAATGTTCAACCACCCCGAGACGGTCAACGTAATAGGCGAGGTCGTACCCATACTATACCGACAGAAACACGACTTCGAGGGTCCCTAAACTTTGCAACCGCAGAGTATCGCACAAGATACGACGACATCCGAAAACGGCCACTCTTGATCTGTAAGAAAATTGATCTTTACACTCTTGACATGCTTAATATAGGTGATGTTGTATTGAACTATTTTGATGTTATTGGTTGGAATTCGTTTGTGAATATTTCATGTGTTGCGTATTATGAACTAGTCTATGAGTTCTATGCAACGTTTAGCTTTAATATTAATGCATTGCAAACTGTTGAAACTCGAGATGTTATCTGTTTTCAACTACTTGGTAAGGATTTTAAGATGTCAATTTTAGATTTTAACATTGCCATTGCCATAGGTTTCGCTGACCCTGACGATGTTCAGGCTAATTCATATCATACTGCTTTGTTGGATTTACCAAGTAATTTTGATGCTAATGATGTTTGTTCTGCTTTAACTCAACCTAGGAATCATCTTTACAATCCTAAGTCCTCTAAAGACTTGTCAGTGCATGAACCAGCTTTAAGATATATTCATTGGTTTTTAGCTTTTAGCTATTCAGGCCGTAATGATTCATCATCTGTTTTAACCAAGACAGAGTTGTTCTTCTTATGGTGTATGCATTTTGGATATAAGGTTAATTTAGGATATTAGTTTGCACGCAATTTTCATGTTGTTTTATGCTCTAATCGACCACTCATACTTGGGCCATATATAACAAGTTTAATCTCTCAACTTTTTCCCTCTAAAGTCGATTTTTCCTCCTTTACATGTGCATATACTATGAATCATATAGATGAGTATTGTTTGGATTCTGTGGGTTTGCTTGCTGGCACCCTTACTGCGTATTATTTTGTTCCTCCAAGTATGAGAACTGCTTGCAATAATAGAGTCTTTTGCCAATGTCATAACTTCGCTACTAGGAAGCCAGAGGAGCAGCCTCCTTCATCTGTAGAGTAACGCTTAAACTGCATCAAAGCTCACCTTGAAACAATGGAAACCTAAGTCTCCACAATTCTCGCCATCTTGCAAAGTAGTCACTCCCAACGCTGACAACCATGCTAGATATACACGGGGAGTATACTTGACCTTTCTCTCTACTTACTTTAATTCTTATACAATATGCTTGAGGGCAAGTATAGGCTAAGTAGGGGGATAGTATGTTTATTTTGCATATTTTACGTGTTCAAATCAATTAGTTCTTGAAATAATTCCTGCTAAATTGGTGATTTTATGTTTAATTCTATCAAGAACAAAATTCAGATGCTTTAATTCAAAAAAAATAACAACAAAATAATAACGAAATGGTAGCAAAACAACTTATTCAGGCCGGGCCAAAAAAATCCTACCCAAGGCTAGTTCCCTTTAGGAAACGAGCTTTATTTTTTTGTCCAAGTCCATTTTTCAAGCCTATATTTTTGTCCAAACCCTTCTATTTTTCGGACAAGCATTTAGACTTGATAAGATAACTCGGCCCATGATCAAATCTACTCACAAGCTGATTGAATTTTGGTTTTATATTTTTTAAAACATATTTATTTTATTGTATATTATAAAATCTCAATTTGAACTTAAAGTTGAATTTAAGCTTAGCAAAAATGAAAGATGTGAATTTAAACTTATTTTATACATTCAATTTGAATTGAGTTTAAGCTTCAACTACTATAAATTAAGCTCGAGTCAACTAGATTAAACCTGTCATCAGTGAAATCTAATTGCAATGAAAAGAAAATAGACAAAGATTACCTCACGGAGGTATGGGTTTTTATGAGTTGATTCCTGAATTATATTTATAATGTAAAACTAGGCAAACATTTTACATTCATCACACTATTTATTTAAAATTTTTCATTTAGTCCTTTTATAGTTTAAAATTTTTTAAATTGTAATAGTAAAATTGTACTTTAACCCCTAAAAATAATAAAATTTTGATTTAATCATTTAAAGTTATAAAAATATAAACTATTAAAATGATAAAATTATATTTTTATTATTATAAAAATATACAATTTAATTCCGAACTAAAATAATTTTCCTAAGAAAAGATGTTTTAACCCCACTGGTGCATGCTGAGGCCTTTTTAATGTTTTGAAAAACGATAAATGCTTCCTTTATTGGTCAACAAAAAACTAGAAATGTTGAAAAGAGGAACTATTATACTTTTGGCACGCCCAACTCAACTATGCTTTTCTTCTTCTTTTTTGCATTTTACCAAAATGTTGAATTTCAGCTTTGGTCCTTCTAATATGTCTAAATTTGATATTTAATTTATATACTTGAATTTCTAAACTAATTTGATCCTTTTAATTTTATAATATTATAAATTGGTCCAAATAGTTAATATCGTTAACTTTCGATTACATATTATGTGATTATATATAATTTGAATACCTTAAATCTTAGAGACTAACATATGACTTATTATTTCTTTTACATTTGCACTGCCTTTTTTTACATTATAAAACAATGGTCAAATTTCAAATTTGGCCTTTTTTTTTAGAAATAAAGTATGGCCCTAAACTATATTGAAATTTGAGATTTAATCTTTTTTTTTTTACATAATTTGGTCCCTTTACTTTTATAATATTATTAGTTAGTCTAAATAATAAATATTGTTAGCCATTCACTACAAGAAATTAACCTTTAGCGGCGTTTTTAGTAGCGCTTGGACTAAAAACGCCGCTAAATTTATACATTAGTGGCGCTATAGCGGCGTTTTGAGCAAAAACGCCCTAAAATGTACTAAAATTTTTCAAAATGGCACTATTCAACTACATGGAAAACATTTTTAGTGGCGTTTTGCCTTAAAACGCCGCAAACGTGTTACATTAGTGGCGTTTTTCGTAAACGCCACAAATTTGCAATACAGATTCGACTTAAACGATGTCGTTTCATTACAGGGCATTAAACTTTTAGTGGCGTTTTTGAGAAAACGCTGCAAAATTGCAATAAACATTTGCATAAACGGCGTCGTTTTCGTACAGATGATTAAATTTTTAGTGGCGTTTTTCATAAACGCCGCAAAATTGCGTTACCAATTTGCCCTAAATGACAACGTTTGAATACAGGGAATTAAATTTTTAGTGGCGTTTTGGAAGAAAACGCCGCAAAAGTGATACTATAGTGGCGTTTTTAATAAACGCCGCAAAGTTGCAATACCAAAGAGACTTAAATGGCATCGTTTCACTACAGAGCATAAATTTTTTAGTGGCGTTTTGTAACACCGCAAACCCGGCCTGGACGTTATGGCTGAATTTGGCGTTGTCACATTGAAGTGTGTTTCGTAAAATATGTTGTCATTGAAATCCTCATTTCTATTTAATCACTTTGTGTTATTCAATGATAAGTCTAAAAATGGGTCATTCATTTTCAAAGCATGAATCATTGAAAAGTTATTCACTTTTAAAAACGTTATTAATTTTCAAAGCGTCATTTATTGCGGAAGCTTTTAAATCGATTACGTATTTGAGGAAGTTTTGATTAAACATTTATCTTTATGAAAACTCGCGGCTTTTCCTACTGCTAGCAGTTATAAACCAAAACAACAATAAAATCCCAAATTAAAAATATAAATCCAAAGGCCCTTATTACAATAAATTACCCAAAAAATTAAGTTGAAAGTATAAAATACAAAATCAAATTAGATAGGTCGCGTGGCCACCGTTGAGTCCTCCGTTGCACCGATCCGTCTATGACTGGGGATTAACTGTATAGTTAAAATAGATGGGTGAGTTTACGAAAACTCAGTGTGTAATCCCATAATAGCAAACAGACAGAGAACAAACACAGTCTGGGCCTAAGCCCCTTTTCAGTATCAGAGACAATTTCAATTTGGGCTTTGGCCCATCTCAGTACAGAACAGTCATGTGCTTGGGCCTTGGCCCATTATAGTAATATTAATCAGTGCAGTAACATATGAAATATTATACAAGTCCTACCCATCCAGCCTCTACACTCCATCTCCGTCCAACCCTACACTCCATGTGGGGATATAATCGACCCACCCATCCCTACACTCCAGAGAGTACCGAATGCAGCACTATACAGTTATATGCAGCTGGGCTGCTAGTAATTTAGGCTCGAAGACTTTCAGTACACTTCTTCCGATTAATAACAACCCATCCCTATGCAATGCATCACGCAATCATGTCATGTCATATCATAGTATCGTGTATGTATTCAGTACAGTCTACATAGCATGCTAAAATATAGCCTTACATGTACATATACATATATATATATCATGCAGGGGCATAACAGTCATTCAGTCAATTAGGGGTCTAAGTAAGCTTACCGACCTACCAATAGGTCCACAGTTGTCTCGGGGGACCCGTGCAACCTTAGCAAACAAATAGTAAAAATGGGCCCTTGAGCCCATATTGCTGGCCTATGTGGGCCTACACACCCATGTGGTCCACACGACCCAAAATGGCATTGGCCATTTGGATTACACGACCTGGCCCAATAATTTCCACACGCCCGTGTGGTTTGCTCGTGTGGGGCCCACATGCCTGTGAGGCCCACAAACCCAGTTCGGCCCGGCCCATAAAATCGCACATGGCCGGCCTCGTCGATCACACACCCATGTTTAGTCACACAGCCTCCCACACGGGCGAGCGCACGCCCGTGTAGCATCGATGTTCACTTATTCCGGTTTTTGCCGATTTCCATAATCGCAATTGTGTTTACACACCTTATTTGCTAAAAAGCGTACCCAGTCATTGAGCACTCCAATCTAAATTCAATTATAAACAATCGATTAGTCGCAAGTCTAACAAATTTATCACAACCCTACGTGAAATACTTAATCACTTCACCGTCATTCACTTACCAAGTTTGAACAACCAAGGCCTACCCACTTAAACTGTCGAAATCGAATAACCACTAATTCCTGCAATCTAACCGAAACACTTATTAACCAATATTCGCATGACTAGTTTCAACCAAAACGAAACACCACTTACCGAAACGCAAAACCGCAGAATAGAATTAGCACCCAAATTCGGCAGAGCAAAATAGGAAAGAGTTGACACAGCGAGGGTAAAAGAATGAGAGAAAACCTAATAATAATGGAGGGGAAGGCTTGCCTTGACAAGGATTAAAATCAAATTGAAAAGAAAATCAAGTAGCAATATTAAAACCACAAGCGAAAACAATCAATTGAGGTTTGAGGGAATTCGACAGCAAATGCCAGATTAGACTATGATACCGCTAGAGGACAAGAGTAACCAATAGATAATTCGGCAAAAGAGAAAGGGTTCAAGGAAGAAAAAGAACCACAAAGTGGAGAGGAAAACAAATGAAATTCGACAGAGAAGAGAATAGTCTTTAGGAAATTTAAGAGAAAAAAACTAAACAAAAACTCAAGCTGAAATTCCCCCTACAAGATTCGATTCTACCCAAACTCTACTTCCCAACTCACCCCAAAATCACTCCTAAAATCCCTCATCCAAATCCCCTCTTATCCAATCCCTTAACAACTGAAAATCCCCCTCTTTAGCCTCTTAAAAATCGTCTACACCTTTCCCACACTCCTCAAACACTCAAATTTCGGTCAAACTACAATTCTTCCACGGCCAAGCAATAAAAAATAAATCCCCCTTTTTATCGCACAGAGATTCAAACTCCAGACCCCTTGCAACATTAACACTCCACTTAACCACTAGACTAGCAGGCCCATTCTGACATGTTTTATCAACATTATTTATAAGCCTACTGTCCAAGGATAAGGGTTTATTCAATTAAAGATAAAATTTTTGCCCAATCCAAGGCTTGAACCCAAGACTTCTCAGACATCATTGAATACTTAACCACTGAAGCAGATAGATATTTGTAACAACAACATACAAAAATAAAAATTAAGGGTTTTTGGGGTGTTACACGTTTTTGCATGAAAAGTCGCAAATATGAAATACATTAGTGGCGGCGACAAACGCTGCAAATGTTAAACATTAGTGGCGTTTTCTATACACGCTGCAAAATTATTTGCCTAGACGACTTCGTTTCTTTACAGGGAATTAGTTTTTAGTGACATTTTTCATAAACACCGCAAAATTGAAATACCAATTTGCCCTGGATGACGTCGTTTCACTACAGAGAATTAAGTTTTAATGGCGTTTTCATAAACGCCGCAAAATTGCAATACCAATTTTACTTAAACGGCGTCGTTTTGTTAGCCCCGAAAATCCTTTAGTTTTTTCCCAAATTAGATTTCCTTGAAACTTTTCACAAAACCCTTTATTTATTCCCCAGATCCTATTGTTTTTGATAAAAAAAATGTTGTAATAATTAAATATGTTATTTTAGGGTTTAACATTTAAGACTTGGAGTTAATGGTTTAAATTTAGGGTTTCATGTTTAATTAGTATTTTAGGGTATATGGTTTAAAGTTTAGGGTTTATTGTATATGGTTTAGGGTTTTAGGGTTTAAGATTCAAGATCAAGGGTTTAGGGTTATGGGTTGGAGTTTAAGGTTTATGATTTAGGGTTTAGAGTTTATGGGTTAAGCGTTAGTGTTTTAGGGTTTTAAGAGTCAGGGATGTTACAAAAAATGATAAGAAATCATTTTATTTTAGGGTTTAAGGTTTTGGGTATACATTTATTTTCAAAATTACTTTTCTACATTGTAATATATATTACTAAATTAATATATAAAGCATAATAAAGTAAAAAGGAGAGAGAAATTCATTGTTTCCATAAAAATCCACCTCTTGGTAATTTTAAATTATAAAAAATTTAAAAATTAAATATATTGTTTGAAACAATCAAACATCATTTAAAGGAATTTAAGAAATAATTAAACTATAAATAATAGTTGTATCAAAGGCATTAGCGGCGTTTATGATACAAACGTCGCAAAAGATAAGAAATAGCGATATGTTAAAAACGCCACAAAAGATCGACCTTTAGCGGCGCTATATTAGAAATGCCGCAAACCGTCATTTTTGAGTAAAGAAAACTACGTCGTTTTGCTCTCCACTAATCCTCTTCCAGCCATATACTCGAAACCCTAATTTTTACCCCTAACATAGTTCCCCCAATCTCTCTAATTTTTTCAAAACCCGAACTTTTCCCCAAACAAAAATCGACACCCATCTGTTGCAGCACCTCCGACCCGAACATCTGCATAGCCGTCGAGTGTCCCCTCCGTTGCGTCTCGTCCTCTGCTGCAACCAAACGGTAAGCTTCTGCGATTTTAATGAACCTACCATCATAAGCAGTGGTTATAAGATGAATATAATTTCATCTAAAACTCATAAAATAATTTAAACACCAAGTGAAAGCAATTTCAAATATCTTTCAAACTATTTGTCAAATCAAATATTTTATACATTGTTGATTTAATGTTTTGTAATGGCGAATCAGGTTAGAAGGCAGTTTTTGAGGTAGAAAAATTAGACGTGTGTTTTGAACCCACCAAAGGGGTTGCACACAGACTATTCATTAATCGGTTGTCTGCCCATGTTAGCTACTAGTCTACTTAGTGAATAGTTTGTTGGTCTTGCAACCTGGGTTGCTTAGGGTCGTTTCTCACAAGGCTGTTGACCCTAGATAGCTACTTACCATCCTAAGTAGCAAGCGCACTGTAACTTTGCTTATAAGCTAGTATAACAAGTGGATAGGTGAGGACATAAATTTGTGAGCTAGAGCTCATTGCATATTAGGCAGTTTGAATGCATGGGGAATATAAAAGTTTTTATTTTTGTATGAATCTTGTAGTTTTATTTGGATGTATCCCCATATGTATGTTTGCTTAACCAAGTGTAATGCTGAGTGTTAATTTGCTGACCGAGTTGGTGGTATCCTCTAGAGGATGTTCTAGTATCAGATTTTAATCATTTAAATTATGTGTCGAAAGCTTGGTATTTGTTGCTCTAAAAGCATTTGTATGCCTATATTTGCTACTCAAAATGATTTGGGATACAAGGGAGTTTTAATGTGGTGTACAGAACCTGTTTTGGGTTGCTATGGAGCCTCTGTTAATTATGACTCCTATTTCAGTCAAATTTGAGAAGTAATCTTCTAGTTAAACTCTGTTTATTTGTTTCAATCAAACACTGATTAGTTTAGATTATTTTATTATTATTTGACCTATGAATTTAGCCTATAAATAGGCTCTTTTACAACCTTAGAAAATACACCCATTAGATATTAGAACTCTTAACACATTTAGAGAATTTTGTGTTTACGTTTTGAGGGTTCTTTGTTTTCGGGTTTTCAAGGTTTAGTTTTTATCTCCATCTTTTGTACTCTTCGTTCTTTTGCCATTATAGTAAAATTATCTTTGCCCGTGGTTTTTTATCCTCTTTGGAGGGGTTTTTCCACGTTAAACTTATGTGTGTTCAATTTCTCAATTTATTCCGCTATTTTTTCTTGTTTCTTAATCGGGACGATCCTAACAGCCTCAATATGCTATACGATCCATTTTCTGTTGGGAGTAAGTTTTAAGATGTTAGGGAGCTTGAATATGGTGCTGAAAGCAAGTTTTTTTGCAGCTTGTCTTGGGATAGTGACAGCATCCAGTATTTCAGGGTGCCATACAAGTAGACCTTCAAGCTCTACTGGTGCAATCTGGTGAGTAATTTATGAAGCACATCAAAAGGCTTTAGTTTAGAAGGAAACACATTAATCATGCACATATTAACATTGGGGTCACCACAAAGACTTATATATAGATAGTTAAACCAGAACACTACAACACAGGAACTGTCTGTTGAATTTTGACTGTTGAATACCATGTGCTTTGATCTTTAGGTGCACTGTCTATTGAAAGAACTTGTAAGGAAGCTGATTGCTGAAACACAAGTAGACAATTCTTACTGTAGTATTTTTTAATTAACTTTAAAATATTTTGCTTATTCAAAGTTTTATTTATTATTTTTTGAATTTACGATTTTAAGGTATTAATAGAGATTATTAAATTTGATTTGAATATATGTTTACTATAAGAAGACAGTTAAATTTGATTGTTTCGTTACAAAATGCACACTACATGATTTTAAGGACATTCTTTCTTTCTTTTTTTTTTTTTTTTGACACTTGATAAAAGTGTGACTAATTCTTTGCTTTAATCTACCTTTACTAGTAGAAATTTATCCGCCTATAATGATACTTCTTTTAATGGCACTATTACTCCCAAATTAAAATGACAGCCTATTATTTCCAAGTTCTTTCACTGAATTGATGGTTAATCGATTGATGTTTTAGGAATTCAATATCGAGAAGCTCCAGTTGGTGGAGGCAGAAAAGAAGATCAGGAAAGAGTACTAGAAAAGGGAGAAGCAAGTCTAAGTTTGAAAGACGATGTAGTTGATTTTTAAAAATATTTTGCTTATTCAAAGTTTTATTTATTATTTTTTGAATTTTTTATATGAATCATATAAGAACAACATCAGGACGAGGATCTATCTGCTACAAATAAAAGAATAAAAACTAAATTGAATAAAAGTGTATAAATTAAAGACTAAATTAACTATTATTCCTTACCTATAAAAAGCAATGGCTAAATGAATATTTTGCTCCTCATAAGAATCAGTTTTACCATTTCAAAATGACTCTCTTGATGGTTGAAGGCGGTTTACTCATAAAATTCACCAGAGTTAAAACTTTCATAGTAACAGTGGTACACGTGTATTTAAGCCACTTTCTTTAAAATGTAATATATGCATTTTACCCATAAAAAATCAATAATATTTATTGTCTATCTTCGAATTTAAGAAATAATTAAACTGTAAATAATAGTTGTATCACCAACCAATTGGGACTACCTCTTCTACTTTCACTTGGTTTTCTTTATATGCATGTATATACGCTGGCTTTCCATATCATCAAATTTTATTTTTATTATTTTTTTAGTTACAGATCTTTTTGTCTTTTGATGGAACAAAGGTGACATTTTATTTTATACGGTTTTCAACTATTACACAATTTTTTTAATTATATAATTTGGATTAATTTATTAATTTATATTATTTAAATATTATTTAATTAAAATAATTTTTTTAAATATTATTTAATTAGTTTAACTTGGATAACTTACATAATACATAAATATATGTCATATGTTAGATTTGTAAAATAAATCTAAAATAAAACTTAATAAATTAGGATCTATCATGTCAAATCATCAAGAATAAATGAAGAACAAAACTAAATGCGGAAGCGTACCTGAATCTAGAGGTGTTCATGGGCTGGGCCAGGCCGGGTTCGGGCCGGGCTGGGCCCAAAAAATGGGCCTAAATTTTTTTCCAAGCCCAGCCCATATAAAATTGCTAAAACCCGGGCCCGGCCCGACCCGCCCGTATTAAATTTTTATATTATTTTATATAATTTTTAAATATATATAATACATCAAAAATATTAAAAAAATCAAAATAAATATTTCCCAACAAATTAAAAATAAATTTTAAAAAAATATGTAGACTTAAATAACACTAAGATAGATGTAACTTAACAAGCAAATACCTTTAAAATAATAATAAAATTAACAAATGCCTTTAAAATAATAACAAAATTAACAATAAAATAAGTTTTATACAATATTCAATCAATAACAACAAAATAGTAACAACATAATAGTAATATGGTAGCAAAATAGGGAGAAAACAACAAGAAAATAACATTCAAAAAAAAAGAGCAAATTTTTTTGTCATTTAGTGAATTCGGGCCGGGCCCGGGCCAAAAATACCTTACCTGAGGCCCGGCCCTTTTTTAAATGGGCCTTATTTTTTGTCCAAGCCCATGTTTCGGGCTTATATTTTTGCCCAAACCTCCCAAATTTTGGTTGGGCCTTCGGGCCGGGCCGGGCCGCCCGGCCCATGAACACCTCTACCTGAATCCATGAATTCCTTTGGAGTTTTACCGGATTTTGGGGATTTGATCTTCTAAATTATAACACAATAAATTCAGAGAATATCTGCTCTCTCTTTTCTAATGATGGGATATTAGAAAAGATATCTTGTGTATAATTTGGGGACCATAACCCTAATATTTATAGCCTTGGCATATTAGTTCTAATCAGTTTCTAATTAGCCCATTGTCGTAACCATTTTTTTTTTAAAAAGGTAAACAACGCGGTCGACTCGATTTTTGAAAATGAAAAGGACGGGAGTCACCACCGATCTTTATTTGGGTGTGATCGGATCACCTTGTTTTAATAAAACGCCTCGGTTTATTAAAACGATGCTTTTGGTCTACGAAAATTTGAAAAAAATGGGTTCGGAAGTCAATTACGTGCGAGGAAGGATTAGCACCCTCGACACGCCCAAAATTGGTACCAAACTGATTAATCGATGTCCTAATGTTGAAAACTTTGAAATGGTTCGAAAATAGATACTTTTTACTTCCAAAACTTGAAGGAATTGGAAGGGACGTTAAGACTCTCTTATTTTCGAAGAGATAAAGCATCATGTCCAATAAGTTAGGGCGTAATACTTTAGACTCCCGAAACTAAGCTCGCCTTTTGAAACTTAGTTTTATATTTGAAGAGGATCTTCCGTCATTTGTCAAACGAGAAACCAGAACCCAGTAAGTTAAGGCTCGTTCTCTCGAAAATCCAAATTAGGAATATCGCCTCTATTTTAGAAAAAAAAAGAAACTTATCCCGAAATATCTAGATGTTGGGTCCAGTAAGTTAGGGCGCGACATTTCGAATATCCGGGATTAAGTGTTTTGTTTAAAATTTAAATTGCGATTTCAAAAGGGATATCCCGTTGTTTAACTTAAACGAGAAGAAACTGGGACCCAGTAAGTTAGGACTCGATTCACTCGAATTGCTAATACGGAATGTCAATTTAAAAATTGAATTTGCGGTTTTAAAAGGGGACCTCCGTTGTTTAGCTTGAACGAGAAAATTCGGAACCCAGTAAGTTAGGGCTCGATTCGCTCGAATTGCTAATATGGAAGGTCGATTGCTATGAAAAATTGAATTTGCGATTTTTGAAAAGGATCTTCCGTTGTTTAGCTTAAATGGGAAAAATCAGAACCCAGTAAGTTAGGGCTCGATTCTCTCGAATCGCTAACACGGAGTTTTGGTCGTTTATAAAAATTGAGGTCTTGAGAAAAATTAACGTAAAAATGTGAAAACACGACGTTATGCGTAAAAAGAATAATAAAAGGACACATATACGTATAAATAAAGATAATATATAATACATTGGAAGCGTTGCGTATAGTAACAGTAATGGAAAATAACGATAATAATGATAATATACAAAAATAATAATGGCAATCTATGGATAAAATAGTAAAAATAAATAAATGAATAAAACTATATATAAAATAATAATATAGTAATAGTAATAATGATGGTAATATAATAAAAAAATAGATAATAGTGAAAACAACAAATAAATAAGATAATAATATTAATAATAGTAATAATAATAATAATGGTGGAAAAATAAAATAACACATGCAATCGTAAATATAAATAACAGTAATAGCAAACAAATAATAGTAAAAATATAATGAGAATAACAAATGATAATAATAATAGTAATAATAATAATAATGATAATAGTAATAATAATAATAATAATAATAATAATAACAAATAATATAGTAATAAATAATGTAGTAATAAATAATACTATAGTAATAATAATAATAGAATAATAATAGTGCAGTTACGCAACAATAATAGGAATGATAGTAAGAATAAATATAATGATATAATAACGCGCAAAACAATAGTAAAAGGACATAAAATAGATAGATAAATAAATAAAATAGTGAAAGTGAAAAAGAGAGGAAAAAAAACAATGATAAAAAATAATAATAGATGGTAATAATAAATAATATATAGATATATACTAAACAGTGATATAGTAATAGCAATCACAAAACAGTAATAATAATAAATAATCAATAGTAAGAAATAAAAATATTAAATAATAATTGTAATGATGATTGGGGCCTAAATCGAATTAAAATAAAATTCTGGGGAAAATTTAAAGTAAATAAAAAAAAGGGAAAGGCCATATTGTGATGCGCGCGAAAATCTGAGGGATGAGGAGCGCAAATTTCCCCAATTGTTTGAACGCGGCGTTTTAAAGGGATTGGATTGAATGCGGCCCTAAACTTTTGGGGCAGAATTAAAAGGAGTTAAAACTTGATTGCAGAGCAAAAGAGAAGCGGAAGGACTACGCACATAAATATTCCATTTTTTCGGCAAAACGCGCGGATCCTCGGGTAGGCGGGTCGGATCGGGTCGGTTAGGGGTGAAACGACGCCGTTTTGGGCTTAAAGGCCAGCCCCCAAAACGACGTCGTTTCAAGGGGCTATATAAGGCCCAAAAATCAGAAAAAAATTCATTTTAACCTGCTTGCTTAAAAAAGGCTCCTGATTCTCTCTTTTTTTCTCTGCAGGAAGGAGAACTCGGCCGGAATCCGGCCGTCAGAAGTCGCCGGCGCCGTCGCTCCGGCCACCGTGTGCGGTGGTCGGAAAAGGTAAAATTTTGTATTTTTATTCCCTTTTTAATATTCTTTAATAATATGTAGACATATGTGCCGAAAAAAGAATGCTTCGAAAATAAAAGGGAGAGAAAATCACCTTTTTTGCCTCTGTTTTAGATTTTTAGTCGATTTTAGTGCCTTAATCTCTGTCCCTTTTCGTGCTTAGTCTATTTGCGCTTGAAAGTCTACTAAAAATTTTGTTCTTTTCTGGTATTCTATTGATCAAAAAAAAGGGGGAACCCTTTTACAACTGTTAGAATCGGCTTTTATAGCCTTGTTATTTCTCTTTACATGCATTCTTTCTCTTTTCTGTCTTGTCTTTGTTTAATGGTGTTGCAGGTGCTTGGGCGGTGGCAAGGGCGGTACTGCAGACGTGCGGCGCAGAGGCGCGGTGTGGAGGCGAGTCAAGTCGGGTCGTCGGAGGGCAGGTGCAAGTGGGTTAGGGTTAGGGTTGTCTGTTTTGGGTTTGTTGTTTGGGTCTCGGTTGATATTGGGCCCCGGGTAATTTAGGCTTGTAGGCTATTGGGTTTTGGACGGGTAAAAATTGGGCTACAACACCCATCATTAATTATACTTTGATTAGAACTCAATTACTAAAGTATCTACACATATTTGTCCTATACTTTATTTAATAATTAAAGCCCAATAAAGTTCTAACCAAATTAGATCACTTTTAATTTGGGCTAACCTATCATGATAGTAAATAATAACATGTAATTACCTTTATTATATATGTGATGTCCATATTTTCCAACAATCTCCCACTTGGACCACATATATATATACTAATTACTCTATAATTACATGTCATTATATAACCTTATGAGCTCAAAATTTTACTATCATATCCAAAAGGTATCCTGAACAATCTCGTCCATTAATTATGTTAACATAGAACCAAGGCAACTTTCATTACATATATCGTAACTAAATCCATCCATGATCACGTATATTTATACAACCAAATGACATAGATCAAGTATGAATGTGTAGCATGGAAATTACATGCAATATGATCTAAACATCTCTATTTCCAATTGGTCCTCCTTAGTGAGATCAAACCTTACCAAAACCAGAGTGTGAAAAACCAAATAAACTTTATTTTTGTAGAAAATAAACTTAATATCTTTAAACTGAAATAACTGAAATAACATAAAAGCATTTAAAAATACAAACTCCCACTAAAACCATGTAATAACCCTTACCGAGTCTGACACCTAGACCGGATATGAGGCATTACCATGCTTGATCTTACTTGAGCATGAAATAACGGGTTACAAAATTTCGTTTTAATTTAAAAACTTTTTTTTCTCGGTCATGACATACATCTCATAGACCCACGAGGCCTAAAACTTACTCCCGAAAGGTTTCAGGATTCAACTAGTAACCCTTTTCGAACTTAGAAAATTTTTCATCAAAGTAGGGATCACACGCCCATGTGAAATGGGACATGCCCGTGGGGTCAAGTCGTGTGGTCGCATTCGCCTATGTCTCTACCCCGTGTACAATAACATGGATATTCTGTTTGTCTCCCACGGCCTAGGAACACGCCCGTGTTCTCTACCCGTGGTGAGTACTGACCATCTCGCACGGCCTAGGCACGCCCATGTGGCTAGCCCGTGGACTAATCTGACTTAAACAATAACATGCAGGGTACACACGGCCTATTGACACACCTATGCGGGTTGACCGTGTGTCACACACGGCCTAGACACATGCCCGTGTATCTACCCATGTGGACACTTAGAGGCTATTTTCCAAGCCACTTGCCACCCTGAAACATGTACTCATCCGCATTTCCACAAATCAAATTACAAAGCAATGTTATACTATGGTACATCATTCTATCCATAATCATACTCAACAACTTGCATGAACTTCCCTTTCATTATACTCATTAACCTTAAGCATGAACTTGGCAATATTGGCCAATTCATTATGGTCAATTACAAAATGACTTTAGTAACATACATAGCCAACACTTTGGCTAACAATTACAACTTAGCAAAATACTTGAGTCCTATACATGCCATACTCAAAATAAGTCTAAATTGTTATACCAAAATGATGTCGATAGTGTGTTTTCGAACTCCGACGTCCAATGATCCTCAATCTAACTTGGCGAAACTACAAGGAAAAGGGGAGAGAAAGGGGTAAGCACATAGCTTAGTAAGTTTGCATGAAACTCTAGGATAACAATTTATTCAAACTATAATCATTCATATCATGAAACCATGACAATGTAGCTCTAATGAATAAATGTACTTACTCGTACTTAATTCACACTTATTCATGCTTACTCTTACCCATCTCATGTCAATATGATCTGGTAACTTTTACTTACTCATGGTACCTGTATCACTGATTCATGTAATTTATCACATTTACCAGCATAACCATAGAACCACATCTTTATCATTCATACCATGAACATCACTCAAGGCCATTCACAAATAAACTTAGATCTAAGCCAACTCACATACTTGACTCTTTTACTTATAAATAGATCAAATCATCATGACTTTTTCAAGCTTAACATACATGAAATTTGATGCCATTGCCATATCCCAAATATGGTCTTACATAGGATCATTCCTTAGTGCCGACGCCATATCCCAGATACGGTCTTATACAGGATCTCATAACTCGATGTCGATGCCATGTCCCAGACATGGTCTTATACGAGATCGTACTTAGATGTCGATGCCATATCCCAGATATGGTCTTACACAAGGTCGTTCTTTAATACCGACGCCATATCCCAGATATGATCTTATACGGGATCTCATAACTCATTTACATACGTAGGTAATATACTTATTCCAGAACTATAACCAAAACTACAATTTAGCCTATTCTCATCGTTTACTCATCGAGACTTTACAGCTCGATTTCGTTCACAATAACATGCATTAACATAATAATGAACGATTTCAAATATCGAACATTATGAAATACTAATTTCATACAAACTTACCTCGAATCTCAAAATGTGTCTCGGTGCTCGATTTCGTGTTTCTTGATCTATAATAATAAATATCTCTTGTTAAACACATGCATTGACTAAATCGACTCATAATTCATATTTTGGAAAAATTACGATTTTGTCCCTAAACTTTCACATAATTACACTTTCGCCCCTAGGCTCGAAAAATGATTTTCATTCAAATTTCTTGCATTTCAAGCCTAGCTGAATCATTTTCTCAACTATAACAACATTAAATTCTCACTATTTTACTCATGTATGACCATTTCTATAACTTTACAAATTGGTTCTTTTCATGCATCTTTCATGAAAATCACTTAGAAAAATATGTTTATCATACATCAAACTTTCATATTCTTCCAAAAAACATCAAAATACATGCATTTCATACATGGGTAAATTTTTGGATATAAACCCTAGCTCAAAATATAGCTAGAAATAGCTAAATCGAGCTATGAGGGTTTCAAAAATACGAAGAACATTAAAAACGGGGCTAGGATGCACTTACTTTAAGCTTGAAAATGAACAAAACCCTAGCTATGGAGTCCTTGCAATTTTGGCACCATGGGGAAGAAGATGGATACAATTTGACTTCTTTTTCCCTTTTTAATCTTTTATTTACCAAATGACAAAAATGCCCTTAATGACCCTTTCTTAAGATTTTTCCTTCCCATGTCCATTTTTTTCCATCATTCAATATAATGGTCTATTTGTTAAATAAGGACCTCTAGGATTTTTCATAATTCTATTTCATACTTGAACCTTCTAGAATCTCACATTTTCCATTCTTTGCAATTTAGTCCTAATGGACAATTAAATCACTAATTAATAAAATTTCTTCATGAAATTTTCACACAAGCATGCAAATACCTCATATGCCTTGTAAAATCATTTAAACACATATTTTCCACTCCGGATTTGTGGTCTCGCACCACTATTCTGATTAGGCTCTAAATCAAGCTGTTACAAACCAAATATCCTTTAAATGACATTACAACCATATGAGCAGTGTGCTCTTATAAAACCTTAGGTGTAATTCCTTACTAAGCAGATCCGCAATCATGGAGTTTGTCCTAATATGCTTTATAAGCACCTAACCCTTCTGAACTTTTACTTTAACAACCAGGAACATAAAGTCTAAATCAGGGTTGCTTAAAATATCTGTCTAACATCCCAATAGTGTACACAATATTCCAATGTATACAAACCTGAATGTACATTAGACTTTCCACTGCTAAAATGTAAAAAATCTAATGCATTTTTGTAATTTCAAAATCATTCTTAGGGTATTGATTGAGGCTATACTTATTATTAACAAGTAGTATGTTATTAACATATAAAACCAGAAATAATTAAACTATAAATAATAGTTGTATCACCAGCCAAATGGGACTACCTCTTCTACTTTCACTTGGTTTTCTTTCTATGCATGTAAATATACACTGGTTTTCCATATCATCAAATTTTATTTTTATTATTTTTTTAGTTACAGATCTTTTTGTCTTTTGATGGAACAAAAGTGACATTTCATCATATACAGTTTTCAACTTTTTATACACAATTTTTTAAATTATATAATTTGGATTAATTTATTTAATTATATTATTTAAATATTATTTAATTAAAATAATTTGTTTAAATATTATTTAATTTGTTTAACTTGGATAACTTACATAATACATAAATATATGTCATATCATAACTTACATAACTTACATAAATATATATCATATCATAACTTACATAACTTACAAAACTTACTTAACTTACGTATACATAAATATATTCTTGAAAATCCTGCAACTTACTTGAATTAGTTCACACCCATTAGATACTTGATACTTGATATGTATTCTCTATTTTAGTACAATGACTTTATTTAAATCAATTGAGAACATTTAAGTAATTGTAGTTTATTGTCAACTTTAAACTTCAAGAACAAAGAAATGGATAAGAGTTGGATGAATTTGTCAAGGGTAAGCAATGACTATCGAAATGCAGTACAAAATTTTCTAAATTTTGCATTTCAAAATGCAAGCCAAGAAAATATGATTCTTTGCCCATGTAAGAAATGTGGCAACATCAATTGGCATTTTCGTGAAGTTGTCTACGAACATTTAATTGTTGATGGATTTATTCGGGGGTATAAAAAATGGATTTTCCATGGAGAGTGTACACCTAGTAGAACCTCTTCAACCATTAATCTGGCTTATCCTCATAGTGCTTACCATCAGTCTGTTAGAGAAGATGACATGAAAGGTATGTTATGGGATGCATTTAATATACACAGTCACGGTTTGCAACTGTTTCCACCTGACTTTATTGCATCCGATGATTGTAATATTGGTGGAAATATTTTTACCGAAAAGGGAAGAAGTGTACGTGATGAAGAGCCAAATAGAGAAACGGCAAAGTTCTACAAGTTACTTAATGAAATGAATGAAGAACTTTACGAAGGATCAAAATATTCAAAAATGTCCTTGTACATTCGCCAATTTTGTAACACCCCTTAACCCTAAAATGTCGCCGGAACAGGGTTACGAGGTATTACCAGAGTTAAACACTAATAAGCGAGTAAATTGAGACAGAATTCCGTGGCACAATTTAAAACTTTTCAAATTTCATCTTTAAGTCCATAATATGGACTTACAAGACCCAAAATATGGTTAAGAAGTGATTTGGAACTAAACCAGGAACTTTGGAAACTTTTTCTTGAGAATAGGGGCACATGCCCGTGTGGCCTGAGACATGCCAATGTGACTTGGTTGTGTGAAAACTTCATTTTTCACCATTTTTAAGTTATTTTTACATACTAAACACACCTAATTCAAACACAATCATTTACTTATAAATCTTGATCAAATAACATTCATCATACCTAAAACTTCTCAAGGATTTTATACCACATTTACAATCAAAATATAAAACATTTACAAATGACAAACATTAACCCTAGTACATGCCACATTTACCAAAAGATTGATGCATCACCAAAATTGAGCTGAAGCCAGGATTGAATCAGATGCTGAGTCAAACTTATCCTGACCTAATCTGCACACGGAAAACAAATCGTACGTTGAGTATTAGAACTACTTAGTGGTATTATCATAATTCAATTTAGAGCAATGACCAAATATCATAAACATACTTAGATAAATAACACACCATACATATAATTTCATACTAAGTTATTATATTTCCAATGTGACATTTTCAATATTTGAATTAATATCTCATCCATAGAATTCTAACTGTTCATTAACCTTTAGTTCATCAATCAATCACATATAAATATTCAATTCACATTTCAATAGAAACCATTCATGAACCTTTGATTCATGCCTTCAATCACATAGCATAATTTTATTTCTTATTTCATTTCACAATATCTCTTTCACTATTCATTCAATAGTTCAAATAATCAAATTCAAATGATTTTCTCGTTTCAGATAATTACCCCTATTAACATGACTCGGACTTTAGCGGATACACGGATCCAACCAAACACACCATGCTGGCACCCAATGCCTCATCGTATAGTTCGAAGCAATATTTGACACCCAATGTCTCATCGGCCTAGCCGAAGTAAAGTGGTACCCAGTACCTCATTGAATCTATCCGAAGTAAATAATGACACCCAGTGTCTCATCGACTCGAGGTCGAAGTATCCCTGAACACTTTCAATCCTATGGCATGCCAACTATATCCGACTTAGCCCGACTAGTTAATAGGGTATTGGTTCAAATATCAATTTCTCTTTCTCTTCCAATTGATCACAAATCATTCAAATTCAATTCATACATATTATCAAGTCAATCTCAATCTCAAATTCACAATTCAAATTCACTACTCAATTTCATTTCAAAAACTACAATTATACTATTTAATTTCACACATACATATATATATATTCATCACTTAAATCCAAATCACATTCAATTCAAATATCAATACTTACCTCAATTTCATTTCCATACACATACATTGAAATTAAACATGTAATAATAAATAACTTGAATTATGATAATACAAACCGATATTTTCTCGAGCTACTCCTCGATCACTTTTTCCTTCCCCTTCATATTAGACGTCTCAGTTTCCTTGTTTGCTACAAAAATTAACATAATTATAATTAATTAATAACACACATATTTTATATAAAATAATAACTTTCCATGCAACTTTTACCTAAATCCCAAATTTGTCCTAACCATTTTCACCTTCTTCCATTTTACAAATTCATATCCTTTCCTTATTCAATTTCCATCAAAACTTCAATATAACCATCAATTTTTCATCATCTAACCATAACTTCAAGTTTCTTTCAATTTAGCCCATAAAACTCAAAACTTATAGCCTAGTTTACAATATAGTCCTCCAATCAATTCAAATCACAAATTCTATCAAATTAATCCCTAATTTCATTATTGTTCAACATAAACCCTAAACAAAATCTATCATTTTTCAAAATTTCCACAGAAATTTCAAGAGTATTTTACTCTAGCACTTCAAAAACATTAAAATCACATGAAAATGACTTAATTAAACTTACCAAATAATCTCCAAGCTTCAAAATCCTAGTTTTTCATTTTTTTTCTTTTCTTTCCTTTCTTTCTTTCCCCAATTTCATTTGTTTCTCTGTAAATTTTCTATTCCTTTTTGTCTTTTTTTTTATTCATTCATTTGTTTTGTTTAATTATTAAATATAAAATATCTATATAATAACCAATATATATTACATGTGTATTAATACATATAAATACACATGTATAAATTATCACCACACATTTGGCACTGTCATATTTATTTAACAAAAATAATATAATAAACATAATAAATAAATACTAATAATAATAATCTTTTACTTAACTTATAAGTAAATACATATATAATATACATTTGTACTAATATTTTAGTTACACAAGTATTTATTCTCTAACCTACACATGTCACTAATTTGGTTTAATTACTAATTTAGTCTTTTAACCTTTCTCTATTCTATAATTAAACTTTTATGCTCTATTCAATTTAGTCCTTTCTAATAATTACTTCTAGTTAAACTAAATTCACTTATCAAAAATCTAATTCAACCCATACTAACTTTGTAAATATTTTTAATAAATATTTACGGACTCGTTTTCCTAAGATAAAGGCCCTAAACTCACTTTTCCAGTGCCCGTGGAATTTGGGTTATTACAAATTTCACTTACAATGTTTAGGAGGCTAGACCGGAAACTCTTTTACAATACTGTTAGAGCTTTTGAGAGAGATATTTCGGTTTGCAAAAATCCCTTATTCATGCAAAGATATGAAGAAACTGATAAAAGATTTAGGCCTTGGGTACGAAGAAATTCATAGTTGCCCAAATGACTGCATGTTGTATTGGGGTGATCGGAAAAAGCCAACAGTCTTGTCATGTTTGCGGTAAATCTCGTTGGATGAATAGGAATACAAAAGATGTGAATGAGGATGAAGGTGAGGCACAGTCAAGAAATAAGCCAGTAAATATTTTGTGATATTTTCCACTAATACCAAGGCTTCAAAGGCTTTTCATGTCATCAAAGACAGCCAAGTCTATGAGGTGGCATCATGATCAACAAATTGATGATGGATTATTAAGGCATCCTACGGATTCTTTAGCTTGAAAATCATTTGACAGTAAATTTCTAAGCTTTGCAACTGATCCTCGGAATGTGAGGCTTGGGCTAGCATCTGATGGGTTTAATCCTTATAAGATCATGAGTACTTTGCACGATACTTGGCCTATAGTGCTTGTTCCCTACAATTTGCGTCCGTGGATTTGCATGAAGCAATCTTCTTTTATCTTATCTATGATTATCCCTGGAAAGAAAGGTCCCGGAAATGATATTGACATTTATATACAGTCACTTATTGAAGAGTTGAAACAGTTATGGGTTGGTGTTGAAACATATGATGTCTTAAGAAAGGAGAACTTTTATTTACGTGTAGCTTTATTGTGGACTATTAATGATTTCTCGGCCTATTCCAATTTATCTGGTTGGAGTACTAAAGGACGTTATGATTGTCCTTGTTGTGCGGCGCAAACATGTTCGAAATGGTTATATAATGGAAAGAAGTTCTCTTATATGGGGCATCGTTTATGGTTAGACGGAAATCATAGATTTAGATTTCAGAGAACTCTATTTGACGGTACTGAAGAGTTCAGAGAAGCTCTTGAGCAGACCATTGGATATGAAATCTTATTCATGTTAAAATATATCAATTTGAGTTATGGGAAGATGAATTAACCACACAACTTACAAGCAAAAAGAAGACCGAGAAAGGCGTATGTTGGCGATGTTGATAAGCAGATTGATGATGAATCTGATGAAGAGGATGATCCTAATGTGGTGGACTTGTGAAAAAAAAAGAAGTATTTTTTTTGAGTTGCCTTATTGGAAGCATCACATTTTGCGACACAATATTGATGTCATGCATATTAAAAATAATGTTTGCGAGAACATCATTAGGACAATTCTGAATGTCGATGGAAAATAAAAAGACAATCTTCAGAGTCGACTTGATCTAGTTGACATGGGAATTCGATGTGAACTTCATCCCCAAGTACTTCTGAATTGGAAATATAGGCTGCCACCTTCAATTTTTGCAATGTCGAAGAAAGATCCTAGATACGTATGTATCAAATATATCTCGATGTGTAATTCTTAAAGATCGAAGACTATATTCCCTAAAATCACATGATTATCACATCTTGATGTAAGATTTACTACCAATTGCTTTACAGTGTTGTATGTAAAAAAATGTGGCGTCTTGTATAATTGAACTATCCAATATAATGAAAGCTATTTGTGGCAAAGTTTTGAATGTTGAAGAACTTGAGAAAGTACAAGATCGAGCCGCCTTGACTTTATGCAAATTGGAGAAGATCTTTCCACCCTCCTTCTTTACTATTATGGTGCACTTGATAATCCATCTCCCTCATGAAGCAAAACTTGGTGGACCGGTTTTCTATCTGTGGATGTATCCTATAGAGAGGTGCTAATTTATTTGTAAAGTTTTTCGTTCATTCATAAATATACCTTGAGTTACAGCTTTTGATAATGTTGTATATCGTCTTTAGGTTCCTATTCAAATTGAAGTCTTATTGTCGTAATAAGCGTTATCTAGAAGAACCAATAGCTGAAGGATACTTGGCAGAGGAGTGTATGACTTTCTGTTCTAGATATTTAGAAGATGCTGAAACAAGACTGAATAGACCAAGTAGAAATGCTGGGCTCACTGATCATAACTGTAACACCCCTTACCCTATTCAACGCTGGAACAAGGTACGAGGCATTACTAAGCTTACACACAATCAATCAAGCAATTTAGAAACTTAACTTTTCTCTCCAATTTACAATTTTTACTAACATCTCCTAAACAAGCCTACGAGGCCCAATTCATGGTTCAGGAATGATTCGGGATCAAATTAAGCTCCTTTGAAACTCTCTAAAAGACCTTAGAAAATTTTCTCTAAACAATCCATACGCCCGTGTGGAGGAAGGGACACGCCCGTATTCCACACCCGTGGTTGACACTGACTTGCATCACACGGCCTGTCACATGCCCGTGTGTCTGGCCCGTGGTCAACATTGACTTGCATCACACGGTCAGCCACACGCCGTGTCTTTCGACCGTGTGGAGAATTAAATTCCAAATTCAGGTGCAGACTTGGCACGGCCTGAGCACACGCCCATGAGCATGGTAGGTTCCTTCCACATGGCTGAGACACAAAGCCGTGTCTCTGCCTGTGTGTTTACTACTGAGCATACTGACTTGTAAAACTAACATGTAGGGGACACACAACCTAACCACACACCCATGGGGCTGACTGTGTTTCACACACGGCCTAGACACACATCCGTGTGCCTACCCGTGTGAACAAGAACAAAGCTATTTGCCAAATCTTTTTATCACCCTAACTCGCTCAAGCATAATTCACATTCAACCATCAACTCATTCATACATACTTTAACCAAGCAACTCAATCATGCATCATATACATTTTAACCAAGCAACCCAATTATGCATCATATACATTCATGAATAACCTCATCTTTCATAGATTAATAATAATGAGCCATCAACCATGGTCTTATACAAAAGAGTTTATCCTTAAAAGAGCCAACACACTTGGCCAAGACAATATGGCACTTCACTAAGTTACTTAAAATGCTAAGTCTAAATATACCATGATGTGCTGATAGTGTGTGTGATCTTTTGATTATCTTTGTATCCCGAGCTGGCTCTTTGACACTATAAAACAAGGGAAAAAAAAGGGAGTAAGCTTTAAGCTTAGTAAGTCTACATGTAAACAGTAAACATCATACCATATGCTAAGCAATCACAAACATTACATATTATGTAAGAACAATTCACATTTTCATAATCATGCTTACTCATCTCATCTCTTACCACATTCCAACCATATAATATATATTGCTCACTTTTACTTGCACATATACCCTGCACTCATCACCACAAAGACACATGAATTATTTACTTAAACAAGTTTCTTGATAAACCTTTCGGAATAATACTAGGTACCCGGTGGTTTCGCACACAGCCCACCATTATTCAGTAATAGGGTGGTATCACACATAGCCCACCAACAAGAATAATTACGGTAGTTTCGCACATAGCTCACCAAATAATAATACAAATGATGGTATCGCACATAGCCCATCATGAATAAATAATAAGGTGGTACTGCACACAGCCCACCAACAATGATAATTACGGTGGTATCGCACACAACCCACTAAATAATAAATACTGATATTTATCCTTACTTACATTTCTATTCCGAGGTTTATACAAGAATTACTCATTATCTATCATTTTCAATCAATCTCATCAATAAGTAATTTCATCCATACAATGCATCAATAGGTAGCAACTTATGTATTAAAGATGTATCGTTTACACATAAACCTACATCGGTGCAAAATGTGTTAATTGACGGTTTAGTCTGTAACCTTGCCTTTTCCTCGATCAAGGTTGTTTTCACGCTCTTCTTGATTTATAATAATAAAATTTACTCATTTAATCACTACATAACTCATGATACATCAAAATTTCTACTTAGGAAAAAGTGACCATTTTGCCCTTATACTTTGACAAATTTATGATTTTGCCCCTAGACTCGTAAATAGTTTTTCATCACATTTTCTCATTAAAAAAGCCTAGCTAAACATTTGTTTCTCTTACAAAAATTCACAAAACCAAGCATTTCATGCATTTATTACTCAATTGCAACCTTTACAAATAAGTCTCATTAGGTGTTTTCATAGAAATACCTTTCACAAAAGTTATTCCTTAACCTACTAACATTCATTTTCTTCCATAAAAACACAGAAACATAAAAACACAGAAAAAAAACATAAACTTCTCATGGATAATCCCTAAACTTTCAACCATTTTGCAAATAGTCCCCTCATTAGTTAGATTAAGCTTTAGGGGTTCCAAAAGTACAAAAATTATCAAGAAAGACCTTTAAAATCACTTACTTGCAAGAGAATAACTTGGCTGAAAGTTTGAACTCCAAAAACCTCTATTTTCTCTCAAATTTTGGTGGAAGAAGAAAGAGGAATAGTGAAAGATGATATCTCCTTCATTTATCTTATTTTATTCATTTTTAGTCACTTAATATCACCAAATTTTTAACCAAATTTAATGCCCTTGTCTCCCTTGTCCCTATGGCCGGCCAACACCCCCTCATTGGCCTAATTTCACATTAAGGACCTCCAATTTAATATTTTATAGCATTTAAACACCTCTAGCTTGTAAAATGAAACTTTCGCACTTTATGCGATTTAGTCTGTTTTCGCAATTAAACATACAATCGCTAAAATTAAAACACCAAAATTTTTCATGCATCCTTATAATCATGCTATAACACATAAAATAATATTAAAATATTTTTCTTCAACCTCGGATTAGTGGTCCCGAAATCACTGTTCCGACAAGCCCCAAAATCAGGCCGTTACAATAACTTGGCCGAAACTTATTTATTTCAAAGTTATGGGGAACCAATCGGTAAAGATGAAATTGCAGAATTAGATGATATATATTGGGTACAAACACATCAATATGTTCTTTTTCACCACTATTCGATTGAACCATTACGCAAGTAAGTTTTAGGATTTGATAAATATTCATCTTTTTTATTTGTTTATCTTCTAACCAAGTAATCCACTTTTTAACATAGCGAGTACAAACAAATCTTGAGATCTCGTTCACGCTTCCGAATATTACAACTAAAGCGAAGGCAACAACGAAGGAAGTAGAGCGGAGCGCGAGAAGTCACGACACACTCCACTCTGACTTGAAATATGATGAAAATTTTCAGCAGTCGCAAAATCTGCCATCTTAGACATTTGTTTTCTTATTGTAAGAATATTTTTAACATTCTAAATTTTAACATTATTGTAAGAATATTTTGAATTATACTTCATTTATTAATTTATATCATATATCTTTCGTTGAATTTGAAGTATCATTTAAATTTGCTATATTTGGTTGGATTTTATGTTACAGGAAGGGTTGTATATGAATGAAAATGGAATGTTGCAAATCTGCCAAAGTTAGTGGCGTTTTTGATAAAAAAACGCCGCTAAAGAACAGTACTTTTAGCTGCGTTTGTGATAAAAGGGCACATTCTGATCGTTTCTTTAGCGTTTTTTAAAAAAAACGTAGCTAAAAGTCATGCTCTATAGCGGCGTTTGTGATGAAAGCACCGCTAAAGGTCATGCTCTATAGCGGCCTTTGTGATAAAAGCGCCGCTAAAGGCCATGTTCTTTAGCAGCGTTTGTGATAAAAGCGCCGCTAAAGGCCATGTACTACTGCAGCGTTTTCGACAAAAGCGCCACTAAAGGTCATGTTCTTTAGTGGCTTTTTTTCACATAAATGCCGCAAAATTTAGCGACGGCGTCTATGGTGGCATTTTTTGCGGCACTTGTAAAAACGCCCCAAATAGTTTTGGCGGCACTTATAAGCGCCACTACGGGCCTAAAAAACCGCCGCTAAAAGTCTGTTTTATTGCAGTGATTTCAATTAAAATGATATATTTAATAACATTATTCTAATAGAAAAAACATATATTTAATCATGTCAATTTCGAATATGTATTTTTAAGGAAAAAAATCCTAATTAGTATTTTCAATTTTTTTTTTGTTACATGACTATTAAGTGAATTTTTTTTAATTTCAAAATTCCGTACTAAAAAATTTAATAAAACAATTTTAACGGTGGTATCAACTATACTTAAATTTTTAAATTCAAAGAGTAAAAGATTATATTCCCAAAATTAAAAATAGGGAGATTAAAATCCAAATGAAGTATATAGAAATTTAAAGCATATTTTAACACTAAAATATTTTAGTCTATAATTTATTATAAACAGAAAATCAACCCAACATGGAGCAAGGTGAACAGATACTAATTATAAATTGGAAAACAGTGCATGACAAAAATGCAACGATTTCAAGACGTTAGGCCTGAACTGAGATTAGAGTTGCAGAAAATGTATGTAAAGCCACATAGCTTACACCCGAAAAAAACAAAGTCTAAATGGAAATGTTTGTCTTCCATTTTGATCATGAAATCCAATAAAATAGAGAAGACTAGAATCTTTTTGAGCAGCCAATGGGGATGAATGACTGTCTCCCATCTCTATCAGAACTGTCTCCCATCTCTATCAGTTTGACTTTTTTGTGCTAAAGTCCTTGAAAATACATGTATGTAATGATTTTTGTTAGTAAAGTTAAAAGGTTATTTAATATGCAACTTAATAACATTGTATTCAACATACTTTATTTATAATCTTTTATGTATTAAAAGAAAATATGATATTATTATATTTTTTTGAAAATATGATATTATTATATTTTTTTTGGATCAAGTTTTAAAATATTATTTTATGATCACTAACATTATCAATTTATTATGTTATGGTCACTCAATCGTTAACGCTCGTTAACGGTGTACCACAAATTGATGTGACCATTAATAGTACCTTTCTATTATTTTGTAAACACTAAATATTTAACCTTTTTTCCTCTATTCTTCCTTTATTTTTCTTTGTCTTCTCCTTCCTTCTCATTTTCACCCCCATCAAACCCGGGTTGTCATTGCTAACTCTATTGTCTCCGGCCTTAGATTTCCAATAAAAATCTCTAAATATGTACAAAAGCCCACAATCCCCTCTCAACTTGTTGAATTAAAAGTTGAAAACAACAAAAATAAGAGAGAGTGAGAAAGGGAAGAGATCGAATATATATATAAAGATGAACTCATATTTTCTTGGCTTGTCAAATTCCTAAATAGTTGTAGCTTCAATCGAAGATTTCAACGATAAAAACATTGGTTTTAGTGGGGAGAAGTTTTGTTGCAATCTTAATCCAATATAGTGACTGACAACAACGAAAGGGGCTAAGAACAGTTCAAAATTAGTTTTATTTTCGTAAATGTTTAGTTGGCTTCTTGGAAATCAAAGCCAATGGAAGGAGAGAAAGGGAAAAAAACCAATGATTTGGTGGGTTCTGATCAAAGATTGAAGGTCGGACGGTGGCGGTTGATGGTGGCAAAGTTGGCGGTAAATAAGGCTAATGGGAAAGAAGAAGAGAGAGAAAGAAAAAAGAAAAAGAACACAAGAAAAGAAGAGAAAGATAATAATAATAATAATAATAATAATAATAATAATAATAATAATAATAATAATAATAATAAAACAACGTTAACGATCACATCAGCTTGATATTGAGCCCTTGACGAGAGCTAACAATTGAGTAACCATAATATAATAAATCATCATCATATAATAAACTTTTCAAATTTAATAATCAAAATATAAACTTAAACAAATAGAAGTTATCAATTTTATAATTCACCTTGAAAATTAATTATTTCGTTTCAACATTCATACATTCTATAAATTAAATTTTAATTATATGAAAAGATGTTTAAAACACAATTCATAGAATTTCATTCTTGAGCAAACCTAACTAAGGATCCTTTTATATGGGTATTTACCTCTAATGCGATGCGATGTATTCAACTTTTTTTTTATCTCTTGTTATAGTATTATTACAGTATCTAATCTGATCGCCACTGTTCTTTTTACACAAATTACAAATAAATACACTATTTATCCAAAACAACCCTACAATAAAAGAAAGAAAAGAACTATGGCAAAATCTTTATCCCAAAATATAATCCTGTGAGAAAAGATAAGATAGAAAGAAGGTGTGAGATTCTTACAGAACAGAAAAGAAGGAATGTAATTTGAAAATTAAACCACCTTAGTTTGGAAGTACATTAACCTCGAGCACTCAAAACCCACACTCCATGTAAAACAAACCTTCTTTTTCTTTCTTTTTCCCCCCTACTCTCTTATCCTTGTCCCCCCTTAATGTTGCAATATTCGAGGTTGATAGATATCCAAAAACTAACATATCTTTGTCTTCTTATGTCTTTCTTTCCTTTTGGCTTTTCTTACTTTAGCTGTAAATGGAGGATAGAAGCTTCATGAACCCTATGTATTGAGCCAAATTCAGTCAATTTTTACAGCTAAATATCAGATATAATATCACATAGCTGGTCGTTTTCAATGATTATACAAGCACCATTGTCTTTTATAATAGAAAAAATTTACATAATAGATTAATTCACGAATTTAAATTTAAACAACATGTTGATTGAGTCTTTATTCGATTAATATAGATATTATTGTCAATACAAGAGGACGTAAATTCGAGTTACTGAAGCACATTTTTCTCCTATTTATGGGTTAGAAATGGACTAAAGGTAGTTTTAAGCATTGTGTAAAAAAAAAACAGATATGATTAGAACCTATAATAAAATTATTCAAAAAAAACATTAAAAACATCATTTGTCATTTAGATTTTAGGGGAGAAAAATTCGAAGTTGTTGGATATTAATAATTTGATTAAGGAATTAAAATGGGTATTTTATAATAAAATATTTTGTTAATAAAATAAACATTTATGTTAGGTTGGTAGGAGTATTATTTTTTATACATGTTTTAATATATGGGTAATTAGTAATAAACTAAATCAATTGGTAATATTTAGCCACTCTCGTGACTTGTTTTTAGCAAAAAAGAAAGAAAAAATTTCGAAGATGTCTTAGTTTTTTTACAAGAGTTTATACTTTGTACTAACTATTTTTTATTGGGTATGTTCTTGCTTTGGTCACCCAACTTTAAAAATTTTCAATTTAGGTACTAATGTTTGTATTCGTTCCTGTTCTGGTCACCCATCATTAAATTGATAACGGAAATAATGACGTGACATTTTTTCTAATTAGCATAATAACACATTTAGTCCTCAGGACTTACATATTTTATCAATTTGATACTAATTTTAAATAATTCAATAAATTTAAACTTTCATATTTACAAATTCTATCAATTTGATCATCAAATAATCTAACCAACTTTAAATTTTAAAAGAGAGATTTACAAATTCCTACTTGTTTTCGGATTGAGCAGGCGGATTTTGAAACCAAATAGCTACAAAAGATCAAAGAATCAAACACTCAAACTTCCATCCACGTACAACCCAATGACTCGCATTTGGTGCTCTTCTTCATCCTCTTCCTAGCCCGTCCCTTTCATTGTTTGAAAAAACCCTATACAGAGTTTGAGCTACCGAACCAATCATCCACCAAGTATCCCCTCCTTGTTTCATCCATTCTTTCAAACACTGTTTTTTTTAAAGGTTTTTAAGTTAATTAAACAATTTCCTTTCTACCCAACAATGCCTTCTCATACCCCTTCCCAATTCATTTCCGTGTGCCCACCACGCACTGCTCCACCATTTCCCAATTCCCAGTTCCATTGCTAGCGTTCACCTTTCTGTTTTTAATTTTTTTTATAGCGACAAAGAAAATATGTGTATATAAATATGAGAGACCTCTTTCTGGAATCGGAGCAAACTTAGACAGGGCAAACAAGGGTCTTAGCGTCTCTAAAATGAAAAAATTTTATTTGGTTAAATTATACTTTGGTCCCAAAAATAAAAAGAAAATTATATTAAATCCCTTCAAAAAATTATGAAATCATAAATCCTCTCAAAAATATATAATTCAATGGATTCACCCTGCTTAGAATATACTATCTAGTTTATAATTTATGATTTTGTTATTTTAATGCAAAATTGTCAACAAGCAGAAGCCACCACGGTTGTATGTAAGCCTTGTTTATAAGACAATGTCCGCGGCGGTGGCCATGATGATGTTGGTAATAATATAATAATTATATTAAATATTCGAATTGTGTTTGAGTATCAAATTGATAAAAAAGTTTAAAAATAAATGGTTAAATATATTAAATTATTTAGAATTAGGATCAAATTAATAGAATATGTAAGTATTAAGCACTAAATGTATTATTATACTGGTTAGAAAAAAGGCCACTTTATTATTTACATTATGAATTTGACAGCGCATGACCAAAATAGGAACGAATGCAAACGTTAGCATCTAAATTGAAATTATAGCACCCCAAACCCGGCCTAGAAGTCTAGACCGAATCCGGGTTGCTACATTGATTACCAAAGTGATCGTGAGAAAATTTCTACAAAAACAAGCCGTTCAAAATTTCCATTTTCAAAACCAATCAAAACGCTCAATCGTTAAAATTCCGTCCACAAGTTTAACAGGATTAAAAGTATGAATCAAAAGTTTAAAAAAGTAACTGTACCATAGTTTATAAACTATACAGTTCAAAATGAAACAAATACCAAGATAGTATCATTAAACAAAAAGTGCATAATTGTTGTTCACAAGCCTGTCCCAGACCTCCGCGTACCAAGTCCAGCATCCAGAACTTCGAAATGTACCTGAAAGGGAAACAGAAGAGGGGATGAGCTACTCGAGCTTAGTGTGAGATCAAAACCAATTAGCTATGGAATCAGACACAGACAACCAGTAGTAGTTCAGAAAAGGAACATACTTACAAAGTTATGCTGAGAATAGTTGAAATACGTTCAAGCGGACGTACTGCATGACAACAATATTTAGAGCATATCGAAATCACACTCAGTTACACCATAGCAAATACTACTCAGTCCAGTAACAAAACTCTCAATAGTAACTAGTTTCAATTCAGTCAGTCAGATACAATCAGAGTTTAACAATTTCACAGTGTCATAAATGCTTTTCAGTCAAACCGTAAAACAAACAATCGCACTCACAAAATAGTCAATAAGATACATATGAATGTAGTTGAGTTAAAAAAACTCACCCATCTAGCCAACACACCTCTCCGCCCCCCATCACTCCTTAATAGAGCTATTAAGCTCATCCAACCAATCACTCCATATAGGACCTCAAAAAGCCCATCCAACCCTACACTCCATATGATGTCATCCCAGGTTGCCCAGCAACGATGGCCATCAGCATTGTCCATGACCCTTTCCACAACCCTCTGGGTATTGGGGCTAATAGTATGCAAACAAACTGCCAGCCACGTATATCACGCAGCAAAGCTAGCGTATAAGTCGTATTGTGCAATGCGGTAAACCATGGTACAGATATGCAGTATGAACTGCCAGATCAGAGAGTGGTACGTAGCATAGCTAATGTACATGCAGTACAGTGCAATGCGGTAATCCACTATACCGATAGGTTGCAGTGAAACTACTAGTTCAGTCAATGGTACGTAGCGTAGCTAACGTACATGCGGTATAGTGCAATGCGGTAATCCGTTATACTGATAGGTTGCAGTGAAACTGCCAATTCAGTCAGTGGTACGTAGCGTAGCTAACGTATATACAATACAGTGCAATACGGTAATCCGCTATACTGTTATCAGTAAAGTCCACGACCCTTAAGGTATTGGGACCGCCCTAAACCCTCTGGGTATTAGGGGCTATCAGTAACCAGCAGATCAGCTGCCAGTTCAGTCAATCTTCCTTCTCTTCAAAATCTTACCCAAAAATAGTATATGCATATGTATGTATGCAGTCAGATGCACACGATCGAAATACGATTTGAATGATTAATCGAAGCGACACTCACATCCAATCGATCGATTCTGAGAATCAGACATGTGCGCACTCATAACTCGAGTTCAGTACCAAGCTTATCGCACAACCAATCACAAATAACACACACATGAAGCCCAGATCAGAGTCATAATTACCCTCAGTAAAACTCAGTCGAGGGTTGAAACACACAGAGTTGCGATTACACTTAAATTTGACCTAAAATCATTATTTAGTGAAATAGGGCCACTCGCCCGTGTGCTCCGACCGTGTGGAGCAATCCAGGCCGTGTGGGGGTCCAAACACCCGTGTGAAGGGTAGCACATGGCCGTGTGACAGAGACATACTCCCATGTGAAGCAGGGACACGGCCGTGTGAACAGGCTGTGTAACTCACTGTCCAATTTCGCTAAAATAAGATGCAGGGCAGACACGGCCGTGTGAGGGTCTCACACGCCCGTGTGCCATTAGACACAGCCGTGTGTTCCAAAACACACGCCCGTGTGGGATCCCTAATCCCCAAATCAGTCACACGGTCATGTGGCCAGCCGTGTGACTCCAAAACTCTGAATCCCTAATTTTCCCAAACTCACACTCCCGTGTGCCCATGGGACACGGCCGTGTGAATTCCGACAAAATCCCCAAATCAGCCAGACGGTCGTGTGGCACCCAATTTAGCCTGGAAACCCTAGTTCCCAAATCCACACGGTCGTGTGCCACGACACACGCCCGTGTGGTCGTCGGGGTGATCACGAAACCACCCTACAACAGCCCCAAAACCGTCGTTTCAGCCACCAGAACTGTCCCTAACCTTTGCCCTATCAACATATATCAGAAAGTGACAATTTCCCATCACTTCTATAGACTAAAACCCCAAACTAATGGGTTAGCATACAGTCAAAAGAAAACCGAATAGAAAATTTGTAGAAATAATAAACACATAAAGTAACTAGTTACAGTTCGAATCCCACACCTGTTTGCGATCAGAGAATACGACAGAGGCGCGAGATTTCCAAACCCACAAATAAACCATTTTAGAGAATTGTTTTGAAAAACCATAAAATAAAGAAGGGAGAAAGTGAAAGGAAATGTCACTTCCAAAATAAAATAAAATAAAATCTAAAACAAATAAGTTAGCAAAATAAAACTATTAAACCTCAAAACGCGCTTGCCTCAAACCTGCGACCTTGAGGTTCACCGACACTCACACTACCACCAGACCAGCAGGCCCATTCTGTCATTAAATTGCACGACTAAACACATATGTGCAGCCTCCTCACTGTCCTTATGCTCAAATCCCATAACTTCTAAGCCAAAATTCGGGGCGTTATAGAAATTTTTTAAATTTAAGTGACCAAAACAAGAACATAAACATAATTGAATGACCATTTCTATAATTTAACTTAAATTTTAGTATAATCTAAAGATTGTTACTGCTGTCAATATTAGTAAATAATGTCTGCGGTGAACCATGACAATCAGAACAATTTCAACCTTTTGATTTTTCTAGGGCCCGGATATATAAATACTACCAAATAAAAAATCAACAATAATATTTAAAGGGGTAAAAAATATTAAAACTTGCTTTCTTTTCTTCTTTTTTTTTTTTTGAATTAATTTAAAATTAAAAGTAGCAATTCCATAAATAAATAACAGTAACAACATTTTTAGCATATATACTCACCTTAAAAATGGATTCGAGAAAGTATAAAATAATTTGTAAATATATAATCTAAACTAGTTTTAAAATTAAATATTTGAAATTTGGAAACATAAAATATTTTAAAACTAAAAAAAATAAACACAATTAATCACGTGTCGAACAACAAAATTTGATATTTTTTGAGCATCGACAAATCAATTTAAAAAAATATGAGTGTAATAGTTTTTAAACATAGATATACTTTTATATAATTAATTATCTTTTTTAAGAAATTTTTTATTAATAGGTTTGTTAGTTATTGTTAATTTTATTTATTTGTTGAATTTTTACTTTTAGTTTTAAATTAGTTCAAATATTTACTTACAAATAAAAAAATTTAGAAAGTAAGATGTGATAATCTTTATATCCTTTCCTAATGTATGAGACTAAATCATATGAGTACGAAAAGTGTTAGAGAAAACTGTGAATATTAAAAATATAAATAATTAAATTGATTTAAAGGAAAAAGGAGGAAGGATTAGGAGTGTAAATATATCAAGAGAGTGTCATTAAATAAAGATGGAATTGTAAAGATTGATGAAGGCCAAAATAATCTTTTCTTAAATAGATAATTATGATAAAAATATCATAATTATTGGTGAAATTAGATCTCTTGAATTATGTTGAAAATTGAAAATGAATAATAGTCATTAGATGAAAATGATGATGTTTATATTCTTAAATAGATAGATTAAAACAAAGTGGAAGATGGAATGAGTAAATCGATGAATATAATGCATAGAAAGATAAATGACCAATTGAATCATTTGAGATATAAATCCTAACAAATTCAATTAACAGCTCTAATCAACCCTCCAATAAATAATCCTTGGCAAATTGAAGGGTGAAGAATGAATCCCATGACTCCTTGAAGAAAATTGACAAGAAAACTACTTTTAAAAATCATAAGAAAGAAATCTTACACAAAGAAACAAACTACTAGAGTTGGAAACTTTATTAACGAAAACAATTGTCTGCTTAATGAACAATTAAAAAGCCTTTATATAGGCTAGTTAATTACATCCAAATAAAACTCTAAACTATATTGAAACTCTAATTAATCTAAACAATCAGTTTTAAACTAAACTTTCTTGTTTGACTAAGAAACAAAAACTCCTATACAACTTAAAATACTTAAACAATATCCAAAATTCGGAATAAATAAAAAATAAAATATAATAAATACAATATTGAGCTAATATATAATAAAAATTAAGCCTAAAAACCAAACCCAATATGATTTAAACTCGAATTAAAAGCCCGAAACTTGTAATTCCCGTCATAATCTCGTCCAGAAATTCTGTTCACGCAGTCTTCACTAAAACAGTCATAACTTGAGCTCCCGAACTTAAAATAGAGTGATCTAAAGTGTGTTTTAAAGCTAAGTGATATATCTTCAAATTCTATGCAGACGTCTAAGCCCATAAATGTTTGGATTTCATCCAAAAATTCGTCGCAAGTTGGCTAATCTTTTCATTTTGAAAATTGGCAGCTTGGTTGAATTGACTTTAATAAATTTCACCCATTCCATGCATGTATCATTCCTCATTTCCTCGAAAATATTCATCCTCAGATATTGCCTTCGATCAAATCTTGGTTTGATTTGCTTGGCCTTTGACCTTGTTGTTGGGCCTTGAGGGCTCATCACATCCATGGTTCTGAAATTGGGCCTTACGACTCGCATCAATAACTATAATACATTACTATTCAAGTTGAAGTTCCCTTTGCTCCATAATTCTGCATGCAACATATATTTTTGACACACAATACAAAATTCAACTCATACCACCTAACCTTAACAACAATGATAAAAGGTAATATGCGTCAATCAACAATCTCAAACTTAGCCCTCTCCCATGTAACACTAATACCCCCTTATTTGCCTAGAGAATGAGAGAAAATGAAATCAAAAATCATATTTACGTAATACCTTGTTACTTTCAATGCATTTCCATCCCCTCCTATATTCCAAGATAGGATACACATGATTAATATCTTCAATTTTCGATTTCATTGGTGGGAAGAAGAAATGATTCTAGCCATGGGATCCCACTAACATTTTCCATGAAAGCTTATTAACCACTGATTTATTGGTAAATTAATTAAGTTAAGAAATAACATGAGAATAATGGAAAGAAAGAGAGAATGTTTCATTTTTATCATCCTCCACTATTTATGAAGAAAGAAGAATAGATATAAGTCTTTAAGCTTTTTCTTTTATGTCATATGCTAATCAACAAAGAAGTAAGAAATTTTTCATTGAATTTTTGTTAAATTATAAGTTTAGGATGATGAATAATGAAAACTTATTCGATAGATCATAAAATTATTAAGGTTTTGGTAGCTAACCATTGTTGATTTCATGAAATTTTAAAGAGAGGATAGTGTTGGATATAGTGCATTAAGTGTAGTATATTTATTTTGTATACTTGTATTTTTCGAGCAAATTGGTTTGATAAAAATATTCATTAATTACATTAATATTCTTTGTACATTATCTTCAATGTTTTTAAATGCAAAGCAAAATAAAAGCAAATATTGGCTTACTAGTTATCTAACGTTTAACTAATACTAAGCAGTATTACATGGTCGGATCGTAATACAGAAAGACAACTTGTATTAATAAATAAACCTAAGCATGTCTTTAGTCTAATCAGAAATGAGGAAACCAATTGAAAGACTAATATGTTGTCTATCAAGTCCAATTGAGGAGATGTTTTGTCTTAAGCATCAGAGCGGATGACTCCCAGAAGATAAAGACATAGATGTGACTGGCTGGACTGACTGTACATCGGATAAAACCCAAGTAGAATAGATCCTACATCTATTTATAGATTTATTTACTTGTGATGTTCACAATGTGGCTTACCTTAATATTGAGTGGATGATGAACTATGTATGTGTAACTTGTACACTTTGATGTAAGTAAAGGCCTAAGTTCAAATAGATAAGGAACCGAAAGTTGGTGGGCTAGGTATACAACTTCTGTAGTATGTAGAACCATTCACAATAGTAGAATTCATAGCCCAACTAATGGTTAAATGATATCACTACATCAAATTAAGCTTTTAGCGGTGTTTTTAGTGGCATTTGGATCAAAAAAGTCGCAAAGGTTGAACTTTTAACGGCGTTTGTATTGAAAAATGCCACAAATATATACCATTAGTGGAATTAACCAAAAAACTCATCAATAATTCGTTCTATAGTGGTGTTTGTGGACATAGCGCTACAAGTAGTACATATTTAGTGGCGTTTTATGCTATTCACCACAAAAGTACACCGAATAGGAGCTTCGTTAGCGGCGTTTTCCCCATAAATGCAGCAAAAGGTTAAAAACGATAGCGGCATTTTTCTCATAAACACTGCTGTGTTTTGCCCATAAATTCCGCAAATATTTTTAATTTTTTATTAAAATGGCGTTTTTTTGATAGCTGACCCCCCAACCCTGATTCCCCCAAATCATTTTCCCCAAATCCCTAACTTAGTTTTATTCTCCCATCCATCTGCTGCTAGTCGTTTGTCCAGTCATCTGTCTGCTGCAACGCCATCGATAGTGCATTTGCCATCGATCTCCATTTCCTTTGTCCATCGCTGCTTGATAGTCATTTGTTCGTCTGACTCTTATTTCGAATTTTGACAAGATCGTAAATTATTTGGATTTATTTGGACTTTCCTGATTATGTTTATAATTTGCCTAGTGGATGTAACAGTCCGATTTATACCCTAGTCGGAACAGTGGTTTCGGGACCATAAATCCGAGTCCGTATAATATTTTAATATTATATTTTGTGTTGTTGATATATGATTTAGTATGTGGTAAATTTCTGCAAGTTAATTTGTCCGTCTGTGTGTTTATTTTGACAAAAGGATTGAATTGCTTTAAATGTGAAAGTTGCTTGCTATTTGTTAAAGTACCAATGTGTTATGGCTTTGTATAAATGAAGGCCTTATGAAGCAAATAGACCATTATTTAGTAATGGATGAATGAAAGTCAAATATGCCCTTATTACATGTTTGTTTTATTTATTAATTGGAAGGATATTTTGGTAAAAAATTTATTATTATATGTTATAATAAAATAAACATGAAATGTGGCCATTAACCTTTGTTCATCCACCGAATTTTGGAAAGAAAATAAAGAATAAAAGCTTTCAAATTTTCGGCACATACAAGCTTGAATCCAAGGTTAGTTTTTGATTCGTTTTTGATAATTTCTACGTTTCTGTAATCGTTGCTTCGAGAGCTATCAAACCCATGTCTTAATTTGGTGTGAGATGCCATTGTTGATATATTGAGTTTTGAGATGAGTTTAGTTGTTAAATGAAATATTTGAGTTAGATGAACATGTTTTGTTCTTGAAGTTTTGATGAATTTAGCTAATTAGGGCTAAATTGAGAAAATAGAAAATTGAGGGACTAATTTGTGAATTTGATGAAAAATGTGGGCTTGTATGTGATGTATATATATTCAGCTAAGCATGTGTATGAGTGGATTTATTGAATTTGATGTTTTGAGAAAAATGGACAAAATTGATAAAATGTGCGAATGTAAGGGCTAAATTGCAAATGGCCCTAAATATGTTTCTTTGGATTGAATTGAATGAATTAGTGAATAAAAGGGTTAATTCTGAATATGTTTAGATCAAGAACCGAGGAAAACGGACTTAGATCGCAGGAAAGCGAAAGTAATCGAATTGTCGTTTTCATTCCGACATATCGAATCCGAGGTAAGTCACTATGCAAATAAATGTATATGTATGCAATTGTAATTGTTCATATGATTAATGATGATAATGAATGCTTATGAGAGGTTATGCATTTGAATTCTGAGATAAGTTCGATATAGTGACTAAGTCCGAGAAGCCCCGTACGAACCTAGGAATAGATAGGATTGGCTAAGTCACGTCATAGATATCTGTTCTGTTTTTATCATGTAAGACCACGTCTAGGACGTTGGTGTTGATTTGAGACTCGTGTAAGACCCTATCTCGGACAGTGGCACCGATATCTGATTATGTGTAAGACCACGTCTGGGATTTTGGCATCAATATGAGCTTTACGTATAAGACCACGTCTGGGACGTTGGCATCGTTATGATTCTTACGTGTAAGACCATGTCTGGGACATCAGCATCGTACTGAGTCGTGTAAGACCCTGTTCGGGACAGTGGCATCGATATCTGAGTACATGTAAGACCTCGTCTAGGACGATGGCATTGTATGATTATTCCGAGCTTCTGAGTATCCTACTGGATTCCTTATGGTTCAACGGGCAAGTCTAATATACGAATGGCAAATCCGAGCTTTAATAGATTAAGTAAATGAATGTCCGATTCAGGTACGTTGATTATACACTAATTGTGTATACAAGGTAAGTATCTATGTGATCTTACTACGATGTTATGTATATGGAATTGTTGGTACAATATGTAAAGTTTGATTAGATGAATTATGTGCATACATGGTATGTGAATTGGAATATGTTAAGTGATGGTTAAGCAAACAAGCTTAAGAAAGAATGAGATGATTTATATCATGAGAACCAAATTGGCCATTTTATTGATTTGGTTATATGCAATTCATGCTAAGTTTGTTTGTATATTGACTTACTAAGCTTTTGGAAAGCTTACTCCGTGTGTATTTTTTCGGTTTTATAGGTCGTCAAAGCTACTGAAGGGTCGGGACCGTCACGGATCATCATCACACTACTAAACTTATTTTGGTACACTTTGAAAATGTATATAGCTAAATATGGTATGTATAGGCTAGTGTTTAGTATGAGTTGTTAAGTGAACTAAGCCATGTGATTTGGCTAGTTATGTTTTGGTAATATGCGTAAATGAATATGATGGGTGAAGTTGTTTTGGTATGTTTAGTTGATATATGAAATGGTTATGATATGGTAGGTATATAGATGAATGGTGCTTAGGCTTAATTGAAGTTTAGTCATGCAAATTGGTATGTTTGGTATTGGTTTTGAATGTATAGATTGAATGGATATTTAGTATGTTTTTGGTTGCCATTTATGCCTGATATGTGATGGAAAACATTAATTGTAAGTATGACCCAAGTGGGTGGCAATTTGGCCTTGTAAATGGCCTATAATGTCACACGGTCGAGGTGCACGGGCGTGCCTAAAGACCATGGGTGAATAGCAGGATGTAGCTTAGTAGCACACGGCCTCGACACGGGGGTGTCAGCTAGCCGTGGTGTACAAGTCAGTAGCTAGCTAAGAGTACACGGCCATGGCACATGGGCGTGCTTGGTGGCCGTGGTAGGGAAGTCAGTATATGGCCTAGTAGCACACGACCATGGCACACGGGTGTGCCTAGTGACCGTGTGAGGAAGACAGTAGATGACCACGGGGAGGACACACGGGGGTGTTTAGAAGCCGTGGAGGGCACACGGTTTCATCCCACGGGCGTGTATTCCCTGTAGTTTTGAAAAGTTTTAAATTTTCCATGGAACTTGTATGTGTTTCGGTTGAGTCCCAACTTGATTTATAAGCATGATTAAGGTCTCGTTGACCGTATTAAGGGACATTATGTTCGAGAATGATAAATGTATGTATGGATCTCTGTAAATGCCTTTCGATATGTCTGGTAACGCTCCTAACCCTAATCCGACAACAGACTCGGGATAGGGGTGTTACAGTGGAAGTCATAAATTATTTGGATTTATGTAGTTTCATAGCATATAGGAGTTTCGCTTCCTCCTTAAAGCTAGGTTCATGTATACTTGGAAATTGTGTTCGTATTCTAGTAATTTCTGATTCAGCAAGCCTTTTTCTTTTTCAGGTTTATTATGTCTATGGAGTTATGCTGTTGGTGTTCCTGATTCTCGTCATTGTAATTGTCTTTGTGACAATTGTGGGGACATATTTCTTATTAAACACTGAGAACTATCACTGGCAATGGACATCATTTTTCTCTGCTGCCTCGACAACAGTGTATGTGTATTTGTACTCTGTATACTACTACTATGTGAAAACCAAGAAGTCAGGCTTCTTCTAGACCAGTTTCTACTTCGAATACACTTTGATGTTTTGTCTTGGCTTGGGAATCCATTGCGGTGAGTTTTGAAATATATTATCCATCATATTTTTAGAAAAAAAAAAGGTTATCTAGCATTTTTTATGTTTTCTTTTCAAATCAAATTTTCTCTCATGAAATTTTCAATGGAATATGGAGTATACCCTTAATCTATACAGCTATTTAGCATTGTTTGTTTGAGACAGATAGGAGTAGAGTTTTATGGCATCATTTGCTTCAGCTTCATGTGGGTTTTTGACGATTTCCTTTTCATTGTCTAGGAATTGTTGGTTATCTTAGTTCTAATTTGTTTGTAAGGAGGATCTACAGAAACATTAAATGTAACTAGAACTTTGCTAATGGATATTAGAACCAACAGCGCTTCCACAAGCATTTTCAGTTGTCGAGGCAATAAACATGGAGAGGTAGCTTCTTCTCAGGTATGAGGAACCAAGCAAAGCCTCAAGATGAAACTGGAAGCCCTGAGATTTTTGTTTTGCCTTTGATTTTATTTGCCTGTAATTGGAAGCCCTGATTTAGAATAGAAAGGTAGCTAAAATATTAAACAATTGTCATTTGTTATACTTCTGTTATACTTTTTTCCTTGATCCCTTTGCATATAGATGTGTCCAATGTAAGAATTTATGGTTAAATTTCCTTTGGATTTGTTTTGTTTTTTCTTTCGGGGATAAAAAACTTAAATCAAGGAAATCGTTAAATGGGTGTGTTTGTTGTTTTTATTATTATTATAATTATATACATTCTTGAATATATCTTGTTATTTCAGTTATTAATTTAGATCATATACATATTTCTTTCGTGATAGTATCATTTAGATTTGAAGTTTGCTATTGGATTTGAAGTTACAAGAAAATATGTTGAAAATTCGGGTTTTGTATGAAATAAAATGGGTTAGTAAAATCTGTTGATGTTAGTGGCGCTTTCCCACAAATGTCGCTATAGAACATGATCTTTTGCGGCACTTCTATCTACAAACGCCACAACATGCTCAACTCTCTTGAGGCGTTTTTTCACATAAATGCCACAAATTTTAGCAGCGCTATCTAAAGCAGCGTTTTTTGCGCCGCTAAAAACCTGTTTTGCTGTAGTGTATCCTCTCATTGGCATTACATAATAGATCAAAAATAAATGAGGCCATAGGTTATTAGTTTTTGCGATAAATGACTTGATTACTATTTGATAGTAACTCACTTTTCATGAAGGAAGATGTAATGGTTATCATGAGATAAAATATGATTATATTGGAAGAATAATTTTTTTTCAAAGAGATTAAAAATATCCCATGAGGGTAATACACTTATGACAAGGTCATTAGACGAGCACTTATCAAGTAGCTTTTATAATGACATGTAATTAGGGAGAGCTCAGTTACTATACTATAGTGGAATGACTTCGTGACTAAATAAGTTTATAATTGATAAGCGAAAAGTTGGAACTTAGTTATAAATTATTTGAGCCATAATTATATATGTCTAATTGGTTTCTTCGTTAGTTCGTTGAAACCAGGAATGAATTGCATGTAAAATCAAATGAACAAAATGAGTGGAAATGATGAAGATAGAGAAATAGGTTGCATTTACAAATGAATGTGTTTTTTCACTAAGTAAGTGACTGAAAATTAATTTAAAGTTTTTAATTTATTATTTAATTAATTATAATTAAATAATTGAAATTCGAAAATGAAATTAAATTAATTAGTCATTATGAATATGTTGAATATGGAAATTAAATATATTTCCTCATAAATTCTTTTATAGTAAAGTTGTCATGTCTTTAACATAATTAGAATTGTATTGAGAAAATTATTTAATTAAAAATTTAATTTAGTTAATTTAATTATTTAATTAATATTTATTTTAGAAAATAGAAATCAAATATTGGGTTGGATTAAATTATAATGTGTTGGGTTGAAAACCCAAAAAGCACATATATTTAAACTCAGTACATGGGAGGCCCAATCCCCTCATATGATAAGTGAAGGGCGACAACCCTAGTAATCTTTACTAGGGTGTCTTGCCCATCATTCTCCTAATTAGACTAGAGAAGTGTTTTGTATTAAATAAATATTATTGTGTTCTTCTTGATCATCCAAGATTCTCCTATCTCTTCTTATGAATAGATGGCACTGGTAGAGTTATTTACACACACAGGTTTTATATATTATTATTATGCCAGAAAGTAGTAGGAATTTGTTTTCTTAGAATAAATTTTATTTTCTGGGAACTACAATTTTTACAGGTTTCTATTAAGAGAATTACTTTCCTATTGAAAGTAATAAAATTATTTCTTCTTCTGTGTTTGGTTTGTGTTGCTCGAGCTCACACTCGGTGCAATTCGGGGTACGAGAATAACGGAGAAGGTCATTTCATTGAAAGTTAAGAACTACTCAAATCCACCTCGCACAAAGCACAGGTACTTTTCGGGAAAAAAGTTTATAGTTATAAATATTACTAACCGGCTCGATTTTAAAAAAATTAAACTTCCGCTATAACTGAAAATCATTTTCTTAACTAGATTTTTCCAACATATAGTTGAACTTTGAATGAAGACTTTGTTTTTAGTTAGCTTGAAGTCCTTAAAATGTAATTACAAAATTAGATTTAGATTCAATCGAGTAAATTGTAAAATACAAGAATTTCGAATATTAGGATTGTAAGGGACCTAATAGAAAAGAATGAGTAATAGGTTTAATTTGAATGTTTATAAGTTAAATATGAGAATCTAATATTGTTTCTACACTCAATTAATTGAATAAGGCTAAATACGAGACTGAGACGTTGAGGGACAATAGAAAGACGAGAACAGACAATGAGCAACAAATCTGGTTTATGCTAGCATAAATTATTTTCAATTTATAAAATCATTAAGTATTATAGCTTTTGGATACAATGGTGTTAATGTCGATGCTGATTATACCATATGCTTGTTAAATATGTATTTAAATGGTAAGTGTCAAGTAGGTAATTGAATATGTATGAATATTCTTATGATACTATGTGGAATGGTATATGAATAATAAGGTGAAAATTGTAGCCGAATTGTATTAGTATAATTAAAAAGCATGAATGTACCATATATACATTACTCGATATTTCTCTAAAGCACTAGTGTCCGTGAGAACGTATTGATAGTTCCCTAGAGCACTGGGTGTTCGTAGGAACATGTCACTAGCTCCTAAGCACTAGGTGTTTGTGAGTGTATATTAATAAGTTCTCCAAAGCACTGGGTGTGCGTGAGAATGTATTGCTAGCTCCAAAACACTGGTGTTCGTGAGCATATATCGATGTATTCGATAGTCCTAAAGAGCATTGGGTATCCATGAGAACGTATCGTTAGCTCCAAAGCACTGGATGTCCGTGAGTGCATATCGATGTATTAGTTAATTCTCCAGAATACTAAGTGTCCATGAGAACATAACACTAGCTCCAGAGCCCTTTGGGTCCATGAGCATATATTGATATAATGATCCACATACCTGTCCGTTTGTTCGGAATTAGTTAATAAAGGCCACAAGTATAGAATTGACAATTGGTTGATCGATCTACGGTAAGCTGATAACCTTACTATGAAAGTGAATAATTATAAAGGGATGTATTGGTGATTAGTCTTTAATATAATGACTAAATTGAATAATATAGTAATGGAACATAGTACGACATAGAAATTATTACAAGGAAATGAAGAGATTGATTATGGTTTACTCTATGGCTCAAATGAAATGAAGTTGAAATATGAGCAATGTTATGAAATGTATTAAGTTAGTTGATATATGATTAGTTGAGATGCAAAGTCTTGAGGGTGCATCGATATGCTTATGTACAAAACAAGAATCAAGTTATGATACTTATATGAAAGCTTAAGGAAATGATGTCATGAGATATTGGTTCCATTATGAACTCGATAATATGATATACTTGTATGGATTAGAAGCATGTTTAATTATTATTATGTTTTGCTTTGATATTCAAATTATGTTTCCACCATTGAGTTCTCCTGTAACACCCCTTACCCGTGTTCGACGCCAGAACTGGGCCCGAGGCATTACCGGATTAAAACCACTTGATCGCTACTTAGGCTCAACGTGACTACTCTCTTTAAGTCATCAGAACAACCTCATTCTAGACCTACGAGGCCTCATCATACACACGATCTCGAGACCATATCGAAAACTTCTACGATTTTAAAAATTTTCCATCTAGACAGGGATCACACGCCCATGTCCACAACCCGTGCTCCAAAACTCAAGCATTCTGCCAAAGTCCCACGGCTAGGGCACACGCCCGTATGGCTAGCCTGTGGCCTATACTACTTGAATCTGCCTAAGTGACACAGCCAAGTCACACGCCCGTGGGCTGGCCGTGTGTCACACATAGCCTAGACACACACCTGTGTATCTATCCACATGGACAAGAACAAAGCTATTTTCTAAGCTCTTCTCACCCCTCAAGCTCATACAACATGTACTCATTCAACTCATCCATAATCAACTCATATTGAAACATAATCTTACATGGATAACCACATCTTTTCATATAATAAAGTGGCCAACAACCATGGCATTATACAAAATAGTTTATCCATCTAAAGGCCAACACATCTTAGCCAATACAACAAAACTTGCTAACTTGTCTAGCCTCTATACATGCCATATACAAAACATTTAGTCTAATGTACCGGAGTGTGCTAATAGTGTGGGCGATCTTCCGATTGATCCACGTATCACGATTCAACTCTTTTGCTCTATAAGACAAGGGAAAAGAAAGAGAGTAAGCTTTATGCTTAGTAAGTTTACACATAAACAATTTAAGCATCCTAGTATAAGCTAAACAACAATTAGCATTATACTAACATATAATTCACATCTACAACCATGCTTACTCTTTCTATCCCTTACCACATTTTCAACACATCATGAGTCACATACCCATAATCATTGGCATGAACCTCTGCACTCAATATCACATTTAATCAATATACAACACATCATTATTTCTCAATAATACATCCACACAGCTAAATTACTCGGCGGTTTCGCACTTAGCCCACCACAATTAGATAATAAGGTAGTATCGCACATAGCCTACCGTAAAGGATAATTATAGTGGTTCCTCACATAGCCCACTAAATCATATACTTAACAATAGTATCGCATTCAACCCATCATTGTTAAGTATTAAGGTGGTATCGCACTTAGCCCACCATCAAGCATTATCACTACACATTCACATATCTACTTTGTAATTCATTCACCCATTCACTACCACTATCTCATTCATTCCACTTGAACCATATAGGTTCTCAATCATACTACACACTAGCTAGCATTAACAATGTATACGCATAAATGCATCGTTTATACGTAAACTTACCTCGGTACTCAAAAGTATGGAGATGTGCAATTCAGTCCACTACTTTGCTCTTGCCTCGGTTTCAATCCGAGCTTCGTCTTTCTTGATCTATAATGATAAATCAAATCATTCAATACACACATTGACTAAATTGACCCTTATCTCATACTTTAGTAAAGTTACCATTCTGCCCCTAATCTTTCTCATATTTACACTTTTGCCTCAAGGCTCGTAAAGTGATTTTCATTCAACTTTCTAACATTACATGCTTAGCCGATTCATTAACTCAACTAAAGAAATCATCAATTCTTACTAAATCACATATGTATGAACAAACTCAATAATTTTACAAACTAGTCCTTACATGCATTTTTCGTGGAATTCACTTAGCAAAAGATGTTTCTACTAAGCTTTCATAATCTTCCATAAAACATCAAAATACATGCATATCATACATGGTTACATTTTTGAACATCAATCCTAGCTCAACATATAGCTAAAAATAGCTTACTCATGTTACTAGGACTTCAAAAATATGAAGAATATTAAAAACGAGGCTTGGATGCACTTACTAGCAAGCTTGAAAAATTGAAGAACCCTAAAAATGGCTTCTTGAAATTTTCGGTAGCTTGGAGGAAAAGATGAATGAAATTTTGTCATTTTTTCCCCTTTTTAATCACTTATTTAATAAATGACCAAAATGCCCTTCATCCACTCATGCCCATTTTTGTCCAAAAATTAGAATTTGGGAAAATTACTATTTAAGGACCTCTAATTAATATTCCAAAGCTATTTCATACAAATAACTTCTAGAATCTCACATATTGTAACTTTTGCAATTTAGTCCTTTTGGACAATTCAACCACAATTTAACAAAATTGCTTTATGAAACTTTCACACTAACATGAAAACATGGCATAAACCTCAAAACTCATACTTGTACCTCGGATTTATGGTCTCGCGCCACTATTCCGACTAAGCCCTAAACTGGGATGTTACATCTCCATACTCAATGTGTGGATGTGTTTGTTTCTGTACGCAGGTGACAGACAAGTACTTGATAGTTAGAAGCAACTCATGAAGCATACAAGACTCAGTGGCTCAGTTCAAACCAAGTTTGTGTTCTTTTACTTGTAAATGGTTAAAGCCATGTACCAAAGTTGAGTCACATGATTAAATGTCATTTTTAGGTCTTTTGATATGCTATGATATGGTACTTGTTCAACATTTAAGTGCCATAAAGTTGAACTTCACTATCTAATTTTGATTATTATATGTATGTTTTAGCTTGCCTTATTATCTTTCTAACTATATCATGACATGATGCATTGGATGCCATGTTTGTGAACAATTTGAATGTGTTTTCACATGTTAAATGTGTGTGTATTGGCATGGTATGGTATTGGTATAACTTAAGTGACATTAGATATCATTTCCAAGCTTAAAATGTTGCATTATGGACAATTTGGTAAGCTGGTCTCAAGACACTATGGTCATATCTCGAGACACTATGAACAAAAATGACCATTCCAAGCATTTTTGGGTAATGGTTTGCTAAGTCTCGAAACAAGTGCCCTTTAATATCAAGATAGGTAAACATCGAAGTTAAGGGTCTAAAATATGATAAGACTATCTCGAGACATGGTCCCAAATTTCTTGAGACATCTGAATTTTGATAGTTGAGTTTGGATTCGAGTCTTGACTTTGAGTAGGACCCCGTGTAACCCCAAGACCACTTAAATGAGATTGTTAGATATTGGTAATGCATGATCATATTTGAAATTGGACATGGTTTGAATTATGCCATATTTATATGCTTAATTATTTTGTAAATGATTCAAGTTAGTCTGAGTTGCTTCGGCAATATAATGTGATGTTCCATATCTGAAGCCGATGATTAGATCGAGTGAGGGTTGTCACAACCACAATTTGCACAATTAAAACTAGAGTCAGTGTTACAATACATGACAAAATTCATAGCCAAAATAGACTCAAATATTTTTTATTAAAAAATCAAAATATGTTATAAACCTAATTAAAATTGATTAACTATAAAGCATATATATAGTTTAGTGAAATTACTTATATTACTAAATAGCAATTCAAATTTCACAAATATACTCTTAATATTTATTCATTTTATCACTTTGATTTTGTTGGGATCATTTTGTCTATTAACTTTCAAATTTTATTTAAAATATATTTTTTAAAAATGCTAATTAATATGTAAGAATTTTAAAGACATTAGCATGGTGGCTTGCACAATCTACATGTACTTCATTATTGACATTAATATTTTTTAAAAATATTTTAATGAACTTTTTTTTTTTAATTATTGATTTTTCTTTTTTGAATATTTATGAAGTACACCTAAACTTTTAGGTAAGTTGTCACATCTATGTTATTAAAATTTTAATGTTTTAGTCAATTTTTTTATTTAAGAAAAACAATTTGACTAAATTTTGAAGGTTGAGAGTCAAAGTAATCCTTTTTAAAAAAAGACTTAAAGAAGAAATATTAGAGTTAAATTTGTTGTTATATTAATTAAAAATAATAGTAAGATATCCTGATAAGCATGAAATTAATGATTATATAGCTCCATAATTGGATGAAAGGAGTTAACAGCTGGAATTGATAAGTATTCATAAAATAAAATAAAATAAAATTTAGCAAAGGTTGACTTAATTAGGGTTATGCTTCCATGTTTAAACAAAGGTTAGAAATTTCAAGCCCAACATCTGCAGGTATCCTCAAACTGAAACCTCTCTTTTGTAATTAAAAAAACAAAAACTAATTAAGGAATCTTAGGTCGGTTGTTTTTGTCTTATTTTTTTTTTTATTTCATCATCTAAATCTGAAATACTTTAAGTATAGGGAGAGGGATGGATTTTATTGCATATTATATTGAAATTTTAAAATAGAAATTAAAAGGAATAATGGTTAAATTCTGAATTTAGTTTTTTATATTCTAATTTAGTCTACTATAATTAAAGTATTTTTTTAAATTTTGAAATTTTAATTATGACTCAAACGATAACAGTTAAATATTTTTATTCAAATTCTGTTATTAGTCTTATACTGTTCATAAATTGTGGGCTTAATCATTATTCTCCGATTTGATTGTTTTAAGTCTCTTTCCTTAGCTCAAACAGTAACCATTAAATCTATTAAGTAAAACTATGTGACTTGAATAAATATTATGTGAAAATAGTATGTTGACGTAATATTATATACATATGAGTATATGTTTATCACATAAAATTTTAGAAATAAAAAATTTTAACAATTAAGTCGAAACTAAAAATACAATAAATATAAGCAAAATTAATAAATTGAAGTACTAAATTCGTAACTCATTAATGGAAATTTCATATTTTTATCCAAAAATCTATTTAATTATGTGTCGAACATAAAGTTGAAGAGGAAAGCAAAAAATATATATAAAAACAAAGTTCAAGAGGAGGTTAAATTTCTTGTACCCCCCACGTGAAGAAGCTTGATGAAGTGAGATCTAGCATGGCACGTGGAACTACATCAACTTATAATATTTTTCTAATAATATGGATTATTAGCAATTTAATTATACATTTTTATACATTTTTTTTAAGAATTAAAGTATCTTTTTAAGTTTGTTTTATGATCCATAGAGGTATTTTTTTTAAGATTTATAGATGCTCTTTTTTAACAATATAATCTTTAAGAATCATCCATTTAGGAGTGCAATATATACATTTTTAATCCACCCTTAATCCTTCAAATTTAAATTTAGTTGAACCACAACTATGCAAAAATTATAGAATTTTCAATATAGAATTGTATGAAACTGCGATTCCACGTCATCTCTATTCCTTTCCAATAAGAGAATGACAAATCAGATCTTTTATTCTGATATTCAGCATTTTTAGTTGGATTTGAATTTTTTCAAGAGGAAAAAGCTGAATATCAGGAGGAAAAATTTAATTTGTCATTTTCCTATTCGAAAGGGATAGGAATGACGTGGAATTACAATTTTATACAAACATTTCTCAATAATATTAATATAATTAGTATTGAAGTTTAAATTTATGGGATATAGGTGTTGATTTCACAATTCACATTTTAAGCTTAAATCATAGAGATTATCTGTTTATGATGTATGTAAGGGAGTGATTTATTTTTATGGTGCGAGTTGTATAAAAAAACATGTTATTAGTATTCAAATTTTTATAATAAAAGAGATGGAAAGAAAACCCTAGTTTTACTTCACTTCTCACATGCTAGAGTTGACCTTATCAACTTCCTCTTTTTCAAGTCTTTTATTTGTTGTCTTAGCACATAGTCTTGTCTATACTCTCTGTCTTTACATGTCATTTTAGTACTTAAAAATCCCGAACAAACATGAAGAAATTAGGTTCCACTTTTCGGCTAGAAAAATCCAGGAAAGAGAATTAATTAATAAATTTATAAAATTTAATATTTTTAGACTCGGAGTTAAGAGCTTACCAGGATCCAACCCAAAAAAGAACCATTTGAGGGAGAGACAAAAAAGGTAAAGAAAAGGAGAGTTTATTATTAAGAAACCATGTCTCCAAAGATGGTCTCTCTCTTGACAGAATATTGATCATGAATTACATTGGTAGTAGAATTAATGAACTGATGATGATTGTGGAGGAGAAAAGGTTTGTCATAATGGAGTTGGTCGTCTAACAACTGAGAGGCGGTGGCACCGCCGTGTGCGGTGGTTGGAGTGGGGTTGGGAAGTTGTTGAAGCATGGGGTCTTGGACTTGGTGTTGCATCTGGATGCAAAGTATCTCAGCTTGAGCCACAGCGAGCTGCATTTGAAGCTCAGAAACCTGGTTCTGCAAGAAAGATATGGCCCCTACACATCCATAAACTGGATCTCTTACCCTTGCGTTCGCTTCATACACCAAACTGCTCACTGCATCCGCCCTTTGCTGCACTGGTAGCTCCTGCTTATATACATACATACATATATTTAAACAACAAAGATATATAAAATCTGGTGATAATGATATGTAGGTGATATAGGATGAACCTGAAGCATTTTGCTGACATTGCTAGCACCAAAGACCTTGTGAACAATGGCAAACTTGTGAGGATCATCGGAAGGGAAGTAAGGGGCAAAGATACAGTCCTTAGCACAGCGGCGACGAAGCAACTTGCAGGAAGCGCATGGTGAATTTCCACCCATCTTTGGGAACTAAAAAAAAAAGGGGTTTTCAAAAATGGTGATTTATGAAGAAATTACGATGAAAAAGTAATTAAGCTAAGGAAACAAGTGATTTGATAGCTTGAAGAAAGGGTGTGTGAATAAAGGCACAGGCTTACATTAATTTAGAGGGCATGCATATTTATAATAGCCGAAGAACATGTGTGCCCCAAGTGTGCAATTGTTCAACAATGGTAATTTTGTCTTCACTCTTTATTTATATTAATAAATTCAATTTAATAAATATATGGGTAAACTACAGTCAAGATCACTAAACTACACCTAGGTTTATATTTTGGTCACTCAACTTCAAAAAGTTACAAAATGGTCACTAAACTATTCAAAGTTTTCATTTAAGTCATTGAACTATTCGAAAGTTTTTATTTAAGTCCCTGGCTATTAAGCTTTTTTTTTTTTTTCTATTTAAGCCTTTCGAATAATTTAGTAATCATTTTGTAACTTTTTAAAGTTAAGTGACTAAAACATAAATTTATTAATAATTTAATAACTTTAGATATAATTTACCCAAAAAAATTGATTTTACAAACAATGTTGAAAACAGTAATTCTCAACTTTTTTTTGTTGATAACTAGGATTAGACGAGGTGAGTTCATATGAGTCCAAAATAGAACCATAGGGTAAATAAAAACACATGAATTCAAAAAAAAGAAATTGACATTGGAGCAATGGAAGGAGAGAGAAAGTTTGAAAAATGAGGTGAAAGGTAAAATATCCCAGTCTCCTAAAATATAGTAATGGAGACAAGTTTGATCAAATCCCACTACAAATGATTCAGGCTTCGACTATTCACCCGGCATCACTTCTACTGAAGTTTGAATAAAATAAAATTTTAATTTGCAAGTCTCAATTATATATTAGATATTTATTGTGATTTTAAATTTTGCTTTTATGATTGAGTTTGGATGGACGATTGAGTGCGGTGCAGTATGTTTAGTTTATTTTTTGTCTCATGTTACAGTATCGTTACAGTATCTAATCTCAGACCACCACTATTTTTATACTAACTGTAGGTAAATGTATCGTCCATCCAAACCAGCCCTAAATCTATTTATATCATAAATGATTTATTCATATTATTTTTATTTTAAAATTATTATTTTATTTAATATTTAGTAATTATTACATTTATATACTTCTTTTATTAAATTTCTAAAGACATTTACATTAATATACTTAATTCATGTATACAACGAAAGTGTTTACTACACTCCCAATAGAGTTTTTAGATTCAAGTAGAATTAGGGGTTGACAAATATTTTATATGGGGCATAGTAAAATATTAAAAAATATTTAAGAAAAAGAGACAAATGATAAACTTTTATGTTGCTTTTGGAATTAAAAAAGTACACTACTAATGTACCAAATATTAACCCTACATTATATAATATACAAAATAAATTTTACGTATTATAAAGTTCAAAACTGGGTACGCTATCGAGTTTTGAATATTAGATTCGAACTAAATTCATATTTTAAGCGGGGCCTAATGTTTTTATCCAAATACATTTTTTGAACTTAATATTCTCGAACAAGTCTAAATATCAATACCTACTATCATTTTTTTTTTCTTTCTGACATACAATAATCTTTTGGGAAAATATTCGATATGTTGCTAGTGGAGTTTTTAGACTTCACAAGTAGAGTTAGGGGTGTCCTATAAGAGTATAATAAAATGATAAGTATTTGGTTCACTGAAAGTGTATTTTTTTTTATTTCACAAATAACCTTAAAATTTTGACATGTATCTTTTTCTTTTTTTAATATTTTATCATACTCCTATAAAACACTTGTATGCTAATTACTCAACCTAATTTTTTATATAAAAATAGAGTGGAAGTGTGAAGGAAATAAAATATGTATATTTTTTAAGCATCAGCATACATAATGTAGCAAAAAGAAAATACAAGAGGCGCCCACCCAACTCCATCGGGCCCAAAAACTGAGAGTAAAAACACAACGGTAACGGTTGACCGCCGCCCAAGCGTTCGTGTGTGATAGTTGCCCCGTCTATAAATAATCAAGAGGGTTGCCCTCCACGTTCTTCGTTCATTTTCTTAGAGTTTCGTTTTTTTTTATTCCTCTTTGTATTTTTTTTTATTAAAATATGACACACTCATAAGTGAAAATTTGTATATTAAATTTATAAAAATTGACATGAGAATAATTCTCATTTATTTTTATAGATTTATCAAAATTAAAAAGATATAAATACTCCTAAATAATATATGTTTAGTAATTTTACAATTAAGTTGGGACTCGGTTGATAAGTGATACCAACTTAATTAAAGCCTTAGTATACCGTATAAATGAAAGGTATAAATATCTTCAAAATAGTATTTGTTTCCTTGTAAAAGAAACGAATATTTTAGTAATTTTACAATTGAGTTAGAACTTGGTTGATTGGTGATACCAACTCAATCAAAGTCTTAATATATAGTGTGTATATTAATCAATTAAATTTAATTTATTAACAGTATTTCAATTTACTTGACTAGATTATGACACACTTTGAAAAGCAATTTATGTAATAAATTTATATAAAAAATGAATTAAAATTAAATATGGCCTTACTTAAAACAGTAAAGTTGATATAATGAAAATTATAATGTCTTTGAGTTTTTTCTTTTTTAGGAATGGGTTCAAATCTTAATATTATTATCATGTGTGTATATATTTTTTAGATTTATTAAAGTATAAAAAAACATATATATTCCTTTAAAATAGTTTTTGTTCTTTTATAAGAAGAATGAACTTTTGATAATTTTATACTTGAATTAAAACTTAATTGATTGACGAGACATAATCAAAAATCTTAATAATAGTATAAATGGATGGAAAATAGCATAAATACACTAAAAACCTAGTTAAATAGCCTTTCATTACTTCAAACCTTCCTATAGAGTTTCAAGATTTCTTAACAATTATTCAACTCAAAAAGTGGTAAAAAGAAGATATATTTTTTCGTACTGAAAAGTTATTTTTTTAATCCTATTCTAAATATAAATATCTTGACTTTGTCTACTGAAACAGATTAAAACAGTTTATAGTGAGTACTTTATTAGATATATAAAAATAATTTATGTATGTATGTATTGGATGAAGTAATGCCTCAACGTGCGTGCATGGCACTATAGGGGCTCATAATGGGGCGGGTTAGAGCATTAGGGTTGGAAATAACAATAACAATAATGATGTGTAGATAAACATAGCATATTAGAGGGTCAAGTCAAGGCCTCCTCATCACCATGCAAGTTGCACAAAAACAATTGAAAAATATAAAAACCCTAAAAGCAGCACCATGGGGGGTGGTGACCCTTGAGAGAGGTGTGAACCGAGCCTCTCTACGTGAATGTTTGTTACTTTGTTAGCCTCACAAACATTCACGTGAACACTAGCCTAAAACAAGGTCCCCCCCCCCCCTCTCTCTCTCTCTCTGTCTCCATCCATTCTATAATTATATTTTAATGTGTAAACTATAATAAAAATCATATAATTATATTTTTTTTTGTCATCTAACTATTTAATTTAGTATTTTTGATTACTAACTGATTAACATAAAAATGAAAACACCTAAAAATTCAATATAGTTGGGTGATCAAAAAACACAAAATTGAATAATTGAGTGACCATTTTGTAACTTTTCATAGGTGAATAACTACTAATGTAGTTTACCCTAATTTAATATTATAATAATATACTACATAAAATATTATATACATGCATAGTTTAGAGCTTTGACCCCAAATCTTTTATTAGATCAACCACCAGTCAATAACAGAACTAGTGTGTATAAAATATGTATACATGTTACAAATGGACTATACAAATATTGTGTGATTAGCATACTCATATATATCATTCTTCAATCAGTTTCTTTATGAAAACATGTATCTTTTTTATTAATATAGGATAATTAAAGCATTATTTGTCATGGGCAATTATGATTATCTCCTAAAAGTGATCATATTTAGAAATGAGAAAATTAGGATCCTAATAAAAAGTTCATCCACACCTCTCCATGCAAGTAAGACATTTGCACACTTTTTTTTCTTTATAAATAAATTTCATGACTTTTGTTGTGTGGCTAAACACTTCCTTTTTTTTTCTTATTTATTCGTTCGATTAATAATAAATAAGATTGTACTATAATTTAAAATATATTTTTCAGAATCAACAAATAGTTGGAAAAAGTAGAAGTCTACTTTTTTTTCTTAGGTATTTAAATTAAGTTTGAATCTCGAAGTCATTATTGTTGAGAAGGTTTTACTTGAATATCACCCTCGACCTGAATAGAACTAGACTCAGACTGTAAAATCGATGAAGATACTTGTGACTATATAAAAAAGAAAAAATAGATTCTTTAAAAAATTTAAAAAAAGAAATTATTCCCAAAGATCTATCTCGTGTCTGATACTACATGGTTCCACTCTGCAAAAACGTCGAATCTTTCTCTTGAAGCTCATTGAGCCTTTCGATACAATCAAATAGAAAACCCCAAGAGTGTCATATCCTAAAAGCCCGAAATATTTGACTGAATAAATCCTCCTCTATCTATTGTGACACTTTTTAAGTTAATAGTTCGATTGGTATGGAATTGTTGTCAATGCAAGAAGATATGAGTTCAAGCATGCTGAAACACATTATTCTCCTATTTATGAGTTAGGAAAGAGTTATGGATAATCTTAAACATTTTGTCAAAAAGAGTAAATATATTTTTAACATCAAGAACTATTTAAAAATAAATAAATTGGTTTTGGTTTTTTTATTTAATTATCAAGAAAATTCCAAGTTTTTAATGATGTCTTTCTCAAATGGTTTGGATTATTATGGTTCATATTTTCCAATAAATGATCTCTTGGAGACCCAATCCCGTGAGCTAAGTCTTCTTCAGTCGTTATCAATGGATGGTGGTCGACTTATTTTGTTGCCAAATGCAATTGATTCCGATTGGGTAATTGGACTCGTGGGGTATGGTTGAGTCATAATGACCGAGTCATTGAGCCTGTGACATTTTAAGTTTTCTTAATTTACAATAATACAAATCATTAATCAATCGTTATCATCTAAAAGGAACTAGAAAAATGATGATTGAAATATTATTACAGCCCATTGTTTTGTATAATTGGAAAACCAGATATTGAATTAAGTACATTCCATATATTCAAATTTAGTCACTTAATTAAACACCTAGAGTTAATCAGAGTTAAGTCAGACTCAACATGTTCAAAATTCAAATTTGACTCGTTAACTTCAATTAAATCAAATTAATTCCATCTTTTAGATTTAAATTTCTCTCTACCAATATATATTTTCTAAAAGAAAACAGACCAAGACAAATTAACTACACCAAAATTCCTTGAGCTAGACTGTCACTTACTTTAACACCGAAAGAGATTACTAGAACCTCCTTTAAAATTTCCTCCAACACCTTCAAATCCTAACTTGTATCGAAGACTATTTTGACTATACAATCACCAATTTTATTTCAATAACTATTAACATCAAATTTAATTTTGTGTCAATAACGTAAAGTAGTAATGATTAAAGTCTTTTTGGTACTTTAGTAATCAAAATTCAATCATTGGTATAACCCTTTTTAATGTTTAAATTTAACTATCATCATCACCATCATGTTTAGTCAAATTTAATTATTAGTCTTTTAAAAATAATTAAATTAACTTTTGTCTAAAATGGAAATGTCAATTAAAACACTATTTAACTATAACAATATTTGGCTTGGCTTGGCAACTCATGTGATAGTTTACATGTACTTCATGCTAATATAACGCTATGTCAACAAATAATTTAAAAATTATAAAAACATTAAAATATGAAATATACGTGAATTGTCGTACAAGCTCTCGGATTTTATATTTTAATATTTTAATCAATATTTCATTAAAAAATCAATAATTTGAATCTTTTGAAAATTTAATGGTAAATTTTGAATTTTTTATAAAGTTAAAAAACAAAATTTAACTTAAAAATAAATAATGACCAAATTAATAAAATATAAATCTTAATTGCTAAAATAGAATGATGTGGTGGAAAATTATAATTAATTATATATCAATAATGAAGATATAATAGAACACAACCTCCCACAAAGAAATTAATGAGATCCTGACATGAAATATTTAGTGTTTATTTATTAATTTAAAATTGAAACCTAATTCGAGAGAGATTAATATTGAAATTTGTAGCCCTGTAGGAACCCTAAGTCTTATCAGTATTCTAAATTTCTCATCAGTACTCTTGCATTTAATGAACCCATCACATGATTCCAAACTTCTTTTCACGTCTTCAATAATATAATAAAATAATCAAATTAAGCTAAGCTCGTTTAATATTTTTGTTCGAAAATCTTTTCCTATTTTAACAAAACGTGAAATGATATCAAACTTTATTTTGGGATACTGTGCAATTTTTTAGGAAAATAATATAATTGGGAAGCAAAAGAAACAGACATCTTCAGCATCTAAGATAGAGCTCCGATGCATGTGTGAATTAAATGAGCTTCGTAAACAATGAATTTGATTCATTTTCGAGAATCATTTCTTCTTCTTTTTTTTATTTCTTTTTTTTTTTTAATTTTCTGTGATGATTCGGTCGTAATTAAAGTTGATTGTCTTTTAACATTGGTAATCCCACTGTTGGGGATGGTGTTTTGTGCAATGTTCATCTCTTCCCAACCCCTTTGTTATTTCTTTTTTTCCTTTTGCCTTTTCTTCATTCAGGTCTTTTTTATATACACCTCACAATTCAAGCTAGGAAAAGTTTATCCGGAAACATCGTAAAAAGATAATAACATGAAATTGTTATAGAAAATAAAGTTATACATTAGGTTGAGGTTATAAAATAAACTTTAATCTTAAACCTTAAATACTTAACTTAAATGATGCGTAAAGTCAATAAAGATGGTGATTGATCTGAGTTAGAAAGGTGATTTGAGTGTAAGTTATGGAGTTGATCATGCGTCTTGTTCTTTTATTGCCCATTGCCTTGGTGATGAAATGGGTATTTATAAAGAGAGGTTGCCTTGGTGATGAAATGGGTATTTATAAAGAGAGGTTGACTTTGTGTGAGTCTTAGCAATCAAATTTAGTGGCGAATGTAAAGTTATGAACACTGTTGGAGTCGATATAAGGGGACTATATGAGATAATCGGATGAACATTGCGAGGTTTAAGAAAATGATGGATTGATGTGTGCTAATAAGAGCTTTTTGTTATTTATCTTTTGAGAATCGCGTTTGCCTACCTTATATGACATACTACTTTGGCAAGGCAAGGTTGAGACAAGAAATACTCTACTAGTGAGGCTACAAGATCGAGCTTCACCATGTCGTCCCTTTTAAGTGTAGTTGTTGGGTGATTCGACGAGGGTGCTAAGGCAAGGGAATAATAATTACACCACGTTTGGTTTGGGTGAATGGAATAAAGTTGTAATGGAATAGAGTTGTAATCAATAATTCAATTATTTACTTCAAAGGAATGAAATAGAATTAATAGAATTCCTTTAGGTAGATGATTATTGTTATTAAATTTTAATAAGATTATTATTAAATATAATTTAATAAAATTAAATTAAATTAAATAATTTAATCATATTTTAACATAATAATTATTAAATACAATTTAATAACATTTTTAATATAATTATTATTAAAATATGAATTAATAAAAATAAAAATATATAATATTATAAAAATAATATATAACCAACTTTATTAAACAAAAATTCATATCTTTGCAAATAATAATGTCTTCAATGTTGTACAAAAATTATATAATAGACTGTAGGAGCAAAAATAATTTAAAAAAACATTGTGAAAATTGCATGAAATTGCATTTACATCATGTGTTTTAAGCATCAAATTGCAAAGAACTTGATGAGGTTTTAGCTTTACAACCATTCCAGTCTTGTTAAAAGTATAAGCATACCATTCACAAATACACAACCATTCTATTAGCTACAACCAAACATATCATTCAATATCCAAAAATTTCCAAGTGAACATCTTGGGAATGAAGGAAGTGAGAACCCCAAATTCTTCCTGACATATTATTGCAGTTTTCAACCTTGTGTAGTTGCATGTATGTAGGAAAGAATGAAAAATAACAATAGACGACCATCTAAGTATTTACAAGCAAATGTCTATAGATGCACAAATGATATGTCACATACTATTCATGAGTTCCGTTAAATAGTGAATTTATAAGATGAAATCAGACAAACAGAAAAATAGATGACCACATTCAAAAAGACAAACCAGTAACAAACTCCTCTTACAGACATAGATCATATTCACCAACTAGAGGCACCCTACCTACGAGTTGGTAGGACCACAGATAGTAATTCCTTGTTAATGTGCTCTCTCCATAGAAAATATGTCCAACAAGAAAAAAAACTCGAACCATAACACACTTATATGGAGACCACAATTCAAATAACCTTTAACCATTCATTTAAATTAGTTCAAGTGGAATACCCCACTGATGAAAACTTTCAGTCACAGTTCCATGAATACCTGACTCCACATCATGCTAGTTATACTGCTTCACCTGAACATCAAGAAAGGCATTAGTTATTCGTCTCATTTTAGTTTTTTTTTTAAAATAAAAGAAAATATCCTGAGGTTAAGGGGAAATTCTTAAAAACAAAACAACTTAAGGGGAGAATAATGCAATTCAAAGCCCTAATTTTTGGTTTAGAAAAACATATCAGTACGATATTTACATTTTCATCTCAGATTAAACACAAAAAAGAAAATAAAAAACACGTAAATAACAAACTTCCAAACAAATTACTGTGCAGTCCTGAACAATATTCCAATAGGAAATAAGCCACCATAAAATCACAACAAAGTAAAAGAGAGCAGGCACTAAATATGCTTGTAGGAAGTAAAATGAACCGTGGGTGAAGTGGCAAAGGACTTGTGTTCAAGTCTTCAGTTGACACCCATCCTGAATTCGATCCATGGACAACCACTACCCCCTTCCCTTTATATAAAAAATGCTTCTAGCAAATGTACTTGTGAAGAAAAATGCAGAACAACATTTCATAAATATGTTTCCATCTATTTCCAGATTACTATAGCAAGAGAGTAAGTCAAGTCCGAGTTATGTTGCTTAGTAGAAATAATGGAATGCAATGAGGCTACAGAAGCAAGAACCAGAAATTACAAGCAAATGCAGTAATCAGGAGGAACAACAAGCAGTAAGTAATTAAGCCAAGTGGCCTCTCAACCTGCAACCACTGGTATAGGGTTTAAACAATGCAAATCAATCAACATAGAGATAGATTGGTTCAATGCAGAATAGCATCAACAGATACCACCAAATGTGAAGATATCCCAAATTTAATCCATATAGGGTATTCAGACATTTATATACATCACAAAAGTTTGAAACCACCATCCTAAACTAGGTCAACAAAACATAGAACCATAAAAAAGGCACAGATGAACTAAAGCTGAACTATAAAACATTAGGGAGGAACCAAAATCAAGAATTAATGAACATCCACTAGCAGCAACAATAAGACAACAGTTATTTCTCTCCTATAAACAAGAACCATAGAGAAGAAAAGCAAAAAAAAAAAAAAAACAGAACAGAGCAAACCCCTAAACTGAACGCATAAACAAGACAGAGGCTGTCGAGAAGAACGGAGGAACTGGGGCTTTTATCTCCCATTACATCCATTTGAAGTGGGTTTTCATTTGCCCCATCATCCTTAGTTTTTAGAGATATTGCAATTGAACAATAGGACCCCTAAACAACTATAAGATGCTTCTTAACATATGTTATTATTGTATTTTTTAGATTATAAGAAACTTTGAGAAGAATATTCTTCAATTAGCTTTAGGAATCTATTTACCCTTACTTTTGAGGGTTCTCCTGGTATAGGTCACTTCTGGCTGCAGGATAGTGTCAACCTTGAGATAAACAAATTCCCCAAACATGCTACCTTTTATCACCATAAATATCTTCTGGTAAAGAACAAATTTGGAAGACTTTTCATTTCCCCTAAAGTGGTTTCTAAATAACTTTTGGTGGTTTTGTTTTAATAAGTCCATTGATGCAGTCCCAAAATTGGTGGCTAGTTCTCTAAATAACGTAATTGTTATTTTAATCTATCAAATAAGAAGTTAGGCCAGTGTTATTTTTCCCATAACTTTCCCAATGGTAGTCATCTTTGTCAGTTCAAAGCTCAAACCCAATCTCCCCATCATAAAAAAAGCCCAATATAAAGTAATATTTGGACCTTTCCAAGCTTTAATATTAATGCGATGGGCGGAAATGAAATACTTCGATTAACGCAGGTGAGAATTCCAAACCCAAATTCTAAGAAAGGTATTTAAATCTGCCACGTCGCATATGAATGTTTTTAACTTTTTATACCCAAAAGAAAAGATCTTCCACGTGTCAAGTATTAAATTCGCGGTAAAAAGACAAGCAAAGGAAAGCAACCGCTGGCGCTGCGCCAGTTTAAAATAGCGATCTTAATCTAACACCGTGGAAAATATGGTCAACAATTATTTAACCCCAAAAGTAATCTAAATCAACGTGTAGTAATAACTCAGACCCGTCAATAAAGTACTCGAGTAGCATGGAATTATTAATGGCGGTTTTCCCAAACCCAAAGCTTTCATTTTCAGTCTATATATTAAAACCCTCCATTTTTTTCCCAGTTAATTTTCAAACAAAGGTCTCTGAAGAAAATGGCTATGGCAGCAATTTTGTTGCTGTTTCTAACGTTATTTTCAAATTCAAAAGCTGATCGAGATTTCGATGTTCGTCAACACCTTTCTACCGTAACAAGGTCACTATCTCATTGAATCGTAGTTTCATCATCTTTACAATTTTGAATCAGGTTTATATTATTATTTTAGTTCTTTTTCTTATTTATACCTTTTTTTTTTTTGAGCAGATATGGCGCTGTGAAAGATATTGTTGACAATTCGTTTATACCATCTGATATTCCTCAAGGCTGTACTCCTATCCACTTAAATCTTGTGGTAATTTTGTTTTATTTTCATGAAATTTGAGTTTTTAATTCTTCGCGGTAGCTAGAAATGCTGTCGAGATTAAGTTCATATGGAGTAGATGTATATTTTGGATCTACATTTTATTGTTCGATGAAGTTTGTCTTATACAAAATTTAGCATAATTATTCTTTAATAATATGCCCCCACTGAACCAAATTTATGGAAGATTTACTACAAAGTTTGATTTTAGATGCATGGGAGAAGTCGGGTAAGTATTGTGCAATGTTTCCAATTGTTAGCGTATTGGATATCTTTAAGATTTGCTACTGTTATATTCTGTGCAAAGCATAGCAGTTTTGAGATTGCTTGTTACTCATTGAACTGCCTTTTAGGACTCATTATTTTGCTTAAGATTTCTAGCCTGGTTAGTTATTACTTGTTGAATGTCCAAACTCTGCCATCTTGGGGGTACAAACAAAATGGAAGTTAGTTTAAATTTTTATTTTTAGGCAAGACATGGAACGCGTTCTCCTACAAAGAAGCGGGTGAGAGAGATGGAAAAGTTGGCTTCTCATATAAAGGAACTTATAGAAGATGCCAAACAGAGGAATTTGTCCTTACAAAAAGTCCCTGCTTGGTTTCATAACTGGGAGTCTCCTTGGAAAGGGAAACTGAAAGGTGGAGAGTTGGATATCAAAGGAGAAGAGGAGTTGTATCAGCTTGGAATCAGGGTTAGGGAAAGATTTCCTGATATATTTAACGAGGAATACCACCCCGATGTGTATCCCATAAAGACTACTCAAGTGAGTTCTATGTTTGAAAATTTATCTTCTATTATATATGTGTGTGTGTGTGATTAAGAGGTTTTTTTTTCTTTGATTTGGGATTTCTGGTATAACATATGGATGCTACTGCAAACCTATTTTTCTTTATGCCCATCTCTGAAGATGGTCTTATTGTGCATTATTTATTTATTTAGAATTTCCTTCTTAATTTGTGGGAAAGATTCCTCGGGCTTCTGCTAGTGCTGTTGCATTTGGCATGGGGCTATTTAGTGGAAAAGGAAATCTAGGTCCAGGTCGTCATCGAGCATTTGCTGTTACAAGTGAAAGTCGAGCAAGTGACACAATCCTGAGGTTTTTTGAGTGTTGTCAAACCTACAAGGTATGGACGATGTTTCTCCATTATTATTAGAGCACCAACACAAGTATGGTTAATACGATTATGTGTTTCTAGATTTTTCATATTTTTATACTGATATTAATTTTTGCTACAAATTGAGAAGTTTGATGCAAGAAAATTAGCTGAGATTTTAAGTTAGTCAAACATTCATTTTGTTGTTTTCTTAATCATTTTTGTACATTTTATACATATTCAGCACCTTTACCTCTTAGATTAATCTAATCTTCAACTTTCGGATTTGATTCATTTGTTGATAAATCTAACCTTTACCGCTTAGATTAATCTAATCATTTTGTTGATTCATTTGTGCTGTAATTTGATTGGTTTGCCTTCTTATTTGCTTATTTAAACTGAATTTTGTGAATGCAGGACTTCAGGAAAAACCAAGAGCCTTCTTTCAATAAGCTGAAAGAGCCGATCCTGACGGAGATTACCTCTGCATTGGCTAAGCGGTATGAGTTCAATTTTACAAGACAGGATATATCCTCTCTTTGGTTTCTGTGTAAACAGGTACTCATCTTCTTTTCATGTAAATTTTGTTGTTCATATCCTGTTAAAAATCAGGAAGCTCTAATATTGGTCAATTCAACTTTAGTCTTATATTTTGGTTCCTTTGATTTTCAATATGGCAGGAATCATCCTTGTTGGATATAACTGATCAAGCTTGCAGTCTTTTCAGTCCCACTGAGGTATTCTCATGTTTCATTACTCTTTATGGAGAAATCAATATAAACAGCTTCATTGGAGTTGGGATCTGTTCATTTAAGAGATTGGAGATAGTATGCATACCCCATCACTGCTCATATTGGAAATTCTGTTGATATGTAGGGGCCGTTATCATTTGCCAGAGTGTAGACATTTTTTTCAAAAATATTGATGCTACTAATGTTCGCTGGAAGTATAGATCATCTCTAAATATTTTGAAGCTTAAATTTTATACAGTTTATTTTATTTATATGTTTATTATTTTTCATTAATCTAACATATATCATTTGCTGATCTCCATACCAGTAAATACATAGAAGAAATTGCCTTCATTAAGATAACCATCTTGTTTGTTTAGATTACTTTGTCTTTGTTCCTTAAGTAAATATTAAGGAAAAATGAACCAAGATCTTTACTTTCAGGGAAGCTTGTATCCTGCTATTTGTCATGCTAATTTCAACAGTATATTTAGTTAATCTTGTTATTTTCCATGCTATATGGGTTTTAACCTTCAAAAACTGTCTAAATATGTAGGTTGCTTTGTTGGAGTGGACGGATGATATACAGATGTTCATGGTAAAGGGTTATGGTAAATCATTAAATTATAGAATGGGAGTGCCTTTGCTTAAAGATGTTCTGCAATCCATGTCAGAAGCTATCATCGCTGACGAAGGTAATATTTTTATGAGTTTTTGGTTGTACAGTCTTTACTTGTCTAGGAGTGAGTGATATTTAGCAATGAGTAGTCTTGAATTGCCTATAAAATATTATAAATTGTCTTCTTCTTAGTCTGATGCTGTTCTCTCTTATTTATTGCAAGGGCAGAATAATTCACAATTCAACTTAACATAATTATTACATAATTAGTTGACTTCTTCTGTCTGTAACTTTTCCTGCAAGTTTTTAATCTAGAGAATGAAGTGGGGCAAAAAAATCAAGAGCATTTTTAGTGTTGCTATTGTTGCCATTCATTAACATAATTTCTTGAGAGATTGCTGAACCTAAAGTAGATGAGATATACTTTTCTTGTGATAATAGCTTACTGTACAAGGCAAAAGGTTGCTTGATAATGGCTTATTCTCAATTTTGACTTCCAATATCTTCCTCGTGTAGATAACCAAGTACCTGGCAGTTATGAGAAGGCAAGACTGCGTTTTGCACATGCAGAAACTGTAGTTCCTTTTTCTTGCTTGCTTGGGCTTTTCCTTGAAGGATCTGGTCAGTGCTTTCAGCCTTACATTGTTGCATCCTTGGTATCCTGTTTCACGACAATACTTAAAAGCGAGATTATGTGCATCTGCATAAGGTTCTTACTATTTGCTGATAACTTGGTGTTTAATTAAACATTGCAGATTTTGAACGAATACAAAAGGAGGAGCCTTTGGATCTCCCTCCTAAGCCTCCCCAGAAAAGAAATTGGAGAGGCAGCATTGTGGCACCTTTTGCTGGGAATAATATGCTGGTCTTATATAGCTGTCCGGCTAATTCTTCAAGCAAATACTTTGTACAAGTTCTACACAATGAGCATCCCATCCCAATGCCTGTAAGTTATTATTGACTTTGAAGGTTCTTCTCCTAGGCTTTGCTTGGTAGGGTGGAAAGAAAATTGAGAGATCAAAATTTAGAGGAGGAAATTGGAAAGAAAATATATTTTTTTCTTTCCATTGCCGTCTTTGGTTCAAAAGATGAACAGTGAAAAAATGAAAAGAAAAAGCAATTTTCCTTCGTTAGTTGTCTTGTAGAAAGGAAGATGGAAGGAAAAAAAAAATGAAAATTTTAAAAAATGCACACTTAATGTACATCTCATTTAGTCATGTTCTCCCTCCTTTATACGCATTATGATGGAAAATCATGGTCTTTATTAATTTATTCTTATCAAGTACACTCAAAATTAACGTTTTTCACTTCCCTGTGCATCACTTCTTCACTCAACCAAGTAAATTTTCAGTCTTTCAATAATTCACTGGTTATACCAGCAAAAGGAAATGTTATTTTTGTCATTTCATGTTCCGACAACATGAAATTATGATCATTAGTGTTACTGTCAATGGGCAGGAGTGATGATTACATCAAAAAACGTAGTGAAATCCCATGTTCGCCTGCCTTAATTGTACTTAGTTTTTACCTAGTTTCTTGTTTCTTATTTCTGCTTTTAGTTTTGCATGGTACGGTTTTATAAGATCCTGCATGAACTTTTTCCTATTTCATGTAAATATCTTCTAATATCGGTTTGATAGTGATGTTTCTTTTGTGGTGAATAGGGTTGTGGCAGTACCGACTTTTGTCCATTTCAAGTTTTCAAGGTACCATAATCTGATCCTTCTTGTATAAACTATAAACATAATAATGACTTTCTCCTCATAGTTGCAAATGTCACTTCCAGGATAAAATTGTCGAACCCCATTTTATGCACGATTACGATACCCTTTGTAATGCTCATCTTGAAGAGTCGAAGCATAAGCCTGAAACCAGTAAGTTATCACAACTGTTCCGTTGGATCTTTCGGCTGGGGGGGAATGATGATACACCATCCCACGGAGTTGAATTGTAGTCTGCTTTTCAAGGAACAAAAATTGAAGGTATAATTGTTTCCTTTTCCTTGTAGCCACTCTTTTTTCTGTATTCACTCTATGGCTAAACACAAAATCGATTTTGGTACAACGATGTATCTTGGTACATGGCTTTTTTCTAATAGTCTGATTGGAGGATTCATGTAGGGAAGGGATTATGAATATCATATGATCTCTTTTCTCTCTTTATATACATACATAAGGTGTAATCGTCTAGGTGAGCCTGAATATAGTCCAGCTTGAGCTTGACTCGAAATTTGGAGATCAATACTTGAGTTTGATGGACACCTATTTTTAAGTTCGAGCTGGACATCGAGCTACTCAAGCTCTAGCTTTGTTAAGTTTGTTTACCAATTTTTATACTCAAGTTTGAACTTGATTAGCTCAATAGTTAAGCATAGGGTTACTAATATGTATTAAGAGTAATAATAAAATAAAAATATGTAAAGCTCGCAAGCCGTTCGAGTCAAGTATTATTAAGCTCAAATTGCTCAAGCTTCAGCTAGGCTTGATAATTACCTAATCAATTTTGATTTTCTTTGCGGGCATTATTTATTTATACTCTATTCATATACAGGCATATGCGTTGGGGACTGTCATGTGGGAATCCACGGTATGGAACGAAGGGAAGTACATTAGATTGATAGTATACGAGGACATTGTCCCCAGTTCCCACCTTAGTATTTTATTGTTAATAAAGTTAGATTAATTAACTCCTATATTAGTTGTATACGAAGGTTTTTCGAGAGTTTCTGGTTGGAGGAAACGGTGACACATTTAATAACAAATTTATTAGGAAAGTTGCACCGACATACAATAGATTTCGACTAGGTTCAAATTTGTTTCATTTTGTACACATATCGTCCGGGAGGCCCAGAACCGACACTATTGGGACAAAAAACGTGCAAAGTCTATTATTGCGTCTAGGATAAATTAATTGTGTTTAAATTTGGATCTAATTTTTCAACAGACCTCACTGGCTCCCCGTACGTTTTTTAAAGAAAAACAATTTAACCTAGTTACAATTTTCAGTGTTGTTTTTCTAGTTCACATGTTGCGAGTGTTGTAACTTCTTCTCTCATCATGCTTAATCTATGGGAATAGTTCTAATATGGTTATTATTATTATTGCAATTCTAAGTTTTTGAACTGAACAATCTTAATTCTATCATTTTAATCACTTCTGTTCCCATTTTAAATTTATTAAGATTATCATAATTATGAATAAAGAATTCTGATTCTATTTAATGTTTTTGTTAGATGAATTTATTTATAAAAAGATTTATTACAGTTATATGTAGAAATCTTAATTAGTCAAAATGTTTATTGAATAAATATTAAAAATCATGTATTTTATCTCGAGTATTATAATTTTTATTAATTTTGTTTAAATAAATAAGAAGAGTTGAAGTTGTTCTTCAATTATTTTACCCAAAGCTAAAATTTTCATTAATTTTGATTAAATAAATTAATTTGATAAATAAAGGAGTAAAATTTTACATTGAAAACATCTTTAAAACTGTAGTTTTTTTTCAATTAACTTGAAAATTTTATTGGAAAATAAAAAAGTTTTCCTTAATAACTACCCTATGTTATAATATTAGTGGTATAATTTTGTATTATAGATGTTAAAAAATTAAGATTTACTGAGTAACTAAAATATAATTAACATCCAAGTCCTAAGAAAAAAGTGGAGTTCAAATAACAAACACAAAAAGGGAGTTGACAGGGTTGGTCCACATAAATTGGAGTGTAAGGTGAATTCTTCACCATATTAAAGATGGAGCTAATGGATTAAAACAAAACCAAATTCTTTATGTAAACCTAACTAATCTTTTTATTTTGTGTTAAATAAATATATCATTTTGATTATCTTTTGTAAATGGAGTCTTATAATACTTTGTCTTTTTAAAATATTTATTTAGATTTAATATATAAAAGATAATTATTTGTATAATGCTTAAAATACTGTTTATATAAATTTTTAACTTAAAATTATCTTGGAAAATATATTTTTTATTGAAGAAAAATTTATAAATATAAATAAGTTTTTGAAGTTTGAAAACATGCTATATGCATAGAAATGCTATTCAAGAGATGTAAAACATAGTAGGTGATGAATGATTCGTGTAGATAAGTAAAATTGTAGTAATAAGTGAATATTATTTAATATAATTTTCATAATTACTCTAATAATACTAAGGGAGTTGTTACACCTCTGTATAATATTCACTATTAAACTTTGCTAGCTATTTAAATAATTTCAAAAAAAAAAAATTATAACTTTATTTATGAATAAACATTTTGAGTTTATCACGAAAAATACACAATTATATGAATAAGTTGTCGGTAATTGAAAGTATATCTTTTAGCTATAATATATGGGGAATTAATTTATATTTTTAATAAATTTTAAAATATGATTTCCATAAATATTTTTAGATAATTAATGCATGGAGGTTTTTTATTTTAAAATTATTTGATTTTAAACCTTTAATTAGTTGAATTAACTTTTTTTTTTGAAAAAATAAAGAATGGTTGTCATTAAAATTTAAACTTAAATACACTCTTTACATGGGTATTATACGTCCTACTTTCCTACACTCGTCAATTTAAATGTACAAATCCTAATTAATACTATAGTTGTAACTTATCAAATTCATTGCTTAAAGAATTTAAATTGTCTATTCCTAAAATAAGTAGAAAATATCTAAAAAACTAAACTTTAAAAGTCGATTACATCCTAATTTTTTAGAAAAAAATACGAAAACCAAACAGTTTCTCCCTTGATAATCCACTTTTTTATTAACTACCATCGTTCCATCTTGAAAAGATCTGTGCTTTTTCCACCTTTGATGGAATTTCTTTCTAGAAAGACAGTCGGAATCATCCATTTTTCATTTTTCCGAGCCATTTCAATCTCGGCTCAAGAATCGTTTGTCCCTTTCAGCGGCTGACTCTGTTCTTTGAAGTGCCTCATCAATCCATACGTTGTTTCTGTCCAGTTCTTCCCTTCTTCCGCTAGCACATGTGCCGCTTGGTTCGCCAATCGTCCAACGAAAGAGTAGGTAATGTTTTCGAATCTTCGGCACCTTTTTTTAACTTCTTGAATAATTACCGCTATACTCGATTTATCCACTTCTAAAAACCGAATTTTTTTATTACTGTCAAGAAATCCCTTTCCACTGTCAGATTTCGAAACCTAATTCCTCAGTCATCGATACTGGTTGAAGACATGCTTTCGCCTCTACCGTAGTGGAATCTGCTACAATAACAAATATCAATTTTCTTATTTGGAGACTTCAAATTGCTATAGTAATTATTTACACATAATAAAGAATAGGTAGACGATTTGTCTTTTTTGCCCGTAAATGTTTATTGTAACTTTCAAACGTCAAATGTAACACAACATTGAAAACCAGACTCAAATCAAGCTAATCTAGTAAAAGAATGTATACTATGCCACTTGGCAATCATTCAACTTGCCTCTTGGTGTCAAGATCAATTAATTCAATTTTATTTATTAAAAACCCAGCTATAATATATTTATTATATTTAAATAAAATATAGTTATTTTTTAATAATATATAAATATTTGGGGATAAAGGTAAATGTAGCCTTTGACGTTTATATATTTTACTAACTTAATCTTTCTTTTAACTAAATTTACGCCTCAATTTTTTTTTTTAAATGTTGAATTTAACTAACAATCTCTTAAGAAAAAAATTGAATTTCTATTTTTTAATAAAAATAGTGATTAAAATATTAAACTTTTAAACATGACAACACATATTAAAATTCACGATCACGTGTATTTCATGTTAATTTTTAATTTTTTAAATTATTTGTTGATGTGTAAGACAATAGTTTCATGTCACCATAAAGTATACAAGAACTTCTATGCAGGTTACCTCGCCAACACGGTTAAAATTTTTTATTTTACTCAACATTGCCATTAAAAAGAATATTGTAATTAACTCTACTAGGAATGTTAATGAATAAATTTAGTTAAAAAAAAAAAAAGAAATCAAATTTATCAAATATGTAAATATTTTGGCCTCTAAACTTGTCTATTTGTACCTAGATGGTCCATATTTTATGTTACCTAGTTAGCCCCTGAACTTGTATTCCGTCAACCAAGTTGATACCTCTACATTAGTACTGTTATTTTGTGCTGATGTGACACTATAAGCCAATCCAATAGTGCCACATAGCAGCTTCTCAATAAGTCATAAGGCAAACATAAATTAAAAATAAAAATAAAAAATCTATAAATTAATTAAAATGTATATTTTTTTTTTACATCAAGAATGGAATCTGAACATTCAAGTTATTCCAAATGTGTTTTTGGTAATTTTATATATGTTGTTAATTTTTATAAAATATATATTTTTAATTTATATTGTTTTGAAAATATATAAAATATAAACTTATAAAAATATTTAAATATATAAAAACCTATAATATATATAAATTTATAAAAATATATATGTATAGAAAATATAAACATATACTTATAACTTTATACACTTTTATATATTTATATAATAGAAGTTATTTGGTACACTACTAATGGAGATTTTAGACTACATAACCAGAGTCAGGGGTTGACAAGTGCCCTATAGAAATATAGTAAATTATTAAAAAAATAAATATTTAAAAAAAGGATTGACATGTTCAGGGACAAAGTCAAAAAATTTTTTTAGGGGGCCAAAGTTAAAATTTAAATTTTAATAGTCTATATCTTTATAATTTTTAAATGATTAAATAAGATTTTTATCATTTTTAGGGGGCCAAAGTATAGTTTTACGTTTTACTAATTTAAAATTTTGAAACTTCTAAATGGCCTAATGGACAATTTTTCATTTTAGGAGGGCTGGGCCCCCCTTAAATACGCTATTGGACATGTCAATTTTTTAAAATTGCTTGTGTAATAAAAAATATATATTATCAGTATACTAAATATTCACCCTTTATATATATATATGATAGATTTTCATATATCTAAATATTTATATATATATATATATAAGTTTATATGTTATATATATTTTTAAAAAATAATAACCTAAATAACTAATATTTTATAAAAATAGTAAAAAAATATAAAATTATCAAAAAATCATCTAGAAAGAACCTGGATATATGGTTGTCCAAATACAGCTCATTCTAGATGTGAAAAAAATACTTTTTTAATTAATTTTTATATATTTAATTTTTAAATTTTTAAAATTTATTTTTGTTACATGACGTATTGAGAGGCTACGATGTGGCAACGTAAGATTGGTTAGTAGTGCCACATCAGCACAAACTAACGGTGTTAGTATGGAGATACCAACTTGATTAACGGAATACAAGTTTAAAGACTAACTAAATTTAAAAAAAATTTAAGAACCAACTAGATATAAATGGATTAGTTGAGAACGAAAATCTATATAATTCTATAGATAAATTTCAGTTTTTATCTTTTTATTATGTTTAACTTTGATATTTAATCTTTATATTTTAATTTTTAACCTAATTTGATTTCAAAATTTTTTTAATGTTTTAATTCAATAGTTAATATCGTTAAATATTACGCAGTTATATATAATTTAAAAGTAAATTTTTAAATCTAAAATGTAAATTAATTTCTTTAAATAATCAAAGTAAGGGGATAAAATTTTAAATGTAAGAAGTATATAAAAATTTATAGTTATGGTTGTTTGGATCGAACTGACCTATTATATCAAGAGCCGATTAGAATATCAATTCATAAAAAAATATCAAATCAATTGACTCGTGAATCGATATAGATATAGAGTTTTTATATTTTTATTTTATAAATCCGAGTGAGTGGAATGGTATCCACCTCGGTTGATTTACCGCATTAGTGAGTGTCCCACACACAACAAAATTTCCACAACTATGATTTCAAGTGTCTTCAATGATAACGACATTTCGAACTCCTTTTCTCTCTTTTAATAGTAGAGTTTTAGGCTAATTTTACTCTCCGATCCAAAACGCCGATTTCCGTCCAAAACATGTTCAAAGAACGCAAATTCCCTTTCCTTTTCGGTTTCTCATTTCTTCTCATTTCCGTCACCATCCTCCTCTTTTCCTACTCCTCCTCTTCCCCTGCCCTCCTCCTCTCCACCAATTTCCAAGTTTCCGATCCTCTTCCTCCACCGCCGCGTCCGTTACCCACACGATCTCCGAACAATGTCCCCGTCTCCTCCACGAAACCGGTTTCCAAGACCACCGCCGCAGCTTCTGTCGTGGACTTGAATGTGAGTTTGGATATAAAATGGGAGAACTGTCAGTTAGGTCCGTTGGCGGTGGATTATATACCGTGCTTGGATAATTGGAAAGTGATTAAAGAATTGAAATCCAGGAGGCGGATGGAGCATAGGGAAAGGCATTGTCCGAAGCCCAGTCCGAGATGTTTGGCGCCTTTGCCGATTGGTTATAAGGTTCCGGTTCATTGGCCTAAAAGCAGGGACATGGTGAGCTTCAGCTTTTTTATTTTTGGTAAGATTTTTGTTTAATTGATTTTCATTTTAAAAAAAAAATTACTTGCAAAATGGTTTAGTCATTAAAAAAGTGTGAAATAAGGTTTAATTTTATATATTTCTTTGTTTTGATAGGTTAGAGACTTAGTTCTTAAATTTTAGTGCGAAAGTGATTTATAGAACTGAAAAGTCGAATTTATATAATAAAATCCTTAACATTTAGTGAATTTCTAGATAATTTTTTTTTTTCTATCTAGAACATATTACGATGGCGATTTTAAACATTTCGTTTCTTTAATCATAAGCCTGTTCAATTGCTACTATTGCTTTGTTATTTTGAGGCTTTTTTTTTTTCTTGAAATGTCAATTGCCTACACCCAATCTATATTTGGACAGAGGGTATTGCATATGACTCTAGAGGACCGTCCAAATATATAGAAAAACTTAAAAAAAAAAAAAATTGAACATGCTTGTATCCGGCATATACCCATATTTAACAAGCACACCCAAGTTCGAGTAACATAGCCTATTATACTTGAGGAGTGTGATGCGAAGAACGGAAGTCTGATGTTCACCAGGAACAGGTTTTGGGAAGCTGGGTGCTAAAAGTTATAAAATGAAAGAAATTTCTGATGTATACACATTTCTAGTGTTGTTTTACTTGCTAAATATGCAGGTGATATAACGTATTCGTGCTCGTTTGTAGATTTGGTATAGCAATGTTCCTCATCCTAAGCTTGTGGAATACAAAAAGGAACAGAATTGGGTGCGAAAATCTGGTGATTATTTTGTTTTCCCTGGTGGCGGTACTCAATTTAAGAACGGTGTTCAAAGCTATATTGATTTCATACATAAGGTATGTGCTGGATTTTCCAATCCGTTGGCAAGTTAACACTTGATTTCTGATTTCTCCTCTGATATTGGTTGAAGTGTGGACCTCAAAAAGACTACTGATATTTTATTTTAAGCGTCGTTATGTTCCTCTCCCTTATAGTTATTTTTCGCCCTCCAGACTTTACCAGCTATTAAATGGGGAAAGAACATTAGGGTTATTTTAGATGTTGGCTGCGGTGTTGCTAGCTTTGGTGGTTATTTGCTGGATAAAGATGTAATTACCATGTCATTTGCCCCCAAGGATGAACATGAAGCTCAGATACAGTTTGCTCTAGAGAGGGGAATTCCTGCTATACTTTCTGTCATCGGTACACAAAAGCTAACATTTCCAGACAACGCATATGATTTGATACATTGTGCACGATGCAGAGTTCATTGGGACGGAGATGGTATGGTATCTATTATTAATTCCTTTCAGCATATGTTTGACTTTGTTGTTATATTTATTTTCCTTGTTTCAGTTTTCTATTTTTTTTTATCATATCATGGAATTTTTGAGACTTTTGCTGCTTTGGAATGCAAAATGCAGGTGGGAAACCATTATTGGAGCTGAACAGGGTTCTTAAGCCAGGAGGATATTTCATATGGTCTGCTACACCAGTTTATCGAGATGATGAAAGAGATAGTAAAGTTTGGAAGTGTGAGAATGCTGCTCTCTCTTACTTTTCATGGGGGAGATACAAAATTGTTTTCCCTTCTTTAGATTTTCCTTGCTTACTTGTTTTGTCCCAGTATGATTAGTCACCTGATTTATATCTTTTTGCCATCTCATTATTATAATCTAAATGTGCTAAGTTGGTCCAATACTTTGTATATATTTCAGCAATGGTAGCTTTGACAACATCCTTATGCTGGAAGATTGTGGCTAAAACTGTTGATTCAACTGGAGTTGGACTCGTAATATATCAAAAGCCTTCCTCATATTCCTGTTACAAGCAGCGCAAAGAAAAACTTCCACCTTTGTGTGAACAGAAAACCAATCAGAATGTCTCATGGTAATCTTTTAAGAGTATTGTCTAGACCTTACATTGCTCACGATCAAAGACTTGCATGAATAATGTTGGGATATGTGGTGCTGCCGTTTATTTGTGTCGAAATTGCTTCTCATGATGTCTATTGATGGTGACAGGTACGAGCCTCTTAGTTATTGTATTTCGCGCCTTCCAGTTGACAGGATGGGTAATTTGCTCAGATGGTCCACACCGTGGCCACAAAGGCTTAGCAGTAAGCCTCCAAGCCTTCCATCCGAACCAGATGCTGAAGACATATTCATTGAGGACACCAAACATTGGGCAGCACTTGTATCAGAGGTGTATCTTGATGGGCTAGCTATAAGCTTGGGGCGGATAAGAAATGTAATGGATATGAATGCTGGTTATGGAGGGTAAGTAATATAACAATGTTCTAAACTTTTTTCTGTAAAAAACAAAAAAGTTTATTAATGTTTAATCGTATGATTCATCTTGCTCATTCTCTGTGTAATTCGTGATCCTATGACCTATATTCCATTTCACTTCGATGAAAGGAGATACAAGTGTTTTATAGGAGTTCTCTGCCTCATATTTCTGGCATCTTTAATTTCTTACGAGCTATATGACATATGGTATGTTGCTGTAGTATCACAAGAGCAGTTTTCCTTTTTCGAATATGTCCTCTGATCCTTTATTTTTTGTGTCCACTGCTATCTGACATATCAAGATAAACTTTCTCTTGTAAAGAATTCCCATGCTCGTATCGAAATTGTTGTTTTCAGGTTTGCTGCAGCTCTTATTGACCAACCTCTTTGGGTGATGAATGTTGTACCAATTGATGCACAAGATACATTGTCCATTATTTTCGAAAGGGGGTTGATCGGAGTCTATCATGACTGGTGTGAGTCTTTCAATACGTACCCTCGAACATATGATCTACTGCATGCCAGCTTTCTCTTCAAAAACCTAAAAGAGAGGTATGCAGTCGTGAACACTTAAAAGTTACTGATCTAAATATTTTTATGCTTTATTTGCGATGTGTACTCCAAGTAGGTGATTGAATGAGCTAATAGATGACTAAAGCTAGTAACTGCGTCATGCATATAATTTCGAAGCTATTGGATTTATGGTTGAATTAGTTATCAGACATTTTGCCCCTCTCTCAGATGCGATGTTATTGACGTAGCTGTGGAAATGGATCGGATACTTAGACCTGGCGGATATCTTTTGGTCCAAGACACCATGGAAAATATTATGAAGCTCAATCCGGTACTCCGTTCACTTCACTGGTCAACAACACTTTATCAAGGCCAATTTCTTGTTGGCGAGAAGGGCTTTTGGCGTCCGAGTGAGAATGATAACCGAAAAGAAACATGAGCAGCTATCCAGGTTCTTCCACTCCCAATTTGTCCTCGATTAAGATTGGACTTCAACTCTGCAACATTCAAATACTTCTTTACCCTAAATTCAATCCTATAGAAGAAGGATGAGTTTATTGCATTAAAATAGCTTATCTGTCGATTAAATTATCCGAGTTTTGCTCGGCCATGAACAACAGGTCCAGCAGAGGTTTTGGACAGTTACGTTAGACGGACTCGAAGTGAGTGTTGTATTCAACACAAGTAAATTCAATTTCTTTTAAGTTTTGTTAATTATTCAGAGGATCATAGATCTTGTACTAATATCTGAATGTATCAGATATTGATATTTTCTTTTAAAAAATTTAGAGTCTGAATAATGTTAGATGAACAGCTGGAAAGGAAAAAAAAAGCACATGGTTTCGCCGCCTTCATTTTTTTGTTCTTTTCAATTTTTTATTTGCCTAATTTAAATAAAAATCCATAGTTGCAGACAATTTAAGTGAATCTAATGAAGTTTCCAAGTAAAGAGGAGGTATCAACTTCATTTAGAAATTGGACAAAATGGTTTTACTTGTAGGAGAAGACTTCTTTTAAAAATCGGATGCCCTTCACCAAGGACTCATGGTGTAATGATATTAATAAATTTGTGCTTGATGTCTGATTCCATTTTTGAATGCTTTTTGTTTTTTTATGAAAATAAATAAATAAATCTTGAATTCAATCCAATCTTGATTAATTATGTTAGAGTTTATTTTGAGATTTTCAAAAATATATGAAAATTTTAAAATTATATATTAGAGCATTTAAATTTTATTCACTTATTGATTTAAACTCAATATTATAATAATTTAAATAATTTATATTTTTCTAATCAAATCGAATTAGCTTGTAAATATGTTTCTTTTTTTTTTTTTTTTTTTTGTTTACGCTAATCACTTAAAAGTTAGTTGTATTAATCACTATGGTATATCAAAATTCTATTTGTGCTTAAAATGAAAATTTTCTACTCTCTACTCTCTTTTGAGGTTTCTTTTAGTTCTCTCCTTTTTTTTTTCTTTTTTTTTTAACAGTTTTAACGATATTTTTCTAGTCGATGAGTTTTACTGGTTGCTATTGAGTGAAAGTCAACGTACAGATAAAGTTTATTTTACTTTCTTCAAAAATTGTGATAGTAACAATAATTCACTCTATTTTCTCTGAAAGTTGTGGCCGTGTTAATAATTATAATTTTAGTTTTTTTTTCAATTATTTCCTTTAGTTTTGTTTTCGAAAAGTTTTGAAGAAGGTTGGGCCATTTGAGTGATTGATTTTGTGCATCACCAATGTTGAGTGTTTTGGGACCTCTGACATTGTCGTTAATTAGAGCTCATTATTAGCATAGTCTGATTATGGCATCATTGATAGTTTTCCTGATATTGCTAGTTTAGAGTGCTTGTTGTATATACTTATGTTTTTATAACCGTCATGACATGCAACTATTAGAACAATGGAAATAAATAGCTCCAAATGCTATTTCCGTATTGGTTTTCTTTGATTCATTAGAATTTATAAAAGGTTATTGTTGTCATTTCAATTGATGTATTTTTTTTAATGAATGGAATTACTATCTCTCGTTAGGGAAAAAAAAAATAAGAAAAGAAATGTGCAAAACATAACTAGCGATGAGTACAAAGAAGGTATTAAATAGAAACCATATACATTAGAGTAAGGTAGAAGCTAAAATAGACACACAAACTCGTACACTACATACAGTATAGACGACATACCAAAGTATTATTTGGAATGTTCCATACAAATTGGTGATGGCAAACAACAGAAACTACGCAGAAGATGCACAAGAAAACGTCGTATTGTCAATGGCGAGCTTGCCCTCCAATGCCAATACAGTCCGAGAATAGCAACCGAACTCGTCCCTGTACTTGTATTTCTGCCGTGTACTCCCACTGCCGGAGATAACTGAATGACCCTTCACCTTCATCCATCCCTCCGATTCCTGCCGGTTGTTTACAGTACTCGAAGACAACCCATTGATCCGCCGTTCGCTCAAGGCATGAGAAACGTTAGTGATCATCATATACATTTCCTCTTCCTTGGACCCCAAGGAACCTATATGAGGCAATGGAACAGTAGACGTGATCACCGTTAATGGATACTGCCTCTGAACAACCGTACGACCTACCAAATTACCCGAATCCGCTCGAACCCTCGAATCCCTCTTCGCCTTAACTCTTTGTTGAACAATCTTGTAAGTCCCATTGAAGTAAAACCTGACTACATTTGTAAGCTTAAATTGCTGTGAAACAATGGTGGTGAAATTACCAGCTGTGGATTTAACCCAACCTGCAAACTCACTTTTCCTATTGGCTTTAATCCTAAAACTCCCATCAAGCATTGTGAAAGCTTCTCGTCTTTGAATGGCCAGCGCCGGACTGTTGTAAACCACCGATTGAGCTTCAACTTTGGGAGTTCCATGATCTAACCAAAAGTGTAGATTCGCATTCACCAGCCAAAACGATATCGCATCATCGACACAGATTGCAATATCGTGATATTTCCCGTCCAATAACCATCCCAAAAACGGGGTTAAATCTAGATCGTAGCTTGGTAAATTGAAATCCCCGATCGCCACGATCGGTTCCCAGAATAATGGGTTAATCCCGCCAGTGAAAACAACCGGAAAAACCACCTCCGATCCCACGAATTTCCCGTCGATCGTCACGAAAACTTCCCTGTATGCGCCGTTCCCACGCGCCGTCGTCAGATTGTTCATTCGGATGTAGGAATAAGGCGGATTCGAATACCAAAACTCGTCATTGCCATGAAACGACGCGTATAATTCCAAAACGACTTGAATAGTGTTGTCCGGGAATCGGACTTTTTTGACGTGAACGTCCGATTCGCTTTCCACTCTGAACCAATGCCCTCTTTCGCCGTCGCTGGAGATCGGGATTATCAAATCTGGCGGCGTTTTGAACAATCCCAATTCGGCGGTTCCCAAATTGTCGTAATGGTTTTGACTTGGGGAAATGATTGACGGAAACCTAACGTCGTTAGGCACGATGTTTTCTTTGTAAAAGAGGAAGGAAACATGAATGTCGTATACGCCGGTGTAAATGTCGTTAACGACGTTCTCGAGCATCATGGTGACGTTAAGTTGGGGTTTATAAAGAATCGAAGAATACCTAGTGATATCCTTCCTGACTCTCCAGAAGATCCCCGTATCCGTCGGCTCCGCCGTGCTGGTCCGGAAAATCTCGGCATCGTCGAGCCAGATGGCGGCGATACGATCGTACTGATCGCCGGAGGAGTCAGCGCGGAAATCGAGGACGACGCGCGGCCAGGGCGGAGAACAATCGGAAGGTGGAGAGTAAGGGGCGGAGAAAGGAGGGGAGTCGATTGTGTTGGCGAATGAATGGTTGATGACGGTGAGGGAACATGACGGAGTCAGATGATCGGACGGTAGAGGATTGGTCAACTCGAAGAATTCTTGAGCTTGGGGTTTTGGGTCCGAAGATTTTAGCCGTAAGGGTTTTCGGAAGCGATCAGGTGCGGCGGCGGCGGAGGGTACTGTTCCGGTGAGGAAGAGCAATAAGGCAGTGAAAGCAAAGTAACAGTAGTTCATTTTTTTGGTTGAAAATGTTAGTTAATTTGCATGTTTTCAATACTTTGGGTATTCAAATTTTTCTCTAGGTGTCAAACTATATAACATATAACCATCATCAAGGGGAAAAATACATAATAGAATACAGTTGTTAAGCTTCTTTATGAATATGAAAAAGAAAATTGATATTTCAGTCACTGGGAAGGGAAGAGAGAGTTTTTATCACATAAATAGTCCTTCGATTATAAAAAATTTTATTTTAAGATGGGACGTTGGTAGGTTAAATTTTGTCATTCGTCAATTTAATATCTTTATTTTAAAAAATATTTTAATTTTGACAACCACTTAGAAGTTAATCCAAAAGGGTTTAAATAAGTTAAGGGTCTTTATATTCTTCTAAAATATAAATTTGAAGACATTAAATTTCTATACTCTTTTATTTAAATTTAAATATCACCATTTTTTTCACATTGATGTGATAATTATAGAAAAAGGTGAAATAACTTTTATAACCCTTAAAATTTGCATTTTTTCAATTTGGTTTTTATTTTTTAAAAATACATAAAAATTCTAAATAGTAAAAATATATTTTTTATGGAAATCTTAAAATATATAAACTTATAATGTTTTAAAAAAATGAAAAAAATAAAACTCTTTAAAATTTTAAAAAAATTAAAATTTTCAAAAAATATAAAAGTTACAAAAATTCAAAAATATATATTATTTACTCTTTGCAATAAAGTTTATTCAAAGTTTAAGCTATTCAATCTAAGGGTGAGTATTCGATCGAGTCGAGTCGAGTCAAATCGAGTCAAAAAAATTTCGAGTTAGTCGAGTTGACGAATCATATGTTAGCAGCCGAACTCAATTTGAATTTTTTTCAAATCGAATCGAATCGAGTGAAAAAATTTCAAGTTAAATCGAGTCGAGTTAATGAATCATATTATTTGTACTCAATGTTGAGTTTACATGGACCGATTATTTAACTAGTAGACGAAGTACAAGATTATTTAACTACATAAACAATATAATTGTTTTACCTTTTAACTTAATGAGTAAATATTTATCAAAAAAACATAATTTTGCCTTTTAACTTTAGAAAAGATAAACATTTATCAAAACGACGTAATTTTGCAATAACAAACCAGAGGCGAATCCAGAGGCGAATATTACAAAACTGTTCTTTATTAGAAAAGGTAAACATTTATCAAAACATTTATTCGAATTTTCGGATAACTCGAATTGTGTAATTCATATTTGAGTTAAACCAAACAACTTAATTTTTTATTCGAGTTAATCCGAATAACTTGATTAACTCAAATAACTCGAACTATTTAATTCAAAATTTTAATTTTTTATCGAGCTTTTCGAATCAAATCAGATTTTCTCACCCCTAATTCAATCGGTTCGTATTAAATAAAATTCAAACAAATGTTTTTTAATTTAATTCAAATAAATTATATATAATTTTTTATTTAAATTTAATTATAAAATATTAATTTGAATTTTTTTAATAATGATATGGAATTTCCAATCTTTCAAATTAAATTTAAATACAATGTATACACTATATACTGATTTCAAGACTTAATTTCTTTAATTTTTGCCCAAAAAGGGCTTATTTTCTAAAAGCGATAAAACCTTTTCACCCAATTGATCACTGAAATTTATGATTGCATTAATTCAGAAAAATAAGACCTAAGACACCTATGGTTATAGTAATTGTGAATATACTTAAGAGGTTTGATTAAATTATTTATTTTTATAATTAAATAGATTAATTCAATCTTGTACTATTAAACGGAATTAAATAAAGTTAAATTAGAATAGATTTATCATTTATAATTTAATAAAGTTAATATTTTTAAAAGTTTTATGGTTCTATAAATAAAATATTTTATTTGGAATTTAACTACAAATAAATAATAATAATTTTCAACATATTTTTATACATAAATGTTAATTTTTTAACAATTTGGACTTATTTAATTCTTTTTAATAGTGTAGCGACTAAAATGATTCATTTATTAATAAAAAGAATTAATTCCATCCAACCAATATAATATAGGGACCTCTCAAGTACTTTAACCCTAAATAATTCTCCTTCACACTCATCGCAAAATTATAGGATGCTGAATAAATTGGTAGGGACTAATTTGAGTCAGCAAATTAAAATTTTATGAATTATTGTAATTTACATTTAGTGAAAAAAAAAATGACAAAATGTGTAGTTGATATTATAGCAAAAGAACAGGGAACATAAAAATATTACAAAAAGGTAATAACAAACCAGAGGCGAATTCAGGGGACTGCCAGGGGCCTCAGCCCCCCTTAAATGAATTTTTTTTGTTTTGGCCCTTTAGAAAATTTTAAAATTTTAATTTAATAAAGATAAAATTGTACTTTGACTCCCTTAAAATTATAAAAGTTTAATTTAATCCTTTAAAATTATAAAAATATAGACTATTAAAAATTAAAATTTTATTTTAACTCTCAAAAAGTATTTTCTGACTTCGTCCTCAGAATAAACCATTTACGTCCTTCAAACTAAGCAATAAGAGGGCGAAGTCCATGATCCTATCATGTGTAAACAATAGCAAGTAGCATGAAAGGCTTTTGTTATTATTATTATTATTATTATTATTATTATTATTATTATTATTATTATTATTATTTAAAACAATTTTTTATTTTTAAATTTTAAACGGATTATTTTTCATAATTTTTATTTTTAAATATGAAAAGAAATTAAGAAATTCTATGGGTTTTATAGATTAAAAGCTAAATTAACAAAAACTATAAATGTTAAGGGATGTAAAAGTTATTTGGCCTTTTTCTTTAATAGCCACACTAACAATTAAGGGCAAAATTGGATGGAATGTAAAATGGACAATTTTTTTTTTATAAATTTAAAGTAAGTAAATTTAATATTTCAAAATTAAAAATTTAATATTTCAAAATTAAAGTACTAAATTTTAATACAGCTTAACACCTTTACATATTTAAACTATGTTTTATTTATTTATTTTATATCAATTTTAAATTATTTATAACTCAATATTTATTAATTTGGTCCTATTAGATTCTATGTTTTGCGTAAGTTGTGAATTTAGTACTTGTATTTTAGTTTGGTCATTTTTAATCTTTATATTTTTTAAAAATGAAAACTTTAGTCTTGACCTAATGGTAGCAAACTCATTAAGTTCTGTTGTTTTTAAAATTTGATGTGCCAAACATATTATTGCATGTATAATATTATGTTAGTTGTTATTTTCATATATTATTTACAAAAAAAAAAAGTTAATAGATTTAACTGCTGTTGTTTCTGTTAATACTGAAAGTTCAGAATTCAAAAACTATAGCGACTAAGAATAATCCAGTTGGATAAAATGGACTAAATCTATAACTTTACGCATAATACATAACTAATAGCATAATTTAGCTAAGCATATTTAACTGCTGCTATTTGATTAGGACTAAAATTTTAAATTTCAGAAAATATAGAGACTAAAATTGATTAAATTAAAATATAAATTATAGATTCACAAATTACACAAAATATAAAGTCTAATAGCAAATTTTGAAAAAAAATCTTGAAAATGGCGAAGTATTTGAGACAGATGGGAGGGAGAGTTGTAAGAAGAAAACCAAAGATTTGTAAGGAAAAAAAAATAAAGGAATAAAATATTATTTTAAAAAAATATTTCAAAAAATAATAATACATTTGTTTTATGCTAATAAATATATGAATAAATGTACGACATGTGTTACAATGATTTTCTTTTTATATCACTAAACTTTTTTAAAAAAATAATTGGGGTTAGCCTTAAGGAATGATGTATGTAATTTATGCCAATTTTAGGGATTGGCATGATAAAAACAGTCAAGTTATGAAGTTCAGGGGTTAATGAATATATTAAACCTATAAAATTATATTCTTTTAAACATAAAAAAATTAAATAATTTCAAACTTTTTGATAATTTTAACATGATACAGATAAATGAATTAAAATAATATAAATATGATATAGATGTAGTAATTTTACATAATTATATTTTTATATAAATCTTACAAACTAGTCATAATCTTAAACCCTTAAATAAGAGAATGATATGTCTTCAAATGTATTCGAACTTATCCTCTTATATGTTGCATAGATAACGATACTGATTGATCCAAGGCTCAATCAATTTATATAAATATATTGATTTTATGTTGTATTCTCGTCTTTATGACCAATATATTAGTCCAAAGTAAGGGAGAGAACTGATTAGCCATAAATAAATATAAAATTTTCAAAAGATAATACGAATTATGTTTTTTTTTAAAATTATGTTAAAAATTTTATATAATATAATTAAAAATTTTCATTAAAAAAATAAAATATGATTATACAAAGTATCACTCTCCCTCTCTTTCGTAACCTTATGTAGAAATCAAGGTAGGCATGAATCTGTAATCCCTTAATCTAAGCCTTATTGCCTTATCTAATTCATATCCAGGGTTGCCTTAATAAGCGCAAATCCCACTTAACCTTATATTTGGTTCGTAGTCCTTAATTTCTATGTTAATCCCTCCTTCCTAATTCCTTCAAACCCTCTCCAATGTTCCCTCACTGGCTACTAAGATCACCACCAAACACTGCAACCTCCACTCCCAAATCACCCTCCCATTTCTCTTCCTCTTCTTTGAAAGACATTAACACCATCCTCCAAGAAGACCAACCCTTCCAGTCCTATTCTAAATCCCCCAAAATACCCTCCATTTTCCACCGTGTAACACTCTCATCCTCCGTCCTCCGCGCATGGGCTGCGGCAGCGGCTCAAACCCACCACCATGCTCCCTTATCACCCCAACCCTCCGTTTCTCTCCCTTACGCTGATCAGCGGATTGTACTTTACTTCACCAGCCTCCGTGTCGTCCGTAGGACTTTCGAGGACTGTAAGGCCGTCAGGTCAATTCTACGTGGATTCGGCGTACCGATCGACGAACGAGATTTGTCTATGGATTCGGATTTCGTAGAGGAGTTGCAGGGGATCATCGGGCGGCATGAAATCAAAAGCTTTACGCTACCCTTGGTTTTCATCGGCGGGAAGTACGTAGGTGGGGCGGAGGAAATCAAACGGTTACATGAGTGTGGAGAACTGAAGAACCTGATTGGTGGGTCACCGGTTGCTGTAGGGTCCAGTGTCTGTGATTTATGCCAAGGGATGAGATTCGTTGTTTGTCGACAATGCAATGGTAGCCATAAGATCTATTTTGAAAAATCTGGGTTCCGAAGTTGTAACGATTGCAATGCTAACGGTCTCGTCAGGTGCCCGTCTTGCAGCCCTGGTCACCGTCGATTCTCCTACTCTTTTTCTTAGCTTAATTTTTATTAATATTAAATCAAATTAGTAAAAAGAAAACAGGCGTTTGTATTTTCTTGAATTCCTTATCTTCTTTTTTCCAATTTAATTAGAGATTTTATTTATTTTTTATTTTCCATTAAAATGTGCAAAATATACATAACATTAATATTGAGTTTCGAGGAAAGATGATATGAAATTGTGATGTCATGTCATCTTAAAGGAAAATAACAAATTAAACTTTTACTCTTAATTTTTAGTATTTTCTATTCTCACAAAATTAAAATCCAATTAAAAATACTAAAAATTATAAAAAAAAACTCTCCTTTTTAAAACAACAATAAGCGTTACTCCAGTAACGTAAGATCTACCAAAAATATGTCACCTTGAGTAAAAGTTGATAACAACTTTTTAACCTCATTGTTATCAAACTATACCATTAACAAACTCTGGTCAACCAATATGATAATGCCAAATGTCTTTAAAAGATTTCACCTTTCACATTGGTGGTACATGAAACCAATCCATGTATAACCTAACTTTTTCCTCATCATCTCGGAAACTAAAATCAATCATACTCAAACTAAACAACAACTAAAAGAAATTAATATCAAAGTTATAAACACCACCACCACTTTCAAAAAAAAAAATAAACTATCATTGCTTCTAAAGAAAAGAAAAAAAACCATTAGAGAAGAAAAAAAAAATGTTAGTAATATGTGCTTTTTTTTTCTTCAAATAATTAAACATTTAGTTGCTCCGATATAAATTTGATAATTCTAACTGCCATATTTTGCATCATATAAACACATCATGAAAAAACAATTAAAACAAGTACAAACATGCCATTAACGAATAAAAGTTTATATTAAGATGATACTAAAAATTCATATTTTAAGCATTCAATAAAAATTAGTTAAATTATGAAAAAAAGTCGGTTTTTAAGAAAAAAAAAAAAGTGAATAGTCCGATTTCTGTGATATTTACTGAAATAGGCCGATTTTGGGGAGAGAATATAAAAACACGTCCAACTGAATGTGCTTTCCTACGTAGTCAGAAGTATCAATACCTTAATGAAAGTATTGATCAAAAGTATCAATACACTTGCAATAATTTTAAAAAAAGTATTGAAACTTTTCACCATGTATCGATACCATCATTAATCTTTAAAATTTCTTTCCTTTTGGTCATTTTCATATGCATTTTTCTTCACATACTTTACCATTTCCCAACCTATTTGTTTACCTTGCAAGTTTATCATATCTGAAACATGATTTTAGAAAAGTTGTATGAGAGATCAACATATAGAAAATGTTGCAGAAATGGATGATCAAAGGAACCAAAAATATTTTGTATTTATGATGAGATTTATGAAACCGTGACTTACAAATTGGTACAAGCTTTGAAAAAATGGGTGGTGGTGGTGGCAGTCGCTTCCTTGTAGGGTTAATATAGTGACACTTTCCTTAAACTAATATCGTAAAGGTCCCCCCATTTTCAATGGTGTATCACTATTTCTACTCTGATAATGTTCTCTTTTATATTCATTAAACTACAAAAAAAAAAGGATTTTGGTATTGGAGGACTCCTTATGCATGCCATCCTCCTGAGTTAGGAAGAAAACAAGATGTTGACTTACATTAGAAAATAGCACTCCACAAAGCATTCTTTCCTTCCGCACATTACTGATGAGTCTCTTTAATTCGATTAACAAACTTCAAAGGAAGCAACAAAGGCAAGACTATCGATACTTTCTTGAAAGTACATATACCTTGAGAAAAGTCAAGACACGTGTGTCTTCCCGTGTGGACTAAAATAGGCCATTTTAAGGCTACTTTTCTTACCCTTTCCACTATCAACCTGCATACATCATTTCCTTATACTAATATAATCAATCCAAGCAACCAATTCAAGTCAAATATCAAGTTTTAAACCTAATGTGTGTAACAGCCTAATTTTTAGTGGTGTCGGAAAAAGTGATTTGAGATCACAAAATCTGACGAGTAAATTCGAAAATTTAGTACATTAATATTTATGAGTCAAATGTGAATTTAGAAATAATTTTGAATTAGTGAATTTTGTGAACTAAAAGAATTTATTAGATAAATTAGGTCAAAAACGAGGTATCAAGACCTCGAATTCATAATCCGAGCCATAAATTTTTTTATCATTGAGTTAGTATTAAAGTTTCGTTAGGAAATTTTAACGTTTTGATAGTTAATTAATTAAAAAGGACAAAATTGAAAAAGGTGCAAAACTTGTTAAAACTGTGATTAAATAGCTCAAGTATTAAATAAGAGGGATTTAAAGAGCAATTGAGCCTAAATTATATGGGCTGGACGGCATGAGTATGCAGAAAATAACAAAGTTAATGTGAATAAGGGGGCAAAATAGTCATTTTTGAATTAAAGTAAAAAGAAAAAGATGACTAAATTGAATTTCTAGAGATATCTTCATCAATCTTCAGCTAAAACAGCCATGGAAGAGTCCTTCTAAACTGGTTTTTCATATTTTTGTTACATTTAAGTTTAATTCTTGCTTTTTCTTTGAAATTTTCATGTTTTAAGACTTTTACAATTAGGTCCAACTAACTAATTCATTAGTTTTTGATTCTATGAGTGATTTTTAAAGTTACCATGGATGAGTGATGGAAATTATTAAGTGATTTTAATAGAAATTAATTTTCAGGACTTAATTGTGAAAAGTTGAGAATTAGCGTTTGGTGCTGAAATTTTGAATATCAAAGGCTGTATATAGCCTTAAATGATTAGATAAAGTGTTAATTGAGAAAAATAAGCTCAATTGATGGGTTAATTGATTAGGGATTAAATTGTAAAAATTGTAAAATTTAGGGTAAAAGTGTAATTTCAAAAAATTGAAAGGTAAAAAGTGTGAAGTGAATTAGAATTGAATTAGATGCTAATGAGTTGAAAATTTTATATTATAGATTGAAAATTTGAATATAAACGCGAAAAAGAGAATTTTAGACTAGTCCCTGAATCTTTACAAATTCTACAAATTACCCCAAGTAAGTTCATATGGTTGAATTTGCATGTATAATTGTTAATTTAGGAACAGTATAATGTGTTATTTCATATTTCGTTATTGAATTATGAATATTATAAAAATGTGGAAATCAAATTGAAAGTTCAAATTGAGTAGAACACAGGATTGAGTACGATCGTTTCATGATCAGTGATGAATTGACGAATAAGACCATGGTTAGACCATGGCAAAGTGTGGAATGTAAAACCATAGCTGGGCTATGGCATTTCAGTGAAAAGACCATAATTGGATTATGGTATTGTGAACGTAAGACCATGGTTGGACTATGGCAGTATATGCGTGTACGTGTAAGACCATAGCTGGGCTATGGCATCGTAATAAAGTGAAAGACCATAGTAGGGCTATGGCATTGTGATATGTGCAAGACTATGGCAAGTCCATGGTAAAATATGTGTAAGACCATAGTTGGACTATGGCATTAAGCAAACGATGTACTCAAATCCGTAAGACGTTCTCTAATTTGATAAGAAATGGTAAGTGTTATATGAATTAAAGTGATAGAATTCAATCAATTGTGAATTAAGCTCAATCAAGTAAATTCATCATTTGAGATTGTAATTGGAAGGGAATATTAATGAAATGCTCTATTTAATGTTTTGTTATTATTTGTTCGGTAAGATTTATTTTAAAGCCTATGAACTTACTAAGCTTTCATAAGCTTACTTTTGTGTGTTAAATATTCATTGTAGAGTAATAAAGAGTACGGAGGATCGGATCAACACATAGGACCACACTATCCAGATTTCACCGGTAGATTTTGTAAAACAACTTTTGGTTTATATGGCATGTATAGGATGGAATGAAAAGAAAGTAAACTTATAATATGGTTATGAATGGCTCTTATACATATATGTTAGTTTATGTGCATGTATTTAATAGTATTTATTAGTAGTCAATGAATGAAATTACATGGTAAGTTTATACAAATGAGTAGTGTGATGACACATTAGGTTTAGAACTTGATATTTGACTTGAATTGGTTGCTTGGATGGACTATATTAGTATAAGGAAATGATGTATGCAGTTTGATAGTTGAAAGGGTAAGGAAAATGGTCTTAAAATAGCCTATTTTCGTCCACACAGGTAGACACACGGGCGTGAGTCTTAACCGTGTGTGACGCACGGCCTAGCATATGGCATGTGGTCCTGCCATGTGCCCTCTGCACCTTAAATTTGAGAAACAGAATACTCAAGACTGAGCATACGAGCAGAGACACGGGTGTATGTCTTTGCCGTGTGAAAATTGTATCTTCATGTTTTGCAAGTCAAAGAGTTACAGGGTTAGGGACACGGTCGTGTGACCTGTGTCACTTAGCCCTGTGAGCCACACGGGCATGTGACCCTATTACATGAGAAAAAAATTTTAAATTTCACAAAACATATTACGTTCCTGATTTAGTCTCGACCCGATCCTAACATTCATTTTGGGCCTCAAGGTTCAATCTTAAGGACGTTATGGATAATATCGGAATATGAATAGTAATTGATATGAATTATTTGTAAATGTTCTAAAAACTCCAGTAATGCTTCGTAACCTTGTTCTGGCAATGGATATGGGTTAAGGGTGTTACATTTATTGGTATCAGAGCTAGATTTAGCCGATTCTCAGAACGAATGAGACGTGTAAAGTGTCTAAAAATACATGCCATATAAATATGTGATAGTGTGATGTGTATGATCCGATCTAATCCTTATTTTTCTTATAGATTGTAAAGATGTCTGATAGACCTAAACGTACTGAATAGGAAGAAGTTAACAGTAGAGTGCAGACCTCTGAACAGACAAGTAGTAATGTTCCAATTTCTCTGATGCGAGAACAAGAACTCAAAAATATGATTTATGGATGAATCAGTGGTATAATGAGATGATGCAATAAAGAAATCAAGCTCAGCAACCTCCTCCCCCTAATGCACCATCAGTAGCACCCCCGGTTGCTCCTCCACCCCCTTCGACAACTGAATCTAGTAAGTGAACTCCAATAGAAAAACTCAGAAAATTTGGGGTCGAAGAATTTCGGGGAAGATCAGATGATGATCCTGTTAAAGTTGAATATTGGCTACAGAATTTAGTAAGAGTTTTTAAACAAATGGATTGTTCTCCGGATGCTTATTTGAGATGTGATGTTTCTTTACTAAAAGAATAAGCATACAACTGGTGGGAGACTATAGAAGCTGTAATACCTGAAGAGGAACTTTCTTGGGAATTTTTTTAGAGTGAATTTAAAAAGAAATATGTAGGAAAAAGGTATTTAGACAAGAAGAAGAGGAAATTTCTCGATTTACGACAGGGGAAACAGTTAGTAGCTGAGTATGAAAGAGAATTTGTATACCTCAGTAAGTATGCCCAAGATATTGTACCGATCGAAGAAGAAATGTGTATTCGGTTTGAGGATGGTTTCAATGAAGAGATCAGAATGATGATTAGAGGTACAGAAATTCGAGAATTTGTTGCTTTATCAGATAGAGCCCAGAAAATGGAAGAAGTGTAATGGCCTAAATTCAAGGTTATCGGAACAATGGTTTCGTAACCATAAATCCGATTTAAAGAGAAATTTATTTAAATATATTTGCATGAATATTTATATGATAGGAAAATCGTATTAAAATATTGATAGAAAAATTTTACCGATTTAGTGGTTAGTTAGAAAAAGGAATTAGTGAAGGAATTAGGTAAAAACAAGGTATCGAGACCTTGATCTCATAAAATTAAGTAGGAAATATTTTTATAAATATTTATAAAATGCTAGTAATGTGGTATTAAAATTTCGTTAGAAAATTTTGACGTTTGGGTAGGTAATTAAATGAAAAAGACTAAACTAAAATAGGAGTAAAAGTTGAATTATAGATTAAAAGAAATTATAAATGACCAAAATGGCAATTAAGCCATTTTGTATAGGTGAGGCGGTGTAATGTATAAAAATCTAAGATTTTTATAAAAATAATTATTATTATAAACTAATATATATATAAATATATGTGTTATAAAAGAAAAGAAAACAAATAAAAACATAAAATGAAGAACAGAGAGCAAACCTGAAAGAAAGAAAGAAAGAAAGAAAGGAAAGAAAAGAAAAAGGAGAAATTGATGATTTAAAGCTTGGATGTTTAATAGGTAAGCCAATTTAGCCATTTTCTTTTAATTTTGATGTTTTATAAGTTTTAGGACAAAGTTTTGATGAATTTAAGTTGAGGTTTTTGAAGTTTTAAAGTTTTTGAACATAGCATATGATGAACAAAAAGATGAATTAGTGGTTTAATTGAAAGAATTTCAAGTTAGAATTGGGTAAAGGATTTAATTGCAAAATAAGCTATAAGAAAATAGTTTTGGGACAGCAGCAGTAGAGTAACTTTGAAAAATCACCAAAAATCTTAGAAGTGGGATGAGATATGAAATTAAATCTTATTGAGTCTATTTTCATATAAAAGAAACAGGGAAAGAAAAGAAATTCTGTATTTTGAGATATTTAGATTTTTGTGAGACTGGTTCAGATTGATTTTGAGATCCTCTATTTTGATTTGGAAAAATCATTAAAAATTGTAAAAAAATAATTTTTGGACATAATTTATATGGTTAGATTCCTTAATGAGTTTATTTTTATAAGAAACAAACTAGAACATCATTTAAATTCTGTACAAAAAGATAATTAAATTTTAGCGAAGAGTGGTTGGAACTGTCAGACAACAAAATAGGGGTGACTTTAAAGAATAAACTGTATTTACTGACTAAACCAAAAATTCTGAAAATTTTATGGTAAGAATATATATGAGTCTAGTTTCAGAGAAAATTATTGGATCCTAATTTGGAGTTCTGTAGCTCAAGATAAAAATAATTTAGTGACTATGACTCAAGTAGACAGCTTTGAATGAACTAAAAATAATAATAGAATTATAGAGACTGTTACATGTGAACATGAAATGTATTAAATTGATGATTAAATTTATTTATTTAGATCCAAAAAACACAAATACGAAGCTATATTGAGGAAAGGAAAAAGTCTCGGATTAGTAGATTTTTGTGTACGAACAAGTATCGAGGTAAGTTCATGTAACTTGAATTGTATTCTTAAATACTTGAAATGTATGTTATTGATGTGAATATAATTTGAATGTTCATTGTATGAAAATTGATGAAACATTGATATATTTGATAAAAAGGGGAAGAAATCCCGGTTGAATGAAAGGAAAATTCGACGAATCTCTGAAAGGGAATTGAAGGTAAAAAGGATCCAACCCGGACGGGTGATCCTATCCTGATATAGCCCTCCCGAAGAATATGTGGAAAATGGATTTAGCCCGGACGGGTAATCCGAATTAGGGTCCAATTTAGCCTAGACTGTAATTCGATCCAAGCTCATTAGAGTAATTGTCGCTGCGAGAGGATTTAGCCTCGGACTGGTAATCTCGCCAGAAAGATGAGGTTCATGGGAGTGTGCTCTCAAAATGGAAATGTGCGCACATGAATATGAATTGACGGACCGGTTTGTACACTAAAGTGTACCTCTGAAAATCCATCGAAATTTCGAGTAATTCAACGGGATAAATATGGAAAAATAATAAGGAAATGGAAATCATGGTATTGAATGAGCTCATCAATCATGGTATATATTATTGATATATTGAAATTATTGGACTAACTTGAATGTTGAGTTTGTGCATGTTAGGGTAATAATACATTGAATGGATATATGAATGTTTATTGCATTGTATTGAAAATATTAGGTAAGTATAATTCTTATTACATGGGCTTACTAAGCACAAAGTGCTTACCCTGTTTCTTTTTCCCCTATTTTGTAGTGTTAAGAGCTTGGATGTCAGATTCAGTCGGAGACACATCACACTATCAACCTCAAGATTTCGGTATATAAAGAAACTTTATTTTGGAAATCAATGGCATGTATAAGCTAATAAAGTAAATGTTAATATGAAATGAATGTAAGGTCAGCCATTGGTATGGCTAACAAATCTTGGTTTGGTATGTGTTGAGGTTATCTTATAAATATGCATGAATCTATTTTGAAAATATTTGAATTGGATTGGTTGATGTGGATTGGTCTCGATTTGAAATTTGCAGGAAAGGCTAGATATCTATAAAGCGGCTATATTGAGTAAAAAAATAAAAAATAAAATACAAAAAAAATTTGTAAACTCCGGTAATGCCTCGTATCCTATTCTGACAACGAATACGGGTAGGGGGTGTTACAAGAAGTGTATAATAGAAAGATGCAACGGGAAATAATAAGTAAAGAATCTTATAAGAGAAGTTCTTCAAAATCATTCTCAATATTTCCGACTAAAAAGTTTAGAGACGATTCAGGTCGATCCACCTCAATGCTGGAACGACCGAACAAGAAGAGAGTAACTCCGCAACAATTTGGGGCAACCACTAAACCTGCAGCTAGTGTTAGTAGTGTGCAGAATGTTCCTAGGCCTAGATGTAAATATTGTGGGAAATCACATCCCGGTTAATGTAGAGGCAAGTCAGGAGCAGCTGCTCAGTCAAAAGTTAGGGCACCTGCACGTACATATGCCATCCGAGCAAGAGAGGAAGCTTCTGCTCCAAATGTAATAACTTGTACTTTCTATCTTTTTTATGATTCTGTGTATGCATTAATTGATCCTAGATCTACACATTCATACATTTGCACTGCATTAGCATCAGAAAAGGAATTGTGTGTTGAATCTACTAATTATAATGTGCATGTCACTAATCCATTAAGCCAAAGAGTGATAGTTAACCTAATATGTCGAAATTGTCCACTGAAATTGGAAAGCTGCGATTTCTCTGCTGATTTTATGTTGTTAGCCTTTCGAGAATTTGATTTATTCTGGAATGGATTGGTTAACGAAACATGATGCTATAGTAAACTGTAGAGAGTTACAACATCAAATTCCCTATCATGTCAAGTTCCCTATCATGTTTCGTTAACCAATCCATTCCCAGAATAACATCAAATTCCTGAAAGGCTAACAACATCAAATCAACAGAGAAATCACAACCTTTTATTTTCAGTGGACAATTTTGACATATTAGGTTAACTATCACTCTTTGGCCTAATAGATTAATGACTTGCACATCATAATCAGTAGGTTCAACACACAATTCATTTTCTGATGCTAATGTAATGCAAATGTAGGAATGTGTAGATCTAGGATCAATTAATGCATACACAGAATCATCAACAAGATAGAAAGTACCAGCTATTACATCTGGAGCAGAAGCTTCCTCTCTTACTCAAATGACATATGTATGTGCAGGTGCCCTAACTTCTGACCAAGCAACTGAATCTCTCATTCTCGAACAAGCAGCCCCTATAGCACTGCTTTGACCAGAACGTTTGCCTTTTTGAGAGTAATTGATTGTCTCTCTTTTTGTTCTTCCTCCTCTTTAATCAGTTGAGGGCAATCTCAAAAAAAAATGATCAGTGGCCCCACATTTGTAACAAGCTCTTAACTTGCCTCTACATTCACCGGGATGTGATTTCCCACAATATTTACATTTTGGCCTGTGAACATTCTGCACACTACTAACACTAACTGCAGGTTTAGTGGTTGCCCCAAATTCTTACGGAGTTACTCTGTTCTTGTTTGATTGTTTCGGCATTGAGGTGGATCAACCTGAATTGTCTCTAAACTTTTTAGCCGGAAATGTTGAGATTGATTTTGAAGAATTTCTCTTATAAGATTCTTTATTTATTATTTCTCGTTGCATCTTTCTATTATACACTTCTTCCATTTTTTGGGCTCTATCTGATAAAGCAACAAATTCTCGAATTTTTGTGCCTCCAATCATCATTCTGATCTCATCATTTAATCCCTCTTCGAACCGAATACACATTTCTTCTTCGATCGGTACAATATCTCGGGCATACTTGCTGAGGTATACAAATTCTCTTTCATACTCAGCTACTGATCGATTCCCTTATCGTAAATCGAGAAATTCCCTCTTCTTCTTGTCTAAATACCTTTTTCCTACATATTTCTTTTTAAATTCACTTTGGAAAAATTCCCAAGAAAGTTTCTCTTCAGGTACTACCACTTCTATAGTCTCCCACCAGTTGTATGCTTCTTCTTTTAATAAGAAAACAACACATCTCAAATAATCATCCGGAGAACAAGCCATTTGTTTAAAAACTCTTACTAAATTCTGTAGCCAATATTCAGCTTTAACAGGATCATCATCTGATCTACCCCGAAATTCTTCGGGCCCAAATTTTTTGAGTTTTTCTATTGGAGTTCGCTTACTAGATTTAGTTGTCGGAAGGGGTGGAGGAGCAACCGGAGGTGCTATTGATGGTGTATTAGGGGGAGGAGATTGCTGGTTCTAATTTCTTTCTTACATCATCTCATTATACCACTGATTCATAAATCCATAAATCATATTATTGAGTTCTTGTTCTCGCATCAGAGAAATTAGAACATTACTGCTTGTCCCTTGTTCAGAGGTCTGCTCTCTACTATTAACTTCTTCCTGTTCAGTACGTTTAGGTCTATCGGATATCTTTACAATCTATAAGAAAAACAAGGATTAGATCGGATCATACACATCACACTATCACAGATTTATATGGCATTTATTTCTAGACACTTTACACGTCTCATTCGTTCTGAGAATCAGTTAAATCGAAACTCTGATACCAATAAATGTAACACCTCTAACCCATATCCGTCGCCGGAATAAGGTTACGGAGTATTACCAGAGTTTTCAGAACATTTACAAATAATTCATATCAATTACTATTCATTTTCCAATATTATCCATAACGTTCTTAGGATGGACCCTCGAGGCCCAAAATGAACGTTAGGATCAGGTTGGGACTAAATCAGGAATGTAGGATATTTTTTGTGAATTTAAAATGTTTTCTTCATGTACAGGGGTCACACGTAGGGGTGAGCAAAATCTGACTCGGTTCGAAAAATTCAATAAAAAATTTAAATTTTGAATTAAATAGTTCGAGTTATTCGAGTTATTCGGATCAACTCGAAAAAAAATTCAAATTTTTCGGTTTAACTTGGATATGAATTACACAATTCGAGTTATCCGAAAATACGAATAAGAAATGACAAAACTATGTCGTTTTGATAAATTTTAATTTTTATAATTAACTTTTTTTCATCAGCCTTAAGCCCTTAACTTAAGCTTATTTTCTTTCTGTCGTTCCAAATTCCCACCCCTCCCCAATCCCCAATTTTTCCTTTCTTCTTTACTCAAATATTTTAATTCCTTTAAGCTCCCTGCACCTTTCATCCCCCCTTCCATTTGTTTAATATTTGCTGATTTCTTGCCTTGTCGTCCCACGAGGCCACGACTACGGTTCCACTGTCTACAAGCCACAACCACCATCAGTTGTTTAAGGTGAGATTGTATATATATATATTTTTGGTTTTGTGCATGTGAGTGAGTGAGTGAGTGTTTTTACTTTTTAGTTTTCACCTTTATATTCTAAAAACAACTATTGTTCTCTTTTTGAAGCTTCTTCTTGCTCCTTACGGCAAGAAATAGCAAATAGAAAATTGAAAACGTACATAGTTGTTCCAACTAAAATACTTGGAATAATTCTACCACTTCTACTAGGAGTAGCCTTTTTAGTGCTAGCTGAACGTAAAGTAATGGCCTTTGTGCAATGTCGAAAGGGTCCTAATGTAGTGGGATTGTTTGGATTGTAACAACCTCTAGCAGATGGTTTGAAATTGATTCTAAAAGAACCTATTTCACCAAGTAGTGCAAAGACAATTTCGAACTACAACGAGTTTTACTGTTCCAGACCAAATTAATGAACTGAAACCAGACAACATGAAACGAAAAGAATCCAAATCATAAGGTGCCAAAAGTAATTCCTATGGTCCAATGTTAATGCTGCAGCCTATGCTAACTCACTTTTAATGTTTGTTTTTTTTTTTCTAAAATCTTAAGCTTTTCTTTGTAAAGCTTCAAGAGATCGGGTGCTTTGTTTACGAAACAGTCAACAAACATCCTAATGAACACCTTTTCTGATGTGTCAAACAATATAGACAATTTTAAGTCATTAACCAAACATTGTGATAACAATTCTCAAGCAAACAAAGCCCTTGGGACAATATTCTTCCTGAAGCTCTGCCTTAAAATGCCTGGTTGTTTGGCAATAAGAGTCGAACTGTAGCCCATTTTGTTCACGAGAAAATCTATTATAGCTAGTAGTGCTAATCTTTGAATTTGATTATCAATGCTAGAGGGAATCCCAACTGAGTTAACTCATCACACATTTAACAATTGTTTGATTTAAGGGTCTGTTTTTACTAATCAAAGTTTCCATGTTTTTGTTATTCTTTCTCATTATTCCAGGTTAATTAAATTAACCATTATTAGCAAGTTTAGTTTCATTTAAGTCATGCATATTACCATTATTAGCAAGTTTAGCTTCATTCAAGTCTTGCATATTATATATATTATAAAAACCAATTCAAATTAAACTAATCAACTCTTTAAATAAATTAATTTTGCAAAAGCAAAAAGAAACAGACCTTTAACTTGTTGATGCCTAATAATGTTATGTTTATTATATTTATTTAAACAGTATGTGACAAACGTGATGGAATTTTAGTTCATTCAATTTCTATTCCTAAACATATGGATGAGAATGATTTTTAGGCTAAAATAAGTTGTTTCTATCCATTATAAATATTAGTTGAAATAATGGGAAATCTCACTTTAATCTCCCAAAAGCAGTGTTATGGACTTTAGCTTCTTTCATCTTTGACTATTGATTTATTTTATATTATTTATTGTAAACTTTATTTCTTTTTATTATATGAACCACAACTCTTCAAATAAGAGTTTTAAAATTTTGGCTTTTTATTCTCATTTTTTTTAAAACTTTTGGTACGTTTGCTCAATTATATGTTTCGTTAATATATTTGATAAGTTAAATTAGTATATTTTATAAGTAAGTTACTCTATTGTTTTTGTTTTGAGTTAATTTTGAACGCTTTAATTTGAATTGTTAATGGATATTTGTGTGGAACATATCTATTAGTATAAAACTTTGATGGAATTATGACCTTTGGCTATTTTGTAATTTTAATTAATTATATTTATTTTTGTAGATGAATGACTCAATATCATCCCAAAAGCCCCAAAGCAAAAAAGCATTACAGGAAGCTACACCTACTTCTCATACTAAAGTTGTTCGCATAACAAAGAAGGGAAATACTCAAAGAAAGACCAAACCAAGGGCACCTTGTTGGCAACATTTTAGCAAATACTCAACAGAAATGGGGAGAATAGGGCAAAGTGCAATTATTGCGATGCCACTTACACAATGGAAACCGGGGCTTCTACCACCAATCTAAATAACCATTTGAAGACTTACTAAAGAAAACCCCGAGGTAATACCTCTGATCTTAAGCAAATAGAACTTGCATTTACAAAATCTAGCCAAGAAAATGTAGATTTGTCAACTTGGGTGTTTAATCAAGATGATATTAAAAATGCATTGATTAATATGATCATTGTGGATGAATTGCCTTTTAAATTTGTAGAAAGGGAGGGTTTTAAGTTCTTTATTTCTATAGCATGCCCAAGGTTTCATCTTCCATCTCGTTGGATAGTTAGAAAAGGTTGTCTTGATTTGTTTAATTCCATGAAGAATACATTAAAGAAATCTTTTCAAAAAGACACAAGTAGAATTTGTTTGACGACAAACACTTGGACGTCATTGCAAAGGACATCCTACATGGTTCTAACAGCTCATTGGATAAATGATGAGTGGAAGTTACAAAAGAGAATTATAAACTTTTGCCTAATTTCTGCTCATAGAGGTAAGAGCATTGGTCAAGCCCTTGAGAAATGTCTTCGGGATTGGGGGATTGAGAAGGTCTTTGCAATTACTGTTGATAACGCATCTTCTAACGATGTTGCTGCGATTATTTGAGAAAGAAGTTGATTCATCAAAAAGCTTGTGTTGCGAATGGTAAATATATACATATGAGATGTGCGGCACACATTATTAACCTCATTGTTCAAGAAGGGGTTAAGGACGCTTCTATATCTGTAGATCGAGTTAGAGGAGCTGTGAGATATATTAGAGCATCACCATCAAGGTTATCTAAATTCAACCATCGGGCAAAAGAAGAAATGGTAGGTACTAAGGCTCATTTATGTCTAGATATGCCTACTGGATGGAATTCAAATTATATGATGTTAAATGTGGCTGGACAATATGAATATGTGTTTGAAGCTTATGTTCATGATGATCATAATTTTTTTCTAAACCTTAGTGCTGGATATGGAGTCCCCACATGTGATGATTGGGAAAATGTTCGAAGAGTTATGAAAGTGCTTGAGCCTTTTCATGAACTTATATTGAAGGTGTCTGGATCATTACATGTCACCTCTAATACTTTTTTTTGAAGTAGTCACAGATGTGCATTGTCTTCTCCATGGGTGGAAACATTGTGGGGATTTAAACATAATGTCTATGGCTTCAAAAATGAATGACAAGTACAAGAAGTACTGGGGTGATTCAAAAGTGATGAACTTGCTTATTTATCTAGCAGTTATCTTTTACCCACGGAGCAAAATTGATTTTCTTGCATTTGGAGTCAACTTGCTTTTTCCTACTATTGCAGATGACATTATAAGGATGGTCAATAGAGAATTGCATTATTTGTTTGATGAATATTCTGCAATTGTTGAGGGAAATCATCACATGAACTTTGAAGTTGAAAGTAATTTTCCTACTAAAGCTCCAAGTTCAAGTGAAAATGAAATAAATCAAGTAAAACCAAATATAGGCTTAGTCATGCAACAATATATGAAGAAAAAGCAACGTGTTGGCTTGGAAAGTAAATCTGAGTTGGATAGATATTTGGGAGAAGATTGTGAAAATGATTCAGATTCATTTGATTTGTTATTGTGGTGAAAAGTTAATAGTCCAAGATTCCCAAATGTTACGCAAATGGCTCGAGATGTGTTATCCGTTCCTATTTCAACCGTTGCATCCGAAAGTGCTTTTAGCACAAGTGGACGTGTTCTAGATAATTTTAGAAGTTCTTTGACTCCTTCTATGGTTGAGGCTTTGGTTTGCACACAAGATTGGCTTCGAAGGTCAAAAGATCCTATCAACCTTGAGGAGTATGTGGAGGAACTCCAAAATATAGATGATGGTAAGAGACTAACTTTAATCCAAAAGGTTAATTGCTTATTTTATTTTTTTTTATAAATATTCTCACAATTTAACTAACATTTTTCTATTTTGATATTTATTAGAATTGTCAAAGTTATCGGAACATGAAGATGGTAACATACTTAACTACAATTCACAAAATTGAATGTTTATTTTTAATTTTTCTAGTAAATATTTTCATAATTTAATAATACATATTTATTTTTGTTACAGAATTGTCGGTACTATCTACAGTGTTCGAAGAAGATGAAGCTTGAAGTTAGTTTGATTTTAACTTTTTGGAATAGATATTTTGTTAATCCTTATAAAAACTTCAACCTTGCATTTGCTTTGATTTGGTCAAAACAATTGGTTAAACTTTGGATTTTGTTGTGTAGGAAGCTTGAATTTATTTTGTTGAATTCAAGTCCTGGAGCGTCACACCATGACCATCTATATCATACTTTTGGAGTATCATTTTGTTATATCATATTTTGTGTAGTAGTGACATGTATCCCTATATCATGCTTTTGGTATATCATTTTGTTATCTTGAATATAAGATAGTTCTTGATGCATAATTATGCACTATGTAAATATAATTATGCGTGTGGTGTAATAGCTTATGTAGTTAACTCAAATTATGGCCACAATGATCATCTTGCAACGTTATATATAGTTATTTTGCATGCCTAAAATAGTTCTTTACATGTAATTGTTTAGTAAATTATATTATTCATGTAGTTAAATAATATTGTACCTTGTTTACTAGCTAAATAATCGGTTCATGTAAATATAATATTGAGTATAAATAATAGGATTCGTTAACTCGACTCGACTCGAAATTTTTTGACTCGATTCGACTCGATTTGAAAAAATTTTAAATTGAATTCGGTTGTTAAAATAGGATTCGTCAACTCGACTAACTTGAAATTTTTTGACTCGATTCGACTCGACTCGATCAAATACTCACCCTTAGTCACACGCCCGTGTGGGTAGGCCCTGTGGCTCACACGGCCAAGTGACACAAGTCACACGGCCGTGTCCCTAACTCGTGTAACTCTCTGACTTGCAAAACATGAAGATGCAGTTTTCACACGGCCAAGACACACGCCTATGTGGCACATACGGCTGAGACACACGCCCGTGTCTCTGCCCGGTGCTCAGTCCTGAGTATTCTGTTTCTCGAATTTAAGGTGCAGGGGACACAAGGCCAGACTACATGCCCATATGCTAGGCCGTGTGTCACACACGGTCAAGACACACGCCCATGTGGACGAAAATAGGCCATTTTAAGGCCACTTTTCTCAACCTTTCCACTATCAACCTGCATACATCATTTCCTTATACTAATATAGTCCATCCAAGCAACCAATTCAAGTCAAATATCAAGTTCTAAACCTAATGTGTCATCACACTACTCATTTGCATAAACTTACCATGTAATTCCATTCATTGACTACTAATAGATACTATTAAATACATGCACATAAACTAACATATATGTATAAGAGCCATTCATAACCATATTATAAGTTTACTTTCTTTTCCTTCCATCCTATACATGCCATATAAACCAAAAGTTGTTTTACAAAATCTACTGGTGAAATCTGGATAGTGTGTCTCGATGTGTTGATCCGATCCTCCGTACTCTTTATTAATCTACAATGAATATTTAACACACAAAACTAAGCTTATGAAAGCTTAGTAAGTTCATAGGCTTTAAAATAAATCTTATCTAACAAATAATAACAAAACATTAAATAGAGCATTTCATTAATATTCTCTACCAACCACAATCTCAAATGATGAATTTACTTGATTGAGCTCAATATCACAACTGATTGAATTCTATCACTTTAATTTATATAACACTTACCATTTCTTATCAAATTAGATAACGTCTTACGGATTTGAGTACATCGTTTGCTTAATGCCATAGTCCAACTATGGTCTTACACATATATTACCGTGGCCTTTCCATAGTCTTGCACATATCACAATGCCATAGCCCCACTATGGTCTTTCACTTTATTACGATGCCATAGCCCAGCTATGGTCTTATACGTACACACATATACTGCCATGGTCCAACCATAGTCTTACGTTCACAATACCATAATCCAGTTATGGTCTTTTAACTGAAATGCCATAGCCCAGCTATGGTCTTACATTCCACGCTTTGCCATGGTCTAACCATGGTCTTATTCGTCAATTCATCACTGATCATGAAACAATCGTACTCAATCTTGCGTTCTACTCAATATGAACTTTCAATTTGATTTCCTTATTTTTATAATATTCATAATTCAATAACAAATTATGAAATAACACATTATACCATTCCTAAATTAAAAATTATACATGCAAATTCAATCATATGAACATACCTGAGCTAATTTGTAGAATTTGTAAAGATTCAGGGACTAGTCTAAAATTTTCTCTTTTCCGCGTTTATCTTCAGAATCTCGATCTATAATATAAAATTTTCAACTCATTAGAATCTAATTCAATTCTAATTCACTTCACACTTTTTACCTTTCAATTTTTGAAATTACACTTTTACCCCAAATTTTATAGTTTTTACAATTTAATCCCTAATCAATTAACCCATCAATTGAGCTTATTTTTCTCAATTAAAACTTTATCTAATCATTTAAGGTTATTATACAGCCTTTGATATTCTAAATTTCAGCACCAGACCCTAATTCTCAACTTTTCACAATTAAGTCTTAAAAATCAATTTCTATTAAAATCACTTAATAAAATCATCATCTAATGAAATTAAAGTTTCAAATCCATGATAAATCACTTAATAAAATCATCATATAATGAAATTAAAGTTTCAAATCCATGATAATTCATCATAAAATTCCATCACTCATCCATAGTAACTTTCAAAATCACTCATAGAATCCAAAACTAATGAATTAGTTAGTTGGACCTAATTGTAAAACTCTTAAAACATGAAAATTTCAAAGAAAAAGCAAGAATTAAACTTACATGTAACAAAAATATTAAAAACCATTTTAGAAGGACTCTTCCATGACTGTTTTGGCTGAAGATTGATGAAGATATATCTAGAAATTCAATTTGGTCATCTTTTAATTTTTACTTTAATTCAAAAATGACCATTTTGCCCCTTGTTCACATTAACTTTGTTATTTTCTGCATACTCATGCCGTCCAGCCCATATAATTTAGGCTCAATTGCTCTTTAAATCCCTCTTATTCAATACTTGAGCTATTTAATCACATTTTAATAAGTTTTGCACCTTTTTCAATTTAGTTCTTTTTAATTAATTAACTATCAAAACGTTAAAATTTCCTAACGGAACTTTAATACTAACTCAATGACACTCCATAAATATTTCTAAAAATATTTATGGCTCGGTTTATGAATTCGAGGTCTCTATACCTCGTTTTCGACCCAACTAATCTAATAAATTCTTTTAATTCTCAAAATTCACTAATTCAAAATTATTTCTAAATTCACATTTGGCTCATAAATATTAATTTGCTAAATTTTTGAATTTACTCGTCAGATTTAGTGATCTCAAATCACTTTTTCTGACACCACTGAAAATTAGGCTGTTCCACACATTAGGTTTAAAACTTGATATTTGACTTGAATTGGTTTCTTGGATGGATTATATTAGTATAAGGAAATGATGTATGCATGTTGATAGTGGAAAGGATGAGAAAAGTGGCCTTAAAATGACCTATTTTCGTCCACACGGCCTAGCATATGGGCATGTGGTCTAGTCGTGTGTCCCCTGCACCTTAAATTCGAGAAACAGAATACTCAGGACTGAGCATACGAGCAGAGACACGGGCGTATGTCTCAGCCGTGTGTGCCACACGGCCTAGAACAAGGGGGTGTGTCTTGGCCGTGTGAAAACTGCATCTTCATGTTTTGCAAGTCAGGGAGTTACACGGGTTAGGGACACGGCCGTGTGACCTGTATCACTTGGCCGTGTGAGCCACACGGCCTGCCCACACGGGCGTGTGACCCCTGTATATGAGAAAAACTTTTTTAATTTCACGAAAAATATATTATGTTCCTGATTTAGTCCCAACCCGATCCTAACATTTATTGGGCATCGAGGGTCCATCCTAAGGACGTTATGGATAATAACGGAAAATGAATAGTAATTGATATGAATTATTTGTAAATGTTCTGAAAACTCCGATAATGCTTCGTAACCCTATTCCGGAGACGGATATGGATTAGGGGTGTTACAACATCGATAAAGTACTGTAATAAATATGTCATTTTGGTAAATAATCTCATGGACATACCATTTAAGTTATTAATTGTTTTTTAAATATAACTTTTTTAAAAAAGATTTTATGTAAGCTATTAAAAAATATACTTTCCAAATAATTTTTGTTATTTAAAAAAATAAATTTTCTTTTTTAATAAAATATTATAATTAATTAGAACCACTAACAATAAAAATATAAAGACAGAGCACATAATACAAACGATAAATAAGACATTATAAATTGATGCATAAATGTCATGTTTGCAAAATAATCCTAAAAGAGTAGAAAGACGAACTCATACTAATCGCAACACTGGAAGAATTTAAAAACAAACTAGAGATGCATCATCTTGACCAAACTACTAAAAATTGAATCATAATCCCACCATCATCAGGCCAACTTGACAATGACTCCAGTCAACTAAGAAATCATTACCGAGAGTCTTAAGAGACCCATCAAACCAGTAATGCACAAAATGTTAAGTCTCAAATGGCCTATCATGCTCTAAAAATTTGGGAGGATTTGAGTAAAAATATTAAGTTCAAAAAATGGACTTGAAAAAAAATAATAGACCCGTCTAAAATATGAGTTGGGCTCGAGGTTTAACATTCAAGGCTTGACCCAACCTGATCTAGCCCGACTCTTTTTAAGTTTGTAATGTTTTATATTATATTATTTTTATATGTAATTTATAACACATAAAAGATAAATCTATAATACTACTATAATGTAAACATTAAAAAAATATTAAGATGACTATATATAAAATTTTAATAAATAATAATATATAAAATTATTAAATATTAAATTAAAACAATATAAAAATATATTTTTTTATTTTTTTAAATAATATAATCGGGTTTAAAATCGGCTTGAGTTAGTTATTTATAAATATAAATAAATTTAGATAAAATTTTAAGACCTAACTGAATTTGAACAAATATAAAAATATATTAATATCATGCTTAAATTTAAGAAATTTCATGTGGAGCAACAATAACGAAAATTGATACTTTCTTTGGATGAAGGTACTACAAGTCAAAAAAGGCTTCACTTGCAACGATTGTGTTGATTCTGTTTGATTTTCTATTCAATCGAACTGTTCTATTTTCTTTTTAAAACTTTTTTCTTAACAACAAAATTATATTAATGAAATTTTCAAATCCATTTGTTGATATAATATGAAAATAAATGTTAAAAAATTATACATTAAATATTGTCGGTTAAGTTTTAGATCAATTGTGTTAATGCCGTTTGATAGAAATAAAGTAATACAAGTCGAAGGAGGTTTCACTTGCAATGATTGTGTTGATACTGTTTGATTTTCTATTCAACGGAACTATTTTTTTCTTTTTTAAATTTTTTTCTTAACAACAAAATTATATCAATGAATTTTTTAAAATTAAATGACAAAATACGTTTGTTGATATGATATGAAAAGAAATGTTTAAAAACTATAATAAAAATATTGTCAATTAAGTCTTAACTCGATTGGTATTTGCATTGTTTTCCTGCATTGAAACGCATTATTCTCCTATTCAAGAGTTGATGAAAGATTATAAGTAGTTCTAAGCATTATATAAAAAAAAACATATATTATAATAACCTATAATATGATTATTGTTTAAAAAGATATAAATATTTATCATTTTATATATAAATTCAATCATCATTTAGAAGATAAAGTTTATTTTCGTAAAATCTGATTAAATTTTTAATTGAATATAATATATTTATATTAATATATGAGATTTAATATTTTTAAAATATTTTTTAATTCTCAAACCCCTAATCAATACAAACTCCAAGAGTTTTAGAGAAAAAACCTGATTTTTTATTTTTTTCTAAATTTTTTTAATTTATTTGGTACATGAATTTGTATTCTGTCAATCAGGTTGATACTTTTGTGATAACACCATTAATTTGTATTGACGTAGCCAATCCGGTGGTGCCATGTGACAACATAAATAAAAATAAAAAATCTTTGAAAATATATAAATTAACAAAAAATATATATAACTTTTTTTTACATCAAGAATTAAACTGGACAAATATTTGTCCAAATTAATGTGCTTTTTAGTATTTTTATATTTTTATAAAATATTAGTTTTTAGGTTATTATTTTGAAATATATATATATTAAAAACCTATAATATTTTAAATATATATAATTATAATGTATAATATAAAAATTTATAAAAAAAATTAAAACTCATAAAAAATGTAAATATATAAAAATAACTAAAAATTTATAAATGTATATATAAATATGTGAAAGAACTAAAAAGCACCTTTATAATGAATCTAAATAAATGGTTGTCTACACTTCTTGATGTAAATTTTTTTATGCCTTTATTGATTTATATATATTATATTTTAAAATTTATATATATTTTTTAATTTATAAAAGTAATAATAATATAAGTACCTTGATATTTTATAAAAAAAACATAAAATATAAAAGTACCAAAAACACATTTGAATTTGTCCAGATTCATTCTTCATATGAAAAATTGTATTATTATTTTATATATGTATATTTAGAGATTTTATATTTTTTAAATTTATGTTTGTCACGTGGCATACTAAAAGGTTATCATGTGGCACCATCGGATTGGCTAGCAGTGCTATATAAGTACAAACTAACGATGTTAATGCAGGACAAACCACATTAGCGAATAAATATAAATATAAATATTAAATACAAGATCTGAACAAATAATATAAACAAATATTTAGATTTATGTAAAAACACCAGATCTGAAAAACAATTAAATAAAGAAGATCTTGAAAAACCAGAAATCGAATAAGGAAATCGAGTTTTACTAGATGTTGAGGCCTATTTTCACAGTTTCTTTAAGACAGATTCGGCCGCTCTTATGTTACTTGGAAAAACATTGGTCGTCTGTCTCTCAGAATACAACAACAAAATGATCGCGGCTGTAGTACCTCTGCAGTATTCTTTTATTTTTTAGCCCTATATTAAAAGTTAGTAACTTGATTACGTTTTTTTTTCTCAGCAAATATTATACAGAATATATCGATTTGATTTTATTCATTTTCAAAATTCTTTCATATTGAATGCCTACCTTTAATATAGAGCTAAATTAAACGCAATTTAACTTTTAATATATGGACCTCCACGTTACTTTTACATTCACAATCTCTACTCTATCTATATTTTTCCTTAAAAGTCATTAACTTCCAACTTTTGGAGTTGTCTGCTATTCTTATCCCTCCTCTTCCAAATCAAGTTAAAATTAATTTAATAAATAAAATTAAAAATTCATATATTTCTTTTATAAAATTTTAAAATAATATTATTAACGGATTTGATAAATTTTATTCCAACTATTTATTTACTTATTTGAAGCCTACTATTACAAGTACAATTGAACTTAAAATTAAAATATACTCGAACTTAAATCACAATAAATCATTTTTATAATATACAATTAGATTGATAATTGAAATATATCGTACTTAAATCAAAATATTTAAACCCAATTAAAAATAAATGCTAAAATTAAACCTACAATCACAAAATCACAATCTTCCAATTAAGCAAAACCCCATTTCCTTTACTTCATTTGAACAATCAAAATTCATGTGTCATGACAATTTAGTTTTCAAAGGAAAAAAGAAGAAGAAGAAGAAGAACTTGTCAACATTATTGTTCTCTGATTTGATAGTTTTGGGGGTATATACTGTACTTCGACTTGATAATAAAAGAGAGATCAATTCAATTGGGCATCCTAATTTAGGTTCTAACTCATGACTGAATATATCAATTATTGAGATGTGAATGAATCATTGTTATTTAATCAATTATCTAATTTTAACAGTTTTAGATGACTTATTAATGCTAATTAATAATAATTAAAGAGAAAAACTGATTAACCAATTCTTTTTATAGTAGTTAGAAATTTCGTTTTTTTAGTCTTTTATTTAAAATCTCTCATATATAGGCGGATTATCACATCAATAATTAATTAATTTTTTAAAATTTATAAAATTATTTTAAAAAATTTAAAAAGTATAAGAAATATTTTTAAAATTAATTAATTACAGTCCAATTTAATATTATTTAACAAAAAATACAAATTCAAAAGCTAAAAGAAGCACCCTTCTCATTTTAACTTTTTATATGTGTTTTGTGAAATAAACCTTTTTAAATATTATTTGCGTAATTATTTTCTTCTTCTTCTTATTTATTTATTTATTTGCGTTTTACGAAATAAATCATTTTAAATGTTATTTAGTCAAACTTACATTCAAATTCGAGGAGTAAATGCAATAAGAGGTAGCCTTTGTGTAAATAGATTGTGCAAGAATTGATGGGTGTGATAATAGCAATACTAATGCATTGGATCCCATTAGAATTCTAGAGTTAAGCATCTTAAATGAGAGTAGTACTAGAATGAATGATCTCTTGAAAAGTCCTCGTGTCGCAACTCTCTCATTTTATTTTTTTATTTACGTTTTGCAAAATAATTTTTTTTAAACATTAAAAAATTAAATAAACAATTAAAATAATTTTTTTATAAAATTAAAAAACTATGCGGAATTTTATTTTTTTTCCTTTATAAAATTAACATTATTGGAAATCTTTTACATTAACAATAATAATAAAACATTTTGTTGCACACTGAATTTTCTATATTCAATCAAAGATAGTAGAAGGAAACATCAAAGGAAGTCACTATAACTCAACAAATTAATAAATTAATAAATTTGTTTCATTAAAGGAAAAAAAAAGCCCTTTAAACCTACCACAGTCCACAATAAATAAATAAAATCAAGTAAATGCCAAGTCAGCTTTGGACCCACCTAACCCTGTTCTAAGAAAATACCAAAAGTGTCTTGGTCAATACATGCGACCTTCTTTTTCTAATCGTTTGTATAAAAATTAATTTAAAAAGAAATAAAATATATTTTAAAAAATAGTAAATTATACTAACAGTCACCCAATTTTGGAGTAGCTGACAAAATAATTACCTACGTTTCATTTCAGTCATTCAACTTTTGAAAAGTTACAAAACAGTCCTTTTTGCCGTTTTCCGTCACAGACGTCACAGCAAAGTGACATGGCATGTGACGGCGTCCTCGGTGTTAAAAAACTATCCAAGGTTACTCTCAATTTAACAGCCCTACTAGCCTTATCTTTGTTGAACATTCTTCTTTTGCTACTCATCCATGCCAATAGATAGCTTACTGTGAGCCAACGATTCAACCCGCTTCCTCAAATTCCAGTGGAAGTATTTCAGATAGTTCTAGCTTCAACGGTCACTGGAATGATCCATCTGTGCCTTTTGAGATACCTCCATCTTATGCTTTTCCTGCAATGAATCTCCATTATCAGAGTTGAGAGCACCATTCCCCTCCATTCGCTACATCTAACCGTCGAATTGGTGGTTCCGGTCAACCTTCAATTCCACCTGTCAATCAAAGGTCTGCCAGGAACAGTTCAAATATGCCAAGACCGGGAACTTTTATGCATCCATTTGTTGCTGGCCACAGGTATAACCCAAAGTAATGGAATTTTTTCATTTGAGAAAACATAGAGCTTGATTTTTTGGAATGTTTCTTCGTTTGTTAGACAAAAATATCATTCCAAAATATAGAAGCATTTAGTTAAAGGGTTACATTTTCTAAGGATATATACATCAAACAGAATGGTTTTGTTATTTTTCTGCTGATAATTTCAAGTCTTTGCATTTCCACGATTACTGTACTAGAAACGACAAGTGCGGTTGCTTCCTCATTTATCCCTCCTTACCCTGGTAGCAATGCCCGGGCTCGTGATAGAGTTCAAGCTCTCCAGGCATACTATCAACTCCACCACCCTAGCACCTTGTCAGCATTACAGACACCCATTGTTTCTAGCTGCCGAAGGCTAGGTAGCCATAGAAGTCATGGTCATGGTCATGTTGGACCAGTGGCCTCTTCATCTGACCATATGGGTGGCTTCTATTTCATTCTATCAGGTACTTCAGGTGGTCGAAACTTTCAAGAGCTCGAAAACTCTATGTCATCTCAGTTCCATGCTTGGGAAAGAGACCATTTATCATCATTTTCACTAAGCCAGGTTGAGAGAGATCCAAGTTGGGGTGCATTCCATGAGGCTGCCACCAGTGGTTTAGATCTCGGATGCAGCTTCCGCCAGAGGCTTGGATCTGAGAGGCCACATTCACAAAGTCGTCCATAGTGTATTATTCCTTTATACCCTAACGGGGAACGTGCCAAGCTAGCGGTCCCGTTAAACCCTAACGGAAACTGTTAATCAGTGACTGATTTGTCACTTTTTTATAATGTTAGTGACTGTTTTATAACTTTTTGAAAGTTGAGTGATTGAAATGAAACCTAGGTGACTGTTTTGTCAGCTACCCCAAAGTTGGGTGACTGTTGGTGTAATTTACCTTTTAAAAAAAATAAAATATCACATAAATTCTTCATAAATTTAAAATTTAATTCATGTACTTTTATTTTGTAGAATTTAATTCTTCTATTTTTCAGACTAAATTCAAAAAATAAAAATTAATAAATTAAATTCTAAAATCTAAACAACTTTTTTTCTTTGATTTTTGACACTGATCGTCAAATCGACTTGGATTTAAGGTATATTATTCTACTCGTCGATGGGTACTAATCCATTGTACTAATTATCGAATCATTGCTTGAAGCTCGCTAACTAAATTTTTTTTCAAAAACTAAACTTAATAGCTTAGTGACTATTTTGTAATTTTTTGAATTAAAGTGATCAAAATGTAAACTTACTAATAATTTAATGGACTTTTAAGTAGAAAACAAAATTCCTAGTAAGATATGTAAGTAGAAACAATTTTAGTGTAAAAATTATTAAAAATAAAAATAATTTATAGACTTTTGCAGTGTTTAAAGTAATAAAACATCTTATAATATAGAAATTATATGAATTACAAAAGTAATAAAATTTATACAATTCTAAACTACACATAATTCTCAAATTTCTAAGAGTTATTATCATACAAAAAATTGTATAAATATAACACACACAATATAATTATAAGCAAAGAAAATAACAAAAACGCAACTCTCCGGCGGCGCCGCCCTCTATTTTACGTCAGTTTTCATTTACCGTAGCCGTGAGCCAGGGGCAAAAGACTGGGTAAATTAACTAAAATGCCGTGTTTTTAAAAAATATTTAACAGATTAAGCCATTTTTCTAATTTACCAAAATATGCCGATTTTAGAAAGAAAATGAGAAAATGTGTTTAACTAAACGTGCTTTTAACTTTGGTTAGATGGTTAAATGTTTATTTTTATACTTAAATCCCAAGCACAATTCTTCTCCTACTCACATTTGTATTTTTTATTTAATTTTACTTCAAGCTTTTTAAATTTTTAATTAATATTTTTTAACATATTAGTTTTTAGTTTCTTTGTTAGATGGTTAGATAATTGTAATTACTTCTTTGAGTTTTGGGTTCGACTTTTCTACTCATATTTGTATTTTTTTCATGTTGCTTCATTTTTTATTTTTAATTAATATTTTTAACATATTAGCTCCTTTTGTTAGATAGTTAGATAATTGCGATTACATCTTAAGTCTCAAATTCCATTATTTTTATAAACATATTAATGTATTTTTTATTTGATGTTGTTTCAAGCTTTTTATTTTATTTTTAATTAATACTTTTAATTAATAAATTTTTATTTTCAAGTTTTTTTATTTGCATTAATATATTTATCAATTAAAATATTAATTAAAAGTAACATGGAATAAAAAATACATTAATATGCTTATAAAAATAATGGAACCTGAGATTTAAGGATGTAATCGTAATTATTTAACCATCTAACGAAAGGAGTTAATATGTTAAAAATATTAATTAAAAAAATTTAAAGCAACATGAAATAAAAAATACAAATGCGAATAGGAAATGAATCAAACTCGAGATTTAAGGATGTAATTGTAACTATATAACCATCTAACAAAGGAACTAGTATGTTAAAAAAATATTTAAAAATTTTAAAAACTTGAAGCAACATGAAATAAAAAATAAAAATGTGTGTAGGAGAAGAATCGAACCTGTGACTCAATTATAAAAATACTAACATTTAACAATCTGACCAAAATTGAAAGCATGTCTAGCTAGACGGATTTTCTCATTCTCCCCAAATAGGACCAATCCGTAAAATATTTTTAAAAACCAGCACTTTTAAAGATTTGCAATTATTAATTTTACCGCGATAAAGAAAAACTGAAAAAAAAAAAAAAACACGAAAATTCAAATCGATAAAAATATAAGCTTCAAAAGGTTGTTTGCAGAGTTCAGCCTTTTTGAGTGTACGCGTTTTCAAACCCAAAACAAATAATTTTTTTTTAAAAAAAAAGGAGAGGAAAAATCATCTGAATTCTGAAGGCTAAATTGATCTTATCGTGTTGTATTCAGCGTCTGACTCAGCGGCGTCTTCTCTTTCAACTCAGTGAAACATTTCTGGGTTCCTTTTTTGGGTTAAGCTTTGATCAAAAGAAGAAGAATAAAGAGGAAGACGATGATCATGGATAAGAACTGGAAGTTTATAAGATTAAAACAAGGTTTCGGAGTTGGTGTCTTGCTGTTTTTGTTATGTCAAACTCTGGTTTGTTGGTCATTGAATGAAGAAGGTAAGCTTTTTTTTTTTTTTTTTTTTTTGTTGTTGTCTTTTTTGAAGTTTTGGATTTTGTTTGTTTGCTGGGAAAGTGAAGGAAAATATATGATTGGTAATGGATATTATGCAGGATTGGCGTTGTTAAGGTTAAAAGATAGAGTTGTGAATGATCCTTTTTGTTCATTGTCGAATTGGAAAGAAGAAGAGGGAGAGTTTGACCATTGTTCTTGGTTTGGTGTCGAGTGTTCTGATGGCAAAGTTGTTGTTTTGTAAGTTTTCTCCTTTTCTATGTCTTACTTTTTCTTGCTCTTTTGATTTGTGCTGTTTGGCTGCTGAGAAAAGAAAGGAAAATGAATTGTAATCTTGAGTGCTCAGTATTTATTATTTTTTTTTTCTGGAGATGTTAGCTTTGAGGATATGATTATTCAAACAGAAATATTTTCTTTCAAATTTTGCAAATTTGAGACTTTCATATTTAGTATATTGAAATTTTGATAACTTATTTCCTTTAATTTGTTCTAAAATTTGATGGAATGAATAAAATGCAGGAACTTGAAGGATCTTTGTCTTGAAGGAACATTGGGACCTGAACTTGGATCTCTTGCTCATATTAAGTCCATGTAAGTGTATGATTTGTTTATCCTCTAGTTCATATCTATGTTGCTTCCATTTTTCATTTTTTTTGAAATTTTATGTTGGAATCCGATAGATCTATGAGATCTCAAAATACATGAAAATCTTTTCTTTAAATGAATATACTCGTCTCATCCACGAGTTTATAGTCATTCTAATACCATCGTTTCCTCTACAGTATTTTGCGGAACAACTCTTTTACTGGAATTATCCCCCAAGGCATCGGAGGACTTGAGGAACTAGAGGTGTTGGACTTGGGATACAATAACTTCAGTGAACCGATTCCGCCCGAACTTGGAAACAATTTGTCACTGACGATCCTGTAAGTCGACAGTGTCCAGGGACGATAACGGGTTGGATATCTACATTTTCTGTAATATTCCAATCCGAATCTGTTTTCATTTGGAAGCTTTTTCTTTTCTTTCTCTATCATAATAACTTAATTTATGCTTATGTTTGCAAGTTTACTGGACAATAATCAGCTCCTCAATAGTTTATCTCCTGAGATTTATCAACTTCAGAAGCTTTCAGAAACTCAAGTGGATGAAAACCAACTATCTAAGGCTGCTAAATTATCTTGCAAGCAAAATATCAATACATGGTATGCCATCATATTTCCAATAGAAGCCATTCTTATACAATTCGATGTTGTTACTCTTTATTCTGTTTTAAGTATCGACATCCAAATATTCATGTTTGACGACATGGGATATAACCCTCCAAACATATTACAAATACATGAAAAAGCAAAGATATGTACTCACATCCGATACTCACTGGATAACATAATTTAAGAGTGATTGCATCAATCAACTAAGGTCATGTCCAGGATGGACCTTTTTGTGCTGTGAGAGTTATATGAAGTTATATGTGAAGTGTTGCACATATGTTATTCCAAAAACAAAATTAAAACATAAAGAATATTTTGTCTGGATCAAATAGATGTAATTTTCATGAAAATTTTCATCCTTTAGCTTTATTACTGTCTTTTTCTTTATGATTGTGTTTAATCCTTCTTTATCTTTATCTTTATCGTCTCTGTTAGGAATGTTGGCCAATCTGAAGATGCAATGCGAAGGAGACTGCTTCAAGCAACGCCACCCTCTATAAACTTCAACAACATATCTTTGTCTCCTCGTCCTTCACCTCGAGTTCCTACTCCTGTATCCGCTGAACCTTCCAGCAATCCTACATTCAGAAGAGATGCTCCGGTTAACCGATCTTCCTCTCCGACTGCTTCTCCATCTCCGTCTCCATCTCCGTCTCTGTCTCCGTCTCCGTCTCCGTCTCCGTCTCCGTCAATCCCAAATGCTTCGGCTCCATCACCTTCAGGAAACAATCCTATTAATTCGGGTTCGGATCATGGACCTGCAATACTGGCCGGAGCCATAGGGGGTGGTGTATTCCTTCTAATATTAATAGTCATTGCCTATCTCTTTAAAACTTCTAAGGTATCTGCTGTGAAACCTTGGTCTACTGGGCTAAGCGGACAGCTTCAGAAAGCATTTGTAACCGGTAATTCTTCTATCATGTTGCTGCCTCAATTCTTCATTTTTCTTAAAGACTCGTGATGTACCTGAATACATTTGGAATAAATTGGAAATAATCGAGCACATATTTGTATCCAGCATATTGTACCTGAATTCCTGTTGCATTTCAGGTGTACCAAAGCTGAAGAGATCAGAGCTGGAAGCATCCTGCGAAGATTTCAGCAATGTGATTAGTTCTTCAACAGTTGGCACTGTGTACAAAGGGACACTGTCTAGTGGGATTGAAATATCCGTGGCCTACATCCCTGTGAAATTTGCCAAAGATTGGTCAAAGAATTTAGAAGCACAGTTCAGAAACAAGGTATTGTACTGAAAACATCCATCTCTGTTACTAGGATTCGAGTGGAAAGATCATATCTCCATACTCATGTCTCTCTCTCTCTCTCTATGCTTCGGACATTGCTGTCTTGCTTTACTTGGAGTGTTCTTATTGGTTTGTCTAACTATATCTAGTTTTAAAATTTCAGATTGAAACATTATCAAAGGTGAACCATAAAAATTTCGTCAACCTAGTTGGATATTGCGAGGAAGACGAGCCTTTTACGAGGATGATGGTTTTTGAATATGCTCCGAATGGAACACTCTTTGAGCATTTACACAGTTAAGCACTTAACTCTTGTTTCTCGGGTGTATTTCTACATAACATGGAATAAGACATCATAATATGTTCAGTTTTTCCTAAGTTTTCCCATGTATTTGGAATGATATTGCAGTTAAAGAATCCGAGCACTTGGACTGGACGACCAGGTTAAGAATTATGGTGGGCATGGCTTCCTGCCTAGAGCATATGCACCAGCTGATTCCTCCCATATCGCATACCAACTTGTCGTCAGCTACTGTCAATCTAACCGAAGACTATGCAGCCAAAGTCTATGATCCGTTCTCCTGGAACAAGATAACTGCAGCTGAGAGTGAAACTGATAGAAAAAACCATTTAGATACACCATCATTATCAAGGCTAGAAAGTAATGTTTATAGCTTTGGGGTATTATTATTCGAAATCTTAACAGGAAGGATGCCTTACTTGGTGGATGACAATGGTTCGCTCGACGACTGGGCATCGGACTATTTAAGAAGGGATCAACCACTCATGCAGATGGTTGATCCAACTCTAAGCTCTTTCGACGCAGATCAAGTTGAGAAAATCGGAGAGGTGATCAAATCTTGTGTCCACCCTGAACCTCAACAAAGACCAGATATGAGAGAAGTCGGTGCAAGATTGAGAGAGATCACTGCAATTACACCTGAAGGTGCAATCCCGAAAGTTTCTCCTCTTTGGTGGGCGGAGCTGGAGATTATGTCCACAGAAGCAAGCTAGGGGATGAAGTTGAAGTTATAAGAATGAAACTTTGATGTTTTTCTATATCTTATATAGGTGAAAAGGCAAAACGAAGGTTGCACGTATTTAGTTTAGGTGAATGGAAAATATGTTGTATATACATATATACACACACTGATACATACATACATACATACATACATACATAAACACTCAAGAAAGAGAGGAAATCCAGGAAAATCTCCGTTCTGGATTTCAGCGTGAAAATACGCAAATGGAAAAGAAAAAGCATAATTTGCAAGCCTATTGGTCTCTATTTGTTCTTATTTGTTCGTTGTTAGCTTTAATTTTATTTTCTATTTCAATTTTGAAGCAACTTCTTCATCTCTTTTACCTTTATATGATTTTTAGCAAATCAAATACAATTCAAGTAAACAAATAGTAACGTTTATTGTTCATCACTTGCTAATAGGATGGTGTTGGCTACTTGGCTTCCTCTTGTATATTGCATTTAACTCGCTTCTAAGTAAAGTGGGAAAGCTCGAAAGAGATGACAAGCGGCCTCCTAATCACATCTGGACACACATACAAGAGGCACAACTATGAATTATCCATTGAAACTTTTTGTGTGGTAGGATGGAAAATGAAAATTTTCTTCATAATTTAATCAGTTAGAAAGTTATTTAATGTTTGATATGTCAAGATAATTTTACTTTTTTTTTGAACTTTCTCATTATAAAAAATGAGAAAGTAGCTTTCCCATGTTTAATAATAATTCGGTTATTGCTTTTAAAGGAAATTTGTATCATTCCGTACCCGATCCAATCGCCAGACTCGAACTACGAAATGCTACAACAGTCATCGAAGTAGATCACATTCAATATAGGCTTTAAAATTCAATTAAACGATACAACATTTCATAATCCATGCATAATATGATTTACAAATTAAACTGAGTCTCAATCGAGCTTATGAAAGTTCTTAAGTTGACCCGAGAATAATTAAGGATCAATCTGAAACTTTTTCAAAATTAATGAAAATTTTTGCAAACATGAGTCAAACGACCGTGTGCCCAGGCTGTGTAACTCATTGTGCCCATATGGAATTAATTTTTCATGCTTCAATAGTCACACGATCATGTCACATGACCGTGTCTCAACTCGTGCGTATCACACGGCTATATGACCAGGCTGTGTAACAATCAGAAACCATATGGTTTTTAATATATTCTACTTTCAGTGGTCACACAGTTGTGTCACTAATCCGTGTAGACACACGGCCATGTGTCAGACCGTGTGATACATAAACATGACATTTTGTACATGATTCAACTCAATCTTATAACACATCAACTAATGCACTTAATCTTAACTCAAACCTACACAAAAACATCCAATTGGTACACAAAATACAAAAATTTCATCCATTCCTTCAATTCATGTCAATTTAGGCTAAAACTACCTATAAATACCATTTGCCTTTTAACACATTCATGTCCAGTCATACCATATTCATAACAAAATGCCATTTTAACCATCAAGAATAACATGATCAAAACATGAAATACACACATTCATGCATATAGTTTGCATTTATCCCAACACTAAAATATCATATAGAGACCAAAGCAACATGTCTCAACGACGCCTATGTACATGTCATATATAATCGAGCTAAAATGAACAAAAGTCTACCGAAACTTGAGATAGATAGTGTGAGCTTTGGTGTGATCTGATCCACTCGATCTCAACTGTCGATCTACAAGGATAAGCAACATAAGCATATTAATACTTAGTAAATTCATATGAAAATTTAACTTAACTTACCTTGATATTAAACAATATAAATAATTGAAACATATGGCACAAAGCATGTTATAAACCTTGACATCCTTATACAATTTACACCACAAATCCCATGATTAGTGCATTACATAAATACATCATATCAAATGTCATAGGATTTTATTCATACACAAATAATCATACCATTCACTACAAGCTCATCATACAACCTTGTAAATAACATCTTTTTTATTCATCACCTTTCTATTTCGTTAAACATTTTTTCTTGGAGAACTATAGTAAATTAATCTCGGATAGACGAGACTTAAATTGCTCTCACGAGCTGGGGAGATTTCTGAACACATGCAGTATCTCAATCATTGATAAGATAACCAACACCAGTACATGGTACCTCTTATATTTATATGGCATGAAAGCCAACATCGGTACATAGTACCTACTATATGTATATGACATGAAAGTTGACACCGATACATAATACTTGTATGTATATGGCATGATAGCCAACTCTAGCATGAAAATTGATGCCGGTACATAGTACACCTCTGTATGTATATGGCATAATAGCCAACACCAGTACATAGTAGCTATTATATATATATATATATAGCCTAATTGTTTACTAAGTTCTCTTGGGCCACAAATCTTTTCCAACCTTCTAAACTATCATAACATTGCCATATACATGTAACATGATTCAATTAACAATTCATGAATCTTCCATTCCAAATAACTATTTATTTCACTCGTTATTATTATTGTACTTATACTAACTCAATCTCTGTAGTCGTATACATGTTTTTCATATTTCAAAAACAATCAAAACATATTTTAAACCGTGTAATATCATCATATACACATCATTCATTTATACAACAATTTTACGGTCATTCATTACCATACATCTATTCATATTTATCATATATTTCATATTTTACGATTTAATCCATTTGATGCCAAAAACTTTGTATATATATAACGTTTCCAACTAACAATAAAATAAAATAATACAAATATAAAAAAAATAAAGTAAGTCCATATGAACTTACCTGGAAAACGACAACTACAAAGTGTTAGGGACTAATCTACACTCTCTCATATTACTCGATTAACTTTTGGTTGATTTAAATCTCGATCTATAATATTTTATTGTCAATTACCAGTGCCATTTACTTTATAATATCTTATTCAAGGCATATGACAACTTAATTTTATTTTACATAATTTTCTTAAAATTTTTCATTTTATTCAATTTAATCCTTAAAACCGAAACTATAATAATTTTCACATTTAAGCCTCATTTTTCACTCCAATTTCAACAAAATCCTTGTATGGCCTTCTAAATTCAATAATTACAAAAATTTCATGTCAATTTTAAAATACTTTCATTTTAGCCCTAAACTCAAAACTAAAAAATTTCACTTTACAAATTAACCCTATCAAATATCTAAGCTTCAAATTCTACCATTAAACATCAAAAGCATCAAAATTCATCAATGGAAAACTTTTAAAACTTTAACAATTTTACAATTTAATACCCAAGTTAGTTAAATTAAGTTATAGCGATTTCAAAAATATAAAATTTACAGATAAACGATTCCAAAATCACTTACATGCAAGAGCTGAACTTCTAAGAATGAAAACAATGGCTTCTCTTTTTCTTTGGATGTTCGAACGATGAAAAGAAGGTAAAGGGTTTGAAGATGACATGACATGCTTTTCTTTTTATGTTTTACTTATATTTATTTCATTATTAACATTTTTTAACATGTAATTTAATTAGGACAAGCACTAATCGTCCCACTCTTTTAATTTTAGCTAAATTGCCACCTAAATCCTTGAACAATTATTAGTTAAGCATTTAAATTAACAAAATTTAATAATGATGAACTTTTATCATTTTTATGATTTAGTCCTTATACTTTAATTAATCATGAATTTAGTAAAATTTTGTATCTGAAATTCAATTTATCCATATAATCACTTGATAAATACTTAATGAAAACATTTTCAGGCTCGGTTTATGAAAGTAAGGTCTTGATACATCATTTTTTGACACCACTAACATTAGGGTCAGTACACTTGTACGTAACTAATTATCCAATTGCCAATTTTCACCAAACCAAAATTCAATGAAATATTTTAATTAACTCGTAAATATTAATATTTACAGACTCAATCATCATAAAACAAGATTTCAAAACCATCATTTTTAGCACCACTAAAAATCAAGATGCTACAAAATTGATCAAACAAGTCATGGCAACTAAATATTGGCTTAAAATTTTCACAATTTTTTTCATTTTCTTTAAATTTTGTTTCTTTATTCTGTTATTCTTTTCATCCTTAATCTTTTTTTCTTTCTTTTTTTTTCATTCAATTTTTTTCTATTCTCTTTATTGTCCTTTTTCCTCATTTTCTTCCTTACCCAACTTAGCCGTCATCTTTAATGGTTTGCTCTGATCACTCAACCCTTCCCAAATCCTAACCTAAACCAATTTCACAGTACCCTAAACTCACATATGTAACAACCTACAAACATTTATAAAACCATGAACCCAAAACCTCTTTGCAACCAATTTTGGGCCCATCCTATGAAACTGGTGGAAAACTATAAAACAAAAGAAGAAAAAGCAAAGTAAAAAAGAGAGAGGGTGATTTATGTTCAAAAAATCCGGTTAAGAAAATGATTTTACTGTAATGGTATAATTTTAAAAATTTTCTAAACTCAGTCAATTTGTGATATTTATAATATTAAGATTTTGTCAAAAAATACTTGTGTTTTATGCAAGATGGATTTGAATCATTCTTGAATTTTAACTGGACAGCCTTCTTAGATATCCTCGTACCCCGAATTGCACTGAGTGTGAGTTTAAGCAACATGAACCAAACACAGAATCAAGAAACAGTTTTATTACTTTAGTAGAAAAGTAATTCTAAGAAAATAAATTCTCACTACTTTCTGCGGAATAGCGATATATGAAAACTTGTGTAAATAACTCTATTAGTGTCATACACTTATAAAGATACGAGAGAATCTTAGTTGAATAAGAATTATACAAATAAGATTTATTTAATAGAAAACACTACCCTAATCCAACTAGGAGAGATGTGGGCAACACACCCTTGTAAATATTACTAGAGTTGTCACCCCTTACTTATCATATGAGGGGACTTGGGTCTCTCTTGTATTGAGTCCAATTTTATGTGCTTCTTAAACTTTTTACTCAACATTTTATAATTTATATCAAACCCAATATTTATTTTCTATTCTCAAAATAAATATTATTTATTTAATTGGTTTAATTAATTAAATTAGCTAAATTAGTTTCCTAATTGAATAGTTTTTGAACTCAATTTTAATTTGGTTAAAGTCATAACAACTTTACTTTAAAAGTATGTATGAAAAAATATATTTAATTTTCATAGTCAATGGATTCATAATGACGAATTAATTTAATTCTATTTTTGAACTTCAATTATTTAGTTATAATTAATTAAATAATAATTTAAAAACCTTAAATTAATTCTCAAGTCATTTCTATACGTAGTGGGAAAACACATTCATTTGTGAATGTGACCCATTTCTTTAACTTTATCATTTTCATTCATTAATGTTCATTTGATTTTACATGCAATTCATTTTTAGTTTCAACGAGCTAACAGAAGGACTGATTGGACATATATAATTATGACTTAAATAATTTATAATTAAGTTCTCCCTATTTATTACAAACTTATTTAGTCACAAAGTCATTCTACTATAGTATTGTAAGTGAGCTCTCCCTAGTTACATACCATTATGAAAGCTACTTTAATAAGTGCTCATCTAATGACCTTGTCATAAATGTGTTACATTTACAGGATATCATTAATCTCTTTGAAATAAATTTGTTATCCTAATATAATTCTATTTTATCTCATGATAACCATTACATCTTTCTTTATGAAAAGTCAACTACTATAGAATAGTAATCAAGTACTTTATCACAAATACAAAAGACATGTAGCCACATTTACTTTTCATCTATCACATCATGCCGATAAAAGGATATCATTTACCCATTAGTTAGGCTATGAATTTCACTATCATGAATGATGCTATATGTTGCAGAAGCCATATACTCAACGCACAAGCTTTTGATTCATTATCTATTTGAACACAAGTTTTTACTTACATCAAAGTATACGAGTCACACATACATAGTGCATTATCCACTCAAGATTAAGGTATGACACACTATGAATGCCACAAGTAATTAAAGTCATAAATTAATCTAGGATCTATTCTACTTGAGTCTTGTCTGATGTACTGTCAGTCTAATTAGTTTTGCTAATTATTAATTAAACAAAGTTCTACTAATTTTAAAATAAAATTATTACTTAAATGGAACTCTAAGTATAAAATATAGAAAAAAAAAGTTGTGATAATTATAATCTATACTACTATATATAAGAGGTTAATTTTTAATTTTGGTCTCTCTACTTTTTAATTATATAAAAATAGTTCAATTTCAATTTCAGTCTCTATACTATATTAAAATTTGAGATTTGATCTTTATATTTGAATATTTTATATAATTTGGTACCTCAACGTTTATAGTGGCATTAGTTAATCTAAATATTTTCTTCTAATTAAAATGTTGATGTAAATATAAAGACCCACTAACATTGTTAATTTTTTTTGTTAAATTTAATTCCATTATAATGGCATTTTTTGTGAAATGATTATTAAGTGAGTATTTTTAAAAAAAAAAATTAGAATGTCGCACCAACAAATTTAAGAGGCATTTTAATGATGCTAATAATTGGACTTGAATTTTTAAATTCAAAAAATAAAGAAACTAAATTCTTAAAAATAAAAAGACGAACACTAAATTTCGAATATATAGAGAGCATAGAAACTTAGAGCATATTGTGACCTTTAAATTTTAAATATTTAGTCGAAAAATAATTAACCCTGCACAATGCATGGGTCGAAAACCATAGTGGTTATAATTATAATTTACCATTATTAGTTAAAGAATTTGACATAAACAAAGTTGTGTTGATTTATTTTAAAAAATTCAATTTGATAAATTAATATATTTTAATTATATTCAATAATTCAAATAAGAAACACTATTTTATGCTAATTATTGCAAAGTACAATATTTTAAAAAATTAATTAAATTATTAAACGAGTAAAATCACATGCAACGCATGTGACATTAAAAGCTACAATATATAAAAGCATAAGTTTGAAGCTTACGATAATACCCTTATTTTCTATCATATTATTAAATTCACATTTAAAAATAGTTATAATATTTAATTTAAAATTATTATTTTGAGAAATTAAAATAAAATAGAAATTGTGATAATTATATATTTAAAATTTAATAGAAATTATGATATTTGCACATTTAAAAATAATTAGAATTTAAATTATAATTATTAATTAAAAAGAGTCGTGCTAGTAATTATAATTATAATTTTAAACCATTGGTTTAAACTTTTTGAGGTAAACAAAAGTTATGTTAATTTTATTTATGTAAAATAAAACTATTATTTGAAAAGAGTTCTACACATCTTAACTACCACACAATTAATATTAAAGTTATTTAAGTTATTGTATTAATTACACAAGTAAATTTATATTGTAGGTTGAATATGTTAAAAGTACTTTAATTATTATTTGACAATTTTTTATTATAATATTTGAATTGATAAATTAATATATTTTAATTATATTTAATAATTTAAATAAAAATATTTTATATTAATTATTATAATTAAGAATATAATATTCTAAAAAATAATTAAATATTAAATACTAAATGTAACAAGTTAATAATATTAAATATAAAATAACAAAGTCAAAAAATGGTGCATTGAACTTATTGATTTATATGTACATATGGATAATAATTTTATAAATTAATGCAAATATATTTTTATTATTCTATTGATAAATGAGATAATTTCTCGAAATGCTAAATCAAATTAGCCAACAACAGAGATATTAGTGATAATGAAGTAAATAATAAACAGTAAAAGGGTATTTTAGCAAAAAATAACTTGCTGAATAAACCTTTAACATCAAAAACCCCTGGCGCCGCCGCCCGCCTCCTTACTTCACTGCCTTCAATTGCGATTTCCCTTTTTTTTCCATTGACAATGTCAAACCCCGATTCTCTACCCGACGTGACTCCACCTAAATCGAAACCCGACCCGGAACACCCAAAACCCTTCAACATCGATGACATCGACGAAGAAGAAGAAGAAGAAGAAGACGACGACGAGAACGACGTCGAATACGATGAAGAGGACGCAAAAGACGAGGTATTTGGAGAGCCGAACCGCCCTAAACCTCAATCTCGAGAGGCTCAGTTCCGTTCGGAAAAACTCAAAATGGACTCGCTGCTCCAACGAATGCAAAGCGGTCCGGTTTCGGTCCGAGTCCACGACGTGATCATCAAAGGGAACACGAAAACCAAGGACCACGTAATTGAAGCCGAGACGGAGGTGTTGAACAACGTTGGCTCGATGCAAGAGCTCTTAAAAGCGTCACAGATAGTGAATTTGCGGCTCCAAGCACTTGAAATATTTGATTCCGTGAAAATCACGCTCGATTCCGGCCCGCCGGAACTTCCTGGAACTGCTAACGTGATTATCGAGGTTGTTGAGACAGCCAGCCCGCTTTCGGGACAGATTGGAGCTTATACGAAAGCGGAGGTAATTTTCTTTTCAATCTGATTTTTTGAAGCTTTATTTTTTTTTTCTTCTCTAATTTGCTTGTTTTGACTTATATATGTTTTGGTTACTGAGAAATTTGGGGAAATTGTTGCAATGTGGGTTTTATATACATGAGTTTAGTGTATGAGTAGTTCGAATGTGGAACTAGGTTTGAGTCTGTGATAACTGAATTTATTTAGTGTAATGTGGTAATTAGTTATGTTACTTTGACTCGTGCATGAGTGTGAGGTATGAGTATGTTTCGGGTACATGCATTGTTCAAATTCTCTGAAGTTTTCATGTCGGACAGGGTATGTGTTTGGAGGATCATATCTCATACCCCTCTCTAGATACATGCCGGGCAGATGTAGGTAGTTAAAGGGAAATGAAGAGTCGGAACAATGTAGATGATTTGATTTTGTGGAGAGGAACTCTTTTGTTTAAGCTGACCGTAGTATAAGGAATAATGACAATGCTAATGAATGAGAATATCGCGAGTTAGTGGATTTGCTGGATTTTTTTTATCTCTATTAAAGATTTAGATGGATAAAAGAGTAGAAATGATGCCCATTAAGGCTGCATATATGTAGATGTCAGATAAGTGTTTCCAGGGTCAGAATGAAGGTGCATTTTGTTCCATTTGTATGACATTTATGCACATGCATCTTATGTTATAGATTTGCTTTCATAGGCTATATAGTTATGCATTTGGTCACTACATGTGACCAACAAAATGTGATATAGAAAATAAACTAATGACATATGCGTGATCGTAATGTTTCTCCTACACTTTGAGCACTCTTTTTCTGTGAATTTATAAGTATGATACCTTGAATTCTGTTTTAAAGTTGTACAATGCTGTTGTAGGCTAGATCTTCCACAGTGGAAGGATCTCTCAAGTACAAAAACTTCTTTGGTTATGGGGATCTTTGGGATGGTTCATTGGCATATGGCTACGATCACTCAGCTGAGTTGAGCGCTGGTGTTTTTTTGCCGAGATTTAAAGGACTGGTAACACCTTTAACAACACGAGCATATTTGCTATCCCAAGACTGGCTAAAGTTTTCTTCTTACAAAGAGCGATCGATGGGTCTTTCTCTTGGATTATTTTCTACTCCATATCATGATTTAGCATATAATCTTGCGTGGCGTACCTTGACAGATCCATCACAAATGTCATCGAGGTCCATAAGGAGGCAGCTTGGCCATAATTTACTTTCTTCTTTGAAATATACCTTTAAATTTGATAGGAGAAATTCAACAATGCGACCAACTCGGGGTTATGCTTTTGTTTCTACTACTCAAATCGGTGGCCTCGCACCTGATAGTCGAAGCTTACGGTTTCTGCGGCAGGTATGAATTATGCATGCTTTCTGTTTACCTCCTAAGCGTTCTTGGTTTTGTCTCACAATCACGCATTTGAACTTGTTTGTCAGCATTGCTTTTTGTCATATTTTTTTCTTTTCATTGAAATTTATGACAGGAGTTTGATCTTCGTTACATTGTTCCTCTCGGATTTTATCATGCTGCCCTTAATTTTGGGGTTTCTGGCGGTGCTGTCTTTCCATGGGGGAATGGGTTCTCAAGTAGGCCATCATCTTTGCCAGAAAGATTCTTCTTAGGTGGCAACATATCTCCGGTTTGTGCTTTAGGAGGGCCGACAGCATTGTGGGGATTTAAAACAAGGGGATTGGGACCTACAGAACCAAAAAGACAGGTTAACAATGAAAATGCCGATCCTTCTGGTGTGGATTTTCTTGGAGGAGACCTTGCTGTTACTGCTTTGGCAGACCTTTCTTTCGATCTTCCATTTAGGTGGTTTAGAGAAAAGGGAATCCATGCTCATGTGTTTGCATGTGCTGGTAATGTTGCTAAATTAACAGAGAATGAGTATCGCAATATCTCTGTTCGGAAGTTCGTGGAGTCACTCCGAAGTTCAGTAGGTGTTGGACTTGTCGTTCCTACAAGTTTATTTCGTATGGAGGTTTGTTCTCACACACACACTCTCTCTCTAATTATTTTCAGTCAAGCATTGATAATTTGTTAGATCTTAATTTTCTGTTTTATATAATTTTACTAATAATCTAATTAGGACTTTATATTCTCTGAATATTCTATTATCAATAAGTTTTGATAATTAAGCTGGGGCGGGCGGTTTTGAACTTAGCATAGGACCTCCTTATTCAGGAGAACATCAAGTCAAATAAAGGTTTTGACACTATGAAAGGATAACATAGTTGTAGATAATTTGACTGTTCACATAGGTCCCATTACGCCATTCATTTCAATCGGTGCCATTTTTGTCAGAGAAATTGTTTGCTGAAAGTAATTAAGATAGGTTATTAAGATCCGTTTCTGGCTGAATTTCCATGCTGCATATAGATACCATACAAAGGATTGATAATAGAGTTGATAGCTCAATGCCATTTTTCTCTATTTTTGCCATCGACTGTTTTGTGTGTGTTGACTTTCTTAATGAGAAAAAAGATATGGTATGATCGAGTCAATTTGCTCGAGTTCTGTACAAGACTAATGACAGTTACTTTTGGCACCCCGGTTTCCATTGTGTTTGTTTAGTGTTTTACATGAGTTAAGGAGTTGGCATTTTTATAGCTAACGTAATTTCCTCCCATCTGGTCCAGCTTAACTACTGCTATATACTGAAGAAGTTGGATCATGATCGGGCCAAAACTGGTGTTTGGCTTACTTTCTCTGCAGCATCATAGAAGTTTTGGACTTTATATTGGTGTCTGGCACAAGTGAAAACCGGTGTTTGGCATGCTTCCCCAGTTGCATCATAGCATTCCGGATCTTATATTGGGTGTCCAGCAGAATTTTGGAATCTAATCGATGTCGAATTGAGATTTTCATTGTTATTTTCTTTTCACCTGGAAAATAGGCCACATTCATCACAAATTGTATTTCATATTCCAGTTGCTACAATCTTGGTGAAGAAGCAACTTTTTAAGCCAAATTTCTCTGTAACCCATACAAGATAAGCTATGGGTTGATCTCAAACGTGAATCATTATTTTGTAATTTCGGTCGGATATTTACTGCCATTAATCTTAATAATTCTTATTAAAATTAAAAAAGGCATAATATCAAAATTAGTTTTTTTTAACTTTTAATATTTTGTCAACTTGATCTTTATTATAAAATATTAGATATATGGATATAATTTTTATTTAATAAGGGTAAATTTGTAAATTATCATTATATTCTCGAGAAATTATTTAGTGGGTCAAATATAATAATGTAATTTTTTAAAGATTTTAATTTAACACTTTTCTATGTATATCAGATGTTGTAAGTTGAAATTTTTATTAATCACATTTTCAATAATCATATTTTAAGGAATCGTTGAAACCTGGTTGTTGCTAAGAATAGAGGACATCTAAGAACTAGCTGACACCCCATACAACTTCCAACACAATTTACGACCTTCAACGAGTTATTACATGCCTGTCATGCAATTCATAAAAATAGGGTAGCTTCTTGATTAAATTTGGGTAGCACCATTCTTTCATTTTTCGTAAACTCTATGTAAATAAATAAAAATAAATAATAAACTATTTTGTTAAACACTTCAAATTGGGTCATTTCTATTTTATTCATTCAATATTAATTTGATTATTTCTGTTAAAGAAAATTTATTAAATTAGGCACTTTGTAACGCTCTGACTAATTTATTTCTGATTCTGTAGATATTTAATATAAATGTGTATTTATTTTAGTGGTTAAGTGTTTTGGGTGTGTGTGTGAGGTCTTGGGTTTAAATCCCATCTTTGATAATTTTGTTTTTTTTTTTTTTTTATCTAAGCCTTACGCTTGTGGAGTGGGCTTACATAAAATTTCCTGTTAATTTATATTAGAATGAGCTCGTTGGTTTGAGTGGTAAGGGGGTTAGCATGTTGGAGGTCCTATATTCAAATCCTTATGCGAGCGAAGGTACTAATTTTTGCTCGGTTGTCTAAAAGAGTTTCGGTGGAGTTGAGATTCTGAGGTGGTTGTGATTGTGATGTTAGTAAGAAGTTGAGATATGTTGATTATCTGATTTTTTTTTAAGTTATTTTAAATTTTATTTCATTTTATTTTATTTTTTGTTTCCAAATTTAGTTTTTCTCTCCTCCAGGAATTCTGACATGAATTTTTTCCTGCAGTCTTTTTCTTTTTCCCCCAAATTCCCTTTTTCTGACATTTTTCTCTTTTTGCATCCCACTTTCAATTTTTGTTGCCTCATCTGATTTCTGCGAAAATCTTTTGTTCAATCATCGCTACTACGTTTCTGGTTCTTATTCAGTTGGTAAGTATGCTTGGCTTTCCTTTAGCTTTTGGTTGAGATTTTAGCGATGACAATCTGTAGTGATGGATTAGTGGTAATTCATGTTTAGGAGCAGATTGTGGAGCAGGGAATTGCACTTCAGAGGTTTAATGCGCGTTAGAAGCGTTTTGTCATCGGTGGTAAGTCGGTTCCTTGTTGGTTCTTGTGTCAAATTTGTTAACCAATCTGCTAAATCAAGGTTGGGTACTCTGTTCTTAGGTTTTGGAAAGCTCGGGATAGTGTTCGCATCAAATCGATACCAGGTGTGTTCCCAAATCGAGAAAAACAAGGTTTCGGCGAAAGCCGAAATTGCCTACTGTCGACGCTACACGGGCGTGTGGCCAGCCGTGTAGGTGGCCGTGTACGAGACACGATCATGTGTTTGACGAGGGCATGGCTGTGCGCATGACACGGCCATGTGATGGTGTAGGCGTAGCCGCGTGGGCCACACGGGTTAGGCCAAGTTGGGTGTGTGGATTTTGGGCCAGGCCTTGTAGGCCACACGGACATGTGGGCCTAAATTTTTGGAATTTTCCTTAGAGTCGCACGGGTTGTTCCGATTGACTGTGGGCCTACCCTAGGATCGGTAAGGGCTAACCAAACCCTAGATTATATAATCTAGTATTCTGATAGTATGCTCTAAGTAGGACACTATTATGCATGTCTGACTATTCTGCTATATGTATGACTGTTATATGTATATAAGCATGAGCATGTCTAATCTGTAATTTCTGTATCTGATTTCTGTAACTGTTTTGGGGTGGGATTTGTATATATGAAGGAAATGTTCTATATGGCGATCATCACCTATATTCTAGCAGCATGGCTGCATATCATCTGATATGTGTCACAATGGCACGATATCGCGTGTAGGGATGGGTGAGTGTTTTTAACCCCACATGGTATGTTGGGATGGACGGAGTTGGTGTGTAGAGGATGGGGGTAGGATTCTGTATATTTGTTCTGCATATTTGTATCTGAAATGGACATAAGTCCGAATTTGTATCTGACTGAGCATGAGATTTTTGAATGTTTTGTTTGTCTATTTCTGTTGGGTTACACACTGGGTTTATGAAAACTCACATCTGTTTTCTGTTCTATACAGGTGATCCACAGACTTAGGCTGATCGGTGCAGCAGAGACTCAGCGGTGACCACTTGTGCGAGAACTGATTACACTCAGTAATTATGGTTTTTATTTAAATTTTGGACTTAATTGAGAGTTTGTAATTTATGGGACTCTCTGGATTGGACGGTTTTTAAACTTCTGGTTTTGGTTTGTTTGTTTGTTTATTTGCATGGTTTAAAGAAACGTTTATGCAAACAATGGTTTTACTCAAACAAAAAGGTTTTTCTGAAAATACGAATTGGATTTCCAAAATTTAACTGTTTTATTAGATTTCCACTGTAAAGTATGTTTTGGCAAATAAACCAATTAATTAACGTTTTCGAAAAGGGATATAAAAGAATATGAGTTAACAAGCTGAGATGATTTAACGTAACGACTCCGTTTTCAAAACCCATTATTTGTGACATCTTCGGGTTCGCCCATAACGTCTAGGCCTGGTTTGGGGTGTTACACACTTCACATTAAAAGGTACGGAATATTGACTTAAAATTTGACGTTTTTTTAAATTTTCATTTTCTTTAAATTTTGTTTCTTTATTATGTTATTCTTTTCATTCTTCCTTAATCTTTTTTCTTTTCATTCTCTCTTGCTCTTTTCCTCATCTTCTTCCTTACCCAACCTAAGTTTACTTTGATCACTCAACCCTTCTCAAATCCTAACCTAAACCAAATCCACAGTACCCTAAATTTAAATATCTAGCAACCCACAAACCTGCATAAAACCATGATCCCAAAACCCCTTTGCAACCATTTTTTGGCCCAACTTGTGAAACCAATGGAAAATCATAAAACCAAAGAAGAAAAAGCAAAATAAAAAAGAGAGGGAATAATATATGTTAGAAAAATTCAGTTAAGAAAACAATTTACTGTAATAGAAAAAGTTTTAAAAAAAATTTAAACTAAGCCATTTTATGATATTTGTTGCAATTAACTTTTACCAAAAAGAACATATGCTTTGTGCGAGACTGATTTGAATTGTTCTCGGCTTTCAACCGAACAGTCTTCTTAGCTATCCTTGTGTCTCAAATTGTGACAAGTGTGGTCTCGAGCAACACGAACCAAACACATAACAAGAAACGATTTTATTACTTTAGTAGGAAAGTAATTATGTCAACAAAAATAGGTAGAAAATTGTAATTCCCTCAAAATAAAATTTATTCTAAGAAAATAATTTTTCATTACTTTTTGCATTATTAGATAGAGAGATGGGAGAATGCTAATTGAATAAGAATTGCACAAATAATATTTATTTAATAGAAAACATTCCCTTAGTCCAAATAGGAGAGAGGTGGGCGACTAACTCTAGTAAATATTAATAGGGTTGTTGCCCCTTACTTATCATACGAGGCACATTGGGTCTCTCATATATTGGATACAATTATATGTGATTCTTATGCTTTTAATCCAACACTTTATAATATAATCAAACTCAATATTTGTTTTCAAATTCCCAAAATAAATATTATTTATTTAATTAATTTAATTAATCTAATTAACTAAATTGATTTCCCAATTAAATAATTTTGTCAACCCAATTCTAATTATTTTAAAGTCATGACATCATTACCATAAAAGAATCTATTAAAAAATATATTTAATTTACATATTCAACGGATTCATAATGTAACGTTAAAATAAATTGACGGACCAATTAAACAGTGACATGTGGAAGCTTCTAGTTTAATCTAATATTTTTCGATAAAAAAATTAAAAAATCAGGAAAAGTATAAAATTAAAAAAAATTATCAAAAGAATATATAAATAATTAAATATTAAAAACTGTAACACCCCAAACATGGCCTAGACGTTATGGCTGAATCTGGCGGTGTCACATGGTAGTTTTTTTCGAAAAGTGAGTTGTCGTCAAAACCTCATTTCTTTATCACCTCTTTACCCACTCTTATGCTTAATTCCAAGACATGTCGATCAATTTCAAACGTGATTCATATTCAAAAGTTATTCCCTTTTAAAACATTATTAATTTTCAAAACGTCACTTATTGCGGAAGCTTTTTAAAACAGTTTGCATATTTGTGCGTATTTTGTTCAAACGTTTGTTTTGTTTTGAAAACTCGATTATCCCTACTACTAGCAGTTGTAAATCAAAACAATAGAAACCCCAAATTAAAAGTAAAAATCCAAAGAGGCCACTATTATAGTAAAATACCCCCAAAATAAAATCAAAATTATAATTAAGTTCTAAGTCGTATTAAATAGGTCATGTGGCCACCGCTGATTCCTTCGTCGCACCGATCCGCCTATGTCTGGGGATTACCTGTACAGTCAAATCAGAAGGGTGGGTTTACGAAAACTCAGTGTATGATCCCATATAACGCAAACAGACAGAAAGCAATCACAGTCTAGGCCTAAGCCCTTTTCAGTATCAGTGACAATATTAGTTTGGGCTTTATCCCGTCTTAGCACAGAAGCAATCAGGTGTTTGGGCCTTGGCCCATTACAGTAACACTAATCGATCTGATGAATGATTATATAGTATACGAGTCCTACCCACCAAATTTCTCTACACTCTATCTCCATCCAACCCTACACTCCATGTGGGGATATAATCAACCCATCCATCCCTACACTCTAAAAAGTATTGAATGCGACACTAGACAATAGTTTGCAGCTGAGCTGCCAATAAATTAGGCTCGAGGCTTTTCAGTACACTTCCTCTGATCAAAATAAAACCCCCAACCCAATGCAATGTAGTATACAAATATGATATGCTATAATATAATATCATGCATAAGATCAGGGCATACAGTATCAAATCAGTGGGATATCGTCATGCTTAATAACATGCATAATCGTATCAGTTATACAGTATTTCAGTCAATTAGGGTTTAAGTAAGCTTACCAGTAGGTCTACAGTCGACTCGGGCGACCCGTGCAACCTTAGCAGTTAAACAGTGAAAATGGGCCCACAAGCCCATGCTGTCTGCCCGTGTGGCCCACACGGCCCAAATCACACAGTCTGGCCCAAAAATCTCACATGCCCATGTCGCCCACACGGCCTAATTTGGTCTGACCTGTGTACCGTACACGGCCTACCTCGTCGATCACATGTTCGTGTTTGATCACACGGCCTACCACACGGGCGGCCACACGCCCGTGTGGTGTTGACAGTCTCACTTTTGGGCTTTTTGTCGATTTCAGTTTTCAGTGTTATGGTTACACACTTGTTCTATTTCCCCCGCTAACCCAACCACGAGCACTCCAAAGCCTAGAGTCGACAACCCCAAGCTCAAAAATCAGTGATATCAACAAAACTAAACGAAGCTACGATCAGCCCAACTGCTTCCAATCACTAAAACTTACCTCAGACAAAAAACAGAATGGCGATTCCCTACTGCCAAAGTGTCAATCAACAGCCCACTGCTATTTGATCGAGTCCTAGCCATAAAACAACCTTTAGTAAACCCTTAATTGACTAACCAAAAAGCAGACGCACCTCACTTACCGAATGCGCGAAAACGTGGAATGGGAAAATGACTATTGAAAGAGGCAAAAACAGAGGCCAAAGGAACGATAATTTGGCTGCAACCAAGCAGGAAACAGAAGTACCCCTCCAATCGGTCACTTTTAATCAAAGCATTAAGAACACACAATTTCTAGAAACTATAAACAACCTTACCTTTGACGAACAACAGTCGATTTGCAATTAAACGGCACTACTCGAAATTTCTACAGTCGCCTAATGGTCTCCTAACCAGAAATAAAACTCCCATTAGACAAAGAACAACAATAGGATGGAAGCTATAATAGTAAAACTTACCGTCACTGCTCAAAGATATTGAAGAAACAAGTTGCGACCACAAGAAGAAGGTTATGAAGCGAAAGAAATCCGCAGCAAACAGGAAAAAAGGGAATCGACAGAACCAAGAGAATAAAATAAAAGAGAAAGATGGAGAGGGAAAAACTAAAGGAACTTTCGACAGGAGAGAAAGAAAAAAGAAATTTGGCTTCAGCAAAACTGGGGAAGGAAAAACCGAATTTTGAAAAGAAAAGAATCTAAATCCTATCACAATCCCTTAATTTCTCCTATTTTTACTCCTCAAATCTCTCCACATGACCCCCCACTCAATCCAAACACCCCAAACCGTCCACAACCTCCCACACATCTCAAACACTCTGTATTTTACCACATTTCAAACTCCTTCACGGCAAATGTACAAGGATTCGAACTCAAGACCCTTAACACTCCAACACACCACTTAACCACCAAACCAGCAAGTCCATTCTGACATGTTTTTCCGATATTTATTTTTAAGCCTACTGGCTAGAGATAGGGGTTTATTCATTTAAAAACAAAAATTTGCCCAAGCTAATGCTTGAACTGGGACCTCTTAGACATTTCCCAGAACACTTAACCACTGAAGCAGACATACAATTGTGTCACAAACATACGAAAATAAATATATAAAAAAATTTTGTGGCGTTACAAAAACTATGAAAATTGATATAAATATTATAAATATATAAAAAATCTAATCAATTATAAAATTAATAAAAACATATTTAAAGTTTTATAAAAACGTATTGAAATTCTATAAAAATCATAAAAAAGTATTAACATTAATATCAACTTATAAAAATTATAAAAACTTGAATTTGACCGGCTTGGTCAATTGGACTGATTAGATCAAAATCAGTAGGGATATCAGTCCAGAGAAAGTCATTAGATCAGTTGACCTTGAACCGATTTTTTTTAAATGTTTAATTTATTGTTTAATATTTATTTAATTGAATTAGACAAACTTGTCAAAATGACAAATCGGTGGCCTGACCAGTTCGATCACCGCTCTGATTTTGAAAACCTTAGTTAATATATTTCATTCTGACATATACTAATAGTTGGAAAATGGAATTTTAGTTTGATAAAAATATTAAAAAGTACATAATTGGTTCAACTGCCAGTAACTAGGTCAACTTGTCTAATGGCTTTACTTGAATCGGTGCATTTGTCAATTTAAAACTAACCAATCTAGTTCAAGTTATATGATTTTTTTTTTATAATTTTTTTAAGTTTATATCAATTTTCATATTTTTATTATTTTTAAGAATTCTAATAAGTATTTTTTTAATTTTAAATAAGTTTTATTAATGTAATAATATTTTTTTATAATTTATTAGATTTTTATATTTATAAGTTTTATAAGTTTTATAATTTTTTATAAGATTAATAAGTCTATATCAATTTTAATATTTTCCGATTTTTATATATTTTTAATATTATTTATGGAAAAAATATTAGATTAAACCATAAGCTACCATGTGTCACTATCTTATTGGTCTTTCAAATTATTTTAACGATCAATATGGTTAATGACAGAAATCATTAATAAATGGGCTTAATTAGGTGTGAATTTAATACAGAGGCTTAATTAATTTGTTTCTTTTTGTATTTTCTTAACGCTATATATATATATATATATATATAGAAAGAGAGAGCAGGTCTTTGTAGATAATTGTCTTCGAGAGATCTTCATATCCACTCTTCTCATGCTAATTTTATGTAGTTATTTTAAGTCTTCGAATTGATAAATAAAGTTAATTTCTTACAGTTAAACTAGATCGCTTTTCAATTTAAATTTTTATTTTTATTTCATCAGTATATATGTTTTTTTTATTATACCAATTATTTTTAAGAATTTACATGTTGCTTATTGACACAAGATACTAATTTATTTAAAATAATGTTATTGCTTTTTTATGGGTCTTCAAACTAATTAATCTTATTGATGATTCATGAAAGGAAGATAATTAGAATTTTTTAAATGCATAAAATCATAATAATAAACTTCACCTTTAATTATTTAAGTCATGTTTCTATTATTCAAATTTATTGTATGGAAGTACCATTATTTTAGTTCTCTTCAAGACACTTAGCTAAATAGTTAATGTTGCTGAACTTCTTTACAAAATACAATTATCACGCCTTAAAATATAGGAGGTTAATTGGAATAATTAGTTGAAAAATAAATTAGGCTTGATGGTTAAGTAGTTAGTGTACTCCCTAAAGGTTTTAGGTTCAAGCTACACCTCTCTCATTTCTTTTATTTTTTATTTTGAGCAAATTAGGATAAAAATCACACTAAAATATATATTGTCTACTGTAAAAACTAAACAAGAAATAGGTCTAATGGTTAACACGCTTGTCCCCCTTGCATACTCGAGTTTGAGTCACCCAAAACCTCCTCCATTTCTTTTTATTTTCGACAACAAGGGTAAATTACCATGTAACCCCCTAGGGTTTCCAAATCCAAGGTATTTAGTCCCTCTGTCCTAATCACACTAGGACTATGCTTTCATTTCAACCCCATTAGAATTATGCTCTCTTTTCTCTCTATTTCTTCTCCTTTTCTTTTCTATCATATTATTTGCATCATATTTTACATATTTTGTTGTTGAATATATTGCTTTCCCCGAATAAATCAATCCTTCTTTCAATCGTAAATTAATTTTCCTACTGGTTTCGTAATTTTCATCAATAACATCCTTAATATTTGCCAAAAAATTAGTAAGTACATCCCAATCCCAATGATTAATCTCGAATTTTTATATAATTTCTATCCCACGCTAATCTTTTGATCAATTAAACGATCTCTTATCGATCTTGTCAAAATTTTCCATTAATCTTGATGAATCTTGATTCCCAATGTTAACTTGTGTATAAATGTCATTTGAAAGAGCTGTTTTAGGTGCGTCGGACCAAAATCAAGCGTAAAGAAAAACAATTGGACTCTCGGTAAAAGGTGTGTGTTCTATCCCAAGTGAATTAGTGGTGATCGTGGGTAGAAATAAGGCCACACGGTCTCTCACACGGCCCCCCACACGGTCATGTGCCTTGCAAATCCTAGTCTAGTTTGAATCTCACACAGCCTAGAACCTTTCACATGGTCGTCTCCCTCATATAGGTTAATTTTGAAATTGCCACAAGGCCACAGTCTGTTACATGGCCTAGCCACATAGTCGTGTAATCTTTCCACATGGTATATAGCTGTAATAGCCCGATTTTGGGTCTAGTCGGAACAGTGGTTTCGGTACCACAAATGTGGCTAAGAAAGATTCATTTTTATTATATTTTTATGGTCTACATTTTTATGGAACGATTTCTTGAAAATTTCATTCGAAAATTTTGACGTTTGGAAACTCAATTTAGTTAAAAGGACTAAATTGCAAAAAAAGTATAAAACTTGAATTCTATATGTTAAAGGTGTCCAATTGTTATGAAATTTTAAATTAGAGGTCCTTATATGGTAATTAGACTATTGGTTAAGTTGATGGACAAAAATAGACATGGCTAGGTATGTTTCTAAAGTTTTTCATTAAGGGTATTTTGGTAATTTGGCAATTAAATGAATTAAAAAGCCAAATTAAAAGCCAATTTTTGTCCATCTTCTTCCTCATAGCTGAAATTCACAAGGGGGAAGCATAGCTAGGGTTTGGCCACTTCCAAGTTTGATTGTAAGTCCATTCTAACCCCATTTTTAATGCTCTTTACATTTTTGAAGTCGTTGTAACTCGATCTTTCTATTTCTACCATCAATTTGAAGAGATGTCAAGGTCTAGAATTTTAACCATGATGGATGTTTGTGCATTTTGATGTCTAATGGTAGAAAATGCATGTTTGGGGTATAATAAACGACTTTTGCTAAGTGATTTTCGATGAAAATGCCTAAAAGGACTTATTCATAAAAGTTATAAAATATGGTGTAAAAATGTGAATAAATGAAAATTGTGGACTTTTATAAGCATGTATAAGGTTTGGCTAGGCATGGGTATTGAAGAAATTGAGTACATTTCATTTTACGAGCGTAGGGACGAAATTGTAAAAATGTCAAAGTTTAGGGGCAAAAATGTAATATTTCTATAATGTGACGTTTGGACTGAAATGAAAAATGTGTTGATTAAATGAGATGAATTTGGTATTATAGATCAATAAAAACGAGGTTTAGACCTAAAAGGGGAGAAAATGAGTATTTGACGATTTAGTCCTTTTTACCGTTTTTATGCGGAGGTACATTCGTATGTAAATAATGCATTGTTTTATTTATGTTTTAAATGTTTTAATATTGTATGAATTATGATTGACTCCTTGGATGTAATCGATAAAGTTTGACAAGTGAGAAATCTCGGTTGAACCTTAGAAATAGGTAGGATACGAATGTCATGACATTAGGGTTAATTGAGATTACGTGTAAGACTATATCTGGGTGGCATCGATATGAGACTTTGTGTAAGACCATATCTAGGATATGGCATCGATACGAGACTTCGTATAAGACCATAGCTGGGCTATTGGCATCGATACAAGATTTCATGTAAGACCATATCTGGGATATGGCATTAGTACGGTACTGTATGTACGAGATTTCCGAGTATCCTTTAGTATTCCAAATGGTTCAACGGGTATGTCAAAGATGAGAAAGAGTATATAAGTATTACGAATTGGTACAGGTATGTACGTAAAGTTTATAAGCATTGACTTCATGAAATTGTGAGTTCATGATTTCCACGAGAATGATTTTGTGAAAAACCTTGTGATGTATGAATTTTATGGTAAATTAGATTGACGATTATGTGATTGGCTTTCGGGCCAAATTGAGTTATAATATAGCATGATTCGTTCACACAAATTGTGATTTATCATATATGATAAATAGGAAAGATTGGCATAATTGCCCATTAAAATGGTTATGTAAGTAAGGGAAGATAAGAGTTTAGGTAATTGAAAGATATTAAGACATATGCTCGGAAACATGAGTTTACATAATTAACGTGCATGTTTACTATGAGGTTTGAAATGATTTGTTGAATTGCTGTGATATGTTACAAAGGAGAGATTATGGTCGTTAGGCTAATGCCAAGATATGTTAAATGATGCTTATAAGTTGATAGAGAAAATATTATGATTGAATAAGAATTATAACTGTGAGGTTTATAGCAATTTATATTACCTTGTGTTTATATTATCGGACTTGGTAAATGATTGGTAAAAGATGCTTATTACTTTCATACGGACTTTCTAAGCTATATAATATAACTTACCCCTTCCTTTCCAATGTCTTTTAGGGTTATAAAAGCTAGCTCGGGTTGGAGATCGCTGGAGATCCTATCACACTATCGAGCTATCATTTTAGGTATAAATGAATCTAAGCATTTTAAAGTCTATGGCATGTATAGGGACTATGTCAATGTGTTGTGTGTGCCATTATTAATTTGGCCATATGTGTTAGCTTGTAACTATTAATGCTTCATCTTATATATAGCCATGAATGATGGCTTATGTTGATCATAAGTTTATTCATATGTTAATGCCCTCTTGTGAATGTGAAATTAGTGTGTTTTTAACGGGCTAAGTATGATGTTTTAAGCATGATAAATAATGGTATGAGAATGACATGTTATTTTCTTGGTTGTGGTGGTTGAGTTACTCTTATATGCTTGAATTTATGCCATGTGATGTTGTGTAGATGTGTGCAAATGAGGGTGGCAAAATGACTTGGTAAATAGCCTTATTTTTGTCCACACGGGTAGACACACGGGCGTGTGTCTAGGCCGTGTGTAACACACGGTCTGCCCCACGAGCATGTGTTCCAGCCGTGTGTCCCTTGCACTTTAATTGTTGCAAAACAAAATGTCTAGAATTGAGCACACGGGCAGAGACACGGGCATGTGTCTCAGCCGTATGTGCTACACGGCCTAGCACACGGGCGTGTCTAAGGGATCACACGGGCGTGTCCCTTAGACCACACGGGCGTGTGAGCCCTTTAACATGAAAATTTTTCTAAGTTTTGTAAAAATTTCTAAAGTTCTCGGTTTAGTCCCGAACCACTTCCAAAGCATGTTTTGGGCCTCGTAGGCTTGTAATAGGGACTTCATGATTGAATATGAATGGTTTTAATTTGGACGCAAATTTTATGACTTGGAATTGTGTGATTACTTGTGATGTGAGTCTGGTAATGCCTTGTACCCTATTCCAGCATCGAATACGGGTAAGGGGTGTTACAATAGCACCTCACATGGCCTGGCCACATGACTATGTGACCCCTATTTTATAGTTTGACCCAGAATTTTGAGAATTGTTCAGATTAGTCCCTACATAATCCCCAAACTATTTTTAGGAATTTTATTCACTCGTTTGAGCCCCTGATTTTATGAACATGCTAGATTCTATGATTTGATGATTGAATTGCTATTGTTTAATGATGATATATGAATTTTCATGTCTACTGCCATTATCTTTCTAATGAACTGATACTATTACTCTTACCACTATATTACTATTTGCATGCGTATTGTCACTGTTGAACTGATCACATGTCAAATATGCCTACTAATATTGTTGAATTGAATACATGTTAAACATGTCTACTGTTTCTGCACTGTACTGTTACTAGCATGTCATACTGCATTGCATGGGGTGGGATGCTTTAAAAGGAGGAAGTACTGATAGTTTATCTGCAAACATTGGTGGTTTATCCACAAATTTACTGGCAGCTTTTATCTGCAACTATGTTGTGCATTCACAACCCACTGGCAGCATATTAACCTTCAAACACTAGTGGTTTATCCATAAATTTACTGACAGTTTTTATATGCAAATACGTTGTGCATCCACAACCTACTGGCAACGTATTAACCTACACACACTAGTGGTCTATCCACAATCTGGAGTGTCTGGGTTAAAAGAGTTCTGGGAACTCTTAATGTGGAGTGTAGCAGTGGAGTAGAACCTTTCTTTGTTGTTAAACTGAAATTGCATTGCATTGACACTCATAAACATGCTTGAATGAATTGCTAATTTCTACTATACTATATAAATGATATTGTACTAAAAATTGTTAATACGTATGCTTGGTTTATTATGCCGCACTAATTTTCTTGTATGGAACTCACATTGAGCTTTATAGATCACTCCCCTTTATTTCCTTTTTTACAGATAACTCATCAAGTTAGGATGCAGACATGACATCCAGAGGGTATTGGCTCGGATTTGATTTTAATATCATATTTTAGATTTTTTTATTTGATATTTTTTATTAATCAGAAATTGTATCGCTTTATTATTGAACTGTGACATGGGGCTTAGGATTTATGTTTTTTTTATTTTATAACATACATGACATTTAATTTGATTTTAGGATGTTAAGATATGGATTTTAATTATCTATGCAGGAAACATGGTTTTTATTATTATTTAAAACTACGCTAGATATCATTTTTTCCACTATTAGATTATAGCCAAATTCTGAATATTAAATAAATTAGAAATTAACAAGTTTAATTTTTCCTTGAAAATGGTGACTACTTTAAGGAAAAATTAAACTTAATCATTTCTTTTAACTTGCGAATTTTTTTAAAAAGTAGACTAAATTTTCCTCTAAAATAAACAAATTAAATGTTTTAAAATGACTGTTTTATAAATTTCGAAAGCTTACTGGGTCATTTCGGTGACCAATGTAACCTTCCAAATTCGAACCTAAAGTCTAGGCCGGGTGGGTAGGTTACAACAATTTCATTTGTAAAATTACCAACTTAAATTATAAACAACTATATATAAATTATTGTGTTACTCCTTTCGTTCTAGTAATTTACGATTTGATAATATTTTAACTTTATTGTTGATGGTCTTTTTGGCCTACCAGTCCCTCATTTTAAATTCATATAATCATATAAATATTTAATTTTAATAAAGAATGTTGTTTTTTTAAGTAATAAAAAAGGGTAGTTGTTGATAAAGTTATGGTATGTGAATAATATTTTAGAGTTTTTAGAAAATTTAAATTTAATATTTAAAAATACTGTTACAAATTTAAAATAATTTAATTTTAAAATTTCATAATTAATAGTCACTGTTAAAAGTTTTAGAATAACATGATTCATAAACATTTTTTATTTACCAATTATATAAAAACTACCATTTAATTTAAAAAATCATGAAAGATATAAAATTTTAAATTAATTTAAACCAACTTTAGGTTTTGGAAAATGATAAGTTTTTTGTTAGCATTGCTTTTATTGGTTTCTTTTTTTTAACTATACGTTAACTGTAATAATCTAACATTTAATTTATTTTCAATTTAGTCTCTAATTCTATGCAAACTGTTTAATGAAATTTAATTATTAAATAAAATTAACTTAAGCATTGCATGGTGAGGTATAGAAGCAAATTAGAAAACAATTTTATTTGATCATATTAAAATAAATGTGGACCCACTAATTATTGATCATTATTTTTTTTTTTTTAGAAAATTGGGGAGTGAATTTTAATAAATCAGAAATATAAATATATTGCCTGCATGGGGACAGTCGTCCTTCTCAGCCTAATCCACCAAACGGTGGTAAAGTTGAAAAAAATAGACTTGTCAAATCATTTCCTAAGGGACTTTAATCGTCCAAAAACAAGAAATCCATACTTGAAACCCTAAAAGAAAAAATAGCAAAATAAACAGCGAGACTAAACCCAAATTACTCTTAAATGTGAGAAAACCCAATAGCTCCACTCGACTTGCAATCCACACCTGTCATTTACCGTTATCATTCCATCTTTTTCCGATCTATACCAATATCGTTCACGATAGGTTCTTGTAGAAGTAGAAACCATCGGAGTTTTTAGATGATTTATTCCTCCGACCCATTTCATCCGCCGTTCAATGGCCTTCTATCCTTTTCAGCTATCATCTCCACCTTGTGAGGGGCCTCCTTGATCCATACCCTTTGATCTAGCCATTTCATGCACTGCCTGGTTCGCCGGTCGTCCCACGAAAGAGTAGGTAAAAGTTTCAAATCTACGCGTTCTTTCCTTTATTTCATGAACTATCGTTGCTATGTTTGATTTATCCACCTTTGATGTCCGAATTTTTTTTATTACAATCAAAGAATCCCCTTCTACTGTAAGATTTCAAAAGCCCAACTCCTCGGCCACCATCACTGCTTGGAGGCACGCTTTCTCCTCCGCTGTGGTAGCATATGCTATAAAGAGGTTGTGGTAAGTACACGATGCCAAAATAAGTCATTCACTATCTCTGAACATGATTCCCGTGATTGATTTAAGCAAATTACTGTTGTAGTCGTGTTTGCTCTTGGTGGTGACCACATACTATTATATAACCCTGTAGATGTTGTTATTTCTTTGACTATACTAGTACTTTTTGCCTTGTATGCTTTGATAAATGCTATTACCCTGTCTGTATTCATCTTTCCTCTCTAATGGTTGATCGTGTGTCTGAGAGTTCTAATATTTATGTAAAGAATGATCGAGCCTAGAAAGTAACTATCACCACGATTGAGGCAAGCACACCTATCAACAGTAGTATAGCTTAGTGGCAAGACCGGAATGTCGAACCCAAGGGAACCAAAAGTACTAGTACTGACTTTCTTTCTATTATCTAGCCTAAAATAAAAGGGATTGATATTTATCTAATTAATTCCTAAACTAAGGATGCCAAGACACAAAGAATGAATTGGGAAAATACTTTTGAGAAAACCAATTGATTAAGACAATACCCGGAGAAGAATCCACCTAGACTTCACTTGTTATTTAACTCTGAACCAAACGATTTATTCACTTGACTTGATCCGTAGGATTCCCTAATTTATATTAATACCTCTTTCGAGGCTACTAACGTCAAATCTCTTTCTAATTAAAACCCCTAGTGTTGCATTAACTCGATTTATGGACTCCCATATTAGGTTTGACCCTAATCCGGCAGATTTTCGTCATCCTATCTCTAGGAGTGCGATCAATTCCGCTTAATTATGCTAGATTTACTCTTAAGCAGGGACTTTTTCTCCACTGCCTAAGTACATCAATACTTGAATCAATATCCTGGAATATTAAAACAAGAATTAAGAACACATAATTAAGAACAAATCAAGTATTTATCATATAGTTCAGAAAACAATAACAAGATTCGTCTTAGGTTTTATCCCCCTCAGGTATTTGAGGGGTTAGTTCTTGTTTATAAAAGAATACATCTCAGAAGAAATTAAATAACAAAACATAAAGAAAAACCCTAAAACCCCCTGAAGAAAATTGAAGGGAAGATCCTCAGTCTTGAGCGTGATTTCAGCTTCTAAGATGGATCAGTTGGCTTTGTTCAAGTAATTCCCTAATTTCAGCTCTCTCTGGCTTTGCTCCTGTCAAAAGCCCTGACAGAGGTTTTTTGTCTAACTCTCGAACACCCCTTTTAGGTTGCCCTCTAGGGTGTTTATATAGGCTTTCGGAATGTCTTTCTTTGCCTCTAAGTATCATTTTCCGAGTGGAATTAAAACAGGTCACGACAGAGGCACGCCCTTGTGAATCGAGCCCTAGACCGTGTTCGAGTCTGCTAAAATAGCACGGCTGTGGGGCGAACTCCAGGCCGTGTGGATTTCTTACTTTGACCCATTTTCTCTGTTTTTGACTCGTTTTCCGTTCTTTTCATTCTCTTATACTCTCCTACGTATAAAACATGAAATTAAAGGATTAGGAGTGTCAAATTCCACAATTCAAGGGATAAATCATCCAAAAGTATGTCAAATGTGGGATTAAATTATGTATATATTATGGTTTATCAATGGTGGATTTTATTTCTTTTCTACCAAATCACCCAAAATGCAATAGCTAAATATTCTTTTTGTTCCTCTTCTATGTTGGTGAAAACATTTGCTAACCAAATTTTCCAGTTTTGTCCATGGGTGTTGGGAAATGTATCTATCCCTATCCCCTGTAGAATGCTTTTGGAAATCAGACATTCCCAGAAAATATGATCCACTGATTCCTTCGTTGATCGACAAAAAAGACAGACATCTGTCACCATTAGCCTTCTGGCTTGTAAATTGTTTAGGAACGTAATTGTTTATTACTTTCCATAATGTAATTTTAATATTGCTTGCCAGTTATAAATTCTATAGCATGTTGTAGAAATTCTGTAGAGTTGATAGTGATAGTGTTTGTAACAGCCCGATTATGACCGTAATCAGAACGGTGGTTTCAGAACCACAAATCCGAGTTAGAAAAATATTTTAATAATTTATTTGATATCTATGTTATGTGTTTGAGCATGTGTTAAAATATTGTTGGTTAATTTGTTTGTTTGAGTGTTTGATTTAAGTGAAAGGACAAAATCGAGTAAATGGGAAAAATAGTTATTATGAAATGTGGTGGCCAAATTGAATGGTCTTCTTTTTGCACGGGTATTAAAGTTGCAAATTGACCCTTATGAAAGTATAGTGGACGGCAAAGGCACTAAGTTTATAATATATAAGTATTTTATATGTTAAAAATCAAAAGAATGATAAAATATATAAAAGATGATTATTATAATAAAAACATAAAAACTAGTGGGTGGGTGTTCATCTTTTATTTTTCCCTTGTTATTGCCAAAACCTAATGTAACACCCCTAACCCGTATCCGTCGCCAGATTAGGGTTACGGGGCATTACTGGTTAAGTCACAACTTTTATTCAATCACTTAAGTCATAATAAAACATACTTATATAATATTACAAATAGATTAAAAACGATCACATATGCATATATATATATATATGTATTACACTTTGTTTCATGAAACATACTTACATTCACTAAACCTAAATCGTATGCGGCATAATCATCAAAGAACATAAGCCGAAAATGCTATATACATTTTTTTCAAACCACACGACAATGCAAATTCCATAAATCTCATTTACCATATCTTTATTACGAATACAACCAAATCATCAATCAACTTTAGGCATAAATCTTATTCTTCTTTATTTATTTACTAAGTACTCAAAACAACTAAACCAATAATATCTATCAAAGATAAATTTAAAACATACTACTTCCAGTTGACTAACGTTACCCAAGTTTATCATGTATGTTATTTACTAATTTTAAGCTCATTTATAAGACAACGTCATATCATTCAAAATAGACCATAACACACTTGTTTAACTATTACAAGCTTGTTCACGTATATACTCCAAATAGATCATTGCAACAATTGACAAAAGGTTCTATTCATTTAGTCATTAACGTCACCTTAACCAAAAATACTCATGCCCATAATTAGTTATTAAACTAGATGACAATCACGGCATTTAAATAAACACATGTGAGATCACATGTTATGTAACACCCCAAACCCGGTCAAACGCTACGACCGAATCTGGTATGTTACAGGAAAGAAAATTTTGAAAAACTAACTACAACAATGAGTTGAGAACAAAATTGGTGAATCGTTTCTGGCTTTTAACGACAATGTAAAACAGTGGTTAATTTGAATTGAGTTACGAAATCCGGTTTAGTAACGAAAGTCGAAGTTTAAATAATTTCATAAAGCGATTAGTTTGAAAACAAGTTGCAGCCCTTAATTGAAAACTTTAATCAGTTTATTACTCTTTACCCTTCTTTCATTAATCGTTTGAGATCGTTGGTTCAACGTGTTAATCTTGGAAAACTCCCACTGTAATTTGTTTAATAGGCATGTTATATCAATTTCAAAAATAAAACCCGAATTAAAGTTTAAGTGGCCTTATTACAAACTCAAAAAAACCAAACTTAGTAGTGAAATGTAAAACATAGTGGAAATGTAAATACTTAAAGCATTATGCATGGCCACCTCGAGTCCGTCCCGGCTTCGAATTCGTGATCTACTGATTACTTGCAAAATTTAGCAGAGGGGTGAGTCATCGAGACTCAGTGTGTAAATCCCCCCTTAAGCCACATAGATGGCTTCAAGCCCAAGGTCGCACATTGGGCCTTAGACCACACAATCGATATATTAAGTATGTATGCGATGCAACCCAAATCCCACCTATTTTCCATCCTCTACAACACCTGAATCATCCAATCGCCTGTGGCACCAAGCCACTGTGGTTCCAGACCACTGTAATACCAGATCACTGTGACAGAGTCACTAAATATAATACGTGTGGGGCCAACCCACTGTGGTACCAAACCACTGTGACAATCCCGAATAAGTATACGTGGGGCCAACCCACTGTGGTACCACACCACTGAGATGAGTCATGGAATCATATATACGTGGTATTAAACCACCGTGGCACCAAGCCACTGAGACATAGTCACTAAATCATATATGTGGGGCCAACCCACTGTGGTACTAAACTACTGTGACAGTCTCTAATTTAGCATTTCCCCTTTCACGACATATTCTAAGTCCATGCATATGTTAACATACTGAAATGAATGGTCATGTTTTGGATGCAAACAGCCAATTAATTCATACATACACATATCTCAAACATAAAGTGGTAATTGAACTTACCCAGTATCTCTAAAAGTACCCCAACTGCCAATTCAGTCGTTTCGGCTTTCAGCCAACACAGTCATTAACATAATTAATATATAGAGTGTGTGAGAGTTACACACCTGGTAACGCGTAAGGCTATACCCTCTACATCGACGCTTTCACTAGCAGGAACGACGACTATCTGCCTATCCTAGACAGACGTAGGCTCCTTACCATATCCTGGCGAAAAATCTCGCACTGCTGACACTGCACGTTTCTTAAAATTAGGAGCCAAAACTAAGGGTTCACTCCCTTCCTTGGTTTGACTAGCAGTTGGATCCATGAAGACACTTGATCAGGAAAAAGGGTTAAGGCATTGAAAGAAAACAGAGAGACTAAAACCCAAATCGATGAAGTCCCTTACCTTGATCAATCAAAATCGAATGCTAGCAGACTTGTCCTTAAGAACCCGATTGAATCCCTAAATGAACCATGTTAAATCGATTCTTAGAGATAGAATAAAGGAAGTGGCCTTCCGGCCAACTGGATCAGAAAAGAATCCCTTACCATCCATTCGACCAACAACTACTTACCAAAATTCTCTTAAAAGTAGGCCACACAACGAAGAAGGGATGATGATGCACCCCTATGCAATCGGTCAATGCCTACGGAAGTAAATCAGGATTTCGGTTTACCCAAACCAAGAGAGAAAAGAAACAAGCGTGGAAGAACAGAAAAGAAGACTCCTTACCGAAATAAGAGATTACTGAATAGAGGGTCTATATTCGGTTATTAGCAGAAATCGACAGGAAAGATGCCTATTCCAGAAACAAGATGAAGATTCGGCCTTCACACAATAAGAAATAAAGAAGAGAGAAGAAGATGGAACAAGGGATAAAGTTCGGCTAAAGCACTTACAGGTTCGATTAGGGAGAAGAACAAGAAGAAGATGAGCTAGGGAGATTCGGCTACACAAGGCACAAGTATTAGATGAAACTAAAAGGAAAATGGTAACCAAGAGAATTCGGCAAAAGAATAGAACTTGAAACTGAATGAAGCAAATGAGAAAGAAAATGAGTGTAAAAAGGTTTAAGCTTTTCCAAATAATAGATGAACCAAAATAGTCTTAGGAGTTTGCGGCACACAAAGAAAACAAAGTTGAAAGGAAAAAGAAGCACCAAATGCCGAAAAAGAGAACACTCACAACCCTCAAGATTTTGTTAAGCTCACATAGAGATTCGGCACCTACCCCTACCAAAACTGAATGCCCTCTCTATCCAAAAGACCTTATTTTGACCGAATTCCTATCCTCCAACATTTCCCAAAAATCGGCCAACACCCCTTCTCACCTCAATCCCCTTATTTCCTCCTCGATTCTCTCCTTAATCCCCTCTCCATCCATCATTCAAACACATTTGAAAAAGTCTTTAACTCCACCACTAGAGTCCCAGTCGAACTCTCCCATATTTACCTGACCAGCACAAAAATAATTAAGTAGATTGTGCTGCAGATGCTATTCGAACCTCTTCCCTGCTGATAAATCGTAAAAGTAACATATTTTAAGCCTACATTTAGTACGCTTTTGGATGATTTATCCCTCGATTTATGTAAAAAGGTGCTCTTAATCCCTTCTTTTCATGTCTTATACCCAGGAAAGTACCCGAGGATAAAAAGAATGCAAAATGGGCCCAAAATAGAGTAAATGGGCCATATCACGAAATCGACACGGCCTGGGCCTAAGACCACACGGCCGTGTCGCGCCAGTCATTAAGAACACGGCCTGATCTCGACTCATGCGACCTTGCCTCATTAAAGAATTTTGAGCACGGCTTGGCCACTATTCACACGGGCGTGTGCCATGGCCGTGTCCCTGTCGCTGGAAAGAGTAATCTCATTCGGGAAAGGATACTTGGAAGCAAAGAAACATATTCTAAAGCCTATTCAAACACCCAAGTAAGAATTCTACTTAAATTAGGATACTTAGAGACCAAGTAAGGCATCTCAAAGCCTATATAAACACCCAAGGGGGCAACTTGAAAGGGAGTTCGGCAGAAGCCAAAACAGGGTCGAAAGCTAGGCCAAGGAGCCAAGCCGAGAAGGTCAGACTTAGGGAATAACGCGAGGATAGCCAGCCGATTCATCACCAAGAAGCTGGAATTATACTCAAGACGGCGGAATTCTCCTTCAATCCCGACAGGGAGTTGTAGGATTTTTCTTATGTTTTGTTTTATCTTTTCTCTTGTGATGTTTTATTTTCCTTTCATGAACTAAACCCTTCAGATACCTGAAGTGGATTAAAACCTAGACAGATGTTTATTATTTGATTTTTAGATTCTATGATAAATTACTTAGTTTGTTCTTAATTATGTTTCTTAATCAACATCAAATGTGCTTAGGTGGAGGAGGAATAGACCCTACCTAAGAGTAGATCCACATAATTAAGCGGAGTTGATCGGGCGCCTAAAGATAGGGTTACGAGATTTTGCCGGATTAGGGTGAAACCTAATATGGGAATCCATTGATCGATTTACTGCTTTCTTAGGGGGTTATTATAAGCAAACGAGAGTTCCACTAATTAACCTAAGATTAGACGTTATTCACCTCGAGAGAGGGTTTAGCATAGGTTAGGGAGTCTCACGGATCAAGCTAAGTAAAAGAAATCGTATAATTTAAGGTTAAGTAATAAAGTGAAGTTTAGGCGGATTCTTCCCGAGGGTATCATAAAAATCAACTGAGTCTTTTCCTAGTTATCCCCAATCTAGTCTTCTTGTCCTTGTTCCTTTAAGTCTAGTTATCGTTACTACCATCCACAACCAACCTTTGTTTTCTTTAAGCTAAGTAGTGAAAAGAAAGTGAGTATTAGTCAATTTAGTTCCTTTGGGTCGACATCCGGTCTTACCTAAACTATACTACTGTCCGATAGGTACACTTACCTTAACATCGTTGTCAGAGTTAGTCTCCAGGTTTGATCGTTCTTTTATAAATATTTAAAACTCTGATTTAACAGCGATCACCTGTTGCTCCCCCTTGTGACGCCACTTCTATGCACTCTAAGTGGCGTCTCCATGCCACTTTGCCACATCACTTCTTGTGTCAACAAACACAAGCAATTACTTTTAAGACCTGCCTCAGCTAACTCTCCCCTACAATGCCTAGAAATAATATTTCCACCAAGGCTCAAGCTTAATCCCGAGCCTTCCCAAAACCCCAAAACACACCAATTTAACAGACAAAACAAACCAAACACTCAGGAACATAACAAATGCAGAGCCCCTAATTCCTGGATGTTACATGTTACATTGCTCTACCGAATCCAAATAAACCCAATTTACTCAATCAAACCAATGTATACTCAATTCATTTGCATGCACATAATCGAACCAAAAATAATCTTATAACTAAAACACTATAATCACATGCCATTTAACATAGTTACCAAAATGAGCATATTATATGACCGGATATGTATATACCACACTAGCATCATAATCAAGCCATTTTTGCATGGCTTATATACATCAACAAAAATGTCGTTCGAACATTAAGCTAGCCTATACATGTCTTAAGTTCAAAAATTCAGCTTTTTAGGTACCAAGATAAGTCGATAGTGTGGATGGCTTTGATGACGATCCCCTGAGCTCGTAGCTTGACCAAAATCTATAAAACAGAGTGAAAACAAAACACACAGAGTAAGCTAACTAGCTTAGTAAGTCTTAAGCAATTATATAAAAACAAATGATCATTCAAGCATTTTAAAACAAAAACTTAAAACATGAGATTTTACTTAACATATATATGGTCTATTAATGCCAAATGCTAATACCCATTTAACTCAACCATCATTACTAATTTACTTTTAACAATCAAATTATTAATTCGGCATATGGTTCATATATAAATTAACAACTCTTCTCCAACTACTCATATTTCTGATACACATAATTCAATAGGATCGCATATATATGTATATACAAATAAGTATATGCTTTGCACTTGTTAATTTCACATAAAAAGATGTATACACACACATGTCCATTTGACATTTCATACATTCATATACATGGCATTAAAGTAATCCCAATATGGCCACATATACATAAAACCGAATGTACATGAACCATTAGTATCATTTTCGTTCGATAACTTAACATATATAACTACCTTATTGATCAAATATAGAAAATCAATTATATAACTCATAGGCACTTACATGGATGGCCGAATATATATAACTCATGTTATCAATTTACTTGCTCAATGATCACATAACTAAGAAAAGCTCATGACTTATAAGTTGGAATTTCATCACTGGTATAACACCTGCTAGGCATAAGCCTGAATTACTCACCGGCACTAAGCCTGCTAGACCCGAGGTCTGAAATTTAATCACCGGCATTTAGCCTGCTAGGCATTAAGCCTGATATATTTCACCAGCACAAGGCTTGCTAGGCTCGTAGCCCGAATATCAATATTATTGAGCCATCTCATACTCATTACATATTACAAATATCACATATATTGCACATAATTCATATGGTTTTCACATATTAAACTCAAATAATTTAACTACATTTCATTATTACAACACTATATCACATTCGGCTTTGCCAAATTCCAATCTATAAGTTCAAATTCAGCATGTTAATCTAGGTTAGAATCGATATTAACGGTATTAAATTGCTTAAAGACTTACCTCGGATATCGTCGGACGACAAAAATCGGCAAGTCGAATACTTTAACTTTTCCCCGGTCCAAGTCCTTTTTCTTTTGCTCTTGATCTAAATATGTTCAAATTAAGCTCATTCAAACACATTTAAATTCAATTTAATCCTAAAACACATGAATGGTCAAATTACTATTTTGCCCCTAATGTTTCACATTTTTACAATTTAGTCCTATTTGCTCAAAACACAAAATACACCAAATTTGGCCACACACCTCAAGGGCCGAATGCTCTTAGGCTTCATACAAGACCATGCATTTCATTTGTATCATGTTTTAGTCCCTCAAGATTTTATTCTTTCCAATTTAATCCCTAACACTCAATTTCAGCAAAATTTCTAATTCAAAACATGTTGATTTAAAACATACTCTTAATAGTCTACCCTTAAACACCACAAATCATGAGTATTCATCAATGGCCGAATCCTCAGCATGCCTCAAACTCAAAAATTTCAACATGGGTTGTATAGCATTCAAAGCAACGAACTCAAAAAATGTAAAAATTATCAAAAACTAAACAAAGTACATACCCAAATTGAGCTCTCCTAATGCCGAAACTTAAACTTCAAAAATGGTAAAAAGATGAACATATGCATGTTCTCTTTCTTTCCACTTTGTTTCATTATTTTATGACTTAAAATAAAAGAAATAATCATTTCCTTATTACTTATACTAACATATTATAATAACATAAAATTTACCTAATATTCATGCATATTGCCGTCCACTTAAATATAAAAGAGGGATTTTGCAACATGAATCCTCCTTATCAAAAGACACATCAATTTAGCCACTTTTGTCACTTATGCAATTTAGTCCTTTTCTTAAATTAATCATACAAACAAGCAAATTAGCCAATGAAACTTTCATCCATGCTCACTCATATATAACTAACACAGAAAATAATATAAAAATGTTTTTCTGACGTGGGTTCGTGGTCCCGAAATCACTGTTCTGATTAGGGTCAAATTCGAACTGTTACACCTAAAGGAAGAAGAAGAACCATAGCTTTCAACATTTTCAGCGTTTGCATGATCTAATTAGGTGAGTAATTAAACTTGGTTCTTGATAATTTTAATATTTTTGAGGTTGTAGCCTTATAATTTAGTTAACCCATGTTCGAATTTTTGATTTTGATGTATAATTCGAGTGTTGCCATGGATAAAAATTTGGTGATTGTGTGGTTAAGGATAGAATATGATATACGCATGTTAAGTTACCAAGATTTTGATGGGGTTTAGTATAAGGGTGAATTTATAAAAAGAAAATTTTTGAAAGGACTAAATAGCAAGAAAAATGAAAGAAATGTGTGGATATAGGGACTATGAATATTCGGCCCTTGATAGGTATGGTTGAATTCTTAATATTTTGTGTTTTAAGCTATAAGGACTAAATTATAAACATTGTAAATGTTGGGGTAAAAATGGTAATTTATATAATTAGGTGTTTTTAGATTAAATTGATTGAAAATGTATTTGAATAAGTTCAATTTGGGATTGTTTAGATCAAGAACTTAAGGAAACGGGATTGGATCGGGGAAAGGCGAAGTTGAACGAATAGCCGGGAAACTCAAATTCATCGACTCTCGAAGTAAGTTTATAAGCAATCAGGTTTATTTGATTTATTTATGAAATAGTATACATATAATTAGATGAATAAATGGATTTAGATTTTAAATTTGCCGAATGAGAAAATGGATATTTTTATGTATGTTAACCGAATGTGGTTTATTGAATATCATTTATATGTATGTCTATCAATTAATTGAATTAGGAATTTTTAATCCATTTTGGCCGAATGTAATCTTTAACGGGGAGAACTATTGAGAAACTAGCCGAATGTGGTGTTGGTGAATATATAGATATAATTACATTTTAGTTGTGCCGAATGCAATGTGATGATATAAAAAGATTGAGTTATTATAGGACAGATGTATTTTTGGGTATATATATATGTATATGAAATTGGAATTATAAGCATTACTTTAACAGAGAAAGGTTCGAATAAAGGCACTATGTGTGCGAGACTAAACACCGGGCACTATGTGTGCGATATCGGTGGAAGGGCACTACGTGTGCGAGCTTAAACATCGAGCACTATGTGTGCGATATCGGTGGAATGGCACTATGTGTGCGAGAAACGTGTAATGGCACTAAGTGTGCGATACATTACCGAAAGATGGCACTATATGTGCGAATTATTAAGTAACGGCACTAAGTGTGCGACACATTACGTAAGTTGCACTGTGTGTGCGGATTATCGGACCTCTTAAAGACATGAACCAATGATTGAAGATGACTATATGAGATATGTAAGTAAATGTTGCATGGAAAATTTAATAACGTGGTGCTAAGGAGGTAAGTAGATTTTGTATTTTAAATTGTGGAAATATAATGAAATCATTAATTGTTAAGCTTGAACGAAAAGGGTAGGGAGTATTTGAACATATTCGGTTTGGAGAATTCATTGCTTATGATATTTCTATATGGTATTATGTTATAAGAAATGTTGTTATGATCTAATGAATGATTAGGTCAATTGATTTCCATTTTATAATGAATCATTAAATATATGATCCCTTTTGCTTATAACTTACTAAGCTTAGTTAGCTTATCGTGTGTGTGTTTGTGTGATTATGGTTTAGATTTTGGAAGCTAGCTCGTGCTCGGAAATCTTCGTCAAGGTTATCCGCACTATCACCTAATTTCGGTACTCTATAAGTTGTACTCTTTTGAAAACATATGGCATGTATAGGAAATTTTCCTTAGGATGGTATTTTGAATGATATGTAAATATGTATTTATGCCATGCGAAAATGGCTAAATCATGACATTTTGGCTTATGTGAATTTGGTTATATTATTAAGCTATGATGGAAGTATAATTCATGATGTGTTCGTTCTTGGTGATTAATTATATAGCTTGATTTTCTAAGCTTGATTTCAGTTATGTTTGATCATGGTGTAAATATTTGTATTTCCGTTCATGATTTGGGCTTACTTTGGAAGTATATTTTATGGTATTTATATATGTGGTGTATGGCTACATGAATTCGGTATTGAGTAATAATAGGTATAATGTATAATCGGCTTTGAATGTAGCTCATTTTAGAAGTATAATATGTGGTATATTTTAGTTGATGAATATGATCCGGCTTTAATGTATAAGTACCTATAAGCTAAGTTACGAAATGACTATGCTATGCCTTGTGAATTTGATTATTTGATATGACTTATTAATGACCTAATTTTTGATGTAAAATTTGCTTGTGGAATGATTTGGAAATGTTGTATTTGATAATTTGGTTCGGTCTTATTATGAAATAAATTATGATATACATATATTAGGTTAATAGTTAATGAGATAGATTAATAAGAACGGATGTTTCGATTTATGAATAGTATAAAAAATACGTTTGATTATAATGGTATTCAAATATCGTGAATGAGATACTTGTATGATTCAAATTTTATAGTAATAAAGTAGGATGGGTTCTTAATTGGCTTTATGTTTTAAATATGTGCCATTTGACGTATATGAATGGGTGTATAAATGTTATTTGAAGATAGTATGACTTTATGCACAAATCGTATATAATGATCGTGATGAACTGTAAGGTCCTCTAATCCTAATCCGGCGACGGATACGGGTTAGGGGTGTTACAGTGTTGCATCCCTTGTTGTTGTATCTTCTGTAAGTAACCACTTGTACCCACTTTTTGCGATGTACTTGCCTGTATTGTCCCCTTCCAAACTCTAACGTCCATGATATCGAGTCCTGCAACTGGGATGGTCATTATCCTATTTGTCTGGTCTTCGTTTAACAACTTCTTGAGGACTTCCAACCACCAAGTAGAATGGTTTGAATTGATCAAATCTTCTACTGTTGTAAAGCTAACATTAATGTCTTGACCAATAATTTTTCCTTGCCCAGGTCTCGGAAGTCGCACCTCATTCCAGATGTTGATGGGCTTGCCATTACCTACCCTCCAACCCATATCTTCTTCTAAAAGGCCTCTCGCATTCCAAATGCTTCTCCAAGTATACGATAGGTGAGATCCTAAACATGCTTTTAAAAATTCACTATTTTGGTAATATTTAGCTTTCATGACTCTAATGTATCCCATTACTCATTTTGGAGTTTTTCCACCAAAACTTACTAATTATTTTTTCAAGCTCACGACAGAAAGTTACAGGTAACAAAAAACATTGCATAGAATAAACTAGTATGGCTTGTAAAACTGACTTAATGAAAACTTCTTTACCTTCAAACAATAAGTACTAGATATTCCAATTTTCTAATCTTTTTGCAGATTTGTCTTTGAAACTGACGAAAGCTTTTTTTTTTTCGTTTTCCAATCATAGTTGGGAGACCTAAATATTTTTTTCAGATCATTCGAACTTCATACTCCAAGGGTCGCTCCATTCTGATCTTTAATTTCATTCTGCACGTTGCTACTGAAATAAACAAGGGAATTATCAAAATTAATTAGTTGGCTCGAAACCCCTTCATATTATTTTATAATCGTTTTAATAGCGTTGACTCCTTCCAAACTTGCTTCCCCGAATAGGATATTGTCAGTTGCAAAAAATGAGTTAAGGTTAAATCACTTCTCCCCACCCTTACCCCTTTAATAATTCCATCATTTTTTGCTAGTTTTAGTAGTAAGGAGAACCTTTCTGCACAGAATAAGAACAAATATGGACTGAGTGGATCCCCCCGTCTTAATCCACTTGAAGGATTTTTCTCCTCCTGTACTATTAAGAATAAGTGAATATTCCACTGTTCGAACACAACTCATTACTAAACTTAGCCATTCTTCACAGAAACCCATTTGTCTCATAACTTTTTTTATGAAAGTCCACTCCACCCTATCATATATTTTACTTATGTCCAACTTTAATGCAAAGTGACCCCGTGAGGCCATGACCCTACTTTCTTATGTTTTAAAATCTGAAGTATCTCGTAGGCAATAAGGACATTATCCGTGATTTGCCTTCCGGGAACAAAAGTTGCTTGTGCTTCGTCAATACAATTGTCCAACATCAATTGGAATCTATACACCACATTGCACAAACTAATCGGCTTGAATTGTGTCATGTTCTTCGGTTGGCTAACTTTTGGAATAAGTACAATACTAGTGTCATTGGTTTTTCCGATTTCCTTTCTCCTGTTTAAGATGTCCAAGCAAAATTTAGATATTTCATCACCCACGATGTACCCATACTTCTGATGAAATAATGGGGGGAAACCATCCACTCGAGGTGCTTTTAACTGGCCTATGTTTTTTATTGCCAAAGTTACCTCTTCCATTTGAAAATCCTCCAATAATATCATGTTCATGTCTTCTTGAATGCACTTTGTAATACCTGACAGCGCCCTCTTATCATCCCATTTATTTGAAGCCATAAACAATTCCTTGAAGTATTCTGCCGCAATCCTTAATTTCCCTTCCTTATCAGTGATACATTCTTCGTTCGGTCCTCTCAATTTTTTCACTTTGTTTCTTCTCTTTCTTTGATTTGCAAAGTTTAAGAAAAGAGATTCCTTTCTTTTATTTGCTGTAAATCGACTCATCTCTTTGCTTAGAACATCTCCTAGTTTACGCAGCTTCGTACAAACATCCTCCTCGTTCCCTTCCCAAAAATTTTTATTTGATGTTCACATTCTTCTTCTAACACCCAACTTACGTTAAATCTGAAGCTTCCATTCTCACGAGTTCTATTGCATTCTACCCCAAATTTTACCAATATCGGGCAATGATCAGATGTAGCATGCATTAGATGTCTTAAAGTATACTTTAAGAAGGCCTCCCACCATGCCTGATTAGCCACCCTCTATCTAATATTTCACGAACATTATTTTCTGGCAATCTACCTTTCCCATGTGAACCACTTCCCCATAAACCTTAAATATTAATGTTACATTTTTCCAAAACCTCACGAAATCAGGCTATGTTTCTCTCACTCCTTAGGCTACCACCCTTTTTCTCAAATGAATACATGATTTCATTAAAATCTCCCACGGCCATCCATGGCATATCTCGACAATTCCATAACCTTTGTAGGAGGTTCCAAGATTCCCTTCTATTATGTTCCTCTGAAGCACCACAAAAACCTATTAATCTCCATGTTAGCGCTCTGCCTTTTACCATGACAACCATCCACATCTCCCTTGAACTTTTTCCATTCTTTTGTCACTTAACTTTGTTTCTATTAGAAACAAAATTTGGGGGTGTACATGCTTCCCCTTATTTTGGAGGTGATTAACCGCTCGTGGATGCTCCAATCTATGAACGTTCCAACTTAGAATTTTCATTGTGCCCAGTCGGCACGCTGATTAGCGGCTACTGATATTTCTTTAAATTGAATCAAAGCACTCGAGTCATTCTCCTCACACAAATGGTCATTCCTTATTCTTTATCGTATTTTTCCTTCACCATGTTTGACTGGTGTATCCTCCATTATGGCCTCTCTTTGTCCCATAAACCATTCTCCTTGAGAAAAATCCTCACCATCTATTCTTCTTCCTCCTCGTCCATATAATTCCATTCCAACAGAGCTATTACCCTTCTTGATTCCACTTGGCAATTCCTCCATTAGCCATATACTTCCAGCAAGCAGCTCATTTCTAGATGATGCTCTTAGTGAGAGCTTCTAACCAAATATAACCTCTTGAATTTCGATTGTCTTTCGTACTGGGCAAAAACCCTCCCCATGACCCAATTTTCCATAAAGAAAACAAAATAAAAGGAGTCTTTCATATTGGAAATATGCATAGCCTTCTTGTCCTTTTGTTAGCGTCAACTTTTTCTTTCTCTTCAAAGCTAGCCTTACATCAATTTTCACCCTAAATCTCATATATCTTTGTTCTCCTCGTGACATCAAAGCAACATCGTATTGTATAAATTGTCCAACAAAATCCCCCAATTTCTTTGCTAAGCCTTCCTATATTACTCCATATGGTAGATTGTGAACCTGGATCCAAAAATAAGAATAAAACAATGGGATCTGCTTTGGATCTTCTTCGATACTCAATCGGTGAAAAATTAACAGATACCTGTTAAAAGTCCACAACATTCCATTCAATACTCTTTTAATATCCACTTCATAGAAGAATCGAAATAAGTATCGTTTTCCCCCTAAATATGTGATTATAACTCCTCCTAACAGATGCCATAAGTCCGCCATAGTTCTTTTAAGAGATGGAAAATGAATTACGCAATATGTAAGAGCTCTCCCCATTAAACAAAACCGACGATCTTCATTATCATTATTCGGTTCTCTTTCACAGGGAAATCCCGACTAACCCTAACGTGCGCCGGCTTGATGTTGTGAAAACGAAAAAACAAAGAAAACGGCGTGCTATGAAACCCCAGCAAACAAAAAAACTAGAAATCTAAACCTCATTTCTAATAAATATTGTTTTATACTTTGTCAATTTTTTAATGTCATTACAATAATTTGATTTGATATATTTTTTAAATTAATTTTACTTATATGATAATATTGAAACTGAACAAAATAATTTAAAATGGTTTAAAAATACTTTTATTATTAAAATTGTATAAAATTTAACTCTGATTTATAAATGTTTTATAATTGTTTTAAAGATAAAATCTATTTATATTGTTTTATACATTGTCAATATTTTTAATATTATTAATTAAAAACATGTTTACTATTTTGCATCAAATAAATTAAATTAGAAAATGTGTCTAAATTAGAATTTTTATAAATTATAAATTTTGATTAAAGATATATTTATTTTTAATCATAATTAAATTAGTCTCTTCAACAAAGTGTAAATGTAATATATATCATTTAAATAGTTATAAAAGAAATAGAAAATATTTATAATATTAATCATAAAATTAAATTTATAAAAGAAATTAATATATTATAATGGATGCATACAATAAAAGTATTTTAATATTTTTAGGTAATGAAATAGACTAGCAAGTCAAGCTTGGATAATGGATAATGAATATTCCTTTTTTTTTTTTTTTTTTGAACTCGAATATATACATATGATATTCAATCGCATATTGTATAATTATTAACATACGATTCATAACTGATTTAAATACTAATACATAGTTATTTGAATCTGTTTTAGATTGGGACAAAGGAGCTTTGGACCCCTTATTAAATGGTTGAATTTCACTTTTAATCCATTTTAAACTTTAACAATTCAATTTAATCCTTTTTAAGCCTTGACGAGTGAACATAAGTGGGAAAGATGATCCAATCTCTCCTCCGCTTCAATCATGTCTATAATTGCTGGGGTGCCTTGACACATGAGAGAAGGTATATACAAGCAATGACTACTAGGGAGGGTAGGAATTATTAAAGTAAGCCGACTTAGGGAGCCTAATTAAAACATTTTAAAAATTTTAAGCAAAAAACCAAAATTTCCCAAAAATTTTGGGGGCCTTAATCTAGTTTTGTTTTGTATTTCGACTAGCTTGCAATTATTCAAGCATTGACAAAAGGCAGTAATCCCTAAAATATCAGTATTGTTGAAATCACTAACTAAAATCCATTCACTTCCCAGTGAAATCAACGAAGCCATTCATGTACACAATATCATATCCATGTAGACAAATATCATATTCATATTTAGGGGCGAAGTTAAAATTTTTTTTTAAGAGAGACCGAAATTAAATTATAATTTTCACGATAGTAAAAATACAATTTCACCATTTGAATAGTCTATATTTTTATAATTTTTAAAGAATTAAATCAAATTTTTATCATTTTTAGAGATAATAAAGTATAATTTTACATTTATTAATTTAAAATTTAAAAATGACTTAAATAAAAAAAATATTTTACGAGACCTCCACATAACAATTAACAATTAATTCCTTGTTAAGACCCACACAAGACTGAACCCAATCTAGGGGCTAATATCTGGATTTTTTAATATATATGAAATAAGAAAAATATTTAGCAAAATAAATGGGGTAAATGACCAATATATACCAATTTTTAAAAAAATTTATAGAAAAGGGCCGAAAAAATAATCATTTACTGAAAATGGTCATTTCCCCCTAAAACGCGTCCACGTTAGCGCGTTTTCAGGGGATGCAGCAGGAAAACGCGTCCACGAGGGAGCCTTTTTTGCCACATCATCAAAAAACGCTTCCTTGAGGGCGCGCTTTGCTGATGTGGCAAAAACACTCCCCTAAGGACGTGTTTTAGCCCGTGTTTCTTAAAAAAAAAAAACTATTCTCGGAATTTTTAAAAAATTTACAAGAATAAACCTTTATAAAGGCTCAAAATGACAACACCATTTTTTTAAAGTGTCATCAATTAATAAGGAAATATAACTTACAAAGGAAATCTTTATATAGACCCAAAGTCTCATTTCCCTTGTTTTCTTGAGCAATGTGAGATATGAGATATGTCTATATATAGACTCATGAACAGTTTTGCAGCTTATTCCTAAATAATGTGGGATTACTTCTTCTTTTAATTAACAACATGAGATTAAATGCTACACTATATTTGATATTTTTTTACAAAACAATTTCTTTTTTTTTTATATTTTCTTAACATTTTCTTATATTATAAAATTATCTTTTGAGATCTTTAATCTTGTTGCATTTTACAATTGTTAACATATACAAAAGAACTATTAAAAAAAAGAGAACAAATTGCACATATGAAACATGTACATGCAATAATCTTCTATTAAATTTTAAATGTTTGAAGTTAATATCAATGCAATTCTAATTTTTAAAATAATTTTCCATTATTTAAATTTAGAAGTTATACTTTTAATTTTTATTTTATTTTATTTTATATTATGAATGTTTGATTAATAAATAAATGGTGAGTATTTGGTACTCAAATAGAATTTTTTTGTAATTTTAAAAAATTGATATATCTTTTTAAATATTTATTTATTTTTAATATTTTACTATACTAATTAATTTTTTAATTCTAATTTAATTTAATTTTCATCACCTAATAAATGCCGATAAATTTATTTCAGATATATTTTGACTAGATAGATAATCTATTTAAATATAGTATATAATTATGTTAAATTAGTTTTTTATAGAAATATATAATATACATAAAATATAATAATTATTTTTTTATATTTTATATCTAGATTAAATTACATTAGTAGTCACTTAACTATTTTTTTAGCTATCGAATTATAAAAACTTACAAAATGATCACTCAACTATTAGTAATTTTTTAAATATTTATTTTTTAATATTTTACCATACTCATTTTATATTTTATATTTTTTTTACTTATAGAGTTTAAAAGTTTTATTTATAATGTAACAAATGTTAACTTTTTGTAAAAAAATTTAAACTCTAAGTAAAAAAAACAAATATAGTGTAGCATTTCATCTCATGTTATTAGTTAAAAGAGGAAGGAATCCCACATTGTTTAGGAACAAGCTGCAAAACTGTTCATGAGTCTATATATAGACCTATCTCATATCTCACATTGCTCAAGAAAACAAGGAAAATGAGAATTTGGGTCAATATAAATATTTCCTTTGTAAGTTATATTTTCATATTAATTGATGACACCTTAAAAAAAATGGTGTTGTCACTTTGAACCTTTATAAAGGTTTGTTCTCGTAAATTTTTAAAAAAGTCAAGAATAGTTTTTTTTTTAAAAAACACGGGCTAAAACGCGCCCTTGGGGGAGCGTTTTTGCCACATCAGCAAAGTGCGCCCTCAAAGAAGCTTTTTTTGCTGATGTGGTAGAAAATGCTCCCTCGTGGAAGCGTTTTCCTGCTGCATCCCCTGAAAACGCGCTGATGTGAATGCGTTTTCGGGAGAAATGACCTTTTCCGGTAAATAATTAAATTTTCAGCCCTTTTCCGTGAATTTTTTTAAAAATTGGTATATATTGGTAAATTGCCCAAATAAATGGGAGTGAATTATTTGGGTAATTTACCAAAATAAAAAAATTTACGAAAATGGGCTGATTTTGGCATTATTTACGGAAAAGGGCCATTCCCCCCCCCAAACGCGTCCATGTCAGCGCATTTTAGGGGGATGCAGCAGGAAAGCGCGCCCTTGAGGGAGTTCTTTGTGCCACATCAGCACAAAACACGCTGACGAGGACACGCTTTGCTGATGTGGCACAAAACGCACCCTCAAGGGCGCGCTTTTGCCCTCCTTCCTCGACTGCCTTTTCAACTGTTTTTAGTATTAGGGTATGAGGTTTTAGGGTTTTATGGCTAGGGTTTGGGATTTTTTAGGGTCTTTGGGTTTAGGGTTTTTAGGGGAAATTTAATGGCCTAGATTATAGGCTTAATTAGGGTTTAGTAAAAATATGTTTAGGGTTTTGGGGAAAATATATTAGCAAAATAAAAATTATTTAAATTTTTTTGACAGTTGTATCTGGCAAAATAATTTTGAGAAGATGTTTCTGAACAAATAGTGCCGAAAACGCTTCAAGCAGGATGCATTGTCAGCAAGAATACTGAAAAGAGCTCCCACGTGGACGCTCTTTTGCTACAGTAGTCTCCGGTAAAATAAATTTGAGAAGACGTTTTTGAACAAATAGTGCCCAAAATGCTTCAAGCAGGATGCACTGTCAGCACTGAAAAGAGCTCCCACGTGGACGCTCTTTTGCTACAGTAGTCTCCGGTAAAATAATTTTGAGAAGACGTTTCTGAACAACTAGTTCCCAAAACGCTTCAAGCAGGATGCACTGTCAGCAAGAGTACTGAAAAGAGCTCCCACGTGCACGCTCTTTTGCTACAGTAGTATCTGGCAATCCTTAGACTATAAATCAGTCAAATTTTATTCTCAAGTTGCATAACAGAAATTGAGGCAAAAGAAAAATAGAAACTGAAAATGAGTGAACGTATTAATGTTGCTATTTACTACGATGGTGAGGTTTGTGACACTGAAAATGGTGTTGTTTTTTTGTCGGAGAACACAGCGCTACTGGGTTTTAATCGGAACATAGATTTGATAGAATTTCACAAAAGAATTAGGCGTAAAATCTTCGGAACAACGCCAATGAAAGTTTAGTCTATTAAATAAAGATTTTGCGCTTTGATTGATCCGGTGAGATATGACTCATTCGACATCAAAGGTCCTCGGAGCTTTGAGGCAATGGTGGAGACTCATCTTGCCATTGGATCACCATATCTTGAGGTATATGTATAATTTTCATCGTCGAGTGATCTTTCTTTGGCCTCAACATCTACTACTGTTTGAGGGGAATACACGACCCCAAACCGACACTCTGTTAGTGGAAGGCAAACTACAGAAGTGCCCGTGTTTGGTGGTAGTATGGAAAACATAACCCCTGCACGACACTCAGTTGGTGGATGGGACATGCATATCCTTCCTTCGACATCTGATGATAGAAATACGTATTGGGGAACGTCATCAACTTCCAGTATTTGGCAATCTATATATGATTGGGAACGTTACGAAAGATGTTTAAGGAGGGATAATGTACTCCCCATGACATCCACCGATGAGGGACCCTCGTTCGTTGCAGATTATGGTGAGTCAGATGATGAGTCCGATGTGGATCCACCTCGAGAGCCCAGACCCGATGGTGTAGAAGTTGCATTATTTTTTGAATCGGAGCCTGTTCCAACCGTACCTGAAGATGTTGAGGGGGTTCAGATGAAGAAGAAGAAGATCCGTTATTCAGGGCGTATTCGCCTCCAGCCCACATGCATAATGTCGATCTATCTCAAGACGATGCATTAGAGTTTCCTGAACTACCACACCAGAAGCGTGACCGTACAAGTTCGTCGTTGGATTCGAGCGAATTAGAAGTTGGTAAAGAGCTTTCCAACAAGGATGCTTTTCTTGGTGCATTGAAACAATACAACATCAAGAACGGGGTTAACTATAACGTGGTTAAATCCAAGCTCGATAAGTACGAGGTGAAGTGTGCAGTGCAATACGGTACATGTTCATGGAAAATCATGGCCTCGCTGAGGAAAAGGACAGACTTGTGGGAGATCAAAAAGTACAAAGGTCCACATACATGTCTTGCCGGTACAGTTTCACTATGTGTTCAATGTTTTTGAATAATACTAATATTACGTAATGTTGCATTATTTAACGTACTTCGTTGACAGGTGTTTTACAAGATCATCCGAAGATGGATTCAGAGATGTTGGCTGACTTAATAATATCGACGGTGAAGGTCGATCCTAAGACTACAGTGTCGGCCTTAATTGGCAATATTCGTAGCCAATTGAGGTACATGTCCTCTTACCGAAAGACTTGGATAGCCAAGCAGAAGGCGTTAAAAAAATTGCATGGTCGGTGGGACGCTTCATATATTGAAGTGTGGCAGTGGTGTCAGGTGCTGGAGAGATATGTCCCAAGCAGCATAACAGACCTTGAAACAGAACCGGCATACTACAACGATCGATTGCTCTGTGGATGCGCAGTGTTCAAGCGTCTTTTCTAGACATTTAAGCAATACCGAGAATCGTTTATATACTGCAAGCCATTGGTACAAATTGACGGTACCTTTATGTATGGTAGATATACGCATTGGCTATTTCTAGCTATGACACAGGACGGCAGTGGGAGAATCCTTCCAATTGCGTTTGCAATAACATCGAGGGAGTCAGCTGATGACTGGGATTTCTTCCTATCTAGGTTAAGGAGGCATGTTTGCCCCCAACCTGATATATGCGTTACATCAGATCGGGGCCCTGGAATACTAGCCGTAATAGAGTGACAGGGAAGTCTGTGGCATTGCACACACCATCGATATTGCCTGAGGCATGTTGCAACCAACTACCACGGGCAACATCGATCTACAAGTCAACGATGGCAAGTGACCAATATGGGTATGTAATATCTATTAATATAATTTCGTTTGTAATATTTAATTTATTCTTAATTGAAGAGTGGTATGTAATATTCGATATCAACTTATATTGGCAGGGTACGAGATCAATAAGGACCGCTTTCAGGAGATGTTAGTGAGTTTGCGATCAGTTAACGAAGAAGGCGCAAACTACCTATGCAATATTCCTTTCGAACAGTGGACACAAGCATACGACGGCGGCCTACGATATGGTCATATGACCTCAAACCTGGCCAAATACATAAATTTTGTTCTAAAAGAAACGCGTCATTTGCTGATAACATTGGTTGTGTGAGAGACATATTTTCGTTTAGCGGCACTATTTCTGAAGCGAGCAGCGAGTTATAAATGCCAAATGCAATGAGACCATGTATGGTGCGCGAAGGTCTTGTGAGAAATTAACAAGGGGAAGGCACGGGCCAACACCATGCACACAGTGTGTCACGATCGCGACAACCTATGGTTTCGTGTGACGGAGTTTGACAGATCGAACCAAGGTATTGTTGGTGGGCAATATCGTGTACACTTGAGAAATAAGACCTGCGACTGTGGGATATTTGATGCACTTCGTTACCCATGCGCTCATGTACTTGCGACTTGTCAGAATCTCCATTTTGATCCCATGAGCTATGCCAACGAAGTGTTGGTGCCGGTCGGAATCAATGTTGGTGCCGGTCGGAATCAGTGCTACATGGGGGTGGTCGGCGGTTACGCGCTGGATTCCTCCTTCTTCTAGCTTCCGGCAAGGGTCGTGGAACCCTAGGCGGGGATTCTGGTTCCTCCGACAGTGGGTCTGGTTGTGGGTGTTGGGAGGATGACCCACCTTGATAAAATAACGACTGCAGAGGTGTTTCCATAAACCATGGCGGGGGTGTCTGAATCCCATAAGGCGAAGGAGACTGGTAAAAAGAAGAGCTCCCCGACGGCGCCTCGTGTGATCCCTCATGCGACGGCGGCCTCAAGATTGGCTGGCCAGTCGGAGTAGTCGGGAACGGACTCAAACCGGACCATGCATTCCAACCTGCAGTGGGACTGGGAAAAGGAAACATATATGGGTTAGGATACATATAAGGGCTAGGGTACGCAACTGGCATAAAGGCCAAAGGCTGTGATGTCGGTGTCGTCGGCTGAAGTGTTGGGCCCGATGACTGTGTGGGCGCTGTTGATGGGCCTAATGACTGTGTCGGTGCTGTTAATGGTCCCGTCTCATCACCCCTTCTCCTTGGATTTAAAGGGCCCCGTCGTTCCCTTTGTTCACTAAGTTGCCGTTGCCTCTCCTCTTCCGACAATAAATACGGCTTGCCATGGATCCTAAACCATGGCATGTATTCCGGCACGCACGCTAACTCAGGAACGACGATCGGTTCCTGAATAGGTATATAATCATACCGGTTCTCCCACATTTTGATATATGCTGACCAAAATGTTGGTCAATCCGTGTGCAACTGCCGTAAGTCGACTTTGTGCTCATCATCGAGCACCTCAGATGGCACGGGAATCGGTTGTCAGAATCTAAATTGTCGCAAAACCCGATCTGACTGGTGCATCTCCACGGTGGCATAGTTAATCAATGGGACCTTCACATGCCAAATGTTCGGACTTAGCAAGAACTCCTCCAGAATTACTGCCCGAATTGCCGGATCCTCGTATGGTGTCCATTGAAACTATATTAACATGACCAAAATATTAGTTATATACATAATACTAAATACTAAATACGAAATACTAAATTATAAATACGAAATTCGAAACGATAATTTTATTACGAAAATATATTTTATTTAATACTTACTTGTGATTCTCGACTGCTGCTCTAATAGAAGCCGTATATCTTCAAGCTCAGTAGGTATTCCAACATAACTCATTAATGGTTCCACCTAATTAAATAAATTTTTAGCATACAATTATACTTTAAATCTACGTAATAATTATAAAATATAATATTAAATTTACCTCGTTATGAGTGGGAATGTATATGGGTGGTCGACTGATGACGTAAAAATGGAAATCGAAAGTGCCCATGATCAGATAGTGATAGGCAACCTCTGATTTTCGCTTTACTCGCCGCGTCTCGTACATCTCCCGATACAATTTTGATAAGACGGCAGACTTCAACTCAATTCACCTACGCTCTAAAATCAACGAGTTTCAAAGACCATCTCGTGTGTATGAGGTTTCGTGACAGGTCCGGCATCAGATAGCCTCCAATCATCTCAAGAATTTATGCCCGAGCATACCGTATTCTTTCTATTTTGGTCGAATTATTATTCGGCTCCGGGAAGGTGTCTCATAACCAGCTTATCTCAATTCGACTTCCGATAATGTTATCCGGAATAGCACCCAGAAGCTCGTAGCATACGGCTCCCCAATCACCAGAAGTTACGGCCCCAGTGACTACGTACCCATCCACCGGCAATCTCAATTGCAAATACACGTCTTCCAGAGTGATAGTATACTCTCCACATGGAAGATGGAAAGTGTGCGTCTCGGGTCTCCACCTCTCTATCAACGCACTGATTAACTTCGCCTCCAACTTGCACCCCCGGCCTATCGTGGCCACGTGCCAAAAACTCGCTTCCCGCAGGTAATTCTAGATCAACGGCGATGGCGGACCAGGCATATTGTAAATACAGATTGCAGCACCCGATCTACAGACTGTTTAAAAAATTATAAAATAAATTTTAATTAAAATTGCATAAACCTAAAAAATATTAAATAGTATTGAAAAATTAAAATTAAAACTTACCATTTGCATTTGATCGACGGAGATGTGTTTATCGTCGAGACGAATTAAATCCCCGGCCATTGGTAATACAATCGAATATTTTAAAATTTATCAAAAAAATATATTTCAAAAAATTTAAAAAAGGGCTTTTTTGTAAATATTAAAGGACTATTGTGAAATTTGAGAGGAAGTTTCAAGGAATTTAAGAGAAATTTGAGAATAATTTGAGAGAAAGTTGAGAGAAAAATGAATAAGGACTTTGATGTGAAAAAAATAAAAGGGTGGGGGGTTTTATAGTTTTTTTTTTCTGACCGTTTGAGGCCCAACAGTCAAAAAAAATTTTGACCGTTGCAGCAGGAAAGCGCTTTGTGCCGCATCAGCAAAGCGCATCCTTGTCAGCGCGTTTTGTGCTGATGTGGCACAAAGCACACCCTCAATGGCGCGCTTTCCTGCTGCTTCCCCCAAAACGCGCTGAAGTGGACGCGTTTTGGGGGGAAATGGCCATTTTCCGTAAATAATGCCAAAATCGGCCCATTTCCGTAATTTTTTTTTATTTTGGTATATTTGGTAAATTACCCGAATTATTTAGCAGTTGAAGTTGGAATCTCGACGATTTGGCTTCCGTATAACCTTTTCCTGCTCAAATAAAAATGGAAAAATATCACGAATAGTCCCCCATATTTTATCAGATTTTTATGATAATAAATTTTAGTTACTTTCAATTGCTTTTTTTCCAGTTTCAATACAATGTTAAGAAGTTTCGAGCAAGAATTTGGTGAGAACTACAAGTCAATCTGGAATTATTTTATTAATTTCTTCCTTTTCAAGAATTGATTTTGAAATTTTAATAAAATTACGAGGGATCATTTGTGATATTATTCTATTTTTAAGTCCAAAACATTGAAACAGGTTTGGAGGTTATGCTAAATTTAAAAAATAAATAATATCATAAATGGTGTCTTATAATTATATCAAAATTTTAAAATCAATTTTAAATAGAATCAATGTTCTCACTAAAGTCTTGATTTCAACATATTAATATTGTGTTGAAACTAGAAAAAAAGACAATTGAAATAATCGAAAGTAATTAAAATTTGTTATGAAAAATATGAGGATTATTCATGATTTTTTTTTTATAAAAAATATATGAAAATCGACAACCATTTTCCAAATAATCCACTCCCCTATCTATTTTGCTAAATAATTTTCTTATTTCATATATATATATATATAAAACCCTAATATCTTCCGCTTTTTCATACATAGCCGGAAATCAAAAGTTTAACTTATACTCAAATTTGAAAATAAATATTTGATCCAACTCCAACTTAACAAATACAAATCTGATTGAACTTGATTACACCTCTTATTACAATCAAACCCTAAAACACATTCCCATGTCAGTTGTCTCAACAACATCAACATCATGTACTTAACCAAATATTTAATATTAGTTAGGGTTTAAACACAACAATGACTCACTTTTTTCTGTCCCTTGGGAAGAGATTAATCCGACTTTTCACAAAACTTGAAAACCAAAAATTGGCCCTTCATTCCATGAACGGTTTCTTTAAATTATCCTTTAATTTTTCTAATTACTTTTACACTTTTTTTTTTCCATTAAAACTTTATGTCCACTTCCAATCTAATCCTTTAACAGTCCCTTCCTTCCATTGGCTGTTTTTCAGTATCCTTGGACGAAAAAACACCAATATTGTTTTCCAATATCCATTAGGGTATATATATATATATATCAATTTGGCATAATTTAATATACTTTTTCTTTATAAAAAAACATTGAGAACTGCAAAAAGTTGAGATTTAATTTTCTTATATAAAATCTCAACAGTCATGTGAATATAAGACCGTTAGATTCAATTAAAATTATTTAGTAGGGTTTTTTTATAAATAAAAGTGATTTTGAGTTAATAATAAGACATAAAGTTATACATATCGAGATTTAATTGTGAGATATAATCTTTTTAAAAACGATTAGATAAAGCATATTTAGAAAGTTTTTTTTTTTTTAAATTTCCGCTAAGAATTAAAAAAATTGTATTTAATAATTATTCATTAAAATATCACTTAATCACGTATAAAGGATAGAGTTTTTTTTTTAATAATTTAATCCTTCCTAATAAATTATCTAAACCTAAAATTTAAAAGATGAAATAGAAAAAAATAACTTTAAATTCCAATATGAAACTTTAATTACTTAAATTTAAAGCTATCCAAAATGATTCAACTCAATTTAATATATTTGACCTATATTGTTATTTAAGTTTATAATTGAGTTAGTGTTACTAGTCAACCGAGTATCAATTTGGTTTAAAAAATTATGAAAATGGCTTTCCGTAATTACAATAATTTATATTATTTGAGGATACTTTAATTTTTTGTTTGAAAAAATCAATAAAAATATGCATATTGTGGGATTTGAATACATCTCAATTACACTAATAAAACATTTAATTTACCACACAACTAAAACTTTATTTTAATATTTTTATACATATTTTATTACCTCCATTGATTGTACATTTATACTATTAATTAAGCTCCTGACTGAATTACGTGTGATGAAATTTTATTAATAATGTATTTGTAGGGTGTGTCTCGTATTCTTCTCTCAGTTAAACTCTATTATCTTTTCCTGGTTGGACTCTAATTATTCTAGGAGGTCATTATATCCCTATTTTGATGTACTAATTAGCGAGAACTTTTCTTTGATAGTGACAAGGTGTAGTCGCATAAGAGTTTTGGTAAGAGTTTTGTGGTAATTATGGAGAGTATTTTATACCCTTTTTGCGAGTACCTCATGAGGCTTTAGGGTTTTGTTTATCAGTTTGCTATTTGAGATTTTGAGCTTTGCATTGGAGGTTTTGAATAATGTATAAGTTCTACATTTAGGTTTATTTTATCCATATTATACTCTCGTTTATTTACTTATTTAGTGAAAAGCCGATACCTTCTTTACCCGTGGTTTTTATCCTCTTCGGAGGAGTTTTCCACATAAAATATTTATGTTCGTTATTCTCTACTTTTCTTATTCGTTGTTTATACGAGTCGATCCCCAAGAGTATTTGATTGAGTTGGCGTCACAAGATATCTCGACATGAACTCAAGATTGATGACAACACCGTGATAAACAATTTAAGTTAATTTTTTCATTTTAATAACGTACATATTTCACGTGTTATTATTAAATAGTTTCAAACCATGCGTTTATTTATTTATTTTATATTATTTTTAAATACGCATTTTTATTCTAAATATGTGATAAAATTTCTATTTATTATAATATATCCTTTAAAAAATTAAGATAAACTTTAATATTTTGTCAAGTTATATGAATTTTAGGACAAAGATCTCCTCATCTTTACTTCCCAACCGTCCACATTAACTGCCAAAGATGCCTCAACTTCCACTGTTATAAAAGCCTCGACACCTTCCCTTTCTCCAAAATGGCGTCTGCCCAAGACTCTCAGCCTTTCCACTGGCACTACGCAGATCTCGAAGACCGAGACTTCCAAATCCACGGCCGAACTCTCTTCTTCACCGTCGTCCTCTTTGCCATCGTCCTTGTTTTCGCTCTCATCTTCTTTTACATTCGATGGCTATGCAGTTCTCATCGACACGACCTATCCCCGACCTCTCACGTACCCCCACAGCCTCCTCCTCAGCCTCGAGGGCTCGACCCCAATACCATCAATGCGTTGCCGATAACTATGGTGACGAGGGGGAGGGCGGCGCTTGGGAGCGAGTGCTGCATATGCCTTGGACTGTTTGAAGATGGTGAGAAAGTTAAGGTTTTGCCTTCGTGTCACCATTCTTATCATTCCGAGTGTGTTGATAAGTGGCTCAGTGCTGAGTCGAGTTGTCCGCTGTGTAGAAATTCTCTTCAAGTTGAATCAGATCGGCTTCGTCAGATTCCAGTCATTGTGACTCAGTAAACACACACGCACACAATAAAAAAAAAAGTTTTTTTTTGTAAACGATGGTGGATTTGAGTAGATTCCTTTTATGGGTTTTTCTCTGCTTTTGATTTTGTCTTATACTGTGGGGTTGCCATGAATGTAATGCTACCATGTGCTCGATGAAATTGTTCAATGAATAATATTTTTTTGGCTAAATTATGCTTCAAGTACCTGTACTTTTTATATATTTGAAAGTTAGTTTCTCTATTTTTAGGTCTATTTGTTAATACGGATAAAATTATTCTATTAAATTCATTAGTATAACATTTTGAAAAAAAAAATACTCTCTTAATATATAAAAAAAATGATATTAGTAATTAAATTTTTAAAAAAATTTGAAAAATAAAGAGACTAAATTCAAACTGAACAAAGAGTAGAAGGACTTGAAGTAGATTTTAACTTTTCTGCTTTTCAACGACGGAGAAAGTTACATCATTTGTTGTTGCCTCGTGGCCCTTAGAACGTGGGCTGTTGTGATTGGGGAAACAAAATTCCAGTTTTTATTCCCTTTATTGCAATCAATGCTAAAAGAACCAATATAAAAATCAAAATACAATAGGGACACATTCGTAATTTTCCAAATATAATTTATTAAACATGAGAAGTGTTTTTTTTTTTTTTTTTTTTTTTTTTACAAGTGAGTATATGGATAATTATTAGGTTAAAGCACGACTCTTTTTTTTTTATATATAATTTATAATCTATACTTTATGAAGAATCCAGAAAATACTTTAGTTGGGATAATGCAAGGTGGAGATTTGTTTTGATGGTCCCTTAATTCTAAAAATTATATTTTAACCCTTGTTTCAGTGAAGTAATTAATATTTCTTTTTGCCTTTAATCATTCAATAATTTGGCACTTTATTTGCATCTGAAAAATCTGTGTGCCCTTAGACTGGAAATATATTAATTAAATTATTGTGTGATAATGACTACCACTTATATACTTAAATAAAATTATTCATTTTTACATATTTTTATAATTTTATATACTATTGATATTTAAAAGATTAATTATTATATGTAAAATTAAATTGATATAACATCTCTAACATATAAGATTAGGATAATTATTTGATATATTGTTAATTGAGTTTTTAAAATTTCACAAACGGATTAAAAGTATGTCAAAGTGTCATATTTATTTATGTAATTAATTTTTTTTCTACACCCTATAATATAATGGTATATTAAATAATTTTCCTTTTTTTCCTTCAACCAGATTATTATACAAATTTTATTTTTGAAGTTTTGCTTAATTAACTTATATGATTATTCTTAAAGTGTGACATTTAAGAGGTATGGGGTTCAGCTTTTATTATCTAAAAATTCACTTAAGTTGATTAATATAATCACCGCATTCTCTTGATTTTATTTTTAAAAGATCTTTTCGTTAAAAGGATAACGCGGCATTTAGTAAATTTTGATTTGAATTATAAAATACTTTAATTAAACAAATAAAACATATAAAAGCTTATAAATCCCACATCTATATATAATATCAAAATATAAAAAAATAAATAAAAATATTGTTCTTTAATATCATTTGAAAAAGAGGTTAAATATTGGATATATTGAACTGGACAGTCAAAGTTAGGTTAATACAAATGGAGCTTTAGACAAGGTGATTTTAACTTTTTTATTTATTTAAATATAATTATAAAATATTTATATTAATATTTATTATAAAAATTATAATATTTCAGTATTTTTTTAATACTAAAACAGACTTTTAAAATAGTCCAAAATTGATTTGATTCCAGCTTAAAGGGTGTTTTTTTTCCTTCTGAAGGGAGCCTGAGAAACCCTAAACTTGATTTTGGGCTAAAATAGGCCGATTCATGGTTTAACCCAACATATAATAACAAAGCCCAACTACCGAAAGGCCATTAGGGATTTAGGGTTTTAGCTTTTAAGCCTATATATATAATCTCAAAGCCTTACCTTTCTCTTCCCCATTCTCCTCGCAGCCTCCGTAGAAGAACACTACACAAGTGGTTTTGAACTGCAAAAGGAGATCGATTTCGAAGCCTTTTCACCATGAGAGCTAAGGTAAAAACGTCAAAACCCAAGCCATGATTTTCTTTTTGATCTATTTGATTGTTTTTTTATTGAAATATTGATATGGGTTTTTTTTTTTTTTTTAAATTGTGCTAATATCAGTGGAAGAAGAAGCGTATGAGGAGGTTGAAGAGGAAGAGAAGAAAGATGAGGCAAAGATCTAAGTAGTCTAATTTTATCTTAAAGCTAGCAATTTGGTCTATGTTTCTTTAGATTTTCTGTTGTTTGATGGATACTTTACTTTAAAAGGATTTAAGTTATTATCGAAACCTTTTGAAATTCTGGAAACATGTTATTGTGTTTTCTATTAAAAGCTTATGGCTTTGGATGTTAATTTTCTGATATTTTTGGCTCAAAGTTTCACTTACTTGGTGTTCTCATTTTATCTTCAAATGGAAGATTATGGCTACAGATTTGATTTTGGGGGGATGTAGTTATTGACTAAGTTGATGAGATATAGCTTATTTCTTTGGGCCATGATTCTAGAAGTTCTGGTAAGATTGTCAGATTTTTTCATATATAACTACATATGAGCATAAGAATATTCGAACTCATACCTTTCAAAATATTGGATCAACAATTATGCCCATTCATTATTCAACTTAGTTGGCGGTATATTTGTTAGATATGTGAATGTGTTTCGTATTAATATGTTATGGTTTTCTAGATTCATATTTTTAGAGAACTTTCTAGGTACAATTGAATCTGTTTTAAGCATTGTTGAGAGATTCGGTAGAAATTTTCGAAGGAGACTATTGGTCCCCAAAAATCAAAAGTATTGTTCATTGGGGTTTGTCTCGCGCTATGCGACTACCTCGAGGGCTTGATTCACAAAGCCGGGAGTGCTTCGACTGTGGGTGTATGGCCATCCACCAAGAGTGTGTGAATGTTTCACCTTTTGTGAGGTATGAACCCTTGACGTATGTTATATAGGTCACTAGTTGGAGAAGATGTATTAACGTGTGGGAGAGATCGGTTGATTGCCTGGTGGATTACATTTTAGATACTTTTTCCGAAAGAGTCTCAACAAGGATTTTATTCTAATGTTCATATTCAAATAATATTAATATGTTAGGTTCTTTAAATACATTTAATTGTTTGAGGATTATATTCATATTTGGATAAATGTCGGATATTTTGAGAGAAATGAAAAGTAAAAAATGAGTTAAGGAAAAAAAATTAAAGACCTATATACTCATTTCTATTATAAATCACACAAGTTTAGGCTCTACTATCAAGAAATAACTTTAGCAAAAAGAAAAGAAAGCAAAATAAGCCTTAGGGAGGTAGACTTTAATTGTGCCCTTGACTTAAAAAGTTATTTAATTGATGATTCACCAAGCCAATGGCGTCGGTGATCGGACAAAACCCATTAGTAGGTGTTACAATGATCAATTCCCTTAGAAGCAAGTGGCGGTGGTATAAGTGACCCAATCCTGGTTCCCTTGTGTCGTTAATGCTCTTTCATCTAGGGGCGTGAAGCCGTTGGATTCCATGATAGCTCGACGCAAAGGTGAGCAGTGGTTCTCTCCTAAGGCGTGCTTCGAGTGAGCTCTACATAGTTGTCAACGTCGAGAGCTTCAGGGGAAATTCTTTCTCCAAGAAATAAGATCATTTAAAGAGATTACAAGGCTTTAATGAAAAAAAAAATTGGAAAGATAAAAAATTAAAAGGATAAAAAACTAAAAAGATGGAAAACATATATTTTTTTCACAGGGAGAGATAGAAAAATGAAAATAATAATTTTTTCCAGAAAAATGAAAATAATAATTTTTTCCATACATTGCTTGGTGGAGTTAAAACATATAAGGAAATGAAATAAAACATCTGAAAATACATAATTTTGAATTATAATACATAGCTCTCTCATTTTTTCTCCTCTCATCATTTCAATTTTAAAGTATTGATTTTTATGTATTATGGAAAATAATACTCTCCTATTTTCGTCCCAACCAAGTTCACTCAATTTATTTTCTTTTCACTTTTTCATTTTCTCCTCACATTTATCCACTTTTTTTACCCATCTCCTCACATTTATCCACTTTTTTTACCCACCTTAAATGTAACCCCAATGGTACAAAATCTCTCAGTAGCTACTACCAACCTTGTCATTTTCTTTTTGTATCCCTCTATTTCTCTTTTAGACATAAACTAATCATCAGCGCGCATTTAGTGACCAAATTGCGATGTCTTCTCACCCTTTTCTTTTTTCACCTCCAAACGACAGGAATCAAAGTTTTGAATTGTCGCTCCCATCTTTATTAATCAAGGAAACATTAACCAAGTACAAAGCATCTCTCATTATCGCAAACTTGCAATTGTAATATATACATACTTCCGTTATGTGAATCGACAATGCTAAGAACAAGCTATATTTTCTGCTTTGATAGTCTGATCTTCCAAACCACGAACCATGTATAAAACAGCATCAAGGGAGTGTTTAACAGTTATTAATGAAACAAATATTTTTTTTTATAAGCAAAGAAACAAATACTTGATCGCCATTGTTATCATTGCAAAGGACCAAAGCTTTTAACAACTCAATGAACTCAGAGAGCAGTTCAGGCGGATCATCGGAACACATCAAATTCAAACTCTGATCAAGATCTTGTTCTTGATTTCGAGGTCAATTACGTGTTCGGAAGATCAAAATACACAAGAACTTGGTCGATCCTCTCAGTTCGTTCTTGATTTTTTTTCCATAATTACATCATACGTGCATTACTCTTTTGTGGCATGTCATTTTAAATTTTTGGATTCCAAACCTTTTGGACACGTATTCGCATCACATAATCACCATTCCGATCAAAATAATCAAATCTAACTAAAGACCAGCAATAATATTTATTTTGTATAGAAAAGATGTACATGTATATACTGCCAACAAATTCTACCAATAAAGAGTATCCCAAAAAAACATGTAAATGAATCATAAACAAATTTTCTGTTTCGATTTAGGAAAAGAATGAAGCAAAAAGAAGAAACAATGAAGTGGGAAGTGTTCTCGTATATACTGCTGGGTCAATTCCAAGGACATTAAAGGAAAATAAAACTACAAAATACAAATATGCATGTGTGATAAAAATCCTCGGCTTACCTTCTTACCAGCATCCAAGAAAATGCCTCTTTCTACCAAAAAGTAAAAAAGAAAAGAAAAGAAGAGAATATTAGAACATAATAATATCACACAGATGAAACATAGAAATGGCATTATTATAAACTGATCTTCAAGCCTGAAGAAATTGCCATGATTGGAACTATGATATCAATGTCTTATTTGTCACAGCAACAGAAGGAATCAACTCGGCTAAAAAAAATCTTTCAAACAAACCTGTCATGAGTTAATAACTGCTGCCCATTGGTGGCATGCCGTAAGCTGGCATCGGAGGCATTCCCATTCCTCCCATGGGTGGTGGTGGAGGAGCAAATCCACCACCCATTGTTGGTCCTCCCATTCCTGGCATTGGCGGTGCAGGCAAGGCAAGAGGTAGTAACTGAGCATACATGTTCTGCAATGTAAGGCAATTAATTTTATCAGTAAGAAGCATTTTGAATCAGTCGAAAATCTATCTATTCCCACTGTGCAGGGGTAGAGAATACATTATCAAGAAAAAGGAGATCAATTTTTGGCTCTCCAAGTTATTATTACCTGTTGTGCAATGACTTCTCTCTCTTCTTGCTCTTTAGCCTTTACTTCTTTTTGAGCTTCTATCTTGTCCTTGATAAGTTCATCAACTTTGCCAGTATATTCACGGATAAACTGTAAATTCAAAGAGAAATTAAACAAGGTTCAAACAACATAATCTCGAAACAGAAAAATCACAGGTTGAACTAAGATCAACCATCCAAGCATTCTAGCTAATGAAACCCTATTAACTGATGATACTGAAAGCGGTAGAGCACAGAAATCACCTGCAGCAGATATGGGAATGCGAAATCAATCATATTGTTGATCCAGGCCAGTTCAAGAGCAACATCCGCTCGAATTAAGTCATAACAGACAAAGAGGCACGATGCAAAGCATTCCTTCTTGCCCTGTACAAAGAGAACATCAACACTGAATTTAAGTACAATTCAAAACAATAACCAACATTATAATACCATTAGGAAAACCACCATAGCGCAAAAACAAACATCAGTTAACTATACTTTCCATGTCCTATACCTATGGTACGATAATTGAGTACTATAGTCTATACTTTCTATGTTACTCAGACTCGGATGTTAGTGTGGGATACAAAAATGTGTCTGGCACAAAGAATATTTATGTTTTTTTTTTTTTTTTTTTTTTTTTTTTTTTAAGTTTTTCCATCTATTTGAACAGTCCTTGGAAGGTCATATCCCATTAACCGTGTCCAAATATGCGCTGGAAATAAGTGTCAGACACAGATATTTCAAGAAAATGAAAGAGTAGAAAAGCATAACTTATATTTGCACTGGAAAGGAACAAGTGGAAGAGAGCACAATAACATAATTAGGAGTAGCAATTGGCCAAAAAGGTGTAATGCTTTCTACCTCCAAAGTCCAAACAGATAATCAATCAGCATATATATTTTTTTATGTAATTTGGAATGAGTTCAGTACCTGTTCAATGAAGTAAACAAGCAACTCCTCGGCAAGTTCACGTTCACCAGACTGTGAAGCTGTTTCCATTGCATCTCTGTAATGGTTGTCCTTCTTTGACAAGGCAATGGACTGCTTCCACCTACCTGCCTTTTTGTAGATGTATGCAGCAACACGCCTCATTTCAAGCAGCTCATGTTTCTCAATCTACACAAGCAATTTGGAAATAATATCAGAAACAAACCTAACACCAAACACGAATGTAAGAAAAAGAGCACTTCACCTTTTGTGCAAGTCCAATCTGATCAAAGTTATCATGCAAATCAATAGATTCTCTTAATCTATCATAATCTTCTTCCTCCACATAAATCTCATTCAATGCCTCGTTTACTGCCGATACATTGTTGCTCTGAACAGCAACCATGTATGGCTTCACAAGTCGTAGATGACCAGCCTGAAATTCCAAAAGGAAATAATAGTTAACCCAAAATGAACTACGGTAATAACAAAGAAAATCATTTATTTCAATATTAGATAATCTTTTGCCAGAATTGAACCTTTCTCATAATGTCAACAACACGAGTGTGATCCACACGAAGTGCAAGCACGTTCAGCATATCATTGATGAGATCTGGATGTTCTTGCAAGTAGAAGTGGACAGCCTTGTAATAGAGCTCAACACTAGCAACTTTGACAATAATATCTTTGAACTGCATATGATCCCATGCTTCAGGAGAGTGGTTCATGACAGTAGTTGCAGCATTATCAAACTCGTCATATTGGATATACAAATAGGTAAGTTCCTTCCAATGCTGCTGCTCATCACAAGCTCTTATCAGTTTGGGAATGTTGAGACGCGTAGAGAACAATTTAATGTGCTCCATAAGTTTCTCTGGACGATATCTGGCATACAGGACTCCCAACTCAGTAAAGATACCCATGTGTGCACGCTCCAATCCTAAACCACTCTCCATAAGAGAAATTAACTCATTGAAGCATCCTCTATTCTGATAGTATTCACTGACTTCTTCCAAGTCATCCACCTAGAAAATCAGCAAACATAATGGTCAAAATCAATGGGGCCAAACAGTCTCCAACAGACAAACATGAGAAGAAGAAAAGGGGAATTGTATGCGCAATGACTATTGCTCCTGAAAATTGCAAGTCAACTGGAAAGTAAACTCACCTGCACAATAACATTAAGACCGCATATTTGTGCCAATCTGAATTCCTCTGCATCAACACAGGCAAAGCAAACTTCCTTCCATGTCTTGGCACTGTTTGCTTTCCGTGCTGCATCAACAGCACCCTGGAATTGTTTAAGTCTCACAAGTGTAACAGCCAACTTGGCCCAGTTAGATATAAATGCAAATATTATTTTTGCAGCTTCATATAGCTCTTCATCGAACAATCTATCCCCAACATTTTGAAGATTAGCCACATTTGGCATGAGAATGAATTCTTCAATTTCACCCAGTCTATCAATCTTTGCATATGCATAAATGAGTTCACTGTCAACCTTGGGCTCCTTGACTTTCTGCCTGACCATCAGAAGGTACCTCACGAGATCAGGGTAGACATTAGCATTCTCAGAAGCTCGGATGACATCAAGGAAGTGAGTAGCATCATCTGCACGGATAAATGATTCAATTGCATCGCTGACCAGCCCTTCCCTCAGTTGTGCCTTTGCCACCTGACTCCAAACAGCATCTTCTTCAACTCGGAAGGCAAATTCCACGGCTCGATCAATGCTTCTAATGTTATCCAGTAAAACATTGACAGCCTGAACATTTAAGTTAAACTTCTTGAAAATAGAAAAAGCTTCTTCATATAGTTGAGCTTCCACAGCCACTTCTCCAACTGCTGGTCCATCAAAGTTATCTAGCCTATTAATATAATCCATAACTCGAGAGGGATCTGCCTTGATAGCTGTCAAAATAAGTAGATTTTGCAGATTAAAGTTCCCACTGAATGCAGAGTTTTGGAGCACAATCTTCTCAAGAAGCTCAATTAGTTCATGGGGCAGGTCAGCAGTCATGAAAGCTTTAACAGCAGCAGAGACTTGTTCTGGACTTTTGCTTTCTGGCAAAGCAGTTGACACAACCTGATCAATTAGATGTCTTCTATATTCATTTTCAGGATTTAGAACCTTCTCCCAAAGATCGCCATCCATCCTCTCAACAACATACCTGTGATCAAAGGATGATGCACCTATAAGCCACTTAAAAACAAAAATCTGATATATCATCATAAATAAACTAAAGAATTGCATACCTGGCCTGCAATTTGAACAACGAGTTCTTATTTGTGACATTGATAAGTTCATCATCACATTGTCCTCTTCGGTAAGCCACAACTGCCAAGGTGGGATCGCGTTTCTCGCAATACTTACCAACAACCCGGGAATCATAGTAAGGATTGGTTGTGAGGAAGTGCTCTGGATTGTTGTTGCTTTCAATGATGATTTTACCAAGAGCATTGTGGACATGCACATCTTGGCTTCCCTCACTCACAAGATGCTCCAAGAACTGCGTAAGCAAACGAAGTCGATTTCTGGAAATCACATGCAGGAAAATGAGAATCACAAAGTAGTGAACAAAGGAAATGAGGACCAAAGATATGGTAAGAAATCACCTCTTCTCACATTCATCCACAAGTGGCTCAACTGGAAGCAAGGAACGGACTGAGAGAATGAGACCTTTAATAAAATCTTCAGGGCATTCATCATCAAGCAACTGCCCCACTACCAAAGGAGCATTGCCCGGGTTCACCTGTCAAAAGAAGCAAGTTCACAATTACCTGGGTTTAAATTAAACTCATATCATATGCCAGTAAACATATCCAGTCAAGAAAATTGTATACCTTCTGAACATAACCTTCAATGTAACGGAGCATGTTATTTGTGTAGAGGTAGTGGGTCAGATCAGGAACAAACCCAAATCGATCACAAACATTAATCAGGGGCCTAGCATCAGGAAGCTTGGCCTCCATCAGGAAGTTCTTTGTCTTTTCAGCATCATAGAAGTTTGATTCTCTGGTCACACGCTCAACCTCCTTTATTTGTCCAGTTTTAGCAGCCGCCTCAATGTACTTAAAGTGTATATCGGGGTCCTCACTGTCCCATAATCAGAACCAACATAGTAAGTGCCATATTAGATATATTAGATATATCTGCGGTATGCCCAATCAAACATAGGACATTTCTTGTTTGCTAAATAGCTTACCTTGAACTCAAATAAGATCCCAGGAAAAAGTACAATCCTTCATATGACTTAAACTGCTCAAAAAGTTTTATGCAAGCCTCAACACCCAACTGCTCACAGTACTCCTTGGCAACCTGCACAGCCACAGCTTAGCCTTCGGTGATTTACTAAACATTAGTAGCATACTGTTATATAACATGCTTTACCTGAACAATTATTTGAAGGTTGCCTCTTAGATTAACCAGAAGAAGGTCCTTCATGCACTCCAAGGCCCATTCTCGTGAAAGAGTGCCAAAAAACTCAACAAGCGACTGAAAATAGAATTATTATTGAATAAAAATATATCAGGATTAAGTAGTCTAATTTTTCCAAGAGATAAAGATAGCAGAAAACATGTACCTGAGGCTCAATAGCATGTGTGTTCACAATTACACGTTTAATGTCAGGCAACTCACTGTAATGCTGCAGAAAAAGAGCAATGAGATAATTACCTAAAAGTTAAAACCACACAAAATGCAACAAGTAAAAAACTAAATAAGATAATTACCTGCAGAGCTCGCACATAGAGCCCAGCTTTCTCACAAAGTTGTGCAATTCGAGGGCGATCATAGTGACTGAACATTCCATTTGCTAAGATGGCATCAGCAACATTAGGAAAAGTTACTAGATTGATTTCCAAAACCTGCATAGAAAAGAATGTTGTTGACCTTAAATTATTCTTTTCAAAATTAAAACCAAAATTAGATTAGCTGAACCAGCACATAAAATATATAACCTTCGTCTGTAGAAAAGCATGCTCTGGCAGATTTGGCTTCAAAACATCTAAAAGAAATGCGGTAGCCTCCCGTATCAAATTCCTCTGAAAAAAGGCAGATAGCAAAAGGAAACAATCTCATGTATTTTGCATAGAAACATAATGTTATTGACACAACCAATTTGATGAGCAGCAGACCTGAAGAAAGAGGTCAGTAATAGTATTGTAATCAACCGGACAACCTCCCTCCATTTGAGACATCATCAATGCAAAATTAACAGCTCCCTGCAAATAAAACAACAAGCAAGAACCCATTTGTCCATGAAAATTACACAGATTCAATCCCCTAAAAAAATCTCATAATAGTAGCTGTTGATTGGCAAACAATAAAAAAAAAGGAAGCTTTTACTTTAATCAGAATACTCATAAAACTTTAATTAAGAGGCTCTAATGAAGGGAATTAACACAATTGAATATATTTATCGTTTGGTCATATGGCATGCCTTCAACACCTCAAACACTAAAGACTACAAGAAGAAGAATGACGAACCTGTGGATCTGTACGAAGAATTGTTTGCAGAAGGAACAGATAGTCAGGAGAGTACCCAACCTGAGGAAACAATTTAGTCATGAATATTCAATGCAAGCATTCACAGAAATGTAAAAAGCAAGTGCAGAAAAATTCTCATCTTGATAGGCTGTAAAAAGGAGAGCACACATCAATGACACCAGAAAATGCTAACAGCGAAGAAAATGCAGCAATTACCTGCTTTGAGTATATTAAGATTTTGTCGAACTCCCTACGTTCTGCAAAAGCTGCGACAACTTTAGGAGTTGCTCTAGCTTTAATGTATATTTTCAGTGCAAGATCATTATCCACAGTCTACAACAAAAGCAAAATGAAAGTAGAAGGCAGCAAAAAAGAGTCAAAACAATCCCAATTTAAAATGAAATTTAGATACAACTGAATAAGATACAGATACATTTCTATTAGAGAACAAAACAAACCTTCACAAGGTCTCCAAGTTCCTCACTACATTCCAATTTATCTTCAGCCAACCAATTCTCTAGAAGATTCTTCTTGTTTTGATTTACCACAAGTCGAGATAATTCCAATGACTCAAAGGCATTGAGCTTTCCCTTTGTTAAAAGTGTACCAAAATACTGCAACAGTGGTGGAGTCTGCCCAGCTTGCACAGGTACACTCTGCAGCATTCAAATAAACATTTCTGCCTCAGATAAAATCAACACAAACATAAAAACCAGAATCTGCATTAGCAAAAAGGGAAAAGCAAATATTACCTGAAACTTGGCAACTGTATCAGGCGTGCGAAGGATCCCCTGTGGAGACTCTGCTGCAAGCTCAGCAGCTTCTTTATACTTTGTCTGAGCAAACAATTCTTGAAAACGTTGGACAACCTGAGATATTAAAAACCACAGAATCAAAAACCTAGTATATGCTTAAAAGAACAAAGTAATCATAAACAAGGATCTAAATAAACAGATAAAATTGAATAACTTAAACTACATATTCTTGTTAACAACACGCAGCATCAGATATAGAGAACACAAAATCTAGTTATGCAATCCAAATGCTATCTCCAATCTCAGCATTGCAGCAAGACCGAAGAGATCCCAGAATGAAAGTTACCACAAAAGTAACTCTTGGATAATATAGATTACTCCTTGGGATATTATTGTCTGGGAACTAAAACCTGCGGTTAATAATATCAGGTTCTTACTTCTCAATTGTCATTCCAATGCAAAGATCCACAAACCATAGACCAAGCTATACACATATCAATCAACTTACCAGGTTCTCTGCACCTGGAAGGTTTCCTCTTTTAGCCAGATTGACAGCAAGCTCCAAATTGTTCAACTGAAACGGAAAACAACCCGGAAAAGTTGTAAGCCTGCATGCCTCGCCTTATTGATACCAGGAAACACATGAAAGGCACAAAAACATACTTGACCGCTAACAAATGGCACTATCGTTGCTTCATTTACAGTAGCCAACAACACCTGACCTCGCCTGTTGATGGCATAAAACCCTCCTGCCGACGAAGCTTCAGATGTTAAAAATATTGGGTCTGGGCTTATTCTATTTCTGTATACAGCAGTCGCAGTCTCTAGATCATAAACAAACAGCAGCCCAAGCTTTGTGATAACGTAGATCAAACTATATTTGTGTGATATCTGCCATTTAACAGAAACATGTCTTATTAATGGCACAAAAGTTTGAAAAAAGATTTACCAAGAAAACAATCAAAGTTGAGGACATTATACTACCTGCATTGCAACTGGAAAATCATCTTGAAAATCTGGTGGAAAGAATAGATCTGCCTGTTTCTTTGAAAATGATGGCTTACCTGTCATATTAGAGGTTTTGTTAAAAGGTTCGAAATTAAATAGACAGGAGATACAACACAATGTTGTAGCTACTACGTTGTTTTCAAGAAAATAGTTAATATACAGCCAGGGCCAACACATGCCTCCCATCAAAATTAACTTAGAATAATCTAGATCATGATTTAGAGTTTGCTACAGATAAAATTCTAGGATTACTGAATTAAACCCCAAATGTTATTTGACTACTGAAAGGGGCAATGGCAAATTGCTCTATTTCTTTATTTTTATTTTTACTTTCATTCTAGGATTACTGAATTAAACCCCAAATGTTATTTGACTACTGAAAGGGGCAATGGCAAATTGCTATATTTCTTTATTTTTATTTTTACTTTCATTTTTGAATTCACTTAGAAAGACACTCAGTTTCCCCTTATATACAACAAGGAGATAACAAAAGTATAACAGACATCATAGCAAGCAGACCTGGCTGGGCACCAAGTTCAATTACATGCAACTTTGATGCAATTTGGCCAGCATTAAAACTCTTGGTAGCAAAAGAAATAAGAATAGAAGGATTCTCATTTCCTGGAACCTGCACAACACAAACAAGCATATATAATAAGCAGGCTAGTTAATTAGGGTATCATATCTAGGGAATAAAGTACAAAGAAATCTCCTTACCTTAAATTGTGCAAATGAAGCAGCATGAGATTCAAGAGCTTGACTACGCTGCTGATCAACAGAGAAAAGTTGCATGTTCCCCTTCACCAATTGTGGCCTCTAAAGAGACAAGACACGTAGATTAAATCAGAATTACATAGTAGCAGCAGAACATTTTTCTAGAAAGCGAATTTCATCATTAATAATGATTATGCAAAGAATTATTCTAACAGTAGAAAGACAAGACGGGTAAAAGGAGGAGGCAAAGAAAACTAAAAAAGGGGATTACAGGGACGCAAATCCTAAAGGACACTGCAAGAGACAGAATTAATCACTCATAAACTAATTCAGAGTTCTCTATAGCAGTTTGAGCTATGGGCCACACAAAAACCACGCCAGCTAGAAGTACTTCTTAGGCACAGTTAGCTTAGGGTAATGTTTTGAGTATGTTAGTTTAAAAATTCTGTTTTTGACATAGAACAAAATTTACTTAACATTTCGCAGTTTTCCAAATCCCAAAACTCAATACAAATGAAGCAACAACCCCTTAAAAAAACACTTTAGAAAGCATTGATAAGGCACCACCTACCTCAGGTGCACCAGGGGCAATTCCAATCAAAACCAACCACTTCTCCGAAGGATCACATTTATAGTTTATTATCTGATTGTTCACCAAGTTTGCTGTTCTCTCAAACATCTTAACTGGCTCAGAATCACCTGCCAGAAATAAGATGCAGTGAGACTTGTAACACACATATTGTTTAATAGATAAAAGTACATTCAGAAAAAGAAGTTTTTAGAGCTGAAAAAAAACAGCACCTGGGATACTAGAAAAGTTAACAGAATAACTTCTTACCTTCAATTGACCAATGATACACGGAGGTTTGTGTGACCAGACCAAGCGTTTTTGGGGTAATCCATTTCCAGAATACAACCTGTAAATGAACCAAGGACATTTTGCTAAGGTCATGCAATCAAGTTCAGTATTAAGGAAATACAAGTAATGTGGAGGCCGACAGATACTGCAATAACAAAATTGGAACCATTAAAAAAAGAAAAAATTGAGACAGTAAATGAATTTGACCGGTTCAGGCATCTGATGCGATTTAATTTTCGCTTTCATCTCTATGTTAAATATTTGCAAGTGATCTTGAGTTGTTCCCGGTAGTTGAGCTACAAAAGCAATTTCATATTCTGTTAGCATAAAGCATAGATAGATTTTAAAAATTAAAGAAGACATAAAATTTATACTAGAGATATTTAATCTCCTTCTCCCTTAATTAGTTTTGTTAAAAGGAATGTGAAGCACTTGTATGACTTCCATTTCAACCATATTTTTGTTGCATTACAGGATCAAATTGAAGTAATTTCTGCTATAAGAACATGCTTGCTCTAAGCAGTGCTGAACAACTGTTTGATTTGCAAATACACCCAAGGAACATATGGATAAAACAATAGGGAAGTGATAATTACTATGACCGTATATCACATACACTAAGATTCCATAAGCAGGGTCCTTGCAGTTAACATGTATGGCAACATTCATTTGTTCATTTTAGAAGCAAAAAGCAAGTAACAAATATTAAACACAAGGATGGTAAGTATCATTTTGAAAAATATATTGTAAACAAGTATTCCATTAAGAAAAACCTCAAACACAACTAGGTTCTTTGTAAGGCCAGATGCAAAACAGATCAATATCATGAATCAGTATGTGCTCTATGGACCACACAAGACAGCGATATTAAATATACAACCCACTAATCAATAACAAAAACGCTAAATAATTAATAATCACTATCAATTACTACACACATTTAACAAGCTTCAATAAAAATAACAACTTAAGGCTGGCAGTTAGGTAACTGACCTTTCAAAGCGAGGATTCTAGAATTTGGATTCATGAGAGCAGAGTCAGCTGTAATAGGCCGTCTCAACGGCTGCATCGGCATGCTCATGTCGATGATCACAACACTATTTTGTGGCGCGGTTTCCCTCACACAAATATACTTATCAGATTCCATAGTTACATTCGTGAATGTGATAAATTGTGGATTAATACCAACGCTCGGCAACTGCAAACAGACAACATCATCCAGATCACTCAAAATTCTCACTATGTCAAAACGTAAAGAGCAACTTTCAAACAGACCTAAGCAGGTTTTACAGATACTAGATCTGATAAAGTTCATAAAGTATTCGATTAAGCTTGGCAACCGTTGATTAACTATAATTCAGCTGAATTTTCTATAAAATAAACGACCGAACCGAAACGAAAGAGTGAGAGAATGAGAGTGAAAGGAGAATACTTACAGTTAAAACCTCCTTCATGGCGATGGGAGCGTTCGCGGCCGCCATGGTGGCTCAGATCGAAGGATGAAGATCCACGAATCAGGAGCGGATCTAAAGGCTGAGATTGAATCTTTCAATCGCGAGTCAAAACCGAACACTGAGAAAGAGACGAGCGAAACTATAAAAAAAGCACTTTGCGAAGAGATCTGAGGCAGAGAATTAAAGCATTTGAAAAGAGAGAAAGTGAAGCAGATGGGAGAGATCCAATCCAAGGCACCGGAGAAAGTGGAACGGACGTGTAAAAAATGTGCCTTGAAACACAGGTGTGCGCATTAGCTAGCTCTTGGATTAATTATAGATGCTGGATCCGGGTAACAACCCGGTCCAAATTTCATTTTTATTTTTATTTTGAAAGGAGTCATTTGCAAAAGCAGAGCAAATGTAAATAAATAGTATTAACCTATCTTAAATGTGACAAAAACTGAAATAGGGGATCCAAAAGATTAAAAACACATGTTAATTCGACTCTTAGTTGGTGTTGGACGCGCTAAATATCATTTAAATTTGATGTATGTTTTAAATAAAGATTGTGTATCAAATATTTGTTGTGTATAATGTATTATAAAACATGACAAAAGCAATTTACAATTCTAAAATTTTGCATTCTCAATCGGTACTTTCCTGAATAACAAAAGATGATAGTGGAGAGCCGACTTTCTTCCCTAATAGCATCGGATCACGTTATGGTTACACTTCCTATTTATGTTTGAATTTGTTAACCTTAACTTGTGTCCAAATCTACCCCAATATATATGCATCTTGAATATTGTAAGAAAATCAATTCGTCTCTTTAACTACCTTCTCTAGATCCAAAGTTTCTCCCGGAATATGGTTGAATTATTCATTTTCCATATTACCTACATGGTACATGCCATTGTCATATAAAAAAATCTTCAATTCCGTCGCGATGTTACGAGTAGAATCTTATTAGAGAATTAGTTTATCATGATTTATTGTTTGCTGATTGACATATAACATCATGCCCATAATTGTTTTGGAAACACACAATATTAATTTTCAACTAACTATCTTAACATTGCCTTAAGTCAATTTCTTACAGATCATAAGCACTGGCAAATCCTAAAACTAAGTTTTGGGGGTCTAGTAAAATTTTCAAAAATTTTAAGAGTTTAATAAGAATTTTTTTAAAAAAAATTAGGGTTTAATTAAATTTTTTATGAGATTAATAAGAATTTTAAGAGCTTAATTAATTTTTTTTTTTTAAAATAAACAGTATAGAGAGAATTTAAAAAAAATCAAGGGGTTAATTAAAATCCTCTAAAAATTAGAATTTTTTTTTTTAATATTTTCCAAAATTTTGGGGTCTTAGGCACTTATAACGTTCCACCTTTAATCATGAGTCACTTGCACATCAAAATGAGCAATGTGAAGGATAAGCTTAGTTGGTAGGCAAACATCATTTAATGGAATTGGTTAGACTAGCTGCAAAGTTGGAATCCAACTCTATACTTGAATCTGACTCTATGCTGAAGTCTAACTCTAGACTGAGATCTAATTATAAGATTAAACTTGCCATGTATGGGTGTTGATTAGCCTAGAATTCATACCTCATAGATTGGAACGAATTAGTGACCCTTATGCGTGCTTGAAAGTGAATGAAATGGAGCAACATGTATGGAATTGTACTGGCTAAGCGTGAAAAAAAGTTATATAATGTGAGTGTTGAGCATTATATATAAGTCATATCCAAAGTCTCAATAGATAATCTCTATCTACACCTCTAAGATACGTTTATTATAGTAGGTATTTGTCCACGATGGATTAAATAACTAATCATACCATAATGAAAGTAAAGTTTATTAATCTTTTTGTAACCGAACTTCACTCATGTAACAATTTCATCATCTTATTACATAGCACAGCCTAATATTAAAGGTTTTAACGAACACAGTCAACCCTTATAACCTCCCCGACAAATTAGATAAGATGAACAACGAAAAATAGAGGTTAATATTCTAACAAAAAAAAAAAAAACCCAAAATTTCATCCAAATATAAACATATGAAAACTAAGTGTGTACCTAAAGTATAATTTGGTGTCCATCTAGTGATCATAAAAAGAGCACTCTTTATTCTCAACATGCTACCCATAATTGTAAGTTCCGTATTTGACTTGACATTTCTTGTAAATAAGCATTGGAAAACCTTTTAACAATCATGTAAATAGTTGATAATACAATGGCTCAAAAACTCTTGACTTACTAGCTCATCCCAGCCACAATTGTTGCTTAATATGATTTTTTGTTTATATGGTTAGATATAGGGGTCAACATTCGATCGGATTGAGTGAAAAAATATTCGAGTTAATCTAGTTGGAGAGTCTTATTTTATCATTCTAACTGGATTCGAAAAAAATTTCGAACTGAGTTGAGTGAAACGAAATTCCAGTCGAGCCAAATTGAATCGAGTTAAATTATTCGAGTTAAATTAAAAAATTAAACATATCAAATTAAAATTTTATTACAGTATAACTAATTTCATATTAGAACACATAAATTTGAAACCATATATATTTGAAAACTTTTTCAAAGCAAAAAAAAAAAAAAAACCTATAAACTTGAATAATTAATTAACTTATTTAGGTCCCAAAATTATTATTTTATAGAAAATTTATATATTTTAAAAAATTATAAATTTTGGAATTTTTATAAATATTTTGAATTTTAAAAATTATTTTAATTTTTTTTGTAATTTTTATTGAGAGATAAATTTGCTCATTTTCAAACTTGACAGATACCAAAAGGGTATTTACACCAATCTGTTATTTGAATTGAAAAATTTAATTCGATTCAAACTCGAAACTCAAATTATTTATTTGAGTTGGCTCGAATAACTCGATTCGATTAACTTAAAATTTGAATTATTTTTTCAATTTATCAAGTTTTGTTCACCCCTCCTTAAATAATTTTTTTTGTTTAGTAATGAAATTCTTTAATGCTCCGAATATAATTACTTTATTAGCAATGGGATAGACGTTTGGTATTCAAATTTCCATACCAGGGTTGAGGAAGAAAAAAAAAAAACAGAGAAATGAAAAAATATTAAAATTATGGAATTTGGATGATTTTTGAAATATAAGTTTAAAAATTATGATTATTTGAATAGAATCAAATTTTATTTTTATTTTAATATATAATTAATTTTATTTTTATGATAAAATTTATATGTAAAATAGTGAATATAATTTTAAAGTCCTTATAAAATTTTATTTTTTTAAAAAAATGTATAAGAGTTATTGATTATTTTTATTTACTTGAAATTTTATTTTATTTTTAAAATATTTATAAAAGAAAATTTGAAACTTTATCAAATAATATATAAAAGTCATAAAATAAAACTAATTTTATAAAAAATAAATTCAAAACCCCAAAATCTAGTATAAAAAAAAAGATAGAAACAAATTAAACCATCAATCTAACCCAACTCACTCATGTTATGTACATCCAGGGACGAATCTAGGAGGTTGGCAAGAGTTTTTGAGCCCCTAAAATGAATTTTTTTTCATTTATGTCATTTATAATTTATAAAATTTAAATTAGTAATAGTAAAATTATAAATTTAGTTTCTAAAAAATTATAAAAATTTGATTTAATTTTTTAAAAATTATAAAGCTATAAGAAATTATATTTTTACTAAAAAAATAGGGGTAAAAATCCAGAAAATACCAAAAAAAATTAAAAATTACCGGAAAGGACAGGGTTCAAAAATATTGACCGGAAAGGGCAATTTTCCCCAAAAACGCGTCCCCGTCAGCGCGTTTTTGGTGGAAAACGGCCTAAAGCGCGTCCCCAAGGGAGCGCTTTTGGCCACATCATCAAAAAACGCCCCGGGCGGCGCTGTTCGACGTGGCCAAAAGCGCTCCCCCGGGGACGCGCTTTAGGCCTTTTTTAAAAAAAAAAAAACTATTCTCGAACATTTTAAAAATTTACGAGAATAAACCTTTATAAAGGCTCAAAGTGACAACACCATTTTTTTTAAGGTGTCATCAATTAATAAAAAAATATAACTTACAAAGAAAATCTTTATATAGACTTAAAGTCTCATTTTCCTTGTTTTCTTGAGTAAAACGGGATATGAGATATGTGTATTTATAGACTCATGAATAGTTTTGCAGCTTGTTCCTAAACAATGTGGGATTCCTTCCTCTTTTAACTAACAACATAAGAAAACAAGGAACAATGTGGGATGACATGTTGTTAGTTAAAAGAGGAAGGAATCCCACATTGTTTAGGAACAAGCTACAAAACTATTCATGAGTCTATAAATACACATACATATCCCACTTTACTCAAGAAAACAAGGAAAATGACTTTTGGGTCTATATAAAGATTTCCTTTGTAAGTTATATTTTTTTATTAATTGATGACACCTTAAAAAAAATGGTGTTGTCACTTTGAGTCTTTATAAAGGTTTATTCTCGTAAATTTTTAAAATATTCGAGAATAGTTTTTTTTGGGGCATAAAGCGCGCCACGTAGAAGCGCTTTTGGCCACCTCAGCTCAGCGCGCGCCCCGTGGACGCGTTTTTGCGACGTACAAAGCGCTCCCCCGACGCGCTTTAGCCATTTTTTCCTCAAAAACGCGCTGATGGGGACGCGTTTTTGGGGGAAATTGCCCTTTCCGGTCAATATTTTTAAACCCTATCCTTTCCGGTAATTTTTGATTTTTTTTGGTATTTTTTGGATTTTTACCCAAAAAATAGTCTCGTGAAAAAATGCTGGCTTTTTTTATTGGTTGTCTACAATTGGACTCTTTATTTGGGCCGCATTTTGGATTAGCAAAGCCCATCAATGTCCACTTGAAACTATAAGCCATATTTGGATAGACATTTGTGCGTGACCAAAAAAATTTATATCAATTATAAGATGATTTATAAATAATAATTTATGTTATTAAAATATTTGGTTTAAAAAATTAATTTGATAAGATGATATATAATATTTATAATGTTAAAATATTTTTACTAAATGAATTTATATAATAATTAGTTTCTTATCGCTCGCAATGTAGAAGCTTTATATAAATAATATTATATTTAAGTTTTAAAAATTTATTACAAAATTTATAACTCTTAAATGTATAGTTTGTATTATGATTAGGGTAAGTTACAAGAATAATCACTCAACGGTGAGAATATTTCTATTATTGTTATTCAACTATAAAAAAATTTAATTTAATCACTAATATTTTAAATTTTTAAATTTTTTATTATTTTTTCACGGAAGTCAACCGTTATAACTTTTTTATTGATATAATAATAATTTTAGTCTTCTAAATTTACACATTTTATCAATTTATTTTTAAATCTAAAAATTCAAAAAATATATAAAATATTTTTGAAAAAATTTAAAAATAAAAAAAATCCCATTTTTATAAACATGAAATTTCTTGTCCTTGTGGTTTTCATTTAATATAAAGTAGAAAACTTTGAGCTAATTTTTTGGATTGGTGTTTCTTTTTCTGAATTTGATAGACGTGCCATAGTGGAGGAATTGACGGGACTTAGAGCAAGAGTGCACACATGTTCACGGAATGAAAATGAGCTTAACAAGTGCTTGGTATATTGGAAAAGTTCAGGCTTTTAAGTTTCTGGTTCTATCTGCGACCTATCCATTAGAGCACAAAGAGAGAGTTTAACCGAAAATGTTTCATCATTAATGATTGCAAGTTGTTGACAGGGGAATTTATTCTTACGAGAGAAGTTTTGTATTTGACATATCGTACTCTGGGCAGTTAATTTGGATCGTCGTCAATAATCAAATGTGTTATGTTCATGTTGAGATTTTATCTTTATCCTCCGATAAAAATAATGTATTAGTATTGAATATCAAACATATAGGATAAATATTAGTATTGAATGTGCGAATAATTGTAGAGATAACTAGACATATAGTTCGAACCATCTATCCTGACATGTGCTTAATTATAAATAATTAAACATAATTATATAAATTAAAAATTACATATTTATTAACTAAAATTTTAAATATAATAATAATATTTGTCAAAATATAATTTTAAGCATTATATCAATTTAAATAACTAAAAGTATTATTTAAATACACAAAGTAATTACTCAAAGTATTACAATTTTCATGATTTGTGTATTATCTAATTATACAAATTATTATGTAGACTGGAAATGGCAATACTAAACTAAAAGACTCCATTACTAAACTAAGACACAAATGAACGAACTTTGTAAAAGCTCGACTGTCAAACAAATGTAACGAATAAATACATCATGTTCTCATCAATATCTAAACCATAAATTAATATTCCCCATGCATGAAATAACGATACTCGTGTCATTCTATTCTCCGACGGTGACCTACGCGTACATAACTTGTTCTCAAGCTCCGCCAGATAACCCACCGCGTGTCATTCTCGAACCTGTCAACCCCCACCTTTTTATATTTCCCGTCGTGATTCAAGCTGAGCCCAAACAAACCACTATATATATGCTTATTAAGAAACTGGAACTCCCAGGATATTCTGGTTAAGAGCTTTACAGTTTAACTTCCTCAGTCAACGTCAGCAGTTTAAACCAAGAAAAAGAAGAAGAAACCATGGCTTCCCAACAGGAAAGAGATGAGCTTGATCGTAGGGCAAGGCAAGGAGAGACCGTCGTCCCTGGTGGAACCGGTGGCAAAAGCGTTGAAGCTCAAGAAAACCTTGCTGGAGGTAATATAATTAACAATGATTCTTTATTATTACTATTATCATTATTATGAATAACTGTTTGCCTATTAATGGCATTTCATTTGGTGGTGGCGGCAAAGGGAGGAGCCGGGGAGGGCAGGCGAGGAGGGACCAGATAGGAAGGGAAGGGTATCAAGAAATGGGTCGTAAAGGTGGGCTGAGGACCGTCGAGAAGTCGGGCGGAGAACGTGCGGCGGAGGAGGGTATTCCAATCAATGAGGACAAGTTCGCGACGAAGCAGAGGGGCTAAATAAGTAAAAAAGAAGGAAGAAATAAAAATCCAACGTTGTTGGTGGAGAAGCAGCGGATGTTTATGGGTAGCTAAAACTAAACTTTGAGGAGGTATTCGAGTCATGTCACGTGTGTCATGTAGTAGTTAGTAGTAAGTAGTATGTAAAATGGATGTGTTTCAGTGTTTTTCTTTAAAGTAGCTAGGTGGAAAATGGAGATGTATGATCTCAGTTTATGCTTCTCTGCAGTTAAAAGCTAACAATGGAGATGTTTGATATAAGTAATTATGACTTCCATAATTCATTTATGTTGTTTTAACGTATTTATCTCTGACAGATTTTAGTTGAGAATCAGAAAGCTTAAAAAAGTCGAAGCTATATATGATCTTTTCCACTTAAAAGACGAGAAAAAAGTAAAAATGGAGATGCGGGGTATCGATCCCCGTACCTCTCGCATGCTAAGCGAGCGCTCTACCATCTGAGCTACATCCCCATTCCATGACGTCTTGTTTTAGTAGAGTTTAAAACAATAATCCTAGTGGGTGATACTAGTTGAATATATTTTAATTAAGAGAGAGGTTGGCAAATCCATCTTAAATAAAACCTATTTGGACTGGTTTCTACCGAATTGTAATCGCTTGTTGGGAAAGAAACCATCAACGGAAGGGCTAGACTAGAATGATCTTATCAATTTCGACCTTTTTAACAAGTTTCCATTTTGTTAGTGTATGCATTACAGTGTAAATGCAGACTAGTAGTAGTAAAACTAAAAATCATTTCCATTCCATAAAAGCAATTCTGCAAGATATGATGTTGTATACAAAATCCAAAGAATCATTTTTCTATTCAATCTTTTTTTTTTTTTACCTCCTGTTTCTTTGTTTTTGGAACAGCGAGACATGGTGACAAAAATGGAGAGAATTCACATGGTGGGTGGGTCTCAAATCAGATGACGTGACAGCAGCAGCCCATTGTTGGAGGAGAAAGTGCTTCGCGAGATGAAACTATGTTTGAGGGAGGACACTGAAGCTGAGGTAGGGTCCTAAAGGAAAGCTCATGTGTAGTGCTTGATGACGCAACAGGAGCACTGCTTGATGACGCAGTGGCAGGGACAAGAGAAGGGCAAAGCTGTTCCAGTGCCGATAAAACGTTGCGCATTCGCGGTCGTTGCGCCCTTTCACCTACGCACTCCGATGCAATGAGCACAACTTCATAAGCTTCCTCGTGGGAATACTCCCTTAACTTGGTATCCATGATTTTGTCCAACAGGTGTCTACTGCCAATATTCGGTTGTGCCCACTCCACTATGTTGTCCTCTATACCAGATTCTGTTTGTTGGACAGCACGGCGGCCAGAAACCAGTTCGAGTAATAGGACCCCGAAGCTATAGACATCCATTGCTGAAGTTAGTTGATCTGTACAACATTGCAAGAGAGCTAATTCATTCATTCAATACTTGTTACTTGGTTATGAAGGAAGCAATGTGCTATTATCAGTTCCATAAGAACCAAAATCAGAGCTTGTGGTAAACAAAGATTTGATAAAAGAGACAAACAAATTAACCTGTAGCCAGATATTCAGGGGCAAGATATCCTTCAATACCGGAAGCTCGGGTTCGAAAAATTGGATCAGTGAGAGATGGATCAACGCCAGGAATGATTTTTGCGTAGCCGAAATCCGAAAGTTTTGCATTGAAGGCCTGCAACAATATGTGTCAGTGACTGATACAACTGCTAATGCCATGATCAACCATGAATGTTGCTATTATGTTACCATTAACATACATACCGAATCTAGTAGGACATTCGCTGCCTTTAAATCTCGGAATATAATTCGTTGACCATGTAAGAAAGAAAGGCCTCTAGCAACATCCATGGCAATTCTGACCCTTGTTTCCCACGACAATGGTAAACGCTCAGGTATGAAAAGATGATCCTCCAAGCTTCCGTTAGGTAGATACTCACAGACCAAAAGCCTATGTTCCTCTTCCAAGCAATAACCAATAAGCTTGACCAGATTTGAATGGACATGCCGACCGAGGTCATTAACTACGCTCTACAGTCAATGCAAACCGATACATGAGGCAAAGAATAAATTTTCAAAGAAAGTTACCATGATGAAGGAAGTAACCTACCAGCAACTCATCATGAGTCAGATTGCTTCCGGTTCTAAGCCGCTTCACAGCAACGGGTGTTCCAGTTGCAAGGCTTGCAGCTCTACAGGTCCGCTCATCAATGTACCCCATGAAAACATGATTGGACCCGCCGTCCCCAAGGCGATTCGCCAAAGCGAAGTTTCTAGTAGCCTTGTCTAGCTCAGCATATGTGAAAACTTTCAGATTGACGGTTGGAAAATCACTTTCAGATGTTATTTCACTCAGGAGACCGGTTGTAAGTCCTGAAGAGAGAATCATTCCTACGAGTTAATATAAGATTTAAGGCCATATGTAACTAAGTTATTCACATCAAAACCAAAGCCTTACATGCTGAATGAATAGATGGGAAACAATTGGCTCTTTACCAACACAAGCAGATTACTATATCATTGCTCAAATGTTTAAAACAGTACGTCATGTCATTAGAAGTATCAAATTACATACATGCCTTTTGAGTCAATTTCAAGTGATAAACAAATACAGAACAAGCAAAAATGCCTTCTTTTCAAGGAAACACATAGTATAAGTGATTAAAGAAAGACTCAACATGTCTACCTGAAATCAAGTAATCCACAAAGATCAAGAACTATTGCATGAAATGAAAGAACCCATCAAAACAATAGCTTAAGTTAATGGAAAACCTTTCAAGATAACAAGTGAAAAGAAAGATGGCATGAAATGGAAAGAACCCCATCAAAACAACACCTAAAGTTAATGGAAACCTTTCAAGATTACAAGAAAAAGAGGAGACAATGTCAACCTCCCCCCAAACACAAAGATAAAGAACTATTGCATGAAATAAAAGAACCCCATCAAAACAATAGCTTAAGTTAATGGAAAACCTTTCAAGATAACACGTGAAAAGAAAGATGGCTTGAAATGGAAAGAACCCCATCAAAACAGTACCTAAAGTTAATGGAAACCTTTCAAGATAACAAGAAAAAGAGAAGACAATGGCATGAATGAGAAAACCCCCCATTAAAGCATTATCCGAAGTAAAAGAAACCTTCCAAGGAAACAAGGAACAAAAAAGAAACCATTGCATGAAATGAAAAATATCCAACGGAAAACATTACCTGAAGTAAATGAAACCTTCCAAGAAAGCAAGAAAGGAACAAAAAGAACGATTGAATGAACGCCATTAATACATTACCTGAAGTGTCAGGGTTATTTTGCGCAGTAGGCCAGAAGTATTGCAAGCAATTGCCCATTGTCACTTCACTCAGTATCTACCCTTTTCCTATCCTTTGGAAGCCAAAAACGAAGAAACAAAGGAAATAAACTGTATGTGTTTTCCGTAAAAACGAAAAGAAGAAGCTGAATGAACAATGTTAACGTGAACAAGTGCCTGGTAGAGAGGTCTTTGCTTCTTCTTCTTGTTCTTTAGCATGAAATCAGAGAAAAAAGGAGGCTTCTTTTTTATAGAGGGTTAAATTTTTTGTTAAGACTTTTTCAACCCTGTTATGGCAGGGTTGTATTGGATATATTGCGGCTACAAGAAGGGGTAATTCTGAGGAATCAGTCAGCTTTCATAGCTGCCTGCTAAGCCAGAATTTTCTTTTTTCAAGAATTAATTTGTATTATTTTTTTTTTATAATTTTTGAACCATCAAACTATAATTCTATTATTTTTGTGTCGCATTTGCTTAATATTAATGAATTTTTTTTAACAATTGATATAATATCTTGTGATTTTAAATTAATTTAAAAAAAATTTTGATTACAAGGAAACAACTAAGCTAAAGAGCGATAATAAGAACTAAATTAATTAGTCAAAATAATCGTAGTAGGATGAAAATCACCTTGAGAAGCTCCCTTATAAATAATTTTTAATTTTTTCTAAACTAGTTTTATTTTTTATTATTACATTAATAAATATGATATAATCATTAAACTAAGTTGCTCATAATAAATAATTTAAAAATCTGTGTATATAAACCTATTTTTAAGTATGTAATTGATATATATTTGAGAGTAAAAATTATACTATAAATATATGAAAAATATTGAAATATACCAACATAGATAAGCATGTAGAATAAGAATAATGCAATCTATACCAATATTAAATAAGAGATATAATTATACCATATAGATATGCATCCAACACAAGTGTATCATCAGATAAAAGAAAAATCACATTAATAGAAAATTACAACGCAACACAAGTGTATCATCAGATAAAAGAAAAATCACATTAATAGAAAATTACAACGAGATCGTTGATTAAGTTCACAATGGCTTCGATCACAGAAATTTGAGTAATGCCATAACCTTCAACTTGGCTGATACATTGAAGAACAATCCCCCCAAAGAGGAAGAAAATAAATTAGAATCAAGAATATGAAACAATCAAATCAATTTTCTTTGTTGTTTTGATCCATCTTTCACCTAATAATTCAATAATATATTGAATTAAGACTAAAGCAAATGAGCAAATGAATCCTTTTTCTTATGCCACCATCTGCTCTTGTTGTTCTATGTACATTTGCTCCACCCACGATGGCAAAGTTGCGGTTCCCATCGGAGTAACATCTTTCACGAGGGAATGAACCCAGGACACATCTGGCTCTTCCATATTGGATGCCATCATGTCTGTTGCTCTCGCAGCAGGGTGGTTGTTTCTAAACCCAAACGAAGCGGATTTCCTAAGCTTGTTTAGCTCATCTCCTTGAATACCCCAATCCAGTTTCCCATTAAGGGAGCTCCAATCCGAATTGTTTGAAGACATTGTGGTTGTGGGATTAGCAGGTGCGGCAAGTCCGGCACGGTTGGTCACTGCTCCACGGTCTATGAAACTCTGGCTCCGTTTTGCAAATGCTGAAGACCGGGAATTCATTACTGCTGCAGCCACTGCAGCCGATGAGTCATAACCGAATGCCGAGGGCTTCCTCACAGGGGATGATGTAAGGTTTGTTGGGTAGCTTGAACGTAGTTGGTTCGAGTTCTGGCGCATTTGAAGTCCAGTTGGAGATTGCAACTGGGCTTGTATTCCGGATTTTATGGACAGTCCCTTCAATGGAGACAGCAGGGAAGGATCGAGAGATCCAAATGCATCATCGAGATTAGTAGGCTTCAAATCCCCGAGACGACCATATTCCTTACTCCAGCAAGATGGGGAGGAGGGACTCGATATCTCATCCATCAACTGTTGTTGCTGCAATTGATTTTCAAGCTCGAGTAACTCCATTTCCAAATCAAAATCTCGGGCACTAAAAGTAGTCTTCAAGCGGCTACCAGGTAGCTGCAATGCAGGTGGGGTGAGGTTAAAGTTGTTCTGCCACAAGCCTCCAGATTTTGGTGATGAAGAGGTTGCCAGAGGAGACATCGGTGGCGTTGAAGTTGTCGGCATCGGCAAAGATGAAGAACCAAGTGCCAGAGGACTCAAAGTTGTCATGTCTACTGCATTCATTGCAGCAGACCTCGGAGAAGGCATTGCTGATCCAGTGGAAGCATACACGGGACGTAATTCTTCAGGTTTGTGAGCAAAGAAACAAACTTTACGAGCGCAACCGGTCTCATCTTTGCAAAGCCGAGTCCGGTACTGAGCAGGATGAAGCCAGGATTCGAACACACCATGAGCATATTCACAAGCATCACCCTTAGGACATGCCCCCCTTCGGAACTCAGGGCATGGCACACAACTATAAGGGTACTTCCTTGGGTCCCTTCTCCTAGCATTCTCACCAGGATGAACAAAAGGGCACTCAGTCCAATCATGGGAGTATGCCCTCGAGCAAGGCTTCACCTTAAACGTATACATCCGGAAGTCATCGGTTCCATATATCCCGTTGTTGATATCAGGCAGTGATACATCCATAGGATATTCTCTCTTCTCAGACCCCTCTTTTGGCAACTGAGGCATCGTTGTCTTATCGGATTCTTCTTCCCCCTTAAGAACATCATCGCCATTCAGTAACAACTCAATCACCTTTCTTCTGTAATTGCTTGAAGATTTTAAACCCGGCACAATCAGATCAACAGGTTTGTTCCCATTAGCATCTACACAATTCGCATCGGCAGATGCATCAAGCAACAGCTTGACAATCTCAACCGAAGAATCTGCACCACCAGCAACAGCGCAATGAAGGGCAGTAACCCCATAACTGCCACAAGCTCTATTCACATCAATCTTGCCACTTCCAATGATGTATTTCAAAATTTCGATGCTACCAAACATGGCCGCGATCATCAAAGGCGTCCTCTCTTCAAATCCCATCTTTCTCAACCCTATTCTCCGACCATACCAGAAGCTCGCCTCCCCGAAATCCAAACCTTTCTCTTCTACTTCACTTTTGAAGGCTACTAGATCACCAGCTGCAGCCAATTCGAGCAAAATTGATTGAGAACCGGCTTTCGGCTCCTGTAATTCACCTTCCATGATGAAACTTGAGGGCTTATGTTCACTCTTTGAACCACTGCACATCCCAAAACACGGCCTGCATAATTATTACATCAACAAGAACTCAGTTTCTCACTAAATAGCAATAATCAAACAAGAACAAGATAGTTCTGCTACACCACAGCACATACAATTTTTTTTTTCGTTTAAAAAGGTAAATTAAAGAAACCCCAAATCGAGAATTATCAGTTCCATACACTACACATCAAATAATACAAAAATTCAAACATAAAAGAAAGAAAACAGCTATGTTCTAAATCGAGTCTATTCTAAGACTTCAGCATCTCAGAACCAAAACTCACAACTTATGACCAAAAATCCAAAAACCCAACAAACAAGAACTCATAAATTCAAACCAAATTTCAAGTATTTTTACCTATAAGCAGTCTCAGTTGAAGAAGAAGAAGAAAAAAACAAAGGGTATTAGTTGAAAGTAGGTGACGAGAAGAGTGAGTTTGGTTTAGAAGAAAATTTGAGAAAAAAGAGCAAGTTGGGGGGGCTTTTAAGGTTTGGGAAATGGTGTTTGTTTAGTAGGAAAATGGTAGGAAAGTGCGGCTTTCCTTCCCCTCCCTTTCTATAAAATGGGTCAAAGTCTAAACTTCAAAGGGCAGGCTTTAACTTATTCTTCTTCATCTCGGTTCTTCCATGGCTATCATTATCATTGAGATAGACAGGGGAAAGGTCCCCTCTTCCTTACTTAAAATTAAAGATGAAATGCAAATGCAAAACCAAATGAAAACATTATCTAGTTGGATGTTTTTCAACTCCAAAGCTGATTGGCCTGAGGCCTTCATGCGTACGTTAAAGATTCGCCCTCAGCTCACGCGCTTTGGAATTTTGTATACTATTTAATTTTATTAATTACTTTTTAATTATTTTGGATTTAGAGTTTATAGTATAGGTTAACTTGTAAATTTTGATTGGAAAGTTTCGTCCGAAAAGTGTAAGAATTTGAATAAAATATAAGTTTGAAAGAAGAATTTGGATAAAAAATAATGCTCGTTTTTTACACGGGTTGGATCTTGAGTAAAGTTTTTTTATTCGAGCCCGACCCGAATTTGTAAAAAAAATTGTTATTGTTTTTTACTGTTTTGTCACTATTTTTTTATTTTACTATCATTTTCGCTATTATATTGCTACTATTTTGTTGTTATTATTTATATATTATATAACTTTTGTTTTATTATTAATTTTGCTATTATTTTAGAGATATTTGTTTGCTAAGTTGCATCTACATTAGTGTTATTTTAATGTTTTTAGTGTATTTAATATATTATATTTTTAAAATTTATTTTTATATAAAAAATTTAATACGAGTGGATCAGACTCAAGTTTTAACATTTTTATCTGGGTCGAATTTGGGCAAAATTTTAAGTCTATATTTCAAGTAAAACTAAACTCAAGCCTAGAAAATGAGCCCAAATTTTTTACTTAATCCAGCCTAACCCATGATAAGCTTTATTTATATGTTATAAATTTCATTAATTTATTTTATCATATATATTTAATGAAACAAAGTAAATGCACAAACATTTACCCTTAAAAGGAAAATGGATTATTTCTTTCTGTGTTTTTTATGAATTTGTGCAAAATAATTTTATCCATTACAGAAAAACCACAGAAAAAAATACTATATTTATACATTTATTTTTAATTATAATATATTTAGTATATATTTTAAAAGAATGATACATTTAATTTAAGTAGTCAAAATTCTTGCATGATAAGAAGTAATGATTTTAAAGTATCTTTGCTTTCACATTTAAATTTTTATACCACATTAATAATAATTTTTATTATTTTTAATACACAATATTTTATTAATAAATGAAAAAATTACAGCCAAAAAATGAAGGCTGACCTTTGAATTCAGATTAGTTGTTTGGAAACTTTTACAAAACATTTATAATGTTTGTAGTTGTTAAATTTAATTTCTTATTAGAATTATCATGTTTTTAAAAAAAAATAATTTTTAGTTTATTATGTTTAATTTTTTACTCAAATTATTATTCAAATATTAAATGAGTTAATACATAAATCAACTCCTGCATTGTACATCATAAAAATCTAGTATATTTAATACAACAAGTTACATGCATTAAAATTGTGACAAGTGGCATAATTATAATTTTTATTTCTTTTTTAATTTTTAATTATCAATATTTAATTTATTATAAATATATCATCAATTTTTAAATAAGAATAATTCAAATTCAAATTTTAATTAATTTTACTTTTATTAAATTAAATTATCAACTAATTTTATTGGTTGTATAATTTCATTAAAATTATTATTGTTGACATTAAATTTTTTTTCTTTTTTAATATTTCTTATTTCACAACCAATTGGTATGCGTCTCTTTTTAAAAATATTTATTTTTAATATCTTATTATACTCTATAAAACACTTATCAATCCCTTGGTAGAGTTTAAAAACTCCACTGAGGAAATAATTTACCTTGAAATATACATTTTATAATTAATTAAAATCTTCTTCTTTTTTTTATTTTCCAATATTCTATCTTTTTTTAAATTTTTAATTAAAAATTAATATAATATTCACTTCGCATTTTTTTCAAAATTTAAATATTAAATCATTTGAAAAATAAATATATTCTACCTTTTCTTAATATTTTACTTTTTTCATTATTTAAATATTTAATTATTTTAAAAGTTGACATGTTTTTGTTAGGAATTAGTATGATTAACTATTAATCATGCGGAAAACTAAAAAACCATGCCCAAGATCCATTATTTGAGGGAGTTACAAATCTCCCATAATAGCCCCAATAATAACACTTAAATAACTGAAAATTCTGCCCATATCTTATGTATATTTAACTGAAATTTCAGCTATGATTAAGCCTCATAAACACAACTAATAAGCATTACTAAGGGGTGTTACATAACATTTATATACATTCCTTTTAATACACCATACACTTAGTCTAATTAAACTCTTTTAATTAGATACATACATATTATCTAGTCCAACCAGACTAATGTACACAATAATTAGTCTTAACTAATTTCACACACAAAATGATATTCACATTGCATTAGGTGTGACCCAATAGGATTAATAGATATTGAGCTTGGACCGCTATCAAATAACGCTCCGGTGACATTTAGAGGTTTCTAGTACAACATAAACATTACCCAAATCGATTAACTTAACGTCTCATAGTACACCTACAAGTAACGTATTATGACTTAGTAAAATATCCACTTGATCATTGAACATTTTTAACAATCTCCCACTTGTTCAAGAAACAAGTATAATAGTGCTATAGGACGCCTTCACTATTTCAACAAGTTGTGAATCTAAAATCCTTATCAATTACTATCTCATTTAGACATAAGGTAAGAAATTCTGTCATTCTTATATAGTCTAAACATTTCTCGGATTCTAAGATGAACTGGAAAGACAAATGATTATCCCCATAATCCATTTGAGCATGGCCATGCATTTATTCAGAGCTCTCATTCGAGTGGCACGAGATATAAACCCTAAAGAAGATTTGACAATCCCATCTTGTCCCTCCTCTATCTGTCATGTAATTCATAACACTCCTGAGCATAGCCTTTATAGTCCCCTTTTACGGCATGACGTTTGACTATGTCAAGGAATATTAATTCTTACATACAGAATCAGTGAGAAACTCAGGTCAAAGGATTCTATTTACTAGTCATTTTGAGTTATTCTTATGACAACATGTTCTTAAAGAATACTTAAAATGGGTCATGTCCAAATAGAAATACTCCTATTCCTATCAACGTGATTAACTAGACATCCAATGTCCCTATGATCTATGAACGAGATCATCAGCTAATCAACATTCTAAATATTAAGGATAATTAGCATCCATCTCAATTACCTGGTTAGGGACAAAAATGTAATCTAAGTTATCTAGTTCACATTATAGGGTTCAATTACTAGATCATATCTAATAACCTATATAGAAATTCTAGAATACATTTTGGACATTACTTGATTCTAAACCACAATTAAGTAATAATAAAGTTCTCAACTTTTATAGATAATCATAAAATGTATATTACATTCCAACAAAATAAATATACAAGTATCCAATATAATAAACATACAACTTATTCAAAGAATAAGTCTAATTCCCATCTCTCGCTCACGCAACTCATGCTGTCTTTGAGACAATGGTTTAGTCAACGAATCTACTACATTATAATCCGTGTCAATCTCACATACTTTCACGTCGCCCCTGCCTATGATCTCTCGTATCAAGTGAAACTTCCGGAGCACATGTTTGGATTTCTGATGCGCCCTAAGCTCTTTTGCTTGGACAATTGCGCCATCATTATCACATAATAACTGAATTGGTCCAGCAACACTGGGGACCACTCCAAGCTCAGAAATGAAGTTCCTTATCCAAACTGTTTCCTTTGCTGCTTCAGACGCAGCAATGTACTCGCTTCGGTTGTAGAATCTGCAATCGTGCTTTGCTTGGAACTCTTCCAACTAACAGCACCTCCATTCAGAGTAAAGATGTAACCCGACTGAGATCGAAAGTCATTTTTATCTGTCTGAAAACTAGCATCTGTGTAACCCTTTACACATAGCTCGAGCATCCTCAAAAACCAAGAACTTATCCTTAGTTACTCATTAAGATACTTCAGGATGTTCTTGACGGCCTTCCAATGGTCAATACCAGGACAGGACTGGAATCTGCTCGTCATACTCAAAGCACATAAGACATATGGCCTAGTACAAATCATGACATACATGATAGAGCCTATAGCTGAAGCATATGGAACCCTACTCATCTTTTCTAGCTCATCAGGAGTCAAGAGACTCTGCTTCTTGTTAAGATAAGTGCCATGTGACATGGGTAGGTAACCTCTCTTAGAGTTTACCATGTTGAACCTTTCAAGAACCTTATCAATATGAGTTCTCTGACTCAGTCCAATCATCCGTTTTGATCTATCCCTATAGATACGGATGCCCAAAATGTACTGTGCCTCTCCAAGGTCTTTCATAGAGAAACAACTGCTTAGCCAAGCCTTTACAGACTCGAGCATCAGCACATTATTTCCTACGATTAGAATGCCATCCACATACAATACTAGAAAACAAATGGAACTCCCACTAACTTTCTTGTATACACAAGACTCATCGGGGTTCCTGATGAAACCAAACTGTTTGATTGCATCATGAAAACGAATATTCCAACTGTGAGATGCTTGCTTCAGTCCATAAATGGATTTAAGAAGCCTGCATACTTTCCTAGAGCAACTAAGATCCACAAAACCCTCAGGTTGTGTCATATACACCTCCTCTTCTAAATACCCATTTAGAAATGCAGTTTTGACATCCATTTGCCAAATCTCGTAGTCGTAATACGAGGCTATTGCTAGGATAATCTGAATGCATTTAAGCATGGCTACTGGCGAGAAGGTTTCGTCATAGTCAATACCATGAACTTGCCTAAAACCTTTTGCAACCAGTCTAGCCTTATAAACAACTGCTTTGCCTTCCATGTCAGTCTTTATCTTATAAATCCACTTGCACTCGATAGGTCTAGCACCTTCGGGCAAGTCAACCAAGTTCCAAACTTGATTGTCGTACATGGATTCCATTTCAGATTTCATGGCTCCAAGTCATTTGTCGGAATCTGAACTCTCTATAGCTGCCTTGTAGGTAGTAGGTTCCTCTTTATCTAATAAGAGGATTTCATGACCTTCATGAACTAAGTACCCCTCTAAAGGATCTCTCCTAAGAGGTTTACTTGCCCTACTACTCTTACTAATAGGGACATCCACAACTGGAGGAGTTACCTCTTCTTCGGCTCCCATTTTTTTAACTATTATTTAAACAATTAAGGCTTAATGCATAATTTGATACTTGAGTTTGACAGTTTTTTAAATGTGGTACCTATATTATTTTTTAATCAAATATAGTACCTATATTGATAAAATTATACATTTTAGTACCTAAAGTCTGAAGATACTAGAATTTATATAAATCTTTAACAAGTAAATAGTTCATGCAGTGAGATTCTAATATTTATATTTAATATTTTGTTTATATTATTTTCATATAATATTCTAACTATTTTATCATATTTTCCCACGTCCAAAATAATGTTTTAATCTCAATATCTTTTTATGTAAGTAATTCTACATGTTTATTAAATAATATTTTTTTACTTTACATAATCAATTAAACTAATATTACTCAGATTATTGGATATAATATAAATAAATATATTAATTATTTTTATAATTAAAATATTACAATAATAGAAATCCTCAAACCATAATCTAATATATCTAAAGTAAGGTTAGGACACAATTTTGAGAATTTTAAGTTTCAAATGAGTTCTTTATGTGACAAGTCTCACCAGTAATTGACTGACATGTCAGCTTTTTATTATGTTAATTATGTGGGTTTCAGTGGTCAATAAATCAATTTATTTAAATTTCTATTTCGGGACTAATTATTATGGTGTAATTGTTATTAAACTTTATTAATTTATACATACATACAATTAAGTTCATAATGATTTTTATTTTTCATTTTGACCTTTAGGAAAAATTATTAAACGAGACTTAAGGTACAATATTATCATTAACGTTTATTATTAAACGTGATTTAAAGAAAATTTAACCTATATTATATTAAATATTATTTGTTCGGTATGAAAGTGATTGTTAATTGTTGGAACAAATCATTATAGAAAACCCTAAACTAATTTAAGGTATAATTATACTTGTTCACAGCGGAGCGGGGTGACCCTGATCTGGCCTAAACACGTATTTAAAAAATGGGAGAGTCTAGGTAAAAAAAAAAATACGGTCCGTTTAGAAAATAGATCAAACCTCGGGTAAAGTTTTTTGCGCTCGAGCCCAATCCAACTTTGCAAAAAATATACCTTGTTGTTTTCCACTATTTTGCTATTATTTTCCTACTGTTTTGTTGTCATTTAATTATTATGTTGCTACTATTTTGTTATTATTTGGATATTGTATAATTATTATTTTATTGTTAATTTTACTACTAGTTTAGAGTCAATTGCTTATTAAGTTGCACCTATGTTAATGTTATTTAAGTATAAATATTTTTTTAAAAATATTTTCAATTTGTTAAGAAACATTTATTTTAATGCTTTTAGCGTTTTTGATGTATTATATTTTTTTAATTTTTTTAATAAAAATAAAATAAAAAATTTAATACAAGCGGGCCGGACCCGAACTTTAGCATTTTTATTCAGGTCGGACTTAGGAAAAAAATTTAAACCCATTTTTTTATCAATTGAACATAAAATTTTATTAGGACCCAACCCAATCAAACCCATGAACAACTCTAAGTATAATATTATAATTAATTAAATTAACCTCCTATATATATTGACCCAAAGCATGTACTTCACTACTTCGCTTGTTAATTGAATAATTTTTTAATAAAAAATATATAGCTCTTACTGATAAATTCATTAATTATTTTACATATGCATTATTATCGATGTTAATGATTCTGCAACGATTAGATTTCAGAATCGATAACCACATTTACACTTGGATCACCATATGAGTTCAGGATTTCCATAAAGCGCCACCAGAGGTCAAAGAAGCTATCTTTGGGTGGATTCTTACCCTCTAGCAGATATGGAAGCACAGAAATGAAATCCTATCCTCCGGGGTTGCACCGAACCCTCAGCAAGTAGCCCCAACAATATACCATATGCACCGCCGCTATAGCATCACACTAGCTAAACCTCCCTTTATGCAAAACTAATAACATCTTGCCCGACACAAAACTTCGTCTTTCTCCCACCCACCAATCCCATCAACCTAAACCAGCATTCCTCGCCTTTTAGTCTTTGCACATATAACGATGAAACTGAGACGAATGGGATAGCAGCGACGCTGGAAGGTTATCTCCCCATTCCTATATATAAGGTCACATACTACAAACACTTGTTCGTGCTCCACAGTAAACTTCTCCTAATCTGTTCCGTTTTAGGGAAACTTCATTCACTACGGATTAAGCATGTATGCTTCAAACAACACCACAAGCAATGGCGACCAATACTAGAGGGCTATATTAAACTCCACTAGAAACTGGCTCTTATCCAAGTTGATGGCACAACATTGAGCAAAGCGATGCGCATCTCCTTCAAGCACCAACAACATCATCTCCTCCACTAAATGAATAGACTGGCTCGACAGGCAATCACTGGATAGCTTACCAAGGAATGGGAACCCTAGTTTTTTTCTTCCACATCTGTTTGCTGCTTTTGCCCTTACCAAAAATATATATATATAAATAATATATTATAGCTGAATTTTTTTTGTATATAGCATATATTTGTGAAAAAATTATATAAATTATAAATATGGTAAAATAAAAAATTTATTGTTTCCCAAGCGGTTATTCTTTTGAAAAAATGTAGTTTGAATTGATTTTTACAGATATAAAATTTAAATAAAATCTAAATATGGTAAGTTAACTTTACACATTAAATTATCATTTTAAATGAATATTTTAAATTAAATTCTACAATTGATCATTATATTTTTTCATTTTGAGTAATTTAATTTTTTCTTTTATTTTTTTAACTTTCCTTTTTCTCTTCTTTTCTATTCTCTTCTGCTTCTCCTTCTGTTTTTCTCCCTTCTTCATTTCTTTTAATGTAGTTTTTCTATATTTTTCATTTGTTAAAACTAGTTCACAAGCTTACATCACTCGAAAAAATTAAATTATTCAAAAAAACAAAAGTATTGTGACTAGTTTTAATAAATATAAAATATAAAAAAATTACGTTAAAAAAATTATGGAGAAAGAAAAAAAATAGAAGGAAAAGCAAAAGAGAATAGAAAAAAAGAAAAGTTAAAAAAATAGAAAAGAAAAAATTAAATTGCTCCAAACAAAAAAAAAGGATCGATTGTATAAATTAACCTAATTTTTATTTGAAATGATGATTTAACGTATTACGTTAGCTTACCATTATACTGTTAACGGTAATTAACCGCTCATTGACTAAAATATTATAACGTAATAACGTAAATAACTAAAATGTAATATTAATTAAATAAAAATAAATACTTTAATAGTTTACCCAAAAAAATATAAATGAGACGCAAATTAACGGGCACGTGGGTGAAGAGGAAAAGAAAGGGTTGAGTGAGAAACATGCGTTGTGAGTTGCGAGTAGGCTAGGAAAGAGAATAGCCCGGAGTGAGTTGGGGTGGACCAGAAATAGTGCGAGATTCCAAGCTGTAACCGAGTCAATAACGCAATAGCACGTTTCGCTTCCATTTTGCTATAATTATATAATACGAAATAAACTAACTATACAATATTTAAATATATTAATAGTAAAAATTTATTAAACTTTTCAATGAATTAAATTTAATACATAAATTTGGGGTTCATTTATAGGATTTACTAAAATTTTTTTGTTGGAAGGATTTAATAAATTAATTAATAGAAATAAGATATGAAGTTTAATTTAGGATAAGATATCATATGTTGTCCTTGACTCAGCCTTCTACTACTTTCCACTATTTGGAAACTCCCCTTTTTCTTTTAAGCACGTGTCATATCATTGAATTATAATCTTGGTTAAATAAACCAATTACCAAATATGTCAATTTTCTTTAATTGACTCGTTTCTATCGTTTTTTAAAAAAGTGTGTAAAAGTACGGCTAATTATATGTGTTTTCTTTTAACGGTCATTTTTTAATGGCTTTTTAAACACTGACAGTGATAAAATTTTATAAAGGGCCCAACAATATTTTTTTTTTTCTATAAATATCAGTTCATTTTTTCTTTTTTTCACTCAAATCTAACTCTCTCTATTCTCTCTAAACTCTCAATTTTCTTAATTTTTGTTCGAAATTTTGCTATGCACTTATTTAAAAATACTATAGTTATATTTAATTATTTAGAATATTTATTTCGATTAAAATTTCACGAATGACAAGTTCTCTCATTCGTTTCAACAACAAGCACATTTCTGCCGCTCAAGCGATAATAGTAAGGAGAAATTTAAAAAAAATTATTTTCAATTAAGTTAAATTTAATTTTTTAATTTTTTTTTAAATTTAATTATTTTACTTTGTCGATATAAAGTGGATAATCATGTTTTGGAGGGATTCATACATAAGTTGTCAAAGAGCCCAGACACCAAAATTCGTGGTTGCTTGCAAGATGCAAGATTCTTGCATGCGTCTCGTATAGTCAGGGGTTGCAAACTCAATCCTACACTCATTAGCGCATTGGTGGAAAGATGGAGGCCCGAGACACACACTTTCCATATTCCATGCTGTGAGTGTACAATCACACTCGAGGGCATAGCTTTACAACTTGGTTTACGGTGGATGGGTTAGTCATTATGAGGTCAGTGGTCGTTCCTGGTAAAGAGGACCTTTGCAAGGTATTTTTGGGGAAGGTGTCGAACAAGTTTCAAGGTGGTCGGATAGATATAAAGTGGTTGGAGAATAATTTCAAAGAACTTCCTAAGGACGTGCTCGACGTTGTCAAAGAACAATACACCTGAACATTCATCCTAAGGTTAATATAGGGCATTCAAATGCCCGATAAATCTCAAAATTTGGTATACATAAGGTGGCTACTACACTTAGTTGACTTTAAAAAATATGGATGATTGAGTTAGGGTTCGACCATGTTAGCTACATTGTACCGGGAGTTGTGTTGGGCAACAAAACTGAATAAGATGTCAATCAGTGGTTGCCTTCTCCTACTGCAGTCATGAATGTGGCGGCGACTACCATTTCTATGTCCCCGAGTGAACGACCCTTATATGTTCTCATTGACGACAATGTAAAAATTATTTATAATAATATGTAGTTAATATAGTAAATGTTGTTTATTTATTATATGTTTGAATTAACATATCACTTGAATAGGTGGAACCATGGGTTGAGTTATGTGGGACGACCGAAGCAGCTCGAACATATCAGGTTGTTGTTAGATCAATGCTCGAAAGCTGAGGTTAGTTATTGGTTTTTCAAACCTATAATATTTACATAATGATTTGAAATTTAAAATTCCTTACATAATATGTAACACCCCCAACTCGTATCCCTCGCCGGAATCGGGTTACAGAGCATTACCGGAGTTTACAGATCAAACAGACAGAAATTTCAAACATTTCATATCATCAAAATAAGTCATCAAAGCATCATTTTAATCCAAATTATAAACATACCAAATCCAAATCAATTTGCCTAGTTCATGAGCAGTTAAACATAGAATTAAATTCACATGCACCTTTCTAAATTTAGGGTCTGTTTGTTTGGCAGTAAAATGTTTTCCGGAAAATGATTTCTGGAAAATGATTTACTTTTCTGGAAAATGATTTACCGGAAAATATTTTCTGGTGTTTGGATGAATCTGTGTAAAATATTTTCTGTTGTTTGGCAGATTTCCTGAAAATATTTTCCGGAAAAGTTGATTTTACATATATATTAATAAATTTATTTACATATTAATAATTTTTATATTTTAAATTATTTTTACATATATTGCAATAATTTATTTATTATAAATAAATTAGATTAAATATATAATAATATTGAATTGTTAAGTTACATTATTAATCGTCATATTGAAAACAACCAAAGTCAAATAAATTATTTGTAATTGTGTTAAAAAAATAAAAAAAAAGATTGAATAATTATAAATTAGTTTCCAAATCACAATTAAAATACTAGAAATATTATCCAAATGCATAATTAGTAGTACACCATATAATAACAACATTGTCACATTGTCACATTGCCACATAAAATAAATTTAATTCTGGTTGGCAAACTTGATTCCCTTCTCTATAGATGCTTTAAGTTACGGTTTAAGGCTCTCCAAACACCTTTCTCATCATAGTCGGAGAGAGGACCCAACCCCATAACTTCCTCCACACCATTCTTTCCAAGCCTTACCCTGCATTTACGAAAAGAATTTACGGTAATGACCGATCGGATAGGAAAAGAAACCTTTCAATTCAAGTTAATAAATCGTAACCGGGCTGATCATATTAACAGGTGCATGAGCCATAAAACCAACATTAAATAGTTGGGAAAGAAAAGTCTTATAGAAGCTTACAACATAAAGAAATAATTCATTTGTGCTAAGCAATATCTTTCAATTATCAAAACTATCCATTACATTTTAAACAGCAAGGAAATGGGTATAAATCGTATATAAGAAATAATTCTATTTTAGCTTATCCAACCACTAGCACAAAGAATCCTCTTTGGTTCAAGTTTAATGATCATATAGAAGAAAGCAGAACCTAGCTAATTTAAGTTTTAGAAGAATGAAGGATCCAAATAAAATAGTTCTCCAAAGAAAATAAATTAAAGAAAAAAAATGGAATACAAACTCACATTACGGCAATACTTGGCAATAGCAGCACATAGACTCTTGACGATTCCAGCATTGATGTTGAAAAGATCGTCGCGAGTCATACCAGGCTTTCTTGGCACCCCAATAGGAATGATGACAACATCACATCCCTCCAAACAGATTGCATAAACAAGCAACAAAATCCAAATCTCAAATCCTTTAAAAACAAGAAGAGTAAAGTGATTAAGCCAAATGAAAAGACATATATAGAATCCTAAAATAAAATCAGATGCATTAATATAAACTTCCGCGAAGATGAAAACATAATAGCAAAGTCAAATTTGAATGGAATCAAGCAAAATCATTACAGAAATTCCATCAACAAAACATTAAATCAATTTTTAATTCCATCAACAAAACATTAAATCAACTCATACCTTCCGGTCGGGAACAGATTCAGTGGCATATCCTCGGCGGAGGAGGTTCTTTCTGTGAAAAACAACGCTTCTGCTTCAGCAAGGCTTTTGCCTTCTTTAACACTCACATCCCTGATAGTTTCCAAGTCACACTTATTGCCGACCAATATCCTTGCTACATTCGTATCGGAATGAGCTGCAAAACAGTTTTAAAATAAGCATGACCCTTGAACATCTCCCAACTTCAAAGCAAATATAAATAGATGTTGAGCATAAAAGCAGACCAGAAATCACAAATACAATAAAACATACGTATAAATAATATGCAAGAAGAGTGCGAAAGGCAATGGAAAGCATGAAACTGTCTCAATGCTTGGAGTTTTACTGGAACAACAAAAGAATAAAGTATGGTTTTGGAGATTGAGTATTGAAGTATTATTTCGGTGTTATCATACTCGTATAGTTGTTTTTTTAGTTCTTCTAAATACGAAATTTGAGTAGCGATTCCAAGAACCTACACTGGACATTGCCACTTGTGACATTTATCAACATTCTCTATTGAATGGTTTCAGGGATAAATCCTAATTTGACAACCTTGGCTCATTCTATAAGACATAAAGATTAAATATCACCGAAACAAAGGCAGACGAGAATGCACATTGCCAAAAGACGAGTTGAACAATCTAAATCTAACATCTTTATTTGTTCTAATGTATAATTACAACTGAGAAGGTGAAAGTACCTAGCAACATGCACACACAAGGTAAGAATTTGCAACATGAAAGTTATCAAATACCCTGTTTGAACAAATGAAATCAAGCCAAGGGGGAATGAAACTAGTTAAAAAGCATCAAGAAATCAGTCCATTGCGCTCTGTTTTCTATTTTCTACAAGAGTTTTCACCTTTCTTTCTATGTTACTTGATCTCTAAGTATGAATATCGGATATATGTTCAACAGGAGCATGGTCAATTTTGTTTAAGTTTTTTCATGTATTTGTAGGGCTCTCGGAGAATGATATCCCGTACTCATGTCTAAATATGTATATATATATAGATCACCCGAAACTACAATCATTACAAAGATCGGATCTATGCCTTCAACATAAGATAGAATCTGAAAAAAGACAAAAAGGAACAAAAACCACCAATCAAACTAAAAATTCAATTGGATCTTCTTATAAGACTCCTTTTAATGCCAAATCCACCAAAAGCGAATCTTGAACCGTTACGATAACAATTAACCATTAGATACAAAACACCAAACCCTCCCATTACAAAGCAAGATCACCGAACCTCGCTTAAAATCTATATAAATTCACTCCATCGAGAAAAGATAAAAAACCGGATCTGAAAAAACGAAAACCAAGAAAAAGGGCAAGTTAAAAACCAAAGAAACAAAGCGTTAATGAACTTACTCTTGAGTTCATCGAGCCACCGGCCGACAACATCAAAGGTGGTGCGCGGCTAATATCATAAACAATAAGAGCACCAAAGAAGTGCCTCTCGTAATAAGCGTATGTAATGACACACGGAACCTTTCTTGACCAAGAGAGTGTCCCAAATCGAGCTTTAACCTCTTTTCCATTGATTTCCATGGTTTGGGTCCGAACTCGACTCCAATGGTGGCTTTGGAATGTGGGTTGAATTCGTTTCGGCATAGCGAGAAAGGAGGTTGGATTTGCCAACTACCGAGTCCCCGATTATTACAATCTTGAAAAGGTAGTCTTCTCCAAAGCCTTTCATTAAATCGACATGGCTTTGCCTTCAGATTTAGGTGTTGAGACAGGACAGAAGAGAAGAGAGAAGACAGAGAGAGGTTGCATGAGAAAGAGAGAAAGAGAGAAAGAGAGGAAACGAAATACATGAGAAAAGAAGATATGGGTCTGATGAGTAGAAGATGAAGAAAGGAAATTGAACAGCAGCAAGAGAAGGGGCCTTACCTGGATGAAGAAGAAGCACGGGAAAATGTCTTACGGATGGAAAATGTTTTCCAAATGGAAAAAATTTTCAGGCTACCAAACACTGTAAAATGGGGAAAATGTTTTCCGGAAAACATTTTCCCCCTATCAAACAGACCCTTAGTTCAATTTACTATGCTATAATATGGCTTCAAAAACAAACACATATTTATATGTATAAAACCAACCAAAACTTCTTTTAGAATCAAACCACAAAATAACTATTATTTAGACACCCTAGGTACATGCCGACACAAAGGATAAACATCACCACATTTGAATTCGGGATCATTGTTGGATGTTGAATCGGCGATCAAAAGTTAAGTACCTAACCTGTGCACAGTAAACAAAACCTTACGCTGAGTAAATACTCAGTGGTATTTCTATAATCCGAATATTTAAAGATAAGAAATTTCAAATATGCTATTGAAATATAAACACATATTAATATTTAATTATTTCAACAACCATATCATATTTTATTTGTTTCACAAATATATCAATTCTCATACTTGCTATACGAATAGCTTTTCACAATTTATTTTACATTTCATTATACAATTGCATTATCCATTCTATATTCATTTAATGAGTGTATAACTCATATATTCCATATATTTGCAACATATTTCAGATTCTATTTTCAATTCACTACTTCACTTCCATTTCTCATACTATGCCATTTCAATATCAATTATAAAACTTTATTATTCATTTACCCCTATTAACATGACTCGGACTCGGACTCGGACGGGTACACGGATCCAACTAAAACACATCAGGTTGGCACCCAGTGTAATGACCTGAAATTTACAGTTATCGGAAAGTGTGTTTTCGGGTCTCTGTTTTCAAAAAACGAATTCGTAAATATTTATTAAAATATTTTCGATGTTAATTGTGTGGTTAATTAGGTTTTGGCTAGGTGAATTAGCTTAAGTTATGGATAATTAAGTATAAGGACTAGATTAAATATAGGGTAAAATTTGAATTATAGAATGGAGAAAATTCAAGGGACTTAATAAGCAATTAAACCTAAATTTTTACAAGCGTATGGTATAGGCAATGACATATGTGGTATTTATGTACATATACTTGTATAAATTATATACATTACTTATTATTTAAGAATTATTATCGTGTTAATATATTATTATATTATTATAATATAAATAATAAAATAAAACATAAAAGAAACAAAAGAATAAATAAAAAAAAGAAAAGAAAGAAAAAGAAACTAAAGAACAGGGAAGGAACGAAACAGGGGAGAAAGAAAGGGGAAAGAAAAAAAAAAAAGAAAAATTAGGGTTTTAAGGTTCCAAGCTTAAGTGGTAAGTTAATTTAGTCCATTTTCTTGTAATTTTTGAGTTTTTAGAATCCTAGAACAAAATACTATTTGATTTATGTTGAAATTATAGAAGTTAGTGAATTTTTAGAAGTTGTTCATGTTGAATAAATTTAAGTGTTAGGGGTTAAATTGATAGAATTTTAAGTTAGAAGTGAAAAAGGGATTGAATTGTAAAATAAATTATAAGTTTTGAGTAATAGGGACTAAATTGAGAGAATTTTAAAATTAGGGTTTATGGTGAAATTTGAAAGTTGAAATTAGTCTAAAGTGGGAATTTGAATGAAAATATGAAATTAGTTTTAAATAAAATAAAGTTAGTTTTGATTAGGGACTAAATTGAAATATGAGCAAAGGTTGAGTATTAATTGAAATATTCAATATGAAATTGTAGTGTATTGATAAATTTTAATTGTTTCGATTTCCGTAGCTAATGTTGAGCCGGATACCTCGGTTAGGAAAGGAAAAGACAAGATTAACAAGGAGTAACTTGGGAAATTATGGTTTGTATTTCTATAATCCGAATCTAGTAATATTAATTGTTGTATTTTGATTAATATGTGTAACACCCCTTACCCGTATTCAACATCAGAACCAGGTACGAGGCATTACTGAACTTAACTTGCTTGAACATACAACTTTGGGCTTTAAAATTTCATTTCCAACTTAAGCCTTCTCATTCTTATGCTTAACATCATTATTATGGGTCTACGATGCCTCAAACATGCATACGGAGGTTTCGGGATTGAACCAGAAACTTTTATGCACTTAAATTTTTTTTTGGCCTAAAACAGGGGCCACACGCCTGTGTGAAGTGGGACACGCCTATGTAAGCAGGCCGTGTGGTCACATACGCACATGTTCCTAGCCCGTGTGAAATTTATTTTCTAATTCGAACCTACAGGGGTTTTCACACGACCGAACACACGCCTGTGTCCCTTGCATGGCCTCGACATGCCCGTGTCTTACCCCGTGTGCCAAAACCATGACATTCTGTTTATGACGTCATCACTTCACTAGGGTCACAAGGCCAAGGAACACGCCCACGTCCTTAGGCCGTGTGTCGAATTAAATTCCAAATTTTAAGTGCAGACTTCACACGGCCTGGGCATACGCCCATGGGGCTGACCGTGTGTCTCACACGGCCTAGACACATGCCCGTGTGTCTACCCGTGTGGACATTAAAAGGGCTATATTCCAAGCCAAATGCCACCCTAAATAGCAACCATACTTATACCAACTCAATTCATCATAACTCATGGCCCGAAGGCACTTCTAAGAACTCAAATCAAAGCATCCACACAAGCATAAACTTCATAATTTCATCATCATTGAATATAAATAAACTTGTCAAGTATTGGCCCAAATCTAAAAACCACTTACAAAATGAATTTGATAGCATAAATAGCCAACACTTTGGCTAACAAATATGACATAACAAAATACCTAAGTCCTATACATGCCATACTCAAGATAAGTTTAACTTGTTATACCCAAGAGATGTCGATTGTGTGATTTCTGAACTCCGACGTCCCACGATCCTCGAGTTGTCTTGGCAATACTGCAAGGAAAATGAAAATGAGAGGGGTAAGCATAAAGCTTAGTAAGTTTGCATGAAAGTAAATAGCAACAATAAGCTCATAATGACGTCAACCCATGGCATTAGATAACCACACAAAGTCATAAGCACTTTGCCATAACTTACTCGTACTTGTTCTTATCTAGAACATACCATGCCACATATCGTAAACATTCCTCGTGAATTACTCACGGGTACATGTATTCACTCAATCACATGGCTTTAGTACTAAATCTCATTTCTATCTCCAAGCTTATCTATTTATCCCGCTAAATCTCTAGGGATATTCAAATATGCATATTCATCGTCATTACATACACATGAAGCCAATGCCAAATCCCAGATGTGGTCTTATATGGGGTCACTTCTAAGTGCCGATGCCATATCCCGGATATGGTCTTATACAATTCTCATATTCAATACTAAAGCCATATCCCAGATATGGTCTTATACTGGATCTTCATTCGGTGCTGAGGCCATGTCCCCGACATGGTCTTACATGGGACCTTATCATTATCTATCTCATGTCTCGGTGATAGTAATTTCACATTTATATAGTCCAACGGGGACTTCAACATCTCCACTTTTATCATTTTTCTCATTCAACACCATTACTCAATTTCATAGAATGTCAAATATCATTACAATATCAAACATTCTCAAACATACTAGCATAAATGTTGAATTTATCTCATACAAACTTACCTCGATTTCAAAATAAGCTAGATCGTCGATCTAATCCGATACTTTGTTCTTTCCCCGGTCGAGGTAAATTCTTGGTTCTTCTTGATCTATAATAGCAACTTAGTTCATTTAATTATCACATTAATAAATGCACTTCAATAAGAATGCTTTGGAAAAAATTACTATTTTGCCCTTAGACTTTTACAAAATGACCATTTTACCCCTAGGCTCAGAAATCAATTCTAATCAAATTTCTCTCTTTAACGATCCTAGGTAAACATTTAATTCTCTTATGACTACCATCAAAACTCAACATTTCACACATTTACTACTTATTTTACAATCTTTACAAAAAGGGGTCCTTTTAGGTGTTTTATTGGTAATACCTTTCACAAAAGTTGTTCATCTACAACTAAGACCCATTTTGTTCCATAAAAATGCAGCAAAAAACTTAAAAGCTTTCATGGAAAAACTCTAAACTCTTCACCATTTAACAAAATAGTCTCCTCTTTAGAAAGCTTAAGCTTTAGGGGTTCCAAAAATACAACTTTTATCAAGAAATGATCATTAGAACACTTACTTGTAAAGAGAAGAGTGTGCTGAATTTTTTTTTTGAGTTTTCCAACCCCTATTTGCTGCTAGTTTTTGGTGGAAGGAAAGGAGAAGAAAGATGATATCTTTTCTTCTTTATTTTATTTTATTTCCTAGACAAATTTTCACCTAATCCACCAAATTGACCAATTTTAACATATTTTGTCTCGTATGGCCGGTCAACCATCACTTAAGGGGACTAATTGCCCTTTAAAGAACTCAAATTAATATTCCATATCTATTTGGCACCCTTAGCTTGTAATTTTAAACTTTCGCACTTTATGCGATTTAGTCCTTTTTCGTGATTAAGCATGAAATCGCTAAAATTAAAGCACCAAAATTTTCATGTACTTATATAATCATGATCTAACTCAAAATATCATGAAAATAATTTTCTTTAACCTCGGATTAGTGGTTCCGAACGACTGTTCTGACTAGCTCCTAAATCGAGCTGTTACAATATGTATCGTAAGTGAAATAAGGTGAGTATTGATATTATGATATTGAATTGGATTGGATTGATTACGTGAGTATATGTGATTATTTGAATTGAAGTGTATGTTGTTTGAAATTAAAAAGTGAATGAAACCCTATTAACTGTATCAGGCTGAGTCGGATATAGTTGGCATGCTATAGGATTGGAAGTGTTTAGGGATACTTAGACCACGGGTCGATGAGACACTGGGTGTCAAACTATTACTTTGGATAAATTCGATGAGATACTAGGTACCAATTTACTTTGGCATAGCCAATGAGACACTGGGTGTCAACTATTTACTTCGAATTATCCGATGAGGCACTGGGTGCCAAACTGGTGTGTTTTGATTGGATTCGTGTATCCGTTAGAGTCCGAGTTATGTTTGTAACACCCCTTACCCGTATTCAACGCCGGAATAGGGTACGAGGCATTACCAGAATTACAAATTTATTTATCAGACATTTTATTTCATCTAGCATTTATATTTGAAATCAATCAAAATCAAACATATTGTCCCTTAAATATATTTATTTTTATCGACATGTCTTACTTGAATTTATTACTCGTTTGATCATACTTAATTACCTTGTATTATCATATTAAAGATAATCACATATTTACATGTCATGATAAATATCATTCACTTGCCGTTTCTTCGTAAACATAAAATAGTTAATTCATCATATCAATATTTCACGTACCATCAACTTATATTTCCTTATCACATAATTAAGTTACACGAACTTACCTGGTTAAATTTGCAGAAATATCAAAATTCAGGGGCACTTTGGAAATTTTCTATTTTTCATTGATTTTTCAGTCGATCTTAATCTTAATTAATAATTTCATTCAATTTTGCAATTTTAAATAATAAAATAATCCATTTCATGCAAATTGATCATTTCCACAATTTTACAAAATTAATCAGAAAGTTTTACTTTTATTCAATTTAGTCCCTGAGCCTAAAACATTTCAAATTAGCCATACTACCTAAATATTCATACATATTTTCCTCCTCCTCCTCTCCATTCCACATCCTTAATGTATATAACATGCTATAAGTAACATTATCAATAATTTCATTAATTACTCATAAGTATATTCAAAACTGTCCATTTGAGTTATAGTCACTAAATTATTTATTTCCAGAGCTACAGAACTCCAAATGAAGAACCGTTAATTTTTCCTGAAACTAGACTCACATATATTCTTGCCATAAAATTTTCAGAATTTTTGATTTAGCCAATTAGTACAGTTTATTCTTTAAAGTCACCCCTGTTCTGCTGTCTGGCAGTTCCGACCCTTCTTCACTAAAAATTAATTATCTTTTTATATAGAATTCATATGATGTTAGGGTTTATTTATTATAAAACTAGACTCATTAAGGAATCTAACCATATAAATTATGTTCCCAAATTATTTTTATACAATTTTGAGTGAATTTCTAAAGGAAGAACAGGGGATCACGAAGTTATTCTAAACCAGTCTTACAAAAATTTAAATATCTCAAAATGTAGACTTCCTTTGCTTTCTCTGTTTCTTTTATATGAAAATAGACTCAATAAGCTTTAATTCAATATCTCACTCAACTTCTAATTCGATTTATACAATTTTTGGTGATTTTTTAAAGTTAGACAACGGCTACTGTCCAAAACTGCTTTAGTGTAACATGTTGATTTCTATTTTGTCCCTAATTCCACAATTCATACAATTCAATCCTTGCTCAATTAACCCCTCAATTAAGCTAATTTTCTCATTTAATACTTTTCTCTATCATTTTAAACTACTTCATAACTCTTGAAAATCAGAATTTTAACACTAGGCCTTAATTTCAGCTATTTCACAATTAGGTCCTAAAACCAATTTCCATCAATTTCACTTGATAAAATCATCATATAACAAAATTAAAGCTTCAAATCAATATTTATTCATCATATTCTTTCAGAACTAATCCACATCAAATTTAAAAATTAACCATAGAATCATAAACTAATGAATTAATAAGTTGGACTCAAGTGTAGAAAGTCCAAAAACATAGAAATTTCAAGGAGAAAGCAAGTATTAAACTTACATGAAGCTTGAGTATGAAAACCAACTTGAACTCTCTTCCATGACTGTTTTTCAGCTGAAGAAAATGAAGAGAATTGAAGAGAATTCTCCAGATATTTTAATTTAATCCCCCTTTTTATTTAGCTAATTTTAGAAATTTTCCCCTTTTTCTTCTTTCTCTTCTCTTCTTCTTTCTTTCCTTCCCCTGCTCTCTGCTTCGTTTTGATTCTGTTTCTATTCCCTTTTTTTTTTTGAATTATTATATAATATAATAATATAATAATATAATAATATAATAATATAATATAAATATATAATATAATAATAAACTTTTAAAAAAGGGCAAAAATCCAGAAAATACCAAAAAAAAATAAAAATTACCGGAAAGGATAGGGTTGAAAAAAAATGACCGGAAAGGGCAATTTCCCCCAAAATCGCGTCCCCGTCAGCGCGTTTTTGGAAAGCGACTAAAGCGCGTCGGGGCGCTTTAGGCCACGTCAAATAAAAAGCGCCCGTGGGCGCGATTTGTTGACGTGGCCTAAAGCGCTCCCCCGACGCGCTTTTAGCCTTTTTTCCCGAAATAAAGTGGCGGCAAGTGGGAAGAAAATGGCACCAAAATTAGGCACCAAAAGTTGATGTGATGTGAAAATTGCTATGGGGTAATTGCAATATTGGTCCCTATTTGAATAGGTAATTTGTAAGATTGATCCCTAAACCTCAACTATAAATAGGCCTAACCATTTCTCATTTTCTTCATCCCACAATTTGCCATTCTCTACTTAAGGCATTGTTCTCTCTCCTATTTGTAAATTTTCACTTGTATTTTTGGAGTGAAATATATTTGTTAGTGCCCAAAGACGTAGGCAAAATTTGCCGAACCTCGTTAAAATTACGGTGTTCATTATTATTATTTTTTCATATCTTGTGAGTGTGATCGTAGTTATTTATTGTGCTATTAAATTACGATTGAGGATATTCTGCTAGGAAAGACGTGGTACTTAAGTGATCCTTGTGATCCACCTCTCTTTCCCGGGAATTGAACTTAGTGTGATTTTTAGTACAATAATTTTACTCTTTTACACCATCCACTTGCAATGAGTGAACGTATTAATCTTTGTTATTTACTACGATGGTGAAGTGCGTGACACCAAAAATGGTGTTGTTTTCTTATCGGAGAACACAAATACGATTGAGTTTTAACCTAACGTCGATTTGGTAGAACTTCGCAAAAAGAATTAGGCGTAAAATATTCGAACAACGCTAATGAAAGTTCAGTCTATTAAGTATAGATTTTGCGCTTCGGTTGATCCGGTGAGATATGACTCATTCGACATCAAAGGTCCTCGGAGCCTTGAGGCAATGGTGGAGACTCATCTTGCCAGTGGTTCACCCTATATCGAGGTATATGTAGAATTTTCATCTCCAAGTGATCTGGCTGCGACCTCAACATCTAGTATCGTTCGAGGGGAATACACGACCCCAAGTCGACACTCTGTAAGTGGGAGGCAAAACACGAAGTGCCGATATCGCGGTGGTAGTATGGAAAACATAACCCCCGCATCGACACTTTCGGTTGGTGGATGGGACATGCATATTCGTCATTCGGCGTCGGATGACGTAAATACGTATTGGGGGCGTCATCAACTTCTAGTGGATGGCAATCCACATACGATTGGGATCGTTACGAAAGATGTTTAAGGAGGATGATGTATTACCGACGACATCCACCATGAGGGCCCTCGTTATTACCGACGACATGCACCGGTGAGGGCCCTTCCGTTTGTTGCGATTATGGAGGATGGGGCGATGAATCCGATGTGGATCCACCTCGGGAGCCGAGGCACGATGGTGTGCGAAAGTTGGATTATTTTCGAACCGGAGCCCGCTCCAATTGTACTGAAAGGCGTTGAGGCGGTTCGGACGAAGAAGAAGAAGATCCGCTATTCGGGGTATACTCACCTCCAGCGCAGCATGCATAATGTCGATCTATCTCAAGATGATGCATTGGAGTTTCTGAACTACCACACCGGACGCGTGGCCGTACAAATTCTTTGTTGGATTCGGATCAATTAGAAGTTGGTAACCGCTTTTCCAACAAGAATACTTTTCTTCTTTGCATTGAAACAATACAAACATCGAGAATGCAGTTAACTACACTATGGTTAAATCAAAGCTCGATAGATGCGAGGCAAAGTGTGCGATGCAAAAAACGGCACATGTTCATGGAAAATCATGGCGTCGTTGAGGAAAGGACGAGTATGTGGGAGGTGAAAAAGTACAAAGGTCCGCATACATGTCTTACCGAAGATGCGATGCGATATGTGTTCAATGATTTGAATAACACTAATATTATGTAATGTTGCATTATTTAACGTACTTCATTGGCAGTGTGTATGAAGATCATCCGAGGATGGATTCGGACATGTTGGTGATTTAATAATCCCGACGGTGAAGGCCGATCCCGAACTACGATCTTGCGGCCTTAATTGGCAATATTCGTAGCCAAATGGGGTACACGCCTCTTCTGAAAGGCTTGGATAGCCAAGCGCATAGGCGTTGGAAAAATTGCACGGTCGGTGGGGCGTTTCATATAATGAAGTGTGGCGGTGGTGTCGGTCTTTGGAGAGGTATGTCCCGAAGACAACAGACCTTGAAATGGAACCGGCGTACTACAGCGGTTATGCCGCTCCGTGGATGCGCGATGTTCAAGCGTCTGTTACGGACATTTAAGCAATGCCGAGATGCTTTTACATATTGCAAGCCATTGGTACAAATTGACGGTACCTTCATGTATGGTAGATATACGCGCGGGCTATTGCTAGCGTGTGGCACAAGACGGTGTGGGAGAATCCTTCCGATTGCGTTATCAATAACACCGGGGAATCGGTGATGATTGGGACTTCTTCCTATCCGTGTTAAGGAGGCATGTTTGCCCCAACCCGACATATGCGTTATATCGAATCGGGGCCCGGAATACTTGCGGCAATAGAACGCCAGAAGCATGTGGCATCGCACACACCATCGATATTGCACGAGGCATGTCGCATCCAACTACTATGGGCAACATCGATCTAAAAGAGAAAGCGGCAAGTGATCGATATGGGTATGAAATATCTATTAATAAAATTTCTTTTGAAAAATTCAATTTATTCGCAATTGAAGAGTGGTATGTAATATTCGCTATCAACGTATATTAGCGAGTTATGAGATCAATAAAGGCGTTTTCACGAGATCTTTGGCGATTTGCGCTCGAATAACGCCCGAAAGCGCAAGCTACACTGTGCAATATTCATTTCAGCAGTGGACACAAGCATATGACGGCGGCTACGATATGGGCATATGACCACAAACCTTGCCGAATGCATAAATTACATTACGAAAGGAACCCGTCATCTGCCGATTACGGCGGTTGTGCGAGAGACATATTTTCGGTTAAGCGGCACTATTTCCGAAAGAGAGCGGCGAGTTATAGAGGGCAAATGGAAGGAGGCCATGTATGGAGCCGTAAGGTCTTGCAACAAATTAATCGTGGGAAGGCACGCGTGCGAACACCTTGCACACACGTATGTCATGATTGCGACGACCTATGGTTTCGTGTCACGGAGTTTGTGAGACCCAACCAAGGTATTGTTGGCGGGCATTATCGTGTACACTTGACAAATAGGACATGCGATCGTGGGATATTTGATGCACTTCGTTACCCATGTGCTCATGTACTTGCGGCTTGTCAGAATCTCCATATTGATCCCATGAGCTATGTCGACGAAGTGTACAAATTAGAAAACATGTACAACGTGTGGAGACACGTATTCCCACCAGATCCCGGATGAGCGTAAGTGGCCATCGGTATCGCGTGCACCGTATAAGCCGCTTGGGATAGAGAATTGAGGCGCAAACCAAAAGGTCGACCTTCCTCGACTAGAATACGCAACAATATGGATATCCGAGAACCGACCAACCAAAGTCGGCGATACGGATGGTGTAGGAACCCGGCCATACATCTCGCTCGTGTCCAAATCGGAATAGTTGACCGTGTTATTAGCTTGTTTGTCTCTTGCCGGGCTATGTAATTTCTGTTTTTTTTGGAGTACAACGGTTAACTTTTGTACAATAATTCAAATTTATTAACTAAATTATATTGCAAAAAAACTAAATTATCAAAGAACACTTCTTATTTTAGTGAAGAGGACTAAATTAAAAAATAGAAAATAGAAAATAATTTTTATTTTATTAAAAATTTAAATTATATTACATACAAAAAAAAATACACAACTTTTGATATTAAAATTAAATTACAAACACAAATAAAAAAACAACTTTTTTATTCAAAAATAAAAAATTAAATTACAATTTAAAAAATAAAAAGCCCATCCTAATCAATGTTGATGCTGGGTGGGAACCAGTACACTGATCGGGTGGTGGCGATTCTGTATTGGATTCCTCCTTCTTCTAGCTTCCGTGAGTCGTGGAACCTCAAAGTGGGAATCGGGTTCTCTCGGCGGTGGAGTGCAGTTCTAGGTGTTGCGATGATGACCCACCTTGATAAAATAATGACCCGAGGTGTTTGCATAAACCACGGCGGGGTGATCGCATCCGTCACGGTGAAGGAGCTTGGTAGAAACTCTCGCCTCCCAGACGGCACCTCATGTAATCCCACACCCGAAGTCGGCCTCACGATCGGTGTGCCAACGGAGTTGTCGAGAACAGACTCGAACTCGGCCATGCATTCCAACTGGGTGGGACAAGGAAAAGGAAACATATATGGGTTAGGAGGATACATATAAGGCGCGAGTGGCACGCACCGGCATAAACCGTGGATCTTTGTGGTGTCGGTGTTGTCGGTGAACGGATGGGCCCGGTGGATTGTGTAGGCGCCGTTGATGGGCCCGTGGATCGTGTAGGCGCTGTTGATGGGCCCGGTGGATTGTGTAGGCGCTGTTGATGTAAAGGGCCAAGACGTTCCTCGCTTTCGCGAATTAGCCGTCGCCTCTCTTCATCCGACAACAGATCACGACTTGCCATGGATTCTAAACCATGGCATGTACTCCGCACGCACGCTAACTCGGAACTATGATCGGTTCCGTTAGGTAAAAAGTCATCCCAGTTCTCCCACGTCTCGATATGTTCGACCAAAATCTTGGCCAATCCGTGTCTTCTTTGCCGCCAGTAAGTCCACTTTGTGCTCATCATCGAGCACCTCAGGAGGCACGGGAATCGGTTGCCGGCATCCAAATTGCCGCAGAACCCGATCTGACTGGTGCATCTCCACGGTTGAGTAGGTGATTAGCGGGACCTTAACGTGCCAACTGTTCGGGATTTTGGAGATACTCCTCCTAATTCTTGCTCGAATTTCGGGATCCTCGTACGGTGTCTATTGAAACTATATTAACATTACCAACTTATTAGTTATATACATAATATTAGACACTACCTACGAAATACTAAATTATAATAACAAAATTCGACACTTACTTGTGATTCCGACCTTTGGTCCAACAGGAGCCGTATATCCTCAAGCGAGTTAGGTATTCCAACATGACTGCTCCTCGGATGGTTCCACCTAATTAAATAAACTTTTAGCATACAATTATACTATAAATATACGACATAATTGTAAAATATAATATTAAATTTACCTCGTTATCAGTGGGAATGAATATGGCTGGTCGAGTCGAGGACGTAAAAATGGAAATCGAAACCATGCTCATGACTGCAGTAGTGATAGGCAACCTCCAATTTTTTGTTTACTCAAGCGCGTCGCCGCACATCTCTCCCGTATAACCTCGATAGCACGCGGACCCCAACTCAATTCACCGGCTGCTCAAGTCAACAAGTTTCGAGAGCCATCTCGGTGGGACGAGGTTTCTAGAGAGGTCCCAGGCATCGAGATAGCCTCCAATTATTTGAAGAATGTATGCTCGAGCATACCGTATTCTTTCTACTTCGGTCGAATCCTCGTTCGGCTCCGGGAATGTGTCTCGTAACCACGCCATATCGATCCGAGCTCCTCGAATTCTATCCGGAATGGCACCCAGAAGCTCGTAGCATACGGCCATCCAATCGAGAGATGTTACGGACCCGGTGACTACCGCCCCGTCCACCGGTAATCCCAACTGTAACTGCACATCTTCTAAGGTGATGGTACACTCTCCGCATGGCAAATGGAAAGTGTGCGTCTCCGGTCTCCACCTCTCTATCAACGCGCTGATCAAAGGCGGCTCCAACTTGAACCCCCGGCCTATCGTGGCCACGTGCCAAAAAAAACCCGCTTCCCGAGTAATTTCTCGATCAATGGCGATGGGGGACCAGGCATGTTGCGAATATAACATTCCAACACCCGATCTACAGACTGTTTAAAAAATTATAAAATTATAAAATTCTAAATTAATTAAAATTGCATAATTAAAAAATTTAATAATATTGAAAAATTAACATTCAAACTTACCATTTTCTTTTGCTGGACGGCAATGTGGTTCTCGTCTAGGCGACATAATTCCCGACCATTGTACTCGATAAAGAATTTTAAAATTTTCTAACAAAATAGATATATTAAAAAAATTATAAAGGGCTTTTTATAAATAGTAAATGACTATTTTGAAATTTGAGCGTAAATTTGAAGGACTTTGAGAGAAACTTGAGAGAAAATTGAGAGCAAATTGAGAGAAAATTGAGAGAAAAATGAGAAAGGATTGAATTGTGAAAAAAAGAAGGGTTGGGGGGTATTTATAGGTTTTTTTTTCTGACCGTTGGGCCCCCAACGGTCAAAAAAATTTTGACCGTTGCTTCTTGCCTAAAAGCGCGTCCCCGGGAGCGCTTTAGGCGTTCCCAAAAACGCGCACTGACGGGGCGCAATTTTGGGGAAATTGCCCTTTCCGGTCATTTTTTTTCAACCCTATCCTTTCCGGTAATTTTTATTTTTTTTTGGTATTTTCTGGATTTTTGCCCTTTAAAAAATCTCAGATTTTCTTACGTTACAGCGCCTCAACTATGCAAAATGGTATAATTACCATTTTGATCATTCATAATTTCTTTTAATCTATAATTTAACTTTTACTTTCATTTCAGTTTAGTCTTTTTCATTTAATTTCCTACCCAAACGTTAAAATTTTCTAACGAAAGTTTAATAATAGCTTAATGACACTCCATAAATATTTTTAGAAATATTTATGGCTCACTTTATGAATTCGAGGTCTCAATACCTCGTTTTTGGCCCAATTTTTCTCATTAATTCTTTCAGTTCACAAAATTCACTAATTTTAAAATATTTCTAAAATCACACTTAACTTATAATTATCGATTAACAATATTTTCTAACTTTTCGTCAGATTTAATGATCTCGAATCACTGTTCCGACACTATTTAAAATTGGGCTGTTACAATGTTAATAGAGGTTATTGAATAAGATAATTTTATGATTGATATTAAATAACGAATTGAAATGTGAATTGAGATTCTTGAATAGTGTTATACAGTGAAAGCTATTTGAGATAGCAAATTGATATGAATTGAATGAGTTATAAATTATTAATCTATGTTTTGATAATTGAATGATTATATTAGTTATAAGATTTAATGTGTAAAATTTATTATTTACTTTTAAGTATTTGGATTATAGAAATATCCCTGAGTGTATACTCAGCGTACCGTTTGTTTTCCGTGCGCAGGATAGGTTAAAGTCAGGTTGTTGAATCAGCACCCGAATCCTATCCTAAACTCAAAGTGGTGAAATAAATTTCTTTTTGGCAATAACATGTACCTAGGATGTTGAATTTGTCATTTTGGGGAAAAAAATATTGTAAATATGCTATAAAATGATATTAGTTACTTATAAACATGAATACATGTGTGTTATGTTGAAGTTATAAAATGGTATGTTTAAGTAAATGCATAAGTGAGTATGAAATAGGTAGTTTTGGAGTGAAATTGACATAAATCTAGAAATGGCTTGAATGATGATTTGTTGGATTGTTTTGACAATATGAGTAAGATATGTAACAACCCGATTTTGACCCTAATCGGAACGGTGGTTTCGGGACCACGAATCCGAGTCAAAAAAATATTTTAATATTATTTTCTATGCTTATTATGTTTGAATTGGAGTGTGTGAAAAGTTCGTATTAAAATTTGATCGTTTTAGTGCTCAACTGTGAAAAAGGGCTTAATCGCATAAAAAGAAAAATTTGGTGGTTAAATGTGTAAGTACTGAATTGATGATGTCTTTATAAATTGAAGGTTTAAAATAGCAAATTGACCATAAAATGGATATAGTGGCTGGTCATGATTTGCATGTAATAGTGATTTAATATAAGTGATAATAATATAATAGATAAAAGATGAAAAAGTGTTCATCTTCTTCTTGTTTTGACCAAAAATAAAAGAAAAGAGAAAGAAAAAAGTTTAGCTCCATTCGGCCATGCTTGAGTTTGATTAAGGTGAGTGTTTAGCTCGGTTTTTATTAATTTTTACATTTTTGAGATCGTTGTTATGTGATTAGCTAGCCCATGCTTGAAATTTTGAAATCGTTGTGTATTTTGTGAATTTCCATTGAAGAAAGTTTGTTGTTTTTGTGGTTTGATGATGGAATATTGATTTTGTGAGATAGATTAACAAGTTTTGTTCTTGAATTTTTGATGAAATTGAATGATTTGGATTAAAGTGCAAAAATAAAATTTTGAGGGACTAAAATTCAAAATAAATGGAATGTATGAGCTAATGAGTCAATAAATATTCGGCCCTAAAGAAGTATGTGCAAATTTTGAGTATTTTGTGTTTTATGCTATAGGGACTAAATTGCAAAAAAGTGTAAAATGTTAGGGGTAAAATTGTAAATTGCCCAATTATGTATTTTTGGATTGAATTGAATGAAAATATGTTAAATGAGCTTAATTTGAAATTTATATAGACAAAGAACAAAAAGGATTGGGAGTGGATCGGGGAAAGGAGAAGATAATCGAATAGTCGGGAAACAAAGTCCGTCGATACTCGAGGTAAGTTTTTAAGCAATTGAGTTGAATTGAAGTTTCATTTATAATAATGTAAGTAATTTAAATGGAAGTATATATATATATAGATAATGAATATTGCCGAATGTGTTTTGAAATTATGAGTTGAATTGAAATATATATATATATCTATGGGTTGATTATAAGTTTATGTGTACATGTATGAAATCGGTCATTTGGCACTAAGTGTGCGAATTTTAAAATACCGAGCACTAAGTGTGCGATATCGGTCAGTTGGCACTAAGTGTGTGAATTTTAAAATACCGAACACTAAGTGTGCGATGTCGGTCATTTGGCACTAAGTGTGCGAATTTTAAAATACCGAGCACTAAGTATGCGAAATCGGTTGTAATGCACTAAGTGTGCGAATCGAATTTTCGAGCACTAAGTGTACGAAATCGGAAAGAAGAGCTTAAGTGTGCGATGAATTTTTATATTTTGAAATGAATTTGGTAAGTTGATATTGGGAGATGTTATTGTTTGAAATCAAGTATGAGTGATAATTTGGTTTGGATGGAATGTATTTATTCAATATATAGTTTGATTGATATAAGTTGATATGGAGAAATGCTTGTAAAATCTCATTGATTGCTAATATGATTATACAATGTGGTTCGGCCAAATGGAATTTGTATAAGGAGTTCATGTTATTATTTTTTATCTTGAACATGGGATTTATATGAGTTTGAAATGCAAATATAAGTTCGGTAAGTAAAATGAATGTGCAATCTATTATCGAAAGTTTGGATGTTCGATCTTTGGTCTATTAAGAAGCGAAAACTTTGAAATATGTTGTGAATTTATAGTATTGGTTAGAAACCTTGGTAGTGCTTATATTAATTTGATTTTTTTTTAATACAAAGATATAATACATTGTTGTTGTGAAATTGCTTATAACTTACTAAGCTATAATAGCTTACTTTGTGTGTTTAATTATGTTATTTTATAGATTTTGAAGTCTAGCTACGAGCTCGGGGATCATTTTGGAACATCGTCACACTATCGATCGCTATTTTGGTATTTCAAAAGTTTGAAACTATGAAGATATATGGCATGTGTAGGCTAGAAATATTATGTTTGGTTTTGAAGTTGTATATATTTGTATAAGCCATGCGAAAATGGCTTGTCTATCTTGTTAATCTTGGAATTTATATTTTGGTTTGATGATTATGTTTGGTTGTGGTTTTGGTTGATTTGGTTTTAGTATATATAAGTGGTTAATGGTTGATTTGTTTTTAGTATATATAAGTGGTTAATGTATAGAGTTTAAATGAAATGGAGTAAAGATGTTATAAACTAGTTAACCATATTTTGCAATGAAACAGTTTTTGGTTAACAGCAGTGACGTGATTTTGAAAAATCACCAAAAATAGGAGAAATAGAATTAGAAAGTGAATAAGATATAGAATTAAATCTTATTGTATCTATTTTTATATGAAAGAAACATATAGGCAAATGAATTTTATATTATGAGATATTTAAATTTTAGTGAGACTGGTTCTGAATGACTTGTTGATTCCCTGTTCTTTCTTGGAAAAATCATTTAAAATTGTACAAAAATAATCATGGAGCATAGTTTATATGCTTAGAATAAACAAGAACATTATTTGTATTCTGTACAATGAGATAACGGAGTTTTTGTAAAGATAGGTCAGAACCATCAAACAGTGAAACAGGGAAAACTTTAATGAATAATCTGTACTAATTGGACATATGAAAAATTCTGGAAATATTATAGTAAGAATATATATGAGTCTAATTTCAAGGAAAATTTACGGATCTAAATTTCAAATTTTATAACTCGAGTTATAGTCAATTTAGTAAACATGATGCAGATGGACAGTTTCAATTTTTATGCCCCGAATTAGTAGTTAAGTCTAGTAATGCCTCATGCTCAACTCCGGCAACGGTCTCGGGTGAGAGGTGTCACAAGATATTTTAGAGAATTCATTGATTAGGCACTTAGGATATCTATTTTGACAAGTTTTAAAGGTGTTTAAATGTGTTTTGGATTGGTTGAACAATTGGATTTTGAGTTGCTTGTTGTTCAAGATTTGCAGGGTTGGTAAACTTGATGTATAAGGCTCATTTTGAGTCCACACGGCCTGGCACACAGGCACGTGACCAGACCGTGTGAGACACACAGCTAACATATGGGCGTGTGATTTGGCCGTGTGTCCCCTGCAATTTAAAATTTTCAAAACAGAATGCTTAGGTATTACCACACGGGTAGAGACACATGTGTGTGTCTCAGCTGTGTGAAGAACACGGCCTAGTACACGGGCATGTGCCTTGGCCGTGTGAAAACTGCACTTAATTTTTGAAAAATCAAGTTGACCACATGGCCTAGCACATGGGCGTGTGACTTGACCGTGTGAGTAAGTCAGAGAGTTACACGGTGTAGGACACGGCCTGAAGCACGAGCATGTCATAGGGTCACACGGGTGTGTGAGCCCTGTACTTAGGAAAAATTTTAAAATTTCATGAAAAATTTTCTAGACTTACGATTAAGTCCCAATTTGTTTCTAACTCGTGATTTGGGCCTCAAGAGCTCAATAAAGGGACATTATGATTAAATTACGATATATGTTAAATTATTATGTGATTGTTCGTACTTAATCTGAAATGTCCAGTAATGCTCCGTAACCCTGTTTCGGCGATGGATAAAGGTTAAGGGGTGTTACACCCAATGCCTTATCGGATAATTCGAAGTAATAATTTGACACCCAGTGTCTCATCAGCTAAACTGAAGTAAATTGGCACCCAGTGTCTCATCGAATTAATCCAAAGTAGTAAGTTGACACCCAATGTCTCATCGACTCGAAGTCGAAGAAATCCCTAAACTCTTCCAATCCTATGGCATACCATCTATATCCGACTCAACCCGATATAGTTAACAGGATTTAATTTCACTTTTCAAATACAACCAATATTCATTTCAATTCAAATAATCAATATATTCAATATATATACCAATTCAATCAATATAAATTCAATAAATTCATCACATAATAAATCAATTCATTTCAATTGCAAAACACAATAATTCTCACCTCAACACTTACCATATACATTAAATTGAATTATAGCAATTAACAACTAAATTGGATTATAGAAATACAAACCAGAAATTCTGAGCTATTCCTCGTCGACTTTATCTTTCCCCTTTTTAGTCGAGGATTCCCGGTACGACGTTAGCTACGGAATTAAAACAATTAAAAATTCATCAATGCAATACAATTCAATTTCATATTGCATATTTCAATTTTTGCTCAATTTTTTCCTAATTTTCAATTTAGTCCCTAAACCGAGACTAACTTTATTTCTTTACAATTAATCCTATATTTTCACACAAATTTCACTTTAAACTAAATTTAACTCCCTATTTTCACTTAAATCCCTAAATTTCAAATTTATCACAATTTAGTCTTTATTACTCAAAATTTACCATTTATTCTACAATTCAATCCTTTTTCATTTCTAACTTGAAAATCTATCAATTTAGTCCTCAATACTCAAATTATTCAACATAGACAACATTTAAAAACTCAATAATTTCTAAAATTTTGACATGGGTCGGGTAGTATTTAATACCGGAATTCTAAAAATATAAAAATTACAAGAAAAAGGGATTAAATTGACTAACCAATTGAATTTGAAACTTTTGAAACCCTAAGGCCCTTCGTCTGTTTCTTTCTCCTTTTTCGTTTTGCTTCTCTGTTTTGTTTCTACCTTTCTATTTCTATTTCTTTTTTTATTTTGTTTGTTTTATTATTATTATAATATATAATATATATACTTATCTATTAAGTAAACTTATTTTAATATAATATATATTAAATTCACATACATTTAACTTATGCCGCCTCACCTAAAAAACAATGGCATAATTGCTTATTTAGTCCCTTTTAATTTTTCTTTACTCTATTGTAATACCCAATTTCTGCCCGGGCCCATTTAGTCAAAATAAAACCAAATTAAAAACCCAAAACATTATTAGAGTGTCCAAACGTCCAGTTACAAGCCCCAAATTAAGGCCCAATTACAAAAGCCAACTTAACCTAACCCATTAGTCCAAATTTACAGAGGCCCAATGTGGCCCAACCAGACTAAATTAACAGAAGCTCTAGGGTTTCTGGTTCCCAGCGCCGCCGACCCTTCGTCTGGCCCACACGCGCGCGCGCGCTCTCCGGCTTCCCGGTAGCGTCGCCTCGGCTCGCATGCGCCATGCGGCCGCGTGAGCACCACGCTCACCACTACCGGCCATCACCAGCATTCTCACCTCGGCCAACACGCATCTCTGACCTCTCCACTACGCACGCCTCGCCCATACCCTGCAAGAAAAAAGCCAACAAGCAGAGAAACGGAGGCAGCAGAACAGAGAAATATGGGGTAAAATAGTATGTTAAGAAACTGTTGTACTCTTCGGCTATAAAGCCATTGAAAAGACAATGTAAAAAGGGTTGGCTTTTCTGAAAAAGACCCAGATATTATCAGATAAATAAAAAAAATGTCAGAAATCAAGAAAAACTCCAAAGGTTGATTTCATTTTCGCTCTTGTTATTGACTGATACTCCTGTTCGTTTTCTTTTAGTCTTTTTGGTTTAATCATTTTTAACAAAAAAGCAAACTTTTTACTAATAATAACGAAAACGAGAAAGGGGAACTTACCGGAATCGAAGAGACCGTCAGGGTACCTCGTCGGTCGTCAGATTTAATGCCGATGAGGCGTCGAGGCAGGGATCTTCGGAAACGGGCTTCGAACAAGTCATAAGGCCCATCCCCGCGCATTGTCGGCCATCGATTTCGATGGTGGTATGACGATCTGTCAGGAAGTCCTATCGCCAGATAAAATGGGGGAAGAGAGGGCTTTTGAGTTTCTTTGTTTGAGAGAAATGAAGGTCGGGGATGAAGTGCGACTCTTGAGAGAATGAAGTGAAGGTTAAGGTGTTTCCGGAGCAAACTTAGGGTTTCTTAAAGGTTAAACAAAACATCGCCGTTTCGAGTGGTAGGGTCCGCGTGTTGACCCGAATCCGCCCCCTAGATCCGTGCACCTTTCCCCTAATGGTTTATTTTCCTAATAGGCCCTTCTGTATTTCCCACTCTTTTAATTTAGTCATTTAATCAATTTTCAATTTGCCCTAATACATTCGCGTCCGTCCAACTTAGTCCTGTACAAAACACAGTGCATGGGAGCTAGGGATATTTTCCCAGATGGTCCCTCTTCTTTTCGAGCGCTTCATTTTGGACCCCTAATCTGTTTCTTTGTTTTCCTTTTCATTTAGATCTGTAGTTTTATTTCTTTCTCAATTTAGTCCCCTTTTATTATTTTCATCCTTTTACTAATTTCACTAAATTTATTATTATGGACATTATCATTATTATTATTATTATCATCACTAGTATTATTGTTGCTGTTATTAATATTATTGTTACCGTTATTATATTATTCCTTTTATATATATATATATGATATTTACACTAAACTATTTTATGTATATATTCTGTAGTATTTTATCTGCATATATCTATTGTGTGTATAAATCATTTTTTTATTGTACCAACTTATTCTATTCATACTCATATATTATTATTTTTATATGTACATTATTTTTATACTAAGTTTCTTGTGTTTATTTATGTATACACATGTGATTCATATTAAAATCATCTCATTTCGTAATATCTATTATCAATTGCATATAATTTCGTGTGTATATTTTTCGCATAACCCTAACTTGCTTATTTGTGTTTTTATCATCGTTGTATATTGTTATTTTATTTCTGCAATTATACTTTTGTTTTGTTATTATATTGTGGATAAAATCTCCAATTTATTTATGAAGGATTATTCGTCTAAACAGACCTATATCCTTTTAAAATTTTTTTTTTGAAATTGAAGGTTTCCAAATAAGGCAATATTCTATGTTTGGAAATTCGAGAGATCGTACCCTGTGTTGGGTTTTGGTTCTCTCGCTTGGCCAAGCAATCGAATATCCTTTTGATATTTTTTACGCGTGAGTCTCGGGGGCTAAGAGATGATCCTGGATTCGAATATTAAAATCATCGTGTCCTATGTACTGGATGTGATATTTTATTCATTCGGAACAAGAAAATCTTGATGTTCGATTTGAGAAAGTTCAAACCTTTCTAAAAGAGATCAAGTGTTTAAAATCTTTTAAAATTTTTAAACTTTCGACATTGGGACATTAGTTAATCAACTTGGTACCAATTTTGGGCGTGCCGAGGGTGCTAACCCTTCCTCGCACGTAACCGACTCCCGAACCCATTTTCTCAAGTTTCGTAGGCCAGAAATATTGTTTTAGTAAATTAAAATGTTTTATTAAAACAAAGGTGACCTGATCACACCTAATAAAAGATCGGTGGCGACTCCCTATTTTAAGAGTCGATTCCTGTTTTGCCCAAAAAAATGGTTACGACAGCTTGGCGACTCCACTGGGGATTTTTGAGAGTCAGGCCATAAATTGATTGGTTTTTGTCCTTTTGTCGAAAGTTTGGAAAATTGTTTTGAAAAATCGTGTTTCTCTTTGATGCATTTGCTTGTGCTACATTGTCGAGTCTCGTGAAATACTTTGGCATTGCATTGCATGACCATTGCGGTCACACCCTTAAGTGGGAGTGAGAAGCTACTCTTTCGTGAGGTTTTTACCTCCGTGCAAGATAGTGGATCACTTTCGGAATACATCCGTACCTATGTCTTCGTGAGATTTTTATCTCCGTGCAGCCATAGGGAAATGTTCCCCTGAACTGAACTCGGTCGTATGAGCCTATAATGGGTGAGGATCGAGGAATCTGCTGGTTCAGGTACCCTTGCTTTAGAATCGAACCACATATTGAGAGACCTAAGAGCCCGTTGTAGGTAGAGCCGTGTAAACCCTAGTCGTTACCTTAAATAGGGGTTTGATCATTTCCTGTTTGCTTTAAGTTCTTTTTGTACCTGATACTAACTTGTTGTGTTTTGCTTTTATTGCATGGCATTTCATCATAAAAAGGTGTTGATTTACATTCGGTTACTAGATAGAAAAGCTTGACATGGAAAAGGAGTTTTTCGATAGAGTGGAGGATAATGCGACCGTCCAAGTGTTGTCCGAAAGAGTACAGTAAAAAAAAAGAGATAGCCTGACAGTGGGGCATGAATCAGAGTTATGGGATTTCACCCGCATCAGCGTGGCTCAAAATGACTTGCGAGAATTGAGGAAATATGGGATTCCTAGGGCGACGAGGTCAAACAGCTGTTCTACTATAATTACGGTGATTTACACTATCTGCTTGATATCAAGGTAGACGAGTACCTACTCCGAGCCATTACCCAGTTTTGGAACCCCGCTTACAGTTGCTTCACTTTTGGAAAGGTGGATTTGGTGCCTACCATAGAGGAGTACACAGCTTTGTTTCGATGCCCGAGAATTCAAACTGATAAAGCGTATTCGAGGTTTGCTAATGTGCCGGCATTCTCAAAAAGGCTAATGAATATTACATGAATGAGCGAGCAATGGATTACGGCCCGGATCAAGCAAAAGGGAGATTGTAAGTGTATTCCTTGGAAACACTTGAGGGACTTGATCTTGGCGCATCCTGACAAGAAAAAGAGGGTCGACGTCTTCGCTCTAAGCATCTATGGTTTGGTCATCTTCCCCAAGGCGTTAGGGCATATAGAGGATGCGGTCTCGGATCTGTTTGATAAACTTGATAAAGGAATCACACCCATCCCCGCAATCTTAGTTGAAACCTTCAGATCCTTGAATGGTTGCCGAAGAGCGGGCGAAGGGAGGTTCGTAGGATGTGCACAGCTATTGTTATCTTGGTTTCGTTGCCATTTTTGGAAGATAGAAAAGGTCTCATACAAAGTCTTTTTCGAGAACTATTCTCCTCTAGAAGAATTAGCAAGTACACCAAGGCGGGACGACCTATCCGGAGAGAAATGGATAGCAATTCTCCAAAATCTGCAAGTTAAAGATGTAGAATGGAAGGCTCCATGGATGATCAATGACGAGATCTTGTATCGATGTGGAGGGTTCGACTGGGTTCCTTTACCCGGAAATTGGAAAGCTATCGGATATGTCCCGTTACTAGTGATGAGGCAGTATCAATCGAGGCAGTTTATACCTGCGACACATGGATTAGCCCAATGTGAATTTTCGTACAAGGATGACAACTATAAGAAAAGAGTTCGCGAAATATCGGATGCATGGACCCAAACCCGAAAAATGAAGAGACTCGCCACAGGGCCAATGGCGACCCCCAAGTACGATCGATGGTGGGGTAAAAGAATCAACGACAATGTCTCAGGGCCAATCCAAGGAAATGCTCGACCAATAGAAGAGCAGCTGCAAGTAATCCCGTCTGAATTAGAGATTATTAAGCAAGATTTCGAGAGAAAGAGCAGGGAATTGGGTAAGAGGATAGAGCAGCTAGAAGAAAAAAAGATACAGCTGGGGTTAGATGTTGACATCCCCAAGTTCGAGGCTGAGAAACTAAAGAAAGGAAAAAATAAGGCCGAAGAGGATTTGGATAGTTTAAAGACGGACTATAAGAAGCTACGCATGTCCATCAGAACTGCTGGTTTGGGCAAAACGTCAGAGCAATGGCGACAGTAAAATTAAAGAAGAAAAGTCCAGAGCCAATCAGTGGGAGAGAAAATTTCAAGATGCTCGAGTACGAGAGGACGCTTTGAAAAAGAGCCTGTTAGAAAGCCAAAGCCAAAAAGAGAAGTTACGCGCCCAAGTAGCAGAATTAGAGAGGTCACTACATCTGTACCGTAGTCGCAACTCAGTAGTTGAATTAAAAGCCAATCAGAACAAAGTCGAGGAGATGAAAGGAAGGATAGGGAAGCTCGAGACTGTATTACAAGATAGCAAAATTCGGGTTGAGATCCTTGAAGCGAACAATGAACATTGGAAGGAGCAGCTCCACCATTCCCAAGAACAGATCAGAAACAGAGACTATGTGATGGGCGAAGCCGTGGCTCAAATCCGAGAGGTGGCCAATCATTTGCAAACCTTAGCGGTTCGGGCTGATGCGTTGAGTCTGATGTACGAGTCAAGATCAGAGCGAGGCCAAGGTTTAGCTTGGCTTCTTAGGAAAGTTAAGTATTTAGGCATTAGGGCAAAGTCGTATATGTAATCGTCCGTTCTATGAAAAGAAATTTGTTTTCTAGTAAAGTTTATCTTGGAATTGAATCAAATCAACACCTTTTGCGTTCATACCACGCATTTGCATTACATTGCATTAAACACATCGAATCTCACAAAAGAACCCTAAAATTATGGCAGTTACCCTGGAACATCATTACGGTACAAGAGGCAAAACAAGAATAATGGATCAAAGAATGGAAAGACTAGAACAGATGCAAAAAGAAATCCGGGATCAAATGAAAGGACAAGCACAATTACAATAGCAGTTGGCTAAAACCCAGCAGGACATGATGGAGCGGATGCAAGAATCCCAGAACAATATGATGAACCAGCTAATGCGATTGATGTCTAAGGAACGTGAGAAAGAGAGAGGCATTGCCACTAGCTTAGGGAACGACAGTGATAATCCCTCTCCTACCCCGCCAAATGCCCACACGCCATCAGATACGTATCCCCAAAGGGTATCTGTCACTATCAGGCCACAATATCAGGCTGATACCATAATACCGACACACCTCCCGACGAGTTCGAGTACCAATCCAGGAGAAAGTCTGGTCAATCCCAGCATCCCAGATTTGGATGAGATGGCTGAAAAGGCAAAACAAGAATTACCAAAACAGCTAGAGGATAAATATAAGTGGTTGGAGGAGAGATTCAAAGCTCTGGAAAATGCCGGTAAATGTCGGGGAATAAAAGCCAATGACTTAAGCTTAGTCCCCCACTTGGTGCTCCCGTACAATTTTAAGACGCCTGAGTTCGAAAGGTACAATGGAAAAAGTTGCCCAGAGGCCCATATCACTATGTTTTGTAGAAGAATGACGGGCTACACTAATAATGACCCACTGCTGATCCATTGTTTCCAAGACAGCCTGGTGGGAGCTGCAGCCAGATAGTACAATCAGTTGAGTCGTGCCAAAATTGGTTCATGGGATGATTTGGCTCACGCATTCTTAGAGCAATACAGTCACGTAACGAACATGAACCCCGATAGGATCACTCTTCAAAACATGGAAAAGAAAGGGAACGAAAACTTTAAGCAATATGCACAGAGGTGGAGGGAGGTTGCCATCTAAGTCCAGCCACCACTTCTGGAGAAAGAAACCACAATGCTCTTCATCCGCACACTGAAGGCCCCATTCCTCATGCATATGATAGGAAGCGCAACCCGAAGCTTTTCAGACATCGTAACGACCGGAGAAATGATCGAGAACATTATAAAAATCGGAGGGATCGAGACGGGGGAAAGTACCAAAAGAATGCCCCCGAGGAAGAAAGAAAGTGAGGTGAATAACGCAAGCGTAGGACACCCGAAGACAATCACCATTAATTAGCCAAAAGCAACAACCACGGGGCAGCAAGGGTTACCCAAGAAAGAACCTAGTACCTCAAGACAAGACAATGAGAAGCCCCAATTCACACCGATTCCGATGACGTACAAGGAGATGTATCAAACCCTGTTCGATGCGCATATTGTGTCCCCTCACTACCTAAAACCAATGCAACCCCCGTATCCCAAGTGGTATGACTCAAACGCACAGTGTGAATACCACGCAGGAATCACGGGACACTTAATAGAGAATTGCCTGGCTTTCAAGAAATTTGTGGAAAAATTCATCAGTATGGGTGTGGTTGAGTTGGATGACATGCCAAATGTAACAAATCCTTTACCCAATCACGCTAAAGGCGGAGTCAATACAATTAGTGAAAGTTCAGAAAAAAGGATCAAAACAAATATTGCGGAGGTCAAAACTCCCTTGAGACGGGTCTGGAAAGAAATGGTCAAGCATGGACTAATTACTGCGAAAGAAAGTCAAGGAGAACTGACAAATTATTGTGAGCACCATCAGGAGTTAGGACATGAGATTTAGACTTGTGGAGAATTCAGAGCCCTGGTGCAAAGCTTAATGAGCAATAAAGAAGTCGAATTTTATGATGAAGGTACAGAAGATAGGGGCATATGCGCGTCAAAGTCAGCAGTAAAAAGTTCGAAAGTTAACCTTCCGATGATCGTTATTTCACGTCCCAAAAGTGATAAAGCAGGGACGCAGGTAGCACCAAGAGTGGTCATACGGAGACCTGCTATAGTTGAAAATAATAGGGAGGCTCCTCGGAATCATGGATGTGATGTAGCAGTCCCCGAAAGGGAGAATTCAGCTAGCAATGAGGCGAGAACACAAGTAACACCGAAAGTGATAATACGGAGGCCCGCTGTCTTTGCTTACAAAGATAGTAAAGAAGTTCCCTGGAACTATGAGTGTAATATAGCAGTCACAAAGAGCTCGACTAATGTGACGAAGGAGGATTCAGATGAAGGCTTCCATACTCGAAGCGGGAGACGCTACGACTTAATAAAAGGAAAGGATCCAATGGTGGAACAGGAGAAAGGAAAGCCAGCCGAGCCCGAGCCGAGGACCAAGGCGCCAGTGACTGAGAAAGAGGCTAAAGAGTTCTTGAAATTCCTAAAACACGGTGAATATTGTGTAGTAGAACAGCCACACAAACAACCAGCGCGCATATCTATGTTGGCTTTGCTTCAATACTCAGAAGTGCACAGGAACGCACTGATGAAAGCTTTAAACAAAATCTACGTCGCTAGCGACATCTCGATTAACAAGTTGGATCGATTGATCGGCCATATAAGTGCAGACAACTTCATTTATTTTAATGATGATGAAATACCACCAGGTGGTAGAGGATCCACCAAGGCTTTGCACATTACCGCTAGATGCAAAGGGCACATACTACCAGGGGTCTTGATAGATAATGGGTCTGTATTAAATGTGTTGCCCTTGTCCACCCTCAACAGATTACCGGTGGACAGTTCGCACATGACGGAATGCCAGAGTGTGGTAAAGGCCTTTGACGGCATCCAAAGAAGAGTTATGGGGAGGATTGAGGTACCCTTACTAGTTGGCCCAACCACCTACGAAATAGATTTTCTGGTTATGGATATCGAACCTTCCTACAACTGTCTATTGGGGAGACCATGGATACATTCGTCCGGAGCAGTACCTTCATCATTACATAGAAGGTGAAGTTAATAGCAGATGGCCGACTGGTAACAATAAAAGCTGAGGAGGACATTATTGCCACCGTGACCAGTGACATGCCCTACGTGGAGACAAGCGACGAGGCAATTGAATGTTCTTTCCAATCTCTCGAGTTCGTAAATGCAACTTTTGTTATGGAAGGAAACAAAATCTTGAAGCCAAGAATCTCTGAGACTACAAGGATAGAACTGAAAATGACCGTGGGAAAAGACACTTTACCGAGAAGAGGGCTTGGAAAGTACCTCCAAGGGAGAATGGCGGCCCCGATGCTGAGAGAAAAACAAGACCGCTTTGGCCTGGGATTTAGACCAGATGCAAGACAAAAGAAGAAGGAGCTAGAAAGAAGACAGGAAAGAAGACACGCTCGTTTGAGTGGGAAGGAAACCAAGTGGGAACCCATGATAATCCCGCACATATCCAAGACCTTTGTGTCGGGAGGGGTAATCCACTCTGAGCTGAAGACACCGAAGGGAGAGGACATCGCAGCAATGTTAGGCAATGTCTACATTAGTGCCATATCTGAGGAGGCGATTGATGGAGGAATCTTGCCAAGTATTCAGCCTTATGAATCGGGAAGCCTCTTGAACAATTGAACTGCGGAGGAAATCCCTGTAGTATTTAGGGCTCATTCAGAGTAATGTTCAGGACACACTTGTTACTCTAAGCCTAAGAGCAGTAAGATTTCTTTTGTGAAATAGGCGCATGTTCAAGTATCGTTATATCAATAAAATGCATTTTCATCATCGTTTGAAGCAAACATCTCCTTTCTTTGTTTTCCGATCATTCTTTCAGCATTATCATACATACAATTGTTCATTTACAAATTCATTCATTCTGCCCATATTTTTTTAAACTGCAACAGGTCCCTAGATATCAATGACTTGAGTAACGCTGCCTTGGATTCGAAATACCCTTTTGAACAAGACATATGCTTAGAAAAATTACAGAATTTTGAAGATGACCTGAGACGATGACTCATCCCCCGATGCATTAAGAATGGTAGAGCAGGAGGAGAGACAAATTCGGCCTCATAAGGAAGCAGTAGAGATTGTGACGTTGGAAGAAGGGAAAGTGGTAAATATTGGAACAGGGATAGCCGATGAAACAAGGCAGAATCTTATCAAACTGTTGAAGAAATTCAAGGATATCTTCGCATGGTCTTATGAAGACATGCCCGGCTTAAGCCCCGATATAGCAGTACACCGCTCACCCATAAGAAGGGATTACAAGCCAGTTTAGCAGAAACTTCGAAGGATGAGACCGGGTATCGTGCTGAAAATAAAGGAGGAAGTCCAAAAGCAGTTCGACGTGGGATTCTTGCAGGAGATCAAATACTCGGAATAGGTAGCCAATATCGTGCCTGTCCCTAAAAAAGACGGAAAGGTACGAATGTGTGTGGATTATAGAGACCTAAATAAGGCTAGCCCAAAGGATAATTTTCCTCTGCCTCATATTGATACCCTAGTAGACAACACAACGGGCTTTTCACTATTTTCCTTCATGGATGGCTTCTCCAGATACAATCAGATAAAGATGCACCCTGAAGATATGGGAAAGACCACCTTCATAACATTGTGGGGTACATTCTGTTATAAGGTAATGCCTTTTGGGCTGAAAAACGCAGGAGCCACATACCAAAGGCCATGGTGACCTTGTTCCATGATATGATGCATAAGGAGATCGAGGTTTACGTGGATAACATGATTGCAAAGTCCAGAACAGAAGAAGAACATATCCAAGTATTGTAGAAGTTGTTTCTGAGGTTAAGGAAATTCCAATTGAGACTCAATCCCACTAAATGTACTTTTGGAGCTAGGTCGGGCAAACTGTTGGGTTTCATAGTCAGCAAGAAAGGGATCGAGATCGACTCAGACAAGGTCCGGGCTATACAAGAATTGCCTCCACCGCTCACTCAAAAAGAAGTTCGAGGTTTCCTAGGAAGACTAAATTACATTGCTCGGTTTATTTCACAGTTAACCGAGAAATGCGATCCCATATTTCATCTTTTGAAGAAACATAACCCGGGCGTGTGGAATGATGAATGTTAAGAAGCTTTCGATAGGGTTAAACAGTACTTGTCAAACCCTCCAGTACTGTCACCTCCACGCCCCGACAAGCCATTAATCCTATATCTGATGGTACTTAATCACTCTATGGGATGTGTGTTAGGTCAACATGATGATTCAAGAAGAAAAGAGAAGGTGATATACTACCTCGGTAAGAAATTCACTGACTGTGAAATGAGATATTCGCCGATTGAAAAACTGTGTTGTGCGTTGAGTTAGACGACTCGGAGATTGAGACAATACATGCTGTATCACACGACCTGGCTAATCTCAAAGTTAGACCCCCTAAAGTACATGATGGAGGCGACCGCTTTGAATGGGAGGATGGCTAGATGGCAATCCTACATGCGAATTTGATATTGTATATGTGAGCCAGAAAGCTATAAAAGGGAGCGCGATAGCCGACTTCCTAGCTAGCAGAGCTTTAGAAGATTATGAGCCGTTGAACTTTGATTTCCCCAATGAGGATCTAATGTACGTGGCAGCTACGGAAGAGGATACTGCAAAGGATGACCTTTGGAAATTCAATTTCGATGGAGCATCAAACGTTATTGGAAATGGGATCGGGGCAGTCTTGGTATCCCTAAATGGGGATCACTACCTGTTCACATGCAAGTTGGATTTTGATTGTACAAACAATATGGAAGAATACGAAGCCTGTATCATGGGACTCCACGCTGCTATAGAACATAGAGTTAAAATGCTGGAAGTATATGGAGATTCCGCATTAGTGATCTACCAACTAAGGGGCGAATGGGAGACAAGAGACCCCAAATTGATCAACCATCGAAGGGTAGTCATGGGATTAATCGAGGAGTTTGACGATATCACCTTCAGTTATCTTCCACGAGAAGAAAACCAGATGGCGGATGCTTTGGCTACTTTAGCTTCCATGATTAAGGCAAGTAAGCAAGAAGATGTAAAGCCCATTCAAATGAGTATTTACGAGGCCCCAGCTTATTGTTGTAACGTAGAAGAAGAAGAAAAGGACGATCACCCCTGGTACCAAGATATATTGCGATATGTGAGAAATCGCGAATACCCAAGTCATGCAACTGAGAATGAGAAAAGGACACTCAGGAGATTGGCCCTCGAATATGTTTTGGATGGGGACATCTTGTACAAAAAGGGCAAAGATCAAGTATTGTTGAGATACATCGATGCTTTAAAAGCCAAGATGATCCTAGAGGAAGTTCATGAAGGCGTCTGCGGAACGCATGCTAACGGGTTCACAATGGCCAGGCAAATAATAAGATTTGGATATTACTGGTCCTCCATGGAAGGAGATTGTATCAGCTATGCTAAGAAATGTCACAAATGCCAGATCTATGGAGATAAGATTCACGTGCCTCCGTCCCCCCTACACGTTATAACTTCCCCATGGCCCTTTTTCATGTGGGGCATGGATGTTATCGGACCGATCTCCCCGAAAGCGTCAAATGAAAACCGATTTATCTTCATAGTCATTGACTACTTCACAAAATGGGTAGAAGCTGCTTCATACGCTAACGTCACTAAATCAGCGGTTAGTCGGTTTTTAAAGAAGGAAATCATTTACCGATATGGGATGCCCGAAAGGATCATATCAGACAACGCGTTGAATTTGAACAACAGCACGATAGCAGATGTTTGCCGTCAATTCAACATTAAACATCATAACTCATCTCCGTACCGTTCAAAAATGAATGGGGCAGTGGAAGCGGCAAATAAGAACATCAAGAAGATAGTGCGGAAGACGACAAAGACTTACAAGGATTGGCATGAGAAACTACCATTTGCACTTTATGCTTATCGAACGTCCGTCAGGACTTCCACCAAGGCAACACCTTTCTCACTGGTCTATTGGATGGAGGCAGTCTTACCCATTGAAATGGAAATACCTTCTCTTCGGGTCTTGACCGAAGTAAAGCTGGATGAAGCCGAATGGATTCAGGCTTGATACGATCAATTGAACCTAATCGAAGAAAAGAGGCTAAGGGCTATCCGACACGGTCAGATGTATCAAAAACGTATGATACGAGCCTATAACAGAAAAGTTCGCCCAAGAGAGTTTCACGAGGGAGACCTGGTACTGAAGAAGATCCTCCCCATACAGAAGGATTTCAGAGGAAAATGGATGCCGAATTGGGAGGGACCGTACGTAGTGAAGAAGGCTTTCTCCTGGGGTGCACTGATTTTAACGGAAATGGATGGGAAAAGCTTGCCCAACCCCTTGAATTCAGATTCAGTCAAAAGATACTTTGCTTAAACTTGATTCCTTAAAAAAAAAAGGGGGGGGAGAGGCCAAAGCGAAAACCCGCAAAGGGCGCTTTGAGACCAAAAGGGATTTGAGTTGAAAACCTAAAAAAGGGCGGCTCGAACTGTGGAGAAAAAACCTCTCTGCACTGGAATGGATAAGGAAGGGGTAGGTTGCGCCTCGATGCATCAACAAAATACTAAAGGCCTCCTAAGCACATATCAAACTCAAAATGGTCTTCCGAATGCTCAGGCAGAGAAGCTTAGGCTGCGATATCTGGGGCACCCAATTTCTATTATACCCATTTTAAGCTTGTAATTTGTGATTATCTTATTCAATGAATTTCTTTCTTGATTGCATTTGCCAGTTTGGATTAACCTGTTTCGTTTCGAGCTATACTCCCAATCAATCTCCTCCCTACAATCCTTTCTAGGCATTTTACATTGAAATAACGATTACGGAACTAAATACTTTCATAAAAGGAGTCCTATATATCATTCTTAAAGTCTCTGAATAATGCAAGGACCTGAAACATGACTATTGTTCAAAATTCATTCCACTTAAGGTTTAGAAATGTTGAAAAAAATGATTTTCTATTTGAACAAAGACCAAACGCCTCGTCAGAGATACGACTTTGACGAATAACGAGCAATACTGATCTAGGTACATAATAAAGTTGCAATACCATTATATCCAGTAAACAGTGATTGATCTTACACCTCAGAGTCGCAGCAAGAGGGGTAGGAGAAAACAAATGTTACTCTCCTGAGGTTGTGGTGAGAGGTACGAACTTTATGTCTCAGAGAGTATAATGGAAGGGACAATGAAATTACAGCGGGGCAAGCTCATTTCTTCGGGTTTCCTGTTAAAGACATCTACTGAACAAGAGAGTGATCATAGTGCGTTGGTAATAGAACCTTACTGAACTATGAGCAATGACAAGCCAAACCATAAAAAGGGCCTTTCTCATGCATTCATGCGCATCCATTTAGGAACATTTGATTTATTGCGATCATTACATCCTAGCCATTTTTACATTGTGAAAAGTCTGCATTCTCATGACATCCAGCATTCATGTAAATATCATCCGTAGCACATATAGTTAGGAGCATTTGAGTCATCTCAATCATAACATCCTCATCATTTGCATAAACATAAACATATTCTATAGGACAGGTCCCTCGAAAAACGGTACCACCATATCAAAGTTCAGATTTTGCTCCAGCGGAGCGGTCTAAAGATTGAAGTCTTCCTAAAGATAGTAGGGAAACAAATTGAAAAGTTCAGACTTATCTCCTCGAAGTCTCAAGGGGGGCAGGACAAAGCTACTAATCCCTTCTCCTTGAGTATATTGAGGACCAGCATTTCCGAGAAGTTTCAGTGAGAAGATCAAAGTTGCGGATCTCTTCTTTCTGAATTTTTATCACCTGCTATTTTCGAGAAGTTTCAGCGAGAAGATCAAATTTATGGATCTCTTCTTTCTGAATTCCTATCACCTGCTATTTTCGAGAAGTTTCAGCAAGAAGATCAAATTTATGGATCTCTTCTTTCTGAATTCCTATCAGCTGCTATTTTCGAGAAGTTTCAGCGAGAAGATCAAATTTATGGATTTCTTCTTTCTGAATTCCTATCACCTGCTATTTTCGAGAAGTTTCAGCGAGAAGATCAAATTTACGGATCTCTTCTTTCTAAATTCCTATCACCTGCTATTTTCGAGAAGTTTCAGCGAGGAGATCAAATTTATGGATCTCTTCTTTCTGAATTCCTATCACCTGCTATTTTCGAGAAGTTTCAGCGAGAAGATCAAATTTATGGATCTCTTCTTTCTGAATTCCTATCACCTGCTATTTTCGAGAAGTTTCAACGAGAAGATCAAATTTACGGATCTCCTCTTTCTGAATTCCTATCGCCTGCTATTTTTGAGAAGTTTCAGCGAGAAGATCAAATTTATGGATCTCTTCTTTCAAAATTCCTATCACCTGTTATTTTCGAGAAGTTTTAGCGAGAAGATCAAATTTATGGATCTCCTCTTTCTGAATTCCTATCGCCTGCTATTTTCGAGAAGTTTTAGCGAGAAGATCAAGTTTACGGATCTCTTCTTTCTGAACTCTTATCACCCCAAAACTCCAGTAGAATGGATCAAAGCAAGGAGTTGCAACGAAGTTTGAAGCTGTTTGAAGAAGACGCGGATCAAGAAGTCAAGGCTTAGCTAAGCCTGGGCAAAATTGGTTCTTTTATTGTCTTTGCTCTATTCTCGTTTCACGACAATGAGCAAAGAGGGGCAGCTGTAATACCCAATTTTTTCCCGGGCCCATTTAGTCAAAATAAAACCAAATTAAAAACCCAAAACATTATTAGAGTGTCCAAACGTCCAGTTACAAGCCCGAAATTAAGGCCCAATTACAAAAGCCAACTTAACCTAACCCATTAGTCCAAATTTACAGAGGCCCAATGTGGCCCAACCAGACTAAATTAACAGAAGCTCTAGGGTTTACGGTTTCCCGATCTGCCGACCGCCGTCGCCCACACGCCGCGCGCTCTCTCGCCTTTCCAAATAAGGTAGCGTCAGCTTGACTCTCCATGCGCCCCGTAGCCCCACGTGAGCACCACGCTCACCACTACCGGCCATCACCAGCATTCCTACCTCGGTCAACACGCATCTTTGACCTCTCCACTACGCACGCCTCGCCCATGCCCTGCAAGAAAAAAAGCCAATAAGCAGAGAAACGGAGGCAGCAGAATAGAGAAATATGGGGCAAAATAGTATGTTAAGAAACTGTTGTACTCTTCGGCTATAAAGCCATTGAAAAGACAATGTAAAAAGGGTTGGCTTTTCTGAAAAAGACCCAAATATTATCAGATAAATAAAAAAAAACAACTGTCAAAAATCAAGGAAAACTCCAAAGGTTGATTTCATTTTCGCTCTTGTTATTGACTGATACTCCTGTTCGTTTTCTTTTAGTCTTTTTGGCTTAATCATTTTTAACAAAAAAGCGAACTTTTTACTAATAATAACGAAAATGAGAAATGGGAACTTACCGGAATCGAAGAGACCGTCAGGGTACCTCGTCGGTCGTCGAATTTAATGCCGATGAGGCGTCGAGGCAGGGATCTTCGGAAACAGGCTTCGAACAAGTCATAAGTCCCCTCCCCGCGCATTGTCGGCCATCGATTTTGACGGTGGTACGACGATCTGTCAGGAAGTCCTATCGCCAGATAAAGTGGGGGAAGAGAGGGCTTTTGAGTTTCTTTGTTTGAGAGAACAGAAGGCTAGGATGGGGGCTGCGGCTACTGAGAGAATGAAGTGAAGGTTAAGGTGTTTTCAGAGCAAACTTAGGGTTTCTTAAAGGTTAAACAAAACGTCGCCGTTTCGAGGGGTAGGGTCCGCGTGTTAACCCGAATCCGCCTCCTGGATCCGTGCGCCTTTCCCCTAATGGTTTATTTTCCTAATAGGCCCTTCTGTATTTCCCACTCTTTTAATTTAGTCATTTAATCAATTTTCAATTTGCCCTAATACATTTGCGTCCGTCCAACTTAGTCCTGTACAAAACACAGTGCATGGGAGCTAGGGATATTTTCCCAGATGGTCCCTCTTCTTTTCGCGCGCTTCATTTTGGACCCCTAATCCGTTTCTTTGTTTTCCTTTTCATTTAGATCTGTAGTTTTATTTCTTTCTTAATTTAGTCCCCTTTTATTATTTTCATCCTTTTACTAATTTCACTAAATTTATTATTATGGTCATTATCATTATTATTATTATTATCATCATCACTAGTATTATTGTTGCCGTTATTAATATTATTGTTACCGTTATTATATTATTCCTTTTATATATATGTGATATTTACACTAAACTATTTTATGTATATATTCTATAGTATTTTATCTGCATATATCTATTGTGTGTATAAATCATTTTTTTTATTGTACCAACTTATTCTATTCATGCTCATATATTATTATTTTTATATGTACATTATTTTTATACTAAGTTTCTTGTGTTTATTTATGTATACACATGTGATTCATATTAAAATCATCTCGTTTCATAATATCTATTATCAATTGCATATAATTTCGTGTGTATATTTTTCGCATAACCCTAACTTGCTTATTTGTGTTTTTATCATTGTTGTATATTGTTATTTTATTTCTGCAATTATACTTTTGTTTTGTTATTATATTGTGGATAAAATCTCCAACTTATTTATGAAGGATTATTCATCTAAACAAACCTATATCCTTTTAAATTTTTTTTTTTTCGAAATTGAAGGTTTCCAAATAAGGCAATATTCTATGTTTGGAAATTCGAGAGATCGTACCCTATGTGTTGGGTTTCGGTTCTCTCGCTTGGCCAAGCAATCGAATATCCTTTTGATATTTTTTACGCGTGAGTCTCGGGAGCTAAGAGATGATCCTGGATTCGAATATTAAAATCATTGTGTCCTATGTACTGGATGTGATATTCTATTCATTCGGAACAAAAAAATCTTGATGTTCGATTTGAGAAAGTTCAAACCTTTCTAAAAGAGATCAAGTGTTTAAAATCTTTTAAAATTTTCAAACTTTCGACATTGGGACATTAATTAATCAACTTGGTACCAATTTTGGGCGTGCCGAGGGTGCTAACCCTTCCTCGCACGTAACCGACTCCCGAACCCATTTTCTCAAGTTTCGTAGACCAGAAAATATTGTTTTAGTAAATTAAAATGTTTTATTAAAACAAAGGTGACCCGATCACACCTAATAAAAGATCGGTCGCGACTCCCTATTTTAAAAGTCGATTCCCGTTTTGCCAAAAAAAATGGTTACGACATCTATAATTTAACTTTCATCCTATATGCAACTTAGTCCTTTTACTTAATTACTCTTAATTCATGCAGATTCACTTAACCAAAACCTAATTAACTACACAACTAGCTTCGTAAATATTTTTAAAAAATATTTACGAGTCTGATTTACAGGAACGGAGTCCCGGGAATGCATTTTTTAAATTTGATCCTTTTTAATTAATTAACCATCAAAACATTAAAATTTCTTAACGAAACTTTAATACCACCTTAATGAATATCCGTAAATTAATATTTACGGCTCGGTTTATAAAAAATAAGGCCCCAATAAATCACTTATATAACATAAATTATCAAATAAAAAACCTGTTCAAAAATCACATTTGTCTCGTAAATATTGAATAATAATATTTACGAACTTACCCTTCAGATTTGGTGGCCTCGAACCACTATTTCTGACACCACTAAAAAGCGGGCTATTACATAATAGATTTTATAATTGTGCATTGCAATTTGAATGGATGTCATACGTAGATCCGGATATTATAGAATGCGTCTCGTCCGAATTTTTGGCCATCCAGAGTATGTGGGATGTGAGCATCCCATTGATAGGGTACAAAATGGTGGAGATGCACGATTCTAATTGAGTGATGCGAAAGTTCCGGTAGAGGCAAAAAATTCTACTGCCACCGCGAGGCATGGAAGCACTACACAAGGTTGACCTACGAGGGAAGACCGAAAAAAATTGGCGAGGTTATAACAAAGAGTTCATCAACATTTGGGATCGTAGGATGAAATTCTTACCCATCCGCAAACCCTTATTCTTATCGCACACGATGACCTGTTTGGAGTACATGCTTTGGTTTAAAGTTGCCGACAAGCCATATCTACTGTCAGTGGAGGCGAGGAGTAGGCAACTTCATCAAAAGAGGCATGAAGATCGCCTCGGCAGTGTAGGTCCGGAGGAGGTGCCACAATGAGTTTGTCCTGGCTCTAACCCAACAAGTGCCACCGGTGTCTGCACCACATCTCGATCAGTTCTCTCAATTTATTCATATTCATTTCACTAACCCCGTGTTTTTTTCACAAGCACCACACTATGCACCATGTATCTACACCTCCTGCCGGTACCTTTTTCGGGACACCTCCGTCCCTAGCATACTACGCCTCAACACTGATGGTGACACCATTGCTGTCATCAATGCCAACATCAATTCCCACATCAATGTCAATGTATTCGGGTTTTGCGACATTGTATGGTTATTCGTCGATAGTGTTACAAACACCCAATTCGTCGTTGTTTAATCGAGGTTGGTCATCGGCTAACCACCTTCTCGTAAAGTGGAGGGCACACGATGGGAGACTAGGAAGACACTGCATTCAAGCATGGAGGAAGGCGTTGGAGACGAAGACAAAGCTGAGGTTAAAGATGAAGACGAAGCCGAGGGTGGAGATGAAGATGAAAATGATGGTAGAGATGAATATGAGTATGAGGGTCCAGGTGAAGACGAAGAAGATGATCACAATCAAGAGGAAGAGTCGACACCACAACTAGTACCTAGAAATCCTACGTGCACCTGTCAACTACCGCCTTATGGTACACATTTGGCCCGACGATGCCAATGATTTATTTTTCATTTACTTATTGTGATGTAAATATAAATGAAATCAGTTAAAAAATCAAATTTTTTTTTTTATATTTTTGTTGCAATTCATATTTATCTTTGTTAAATTCCAATGTAAACTATACATAATTTTCCATATATAATATTTGATATGAAATATATAACTTTGGATAGGTAGCTTTATTGAACTACTGATTAATAAAGGTATATGACTAAATCGTAAAAATGATAAAAGTTCAATCGATAGAGAAATTTTAATATGTACTTGAAGTAACGCTTAAAGTAACATTTTTTCCACTATATGAATGATAGTAGATGGTTGCAAATACAAATGAAATACAAAAAAAAAAAAAAAAAATAGGTTTAGTACACAAAAAGAAGCATTGTAATCAATTTTATATCGCAAAAAAAAAAAAAAAACCCCAAATGCTAGCAACGTTAAGAACCCAATGTATCCATCAATACGTAACATGTTGCCTTTGTATGCCCTGGGTTTCTACAGTACCCATATAACCTCTATTAGTTGTCTCTTTCCTGACCATTCATATTGGTGCATATTCGAGTGGAAGTTGGACGACCTTTCGGTAATTTAATAGCAAAATAGAACAAGGAGAGAGGGAATGCGTGCTTCAAAATGCGTTTAAGAAGATGCATTTTCGTCGAATAATAATGAAACGCTTTTTGGTGCTCAAAAACATGTTTCACAGATTAAATAATTTCATCAGACGTATGTTTCAAAGAGTATTTAGTGCTTCAAAACGTGTTTCAAATCTTACCTAGGATTCTCGGGGTCAAGGCACTTTTGGCAGACTTTTAGTAGGAATGGTAAGAAAGCTCGTCCAACTAGGCGAGCTTTCTTACCATTTCTCTAAAGTCTGCCCAAAAAGTACATTGATCCCAGGAATCAGGGGTAAGATTTGAAGCATATTTTGAAGATGTTCGATGAAAACCTTGGTCCTACGATGTATTATAGACCATGAGGATTTTTTTTTCTTTGCAATCTCACCCCTCCCCCACTCCTATAAAAAGGGGCTCCTCATCCATACTCCATCATCTCTCTCGGCCTCCATCCCTCCACTTTAAAATATTTTTCTCTCTCAATTGTTTCCCCGCTTCAGTGTTAAAATTTTTCGCCGCTAATAAAATTTCTGGTTTGAGGTATTCTTGAGTCATTGGTGATGTGATATCACTCCAAGATGCATACATTTCATATATTCTACTGAAATGAGACCATTATCTAAGAAACCTATCCTGTGGAAGTTAGGTTTCGGGGTGATTTTGCTTTATACTGTCACAGGTGGTTGTCTACGTAGAGGTATCGACTGATGGCCATTATGAGGTCATAGATCAGAATAAATGAGGGAGCCAGTTGACGGTCGTTATGCGGGCACGAGCTCAAACCTTTCGGATACCCGAAGATGTTGCCTCATAAATATCATACAGAAGTTTGAGGCAATAATCATAAGAAAAAACTTTGGGGCTTCCCGCTATAATCGGTATAAATTTTTCTCTATTTCCATGTAGTTGGTATCTTTAACCTTCCTTTCTATCCAAAGGTTGACACCATTGTGGACACAAGACTCTCAAGCAGGCAACGGTTGTGACATTGGAGTAAATGTGATGCTTCTTTCGGGGTGACAACGATTGTCGTTATTAAATAACCCATTAATAACTACAACTATTGTCGCACCGGCCCTAGTTTAACCTCTACTCCGATGGAACATTTGCTCTTTTTCTGAGAGCCCTTTTGTGTCCACATCAGTGTCAACCTTCGGATAAGAATGAAAAGGTTAAAGATATTGACTGCTTGGAAATAGAGAAAAAAATTACGTTGATTACACTGGAAATCCCTCTATTTTTTCATGTAATTATGACTTCAATCTTATGTGTGATATATATAAGGCATCATTCGTAGGTATCCAAAAAGCTTGAACTCGTGACCGCATAATAATCATCAACTGACCCTCGGTTATACTCGAACCCATAACCGCATCATGAGCATCGACTGGACCTCTACTTAGACTTCGACCTGCCACCATATCAAGCACTGTCACCCTGAAACTTGACTTCCATAGGATGGGTTTCTGAGGTAATGGTCCTATCCTAGCATGACATATGAAATGTATGTGTTCTGAGACACATTATCGCATCCCCAACCCCTCAAATCTACCTAATAAACTTTTACGGTTTCACTCTTAAAACCCTAAACCACCTATAAAAACTGGTAATCCTAACCCTAACAAATTTTTTTTTAAAAAAAAAGCCAAGGAGAGAGTGTGTAAAAGCACTCCCATTTAGACGCGCTTTCACACTCTCTTTCCAAAACCAACCTATTTTCCTAATTTTCAAAAAGAACAGCCTAAAAGGCCAATTAAAAAAATTGGCATATGCTACTAATTTAGCACTAAATCTTTTAAATTTTATTTGAATAATTACAAATCTGTAACACTATTTTGTAAACTACAACCATAGTTTCATTTCAGCCACTTAACTATAAAAAATAACTAGCTGGTTGTTAATGTTTTGGGAATTATTTTTTTTACTCACCCGATCGTTAAGCAACTAATAGAACAACAACATGGCACTTTTTAATGAATATAATAATAAGTTTAATCCTTAACTTTTATACTTTCTATCAAATTGATCCTAATTCTATATAAAAAAATTAAATTTAAAATTCTTTTAAGAATTTGAAAAACTCTAATATATTAAAATTATATAAAAAACTAAAAATAGATTAAAAAAATCAATTGAATTTGAAGGTTTATAAAACTTTGCCATTTGCTCATTTTTTTTCTTCAACCCTTATTTAGAAACTCAAAATTTCTTTTTAGTTCCTCTTTCTTGTACAAATTTTTTTGTTCAAACATTTTTCATACAATTTGCCTCTAAATTATGGATCAATAATATAATTAGAAGTATCATCAACTTCATAATAATGACAACAAGATCAATAAAATAATTAGAAGTATCATCAACTTCATAATAATGACAACAAACACTACCATTACAACAACCCTATACCTGATGTTTGCTTAATTCTCCACTTGCCATTGTGTCCTTACCCTTCTTGCCATCATCAAAAAGGAAAACCCTAATTACCTACCCAAGTCATCATCTCCGCCTTCTCCCCCTCCATACATATGTACTCCTCGATATTAGATTTTGGACCTAATTATGGTTATAATTATAGTACATTTCACCCCTTCCCAATCGTCATCATCATTAACCCACACCATCACCATCGCCATCACTTTTGGCAATAACATTTTTCGATTCGCCAACCACTGAATTAGACTTGTACAGTCTTCCATACTTAGTACTACCAAGCGAGTTGGATTCGAAACTTGAGTCATCAACTTTTTTGTAGCCTTGGACATTGTTGCTTTGCTTAGATTATTGAAAAAGTCATCTTCTTAAACTTTTTTGAAACAAACAAACAAAGGAGATTGACTTAGCGAGATGATAAGAGAAGATTAAACCTATGAAAATTGATGCAAAAGTTGTTACCAGTCAACCAAGGAATCAATTAACCAAGACCCAAAAATAAAATCAAAACCCAGCCTTAAAGAAACACAACACTAGAAATGAATCATCTTTGCATCATAGCCAAACTAAAAACCCTATAAATATTGCCAAAAATTCATGAAAATAATTGTTTATATGTAAAACTTAATTTTTTTTTGTGTATTTATATATATTTATAATCTTTTTTTTTTTTTATGTACCCGCAAAGGATGTTTTGACATGGCATGGTGAACGTTCGGGCTTGTATTTAGTTCGAAACGGATATAAAATGTTGTTAAATCCCACCTCTTTAGATCAACAACATAATAATATTTACGACCTCATATGGAAGCTTCAATGTTCGTATAAGGTAAAAATTTTGTTATGGAAGTTTGTTTAAAATTACATCCTTACAATGCAAATCTTTACATTAAACGAGTTATTACAACATCTTACTATCCTTGCTACAAAATCGATACTAAAAACTCCACTAATTCTAGTCGTGATTGTGTTTATGCCAGTTCTGTCTGGAAACATTTGGTTGTTATTTGGTCAGGGAATGCAAACCAACTAGACTTTGATGATTTGCTACACTGGCTTTTCCAGCATAGTAATAGCAATAAACAAATTGAAATTATTATAACAATATGGTCATTATGGTACTCCAGAAACAAGCTTTTACATGAGGGCAAGAAGCAAAGTGTTGATGAATTGGTTACCTTTATACGACGTCAATGCTCGAAACTTGAAACTCTTTTCCTGTCACTAAATCATCACACCCTCATACGGATGTACGTTGGGCACCTCCAGCTCAGCCGGATGTTAAAGTAAATGTCGATACAAGCTTTTCACTTGTAGAAAACAAATCTAGTTCATGTGTGGTAGTTCGTGATGGTGAAGGACAAATTATGGGCTCGTGTCCTAGAACAAATTACCAGATTCCTTCAGTTTTTATTACAAAAGATACAACGATTGTTCAAGGACTACAGTTCGAAACTGATTTGGGACTCCGGTTATTTAGAAATTGGTTCACTTACCTGGGATTTGAAACTGTTGGCCAAAAATTTCATTTCCTATTATTTCCACTTCATCGGTCAAAATGGAAACCAAACAGTGCATACAATAGCTCTAGAAGATGAGAAGATTCAACAATCAATATTGGATGGAGGATGCACCCTAGAAAGTCTTTCATTTTACTGTTGTTGATTGAAGGTTTTTTTTACCCTTTTTAATCTCTGATGTCGGTGTTAATTTGAGGATATATTGTTATCGACAGTGGTGCTGTAACGTCCCAAAATATTTAATTTTGAATTTTTAAATCATGTAAAGTGAGTTAGTTTGGTTTAGTGGGTAAATATTCTATTTTTGTGCCTAAGGTCTTGTGTTCAAATCCTTCCTTGAATTTTTGTTATTTTTGTTCCAATCTCTATCTTTGAACATCTAACTTATATTTATTTTTGCTCAATTATTGATAAGAATAATCCTGCTTGTTCAGTGGTAAGGCTTCAGCTTACCTATCCGTGATCGAGTCTCGTGCATGCAAAACGAAATTTTTTTTGGTTCTCCCTAAGTGTGGCACCCATGTGGTTTGTAGTTGGGTCAAATTCAAATTCTAGAAAACTTGATATACATAACAAATAGATTTAATGAGTAGTTTTTTAAAAAAATTGAGAAAATCCTTCCCAAAATTCTCCCAAAACTGCCGTCCACTTTCTCATTCCTCTCTCTTTCACGTTCTAAGTTTTTTCCATTCTTTTTTCTCACGCTGGTTTTCCCTTTACTTTCTTTCTTTCTTTTTGTTACAGTAAAATTAACATCTTGTCAATTTTATTTGTTTTTCCTAAAGACTTTCGTATCTTCCGTGTAGTGTTTTCGTTCGAGTAGACTATATTTCAATTCTTGTGTAAGTTTCATATACCCCTATCTGTATTAAGGTTTTTACCTCTTTCCGGACAATGTAGAAGATTTTAGTGGTTCAACGATTCTCATTTTAATTGGTTCTATGAATCTATTTAGGTGAATATCGTGCGGTAAAGACTCCTCCGATGGTCTAGGTGTTGATAGAAGCTGTTGTTTCTTTCAAGGGTAAGTGATCAATGCCCTGTTTAAAGCCGAATGTTTAATCATTTATGGCTGAATTAGTGATTTGATTTTGTATATCATTACTAATTAGTCTGTTTTAAATACTGGTTTTAGGGTTTAGAAGTGTGTCATATCGTCTTTTTCCAAAAATAGTAAGGTGTGTACCTTTTGTCTCAAAAAATAGCAAACAACACGAAGTCGAAAAACCCATTGTTGACCCTACACGGCCGTATGTCGGACCGTGTGAGCCACATAGGCTGGGCCAGATAGGCATCTGGGCCACACAGGCATGTGGGCCCATTTTTAGTAAAATTTAGTAGAACCATGTTTGATGTACGCTTCGAGGTTAGCTGCTTCGTAGGGTTTGTTTTGTGAAATGTGTAACTTATATATAAATAAAATATGATATTCTACTTCTGTATGTGCGACTTTTAAAAGCATGTTAGCATGTTCTGATATGTATAACATGTATGATTTGTGTGCATCTGGATACCTGGTTAGTGATTGCATGTGCATTAGGGTGGGATAATGATGTGATGAAAGAAGTGTTGGCAGTTTAATGATTTGCCTTGTGGTTTAAACCACATATCTGTTCTGGTGGCTTACCACACTTATTTGATTCTAGTGGATTACCACACTATTTCTAGCAGCTTGACTGCACTATTCTGAAAAGTGACATATGCTCACTTATATATGTATGGGGTTAGATGGGTATTTATTACCCTAACTGGTGTGTAGGAATGGACAGAGATGATGTGTAGTGGATGGAGGTAGGATCTCTATTTATTCTGTATTAAGTGTTGCATCGCATGATATGCCACGCCATCTGTATCTGATATGATAATTACGTTGCATTGCATCATATGCCATGCTGTGTATTCTGTTCAGTATCTAACTTTTATGTGAATTGTGCTATCTATTCTACTTCTCAGGTAATCATCAAACTTAGGATCAGGCGGCGCATATGAGCTTAGATTGATTTTCTGGTTAATAATAAGACACTTTATGTTTTTAAACTATTTCGACTTTTTTTTTGGACTTTTGTGGACTGTGTAGCTGTCTGAGACTTTGTTTTTCGTTTTGATTTGCTTTCAAAAGTAACTATTATTTTAAACTGCAAAATTATATATTTTTACAAGTTAAGTCACAGTTTTCAAATTTTAATACTATGAAATTTCCACTGCAAAACAAAGTAATCAATTAAACGATTTTCCATAAAATAAATAACTTAAAACACGAATTTTCTAAAAATTGGAAAGAGGTTTGCAAAAAATAAGTTTTAAGATCACCTGATTTTCAAGAGTTACATTAGAGTTTCTAAACAAGCTCATGTAATTCCTCAAGATTCGGCCATAACATTTATGCCGAGTTTGGGTGTTACAGATGCTTTCCTAATTTTACTTTCTTTGGCTTCTGTTTTGTTCAAGGCAATATTATGATTAGGTTGAAGAAGGATTATCGATTGAGGTTCAATGTCTAACTCGACGGAGATTGAAGGGCTCACTTTTTCAGTGGATGAGTTTGCTTTTCTTTTTTCCTTTTTACTATATGTCTTTTCTAGACATTTATTTTTTATTTATGTTTCTATGTTTTCTAAGCTTACCCTCAGAACTTGTAACAACTTTCTCTCTTGTATTTTGTCTTGTCTTTAATAAATGAACCAATCGATTTTTAGTCAAAAAATTATATTTATAATTTTATATAATTTTCAATTTTTTGAAAAGAAATTTAATTTTTAATAATTGTCTTATAAAATTAAAGTCAATCTGATAAAAAGTATAAAAATTGAGAATTAAAATTATTATTATACTGATTAAAAAAGTGCTATGTTATTATTCCATTAATCACTTATCGGTTAGAAAAATAACTTCCAAAATATTAGTGAGCAAATGATTATTTTTATAGTCAAATAATCAAAACTAAAACTTATCCATAATTAAGTGACTATAATTGTAGTTTTCCCTAAAAGTTAGGATACTTGGGCACCGTTGTAAATCTGCCTACCCATGTATTGACAGCTGTCCTTTTGGTATTTTAAGGTTTTGGGATAAAATAGTTGAAATATGTTATAGGTTATTGCACTCTTCTTAATTTTAAAATTTAATCTTAATACTTTTATTTTTAGAAATTTAGTCTTTTATTTTTTTAGATTTTAAAATTCAAGTCTATTTGTTAACACTATTATTTTTTATTAAATTTATTGGTGTAACATTTTGAAATAAAAAAGTACTTACTTAGTAACAATGTAACGAAAAAATAACGTTGTAATAAACCTAAATTTCACAAAATAATCTTAATAGTGTAATAGTTGAACTTGAATTTTAAAATCTAAAAAGTTGAAGGACTAAAATCCTAAAAGTAAAATATAAGTACTAAATTCTAAATTTAAGAAGAGTACAAAGACCTATAATATATTTTAACCATAAAAAACGAGGAAAAAAAACAATTGAGAATTTTCTATTTGTTTTTTTTTATGATATTTAAGTATTCATAGTATTGTAAATTTATAAATATATATTATATTTTTATTTATTCACATAATGCTTAATTTGTTTTTTAATTTTTTAAAGTAAAAATTTTATTTCTCTATAGATTTTGATATATTTAACTATACATTCTATAAATGTACTTTTATTTCTTTAAAAAGAAAAAAAATTATTTTTATATATAGCATTTTGTTAAAAGTTTTATTTCTATATTTTTATATATAAAATTTTGGTTTATATATTATTTTCTAAATTTATAATTTATCATAATGATTGAGTCTTAGATTGGCATAAACATTGTTGTCAATGTAGGAAGAAGTGAGTTCAAGTGCGCTGAAGCGTATTATTATCCTATTTATGAGTTAGGGAGGAACTATAGATAATTTTAGACATTATATCAAAAATCATAGAGAAGATCAAAACTTATAATAAAATTGTTAAAAGAAAACGTTATTTATATTATAATAATTTAATTTTTAATTTAAATAATGTATTTGAAGAGCTGAAGTCCAACATTTATTTTTGATTAATTTAAAATTTGAACCACTCAATTTATTTTACTTCCATATCCAAGATTCATACCTAACCTTAAACAATTGTTTTAAATTTAATTTCATGATTAACAAAAAGATATTATTTAATAAAATAAAATAAATTGAAACCCCAACATAGCAGGGATTAAATATTAGTTTTATTTAAATTGAAATATATTTATGCTTCATGTTCATCTTTTTTAGATTAGATTGTATTGACTTTAGTTTTAAATTTTTGGATTTAGTGTTATCTCAAAATTGGATTTAATTATTTATTTAAATACTAGACCTCTTATTTTATTGTCAACAAAATCTTATTTAAATTTTAGATTTTATATTTTTTTTTCAAGAATTTTTTTTCAAATAAAGTTTAAAATTGGCCATTGAATAAAATCTTTTTTCAATAATTGTAGTTGATGTAAATCACCGTGTCAATAACATTAACGATCACGAGAGTTTTAAAGTTTACTTGAATGTGTTTTTCACGAAAGGACTTAATTGATTTTTTCGCCAAAATTTAGAGGCTTGTATACCCTTTTAGCCAAATTAATTTTACTAATGAGAGTTAAGCACTAATAAATACAAAAGGGCCTCAGCATAGGTGGTTGTGGAGTTCTTATTTAATTAATATAACAATTTCATAAACTTAACCTTAATAAATGTGTTATGTAAAACTCAACACCTGTGATTGTTGAGTTCAATACATTTTCAATTTTCACTATTTACTCTAAGCCTAACCTTGATAAATACATTCTATTAAGTTCGACACTTATAGGTGTACAGTTTATATTTATTTAAATTTTTATCATTTACCATAAACCTAATCCTAATGAAATTTTCAAGAATTTTTTTTATTGTATCTATAAATACCCTTCCCTTTATTTGTTTGCTTCACGCAAATTAAAGTTGCCTCCCACTATTATCAACTTCCTAAGAAGTATTTTCAAATCTTTCTTTTTTATCGTAACATTAATCTTTTGAACCTTACCATGACTTAGTTAAGGGAAGAAAATCATATTGTTTTAGTAATCGTTGATATGGTATTTTTTATCATCGTATTAGTTAAGTAAGTATTTATTTGTCATTAAATCTTTGAAATTGAAGTGACGTACATTATCGGATGTTGGTCAAGAGCTTGCTCGAGTTAGAGGCCATAGTTATAACAAGCTTTTTTTAAAGTATCTCAACTATCTCATATTCCAAAGTGGTCATCATTGCTTACAACGTTGCTAGAAAAGGTAAAGACCAGAGACTCTTACCTTTAACTCTCATTTGGTGAAGCAACAATCATGTTGGATGATATATTCTAATCACGAGCCTTCTAGTGAAACCAATCATTATTACTGGTGTGATTAAATTTAACCTTTAGCCAAAATTAAGGATTATCCGGTCAACAAAGATGATTTCAAAGGTGGTAAAATGGATTTCACTAATTTGCATACATTGGTCGAGTATCCACAAATCGATAATGTGAAGGATGAAGAATTTGATCAGTATTTAGAGCGTGCATATTTTATGTCGTCAGTGGGTTACTCACGTATTTGCCACTTAATGCATTTGTCATTATTGAAAAGCTTTGCTCATGTTCGCTTAAACAACAGTGCCATATAAGCATTAAGATAGTTGAATCAACTGTCGTTAACAGTCACTTTAATATAATAACGATCAAAAGGGTTAATCAAAAGGCTTAATTATACTATTTTAAGTTTTAACATCCTATGCCTATATTTATTAATTATTTTAAGTTGCCCACGCTGGTCTTAGCTAGCCTACATTTTTTAATTGCATATAATGGTTATCCTTTGCTAAAATATTTAAAACGAAAATCATGAATATTTTAATTTAAATATATATATTTTTTTATCCAAACGATAAATTGTTGTTATTATTTATTTGCACCTAAATCTTTATGAATTATCCAAACAATCTGGAAATTCTAAGGCACATGGAGGGATGATTTCTCTTTCTTTTCTTAATGTTTATGGTTGTGGGCTACATCCTTATTTCACAACGTAAAAGATATTATAAAAAAAATAAATATTATATACAACACAAAGTAATTATATATTAAAATTTAATAAATATAAAATATTTTAAATATGACTATAACCTAATAAATAACACACAAGGGTACATGAATTGTCAAGTCTAATAATTTATTTTTCCACATAGATAAGGGAAAATCGGTTTAAACCCGAAATAATCCAGTTAATTCAGACAGTCACATTTTTTAAAAACGAAATCCAGCAAGTATTAAATTCGTATTCCAATATATGCAACCTTTTCTCTGAACTCCAGATTGAGTATTTTTGTATTCAAAAGAAAAGAACATAGGAAGTTAATTTGGTTAATCCATGCAAAATATGCAAACATAGGAAGTTAATATATATGTATATATATATATAGCACATTACTGAAAGGAAATGGGAAATTTCAATAGGGGAAAAGAGAAAGTATTTAAACTGGACATGATAGATGTTTCTCTTGTACATAAAACCTAATCGATTGGGAATTGGATCAGTCATTTGGACTTAAAAGCAACTAAGTATCCACTCAATTCCGTAACATGAAAACCGAACACAAACGTAAAGCCTATGCATCATTCATTTTGTATGCCACTACATGTTATTCATGTACCTAAAGAACCGAAGCGACTGGCTTGTGATTCTAGGGAGGATAGGCCAGTAACAACAGCATTACGCACTCATTTGCCCATAGCTGCTTTACAACAACATCGGTGAATAAAACCAATCGGGGTTAATCCCTCCATTGACGGCTATTGCCTTACCTTCTTTTGGCACAAAGGACAGTTGTAAAACTTAATCATTTCTGCCTTCGCCGGTGTTATCTTCACACACTTTCCATGGTACCACCGTTCACAGTTGTCACAACCAATCCAAAACTCATCGGAATTGTATCCTCCCCCGCAGATCCCACAAAAGGTATCGCCCTGCTCTTCTTCATCCTCCTCGTAACTATTATCAGCTATCTTAGGATTGTTTCTTGGCTGCCCATCAAGTGACCTCTGAAAGGCAAAATGTGGAATGATAAATACAAAAACCAAGCAAGCAAAAACGATGATACAGAGTTCTGATTAACAGTTCGAACTGCATTCATCATTCACCTTAGTGCTATTTCGTGATTTGCTTCCGCTCTCTACTGTGGGTTTGTCTTTGACCTGCTTCCTTCCAGTAACAACTTCAAAGATGGTGGGAAGATCGTTTATCATGCTAAATAATCGCTTTCTGTGGAGTGAAAGGCACAAAACTAGTGATTTATAGTCCTATCACAACATCAAATGCCAAAATCTGCCACTGCATACCCATCTCAGATATATACACATATTCGACACTCACACCTAAGTCCGAGTAACAGAGTCAAGCATTCCAATATGAACATCAGTACTGATAATTTTTCAAATTTCAGACTCGAGACTCAGGCTCAACCAGTCTCCTTCCTAATTTTTTTTTTTCTTCGTTTATGTCAAGTTATAGACATTCATATTTCAGTATGAATAAGATATATAACAGCATAGCCCAAGAGGGAAGAGATGGATCATAAAGACAATCTCAATGCACAATGGTAAATCTACAGTTCACATGGAGAAAAGACAGATGCCAGAATAGTGTACCTCTCATTACGATTAAGTCGAGCCCCAAAGTAGAAAGCCACAGAGAGCAACCAACAATCACTATGCACAGCAACCAGCGAAAGCCAGTCTTTGCGGTTCATCCCATCTCTTGCAAAATTAATGCCCAAGGCCGGCTCAGGGAGCTCGGGTGGAACTTCCTCTGCCGGTAAAGCTACCTCCCATGCCTCATTCGGGTGACCATACAAACACAAGTTCTCCTTATCTGAGCAACAACAAATTAAAATAAGTTTAAAAGCTGCACCAAAAACTGCAAAATCAAGAGCCTATGGAAAGCAGATCTTGGAGTTCATGGCTGCTCAATTTGGTATCTAAAGGAAAATGCAGGAAAAAAATGTAACTGGTATGAATAAATTACCATATTTTCTCAGTACCCAAACAAAAACTCTACAACCTCAAAGACAAAAAAGAAAAGTTCAATTAAAATTTTTCAAAAGAAGGACTCAAAATCGCAAATTTGGGAGCCTATGGAAAGCAGAAACTTGGATTGAATGCTCAATTTGGTACCTAAAAGAAAATGCAGGAAATATGTATTGAATCTGAATAAATTCCTATCTTTTCTCGGTACCCAAACACAAATTCAAGCAGTCTCAAAGGCAAAAAGAAAACAAATCTGCATCTAGATTGAATAGCAGACATAAAAACGACAAACCAAAGGCGTACACGCACAAGCACTAAAAAGCAACTCATTTGAAATTTACTTGAGAAGCCAGTCAAGACAAAGATTGAAAATCTAATGGCCTATGAAAAAGCAGAAAACTTGAAACGATTAAGGGAAATTCGGCTTCAAAATCGACCCGAATCCAATTCCATCACACAGAGACTACTCAGTTAACTCCAAAATTAAACGCACCACAAGCAAAAAAGAATTTCCATCTCAATTTTCTAGTCAACTTTCTCGGCAACCAAACATAAATAGAAAAACTGGAAAAAAAGAAATTAAAATACCCAAACTGACCTGGATCGCATTGCGAGTAGAAATCATCTACATCTGATCCAATCCGCACGGAAAACCATAAACAAATTAATAAAACCCAAAATGGAAATTAGGGTTTACAGAAAAAGAGAGAAAAAGAATACCGTAAGTGAGAGCACGAACAAGAGCGGAGTGTCGAGCGTTGTAGTCTTTGAAGATCTCTTCAACTGTACGAGGACTAGAGGAAGCCATTTTTTTCTTACAAATAACTATGAATTATTATAATTATAAATGTAACTCTGTTTGTGCAAAAAAGGAAAATTGTTCTTTATTTCGAAAAAAATTACAGATCTTTTTGTTTGTTTGTTTGTTGTCTGAAAAAGAAAAGAAAAGAAAAGGTTTTTAGCAGATTTTCATGTAACATAAAACAAGGCCTTGTTTGGTCTTGGCCCAAACCAAAATAACAAGGGCGTGTTTGGTCTAGGCCTCTAAAGATCACAAGGCCATTTTGGTTTATAATCATAATTATTTATGGATTTAAATATATATTAAATTTTTTTATTAAATTTAAATATAACCCAAGTTATATTTTGGTACCTTCAAGAAATCCAATTTATGGAAAATTTTGATTTTATAGAATTTAATTAATTGGGTAAACTATAAAAATAGTCATTTTTGTTTGTCTCATATTACATTTTAGTCATTTATGTTTGAAAATGTTATGTTTTAGTCACTTATGATATCATTTTGTTATGAAGTGATCATTTTGTCCTTAAGCTCTGTTACCTCTCTAATAACAATCCTATGTGGCAGTCCAAATGAGTTTTAAATGCTAACTTGGATGTTTAACTGAGACAATAACGGGTTTTTAATTAAATAAATTTAATTAACTGAAAATTTTAAATTAATTACACCTTGAACTAGAAAAGAAAAACCATTTGTCTTCTTTTTCTTTTAGTTTTATTTTCTGTTTTGATTGAAAAAATTATTCTAATCCCAATTGGACATTCAAGTTGGCATTTAAAACCTATTCGGACTGCCAAGTAGGGTTGTCATTAGGGAGGTAACGAAGCTTAACGGTAGAGTGACTACTTCGTAAAAAAATGATAATATAAGTGACCAAAACATAACATTTCAAATATAAGTGACTAAAATATAACATGTGGCAAACAAAAGTGACTATTTCTATAGTTTACCCTAATTAAATTTTTTATATATTATAACTTTAAAAGTATTTTTAAAGAATTTCAGCCAAATATTTAATTTTATTGTGCATAATTTTGTGTTTGTTTAAGGTAGTAAAAATAACGATGGATAATTAGAGTAATATATTTGTGATTGAAGTTTATGCCAAAAACATGTTTGTAATTAATTATTTTAATAATTAAAAGTTTTGTTGAATTTTTATTTTTTTTATTTTTTCTATTCCTCTAAGATGATGAGGTTTATCTTTCTATATGATATAGGTATTGTTTATTGATATGATATATTAGGTGGGTCTCATGTATGTCAACACGTATCCTACTCTAGACTTGACACGTATTTATGTGGTCCCATGCACAATCTCACGTGTGGCTTCACAGGAGAATATAGATACCCATCCTGCTAACACCTATTATCATGCGAGCTGGATAGAATCCGGCCCAAATCCATTTGGATTTTGGGCCAGTGATAACAAGTAGCATAACAAGTTTCATTCAAGAATGCATAATACTATTTTTGTAGTTCACACCAGATGGTTGGTGTTCCAATTACTGGTTCTCTAAGCTCAGACAATAAAGAAACAAACCACGCAATGTCAGCAACAGCATTTGCAATGTTGCCATACTTAACATCTGAAGGGGAGCGAGCAACCAGATGCTACTTCTTGGAGGGCCAACCAACAAGGTTTCCTCCCAAATAAATGCAAAAACCCTAAAGTAGATCTCCGATCCTTAATAGAACTACCCCAATTAGACTCAACAAAGGTTGTTAGGGTAAGTTGCGTAGCAAGTGTAAACAGAAGTCCATGAGACAATGTCCCTTGTAGATTTCTCAGCACTCACTTCACTGCCTACCAATGCTTATCAGTTGGAGCTTGCATGTACTGACTGATTTTATTCACGGCAAATTTAATATCTGGTCTGGTCAAACATACATATTGTAGACCACCAACAATACATTTTTACTTCACAACCTTGTCAGCAGATAAAGGTTGACCATCTGAAGCAGACAAGGTGGGAGATGTGATCATTGGAGTGGAAACAGACTAGGAACTTTTCGGCTCCGCTTTTTGCAAGAACTCAGTGATATACTTCTTTTGTGACAAGTGAAGAGTAGTGACTTGTCTATGAACCTCGGTGCCCAAGAAATAATTCAATTCTCCTAAGTTTTTCAAAGAAAACTCCTGATTCAAATCCCATATAACTTCATCAATAGTGTGAAAACAATCTCCAATCAGTATAATGTCATCGACATATACTAAACAAAATATGCAAGCATCATTATGTCTTCGAATGAACAAAGAAGGGTCAGTTACAGAAGTAGTAAACATCAGCTTGTTTACGCTCATAGAGAGCTTTTTTCAATCTACACACTAGAGAGTTGCCAATATCATCATATTGCTCAAATCTAGGGGGTTGGGTCATATATACTTCCTCAAGAAGCTCCCCGTTCAAGAAGGCATTGTTAACATCTCCATGCCTCAGCTGCCATTGATGATTAAAAGCTAAAGCAATGAGAGTGTGAACAGTGCATGTCTCTGCCACGGGACTGAATGTATCATGATAGTCAATCCAGCTTTCTGTGCATATTCCTTGGCCACCAGTTGAACTTTGTAGCGATCAACCGTGCCATTAGCCTTTTTCTCAACTTTAAACAACCATCGACAGCCAACAACTTTTTGATTTTCTAGTAAGGGAATTAAATCCCAGGTTTTATCCTTTTGCAAGGCATCTAGCTCAGCATGTATGGCTTGCTGCCATTATAGATACCTCATGGCTACATGAACATTTGCAGGATCAAAAGGAATATTAGTAGCATTATACACATGAAGTTACGCTTAACAATTACTGATTTGGCTCTTGTAATCATAGGATGTGTGTTGATAACATGAGCATCAGATTGTCGATGTGCTGAATCTAAATCTTCATCTTGCTGGGGTAAAGATTCACCAACAACATCAGTTATATGTTCAAAAATCATTATAGAACTTAAAAATAAACTTAAAATCGAATTGTTAATCGATTTAATCTTTCATTGGTTCTTTAAATTTTTAGTTTGTATTACATGTCGGATTGAGTTATATATTGATTTTTAATTTAATTGGTTGAATTGATAGATTCGATTTGTTGAACCTCAACTTCTTAATTCTTTATAATAAAGGGTAAAATATAAAAATAGTCTTTATTATCAATTTAATCATTTTTAGTCTCTCTACTTTTGAATATTTAAATTTCAATCCTGATTCAAAGGGTAGTCATTAAATCCATTTGACATGTTTATGAGTATTGTGTGAAAATAACAAATTGGCATGACATTATACTTGTGATAATCTATTTGTCACATACAATTTTAGAAATAGCAAACTTAATAATAAATGTAACGTCTACCATTTGGTTCATGATTGAAATTTCAAAATTCTAAAACCACATGACTTAATTGACCAAACTAGAATATACTCATATACTAATTAAATATGCAACTTATGCATTGTACAATGACCACTAGTAAAAATTCACTAAAAATAAACAAATGAACAATTTTTTGTCTCAACAAAAAAGAAGTTAGTTACTAACAAAGCAGCCCAAACTATTTTCATTCGATAAAAACAATAATAACATTCACCCGTAACATTATGAACAAATTTTTTAACTCTCAAATTCGGAAAATTTTTTGCTGTATAAAACCATCAATAATCTCTCCTTATTCTTCCATCTTCTACTCAAGAAAAGAGTACAACAATGGCTACAACATTATCTTGTTGCTTCACATTGGCTGTTTTCATGGCCATTCTAATGGCAAGTCCTAGTTTGAGTTTGGCTAATATGAATGTAATCGATAAATGTTGGAGAGGGAACCCTCTTTGGTGGAGTCAACGACAACAATTGGCCAAATGCTCCGTCGGTTTTGCCGGTAAAATGATCAACAACATTGGTAAAGGCGTCGTGAAATACAAGGTTACTGATCCTTCCGATCACCCTTTGAGTCCTAAATCAGGGACCCTTCGTTATGGAACCACAATGATCAAAGGAAAAGTATGGATTACATTCAAAAATAGCATGACCATCATACTCCAAAGACCACTTCTTTTAAGCAGCTTCACTACCATCGACGGTCGTGGCGTCGATGTCCACATAACTGGCGCTGGGTGCCTGTTGGTGTACCAAGCGACCGATATAATCATCCATGGGCTTCGCATCCACCATTGTAAGGCCCAACCACCTAGCACTGTGATGGGTCCAAATGCGAAGGTGATCCCTTTAGGCCAAATGGATGGGGACGCTATAAGATTGGTCACCGCAAGAAAAGTGTGGATCGATCATAACACGTTGTATGAGTGCCAAGACGGCCTCCTCGATGTCACTCGCGGTTCCACCAGCATCACTGTGTCTAACAACTGGTTTAGGAACCAAGACAAAGTTATGCTCCTCGGACACGACGATGGTCATTTGAGAGACAAAAATATGAAGGTCACTGTCATTTTCAACCATTTCGGACCTAAGTGCAACCAAAGAATGCCAAGGTAAATAATAATTATGGATCGGTGAGCTTCATGTTTTTTAATGCATATTTACATGAATTATCTGAAATTGTTATATATTAAATTACATTGTAGAGTGCGCCATGGATATGCACACGTAGCGAACAATTTCTACCAAGGGTGGGAACAATACGCCATTGGTGGTAGCATGAGCCCCAGCATCAAGAGTGAGGCCAATTGTTTCGTTGCTCCGAATGATGTTGGGAACAAAGAGGTAACATGGAGAAAAGGAGAGAAAGGTTTATGGAAATTTTATTCGGTAGGGGATGTATTTAAAAATGGAGCATCTTTTAGTAAGCAAACAGGTGTAGGTGGAGCTAAGCCTAACTATAACCAAGAACAAAATTTTAAGGTTGTTGATGCTAGATCTGTTAAGCAATTGACAAGTGAATCTGGTGTTTTACGATGCTCCAGAAGTTTAATATGTTGAAAGTCATTTGTGTTGGTATCTGAAAGTGCAGGATTCGAGTTGTGACGTGAACACCTTCCCACTAAATTGTAAAATAAATGCTAATGCATTACTTATATTTTGTTTGATGTAAAAACAAGGTGAATATTTGTACAAGAGAAAGGGGATATTATTATCATATTGATATTCATATATGTGTGTACGTTTTGTTTTGTAAATAAAATGAATCTCTGTCTTCTTTTAATTTGTTAAAATTCAATTATTGTGATTTATGCAAATTCATAAGTTATTTTGAAATCAACCATAAAAGTTTATATATTTATTACTAATTTTTTGATTATTGGGTTTAGCAAGATTTTGGCATCACATCGGTTCTCCATTTGGAATTGTGGGCTTTTAGAGTTGTGTGACCCAAATTCTAAGAGATTGCTTGCAAATCAAGTTAAACAAAATATATTTTATTTCTAGAAGATTTAGTATTAATTAGTATAATATATTTAGCATTTATTAGCATAATTTGTTTGACTTACTAATTTAGCCTATAAATAGGTTCTTTTACAACCTTAGAAATTGACACCCATTAGAGATTAGAATTCATAACACATTTAGAGAATTTTGTGTTTACGTTTTGAGGGTTCTTTGTTTTCGAGTTTTTCGGGTTTAATTTTTATCTCCATCTTTTGTACTCTTCGTTCTTTTGCCATTATAGTAAAATTATTTTTGCCCGTGGTATTTTATCCTCTTTGGAGGAGTTTTTCCATGTTAAATTTATGTGTTCAATTTCTCAATTTATTCCGCTATTTTTTTTACTTGTTGCTTAATCGGGACGATCCTAAGTATCAGAGCTAGTTCAATTTTTATAGATCAGCCCGTTCAGAAATGGCAGCAATAAGGTTTGAAATTAAGAAGTTCGATGGTGAGACAGATTTCAATCTGTGGCAAGTTCGGATGATGGCAGTTTTAGTTCAAACCGGCTTGAAAAAGGTTATTACCGGGAAAAAGCCTGAGAATCTAAATCAAACAGAATGGGAAGAGCTTGATGAAAAGGCATTTTCTGCAATCCAGTTGTGCCTCGCGAATACGGTATTGCAGGAGGTATTGGTGGAGAAAACCTCATCAGCCTTGTGGAAAATGTTAGAAACTCTTTATGCGACTAAGTCTCTAGCTAATCGTTTAGTGTTGAAACAACGTCTATTTATGTTTCGCATGAACGAAGGTGAGGTTCTTAGAAATCACATCAGTCAATTCATTACTCTTTTAAATGATTTAAAGAATGTTGAGGTTCATATTGACGATGAAGATTAGGCTATGCTATTATTGTGCTCTTTACCCCCTTCATACAAGTCTTTTAGGGAGACCCTGATTTATGGCAGAGACAAACTCTCGTTCAAAGATGTGAAGGGTCATTTCTTGAGTAGAGACAAACTCGACAATGAGTTTGGTTTGGATAGCAAGGCAGATAAGCAAGCTTCCGTTTTGGTAGCATCAAAGAAACGAGACAAAAAGTGTCGCTATTGTGAAAAGTTAGGTCACGTCAAAATAGATTGTTATAAACTGCGAAATAAAAGAGCTGTTGAAAGTAACAAGGAAGATGTAGCTGGTGCTAATTTGGCCGATGAAAGTAGTGATGACTTCTTGTTAGTGTCAACGAGCGATAACTTCAAGCTCACGTCCGAGTGGATCCTAGATTCAGAATGTTCTTTCCACATGTGTCCCAATAGAGAATGGTTCCCCACATACAGTTCGGTTGAAGGTGGAGTTGTGTGCATGGGAAAGGATTCATCTAGTAATGTAATTGGTATTGGTACTGTTAAAATTAGGATAGACGATGGGAGATTAGGACACTTTCAGATGTCAGGTATGTACCTGATTTATGAAAGAATCTCATCTCCTTGAGTAGTTTAGACTTGAAAGGATGCAGAATCAATATCGAGTCGAGCGACATTAAAGTATCTCATGGAGCTCTCGTTTTGTTAAAAGGTAAAAGAACCGATAGTCTTTATATTCTGAAAGGTTCTACAATGACCGGTGAAATCAGATGTCCCTCATTCGTTACGGAGTCGAAGTCAACTCATTTGGAGCGGAGGCAACTTGTTCATAGGAGGGAAAAATGTATGACTGTTTTGTTGAACAGATGTTCTCTTTTGGATGCTGGTTTTGAAAAGTTAGGGCACTGTGTTCATGAAAATCAGACCCGGGTTAGTTTTGATTTGGTAGTGCACAAGTTGAAGGCTAGATGTCTTCCAAGGTTTAAGCACAGATTCGACTCAGTTAATTCCCTGCATAGTTTAAGATAGGCCCATGGTTGGCTTTGGCAAAGATAGCATTGTAAGAATTCGTGTCAAGTTGGAGATTATTAGAGTTGTGTGACACAAATTCTAAGAGATTGCTTGCAGGTCAAGTTAAACAAAATATATTTTCTTTCTAGAAGATTTAGTATGTAACGCCCCAGAATTTGGGCCTAGAAGTATTGGGCCTTGAGCAAGGGAACGGTTACGAAATTGTGTATAAAAGTTTATGTGAGCTAGGAAATGACACAATTAAATGTCTGCTCAAGTGGTTAAAGGTCCTGAGAGGAGTTGGAAAAGTCCTGGGTTCAAACCTGGGCTTTAGCAAAAATTTTGGTTTTAAGTGGATAAAACCCTGGATACTTGGATGTAGGCCTTTTAAATTATTATGTTAAAAAAATGACACAAGGAAGCATGTAGTCTAGTGGTTGTGGCGTCATTAAGGTTGCAAGGGAGCCTGGGTTCAAGTCTTGGCTCTTACAATTTATTTTGGTTTTTCTTTTAAAGGAACCTAGACTTTGGCCTTTAGACCTTTTAATTAATTGAAGATAAAATGTGACACAAAAGAGCTTGTGGCAATGAGGCAAGTGGCATGTTGAGCTATTGAGGAGGGGCTTGGGTTTGAATCCCATGGCTTGCAAAAATGGGGTTTTATTTTATGTCTCTGTGGCGTGAGAGGTGGAGTTTGATTCAAACTCTGCAGAGGTGGTTGGAGAATTGGTCATTAGAATTTGAATGGAATTTGAATGGGGGGTTTGAGTAAATCTAGGAGAAATCGATGGAGATTTTTTAAGGAATTGAGGTGTGATGGGAGTGATAGCTGAATTGGGTAGCTAGAGTAAGGGAATTCGGCTAAGAGAACTCATTGGGTGCATTTTGGGCATTTTGTGAGAGTGTAGAAGTCGATTATCCTCTCTGCTATTTTGGGTTCTTTCCTTTTTGCGTTTCAGGTTTTTCTCTCCTTGTAGCATTTCGTGCAGTGTTTTTGACCATTCGGGTCTTTCTCTTTCAAACTTTATTTCTCAACTGTTGTTCACTTTAGCCGAAACACAAATACCAAGTGCCGAACTCTCCCTTGAAACTTTTCTTTTCTTCTTCACATTTTCTTTCTTCCGAATTGGCATTCTTTTTCTGCTCTTTTGCTAAATCAAATTAAGTTTCTTCTTTTTTCTTTCTTCTTGAGTACTAGCCGAATACCTTGCCTTCCCTCACACCTGCTAAAACTCTAACAAGCCGATCACTGCATAGACCTTCTCATACTTTCATTTTGTCATTCCATTTCTGTTGCGAATCTTTTATTACCCTTAATCTTTGTCACCAAGCCAAATATTGGGGTAAGTAATTGGGTTATTTCTTGTTACTTTGCGGTTTTCCCTTTTAGGATTATCGTTGTTACTATTCAATGATCGCCTTTCGGTTTATCCTCTTATATCAAACGCAATATTCCACTCACGTGTGCCGCTCCCTTAAGTCAGCATTCGATTCTGAGGGATTCGGTAAGTTGTTCTCTATCTTGCTCAAGTTAATGTGGATGGGTGTAAACTACATCCTTAATCAACCCTCTAACGAGATCTGTTGTTATGTAGTGAGTGGTTAATCAACCATTGTGAGAGTCTAGCTAAGCAATTTTAGGGTTAAAGGCTATACTCCTGTTTACCAAAGTTAGTGGTAAGGGCAGTATAGAGATTCAGGGTTTGTGAATCTTATTAACGATTTAAGGACTGATTGAATTTTTGGATTGAATCTAGGTTGGTGCTTTTGGATTTTCGCAAGTGGTCGCTAAAAAGTGTGTAATCATACACCTAGTATTGTTACTGCCAAAACGATAGACAATGGTGTGTATTCATACCCCTGTTTTACTCTGATCGGCAAAAGTCGAAAAGTTGAAACCTCGGCATTCGAGGCCTCATGAGCGTGCGAACGCACGTGGGGTGAACCGAGCCCCAAATCATGGGTAGCAGACTGTAGAGGCTACCACGTACGTTTTCGTGGACTGAGGCCGTTATGGGCCTTGATGGGTCGAAATAGGTCGCGTGAGCCTAATGGGCTTGTGGGCCTACACAGGTAAAATCCTCGGTAAGTGATCATTGATAGGTTGGTTTATGGGCTCGCGATTCCGTATGTGAATCTGGACTAAATAGGCCACACAAGCGTGTGGGCCCACTTGGGCCCAATAGCGAGTTTTGGGCCATATACACTATTCTGGTCGTGTAGGTTATTTGAGTCGCTCGAAACGATGATAAACCCTCTAGAAGGTCGTAATAAGTACCGAGACCCTAATATTTATAAAATTACTGAAATACCCCTATAGGAAAAATGACTGTTTTGCCCTTGTGGGTAAATGACTGACTTAGATTATGGATTTGACTGATTTAACTGTGATCGTATGACTGTGTTTTAACTGACTTGACCGTGGTCGTGTGACTGATATGCTTTTAATATATGTTTAAATGACTATTACTAAGCATGACTATTCTGCATACACCTGTGATGATTGAGCATGACATACACGACATATTGCATGGGGTTGGGACATTGTTACGGAAGAAGCGTACGACCCGTTGCCGTTCTGTACAAGGCTTCCAGCCTTTCTCTGCGATATTTATGGCTTTTAGCCATTCTGTCTATGGTGCCGAGCCGTTCTGTTGACTTAGTGCCGCAATCAGTGCTAAGCTTGGTGTGTTGGCTGGGTGGGTCGATTTTATCCCCACATGGTGTGTTGGTTGGTACGAGTGGTGTATTGGTTGGATTGGGTTGGATTTCTGTCTGCATATCTTCATCTGATACTGACTCTGTAATGGGCTTAGGCCCACCTAGTTTTGTTATTGGGCTAAGGCCCACTTGATACTGTGTCTGTGATGGGCTCAGGCCCAGTCTATTTCTGCATACCGTATATCTGACTGTTTGTATTATAAGGGATTATGTAATATCCCGGGTTAGGGGCTATTTCTGTGTTGCATGATATTGTATGTGTTTGGTATGCTGTGTTGTTATTTCGGTGTTCTAGGGGCTTGATTATAGGCTAGGTGTATGCACGAGGAATGGGAAAATTTTGTTTTTGGGTGTTAAGGCAGGGGAGCTGTTGGAGCTGGGGTATAAGAGTTTTAATTGTGGTTTTGTTGCACAAAAAAGGAGCTAGGGTAGTGGCAAGCTTGACGCCACTAAGGCTTGTGTGGGTAACGCCTAAAGCAAGCAAGGTGGCCTTGTGTTCGAGTGCGGAGTGGTTATTTTTGGCACTTATTTTGACGCTTGAGAGGGAGGAGTTTGTGGCAGTTCAAACTCGGCCTTGGACTTTGTCAACTCATTTGAATGTTAGGTGGGGAGTGAGTTTAGGGGTTGACTAATTCAACTCTTTTGAATGAATGGATGGGAGCTTTTGGGGGATTTGGCCAAACTTTGGGGAGTTGGAAGGGAAGTGACGGCATAGTGTGGGTTAGGGGAGGCCGAATATACCTTTGGCATTTGGGTTGTTTCTGGTCAAAAAGGATGGCAAGCTAAAATTCTTTTTTTTTTTTTTTTTCTTGTTGTCAAATTGCCAAAATCGAATTTCAAGTAAAACTCTCCCACTTTTCTTTTGAAAACCGAAAACCCAAGCACTCTACTTGTCGAATTTTTGCATTGTTTTCTACACTTTGTGTTGTTGGCCAATGCTTTTCTCCTATCATTTTCTTCTCTTCATTTTGTATAAGTTTAAAACTTATAGCACTTTTTCTCACACTCTCTTCTTCTTTCTTTAATAGTACTAGCCGAAACTTACCTTGTTCCTAAACCAAAATCTTCATACATTCCTTCCATCTCTTCTCTGCTAGACTCTCTTTTATTTTTGTTACAAAGTCGAAAGTAGGGGTGATAAACACTCAAGCCGAATCCTCCTGCAACTTGTGGCCGATTTCTCTTCTTTTCTTAAACCACACTTCTTTGTTTTGTTTTCAAGATTGATAGCCGAAATCCCCCTGGTGTTGCCGAAATCTCCTTCTTTCTTTTTGCTCTCATTGTAGCCGAATATTTCCCCTTCTCTTAGTAGTCTCCCTTGGCCGAATCTTTGGTGGTTCTCTCCTAGTGTGGTTAGCCGAATCTTTGTTGGTAAGTAAGGGGTAAGTGTTGGATATTATTATTATGAGTTTAATCTTGGTTTCGATTAAGTCAGAGGTGATAAAGGACTAACTGTTTGTTGTTAGGGACTTGACCGATTGGCAAAAGAACCACTGTTGGTTCGGATTTGGGAGGAAACCAAATCTATCGAAGGTAAGAGTTTAAAAGTAAGCCCTTTGGTTTGATAGCTTTGGCCGAATGCTATGGATGTCTAATCCCTTTGTTTGGCCGATTGTAGGAGTTAGCAATCGGGGGACTTAGATCGCTTTTGTCAGGATTTCTAGACTCGTGTTATCAGGTGTGTAACTAACACCTTGATACTTAGTAATATTTTTAATAATAAACCGATTTGCCTGTTAAAATTATAACAGTATGATGGACAAGTGGATACCCAAAATGGGGTATGTGGACGATTCGGGTAAGTTGTTCTATTGTGAGTACTATTAATAAAGTATAATATCATGACCTATGTTCTGTATGTATGTTATGAGAGACTGCTTGGTATGTTGGCATGATATGCATGATTTGCATGAGATGCATGATTACATGAGTATGGTATGTTGATGGGTGATATGAGATGAGGGAGCAGTGTGATTTTGTGCTGACGAGCACCAGTGCTTTGGTAGCACACTTTGTGACTTTGGGTCACCAGAGGTTTGGCACCTCCGGAGGTTTGGTACCTCGCGTCTCGTCCCGATGGGCTCGATTACCACGATGGGTTGGCCCCATGGATGATTATACGGGATTGACGCCAAAGATGTTTTGGTAACACACGATGGGTTGGCCCCATCACCGGATTTGTGACTACGGTCCACCGCTGCTTTTGGTAGCACATTGTGTCTTTGGGACACCGGAGGTTTGGCACCTCATTGCGACTTGTCCCTCGTGGTTTGACCACCGTGGGTTGGCCTCACTTGAGATATGGGATTGTCTGCTAGTGTTTTGGTAACACACGATGGGGTTGGCCCCATCATCGCTGGATTAGTGACTTGGTCACCAAAGTCTGCTTTGGTAGCACAATTGTGTCTTTGGGACACCAAAGTGGTTTGGGACCACATTGACGGATGTTATGTCTTTGGGACATCGGTGTTTTGGTAACACATCGTGGATCAGTATGTCACCAAAGTGGTTTGGTACCACACGGGGTAGAAAGGAGTATGGAGGTTAGGATCGGGTTGCATTGATTGTATTGCTATGTATGATGGGTGTTAGCATGTTGTTTTATCGGGAGCGGGATTTACACATCGAGTCACTCGACTCACCCTCTCCTTTGACATTTCGGTGACTCGTGAGACGCGGACTTGGAGCCGGGATGGACTCGGTGCACATGCCATGCTTTAATAAGAGTTTGCTCGGACTTTTGCATTTGGGTATTTTAACTTATTTATTTTTATTTGGGTTTAATTGGATTTGTAAAAGGCCTTTTTATTTATGATTTACGATGCTTATGTTTTAATTAAATTACGATATGCCTTAACAAAATAAGTTGGTAAGATTTTCACTAAAACTTGGAAAGATAACGAATTCAAAATCATAACGCAATGTGTTTTAAACTATACCATCGGGTATCACACTAAGTTTTTGGGATAAGCAAATACAAATGGTTTTCAACTCAAACCCGTAGTTCTTCTAAGTGTAAAAGTGTTTTATGTATCACTAAGTAACTAATGAGGTTTTAAATGGTTTAAACTCGGGTTTAACTACAAATTCGCTAAGTTTTCAAAATCTTGTGTTTCAAATACATCAACTGCTTTTTCAAACAAGACTACTCCAAATTTGTTTTAAACACACTTGTGATTTCACTCGACTTTTAAACGGAAAATCTAACTTTTCAAAACGATTTCCCGTAGCATGCGCCGTATTCGGACGTAGAGTATTGTCCGGGTTTGGGGTGTTACAATTGTGGTATCGAGCTAAGTTCAAAAGCTCTTGTGTGGGCTTGAGGCCCAAACTGTTTTCAAGAGTTTGTTTTAAGTGTTTGGGGATTGAATACATGGTTTACAAGGCATGGCACCGAGTCTCCGGCACCAGTTCGCTCAGGTAAGTAATTCTAACTCTTCTGTGAATTATTATTTGTAGAAGGGTAGGTGATATGGAACGTAGTTAGATTTATAGGACTGGAACCCTAGGATTAGATCACTCAAACACTCGAACTAAAGCATAAGACTTAAAGCACTAAACCAATCTATGACTCGACCACGGGGCTAGGGTGTGGTAACTCATGACGCATGTCTAGGAGAGGATCCTAAGAGCTTGGTATTTAAGCGGTCCTCGTGACTCACCTCCTCTTCGCAGAATCCCACCAGTGCGTGCTCGAGTTCACCCCGACCAAGAAGGCTCGATCATGACTTAACCTAACGACTAAAACCCGAAAAAGGGAATTAGCTATGTTTTCAAAAATACAACAACAACCCTAATGTTTTTATACTTTTTGCAATAAACTCTTTCAAAACCGAAAATGTCACATTTACAACAATTTTCTTGAAAAAAAAAAAAAAAAACTGATTTATGGAAAAATTACAAAAATGCCCTTAGGGGTAAATTTACTAAAATGCCCTCGGTTTATAAAATAGCAACTCAATGATTTCGCTCCAAAATTTCAATGATGTTACGAAATTCAAACATTCTGTTTTACAAAATATCAATCGAAAATTTTGATTTTGAAAATTTACTGGCAAACGCTCGCTTGTGAAAATTTCTAAAATACCCCTGGTTTCCAAAACGAAGTATTTTACAAAATTTTCAAAGAACACTCTTGAATTTTTTGAAATTTCAAATCGACCGGTTTTACGAAAGTTTTAAAATGTCTTTTATTACGAAAATACCCTGTAGGGAAAATGACGAAAATACCCTTGGGCTAGAATGGGCAGCAATGTCCGAAGAGTGAATAGGTATGGAAAGGATTAAGGAATGAATGTATAATCTCTTTTGGGTGAATAGGATAGAAGATTGAAACCTTGATTGCTCGAAAGAACCCTGAATAAACTCTATCCATAAAATTTCTTTGCGGTTAAGAAAGTGGAACGTTACTAATGCATAAAAATCTTTTAATCGTAAACGTAGATCGTTAGACATGAGCACTCGAGGCGGACGTGGTCGTAATACTCGTGGTAGAGGTAGGGGTAGAATGACGGTTTCTGAGCCCGTAGGATCTGGGCAGGGTTCGAAAATGAGATCTTGCCCGCCACCACCGTGAGGTGGTGAGTTCCGATCGGACCGAGACGATGCAGATGTCACGAGCGTCTTTGCGGGTGTTGGAAAGGGTAGCCGGTGTAAGTGGTGGTGCGGGAGTTAGGAAATGCTGTTCTCTGAGCGACTCGGCTAACGGGCCGAGTTCTTCCGAGGTGTATCGGGTGTTGCTCCTAGCAATCTGCCGAGTATTGGCTTGGAGGCAACGGAGCGGATCATGGGCGATCTGGACTTGACGATCGAGGAGAAACTTAAGGGCATTGTATCGCTTCTCCGGGATGAGTCATACCAGTGGTGGCTCACGGTTCGGGATAGTGTGGCGGTGAGGATCGACATGGGATTATTTCGAGTGCATACCAAAGGAAGTACATCGGGGCTAGTTACATCGACTCCCGCAGAAAGGCATTTCGAGGCTCGTTCGGGAGTAAATCACATTCTTGAGTCACGAGGCCGAGTTCTGGTCGAGTAGGTATGCCGGGCATTGTAGCCACCGAGCATGAGAGGTGTGTTCGTTTCGAGGATGGTCTCGCGAGACGAGTTGAGGTCGCCGATTGCTCCACACAGCGAGCGCGAGTTTGCTTGTCTTAGTCGAGAAGGCTAAGGTAGCCGAGGGTGTTAAGGAATCGGTGAGGCGCAGCATGGACGGGAGTAGGCTTAAGAGGAGCTTTGGGTCTTCCAGTTCGTCGGGTAATCCCCGAGAAGAGGCTAGGCCGAGTGGGCGTAATCGATCTGCTAGGTTCGTTCTTTGCTGGCGAGGACCACCGCAGCATATGTCGCGTGTGGAAATCTCATTGGGGTGGTTGTTGGACCGGTGGAAAAGGTTGCTTCGAGTGTGGTTCTCTGGATCATCGCATTAGGGATCGCCCGCGGGGATGGCCGAGATTCATCCCGAGTCGAGTCGTGTCGAATCGGGCAGAGGTAATGGACCGCCACCGCAGAGGGGCCGTGGTAATGGCGCAGGTGGTAATGGATTTGGTCGAGGTCGTGGAGCACCGGCGAGAGGTGCGGGTAGTTCCGAGGCACGCGGCTGGTTTGGTGTATCTTTGCGGCGCCGCGAGGGCGGCGCGCCGGGCGTAATCACCGTGCGTTTTTGATTTTTGGTTCTCCACTATCTTTGCTTTAATTGACTTGGGTTCCACGCGTTCGTATGTTGCTAGTAGTATAGTTGAGACCATGGACTTAGACTCGAGATATCTTCTAGGCGGATGATCGTGTGCTTAGCCTCTAGGTCACTCTGTAGTGGTAGATAAGTTGTATAAGAATGTACCCTAGAACTTCAGGGGTAGTTTTTCTTCTTGATCGATGGAACCGCCGTTTGAGGAGTTCGATCCGATTCTCGGGATGGACCGGCTGGTGAAGTACCGGGCCAAAGTGGATTGCGCGCGCTAAGCGCATGGTTCTATCGACGGATAAGGAGATGAAGTGATTATGATAGGTAATAGGAGAGATTACTTATCCAATGTGGTATCCGCTTTGAAAGTCAGTAAAGATGGTCGGGAAGAGGCTCGCGGCGTATGTGGTTCATGTGTATGCCTTAGAGGCTAAAGAGTCCACCGTTGGGAAGGTTCGCATCTTGTTAAGGAATTTGTGGATGTGTTTCGGAGGAGCTTAGGGTTTGCCACCGGATCGTGAGGTAGAGTTTGGGATAGATCTGCTACCGTGGATCGCGCGCCGGTCTCTGTTGCTCCATATAGGATGGCACCAAAGGAATTGGTGGAGCTTAAGGCTCGGTCGGGAGTCGTTGGATCGAGGCTTCATTAGGCCAAGTGTTTCGCCGTGGGGAGCGCGGTATTATTCGTCAAGAAGAAGGACGGTTCGATGCGGATGTGTATCGACTACCGCCAACTGAATAAGCTGACGATTAAAAACAAGTATCCGTTACCACGGATAGATGACTTGTTTGATCAGCTGAAAGGTGCATCGGTGTTTTCGAAGATCGATTTGAGGTCTGGGTACCATCAGTTGAAAGTTAAGGAAGCGGATATCCATAAGACAGCGTTTCGGACTCGGTACGGGCACTACGAATTCCTGGTAATGCCGTTCGGGTTGACTAACGCTCCGGCAGCTTTTATGGATATGATGAATAGGGTGTTTCAAAGATGATCTGGACCGCTTTAAATCGTGGTTTTTATTGACGACATCTTGGTACACTCAAGGTCGGAAGAAGAGCATGATGCACACTTGAGAGTGGTGTTGCAAGTTTTGAGGAGAAGCAACTCTATGCTAAGTTCGATGAAGTGCGAGTTCGCTTAGTGAAGTGACGTTTTTGGGTCATGTAGTATCACCGAGGGATTAGAGTAGATCCTCGGAAGGTTGAGGCGGTTTTGGATTGGAAGCCTCCCAAGTCGATCGTTTGAGATTCGGAGTTTCCGGGTTTGGCGAGATACTACCAAAGATTTGTTGAGGGTTTCGTTAATTGCGCCACCGATGACTAAGCCGCATAAGGAAGGGAGTTCCGTTCGTTTGGACCGAGAAACAATGCGGAGAGTTTTGATAAGTTGAAGAGGATCTTGACCGAGGCTCTGTGTTAATTCAACTCGAGGTCCGTAAGGAATTCACGATTATCTTCGACGCATCACACACGGGTTTGGGTTGTGTCTTTGCCGATGCAGAAGGTAAGGTTGTGGCTTACGCTTCTCGGCAAATTGAGGCCACACGAGGTCAACTATCCGACGCACGACTTGGAGCTAGCAGCTGTAGTCTTTGCTCTAAAAATCTGGAGGCACTACTTATACGGGGAGAAGTCAATCGTCTACACAGATCATAAGAGCTTGAAGTACCTATTGACTCAGAAGGATCTGAACTTGAGGCAGCGTAGATGGGTTGAGTTGCTCAAGGACTCGATCGCTCGATCGAGTATCATCCGGCAAGGCTAACGTGGTGGCGGGCGCGCGTTGAGCCGTAGGGTTGTTTCGGACTTAAGAGCTTTGTTTGCCCATTTAAGCTTGTATGACGACGGGAGTATTACGCGAGCCGCGAGTTAAGCTACTTGGGTTGAGCGGATCGAGAGAAAAACAGTTAGAGGATGAGGTTCTGAGTGCGCGAAGGTTACAAGTGCAGAATGGTGGTTTGGAGGGTTACAGCTTGTCTAGTGACGAGGTTCTGTATTTTCAAGGAAAGGCTTGTATGCCCAAAGATGTTGAGCTGAGGCGGAAGATTCTTCAGGACGCACATAGCAGTCCTTATGCTATGCATCCGGGAGGTAGCAAGGTGTATAGGGATCTTAGAGAGCAGTTTTGGTGGCCTGGCTTGAAGAAAGAGGTAACAGAGTTTGTTGGAAAATGTCTGACTTGTCAGCAGGTCAAGGCTGAACATCAGTTGCCGTCGGGTTTGCTTCAGCCTGTGAAGATTCCTCAGTGGAAATGGGAAAGGATAACTATAGATTTCGTCAGTGGTTTACCGCTTACGCCAAGCAAGAAGGATTCAGTTTGGGTTATCGTGGACCGTCTCGACTAAGTCACCCATTTTATTCCGTGAGTGGACTATTCACTTCGTGAGGTTGGCGAAGCTTTTATATGTCGTCGATAGTGAGGCCGCACGCGGCGCGTTCGGTTCGATAATCTCGGATAGGGATCCGAGGTTTACGTCGAGGTTCGAGAGCGTTGCATCGAGCTCGGTACTCGTTTGATTTCAAAGACGACTTTTCACCTCACCGACGGCAATCGAAAGGGTCATTCGGATCTTGGAAGACATGTTGAGAGGTTGTGTTCGGATTTCGAGGCGATTGGGATGAGTTTCGCCGTTGGCGAAGTTCGCCTATAACAACAGCTTACCAAGCAAGCATCAAGATGGCACCTTATGAGGCGTTGTATGGTAGGAAGTGTCGCTCACCTACTTGTTGGACGAGTTAGGTGAACGCCGCTTGTTGGGACTGAGTTGGTTCTTTGAGACCAGAAGACAAGGTTAGGTTGATTCGAGCTCGTTTAAAGGAAGCTTGAGGCCGCAAAAAGTCTTATGCCGATCTTAAGCGAAGAGATATAGAGTTTGGCGTGTGGGAGATCGTGTTTTCTTAAAGGTCTCGCCTTGGAAGAAGGTCTTGAGGTTTGGCAGAAAAGGCAAGCTAAGTCCGAGGTTCATTGGGCCGTATAAGGTATTGAGACGAGTTGGACCAGTGGCGTATCAGCTTGAGTTGCCAGCAGAGCTTAGCCAGATTCACGACGTTTTTCATGTTTCGATGCTTCGGAGGTATCGTTCAGATCCGTCGCATGTGGTAGCGGTGGAGGAGATCGAGGTAAATCCAGTTTGATCAGGAAGAGGAACCCGTGCGATTCTTGATCGGGATGTGAAAGTTCTGCGCAGAAAGTCCGTGCCTTTGGTTAAAGTTCTTTGGCGGAATCATGGGATGGAAGAAGCCACGTGGGAACCCGAGGATACGATGAGACAGCAATACCCGCAACTCTTTTGACCAGGTAATTTCGAGGCCGAAATTATTCTTAAGGGGGGTAGAACTGTAATATCCCGGGTTAGGGGCTATTTCTGTGTTGCATGATATTGTATGTGTTTGGTATGCTGTGTTGTTATTTCGGTGTTCTAGGGGCTTGATTATAGGCTAGGTGTATGCCTGAGGGAATGGGAAAATTTTGTTTTTGGGTGTTAAGGCAGGGGAGCTGTTGGAGCTGGGGTATAAGAGTTTTAATTGTGGTTTTGTTGCACAAAAAAGGAGCTAGGGTAGTGGCAAGCTTGACGCCACTAAGGCTTGGTGTGGGTAACGCCTAAAGCAAGCAAGGTGGCCTTGTGTTCGAGCTGCGGAGTGGTTATTTTTGGCACTTATTTTGACGCCAGAGAGGAAGGAGTTTGTGGCAGTTCAAACTCTGCCTTGGACTTTGTCAACTCATTTGAATGTTAGGTGGGGAGTGAATTTAGGGGGTTGACTAATTCAACTCTTTTGAATGAATGGATGGGAGCTTTTGGGGGGATTTGGCCGAAACTTTGGGGGAGTTGGAAGGGGGAAGTGACGGCATAGTGTGGGTTAGGGGGGAGGCCGAATATACCTTTGGCATTTGGGTTGTTTCGGTCAAAAAGGATGGCAAGCTAAAATTCTTTTTTTTTTTTTCCTTGTTGTCAAATTGCCAAAATCGAATTTCAAGTAAAACTCTCCCACTTTTCTTTTGAAAACCGAAAACCCAAGCACTCTACTTGCCGAATTTTTGCATTGTTTTCTACACTTTGTGTTGTTGGCCGAATGCTTTTCTCCCTATCATTTTCTTCTCTTCATTTTGTATAAGCCGAAACTTATAGCACTTTTTCTCACACTCTCTTCTTCTTTCTTTAATAGTACTAGCCGAAACTTACCTTGTTCCTAAACCAAAATCTTCATACATTCCTTCCATCTCTTCTCTGCTAGACTCTCTTTTATTTTTGTTACAAAGTCGAAAGTAGGGGTGATAAACACTCAAGCCGAATCCTCCTGCAACTTGTGGCCGATTTCTCTTCTTTTCTTAAACCACACTTCTTTGTTTTGTTTTCAAGATTGATAGCCGAAATCCCCCTGGTGTTGCCGAAATCTCCTTCTTTCTTTTTGCTCTCATTGTAGCCGAATATTTCCCCTTCTCTTAGTAGTCTCCCTTGGCCGAATCTTTGGTGGTTCTCTCCTAGTGTGGTTAGCCGAATCTTTGTTGGTAAGTAAGGGGTAAGTGTTGGATATTATTATTATGAGTTTAATCTTGGTTTCGATTAAGTCAGAGGTGATAAAGGACTAAAGGACTAACTGTTTGTTGTTAGGGACTTGACCGATTGGCAAAAGAACCACTGTTGGTTCGGATTTGGGAGGAAACCAAATCTATCGAAGGTAAGAGTTTAAAAGTAAGCCCTTTGGTTTGATAGCTTTGGCCGAATGCTATGGATGTCTAATCCCTTTGTTTGGCCGATTGTAGGAGTTAGCAATCGGGGGACTTAGATCGCTTTTGTCAGGATTTCTAGACTCGTGTTATCAGGTGTGTAACTAACACCTTGATACTTAGTAATATTTTTAATAATAAACCGATTTGCTCATTAAAATTATAACTTGATATGATGGACAAGTGGATACCCAAAATGGGGTATGTGGACGATTCGGGTAAGTTGTTCTATTGTGAGTACTATTAATAAAGTATAATATCATGACCTATGTTCTGTATGTATGTTATGAGAGACTGCTTGGTATGTTGGCATGATATGCATGATTTGCATGAGATGCATGATTACATGAGTATGGTATGTTGATGGGTGATATGAGATGAGGAGCGGTGTGATTTTGTCTTGTGAGCACCAAAGTGCTTTGGTAGCACACTTTGTGACTTTGGGTCACCAGAGAGGTTTGGCACCTCCAGAGGTTTGGTACCTCGGCGTCTCGTCCCAGTGGGCTCAAGATCCACGATGGGTTGGCCCCATGGATGATTATACGGGATTGACGCCATGTTTTGGTAACACACGATGGGTTGGCCCCATCACCGGATTGTGACTACGGTCACCAAATGCTTTGGTAGCACATTGTGTCTTTGGGACACCGCAGGTTTGGCACCTCATTGCGACTTGTCCCCGTGGTTTGACCACCGTGGGTTGGCCCCACTTGAGATATGGGATTGTCTCGCTAGTGTTTTGGTAACACACGCGATGGGTTGGCCCCATCATCGTTGGATTAGTGACTTGGTCACCATGCTTTGGTAGCACAATTGTGTCTTTGGGACACCAGTGGTTTGGGACCACATTGACGGATGTTATGTCTTTGGGACATCGGTGTTTTGGTAACACATCGTGATCAGATGTCACCAGTGGTTTGGTACCACACGGGTAGAAAGGAGTATGGAGGTTAGGATCGGGTTGCATTGATTGTATTGCTATGTATGATGGGTGTTAGCATGTTGTTTTATCGGGAGCGGATTTTTACACCGAGTCACTCGACTCACCCTCTCCTTTGACATTTCAGTGACTCGTGAGCGCGGACTTGGAGCCGGATGGACTCGGGTGCACATGCCATGCTTTAATAAGAGTTTGCTCAGACTTTTGCATTTGGGTATTTTAACTTATTTATTTTTATTTGGGTTTAATTGGATTTGTAAAAGGCCTTTTTATTTATGATTTACGATGCTTATGTTTTAATTAAATTCTGATATGCCTTAACAAAATAAGTTGGTAAGATTTTCACTAAAACTTGGAAAGATAACGAATTCAAAATCATAACGCAATGTGTTTTAAACTATACCATCGGGTATCACACTAAGTTTTTGGGATAAGCAAATACAAATGGTTTTCAACTCAAACCTGTAGTTCTTCTAAGTGTAAAAGTGTTTTATGTATCACTAAGTAACTAATGAGGTTTTAAATGGTTTAAACTCGGTTTAACTACAAATTCTGGCTAAGTTTTCAAAATCTTCAGGTTTCAAATACATCAACTGTTTTTCAAACAAGACTACTCCAAATTTGTTTTAAACACACTGTGATTTCACTCAGCTTTTAAACGGAAAATCTAACTTTTCAAAAACGATTTCCCCGTAGCATGCCAGATTCGGACGTAGAGTATTGTCCGGGTTTGGGGTGTTACAGATTACACACTGAGTTTTCGCAAACTCACCCTTCTGTCTAACTGTACAGGTAATCCCCAGCCTTAGGTGATTTGGAGCCGCGAAAGACTCGGAGGTGGCCACATGACCGCTGATGCTCTGCTGTAGACTTTTTATTTAAATTTTATATTTTTGGTTTTAATTCTGTTATAAAAACTTTGAGGGATTAAATTTTTTAAAATGGGCTTTAGATTTCCTTATTTAAAATTGCTAAACACGAATTTTCATAATTAACAACTATTTTCAAAAACACTTAAAAATAGACGTTTTTATATTTCAAACTTTAGGAGCTTCCGCGATTGGAATAACCAAAAGTATCAGTGCCAGACATTAAGTAAACGTTTTTGACGAGATGATTTGCTAAACTCGAGCAAAAGGATTTAAACATAGAAATGAAATTTTTTTACAAACTCTATTTTTGAACGACGCTTTGATGTGACACGCCAGATTTGACCATAACGTCTAGGCCGGGTTTGGGGTGTTACATAGTATTTATTAGTATAATATATTTAGCATTTATTTGCATAATTTGTTTGACTTACTAATTTAGCCTATAAATAGGTTCTTTTACAACCTTAGAAATTGACACCCATTAGAGATTAGAACTCATAACATATTTAGAGAATTTTGTGTTTACGTTTTGACTGTTCTTTGTTTTCAGGTTTTTCAAGGTTTAGTTTTTATCTACATCTTTTGTACTCTTCGTTCTTTTGCCATTATAGTAAAATTATCTTTACCCGTGGTTTTTTTATCCTCTTTGGAGGAGTTTTTCCACGTTAAATTTGTGTGTTTAATTTCTCAATTTATTCTGCTATTTTTTTTACTTGTTGCTTAATCGGGACGATCCTAACATGGGCAGTGTTTGATGGATTGGAAGTGGTTTGTAGGAGAGTTGTACATGGCCGGGACTAACAAAACTTTAGGTTTGGGCTGGATCCTTAAAAACTAGCTTATATTTTTTGTCCAAGTTTGGCCCGAATAAAAATGTTAAAACTTGGGCTTGGTCTAGCCTAACCATATTTTAAAAAAAAATTATATAAAAAAAATTAAAAATATAATACACCAAATATATTAAAAATATTAAAATAAATGTTTTCTAACAAATTGAAAATGTGTTTAAAAAAGTCTTTATACTTAAATAATACTAAGTTAAGTGCAACTTAACATGCAAATGACTCAAAAATAGTAGCAAAATTAACAATAAAACAAGTGTTATACAATATCCAAACATTAATAACACAATAGTAGCAACATAATAGTGAAATGGTAGCAAAACAGTGGGAAAACAGCAGTAAAATATGGAAAAACAGCATTTTTTTTTAATTTAGGTTGGTTGGGTTTGGGCCAAAAACCTTACCTGAAGCCTATCCCATTTTCTAAACCTATCTTGTTTTTTGCCAAATCCCATTTTTTGAACCATTATTTTTGCACAAACCCTCTCATTTTTTGGGTTGGCCCGACCCAACCATGAACAACTCAGGGGGGCATGTTTGTTCATTGGTACGACGCATTAATATGTAGTTACAGCTAGAACCAATGGCAAATTCGAAAAAAATTTAATAAGCTAGGAATTTAATTATAATTTTTCATAGATCCAAAATATAAATTTATTATACATTAATTTATAATTTCATTGTTTCTAAAGTGATTAAATATTTTTTTTTCATTTTTAGGGAGGTTAAATTGCAATTTTATTATATATTAATTTATAATTTTTTATTTATAAGAGGATTGTTTTACAAAATTTTCATTTTTGAAGGTTAAAGTACAATTTGACTATATATATTCATTTATAATTTCTCGATTTATAAAGAGGCTAAATTGAAAATTTTCAAATATTGGGGACCAAATCCTCTACCTATCCCGAGAGATATGCCTTTGGTTACAATGGCAATGGGAGCTTAAGCTTGGGCAGGTATCAAGTGAAATTTATATTAATCCCAAAACTGATCATGCAACCATAGAATGTTGATGTGGACTTAAAAAGTTTTGCAATTTAGACACTCACATTACATAATTTAATTAATTTGGACACTCCTGTTAAAATTGCGAACATAAATCCAAGATAGATTTTTTTTTGTGCCGAAGATTTTTAAATATTATTACAATTTACAAAAAAAAAAAAAAAAATCCTAAACACACCCTTTCCTTTGTAATAATTAAATTTTAAATTTTAAATTAAGAAATAACAAAATTGTATTTTTAATGAAACTAACTCTCAAACTTGGCCACATGTTTTTTTTTTTTTTTTTTTGAGTAACCAAATAACCCTAAACACACCCTTTTCTTTGTAAGTATAAATAAAAAAAACATTTTTGTATAAAAAAATCATTTTTTTATTACTCCATATATTATGCTTAAATTATAAATTTAGTCCTTATATTTTAATTAGGTAAATCTGAATTTTGAAAAATTTGACACAAACGGTACCATTTAAATCCATTAGGCCTAATTTTTGTTATTTGTCTTATAATATATGTAAGTTATAGGTTTAGTTTTTATTATCCAATTTAATCATTTTTAGTCTCTACACTTTTTGAATTTTTGAATTTTCAATCCTAATTCAAATGATAGTTGTTAAATCCATTTATGACATGTTTATGAGTATTATGTGAAAAATTGACATGACATTATACTTGTCACAAACAATTTTAGAAATAGCAAAATATAACTTAAGGAATGTAACATCTACCATTTGGTTCATGATTGAAATTTTAAAATTCTAAAATCACAGGGCCTAATTGACCAAATTAGAATACACTCAGTATACGAATTAAATACGCAACTTATGCATAGTACAATGACCACTAGTAAAAATTCACCAAAAATAAACAAATGAACAATTTTTTGTCTCAACAAAAATCAAGTTAGTTACTAACAAAGTAGCCCAAACTATTTGCATCCGATAAAAGCAACAATAACATTCCCAAACTATTTGCATCCGATAAAAGCAACAATAACATTCATCTCGTAACATTATGAACAAATTTTTTAACTCTCAAATTTGGTAATTTTTTTGCAATATAAAACCATCAATAATCTCTCATTATTCTTCCATCTTCCACTAAAAAAAAGAGTACAACAATGGCTGAAACATTATCATATTGCTTCACATTGGCCCTTTTCATGGTCATTCTAATGGCAAGTCCTAGTTCGAGTTTGGCTAATATGAATGTAATCGATAAATGTTGGAGAGGGAACCCTCTTTGGCGGAGTCAACGACAACAATTGGCCAAATGCTCCGTCGATTTAGCAAGATTTTGGCATCACATTGGTTCTCCATTTGGAATTGTGGGTGGTGTTTGATGGATTGGAAGTGGTTTGGAGGAGAGTTGTTGTAACACCCCAAACCCGGCTTGGATGTTATGGCCGAATCTGGCAGCGTCACATGATAGTGCTTTAGAAAACGTAACTACGTTAAAACCAGTTTTAGGTATCTTAGGCTATCGTCAAAACGTCTTGTTTATTTATTTATTATCCAGTTTCAAAACCTTATACATTCGCGGAAGCTTTCAAAAATAATTTTCGAATTCGTATGTATTTTAATAAAATCTTTGTTTACTTTGAAAACTTGAGTTTTCCTATTTCTAACCACAGTACCACTACGTCATAAATTCCAAATTTAAAACAAAATACGTAAATGCATTATTACATAAAAATTTAACCAGATTTAATAAAACATAATGAAAAATAATACCATAATTAAAATTTCCAGAACCGTGGTCACTCACCGAGTGTGCTCTGCAGATCGATCCGTTGTAATCAATGCGCGCACATAATCGAAATTTGCAAACTGAAGCCGCGCGATAACAGCTTAAAAGCCTTTCAGATACTTCCTCCGAATATCATCAATCTCACCCCGATGCAATGCAACATACATAGGATGTCATGCTATTATGCAAACACAATTCATACATTCAAATATCAGAATTCATATTCGGTACAGAAATCAGAAAGTCAAGTCACATAATTAGGGGTTTAGGTAAAGCTTACTGACCCTACATTAGGCCCATAGTCGACTAGGGCGACCCGTGTAACCTTACAGAACATTACAGAAAAAAGGGCTCACACACCCATGTGGCTTGCCAGTGTGGGGCCACACACCCGTGTGGCTCATACCGCCCAAATTGGCCTTGGCTGTGTGGATTACACGACCTCACTCGGCCCTCACTCGTTGATCACACGGCCTGACCCAGAATCCCACACGCCCGTGTGTCGCACACGGCCTCGCCCAGAAGTCACACGACCGTGTCGCTCGTGCACGGCCTGGCTCGTCGATCACACGGCCGTGTGGTGACTAACAGTCTTGCATACGGCGTACCACACGGGCAACTACACACCCGTGTGGCATCGACAGAATGGTTTTTGGCTTTCCTCGAAACCTCATTTTCTGTGTTTTCGGGTACACAACTAGTATCGAATTGATGCTAACGCAATCCTGATGAATCCCTAACCTATAATTGACATTACAAATCTCAGAATTAGCCTATAACCACGGTTTAAACAAATCCATCATTCCAACAATGAATCAACATAATCACTTAACACTTACCTCCAAACGAACAGTAGGAACTTTACAACCTCACACCGTAAATGACTAATCTCTAGCCCTTTGATTGACTCCTAACAATCAAAATAACCACTTTTTTTAAGTCACTTATCCACGATCATAACCAGGATACAACATAGCAAAACTTACCAATCACGCCGACGTTGCACCGAACCAAACGAGTAATTGCAAAAGAAACCGAAAGAAAAAGGCAGAGGTGGGGAAGAGTTTCAGCAGCAAGGGGAGGAAGAGGAAGGGTGCTGGCCAAAAATTTCAAAAGAAGAAGCAGAGTAATCAGAAAATCGATAACCCCTCCCTAATCCTTTATTTTTCTCTTAAACATCCTACAATCAGATTTTCAGTCCAACACAAACACTCTGGACGTGACAGGCAAAAATAATGCTCACGCAGGGATTCGAACTCCAATCCCCTTGCACATTAACACTCCACTTAACCACCAGACCGGCAGGCCCCATTCTGTTAATTACTTGTACACTTAAACTTATAAGCCTATTAACCAGAGTTGGGCTTTATTCATAAAAATACCAAAATTTACCCAAGTTGAAACTTGAACTTGGGACTTCTTAGACACACCCAAACCACTTAGCCATTGAAGCAGATACAAATTTGTGTCTTGAAATTACAAAAGCCGAAATTAAGCAAAAACCGAGGCATTACAGTTGTACATGGCTGGGACTAACAAAACTTTAGGTTCGAGCTGGATCCCTAAAAAGTAGCTTAGATTTTTTGTCCAAGTTTGGCTCGGATAAAAATGTTAAAACTCAAGCCTGGTCTGGCCTGGCCTGACCCATATTATTTTTTTAATTTTATTTTTTATATAATTTTTTTAAAATATAATACACCAAATACATTAAAATATTAAAATAAATGTTTTCTAACAAATTGTAAATGAGTTAGAAAAAAGTCTTTATACTTAAACAATACTAAGATAAGTGCAACTTAAAAGGCAAATGACTCTAAAATAGTAGCAAACTTAACAATAAAACAAGTGTCATACAATATCCAAACATTAACAACAAAATAGTTGTAACGCCCCAAAATATCTATTTTTGTTTTTTTTGTGTGTGTGACATAAATACTTGTCTATTTCAATGGTTAAGTACTCTGGGTGTGTGTGTGAGGTCCCAAGTTCGAGCCATGACTTGGGAAAATTTTGTTTTTTATAAATAAAGCCCCATCTTGGGTTAGAAGGCTTTTAAGTAAAAGTTGGTAAATAATTAACAGAATGGGCCTACTGGTCTGTGGTTGAGTAGAGTGTTGGTGTGAAGGAGGTCTTATGTTCGAGTTTGGGCAAGAGCATTATTTTTGCTTTCTTGTTTAGAAGAGTTTGTGTTGGATTAAAAAGCTGAGTAGTTAGATGTAGTGGGAAGTAGTGGAGTGATTTAGGGAATTAGGGAATATCTGGTAGGTTTTTGTTTTTCAAAAAATTCAGTTCTTCTTCCTTCTCAAAAATTCTTTACTGTTTTCTTCACTTTTTCCCTCTTGCTGCTGATTTTTCCTTCTCATTTGCTGAGTCACCTTTTTCATCATTTCCCTTGATGTTATTTTTCTTGTTTTGACCTCTCTTTTACTTCCTTCCTGCGCAACGTCCTCATCGCTCTTTCGGTAAGTCTAGTTTTTTATTAAACTTTAATTGTGATTTGGACAAGTGTTAATAAGGATTCGTTTGGTGATTAGGGGCTGATGGAAGGGCTGATTATCGTTCATCGACGTTCTAAGGGGGTGAAATTCCTGTTATACGATAGAAGGTAATGGTTTCATTGTTCGAAAGATGTTTATCTTGTTTCGGGATTAGTTTAGTTCAGTTCGTTAAGTGATTAATTGAGTGAAATATTGGTTAATTATAGGTACTAAAGTGCTCGAAAGCGTGTAGGCATAAAAAATGATACAGGTGTTTACTCGATTGCACAGAAAATGAGGTTTCGACGAAAGCTAAAAACTTTACTGTCGAGCCAACACGGGCGTGTGGTCGCCTGTGTGGTAGGCCGTGTGGCATAACACGGGCATGTGATCGACGAGGCCAAGCTGTGCACACATGACACAGCCGTGTGATGGCCAGGTAGGCTGTGTGCGACACACGGGCTAGACTGATTTGGGCCGTGTGGCCACACAGGCGTGTGGAATTTTGGGCGGGGCCGTGTGGGCCCACACAGGAAGACCACATGGTCGTGTGAGCCCATTTATACTAAAATGTTGTTTAGGTTGCACGGGTCGCCCAAGTCGATTGTGAACCTTCCGTAGGGTGGGTAAGCACTACTTAGACCCTCATTTGTGTGAAATCAATTATGTGAATTATGTACTAAGCATGTTATTATATAAGCATGTATACTGAATTGTATGTGTATCTGATAGACCTGTGATGGCATGGCATCTCATTGTATGTTGTATTGTATTGGGTTGGGTTGATTATATGTGGAGAAAGTGTACTAAAAGGCTCTTCAGCCTGATATACTGGCAGCACTGCTGCAAATTACTGTTTCGTGCCGCATTCGGTACTATTCAGAGTGTAGGGATGGTGGGTTGATTTAATCCCCACATGGATTGTAAGGTTGGGCGGAGATGGTGTGTAGAGGTTTGTTGGGTAGGACTTTGTTACTGAAAACTGCATGATTGATACTGATACTGAGATGGTCTAAGGCCCAAACTGCTGGCATCGACTTGTGTTTACGTGTAAGACCATGTCTGGGACATTGGCATCGTATTTGATTCGTGTAAGACCCTGTCTGGGACAGTGGCATCGATATGTGACTAAATGTAAGACCACGTCTGGGACGTTGGCATTGTATGAGTTTCCTACTATCCGCGTATCCTTTTTAATTCTGAACGGTTCAACGGGCAATGTTAAATGAAGACCAAATGTGAAATCGAATTAAAAGGGCTCAGGTATGTACTTATACTAAATTGTGAAAATAAGGTAAGTCAGTTGTTGAATTGATTGTATAAACGTTAAAGTTACAAATGTGAAAAATGTGAATGCATATGTGATTGTGTATATTCGGCCAAATGGGGTATATGAGATTTTAATAGTGAGATTTATATAAGTTCATGTGTATTTGTACAATTAGCCATCTAGTATGTGCATGAAAGATTTAAATGATAACCTTGTATTTGAGAACATGTATATTTGGCTTTGTTAACTTAGTGTTAATATATAATAGTTGATATATATATTTGCTTATGACTTACTAAGCTTAAATAGCTTACTCTATGTGTGTTCTTGTTTACTTCTGTTTATAGATTTGGATATACGTTACGAGCTCGGGGATCGTCAGCAAGACTATTCACACTATCGATGGTTTCCTTTGGTATTTTATTCAATTGAAAATTTAATATATGATATGTATAGCATAGTAAAAGGTGGAATAGGAATTAAGTACTTTGTATGTAAATAATAGCCATGCGAAGATGGCTTATCTTCTTTTGATTGATTTAGGTTCTGTGTTTATGGTTGATAATGGTCATTGAAAAATAAGTTTATACTTATGCATATGTGATTATGGTATATGTTCATGACAGGTAAGTATATGTTATGTTTAATTTTAAGTTAGACATATTGAATTTGGTTATGTGATTAATATATGTATATTGGTTATGTTTGGTATGATGAATCGAATTAGTTAAAAGGTGGACTTGAACCGAATTTAAACTTGGATATTTTGGCTATGGGTAAGTGATGATATTAGGGATATGTTGAATTTGATTAAGTGTTATGTAATTGTATATTTGTTGTGCATTGTGTAAAGTTTGATTTACTTATTAAATGAACTATGGTTGAGTGTGTCTTTGTATGTATATATATAAATCAGCTAAATGATGTTAAATAAATTGAATATGTAATAAGTATTAGTAATTATGTAAATTAGTAAGATGTGATTTGGTTTTGATATATATATATTCGAATTTAAAAAATAGGTATGTGGTCATATTGATCATCAAGTCTTTGATTTGGAATTGAAATGATCATGTTAGATATATATGTATTCGGCAATGATGTGAAATTTTGATAGATGTTTAAATATAATACAAATGGATTTAGTTCTAGTAATTTGGTTATGATATTTGTATTTGTATGTGGTATTTGTGGGATGTAAATTTTAGTTATGTGAAAGGTAATAGATGTGTTTCAAGATTAAATTGGTTATATGATGTAATGTGATAGAAATTCAAATAAAGAATTATGTATGTATTTGCATAAATTCGGCTATGCTTAATTGAATTATTGGTATACTTTATTGAGGATTTATTTATGATTAGTGATGGATTTTATAAGTATGTGATTTTTAAATTTGGAATATACTTGGAGTCAAGTTTTAAATTGTAAATTAAATGAATGATGATTATAACTGAAGTTGCTTGTATGGAAGATTATATGATTGGCCGAATGTGTATTTGTGATTACTTGAGTGATTTGACATGTATATATCTATATCGGCTTATTAATTAGTAAGTGATTTGATTAAAATTCTTGATTGTCATTTGTACTTAAAATGATTCAAATAATATGATTACATATGTATATATTCGTAATAAAAGAAATAGTGTATTGGTTTTGAAATGGTGCAGGTTTCAACATACTTGCTTAAACTATTTGAATGTTGATAATGATATGTATTAAAATGATTAAGCCTAAGTTGAGTTTGATATTTGTTTAATAAATTAAATATTGAATGCTAAGTATGTGAATATGATTTGTTAAATAAAAGAAAAGAAAATATATGCCTGTTCTGAGTGATGTCTTATTCGGTAATGCCTCGTAACCCTAATCCGGCGACGGATACGGGTTAGGGGTGTTACAGTTTATCCGCTCTAGTGTGTCTCCGTGGGGAGCACCGGTACTGTTTGTGAAGAAGAAGGATGGATCCATGCGGATGTGTATCGACTATCGGTAACTAAACAAGTTGACCATTAAGAATAAGTACCCCCTACCGAGGATAGATTATCTGTTTGACCAATTTTGTAGAGCTTCGATGTTCTCTACGATTGACCTCCGATCTGGGTATCATCAGTTGAGGGTCAAGGAAGCTGACATTCATAAGACGACGTTTATGCTCACTATGAGTTCCTAATAATGCCATTTGGACTGACTAATACACCAGTAGCTTTCATGGATTTGATGAATCGAGTATTTCAGCCTTATCTGGATCGAGTTGTGGTGGTGTTCATCGATGATATACTGGTTGATCGCTGAAATCAAAGTTTTAAAATTTATAAAAGAATGATCAAAACTTGAAAACTAACTCTAACAATGATTAAAGGTAAGTGTATCTATCGAACAGTAGTATAGCTTAGGCAAGACCGGATATCTAACCCAAAGGAACTAAGAGTTCTAATACTAACTTTCTTTTTATTATTTAGCCTTGAAAATAGAGTGAAGTTGCTTTAGACAAAGACTAAACTAAGGACACAAAAACAAAAAGGACGAATAGGAAAATAACTTTGAAGGAAAACTCAGTTGATTATGACGATACCATCAGGAACAATCCACCTAGATTTCACTTGTTATTTAACCCCAAATTATATGATTTTTTTTACTTAGCTTGATCCGTAAGACTCCCTAACCTATATTAAACCCTCTCTCGAGGCGAATAACATCTAACCCTAGGTTAATTAGTGGAACTCTCGTTCAGTTATAATAACCTCCTAGGATAGCAGTAAATCGATCAATAGACTCCCATATTAGGTTTCATCCTAATCTGGCAAAATCTCGTAACCCTATCTCTAGGCGTTCGATCAACTCCACTTAATTATGTTAGATCTACTCTTAGGCAGGGTCTATTCCTCCTTCACCTAAGCACATTAAATTTGGATTAAGCAACATAATTAAGAACAAACTAAGTAATTATCATATAACTTAAAAATCAAATGAAAAGATTCATCTAGGTTTCATCCCCTTCAGGTATCTGAGGGGTTTAGTTCATAATGAATAAACAAAACATCGCAAGAGAAAAGATAAAACAAAACATAAGAAAATCCTAAAACCCATCAAGGAATTGAAGGAGAATTCACTGCCTTGAGTATAATTTCGCTTCTTGGGATGGAACAACGGCTATCTTCGCGTTATTTCCTAACTCTGACCTTCTCAGCTTGGCTCCTTGGCCTAGCTTTGACGCCTTTTCAAAGGTGGTACTTAGGGGATATATAGGCTCTTGGAATGCGATTCTTTCTCCCCAAGTATCCTTTTCCGACTGAAATTGCTCATTCTGACGACAGAGGCACGTCCATGTAGCACGCCCATGTGGATCGCAGTAAATCGATCAATAGACTCCCATATTAGGTTTCACCCTAATCTGGAAAAATCTCGTAACCCTATCTCTAGGCGTTCGATCAACTCCACTTAATTATGTTAGATCTACTCTTAGGCAGGGTCTATTCCTCCTTCACCTAAGCACATTAGATTTGGATTAAGCAACATAATTAAGAACAAACTAAGTAATTATCATATAACTTAAAAATCAAATGAAAAGATTCATCTAGGTTTCATCCCCTTCAGGTATCTGAGGGGTTTAGTTCATAATGAATAAACAAAACATCTCAAGAGAAAAGATAAAACAAAACATAAGAAAATCCTAAAACCCCCTGAAGGAATTGAAGGAGAATTCCGCCGTCTTGAGTATAATTCCAGCTTCTTAGGATGGATCAACTGGTTATCTTCACGTTATTTCCTAACTCTGACCTTCTCGACTTGGCTCATTGGCCTAGCTTTGACGCCTTTTCAAAGGTGGTACTTAGGGGATATATATAGGCTCTTGGAATGCGATTCTTTCTCCACAAGTATCCTTTTCCGACTGACATTGCTCATTCTGACGACAGAGGCACGTCCATGTAGCACGCCCATGTGGATCGACTCCAGGCTGTGTTCGGATTTCTAACTTGAGGCACGGCCGTGTGAATCGGGGGAGAAACCGTGTTCTAGATGTTAGGCATGGCACGGCCGTGTGGCTTGAAGTCCAGGCGTGTCGATTTCGTGAATTGGCCTATTTGGCCTGTTTTAAGCCCGTTTTGTGTTCTTTTCATCCTCGGGTGCTTTCCTGGGTATAAAACATGAAAAGAAAGGATTAAGAGCACCTTTTTACACAAATCAAGGGATAAATCATCCAAAAGCATATTAAATGTGGGCTTAAAATATGTTACTTTTACGGTTTATCAAATACCCCCACACTTAAGCTTTTGCTTGTCCTCAAGCAAAATTCTCAACTTACAATTAAAACGAACTTTCCATGATTCATATTTCCTATCAACAATGCCGTATCCTAATTCATAGATAACTTATATATGGATAATTCAACTCAAAGATTCCTAAAAATTCAAACAAGATGAGTCATACATTTGTAGTACGAAAACATAGGTGTTTCCCTTCATCAAAATAATTACCTTTAATTCAAAACCTACAAGGATTGACATCCTCACAAAAAGATTCACTCAAATCACTCGAACAGTGTTTTAAGGGTAAAAATTAAGCACTCATAAGTCGAACTTGAAAAGTTAATCCCATAGGCTTGCTGAAAATTAAATCTCCACCATTGTAAAATGAAATGATAAATAGATCAAAAGGTCTTTGTTAGGGTTGTAACGGGGCTAGGGTTAAAGGTGTGGATAAAGGCTGAAATTAGAAAGTTAGAATCGAGATTGAATTGATAAGTTACCTACCTAAAAATTTCTGAAAATAATAATCCTACTAATACGAGCTTTTCTTTTGATAATTAGATTTTAACTTGTATAAGCTCACTCTTCATAATACTGATACTGAATATACTTTTTTTATTTTAAAAGAACAAACTAAAGATAAATTTAACTACCAGAATAATAAACTTAGGTAACTCGCTCAACTCAAATCGCGATTAAGGGGTAGTTAAAAGAAAGGGTGATAACAAATACAAAGGGTTTTGGGTTAAAATTAGTGGGTAAGTCAATAAAAAGGGTTGTTAGGCTCAACGGGGATCACTAAGGGTTAATTATAAGGGTATGCTATTTAGTGGAGTAAGTGGGTTAAAACCTAAGTGCCTTTATCATCTCGGTATATCAAATCATAATTGTGGTCTTGACATATATAATCGAGGCAAGTTCTAGAATAACAGTTCATAGTTGACACACTCATAATCAAGAAGTGCGCATGAAAAAGAATGTATGCTTTATAAGGCTCAAATTCTCACAAAAATTATGGGTTTTTTGACATCAACCTTGTAACTCTCAAATTCAAGATAACATTTAAATTCCAGTTGACAACCTAAAATTTTAATTTTTTAGAAAATTAGACTTATCATACTTGATTCCCTAGTATTCTTCAAATTCAGTCATCAACGCACAATTAACTATGACTTATTCAAAAGCATATCAATAAAAATCATAAATTATCAGAAATTTCATCTTAATTAGTATTATGAGAAAATTACTTTAAAACAAGATTAAATTCAGGGTTTTGAGAATAATGCAGAAAGTTAGACATTTTTATCCTTGGGGTTTGAGAATAATGAAAAAAGTTAGACATTTTCTCAGAATAACTATTCACCCCCCACACTTAAAATGTACATTGCCCTCAATGTACAAAGATAGATAATGACATTTAAGGGATAAATCAAAAGAGAAGGGGAAAGAATTACTCCCTGAGTTGTAGATGTTTTCCCGAATGAGTGTCTTTGGTAGCGGTGATGGTCAGTCGGGATAACGTTCTTGCGCTAGATGAAGAAATTAGGTAGCGCTTTGAGAAGTAGCCAGGCTTTATTAAGGCCTAATAAAAATAAACTAAATATAAAGTTATAGAAAAACGGATTAAAGGAAAGAAGACTAAGAAGAAAACTAAAATGAAAAGAAAATATTAATGGACTGTGAAGTCTTTATTGAAGGATGGTTCGCAAGGTGGGTGTGACTTCTAAGGCTAGGGAGGTGCTGGCGGTGGCGGAAGTGAAGAGATTATCATGGTGGTCGGCGTGATTCCCTAGCAGCCTGGTGAACCTGACACTATGAAACTAAATTAAGCTAAACTAAATTAAACATAAGATTATTAAAGAAAAGGAGAATGAAAGGAAGAGAAATGAAAAATAAAAACTAATTGGTCTCATAGGTTCTTGACTTGGTGTTGAGACGAAGCTGCCGGCGTGAACTCATGTTGATTGTTCTTTATTAAGGAGCCTATGCTTAGCTTTCTCCGTTTATTCGGCATGGTGTTGGCTTGCTCAAGGATCTAGAGTAAAGAATCTGAGATGGAAGAAAATGAGAAGCAAAAATAAGGGTGAAAATCAGATAGAGGGAATGGGAAGAGTTGAGGGGTTTAAATAGATGCTCAAGTTTGGTAATCCCCCACGGCCGTGTCCCAGGGTGTGTCGATTTACACGGCCTCCTCACACGGCCGTGTTATAGAGGGTGTTGTCACCCTATGTCCGTGTTTGGTCCCTCTATGCCCGTGCTCGTGGAGTTCTTCTTTTGGCACGGTAAGGTCCCACCGGCGTGTGTAGCCTGTGTGTTACAAGTCAGTATCCTCAGAATTTTCACACGGTTGGGGGCACGGCCGTGCCCTATCTGTCAGTGCCCATGGGGAGGGTGGTTGGATTCGTGACGTTGAGGGGTGGTTGGACTGGCTTTGCACGGCCTCTGCTCTATCAATGTGGCAGTTCCGGTGGTCCACACGGCTACGGCCGTATGTAAGGCCGTTTGGTTGGGAATTCTGCACTTTTTTTTAATTAGTTTAAAAAGGAGAAGAAAAAGAAAAAGAAAAGAAAATTTAAAAAATGCAAAAAGAAATGGGGTTAGTAATCGGGTTGCCTCCCGAGAAGCGCTTGTTTATAGTCTTAAGCTAGACTTTGCCTCGTTATTTGAAAATTTTAGGGAGACTTGAAAGTTTGGATATCTTCCCTCATGCCTGTAGTCCTATTTTCTTGACAAAGGTTGAGTCGAGAAGCGTTTACCTTAGAAGTGCCGCATGTTGGGTTGCTTACCTCGATTCTTTCGTGTAGGAAGATATTGCGTACCTCAAGAGGGATTTCTTTCTTCAGGTTTTCTGTGATGATGCTAAGATCGACTTTATTGATTAGTACCTGATTTCCTATTTTGATGTGATTTGATGTTCCTACAAGCTCTTCTGGTGGTTCCTTCGAATTTACAGTGTATAGCTCTGGCTCTTCCTCGTGTATCCCTAATTTCTCTTTGAAGATTGTTTTCCACTCATCTAGGTCATCGATTTGAATCCTTTACTCCTCGTGAGTTATTTCTTTATTGGTACTGAGCTGAGGATCCGGTTCACTCGTTCCCTTTTTTGGTGGTTCCTGTAAAGAGAGTGTAATTGAATGATTATCAAAAGAATTTTCTTCCTCACCTTGATTCTTTGATGACCTAGCTGAGTCGAGGGCTTGAAGGCTAATTGAGTCGTCACCTACACAAAGTATGAGCTCACCTGAGGCAACATCAATTTTAGTCTTGGCAGTTGCTAGAAAAGGCCTTCCTAAAATTAAGGAGATTGAATTATCCTCATCCATGTCTAAAACAAAAAAATCTACTGGGAAAACAAATTTATCGATTTTTATGAGAACATCTTCAATAATGCCCCTAGAAATTCTAACAGTTTTATCAGCTAATTGAATACTCATCCTAGTTTGTTTGGGCTTTCCTAGACCTAGTCATTTAAAAAGTGCATAAGGCATGACATTTATGCTTGCCCCTAAATCAGCTAACGCATTATCAATAGTTAAACTACCAATTAAACATGGAATTGTAAAACTCTCTGGATCTTTTAATTTTTGTGGTAGTTTATTTTGTAGGATTGCTGAGCACTTTGCGTTGAATTCAATGTGTGGCTCTTCGTCTAATTTGCGTTTGTTTGTCAAAAGCTGTCTTAAAAATTTCCTCGAGTCTGGTATCTGAAAAGGAGCTTCAAGAAGAGGTAAGCTAATGTGTAATTTCTTTAAAAGTTTAAGAAACTTACCGAACTGTTCCTCTGAATCGTCTCTTTTTAATGCTTCGGGATACGGTATGCGAGGTTTGTACTCTTTGATTACCGGTTTTGGCTTTTCTTGTGCTACCTCTATTATCCCTTCGTCTACCTTACTTTCTGGAATTGGTTGTGGTTCATCTAACTCCTCGCTCTCCTGAGCTGTGATGGCTTAAATTTGCTCCTTTGGATTAATCTCAGTGTTACTTGGTAGGCGTCCTTGTAGTTGTTCTGACATGAGCCGTGTGAGTTGCTCGACTGCATTAGTCATTTCCTTGACTGATTTAGCAATTTCACTCATTCGGCTTTCGTTGCTTTTGATTGTCCTATTAATATTTTGTAGGCATTCTTCTGTGTTTGCCGATTGTTTTAATTCCTCCTCGTAGGGTGGTTTCTTTTCTCGTGGATAGGGCTGATTTTGGAAGTTCTGAGGATGTTGTTGCCCTTGAATTCTTTGATTGCCTTGACCTCCCCATGAAATATTTCGATGATTCCTCCAACTTGGATTGTAAGTGTTACTATAATGATTATTATTGGATCGGAAATTATTAACTATATAGTTCATTTGTTCGTTCTCGGCTTCCGGTTGGTAAGGTGGGTACTCAGGATTCGCCACGGTTCCACTTACGTCACACTGCATGACTGGATGTACCTACGAAGAACATAAACTATCAAGCTTTTTATTCATCATCTTAAGCTGCGTGGATAGCATGGTCATGGTGTCGACGTTGAAGACTCCTGCCGATTTCGTTGGTTTAGTCCTCGAAGCTTGCCACTGATAATTGTTTATCGACATCTCCACAATGAACTCGTAGGCTACTTCTGGAGTTTTGTTGTTCAGGGTTCCACCGGCGGTTGAATCAATCAGTTGTCTTGTTGAGGAGTTTATTCAGCTGTCTTGTTGAGGAGTTTACACCATTGTAGAATGTTTGGACTTGTAGCCACAAGGGTAAGCCATGGTGTGGGCACCTCCTCAAGAGATCTTTATATCTCTCCCATGCGTCATATAATGTCTCTACATCCATCTGCACAAAAGAAGAGATATCATTCCGTAATTTGGCCGTTTTGGCCGGTGGGAAATATTTCATTAAAAACTTTTCGGTCATCTGCTCCCATGTAGTGATTGACCCTCGTTGTAACTAGTTTAACCACTGTTTAGTTTTATTTCTTAATGAAAAAGGGAATAACCGAAGACGTATGGCATCATCAAAAATGCCATTTATTTTGAAGGTATCACAGAACTCTAAAAAATTAGCTATATGCATGTTTGGATCTTCGTCCTGCAAACCATCAAATTAAACAAACTGTTGAATCATTTGTATTGTGTTAGGCTTTAATTCAAAATTATTAGCGACTATAAGCAGCTTCGACAATACTCGATTCTCGCTCTCCTGGTTAAATGTGGTTTAGCATAATCAAACATTGTACGTGGAGCGTTGCGATCTCCCACATCGCGTGGTAGTGGGTTGTTTTCGTCCATCCCTTCAGTAGGATTGGATCTGTCTTCTTCCTCTCTTTCTGTGTAATTTAGGGCTCGCCTTATTTCCTGACGATTCTTTCGAGTGATAGCTTCAATATCACTTTTGTTTACTAAATGTCCTCTCGGGTTCCTTCTAATCATAAACTAGAGGTACCTAGAAAGAAAAGCAAGAAATAAAAAAATTAGCAAAATTAAAAATTATCCTAAAAAATAAAAATAAATTGCTGAAAAATAAAAAATAATGCCTAAAGTAATAAAAATAGAGTTTTCTTAATATTTTAGTTCCCCGGCAACGGCGCCAAAAACTTGATCGCTGAAATCAGAGTTTTAAAATTTATAAAAGAATGATCAAAACCTGAAAACTAACTCTAACAACGATTAAAGGCAAGTGTACCTATCGAACAGTACTATAGCTTAGGCAAGACGGGATATCGAACCCAAAGGAACTAAGAGTTCTAATACTAACTTTCTTTTTATTATTTAGCCTTAAAAATAGGGTGAAGTTGCTTTAGATGAAGACTAAACTAAGGACACAAAGACAAAAAGGACGAATAGGAAAATAACTTTGAAGGAAAACTCAGTTGATTACGACGATACCCTTAGGAAGAATCCACCTAGATTTCACTTATTATTTAACCCTAAATTATATGATTTCTTTTACTTAGCTTGATCCGTAAGACTCCCTAACCTATATTAAACCCTCTCTCGAGGCGAATAATGTCTAACCCTAGGTTAATTAGTGGAACTCTCGTTCGCTTATAATAACCCCTTAGGATAGCAGTAAATCAATCAATGGACCCCCATATTAGGTTTCACCCTAATCCGGCAAAATCTCGTAACCCTATCTATAGGCGTTCGATCAACTCCGCTTAATTATGTTAGATTTATTCTTAGGCAGGGTCTATTCCTCCTCCACCTAAGCACATTAGATTTGGATTAGGTAATATAATTAAGAACAAATTAAGTAATTATCATATAACTTAAAATCAAATAAAAAGATTCATCTAGGTTTCATCCCCTTCAAGTATCTGAGGGGTTTAGTTCATTATGAATAAACAAAACATCGCAAGAGAAAAGATAAAACAAAACATAAGAAAATCCTAAAACCCCCTGAAGGAATTGAAGGAGAATTCCGCCATCTTGAGTATAAGTCCGGCTTCTTGGGATGGATCAACTGGCTATCTTCACGTTATTTCCTAACTCTGACCTTCTCGGCTTGGCTCCTTGGCCTAGCTTTGACGCCTCTTCAAAGGTGGTACTTAGGGGATATATATAGGTTCTTGGAATGCGATTCTTTCTCCCCAAGTATCCTTTTCCGACTGAAATTGCTCATTCTGACGACAAAGGCACGGCCATGTAGCACGCTCGTGTGGATCGACTCTAGGCCGTGTTCGAATTTCTAACTTGAGGCACGACCGTGTGAATCGGGGGAGAAAACGTGTTCTAGATGTTAGGCGTGGCACGGCCGTGTGGCTTGAAGTCCAGGCCGTGTCGATTTCGTGAATTGGCCCATTTGGCCCGTTTTAAGCCCGTTTTGTGTTCTTTTCATCCTCAGGTGCTTTCCTGGGTATAAGACATGAAAAGAAAGGATTAAGAGCACCTTTTTACACAAATCAAGGGATAAATTATCCAAAAGCATATTATATGTGGGCTTAAAATATGTTACTTTTACGGTTTCTCACTGGTTTACTCGAGGACTAAGGATGAGCATGACGAGCACCTTAGGGTTGTTCTGCAGACTTTGAGGGAGAAGCAGCTCTATGTTAAGTTTAGCAAGTGCGAGTCTTGGCTACGTGAGGTGACACTTCTGGGTTCTAATTCTTGATCGTAACGTAAAGGTTCTGAGGAGGAAATCTATTCCACTGGTTAAGGTTCTATGGCGTAACCATAGCACTGAGGAGGCTACGTGGGAGCCTGAGGATGCGATGCGTCAGCAGTATCCTCCTATGTTCTGACCAGGTAAATTTCGAGGACGAAATTTCTTTTAGGGGGTAGAATTGCAACGCCCCAAAATATCTATTTTTGTTTTTTGTGTGTGTGACATAAATACTTGTCTGCTTCAATGGTTAAGTACTTTGGGTGTGTGTGGGAGGTCCCAAGTTCAAGCCATGACTTGGGCAAATTTTGGTTTCTTTTCAATAAAGCCCCATCTTGGATTAAAAGGCTTTTAAGTAAAAGCTGGTAAATAATTAACAGAATAGGCCTACTGGTCTAGTGGTTGAGTGGAGTGTTGGTGTGAAGGAGGTCTTGTGTTCGAGTTTGGGCAAGAGCATTATTTTTGCTTGCTCGTTTAGAAGAGTTTGTGTTGGATTAAAAAGCTGAGTAGTTGGATGTAGTGGGAAGTAGTGGAGTGATTTAGGGGATTAAGAAATATCTAGTAGTTTTTCCTTTTTCCAAAAATTCGGTTCTTCTTGTTTCTCAAAAACTCTCTGTCGTTTTCTTCGCCTTTTCCCCCTTACTGCTGATTTTTGCCTTCCCATTTGCTGAGCTGCCTTTTTCTTCCTTTCCCTTGCTGCTATTTTTCTTGTTTTGACCTCTCTTTTACTTCCTTCTTGCACAACGTCCTCGTCGCTCTTTCGGTAAGTCTAGTTTTTTATTAAACTTTAATTATGATTTGGAAAAGTGTTAGCAAGAATTTGTTTGGTGATTAGGGGCTTATGGAAGGGCCGGTTATCGTTCATCGATGTTCTAAGGGCATGAAATTCCTGTTATTCTATAGAAGGTAATGGTTTCATTGTTCGAAAGATGTTTATCTTGTTTCGGGATTAGTTTAGTTCAGTTGGTTAAGCGATTAATTGAGTGAAATATTGGTTAATTATAGGTACTAGAGTGCTCAGAAGCGTGTAGGCATAAAAAATGATACAGGTGTGTACTCGATTGCATAGAAAATGAGGTTTTTGCGAAAGCCAAAAACCTCACTGTCGATGCCACATGGGTGTGTTGTCCCCCGTGTGGTAGGACGGGTGCCATAACATGGGCGTGTTATTGACGAGGCCAGGCCGTGCACACATGACACGGCCGTGTGATGGCCAGGTATACTGTGTGCAACACACGGGCTAGACTGATTTGGGCCGTGTGGGCCACACTGGCATGTGGGTCCACACGGGCGTATTAGATTTTGGGCGGGGCCGTGTGATCCACAAGGCAAATTTTGGCCGTGTGGGCCCACACAAGAAGGCCATATTGGCGTGTGAGCCCATTTTTATTGAAATGTTGTTAAGGTTGCACGGGTCGCCCAAGTTGACTGTGAACCTTTCGTAGGGTCGGTAAGCATTACTTAGACACCCATTTGTGTGAAATCGATTATGTGAATTATGTACTGAGCATGTTATGTATATAAGCATGTATACTGAACTGTATGTATATCTGATAGACTTGTGATGACATAACATCTCATTGTATGTTGCATTGCATTGGGTTGGGTTGATTATATTTAGAGGAAGTGTACTGAAAGGCTCTTAAGCCTAATATATACGCGCAAAGACCGCCGCAAATCTTGCTTCTTTGCGCATTCTGTACTATTTGGAGTGTGGGGGTGGGTGGGTTGATTTAATCCCCACATGGAGTGTAGGGTTGGACAGAGATGGTGTGTAGAGGCTGGTTGTGTAATACCCCGAAAATTTTTACAGTAAGATATTATCTTTGATATAGTAAAATAAGGAAATAAAGCGACAAAAAGGTAAATTTTGGAGTTATGACAACATTGGGAAGTATATTATGATATATTAATTCAAGAAAGGACTAAGTGGTAAAAGTGAGAAAAGTTTTGTTGCCTAAGAATAAATACTCAAAACTTGAGGGGTTAAAGTGTAAATATGAAAAGTTGAAGGACCAATAGTGCAAATATTTTAAGGGTGGAATGATCTAGAAACTAAAGGAAATGGATGAATTAGGACCAAATTGAATAGGTAAAGAATTATGAGGGACTAAATGTAATTTTACCAAATTATGTGATGATTCAAGGATAGAATTTTAAAAGATCACAAAAGGCAAAATGGTCAATTGGAAGAGAGAGAAATCTAGAAAGTAATGATGATGTTGATGATATTTTATAATTATTTAATTAGATAAATATTATTTATTAATATTTTAATGAGATATTTTATTATTATTTATTTAGTATATAAGGAAGGAAAGATGAAGAATTTCTATCATCTTTCCATGCATTTCACGTTAGAAGAGAAGAGAAGAAAGAAAGTTTTGCTTTCTTTGCAATTTGGTCCTTCTACCAAAAAATTCACCATCTTCACCTAGAAATCAAAAGAATTTCCATAGCTACCAAGAGAGAAAAATGTTAAGCAGACTATGGGGAGTTAGAATATCAAGTTGGATTTAAGAAATAGAAGCTGGAGGGGAGAGAAAAATCAAGTTAAAGATTGAAATCAATATGACAAGGTAAGAACATCAAGATTTTAATATATTTTTAGGTTTGATATTATTGAAAAAGTATGGAAATGATGTTAATGTAAAGTTTTCTTATATATGGTCCTATGTTCTTGATATGTTAGTGAAGAGAAAATAATAGAAAGTGATGAGAAATAGTGTAGAGAAAGAAAATAAGGGTGTTAAAAACATGGTAATTAATATCTTGCACTAAAATAGTTTTGGACTGCAGTAGTTGTCGAACTTTGAAAAATCACCAAAAATTGTGGAAATCAAATTATATGATGAATAAAGTATTATAATAAATTTTGTGAGATATGGTCAGAATATTTTGGGTTCCCCTGTTCTGAGTTTGGAAAATCATAAAAAATTGGAGAAAAATAATTAGGGGATTAAATTTATATTTTTATATTCTTAATGAGTCTATTTTTAATAGAAACAAACGGGAACATCATCCAAATCCCGTACTAAGAGATAATTAATTTTTAGTAAAGAAAGGTAGAAACTGTCAAATAGCGGAATATAGTCAAATTTGAAGATTTTACTGTACTTATTGGCTAAACTATCAATTCTAAAATTTTTATGGTAGAAAAATATTTGAGTCTAGTCTCGAAAACATCAAACAGATATTAAATTGGAATTCTGTAGCTCAAGATATAAATAATTTAGTGACTATGACTCAAATGGACAGCTTTGAATAAATTTATAAGTAAATAGTGAAATCATAGATAATGTTACTTATAAGCATGTTATATAAATTAAGGATGTGGAATGGAGATGAGGTGGAGGAAAATATATATGAATATTCAGCTAGCATGGCTAATTTGCATGTTTTAGGCTCAGGGACTAAATTGAATAAAAGTAAAAATTTATGGGCAATTTTGTAAAAAATTCAAAAATGACCAAATTGCATGAAATGGATTATTTTATTATTTAAATTACAAAATTGAATGAAATTTTTAATTTAGATCAAGATCGGGTGAAAACATGTTTTGGAGATTAAATTGAAAAGTGTTGAAATTATAGAAAATTCTGATACTTCGTAGAACTCATGGGCTGTTATTAATATTTATGAGAATAATTAGGCTTGAAACAAGTATTAAATTACAAGAATTTTATTTTTCTGAGCCTAAGGATGAAATCATCATTAATTAAAAGCTTAGGGGCAAAATGGTAATTTTGCCTAGAGCATTAATTGAATACATCAGAATAGAAATGAATGAAAATGATGATCAATTTTATTTATAAAGATCCAGATGACTCAAATACGAGACTTGAACATGGAAAAGAAAAGACATCGGATTAGTGAAATTATAAACACGAACAAGCAACGAGGTAAGTTCATGCAACTTGAATTGAATTCTTGAATGCTTGAATTGTATATTTATGTGACATGAATGTGAATTGAATGTTTAATGTATGATAATAGATGAAATGTTGATAATACTTAATAAAAAGAGAAATAAATCCCGGCTGGATGGAATGGAATTCGATGGATCACTGAAAAGGATTTGACAGTAAAATGGATCTAGCCTGGACGGGTGATCCTGGTATTAGCCCTCCCGAAGAATATGTTTGAAAAGGATTTAGCCCGGACGGGTGATCCTGATATAAGCCCTCCCGAAAAATATGTGTGAAAAGGATTTCAGCCAAATATTTAATTTTATTGTGCCTAATTTTGTGTTTGTTTAAGGTAGTAAAAATAACAATGGATAATTAGAGTAATATATTTTGTGATTTAAGTTTATGCCAAAAACATGTCTGTAATTAATTATTTTAATAATTAAAACTTTTGTTGAATTTTTATTTTTTTATTTTTTCTATTCCTCTAAGATGATGAGGTTTATCTTTTTATATGATATAGGTATTGTTTATTGATATGATATATTAGGTGGGTCTCATGTATGTCAACACGTATCCTACTCTAGACTTGGACACGTATTTATGTGGTCACATGCACGATCTCACGTGTGGCTTCACAGGAGAATATAGATACCCATCCTGCGAACACCTATTATCATGCGAGCTTGATAGAATCCGGCTGAAATCCATTTGGATTTTGGGCCAGTGATAACAAGTAGCATAACAAGTTTCATTCAAGAATGCATAATACTATTTTTGTAGTTCACACCAGATGGTTGGTGTTCCAATTACTGGTTCTCTAAGCTCAGACAATAAAGAAACAAACCACGCAATGTCAGCAGCAGCATTTGCAATGTTGCCATACTTAACATCTGAAGGGGAGCGAGCAACCAGATGCTGCTTCTTGGAGGGCCAACCAACAAGGTTTCCTCCCAAATAAATGCAAAAACCCTAAAGTAGATCTCCGATCCTTAATAGAACTACCCTAATCAGACTCAACAAAGGTTGTTAGGGTAAGTTGCGTAGCAGGTGTAAACAGAAGTCCATGAGACAATGTCCCTTGTAGATTTCTCGGCACTCACTTCACTGCCTACCAATGCTTATCAGTTGGAGCTTGCATGTACTGACTGATTTTATTCACGGCAAATTTAATATCTGGTCTGGTCAAACATACATATTGTAGACCACCAACAATACATTTTTACTTCACAACCTTGTCAGCAGATAAAGGTTGACCATCTGAAACAGACAAGGTGGGAGATGTGATCATTGGAGTGGAAACAGACTAGGAACTTTTCGGCTCAGCTTTTTGCAAGAACTCAGTGATATACTTCTTTTGTGACAAGTGAAGAGTAGTGACTTGTCTATGAACCTCGATGCCCAAGAAATAATTCAATTCTCCTAAGTTTTTCAAAGAAAACTCCTGATTCAAATCCCATATAACTTCATCAATAGAGTGAAAACAATCTCCAATTAGTATAATGTCATCGACATATACTAAACAAAATATGCAAGCATCATTATGTCTTCGAATGAACAAAGAAGGGTCAGCTACAGAAGTAGTAAACATCAGCTTGTTTACGCTCATAGAGAGCTTTTTTCAATCTACACACTAGAGAGTTGCCAATATCATCATATTGCTCAAATCTAGGGGGTTGGGTCATATATAATTCCTCAAGAAGCTCCCCGTTCAAGAAGGCATTGTTAACATCTCAATGCCTCAGCTGCCATTGATGATTAAAAGCTAAAGCAATGAGATTGTGAACAGTGTATGTCTCTGCCACGGGACTGAATGTATCATGATAGTCAATCCAGCTTTCTGTGCATATTCCTTGGCCACTAGTTGAACTTTGTAGCGATCAACCGTGCCATTAGCCTTTTTTTCAACTTTAAACAACCATCGACAGCAAACAACTTTTTGATTTTCTAGTAAGGGAATTAAATCCCAGGTTTTATCCTTTTGCAAGGCATCTAGCTCAGCATGTATGGCTTGCTGCCATTGTAGATACCTCATGGCTACATGAACATTTGCAGGATCAAAAGGAATATTAGTAGCATTATATACATGAAGTTCTGGCTTAACAGTACCTGATTTGCCTCTTGTAATCATAGGATGTGTGTTGATAACATGAGCATCAGCTTGTCGATGTGCTGAATCTAAATCTTCATCTTGCTAGGGTAAAGATTCACCAACAACATCAGTTATATGTTCAAAAATCATTATAGAACTTAAAAATAAACTTAAAATTGAATTGTTAATCGATTTAATCTTTCATTGGTTCTTTAAATTTTTAGTTTGTATTACATGTTGGATTGAGTTATATATCAATTTTTAATTTAATTGGTTGAATTGATAGATTCGATTTGTTGAACCTCAACTTCTTAATTCTTTATCATAAAGGGTAAAATATAAAAATAGTCTTTATTATCAATTTAATCATTTTTAGTCTCTCTACTTTTGAATATTTAAATTTCAATCCTGATTCAAAGGGTAGTCATTAAATCCATTTGACATGTTTATGAGTATTGTGTGAAAATAACAAATTGGCATGACATTATACTTGTGATAATCTATTTGCCACATACAATTTTAGAAATAGCAAACTTAATAATAAATGTAACGTCTACCATTTGGTTCATGATTGAAATTTCAAAATTCTATAGCCACATGACTTAATTGACCAAACTAGAATATACTCATATACGAATTAAATATGCAACTTATGCATTGTATAATGACCACTAGTAAAAATTCACTAAAAATAAACAAATGAACAATTTTTTGTCTCAACAAAAAAGAAGTTAGTTACTAACAAAGCAGCCCAAACTATTTTCATCCAATAAAAACAATAATAACATTCACCCGTAACATTATGAACAAATTTTTTAACTCTCAAATTCGGAAAATTTTTTGCTATATAAAACCATCAATAATCTCTCCTTATTCTTCCATCTTCTACTCAAGAAAAGAGTACAACAATGGCTACAACATTATCTTGTTGCTTCATATTGGCCGTTTTCATGGCCATTCTAATGGCAAGTCCTAGTTTGAGTTTGGCTAATATGAATGTAATCGATAAATGTTGGAGAGGGAACCCTCTTTGGCGGAGTCAACGACAACAATTGGCCAAATGCTCCGTCGGTTTTGCCGGTAAAATGATCAACAACATTGGTAAAGACGTCGTGAAATACAAGGTTACTGATCCTTCCGATGACCCTTTGAGTCCTAAATCAGGGACCCTTCGTTATGGAACCACAATGATCAAAGGAAAAGTATGGATTACATTCAAAAATAGCATGACCATCACACTCCAAAGACCACTTCTTTTAAGCAGCTTCACTACCATCGACGGTCGTGGCGTCGATGTCCACATAACTGGCGCTGGGTGCCTATTGGTGTACCAAGCGACCGATATAATCATCCATGGGCTACGCATCCACCATTGCAAGGCCCAACCACCTAGCACTGTGATGGGTCAAAATGCGAAGGTGATCCCTTTAGGCCAAATGGATGGGGACGCTATAAGATTGGTCACCGCAAGGAAAGTGTGGATCGATCATAACACATTGTATGAGTGTCAAGACGGCCTCCTTGATGTCACTCGCGGTTCCACCAGCATCACTGTGTCTAACAACTGGTTTAGGAACCAAGACAAAGTTATGCTCCTCGGACACGACGATGGTCATTTGAGAGACAAAAACATGAAGGTCACTGTCATTTTCAACCATTTCGGACCTAAGTGCAGCCAAAGAATGCCAAGGTAAATAATAATTATAGATCGGTGAGCTCCATGTTTTTTAATGCATACTTACATGAATTATCTGAAATTGTTATATATTAAATTATATTGTAGAGTTCGCCATGGATATGCACACGTAGCAAACAATTTCTACCAAGGATGGGAACAATACGCCATTGGTGGTAGCATGAGCCCTAGCATCAAGAGTGAAGCCAATTTTTTCATCGCTCCTAATGATGTTGGGAACAAAGAGGTAACATGGAGAAAAGGAGAGAAAGGTTTATGGAAATTTTATTCAGTAGGGGATGTATTTAAAAATGGAGCATCTTTTATTAAGCAAACAGGTGTAGGTGAAGCTAAGCCTAACTATGACCAAGAACAAAATTTTAAAGTTGTCGATGCTGGATTTGTTAAGGATTTGACAAGTGAATCTGGTGTTTTACTATGCTCTAGAAGTTTAATATGTTGAAAGTAATTTGTGTTAGCTTCTCAAAGAGTATGACTCGAGTTGTGACGTTAACACCCTTCCCACTAAATTGTAAAGTAAATGCTAATGCTTTACTTATTTTTTGTTTGATGTAAAAAAAGGGTGAATATTTGTACAAGAGAAAGGGCATATTATTATCATATTAATATTCATATATGTGTGTCTGTTTTGTTTTGTAAATAATAAATGAATATTTTATAGAAATGCACAAAGAAGTACTCTTATTTTAATTTGTTAAAATTCAAATTATTGTGCTTTATGTAAATTCATAAGTTATTTTGAAATCAACTATTCACGTTTATATATTTATCACTAATTTTTCGATTATTGGGTTTAGCAAGATTTTGGCATCACATTGGTTCTCCATTTGGAATTGTGGGCGGTGTTTGATGGATTGGAAGTAGTTTGGAGGAGAGTTGTACTTGCCTGGGACTAACAAAACTTTAGGTTTGGGCTGGATCCCTAAAAAGTAGCTTAGATTTTTTTGTCCAAGTTTGGTCCGGATAAAAATGTTAAAACTCAAGCCTGGTCTGGCCTGACCCATATAATTTTTTTAATTTTATTTTTTTATATAAAAAAATTTAAAAATATAATACACCAAATACATTAAAAAAAATTAAAATAAATGTTTTCTAATAAATGGAAAATGAGTTAAAAAAAAGTCTTTATACTTAAATAACACTAAGATAAGTGCAACTTAACAAGCAAATGACTTTAAAATAGTAGCAAAATTAACAATAAAACAAGTGTCATACAATATCCAAACATTAACAACAAAATAGTAGTAATATAGTAGTGGAATGGTAGCAAAATAGTGGGAAAACAACAATGAAGCATGGAAAAATAATAGTTTTTTTTTTTTGAAAATTTGGGTCGGGTTGGGTCTGGGCCAAAAACCTTACCCGAGGCCTATCTCATTTTCTAAACGGGTCTTTTTTTTTTGCCCAAGCCCATTTTTCGAACCAATTTTTTGCACAAACCCTCTCATTTTTCAGGTTGGCCCAACCCAACCATGAACAACTCTAGTTTGGAGTAAAGTTAGGTAATTCTCGAGAGTGATAGTAGCGAGGCGCTGCTTAAGTGGGGGACATGTTTGTTCATTGGTACGGCATGTTAATATGTAGTTACAGTCACAACCAATGGAAAATTCGAAAAAAAATTTAACAAGTTGGAAATTTAATTATAATTTTTCATAGTTCCAAAATATAAGCTTATTATGCATTAATTTATAATTTCATTGTTTCTAATGTAATTAAACAACTTTTTTTTTTCATTTTTAGGGAGGTTAAAGTGCAATTTTATTATATATTAATTTATAATTTTTATTTGTAAGAGGATTGTTTTACAAAATTTTCATTTTTTTTTAAGGTTAAAGTACAATTTCACTATATATATTAATTTATAGTTTCTCGATTTATAAAGAGGATAAATTGAAAATTTTCAAATATTGGGACCAAATCCTCTACCTATCCCGACAAATTTGCCTTTGGTTACAATGGCAATGGGAGGTTAAGCTTGAGCAGGTACCAAGTGAAATCTATATTAAGTCCAAAACTGATCATGCAACCATAAAATTAATCTCACCGCCACTACTATTTCTTAACTTATATTAAATTAGCATGGATCATGCACATCATAGAAGATTAATGTGGACTTCAAAAAAAATTGCAATTTAGACACTCACATTACATAATTTAATTAATTTGAACACTCCTGTTCAAATTGCGAACATAAATCCAAGCTAGATTTTTTTTATGCCAGTGATTTTTAAATATTATTACATTTTACAAAAATAAAAAAAAAATTCCACATGTGTTTTATGTCTGCAATGTTTATGGGAGTGACCAAATTGATCAAACTATATAATGCGTACCAAAGATTGAAATTATTTTTAGTACGAAAAATAAAAATTGTAAACTAAACACACTCACAAATTAATCAAACTTAAATTGTAAACTATTTTTAGTACCAAAAATAAAAAATTTTAATAATTGAATGACTATTTATGCAATTTACCATTATTTATGTATTTTATAAACTATGCAAAAAAAATTTAGTCAAAATTTACCATCAATATATCATTTAATCATACCACCATAGATTGAAATTATTATGAACTTAATCATACCATCAAGACACTCAAATAAATATATTTGGTAATTAGTAAATTTGGATAGAAAATACAAATAATTAAAATAATTAAATTTTAAATAAGAAATATCAAAATTTTATTTTTAATGAAATTAACTCTCAAACTTGGCCCCATGTTTTTTTATCTCGAGTAAAGAAATAACACTAAACACACTCTTTCCTTTGTAAGTACAAAGAAAATAACATTTTTTGTAAAAATAATTAATTTTGTTATTACTCCATATACTATGCTTAAATTATAAATTTAGTCCTTATATATTAATTAAGTCAATTTGAATTTTGAAACTTTTGACACAGACTGTAACATTTAAATCCATTAGGCCTTATAAAAAAAATCCATTAGCCCTAATTTTGTTATTGTTCTCATGCTATATGTAAGTTATAGGTTTAATCTTTATTATCCAATTTAATTATTTTTAGTCTTTATACTTTTTGAATATTTAAATTTCAATCCTAATTGAAACGATAGTTGTTAAATCCATTTGTGACATGTTTATGGGTATTATGTGAAAATAACAAATTAACATGATATTATACTTGTAATAATCTATTTGTCACAAACAATTTAAGAAATAGCAAAATATAACTTAATGAATTTAATGTCTACCATTTGGTCCATGATTGAAATTTTAAAATTCTAAAATAATAGAGCCTAATTGACCAAATTAGAATACACTCATTATAGGAATTAAATACGCAACTTATGCATAGTACAATGACCACTAGTAAAAACTCACTAAAAATAAACAAATGAACAATTTTTTGTCTCAACAAAAAAACAAGTTAGTTACTAACAAAGGAGCCCAAACTATTTGCATCCGATAAAAACAAAAATAACATTCACCTCGTAACATTATGAACAAATTTTTTAGCAAAATAGTAGTAATATAGTAGTGAAATAGTAGCAAAATAGTGGGAAAACAACAATAAAACATAAAAATAATAAATAAAAGAACATAAAGAAACGAATACAAGATATAAAATAAGAAGTAACAATTAAAAAAAAAACTATATGAAAGATAAAAATTTAAGAAATGAACATGAAACTCTACAAGTGAAAATCAAATATAAAAATAAATAAATGAATGATATATTTAAAACATTGAAAAATATTATAACAAAAAAATTAAAAAAATATGACAATTTCTAAAACGATTTATATATATATAAACAATGTATTTTAAATAAATGATATAAAAACTTAGAATATAAAAAAAATAAAGGATAACTTATAATAAATATATAATCTAATAATCTAATATATAATTAAAATGTAATAATAATATACATTTTTAAAATAAACAATATATGAAAATTTTATGATAGAATAATTAAAATAATATATAATATACAAACTTTAAAATAATATAGAATATATAGTAAATAATAGATTTAATAAAATAACCCAATATGACTAATAAATAATAAAATTATTTGATATAATACTTGAAATAAAAAAATAAAAAAATAAAAATAGGGGCGAAATCAAAATAAAATAAAATGTAAAAAAAAAAACAAGAAGGGACCAGATTAAAAACGCACGCCATACATTAGGGATCAATTGGATAATTATACCCTATCACCTAAACGTCGTCATTCTGATATTAGCCTTTAAATAGCTTGAGGACAAGATTGAAACAAAATATAAATTTTAGGGCTAATTTAAAAAAATAAAAAAATTAAATTAGACGAAATCACAAAGAATAAAATTGCGAGGGGACCAAAGAGGCAAATTGCCCCTTTTATAAAAACACGCGGATCCTCCCCGGGTCGGGTCAACGTGCAGGTCTTATGCCTTTAAATGATGCCGTTTTGGTCGTTAACTGACCACACCAATACGACGTCGTTCTATGGGCCTTTATAAACAAAAAAAAAAACAGCAAAAAAATCATTTTAAACTTAGTTATAAAAAAAAAAAAGCAGAAGCCCCAAAAATGCTCTGCCGTCGTTCGCGGTGGCCCTAGGGCTAAAAAATTTCATTTTTCAATGCCAATCAAAAGGGTAAACCTGTTCTATCTATTTTTAGTATTTATATATAAAAAAAATATATGCATGAATCGAAAGAAAATGAAAAAAATAAGCGAGATGTAACAAGCGAGAATCACCTTGTTCTTTTGTTTTTTTTTTTTTTGGTATTTGTATTCTGTGTATATGAGTAAAAAAATCGTAGTCCCTTTTTACGGATTACAGTGGGTTTTATATAGCCCAAAGTAATTAAAGTACAGATTCTATTTTGCCATATTTGCTGCTTTTGCTGTGTTTTTCTTCCCTTTTGCAAGTTAATAGCGCATATCTCGGCGGTGATGAAGGCTGGTGGCTAAGCTGCGATGCGAGGGTTTTTCAGAAATCCTAGGTCCTCTGAAACAGTTTAGGTATTGGACCCTTTTGGGCTGCGTAGGTTTGGGTCTTTGTTGGGTCTGGGTAATCTGTTTTGGACCAATTAGGCCTGGGTATAATGGGTTTTGGGTTAGCATTTGGGTTTGAGTTTTAAGCCCGTTTATTGTAACAAAAAAAAAAACTGATGGACTTTTATTATTTTTTTTGGGGTTTTTTATTATCGATATGGGCCCGGGCACAAATGGGTTATTACAGCTGCCCCTCTTTGTTCATTGTCGTATAACGGGAATATAGCAAAGACTATAAAAGGACCAATTTGGCCCGGTCTTGTCAAGACTGGTCCTCGTATTCTCCAAATGGCTTCCAACCCAACTGCAACTTCAGGAGTATTGGAACTTAGTTGTAACTTCAGAAGTATTGAATTGTCTGCCCTACTGCCCTTTTAGGGAAATAAGTCTGACAGCTTCAATCTGGTTCACTGCCACTTCAGAGAGGCAAGGCTAGTGTGATCTGCTTCGCTGCAATTTCAGGAAGACAAGATCTGCAATCCTTTAGTTTGCTCCACTGCAAACTCAAAGATGCCCAGACTCGTATCTTCGATCCGCTTCACTGCAATCTCAGAAAGACAAGATCTGCTATCTTCAGTCTGCTCCACTACAAACTCAGGAATGTCAGACTAGTATCTTCGATCTGCTTCGCTGCAATCTTAGGAAGACAAGATCTGCTATCTTCAGTCTACTTCACTGCAAACTCAGGGATGCCAGACTAGTATCTTTGATCCGCTTCACTGCAATCTCAGGAAGACAAGATCTGCTATTTTCAGTCTGCTTCACTCAAAATCAAGGATGCCAGACTAGTATCTTCGATTTGCTTCGCTGCAATCTCAGGAAGACAAGATCTGCTATCTTCAGTCTACTCCACTGCAAACTCAGGGATGCCAAACTAGTATCTTTGATCTGTTCACTGCAATCTCAAGAAGACAAGATCTGCTATCTTTAGTCAGCTCCACTGCAAACTCAGGGATGCCAGACTAGTATCTTCGATCTACTTTGCTGCAATCTCAGGAAGACAAGATCTGCTATCTTTAGTCTGCTCCACTGCAAACTCAGGGATGCCAGACTGGTTAATATCGATCTGCTTCACTGCAATCTCAGGAAGACAAGATCTGCTATCTTTAGTCTACTCCACTGCAAACTCAGGGAGACAAGACCGATGTCTTCAATCTACCCTACTACATTGTCCTCTAGAGGACATAACCTGTAGGATGGGTATATGCTTATGCCTAATAATTAGGATGCCCTGATCGAAATGAGTCTTATGCTCCTATTTAGACATGCTATGATATGTGAATGCAAAAATGTTATGAGAATGATTCCTATTTCAGGTGTCATCACTCATTTATTCGTCAAGGTTTCATCTTCGTTCCTCTTGAAGTATCATATTTTTGCTCAAATAATTTGCCCCATGGAAATTTTAGGGCCCACTCCATTTGAATCTTGAGGACACGAGGCTTATACTGCCTTCCAACCATCCCAAGATTATAGGATTTAATCCACAAGATCTACTTCAACTTCAATCCATTTCAATGCAATTTAGGGTTTTTGAATCTTTTCCCGTCAACTTGGTCTGTCATACCATTCCCCGAACGTTATGACCCCATGAGAATGCTTGTAAAATGATCCTCTCTTAGGATTAATATTGCTTCTTTTTTGTCACAACAACTCATTATTTTGTCTAATCACCATTTAAACGAAGAATTCAATAGTCTCAATCTAGACTTTCTCAAGTACTTTCTATTCTCACACATGGAAATTCTTAAACAATTGTCCTATTTTAGTTTCTTGTATTATCTAGAAATTTTCAGAGTAATATACAGAACTTCTTTTGTGAAAATATTATTAGTTCATCAATCATTACTTCAATGCAACATGCTTATGAATAATGGACAACAAGTAAATTGATCTTGAGAAGAGTTGAATAAATTATCAAAAGAAATTAACTGGGAACATATCTTTGAGAAGAAAAAGAATCCAAAGATAGTAAATTAAATATGAATAGGACAAAGGCCAGGTGCCCTAGATATTGCAGCTTGGGCTTTTATATACAAACTCCATGAAGACTGCTTTGAGCTTAACATGCGTTTAGAAGATCCAAAGTATTTTGTTGATGCCTCGATATGTAACATACTTCATTTCTTGTTGATTCAGGTATAGCAAGATCACTACATGCCTATTCAAAATTTGAGCCACCCCTTTTCGGGTTTTCAACTTAAAACCCCTTTGGTCTCAAGGCGCGCTTTACGGGTTTTCACCTAGGCCTCTCTTTTTTCTTTTTCTTTTTTCGAAGTCTCAAAGCGCCCTTTCTGGGTTTGCACCTTGGACTCTTCTCCTTTTAAGCAAAATATTTTTTGACTGAGTCTGAGTTCACAGGATTGGGTAAGCTTTTCCCATCCATTTCGGTCAAAATCAGTGCACCTCCAGAGAAAGCCTTCTTCACCACATATGGTCCTTCCCAATTTGGCATCCATTTTCCTCTGAAATCCCTTTGTATAGGAAGGATCCTTTTCAGTACAAGGTCCCCCTCGTAAAATTCTCTTGGGAAGACTTTTTTATCATAAGCTCGTATCATTAGTTTTTGGTAAATCTGACCGTGACGAATAACCCTTAACCTCTTTTCCTCAATTAAGTTCAACTGATCATATCGAGACTGGATCCATTCCGCTTTATCCAATTTTATCTCTGACAAAACTCGAAGAGAATGTATCTCTACTTCAATGGGTAGGACTACCTCCATCCCGTAAACCAATGAGAAAGGAGTTGCCCCAGTAGAGGTTCTGACGGACGTCCGATAATCATAGAGTGCAAATGGTAATTTCTCATGCCAATCCTTATAAGTCTCAGTCATTTTCCCTACTATCTTCTTGATATTTTTATTGGCCGCTTCTACTGCCCCATTCGTTTTTGGACGATACAGAGACGAGTTGTGGTGTTTGATTTTGAATTGACTACAAACTTCCGCTATCGTGCTATTGTTTAAGTTCAGTGCGTTGTCTGATATGATCCTCTTAGGCATTCCATATCGACAAATGATCTCCTTCTTCAAGAATCGACTAACTGCTGACTTAGTAACGCTAGCGCAGGAAGCAGCCTCTACCCATTTTGTGAAGTAGTAAATAACCACAAAGATGAATCGATGCCCATTCGAAGCTTTCGGTGAGATCGGCCCAATGACATCCATGCCCCACATGGAAAAAGGTCATGGAGAAGTTATAACATGCAAAGGTGAAGGCGGTACGTGAATTTTGTCTCCATAAATCTAACATTTATGGAATCTTTTGGCATAGTTGATACAATCTCCTTCCATGATGGACCAATAATATCCGAATCTCATTATTTGTCTAGCCATTGTGAATCCATTAGCATGTGTTCCAAAAACGTCCTCATGAACTTCTTCCAAAATTTTTCTAGCTTCAACAACGTCAACACATATCAATAGTACTTGATCTTTTCTTCTTTTGTACAAGATATCCCCATCTAAAACGTAGTCATAGGCCAGTCTTCTTAACGCCCTTTTGTCATTCTCAGTTGCATGCTCTGGGATTCACGATTTTTTACGTATCGCAATACATCATGATACCAAGGGTAATCATCCTTTTCCTCTTCTTCCATATTGTAACAATGAGCTGAAACCTCAAAAATACTCATCTGAAGAGGTCTCACATTCTCCTGTTTGTTTACTTTAATCATGGAAGCTAAAGTTGCCAAAGCATCTGCCATCTGGTTTTTATCTTGTGGGAGATAATTAAAAGTGATGTCATCAAACTCCTCAATCAGCCCCAGAACTATTTTTTGGTAATCGATTAGTTTAGGGTCTCTTGTCTCTCATTCTCCTTTAAGCTGGTAAATTACTAATGCAGAATCTCTATATACTTCTAGCACTCTGATTTTACGTTCTACAGCTGTTCTAATTTCCATGATGCATGCTTCAGACTCTTCCATGTTGTTTGTGCAATCAAAATCCAATTTGCATGTGAATGGATAGTGATCACCATTAGGGGATACCAATATTGCCCCAATTCCATTTCCTACACCATTTGATGCCCCATCAAAATTTAGCTTCAACGGACATTCTTTAGTAGTTGCCACATACATTAGCTCTTCATTAGGGAAATCAAAGTTCAAAGGTTCATAATCCTCTAAAGCCCTACTAGCCAGAAATTCTGCTATTGCACTCCCTTTTATAGCCTTTTGGTTCACATATACTATATCAAATTCAGAAAGAAAAATATGTCACCTTGCCATTCTTCCATTCAGAGCAGTTAACTCCATCATATACTTTAATGGGTTAAGCTTCGAAATTAACCAGGTTGTATGATATAGCATATACTGCCTCAATCACCAAGTTGTCTAAATCAATGCGTAACACAATTTCTCAATTGACGAATATCTCATTTCACATTCAGTAAACTTTTTACTGAGATAATATATCACCTTTCTTTTCTTCCTGACTCATCATGTTGACCAAGCACACATCCCATGGAGTTATTGAACACTGTCAAATACAGTATTAGTGGTCTATCTGGATTAGGCGGAGATAGTACTGGGGCGTTTGACAGATATTGTTTGACTTTGTCAAAAGCTTTCTGGCACTCATCGTCTCATACGCCTTGGTTGTGTTTTTTAGGAAGACGAAATATGGGATCACATTTCTCAGTTAATTGTGAAATAAACCAAGCAATGTAATTTAATCTTCTAAGAAAACCTCGAACTTCTTTTTGAGTGCGTGGTGGAGGCAATTCTTGTATAGCTTTGACCTTATCTGAATCAATCTCGATTCCTCTCCCACTGACTACGAAACCCAGTAATTTCCCTGACCGAGCTCTAAAAGTACAATTTGCCGGGTTGAGCTTTAATTGAAATTATCTCAATCTCAAAAACAACTTCTTCAAAACTTCAATGTGTTCCTTTTTTGTTCGAGATTTGGCGATCATGTAATCAACATATACTTCAATCTCTTTGTGCATCATGTCATGGAATAAGGTTACCATAGCTCTTCGATGTGTTGCTCCTGCATTCTTTAGCCCAAACGGCATCACTTTATAGCAAAAGGTACCCCACAATGTTATGAAAGTAGTTTTCTCCATATCCTCAGGGTGCATCTTGATCTGATTGTATCCCGAAAAACCATCCACGAAAGAAAACAGTGAGTACCCCGCCGTATTATCCACCAACATATCAATATGGGGCAAAGGGAAATTGTCTTTTGGGCTGGCTTTATTTAAGTCTCTGTAGTATACACACATCTGAACCTTTCCATCCTTCTTAGGGACAGAAACAATATTGGCTACCCATTCTGAGTATTTTACCACCTGTAGAAAACCAGCATCAAACTGTTTCTTGACTTCCTCTTTTATTTTTAACACCACATCAGGCCTCATCCTTCGTAGCTTTTGCTGAACTGGCTTGCACTCTTCTCTTATGGGATGGCGATGCACTACAATATCAGTACTTAGCCTAGGCATATCTTGGTATGACCATGCAAAGACGTCTTTGAATTTCCGTAATAACTCAATGAGGTTTTGCTTCGTCTCCTCGGCTATGCGCGTTCCAATTTTCACAATTTTTCCTTCCTCTAAGACTATATTCTCTACCACCTCTTCATGGGGTAAAATCTGTTTCTCCTCTTGCTTTACCATTCTTAACAAATCTGGAGACAAATCACAATCTCTGTCACCTTCAAAATCCTGAGATTCCTCTAAACACATGTCTTGCTCAAAAAGGACCTCTGGATCTGTAGTATCATTGCTCATGCCATTGATATCTAGGGCCCTGTGGTAGGCACAAAAAGAGTGTACAAAGAACAAATGAATTCAAGAATAACTATTTACATGGTATGAATGAGAATAACAAAAGAAAAAGTTTGGAATGAAATTAGAATATCAAAAGAATATAGAAAATGAAAGAACATTTGCCCGAATTGATCATTAAAGATGTATTTTATTGAAACAAAAGATGTCTAACATGAACCTATTTCAAAAAAGAAATCTTATTGCTCCTAGAATTTAAAGCAACAAGTGTGTTCTGAATATTACTCTGTACAATCTTTAAATACTACAGGAAGTTCCTCTCCAGTCCAATTGTTCAAAACACTTCCAGGTTCATAAGGATGAATGCCCAACAGGTTTCTCTGCTCAATTCCTTCCTCGTATATGGCATTGATGTGAAGATTTTCATTTCCCAACAATCCTCTCTCAAGGTGAATTATCCCTCCTGATACAAAAGTCTGGGATATGTGAGGGAATGTCATCATTCCCACTTGACTTCTTTCCCATTCAGCCTTGCCCTTCTTTTCTCTTGCTTCTTCTCTATTTCCCTCTTCCTTTGTCTAGCATCTAGCCTGAAACCCAAGCCAAAACGGTCTCTTTTCTCTTTCAGCATCGGAACTTGAATCCCTCCTTGGAGATGCCTACCCAATCCTTTTTCCCGGTAAGGCTCCTTTTCCCACCATCATTTGCAAGACCATTTTCATGGTCCTGGATATCCTAAGCACAGGAATCTCATTCCTTTCTAAAATGAATGTTGCATTTATGAACTCTAAAAATTGAAAGGAACACTCATTGGCCTCCTCATTTGCCTCTAAATATGGCGTACCGTTGGTAACAGTTGCTATGATGTCTTCCTTTGCGTTTACAGTAACTAGCCGACCTTCTGTTACCAGCTTCAATTTTTGGTGCAGTGATGAGAGCACTGCTCCTGCTGAGTGAATCCAAGGTCTTCCCAACAAGCAATTGTAGAAGGGCTTGATATACATTACCAAAAAATCCACTTCATATATGTTTGGCCCAATCAACAATGGTATATCAATCCTTCCCATCACTCTTCTCTCAGTGCCATCAAATGCTCTCACTGTGTTCTAGCATGTCTTCATGTGAGAACTGTCTATAGGCAATCTTTTCATTGTAGACAATGGTAAGACATTCAAAGCCGATCCATTATCAATTAACACGCTTGGTAGAGTATATCCTTTGCAACGAGTAGTGATGTGCAAAGCCTTAGTCGATCTCATGCCCCTAGGTGGAATTTCATCATCACTGAAATAAATAAAGTTATCGGCACTTATATTACTAACCAGTCGATCAAGTTTATTGACAGATATATCTTTAGTAACATAAGTTTCATTCAGCATTTTCATCAATGCCTCACGATGCACTTCTGAATTTAAAAGCAAGGCTAGCACTGATATGCGAGCCGGTTGTTTGCGCAGCTGCTCTACCACGCTGTATTCACTATGCTTTAAGAATTTCAAAAATTCTTTAGCCTCTTCCTCTTTTACAGGTTCATTAATAAGTGCCTCAGCCCCTTTCTCTCGCTCAACTACTAAGGTCTTTTCTTTCACAAGTACATTTCTGACGTTTACTGAGTCGTAACGCCTTCCACTACGTGTGTAAGATCCTTCACTTTGGACCTCCTTGGAAATGCTAGCTAAGTTTTCCCCTTCCGGTATTGTCACATTACAGTCATAATTCCAAGGTACCATTTTGTTATCCTTGTAAGGAAAGGAAACAAGTTTCTGGGTTATGACCTTTGGCACCATTTGTGTTCCACCCTTCGTAATTCTTGGTCGGGTGATAATGATCCTTGGATAATTGACTTTTTGGTTTGCCAATTCTCCTTCTGTCACGCATATACTTCCTCCCCCTGAACCTTCATCATAAAATTCTAATTCCTTATTTTCATAAGGCTTTGCACCAGGTCTCTAAACTCAACACATTCTTGAATTTCATGCCCTTCTGCTTTAAGGAATTCACAGTAGTCCCTTACTCCTTCGCATCCTTCCACAGAATTTGATTCTACCAATCCTCTTCCTACCATTTCTCTCCAGACCATTCTCAACAGGGTTCTTACTTCCGTAATATCCTCCTTGATCATTTTCATGATATTTTCACCAATCGCGTTTATCCCTTTATCTCCATGGTTAGGCAATGGGTTTTCCGCACTAGGTGTATCATCAAACTTCATAATCCCCATCTTGATGAGTCTCTTGACTACCTTTTTAAAGGCAGTACAGTTTTTTATTGAATGTCCCGGTATTCCCGCATGGTAGTCACATTGAGCGTTTGAATCATACCATTTGGGATATAGGGGCTGTAACGGTTTTAGATACAATGGGGACACTACGTGTACGTCAAATAAACTTTGATATAGTTCCTTATACGTCATTGGGATTGGCGTAAATTGGAGCTTTTCAGAGTTTTACCTTGTGCCCGATTCCTGTCTTACCGACCCTTGTTGCCCAACAGTAATTACTTTTGGCCGGCTAACAGTAATTGCCTTTGAGTACCCTTTGTTGTATGTACTTGTATTATTCACCTCATTCTCTTTTTTTCTTGGAGCAGACCTTTTAGTGGTTTCTCCTGCTTCAATCTTACCACCCCTTATGGCATTTTTAATCATTTCTCCCACCATCACTATATCCGCAAAGCTCTTTGTGGTACTTCCTATCATGTGAGTAATGAATGGGGCCTTCAAGGTGTTGATAAAAAATATTATAGTTTCCTTTTCTAGTAGCGGTGGCTGAACTTGCATGGCAACCTCCCTCCATCTTTGCGCATACTGCTTGAAGCTTTCATTTGACTTTTTCTCCATATTCTGCAGAGTGATTCTGTCAGGCGTCATGTCTGTGACATGATTGTATTGCTTCATAAAAGCTTGGGCTAGGTCCCTCCAGGAGCTAATCCTAGCACGGCTGAGTTGATTGTACCACCTGGACCCTGCCCCCACCAAACTATCTTGGAAACAATGAATCAAGAGTTGATCATTATTAACATAGCCGATCATCAGTCTACAGAACATGGTAATATGGGCTTCAGGGTAGCTAGTCCCATTGTACTTCTTGAATTCTGGCATTTTGAATTTATGAGGAAGCACCAAATCTAGAACCAAGCTCAAGTCTTTAGCATCAACTCAATGGTTATTATCAGTATTTTCCAAGGTCTTGAACTTTTCTTCCAACCATCTACAACGATCCTCTAACTGCCTTGAAGATTCAATTATTGTCTTTTCCCCTTCTGCTATATCTAAGTCAAGGATAACAGGATTAGCAGGGTTATCTCTTGGGTTAGATCCTGTGCCTACTTGGAAGTTCATGGGCACTCTTGCATCAATTTGCCTTTGTTGCGGCCTAATCGTGACAGATGGCCTTTGGGGATACTCTTCAGGTTGTGTTTGTGCATGCGGTAGGGTAAAACCCAGAGGAAAGTCCTCATTATCTTCTCCAGCATTATTCATGGGACCTTTTCCTTTGTCCATTGCTCCATTCAGTAGCTAAGTCATTTGAGCCACCATGTTCCTTTGAGCTTTTATCATTTTTTCCCTCATATCTTACTGGATTTTTGCCAACTGCTCTTGCAGCTGGTCTTGCATGTCTCTCTGGAACTGTTCAAGTCTTTGATCCATATTTTTTATCTTAGCATGTATACCGTAACGTGTTTAGTTTCCAGATTTTTCCTTCTCTCTCTCTCTCTCTCTCTCTCTCTCTCTCTCTCTCTCCCTCCCTCTCTCTCTCTCTCTCTCTCTCTGTGTGTGTGTGTGTATGTGTGTGTAATAATTTCAACTAATTAGGATCTTTCTATGGACTTAAATGCATATGATGTAATGTAATGAAAATGCATGAATGCAAAAAAAAGCATCGATTCAAGTTCAATTTCATTTAGAAAACTTTATTAGAAAACAAAATCTTTTATATAAAGCGGACTACAAATATGCTTTCGCCTTAATGCCTAAAGTTTTAACTTTACTAAACAACAAAGCTAGCTCTTGACCACGATCTGACTGTAGCTCATATTTCATGCTCAATGTATCAGCTTGTACTACCAAAGTCTGTCAATGATCAGCTACCTCTCGAATCTGAAATATGGCTTCACTCATGAGATAACCCCTATTTCTAACTTGATCATGGGAATGGTGGAGCTCTTCCTTCTTATGCCCTTCTCTTGCTTCCAGAAGCTCGATTCGGAGTTCATAATTTTGCAATGCATATTCTAATTCTTCGATTCTGCCCTTCATTTCCTCAATCTTATTCAAACTTGACTTCAGATCGATTGCCGAATTACGGCTTCGATGATGGTGAAGAGACTGTCCCAGTTCAGTCACTCTAGCCTTTAATCCACATTTCTCCTTTTGGATTTCTACCAAACTTTTTTCTAGGGCCTCGTTTCGCATCTGCATCTCTTAGAACTTCCTCTCCCAATGGTCAACTTTGGCCTTTTCCTCTCGAATCTCCTGTTGCCATTGTTCTGAAGTCTTCCCCAATCTGGCATTTTTTATCGATAGACGTAGCTTCTTATATTCTGTCTTTAGACTATCCAGATCTTCCTCGACCCTTTTCTTTCCTTTTCTTAATTTTTCAGCCTCTAATTCCTGAACATCCACATCTAATCTCAGGTACATTTTTTCTTCTTCCAACTTCTCTATTCTCTTTCCAAGCTCTGAACTCCTCCTTTCAAAATCTTGTTTTATAATCTCTAATTCTAATGGGACCACTCGTAAATACTCTTCGATCGATCGAGTGCCTTCTAAACTTGGCACAAAGATATTGTCATTGACTCTTCTGCTCCACCATCCATTGTACTCTGGAGTCGTCATTGGACATATGTCCACTCTCTTCATACTACGGGTTTGATTCGAGGCATTAGAAATCTCCTTAACCCTTTTTTTTGTAGCTATCTCCCTTATACGAAAACTCAAATTGAGCCAACTCATGTGTAACCGGTATGAACTGCCTTGATCTGTATTGTCTTAGTACGAGCAAGGGTGCATATCCAATGGCTCCCCAGATTCCAAGTAGAGGAACCCAATCAAAATTCCCACACCGATACAGCACTTCATCAGGAACCATCCAGAGAGCTCTCCACTCAACGTCTTCTTCTTGGAGATTTTGTAGAAGCGCTATCCAATTTTCTTCTGATATGTCATCTCTCCTTGGGGTAGCCACTATCTCTTTTAATGGGGAGTAACTTTCTGAGAAGACTCGATAGGAAACCTTATCCACATTCCAGAAATGACTGTAGAACCAAGCCAACAAAAACAGCACACATCCTATAAATCTGCATTCCTCAGCTCTCCTACATGCATTCAACGATCGAAATGTCTCAGCCAAGATTGCAGGAACAGGTGTAACTTGTTTTTCAAGTCGATTAAAAATATCTAAGACTGCTTCATCCACATATCCCAATGCCCTAGGGAAGATCACTAATCCGTATATACTCAAAGCAAAAACATCGACCCTCTTTTTCATATCAGGATGTACTAGAATCAAATCTTTCAAAACTTTCCATGGGATGCACTTACACTCACCTTTTTGCTTGATTCTGACTGTGACCCACTATTCGCTCATCCCCGTAATACTCATTAGTTTCCTCCGAAAGGTCGGAACACTAGCAGCCCTTAAATAAGCTTTATCAACTTGAATCTTGGGACAATGCAATAGAACTGTATACACTTCCACCGTGGGTACCAAATCAACCCTTCCAAAAGTAAAGCAACTATACGCAGGGTTCCAATATTGGGTGATGGCTTGAAACAAATGTTCATCTACCTTAACGTCCAACAAGTACGGCAAATCCCCATTACTGCAGTAAAACAACTGCTTAGTCTCGTCACTCCACAGATCCCATATTTCTCTTAATTCCTGGAGATTGTTTTGTGTCACACTGATGCAAGTGTAGTCCCATAATTCTGATGTGTACCCTTCAGCTAGGCTATCCCCTTTCTCTAATTGCATTTGCTCTGACCACCTACAGATAGCTGCATTGTCTTCCATTTTATCAAGAAATTCGTTCTCCATAACCAGCTTTCTAACTTAGTAACTGACCGTGAATCGATACCTTTTAAAATATTAAATGACATACACCAAAATAAAACACAACCAATTAGTAACGTGAAATAAAACATAAAGCAAATAAACAAACGCATATCTAGGTGATCGCTAAGGTTTGGTATAGTTCTACCTAGGGTAAGCCCTTAGGTTTTCTACATGTGGTTTAACTCTAAAGTTGAGGTACCTGAACCAGCAGATTCCTCGATCCTCACCAATTATAGGCTCATACGGACCGAGTTCAGTTCAGGGGAATACATTTCCCTATGGCTGCACAGAGATGAAAATCTCACGAAGACATAGGTACGGATGTATCCCGAAAGCGATTCACTATCCTGCACGGAGGTGAAAACCTCACGAAGGAGTAGCTTCTCACTCCCACTTAAAAGGGTATGACCATAACGGTCATGCAATGCAATGCAGAAATACTTTACAAGATTAGAACAACATGCAATAAAAAGGATCATAATTTTTCAAATCGAATTTTCAAATTTAGACAAAAGGACAGGAAATAATCAATTTTACGGCTTGACTCTCTTATTATGTCCCCAGTGGAGTCGCCAAGCTGTCGAAACCATTTTTTTTATTTGAAAAACGAGAATCGACTTTAAAAAACGAAAACAGGAGTCGCCACCGATCTCTTTTTTTTTTTTTTTTGTGATTGGATCACCTTATAAAACAAGTTTTTTGTTTTTATTTAAAATTTAAATTTTGGTCTACGGAATTCAAAAAAACGGGTTAGGGAGTGGTTACGTTAGAGGAAGGGTTAGCACCCTCGTAACGCCCAAAAATCGTACCTAATTGATATATTCATGTCAAAAAATTTAAGATATGATCCTTTTATTTGAAAGAAAGCCAAGACACTCTTATCTCAAAAAACAAAATGCCACACCCAATGAGTTAGGGTGCAACATTTCAAAACTTTGAAACTAAGCTTGTCTTTATTTGTAGAAAATCCATACCTCGAGACACAAAACATCAGATCCAATAAGTTAGGATACAACATTTTGAATTTCCAAGAATAAGTTTTGATTTGAAGTTTATGGGTTTCAATTTAAAAAATGAATACTTGATATCTTAAATTCAACGAGAAAAATTAAAACCCAGTAAGTTAGGGTACCATTTTTCTCGTAGCCCCCAAATATCATGTATCACCGTATTTTTTAAAAAACTTTTGAATAAAATGTGACAATTTAGCAAAGTGTAAATTTTATAAAAAAATGATCTGAATAAAATATTGCTTTAATACATTACAGAACATAAATTATAAACAACAATTCACCATAATTACAAGTCATATTAACAATTAATACTAATATAGACAATTAAAGAAAGAATAATGCAAAATAACGAATGATACAAAAAATGACTATACTAAAACCAACATAAGAATAATAAATAAAAGAACATAAAGAAACGAATACAAGATATAAAATAAGCAGTAACAAATTTAAAAAAAAAAACTATATGAAAGATAAAAATTTAAGAAATGAACATGAAACTCTACAAGTGAAAATCAAATATAAAAATAAATAAATGAATGATATATTTAAAACATTGAATAAATATTATAACAAAAAAAATTAAAATAGATATGACAATTTCTAAAACGATTAATATATATATATATATATATAAACAATGTATTTTAAATAAATTCTATAAAAACTTAGAATATATAAAAAAATAAAGGATAACTTATAATAAATATATAATATAATAATATAATATATAATTAAAATGTAATAATAATATACATTTTTAAAATAAACAATATATGAAAATTTTATGATAGAATAATTAAAATAATATATAATATACAAACTTTAAAATAATATAGAATATATAGTAAATAATAGATTTAATAAAATAACCCAATATAACTAATAAATAATAAAATTATTTGATATAATACTTGAAATAAAAATAAATAAATAAAAACAAGGGCGAAACCAAAAATAAAAATAAAATGCAAAAAAAAAAACAAGAAGGGACCAGATTAAAAATGCACGCCATACATTAGGGACCAATTGGATAATTATACCCTATCACCTAAACATCGTCATTCTGATATCAGCCTTTAAATAGGCCGAGGACGAGATTGAAACAAAATATAAATTTCAAGGCTAATTTAAAAAATAAAAAAATTTAAATTAGACGAAATCACAAAGAATAAAATTGCGGGGGGACCAAAGAGGCAAATTGCCCCTTTTATAAAAACATGCGGATCCTCCCCGGGTCAGGTCAACGCGCGGGTCTTATGCCTTTAAATGACGTCGTTTTGGTCGTTAACTGACCACACCAATACGACGTCGTTCCATGGGCCTTTATAAACAAAAAAAAAAGCAAAAAAATCATTTTAAACTTAGTTTTAAAATAAAACAGCAGAAGCCCCAAAAATGCTCTGCCTTCATCGGTCTTCCGACCTCCGGCCATCATCGCCCGCGCCTCACGCACCGTCGTTCGCAGCGGCCCTAGGGTTAAAAAATTCCATTTTTCAATGCCAATCAAAAGGGTAAAGTTGTTCTATCTATTTTTAGTATTTATATATCAAAAAAATACATGCATGAATCGAAAGAAAATGAAAAAAATAAGCGAGATGTAACAAGCGAGAATCACCTCTGTTCTTTTTTTTTTTTTTGTATTTGTATTCTGTGTATATGCGTAAAAAAAATCGTAGTCCCTTTTTACAAATTACAGTGGGTTTTATATAGCCCAAAATAATTAAAGTACAGATTCTATTTGGCCATATTTGCTACTTTTGCTGTGTTTTTCTTTCCTTTTGTTGGTTAATAGCGTAGATCTCGGTGGTGATGAAGGCTAGTGGCTAAGCTTACAAGACGAGGGTTTTCCAAAACCCTAGGTCCTCCAAAAACAGCTTTGGTATTGGGCCCTTTTGGGCCGCGTAGGTTTGGGTCTTTGTTGGGTCTGGGTAATCTGTTTTGGACCAATTAGGCCTGGGTGTAACGGGTTTTGGGTTAGCATTTGGGTTTGGGTTTAAGCCCGTTTATTGTAAAAAATAAAAAAATTGATTGACTTTTATTTTTATTTTTTTTGGGGTTTTTTATTATTGATTTGGGCCCGGGCAGAAATGGGCTATTACATGGTAATTAGTAAATTTGGATAGAAAATACAAATAATTATAATAATTAAATTTTAAATAAGAAATATCAAAATTTTATTTTTAATGAAATTAACTCTCAAACATGACCCCATGTTTTTTTACCTTGAGTAAAGAAATAACACTAAACACACTCTTTCCTTTGTAAGTATAAAGAAAATAACATTTTTGTAAAAATAATTAATTTTGTTATTACTTCATATACTATGCTTAAATTATAAATTTAGTCCTTATATTTTAATTAAGTCAATTTGACTTTTGAAACTTTTGACACAGACGGTAACATTTAAATCCATTAAGCCTGTTATAAAAAAAATCCATTAGGCCTAATTTTGTTATTGTTCTCATGATATATGTAAGTTATAGGTTTAATCTTTATTATCCAATTTAATTATTTTTAGTCACTATACTTTTTTAATATTTAAATTTCAATCCTAATTGAAACGATAGTTGTTAAATCCATTTGTGACATGTTTATGGGTATTATGTGAAAATAACAAATTGACATGATATTATACTTGTAATATAATCTATTTGTCACAAACAATTTAAGAAATAGAAAAATATAACTTAATGAATTTAATGTCTACCATTTAGTCCATGATTGAAATTTTAAAATTCTAAAATAATAGAGCCTAATTGACCGAATTAGAATACACTCATTATAGGAATTGAATACGCAACTTATGCATAGTACAATGACCACTAGTAAAAACTCACTAAAAATAAACAAATGAACATTTTTTTGTCTCAACAAAAAAACAAGTTAGTTACTAACAAAGTAGCCCAAACTATTTGCATCCGATAAAAACAAAAATAACATTCACCTCGTAACATTATGAACAAATTTTTTAACTCTCAAATTTGGGTTTTTTTTTTTTTTGCAGTATAAATCCATCAATAATCTCTCATTGTTCTTCCATCTTCCACTCAAAAAAAGAGTACAACAATTACCATGTTGCTTCACATTGGCCCTTTTCATGGTTATTTTAATGGCAAGTCCTAGTTCGAGTTTGGCTAATATGAATGTAATCGATAAATGTTGGAGAGGGAACCCTTTTTGGTGGAGTCAACGACAACAATTGGCCAAATGCTCCGTCGGCTTTGCCAAAAAAATGATCAACAACATTGGTAAAGACGTCATGAAATACAAGGTTACTGATCCTTCTGATGACCCTTTGAGTCCTAAATCAGGGACCCTTCGTTATGGAACCACAATGATCAAAGGAAAAGTATGGATCACATTCAAAAATAACATGACCATCACAGTCCAAAGACCACTTCTTTTAAGCAGCTTCACTACCATCGACGGCCGTGGCGTCGATGTCCACATAACTGGCGCTGGGTGCCTGTTGGTGTACCAAGTGACCGATATAATCATCCATGGGCTTCGCATCCATCATTGCAAGGCCCAACCACCTAGCACTGTGATGGGTCCAAACACGAAGGTGATACCTTTAGGCCAAATGGGTGGGGACGCTATAAGATTGGTCACCACAAGGAAAGTGTGGATCGATCATAACACATTGTATGAGTGCCAAGACGGCCTCCCCGATGTCACTCGTGGTTCCACCAACATCACTGTGTCTAACAACTGGTTTAGGAACCAAGACAAAGTTATGCTTCTCGGACACGACGATGGTCATTTGAGAGACAAAAACATGAAGGTCACTGTCATTTTCAACCATTTCGGACCTAAGTGCAACCAAAGAATGCCAAGGTAAGTAATAATTATGGATCGGTGAGCTCCATTTTTTTAATGCATATTTACATGAATTATCTGAAATTGTTATATATTAAATTACATTGTAGAGTGCGCCATGGATATGCACACGTAGCGAACAATTTCTACCAAGGGTGGGAACAATACGCAATCGGTGGTAGCATGAACCCCAGCATCAAGAGTGAGGCCAATTGTTTCGTCGCTCCGAATGATGTTGGGAACAAAGAGGTAACATGGAGAAAAGGAGAGAAAGGTTTATGGAAATTTTATTTGGTAAGGGATGTATTTAAAAATGGAGCATCTTTTAGTAAGCAAACAGGTGTAGATGGAGCTAAGCCTAACTATAACCAAGAACAAAATTTTAAGGTTGTTGATGCTGGATCTATTAAGCAATTAACAAGTGAATCTGGTGTTTTACGATGCTCCAGAAGTTTAATATGTTGAAAGTCATTTGTGTTGGCATCTGAAAGTGTAGGACTCGAATTGTGACGTTAACACCTTCCCACTAAATTGTAAACTAAATGCTAATGCTTTACTTATATTTTGTTTGATGTAAAAACAAGGTGAATATTTGTACAAGAGAAAGGGGATATTATTATCATATTGATATTCATATATGTGTGTATGTTTTGTTTTGTAAATAATAAATGAATCTCCGTCTTATTTTAATTTGTTAAAATTCAATTATTGTGATTTATGTAAATTCATAAGTTATTTTGAAATCAACCATAAAAGTTTATATATTTATTACTAATTTTTTGATTATTGGGTTTAGCAAGATTTTGGCATCACATCGTGTAATGACCCGATAGTTGGGTAATTGGAAAAGTACATTTTCGGGTCATCGTTTACGTAAAATGGATTCGTAAATATTTATTAAAAATATTTACGAAGTTAGTTGTGTGGTCAATTAGGTTTGGTTAAGTGAATTAGTTTAAATTAAAATTAAATTAAGTGTGAGGACTAGATTGACTATAAGGTAAAAGTTGAATTATAAAATCAAGAAAAGTCAATGGACTAAATTAGCAATAAAACCATAAGTGACAAGTGTGTGGTAATAGTGAAATACATGTGGTAAAATAAAATACATATATTAATTAATTATTTACTTATTATTTAAGTAAAAGATATTATGTTATTATATTATTATATTATTATATTATTATATTATATAACATAAAATAAAGTAAATAAAAGAAACAAAGAAACAAAAGGATGAAAAAGAAACAGAATTGGAAAACGAAACAGGGGAGAAGAATAGGGAAAGAAAAAGAAAAGGAGAAACTAGGGTTTTAAGGTTTCAAGCTTAATTTCGTAAGTCAATTTAGTCCCTTTTCTTATGATTTTGATGTTTTTGGAATCCTAGAACAAAATACTACTTGATTTATGTGAAAATTTTGAACGTTAGTTGATTTTTTGTTGTAGTTCATGTTGAATTAATTGAAGAATTAGGGTTTAAATTGATGGAATTTCAAGTTAGAATTGATAAAAGGATTGAATTGTAAAATAAATCATAAGTTTTTATGTAGTAGGGACTAAATTGAAGGAATTTCAAAATTAGGAAATTGTGGTGAAAACTAGAGAATTAAGTTTAGTTTTGAGTGGAAATTGAATGAAAAATAAAGAATAAATTGTAAAGAAATTAAATTAGTTTTGGTTAGGGGTTTAATTAGGATTTATACAAAAGTTGAAAATAAATTGAAACATTCAAAGTGAAATTGTATGTGTATTAATAATTTTTAATTGTTTTAATTTCCGTAGCTAAAGTTGAGCCGGAGACATCGACTAAAAAAGGGAAAGAGAAAGTCAACGACGAGTGACTCGAAAAAATACGGTTTGTATTTCTATAATTCGAAAACTAAAACTATTAGTTATATTTATTATTATTATGTATGGTAAGTTGAATTGAGGTGAGTTTGGCATTGTGGCAATGAATTGAATTAAATTGAATTGAATTGAAATTGTGAGTATATGTGAAAATATGATTGGTATGAGAATTGCGATTGAATTGAAATTATGCGATTATTGTGGAATTGATATTGAAATGTAAATTGATTGAGAATTTGAGAAATGGATTCAAAACCCTATTAACTGTATCGGACTGAGTCGGATATAGTTGGCATGCCATAGGATTGGAAGTGTTCAGGGATACTTCGACCCCGAGTCAAAGAGGCACTATATGTATCGTAATATTGCTTCGAATAATTCCGATGAGGCACTATGTGTTGTATTGTTATTGCTTTGAATAAATCCGATGAGGCATTGAGTGCCGTACTGGTGTGTTTGGGTTGGATCCGTGTATTCGTCAGAGTCCGAGTCGTGTTAATAGGGATATATGAATGAATTGATTAAATGATTGACATTGAATGGTATTGAATAAGAAATGAATATTAATATTGAAATTGAAATTGAGAAATCTATTGTGAAATGCTACTGAATAGCAATTGTGAGATTGAAATAGAGGAAACGATGATTGAAAGTGATATAGAAGATGAATTTATAAAATTGATTATTTATTGAATGATTATTATTATGTATAATTATGTATATAAATTTTATAATTTTTTACTTAATAAGTATTCGGATTATAGAAATACCACTGAGTGTATCCTCAGCGTACGGTTTGTTTCCGTGTGCAGGTTAGGTTAAAGTTCAATCACTGAATCAGCATCCAAAGCCGATCTCGAACTCAAAAACGTGGTGAAGTATTTTCTCGTTTGAAATGGCATGTACCTAGGTTGTCTTTTGATGTCATTTAGATATGTGAATATTAATAGTGTATAAGATGATATTGGTTGATTTATATATATATACAAACATATGTTTTATAATATAGCCATTTACATGGTTTTAATTTGAATTGGTTGAATGGTTTGTAATTGGATTGAAACATAATTAGTCCGGGTTAAGTATGTATGAACACAAATAACCATACTTCATCCGGAGTAAGTATGTGAAAGGTATTTATGTTGGTACATTGATTTGGTTATTAAGTCTATCATTTTGGCATGTTTTAGAAGTGTTTAATCGTGTTTTGATTTGGTTGAATAATTAGATATTGAGTTGTTTGTTGTTTAAGATTTGCAGGGTTGGTAAATTCTAGTGTGTATGTTAAATATTTATGAGATTGTTAGTATTTGTTCTGTAATGACCGGTAATGCTTCATAACCCTGTTCCGGCAACGGATAAGAGTCAGGGGGTGTTACGCATCGGTTCTCCATTTGGAATTGTGGGCAGTGTTCGATGGATTGGAAGTGGTTTGGAGGAGAGTTGTACATGGTCGTGACTAACAAAACTTTAGGTTCGAGTTGGATCCCTAAAAAATAGCTTAGATTTTTTGTCCAAGTTTGGCACGAATAAAAATGTTAAAACTTGGCCTTGGTCTAGCCTGACCCATATTATTTTTTTAATTTTATTTTTATATAAAAATTTAAAACATAATACACCAAATACATTAAAAATATTAAAATAAATGTTTTCTAACAAATTGAAAATGTGTTTAAAAAAGTCTTTATATTTAAATAGTACTATGATAAGTGCAACTTAACAAGCAAATGACTCAAAAATAGTAACAAAATTAACAATAAAACAAGTGTTATACAATATCCAAACATTAACAACAAAATAGCAGCAACATAATAGTGAAATGGTAGCAAAATAGTAGGAAAACAGCCGTAAAATATGGAAAAATAGCAGGTTCTTTTTTTCTTTTTAGAAAATTTGGGTTAGGTTGAGTCTGGGCCAAAAACCTTACCTGAGGCCTATCCCGTTTTCTAAATCGATCTTGTTTTTTTGCCCAAGCCTATTTTTCGAACCAATTTTTTTGCACAAACTCTCTTATTTTTTGGGTTGGCCCGACCCAACCATTAACAACTCAGGGGGACATGTTTGTTCATTGGTACGATGCGTTAATATGTAGTTACAGCCACAATCAATGGAAAATTCGAAAAAAAAAATTAATAGGCTAGAAATTTAATTATAATTTTTCATAGATCCAAAATATAAATTTATTATGCATTAATTTATAATTTCATTGTTTCTAAAGTGATTAAATAATTTTTTTTCATTTTTAGGGAGGTTAAAGTGCAATTTTATTATATATTAATTTATAATTTGTTATTTATAAGAGGATTGTTTTACAGAACTTTCATTTTTTGAAGTTTAAAGTACAATTTCACTATATATATTCATTTATAATTTCTTGATTTATAAAGAGGCTAAATTGAAAATTTTCAAATATTGGGGATCAAATCCTCTACCTATCCCGACAGATTTGCCTTTGGTTACAATGGCAATGGGAGCTTAAGCTTGGGCAAGTACCAAGTGAAATTTATATTAAGTCCAAAACTAATCATGCAGCTATAGAATGTTGATGTGGACTTAAAAAATTTTGCAATTTAGACACTCACATTACATAATTTAGTTAATTTGGACACTCCTGTTAAAATTGCGAACATAAATCCAAGCTAGATTTTTTTTTTGTGCCGGAAATTTTTAAATATTATTACAATTTACAAAAAAAAAAAAAATACACATGTTTTCTATCTACAATTTTGATAAGTGTGACCAAATTGATCAAACTATATAATGTGGATGCTTAAATTATAAATTATTTTTAGTACCAAAAATAAAAAAATTTTGATGATTGAATGACTATTTATGCAATTTACCCTTATTTACGTAATCTTTTATGTATTTTATAAACTATGCAAAGATTTTCTAGTCAAAATTTATCATCAATATATTCATTTAATCAAAACCCTAGATTGAAATTATTTTGAACTTAATCATACCATCAAGACACTGAAATAAATATATTTGATAGTTAGTGAATTTGGGTAGAAAATACAAATATTTGTAATAATTAAAATTTCAATTTTCACTTAAGAAATAATAAAATTTTATTTTTAATGAAACTAACTCTCAAACTAGGTCACGTGTGTTTTTTACTTTTTGTAACGAAATAACCCTAAACACATCATTTCCTTTGTAAGTATAAAGAAAAGAACATTTTTGTACAAAAAAAATCATTTTTGTTATTACTCCATATACTATGCTTAAATTATAAATTTAGTCCTTATATTTTAATTAAATAAATTTGAATTTTGAAATTTTTGACACAAACGGTAACATTTAAATCCATTAGGCCTAATTTTGTTATTTGTCTCATAATATATGTAAGCTATAAGTTTAGCCTTTAATATTCAATTTAATCATTTTTAGTCTCTATACTTTTTGAATTTTTAAATTTCAATCCTAATTCAAACGATAGTTGTTAAATCCATTTGTGACATGTTTATGAGTATTATGTGAAAATAAAAAAAATTGATATGACATTATACTTGTGATAATCTATTTGTCACAAACAATTTTAGAAATAGCAAAATATAACTTAATGAATGTAACGTCTACCATTTGGTCCATGATTGAAATTTTAAAATTCTAAAACCACAGGGCCTAATTGACCAAATTAGAATCACTCAGTATACGAATTAGATACGCAACTTATGCATAATACAATGACCACTAGTAAAAATTCACCAAAAATAAACAAATGAACGATTTTTTGTCTCAACAAAAATCAAGTTAGTTACTAACAAAGTAGCCCAAACTATTTGCATCCGATAAAAACAACAATAACATTCACCTCGTAACATTATGAACAAATTTTTTAACGCTCAAATTTGGTAATTTTTATGCAATACAAAACCATCAATAATCTCTCCTTATTCTTCCATCTTCCACTCAAAAAACGAGTACAACAATGGCTACAACAGTATCATGTTGCTTCACATTGGCCCTTTTCATGGTCATTCTAATAGCAAGTCCTAGTTCGAGTTTGGTTAATATGAATGTAATCGATAAATGTTGAGAGGGAACCCTCTTTGGCGAAGTCAACAACAACAATTGGAAAAAATGCTCCATCGATTTTGCCAGCAAAATGATCAACAATATTGGTAAAGACGTCGTGAAATACAATGTTACAGATCCTTCCGACGACCCTTTGAATCCTAAATCAAGGACCCTTCGTTATGGAACCACAATGATCAAAGGAAAAGTATGGATCACATTCAAAAATAGCATGACCATCACACTCCAAGGACCACTTCTTTTAAGCAGCTTCACTAACATCAACGATCATGGCATCGATGTCCACATAACTGGCGCTGGGAGTATGTTGGTGTACCAAGCGACCGATATAATCATCCATGGGCTTCGCATACACCATTGCAAGTCCCAACCACCTAGCACTGTGATGGATCCAAACGCGAAGGTGATCCCTTGAGGCCAAATGGATGGAGAAACTATAAGGTTGGTCACTGCAAGGAAAGTGTGGATCGATCATAACATATTGTATGAGTGTCAAGACGGCCTCCTCGATGTCACTCACAGTTCCACCAACATCACCGTGTCGAACAACTGGTTTAGGAACCAAGACAAAGTTATGCCCCTCGGACACGACGATGGTCATTTAAGAGACAAAAACATAAAGGTCACTGTCATTTTCAACCATTTCGGACCTAAGTGCAACCAAAGAATTCCAAGGTAAATAATAATTATGGATCGGTGAGCTCCATGTTTTTTAATGCATATTTACATGAATTATCTGAAATTGTTATATATTAAATTACATTGCAAAGTTCGCCATGGATATGCCATGTAGCGAACAATTTCTACCAATGGTGGGAATAATACGCCACCGGTGGTAGCATGAGCCCCAGTATCAAGAGTGAGGCCAATTTTTTCGTCGCTTTGAATGATGTTGGGAACAAAGAGGTAACATGGAGAAAAGGAGAGAAAGTTTTATGGAAATTTTATTCAGTAGGGGAAGTATTTAAAAATAGAGCATCTTTCAATAAGCAAATAGGTGTAGGAGGAGCTAAGCCTAACTATAACCAAGAACAAAATTTTAAAGTTGTCAACGCTGGATCTATTAAGGAATTGACAAGTGAATCTGGTGGTTTACGATGCTCCAGAAGTTTAATATGTTGAAAGTCATTTGTGTTGGCATATCAAAGTGTAGGACTCAAGTTGTGACGTTAACACCCCTCCCACTAAACTGTAACATAAATACTAAAGCTTTGCTTATATTTTGTTTGATGTAAAAACAGGGTGAATATTTGTACAAGAGAAAGGGGATATTATTATCATATTGATATTCATATATGTGTGCCTATTTTGTTTTGTAAATAATACAATGAATATTTGTCTTTTGACTTTATAAAAATCGACAAAGAAGTCGTCTTACTTCAATTTGTTCAAATTCAATTATTGTGTTTTATATAAATCGATCCGTTAATTTGATTGAATAATAATACTTAATATTGATGTTAAAATGTTGACTTAAAAATCAATAAAAATAATTTATATGTAAAGTATTAACAAAAATCAATTATTCAAGTTTATGTATTTATCACTAATTTTTTGATTAATGGGTTTCGCAAGATTTTGGCATCACATCGGTTCTCCATTTGAAGTTGTGGGCGGTGTTTGATGAATTGGAAGTGGTTTGGAGTAGAGGCAAGTATTTCTCAAAAGTTATAATAGCGAAGCGCTACTTAAATGGGGATCATGTTTATGATATTTATAGCAGTAAACTTTAACCAAAATACGTACCTGCATTTTCGGATAAGTAGATCTTTGGTGTTTTTCGGCTTTCAACCAAACAATCTTCTTTGTTAATTATTCTCGTACCACGAACTGCTTCGAGTGTGGGCTTAAATCAATTGAATTAAAACACAGAACTTGAAAAAGTTTCAAGAGTGAGGCCAATTTTTTTGTCGCTCCGAATGATGTTGGGAACAAAGAGGTAACTTGGAGAAAAGGAGAAAAGGTTTATGGAAATTTTATTCGGTAGGGGATGTATTTAAAAATGGAGCATCTTTCAGTAAACAAACAAGTGTAGGTGGAGCGAAGCCTAACTATAACCAAGAACAAAATTTTAAGGTTGTCGATGCTGGATCTGTTAAGGAATTGACAAGTGAATTTAGTGTTTTACAATGCTTTAGAAGTTTAATATGTTAAAAGTCATTTGTGTTGGCATCTCATAGTGTAGGACTCGAGTTGTGACGTTAACACCTTTCCCATTAAATTATAACGTAAATACTAATGCTTTGCTTATATTTTCTTTGATGTAAAAAGAGGGTGAATATTTGTACAAGAGAAAGGGGATATTATTATCATATTGATATTCATATATGTGTGTCTATTTTTTTTTTGTAAATGATACAATGAATCTTCGTCTTTTAACTTTATAGAAATTGACAAAGTCGTCTTCTTATTTTAATATGTTAAAATTCAATTATTGTGCTTTATTTATATTGATAAGTTAATTTGATTGAATAATAATACTAGATATTGATATTAAATCGTTGACTTAAAAATCAATAAAAATAATTGATACGTAAAGTATTAACAAAAATCAACCATTCAAGTTTATATATTTATCACTAATTTTTCGATTATTAGGTTTAGCAAGATTTTGGCGTCACATCGATTCTCCATTTGGAATTGTGGGCGGTGTTTGATGAATTGGGCGGTGTTTGATGAATTGGAAGTGGTTGTGACTAAAGGCAGGTAATTCTCGAGATTGATAGTAGTAGCGAGTAGGGGTGTTCACATTTTAGTTAAAATCAAATTAACTGATCAAACTAATCTAATTCGATTAATCGGTCAGTTAATCGATCTATTTCAGTTGGAGGTCGATTAATGATTTTTTGAAAGTGCAGTTATCGATTAATTCGGTTTGAAACAAGGTAATTAACTGAATTAACCAAACTTAATAATTAATAATACAAATTATATGTAGTTTTAACTCGGTTAAATCGATCAAATGAACATTATCAATTTGTTTTCTTTTATACTTTTTTATACTTTTTTAACAAAAAAAAAAATAAAAACATATGAATTTTGGTTAACTGACCGAATTAACCGAAATATTTCACTTTGGTTAAATTTTTTCTAAAAAAATTGATTTGATTAACAGTTAAATGGTTAAAAAGTTCGGTTAGTTCGGTTAATAATAATTTGGTTCGACTAATCATTTGAGCACCCCTAGTCGCGAGGCGTTACTCAAGTGGGGAGCATGCTTGTTCATTGATACGGCTCGTTAATATGTAATTACAGGCACAAACAATGGCAATTTCAAAAAAAAAAATTTATAAGTTAGAAATTTAATTATAATTTTTCATAGATTTAAAATATAAGTTTATTATGTATTAATTTATAATTTCATCGTTTCTAATGTGATTAAATAAATTTTTTTTCATTTTTAGGGAGGTTAAAGTGTAATTTTATCATATATTAATTTATAAAAAATTTTATTTATAAGAGGATTGATTTACAAAATTTTTATGTTTTGAAGGTGAAAGTACAATTTCACTATTTATATATTAATTTATAATTGCTTTATTTATAAAAAGACTAAACTGGAAATTTTCAAATATCGGGGACCAAATCCTCTACTTGTACCGACAGATTTGCCTCTGGTTACAATGGCAATAGGAGGTTAAGCTTGAGCAGGTACCAAGGGAAATTTATATTAAGTCCAAAATTGATTATACAACCATAAAATTAATCTCACCGTCACTGTTATTTATTAATTTATATTGTGATTTAACTCATTAAATTTGAGAAAATAATAGTAACAGCGTATATGTGTTTAATTTTTTATTTAACCAGGGTGAAAATATTTTAGGGGCTAAAATTAATTTTTAATAGTCTATATTTTTAGAATTTTTAAAGGTTTAAATCAAACTTTTATCATTTTAAGGGGCTAAAGTACAATTTTACTTTTATTAATTTAAAATTTTAAAATTTCTAAAGAATTTAAATGGACAATTTTTTATTTTAGGGGCGGGGCCTTGCTAATCCCTAGATCTGCCATTGTGTTTAATCGTGTACAATCTGTAATATTATATAAATTATTTAATTTATATTTTTTTTTTGCAAAATTATACACACAAATTGCAATCTAAAATAACAAAAAGTTATTCTCTACCTTCTTCAATCAATTGATGAAGAAATGCACGCTTTAGAAAATAAAAATAAAAATTACATGAATTCACTCTGAAAAAGGAAAACTGTTTCATTTCATTGATGTCATGTTGACTAAGCGTGTGTTTTCCACCTCGTAGGTGCGTAACCTAATCCATTTCCTAACACGGCGAGTAAAGAGGCCTTGCGAGTCCACAGTTATAGCAGGACTTGTTTGTCTTTCTAAATTGTATAAAAAAAAAAAACACAGGAAAAAGGAAGAAAATAAATAAAGTCCTCTGAGATTCGGTTTTCAAATTTAAACTTGAATGTTTAAAGAGCTATATTATCTAATATTATTTGAAAAAAAATTATAAAGTATATAAAAAAGAAAAAAAATAGAATATTCAATTTGAAATTTTGATTAGAAAGTAATAAAAAAAAAAGCGCCGAAGATTCTAATTTAAATTTAAAATATTAGGATCAATTTTTAAAAAAAAAAAACTTAAAAAAGGGTTAATATACATTCTGGCCCTCAAATTGTACTTTTGTACCAAGTTGGTATTTTTTTTTTAACTTAGTTAGTACCGTAACTTGTATCTCATCACATAGTTCGGTACCTTTATACTAACATCATTAGTTTATGTTGACATGGTATTGATAGTCTATTTGGTGGTAACACATGACAGCCTATTAGAATGTCATGTGTCAAACATAAATAAAAACAAAAAATAATTAAAAATATATAAATTAATAAAAAGCATATTTTCCACAATAAAAATGCACTTAGACAAATGATTGTCCATATACATTTAAATCTAGACAACAATTTGTCCAAATCAATTCTAGATGTGTTTTTATTGATTTTATATACTTTTAATTTGTTTTAATAAAATATCATGTTATTTATACTATTATTAAATTTAAAGTATATAAAATTAATAAAAAAAAGTTTCACATCAAGAATGAACTTAGACAAATTATTGTCTAGATTCAACTACACCTAAATAACCATTTGTCCAAACTTATTCCAGACGTGGTTTTAGTAATTTTATATATTTTTATAAATTTAAATTTTTTAAAAAAATTAAATTTATAAATTTTTAGTTTTTTTATATATTTATACATTTATATAAATTTATAAATTATACATTTTATATTTTTCAAAATATTATAGGATTTTTTATATATTTTTAATTGTAATATATTTAAAAATAATTATAATCTAAAATTTTGATATTTTATAAATATATATAATTACTAAAAACACGTGGAATGAACCTAAATAAATGGTTGTCCATATACATTTAACATGAATAACCATTTGTCCAGATTCATTTTTGATGTGGAAAAAATTATAGTTTTTTTAATTAATTTAAATATTTTGATAGATTTTTTATTTATTTTTAACACGTAGTATTCTGAAAGGCTACTATGTGTCGTCATTAGATTGGTTATCAGTGTCACACCAGCACCAACTAACAAAGTTATTATGATGGTGCTAAATTATATAAGATAATACAAATTCAGATGCCAACTTTAAGGGGAAATATACTTACCCTTAAAACATTCTCATATTGATAGAAAAAAATAAACTTCAATTTTAAATTACCTTTTAAATTTATTATTACACAAGAAAAAGTAAATTTATAAATCTACATTACGTAACACGCTCTCTAGGTGAAAAGGAAAAATATGTATAATTTAAATGAATAATATTTTAAAAAAGATTAGTAGTTTAAAAAATATGTATAATTTAAATAAATAATAATTCAAATCCCAGAGCTTGCAATTGTTGTCTCTTGATCCTATTTGATCCTTGATATTTCTTCTTTATGGAGTCCCAAATGTTCTTGGAGATATCTTTGCAAAGAATTAACTCCAAGATTGAACGTTCAATGGCCTGAAACAAGTAGTTTTTGACCTTAAGATCCTTCAACTTCATCCTTTCTATTTTTGGGTTTGACATTATTGTTATTGACTCTAACACTCCATTCGAGACAAATTGGCAATACTCTTTTGATCTTAGAAATTTTTCCATTAGCATGCTCCAGTGATCATAATGACCATCGAAGCAAGGTATTGCTGGTTGCACGAAATTTTCAGACGCCATGGAATATAAAAAATTGAAGCCTTTGTTTTTTCTTTTTGATAACCTGGACTTGGATATCACTGTTAATTGAGAGTTTTTGCTACAACTGAATAAAAGACTTTAATAAGAAAATAGACTTAGAGGAGAGGAAGTTAAACTATATGTTTTATTCATCAAATAGTAGCTGGATAACCAAAAGTTAAGAAACAATCTACAAAAGAGTATGAACTACCAAAACAAAAACTCCCATTTCTTAGAAAAATATCTTAACATATATATATGTTGAATATGAATACTTTTTTTTATCGATGAGAAACTTTCATATATGAGATAGTTTTATAGGTATTGAGAGCCAAATTTGGTACAAGTGAAAAAAAGTGAAAGTTTCAAATAAGACAACTTTTAACAAGCTCAATATAAATGAACAAGAACCAATACTTTTACCAATACAAAATAAGGCCCTAAAAGGCGATAAATGTAAAGCTCAATTTGGACAATTGTGAGGATCCAACACTTAAACCAACCTCCATCGTTAAACATCGAAAGGGAGTTAAGGGGAGGATTCAAAGCCACTATAATTGTAATTAACCATCAAAGTGAGCAATCACCTTTCACCTTGATGCAATGAACCTCTTTCTAATATTGTCGCTTTCGTAGTGATGAAAACTTCGTTTCTTAACAAAAAAAAGACGTCTAAAACTTTGGAAAGGTAACACGAGTCATCTAAGGCTCACCGAGTAAAGGTTGTCATCGACAAATAAAAAAGACCGATCATTACACTCAAGCAAAAGAAATAGTCTTAGAAAAGGCTAAGTGTAATTTCAATGTTGCAATGATAACCTTTACTGAGAAAAGAAAAGGATTACCTCAATTCCAAAACTTATTATTCCAAAATGATCCTCATCACATCAAAAAATTGTCCAGTGGTCGGTGGATGGAGTGAAAAAGGCCGCAAGTAGGGGTGGCAACCAATTACTTACCAGTAAAGGCTTTCAAGCTGTAGAGCTCTTTGAAAAAAGATTGACTGTTGAAGCTAGTTAGGGAGGTTGCCAATAAAGTTTTTGAGATATTAACGATGGAATAAATTGAAGGAAATGGGGGCTATGGGCAATTTCGACAATGATCTTGCAAGCTGGAGAGGAGATTGAAGTAGTTTTTCACTTAGGATTTAGGACTTCAAAGACCACCTACATTGAAACCGGTCAAGTGAGAAGCCAACAAACGATGCAAAGATGCTTCAACAACACTAAAAGGAAGTCAAAAAGATTAGGGGTCTGCACATTTTGGTTAGATTTACACTAATAGGTAAGTATTTTGGGAAGACAAAACTAAAAACCAAAATAGGGAAGGAAAAAAGAAATAAAGAATGTGTTTAATATAGGGGATAAACTGGATTAAACAACGAACAAAATAAATAAAATAAGAATCGAAAAGATCGAACATGCAAATTTTACGTGAAAAAACTCCTCAAGTGAGGGTAAAAAATCACGTGCAAAAGGAGATTTCACTATAATAAAGGAGAGTACAAAAGATGGAGAGAATTAAAAGAAAAACTCAAAGCCCCACAAGAAAAACCCTTTGAAACAAAAAAACAAAATTCTCTCAATCTAAATAATTTTTTTCTTGTGTAAAACCTAAAATAACTAAGGCCTATTTATAGGCTGAAATTCGTAGCGTATATGACTATAATAACTCTAGGTTAATCAAAGTTTAAATGGAAAACTAAAAGTAGAGTTTAACTAGGAAAAGAAAAGCCAAAATAAACTTTGGTCAAAATAAGAGGCATTCTCCCACAAATCTCCACCTTGACTCTTATTCGGACCAACTCCCTTGTTGAGCCCTATTACGGCCTTAACTGATTCTTCGTCAAATATTTACCAAGTCCAAGTAATACTCGAACTTCAAAACTGGAAGACTCTTTGTCAACATGTCGGTCGGATTGTGTTTTGTGCCAATTTTAATAACATGAACATCCCATTGAATGATCACCTTTCGAACAAAATGATAACGAATGTTTATGTGCTTCATTCTCTCGTGATACATTTGATCTTTGGTGAGATGTATGGCACTTTGACTATCACAATATACGATAGTTGCCCCTTTTTCACTTACCAATTCATTGAATAGACCCCTTAACCAAATTGTTTCTTTTACTACTTCTGTAATTGCCATGTATTCTGCTTCAGTAGTCGACAAAGCCACTGTAGCTTGAAGTGTCGCATTCCAACTAATGGCATAATTCTCAAAAGCAAATAGGTAGCATGTAAGAGACCTTCTTTGATCTAAGTCTCCTGCATAATCAGAATTAACATATCCGACTAAACCCTTTTGAGTTCTTCCAAACAGTAAGCACATGTTAGAAGTACCCCGTAAATATCTAAAAATCTACTTAAACGCATGCCAATGTAACTTACTGGGATTTTTCATGTATCAGCTAGCAACACTGATAGCATGTGAAATATCGGGACAAGTGCATACCATTGTATACATCAAACTTCCAACTGCGCTTGAATAAGGTACTTTTAACATGTTCCTTTCATCTTATTCATTTTGTAGGGAATATGAAATTGAGAGTTTAAAGTGTGTAGCTAAAGGAGTACTTACTAGTTTTGCATCTTGCATCTCAAATCGCTCAAATCTCAAATCTCAAATAGGATTGTATTAAGTGAACAAATTTAACTTAAAGGAATCAACAATATCATATAAAGGTAACACACATATGATGATGTCATTGGACAAAGTAGTTGGATGAATTGCTTTCGTAAAGAGTATACAATAAGGAGTTTTCAATCATGGTACTTCTTGTGGACTGACTCCATGATTAAGTAATTGTGAATTATCGAAACGATGCTTTTGAACATAATTGCAATTACTAGAGCCTAATTGTATATGTCTGATTGGTCCATCCGCTAGCTCAACAAAAACTCGATCAGACTGCATTTGAATTAGAAGGAAATTCTACGCCTTTGGAAATAATTTAATTGAGTCGATTTATTCAATGTGGAATTAAACTAGGTGGTCGTAAGAATTGTTCAACTAGAGAATTTGATTAAAGAATTTTTTGAAAAATTAATTTGGAAAATCTAAGTGATTTTTGGGAAAATTAATTTTGATCAAGTAAAATCAAATTAATAAAAATTAATATGATATTTTTGAAAATTAATTTTCAAGTCAGGCAATTGATCCAATGGGTAATTGAGCTTGAAAATTGGACTTGAGATCATAAATTGGGTCCGGGGTCCAAAATCGAGACCAAGGCCCAAAAATTGGTTGAACCAGGCCTAATATGTAAAACTCGGCCGACTGTCCAACCGGTTGCTAGGCCAAATTGGTCAGGCTGTCACTAGCCCGGACCAAACCAGGTTGGGGTACAGGCGGCTACGACGGCGGCATTCTGGTGACCAAAAAATGGTCGGCGGCAGTGGGTCTTTGGTGATTGAGTAGTGAAAGAATTACACTCCTACTGGGACTCTACAAAAGAATTTGATTTGGATTAACTATTTCAAAAATAATATTATTTTAATATATTTAATATTAAATTAAATTTAATACTTATCTTAATAGTATTTTATTAATTTAATATTAAAGTGATTATTTTAATATTTAATTTAATTTAATGTTTATCTTGTAGATAAATATTCTATTAATTAAATAAGATTTAATATTAAATTTAATCTAATATTCATAAATATTAGATTAAATTTAATATTAAAGTGATTAAGTTTAATCATAGTTGAACTCTCTAAACTCTCCTTATATAAAGAGAGCTTTTGGTCATTATTTACACACACTTGAATTCAAGAGAATGTTATAGAAAGAAAATTTTTTGAAGAAATTATTTCAGAAAATTCCTAGAAATATTTTTCTTATTTACAATTTGGCCGAAAAGTATAGAGAAATTGTGAAATTACCGCACTGGTAATTCTTGTGGAAAATTTTCTGATTTGAAGTGAGCCCACACTTGACAGATATAAGCTTGAGAATAACGGAGAAAACTACTAGGTTGAAGTATTCATCCTAGATGAATCGAAAAGGTACAATTTTGATTAAGTATTTATTACTTTAGATATCACAACCAAGTTCTTGTTTTTGAAAACAAAATTAAAACTCTGATTTTTCCCTAAAAAAATTTTGCTGCGTTTTTCAAACCCGATTTTCCAACAAAATTGCCTCATAATAACATGAAGGGTCGGTTGAATCAATACTCTTGGTAACACTTAGAGCATAAGTCACTAGGTTTCCTTCATAATATTTCTATGGTGGTCGAATTTCTCGCCTTTTCCTGTCACGAGCCAACTTATAATTAGTTAATTGAGATGGTGAAGGTACTTGAGGGTCGAATGAAACCCCAAACAGAATTTTGTAGGAATTAGAATTTTTTCATGTCGTCATGATGTTGTATGACTTTTTTTTTCAAACGAGACCTTTGTTCATCGTGTCATTGCGGCGTTGGGCATTTGCTCATCCAGACATCACCCTCTGTTTTGGCTTTCGACTCCACCTTGCTCGAGAAACTCTGATTTGTTGTGTCTTTAAAAGTAGAAGTCCCCTTTTTCTGATCGAAAATGGCAGATTCATCAAACGTAACATCTCTGCTAACAATTATTTTGTCAGATTCTGAACACCACAACTTAAAATCTTTTGTATAGACAGAGTATCCCAGAAAGATGCATTTAACGACCTTCGGTTTAAGTTTTCCCCGGCTAACTTTAGCATAAACAGGACAACCGAAAATTCTAATATTAGAATAATTGGAAGGATTATCTAACCATATCTCCTCTGGAACTTTACTATTCAATGCTCATGAGGAGATCAATTTACCAAATAACTTGTCAAGTTTACGGCTTTAGCCTAAAATTCCTTCCCTAAGCCTGCATTAGAAAGCATGCATCAAGCCTTTTCCAGCAAGGTTCTGTTCATTCTTTCTACAACTCTATTCTACTGTGAAGCTCCAACAACGGCTCGATGTCTTTCAATTCCATTCTGTTTGCAGAAATCATTAAACTCTGACGAATAAGACTCAAAACCATTATTCGTTCTCAATCTTTTTACAAATTTTCCAATTTTTTTCTAACAATGTCTTCCACTGTTTGAATATTTTGAAGACTTCATTTTTCTGTTTTAAGAAATAAATCCAAACTTTTCTGGAGTGATCATCAATGAAAGTTTTGTTCTGTCAGTTGCCGAATCGAAACTGACTCGGGTTGGTTTCCCGAAAATGCATAAATCAATTTGAAGATTATATTCAAAGTTTTGTCAAAAAATGGACCCCATAAATCGGTTTGAAGATTATATTCATTCCGATTTATGGGGTCGATCTTTAAACGCTCAAAAGAGACTCTAGATTATATTCATTCCGATTTATGGATTTATGAGGTCCATCTTCTGACAAAACTGTTTGAAGATTATATTCATTTCGAGGTGTCAGAAGATGGACCCTATAAATCGAAATGAATATAATCTAAAGTTTCTTTTGTTCTGTGTGTTGCTGAACCAAAACTAGCTTAGGTTTATTTCCCGAAAATGTAATGCTCGTAGAAACCTAACTTACCAACTACAGTGTCTTTGAGAAGACCTCTATTGCACAAGGCTGTCATACAATTCTCACTCATATAACCCATTTGCATGTGCTAAAATTTGGTTGATTAATCGGTGGAGAAAGAGTCACGTCGTGTTGTCGCGACTTCAAGTTGATTCTCGTCACAACATGGTGGCAATTTCAGTTTTTCTTTAATAATCGCAGTTGCACCAATAATCGTTAACCCTTGCAAAATGTAGCAGCCCATTTTTTAGTGGTGTTTGAAACAGTGGTTTCAGGGCCACCAAATTTGACAAGTAGGTTTGTAAATATTATATTTAATATTTACGAGTTAATTGTGATTTTAAAAAGGTTTTTGATATAGTGATTTTTGTTTTATAAGCGATTTATTAAGTTCAAGTGGTATGACATTAAGGTCAAGTGGTTTTAGAAAATGAGGTATCAGGACCTTGTTTCTATAAACCGAGCTGTAAATATTTTTATAAATATTTACAGAGTTTCATTAAGGTGGTATTAAAATTTCATTGAAAAATTTTAACGTTTCAATAGTTAATTCAGCGAAAATGACTAAATCGTAAAAATTGAAAAAGTCAATCGCTATTAGTTTAAGGTGTTAATTGATTAAAGAATTATAATTGTATGGCATTATTGAGTAAATTAGCCATCCTTAAAATAGTGGGACGGTGGATGCTTTATTTTCTTTTAATTTTAAAGTTTTATATGTTATTATATTATGAAATAATGAATTAAAAAGGTTAGTAAGTAATAAATTAATAAAAAGAAAAGTAAAAACCTATTTTTTTTTTGCTTATGTTTTCTTCTTCAACCGTGAGAACTCCATTTTTGGAGCAAGGATCATTCGGCCAACCTTCAAATGTTGCATGTAGGTGAAATACTTATCCATTTTTAATAATTTTTATGTTTTTGAGATTGTTGCAACTAGGTCCAGCTAGCCCATACCTTCGATTTTGAAACTGTTAAAGATTTTGAATGTTTCCATGATGAATCTTGTGATTTTTTATGTTAGATGATGAATTTGGAATGTTGATTTATATTTAAAAGAAATTTATTAAGTGATTTTTTGATGAATTTACCAATTAGGGACTAAATTGTTAAATTGATAAAAGTACAAGGAATTAATATGAAATTGTTGCATGAATGGGCTTCTTTTGATACCATGGACATCTGGCTAAGAACAATTTTGGATAAAAATGGTTAATTTGCATGTTTTGGGCTTAGGGACTAAATTGAATAAAAGTAAAACTTTATAGGCAATTTGGTAAAATGTCAAAAATGACCAAATTGTATGAAATGAAATGTTTTACTGTCTAAATTAATATATTGAATGAAATTATTAATTTAGATCAAGATCGGGTGGAATATCGAGGAAAATGAAAAACTACCAAAATGCCTCTAAACTTTGGTATTTCTGCAATTTAGCCAGGTAAGTTTGTATGAACTGTACTATGTATATTGTTGATTAAATTGAATGTTATTATATAATTTTTACCGAAAATGAATCGATATATATATTATTAAACAATTTATCTTATAATGAAACGAGGGAAATTCAACGACGTACGACGACTATTGAGTCTCGTTTGAACCTTAGGAATAGATAGGATACAAATGACATGTCATTAGGGGTTACTGTGATTATGTGATTCGGGTGCTGGTCCTGTACGTCCTACTGATGGCTAAGTATATCGGCATGTGTTACGGTTACTTAACAGCTTGTGTAAGCAGCACTGTGTAGCTATGTCTTGACCCACAGCTTGTGTGAGTAGGCCCGTTAATAGCTCGAGAGTAAGCATATATGTGATATGAGATTGAGATAGCTTTGGCTATATACGAGGCACTTCGGGTGCGAGATTCATTGAGTTGGCTTCAGGCCATGATATTGGCACTTAGTGTGTGTAACAGCCCGATTTTGACCCTAATCAGAATAGTGGTTTTGGGACTACAAATTTGAGTCTGAAAAATATTTTAAAATTATTATTAGTGTTTATTATGTGTGAATTTGCTTTTTTAAAACTTTCGTGTTTTAATTTCGTTGTTTAAGTGTCCGATTAAATAAAAGGACTTAATTGCGTAAAATGTGAAATTTGCTAATTGATGGGTAAGTGCTAATTTGCTAATGTCTTTATAATGAAAATTCCTTAAAAGGCAATTAGCCTATTATTATTGATAGTGGACGGTTATGGTCAATAATGACCTTGAAAACTATGTTTTATAATTTTATTATTAAAGGTTAAAATTGTAAAATGAAAATTATGTTAATATATACAAAAATTAAAGAATAAAACCATGTTTTTCATCTTTTTGGCTATCGAAACAAGGATAGAAAAATTTAGGTTGAAAGCTTGAATATTCGGTCATGGTGGTAGCTTGATTCAAGGTTAGTTTTTATTCGGTTTTTGATAATTTTTACGTTTTTGAGATCGTTGCTTTGAATACTTCAAAACCCATGCTTGAATTTTTTATTTTGATGAATATTTTGAGTTGAGCCATTGATGATAGCTTGTTGTTTGTGTTGTTTGATGATGAAATATGAAATATATGTGTTAGATTAACATGTTTTGTCTTTGAATTTTTGATGAATTTGAGTAATTTAGACTAAATTGCAAAAATAAATTTTTGAAGGACTAAAATATGAAATAAATGAAATGTATGGACTTGTATGAACATAGGTAATATTCGGCCAAGCATGGGTAATGTGAAATTTTGTGTGTTTTGTGTTTTGTGCAATAGGGACTAAATTGTAAAGAGTGTGAAATGTCAGGGGCAAAATGGTAATTTTCCCATTTATGTTTTTTTAGACAAAATTGAATAGAATGGTGTTTAAATAAGCTTAATTTGAATGTGTTTAGACAAGAACCAAAGAAATTGGATTTGGACCGGGGAAAAACGAAAGTTGTCGATTAGTCGATTTTACCAACCGTCGACGTCTGAGGTAAGTCAATAAGCATTTAAATGTTGTTATATTAAAGAATATATATTTGTTATGTGATAACTTGAATTATTTGATTAAATCCATGTCATAGCCGAATATGAATTTGAGAAATAGACTATATTCCGAGTTCAATTTGATCGAGATTCAATGTCCAAAAGCCCCGTACGAACCCTAGGAATAGTTAGGATACATATGTCATGACATAGGATATCCGATATGTGTTATCGTGTAAGACCACGTCTGGGACGTTGGCATCGACTTGTGTTTACGTGTAAGACCATGTCTGGGACATTGGCATCGTATTTGATTCGTGTAAGACCCTGTCTGGGACAGTGGCATTGATATGTGATTACATGTAAGACCACGTCTGAGACGTTGGCATTGTACGAGCTTCCTACTATCTGCGTATCCTTTTTCTAATTCCAAACAGTTCAACGGGTAATGATAAGTTAAGATCGAGTGTAAATCAAGATATAAATGCTCAGGTATGTATTCATACTAAGATATGAAATTAAGGTAAATAGTGTACTTAAAATGATGTTATATAGTTAAATGTAATATGATTTAAGTGATGGTATATTTGATTATGTGAGTATTCGGCCTATTGATGTATACGTATTGTGGAAAGAAATGGTATATATATACTAATGATTAAGAGTGTGTTCTACCAAAGTAGAAATTATGTATAACTTATATGTTTTGGTATATGAAATTATATTGAAAGGGCATATGATTGATAATAGCTTATTTTAGATTGCATAGATAAATTTTGTATATGATTAAATGTTGATTTGCTTATGACTTACTAAGCTTAAATAGCTTACTATGTGTGTGTTTTGTTTATCTCTGTTTTATAGATTTTGGATTCAAGTTACGAGCTCGGGGATCGTCAGCAAAGCTTATCACCCTATCGACTCTTTTCAGTATTTTGTAAAGTTTGAATTTGAACTTATGGCATGTATAGTCTATTTTAAATGTTTAATTTTGGGTCATGTATATATATAAAGCCATGCGAAAATGGCTTGATCATTATGTTTAAGTTTGGTTTTTATATGTTCTTGATTAAATGTTTGATGTGTTTGGTTTTGGTGATTTTGGTTATGAATTATATATGTGTGATGTGCTTGGCATGAATTGTAATTGTGGTTTGATATATTAGTTGAGTAATATGTATGTTATAAGTGTAAAATGTGTTTGAAATATGCTTAAGGTTTAAGTAAGATTAAGTAAAGCTCATGAAGGTTTGTTTGATAAATTTGATATATGAGGTTGATGAATATATTTAGGTTATGCATAGTAAATGATTTATTATTTGAGATGCCTAATTTATAACATGAGTTGGTTTGAACATTGTCTATAGATGTATTATATGTTGCATGTTATATAGATTGTTCGAATTTGAAACAATTTAACTTGGTTATGTGAATGAAATTTTGGCACAAATTTAAGCATATAAAATTAGCATGTGTTTTATGTGTACTCTTACTTGTTATTTGTACTTAAAATATCAAGGTCATATGCGCATAGTTTTGTGTTAATTTATGTATGTTTTAGTTTTATAATTGTTTTGAAAATGTGGTCCAAGTTAACAGATGATGTATACGCTAGTTCGTTTATGCTAGTTAATTGGTTAATAAAAGTTTGAGGTTATCTTTTATATTTTATAAAAGGTTAACCGAATAGGTATAGGTGATATAATGAGAAGTTATTTACAAGTATGTTATGCATATTAATTAATAAGTGAATTGATTAAATTCATGGTAATTATTTGTACTTGAATTGATTCTAATGGTTTGATTTTATGGGCATATATTCGTGTTTAATGAAGATGTATAGTTGGTTTTGAAATGTTGAATGTCTATGTATAAAATTTACTTAATTTTATACTTAATATGCATGTGGATAAATTAAAGTGTGTAATATATTAGTCAAAAGTTCAAAAGATGAATGACTAAGTATTTAAATACCATGTATATACTAAATGTATGTTTTAATATTATATGAAAATGACATGTGAGTATGTGAAATTGATCTGAAGTGATGTCTTGTTCGGTAATACCTCGTAACCCTAATTTGGCGACGGATACGGGTTAGGGGTGTTACAGTGTGCAAGATTCCCGGGTATCCGATATTATTCCGAATGGTTCAACGAGTATATCAAAGATACAGATGAGTAAGAGACTAATAAAAGGTGGTACAGGTATGTACATGAACCGTATAAGCTCTAAAGCAAAGAAACTTATGAATTTCTAATCTAATCTTATGCTTGAAAATGTGGAAGGTTTGTTAGTTAATATGAGCTATGTGTTGTTATATGAAAGAGTGGTAAGATTTAAATTATGTAATTTCTTATGAAATGAGTTATCATGTGATTAATTCCAAAAGAGCTATGTTTAAATGCATTATCTTGTGGTTATGGTTGATGATATGCTTATGTCTTATGTGTTATGCATATGGATCATGTGTGGAAAGAAATGAAATACAAATGAAAATAAAGAAATGTGGAGAAGTTTAAAGTTGTTTAAAATTCTACTTTGTTAGGGATAATAGGTATAAGTGATGCTTTGGAATTATTCAATTTGTGAATTGTTGAATTTGGTTTCATGAATCGTGTGGTATCGGTATATGATTATTCTTGAATTGTATAAATTTCATATTTGAAATGGATAGATATGATTAAAGTTTATACGAGCTTACTAAGCATTCATTGCTTACGTACTTATTTTTCTTTACTTTTCAGACTATCGGAAGCTCGATCGGGTTGGAAGCTCATCGGAGATTTATCACACTATCCAGCGATTATATCGGTAGATGTTAATGTTTTGATTTTGGTTATAATGGCATGTATCAATATTCTAATTAATATTGGTCTATGTGTTTGAATGTTGAAATGGCCATTTGACTTGGTTGGAGTTTTGGTATATTGATGGTATAATAGCAAAGTTTGGCATGCATATGAGTAGCCTTGTTATGGTTAATGTTTGGCTTGTTTGTTTGAACGATAAAATATGAAATAGTAGTTGAATATACATATGGTATATGTGCTTTATGATATGTGATATATGTGGTGATTTGGTACCTTGTTATGTATAAGTATTTTAGTTAATTGATATTAGTTAAAGAATGGCATTTTGGTACCAAATGGTTTGTGTTTTGGTAAGTAAGATTTATGATATGTATGGATGCAAATCAAATTGGAAGTTAGTTGTTTATTTTGACCAAATGGAGTACTTGGTAACACATGTTTATAAGTTGTTATTTGAGATGCCTATGTGCATATTGGTTGAGTGTGGTTATATTATATGTATAAAGCTAGATTATGCATGATTTTTGTGCCTTTTGAGGGCTTATGTATATGTGCAAAAGGGATTATAGGTACATGTTGAAAAGGGTGAGAAAAATGGCTTGTAAAATAGCCTATTTTCGTCCACACGGGCGTATGTCTCAGCCGTGTGTGACACAAGGCTAGGTAGCACGGTCGTGTGTCCCCTGTAGTTTTCAAAGTTTTGTACGTCAGGTTTTACACGGCCTGGCACATGGCCTGGCACACGGGCGTATGGTTTGGCCGTGTGATCCAAGTCAGTTAGTTACACGGGTACGGACACGAGCTGGGACACGGCCGTGTGACCCTTGCAGTTTGTAAATTTTCATCTTTTCCCTGAAATTTCTATATGTTTCTGATTTAGTTCCGATTTGCTTTTAATGTGTTTTTAGGGCCTAGAAGGCTCGTATAAGGGACAATATGTATGCTATTGATTGGTTTTGCTGTGACTGATGATACGAATTAAATGTTTTAAAAAATTTTATAGTTCTGAAATGTAAACTCCGGTAATGCTCTATAACCCTGTTCCGGCAACGAATACGTGTCAGGGTGTTACACAAAATGTATAGGTTGCCCTTTTTCTGTCCGCTCATCACAACAAGAGCTCCACAAGAAATTTTTAAGCCATTTGTCTCAATGACTATTCTTCAATCGTTAGAATCTAAAATTCCCAATGAGATAAAATTTTTCTTTAAATCAGAAACATACCTGACATTTGACAGTGTCCGAATAATTTTGTCATGCATCCTAATTTGTAATGTTTTGGTTCCGAATATTTTACATGGAGAGTTATTCCCCATCAATACAACTCCACCTTCAATAGAACTGTATGTGGAGAACCAGTCCTTGTTGGGACACATGTGATAAAAGCGCCCTGAATCTAAGATCCATTCAGAAGTAAGATGAGAGCTTTCTCTCGTTGACACCTACAATAAATCATCACCTCTGTCATTGGCCACACTAGCATCAAAAACTTCGACTTTCTATTTATCTTTCTTGTCGTTTTCAGCATCCCTTTTGATTTTATTTTGAAGTTTCCAACATTCTGCCTTAACGTGGCCCATTTGCCTATCTGATTTTTTGTTTCGGCCTAACTCATTGTCAAGTTTATCCTTACTCAAAAGGTTCCCCTTCACATCCTCGAACAAGAGATGATCTCTCTCATAAATCAGAGTTTCACTGAAAGTTTTATAAGAAGAGGGCAAAGAGCATAAAAACAACATAGTTTGATCATTGTCACTAATTTCTACTTTGAGATTCTTTAAGTCATTAAGAAGGGTAACAAACTCGCTAATATGAGTTCTAATGGACTCACTTTCAACCATTCTAAACATGTAGAGATGTTGTTTTAATGCTAACCTGTTGGCCAGAGATTTCGTCATATATAATGCAGACGTTGTTTTCTCCATTAGAACCTCCTGTAACACATTATTCGTAAGGCATAATTGAATAATGGATAGAATTTTTTCATCAAGCTCTTCCCATTCTAGCTGATCCATATCTGCGGGCTTCTTCCCTGTAACGACATTTTTTAGACATTTTTGAAACAGTATTGCCGTCATCCGAACTTGCCACAAATTGAAATTTGCAATTCTATCGACCTTCTCAATATCGAACCTTAATGTTGCCATCTTTGAACGAGTTGATTGCAGAAATTTAATTAGCTCTAATACCAATTTGTAGGGGATAAACCCGATTAAACAATGAACAAAGTGAATAAAATAAGAATCGAAAAGATCGAATACACAAATTTTAGTTGAAAAAACTCCTTAAAAGAGGATAAAAAACCACAGGTAAAAGGAGATTTCACTATAATAAATGAGAGTACAAAAGATGGAGAGGATTAAAAAAACCCGAAGCCCCACAATAAAAACCCTTTGAAATAAATAACAAAAATCTCTAAATCTAAATAGTTTTTTTTTTTGTTATGTAAATTCTTAGCATATATTACTAGAACAACTCTAGATTAATTAGAGTTTAAGTGGGAAGCTAAAAACTGAGTTTAACTAGGAAAAGAAAAGCCAAAATAAACTTTGGTCAAAATAAGAGGCATTCTCCCACATTTAAAAGTTTGAAACGTCGTTGGCACACGATGACTTGTGATGGTTTACAATCACATTTAAGTTTTGGCAATGAGAGACATAGACGAAATTTTAGAGTAAAGAGGCATTTATACAGTTAAAGAGTTTAAGAGCGTGTTGGGGTTGTTTATGAAATAGAAACTTGAATACAGATAAGTAAAATGAAGAGTTTGATTAATATAGATGTGTTGAATACAAATACGTTAAGTTAATTAAGTAATTCTGATTAAATTAGTTAAACTTAAATCGATTGATTGATTTGTTTTTATGAGAAGAGGTAGATCGATTAAGTCAATTATTTATTAAAAAGTCGATCAAGCAAACCAATTTAACCACCAACCTTAATAATCGATAACTTTATGATCATTTCCAATTCATTGTATAAATATATTTGAAAAACCTAAATGAGATTTCAACTTGAAATTTCATGATTTTTTATTATTTAATTTTATTTTATAAGAGTCTTTAATTTCCTTATTTTTATTAAAAACTCAATGAAAATTGAATTATAGGTATATTTTAATTCATTATTAGCGAAAAGAAGTTAAATATTTGGTCAAAATTAGGTTAAGTGTTTGAGTGTTTCATTAATTCAGGTTGACTAAGCGTGTGTTTATCACCTCGCGGGCGCGTAAGGCATACCAGTATCTAACACGTGGTAGTTCCATATGGCGAGTAAGGCAGCTTAGCGAATTTGCTTATTTTATCTTCCAATTTCGTAGCATGACCTATTTAACAGGCTTTACAAAAAAAAGGAAAAAGAAAAAAGAAAAGGAAATAAATAAATAAATGGTAACAAAAATCCAATGAGTTTCAAATTTAAACTTGAATGTTGAATAGTTTTATTATCTATTATTTCATAAAAAAAGCTATAAAGTATATAGAAAAAGAAAAATCAATTCCAAAAAAGTTGAAGATTCAAATTCAAATTAATACTATCTTTTCATAAATTTTTATATGAATTGATTTTCAAAAAATAAATTTAATTGTTTCTTTTTAACATATTCTGATCATATCTGTTCTTTTTGACACAATGCCTAAAACTACCTATAGCCCCATAAAATAGGAGGATAATGAGTTTCAACGTACTCGAACTCACATCCTCCTGCATTGACAGCAATGCTTATGCCAATTAAGCTAAGACTAAATTAGAAAAAATTAAATTTACTTGTTAAGTGAAGAAAAATAAAATTGTGATGTATGACAAGTACTATTGAAAAAAAACTCTTTTAAGTTGTGTTTGGATAAGAGATTTTATTTCTATAATGTTTTAAAAAAATTAAAAATGAATTTATTCATTTGTGTAGAAACAATTTTCATGTCATTTTTTTAACAATTCTATTGTAGATTCATATTATTCTATATTTTTCAATAACATATGAAATAAATTAATTCATTTAATAGTTGAAGGATTAATTTGATAAAGTCTCTATAATAGAGGGACTTGAAAGATATTTTCACCAAATTTAGTGATATGATGATAAAACGACCAATAAAAAAAAATTGCACATGTATAAACACCACATCAAAGCCACGTAAACGATTTCCAGTCATAAAACAATTTTTCTTTTCAATATATAAAGAAATTCATAAAAAAAAAGTTTTTTTTTTAGAATTACAATAAAAAAGAATTTATAATAATACAAAATTTCTATTTTTTAAATTCGTATATTCTAAAAATATTTGGAAACTAAAAAATATATATAATATTTATAAAATGCTTTTTTATAATTTCAATTTTTAAACTATAGAAAACATTTTTATTATACCAATATATTTATTTTTATAATTTTATAATATTCTTAAATTTTTTACGTAAAGTCAAAAATATTTAAAAATATATTTTTTTTGCATATGAATTTACAAATTTATCTAAATTTAATTTTTTTATTTTTTTAGATTATTTTTTTAATTTTTATTTTTTCAAGAATTCAGTTTTAATTCCAAAAGTAAAAAAAAAAAAAAGATTAAATATCCTTTTCCAAAAATGACCCAGATTATTGGAATATTGAAATGAATTTTATTTTTTTGAAAAAATAAATGATGACCTTGGTAATATTTTTCTATAAATTTATATACAAAAACAATATTTTTTTATAAGTTTATAAATTTAAATTTTATATGTAATTTTTTATGGTTTTATTTTAAAAAATCTAAGTTCTTTTAAGAAAATTTCGTTTTTTTTAGAAAAAATAGAAATTTAAAAACTTTTTTTTGGAATTTTTTAGAATTTGTTTGCTTTATGATGGTTTTAATTTTATTTTATTTTTAAAAAAACCAATTTTTAGTTATTTTTAGAAATTTTTTTTTTTACCTTTTAATAAGTTTTTGAATATTTAATTTTATTATGAGTTGGCATTGATAATGTGGTTTTGACTTGACATGTGCTATCATGTTTTTATTTGTTCTTCATTGTCATGCCTTCAATTTCAAACTACACAAGCTAATGAGAGATGACAAATGGAATCATATTTACAAACTTGTGAAGTATATGTATATTTACTAAAATTAAAGTGTAAGGACCAATTCTTCAAATTGAGAAAAGTAATTGGACTGATTATAGAAATTGATCAAAATAAATACTACTATTAAACCAAAAGGTTTTAGCAAAAAGGATAAATAAAGTTTTAGATTAACGTTAAATTTAGTGTAAGAGACATTTACCTTATAAAAAATTATTAAGTACCGCGTAAGGTATAGTTCTCTCAATAATATTATGTCATGAAATTTTTTTTCTTTCACGTTAAGTCCTTATTTTCATTCAATTTCATCCTTATCTCCTTTTTCTCCTTCTCCTTCCCCTTTCTCCATTTACATTCAATATATTCATCATTTTTCTTAACCTGAATTTATTTTGTTAACATTTCATTGGAATTATAACATTGAAAAACATCAACGCTACTTAATAGATATTTTTTTATTGAATTTTAAGGACTTTTAAGTATTTTTCCCTTAAGTTTTTTATCCAAAACATGGATTGAAAATAAATATAGGGCATTGATAAACGATTCATCAAATATAGTAGGGAAACTTGTTGGAGGTTACCGAAAGTGGAATGGTTTAAAGTGAACACAGATGGTGCAAGGATGTTGGAGACTGATCACGCATCATCTGGTGCTGTTATTAGGGACGATCATGGAAGATGGAAGATGGGATTTACCCGAAAGATTGGAATTTGTTCAACTGTTGAAGTCAAGCTATAGGGAGCATACGATGGATTACGGCAAGCTTGGCATATAAGAGCAAGGAATATGATTCTTGAATTGAACAACTTAGAGGTCGTTCATATGTTGTTGAGTCCTATGTTAGAGTTTCCTCGTTTTGCAGTAGCTCGGGATGTAAAGCGTTCGATTCAAAACCAATGGGAAGTAAAGATACAACATGTCTACAAGGAAGGAAATAAAGTTGCATATGCATTAGCTAGACATGCCCTTGGTTGGGGGATAGGATTCTATAGTTTCCTGCAACCACTTGATTATGTTTTGAATCTTATTCATGATGATTTAGAGGGTTTGACTAAGCTAGAATGATCTGGATGTAAAAGTTTCTTTTGTATTTTTTTACCAAAAAAAAAAGAATTGATATAAAAAACAAATGAAACTTTAATTAAAATGACAAAATAAAGATGTTGAACTTATATTGTGCTTGGAAAACCATTTAGTAATTGGATTTGTAACACCACTTACCCGTATCCTACACCGGAACTGGGCACGAGGCATTACCGGATTTAACTCACTTGGTCATACAACTTTAGTCTATAAAATTTCATTCCAACTTAAAATATCTCTTTCACCATCAAAACATTTTCATTAAGGACCTACGAGGCCTTAAACATGCATACGGAGGATTTCAGAACCTAACTGGAAACTTTTGTGCACTTAAAATTTTTTACCTAAACAGGGGCCACACACCCTTGTGAAATGGGACACGCCCGTGTGGGCAGGCCGTGTGGTCACATACGCTCATGTCCCTAACCCGTGTGGGATTTATTTTCATTTCGAACCTACAGGGGTTTTCACACAGCCGGACACACGCTCGTGTTCTTGGCCCGTGTGCTCTACACGGCCTAGACATACCCATGTCCTCGCCCGTGTGTAAAAACTTGGGTATTCTGTTTGTGACGTCAGCAACCTCATATGGGACACACGGCCTAGGCACACACTTGTGTGGCTAGCCCATGGTCGACACTGACTTGCAACACTAACATGCAGGGGACACACGGCCTGGTACACACCCATGGGACTGACCGTGTGTCACACACGGCCTAGACACACGCTCGTGTGCCTACCCGTGTGGACAAGAACAAGGCTATTTTCTAAGCTCTTTTCACCACCCTAGTTCACACGACATAATTCCATTCAACAAATCACTAAGAACTCAGGTTTGCAACATACACTTCTATGAATAACTTCATCTTTTCATAAATTAGTAATAATGAGCCATCAACTATAGCTATATACAAAAGAGTTCATCTTCAAAGGAGCCAACACACTCTTGGCCAAAATAACAAAACAATTCACCCAGTCTAGCCCCTATACATGCCATACTCAAAACACTAAGTCTAGATATGCCGAGATGAGCTAATAGTGTGGGTGATCTTCCAATTATCTTCGTATCTCGACCCGGCTCTTTGACACTATAAAACAAGGGAAAAGAAAGGGAGTAAGCTTTAAGCTTAGTAAGTTTACATGTAAACAATAAACATCATAATATGTGCTAATCAATAAATAGCATTACATACTAATAAGAACAATCCACATTCTATGATCATGCTTACTTATTTCATCTCTTACCACATTCCAACCATATCACAAGCCAAATGCTCACATTATTTAACATACATCCCTGCACTTATCACCACATGATCACATGAAACAACACTTAACAATTTCACAATAAGCCATTCCTAGTAATACCAAACACTTGGTGGTTCCGCACTTAGCCCACCATTAAGCTTTAACAGGGTGGTATCGCACATAGCCCACCATCGAGAATATTTACGGTGGTATCACACATAGCCCACCAAATGATATTATAAATGATGGTATCACACAAGCCCATCGTGAATAAGTAATAAGGTGGTATCGCACATAGCCCACCATCGAGAATATTTAAGGTGGTATCGCACATAGCCCACCAACAAGAATTATTAAGGTGGTATCGCACACAGCCCACCATTAATTACTACGGGTAATATTTCGCATTTATATATCTATTTCAACGTTCATACGGAAATTATTCATTATCTACCAAATTCAATCCACTTGAATCATAAATGTTCTCAATCATACAATACACCAATAAGTAACAACATGTGTATTTAAGATGCATCGTTTACACATAAACTTACCTTGGTGCAAAATGTGTTAAGTTGCGGTTTAATCCGAAACATTGCCTTTTCCCCGGTCAAGATTAATTACGCGCTCTTCTTGATCTATAATAACAAAATTCACTCATTCAATCATTTTATAATTATAATACATCATAATCTCTACTTAGGCAAAAATGACCATTTTGCCCTTGTACTATGGCAAAATTACAATTTTTCCCCTAGGCTCGTAAATCATTTTTCATCACATTTTCTCACTAAACAAGCCTAGTTGAACATTTATTCCTCTTACAACTACTCACAAATCCAACTATTTCATGCATTTATTACTAAATCACAACATTTACAACTTGGTCTCATTTAGGTGTTTTCATGATAACACCTTTCACAAAAGTTGTTTCTCATCTCATTAACATTCATTTTCTTCCATAAAAACTCAACAAACAACATAAACACTCTCATGTAAAGTCCCTAAACTTTCAACCATATTACAAACTAGTCCCCTCATTAGCTAGCTTAAGCTTTGGGGAGGTCCTAAAAATACAAAAAATCATCAAGAAAGACCTCTAAAATCACTTACTTGCAAGGAGATAGCTTGGCTGAAAGTTTGGACTCCAAAAACCTTTATTTTCTCTTCAATTTTCGGTGGAAGAAGAAGGGTGAATAGTGAAAAATGATATCTTTTCTTCTTCTTCTTTTATCTTATTTTATTCATCTTTTCATCATCTAATTTCACCAAATTTGACCAAAAATTTAATGCCCTTGTCTTTTTGTCTCTATGGCAAGCCAACACACCTATAATGGCCTAATTGCACTTTAAGGACCTCCAATTTAATATTCTATGGCTATTAGACACCTTTACCTTGAAAAATAGAACTTTCACACTTTATGCGATTTAGTCTTTTTTTCACAATTAAGCATGCAATCATTAAAATTAAAGCCCCAAAATTTTCATATAGTCATATATTAATGCCATAAAACATAAAATAATATCAAAATAATTTTCCTCAACCTCGGATTAGCGGTCTCGAAACCACTGTTCCGACTAGCCCCAAAATCGAGCTGTTACAGGATTTAAGTGCAATTGCTTGTAATTACACTTGTGTGACATACTTGGGTAATTAATGTAATTAGTGAATCCTATTGAATTAAGTACAATTGGAGCATCGTGATTACACTATTCAATTACTAAGGGAGTGTGAGAATTGGGACAATTACAAACAATTACACTAAAATTCAATTATCTTATGACTTTCCAAATACACCCGCACAAGATTTGAGTTTAAGAAGTTATTTTTATATAATAATATTTTAAATTTTAGAACATATATTTTTAAAATATACTTCCATGTTATTTTTCTAATTTCGTTTAAATAATATGCAAATTTTACTGGTGAGAGATAATTTTTCATACACTTTGACCTACCAATTTATTATAAATTATTTATATTAATTTTAATTAAATTATATATTATTTATTATAAGTTATTTATACATTTTCAGTGATAAGCAAATGGTAACAAGAAGTATATATTTAATATTATAGAGGAAATAACTCAACAAGTATGAAATGTTAAAATAGTTAAATAAAAGTGTATAAGGTTTTTTTTTTTTTTTTTGTTAAATTCGTCTTTAGGAATTTATTTCCTCAATTATTATTGGTATTTTTATAATAATTAGTATAAATCTATTTTGATTATTGAACTTGGGTTCTGTTAATATTTAATGACGCAACCAACATTCTTAAAACATGATTGGATTGGCCGGCTGGATCGATAAGATTAAGAACCGATAGATATATTGATTCAAATAAAAAAATTGAACCGATTGAATAGGGAATTACTTAAAACTAATAAAAATTGAAAATCAAAACAAAAACCAATAGTTAAACAAGCTTAACCAATTTAATACTTTAAAAAATGGTTTTTATAAAATTCTAACTAATCAAAACGATTGAATTGAAAATTATGGTTTTAATTCAATTATTCGTCATGCTTAGAATATTGTATATGACACTCTATTAATAACAACGTTGATATGGTAAATTTAAATTTTACGTCATTAAAATTTTATATGACAGTTAAAAAATAAGATGGGAATTAAAAGAGGACGGTTCCAAACACGGCCTCATTCTCTTTCTTCTTAAAACGCTTTTAATATTGAAACTCTCCGTTTCATTAGTTTCTCTCTCTAAAACTCCGATTTTTCCGTTCATTTCATTTCTTCTCACTTTCTCTTCCCAAATGAAGCTGACGGACGGAAACGCCACTTCTTCCGCCGTCATCTTCCACTTTTTTAAATGACGAAATTTTTCTTCCCTCTCCTGTTCGCCGTCAGTTCCCTCGCCGTTATCTCCTTTCCGCCGTTAACTCATGCCTTGGGCTCCGGCTTGACGCTCGCCGTCGCCTACGGAACCGCCACCGTATGCGCAATCGTAGCCGCACAGCCGACTCAACGCATTATCTGCTACCGCGCCGGCGATAACACCTCTTCCTCAATCGCCCCTGTCCCGATTCTCCCCAACGTTTCCTACTTCACCGTCGCCGGTGGTGAAACCAACCTTTGCGCCCTCCGTTCCGGCGGTTACAGCCTCCTCTGCTGGGAAACGAACGCCCCGAATTACCCCGTTAAACGCCTCTACGTTAACGACACCGTTTTTCTTCAATCCCTCTCCATCGGCGACGAAAGGATTTGCGCAACGACGACGAACACGTCGCAGCCCGTCGACTGTTGGAGACCCGACGGAAACAACCGCAACAACGTCGGAGAGGTACCCAATCGCAATTACACAATGGGTAAAATCACGTCCGGATTTGGGTTCTCTTGTGGGATTGTACTGAGTCAAAACAACCGAGTTGCTTGTTGGGGAAGTAACTCGGTAGTATCGACAGACATCGAAAGGCAGTTCGGGAACATGTCAATGGCAAATATCGAAGCTGGGGTTTCCCATGTCTGTGGAGTGAACTCGGTTGGCGATTTAGTTTGTAAAGGAAATAACTCGGCAGGTCAACTCAATGTTCCATTAAACAAAGGGTTACGCTTTGCTTCATGGTTAGCTCTCGGTGAAGGGTTTAGTTGTGGGATTAGAAGATTGAATGGCACGGTTGTTTGTTGGGGTTCCATGACTGAGTCCGCCATTGAAGACGTCGAGTTCGAATCCATTGTTGCAGGCTTAAATTTCACTTGTGGGTTAACAACTAAGAATTTATCTATAGTTTGTTGGGGTCCCGGGTGGCCTGGTAACAACGGGTTCAATTCAAATTATTCTTTTGAGTTACCTTTAATGGCGGAGATTTTACCAGGGCCTTGTGTTCAATCTTTTTGCAGTGAGTGTGGGATATATCCTGAGTCGAATAGGCTTTGTTCCGGTTCTGGTAACATTTGTAAGCCCTGTTTTAACATCACCACCGCATCAACACCGTCACCGGTGGCTCCATCACCGAAAGTATCGAGGCCGTCTCGAGAGTTGAGAAGAGGGTTGTTGGCATTTGCCATAGTTGGATCAATTGGAGGTTTTATGGGGATTTGCAGTGCTATTTATTGTTTATGGACTGGTGTTTGTTTTGGGAAAAAGAAAGTTCATAATTCAGTTCAGCCAACAATCACTCGAGCAGGCTCGAATGGCGGTCCTGGATTGAACAACAGTCCTCCTTCGAGGTCGTTGAGGATTAGACGGCAAAGTTCGAGAGCAATGAAGCGTCAACGAAGTGGACCATCAATGATTCGTCAACGAAGCGGAACATCATCGAAACACACTGATAAAGCCGAGGAATTCAGCTTTGCTGAACTTGTTGCAGCAACGAATGGTTTCTCATTAGAAAACAAGATTGGTGCAGGGAGTTACGGGGTTGTTTACAAAGGAAAACTGTTGGACGGCCGTGAAGTAGCAATCAAACGAGGCGAAACCGGCTCGAAAATGAAGAAATATCAAGAGAAAGAGATTGCATTTGAGTCCGAATTATCCTTCTTATCAAGGCTTCACCACAAGCATTTGGTTAGACTAGTTGGTTATTGTGAAGAAATGGATGAAAGGCTTTTAGTTTACGAATACATGAAGAATGGAGCACTTTACGACCACTTACATGATAAGAACAACATCGAGAAATCCAGCAGTTTACTTAATTCCTGGAAAATGAGGATCAAAATCGCACTCGACGCGGCTCGAGGGATCGAATACCTTCACAACTATGCTGTTCCCCCTATAATTCATAGAGATATAAAGTCTTCCAACATATTACTCGATGCGAATTGGACAGCACGGGTTTCAGATTTCGGACTCTCGATGATGGGACCGGAATCAGACCGAGATTACAAGCCAACAAAAGCAGCCGGAACAGTCGGTTACATCGATCCCGAATACTACGGATTAAACGTTTTAACAACAAAGAGCGATGTATATGGACTCGGAGTTGTAATGCTAGAGCTTCTAACAGGGAAAAGAGCCATATTCAAGGAGAGCGAAAGTGGAGGGACACCAGTGAGCTTAGTTGATTATACAGTGCCTGCAATTATGAATGGTGAAGTAGTGAAGGTATTAGACCCTAGGGTTGGACCACCTGAGCTTAATGAAGCAGAGGCAGTAGAACTTATGGCTTATACAGCAATGCATTGTGTGAATTTGGAAGGCAAAGATAGGCCTACAATTGGTGATATTGTGTCAAATTTGGAAAGAGCTTTGACTGTTTGTGATGGCAGCCATGGCAGCATCTCAAGTGGTGCTTTCTCCATTGTTTCAGAGTAATTTTTTTATTAAAAAAATTAAATTTTGTTTTAGGCAGGGCAGGCATAGCTTTTGGGTTGTAAAATGGATAGAATTTTCAAGATGCCTTTTTTGAACACTGACAACAAGAAGAAATGCTTACATCATTTGTTTTTGTTGGCCTTTTACAATTTTTTATTTATGTTTTTTTATGATTGGGAAATGGTTCAAAATTTTGACCATTTGGGGTTTTGATTTCACACCAAGAAGCAAAAAAGAGAGACAAAGACAAGTCAGCCAACCTAACAACAAACAAAGACGGAGACTTAAACTTAGCTTTCTAAGGTTGTTTTATTTTATATTTCAATGCCGGACAATTTCGAATCTCGAATATAGATCGTAAAATACGAACATAAAATAATAGATTATTAAAATATAAATATTTTAAACATGATTATAGTGAAAAAGTAAGAAAAATAGATAAAAAATTCATTGACTTTGAATTAGAAAAGAAAGCTGGGGTTTGGATTTAATTAAGACTTTTGGTCAATTCCAATTAGGCATAATTGTTATCTTAATCATCCCTACACGTGTACGACCAATATTCAAGTTCCTCTTTTTATTAAAAAAAATAAATTGGGGATCTAACACTTCAATTATTCATTAATAGAAACGGTGCCCCCATATTAATTTGAAAGCATATTTTTATTTATGAATGTCGAAATTAATATAACCTAAGAAAAATATTATAAAATTGAATGAAATTAAATGTTGGGCAATGCCAGATAAGGTGGTGGTGGCCTATTTGGCCGCTGATTTAACAACCTCTTTCCTTTTGCCTAATTTCGGAGGAATAATTTAATTTGAAGACATAAATTTTGATATTTTTTTTTCATTTAATAAAAAAATGAGTTTTATTTTAATATTCGACTTTAAATTTAATTCTTAATAATAAATTTTTGGATATGGATTTTTTATTTTGATTATTAGTAATCTTTAAAACTAAATTTGAGATTTTCTCTCATCTACAATATATTTCTTGGAAATATTTTAAAAATCATAACTGAATTAAAAAGGAAATGTTACATGTTATATATATATACATATATATTTTCTACTTTAAAAGAATTACTAGATTTATATATCCCGAGATTTAAATATATATTATAAATTAATATTTAATTTAAAAATTATTATTTCAATATTTGAAGTAAGTAGATATTATTTTTTTAGGGAAAGTAAACTTAAATTAAATTAAAAAATTATGATAAATTATACAAAAATATGAAATACAATAAAAATTTGTTTTGGGACATGGTAACAATGACTTAAAAACAAAATAAATATTATTTTTTTATTTTTTTGTCAAATTTATTAGAGTGACATTTTGAAATTAAAAAAAAAAATCTCACGCGATAACCATGTAATAAAAAAAAAGACATTGCAATGAACATGAATTTATAGATAATTTTAACGGTGTTAACAATTCTTAAAAGTTACATCGTCATTTTAATCCAAATAAAATTTTTGGGCTAATCAAAGACATTGAAAAATTTGAGGTAACAAATTATGCCAAAAAGTTGAAATATAAAAATTAAATATTAAATTCGAGCATAGTACAAGTACCAAAATTAAAATAGTATTATATAATTTATAAAAATTTAGAAAAAAACGTATTCAAACTCATAATTCTAAAATAATTTTTTTTAGTATAATATATATATTTTAAAAATCCATGTAAAAAATTTAATCATAGTAGTTAATAATGTTAAAAATTCTAAATAAATATTACAAAAACAGAGACCAAATTATTGTAGAATATAAGTAAAAGGATTAAATTTTAATTTTAAGTATAGTAGAGGGAGCAAAAGTGATATTTGGGACACGTGTGAAAGAAAAAGACCTTCCTTTATAAAAAAATTAAATCTTAATTTTAGTGGAAAAATCAAAAGCGAGATTTGACTAATTTGTTATGAGAAGCTAGACAGGTGTCAAGGATTATATTTTATGGTAAATCTGCCCAAATTCCGGATTATTAGAAAAAGTGAGAAAAGAGAATGGGACTTCAGTTGGTGCCAACAATTTGGTTCATCAGTCTTCACTCAATTAATATTTCAATGTTTTGGGTCATGGTCTATGTTTGGAGAAAATGAAACATATTTAGAATAAGAAGATTATTATTAAAATAATCAAAATTATATTAAATATTGAGTTATTGATCCAACTGTTGAATTAGTACTTAATAACTTCAAAATAATTATTATATAAATAAGTTTTACACTTTCCACATTTTCAATTCATTTTTTAAATCTAAAAAGAATTCGATCCAAGGGGCATCAAATAAATAACCTTAATGTAAAACTAATTTTGAACAATAATTTGAATATTTGAAACAAGCTTAGGCATGTGGGTTATGACTAGTCCCAGCCCGTCAATAAGTATACCTTTTTAGATACTTTCATAGCCTCGTTACAGATCTGATTCAAAATTCTTCATTTAAAAAAAAAAAAAAATCCTTTTGAATGTTAGTGCTAAAATAGTTCAAAGCACAAATGAGAAATTGAAGGAAAACTCTGAAATTTCATTCACTCCCCAAGTTTATAGATGAATTGGGTGAATGTCGAGCTCATAGTTTATGTAACAAAATTCAATAATAAAAGAGCCCGAAAAGGATCAGACTCATAGACTGAACCACTAGTATAGAGTAACAAAAATTCAACCAAGAAGCCCGAGAACGATTAGATTCGTTGGATGAACCTCGAGTGGAGTAGCGGAGAACTTGGTATCAAATCTTCAATTTGATATTTGATAACCCCCCTTATCATAAAAAGAAAAAAAAAAAATTCCAGCCAAACCAAATCTCCTGATACCTTTGTAACAGTAATATGTTAAAAGGTTGAAGATGGGTCAGATTCGTGGTGGTCTTCTTTCTGCCAGTTGCAGTTCAGCTTCATTCACCCAATCCAAGAGTAGCACCTAAGGCCGAGAGAGATCAGAATCGTGAACGTCTTCGTTTTGCTCGTTGCAGTTCAACTTCATTCATCCAATCCGAGAGTTGTAAGAGACCTTTGTAACTGTAATATGTGAATGCAATCAGAGCTGCTACGATGATGATAAATAAAAGCAGACGCTTCATGGTGGCAACAAATTCCTGTTGGAAATTATTGTTGTTAGGCAAGGAAAACTGACTAGGAAATGCTTATTGAGCTTGTGAAGAGAACAACATACCTGAAATCGTGAAACTTGCTTGCCCTCTTGAATCCGATCCCGCCTTTTTCTGCGCTTTGGCCCATGCTTTTCGTTTTCTGGCTCTTTTTTCTTCAATAAATGATGCAATGGTAAAAAATTATCAGCATGCATGCAAGGAAGGTTAAAGCATGCATGGCAATAAAGAACAATGCAAATAATTTTTTTTTGTACCAGTTTGCAACCGGATACTGAAATTGTAACTATTTAGCAAATAGAATACAAAACAAGTACAAGACTCTCTTGGTAGGCCAAGCAGTTTCCAACCAAATTCCAAAGCAGCCCCACCCATTTTTTTGTGAAAACCCGATGATAAATCTCTGAAAATTGGAGATTGCTTTTATGGGTTGATTGCTAGTAATTTAGAAAAGGCTAGCATCATCAACTCCTAGAATCCATGATAATAGCGTAAAATGTAACATGATGGTAGGCTGAATTTCTTGAGATTAAGATGTCTCCACAATGGCAATTATCTCAGCAACATCCACAAATTCTAACTCAAAGGAGGATAACTCGATGAAAGGAATGAGGAAATTCGGGTTTCACAAAGGGAAATGCAGGCAGAATTCCTTGTTACTATAAAACCTGACAACTAAAAGTATAAGAAATACTCCTATTTCTAGTAACTGTAGAAAGGAAATCGATACTCTATCAGGCTCTATTTCACCAGGCTGCCTATCATGTTACACGTGATTACCAAAGATGCTTGAATCACTATGCATGCAATGCATGCCATTTTCAAATAGTCATAAACCAAAAATCTTGAAAGCTTCAAAGTAATCTAAAATACGTAAGCTCCAAAGCAAATGAATGATGAAATAGGAGTTGAAAAATGCTAACTCAATTTAAAAGATCTTACCTCCAGAACCTTAGGTTTACGCAATTGTAGAGCTGACTCAACCTCCTGTACCTTGCTCTTACAATCTGAATTGCAAGGCAGAAGTCCAAGCCCAAACTGATTCTTTGGTATATCTTTGGGGTCATTACCAGTATCACGATATGCAGCCTGAACATCTTGGCATATCCATTCCTTCTTCAAGGTTTGGCATTTACAGCGAACAGTAACCTGGCACATAGAAGATGGAGATTGAATAGGAAGTTAACAACACTTTAAATTTTGATTGTGAACTCGATTATATAATGTTGCTGTAAGTTGAAGGGAAATCATTCACTGAAATCTCTGAAATATAGAAATTTTCTTACTTATCAGTGATATAGTCAATTAATTAAAATTTATTACCTTTTTGCTGCACTTATCAGGGGCTGGGCATTTATCAACATGGCATATTTCAGGACATAAATGCGTACAGTTAGGCAGCTTTCTGCAGCACAAGTTTCAAAAGAATTTATCATATATCTCAATTATATCAGGTTAATGAAAAACAATCCAACAACCTAAAAAGCAACTGCAGCAGAAGAGAGAGCAAGAATATATCTATAAACTACCTATGGCAAGGGCCCCCACATGAGCGAGCAGCCACTTGATCCTTTTCAGATAAGTTGTTATAATGGATGCACTCAAATGCATGGACCATTGCACCACAGTGACATGACCGTTTCACGAGCACTTTGCAAGGAGGGCATTCTCCGGGATGACATGGTAGGGGGCAGGGGTGCGAACATTTAGGCATCCTCACCTGGGGACATGTTTAAAAGATAAGGCAATCAGGTTCCCCTTATTAAATACAGTTTCTTGTAACTAGATAAACTGTGGTGACTATGAGTTCTTGATAGCAGCCTTAAATGTTTTTAAAGTTTAAAGCACTCAAGAGACCAAGAGAGCAAAGCAGGGAAAAAAATATTAGGAGGAGTCAAATATCATAAATAGAATAAATGAGAACAATAACGGGTTTACCACCTTCTGGCAAGGGAGATTACACACTTCACAAGATTCACTTCTTTTCTGATGTCCTGATGAAGAAGGCTGCGTCTCCAGGGGATGGCAAGTTTTTGTACAATAATGATTGCCACAAGGAAGAAGATTTCCACATAAATTATCACAAGAAAATCGTGTTGTATTGGAGCAAACCATCTGAAACAAGGAAGAAGAATTAGTTCAAAATGAAATAAACGGCCTTTGGGCAATCAAGTAGATCAATCAGAAGATACTCCTTTACAACTTAAAAAGAAGTAAAACCAACCATCCTCTCTGCTCCAAAGTGCTCGCCAACACATGGTCTCCAAACAAGTTCTGGGCAAGGACGGCAAGGGGTGCCTGGAGTACACTCTGTCCGATGATTTGATTTCTTTTTCTTGGGTTTCAATGTGAATTCTGGATTGGGAGGAGGTCTTGGCCCATGACACCTGGAATATCAGAAGGAAATAAAACTAAATTAGCTAACAGAGACATATGTAAAGTTTGAAGTCACACCTTGAATATCAAAAAGCTATTTGGCAAACCTTAAGTTGCACTTGTGACCACATGGATATTCTTCTTCACAAGGTGCCCGACATGGGGGGCAAGCTCCATAGTGGCATCTGTGCGGCTGGTAAAAAAGGGATGAGAATTATTGGCTAGGAGAACTTGAGTAGAATATGCCATATACTTTGTTTATGCTAAGTTATAAAGAAAACAGAGACTATCACTTTATGAGAGACAAGTGCAATATAGAGACTTTTAAACATGATAAAAAATTATGGATTTATTAATATGACAATACTAGCTAATAACATAAGTTCTAAGACATATGCAGTAGCTAAACCATGAAAGTTATCATGCATAGAAATGAATGAAATAATCGTGATGATTGCAGATAACATGTAATCCTAGCATAAGATTAAAACTCAGGCAAGGTCACGTTACTATCAAAAGCTTCATATAACAGACACAAGGAAGCTACAACATAAATAAGCTCCAGCAAGGAATATACAGAGGTAAAGAATCTTAATAGTACCTTACTGGTTGATGCATGCCTGCACAAAGGAGTTATCTTACATAATTTACGGCATTTAGGAGGCTTGTGATCCATCTCAGTACCACAAGGAACCTAGTAGAAAGAAACCATCACAAAATGTCGAAAGGTGGCTTATATTATCAGCAGATACACATATAAATAACATTGAGGAGCAATTTGCCAAATTACCACAAACCCATCATCAACTCAACTAAGACCCTATATAGCCATAATAGGAGATCTGAATGCTTGAATGCAGTAATATAACCATCTGCAAATGAACATAGAATCTGTGATAAATGAACTCTCACCTCAAAGTGTGTCTCACTACATGCACATGAAATTGTCACCATAATTGGACAGGGAGCACAGGCACCTCTACAATAATGAAAACTCATAGTCAGCACATTTTTCCTTCTGGATAAGTACTCAAAGCAAAGAATGTATAGCATCTGAGCTTTTCTTTTCTCCTATAGCTGCCAAGATTATAATAACATGACAAAGCCAACTAGAATTTCACTTTGAAAAGTTTAGAGAAGGGATAATTATTCCATTTAGAACAGCAATGACAAAATTGCTAGGCAGTTCTCTTTGTTTATCATTGTCCTACTATAACAATTTTATTGCCCTACAGACACTTAAAAGAAAAGTAAGTAATAAAACTTAATCATGTAGCATACTTATGGCAAGGAGCAGGGCATTTGTGGTTCTTGCAGCGAAGCCTCTTATCACAAACCTGAAGCATCCATAATTCTATAACATTTAACAGGCAAAACAATTTCAACAAAAGTAAAAAACAAGACAATAAAACACAACACCTCTGGACATGGCGGACAATCTCCATCACAACAACGACGTTTACAAGCATGGCGTCCGCAATCCCTCATTCTCAAACACTTCCTTTCACATGACAAATCTTGATAACAAGGAACCTACATTAAATTCAGTTAAAAGAATCACGAAAATTCTACGAACAGTAACAAAAAGCAATCAATCAAACATTTGCTACCTCTTTCTTCAATCCTCCACACCGGCACGCCTTCTTAACCATAGTCCTACAAGTCTCCACACAAGGTCCTTTGTGACACCGCTCGGGACACCTATGGAAACCACAATTCAATAGCTTATTACAAGTTGCACCGCAAACCGGAGCCACCCCATCACAGGGCATTCCTTCATAAATTCTTTTCCCGCAAGGACATGTCCTATTTCCTTGCAATGGACACTCCCCACAATCTCCCCCGTGGCATCCTCTTTCACAAACATGCTTTCCACAGTTAAGCAACTTTTTACACTCATTTTCGCAGCGATAATCCCGGTCACAACAATCTTTCTCTTCTTCCTTTTTACCACACCGGCAACGGTAAGTCTCACGTGCACGGCAAGGAGGGCACGTGCCTGGATGACAGATTTCGGAGCAGTTATGTTTGTTACAATCTAAATGCTTCTTACAAAGTTTGTTACAGGAAAAGTTTTTGAAACCGCAACGGCGGAAATCTTCGACCGAGCCGCAAAAGCAACGCGCTTTGACGGATTTCGGGCAGGACGGGCAGGGACCAGGGTGGCACAAAAGGAGGCAAAAGTGACCGCAATTGTTTGGCAACGGGCGGTTACATATTTCTCCGCAAGAGTGAGGGAGGATCCACGGGTTGTCAGACGGAGGATCTCGGAGCTTACCGCAGAAGCAAAGGTAACATCTAGGGATTTCAGATTTGGAGTAGGAGGAGCGGCACTTTGGGCAGTTCCAGGTGGCTTGTTTGGCGGCGGTTTCGGCGGTGATAGGGAGACGTGCAGCTGCGCGTGCTGCTGAAAGGTCAGAAGATTGGCGGGCCCATGATTGAATGCAGAGGAGGTGGAACAGAGCGAAGCAGAGGGAAGAGCAAGACCACGTCGGATCAGAGGGACGGATCCGTTCGAGGCAAATGAGGCATGATAAAGCGCCGGAGGAGGAAGAGGTTAAGAATGATTGGATCTTGGACAGATCAACGGCTGTGATCGAAGATGATGATGATGAAGATGAGGAAAATTCAAGGTAGGTTTTGAAAATAGAGCTTGAGAGATCGGAACCGACTTGGAAGTTCTCGGAATCGGAGTCCGAGTCCGAGTCCGAGTCCGAGAATGGCGGTTGCGATGACGGTGGCGGGTGGTAGTTGGCCGTTGTGTTCATTTCTTGGATTTGAACTTCTCTTAGAGGAATCGGATTTTGCCGGGTTTTCAGAGTGATGATTTAGACGGCTCTCTTTTTTGAGATATTCAAAAAATCACGTCCAATTGTGATGAACGGCCCCGATATTGTTGGATATTAATTAATTCGATTTTCCTTTTTGCTGATTTACAAATTCGGACAATGGAATTATTTTCGGAACAAATTTAGATATTCAAATGTGTTGTACAATTAAATTTGAATAATAAAAATATAATAACAAAAAATATTTAATGTTTACCCTTTTCATAAATTAAAGTTTTAACTCGATTGGTATGGATATTATTGTCAATGTAAGAGTACGTGAGTCTGAATACTCTGAAATGCAATTTCTTCCTATTTATAAGTTGGGGAGAGACTAGAGGTACTCATAGGCCAGCTCGGGCTGTGCTTAAAATTTTTTTTAAGCCCGACCTAGATAAAAATACTAAAACTCAGGCCTGGCCGAACTCGTATTATTTTTTTATATAATTTTTTTAAAAAATATAATATATCAAAAATATTAAAAATATTAAAATAAATGTTTTCCAAGAAAATGAAAATAAATTAAAAAAATGTGTACTTAAATAACACTAAGATAAGCGCAACTTAACAAGTAAATACCTTTAAAATAGTAACAAAATTAATAATAATAACAAAATAGTAGCATCATAATAGTGAAATGATAGCAAAATAGTATATAAAAAATAGCAGCAAAATAGTAAAAAAAAACATCAGTTCTTTTTGCATATTCCGGTCGGGTCGGACTTGAGCCAAAAAAGCTTTACTTGAGGCCCAGCCTATTTTCTAAACGGGTATTATTTTTTTGTCAAAATCTCTTTTTTGGGCCTATATTTTTATCCAAACCCTCCCATTTTTCTAGCTGGATGGCTCGGCCCATGAGCAATTCTAGGAGGGACTATGAGTAATTCTAGGCATTGTGTCAAAAAGAGCAGATATGATGAGAACTTATAATGAAATTGTTCAAAAAAACATTAAAATAAAAGAGTAGGGTTCAAAATGAATAAATGTATAAATGTTGAGGGTTAAATTTATTATTATACATTATATATAAACACCAAAAAGAACATTTAATAGTGTGATTTTAACGGAGAAACTATTTTGCTTATGGTGGCTAATTTATCCATTTTATCAATAAAAAACACTAAAATGCTATCCAAAATATAGTAAAATAGGTTTTGTGGTAATTTTACGCATAGTATACCAGATATGAGCCAAAAACAAATCAAGTAATTTGACTCGAAATTGAAATATGGATGGTAAAATTGCTCCATAACAAAATAAGAGCCAATTTACCATAAGGATAAATGTTAAGTACCCTTTCTGTTATTTGCAATTATAAATTTAAATTTATAAATTCGATAATATATTTACATATTTAGTTTTTATTACTTTTATATTTTAATTTATAATAAAAAAATAAACTAATTATAATTACCTGTTCATATATGTCAGTATAAAGTATACGTGACACATCACTTATAATTGTCTAATTATTCTATTAACTATACTAATTTTTAAGCAGTAAAAATCTAGATAAAAGTACAATGAATGCATGCAATAAATTCGAAAAACATTCAAATACGGGATTATTTCATTTGCTAATTAAACAATAAACGGTAAGATTTGGAGACATAATTACAAACATGGCTAATTACACACAGCAATGATAGAAGCAATTCGAGAAAAAGAAGGAAAAAATTAAAAATATCGCACCCAAGTCCCAGTAATATAAACAAGCAGCAAACATGTAATGTATAAGGTAAAACTGCACACAAGCTCACATCCCGTCAAACAGATTGAAGGTTGGTTTGGAAGTATGGACCAGAACTCAACTTCGGGTGCCTATGGATCGACGAACTCGAAGCGCATGAGGAGCTTTACAAAGCTGTATTTCTCGCCCTTGCGGCTGTTGAGGGGAACTGCTCGGATACCACTTCTTAGCTCCGAAATTGGTAGGCATGTTTGGCCTCCAAAGTCATCCTTTTCAGACATGTCGTATTCATGCACTTCTACCCGAAGTAGAGCCAGTTCTGGGACAGTAAGACGGAATTCGAATTCCTCGTTCCAACAAGGCACCCAATTGTCTTCTAATGTCTTTGTTTTCTTCATCACTGAATCGAACGGAACTCCAGCAATCCCCACCTGGGCACAAATTAATCAAATTTCAAGATGAATATTGTTATTTTTACACTGATCGGGTTCTACCAGAGATATTGCCGGATATGTAGGCTTATTAACTTACCCTTGCATAAAAGTCCGGAGGAGAATACGCATCAAAATGAGTGTGATGAAAATCATAATACCACCCTTGGCCCATATACATAGTTACCTTCCGAAAACAAGATCGAGAAATTAGCACTCGGAGTTAAAAATAAAATTTAAAAAAAAGCCAAAGAACTCAGATCTCATGGGCATAAAAGACACTAACCTTCAAAATTTTTTTAACCGGTAACTTGACATTTGGATCAAAGACTTCGTTAGTATTCAATAGGAAATCGGGTTTTTTCAAGTATCCGCATCCCCCGTTGGCTTTGAACATTCCATGCATCAACCATAAAGATCTTCCATAACCCTTTTACATGCCAACAAGAAAGTAACCAAATCTTAGGATTCACAGAAGCATACTAACATACATCGACTTAAGTAAGCATTCGTCTAATTCCACTCTAATATTTGAGCAAGTCTAGGATAATCAACAGCATTTGACCTGCATATTAAATGCGACCATTTGAGCTCCATGCATCCATCCGATTAATGGGTTGTAATTAGAAGAGTCGAAACGTGTACCCCTCGGATATACCCTAAGAATATTCCGCTGTGTAAACCTATAGCAGTACAAACAACAGAAAAAGGGAAATTTATATATAGATATAATCGAAAAACAAATAACAATTAGTATGTAATTTGCCAAATTGTTTACAAAATACCTGACAATTTCTTTTCCGTGAGTAATCGCAGCTTTTTCAAGTTGTTGCTCACTCATGCTAAGACGTCTTACTTTATCGGGATCCACCTTTAGACACTCTTCTAATCCTCCCTTTGGCTTTCCGGCATGAATAGCAATTAAACGTTTATATTCCGGTGCTAAAGCATGTTGTGGCTTATCTCCTTCGTCATCGGGATCTTCCTCATCTTCTTCACCCAAGTCATTCTGTCATAAAAGATTAAATGGGGTAAGTGAATTGTAAACTTTACTGGTACAGCTAGTAGTCTCGATTTGAAGTATTAAGATCACACTCAGGATTTTAGAGACCTTGTAATCGTCTTTGAGAAGGTCTGGAACTTCTTTTCCCCAAGCTTCTTCATCACTAGCCTTAACCCTCTCTGAATCGTTCTCATTTTCCTTAACTTCTTTGGACTCAAGGTATTCCTTTGGTGGTTTAGTAGATATGATTATGCGTCCTTTCAATGATTCTGGAGACGGGAATTCCTTCAGGCATTCCGGGCCAGGCGAAAACAGGATGTCTCCAAAGGTTTGAGTCACCATCTAGAAGTTAGCCACAGAAGCGTAAATTATGGTAACACTAGCCATTTAAATTTCCCATCAATAAGCACCAAGAGACTCACCTCGGCAACTTTAGCCTGAAGATCTGGGGTAAGATGGTCTTCTAGTGTTATAACAACCGGGTATTCCGACGCAACAAAAGCATGCTCCTTAATAGACCTCAAACACTTGATGAGTTCCACCGGAGTAGTCAAAGTCCTACACGAAGAAAATTATTCATTCTCCTCTTGAACCAAAATTACTAATTTTAAAACATAAGAAACAATTAGCTACAGTCGAGGGAGCTCACATGGTTAGTCGAATTAGTCATGTTTTTTCATCATAGAACAAGCCCGAGATACCAGCTCAAGTGAATGAGCAAACCGTTATAATGAAATTACGAGTTCGGTAAACTATTTATTATCATTTCACAAAATGATTTGCAGTTCAAGAATATATATACCTTCCATGAAGAACATCGACATTATCTTTCGTGGAATTTGGCCATATATCCAATTCTATCACTCTCACGCCTCTCTTAAGTGCATTTATGATTGGGACATCGCTGCAGTCACTACTGAGTTGATTCCCAGTAAGATAGGAATTGTGACCGGTATGTATGAAATAATGTGACAAAGGAGCATTCATATCATGGTGGACCTGAATACAAAGAAATGAATATGTCATAAACGAAAATAGCACAAAAGTATAGAAAATCGATGAATTTGTTTTGTGAACCAAATTACAAATTGAATGGTGAATAGGGGAACTCGGATGGGAACAACAATCCTAAATTCATTTCCTTCATTGAGACAAGTTCAAAAGCATGTAACGGTATATTTTAACTCGAAGTACAAGCGTTTTCCGAGAAATCGGGGCGTTTTCCGAGAAATCGGGGCGTTTTCAATGGCATGAAAGCAACAAAGCAATTCAGCCAATATACACTAATTACTGAGCTGAAAATAAGTAATTAGTTTCATTTAAATCCCATACAAAGATACCGAATTTTCCTACTCAAAGGTGAAACCCAAATAGGAAATATAAACTCAAATATCATATATCCAAGACTTCCTTTTTATCCCAAATTTTCTCAGCAACCAAACACAAACATTCAATACCAATTCAATTACAAAAAAGGAAAACTAAACCCTAAAAAAATATCAAAAATGGAAAGAAAAAAGAGTCTAAATTATAGGATTAATCGAGTTTGAAGTCAAGTATGATAATCTAGCTAGCTTGTGCAGCTCGATTTTTATTTCGAATCAAGCTTGAGCTCTAAAGTAAAACTCGATTGAGCTTGATCCAAGCTTCTATTTTGAGTCAAACTCGAGCTTTTTACAGCTTGTGTTCATCTAAATTACAATTTACAGCCCTAACTCAAAAGTAGAAGGATAAGAAGAAAAGTTCCCAATTTAAGTTCAGCTGAGTTTATTGCAGAAAAGCAAATAGGAAGTAAACTCAAAGATCACATAGTATTTAAATAATTCCAATTTTCTCCCAAAATTTCCTAGCAACCAAACAAAAACATAATAATCTAAAGTGGAACCAAATCGATCAACATTTCAACCACAATTAAACAACAAAAAAGAGAAAAAAAAAAGTTGTTTTTTTAAGAAAGAAATTACCCCAAGAGAAGCCAGAGGAGGATTGATATCAGCAAAGAGATACTTAAAAAAGCCTTCAAGATCTAGACCCTTTCTATGAAAATGCTTAACACTATCAACAATTTTCTGAGCATCTTCTCTGGTAGCCTTATCTTCCTTCTGGAATTCAACTAAGAACCTGTGGAGTCCATCAATGGACATCGTCCCATTCTCAGAGTACTGCTCAAACACCAGCTTGATCTCCTCTGGTGCCTCTGACACTGCAACCCTAAACCTCCTTCTGAAGCAAAAGCACACCCTGTATGTTTGTTTCGACATTGGGTTTCCCTTAGAATTCCCAGAAAACAACCTGCGAATCTGCACTGTCTGGATTTTTAAGTTCCTAAACTGCCAAGGTTTGTTCTTGTTGTTATGCTTATCATCTTTCCTTATTTTTTTTCCAGAAAAGTAGGATGAGACATGTTGGGTCCCACAGACAGTCTTAATTCATGGACCCCAGTGGACAGTTGGCATCGCCATGGTTACTTACGTTTATAAGATTTCACGATTTGTCGTCTTTAAGCTTTATCTCTTTGTATTTCATAAGTCCAATGAGATAAGTTATGTGAGATTTTAGGTTAATTTCACAAGAAACCCTTGTGTTATGATTAAAATTTTAAATTAATTCTCAAACTTCAAAACATTTTAGTTGAATTCTCATTGTATTAATAGCATATCAATCGGGTTCTTATGTCAATCTAATCATAAGCTTGGGCGTTAGACACCAGCTCGAATCTAACATGGAGCATATTTAGGATACATGAATTAAATTTTGCAAATTCATGTACATTTATTGTATGGGCAACTTAAATTTGACGTGTTAAAATGTAATTAACCTTCCTAAATTTTATTAACACTATTTATTTTTTAACATGTTAGATCTGAATTGTTCATATAACAGGCGACAGGTACATATATTATAATTTTACCTAAATGTTCTAAATATGCTTCACATCATATCAAAATAAAAGATCTGATTGGTTCGACATTAATATATTTAGGACTCAATATCATATCCAAATTCAAACAACTATGAATTTAAGTCTTTATATTTCATACATTTGAAATTTAGTCCTCCTCCTTTTATTTTTAAGAATTTAATCCTTCTACTTTTTGGATTTAAAAATCTAATTTCAAATTATATATAACCACGTAACAATTTAATTAAAAAGTTAACAATATTAACTAGTTAATAACATTATAAAAGTATAGAGACCAAACTATGCTAGAAGTTAAATTATAAAGATTAAATATCCAATTTCACCATATTAAAAGGACTACAACTGAAAATAAACCATTTTTATAAAATTAAAAAAGAGTGTGGTGATGTGTGCCACGTGTCAGCATGAATTTATATATATATATATGTAGTAGGTATAGAAATTGTGTTTGTCCTTTTATTTATAATTTATTTATGGACGGATTCTGTTATTTTTATCGCTGGCTGACGTATACCATTTTGATTTTTTTTTTCAACAGTGTGAAAGACGTTTTTTTTTTTAAGTGTAAAAGACGTGTTTTATTTCGTTTTATTAATTAATGTATTTTTTAACATAAATTTATTATATGTCCTTATTCTTTTTAATATAATATTTAGACCGATAACTCCTTTCTAACTAAATTTGTTCGTGTGTTGAATTACTCATCCAGATTTAAAGGTCGACTTAAAATTTTGACGGATTTGAATAAAAATATTAGATTTAAAAAATAGATTTAAGTAAAAAAATTAAGACTGCTTAAAATATGGGTTGACCTTGAGTTTGAACATTCAATGTTCGAGTCTGACCTGACCTGGCCCGTTTTTAAGTTTATAATATTTTATATTATATTATATAATTTAGAACACATTAAAAAAATAAAAATATACTAAATATATAATACTACTCTAATATAAACATTAAAATAATATTAAGATGGCTATATAAAAACTTTCAATAAATAAAAAATGTATAAAATTTTATTAAATATTAAAATAATATAATATAAATATTTTTAAAAAATTAAAAAATTATATGGGCAGGCCTAAAATATGTTTGGATTAATCTTTTGTAAATATAGATTGATTTGGAAAAAATTTAGGCTCATATTTCAGATTGGATAAAATATTATACTTAGGCCTGATCCGACTTATGAGCACCTCTATCTCAAACCTTTAAATAAAATAATAATGAGCTTCAACACGCTCAAACCCACATCCTCCTATATTGACAATGTATTTTTAATATCCTTATTTATTATTTGCTATATATATATATATATATTTTTTTTTTTCCTTCTTTGTTTCTGCCAAAGATATTTTGGATCTTTCATGAACTGGAACTATCTGGAAAGCTTTGGAGTTTGATTAATCTTAATGAATTGATGACTAAAAAAAGTGTTTTTTATTTAAATGAAAGGGTAAATTACTAAATTAGTTCATAATATGCTCAAACTTAAAAACCACATCCAACTTTCTAGTACTCATGAAATATAACATAAACGTTATGTGTAATGAATAATATTTTAATGCTTTAGTTTGACCTATCCTGTTTATATTACATTCTTAACGTGCAAAACATTAAAAATCAATAAAATCCCATCATCATCCATGACTCAAATTTGAAATTAGACAAATGAGAATAGAAAATAACCTTCAATTTCCTTTTTATTTCAAAAGATTGAAAGTACAAGGACTAAAATTGAACAAATCGAAAAGTAAAAGGATTGAAATTAATCAAATTAAAATACATGGACTAAATCCATAACTTTTGTAAAGTACAAGGACTAATAACAAAATAAAACCAAATAATTACAATTGAAAGAAGAGTCGCGTGTAAAGTTTCTCATCATTGCTTCAAAGGAGAGCAAAAGAAACATGGACACTTTAACATTTGATAACTTTTTTGCATATACATATATATTTATATGTATGTATATGCATTCTCTACATTGTGGTACAAAGGGTTAAGGTTAATGAATTAATTGATAATGCTACACTATTTTATACAAACTCAAACCTCATTAGCAGCCTTACATTTTTGTGTTTAACTCCCTTCTTGTCATGCAGAGGGACGGACCGGAACCCGGTTCTTAACTCCGGTACCGGCAAACATGTTTGGCCGCCAAAGTCATCCTTCTCCGATATGTCGTATTCGCGTACTTCAATCCGAAGCAGTGCTAGTTCCGGAACAGTCAAGGGAAAAGAGAATTCTTCATCCCATACTGGACACCAATCATCTTCAATTATCTTTGTTTTCTTTTTAGCTTCATCTGCTGGCACTCCCACAATGTATATCTGCCATTATTAATGTTAAATAATCATCATTCATGTATCATAAAATTGAGGGAACATACTCAATTTCGGGTATAATTTTGTTATAATATTTCCCATTACCGACTCGAAACTCGAATATAACCTAGACTACCGACCTACGACCCGCACATTTGGGGCTCACAAGGAGGGCTCGCAACCCTAGTTCGCATGTCCCTAGGTGTTCGCAAGTAGAGGGTGCGAAGTCAAGCGAGTGAACCAGCGAACACGTGTTAAGTCTAGAACAGCATATGTGTCGGCATGCATGGAACCTACCTAGGACGTCACTTTGATGAACAGTAACCATGCCTTATAAATACCCGATTCTCCTCACCTTGAAGACACACAACAAAAATACTAAACAAATTTCAAGGCTTTATTATGTATTTAGAAGATCATATCTTCATGCTCATATCCAAATATGCAACGAATACGGAAACTTTAAGAAAAAAAGAAAGAGCCCTAGCAACATAGTTTGCAACTCATTCCCTGTGACTCGTGTTCAACATTGTGTCCAATACGTATTCATACATAGATATAATGACATAATCTTCTAAAAACCCTCTAAATATATAAAGTTTTCAAAAAAAAATTATTATATTTTCATTGAACACATACTCATAACTCAAACTCGTATTTAAATCCGAGTAAGATAGGGTAAGTGGGCTAAAATGGTTGTCAAACCTTTGTATAGAAGTCTGGAGGAGAATATGCATCAAAATGTGTGTGCTTAAAGTCCAACCGCCATCCATCCCCCATATATATTTTCACCTGTTAAGTTACAGAAAAAAAATCATAATAATATTCGAGTATATTCGGATATATTCGAATAAAGATATAGAGATGAGGCGTTGATGATATTCGTATTAGGAATATACAATATCCGAATCCGAGTAATAGAATATTTCACCTTTAACGTTTTCTGCACAGGCAAGAGTGTTGCTTTGGGATCAAACAACTCGTCAGCTGATCGAGTCAAAATATCAGGTTTTATCACATAACCACATCCTCCATTGGCTCTAAACATGCCATGCATCAACCACAGTGATTTTCCATACCCCTGATAAAAACAACATTCAAACCTAGTTATTACAAATGTTTTACAATTTACACTATCATCATCAAAGATTAAAACATATCCGATCTATGTATTCATACCCAACACTTATAACCAAATCCAAATAACAAGCTAACCTGCATGTTAAATGCAACCATTTGAGCTCCGTGCATCCATCCGATAGTTGGTTTGTAATTTGATGAGGTAAAACGAGTACCCTTCGGATAGACTCGTAGGATATTCCTCTGCGTAAACCTGAAAGTGTTCGGAATTATTAATATATGCTCAACTTTTTAAAAGTTTTTTTCGTTGTATTTGAAGAATTATATCTTCATACTCATTTGAAAATGTACCGGACATGGATATTTCAACAAAAAAACGAAGAAAGGAATGTCGATATATAGGTACCTTACAATATCAAGTCCATGAGAACCGGCAAGTTTTTCAAGCTGATGTTCACTCAAACTAAGACGTCGAACCTGATCAGTAACTTCTTTTAATGCGGTCTTTAAGGAACCCTTTGGCTTTCCTGCGTGTATGGTTATTAAGCGCTTGTATCCTGATACCCCGGCTTGCAATGATTTAAAGTCTTCATCTTCTTGATCACTCTCACTCTGCAATGCCATTCATATTAACTAATGTTATCTCATTATCTGAATTCAAATCTGTATTTGTAGATGCATATCCTAATCGAACACTTACACTAGAATTAGAATAACATAGTAAATTTCTGCTTACCGCGTCGGAGTCATCCTTTGGGGATGATTCGTCTTCGGAGGCGTCCTTCGACCTGACCTCTAGATATTCTTTTGGTGGTTTCGTTGAAATCATGATTCGGTATTTCAATGATTCCGGTGAAGGGAACTCTGTTAAGTCAGATTCGGGATAGTACAACATAGTTTCGAACGTTTGAGTGATCATCTACAAAAATATACGATTGAAATCATTTCCGATCATCGTGGAAAAATAGAAAACTCGAAAGGGGAAAAATGGAAGACTAACATCTGCAGCTTTAGCTTGCAATTCTGGAGTAAGATGATCTTCCAATGTAATAATAACTGGATAAGGGGAACTAACAAAAGCATACTCTTTAATGGATGTCAAACATTGGATAAATGACACCGGAGTTGTCAAGGTCCTATAATTTCATACACAAGAAGATACTGTTAATGATTATGGTAGACCTATTCAAAGATCTGATTATGATTAACTCAAGCTTACATTACCTTCCATGAAGGACAAGAATTTCATCTTTAGAGGGCCAAAGATCAAGTTCGATAACTCGAACACCATTTTGCAAAGCCTTGATAATTGGAACCTCACTACAATCACTGCTGAGTTGATTCCCAGTTAGATAGGAATTATGCCCTGTATATATGAAATAATGCGACAATGGCGCACTCATATCATGGTGTACCTGCAAAATGACATTTCATTTATCACACCTTTAAACCTATAAAATCAACAAACAACTTAAGGAATTTTGTATATTTGAAGGGTTGTTAAAGAATCATATTTACATTCACACAATTCGTCGAACACAAAACTTCAACAAACAAAAAATGGAAACAACAAAGATCCATGATTGGGATAAGGAAAAAAGATTACCTGAGATCGAATGGGGCCATTGAGATCATCGGAAAGCAAAAAATAAAAGAAATCTTCAATATTGAGGGTGTGTCTGGCGAATTTGGTGATGTGGTGTCTCCTGTTCACAACCTGTTCAATGATATTCTGAGCATCTTCGAGTCGGGTGCTAACCTCACTCTGGTGGACCGACATGAACCGTCTAAGTTGCTCGGTGGTCATATGTGTGGAACCATCATCGGTGAATAAAGAAAAGGCCTTGTTAACGTCAGAAGGTGGCTCCACTTCATTGATCTTGAACTTCCTGTTGAAGAAGCTGAACATCTTGTAATTGTAGCTTCCACTCTCAAGGCTACTTGACTTCTTCTCCCTTTCCTTTTCCTTCCCCATTCCTTTGTTTTTGTCGTTGGATGTTACTCCTTTCTGGGATTTTTTACTCTTTCTCATGAAGGAAGATTCAATGAAGAGACTTGAGAGAGATTAAGGGTTTTTTTTTTTTTTTTTTTTTAAATTTTTAATTTTATTATTATTTATTTTCCCAGGTCCTTGGAAAATGCAGCATTTCAAGCTGGATCGTTCGAGCCTAACGTTCTCTGTTTCCTCTTGTAGCAAATAACGAGAATCGGACATTGTTTTATAATAGCGCCATATTTTTCTTGTTTTTGGTTTTTTGTTGATTATGAAATATTTTGGCAATTTGTGTAACTTTTTTTTACGGTAATAATTTTTATATTAACTTTGATACTTTAATTTAGTTTTACCTGTATTCCATTTTTTTATTGTTTTATGGTTTAAATGTTCTTCATTCCTAAACCCACACATTTGTATGATTGAATCAGAGATTTATTTGAAAATAATTGTAATATTAGAAGGGAAACCTACAAAAATAATTGAGTTTAAATTCAAAAGCAATAAGCAGATTTTAATTTGGAACTCTGTGGATAAAGATATAAATAATTTAGTGACTGTTGCTCAAGTGGACACTTTTGCTAAAATTAAGTAAATAGTAAAATTGAAATTAATTTTACATATAGGCATACAATACTAAAAGCAATAAATTCTCGTATAATTACCTGTACATAAAAGACGAGGATGAAAAATAATAGAAAAGTTCTAATGTTAAGAAATTGTTGCAAATGATGGATTTATTAATACATAAGAGAAGTTTAAATGTATTGTCGAGGTAATAAGTGAGTGTTTGTTATAAAATGAATTAAGAAAGTCTTCAATGATAAGCTATAGTTATGAAAAATACAAAGAATAAACTATTTTTTATAAGAGTAAGTCCTCTAAAGGATTTATTTGTAAAATTTTGATAATTAAGTTAATTTTATAAACCTTGTTATCTTTTATCAAATAACATGTTATATTATATGGACTTGATGTAAAATGAATTTGATCAATTAAATTTTAATTTCTAGATAGGGATTTAAGTGAAAAATGTTGAAAAGTGGAAGGGAGCACGTCGCGACGATCATTCAATTTAGTGAAGTCAGTGAATGACATCGTGATGTGGAACCCCCACGTTGCAACGTCACCCTGAAATTGTGCAAATTTTAAATTTCAATCCCAATTCGATCTTAGATTTGTAGAAAGATATTATAAACCATATATGGCTCAAAAATAAATATGAAACATATAGACTCAAATTTAATTATGTCTTAAAATGAATTGAATTAGATTATAGTTGCTCTAGCAACGAATATAGCATCTTGTCTCTGGACTCACGTCCTACTGCATTAACAACAATTTGCCAATGGAGCTTTCAATTGGCTCTTTTGCTGGTACTTTACAACATTGTATATGCAAATAATTATATTTATTCAATATAAACATAACTTTATGTATTTATTGTAGAAGCCCATTTTGGCCCGGGCCCGTCAACCAAAGCCCAATGACCAAACCCAAATACAACCAAACCTTAGCCCAAAGTTCTAGCCCAAAACTTAAACCTATTTTCAGCAAAAAGAAGAAACTCTAGTTTTTTTTTCCTAACCTAGCCGCCTCACCCCTCAGACTCCATTAGCCACTGTCGGCCACCAAGCGCCGTTCGCATGCCACCATAGCCTCCACTCGCGCCACTAGCCCCTGCAAAACAATAAAAAAGGGCAATAATAGTAGAAAGGAAAGGAATCACTATATTTTTTATTTCAAAAAATCGGTTATATAAACCGAATATAGATCTGTAATAGGGACCTTTTTTTAAAAAAAAAATCAACAGAGAGAAAACAGATTCAAAAACAAAGAATATAGCGGTAGAGATCAAGTAAAAATCAAAATACCAAAGTCATACCAGTATATCTGAAGGTACTTTTTTTATTTTTATTTTTTTTGAATCTTTCATTTTACTCACAAAAATATATACATATAATATATATAAAGGCTATAAATAAAAAAATATATATAAAAAAATACCTTGGCGGGTTCTGGCAATCGTGCATGGTGGCCGACGGTGACCCCGACGACGAAGCTTGCGGCCGGAATCCCTCTTCCTTCAGACCTGCAGAGAACAAGGGAGAGGGTCAGTATTTTTTTTGAGAAAACAGAGAAGGGAAGTGAAAATTTTTAACAAAAATCTTGCTTTTATAGCTAATCGAAACGACGCCGTTTCAATGGGTGCTGAAACCCCTAAAACGACGTCGTTTTGGGGGTTCGACCCGCGACCTGACCCGCTAGCTAGGGGATCCGCGTGTTTTGTTGGTAGGGGCTAATTGCACATTTAGCCCTTCCACTATTTCACATTCTTGCGATCGGGTTTTCAGTTTCTTTAAAATGTGCCCTGGAAGTTTGTTTGATTTTTGATCTGGTCCCTCCACTGCTGCGCGTTTTGAAGGGAGGGGTTATTGCCCATTTTAGTCCCTCCCTTCTTTCATGCATTTCAATCTGATCCTTCCCTCTTTGTTTTATTTCAAGTTTACCCCAAACATCCCATTTTTGTTCATGTTTTTTTACTTTTATTATTATTATTTTCATAGTATCATTATTATTATTATCATTATTATAACTATATTATATAATTATATTATATATAATTTTGTATCATTATTATTGTTACTATATTTATATTAGTATATTGTATATATTGTGTATTATTATTACTATTATTATTACTATACTTATACTATTATCTTGTACATATTTTGTATTATTATTATTATTATTATTATTATTATTATTATTATTATTATTATTATTATTATATTTGCCATACTATTATTACCATTATTATTATTACTATGTCTACTATTACCTCTATTATTATTAACATCGTTTTTGTCTTGAACTTCTTTGTTATTATTATTTTTTACCTTATCTTCTTAATTTTGTCTTCGTTATTACACATTTTATTATGATTTGTTTATTCTTGTTTGCATCATTTCATGTAGATTGACGGCTTTGAAACGCATTTCAACATTTTCTTTTTTTTTTAAATTCATAAAAAAGGGAGTTTTCACAAAGGTAATATTCATGCGTTTGGAAATTCAAAGGAATTATGCCCAATCGTGCTGGGTCTGATTTTTTTTGTCTGACCAAATAAATGGATAGGCTATCAAACTTTGCTCGTACTTTTAAATAAGGTGATATTCGTAAGTTTGGGAATTCGAAGAGATTGTGCCTAATCGTGCTGGGTGTGATTTTCTGTTTGACCAAATGAACGAATGCCCTTTCAAATTTCAATACATGCCCTTGGAGAACCTTAGGGATGATCTTGAATTCGAGGATTTAGATTACCATGTCCAATCGTGCTGGATGTGATACTCTATCCCTTCGGAACAAGGGAATCTCAATATTTAACTAAATTGTTTAAAAATAAAAAAAGAGAATAAAATTTCAAAATCATTTCAAACTTTTCGACATTAGGACATTGATTAATCAATTTGGTATCGATTTTGGGCGTTGCGAGGGTGCTAATCCTTCCTCGCACGTAACCGACTCCCGAACCTATTTTCTCGAATATTCGCAGACCAAAAGCACCGTTTTAGTAAACCGAAATGTTTATTTAAAACAAACGTGATCCGATCACACTTAATAAAAGATCGGTGGCGACTCCCATTCTATTCATCTTCAAAACCCAAAGTCGATTTCCGCGTGCTTTTCAAAATGGGACGGTTTCGACAGCTCGGCAACTCCACTGGGGACTGATAAGAGAGTCAGGCCGTAAAATTGATTATTCTTTGTCCTTTTGTTGAAAATTTGGAAAATCATTTTGAAAAATCATGTTTCTTTTGATGCATTTGCTGGTACTATTATTGCAATAATGTCGAGTCTCATAGGATATCTCTGCATTCATATTTGCATGACCGTTGTGGTCATACCCTTAAGTGGGAGCGAAAAGCTATGCCTTCGTGAGGTTTTCACCTCCGCATGGGCTAGGGGACTGCTCCCGGGATACATCCGTACCTATGTCTTCGTGAGGTTTTCACCTCCGCATGGCCATAGGGAAATGTATCTCCCTGAACCGAACTCAGTCCGTATGAGCCTATAATGGGTGAGGACCGAGGAATCTGCTGGTTTGGGTACCATTGACTTTAGAACTGAAACACATATAGAGAGACTTAAGGGCCTACCCTAGATAGAGCCATATCAATCCTTAGTGGTTACCTAGATAGGGTTTTTGTTATTTGCTTTATATTTTGTTTCATAATACCAACTTGTTTACTTTATTTTGGTGCATATCATCCCATGATTCATAGGGTATCAATTCACGATCAGTTTCCAAGTTAAGAAAGCTCGTTATGGAAAACAAATTCCTTGATAAAGTGGAAGACAATGCAGCCGTCCGCGTATGGTCAGAGCGAACGCAACTAGAAAAAGGAAGCAGTTTAGCCGACGGGTATGTGTCAGAGCTATGGCACTTTACACGCATCAACACTACGCGAAACGACTTCGACGAGCTAAAGAAAATATGGAACCAGTGGGACGATAAGGCAAAACAGCTGTTCTATCACAATTATGGTGATCTACCCTACTTGTTCGACATTAAGGTAGATAAGCATCTATTTCGAGCCATGACTCAGTTTTGGAACCCTGCTTACAGCTGTTTCACTTTAGAGAAAGTAGATCTAGTGCCTACCGCAGAAGAATATACAACCTTGCTTCACTGTCCGAGGGCCCAAGCTGACAAAGTTTATTTTAAGGCCATCAATGCCCCTACCTTTGTAAAGAAGTTAATGAATACCACAGGGATGAATGAGCAGTGGGTCTCGGCCAGAATTCAGAAGAAAGGCGAGGGTAAGTGCATACCTTGGGTAAGTTTGAAGGACCTGATCTTGACACACCCTGATGTAAAAAAGAAGATTGATGTCTTTGCCTTGTGTACTTATGGTTTAGTAATTTTTCCTAAGGCTCTAAGACATATAGATGAAGCGATTCATCGATCTATTCGATTGATCGACAAAGGGTCACGCTCAGGCCTATAATCTTAGCCGAAACGTTCAGATCCTTAAATGCATGTCGAAAAACGGGTGAAGGCAGGTTTATTGGATGTGCGCAGCTATTATTGGCATGGTTCCACAGCCATTTATGGAAGATAGAAAAGGTGTCTTGTCATGTGTTTTTTGAGAATTATTCTCCGTTGAAGAAGATAGCAGCTACACCAAGAAAAGAAAACATATTCGAGGAAAGCTGGATGACACTCCTTCAGAATCTTCAAGAAGAAGACATCGAGTGAAAGGCTCCTTGGATGATTCCTAATGAAATCCTTTATCGATGTGGAAATTTTGACTGGGTTCCTTTGCTCGGAATTTGGGGAGCTGTTGGGTATGCTCCTTTGCTCGTACTGAGGCAATATGGGTCGAGACAATTTGTACCAACGACAAGTGGACTAGCCCAATGTGAATTTGCGTATAGTGGGGAAAGCTATAAGAAAAGGGCCAAAGAGATATCTAGAGCTTGGAATCAAGTTCATAGAATGAAAGGATTATTCGCGGGACCAATGACGACTCCAGAATACGATGGATGGAGGACTAGAAGAGTTAACGATAACATCTCCGAATAGAGCGCAGAGGGTTCCCGATCTAGAGAGGAATGCTTACGAGTGATACCATTAGAGTTAGAAATCATAAAACAAGACTTCGAGAGACAGAATCTAGAGCTCGGAAAGAAGATAGAAAAGCTAGAAGAAGAAAAGATGTACTTGAAGCTAGATGTGGATGTTTAGAAGTCAGAAACAGAAAAAGTGAAAAAGGAAAAGAGAAAAGTCGAGGAAGATCGAGATAGCTTGAAGACCGAATACAAGAGGATGCGTCTATCAATGAAGAATGCTGGATTGGGGAAGATCACTGAACAATGGTGACAAGAAGTCCAAGAAGGAAAGGCCGGAGCTGACTATTGGGAAAGAAAATTTCGAGAAATACGAATGCAAGAAGAAATCTTAAAGAAAGACTTAACAGAAAGCCTGAATGAGAGGATAGAATTAAAAGATAGAATAACTAAACTTGGGAGGACACTCCATCACTATTAAAGCCGTAATGTCGCGATCGAGTTAAGGTCAAGCCTAAACAGGATCGAGGAGATGAAGAGTAGGATTGAGCAGTTAGAAGCAGCATTATAAGGTTATGAACTACGGATAGAACTTCTTGAGGCAAAGGAAGAGCGTGGAGAAGAAGAAATTCGCCATTCTCATAATCAAATCAGAAGTCGAAACTACCTTATGAGTGAGGCCATAGTTCAGATCAGAGAGGTAGCCGACACCGCAAACTCTCGCAAATACAGCAGCCGATGTACTAAGCGTGAAATATGAGTTGCAGCCTCGTCATAATCAAGAGCTAATCTCTTTGCTTAATAGAGTCAAAACTCTGGGCCTTAGGGCGAAAGCGTATTTGTAGTCCGGTTTATGTAAAGGGTTTTGTTTTCTAATAAAGCTTTCAAACGAAATCAAATCAATTGGTACTTCTTTGCTTGCATTCATTCCATGCATTAGCATCGCATGCATTTACATCATGTCACATGCATAGAAAGAGTCTAACACACTCAAATCATAACAGTGAGAAAGAGAGAAAAAGGAAAGAGAATCAAAATTCAACATTCAAATGCAAGACCAAGGCTAAAACAAAGAAAATGGATCGGAGACTAGAGCAATTTCAAAAAGAGGTGCAGGACTGTGCAAGCGCAGTGCAAGAGCAAATAGCCAAGATCCAAAGAAGACATGATGGAGTCCTGAGGGATATGAGGTCTCAGATAACTCAAATGACCCAACTGTTGAACGGATTTATGGAGAGGGAAAAGGCCCCATGGCTATTACTGGAGGGGAGAATGAAGATATTCCCTCAGGATCTACCTTGCCGCAAGTGCCTTCACAGCACGAAGAATATCCTCGGAGGCCATCCGTCACAATTAGGCCTCAACAAGGGCAAGCTAACATTGGATCCCCCATGAATTTCCAAGTGCACTCAGGATCCAACCCGGGAGATGACTCTATTAACCCTATGGTACCAGATTTTGAAAGCTGAACCCTCAAGGCAGATGGAAGATCGCTACAGATGGTTGGAGGAGAGAGTCAAAGCGATAGAAAAAATTAAAACTCGTTGCGGAATTGATATCAAAGAGCTAAGTTTGGTCCCAAACTTAGTACTCCCACCAAAGTTCAAGACTCCGGATTTTGAAAAATACAACGGGACTAACTGCCCTGAAGCACACCTGAAGATGTTCATTCGACGAATGACGGGACACGCTAATAATGAAAAATTATTGATTCACTACTTTTAGGATAGTCCGTTGGGGTCTCATGCCAAATGGTACGATCGGCTCGGAGTACCCAAATCAAGACATGGAAGGACCAGCCTGTGCCTTCATGAAACATTACGCCACATAGCGCATATAGCTCCCGACGACAGAGTCACTCTCCAAACTATGGAGAAAAGGCCAAGCTAAAGCTTCAGCAAGATGCTCAACGATGGAGAGAGGTAGCCACGCAGTTCAAATTGCCTTTTTTTACGAAGAAACAAACCCACACTCTTCATCCATACTTTGAAAGCTCCTTTCATCAATCACATGTTGGGGAGTTCTATGACAGATTTTTCAGAAATTGTGAGGTGTGGAGAAAGGATAGAACACGCAGTTAGGTGTGGAAAGATAGAAGCAGAGGAAGGTCCCAGAAAGACGGCCCGAAAAAAAGAGAAGGTGACGTAAATAACGTGAGTGCCCGTGACAAGTCAGTCACCCTAAATCAACCCAGTACCGTAATTATCGACCGAACAAGCTAACACTCCAATATAAAATTGAATAGGGAGAAACCCCAGTTCACTCTGATCTACATGACATACGAGCAACTGTACTAAAAATTGTACGACACACATGTTGTCACCCCCCATTACTTACAGTCCCTCCAACCACCATACCCTAAATGGTATGATGCAAATGTACAATGCGAATACCATGCGGGGATTGTTGGACATTCAAAATAGAAAATTGTCTCGCCTTCAAGAAGTTGGTAGAAAAACTCATTCAAATGGGTGTTGTGAAAGTTAACGATACAGAACACCCGCTACCCAATCACACTAATAACGGGGTGAACATGATGGGAGAAAGTAGGAAAAAGAGTGAAAATGAATGTCGAGGAGATAAAAATCCCGCTAAGATGAGTTTGGAAGCAAATGATAAACAGAGGTTTAATCACGCAACAGCCGAGAGAAGAGCTTGAAGGAGCAGAAAGATATTGCGAGTTTCATGCCGAAACGGGTCATAATATTCAAGAATGCCTCAAGTTCAGGGCTATCGTTTAAAATCTCATGGATAACAAAGAAGTGGAATTCTACGAAGAGATTGGAGAACCAGAAGAAGGAGAAATCCACACGTCAGAAGAAGGATCATCTAGGAGAATCTATGGGGATTATATCACGACCTAGAACGGTTGAAATCACGCCAGAAGGAGAGGTCCACACGTCAGAAGAAGGATCATCTAGGAGAATCTATGGCGGCAACCGCCCTGCGGTGATCATATCATGACCAAGAACGGTTGATACTGGAGTATCAATCACGTCGAAGGTTATAATTTAAAAGCCCGTAGCTTCCCCTTATAGGAACAATAAAAAGGTACCGTGGAGTTACGATTGTAAGGTAGTAATCCTGGGAAAAGAGAATCCAGCTAATACTATAGAGAAAGACCAAGATGAGAGCTTTTTCACACGTAGTGGAAGGCGTTATACTCCGAACACAAGGGCCGAACTGGTTAAAAGGAAATCCGTGATAACCGAGCAAAATGAAGAAGGGACGATAAGACCCGAAGCACTTGTCAATGAGCCCATGACAGAGAACGAGCTAAGGAGTTCTTAAAATTCCTTAAGCACAGCGAGTACAGTGTTGTGGAGCAACTACACAAATAGCCAGCTCGCATATCGGTACTAGCCTTGCTCATGAGCTCAGAAACTCATCGAAACGCGTTGATGAAGGTATTAAACGAAACATACGTAACAGGTGATATATCTGTCAGCAAACTGGATCATCTAGTTGGGAATCTAAGTGCCGACAACTTTATTTTCTTCAACGATGATGAGATACCTCCGGGGGGTATAGGATCCACCAAGGCCCTACACATAACCACACACTACAAAGGGTATATATTGCCCGGGGTGTTGGTCGATAATGGGTCAACCCTGAATGTATTACCTTTATCCACATTGAACAGGTTGCCTATAGATAGCTCCCACATGAAAACATGCCATAATGTTGTGAGAGCATTCGATGGTACGGAGAGAAGAGTCATGGGGAGAATCGATATACCTCTTCAGATCGGCCCAAATACGTACGAGGTGGACTTCTTAGTGATGGACATCAAACCTTCCTACAATTGCCTGTTAGGAAGACCCTGGATCTATTCAGCTGGGGCAGTACCGTCATCACTGCACCAGAAGTTGAAGTTAGTAACGGAAGGAAGGTTGATCACAATCAACGTTGAAAAGAATATCATAGCATCTGTTACTAGTGACGCTCCATACATTGGGATAGACGAAGAAGCGATGGAATGTTCTTTCCGATCATTGGAATTTATCAACGCAACTTTCATTGCTGAAGGCAGCAAGATCCCCGTACCCAGAATATCCGAGTCTACGAAGATGTGCCTCCAGATGACAGTTGGGAAGGGAGCCTTACCAGGGAAAGGGCTCGGAAAGTACCTTTAAGGAAGGACTGAAGTGCCGATACGACGCGAAAAACGAGACCACTTTAGCTTAGGATTCAAGCCAAATGCAGAACAAAGGAGGAGAGAGGAAAAAAAGAGAAGGGGAAGAAGAAGGGCGTGCCTAGGCGAAGAAGAGATCAAATGGGAGCCAATGACCTTTCCTCATTTATCCAGAACATTTGTCTCAGGGGGAATCATATACCCTGATCAAGGTATGGCAATAGGAGAAGAAACCGAAGAAAGGCTGGGAAACTTGAGCATCAACGCTGTATCCGAGGAAAAGGCTGAAGAAAAAGATTTATCTGGGATTCGCCCTTATGCTCCTGGAAGTGTTCTGAACAATTGGACCATGGAAGAGATTCCTGTAGGTTTTAGAATCAATTTAGAGTAATGTTCGGAACACACTCATTGCTCCGAGCCTAGGAGCAATGAGAAACCCTTTGTTGAATAGGCATATGTCCAAGCATCTTTATTTCAATAAAATGCATTTTTCGAGCAAATTTTTTTTCACTCTTTACATTCCATTCATAATCATTCACACAAATGGTCATTCTTAGATTATTTTGTTTTTGCATTTTTCTTTGTCTTTTCCAACAGGTCCCCAAATATCAATGGCATGTGTGACACTGTTATTAACTCAGAATCTCCTTTTGAACAAGATATGGGTATGGAGGATTCCCGAGATTTTGAAGATGACAGAAACAGTAGCATATCTCCTTAAATTGTTAAGGATGGTAGAGCAAGAGGAGAAACAAATCTTGCCCCACGAAGAGTCAGTGGAAATTGTGAGCTTGGGAGAAAGGAAAGAGTTGAAAATCGGGGCTAACATCACTGCGGAGACAAAGCAAGACCTCGTCAAGTTATTCTAAGAATTCAAGGACGTCTTCGCTTGGTCATACCAGGACATGCCCGAATTGAACACAGATATAGTGGTACACCGCCTCCCCATAAAGGAGGAATGTAGACCCGTTCAACAGAAGCTTCGAAGAATGAGGCCTGATGTTTTGTTAAAGATAAAAGAAGACGTCAGGAAGCAGTTCGATGCTGGTTTTTTGCAATTGGTCAAATACTCGGAATGGGTAGCAAATATAGTGCCTGTTCCTAAGAAAGATGGAAAGGTACGAATGTGTATGGACTATAGGGATTTGAACAAGGCTAGCCCAAAAGATAACTTTTTGTTACCTCACATCGATACTTTAGTAGATAACATGGCTAGTTATTCACTTTTCTCCTTCATGGATGGCTTCTCTGGGTACAACCAGATTAAGATGCACCCTGAGGATATGGGGAAAACCACATTCGTGACCATGTGGGGAACATTCGGCTATAAGGTAATGCCGTTCGAACTGAAAAATACAGGGGCAACGTATCAAAGAGCCATGGTTACCCTCTTCCACGACATGATGCATAAGGAGATTGAAGTTTATGTGGACGACATGATTGCAAAGTCCAGGACTGAGAAAGAGCATGTACAGGTCTTGAGGAAACTATTCCTAAGGTTGAGAAAATTTCAACTGAAACTCAATCCAGCAAAATGTACTTTTGGGGCTAGGTCGGGAAAGTTGTTAGGATTTGTAGTTAGTGAAAAAGGAATTGAGGTGGATCCTGATAAAGTAAAAGCTATACAGGAGTTGTCTCCACCACGTACCCAAAAGGAAGTTTGAGGTTTCCTAGGGAGATTAAACTATATCGCTCGGTTCATTGCACAATTAACGGAGAAATGTAACCCTATATTCTGTCTTCTTAGGAAACACAACTCAGGTGAATAGAATGATAAGTGCCAGGGAGCTTTCGATAAGATCAAGCATTACTTGTCTGACCCCCAGTACTAATGCCACCTTGCCCAGATAGGCCACTGATATTGTATTTGTCAGTATTTGAAAATTCTATGGAATGTGTGCTAGGCCAACATGATGAGTTAGGAAGAAAGGAAAGAGCGATATACTATCTCAGTAAGAAGTTTACAGAATGCGAGACAAGATATTCGCCAATTGAAAAACTGTGTTGCACTTTGATTTGGACGACCTGGAGACTGAGACAGTACATGCTATATCACACCACTTGACTTATCTCAAAGCTAGACCCTCTCAAGTACATGATGGAATCGACTGCGCTAAATGGAAGAATGGCCCGATGGTAGATTCTACTTTTTGAGTTCGATATAGTCTACATAAACCAGAAAGCTGTAAAAGGAAGTGCAATAGCAGACTTTCTAGCCAGCAGAACTTTAGAAGATTACGAACCATTGGACTTCGATTTTTCAAATGAAGACCTGATGTACGTGGCAATCACTGAAGATGTCCAAAAGGTGGGCCTTCCTTGGAAACTGAACTTTGACGGATCTTCAAACGCGGTAGGGAACGGTATTGGGGCAGTCCTAGTATCCCCAGATGGAGATCACTATCCTCTCACTAGTAAATTAGATTTTGATTGCACGAACAACATGGCCGAATACGAAGCCTGCATCCTGGGTATCCGTGCGGCTATTAAACGCAAAATTAAAACGTTAGAGGTATACGGTGACTCTGCGCTAGTAATCTATCAACTGAAAGGTGAATAGGAAACGAGAGATCCCAAGCTAATTAGTTATCGAAGGCTAGTCTCTGATTTAATCAAGGAGTTTGACAACATTGCTTTCTGTTACCTCCCACGAGAAGAGAACCAGATGGTCGACGCCCTAGCTACCTTGGCTTCTATGATCAAAGTGAACAAGCAAGATGAGGTGAAACCTATCCAAATGAGCATTTATGAGGCTCCAGCACATTGTTACAACATCAGCGAAGAAGAAGAAAAAGATGATCACCCTTGGTATCACGATATATTACAATACATAAAGAATCGTGAATACCCCGACCAAGCAACTGAGAATGATAAGAGGACGTTGAGAAGACTGGCTAGCGATTATGTCTTGGATGGGGAAATCCTATATAGGAGAAGGAAGGATCAGGTCCTTCTGAGATGCGTGAATGCTGTTGAAGCCAAGAGAATCCTCGAGGAAGTTCATGAGGGTGTTTGTGGGACACACGCTAATGGTTTTACAATGGCAAGACAGATCATGAGATTCGGGTATTATTGGTCTACTATGGAAGGAGACTACATCAGTTATGCCAGAAAATGCCACAAATGTCAAATTTATAGGGATAAAATGCACGTACCCACTTCACCTCTCCATGTTATGACCTCCCCGTGGCTTTTCTCTATATGGGGAATGGACATCATTGGGCCGATCTCACCAAAAGCTTCGAATGGGCATCGATTTATCTTTATGGTAATTGACTACTTCACCAAGTGAGTAGAAGCCACTTCGTATGCGAATGTCACGAAATCAGCAGTCAGCAAGTTCTTAAAGAAAGAAATCATATGCTGATATGGAATGCTTGAAAGGATCATATATGACAATGCACTAAACTTGAATAACAGTATGATAGCAGAGGTCTGCAGCCAATTTAAGATCAAACACCATAACTCGTCACCGTATCGTCCAAAAATGAATGGAGCAGTCGAGGCAGCTAACAAGAATATCAAGAAAATTGTGGGGAAGATGACTGAGACTTATGGAGATTGGCACGAGAAGCTACCATTCGCTCTTTACGCTTATCGAACATCGGTCAGAACCTCTACCGGGGCAACTCCTTTCTCTTTGGTTTATGGGATGGAAGCGGTACTTCCAATCGAAGTTGAGATCCCTTCTCTTCGGGTCTTGTCTAAACTAAAGTTGGATGAAGCAGAATGGACTCAGTCCTGGTATGATCAACTGAACCTAATCGAGGAAAAGAGGCTAAGAGCCCTTCATCATGGACAAATGTATCAAAAGCGAATGACACGGGCTTATAACAAAAAAGTTCGCCCTAGAGAATTCTATGAAGGAGACCTTGTCCTGAAAAAGATCCTTCCCATACAAAAGGACTTTAGAGGAAAATGGATGCCAAATTGGGAATGACCTTATGTAGTAAAGAAGGCCTTTTCTGGTGGAGCTCTAATTTTGACAGAGATGGATGGCAAAAGTTTACCGAATCCTGTGAACTCAGATTCAGTCAAGAAATACTTGGCTTAAAAAAAAAAACTGAAGAGGCCAAAGTGAAAACCTGCAATGGGCGCTTTGTAATCAAATGGGTTTTGAATTGAAAACCCAAGAATGGGTGATTCAAATTTTTTGAAAGGGAGGTATGTAACGATCTTGCTGCAACCCGAATTAACAAGAGAGAGAGACGTCACGTCTTGGGGCATCAATAAAGTCTTCTAAAGTCTACCAGACACCTATCAAGTACAAAAGGGATCCTCGAGAAAATTTGTGCAAAAAAGCTCGTACTATGATATCTGGACACTTATTTTTCTTCATTTCATATTTTAGCAAATTTACCTTGTCAAAACCTGATCTTTTGCTCAATTTATTCACTCTAAACTTCACTCTCAATATCCATTGTGATGATATTCTTCAAACTCTTTTCATTGAAATAACAATTAATGGACCATTAATGTTCAAATTAAAGGAGTTTCGCATATTACTCTGAAAACTTCTAATTTTTACAAGAACCTGAAGTGAGGCGTATATTTAGAACTAACCAGGTTAAGGGGTAATTGAGGTTTGAAATGGTGACCCCCAAAGATGCCAACTGAACGAGAAGGCAGGGTGATACGTTACGAAAGAATTATTCTCATGCATTCATCATCCAATTAGGAGCATTCGATTCATTCTAATCATTGCATCCTAATCATTGTAAAAAGATCACCCTCATGACATTCTGCATTCATGCAAATGTCGACCATAATTAGGAGCATTTGATTCATTCCGATCATAGCATCCTCATCATTTGTTTAAGTATAAGCACATACTGCAGGATAGATTCCTCAAAGAACAATTGAAAAGTTCAAGATCTTATTCCCTAGAGATGATAGTGGAGCAAACTGAAGATTAAAGTCTTCCCGAAGATAGTAAGGAAGCAAACCAAAAAGTTTAGATTTTGTTCCTTAGAGATGATAGTGGAGCAAACTGAAGATTAAAGTCTTCCTGAAGATAGTAAGGAAGCAAATTAGAAAGTTCAGATCTCGTCCCCTATACATGATAGTGGAGCAGATCAAAGATTATCCTATTACCCTCGACCAGCTGTGGAATAGGTTGAAGATTATCCTATTGCCACTAACCAGTAGTGGAATAGGTTGAAGATTGTCCTATTACCATCGACCAAAGGTGGAATAGGTTGAAGATTGTCCTATTACCATCGAACAACAGTGGAATGGGTTGAAGATTGTCCTATTGTCATCGAACAGCGATGGAATAGGTCAAAGATTATCCTGTTGCCACCGACCAGTGGTGGAATGGGTTGAAGATCGTCCTGTTGACACCGACCAGTGGTGGAATGGGTTGAAGATCGTCTATGTTGCCACCGACCAGCGGTGGAATGGGTTGAAGATTGTCCTATTGCCACTGACCAATGGTGGAACAGGTCGAAGATTGCAGATGCCATCTCCTTGAAGATACAACGGAACAGTAAAAAGGATTGAAGCCACAAGCCCTATCTCTCGGAAGTAGCAGTGGAGTAGATCAAGGCAATAAGACAGTGAAGTTTGAAGCTACCCGACGAAGAAGAACACCCAAAGAAGTCAAGACTCAGCAAGACCGGGCAAAATTGGTCTTTCTTAAAAGTCTTTGCTCCATTCCCGTTACACGACAATGAGCAAAGAGGGGCAGCTGTAGAAGCCCATTTTAGCCCGGGCCCGTCAACCAAAGCCCAATGACCAAACCCAAATACAACCAAACCTTAGCCCAAAGTTCTAGCCCAAAACTTAAACCTATTTTCAGCAGAAAGAAGAAACCCTAGTTTTTTTTTCCTAACCTAGCCGCCTCACCCCTCAGACTCCATTAGCCACTGTCGGCCACCAAGCGCCGTTCGCATGCCACTATAGCCTCCACTCGCGCCACTAGCCCCTGCAAAAACAATAAAAAATGGCAATAACAGTAGAAAGGAAAGGAATCACTGTATTTTTTATTTCAAAAAAATCGGTTATATAAACCGAATATAGATCTGTAATAGGGACCTTTTTTTTTAAAAACATCAACAGAGAGAAAACAGATTCAAAAACAAAGAATATAACAGTAGAGATCAAGCAAAAATCAAAACACCAAAGTCATACCAGTATATCCGAAGGTTTTTTTTTATATTTTTTTTTTGAATCTTTCATTTTACTCACAAAAATATATACATATAATATATATAAAGGCTATAAATAAAAAAAATATAAAAAATACTTTGGCGGGTTTCAAATGACCGCAGGCACTGGTGGCGACGGTGACCCCGACAACGAAGCTTGCGGCCGGAATCCCTCTTCCTTCAGACCTGCAGAGAACAAGGGAGAGGGTCAGTATTTTTTTTGAGAAAACAGAGAAGGGAAGTGAAAATTTTTAACAAAAATCTTGCTTTTATAGCTAATCGAAACGACGCCGTTTCAATGGGTGCTGAAACCCCTAAAACGACGTCGTTTTGGGGGTTCGACCCGCTAACCAGGGGATCCGCGTGTATTGTTGGTAGGGACTAATTGCGCATTTAGCCCCTCCACTATTTCACATTCTTGCAATCGGCTTTTCGGTTTCTTTAAAATTTGCCCTAGAAGTTTGTTTGATTTTTGATCTGGTCCCTCCACTGCTGCGAGTTTTGAAGGGAGGGGTTATTGCCCATTTTAGTCCCTCCCTTCTTTCATGCATTTCAATTTGATCCTTCCCTCTTTGTTTTATTTCAAGTTTACCCCAAACATCCCATTTTTGTTCATGTTTTTTTACTTTTATTATTATTATTTTCATAGTATCATTATTATTATTATCATTATTATAACTATATTATATAATTATATTATATATAATTTTGTATCATTATTATTATTGTTACTATATTTATATTAGTATATTGTATATATTGTGTATTATTATTACTATTATTATTACTATACTTATACTATTATCTTGTACATATTATTATTATTATTATTATATTTGCCATACTATTATTACCATTATTATTATTACTATGTCTACTATTACCTCTATTATTATTAACATTGTTTTTGTCTTGAACTTCTTTGTTATTATTATTTTTTACCTTATCTTCTTAATTTTGTCTTCGTTATTACACATTTTATTATGATTTGTTTATTCTTGTTTGCATCATTTCATATAGATTGACGGCTTTGAAACGCATTTCAACATTTTCTTATTTTTTTTAAATTCATAAAAAAGGGAGTTTTCACAAAGGTAATATTCATGCGTTTGGAAATTCAAAGGAATTATGCCCAATCGTGCTGGGTCCGTTTTTTTTTGTCTGACCAAATAAATGGATAGGCTATTAAACTTTGCTCGTACTTTTAAATAAGGTGATATTTGTAAGTTTGAGAATTCGAAGAGATTGTGCCCAATCGTGCTGGGTGTGATTTTCTGTTTGACCAAATGAACGAATGCCCTTTCAAATTTCAATACATGCCCTTGGAGAACCTTAGGGATGATCTTGAATTCGAGGATTTAGATTACCATGTCCAATCGTGCTGGATGTGATACTCTATCCCTTCGGAACAAGGGAATCTCAATATTTAACTAAATTGTTTAAAAATCAAAAAAGAGAATAAAATTTCAAAATCATTTCAAACTTTTCGATATTAGGACATTGATTATTCAATTTGGTACCGATTTTGGGCGTTCCGAGGGTGCTAATCCTTCCTCACACGTAACCGACTCCCGAACCTATTTTCTCGAATATTCGCAGACCAAAAGCACTGTTTTAGTAAACCGAAATGTTTATTTAAAACAAACGTGATCCGATCACACTTAATAAAAGATCGGTGGCGACTCCCATTCTATTCATTTTCAAAACCCAAAGTCGATTTCCGCGCGCTTTTCAAAATGGGACGGTTTCGACATTTATTTCTTTAACAATGTATTTAATTAAATAAAAATTAGAGTTCCATAAATACATTTACACTACAATCAAAATTTCATGTGTATAATTATACAAAATAAAAAATTCATATCTCAAAATAGCACCTAAATTCAACCCGATCCAACATAAAAAATACATATCCGAAATTCAAAATACATAAAAAAAATTATTCATAGTAAATACACAATCGTATAGATCCTCATACCAAAACTTCAGTAAAGATGGAAGCTTAATCTACAAGCAAAACCATTCATCTAGAAAAAGAAGCATTTCTCAATTATATAGCCATTGTTAAGACGGCAAATCGAATTGACTAACCCATGCAAAAAGGAACATAAAATCCAACATTATCTTAAACATGTTCCCAGCAAAATCTCACTATCTACAACCTCCTTCACTTTATCAAACATGTTTAAGCAAATCTGAATTTAAAATCCAGCATATACAATTCCTTTCACTGTCTCAAATATGTTTAAACAAATTTCAAATAACATCCAAATCCCGAAAAGATAGTATAAAACGTGAATATTATCCCTTTCCAATAGTTTAATGTCAGGCCAGTTAATTCATCTTAAATTTCAGGATTTTTATCTAGATTTAAATTTTTTTCTGGATGAAAATATTGATATGACATTAAACTATTGGAAAATAGATATAGATTTTATACAATCTTTTGTCATCTTAGTGCATCCTTTATACCAAAAATACCACAAAATCCAACATTATCTCAAACATGACAATAACTCAATAAGCACTCTCCCCATATATCCTCACCTTAAAACACACACACACAAAAGCAAGTGATTTACATGGACCAACAGCTTCAAACAAAATCACAATAAATACCTAAAAACATTCATTTTTATTTAACTAAGGAGATCCTAAAAAAGCTTAAGAATTTTTCTTTTTTAATTTGTTTTTTGTTCAATAAAAATTCAGCCCTCCATCATAGAATCAATCCCCATCTTGGATTCTTCATCATTGTGTTGATTCCAAAATCCACAAAGTCAAATATTATCTCAAACATGTTTCAAACAAGACAGTGTCCATTCCCATAGATCATCAACTTAGAACACAAAACACAAGCAACAAAAAAACATAGTAAATAACTAAGAAAATACTAAGAACTTAAGGGGTATATTTGTTTTTTTGTTTTTTTTTGCTCAACCAAAATTCATCCTTCTCTCATGGAATCAATCACCATTCTTGGGTTGTTCATCATCATTGTGAAAGGCGGTGGAGAAATTTGAAGACAAATCAGAGTAAAGAGAGACCACCTTGGAGATGTTCCCGTTCAGTTCTTGAATGAGTGCAACGTTTTTGACCATGTTGTGGGGGATCTTCGACTGATGGTTGTCGTTGACCTGTTGGATCAACACACGGTTCCGGTCTAAAACCGACTGAACTTGCTTGAAACTTTGATCAAATGATGCCCAAATTTCAGGGTCTCCATTTACATCCTCTGAATCTTGTTTCACTTGCTGTTTCAGTTTCTTCTTGTTACTGCTGCTGTTTGTTGGGTTTTTCGCCATGGTTTTCGATTTTTTGACACAGAAGAACTGTGTTTGGTCTTTTTACATGGAAGAAAAATGGCGATTAGACCATTTTTTTTGAGGTTTCAGAGTTGAGCTTGTTGCAGAGATAAAAGAGGGGAGTTTTGGGGTATAAATTTCTTCAACCATAGGAAAGCGGTGGAGTTTGGGAAAAAAGAAATGTTTAATTTCACGCGCGACCAGAGCGAGTGTGAAGAACATATTTACTTTTTACGGATAACAATATAAACCGCCATACTGTCACGTGCGTTAAAATATCTTTCCTAAATGGTATAAGCTGATCGCTCAGTTAGATTTTTCTATTAATATTATTTTTGCATTTAATGTTGTAATTATTTCTGTGAATTTTAAGAAATAATTTATTAGTTTCAGATTTATTTCTATAAATATTATCTTAATCAATATTACTTAAATTTAAAGATTAAAAAGTAAGGTGCAATAATTTGGGCAATTTATTAAAATATACCAAAATTTAAAAAAAATTACAGAAATGGGTCTAAAATTTAATTATTTACGTAAAGGGTCATTTCCCCCCAAAACGCATCCACGTCAGTGTGTTTTGGGGGGATGAACAGAAAAGCGCGTCCACGAGGGAGTACTTTCTGCTACATCAGCAAAAAACGCTTCCTTAAGGGCGCGCTTTGCTGATGTGGCAAAAACGCTCCCCTAAGGACGCGTTTTAGCCCGTGTTTTTTAAAAAAAAAACTATTCTCAAATTTTTTAAAAATTAACGAGAATAAACCTTTATAAAGGCTCAAAGTGACAACACCATTTTTTTAAGGTATCATCAATTAATAAGGAAATATAACTTATAAAGGAAATTTTTATATAGACTCAAAGTCACATTTCTCTTGTTTTCTTGAGCAAAGTGGGATATGGGATATGTGTATATATAGACTCATGAACAGTTTTGCTGCTTGTTCCTAAACAATATAGGATTCCTTCCTCTTTTAACTAACCACATGAGATGAAAGGGTACACTATATTTGATTTTTTTTACTTAGAGTTTAATTTTTTTTACAAAAAGTTAACATTTGTTATATTATAAATAAAACTTTTAAACTCTATAAGTAAAAAATATATAAAATATAAAATTAGTATGGTAAAATATTAAAAAATAAATATTTAAAAAATTATTAATAGTTGAGTGATCATTTTGTAAGTTTTTATAATTCGATAGCTAAAAAATATAGTTAAATGACTACTAATGTAATTTAATCTATATATATTTTATGAAAAATAATTATTATATTTTATGTATATTATATATTTCTATAAAAAAACTAATTTAACATAATTATATACTATATTTAAATAGATTATCTATCTAGTCAAAATATATCTGAAATAAATTTAGAGACATTCATTAGGTGATGAAAATTAAATTAAATTAGAACTAAAAATGAATTAGTATAGTAAAATATTAAAAATAAATAAATATTTAAAAAGATATATCAATTTTTTAAAATTACAAAAAAAATACTATTTGAGTACCAAATACTCACCATTTATTTATTAATCAAACATTCATAATATAAAATAAAATAAATAAATAAAATTTAAAAGTATAACTTCTAAATTTAAATAATGAAAAATTATTTTAAAAATTAGAATTGCATTGATATTAACTTCAAACATTTAAAATTGAATAGAAGATTATTCATGTACAAGTTTTATATGTGCAATTTGTTCTCTTTTTTTAATAGTTCTTTTGTATATGTTAACAATTCTAAAATGCGACAAGATTAAAGATCTCAAAAGATAATTTTATAATACAAGAAAATGTTAACAAAATATAAAAAAAAATTATTTTGTAAAAAAAAATCAAATATAGTGTAGCTTTTCATCTCATGTTGTTAGTTAAAAGAGGAAGGAATCCCACATTATTTAGGAACAAGCTGCAAAACTATTCATGAGTCTATACATACACATATCTCATATCCCATTTTGCTCAAGAAAACAAGGGAAATGAGACTTTGGGTCTATATAAAGATTTCTTTTGTAAGTTATATTTCCTTATTAATTGATGACACCTTAAAAAAATGGTGTTGTCACTTTGAGCCTTTATAAAGGTTTATTCTCGTAAATTTTTAAAAAATTCGAGAATAGTTTTTTTTTAAAAAAAAAGGGGCTAAAGTGTGTCCACGAGATGTGGCACAAAGCGCTCCCTTATGGACGCTCTTTTCTGTTCATCCTCCCAAAACGCGCTGACGTGGATGCGTTTTGGGGGGAAATGGCCCTTTTCCATAAATAATTAAATTTTTGGCCCATTTCCGTAATTTTTTTAATTTTGGTATATTTTAATAAATTGCCCCAATAATTTGAAATCTGAATTTTTTAAAGGGTTAATATGCAAATTTCCCATCATATTTTAAACAAAAATTTATAGCTATTACTATAGTTTTTGTTAATACTTACCAAATAAATTTTGAAACTAAAGTTTAACTTTTTTTATTAAATTTTACTATTCAATTTTAACTTAAATTAAATTTAATAAAAATACTTTAAATATTTTATTTAAATAATTAAAAATAATTAATAAACATATTATTCATTATTAATTATTAACAAAAATTGTTATTTATAAAAAATAAAGTATTATTTTTTATATTTTTTAAAATTTTCAAGTCTTTTTACCATTAAATAAAAATTTGAAGTTAATTTATAATTTTTAATATTTTTTTTTTTGGTATTCATCATGTCTTTTTCATGGTTTATGTTTGGTGTACATAACTACCTCTCCCAACATGTCTTCAAATTTTGAACTTTGGTTCTCTCCTTGGGGATTTTTAATAATTTTATAAAGTAGCTTAATGTTTACTATTAAAATGAAAATATTTGAAATAATATTTTTCCATTGAATTTTGTTTTTAAATAATTAAAATCAATATCTAATGGTAAAATTTTATTTAAAAAATTAAAGTTGGTGGTAAAATAATTAAAATTAAAATTTTAATGGCTAATTTCGATCACATAAAAGTTTAAGGATAAAATTTTTAAAGTATAATGGCTAACAGCAATCAAAATAAAATATAATGGCAAATTTCAATATTCACTTATACTATGGTGGTTAATTTACATTATAACCCAAAAAATATTTTTTTTATCTTTTTTAATGATAAAATTAAGCAATCTTTTCTATTATTTGAAAATAAAAATTGTTAATTTAAATTTTTTTTTCAAATTATTTTAAGAACATAATTTTACTCTCACAAGAATTTGACATGGATTATTGAGGTAGAGGACTAAAATGAATAAAATGGGAAATGATATGAAATACTTAAATTATGATATGTGATATGAAAATTATATTGAAATATATCTTATAATATGTAATATGTAATATGTGTACTTAAATTATGATATGTGATATGAAAATTATATTGAAATATATCTTATAATATGTAATATGTAATATGTGTGTTTGATGATGAAATAGGGTTGTGATTGTGAATTTGATTGAAAAACAATATATGTACTAAATTGCAAAATATTATTATGCAATAGAACAATATACAGAGTACGAAATGCATATGTGACCAAATACAGGGAATGAATATGCGAGCAAGATGATTATAGCTATGGAAATGTTTACATATATATTTGATGCTCATGTGAACTTGATAAAAGGTTAGGATATGACTGGCATGCCAATAAGATCGTATGCACGCTTGTACAGGATATGTGTTTGTACGAAGATCATTACAGGTTATACCAAGATCTAGCATTTGTTGCGGATCATCGAGTATAATCTGGTGTGGTGAAAGGATGTATTAGCATATGAAAATGCATTTGATGCCTCCGAGCTTTGTACTTCGATTTCTTAATGTGTTGTAGTTTAAGCTCCTACAAGCTATCCGGTGTGGTGTAGTTTACCCATGTATCAGAGCCCATTTTACTAGGGTTTCATCAGGAGTAACATCCTAATTAAAATTTGAAAAACTTGAATATGTAAAGAAATAGATTCACAATAGACTATGATACCGAAATAAATATAAATAAATTGATAGACTCCAAAAAAAATAGAGTTTGGATGGTGTGAAAGCAAGATAAATATTATGATTGCCATGGAATATGAATAATATAATGTTAATTGCATATAAATATGTTTGATAGTGTTAGCTAAGAAGGTATGAAAAATAGTAATTGTCAAATGGTATGTATAGGTTATTTGCCTTGCAAATATTGACAAATGCATTAGTTATTTGTCATATTTATGTACTCCATCGTATCTAAGATGTGATATTGTTAGATTGGTAGATTATAACTTGGCTAAATTATGTAATGGTGTTATGCATGATCATTGTAAATGTTTACGTTATCTTGAATTATGAAGGTACCACTGAGCTTTATCGCTCAACGTACAGTTTTGTTTTCTTCGTGCACAGGTTCAAGTATTTCTCGAAGCTTCAGGATTTAAATTCAACATCTAGGCTACCATTTATGACTCAATAAAGTTTGTAAATTGTGTTTCATTTTAGTTTTTATAGCATGTACTTCGGGGCTTTTGGTTAAATGTTTCTAAATAGCTAAGTTGTATGTGATGTGGTCTAATGTTAATGTTTAAAGATTGTGTTTGGATGTACTCATCTAGTTGCTTTAAGTTCTAAGTTAAAGGTCATGCTTGGTATGGAATTTTGATGGTTTTTGGACATATAATGTTTGAAATTTAGCCTTGAAACTACCATTTTAGGCACAATTTGACTTTATGAAAGTCTTACAATTTGATAGCATAGTAATATATATAAAGGTTTTCAGGTCATTTTAAACTTGTATTAGGTTGATTTTGGAAGTAGCAGGTTGTAACGTTGCGGCGACAAACCCTGGCGTCGCAACGAGGAACAAGGTAGAATTCTCGCAGCAAAGTTGTTGCTCCAAGGTCATGATGAACACATGGAGAGTTGCGTCACGACGAAGAATCCTCGACGTCGCAATGTTAACCCAAATTTTTGAAATCCTTACAATTGGTAATATTTTGACCCCAAGTTAGTAAAAGAGCTTTCATAAGCTCGTATAAAACCTAAAAATAATTAGTCTTGGTTATATTTGAACACTTGACAATTTATAATTGAATGTAATTTAATCGTAGTTGCTTCAGTAACAAATATGGCACCTTATAACTCAAACATAATAATCAGACCGGATAACAAAGTATTACAACAATAAAAAATTATTTTCCCATTTCAAAGGCAATATTTCATATCATGACAGTTTATTGTTTTTCATAATTTTGTAGTACTTTACTATATTTTAATACTTATATACAAGGTTTAATATCTCTTTTAGCACCTATACTATAATTGAATTATCACTTTAGTACATGCACTATTTTTTTAATCAGTTTAGCCCTTGCACTTTATTTTTTATCAGTTTAGCTCCTGTCATTTCATTTTGTAATTCCTGTTTCCCAAATCCAAATTTTTTGTTTATAAAGATGTTAAGCTAACCAATGACACGCTACTACATGTTAAGGAAAAAAACTAAAAAAGACTTAAATTTTTTTGAAAAATTTAAAAAATTTAAAAATCATTAAAAAAACTCAAAATCTTAAGACTTATAGAATTATCATAAAAAATTGAAAATTTTCATAAAATGTAAAAAGGAATTGTTTGGAATTTTTGTAAAATTTTAGAAATTTATGGCATTTTCTGCAAATTTTTAGGGTTGTTTTGTATTTTTATAATTTTTAAGGAATTTGGGATTGAATGGGAAAACTTTTTAATAAAAAAATATATGATTATTTAACTAATAAAATATTATAAGTATATAGAATGAAAAACTAATAAAATAAATATTATAAGTATAAAAGTGATAATTTAACTTCAGTAAAATGAGCAAAAAGTATTAAACTCTTTAAAAAAAATAGTTTACAAATATATGATATTCCAAATAAGTAAAATAAGAAAACTATTTAAAATATATATTGCAAGAATACACCAGATTTGATATCAAATGTAGATAAAAACACGCGCCAGATATGAGAGTGGTTATAAAGCTCAAAACAAATATCTTAGGGCGTTCTTCAATTAAAAAGTGGAAAAGTCCCCCTTTTTTATACCCAAAATATCTGCCAAAAATATTATAGCTAAAAATTGCTCCTTTTTGCTTTTCTTTTATGGGTTTGCACATGACAAGGCATGTACATTTAAAATTGGTATAGTAATTTGTTTCACTCTTCAATTTTATTTAAAAGAAAAAAATGATTATTTTAATTTTTTATTTTTAACTCTTAAATTTATATTATTTATCAAATGACTTCCAAAATGTATAAAAAAGTTGATATGAGTTAATTTTACTAACATAACGTCCATGTATGCCTATGTCAACAATTAATTCTTTCTTTTTTTAAAGATTCAACAAATTTAAAATTTATAGAGAATTATTAAAATTTTAAAAAATATAAAATTCATTTAATTATAAAAATTATAATAATATTCTATAATTTTTAATTTTTTAAAAAAATTAATCATTGATATAATCTACATGTAAATTATCATACCAACAAAGTTAAGACTAACTTTTTCAACCATCTCAATATGATTTAACAAAAAAAATGCTAGTTTAAAGGCTAAAATAAAATTAAACAAAAAATCTAGACCAAATTGAGAATCAATTCAAACCAAATATTTGGACATTCTATGAAATACAAGTTAAAAAATTGCAATTATCCAAAATTGAACCAAATTTTATTTTTTATTTAATATATACAATTAATTTTAATTTTTTATAATATAAAAATAAATATTTTATATTTAAAATTGTGAAAATAATTTAAAGTTCTTGAAAAGATCTTGTTTTTTAATTATATTTATGAAACAATCTTGAAATTTTATCAAATAATATTTAAAAGATATAAAACAAAACTCATTTTATCAAAATAAGTCTAAACAATCAAAACAAAAAATTAATATAAAAAATTTGAGAACCAAACCAAACCTAATTATAATGAACAGTTCAAAAAATCTAAAAAATTCAACTGAATCAATATCTCTCCTAACTAAAAGAGATGAAAAATTAAATGAATGGTTCAAATAATTTTTTTTTATAAAGTTAAAAGGTCAAATAAATCATTATACCTTTTAAATTTTAAATTAATCAAACTTAAAACATTCCAATTGAATTTTTAAATATTAATATCAAATCAATTAAATTATTCTATTAACTTCATCTTTAAATACCAACTCAAATCATATATTTAAAACACATGTTTCTTGTTAATATAAAAATGTTCATACCCCAAACCAATGCCTAATTTCAAAAAAATTCTAAACCCAAGCTTAAGCATGATCCACCCAAGTTCACTCAGATGATCATTTTTACTATTCAAAAAATAATAAAAATTGAAGACTCGATTGACATAAACATTGTTGTCAATACAAAAAGATATGAGTTCATGTACGTTAAAACACATTATACTCTTTTTTAAGAATTAAAAAAAACTATAAATAGTTTTTAAACATTGTATCACAAAAAGCAAATTTGAAAAAAAAAAAAACCTATAATGAAGTTAATATTAAAAAAATTATTTAAATTTAATTATAAAAATATTTTATATATATTTTATTATTTTTAAACAATAAAACAAACTAAACCAAACCAACCTGAGGTGAAAAATTCAAATCCAAACCCAATCTAAAGCTAGCGAAGCTATCTAACCAGGGAACACCTCTACTATTAAATATATATCTTAAATTTGAAATCTTAAATTTTATTAATACTAAACTTTTTTTATCATAATAAATTTAAATTTTTCATAAAATAAATGCATTTATTTACAATTTAATACATATACTTTAAATATACTCCACATCAATCCCAAATTAGCTGCTAAACAAATGAAAAATTATCTAGTATTTTAAAAGTTAAATTATCTTAAAGTTCAAAAGATTATATTAACCCAAATGATTTTATTTGGAACAATTTAAAAGTAAAATTTAAAATGATTTAACTTCGATAATTGAAACTCTTTTATCATATGCTATTAAACTAATTAAACTCAAATAATTCAAAATCAAATGATATTTACTTATACTGGATCATCTAAACTCAAATACTTCAATTATCAAATGAGGTTAACCTAATTAAACTCACGAATCCGAATAACATAAACAAATATAATATTGATATACATGTGAAAGACATTTTTCATCAATTTCAGTCGGCAAACTATAAGTGAATATGTTACCTTTATGAGAGGCATCTTAAGGGTTAGGATGTCAACTTATTCAAATGACCTCCTTTTCCTTCCAAGAACTGAAGCTCTTTGAAGCCTGGGGCCGCCCATCCGCCACTTCTTAAAGGCCGACATCGAAACTTGAGCTGCTTCATACACTACAAAGATGAACAAAACATAATGGCTATGTTGTTCAAACTCTCAATCTTTCTCCAAATACCCATACGCAATGCTTATGTTAGACATATGAATATGATGATATAACTTCTAAGAATCCTCCAAATACAAGGAAAAACTTATAAAAAATTTGGCTGTACTCATGTCAAGCACATATTTGTACCTAACACTCGTACCTGAGTAAGGATAACATAGCAGAATTGTAATGTTTATACATCTAAAGGAGGCATAGCAGTGAAAGAAATAAGCTTTAAATAAAGGAAAAGGATTCTCACAATTTGATTCTTCTTTTGTTAGAAGGGTCAAGAATTTGGAAGCCGTTGTGTATGCTGCAGTATATGCCTTGGTTAAGATCTCCTTATATCTGATTTTGAATGCCGATAAGAGCAAGATTTCAATGGTTTTATCACCAACCCTATCCCATCAAAACACAAAGTAGCGACTGAGAAATCCATTTTTCATTATGTTACTCGGACTTCTTTAAGTATTAGTATCGGACAATTGTGCTCAAACATATATATATATATATATAATCCTTTAAAGACTGTCTAGATACCAATTTGAAACAATCTTGTTGGACCAGTTGGATTTAGAAGGTCTACTGGCCAGACAGCCTAGAGATGCACTAAGAGCAGGGATCCTACATTGCTTGGATTCTTCAATCCATGAGGACGTAACCTTTAAGGATCCTCTAAATACATAAAAAAAAGAAAAACTCAGAAAATTTTAACTAAACCCGTGTTGAATAATATACTTAGTACTTGACACTTACACTCGAATCCAAATAGCATAGATTCTAAAAGATACTACAAGGACTGACGGAGAGACTCACAGTGGTGCTATCTTGCATCCAAACTCATAAAAATATGGAGATCGAGATTTAAGATCCACACAAGCAGCATCAGCTTGGATTTCCAGCCGTGTTCTGGACATATTAGAAATATACATTTAGAAAAACATCATTAGCACAAAGACAACTTTGCAAGCACATAAATCAACACATTAAAAAAATAGATGTTGGACTATCAAATAATTAATCATCATCCTCCCGTTGCAGATAGACAGACTTATGTGAGAATTTATAACTATTTAGTGTTTACTGCTTCAAATAAATCCAAACAATGTTCGTTGAGAAATAAAATCAAACACCTACTGGGTACTACCAAGCCAAATTCAACATACAGAACACCTTCGGATGATAAAGCATTGAAAGGCTTATGGGTGTCCAAAAGCCAGTCGTTAAGATCCCTGATTCTTTCGTCTCCTAGTATAGTTCTTTTTGGACACCACCCACATACCTTTAAGCTTTGTCACTTTCGCCTAATTCGATTCAAAACAAAGTAAAAGAGTCCTTTTACCTACTAATTGAGCTAAATTTATATTAACAACAGCCAAAATACCTAACAAGATGAGTACTTTTTTTGAGAGCTATTTAGGGGAGAAAAAGTACCTTTGATTGAAACAGGCAGGGACGCTTATGGATATGGCTTGCCTTAAGTACAAGTCTTGAGCAAGCCACAATGGAAGCTCCACTTTTGCTCCTTGTTCAACCTAAGATCCAAACATCATAAATTAACCCTTCTTTCTTGAAAACGGGGTTAGAGAGGAAAATTTTTTTTTTTTTTTAAAAAGGGCTTACGGAGTTTGTTTCAGAACTTGGATCGATTATAACTCCATTTGCTGCTTTATGAAAAACAACTGGAACAAACTGAAACGTGCAAAAAGATTTGGAAAGAAAAACTAAATGAGGAAATTGAGAATTTAACAGTATGCAAAAAGAAAGTAAGAGTGTTAAATCAACCTCTTCCTCTGCAAGAATGTCATCGATATTGTAGTAATTCGCCATTTTCTTTTCTTCTTAAAATCCCTTTCTAGATCTCAGAGATGGGCGGAAATTGAGGGAAGGAAAAAGAAGATAATTGATTTAAGGGGTTTAGATTATTTTCGGAAATTGAGAGGGAAAATTTATGAGAAAAGGAGGGAAAATTAAACATGATTTTATTTGTAATTTTCTAATGGACTCTCCTTCTAGCTTCAAAATCTTGCTTGATTTAGGAGGATTTTAGGCCCAATAATTAGGGCTTAATTAACCCAATGGGTATTTTATCATATCACAATTCTATTTTAATTATTTTATATTTATCTCAATTTTGATCCATTAATGATTAAAAGATATCAATTTTGCCCTCCAAAAATACATAAAATTTTTGAAACATCCGTATGTTGATATGTGGTCATATCATTTTTTTTATACTCATATCATACTAAATTAAAAAAAAAAAAAGCGGTTCAACCAATTTTTTATTAACTCAATAAGATCCCACTAAAAGTTATTAAAATTCAAAAAAAAAAAAAAGTGGTTCAACCAATTTTTTGATCAACTCAATCGGTTCTAGACCTGTTCATGAGTTGAGCTATCTGCCCAGGCCCAAAGGCCCGTCTAGGAGTGTTCAATCAGTTAACCGACCCAAACTACCATTAACTGAATTAATCAACCCTTTTAAACCTTTAACCGTTAACCGAACCGAAATTTTAAAAAAATAAACCAAAAATTTTTTCGTTTAATTCTGTCGGTTAACCTAATCAACCGAAATTTATATTTATTTTTTTTATTTTTGGTTAAAACAAGTATAAGACATATAAAAAATTAACTGAATTAACGGACCAATTAATTTATACTTCTAAAAAATTAACCGAACCAACGGACCCTCGACTGAATAGTTATATATTATAATATTATTTATTAAGTTCGGTTAATTCGGTTAACTAACCGATTTCGAACCGAATTAACCGTTAACCGAACTTCCAAAAAATTATTAACTGACCCCGATCGAATTAATTCGGTTAACCGACCGATTAACAAAATTCGGTCGGTTAACCAAACTAATTCGATTTTACTCGAAATTTGCATACCCCTAGGCTGGTCTAAAATTTTGAAGAATTTGGGCAAAAATATTAGGCCTAAAAAATAGGCTTGAGCAAAAAAAATAGACCTGTTTAAAATATGGACTAGGCTCGAGCTTGGACATTTAAAGTCCAACCCGACCCATTTTAAGTTTATAATATTTTATATTATGTTATTTTTATATATTATGTAATTTAAAACTCATTAAAAAAACATATACTAAATATATAATACTACTAAGATAAATATATAAAAAAATTTGATAAATAAAAAAGGTATAAAATTATTAAATATTAAAATATAATAATATAAATATTTTTTAAAAAATAATATGAAAAAGCCTAAAATTAACTTGGGTTAGCCTTTTACAAATATAGATGGATTTGGACAAAATTTTAAACCAAAATTTCAGGCAAATCTGACTTGGGCAAATATAAAATATGTTAATATTATACACCAACCCGGCCCATGAGCATCTTTAATCAATTTGTACCAGCTCTCAAATTAACTGATTCAAAATCACTTTTTGAACCAATTCCCCAATCCGACCGGCGAACCTGGTTCAAACTAAACAAACAAAAATGCATCGGAGACATAATTTGCAACAATCCTAAAAGATACATTAATCGAGTAATCAGCTGATTCAGCTTTGTCATTGAAATGAATCCACTGTTTTTTGCTCAGAAAAAATCTCATGTTTTCTTGTAGTTACAGTTGATAAGTCGTCCGGTTGAATGGGGGGATTTCTATAACATTTCCCTAAAGCCCCACACATTATGGGTATTTTAAGAAATCATGATAAAAGAATTATATGAATTTATTCCTTTCTTTGAAGTGATAAAGAATCAATACGTTTGTTGATCCGAGCTCAAACAACCTGCACGGAGGTTGGTTGAAAAACTGCTCTCGGAACTGAATCGGTGTTCAAGTCAATGCATTACGGACTCGTAAAAGCCAAAAAGCTATCTGCAGTGCTAAAAGGCGAGCTTCAAAAAGGAATTCCTCGAACCAGATATCAATCCGGGAAAATAATGATTTCATCTGCGTCATCTTTGCTTCGACAACCGCTTTGGAAGAAACTCTTCCGATGATCAAAAATGTCTCAAGTGAAGAACCCTGTAACTGTCATGCAGCAGTCAAAGCAATAAGCTCCTTATTATAACCATATGTTGTTCCAACACTCCCATGTCCGAGACTCACACTCAAGTCCAAGTAACATGGAAACAAAGAATTTAATGAAATCAAGTACAGAAAAGTAGAGAATACCAGCGAGTTATTGACTGCTCTTAAGCAATCATTTGTCTTCAACATTAATAGAATAACACGGGGCAGTCGACGGAGAAGCTCGGATATTTGAGGGAAATATTGAGATGCATACATCTGCCGGAGACGATAGATATGGCCGAGCAAGAAGTGAGAACCAATCAATTAAAAACAATCCAACATTCAAACTTATAGCAAATCATAATCTCTAAACACAAAAACAGAGCTCCAGTGGAATCCCTATTCAGAAGGAAGCCAATAAATAAGAGGAAAAATATATCAATATCAGTACATCAAAACTTATAATATCACCTGTAGTTCAGAACGATCACTATCAGTGCCTTTTATGACCAAATGATCCACAGCTGGGTCAATGACCCGATTCCAGGGCCTCATTGTTAGAATCCCTGCAAATAGCACATACAGGTCCTCCCCAGCACCCAATTTCACACTATGTTCCTTTATTCCATTAGCATCAGAAAACACCAATGCCTGCAATGCAAGCATGAATTAACATATCACATTGCTCACAAGTAAAAGCCGCTGTTACTCTAGTGTTGGCACACAAATATTTCCAGCAAAGGTACTTTAAGAAAATGTAGTCAAAAAGTAATGAAAATAAAAACTATAAATGCATCCAAGAAATATATCCAAATTTTTTGGGAGAGGGACAACGTACCCTCCAAAGAGAAGCATAGCTGAATCTAGTAGAGAAGTCGAGTTCTTTATAAAGACCATGGTCTAACAATATCAACTGTGGTTTTTTCTTGCCTGTGGACCGAAGGAGAAAAAGATCAGGTTCTGAGTGTTGTATTCAGAGAAGCAACTAAACTTCACAATCAAACACATGAAAAAGCCTCAAAAAGAAATCCATCACACAAACTCGGATTTTTAATGGCCACATTGAAGTCCCCAAAAGGGTGCAAACTGGTAAAGCAGGTTTTCGTTAATTTATTATGAAGTTGGAACATTTGAAATATATTTTTTTTCCTTTACAAATCAATCACGAGTTCCATTACTAAGAGTTTTATTATTAAAATTCTAAAAATGACATCACTACTTGCAGTGAACAAATTCATGCTGAAAGACAGAGCATGATCTTAGACAGATCAAGCTGGAAGAATTAAGAAAACAGACATGATAATACTTAGCTTATTGAGGATAGATATGGAAACAAGAAAGATTTAACATCATTGACTCGAATTGCAACTAAAGCACAAGTGGAGACATTCTCAAATGATTTCAACATAAAAGAAAAGCTCACCGAAAATTCTCCTTTTGCCAGAAGGTAAAGGCCGAACTAATAAATTAGCAGCATGTGGATCACAATGAACAAATCCATGTTTAAACATCATCTCAGCAAAAGTTTGACTAACCTGCATAGAACCAGATTACATATTTATGACAATCACATAACTGCACAAATATATATATCCTTTAATGATTTTTCCAGGAGTTAATACAGCTTCTAAATGCCAAAAACAATCGGCAGACGATAATAAGCCAAGAACTTACCAATCTTGCAACATCACTAGGTTGGATCCCAAGTTTTTGAATGGTAATGACATCATTCACATATGCACCGTCCATGAATTCCATTGTTAAAAGCTTTGAGGTACTCAAAGACCAATGCACCTCTGGTGCATAAACATAATCTGCAATATGAGGAGACAGCTTCCGAAAATTTTCCAAACATTTGACGCTGTTCTTTGCCTCTATCAAAAAGTCTAGCTCCTGAAAAGCCCAGAACCAATCAAATCCTATATCACGTCGAATGGAAAGAAAGCTAAATTCCTAATGGGCAAATAGAATAACAATTATCCGAGCAAAAGACAATTACATATATCGTCTATGTCCATGTTTGACAAGCAAGGGTGCATTGGAAGGTATAAAACCAGAAAATAGAGCACAAGAATACCATATCATAAGCAAACCAATTGTATAATACATCTAGATTTCTTGAAAGCGTAAATCCAGACAAAGGAATTTTTAAGCAACTTGCCTTGGGTAAACTTTCTCGAATTTCAGCGACCAACCATCTGCAGGATAAGCCAAGATATTCAAGAATTTTAACAGTTGAAACCACATAACGATAAAATGTTTGAGAAATACATGGGATTCTGCAGTTGTGCATGAATGTAGAAGCCAAACGAGGCAAGAAACAGTACCTATAATCAAAAGATGGGAATAACCGATGTAGAGTGTTGACAAGGAATTCCACAGTGGCTTGGTCTGCAGCCGCAGTATCTGTCATGTGAGTGTGCTGGACCTGAATTTCAAGAAAAATGATACGGACATGGAAAATAAATCCTAACCATAACACCCAGAGGCCTAAATTTGCAGAAGTCAAATAAGAAAATTTTCCTGAGGTAAAAGTAACAAAGAGTGAAACCTTCACAGCAACTTTTTGACCATCATGCGTACGAGCAATATGGACTTGCGCAAGAGAAGCACTTGCTATCGGTTTTGGATCAAATTCATCGAAAACCTGCATATGAAAAGCTAGTTTAAATGGACAATTATACCCTCTACATGTGAAAAGAAACATCGATTTACTATATTGGAAAAGCAGTTATCCAACCTAAACAATTATTAAAAACAATTCAATTCTGCTTCTTAAAATTATGTTTTCAAAACGATACATACTTTATCAGGTGTCTCTCCAAGTTCCTTCTTGAAGACTTCACATACTTGATCATACGAAGAAACTGGACACTTATTCAACATCGACTCCCTCATTGTAAGAACATACTCCTGAGGAATTAGGTACTCCTACACAAATAAAAGAGCAAAATCTTTTCGAATCAAACCCATGACCGAATAGCATCTAATGAATCCAAAAACCCAATCAGCAAACTTCATATCGAAGACACAGAGTCAGCAATACTAAAAACATACCAATTGCCCAATATGTTGGCCAAGCTTGATATAAATTCCTCCATTTCTAAAACAAAGTTCTTGAAGCTTTCGTGCCGATCTTAAATGAACTTCATGTTTAATCTTAGCTCTCTCATTACTTCCTTCCGGTAGTCCCCATAATGAATACTGGTAATCTAATAGCATAATTCAAACCCGTCACCAAAATTTGAAATATATAAAAATATACGAGTACCCAAATTCTCAAGTACTTGCTAAATTTCTATCTATGGCATTATAAATAAAACAAAATGATCATTATCCCTTTAAATCTAACAAATTCAACTGATTTCTTTTTTTTTTTCAATGAAGTTATATTTTTCATTCAAGATTGGAACTTTAAGCTTTTAGTTACCTATCTTAACAAAATGAAGATAGAAAATAAAATGTTATGATTTTCAAGATTTGGAGGTACCGAAGACGATAGAGGCAGCAGTTGCGGAGTCACGGAGAAGGCGGAGAGGGACGGCGGTGCAGAGCTTGAGAGCTGCGGCGGGGTCGTCAGAGGTGGCGATAGTAGCGGCTGCACCTCCCGTACAAAGGGCAGCGGCGGCAACCGCTAGCTTGGCGCGCGTACGCCAAAGGGATCGCGTTGCCATGGATTCTTTGGATGGCCGCCCGCAAGACTAACGGGGACAAGCGAGCGAAAATAACTCTCCTATGTTTTACCGTCTTTCGGTTTTTTTGTTTTTTTTTTTTTTTCTTGTCTTGTATTTATTTATTTAAAATTTTGGGTAGGTTTAATTTGTTGGGGAAATAGGCCAATAGCCCACAAAGTAATATCATTTTGTTGGGGGAAGATGGGTTTTCGTTTCGTTTTGTTGGTAGAGGTGTTTTGAAATATAGGGCTCGAGATAGTTCAAATAATGTAGTTTATTATTCTAAAATAATAAAATATAAAAATATTTTTATATTAAGGGTATATTTGTTTTAAAAAGATTTATCATAATTTTTTTTCAATATTTTCCTGTGTTTGTTTCATTGAAATTAGCTTTCTGATCAATAAAAAAATAAATTCATTTGCTTTAAATTAAATTATACTTTTAAAATGCATAAACCATTTTTCGAAAAGTAACTCCTCATTCAACTAGAATGAAGGTTATTGTTGGGCTAAGCAATACGCAACATTTGGATTCAGATAAGGGATGACCTACAAATGCGTTGGGCTATGAATTGGGGGTTGATAAGCTCATCAATGATACTAATTAGCTTGATGAGGTCGTTGTCGACTAAGACAATTCATACCAACACTAGGTTAGGGACTAGCTCGTCAATAAATATTGCACGTGCTTATGTGCAAGCTTGCTAATTTTAATTTCCGTGGTGGCTACTAAATGAGGGTTCCCTCGAGATAAATGGATACTCACAGTCAGGATAAAAAACAACAATTTGTTGGTTCTAAACTAAAGCATATACCACAAATCCGTGTCAAATTGACAATCTTGGATCAACTATTTTGTGATGACAAATTTGTGACACCAATGCCAGTGCCCAATCCACCGTGGACGTTCATGAACCCAATTCCAATTCGACTGACACTTCAAGTCACTATCCCGGACTTTCTTTATGCCATTCAGCTCTTTCATACTATGTTGTTATTCGATGATGTGGAATCACATAATGACTTTGTAGGTTCTCCCCAACGAGTGCACCACCTCAACTACGACTCTCAAGTGCAGACAACTTGAATGTCTTTGACCTAGTGCAGTGTCCACCAAAACTATAAATAATTATTTAAAGTTAACAAAACAATCAATGTTAATATTTTTATGTCCTTGATGCAATAATTTCATCATATTTGATAAATTTCTGAAATGATCAAATTGATTATTCATGGAAATAAACTAATGTTATTCATTATCTCTATTATGTATTGTCTTTAATGGTTTTTGTAAGTAAAGCAAAATGTATAAGAAAATATTGGCTTATTGATTACCTAGGGTTTAACTAATATTAAGTTGCATTATATGAACAAATTATAATGTGAGAAGACAACTTATATTACTAGGTAATCTAAATTATCCATAGTTTGTAGAATGGAATTGAACAAATGATTCAAATAATAGAGGATTATTATGTAGTCTATAAGTCCAATTAGGAGGATAAGTTGTCTTGGCTATCAGAGCATGATTGACTCCTAATAATAGAGACATATATGTGATTGTCTAGACCGATAATACATTGGATATGACCCAAACTGAATTTATCCTAGATTTATTTTTAGATTTATTCACTTATGACGTTCATATTCACTTATGACGTTCATGGTGTGACTTACCTAAATCCAGAGTAAGTGACAGATCATGTGTGTATAACTCATGTACTTTGATTTATTGAAAACCTGAATTCTTATAGTAGTGGGCCAGAAGTTGGTATGTTGGGTATATGACTTGTGTCTGGCATGATATCACTTTTAATAGTGAAATTCATAACTCAAATAAAGAGTAAATGATATCCTCTCATTGGCATTGTATGGATTATAAAAACGAGACCTATCTAAGGTAATTTGTCTAAGACAAATGATTTTTGTCATTATGATTCGAGTAATGATCATTTTCATTGTGGAAGATACAATTGTGACTATGAGATAGAACATATTGAATTGGATGAATAAATTTAACCTAAAGGAATCATGAATATCCTATGAGGGTAACACATATGAATAGGTCATTAGACTAAAGCTTGAAATCAATAGCTTTTGTAATGAAATATAATAGGGGGGGTTCAATTATGGTACTTTAGTGAAATGACTCCATGACTAATTAATTTTGTAATTGCTAGAGGGGAAGTCTTAATTACAAATATTTATGCCCTAATTATATATGTCCAATCGGTTCTTCTACTAGCTTAACACAATTTTTTAACAGATTGCATTCAACATGAACACATCCAATATGTACACTCTAACATATTGGTTGAACTCTTTGTCGCTTACATTGTCCACTGGAAGATACTTGACCAATGTATGCAACCATGTGAACTTCACTCAATTATCTTTTAAATCTCTATTGTTGTTGAGATAATGGTCGAGTAACCTCCTCATTTCTGGCTCAACTCAAATTTAGTCACCCCAGTTACAATAACTTATTCAATTGGAAGATTGTTGATTAGAGCTACATCTTTCAAAGTAATTGTGGCGTGGAAAGTGAAAAGTAATAGTTTCCAATTTCCATATTTCCACGAAGGCCATGAGTAGCGGCAATCGCAAGAGAATACAAGTTATTTCAACCACCTTTAAAATTTTGGCTACATCTAGATGATTTGTAAGTCTAGCATGCTCATCGTCTCCGACATCAAATAATGTATGTTATTTTGAATCCAAATGTTTCATTCCTCAATCTAGTAAGTAAACAAAAACAAATAAAATCAATATTCTAAATTCAAAGTAAACATAAATTTAATAAAATTATGCATTTTTCAAATGTTTTATTTGCTTTCCTTTCATTTTTTTTTCAACTTTACATACCAATGGATGGAAAGAAAAATCATATTTTCCATCTTTCTATTTTTCTATCCTTTCAATTTTTCATCTTTCAAATTTTCTTTTCAATCTACTAAGCAAAGCCTAAAAGATCGAATATAAGGCAAAAAAAGAAAGTTTTGGCAACTTTTTTCACTTAAGAAGTCAACATTGACAGGAGATAATTTTAACTTGACTGGAAAACAAAATGAGGAAGGGGATATTTATAGGCACGGTAAAAGAATTTTTCACGAAGAAGTTGATGCCTGTTAGCATCAATACCAATTTATGTGTGTTAGATTGAGTTAAACGATTAAAATTCAACTTCAATGATTAGAGTTAGGTTTTCTGAAAATGGTGAAAACATGAACATATGTAAACTCAACACCCGTATGTGTCGAAGTCACCAATATGCATTTATTAAGGTTAGATTTATGATGAATGATGAAACTTTAAACACATGTAAACTCGATAGACATGCATCAAGCTCAATACTATAAATTTATTGGAGTTTAACTCCTAATAATAAAAATTAATTTCATATATCTTAAATATTATATGAAACTTGACATCTGCTATTGTCAAATTAACTTAATCATTGCATAGTTATTACTAAAAATTCATTTGGCATAATGAAAATTTTGTGGAATTTGAGATTCAAGCTGTCGAACTAATTATAAAAATAAATTTGTAGATATTAATTTTTTATATTAAAGTAAAAAAAAAAAAAAAACTCTGAAAATATGATCTTGGATGACTTTTTTCAAAGATGAAAAAAATGTTTATAGACAATTTTCAAGCTAAAAAGTTGTGTGCTACAAAGGTAGGTTTTGCCAAAGTTTGAAAATCAACACTCAAATGGATTAGTTCAAAAATTAAAGGTATAATAATTTATTTAATTTTTTAACTTTATAAAAAAATCATTTTAGTTTATTATTATTTTTTTTGTTTTTTTAATTTTTAAATTTGATTTTTTTGTCAAATAATCCAAAAATAGGTAGAAAAGTTAAATTTTTTTAACTTTGCTAGCGTGGCGTACACGTGAATCGTCATGTAGATGACCGTTAATATTTAATTTTTTTTAAATTTTAAAAAATTCAAAAAATTATTTTTAAAATTAAAAATCATTAAAAATATAAATAAATATTTTTCATTAAAAAGTATAAAAAATATTTTTTAATATATTTTAAAATTTAAAATATTAATTAAATATTGGCATATCATTCATGTTGCAATCCGCATGTATGTTATATAAGCAAAGTAAACAAATGTTAATTTTTCATCTATTTTGAGGTTATTTGATAAAAAATACAATTTCAAAGACTAAAAGAGGTAAAAAATAGATGACTAAAATGACTTATTTTTATAAAATTGAAGGGCCAAAAAAATTATTATGTCAAAATTAAATAGATATAAGTCCATGAATACTAGAATTTTTTTTTTATTTTTTTTGTGAAAAACACTTTTTAAACATCTAAGAATATTAGAAATGTTTAACCAAAAAAATGTGCAATGATCATGCAAGCAAGACCCCCACTTGTTTTCTAGAAAAGCATATCATATAATATTTTATTACATTATTATATTTTATATTTTAGAACCTTATTCTATTTCACACCGTGTATAAGACGTGTGCATCTCATGCCAAAAAGCTTCCACCATTAAATAAAACCGAACTGCTCATCAATGTTCCTCTTTCATTTAATCTACTTAGAGTTACCAGTTAATATATTTACATAACTAAAAAATAATATAATATAATAGTATATGTTGATAATAGTGATAAGAATAATCGCAAAGTAATAAAAAAAACTAAAAATATACAAATTTTAAATGAAAAATTAAAAGTAGAGAATAAAAAAATTTATTAATGTTAAAAGAAATATAAAAAATTTACTGTTATACACAATTTATAAAAAGTTAAACAATTTATTTAATAAAAAATATAATTTTATATGAATTTAACTTATATAGATAAAAATAAAGGACAGTTAGGACATGAATTTCATCTTTAAAGAAACAAAATCTTAATAACAGTGTTTTGAATTTCTAGAGCAAGCTTTGAAAAATAGTTGATGTTATCACTTAGCATGGACCAAAACATTAATTAATGTACATAATTTATTTGTTTCGATTTCATTACAAAAGTTGCCACGTCATTTCTTACGTCACAACGCCTATTTTCAAAAAAACACCCTTCCCTATTATTTATATAAAGGCAAAAAAATATCTATATTGCGGGGACAACTTTAAATGAGGGTAGTCCAAATATGACTGATCCTTTAAATTCAGGTATTTTATAAATTTTAAGATTTAATTTGTGTTTTATTTTACAAAAATCCTTATTTAATTATAAATACTATTAATATTTTATCAAAATTTATCAACTTGTCAATAATATAAAATATAAAGACTAAATCTTAAATTTTATCAAGATACAAAAATTAACGACATATTGCAACCTACTTTCAAATCAAACCATATTATTGTATTAATAAATTATTAAATTCATCCTTAATTGATTATATAAAATGTGATCATAAATTTTTTTCCCTTAATAACACAATTAATTTCCTTTAATATTTTTAGCCTTATGGCTAGATTCATGTGTCATGCTTGTATGCATATATTAGGCCACATGATCCATGGGTTAGTCATCTAGAAAATGGGAAAGTTTAGGTGAAATTTGACAATTAGGGGGCCTTCATAGGCAATTTACTTGACTACTTGTCAAATAAGTAGGATGACATCAGCCCATACATTTGGATTTTTGACCAAAATCATTTAAACAAAAAAATAAGGGCTGCTTGGTAGATTTTTACAACTTCGTCATGTACGGTTTGAATTTTTGGGCAACAATTTTTTAAATTTGGAGTGGTTGGAATAATATAAAATTTTACGATTTATTTACATTAAAAGTAATATTATAATTTATCATTTTTATTTTAAAAATAAATAAATTAATAATTATACGTTAAATTAAAGAGTAAATTGGTAATTCTATAAATTTTTTTATCTAGTTCTATTGTTAAGAACTGATAATTGTACATAGATCTAAGGTACATATCTGGTTATTCCGTTAGCTACAAATGAATAAAATTTTAACAGAAATGATCAATTTACCTTTGATTTAATATACAAGGATGAATTTGCTTATTTTTTTAGTTGAAGGGGCAAAATGTAATCTGACCCCTAGTATAAGGGCTTCTATGGCAGTTTTACCAGTGAATAGCCGGATCTTTTGACGGGTACAGTGGTTAGTTGTCCGTTAAAAGAAATTGTATAGGTAATTCCGTTAACAACTCCGTTCCAGTCCTACCCGCCATTTCAATTTAAGCGTTGCTTGTGCGTGTTAATTTCCTCCATGTCATCTTCAATTGTCACTAGTTCCGTCACACCCCAATTCTCACAGTCAAACTCTTGGAACCTTCTTTCATACCCCACTGCCATTTTCCCTTTCATTTTTAACCTTAATATTTCCATCTCCTCCTCACTCAACTTTCAATCCTTCTTCTTTGTACATAAAAGAAATCGCAAAATCAAAAAAATTTTGAAGAAAGAAGGGAGATGGGTTTTTCAAAGGAAGAGAAATCGAGAAGAATTTGGAGGGTATTGAAAACAATGTTTTTCTTGATAACAATGGCGATTTCGTTCCTCGTATTTTCTGCGCCGGTTTTTCTCGTTCTAGCCGATGCCCTTTTGCCTTCCGCTTTGCTCTCTGCTTCGATTTCGCCTTCTTATTTATCACTCCAATCCCTTTCTTCCCATTTCGATAACTATGATTTTAGATCTTCTCTCATAGATATTCCCCTCATATCCATCATCAGATCAGCTGTTATAATCTGTAAGTTCATCAATAACCCATTCCGAATTGAAAATGTTCAGTGGATTTAAAAGTCAATTTACTTTACGCAAAAACCCTAATCGAATTGTTGTTTCCTTCGTGGCTATTTCATATCTGAGGTCCCTGGAAATTGAATTTTGTTTGGTCTAATTCTGAATCCAGTCCTTATACTCTTCGTACTTTTGAAATTTAGTCTCTCTGCTAGACTACTTGTTTAATTGACTTACAGATTTTCTGTTTTTTTTTTTCCTGCAGTTGTTTACAGTTTTTGTGATGGGCCAAAACTTTCGAGGGGACCATACCTGGGAATCACAATGATTTGTTCGATTTCATCGTTGGTTTTTGTTTCGATAAAAGCTTCGTTTGTGTTCGGTTCGAGAATTCCTAAAGAAGGGACGTATGTTACAGCCATGGAAACCGCTCTTTTCATTTCTTCATTGGCTTTGGCAATTGCACATATGATTGTGGCTTATAGGACAAGTTGCAGAGAAAGAAGAAAGCTCCTTGTCTACAAAATTGACATTGAAGCTGTAAGATCACGCTATCTCTATTTCCATAGAAGTATATTTTTTTTAAAAAAGATCTATATTTATAAAATATTTTAATAAATTGAATTAAATTAAGGTCTGTTGATGAATTAATTAAATGAAATAGTGAAATAATTGGATAATATCAACTGAAAAAATAGCGGTGAAGAAGAGAATAGATATTATAACATAACTTGAGACAAAAAGAAGTTTTAATGTATAATAATAAAAGCGACCCCAAAGTCGTACCAAAACTGTAGAAAGTAGGGAATTTTACGTTTCTAGAAACTCAATTGTTTAAGGAAAGTAAAAGATGTTATTTTCATAAATTAAATGAATGATTTTTCATTTTTATTGGCACAGATTTCAGCTTGCAAGAATGGGTTTCCAAGGTATCAAAAGATTCTCCAACAAGAAAGGGTGAAGTAAATGCAATATTACCAACACTGAAAACGATTCTTTCCAAGAAACCTACCTGTTTTTGGCTCATCACATTCTTCTTTCCCATATTTCAGGTAATTATCACTTTCATGATTTTAAATTTTATTTTTATTATTTAATATCAAATTCGAGTCTAATAATCAGAGATATTCATAAGTCAAATTCATTATAAATTTTGATTATATCTTTTTTTTTAAACAATGTTTAGAACTGTTCGTAGACATGTTGAAACTAAGGGGCTGGCAGGTGCTCCAACCCCTTAAAATGAAAATTTTTCCACATGACTCTTTTTAAAATTTTAAATTAGTAAAAGTAAAAAATATAAAAATTTAATTTAATTTTTTAAAAATTTTAAAAATTTAATTTATTAAAATGATAGAATTGCATTTAGTCTATCGTAAAAGTTATAAAAAATTAATTTAATTTTTTAAAAATTATAAAAATTTAATTTATTAAAATGGTAGAATTGCATTTATTCTATAGAAAAAGTTATAATTTAATTTCGACCCCGTAAATTTTTTTCCTAATTTCGTCCATGCTTCCTAACTTATAAATAAAAAGATGATGTGCTTCAGCGCACTTAAACCCGCGTAGTAGTAATGTGGCAGCCATGAAACTTGAGATAATTAACTCATGCATTTCTTTTTCCTTTCTTCTTTTGCAGATTTAACCAAAACCAATCAGTCACTTGAAAATCAAAGTGTTAACAAGCAGATCATAGCCAGCAGATACCTACATACATACATATATATATATATGTATATTATATTTTGAGGAAATGATCGAACATGCAATGATTTTGAGTGTACAGTTTGTATTACATCTGTAAATATTAATTTAAAAACAAAGGAAGAAATGGGCCAAAGGTCTTTTCCATACCCCAATTTTTTTTAAATATTTGAATAATATTTATATTAGTTATTTGTTAAGTTAACTATTTTCGGGTCAGCTTGTAGAATAAAAATATTAAGGTTAAAATATGCTTTTAAGTCTATGTGCTTTTTGTATATTAAAAATTATTATTTTTATATATTTTTAAGGATTTAGTTTATATACTTATTAATTTAAGTATAGTTGTTATCACCATTAAAATTGTTCTATGTATGATTTTTTGATTTTTTTTCATAAAAATTCACTTGATATCCACTTAACCAAAAAAAAAAAAAAAAAACATTGTAAAGAATTTTGATGGTGTTATCAATTAAAAATTAATGTAAGCATTCTAATCAAATTAAAGTTTTTGAATTAACCAATGACATTATAAAACTTGAGGTGGCGAATTATGTCAAAAATTAAAATATAAAGATTAAATCTTAATTTTGAGCATGTTAGAAACCAAAATTAAAATTGGTTTATATATCAAAAAAGCCTTTAAGAAATGAAAAAAAAATAAAATCAATTAAGTCCATGTGTTAAATTTACACCCAATTAAGCTCATGCTGTTAACAAAAATAATCAATTAAGCCCCTCCATTAATGGTTGCGTCATTGACCGTGTTGGCCATTAAAATAAATTGACAGACCAATCATAAGGGGACATGTGGCAACTTCTGATTTAATATAATATTTTTCCCATACAAAATTGAAAAATCATAAAAAAATGTTTTTTTATAAAAATAGAAAAATTTATAAAAATAAAAATAGTAAATAGTAAAAAATATTAAAATTGACATAAATTTATTAAAATTATAAAAAAATTATAAAAATATAAAAAAATCTACTAAATTATAAAAAAATATAAAATTAATAAAATCTATTTAAAATAATTAAAATAAAAAAATGTATCAGAATTCTTAAAAAGAATAAAGAATATTAAAAATATTAAAATTAATATATACTTATAAAAACTATAAAAAAAAATTATACAAACTTGAATTGGATCGATTATCCTAAAATCGACAAAGGTATTGCTCTGAGGAAAGCCATTAGACCAGTTGACCTGGGAACTGGGCAGTTGAACTGTTTTTTATTTATTTTTAATATTTTTATCAAACCAAAATTTTATTATCCAACTATTAGCATGTCATAATGAAATATTTTAACCAAGGTTTTTCAAAACTGGATCGGTGGTTGAACTGATCAGGCTACCCGTTTGCCAGTTTAATCGATCTGTTTAGTTCAATTAAAAAAAATAAAATTTAAAAAAATATAAAAAAAATAAGTTCAACCATTCAATTCCCTGGTCAACTACCCTTGTTAATTTCAGTCTAATCGGTCCAACCAACCGATTCAGTCCGGCTCAAATTTTTATGTTTTTTTTTTTCTATAATCTTTATAATATTATATTAATCTTAGTACTTTTAATGATTTTATAGAATTTTAAATACGTTTTTTTAATTTCAAATATTTTAAATTTGTTTTATTAATTTTATAAAAAGATTTTAGAATCTATTAAAATTTTATATTTTTATAATTTTTATAAGTTTATATCAAGTTTCATATATTTTCATATTTTTTATTTTTTAGTTATTTTTATTGGGAAAATATTAGATTAAACTAGAAGCTACCGTGTGCCACCATCTGATTGGTCCACCAATTTATTTTGATGGTCAACGTGGTTAACGATAGAAATCGTTAATGGATGAGCCTAATTGATTATTTCACTTAAAGGTAGGGACTAAATTGAGTATGACTTTAATACACGGGCTTAATTTTTTTTTTTTTTGCATTTCCTTAAGGACTTTTTAAATATAAAAGTCACTAGAATTTGATATAAAAACAACAAAGGTTGTGACATAAATCCTATATATAAACATAGTAAAGTGATCACGACTTGAATTTGACCTTTTTTTTAATAATGACTAAAATAATATAAACCTCGACACGCTTAAGATATTAGAATATAAGAGAAAGGATTGTATGAAACTATTATTCCATATCATTCTTACCCCATTTTTTAATAGAAGAATGACAAATCTAATTTTTTCTCTTAATTTTTAGTATTTTTAGTTAGATTTAAATTTTTTTCAAAAGGAAAAAGCTAAAAATCAGGAGAAAAAAATTTGATTTATTATTATCGTATTAAAAAAGAATAAAAATAATCTGCAATCTCACCAAATTTAAAAAAAGAAAAAGACATGAATAAAAATAAATTTCATTTTTTATGATTCGACAAAGGAATCAAAATTCAAGGTTTGTGTGTGTTTGTTCTTCAGCTTTGTGCAAAGAGAAATTTGGTGAATTTCATTTAAATAAATAGAATTTAGATGCCAACATTTGGGGCATTTCTACAAGTTGGAAATAAGGATCAAAACAATGCCCACTGCATCTCTATTACCTGAACAAAATTTTTATACCTTCAATCCCTGACTTTCAAGTCCAGGTAAAATAGTGATCCTAACCCCAACTTTGGAAATGATTACACCTCCACTCCATCTTTTTTACAATGGCTAAGATGCCCATATTTAACGCCGACGCTGCAGATTGATCGGAAATCGCTTTTGCGTTCGGGTTGTGGGAAAGAAAACTAGCTTATCTTCTTCAGCAGGTACCCAACTGTTTCAGAAATATAAACTCAGAATCCAACAAGCTTCAACTTTTTAACTCACTCAAGTTTTAAATAAAACTCGGTTTGATTACCTGAACTGAGTTACAAGGTGGTGTAAGAATACTGAGATTTCTACTCTAGCAAGCTCATATCCAGGGCACAATCGAGGCCCTCCTCCGAACGGCGTGTAAAAATTCCCGGAACAGCTCGTCCCCAAGTTATTATTCTGTTCAATTTCATCCAACACTAGTTTGTAAAAATATTTCTATTTCGTCGTGTACCATGAACTATAATGTTGCGTTACACCTTATACTTAAATTTACCTTCCATCTCCATGGATTGAAAGTGCGAGCATCTTTAAAGTGATCATGATCAAGATGTACAGCACGAAACGATGCAAAAACCTTCCAACCCTTTGGAATTGTGTAGCCTGGTCGAGTTGAGTTACCAGTAAGCACACAAAAAATGAGTCTAACAGGTTTTGGATTCGAATTCTAACATCTACTGCTCTGTTTCTAGACTAAAATTGTGTTTACTTACCTTTTATGTTGACATCCGTCACTGTTCGTCTAAAAACTCCACTAATAATATTTGCGACTCGTAGCGTCTCATTGATAACCTGGAAAAGTAGTAATACCAGACCATGGATTAAGCAAGAACAAGTGAATATAGGTTTAATCCTTAATTTGAGGACAATGGATTACTTACACATTGAGTGAATGGCATTGACTTATAATCACTCCATTGAAGACCCTCTGAACCGCTTTTCTTCAATCTAATACCGTCATGTTCTTCCTGCCCAATCAAATAAGTTTCGGACTCACTACGTATTTAAACAGAATGGAAATGGAACACTTATACTTTCAAACTATTCGAGTTCATTTTTTTTTTTTTTTTTTAAATTTCTACTTAGAGTCTAGATATTGAGCGAGCTGGCTCAAGTAATTTATGAGCAATTGATTTTCCTAAACTCGATTATACCCCTAGATGATGGTCCATTGGCCTAAGTGGGTCTCAAGCAATTATGGGCCATTTGGTGTTGTCATGAGCCCTAATGCCCTTAAATGGTCCCACGCAAAACTGGTTTAAAGACGATCAAACGGCTAAGATTAAAATCATCACGTCAAACAAGGGAAAAAACACAAAAAAAACAAAACAAGCCTAGGAATAAAAAAGGTTTTGTTTCACTTCCAGGGTAGTGACGTGTCCCATGACATCATCCCAAAGCTTTACCATCGTCCGATGGTTCTTCCCCTTAAAATCAGTGCCGCTCATTTCCCAACAACTCACCTAGGAACAATGGTCAAACCGTACACCCTATTGCACACAATAAAAAGTTATAAAATCCCCAATGACCCAAAAATACCCTTCGGTTTCCAAGTATGGGAGAGGACTTCATGGTCATTTCCTCAAATACAAAATGTTCAATGAGTTAAAAAAGGTAATCAGAAAATTCTGACAAATGGTAAAATTTTCCTTTTTTTAAAATTTTCTTAATTTCATAAATATATTTTAATTTATTACAGCTTAAGGCGTGCAATTTGGAGAGTCATCATTATGTCCGGTTAGACAAAATTCCCAGTTCCTACTTTGACTTTTTTCTTCTGTTTGTACTTTTTGCCTCCACTTTTGACCTACAACATTAAAACAGAATCCAACCTTTATCATTCATTTTTACGCACCTTTTCCCCCTTGCCTTGTATATATATGGTAAATATTATTAATTTTAAAATTAAAATTAAATAAGTAATATGAAATTACCAATTAGTGTCATTTCAACAGATATTTTAAACATTTGGTTTTATCTACCAGATATTAATTCCCAAATCCCATCTACGTGTGAATGAAGAAAATGAAGAGTCTTAAAAAATGACCAATTTCATCATTATTTTATTTCTTGAGGACCCACTAAGAAATTTCAGTTTCCTTCTTTTTCCCAAAATGTAAATACAACAATGTCTCCTCCATAAAAGTCTTGTGATATCTTCCTAGTTGACTAATATATATATTTTTAACAATTTCATTATCCGTTCTGATTATATTTGGTTTTTTTGACACAATACTTGAAACTATTCATGCCTCAACCCATAAATAGGAAAGTAATATGTTTTGACGCACTCGAACTCACATCCTCTCTCATTGACAACAATATCCATACTAATCGAACTAAAACACAAACGACTAGTTGACTAACATATTTAAAAACTACCAATAAATTAAAATTTATTTAAATAAAAATCTCAACTCATTAAACTTTTTTTAAATAATAAATATGGATACTTTTATATTTAATTAGATGATGTAATCTAATTCATTAACATATTTAAGTACTATACATATATTAGAGATTATATAACACCCAGAATAAAAAATTATATAAAATTAATATCAAGAATCAAATCCAAACTTGTAACCACTCATTCCTTTTGAGTTTTATTTTAATACGGCGATTTAAGCTATTTAATTAAAATAAATAAATTACAAAATTTTTGAAAAATATTAATATCTTTATAATAAAATTTATCGCTTTTAATTTTTTATTTTAATCTTTTACATCTAACTTAATTAAAGGCAATATATTGAGGTAAAAGTACTATGAAAGCCACTATAAGAAGAGTCAAATTGTATTTTGTCTCGTCTACTAAAAAAATAAGTAAATTAATCTTTGTATGGTAGATAAAAAAATAAAATGCTCTCTTTTTTATATAAAAAATTTGATTCATTTGTTTTGCTAAAAATTAGGATGACTGATGGAATAATCGTACAATGACATGTGGCATGTAGCGTGTCACATGTGCCTTATGATGAGACATAGAGATTAATTTTTAATAATAGAAATGGATAAATTTTTTAATCGAAGGTCCAGTTTGTTATTTGATCTAAAATATAAAGATTAATTTACTCAGTTTTTTTTATTATAAAGGAAGTAAAATTCAATTCAAGTACGGATCTACATGCTACTTTTACTGTGCGTAGAATATAAAAATATAAAAAATTAAAGATAATAAAATAAATTACCTTGAGTTGAGCCAAAGCAAGAGGGGTCTGAGTCAAGAATTTGACAGCAAGAGTCATGATAGTTGAAGTAGTTTCATAGCCAGCAACAAGCAAAGCAACCATGAAATCTACAATTTGTTCATTTGAAAGTTGGTCTTCTTCCCATTCCCCTCCTAATAATGCTCCCAACATATCATTCTTCCTTTCACCCTTTTCATACTCTTCTCTTCTTTCCTTCACTATCTTGCTCAATGCTTCTGCCACTTCCCTTCTTGCCTTCAAATTAATTTCATAATTTTTTAATTTAATAAAAAATATTTGTATTCCACATTTTCGTGTATAATATGAAAAAATATCTTAATATTGTATACTCGTATCAGACACGTATTTGGATATGGAAAAAGATATAGAGTGAGTTTGCTTACTTTGATGGCACGACGGTAGGTGGCGGAAAAGAGAGGCAAAGGAACGGTGAAAAAGCCGTCGATAACAAGAACGTATTGTTTTCTTAAACTCTCACTCCATTCCCCAGGATCGAAACTCATTAGCTGCTTCACCGCTAATTCAAATGTTATCTATTAAAAAAAAGAAAAAGAAAAAGATTATAATTTATTAAAAAATTAATAATCACTGGGTGTTGATGTGGGGTGTGGCAATGAAATGATTGTGAGTCACCAACAACGCCATCTTTGATTCAAAACTGAGTCGACTCAGTCCCTTCCGACTAATGATTTGTTATTTCTTTTTACCTTCTTGGCCGCTTCCATGAGGAGGATACGGTCGGTCCAGGAATCCAAGTTCAGCTGGATTAACCGGTCTATGTCAACCAAAAGTTGATCTTTGATAATTGACGAGTTGGCGAAACTCATGGTCAAAGAATGCATTCTTTTGTGAAGGTTTCCTTTCATCAAAAGCAAAGAATGTTTCCCCAGCAAATTCGAAATCGAACCGGGGTAGCTACACTCGAACAGCTTCCCTTCGTTTTGTAAGATGAACCGGTTCGTCTCCGGATTGGCTGAAAACACAGTCGGCTCACCGAACACGTGGGTCGTAAACACTGAACCGTGCCGTTTCGCCCTTTCATCAATAAACGGTTCGGGGTTTTCGGTCTTGTAAGCAGATATAAGCTGTAAAGTCTCCCCGACGAAAGGTAAACCCAAGTTTCCCGGCGGTATACGGAGGCGCCGGAGACGATAAGCACGGAGGAGGAGGAAGATGACGGCGGAGATGAGAAGGATCAAAAGATAGTGAACAAAGATAGCCATGGAAGAATTTTTTATTTTTTATTTTTTTTGCTTTATCGTTTTTGAATATAAATATAAAGGGATGTGGGAATTGGGAAGTTTATAAAGGAAGTGTGTGCCTTAGTTAGCAGCACACGGGGGGTATCTGTAAGAATATAAGGAAGGGGGTGAAAGTGAAAGATTAACAAATGTTGGGGGATAAAATTGGTAAGAAACTTGTCAGCCAGGTGTAAACCATATAATTTATTTATGGACTGACCTCGCGGGTAGTCCGATGTTTCCGATTATAATTTAAAAAGGTATAATTTTTCATTTGACCCTCCAACTTTAAAAAAGTTCATTTAACCATTCATTTAATTTTTTAAATCTCTTTTAATCCTTAAACTTGCCTTATTTGTCAGGTCACCCAAAATTGATAGAAAAATTAACGTTTGTTAACTTTGCTAACATGAAAAACACGTGAATTGGCATATGGATGCCATGTTAGCAACTAATTAATTTTTTAAATTTTTAAAAAATTCAAAAAAATATTTTAAAAAATAAAAAATCATTTAAAAGTATAATTTTTAAAAAAATTAATTTTAAAAAATAATTAATTGCTAACATAGCATACACATGAATTGTTACATTAGCAAAGTTAGCAACCATTAACTTTTCTATCAATTTTGGGGTGATTTTGACAAACAATGCAAGTTTAAGGCAGTGGCGAAGTCAAGAGGGCTGGTAGGGGCCCAGCCCCCTAAAATAGAAAGTTTTACATTTAGGCCACTTTATAATTTAAAAAATTCTAAGTTAGTAATGGTAAAATTGCACTTTAACTCCCAAAGTGATAAAAATTTGACTTAATCCTTTCAAAATTATGAAGATATAGGCTATTAAAATGGTGAAATTGTAATGTAGGACTAAAATAACATTTTTGTAATGTAGAATGGTCAAATATGTCATTATGAAAAAAGTAATAAAATTATTTTAAAAATTTATATTAATATTTATATAGAGGCTAAATTAATATAAGTAGTCTAAAATTTAATTGTTTTAATAATTTCTTTTATATATTTTTTATACTTGAATAAGTCTCTAAATTCATAACTTAATAAATTCTTAATCTTTAACTTATATTAAAATGATATAATGATAAAATTAGCCATCAACGTTTACATATTTCATCAATTTGGCACTATTTTTTAAAGCTAAATTTGACCATTAATATTTTAAAAAGAGTTAAATAATTTTTTTATAGAATTTTACTAGTTTTATGAAAATGCTGACTAAAACATTAATTTTTTATTGATGTTGGCTTGACAACTAGTGTGGTAGTTCATTTGTACTTCATGCCAACATAACACTATTTTTCTTATATGCCATGGCATCAACAAATAATTTAAAATTTATTAAAAAAATGAAAAAAAGTACATGAAATTAAAAAATAGCTTAAAGTCCACGTGAATTGTCATGCGGGTTGCCATATTTAAAAATTTAATGTCATACAATAATTGTTAAATTCATTAAATTAAGTTTTTTAATTGTCATGTCGGCTTATTATTTTCACATATTACTCACTAAAAATTCATTTAATGGATTAATGACTATTATTTGCGTCAAGATTGAAATTTCAAAATTCAAAAAGTAAAGGAACTTAAAATAATCCAATTGAAAAATATTGACTAAATCTACAATTTTACACATAGTACAAAACTAATAATTGAATTAAACCAAACATTTTTTAACTACTACTATTACTACCCTTTGAGTCGAGACTAAAATATCGAAATTCGGAAAGCATAAAGATTAAAATTGACCGATTCAAAAAACACATGGATTAAACTTAATCAAATTAAAACCTAAGGACTAAATCCGAAAATTTCATAACACATAAGGACTAATAGTAGAATTTACCCAAAACTAAAATTTTAAGACTTAAAAACAATTGCTACTTTATTAGTTAATTTAGGATCATGAATTAAGATTTAAGAGCAAGAGGAAAATGATGTTCTAAAAACCACATTTTCTTATTAGTCTTGTCACTATCAAATCTTATAAAATTCACCATAATTTGGAATTAAAATTTTCTTTTTAGCATATATATTAATTTAAAATGGAAGGTAGAGTTGAATTATTCATGCAATTATATTTATAAAAAAATTCCAACATCTCAATAATTCATATATATAAAATTAAGTACAATAATTTCACAAAGAGAAAAGGGGAAGGAATGTATATATAAGTGCGAATTCAGAAAATCTTTAGATGTTGGAATAAAATTATATATTTTTATTATTGTAAAATAATTTATATTTTTATAATTTTTAAAGGATTAAATCAAAATTTTGTTATTTTGAGAATCAAAGTATAATTTTACCATTACTAATTTAAAATTTTATAAATTATAAAATATTAAAAAGAAATCTTTTTCATTTTAAGGAGACCAGTCCAACACATATATGAATCAAGTTATCCATTTTTTAAAAGATTTTTAATATCCATCTATTTTGATTCTATTGAAATAAATTAAAGTGGAAGGTTGAATTCGAAATTAAAAAGAGAACAATAGTAACCTTCACCATTAACTAAGTGATATAATATTAATTTTAGTCTATTGTAATTATAAAAAAATATATATTTTAATAATAAGTGGCTGGTAATGTACTTTTAAAGGGAGGATCCAGATTCAAATCTTGAAGATGATATTATTAAAATGAACAGCCCACAAACTCTAAACATGCCTATTTAACCCTCAGACTTTTAAAATTTTATATTGGTCCCAATATGAAATTTATGCCCCATGGGACATGAGCCATAACCACCTTTATACACGCTTTCCAGTCTCTTTTACATTTTGCCACCCCAACCTTTCTCCCATGATGCATGTGTCCTTTTGGCCCACCATGAACCTACTAGAAATATAAAGCATTCCTAACTTCATCATCATTATTTTTTCAATAAAATATTATTTCAAAAAGTTAATAAAAAAAAATAATTCACGTAGATGTAAGTTGATTTTATTTCTTTGTTTATAGTTTATAATTTAAATATAAGCTCGGTGCTTCGTCACCTTAATTGTTTATTAAATTTAAAGGATTTTATGATTATAAGAATATAGGTATAGCATTATGAGTTAAGTTTAGGATTGTTTAATTCACTTTTAACACTTTAAAAAAGTTTACTTTTTGCTATTAGTCCTTGTTTTAGTAAAAGTTATGATTTTTATTTGGTGATTTTTAGTTTATGTACTTTTCAAAATTTTAAAATTTTAGTCCTACAAAATAATAATTTTTAAATTCATTAAGTAGAGTTCTGCTAATTCCAAAATCCGATACACCAGGCATATTATCATATATGTTGAATTTAATTATAGTAGTTGAATTTAACTAAACAAATTTAACTGCTACTGCTTGGTCAAGATTAAAATTTCAAAAGTTGAATAGTACATGAACTAAAATTTATCAATTTGAAAAGTACAAGGACTATAATTGATCAAATAAAAGTACACGAGCTAAATCCATAATTTTTACAAAATACAGAGACTAATAACATAATTTAATCTTAAAAAAGATCATAGTTGTCTTAACAAAGCAAAAAATGCTTCAATTCTTTAAAAAATATATTAATTGATTAAATAGAATGCCATTATTCCTCCACATTATCCTTAATAAAAAAAATAAGGGAAGCCGAAAGCTAGGTATTTTTTTGGTTAATTATCTAATTTATGCAATTATCCATAAATTATCATCACTTACAAACAAACAATTAGTTTTTATATTTTATCTACAACTTTCTATTTGTTTAACATATGCAAGATTTAATTAGTTTTTATACTTTTTATTCGAACAATATTTATTTAATATAATTATTGTATTGAAATATATATTAAAACAATAATTTTGATCCATGTGATATAAAAAGGGGATGACAGCATGTTGATCCATAGGCCTATGGAAGGGTTGTAAATATGGGTTTAGATGTGCGGCGCGTTTAGTTTTTTTTTTTTTTTTTCACATTATAATATCGTTATAATATTTAATTTTACCGTCACCGCTGTTTTTACACTAATAAGCTAAACTCACCCTAAGCCCTCTATCCTGTAAACAAACCGATAGGATAATGATCTCTATGTATGAACTCACTATTTTGTTTATATATACATGTTAAAGAATGCCTAGTACAAGATAGAAATTTTCTTAGAGAGTAAAAATTGAATTTTAAATTTTTGAGGTATCATTGTTGGTAATGCAAATGATTGTTGGTAAGTGGGTATATCCTATATTGGTTAAGTATAGGCTATTAAGAGGGTTTTTATATAGCTTTACTTCTTACTCTTATTGAGTAATTGGGTTATGGGGGTTTAACAGAATCTTGTTGCGTACCTGACCTAATCTGGTTTGTGTCCATGTCCATGTTAACATGTTTTTTTAACACGTATTATGTATATTTTTTGGATAAAGTTTTATTATTTTTTCAAAAAATAATTTCTTTAAAATAATTTTATTTTTTTTCTCATTTTTGATTGTTACCAAAAATTTAAAATGGTTGACTATTGTGCGTGAAAATAGTGGGTCAGTTTCAAAACTTACCTTTCATTTTTATTCCTTTACTCTTACATATTTACTATTTACCCTTCCTATACTAGTATAAATAGAGGGTTGATTTACTCATTTTTCACAAAAAGAAGAAGAAGAAAAACACCACAATGAACAACTCTTTTCTCCCTCACCTCTTTTTCATTTCCTTCTAAATTCTACCATTCTTTCCTTAAATCGCATTAGAAAAAAAAAATTCTATTTAAGAGTTTGGGTTTTAATCGGGATCGATTGTAACTCCTCCAAACTTTCTTTGGAATTAAATCTACTGTGATTTCCCAATGAAGAGCAATACGAATTGAGTTCCACTTGCTTTATTCGCGTGTACAAATATCGAAGCACTATGTTAACTTTGGGGGACGACTTTCACTACATGATTATTCCGATAAGGGCAAATTTGTTTCTAAGGCAGTGGTTTTTCCACAACGCAATAAATTTTTGATCTCTTAATTCTTGATTTATTTTTCTAGTCAGTGCTAACAAATTTGTTTTGCAGTAGCCTAGTTTCCAACAATCAAAATATAAAATTTATCATTTACTAATTTATGATTTCATTAATTTTGAAGAGATTAAATAGAATTTTTTTATTATTTTTTGAGGGCCAAAACGTAATTTTACCCTATATTATTTATAATTTGATTATCTTTAAGAGATTAGAACAATAATTTTACATTTTTTTGGAGGAACTTGGATCCCTGCCCCCTTTGCATTCACACCAAATGTCAACATATAAACAAAATAATGTATTGATTATATTGGCTTGAAAAATTAGACAAAATTTGAGCTTTGTTTTCACTTTGAATATATGATTTTAAGAATGAAAAACCTACACGACATATTCTCAAAGTTTTTTTTTTTCAACAAAATGAGATCAAATCTCAACATAACCTAAACATGATACTCTACTCTTATAATTCTCAATTGTGTTTAAACATGGTGATAGATAGTTTAGATTTGTATATCACAATTTTTTTTTATTTTGTTTTTATATTCAGATAATATTTAAATTTTAATGTTACAAAATAGATTTAGATATTCAAATTCACTTTAGGATTTGAATATTTCAATTTAAACAAGTGAGAAAACTTTTATATTTAAGTTATTAGTGGAATTAGAAAACTTTATAAACAGTTATGTAAGTCTTAACTCGATTAGTATAGATATTATTGTCAATACAAGAGAACGTGGTTTGAGTAAGCTAAAGGACATTATCCTCCTATTTATAGATTGGAAAAAGACTATAAATAATTCCAAACATTACGTTAAATGTAACAGATATTATCAGAAACCATATTTAGATTATTAAAAAAAAAAAAAAAAACCTTGGTAAACATAAAATTGGTTTGAATGGAACTAGGTAGGTTTGTTGATCTGAGACAGATTAGGAAGCCCTTTCCTGAATTCCTGGGATTTGGACAGACTTCCACTTTGTTTAATTAACTAAACCATAATTATTATTTGTTTAATTAGCAAAACTGTTGCTGGATATTGTGACAAATCCAAAACCCAAATTCGAGGTGATTGCGCTGCCATCACATCCTATAGATATTTTTTTCCTATTAATTAATTACTCCAAATTCCAAAATGGATAATATTGCTTCATAAGTATGCTAATGAATCTTAGTTATGACAATGCAAATCATAGGCTTGGGAATATTGAGACAATGATGCTATTTTTATATGCACCACCATCATCCTAACTATTTATATTCGGTATCTGTGCCTAATATAATCTTAAATATAAATAAAAGATATAGTTTGTTTTATATAACAATTTCATATACGTTATTTTTGATACAATATTTAAAATTATCTATAGTCTCTCACCAACCTTTAAATAAGAGGTTAATGCGTTTCAACACATTCAAACCCATGTTCTCCTGTACTGACAACAATACCTATGCCAGTCGAGCTAAGACTCAATTGATAATACACAATACTTCTTTTAGTCCGAATAAATTGGTAGGGCAATTATTTACGCGATTCTATTAATTTTTTTTATTTAATCATTCAACTTTTCGAAATTGAAAACTTCAGTCATTATTAACTTAGTATTGAATGTTTAGTATGAACTTTTTTTATTAGCCTAATAAGAAATTCAAATATTCTATCAATATTCTAGATCTAAAAAGTTTAAATAAATTTAACCTTTAATTTTATAAAATTTGTCGTTTGGGTATTTTTTTTTCCCAAACTTTGTTGCTTTCTTCTTTGTAAATTATCTCTATATTTTCCCTCCTTTGGTATCCTTAATATTTTTTTTATTCTCAAAATCTTTATTTCTTGATTTTGAAGGGGTTTATTTTGTTATTAGTTTAGATTTTATCAAGTTTTTAAGATTTCAGCGTATCTTATTCTTCTATCGCTGCTTCTTCTATTCCTTCCCTGGATTCAACTTCTTTTGATATTTCACCACCACATTCAATGCTTAGAGGGATGGAACTAAGCAAAAGGAAAGAAGAGGAAAGACATAGATTTTTATAATCTACAGTTACTTTTTAAATGTTAAAGTTTTTTTATATAATTTTTATATTTAGGAGTGATAAATTCTGTAAATATTGGAGACTAAATTTATTGAATTTTTTAGATTTAGAATCAAATTGATATAATGTGTAAAATTTGAAAGACTAAATTCATTATTAGGTCAATAAAAAACCCCATGTTAGATTTTCGTTACTGACTTAACGACAACTAAAAAGAGAGTGACTAAAATATTTAATTTCAAAAAATTGAATGACTAAATTGAAAAAATTAATAGTTTGCAAACAAAATAGAACAAAGTGCATAATTGAGTGACTATACTTATAGTTTACCCCAAAAAACCGTTGCACATTGTTGCTAGAAAAATATGTAGGACTTTTAAATGTATCTAAGATACAACGTTATAAACTTTCAAAATTAGAGAACTGGAAATAATATACAAAAATAACCTTATTATTGTTGTTTGGATTGACCCAATTAAGCAACAAACAAATAAAAATAGCAGAAGAAATTGAGAAATTGAACACACAAATTTAACATAGAAAACCCCCTCCAAAGAAGATAAAAAACCACAGGTAAAGATTATTTTACCATAATGGTAAAAGAGCGAAGAGTACAAAAGATGGAGATAAAAACTAAACCTTGAACACCCGAAAACAAAGAACCCTCAAAACATAAACACAAATTTCTCTAAATGTGTTATGAATTTTAATCTCTAATGGGTGTATTTTCTAAGGTTGTAAAAGAACCTATTTATAGGCTAAATTCATAGGTCAAATAATAATAAAATAATCCAGACTAATCAGAGTTTGATTGAAACAAATAATCTAGACTAATTAGAGTTTGACTGAAACAAATAATCTAGACTAAATTATTTATATATTGAGCTACAGGATACCAAATTAAGATCCGCTTGATATTTTTGAAACTAGACTCAAATACCTTTCTACCATAAAATTTTTAGAATTTATAGTTTATCAAATAAGTACAGTAAAATCTTTAAAGTTATACCTATTCTGCTGTTTGACAGCTTCATCATTTCCTTACTAAAAAATATTTATCTCTTAGCACGGAACTTAGATGATGTTTCCGTTTGTTTCTCTTGAAAATAGACTCATTAAGGATTTAAACATATAAATTTAAGCCCCTAATTATTTTTTTAAAATTTTATGATTTTCCTAAGTCAGAACAGGGGAACCTAGAATCATTCTGACGTTGTCTCATAAAATTTATTATATCTCATGATTTACAATTCCATTGCTTACACTGTTTCTTCCATGGAAATCTAGACTCAATAAAATTTAATTTCATATTTAATTCAACTTCTAACTCAATTCCCACTATTTTTTATGATTTTTTAAACTTAGACTATTGCTGCTGTCCAAAACTATTTTAGTGCAAAATGTTGATTTCCAAGTTTATAACACCCTTATTTCCTTTCTCTACAATTTTTCGCATCATTTTCTCTTATTTCTCAACAGCAAGCAATTCCGGCTTTTTACCGAATCCCATTTTCTGCGTTTCGGGTACACACCTGGTATCGTTTCTGATGCGTAAGCACTCCTAAGCCTCCAGAACCTAAAAATCGATCAACATATCTCCAAATTAATCACTTAATTCGTTTTTAGTCAACCAATTTTGGAAGGAACTCGACTAAAAACCTAGCAAAACCCTTACCTTGCTTGAGTAACCACGACTTTGCACAATCACAACGTCGATTCAAAACCACCAGCCCCTTGATTAACTCCTAAACACCAAAAAGGAATTTCCCTTTTAGAGATTAGCCAAGAACGATTAACAATAGACAAAACCATTACTTACCGAACACTCGCAACCAACGATGAACAACCGAATCAATTGGAAAAAAAAAGAAAGAAACGGAAGGGGAAAAATAATGGAAATTTCGGCAGTAACTAGGGGAAAGAATCCGCAGAGGAGGAAAAGAAGAAGAAGAAGAAAACGTTAGAAAAAGTTTGGGGAATTGGGGAGAAAACCGAAAATCTACTTTTTTTTTCTTTTTGCAACAACAAGATAATCAGATTATTTTTTGATAACCTCTCCCCAATTATCTCCTAAAATCACTCCCTATTAACCCACTAAAACACAACTACTCAGAATTTTGACACAACACAACTCTTAGCCGAAATTGGAGCAAAATACTGTCTTCACGCTATCACAAAGAATTGAACACAAGACCTTCAACACTCCAACACTCCACTTAACCACCAGACCAGCAGACCCATTTTATTATATACTTATCAACAATTAAATAAAAGCCTATTGACCAAAGATTGACTTTATTCATAAAAATACCAAAATTTGCCCAAGTCATGGCTAGAACTTGAAACCTCTCACACACTCCCAAAACACTTAACCACTGAAGCAGATACATATTTCTGTCATACATCCGCAAAAACAAGAATTAAATTTTTGGGGTGTTGCAACACCTGTTTTCAGCACTGCACTATCTTAAGTTGATTTGACCTTTCAGAGCTCATTTTGGGTTTTGATCAACTTTGAATAACCCTGAATAAATCTTAATGATTTTAAATTGTTTTAAAAACTTTTAATCTTGTCTAAAACATATTTATAAAAAAAGTTTTAAACTTTTAATCCTTAAATAAATATAAGATTTCTTACTCATACATGCTTTGGTGGCATCTTCCATTCGTATTGGTTGTTTGAAATAGGTGAAGAGTGTTACAAAGATAACCACATGTGAGTTATCAACATGCAACCTGTAGTTTGCGAGATTACTTGTTTAAAGATAATATAAAAACAAAACTTTCAGATTATGCAATTGCGTCAATTCTTGCTAATGTTCAAGAGTTCATTTCTCAGGCTTTTAATGATCATTGTATGTTAAATTGTCAGTATGAGTAAATATCACAAAGCTTAATATTATTTGTATAAAATGGTTTAGCAAAATTTATGAAGTAAATGCCTCTAATTAATAAACCATATTTTTTGAGAACAAATGTTTTTGTATATATGTATAAGGATATGAGCCAAAATACTCCCCATTATAGTTGGCTTTTGGTTAAGAGCCAAAATACAACCCATTTTAGAATTTTTGAATGTGCGATATATGTTTAAGTTGCTCTACCACAAAGCAGAAAATGAGTATTCAAAGAAAGTTTGGAATATACATTAGTTACAACTCTCCTTGTATTATTAAATGTGTTGAATAAATTAGAGATTCAATTATAACATGATTTGTGAGTACTATTTTGACTTGATAATTTTCCCAAAATTTGGGGGAGAGAAATAATAGTTAGATGAAATAATTACTTAGAATGAATTATCAATATCTAGGCCCTCATAGAAAATAATTTTAACTTGAAATTTAAAAAGATAATTCACTTTATTACAAGTTAACTGCTAGAAGCATTTATTGCCCTGATGAGAATAACCAAGTGTTATATACCAACTAAGGTTTTCATTTGAATTGAATTCCCAATAGGAAAATTTGTTAGAATAATTGAAGGTAATGCATGCCTGAAGCATGATAGATCGGTTGGTTCCAAAGATGGAAAATTCTTGTAAAAGAAAAGAATAAATCTAGATGGTCATATAATGGAGACGAGTGATTCAAAAGAAAACCAATACATATCTAATTATAAAAACTCCAGAAGAGATTCAAATACCTGAAGAAGAAAATAATGAAAATAAAGAGATCTCAATAAGTTATGTCAATATGAGAAAATATTGAACTGTGAAAATAGAAAGTTATCGACAATGGTTTTTCATGCAATAGTGTTATTGAGATAATGAAACAAAATGATGATCTTGAAGAAATTTGTTGAGAAATATAGACGTTGAATAGATTGACCAAAATGGAAAGGCGTAATTCAAGTAAAATTAATCTTGAGAAGTTTTTGGAATAGTGTCCAAACATCTAAAGGTATAAAGCTAGTGAGGATACAAATGTATAGTTTTTGTGAAAACAAAATAAGAAAAAAGAAGTTTTTCACTGAACCTTAGCATTGATTATGAAACGTATAGTATCCTTTTATGGTGAATGCAATAACCTTTAGATATTTTATTAATTTGACAATTTCTAAAAAATTTAATATACGTCTAATGGTTATTGTTACAACCTTTTATACGAATCACTATATAGTGAAGTCTATATTAAAATCCTTAATATTTAAAATGCTGGAAGCATATAGAAATTTTCAGGAAATTGTTCAATATATTTGCGTAAATATTTATTGATTTGATTGGAACCTGTATATTTTTATAGAAGGTTCATGAACGAAGTTTGTTATGATTATTGTTGAAACTCCTGAAGAGAAAAATATATATTTTCCCAAAATTTTCTCTCACTCATGACTTTCAAAAGAACGGTGATATAAATGCTAAGAAAATACATTCAAGTGATCATTTGAAAAGCTAGTATTCAAGATTAGAATATTTAGAATTTGAAATATCATGTGATGTTGTCATGAGAGAGAGTAAATACGCATTGTGCTCTTTTTTCATCGTTAACCGATGTTTTGTCCCATTGGGTTTCTTGGTAAGGTTTTTAACTAATAATTTTTTCCTATAGAGTTTTTATCTTAGTAAGATTTTAACAAGGCATATTATCTACCAATGGACATCGAATGGTGAGTGTTATAAATATTTTATTATTAAGTAGATGCCCATCAAGATCAAGATAAGTTTAATGTACTTTATGACTCTAATATTCATTAGAATTAGAGTTTTATGTCATATATACTTCTTATGTCTATAAATGTAGACTTTGGAGAAACATTGTAGATCAATCTCTATTGAGCAATAAAAATGTGTCATTCTCTTTTATTCTCCCTTTTCTTTGTTCTTTACCCTGCATCTTTTCGTTTCATAAAAAATACTTATTTTTTTTAGCACTTAATTTTTCAATTTTTAGAGCAAATTCTAAATATAGCTAGAATAGGACATGACATGATAAAATATACAAATACGACTTACAAAAATGATACATATATGATCAATGAGATTGTCATGATAAAATATAGTAAATTAGAGCCAAGTAAGAAAATGGTACATATGAAATTAAAGATTTGATATTATTATTATCACGTTAGCATGAAAAGTATGTATCACAAAAATCCGAAGATTGACAATGATGATCAATGAGATTACGATTTGCATTGTTTTTTGGTTTTTCTTGTGGTACTCGAATAGATTTGTACAATATAGATAGATTCTTTGCCAACACATTTTTACAGAATTGTTCAAATTGGTTTTTATGAAAATTTGATCAATTTTTGTTCTTAAGTAACTATTTGGAGATATATTTATTTTTGTTTCACATCATGTGTTCAAAATATCATATATATTTATAAAAAATTGGGTAAGCTATAAAAATAGTCATTTTTGTTTGCCTTAGATTACATTTTAATTACTTATGTTTGAAATGTTACGTTTTAGTCATTTACGTTATCGTTTTGTTACGAAATTGTTACTCTACTATTAAACTCTATTACCTCCCTAACGACAGTCCTACGTGGCAGTCCAAATGAGTTTTAAATGCAAACTTGAATGTCCAATTGTTGTGATAAACATAGATTTTTAATTAAATAAATTTAATTTGGATTGCCATGTAGGACATCCAAGTTGGCATTTAAAACCCATTTGGACTGTCATGTAGGACCACCGTTAGGGAGGTAACGGAGCTTAACGGTAAAGTGACCACTTTGTAACAAAACGATAAGATAAGTGACTAAAACATAACATTTCAAACATAAATGACTAAAATGTAATCTGAGACAAATAAAAATGACTATTTTTATAGTTTATCCTAAAAAAATTGATGCATTAGTGATTTATTCTATATAAATTTTGATTATTTGTTTGTTTACATTGTACATATATTTTCCGAGTGTGCCATATTTTAGTTTTTCTTGTGGTGCTGATATCACATTGATATCTTATAATTTGTAACAATATTTAAATTTAAACTTTAAATTAAATAAAATCAATTTACCTATTATATGTTAATATTAAATATTATTTCCAAAACTTATCTTACCCCATATTTCTAATTATATAATATAGTTACCATATAGCGAATTCAAATGACCTTTTGGCAAATTAGCACATTATATTTATGTCACTCAACAACTATATATTTATATATCTATTTATTTTAAACATTTTATTGAATTAATGTCACCCTTAATTAGATTGTTAATTCAATTATAGAAGTTTTTTTTTTAAATTAGAATTAATATTATTATGATGACACTTTTATCTTTTCATACTTTGATATAATCTTTAAATGAAACAATTATATATTATAAATTCAAAAATCGAGCATGTGTTCAATAATATTAAAATTCAAGTTCATTACTACTCCACCTATATTCAATATTATATAAAATTTAAAAGAAAACATTACATATCATGGGTGTGACAAAATCTAATATTTATTATGAATTTGAGGTGTGTGGGTCTATCTTTAATTATTCTTTTTTCTCATCAAAAAATTATTCTTTAATTTGAAGTAACATTGACTTTTATTTATCACAAAAAAAAAATGAGTGTACTTAGTAGGAGAAAAAAGGTGAGAGGTAAGAAAACAAGAGAGATGATCATTTTCCATCCTAATGCATAAAAATAAATCCTTCCAAGTTGGAACAATGAAAGGAGAAAAAAAAAATGAGAGAAAGGTGCATTTAGTTCAAAATTATGCATATTCAAATATTTTATTTTCTTTCACTTCAATTTTCAACTCTACCAACTAATGAATGGAAAGAAAATTACTTTTTACTTGTTATTTTTTCCATTTTTTTTCATCTTTCCCACTAAACACATCTATTACATATTTTACTCTTTAGGATTAGACCAAATGACCAATTACATTTTATGGTGCATAAAAATGTGAATTTACAAATTAAAAAGAAAAAAATGGACCATAATATCTCATCAAATCTTTAGTTGGTAAAATTATCATAATTTTCATTTTTTTTATAAAAAATGACTGGATTAGGCTGATTTTTCAAAAAATTGCGGGATTAGGGAAAAAAACCGAAAACGCTTCCAATTGGAAGCATTTTCAGCGGAATGAAAGGAAAATGCTTCTAGTTGAAAGCTATTTTTAGGTCGCGATAACGACTTTGGAGGGAGAATACTGACAATGCATTTGAAAATCTCATCTAGTAACCAGATCCGAAACATATACATATTCCACGACCTATCTTCTGTGACCAGTTCTTTGAGAGAAAAATCAAGATTAAGTTTTGAATGAGAATGTATGCAGTTAACCATAGGGCCAACCTCCGGTATCCAATTATCTTTGCAGCACCTAACCCTTTTCTCGTTATCTATTGACCAAAATAAGTTCTCATGAAGCACAAGCCAAATTTTAGAGAGATATCTCCAAAGGAAGGAAAATTTACTGCCAGAGATCTTCCAGTATGCCTTCTTTAATGGAGACAATATTAAATCCCAGTTTCAGCATAAATGACTTATTTTGGTCTTTTAGTTGGTGAAAACCAAGCCCACCACAAGCTTTTGGTTGACAAACCAACTACCAGCTAACCAATGATACTTTCCTATTATCCCCCGTCTCTCATCAAATAAACTTTCTCACAAAACATTTGGTTTCATCACAAATCCCTCTCGGAATCATTACGAATTGCATGAAAAAGTTACGGATAGATAGGAGCACCGATTGAGCTATAGTAACTCGGCTGGCAATAAACAGATTCCTAGCTTCCCAACTTTGTAACTTCTTTCAAACCTTGTCAACTATAAACCGTAAAGAACTATTCATTACCTTTTTGTGAAATAGGGGAACTCCAAGATATTTCCCTACGTTCTGTGTCATTTGAAATCCAAGAGTTTCACATAACTTCCTTTCTAGATCTTTATCTAACCTATTAGAGAAAACTACGCTGGTCTTGGACCCATTAATTCGATGACCTGAAAAAGCACAAAAAATCATCTAAAACTTTCTTAATCAAACTTACCTGCTAATCGACTTTGCTAAAAATGACCAAATCGACTGCGAAGAACAAATGTGAAAGCACCGGGCCAGAACGAGATAGACGTATCAAACACCATTGCCTAGCATGGATACTGGACTTTATGCAATGTCTAGGCGATTCCATACACATGAGGAACAAGTATGATGATAGAGGAAATCCCTGCCTAACTCCCCTTATTGGACGAAATTTCTATGTTGGAACCCCGTTCCACAATATCTGTATAGAAGAATTCGCAATTACCAACATAATAGCATTTATAAAGAATCCAGGTATACTTGCAGCATGTAGTGATGCATCAATAAAATCCCACGTAACTCGATCATATGCTTTTTCTAAGTCAATTTTGATGGTCATCCATTTCCTATTCTTTTGTTTGCTTCTCATGGAATAAATTACTTCTTAAGCCACAACGATGTTATCCGTAATGTTCCTGCCTGCAATAAAACATGTGCGGATACCTTTCCTTTGTTCTCGCTATCTGTGTTGAAGTCCAGTCAGGCTACCTACTCTATAGTCCCTCATATTTCTTCAAGAATCCTCTTTTTTGTATAAGAAACCTGAAAGTCCTGATAGGTGTATCTAAGCCATCACCATGCGTGGATACGGTTGCAATGGATTAATATCTTTGGTCCAAGGTCGGACAGTCAAGTATTGCCTATAGATTAACTAAGGACCTTTTGATAAGACTTCTTCAAAATCATCGATACATTAAAAATTTGCCAAAAAGTATCCCTTTTCTATATCCATGAGTTGAAAAGGTTTAGAGGGTCTCTATAGACTGTTGATCTGATTGTTTAAAGCCCCATATGATATGATCCTACCCAGCAGTTTCAGAACCACCGTGGATTCCATTTCTTTGAAAAGAATTTTTTGAATCCTATCAGAGAAATCTATTGCAGGAATCCCATTGACTATAAATCTTTTAATATCTCTTTCCAAAAATTCCAAATCATCTTCCATTCCCACACCAGAATTTTTCATCGCCATCTTAGCAAAATTTCCAGTTCTGCTCCCCTATAGGTTTATCCTTCCATGACATATTTGGGGATGACTGCGATTCAAGCAGCATTTCGGTGTTCGCCTCACCGTTGACCTTTTTGAAACGAATATTTTTAGTATTATAATCCACATCTACTTGCCTACCTTCACCATCATTGTTTTCCAGACGAGTTTCGTTACCACCAAAACTTAGAGAGATTTCCATCGAATGTTAACAACTACTAGTTTAAATTTTAAAATGTAATGATTACTTCAAAATTTAAAAGTAATGATAAGTTTAATGGTCAATTTAATTAATATTTATTTGGGTGCAAGCGTGTACCCTATTTTTATTATGTACTATATTGTTTTTACTAATACCTCTTATCTTAAATCATTAATGGTTAAATTATTTGGCTATATTTGTAGTTTGATAGATTAAAGAGGAGTTTCTAAGGTTTAGTAGTTGCGTTTCTTTCTTTCTATTGTTTTGATAATTATTTTGTTTTGCTCCAAAAATAACCAAATGGGCGAAATTATTGTACCTGATGTGGTTTTAAGTATATTAACAGTCTTCTTTTAAAAAGAAATACTCGATGCATTTATTAAATGAAAGGACTAAATACATAAACCTAGCCCTACACACTATCCAGCTGTCATACCATCAACGTTTGGCCTGGGCGGTGCCTTGGAGTTCTTAAAAGCAAAAAACATCTTTTTAAGAATTTATTCTTATAAATTAAAAAAAAAAAAACAAAGATAACTAAAACGTCCTAAAAAACTAAACAGAAACTAAATCCCTAAACACATCTTTAGCCCCTTCTTAAAAACCCCTTTCTTAATGCATCAGAGGATGAAGATGTGAGAGCCTAGTCACTTTTCCATCAATTTGTTTCATCTTCTATAGAAACCACCATCCCCATACACACTGAGCATTGTTGGAGTCCTTTCTTCCTTCCCTTCCTCTAGTCTCAATTTGTAAAACCTTTTACCCAAAAACCTTACCCACCTTGTCTGTCGACGTTTAGGAGGTAATCTAAATTAGTGGGGATTTCTTCCACTCAGTATCGTGGCGAGTAAAAGAGTTACCCCTAAACTGCTAGACCATGCACCACATCATTCGTGTCTAGGGAGATATGTTTGAAAGATAAGTGATTAAACCTTGGTGTTTTGCGTTTTATTTCATTTACGATATTGCTAATAATCAATCTGTCAGTTTCCCCTAATTTGATTTTTTTAATCATCGTTAAGGTGTCTCATTCGATATTGACTCAGAAGTAGTTGGGTCGTTCACATTATCCCACAGGACTATGACCAAACCTGTTTCATTTCTGTAACACCCCTAACCCATATCCATCGCCAGAATAAGGTTACGGAGCATTACCAAAATTTACAGATCAAATGCAGATATTTCATATCATTTAACATTCATATCAGAAACTAATCATAATCAATCATTTTGTCCCTTATATGAGCCCTCTAGGCCCAAATTACATATTGGAAAAATTCGAGACTAAACTAGGTATTCAATTTTTTTTTCGAAAAACATCAAAAATTTTCCAAGATGCAGGGAACACACGCCCGTATGGCCAGGCTGTGTGTCTCACACGGTCAAGAGACAAGCCGGTGTCTAAGGTTGTGTGGGTATTCAAAATAGGGGCATACGGTCATGTCCCAGCCCGTGTCCAAATTAGGGTGCTCTTTGACTTGGTCACACAGCCAAGCCACACGCCCGTGTGCTAGGCCGTGTGAGAATATCTGAGCATTTTGTTTTGCAACTTTAAAGATGCAGAGGACACACGGCGAAACCACATTTGCTAGGCTGTGTGTCACACCCTGTTGAGACACACGCTCGTGTCTTTGCCCGTGTAGACGAAAATAGGTCATTTCTAAGGCCGTATTTCTCACCTAAACTTGGCATTAACCTAAATAAACATTTTTTAACATAAATAAACCATAATAAGACATTAAACAAAACCAAAATCAAGTTTTATACATGTAATATCATTTCATAATTCAAAAATCCAAACTTACCTATTTGACCAAAATCGCATGTATGCTTACTTATATCATACATACTAGCTCAATCCAATCAAACACAATAAACATGATAAGGGCATACATATATACATATCAAATATATCCAACTCAAGCCATTCCAATGGCTAGTTACAACAAAATAAGCCAACATTGGCTAAATTACCCTATACATACCATTATAAACAAAATTAGTTTTCTATATGTACCGAAATGGGTCGATGGATAGTATGAGATATCTCCGCCAATCTTCCAACCCAACGAGCATCCGAATTACTATAAAACATAGGAAATAAAACACAGTAAGAATTTTAATGTTTAGTGAGTTTGTATAACATAGAATTTAACTTACCATTATTTCACATATAAGGTAAGTATATAAGAAATATCCAATCAACTTGGCCATAGCCTAAACACATATCCATATCACATTAGCCAAATAATCACATGTATAAATTATAATCATGGATGAACAAAGTCATCAAATAAATTCCACTTCCGTGTAACAACCAGTTTATGCTTCAATAAATCAAGTAATTTAATTTCCATGTATTCCAGGTATATATCGGTATAGTTCATTTTAAATTCACGTTGTCTCATGTCAGAACTTTGCCTATTGAACAATTTAAAATATCGATGGATACACGGGTAGTACACACGAAGTGTACAAATCTGTAGTTTGTCAATTCTTAAAATATCCGTCAATTCATATTCAGGAATTCTCATACGAGCACATAAACGAGAAGCTCTCTCTCGAGCCATATAACAGGAAGCTCATATGAGCCATGCAATGGGAAGCTCATAAGAGCCATAATCGGGAAGCTCATGCGAGCCAATATCGGGAAGCTCCGGAGAGCCATATATCGGGACGCTCATAAGAGCTGCGGTGTGTCCACAACACATACAGGATCACAACCAATCGGGATGCTCAGAAGAGCTATTAACGGGAAGCTCGTGAGAGCCATATATCAGGAAGCTCAAGAGAGCCAATATCGGGATGCTCATGAGAGCTAATAACGAGACTCTCTTGCGAGTTGTGGTGTGTCCGCAACACATGCAGGACCATAGCAAATTCGGGAACCTTGTATCTATCGAATTTCATTTATTCAAATGGCACTTAATACTTGTCGGTCATCCTCGGATATGTGATTAATTTCATATACATAGAAATAATACAATCACATACATACAATTCAGTTAACACATATAAATTTTCATTTTAGTTACACGAACTTAGCTCAACAATGTTCGTGTACACAAAATTTACTAATTCGTTACTTTCTTTTTTCCACAATCTAACTCCGTATTTGATCTATTTGGATCTATGCAAATGAATTTAACATCAATTTATATTCAATTCAATCCAATTCACATCTTTAGCAAAATTACCATTTCCCCCTATACTTTTAATTAATTATGATTTCATCCTTAAGCTCGGAAAATGAAATTCATGCAATTTAATCCTTATTCCAAGCCTAGCCGATTTTTACATATAACATTAGCAACCCATATATTTCATAAAATTTAGAATTTTTCCATGAATTTTACATCTTTTCAATTTAGTCCCTAAATCATAATTTCATCAAAATTCCCTTTACAAAAGTTGTTTATCTATCAACTTCATTTTCTACCATAAAACTTCATAATTCATACGTAATCATCCATGGAAAAACCCTAACACTTTCATAACTTTGCAAATTAATCCCCGAGATAGCTAAATTAAGCTATTACGATCTTGAAAATATAAAAATCATTAAAAACGGGACAAGGATGCTCACCTAATTAAGCAAAATAAGCTTGCTTGAATTCCATAACCATGGCTAGGGTTTCCATGTCTTATTTTTAGAAAGATGATATAAATTGATGATATTTTATTATTTAATTAATTTATCATCTTTTATTTATTTACTTTCTAATTTAGTCCTTTTCTTTAATGAATTTTCCATTGATGACTAATCATCCTTATCTACTAACTCCAATTATTGGTCTATTTGCCATATAAGGACCTCAAATTTTGAATTCCATAGCTGTTTGATCCTTTTAGCTACTAGAAATCAAATTTTACACTTTATGCAATTTGGTCATTTACATCAAATTAGACTTGTAACCGGTAAAATTTTTTTACGAAATTTTCATATGATATTTCTATCATCCATGAAATAATATTAAAATAAATTTTCTTCCGAACTCGGATTTGTGGTCCTGAAACTACTATTCTGATTTCACTGAAAACAGGCTGTTACAATTTCTAATAATAATGCCTGCTACTGCTTTTTTCAACCGAATTAAATAGGAAACATCAAAGTTTACTTTAGCCTGACCTTCTTTTAGGGGCATCTAGTGCTTCCCTTCTGTAATGGTATTATTTTCTAATAATGTTTCTAGTTGATTGCATTCTGTTCTATAAGCTATAATGAAACCCACCACCTCTTGTATTGTTTCCCTAATGCCTTCATGGTAGACTCTATTTCGGTTTTACCATATAGCCCGGAGGGCAATAGCCAACTTCGTGCACTGTTCTGCATTGCTGTTATTGAAAACTTGCACTAACCATTGTTTCCAATCTTGTTGCATGTTGTTATTGGAGGGTGTTAAACCAATTTCGTGAAGTACTTGCCATGTGAGTTTACAGTTCCAGAAAAGATGTGCAATCATTTCATCTGCCTCATTATAGATTGGACAGGAAGCTTCAACCTTTAATCTTTGACGCACTAGATTTACTAATAGTGGTAGATAGTTGTTGGTAATTCTCCATAGGTTAATCTTAATTTTTCTAGGTATTTTGAGTTGCCATATCTTTGTAAAATAATGGATTGTATCATTTGTTTGAGTTGTATTGCTGTGTCTTTGGGAGCTTTACCCTTCTATAATGAGCTATCTGTACCCTCCTTCACTGTGTACATTTTGGAGCTGTCTCCTTGATCGTTGTTTTATACAATGTCAAAGTCTTAAAATTTATATAAAGAATGATCGAACCTGGAAACTAACTATGACAACGATTTGAGGAAAGCGCACCTACCAAACAGTAGTATAGTTAAGGCAAGACCGGATTGTCGAACCCAAAGGAACCAAAAGTACTAATACTAACTTTCTTTTTATTATCTAGCCTAAAATAAAGTGAATTTGTTGTTTAATTTGGGTTTACTTTTATGTAATAAGGCCGTTGGATTTTACTTTTCTTTTAAACTTTCTTTTCAGTTATTTCCAAACTATAAATGATTGAACTCTGGATTTTCTTAAAACACCATTAACTGTTTTTCAAAATCTCATTTCTGCAAATCACTAGATCTGATTTCTGCTATAAACAAAGTCCTCGCAAATAACCTTATTAACGTTTTTACAAGATAACCATAAAAGCAAGGTTGAATTTCACTAAACAATAAAGCACGGGATTTCAAACAGAATACGAAGTTTTTAACGAGATCACAGTTATTAAACAACCTTTTTATGTGACATGCTAGATCCGGTCGTAATGTTTAGGATGGGTTTGGGGTGTTACATCGTGGGTCTGCTTTATCTAATACTACCTGATCTCCAATTTTGAACTTGTCTGTCTTGTAGAGTGGTTCTGGTTCTGCTTCGTGTATCCCTAGTTTTTCCTTGAGACGCGTCTTCCACTATTCTAGTTCATCGATCTGAATACCTTGTTCCTCATGAGTTATTTCTTTGTTGTCACGGGGTCTAGGATCGGGTTCACTTGTGTTCTTTTGTGGTGCTTCCTGAAAAGAAGGGTTAATCGAATGGTTGTCAATAGAATTTACTTTCTCACCTTAATTATTCAATGTCCTAACTGAACCGAGAGCTTGAAGAGTGACTGTCTCGTCACCTACACAGAGTATGAGTTCACCTGTATCGACATCAATTTTAGTCCTGGCAGTTCCTAAGAATGGTCTTCCTAAAATTAGGGGGATCGTGTTGTCCTCATCCATGTCTAAAACGACAAAGTCTACTGGAATACGGATTTATCAATTTTTACTAGCACATCTTCAATTATACCCCTAGGAATTCTAATAGTTTTATCAGCTAATTGAATGCTCATCCTAGTTTGTTTGGGTTTCCCTAGACCTAGTTGTTTAAACATTTTTTAAGGCATGACATTTATACTTTCCCCCTAGATCAGCTAACGCCTTATCAATAGGTAAACTACCAATTAAGCATGGAATTGTAAAACTCCCTGGATCTTTTAATTGTCGTGGTAGTTTGTTTTGCAACATTGCTGAGCATACTGCGTTCAATTCCACATGTGATTCTTCGTCTATCTTCTGCTTATTTGTCAATAGCTTCTTTAAAAATTTTCTAGAATCTGGCATCTGCGTAAGAGCTTAAAGAAATAGTAAGTTTATATGTAATTTCTTTAAAAGTTTAAGAAACTTACCGAATTATTGCTCTGTGTTGTCTTTCGTTATCACTTCGGGATATGGTATGGGAGGTTGGTACTCTTTGATTACCGGTTTTGGCTTATTATTTACCTCAATGTTACCTTCTTCTTCCACATCCTCTTGCCTTAAATTGGGCTCGTCTAACCCTTCACTATCCTGAGCTATTATGGCTTGAATTTGCTCCTTTGTGTTAGTCTCGGTGTTGCTTTGTAGGCTTCCTTGTGGTCTTTCAGAGATCAGCTTAGCAAGTTGTAACATCCCAAAATTGGGCCTAGGAGAATTGAGCCCAATGGGCCTTAGGCGTAGTAGCGTTTAAATTTTTAGAGAATAAGAGATCGGCTTAAATGCAAGTTAGACCTATTGGATAAGTGATTTTGGAAGGTTAGAGGGCTTCTATGAAGACCCAGGATCAAATATTGGCTTTGGGAAAATTTTGGTTTTAGATGAAAAAAACCCCTGAAAGTTGGCAGATAGGCCTTAAGAATAAAATATGGAGGAAAATGACACAAGTGGAGTGTGTGGTGTAGTGGCAAAGTGACGCCACATAAGAGACAAGGGAGTGATGCCACAAGGAAGGAAGGAGGTCCAAGGTTCAAGTCTTGGCTTTTGCATTTTGTTTTCTTTTTACTTGGACCTTAGAATTTGGACCATAGTTTATATTTAGTTGCGCATGGTTTAAGACACAAGAGGAGCTTGTGGCCAAGTGGTTAGCGGCGTGGATTATGTTGCAAGGAGCACAGGTTCGAATCTCATGAGAAGCAAGGAGTATTTATTTTGCGGATTGGACTGGCAAGAGTTTCAGCTTGAATTTAAACTCTCACCGACGAAGGGATCCCACATCGGAAAGACACAAAGAATGAAGGTGAAGAGCTAGCTATATAAGGAGCATCCTAGAAGGAGAGTAAACACATCTTGGAGGCGTTTGGGCACAAGAGTGGTCGGGCGCTTGATTAGCCCCGCAGTCCTATCGGTGTGTAACTCTCTACTTAGTCTCTAGTTGTAATGGCAAAAATGCCGAAATGTCGGTTACGGCATTAGTAGCCACATGAGCGTGCGAGCGCACGTGGGGGCTTCGACGCGATAGTTGAGGCCATCGATGTAGTATTCTCGTGGGTTGGGGCTGCTTGGGCCTCGATGGGCCGAAGTGGGCCCAATGGGCCCGTGGGCCCATATGAGTAAATTGTGTGATTGGTTGGTATATGTTGAACTAGATTAGGTGGAACTTATATACGTGGCTAGATTTGTGCTAGGTGGGCCACACGAGCATGTGGGCCCGGATGGGCCGAAATCGGGTTTTAGGCCCAATCGTCGTCATTTAATTCGGAAATGGTAAATGAGTCGCTAGTGGCGACATTAGGCCTTCTGTGTAAGGCCATTGCAAGTGTGAATTTACGAAAATACCCTTGGTGGGTAAATTACGAAAATACCCTTAGTAGGTAAAATTACGATTATACCCTTAGAGGTTGATTAGCATGATTATGTTGTTTAGTTCTGGCCGATTGTAGGGGAAGGCTTGATCTCGCATATCTCGGGTTGTGGCTAGTGCTCGAAAAGTGTTAAGGAAGGGGGATCTAGTGCGTTAGATCTTGATCTACTGGATTTGATAGTCGCATTAGTAACCGTGTGTGTAAACTAACACACTTCTTGCTTTGTATATGTTTGATAAACCGATTGATTGGTAAAACCAAAGCAAGATGGTTGAGTGACATGATACCCTATGGGGTATGTGCACGGATTCGTAAAGTCCGCTTTTTATGAGTCATCGTTATTGATATATGATGTCATGATTTATGATGTATGTGCTATGAGATGCAACGTTAAACATGTTTGCATGATTTGAATACTATACATGAGTTGGTATGATGATGGGTGATATGAGAGGAGGAAGTGATATTCGTGTCGACGGACACCGGTGGTTTGGTACCACATTGTGGCTACGGTCACGGAGGTTTGGCACCTCCGCAGGTTTGGCACCTCATAGCGTCTCGTCCCAAAGCTTAGCACAACAAAGGGTTGGCCCCACATTTACATTATGGGATTGACGCCAAATGATTTGGTATCACACGATGGGTTGGCCCCATCACTTGATTCGTGACTTCGTCACCGGTGATTTGGTATCACATTTGTGTCTTTGGGACACCAGTGGTTTGGCACCACAAGTATTGACGGATATTGTGACTTTAAGTCACCAGTGGTTTGGTACCACACGGGGTAGAGAAAGGTGTTTGGAAGGCTAGGCTGGGTGCATATCGTAACTTGTGCATGTTAAACCTGTTTATGATTGGTGTATGATGTTTTACTAAACCGGGAAAGGGCTACACACTCGAGTCTTGGTGACTCACCTTTTTCCTTTAACATTTTCAGTGATGCGTAAAGATGGACCGGGTTGGAGAGGACACAAGGTGGCCCATGCGAGAGAAGAAGATATTTGGATTATTTTAAGCATTTTTAATATTGAGTATTTTGTTTTAAGTATGGGTTGTAATAAGGGCCTTACTATTATTTTGGTATTATTTTAATTATGGCTTGATTAAACTGAACCCACTATGTGAAGAGGATTTTATCTTAGCAACTCGCTTATTCAAAATAGTATTTAATAAAGTTTAAATTCGCACAATTTTATAACACTAAGGTTTTTCATATTACTTTAAATGGACATGGTTTTCAAAAGTTAACAAACTTTCATGATTATTCTAAGTCAAAAGATTTTCAACCGTCTTTCCGCAGATGACATAACTCCGATCCTGGTCAAGGCTTGTGGGCGGGTTTGGGGGTGTTACAGTTTGGTATCAGATCCCGTTTCAAAACTCGACTTTGAGGGTTTTGGGTCCCAAAACATTTTTTTATGGGCTTTTCAAAGATTTGGGCTTTCATAAAATTTTTTTTTCGTGTTATTCGGCATGGCACTGTATCTCCACCCACAGATCCACCGTAAGTAACTCTACTTGATGAATTGATTTATATGTGAATATTATGGGCTTTTATGGGAACGTAGATTAGTGAACTAGGATCTGTTGAACCCTAGGACTAGTCTACTCAAACACATGCATAAGACTTAAGGCTACTAAACAAACCTGTGAAGTAAGTCACCGAGTTAAGGTGTGGCAACCATCGCATGCGCATGTCGAGGATTGGTATTCGGTGAGAGCTTGGTATTTAAGCGATCCTAGTGACTCACCTCCTCTTTACTCGAATCCTACAGTGCGTAGCTACGGTTCACCTTAACCAAGAAGACTTGTTCATAGGCTAAACCAAGTATTAAAACCCAAAAGGGATTAGCCTTACTGTTTTAAAACCCTTAGTTTTAAAATTTTCAAACTTACCCCTTTGGTTTGTAAACCCTAAATCTGATTTTGAAAGACGTTTTCTCGATTTACCAAAATTTCCAAAATGTCCCTAGTGGCAAAATTACAAAAATGCCCTTGTATTGTAAAATTACTTGCTACCTCTCAACTTCATTAAAATGATTTTACTTTGCAAAATACTAAAATCTCGAAATTTCAAAATGTTAAGATACTCTGGTATGGGGAAATTACAAAAATACCCCTATGTTGAAAATTACTAAAATGCCCTTGACTTTCAAGATTTTCGGTTTAACTCCAATTTTAATAAAATTTCCCTACTTTGCAAAAGTATACAAAAATGCTATTTTCAAGATACCCTGATTTGAAAATTTACAAAATTACCCCTGATGAATAAAATTACCAAAATGCCCTTGGTTTCTCAATTTCATAATTTCCTCGATTTTTACTAAAATGTTCTTACATTATGAAAATATCAAAAACTTCTGTTTTACAAATATCGAGATATCCTAATTTGAGAAATTTACGAAAATGCCCTTAACATCCCCAATTACTGAAATAACCCCGATTTTTGAAATTTTTTGCAACACATCTGGTTTGAGAAACAAATTTTTCAAGATGACCCCTGAGATTTTGTAAACTTTGAAATATCTTTAATTTGAAAACTATTTTCAAATTGACCTCGAGTTATTACCAAAATACCCCTATATAGGAAAATGACGGAATTACCCCCAGGTTGGGAATGCTCAAGAAAGTGACATGGATGAATGAATGTGTCTTTAGTGCGGATGTGAATGTTTGAATTAGAACAGAGAACTTGAAATGAAACTTTGATTGCTCGAAAGAACGACTTCCGAAACTGCTTCATAAAATTTGCTCGTGGATAAAACAAAGGAACCAAATTTCTAATGTATAAAACTTTTAATCGATTAAATCGCGACGCTAGATATGAGTTCTAGGGGACGTGGTTGTCGCGGGCGTGGTCAAGGTGGAATCACGACTTTATTAAGATCGAGTGCGCGCAAAGAGCGTAGTGTGGTAGGTTAGGATGTGCGATCATTAGTTAGTTGGAAATTTCGAGGACTAAATTTCTTTAAGAGTGGTAGATTTGTAACATCCCAAAATTGGGCCTAGGAGAATTGAGCCCAATGGGCCTTAGGCGTAGTAGCGTTTAAATTTTTAGAGAATAAGAGATCGGCTTAAATGCAAGTTAGACCTATTGGATAAGTGATTTTGGAAGGTTAGAGGGCTTCTATGAAGACTCGGGATCAAATATTGGCTTTGGGAAAATTTTGGTTTTAGATGAAAAAAACCCCTGAAAGTTGGCAGATAGGCCTTAAGAATAAAATATGGAGGAAAATGACACAAGTGGAGTGTGTGGTGTAGTGGCAAAGTGACGCCACATAAGAGACAAGGGAGTGATGCCACAAGGAAGGAAGGAGGTCCAAGGTTCAAGTCTTGGCTTTTGCATTTTGTTTTCTTTTTGCTTGGACCTTAGAATTTGGACCATAGTTTATATTTAGTTGCGCATGGTTTAAGACACAAGAGGAGCTTGTGGCCAAGTGGTTAGCGGCGTGGATTATGTTGCAAGGGAGCCTGGGTTCGAATCTCATGAGAAGCGAGGGAGTATTTATTTTGCATGATTGACTGCAAAGAGTTTCATTGAATTTAAACTCTCTTGTGAAGGGATCCCACATCGGAAAGACACAAAGAATGAAGGTGAAGAGCTAGCTATATAAGGAGCATCCTAGAAGGAGAGTAAACACATCTTGGAGGCGTTTGGGCACAAGAGTGGTCTGAGCGCTGATTAGCCCTGCAGTCCTATCGTGTGTGTAACTCTCTCTCTTAGTTGTAGTAATGCAAGAATGCCGAAATGCCTGCACACGGCATTAGTAGCCACATGAGCGTGCGAAGCACGTGTGGGGCTTCGACGCGATAGTTGAGGCCATCGCAGTATTCTCGTGGTTGGGTGGGTCGCTTGGGGCCTCGATGGGCGAAGTGGGCCCAATGGGCCCGTGGGCCCATATGAGTAAATTGTGTGATTGGTTGGTATATGTTGAACTAGACTAGGTGGAACTTATATACGTGGCTAGATTTGTGCTAGGTGGGCCATACGAGCATGTGGGCCCTGGATGAGCCGAAATCGGGTTTTAGGCCCAATCGTCCCAATGACGACCGAAATGGTAGCCGAGTCGTCGCTAGTGGCGACATTAGGCCTTCTGTAAGGCCATTGCAAGTGTGAATTTACGAAAATACCCTTGGTGGGTAAATTACGAAAATACCCTTAGTAGGTAAAATTACGATTATACCTTAGAGGTTGATTAGCATGATTATGTTGTTTAGTTCGGCCGATTGTAGGGAAGGCTTGATCTTGCATATCTCGGGTTGTGGCTAGTGCTCGAAAAGTGTTAAGGAAGGGGATCTAGTGCGTTAGATCTTGATCTACGGGATTTGATAGTCGCATTAGTAACTGGTGTGTGTAAACTAACACACTTCTTGCTTTGTATATGTTTGATAAACCGATTGATTGGTAAAACCGAAACAAAGATGGTTGAGTGACATGATACCCTATGGGGTATGTGCACCGATTCGTAAGTCCGTTTCATTATGAGTATCTCATTATTGATACATGATGTCATGATTTATGATGTATGTGCTATGAGATGCAACGTTAAACATGTTTGCATGATTTGAATACTATACATGAGTTGGTATGATGATGGGTGATATGAGAGGAGGGGGAAGTGATATTCGTGTCGGCGCACACCGGTGGGTTTGGTACCACATTGTGGCTACGGTCACTAGAGGTTTGGCACCTCCGAGGTTTGGCACCTCATAGCGCCTCGTCCCGCTGGCTTAGCACCACGATGGGTTGGCCCCACGATTTACATTATGGGATTGACGCCATGATTTGGTATCACACGATGGGTCGGCCCCATCACTTGATTCGTGACTTCTGGTCACGGTGATTTGGTATCACATTTGTGTCTTTGGGACACCAAAGGGTTTGGCACCACAAGTATTGACGGATATTGTGACTTTAAGTCACCAAAGTGGTTTGGCACCACCAGGTGGTTTGGCACTACCACACGGGTAGAGAAAGGTGTTTGGAAGGCTAGGTCAGGTGCATATCGTAACTTGTGCATGTTAAACCTGTTTATGATTGGTGTATGATGTTTTACTAAACCGGGAAAAGAAGGGCTACACACGAGTCTTGGTGACTCACCTTTTCCTTTAACATTTTCAGTGATGCGTAAAGATGGACCGGGTTCGGAGAGGACACAAGGTGGCCCATGCGAGAAAGAAGATATTTGGATTATTTTAAGCATTTTTAATATTGAGTATTTTGTTTTAAGTATGGGTTGTAATAAGGGCCTTACTATTATTTTGGTATTATTTTAATTATGGCTTGATTAAACCAACCACTATGTGAAGAGGATTTTATCTTAGCAACTCGCTTATTCAAAATAGTATTTAATAAAGTTTAAATTCGCACAATTTTATAACACTAAGGTTTTTCATATTACTTTAAATGGACATGGTTTTCAAAAGTTAACAAACTTTCATGATTATTCTAAGTCAAAAAGATTTTCAACCGTCTTTCCGCAGTGACATAACCTGATCCGGTCAAGGCTCGTGGGCCGGGTTTGGGGGTGTTACACAAGTTGCCCTAACTAATTCTCGATCCCTTGAATCGATGTTTGTTGATTTTTAAGTGTTGTCTCGGTGTTTTGGAAACGTGTTTCTATATTTTGGAAACGTGTTTCTGAGATTGCTATGAATTTTGTCAGTATCTCTTTAAGGTTCGGCTTCTTTTCCTGTGGGTAGGGCTGTTGTTGGAAGTTCTGGGGTGGTTGTTGTCTTTGATTTCCTTGACCACCCCATGAGATATTGGGGTGGTTCTTCCAACCTAGATTATAAGTATTACTATAAGAGTTATTGTTAGATCAAAAATTGTTATCCATATAGTTCATTTGTTCGCTATCCATGCCCTATCCGTAAGGTGGGTACTCAGGATTCGCCACGCCTCCACTTGTGCCGCACTGCATAACTGGATGTGCCTGCGAAGAACCGTATAAACCATCAAATTTTTTATGTAACATCTCTACCTGATTTGATAGCATGGTTACTGCATCGAGGTTGAAAACTCCGGCTGCTTTTGTTGGCCTTGTCCTTGTGACTTGCCACTAATAGTTATTCAGTGACATCTCCTCTATAAACTCGTATACTGTTTCAGGAGTTTTGCTGTTTAGGGTTTCGGCGGCTACTGAATCAATTAATTACCTTGTTGAAGGGTTCACACCGTTGTAGAAAGTTTGGACCTATAGCCATAAGGGTAATCCATGGTGTGGACACCTCTTCAACAAGTCTTTGTATCTCTCCCATGTATCGTAAAGTGTCTCTAAATCCATCTGCACAAAAGAAGAGATATCATTTCTTAACTTGGCTGTTTTGGCCGGCGGAAAATATTTTAATAAAATTTTTTTGGTCATTTGATCCCATATAGTGATTGACCTTTGTGGAAGAGAATGCAACCACTGTTTGGCTTTATTTCTCAAAGAAAAGGGAAATAACCGAAGGCAGATGGCATCATTAGAAATGCCATTTATTTTGAAGGTATCACAGAATTCTAGAAAATTCACTAAGTGTGTATTAGGATCCTCATCCTGCAAACCATCAAACTGAACAAACTGTTGTATCATCTGTATAGTGTTAGGTGTCACTTCAAAATTATTTGCAACAATAGTAGGCCTAACAATACTTGACTCAGTTCCTGTTAAACTAGGTTTAGCATAATCATACAGAGTTCGAGGAGCATGATTTTTGACCATCTCTTGAGGTGGCGGATTATTCTCAGCCATCTCTTCGGTGGTATTAGCTTCGACTTCTTGCTCTTCTTCTATGTAGTTTAAGCTTCGCCTTATCTGTCTACGATTTCTGCGGGCTGTACCTTCAATATCACTATCGTAAAGTAGGGGTCCTGTCGGGTTCCTTCTAGTCATAAATTAGAGGTACCTGAAAGGAATAAAAGACGGAAAATTAACAAAGTTAAAAACAAACTAAGAGATAAAAGTAAATTGCAAAAAAAAATTAAAAATGGCTAAAGTAATAAAAATCGAGCTTTCTTAATATTTCAGTTCCCTAGCAACGGCGCCAAAAACTTGATAATTGTTTTATGCGATGTCAAAGTCTTAAAATTTATATAAAGAATGATCGAACCTGGAAACTAACTATGATAACGATTTGAGGCAAGTGCACCTATTGAACAGTAGTATAGTTAAGGCAAGATCGGATTGTCGAACCTAAAGGAACCAAAAGTACTAATACTAACTTTCTTTTTATTATCTAGCCTAAAATAAAGGGAATTTGTTGTTTAATCTAAATTAACTAACTACTAAGCTAAATATGCAAAGTCAAAAAGAATGAATTTGGGAAAAATACTTTGGGAAAAACCAATTGATTAAGACAATACCCGAGGAAGAATCCACCTAGACTTCATTTGTTATCTAACTCTGAACCAGATGATTTATTCATTTGACTTGATCCATAGGATTCCCTAAGTTATATTAATCCCTCTCTCAAGGTGACTAACGTCTAATCCTAGGTTGGTTAATTGAAATCTCTTTCTAATTAAAACCCCTAGAATTGCATTAACTCGATCTATGGACTCTTATATTTGGTTTGACCCTAATCCGGCAGATTTTCGTCACCCTATCTCTAGGCATGCGAGCAACTCCGCTTAACTATGCTAGATGTACTCTTAGGCATGGACTTTTGCTCCTCCACCTAAGCACATCACACTTGAATTAATATCCCAGAAATATCAACACAAGAATTAGAACACATAATTAAGAACAAGTCAAATATTTATCACATAATTCAACAAACGATAACAAAATTCATCTTAGGTTTCATCCCCCTCAGGTATCTGAGGGTTTAGTTCATAATAATAAAAGAAAACATATCAGAAGAAAAGATAAAACAAAACATAAGAAATCCCTAAAACCCCCTGAAGGAATTGAAGGAGAGATCCTCCGTCTTGAGTATGATTCCGGCTTCTTGAGATGAATCAACTGGCTATCTTCGAGTAAATCCCCACAAATCGCCTCTCTCTTGGCCGAAATAAATGCCCCGACTAAAGCCCCCAGGTTTCCCCTTTCGTGTTATACTTAGGGTGTCTATATAGGATTCTGAATGTGTTTCTTCGCCCTTAAGTATCCTAATTCGAGTGAAATTTCTCTTTGTCACGGTAGGGACACGCCCATGGCACACGCCTGTGTGAATCGTGGCCAGGCCGTGTTCAAGACTGTTGAGTGAGGCACGACTGTGTGGCTTGGGCCCAGGCCGTGTTGATTTCGTGATATGGCCCATTTACTCCATTTTGGGCCCATTTCTCGTTCTTTTCATCCTCCGGTGCTTTTCTGAGTATAAAACATGAAAACAAAGAATTAAGAGCACCAATTTACACAATTAAAGGCTTAAATAATCCAAAAGCATGCTAAATGTGGGCTTAAATTATGTTACTATTGCGGTTTATTACTCCTCTCTACACTACTTCATCCTTTTGCATGGGAGTTACCAGCGGGATGCCTAGAACACTTTCAGCTTGATCTTCCTCGAGTAACTCTTTAATCACATCTTCTTTCCATGTAAATGTTTCATTGTTTATCAGATCCACTACTGTAGTAAATCTTATATCAATGTTCTAATTTTCTATTTTGTCATTTCTAGGTTTTGGTATTCATATTCATTCCAAAGATTTACCAGCTTTTTGTTTCCAATTCTCCATCTCAATCCTTTTTCTAAAAGGATTCAGGCACTCCAAATGCTTTGCCAGAAAAAATAAGAGTAAGACCCTAATCTTGCACTCATAAATTCTCCTTGTGATTAGTATTTAGCTTTCAAAACTCGAGCAAGCAAACAATCAGAATTAATAATTAGTTTCCATCCTTGTTTCACTAACAATGCAGTATTAAACTTTGAAATATCCATAAACCAATCCCCCCTTGTGATTTCGGGATGCACATAGCGTTCCAATCACATCAATGAATCCCTTTATTGGTCTTTAAATTTTTCCAACAAAATCTGCACAACAATTTTTCTAATTTACGACATAACAAAAATGGTAAATTAAAACACTGCATAGAATATGTTAGAAGCTTGTAACGCAGTTTTAAGAAAAAAACTTAATTTCCTCCCATAGATAGATTTCGTACGCTCCATGACTGCATTCTTTTAATGAATTTCTCTTTTATTTCCACAATTGCATTTTTCTTGTATCTTCCTACCATTATAGGTAACCCCAATATTTTTAGGATTGTTTGACATAGGCACTCCCAACATGTTCCCAATTTGATTTCTGATGTTGATAATACTCTAGAATAACGTATTTTTATGTATTAATTATGTGTTTATTCTGAGTATGATCCTACTAATTTGAGCTATTTATGTTATTTTATCTTACAGGGACTAAATTGGAGGCAAAAGTGAAATTAAGGGCCAAAAGCGTGAAATTAAAGATAAAATGGGTCAATGTGCGACATGGAGAAAAGTTGGTGCTAAAAGTGCAAGCATGGAGGAAACAAGGGTTGAAATGCAAAAAGATGAGTTTTTATTCTATTAGATGCTACTTTGATTATATTAGGATAATTAATAGTAAGATAATTATTAAGGATTATTTAATTATTTTTATTTATCTTTGATTATTTCTAATTATCTTTAGGAATTTAAGTAGAAGTCTATCTGTCTTAGCACTATAAATAGGGGATGAAGTGACTCAAATGGAGGCTTTTTCTTTTTTTGAAAAACACTCTCTCCCCAAAAGTCTTTTGCTCTTTCCATATTATTATATATTTATTTTTCCACAACAACCATGAGCCACTAAAACCAATCTAGCCAAAGGTTGCCAAAAATCCCCAAAAAGGGTTCTTGAGGTTTGGAATCCGTACTTAGCCTTCTCAAATGGGTATTCATCATTTTTCCGCATTACAGGGCTGACGCTTCCGTCCATGTCCCTTAAAAAGTGATGTTTTCAACGTGTGTAAGGAATAGCCGCTTTGTATATTTTGAAAAGGTTGCACAGTCGGTTCGTTAGCTTACTGAGTCAGCGGTTTGTGAGCCCAAAAGATAAAATGGCGTGGGATCCGCTATTGAGAAATGTTGATCTAGCACAGATGATCCCATAAGAGCGATTGTTGGCTAGAGTCAGGTTCCACCAAATCGAAGTCTAAATCCTTGGAGCTGGTGGTCGTAGGCGTCCTCTTCCACTATAACTGACTTATTCGGGTTGAGAAGGATTATCTAATAGTCAAGGATTGAACCTAAAGCGGATCGAGGCAACCGGAGGCTGGAATCTCCCTATAAGAATTTCCTTATCTCAACTCTATTTCCTATTTTTAATTTTCGCAATTCCAATTCGACTTCTCAATTATGTTTTTATTTTATTTTTGTTTCCAGATCAAAACTTTTAATTTTGTTATTTTTATTTTTTCAGGAACGCAGGTTTTCTTGGGCACGATTCTGCCTAGGATTTCGAGAAACAAGCATTCGTATAATCCAGTCCCTGAGGATTCGACCTTACTTCCCCTTTACTGTTCTTTTTCATTATTTTGTAGGGAATAGGATATTTTTGGTGCTTTCAACGATGCATCAGATGTCTGCTTTCACGTTACAAGTAGATTAGGGATTTGTCAAAGTTTACTAGTTGGCCTGTCAACTTCTCATACTCATTCACTATGTTTTTATAGCCAATGCACCATCATTCGCAAAGAATAAATGTGTAATTGTAATTCCGTCTTTTCCCAGTTTTACCCCATCAATTCTTCCTTCTCTTTTCGCAATGTTCAGTAACCTGGAAAATCCTTCGGCACAAAGTATAAATAGATACGGGCTCAATGGATCCCCTTGCCTTAAACCCCTTCATGACTTAAACTTTTCTCCTAGGGTACCATTCAATATTACTGAATAGGAGATGCTTTGAACACACTACCTTATCAGTAATACCCAGTCATTACAAACCTCGAGCTTCTCATCATTTTTTCCAAGAAAACCCATTCAACTCTATCATATGCTATGCTCATATCCAACTTTAATGCAAATGAACCTTTTCCTTCCCTTCTTTTCTACTTAAGCAAATGTAACACTTCGTAGGCTATAAGGATATTATCTGTGATTTGCCTTCCTGGCAGGAATGCACCTTATGTCTCATTTATGCACAAATTTAAGACATTCCTAAATCTGTCAACCACTGTTTTTGGAATAATTTTATAGACCACATTGCATAAACTAATAGCTCTAAATTGACTCATATTCCTTAGTGTTCCGACTTTAGGTATGAGAACTATGTTTATTTTATTTATGTCATAAATCCCTCTCCCATTATTTAATACATCCAACCAAAACTTGGTAACATCTTCCCCTATTATATGCCAAAATTTGTGATAGAAAAAAGCTGGGTAACCGTCAATACCTGAAGTTTTGAGAGAGGCAATTGACTTTAATGCCTCTAACACATTTTTCTTCGTAAACTTGGCCATTAGCTCCTTATTGTCTCGATTATCAATGCAAATTTAAATTTTAGAAATTAAGCATTCATAATCATGCACTGGTTGAGATGTGAATAGCATATTAAAAGAACTATTTGCTAGTATACTTAACCTCTTTTCCCCTTATACCAGAACACCATTCTCATCAACCAAGGCACTCACTGAGTTTTTTCTTCTTTGTTGTGATGCAAACTTATGAAAAAAGGAAGTATTACTATAACACCCTTAACTCGTCTCCTTCACCAGATTAGGGTTACAGAGCATTACGGAATAATCAGAAACATGTAACATCTTAATATTTAAATAAATTAAACATATTATAATCCATTCAATCACATGCATCTTGTCCCTAAATCAAGCTTTAGGTGCCCTAAAAATAGCTTAGAAGTAATTCGAGACAATTTTAAACAAAATAGAAAGTTTAAGAAAAAGTTGCAAAAATTGGAAAATAGGGGTCACACGGCCATGTGACATCACCCCAGATAGTGTAACATTCGAACAAGGGGCACACGGCCATGTCCTAGCCAGTGTCCTCACTCGTGAAACTCATTGATTTGCCCCACACGCCCTTGTGCCAAGCCATGTGCTAGGCCGTCTAACTCTGAGTTTCCACACATGCCCGTATGCCAGGCCGTGTGCTAGGTAGTGTAACTCACTGACTTAAAACACTAAGAAACTCTCAAATGACACATGGCCATATATGCGTCACACGATCGTGTGACAGTCCATGTCCCAGGCTTTGTGAACCCAAAATTTACTTAAAATCAAGCCATTACAAGTCCAATTCATACCTAACCATTCAAACCATTTAGGCACACATTCAAAGGGTTCAAACACCATTCAAACATACATAAATATGCCATTTCAATTGTCCTAAATCACCAAACCAATATGCCATTGAAAGGCATCATAATAGCATCAAGACATTATTTAGCAAAACAAGTCAACGTTGCCATATTTCAAGCATTATAACTTAGTTCAATTACCTACCAAAACATATCAAAAGATGACAATTATCAAGCCATTACAAACCAACAAAAAGAGCATGTATTTCAAGTACCTAAAGATGGTCAAAATGATCTAACTTAACAGGTATTACAAGTCAGTCAACCAAACATAATCTTCAAAGCATAAATGATAAACCGTAAAAGTAACATATTTCAAGCCCACATTTAACATGCTTTTGGATTATTTAAGCCTTTAATTATATAATTTTGGTGCTCTTAATCGTTTGTTTTCATGTTTTATACCCAGGAGAGCACCAGATGATGAAAAGAATGGAAAACGAGCCCAAAATGGAGTAAATGGGCCATATCACGAAATTCACACGACCTGGGCCCAAGACCACACGACCGTGCCTCATTTAATAGGTTCGAACACGACCTGGCCACGACTTACACAGGCATGTGCCATGGGCATGTCCCTGCCGTAAGAAAGAGAAGTTTCACTCGGATTAGGATACTTAGGGGCAAAGAAACATATTCGGATTAGGATACTCGAAGATAGTCAGTTGATTCATCTCAAAAAGTGGGAATCATACTTAAGACGGAGGGAGATCCTCCAATTCCTTCAAGGGGTTTTAGGGATTTCTTATGTTTTGTTTTATCTTTTCTTCTGAGATGTTTTCTTTTATTATTATGAACTAAACCCTCAGATACCTGAGGAGGATGAAACCTAAGATGAATCTTGTTATTGTTTGCTGAACTATATGATAAATATTTGACTTGTTCTTAATTATGTGTTCTTAATTCTTGTGTTGATGTTCCCGGGATATTAATTCAAGTATGATGTACTTAGGTGGAGGAGCAAAAGTCCCCGCCTAAGAGTAGATCTAGCATAATTAAGCGGAGTTGATCGCGCGCCTAGAGATAGGGTGACGAGGTTTTGCCGGATTAGGGTGAAACCTAATATGGGAGTCCATAGATCAAGTTAATGCGATTCTATGGGTTTTAATTAGAAAGAGATTTCAATTAATCAACCTAGGGTTAGACGTTAGTCGCCTCGAGAGAGGGATTAATATAACTTAGAGAATCTTACGGATCAAGTCAAATGAATAAATTGTCTGGTTCAGAGTTAGATAACAAGTGAAGCTAGGTAGATTCTTCCTTGAGTGCCGTCTTAATCAATTGGTTTTTCCTCAAAGTTATTTTCCCAATTTCATTCTTCTTTGTCTTAGAGTCTTTAGTCAAAGTAGTTAGTTAATTTTAGATTAGATAAAAATTCATTCAATTCTTAGGCTAAATAATAAAAAGAGAGTAGTATTAGTACTTTTGGTTCCTTTGGGTTAGTATTAGTACTTTTGGTTCCTTTGGGTTCGACATTCTGGTCTTACCTAAACTATACTACTGTTCGATAGGTGCGCTTGCCTCAAATCATTATCATAGTTAGTTTCTAGGTTCGATCATTCTTTATATAAATTTTAAGACTTTAACATCGCATAAAACAACGATCAATAAACATACCAAATCACCATTACAAAGCATTCTATACATGCCATTACAACCTTGGCTAAAAATACTGAAAATCTACAGAAATAGTTGCTGGACATTCTAATAGATCTCTGATGAGCTTCCAACCGGTCTAGCTTTCGATAATCTAAAACATAAAGGAAAATAACTGCGTAAGTAACAAGTGCTTAGTAAGCTTGTATAAACTTAAACATAACTTACCATTTTATTTATACAATTCATAAATTAAGCATAAACCATTACCAGTGCCATAAGCTTAGTATAAGCCTAAACAACATCATCAATTCACAAGTTAGTGCACTTGTCCATGATATAAATGAGTTCATCCATAAGATAAGTAGATTTCTATATATAAGTACATCATTTAACTCATCAATCTTTTTAGAACATCATGATACATCCCATTTGTATACTTACCATTTCATTTCCTTTTCTTACCCGTTGAACCATCTAGAATTACATGAGATACTCGGGAAAGCTCACACATAGTGTGCCTTTACATATAACTGTAACATTTACATCAATGCTTACACGAGCTGTAAAATGGGCCTGCTCACACGAGCTGTGGGTTAGAATGTAAGCTACACGATGCTGCTCACCGAGCTGTGGAGAATCTGCTTATTATTTTCTTCTATCTCTCTTAGAAGTTAGTAATGGAAGGGTTTCAGATCACAGTGTTTGTGTTTAATATTCCAGTGACTATGAATTGGAAAGGGTTATAGAAACTATTCAGTTACCATGGAAAGGTGGTAAATGCTTTCATCCCGGAGAAAACAAGCAAGAGTGGCAAGAAATTTGGTTTCATGAGATTTTCTAATTTTTTGGATACTCAACCAGCGATATCAAGACTAAATGGCTTTGTGATTCTTGGAAATAGAATTTGGGTGAAGGTAGCTAGGTTTAAATGAAGCAGATCTATATGGAGAAGGGTGTCCAAACAATGAATTCCTTCATTTTTCAAAGAATCAAATCAGAAAGGAGTGGTTGATGAGCTAAGAGGGAAAGAAGTAGAAGAGCACATGGATGCAGTTTCGAAACTGAAAAGGATTGAGAGAGATTTAGGTAGTGGTTCGGGTGGAGGGGATATGAATATAGGAAATGTAATTCAAGGTCACGTAGAGGACAAACAACTGTGGAAGTTCGGGGAAGTGGCTTCTTTCTGTGAATTGAAGAGTTTAGCTGATAAAGTTGCAAGGATGGGTCTTGGTGAAATTAGTGTGAAGAGAATTCAAAGAAATCATTTTCTTATTGAGATTCCGGATTATGAACTTTTTGATACTTTGAAGCAAAGCGACTGGTCGTACTTGAAGGAATTCTTCATCCATATTGTACCTTGGTTAAAGAAGTTTGTTTTTTCAGAGAGGGTCACATGGATTAAATTATCTGGGGTGCCTATGCATTTGTAGAACTATGAAACGTTTAAAGGAATAGCTGGAAAGTGGGGTACGCTGGTGTCGATGGGTGAAAATTGGTCAGGTGCGAACAACTATGAGAAGGTCGAGATGCTGCTTTCAATTTCACAAGTACAAAAGTTAGATGAGATTATATTGTTGGAGGTGAGAGATGTTAGATTTTCGGTCAGTATTAGGGAGAGAGGATGGTCAGAGGAACATAAAAACAAAGACAGTTTTTGGAAGAAGGAAAGAATCCTGGAGGTGGCTGATGAAAGTGTATCGGAATCGGTGATTGGACTGGAATCAGAGAAGTGGACTGCTGGAAACTGAAACATCTGGATGGATGGTATTAAGAAAAAAGTTATTGAAAATGAAAGTGTAGGAAAAAAATGTCAGAAGGTGTTAGGGGAATTAAATGAAGGTGATAATGATGTTGTAAGCATGGGAAGGTTAGCAGGTGATGATTTAGGTTCTTGTAGAATTAATAGTGGGTCGGATTGGGTGAGTGAGGATGTTGTTAATATGGGCCTGGCCTTGGTTTTGGGCCCTAGTGGGGGTCAAGGTGTTCCGGTGGATTCTGAAAAGGGATTGGGCTCATACAGTATTAAATGACAGCATTTGAGTGAGGGGTGTACTCCGGACACAATTTAGTTTTCCCCTAATCTTTTTGAAATTCCAGAAACAGAGGGTTAGGGCTTTTGTCAGGAAATTGAAGAGGAATTTTTAAATGCAACCAGAAGCAGGAGGAGAAAGAAACATTTCAACATGAGGATTTGTTCCATGCGGGACATTCAAGTTAGAGTGTTGTCTTCCAAAGAAAAACTAAGGAGGGACCGAGGCAAGAGGAAGGATAAGAGTAAAGTGGCGTCAAGAGAGGAAAAAGTTATGAATCTCTCATTGTCTGATTCGAACATTAGTAATATGAGGAAGGTTATTCTTAGGGAGGCTAAGCAGACTTGGGAGTTAGGGAAGAAATTGTGGCTTAGAGTGAGGGGAGACGAAAGAGATGTAATTGAGGCTTAGAGTTAGGGGAGACGAAAGAGATGTAATTGAGGACATTATGAGAATGGAAGATCAACAGTAAGGGAGACGTAGAATCATTGAACTTCATAGCAAATACAGGTGCGTCTTTTTTGAGATTAACGGTTTGTGAATGTAGTTTAGCGGGGTAAGATGAAAATTGTTTCGTGGAATGTTAGGGGATTGGGTTCAGATGGTAAAGTAACTATGGTAAACAGATTAGTCAAACTACATAGCATGGATGTTTGTTTCTTACAGGAAAGAAAGTTAGAGGAAGTATCAGGGGACCTTGTAAGTAGAATTTGGGGTGACGATAATTTTGATTTTAGATTTGCAGCAGCTGTGGGTCGGTCGGGAGGCCTGATTACCATTTGGGATAAATTGTGTTTTTTGTTGAAAAAAGATTTTTGTATTAATCGTTTGATTGTGGTTGAAGGTTTATGGTGTGCTGTAGGGTGGGAAAGGGTGTTGATTAATGCTTATGCGCCTAATATGTTGATGGACTAGAAAATTTTTTGGGAAGAAATGATCGAGATACAGGAACAATTCACAAACCGCTGGATTGTGGGTGGGTATTTTAACGCTAGTAGGAATAAGAGTGAGAGAAACAATTGTGTAGGACTATTAAGAGGTTCGAAGGATTTTGGGAATTTCATAGAGAAATGCAAATTGGTGGATTTGCTATTGCTAGGGAAAAAAATTCACTTGGTATAGCCTAGAAAGTAAGAAAACCAGGCTGGATAGATTTTTGCTAGATGAAGACTGGTTTGAAAATTCTGTGGACTTTCAATAGCAGGGGTTAACAGATCAGTCTCTGATCGCATTCTGATTCTGTTATCTTATGGTTCTGCGGATTGGGGTCCGAAACGATTTAAGTTTTTTAATGCGTGGGTTAATAAAAAAGAGTGCCAGAGTATTATTAGAAAAGAACGGGGTGAGATGGCTAGAAAGAATGGTAGGGTTTCGGGAAAATTGATGAAGCTAAAAAGGGTGCTCAAAAAATGGAATGGGGAGGAGAGATATTCATTGGATAAAAGAATCAACGAGATTGAAGGGAGAATTAATTTTCTAGATGCTATTAGTGATGATCTTGAGCTGTCTGAGTTGGAATTGGAGGAATTGAAAAACTTGAAACTTGAATGAGGGAGGTAATTAAATTTAAAGAGTCAATTTGGAGACAGAAATCGAGATTGACATGGCTGAAAGAAGGTGACTCCAATTCGGTATTTTTTCATAGAGCAGTTAAGTTCAAAGCGAAAAGGACGATAGTATATGAGATGAGAATTGGAAATTCGTGGTTTTGCGAAACCTAGGAGTTGAATGAGAAGGTGTTTAATTTTTTTAGAAACCATTTTAGTTGTCCCTCGAGGAGATTGGGATTGGATTTGGCTTTGAAATTCAAAAGGTTAAAAGAAGTTGATGTGTTGAACTTGGAGAAACCTTTTTCAATGGAGGAGATAAAGGAAGCGGTTTGGAGTTACGATGGGAACAAAGTCTCGGGACCAGATGGCTTTAATTTATGTTTTTTTAGAAAATATTGGGAGGTTGTTCACGAGGACATGTTCGAGATGATGGTGAAAATTTTCAATTCTAGATAATTGGAGAAAAGTATAAACTCGTCGTTTATTGCTTTAATTCCAAAGAACGATAATCCGCAGGATATTTCCGAATTTAGGCCAATAAGTTTGGTGAGCTCGTTGAACAAAATCGTTGCTAAGGTGTTATCGAGAAGATTACGAGATGTTATAGGGGAGGTGGTCAGTGACATGCTATGTGCTTTCATTCGAGGTAGAGAAATTTTTAATGTAATTTTAATCGTAAATGAATTAATACATTCGGTGAAGAGAAATGAGGGTTCGGGGGGTTATCTGATTTTTAAGCTAGATTTTGCTAAGGTGTTTGATTGTGTGTGGTGGGATTTTTTGGAGTTGGTACTGTTGAAGATTGGTTTCAGTGAATATTGGATAGGATGGATGATGGAGTGTGTGGCATCAGCGAGGGTTGCAGTGCTTGTTAATTGAACGGCTACAAATGGGTTTAGAATATTTAGAGGTCTCCGACAGGGGGATCCATTATCTCCTTTTTATTCATTCTGGTGACAGAAGTTTTGCATCTGATGTTAGTGGAAGCGGAGGAATTAGGGGTCAGTGAGGGGTTTAAAGACGTTATTCCTGAGCATTCGGTTTCTCATCTACGATTTGCGGATGACACCATTTTATTTTTAAGGGCGGATGAGGCTGTGTGGACAAGAGTGGGAATAAGATGGCTTTTGCGCTAGTAGTTGCTGGTCTGAAAAGGCAGGGCATGTTTACGGCATTGTGGTGACTCAAGGTGTGCTATTGTTGTGTGCCTGTAGGTGTATTTTTAGGTTGTGTTGTGGTTTTTTTGGGTGAATTGTGTAGGTTTCTTTTTGTTTTGTGGTCTGTTTAACAGATGGGGTTCAGTGGGGGGTTTTTGCGGTTTGTTTGCTGTATTCTCTCTGTGATTGGTTTTTGTTCCTAGGTTGGGACTGTTTATTCCTGTTGTTTGATTTGCTTTGCTGCAGTTTTGAAAGCTGTTGTACTTTGATTAAGCGAAAAAAATATATTCAATTACCATTTTAACCTTTAAAAACTATCAAAATTTCAATAAAACCTTGTCTATGCACATCCGATAACTCTTTAAATGGTATATTTACCATTCAAGTCCTTTAGTTTAAGATTTCAAAACCATTGGATTCCTTTAACTAATAGAATTCAACTTTTACAATTTTTATGTTTTAGTCATTTTTACCTAATTAACCATGTAAACGTCAAAATTTCTTAACCAAATTTTAATACGACCTTAACATAATCCTGTAGACATTAACTAAATAATAAAATAATAATTTACTTTGCAAAATTTTGGTCCCAAAACCACTATTTTTGACACCACTAAAAATTGGCTATTACAATTACGGTTCCCCATGCGAAGCCAGTTTGATCTTGGCTTTTGTTCCCAAAATAGTTCCTCCCTATTGGCTTCCATATTCAAATCTAACTTTACTTCTATAATCTCTGCTAGGTTTGCCTCTTTTGGGTCCTCTTCCTTCAATTTTTTTAGTTTTGACTTCAACTCCTTCTTCTTATATCGTTCTCCTTGGATAACATTTGCCCATTCCTTCAGATGTTTACACAAATCTTCAAGTTTCAGCGGTAGCACCAAATCGTTTACCCTCCATCCAAACCTTACTTGATCTTTGAACATTTCCTCTAAGATCCAATTTGCATTAAATCGAAAAGGATAATCATCATGGCTCTTAATTTTTTCCCTTCTTCCACAAGTGTCAATAAGCACCAGGCAATGATTCAAGAAACTATGAGATAAATAGCAAATCGAATATTCTAGGAATTGATCCCACCAATCCAAATTGGCCACTCCTCTATCAAATCTTTCCATTATGTTGTTTTCTACTAGCTTTTCTTTTTTCCTAAATGCACCACTATCCTAAAAAACCCAAATCGTATAGCTCAAAATCTTCTAAGGCTTCTCTAAAAGCTAACATCTGATGCTTCTCTCTAAACTGGCCCCCTTTCTTCTCAAAGGAGAACATTACTTCAGTAAAGTCCCCCACAACTAGCCATGGCAATTGGTTATCTTCCTTTAGTTGTCTTCGTATGTTCGAAAGAATCACGCTTTTGACTTTCAACTAGGGACCTATAGAAACTTGTGAATCTCCAACTAGCATTCGTATCCCCCTCTTTTACCTCCACATTTATGTGAAATTTTGAATAACCTTTTAATAAAAGTATCACATCATCGTTCCACCCTAGAGAGAGGCCTCTTATGGACCTCTCTACACTTACATCAAAACCATTCATGAAACCACACTTTCTTCGTATTTTGTTCATCCTCCTGTCACTAACTTTTGTTTCTATGAGAAACAAAATTTGGAGCTGTACCTGTCTCAAACTATTTTTGAGATATCTTACTATTCATGGTTGCCTCAGACCATGAACATTCCTACTTAGGGTTTTCATTGCGACCGATCGGCCACCTTTTGTAGCAGCTGTTGATATATCATTGTGTGAATTAATTTCCATTAAGCTGCTACTATTATTGTCATATCCCTGAATGGTTCTTTGTCTCGTCTTACCATCCACATTACCGAATGGTATTTCTTTTAGTTCGATATTTGTCTCCTTCTCTTTTCTAAATTCCCTACCATCCCTTATGCCTTAAGTTTCAGAGAACTCGTCTTAGTTTGTCACCCTAATCGCTCTTCTTACTTTAGAGCTACCCATTTGTCCACCTTCTACTACCCCTTTCTATCTTCAAATCTTGCGATTTACAATAGATTTATCTCTTCTACCAGTTCTTTTGGTTCCTCCCTCAACGATCTACTTGGTGCTGGTTCTACCCTTCTTGACGGGGCTCGTAAAGAGGTATCCCACCCATATTCCTCCTTCTGTACCCCCAGGAAAAGTCATAAAGGACAAAAGTTTTCCCCATGCCCTAGTCCTCCACACAAAAAGCAAAATAGAAAGAGCTTTTCATATTGAAAGTATGTGTAATTTGTCTTATCTTGGCCATAAACAAAGTATTTCTTCTTTCTCAAAGGGTTCCATATGTCCAATTTCACCTTTATCCTCCTATATTTCCAAATTCTTCTTGATACAATCGTTGCGTCACAATCTAAAAATTCGCTTATGAAATTTCCTAATTACCTTACTATTCCTTCCGGCATGCAACTTGATGGTAAGTTGTGTATTTGCACCCAAAATTTGTGTTAAATAGTGGCACTTGAACCGGGTCTTCTCCGTTTTCTAATCTATGAAAAATAATTAAATGCCTATTAAAGAACCAGGTCATTCCATCTACCACCCGCATTAGGTCTAGCTCATTATAGAAGTGGAATAATATTCATTTATCCTCCAACTTAGTAATTGTAACCCCTTCTATCGGGTGTAATACTTCTGCAAGCATGTTTCTTAAAGATGGAAAGTGTATTGCGTTGTTGGTAAGGGCTTTCCTAACTAGGCAAAGTCGAAATCTTCCTCAATCTTGTCTTCCTCCTCGTGATAATTGACTGGGTCATCTTCTTCATCAACCAGCCATAATTTCGCCATCTCATCTTCCATGTCTTCCTTATTGATAAACCGTAATATATACATATTTTAATCCCACATTTGGCATACTTTTGGATGATTTATCCCTTAAATTATGGAATTTGATGCTCCTAATTGTTTAATTTCATGTTTTATACTTAGGAGAGCATAGGAGGATGAAAAGAACGAGAAACGGGCCAAAAATGGAGAAAATAGGCCAAAGTAAGAAATCCACACGGCCTGGAGTTCGCCACACAGCCGTGCCACTTTAGTAGACTCGAACACGGCCTAGGGCTCGATTCACATGGCATGTCCCTGCAGTGATCTGTTTTAATTCCACTCAGAAAAGGATACTTAGAGGCAAAGAAAGACATTCTAAAAGCCTATATAAACACTCTAAGTGTAACCTAAAAGGGGAGTTCGACAGAAGGCCTCTGTCAAGGCTTTTGACAGGAGCGAAGCCAGAGAGAGCTGAAATTAGGGAATTAATCGAAGAAAGCCAGTTGATCCATCTCAGAAGCTGGAATCACGCTCAAGACTAAGGATCTTCCCTTCTTTCTTTAGGGGGTTTTAGGGTTTTTCTTTATGTTTTGTTATTTAATTTCTTCTGAGATGTATTCTTTTACAAGCATGAACTAAACCCCTTAAATACCTGAGGGGAATGAAACCTAAGACGGATCTTGTTATTGTTTTCTGAACTATATGATAAATACTTGATTTGTTCTTAATTATGTGTTCTTAATTCTTGTGTTAATATTTCAGGATATTGATTCAAGTATTGATGTGCTTATTCAGAAGAGCAAAAGTCCCTGTTTAAGAGTAGATCTAGCATAGTTAAGCGGAGTTGATCGCACTCCTAGAGATAGGATGACGAAAATCTGCCGAATTAGGGTCAAACCTAATATGGGAGTCTATAGATCGAATTAATGCAACACTAGGGGTTTTAATTAGAAAGAGATTTCAATTAATCAACTTAGGGTTAGACGTTAGTAGCCTCGAAAGAGGTATTAATATAAATTAGGGAATACTACGGATTAAGTCAATTGAATAAATCGTCTGGTTCAGAGTTAAATATCAAGTGAAGTCTAGGTGGATTCTTCCGCGAGTATTTTATTAATCAATTGGTTTTTTCAAGAGTATTTTCCCAATTCATTCTCTGTGTCTTGGCATCCTTAGCTTAGGAATTAGTTGGATAAACATTAATCACTTTTATTTTTAGGCTAGATAATAAAAAGAAAGTCAGTACTAGTACTTTTGGTTCCCTTGGGTTCGACATTCCGGTCTTGCCACTAAGCTATTCTACTGTTCGATAGGTGCGCTTGCCTCAATCATGGTGATAGTTAGTTTCTAGGCTCGATCATTTATTATATAAATATTAAAACTCTCAGACTATGATCACTTATGAATGACTGCTCCTTTTAATTTTCCTTTCCCTAACTAAGTTATCGCTATGAAAGAATCGGTGAAAAAAACCCTAGATCTACTAACTGTTGGTGGATAAAGTAAAAGAAAAAACCCTAGGCTGTGAATCGCGCAGAGAAAAAATTTTTGTGCTTTATTAATAGTGTTTTTAAATTAAAATAGTTGTAACTTGACTAAATAAGTCAATCTATTTTTAATTTATTAAATTTGATCCTCATACTTGATAAATTAAAAATTTGACTTAATTAAGCAACATTGTTAAACCTCGCCATTAAATTGTTGACTTGAAAATTAGTAGTTTTACCAATTTATATGCACAAAATTAACAGTAATTCAATAATTTATATGCGATAAATTACTAAAAGATAATGATTCAAATTCATGTATTTACTAATAATTAGACTAATTTTTTAATTTTTGTAAAATTTGATTACTAGGTTTCACAATTTTCATATAATAAATGGGATGAAATTCATAATTACTAGATAAATGCACCAACTTTGTTGCTAGAATGTTCTATTTGAATGATAAAAGATATAAAAATTTGTAAAATAACTTATATGTTTAATTATTTAATTTATTATACAATATATGCGAAAACTTTAGAGTTATTTGAATATGGTAATTTTAACCCATCATAATTATACAATACAATCTTGATATAAAATAATCAAAATATGAAACAAATGGATAAATAATATTGTCACATCCTAAAAATGGGCTTTGAAGAAATAGGATTAAAATGAAGATTTAAAATTTATTGTTTGCTTTTAAATCATAGGGTAAGAGAGTTAGAATGCCATAAAAATTATATGTTAAAAATTAATAAGAATGAGTTTGTTGGTTTAGTGGTAAATCTTTAGTTTATCTTTAGGTTCTAATTTCAAATCCTTTTAAGTGCATTCAGCCAAAATATTTTAATTTTCTGTTTTCACCCTATAAAAGTGCCAAAATTTCAAAATAGTCCAACCAAAAGCCTTTTTTTTTTCAAATTAATCCTTATTTTAAAATTGTCCTAATTCTATATGAATTCTTAAAACCTATTTCAATTAGGGTAAAATATGTTTTATAAATAGTCAATTTTATGCAAACCCTAGAATTTACCTAGCAAATTTTCAAGAAAACACCCATAAACACTTTCTCTCTCAAACCAAACTTTCAAAGCCAAAGGAGTCAAAAGTTTCCAAAATCAACACTCAAGTGGATCCTCGATCTCCTCTCCAAACTAAAGGTTTTTTTTTTTTATGTCTTCAAAGCAGGTGTGGCATCTAAACTCAAATCATTATGTGTTAGAATGTAAGTAGTCTGTACTTGAACCCCCATGTATGTGAATCCCGTGTAAGTGAACCCCCTTGTGAACTCCTATGCGAACCCCCTACGATGCCCTATGCGAACCCCTTGCGAAACCTCATGTGAACCCTCATGCGATACCCTATGTGAACCCATGTGGACATCTATGTGAACCCCCTGTGAACCCCATTCGAGTCCCCATATGAACCACCATTACATGTGAACCCCTATAGGCGAGCCCTTATTGCGAGCCCTTATGCAAAACTGTATAGGAATTAGTATGTGAGCTATTAGAATAAACATGCGTACCTATAGATTATTATGTGTAACACCCCAAACCCTAACTAGACGTTATGGCCGAATCTGGGAATGTTACGAAGAAGGGTTTTGAAACCAATTTTACCTTTTGAAATTTCCCGAATAATTTGTTTCTAAAAGAGAGTCCACGTTTTATAAAACACGGTAATTCTATTATATTCATTAAGGAAAATGTCGATAGTCTACTCTTATAATAAAATTTATCTTACAACAGAAGTTAGAAATAGATATATTTGAAATCCGAGCTTGTATTCTTGGTAAAGTATTTGTTTGCATAAAAAAACATTGTTTTCGTAAATCGTTTTGTTAAAAATCGCAGAATAATAATCTAGACCATTTCAAAATCTTGAGATTAAAACCAATAGTCCAGAGAGTCCATAAATTACAAAACTCTCAAAATAATCTAGAATTCCGTTAATTAAACCAGTTAGCGAACTGGTGGTCACCGTTGAGACTCCATTGCACTGATTCGCCTAAGTCTGAGGATTACCTGAACAGAACAGGCAAACATATTTGATTTTTCATAAACTCAGTGTGTAACTTAACATAGACATGCATGCATATAAACTCATATTTCTCATGTAGCAGATCAGATACGGACATAAGTCCTTAACAGAATCAAATAATATCAGAATCGAATAATCAGAAGATACGTGTAACACCCCCTACCTGTATTCGTTGTCGAATAGGGTACGAGGCATTATCGGAGTTTACGAATTAAATTTTTTTTACTCAATATAGCCCCTTTATAGATATCTAGCCTTCCCTGCAAATTTTAAACTGAGACCAATCCACATCAACCAATCCAATTCAGCATATTTTCAAAATAGATTCATGCATGTTTATAAGATAACCTCATCTCATACCAAAACCAAGATTTGTTAGCTATACCAATGGCTGACCTTACATTCATTTCATATTAACATTTACTTTATTAGCTTATACATGCCATTGATTTCCAAAATAAAGTTTCTTTATATACCGAAATCTTGGGTTTGATAGTGTGATGTGTCTCCGATCGAATCCGACCTCCGAGCTCCTAACACTACAAAACAGGGGAAAAGGAAACAGGGTAAGCACTTTGTGCTTAGTAAGCCCATGTAACAAGAATTGTACTTACCTAATATTTTCAATACAAAGCAATAAACATTCATATATCCATTCAATGCATTATTACCCTAACATGCACAAACTCAACATTCAAGTTAATCCAATAACTTCTGTGTATCAATAATATATACCATGATTGATGAGCTCATCAATACCGTGATTTCCATTTCCTTGTTATTTTTCCATATTTATCCCGTTGAATTTCTCGAAATTTCGGTGGATTTTCAGAGGCACACTTTAGTGTACAAAATCGCGTCCGTCAATTCATATTCATGTGTGCACATTTCCATTTCAGAGAGCACACTCCCGCAAACCTCATCTTTACAGCGGGATTACCAGTCCAGGCTAAATCCCCTGTAATATAAACTCATAGAGTATTGTCGGGATTACTACCCGTGATAAATCCTCCATGCAACGAAAATTACTCTAATGAACTTGGATCCGAATTACTAGTCCAGGCTAAATTGCACCCTAATTCGATTATCTGTCCAAGCTAAATCCATTTTACACATATTCTTCGGGAGGGCTATATCAGGATAGGATCACCCGTCCGGGCTAGATCCTTTTTACCGTCAATTCCTTTTCAGAGATCCATCGAACTTTCCTTTCATTCAATCGGGATTTCTTCCCCTTTTTATCAAATATATCAATGTTTCATCTCATTCTTATTCACATCAATAACATACATTTCAAGCATTTAAGAATATAATTCAAGTTACACGAACTTACCTCGATACTTGTTCGTACACAAAAATCCACTAATCCGGGACTTTTTCCTTTCCTTGATCTAGCTTCGTATTTGAGTTTTCCAGATCTAAATAAATAAATTTAATCATCAATCCAATACATTTCATGTTCATATGTAGCATTCTCTATAATTCTATTATTATTTATAGTTCATTTAGAGCTGTCGCCTTAAGTCATAGTCACTAAATTATTTATATCTTGAGCTACAAAACTCCAAATTAAAATCTGTTAATTTTCATTGAAACTAGACTCACATATATTCTTACCATAAAATTTCCAGAATTTATGGTTTAGCCAATAAGTACAGTTAATTCTTTAAAGTTACCCTTATTCTGTTGTCTAATAGTTCTAACCCTTCTTCACTAAAAATTAATTATCTCTTCATACAGGATTCAGATGATGTTTCTGTTTGTTTCTCTTGAAAATAGACTCATTCTGGATTCTAAAAATATAAACTTAAACCCCTAATTATATGATTTTTTTTGAAGTCAGAACAAGGGAACCCAAATTCATTCTGACCTTGTCTCACAAAATTCATTATATCTCATGATTTACAAATCCATTGCTTACACTGTTTCTTCTATGAGAAACTAGACTCAATAAAATTTAATTTCATATTTTTTTTTATCTTCTAATTCGATTTATACAATTTATGGTGATTTTTCAAAGTTAGTCTACTGCTGCTGTCCATAACTGTTTTAGTGCAAACTGTTTATTACTATTTTTCCCCTAAGCTTTCAATAAATGATAATTTTGTCCCTGCTCAATTAACTTCGCAATTGAGCTGATTTTTCTCAATTAACACTTTATTCTATCACTTTAAACTACTTTATAACCTTTGGAAATCAAAATTTTAGCACTAGACTTTAATTCCAAACTTTCTCACAATTAGATCCTAGAAATCAATTTCTATTTAAATTACCTAATAAATCATCTCATAAACAAAATAAAGCTTCAATTTCATGCTATTTCATCATAAACTTACATGACTCAACCATGGTGACTTTCAATTTCATCCATGAGATAAAAAAACTAATGAATTTAATAATAAGACCTAGTTGTAAAAGTCTTAAAAACACAAAAATTACAAGAAAAAGGTAAGGATTAACTCACTTGGTGCAAAAATTATGAAATATCAGCTTAGAAAACCCTCCTATGGCGTTTTTGGCTGATGAGAATGAAGAAAAATGAAGAGATTTCTAGATATTCCAAATTAATCCTACTTTTATTTAGTAAATTTTTGTTATTTTCCCATTTTGCCCTTATTTCAGTAATTCTCCTGATTTTTTTCAGCTTATGTCACCCAAAATATCTCCTTTGGGCTTATTTGCTCTTTAGATCCCTCCTCATTTGACAATTGAGCTATTTAATCCTTCTAGTAACTTTTACACCCTTTTCAATTTAGTCATTTTCATTTAATTACCTACCCAAATATTAAAATTTTCTAACGAAATTTTAATACCACATTACTAATATTTTATAAATATTTATAAAAATATTTCCTACTCAATATTATGAGATCAAGGTCTTGATACCTTGTTTTTACCCGATTCCTTCAATAATTCCTTTTTTTAACTAACCACTAAATCGGTAAAATTTTTCTATCGATATTTTAATACGATTTTCCTATCATATAAATGTTCATGCAAAAATATTAAAATAAATTTCTCTTTAAATCGGATTTGTGGTTACGAAACCATTGTTCCGATAACCTTGAATTTAGGTCGTTACAATACAGATATATAAAGTGCTACCCCCATCCTTTACACACCAACTTCGACCATCCCAACACACCATGTGGGGTTTAAAACACCCACCTGTCCCTACACACCACAAAGTGTCTTTACGACACTTACTAAAATAGTTGCAGTCAAGCTACCAGTATATCGGCGAAATGTCGCCTCATAAAACACTTTCTCCACATAGACAAATCTCACCCATACACAGATACAAATAACATATAATAGATATAACAAAATTAACATGTCTCGCATGCTTATATGTGGATAACATACATGTTATTATGAACTCGTCAAATCATACATATCAATTTCTAAATGCTTAAATCAGTCTATCAGTATAGCATATATCATGCATTAGGGCTTGTTTTGCCCTTACCGACCCTACGGAAGGCCCATAGTCGATCGGAACGACATATGTGACCTTAGGGAAAATTTAAGAATTTTGGGCCCATATGCCCGTGTCGGCCCACATGCCCAAATTGGCCTTGCCCGTATGACTCACATGGCCTAGCCCATGGTCCACATGTCTAAATTGGCCTAGCCCATATAACCCACACGGCCACATACTCACTCATCACACTGTGGCATCGAAAGGCCATTTTTTTAACTTCTGTCAAATATTGTTTTCTCGTGTTTTCGTTACACACCTGGCTCATTTTTGATGTGACAGTAATCCTGAGACCTTCGAAACCTAAAAACAGCATTCCAACGACCAATTTCAGTAAAAGTATTATGAAACTCAAATGGAAACTATCCAAAACAAAGCCTCGGAATAATATCCAATCGTATTCGCACACTGACCATCTACGAACAGAAAACCACTATCACGGATTATGCCATTGTAACGAAATCCTCTGATTCACAGTCTTCTCCTACGTAACACACTCACAGAGATTAATCTCCCTAAATAACAATAAAACGCCTATTCAAAAGGAACGAAAAGCAAACGAAACAAACTTACAAACTTACCAAGATGAACGATAAACAACCAAAACACCGAACCCAAACGATTAAAATGACCGATTGGTTGAACAGAATAGAGAGAAAAGAAAACAAGAAGTAGCAGAGAAAAGAAGGGAAAAGAGAAAAAGGAAAAACGTCAGAATGCAAAAAAGAAAGGGGGATTTTTTTGGGAAAAAGAAATTAAAATAATAAAAATAAAAATTAAAACACCTAAAATCCCAACTCCCCACTAACCAACCTATCCTACTAAAATCGACATTAAATTCGAGTTAGTAAAATATTTTAATATTATATTCGGTGCCTATGATATATGATTGACATGTGTTAAAATTTCGTGAGTTAATTTGTCTGTTTGTGTGTTCAATTTAAGGAAAAGGACTAAATTGTATAAGTAGTAAAAGTAGCCTATTATTTGATTGAGTGATTAAATTGATGTGTCTTCATAAAAAATGAGACCTTATGTGGTAAATTCTCCTTTTTGTAAGTATAGTGGACGGCAATAAGCATATAATATGCTTTTAAATGTTTATTTTATTAAGTTAAAAATGATAAAATCATATTATAATATTAAAACATAATAAAACATAGAAGAAAGTTTGCATGTTCATCTTTTTTTTTTTTCTACCGAAACACAAAAGAAAAAGAAAAGAAGAACACTTCAAAGGGTTCGGCATTGATTTAGCTTGATTAAGATTAGTGTTTAGCTCGGTTTTTGATAATTTTTACGTTTTTGAGATCGTTGCTATGTGATTTAGTTAGCCCATGCTTGAATTTTTTATTTGGTTGCGTATTTCGTGTATGGCCATTGAATAAATCTTGTTGTTTTTGTGGTCTAATGATGGAATATTGATTTTATGTAATAGATTAACAAGTTTTGTTCTTGAATTTTTGATGAAATTGAGTAATTGGGATGAAATTACAAAAATAAATATTTGAAGGACTAAATGGAAAAATAAATGAAATGTAAGAGCTTGTATTAGGACTATGAATATTTGGCCCTAAAGAATTGTGGCCAAATTTTGCATATTTTGTGTTTTATGCTATAGGGACTAAATTGCAAAAAGTGTAAAATGTCAAGGGTAAAATTGTAAATTTCCCGATTATGTGTTTTTGGACTAGATTGAATGAAAATATGTTGAATGACCTTAATTTGAAATTTATCTAGACCAAGAAAAAAAAGGATCAGGAGTGGATCGGGGAAAGGTGAAGATAATCGAATAGTCGGGAAGCAAAGTCCATCGATACTCGAGGTAAGTTTTTAAGCAATTGAATTGAATTGAAATTTATTTATAATGATGTAAGTAAATCAAATGTAAGTATATATATATATATATATATATATATATATATATATATATATATATATATATATATATATGTAATGAACTTTTATTTAATGTGATAAGAAATTATGAAATAAATGAGTTGATTTGAAAATTTATATATAAATATGGTATATTCGAATGAGGGAAAAGTATATAGGTCAATGACATATTCGTATGTGGTACTAAAATGAGGAATGAACATGATCATAAGTGATGCATATGTTTGGCAATGATAAATTTGAATGTGCTGTTAATAATAGAAATGAAATAAGTGAATTTGTAGTTATGCAATTTGAGATGTAAGTTTTATGTATGTATAAATGAGAAGTGAGATCGGAAAATGCAAGAGGGTATGAAATTAAATACCGAGCACTAAGTGTGTGAGATTAAATACCGAGCACTTTGTGTGCGAAATCGGTTTCTTAGCACTAAGTGTGCGAGAAATTAAATATAACAGCACTAAGTGTGCGATACGTTACCAGAATTTGGCACTAAGTGTGCAAGGTGTTTAGTATGTGGATATTAATCATGTGTTACGTAAATAGATTTTTGCATGGACTGAACAGGTTGGATGATCTGTTAATTGTAATAACTATCGAATGTACTAAACAACTAAAAAGACTAGGTATACATTGATATTTCATCTTTTGGGATGATAAGTAAGCTTAATTGTTGATATGATAATTCAGTATTATACATATTAATATGTGATTTGTATGGATTGAAATATGAGTAAGAGCTTTAATAGTATACATATATACATAAATTAGTTTTGAGGTGAGAAGAGGATTATAGATTTGGATGAATGTTATTATTAAAAGTTGGGACATTCGGTATTAAGAATTATGATATGTGAAAATTGTTTTGAAATTGCTTATAACTTACTAAGCTATGATAGCTTACTTTAGGTGGTAGTTGTGTTGTTTATTAGATTTTGGAGTCAAGGTTCATGTTCGGGGATCATCGTCCAGTCTATCACACTATCAACAGATTTTGGTATTTCATAAGCTGTGCTTCTTTTGAAACTATGGCATGTATAAGCTATGTTACTTTTGAGCTGATTTTGAATGGTATGTATATGTAAATATGCCATGCGAAAATGGCTAATTTGTGGTATTATGGTTTTAAATAGATTCAGCAATGGTATTAACTTAATTTGGAGTATAATCTTAATGGGTTTATGTGTGGTATTAGTTAAGAGGATTAAAGGAATTGAATTAAATTATCGTTGTGAACATTTCGTCTTGGTGTTTTGTGTGATTTAGTAAATATACTTTCATGAATGGTATGAATGGCATTATGGGGTAGGTCCTTGAGTGTGCATATTCGGACATGATATGTGTATACTTATGTATGAGGTTTGATTTTTGAATGTTTTAGGTCATGTATAAGATATGTTTAGGTTTGGATAATTTGGTTAAGTTAATTATCAAAGATTGATCAATGATGTGGTTGGATGCTTTCGGTCATTGGTATTGTATTTGGCATATCCTAGTTTTGGTTAAGTAAGGTTTTGGCATATATGTATATTTGGCTTAAAATGTTTGATACTTTGTTAGTAAAATGTTTATAGGAAATGTGCATATTCGACCCTTTTTCCTTATTTCTCAAATGAATATTAATTTTTGGCTATTTGATCAAAACTACTTTTATGTGAAATTGTTGATATAGATTTGAGATACATTCGTCAATGTTTAAGTAAACAATGAAAGTATATCTTTATTCATGTTACATTTGGTTATGACCATTTAATATTGGATTAACATGCATGTAATGTTTGTTTGTGTCTATCATTATGATTACTAAATAGAAGTATTTCAGCATTGATACACGTTAGCAAATTTCAAAATTTTTTAAATAAATGATAATTATATGTATGGACTTGATAGCATGGATTGTTTATGTATTACTTCAAATAAAAAGGATTTATATGAGTGTGTTGATTTGTGATTAGTTTAGTAATGCCTCGTAACCTTAATCCGGCGACGGATACGGGTTAGGGGTGTTACAGAACCTCTACTACCGAACTGACACACACTTACAAAAGCAAAAACAACATCCTTCACTCACACAGGGATTCAAACACAAGATCCTGCGGCAAGCAAACACCTCACCATTTGAACCATTAGGCTCATTCTGTTATAAGTTCACTGAAAATATAACATAAGCCCACCGAATAGGGACAAGGCTAGGATAAAAAAAAAAACAGAATTTTCCAAAACTGGGACTTGAATCCAAGACCCCAAACACACGCCCATAACACTTAACCACAGAAGCAGATACTTTTTTGTATCAAAATTCACAAAAATAAAATTAAATAATTCAAGGTGTTACATTGTGTGCGAACCCTAATTGTTACATACGAACATGTAGTTTATTACATGCATATATTATTCCATAACTACTACTTATATGTTAATTTATGAGAACCTGTATATGTTCCAGGTAATTAGGTTTGATGGTTCACATAAAAATCTTGTACATGTGACATTGTTTCTTTTTACTAACACAAATTATATGAGTATATGTGAATATTGCTATGAATGAATACATAATAACATGCCAAATAATGATAGTATGTGACAATAAATGTGCTAAATAAGCATAGTATCAAATATTGATAATGAGTAAGATATGATGAGTATATGTACATTGTAATTAGCCCATTTTGGCCGGGCTTTGAAATAAACCAAAAAATAATAAAAATAAATAGAAAAACAATTTTTTATAAACAGTCCCATTGCAGACCTTAAATAATTGACCTTATTACAATATAAGCCCAATCCGACCCATTACCCTACCTAAAGTAATGGCCTATTAACCCAGACCCAAACTAAACCAACCTCCTAAACAAACCTGACCCAATACCCGAGCCCAATTACCTACCCAATCCTGACCCACTTACACCCTTGGCCCAAAACCAAACAAACTACCCTAGACCCAACAGACCTAGACCAGATTCTAATTACTCGACCCAGACTCAGGCAGCCCAAAATGGCCCAACTCATAAACAAGTTTCAGACCTAGGGTTTCTGGGGAAACCCTAGGCGCCGCAGCACCCCAACCTTCGCACCGTAACCTCGCACCTTCAATTGCGCCGCAGTCTTTGCAAATCACCTCATTGCCGCCGCGTTCTCCTTGTTCACCTGCAAAAAAGGGGGAAATACAATAGCAAGCGCAGCAAACATGGCAATATTTTCATTTATGTCCTTCTGTATTTCGAAGGCTATAAAAGCCCTAATCTGTAATACATGAATAGGGAGAGATATACAAACAGAGACAAAAAATATTTTGAAATAAAATACAGATATTGTTCATTAACAGAGGTGATTTTCCACTTTTATTTACGTTTTTTTAATTTTGCGATTCATGCGTATTTATTATAAAATAGTTTAGTGGGAGCGACATCCAGGTGGTACAATCAACTCAGCCACACTAACATTAGCTCCTGGAGAGACTTAGCTCAAGCCTTCATGAAGTAGTATAATCATGTCATAGACATGACACCTGATAGAATCATGTTACAAAACATGGAAAAGAAGTCGAATGAAAGCTTCAAGCAGTATGCGTAAAGATGGAGGGAGGTAGCCATGCAAGTTCAGCCACCACTCCTAGAAAAGGAGACTACAATGTTCTTCATCAATACATTGAAGGCTCCATTCATCACTCATATGATAGGAAGTACCACCAAGAGCTTTGCTGATATAGTGATGGCAGGAGAGATGATTGAAAATGCCATAAGGGGTGGCAAGATTGAAGCAAGGGAAACGACTAAAAGGTCTGCTCCTAGGAAAAAAGATGACGGGGTAAATAATACGAGTACATACAACAAAGGGACACAAAAGCAATTACTGTTAACCAGCCAAAGGTGATCACTGCTGGGCAACAAGGGTCGGTGAGACAAGAGTCGGGCACAAGGCAAAACTCTGAAAAGCTATATCAAAGTTTTTTTGACGCACACGTGGTGTCCCCATTTTATGTGAAAACGTTGCAACCTTTGTTCCCAAAATGGTATAAAGAGAATGCCTAATGCGAGTACCACGCGGGAATAAAGGGTCATTCAATTGAAAACTGTACTACGTTTAAAAAGTTGGTTGAAAGGTTCATTAAAATGGGAATTGTAAAGTTCGACGATTCATCAATACCTGATCACTTTGATGAGGCAGTAAATGCGATAATTGAAGGAGGAGACAAGAAAGTTGCGATCCCTTGAAAAAATCAAAAGTGAAGAGGGAATCGGGGAACGAAGCTTCTAAGCCCTTGTATACTTGGGGGTGTTTTGAATAATGGGACTGTGGAAGAAATCCATGTATTTTAGAACTGATCTAGAGTAATATTCAAAACATACTTGTTGCCTTAAGCCTAGAGACAATAAGAACCCTTTTGAGAAATAGGCTTGTGTCTGGAATTGTTATTTCAATAAAATGCATCTTTTTGAGCAAATATTCTTTTATTTTTCCATTTCATACTGTACAGACAATTGTTCTTAGTTTTTTTTTTCTTTTCTTTTGTTTGTTCTTTGGATTTTCAGTCAAGTATTCTTTTATTCATGACCATACAAATAATCATTCTTTGAATCACTTGTTCTTTGGACTTACAATAAGGTCACTTGTTCTTTGGACTTACAATAAGGTCTCTAGATATCAACGATGTGAGCAACGCTGCTACTGCCTCAGAATCTCCTTTTGAGTAAGATATGTATCTAGAACATCTCAGAACTTTGAAAATGGTAGAGATCGTGACCTATCTTCTGATTTGTTAAGAATGGTAGAACATGATAGAGTCAATGAACATTGCGAGCCTAGAAAAGAGGTGAAGATTGTAGCCTAGATCACCAACAGAGATAAGTCAAGACATCATTGGGTTATTTTCAAAATTCAAAGATGTTTTTGCACGATCATATCAAGACACGCTTGGGAAAATCTTAAAAGAGGTCCATAAGGGTGATTAGAGAACATGCTAATGGTTATAAAATATTCAAGCTAATCATAAAGGAGGTGGTATCAGTTATGCCGTATTTAAGGAGACAAGATTCATGTGCCTACTCTAGCTCTTCACAAAATTTCCATATGTGGGGCATGGATGTGATAGGGCCAATATCGTCAAAAGCTTTTAGCCAATATTGATTCATCGGCATAGTTGTCGTTTACTTCACTAAGAGGGTGGAAGTAGCTTCATATGTCAATGTTACAAAGTCGATAGTCATCAAATTTAAAAAAAAAAGATCAAGTGCTGACAAAGAGTGCTAAAAAAGAACAATGTCAAAAGTTTGAAAGTTTGTTCAAAGATCAGACGCCATATCACAATGCAGTAGTGGTAGCAAATAAAAAAAAAACAAGGATCATGGAAAGTATGACTAAGACTTGTGAATATTGACATAAAGAAGTTACCATTTACCCTCTGTCTTATCAAACATTGGCTAGAACCTTCGCTGGGGCAACACATTTCTCATTGGAATAGAAACAGTTTTGCCAATTGAACCTAATTGAAGAAAAGGTTAAAAGCTATTTGTCACGACCAGATGATATGAGACTACGTTAAAAATGTTCATTTTAGGGAATTCCACGAAGAAATATGATGTTGAAAAAGATTTTTTTCTTCAAAACGATTTTAGAGGAAAGCATATGTCGAACTTGGAAGGACTTATGTAGGCTTGTTCTAGAGGAGCATTGATATTGACCGAGACAGATGGTGAAGACTTGCCCAATCCGGTGAATTCAGGTTTAGTTAAGAGGTATTTTACCTGAAAGAAGAAAGACTAAGGTGAAAACCCGTAAAGGACGCCTCGAAAAAAAAAGGAGAGGCCAAGGCGAAACTCGCAAAGGGCGCTTTGAGACCAAAAAGGATTTGAGTTGAAAACCTGAAAAGGGCGGCTCAAATTTTGACCAAAAAGCGGGGCATACAGTAGTCTTGCTACATCTGAATTAACAATGAGGAAGTATGTTACGTCTTGGGGCATTGACAAAGTACTCCGGATCCCCTAAACACATATTAAGTTTAAAATGGTCCTCAAGAAGTTTGAACAGAGAAGCTCAGGCTACGATATCTAGGGCACCTAGCTTCTATCTTACCCATTTTTTAATTTGTTATCTTGGATTGGTTTATTCTTTTCAAGATACACCCAAATCAATTTTCTTGTATTGCCTTGGTGATCTTTGATTAACTTATTTGTTTCGAGCCATGGTCCTGATTAATTTCTTTCTCGTCCATTTTTGTGACCTTTTTGAAGCATTTTATATTGAAATAACGATTTATGGACTAATAACACTTTCATAAAAGGAGTTTCGCATATTACTCTGGAATCTTCTAAATAATATGAGGAATCTGAAATATGACTATTGTTCAGAACTCACCAAGCCTAAGGGTTGGAAACATTGAAAAATGATTATCTCTTCGGATTCTTATTGGATAAGACAATTTCCTTGGCGATACCATATCGGCAAATGACGAACAAGGTCAATCCAAGTGTAAAAGGGGATCATTGTCGGGATACCCTGCATTCATGTAAATTTTAGACACATACATCTGGTCATTACACCAAGGGAATGGTGTAACAGATCAAACTGATTGAAAGTTATACAAGTTCTGTACCTCTGAGTGGTAACAGAAGGATAGAGGAAACTAAATGTTATTTCCCTGAAGTTGCAGTGGGAGGTACCAACTTCATGTCCCAAGGTTCAAGTGGAGAAGACTCAGAATTACCATAGGGCAAATTATTTGAGTAGAATATGATTGATACTTTAAGAGGAACGAAGATGAAACCTTGACGGATAAATGAGTGGTAACACCTAGAGTTGGAATCATACTCATGACATTTCTTGTATCATAGCAAATTTCATTAGGAGCATTTGATTTATTTCGGTTATTGCATCCTAATTCTAATCCTTTAAAATGAATCATCTTCATGACGTGCTACATACACATAGAAGCATTTGATTCATTCCGATCATAGCATCTTAGTCATGTGACATAAACATACGAAACCAAGCCTACATGACATGTCCCTCAGTGGATGATGTAACAATATCGGTGAATTTACAGATCTCATCTTCCTGAAGTTGCAGGAAGCAGATCAAAAAGCACTTTCAGCCTTATCTCCTTGAAGTTGCAGTAGAGTAGACTGAAGAACGAAGATCTTATCTTCCTGAAGTTGCAGGAAGCAGATCAAAAAAGCACTTTTAGTCTTATTTCCCTGAAGTTGCAGTGGAGTAGACTGAAGAACGAAAATCTTATCTTCCTGAAGTTGCAAGAAGCGGATCAAAAGAAGATTTTAGTCTTATCTCCCTGAAGTTGTAGTGGAGTAGACTGAAGATAGAAAATCTTATTTTCCTGAAGTTGCAGGAAGTAGATCAAAAGCATTTCAGCCTTATCTCCTTGTAGTTGCAGTGGAGTAGACTAAAGAAAGAAGATCTTATCTTCCTGAAGTTACAGGAAGCAGATCGAAAGAAGATTTTAGTCTTATCTCCCTAAAGTTGCAGTGGAGTGGACTGAAGACAGAAGATCTTATCTTCCTGAAGTTGTAGGAAGTAGATCAAAAGCACTTTCGGCCTTATCTCCCTGAAGTTGCAGTGGAGTAGACTAAAGATAGAAGATCTCATCTTCCTGAAGTTGCAGGAAGCAGATCAAACACACTTTCAGCCTTGTTTCCCTGAAGTTGCAGCGGAGTATACTAAAGATAGCAGATTTGGCATTCCTGAAGTTGCAGGAAGCAAATCAAAAACATCAGATCTTATCTCCCTGAGTTTGCAGTGGAGCAGATCGAAAAATAGTAGATCTGGCATTCCTGAAGTTGCAGGAAGCAGATTGAAGACATCAAACTAATTGAAGTCAAGATGAATTTCCAATACTGTTGAAGTTACAGTGGAAAAGGGCGAGGACCAAGAGGTCGAGGCTCAGTAAAGACAGGGCAAAATTGGGCTTTCTATAGTCTTTGCTCTATTCTCGTTACACGACAATGAGCAAAGAGGGACAGCTGTAATTAGCCCATTTTGCCTGGGCTTTGAAATAAACCAAAAAATTATAAAAATAAATAGAAAAATAATTTTTTATAAACAGTCCCATTACAGACCCCAAATAATTGACCCTATTACAATATATGCCCAATCCAACACATTACCCTACCTAAACTAATGGCCTATTAACCCAGACCCAAACTAAACCAACCTCCTAAACAGACCTGACCCAATACCCGAGCCCAATTACCTACCCAATCCTGACCCACTTACACCATTGGCCCAAAACCAAACAGACTACCCTAGACCCAACAGACCTAAACCAGATTCTAATTACTCGACCTAGACTCAGGCAGCCCAAAATGGCCCAACTCCTAAACAAGTTTCAGACCTAGGGTTTTTGAGGAAACCCTAGGCGCCGCAGCACCCCAACCTTCGCGCCGCAACCTCACACCCTCGATCGCGCTGTAATCCTTGCAAATCGCCTCATCGCCACCGCGTTCTCCTCGTTCACCTGCAAAAAAAGGGGGAAAGACAGTAGCAAGCGCAGCAAACATGGCAATATTTTCATATATTTCCTTTTTTATTTCGAAGGCTATAAAAGCCCTAATCTGTAATACACGAATAGGGAGAGATATACAAATAGAGACAAAAAATATTTTGAAACAAAATACAGATATTGTTCTTTAACAGAGGTGATTTTCCACTTTTATTTGCATTTTTTTATTTTTCGATGCATGCATATTTATTATAAAATAGTACGAATAATAAAAGGGGCGCGAGTTACCTTTCGATGGCACTGAAAACGTGACGTTTTGGCCTACGGCCACCGTCTGTGGTGGCGCGTGAGGCGCGTGGGGGTATGGACCAAAGGTTCGGTGATTGAACTCGGAATAGAGGCGAAAAGGGATAGAAAGCTTCTTTAATTTTTTTTTTTAAAAAACTAAGGCCGACTGATTTTTTTTCTCTGAACTCTGACTTATATACGCCAAGGAAATGACCCGTTTTGGAGTGGTCAGGTAAGGACCAAAACGACGTCGTTTTATATAAATATCCGCGCGTTGACCCGATGGGCAAAAAGATCTTCAGCTTTTTATGTCGATGGTATATTTACGGAATAGACCCTTCTGCATTTTCAATTTGTTTAATCCAGTTTTTATTATTTTCTAATTTATGCCTCAAAGTTTAATTACTTTCTAATTTAGTCCCTCGAGCCCCTAAAAGGCTAAGATTAGAACGTCATCGTTTTTTTATTTTGGTATAATTTCCATTTTAGCCCCTACAATATTACGCGCATTTTTGATTTAGTTCATTTTTATAAATTTTTGTTTGCTATTTAATCCTTATTTTATTTTTTATTCTATTTTTGGTTATCCTAATATTATATTAAATTGTTTTATTGTATTAATATGTTATGTTTTTATTATATTAATTTTATTAATAGTATAAATTCACATATATTTTTATTATTACCATTTATATATATTAAATTACTATTATGTATTATTTTATTCGGTTTAATATTATTTAAATTATATATTATTTTATCATTTGTATATTTTTTATTGTATCATGTTTTCAAAATTTTATATATTATGTTATTATATTATATTATATGTATAATTCAAATCATTTTATATTTTATAAATTTAGTATATTATGTATTGTTTATGCTATTTTTTGTATTATATTATTTTAAATATTTTTTAAAATTGTTTATTTATTTCAAATGTATCTAATTTTCGCAATATATATATATTGCAATATTTATTTATTACTTGGCATATGTTATTGCATAAAAGGTTTAATCTTGTGTAAGAGATTTTCATATTTATTTTGTAGTTTTTTTATTTTATTTATTGCTCTATATTTGTCCATATTCTTCCATTTATTTATGATTGTTTAATGTAAGTATTATTGTTAGTTATATTTTATTTTACTTATATTAATATGAAATGTTAGTATGTTATGATTGCTTTTGATGTTTGATAAAGTATTAATATGATATCTTCATAGATCATCATTTTAAAATAAAATGCATTTTGCAAAATTACTATATTTTATCTAAAGGTTTTAAAATAAAGGCAATGTTTTGTGTTTAGGAATTCGGGAAATAGTGCCCTAACGTGCTGGGTTTCGATTTTCCGTTTGACTAAATAACTAAATACCCTTTTAATAAAATTTCGTAAATTATGAGATGATTTTAGTTACGAGGGTTTAAAAATATCGTATCCTAACGTGCTGGATGTGATGTTTGTGTACTTTCGGAACAAAGAAATCTCAAGTTTTAAATTAAATTGTTCAGTTTTAGTCATATTTTAAATGTTTATTAAATTTCAAACATTTGGACATGATTCTATTGATTAGGTACCAATTTTTGGGCGTTATGAGGGTGCTAACCCTTCCTCATATGTAACCGACTCCCGAACCTGTTTTCTTGTTTTTTGTGGACTAAAAATCAAATGTTTTATAATAAAACGTTTTGCAAGGTGATCCAATCACACCTAAGTAAAAAAGGGATTGGTGGCGACTCCCACTTTCGTTTTTTAAAAAGTCGACCCTATTGTCTAACAAATTTAAAGATGGTTTCAACATACATAATTACATGAAATTGATTACGGTGAACGGATGAGTTCCGTAGGAGACAGTGACATGTCAACACCGAAAGTTAGTACTGTCTGAAGTGGGCGGCATTGTCATCCAAAATGAATAAGCCAGGATGGTAGGTTAGTAAACCACCATATCAGGTCGACCAATATGATATTTTATTGTAGTAAAAAGCCATCAAAACCAGGCAATTGGAATGGTAAGTTATTGTAGTAAATGTCATCGCCACATATAACAAGTGAACGACCATCGTCACCGGAAAACAAATCTGGGATGGTCAGTTTTTTATTAAAGTTTTCTTTAATCGTTTTCAAGATTGTAGTTATTAATTATTTCTCGCTTTTATATCTAGGGTGAAGTTGTTTAACTTACTTATTCTAAGACATAACACAGTAGATAATACTTTGATATTTGCATGTTTTGCTTTTCCATTTAGAAATCCATTACTTTAAATGTTTTCACTGCTTTATAGAATTCTTAAAACTTTTGATAAGTCCTTTCTTAAAAACCTTACCATGTTTCCAAAGTCTTCACATTAATAATATTTTTAATGAATTGTTAAGTAAATCCGATTTAAATCAAATGAATGTTTTTTAAAAAATAAAAGAGTGATTTTTTATATAAATCAGCGCAATTAAAAGAGAGGCTTTACAGGATCACTTTGGTGATCAAATGTAACATTTTCGACTTAGCCGAAACTCTTAGACCAGATCAAGGGTGTTACAAATATAAATAGAAAATTTGTTAAAATTTATGTAAATTTTTTAATATGCAAATTTTTTTATCGAATATAAGATATTGAAGATAAATATGATTATTGACAAAAAAAAAAAAAAACCAAGAAAAACTAACTCAAAGATACATTACACGGAAAAATGAGAGTTACTGTAATAGTGTCGATTTTGCCATGTTAACGTATTCATATTACATTAATGTTATTTTTCATACGATATTTTTATTCGGGTTAATTTCTCCCATTTAGAATATTATAAATATATATTTCCATGTTAATAATTTGTTTATATAGATTTTGATATTTTCAATGCATGCCATCTTTATGTTATTTTTGTGTCATTGTGTTTTACAAAGACTTTCATAGCTGCTTTTTTAGAGAATAATTTGTGCATTTTTGTCAAAAATTGGTTTAAATATTCGTGTTATCCTATTTTTCAAGTTAAAATTAAAATAATATATATTTATCAACATATTAAGTAGACAAGTTGATATGGATCTGCTTTTGTTATTTTTCTTACTTTTTACTATTATAAATCTTCCTTTGCTTTATAATGTATTAATTAATGAACTTTAGTTTTGATTAATGCCAAAAGTTTTTGGGGTTGTTTCCATTGGGAGGTGACATTTTAGAAAATTCCTAAGATTTTCACCTCAAAGAAATTATAATTGAATTTTTTTTATTGATTTGGTCGGCCAAATTCCTTTATAGTCTTCTGGGATTTGGTTTCTTTGTCTTTAATCAACGAGTTTTTGGTCCAATAATTAATCTTAAACCCACTTTTATTCTCCTATTTATGCCTAATTTTTTGCTCCAAAAGTGAGGACTTTATTTTCTCCACCTTATCCATCAATCATTCACTAATCCACTAACTTTTAATCACCTCAATCCAAAATTTTATTACATAATCATATTTTAATATTTCGCTAGAATTGAAAAAAAATGCATAGAATTAAATTTATATTATAAAATTGTTCGTAAAAAATTAAATATTTGATTGAGTTTTAGCTCGATTAGCATGAGTTATATTGTCAATGCAGGAGGATGTGGATTTGAGCGTGCAGAAACGCATTATCCTCCTATTTTTGAGTTAAAAAGGGACTGTGTTATATAAAATATTCGACGGAAAGTTAATAAAAGAAAATAACAATATATATTCTAGAGGATACCATTAGAGCAATTCATCTTTTGATTTATTTTGGTTGCTGTTCTAGAAAATAAGGACAAAGCTGCCTAATTATGTGCATAGAGTAGGTATAATTGTATATCATTCATTGTCTATTCTTTCCTTCTTGTTTTCTCTTTATCTTTGATTTTGCAAGAAATATTATGCCATTCATGTCTCCCTTCAATTTCACAGTGTGTGAATCCAACCTTTTTCCTTTTTCTTTTTCTTTTCCCTTTTGATTTCCATTTTTCATCCCTCAGTCAAATCGCCTAAATTATTCCTAAGCTAGAAAGATTCCTTTTTGGCTTAAAAGGGAATATATGTATTTTAAGTATCCATATTAATTGGGTAAGCAGATCAAATAGATTTTTAAAAAAATTTAAGTTATTTTTTATTGGGTTAATTTTGGATTTAAGTTATTCTAGGTTTGAGTCATTGTAAATTTTCAAATCAGATTATTTTGTGTTTAGATTTTTTTTAAGTTGTATTTTAGATTTAAATTTGTGTTAAAGTCTGCCGAGTAGCATATGTTTAGGGTTTTTTCAGTCTGCCTTGTAGCACGAAATTATCTTTTAGGGTTGAACAATAAGAATGGTATTGAAAAGGGAATGTTGTTTAGGATTTATTATTCTTTTAGACTTCCATAATGGAGACAAAAGTCACAAGCAAGCGAATGGAATCAATAAGAAGAAAATGTGGTTTCATGAATGGTATTGAAGTTGATGCGATAGGTTCAAGGGGGTTTATCATTAGGCTGGAGGGAGGGATTAAGTCTAACTTTAAAAAGCTATTCAAAGTCTCATATTGATGTGGAGGTTGAAGAAGAAAATGAGGCAAAAGCTTGGAGATTTACGGGCTTTTATGGGGCACCAGTAGAGCATGACAGAAGGGAATCGTGGGCAGTTGTTAAGATTTTTGCAGCGGGAATAACAAGCCATGGTTAGTAGCTGGTGATTTTAATGAAATTCTGTTCTCTTTTGAAAAATAAGGTGGACGAATTAAAGAGGAAAGACAAATGGAAGCGTTTAAAAAAGCATTGGAAGATTGTATCTGACCGATTTGGGTTTTCCGGACAATGGTACACGTGGGAAAGGGGTAGGCTTGTTAGTAACAATATCAGGGAGAGGTTGGATAGAGGGGTAGCGAATCCAAGGTGGTGGGAGCTGTTCCCAAGTTTTGAAGTTAGCCACTTACAACATAGTTTTTCAGATCACTGCCCAATAGTTGTGAATACAAATGGGGATGGGGGTAGGCAAGCTGTGGGGCAACAATGGCAATTTCGATTAATGCTGATTGGATTCTGAATCTGGGGTGTGAGGAGCATATCAAGAATATATGGTCCTCAAATGCTCAGGATGTACTAGTGAAGTTGAAGGAGCTGGGTAGGAGTTTGGATGGTTGGACAAAAAAAAAAGAAGAAATTAAGGGAGGTGTGAGAAATATGGAGGAAATTAACTATACAAGTATTGTCTTTATCCCAAAGGTTAATTCACCAAAGTTAATGAGCCAGTTTAGACCTATAAGTCTATGCAATGTGATTTACAAAATTATTTCAAAAGTTCTTGTCAACCAATTTTGGAAGGTGCTTAGTTACTGTATCGAAAACAATCAATGAGCATTTATCTCAGGTAGGCAAATCACGGATGATATTTTTGTGGCATTAGAAATCCTTCATTCTTTTAAAAAAAGAACAGGGACATCCAAAAAAGAGTTTGCGTTGAAACTAGACATGAGCAAAGCATATGACAGAATTGAATGGAGCTTTTTTAGGAAAAAAATGATGAGTAGGATAGGTTTTTGTGAAGGATGGATTTTAATTATTATGAGATGCATCAGTAGTGTGACATATTCAGTTGTGCTGAATGGAAGAAATGGGGAAGAATTTCGTCCTCAAAGAGGGTTAAGACAAGGAGACCCACTTAGCCCGTATTTGTTTCTCATTTGTGCTAAAGGTTTTTCACGATTAATTACAATGGCTAAAACGGAAGGAAGACTGGTAGGCACTTAGGTGGGATGAGGGAATATTTCAGTGTCACATCTGTTTTTTGCGGACGATAGTGTGCTATTTGGGGAGACGTCAATTGAAGGAGCAAATAACATGAAGGCAATGATCAAAGAATATGATCAGGATTCTGGGCAGTTGGATAATTTTGAAAAATCACTGATTTATTTTAATAAGAATGTAGGTCTAGAAACACGGGAACAGGTGGGTGGAATCTTGGGAGTAAGGATTTCTAATAACCCCAAAAAATATCTAGGGTTAACGACTATGGTAGGACGACGAAAAAAGCATGCGTTTGTGGACATAAAAGAATGGTTTGTGAAACTGTTAAATTATTGGATTTTGCGGCCATTGTCAGCTGGAGGCAAAGAGGTATTCTTAAAATCTATCTTACAAGCAATACCAATATACACTGTGCAATGTTTTAAGTTACCAATTTCTGTGTGCCGAGAATTAGAGAGTTTAATGTGTAAGTTCTGGTGGCGTAATTCCAAGACAAAAAAAAGGCATACATTGGTGCAAATGGAGTGATATGTGTATCCCCAAAGCAAAGGGAGGTTTAGGTTTTAAAGATCTTGAAAAATTTAATTTGGCCCTGTTAGCGAAATAGGGGTGGAAAATTATTATGCAGCTTCGATGCTTATTTGCACGTGTCATGAAATCAAAATATTTTCCAATAGGGGATTTTATGAGTGCTGAGTTAGGATCTTACCCTTCGTTTACCTGGCGTAGTGTTTAGGGGGCTAGACGCATTCTTGAAAAGGGAAGCAGTTGGCGAGTTGGGAACGGAAAGGCTATTAACATATGGAACGATGCTTGGATAACGGACCCTGGAAATGGAAGAGTTCAATGTCAGTTTATTGATACTAGATTTACCAATGTTTTTTTATTTAATTAACAAGGAAACGGCTACCTGGAAACAAGATATCATCCGTTCACTGTTTGGAGAAAAGCAGCTGAAATGTATCCTATCAATTCCAATGGTGAGCAGCAGACCACACGATGAACTTATATGGCGAGGAGACAATACAGGGATTTACACAGTCAAAAGTGGATACAAATAGGTTATTACATCAGAAAATCCTAGATTACACAATGATAATAGATCTACTTTCTTTACAAAATTGTGAGGACTCAAGATTCCTAGTAAAATCTGTATATTCATATGGAGATTAGTGAAAACTTTTATGCCCACGTTGCACAACCTAAACACCCGCAAACTAATTGAAAATACAATATGCCCAGTATGTCAGGCAGGAGAGGAAATAGTAGGCCATCTATTCCGAGATTGTATTTTCACACAGCAGGTCTTGCAAGGCATAGGAGCAACAGATTCATCATGTAACAGAGAACCAATATGGAAGATTTGGTTAGAGAAGGAGTTCAACAGTCAGAATACAGAAACATGCAAGATTAAGTCCATTGTCTACTGGGCTATATGGTATAATTGCAACAAGATTTATCATGAAGGGATAAGGAGTAAGGTAAATGAAATATTAGCTTTTATCAAGGCTTATTATGTAGAAATATCAATTTTGGGGGAGTTACCAAAACACGCGAATGGAGTTAACAAAAATATATGGAAACCACCGGATGACAATATTATAAAAATAAACTTTGATGCATCCTTTACTCAACATAGGAAGAGATCAGTTTTAGGCATTGTAGCGCGGAATAAAGAAGGATTAGTGATGACCGCATGTACCTTTCCATGGGATAATATTCCAGATCTTGTTATGACAGAAGCAAGAGCATGTCTTCAAGCACTCACTAATGTAGAAGAAATGGGTTTTCAAGATATCTGTGTGGAAAGAGACGCGTTAATCATAATACGCAAAGTTAATTCTTTGGAGGAAGATAAATCAAACATCAGCAGTCTGATTAAAGAAATAAGGGTAAGATTCCCCAAATTCAGAAGATTGAGTTTTAGATACGTACCTAAAGAAGCCAACAGAGCAGCTCACGAAATGGGGATTGAAGGAAGCTGTAATAGCCCGATTATGACCCTAATCAGAACAGTGGTTTCGGGACCACAAATCCGAGTCAATAGAATATTTTTATAAAATATCTGGTTTCTATGATTTATGAGCGAGCATGTGCAAAAATTTCGTGAATTAATTTGCTCGTTTGTGTGTTTAATGTAAAGAAAATGACTAAATTGCATAAGTGGTAAAAGTAGCCTTTTATTAATTGAGTGGTTTAATTGATTTGACTTCTTTTATATGTGGACTTAGGTTGGAAATTTACCATTTATTATGTTAGTGGGCGGCATTTGGTTTTTATTTTCATGATAACATGTTTTTATATATTATATAATTATAAGTTAAAAATGTTATATTATAATATATGTTAATAATATTAAAATAAGGAAACATGTTTTTTTCATCCCATTTCTTTCTTCATCACTGAAAACAAAAGAAAAGAGAAGAACTTAAGCTCTCAACCATTCGGCCCCTTGCATGCTTAATTAAGGTATATATTTGAGTTCAGTTTTTAATAATTTTTATGTTTTTGGGATCGTTGCTTCGAATATTATCCGACCCATGTTAGAATTTTTTTATTTTGGTGTATGTGTGATGTTCGGCCATGGATGGAAATTTGTGTTTGTGATGGTTGATGACTTTAAATAAAATATATGTGTTAGATTATTAAATTTTGTATTAGAAATTTTGATTAAATTGAGTATTTAGGACTAAATTTCAAATATAGTAAATTGAGGGGCTATATTGTGAAATTTATTAAATATGGAGACTTGTATAAGCCTAGTGAACATTCGGCCCTAGCTTAATATATGCAAATTTAGCATATTTTGTGTTTTGTGAAAATTGGATTAATTTGTAGAAGTGCAAAATGTTAGGGATAAAATTGGTAAATTGTTCAATTATGTGTTTTGGGCTAAAATGAATGAAATCCCAGTTGAATGAGCTCATTTTGACATGATTAGATCAAGAACAAAAAGAAACAGAATTGGATCGCGGAAAAGCTAAGTTGAAAGAATAGCCGGAAAACCTAAACCGTCAATTTTCGAGGTAAGTTTATAAGCAATTGGGCTGATTTGAATTTTTATTTAATCTACATGAATGTGTATATGTTAAATAGAAGGAAGCTTGTTAAATAAATTAAAGCTGAATGTGGTGTTGGGCAAGTTATGTATTAGCCGAATGTATGGTTAATTTATATATGGAATTTGATGTATTTGAGTTGAATGTGTACTTTGAAATTGAGAAGTAGTTAAATGTGGAATTTGAAGTACATGATGATTGTATTTGAATATGTGACAATATGTATTTATTGGGTATAGCCAAATGTGATGGTATATCATAGAAAAAATGAGTTGGTTTGATCATGTGGATATATGTATATTCATATGTATAAAATGTGATTATATATGTTGATATGAGGGATGAGGAGATCGGGTTAATGATGCATCGTTGAATGCACCAAATATATCCTATTCCCTGCAAAATAATGAAAATAACAGTAAAGGGGAAGTAGGGTCGAATCCTTAGGGATCGGAATATACAAATGCTTATTTGTCGAAATCCTGGGCAGAATCGTGCCCAAGAAATCCTGCGTTCCTGAAAAAAAATAAAAATAAACAGAAATAAAATAAAATAGAATAAAGAATTGAAAAGTCGAATTGAAATTGCAAAAATTAAAAATAGAAAGTAGAGTTGAGATAAAGAAATTCTTATGGGGAGATTCCAGCCTCCGGTTGCCTCGATCCGCCTTTGGTTCAATCCTTGGCTTTTAGATGATCCTTCTCAATCCGAATAAGCCAGTTATAGTGGAAAAGGATGCCTACGACCACCAGCTCCAAGGATTTAGATTTCGATTTGGTGGAACCTGACTCTAGCCAACAACCTCTCATGTGGGATTATCTTATGCTAGATCAACATTTCTCAATGGCGAATCCCACGCCATTTTGTCTCTTGGGCTAGCCAACCTCTGACGCGGTAAGTTAACGAACAGACGGTGCAATCCTTCCAAAACACACAAAGCGGCCGCCTGTGCATATGTTGAAAAGTTTACTTCTTAAGGGACATGGACGGAAGCGGCAGCCCCGTAGTGCAGAGAAATGATGAATACCCTGTTGAGAAGGTTAAGTACGGATTCTAAACCTCAAGAACCCTTTTTGGGGATTTTTGACAACCTTTGGCTAGAAGGGTTTTAGTGGCTCATAGTTGTGGTGGAAAAGAAAATAAATATATATAAATGGAGAAAAGAATTTTATTAAAAGAAAATATAGAAAGAACAAAAGCCTAGACTTTTGAGGGGAGAGTGTTTACAGAAAAAGATGAACAACCATTTGAGTCACTTCATCCCCTATTTATAGTGCTAAGATAAGTAGACTAGTCCTACTTAAATTCCTAAAGATAATTACAAATAATCAAAGATAAATAAAGAAAAATAAAACAAATCCTAAATTAAATAATCCTTAATATTTATTCTAATATTAATTATCCTAATATAATTAAAATAGAGTCTAATAAAACAAAGTCTCTTCTTTTTGCATTTCAATCCTTCTGTCCTCCATGTTTGCACTTTTGGCACCATCTTTTCCCTTTGCTGCACATTGGTCCATTTTATCTTTAATTTCACGTTTTTGCCCCTTAATTTCACTTTTTCCTCCAACTTAGTCCCTACAAGATAAAAGATCATAAATAGCCCAAATTAGTAGAATCATACTCAAAATAAATATGCAATTAGCACATAAAAATATGACATTCTAGAGTATTATCAGCTAATGAGTACTATGTATATAAATTTATACACCGAGCACTAAGCGTGCGAAATCGGTCGTCTGGCACTAAGTGTGCGGAAAATATGTAATGGCACTAAGTGTGCGATACATTACAAGTAATGGCACTAAGTGTGCGATACATTACGAGAATATTTGCACTATGTGTGCACTTTATCATAGTAACGGCACTAAGTGTGCGATACGTTACATGAATTGCACTATGTGTGCAGGTTTACGAATCCTTCAAGGATATAAACTAATGAATGGAGATAACTGAGAGGTGATACATAGGTAAGTGATGCATGATAGTTGAATAACTTAGTACTAATGAGGTAAGTTGTTCTTGTTTATGAAATTATAGAAATAAGGTATGATCATTAATTATTAAGCTTGTTCGAAATGGATAAATGGTACATGAACATTCGGTTTTGAGACTTATTGAATATGGTAATTGTTGAATGGTGATATATTATATGTATATGTGGTTATAAATTAGTTGATGATCAAATTGAATTGATTAAATTTGTTTAATGATTAGTTGTATATTTTTTCCTTTGCTTATAACTTACTAAGCTATGTTAGCTTACTGTATGTGTGTTTATTTGACTATTTTATAGATTTTGAAGTCTAAGCTCGAGCTCGGGGATCATCGTCAAATTCAATCACACTATCCACTATCTTTGGTATCTTTTTGTGAATGAACTTAAAGTCTATGGCATGTATAGATTACTTTTGAATTGACTCAATTGATGTATATGTGTATGTATATAAATGCCATGCGAAAATGGCTTTATTTCTATGCTTGAGTAGGTTGAATATGTTTGAGATGTCTAATATGTTGATGCATATTTGGTCATAATATAAACTTGTTTTGGTATGTGTGTGTGTTTCATGAAATTTTGATAGGAATATTATCTATATGTTACAAATGAACATTTCATATATGACTCTCAGGCTTGATATCGAAGTTATTTCATATCATGATATGTGTAATACTTGTGTATACGAATTTGGTTTGAGTAAGGTATATAGTGCATTTTGATTGATGATTATACTCTCTTGTAAATATTCGGCCATGGTATTGAATAAATTGGAGTTCCTATTTTTCATTGAATGTTTATATACATTCGGTCATGAGGTTTGATAAGCTAAATTATTGTTGTGAACAACTAGTTAAGGTATGCATGCGAATGAATAATTATAGCTATTTAATTGGTATAAGTTGAATATGGATAAACATACATATTCGATTATAGTATGTGAAATGATCAAATGAATATTGTTTTTGCTATTTGAATGAAAGTTGTTTTTAAGTGATGTAAATGATATTAGTTGTGGTATGTTTATTAACGTTTTAATACTAAGAATAAAAAATAAAATGAAAGCACATGTTTGATCGTGATATCATGCATTAATTAATGTAATAATATTTATATGAGTGTGTCGACTTGTGGTTAGGCGAGTAATGTCCCGTAACCCTAATCCGGCGACGGATATGGGTTAGGAGTGTTACAGAAGCAGATATGAAGAACCCCAATACTGGATTGAGGACACTCCGCAGACGGTGGAAAGACTGGTGAACCATGATAGAAGAAGAGGAGATGGTGGTGATTAAGGAAGTTTAGAGTCTGGACGATGTGGGTAGGAGTCGGTCCGAAGAACTCGTTACATTGTTGGAGACTGAGGTGAAAAAGATTGATTGGGAAGAAGAACCGGTCTCTTTTGAAGACTGATACAAGATTTTTTGAACAGAAGGGAGGAAGAAAGGGATTATAGGCCAGAGGATTTAGTCTGTCGTTCCATTTTCCCATTTTGCTTTATTGGAAACAAGTGCTTTTGTTTTTGTTTTTTTTATTTTGGTTTTTAATGCGCCAATTTGGTGCCCAATAGTTTGTAAGCAGCTGTTTGTTTTTCTTTGCCAAGGCCTATAATCGAGTGACATTTTCTTTCTTTATTAATGGTATCAGTCAGAAATTTTTTTAAAAAAAAGATTTTTTTTAAGTTGTGGTTATTTAGGTTTATTTTGATACAATGTTGAATTGAATAATCTTATATTCAGTTTATTTGTATATTTTTAGGTTTGATTTTTAATGTCAATAAAGTTTGAATTTCTTAAATTTAAAATAAAATTAAATCAAATTTAAATAAATTATTTAATTGATTTAATTTATTATAATATTAATAGTTATTAGAAGAAAGTTTTGAAATAAAATATAAGTAAAATTTTTAATATATTGTAGAACTTTTGTAGAAATGGTATTAGTAAAAAAAATCTTTGTAGAATTTTTTAATAAATCAAAAGAAAAGAATTTTTCATAAATTTTAAAGATTTTGAAGTCAAACAAAATCACCATCCCAAATTTTTGAGATTTTGAAAAATAATAATTTTTTTTTTGAAAATTTGCATTGAATTTTGATAATTTCTCTTCAGTTTTTAATTTTACTTGCAAATAAATAGATAATATATGTTTTGTTAAGTGTTTATTGTATTTTGAATTTGCTATCGAAATCATATGATGTAAGTTCAAAATTGAAAATTTTATGATAATTACAATTTACAAGCTATAAATTAAAAGAAATTAATTATTTAGGTTATAAAAATTATTTTTTATTGATTTTCCTAAAAAAATATATACTTAATTTAAGTTCAAATCATTTTGAATTACTTGTTCAGGTCATTTCAAGTTAAAGTCATTTTGGGTTCAAGTCATTTTAGATTTGGGTCAACTTCGAGTTCAAGTTGAATTCGGGTTGTTAATGTAGCCTCCCCATCCGGCTTAGATATTAGACCTGAGTTCGGAAGATTACATTAACCACCGAAGTGACCTAGTATGCTATCGAAGTTTTTGAAAACGATCCTTTTAAAACATATGTTTAATTTGTTTAGAAAACTTTAGCTAAATAGATGATTTTTTATTCCTCAAGTTTTATTTATTATCTAATAGCGGAAAAGATGGCAATTACTTATGTTTTTAATAAAATTGGAGTTCATCAAATAATAATAGTCTAATAGCCTAATTAAATTTTATGGTTGAATGTCATGCAAACTAAAATCAAACCTAAATCCTAAGCCCCATGCCACAGTTTATAAATACATAATACACTATTTTTAAGGAAATAAATAATATAAATGAAACTTATAATATTAAGAAAAATAAACTAAGTCGAGTCCTTTAGGATGTCGCGCTCGCGTCCTAACCTGGTGGGTTATTTGAAAGGATAGAAATTAAAAGGTGGAGTGAACTATGACGCTCAGTGTGAGTTCATTTATAATAAAACCAAATGCAAACCGTTGTTAGGGTACATTAGATAGCATTGCACACAATTATTACAAATAGCAATTCAGTTAAAGTATAGTTTTTAAATGTGACATCATTTAAGCAATAGAACTCACAATCACATATTTCAAAATAGTCAAATTTTCACCTACTATAACCATATAAAAAAAATATATATATATGTATCCACACACATGCACATAAATCTCATAATATAACTTTCTGACACATGCACATAAATCTCATAATATAACTTTCAGACATGTATGCACATGATATCAAAGATGCCATACGATTTCGAATTTAAATAGGATTTGTCCTATCCCATCCTTACACACCATATTGGGAGTTCCCCAGAATTCCATCCACTAACACTCCAAATTGTGGATTAACTAACAATAGTTTCAGTTTTACTATTGATGGCTTTGAACTCATTGCAAAACACCCAGATGGAATCTACTATGGCTATAGGTACACAACAAAATATTGCAGGTGAAATTTTTCGATAGCCATGGAAAACACAACATACTCACAGATGATAGCTGTTAGAGGGTTGTAATTGCACAGTAAAACGTCGCAGGTGGAATCTATTATGACTGTGGGTACACAGCAAGATCGTCGCAGGTGGACTCTGTTATGGTTATGGATACACAACAAGAATAAATGCAAATATACTGTCAGTTCTTCCTCCGATCCTATCATCCCTACCCATACAATGCAGTATAGCCAATTTAATACAATCATATACGATAGCATTTAATATTTTAACACATGGCAAATCAGAAACAAACTCAAGCTTTTCATATATTCAAATTGACATTAATTTAGGGCATGTGGTTCATACAATCACAAACACATATATACAAGGTAACATATGCTATTCATAAGTCATGAAAAAATTCATAACCCTATGACATAAGGTAACATATACCAAGTTCTTTACCACCTAGACTAAGACATTTTTCATGATAATTTTATTAATTCTAACCCTATGAATTTTGTGATGTTACTGTTAATTTTTCATGATCTAATCAAATTCAATCTGATTCAAGTTCATGTTGATTGGGTTGGATTTTCAAGTTGATGCCAGATGATTGATTGATATAATTTAAACTCAAGCCCAAACTATATTTTAAGTGTGTTTTTTTAATAAGCTTATATTTTTATGTCTTTTTCTTTTGTCTAAACTTTTTAATATTTTAAGTAGGCTTTCAAGCTTTAGTAAGTACTTCAATCCTTGAATATGCCTAACCAGAACTTATATACATACAGATTGAAACTTAAATAACGAAAATTAAGTTATGAATAAATCCATATCAAATATTTATGACAATTAAATTTCAAAATTAGTTTGATTTACAAGTTAATCAATGTTACACAACATTAGCAATAAAAAACCCAAAAAAATTATTCAGCAAGTCGATTAGACTTAATTAACAAATTATGAACAACATTGTATGCACAAATTGTGGTAATTAAGAGTTGTATGTTATATTTGAAACTTGAAGTCAATGGAGTGTTGGTGTTTTCATCTTTTTAACTAGTGATCACATAAATACATAGCGGATAATATGCAACTATGTATAAATAATATTGATAGTCGAACTAGTTAGATCATTAATTTCTTATTTAATTATGAAAATACAAAATTTCAAAAAAAATTTTAAAAATCATAAAGTTAAAAAAATCTAGAAAATAAGAAAAAAAATGTAACAAACACTAATAATAGAAATATAAAGATTTATTTTATAAATTATAATAAAAAATTAAATATTTAAACTATTTTTTTCTTGGTCCAACCATTCTTTTATCGATTCATCAATTTTTTTATTAATTTTATAGTATCGAATGAATTAGGCAAACTACTAGTTCTTAGTTCAATCGATGGTCCAATCCAATTCTGGCAACCATGCAAATATGAACTAATATATACTAGTTTATTTGAAAACTTAAATTTGGTGTATAAAAAAAAAACTCTAAAGAAATTATTAAAATTAAAACTTAAAACTACTTAATGTTTGAAGAGAAGCAACAGCAAAAAGAAAAAGAGTAAAAAAGGAACTTATTTATCCATAAAGTCTAATTAAAGTTGACTTAATTACCCATTCCAATCAATTACTAAAAGACCAAAAACAAACTGCTATAATTAAGAGCCATCCCACCGCACGTGCATGCATGAATCACAGCGACAAAATTCCGACATCATCGACTGCACAAACAAATAATCCCCACCCAAAAGAAAAGATGTCTTAACTTCCTTTTTCTTTTCTGTTGGTTAACTGACATTGGAAATTATTAATCATTAATGTTGGAGTTTTTGCCAAAACAATAGATACTAAATCATGATTAGAAGAAGTAAAAGAGATGAAGTTGTTCCAATATTTTAATAAAAAAGGAAACATTTATGAAGAAAACGAATCATTTTTTAGGATAAGTTTGTTAATTATTTATCTTACATTAATTACTTTCTATTTTTTTTTTTTTTTTTGGTGGAAAGAGATGAAAGTGTATGAATTACAAAATAGCATCAAGATTAGAAAGCAAATCTCATGGAAAATTTGGAGACGGTTAGCGAATATGTTCATTAATTCAGTCAAAATATGAGCAGCAAAGTTGGCCTTCCTTCATATCGGCTTAAAATTTATTTTCTATTTACGTCTACACAGATATTAAATTTTTAGAATCAAATCTCTATTCAATTGTCCTCTAAATCTACTATGAATGCCTTTAATTAATTAAGATAAAAAATGCATATTATTTTCCTAAATATAACATAATATAAATATATATTATTTTTATTTATTATATTAGGTTAACATTTGAAATATGTAACTAAAAATTGAAATTGTGTTAAAAGTTTGGAAAAAAAAAAAAAAGATACATAAACTTTTTTAGTTAAAAAACATAATTTTGAAAAATTATATATATTAGTTTTACTTTCAATTTTTTTCTTTTTGAAATTAATTTCAACGTAAAAAACACATAAACTATAAATATGAAAGATGGCAATACACCAAATTCAAATATTTAAAATAAATCTCATTTTTTCTAATATTATTTAAATATTTTTTTTAATATTCAAAATTAAAAATTAACATTTTTCAAATTGAAAAATTAAATAAAATCCATAACCTTTTTAAAAAATTATTTATTTTTTAAATATTCAAATTAAAATACAAATTTTAAGAACTGTTTTTATATTTATTTTTAAAAATTGTTTAAAAACCTTTAAAATATTAAAATTGATATTGTTAAGTATGACTCCTATTTCAGTCAAATTTGAGAAATAATCTTCTAGTTAAACTTTGTTTATTTGTTTTAATCAAACACAGATTAGTTCAGATTATTTTATTATTATTTGACCTATAAATTTAGCCTATAAATAGGCTCTTTTACAATCTTAGAAAATACACCTATTAGATATTAGAACTCAAAACACATTTAGAGAATTTTGTATTTATGTTTTGAGGGTTCTTTATTTTCGGGTTTTCGTGGTTTAGTTTTTATCTCCATCTTTTGTACTCTTCGTTATTTTATATTATAGTAAAATTATTTTTGCCCGTGGTTTTTTATCCTCCTTGGAGGGGTTTTTCCACGTTAAATTTGTCTATTCAATTTCTCAATTTATTCTACTATTTTTTTTATTGTTGCTTAATCGGGTCGATCCCAACAAGTGGTATCAGAGCTAGTTCAATTTTCATAGATCAGCCCATTCAGATATGGCAGCAACAAGGTTTGAAATTGACAAGTTCGATGGTGAGACAAATTTCAATCTATGGCAAGTTCGGATGATGGCAATTCTAGTTCAAACCGTCTTGAAAAAGGTTGTTACCGAGAAAAAGCCTGAGAACCTAAATCAAACAGAATGGGAAGAGATTGATGAAAAGGCCTTGTCTGCAATCTAGTTATTCCTCGCGAATACGGTATTGCAGGAGGTATTGATGGAGAAAACATCATCCGCCTTGTGGAAAAGGTTAGAAACTCTTTATGCGACTCAGTCTCTGGCTAACCGTTCAGTGTTGAAACAACGTCTATTTATGTTTCGCATTAACGAATGTGAGCTTCTTAGAGATCACATCAGTCAGTTCATTACTCTTTTAAATGATTTAAAGAACGTTGAGGTTTATATTGACGATGAAGATTAGGCTATGCTATTATTGTGCTCTTTACCCCCTTCATACAAGTCTTTCAAGAAGACCCTGATTTATGACAAAGACAAACTCTCATTCGAAGATGTGAAGGGTCATTTTTTGAGTAGAGACAAAATCGACAATGAGTTTGGTTTGGATAGCAAGGTAGATAAGCAAGCTTCTGTTTTGGTAGCATCAAAGAAACGAGACAAAAGGTGTTGCTATTGTAAAAGTTACGTCACATCAAAGCAGATTGTTATAAACTACGAAATAAAAGTGTTGTTGAGAGTAACGAGAAAGCTGTAGTTGGTGCTAATTTGGCCGATGAAAGTGGTGATGATTTCTTGTTAGTGTCAACGAGTGATAACTCCAAGCTTACGTCCGAGTGGATCCTAGATTCTTGATGTTCTTTCCACATGTGTCCCAACAGAGAATGGTTCTCCAAGTACAGTTCGGTTGAAGACGGAGTTGTGTGTATGAGAAACGATTCATCTAGTAAGGTAATTGGTATTAGTACTGTTAAATTTAGGATACACGATGGGATGATTAGGACACTCTCAGATGTCAGGTATGTACCTGATTTACGAAAGAATCTCATCTCATTGAGTATTTTAGACTTGAAAGGATGCAGAATCAACATCGAGTTGAGCGGTATTAAAGTATCTCGTGGAGCTCTCGTTTTGTTAAAAGGTAAAAGAACTGGTAGCCTTTATATTCTAGAAGGTTCTACAATGACCGGTGAAATCGGACGTCCCTCATCTGTTACAGAGTCGAAGTCAACCCATTTGGAGCGGAGGCAACTTGGTCATAAGAGGGAAAAAGGTATGATCGTTTCGTTTAAGAGAGGTTCTCTTTTGGTTGCAGGTTTTGAAAAGTTAGGGCACTGTGCTCGTGAAAATCAAACCTTGGTTAGTTTTGATTTGGCAATATACAAGTCGAAGGCTAGAAGTCTTCTAGTTTCTAAGCACAGATTCGACTCAGTTAATTCCCTGCATGGTTCAAGATAGGCTTGTGGCGGGCTTTGGCAAAGATGGCCTTGTGGAAATATGAGTCAAGGTGGAGATTTGTTAAGTATGACTCCTATTTCAGTTAAATTTGAGAAATAATCTTCTAGTTAAACTCTGTTTATTTGTTTCAATCAAACACAGATTAGTTTAGATTATTTTATTATTATTTGGCCTATGAATTTAGCCTATAAATAGGCTCTTTTACAACCTTAGAAAATACACCCATTAGATATTAGAACTCAAAACACATTTAGAAAATTTTGTGTTTACGTTTTGAAGGTTTTTTGTTTTCGGCTTTTTGGGGTTTAGTTTTTTATCTTCATCTTTTGTACTCTTCGTTCTTTTGCCATTATAGTAAAATTATCTTTGCCCGTGGTTTTTTATCCTCTTTGGAGGGGTTTTTTCACGTTAAATTTGTGTATTCAATTTCTCAATTTCTTCCACTATTTTTTTTACTTGTTGCTTAATCGGGTCGATCCCAACAGGTATGTCTTAAATTCGTAAGGAGTATTAAAATTTTTTTAAAATATTCTGTAAAAGGTTTAAAACTTTTTAATATTAATTAACAATTATTTTATAAAAAATTTTAAAAGTTCCTTTTTAACATTTTAAACCATTAATAATTGGTTTAATTATTATTTATTAAAATTTATTTTATACTTTTTACCTAATTTTTATAAATTTTGAAAATATCAATATTATTTTAATCAAAATTTATAAAAGTGTGACAATAAAATTTTAAACATTATTGTAACCAATATTTTATTTTTTTCATATATTTATTGTTAATAGATTTTAAAAATTTTAAAACATCTCGGGTCTAATTTTTTTTATTAAGAAATCATTTAGTGTATGAAGAAAACAACTTAGTATATGCCTCAATCTTCATCACCCTATTTTTAACTATAAAAGTTGTGATAGTTGACGGTACCAAATTATCCTATACTCGTATCCAAAAGAATTGTTTTGCAATATATTCTCCAACAATTTGAGATGAAAGTCCTTATAGAGAACATTGTTTTGAGCTTGCTCAAAACTATTCATGCCGGTGATTTGAACTGTCTTTTTCACTTTCATGGTGTAAATTATAAAAAAAAAATGAAAGCATAATATTTCTTTCTACCGGACTCTTTTAAATGTCTCATACATCCTTGTAGAAAAAAATCCTAAAAAAAATTCAAGTTATGACTAATGAGAAAAAATTGAGAATGATAAGAATGTGAAGAAATGGGAGAAGGATATGACCATAATTATTTACTAATTTGTCTTTGTGAAACCTATATGATTATTATGATAAAATTTCTTCTTCAACAAAGACAATTTAGAAGACAATGTAGCAAAAATATGATATTGAAGAAGCTATATCTAAAAAGTATTCTTGTAGCCTGTAATGACTCGACTTTTAGTGGTGTCAAAAATTATGGTTTCGAAATGTTATTTTTGCAAATTATGTTCATAAATATTAATATTTAATATTTACGTGACTAGTATAGAAATATATTAAAATTTGGTCTAGTAATTTTGTTTAAGTGATAGTTAATTAAGGTACAAGTGTAATGATTCTAAAGTCAATGGTATTGGAAAATGTAGTTTTGGGACCCTGTCTCCATAAACTGAATCTGTACATATTTAACTTAATATTTATGTATGAGTATAAAGGTTGATTGAAGTTTGGTTCATTAATTTTGGTACAATGACTAAATTATAAAAGTAGTAAAAGTTAATTGCTATAAAATTTTAATTTGATAAAGGACTAAAATAACAATTAAACCAAAGTTTAAAATTGTAACCCCTCATTCTTGACCTGGACGTTACAATCAGATCATAAGGATTATATTGTAGAAGCAAGAGAACCAAACATTTAGCTTTGAGGAAAATCAACTTCGACAAACGAATAATTTAATTGAATAACTATTTTGAAAACACCGCGTGTAACATCCAAAAATCCTTTATAATTATTCTCATTTGTTTGTGACACAACTGTGTATCTGCTTTAGTGGTTAAGTGTTCTGGGTGTGTGTGAAAGGTCCCAAGTTCAAGCCTTAGCTTGGGAAAAATTTTGTTTTTAATTGAGTAAACCCCTATCTTTAGCCAGTAGGCTCATATATAAATATTAGTAAAACATGTCAGAATGGGCTTGCTGGTCTGGTGGATAAGTGAAGAGTTATTATGCTAGAGGTCTTGGGTTTGAGCTGTTGCTGGAGTATTATTTTTGCTAAGTGGTTCCGTGTAGTGTTTGAACTCGACGGAAATGCCAAAGTGGTAGAGGTGTAGTGGGAAGTGTAGAGAGAAAATTAAGGGATTTGATTAGTGGGAGTGGTTGCACGGTTTAGGAGAAATTTGAGGGATGGAGTGATCAGTTTTTTCCCAAATTTCTTCAAAGTTTCTGACGTTTTGCTCTCTCCCTCCCTTGCGTCATCTTTTCTTTTACATACTTTTCCGTTCTTCATCTCTACCCACTGCCGAAACTCTGCCTTTCCTTATACTCTCTTCTCGTTTTTCTTCTTTGGTTTCCCTTATTTCTCCCTTTTTTCTCCTGAGTGCATTTCGTTTTTCACTTTTGTGCAAACGTTGGCCACTCGTGCGGTAAGTGGTAAGTTGTTGACATTGTTTTGATTGAGTAATTTTTGGTAAACTAACTATGGGGTTCTGGCAGCAGCATATCGTGTGGATTGAGGCTCCCTTCGTACTATTTCTTAGCAAATCGATTGCAAACCTTGTAGTAAGTGTTCATTGCTTTTTAGAGGAGTCGGTTGGTTTCGGATTTGTTGTTTTATTGTAAAGAAAGATTGATTGTGGTGTTAGATTGGTCAATTGTAGGTATTGAAGTGCTCAAGAGGGCTTAGGTATCGAAAACACTACAGGTGTGTACCCAAAACACTAAAAACGCGACTCGGTAGAAATCCAAAAAAGCATACTGTCGATGCCACACGGGCATGTGGTAGCCCGTGTGAGGGGACATGGCCGTGTGATCGATGAAACAGGCCGTGTGTGCATGACACGACTGTGTGATGGTCGGTAAGGCCGTGTACAAGACACGGGCTCAACCAATTAGGCCGTGTGGGCCCACACAAGTGAACCACATGGGCATGTGGGATGTTGGGCCAGACCGTGTGATCCACACGGCCTAGGCCAAATTGGGCTGTGGGGGCCACACAGGCGTGTGGACCCACACAAGCAGACAACATAGGCATGTGAGCCCTTGTAACAACCCGATTTAGAGCCTAGCCGGAATAGTGGTGCAAGACCACAAATCCGAGTTAGTAAAATGAGTTTTTAAGGTATTTGAGATGTTTGTATGATAATATGAAAGTTTCATGTAGAAATTTTATGGAAATTTCCATTTAAGGGGTCCATTAGGACTAAATTGCAAAAGTTACAAAATATGAGTTTCTAGAAGCTTTTTGTATGAAATAGCTTTAGAATATTAATTAGAAGTCCTTAAATAAAAATTTTCCCAAATTATAATTTTTGGACAAAAATGGACATGAGTTAATAAATGGTGAAATTGTAAAAAGAAGGGCATTTTGGTCATTTATCAATTAAATGATTAATAAGGGAAAAAGATGACAAAAATTATTCTCATCTTCTTCCCCAAGTGCCAGAAATTTGAAGGAAGCCATAGCTAGGGTTCTTCAATTTTTCAAGCTTGCTAGTAAGTCCATTTTAGCCCCATTTTTAATATTCTTCGTGTTTTTGGAGTCCTCGTAACATGAATTAGCTATTTTTAGCTATAAGATGAGCTAAGATGCATGTTCAAAAATCTACCAATGTATGACATGTTTGTAAAATGATGTTTTATGGAAGATTATAAGAGTTTGATGTTAGATAAAACATCTTTTTCTAAGTGAATTTCACGAGAAATGCTAGTAAGGACTAGTTTGTTATTATTATGAAATTTGTCATACATGGTAGAAATAGTGAGAATTTGTTATTGCTATAGTTGAGATAATGAATCAGCTAAGCATGAATTTTAAGAAAGTGGTATGAAAATTATTTTACGAGCATAGGGGTAAAAATGTAATTATGAAAAAGTTTAAGGGCAAAATTGTAATTTTGTCAAAGTATGAGTTAAGATTCAATTTAGTCAATGTGATTATTAAATGATCTAAACTATTATTATAGACCTAGAAAACGAAGCCCGGATTGAAACCGAGGCAAGAACAAAGTCGAGGACTAAATTGCATATCTACACACATTTTGTATATCGAGGTAAGTTTGTATGATTTCTAAGCTTTATGATTACTATCATTGAATTGCTTAGTATAATGTACAATTATTACCCTAGAAATGATTAATGCTATGTTAAATAAAGAAATCAATGAGATTAAGTATGAAAAAGTCCTGGTTGAAGTTGAATTACTTAGGATACTCAATCTAACACATGAGATAAGAAAGTCCGTATAAGACCAAGCCAAGGCATGGCATCAACAATCAAGCAAAGTTATCATGTAAGTCCAAGACAAGTCTTGGCATTGAAGAGTTATTATGAGATGAAGACCCATGTAAGCCCAAGCCAAGGCATGGCATTGGTGAGTCTACAAGCAAAGGTGTCATGTAAGTCCAAGACAAGTCTTGGTATTGAAAAGCTATCATGAGATAGAGATCCCACGTAAGTCCAAGCCAAGGCATGGCATTGGTGAGTAACAAGAAAGATTTCATATAAGTCCTAGCCAAGGCTCGGCATTGACCAGTTCATGAGTAAAGATACCAAATAAGATCATGTCAAGACATGGCAATGGTAAGTTCCCAAGGGAACACACAAGGAAGACTTTGAGTAAGTCTATGTCAAGACATGGCATCGATACGAAGATGAGAGATCCCATGTAAGACCATATTTAGGATATGGCTTTGGCATCGAGTTATATGTGGGATGAGATTCAGTATCCTCGGTTATTCATAGAAATTCATCGGGCAAATGAGTAAAGCTTAAATGAGATAGCAAGAAAATTAAGTAAGCAAAGCTATTATCAAGTTGGAAATGAGTATTATGCATGTTATGAATGGTGAATTAGATATTATGATTATTATAGTAAAGTATGCTGATCTATGCGATCAAGTGATACAGGTACCTTGTTTACCTCACGAGCATGAGACTAGTAAGTGTCATGAGATATGTAAGAATCAGTAAGAGTAAGTAAGCTTAAATAGCTGAAATTATGATGCCATTGTTTATGTTAAATGGTTTATATTAAACAAGTATGATGCTATGTGCATTATATGCAAACTTACTAAGCTAAATGCTTACGTCTTTTATTCTTTCTTTCCATGTAGTCCTGCCAAGCTAATCTCGTGGATCATCATCATCGGAGCTAGGAGCACACTATCAATCGTTATTTTGGTATAGCCAAGATGTTTATATTAAGTATGGCATGTATAGGAACATTTCATTTTGAGAATATGTCTTAAAAAGGGCAAAAGTATGGGCTATCAAGTTTATTATTCTTTTGTATATGGCTAAGTGACTGGCCAAGATTGACTAAGTATGTATGTTTATTGATATCAATAAAGCATGTAGTATTGTTCATGAAAGATGTAGTAATTTGAGTTGTTGAATTGAATATGAGCTTGATCTTAATTTCAGGGTGGCAATTGGCTTGGTAAATAGCCTTCAAGTGCCCACACGGATAGACACACGGGCGTGTGTCTAGGCCGTGCGTCCCTTGCACCTTAGTACCTTAAGTTAGAATAGACTACGGGCTAATCCCACGGCCGTTTGTTTAGGCCGTGTGTGACACACGGTCAAAACATAGGCGTGTGCCCCATGTCGTGTGAATAAGCCAGTATACCAAGGTATAGCACACGGTCTAAGTCCACAGGCGTGTCAAGGCCGTGTGAATATAGTCAGTGTCGACCACGGTTGGAGGACATGGGCGTGTGACCCCTGTTTTAAGGAAAAGTTTTTGATTAAGTGCTGAAAGTTTCCAGATATGTGTTTAAGGCCTCGTAGGCCCATGATATGTATGATTAGAATAAGAAAGAGAAATTTTTAATTCGGAACAAAATTTTACAGCTCGTAAGTGCATGTTTAAAAAAGTTCAAGCATAGTAATGTTTCGTATTCAGTCACTACCTTAGACTCGGGTATGAGGTGTTACAGCCCATTTTAACTGATTTATTGCTAAGGCTGCCCGAGATGAATGTGAACCTATTGTAGGGTTGGTAAGATTACCTAGACCCCTAACTGAATGACTGTCATATCCATACTTGATATGTATATATGTATGACTGTATATTGAGCATGCTATTTGTACTGCACTGTATACATGTTATTTTCCATGATTGGGCATGGCATAAATGTATGATACATTGCATGGGGATGGGTTGATATTGATTGGATGAAGTGTACTTGAAGGCTTCAAGCCTAATTTACTGGCAGCACAGCTGCAAATTACTGTCTAGTGTCGCATTCGGTACTAATTGGAGTGTAGGGATGGGTGGGTTGATTATATACTTACATGGAGTGTAGGGTTGGACGGAGATGGAGTGTTGAGGCTGGTTGGGTAGGATTTTTTGATTGCATATCTCATCATCATATCATTATCATTATCAGATTGTGATGGGCTAAGGCCCTAATGCATATCAATTATCGAAATGGGCTCGAGCTCAAACCGGACCGAGCATCGAGCATCGAAAAATGGCTTAGTCTTAGACTATAATTATTTGTGTATTGACTGTTTGTTTTGTATAGGGGTTACACACTGAGTTTACAAAAACTCACCCTTCATTTTAATGCTGCATGTAATCCCGCACATGGCGCGGATCGGTGCGGTAGAGGACTCAGCGGTGGCCACACCACTCATTTTTTCTAATTGATACTTATTTACGATTTTAAGTTTTATATTGGCGTATTTTTCTATAATAATGGCCTTTATGGATTTTTACCTAAAATTTGAATTTTTACTGTTTTCTGTTTAAATCTGCTAGAAGTATGTAAAACTCGGGATTTCAAAAGAGATGAACGTCTTATCAAAATATCACGCACACGTAAACTATTTTAAAAGCTTCTGCAAAGTATATCGTTTTGGAAATGAATTACGATTTGAGAATTAATAAAAATAATGATAGGTTCTAAACGAAAAACGATTTTAGTAATGATACGATTTTCAAACGCACTTTCATGTGACATCGTCAAACTCGGCCATAAAGTCCAGGTCGGGTTTGGGGTGTTACATTTAGTGGTATCAGAGTCAGATTGCAAAACTTGGCTGTGGATTTGGGTTTCTAAGATTTGATTATCTAAGAACTGATTTCTAAATGACGTGAAATGTTTTCACTAAATGTGTGGAACACCGAGTCTCCGGCGCCGATCCTGTAAGTCCTCTGAACTGTTATCTTTTTAAAAAACTAAAAATGCTATAGATAGTATGTACCAAAACTACTACAGATAGACTGTACTGAAAACACTCAAGTTAGTGTATACTGATACTGCAGAAAAACATATAGGCATTGATTGACACTGCGATATACGAAATAAACTTTACACTTCTGATACTGTTTCCATAAAATATCCGTTAATAAACACTGGAACTGTAAACTGATGCATAAAACTGTAAATACAGATTAACGCGAATAGATAATGAGTACAAGAGGTACTCGTAGACGGGGCACATGAGCCCGTGGTAGAAGCCGTAAAGGTACTCGAGCTGGGTCCTCATCTTCTGGCAACTTGCCGAATTTGGATACAAGTCAGACGCTGAATTCACCTGTGACTGAGACTGGGTCTCATGATCGAGTGGCTGGGGATGACGCACTGTCCCAGGTCATGTTGAGGATCTTAGAGAGGGTGGCTGAGCCTAATACTAGAGCTGGAGGTCGAGGGTCAGTTACGAAACGACTCCGATCTAACGGAGCTGAGCTTTTCAGGGGTATTGCTGGAGTTGCCCCTAATGTGGCTGATTACTGGATTGAGGTCACAGAGAGGATCATGGACGACATGGACTGCACCTCTGAACATAAACTAAAGGGTGCAGTGTCACTGCTACGAGATGAGGCTTATCAGTGGTGGCTCACTGTTAAGGAGGGCACTCAGCCCAACCGACTGACCTGAGAGTTCTTTAAGACCGTATTCCAGGGAAAGTATATGGGGGCCAGTTATGTGGATGCCCATAAGAAAGAGTTCCTAAATTTGACTCAGGGAGATAGATTGGTGGCCGAGTATAAGGCCAAATTTCTGTGACTGAGCAGCTATGCACGAGTTATGGTGGTGACAGAGAACAAGCAATGTGTTCGCTTCGAGGATGGCCTCAAGAATAGTCTGAGGGTACTGATAGCTCCACAGAGGAAGCGAGACTTTGCTGCACTGATCGATAAGGCGAAGACTACCAAGGAAATAAAGCACACTGAGCGCCAGAACAGAGAGAAAGGTAGGAATGAGAGGGATTCGGAGCCCTCAAGTTCCGTTCAGAGGCCTAAGAAAAAGGCCAAAGTTGATGGGCCGACTAGAGTTGAGGCTTCTATTGCTGCTATTGGACAACCACCATGAACTAAATGTGGTAGACGCCATCAGGGCGAGTGTTGGAAAAGAACTGGGGCTTGTTTGAGGTGCGGTTCATTAGAGCACCGTATTAGAGACTGCCCGTGAAGGTCCGATCAGATGCAAGCTTTTGGCATGGGTACTGCACCACCATGAGTAATTCAGCAGCCACCGAGAGGCTGTGGTTAGGCCAGGGGTGGTAACAGTCTGGGCCATGGTCAAAGAGTACTGAGCAGAGGTGCTAGTCACACTGAGGCGAGACAGCTCATCGCCGAAAGGATGGAGATGTTCCAAACTTCATTACGGGTACGTTCTTTATTTATAATATACCTTATACTGCACTGATAGATATAGGATCTACTCACTCGTATATAGCCTATACTGTATCTAGGAACTTGGGTATCTTGGTTGAGAGCACTATGAGTGAGGTCACTATACTGAGCCCGTTGGGGCAATCGGTAAGGGTGAATAAACTATTTAGCGGATTTCCTCTATAGGTCCAAGGTGCTATCTTTCTGGCTGATCTAATGGAACTACCTTTTGGAGAGTTTGATCTGACACTAGGAATGGACTGGTTGTCAAACACCGAGTGAGCTTAGATTGTGCCACAAAAAAAGTTGTACTGAGAACTAAAGAGGACAGTGAGGTAGTCGTAATTGGGGAGCGTCGAAACTATTTATCGAATGTGATTTCTTCATTGAGGGCTGAGAAGTTGGTCTGTAAGGGATGTGAGGTGTATTTGGCCTATATCAGTGTTTCAGATTTTGGGAATTCTTCGGTTAATGACATCAGGATGGTTAAATACTTTTCAAACATTTTTCCTGTAAAGCTATCTGGGTTACCTACGAATCGTGAAGTAGAGTTCGAGATTGAGCTCCTTTCTAGTGTAGCTCCGGTGTCCATCGCCCCTTATAAGATGACATCGAAGGAGCTTGTGGAGCTTAAGGCCAAGATTCAAGAGCTATTAGATCGTGGGTTCATCCGCTCTAGTGTCTCTTCGTGTGGGGCACCAGTACTGTTTATGAAAAAGAAAGATGGATCCATGCGTATGAGTATTGACTACCGACAATTGAACAAGTTAACCATCAAGAATAAGTACCCCCTATCGAGAATAGACGATCTGTTTGACAAGTTTCGAGGGGCTTCGGTTTTTTTTAAGATTGACCTCCAATTAGGATATCATCAGTTGAGGGTTAAGGAGACTGATGTGCACAAGATAGCATTTAGGACTCGATACAGTCATTACAAGTTCCTACAGATGCCATTTGGACTGATGAATGCACCAACAGCTTTCATAGATCTGATGAACCGAGTGTTCTAGCCCTATCTGGATTGGTTCATAGTGGTATTTATTGATGATATACTGATGTATTTGAAAATTGAGGATGAACACGATGAACACCTCAGAATGGTTCTACAGATTCTACAAGAGAAACAACTGTACGCCAAGTTTAGTAAATGTGAGTTCTGGTTACGTGAAGTAACGTTTTTAGGACATGTGGTTTCTGTTGAGGGGATTAAAGTTGATCCTCGAAAGATTGAGGCTGTCCTAGATTGGAAGCAGCCTAAGACTGTATCTGAGATCCACAGTTTTCTGGGACTGGTAGGCTATTATCGACGTTTTGTAGAGGGGTTTTTACTGATCGTCGCACCCTTGACTAAGCTGCTACGTAAGGGTGTGCCATTTAAGTGGACTGATTTACAGCAAGAAGGCTTTGAGAAGCTCAAGACTGTATTGACTGAGGCCCTTGTTCTGATACAGCCAGATTCTAAAAAAGGTTTACTGTCTACAGTGATGCTTCACATGTCGGTTTAGGATGCGTGTTGATGTAAGAGGGTAAGGTGGTAGCGTACGCGTCTCATCAGCTTAAGACTCATGAGGCAAATTATCCGATGCATGACTTGGAGTTGGCCGTAGTGGTATTTGCACTGAAAATTTGGAGGCATTATCTATATGGTGAGAAGTGTATCATTTACACCGACCACAAGAGTCTCAGGTACCTCCTCACTCAGAAGGAGCTGAATCTTAGATGGCATAGATAGATTGAGCTGCTTAAGGATTATGACTATACTATCGAATACCATCCTGGTAAGACCAATGTGGTGGCCGATGCGCTGAGCCGTAGGGCTATGTCTGATCTGAGGGTAATGTTTACCCGCCTCAATTTATTTGATAATGGTAGTCTGTTGGTCGAACTTCAAGTTAAATCGATGTGGATAGAGAAAATTAAGAGTAAACAGATGGAGGACGAGTTTTTGGGTCTTCTCTTTCGACAAATGGAGAGTGGGGATACTGTGGATTTTGGACTTAATAGTGAAGGGGTACTCTGTTTTCGTGAGAGAATCTGTGTACCAATGATACTGAGTTGAGGCAGTCTATACTGCGAGAGGCACATAATAGCCATTATGCTATGCATCCTGGCAGAAACAAGATGTACCGAGACTTTTGTGAGTTATACTGATGGCCAGGTCTTAAGCGCGAGGTTACCGATTTTGTGAGTAAATGTCTGGCATGCCAACAGGTTAAGGCTGAGCATTAGTGTAATGGCCTAAATTCAAGATTATCGGAATAATGGTTTCGCAACCATAAATCCGATTTAAATAGAAATTTATTTCAATATGTTTGCATGAGTCTTTATATGATAGGAAATATTTTTATAAATATTTATAAAATGTTAGTAATGCGGTATTAAACTTTCGTTAGAAAATTTTAACGTTTGGGTAGGTAATTAAATGAAAAGGACTAAATTGAAATGAAAGTAAAAGTTTAATTATAGATTAAAAGAAAGTATAAAGGACCAAAATGGCAATTAAGCCATTTTGTCTAGATTGAGGCGGTGAATTGAAGAAAAATCTGAGATTTTTAGTTTATTATTATATTATTATATTATTATATTATTATATTATTATATATATATATAAAGAAAAGAGAAAAGAAACAAAAGAGATAGAAACAGAAAAGAAACAGAGAGCAAACGTGAAAGAAGAAAGAAAAAGAGAAAAGAAAGAAGAAAAGGGAAAATTAAAAGTTTGAAGCTTGGAGTTTAATTTGGTAAGTTAATTTAGTCCTTTTTCTTTTAATTTTGATGCTTTATAAGTTTTAGAACAAAGTTTTGATGAATTTAAGTTGAAATTTTTGAAGTTTCAGAGTTTTTGAATATAGCATATGATGAATAAAATGATGAATTAGTGGTTTAATTGAAAGAATTTGAAGTTAGAATTGGGTAAAGGATTTAATTGTAAAATAAGCTATAAGAAAACTGTTTTGGGACAGCAGCAGTAGGGTTACTTTGAAAATCACTAAAAATCGTAGAAGTGGAATTAGAAGCTGAGTGAGATATGAAATTAAAGCTTATTGAGTCTATTTTCATATGAAAGAAACATGGAAAGCAAAGGAATTCTGTAATTTGAGATATTTATATTTTTGTAAGACTGATCCAGAGGGATTTCAGGGATCCCCTGTTCTGACTTTGAAAAATCATAAAAAATTGGAGAAAAATAATTAGGGACTTAACTTTATATGTTTAGAATCCTGAATGAGTCTATTTTCAAATGAAATAAATAAGAAGGTCATATGAATTCTGTATGAAGAGTAATTTGATTCGTAGTGAAGAGAGGTCAGAACAGTCAAACAGTGAAACAGGGGAAACTTTAAGAATAATCTGGTATTGATTGGCCATAGCAAAAATTCTGAAAATTTTATGAGAAGAAGATATGTGAGTCTAGTTTCAGGGAAAATTAACGGTTCTTCGTTTGGAGCTCTGTAGCTCGAGAAATAAATAATTTAGTGACTGTGACTCAAGTAGACAGCTTTGAATAAGCTAAAAATAATAATAGAATTATAGAAAATGCTACATGTGAACATGAAATGTATTGAATTGATGATTGGATTTATTTATTTAGATCCGGAAAACTCAAATACAAAGCTAGATCGAGGAAAGGAAAAAGTCCCGGATTAGTAGATTTTATAAACGAACTAGTATCGAGGTAAGTTCATGTAACTTGAATTATATTGTTAAATGCTTGAAATGTATGTTATTGATGTGAATATAATTTGAATGTTCATTGTATGAAAATTGATGATACATTGGTATATTTGATAAAAAAAGGAAGAAATCCCGATTGAATGAAAGGAAAAATTCGATGGATCTCTGAAAAGGAATTGACGGTAAAAAAAGGATCTAGCCCGGACGGGTGATCCTATCCTGATATAGCCCTCCCGAAGAATATGTGGAAAATGGATTTAGCTTGACGGGTAATCCGAATTAGGTCTCAATTTAGCTGGACTGTAATTGGATCCAAGCTCATTAGAGTAATTGTCGTTGCAGGGGATTTAGCCTGGACTGGTAATCCCGACAATACTCTATGAGTTTATATTACAGGGGATTTAGCCTGGACTGGTAATCCCGCTGTAAAGATGAGGTTCGCGGGAGTGTGCTCTCTGAAATGAAAATGTGCGCACATGAATATGAATTGACGGACCCGGATTTGTACACAAAAGTGTACCTCTGAAAATCCATCGAAATTTCGAGTAATTCAACGGGATAAATATGGAAAAATAACAAGGAAATGAAAATCATAGTATTGATGAGCTCATCAATCATGGTGTGTATATTATTGATATATGGAAATTAATGAACTAACTTGAATGTTGAGCTTGTGCATGTTAGGGTATTAATGCATTGAATGGATATATGAATGCTTATTACATTGTATTGAAAATATTAGGTAAGTATAATTCTTGTTACATGGGCTTACTAAGCACAAAGTGCTTACTCTGTTTTCCTTTCCCTTGTTTTGTAGTGTTAAGAGCTCGGAGGTCGAATCGGTGGGAGACTCATCACACTATCAACCCCAGTATTTCGGTATTTAAAGAAATTTTAGTTTGGAAATGAATGGCATGTATAAGCTAATAAAATAAATGTTAATATGAAATGAATATAAGGTTAGCCAACGATATGGCTTATGTGTTGAAGTTATTTTATAAATATGCATGAATTTTATTTTGAAAATATGTTGAATTAGAATGGTTTCGGTTAAAAAAAAAAAAATTTGTAAACTCGTAATGCCTCGTACCTTATTCGATAACGAATACGGTGGGGGTGTTACATTTGTTGGTATCGTCAGAGCTACGGTTAAGTCGGTTCTAGGACCGATATAGTGAATACTGATTAGCTATACATGCCATTTAAATTATTTTTTTTTTTGATAGTGTGATATCTCCCGACCGCTTAAATTGTGTTTTCCTTATAGTAATGTCATCCGACCGAGCTCAACTGAGGAAGTTTGGGAGTCATGCTCCGCTTCAATACAAAGAGAAGAAACTAGCAAAGAGAAGGCCCTGTATAGAGGTCAAGGGGAGGAGGCAAAAATAGCCTTCTTTCAAATGATGAATGAATGGTTTACCCAATATATAAGAACTAACCCTACAATGCAAAGAAACTCAAGCTCCCCTTCTCGTTCCTCCACGGTTCCCGAGATTCCACAGTGCAGTGTACTGAATCTGTCTAAAAAAGAAAAAGCTCCTACGATAAAATCCAAAAATATGGGGTAAAGAATTTGAGCGCGATTGATGATGATCCCGAAAGAGCTGAATTTTGGTTAGAAATACTACTCGGGTTTTGGAGGAATTATCTTGCACGCCAGAAGAATGTTTGAAATGTGTTGTTTCACTGCTAAAAGACACAGCTTATCATTGGTGGAATACTAAAGCTTCAGTTGTTCCGAAAGAAGAAATTACATGGGAATTCTTCCGCATCGAAGTTCAAAAGAAATATATCACCAGAGATTCCTTGATCAGAAAAGAAAAGAATTTCTTGAGCTGAAATAGGGCAATAGATCAGTATCTGAGTATGAAAGAGAATTTGTTCGGTTGAGTAAATATGCTCGAGAATGGGTACAGTCGGAAGCTGAAATGTGCAAACGATTCGAAGAAGGGTTGAATGAAGAAATTAAGCTACTTGTTGGAATTCTTGAAATTCGAGAGTTTGCTACACTAGCAGAACGAGCTTATAAAGCAGAAGAATGGAGCAAAGAAAAGAAACAGGCTGAGAGGGAAGCTCGAATTTTTAGTAAAAGACCAATGGAAAAATCTCAGTTTTCTGCTCCAAAGAAATTGAAGAAGTACCAAGATCGTTCTACCTCAACCACTGGGTATTCGGATAGAGTGCGAGGTTCACAGCGCACTAATTCAAGACCTTCCACTCCACCAGTGACCAGTGTTGGCAGTGTTGGTACCCTTAAGCCGAGATGCCAGTATTGTAATAAAGCTCATTTTGGTGAATGCCGATTTAAGAGCGGGGCATGTTACCGATGTGGTTCTTTTGACCATTTCCTCAGAGATTGTCCAGAAAGAAGTGAAAAAGAAGTGAATATATATCGAAGCCAAGTAATCAATCTTGGAGGGTAGACCATCTCGACCATCCCAGTAATGTTAGTGGTAGCCGAGGAGCTACAAAAGATACTACAAGTAGGCCTGAGACACGAGCACCTCCTAGGACATATGTCATGCGTACCAGAGAAGATGCCTCAGCACCCGATGTTATTACTGGTACATTTTCTTTACTTGAAACTGATATTACTGCATTAATTGATCCCTGGTTCTCTACGATTCATATATATGTGTAAAACTTGCATGCGTTAAAGATTTATCTATTGAACCTATCGAATTTGTGGTTAAAGTCTCGAACCCCTTTGGCCAATCTATTTTGGTGGATAAAATTTGTAAAAATTGTCCACCGATGGTAAGAGGTTATTGTTTCTGGTGATTTGATGTTACTTGCCATTTGATGAGTTTGATGTGATATTGGGCATGGATTGGTTAACTCAAAGATGATGCAAGAGTAAATCAGAAATGTAAATATATTGTGTTGAAGTGTCAGAATGGTGAATTACTTCGGGTTAAATCCGATCAGACAGAGGGATTATCTGATGTGATTTCAGTTATTACTGCTCAGAAGTATGTCAAAAAGGGGTATGATGCTTTTCTTGCTTATGTATTAGATACTAAGGTATCTGAGTCAAAGATTCAAGCAGTGCCAGTGGTATGTGAATTTTCTGATGTGTTTCCAGAAGAGTTACCAGGGTTGCCACCAGAAAGAGAAGTGGAATTTTCTATAGATTTGATTCCGGGAACTACTCCGATTTCCATAGCTCCGTACCGAATGGCTCCTACAGAATTAAAGGAATTAAAGACACAGTTACAGGAACTTGTTGACAGAGGTTTTGTCCGACCGAGTCATTCACCTTGGGGTGCTCCGGTTCTGTTTGTGAAAAAGAAAGATGGGTCTTTGAGATTGTGTATTGACTATCGACAAACTTCATAAGGTAACTATAAAGAATAAGTATCCGTTGCCTCGGATTGATGATTTATTTGATCAACCGAAAGGTGCTACTATATTTTCAATGATTGATCTCCGATCGGGCTACTATCGATTCTTTAGTAAAGGAGTCGATATGTGCCAAAGATAGCTTTCGGAACTGTGCACGGCATTATGAGTTTCTAGTTATGCCATTTGGGTTGACTAATGCACTGCAGATTTATGGATTTGATGAATCGGATATTCGGACCGCATTTAGATAGGTTTGTGGTAGTTTTCATTGATGATATTTTGGTTTATTCTCGAGATGAAGAAGAACATACGTAACATTTGAGAATTGTGTTGCAAATTCTGCGAGAGAAACAATTATATGCTAAATTCAATTAAATGTGAATTTTGGCTTCGAAGTGGGTTTTCTTGGACATATTGTATCTGCTTGAAGGCATCGGGGTAGATCCAAGTAAAATCTCACTATTGTCAATTGGAGTCCACCAAGACCAGTATCTCGAAGTTAGAAGTTTCTTGGGTTTAGCTGGTTATTATCGGAGATTTGTACAAGGATTCTCTATGATAGCTCTCCAATGACTCGATTATTGCGAGAAAGATGTAAAGTTCGAGTGGATCGATGAATGTCACAGAGTTTCAACCGATTGAAAGATCTACTAACGAAAGCACCGAGATTAGTGCGGCTGAACCGGGTAAGGAATTTGTTATTTACAATGATGCCTCATTAAATGGTTTAGGTTGTGTCTTGATGCAAGAAGGTAAAGTAATAGCCTATGCTTCAAGACAACTTAAACCACATGAAAGAAATTATCCGTACATGATCTTGAGTTAGCTGCTATTGTTTTTGCATTGAAGATATGGCGGCATTACTTATACGGTGAGAAATGTCATATTTATACCGATCATAAAAGCTTGAAGTATTTGATGACACGAAAAGATCTGAATTTAAGACAAATAGCAGTGGCTTGAATTGATAAAAGACTATGATTTGATTATTGATTATCATCCGTAAGGCTAATGTTGTGGTGATGCTTTGAGTCGAAAATCTCTGCTTTGCTTTACGAGTTATGAATACCCGATTGTCTTTGATTGATGATGGTTCAATCTTAGCTGAATTGAGAGCTAAACCGACATTTTTACAAAGAAATATGTGAAGCTCAAAAGAGTAATGAGAAGTTACAGTTAAACGGGCACAATGTGAGTCAGTGCATCGATTCTCAATTTCAAGTTGGGGTTGGTGATTGTTTATTATTCGAGGTAGGGGTATGTGTACCCAAGAATTGAGCTCGTCTGAGAAGATTTTACACGAGGCTCACAAAGTGGTACTATGTCCGTACATCCGGAAGTAATAAAATGTATAATGATTTGAAGAAGATGTCTTGGTGGCGTGTATGAAACGTGATATTTCGATTTTGTATCAAGATGTTTGATATGTCAACGAGTTAAAGCGAGAACATCGTACCTTCTGGGTTACTTCACCAATTACTATACCGGAATGGAAATGGGAAAGAATCACTATGGATTTTGTATCGGGGTTACCGTTGTCTCCGAGGAAAAAAGATGCTATTTGGGTGATTGTTGACCGATTGACAAAGTCAAGACACTTTATTCCTGACGCGTATGGATTATTCTTTAGATAAACCGCTGAATTGTACATATCCGAGATTGTCGTGTTACATGGAGTGCCTATCTCCATTATATCGAGATAGAGATCCCCGATTTACGCCTCGCTTCGGGATAAATTGCAAGAAGCTTTGGGTACTCGGGCCAGTATTTCAATCTCGCATTTCATCCTCGCATGTGATGGCCAATCTGAGCGTGTAATACAAGTATTGGAAGATATGCTTCGATGTTGTACACTAGAGTTTAAAGGTAATTGGGAGAAGTATCTACCTTTGATTGAATTTGCTTACAATATGCTTATCACCCAAGATTAAAATGGCACCATATGAAGCTTTGTATGGTAGAAAATGTAGAACACCATTGTATTGGACAGAGCTCGGTGAAAAGAAGATACATGGGGTTGATTTAATCCGGAAACAGAAGAGAAAGTGAAGGTTATTCGGGATAGTTTAAAAGCGACTTCCGATCGCCAAAAATCATATGCCGATCTTAAACGAAAAGAGATTGAATTTCGTGTCGGTGACAAGGTATTCTTGAAAGTGTCTCCTTGGAAGAAAGTTCTCCGATTCGGTCGAAAGGGTAAACCGAGTCCAAGATTTATCGGGCCATATGAGATCATAGAAAGAATTGGACCGGTCGCTTATCGGTTGGCATTACCACGTAACTTGATAAAATCCATAATGTTTTTCATGTGTCTATGCTACGACGATATCGGTCGATCCTTCACATGTTATTTCTCCGACGTAGTGGAGATTCAGCGGATATGACTTACAAAGAAAGAACCGGTCAAGATATTGGCACGGGAAACAAAGGAGCTTAGAAATAAAAAAATAAATTTGGTGAAAGTATTGTGGCAAAAGCACGGGATTGAGGAAGCGACATGGGAACCGGAGGAGGCAATGAGGAAACAATATCCAAACCTCTTTCTCGGTAAGATTTTCGAGGACGAAAATCCTTAAAAGGGGGGGAGAGTTGTAATGGCCTAAATTCAAGATTATCGGAATAATGGTTTCGCAACCATAAATCCGATTTAAATAGAAATTTATTTCAATATGTTTGCATGAGTCTTTATATGATAGGAAATATTTTTATAAATATTTATAAAATGTTAGTAATGCGGTATTAAACTTTCGTTAGAAAATTTTAACGTTTGGGTAGGTAATTAAATGAAAAGGACTAAATTGAAATGAAAGTAAAAGTTTAATTATAGATTAAAAGAAAGTATAAAGGACCAAAATGGCAATTAAGCCATTTTGTCTAGATTGAGGCGGTGAATTGAAGAAAAATCTGAGATTTTTAGTTTATTATTATATTATTATATTATTATATTATTATATTATTATATATATATAAAGAAAAGAGAAAAGAAACAAAAGAGATAGAAACAGAAAAGAAACAGAGAGCAAACGTGAAAAAAGAAAGAAAAAGAGAAAAGAAAGAAGAAAAGGGAAAATTAAAAGTTTGAAGCTTGGAGTTTAATTTGGTAAGTTAATTTAGTCCTTTTTCTTTTAATTTTGATGCTTTATAAGTTTTAGAACAAAGTTTTGATGAATTTAAGTTGAAATTTTTGAAGTTTCAGAGTTTTTGAATATAGCATATGATGAATTAGTGGTTTAATTGAAAGAATTTGAAGTTAGAATTGGGTAAAGGATTTAATTGTAAAATAAGCTATAAGAAAACTGTTTTGGGACAGCAGCAGTAGGGTTACTTTGAAAAATCACTAAAAATCGTAGAAGTGGAATTAGAAGCTGAGTGAGATATGAAATTAAAGCTTATTGAGTCTATTTTCATATGAAAGAAACATGGAAAGCAAAGGAATTCTGTAATTTGAGATATTTATATTTTTGTAAGACTGATCCAGAGGGATTTTGGGATCCCCTGTTCTGACTTTGAAAAATCATAAAAAATTGGAGAAAAATAATTAGGGGCTTAACTTTATATGTTTAGAATCCTGAATGAGTTTATTTTCAAATGAAATAAATAAGAAGGTCATATGAATTCTGTATGAAGAGTAATTTGATTCGTAGTGAAGAGAGGTCAGAACAGTCAAACAGTGAAACAGGGGAAACTTTAAGAATAATCTGGTATTGATTGGCCATAGCAAAAATTCTGAAAATTTTATGAGAAGAAGATATGTGAGTCTAGTTTCAGGGAAAATTAACGGTTCTTCGTTTGGAGCTCTGTAGCTCGAGAAATAAATAATTTAGTGACTGTGACTCAAGTAGACAGCTTTGAATAAGCTAAAAATAATAATAGAATTATAGAAAATGCTACATGTGAACATGAAATGTATTGAATTGATGATTGGATTTATTTATTTAGATCCGGAAAACTCAAATACAAAGCTAGATCGAGGAAAGGAAAAAGTCCCGGATTAGTAGATTTTATAAACGAACTAGTATCGAGGTAAGTTCATGTAACTTGAATTATATTGTTAAATGCTTGAAATGTATGTTATTGATGTGAATATAATTTGAATGTTCATTGTATGAAAATTGATGATACATTGGTATATTTGATAAAAAAGGAAGAAATCCGGTTGAATGAAAGGAAAACTTCGATGGATCTCTGAAAAGGAATTGACGGTAAAAAAGGATCTAGCCCGGACGGGTGATCCTATCCTGATATAGCCCTCCCCAAGAATATGTGGAAAATGGATTTAGCCCGACGGGTAATCCGAATTAGGTCCAATTTAGCTCGACTGTAATTGGATCCAAGCTCATTAGAGTAATTGTCGCTGCGAGGATTTAGCTCGGACCGGTAATCCCGACAATACTCTATGAGTTTATATTACTGAGATTTAGCCTGGATCGTAATCCTATTTGTAAAGATGAGGTTCGCGGGAGTGTGCTCTCTGAAATGAAAATGTGCGCACATGAATATGAATTGACGGACCGGTTTGTACACAAAAGTGTACTCTGAAAATCCATCGAAATTTCGAGTAATTCAACGGGATAAATATGGAAAAATAACAAGGAAATGAAAATCATAGTATTGATGAGCTCATCAATCATGGTGTGTATATTATTGATATATGGAAATTAATGAACTAACTTGAATGTTGAGCTTGTGCATGTTAGGGTATTAATGCATTGAATGGATATATGAATGCTTATTACATTGTATTGAAAATATTAGGTAAGTATAATTCTTGTTACATGGGCTTACTAAGCACAAAGTGCTTACTCTGCTTTCCTTTCCCTTGTTTTGTAGTGTTAAGAGCTCCTGAGGTCGAATCGGTGGGAGACTCATCACACTATCAACCCCAAAGATTTTTAGGTATTTAAAGAAATTTTAGTTTGGAAATGAATGGCATGTATAAGCTAATAAAATAAATGTTAATATGAAATGAATATAAGGTTAGCCACTGATATGGCTTATGTGTTGAAGTTATTTTATAAATATGCATGAATTTTATTTTGAAAATATGTTGAATTAGAATGGTTTCGGTTAAAAAAAAAAATTGTAAACTCGTAATGCCTCGTACCTTATTCTGATAACGAATACAGGTAGGGGGTGTTACAATTAGTTACCTTCGGGTTTATTGCAACCAGTTAAGATTCCGCTTTGGAAGTGGTAGGGAGTGACTATGGAATTCGTTGTTGGGTTACCCCTCACACCCGCTAAGAAGAATTTTGTTTGGGTCATCCTGAATTGATTGACCGAGTCTGCCTACTTCATACCGATTCATACTGACTTTTCTCTACAGAAACTGGCTAAACTGTATATTTCTGAGATAGTAAGACTGCATGGGGTACCGAATTTGATCATCTCTGATAGGGATCTTCGCTTTACGTCTCGGTTCTGGAAAAAACTACATGAAGCTCTGGGTACTAGGTTAGACTTCAGTATTGCATTCCATCCTCAAACTGATGGTTAATCTGAGAGGATGATTCAGATACTGGAGGACATGTTAAGGAGTTGTGTGATTGACTTTCAAAGTAGTTCGGAGGATTACCTGCCTTTAGCAGAGTTTGCTTATAATAACAGCTATCAGTCTAGCATTCAGATGGCACCTCACGAGGCACTATATGGTCGTAGGTGTCACACACGTTCATGTTGGATTGAGTTGGGCGAGCGACGGGTTCTAGGTCCTGAACTAGTTTCTGATACCGAGGACAAAGTTAGATTGATTCAAGACCTACTGAAAGTGGCATCTAATAGGCAAAAGTCTTATGTAGATCTTAAAGGTCGAGAGATTGAATATTCTGTGAGAGACTTCATTTTTCTCAAGGTCTCACCATGGAAGAAAGTACTGAGGTTTGGTCGCAAGGGCAAGCTGAGCCCTAGATTCATTGGGCCTTATCGCATACTAAAGCGTGTGGGACCGGTTGCGTACCAATTGGAGTTACCTCCAAAGTTAGATCGGATTCACGACGTGTTTCACGTTTCTATGCTGAGGCGCTACCGCTCTGATCCCATAAATATTATTCCTGTTGAGGAGATCGAGGTTAAGCTAGATTTGACCTTTGAGGAGGAGCCAGTCTAGATATTGGATCGCGATGTATAGGTTATAAGAAAAAAGTTCATCCCACTGGTTAAGTTTCTTTGGCATAATCATAGTTCTGAGGAGGCCACGTGGGAGCATGAGGAAGCGGTGCATAGCAGTATCCTCATCTGTTCTGATCAGGTAAAATTTCGAGGCCGAATTTTTCTTTAAGGAGGGTAGAGTTGTAACGCCCTAAAAATCCTTTATAATTATTCTCGTATGTTTGTGACACAACTATATATCTGCTTCAGTGGTTAAGTGTTCTGGGTATGTGTGAGAGGTCCCAAGTTTAAGCCTTAGGTTGGGCAAAATTTTGTTTTTAATTGAGTAAACCCCTATCTTCAGCCAGTAGGCTTATATATAAATATTGGTAAAACATGTCAGAATGGGCCTGCTAGTTTGATAGATAAGTAGAGAGTCATTATGCTAGAGGTCTTGGGTTCGAGCTGTTGTTGGAGTATTATTTTTGCTAAGTGGTACCGTGTAGTGTTTGAACTCTACTGAAATGCCGAAGTGGTAGAGGTGTAGTGGGAAGTGTTGAAAGAAAATTTAGGGATTTGGAAAGAGGTTGGTTGGGTAGGATTTTCTGATTGCATATCTGTTACTGGACTGTGATGGGCTAAAGCCCTAATGCATACTATTACTGAAATGGGCTCAGGCCCAAACTGGACTGATATTGATACTGAAAAAAGGGCTTAGTCCCAGACTGTGACTATTTGTATATTGACTATTTGTTTTGTATGGGGGTTACACACTGAGTTTAAAGAACTCACCCTTCTGTTTAATCTGTACAGGTAATCCCCAGACATAGGCAGATCGGTGCGGTGGAGGACTCGGCGGTGGCCACACGACTCCTTTTTGCCAATTGATACTTATTTACGATTTTAAGTTTTATTTTGAGGTATTTTTCTGTAATAATGGCCTCTATGGATTTTTACCTAAAATTTGGATTTTTGTTTTTTTCTGTTTATATCTACTACAAATAGGTAAAACTCGAGATTTCAAAAGAGATGAACATTTTATCAAAATACCACGCACACGCAAACTATTTTAAAAGCTTCCGCAAAGTATAGCGTTTTTGAAATGAATCACGATTTGAGAATTAATGAAAGATAATGATAGGATCTAAACGGAAAACAATTTTAGCAATGATATGGTTTTCAAACGCACTTCCATGTGACATCGCTAGATTCATACATAACATCCAGGCCGGGTTTGGGGTGTTACACCGCGACTTCTAGAAATCACATCTTAATTGTATTATTAAAATCAGCACAAGTTCACTTGAAAACATTTGTATATTAAAACATTTTGAAAGAATATCAATTAGTCTTGCAGCGAAAAACCTTATAACTTTTTGTATATAGAACTACGGTTCAATTTAATTATCATAAGTTAAAACACTCCTAGACATTTAAAACTTTTTCCTGATAAATATCCAAATAATGCTAACAAACTAACCAAATATTAAAATGTTCAAAAAAAAAAAGTCCACAAAGTCCATAATGAACAAAATAAAAAGTCCATAGCATATAATCTAAAATCGTGAAACCCGAGCTCCAGAGTCGTCGTCCAATCCTATGTCGAAGGATTACCTGAAACAAAACATACAAATCATGAGCTTTAGGCCCAATACAACCTTATGTCCGAACATATAAAAATGTATAACAAAACATTTCATAACATATCTTTCCAGATATTTCATAACATATCAAAATCTATATGGACCATATCTTATCATATCATAACATTTCATGTTCTATTGTATTGTAGTGTTTCATATTAGATTAGACCATAGCATATCATATCATATCGAATCAAATCAAATAAAATCAAATCATAGCATATCATATCATATCCTACCTCTAACTATTACACAATATCTCCATCCAATCAATCGCACCGCATAGGACTACAAGAGTCCATCCATCCAAGCACACCAATATGTGGCGGTGTGCCACTCATATACCTGCAGCTGAGCTGCCACACATAACTTTGCTGTCTACCCACCATATTTGCAGTATGACTGTCATATACATTTCCTCCATCATATCATAACCCACCCCAAACATATGCATATCATAAACATAAAACGTACATACACATATCATATATCACATGGGACGTTTACACACATATTTCATGTCGATCATATCATAGCATATAGTTAAATTGTAGCTTATCATACTTATCATATCTTTTAAACTCATTCATACGAAATTACAAATTAATACTTACAATTTTTTAACCTCATACGATGCCTACAGACTCAAATTTCAAGACCCCTAAACAACCCTTAATTGGGCCCAAAAATTGGCCAAAAGGGCTCACACAGTTGTGTGGCCCACACGGCCTAAAAATTTAGCCTATGTGGTCCACATGGTCTGCAAAATTTCACACGACCGTGTGCTCCACATGGCCAAGCCACACGGGTTACAAAAACACACACGACAATGTGCCCCACATAGCTTGTCACATGGCCTACCACAAGGCCTAACACACAGCTGTGTGGAACTGGTCAGTTTCGAAAAATAGCCCCATGTTTCACGATTTATCAAATTTCTATAGCGCTTTAGGGTCGCTTTCACATACGTGATTGCGTAGTAAACTAACTCCGATAATGGGAACTCACAAACCTACAACTACGTTACGAATCGTACCAACAATATGTCAAAACCCCAATCAAATAGTGCTTTAATATAACAAAATTGTAGCCCCCAAAATGAAATTTAAGTCCTTACCACTGAGAAAACAATGACTAAAATGGAACCTACTTTGCTGGAGGGATCGGATTATTGCTTCCTTCACCTGATCAACACAAGAACATTAATCACTAAAAACAAAAACAACTCTAATACAATCATTACCTTAAGCAAAAAACTATTGAATCAAAATAACAGAAATAGAACAATCGCACTAACTTACAACTAAATCGTTTACAACAGAAAAGAAGAACCAAAGCAAACCCTACTATGCTCCAACGACAATAAAAAGAAACAGCAGCAAGCAAGAAAGAAAGAAAAGAAAAAGATGGGATTTCAAGAAACAAATAGCAAAAGTGAAAAAATCGTGCAGAGGGGAGAGGGAGCAAATAGTTTTAGGAAAAGTGAGAATATAGGGATTTGATAGACTTGAATTTAAAAATAGAATAAAATAAAATAAAAAAAGTTTTTAATTAATCGATCCCTACCTATTAGATTTAATAGAGTTTAATTAAAACTCTAACACCCATGAGAAGTCCAAGCAAAAATATTCCACATTTGTGCATAACAAAATTCAACTCAAGACCCAAAGAGTAACCAAATGCTTAACCATTAAACCATTAGGCTCGTCACTGTCATAACTCGATAAAGAAATTGATTTATGCCCTAAGGTTTCAGCTTAACTTAAAGTCAAAATTAATAGAAAATCCCAAAACAAGGAAATTAAAATTAGGACCTAAAGCAAACTTCCAAAGCACTGATTTTTGAATATATTGTATCAATAAATTGAATGGTATAATTGTATAGATTGAAAACTGGACCAAATTGGAAATAATTGGGGAAAGGAAAAAATTATTGAATAGTCCTTAAAGTTTTAGCTTGTTTACTGATTTAACTAAGTAAGTTCATATGCTATGGTTATATGTAGTTGTAATATATTCTTAAACTATGAAATCATTTTTACGTGATTGTAATTTGAAATGTTTATAATTTGGTACAAAGGGTGTGATATGGACTAAATCATAAAAAATGATAAATTGACTGATAAATTGAATATGATGAATTTAAATTTGAGATATTTAATTAATTGATATTTGATCAAGACTGATTGAATAGTATTGGTATGAATTTGATTGATCATTGAAAAAGAGGTGTAATGACCTAAAATTCACGGACATTGGAAAAGTACATTATCGGGCCACCGTCTTAGCGAAACGGGTTCGTAAATAATTACTAGAAATATCTATGAGTCTAGTGATGTGTTTAATTAGGCTTTGATTAGGTGAATTTAGTCTAATTAAGAGTAATTAGTAAAAAGGATTAAATTGAAGAAGGGGTAAATGTTGAATTATAGATTAATATAAAATAAAAGGGGCCAAATAGGCAATTAAGCCTATTTAAGAATTTGAGGCTGCAATTACTTCATAAAAATATTAGATTTTTATGATTTAATTATATAAACATCTTAATAAATTATAATGAATATTATTATTTTATTAGACAATGTAATTTATATTAATTAAAATTATGGTATTATATTATAAAATAAATTAACATCATGACAAGTATATGGTGATGAATATGTACATATGTAATAAAAATATTTGTACAATTGTAAAATAAATATATAATTACTTATAATTTAAGTAAAAAAATATTTATGAATTAAATATTATTATTATTATTATTATTATTATTATTAACTAATACATAAAAGAAATAAAGTAAAAGAATAAAAGAAACAAAGACCATTCGAAATAGGGGAAGGAAAAAGAAAGAAAGAAAAATAGAAGGAAAAACTAGGGTTTGAGACTTTAAGCTTTAATTTGGTTAAGTCAATTAAGTAATTTTCTTTTAATTTTGATGTTTTAGAAGCTTTAGAACAAAGTTTTGTTGAATTTATGTTAAAATTTTGAAAGTTATTAGGTTTTTGAACATAATTCATGTTCAATAAATTGATGAATAGGGGTTTAATTGATAGAATTTCTAGTTAGAACTGATAAAAGGATTAAATTATAAAGTAAGCTATAAGTTTTGTGTTAGAGGGACTAAAATGAAAGAAATTTGAAATTAGAATTTTACAGTGAACATTAGATAGTTAAGTTGAATTTGGTAGAACATTGAGTAGAAATAAGGTATAAATTGAGATAGAAAAGTAAGTGAATTTAGTTAGGATCAAATTGAAATTTAGGTAGAAGTTGAATAGAAATTCAATTATTTAATATAAATTAGTGTTGTATTAATAGCATAAATTATTTTAATTTTCGTAGTTAGCAAAGAACCAGAGGCATCGACACAGAAGGGAAAAAAGAAGATTATCGAAGAGCAAACTCAAGAAAATCACGGTTTGTATTAATATAATTCAAACTACTATTTATTAAATGTTATGTTTAAATTTATGTGTATGGTAAGTAAAATTTTAAGGTAAGTATCAATATTGAAATGAGTGAAATTGAGATGAAGTATGATTATGTATATTGATTGGAAAGTGGAAAATTGTATTGAATTGAATTGTGATTAAATTGAGAATGATTTGAATGGAAAATATGAGAAAGTGATTGAATTGAAATATGAAAATTGAATACCCTATTAACTAGTCGAGTTGAGTTAGATATAGCTGGCATGCCATAGGATTGAAAGAATTTGGAGATTTTTCGGCTTGGCCAAGGAGACACTGAAGTCATTATATTTCTTCAGACTATCCAAAGAGGCACTGAGTGTCGTTCTGGTGTATTTGGATGGATTATTCTGGTGTGTTTGGGTAGATTATTCTGGTGTGTTTGGTTGGATTATTTCGGTGTGTTTGGTTGGAATCCGTGTATCCGCCAAGGTCTAAGGCTTGTTAATTGGGGTAAGCAAATAATATGATAAAACGAATGAAATTAATCAATTGATTTATTGAAGAATAAGAAAGTTGAAATTGTGAATTGAATAGAGACTGAAAATGAAAGACATGAACCAAAGGTTCATGAGATGATTGAATTCAGTTTGATGATATGTGATATAAATTTGATTAATTGTTATTGTTGAAAATTTGAAAGTTAAAGTATGAATTAGTATATATTAATAAATTATTATATGTTTGATATTTATATGTTTATACATTATTATTTGTTATTATAGTTTGAATTATGGTAATACCACTGAGTATGGGCATATTCAGCGTACGGTTGTTTCCGTACGCAGGTACAGTAGAAGTCAAAGGTCCCAGTCCAGCATACAGATCAATCCCGACTTCAGAGACAATATGGTGGTGTAATCCCTCTTTTGGTAAAAGTGGCAGGTACTTAGGTATTGTATAAATTATGTACTTAAGTCTTGAAACTTTGGTTGTAAAATGATGTCTAATATGGGTTATAAGTATGGAATGAATTAGTATGGCATATTTGGTAAAATCTGGCATGAAACTAAAATGGGAAATGAATGATCAAGTAGATAAATTGTTAAAAAGTTATTTATGAATGATCAAGTAGATAAATTGTTAATGTTGTAGGCATAATTAGGTATGTTTGAGTGTGGAAATGTATGGTTTGTTGTATTGGTTGCAAATTGGTTACGATTTGAAAATTTTAGGGAAGGTTAGATGTTTATAAAGGGGTTATATTGAGTTTTTTAAAAAAAAATTATGAAAATTTTTTGGAGTACTCAACTAATCCCGTTCCACTTTTAATACTTGTTTTGAACCTCGAGGTCCATTATAGGGACTTAATAAATAAATTATACTATGTATGTTATTGATTTGTGAATTATTAGTAAATTGCCCGATTTGTCAGGTAATGTTTCGTAACCCTGTTCTAGCAACGGTTTAGGGTTAGGGGGTGTTTGTAACACCCTAAACCCGGCCTAGACGTTATGGCCGTATCTGGCAATATCACACGATAGTGTTTTTGAAACCTCGTTGTTATGATGAAAACATTCCATGTTATTATCTTTAGTAAACCTTTGTTAAAACTTAGGAAGTCGTCTTTATTCATTTAAAACATTTGTTTTGAAACATCCCTCGTTGCAGAAGCTTTAATAAAACAGTCTAAGTGATCATGCGTTTAGAAATTACTTTAACTTTTTAAAAACCGAATTTCCTACTACCAGTAGGTATAAATCCATAAAGTAAAATAAATAAATAAAAAAACCCAAATTTAAAACCAAAGTCCCAGAGGGTCCTTACATTATAACCCAAATAATCAAATACTAAACAAATCATAAATCGTAAATTGAAAACCATGAAGTCCAAAAATTACTGTGGTTACCGCTGAGTCCTCTGTCGCACCGATCCGTCTAAGTCTGGGGATTACCTGTGCACATTAAACAAAAAGGGTGAGTTTACGTAAACTCAGTGTTTAATCCTGCAGAAACAAACAAACAATCAATATTCACAGTGCACAGTTGAACAGTCTTGGGACTAAGCCTTTTTCAGTATCAATGATAGTTTAGGCCTTAGCCCATCTCAGTACAGTGTTAAAAATGCAATATGGCCTTAACCCATCATAGTATCAATAGCAGTAACAGTTATGCAGTAGCAAAATCCTACCCAACCAGCCTCTACACACCATCTCCGTCCAACCCTACACTCCATGTGGGGATATAATCAACCCACTCATCCTTACACTCCAAGTAGTACCGAATGCGGCATAAAACAGTAGTTTGCAGTTGAGCTGCCAGTAAATTAGGCTTAAAGCCTTTCAGTACACTTCCTCCGAATAACAACCCCCAACCCAATACAATGCAACATACAATGGATGACATGCTATTATGCAGTTTCAGTACATATATTCAGTTTAGATATTAACATGCCCAGTACAGATATCATTCAGTCAATTTACACATTTAGGGGTCTAAGTAGCGCTTACTGACCCTATAATAAGTTCACGGTCGACTTGGGCGACCCATGCAACCTTAAAAACATTTCGATAAAAATAGGCCCACATGCCCATGTGACCTACCCGTGTGGGCCCACACGCCCGTGTGGCCCACTGAGCCCAAATTGGCATTGGCCGTGTGATCCATTTTTAAAGTAACTCATACTAGCTCAATACTCATATATGTTTTCACTATTTACTTATATGTTCATTCAAAACTGTCTACTTGAGTCATTATCACTAGATTATTTATATCTTGAGCTACAGGATGTTTTTGAAGGAACTGTCCATATATCTTGACCAACATATCACCAGATTAATCACTTAATTCATTTTTAATCAACCAATTCCGAAAGGAACTCGACTAAAAACCTAGCAAAACCCTTACCTCACTTGAGTAACCACGACTTCGCACAATCACAATGTTGATTCAAAACCACCAGCCCCTTGATTAACTCCTAAACACCAAAAAAGAATCCCCCTTTTAGAGATTAACCAAGAATGATTAGCAATAGACAAAATCGTTACTTACCGAACACGCGCAACAAATGATGAACAACCGAATCAATTGAAAAAAAAAAAGAAAAAACGGAATGGGAAAAAATAATGGAAATTTCGGCAGCAATTAGGGGAAAGAATCGGCAAGAGAAGGAAAAGAAGAAGAAGAAAACGTCAGAAAAAGTTTAGGGAATTGGAGAGAAATCCGAAACTCTACTCTTTTTTTTTTTTTTTGCAACAAAAAGATAATCAGATTATTTTCTGATAACCTCTCCCCAATTATCTCCTAAAATCACTCCCTATTAACCCACTAAAACAACTAAACTCTTAACCTACTCAGAATTTTGCCCCAACATAACTCTTAACCGAAAAGTATTGTCTCCACGCCATTACAGAGAATTGAACAACAAGACCTCCAACACTCCAATACTCCACTTAACCACCAAACCAGTAGGCCCATTCTGATATAAGCTTACCAACAATTAAACTTAAGCCCTTTGCACAAGGTTGAAGCTTTATTTATAAAAAAAATACCAAAATTTGCCTAAGTAAGGCTTGAACTTGGGACCTCACACACACACCCAGAACACATAACTACTGAAGCAAATAGACATTGTGTGTCACATATACACGAAATCAAAAATTAAAATTTTGGGGCGTTACAGTGTTACAAGAGGATTAAATTGAATAATTTGTAAAATATGCATGACCTCGTAATTAAATGTGATATGAATAGAATTTGATATTATACCATTAATGAATTATTATTCGTAGCTAAAAAAGGTGCAGATCATCGAATGGGAAAAGGAAGGCGAGAGTTGACAACGGATGACACGAGCTTTTGATTTGAATTTCTATGACCTGAAACTAATTGTAGTTAAAGCATATTCATGATATATTGCATTATATAATATTAAGGTAAACTATTAATGCATATTGAGCTAAAAATACTAAGTGTGGAAGCAAATATTGAGATATGGACTAGATTGAATAGAATAGGAAGTTGTATGATTTAATTGATACAAAGAATTGGATATGAATTGTGATAGAATATAATAATGCATGTACCTTGTAAAAGTCTGTTTTTAGTGGTGTCTGAAATAGTGGTTTTGGGATCATAATTTTAACTCGTGAGCCTGTAAATATATTCATTTAATATTTACAAAGTTATTAGAGTGTCGTATTAAATTTTGATCCTGACTTTTCTGAATATCATGACCGCTCATCAAAGCAAGCTAGGATCGCCACCTATACGTTTAAGCTTCAATTTGTAGTGTAATTCTTAAATGGGTGGCCTACACAGAAAAACACAAAAACACACAAGCACAATATGCATATATGAAAAAAAAAAAAAAAAAAAAAAAAAAAAAAAAGTGCAAAATAGTTCATTATTCAATAGTTACATCTCGCATAAAATAAAATAAAAATGCAAAAGAAGCGCGACTAATAGCTATCGTTGGAGTTCGACTTCGATTCTACTATCGCCTCCCTCTTTCCCTTAACTGCAGCTCACTTGTAGATTCACTGACGTGGTCGGCTACGCAACTCGTCCTCCCTATGGCTACGAAAAATTACCTCTTTTGTAGAGAGGTGCTCAAGAACGAGCGCCTCGTCCAAATCATCAGCATAGGGATCGGGGTCATCATCCTCCATCTGATCCTCTTCCTCCTTCTCTTCATCTTCTTCAGTGTTCCCTCTGCCTTCTTCTTCTTCTTCTCCTCGGAAGGATACAACTCGTGGTTTCATGCGGGTTGTCCAACCCATATTTCGTCGTGTAATGATCAACATACAGCTTCATCGCTTCCATCAGCAGAGTGTTGTACTACACTGTCTCAAATAGCTCGTCATGCCGCGTTTGTGTGCCTCCAAATGCCTTCTTTGAAATGGCCTTCTGATGAAAGGCGGGAGCCATCTCTATCTTGTGTTTCCGGCGTTGGTTCCACTCTTGGATTTGTTTTCATTGCATCTCTTTGAATTGAAGGAGCATGGATTGCCTATTATGCTCCATGTGGGACAATGGAATTGCTCAGTTGGTTCCATAACCACCCTCACTTTACAACATAATAAAGTCATTATTAGATGTGGAAAATAGATACCAACATTGCGTCCAACCATACACTTCCTCATTTTTTTGTTGATCCATGTCCTTACATACACGCTTGTGTTGCACAATACAATACAACAAGACATCTAGGAAAATGTTAACCATGTTAATGTTAAGCGCAGGCTAACACGGGTACAAATGAGTTGCAACCACATCTTTGCGATAGGGAACATAATGGATTGATTGAATGAAATAGGAAAGTCTTTGTATGGTTCTCGCTTCCACTCTCTCCTATTCTCAGTTAAATAACTCAAAATGGTCATGTTGACATTGTCATAAAATTTTAAATCCATAGCAACAATGTCATCCTTTTCGAAAAAATGAAACACCATAATAGTCACAAATCGCTTTAGGGAAGATATAAACGTTTTGGTTCCGAACATTTACCCGATTATCCTTTGTAAATTTTAAATTGAAGTAGAACTCCAAAATGACAGGTGTAACTGCGGGTGGTTTCGACAAAAGATGAAAGTTGTGCCACATATGAAATTGGACTAGATCCCATATTTCTACGCATAAAGAAGAGGCCGGGTCAAACTTGCGTTCAATGATGAATGTTCATCCAAGCATAACAAAAAGAATTTTCAGCCTCTTTTGATTTAAACTTCCTCGGAACAAACTTCGGCGATGGAAGTCGTTCCGGTTGGGATCGAGCCCATTTGGTTTTCCTAGGTGACATTGTATATATTCTCTATTCAATCAAATAATATAACAACAATAAATTTAACCAACTAGCTACAACAAGAATTTCAAATCGTTATCAGCCAAGTTCTTCAACTACTCATACATGCAACAAGTGAAACTATTTCAAAATCTACCATGCAACAAGTTATTTTTCTAAAATAACAAGTACTTTAAAGAACATGAGAGTTGGAACTTTTAAACTCAAATGATTGTTGATGTTAAAGACAAATCGATTTATTCTGGTGATGTCGTACTTCCCAAATCAACGGAGAAAACTTGAAAATTTGGAGACACTAAAAAACAACAAAATGCAAATGCAAAGAATGAGAAGAGATTTGAGGGAAAAAATGAGAGAAAAGTGAAAGCGGGGAGAGTTTTAGGGAGTTAGGGCTTAAAACTAAATAAAAAATAGAGTTTTAGGGTGATTTTTGGATTTAAAAAGGATGAAAATATGCTGATTGTGATACCCAAAACGAGTTTTTTGCAGAACCCGATAGGGGTATCGCAATAATTTGAGAGGTTAAATTCGGAGAGGTTTTAAGTTTTTGAAAAGATAAATGTTGAAAACGAGATAATTTTTTCAAGGTTGAATGAATAGCTTAGAGTTTTATTATGAAAGTCGAGATTAAATGTTGAGATTAATATATTGTAAGTCAAATATGAATTAATGTACAAAATTTTAAAAAGAATCTCTAGAAAATAAAATTATCCTTAGTTTTATATGATTAATTTTGTTCCATATTAAAATCCGCATAATCATTGTAATAAAGTTTTAGATGTATAAGTTTCATCTTTGTGATAATCCTTTTATACTTCACAAAATTTCTGCTTAAATAAAATTAAAAAATAAAATAAATTTTATTACTTTAGGTTTTTAATAAAATAAAATTAAAAATATATAAATATAATCAATACATTTGTATTAGTATAATAGAATCAATCTTTCAAAAAAAAGTATAATTAGAATAATATTACTGAATTTAGTTAGATTTATAATTAAAATACATTTAGGTGTAGAACAAAATAAATTTAAATTAAAAATATGCAGTTAAAGCATTTGAGAGGTCTCTGTATTATGAGGCCGAATTAAATTAGCCCCTTATTATTAAATAGATCTATTTAGTTCTTATATTATTAAAAATAATTAAATAAGTCTATATTGTAATAGAATTAACATTTATTATATAAAAAATATCTTTTTAATTACAGTTTAATTTTAATTAAATGATTTTATTTGTAAAACTATAAAAAATTAACCTTGTTAAATAATAAATGGTATTTTCTACTATTTTAATCTGACTTTATTTTATTGTTTTTGGATTATAATTAGTGGATTCAATCTATTTATTTTGCTTTAGATATTGCTAAGTTGAACCAATCAAATGTTATTGCTTAACTAAATGAATCACTTGAACGAAATAGCCAATGCTTCATTGATATAAAGATGATGACCATGATGATGTATGGTGGCAGTGTGCATTCCACGTTGTCCATTTTCTCATGAGTACGTGGCTGCGACATGCTCACTTCCCGACAATATTTTCCGACACCAACACGTGTGGAAAATCATGGTTGTTCCCTCTCTACATAAGGATCTTTCAATTTGTTTAATTCTGTAAAGTTTTCGAACTTGACGGCAATTTCGTTGCATGCCTCACCCTTCACCAATCATACCTTAGAAACCAATGACTCAAGATCCAACATTTTTTCGAAAGTGAAAATGGAACTCATTTATTCCAATTAATTTATTAGATTTAAATATAAAATCATAAATTATTTGGGTAAATTATAAAAGCATATTACTAACTATTAGCGTATTTTTGTTTCGATAACTTTATTAAGTAATATTTTTCTCGTATCTTATTGATAGGAATGTCAGGGTATTTATATATACAGTTTTAAGTATTGTTACAGTTCATAGCAGGGCCCACTACTGTGTCCTGATTCTATTGCTTTCGATATTGACATTCTCTGCGAACTCTAGGTCTGTTGGGCATGTGTCTACGAAGCACGCGATCATTCCTAGTTTTGGGATTAGCACTCTGGGCGACTTTCATACTTACTGGACACGTGTCTAGATGGCCTGTGGAGTATGTGGCTTTTTAGTGAGTCCTTTGAGTGTATGCAAAGTGAGATACCAATCTTCCCGAGGTTCCTACGAGTTAGGTCTATAACTTTGCCTTGTGAGCTGGATCCGCAGGCTGGTCTTGCGACCTTGCCTTGTGGGCTCGTTTAAAGGTTCTCGCGAACTGGATCTATAGCCTTGCCTTGGGAACTGGTATGCCATGTTGTCTATTCGTGGTCGGGTTGTAGGTTGGAGGTTCGGATCCTTTCTAGAACCATAGTCTCAGGTTATTGACATATAACAAATCTAGATTTAAAATTTTCTATTTTAGACATTAACATTGTCAAAATTTAATATTTTAATTATTCCTTGTTAAATCACTAAAGGTGACATTTTTTAATTGCTAATTATACTATTAGTTGCAAACCTAGATGGTCTTAAATTTGCTTATTTTGTTGGAATATTTTAATCTAGTTATTTTGACTATTTTTATGTATCACTTTTTAAGCTCATTGAGCATTAGTTTTTGTGATCTTAATTGGTAAAGATATTAAGTCAAATAAAGATATTTTGAAGAGTTTTAGTATAGTTGACTTATCTTGTTTAAAGATATTTGCACTTAGTAAAAGTGTAATAGGTGAAAATATCTTTTTTATTTCATGTCATATCAAGTGCTTAAATTGGACGGAATTTTAGTGGTGTAAGTCGACCATACTAGTTGAGATTCACAAGTCTCCAACATTATATATATATATATATATATTGAAGACTTGTTTATTGTTTTATTTGTTGAACTGGGCAGTTGCTAATAGCTAATCAAAACAAAGTGCTTGAATAGAAGTGATGGTTGCGGTAACCATTGAAGGTGACATTGAGATAAGAATAAAGAAAACAAGAACACAACTAATTGCTTATGCAATTCAGTTTCCTATGCCTGTAAAGCCTAAATCAATGAGTAAATCATCTATTTTTCAACACAATACAACAAGTGATTCAAGTCCTATCACACCCAGGTAGAGCAACCTTACTTTTGTACCTAAAAATCTAGATCACTCACCTCTAAGTTTCCCCATGAAAACTTAGGCAGTAAGCACAACTTGTTTACTCTCTCAAAAATACATTCCACTATGAACAAATAAGTGCTCTCAGTACTCAATGCAAAACCTATACTAGTCTCTTTAGTATATAAAAGTTTCAAGACTTGCTAACATACTAGATAAATTACAATCAATTCCCCTATTAAACAACAACTAACATAGCAAGACACAATATAACAATAAAGGCCAATTTGAAAAGGATTGTTGGAGATGAGTCTTCAATGTTATCTCGATTCGGTATCAATAGTCTTAGCAATCCAATTCTTGATCTAATTTGTCGAAACCCTTTTTTTGAAAGTCAACTTTTATTTAAAAAACGAAAACGAAAATGGGAGTCGCCACCAATCCTTTTTTATGAGGTGTGATCGGATCACCTCGAAATTTGATCCTTTTTAATAAAAGGTTTGATTTATTAAAAAAATGTTTTTTTGGTCTACAAAAATCCGAAAATGGGTTCGGGAGTCAGTTACACACGAGGAAAGATTAGCACTCTCGCAACGCCCAAAATTGGTACCTAATTGATTAATTAATGTCTTAATGTCGAAAGTTAAAAACTCAAAAAGAATTTAAAATAGGATCCCTCTTTGTATTATGTTATTTTAAATTAAAATCACTTAAATAAATTAAAATGTATGTAAAAGGCTCTCTCATCTCAAGGTAACAAAAGGTCATATCCCGTAAGTTAGGACACAACATCTCGAATCCTCGAAAATAAACTTGCTCTTTATTTTAATTACTATTTAAATCTCATGTGTTTTAATTTTAAAAGGACATTCGATTATTTAGACCCAACGAGAAAGATTGAAACCTCGTAAGTTAGGGCACAACTTTCTCGAGTTTCTAAATACAGAACATTTGCCTCATTTTTTAAAAAAATCTTTCATGCATCGCGCAAAAGTTAGTGTGACACTTAAATTAGTATTTTAATTTATTCGGGCTTAATGTACAAATGGATAATTTTAAAACCTAATATTTGATATAGGAATACTATAAATAAATAGTAAATACTATAATAATATAATTATGGTTAATATTAGTAATTGCATCATAATAAAGATAAAATAAATGAGGTAATTTAAAATAAGAAAAAAAATAAAAGTGAAAAATACTAAACAATGATGATAAATGTAAATAACATGTAAAAGAATAAATAGATAATGAATGAAATATGTACAAATAATGAATGAGAAATGTGCAAATATGAATAATATAAACTTTAAAATAAAAGTACAGCGATAATAAATGCATAAATAATAAGTAAATAATAGTGAAATAAAAAAAAACATGAGAAGTCAAAGTCGCAATAATAAATATATAAATGATTAACTAAATAACAACACAAAAAAAAACTAATGAAAAGTTGAAAATAAATAAAGAAAGAATTAAATTGAAATTTAAATAAAAAACAGGTTATAAATCGCAAAATGATTGAGGAAAATAATTTATATAAAATATTGAAACTAAAGGACTAAATTAAAAAGAATGAAACTGAATGGCCAAATCTAAAAAGAAAAAAAAGAAATAGGGCCTAAATAAAACGCGCGCAAAAGGACGATGACTAAATGGGAAATTATTCCCAGTCCCTAAAGTGCACCATTTCATAAAGGACCAAAATGAAACGAAGCCAAAATTGCAGAGTAAAATTAAAAAGAGAAAAAAAGAAAATAGGATTAAATTGAAAATGGGCGAAAAAGTAGAAGGATTAACCGCGTAAATATCTCTCTGAGGGAAAAACACGCAGATCCTCGCTTGAAAACGGGTCGGATTTCGGGTCATAAGCAAAACGGTGTCGTTTTGGCAACTAAAAGTAAATGCCCAAATTTGACCAGACCTTAAAAAATAATAGTCCATTAACAAAATTACAAGCCTAAAATACAAAAGAGGCCCATTTGGCCCAAGAACTTAAACTAACTCAGAAACCCTAGGGTTTCTGAATCTCTCTCCCGCCGCACTGCTGCCACCCATGTGCCTCCATAGCGCACTCTGCCCGAGGCCTGACGCTTTGGCCATCTTGCAACAGAATGGCAAGATCATCTCCGTTGACCTCACCGATCCTGCAAAAAAGGGACAAAGAAAGAGAACCAAAACAAAAACGCAACAACAGAGAACAATGGCTAAATAGCAGCAAAACAGTAAAATCAAATATGTAAATCGGTTTTAAAAGCCCCAACAATGAATGTATTTTTGGGGGGACACGGAGAAAATAAAAAAAAAAAGAGCAACTGAAAAAAATAGAAATTGGATATAGAGTAAAAAAAGTGATTTTTTTTATTCAAAAAGAAATAAAATTAAAACCTCTACCTGTCTTTTTGTCTCCGCACCATTGCCGACGCCCTTTTCCGGCCTTACGGCCATCGAATCCTTGGGGATTTGGCCAAGGCCGCGCCGAAAAACATCGGTAGTCGAAGGGTCTTTTGTCTTTTTTGGGGGGGTTTTGGTTTAAATCAAGTGTTTTCAATTCCGAATCGAAGTTCTATGCAAAAAATAGGAGAACAGTATCTCGAACAATTGTTTTAATCAATTTGTGACTAAGCTTTTAAGAGGGAAATACTTAATGGGAGAATGCATCTAGATGATTGCATAGGACTAAGGTTGCAGTATGGTAAGTGAGTTTAGCTTAAATCTTGTCTTGGACTACTGAATTATATGGTGAATTACTACCTAGATAATGTCCATAGATGTAAGAAGAGGTTCCGAACTATGTAAGTAATTAGTGTTAATTGTTTTATTTTTTTTCAATTTTAGTTGTATCTTTAGTTGCAACTCTCCACGCAAATGACTAGTAACTCAACACTAGCAGTTGGTATTAGAGTAAGAGACCAAACAGAGTTGGTAAAGATCTTATTATTGAATTGTTGAGACATGAAAGAAAGCTCAATCTCTAAACCCTTATGCTCGAGGGCTCCAATTATGCTTACTAGAAAGAACGCATGAAGGCATTTATTAAATCCATAGCTAAACGGGCATGGAAAACAGTATTTATTGGTTGGGAGCCACCACTTTCTATTGTAAAAGAACAACTACAAAGCTTTGAATGCCATTTTTAACAGAGTCAACCCCCAAGATTTGAAGTGGATATCAAATTACACCTCTACTCGCGAGGCTTGGAACATACTTGAGACAGCAACTAGATTCGAGACTCCCAAAATGTTAGAAGATGAAACCTTAGCTGAATTTTATGTAAATTTATGTGACATCTCTAACCGAGATTTTTCCATTGGTGAGGAGTATTCTAATGCAGAGTTCATAATTAAAAAAAAAATTCAAAAGGAATAACCAAAATAAATCAAATAAGTCTAAAAAACCAAGAGTAACATAAACTCTCACTAGGAGCAATAATAACAGACAAAAAATTAGCTTCAAACAGCAACTCAGCTTCATCAACCTTCAAATCCATCCAAAAAATACCTCATATCTCCTCGTTTTTATTCAAAAGAAGTGTCAAAACATCATTTCCAGGGAGCGAGCTAACAAATCACTTCGCAAGGCTTTTTCTCGATCTCTAATTTGCTGGATGGTCCTGATCTCAAAATGTCGAGCAATAACACAGTTGTGAGAGTTAATAAAGGCAGAAAGACGCTTAACGATCCTTTGATTGAACCGCTCTAGGTCGCTCGCAGGACCTACTATAGTGGTCACTTCAGGAGCTGATGTTGTAGTCTTAGTAACACTCTTCTTATTCTCTTTCAGGTTGATCCTCAGGGGCTACAAAAGTATGCTTGCCTTTAAGCCATTTTTGAGAGAACTTCAACCCAACAACAGTTCTCTCAAGTTGCTCAGTAGCTCGAACAATTCTATGATTCTGCTTTTGAACGATTTGAAAAATCAAGGAGGGCAATGGGATTAGGTGCCTCACATGTACCTTTTCTACGTGCTTGGTGATTTCCTCATAAATGATTTGACTGAGGTTAAACTCGACCATTTCTACTACCTTTTTTTTAGCACCGCAGCATTCTTGCATACCACATCTCTCTGAGTGTTTGGTAACCAATTCCTTGTTACAATTGCACACAAGGTAGCTTATGCAGTGCTTAGAGATAAGGCATGTATTGGACCCTTCAAAGGCCAAGTTGGATTAATTTTATTGGTGATGATAGAGGCAGTAATGTCCTCAGATTCTTCAAGCTCTATCATATTTACATAGTAACAGTTTAGTACTTTCTTGATCAGCTTAGGATTAGAATCATACCACCTTTCTAGAACATGGACATTGTAGAATAGTTGTCCTTGGTCATCATTGATGCTACACTATAAGTTAAAATAGAATTTGAGCACAACCTGTCTAATATAGGGCTTAACAAAACTATCTGACCCCATAATCCCATTATTCTCTAACAAAGTGTCTATACCATACTCAACAAAACTAATCTCATCTATGTTATGTATTGAATAAAACTTTTCTTAAGCAAGGAAAGATACCTTTTAGAATAAGAAACAGTAAACTAAGACTGATATAAGAGTATTTTGGTAATTATCATAGAGCGGAGTAAGACTGAATTTTTCTAAATTCGACTTGATTAATTAAAGAATTAGACCTATCCTAAAACTTGATTTAAAAAAAAAATCCACCCTATTAGATTGGGTCAAATCAAAGCTTGTATTTTAATGTTTTATAACTAAATTTAAAACAATTTTTAGGAATAAATAAAACATTAATTATTATTAAATATGAATTTGAGTCTGATGGAATCAAGGCACTTGTTTGGTTATATTGAATCCTTAAATCTATGCTTGAAAATGACATAAGAACCTTGAATTACCCTACAAAATAATAAGGTGAAGAAGCCATCAATCATCCAACCTCACCCACAAAGGGATAAGGCACAAATAAGGGCCCTAAAATTCTCATTCCCATCCATCAATTCGTAAAATAAAATAAAAGCAACAAAATTTTGAGGAAAAAAAAAACTTGAAAAAGCTTACATTAAGACAAGCTTCCTACACTTTTAAAATAAAATTTTCAATTTTAATCAATCGATTAAAAAACTTAACACGTCATTTTTAAATAAATTAATATTCTAATAATAATCTCACTTTTTTTTTTTCTCTAAAATCTAAATCCTTGGTTGATAATGAATGAAATGATTTCTGAAGTATCATTGTCTACATGTTATTTACCCTATAATATATATTTCACACTTGGTCTAGTTGTAGACCTATAACTCTTCAGTTACACCACGAGCACCACCAGCTAATCCTCATCCATGGCCATCACCACCTCCGCGGCTGCCACGGCATCACATTTCTTCGGGACTCGTATTTACGACCCTAACCTGATAAGCTCTGGTCGAATTCAAGCTAGGTTTGGGTTTAGTTTTGGCACCAAGAAAGCACCACCACCACCACCACCACAACCCAAAAAAGCAGCCCCGAAACCACCATCCGACCGCCTTGTTTGGTTCCCCAATGCGAGCGCACCGGAATGGCTAGACGGGACAATGATAGGAGACCGAGGGTTCGATCCTTTCGGCTTTGCTAAACCAGCAGAATACTTGCAATTTGATTTGGACTCATTGGACCAGAACTTGGCCAAGAATGAGGCTGGTGAGATAATCGGGGTGATTAAGGAGACAGCAGAGCTGAAGCCGACACCGTTTCAACCGTACACAGAGGTCTTCGGGTTGCAAAGGTTTAGAGAATGTGAACTGATTCATGGAAGATGGGCGATGTTGGGAACTCTTGGTGCCATTGCTGTTGAGGCACTCACTGGAGTTGCATGGCAAGACGCAGGAAAGGTAAGTTGTATAATGTACCATGTTCCACGCAATTTTACGGATAATAATAACAATAATAATAACAATAATTTTACATTAAATTATGACCTCTTTAAGATGTAGATTTTTAGGCATCCCCGGCTCATTATTTTTCAAAATAGGATGTCTTACCCGAAAAGTAAAGGACTAGATCAAAATTTAAAAAAAAAAAATTCAAACAAACAAAACACTGTAATTTTTCTATTTGGATACAGAGATAACCATATCCAAATATGAGCTTAATATGATTGTATTAGGTAACCGTATCACAAAAGCCCTTATACTAAGAATTAAATTGCATTTTGTGTCCTTTATTCAGAAATGAACAAATTAATCCATGTACGTTAAATAAAAAACAAACTAATCATTCTATTAAAAATTTCAACTATTTTTACTGATAAAAAATGGCGTTACTAATAAAATAATCAAGCCACACATGCCTCAAGAAAATTTACCCAAACTAGTTTACTTTTTGATCTAATGTACGATGACTAATTTACCCATTTTTTAAAATAGATTAAGATAAAATACAATTTGACTCTTAGTACAAAATCATCTATAGTAATTATACTCATTCTGGGTTATAATTTATTTTATTCCTTATCCAAGCTTCGGTCCAACGTGATACCTATTCAATTTTTATATAGGTATAATTGTCTTAAATTTTTTTAAAAAAAATTTCTCAGCTATATGTACAAATTTTAAGCATGGAGATGAAAATGATGTTCATGTGAATATTAAAGATGACAAAGGATTTGTATTTAAAAGGCTGAATTTTGTTAAATATTCCATTGTTTTGTTGTTGTTTATGAATTTTCAATTTCAGGTTGAATTGGTGGAAGGATCATCTTACTTAGGGCAACCACTTCCATTCTCGTTGACCACATTAATATGGATTGAAGTATTGGTAATTGGATACATAGAGTTTCAAAGAAATAGTGTACTTGAGCCTGAGAAAAGGCTCTACCCAGGTGGCTATTTTGATCCACTTGGGTTAGCCTCTGATCTTGACAAAATTGATAACCTTAAATTGGCTGAAATCAAGCATTCAAGGCTTGCTATGGTTGCTTTTCTTATATTTGGACTCCAAGCTGCAATTACTGGAAAAGGTCCTATTAGCTTCATTGCTAGCTTTAGCAGTTGATCATAGGTCGATTTACACCCCCAAAAAAATTCGGATATTCATGATTTTCTATTTTTATATAAAAAAATTGGTGTATTGATAAATTTTATTATTGGAATTTCGAGATATTTTAATGTCATCTTTATTATGTAAGTTTTCGTGTTTTGTCATATCTTTTATTGGCCTTGTTGATTACACTTAGAAATGGCAATAAATCAAATACCTATAATTTCTATAACATCTGAATCTGGATCCCATTACTTCTTTTGAAATCTGAATCAATTTATTATACATGTTAAATCCAAAATTTACTATCCAAATTTCTAAATACAATATCCGTTCTATCATCATACAATAACTATTTCAATTTAATATATCATATAATTTTAAAATATTTTTTAAAATGTAAATAAAAAATAGATTTAGACGTCTCAAATCAGACAAGGATATAAATTAGATATCAAAATCTTAATAACATCCAAGGGAAAAAAAACAAATCTATTGAGTAATATTTCTCATGTTGTATTAAGGGAAATACAGGAGGTATTTATACACATTTCTACTGCTACTATTACAACTCACAATAGGACTCATTATTTTGTCTCAGTCTTTGGGCCGAAGGTACTGACATTCTCTGTCCTTGATGCTGACATTCTCTAGGTCTCCTTTGGCTTATTGGACGCTTGTCTGCTGAGCACGTGGTCCTTTCTCACCATAGAACTGACTATCCCAACAAACCTCGCACTTGCCAGTCACGAGCGGGGGTCCCTTTAGCGGACATGGCTCGCGACCTCGTCTCTATAAAGCTTACGCTAGGGGTGAGCAAAACTCGATTCGATTCGAAAAAATCGAAAAAAAATTCCGAATTTCAAATTATTCGAATCGAGTTAATCGAATCAACTCGAATTTTGAGTTTCGAATTTCGAGTTCGAATCGAGTTGAATTTTCAAATTCGAATAACTCGAATAATTCGAATAAACCGAATATATATATTTTATATTTTTTAAAATTTTAAGTTTTTACTTAATTTACTTTAACCCAATTTCCTCAAGCCCAAGCCCAAAGATTTATTTTCCCAAACCCAACCCAATTCCTCCCCAAATCAAACCCCAAGCCCCAAAGAAAGCAGTGAAACAAATTCCATCGTCTCCCCACTCCAACTCCAAACCCCAAATTAATTTTCGTCTTCTCTGCTTCGACTCTCAAATTCATTTAGTCATGTCTTTTATCGAAAACTCTAAAACCATGAACATCAACAATTATCCAATTGCAATGGAATCCACATGCAAGCTTCAAAAGATGCCCAATCTCTTCAAACCCTAGCCGGGTCCTTTCTCTTCTTCTCTTTCCTCACTTGTCTTCCTCATCTCGAACCCTCCTTCCAATCAAGACTTTCATTTCTTTAAGAATTTCGACGCTTTCAACCTCCCCATTGATCAAATTGCCAAAATATCGGATTCTTTGCTTGAATCCATCGGCTCACTCCGGCTAAAACATGGTGCGTCAATAAAGCGATCAAATTTCTGACGAACTGGGGAGTATAGCCGATGATGAAGCTTATGATTGGCTTGTTGATGTCAACGACGAAATCTTAGAACGATTTGACGTTTCCGTGGATGAATTTCAAAATATCCGAAAGAAAGAAGAGGAAACGGGGAGGTTTATCGGGTCGGATCCGGAAATTAATGGGTTTCAATTGGTTTACAAGAAGAAAAAGAAGAAAGGGGATGGTGGGTTAATGAGTGACTCGGTTGCTGATTCAGTTAGTGGGAAGGAAGGTGGGTCTCCGAGTTATTCTGGAGTGAAGAAATGGGCGTTGGCTGCAGGGACATCGGGGAAAGCGAAGGTTCCTTCTCATATACCAACAATACGGAAGCCACAGGAAGAGTATAATATTCTTGTGAATAATTTGAATAAGCCTTTCGAACATGTTTGGTTGCAAAGGAGTGAGGATGGGCAGCACTTTGTTCATCCACTAGTGAGTTTTTCTTCTTCTTTTCTTGTTTAATTTACCAGTTTTTTGAAGCTCCTTTTATGGGGTCGGTAAGTTGTTTGAATGCTTTGCTTAGAAATGATTCCTATGGAGACAGTATATATATGACTAGGGCGACCTTTTGAAGTTTTCTAAAGTTAAATAACCTTTCAATGGTTTATAGGAAAGCATTTTCAAAGTTATTTTTCTTATATTCTTTATTGATGCCAATGGTGGTGTAATTAATGGTAACTAGAAGACAGAGGACCGCAATTGTAACAGACCAATATTGACCCTAATCGGAACGGTGGTTTCGGGACCACGAATCCAAGCCCGAGAAATATTTTAATATTTTATTCTGTGTTCATTATAGGTGAATTAAAATGTGTGAAAGTTTCGTAGAAAAATTTTATTGTTTAAGTGCTTAATTTGATAAAAAGGATTTAATCGAGAAAAGCGTAAAAGTTGCATGCTAAAAAGAAAGGTACTAAATTGATTGTGGCTTTTTAAGTGGATGTACTAAAAGGGCAATTAGCCCATATACAATAAGGAGAAACGGCAATGGGCCTTTCTAATTTCAAATTATATGTTAGTTAATTTATTATAAAGTTATATTAGTATATTAAGAAAATATGTTAATATATGTGTGAAATACAACATTAAATAATAAAAACAAGTGGGAAGAAAGAGAACATTACCTTGTTCATCTTCTTGGTCGAATATTGGAGGAAGAAAACTCCATTGTTGAAGCTTGAAGTTTCGGCAACTTGGAGCTTGATTTGGAGTAGGTATTTTGCTTAGTTTTTGATAATTTTTACATTTTTAGAATGGTTGCTTTGAATGCTATACAACCCATGTTGAAATTTTTGAGATTTTGGCACATTGAAATTCGGCTATGGTTGTAAATGCATGGCATGAAATGTTTGATAGTAGATTTTAATTAGTATGTGTTAGACCATCATTTTTAGAATTAGAAGTTTTGATGGAATTGGATGTTAGGGATTTATTTGAAAAAAAATAAAATTCTTGAAGGACTAAAACATGAAATAAATGAAATGCATGGACACATATGGCTATGGGGAATATTCGGCCTAGCTATAGTATTGAGAAATTTTGTATATTTTGTGTTTAGTGTAAATAGGACCAAATTGTAAAAAGGGGAAATATTAGGGGCAAAATGGTAAATTGCCCATTTGTGTGTTTTGGGACTAAATTGAAGTGAAATGAAATTAAATGAGCTAAATTTTAATATGTTTTAGATCAAGAGCAAAGAAAAACGGAATTAGATCGGGGAAAGACGAAGGTTCTCGTGTAGCCGATTCGCATGGACTATCGACAACCGAGGTAAGTCCTTTAGCTAAAATATGTCAACGATTTAATTATGACTATATTAAATAGTATGAATTGCTGAATTTTTGTACCTATTTATATTATGGCCGAATGTATAGAGGTATACTAGATTGAAGATTAAAATTGGCTATGTGAAATGAATTGTTGGATTGCAAAATGATATAGTGATTTTATTGGTTTAATGTAAACGAGCCCAATTGAATTGGACATATGTATATAGTAGTTATGACGAGTGTGTTGGGAATGTTTGACTACATTGATATTTACATGTCGGGCTTTTACGCCTAGCAGGCTTTGTGCCAGTGTTACTTATCGGGCTTTTACGCCTAGCGTGCTTTGTGCCTGGTGTTACTTATCGGGCTTTTATGCCTAGCGGGCTTGATGCCGATGATGCGTTCAAAAGAGAAACCGAACTCTTGGCCAAGGCAAATTAAAGTTAAATTATTGTGTTAGTGACTTCGGTAAGCATGTAAGGTAGGAATTTATTTCTTACTTATTTTAGAATAAAGTACACAAGCAATTCAGTTACTTATTACAAATTGTATGTGTTATAAATGAAATTTATATATATATGTGGTTATAGTATGTGTTCTCGATTCTTATTAATAAATGATATGAATATTGTGACTTTAGTCTTCGAATATGTGGATACAAGACTAGGTATATTCGGCCACATGGATGGTTGTGTATTTGATGCTATATTACAATAATTGAAAGCTTGAAAGTAAACGTGAGTACAAACGTACAAGTTGGACTATTGCATTTTTTTTTTTTATGTTTATTATTTGAATGTTATATTATTATGAATTGGGGACTTACTAAGCTCGTAAGCTTATTTGTGTGAAATGTTCTCCTTTGTTTTATAGATTTTGGATACGTTACGGGCTCGAGAAGGATCTTCAAGAAAGTCAACCACACTATCGTCTTCTTTTGGTATTTTAAATTTTGGCTATGATTTAGAAGGCATGTATAGGCTAGATGAAGTTTTTGAAACATACGATGTTTGATCTTGTACATGAATATAGCCATGCGAAAATGGCTATTTCCTTTGGTTATGTATCGTTTCTATGTTTTAATTTTATAACTTGCTCGTATGTAATTGGATGTTTTAAATTTGATCATGGCCTAAATTACATATGGGATTTGTTTTTGGTATATATATATGTATGTATGGTTAAGGTATAGAGTTTAAATAAAATTGAGTAAGGAGGTTATAAACTAGTTAATCATATTTTTTTTTATGATATAGTTTTTAGTTAGCAGCAGTGATGTGATTTTGAAAAATCACCAAAAATAGGATAAATTGAATTAGAAAGTGAATAAGATATAGGATTAAAGCTTATTGTGTCTATTTTGATATGAAAGAAACAGAGTAGGCAAAGGAATTTCATATTATGAGATATTTAAATTTTAGTGAGACTTGTTCTAAATGAATTCGTGATTTCCTGTTCTGTCTTGGATAAATTGTTAAAAATTGTACAAAAATAATCATGGAGCATAGTTTATATGCTTAGAATCCTTAATGAGTCTATTGTTGATAGGAATAAACAAGAACATTATTGAAATTTTGTACAATGAGATAACTGAGTTTTTGTAGAGATAGGTCAGAATCATCAAACAGTGAAATAGGGGTAACTTTGATGAATAAACTGTACTAATTGGCCACATGAAAAATTCTGGAAAAATTATGGTAAAAATTTATATGAGTCTAGTTTCAAGGAAAATTTATGGATCTAAATTTCGAGTTTTGTAACTCGAGTTATGGTCAATTTAGTCAGCATGACGCAGTTGGAAAGCTTTAAATTTTTATGCCCCGAATTAGTAGTCAAGTCTAGTAATGCCACATACTCGACTCCGGCAAAGGTTTCGGGTAAGGGGTGTTACAGCAATTGTTTTTAAGAATGTTATCATGTTCTTAAGAGCCATCTTTTAACAGTTTTAGATACGGATTTGATAATAAAATTTCACTTTAATTCCTTTTTATAACTCAGTATCTCACACACATCCAATTGTGTTCAACAATAGCTTCTATGTAATTAGCTGGGTTATCTCTGGTAAATTTGTGGTGCTTGCGAAAATTATAATTAAAAAACCCCCGTCTGTTTTGCACTTTACAGGAGAAGCTGTCTGTTATAGATTTTGTGGATAAAGATATAGCAGATATTGAGCCTGTAAAACCACCCTCAATTGAGTCTACCCCATTCAAGCTGGTGGAGGAAGTAAAAGATTTGAAGGAGTTGGCAGCCAAATTACGCAGTGTATTTTCAGTTTGTTTTTAGGCAATATTCTCTGATTACTTTTTTCTTATATTGGAATTCTTATCATCAAATGAAGGTAGTGCTGTTAACTAGGTTGGCAAGAAAAATGTTTTTAAGATTAACTGGTTTATTTTTAAATTAATATTAGTAAGGAGCATGCATAGTAAAGAAAATTATTTTTTTGAAAAATTACATAAAAATAAACAACACTAAAGTTATTTTCTAAAGTTATTTTTTTTAATATTTAACTCGAACAAATATATTTGATTCGATTCGATTCGAATTTCATCCCACTCGACTCGATTCGAGAAAATTTCAAATTAAGTTAGGATGATAAAATATGATTCGAAAACTCGATTAACTCGAAAATTTTTTATTCGATTCGATCGAATGCTCACCCCTAGCTTACGCGAGCTACCTTTGAGAACATCTTGCATTCCCGTGAGGTCCCCAGCTGACTATGCCTATAGGCAAACATTTTTTTCCGAGTCGGGTTCATCAGGATCGGAGGTCCAGATCTTATCGGTCACTTGTGCTATCGATTCCCAAATCATAACAAAATCAAATACATAGATCCATTCCTAATTATACCAAAAATTGACGAGATGCAATTAATCAATTCAATTATGACCAAAAAACGCCAAGAAAAAAAAGACCTTAATTAGCACGAAGATTAGAACATGAAAAGGTGATTCAAGAAATTGGGTCCGTTTGTTTACATGTTAAAGGTTTTACGGAAAATGTTTTTTGTATTTTCCTGTGTTTGTTTCACAGAAAATAGTTTGGTCAACGGCAAATGACTTACAGGTCAAGGTAAAATAAGTCATTTTTCCTGAAAAATGACTTACCATCTTGAAAAACGTAAGTCATTTTCCCGAAAAAAGCTCATCTATAGATAATTTTATTTTTACATAAAAATTAACTTAAATCAAGCTTAATATTATTATATTGATAATAAATTTTTATTTTTATTTTTATTTTTAAAAATATTTAAAATATTGTATTTTTCAATATTATTAAACATACATATTTAATTATTTGTATTTAGTCATATAATAAATTATTAATATAATAAATATAATTTATTATTTTTAATAAATTATTTAATATTTCAATTTTATTTTAATAATAAATTTTAAAAATAATAATTTTAAATAATATTATTCACATATTATTGAAAATATTCAATATTAATATTTTAATAATAAATATTTATTGTAATTATAAATATATTAATAATAAATGATTTGTAGTATAAAGGTTAAAATATGTCATAAGTCTATGTACACTTCACAGATTTGTAATTTAGTCTTTGTACTTTTATTTTCAAGAATTTAGTCCCTTTACTTTTCAAATTTAAAAATCAAGTCTAATTGTTGACATCGTTAAATTTTTTTGTCAAATTTGTTGATGTCACATTTTTAAATAAAAATACTCATTTAGTAATCATGTAATTAAAAATGACGTTGTAATTAATTTGATTTTAATATAATATTTTTAATATATGTAAAAATAATGTAAAATATAAAATTATAGATAAAAATAAATTCAATTAAATAATGAAAAAATAAGAAAATCTCAAATGTATGCTTATTTAATTGAAAACAACTTTTATGAAATATTTTTAAAAAATCTACCAAACAACAGAAAATATTTTACACAGATTCATTCAAATACCAAAAAATATCAGCTTTTTCAGAAAAATAAATTATTTTTTTAAAATTATTTCCAGTGAAACAAATAGAGCCTAAATTGAACGTGAAAAAGTGCTAAAAAAATGGAACATGGAAAAGGGCCAAACATAATAAGGATTTATAAGCTATTTGGGCCAATCATTCTTGGATTTGTTGTGCCATTTTGGAAAATAAAATAATCCCACGTCGGCCATTCTAACTTTTAGCCACTTGGAATAGGGACTTCAAAAAAAAAAAAAAACTTTTTAGCCACTAAAATATAAGAAAACTCATAATTACCAATATTAAAACAAGAGAAATTTTCAAATACAAAAATTCTTATAATGCCTATACATGTGAAAATCTTAAAATATATACATATATTTAAAAATAATATATAATAAATAAAAATATATATGATTTGAAATTAATTAATTATAATAATACATTAAATATGTACAATATTAAAATAAAAATTAGATTAAATTATGAGTAAAACGAAAGTTAAGCACATAAATATATCATATAAACAATATAAAATGCACTACAATTATTTAGCATGCTTAACTTATTATACCAATCCATTAATATAACTTTTTTTAATTACGAAAAGACTTTTTCATATTTTCCCTAACTGAGTTGGTGCACGATAAACCCGTGACACCAATTCAGTCAGGAGCTTAAATAATAGTATAGATATACAACTGATGAAAATAATAAATTGTGCATGATAAAATAAAAATGTACAAGACACACCAAATGAAGCTTTGGTTGAGTAGTAAATTTAAGGTTTTATCAATTGGCGTAGGTTTAAATCTCACAATATGCATATATTTATTTTAATTGAAATGAAAATATTAAAATACCCTCAAATAATATAACTTTTTTTAATTACGGAAAGACATTTTAGTAATTTTTCTAACCGAATTGGTATCCGGCTGTCTCGTGACACCAACTTGATCAGGAGCTTAAATAGAAAACTAAACATACAACTAAGAGAGATAATAAATTGTGTATATCAAAATAAAAATGTATTAAGACACCCTAAATGAAGCTTTGAGTGAATAGTAAATTTAAATGGTATATTATTCAATTGGCACGGGTTTAAATCTTATCATATGTATATTTTTTAATTATGGAAGGGCATTTCTATAATTTTCGTAACCGAATTTATACGGATTGACTCATAACACCAACTCTTAATTAAAGTTATTCTTTCACGAGTAATTATCACTGAAAGTAAATTAAGATCACAAACTTCAAATTTTTAAACTAAAATGCCAGAATAAAAGAAGGGACGGAAGTTGGGGTTGAGGAAAATAATTTTTTCTTATAGAGGCAGAGTAAACATTATTTAATACCATACATAGTCACTACAATAACACTAAAATGGCATATTCGAATATCAGAACCAGAGAAACTCACCTGATTTCGATTCCCAGACCAACAGGATATCTCACATTCCCTTAATTCCGATTGATGAACCGGAAAACTCAACATGAAGTTCATAACAGCTCTCTTTCGAGGCAACCGGAAAGCTACAAAAGACTTGGAAGGTACACTGATAGAGTTAACAAATAATAGTTAGTTAGTTAAAGCTGTTAGATAGTTTTAGTTATTCTGTTAGTAACTCTAGTCTCTATCTCCTGTATTAAATACGTGAAACCCTTTCATTAATGGCATTGAAGTATGGTTTATTCATTCATGCAATGACTTATTTCTAACATGGTATCACGATCCACAAAATTTTTTCCTCTTCTTTGCGATTCTGGTTTCTAAGGTTTTCTTATGGATTCACCGCGGCATTCTTCCAACACCGACGGGGGGATCCCTTCACAAGGGCAGACTTCTTCTTGTTTATCCAATATACAATACTTTTCCAAGCATGAAACGGTCAAACTTGGTAAACGAAATCTCCGGTTATGGAAGCATAAGATTCTATTGATTCTTGAGGGGTACAATCTTGAAGGGTTTGTTCTAGGCACTGTTTCAGTCCCTGATTCTCTTATTCCTGGATCGGATGGACAACTCGTGGCTAATCCATTGTATCTTCTTCACAAGAAGCAGGACAAATTCCTGGCTTCTTGGCTGCTTTCTATGGTTACGGATGAGATACTAGTGCATTTCACGATGGCCAAGACCAGTCTTGATGTATGGACAACTATTGAACGACGATTTGGTGCTAAATTGAATGTCAAGATTTCAAGCATGCGTCATGCTTTGTATTCTGTCAAGAAAGCTAATCTTTCTGTCAAGGATTATTTGGCCAAAGTCAAGAATCTCTGTGACGCTCTCATTGCTGCTGGGAGTCATATCACTGACCAAGAACAGGTTAGTATTATTTTAGCTGGTCTCTCGATGGAGTATGAATCCATTCATGTCCTTGCCTCCACAACTCCTATGAGTCTTGATCTCTTAACCGAGATGTTACTTGACTGTGAAGCACGCCAACTTGATCAATTAATGGAGGCACCTTTGCAAGCAAATCTAGTGTCTTGTTCAAAACATGATACTATCACTACCTCAACACCTACTGAGCCTTCCGGAGGGTATCAGCGAGAGTTTAAACCCAGTCATCGAGGCAATGGTCATGGTTGGTCTCGAGGCAAAGGTCGTTCGAGTGGTCGTGGCTGGTCTCGATCTAGGCCACAATGTCAATTATGTGGAAAAATTGGGCACTTGGTTCAGACGTGCTATCACCAGTTTGATGAAACATATTCTGGAGTTAATTCCAATCAATCCGCTTCAGTGAACTATCATCCGGATTCTGGTGCTACAAATCATGTGACTCCAGATATGACTTCCCTTTCGAATGTTGCTCCTTATACAGGTACGAATCATGTCTCTATGGGCAATGGTTTTTCTGTTCCTATTGCTAATGTAGGTACAACTGGTATGATGGCTGGTTCTCGACTTTTGCGTCTACAAAATGTGCTTCATGTCCCTACTATATGCAAAAATTTGATGTCCGTTGGTCAGTTTGCTAGAGATAATACAGTATATTTTGAGTTTCATCCTTTCATGTGCTTTGTGAAGGATATACAGACAAGGAACACTCTCCTAGTGGGCCACATGCATGAGGGTCTTTATCGGTTTGATGTTTCAAAAGCGTCTACTGGTGCTTCTTCTCCGTCTACTTCAGCTCACTTATATACCGCACAACCCCCTTCTCCTGCAGAACTATGGCACAAAAGACTTGGACATCCATGTTCTAATGTACTTGGTGTTGCTTTACGCAATTGTAACATTTCTTTTAATAAAAACAGTATTTCTTCTGTTTGTTCTGCTTGTCAAGTGGGAAAAGCTCACAAACTACCTTTCAACTGGTCTACAACTGTGTATTCTACACCATTTAAGTTAGTGGCATTTGATGTTTGGGGTCCTTCTCATACTAAGTCAAATGGGTTTCTTTACTATGTTACGTTTGTTGATATGCATAGTCGTTATACATGGATTTATTTTCTCAAGTCCAAAGCTGAAGTTTTACAGATGTTTTCCTTCCGCTTCAAACAAATGGTCTCTGCTCGGTTTTGGTCATACCATCAAGACTCTTCAATCTGATCGGGGTGGGAGTATCGATCCCTCTCTAGAGAACTTGCTCGTCTTGGAATTCAGCATCGAGTCAATTGTCCTCATACATCCTAGCAGAATGGGGTGGCTGAAAGAAAGCATAGACAAATTGTGGATATGGGGCTGACTCTTATGGCACAATCTGGCGTACCCTTGGATTTCTGGTCCTATGCATTTGCGCATGGTGTTCATCTGATAAATAGGTTACCAACGCTTGTCTTACAGCAGCATAGTCCTTATGAGGTGTTGTATCAAGTCAAGCCATCCTATTCATACCTCAAAACTTTTGGTTGTGCGTGTTATCCATGCTTGCGCCCTTATAAGCAACATAAGTTACAGTTTCGATCAGGTCAGTGTGTGTTCTTTGGTGCTGGGCTAAATTAAAAGGGGTATAAATGTCTCGACAGTAGTGGACGAGTGTTTGTCTCCAAGCATGTTACTTTTGATGAATCGTGGTTTCCTTTTCAACAGGGATTTTCTCTTGAATCCTTTCCAATATTAGGAACGCCAGCTCGCTGTCAGTCGCATGTCCTAGTGGTGCCGACTAAAAGTGTTTTTACTTTTGCTTTGCTACCTTCTATCCCTCCAGCAATAGCTTCTTCTAGACCTCATAATGCGCAATCTTCTTCAGCCGTGGAGGTCCCTATTCACTCACCAGGGTCCCATGCATTGTCTGACGCAGCCCACTCAATGACAGACCCTTCACCAACATCACATCCCTTCTCTAACTGGGTTCACTCGGCTTCTTCTACTGCCTCTCCTATACAGTCCATACCTTCTCTCCATGTTCATCCAATGAAGACAAAGTCTAAAAGTAGGATTTTCAAGCCAAAGTTGTTCACTTCTGTTTTGGGAGATAAGGAACCCACCTCTATTACAACAGCTCTTCGACATCCAGCTTGGGCTGCAGCAGCTCATGCTGAGTACAATGCTTTGGTAACAAATCATACGTGGGACATTGTGCCTCTATCTACAGGAAGAAAGGCAGTGAGGTGTAAGTGGATTTTTAAGATCAAGCGCAATGCTGATGGGTCCGTTGTAAGGTACAAAGGTCGCCTAGTGGTCAAAGGCTATCTCCAAGAAGCTGGGGTGGATTTTCAGGACACTTTCAGCCCAGTTGTCAAGCCAACAACCATTCGGGTTGTATTAACTCTGGCTGTCTCACTAGGGTGGTCTCTTAGGCAGATAGACATCAATAATGACTTCCTCAATAGCGATCTTCAAGAAGAGATCTATATGGTGCAACCTCCAGGGTTTGAACAGCAAGGACACGATGGACAACAGCTGGTGTGTCGTTTAAGGAAAGCTCTCTATGGTCTCAAGCAAGCACCTAGAGCCTGATTTCATAAGTTGAAGGAATTTCTATTAGCAACTGACTTTGTTACTTCCAAAGCTGACAGCTCTCTCTTTATTCAACAATCCGGAACACAGCTACTGTATGTTCCCATCTATGTCGACGATATTATAGTAACTGGAAACAACTCTCAAGTCATCGATTGTTTTGTTTGAACACTTGATGCTCAGTTTTCGTTGAAGGATCTTGGTCACCTAAGTTACTTTCTTGGTATAGAAGTTTAATACACGTCAAATGGGATTTTTCTCAACCAGCGAAAATACATCTGTGATCTTTTGAAAAAGGCCTCCATGAATCAGTCAAATGCTGCACCAACACCTATGGTAACGACATCTCTGCTGTCAGTAAGTGTAGGTACTCCTGTTACTGATGATCATCTCTACAGAAGCTTAGTAGGAGCGTTACAATATGTCATTATTACATGACCAGACATAGCTTATGCGGTCAACAAAGTCTGCCAATTTATGCATCAACCACTGGATACACACTTTAAAGCGATGAAAAGGATATTGCGCTATCTACATGGTACTCTCGACTATGGTCTTACCTTTAGAAAAATTTCAAAACTCATGCTAGAAGTGTTTTCAGATGCCAGTTGGGGGTCTGACATAGACGATAGAAGGTCTACATCTGGGTACTGCGTGTTTCTTGGAGGAAATCTGATCTCTTGGAGTTCAAGGAAGCAGCAGGTGGTCTCTCACTCGTCTGCAAAGGCTGAATATAGAAGTCTCGCTCAAAATATTTCTGAAATGGTCTGGATTCAGTCCCTGTTAGCTGAGCTAAGTGTTACTCCCCGAGGCAAAGCTCTTGTATGTTGTGACAGTTCAGCTGCTATAGTTGTTGCAGGGAATCCAGTTCAACACTCCAAGTTTAAACACGTTTAGATCTCTAGTGATGCAAGGATTATTTCAAGTTGGACATGTTCCAGGGTAAGAACAGGTCACAGTTATCCTAACCAAGCCTCTATCAGCAAGTCTGTTCAACAAGTTTGTGAGCCAGCTTTAGGTTTCAAAATCTGCTAGTATGGAAAGGAGTTCGACAAGCTCGGGGCATGATAGAGTTAACAAATAACAGTTAGTTAGTTAAAGCTGCTAGATAGTTTTAGTTATTCTGTTAGTAACCCTAGTCTCTATCTCCTGTATTAAATACGTGAAACTCTTTCATTAATGGCATTGAAGTATGGTTTATTCATTCATGCAATGACCTATTTCTAGCATACACTAATTTGAGACTGAATTTCTAAGTCATGCAAACCAAATAAAGTTAGCCTAGTGAATAAACCATACGCTCAGACAGCTCTTCGCCTACCACTTTCTGGTAGCTGTGCAATTGCGTTTCCAAGTAGGAACCAAATGCTCATTGAAGATCCTTCGAATAGAAAACCATTAAATAGAATAAGACATTTTGTACTAAAAGAGAATTAAAGGAGATTTACATTTAGGTTACGATATAAGGGTCTGAATCCCTTCACTATATTATGGCTATGTACTTGCATAAATATGCATTCTATAGTATATATGGTACAGACTGAAGATCAACTGCACCTACTTTTAGTTAACAAATATATTATGGATCAATGTTCAAACTAGGATCAGAAATCATGAGATAAAAATCTCTAAACTCTTGCCAGTTGCTTAATAGTTATGTTCTTTTCTAACTAAAATTTTCCATTCAAAGTAAAACTGAAAATAACAAGTGCCTAGCTTCACTTACTATTGAAGCTTGGTCAGCATGTAGCACCAGAAGCAGTCAAGAGACATGCCATGCAGTTTGAACCATGCAGGAGCTGCTGAAGCAAGTGCAGCTGTTATGTTTTGTTCATTTTGTAACCATTTGTTAATGTAATGTAATTTAGTTCATTTTAAACTATGTTAGGTTGATGTTTGATGTAATTTGTTAGTGATTGAGCTGTTAATTCAGCTTTGTTCATGTGTACAAGCTTGTTTTTTCAAGTTTCAATGTATTAGTGGTAGTAGGTATTGGTTAGGTTACCATATAATGATTTTGACAAGCTGAATGCTTGGTTTATGTATTGGCATTATGCCATTATTCATCTTTGAATGAAAAACATATCAATTTTCTTCCATATACTACTTTTCTTTGCTTTGCTTTGTTTTTTTATTTTGAATTTCTACTTTGTTTCTTCTGCAAGTATCGAGCCTTGCCACTCAGATCTTAGCTAAAATTGTCTTGCACATTGTTCTTAACACCAACACTTACCTTGTATCTTACTCGAGATCCCCTCAGTTCGACTAAAACATTACTCAATCACATCAGCGATCCCAGCAGATCTCAAGCCACTTGTTTTGGGCTCCAATTCATCATCAGAGCTTTCATATTCAATCTCAATCATCTGTTCTTCGTCATCCATAAGAACGTCATTTGAGTCTTCTATGCCGATGTCATCGTGCTACGATTTCATAGCACTTTCAGAAACACAAGATTTCTTTTTATCGAGCAATGGCCTTGCCATATGAAATGAAATCCACCTGGAAATATTACTTCAGCTCATGAAACTTAAATATTACCCAAAATTTTGAAAGTTTAATGATTCAAATATTCCTTGATGCCCCAACTCTTGATTATTTGCCTTGAGAAACTTTAACACCAATGGATTATAAAACATTCAAATGATAACATCTTAAGGAACTTTTGAATCATTAAAATAAGCAAGAGTTAGGGGCATCGAAGAATTTGCTCGATGTCATTATATGCCTTAACAAACTTCAACATCAACGCATTATAAACTGAAAAATGTAAGTAAATGCACAGTTATCGGAGGCTAAACTTACTGGTAACGAAGAGGACAAAGAAGCTCGGATGGGTAATATGCTCATTTATATCACATCTTCCTGCAGGAATGTACGTAATTGCCCATACAATAATACTAAAGACTAGCACTATAGACTTGGTTCTCTTTCACCCAATCAATTTCTTGCAGAACGAATATTTACCCAAAGATAAAAACGCATAATCGGGATCCCAAAATAAATAATCTTGATAAACATTGAGGAAGCATGTCTACCACACCAACAGTAATAGCTTGCCATCAATAATGTATTGTTGATGGAAAGAGCCAAAGCCACATAGAGGAAACCATGCCATCAGTAGAAAGTGAAACAAATAATAAATGAGTGTCAACAAGAAACCTCCTGTAGGATCTTTCGGTGACACAATCTGGTGTATCATTATGCACTTTCATTTGATGTCGTCTATAAAATGCATACTCTTCCGGATCAAAACTGGTCCTTTTCAAACGGAGCTCAAGCTTCTTTTTTTGCACTTGAGGTGTTTAGAGCTCTTCTTTGCACAAGAGCTTTTACTTCCATTCCCAAATTCTTTATGTTGAACAACTACCTGAACATCTCCATCTGAAGACACATTTTTTGCAGCAGAATAAAAATTAATATGCCCGTTGCAAGCCTTACTAGACAAGCTAGAAATGTTTGTAAGCTACTTTAAAGAACACATTAACTTCTCTGCAATAGATTTTGGGCTTAAATAATTTTCTTCTGCATTATGTCTAGACATTCGTAGTTATCGGGTGCCATCAGCTGATTGTGTTCACCTCAAAGTAGCGGCTATTTGGAAGGCAATGTTGCTGGAATATAAAAGATCTTCCGATCCTTCAACCATTAACTTCTGTTTGGTAAGTGAAACCTTCTTGACTGCTACTTTTGGCAATTGAATTCCAGAAGGAAATTCCCTACTTCCAATATATGTATGCACCACTTTGTCTACTATGTCAGATAGATTATGCACAACTTCTTCTGTCTTGTTTTCCTATTTGTTGCCACAAGAAAAAGATACATTTGTTGCTGAGCTTGAAACGTTATGACGGGCCAGTCTGCCTGTATGCTTAGAAGTATCGTGATTGTCTTCAAGTTCAACTGGTCTTCTCACCTCAAGTGTGCCATCTAAAAACCCATGTATACACTACTGTCAAATCTCAATATCCACATTCCAACATAATCCGGTGGGTGCAAGCTGAAATATTTATGTAAGTCAATAATTAAGACTATGCCTTTTGATGTATGCTAGAATATCTAATACTACTTAAGGTAAAACATGAAATGAATTGAAGAATACTAAAATGTAATTCAGAAAATGAAATTGAGGATTGAATTGATATCTTCTTCATGTGAACAATTACAGTATATATACAAGACTTTGAATTTGTTAACTGCTGCTAATCATTCAGCAACTGTATAACAGTTGGATTATAACAAACTAACAGACTAACAAATAGTAACAATTGAAGGCCTTCCTTATACACTTAACATTCTCCCAACTTCTCCACAAGTAAAATCTGAAGACAATTTCAAAAGTGCACAAAAGATGAAACAGATAGGGGTTTGGTGAGTATGTCAGCTACTTGATCACAAGCTGGAACTTCACCAATCATAAGGGACCCACTAGCAACTATTTCGTGAACAAAGAAGAGATCGAGCTTAAAATGCTTAAATTTAGAGTGAAGAACAGGATTAGTTGCAACAGCCACTACACTTGAATTATCACACCAAATAGCGGGTACATCAACAGAACATAAATATAGTTCTTGTAGCAGAGAAATTAACCAAGCAACATCACTGGTAGCGGCAGCCAAACTTCGATACTCTGCCTCAGCCGTAGAGCGTGACACTACTTGTTGCTTTTTGGATGAGCAGGAGATAGGTGTATGTCCAAAGTATACACAATACCCTGATGTTGAGCGGCGATCGCCAAAACATAACCCCCAGTTGGCATCAACATAGCCTACTGAGGACAATTTGTCAGAGGGGCGAAAAACAAGCCCGAAGTTAATAGTACCATGTAAATAATGTAAAACTCGTTTTAATGCAACCAAATGCACAGTAGTTGGAGCATGCATGAACTAGTATACTCGATTCACGGCGTAGGCAATATCAAGTCAAGTTAAAACTATATACTGTAAAGCACCTACAAGACTCCTATATTCAGTTGAATCAGTAAGACGATCTCCGTCATCCTTTGACAACATCGAAGAACTGATCATGGGTGTGTGAACACCTTTTGCATGAGTCAAGCCACTTATATCAAGGAGTTCTTGAATGTACTTGCACTGACATAAATGAAGACATCCAGTGGAAGTCCGTATAACTTCAATTCTGATAAAGTAATGAAGATCACCCATGTCTTTGAGTGAAAATTCTTGATGTAGTTGTTGAACAAAATCATCAATGCTATTTGACAAACTTACAGTAACAATAATATCATCCACATAAACCAAGATATACATGACGGAAATAGATGTACTACGAACAAATAAAGAGGCATCAAATTTAGACAAGACAAACCCAGTAGATAGAATGAAACATTTCAGCTTATTGAACCAGGCACAAGGAGCTTGACGTAGACTATACAAAGCTTTAGTCTCACCATGGGGACCATATTAAACATATCCTGGAGGCTGCATAAACACTTCATTAGTGATATCTCCATTCAAAAAGGCATTATTAACATCAACTTAATGAAGTTGCCAGCCTTTAGAAATAGTAACAGATAAAATGGTTTGAATAGTAGTATGTTTGACTATAAGGCTGAATATCTCCTTGAAATCACACCCAAGAACTCGGGAATAACCTTTTGCTACTAAGCTGGCCTTACGATGAGCAATAGTCCCGTTAGGATTTTTCTTAACCTTAAATAACCACTTACAACCAATAATTTTCCGACCAGGTGGTGTAAGAATGAGCTCCCAAGTAGAATTTTGAATAAAAGCATCATATTCAGCTTGCGCAGCCTGACGCCATTCCTTACTACCAAATGCTTCATCAATTGTGTGAGGTTCATAAACAGATGCTTCAATAGAGAGAGTTTTTGGTTTAAAAATTTTAGCTTTTGTGAGAGTAACCATGGAATGTGTGTTAGTCACCCGCGAAGAAACAGGGGGTAGACCAGGAAAGACAAATGGTGGCCTGAAAGGAGCGACGCTTGTAGGCAAAGACTCTGAATCTTCTGGAGGAGAAATGAAAACATCCAGATTGGAAGATGAATCAACAACATGGGGCAAGACTATATTAGACTGAAATACAGAAGACTCATTGTGTCTAGTACCAACAATATGAACACAAGTAGGAACACAGGAGGTGGAAATCAACAACAGGTGCAGGAAACAGAAACCAATTTTCATCAAACACAACATGAAGAGATAAAATAACCTTCCCATTTGGGGTAAGGCATTAATATCCTTTATGTTATGCACTATACCCCAGAAATGTGCACAGCTGAGATCGAAAAATCCAACTTATGAGAAATAAAAGGTCGCATATACGGGAAGCAAGAATATCCAAAAACTCGTAAATGCTCATACGTGGGATCTTTGCCATAAAGAACTGAAAAAGGAGACTGCCATTGTAGAACAAATGTGGGAAGACGATTAATAAGATGAACTATACAACAAAACACGTAGCCCTAAAAACTCATAGGAAGATTAGCCTGAGCCAACAAGGTAAGACCGACGTCAATAATGTGTCGATGTTTGAGTTTTGCCACACCATTCTATTCAGATGTATGCAGACAAGAAAGCCGATGAATAATTCTATGTTCAGCCAAAACATGTTTGAACGCATGAAACTCTCCACCCCAATCACTCTGAAACTGTTTAATATCTCACCTAAATTGAGTTTTGGCCATTCTCTGAAACTGAATAAAGCAATCCACAGCATGAGACTTGCATTGGATAAAGATAAAGCCAAGTATAGCGAGTGCACATATCAAAAAAAGACACATAATACCAATGATTACTAGTAGCAACAGATGCAGGTCCCCATAAATCGGAGACAACCAAAACAAATGGTTCATTGTATTGAGTAGTAGAGGGAGAAAAGGGCAATTTATGAAATGTCCCTTTTTGGCAAGCAATACAAACATTAGTAAGACTAGATTTATTGAAGCCAATCTGACATTTATTTAGTATAGACTTAACCACATGAGGAGATGGGTGACCAAGTCTTCAGTGCCATAAAGTAAACGAATCACAGTTGTTAAAAAAAGACAAAGCCTCAGCATCAGTAGTTGAAGAAGCCTCTATAGTGTGAACGAAAGCACCCATCAAAGAAAATTAATAGAGCTTATCACGAATGTGGCCCCATAGTAAAATTTCCTGGGTCTTGATGTCTTTAATAATACAGTAAGTCGGGTGAAATTCAAAAAATACGTTATTTTTAATAGCAAATTTAGAAGCAGACAGAAGATTCTTCTTGATACTCGGTACATACAGAACACTAGACAAGTGAAGCAATTTTGACTTCGTTGGCAGAGTAGAATTAGCAATGCTTGAAATTTTAGTAGGAGTCCCATCACCTATGAGAAGTGGAGAAATACCTGAATATGGAGTGGACTCGTTCAAGACATAGGCATCGCGATAGACATGATGCGTAGCACCTAAATTTAGATATCACGATGACGTCTCTACAGGCATGAGAATATACGAATCATCATCAAAATTAGACCCAAAATTAGTTGCATTAATATTGGACCCTGTGGAATTAGAGACATCAGAGGAATTGACTTCGGAAATGCGGAGCAATCCAACACACAGCGGTGCTGATGCAGGACAAACACGAACACGTAGAACACATGATCTATAATTCAGACCATGGTCAATAGAGCCCACAAATTGAACATAATTCGAAACTAACTAAGATGGGATGAACGGATTAGACGATTCACCATTATTGACATGGCCTGCAGAAATTGGATCAAACCATTAGCCTGCTAAAATCAGCCCAAGCTGCTGAAAAGAGCCCAGGCCAGACTCAACTGGCCGCCGATACTGCCTAGCGCCATAGCCAGCAGATAGCACGGTTGCGTCAAGCCCAGCAGCATCTCCACGCGCGCCAGGTCTAACAGTTATTCCATGTACGCCTGGTCCAGTAGAGACCCCATGTGTACATAGCCCAGCAGACAACCCATTTGTTTCAAGCCCAGCAGATGGCCTAAGCACATAACCAGCCTCTTGGTTAGAAAACACAAAATAAGATGAAACCTTAGGATGCAAAAATGAAGGGGTCGCAGCAGTGAAAGAACCATTCCACCAGCCACTAGAAAGTTCGACAGAGGCGCCATCAACAGAAGACCAACACCGTGAGTCATCACCAGAGCAGCAGACGATGCACCAGAGCCATATACCTCTGGTGCACCTAAATCATGACCGACAAAACCAGTGAAAGATAAATCTCTCGCTCCCGACATTAGACCATCTTAATCTCGTTTGAAACGGTAGTAACATCGTTGAGCCAAGTGTCCAAATCATCCACAAATTTGACACTAAACACGGGATCAAAACCCTCTCTCTCGACTCGTAGGTAGACGATCGCCTCGCGTAGAATCAACCACCATTGGCGATGGGCTGGCCTCCACCAAGTGCGCATGTATCGGGCCTCCTAAATCACACGGATCTATCTATTTTCAAACTCTAATAAAACATCAACCAATCGTTGAAATGGTAGAGGATTAGAGGAGAAAGACGCAAGATAATGCCTCTAACAGCGGCCGAACGAGCACGATTTCAACCTTCTCTGGTTTGAAAATTTGAGATCCGGCTGCATCTATCAAGACGCAGGTGTTTTGGATCTTCGTGATGTACTCTGTGATTGACATCACACCTTTTTTGATCGAGTGAAGATCATGACGTATCCGAGAGAGCTTTGCGCTAGAGACGGTAGCAAAGAGGCGAGTAGCGGAGGTCCAGACATCATTGGCCATATTTGCATCTATAAAATTGGACAGAAGAGATTAGCAAATAGTGGAAATAAGTGAGCAACTTATCCTATTAAGCATAAGACGATGCCTCCAGATTTGCAATCAACGAACCATCCGGTGACTGCACGAACTGCAGAGGAGCAGGTAATATGCTGTCGAGAAACCCAGTCAAATTATAGCCATCTGTTATTAAACAAATATGCTGTCTCTACTGCACAAAATTTTTATTATTGAGCTTCACAGTGTCGTGGTAGGGAAATGACTGAACCAATTAGGTGTTGGAGAACATCGAGCAGCATGGAGGAGCAGTGGTAGAATCGGTGGACGCGAAGGTAGCCATGAAAGCACAATAGAGCACGTCTCCAAGGATTAAGCGACTGATACTATACTAGAATATACTACTTAAGGTAAAACATGAAATTAATTGAAGAATACTAAAATGTAATTCAGAAAATGAAATTGAGGATTGAATTGATATCTTCTTCATGTGAACAATTACAAGTATATATACAAGATTTTGAATGAGTTAACTGCTACTAACAATTCAGCAACTGTATAACAGCTAGATTATAACAAACTAACAGACTAACAAATAGCTAACAACTGAATGCCTTCCTTATACACTTAACAATGCAACATCTCTCAACAAATGGAAATTTGTGAGAAAGGGTACAAAAACCCTTTTGGTCACCTATGTTACAAGGACTCAAGCATGTGAAAATTGGTTGTCTGGCATGGGCATGTTTAATTTTCTTTTCGAATGTTTCCATGCATTTGGAGAGTCCTCTAAGGATTATAACCCCATGCCCATGTCCAAGTTTAAGAAAAGTAAAGAATCACAATACCATAAAAAAGGGGTCACAATAGCCTGTGAGCATGGTGATTAAATAACTCAACTACAAGAGCTTAAGAAGAAAGTATTTTCCTTCTAGCATTTCATTATTTGTTAAAGTACGATTACACAAAAAGATATCAAGATTAATCAAATGAGAAAAGTTTGTAATAATTCGGCCATAGTTTTCAACGTTACTTTATCTTGTTGGCACTCCAGATAAGTTTCCACATAGGTTTCAACATCATCACCTATGTGAGGCTAATAATAATGGTCCTCTAAAAGAGCCAAGGTGCGGTGCATAGCTGGACGGTAAGCCCATCTTAAATCATGACACTCCTTCATGATTTTCTTGTGCAATTTCCCATATTGAGGCATATAAAGATGATGCTGCTGGGTGTACAACAACTCTTCCTCAACCCAAAATCTCCTTATTTTTCTCTCACTGGCAAGCTCGATCAAATTTTGGTTGTCGGATCATGGGACAATCCTTCTTGAATGCACTCTAATAGGGAGATATCAGGTTGGCTGGTTGCTGCAAACTCCACCTTTCGGCTAAGTGCATCAACTATTGTGTTGGCTTTCACCGACTTATATTCCATGCTGAAATAAAATTCTGTTAGAAAATCTGTCAACGAGCCTACTTGAGAGAAAACTTCTTCTAATTCAGAAAATAATTATTTACAACGTTATTTGTAAATACCACAAACCTAGAACTCAACAAATAGTGTCTCGATGTGCGCAAACAATGCACCATCGCAGTCATCATTTTCTCTTGGATAGTATATTGCTGCTCCATCTTATTAAGCTTTTGACTCTTGAAAACAACCGGATGCCTATCTTGCATCAGTACTCCCTGAATTGCATAGTCTAATGCATCTGTGCATACCTCATACGATTTCGAATAATCCGACAAAGTAAGCACGGACTTCACCTGATTAAAGTCGTTCTTGCACTAAGGATCCCAATCCCACATCTTACCCTTCTTCAATAAGTCTATCAATGGTGCAGTAACTTTGGAGTAGCCTTCAATGAAGCGTCAGTAATAATTTGTCAACCCAAGAAAATACTGCAACTCTGTTACCTTGGTTGGTGGCTCCCAATCAACAATAACCCGAATTTTTCCTTCATCCATCCGAATTTTTCCACCTCCCACAACATAGCCTAAAAATGGTACCTAACGTTGAGAAAATAAACATTTCTACTTTTTCACATAAAGCTCATTTTCCCGCAAAGTTTGAAACACTTCCCTCAAATGTTCCACATGTTCCCCAAGTGACTTGTTGTACACCACAATGTCATAAAGATAAATAACCACAAAACGATATAGAAATGGTTGGATTACCTTATTTATTAGGGTACTGAATGTAACTAGAGCATTGTTAGCCAGAAGGGCATTACAAGAAACTCATACGAGACATAACGAGTTATACACGCGGTCTTTGGCTCATCCCCTTCTACTATTTTGACTTGATGGTATCCCGATCACAAATCTAACATGGTAAATCATCTCGTACTATCAAGTTGATCAAACAGATCTGTAATGAGTGGAATTGGGTACTTATTCTTCATAATGATTTTGTTCAATGCCCGATAATCATGCACAATCTCAATGATCCATCGTGCTTCTTCTGAAACAATATTGGTGCACCGAATGGAGATTTAGATGGCTTAATGAATCCAACATCTAAAAGCTCTTTAACTATTTTCATAACTCTTATAATTATGGCAGAGACATCCAATATAGGGCCCTAGCTGACGGCTCTATGTTGGGTATCAACTCAGACCTGTGATCCACCTCCCTCTTCAGTGGTAACTTCTTGGGCAACTCAGCAGACATCATATCTCAAAAAGACTGTAGCAACTATACCACTTCCTTTGGAATTTCACCAATGGGTTTAATGACTTCTTCGACTTTGAAAGTTGTTGAGTAAGAGACTTCATCTCTACATACCTCCTTAGCAAATTGGATCATCTATATTGTCTTGGATTCCACACCACCGTCCCGTTTCATTGGTACAAAACATTGTTGATGTGAATCTGAGATAAACATGCAATCGGCAAAAGGAAAGTGACACACCTTAATCCGATTAAGAAATCTTAATCCAACTAAAAGTTCATAGTCATCAAGTGGTATTACATTAATAGTCTCCTTATCAATCAAATTGTCGAGTTGGAGTTCCACTCTTTTTGCCACACCCTCTATTACAACACTTTTCGAATTCACTTTCTTAATACAACCCGATTCATTCTCAACCTTGAGACCAAGTTCTCAAGCTGTCTCTTTGGACATGAACAAATCTGACGCACCTATATCAACAAGCACATTCAATCTTCTGCTAACAACAGTGATGTCTACGAACATTAGCCCTCAACCCATCCTGGTTTCGACACTACCCAATATCAAACCTAGATTATTCGTCACTTTGTCTGACCCATCATCCCCCTTGATGGTAGAAAGTGCAAACTTTTTCGGACAATCCTTTACTATATGCGGACCATAAAAAAAGAAGTAGACTAATGATCCTCTCTTCTTCTTTTCCCACAGCTTGTCAGACTTAGCTTTTTGAAAAGTTTGAGTCTTACAATCATCATTTTTTGTTGGCTTGATTATGTCTCCCACACCATTGCCTATTGGTTTCAATTTGGGTTTGGGAGGCTTAAGCTTGTCTTTCTTTGGAACAAGCTCAGTTAAAGAGTTTGTTACGGTTATGGTTTTGGTAAGCTCTTGAACTCCTCTATGTTACAACTCTTACTTCGCTTATGGCTTCAATCCATCCATAAAGGAGAAGAATGCCTCTTTCTTGCCCATATCTGAAATCTAGAGCATGAGTTCACTAAACTCTCACACATACTTCCTAATTGTTCCTTATTGCGTAAGTTAACGCAACTTTACTTGAGCCTCATCCTCAACACACTCTAGGTAAAATTGTGCCTTGAATTCCTTTTGGAACTCCTCTTAAGTCTTAATTGCAGCTCTACCATGTTTCTTATCCATAGACCTACGACACCACTATAACAAAGCAACATTAGCAAAATACATAGCAACAATTTTTAACTTAGTAGTATCATCCATGATGCCTTTGGCACAGAAGTATTACTTCATTCCCACAAGAAGTTGTCCACATCTCTTGCGGAACTTGTCCCCTTGAATTCTTTCGACTTAAGGATATCCATGTTGGGGTTGGGTGCCACAAAAAACACCACCTAGAGCAACTTTGTAGATTGTAAGCTCACCCTTGAGCTTCGCAATCTCTTCATTCAAGGCCGTCACATAGCCTCGAAAACATCATCCCTTCCCGTCATCTTGTTTTCAGTAGAACTGAGAAACTCTAACACATAGTCCTTAAGTTGATCCTTTTTTAATTCCAACCCATCAATGAGCCCTCCCTCGATTTTCTCAAGTGTTTTCCTCACGTCCTCCATGGGCTCCTCGAGAGTGACTATTCATCCTTCCAAAGTCGACAACATGTCCCTCGATCGACTTACTTTCTTGGCCCTTCCACTGATCTCCATTGGCTCAACATGATCAACTACCTCTTTCGACATCTCAATCAATGCCTTCAAAACCTTAGCTCAGATACCAATTGTCATGGAACTAGAACTTTAGTCTCGCAATCCATGCGGCCTTAAGTGATTTCTTCACTTCAAATGTGCCTAAGTCAGCCTAACTCTCTCAAAATGAGAATTATTGACAGAAATTCTCTTAAGGCACTAAAAATAAAGTGGAGGCAGCTCAAAAGAGAAAAGAGCTTGAAAGAACAGAAACACAAAAGCATAAAGAGTTTGAGTGAATGCTCTCAAAGAATTCTATTACTCAAGAATAATGTGATCACAAATAAGGGGGAGAGGCCTCTATTTATAATTGAGCTCCCCCAGATCAAACGGTACAAATTAAAGTACATCAATGATCGAGATTAAAAGCAATCTACAAATCAGATCTCCTAAAATTTACATAATCAAATCTTCTAATTTTACTACTCAACTTTCCATGCTATGTAGATTGACTTTTAATCTCTCCAAGCCACGAGTCAATTATGTTGGGCCATTTAATCCCTCACGAACAAGATGGACAATTCATATGTGTCATGGTTGCAGGCTCCCTTGTGCAACCCGTGACACTTGCATGAGGTGCTGGTGGTTATTCCTTCTCTAGTTCCCACTGTTTGACCTTTTCACTTTGTAAGTCTTGGATTTTCAACCACAAAAAATAATTGGTGTCTCTTTCTTCAACTCAAGGAAGTCGGGATTCATCAATTTATGGCCCTAATATCTCTATTGGCTTTGGTTTCTCCTATTTTCGTTTGGGTAATAGTTTGAGTTTGTCCTGAGTGATTAGGTCTGGGAGGTTGAGCTTGGATTCACGAGGCTATTTTGTGGTCCATTATATGAAGTTTACGATGGAAAAAAACCTCATCCCTCCATTGTCCCTAATGAAAGCTCTGCTAGTATAAATCTCCGGTGAGGAAAATCTCAAACACACAAACGGAACTCAAACAGAAAAAAAAGAAATAGAACAAGGCTCCAAAGCGTGTATCAAGCCACTATCTTTAAGGTTATATTCGCCCCTACCTATCTTCGGTGTGCAAATGAGTTCCAAGCAAATTAACCTCGAGGATACAATGAAGCCAATGACTATTTGAGCTTTACACTGACGAGAATAGTCTACTACACACTGAGCAATGTTTAACAAGAAACTCAATTTCTACAAAGGATTTATGCAGTAATACTTTATAGAATAATCTAATAATATTAGAAAATGAAGGAAGGAAAGAAAGAATATTAGAATTTGTTGGTGTATCTTCCAAACGAGATTAAGAAGAAACTCAATTTCTACAAAGGATTTCTGTAGTAATACTTTATAGAATAATCTAATAATATTAGAAAGTGAAGGAAGGAAAGAAAGAATATTAGAATTTATTAGTGTATCTTCCAAATGAGATCCCATTCCTATTTATAGGAATTTTCATGTCTCTTCATACAGACATCTTTTATCAATAGATGTTTTTCTGAATTAAAATATTTTTAAAATAAACACATAATTATTCATTTAATATTATAACTATTCACATATATTATTTAAATAATTATAATTCTTTTTCAAAAAATCAAATAATATAAATTTTTAATTAATTACACCCATTCATTTATAGTTATTGGAACACTATAAATATTTAAAAATGTTCTAAGAAGCGCATGTTATTGTCTTTATATTTTGTGAAAAAAAAATGATTTCATAAAGTATTCTTCACATTTTTCTAAAAATTTTTATAATTTTTTATAGACAAAATGAATTTAAGTGATAAAAAAATATTATCACAATTTTCATTATTTACTTTTCACAACCAATTTTATCCATAATTACTATAAACACGACCCCATTGTCGCACTTCTAGATCATGTTTTAGGGATACCCAAACAACAATACGTGTTCTATCAAAATCTCGAAAGAGCAGCATGGATATGTCGAAGAGCTGCTAACATGTAACTTTTTGTTAATTATAGAAATGTCCTCTTTTTTTTTTTCCCCTTTTTTTTTTCCTTTTTTCATGGTTTTTATATTTTCTCATAATATTTTTTTATTCATGTTATTAAATGTTTAAATTATTTTTTTAAATGAGACCATATAATTTGAGGAGGAGGAACAATAAACATCCATCGTAGGTATTAAATGATAAGCTCCATCAATACAACAAAGCCTTCAACCTCAACATCAATAAAATATTATGACACGTTGACAATTGACGCTGTCACAATTCATGCACAACATATCTGAATTTATTGCAACCACGACATATCTATAGTGATTGCAAGCGCTTAATATGATAAGAAATCGGCCTCGGATGGTCCAAAGCGGTGAGAAAAAATTGACAAAAGAACTAAACATCCACCAAACTAGAGAAGACAAAACCATCCCTAAAATTACTTGCAAAAGCAAGACTAAAAAACGTGCTACAAGGGCAGATAAAAATTTCTAAAAGTGAAGACTTATTTTTAAATGGAAAACAAACAAAAAAAAACTTAAAATAACACGGGTCCAAACCAATTCATAAAATCATTTATTATTTTGAAAAACTCTCAAACCATAAATAGATTAAGAACTCGACGAAGAGTCACCTACTTTCCAAGAGAAACTGCTGATGGCAGGTGAAGTTTCAGTGACAACAGGTATCATTATCTATTTATCACAACTTGTGAAGATATCAAAGATATACACAAGATATATCTACAAATTAAAAAGAGAGAAAACACATGAAGCAAATGAGAAAAAAAAAAGAAAAAGAAAAAGAAAATTGATGAGAAAGAAAAAAAGACAACTGAAAAGATAATACCACCGTCGATCAAAACAATGTCTAAATTATTCTATATTTATAAAATTTTTAACAAATAAATAATTTGTCTAATATAAAGCTCGACATGTTTATAATATCAATATTCATAATGTAATCATATCTAACTAATTTTTAGACTAATCTAATGTCTAAATAAACCAAATATCAACGTGTGTCTGGTAATTTATGTCATCTAATTTTCTTGTTAATAAAATTTCTTTTTCAAGAATTGTTATATCCTTTTCAACGTTCCCAAGTTGCTTCTTTTTCTATTTTTAGTCTCTATTTCTGTATCATACTATCTTTTTATAAAAAAACCAGTTATATAATTTGATCATTAGCTTTATCTCGTTATTAAATTTTATCATTTTTCATAAAAACCAGTCATTACACGGTGGCTCTATATTGACCATTCAAATCATTGACATGGAACAATCCATACTATGAATAACATGTGAAAATGTTAATTTTTGTATGTTTTAACATTTATAAACCTCTCCAAAAACTCAAAATGAAGACTAAACTCATTTGATTTGATCCCAAATTTTATATTTTCATTCTTCTATATTTTTTAATTCTCCTACAAAAATATTCACATTCTATATGTAAGTATTCAATTTCTTTTACTCCATGAAAATTGCTTCCGGTTTAATGTCGGAGTTTCATTTGATATTTTAACATATTTGCTTGTACGTAACTTTTGAATTTGATTTTCTAATATATGGTTTCGAATTTTAGATCATATAATGGAGTTTTTTTTTTTTTTTTTTAACAGATTGAGGCCAGTTTAAGCTATGGAACTAAAATTTACACCAATAGAGAATCTGCAGAAGTCAATATTCAAAACCCCACAAAATTCAACCTCTTTAATCTCATCTATAAGATCTGCTAATCCAGTTAAGTGCAGCCAATTTTTGGCCTATGGTTTCCTTCATCGTTCATCACGTTTTAACTCGAGAAAGTTGAGGGCTTATTGTTGCTCAAGCTTTAATAGCTTCCCCCATGAAAATTGTGTTCACAAGAGCATAGAATCGAATCCTTCAAAGCATCTTCCACCATTAAAGGTTGAGTTCCTCGATCCCACATCGCTTGGAATTTATCCTGAGCCATCGAATTGGCCCGAGAGAGACGAGATTCGAAGGTTCACCATCGAACAGAAAGCAAACAACATGGGGATCCAACATTCGCTAAGGTTCATAAAGAGAAAACAAGGGTGGAAATTAGTTTCATTGATAACGCAAGTGAATTTGCATATTCCTCCGTTAAAAATGCCATTTCTTCATTACTTTTCATAATCAGAGAGATTCAAAACTACACACTGATTATTAGGGAAGGTTTTTATTCCGAAGACTTGATGGCCGTCATGTCTAAAATCCAACAAGACATGACGTTAACCTTTGTATGGTTGTTCCAACATGTGTTTTCCAAAACGCCGACACTCATGGTTTATGTCATGCTTCTTTTGGCAAACTTTTCGATTCCATCAATGACGGAAAAAGCTTCTTTCGATGCAATCCAACAAGGATTCTCTCAAAAAGTTGTTACTGAAACTGTGTTAGTTTCGGACAAGGAAAGTGAAAAAGAAGAACAAGAAGATCAATGTCCTAAGGTCAATGGGGAGGTTAGGTTATTGAAATCAATAATGGATGAGGCTTCAAGGATGAGAGGGGAGTCAATTCGTAAAGCTCTTGATTATCTTATAAGGCAACAATTGGTTTCTCCATTGCATGTAGAGCTCGAACCAGATAACTATGAAGTTCATTTCAGAACAGATCTTGTTTACCAAATGTGTATTGCCGAGTATCCTAATAATGCTCTTTTGCTTGCTAAGTATGCTCAGTTCCTTCACCTTATTGTTAAGGACTACGACAGGTGCAATTTTTGCGTTCATTTGAAAAAAAAAAAAAGATGGCTGATTTTGGTTTCAGACATTTGTAGGAAAAACTCCCAAAAAATGAGTACAACCACAACTGAGCTCACTCTTCAATCTAGATAATATAGCAACCTGAACTCACAAGAGTAGACCCTTGCAACTCTTACAAGCTATTGTAACTTTGAACCCTACTGTATTGGATAAGATATTATCCGATGCAAATATGTTTAATTATTTTTAAGTTTTTCTTTTTTAGAGGATCCTCAAAGCATCATAAGCCATACTCAAATCCCTAAATCTTTAACACATGAATATTAGACACCAATATTTGAAAACAATAAATAATAAAAGCAACATAATTTACTACCTTATCGACCTGATACTAATTTCTTTGCTTTATATATGCAGAGCAGAAGAGTGCTTCAAATGTGCTATTGGGGTGGACCCTCAAGATGTCGAGGCATTAGGACTATCTGTCGATTTCTTTTAGCAAGTTAGAAATGATCATTGGAGAGCCGAAGAAATGTATCTACAAGCCATCACGTCTGACTCAAAAAAATCTTTTCAAACATTAAAATTTAAAATATGCAAATTTCTTATGGAGCACTGGTGGAGAAGGCACTTGTTTTGTATTTGATGCATCAAAATAGTAATAAACTGCTTACTAAAAGTAGATATGACTCCCTCCTTTCATTGGATATACTTGATGCTTTATACATATTCAGAGGTTCCTCTTAGGTAGATAGAACAACAACTAGATATACTTTATGTTTATAAATTCCTTCTTTGTGCTCTTGGAGGTCATGGGGTGTTGATTGATATCGGATTCAAGAGCAATTTGTTGCACTAACATAGGGCTGCAATTAAAGTCTGAGCACTAATGGATGAATCATGTGAAGCTAGTTGCCCATCTACTAGGCACCCTTTCATTCAACATACTGTTTGGTTACAGTGCCTTTAGTATAATTTCTTTTGTCATAATGTACTTGTAGTTTATCAAACATATTGATTTAATAAAATTTTATTATTCACATTAATATCATTTGAATTTATTATCGATGGTTTTTGCATGAAAAGTAAAAGAAATAAAAAAATTTTATTCACTAGTTACCTATTATTTAACTAATATTAAGTTGTACTATGTGGTTGAATCATAATGTGAGAAGATAATTTTTCAGTAATAGTTAATCTAAACAGTCCATAGTCTAATTGAAATTGAGGAAATCAATTAAAAGGTTATTATGTGGTTTATCAAGTCCAAATAGGAGATATCTTATTGTAAGTATCAGATCAAATGACTTCTAGAAGATAAAGACATAAATGTGATTGCTTAGACTAACAATATATTGGATAGGACCTAAGTGAAATAGATCTTAGACTTGAATCACCTACACATATCAGATTTTGTAGTCACCAACTTTCCAGCATATTTACTCAAGCTAACAAGTTCATTTTCATATTCTGTCACAGTCATTATATTTTGCTTCAAGTCGATAAATTCTCGTTTCTTATTTTCTAAATATAGTTGGCCTACACACTTTTTTTTAAAATTTTGATACGAAGAAATTTCATGTAATTCTTGTTTACACCTCTCACTGTGACCCACCATTGATAAGTTTCATCTTTTAATAATGATACTGCACATCTCAACTTATCTTCATTTCAACATTGCAATTCTTCAAATACTCTGACTGTTAACTAACCAGTACTCAACCATAATAGAATCATTGACTTGAAACAAGTGGTTGCGATTGGGGCTGTAGTTCTAGCACAGGAGGAGCAGAAGGTGGAGAAGAAACTGAAGGGATAACAGTTCTCATGAACTGCTGAAGCAACTAAACATTTGGAAGAAGGCTTCTTGTGTTGGTCCTCCTTCCCTAAATATACTGATTCTGGTTCAATTCTTGTCACCCTATCAAACTCCTGTCCCTGTTCAGACCTTGCTTCCCTTCTAGGCATTGAATTTACAGGTTCTCCTGGCTCATTTCGGGTCAGAGGTGGAGGTACACGTTCTCCTCGATTAGGGTTAGAAGCCCTTCTCTCTACTTCATCATTTGTAGCTTCTCTAGAATTTTGAGACATCTTGAATGTATATCACAAATTTTAACTTTATCAATAAACAAAAGTTAGTTAAAGCAGAGAAACAATGTGGTCATCCTATTGGAGGGTTTAGGAAATTCATAGAAATGAGCAATCAAGAACAAATAGTGATGTGAAGAACAAATGGAGTGAAATTGGAAAGATGCCCAAAACGCACTCTTTGTGTATTTTTAATTCGATTACCGACTACTGGAACCAGACACACCAATAAGAAAGCAATGCTATAACCTTTGTTAGCCAAAATAAGAAGAAGACATTAGTTTTAGGATTCTAATAGAAAATAAATAAAAAGATTATTTGTCTTGGAGCATATAATATTCTTGGGGAAGTCAGGTTAAATTATCTTGGTATTGGTCTCTGGTTATGTAGCAAGATTTAAGGATGTCCTATTTCTGAATCTCTCCTCCACCTAAAACTCTGTAATCCAAGAGCTTTTGAACTTCAATCACTCAGAAACCTATGAATGTGTACGAAAAATCACATTAGACACAGCTCTGACAAACATGCAATTTCTAACCCAATTTCCAAGTTCATCGTTAAATACTGCAGAATGACCAGGAAATTTCTTTGGTTTTCCCCCAATTTCCAATGCAATGAGAGGATTGAACATAAAACCCCGAGCTTCTATACCTGAGATTCAAGCTTTTCTTATTATAAGTCCAAGATATGCACTTGCAGTAATAATAGAAGATTAATGATTGATATCAAAGGCCCCTCATGCGCACAACTGCTGCCACCCATTTAAATAATAATTCAAGCATCAAAATTTTAATATTCTAAGCGTCAAAAGCCATTTAGTTATTCATTTAAAGATGGATTAAAATTTTCAATATGCTAAAAAGTAAATTATATTTCACACTAACTTTCTTTTATAATTTTTTTTATGTGATGAATTTGATAATAATTGTCGAAACTATTTTTAAAATTTTATGAAAAAGGGGATTGACTTTAAAACGAAAATGGAGTCGCCACCAATCCTTTTTTACTTAGGTGTGATTGGATCACCTCATAAAACGTTTTATTTCAAAATGTTGATTTTGGTCCACGAAATACAAGAAAACGGGTTTCGGAGTCGGTTACGTACGAGAAAGGGTCAGCACCCTCGTAACGCGCAAATTGGTACCTAATTAATTATTTAATGTCCTAATGTCAAAAATTTGAATGATTTTAAAATACAATTCTTTTAAAAGAATATTTGTATAACCCGTTTTGGAATATTAACTCTTTCATTCCAAGAGGATTAAATATCATATCTAGTATGTTAGGGTGCGACATTTTCACCCCGAAACTAAGATCGTCTCTTAATTTCCCAAAACACGAAATTAAAAGGATATTTAGTCATTTGGATAAACGAAAAACCGAAACCCAGCACGTTAGGGCATAATTTCTCAAACTCCCAAACACGAAACATTGTCTTGTTTTCTGAAATCCTTATCCCGAGATAACACAACGTCATATCCGATGAGTTAGGACACGACAATTTTGAATTCTCGAGAACAAGCCTTTTTTATTTATCTTGTAAAAGGAAAGTAATAGGTTCTTTGGACTCGAAAAAGAAAATCGAAACCCAGTAAGTTAGGGTACGATTTCTTTCGAATCTTAGAACACGAAGTGTTTGCTTATTTTGAAAATATAATGTGATCGTAACGAAATGGAAAATGAATTTAAACAAAATGTAAAATAATTTATAATGCTAGTTTGTATAACAACATGATAATGATAAAGTATAATAACAATAATAAGAGTAGGAATAAAATACAATAAAGTAAAAGTAAGATAAATAAAAAAATAAAAGAGAATTGTAAAAAAATGGAGGCTATATACAATAATGAAAACCATAGAATGATAATAATAGCAACAAAAAATTGCGATAATAATAATTATATATGTTAAAAATTAGTAGTAGTAATAATAATAATAATAATAATAATAATAAAAGTAATAATAAAAATTGTATTAGTAATAATAAAATAATAGTAAGGATATTAAAAATAAAAATAATATAAAAATAATAATAGTAGTAAAATAAAAGTATATTATTTATAAAAATATTAATATATGTTAATAATAGTAAAAATATAAAAAAATAATAGAAATAATGAAAATAGCAATAATAATGGTGATACTAAAAGTAATAATAATAATAACAATACTAATGACGGTAGATATAATAATAATAATAATAATAATAATAAATATAGCTATAATAATGATAATATACAAAAATAATGGTCACAAATATAATAATAATATTAGGAAAATAATGACAATAGAGTATAATAATAGTAATATATATAAATAACGGTAATAAAAATATAATGATAATAATAAAGTTAATTATAAATAAAATTTAAAAATAGTAGTAGCAAAATTAAAATAATAACTTTAATATAATAATAATACTAAATTAGTGATAATAATAGTAATAATAATATTAATAGTAAATGAAAATAATAATAAAAGTAATAGTATAAATAAAAACAATATTAATAATAAAATAATAGTAAATATTAAAATTAATAGCGATTTAAAATTATGGTAGTAAAAAAAATACTAGTAATATTGTAAGTAATAATAATATTATTAATAATAAAAATAATAATAAATATGAAAATAATGAATATGGTAATAATAAAATAATAATATTTATATAGAAATAATAAAAAAATAATGTTAAAAAAACATGGTAAAATAGTAAAAATAATAAAAGAAAATAAAGAAGAGACTGAATTAAACTTAAAATGAAACTTTGGGGCGAAATCGAAAATAAATAAAAGGGGAAGGATCGAATTGTAACACGCGCGCAATGTAGAGGGACCAAAACAGAAAATAACCCCACCCTCTGAAACGGTGTCGTTCTAATGTGAACCAAATTGCAACAGAGGAAAATTTAAGGGCTGAATTAAAAATAAAAGAAAACTTAATTAAAAAACTAAAAATGCGGAAGGGCCAAATGCGCAAATATACCCTTCCTACAAAACACGCGGATCCTAGGTGGATCAGGTCGGGTCAGTCCGACCCATCTCAAAACGACGTCGTTTTGGCATTAAATGCCCCGGGGTGGAACGAGGCCGTTTCATCCCCCTATATAAGCAAAAAAAAAAAATTAAATTTCATTTTCCTTCTCCAGCAGAAAAAAAATTGAGAGCTCTCAAATGCTCTCCCCAGAGTATGCGATTCCTAGCGAGCTCTCTCAGAGAGGTTCAACCACCGTCCTGCCGTCGAACCCAAAATGTAAGTTTTTTTTCTTTTCTTTTTTATATATTTTAAACTATTATGTATATAAAAAAACTAAAAATAAATAATAATAAAAAACAGATTCGGAAAAACAAACTAAAAAAAATAAAAAGACCTGTTATTTTTTTATTTTTTTGTATATTGTATTGGTATACTGCTTGTTCTCTCTGTATTCGTATGTGCCCCCCCCCCCTTTTAAACAAATTTATTTGGGTTTTATATAGCCCAAAAATAAATCAAAATAAATACAAAGTCCTATTTTTGCTGCTATTGCCCTTTTTTTACCTTGTTTTGCAGGTGAACGGCGCGGATCTCGGCGGTGGAGCGTTGTCCGCGCGCGCGGATCGCGGCTTTGACGAGGGGCCTCTGTTGGGTGCTTGCGGCGTGATGGGAGACTAGGGTTTCAGAAACCCCTGGTTTCTGATTTGGTTTGGGCCTTTTAGGCTCCGTAAGTTGGGTCTGGTATTGGGTTGAAATATTAATTAGGTCTGTGGGTGTAACGAATTGGGCTTGTGTTATCTATTTTGGGTATTGTTTTGCTTTGGGCCGATTGGGCTACGGGTAAATTCAAGCCTGTAAATTGTCTATAAAAGGACTTTATTTAAACATTATTTTTTTATTTTTTATTTTATTTTATTATTATTTTTGCATGGAAAGGGCCCGGGCAAAATGGACCAATTACAGCTGCCCCTCTTTGCTCGTTATCGTGTAACGAGAATAGAGCAAAGACTATAAAAGGACCAATTTTGCCCGATCTTTGTCGAGCCTTGACTTCTTGGTCCTTGTCTTCTTCAAATGGCTCCAACTCCACTGCAATGGTATTGGGACTTTATCTTGATTTCTAATAAGTCTGATAGCTTCAATCTTCTTCACTGCAACTTCAGGAAGACAAAATCTGCTATCTTTAGTCTGTTCTACTGCAACTTAGGGAGACCAGACTAATGTCTTCGATCTGCTTCCTGTAGCTTCAGGAATGCCAGATCTGCTATCTTGTAATCTGCTCCACTGCAAACCCAGGGAGACAAGATCTGATATTTTCGATCTGCTTCTTGCAACCTTAAGAATGCCAGATCTGTTGTCTTTTAGCTTGTTCTACTGCAAATTTAGAGAGTCAAGGCTAACATCTTTGATTTGCTTTATGCAAACTCAGAAATGCCAGGTTGCTATCTTCGATTTGCTCCCTGCAAACTCAGGGATACCAGACTGATGTCTTTGATCTGCTTCCTGCAACTTCAGGAATGCTAAATCTGCTATTTTAATCTGCTCCCTGCAAACTCAGGGATGCCAGACTAATGTCTTCAATCTGCTTCCTGCAACATCAGGAATGTTAAATCTGCTATTTTAATCTGCTCCCTACAAACTCAGGGATGCCAGACTAATGTCTTCGATCTGTTTCCTGCAACTTCAGGAATGCCAAATTGATAAACCGTAAATATAACATATTTTAATCCCATATTTATTATGCTTTTTAAATATTTAAGCCTTGTTTTATATAAAAAGGTGCTTTTAATCCTTTCTTTTCATGTCTTATACCCAGGAAAGCACCCGAGGATGAAAAGAACACAAAACAGGCCTAAAACGAAGTAAATGGGTCTTTTCACGAAATCAACATGGCCTGGGCCAAGGACCACATGGCCGTGTCTCGACGAACACCTGGAGCACGGCCTCATCACCACTGCACACGGCCGTGCCAAAGCAGAAATCCGAACACAGTTAGGTCTCGATTTGCACGGGCGTATGACATGGCCGTGCCTCTGTCGCTGGAAAAAACAATTTCAGTCGAAAAAGGATACTTCAGGAGAAAGAATCGCATTCCAAGAACCTATAGGTATACCCCAAGTACCACCTTTGAAGGGGAGCGAAAGCTAGGCCAAGGAGCCAAGCCGAGAAGGTCAAAGTTAGGAATTAACGCAAAGATAGCCAGTTGATTCATCCCAAGAAGCCAGAATTATACTCAAGACGGCAGAATTCTCCTTCAATCCCGTCAGGGAGTTTTAGGATTTTTCTTATGTTTTGTTTTATCTTTTCTCTTGTGATGTGTTCTTTTTACATTATGAATTAAACCCCTCGGATACTTGAAGGGGGATGAAACCTAGACAGATTTTATTATTTGATTTTTTAAGTTATATGATAAATTACTTAGTTTGTTCAAAATTGTGTTTCTTAATCCAAATTTAATGTGCTTAGGTGGAGGATGAATAGACCCTGCCTAAGAGTATATCTAACATAATTAAGCGGAGTTGATCGGGCGCCTAGAGATAGGGTTACGAGATTTTACCGGATTAGGGTGAAATCTAATATGGGAATACATTGATCGATTTACTGCTTTCCTAAGGGGTTATTATAAGCGAACGAGAGTTCCACTAATTAACCTAGGATTAGACGTTATTCGCTTCGAGAGAGGGTTTAACATAGGTTAGGGAGTCTCACGGATCAAGCTAAGTAAAAGAAATCATATAATTTAGAGATAAATAATAAGTGAAGTCTAAGTGGATTCTTCCTGAGGGTATCATCAAAATCAACTGAGTCTTTTTCAAGTTATCCCCAAATTCATCTTTTTGTCTTTGTTTCCTTAGTTTAGTTGTCGTCAATTTAGTTTAAAAGCAACATTCACCTTCATCTTATTTAGGTTAAATAATAAAAAGAAAGTGAGTATTAATACTTTTAGTTCCTTTGGGTTCGATATCCGGTCTTGCCTAAGCTATACTACTGTTCAATAGGTACACTTGCCTTGATATCGTTGTCAGAGTTAGTCTCCAGGTTTGATCATTCTTTTATAAATATTTAAAACTCTGATTTTACAAATGATCAAGTTTTTGGCGCGCTGTTCTTGGAACTAAAATATTAAGAAAGCTCTATTTTTATTACTTTAGCCATTATTTTATTCGAAATTTATTTCTCTTGTTTTCTTAGGTAAAATTTTAATTTTTCTAATTTTTATTCCTTTCTCTATTCTAGGTACCTCTAGTTTATGACTAGAAGGAATCCGAGAGGACCTTTGGTATACGATAGTGATATCGAAGCAACCGCTATAGGAATCGTAGGGAAACCAAGCGAGCCCCAGATTACACAGAAAGAGAGGAGGAAAACGGATCCAATCCTACTGAAGGGATGGACGAAAACAACCCACCACTATGCGTTGTGGGAGATCAAAATGCTCCACATACAATGTTTGATTATACGAAACCACACTTAGGAGCAGAATCTAGTATTGTTAGACCTGCTATAACTGCTAGCAATTTTGAATTAAAGCCTAACACGATACAAATGATTCAATAGTTTGTTCAATTTGATGGTTTGCAGGACGAAGATCCAAACATGCATATAGCTAATTTTTTGGAGTTCTATGATACGTTCAAAATAAATGGCGTTTCTGATGATGCCATTCGTCTTCGGTTATTCCTTTTTTTGTTGAGGAATAAAGCCAAACAGTGGTTAAACTCGTTACAACGAGGGTCAATCATTACATGGGATCAAATGACCGAAATGTTTTTGATGAAATATTTTTCACCGGCCAAAACGGCCAAATTACGTAATAATATCTTTTCATTTGTGCAGATGGATTTAGAGACGCTATACGACGAATGAGAGAGGTTCAAAGATCTCTTGAGGAGGTGCCCACACCATGGTTTACCCCTGTGGCTAAAAGTCCAAACCTTCTACAACGAAGTAAACCCCTCAACAAGGCAACTGATAGATTCAGCCGCCGGTGGAACTCTGAACAATAAAACTCCTGAAGCAGCCTACGAGTTCATCAAAGAGATGTCATTAAACAACTATCAATGGCAAGCTTCGAGGACCAAACCGACAAAATCGACAGGAGTTTTCAACGTCAACACCATGACCATGCTATCAACGCAACTAGAGATGATGAATAAAAAGCTTGATAGTTTGTGTTCTTCACAGATACATCCAGTCATGCAGTGCGACACTAGTGGAACTGTGGCGAACCCTGAGTACCCACCCTACCAACCAGGAGCAGAAGATGAACAGATGAACTATATAGGTAATAATTTCTGATCTAATAATAATCCTTATAGTAACACTTACAATCCAGGTTGGAGGAATCACCCAAATTTTTCGTGGGGAGGACAAGGCAATTAAGGAAATCAAAGGCAACAACCCTCCCAAAACTTCCGGAATCAGTCTTATCCACAAAACAATAAGCTAACCATCGAGGAACGTATCCAAGAAGCTGATAGAACAATCAAAAGCAATGAAAACCGAATGAAAGAACTTGCTAAGTCAGTCAAGGAAGTAAGCAAAGCCGTTGAACAACTTGTAAAGTCAATGTCAGAATGACCGCAAGGACGCCTACCTAGTAACACCGAAATTAATCCTAAGGAGCAAATTTAAGCTATCACACTTCAGGATAGCAGGGAAATAGATACACCCAACCCAACTCCAAAAAGTAAGGTAGACGAAGGAACAACAGAGGTAGTACAAGAAAAGCCAAAACTGGTAGTCAAGGAGTACAAAACTTGCATACCTTATCCCGCAGCATTACAAAAAGACGATTCAGAGGAGTAGTTTGGAAAGTTTCTTAAACTTTTAAAGAAATTACATATTAACTTACCTCTTCTTGAAGCTCTTTTTTAGATGCCAAACGCGAGGAAATTTTTAAGACAGCTCTTGACCAACAAACGCAAAATAGATGAAGAGCACTACGTGGAACTTAACGCAACATGCTCAGTAATGTTACAAAATAGACTACCAGAGAAGCAAAAAGATCCAGGGAGTTTCACAATTCCATGTTTAATTGGTAGTTTAAATATTAATAATGCGTTAGCTGATTTAGGGGCAAGCATAAATGTTATGCCTTATACGTTGTTTAAACGACTAGGTCTAGGGAAACCAAAACAAACTAAGATGAGTATTCAATTAGCGGATAAAACTGTTAGAATCCCTAGGGGCATTATTGAAGATGTTCTCGTAAAAATTGGTAAATTTGTTTTCCCAGTAGATTTTGTTGTTTTAGACATGGATGAGGATAATTCAATCCCCTTAATTTTAGGAAGACCTTTTCTAACAACTGCCAAGACTAAAATTGACGTTGCCACAGGTGAACTCATACTTTGTGTAGGTGATGACTCAATTAGTCTTCAAGCCCTCGATTCAGCTAGGTCATCAAGGAATCAAGGTGAGCAAGAAAATTCTTTCGATAATCATTTAATTTCACCTTCTTTTCAAGAAACTTCAAAAAAGAGAACGGTTGAACCAGATCCTCAGTTCAGTGCGAACAAAGAAATAACTTACAAAGAACAAATGACCCAAATCAATGACCTAGATGAGTGGAAAAGACACTTCAAGGAAAAACTAGGGTTACACAAGGAAGAACAGGAAACACAAGTCAATGAAGAGGCGACTCCACACAATGTAGAACCAGAGGAACCACCACAAGAACTTGTGGGGACATCAAATCACTATAAAATAAGAGACCAGAGCCTATTCGATAAAGTCGAGCCTCACATCACTACAACAAACCCGAAGGAAAAGGGAAAACTCCTTCTTGAGGTACACGATATCTTCCCACAAGGAATAGTCGAGGTAAGCAATCCAACATTTGGCACTTCTAAGGTAAACGCTTCTCGACTTCAATTTTGTCATATAAACATAAGGGAGGATGTTCAAACTTTCAAACCTCCCTAAAATTTTCAAAAAAACAATGAGGAAAGTCTAGCTTAAGACTATAAACGAGAGCTTCTCGGGAGGCAACCTGAATACTAACACTACTTCCTTTTGCAATTTTATTTTATTTTCTTTTTCTTTTCCTTTTTCAACTAACCCAAAAGTGCAAAATCCCAGATCACACGACCTTACACACGGCCGTATCCGTGGCCGTGTGGACCACCAAAACCGCCACCACTGTCGAGCAAGCGTGTCGTCTGATCGGCCCAACCACCACCCCAACATCACAGATCTAACCACTCTTGACACGGGCTCCAACAAATCTGGCACGGCCGTAACACCAACCGTGTGAGACTATTAACTTCCATACCACGGACAGAACACGCCCATGCCACAAACCATGTGAAATTACTGAGGTTACTGACTTATCGAGTACGGATAAAACACGACCGTGTCAGATGACCATACCAACATAAAAAACATCACAAGCACGGGCGTAGAAGGATCAAGCACGGGCGTAGGGTGACAACACCCTCTATAGCATGGCCGTGTGATGAGGCCATGTAATTCGATACACCTTAGGACCACGGCCGTGGGGATGCAGAGACTTTGAACATCTATTTAAACTCCTCACCTCTTTCCCTTCCCCCCATCTGATTTCATCCTTATTTTCTTTGTTTTCCACTCTCCTCCATCTCAGATTTTCTACTTACAAAAACTCTAGATCCTTGAGCAAGCCAACACCATGCCCAAGAAGCATAAAAGGCCACAATCCGCAAAGGAGAATGATCAACCTGAGTTCATGCCCGCAGCTTCGTCTCAACACCCAGCCAAGGATCTATGAGACCATTTATCTTTTGTTCCACATTTATCTTTTCCTTTATTTTCCTTCTTTTTGACTATCTTATACTTAATTTATTTTATTTTATTTTAGTTTCTTAGTGTCAAGTTCCAAAGGCTGCTTAGGAATCACGCCACTTCCGCCACCACCAGCACCTCCGTCACCTTAGAAGTCACACCCACCTCGCGAACCACCTACCAATAAGGATTCTCAAGCCCCTTTATCTCCTAGCCTTAGTCTATTTTCCTTCTTAGTCTCTTTCTCTTTATCTTTCTTGTCTTTATTTATATATTTAGTTTCTTTTTATTAGGTCTTAATAAAGCCTGGCTACTTCTCGAAGTGCTACCCAATTTCTTCATCTAGCGCAGGAACGTTATCCCGACAGACCATCACCGCCACTAAAGACACTCATTCAAGAAAACCTCCACAAATCAAGGAGTAATTCTTCCTCCTTCTCTTTTGATTTATCTTTAAAATGTCATTATCTATCTTCGTACACTGAGGGCAATGTATATCTTAAGTGTGGGGGGTAAAAGTGTCTAAATTTTGCATGATTCTCAAATTGTGCCTAACTTTCTGCATTATTCTCAAATCCCTGAATTTAACCTTGTTTTAAAGTAATTTTCTCATATTACTAATTAAGATGAAATTTCTAATGATTTGTGATTTTTATTGATATGTTTTGGAATAAGTCATAGTTAATTGTGCATTGGTAATTAAATTTGGAGAATACTAGGGAATCAAGCATGATAAGTCTAATTTTCTAAAAATTAAAATTTTAGGTTGTCAATCGGAATTTAAATATTATCTTGAAATTTGAGATTTACAAGGTTGATGTCAAAAACACCCATAATTTTTGTGAGAAATTGAGCCTTACAGAGCATACATTCTTTTTCATGCTCACTTCTTGATTATGAGTGTGTCAACTATGAATTGTTATTCTAGAACTTGCCGCGATTATACATGTCAAGACCACAGTTATGATTTGATATACCGAGATGATAAAGGCACTTAGGTTTTTAACCCACTTACTCTACTAAATAGCCTACCCTTATAATTAACCCTTAGTGAACCCCGTTGGGCCTAACAACCCTTTTTATTGACTTACCCGCTAATTTTAACCCAAAACCCTTTTTATTTGTTATCACCCTTTATTTTGACTACCTCTTAGTCGAAATTTGATTTAAGCCAGTTATCTGAGTTTATTATTCTGGTAGTTAAATTTATCTTGTATTTAGTTTGACCTTAAAAAAAATCATCAAAAGTTTTTAATACTAGTAATATGGAAAGTGAGCTTACACAATAAAAGGCTATTGCCCAAATGGAAAAGCTCGTATTAGTAGGATTTTTATTAGTTTCGGTTAATGTAATTATTATCTTAGAAATTTTTAGGTAGGTAACTTATCAATTCAATCTCGATTCTAACCTTCTAATTTCAGCCTTTATCCGCACCTTTAACCCTAGCCCCGTTACAACCCTAACAAAGACCTTTTGATCTGTTTATCATACCATTTTACAGTGGTGGAGATTTGTTTTTCAGACAAGCCTATGGGATTAACTTTTTAGGTTTGACTTATGAGTGCTAAATTTTGACCCTTAAACACTTTTTGAGTGATTTGAGTGAATCTTTTGTGAGGATATCAATCCTTGTCAGTTTTGAATTGAAGGTAATTATTTAGATGAAGGGAAACACCTAAATTTTTGTGCTACAAATTTATGACTTGTCTTGTTCGAATTTTTTAGGAATCTTTGAGTTGAATTATCCATGTATAAATTATCTATGAATTAGGATAAGCCATTGTCAATAAGGATTATGCATCATGGAAAGTTCGTTTTAATTGTAAGTTGAGAATTTTGCTTGAGGACAAGCAAAAGCTTAAGTGTGGAGGTATTTGATAAACCGTAAATATAACATATTTTAATCCCACATTTATTATGCTTTTTAAAGATTTAAGCCTTGTTTTATATAAAAAGGCGCTTTTAATCCTTTTTTTTCATGTCTTATACCCAGAAAGCACCCGAGGATGAAAAGAACACAAAACGGGCCTAAAACGAAGTAAATGTGCCTTTCCACGAAATCTAAGAACCTATAAATATACCCCAAGTACCACCTTTGAAGGGGAGCGAAAGCTAGGCCAAGGAGCCAAGCCGAGAAGGTCAGAGTTAGGGATTAACGCAAGGATAGCTAGTTGATTCATCCCAGGAAGCCGGAATTATACTAAAGACGGCGAAATTCTCCTTCAATTCCGTCAAAGAGTTTTAGGATTTTTCTTATGTTTTGTTTTATCTTTTCTCTTGTGATGTGTTCTTTTTACATTATGAACTAAACCCCTTAGATACCTGAAGGGGGATGAAACCTAGACAGATTTTATTATTTGATTTTTTAAGTTATATGATAAATTACTTAGTTTGTTCTTAATTGTATTTCTTAATCCAAATTTAATGTGCTTAGGTGGAGGAGGAATAGACCCTGCCTAAGAGTAGATCTAATATAATTAAGCGGAGTTGATCGAGCGCCTAGAGATAGGGTTACGAGATTTTACCGGATTAGGGTGAAATCCAATATGGGAATCCATTGATCGATTTACTGCTTTCCTAGGGGGTTATTATAAGCGAATGAGAGTTCCACTAATTAACCTAGGATTAGACGTTATTCGCTTCGAGAGTGGGTTTAACATAGGTTAGGGAGTCTCACGGATCAAGCTAAGTAAAAGAAATCATATAATTTAGAGATAAATAATAAGTGAAATCTAGGTGGATTCTTCCCGAGGGTATCATCAAAATCAACTGAGTCTTTTTCAAGTTATCCCCAAATTTATCTTTGTCGTCAATTTAGTTTAAAAGCAACCTTCACCTTCATCTTATTTAGGTTAAATAATAAAAACAAAGTGAGTATTAATACTTTTAGTTCCTTTGGGTTCGATATCCGGTCTTGCCTAAGCTATACTACTGTTCAATAGGTACACTTGCCTTAATATCATTGTCAGAGTTAATCTCCAGGTTTGATCATTCTTTTATAAATATTTAAAACTCTGATTTTACAACAATTACAAATCTGCTATTTTAATCTGCTCCCTGCAAACTCAGGGATGCCAGACTAATGTCTTCGATCTGTTTCCTGCAACTTCAGGAATGTCAAATCTGCTATCTTCAATCTGCTCCCTGCAAACTCAGGGATGCCAGACTGCTAACTTCAATCTGCTTCCTGCAAACTCAGGAATGCCAGACTGCTATCTTCAATCTACTCCCTGCAAACTCAGGGATGTCAGAGTGATGTCTTTGATCTGCTTCCTGCAACTTCAGGAATGCCAAATCTGCTATTTTAATCTACTCCCTGCAAACTCAGGGATGCCAGACTAATGTCTTCGATCTGCTTCCTGCAACTTCAGGAATGCCAAATTTACTATTATAATCTGCTCCCTACAAACCCAGGGATGCCAGAATTACAATCTTCAGTCTGCCCCACTACTATCTCGATAGGACAAAATCTGAACTTTTCAGTCTGCTTCTTTACTATCTTAGGAAGACTTCAATCTTCAGCCTGCTCTACTACCATTTCGAGGGAGATAAGATTGAACTTTTCAATTTCCTTCCTTCTTATATCAGGAAGACTTCAATCTTCCGCCTACTCCACTACCATCTTGAGGGAACAAAATTTGAACTTTCCAATTTGCTTCCTTACTATCTCAGGAAGACTTCAATCTTCAGCCTGCTCCACTACCATCTCGAGGGAATAAAATCTAAACTTTCAAATTTGCTTCCTTACTATCTCAGGAAGACTTTAATCTTCAGCCTGCTCCACTACCATCTCGAAGGAACAAAATCTGAACTTTTAAATTTGCTTCCTTACTATCTCAGGAAGACTTCAACCTTCAGTCTGCTCCACTACCATCTCGAGGGAGATAAGACTGATGGCTTAAATCTACTCCGCTGCTTCATGGAGATAAAATTTACCATTCGATCTTGTTCCACGACTGCTTAGGGTGACAAGATCTACAAACTTTGACCTATTCCCCTACTGGTCAGGGAGATAGGACTGGTGAATTCACCGATGTTGCTACACCGTCCTCTGGGGGACCTGTCCTATAGACTCGAATGTAGAATGATCCCTTTTAAATGTAAAATGATTAGGACGCAATGATCAGAATGAATCAAATGTTCCTGACTAAATGATATTAAGGATGACATTTGCGTGAATGCAGAATGTTATGAGAATGATTTCGTTCTTTTTTTTTCACAACAATTAGGATACAATGATTGGAATGAATCAAAAGCTCCTAATTGGAAATGTGAGAATGATCCCTATGGGTTGTCATTTCTCATAGTTCATCAAGGTTCCATCATTGATGCGTTACCATGCTTTCTCGTTCAGCTGGTATCTTTGACAGAAAAGCCAAAGAAACAATCATATTCTGTTCAGCAAGCTTGCCCCGCTGTAATTTCAGAGTCTCTTCCACTGTACCTTCTGGGACATAAAATTTGTACTTCCCACCACAACTTCAGGGAAATAACATTTGGTTTCTTCCATCCATCCTGTTACCACTTAGAGGTATGGAATTTGTATTAATCTTCAATCAATTTGATCTGTTACACCATTCCTTTGGGTGTAATGACCAGATGTATATGCCTGAATTTTTTCTTTTCCAAGAACAATCCCTTTTACACTTGGGTTGACATTGCTCGTTATTTGTTGAGATGGTATCACTTGACAAAATGTCTTGTCTTTTTGTCCAACCAATAAAAATCCAAATGAGATAATCATCTTTCAATATTTCCAAATTCTTAGGCTTGGTGAGTTTTAAACAATAGTCCTGTTTCAGATTCTCATATTATTTAGAAGCTTCCAGAGTAATATACGAAACTCTTTTTATGAAAGTATTATTAGTCCAAAAATCATTATTTCAATATAAAATGCTTGAATAAGATCACAACAATGGACGTAAAAAGGAATTAATCAGGAGCATAGATCGAAACAAATAAGCTAATCCATGATAACCAAGGCAATAAAAGAAAATTGATTGGTATATCTTAAAAAGAATAAAGTAAGCAAAGACAGCCAATGCTATAAAAGAAATTTGATTGGGGTGTATCTTTGAAAGGAATAAAGTAATCAAAGATGGCAAATTTAAAATGGGTAAGATAGAAGCTAATTGCCCTAGATATCGCAGCCTGGGCGTCTCTGTACAAACTCCTTGAGGATCATTTTGAGCTCAATACATGTTTAAAGAATCCAGAGTACTTTGTCAAGACCGCAAGACGTAGCATACTTCCTCCTTGTTAATTCAGGCATAGCAAGACTACTACATGCCCTATCTTTGATCAAAATTTGAGCCGCCCTTTTCGGGTTTTCGTCTCAACACCCCTTTGGTCTCAAAGCGCCATTTGCGGGTTTTCGCCTTGGCCTCTCTTTTTTTTTTTTGGAATGAATTTGAGCTTCAAGCGCCCTTTGCGGGTTTTCACCTTAGCCCTTCTCTTTTCAGGTAAAATCCTTCTTGACTGAACCTGAATTCTCTGGATTAGGCAAGTCTTTGTGTAACACCCTAACCCAAACCATCGCTTAACAACAGTTACTGAAGCATTCTGGGACATATCGGACAATTTGCAAATATAAATTTTGTTTAATATAAATTTCGCAAAGACATTTACGCTTATTAATATATAAAACCCCAGTAAAATAAATCGTATTCATTTCAATAAACAACCAATTTAACCAATTCATTTGATAAATTCATTTTCTATTCTAAATACCTTCTAATCAAACTCAATCAATATAATATCAACTTAAATTTATCAAAATATTAGTTAGATTAAAATAAATATACTCCTTTCATTATAATTTTTAAACTTGTAATACTAACATTTTTAACCATTTACATTCAAAACATAATAACATTTAAACATAACCTACGTACATGCCACATTATAAAAGGAAATATACATCACCAAAGGTTTGTTTGAAGTCGGTCCGGCTTCGGATGTTTGGTTCAAGATTTGACTTCTACAACTGCGCGCGCGGAAGCAGAACCGTGATGCGCGAGTATACATATACTCGGTGGTATTATTACCATAATTCAAATTATAAACATAATAATCATATCATTAAATCATATAACTTTAATTTAACTAACCCAATTCAAACATAAGTTTATCATTCTCAATATATTCATACAATTCAAATTTAGCTATTTAACAATTGAAATAATACATAATCATGTTGAGCCATTATCCATTTCTTGAACCAATGGTTCATACTTTCTTTTCTCATGCTCATATTTCAATCACATTTTTCAGTTCATGTTCTATTTTCGCATTTCTTCCAATGGCTCAACCATTTCATTTTATTCAATTTAACCTTTTCTTTATTTACCCCTATTAATGCACTCGGACCTTAACGGATACACGGATTCCAACCCAACACTCCATGACGGCACAATGTGCCTTAACGGTAACGATGATACGACACACACAAAGTGTCGAATCGGTAATGATAACAATATCGATATTCAACACACAAAGTCTTGAACTCAGAAACGATAACATAACGATAAGATACGACACACAAAGTGTCGAATCGGTAACGATAATAATATAACGATGATGAGTCGCACGTAAGTGCTCGATCGATGCCGGCAAAATCCCGCTCTTCCATGTCCTATGGCATGCCAATTATATCCGACTCAGCCCGACTAGTTAATAGGGTATTTCAGCTTCTCAATTTCATTTTCATTTTCATAATAAATTCAATTTCAATATTAATTACACTTTTCCATATCAAACCGATACAATTCAATTTCAATAAAAACACTTACCTTATAATTTACTTACCATATCCATAAATTAATCTAATATTTAATGAATAAATAAATAGCTTGAATTATAGTAATACAAACCCGAATTTGCTTGATTATTCCTCGGTAACCTTCTCCTTTCCTTTATGGGTTGATGCCTCGAGTTCCTTTTTAGCTACGAAAATAATAATTTACATTATTAATTACAACATTAAATTACAATAAATAATTGAATTTTATTCAATTTCTACTCTTCCTCTTCATTCCACATCTTTTATACACAATTCTATTATTTACTTATAAGTTCTTTCTAGGCTGTCTACCTGAGTCATTGTCACTAAATCATCTATATCTGGAGCTACGGAACTCCAAATTAAGATCCGTAAATTTTTCCCGAAACTAGACTCATATATATTTTTACTGTAAATTTTTCAGAATTTTTGGTATGGCCAATCAATACCAGATTATTCTTAAAATTTCCCTGTTTCACTGTCCAACTGCTCTGACCTCTCTTCACTACGAATTAAATTACTCTTTGTACAGAATTTAGATGGCCTCCTTGTTTAGCTCATTTGAAACTAGACTCATTAAGGAATTTAACCATATAAATTATGTTCCAAAATCATTTTTACACAATTTTTAATTATTTTTACAAGTCAGAACAGGGGATCTCGAAATCACCCTGAACCAGTTTCACTAAAATTTAAATATCTCACAATACAGAACTTATTTGCTATCTCTGTTTCTTTCATATGAAAATAGACTCAATAAGCTTTAATTTCATATCTCACTCAACTTCTAATTCCATTTCTACGATTTTTGGTGAATTTTCAAAGTTACTCTACTGCTGCTGTCTTAAATCTGTTTTCTTATGACTTATTTTGCAATTAAATCCTAGTTAAGTTTACTTATTTTCTTAACTTAATTCATGCTTGATTCTACTTAAATTCCTTCCATATTCAACTTGATTACAAAATTTTCAAAATAAACCCTAATTTATAATTTCTTCCAAATCAATCCCTATAATACAAAACTTATAGCTTACTTTACAATTTAATCCTTTTACTAACTCTAACTTAAATTTCATTCAATTTAACCCCTTGTTCATCTTTTTCTTTAACATAAACTATACTTAAAAACCAATAAACTCTCAAAATATCAACTTAGTTTCATCAAAATCTTGCTTTAAAGCTTCTAAAACATCAAAATTAAAAGAATAGGACTTGATTGACTTACCTTTTAAAGTTTAAAACCTTGAATCTTTAGTTTTTCCTTTTTCCTTCTTTTTCTTCTTTCTTTCCTGCTTGTTTCAGATGCTCTCTGTTCTTTTCTGTTCTTCTTTGTTTCTTTTTTATTATTTCATTTACTATTTACTTTATTATATAATATAATATTATATTAATATAATTATTTAATAATATTAATAATATATTTTAACACATAAAATCTCAGATTTTTTAAGCTTATGCCACCTCAACTTATGCTAAATGGCATAATTGCCATTTTGGTCCTTTTTATTTTCTTTTAATCTACAATTAGACTTTTACTCCTTATTCAATTTGATCCTTTTTCCTAATTACTCTCAATTAAGCTAAATTCACTAAATAAAAATCTAATTAAGCACACTACTAGACTCATAATTACTCCTAATGATTATTTACTAACTCGATTTACTAAGACGGAGGCCCGATAACACATTTTTTTTTTTTTCTGGTGCCCACGAATTTCGGGTCGTTACATTTCTCCCCCCCTTAATAAATTTCGTCCTCGAAATTTACCTGAGAATAGGTGAGGATACTGCGCTCTCATAGTTTCTTCAGTTCCCAAGTTGCTTCTTCTACATTATGGCTTCTCCACAATACTTTTACCAAAGGGACTCGTTTGTTTCTTAATTCTTTCACTTCTCGAGCTAGTATTTGAACCGGTTCTTCTTCATATGACAAATCCGGTCTAATCTCAATGTCTTCGATAGAAATAATATGAGATGGATCCGATCGATACCTTCGTAGCATGGAAACATGAAAAACATTATGAATTTTCTCAGTAATTCCGAGGTAAAGCTAATCGATAGGCAACCGGTCCGATTCTTTCAATTACTTCATATGGCCCAATGTAACGAGGACTTAATTTTCCCTTGCGACCAAATCTCAAAATTTTCTTCCAAGGTGATACTTTTAAAAAACACTTTATCACCCACGAATACTCTATCTCTCGCCGCTTTAGATCTGCATAAGACTTTTGTCTGTCAAAAGCTACTTTCAACTTTGTCTTTGATCTTTTAACTACTTCTTCGCTCTCCGAATTAATTCCGGTCCAACAATCTTTTTCTCATTCAACTCTATCCAACATACCGGTGATCGACATCTTCGACCATATAATGCTTCATATGGAGCCATTTGAATACTAGATTGATAACTATTATTATAAACAAATTCAGCTAATGGCAAGTATCGTTCCCAACTTTGATTCAAAGTCAATAATGCAAGCCCAAGCATGTCTTCTAAAATTTGAATTACCCGCTCGATTGTCCGTCGGTTTGTGGATGAAATGCAGTACTAAAATTAAGCCGAGTACCCAAAGAATCATGTAACTGCTTCCAAAATCTCGATGTAAATCGTGGATCTCGGTCGGAAATTATAGATGCTGGAATGCCATGCAGTCTCACAATTTCTCGGATATATACTTCAAAGAAGCTTCAGTAAAGACCAATCGATCCCGATCGCTATGAAATGAGCGGACTTAGTAAGTCGATCAACTATCACCCAAATGGCATTCTTTTTGCTCTCTCAGATGGTGGCAACCTCAGTAACAAAATCCATAGTAATACTATCCCATTTCCATTCAGGAATACTAATAGACTGGAGTAACCCTGTCGGTACCTGATGTTCTGCCTTTACTCGTTGGCAAGTCAAACATTTACTGACATATTCAACTATATCTTTCTTCATTCCTGGCCACCAATAGTGCTCCCTTAAATTACGATACATTTTTGTTCCACCCGGATGCAACGCAAAAGTACCATCGTGTGCTTCTTGAAGAATCATCTTCTTTAATTCAGAAGTAGTTGGAACACAAATCCGATTTTGAAACCTCAAACAATTATGTTCATCAATACTAAAATTTTCGACTGTACCATTCTGAACCATTTCTCTTTTCTTTAATAATTTGACATCTTCCATCTGAGCTGCTTTAATCTGCTCTAACATCATTGGCTTAACCTTTAACTCAGCTAACAAGCTTCCATCATCATTAACACTAAGCCGAGCAAACATTGCTCGTAATTCAATTCGCAGCTTTCCTGCTCAATGCATCAATACCACATTTGCTTTTCTGGATGATAATCTATAACACAATCATAATCTTTTAGAAGCTCGATCCACCGTCTTTGCCTTAAATTTAAATCTTTCTGTGTGTGAGATATTTGAGACTTTTATGATCTGTAAATGTAACATTTCTCGCCATAAAGATAATGTCTCCAAATCTTTAAAGCAAAAATTACTGCAGACTAGCTCCAAGTCATGTGTCGGGTAATTACGTTCATGCGGCTTCAATCGTCTAGATGCATATGCAATAACCTTTCCATTTTGCATCAATACACAACCCAAACCACTCAAAGAAGCATCACTGTACACAATAAAATCTTTTCCCGACTTTGGTAATGTTAATACCGTGCCTCAATCAACATTTGCTTCAAAGTCTCAAAACTATTCTCGCACTCGATCATCCCGGATAAAGGAACATTCTTCTGTAGTAGTTTTAGTCATCGGCATTGTTATTTTCGAGAATCCATTTACAAATCTTCGATAATATCCATAAACCGAGAAAACTACGTACCTCGGACACATTCTTTGGCGCTTTCCATCAACAATTGCTTCGATCTTCTTCGGGTCAACTCTAATCCCATCAAAGCAGATACCACATGTCCTAAAAATACCACTTGGACAACGAATTCACATTTACTTAATTTCCCATACAACCGCTTTTTCCCGCAGAATCAGTAAAACCTTTCGAAGATCTTGATCATGTTCTCACCTCTGTTTTTGATATACCAATATATCATCAATAAAAACCACCACAAACCGATCTAGATACGGCTGGAAAATGCGATTCATCAAATCCATAAAAGCGGTGGAGCATTGGTCAATCCAAACGGCATCACCAAAAATTCATAATGGCCATAACGAGTACGGAAGCGGTCTTAGGCACATCACTTTCCTTCACCTTCACCGATAATACCGGATCTCAAATCAATTTTAGAAAATCTTTGAAGCTCCTTAAGTGATCAAACAAGTCGTCTATACGAGGCAAAGGATACCGGTTCTTGATTGTCACTTTGTTCAATCTGTCGATAATCAATGCACAACCGCATAGAACCATCTTTCTTTTTAACAAACAATACCGAGCTCCCAAGGTGAAATACTCGGTCGGATAAATCCTCGATCTAATAAATCTTGTAACTGCACCTTCAACTCTTTCAATTCAGTAGGCGACATTCGGTACGGAGGTATAGAAATTGGTGCTGTACCTGGATACACATCAATAGCAAATTCAACCTCTCTATCAGGTGGTAAACCCGGTAGTTCTTCTGGAAATACATCTGGAAACTCGCATACAGTCCTAATCTGGCTGCATTGGCTTCCCACTGAATCAGAATTAATAACATATGCCAAATACGCTGAACAACCCTGCTGTAATAACTTGTTAGCTTTAGTAGCTGAAATGATACGTGTCGAACCACTGGTACGGATGCCATTCACTTCAATTCTGTCCCCATTTTCTGCCTGAATACTAAACCTCTTTTTATAGCAATCCAAAACTACCCCATGTTCAGATAACCAATCCATACCCAAAATGATATCAAAATCGCCAAAAGGCATGATCAAGAAATCCACGAAACATTTTATCATGTATTATTAACGGGCACCTCCGGCATACTCTGTCTACTAACACTGTTTGTCCCAAAGGGCTAGACACCTCTATGAAAACTCTAGACATTTCAGATTCTAACTTCCCCGATTCAACTAATTTTAAATTAATATATGAATGTGATGAACCCGGGTCAATTAAAGCATAAATAGGCTCAGAATACAATAAAAATATACCTGTCACCACATCGTGAGCATTGCCTTCTTCACGGGTCCGAACTACGTATGCTCTGGCTGGTGCTCTAGCCTCTGACTGTTGTGTAGCTATATCACTGCCTCTACTAGCTCCTCCTCTCCTCGAAACAAAACCTCCTCTAGACATTCCTCTACCTCTGGCAGTCGATACTGATCTCTGAGATGTGGTAGGTGTACTACTCTGAGTTTTCGAACAATCTTTAATAAAGTGTTCAGTAGAGCCACAACGAAAACATCCTCCAATTTTCTTCCAGCATTCACCAAAATGTCTTTTTCCACAATAGTTACATTCAGGATATTCATTTTCCCGGGGTGGAGCTTTTACACTACCGGTGGAAATAGTAATCTGTTTTCCTCTGTTTCCGTCACCTCTATCAGATCGAAAGCTTGATCTCCAACCACCTCTGAATTCTCTAGATCTTTTTGGTAGTGGATTTGAACTAGTTGCTCCTACTCGTTTCCTGGTCAATCCAACTGTTTCTGACTTTTTATCAAGTCCCAAGACTTGCTCTATCATTTTGGCCCGTTCGATCAAATCAACAAATTCAATTAATTCGCTGGGACACTAATTGTAGTTTTATTTCATCTCTTAATCCCCGTAAAACCGTTTACAACTATCAGCCTCTGTTGGAATATATTCTGAAGCATACCGCTCAATCTAGTAAACTCTCGATCATAATCCAATACTGACATATTACCCCTGTTTCAACATTAAAAACTCTTGCTTTTTCTCTTCAATATACATTTCCCCAATATACTTCTTTTGAAATTCTTTTTGAAACAAATCCCAGGTTACCTGATCATCCGGTAAATGTCTAACAACAGATTCCCACCAGAGATATGCTTCCCCTTGTAACAATGATACAGCACATATCAGATTCTCTCGGGGGGTGCAATCTAATTGTTGCAAAACTCTTTTTGTTGATTCTATCCAATTCTCAGCAATAGACGGATCAAGACCTCTTAGTCCCGAAAACTCCGTGGCACCATATTTTCTTAACTCTTTAATCGGGGCCCGTCTAACCGTAGGTACTGATGTAATGCTTGAGTGCTGATTTAGTTACATGTTGCAATGCATCGGCTATAGCTCTTAACAGATTGTGAGTTATCTCTTTCTCTTCTTACATTAGGAGGTTGGTTATTTAACGGATTTCTGATGAGGTGTAACAGATTCGATTTCTTCAATTTCTCGATTTCGAGTGCATTTCTGTTCAACATCATACATTCTTTTTCGTTCGACATTTTATCTATAAAACAAAATCAAATAAATATATATCAAAGATCCAAAAACCCGACTCACGGCTTCCGACTCAATAGTGGCATGTACTTCTAGACTCACTTTGAGCCCGATTTAGCCCGAGAATCGACTAAACTGATAGCTCTCGATACTAATAAATGTAACACCCTAACCCCAACCATCGCGAACAGGTTACGAAGCATTACCGGACATATCGGACAATTTGCAAATATAAATTTTGTTTAATATAAATTTCAAAGACATTTACGCTTATTAATATATAAAACCCCACAGTAAAATAAATCGTATTCATTTCAATAAACAACCAATTTAACCAATTCATTTGATAAATTCATTTTCTATTCTAAATACCTTCTAATCAAACTCAATCAATATAATATCAACTTAAATTTATCAAAATATTAGTTAGATTAAAATAAATATACTCCTTTCATTATAATTTTTAAACTTGTAATACTAACATTTTTAACCATTTACATTCAAAACATAATAACATTTAAACATAACCTACGTACATGCCACATTATAAAAGGAAATATACATCACCAAAGGTTTCTTTGAAGTCGAATGCGGCTTGGATCTTCGGTTCGATGTTGACTTCTACAACTGCGCACACGAAGCAAACCCGTGACACGAGTATACATATACTCGATGGTATTACCATAATTCAAATTATAAACATAATAATCATATCATTAAATCATATAACTTTAATTTAACTAACCCAATTCAAACATAAGTTTATCATTCTCAATATATTCATACAATTCAAATTTAGCTATTTAACAATTGAAATAATACATAATCATGTTGAGCCATTATCCATTTCTTGAACCAATGGTTCATACTTTCTTTTCTCATGCTCATATTTCAATCACATTTTTCAGTTCATGTTCTATTTTCGCATTTCTTCCAATGGCTCAACCATTTCATTTTATTCAATTTAACCTTTTCTTTATTTACCCCTATTAATGCACTCGGACCTTAACGGATACACGTTCCAACCCAACACTCGATGACGGCACAATGTGCCTTAACGGTAACGATATCGACACACAAAGTGTCGAATCGGTGCTGATAACAATATCGATATTCAACACACAAAGTCTTTGAACAGAACGGCGATAAGATAACGATATCGACACACAAAGTGTCGAATCGTAACGATAATAGATATGCTTGAGTCGGCACGTAAGTGCTCGATCGATAAGCCGCAAAATCCCGTACTCTTCCATGTCCTATGGCATGCCAATTATATCCGACTCAGCCCGACTAGTTAATAGGGTATTTCAGTTCTCAATTTCATTTTCATTTTCATAATAAATTCAATTTCAATATTAATTACACTTTTCCATATCAAACCAGATACAATTCAATTTCAATAAAAACACTTACCTTATAATTTACTTACCATATCCATAAATTAATCTAATATTTAATGAATAAATAAATAGCTTGAATTATAGTAATACAAACCCGAATTTGCTTGATTATTCCTCATTAACCTTCTCCTTTCCTTTATGGGTTGATGCCTCGAGTTCCTTTTTAGCTACGAAAATAATAATTTACATTATTAATTACAACATTAAATTACAATAAATAATTGAATTTTATTCAATTTCTACTCTTCCTCTTCATTCCACATCTTTTATACACAATTCTATTATTTACTTATAAGTTCTTTCTAGGCTGTCTACCTGAGTCATTGTCACTAAATCATCTATATCTGGAGCTACGGAACTCCAAATTAAGATCCGTAAATTTTTCCCGAAACTAGACTCATATATATTTTTACTGTAAATTTTTCAGAATTTTTGGTATGGCCAATCAATACCAGATTATTCTTAAAATTTCCCCTGTTTCACTGTCCAACTGCTCTGACCTCTCTTCACTACGAATTAAATTACTCTTTGTACAGAATTTAGATGGCCTCCTTGTTTAGCTCATTTGAAACTAGACTCATTAAGGAATTTAACCATATAAATTATGTTCCAAAATCATTTTTACACAATTTTTAATTATTTTTACAAGTCAGAACAGGGGATCTCGAAATCACCCTGAACCAGTTTCACTAAAATTTAAATATCTCACAATACAGAACTTATTTGCTATCTCTGTTTCTTTCATATGAAAATAGACTCAATAAGCTTTAATTTCATATCTCACTCAACTTCTAATTCCATTTCTACGATTTTTGGTGAATTTTCAAAGTTACTCTACTGCTGCTGTCTTAAATCTGTTTTCTTATGACTTATTTTGCAATTAAATCCTAGTTAAGTTTACTTATTTTCTTAACTTAATTCATGCTTGATTCTACTTAAATTCCTTCCATATTCAACTTGATTACAAAATTTTCAAAATAAACCCTAATTTATAATTTCTTCCAAATCAATCCCTATAATACAAAACTTATAGCTTACTTTACAATTTAATCCTTTTACTAACTCTAACTTAAATTTCATTCAATTTAACCCCTTGTTCATCTTTTTCTTTAACATAAACTATACTTAAAACCAATAAACTCTCAAAATATCAACTTAGTTTCATCAAAATCTTGCTTTAAAGCTTCTAAAACATCAAAATTAAAAGAATAGGACTTGATTGACTTACCTTTTAAAGTTTAAAACCTTGAATCTTTAGTTTTTCCTTTTTCCTTCTTTTTCTTCTTTTCTTTCCTGCTTGTTTCGTATGCTCTCTGTTCTTTTCTGTTCTTCTTTGTTTCTTTTTTATTATTTCATTTACTATTTACTTTATTATATAATATAATATTATATTAATATAATTATTTAATAATATTAATAATATATTTTAACACATAAAATCTCAGATTTTTTTAAGCTTATGCCGCCTCAACTTATGCTAAATGGCATAATTGCCATTTTGGTCCTTTTTATTTTCTTTTAATCTACAATTAGACTTTTACTCCTTATTCAATTTGATCCTTTTTCCTAATTACTCTCAATTAAGCTAAATTCACTAAATAAAAATCTAATTAAGCACACTACTAGACTCATAATTACTCCTAATGATTATTTACTAACTCGATTTACTAAGACGGAGGCCCGATAACACATTTTTTTTTTTTTTTTTGGTGCCCACGAATTTCGGGTCGTTACACTTTGGCGTCCATCTCGGTCAATATCAATGCTCCTCCATAACAGGCCTTCTTTACAACATAAAGTCCTTCCCATCCTGGCATCTACCTTTCTCTTAAATCCTTTAGTAAAAAAAGAATCAGGTTCCCCTCGTGGAATTCTCTAGGATTAACCTCTTTGTCGTAATCTTCCATCATCTCACCGTGATGGATAGCTTTTAACATTTTTTCGATTAGGTTCAATTGATGAAAACACTTCCAACCAATGGGTAAGATGTTACCCAGGCAAAGGTCCTGGCCAACATTCGATAATCATGGAGAGTAAATGATAGCTTCTTATACCAAACTTTACAAGTCTTGGTCATCTTTCATCTTCTTCTTCTTCTTTTTTGACAACCTTTGCTGCACTGTGATATGCTGCCTGAGCAAACTGTAATCTTTGACTTTATACGGTTATGCATTATTAAACATGATCCTTTTTGGCATTCTTTGCTAGCATCTGATCCCTTTTTTTTTTAATTTGATTACAGTCGACTTTGCAATATTGGCATATGAAGCTACTTCCACCATCTTAGTGAAGTAAAAAAGTACGACGATGAATTGATATTGGCTAAAAGCTTTTGACGAGATTGGCCCCATCACATTCATGCCTCACGTATGAAAAATTTGTGAAGAAATGGAGAAGGCACATGAATCTTGTCTCCTTTAAATACAACATAACTGATACCATCCCCTTCTATGTAGATTAACAATACCCAAACCTCATACTTAGCTTGACTATTGTAAAACCCTTAGCATGTGTCCTTCTGATACCCTTATGGACCTCTTTTAATATTTCAACGTATCTATGTCTGAGTAGTCCAGGCATGTCCTAATATGATCGTGCAAAAACATCTTTGAATTCTTGAAAATAACTCAATGATGTCCTGCCTTATTTCTGTGGTGAGCTGAGCTTCGATCTTCACCCTTTCCTAGGCTCGCAATGTACACTGACCCTATGTAAGGTAGGATCTATTTTTCATCATGTTCTACCATCCTTAATAAGTCAGAAGATAGGTTACAATATCTGTCATCTTCAAAATCTTGAGATCCTTCTAAACACATATCTTACTCGAAAGGAGACTCTGAGTCAGTAGCGGCGTTGCTCACATCGTTGATATCTGAAGACCTAGAATAGGTTCGAAGGAAGATTCCAAAGAATAAATGATTCAAAGAATGATTATTTGTATGATCATGAATAAATAAAAGAATATTTAAAAGATAATCTATAGAACAAACAAAAAAAAAAACTAAGAACAATTGTTTGTACAGTATGAAAGGGAAAGAATAAAAGAATATTTTCTCAAAAAGATGCATTTTATTAAAATAAAAAATCTGGACACAAGCCTATTTCACAAAAAGATTCTTATTGCCTTTAGGCTTAAGGCAATAAGCGTGTTTGAATATTACTCTAGATCAGCTCTAAAAATATAGGGATCTTTTCCACAGTCTTATTATTCAAAACGTTACCAAGTATGCAAGGGTAGATGCTTGGAAAAATCCAGTTCTTTCTGTAACACCCCTTACCCGAGACCGTTGCCGGAGCCGAGCACGAGGCATTACTAGACTTAACTTACTAGTTCTGGGCATAAAAATTGAAACTGTCCATCTGCGTCATGTTCACTAAATTAATTATAACTTGAGTTACGAAACTTGAAATCTAGATCCATAAATTTTCCTTAAAACTAGACTCATATATCTTCTTACTGTAATTTTTCCAGAATTTTTGGTGTGGCCAATTAGTACAGTTATTAGTTAAAGTTTCCCCTATTACACAGTTTAACAGTTCTGACCTCTCTTCACTAAAAATCAATTATCTCATAATATAAAACTCTTTTTCCTACACCGTTTTCTTTATATGAAATAAGACTCAATAAGATTTAATTTTATATCTCATGCACAACCTAATTCAATTTCTACTATTTTTGGTGATTTTTCAAAATCACGTCACTGCTGCTGTCCAACTATTCCCCTGCATATAATTACATAATTTCTTTAAAATAACTATCAACTAGGCATTTCATAACATCCAAAACATGTTCTTAATTAACCATTTTAATGGCTAATCATTACCAAGCATTTACAATCCAATATTAAGCCATAACATAAGGTCATACACACAAAATGGCTAAGTCCCTATACATGCCATAACTTAAAACGTTCGAGTCACAAAATACCAATATAATCTTTTGATAGTGTGTAACGATCTCCGACGTCCTTGCGATCCCCGAATTGGCTTGTAATACTATAAAAAAAATTAAAGAATGGGAGTAAGCATAAAACTTAGTAAGTTTACATGTAAATAGATAACAACATTCTTAATGAATTATCTTATTCTTTCTTATCAAGATCACTTAAGCTTTTAATTCAATATACTTAAACTTGTATTCTTACCTTACCTTTTAACATGAACTTGTCTTACCTTACCTTTTTAGCTTGAACTTGTCTTACCTTTACTTTGGTATACTCTTTGAATTTTCCCGTTGAACCACTTTGGAATACTAAGGATACGCGGGTACCTTTCCTTATGAAATTTAACCATTGCCATGTCTTGACATGGTCTTACGTGGTATCCTTGCCTTATGAACTCACCAATGCCATGCCTTGGCATGGTCTTCCATGGGACCTTTGCCTTATAGTAACATATCAATGACATGTCTTGACATGGTCTTACATGATTTCCTTAAACCCTAATGTCATGACATTTGTATCCTACACATTCCTAAGGTTCAACCGGAACTTTCTGAGATAGCTTTTCCGCCAATTCATACTTGAGTCTTTAAATAATAAATTTATAGAATAAATATGTAAATGCTAGAATTTAATAATATTAAATGTAAAATAATAGAATATTGCATTTATTTACCGCAAACTTACCTCGAAACAAAATACGATAAACTATATCGATTTAGTCCACTATCTTTTTCTTTCCCCGATCTAACTCTGGATTTAGTTCTTCTTGATCTATAATAGCAAATTTAGCTTATTTAATATTCACATTTACTAAAACAGTCCTTAACTCTAACTTTGGCAAAATTACAATCTTGCCCCTAAACTTTTACATAATTACGATTTTGCCCCTAGGCTCGAAAATTAAACTTCAGCCCTTATTCTTATGTTCTATAACATGCTGAACATTTTTCTCTTCTATAGCAACTTCAAATTCTTACTATAACACATACTTATGAACAATAACAACTTTTACTAATTAGTTCGTTTTACTCGTTTTCACCGAAAATCACTTAGTAAAAATTATTTCTCTACTCATAAACATGCATAATCTACCATCAATCATCAAAAATCACAAGTTTTCAACAATGGCATAATTCAAAATATTCACCAAAATCAAAAATTCAACATGGGTTTTGTAGCACTCGAAGCAACGATCTCAAAAACGTAAAAATTATCAAAAATCGAACTCAAATCACTTACCTATTGAGCTTGTAAAGGCCTAATATTACAAAGCTTCTTCTCCCTAATCTTTTCTCTTAGTTTCGGCCAAGAACAAATGATAAAAAGATGAACACTTTCATCTTTTATCATTTACATTATTATAACATACATTAAACTAATATATTTTAACATAAAATATAATAAAAATTCCACCCACTATTTCAAGCATATCATGACCGGCCATTATCTACCTTTCTTCTTTATTTTGTTTACTTAATGCTAAATTACTTTTCATCTTTCTTCTAATATAATATATTATCATATATTATAATATACCATAATGTCATAAAATAAAATAAACAATTACCAATTCACTAATACATGCATCTTAGCCGTCCACTATGTTCAATTATGGCTAAGTTACCCTATCAACCCTTAAATTAAAGAAATTATCATCAATTCAACCACTTAATCAAGCTATAAGGCTACTTTTACCACTTATGCGATTTAGTCCTTTTCTTTAAATTAAGCACACTAACAATAAAATTAATTCACGAAACTTTCACACATGTAAATTCACATATTATAAGCACTGAAAATAATATTAAAATATTTTACTGACTCGAATTTGTGGTTTCGCAACCACTATTCCGTTTAGGCCCTATTTCGAGATGTTACACTTTCTTCAGATACGTCATTAATATTTGGATTTCCCAATATCAAGTATTGCACTAAAGCCCTGAACTCGATGCATTCTTGGATCTCATACCCCCATCTATCGCAATGTTTACACCTTTGACAGAAAAGTTGGGTAATAGAATTTCTGCACCAGAAGGATCATCGAATTTTACGATACCCAATCTGACGAATCTTTCAATTATCTTTTTAAAAGTGACTCAGTTCTCGATCGAATGTCCTATGATTCCCCCATGGTATTCGCACTGGCTATTTTTAGCGTACCATTTGGGGTATGGGGGCTGTATTGGCTCTACATAAAAGGGGATATGACATGTGCGTCAAACAGAACTTGGTACAACTCCCTATACGTGACTGGAATGGGTGCGAACTGAGGTTTCACTATGTTCGGTCTTGAATTGGGTTCTTGCCTTGGGGAGACTCCATGGCTGGTAATTACCATCATTGGCTGGCTTATTGTAATCAGCTTCGAATGGCCATTGTTATACCTACTTCTACCATTCGTTTCCTTTTCTTTCTTCTTTGGGGCCTTTAAAGTCCACTCTCCCATTTTCCTTGTTTCTGCCAGTAAAACTGGTTTGGTTCGAACATCATCCTGGTTAACACCTGAACCCATCGGGAAGTTCAATAGGGTCGCATTATCAGTCTGACATTAGGGTCCAATAATGACGAGTACCCCATGCGAATGCATGTCTGGTTGAGTCGAGACACCTATCGGGGAATAGACAATGTCTTCATTATCATCCACATTGTTGACCACTGGGCCATTCCTTTTTTCAAGTCCTCTGGCTAGTAACTGGGTTAGCTGGCCTATCATATTCCTTTGGAATTCTAGCATTTGTTCTCGCATTTCTTGTTGAATCTTGGTCAATTGCCCCTGCATCTGTATTTGCATCTGCTCTATTCTCTCCAACTTTTGTTCCATGTTTTCCAGGTTAACTGAAATATTTTACCTAATTAGGGCCCTTTTGTAAAAGTCTAATGCAAATGATGTAATGCAATGCAAATGCATAAATGTATGGAGGCATCGATCCCGATTCAACTTCATTTTAGAAAACTTTATTAGAAAACAAAATCGTTTACATAAAACGGACTATAAATATGCTTTCACCCTAAGGCCTAAAGTTTTGATCCTCTTGAACAACAAGGTTAGCTCTCGACCATGGTCTGACTGTAGCTCATACTTCATGTTCAATGTACCAGCCTGTACTGCCAAAGTCTGTAGGTGATCAGCTACCTCTCGAATCTGAACTATCGCTTTACCCATGAGGTAATCCCGATTTCTGACTTGATCATGAGAATGATTGAGCTCTTCCTTCCAATGCCCTTCTCTTGCTTCAAGAAGCTTGATCTAGAGCTCACAATTCTGCAATGTTGATTTTAAGTTTTCAATCTTGCCCTTCATTTCCTCAATCTTGTTCAGACTTGACTTCAACTCATTTACAGAATTACGGCTTTGGTGAAGATACCATCCCATTTCGGTCACTTTAGCTTTTGATCCACTCTTCTCCTTTTGGCTTTTTGCTAAACTTCTTTCTAGGGCCTCGTTCCGCATCAGCATCTTTAGGAACTTCCTCTCCTAATGGTCAGCTTTGGCATTTTCCTCTCGGATCCTGTTGCCATTATTTCAAAGTCTTCCCATTTCTCTAATTTTGTTTGCTTTGACCACATGTAGACGACTGCATTGTCTTCCACTTTATCAAGGAATTCATTCTCCATAACCAGCTTTCTAACTTAGAAACTGACCGTGAATTGATACCTCTTAAAATATGAAATGACATGCACAAAAAAATAAAACACAACAAGTTAGTACCGCAGAATATAAAACAAGTAAAATAAACGAACACCTATCTGGGTAACTACTAAGGTTTGACGCAATTCCACCTAGGGTAAGCCCTTAAGGATCATTATATGTGGCTTATGTTCTAAAGGGAGGGTACCTGAACCAGCAGATTCCCCAATCCTCACCCATTATAGGCTCATATGGATCGAGTTCAGTTCAGGGAAATACATTTCCTTATGGCCATGCGGAGGTGAAAACTTCACGAAGACATAGGTACAGATGTATCCCAGAAGCAGTCCACTAGCCAACGCGGAGGTGAAAACCTCACGAAGGCATAGTTTCTCACTCCCACTTAAAAGGGTGTGACCACAACGGTCATGCAATGCAATGCAGACATGCTTTTCAATATTAAAACAACATGCAATTAAAAAGTATCATAATTTTTCAATTCGGATTTTCAAACTTTGACAAAAGGACAGGAAATAACCAATTTTACGGCTTGACTCTCTTATTGGTCCCCAGCGGAGTCGCCAAGCTATCGAAACCATTTTTAAAATTTTATAAAAAAGGGGATCGACTTTAAAACGAAAATGAAGTCACCACCAATCCTTTTTTACTTAAGTGTGATTGGATCACCTCATAAAACGTTTTATTTCAAAATGTTGATTTTGGTCCACGAAATACAAGAAAACGAGTTCGGGAGTTAGTTACGTACGAGGAAGGGTCAGCACCCTTGTAACGCCCAAAATTGGTACCTAATTAATTATTTAATGTCCTAATGTCAAAAATTTGAATGATTTTAAAATACAATTCTTTTAAAAGAATGTTTGTATAACCCGTTTTGGAATATTAAGACTCTTTCATTTCAAGAGGATTAAATATCACATCCAGTACGTTAGGGTGCCACATTTTCACCCCCGAAACTAAGATCGTCTCTGAATTTCCCAAAATACGAAATTAAAAAGATATTTAGTCATTTGGATGAACGAAAAACCGAAACCTAGAACGTTAGGGCATAATTTCTCAAACTCCCAAACACGAAACATTAAGTTGTTTTCTAAAATCCTTATCCCGAGATAACACAACGTCATATCCAGTGAGTTAGGACACGACAATTTTGAATTCTCGAGAATAAGCCTTTTTTATTTATCTTGTAAAAGGAAAGTAATAGGTTCTTTGGACTTGAAAAGGAAAATCGAAACCCAGTAAGTTAGGGTACGATTTCTTTCGAATCTTAGAACACGAAGTGTTTGCTTATTTTGAAAATATAATGTGATCGTAACGAAATGGAAAATGAATTTAAACAAAATGTAAAATAATTTACAATGCTAGTTTGTATAACAACATGATAATGATAAAGTATAATAACAATAATAAGAGTAGGAATAAAATACAATAAAGTAAAAGCAAGATAAATAAAAAAATAAAAGAGAATTGTAAAAAAATGGAGGCTATATACAATAATGAAAACCATAGAATGATAATAATAGCAACAAAAAATTGCGATAATAATAATTATATATGTTAAAAATTAGTAATAATAATAATAATAATAATAATAATAATAAAAGTAATAATAAAAATTGTATTAGTAATAATAAAATAATAGTAAGGATATTAAAAATAATAATAATATAAAAATAATAATAATAGTAAAATAAAAGTATATTAATTATAAAAATATTAATATATGTTAACAATAGTAAAAATATAAAAAAAATAATAGAAATAATGAAAATAGCAATAATAATGGTGATACTAAAAGTAATAATAATAATAATAATAATAATAATAATAAATATAGCTATAATAATGATAATATACAAAAATAATGGTCACAAATATAATAATAATATTAGGAAAATAATGACAATAGAGTATAATAATAGTAATATATATAAATAACGGTAATAAAAATATAATGATAATAATAAAGTTAATTATAAATAAATTTTAAAAATAGTAGTAGAAAAATTAAAATAATAACTTTAATATAATAATAATACTAAATTAGTGATAATAATAGTAATAACAATATTAATAGTAAATGAAAATAATAATAAAATTAATAGTATAAATAAAAATAATATTAATAATAAAATAATAGTAAATATTGAAATTAATAGCGATTTAATATTATGGTAGTAAAAAAAATAATACTAGTAATATTGTAAGTGATAATAATAATATTAATAATAATAAAAATAATAATAAATATGAAAATAATGAATATGGTAATAATAAAATAATAATATCTATATAGAAATAATAAAAAAATAATGTTAAAAAAACATGGTAAAATAGTAAAAATAATAAACGAAAATAAAGAAGGGACTGAATTAAACTTAAAATGAAACTTTGGGGCGAAATCGAAAATAAATAAAAGGGGAAGGAACGAATTGTAACACGCGCGCAACGTAGAGGGACCAAAATAGAAAATAACCCCACCCTCTGAAACGGTGCCGTTCGAAAGTGGACCAAATTGCAACAGAGGAAAATTTAAGGGTTGAATTAAAAATAAAAGAAAACTTAATTAAAAACTAAAAATGCGGAAGGGTCAAATGCGTAAATATACCCTTCCTACAAAACACGCGGATCTTAGGTGGATCAGGTCGGGTCAGTCCGACCCATCTCAAAACGACGTCGTTTTGGCATTAAATGCCCCGGGGTGAAACGATGCCGTTTCATCCCCCTATATAAGCAAAAAAAAATTTAAAAATTTCATTTTCCTTCTCCAGTAGAAAAAAAAATTTGAGAGCTCTCAAATGCTCTCCCCCAGGGCGATTTTCGGCAGGCTCCGGCGAGGCTCCGACCGCCGTCTGCCGTCGGAACCCAAAATGTAAGTTTTTTTTTCTTTTCTTTTTTTAATATATTTTAAACTATTATATATATATAAAAACTAAAAATAAATAATAATAAAAACAGATTCGGAAAAACAAACTAAAAAAATAAAAAGACCTGTTATTTTTTTATTTTTTTGTATATTGTATTGGTATACTGCTTGTTCTCTCTGTATTCGTATGTGCCCCCCTTTTTTACAAATTTGTTTGGGTTTTATATAGCCCAAAAATAAATCAAAATAAATACAAAGTCCTATTTTTGCTGCTACTGTCCCTTTTCTTGCCTTGTTTTGTAGGTGAACGGAGCAGATCTCGGCGGTGGAGCGTTGTCCCTGCACGCGGATCGCGGCTTTGACGAGGGGCCTCCGTTGGGTGCTTGCGGTGCGATGGGAGACTAGGGTTTCCGAAACCCCTAGTTTCTGATTTGGTTTGGGCCTTTTGGGCTCCGTAAGTTGGGTTTGGTATTGGGTTGAAATATTAAATTGGGTCTATGGGTGTAACAGATTGAGCTTGTGTTACCTGTTTTGAGTATTGTTTTGCCTTGGGCCGATTGGGCTACGGGTAAATTCAAGCCTGTAAATTGTCTATAAAAGGACTTTATTTAAATATTATTTTTTTATTTTTTATTATTTTTACATGGAAAGAGCCCGGGCAAAATGGGCCGATTACAATAATTTTATATTGGATCTCGTTAATTTATTAGCTTAACATCTATATTATCTTTTTAATCAATTAAATAAATATATTTATATTAATTATGTTGTCAATAAAAAAACGTATTATTTTAATATTTCCATGGAACCCATGCTTTCTGTAAGTATTAATTCACTCGAATTTGTTGTTTTTCGTCCTTCTTGGTTCCTTCCGTTTAACTGTGGAGTTTTCTCTGGTTCATCTCCTGTCGTTGTCTAGCGGAGTATTGGATATACTAAATTTTTCTTTCATTTTTTATTTGATTGAGTTTGGTGGGAAAAGAGAAAAGTGATTCAATAAATTTAAAAATTCAAATCGAGTTACTGAAATAAAATAGAACTCGTCAATTTGATTAACTCGAAAATTTTTCACTCAATTTGATCAAACGTTCGCTACTAAATTTGATAAGTTAATACAAAATGATATCCGAATATTAATTTGATAAGAAAATAATTATTGTATCTAAATATAAAGTATTATTTAATACAAATTCAACATTTAATCTATTTTTCCTCACTTCACCTTGTTATTTCTGACACTAGACTTCCACAAGAGACAATGCGTTAAAGACTTGACTGATTGAACTAACATAGTCATGCATGTTAAGCCCTTCTTTCCTTATGGCTTGCAGCTTGTAGTGTAAGTACATCTCCTTGGTGATTAAGTGGGTAGAGAAAAGCCATAGTATTCTGATCAGTTGGCAGAAGTCTCAAACCCAGCTAGCTGATCTTTGGCTTGTTAAGTTGTTCTGATAATTTTATAATTTAAGTGATAAAAAAAATATAATCACATTTATTACAACTAATTTTATCTATAATCAAAGCCTCAACTGTCACAATGTCAATCTTGTTCTAGGGATAGATCAAGATAACCCAAACTTCAGCATATCTCTTATAGTTTCTATCATCTTTTCTTGTTATGGAATTTTCCCTTTTTATAGTTATTATCATCCTTTTTCCAAGTTTTCAAGTTGCTTCTTGTTCTATTTTTGTATCATGTGATTCTTTTTCTCAAATGCTGATGATGCAATTTGGTCATCAACTTTATCTTTTTTATATAAAAATTAGTCATGAGTCAATCAACTAAGACACATGGATCAATATTAACCATTGAAATCATTGAAATGGAACAACCGGTTCTATGAATAAGAGGTGAAAATGTTCTTTTTAATGTTCTAACATTTCCAAAGCTCTCCAAAACTCCAAAAAAAAAAAAAAAAAAAAAAAAAAAAAGTTGATCTGATTTCACCCCAAATTTTATATTTTTATAATTTTTAACTATTTTTTAATTCTTCGACAAAAAGATTCACATTCTGGGTAAGTTTTCAATTTTATTTATTCCAAGAATTTAGCTTGTCGATGAGATTATTTTAGCTTTAATGAATTTTCTTCATTGTTTTAATGGAGGGTTTTCTTTTTTAACAGATTGTGACCAAATTAAGCTATGGAACTAAAGTTTACACCTACAAAGAATCTACATATGTCAATATTCAGAACCCCACAAGAATCACCCTCTTTAATATCATCTATAAGATCTGCCAATCAAGTTAAGTGCTACCAATCTTTGGCCTATGGCTACCTTCATCGTTCATCACGTTTTAGCTCAAGAAAGTTGAGGGCTCATTGTTGGTCAAGCTTCAATGTATTCCCCCGTGAAAACAGTGTTCACAAGAGCATAGAATTGAATCCTTCAAAGCAGCCTTTACCCTCAAAGGTCGAGTTCCTAGATCCCACATCGCTCGGAATCTGTTCAGAGCCATCGAATTGGCCTGAAAGAGATGAGATTCGAAGGTTCACCATCGAACAAAAAGCAAACAACATGGGGATCCCACATTCACTGAGGTTGCGAAAACAAAGGGGGAAGTTGGATAGTGTCGTTGATAATGCAAGTGGATTTGCATATTCCTCTGTTAAAAACGCCATTTCTTCATTAGTTTTCATCATCAGAGAGATCCAAAACTACACGCTGATAATTAGGGGAAGTCTTTATTTCGAAGATTTAGTGGATGTCATGTCTAAAATCCAACAAGACATGACGTTAACCTTTGCATGGCTGTTCCAACAAGTGTTTTCCGAAACGCCAACACTCATGGTCTACGTCGTGCTTCTTTTGGCAAATTTTTCTGTTCAATCCGTAGCAGAAAAAGCTTCTTTGGATGTAATCCAGCGACAAGGATTCACTCAAAATGTTGTTACAGCAATCGTGTTGGTTTCAGACAAGGAAAGTGAAAAAGAACAAGAAGATCAATGTCCAAAGGCCAATGATGAGGTTAGGTTATGGGAACCAATGGTGGAAGAGGCTTCGAGGATAAGGGGGGAGTCGGTTCATGATAAAGCCTTGGAATATCAAATAAGGCAACAATTGGTTTCTCCATTGCATGTGGAGGTTGAACCAGATAACAATGAAGTTCATTTCAGAACGAATCTTGTTTACCAAATGCGTATTGATGAGCAGCCTAATAATTCTCTTTTGCTAACAAATTATGCTCAGTTTCTTCACCTTGTTGTCAAGGACTATGACCGGTAAATTTTCTGCCTTCGGTTTTGCGCTTTTATTTGTGCTCTCAATCTCTTTGCGTCAGATATGGGGTATGAGTATCGTAATTTGTAATGATTGGGATTTAGACATATGGGGTATGAGTATCGTAATTTGTAATGATTGGGATTTAGACGTTTACTCCTCATCTTCACTGTATCAATATACTAACCATATGCCCCCTAAAGTTTGCTACATGAAGGTGCACCTGAGTTTGGAATTAAAGGTTGAATAGGCACATATGCCGACATAAAACCTATCTTAACTGTAGGTTTAAGGTTTAAGATTTAAAGTTTAGAGTATCCTTAAAGCTTCATAAGCCTTACTCATATCCCTTAATGTATTAGACTCGAATATTAGGCACCACTGCTTAAAAACAATAATAATCAAAGTAACATAATTCACAACTTTTAGAAAAGAACGAAATATAAGAAAATAAACATTGATGTTTCACGTTGATATCAACTGCATGCCATTTATTTCTTGTATGGTATTAATTTCTTTTGTTGTCTATCTGCAGGGCAGAAGAGTACTTCAAACGTGCTATTGAGGTGGAACCTCAAGATGCCGAGGCATTGGGACTATATGCTGATTTCTTATGGAAAGTGAGAAACGATCAGTGGGGAGCTGAAGAAATGTACATACAAGCTGTCGAGGCTGACACCAAAAACCCTTTTCAAGTATCAAAATATGCAAATTTCTTATGGAGCACTGGTGGCGAAGGCACTTGTTTTGTATTTGATGAATCAAAATAGTAATAAATAGTTTCTTGAACGTAGATATAACTACCTCCTTCTAGTGGATATTACTTAATGCTTTGTACATATTTAGAAGTTCCAATGTTAGTAAAATTTTCTATTAGTGTAGTATTTTTTGTATTTATTTGAATTGAATAATTAATAAATATTCATTTATTCTTATTTACTCTATGCAAACATTTTCCCACTTTTATTGTAGGTAAAACAAATGTTTAAAAGAAAAATATCGGCTTATTAAATTACCAATGGTTTTAAACTAATGATAAGTTGCATAATATAGATTGTTTTGTAATATAGGAGACAATTTATATTAGTGGATAATTTAAATCAAGTGTTTTGTTATAGGATCACTATGAGCAAATTATCCATGTTAGGATCATGTTAGGACTATTTTGTTGTTTATAAGACCAACTGGGGAGATAATTTGTGTGACACCCCACACTCGACTCAGTCGTCGAATCCGAATGTATGAGGTCACATTACTTTGCTGAAGCAACTCAGACTATTGCAAATTAATAGATCAAACAATTTGGTATTAATCCATAAAAATTTCCAAACAATCATAATTATATGCATAAACACGATGAAGTAATGATAAATGATCTTGTGTAAAATGTTTCGGGTTCAAATAGGGTCAAATATGGAGTTAGGATTCGAATCCAAACTCAATGAGCCAAATTTAACAGTGTGTCTCGAGACATTAAAGTTCATGTCTCGAGACTTGATCACTTATGTCTCGAGACAAGTCTCGAGACACAGATTCCTTGTTTTAGACCTTTAACTTTGAAGTTTAGATGTCTAGAGACAAAGGGGTTCTTGTCTCGAGACCTAAAACAAGGCAAAATATAATTTAGGTTAGATATTTAGTAGTCTCGAAACAAAATATTGATTGTCTCGAAACCTAGCCACGTATGTCTTGAGACATGGTCAACCTATCTTGAGACCAATGATAAAAAATACTTGAAATGAATAATTTGTTCTTGGTGTCTCAAGACAATGGTCTCCCTGTCTCAAGACCAAATGCTAAAATGTCAAAATGTGCACTAAGTCAAGTATAAAAATGGTACTTGTTAATCACCTAATTCATACCAATGTGATATACACCAAATGGACTTATAAAAGCACAACCATATGTCTAAAATTCATAGCATTTGATGCATCATATTTTGTCATAAGCAAATAGTTAATTAAACAAGCTATACACATAAGTTTAACTATTTTAACCAAGCATCAAAATCAGCAACTATCCGAATAATACACTTTTATAGCATATACTAATTCACTTAACATTAAGGTTTCTTCAAACCAAACTTCATTAAATCAAAACACACCTATTTAACCTATAAAAATTGTGTCCAAACACTTAATGATCATGACATTCATTTCATCATAATTAGCCTAAAGAACCAACTATCATTTTGTACCAAACTAATAATTCAACCAAAATATCTTAATATGCATTGTATAGAATGCATGATACCAAAATCAATCCAATAATTCACAAGGCACGCATCATTGTTATATTTACAAATCAAAAGAACATAAAAACTCCAGAATGGTTCTTAATGATCTAGGTAAGTGTTGTATGTAAACTATCAAGTAAGCACATTACAAAAGGTGGCTGAGCCGAGAGAGTTGGTATATAACTTGTATTTCTTACATGTCAGGTAATAAAGAGTGATGCATGTGACTAGGATGAATATGAATATGTATGTGATCATGTGTTGAATGATGTTAAATGTGCCAAAAATAGTAGTTTGGCATTTGAGTCAATGCATAAAATGTACAATGTTGAGTTTTGGGGTCACTTAGACCATTTGGGATTTGTATTTGGTAGGTTTGAAAAGAATGATGCAAAATTGGGGAAAACTATCCTCATAGTTGCAACATTCCTCTGTTAGTGTCGTGACATTAAGTCCCCTGTCTTCAATGTCGTGACTTTCCCATGTTGAAGTTGTGACATAAACACCTTGCCTCCAAGGTCGCAACTCACTCCAAACAAAGTCACGAAATCATGCTATTGTATTCAGTGTCGCGACATTCATTCTTTGATGTTGCGATAACACCCTTATATTAACTTATTTTACGTTTTAATCCCCCATTTGTTACCGAAGTTTCATAAGGGCCTACTTATAATCTAGTTTCACAATCAGTGAGCATTTTAGCAAGAAGCTCAAGAGGAACACACATTGCAAAAGCCACAATTCGAATCAACAAAAGCCACAATTCGAATCAACTCATACTCCACTGGCAAGCTAGCAAGAATGATACTAATCTATTCTTGTTCAGAAAGAACATTGCCTGCAGCCATCAGAGTGTCACACAAGCTTTTAGTCTTGGCTAAGTATTCTTTAATGGTTAATTGCCCTTTTTTTTCTAAGAACATAAAGAATGTCTCAAAGTAGAGACTGTCAGAGTGGACTTAGAAGCAAAATGTCTCACAACGGTGCTCCATACATCAAAACTGGATCAGGCACCAGTGAGATGAACTAAGACTGTAACACCACTTACCCGAGTTCTACCCCAGAACCGAGCCCGAGCCGTTACCGTAATAAAACCATTTGATCGCCACTTAGGCTCATCGTGACTACTCTCTTAAGTCACCTCAACAACCTCAATCTCGACTTACGAGGCCTCACTCATACACACGAGGGCTCTCGAGACTATATCGGAACTTTTTCCAATCTTAAAAATTTTCTCTTTTGTATAGGGTTAACACGTCCGTGCAAGAAGAAACACGCCCGTGCATAGACCCACACACCCATGCTCCACAACCGTGGTGAATACTGACTACATACACACAGCCTCAAAGCCTAGGCACACGCTTGGCGTGGCTGGCTGGCAGTAACCAACATCGACTAAACTCACACGGCCTATGCACACGCCCGTGTGGCGAATCCGTGGTCTATTCTGACTTAAAATATTAACATGCAGGGGACACACAGCCAAGTCACACGCTCGGGGGCTGACTGTGTGTCACACATAGTCTAGACATAAGCTCGTGTGTCTATCCACATGGACAAAAACAAAGCTATGTGCTAAGTTCCTTTTACCCCTCTAGCATATACAATATGCATTCATTCAACACATCCATAATCAACTCAAATTGAAGTGAAATCTCACATAGATAACTACAATCTTTTCATAAAATAAGGTAGCCAACTACTATGGCATTATACAAAATAGACTATCCATCTAAAGGCCAACACATATTAGCCATTTACAACAAAATTCACTAACTTGTCTAGCCTCTATACATGCCATATACAAAACATTGAGTCTTATGTACCAGAATGTGCTGATAATGTGGACGATCTTCCAATTGATCCTCGTATCTCGATTCAACACTTTTACTCTATAAGAAAAGGGAAAAGAAAAGGAGTAAACTTTGAGCTTAGTAAGTTTACACATAAACAATTAGGCATCATAGTATAAGCTAAACAACAATTAGCATCATACTAACATATAATGTACAATAATGCTTACTCTTTCTATCCCTTACCACATTTCCAACACATCATGAGTCACATACTCATAACCATTGAAATGCACCACTGCATTCAATATCACATTTACATAATATACAACACAACATCATTTCTCGATAATTCATCCACACAGCTAATTAACTCAATAATATAACCACACAGCCAATCCACACAGCTAATTTCTCGGTGGTTTCGCACTTAGCCCACCACAATCAATTAATAAGGTAGTATCGCACTTAGCATACCACAAAGGTATTTATAGTGGTTTCGCACATAGCCCACTAGACGATATACCTAACGATAGCATCGCACATAGCTAGCTTATCGTCAATATGCATTAAGATGGTATCTCACTTAGCCCACCATTTAGCATTATCACTACACATTCACATATCTACTTACTTAACCATACATTTATTCACAAATTCTACCACATTCATCCCACATAGGTTCTCAATCATTCTCAATCATCCTACACACTAGCTAGCATTAAGAAATTGTAAGTATGAATGCATTGTTTAAGCATAGACTCACCTCGATACTCAAAAGTATAGAAATATGCAATCTAGTCCACCACCTTGCTCTTGCCTCGGTTTAGATCCGGGCTTCGTCTTTCTTGATCTATAATGAATAAATCAGCTTATTCAATACAAACATTGACTAAATTGACACTTACCTCATACTTTGGCAAAATTACCCTTTTGCCCTTAATCTTTCTCATACTTATACTTTTGCCCCAAGGCTCGTAAAGTGATTTTTATTCAACTTTCTAGCCTTTCATGCTTAGCCAAATCACTTACTCAACTAAAGAATTCACCCATTCTCACTAAATCACACATGTATGACCAAACTTAAAACTTTCACAAACTAGTCCCTACATGCAATTTCATGGAAAATCACTTAACAAAAGATGTTTCTACTACATCAAGCTTTCATAATCTTCCATAAAACATCAACATACATGCATGTCATACATAGCCACATTTTTGGACATTCAATATAGCTCATCAAATAGCTGAAAATAGCTTATTCATACAACTAGAACTTCAAAAATACGAAGAATATTAAAAACGGGGTTTGGATGCACTTACTAGCAAGCTTGAAAAATTTGAAGAACCCTAACAATGGCTCTTGAAAATTTCGGCAGCCTGGAGAAGAAGATGAATGAACTTTGTCATCTTTTCTCCCATTTTAATCATTTAATTGCCAAATGACCAAAATGCCCTTTTTGATAAACTTCCTATTTTAACTCATCCATGCCCAATTTTGTCCAAAAATTAGAATTTGGTTAAATTGCTATTTAAGGACCTCTAATATATATTCTAAAGTCATTTCACACAAATAGCTTCTAGAATCTCACATTTTGTAACTTTTGCAATTTAGTCCTTTTGGACAATTCAACCAAAATTTCACAAAATTGTTTCATGAAACTTTCACACTAGCATGCATACATAGCATAAATCTCAAAAACTCATACATAGACCTCGGATTTGTGGTCTCGCACGACTATTCCGACTAGGCCCTAAACCGAGATGTTACAGAGACATCATCACAAATGGTGGATAACAACCAGGAAGCTAACAGCTTGCCTTGTTGCCTGTGAAACAAGAAGTTAGATTAACAACAAGATTACCATCTCTATCAACAACAGATTGTGGAGGAACACTAACAAGTCCAAGAACAAAGTCATGCAGCCCATACCCTTCAAGAATTAACAGAACTTGTTGTTTCCATAAAAGCAAATTGTGCTCACTGAGTTTCACAGTGTCATGCTTAGGAAATTGCTGAATCTTTCTCAAAGAACCAATACTAGAATCAGGAGAAGAACCACTTGTTGGAGCAGCTGTGTTGATTGACTGACGATTTTCGTCATCATTACCAAAGACGACCTCTGTTGCCATGAGAAAAACCAAAGAAAAATACTAAAAACTTAAGGCTCAAATACCATTGCTAACTACCACCTTAATTAACTACAACCACCTTAACTACCATTGGTAACTACTAATTATTTAACTGCTAACTGTCATAACAGTTTTATTCCTTAACATGCCTCCATCTTCTTAATCTCTGTTGTTTGTTCAAGTTTTGCAACCACTTTAAGACACGATCGAAACTTTGTAAACAAAGGAGCTGACAAAGGTTTGGTAAAGATGTCTGCTACTTGCTTCTGTGCTGGAACAATAAGCCATACCCACAAACCTAAATACATCAGACATAGTAAGAAATTAGAGCAGAATAACATACTAGTTTCAGAGGAAAAAAAATAAAAACTCAAACTTTGAGATTTTACATCAATATCGGTACATAGTATAACTAAAATGATCTATTTATCGCTATCGTACTAATGACTTTGTTTGATATATATACATGCAGGGCAGAAGAGTGCTACAAACATGCTATTGAAGTTGAACCTCAAGACGTGGAGGCATTAGGATTATATGTTGATTTCTTATGGCAAGTGGGAAACGATTATCAGAAAAAACCTTTTTCAGGCATATGCGGCCTAGTTAAGGGGGCTCGCACCTCCCGACATATTCTAAAATGGAAATTTTTTAATTTATGTTGTTAAATTTTTTTTTAAAATTTTAAATTAGTAAAGATAAAATTACACGTTGGCCGTTCCCCTAAAAATGATAAAATTTTGATTTAATCTTTTAAAAATTATAAAAATATAGACTATTAAAATAATAAAATTACATTTCGACTATCGTAAAAAGTATAATTTAATTTCGACCCATAAAAAAAATTTGGCTTCACCCTTGAAAATACGCAAATTTTTTATGAAACTCTGGTGGCGAAGACACTTGTTTTATATTCGATGAATCAAAATAGTAAAAAAGATTGTTTCTAGGAAATAGATCGGGCAATGGTAGGTGCGACATGTATGAATCAAATTTTAAATATGATTCTTTTTTGTAATTCGAGTCTAGAGTTGTTCATGGCGAGTTTTTTCTAACAAAATTTTAGGCCCAATTGATACATTTGAGTTTGGTTAGGCTCGAAAAATGGGTCTAAACTTTTGTTCAAGTCCAGCCCGAATAAAAATGCTAAATTTTGGGCCTGGCCCAATTGTATTAAATTTTTTTATTTTATTTTTATATAAAAAACTTTAAAAATATAATACATCAAATATACTAAAAATATTAAAATAAATGTTTCCTAACAAATAAAGCCTTTATACTTTAATAGCACTAAGATATGTGGAACTTAACAAACAAATGTCTCTAAAATAGTAACAAAATCAACAATAAAACAAGTTATACAGAATCCAAACAGTAACAATAAAATAGTAGAAACGTAATAGTGAAATGGTAGCAAAACAATGGGAAAACAGCAACAAAACAGTATTTTTTTTTTACATATTTGGGTCAGGCCCGGGCCAAAAAATCTTATTCGAGGCTTGGCCCGTTTTTTAAACGGATCTTGTTTTTTTGTTCAAACTCATTTTTCGAGCCTAAATTTTTGCCTAAACCCTTCCACTTTTTTGGGTGGTCCGACCCACAAACAACTCTATTTGATTGAATTATAAAATAAAAACAAAAACATTGTTTTATTAAATTTTAAATCTAAAATTTAATTTTTATTTGGATAAAAAAAATTCCAATTGAATAGAAATTGAGTAGTTTGGAAATTAAGAATTTGAATCCCTATTTTTGGACAAACACAAGAAATTAAAATTACAAATGACACACTTTGAGCTTCAACTTAAAGTGACCACTAACTTTTTTTAGCCCATGTTCCAATCCCATGCAAATCCAAGGGAGTCCCCCCACCATGATTACTTTTAATAATGACAACCCAAATGCAGACCTCCAAAAAAACATGCCCACACACGCCCCATTGCTATAACTTCTTAACCCCAAATTTGCTCCATATCACCTTTTAAAAATAGATATATTCACTCAATTAAGTTCTTTCACATATATTTCATGTATTTTTTTTATATATATTATAAGTTATTTTTTCCATATTATAGATATATATAAAGTGGGCCAAATTTGCATGTATACATATACAGATCATACTTCAAATTATATGATGCATGTGATGTCCCTAAAATCTAACCTAAAGCTATTGCCAGCACAAAATGATAAAGCTAAAAGATTCTGAATGCCATTATTTTATGTTATCCATATACCTGTACATTGCAAAATAATATATATATATAGTTAGCTGGTTTAAATTAAAAATGATCAAATTCCCTAAGTCTATCATTATCTTCCAAAAAGAAATGCCTTAGATGACAAAAAGATTTTCTGCAATTTTTTGTGCACTTTCTGATATAATCATTGGTTCATATAAAGCCAATGTATATAACTAGGAATGGCTTATATTTTAAAGAAATATAAATACTTAATAAAATTAATAAAGGGATCATAATGATTTTTTTTACACATAAAACTATGATATACGAATTTAACCTAACTGAAAGGAAGAAAATAAATAATTATATATTTTTTATTGAGTTTTAATTTTATTGATATATAAAAAAATTTGATTTGAGCATGTTTAAATATATTTTTATATTTAAAATTTGGGATCATAAATTATATAAAAAACATAAGTAACTGCACATTAAATGACTTAATTAATTATTTAGCGGAAAAAATTGCTAACACCGACTAAATTATTAAAAAAAATGCTGTTTTTTTTTTACAAGAGAAGATTTGTTTAAGAAAATAAGGGAAATGAGACTTGTGGTCTATATAGAGACATATTTTATAAGTTTTATTTTCACAAGAGCTGGCACAAAGAATAGTATTAATTAATAAATTTATGTGATTAATTAGTATATTATCGGTTACGTTATATTATTTTATTTGATTTAATTAATTAGAATATAATTTTTTTATTAATTTTGATGAAATGTAAAATTACTTGAAAGTGATTTTTGCTAAATTATCCTTATAGATTTTGGTTCTTCATTTCTCTAATAAATTAATTACACATCTCATTTCTCACATAAATAAATTAAAATTGGGGATGAGCAATAAATATCTAGGGATTCTCTTTTGATGAAAGTCACATTAGAAAGTAAAAGAATATATATTTTTTATACAAAAACACATTATTTGTTATGATTTAAGGGCAAATTTGTTCAAATGTTAAAAAAGAATGGTAAAATTATTATAAAAGTAACATTTTGGACTAAATATATTTGACAAAAATGTAATATAATAGATAAAATATTAATCTTTTCCAACTAATAATAAAGATATAGTTGAAATATTCCTTGAATATATCAAAGAGTTCGAAATTTTTGATTCATTAGTTTTTAAGGTAACTAGGTTATTCTAAAACAGTGTTGTTCCTAGTTTGGTCATTCTAATTTTTTTTGTCAATTTAGTCACTCTAATTATGAAAATTGCTCGAATTGGTCATTGTCATTAAAAAATTCGTTAATTTACTAACAGATTGCTAACATGACTTCTTCTTCTTTCTTTTTTTTTTTTTTTTTTTTTGACTAAAGTTAGAGAGCTCTTTACAATTAGTCTAAAACACATTTTTGGGGTTTATTTGCAACATAAAAGTTTCAAAGGTGGCATCATCAACATTTGAATCCTCTTTTAAGAAGAAAGAATCTAATGACGACAAAAACAGACCATGACCCCACTCTTTATGATAAGCCCAACGACCTCCCTACTGCCACTGACGACCACACTTTTGTCTCTACGGTTACTTCAAGTAAAATTTCTCTCTTTTACTTCTATTTTTTTGTTTGTTTGTTTGAGATAGAGTTGCTGTGGTCGTCAGTGGCGGTAGGGAGGCCGATGGGCTCATCATAAAGGATGGGGTCATGGTCTGTCGTCAATATTGTTGGATTTATTAGACAAAACACGTAAGTAAACAAAATATATATAAATATAAATAAACAAATATTTATATATAAAATATAAATAAAATATATTATTCGAATTCTTTCAAATTTTATCCAATCCTTCCTTTTTTTTTCATTCGTTCGTTATATTGTGTATTAATTTAATTATATATTAGAATTATTTGAACACATGTTTATATTTGTATTGTGGTTATATATATTCTATTTATAAATCTAAAAAAATCACATTTTAAAAATAATTATTAAAATAAACCCAAAATTCGTTATAATATAAAATTATAAGAGGCTTAGGTGTTATATTTCGCCGCCCCATGTGCAAAAGTTTGTGATAGAGATTATCAAATATAATTTCTAACATAGCCGAAAAAATTGATCACATGGACAAACAATTATGATTAATTTTTTTTCGAATAATTTTATTATAAATTTTGGTCATATTTATTTTTTGATATAATATTTAAAATTATACATAACCTTTTCTTAACTCATATATAAAAAAATAACACGTTCTAATACACTTAAATTTATATTAACTTATATTAATAATAATACTCATTAAATTATACACTACCACAAAAGGAAATGATTTTTTTGAAGTTAATTGAATTATGTCACGATATTTTATTAGAAAATTTTGTTTTTACCATTGGAAAAAAACACAGAGAGGAAAAAGAACATCATTATATCAATTTCCACGCTCTCTCCCTTCAATCTCACACTTGACAAAAGTAGCAGTGGGCGGTGCCCGATAAATGGTCACAGCCCACAAATTTGTGGCCAAAATTAAGCCGAATGATGACATCCCGTTGTCGTTTATCGCAAAAAAAATATTCCCATCGATATCCAACCTTCTCGAAATAATAATTTGTTTTTTCAAGAATCCATATTTGCTAACCACTCAATAAAACTAATTTCATTGTAGATTTGAGTTTTATTCCATTAATATTAGTAATATAGACTGAAATATATTATCTTTTTATTTAAAAATTAAAGAAGGATTATAGATAACTTTTGATATTATATTTAAAAAATTAATAATAAAACCAGTTTGATTTTATAAGCAACGTTCATTGTTCCTCATATCCTACATTAGCTTATCTATAAGATATTGTTTATAGTCGACACAATCCCATGATTTTTGCATCTATAATTCTGTCTACAATAACATCGATGGTGAGAAGTCGTTTTAAATTCATATCCACCCTCAAAAATTTATTCCATATAAATTATTAAATTTGGGTTTTATAAATAAAGGTTTGATGTATTATTTAGTCCTTAAGATATATTGTTTTTCTCAATTTAGTCCTTAAAGGTATTTTCCCATGTAATGTTTTCAATCATTCATCGATTCAATCTTTTGAATGTTACCCAAAAAAAAAAAGGATTAATACTTTCAAATACTTATTATATGTCACGTATTAGATGATGAGATTGCAATAATTAAAATTTGACCTTGTTGAAATATGTTGCAAAAACGTATAAAATCACAAGATGATTTTTATACTTTCAAAAGTACTTTAAGTTTTCCAATTATGTACCAAAATTTGTTTTTTGAATAGTAATTAAAGCTTTCGTTTGGTTTAAAACTCATTTAAATTGCTACGTAAGACTACCGTTAGAGAGATAATAGAGTTTAGCGGTAAAGTAACTACTTTGTAACAAAATGATACGTAAGTGATTAAAACATAATATTTAAAATATATGTAACTAAAATGTAATCTTAGATAAATAAAAGTGACTATTTTTATAATTTACCAAATAATTAAAAAAAAAGTGATTCAGTATCATTATTTTATTACTTTTAACCCCTGCCTACACCCTCAACATTTTCTCAGCAAACTTGGCCTATAAAAATCACCATTACAAGTCACAAAGACCCCCACTAATTCTAAAAGAAAGAACCAGAGTTTTCTTTCTCTTTAGTTTACGTTTTTTTTTTGTCCTTTTGGATTTTTTGATACAAAAAAAGGAAGCAAAGAAGAAGGGAAATGGAGGGCAAAGAAGAGGATGTTAGATTGGGAGCCAACAAGTTCACAGAGAGGCAACCAATTGGGACCGCGGCTCAGAGTCAAGATGACGGGAAAGACTACACTGAACCACCACCGGCTCCATTTTTCGAGCCTGGCGAGTTAACCTCATGGTCCTTTTATAGGGCTGGGATTGCCGAGTTTGTGGCGACTTTCCTTTTCTTGTATATCACTATTTTGACTGTTATGGGAGTTTTTAAGGAAAAAACTAAGTGCCCAACTGTTGGGATTCAAGGAATTGCTTGGGCTTTTGGTGGTATGATCTTTGCTCTTGTTTACTGCACTGCTGGCATTTCAGGTAAACTTTCTTTCCTCCCCCCTTGTTTGTTTCTCGAGAAAACCAGAATGATATGCAATTCTTTTTCCTCTTTGGGTTCTTTTCAAAGATAAAAACTGTATGAAGAAAACTAAAAAAAATGGCATCTGTACGGTGGTGGTGGATAGGTGGCCATATCAACCCGGCAGTGACTTTTGGACTGTTCTTGGCGAGGAAGCTGTCGTTGACGAGGGCAATTTTCTACATGGTGATGCAGTGTTTGGGCGCCATATGCGGGGCGGGTGTGGTGAAAGGTTTCATGGGGAAGACTCAGTACGGTATGTTGGGCGGCGGAGCTAACTCGGTGGCTCATGGCTACACAAAAGGTGATGGCCTTGGTGCTGAAATTGTCGGCACCTTTGTTCTTGTTTACACTGTCTTCTCAGCCACTGACGCCAAGCGCAGCGCCCGTGACTCTCATGTCCCTGTAAGCATCCCATACTTCATAATAAAATCTAATTATGGATTAAGTTATGTATGTTGTTACTAACGGATGAATTTATTTTTGTATGGCTAGATTCTGGCACCATTGCCAATTGGGTTCGCAGTGTTCTTGGTACACTTAGCCACAATCCCAATCACTGGAACTGGTATTAACCCGGCTCGTAGTCTTGGTGCAGCCATCATCTTCAACAAGGACAAGGGCTGGGATGACCATGTAAGCCCCTCTCAAATTTTCTCGCCATTTCACTCGTTTTTTAGAAATTAATTCCTTAATCAGCTTGGTGTGGTTTCGGTTGCAGTGGATTTTCTGGGTGGGACCATTCATTGGTGCAGCACTAGCAGCACTCTACCACGTTGTTGTGATCAGAGCCATTCCTTTCAAATCAAAGTGATGAGATCAAGATCAAGAGTCATGATTGTATGATTATGAGCTTAAGTTAAACCAAAAAAGAGAAACCCAACAACCCTTTTAAGTTTCTTTGTTTTGTTTGTATGCTTGTGTTTTTGTATGTAAAGAAATATTATTATGCCTCTGTTTTTTATTTATTAAACTTGAAAAAGGGAGGTTGGTAATGAGCAATGACCCATCTAAAAAGTAAGTGGGCATTTGTATTTGTATGGCTATGATTTGTGAATGAGAAATTTCTTTTTCATAACCCCATTTACGCATATAATATATTTGAATTTGTAATCGTCTCGAAAAAGTAAACAATTGATCATGAAAACATAAAATTTTAGTTTTAATTCGATTGCATCGTTTATTGTATATACAAATAATTTAACATGAAAATGTTTAAATTATTTTTTATATAATAAAAAAAATGATATCTATAACTACATTAACTGAAAAATTATATAATTTTAAAATTTATCTTTAAACGTATATAAATACCAAACACAGCATATGACTACCAGCCCTATGACTTGTTTGTTTTCTAAATGAAGAAATTGAGTTGGCTTCTGTTTGTATCTTTATCTTATTATATTGCTTCTATGAAATCTTCTATCAATATAATAGAAATGAGATAAAAGGATGCAAGTGATAGCTTTTTGTATATAAAAAATAGCCACTGGGTCGGGTCGAATCAGGTGTATGTCTAAGTACTTTTTCATATTATAGAAAATGAAAATTTATGATTTATATAAATCACAACTCAAATAAATTATCCATTGCTTTACTCTTTTTTTTCTATTTATCTTTGATCAATGGATGTATATATTAAGTTTTGAATATAATATGAAAAAAAATAAAGAAGATACGAAATGTCGACTGAGTTTTAGCTTTTTGGTATTGACATTGTTAACAGTGCAAGAGAATGTGGGTTCAAGCACATTAAAACACATTTATCTTCTTATTTACGATTTAGAAATAAATTATGAATAAATCTAAATATTGAATAAAAAATATATGAGATGAAAAATAACATAAATATCATATAAATATAAATATATTAGTCTATCATATATGAATATATATATATATGGGAGAAATCAGAAAATTTTTTGGGCTAGCAGAATTAGATTGTATATTTTTATGATAATAAAATTACAGTTTCATCATTTTAATAGTTTATATTTTTATAATTTTTAAAGAATTAAATTAAATTTTTATTATTTTTAAGAGTCAAAGTATAATTTTATTATTATTAATTTAAAATTTTATAAATTATAAAAAACTAAATAAAAAATTTTTTATTTTAAGGAGATCGAAACCTATCATCCCCTAACTTCCTCTATATATAATATTAAACGCCTTTATAATATTCTACCTAACTTAACCCAACAAGTTTGTGCCAACTCTCAACACTTTCAACTTGGCTTGGGGTGATTGTTCCATTTAAATAGTCTAAAGGTCTCATTTTCAATAATAATAATAATAATAACCACTCAATAAAATAATCAGAGTAAAAAGAGAAAACAGTGCTTTTCATGGGTCTGCCTAATCTTAGTACGTCGATTAGGTTGTGTGTGTGCGCATCTATAGCACCAGCACATACACATGCATATACCTCCTCATTCGTAAGATTCACTTGAATTGCGGGTGTTCTTATCTGCTTTAGCTTTAAAAATGAGCCTATAAACTCTTTAATTAGGGCCCGGATTTGTATCGTTATTGTTCAACAGACCGATTTCTTTTAGAGAAAATTTTGAAGTACATAATGATGGTTGTTGTCTTTTTGTCGTGTTAAGATTTTATCACTAAAAGACATACAATTTATAGAGAGAACGTCTTAAGAAAACAGGTGATTTCTGAGTGTACAATCATCCTCCAAAAGGATGTGAGCGTCTTCATTTTTAAGTGGGGTTTAAACCTTTGACTATGACATATAGAACATCACTTAAAGGATATGATATTACTTGAGTTAGTAATGGTTTTCGAAAGAAACAAAAGATAAAACCTCAATATGATCCAAAGACAATATCTATTATTATTAAAATTTTTCTCAAAACATTCAATTTCTCTCAATTATCATTAATATTTTGTAACATGTATGAAAATTTTTTCATTAAAAGAAACCCATAAAAAAATTGACTCCTTCAGCAATTTTAGACTGGATTCTAGGCCTCCTTATGGGTTTGATGGTGCTTCAACAAAAACACCCATAATCCAGATAAGATAATGAAAGATCACTCGACATGTGGGCAAGTGTGAAGTATGTTGAATCATAGTTGTTAAAGTTTTACTTGTCGTGGAAACTCATCCATCTCAAGATCACTAACAATTCTTGTAAAATTACAGTTTTTTTAACTTCGAATTAAGCTTTGATATCCAAAATTAATTTCGAAAAGAATCCAATAATATTTTAATCATGAAAGACTTTTAGATAAATTACCACTCTAGAATGGATAGTTCTAAGGACTGTATAAAAAAAAAAGCTAGAATTCCTGAGCTTTTCATATTAAGTTCATACATTCATTCTAGATTATGATAGCTTTAATTCATAATGGGCAATTTTTTTTTTGTTAAAAATATGCTTTAGGTCTTTGTAAGTTTTACACATTTAAAATTTAGTCTCTCTACTTTTGTTTCAAAGAATTTAATCTCTCTACTTTTATTTTAAAGAATTTTGCTAATTAAAATATAGCTTTAAAAATGTTCTTAAACACACATAATATGTTAACCTTAAAATAATATGGTTAAAACCTGTTAATGTAACTCTGTATAAATATGATTCTAACATGATTCTAGGATATAATTTAGGTGTAGCATGTAAATTTGATTCTAGCATATAAATTTGATTCTAGTATGATTTTATGCTATAATTTAGGATTTTTTTTGTGTAGTTAGTTTTCATGTACCATTCCTAGGTACTAGTATAAATACCAAGCACTTCTACAAGCAATACGTATAGATATTTATTCCACTTTCTTTTCTTAAGTCTATAACATGGTATCAAGAGCTTAGGTTCCATTCTTTTTATTTTTATTTTTTTTCTCTCTGCTCTTTTGGTCCTGTTTCTAGCTTTGTCCTCTGTTTCCCATGCTTTGCCTTTCTTTGTCCAAGTTGAGCCATCATACTCAATCCGTTCTGAGTCATTGACTACTCTGTTGACCAAACTGCTTCCACATTTTTTCATCTGTTGATCTACTCATATTTCTTCACTTTCTTTCTATTTGATTTGTCTTTATCATAGAGAAAATAGAGATTTCTTGTACTATTTCTGCTATTCTGAATGGGACAAATTACAATCTTTGGGCTTCCAAGATGCATAGCTTCTTATTGGCCGCAAATTGTGGCGCATTATTATCGGAGATGATATTCAACCTGTTCGTGAGACGGATGAGACTGTTATCGTGTATAAAGATTGTTTAGTGGACTGGGACAGTAAGAATTATCAAATTATCACTTGGTTTTGTAATACTTCTGTTTTTAACATTTATGCTCAGTTTGATGAGTTTGAAACAACAAAAGAGATTTGAGACTTTTTTGCTGCTCGATACTGAACCACTAATCTTACTCATTGCTTCCAACTATGGAGTACCTTGCACAATCCCAAGCAATATCCCGGTCAATCTGTGAATGCCTTTCTTGCCAAAGTGAAGTCGATTTGGACTCAATTGTCCCAAGCCAAGATCAACGAAGATCATTTTCACCTCATTCAGGTTCTAGTGGTACTTCGCCATGAATATGAGTCAGTCCAAGCCTCTCTACTCCATCGGAGTCCCCTTCCGTCCTTAGACACTATTATTAAAGAACTTATTTTTTAGTAGACCCATCTGGGGTTGGTTCAGGCATCTTCCTCGTATGTTGCTTTTGCTACTAAACCACTGTCCCAAAAGTCTAGCTCTGACAATGTTTTCTGTAAAAGTTATCGTTAAAATGGTCATTAATTTTCCTCCTACCCTAAGGTGGAATGTTGTTACTATCATAAATATGGTTACCTTATTCGCGACTGTTCGATTTGGCCCCTTCGAACTGGTAACACTACTAAGGTTAATGGATCTCTCAGCTCCAAAGAAGTTTTTCTTGTTCTTAGTTCATGAGTTGTTGCTATTGCTTCTGCGAATTATGCTTCCTTCTCATTAAGTGACTGAGTACCTCTCTTGAAACAAGTTTTATCTTTCAATTCTTCTTCACATTTTGTCATGTCTATTACTCTAGGTACTTCTACTTGGCTTTTCAATTCTGCTTGTTATAATCATATGACACCTAATTTACAAAATTTATCCACCCATGTGTCTACCTCATCTCCTCCACCTATTCATACAGCTAACGATACACAAATGCCTATTATACATGTAGGTCATACATTCATCTCTAACCTTAGTCTCCCGAACATCTACTGTGACTCTACCTTAGCTTTTAATCTCGTTTCTATTGGACAACTTTGTGATCTTGGTCTTAAAGATATTTTTTCTTCTCTGGTTGTTAGGTGCAAGATCTGACTACGAGGATGATTCTTGGAACAGGCTGGAAAGTAGGGAGATTACTTGAGCTCGTTACGTTGCATCTGTAACACCCCTAACCCCGAACCATCACCGGAACAGGGTTACGAGGCATTACCGAACATATCAGATAATTTGCAAATATAAATTTTATTTAAATTTCGCAACATTTCTCGCTTATTTTCACATATAACCCCACATTAAAACCGTATTCATTCCAAATATAACCAATTCAACCAATTCCAAAATCCAACAATTTAACCAATGCAATTTCCTATTTAATCATATTTAAATTCTACTTATAACATTAAAATACCAAATATCGTTTTCTACAACAAAAGTCATGTAGTTGTTTTAAGTGAGCAAAATATCACCTATGTACATGCCATTTTAACACAAAATACAATACCTACTTCCGTAGCCTTCGAAGATGTGATGAGATGAGAAATCTTCTAGTTGAACTTCTCTTCTAGACTCTTTGTACCTACGCGTTAAAATAAACGCGTTAAGCGGTGAAGGCTTAGTAAGCACTACAAGAATAATTAATTAAACAATCATAACGAAATATTTTAAACTCAATTAATTATCGCATATTTACTCACGTGTAAGTCTCTTCAAATAAGTATTGCTTTAAATAAATTTAACTTATCTTCTGTAAGGCATAAAACTTGCCTTAACACTTCAGTAATTCATTTTATTCTCAATTCACAATATTAGCCCAAAGTAGACTTCCTAGAACACACCGGATATACGGAACATATACAGAGGTGCATTATGATGCACAAATGAATGAGAGCACCGACGCTAATTATCGAGAGCACCAATGTGCTAATATCGAGAGCACCAACGTGCTAAAGTCGGAGAGCACCAACGTGCTAATATCGTGAGAGCACCAACGTGCTAATATCGAGAGAGCACCAACGTGCTAATATCGAGAGAGCGCTTAAAGTTCCTTAATGGCATGCCACTAATATCCCAAAGAGTTCTAAATTCCGCCTACTTGGGCATTAAAGTTGAATCTCATATATTTAAATAATTCACATAAATATTTCAAAAGGATAAATAACAATAATTTAAAATTCTTGTAGTACTTACAATAAAAGGTTATGTGATATAAGTTTTTCTTCCTTCACTCCTTAATCTTCTCTTTTCCTTTTCCTTCGATTCGGTCCTCTCCTTCCTTTTCTCTTTCTTCAATTTCATATAAATACATAACATTTATATGTTAAAAATAATCAAATAATTTCCTGTACTATTTAATAAAATAAACATGTATTTTATGATAATTTCATGCTTTCTTACTTTTGCTCACATTTCAATTTAATCCTTTACTTATAAACTTATTCAAAGCTGTCCTTTTGTGTCATAGTCACAAAATTATTTATTTCAGAGCTACAGAACTCCAAATGAAGAACCGTAAATTTTCCTTGAAACTAGACTCATATATCTTTTACTATAATTTTTCCAGAATTTTTGGTATGGCCAATCAATACCAGATTATTCTTAAAGTTTCCCCTGTTTTACTGTCTGACTGTTCTGACCTCTCTTCACTACGAATCAAATTACTCTTTGTACAGAATTCATATGACCTTCTTATTTATTTCATTTGAAAATAGACTCATTCAGGATTCTAAACATATAAACTTAAGCCCCTAATTATTTTTATCTAATTTTTATGATTTTTCAAAGTCAGAACAGGGGATCCCGAAATCCCTTTAAACCAGTCTTACAAAAATATAAATATCTAAAATTACAGAATTCCTTTGCTTTCTCTGTTTCTTTCATATGAAAATAGACTCAATAAGCTTTAATTTCATATCTCATCTGACTTCTAATTCCTCTTCTACGATTTTTGGTGATTTTTCAAAGTTACCCTACTGCTGCTGTCCCAAAACAGTTTTCTTATAGCTTATTTTACAATTAAATCCTTTACTCAATTCTAACTTCAATTTCTTTCAATTAAACCACTAATTCATCTTTTTTTTCATCATATGTTATGTTTAGAAGCTTTAAAACTCCAAAAACTTCAATTTAAATTCATCAAAACTTTATCCTAAAACTTATTAAACATCAAAATTAAAAGAAAAGGGCTAAATTAACATACCTATTAAACTTCCAAGCTTCAAACCCTAAATTTTCCCTTTTCTTCTTTCTTTTCTCTCTTTTCTTTCTTTCCCCTGCTCTCTGTTTCGTTTGCTTCTCTGTTTCTTTCTTTCTCTCTTTTTTTTTTTTTTTTTTTTTTTTAACTTATTATATATTATATTATATTAACATAAAATAATATTTTATTTTATCACACAAAAATCTTAGGATTTTTTTTTTACACTATGCCGCCTCAATCATTTAAAAATGGCATAATTGCCATTTTGGTCCTTCATAATTTCTTTTAATCTATAATTAAACTTTCACACCTATTACAATCTAATCCTTTTTCACCAAATGCTTCTAATTAAGTCAAATTCACCTAAATAAAACCCAATTAGACGCACAACTAGCTTCGTAAATATTTTTAGTAATTATTTACGATTCATTTTTATGAAAACGAGACTGAAAATATATTTTTCTTTATTCGACTATCGGGTCACTACAATTCTCCCCCACTTAATAAATTTCGTCCTCGAAATTTACCTGACGTAAACAACTGCGGATATTGATGTCTCATTGTTTCCTCTCTTTCCCATGTTGCTTCTTCCGAATTATGATGTCTCCACAACACTTTTACCAACGGAACCCGTTTGTTTCTCAATTCCTTTACCTCTCGAGCAAGTATCTTAATTGGCTCCTCTTCATAAGTTAAATCCGTTGAATTTCTATTACTTCGTGAGTAATCACATGAGATGGATCGACCGGTATCTTCGTAACATTGAGACATGAAAAACATTGTGAATTCTATCCAATTCCGGTGGTAAGGCTATCCGATAAGCAATCGGACCAACCCGTTCTAAGATCTCATACGGCCCAATGAATCTTGGACTGAGCTTGCCTTTCTTCCCAAATCGGAGAATTTTTTTCCATGGCGACACTTTCAAAAATACTTTTTCACCCGCATTATATTCAATATCTTTTCTTTTAAGATCAGCATAAGATTTTTGACGATCAAATGTCGCTTTCAAACTATTTCAATGACTTTTACTTTTTCTTCGCTTCTTGGATCAAATCAACCCCATATATCTTCTTTTCACTAAGCTCATCCAATATAACGGTGTTCTACACTTTCTCGCCATACAAAGCTTCATACGGAGCCATTTTAATACTTGGATCGATAATCATTATTGTAAGCAAATTCAATCAAAGGCAGATACTTCTCCCAATTACCTTCAAACTCTAGTGTACAACATCGGAGCATATCTTCCAATACTTGAATTACACGCTCAGATTGGCCATCTGTCTGAGGATGAAATGCGATCTTGAAATACAACCGAGTACCTAAAGCTTCTTGCAATTTATCCTGAAACGAGGCGTAAATCGAGGATCTCTATCGATATAATGGAGACAGGGCACTCCATGTAGCTCGACAATCTCGGATATGTACAATTCAACGGTTTATCTAAAGAATAATCCATACGCATTTAATAAAGTGCGCTGATTTTGTCAATCGGTCAACAATCACCCAAATAGCATCCTTTTTCTTCTGAGACAACGGTAATCCCGATACAAAATCCATAGTGATTCTTTCCCATTTCCATTCCGGTATAGTAATTGGTGAAGTAATCTCGAGGTACTGATGTTCACTTTTAACTTGGCGACATATTAAACATCTCGATACAAACTCGAGAGATATCCTGTTTCATTCCTGGCCACCAATACATCTTTTTCGAGATCATTATACATTTTATTACTCCCTGGATGTACAGACATATAGTACCGCTGTGAGCCTCGTATAAAATCTTCTCGTATGAGTTCTCAATTACGAGGTACACATATTCTACCTTTGAATAACATACAACCATCAACTCCAACTCGAAATTGAGAATCGCACTGACTCACATCAGTGCCCATTTAATCTGTAGCTTCTCATCATCCTTCGAGCTTCACATATCTGCTTTGTAAAAATGTCGGTTTAGCTCTCAATTCAGCCATGATTGAACCATTATCGATCGGTGACAACCGGGTATTCATAGCTCGTAAAGTAAATGTAGATTTTCGACTCAAAGCATCACCACAACATTTGCCTTACCCGATGGTAATCAATAATCAAATCATAGTCCTTTATCAGTTCAACCCATCTTCTCTGTCTCAAATTCAAATCCTTCCGAGTCAACAAATACTTCAAACTCTTATGGTCGGTGTAGATATAACATTTTTCCCCGTATAAATAATGTCTCCATATTTTTAGCGCAAACACCACTGCAACCAATTCAAGATCATGCGTCGGATAGTTCTTTTAGTGTGGCTTCAATTGTCTAGAAGCATATGCTACTACCTTTCCTCCTTGCATTAGCACACACCCAAACCATTGTGCGAAGCATCACCGAAAATCACGTACTCCTTACCGGATTCTGGTTGAATTAACACGAAAGCTTCACGTTAATCTTGCTTTTAATTTTTCAAAACTTTGTTGACGACACCTTTCTCATCCATTCAAATTTTACATTTTTCTCAACAATTTCGTTAATGGAGATGCAATCATAGAGAATCCTCAAACAAATCTTCTATAGTATCCACCAATCCGAGAAAACTCTTTACTTCATCACATTCTTTGGTGGTTTCCATTCAAGTATAGCTTCTACCTTCTTGGGATCTACCCAATACCATCTGCCGATACTATATGTCCCGTAAAAGTGACTTCTTTTAACCAAAATTCACACTTACTAAATTTAGCATACAATTGTTTTTCTCTCAAAATCTGTAGCACAATTCGGAGATGTTTATCATGCTCTTCTTCACCTTTTGAATACACTAGAATGTCATCTATAAATACAACCACAAACTGATCTAAATATGACTGAAAAATTCTGTTCATAAGATCCATGAAAGCAGCCGGAGCATTAGTCAATCCAAATGGCATAACTAAGAACTCATAATGACCGTCTGCAGAGTTACGAAGCGCGCTTCGACACATCGATTCTTTTACCCAGAATCGATAATACCCGATCTGAGATCAATCTTAGAAAATACACTAGCTCCTTTTAACTGATCAAACAAATCATCAATCCTGGGCAACGGATACTTGTTCTTTATAGTCACTTTATTCAACTGACGGTAATCTATACAAAGCCTCAAAGACCCATCTTTCTTCTTTACAAATAATACTGGTGCCCCCCATGGTGATACACTAGGACGTACGAATCCCTTGTCTAATAACTCCTGTAACTGCATTTTCAATTCTTTCAACTCAGTGGGTGCCATCCGATAAGGTGCTATAGATATCGGTGTAGTGCCTGGAATTAACTCAATCCCAAACTCTACTTCTCTTTCTGGAGGTAAACCCGGTAATTCCTCTGGAAACACATCAGTAAAATCTCGAACCACTGGTATCTTTTCAATCTCAGAATTCGTTGTACGAGTATCTAAAATGTAAGCAAGAAAAGCAGTACATCCTCTTCTCATCATCTTAGAAGCTTTCATTGCAGACACTACATTCGTCAATGCACTATATTTTTCACCAGTTACAATCACTTCATCTCCATCCAAGTTCTCAAGGAAATTCTTTTTCTTCTCAATCAACCATAACCCCATGTTCGACAACCACCCATACCCAATATCACATCGAACTCATAAAACGTAAGTGCCATAAGGTCTCACTGGAAACTCATAATCATGAATTTTTAAGGGACATCTTCTACACACTTTATTAACTTTCTCACTTTGCCCGAAAGGATTAGTAACTACTACTTCAGTGATTCGTAAGTTCTACTTGTAACTCTCTTTCTTTCACTAATGCAATGCATATATATGAATGTGTAGAGCCGGGGATCAATTAATGCAATTACGAAGAATCAAATAAAGAGAATGTACCAAGAATCACATCGAGCGCGTCTCCCTCTTCGCTTTCGATAGCATAAGTTCGAGGCCTTCGAGATTCGAGATCTATCGCTTGTTTCCCTCACCAATCTCGTACCACTACCAGTGCCAACAGAAATTCCAGGTTGTCTACCTCTTTGTGAAATCGAGCTACCTCTCACAGATTGTTCCGTAACACTTTCTGACATCTTCGGACAGTCTCTGATTAAGTGATCTTTTGACCCACATCAAAACAGGCTCGGAAATCACCGACATTCTCCCCAATGATATCTTCCACAGTGCTCACATGAGGATGGTGTTGGTTTTCTTTAGAACCCCGGTACTACCCATAGAGGTCGTCTGTTGAGTTGGTCTTGTCTGAATTCTGGATCTTTGCCCAACAGTAGGAGAAGTGTATCTAGAATCTCTGAAATCCTTCACTCTTTTTGAAAATGGTGGTGGTGCTGAACTAGTGGCCAGTCTCTTCCCAAAACTCTTTTCTTTTGAACGAGCTAACCCTTCTTCCAGTCGTTGTGCTCTATCAACCAAAATAGGAAATTCTTGTAGATGTAATGGTATAAGAGGAACATAAATCTCTTCATTCAATCCCCACTCAAATCTTCTCACATATATCCGCTTCATTTGCTATTAGTTCCTTTGCATACTTACTCAATCTGATAAATTCACGTTCATATTCAGCAACAGACATGTTGTTCTGCTCCAGATCCAGAAATTCTCTTTTCTTCTTCTCAAGATAAAGTTGACTCACATATTTCTTTCCAAATTCGAGATACAAAGAAATCCCAATTAATTTTCTCTCAGGATGGATATTCATACATGAAGTGGTCCACCATTGATAAGCCTCACCCTTTAATAAAGATACTGCACATTTCAACTTTTCTTCCCCTGTACACTGCAATTCTTCAAATATTCTTTGACTGTTCTCAAACCATTGCTCAGCCTCAGCTGGATCATCATCTTTCTTTCCTTTAAACTCTTCAGCTCCATATTTTCTGATTTTCTCCAAGGGAGATCGATGACTGGTTATAAATGGTTGTGGATGTGGAGCAATAATAGGAGAAGATAGTGGTGGAACAGATGGAGCATTATTAGTTCGCACAACTTGCTGCAATAATCGATTCATTGTCTCAGAATAAAGTTGCAATCGAATTTCTTCTCTAGCCGTATTGGTTCGGTTTGATTGAGTTCTTTCTTCCAATTCGTGCTCTCTATCATCTCCTAAGTTTACCGATTCACTTGAACTTGGACTCTGTGTTGATCTCTTTCCTATCAAGGTTTGGCGCCCGCTTCTCTACTTCATTTTCTCGACTCTTCACGAGATCTATTTGACATCTTTAAGTTTCTACAATATCCATAAATTACATAATTAAATAACTAAAACTCATCTCATCACATCAATTTATAAAATGGCATGTACAAATGACTCATACTCGACCCAAGAATTCAAAAACCTAGGCTCGATACATCAATCATTGTAACACCCCTAACCCCGAACCATCACCGAACAGGTTACGAGGCATTACCGAACATATCGGATAATTTGCAAATATAAATTTTATTTAAATTTCGCAAAGATTTCTGCTTATTTTCACATATAACCCCACGCAATTAAAAACCGTATTCATTCCAAATATAACCAATTCAACCAATTCCAAAATCCAACAATTTAACCAATGCAATTTCCTATTTAATCATATTTAAATTCTACTTATAACATTAAAATACCAAATATCGCTTTTCTACAACAAAAGTCATGTAGTTGTTTTAAGTGAGCAAAATATCACCTATGTACATGCCATTTTAACACAAAATACAGTACCTACTTCCGTAGCCTTCGAAGATGTGATGAGATGAGAAATCTTCTAGTTGAACTTCTCTTCTAGACTCTTTGTACCTACGCGTTAAAATAAACGCGTTAAGCGGTGAAAGGCTTAGTAAGCACTACAAGAATAATTAATTAAACAATCATAACAGAATATTTTAAACTCAATTAATTATCGCATATTTACTCACGTGTAAGTCTCTTCAAATAAGTATTGCTTTAAATAAATTTAACTTATCTTCTGTAAGGCATAAAACTTGCCTTAACACTTCAGTAATTCATTTTATTCTCAATTCACAATATTAGCCCAAAGTAGACTTCCTAGAACACACCGGATATACGGAACATATACTGAGGTGCATTATGATGCACAAATGAATGAGAGAGCAGCAATCGACGTGCTAATTATCGAGAGCACCAATGTGCTAATATCAGAGAGCACCAACGTGCTAAAGTCGGAGAGCACCAACGTGCTAATATCAGAGAGCACCAACGTGCTAATATCAGAGAGCACCAACGTGCTAATATCAGAGAGCGCGCTAAAGTTCCTTAATGGCATGCCACTAATATCCCAAAGAGTTCTAAATTCCGTCTACTTGGGCATTAAAGTTTGAATCTCATATATTTAAATAATTCACATAAATATTTCAAAAAGGATAAATAACAATAATTTAAAATTCTTGTAGTACTTACAATAAAAGGTTGCGGTGATATAAGTTTTTCTTCCTTCACTCCTTAATCTTCTCTTTTCCTTTTCCTTCGATTCGGTCCTCTCCTTCCTTTTCTCTTTCTTCAATTTCATATAAATACATAACATTTATATGTTAAAAATAATCAAATAATTTCCTGTACTATTTAATAAAATAAACATGTATTTTATGATAATTTCATGCTTTCTTACTTTTGCTCACATTTCAATTTAATCCTTTACTTATAAACTTATTCAAAGCTGTCCTTTTGTGTCATAGTCACAAAATTATTTATTTCCAGAGCTACAGAACTCCAAATGAAGAACCGTAAATTTTCCTTGAAACTAGACTCATATATCTTTTTACTATAATTTTTCCAGAATTTTTGGTATGGCCAATCAATACCAGATTATTCTTAAAGTTTCCCCTGTTTTACTGTCTGACTGTTCTGACCTCTCTTCACTACGAATCAAATTACTCTTTGTACAGAATTCATATGACCTTCTTATTTATTTCATTTGAAAATAGACTCATTCAGGATTCTAAACATATAAACTTAAGCCCCTAATTATTTTTATCTAATTTTTATGATTTTTCAAAGTCAGAACAGGGATCCTGAAATCCCTTTAAACCAGTCTTACAAAAATATAAATATCTAAAATTACAGAATTCCTTTGCTTTCTCTGTTTCTTTCATATGAAAATAGACTCAATAAGCTTTAATTTCATATCTCATCTGACTTCTAATTCCTCTTCTACGATTTTTGGTGATTTTTCAAAGTTACCCTACTGCTGCTGTCCCAAAACAGTTTTCTTATAGCTTATTTTACAATTAAATCCTTTACTCAATTCTAACTTCAATTTCTTTCAATTAAACCACTAATTCATCTTTTTTTTTTCATCATATGTTATGTTTAGAAGCTTTAAAACTCCAAAAACTTCAATTTAAATTCATCAAAACTTTATCCTAAAACTTATTAAACATCAAAATTAAAAGAAAAGGGCTAAATTAACATACCTATTAAACTTCCAAGCTTCAAACCCTAAATTTTCCCTTTTCTTCTTTCTTTTCTCTCTTTTTCTTTCTTTCCCCTGCTCTCTGTTTCGTTTGCTTCTCTGTTTCTTTCTTTCTCTCTTTCTTTTTTTTTTTTTTTTTTTTTAACCTTATTATATATTATATTATATTAACATAAAATAATATTTTATTTTATCACACAAAAATCTTAGGATTTTTTTTTTACACTATGCCGCCTCAATCATTTAAAAATGGCATAATTGCCATTTTGGTCCTTCATAATTTCTTTTAATCTATAATTAAACTTTCACACCTATTACAATCTAATCCTTTTTCACCAAATGCTTCTAATTAAGTCAAATTCACCTAAATAAAACCCAATTAGACGCACAACTAGCTTCGTAAATATTTTTAGTAATTATTTACGATTCATTTTTATGAAAACGGAGACTGAAAATATATTTTTCGGTTATTCGACTATCGGGTCACTACAGCATCTACCTAAGAAACCTATCTCTACTGTCACCAACTTACGACCTTCTTTGCTTCAGTGGCATCTTCAACTTAGTCATGCTTCTGTAAGTAAAATTCATCCATTAGTGTCTCATGGATTATTAGGATCCACCAAATTTGAGTCTTTTAAATGTCTTGAGTGTCAACTTGCTAAACAATTGGCCTTGTCATTTACTAATAGAACTTCTATTACTACAACTCCTTCCAAACTTATTCACTCTGACGTTTGGGGTCCTTCCCCCGTTTCTATTATTAGTAGTTCTCAGTATTTTATTATTTTTATTGATGATTACTTTCGTTTCACCTAGATTTACTTTATGACAACTATTTTTCTATTTCCCAAACATATTGGTTAATTAATTAATGTTACCAATTAAATTATTTTATCAATCTAATTCTAATTTCGTTAAAGCCATGACAAATTTACCATATTAGAATCTACAAGGAGATGTATTTAATTGTCCCATTCAATAAAACTATGATAACTAGTTAATTTAATTCTCACTTTGAACTTCAATAAAACTATGAGGAAATTTACCCTACATATTTTCAAATCTCCCACAATTGTGACTTTTGAATCAAGGCAGCTTGTACTAGCTAGATACAACCTTCTGCAAGCCTCCAACATCTCCTATATATAATGTTAGTTTAGATACGACGACTTTATAGTCCACCTACACTTTCATGTTATACTTCTTGATGGTCGCTACACATTCCTCCTTAATTGGAAACTGTTGACTTATAGCCAACTCTTTTGATTCAGAGTTTAGTGCCAACCTGTGAGAAGGTATTATATCCAGGTATTTTGGGAACTTAAATGCATACGTAGCATCGGGATCTACGCTCAACATATGGGATGAAGGATCATTTCGTATAACAATGCCACGAGTTAGATTCCCGAGTAGAGGGGCTTCTACATTATCATCATCGTTTGCACCTTCTTCTTCGATATCATCTGAACCCTCATCAAGGTCGAGATCACTAAAATCCTCCCCTGGTAATCGAAACCATCATCGTCATCAGGTTCTTTTTCACTATTTGCATCGATAACAATCATCAATGGATGTATCTATAAATGGGGACATGGATTAGGGTTATTATACAAAATAGGAGCATTGTGTGTATAGTTTCCTGATGTTAATGTCGCTCTATAATCGCACAGTTCTACTCACCCAACATTTAGATCAAAGTCAAACCTATGTACAGAAGATCATCTATCCATAAACACTATCGGGACCTCTGTATACGGGTTAGGAACTCCATATTGTTGATTTAATGGAGTGACATTTTGTAACATCCACTAACTTAACGAACAACTCGACTGGTCCAACATTACCATGTGAGCAATACAATAGGATCATAGTCTCCATGTCATCATCTTTTACAAGTTGCATCTCCTTACATTTGCACGGATTTGATGAAATTGAAAATTTGTAGAATAGTCTGGACATCCTCCTCCCATAACATCGAGCAATTTTCTCACCAATCTTTTGTTTAATTCCATTAGGTTTTATACTCTTGCTAAATTCCATTCTTATTTGATGGTGTGATTTAGACATACAACCAACTTTCGTATGACAAAGTATCCCAATTAAAATAAATGTATACGAAGAATTGGTTATTCATCTTTTATACTAAATCTGTAAAATAAATTAAAAATTATATTATTTTATATTAAAACAATTCATACCATATTAAAACAATAAAAAAATTGTATCAAACAAAATAATTTGCATATCATACTAGAATTATTATCAATATATAGTCACATAATTATATATAATGGTAACATAAAATGAAATTACATGAAGAAATAATTAGAAAAATACCCTTATCAAATCAAACTTGATCTCTGGTGTCCAAAAAAAATATTTTTGAAATGAAAGACAAATATTCTAATCTTGATTTCTAATAATTGTAGGGACCCAAATTTGAGACTTTTGCATCTATTTCAAACTTAAGATTTCTACTATTTAATTTTAACAACTCAATACTTTTCTTTCTTGTTTTGTTTCAAAACTGATAAATAATAATAGATTTTTTTTAGCTAGGAAACGAGTTTAATATACAAATTTGGTGCCGCAACACTGTCAGGCGACACCCTCCCTCAATGTGACTACCCAATCATGGCGCCCCAACATTTTCATTTTTAAATTTTTTTTTTTATAATTTGAATCGATGCCGTTAATGTCAAACAACACTACTTTAAAAAAAATATTTTTTTGTATTCCTATGGCATTTGTTCAATATTTAAAGGAGATCAATATTTTTTTGGTGTTGCCAAACAATGTGGTGACACCACTTAAAAAATAGTTTTTTTTTTCACATAAAATGATTGGGTGATGATGGGTTACTTTTAGAGCTGGTAACACCTATATTTACGGTAGAAAACATATCATTTATGTAAATAATCTACAACATAACATATTTTCATAATTAATTTTTTTATTCATGTAAAAAACTCATTTTAGGGTTTTATAATCATTGATGTGCTATTACTATTGTCATTATTTGTCATTTAATGATTTTTTTAATTGATTTAATTGGCATTTGTGATATACATGTTTTATTTTCTATTATTTGATATGTTTTGATTTGTCCTTTTATTTAGGTTCTATTTGCTTAAAAAAAAATTATTTAGTTTAGATTTTAAATTCATTTTAGGTTTCTTAATTTTTGTAGGTTAGATTTTAGAATCTTATTTTAGAATTTCGAATTAGCTTTTTAATTAGAAATTAGCATTTTATATTAGAAATTAGATTTCCTTCTAAGATCTTAATTTAGAGTTTTAAGTTAGGTTTTAAATTGTATGATTTCATTAGAATTTTTGGATTGAGATTTTAAATTAGAATATTAGGAATTTTTTACTTAATTTAAATTTTAATATTTTCATTTAATATTTTTATTAGGTATTTTAAATTAGATTTTAGAATTTATATATTAATTAGTTTTTAGGATTTTATTTTAAATTAGACTTTAAGATTGCTTTTTATTTTTCATTTAGTTAGACTTATGATTTTATTTAGGATTTTAATTTGAGATTTTAAATTTGTTAGTTTTTGGAGTTATACTTATTCTTCTTTAGTTAAGAAACTTCAATTATCAAATCATATAGGATTGTTTTTAGATAGACATCATAGGAGTGTTATAATCTTCCCCTACACATAATTGTACTCTCGAACCTAGAAATTGGTGACGAGACCAATTCTTAGATTTTAAGATTTTTCTTAGGATTAGTCCTCAAACCTTAGACTATAGGTGGCTAACCGACCTAACCCTAATTGGTTAGTGATGACTCTACTATAATTTAATTTATAGTATTTTGCTTCATGTCGCCTCGAGCGGACGTTATGACATGATTAAGGCTTCCTTTAGATCTGTGTTTAGTCTCAGTGCAGTGATATTTATATAAAAAATTGTACAATCATAGCACAAAATTGCCTTTGGATGACAAGCTTTCATTGCGGTAGAAGAGGTGTAATCACACCATACCCTAAAAATCTCACTAGTTTATTTTTGCCTAGTTAAAATTTTAAAACTACGTTTGTAGTATAATTATCTTTTTTTGTCTTTCCTAATAAATCTCATAAAACAACTTAAAATAAACCAAAGAAAATCATATAAAATTTATAATATAAAAGTAAATAATTATAAGTAGTTAAATATAAACCTAAAATAAAATATATAACTATATAAATAAAGTAATATTAAATTGAACAATTATAGATAAATATATAATTAGCTTTGAAATATTAAATAAAATAATAAATATTTGATTTCTTTCTCAAATTTTAATTACTTTTTAATTAAATTATTATTAGACATAAATTTACTTGTAATAATTTTAGTTATTTATTAATTTTGTAAATGTTAATTAATCTATATATTTTTTATTATATATCATGTTTAATCTAATGTCTCGATATCATGTTTAATCTACCGTTGTTTCTAATCTCACTATTACAGTATCTAATCTCTTCGTTATAGTAATTAATTTCACAGCTATCGCTATTTTTACCCTCACCGAAAGTAAATACACCACCGATTCAAACTAAGCCTAAACAAGTTGTCTTCCTACTTTACAATTCAACCATGTATTGCAACTTGGTATTAATTAAAAGTTAAGTAATTAATGAGTCGATGTTTACTTATATTTTATTTTGCGTGTAGAAACCGTCAAAAGACAACTACAAATTATATTAACTTGAATAATAAAATTTCATTGAAATTAATTTATTCAAAAAAATACAAATATAAATTGTTAGAATTAAGTGACCCAAATTCTTATTTAAATAAAATAAAAGAAGAATCCCTATAGAATTACACTTCTTTTATTTTATTTTGAATAAGGTTTTTAAACCTTATTAAACTCCATCTATTTGATATTGACTAGAATAAGGAGTTTCAATCTTACTACTCCTATTAGAATATGGCTTTATAAGCCTATAAATAGACATGGTCTATTCCTCTTGTAATTGATTCGAATTCGACATAGTGAATTTTCTTCTCCTCTGCCCGTGGTTTTTCCTGAAAGGGTTTTCACGTAAAATCTGTGTGTTCTTCATATTTTTTTTCTATTTTTTTTACAAATTGGTATCAGAGCTTCCGGTTTTTTTTCATCTCGATCACGGTAATGGCGTCTTTGAAGTATGAAATTCCGTTGTTGGATCGCAACACCAGATTCGCGTTGTGGCAGATAAAGATGCAGGCAGTTCTTGCACAGATGGATTTAGAGAAAGCCCTGTTAGGGGTAGATAAGATGCCTTCGACATTGACGGAGGAAGATAAGAAGCGCAAGGATCGAAAGGCACTAACACGATTACATCCGTATTTGTCTAATGAAATTTTGCGGGATGTGATGAAGGAGAAGATCACGCCGCAAACATTATGGAAGAGGCTAGAACAAATATGTATGTCGAAAACTTTAACTAGCAAGTTGCATATGAAGCAACGTCTTTATGCTCATCGTTTGGAGGAAGGTGCGTCATACGCGAACACTTAACAAATGTTTAAAGAAATTCTCTCAAACTTAGAGGCCATGGAGGTTCGATATGATAAGGAAGATCTAGGTTGATTCTCGCTTTGTTCGTTGCCTCTCGTCTTATTCAACCTTTAGAGACACGATTTTATATAGCCGCAAGTCTCTCACGATTGATGAGGTTTATGATTCTTTGACCTCGTATGATAAGATGAAGCATCTTGTGGTTAAACCGACTCTCGGGGAGAGGGGTCTCATTATTCGTGGGAGATAAGATCGAATGCGATGATGATCGTGGAAGGACACAGAACGAAATCCTCACGGTAAATCTAAGGGTAGATCAAAGTCTTCAAACAGAGGTAAAACTTGTAACTTCGCAAGAAGAAAGGGCACATTAAATCTGAGTGCTACAAGCTACGTAATAAGATTAAAAGGAGGCTGCAAATCAAAGGAAAACAACCTGTAAAATTACGGTGAAGTCGATATTGTAGAAGACTACGGTGATGGTGAACTTCTAGTCGCTCACAACAATTCTAAAGAGAGCGAGGAGTGGATACTTGATTCAGCCGCACCTTTCACATGAGTCCCAATCGGGATTGGTTTACAAATTACGAAACGATTATCCAAGGTGTTGTTTTGATGGGAAATAATGTTTCGTGTAAAATCGCAGTGTTGGAACAATTAAAGTTAAGATGTTTGATGGAGTTGTCGAACACTTAGTGACGTCGACATGTTCTAAAATTGAAGAGAAATTTAATTTCGTTGAGTACTCTTGATTCAAAAGGGTACAAATACACAAATGAAAGTGGGATGTTGAAGATTTCCAAAGGTTCCCCTCATTGTGATGAAAGAAAGGGAGAAAAAGACTACCAAGTTATATGTTTTGCGTGGTTCTCTTGTTATTGGTGATGCAAATTGCTTCCTCTTCTTTGACAGACGATGGTATTACTAAACTTTGGCATATGCGCCTAGGGCATATGAGTGAGAATGGCATGGCGAGAATTGAGCAAAAGAGGACTTCTTGATGGGCAAGGAATTTGCAAACCAAGTTCTGCGAAGCACTTGTGTTTTTGGGAAGCAAAAGAGAGTTCGATTCACCGGAGAGGAATCCATAACACAAAGGGAACATTGGAGTATATTCATTCGATGCGTGGGGGCCATCAAGAGTGCCTTCGAGAGGTGGAGCTAATTATATGCTAACTTTTATTGATGATTTTTCCGAAAAGTTTGGGCATTCTTCCCGAAGCGAAAAAGCGATGTGTTTTACTCGCATTTAAGTCTTGGAAAACTATGATTGAAAAAGCAGACGGAAAACAAATAAAATACCTCTGCATGCATAATGGCTTAGAGTTTTGTTCGATGAGTTTAATAAAGCGTGCAAGTCGGAAGGATCGTGAGACACTTAACGATTCGTCATACTCCACAGAAAAAACGGCGTTGCGAAACGAATGAACGAACGATTATGAAAAAGGTTCGATGTATCTTTGTCAAATGCCAACTTACCAAAGTCGTTTTGGGCGAAGCGACCTCTCTGCATGTTTTTAATCAACCGATCTCCATCTGTTGCCATTGAGAAAAGACTCCACAAGAGGTATGGTCCAGTAATCCTACTAATTATTCGATTTAAAGATCTTTGGGTGTCTCTGCGTATGCTCATGTTAATAATGGAAAATTGGAACCAAGATCCATTAAATGTGTTTTTCTTGGTTATAAAGTCGTGTAAAAGGTATAAGTTATGGTGTCCTGAAAATAGAAAAGTTGTGATTAGCAGAGATGTTGTTTTTGATGAAACTCGCTATGCTACCTAACTTATCTCTTAAAGACTCTTCCAATAAAGAAAATCAAAAGCGGTGGAGCATCGATTAATACAGAGTCAACTCCTCAAGCCGATTACAAAAATTGAGAATAGAGTTGCTTCTTCACCAAAAAATACTCTATCGCCAAAAACAGAACTAGAAGAGAAATTAAACCTCCAAAAGTAGTATGCTGAGGTGACCTAGTTGCTTATGCTTTAAATGTGGTGAAGATATAGATGCAAACCAAGATCCGTCTAATTATTCTGAGACAGTTAGCTGTGAAGACTCAGAAAAGTGGATGTTTGCTATGCAAGAGGAAATAGAATCACTCCATAAAAATAGAACATGGGATCTTGTGAAACTTCCTAAAGGTAAAAAGGTTGTTCATTGTAAATGGGTGTTTAAAAAGAAAGAAGGGACTCAGGAGTTGAAGAATCCGGATATAAAGCAAGGCTTGTTGCAAAGGGTTATAGTCAAATTCCAGAGTGGACTTCACAGATGTGTTCTCCCCAGTTGTGAAGCATAGTTCGATTCGAGCTTTGCTTGGTATTGTGGCTATGCAAGATTTGGATCTTGAGCAGTTAGATGTAAAAATTGCATTTTTGCATGGAGAGCTTGAGAAAGATATTTACATGCAACAACGAGAGGGTTTCTGATCTCGAGAAAAAGAGGACTATGTTTGCTTGCTTTGAAAAGTCTTTTACGGTTTTGAAACAATCACCAAGACAAATGGTATAAGAGGTTTGATTCTTTTATGACTTCTCATGATTTTAAAAGAAGTAGTTTTGACAGCTGTGTTTACTTTAAGAAAAACAGTGATGGTTCTTTTGTGTATCTATTTCTTTATGTTGATGACATGTTGATAGCAGCAAAAGATAAAGGAGAGATAAGAAAGGTCAAATCCCAACTAAGTGAAGAATTTGAGATGAAAGATTTAGGACCAAAGAAAGAAGATACTTGGTATGGAGATTCTCGAGAGATAGAAAAGCAAGTAAATTGTACCTAAGTCGGAAGGGTACATTGAGAAAGTTCTTTGCAGTTCAATATGCAGAGTGCTAAGCTGTTAGTACTCCTTTAGCACCCATTTCAGGACTTTCATCGGTTTTGTCTCCACAATCAAATGATGAGATTGAGTACATGTCACATGTTCCATACTCTAGTGCAGTGGGATCTCTCATGTATGCTATGGTTTGTTCACGTCTAGATTTATCATATGCGATCGGTCACGATTAAGCGAGATACATGGCGAATCCCCTTGTAAAGAACATTGGAAAGTAGTTCGATGGATTTTAAGATACTTACGAGTACTCACGATGTTTGCTTACGATTTGGAAGAACTAGAGATGGAGTCATTGGGTATGTTGATGCCGATTTTCTTTGGAGACCTTGATAGAAGAAGATCTCTCACTTGGTTATGTCTTTACAATCGGAGGTTGTGCAATCGGTTGGAAAGCTACTTTGCAAACTACGATGCTTTGTCTACCACTGAAAGCGAGTACATGGCGATTCATCGAGGCTTGTAAAGAAGCTATTTGGTTGAAGGGACTCTTTAGTGAGCTCAATGAAGACCTTCAAATCAAAGACAATATTTTGTGTGATCAGAGTGCCATCTTCCTTACAAAAAGATCAAATGTTTCATGAGAGAACAAAACACATTGATGTTCGGTATCATTTTTGTTCGTGATATTATTGCTCGTGGTGATATTGTTGTGAGCAAAATTAGTACTCATGAAAATCCTGCAGATATATGATGACTAAGTCATTTCCTATAACCAAGTTTAAGCATTGCTTAGACTTGGTTGGTGTTCATTGTTGAAGTTAAATCCTTAAGGGTTTTATGGAAGAGGTGGAGAACTTGTTCGTTGAAAGTTCGCGATGAAGAACTTGTTTATTGAGAATTCGTGTCAAGGTGGAGATTGTTAGAATTAAGTGACCCAAATTCTTATTTAAATAAAATAAAAGAAGAATCCATATAGAATTACACTTCTTTTATTTTATTTTGAATAAGGTTTTTAAACCTTATTAAACTCCATCTATTTGATATTGACTAGAATAAGGAGTTTCAATCTTACTACTCCTATTAGAATATGGCTTTATAAGCCTATAAATAGACATGGTCTATTCCTCTTGTAATTAATTCGAATTCTACATAGTGAATTTTCTTCTCCTCTGCCCGTAGTTTTTCCTGAAAGGGTTTTCACGTAAAATTTGTGTGTTCTTCATATTTTTTTTTCTATTTTTTTTTTACATAAATAATAAATGAACTACCCTTAAAAGAGACTAGATTTCAAGAGCGAACGAGGCAAAAAATGTCCCCGACCAACTATTGTAACTTGCCAAACAAATTTGCATGAAAAGCTTCAGGGGCGATGAAAATATTGTGTTGAATTTGCCTTCCCCCAATAAAAGCGAATTTAAGGAGGGACGACATGAGGAAATGGTTCCATTGGTGTTGCCATGAGTCAAAGCTCAACCGGCTGTTGTAACTTCTCATACAAAATTTGTGCTTTGTAAGTGTTTAAATTTTATAATTATTATTTCACCAAAAAAAAATATTATAATTCCATTTCGCATTTCGCATTTCGCATTTCGCTTTCTTAAACGGAACAACCAATGACTCACAAGTAGGGAACTTCAATAGCCGAAGTGAATGCCATTTCCTTTCCTTTTCCATTCGCTACTGCCAAAGCCTGAGATGCCATTTACTGCTTTCTTTCTCTAAAGCGTTAGATAGATCGCTCTGCCATTGCAATCGTTTCCAAACACCGGATTTTCTCGAGAAAATATTGAACTTCTTTTTCTTTTTTAGCCTTATCTATTTTTTTAGGGATCATAGATATGTCAGGCGCATTAATAAATGGATTGGCAGGAGCCGGTGGAGGAATTATAGCTCAACTCATTACGTATCCTCTTCAAACTGTATGATTTTCATTTCATTTTCTTCCTTTTTTTAAATTTAATTTTTTTAGCTATAATTTTTTAAAAAAATCGATCTACAGGTAAATACTCGTCAACAAACAGAACGTGATCTCAAGAAAGAGAAACGAAAACTTGGAACCATTGAACAAATGTGCCAGGTTTCTTGTCTTTTCTTTTTTGCAATTCTTTTTGGTTAGATGACGATTTTATTTTATAATTAATGGGAAACCTTTGCAACTTAAAGAAACCTGCTAATGGAATTTAAATTTTGAGTTATTGTTCATGTTAGGTGTTGTTTGATTGTTGATTTTTCAAACTAGTTTTTAGTAATTTTGTTAAAACTGATGTTGCATCGTTGCAGCTCAGCAATTTCAATCAAATATGATTTTCTTTTTCTCTTTAATGAAGTAAAATTTAAACAATAGAAATTTATGTTCAATATTGAACTTGTTTGCTTATTTTGTGAATAGGTCGTAAAGCAAGAAGGATGGGAAAGGTTGTATGGAGGATTAACGCCTTCATTAGTAGGTACAACTGCATCTCAGGTGACGACCTTTAAGATTTTTAGCACAACTGTTATTACTACCATTAAGTTTTAACTGGAGTCCTATTGCACCTGGACTTGGGAGTGAGTGTCCAATACATATATGTCTTGTTTTTTCTAGTTATATATATGTGGTAGATCATTGTCGTGTACACATATTAAAATGTGTTAGTATAGATGTTGGACACGTTTATTTTAAGGAAAACAAAGAGTCCGTAGAACATAGCTAGTAGTTATAATGTTTCCAAGTGAAACAAATAAAAATTAGGGACATTCAACCCTTGAACTAAAATTAAATAGTCATTCAACCCCCCATTCTCAAACATCTACTTTCATCCAATTGAGCTTTTGATAAGACAAATTTTGGTTAAACACCATAGTCAATTTTCCATCCAATTGAGGGCTCAATTAGATGAAAATGGATGTTTGAGGGCATAAATACATGAGATAAATATTTGAGGGTAAGGGTTTGGATGGTTGTTTAATTTATTTCAAATATCTTGTGATCTCTAAAGAGCTGTTTTTGTTACTTAACTACATTCTTTATAATTGTTTCTTGAACTTGAGTTCCATACTGATCTATCTTTAAAATGGATTGCATGCTTTTCCCTTGCATCAACTGCTTTCTTCCGTTTGTAAGTGATAGTAAAGTTGCCATATTATGTGTTTGTTCTATTTTTTGGATTCATGAATACTTCCTATTTCTATGATACAGGGTGTTTACTATTATTTCTATCAAATATTCAGGAATAAAGCTGAAAGTAAAGCACTTGAACGCCAGAAAAAAGGGATTGGCGATGGATCAGTCGGGATGCTTTCATCACTTATTGTAGCTGCTTTATCGGGGTAATCTAGTTTTTATTTTTAATTTTACCTCAAATCTGATTGCATGTGGTTGTTGCATTAGCTTTTTAAAAGTTCTATAAATTATAAAGAAACTACACTAATTTCTTTCAAATAATATCCATAATTGCAGTAATAGTTCTCTTTATATATTAGATAATTACATGATTATATCCTTTCTCCATGCAGGTGTTTAAATGTGCTGTTGACGAACCCTATTTGGGTTGTTGTGACACGCATGCAGGTAAAGGGCATTTAAAAAAAAAAAAAGCTTTTTATTTTCTGTAAAACATAAAAAGCACAAACTTTACTGTAAATATATTTATTGTTGAATATCCTTACAATAAGTGTGGTGCTTTGGATCTAAGTCAATGGCTATAATTCTCTCATTATCCCGATACCTTGGCTAAAATATTGCCTTGAGAAAATACAAGAAATTAATGTGGTCTCTTGGGTATAATTATGAGTTCTCGATTAGTATGCCTTTGTTTTAGATCACACAATGGTTTGTACTACTTAATGTCTTGAGTTGTGCACTTGAATTTGAAGGCATCCACTTTCAGTTTACATACTTGCTCATATTTAAACTAAAAAAATTATTGTGTTGCAGACTCACACAAATATTTTGAAGAAAGATCACTCTAATAGATTGGCAACTCCTGCTCTGGAGGAAACAGTTCTTTCTGCCATTGAGCCTTTTTCTTTTAGCACTGGTCATGCGGTATGCACGATCACTTGGTCTATAAGGTTCTTTTATGTTAGCTCACTTACAACATTGAAGCTCATTCAAGTTTTCTCCAGAAATAGTAGAATATTGTTGTTTTAAACTCTATACAATAATAGAAATGCAAAATATTTTATATATATATATATATATATTAAAGAATTATCCACATCTCTGATCTTTGCTAAATGATGATTCTTGTTTCGAGTGGTGGAAAGGCCATATGGAAAGGGTCGATGGGAGGATTGATGATCACTAATAAATGATGAAGAAATGAATGGATGTTATAGGTAGAAGTAGAACTATTTAGAATTATTATATATCTAATATAGCAATTGTAGTTAAGAACTTAGATATGGACAACAAATTGGTCAAGGAATTTTGAATGCTGGATTGATGCTTGAGTCTAATGTGCATGAAGTTGGGATGAGGTCAAAATAGCAGTTTTCACATTGTATCATAGGTACGTTCTTATTGTCTGGATGTAGAGTTTGATTTTATCATTTTTTTCCTCATAAACAATCGTAAATATCTCAAAGATTTGGATTAATTACTTTAAAATTTGGTTTCTTTGTTAATGTCAACCAAAATGCACAACATTTGGTTACATTCTTTTGCATATAAAATACTTGCAGATTCAAGAAGTCTATGATGAAGCCGGATTTTGGGGATTCTGGAAAGGTGTATTCCCAACATTGATCATGGTATGTGAGAAGTGACTGTTACACTTGTTAATAGAGTTTCACTTATCGGTCCTGTTGTTTCGCACAGGTGAGCAATCCGGCTATGCAATTTATGTTGTATGAAACGATGCTGAAGAAGCTGAAGAAACAACGATCTCTTAGTAACCCAGACAACAATGGAGTAACTGCTTTAGAGGTTGGCTCTGATTTCATCTTGGAACATGAATTTGACAATTTGAATTTGGATTTAATTTGCTATATTGATTGTGAGAAAGATATGCACATGTTATGTATTATTTTAAATTCAATATGATTATATAGTTTAAAAGTATAAAAACACGAATTTCAAATTCACTACTAAATAAACATATTTTGAATTGATTAATAATCATAAATGTTACATTTATATTTCTTCTATCTCACAACTTAAAACTAGTTTTAAAATCCAAATCCATATTTAGGTTTCGAATCGCTACCTTTGTGTTCCTTGCAGATCTCATTTCTTCTATGTTTTAATCTTTGAATTAGTTGTCTAATTATGCTAGATATTTCTTCTTGGAGCTTTGGCCAAACTAGGAGCTACTGTTGTGACCTACCCTCTTAACGTGGTAAAGGTATGATTATATGACCTACGTTATTTCCACTCTTCATTTCTCTTGAAGTCCTCGTTTTTCCTCTTATGTTTGACACAATTTCATACTTGAAGTATGGGATATGACTCTTAAACTCTATAAATACGTGTAAAAACTTAGAAAAAAAATTAAATATGCCCGTGTTGAGCACTTGGACTCAACAACTAAAATCGAAAATCGACCCAAATCAAGGTGTTTGAATGGTTTATGAATGCAAGTTAAAAAACCGCAATTGCCCGAAACCAAACTGAATTCTATCTTTTATTTAATTTATAATTAATTCTTTATAGTTAATTTTAATTATTTATGATATAAAAAAATTATATTAAAAATAGTAAAAATAACTTGAAAGTTCTTCCAGCATTATTGTTTATTTAGAAATATTTATGAAAAATCCTTTAAAATTTTGTCAAGTAATATTCAAAAGTCATAAAACAAAGTTCATTTTATCAAAGTAAGTCTAAAAATTCAAAACCTAAAATTAATATAAAAAAAAAAAAACTGTATTATGATGGGCAGTTCAGAAAATCCAACTGAACCAAATCGATTTCATCCCCATTGGGCACATACTCAGTATTTGTCTTGATAAGCAAATAGCTTATAACCTTTCTATATCAGCTTGAAAATGTGTCGATGTGCAATTCTTTGTTGTCTTTATAGGCAAGGCTTCAAGCAAAACAAGTTGCAACTGGGGATAGAAGGCATCAATACAAAGGCACAACTTAAAACTAGTTTTAAAATCCAAATCCATATTTAGGTTTCGAATCGCTACCTTTGTGTTCCTTGCAGATCTCATTTCTTCTATGTTTTAATCTTTGAATTAGTTGTCTAATTATGCTAGATATTTCTTCTTGGAGCTTTGGCCAAACTAGGAGCTACTGTTGTGACCTACCCTCTTAACGTGGTAAAGGTATGATTATATGACCTACGTTATTTCCACTCTTCATTTCTCTTGAAGTCCTCGTTTTTCCTCTTATGTTTGACACAATTTCATACTTGAAGTATGGGATATGACTCTTGAACTCTATAAATACGTGTAAAAACTTAGAAAAAAAATTAAATATGCCCGTGTTGAGCACTTGGACTCAACAACTAAAATCGAAAATCGACCCAAATCAAGGTGTTTGAATGGTTTATGAATGCAAGTTAAAAAACCGCAATTGCCCGAAACCAAACTGAATTCTATCTTTTATTTAATTTATAATTAATTCTTTATAGTTAATTTTAATTATTTATGATATAAAAAAATTATATTAAAAATAGTAAAAATAACTTGAAAGTTCTTCCAGCATTATTGTTTATTTAGAAATATTTATGAAAAATCCTTTAAAATTTTGTCAAGTAATATTCAAAAGTCATAAAACAAAGTTCATTTTATCAAAATAAGTCTAAAAATTCAAAACCTAAAATTAATATAAAAAAAAAAACTGTATTATGATGGGCAGTTCAGAAAATCCAACTGAACCAAATCGATTTCATCCCCATTGGGCACATACTCAGTATTTGTCTTGATAAGCAAATAGCTTATAACCTTTCTATATCAGCTTGAAAATGTGTCGATGTGCAATTCTTTGTTGTCTTTATAGGCAAGGCTTCAAGCAAAACAAGTTGCAACTGGGGATAGAAGGCATCAATACAAAGGTTAGTAACATTATGTTGAAGTTTGCATTTCATTAATGTTTCGACGGTTTAAGTATCTAAAGTAGTCCGTACTATAGAATTGAGTAACTAAACTTCATGCATTTGATATTGATGCAAACAAGTTTATTTACCAAAAGACATTATGTTGTTAGATTTGTTTGCTCAACAACTAAAAACATGCCATTCTTACATATAGGGACTATGGATGCTATTCTAAAGATGATCCGCTACGAAGGCTTCTATGGATTTTACAAAGGTATGAGCACAAAAATCGTACAAAGTGTTCTTGCAGCTGCCGTATTGTTCATGATCAAAGAAGAACTTGTAAAAGGTGCTCGATTGTTGCTTGTTAAGGACGGCATACACACCGTGAAATCAAAGCTTCCTTGAATCGAAAACTCCCTTGCCCTTCGCTCTGCTCCACTCCACTCCGCCTCTGGTCTCTTTCCATTACAACACTAGTAAGTTGTTGCTCAAAACATTCAAACTTGGATTGTACCATATATTATACCTTTCAATAAAAGAAAGATTACTTGTTGAAATAAAATCTATTTACGATTCAATTTATCATTTTTTTTTGTTATGTATTCAAATGCATCAAGTCTAATATGGCTTAAAGATTCCAATTTTAATAATTAGGGATAGCAATGAAATGCAATGTTGTGGTGGTTTTATGCACACCTTAACTTCGATTTCAACTTATATATATATATATAAAATTTAGTCCAATTTCATTTACTACGTTAACCCTAATGATATTGTGCTAAATGGGCAAATATATGTGCTTTATTTTGATATATTTTTGAGCATGATGTTACTAATTTTGGCGTTTATTGTTTAATTTTTATGTAGATGCCGTAAGTTTACAAATATAAAAAATAAGTAAAATATGGAGTCACATGGAAAATTTGATTATGGAAGTAATAATTTGACGTACAAGGCAGACATTTTACATCTTAAGAACTTTTATTTTCATTATTTTTATTTAAATATTATTTGTAAATATATTCTTTTTAAGAGTTTAATTAGGATTAAGTTTTATATTTTATATTTTATTTAGATAAATATTTAATTTTATCTTTTAAGAATTTGGGTAGGAGTAGAATATTAAATATTAATTTCAGCTTAAAAATTGAAAATTAGGATGTAGCTTCTTCTTTTTTTATTTCGCTTTTTGCGCCACTTAAATTTTATTTTTATTATTTATTTGTTTAGTTAATTATTATGATTAAGTAAATTATATTTTAGCTAAAGGTAGATCAAATTTTGGTGTTTGAGTTGTGTGATCTGAAACCAAATTTAATCCTTTTTATTTGTGCATTCACTTTTTCTCTAGTTCAAGAGTTAGATAGAATTGTCTCATAGTATTGGTTTTTAGCGTCGTTTCAAGAAGTATCCCTTGTATGGTGTTGGGAAAGTTGGCATGGTTCGATTAAGAGTGCAATTGGATGATGCCATGGGGGATTAATTGGTCTAATTTAAAATATTCGTAAAGTTGAGATTGTTAATTAAAATCGGGTTCTTCTAGTTCACAAATCTATCAACGGATAAAAGCGTGGAAGTGTTTTTCAAGGTTATTCATTTGGTAAGGGTTAATCATCGAGTAGTTCCCGTGGTTAAGTTATGATTAAGAATTTGTGGTTGAGGCATTCTCGATCACTTTAACGAGCTTACTAGTGAGCAAAAAGACACCCATAGTTCATGATCAATTCTGGGATCGAGATCGATGTCGTATTCGATGCTGGAACATTCATCAATTGGATTTATTTTTATTTTATTTTGAATTCAAATTTTATTTATTGTTTTACTGTTCTTTGATTTTTTATTTATTTAATTATGTATTATTTTAATCCCTTTTAATTTATTTTATGCCCCACTACAAGAACCATGGATACGAAAATTGTCCATGAAGTGCCTTGATTGTGAGAAATTCAAACACTCTCAGGCCAATCCCTATGAGATCGATCTTGCTCCTTATATTACGAATTTTATATTAGGTTTTTACGTGTAACTGTGTAAGATTTATTTTTGGTGGATACAACACCTGTCACTTAACTTCAACTTTTATCTCTTAATTTTCGTATTATCTTAATTCCTAAAAGAATAAGTCGATGTTATAAAGTCTTATAAATATTTACAAATTTTAATTAGAATGTGTAAAAAAACAGTCATAAAATTATTATTGTATTAACTTATTTTAGTATATTATAGAATTTTAGGTTAGTTGTTGTTAGAATAATTTGTTAGAATGTATTTGAACAACAATATTTTTCTATTGAAGAATTTGAAAATTTATAAATTGTTTCAAAAATGGGATGAGCGATTCTGTCGAACATATTAAATGCCATGAAAATCCGAAAATTTCCTATTTAACCAGGACAGCTCACGTGCTAATCCATTTATTTAGCAACTTGACTTTTTTTATCACTCAAAACTTTCATAATAACAATTATTAGATTTTCTTGTCGCCCGTATTCTTAAACATCAATATATTTTACATCTATGTACTATATAAAATTAGAATTGTTCGTAGGTCAGTAAAGGCGAAGCCAGAAAATTTTTTAAGGAGGGCCGAAATTAAGTTGTATGTTTTTACGATAACAAAAGTGAAATTTCATTGTTTTAATAGTCTATATCTTTATAATTTTTAAAGGATTAAATCAATTTTTTTCTCATCTTTAAGGGGTTAAAATGTAATTTTATCATATAATTTAAAATTTTTAAAATTATAGAAAGATTAAAGGTGAAGATTTCCATTTTAGGGGGGCAAGGCCCCTGCCAATCCCCTCTTGTGGGTCGGGTTAATCGCCCAGGCCCGAAGATCTACTTGAAACTTAGAAGGGTTTAGATAAAAAAATTAGGCCCATTTAAAATATGGGTCGGGCTTGAGCTTAAACATTCAAGGACCAAGCCTGGCCCGACCCGACCCGTTTTAAGTTTATAATATTTTATATTATGTTGTTTCATATATTATGTAATTTAGAACAACTTATAAAAATAAACATATACTAAATATATAATACTACTTTAATGTGAACATTAACATAATGTTAAGATGATTATATAAAAAATTTCAATATATAAAAAATATACAAAATTATTAAATATTAAAATAATATAATATAAATACTTTTAAAAAAATAAAAAAATAATATAGACAGGTCAAAAATGGGTTGGGTTAATCTTTTGCAAATATGGGTAAGATTAGGCCAAAATTTTAGACTTAAATTTCGGGTCAGACCAAACTTGAGCAAACATAAAATATATTAGCATTATGCTTAGGTTCACCTGATCAACCCATGAGCACCTCTATATAAAACCAGCTCCAAAAGGTGTCATAAAAGTAAAAAATGATATAAGCGATATTTTAATATGTTAGAATTCACATATCCATATAATATTATTTATCTAATATAAAAATAAATAAATTTATTTATTTATTTAACTATGTATGATTAAATCCAAATTAAAAATTTTAAGTATAAATTTAAACTAAAATTAGAGTTTCACATATATAATTACATTAAATTAAGTTATTACACATTAAATTAAAATTGATATATAATTTTAAAATTTATACTTATTAAAAAAATTAAATCGCAATTAAATCAAAGTTAAATAAGTAATTAATTACTTTAATAGTGAATCCAGCTAACAAGTGAGGTCATTATTGCTGTCATCACCCTATCTGACGTGGCATTTCTTTTTCTAGTGGGATCCACGCATCTAAGAAATACTCTATAAAAAGCGGACGTGGAATTTTTAACAAATAAAATAAGTTAATAAGTAATAACCAATCAATCAAAGCACGGAACTCAAACCGAATAACAATTAACCGAATTCTATAAAACACCTTGACGTCCGCCTGTATTTTTCATTTTTTTTCTTCTTTATATATACCCTTTCCAGGTTAAATTTTGTTTTTCTTATCTTCATTTTCTCCCTTTAAATTTTGGTGAAGGAGATATTTTTTCTATCTCTAATAATTTCCCTTCTCTCTCTCTAAAACGACGCCTCTCTCGAAGTAAGCCAATCGGTCTCCTCGATCTTCACGCTTTTAATTCTAAAATAATTTGAAAATTTTAACGAATCACGAAATTAGATTCCCTCATAAATCCAATAATTTGTCAATTCGAAATTTTTCAAGGTTCCATTTTTTAAAATTTGTGGTTGAAATCATCGATGGCTAGTTCTGGGAACCGAGAATTTGTTGATGATCAAGTGGATCAAAACGGTGGCGAATCGATCGATTCATCATCCGACGGCGTCATCGAGACCTCCTCTAGCGGTGGATCTGGAGCAGCTTCGAGACAAAACAGTGGGACAATGAATGAAATCGGACTCACGGAAAGATTAACCGACATATTTGTTGATGAAAACGACGGAGATTTGTTGCTTCAACAAAGCAATCGAGAAGATAGGCTTCTTCAATGGTTGCAAGCTTTAGATATGCAATTAATCGGCGCTTGTCGAACCGATGAGAGATTAAAGCCTTTGTTGAAAGTCAACGTCTCAAACGGCGTCGCCGAGGATAGATTGTTAGCTCATTTGAGTCAGGTACCTTTGATAACTTGGAATTTCAATTGATGCAATTGTTTCATTTTTTTTAAAATCGAATTCTCTTCTGAAATTATTATAAATGTTTTATTTTTTTATATCTGAGTCTTAATTTGTCTATTTTATGTGTGTAAATTTTTTTGTTTCGATGAAATTTGCAGCACTTTGAGCCATCGGAAGTTGGTATGCTGGCGAGGTGTTTTTGCATACCTTTGATTTCAGTTCGAGTGGGGAAGATTAACAAACAAGGAACTCATTTTCACCCTTGTGCTATAAGGTAATTGATTTCTTATTGATATGAGGTCTCTAATTTATCATAGATTTATCTGCCCTGGATCCATCATTCATGTTCATTAGCGGTGTAATTAATCTCTAAAAACTTACCATTTTGGTTTTCTTTTCTTTTCTTATTAAATTTGGAATTATCAAATTAGGTAAGTGGTGACTGGTTTGGAATATTAGAGACCACTTATAGATATAGTTACAATCAGGAGTGAACCTTTTTTCTGTTAGATCCATTGATCCATTCACATTCATTACCAGTGTCATTAATGGCCTTCCTGGCTTCCTTTTTATTTGGTCTTTCGCACACTTTTAATTGCATATAGTGTTTTTGGCAGCTTACATTATCTGGTACAACTCTTAAAAATTTCCCCGTAGTCAAGGTTTGGGAAGTAAGATGATATTAATTGATTGTATTATGTTAAATGGTGATGATTTCAACATCCCATACAGGCAGCTCGTTTAAAAATAAACAGGAATTTAGAAATTTCTGGTCTTTCACAGTATGTCTCATATGTTTACTACCATGCATTTTCATGATTATATGTGCTAGCATTTGGAAGTGACTTGTTTTTAGTACTGACTTTTTGTTTGATCTTTGGACTTGATCATATTACTGATGTATAATTGTGCTCTTTATATCTTAGTTTATTACTTAATTGTGTTGTGTGTTCTTCAATTATTTACATTTTGATGCATAAGCCTAGGTAGTCTTATTGTTTTATCATATTATTGGCATTGTGTTAAGTACATACTGGTTTGATTTTCATGATTTTCTGGATTGTTGCATTGCTTCTGGTGGTCAAAGCATAGTTTTGCATAACTGTTGACTGTTAAAAAGATCCTATATCTGGATCCTAGCCCTACATTATAAGTTTTCTCAATAGTGCTTTCGTTTGGCAACTTTTTTAATTGATTTCCTCTGTTGGAAACTTTCCCTTAGTGCCAGAATTACCCTAGAATATGATTTGACTGAAAGGTGTATTTAGTGGTTAATAGAGTGTAGAAAATTTTGGGTTCTATTTTAGTTTGTTGTTGGCCATCATGTTCATGCTTCCAAATAAATATGTCTTTTGACTTGTAGGTAAAGTGGGCGTATTCTATAATGATCTCTGAATTGTGAGGAAGTAAAGGTAGTTTCATCTCCTATATTATATAGTTCGCTGCTGTTGCTGCTGTTCTGTGGATATATATAGGTTTGAAATTTAATGGATCAATTATAAGTAGGATTGAGTGCTAATTTTATTGTGTGAATTGTAGTTTTGATTCTTTGTCTGTGTCAACCGTCAATTGTCAGTTTTGCTGTAAATTTTGTAGAATCTGATATGTATATTTTCCTTGTTATTTTCTATTATATCGTGATTACTCTTCTACTATACAATGCCTCATCCTTGTGGTTTATGATTTTGTCTTTATTCATTAATGACCGTTTCTAGAAGGTTATTTATGATAATAGATTATAGCTGTTCAATTTGTCTATGTTTATGTACAAAGATGTGTGCAAGGCATGTCACAGGATATAAAACAAATTGTTTTAGATTACATAAAATGATATTATTGGAAAATACATGAAATGTAAAGACTGGCCTGTAGGTTTTTCTTGTTTTTGGAGGATTCTTGGAAGGTCTATCCCACACCTAAGCCCAAACATATGGGTACTTTAGGCAAAAGGAAGAATTGAAGAAACATGTCAGTCCTTGCCAAAACCGCTGTATTCCTAAAAAAATAACTTATTTGGTTAACTGCCTGAGATCTTATCTCCATTTAGTTTTTCCATTAGAGGCTTCTTTTTGGATGTTATAAATGGCTGAATCTTACAGCTTGCTGCATGCAAGGTGTTATGTAATAGACTTGTTACTTATGCTTATAATTTGATCTTACAATTTCTGTTTTGAATTATAATTGCCAATTTTTACTTTGTCTAAAGTGCCTCCTGAAACCTTTTGAACTGATGCAGGGGAAATTTGATTCTTACACTCTTGCCTACATCGGATTTGCGCCTTTCATTTGTTGGGGATGATGGTCAAACCGAGAGACTGTTCACTTTGAGTGACAAACCTCAATGTGCTGCTGTTTCCATTGATGAGATCCCAGCAGACAATTCTGGACGATCTTTCCTCGTGAAGATCCCAGATGGCGAAGTTTTTTACTATTGGTGCTCGGAGAAGTCAAAGCTCCTTGGGATTGAATTACTCTCAAAGGTATTAGTACTTTTCTCATCAGTAATTTCCTTATGCATGTACAAGACTATGTTTCTCATACTCTCCATTTTTCGTGGCATACCTGTTTTGACACATATCCAGATATGAGCATGGAGATATGGCTCTCCAAAGATAAATGCTTGAAATTGAATATACTCATGTAAGATGTATATTGCATCCAACAGTCATATTTAAGTTCAGAGTAACATAGTCTATAGATGTGCATACCTACAAAAAAAATTATATTTACATCAATTTAGTGTTACCTAGGCAATTAATTGAACTCTTTTAAAACCTCACTAACAGATTTTGTTTGTCAAGTGATTGCAATCTAATATTATGTTCTTTCCATGATAGGTGAAGGACTTGATCAAAAGAAAACCATCAATTGCTGAATTAACTGGAATCAGCGAATCAAGACTAGGCTGCTTTGCAACTCAGCTTCGAGCATATCTTTTTGGATCCACAGTGAGTAATACACAAGCAAGTTATTCAGGTCCACCATCACCCAATTCTGTGTTTGACACTATCAATGTGCACAACGGACAAACTTCATCAACATCAAAATCCTTGCGGTCCAGGCACTCTAGCAGTCAAGTACTCAAGGTGAATGCAATTTATCAAGCTAGCTTAAGTCCAAGATCAAGTTCTTTCAAAGAGGGCTTGACCCGAAACTTGTCTTCTCTAAGGAGCAACACAAGGGATAAGTTACGACGGCGTGGAGATAACCATCTCTTGGAAGCTGAGAGCCTTACAATTGCTTCACCTGTTTCAAAAGTTTCCTCTGATGGCAACCAAGCTGAAACCAATAAGCTTCCGGCTGTCAAGAGCTGTCCATTCACTCCAAATTTCCTTGAATCACTTGGAAAACTTTCTTTACCACCAACTCTAAGCTCCGTATCTCAAACTTCTTTAGTATCGCCTGTCTTTTCTCCTTATTATTGTTGGTGCCCCCCAGGATCATCTACTCTACAACACTCGGCTGCTTCTGAGCTTCCATCCTCGTCAATTGAATCTCTTAAGCTTCCACCACTTTCTTCAATATTGCCAATGAATAGTGCTTCCAGCTTGTTGAAACCGCCGCCACCACTCGATCTGGCTGATGTCCCTTCACTGGATTTTCCAGCTTTCCTTCCAGAACCATTGGTCCGATTGCCAATGGCAAGTTCGCAACAAATTCCAACTTTCACACCTTTGATTTGTGATCCCATTGTTCATATTCCAGTCATTGATGTTTGCTCTTCAGGACAAGGTTACTTGGTTAGTGCCGGTCCCACCCTTTCAACAACAATTCCTCCATTGCATCCAAACCTTGTGAACACCGAAACCATGGTCGAAAAGGGTGCTAGAGAAACACTTAGGCTGCTCATCAGTGGTTCAACACAGAGTAATCCTCCATTGATTGATGTATTGCCAGCAGTTCTAACCAATGCTGATGAGAAAAAAGGTATCTTTGTTGCCGGAAGCCGGGGTCTATACAGTGGAACCAGAGATGTTAGCGCCATTGCCGCCGTTAGTCTGGTTACACTTACTTCCAGCTCCGTGGTAGATAGTATTATAAAACAATGTAGTAGCAGTAGCAACAGTCATGACGATCCTGATGCGAAGAAGCGGATGGGATCTAGTGGCTCGGATGAATCATGTTCGAGCAGTAATGGTGCTAAACTTTCAGGCTCGAGAGAAGAAAAAGTTGAGTAAATAAATTAATGTTTTTCTTTCTTCTATTTTTCTTTGAAAATGAAAAATTGTAGATAAATGCATCTGCAGTTTTGTCATAATTTAATTGTAATTAGAGTCCCGATCTTTTACCCATTTGAGGGATTTGCTCTCTTGTAGTATTCTACTAATGTTATTAGTGTATTTGGTTAGTATGTGAATGGGTTTTTCACTTTTTCTGCATTTTCCACCACCGTCCAGATCCCTAGTCTTCCTGTACATCTTTTTGGGAGCACCAGTTTGATGCTGTGCTTGTTCTTTCCACTTGCAATTTGTCACTCCGATATTTTTATATATTATATTAACAATATAATTCTGTTAGAAAAATTGATCTTGTCATTTTAACAGGAAACTACTCTAATTGGGAAAAAGAACACTTATCTAATCACACGTCTAATTGGATCATGACACGTCGTATGAATGAATATCTCATCAATATTTCCTACTGTGAAGGCCGCTTATAAATTTGTTTTCCACCATTTGATCTACTATCTCCTTTCAATCTCTGTCCATTTTTCTAGCTTTTATATCTTCTTCTTCTTGTACTTTGTCTTCTCAACCCGACCCATACCTGACCCGATTTTTAGTACCTACTGGCGGATCCATTTCTTTCTCTTCCACTTTCACGGAAAACAATTTCCAAGAAAACATTTCTTTCAATCCGTTCCTCGTTTTGATTTAAAAACAGTTCCGGATTTTCTTTTGAAGATCCAATTTGAGTTTTTGGATGGGAGAAACCGGTTTATCCGATGTCGTTTTGGGCTTGGTGATGATGTGCGTCGACGACCCGAAAGACCGCGACGCCATTTCCCTCGTTTCCGGCGCTGGTACGAGCTCGACGCATTGACACGTAAGCACATATCGATTTCGCTTTGTTCCACGACGAGTCCCGATCGGTTGCTACGGCGGTTCCGGCACTTGGAATCGTTGAAATTGAAAGGAAAGCCTCGGGCGACAATGTTTAATATGACACCCAAAGATTGGGGAGGGCACCTGACGCCTTGGGTGAAGGAAATAGCGGAGATTTCAATTGCTTGAAATCCGTGCATTTCAAAAGGATGATTGTTGAAGATTTAGATTTGGAAGTTTTGGCCAAGTCTAGAGGGAGGGCTTTGCAGGCTTTAAAGCTTGAAATGCTCTGGTTTCTCTACACGTAAGTGCACGCTAGTGGTGGGGAGTTGAAGGGAAACAACTAGTCCTATCGCTTGTGCCGGTATCTCTAGATAGGTCTAGTTGTTTCCTTCAACTCCCCACCACTAGCGTGCACTTACGTGAGGCTTTTATGGATGTCGGCAACTAGTTGTTTATTTTATCTAATTTTGCACCATGTTGGCTTACACATTGGAAAGCAAGTATTATATTGACTAATGATTGAGTTTTTGCGGTATTTGATATTGTTGTTACTTGGCTTGTGCTTGTACAAGATTTTAATGCTTAGTGGGAATAATTTCGACGTGTTATTTTCCTCAACATACGGCTATAGATCATTGATCTGTTTGTTTTTTAGCTCTACACACTTTGTTAACATATGGTTTTCGATTCCATGTTTATGATTTATATTTGTGTATGTCTGCTCAGGCAATTAAGAACCTTGTTCCTGGAAGAGAGCTCGATTATTGAGAAAGATGGCCAATGGCTTCATGAGATTGCAATAAATATTTCATTTCTCGATACTTTAAACTTTTACATGACCAATTGTGTCAGACTAAGTTTTGAAGACCTTTAACTTATTGTCCGAAATTGTCTATACTTGGCCTCTGTGAAGGTTAGAGATTCTGAAATTTTAGACCTTGTAGGTTTCTTTCGTGCTGCTTCCGTTTTAGAAGAATTTTGTGGGAGTTCTGCCAACGAGGAACCTGAAATGTATGCTGCTGTGTCATTCCCCCCAAGACAGTGCTGTTTGGGTCTAAACTTATATCAGGCTTTTTTATTAAAATAACCTAAAAAAATTAATTAATTATTAAAATATTCACCTTTTTAATTAAATATTAAAATAATTTAAAATTTACAATAAAAATTGGTGGAGCTAAATTATATGGCTCCACCAACTTATCACGTCAACAAGGGGCATAAAAAAATAATTTTTTGGTGGAGTCATTCAACATGATTCCACCTGTATAAAATATAAGAGAAATACTGCAAAATTTAAAAATTAGAGGGCTTTTAAAATAATTTCCCATTTTTGGTGGAGCCATTTTAAACGGTGCCACCACACCTACACTTTTTCAGTTTTTTTTTTACGTTTTTCTAAAATTTTGTCTTTTTTTTTTACTTTTTTTAAATTTCTAAAAAGTTGGGAGCCCTTAAAAATAAATTCTCCATTTTCTGGTGAAGCCATTTCAAATGGCGCTACAAGTGCTACACCAATTTACCTTTTTTTTTTTAAATTTTTTTAAAATTTTGTCTTTTTCTTAAATTTTTTTGAACTTTTATATTATTTTCTTATTTTATTTTGTTTATTTAATTTATATTATTAATTTTAAAAAATTTGTAAGGTATATTTAAAATGTTTTATAATATATTTTTAAAATTTTAAATATTATTTTTAAATTATTTTTTTAACTTTAGATATATTTTTTTAAAATTATTTTTTATAAATTTTAAATGTATATTTTTCAAATTACTTTTGAAATCATTAGTTTTATAAGATTTAAAATATATATTTAATATTATATTAATTTTACATAGAATTTTTAAATTAAGATTTTTTAATTTTTTTCTTATTTTATTGGAAGTTCGAATTAAAAAATAAATAAATATATATTATAACTAGTCACATCATATAGTGATGTGACTATTAATAAATTTAAATATAAATATTAAAAAAATTGTGTTATATATTTGGTGGGGCTTGGTCCCCCATAGATGAATGAATAAGAGAAAAAAAAGGTAAATTTTATAAAATTTTATTTTGTATTTTTATATTTTATAGTTACTGTAATATAATAAATAATTATATTATAATTTATGTTTTTTTATATTGTACAGATATCAAAATATTTTCTGGAGCAAATACGGATCGCACTTTATCGATGATCGACGAAACAGTAAAATTAATTATAAATGAAATAAAAAATTGTTTTAGTTTCTTGTTTTTTCTTGCTAATCACTACTCTGTTGAACGTGTATTGACTGCTTTAAAATACTTAATTATTTATAGTAAAAGAATATTATAATTTAATAAATTTTATTTTTAAAATTAAAAATTTAACATAATCAAATAAAAATTTTAAAAACCTCGATGTAGTAGGGTTATAATGTTAGTATAGTCAATATCTAAAATTATTTATATTTCCTCTTAATTTGAACCTTAAATAGAAAAAAAAAAAACTTCGATACACTTAACTTTATAATAATCCAGATAACAATCCAAGTACAAAGAGCATAAATATGCGATAAAAAATGTTGCTAAATTCCACAACTTAAACCTTTAGAACTAAACTTCATTTCGACAAGTTATTATTAATAATAATATCCCAATTAAAAATAAATATAAGAAGGCAGAGAATGTAATTATTATAATATCCTATTAAAAATTAATATAAGAAGGTAGATAATGTAGTTATATAGTTGTCTTTAGTTTTAATGCTTAACTATAATTAAGACATAATAATCACATTTGATTTCTACGTGTTATTATTAATATTTTATGACAAATTTTCATTCTATTATTAATATATTATTACTTATTTAATTTAACTTAAATAAAAAAAATACTTAGAATGGCTACGTTGGTATAGTATAAGTGTGATGTTTTTATTTCCTCAATCTTTCAATTTTACTCTTCAATATATTTTTTTTATGTTTAAATTATATATATAATTGATTTATCATAATTTTATAAAAAATTACCATACAGGATGGTTATCGGGTTTTGAGGTTGCGGTGTCATTTTCCCAAGTACGATCCGAACGAGCGGATCATGCCATATTTACGGTTGGCGGGATTTGGGGACGTCGCATTGATTTGGAGGTTTGACCTGAGGCCGAACTTAATATCCGTCTTGGTTGAGCGGTGGTGTACGGAGACCCACACCTTCATTATGCCGTGCGGGGAGTGCACTATCACAATAGAAGACGTCGCTATGCAACTTGGGTTACGAATTGACGGTGCTGTGGTCACGGGTCGAAGCAAAGTGTTGGAACCTTGATGGTATGCCACGCATCGCTTGGACGGTCCCCAGTGATGGGAATGCAATTTCACATGCTTGACATTGGCATGGTTGAGAGAAAATTTTAAGCGGTTATCGAGCACTTTGCCACCGAAAGGCGAGGTGATGTGTCTTTGCTTTCGAGCCTATATTATGTAGCTGATTGGGGGGTACTTATGCTGAACAACACGTCTAATAGAATCCACTTAAAGTACTTGCCTCTATTGGAGGATTTTTCTCGTGCCGGTAGTTACAGCTGGGGATCAGCAATGTTGGCCGTATTATACTATGAGCTTTGTCGAGCAACAAAACATGGGGTTAGTAATATGGCTGGTTGTTTGTGTCTACTGCAGTCTTGGGCTTTATACAGGATGCCGTTTCTAGTGGCTGTTAGGCACCAACCATATTCGTGGCCACTTATAAATAGGTAAAAACAAAACTATACTTAACATTTAACGACTCATAAGTGTGGATAATATTTTTCAAAGTTTAACTGCCAACGTGTTTGTTTCGATTTCAGATGAACGACTTCTCCGGGAATTGGTGCGAGCCAAAGATTAATCATTTACCGTCAAATGACAGAGGCGTACGCTAGAGAGAAAGTAATATATATTAATATAGTTTAAGTAACGTTTATTTAACTTATCCACTTATAGTATGTGATGTGAATTGACTCATTATGTTATATTGTGCAATTCTTGTGGATGCCGTATTCTACACTGAACATTGCAACTCTTATTCCTCAGAGGGTTCACGCTGAAGCCCATATGTGATGCATTAACACGTCGGTGCTCAACTTCTCAACCGCTGAGTGGTACAACGGTGATCGAGTTATGCGACAATTTGGGTGTAGACAATTTGTGTCGGTCGAGCCAGAACAATTTGATGAAGTCCACGGTAAGACCATGAGGGGGAAACATACAACAGATTGGAGCGTAGAACATCAATCTTTTGTAACACTATGGAATGCCCAGTATGACAGGCGGCCTGAGATGCACTCGTGCATATTTGACTTTAGTCCTTCGATTGACTACATGCAGTGGTACATGACTCGATGGCGTGTTTATTTATATGGTGGACAACTTATGATAGTACCGGGTCACGGCTACAGACGTCGAAATCAACCTATAAGGGAGCTAGAGGATCAACATACGTGGAAATCAATCTATGGGGGAGCTAGAGGATCAACATATTTAAAATTTTAAAAAATATATATTATAGAACATTTCAAATATATATTAAAAAAATTTTAAAATTAATAATAAAAAATAAATAAATTAAATAAACAAAAAAATAAGAAAAAATATAAAACTTCAAATAAAATAAGAAAAAAAAAATAAATCTTAATTTTACTAATTAAATAAGTACGAAATTAGAGTTACACAGTTGTCAATATTACCTTTTCCCTTTTTGGGTGTAGATTAAATCTGATGTAAATTTATATATTTTTTACTTTTCAATTAATTTATCTATTGGGAGACCAAGCCCTACCCATATATATAACACAATTATTTTTTTAATATTTATATTTAAGTTTATTAATAGTCACATCACTGACATGATGTGACTAGTTATAATATATATTTATTTTTAATTCAAATTTCAAATAAAATAAAATAAAATTAAAAAATCTTAATTTAAAAAATTCTATGTAAAATTAATATAATATTAAACATACATTTTAAATCTTATAAAACTAATTAAGTCAAAAGTAATTTGAAAATATACATTTAAAATTTATAAAAAATAATTTCAAAAATGTATATTTAAAGTTAAAAAAATAATTTCAAAATAATATTTAAAATTTTAAAAAATCTATTATAAAACATTTTAAATATACATTATAAAATTTTTAAAATTAATAATATAAATTAAATAAACAAAATAAAATAAGAAAATAATATAAAACTTCAAAAATAAATTAAGAAAAAGACAAAATTTAAGAGAAAAATTAAAAAAAGAAGAAGGTAAATTGGTGTCAACACTGTGGCGCCATTTGAAATGGCTTCTCCAGAAAATGAGGAATTTATTTTTAAAGGCTCTCAACTTTTCAGAAATTTAAAAAAAGTAAAAAAAAAAAGAAGAAGAAAAAGACAAAATTAAAAAAAAATTAAAAAGGTGTCAGGGTGGTGGCGCCACTTAAAATGGCTCCACCAAAAAATAGAAAATTATTTTAAAAGCCCCCAATTTTTAGATTTTATAATATTTCCTTTGTATTTTATACAGGTAGAGCCATTCAACATGGCTCCACCAAAAAATTATTTTTTATGCCCCTTGCTGATGTGGCAAGTTGGTGGAGCCATATAAATTGGCTCCACTAACTTTTACTGTAGATTTTAGGTTATTTTGGTATTTAATTAAAAAGGTAAATCATTTTGATAATTAATTAATTTTTTGGGGTTATTTTAATAAAAAAGCCTTTATATCAGGAACAATGAACTGCCACTCGTGTTTCCTTTTGCATCATTGCTTAAAAAGTTAGATCTCATCTATGCATTACTCAACACGGAAGACCACTGGTTGTTAATTCAAAGATGCCCGAACTTAGAAGCTCTGAAATATAAAAAAATATTTTATATTTACAAATATATCTAAAATAAATAAAAAATAATACCTATTAAGTAGCTAAGTTAGTCGATTCAGTCGATTGATTTAACAATTTTGAAATAAATATTTATCCAATTTAATCAATAAAACTATAGAATTAATTAAATGAGTAAATTAAGTAGGTTATTTTAGGTTTAGATATTATATTTTATAAACTATTTTAATAGGGACGAAGGCGAGAAAATAATTTTAAAAAAAGATCATAAATTATTGAATTTTACGTAGTTTGATAAAAATTATTGAATTAATTTTTTTTCTTAGTAGCTGCTGAATATTGGATACTAGTTTGTGTCTGAATTTTTAAATTTTCTGGGAGATCACATTCTATTTGGCTGAAGTTGCGTAATATACAAAGATTAAACTTTTGTAGTAGAATTATTATATAAATGCATCAACGCAGCGCCTGTAGCTCAGTGGATAGAGCGTCTGTTTCCTAAGCTGAAGGTCATAGGTTCGACCCCTATCTGGCGCGTTTATTTCCATTTTGGGTTTGGTTGGAATGAGTACGTTTTGAATTGAAGTAAAGCTGCCCGAGATTTTGATGAAATTTGTTAGACTACCTTTTGAGTTCCAACATCAAATTTGGTTGAAATTAAGTTCTCCTTTTATAAACAAATTTTTTAATCATACAATTTATCAATAATTATAAAACGTTATTTCCCAAATTTAAGTCCATTCATCAAATAATTAATTTATTTATTGATAAAAATGTACCATCAACAACTTTTGAAGATCAAAATAAAGATAATTCTACTCCCTCTAGATTTAGTGGTAAAAATATTTATTGTTTCACGAGTTACATCTTCCACATGTAAAATTGTTAATGAGTTAACACCCATTGCACCCTTACCAAAACATCTTATTTACGTAGTGTGTGTTGACATATTTTGAACAAAAAGAGAGAATAAGATGAAGAAGGCTTATGTAGATGCTTTATGTTGATTGTTTATGTATTTATTTATTTTATTGTTAAGTTTGATTGATTGATAGGGAGCTATTTCAGGGAGTATTTGTTTCTTCTATTATGATTTTATATAAAAAATTGTCAAAAGGGAAGATTGTTGAGACAATTTTGAGGAGTGTCACGAGCAATGCTTATTGATTTTAACATTGTTCAGCCTCATAACTTGTTATATATGGAATTGACAATTTTTGGTGACAAAATCGTTGGGCTATAATATTTGTTAATATTTTGGATGTGTGCAAGCCCTTGTATGATACCCAAACTTGTTATATGAACTTATGATGAAAATTGGTTTGGATTGGATCAAACAAATTGACTTCCTTAAGAGATCGGATTAGATCATATATCTTAGTAACATATCCCGAAGAATTAGACACTTATCCTAATTATATTGAAGATTAATCGTAAGTGATCTTTTATTTTAAACAAGCAACTCTCTTACATATTAAAAGGGTTGTAGAGGTAAAAATGTATGAATAATTTTAGCACTTATTCTATTATGTAGAACTTATTTTTTAAAATGCATTTTGTAAGTAATCAAATGAGTCACATGGTTTTTATCTTAAGTTTTCAAGTGATGGTGATCTAGAATTTAGGTTCGAAAGTGAGATTACTAATTTGATAAGTGTTAGTGCTTATAACCACTTATTGTACGTGGTATTGAAATAGTAAATTATCTCTCTCGATAAGGCCCAAGGAATATAAAGAAATCGAATTGCATAAACGTATTGATTATTTTGTTCTTTACTAGTGTTTCAAGCAATTGTACTGCTGATGGCACTGCTTTATTAAATTTGGACCTAATAATTTAAATATTTTAATCATTATACAATGAATTGATGCTTATGCCTTCAATTCAATATTATAACAATAAATACATAAATAAAATATTAAATAACAATTACGGTTATCGTATCAAAAAAAATTAAATAAAATTCACTCTCTTTCGACATTCTCTCTCTTCCTCCACCATCATCATATAATCCACGTCTACAGCATCTGTTCGCTGCAAAAAGTACACAATCTCCCACTTCCTCTTTTACAGTCCCTTCATTTTTGGTCTTTGAAACCCCATAAGCCCTTTTCACTCCTTTTTATACTCTCATTTTACGTTTATTTCTTCTTTCTTTCATAGATCTAGGCCTTCTTCTTCTTCTTCTTCTTCTTCTTCTTCTTCTTCTTCTTCTTCTATCAAAGGTACATTCTTTTTAATTTCCCTTTCAACTTTCAATTTTGACCCATTTTTGTTTGCTTTATGTTACTATCTTTTCATCATTTCTTTCTCAAATTAGATCGACTCACTGGGTTTTGCTTGGTTCTTTTCTTTTCTTGTTAATTTTTAAGTCCCAGATCGGGGGTTTTGAGGATGCTAGGAAAATAAAATGAGAATGAACTAAAGTTTATCAAGTGTCTGAGGTTATATATATATATTGCATTCTCTGCAAAAACTAATGTAAAGGTTTAGCTTCGTAGATTCGGGTGCATGTGTATCCGAATACCCATATCCGAATATGTATTGGACGTGATTTTGAGACATTGCTAAGAAATATGAAGCGTTAGCTAGGCAATAGTGGCTTTACCGGTTGCAATTTATGTTTACCTTTAGACCAAAATTACTGAAGAATAAACTGATTTGAAGTTGTAAATTTGACATAATCTGATTCTGAATTGTGTTTTTGGTTGTTTGTTTCTTAACATCTTTGAGCAGTTAATATAGGCAAATATAAGAGAAGAAATCGAATTAAAGTTGATCCGTGAAACTAGATAAAGAACAGTACGATTTGTTTTGATCCAAAGCACTTTCGAGCCATGTCGTTTATTGGTACCCAACAGAAATGCAAGGCTTGTGAGAAGACTGTTTATCCAGTTGAACTTTTGTCTGCAGATGGAGTTCCTTACCATAAATCTTGCTTCAAGTGCAGTCATTGCAAAGGAACACTAAAGGTTGCGTTTTATTAATAGCTTTTGATAGTTTTCCGATTATTGGTTGGTATAGATGAAAAAATAGTTGACAATGCTTGTTTTGTACATTGACCATGGGATATGATGCATCTATTGTCATTTATTGCATTTAGTAGCTTTTACTTATGTTACTCGGAATTGGGTATGAGCATATATCTCTATTATTACTTTCAATCATTTGTTGATATAGATGAGAAAATAGTGAACATGCTTGTTTTTGTACATTGACTAGGTTTAAAGCAAATGGAATATGCTGTATCTATTGCCATTTATTGCATTTAATATTAGCTTTTAGTTATGTTGCCTCGGACTCGGGTGTGAGTATTAGATATAGGTATGTTTTTCTATATATTTGGAGGGTCATGTGTCTATAATCATCTCCAAATATGTTGATATGAGTACTTCAAAGATGTATTAAGGAGTGACTTAGACATTATTGTTATCATACTATGGTTTAGTACAAAAGTTTTTTCTATTTTATACACTTTAGAGAGAATATGTAATTTTTGAGGCTCGGATCACATAATAGATTATGTTTTGACCAACTTTGTTTATCGAATTTTAATGAAGTTTCTTCTCCTAACCTAGCATCTTGTCTTTTATGTTATTCAGTTGGCTAATTACTCCTCAATGGAAGGTGTTCTTTACTGCAAGCCTCATTTCGAGCAACTCTTCAAGGAGACGGGTAACTTCAACAAGAATTTCCAATCACGTATGTTCCTTATGATCTTGCCGGATAAAATCGCTTACTTGATTTCTTAGTTGTTTTGTTTTGTGAGTTTAATTTGCCATTAATTTTATTGTCAACAGCTGCAAAGGCAGCTGAGAAGTTAACTCCCGAGCTGGTAAATTTCTGATGCATGAACTGCATGTGTTTGATGATTCGATTTGTGTAACAATAGGGTTTGATAGGTTATTGGATGTTCTTGCTAATTCTGAATTACTTGTTTCAATTTCAGACAAGATCACCAAGCAAAGCTGCCAGCATGTTTTCCGGGACAGTCGAAAAATGTGCTACTTGTGACAAAACTGCATATCCACTTGAGAAGGTAAGAGTTCCTAGATCCCAATAAGTCATTTTTGTGAGAAATGTATCTTTTCTGTAGTTGCGAGACTTTAATTTTGGGTTGTCTGTCCTTCTTTGTTACCCGGACTTGGGTTTGAGTACCAGATATGACTATATGTCCGACATAAGTATGTTCAATTTTTCATGCATTTGGAAGATCATCTCTTCCAAACGAGAGGTATAACTAGATTTTGTGTTCTCCAAGTTCCATCTGAAGTAATCAACTGCTCTGATAGGATTAGTAATGTTGTCACTTTATAAGTGATTCTTTGTTTTGTTATGGTCTGACTATAGTAGAGCTTGAAGCATTTTGATAGTGGACAATGGTTTCTATCAATTCAATGCTTCAGCCATCATGTATTTCGGAGTAAGGTTTTATGAAGAGGGAGGTTAAACTTTTGAGATTTTCTCACAACTAATGTCTTGAAAATTCCAATCTCTACTGTAACTATATCTGCTTTGGACTTTATTGAAATGCGTATTAATGTGCTCAAGTCGTCCATACACCAAGCTAAAATGTGGGTTCTTTGTCCCGTATTTTTGACAGGTAACTGTAGAAGGACAGTCTTACCACAAATCATGTTTCAAGTGCTCTCATGGTGGCTGCTCTTTAAGTCCATCAAATTATGCAGCACTTGAAGGCATTTTGTACTGCAAACATCACTTTTCCCAGCTCTTCAAGGAGAAAGGAAGCTACAATCATCTTATCAAATCTGCATCAATCAAGCGTGCCGCTGCATCCGTTCCCGAAGCTTGAATACCTATGTCATGTTCTTCGTCTATTCCCATGTTTGCCGGTGTGTTTTTCTATTGATTTCTTGGATTTATGCTCGGGAGGGGAACCGGGAAGAAAGAACTCTGGTTTCTCTCCGTTTGTTTGAGGCTTTGGTATTTGATTGATCCAAGTAGAAGTGAATGTTGTAACAGGACTCTCTGTGCAAGATTTTTTTGCAATTAAAATTTGGCTCATTTCGAATTAATATTTTTATAAATAATAAAAATGTTAGATATACTACTTGGCAATAAAGAACCCTGTTAGCTATCATCATGTTGGAACTATGTTCACGTAAGTTGTAAGAAAATTTTTTCCAAGACTTCATGTCTCTCGCTTGATTTGATCTTGGATAGGAAGTTGAAAATGAATTTCCTCAAATCTTGTTTCCGAAATGTTTGGGTTTATCTTAAGCTAAAAATGTAAAGTTTTGAAAAATATGACATGCTTTTTTTTTTTAATACCTAAATTTAATATTTTCTTTTTTTTATTAACCTGATGTGGTTTAGGTTTAGTCATATGTTTTTAAATTTAATTTTTATTCATATTCTTTTTTCTTTTAGTTTTTCTCGATGATTTGGAAAAATAAGTTTTCTAAGCGTAGAATTTTCATTTGTTTTCATTTATTAGTTTAGTATTTACTAACGGTATCAACACTAGGTACTATAATAATATGTAAATTGATAGTTTAAGTCGAGGTATCACATTAAATATTTTCAACAAATATTACCACATTTTATGTGCATTATTTAAAAAATAAACAATAGATTATGTTTGATCTCACTAAACTATTAATAAGTTTATATTCTGATAATTTAAATGGACATTGAAAAAGTAGTGTTTCGATATAATAATAAAAACGGGTTTAAGTCACTATTTTATTAAAAATTGCTCTATCCGTATTACCTACGCCAATTACATTTGTGAACAAAAAATCTAAATAATTTCTTTTTTAAATGAGGTATGTTATTCTAGTAATTGATAATATTGATTCATCATATTAATTGTTGAATTATCGTTTGAAGTTTGTTAAGTGAATTTTTTAAAAAGAAACTTAAGAATTTATTGACTTTTAAGTAAACATTTTTAAATAGTTGAGTAAATAAAAACTTTTAAATATTTTAATAATTATTTCAATTATTTTTAAAGTTGAAACTCGGATCCAACCTTTTACGTCGAACTCACGATTCGAAAGCAAACCCGAGTTCAACACATTCTGGAAATGTCGAACTCACTCCCCGACCTCCATAGCCATCTCTCTCAGTAAGCTCTCTTTTCTTCTCGCTTTTCTTTCTTTTTCTCATTTAATTTAAACATTTCCGTTACTTTTTTTTCAGATTAAGGAAGCCAATCCTCGACTCGCTCTCGAAAACGCCATATACTCCTCAAGAAACCTCAACAATCTCCGTAAAATCAACGCTCGAATCTCTTCTCTCAATTGAATCATCAGTCAAAGACTTCGCCTTAGCTTGCGCATTACTCTCCTCTTCTCGCTGTTCCACTCACGAGCTTCTCACATGGATCCCCAGCCAACTTTCGACCGCCGCGGAAACCGCCTTTTCCGACCTTTCGCAAGCTTACAATGATGCCCTTCATGGCCATGAGAAGAGAAATTTGGCGGGGGAATTAATGCCGGAAATCTTACCAGTTTTGAAGGACAAGATTAAGGAGAGCTCGATTGACAAAAGTGATGAAACCGACGAATTTTCCGCAGCGTCGGCTAGGGCTCCCGTAGGTTTCGCCATTTTGGCTGCTTATCAATTTAGATGGTTTGTTTCTCAGGTATTTAACAAATTATAAATTTAATGTTCTCAGATTCACATATTTCTTTCTTCTTCTTCTTCTTTTTTTTTGTTTTAATGTTTTAATTTTAACGTTTATCTGTTTACCCTTTTTTTTTAGATTGAATATCCAGATTTGGGTAAAATGATAATTTTGGTTTTTCCTTGTGCGTTAACTTGTCTCGATCACTGGTCGCCGGAGGTGAAAGTAAGCGACTTCGTAATTTTAATTTTGTGATATATAAATTTAAGTGATATAAACTCTTGAAATTATTTTGGCATGGATTATGTTTAGGGGCAGGGAATGATTAGCTTTATACATGTAGCAAAAAATGTGAAAGCAGTGGAGCTTGATTCGTATGGAGATGTGATTCTTGATGCTTGCTGCCAGAACATTACTTCTGATGATGAGATATGGCAATATGTTGTGGAGATGTCGGTGCTACTCGTTACTTGTATTCAAAGAGACAATCCCCGTAGTTTGTGGTATACATGCCTTCTTTGTCTCTTTAGCGTCTTGATCTTATTTAGTAACCAAGTTCAGTATGCTCTTATTACTCAAGTTAATTCCTGTAGCTTGTGTATAGTTATTTTTGTTGTCTTTTTAGCATTTTGATCGTTTTTCTTTGTCTATTAAGTGTCTTGATTGTGCTTGTTAACTAAGTTTAGCATGCTCATATGAAGCAAAATAATCAGTGGCTTGTGGTATATACTTGTTTTCTTCGTCACCTAAGCTTCTTGATTGTGTTTGTTAACTAAGTAAGTTTAGTATGTTCTGATGATGCTTAATCATCCTTGTAGCTTGCAGTATAATTGTTTTCTTTGTCTCTTTTATCATTTTGGTTGTGTTTGTTAACAAAGTTTTATGTGCTCTTATGACACAACATAATCTCCATAACTCGTTGAATACTTGTTTTTTTCCCTCTCTTAATTATATTAGTTGGTTGATTTTAGCATGCTCTTATGATACAAGATCATCTCCATATCACGGGGTATACTTTTTTCCTTTTTATCCTCAGCACCTTGATTGTTTTCATTGAATAAGTTCAGCAAGCTCTTAATATGTTACAATTTCTCTTCACATAATTTTATAGGGAGGGAAAATTTTGTGCATGATAATGATGGAATGAATAATTGTGGACTCAAATGTCTTAATCGTGGCACTAGGATGAAAATGTTTATGTTGTGTCAACCGACCAATTGGGTTGCAAGAAGGGACTTTAGGGTCTGGGAACAAGGCTATATGCTTGGTCTTAGTCATGAAGTTCTTCTGCTTTTCACTTCAGAAGATTGATTGCTGGTTTTGATCAATTTCTGATCTTTTTCTTGTAATGTTAATTTAGCATCATTCTGCAGCTTTTGATTGTTGTTTCTTGATACTTGTAGCTGGCTTTTCTTCATTCACATCTCATATATGCTTCATAGTTTAGTTGCAGTTGTACTGGACTTAGTGTTGGCTAGTTTTAATTTTTCATTTGCCTTTTACATAGGTTTGAGAAGATGCTGAATGAGATGTTGAGCCATTTGGAGCGGCAGCCAAGGAATAAGGAGCGACGTATTGCTTGGCTTAAACTTATTGAGCCAATCTTCAATTCTATTGGCCTTCTAATATTAGCCCATATTAGGCGTATTTTCCCACTTTTCTTCCAGTGGATGCATGTTGATGATGATGAAACAATTTTACTAGTAAGATTATTGCATATTCTTGCTCCTGCTTCAAATTAATATGTAATTAGCAGGTGCTGGCTTCTTAGGGAAGTTAGGGGAATGAACTGGGAATGAATCTATCTTTATACTCTCAATGTTCTGCAGGTTCTCAAACGAGTTCAAACAGTTGTCCGGTTAACATGGTTACGGCATACACCATACTTTGAAAGGTAAACTAAGTACCTATACCTTAGGTTTGCACTTGATTTGCACGGGTTGTTTTACTGTTCAATGGAACAAAATATTGGTTTTTTCTAAAAATAATTTTTAATGGCATATTAAGAAGCTTGTAATAACACGGTGCTTAATGATGATTCAGATGATAAAAGAAAAAGTAAATAAAATGGATATTTTCTTAATGCTGTCTTATTTTAGGAATTTCAATCATTTGAAGCTCTTTCTGTGACTTGATAAAAGTCGTATAAGCTCGTTCTGATCCTTTGTTTGAAATTGTTTCTATCAAACCCTGTTATTGTCCTCTTCCTTCAACATACCGTTCATTGTGAACTCCAGTTTGACAAGGATTCTATAAATTCACCAGTTAAATACTGTGTATTATTCTATTGACGCTACTTCCTGGCTTCTTTCTCAATGGTTTTCAACCTTGTTTGCATCCCCATTTTTCAGATTGCTAGATGAACTTGTGGTATTATTCAAAGAAGCAGCACTGAGAAAGGCACGTGAGGAAATTCGAACTGATATTCGTAATCTACTAATCATGCTTCAGCAGTAAGTCACAGTCAAAATATGATGAGCATTTTCTAAACCATCTGCTTTTCCTGGCCCTAATCCTTGTTTTGTTCCTTGTAATTGCAGATGCAAAGGTCTAGAGTTTGAAAGAGCCTGGAACAAGCACCAGGATGATCCCAACTTGACCTCCATGGCTTGTAATCTATCAGCAAGCAGAGAATAGACTCGATGTCAAGCCTAAAGAGGGAAGTGAACTTAAAAGGTAGAGGAGACAAAATCAAAGGCGGAGACGATTGAAATCGATGATTAAACTGAGCCAAAAAGTTGGAGATGATGTGGGATCCAGGTCAAGCCAAAAGAGGTAATAGAAATTGATGAAACTAAATCTCAAAGAAGCGAAGACACAGACTTGTACATAACCTTTTTTGTGTAAATCTCTGGAGTCTGGTCGGTGTTTAAGATTTAGGATGTGAAGATGTTATAGGAAATGGTAGGTTTAATGATATCATACTTAGTGATAACATGCATACATGTAACCTTTGATATGAGCAAGAAAAAAAAAAAAAAAAACACCACCATAGTTTTTAATACTTTGTGAACGTAAAGGATTAACAAATTATGGTTTCTTATCATCCTCATTGCATGACCATCGTTATGACATGAATACTTTTCTGAAAAGAAATGACATTCTCACATTGCATGGCCATCATACTTGTTGTAGGAAGCGGTAGGTTTAATAATGCAGATTGTGGATACTCATCATACTCGCATTGCATGACAGTCATACATCCATAATTCCATACGTACAAAGACTATTTAACACGATAAACAGTAGAATGGTAAATTTTACGAGTTTTCTTTTCCATTAATTAATGAAATATGGGAAATCTAAACAATGTATAAAGACCAATTCTACAACCTTTTTTTCTCCTGAAAGAATGAACATAAAATGGTATTTCCTCTAATTTTTGACTAAAATCCCGCAGCTGTTGCCGATACAAAAGAAAAAGCAGGTTCCCAGGTTTCCATGGGAAAATTATAGGAATCTATGGCGCAAAATACGCAGCATTGTATGCTACCGAAACTTTGCCTCTTTGAACATTGTTGATATCCTTGCACTAAAATATATCACAATCACAACCAATACCGTAATCCCAGGATGATATCTCATTTGCTTCGTTTCTTGGCTTCACTGTAGAGTATAACCCCGAAGACCGTGAGGGTATAACCGAGCATCCCAGTAACGGAAACTGGATTTCTAAAAATTAAAATCGAAACCACAACAGCTACGGCTCCTTTTGCGTTTCCTAGAACCTGCAAGAACAAATGTGTCAGTATTTGATGTCTCTTGCATTTACTAGGAACTGTGTTTGTTATATGAACAACTGAAAGACGACGGGTGATAAGTGTACTTGTGCTAATTCGATTTCATTAAGAAGTAACCATTGTAATAACTATGATGGTAATAAACAACTAAAAGATGCATGCTATCATAATCATCACAGTTCGAAGCATTAAAGACCTCTAAATCACCATCTTGTTCGATCTTTCGAACAAGTATACTTAATTTTAATTTAACTCCATATCAGATAAAAGATTTAAAGAATCCATCCTTATTTTTCAAAGAAAAGATGCGAAAGAAATGTAATTAAAGTCCTAAAAAGCCGACGCATGCCGTACCTGCAAAGTTAGGGCGCTGGTGTGTTTCGTGACCAAAAAGTTGGTCAAATTCACAAAGTATGCTAGTGCTGAATTGAATAGTAGATACCATATGATCTTGATATCATCTCGGGCAAGGGCAAGGGTTATACCCACCACATTTTCCTCCATAATGAGTGTTGCCGGAAGTAGAAATACGACAGCTATTGGAGCCATGTAAAGGAGGAGGTTCATGGAATTCAGCTTCTCTCTAAAAAGATAGAATTACAAGAAATTTTCAGTGACAATTCCTAGTCTCTGAACAAAAGCAAATATACGGAAAAAATAAAAATTATGCCATCAACCATAAATGTCAATGCCATGGCATAAATATTCCTCACCCTTCGGATGAAAGCAAAATTCCTTGTAAAACTGACTTGAGAGCTCGTGCAGCCGTAGCTGAAATGCACATGATAAACCCAAATAGATGGAAACTCGGTTCACCCTATATGCAACAATAATGAAAAATAAGAATCCGAAAGCGGATTAAGCAAATGAAATACAACATGATTAATGCAGAACACAATTTAAATCTATAAAACGTAAAATGGAAGAAATTTGAAGGGTTTTTTCAAATCAATTCCAGCTATGTTACTTCGATTTTTCATTTTCTTTTCAAGTATCGGCGTCCAACACCTGTATTGAACAGGTATCCAAACATGGTACGAGGATAGGATCCTCTAACAACCTCCAAATACTTTAAAAAAAAAAAATTCACGTGTTGTACATACACCCATATCCAATAGTTAGACCTGAGTCCGACTATCATTGAATTTCAGACTACACACCAAAACATACAATATGTGAAATGCATGGAAAAATGAGGAAATAGAAAGTATATACACTAACCATTGATGAACCATAAACAACCAAGGTTTTCATATCAGAGTTAAAGACTTAATCATCCATTCGAAACCAACAAAAGATGAAATACAATCCACGAACAATCATCATTGTTATCGACAAAACATCCAAATTATGCTAAAATGTTGGGCATTTCCACAAGTTCCAATAGCAAAAAGAATCCAATTGTGATCAAAATAAAGCAAACTATAAGTCCCCTAAAACAAGCTACCATTTACAAAGTTATCAGACAAACCAATATAAATTTCAACATGGTAAAACAAACCCAATTTCCAATCAAATCTTCAATCAATCACATCAAACCAACAAAATAAAGCCAACCCATTCCACAAAGAAAGCTAAAAATTTGCTTAAAATAATAAAAAGAAAGGGAGTAAAATACATACCCCACTGGCAATGATAACCCCAGTAACAACAGGGACTAGAGTAATATAAGTAAGCCAGCCTTCCCTCTTCAATGTCATCAAGTAAGCGAAAACCGCAGTGAAAAACGGTGTCGTAGCACCGACAGCCTGATTGAAACTAACCGGCAAATACCTCAAAGAAATATTCCCAAACACCACCGACACGCAAAAGACTAAACTCAAAGTCGTGATCTTGAAAAACTGAACCCTAGATCGAATGGTCTGCATTGGAACCATCTTCATCCATGCAATTGCGATGTAGCTTAACAAAGAACAAGCTGTCATGTGACACATGGTTAAGAAGATTGGGTATTTGAAACCGTAATTGCTTAGTAAATACTTGTTTAACAACAAGACACCTATGTTGGAAGAGTACCAGGCTGATACTAGCCCGATCGTGAACATTTTCGATTGGGTTTTCATGGCTTCTTTTTGGGTTTTGAGGATCTGGGTGTCTTAATTTGGGTGAAGAAAAAAACTGGGTTTTTAATAGAAAAGGAAATTGGGATTATATGAAGATGGATCTGGGTGGAGCTTGGGAAATTATGGGTGTTTTTGGTGTGAAAAATGGGTTCTTTTGAGATGATTTGATGGAACTAGCTCCCATGGATCTGATTCAAGTTTCTCATTACAATATCAATGAAACCCAGAGAGAAGAAAAATAAAAAATTAAACTAAAAAAAAAAATTAGTACAGAAAAAGTAAAGCTTTAATGTTATGAAAATAGCTATGGATTGGCTGCCTCTCTGCAAAATTCTCTGAGAAAACGAAGAGAGATTAATAAAAGGATTATAAAAGAGAGGAAGTAAACGCGTTTGTGTTATTATTTATTTTAGTTTACATATATATATGTTATTTCCTGTTGATTGAATCAATGAGGGTTAAGTTATTTTTGTTTTTGTTTTCATTTGTTTGGGTTTGCTTGAAAGGTCAAAATGGTAGCGGGGAATGGATGGTAGAAGGAGACTTGGAATAAGTTTGAAATTTTCTAAAGGGACTGAATTTTAAATTAAAAAAATAACCGGCAAATGTTAATGTGATCTCCATAAAAAAAAATGGACTTGATTGATTAATCCATAAATTAATTGCAACATGCATGCCTTTATTTATAATGTATTTATTATGTTTTACTTCTGTTGATATTATTGTTATTATAAATATTGTATAAAAAAGAAGGATAAATATCAAACATATATATAATTTTTAATTTAATGTGTAATTTGATACATAAATTTTAATTTAGTACAATTATACACCTAAAACTTAAATCATGATTCATATGTATACATGAAATTTTAATTTTGATTCAGTTGTACATATTTAAATAAATGAATACATACATTTATTTTTTATATTAGATTTAATATAATTATTTGTATATGTAATATATCAACATAAAATAATACTAATTTGATAATGTTCTTAGTAATTTATAAAAATTGAATCAAATCAAAATTCTGTGTAAAAAATTGCATAAAACTAAAATTCATGTATAACTTTAACTTTTATTCCTAAAAAAAAAATGTTATGGGTTCAAATGTGTTTAAAAGAATATTATTTTTCAATATATGAGAGAGGAGGTTTTATGACTAATTTAAGCATAGTATAAAAAGGTATTTATTAGGGTTAATGAGCTCTTGGCATTCTTGATTAAGATAGAGGTATTGGGTTTTTGAGGTACTTAGATTTGAGTTTTGTAATGCACAGTTATGATGTGTGAGTTTTCGATCATAATAGGTATGTATACCATGGATGAATTTTGTTTTGTTATCTCATATTCTTTATGTACAAACTTTGACTTTTGAGGGGAAGTTTAGTTTACAGAATGTAAGAATATTCTTAATGATATAATTATCGATGTGAAAGATTATTTAGAATGTTACTCGCATGTTTCAATCGTGTGCTATAATTTCATGGAATGTATGTATCATTTGTACCTTCAATGATAATTGTAAGAAAAACAATGTAGAATAATTCAATATACAATTTGATATATAAACTTTTAATTTGATATGATTCTATATAAAATTTTAATTTCGATTATATTATTCACATTCAAAAATACATCCAGATAAAATTTATAATCCACGCAAAATTTAAGTATAATTTTGAAATTTATCTTAAAAATATTTATAACAGTAAAGTTAGGCGAAGCTGTCTTAATGTAGGTCATTTATTAACACATGTCCACTTGCATGCATTTTAGTTGACTAAAATCACATACATGAACCGTACCAATAATATTTATGTCTTTATAACAGTAACATGTTCAAAATATCGGAGCCGACACCCCATTTTCGGGTAATTTTGAAAAAATGTCAATTTTTTTAAAAATAATTAATTTTTTTTCAAATAAACCAAATTTTAAACATTAATCTCATTATAAATTTTTATTATATTGACTTTTTTTAATACAATACCTAAAATTATTCATAATATTTCCTTAATCTTTAAATAAAAATATAATATACTTCAATACACTCAAACTCACAACTCACAATACTGACACCATTCAAAAACACAATCAAAGCTTTTAGTCAAACTTAAATGCATGAAAGTGTACATGTGTTAATAAATAACCGACTTCGTTCCATTAAGACAGCTTCGCCTACCTTTAAATGTACACTTACATTTATCATATCAAGGGCATTAAAGATCTTCAAGTTAACTCAGAACTGTTATAAATGCTATTTCAATAAATAATTTTTTGGATAATTTCTAATATTTTATAATCAAAATTAAATGTTTATTATTTTATTTATATAAATAAAATAACTATTAATTAAAATAAATGAATTAAAAAACTTAAAAACAATATATTTACTAAAATTTTTTAAAAAATTTAAAACATAAAATAAAAAATATATATGTGGGTAGGAGAAGAATTGAACTACAAGACAAAATTATTAACATTTAACCATCTGACCAAAGAAGATAACAAGTCAAGTTATTAAAGAAAACGCACTTTCGGACACATAAAAAAGAAACACTTCCTACAAAACACGTTTTCTGTTTCTCTCTGCAAAATCAATCTATTTACCAATATCGGAAAAATCACCTATTTCTCTATTATCTTCCAAAATCAGCATATATTGCTAATTTATGCCCCATTTTCAGTTCAATAAAATAATATATATATGGCTAACGGTAACCTCCAAACCAGAGAGGACAACGGTTCTAATTCCATGCGATGTCGAGTAATTTAACCTAACAGAAGAAAGAAGATGCTCAAGTAGAACAATCTTTGCTATTCAATTCCATAAATGATTGATTACCAAAAACTACAATCGTCGAAATTAATTACTGGAAAATCTTTGATAACACTAAAGTCTAATCCACTATCATCCTAATGAAGAAAAAGATGGCCTCAAAAACACACAACATTTTGACATAGACGAAGAGAAAAGATAGAATCACTCGAGTCATCGATCGAACACCAGGCATTTAGACAACTGCAAGGAAAGAGTAAAATTGCGAAATTACAAGAGGACGAATAAGCATTTGTAGCTATAATATTATAGTTCAAAGAGGATAGTGTTAAAAAAAAAGTTATCTACATGTATTCACAAGGTAGATTCCATTTTGGTAGAACATCTCAATATCAGTATACAATAATAGGGCAACAAAAAGTTTATGGCCCAATATGACGATCTAAATAACGAACTTAGGTAAAAAGAGATGAAAGGTCGTATCAACTGTAGCGACAAACACGATTGGAAACACACTGAAGCTAAGTATGTTACTTGAATACAAATGTATATTCAATAAGAGTTTGTTCAAATTTTTTTAAGTTTTACCATGTATTTGGTGGGTCTTATACCCATATCCGGTTATACATTGGACATGGGTGCTTCAAAAAAATGAAGAGTTGGACACTGGTATGTTTTAACTTTTTAAAGTCTTTCCTCGTATTTGGAGGGTCCATGGAGGATTATATCCTTATCTATATTTATACAGAAATGCTTTGGACATAGTACTTTAAAAAAATGAAGAGTTGGACACGGAGTATGATTGATTTTTTAAATGATCATATTTTTATTGGACCACAACAAGTACTTCAAGAAAATGATGAGTTGGAACACGAATGGTTAATCTTTTGAAGTTTTTCCATATATTTGGAGTGTCTTTAGAAGGATTATATCCTCGTACCTATATCCAGATAAGCATTGTACATGGATACATGTATAAAAATGAAGAGTCAAAGCAACATAGGAAGCAACAAAAGCAACAGCATCAAAAAATCAGTAGAGCTGAATCATGTCATGCAGTCAATGTAGGGGTCTCATAATGAATAATCACAAGGACTTGAAAGTTGAAACAAGAAGAATATGTGAATCTTTACAGAAGTTAAAGTTTAAAATTACAGACAGGGTCAAAGGGCTAAAAATGGAGATGAAAACTAAAACTGTCATAAAGACACAAGGAATTGATCTGACAATTAAAATGCAAAAAATTAATTTGTTCATCAAGTAGCTAATCTTCAGACAAAGTTAAACCATTAAACTGAACACAGGTTCCTCTTATACTACTGGAATTAAACAGATAAAATCGGCAAACTCATGAACCCACAAAAAGACTACGAAAGATCACAAACTGAAAGTCAACATTACCTTATATATTGCTGGGGTACATGAAGACTCGGACTCTATCTCCCTTTAACGGAATCAAAAGATACATATAAGATCAAACATACAATATATATATAAAGAATGCCATTAGATAAAAACAATATAACATGCTTACCATAGATTTGGGGGGAAGATTAGACTTGAACTTAGCACGAACAACACCACTATTACCGTGAGGTCTAGTAACCTTTCCCCAAATGCAGCGATAGTGTGAGCCATTCTTCTTCAACTTAGCTTTGTAAATATACGCCATTCGCTTGCCGGCATACCAAGCTACTTCCTCCTTAGTGTTAACTCCCTCAATCTGGATCAATGAAGTGTTCGGATACTGGTTTGATTTTGACCTGACACCCACCACCACAAACAAATTTAAGCAACAATCCAAATTTCAAAACAAACAAAACCAAATCCAAAAACAATATATACAATCATATACGCTAGAAGACCCTAAACCTTGAGTTTAGTTGACAAAAGTAATTACTTTTTGTCCCCTGAAGCAATCCTAGATTTTCAATCACACTATTCCCCCAAACTGTAAATTCAGTCTACAAAAACTAGTTACTGGCCTGACTCTATAGAGCATAGCCAATAAAAACCTTACTTCTGCACATAAATTTCCTTTACTCAATTTCGTACCAATTAAATCCGAAATGAAAACTCCAAAACCCGATGCTTAGCTCAAATAATTCATGTAATCATCCTTTCAAGGTGGCACCCAGAAAGTCCGGAATTTGAATCCAGAAATCTACAATTCTTCCTATATCCAGACTAGAACTCCTTTTTTTCTAATAAAAATGAATAATAATAAACCTTCAACTCCATTTTTGGCACATTAACTCAGCTAAAATTTCTCATACATATAACTAAATATTCAAGTTCCTTAAGAAAATTCACTAATTCCACAAAAAAGGAACAGCTTAAAACCAACAGAACAAAAATACAATAAAGGCAATAAAAAAGGTTAAATTCTTATTACCTCTTGTAACCCAAGATAGTTCCTCTTACATTGAGTCTGCAATAAGGAAGTTAAAAAAAAATGGAAAAGGAAAAGATTGAATTAAATCTTAAAACTATATTCCATATCTCAAAATGTAAATTATAAAATATAGGTTTTAAAAGAGAAAACGAAGAGATCAAATTCAAAGGGCACCTGACTCGCTCTCCTTGGCGTCCCTTCACCATTTTTTTCCCGATTCGGAAATCGAAGCTTATTCCTTTTGATTCTGATAACGGCGACTGCAAGTGAGAAACCCTAGTTAGGTTAGGGTTTGAGGAATTTATATCATTATAGAGTAAAAGTAGTTTGTAGACGGTAAACCCGATGTATAAGCGTTTACGGTCCTAGGAAATCATGAGGCCTTTGGGCTTTGTGGGCTCCTTCATTATCAAAAGTGTCTAGTCAGATACACTCTCGCATGTTGATTATTATATTAAGATTCAATCTGCATTTTATCGTATCTAGTTAAAAAATAACAAATAGCTATTAAAAATATAAATTAATTATTTTATTAAAAATTTCATTTATTTTTATAGTTAAAAACTGATTCTTGTATGTTAACAATGCTGGTGGCATGTCACGTATCAGCGTCTGATTATTTTGACAGTCACGTCAGTTTTAATAAATACAAATGATGAAATTTTTAATAAAAAGGATTAATTTGTCCAATTTTTTTTTTAAATAGAGGGAGTAATATCTAATGATAGATATCAAACATCAGCAAATACATGATATTTTTTGGAATCAACAACTATCAGCCTTATAGCCGCAACTGTTGCTGCAATCGACATACAACTAAAGAAAACAACATTGAGCCAAAGCCATGATTGTTGTAAACTACTCAGTGAGCTCTTCTTTGCCACAAGATACATATGGCTTGCAAGTATAAATGTTAATGGAAATGTGCTTAATGCTCCTGTAAGACTCTCAAAATCCCCGAGGAACGGGAGAAGAGCCGACACCGTTGAGCTGATAACAAGGTAACCACCCCTTGCTACGATTCGGAAAGTTAAGCTTTTTAACTCAAAGGCTCCTCCGGTGATTTTGAACTTTGTGTCCATGTACTCGTATGCTGGACTCGCGAATATCTACGGCCGGTTAAGGAAGCTAAATCAAGTTAGTGTAGCGGCAGGTTATCACCGAAGATACGCTCAATATTTGAAAAGATATGAACAAGTATTTGCTTACATGCAAAGCAATGACTGATTGCAGGAAGGCCGAAATGTTAGCAGCGGCCTTTACCCAAACTGGACCGCTTACGTTACTAAGCAAATACGTTGATGCCGAAGCTCCGTAAGCCCAGTAGCCAATAAAAGTAATCGCATACATCGGTACGACTCCGATGGTGAACTGAAAGTACAAAGCTTTCAGCATATTCTCCACTGCAGGCTGCCTCAATGTTGCCTGTTATGAAAACAATGGTTGAGAAGCCTAAACAAAATCAAATACGGAAAGATAGTGCAGTTAACTATGTTACATCTGACTCTTCATTTCAAGATTCTATAACTATTCTTATAAGCCCACCTGTATTTCTGGAACCATTCCAGTATTGAAAGCAAACATAAGATTTGAAGATGCCCCTATGATTGAAAATATTTTACTGGCTGTTGTCCCATGTATGCTATAATCTCTAGGTGGTGCATTCATTCCTATAAACAACATGGTAATATCATTATTTGTACGTCTATCAGTATGTCCAATTATGTATCCAACACGAGTATTTCAAACACAATAAAGATCTGAAGCGACATGGAGTGAAACGAATTGATATTAATCTAAGCCACTCATATAGATAGGTTATCTTTATGTTATTTCGACTCTTTATTTAACATTTAAGGCGTTTTGATTATAAGAAGTTACCATCATTAGCAGCGAGCATGGATGCGACAACGATGTAAATGAGGCTGAGAATGGTGGAACATGCTAACCATACTCTTAGAGACGACAAATTAGGGGTTGAAATGGCAAACAATATACAAGCAAATCCGGCTATGGCTGTAAAATATGGAAGCTTCATGGTAACCTCTTCCACGAAAAGCACATAGCAGGCCTGCATTGCATGTTCCTTTACTTCAGAATTTTTTTAAAAAAAATAGAAAGTTTGGCAAACTATGAAAGCAACCTTTAGTAAAATTACTATGGTTTTTACCTTTAAAGAAGAAGCACCCAAGATGAGAAACCCAATGCTGATCATGAATAGATTAACATATTGCAATGCCCATGTTAGATAATAAGCTTTCCTACCTGTTGATACACGAAAGCTCATCTAGCAATCAATCAAACAAATAATTACATCATTAACATTCATACTAAAACTGACGATATATTCCTATCTTACTTGGATCTGAATGCAACCATAGTCATGGAAAAATACTATTAGATTGATATAACCATTTCAACTTTTAATCCATCTTTTTAACATCAGACATATTGAAGGATGAGTGGTACCGTATATTTCAGCAGCAAGATCTCTGTATCTGATGTGGCGCTTTCCTCTAAATTCATGAAGCTTGGCAACAAGCATATTAGCGTACAAAGATATGGCGGTGGCTAATACCAGACCAACTACACCTCCGATCCAGCCAAGATGGACCATGATGGTCCCTGAATATCCCAACACAAACACACTGTTCACCCCACTCGTCAACACAACTCCTGCCTGGAACCATGAATCTGTAATCTCACCAATACACCTCAAATTACCTCCAAAGGCCGACCAAGACATGGAACATCATATCACATGATGCTATACTTTGCTAACAGTATTATTTTCTTTCCAGTGAGCAATAAATTAATTTAAATGGTAAATTTAATTATTTCTATAAATTTTTAACAAAGATGATGAATTTTTTTTTGCTTATTTTAAAAAAATTATTTTTAAAAAATCTTATTTTTTATACTAATTTTTCTTTATCTTTTTAATTTTATATTCAACTATTGTAATATATCATGCAATAAATAATTTTACATAAAAAGGAAAGGAAAAATATATTTATTCTAAATTTGACTATTTTGAAGACCCAATATGAAATGTGTTTATATTTAGACAACAATATCACATATCTATTTATACAATATTTAATAAATTTATTGAGTTAGTATAGCATTACTTCCGATTCAGTTAAGAAATTACTAAAAATATTTCTTTTTATAAAATAACAAAATGTTGATATTACCTTTCAATCGAGTCCCAACTCAATTAAGCAATTTCTAAATATACCTTCTTTTATAAAATAATAAAACATGTAAAATTTTAAAAAATACAATTGATAAAATTTAAACCCAAAATATCATATTTTTAATATTTTAATCATAACTAAAATTTCATTTTATAAATATATATACTTATAACATAATTTTTTCCCCACTTATATCGTGAATATGTCATAATCTAATATAGATAAAACGTCAATCAAATCCATTATTACCTTGAAAACCAGCAATATATACTAAAATATCATGCTAGTTACTAGGCAGCGGCATTAATAAAAATAATATAATAAAATAAAAGCATAATGGATTTTTTATCTTCAACTTTATAAAAAAAAAATTTAGTCATTTATTTATTTATTTATTATCTAATTTAATTTTTAAATTTATATTGTTTGTTTAATTATCCTAAAATTGATAAGAAAATTAATGTTAGTTTGTTGATCCACGTGTATGTCACGTTAATAATTAATAATTTTTTAAAAAAATTTTAAAAGTTTAAAATAATTTATATTTTTTAATAATATTTAAATTTTTAAAATAATTTTTAATTTTTTTAAAAAATTAAAATTAATTAATTGTTCACATCTGGTACAAATTTTAAAAGAAAACTGTTGGTTGAGTTCTTAGATTGATATCATTGTTCTCATAGTAATTTAGGCATTCTAATTTAATTAGTTCAAGATTTGAAAGTTTATTGTTATTTTAAAAATAAAAAAATGATGAATAAAATCAAAATTAAAGTTGGTTTGTTTACGTGTAAAAGGTATTATGAAAAATATTTTTTTATATTTTCTTATGTTTATTTCATAGAAAACAACTTACTAAATAGAAAATAACTTATATATAGGTCTACGTAAAATAAACCTTTTTCTTATAAAATGACTTATATTTTTTAAAAGTGTAAGTTATTTTCCGGAAAAAGACTATCTATAGGTAATTTTTATTTTTAAAAATATTTAAAATATTAATATAAAATATTACATTTTCCAATATTATTAAACATACATATTTAATTTTTTATATTTAGTTATATAATAAATTATTAATATAATTAATATTTATTATTTAATATTTCAATTTTATTTTAATAATAAATTTTAAATTTTAATATTAAAAGTTAAAACATGTCATGTACTCTTCACAAATTTACTTAGTCTCTGTACTTTTATTTTTAAAATTTAGTCTCTATACTTTTCAGATTTGAAAATCAAGTTTAATTGTTGACATTGTTTAAATTTTTTTTTTTTAATCAATTGTGTTGATGTCACATTTTTAAATAAAAATACTTACTTGGTAGTCATTGAAAATAGCTTTTATGAAATATTTTTAAGAAATCTGTCAAATAATAGAGAATATTTTATACAGATTATCAAAACATTAGAAAATATTAACTTTTTCAAAAAAAAAGTCATTCTCTAAAAATCATTTTTTAGAAGTGATTTTCATTGAAACAAATAGAAATGAGAAGAAAAACAATAAGAAAGAAATTGAAAAGAAAAGAAAATCACAAAAATGGGTAAATAAAAACCATACCAGTGCTAATTTGATGAGCAGTTTCAGGGATCTCAACAGTTGAAAACCTATCACCTTCCACATCAAATTTATCATCTGCTATCATGTTTGGCTCTCTTTTGACCATCCTTTTCTTTGTTTTTGATTTTCCTTCAATGTATAGAAGTTGGGGATCTGGGATTTCTTTTTCTCTCTTTTCGTTTTCATTGTTGAATTCGAATGCGAGAATTTATCACATCCAGTTAAGTGCTTTGTTTTCTATTTATAGAAGATCCGATTTTTCTTTTTCTTTTTAAGTCTCAAACAATGAATCGATGCTCTTATTAGGCGCATCGTGTCAAAATTGTCCAACCAAATTTTTTCCCACTCTTTTCTTTTCCTTTCTTTCGTAAACATCCACAAGAAAATGTTAGAAAATATTACTCTTAATTTTTTTTCTTTTACTTTTTATATATATATATATATATTAAATAATCTATACGCCATTTTTTTATGCACTTGATCTAAATTAGAATATCGTGTTAAATAACTTTTAAAATGATGGATAAAAATTAGAAGTTACATGATCAAAATAGTTATTTTTTGCTTATCTCATGTTATATTTTAGTTATTTATGTTTGAAACGTTACGTTTTAGTCCTTTACGTTATTGCGTTGTAACATTTTACTCACTGAGCCGTTAATTATTGTTAACGGTGTAAAGGTAAGCTGATGTGACACATTAAATAATCATTTCAAATAAAAATTTTAGGTTAATTTATACAATCGATCTCCGTATTTTTTTTCATTTTGAGCAATTTAATTTTTTTATATTATTTTAACTTTCCTTTTTTTTTTCTTCTTTATTTTCTATTCTCTTTTGTTTCTCCCTCTTGTTTTTCTATGTTTTTCATTTGTTAAAACTAATTCATTGGTCAGGTTTGGGTTGGATCAATATAAAATTTTAGGTCCACTTTTTAAGCTTAGTCTGATTCAAAAATAGACCTAAAATTTTGCCAAAATCTGACCTAGATTAAAAATGCTAAATTTGAGTTCTACTTGCCCTACCTGTATTACAATTTTTTTAGATTGTTTTTTTATATAAAAATAAATTTAAAAAATATAATACATCAAATACACTAAAAATATTAAAATGATAGTAATTTAGCAAAAAAATGTCTCTAAAATAGTAGCAAAATTAATAATAAAATAGTAGTAATATAATAACGAAATGACAACAAAATAGTGGCAAAAAATGAACTTTAGGTTGATTTGGGTAAGGTACAAAATCAATTTCGAGCTTATATTTTTGCCCAAACCCCCCACTTTTCGAACGAGCTTTCGCGCCTAAGCAAATGGCTCGACTCATGATCAAGTCTATTCTTAATGGTCCACATTTTGAAATTCTTTTTATTCTCTCTTTGGGTTTAACATTTTGATTGATTGTTGACTCATTGCGTATAAAATGAGATAATTTTCAATTCGATCCAATACAATTATAAAACTATTACTTATAGAGTATAAATTTTAAAAATTAAAATTATGGCCAACCTTAGCTTAATAGTAAGATGAATTTCGGAGAATTTTAAGATTGTTGGTTTAAGTTTTTCTAAATGTGGGTTTTGCCCAAATTTATTATGATTAAGATGTGGATATTTTGATTCCAGTTTATTGTGTTGTGTATTAAGTTAATTCTAATTTTAACTAATTGAATATGTATTATTTGAATGAATCTTTTAATGTTGATGTACATAATTTTAGTAAAAAATTTATAATTCTTTTTATATTTTTATAATTTCTTATACCTTTTTATATCTTTTTTGAATTTTTGTAAATTTTCATAACTATTTTATATTTTTTTTATAGATATTCTATTATCATAAATTAATTTACTTTAATTTTAACCAAAATGACACATCATTACTAACATGATATGCCACATCAACATGAATAATCAATGAATTGTTCATTGAGTAATGGACATGTTAGTTCTTTTGTTAAAATCATGTCGAGAATAGGGTGAAATTGAAAACCCTGAAATGTTAAGTTAAATTTTGTAATTTTTTCAAAAATAATAAAATCACATTTAAAAATAAGGCTCCCATTTTTTAAAATATTTTTTATTTTCTAAAAGTTAAAAAATATGTTTAGTAAATAGAAAACAAACTTTGTTTTTAACAATTAAAAAAATGAAAACATTTTTCGTATCTATTTCTTCTTACATTGATATGGATTAGAACGAAAGTAACAGATTTGATATTTAAAACATTATTAAAAATATATTTGAATTTATATGAGTTTGAGCTAAGGTCAATATATTTAAAGTTTTCATAGTGTTTTTCATAGCGGTTTAATTTAGTGGGCACTACTATATTAAAACTTGTAAATAAATAATAGTTCAATGTATTTTTTAAAAACAGTGGTGATTGTAGTTTTTTTATCTATTTTTTTAAAAATGGTGGTGGTTCTTGTTCATTTTTATTTTCTCTAAAAGTAGTGATGGTTTTAGTTTTTTTAGTTGTGTTCTAGTATATGCATAGGATTTGCTAAGGTAAGGGCGCTGTCAGATCTATTGTGAGCTGTTTTTAGAAGACCTTGTCATAATAGAGCACAATGATGGTGTAAAAAAATAGAATATCGGTTATGACAATATACCGCAAAGAAAAAGAAGAAAAGAAAATTCACTATGTCTAATTTGAATGATTACAAAAGGAGTAGACTAAGTCTATTTATAGGCTTGTAAAACCATATTCTAATAGGAGTGTAGTAAGATTGAAACACCTTATTCTAATTAATATCAAATAGATGGAGTTGAATAAGGTTTAAAAAACCTTATTCTAAAATAAAATAAAAGAAGTGTAGTTTTATATGGATTTTGCTTTTGTTTTATTTTATTTTACTATTGTATTTTATTTAAATAAAGATTTGAGTCACTTAATTCTAACAATCTCTACCTTGACACAAATTCTCAATGAACAAGTTCTTCATCGCGAACTCTCAATGAACAAGTCCTCCACATCTTCCATAAAACCCCTTGAGGGTTTAACTTCAACAATGAACTCCAACCAAGTTTCAGCAATGCTCAAACTTGGTTATAGGAAGTGACTTAGTCATCATATCTGCAGGATTTTCATGAGTATTAATTTTGCTTACAACAATATCACTATGAGCAATAATACCACGAACAAAACGATACCGAACATCAACGTGTTTTGTTCTCTCATGAAACATTTGATCTTTTGTAAGGAAGATGGCACTCTGACTATCACAAAATACTGTACTGATTTGAAGGTCTTTATTGAGTTCATTAAAGAGACCCTTCAACCAAATAGCTTCTTTACAAGCCTCAGTAATCTCCATGTACTCAGCTTCAGTGGTAGACAAAGCGACTATAGCTTGCAAAGTGGCTTTCCAATTGATTGCACAACCTCGGATTGTAAAGATATAACATGTAAGAGATCTTCTTCTAAAAAGATCTCCAACAAAATCAGCATCAACTTACCCAATGACTCCATCTCTAGTTCTTCCAAGCTATAAGCAAACATCAGTAGTACCTTGTAAGTATCTTAAAATCCACTGAACTACTTTCCAATGTTCTTTACCGGGATTCGCCATGTATCTGCTAACTGCACTGACTGCATATGATAAATCTGGTCGTGAACAAACCATAGCATACATGTGAGATCCCACTACACTAGAGTATGGAACATGTGACATGTACTAAATCTCATCATCTGATTGTAGAGACAAAGCCGATGAAAGTCTGAAATGGGCTGCTAAAAGAGTACTAATAGGTTTAGCACTCTGCATATTGAACCTATAAAGAACTTTCTCAATGTACTCCTTCTGACTTAGGTACAATTTTCTTACTTTTCTATCTCTGAGAATCTCCATACCAAATATCATCTTTGCTGGTCCTGAATCTTTCATCTCAAATTCTTCACTTAGTTGGGCTTTGACCTTTCTTACCTCTCTTTTATCTTTCATTGCTATCAACATGTCATCAACATAAAGGAGTAGATACATAAAAGAACCATAACTATTTTTCTTAAAGTAAACACAACTGTCAAAGTTACTTCTTTTGAAATCATGAGAAGTCATAAAAGAATCAAACCTCTTGTACCACTGTCTTGGTCACTGTTTCAAATCGTAAAAGGACTTTTTCAATAAGCAAACATAGTTCTCTTTTTCTGAAACTGTAAAACCCTCTGGTTGTTGCATGTAAATATCCTCCTCAAGTTCTCCATGCAAAAATGCAATTATTACATCTATCTGCTCAAGCTCTAACTCATGCATGGCCACAATACCAAGCAAAACTCGAATCGAACTATGCTTCACAACTGGAGAGAACACATCTGTAAAGTCCACTCTTGGAATTTGACTATAACCATTTGCAACAAGCCTTACTTTATATCTGAGTTCTTCAACTCCTAGAGTCCCTTCTTTCTTTTTAAACACCCATTTACAATGAACAACCTTTTTACCTTTAGGAAGTTTCACAAGATCCCATGTTCTATTTTTGTGGAGTGATTTCATCTCCTCTTGTATAGCAAACATCCACTTTCTTGAGTCTTCACAGCTAACCGCCTCAAAATGATTAAATAGCTCTTGGTTTGCATCTATATCTTCAGCCACATTTAAAGCATAAGCAACTAGATCAGCCTCGACATACTTCTTTGGAGGTTTAATTTCTCTTCTAGTTCTATTTTTGGTGATAGAATATTATGGTGAAGAAGCAACTCTATTCTGAACTTTTGTACTGGCTTGAGGAGTCGACTCTGTTGTAGATTCTGGATTAACTTGATGCTTCACTTGCTTTTAATTTTCTTTATTGGAAGAGTCTTTAAGAGATAAGTTAGGTAGCATAGCAATTTCTCAAAAACAACATCTCTGCTAATCACAACTTTTTCTATTTTCAGGACATTATAACTTATACCCTTTTACACCAGCTTTATAACCAAGAAAAACACATTTAATGGATCTCGATTCTAATTTTCCATTATCAACATGAGCATACGCAGGACACCCAAAGATCTTTAAATCAGAATAGTCAACAAGATTACCAGACCATACCTCTTGTGGAGTCTTTTTCTCAATAGCAACGGATGGAGATCGGTTGATCAAAAAACATGCAGTAGAGGTTGCTTTGGCCCAAAACGACTTTGGTAAGTTGGCATTTGACAACATACATTGAACCTTCTCCATGATCATTCTGTTCATTCGTTCTGCAACGCCGTTTTGCTGTGGAGTATGACGAACTGTCAAGTGTCTCATGATCCCTTCTGACTTGCACAAAACTGCCTACATCTTTATCTACCACAATGCAAATCTTGTGTTGCGATCTAACAGCGAAATCTCATACTTCAAAGACACCATTACCGTGATTGAGATGAACAACCCGAAAGCTCAAATACCAATTTGTAAAAAAATAAAATGTTGGTAATGACAATATATCACAAAGAAAAATAAAAAACACACAGATTTTTATGTAAAAACCCTTTCGAGAAAAAACCACGGGCAAAGGAGAAGAAAATTTACTATGTCTAATTTGAATGATTACAAGAGAAGTAGACTAGGTCTATTTATAAGCTTGTAAAACCATATTCTAATAGTAGTGTAGTAAGATTGAAACACCTCTAATCAATATCAAATAGATAGAGTTTAATAAGGTTTAAAAAACCTTATTCTAAAATAAAATAAAAGAAGTGTAGTTTTATATGGATTTTACTTTTATTTTATTTTACCACTGTATTTTATTTAAATAAGGATTCGAGTCACTTAATTCTAATAGATGGTATTCATAAAATTGGACTCCAAGATGACGATGAGTAGGATAGGTCATTTAAGACTTGACTTTTCCTGTATCATTGATGCTATAGATCTCTTGGGACTCTTGGCAATGGTTTCTTCGTCATCAAATTGATTTAATGATAGCGAGGCTAGGATGCATATATAAGTAATTGATCAAGGTGATGCATTTTTAGTTTGTTTTTAAATTCTTTCGGTATTGTGATTGTTGATAGTTTGCCTTCCTCTTTTTTCTTTTTTTTTTTTTTTTTTTTGTGAATTACAATAATAAGACAAAGCCTGAACAACAAGCGTGACTAGCGCGACTTGCACTCAGGCTACACTTAGAGCGGTGAACACCATTAACCATTAGGCCATCACATGGGGTTCAAAAATATTAAAATAAAACTTTAGCTGAGTGGTAAATTAAAAGTTTAATTAGTGCAATTGGTCAAATTCCACCATATTCATATTTTATTGGTTTTTTTAAAGGGAAAAGACTAAAATACCTTTGAATAACATTATTTATTTTAATTATGGAAAGATATTTTTGTAACTTCCTAACCGAGTTAATGACACGATTGAGGGTTATACAAACTCAATCAAAAGTTTTATTAATAGAATACATACTCTTGAATTCCTTTCCTCACATGAACTACCATAATAAACTGTCATTTTCCAGCAAACCAAAGACCAGTTTCCAGAGGCTCAATAAGTCCAATCCTAGGCAGATTTAAGCTTCCCATTGCTTTATCATTTCTATTTTCTTGTCTCAAGTTTGCATTTCTTCTGGGTATCAAAACAGCTACGAGATTTAAACAATCAAAATTTCATTTACTAGGAAGCTTTTAACATTTAAATTAGGATTTAGAATTTAAGATTATTTACCGTAGTTTGATGCAAAACAACTGTTTGTGCCATCAAAGTTGAGGTTTAATGCTTGGACAACCTTTGCTGGTACTAGAACCATTGTGCAACCTGTTTCAAGTCGAGTTTAAATTACGATTGGGAACACCTTTGTTGGTACTAGAACCATAGTCCAATCGATTTTAAAAAGAATAAAAAATTGCAAAAAATAAAAACTTAATCAAATCGAATCGAAACAAATATAAAAATAAATGAATTACATAGGTTTCATCTAATTTCTTTAAGAGATTGAGGAGAATATTTTAAATAAGTTAAAATAAGGATCATATTCCAGTTCAAATTAGTTCTTGATATTTTTTTATAATAATAAATTAATTTGTTAATGTTTAATTTTCTTTGCAATATAAATATTTTTAAAGTTAAATTTAGCTCTTAATCTTTATAAAAAAAAGTCAAATTTAACTATCGACCTTTCAAAAAGAATCGGATTGATATTTTTTGACGAAAATACTGAATAAAACGCTAAATTTTCAAATATGGCAACCCATATAGCAATCCACATGCACTTCATGTTTTTTAAAAATAAAATTAACTTTTTTTTTTATAAATTTTTCAATTTTGATTTTTTTGAATATTTTATAAATTTTAAATTATTTATTGACATGGCAATGATAATAAATAGTGTCAAGTCAACATGAAATGCATGTGGACTATCACGCATGTTGTCATGCCAACTTTGTTAAAAAACTAATGTTTTAGTTATCATTTACATTGAGTAAAAACAATTGAACTTTTTTTGAAAAATTAATTGTCAAATTAGCTTAAAAAAAAGAATATGGGTCAAATTGATAAAAAAAAATGTAAATGTTGGTGGCTAAATTTATCATTCTACCTTTTCTGGGTAAACTACATAGTTGGTCACTCAACTTTTAGTGCGCTTTCATTTTGATCAACCAAAATAAATTCTTTTCAATTTTGTCACCTTAGTCTTATGACACTTTCATTTTAGTCACCCAAACGTTAAATCTCTAATGACAGTTGACTGTTACACATCATATCATGTTTACACTTTCATTTTAGTAACTTAATTTTTAGGTTGTTTTCATTTTGGTCACCCCAAATAAATCTTTTTGAAGTATTAATCGAGGTAAAAAAATAAGGGAAAAAATAATAAGGGAAGCTAAAATAATGCATTAAAAAAATCTGTTAAATTGTATATTTTTATCTAATTGCCAAAAAATTCTAAATTTATTTTTTTAATATTGAAATTTTAAATTTTAAAATTCAAAACTTCAAAATCAATTAAATAAATTGTTCATTTTAAATTTCTTTTTTTTTTGTTACAAATTGATTTACATTATTGAGGGATAAAAAATTTCAACAATTTATTTAATTAATTTTGATATTTTAAAATTTAAAATTTTAATATTGAAAAAAATAATTTGACATTTTTTTAATTTATTATTTCAGTTTTTACCGTTTTTTACTTTAATTTTTAATTTTTTTATCTCGATCAATACTTAAAAAATAGTTTTTTAGGTGACAAAATAAAAATTATCTAAAAATTGAACGACTAAAATGGAAGTATAAATAAAATATGACGTATAGAATCAACTGCCGTGAAAGATTTAAAGCTTAATCGACTAAAATGGAAGTGAAATAAAAGTTGGGTCACCAACCGATCCATATACCTTTTTTTCTTACTTTTCAGGCGTAGTAGTTTTTACCTGATTTCTTGCGGGGCTTAGAAGGTTTGTTGTGATATTTACGAGGTAAGAAAACTCCAGTTCCAGCGGACTCTGTTTTAACATTACGAAATCCCTGGAGTAAAATCACTCTCGTAGGCAGCTGTTGTAATTGAACTTGAAATGAAGCCCTTGAACATTCACCCCTTTCACCTACTTTATTACTCTTTAATCTATTCTTCTGCTTCGGCTGCTGCTGCTGATTTCCTGCCTTCATTTGCCTTCCATCATACTTACAAAACCAGACAAAATGAACCCATAAGATCACAAAAAAGCAACAACATAAAACCCAACATCTTTTGGTGGAGGCTTACATGATTTGTTTGAGCAAGATTGCAAGAAACACTCTGGTTTGACTTCTTCATAAACCCATGGTTTTGAGTGTTGGGTAGGTTTCTTCCATGGTTAATTTCGCTGTATTTCGCTACTTGAGAACCGCCATTGCTCTGAGTCCACTGTTCTGGTCTCGTCAAACCTCCATTTGCCTACCCATACAGGAACAATCGCATAAAATTAATAACCCAGTCCCAGAGGAGCTTTAAGGCAGCTCACTACTCAACATTGAATAAAAAAAAAAAAAAAAAAAAAGAAAAAAACACCTCAGTTTACCTCGTTGTTGTTGAGGGAAAGACCATATAGGGTGAGTTCATGATTCATGGAGAGAACAAGTCGGCGAGTCAACCCAGCAAGAAACTCATCCCGGTCACTGCTCTCAGTCTCAGCAGGCCCAACAGTAGATTCAACGGGGAAGCTAAGAGCTGAGAACAAGTCGTATGAGTGCTCAAACTCGTAGGTGAACAATTCAGTGTTATTTTGTTTTTCCATAAGAATATCATCTTCCATTAAAATCTCGGAGGGGAGCCAAAACTCAGCATCATCTATCTGCTCACCCATGACAAAAGGAAAATGGAAGGAAAGAAAGGGAGTTCAAATCAAACAGAAATGAAGGGGAAGAAAGCTTGGTTTAAATATGAGTGAGGCTTCAACTCTAACATTTAAGATCCAACCCCACCTCAACTCCCCACTTTATAGTATATTGTTTTGTACAGAGATTAAAAATAATCAAATTTATTGAATAAGGACTAAATCCAAGATTACTTAAGCTTCGTGCAAGTGTTTAGTTTGTTGCAGGGAGAAAAAAAAGGGTAAGAGAAATGTATGAAAAATAATGTTAAATTGTTGTTTTGGTCCTTTATATTATACTCAAATTTACGATTTAATCATTATAATTTCATTTGAAATATTTTTTTCATCTACTTTTATAATACAATTAGGTACTCGAAATTATTAACTACTTAAAATGTAGAAATGAATTTTTCCTTAAATATACTTGTAACGGGCCAAATTTGTCCGGGCCCAACAAGCAAAAATTAGAAGTCAAAAAAAAAAAAAAACCAAAATAATAAGTTCAGTCCAAGTTTTTTTACAAGACCCAAATACAAAGTTACAGCCCAATGCACCACCCTAAGCCCTAAGCCTGAAATTTTCAGAAAAATGGAAAACCCTAGGTCATCCATGTGCGACACGCCGCCTCCATGTGCGTCCTCAGTGCGCCCACCACCCGAGGACTACCTCCGTTTCACCAAAATGGCAAAAAGCCAGAATCTTCGCCCATTGACCTTGCCTGCAAAAAAGAAACAGAAGCGAAAAGAGGAAAATAGCAAGAGACGCAGACAACAGAGAAACAGTAGCGAACAAAAGCAAAAAAAATAATATATTGTAATACTTTCGGCTATAAAAAGCCAGAACATTTGTAATGTTTTTTTACACGAAAAAAATACAAAAAAAAACACAGAGAAAAATATAAAAAAATCTTAAAGGTGATCCTTTTTTGCATATTTGTTATTTTTTTTTTAGGCATGAAATACAAAAAGAAAAGAAAAGAAAAACTCACCTGACGATCGGTCTTCCGCCGCCGTGGGCGGGGCCTTCGTCTTCGAGGGAGCGAAAACAGAGCGGTTTTCATTTCATTTCTTTTTTTTTTTGAATTTTCGGCTTTATTTTCGATTTTTTACTCCAAAATCAGAGTCCCACATTACAAACAAGTGAAAAGGATTTTTTTTAATTTTTTCCGGCCACTATAGATGACGACGCGCATGGCGATGTGATGCAGCGGCGCCATCGCCATGAGGATGTATTAATCGCCACGGTGGCCGGCGAGAACCATGGCGGACTCACTTCTTCGTAGAGAAAAAAAGAAGCGAGTGTTTTTTTAAAAGTCATTTAAACTGATTTTTTGGAGAATTTTTTATATTTATAAAGGTGATAAACAACACCATTTCAAGGGGTTTTGAAGTGCCCCAAAACGACGCCGTTTTGGGGCCGACCCGAGATACGACCCAGGACCCCCAAGATCCCCGCGTTTTCACCTAGAGGGGATATTGATTCCTCTGGTGCCTCCGCTTTTGCACTTGGCTTCAATTCGGTCCTGCTCTACTTTTCTATTTGGCCGTTTAATTTTGTTTTGTTTTCAAAATGGTCCACGCTTGAACGATGTCATTTCAACCGACTCGAGATCCAACCCGGATACCAGCAGGATCAACATTTTTTCTGGAAAATGGGCTAATATCTGTTTTAACCCTTCATCATTTTCATTATTATTCAATTTCGCCCTGTCGCTCTTGTAACAGCCCAATTTTGACCCTAATCGGAATAGTGGTTTCGGGACCACAAATTCGAGTCTAAAAAATATTTAAATATTATTTTTCGTGTTAATTATGTGTGAATTATTATGTGTGAAATTTTCGTGGTTTAATTTTATTGTTTCGGTGCCGAATTATTAAAATGTGCTTAATCGCGTGAATTGAAAATTTGATAGTTTAATGTGTAATGGCTAAATTGTTGATGTCTTTTTAAATGGAAGCATTAAAATTATAATTTTCCCAATTTTAACTATAGTGGACGACATGATTATGTTAAGTGACTATATTATATGAAATTATATATTATAAATGTTATTATTATTAATTATATATTATATTGAGCTTATAATAATAAAACATGTGGTTTCGGGACCACGAATCCGAGTTAGAAAAATATTTTAATATTTTATTTGATATCTATATTGTGTATTTGAGCATGTGTTAAAATATTATGGGTTAATTTGTTTGTTTGTGTATTCAATTTAAGAAAAAGGACCAAATTGCATAAGTGGTAAAAAGTAGCCTTTTATTAATTGAGTGGTTTAATTGTTTTGATTTCTTTTATATGTGGACTTAAGTGGTAAATTTACCATCTATTATGTAGTGGACGGCATGTGGTTCTTAATTTCATGATAACATGTTTTATATATTATATAATTAAGTTAAAAGAAATGTTATGTTATAATATATGTGATATAATAATAAAATAAAGAAAACATGTTATTTCATCCCATTATCTTCTTCACCATCGAAAACAAAAGAAAAGAGAAAGAACTCAAGCTCTTGGACATTCGACCTTTGCATGTATTAATTTAGGTATGATTCGGTTTTAGTTTTTGATAATTTTTACGTTTTTGAGATCGTTATTTGGAGCCTTACCTAGCCCATGTGTAAATTTTTGAATTGGTTGTAATTTTCGTGTGATGCCATTGAAGGGAATTGGAGGTTTTTGTTGTTTATTGATAAAATATTGATTGTTTGTATTAGACCAACAAATATTATTCTTGAATTTTTGATGAAATTAGATGATTTGGATTTAATTATTAAAAAATAAAAAAAATTTAGAGGTTGGAATGTGGAATAAATGAGTTGTATAGGCTTATAGTGAGAAGATGAAAATTCGGCTCTAAAGAATGGGGGCCAAATTTTGAATATTTTGTGAGTTTTGTGATAGGGACTAAATTGTAAAAATTGTAAATGCTAGGGGTAAAATTGTAAATTACTCAATTATATGTTTTCGGATTAAATTGAATGAGAAAAGTGATGAATGAGCTTAATTTGAATTTATTTAGATCAAAAAAAAAAAAAAGAAAAGGGTTTGGATCGGGGGAAGGCGAAATTGAACGACTAGCCGGGAAGTTTAATCTGTCGATTTCCAAGGTAAGTTTTTAAGCAGTTGGGTGAAATAAATTTGACTATATACTAATGTATCATGAAATGAAATGAAATGTGTATATATTTATACTAGCCGACTGTGGGTTTGAAATTATGAAAATATATATGTATAAATATGGAATGTATGAATTGGCTAAATATATGTACTATGGTTAAGTGATAGATATTAACATATATGTATGGAAATGGAAAGTGAGTAGCGAAGGTAATTGAAATTTTTGGATGTGTGTGTATGTATATATATTTGAGTATGTACGAATGGGAGTGGGATTATAAATGTTTTGGAAGAGCAAAGGAAAGGTCTGTAAAAGGGCACTATGTGTGCGAACTAAATTTACCGAGAATTGGGTGTGCGAAATCGGTTAAATGGCACTATGTGTGCGGAATAATAAGTAATGGCACTATGTGTGCGATACATTACTGTTAAATGGTACTATGTGTGCGGAATAATAAGTAATGGCACTAAGTGTGCAAGACATTACTGTTAAATGGCACTATGTGTGTGGAATAATAAGTAATGGCACTAAGTGTGTGATACATTACTGTTAAATGGCACTACGTGTGCTCTTTCTAAAGTAATGGCACTAAGTGTACGATACGTTACGAAATTTGCACTATGTGTGCGGGATTACAGAGACTTCGGAGACATGAATTGATGAAGGGAGATAAACGGGAAATGATGCATGAGTAAGTATTGCATGATAGCTTAATAACCAGGTATCAGTGAGGTAAGTTGTATTTGGCCAGTGCATATGTGATGTTTATTGAGCAAGTAAGTTGACAAAATACTTTTGTATATGCGAAAATAAGGTAAGTCAGCTGTTGAATTGATTATATAAATGTTAAAGTTACAAATGTGAAAAATGTGAATGTATATGTGAATGTGTATATTCAGCCAAATGGGATATATGTGATTTTAATAGTGAGATTTATATAAGTTCATGTGTATTTGTACAGTTAGTCATATGATATGTGTAGGAAAGATTTAAATGATAACCTTGTATTTGGGAACATGTATATTCGGTTTGGTAACTTAGTGTTAATATATAATAGCTGGTATATATATAATTTCTTATGACTTACTAAGCTTAAATAGCTTACTCTGTGCGTATTCTTGTTTACTGCTTTTATAGATTTGGATATACGTTACGAGTTCGGGGATCAAATCAAGAAAGACTACTCACACTATCATTGTTTCCTTTGGTATTTTACTAAGTTGAAAATTTAATATATGGCATGTATAGCATAGTAAAAGGTGGAATGGGAATTAAGTACTTTGTATGTAAAAAATAGCCATGCGAAGATGGCTTATCTTCTTTGATTGATTTGGGTTCTGTGTTTATGGTTGATAATGGTAAAAAAAAAAGTTTATACTTATGCATATGTGATTACGGTATATGTTCATGATAGGTAAGTATGTGTTATGTTTAATTTTAAGTTAGACATATTGAATTTGGTTATGTGATTAATATATGTATATTGGTTTTGTTTGGTATGATGAATCAAATTAGTTAAAATGTGGACTTGAACCAAACGTAAACTTGGATATTTTGGCTATGAGTAAGTGAGGATAATAGGGATATGTTGAATTCGATTAAGTGTCATGTAATTGTATATTTGTTGTGCATTGTGTAAAGTTTGATTTACTTACTAAATGATGTTAAATAAATTGTCTATGTAATAAGTATTAGAAATTATGTAAACTAGTAAGATGTGATTTGGTTTTGATATATATATATCATTCGAATTTAACAATAGGCATGTGGTCATATTGATCATCAAGTTTTTTATTTGGAATTGAAATGATCATGTTGGATATATATGTATTCAGCAATGATGTGAAATTTTGACAGATGTTTAAATATAATACAAAGGAATTAGTTCTAGTAATTTGGTTATGATATTTGTATTTGTATGTGGTATTTATGGGATGTAAATTTTAGTTATGTGAAAGCTAATAGATGTGTTTCAAGATTAAATTGGTTATATGATGTAACGTGATAGAAATTCAAATAAAGAATTATGTATATATTTGCATATATTCGGCTATGCTTAAATGAATTATTGGTATACTTTGTTGAGGATTTATTTATGGTTAGTCATGGATTCTATAAGCTTGTGATTTTTAAATTTGGAATATACTTGGAGTTAAGTTTTATATTGTAAATTAATTGAATGATAATTATAATCGAGGCTGTTTGTATGAAAGATTATATGATTGGCCGAATGTGTATTTGTGATTACTTGAGTGATTTGACATGTATATATATATATCGGTTTATTAATTAGTAAGTGATTTGATTAAAATTCTTGATAGTCATTTGTACTTAAAACGATTCAAATAATATGATTACACATGTATATATATTTGTAATAAAAGAAAAGAAAATATATGCCTGTTTGAGTGATGTCTTATTCGGTAATGCTTTGTAACCCTAATCTGGCGACGGATACGGGTTAGGGATGTTACAGCTCTTTTTTTAAACTTCCCCTTTATTTTATTTTTTTGCGCAATCTAGTCCTTTGATCCGTCGAAGAAACGATGCGTTTAACTAGGTTCGGGATATTTTTCCATTTAATCCCCACTCCTTTTTGCGCATTCCATTTTAGTCCTTGACCATGTTTTAATTATTTTATTATTTATATTTTATCCCCTTCTGTTATTTATTTATTTCAATTTGTCCTTTTGATTTTATCTAAGTTATAATTGGGTCCTTTTTATTTTAATTCATTTATTTATCCATTTATTTATTTACTTATTTAGTTATTCATTATTCTTTTTGTTTTATTTATTTGCTTATTCATTTACTTTCCTATTTATATATTGTCTTTCAATCTTTTATTTTTCTTTGTATTTATTTATTTATTTATATTTATACATTTATTTGTTTTTTCTTTTACTTATTTTTTTTATTTTTGTTTTCTTTTACTATGTTTATTATCATGTCCATTATTATTACTATTTATTTATGTATTTTATTACAAATTGCACCCATAATTTCATCTATTTTTTAGTTATGTCCTTATTTTCAATATTATATATAATATTTTCCTCTATATTTATTTCCATATTTATTTATTTATTTCATTGTCTTTATTATATTTTAAAAATTGGTATTGTCATTTCATGAGCATATTTTGTCATTGTTATTACTATTGTTATCATTGTTATTATTTATTTTATCATTCATTTTATTTTTCTGATTGTTAACATTGATATTAAATTGATATGCATTATATGATTATTGCCATTATGTATACTAGGAATCGCTTATTAGTATATTTATGTTGTTGTCATTCATTAACGTAACATTTTATTCATATATCATTAATTTTTACCCAAATACGCCAACAAATTTTCAAAAAATAGGCAATGTTCCGTATTTGGAAGATTCGAGAAAATCGTGCCCTAACTTACGGGATTTCGATTTTTCTCGTTGAACTCGAATAACCGAATATCCTTTCAAAAATTAAAATACATAAGATTTCAAATAAAAAAGAAAAGGCAAGATTATTCTCAAGGATTCAAGGTGTCCTGTCCTAACTTACGGGATGTGATCTTTTGTCCTCGCGAGATGAGAGAGCCTTTAACATGCGTTTTGATTCATTCAAACATTTTTTAGCAAAAAAATAGTAATACAAAGAGGGATCGTATTTTTAAATTCTTTTCGGGTTTTCAATTTTCGACACCAAAACTTTAATTAATCAACTAGGTACCATTTTTGGGCGTCGTGAGGGTGCTAATCCTTTCTCGTGCGTAACCGACTTCCGAACCCGTTTCCTGAACTTCGTAGACCAAAAACCTTTGTTTTAGTAAATCAAACCGTTTATTAAAATGATTAAATTATGAGGAGACCTGATCACACCTCATAAAAAAGATTAGTGGCGACTCCCTTTTTCGTTTTTTAAAATAAAAGTCGACCTTTCAAAAAAATAGTTTCGACAATACTCATTCCAACAAAAACAATATATTAGTATGATTAAATAGAAAGCGATTAAACCATGAGTTAGTTAGAAGGGATGATTTAATAATAAAAAATATATGATCCAAATATCAGTTCTTAGATACCCATTAGATGAGTGCGGAGGAAATGTGCTTTGAAAAGTTTGGTTTAAAATTTAATTAATTATTAGTGTTTTTGTTAAAAAAACCCTTTTGAAAAAATAAAATGTTCATTTTAGACATAATGTTGTAAAGTTAAAAATATACATTGAGATGTTATTCAAATATGTTAATATTACGATATTTCAAACAAATAGGAAAATAATTTATAGTAACTCATTATTAATATTTTGATACATGAAATATAAATTTTAACTACTTATTAACAGGGGCGAAGCCAGGACAATTTTTTAGGGGGCCGAATGAAATTTTAATTTTTTATAGTTCATATCTTTCTAATTTATAAAGGATTAAATCGAATTTTTATAATTTTAGGGGGGGCCAAAGTGCAATTTTACCTTTACTAATTTAAAATTTTTAAAAAATTTGAAAAGCCTAAATAGAAATTTTACCTTTTAGGGGGGCCGGGGCCCATGCCAGCCCCCCTGGATTTGCCACTGCTTATTAAGCAATTAATATACATTGTTTGTAAAATTAAATTTGAATATATAAATTATATTTTGGATATTAAAATATAACCATTGCAGATTCAAATATATAATGTTATATGTCTGAAATAAATTTCTATAGAAAAATAATTGCATATCCAATATAACATAAAACACACTCAATAATAAATGAAGGTTAAAAATGTCATTTAACTCCAAAATACTTTTTTCAAACGCAAAAGTTTATTTTATTTTTAGTTCAAAAAGACTTTTAACTTAAAAAATTATCTTATTTGACTTTAAAAAAACCCTTTGAAATGCAATGCTAAAGTCTAAAGACCCCTTTGGATGAGCATTTACTTTCAGTTAGGTGCGTTTATCTTTTTATAGTATTTAATCTCACCACCACTACTACTATGTTTACACTAATCACAGGTAAATGCACCGTTCAACCAAAGAGACCTTAAATAATTAAATAATTTTTTTAAGAATGTGTTGGGTGAGAGATTTGAAGGAAGAATTTATTTTTGTTTTTAAAATTTTAAAAATAAGTTTACTTGGATAAACACAATAAAAGATTTTTAAATTTTTAAGAAATTTCAAAAGAGGTTTTGAATAACTCAATTTTTCTGTTAAAATTTTATCTAAATAGGTGATTTTTCAAAAAAAAAAAAAATCAAATCTTAGAGTAAAATAAAAAATCATTAACTTTTTTCTTGAAAACAAACCTTAAAATAAAATTTTTATTTAATTTCAACATATATTTTCATATATTTTATACTATCCAAAAATATTTATATATATATTTAAAAATATAATGATATTCATATTGAATATTTTTTACTATTTATTTTTAATATCATTATTTTTCTTTTATAAAGTTTTTCAACTTACTAAAATTTATTAACCTAATATTTTTAAAAAAATTATCTAAATGTAATAATCACAAATACTAATATTTTAAATGTTAGCATTCTAAAAATGTTCAAAATTTTAAAATTTCTTATCCAAACCTAAAGGAATTGAAAAAAAAGAAAAAGAAATTAGCTTTTCATTTTTGATAATTGGGAGAGGAGAATGAAGTTGCTTGAAATTAAACCAAAGCTCTCATGCTCTTACCATTGAGCAAGAGATTGTCGGCAACATTAACTTTTTTTATTAGTTTAATTAAAATGTTGAATTTTTAGATGATTAGTTATTTCAAAGTAATAAATAACAGTTAACATTAAAGTACTTAGACCTAAACATATAATTAACAGTTAACTTTAAAGTACTTATTAAGTAGCTTATTTATTGCTAGGTTGTTAAGTATTGGGTACGACAAAAGAAATAAATGTAATATATATAATTAAAAGCATGATATATAGTTTAAATTTGATGAAAATGCCAATTTTTTTTAAAAAAATTAGGGAAATTGGTCGATTTTTAGGACATTTAGGGAAATCGATTTTGAAGGCCGTGTTTTCTCTGAAGGTGGTTGAAAGCGCACCCTGTAGGATGCATTTTCTTGCAAACTCAACTGAAAACGCGTCCAGCAGGACTCACTTTCCTACCATGTCAGATAAAAACGTGTCCTGCTGGACGCGCTTTTTGTTTCTCTCTATAACAACCCGATTTTCAGTGGTGTCGAAAACAGTAGTTTCGAGACCATAATTCGTAAATGTTATTCAATTAATATTTATGAGGACCATAACGTCGTATTAAACTTTGGTTAGGAAATTTTATCGTTTAGATAGTTTGATAAGTAAAAAGAACTGAATTGTAAAAACTGTAAAGGTTAAATAGTTAAATTAAAAGGACTAAATGGACAAACCCATGGGAAATTAGTTAGTGGAATTTGATAAGGTTGTTCGGTTTGTAACGCCCCAAAATTTCAGTTTTTGCGATTATTGGGCATGAAAATAACGAAACTTTTGTTTGGGTTCTTTTTGATATAAATGTACGTGGTTAAGAGGTTATGTGCTTTGGGGTGTATTTGGGAGGTCCCAAGTTCAAGCTTTGACTTGGGATAAATTTTGTTTTTATTGGGTAAAGCCTGACTTTTCGTTAATGGGCTGATAAGAATTTATTGGTAAACACTCAACAGAATGAGCTTATTGGCCTTAAAAGGAGTGTCAGGCTGCTTAAGGACCGGAGTTCGAATCCTTGCAGTGGCTTTAAAGTTATTTTGCTACAAGTCATGTGTAAGAGTTGGGTTTTATCAGAATTCTGAGTTGGGGGTTTTAGGAAAATTAGGGCTTATTTTCATCTTTTAACTAAAGCTTTTCTAAGTCGTCTTCTCTTTTTCCCCTAAATCCCCATTGCTGCCGAAAATCCTTTTCTTTTTCCCCTCTCCTTCGTTTATCTTCTTTCTCAATTAATTGTGGCATGTTACTAGCAGTTCTGTCGATTCGGTAAGTATCGCTTAATTAAATTGCGTGATATTCTTTAGAGATCATTTAAGAGGGGTTTTGTTTACTATTTAAGGGATATTCAAGGTTTTGGGTCATTAATCGGTGTTTTCAAATAGTGAGGAATCACCGTTATTCGTTAAAGGTAAATAGGTCTCTCGTTTCAAGATTTGCCTATCCTTTATAATACTTAAGAGGCTGATTTTGGGTTTGCTATGGTCGATTTTAGGATTTGGAGTGCTTGTGGTTGGATAGCAGCGAAAATGAACCAAATGTTTACTTCGATTACGCAGAAAAATGAGTTTCGGCGAAAGCTGAAAGTGGCCTGTCGACGCCACACAGGCATGTGGTCTGCCCGTGTGGTAGCCTGCGTCACGAGATACGAGCGTGTGATTGACGAGCCAGGCTGTGCATACGCCACACGGGCGCGACGGACATAAGAGTTGTAACAGCCAGATTTAGGGGCTAGTCTGAATAGTGATTAATCTGAGATTAAAGAAATTTATTTTCATGTTATATTATAAGGTAGAGCATGATAGAATATGTGCATGAGAATTTTAGTACTTTAATTTTAACGATTTCATGCTTAATCGCGAGAAAGGACTAAATCGCATAACATGCGAAAGTTCCATTCTATAGGCTAAAGATACCAAATAGCTATAGATTGTTAGTTGGAGGTCTTTAAAGGGCAATTAGACCCCTAAAGTTAGCATGGCCGGCCATAGGAGACAAAGATGGACAATGTTAGTCAAGGTTGGTGATAGTTGGTGACTTATTTGACTTGTACTAATAAAATAAGGAGAAAAAAAAATCATCTTTTCTCCTTTTCTCTTCCACCGAAAATTAGCAGCAAATAGGGGGTAGAAAGCTTCAAAAATTTCAGCACACTTATCTCTTCACAAGTAAGTGTTCTAGTGAACTTTGCTTGAAAATAATTGTACTTTTGAGACCCCTAAGGCTTAAGCTTTCAAATGAGGGGACTATTGTGCAATATTGTGAAAAGTTTAGAGTTCTACCATGACATCTGTCTTAGTTATTTGCTGCATTTTCATGGAAGAAATTGAGTCTTAGTTGGTAGATGAACAACTTTTGTGAAAGGTGTTAGCATGAAAACACCAAATAGGACCTTGATGAATAGGTTACAAAATTTGTAGTAAGTATGTGAAATGTTGAGTTTTGATGATAGCTATAAGAGTATCAAATGTTCACCTAAGCTTGTTGAAGGTAGAAATACAATTAGAATTTATTTCCGAGCCTAGGGGCAAAATGGTCATTTTGCCAAAGTCTAGGGGCAAAAATAGTAATTTTTGCCTAAGCATGATTTTTGAAATGCTATTATTAATATAGTGATTAAAATGATTTGAATTGCTATTATAGAGCAAGAAGAACTGAGGACCCGCTTTGATCGGGGAAAGAACAAAGTCTCAGACTAGATTGACAAGCTAGCTCATTTTGAAATCGAGGTAAGTTTGTATGTGATTTAAGTAACATTTATATTAGCATGTTGAGAAATGCTTGGCCTTATGTTAATGCATGATGCACTACCAATTTGAGTAGTTAACGTGAATGAAATGTTGAAATTCTAATGGGCCATATTAATTATCGAAATGTTATCATTGGGATATGAAATAGATAAGGTCTCGTATAAGACCATGTCTGGGACATGGCCTTGGCACCGAGTTGAGATCCCGTATAAGACCATATTCGGGATATGGCCTCAATAAGAAATATGAAAATCGTATAAGACCATATTTGGAATATGGCATTGACACATGATAGGAAATTCCATATAAGACCATATCCGGGATATGACATTGGCATTTAGAGGTGACTCCATGTAAGACCACCTCGAGGATGTGGCATTGGCTTTATACTTACAGTAGTATCGATAAACACACGTCTTTGACTATCCCTTGAGAATAGTGGGATAAATAGATGAATTTAGAAGTAGAGATGTGAATGATATTTAAGTCATGTGAATGAGTGAATACAGGTACTCGTGAATGAGTCACGAAAAATCGGTTGCGATATGTGGCACGGTATGTGCTAGATAAGGGCAATTGTAAGTAAGTATTGTCAAGAAGCCTTGACTCGAGTTCGGTTAGCTAATACCATGGATGGATCATTTTATGAGCTTATTACTGTTAATTATTTCCATGCAAACTTACTAAGCTTTATGCTTACCCTTACTAAGCTTTATGCTTACCCTTTTTCATTGCCCTTCTTTCTTGTAGTATTACCAAGGTGAATCGTGGACCGTAGATGTAGGAGTTCAGAAATCACACTATCGACAGCACTTTGGTATAATAATTTAGACTTATTTTGAGTATGGCATGTATAGGACTTGAGTATTTTGTTAAGTTGTAATTGTTAGTCAAAGTGTTGGCTACGTAAGTTAGTAAAAGTCATTTTGTAAATGGCCTCATGAGCTAGGCATATACTTGGCAAACTCTTTTGTTTAACGAAGATAAAATTCATGAAGTGTATATCCCTTTAATTACCTTGTATGTTGGATTGAGCTCTTAGACCTTCTTATGGGGTAGGTGTTGTATTGCTTGAGTGGAAGTATGTATGTGTGCACTCTAGGGTGGCAAGGGCTTGGTATATAGCCTTTAAATTGTCCACATAGAAAATCATACGGGCGTGGGACAAAACCGTGTGGGAGGCACGGCTAGCACATGGGCGTGCACCCAAGCCATGTGAAGTCTGCACCTTGCACTTGGGATTTGAATCACCACATGGCTGTAGCACACGGGCGTGTGTATAGGCCGTGTGGATAAGTCAGAATCGACCACGATTGGGAGACACGAGAGTGTCAGGGCCGTGTGAAATTAGTCAGTGTCGACTACGGGTGGGAGACACGGGCATGCCTTAAGGGCACACGGGCGTGTCCCTAGGCCTACACGGGCGTGTGGCCACTATTTTATTAAAAGTTTCTCGAACTCGTGAAAGTTCGCGAAAAGTTTTCGATACTTCTCGGAAGTATGTTTAGGGCCTTTTAGGCCGATTATGTGCGAGTGATAGGGTTAAATAAAATTTTATAACCCTATTCTAAATGTTTAAACAAGATTAGCTATATAATGCCTCAAACCTTGTTTCAGCTCGAATACGGGCAAGGGGTGTTACTGGCGTGCAGTGGCTTGTAGGCCGTGTGTGAGGCACGGGCTCAAGCAAGTGGGTTGTGTGACCCATATGGGCGTGTGGGCCCACAAATGCTATGCACACGGACATGTGAGTCTCTTTAATCTGAACTGTTCTGTAAGGTTGCACGGGTCACCCAAGTCGACTGTGACCTATAGTAGGGTCGGTAAGCCTTAACTAGACTCCTAATTCAGTGATGTATGTGTTCACATGATATACTTAGCATGATTATCTGATCTATGCTATAAATAAATGTATGATCTGGTTGTCTGCATTACAACATGCCATACTTGTATGATGCATTGCATCAGGGTGGGTTTGATGAAGTGAAGGGAGTATCCGAGGGGCTTCATAAGCCCGTTATCTAGCAGCTAAGCTGCATACTTATGATATGTGTCATGATGCGGTACCTTATGATGTGTGGGGTTGGATGGGTCAATTATATCCCCATATATGGTGTGCAGGGATGGGTGGGTCGATTTTATCCCCACATAGTGTGATGGGTTGGACGGAGATGGTATGCAGAGTTGGTGAGCATGATATTTCTAATATCTGATCTGTTATGCATGCGATATCTGTATGGCTAAGGTCGAATAACTGTATGCTGTTATCTATTTGTATGCATGCTGTTCGTGGGGTTGTAAACACTGAGTTTGCGAAAACTCACCCATTTGTTTATTTTGTTTGTCAAGAAATCCTCAGCAGTAGATGGATCGGTGTGGTGGAGGGCTCGATGGTTACCACTAGTTGACATTTACGGATTTCTTTTGAGTAACACTATATTTTGTCTACTTTATTTACATATATGTTTTAGGATTCTAAATTGTTAAATTATTGATTTATGAATTAATGATGTTTTAGCTTTCACATTAATTAAATGTTTTCACTTAATCCTTGGAGTAGAGATTCCACGACTTAAGTAAAGATAACAAATTGGACATTTTTTTTACTTGCTAAGTTTTTTTCTAAAAGCACTCACATGTGACACCGCCAGATTCAGCCATAGCGTCTAGGCCAGGTTTGGGGGTGTTACACGGTTTAATTAGGCTTATTAATGATTTATTAAAACTTAATTAAGAAAGTTGAAATTTTTATAAAAATACTGTGTATAATAAATTAAACCTAAATTATTCATTTTCTTCTCATCTTCTCCACGGAAATAGAAAAGAAATATTAGGGTTTTCATGCTTTTGATTTGGTAAGTGTATTGATGCTCATTTTTAGTAATTTTTATGTTTTTGATTTTGTATCAGCTTGGTCTAGCTAAATCGAGAACCAATTTGTGAAACTGTTAAATGTTATAAAAGTTGCAATTGATGAATGAAGTTATTTCTTAAAGCTTATGATGAAATACGGAGCTTTGTTGATAAGATTAGATTATTTTGAAATGTGATTTTTGATGATTTTAATGTGTAGGGGCTAAATTGATTAAATGATAAATTACTTGTACTTGAGGTGAAATTATTACAAATAGGGACTGATATGAAGTTATAGAATATTTGGCTATCATGGGTGTTTAGGAAAAATGGGTAAATTGCATGATTACGGCCTAAGGTCTGAATTGAATAAAAATAGAAAGTTAAAGGGCAAATAGGTAATTTTACAAAAAAGACTTAGTTGCATTAAAGGATCAAATTGTGTTGTTATTCTAATTGATGGAATGAAATTATTATTTTTAGATCAAGAACGTGCTGATAATCGTGAAAAAGGGAAAACTGCGGAGTAGTCCCTATACTTTGGAATCTCCTGCAAATCAGTCTAGTAAGTTCGTACGTTTATTTATGCTTCTAAAATAATTGATATCTTTTTTAACATGCTCTTAATGAATGTTGTATTATATACTAAAAGTATGCTCTACCGAGCCATATCTACTAATCCTACGAAAAGTTGCTCAATCAAGCAAATCCTACTGTTATACTGAGTGAAACTCAAATGAGGAGAAATCTGTAACACCCCCTAACCTTAAACCGTCGCCGGAACAGGGTTACGGGGCATTACCGGACCTTTCAAACAATTTACGAACAATATACAAATAAATATCTAACATACTATAAAACATTCATAATGTCCCTTTTATGGACCTTCGAGGCCCAAAATACGTATTAAAAGTGAATCAGACCAATTTTGGTGCTCGAGAAGTTTTTCGTGAAATTCTAAAATTTTTCCTAAGTACAAGGCTCACATGCCTGTGTGCCAGGCCATGTGGACTCAATATAACCCCTTTACAATAACCTAACCAACCCTACAAATTTTAAATCGCAACCAATTCAAACCAATATCACAACTAATTCAATTTTAATATACCAATACATTTAAAACATATCAAGACATCAACATGATAATCTATTCACTAAACATTCACAAGCAACATTAAAATTAGTTTAGAAATTTCATTCTATTCCATTTCAAAATTTAGTATCATATGTGCCATTTTGTCTTCTCATCCTTTCATATGACCATTCAGAACAACATATGTCATCTTTTACAACCAAATCCACCATAACAAACATACATAACCTAGGTACATGCTACATTTACCAAAAAGAAATATACATCACCAAGTTTCTGAGGTCGAGATCGGCTCTGGATGCTGGACTGAAACGTTTGACTTCTACTAACCTGTGCACGGAAACAACCGTACGTTGAGTATGGTTATACTCAATGGTATTACTATAATTTAAATTATTAAAGTAAAGTAACAAATAAACATACCAAATTATATAACAATTAATTCATAAATAAACTATTTCATATTTAACTTTCATTGTTTAATAATAGCAACTCAATTTGGCTATTCATCAATTTGATATCATATAATATCTCATTTGAATATCAATCACTTCATGAACCTTTGATTCGTTCATTTCCTTTTTCATTTCTTAATTTCAATTCACATTTCATTTTATAAACAAAATCATTCATTTTCATTCAATTTTGCTATTTCATTTATTTACTCCTATTAACAAGACTCGGACTTTGACGGATACACGGATCCAACCAAACACTCCAGTATGGCACCCAGTGCCTCATCGGATAGTTCGAAGCAAATAATTGACACCCAGTGTCTCATCGGCCAAGCCGAAGTAAGTTGGTACCCAGTACCTCATCGAATCTATCCGAAGTAATATAATGACACCCAGTGTCTCCTTAACTCGAGGTCGAAGCATCCCTGAACACTTCCAATCCTATGGCATGCCAACTATATCCGACTTAGCCCAAGTAGTTAATAGGTTTTCCAATTCACTTTTCAATTTCAAATTCAGTTTAAATTCAATCACAGTTCAATTCAAATTCACTTTTCCACTTTCTAGTCAATATTCGATTCAATGCCAATACATATTTATCATTCAATTCAATTTCCATTCGATTCAATAATAACACTTACCTCATAATTCACTTACCATACACATAATTTAAATTTAACATTTGATAATAAATAGCTTGAATTATAGTAATACAAACCAGATATTTTCTCGATTCAATCCTCGTCCACTTTTTCCTTCTCTTTCTTCGTAGATGTCTCCAGTGTAACGTTGGCTACGAAAAATTAAATCAATTTAAAATTATTAATATAATACCATTTCACATCAAATACTTAAATTTCCTATTCAACTTTTACCTTTATTCCAATTTAGTCTTAACTATATTCATCCATTTTTCTATTTCAATTCATACTATATTTTTACTCAAATTTCAACTAAACTTAAACTTAACTATCTAATTTTCATCATAAAAGCCAAATTTTGAATTTCTTGCAATTTAGTCCCTAATACTCAAAACTTATAATCTATTTCACAATTTAATCCTTTATCCAATTCCAACTAAAAATTCTATCAACTAACTCCTAATTCATCAATTTGTTCAACATGAACTATGTCTAAAAATCTAATAACTTTCAAAATTTTAACATAAATCCAATAATACTTTGTTTTAATACTCCAAAAACATCAAAATTATAAGAAAAGGGACTAAATTGACTTACCAAATGAAGCTTGAAGCTTTAGAACGCTAATTCCCCTTTTCTTTATTTCTATTTCGTTTCTATTCTGTTCTTTCCTTCCTTTTTGTTTCACTTACTTTATTTTATTTCTTGTATGTTTTATTATTTAATTAACATAATATTATAATAATATAATATAAAATATCTTTTTACTTAAATTATAAGTAAATACATATTTATAATACAAGTGTACATATATATTATTACCATTACACTTGTATAATTTTATCACCATACGTTTGTCATTATTTTATTTATTTGTAATATAATAATGTTATAATGTATATTTTTATAAATTAATGTAATATACTTTATAACTAAATAATATATTTATATAGTTTTAAACATAATAAAAATCTTTTATCATGTTTGCCACCTCATGTAATGCATTAGGCATAATTGCCTATTTAGTCCTTTTTATTTTCTTTTAATCTTTAATTAAGCTTTCACACCTATTTCAATTTAGTCCTTTTTCCTAATTATTCTTAATTCTAGCTAATTCCCCTAACTAAAACTTAATTAAACACACAACTAGCTTCGTAAATATTTATTACCCATTTCACTAAAATGAAGGCCCGATAATGTACTTTTCTGATGTCGTGAATTTGGGGTCATTACAAAATCTACGGATATACTAACGAAAAATTAAATCGAGCAATGTCCACTAAGTATATTAAATTACTAAATTGGTTGTTAATTATTGTTATAAGTTGCGTATAATGGAAATCGCTATGTTTAATACTGATTAAATCTATGTTTGACTTGAAAGGTTTATTAATTCTAAACGAACTTACTAAGCTTTATTAAAGCTTACTCGTAATTTGTTTATTTTGTAGATTACATTTTGAAGGCTAAGAAGATCGGGTCAACGCTAGGAATTACACTATCCGAGAATCCTGGTAGACTTAATTTCTCAGTTTTGGTATATAGCGTGTGCTAGGACCCTTATGTTTAGTTATGTCAAATACCTAGTTTTTAGTAATATGTTATGTCATGTTGTGCACTTGAATGACTTGTGATCTCCTACTTGTTACCTAAATGTGTTTTAATGGTTATGGTATGTAGTGATATGCTATGTGTTAACTTTAAGCTTGCAATGAAATGTATGTTTGTTTTGTAGAGATAAAATGTGATTGTGGTTGCAAAGTTAAAAGTGAATTGTGGTGAGATACAATGGTGTGTCAATGGTGACAAATGTATGATATATAAAATGAATTTATGGTCATGTTTAAGTATGTTTTGAAGTTGATTTTCACCTTTCAAATGTGCATTTGAAAGTGTATAGGTACCTAAACAATAATGGGTGAAATTGAGCATGGAATTAATCATTTTGGGTTCATACAGCCTAGGACACGGGTTGTCACACGACCGTGTGAAGCACACGAGTAATCCCCACGGACATGTCCCCAAGACATATATAAAATAGTATAGGTGCAGTCTTCACATGGGCAGACACACGGCCTGCAACACGACTATGTGAAGATATTTCGATTGTTACACGGGCTGGCACATAGCTTACGACATGGTTGTGTGATTTAAATCAGTGAGTTACACGGTCCATGCACACCAGCGTGCAAAGTCGTACACGGGCGTGTAAGATATCCATACGACCATGTTTGGAGCCATACAGGCTGGACTCTATCAGATGGCCGTATGACCCTCGACTTAAAAATTTTTAAAATTTTCCTTGAAAGTTCTGATTTGTTCTGATTTGGTCCTTGTATGTTCTTAACTTATTTTTAGAGCTTTGAAAGCTCGTTTTAAGACCCAAAACTGGATGATCTCTTTTATATTGAATATTACTTTTAATTATGAAATTGAATTGATTATTGAATGTAAATCGTATTAATTGTTTCAACTTGACTGGTAACATTCGATATCTTATTCCGGCAATGGAAACGGGATATGGGTGTTACATTCTCTCCTCAACCTTTTTTTCCCAAAGGGTTTAAAGTTTTAAGGGTTTAAAGTTTTTAGAGTTTTGGGTTGAAAATTCAGGGAGAAAGACCCGACTGTGTTGGTGTTTGAGGTAGACATTGTGATAGCTTAAAGGTATATTTGATCCACACATTTCATCTATCGTGTCAAGATAGAACAACGACCTTAGAATTCCATCGTATTGCAACTCAAGCTCAGAGTTCACAGTGTTTAAATAGTCACGGGTTGAAGTATAAGTAGGGGTCCTAGTTGATGGTGGTAATGCGATCACGAGTTGGAGTATAACTCAGGAGCCCAATTGGTAGTGGTTATGCAATCACGAGTTTAAGTTTATGATACCTGAAGAGGATACTTTATAAACCCGATACATAAGTTTAAGACCATAGTCATAGGGAAAAATAAATGGGCTTTCCAGTATAATCAACTTATTCTTTTTCTTCGTCTCCACGAAAAGCACTATCCTAAACCTAATTATCTGAAACTTGTGATAGAGTTGGATGGAATAGGACTTTAAAGGAGAATGACTATGGTAGTGGAGAGAAGGTAAAACTCGAGTTGGGCCGGCAGCAGTTGTATTCATTAAAGAGTTCTTTAATCATAATATTTATATTCATCTTAAAAGGACCTTAAGCTTTTCTCCATTGAAATAGTCACTCATTCCCAAGGAAGTCCACTTGCCTTCAACTCTGTCACAAGTTTCGAACAGGGAGGTTAAGGATACTTCTTTGGTGGAGATGGAGAAAAATAATAAGCTGATTATATTGGATAACCCCTTAGTTCTTCCCTATAATTATGATCTCAAGCTTATGTATGGGGCTTATAAAACATCCTACTCCAGTAGCATAAAACTTGAATCCATGATCGCATGACTACCATCAATGCATAACTACCATCAACTGGGCTCCAGAGTTATACTTCAACCCGTGACTGCATAATCACCATCAACTAAGACCCCTACTTATACTTTAACTTGTGACCATATAACCACGTGAAATAGAGGCCGAGTTGAAATGCGACAAGCTTTTAAGGTGATGGTTCAATCCCTATACCGCAGATGAAATGTGGGGGTCTCTGAGCACCACCGCATCATCGTAAACTCAAACACACCTTAAAACTATTACATAGTCTCCCTCAACCACAGATTAATCTTTCTATTCAAAAATTTCAATACCAAACAAAAAAAAAACAATTTAGTAGAGAATTTTTAGGGTTTAAAGATAAGGGCCAAGAGAGTTCGAGTAAGGGGAGTAAAACCTCTCTTTATATAGGCAACCTGGGTTGGGGGGAAGAATAGGAAAGAAATCAATGTACCAATTGAATATGAAAATTATCTCGGGGTTTCCGAGGTGCTTGAAAACTATCCTAGGTTTTGGAATTTTTTTACGGGTTAGGGTTTAGGGTTGAAAATGGGAGGGAGAAAATGTGCCTCGCAGGATGCATTTTCAATTGAGGTGACAGAATGTTAGTATGATTACACGCTATTATACCACAATGCATTAGTCACAAAATAGAAGACTATAGAGAATATGCATAACGAGTAGGACAAATTATATAATGATTTATGGAAATTGTGTCAGGTACTAAATCAGTATCTCCCAAGTTCCGTAACTTATATGTAAACGGAGCTTGCGTACTTCCTCGATCGTTTGGGCCAAGAAAAAAAAGGTTTCCATCATTTATTTTTTAACTTTCAAGCAATGCATCGTAACATTTTTGGTATTGTAAGCCATTAGTACAAATTGGAGACACATTCTTATATAGGAGATATGAGCACCGGTTGTTGTTGGCTGTTGCATAGATTGGTAATAAAAAAATCTTGCCAACAACTATTACAATAACGTAGGGAGAATCCACAAATGATTGAGATTTCTTCTTGACTTATTTGAGAAGGCATGTTGTGCCACAACCCGATATATGTGTTATTTTCAATAGGGGACATGGAGTACAGGCTGCAATTAAATGATATGAAAGCCTCTACACACCATAGGTATTGTATGCGACAGATAGGGTCTAACTACATGACGAGATATTGTTCGGATGCTGAGCGTTAACAAGTTATTAACATGGGGATGTAGTTGTCACTATTTCCTATATCATTCTTTAACATTTACAGTGTTTTCATTCATAGATATACTGTTTATTTTCTTCGGCAGAGTACGAGCTCGTCCAACATCGTTTTCATGAAATGTTGGATAACTTGCGAGCCATTAACAAACAAGGTGTGGGGTACCTGGATGGGATACCCTTTGAGTAGTGGACTCAATCGTATGATAGCGGTCCACGATACAGGTACATGACAATGAACCTAGCGGAATGTATAAATTCCGTATTGAAGGGTACACGTTATTTTCTAATAGCCTTGGTGATTAAAGAAACATATTTTCATTTAACAGGATTATATCTAAAGCGAGTAGAAAAATATTTAGGATAGATACAAGGCAGTCAAGTTTTGTGCGAGGATGTGATGAAATAAATTAGAGAAAATATAGGAAGAGAGAACTTTATGTCTGAGGTGTGTCACTCGCATCAAAATCTAACATTTTGTGTTACAAAGTTTAATCGACTCGACCAAGGTATTATCGGGGGATTGTACCGTGTATACTTGAGATGAATGACCTGTGACTGTGGGAGGTTGCGATCACTTCGTTTCCCATGCACACATGCAATTGTTACATGTGCCTTGACACATCTAGGTTACATGAGCTTTGTTGATGAAGTGTACAAACTAAAACACATGTATAACGTATGGAAATCTAAGTTCCCATCGGTTTTAGAAAAAAGTTGTGCTCGCCTATATTGAGTGCTCCATTTGAGTTGGTACCGAATATTTTGTTGTGTCGCAAGCCAAAAGGTTGGTCGAATTCTACTTGATTAGGTGATAATATAAATATTCAGGAGAGGAAAAACCAACTGAGGTTATGCAATTATTGTAGGAACCCAGAGCATATGATGCCAACATATCCACACATGGGGGAAACGTTGAGGACAAGACCTCATTAACACATTTATTCATTGTTTTGATAGACAATTTGTTCATTTTTCATTGCTTCTCATTTTTTGGTAATTTGTGAATATTTATATATTATTGATGTAAAATACAATAGAATACAATATAAACAATATTTTTCATTTTTCGTAAATTACAAAAAAATAAGTATATATGATTGATATCAAATACATTATGGATGAAATAAAATTAATACAATCCAAATTAAAAGTTAACAAACTAAAAGATGATTTACATGCCAAAATTTTTAAAAAATAAAACCATTGGTGTCGTCTGGCCGAATGTGTGCCACAACTCGGTGGGTGTCAGTTGTGACTAGGATTTCTTCATAGTTGGGGTTTTGACTCCTCATCTTCTTAATCTTCATCCTCACCTCGAGTTCCATCTTCATATTCATCTTGTTCCTTTGTGGTTAAGTGCAGTGTCGTCCTAGGTTGCCATCGTATGTCGTCCGTTCTAATAACATGTGGTTGCCAATATGAGCTACCTTAGTAAAACAATGACACTGAGGGTGATTGCGACACTATCGATGGATAAGTGTATGGTGTCGTATAACCTGGTTACAGATGAAATGTTGGAATTATCGGTGATGGTGGATATATTAGTGTTGTTGTAGGCACTGTCGTGTAATATGGTGAAACACCCCAAACCCGGCCTACGAGCTTTGACCAGATTTGGTATGTTTCTCAAGTAAACCGGTTCAAAGTTCTTTTGCACTTTGGGAAAATAGTGTGTGTTAAAAGAAATATTGTTTTGGGTTGGGCTCGAGTAGAAAACAAAATCGTTTTATAATGAAAACCCTTTTAAATTTTAGGTGATAAAACATATAGAATACATTTAAAATAAATTACTTAATCTTTAACTTAATAAAAATTTCGTAACATAATAAATAAAAACAGAAATAAAATAGTGCACTATGGCCTTATGACCTTATTACATCAAATAAATCCAAATAATTCGGAGTACTTAAAAATTAATAGTCCATAAAAATAAAAACTTCATGTTGAGCATGGCCACCACAAGTTTTGCCGTCCCGGTCCATTACTGTTTATCACCTGAAACATGGTCCCACAATGGGGTGAGTCAACAGACTCAATGTGTACACAACACTAAATCATAATAGAATCAGGCATAACTAATATTACACATTCATATCATAGCATACAAATTATGATGCATTCCCAAACCCAAACCTAATAAGCCATCCGCTACACTCCCCCGTACCAACCTGTACACCGTGGGGACTACTAAGTCGACCATCCTTTCACTACACTCCATATCGCAGTCTTAGGTTACCGCATTTGTGGTCTTAGGTCACCACATTCAGATATCGCGGTCTTAGGTCACCGCATTCAGATTACTGTGGTCTTAGGTCACCACATTCAGATACCACGGTCTTAGGTCACCGTGTTCGTGGTCTTAGGTCACCACATTCAGATATCACCGTCTTAGGTCACCGCATTCAGATTACTGTGGTCTTAGGTCACCATATTCAGATACCACTGTCTTAGGTCACCGTGTTCGTGGTCTTAGGTCACCACATTCACTTCCCCTTTCAATAACCCATATGCCCCATATCATACATATCATGCATATCATGCCTTAGTTCACATTCTTATCACTTTTCACATGTTAAATATAACATATATTCATAATCCTAGTAGGAGTAAGAAACGTACCTGAGTACTTAGTACCATAACATGGTACCTTAGCCACTTTCTTATTCTTAATATCACATATTTTAATTAGACATATCCATAAAACATATTATGAAATAGTGTGGGGTACACACACGATTAAACAGCAAATTCCTTGAGATCTCGTAATCTGATCTACCGCTTAGATCCTTAATCCCTACATTTGATTAATCACTTAATAATTTAATAAAAAGCCATTCGGCCATAAATCCAAATCCTAGTAGGATTAGTATACTTAGAACCTATCTTGCTGCCGATTGACTTACGAATCGAGTCCCGAAACTTTGTGATGCACACCCTTGTAATCGGCTAGTCACCAAAACTCCTAACTAGTTAGTTTTCGGCTTTTAAAACATATAAGAAATAGATCTAACTACTAAAATAGGCCTTGGCCGAATATTCATAGTCACTTACCTTAAGGATCTTAAATCCTTAAATTATCCCTTGGTTATAGCTTTTGTCGAAATCCCTAAAACTACATGTTAGATCAACTTCTAACCTTTAATCACAATCAATGGCCCTTGGCCGAATGTCAGATATGACTTACCTGGATGGTCAAATCCCGAAGATCTTTTCCTTTATAGTCGACTATGGCAAAAATCCCGAAAGAATCCTTCCAAATTTCGGTAAATAAGAATATTGATGGGATTAATCCTAGATTTCGACAAATCTAAAAGAAAAGAATAGAAATCAAAACTTGTTCTTACCCTTTCTTGAAGAAATCGATAGCACCTATGCTTGAAGCCCCTCAAAGATTCAGCTTTTGATGGATTGGAGAGAAAAGAAATTGACTAATGGTGATATCTTGAATTTTCGGCTTTGGCTAACAAAAAGAAGAAGAACAAATGCTCTAGGAAATTCGGCAGAGAGAAGGGTTGAGAGAAAGAATGATGAATGGCCCTCTTTTCCTTATATAGCCGAATTTACTAACTTAGAATCCCTTACTTGGCCATCACTTCTCCCTTATTTTCCTAATTAAAGAATAATTCCTTATTTATCTCTTGAAAATAATCTAAAATAAATCCATTATTTATCCCTTATTTATCCACTATTTATCTCTTAAAAATAAAAGAATAAAAGCTCCTAAATTATAGCCTTGTGCTCACGACCACTTCTTTCTCTGGAAGCAAAATAAAATTTCTTTTATTTGCTTTCCCTGTGACTTGAACTCAGGCCCAATACCCTTGCATGTGGCGCCATTTCCAGAGGCCCTAAGTGGCATCTCCAGGCCACTTTTCCAAGCCTGTTTGTGTGTCAAATTTCACATACTTTTTCTCTTAAGGCCATCTTGCCTTAATTTCCTCTTTTAAACTTTAAAACTCGACATTTCTAAGTTTCCAAAAATTTTCGTTTGCCTCTTTAAACTTGACATTTCCTTACATTTCCAAGTTTCCAGAAATGTTCACTTTCCTCTTTTGAATCATTTCTAAATCACTTCCTTACATTTCCAAGTTTCCAAAAATGTTCACTTTCCTCTTTTAAACCTAACATTTCCATACATTTCCAAGTTTCCAAAAATGTTCATAACACATAAGACATGTCATTTCGTACAATTAAACCGAAAATGCATAGGCTCTTTTCAGGATGTTACAGTTCTACCCTCCTTAAAAATAATTTCGTCCTCGAAATTACTTGCTAACGAACCATCGTACGGTCTAACTCACCCCACTACGCTATTGCTGCGCACTCTGATCTTAAAGAACTATCTTACCTTCTAGACACAGTCTCTAAGTTCACATCCAAAGTTTCAAACAGTTCACTTGTAACACAAGAATGAACTATCTCTAAAACAATAAATAGTACTCCAAAAATAAGGAACTTAACTGCTGTCATATCCTTGGTTGTCTCACATCTGAACCTTCAGCACCTCTACCGGGTGTTCCATGACCATTTCCTCCATGGTTTAAACCACAAACCTTCGTTGCCTGAGGGCAATTCTTAACCAAATGAGCCTTAGACTTACATCTAAAACATTCCCAATCTCAGTTCCAACACTCGCCAACATGATACCTTCCACACTGAGCACACGAACGGTCCAAATTTTTTGTAGTTGGCTTAAAAACACGAGCAGAATTCTCAACCTTCGGTCTTTTCTAAAGACTCTTAGACGATTCTGACGGTCCAAGACTCCTCTTATCCCGTCCCACGACGACCACGTCCCCTAGAACTCATTTTCTAACGTCGCGATTTAATCTGATTTAAGAGTTTTATACATTAGTACTTTTGTTTCACTGATTAACCGCGAACAGTTTTATGAAAAGAGATGTTTAAAAGTGGTTCTTTCGATCAAACAAAGTTCTCAGCTCAAGTTCACTCTTCAGAAAGTCATGTTCACATTCATCAATCAATTATGAACTTTCGTTCATTCAGCGAAATGTTGTAGTTTTCATTGTTGTTGTTTTTTTTTCCACTACCTAGGGGTATTTTCGTAATTTGTCCTACAGGGGTATTTTCGTAATTTGTCAAAATAAGGTTCCTTGGTGATTTTGTCAATAAGGGTATTTTGGTAATTTTGAAATCCCGGGGCCTTTCGGTAATTTTGAAATTCCAGGGGTATTTCGGTAATTTTTTTTACAAACCAGGGTAAATTTGTAAATACAAACCAGGGTAAATTTGTAAAGTTTAATAATTCAGGGGTATTTCAAAAGTTACAAAACTTTGAGGGTTCTTTTTGAGAATTGTTCTTTCCAAAACGGTGATGTTGCTAAAATTTTTTTGGAAATCAGGGTCATTGTGGTAATTTTGTGTAAGTTAGGGGCAATTTTTAATTTTCCAAAATCAAGGTATTTTGATATTTTGCGGATTAGGGTTTTTGAGCGTTTATAAAATAATGAAATTTTGGTAAAATTGTTGGGTAGTTGGACATTTTATAAACCAAGGGTATTTTGGTAATTTTACCACTAGGGGCATTTTTATAATTTCATAAATCGAAAATTTTTCGGAAAATTTTGTAAAGATGGTTTTCACAAATTTAAAAGAAAGTTTTAAGAGTTTTTTTTTAAAACTAGGATTTTGTTGTTTTTATAAAAACACACGCTAGTTCCTTTCGGGTTTTAGTTATTGTGTTTAGCCTAGGACCGAGTCCTCTTGGTCGTGGTGAACCAAAGCTACGCACTGAGCGAGATTCGAGTGGAGAGGAGGTGAGTCAAGCGGGATCGCTTAAATACCAAGCTCTTCCGGATCCAATCCTGAACATGCTTATGAGGTTACCACACCCTAACTCTCGACTTAGTCATAGGTTTGTTTAATTAAGCATTAAGTCTTATGTAAGTGTTGGGGTAAACTAGTCCTAGGGTTCACATACCTAACATGCTAATCTATGTTCCATTCCATTTCTACCCTTCTACAAATCACAATATAAATCACACAAAGGATAGGGGTACTTACACATGGATCATGGGTTGGAGACTTGGGTGCCACGCCAAAAACTCATTTATTTCAAAAAAATGTTTTCATAAAACTTATTTGGGCTCGCTTTGAAAACATTTTGGGCCTTAAACCCCTAGCCGAGGGTTTGAAACTGGGCTCTGATACCAAACTGAAACACCCCAAACTCGGCCCACGAGCTTTGACCAGATTTGGTATGTTCCTCAAGTAAACCGGTTCAAAGTTCTTTTGCACTTTGGGAAAATAGTGTGTTTTGAAAGAAATATTGTTTTAGGTTGGGCTCGAGTAGAAAACAAAATGGTTTTATAATGAAAACCCTTTTAAATTTTAGGTGATAAAACATATAGAATACATTTAAAATAAATTACTTAATCTTTAACTTAATAAAAATTTCGTAACATAATAAATAAAAACAGAAATAAAATAGTGCACTATGGCCTTATGGCCTTATTACATCAAATAAATCCAAATAATTCGAGTACTTAAAAATTAATAGTCCATAAAAATAAAAACTTCATGTTGAGCATGGCCACCACAAGTTCTGCTGCTCCTAGGTCCATTCTTGCTCATCACTCAAACATGGTCCCACAAACCGGGTGAGTCAACAGACTCAATGTGTACACAACACTAAATCATAATAGAATCGGGCATAACAAATATTACACATTCATATCATAGCATACAAATTATGATGCATTCCCAAACCCAAACCTAATAAGCCATCCGCTACACTCCCCATACACTCAACCTTTACACACCGTGGGGACTACTAAGTCGACCCTCCTTCCGCTACACTCCATATCGCGGTCTTAGGTCACAGCATTTGTGGTCTTAGGTCACCACATTCAGATATCGCGGTCTTAGGTCACCGCATTTAGATTACTGTGGTCTTAGGTCACCACATTCAGATACCACGGTCTTAGGTCACCGTGTTCGTGGTCTTAGGTCACCACATTCAGATATCGCGGTCTTAGATCACCGCATTCAGATTACTGTGGTCTTAGGTCACCACATTCAGATACCACGGTCTTAGGTCACCGTGTTCGTGGACTTAGGTCACCACATTCACTTCCCCTTTCAATAACCCATATGCCCCATATCATACATATCATGCATATCATGCATTAATTCACATTCTTATCACTTTTCACATGTTAAATATAACATATATTCATAATCCTAGTAGGAGTAAGAAACGTACCTGAGTACTTAGTACCATAACATGGTACCTTAGCCACTTTCTTATTCTTAATATCACATATTTTAATTAAACATAGCCATAAAACATATTATGAAATAGTGTGGGGTACACACCTGATTCGCTTAGCAAATTCCTTGAGATCTCGTAATCTGATCTACCGCTTAGATCCTTAATCCCTACATTTGATTAATCACTTAATAATTTTATAAAAAGCCATTCGGCCATAAATCCAAATCCTAGTAGGATTAGTATACTTAAAACCTACCTTGCTGCCGATTGACTTACGAATCGAGTCCCGAAACTTTGTGATGCACACCCTTGTAATCGGCTAGTCACCAAAACTCCTAACTAGTTAGTTTTCGGCTTTTAAAACATATAAGAAATAGATCTAACTACTAAAATAGGCCTTGGCCGAATATTCATAGTCACTTACCTTAAGGATCTTAAATCCCGAAATTATCCCTTGGTTATAGCTTCTGTCGAAATCCCTAAAACCACATGTTAGATCAACTTCTAACCTTTAATCACAATCAATGGCCCTTGGCTGAATGTCAGATATGACTTACCTTGATGGTCAAATTCCGAAGATCTTTTCCTTTATAGTCGATTATGGCAAAAATCCCGAAAGAATCCTTCCAAATTTCGGCAAATAAGAATATTGATGGGATTAATCCTAGATTTCAACAAATCTAAAAGAAAAGAATAGAAATCAAAACTTGTTCTTACCCTTTCTTGAAGAAATCGACAGCACCTATGCTTGAAGCCCCTCAAGGATTCGGCTTTTGATGGATTGGAGAGAAAAGAAATTGGCTAATGGTGATATCTTGAATTTTCGGCTTTGGCTAACAAAAAGAAGAAGAACAAATGCTCTAGGAAATTCGGCAGGGAGAAGGGTTGAGAGAAAGAATGATGAATGGCCCTCTTTTCCTTATATAGCCGAATTTACTAACTTAGAATCCCTTACTTGGCCATCACTTCTCCCTTATTTTCCAAATTAAAGAATAATTCCTCATTTATCTCTTGAAAATAATCTAAAATAAATCCATTATTTATCCCTTATTTATCCACTATTTATCTCTTAAAAATAAAAGAATAAAAGCTCCTAAATTATAGCCTTGTGCCGTCCACCTCACTTCTTCTGGAAGCAAAATAAAATTTCTTTTATTTGCTTTCCCTGTAACTTGAACTCAGGCCCAATACCCTTGCATGTGGCGCCATTTCCAGAGGCCCTAAGTGGCATCTCCAGGCCACTTTTCCAAGCCTGTTTGTGTGTCAAATTTCACATACTTTTTCTCTTAAGGCCACCTTGCCTTAATTTCCTCTTTTAAACTTTAAAACTCGACATTTCTAAGTTTCCAAAAATTTTCGTTTGCCTCTTTAAACTTGACATTTCCTTACATTTCCAAGTTTCCAGAAATGTTCACTTTCCTCTTTTGAATCATTTCTAAATCACTTCCTTACATTTCCAAGTTTCCAAAAATGTTCACTTTCCTCTTTTAAACCTAACATTTCCATACATTTCCAAGTTTCCAAAAATGTTCATAACACATAAGACATGTCATTTCGTACAATTAAACCGAAAATGCATAGGCCCTTTTCAGGATGTTACATCTGGTGCTAGGGGTGAAGGTGGTGTAAAAGATATACCTGCAGAAGGTGTTGATACAGGGTACGATGGTGCATAGTGTGGTGCTTATGTAAAAATAAAAGGTGCAGAAGGTGTTGATGCAATTTACAGTGGTTCATTATGTGGTGCTTATGTAAAAATAAAAGGGGCAGAATATGTTGATGCAGGGTATGATGGTGCATAGTGTGGTGCTTGTGTAAAATTAATGAGGTTAGTGAAATTACTAGAATATTATGAATCATACTAATTAGGAGGTGATGCAGCCATCGGTGCCTCATGTTGGTTTAGAGTTGATGATGACTCTGCTAAGGTGACATATACTCCCGGCCTAGGATTTATGCGGGGTCATCTTGGCCTCCTATGACGACATTGCCTAGTCCTTTCCTCCTCCGGTAGTAGATATGGCTTGCTGTGATGTCTAAACCCTTTCATGTAGTCTAGATAAGTCGACAAGGGCTACGCATAGGTATGAAATTGTACCTATGCTCTCAAATGTTATATTTCTTGTGGAATTTCACCCAATCTTTGTTAGTCCTTTCCTGCAAGTCGACCTTGTGCAGTTCTTTAAGGTCCTGGGTGACGGCAGAATAGTTTGACTAAACTCAAACTAGCGCATCATTCGGTTGGATTCATGCATCTCCACTGTCGCAAAAATTATCAATGACACATTGACATGATAGATATTGCGATTGGCCAAAAATTCGACTAGGATGCATTCTTGAATTTTCAAATTGACGTATAACATCCATTCAAACTATAGTACAAAATTATAAATTTTATTATCTACCTATTATTAAATTTAAAATCATTATGTAAAATATTATATAATTGAAAATTTCAAAAACTAATCTCTGTTTTCAATCGTTGATCTAACAGTAGCCGAATATCCTCAAGCTAGTCCGCTATACCTACATGACTCGTCCATTGTTCCGCCTATTCAAATAATATGTTATTTCAAAATTATAATAATGAATATATATTATGATAACTATATTATCAAATAAATTTTACTTTGTTACGAGTGAGAATCAATAAGAGGCATTGATTCAGGGACGTAAGAATTATAGTTGGTACCGTGCCCATGACTGCATAAGGGGTATACAACCATCGATTTTAATTTTTTATGGTTGTGTCACCGGAAACATCTCTCGGTATAGTGTGGCCAACACGGTTGATCCCCAACTAGGTTGCCCCACTTCTTTCAAGACAAAGAGTTGTAGTAGCCACCTCAGATGTACCAGATTTCAAGATTTAATGAGCATTAGAATACCCCTGATTAACATCAGGATGAATGCTCAAACTATTGATGTCTTTCAAAGGCACTCACAGAGTTGTCGAGATAATTGAAAATTTCTTCCATCCATTTTATCTCTATTTGGCTACCAAAAAACTTATCTGACACCTTGCCTAATTGTGCATTGCAAATGTCACTCCAATCACCAAAGTTCATCGCCCTTGTAATGACTGACCCATCCACCGATAAACTGAGTTGTAGCGTTACATCCTCAAGTGTAATTGTACACTCACCGTATAGATGAAATGTGTGTGTCTCGTATCTCCATCTTTCTACCAATGCGTTGATAGGTGTGGGATCCAATTTACACCTCTAAGTATATGAGACACATGTGATAAACCGTAAAAGTAACATATTTTAGGCCCACATTTAGCAAGTTTTTGGATAATTTAAGCCTTGAATTGTGTAATTTGGTGCTCTTAATACTTTATTTTCATGTTTTATACTCAGGAGAGCACCCGATGACAAAAAGAACAAAAAACGAGCCCAAAACAGAGTAAATAGGCCATATCAGGAAATCCACACGGCCTGGGCCCAAGCCCACACGGCCGTGCCCCGTTTAATAGGCTCAAACACGGCCTGGCCACGACTTACATGGGCGTGTGCCATGGGCGTGTCCCTATCGCAGGAAAGGAGTTTTACTCGGATTTAGATACTTGGAGGCAAAGAAACACATTCCAAAGCCTATTTAAACACCCTAGTAGGAATTCAAGTTGAATTAGGATACTTAGGGCCCAAGTAAGGCATCTCAAAGTCTATATAAACACCCAAGGGGGCAACTTGAAAGGGGAGTTCGGCAGAAGCCAGAACAGGCGGTTAGCTAGGCCAAGGAGCTGAGCCGAAAAGGTCAGATTTGTGGAAAACACTCGAAGATAGCCAGTTGATCCATCTCAAGAAGCCGGAATTTTACTCAAGACGGCGAATCTCCCCTTCAAATCTTTTAGGGGGTTTTAGGGATTTCTTATGTTTTGTTTTATCTTTTCTTCTGAGATGTTTTCTTTTATAGTTATGAACTAAATCCTTTAGATACCTGAAGGGGATGAAGCCTAAGACGGATCTTGTTATTATTTTCTGAACTATATGATAAATACTTGATTTGTTCTTAATTATGTGTTCTTAATTCTTGTGTTGATATTTTCGGGATATTGATTCAAGTATGATGTGCTTAGGTGGAGGAGCAAAAGTCCCTGCTTAAGAGTAGATCTAGCATAATTAAGTGGAGTTGATGGCACGCCTAGAGATAGGGTAACAAAATTTTGTCGAATTAGGGTGAAATCTAATATGGGAGTCCATAGATCGAGTTAATGCGATTCTAGGGGTTTTAATTAGAAAGAGATTTCAATTTATCAACCTAGAGTTAGACGTTATTCACCTCGAGAGAGGGTTTAATATAAATTAGGGAATCTTACGGATCAAGTCAAGTGAATTATTCGTCTGGTTCAGTGTTAGATAACAAGTGAAGTCTAGGTGGATTCTTCCTAAGGGTATCGCCTTAATCAACTGAGTTTTTCCAACAGTATTTCCCCAATTCATTCTTTTTGTCTTTGCGTCTTTAGCTTAGTAGTTAGTTAAATTTAGATTAAATAACAACTTCATTTATTTTAGGCTAGATAATAAAAAGAAAGTTAGTATTAGTACTTTTAGTTCCTTTGGGTTCGACAATCCGGTCTTGCCTAAGCTATACTACTGTTCGATAGGTGCACTTGCCTTAAGTCGTTGTCAGAGTTAGTTTCCAGGTTCGATCATTCTCTCATTTATAAATTTTAAGACTCGACAGCTACGATCAACATGTAAGAATCTCCCCTCTTGTAAGTTTTCTTCAATTACACGCGGTGCCTTCACAAATAAATTGTAGATGTAAATCTCTAAAATTTGACCTTCGACCAGATTATATAAACATAAAATATTATAAATTAAATAATGTTAACAACTTAATAATGAACTTAATTAAAATTAAAAAAATTAAAACATATATTCTTACTATTTGCAATTAGATGTAGGAAATATGCTTGTCATTGAAACGAACTAACGAAATTGCCATTATAAAAATTAATTAAAAATAAATAAGTTTCTAAATATACAATTAAAACAACAAGATTTTTAGAGAAATTATCTTTTAAAAATTGAGAACTAAAAACTTTAGAGAATGGATGAATTGAAAGAATTGAGAGAATTAGGAAAATGAAATTTGAATGCAAAGAGTGAATCTGGCTTGGGTTTATATAGCAAATAAACTAGCCATTTTTAGCCGTTAGAAATAATTTGCCTGTTGGAATTTTTGACTGTTGGGAAAGCTTACTGTTGCCTGAAAGCGCGTCTAACAAGACACGTTTTTATCTGACATGGTAAGAAAGCCCATCTTGTTAGACATGTTTTCTCTTTCTCTTTCAAAATCGACCTATTTCCCTAAATATCCCAAAATCGACCTATTTTCCTTATTTCTTTTTACAAATTGGCGTATTTCTCTAATTTAGCTGGATATATATATTATATTATGATTTATGACATACTTACATATAACAAATTTTTTTTTTAAAAAAGGCATAATGATTTATTGTCTCTTGAACTTTACAAAAAAGTTATTTTCGTATTCTATTTTTTTTCTTTTTTTAGCCCTAAAACTTATATTGTTTGTTAAATCACCCCATAACGAATGAAAAAGTTAATATCTGTAAACTTTGTTGATGTGTCATCCACGTAACAGTCCAAGTGTATGGCACATTAGCAATTAATTAATTTTTTAAAAATAAGTTATTAACACCAACTCAGTAAAAATGTTAAAAATTATAGTATACATATGTATACGTCGGGGGTCGTGGATCGAAGCTTCTGACGAGTGCACACAAAATGTCTCACAGATGTCAAACTGATTAAATGGGGCTCATTTAACTTATTTGAACTGACTTGATTCGTGAAACACATGAAGAAGCTCATCTACTTGAAGGCTTGATTGCCTAGTGGAACCCTCTAGTAAAATTAGAGTTCCCATGGTTAATATTTGTAATCCTAGGGGATAAGATTATATAGAGTTTAAATCCCTTATGACTCTAATTTTGTAGATAGGCTTTGATCTTGACCGGTGGTGTAATTTAAATTGTACCGTTAGATTAGGGGGAGCTCAACTATAAATAGAAGCATCCCCCTCATTTGTAAGCATTCCATTCATAGTTATTTAATATATGTGAGAGCATTTATTCAAACACCTTTTGTGCATTGCTTTTTTGTGACTTTTCAGTTAGATTCGTGTCTCTTTGTCTTTTGAGTTGTTTTCGCTTTATTTCGGTGCCTTAGAGAATTTCTTTTGTGAATTTTAACTTTTGAGAGTAAGGCTGGCTTAGGCAAATGATTCTTAAGGCTGTGCTATATGCAAGACTAAATTTCTAGTCCCGTGACATACACATACTAATTTTATGATATACAGAGGAGAAAATAAGACTATGTAAAAAATATATTTATAAAAATTTTATATTAAAACCAAGGGAAACCTTAACTGAAATGATTAAATTAAAAGTTTGAAATGCATGTGTCTCAAGTTCAATTTCTATTATAGTATTATTTTACTAAAAATGTAAAAGACAAAAATACCTTTACATTAATATTTGTTACTTTGTAAAAGTAAGAGTATTTTAGTAATTTTTAAATTGAATTGGTGTCTGATTGACTCGTAATATCAACTTAACCTAAAACGTAATATAAGTACTAAATTATAGCACACCTATTATTTGGGTGAGAACATTTATATAACAAATTTAAGAATACTTCCATACTCCTCGGGTTTGAAGAAAATCTCGTAAACCCTCTTGATATCTAATTATTAAACAAACTTTAAAACTTATTATTATTTATGTATTTTCTATTTAGTTTATTCGGTTCTCTATTTTTAATTATAAAATAATATAAATTATTTATATATTAAATAATTATAAAATTAAATATATTTTACTTTAGTTAAAATTAAGTGTTTTAAATTTATATTTAATTTATAAATTTACTTTGAGATAAATTATTAAATTATTTTTATGTGACAATAATTAGTTGCTATTATTTAGAAGGTTTACAAGAGAAGAAAGTTACTAAAACATAAAATAAAAAATAAAAAAATAAAGTAAAAATAAAAATGTTCATATATAACTAAATTGAAATTTAGATACTTAAGACGTAGTTGCATAAAGTATTAAAAAAAAAAACAAACGAAAAGTAAAAGAGAAGACAAAAGAAAACATTATATAATTATAATTAATAAAAATTTTATAAAAATAATCTGAGTTAATTTCACTATACATCCTCGAACTATAACCCTTGTTTTAAATTGATCCCCAAACTTTAAAATAGTTTAATTACATCATCAAACTATCAATGTTATGTCAATAAGAAAACTTTGCTACTTTGGTTCTATTATTTTCAAAAAGAAAAGGCACAATGATTTATTTATCCCTTTAACTTAATAAAAAATCATTTTAGCCTTCATTTAATTTTTGTTTATTTTAGTTCTTAAATTTACGCTTTTTTTTATTAAATTATCCTAAAATGATGGAAAAATTAATGTTTTTAACTTTGCGACGTGACATACACATAGATTGTCATATGGATGACAAGTCAATATTTAATTAATTTTATAAAATTTAAAAACTAAAAACTAAAAAAATACCAAAATTATTTTTAAAAATTAAAAATCATTAAAATTATTTTTAAAAATACAAAAAAATATTTTTTAAATTATTTTTAAAATTAAAAATTAATTAAATGTTGATATTTTACTCATGTGGCAATTCAAGTATATACCACGTTAGCAAAACTAAAAAGCATTAAACATTTTCATTCATTTTAAAGTGATTTGACAAAAAATTACACGTTTAAGAAATAAAAGAGAAAAAAATTAAATGAATACTAAAATAATTTATTTTTTTTATAAAATTGGAAGTTGACATAAGGAAAAACCAATATACCTAATTCAGGACATCATTGGATTATATGCGTAAATGTTAGATTTAAATAGAAGTACATAAATAAATGCACCATAATAGCTAGCTTAAAGTGGACTTGTTAGTTGTTGTACTTGCTTGAGTGTTCCCTCGTAGTTATGTATTTTTGTTTATAGTTATATTAATGTTGTTTTATATTTTGCTAATAATCTCTTAACTCAATTGTAAGAGCATTATGTTGTATATACGAGAGTCTGGATTCGATCCCAAATAATCTCATTCTCCTTCTCCAATTATAAAAAATAAAAAAAACTAATTATTGCAATTGATAAATTAATACATCCATATTATATTCAATAATTTAAATAAGAAATATTATTTAACATTAATTATTGCAATTAACATGAATTATTTAAAAAACTAATTAAATATTACATGAGCTAGTAGATATAAAAGCACGAGTTTGGAATTTTTTTGAACTGACGAGAATACCTTTTATTTTCTACTATATTACTAAATTAAAAATTAAAAATAATTATAATATTTAATTTTATAATTATTAATTAGAAAATTTGAGGTAAAATAAAACTTGTGATAATTGTATATTTAAAATAATTATAATTTTATTTATAATTAATACTTAAAAAAGTTTAGTTAAAATAATTATGATTAATACTTTGTGGGAAAAGCAGTGATGCATATTGGGCAACTAAATCAAGTAAATGCTATGAGCGAGGTACATCTAAAACACTTTCCTAGTGTTTTATATTTTGACTTATTGTTGGCTTGGTAAAGATATAAGGGTCCTTCCAAAGTTTTGAAGTGGGTAAGTCAAGGGGGTTACAAACCAAAATTAGCGACAATACTCAAGGTTAATTCAATGTTCAATGTAAAGGTGCTGAAGCCTATTTGTAAGGATCAACGCGATCCTGATTGAGGCAAGTCATGATGGGGGCAAGTAAGAGTTGTGGGCTCTTGCAAACGAGATATATAAGACAGAGATACAAATCGAGTAACGCGACGAAAAAGACAAGCCAAGGAAAATGTTCTGAGGGGACTAACTACTCGACAGAGAGACTAGTTGGGAACTAGTCGAGGCATTGAGACAATTTCGATATCAGTCAAACCAGTGTCATTCCAAGGACGTGACAAGGGCTTCACAAGAATGGATGGGAAGAATGTCATAGGCCACAGATAAATCTTGTGACTATTACGCATAGAACGTCCCATGGAGGTCATGTAACACCCCTAACCCATATCCGTTGCCGTAACAAAGTTATAGAGCATTACCAAATTTTACGGATTAAGCACGAACATTTCATAATCTTTAATACATATATCATAACTCATTCATATAATACTCATATGATCCCTTATATGGGTACTCGAAGCTCTAAATAAGCATTAGGAGTAAATCGGGACTCAACCGGAGACTTCAAGAATTTTTTGCAAAATGTCAAAAAAATTTCCTAGCAACAGGGGACACATGCCCATGTAGCTCACACGGTCGTGTCCCAGATCGTGTTCTTTCCAGTATAACTCTCTGATTTGTGACACACAGCCAAACACACGCCCGTGTACTAGGCTTGTGCTATGTGCAGGGGTCACACAGCCACATCACATGCCCGTGTGCCAGGCCGTGTGCAAAAACCTGGGCATTCTTTTTTGAAATTTTAAGATGCAAGGGACACACGGCCAGACCACATGCCCATATGTCAGGCCGTGTGTCACACATGGCTAAGACACACGCCCGTGTCTCTGCCCGTGTGAACGAAAATAGGCCATTTTAAGGCCATTTTTCTCACCCTTTTTAATATCATCCTGCACACAACACTCCCATATACCAATATATCCCAACCAAGCAACCAATACAAGTAAAAAAAATCATGTTTTACTTAAATTGTATTATCACAAGGCTTATTTGCATAAAATTACCATAATAACTTCATTCATTGATTACTAAAGACTACTACTAAACACATGCATACAAACATATACATATGTATCATTCACAACAATGTTTCAAGTTTAGCTCTTTTCTAATCCACCCTATACATGACATATAAACTGTAGGATGAAAAACAAAATCTACCGGATTAATCTGGATAGTGTGACCCGATTTGTTGATCCGATCCTCCAAACTCACGTCAATCTACATGGAACACTAAATACACAAGAGTAAGCTTATAGAAGCTTAGTAAATTCATAGGCTTTAAAAATAAATCTTACCATCATACTATAATAAACATTAAACAGAGCATTTCACTAACTTTGCCTGCTAATCACAACTTCAATTAATAACATTCACTTGATTGAGCTCATTTTCAATAATTTCTTAGATTCTTCCACAATAAATCCACATGACACTTACCAATACTTGTCAAATTAGAGAAACATCTTACAGATTTTGAGTACATCGTTTTCTTGATGCCATAGTCCAACTATGGTCTTACACGAATATTGCCATGGCCCTACCATGGTCTTACACTCGTAGTGCCATAACCCAGTTATGGTCTTATCATTAGGATGCCATAGCCCAGCTACGGTCTTACATGTATATTTACTGCCATGATCCAACCATGGTCTTACGTACACAATGCCATAACCCAGTTATGGTCTTTTCACTAAAATGCCATAGCCCAGCTATGGTCTTACTTTTAAACATTGCCATGGTCCAACCATGGTCTTATCCATCAATTCGTCTTTTGTCACAGAACGATCGTACTCAATCCTGCATTTCACTTAATTTAAACTTTCGATCCAACTTTCATATTTTTACAATAATCATAATTCAATAACAAACATATGAGATAATACATTATATCATTCCTAAATTAACAAATAATCATGAAAGTTCAACTATATGAACTTACCTGGAGTAGTTTGTAGAGGTTGTAGAAATTTAGGGACTAATCTGTTAATTTCTATTTTCCACATTTATCTTCGTGTTCTTGATCTATAATATAAAATTTTTCATTCATCAACATCTAAATGAATTCTAATTCACTTCACAATTTATGCCCTTCAATTTTCAAAAGTACACATTTACCCTAACTTTTACAGTTTTACAATTTAGTCCCTGATCAATTAATCCATCAATTGTAATATCCGGGATTTTGGGCTTATGCATTAATGCTTAATTTTATGAAGTAGCATGTCTATGTGAATGTTGAATGTGTTTTATGAATTTTGAGAACCTTAGAATATAGAAGAATGCCTTAGGAAATATTAAGTTTTAAGTACTGAAGTGGAACTAAACAAGAGAGGTCTTAAGAAAATTAGTAGGGGAAATATGACACCAAAAATGGGCTTGTTTAAGTGGCATGGAGGCGCCACTTAGGGCCTAGGGAGGTGACGCCATAATCAGTGGAAAATGGCTCAGGTTCGAGCTGCAAGGGAAGCATAAGGGGAGTTTTATTTTGCTGCAATGATAGACAGAGGTGGACGGCATAGGGACACCAAGGGGAGGAGCTTTAGATTTGGTTAATCTTTTTTAAAATTTCGGCTAAGGTAGGAGATAATTATGGATTTATTTCAATTATTTTTTTTAAATGAAGTGATAAAGAGAAAAATAAGGGATTAGATAAGGGAAGAGGAGTTGGCCGAATATGGGGCACAGGGGGATGGTAATTTCGGTTTAGTAATAGTAGGAAGGGAGAACCGAAAATTCATTCTCTTCTCATCTTTTTCATTTGTGCCAAAAATTCCAAAGAGAGCAACTGGTGTTCTTTTCTCTTCTTTTTCTTTTATTTGTTCTAGACGAAATCTTCTTCTCCCTAAAGACCACCATTGCCGATTCTTCCTAAGTCCCATACTCTTCCATTGAAGCCAAATCTCCATCATCAATCTTCCTCTTTTTCTTCTCACAATCTTCCAAAAGCCGAAAGCAAGCTCTTTCTAGGCCATAGTCGAATTTCTCTGTGGATTTAAGCAAGGGAGCAGTCGACTACAGCATTAAGGGTAAGATCAGATACCATTCAATTTCCTTTCTTTTCTTTTAGCCGAAAGTTAAGGACTAACCTTATTAATGTACCTTGGCCGAAACTCTAAAGGAGGGTTTCGGGATTCTGCTACTGTCGATTACAAGGGAGAGGGTCTTCGGGATTTCAAGATCTAAGGTGAGTGAAGAGTGGTGTAGGCCGAAGGCCATTCATTGTGACTAAATGTTAAATCGAATCTAACATATACCTATAGGGATCTCGACATCACCAAGAGCAAGTAGCAAATTTAGGATTTAAATCCACAAGGTAAGTGGACTTGATATTCCGCCAAGGCCATAGTTAATGTTGCAGATCTGTTTCGTATTTATTCAAAAAGCCGAAACTAACCGGTTAAGTGATTTAGTAGTTGGCCGATTACAAGAGGGAACATCACAAGGTTTCGGGATTTGATTAGTAGTCAAATCGCCAGCAAGGTAAGGATTTTGGTTGCAGTAATCCTTCGGGATTTGATTATTTAGCCGAATGGCTTGTTGCTAACATGCTTAAGTTGGCCGAATATAGGAACTAGAGATCTAAAGCATTAGATCGGGATTTTCGGGATTTCAGTGAACACGATAGTAAACCAGGTGTGTAGCCCTACCCTAAGTTTTAATAGATTTATGGTATTAATTTAATAAATGTGTTAATAAGATTATGTAAGATGTGGCTAAGGGTACCATGCAATGGTACAAAGTACTCAGGTACGTTAACCTACTACTACTATGGTTATAATATTATGAATATCCTTTAAGGCATATGTGAAATTGTAACGAATGTGAAATAAGGAATATGGCATGATTTCTGTATATTTGTATGACATGGGGCATATGGGTGATATTGTAAGGGGAAGTGATCTGGTGGTTTTTACCACGAAATCTGGTGACTTATGTCACATAATCTGAATGTGGTGACTTATGTCACAAATTATTATCTGGTGGCTATGCCACGAAATTATAAGGGTGATGAGCTAGTCGTCTGCAGCGATTGCCTTCGATGATGTGTAGCGGATGGAGGGTCGATTTAGTAATTCCCACGGTGTGATGGCAGGTACGGGTGATGTGTAGCGGATGGTTATTTAGGTTGGGTTCAGGATTGCATCATTATCTCTATTTGTCATATATGTATGATATGATATGATATGCCTAAATTGTTAGGTCTTAGTGTTGGTTGTTACACACTGAGTCTGTTTGACTCACCCCTTTGTGGGATATTTTTCAGGTGACACTTAGTAATGGACCGGGTCAGCAGAGACTATGTGGTGGCCATGCTGAATATTTTTTTCGGGATTTCAGACTATTAAATTTGTGTTTTCTATTTCTTTACTTTCGGGATTTATTTGATATTTCTCACTTGTAATAAGGCCATTGCTATTACTGTTTTATGCATGCTTTTAAATATCGGTTATGTTACGATTATTTAATAATTTTTCCTAAAATACATTTATGAATATTTGACACCTAATCGCGAATGATTTTCAATTTAAAAGATAAACTTCAACAAGTTCGGCATTTCCTTTAACTCATAGTTTTGAAACATAAAACTAAAGTTTTAATAAATCTCTGATTTTAAGAATTATCATGTTTCCAATTTGAACCCAACACAAATCAATTTTACTCCAAAACCACCCAGATTTTTCAAAGTAACAAACGAATTTTGAAATGTTTTACCCAAGGAACATACCAGATCCGGTCAAGGCTCGTGGGCCGGGTTTGGGGGTGTTTCAGCTTGGTATCAGTGCCCAGTTTTAAACTCTCGGCTTGGTGTTTAAAGCCCATAACGTTTTCAAAATTGAGCCCAAATAAGTTTTGTGAAAAATTTTATGAAATTGAGCAGGTTTTCTGGCATGGCACCTAAGTCTCCGACCCGAAGTCCACCAGGTAAGTACTCCTAACCGTTGTGTGATTTATTGTATGATCTGTATGTGGGTATAACGGGAACTTAGACTAGTATGTTAAGCTATTGAACCCTAGGACAAGGTTACTCCAACATAGAATCACATAAAACTTTAAACGCCTAATTAAACAAACCTGTGAAGTAAGTCGCCGAGTTAGGGTGTGGCAACCATGGTGCGCATGTCTAGGATTGGATTCAGGAAGAGCCTGGTATTTAAGCAGCCCTAGTGACTCACCTCCTCTTCGCTCGAATCCTACCTGGTGCGTAGTGACGGTTCATCCTAACCAAGAGGACTCATTCACAGGCTAAACTCAATAATTAAAACCCGAAAGGGACTAGCCATATTTTTATAAAAACCTTAGTTTTAAAAATCATCAAATTACCCCTTTGGTTTGTAGCATAATTTATTTTGAAAATTTTTCCAAAATATTCTCGATTTACAAAATTACTTAAATACCCCTGGTTGTGAAATTACTAAAATGCCCTTGGTTTATAAAATTACCATACTACCCTCGATTTTTACTAAGATTTTCTTACTTTATAAAATACCAAAAACCCTATTTTGCGAAATATTAAGATACCCTAATTTGGAAAATTTACTAAATTACCCCTGACTTACAAAATTACCAAAATAACCCGGATCTCCAAAATTTCTGCAATACCTTTGATTTGGGAAAATTTTCAAAGTACCCTCAAATTTTGAAAATTTCAGAGTGCCTTGAATTATTAAGATTTTCAAATTGACCCTGATTTATTACCAAAATACCCTTATAGGATAAATGACGAAAATATCCTTGGGATAGGAACAGACAGCAATGTTTGAATGGTGAATGTGTGTGGTAGATGCTACTGAATGAATGCATTTCTCTGAATTAGGGTAGAAAATTTGAAACGGAAACTCTGAATGATCGAAAGAACTACTACTAAACTTCTTCTATAAAATTCTTCGCGGATAATCGGTGGAACAAAATATTAATGCATAAAATTTCTTAAATCAGATTAAGTTGCGATCGTAGAAATAAGCTCTAGGGGACGTGGTCGTAATGTGCGAGGAAGTGGTAGAGGCAGAATGACCGTATCGGAACCGTTAGATTGGGTCAAAGGTCTGAGAATGAGGGACCACCACCCCACCACCACCGTTGGTGTTGTTGAGCAAGCAAGATCGACGGGGATGATGCAAAGATCGCATAGCGATCTTTCGCGAGTGCTTGAGATGGTAGCCGGAGCAGGGGGAGGTATGGAAGCTCGAAAATCTGTACCCGAGCGACTCCGAGCCAATGGAGCTGAAGTATTCCGTGGCGTATCTGGTGTGGCACCCAGTACAGCTGAGTATTGGTTAGAGGCGACAGAGCGAATTATAGATGAGCTGGATCTGACTACTGAGGAGAAACTGAAAGGAATGGTGTCGCTACTTCGCAACGAGGCATATCAATGGTGGCTCACAGCTCGGGATGGTGCTACAACTGAGGATCTCACTTGGGAGTATGTTAAGGCGGCGTATCAGAAGAAGTATGCTGGTACCAGTTATACTGATGCGCAGAGAAAGGCATTTCTTGGGCTGGTTCAAGGTAATAAGTCTGTAGCGGAGTACGAGGCTGAATTTCTAAGGTTGAGCAGGTATGCTCGAGGAATAGTGGCTACGGAGCATGAACGAGGTGTCCGGTTTGAGGACGGACTGAGGGATGACCTGAGGTTGTTGATAGCTCCGCAGCAGGAGCGGGAGTTTGCCGTGTTGGTTGAAAAGGCTAAGGTAGCTGAAGGGATCAAGGACTCTGTGAGACAAAACACGGACCGGAATAGGCAGAAGAGAGGTTTTGGACCATCAGGGTCATCAGGAAATGTGCAGAAAAGGCCTAGAGTTGATGGGCCGCGAGGTCAGCAAGTTGCTATAGGAGGGCAGTATCGTACTTGTGCTCAGTGTGGGAAGATGCACTTAGGAGAGTGCTGGAAGAAGACAGGAGGATGTTTCAAGTGTGGGTCCAAGGAACACATGATTAAGGACTGTCCTATAAAGATAGACAGAAACCGACCAACAGGTCAGGGTTTTAACCAGGCTGGAAGAGGTAGACAGCAGCCCCAATAGGGTCGTGGTCCGATTGGTAGAGGTAATGGTTCTGGAAGAGGACGTGGAACATCGGGCCGAGGTGTTGGTAATACGGAGGCAAGGCAGCCGGGTCTGGTGTATGCAGTTTACCGGAGGGAGGATAGAAACACACCGGACATCATAACCTGTACGTTCCTTATAGCTGGAAAGCCTTACTTTGCTTTAATTGACGTTGGCTCGACCCATTCTTATGTTGCATGTAGTGTAGTTGAAACACTAGGCATAGCCTCTGAACTTTCTAATAGGGAGATGACTGTAGTGAGCCCGTTAGGACAAACTGTAGTGGTGAATAAGATCTTTCGGAGTGTACCTCTAGAGATTCAGGGAGTGATATTCTCTGCCGACTTGATGGAACTACCATTCGGAGAATTCGATCTTATACTTAGCATGGATTGGCTAGTGGAACATTGGGCTATATTGGATTGTGCAGCTAAGCGAATGGAGTTAAGGACGCCGGAGGATGAGGTGATAATCATGATAGGAGAAAGAAGGAACTACTTGTCTAATATAGTTTCGGCATTAAAGGCTGATAAGATGGTTCGAAAAGGGTGCAAGGCATTCTTGACCTTCGTGAGTGCGTTGGATGCAAAAGAAGGGGGAGTTGGTGGAGTTAGAACCGTAAGGGAATTTGTGGATGTTTTTTCGGAGGAATTACCTAGAATACCCCCGGATACGGAGGTGGAATTCGAAATTGATTTGCTGTCGGGAACAGCTCCTGTATCAATTGCCCCGTACAGAATGGCACCAAAGGAGTTGGTTGAGCTCAAGGCTCAAATCCAAGAGTTGCTCGATCATGGTTTTATACGACCCAGTGTGTCTACGTGGGGAGCACCGGTCTTGTTCGTGAAGAAGAAGGACGGAACTATGCGTATGTGCATAGATTGTCGTTAGTTGAATAAGCTGACCATCAAGAACAAGTACCCTTTGTCGAGGATAGATGACTTGTTCGATCAGCTTAAAGGGGCCGCAGTATTTTCGAAGATAGATCTAAGGTCTGGATATCATCAGCTTAAGGTGAAGGAAGAAGATATCCATAAGATAGTTTTTTGGACAAGATACGGGCATTATGAGTTCTTAGTAATGCCATTTGGATTGGCGAACGCCCCAGCCGCTTTCATGGATATGATGAACCGGGTTTTTCAACCTTACTTGGATAGGTTCGTCGTTGTATTCATCGACGACATTCTAGTGTATTCCAAGTCTAAGGAGGAACATGATGAGCATCTCCGGGTTGTGTTGCAAGTGTTAAGGGAGAAGAAGCTATATGCCAAATTCAGCAAGTGTGAATTTTGGCTGAAGGAGGTCGCATTCTTAGGGCATGTGGTGTCTGCAGAAGGGATAAGGGTGGATCCTCGAAAGATTGAGGCAGTGCTAGATTAGAAACCACCTAAGTCTGTGGCTGAGGTTCGTAGTTTCTTGGGTTTGGCAGGCTACTACAGAAGGTTCGTGGAAGGGTTCTCATCAATAGCCACACCTTTGACAAAATTGTTGAGAAAGGAAGTACCTTTTGTATGGACAGATAAGCAACAAGAGAGCTTTGAGAAGCTTAAGAGGGTTTTGACTGAAGCTCCATTTTTAATTCAGCCTGAGGCAGGAAAGGATTTTGTGGTGTACTGTGATGCTTCTCACACAGGATTAGGATTCGTATTGATGCAAGACGGGAAAGTAGTCGCTTATGCGTCTCGGCAATTAAGGCCACATGAGGTTAACTACCCAACGCATGACTTGGAATTGGCAGCAGTAGTCTTTGCTCTTAAGGTATGGAGGCATTATTTATATGGAGAAAAGTCAGTAATCTACACAGACCACAAGAGCCTTAAGTATTTGCTGACTCAGAAAGAGCTGAACCTGAGACAGCGAAGGTGGGTAGAGTTACTGAAGGACTATGATTGTTCCGTAGAGTATCACCCGGGCAAGGCGAATGTAGTGGCAGATGCCCTAAGTTGGAAAGTGGTATCGAATCTGAGGGCGATGTTTGCACACATTAGCTTGTATGACGATGGAAGCTTGTTAGCAGAGTTACAAGTCAAGCCGACATGGTTGAATGAGGTGAAAGAAGGACAGTTGGCAGATGATGATTTAAGTGCTAAGTTACGGCAAGTGCAGAGTGGGGAGTTGGAAGATTATGGTATTAATGATGAGGGAGTATTGTGTTTCAAGGGTAAAGTCTGTATGCCGAAGAACGAGGAGTTAAAGCAGAGGATTCTTCGGGAATCGCATAGTAGCCCTTATGCTATGCTTCCTGGAGGTAGTAAGTTATTCAAGGATCCACGGGAACAGTTTTGGTGGCCTGTTCTTAAGAGGGAAGCTACAGAATTTGTAGGGAAGTGCTTGACGTATCAGCAAGTCAAGGCTGAACACCAAGTTCCGTCGGAGTTGCTTCAGCCAATAAAGATTCCGCAGTGGAAGTGGGAGAGAATCACCACCATAGACTTCGTTGGTGGGCTCCCCCTTACGCCTACTAAGAAAGACTAGGTATGGGTGGTAGTGGATCGATTGACAAAGTCCGCGCATTTCATTCTAGTGTGGGTTGATTATTCTTTACAGAAATTGGCAAGGTTGTATGGTTGCATGGAGTGTCGGTGTCAATTTTTTCAGATAGGGATCCAAGTTTATGTCTCGATTTTGGAAAGCACTACATCAGGCTTTAGGCACCAGATTAGACTTCAGTACGGCATTTCATCCGCAATGATCGGGCTTAGTCCGAGTCGCGAGTGATCCAAGTGTTAGAGGATATGTTGAGGGGCTGTGTGATAGACTTCAGTGGGAGTTGGGAAGAATATTTGCCTTTAGCGGAATTCGCATACAATAACAGCTATCAAGCCAGTATTCAGATGGTACCGTATGAAGCGCTGTATGGACGAAAGTGTTGCACTCCTACGTGCTGGACAAAATTAGGGGAACGTCGAGTTTTGGGTCCAGAGATTGTGGCAGAATCTGAGGAGAAGGTTGAGGTAATTCGGGCATGGTTAAAGGAGGCATCTGATAGGCAGAAGTCGTATGCAGATCTTAAGCGGGAGGAAATAGAGTTTGATGTGGGAGATCAAGTGTTTCTTAAAGTTTCGCCTTGGAAGAAGGTGATGAGATTTGGTCGCAAAAGGAAGTTAAGTCCAAGGTTTATAGGACCCTATCGGGTATTGAAGCGAGTTGGACCAGTAGCATATCAGCTAGAATTACCTCTGGAGTTGAAGCCGATGCACGATGTGTTCCATGTTTCTATGCTACGTCGTTACCGATCGGATCCATCTCACATAGTGCCAGTTGAGGAGGTGGAGCTGAGACCAGATTTGTCCTACGAGGAGGAGCCGATTCGGATTTTGGAACGAGATGTGAAGGTATTACGGAGGAAATCAGTTCCTTTAGTCAAAGTGTTATGGTGTAACCATGGATCGGAAGAAGCTTCATGGGAGCCGGAAGAGGCAATGCGATAGCAATACCCTCACTTATTTTAGCCAGGTAATTTCGAGGTCGAAATTATTTTAAGGGGGGTAGAACTGTAATATCCAGGATTTTGGGCTTATGCATTAATGCTTAATTGTATGAAGTAGCATGTCTATGTGAATGTTGAATGTGTTTTATGAATTTTGAGAACCTTAGAATATAGAAGAATGCCTTAGGAAATATTAAGTTTTAAGTACTGAAGTGGAACTGAACAAGAGAGGTCTTAAGAAAATTAGTAGGGGAAATATGACACCCAAAATAGGCTTGTTTAAGTGGCATGGAGGCGCCACTTAGGGCCTAGGGAGGTGACGCCATAATTAGTAGAAAAGGGCTCAGGTTCGAGCTGCAAGGGAAGCAAAAGGGGAGTTCTATTTTGCTGCAAGGATAGACAGAGGTGGACGGCATAGGGACACCAAGGGGAGGAGCTTTAGATTTCGTTAATCTCTTTTAAAATTTCGGCTAAGGTAGGAGATAATTATGGATTAGATAAGGGAAGAGGAGTTGGCCGAATATGGGGCACAGGCGGATGGTAATTTCAGATTAGCAATAGTAGGAAGGGAGAGCCGAAAATTCATTCTCTTCTCATCCTTTTCATTTGTGCCAAAAATTCCAAAGAGAGCAACTGGTGTTCTTTTCTCTTCTTTTTCTTTTATTTGTTCTAGCCGAAATCTTCTTCTCCCTAAAGACCACCATTGTCGATTCTTCCTAAGTCCCATACTCTTCCATTGAAGCCGAATCTCCATCATCAATCTTCCTCTTTTTCTTCTCACAATCTTCCAAAAGCTGAAAGCAAGCTCTTTCTAGGCCATAGTCGAATTTCTCTGTGGATTTAAGCAAGGGAGCAGTCGACTACAGCATTAAGGGTAAGATCAGATGCCATTCAATTTCCTTTCTTTTCTTTTAGCCGAAAGTTAAAGACTAACCTTATTAATGTACCTTGGCCGAAACTCTGAAGGAGGGTTTCGGGATTCTGCTATTGTCGATTACAAGGGAGAGGGTCTTCGGGATTTCAAGATTTAAGGTGAGTGAAGTGTGGTGTAGGCCGAAGGCCATTCATTGTGATTAAATGTTAAATCGAATCTAACATATACCTATAGGGATCTCGACATCACCAAAAGCAAGTAGCAAATTTGGGATTTAAATCCACAAGGTAAGTGGACTTGATCTTCGGCCAAGGCCATAGTTAATGTTGTAGATCTGTTTAGTATTTATTCAAAAAGCCGAAACTAACCGGTTAAGTGATTTAGTAGTTGGCCGATTGCAAGAGGGAACATCACAAGGTTTCAGGATTTGATTAGTAGTCAAATCGCCAGCAAGGTAAGGATTTTGGTTGCAGTAATCCTTCGGGATTTGATTATTTAGCCGAATGGCTTGTTGCTAACATGCTTAAGTTGGCCGAATATAGGAACTAGAGATCTAAAGCATTAGATCGGGATTTTCGGGATTTCAGTGAACACGATAGTAAACCAGGTGTGTAGCCCTACCCTAAGTTTTAATAGATTTATGGTATTAATTTAATAAATGTGTTAATAAGATTATGTAAGATGTGGCTAAGGGTACCATGCAATGGTACAAAGTACTCAGGTACGTTAACCTACTACTACTGTGGTTATAATATTATGAATATTCGTTAAGGCATATGTGAAATTGTAACGAATGTGAAATAAGGAATATGGAATGATTTATGTATATTTGTATGACATGGGGCATATGGGTGATATTGTAAGGGGAAGTGATCTGGTGGTTTTTACCACGAAATCTGGTGACTTATGTCACATAATCTGAATGTGGTGACTTATGTCACAAATTATTATCCGTGGCTATGCCACAAAATTATAAGGCGATGAGCTAGTCGTCTCATAGCGATCGCTTCGATGATGTGTAGCGGATGGAGGGTCGATTTAGTAATCCCCACTGCAGATGGCGTGTCTCGTGATGTGTAGCGGATAGTTATTTAGGTTGGGTTCGGATTGCATCATTATCTCTATTTGTCATATATGTATGATATGATATGATATGCCTAAATTGTTAGGACTTAGTGTTGGTTGTTACACACTGAGTCTGTTTGACTCACCCCGTTGTGGGATATTTTTCAGGTGACACTCAGTAATGGACCGGGTCAGCAGAGACTATGTGGTGGCCATGCTGAATATTTTTTCAGATTTGGACTATTAAATTTATGCTTTCTATTTCTTTACTTTCGGATTTATTTGATATTTCTCGGTTGTAATAAGGCCATTGCTATTACTGTTTTATGCATGCTTTTAAATATCGGTTATGTTACGATTATTTAATAATTTTTCCTAAAATACATTTATGAATATTTGACACCTAATCGCGAATGATTTTCAATTTAAAAGATAAACTTCAACAAGTTCGGCATTTCCTTTAACTCATAGTTTTGAAACATAAAACTAAAGTTTTAATAAATCTCTGATTTTAAGAATAATCATGTTTCCAATTTGAACCCAACACAAATCAATTTTACTCCAAAACCACCCAGATTTTCCAAAGTAACAAACGAATTTTGAAATGTTTTACCCAAGGAACATACCAGATCCGGTCAAGGCTCGTGGGCCGGGTTTGGGGGTGTTTCATCAATTGAACTAATTTTTCTCAATTAACACTTCATCTAATTATTTTAGTCTACTATACAACATTTGATATTCAGAATTTCAACACCAAACCCTAATTCATAAGTTTTTCACAATTTAGTACTAAAAGCAATATCTATCAAAATCACTTAATAAAATCATCATATAACAAAATTAAAGCTTCAAATCCATGTTAATTCATCATAAAGTTATAGCACTTATCTATGGTAACTTTCAAAATTACTCATAGAATAAAAAAAACTAATGAAATAAATAGTTGGACCTAATTATAAAAGTATCAAAATCATAAAAATTACAAGAAATAAACAAGAATTGAACTAACTTGTAGGATGAATATGAAAACAAAGCTTAAGAGACTCTTAAATGGTGTTCTTGGCTGAAGAAAAATGAAGAAATATTTAGAGATTCAATTTAGTCCATTTTTAACTATTAAATTTTATTTCTTTTACAATCTTACCCCTTGTTCACACTAGCTTTGTTGTTTTCTTATACACGTGCCTAATTAACCTTTTGGTCCTGTCTTAATTATTATTTGAGCTATTTAATCCGTATTTTTCTAATTAACAAGTTTTGGACCTTTTTCAATTTAGTCCTTTTAGATTAATTAACTATCAAAACATTAAAATTTTCTAATGAAACTTTAATACTAAATAACACTCCATAAATATTTATAAAAATATTTACGACTCGATTTATGAAATCGAGGTATCCGTACCTTATTTTCGACCCAATTTACCTAATAAATTCTTTTAAATCACAAAATTCACTAATTCAAGAATTCTTCTAAAATCACACTTGACTCATATATATTAATTTATTAAAATTTCAAACTCACTCGTCAGATTTAGTGATCTCGAATCACTGTTTCCGACACCACTGAAAATTGGGCTGTTACAGGTCAACTGATTAAATGGGACTCATTTGACCCACTTGAATTGGCCCATTTCATGGAACTCATGGAGAAGCCTATCTACTTGAAGCCTTGGTGGCCCAGTGAAACACTCCAATAAAACTAGACTTACCAGAGTAATTAATGTAAATCCTAAGGGATAAAGATGCATAGAGTTTAAAACCCTCAGGACTCTCATATTGTAGATAGGAACTAATCTTAGTCGTTGATATAATTCTATAACAACTCGTTTTTAATGGTTTCGGGATCACAATTTCAACCAGTGAATCAACAAATATTAATATTTACAAGGTTATTAGAGTGTTATATTAAAATTTGCTTTAGAATTGTAGCGTTTGGTCAGTTAATTAAGGGAAAAAAGACTAAATCGTAAAAGCTACAAAATTAATCGTTATTAATTTATATTTGCTAAATCATTATAAAATCTTAATTGGAGGGTTTTATAAGGCAAATAGACCATTCTAGCTATAGTGGACAGTTTAGGTGTGATATTTTATGAAATTTAAGTTATTTTAAAAGGGAAAAATAATAATTTAATAAAAAACATAAATTAAAACAAACAAAGGTTACCATCTTCCTCATTTTGAATTCACCAATTGAAAACCACCATTGACAAGGGTTTAATAATTAGCTAAGCTTGATCTTCTTGCACGTAAGTCACTTGGATACTCATTTTTAGTAATTTTTATTTTTTTTAGATTGTTGTAGCTTAATCTAGATAGTACATGGACTATTTTGTAAAACTGTTACAGGTTTGAAAAATCACCATTGATGAATTTGAAGTTTTTATATGTTAAATGGTTGAGCTTGAAGAGTTGTTTTGATATGAGATTGTTTTGTGAAGTGAATTTGGTTAATTTTAAATTTAGGGACTAAATTGATAATATATTGAAATTAGCATGAAATCCTCGTAAAATTTCATTGATTATGGGCTTTAAATGAATAAAAGGAAAAAGTTTTCATGCTTTGGGCTTGATTGTGATAAATGTGTAAGTTTCAATTTTAAGGGCTAAATTGAATAAAAGGAAAAAGTTCAATGTAACGCCCCGAATTTGGTGTCAGAAGTTTTGAGCTGTAACATCCCGAAATTGGGCCTAGTAGGATTGGGCCCATTAGGCCTTGGGAGTAGGAGTGTTTAAAATTTTTGAGAATAAGAGAATGGCATTATTTCAAGTTGGACTTATTAAGAAGATGATTTTAGAAAGTTACGGGGTTCTATGAAGTTTCGGGTTCAAGTTGGGCCTTAGTGAAAGTTTGTGTTTAAGCCTATTAAGGAGAGATAGTAAGAGGCATCAAAGCTTATGGAAATAAGTGAGTAAATTGTTAACATAAATGAACTATTGGTAAAGAGGTTATGGCATCAGGTGAGAGCATGGAGGGAAGGGGTTCAAATCTCATCTTTTGCAAATTTTGGATTTATTTTTATGTGCTCTTCCAAGTGTCATCCATGACATCATTAAAGGAATGAAATAAAAGAAAAATGAAATGATGACTAAAAAGATAAGGTAAGGAGGAAAACAAGGAAAAAGAAAGGAAAAAGAAATAAAAGCATAATAATAATAATGGAATTTGAAATAATGAAGTAGGTGAGAAAAAAAGGAATGATGGAGAGTAAATTAGGGAGCATGTTGGTTTGTTTTTTTTTAAGTTTTGGGTTGGTAAATTTTGGCTTATTTACAAAGGCATGGACGGTTGAGGTGAATGAGAGGGTAGCTGAATTTGTTTTAGTCATTTGGTAGAATTTTTGGTGCTTGATAGGCCTAATTTTCTTTTGGCATCCTTTTGTGTTCTTTTCTCCAACTTCTCCTATCATTGCCACAACTTCAAGTCAATACCGAACCTCTCAATCCATAATCACTCCTTCATAAATTCTTTCTCATTTGGGTAGACACTCTTTTCTTCGATTAAATCGTGTTCTAAGTGGATGGCTATGTATCATTCTAGCCATAAGTCAAGTGGGGGAAATCGGATCCAATATTAATAAGGTAAGGAGTTCTTATGGATTATTGATATTATTCAATATTCGATTGGTCGCTAACAGAGTAATAATTTGAAATAATTGACTATATGTTTTAGGGACAAATCACTCGATATATTCTACCTTCAGACATAGTGGTAAGTGATTCAAGTGTGAGTGATACGAAATCTTTTGGAAATCCGAGGCTAACTTTTGGTTGGTATTGTTCTAGGGGCAACGAAGAGTGGTTCTTAAGGAATCCTAATCAAGGTGTGTAATCTCATACCCTTCCATATACATATCTGAAATGGTGTGTAATCTTACACTTCTCTGAAATTTTGTATGAAATATGCTGTTAATAGGTCGAAATACCGAAGAAAACCAAAAACCGGCATCCGTGATCGCTCGGGCATGCGTATGATCGTAGTGGTAATCGTAATTCGTAATAAAATAGTTTCAGTTAGAAGCAGTGATGTGTTTTTGAAAAATCACTAAAGATAGGAGAAAAGGAATTAGAAAGTGAATAAGATACCAAATTAAAGCTTACTACGTCTATTTTAATATAGAAGAAACAGAGAAGGAAAAGGAATTTTATATTCTGAGATATCTTGATTTTAGTGAGACTGGTTCTGATTAACTTTAGGGTTCACTGATCTATTTTGGAAAAATCTTATAAAATTGTAAAAAATGAATTATGGGTTATAATTGATATGTATGGATTCCTTAGTGAACCTATTTTCAAAAGAAACAAGTGGGAGAAGTATATGAAAATCGTACAGTAAGATAATTGAGATTAAGTTAAGAGAAGTCATAATCGTTGGACAGTGAAACAAGGGAAACTTTAATGAATAAACTGTACGAAATGGCTAGGCTAAAAATTCTGGAAACTTATAGTAAGAAGATACATGAGTCTAGTTTCAAGGAAATTTTATGGATCTAGATTTTGGGTTTTTTAACTCGAGTTATAGCCAATTTAGTCAGTATGACGCAAATGGACAGTTTAAATTTCTATGCCCCAAATTACTAGTTAAGTTTTAGTTGCGAAATTACCCCGTTTGGGCCTAAAATGGATTTGGACCCAATAGTTCCGTAGAGACCGGAATAGAGTTCTGTATCACTCGAGGCGATAGTGAATCTTCAGAAACACCGTTAAATATGAAATTACCAAATTACCCTTGGAGGGTAAATTACCGAATTACCCTTAGAGGGTAAATTACTGAATTACCCTTGGTGGGTAAATCTACCGAATTACCCTTGTAGGGTAAATTACCAAATTACCCTTAGAGGGTAAAATTACCGAATTACCCTTGGTGGGTAAAACTACCGAATTACCCTTGGAGGGTAAATTACCGAATTACCCTTAGAAGATAAATTACTGAATTACCCTTCGTAGGTAAAACTACCGAATTACCCTTGGAGGGTAAATTATCGAATTACCTTTAGAGGGTAAATTATCGAAATACCCTTGGGTTGTGAAATTACCAAAATGCCCTTGGAGGGTAAATTACTGAAATACCCTTGGGTTGTAAAAATTACCAAAATGCCCTTGGAGGGTAAATTACCGAAATACCCTTGGGTTGTAAAAAAATTACCAAAATGCCCTTGGAGGGTAAATTACCAAAATACCCCTGGGTTGCGAAATTATCGAAATACCCTTCGAGGGTAAGTTACCGAAATACCTTTGGGTTTCGAAATTTTTGAAATACCCGTGGAGGGTAAATTATCGAAATACCCCTCGGTTGTAAAATTACCAAAATACCCTTAGAGGGTAAATTACTGAAATACCTTTGGGTTGCGAAAATTACCGAATTACCCTTGGTAGGTTAAATTTCTAAATTACCCTTAGAGAGTAAATTACCGAATTACCCTTAGTGGGTACGATTACTAAATTATGAAAATGCCCTTACGAGCCGAGTTATGAAAATGCCCCTAATGGGCTGAATTACGAAATGTCCCTATGGACCAAAATACAAAAATACCCTTTATGGGCCAAAATGTTATATTTGCTATATGGGCCAAATGTGATATTTGTTATATGGGCCAAATGTGATATTTGCTATATGGGCCAAAATGTTATATTTGCTATATGGGCCAAATGTTATATTTGCTATATGGGCCAAATGTGATATTTGTTATATGGGCCAAATGTAAAATTTGCTAGATCGATTTATGGGCCAAATTTGCTAGATCGTTTAATGGGCCAAATTTGCTAGATCGTTTAATGGGCAAATTTGCTAGATCGTTTAATGGGCCAAATTTGCAAGATCGATTAATGGGCCAAATTTGCTAGATCGTTTAATGGCCAAATTTGCTAGATCGATTAATGGGCCAAATTTGCTAGATTGCTTAATGGGCCAACTTGTGTTATGGGCCTTATGTTGAAATTATTCTATGAATATTTTTATGCTTTGTATATGCATACATGATTGCATGGGTTGGGATAAAATTGAAGAGAAGTGCTAGTGGCTCTGCCACAATCTAGTTCGGTGACTCTGTCACAATCCAGTTCGGTGGCTCTGCCACAATCTAGTTCGATGACTCTGTCACAATCTAGTTTGGTGACTCTGTCACAATCTAGTTCGGTGGCTCGGCCACAATCTAGTTCGGTGGCTCTGCCACAATCTAGTTCGGTGACTCTGTCACAATCTAGTTCGGTGACTCTGCCACAATCTAGTTCGGTGGCTCTACCACAAACATTTTAAATGGCTTTATGCCTGAGATTGGTGTGTTGGCGAGGTGGGTTGACTTGATCCCCACAGGTGTGCTGGTTGGTACAGGTGGTATGTAGCGGATGGAAATTAGGTTTGGTTTGGGATTTACATATCATATGCATATTATATACATGTTATTATGTTATAATTGTAAATGGGCTTAGGCCCAAAATATTGCTATGTGTGTTCCGACCCAGTGGATGATGGTAAGGGGATTACACGCTGAGTTCTTGTAACTCACCCCTCTTTCTCTTAACCTTTTCAGGTAATGCTCAGTGACGTAGACTTGGGCCATGGATGACTCGATGGAGACCATACTTCAGAAATGGTTTATTTGGACTTCAGACTTCTTTCTTGTTTATTTTATTACTCTACTATTTTGGGTTAAATGTTGTAATAAGGCCTAAGATTTTCTTTCAAAATGCTTCTGCAACTCTATTCCCAAACATCCCATTTTCGTAAATTGTTTATTTCAAATATGTTTTCACAACCAAAAAGGTCTTTAAAGATAATTACGTTTTCAAGTGGATAACAATTGCTTAAGTGTTTTGGGTTTTAACAAAGAGGTCGTAAATCTCGAACAAGTTTTTTAACAATCTCAAAGATAGTTTTTTAAAAAAAAACTTCCATGTGACACGCCAAATTCGGGCTTAACTTCTAGGCCGGGTTTGGGGTGTTACATTTAGTGGTATCAGAGCCCGGTTACAAAACTCGGCTGTGGTTTGGGTTCAAAAAAAATGTTTTCCAAAGCTGTTTGAATTATATGTTTTAAAGGAAGTATGGCACCATGGGTATTCGGCACCAAGTCAAGTAAGTATTTGTTTGTATTTTATAATTATTGTGTTATTACTGTGGTAAGAAAATTCCACAAAATAGAATACTCTAGAACTGTTAGCTTTAGAAGTTGAAACTATAGAGGCTGAAACTCTAGGATGCGAATTTGACTCTCGAAAACAACTTTTCTACTCATACTTCATAAAACATTGGTTAATAAACATTGAATAGTATACTGATTCATAAAACTCATAATAAGATTAAGTCGACATTAGTGCACATGAATGTTAGAAGACGTGGACACGATAGGTGTGGACGTGGTAGAGGCCGAGGTACTAAGGCTAGATCTTCTGCATCGGGGCATGTTTCTGAAAGGAAGATGTGGCGTCGTCGTCGATGGTCGAGACGAGATCTCATGATCTAACTAAGGTTGATGAGCTGACTCAAATAGTTAAGGTGGTATTTGAAGAGGTTAAAGGAATTGGTAAAGCACTTGAGTTGGGAGTGTGGTGTAGGAAGAAAAGAGATCGTGATTCTTTTGGGTCGCAGTGTCGTTCCGTAAAGCATGTCAAGGCACGTCCAAACTTTTTGGCTTGCGATTATTGTAGAAAGCATCATCCTGGAGAATGCTGAAGGAGGCCAAGAGCATGTATGTGATGCGGGTCTAAGGAGCATAAGGCTCGAGATTGTTTTATCACCATCAAGTCAGGTATGTTTTGGTTGGATGTGATGATTAAGTGTAAAAAAAAAAATTAAGTATAAGTGGTAGATGATCGCTTTACGTGGTTTAGATGTTTAATTGTGAAAAAGGATTCAAGAGTATGTTAAAAGTACATTAGTGTTATTAAGATCAGAGTGCGCAGCGAAAGCATAGTAAGGTGATTTAAGCGGTACGTTTAGTAGTTGATTGGAAATTTCAAGGACAAAATTTTCTTTAAGGAGGGTAGAATTGTAACATCCCGAAATTGGGCCTAGTAGGATTGGGCCCATTAGGCCTTGGGAGTAGGAGTGTTTAAAATTTTTGAGAATAAGAGAATGGCATTATTTCAAGTTGGACTTATTAAGAAGATGGTTTTAGAAAGTTACGGGGTTCTATGAAGTTTCGGGTTCAAGTTGGGCCTTAGTGAAAGTTTGTGTTTAAGCCTATTAAGGAGAGATAGTAAGAGGCATCAAAGCTTATGGAAATAAGTGAGTAAATTGTTAACATAAATGAACTATTGGTAAAGAGGTTATGGCATCAAGTGGAGAGCATGGAGGGAAGGGGTTCAAATCTCATCTTTTGCAAATTTTGGATTTATTTTTATGTGCTCTTCCAAGTGTCATCCATGACATCATTAAAGGAATGAAATAAAAGAAAAATGAAATGATGACTAAAAAGATAAGGTAAGGAGGAAAACAAGGAAAAAGAAAGGAAAAAGAAATAAAAGAATAATAATAATGATGGAATTTGAAATAATGAAGTAGGTGAGAAAAAAAAGAATGATGGAGAGTGAATTAAGGAGCATGTTGGTTTGTTTTTTTTTTAAAGTTTTGGGTTGGTAAATTTTGGCTTATTTGCAAAGGCATGGACGGTTGAGGTGAATGAGAGGGTAGCTGAATTTGTTTTCGTCATTTGGTAGGAATTTTGGTGCTTGATAGGCCTAATTTTCTTTTGGCATCCTTTTGTGTTCTTTTCTCCAACTTCTCCTATCATTGCCACAACTTCAAGTCAATACCGAACCTCTCAATCCATAATCACTCCTTCATAAATTCTTTCTCATTTGGGTAGACACTCTTTTCTTTGATTAAATCGTGTTCTAAATGGATGGCCGTGTATCATTCTAGCCATAAGTCAAGTGGGGGAAATCGGATCCAATATTAATAAGGTAAGGAGTTCTTATGGATTATTGATATTATTCAATATTCGATTGGTCGCTAACGGAGTAATAATTTGAAATAATTGACTATATGTTTTAGGGACAAGTCACTCGATATATTCTACCTTCGGACATAGTGGTAAGTGATTCAAGTGTGAGTGATACGAAATCTTTTGGAAATCCGAGGCTAACTTTTGGTTGGTATTGTTCTAAGGGCAACGAAGAGTGGTTCTTAGGGAATCCTAATCAAGGTGTGTAATCTCATACCCTTCCATATACATATCTGAAATGGTGTGTAATCTCACACTTCTCCGAAAGTTTGTATGAAATATGCTATTAATCGGTCGAAATATCGAAGAAAACCAAAAACCGGCATCGATCTAGAAAATTTGGCCCATTAAACGATCTAGCAAATTTGCGGATGCCGGTTTTTGGTTTTCTTCGGTATTTCGACCGATTAATAGCATATTTCATACAAACTTTCAAGAAGTGTAAGATTACACACCATTTCAGATATGTATATGGAAGGGTATGAGATTATACACCTTGATTAGGATTCCCTAAGAACCACTCTTCGTTGCCCCTAGAACAATACCAACCAAAAGTTTGCCTCGGATTTCCAATAGATTTCGTATCACTCACACTTGAATCACTTACCACTATGTCTGAAGGTAGAATATATCGAGTGATTTGTCCCTAAAACATATAGTTAATTATTCCAAATTATTACTCCGTTTGCGACCAATCGAATATTGAATAATATCAATAATCCATAAGAACTCCTTACCTTATTAATATTGGATCCGATTTCCCCCACTTGACTTATGGCTAGAATGATACACGGCCATCCACTTAGAACACGATTTAATCGAAGAAAAGAGTGTCTACCCAAATGAGAAAGAATTTATGAAGGAGTGATTATGGATTGAGAGGTTCGGTATTGACTTGAAGTTGTGGCAATGATAGGAGAAGTTGGAGAAAAGAACACAAAAGGATGCCAAAAGAAAATTAGGCCTATCAAGCACCAAAATTCCTACCAAATGACTAAAACAAATTCAGCTACCCTCTCATTCACCTCAACCGTCCATGCCTTTGCAAATAAGCCATAATTTACCAACCCAAAACTTTAAAGAAAACAAACCAACATGCTCCCTAATTCACTCTCCATCATTCCTTTTTTTCTCACCTACTCCATTATTTCAAATTCCATCATTATTATTATTCTTTTATTTCTTTTTCCTTTCTTTTTCCTTGTTTTCCTCCTTACCTTATCTTTTTAGTCATCATTTCATTTTTCTTTTATTTCATTCCTTTAATGGTGTCATGGATGACACTTGGAAGAGCACATAAAAATAAATCCAAAATTTGCAAAAGATGAGATTTGAACCCCTTCCCTCCATGCTCTCCACTTGATGCCATAACCTCTTTACCAATAATTCATTTATGTTAACAATTTACTCACTTATTTCCATAAGCTTTGATGCCTCTTACTATCTCTCCTTAATAGGCTTAAACACAAACTTTCACTAAGGCCCAATTTGAACCCGAAACATCATAGAACCCCGTAATTTTCTAAAATCATCTTCTTAGTAAGTTCAACTTGAAATAATGCCATTCTGTTATTCTCAAAAATTTTAAACACTCCTACTCCCAAGGCCTAATGGGCCCAATCCTACTAGGCCCGATTTCGGGATGTTACAATTCTACCCTCTTTAAAGAAAATTTCGTCCTCGAAATTTCCAATCAACTACTAAACGTACCGCTTAAATCACCTCACTATGCTTTCACTGCGCACTCTGATCTTAATAACACTAATGTACTTTTAACATACTCTTGAATCCTTTTTCACAATCAATCATCTAACCACAGAAGCAAGCAGTCATCTACCACTTATACTTAATTTTTTTTTTTTACACTTAATCATCACATCCAACCAAAACATACCTGACTTGATGGTGATAAAACAATCTCGAGCCTTATGCTCCTTAAACCCGCACCACATACATGCTCTTGACCTCCTTCAGCATTCTCCAGAATGATGCTTTCTACAATAATCGCAAGCCAAAAAGTTTGGACGTGCCTTGACATGCTTTACAGAACGACACTGCGACCCAAAAGAATCATGATCTCTTTTCTTCCTACAGTCCACACTCCCAACTCGAAGTGCTTTACCAATTCCTTTAACCTCTTCGAATACCTCCTTAACTATTTGAGTCAGCTCATCAACCTTAGTTTAATCATGAGATCCTGTCTCAGCCACTGACGACGCCAGTGCCTCCCTTTCAGAAACATGCCCCAATGCTGAAGATCTAGCCTTAGTACCTCGGCTTCTACCACGTCCACATCTATCGTGTCCACGTCTTCTAACATTCATGTTCACTAATGTCGACTTAATCTTATTACGAGTTTTATGAATCAGTATACTATTCAATGTTTATTAACCAATGTTTTATGAAGTGTGAGCAGAAAAGTTGTTTTCGAGAGTCAAATTCGCATCCTAGAGTTTCAGTCTCTATAGTTTCAACTTCTAAAGCTAACAGTTCTAGAGTATTCTATTTTGTGGAATTTTCTTACCACAGTAATGACACAATAACCATAAAATGCAAACAAATACTTACTTGACTTGGTGCCGGATACTCATGGTGCCATACTTCCTTTAAAACATATAATTCAAACAGCTTTGGAAAACATTTTTTTGAACCCAAACCACAGCCGAGTTTTGTAATCGGGCTCTGATACCACTAAATGTAACACCCCAAATCCGGCCTAGAAGTTAAGCCCGAATTTGGCGTGTCACATGGAATTTTTTTTTTCTAAAACCATATTTGAGATTGTTAAAAAACTTGTTCGAGATTTACGGCCTCTTTGTTAAAACCCAAAACACTTAAGCAATTGTTATCTACTTGAAAACGTAATTATCTTTAAAGACCTTTTTGGTTGTGAAAACATATTTGAAATAAACAATTTACGAAAATGGGATGTTTGGGAATAGAGTTGCAGAAGCATTTTGAAAGAAAATCTTAGGCCTTATTACAACATTTAACCCAAAATAGTAGAGTAATAAAATAAACAAGAAATAAGTCTGAAGTCCAAATAAACCATTTCTGAAGTATGGTCTCCATTGAGTCATCCATGGCCCAAGTCCACGTCACTGAGCATTACCTGAAAAGGTTAAGAGAAAGGAGGGTGAGTTACAAGAACTAAGTGTGTAATCCTCTTACCATCACATCATCCACTGAGTCGGAACACACATAGCAATATTTTGGGCCTAAGCCCATTTACAATTATAACATAATAACATGTATATAATATGCATATGATATGCAAATCCCAAACCAAACCTAATTTCCATTCGCTACACACCACCCGTACCAACCAGCACACCTGTGGGGATCAAGTCAACCCATCCCGCCAATACACCAATCGCAGGCATAAAGCCATTTAAAATATTTGTGGCAGAGCCACCGAACTAGATTGTGACAGAGTCACCGAACTAGATTGTGACAGAGTCACCGAACTAGATTGTGACAGAGTCACCGAACTAGATTGTGGCAGAGCCACCGAACTGGATTGTGACAGAGTCATCGAACTAGATTGTGGCAGAGCCACTAGCACTTCTCTTCAATTTTATCCCAACCCATGCAATCATGTATGCATATACAAAGCATAACAATATTCATAGAACAATTTCAACATAATGCCCATAACACAAGTTGGCCCATTAATCGATCTAGCAAATTTGGCCATTAAACGATCTAGCAAATTTGGCCCATTAATCGATCTAGCAAATTTGGCCTATTAAACGATCTAGCAAATTTGGCCCATTAAACGATCTAGCAAATTTGGCCCATAAATCGATCTAGCAAATTTTACATTTGGCCCATATAACAAATATCACATTTGGCCTATATAGCAAATATAACGTTTGGCCCATATAGCAAATATCACATTTGGCCCATATAACAAATATAACATTTGGCCCATATAGCAAATATAACATTTTTGCCCATATAGCAAATATCACATTTGGCCCATATAACAAATATAACATTTGGCCCATATAGCAAATATTACGTTTGGCCCATATAACAAATATCACATTTAGCCCATATAGCAAATATAACATTTTGGCCCATGAAGGGTATTTTCGTAGTTTGGTCCATAGGGACATTTCGTAATTCGGTCCATTAGGGCATTTTCGTAACTCGGCTCGTAAGGGCATTTTCATAATTTAGTAATCATACCCACTAAGGGTAATTCAGTAATTTACTCTCTAATGGTAATTCAGAAATTTTACCTACCAAAGGTAATTGGGTAATGTTTGCAACCCAAAGGTATTTCAGTAATTTACCCTCTAAGGGTATTTTGGTAATTTTACAACTGAGGGGTATTTCGATAATTTACCCTCCACGGGTATTTCAAAAATTTCGAAACCCAAAGGTATTTCGGTAACTTACCCTCCAAGGGTATTTCGGTAATTTCACAACCCAGGGGTATTTTGGTAATTTACCCTCCAAGGGCATTTTGATAATTTTTACAACCCAAGGGTATTTCGGTAATTTACCCTCCAAGGGCATTTTGGTAATTCTTACAACCCAAGGGTATTTAAATAATTTACCCTCCAAGGGTATTTTGGTAATTTCACAACCCAAGGGTATTTCGATAATTTACCCTCTAAGGGTAATTCGATAATTTACCCTCCAAGGGTAATTCGGTAGTTTTACCTACCCAGGGTAATTCAGTAATTTATCTTTTAAGGGTAATTCGGTAATTTACCCTCCAAGGGTAATTCGGTAGTTTTACCCACCAAGGGTAATTCGGTAATTTTACCCTCTAAGGGTAATTCAGTAATGTACCCTACAAGGGTAATTCGGTAGATTTACCCTCCAAAGGTAATTCGGTAATTTACCCTCTAAGGGTAATTCGATAATTTACCCTCCAAGGGTAATTCGGTAATTTCATATTTAACGGTGTTTCCAAAGATTCACTATCGCCTCGAGTGATACAGAACTCTATTTCGGTCTCTACGGAACTATTGGGTCCAAATCCATTTTAGGCCCAAATGGGGTAATTTCGCAACTAAAACTTAGCTAGTAATTTGGGGCATAAAAATTTAAACTGTCCATTTGCGTCATACTGACTAAATTGGCTATAACTCGGGTTAGAAAACCTGAAATCTAGATCCGTAAAATTTCCTTAAAACTAGACTCATGTATCTTCTTACTGTAATTTTTCCAGAATTTTTAGCCTAGCCATTTAGTACAGTTTATTCATTAAATTTTCCCTTGTTTCACTGTCTAACGATTCTGACTTCTCTTAACTTAATCTCAATTATCTTACTGTACGATTATCATATACTTCTCCCACTTGTTTCTTTTGAAAATAGGTTCACTAAGGAATCCATACATATCAATTATAACCCATAATTCATTTTGTACAATTTTATAAGATTTTTCCAAAACAAATCACTGAACCCCGAAGTTAATCAAAACCAGTCTCACTAAAATCAAGATATCTCAGAATATAAAATTCCTTTTCCTTTCCATTTCTTCCATATTAAAATAGACACAGTAAAATTTAATTTGGTATCTTATTCACTTTCTAATTCCTTTTCTCCTATTTTTAGTGATTTTTCAAAAACACGTCACTGCTTCTAACCGAAACTGTTTTATTACGAATTACGATTACCACTACGATCATACGCACGCCCGAGTGATCATGGATGCCAATTTTTGGTTTTCTTCGGTATTTCGACCGATTAACAGCATATTTCATACAAACTTTCAAGAAGTGTGAGATTACACACCATTTCAGATATGTATATGGAAGGGTATGAGATTACACACCTTGATTAGGATTCCCTAAGAACCACTCTTCGTTGCCCCTAGAACAATACCAACCAAAAGTAGCCTCGGATTTCCAAAAGATTTCGTATCACTCACACTTGAATCACTTACCACTATGTCCGAAGGTAGAATATATCGAGTGATTTGTCCCTAAAACATATAGTCAATTATTTCAAATTATTACTCCGTTAGCGACCAATCGAATATTGAATAATATCAATAATCCATAAGAACTCCTTACCTTATTAATATTGGATCCAATTTCCCCCACTTGACTTATGGCTAGAATCATAGACGGCCATCCACTTAGAACACAATTTAATCGAAGAAAAGAGTGTCTACCCAAATGAGAAAGAATTTATGAAGGAGTGATTATGGATTGAGAGGTTCGGAATTGACTTGAAGTTGTGGCAATGATAGGAGAAGTTGGAGAAAAGAACACAAAAGGATGCCAAAAGAAAATTAGGCCTATCAAGCACCAAAACTCCTACCAAATGACTAAAACAAATTCAGCTACCCTCTCATTCACCTCAACCGTCCATGCCTTTGCAAATAAGCCAAAAATTTACCAACCCAAAACTTTAAAAAAAACAAACCAACATGCTCCCTAATTCACTCTCCATCATTCCTTTTTTTCTCACCTACTCCATTATTTCAAATTCCATCATTATTATTATTCTTTTATTTCTTTTTCCTTTCTTTTTCCTTGTTTTCCTCCTTACCTTATCTTTTTAGTCATCATTTCATTTTTCTTTTATTTCATTCCTTTAATGATGTCATGGATGACACTTGGAAGAGCACATAAAAATAAATCCAAAATTTGCAAAATATGAGATTTGAACCCCTTCCCTCCATGCTCTCCACTTGATGCCATAACCTCTTTACCAATAGTTCATTTATATTAACAATTTACTCACTTATTTCCATAAGCTTTGATGCCTCTTACTATCTCTCCTTAATAGGCTTAAACACAAACTTTCACTAAGGCCCAACTTGAACCCGAAACTTCATAGAACCCCGTAACTTTCTAAAATCATCTTCTTAATAAGTCCAACTTGAAATAATGCCATTCTCTTATTCTCAAAAATTTTAAACACTCCTACTCCCAAGGCCTAATGGGCCCAATCATACTAGGCCCAATTTCGGGATGTTACATGAGCTTTGGTGGTTAAGGTCTAAGTGTTGGGCGTGCTTATGTGTTTAGTGGTGTGTTTGAGTGTCAGAATGGGCCTATTGGTTTGGTGGATTAGTGAGTGTTAGTTTACCTCAAGGTTCTGGGTTCAAGTCTTGTGTGTGCGCTTGAAGGAACGATTTATTTTGTTTTGTTTACGTTAATATTTATAAATAGTTATTCATATTTTTATTTTTAACTTTTATTTATTTTTATTTTTATTATTTTTTTGGGGGATTTTTGTTTTGTTTTTTTTTTCTGGACGTTTTTTGGCACTCTTTTGGTTTTTATTTTTCTTCACTTCTTCTTCTTTGGTAAACTGGTTTTGCTGGCAGATTTGGGGAGAGTTTCGCTCATCTGTCTTTAATTTAGTGTCTGAACGTCTCCGATTACAAAATAGGTATGGGATTCGAATCTTGTCTATCTTTAATGTTGAGAATTATTGTTTCAGAAATTCTCATTTGTGTTCTTAACTGTTGATTTTGGGGTGTTAATAGTTAAAAAAGGGTTGGGAATACGACATATCTCGATACCATTCTGACATCGTGAAGGTTGGGACAGTTGCGATGGCTGAGATAGCATTTTCTGGCTTTTTTCGAGGTGATTTCGTGGTCACTGAGGTTTCCACACGGGCATATGCTAGTTCACACGGTTGTGTGCTTTTTGGGAATTAGGGTTTTCAAGCCAATTTTGGTGCCACACGACTGTGTGGCCGATTTGGGGGTTTTTATCGTTTCTCACACGGCCGTGTCCCTTGGGCACACGGGCATGTGAGTTTGGGGGTTAGGGTTTGAGTAATTTGGTGTCACACGACCTGGCCACACGGCCGTGTTGTAACACCCCAAACCCGGTCTATGCGTTTAGACGAGATTTGGTTTGTCACACCAAACATATTTTCGTTTCTTTTCAAGATTTACGATAAATTAATGCTACAAAAACTTTTGAAAATCGAGTTTAATAAAAATTTAGTACGAGGATTTGAAATTTTGGTGTTTCAAGAAAAATAATTGTTTGAAAACTTAACGTCAAAATATAATTGTCAAAATCTTAAGATAATAAACTTTGAAGAAATTTAAAATAATTTATAGTGTCCAAAAATTTTGTTATAAAACCAATGTTCTTAAGAAAACTTAGTATATATAAGATAAAACCATATTAAGAGTTTAGAAATAAAATTTAAACCATCCACACAATAAAATCCATAAAACATACTTAGAGGCCTTATTACATCAAACCAATAATAGTAATTAAAATAAAAACTTAAATAAAGTCATAGTTCATAAAACCCAAGTTCGTAGTATGGCCTCCACCAAGTCATCTCCGCCCAAGTCCACGTCAATTTCCATTACCCGAAATGGTTAATAAAAATTTGGGTGAGTTACAAAGAACTCAAGCAGTGTGCAACTCACTTACCACCATTTTTGGGCCGATCGTCAAGATATCATCTTTGGGCTTGAGCCCATTTACGTAATTCAACCATACATCATAAAATAACATAATAAAAAAATGCATGTAAAATGAATTTCCCAAACCAACCTAGTATCCATCCGCTATCACCCCGTACCAACCAACACACACCGTGGGGATCAAGTCAACCCACCCCGCCAAACACACCAAACATGGGCTTAAAGCCCTTAAATAATTTTGTAGTGCACTCACCGAACTAGATTGTGACATTGTCACCGAACTAGAGGCATTAAGCCAAATTTGTGGCAGAGCCACCGAACTAGAGGCATTGAGTCGAATTTGTGGCAGAGCCACCAACTAGATATTTGGCAACCGGCCATTCTTCTCTTCATATATCCCACCCATGCAATTATGCGTGTATAACAAAATATAATCATATAAATGATTTTTTCAATTAATCCATAACATCGGTGGGTTTATCATTAATCATTTCATTAGGCCCATATAAATAAATAATTTAGTAATTTGCCCATTTAATGATTTAGTGGGCTTTGGCCCGCTTTTTCTAACTAAAGTATTTTGGCCCAATTTATCGAACTAGAGTATTTTGGCCCAATTTATCGAACTAGAGTATTTTGGCCCAATTATCGAACTAGAGTATTACCGCCCATTTATCGAACTAGAGTATTATCGGTCCATTTATCGAACTAGAGTATTATCGCCCATTTTATCGATTTAATGATTTTTCGCATATATTTCTCGGTTTAACCGCTTGCATGCATTTTCACAAAAGTATCAATTACTATAAAATTTCGGATTTACCATTTTCACGATTTTATCGCAATACTTAAGATTAGAAATCTAACTCAAAATGAGTGTGAATTTACACACCGGTTATGGAGAGAACTAAACTTTCCGCTCTTCAACACCTATACGTATTGTGTTAATTAAAACACTATAATCTATAATAAAACCGATCCAAATATAGCAATCTAGAAATTTACCCTCGGATTTTCGTAAGACTTCTACTTGTGATTTCTCTCCGATCGATGATTCGCTAACCGAATCGAATCCACGAACGAATAATGGTTCGGGAGTACGAACGACTTCAACAATTGATTTTCCTCGGTTGAACGTCCGCAACCCTGGGGAAAATCCCTGATTCCCAAATAGCCCTTTGCTTGTACTTAGGGGAATAATGAACCTCCTTCTTCTTCCAAGGCTAAACACCGCCCTTTTCTTCCCTATTTTGAATGTCTTTAAAGGCAAAGAACATTAATCTAATGATATCGAAATAATTCTAAAGTTTAAAAGATGTGATTTCCTTACCACGAGAATCGATTCCAACGCTTTGTCACCCACAACTTCTTGATTCCAACTTTCCGTTATCGCACTAAAGTTTAACAAAATAAACGCTAATAAAATAAACGTTTATTTCGATCCAAATAATGCCTTCAAGCCAACATTAATATTCGGCACTAACCACTAATAACTAATCGAACGAAAAGAACTCTTACCTATATTCCACGTTGAAAAGAAAAGATTCGAGAATAGAATGGATTTAAGAAGGATTCGGCTATATGAGATTAAGAAGAGAAGAAAATAATTTGACTTATGAACACCTTAATATTCGGCCATGAGAGTGTAGGTAAAGAGAATTTCGATTGAAAAGAATAAAATAAGAGAAAGATGGTGATGATGTTGCTTGATTTCAAAGTGAATAGAAGGAAAAGAATGAAAGAGATGAGCTTTAAGATAGGTGCATATTCGGCTATGGTAGAGAGAAAAGAAAAAAGAATAAAATGGTCTCTTTAGGTTTTGGTAAAATCGGCACAAAGAGAAAACACAAAATTGGCACAAAGTGTAAAACAAAATGACCAAATGGTCATAAGAAACTAGGCTTACCAAGTGCACAAATTCGGCCAAAGGGAGAGAGTTTTGAGAAAATTTGCAAAACTTGCACAAAACAAAAATGACCAAAAACTAAAACTAAAACTCTAGCCAAAACTATCACCAAAATTCGGCTCCCCCCCTATAGCCATATTGCCAGTCCATGTACATGGTCTTTAGGCCAAGATATTGTTTCAAAATATTTCCTTGATTCTTGCCTCATATCCTCACATTTTCCTTATTCTTTTGATACCCTTCCTTAAGTTCAAAATTTCCTTATTCCATTGATATACTAACCAAAAATAATATGGTCAACACTTACCATATAAACTCTTGGCCGACACTTGCTATATGTGTGCATAAAAATTCAAAATAAAAATTCACCTAGATGCTAAACATGGGATTCGAACCTTCAACCTCATGCACAAGCTCATGCGCCATCACCACTTGTCCAATAACTCATCTTATGCTTCACTTTGACACTTAAATTAATTTATGTGTCATAGCCACTTAATCCACTTCCATAAATAATTTCTCAAAATTTAATACTATACCATCCCAATAAATTTAATTCTCCTTCAGACTATACTAAGCACGAAAATAAATCGAGAAAATTTTACTTTCTAGAATAATTACTCAAAGCACACAAAGAAAATAAATTACTCAAATTTTCGTGGTGTGACAACTCTACCCCTAAAAAGAAAATTTAGTCCTCGAAATTTACACTGGCTGAAAAAGGTGAGGGTATTGTTGTCGAATTGCATCCTCGAGCTCCCACGTAGCTTCCTCCACTCCGTGGTTACGCCATAACACTTTGACCAACGGCACCGTCTTCTTTTTAGTACCTTAACGTCTCGGTCTAAGATTTCCACCGGTTCTTCCTCAAAAGACAAATCCGAATTCAACTCCACTTCCTCTACCGATACTATGTGCGAAGGATCCGATCTATAGCGCCTCAACATGGACACATGAAAAACATTATGAATTTGACTCAATTAGAGGTAATTCGATTTGATAGGCCATCGGACCAACTCGTTTCACTACACGATATGGTCCAATGTATCTAGGACTCAACTTACCCTTCTTCCCGAATGAATATCTTCTTCCAAGGTGAGACCTTCAAGAAGACTTGATCTCCTACGACATACTCGATATCCTTACGTTTCAGATCCGCATACGACTTCTGTCTATCCGAAGCTTCCTTTAACCGTGCTCTAATAGCTTTCACTTTTTCTTCCGCTTTGAAATCATCTCGTGTCCTAACAATCGCCGATCGCCCAACTCACCCAACAAATAGGAGAACGACACCTACGACCATACAATGCCTCGTAGGGTGCCATCTGAATGCTAGATCGTAATCGTTGTTGTACGCAAATTCGCTAACGGTAGAAAATCCTCCCAACTACCTTTGAAGTCGATTACACATCCCCTTAACATGTCTTCCGAATCTGAATCACTCTCTCCGATCGACCATCCGATCGAGGATGAAAAGCCGCTTCGTTAAGCTTTGTACCTAAAGCTTCATGCAAAGCTTTCCAAAATCGAGATGTAAACCTAGGATCCCGATCCGATATAATCGATCTGGTACCCCATGCAACCTCACGATTTCAGATACATACGACTTCGCCAACTTCGCGCAACGAGTAGTCCGTGATTTAACCGGTAGAAAATGAGTAGTCTTCGTCAAACGATCAACAATTACCCAAACAGAGTTTTTCTTAGTAGGCGTTAAAGGTAACCCACTAACAAAATCCATTGTTATCCGCTCCCATTTCCAAAGAGGAATCTTAACCGGTTGTAAAGACTGACGGCAATTGATGCTCGCGCTTCACTTGGCGACAAGTTAAGCATTTTCCCACAAATTCAGAAATCTCCCGCTTCAATCCAGGCCACCAAAACCGCTCACGAAGATCCCGATACATCTTATTTCCCCCGGGGTGCATAGCATAAGGGCTACTATGCGCCTCCCTCAAAATCACTTGCCTCAGATCTGAATCCTTAGGCATACAGACCCTTCCACGAAAACACAATACACCTTCTGAATTTATTCCAAAATCCTCAATTTCACCATTTTCCACTTGCTGAATTAAAAGTCTCAACTTCTCATCTAACATTTGTTTTTCCTTAATTTGTTCCAACCACAAAGGCTTCACTTGAAGTTCCGCTATCAAACTACCATCCTCATACAAACTCAAATGGGAAAACATAGCTCTCAAATCAGATACCACCTTACGACTTAATGCGTCCGCCACCACATTAGCTTTTCCAGGATGATACTCAATAGAGAAATCATAGTCCTTTAACAGCTCCACCCATCTCCGTTGTCTCAAGTTTAACTCCTTCTGAGTAAGAAGATACTTAAGACTCTTGTGATCCGTATAGATGATAGACTTTTCACCATAACGGTAATGCCTCCAAATCTTTAAGGCAAACACCACTGCTGCTAACTCCAAATCATGAGTAGGGTAGTTCACTTCGTGCGGTCTCAATTGACGAGAAGCATAAGCTACAACTTTCCCACTTTGCATCAATACGCAGCCTAAACCCGTATGTGACGCATCACAATAAACTGTAAACTCCTTCCCAGCCTCAGGTTGAATCAATACCGGTGCTTCCGTTAAAACCTTCTTCAGTCGCTCGAAACTTTCTTGCTGCTTATCAGTCCATACAAACGGCACTCCCTTTCGCAAAAGCTTAGTTAGAGGTGCAAAGAATCAACGAGAACCCTCAACAAAGCATCTATAATATCCAAATAAACCCAAGAAACTCCGAATCTCAACTTTCCGACTTGGTGGTTTCCAATCCAATACACTTCAATCTTCCGAGGATCCACCCTTATTCCTTCGGCTGATACAACATGACCCAAGAAAGTCACTTCTCCTAACCAAAATTCACATTTACTGAATTTGGCATACAACTGATTATTCCGAAGCACTTGCAATACAATCCGCAAATGCGAGTCATGTTCTTCTTCGCTCTCGAATAAACCCGTAATGTCATCTATGAATACCACTACAAACCGATCTAAGAATGGTTGAAAGACCCTGTTCATCATATCCATAAATGCAAATGGTGCATTGGTCAACCCAAACGGCATCACCAAAAACTCATAGTGTCCGTGAATCGGGTTCGGAGCGCCGTCTTGTGAATATCCGCTTCTTTCACCTTAAGCCGGTGGTAACCCGACCTTAAATCAATCTTGGAGAAAGCGAAGCTCCTTCAATTGATCAAACAGTCGTCAATCCTCGGCAGAGGGTACCGATTCTTGATCGTCACTTATTCAATTGTCTATAGTCAATACACATACGCATTGACCCATCCTTCTTCTTAACAAACAAAACCTATGCTCTCACCGGAGACACACTCTCGGTCGAATAAAACCCCGATCTAGCGGTTCTTGAATTTGGGCTTTAAGCTCGACAACTCCTTCTGGTGCCATTCTATAAGGAGCAATGGACACTGGAGCGATTCGGCAAAAGCTCAATACCAAATTCCACTTCCCGATCCGAGGTACACCAGAAGTTCTTCAGAAAAAACATCCAAAAATTCCTTCACCGTTCTCATCTTCCATCGATGACTCTTTTTTGGCATCTAAAGCACTAATAAATGCTAAAAATGCTCCATATCCTTTTCGTACCAACTTCTCCGCCTTTAACGCAGTAAAATCACGTTTGCCAAAAATTTCTCCGCTCGCCTATCATAACTATCTCCTTATCCTCCGCAGCTCTTATCAACATCCGCTTTTCAAAGACAAATCAATTGCGCCTGGTGCTTAACCAACCAATCCATGCCTGAATGATATCGACTTCGCCAAAAGGCAATTCCATCAAATTTGCCAAGAATGTTTCTCCTTGAATAACTAAGGGCACGTCTCTAAACAATTTATTAACCAATACCGATCGCATCTAAGGGATTAATCACCTCATCTCTTTATCGAAATTTCGAGTCTAAATTCAAGTTTCCGATTATGGTGCTAGCAACGCACGAATGAGTAGAACCAATATCTATTAAGGCAATAACGGGTACATCGAAATGAAGAACGCATGCAGCTTATCACATCGTGTGCATTGCCATCCTCACGATGTCGACCGCATACACCGATCCCGGCCGTCTTGCGTCGCGTTGCCTCTAGAACCATTGCCTGACCACGCACCTTGACCACGCCCAGCTCTATTACCACCACGACCGGTCCACGACCTCTCTGGTGGTTGCGAGCTCCTGCCGGTGGTGCATCGAGCACGAACTTCTTGAGTTATGTCCATACGTCGAGGGCAACTCCTATATTGATGCTCCGTCGATCCACATTTATAGCAAGCACCGTCTTCCTCCAACATTCTCCGTAATGCCTTTTCCCACATTCAAAGACAGCCTCGACTGACGATTAACGACTACGGTATCCTACCTTGAGTGATTCATCATTCCGAGACCTCTTCGAAACCTTCTCGAAGAACCCGAATTCTTCAGATCTCTCTTGCCTCGAACTTGCTCCCGTTTTGGCGTTACGAGTTCTTAGCCTCTTCGGCTATCTTGGCCTTTTCTACAAGAGCGGCAAAAGTTCTAACTTGTTGTGGGGCTATCGTAACCCGCAACTCGTCTTTCAAATCGCCCTCGAAGCGCACACAACGCTCATGGTCCGTTGCCACTTATATATCGTTCGAGCATAGCGACTCAAACGTAAGAACTCGACCTCATATCTTTGCCACCGCCTTATTTCCTTGCACCAGTTCAAAAATTCCTTCCTTCTGGCATCCACATAGCTTGTTCCCACATATTTCCCTTGAAAGGAAGCCTTAAAGAACTCCCAATTAACCAAAGCGAAGATCGCCTTTCTCGGATAGTAAGCCACCATTGGTAAGCTTCGCTCTCAACAAAGATACCGCTCCTCTTAGCTTTTGTTCCACGATTGCACTCAAGATCGCCATAATTCGCTCATCGCCTCAAGCCAATATTCAAATGACATTGGGAGCTACACCGAGACACCTCTCTGAAAACCTCAGCTCCACCGGATTTCGGGCCGCCCGATATCGACCCACGAGCCGTTGGTCCGATTCTCGGATCCAAATGACCCTTTCAAGTACTCGCAAAATTGCTCGTGTAACAAAGATTATCCTCTTCCATATGGTCGTGCGATCCCGTCTCACTCTCGAGTGACGCAGTGCATCCATTTCCGGCATATGACCCAAAGACATCGATTCGCCCCTAACACCTCGTCCTCTACCACGGCCACGCCTACCGCGCGCCCACGACCACGCCCTCTAGTGCTCATAGCGACTAATTCGATTTAACTGATTAAGAGTTTTATGAATCGAAATAATATTTGATTGTTTATTAACGATGTCTTATGATATGAAAGAGATAGAATGTTTTCGCAACAATATCCTATTGTCTCAATCTCTACGGTTTTAACACCTAAAACTAGAAGTTCTAGAGTGTTTCTTATAATCATATCATAATCGTAAATGCACAATCAAGATACTGATATACTTACTTGACTTGGCGCGGGATGCTCATGGTGCCATACTACCTTTAAAATCAAAAGTCTAGATATTTAAATTATTTTTCAAACAGATTTCATTATCGAACCCAAACCACAAACCGAGTTTTGAAATCGGCTCGATACCACTAAATGTAACACCCCAAACCCTGGTCTATGCGTTTAGACGAGATTTGGTTTGTCACACCAAACATATTTTCGTTTCTTTTCAAGATTTACGATAAATTAATGCTACAAAAACTTTTGAAAATCGAGTTTAATAAAAATTTAGTACGAGGATTTGAAATTTTGGTGTTTCAAGAAAATAATTGTTTGAAAACTTAACGTCAAAATATAATTGTCAAAATCTTAAGATAATAAACTTTGAAGAAATTTAAAATAATTTATAGTGTCCAAAAATTTTGTTATAAAACCAATGTTCTTAAGAAAACTTAGTATATATAAGATAAAACCATATTAAGAGTTTAGAAATAAAATTTAAACCATCCACACAATAAAATCCATAAAACATACTTAGAGGCCTTATTACATCAAACTAATAATAGTAATTAAAATAAAAACTTAAATAAAGTCATAGTTCATAAAACCCAAGTTCGTAGTATGGCCTCCACCAAGTCATCTCCTACCCAAGTCCACGTCAATTTCCATTACCCAAATGGTTAATAAAAATTTGGGTGAGTTACAAAGAACTCGAGTGTGCAACTCACTTACCACCATTTTTGGGCGGATCGTCAAGATATCATCTTTGGGCTTGAGCCCATTTACGTAATTCAACCATACATCATAAAATAACATAATAAAAAAAATGCATGTAAAATAAATTTCCCAAACCAACCTAGTATCCATCCGCTATCACCCCGTACCAACCAACACACCCGTGGGGATCAAGTCAACCCACCCCGCCAAACACACCAAACATGGGCTTAAAGCCCTTAAATAATTTTGTAGTGCACTCATCGAACTAGATTGTGACATTGTCACCGAACTAGAGGCATTAAGCCAAATTTGTGGCAGAGCCACCGAACTAGAGGCATTGAGCGAATTTGTGTGAGCCCACCGAACTAGATATTTGGCAACCGGCCATTCTTCTCTTCATATATCCCACCCATGCAATTATGCATGTATAACAAAAATATAATCATATAATGATTTTCAATTAATCCATAACATCGGTGGGTTTATCATTAATCATTTCATTAGGCCCATATAAATAAATAATTTAGTAATTTGCCCATTTAACGATTTAGTGGGCTTTGGCCCGTTTTTGAACTAAAGTATTTTGGCCCAATTTATCGAACTAGAGTATTTTGGCCCAATTTATCGAACTAGAGTATTTTGGCCCAATTATCGAACTAGAGTATTACTACCCATTTATCGAACTAGAGTATTATCGGTCCATTTATCGAACTAGAGTATTATCGCCCATTTTATCGATTTAACGCTTTTTCGCATATTTCTGCTTTTAACCGCTTTGCATGCATTTTCACAAAAGTATCAATTACTATAAAATTTCCGGATTTACCATTTTCACGATTTTATCGCAATACTTAAGATTAGAAATCTAACTCCAAAATGAGTGTGAATTTACACACTGGTTATGGAGAGAACTAAACTTTCCGCTCTTCAACACCTATACGTATTGTGTTAATTAAAACACTATAATCTATAATAAAACCGATCCAAATATAGCAATCTAGAAATTTACCCTCGGATTTTCGTAAGACTTCTACTTGTGATTTCTCTCCGATCGATGATTCGCTAACCGAATCGAATCCACGAACGAATAATGGTTCGAGTACGAACGACTTCAACAATTGATTTTCCTCGGTTGAACGTCCGCAACCCGGTGGAAAATCCCGGATTCTGAAATAGCCCTTTGCTTGTACTTAGGGGAATAACGAACCTCCTTTCTTCCGAAGGCTAAACACCGCCCTTTTCTTCCCTATTTTGAATGTCTTTAAAGGCAAAGAACATTAATCTAATGATATCGAAATAATTCTAAAGTTTAAAAGATGTGATTTCCTTACCACGAGAATCGATTCCAACGCTTTGTCACCCACAACTTCTTGATTCCAACTTTCCGTTATCGCACTAAAGTTTAACAAAATAAACGTTAATAAAATAAACGTTTATTTCGATCCAAATAATGCCTTCAAGCCAACATTAATATTCGGCACTAACCACTAATAACTAATCGAACGAAAAGAACTCTTACCTATATTTCACGTCGAAAAGAAAAGATTCGAGAATAGAATGGATTTAAGAAGGATTCGGCTATATGAGATTAAGAAGAGAAGAAAATAATTTGACTTATTAACACCTTAATATTCGGCCATGAGAGTGTAGGTAAAGAGAATTTCGATTGAAAAGAATAAAATAAGAGAAAGATGGTGATGATGTTGCTTGATTTCAAAGTGAATAGAAGGAAAAGAATGAAAGAGATGAGCTTTAAGATAGGTGCATATTCGGCTATGGTAGAGAGAAAAGAAAAAAGAATAAAATGGTCTCTTTAGGTTTTGGTAAAATCGGCACAAAGAGAAAACACAAAATTGGCACAAAGTGTAAAACAAAATGACCAAATGGTCATAAGAAACTAGGCTTACCAAGTGCACAAATTCGGCCAAAGGGAGAGAGTTTTGAGAAAATTTGCAAAACTTGCACAAAACAAAAATGACCAAAAACTAAAACTAAAACTCTAGCCAAAACTATCACCAAAATTCGGCTCCCCCCCTATAGCCATATTGCCGTCCATGTACATGGTCTTTAGGCCAAGATATTGTTTCCAAAATATTTCCTTGATTCTTGCCTCATATCCTCACATTTTCCTTATTCTTTTGATACCCTTCCTTAAGTTCAAAATTTCCTTATTCCATTGATATACTAACCAAAAATAATATGGTCAACACTTACCATATAAACTCTTGGCCGACACTTGCTATATGTGTGCATAAAAATTCAAAATAAAAATTCACCTAGATGCTAAACATGGGATTCGAACCTTCAACCTCATGCACAAGCTCATGCGCCATCACCACTTGTCCAATAACTCATCTTATGCTTCACTTTGACACTTAAATTAATTTATGTGTCATAGCCACTTAATCCACTTCCATAAATAATTTCTCAAAATTTAATACTATACCATCCCAATAAATTTAATTCTCCTTCAGGACTATACTAAGCACGAAAATAAACCAGAAAATTTTACTTTCTAGAATAATTACTCAAAGCACACAAAGAAAATAAATTACTCAAATTTTCAGGGTGTGACACGTGTGGCTAATTTGGGAATTTAGGGATTCCATACGGGCATGTATTTTGGGACTCACGACCGTGTCTGGTGGGCACACGGGCGTGTGAGACCCTCACACGGCTGTGTTAGCCCTGTACTCAAATTTAGTGCAAATAGACAGAGAGTTACACAACCTGTCCCCACGGCCATGTCCCTAATCCATACGGGCGTGTGCCTTAGTCACACGACCGTGTGCCTCCCTTCACACGGGCGTGTGCCTATGCCAGATAGCTGTGTGCCCCTCCTCGCACGAGCTTTTGGTCTCCCACATAGCCTAGGCAATCCCACACGGCCAGAACACACGGGTGTGTGGTCTTAGTCACTTATAATGGTTTTGTATGCATTTCTGATCTAAATATGTGTTTGTGTGTGCTCCGATCCTTAACTAAGTTTAGTGAGGGGGTTCAAGACTCAATATCTGTGATGGTTAAGTGTGATGTATGATTTTGAATCTGGTCTGAGGAGTGTGCTATGTAACGGTTCTGACTGATCGTCTGTTAATGTGTCACTATTCTGTTAGCTTGAATGCATTCATGCATTTGCATTAAATATTTTAGGTTGGGTTTTGAAGAGAAGGAAGATTGTATCAGATCTTGAGCGCGGTTTAATCGCAAACTTATACGCACTCGCCATTTATCCAATCAGATATTGTACATGCGTCGACTTCACTGAAACACTATATTATCGATTCGTAGTTTAATCGCAACATGACTGTTCGCAGATCTATTGTATTACACAATGATGACATATACGCTAGCCCTGTTGCGTATTATTATCTGAGTGGCTTAGTCCACGTATGTGGAGTGTAGAGTTGGATGGGCCTTCTGAGGTCCTAATTGGTGTGATTGGTTGGATGAGCTTTAACAGCTCTTATGAGGTGTGATTAGGGGACGAAAATGTGTATTGGCTAGATGGGTGTGTTATATATATCTGACTGCATTTCATCTGCATCTATCTGTGTGTTCTGACTGCAAGACTGGTTGTCTGTAATCTGTTTGTCTAATCAGCATTTGAGCTCAGTATTTGAGTGATTTTGATGTGCTTTGGTTGTTAAGTTCTGTTGGGACATTAGTCCCAAGTGTGCGTTCTGACTCCGTGAGTAATTGAAATTTTATTGTGCTACTGTTTTGAATTTTGTATCTCTGTTTGAGACTTGTTTCAGACTCACACTGAGCTCAAGTAGCTCACCCCCTCTTAGTGTTTCTTTTCAGGTACCCTTTCTGAACTCTGACGCTGGACTTAGTATGCGAAGGTTTCAGACAGTTTCGGTGGTAATAAATGATTATCAGTTTATATTTAGCTAAACGATTTTTGAATTGTAAGACTTTATTAAGCTTTGGTACAAATATTGAGCTAGTTTTTAATCGTTTTATTTTCGTTTACATATACATATACTATCTAAACTGAAATTTTAATAACTAATTTTAAACGATCAAGTATTACAATTCGACATGAAAATTATTTTGTAAAAATTTACCTACGATCAATTCGTTGATCAATGTAGCATCCGAGATTCGGTCTAAACTTCTAGGCCGAGTTCCGGGTGTTACATTCAAGGTAATAATGTAAAATGTTATTAAAAGGTCAAGTGCATGTATTTAAATATTTTAAGGTATTTGAAATGGTTAATTGAGTTAAATTATTATATAGATCAAGAAATAGACCAACCGGTAGATAACCGCGGGAAGGGGAAAATTGCGGAGTAATCCTCGGTGTGGTGTTTGTAGCTGTTTTGTTAGGTAAGTTCGTTGTACAGGCCCAAATTTTCCCAGGGCCCATTAGCAAATAAACCAAAACAAAATAAATAAAAACAGTCCAGTTTTTCTCTTACAAGCCCAATAAAAAAAACTAGCCCAAAACCCAAAGCCCAAATTACATAGTCCCAAAGCCTAAACCTAAAGAAAATTTTCAAACCCTAATCCCTAACAGCTTTTGTGCTACATGCCTCTGTACGCTCTACGTCGCCACCACGTACGGCCTCCGTACCTCTGCCCACTGCATGCCACGTACCTACAAAGGACAAAAACAACAGCATAAAAAGAAATCAAATCAGAAAACAAAACTTCAAAGGTGACCTTTTACATATTTGTTATCTATTTTTCTTCATTTTTTTTCTTTCTTTCTTTTTTCGAAACTGTTTAGGTATATACATAAAGATTTTTTATTTTTTTATATACTATACATATACTTTCAGAAATATAAAAAAAGGGGAAAAAAGTCACCTTCCGAGCTCTCGCTGCACACACGATGTCGACCAGTGTGGTCCGTGGACCTGAGCAAGGCCTAAGGGGGAGAGCTTGAGAGAGAGGGGAGAGAGCTCAAATTTTTTTTGAGAAAAATCAAAGGAGAATGTTTTTTTTCTTCTGAAATTTGTTATTTATATAGAATCCCAAACTGCGCCGTTTTGGACTTGAGCACCAGTGCCAAAACAACGTCGTTTCAGGCAACTCGCGCACGGCCTGACCCGCTAGCTGAAGGATCCGCGTGTTTTGGTGTTTTGGGGCTATTTGCATGTTCAGCCCTTTTGCATTTTTACTCTCTTGAATTTAGTTTTTTTTAATTTAATTTGATCCTGTATTTTTACTTGCGTTTCATTTTAGTCCCGAAGTAAACGACGCCGTTTTGGGAAAGGGAATAATTTCCCCGATGACCCCTCCTTTAGGCGCATTAATTTTGTAACACCCTGGTTTAGGGGCTAGGCAATTCGGGTATAATTCAAGTGTTGGAAGGTTTTTGGGTGTTTTTGGATGTGTTTTAGAGTTTTAAGAATGCTCGGATGAAAGGGGAAGGCTTTGGAAAATTTTGGATTTTTAGGGCAAAAAGGGGAAATAGGGCAGGAAGGCCTTAAAATAATTTTATGGAGTTTAGGACACAAGAAAGGAGTTGGCAAAGTGGCATGGAGGCGCTGCTTGGAGCTTGGGAAGGAGACGCCTAAGGGGTCAAAGGTTCGAGCTGCTAAGGTAGCAATTTTGTTTTATTTTTGCGTCAGCTAAGGGACTGAGTCAGGTAGGCCTTAAAAATAAATGGCCAGGTTGGTGGACATGAAAGTCCAATTGGCGAAGTGGCTCTCATGCGCCACTTAGGTGCTGAAGGAGAGCAAGGGCGCTGGTTCGAGTGGGGGCAGCAGCATTTTGGCATTTTATTTTTCATATGCGGTTATGGGCTTGAGTATGAAGGCTTTAAAAATTAAATGGTGTGGCTTTATGGCATGAAAGTCTTTGTGGCTGAGTGGCCTGGGTGCTACTTGGTTGCTGGTTTCCCCCAGATCCTATGTTCGAATTTGGAAGGCTGCAGGTGGGATTATTTTTTCTTCTTTTTGCTGCTGTTTGGCGTGAAAGTGGGCGGCGCATTGAAGTTTTATTTTTTGTTCTTTTTGGCAGCAGGTTGGTAAGGTGTGGACGACACATGGGGTTCTAGGTAGGTGAGGATAGTATTTTATTTTATCTAGTATTTGTTTTAGTGTAGGATAATCACTATTTTTTATTTTAATAAGTGGGATAATAGTGGAACCATTCAAATTGCTTTTGAATGGATGAAGATGAGATAATAAAGGAGTTGTTTAATTCAAATTAATTTGAATTACTGGCCATAGGTGATGGCCGAATCTTGGGTTCTTCAGGTGGGGCGTAGCCGAATATTATTTAAGGGTGGTGTGCTCTCCTTTTTCCAAATTTTAGTTCACTCTTCTAAATCTTACTTCCCCTTGAATTCCTTTTTATATTTTTTTTTAGTTGACCGAACCTCCAAGTAGTCTTTATTTCTTTTTGTGTTTTGAAATTGAAATCCTCCCAAACACCATTAAACCTTGCCGATTCCTCCTTTGGTTTTTTTAGTCAAATATTTCTTTTGTTTTTTAATCCCTTGGTAGCCGAAACTTCTCCTCTCCTATTAGTTTGCACCTTGGCCGAATTCTAGGGGTGGTGTGGATTTCTTCGGATTCTTCTCCTCAATCGTTGGTAGTCAGATTCAGTAAGTGGTGGTAAAGATCCATGTTGTAATTATTCTTTTATTCGAAAGCCGAAGGCTATTAAGGCTAATCATTTATGCGTTTAGGGTGTGGTCGATTGCAAAAAAGGACCATTCTGTAGTCCTGAGATTTGATTGGAAATCAAATCAGCTTTAAGGAGCAAGGATATTTAGGGACATAAATCAATTCTCCGGGATTCAAGATATTTTGGTAAGCAATATTTGGTAAAGGTTCAACATTTAGTTTATGACTTGGAGGTTTAACCCATTTATCTGATTAAGCTTTTTGATGGAGACCAATACCAGTCAAGGAGGGTAAGAGAAAGCCCCTGTCCCGAAGTTTAAGAAAAGAGTCGTCTCGGCAGTTCGGGATTGGCCACCGGGGTGTGGTCGTGCAGCAGAAAACGATAGGCAGATAGCTGTAGTCTCGTTAAACGATAGCGTTGAGATCGAGGGTTTAGAACTTCAGGTTATAAGGTGTGTAGTTAGCCATTGTTTCTGGGATTTGCGTGATATTTGCCTGTTTTATATGTTTGCTAACAAATGCAGTAAATGTGAAAAAGATACCCTTGAAGGGGGTATGGTGATGACCAGGTAAGTAGTAAATTTGTTAATATGTGATAATTGATTTTAAATATGTGAGTATGCCTATATTTGTGAATATCATGCACACGCATCATCTCAGCATTATATTACATTACATGTGCATGGGTGGGTTATGAAAGAAGGACAGGGTGTACTTCGAGTACGTGGTTGATGTCAGCTTTGTGCTACATCGTGGATTGGCGCTGACTGAGGTCGCGTTGTGGATCTTTGCGATTTAGTTCGCGTGGTTACCTTGATTGATATCGGCTTTATGCCATATCGTGGCTTGATGGGTTGCTATGTGCCCCATCGTGGTTTGATGTTAGCTACGTGCTACATCGTGGATGGCATTGGTTGCCTTTTTGGAGGGAAAAGGAGAGGGTGACTCGATAGTCCCCTGGTGTGTGGTAGGCTGGATAAGGGGGTGTGTAGCGGATGGACCCTAGGTTTAGGTTGGGTTTCATGTTGCATTGTTTCGTTTATGAAATGATATGGAAATGGGCCAAGCCCAACATGACATGTGAATTGGTATGTTATAAGAACATACGTGGAAAATGGGCCAAGCCCAGTGATCAGTGGACTGATGAGAAAAGGGCCTAGCCCAGTATTTGTTAGAATTTGATTGTGGGCCAAGCCCAGATCGTGGTAATGTCTATATGATTATGTTTACATGTTGCATTTGATAATTGGGTTGATTTGTGGCTAACATGTGGGTGGATATCAGTGGTTTAATTACACACTGAGTCCGTGTGACTCACCCAATTATTTATCCAACATCGCAGGTGACTTGTTGATCGGACCGGGTCGGAGAGGATGCAAGGTGGCCCATGCAGAAGGAGATTGATTTAATTATTTTTAAGCAATTTTTTTATACTAAGTGTTTTGTTTAATATTGGTTGTAATAAGGGCCACCTTTTATTTAAAGTATTCTATTTACGATTATTGAAGTTTATATTATACTTAGATATATTTTCTTCAAATGGTTTATAATATAATAAATTATAGTAAAGTTTTAATTCACATAATTCAAACCAAGCTTATATTATTTAATAATTTTTAATGGACTTACTTCCCGAAAATTAATAAAATTTTCAAGTTTTATTCTAAAGTCAAGGATTTTTCAAACGTTTTTCCGCAGTGACATACCAGATCCGGTCAGGACTTGTGGGCCGGGTTTGGGGGTGTTACAAATTTTTAGTCCTTTTTCGATTTTTTCTTTTAATTTATTATGATTTTAGCCCCCTAATTTTATTCTGATTTCAATATAGTCCTCTGATTAATTTATTTTATTATTTGTTTATTAATTGGTCTAATTATTCTTCTTTTTAGTTAATATTATTATATCATTAAATTGGTTGATTTAGTATCAAATATTTTTCTTTATTTACCCTTTTTTAACAAATTTTACTTGTTTTTATCATTATTCCTATTATTGCCATTATTTATTTATCTATTTATTTACATATATAGCTTTTATATACTTTCTAAATTTATATTATTCTTAAATTAAATTATTATTTTTATTATTATTACCATTATTATTTTATTATTATTCTCATTATTTTTATTAACCTTTTAATTTGTTTTCATTTAATACCTTATTCAAGTTACCTATCCTTTTATTTTAAACTTTTATTTATTTATCTATTTTAAAATTGATTTTTTATTATTCTATTTTTATTTTTTAAAATTGTTTATATTAGTTTTATTTACTTATTCACTCATATCTTTTTTTTAAAAAAAATTGGCTTGTTTATTTTATTTTTGCCATCATCATTGTTATTTTATTTCATTATTTATTTATTTACTACTTTTCATATACTTTAAAATTTTAAATTTATTATTCTTATTCTTATTGCTATTGTTATTGTTATCATATTGTCATTTGCATCATTATTCTTATTATTGTTTATGCATGTTAACATTGGGATTCGTTAACGTCAATGTTATGTATGCCATTTATTATTATGCATATTATGTCATTGCTATTTTAAATGTATGTTATACTATCATCATTAAGTCGTGTGTGACCTATTTTACATTTTAAACGATTTCTTTTTGAACATAATCGAATGAATTACACATATATCATTTCTAAATATTTCAATTTTTTACCCAAATTCATAAAAAAAGGAAAATCTAGGAAACAAAGGTAATATTTCGTATTTTCAAGACTTGAAAAGTCTACCCTAACTTACGGGGTCCCGATTTTCTCGATAAATCCGAATGACGAATGTTTGCTTAAAACATTTTAAATAATCTCGGGAATCAAGAAAAAATCGTGTTCTAACTTACGTAATACGATTCCTTTCTAAAACCGAGAATCAACTAAGGCTGTGCTATATGCAAGACTAAATTTCTAGTCCCGTGACATACATATACTAATTTTATGATATACAGAGGAGAAAATAAGACGATGTAAAAAATATATTTATAAAAATTTTATATTAAAACCAAGGAAAACCTTAATTGAAATGATTAAATTAAAAGTTTGAAATGCATGTGTCTCAAGTTCAATTTCTATTATAGTATTATTTTACTAAAAATGTAAAAGACAAAAATACCTTTACATTAATATTTGTTACTTTGTAAAAGTAAGAGTATTTTAATAATTTTTAAATTGAATTGGTGTCTAATTGACTCGTAATATCAACTTAACCTAGAACATAATATAAGTACTAAATTATAGCACACCTACTATGTGGGTGAGAACATTTATATAACAAATTTAAGAATACTTCCATATTCCTCGGGTTTGAAGAAAATCTCGTAAACCCTCTTGATATCTAATTATTAAACAAACTTTAAACCTTATTATTATTTATATATTTTCTATTTAGTTTATTCGGTTCTCTATTTTTAATTATAAAATAATAAAAATTATTTATATATTAAATAATTATAAAATTAAATATATTTTACTTTAGTTAAAATTAAGTGTTTTAAATTTATATTTAATTTATAAATTAACTTTGAGACAAAGTATTAAATTATTTTTATGTGAAAATAATTAGTTGCTATTATTTAGAATGTTTACAAGAGAAGAAAGTTACTAAAACATAAAATAAAAAATAAAAAAATAAAGTAAAAGAGAAGACAAAAGAAAACATTATATAATTATAATTAATAAAAATTTTATAAAAATAATCTGAGTTAATTTCACTATACATCCTCAGACTATAACCCTTGTTTTAAATTGATCCCCAAACTTTAAAATATTTTAATTACATCATCAAACTATCAATGTTATGTCAATAAGAAAACTTTGCTATTTTGGTTCTATTATTTTCAAAAAGAAAAGGCACAATAATTTATTTATCCCTTTAACTTAATAAAAAAATCATTTTAGCCTTCATTTAATTTTTTTGTTTATTTTAGTTCTTAAATTTACTTTTTTTATTAAATTATCCTAAAATGATGGAAAAATTAATTTTTTTAACTTTGCTGACGTGACATACACATAGATTGTTATATGGATGACAAGTCAACATTTAATTAATTTTATAAAATTTAAAAACTAAAAACTAAAAAATTACCAAAATTATTTTTAAAAAATATAAAAAATATTTTTTAAAATATTTTTAAAATTAAAAAAATTAATTAATGTTGATATTTTATTCATGTGGCAATTCAAGTGTATACCACGTTAACAAAACTAAAAAGCGTTAAATTTTTTCATTCATTTTAGAGTGGTTTGACAAAAATTACACGTTTAAAAAATAAAAGAGAAAAAAAATTAAACGAATACTAAAATAATTTATTTTTTTTATAAAATTGGAAGTTGACATAAGGAAAAACCAATATACCTAATTCAGGACATCATTGGATTATATGCGTAAATGTTAGATTTAAATAGAAGTACATAAATAAATGCACCATAATAGCTAGCTTAAAATAGACTTGTTAATTGTTGTACTTGCTTGAGTGTTCCCCGTAGTTACGTATTTTTGTTTATAGTTATATTAATGTTGTTTTGTATTTTGCTAATAATCTTTTTAACTCAATTGTAACATCATTATGTTGTAGATACGAAAGTCTGGATTCGATCCTATATAATCTCATTCTCTTTCTCCAATTATAAAAAATAAAAATTGTTATATTTATACAAGGTAAAGGTTGAATGGTTTGTAAATAAAGAAGGGTATAAGAATCGATTATTCCATTTAAAAACTTACAAATTTAACATGGGCAAAGCTCCAACAACAAACGCGACTAGAACTCAGGCCATCACATGGGGTTCGGATGGTTAAATTCTGGAGAAATGCATTTGTGTTTTATCTATAATCTATAATATGTATAAAAGTTTGTATGAAAAACTTTTGAACTGATGAGAACATCATTTATTTTCTATCATATTATTAAATGTATATTTAAAAACAATTATGATATTTAATTCTAAAATTATTAGATTAAAAAGTTAATATAAAATAGAAGTTGTGATAATTAAACATTTAAAATAATTATAATTTAATAGAAGTTGTGATAATTACACATGTCAAAACCATTTTTTTCTATTTTGAAAAAACAGGGATCGATTGGAAAATCAAAAATAGAGTCGCCACCAATTTTTTTTTTTGAGGTGTGATCGGGTCACCTTGAGATCGATCGTTAAAACATTTTAATTTATTAAAACGACGATTTTGGCCTACAAAATTTGAGAAAACAGGTTCGGGAGTCGGTTACGTGCGAGGAAGGATTAGCACCCTCGTAACGCCCAAAATTGGTACCAAATTGATTGACTAATGTCTTAATGTTGAAAATTTGAAAAGATTTTAAAATACGATCCTTTTTGTTAAAGAAAACTTGAATAAATTAAACCGGATGCTGAAACCCGCTTATTTCGAAGGAATAAAATATCATACCTAGTGAGTTAGGATACGACATTTCGAATCCTCGAAACTAAACTTGCCTTTTGACTTTTAAAACCTGGGTATTTAAAATTAAGAAAGATATTCTGTTATTTGAGTCAAATGAAAAATCGAAACCCAGTAAGTTAAGGCACAATTTCTCAAAATTCCAAATACAGAATATTGTCTTTTTTGGGAAAACTTTTGAATAAAATGTAGTAATTAAACAAAATGCGTTTTTATTTAAGATGATGATCTATTAATAAGACCATTACATCAACAAAATACAAGAGATGAATATTAAAAAGAAAATTTCGAGAAAATTACATGACATACATCATTTAAATACTAACATTAATAATCAAAGAAAATGAAATAAATAAATAATATATAAAAAAATCTAAAGTAAATGATGATTCAAGATAAATGATTTATAAAAAAAATCAAAATAAAATAATAATAAAAGAATTTGAAATGAACAAAATAAAAATTTAAAATGAATAACATATAAAACAATTTAAACTAAGTAATTTATATGAATATTTAAAATAGATAATATGTTCAGAAGCTTAAAAATAATAAATAATCTATATAAATTTAAAAACAAATAATGTATAAAAAGAGTTCAAAAACAAATAGTATATATAAAAACATTTACAATAATAAAACCATTCAAAAATAAATGTCAAGATGATTTTAGATAAATAATACATGAAATATTTAAAATAAATAATATGTAAATAAAAAGAAATTTAAAACAAATAATATACAAAACAATTTAAACGTGAATAACATATAAAAAACAATTCAAAATAAGCAATGCAAAATAACAATTTAAAATAATATAATACGTGAAGCCATTTAAAATAATAATATGCGAGATAATTCAAAATAAGTAATATCTAAACACTCTAAAATAAATAATAACTAATATTGATTCAAAAAGGTAAATAATTAGCAGAATAAAATTAATGGGGCTAAAATCGTAATAAATTTAAAGATAATATCGAAAATGGACTAGAAAATTAGGCGCTTAAGGCAAGAGGGATCATCGGGGAGATTATCCCCTTTCCCAAAATGGCGTGTTTTAATAGGGACCGAAATGAAACAGATGCGTAACTGTCGGGACAAATTAAAAAAGAAAAAGGATTTAATTAAAAGGGATTGAAAAAGCGGAAGGGCCTGTTGAATAAATAATCCAGAGGCTATAAAACACGCGAATCTCCCTCAACACGGGTCGGGTAATCGGGTTAGCCCCCCCAAAACGACGCCGTTTTGGGCATTAGGGGGGCTGATCAAAACGACGTCGTTTCCTCCGTTTATAAAAGTCAATTTTTTTTTTTGTTTTGAAAATAATTTTAAGCCTTTTCTAAAAAAAAACATAAACCTCTCTCTCAAATGCTCTCCCTCCGGCCCGATTTCCGGTGAGGGCTCCGACGCCGGACCACCGTCGACCACCGTACATGGTGGCCAGAATTCCTAAAAATCCCCTTTTTGACCGTTTTAAACCCAACGACTCCGGTCTGCCCCAAACTGCCCAAATGAGCCCTCAAAGGTCATTGGAAGACTGAAAGACTCTTTGGTTTCCTCCCTTCCAGCCACCAGCGAGGTAAGACCCCTCTTCTTTGTTTGCTTTTTTCGATTTAAAGTAAAAAACGAAACGAAAAAGAGAAATCGAAATCAAAAAATAGAAAGCAACCTTTGTTTTCACTGGAAATCTCCTTTTTTGATATTGATCGTGTGTCCAGAAAAACTGTACAATGGCTTGCTTCGGCTTTCAAAGGCTGAAATCGAAAATAAAAAGAAAAAAGAAAAAATCAAATACAACTATTTTTGCTTTGTTTTCTCTGCTGTTATTTGCTGTCGTTGCTTGTCCCTTTCGCAGGTACGACCACCGTATGGAGGCACGGGCTACGGGGTGACGTGGAGGCCCCATCGTTGGGGTGAGGGGGCATGCGGCGCAAGGAGGCTCTAGAACCTTTAGGGTTTCTGTTCAGCTGAATATTTTGGGCCATTCGGGCTGTGTAATTGGGTAGGGGTTATATTGATTTGGGCTAGTTTGGGCTTGGTTTGATTTGGGTTTTGGGCTAAAAAGAGACTGTTAATTGGACTTTTATTAATGTTTTTTTTTATTTTTTGGGCCCGGGCAAATTTGGCTCTTTACAACACATATAAAAATAATTAGAATTTAAGTTACAATTATTTGTGAAAAACAATTGTGCTAATTTTAAAATAGAGTTATTATTTGAATAGAACTATAAACATAAAATATAGGGAAAAATTGTGATAATTATAATTAATAAGTATTAGTTTAAAATGTTTTGACATAAACAGAAGTTGTGCTAATTTTATTGATGTAAAATAGAGTTATACTTGAAAAGAATACTAAACATATTAATTATCATTTAATTAATATTATATTTAATTATGTTAATTGGTTATTATTTCGAATAATTTTACTTTTCATTAATTACATAAATTAAAATTATATTGTATGTTGAATATGTTAAAAATGCTTTAATTATTATTTGAAAATTTTCTATTATAATATTTGAATTGATAAATTAATACATTCATATTATATTCAATAATTTAAATAAGAAATATTATTTAACATTAATTATTGCAATTAACATGAATTATTTAAAAAACTAATTAAATATTACATGAGCTAGTAGATATAAAAGCACGAGTTTAGAATTTTTTTTGAACTGACGAGAATACCTTTTATTCTTTACTATATTACTAAATTGAAATTTAAAAATAATTATAATATTTAATTTTATAATTATTAATTTGAAAATTTGAGGTAAAATAGAACTTGTGATAATTGTATATTTACAATAATTATAATTTTATTTACAATTAATACTTTAAAAAGTTTAGTTAAAATAATTATGATTAATACTTTGTGGGAAAAATAGTGATGCATATTGGGCAACTGAATTAAGTAAATGCTATGAGCGAGGTACATCTAAAACACTTTCCTAATGTTTTATATTTTGACTTATCGTTGGCTTGGTAAAGACATAAGGGTCCTTCTAAAGTTTTGAAGTGGGTAAGTCAAGGAGGTTACAAACCAAAATTAGCGACAATACTCAATGTTAACTCAGTGTTCAATGTAAAGGTGATGAAGCCTATTTGTAAGGATCAATGCGATCTTTATTGAGGCAGGTCATGATGGGGGCAAGTAAGAGTTGTGGGCTCTTGCAAACGAGATGTATAAGACAGAGATACAAATTGAGTAACGCGACAAAAAAGACAAGCCAAGGAAAATGTTCCGAGGGGACGAACTACACGACAGAGAGACTAGTATGTGACAAGGGCTTCACAAGAATGGATGGGGAGAATGCCACAGGCCACGGATAAATCCTGTGACTATTATGCATAGAACGTCCCATGGAGGTCATGTAACACTTCTAACTCATATCCGTTGCCGGAACAAAGTTATAGAGCATTACCAAATTTTACGGATTAAACACGAACATTTCATAATCTTTAATACATATATCATAACTCATTCATACAATACTCATATGATCCCTTATATGGGTACTCGAAGCTCTAAATAAGGGTTAGGAGTAAATCGGGACTCAACTGGAGACTTCAAGAATTTTTCGCAAAATGTCAAAAAATTTTCTTAGAAACAGGGGACACACGCCCACGTGGCTCACACGGTCGTGTCCCAGATCGTGTTCTTACTCATAGAACTTTCTGACTTGTGACACACGGCCAAACACACGCCCTTGTACTAGGCCGCGTGCTATGTGCAGGGGTCACATAGCCACGTCACACGCCCGTGTGCCAGGCCGTGTGCAAAAACCTGGGCATTCTATTTTGAAATTTTAAGATGCAAGGGACACATGGCCAGGCCACATGCCCATGTGCCAGGCCGTGTATCACACACGGCTGAGACACACGCTCGTGTCTTTGCCCATGTGAACGAAAATAGGCCATTTTAAGGCCATTTTTCTCACCCTTTTTAATATTATCCTGCACACAACCTCTCATATACCAATATATCCCAACCAAGCAACCAATACAAGTAAAAAAAAAAATCATGTTTTACTCAAATTGTATTATCACAAGACTCATTTGCTTAAAATTACCATAAGACTTCATTCATTGATTACTAAAGACTACTACTAAACACATGCATACAAACATATACATATGTATCATTCACAACAATATTTCAAGTTTAAATCTTTTCTAATCCAACCCCATACATGCTATATAAACCATAGGATGAAAAGAAAATCTACAGAAGTAATCTGGATAGTGTGACCCGATGTGTTGATCCGATCCTCCGAACTCACGTCAATCTAGATGGAACATTAAACACACAAGAGTAAGCTTATAGAAGCCTAGTAAGTTCATAGGCTTTAAAAATAAATCTTACTGATCATACTATAATAAACATTAAACAGAGCATTTCACTAACTTTGCCTGCCAATCGCAACTTCAATTAATAAAATTCACTTGATTGAGCTCATTATCAATAATTTCTTAGATTCTTCCACCATAAATCCACATGACACTTACCAATACTTGTCAAATTAGAGAAACGTCTTACGGATTTTGAGTACATCATTTTCTTCACGCCATAGACCAACTATAGTCTTTCACGAATATTTCCATGGCCTTTCCTTGTTCTTACACTCGTAGTGCCATAACCCAGTTATGGTCTTATCATTAGGATGCCATAGCCTAGCTATGGTCTTACATGTATATTTACTGCCATGATCCAACCATGGTCTTACGTACACAAAGCCATAACCCAGTTATGGTCTTTTCACTAAAATGCCATAGCCCAACTATGGTCTTACATTTAAACATTTCCATGGTCCAACCACGGTCTTATCCGTCAATTCGTCTTTTGTCACTGAACGATCATACTCAATCCTGTGTTTCACTTAATTTGAACTTTCGATCCAACTTTCATATTTTTACAATAATCATAATTCAATAACAAACATATGAGATAATACATCATTCCTAAATTAAAAAATAATCATGAAAGTTCAACCATATGAACTTACCTGGAGTAGTTTGTAGAGGTTGTAAAAATTCAGAGACTAATCTATTAATTTCTTTTTTCCACATTTATCTTCGAGTTCTTGATCTATAATATAAAATTTTTCATTCATCAACATCTAATTGAATTCTAATGCACTTCACAATTTATGCCCTTCAAATTTCAAAATTACACATTTACCCTAACTTTTACAATTTTTACAATTTAGTCCTTGATCAATTAACCCATCAATTGAACTAATTTTTCTCAATTAACACTTTATCTAATTATCTTAGTCTACTATACAGCATTTGATATTCAAAATTTCAACACCAAACCCTAATTCTTAGGTTTTTCACAATTTAGTCCTAAAATCAATATCTATCAAAATCACTTAATAAAATCATCATATAACAAAATTAAAGCTTCAAATCCATGTTAATTCATCATAAAATTACAGATGGTAACTTTCAAAATTACTCATTGAATCAAAAACTAATGAAATAAATAGTTGGACCTAATTATAAAAGTATCAAAAGCATAAAAATTACAAGAAATAAACAAGAATTGAACTCACTTGTAGCAAGAATATGAAAAAAAATCTTAGAGAGACTCTTTAATGGTGTTTTTGGTTGAAGAAAAATGAAGAAATATCTAGATATTCAATTTAGTCCAATTTTAACAATTAAATTTTATTTCTTTCCCAATTTTGCCCCTTATTCACACTATCTTTGTTGTTTTCTTATACACACTTGCCGTCCAGCCTATTCCATGGGTGTCTAATTACCATTTTGGTCCTCTCTTAATTATAATTTGAGCTATTTAATCCCTATTTCTCTAAATAACAAGTTTTGGACCTTTTTCAATTTAGTCCTTTTAGATTAATTAACTATCAAAATGTTAAAATTTTCTAATGAAACTTTAATACTTACTCAATAACACTCCATAAATATTTATAAAAATATTTACGACTCGGTTTACGAAATTGAGGTCTCGATACCTCGTTTTTGACCCAATTTACCTAATAAATTCTTTTAAATCACAAAATTCACTAATTCAAGAATACTTCTAAAATCACACTTGACTTAGTTTCAAAAAAAAAAAAAATCACACTTGACTCATATACATTAATTTATTAAATTTTCAAACTCACTAGTCGGATTTAGTGATCTCGAATCACTGTTTTCGACACCACTGAAAATTGGGTTGTTATAGTTCAACTGATTAAATGTGACTCATTTGACCCACTTGAACTAGCCCGATTCATGGAACTCATGGAGAAGCCTATCTACATAAAGCATTGGTGGCCCAGTGAAACACTCCAATAAAACTAGACTTACCAGAGTAATTAATGTAAATCATAAGGGATAAAGATGCATAGAGTTTAAAACCCTCAGGACTCTCATATTGTAGATAGGAACTAATCTTAGTCGTTGATATAATTCTGTAACAACTCGTTTTTAATAGTTTCGGGATCAAAATTTTGACCAGTGAGTCAACAAATATTAATATTTACAAGGTTATTAAAGTGTTGTATTAAAATTTGCTTTAAAATTGTAACGTTTGGTCTGTTAATTAAGGAAAAAAAGACTAAACGTAAAAGCTACAAAATTAATCGCTATTAATTTATATTTGCTAAATTATTATAAAATCTTAATTGAAGGATTTGATGAGGCAAATAGACCATGCTAGCAATAGTGGATAGTTTATGTAACACCCCAAACCCGGCCCATACGTTTCGACCGGATCTGGTATGCTACGGGTTGTATATTGAAAACTTTTGCTTTGTTGGTTTTGGAAATCGTAGATTTATTAGGCAGTAATTAATAAATAAGTGACATTTAAAAAAAACCCTTGTATTATTGTTATTGTGAATAATTAAACCTTTGACAAAATTTCATAAGTTGCAAATATTTAAAAAAACTACTTAGGCGAATATAAACTATGGGGCCTTATTACCTAAATATTCCCAAAATAAAACTTAAAGGAAAAACTGAAAATAATCTATAGAAATAAAAACTTGATGGCCCCTCGAGTCCGTCTCGGCTCCCATGTCCACGATCCACTGTTCATCTGAAAAGTTAGGGAAGAATAATAGGGTGAGTCACCAAGACTCAGTGTGTAAATCCCAAAAACACATAAAAGGCTTGGGCCTACAAACACATTATGAGCCCTGGCCCATACACAATGGCAACAATCATAATCACATGACAGATAATAAATGATGCAAAGCCCAACCCATCCTAGAATTCCATCCTCTACACACCAACCCGTACCAACCATCACACCTTGGTGATTTCTACAATCAACCCGCCAACCGCTACACACCATATCGACAGTCATACTACCTATTCCTTATCAATCAGGAATTTTAATGTGGGTTTTCTACCACCGATCACCAAGTGACCTGACATTTCATTTCGTGGGTTTTCTACCATCGATCACCATGTGATCTAACATTTTATTAGGTGGGTTTTCTACCACCGATCACCATGTGATCTAGCATTTCATTAGGTGGGTTTTCTACCACCGATCACCATGTGATCTAGCATTTCATTAGGTGGGTTTTCTACCACCGATCACCATGTGATCTAACATTTCATTAGGTGGGTTTTCTACCACCGATCACCATGTGACCAATCATGCTCTTCCCCTTTTCATAATAAACCCATCCCATGCATACATTCATGCAAAATCAAACAATCTACTACCTAAGAGTTTACAGTCTTTCGCATACATCGATACATATAGAGAAGTTCTATGATTACGTACCTGGCATTCCTTGCCTAACCCTTTTTGGGTTTCATTCGACTGTCTGCACAGCCACTTTTCGGCTTTTTAGCCTATAAAATAAACATACATATATTCATACAGATTATTAGTGTGTTAGAGATCTACACACGACTGTTCATACAACCTCATTTTCTGGCTTTTCAGCCCCTAACAGGTATAATACAAAATAAAACTTATGTGATAAGGATCTACACACCTGATTACCATTAGAACGAGACCCTCTAAGTTGACGCTATCCGTAGCCAACACTACTGCTATCTGCCTAAGGTGTTGTTCAGAAGCATGTCCACAACCAAGTGGCCAAACTCGAACGGCAGATACCGCTCTTTTTTAAACTTAGGGATTCTCTCCTTTGCCTGATCCATATTTAATTTCATCACAAGTCCTTATCAGAACTACTATCACAATATATGATCGTTAATCCTCATCATAAGGATAAGATCTTGTATACAATGAACGAATCTAGTAAAAATCTAGGGAAAATATCCTTACCTTAAAATCCCGAAATTGGAGACTAACGATTTTCAGCTTTTAGATCTAGACGACCAAGTTTCCTTCAAATCCCGGAATGCCGCCCAACATAGAACCATTAGACTATTAGCTTTTCGGCTTTTACCTTTCAAAAACTGAAATAAAACGTGAGAAACTAACAGAAGTCGACACTTACCTTAACATAGGGATTAAATCTAGCACCGAGAGAGAAGATTCAAAGAATGCCAAAGAAAAAGATTTAAATGCCGGAAGAATAGAACTAACTCACAAATGGGATGAATAGAGAAAAACTATGGAGATTTCAGATTTTTAGAGAAATCGGCACAAGAGGAAAAGAATGGAAGAGAGAGTGAAGGGAGAGGTTTCGGCTTTTGAAGAAATTAAAGAAAAGAAATTGTAGAGAGAGAGACTAAGAATTTCGACACAAAGAATAAAGAGGAAATTAGGGTTTAAATGCCAGAATCAATGAGATATCCCCACTATTTATAGAAATTTCGGCACTCCTATCAGAAACCCGAAAGTACCCTTCCTGATAACTAAAAATTAGGCTAATTAAAAAGGGAAAATTCGGCACCCCTTTTCCATGAAGTAGCCGAATTCTTTACTCCTCTAGGTGATGGAATTTGGGCCAACACCTAACCTTGCAGATAGCTCCTATCTTTTCTCCTTTTATCTTCCATATTATCAACTATAATATCTACATTATCCTATTCATATAAATCCTCCTATTTTTGAGCCTTGTTGCCATCCACTCCACCTAACCCAAATGCCGAAAATTAGCTAACTTAAATTAAAAGAATTAGGCTTTATGAAACTTAAATTTTGGGCCCTTATCTCCCTTGTTGTGGCGTCACCTCTTTGCTCCCTAAGTGGCGCCACTGACCACTGGGCCACAAGCCTATTTTGATAATTTAAACACAGATACCACATTTTAAAACTCTATAGTGCCCAAACAGATAATTTTAATCAAGGCCTCAACCTAAGCCTGAGCCCAATTTGGACCCCTAACACTTAAATTAACACATTAAACATATCTACCCATTAAATGCATAGGCCCAAAAATTCAGGATGTTACAGTTCTACCCCCCTTAAAGAAATTTCATCCTCGAAATTTCTAACTAACTATTAATCGTACTACCCAAGTCTCACCACTATGCTTTCGCTGCGCACTCTTATTTAATAATATATAAACATTGCACGCATTCAGTATCTATACCCAAAAATATAGCATCCACACAAAACATACCTGACTTAATGGTAATTATGCTCCTCAGACCCGCATTTTAAACACGTTCCTGACTTCCTCCAACATTCACCCGGATGACGCCTTCTGTAATATTCGCAAACCCAAAAATTTGGACATACCTTAACATGCTTCACAGAACGAGACTGCAACCCTAGAAAACTATGATCTCTTTTTTCTTACAGTCCACGCACCCAAACTAAAGTGTTTCACCGATTTCTTTAACCTCCTCCAGTACCTCCCTAACTAGCTGAGTCAGCACATCAGTCCTAACACTTCCACGGCCTCGGCCGCGGCCTCTTCTTCCTCTTCTAACGCTCATCATTGATTCTCGTATTATCTGAATTTGAAATTTTATGAATTATTAATTTGTTTCATTGATTAACCACGAACAATCTTATGGAAAGTAGTTTTAAGAGTGGTTCTTTCGAATTCGAACCTATCTACAGTTTCAGTCTCAAGTTTATCTCCTAATTCTAGAAACCACATACGTTCAACTAGCATACATCAATCACACAAGTAGCATCCATGCACACACATTCATCGCATAAGGGTATCTTCGTTATTTCACTACCCAGGTTTTTTTTTCGTAGTTTTGCCCTACAAGGTATTTTTTCCAAATAAAGTATCTTGGTAATTTTCTTTGAATTAGAGGTACTTTGATACACTTTTTTTTATATAAAGCAAGGGTATTTTTGAAAACAAGTTTTTTTTTAAATAGAGATATTTTGATGTTGTTGTTGTTGTTGTTTTTTTTGAAGCAGGGGTACTTTGGAAAATTTAATTTTGCAAACCGGGTTACTTTGTAAATCTAGGGGTTTTCGGGTAAATTTGCAAAACATGGGTATTTTATAAAATCACGGTTATTTGGGAATTTTCACAAACCAAGGGTATTTTGAAAATTTTGCCAACCGAAGTGTTTCGGTAATGTCACAAATTTCGGTAGTTTTACAATTCTGGGGTATTCTGGAAATTTTCACAAATCAATTGTATTTTGAAAATTTTACAAAACTTGGGGGTATTTTAGTTGTGAAATAGATTCGGGTTTTAGTTATAGATTTTGGCCCGTCAACAAATCCTCGTGGCTAAGGTGAACAATCACTACGCACCAGGTAGGATTCCAGCGAAGAGGAGTTGAGTCACTAGGACTGCTTAAGTACCAAGCTCTCCCTGAATCCAATCCTAGACATGCGTATGCATGTTGCCACACCCTAACCCTCCGACTTGTTCACGGGTTTGTTTGGATAGATTAAGTCTTATGAATTTAAAGAGTTGTTTAAACTAAGCCTAAAGTCCATTAAGGCCTACCATACTAATCTACGTCCATCAAGACCATCAAACCCAATAAGTATATCACACCAAGAGTTAGAGTACTTACCTGCGTGGAACGGATGCCGGTAGACTCGAAGGCCATATCTTCTTTCAGATTTTTTTTCAAATCCACATCAACTTTTAAAAACATTACTAGACCTATTTCACAGCCCGAGTTTTGAACTGGGCTCTGATACCAAATTGTAACACCCCAAACCCGGCCCATACGTTTCAATCGGATCTAGATGCTACGGGTTGTACATTGAAAACTTTTGTTTTGTTGGTTTTAGAAATCGTAGATTTATTAGGCAGTAGTTAATAAATAAGTGACATTTAAAAAAAAAACCCTTGTATTATTGTTATTGTGAATAATTAAACCTTTGACAAAATTTCATAAGTTGCAAATATTTAAAAAAACTACTTAGGTGAATATAAACTATGGGGCCTTATTACCTAAATATTCCCAAAATAAAACTTAAAGGAAAAACCAAAAATAATCTATAGAAATAAAAACTTGATGGCCCCTAGAGTCCGTCTCGGCTCCCATGTCCATGATCTACTGCTCATCTGAAAAGTTAGGGAAGAATAATTGGGTGAGTCAACAAGACTCAGTGTGTAAATCTCGAAAACACATAAAAGGCTTGGGCCCACAAACAAATTATGAGCCCTGGCCCATACACAATGGCAACAATAATCACATGACAGATAATAAATGATGCAAAGCCCAACCCATCCTAGAATTCCATCCTCTACACACCAACCCGTACTAACCATCACACCTTGGGGATTTCAGCAATCAACCCGCCAACCGCTACACACCATATCGACAGTCATACTGCCTATTCCTTATCAATTAGGAATTTTAACGTGGGTTTTCTACCACCGATCACCAAGTGACCTGACATTTCATTTCGTGGGTTTTCTACCACCGATCACCGTGTGATCTAACATTTCATTAGGTGGGTTTTCTACCACCGATCACTATGTGATCTAGCATTTCATTAGGTGGGTTTTCTACCACCGATCACCATGTGATCTAACATTTCATTAGGTGGTTTTTCTACCACCGATCACCATGTGATATAACATTTCATTAGGTGGGTTTTCTACCACCGATCACCATGTGACCAATCATGCTCTTCCTCTTTTCATAACAAACCCATCCCATGCATACATTCATGCAAAATCAAACAATCTACTACCTAAGAGTTTACAGTCTTTCGCATACATCGATACACATAGAGAAGTTCTATGATTACGTACCTGGCATTCCTTACCTAACCCTTTTGGGGTTTCATTCGACTGTATACACAGCCACTTTCTGGCTTTTTAGCCCATAACATAAACATACATATATTCATACAGATTATTGGTGTGTTAAAGATCTACACACGACTGTTCATACAGCCTCATTTTCTGGCTTTTCAGCCTCTAACAGGTATAATGCAAAATAAAACTTATGTGATAAGGATCTACACACTTGATTACCGTTAGAACAAGACCCTCTAAGTTGACGCTATCCGTAGCCAACACCATTGCTATCTGCCTAAGGTGTTGTTCAGAAGCCAATCCACAACCAAGTTGCCAAACTCGAATGGCAGATACCGCTCGTTTCTTAAACTTAGGGATTCTTTCCTTTGCCTGATCTATATTTAATTCCATCACAAGTTCTTGTCAGAACTACTATTACAATATATGATTGTTAATCCTCATCATAAAGTTAAGATCTTGTATACAATGAACGAATCTAGTAAAAATCTAGGGAAAATCTCCTTACCTTAAAATTCTGAAATTGGAGACTAATGATTTTCGGCTGTTAGATCTGGATGACCAAGTTTCTTTCAAATCCCAGAATGCCATCCAACATAGAACCATTAAACTATTAGCTTTTCGACTTTTGCCTTTCAAAAATCGAAACAAAACGTGAGAAACTAACAGAAGTCGACACTTACCTTAACACAGGGGATTCGGCTAGCACTAGAGAAAAGATTCGGCAATGCCAAAGAAAAAGATTTAAATGTAGGAAGAATAGAACTAACTCACAAATGGGATGAATAGAGAAAAACTATGGAGATTTCGGCTTTTTAGAGAAATCGACACAAGAGGAAAAGAATGGAAAAGAGAGTGAAGTGAGAGGTTTCGACTTTTGAAGAAATTAAAGAAAAGAAATTGTAGAGGGAGAGACTAAGAATTTCGGCACAAAGAATGAAGAGGAAATTAGGGTTTAAATGCTAGAATCAATGAGATATCCCCCCTATTTATAGAAATTTCGGCACTCCTATCAAAAACCCGAAAGAACCCTTCCTGATAACTAAAAATCAGGCTAATTAAAAAGGGAAAATTCGCTCTATGAAGTAGCCAAATTCTTTACTCCTCTAGGTGATGGAATTTAGGCCAACACCTAACCTTGCAGATAGCTCCTATCTTTTCTCCTTTTATCTTCCATATTATCAACTATAATATCTACATTATCCTATTCATATAAATCCTCCTATTTTTGAGCCTTGTTGCCATCCACTCTACCTAACCCAAATGCCGAAAATTAGCTAACTTAAATTAAAAGAATTGGGCTCCGTGAAACTTAAATTTTGGGCCCTTGTCTCCCTTGTTGTGGCGTCACCTCCTTGCTCCCTAAGTGGCGCCACTAACCACTGGGCCACAAGCCCATTTTGATAATTTAAACACAGATACCACCTTTTAAAACACTATAGTGCCCAAACAAATAATTTTAATCAAGGCCTCTACCTAAGCCTGAGCCCAATTTGGACCCCTAACACTTAAATTAACACATTAAACATATCCACCCATTAAATGCATAGGCCCAAAAATTCAGGATGTTACAGTTTAGATGTGATATTTTATGAAATTTATGTTATTTTAAAAGGGTAAAATAGTAATTTAATAAAAAAATAAACTAAAACAAACAAAGGTTACCATCTTCCTCATTTTGAATTCACCAATCGAAAACCACCATTGACAAGGGTCTAATAATTAGCTAAGCTTGATCTTCTTGCACGCAAGTCATTTGGATACTTGTTTTTAGTAATTTTTATTTTTTTAGATTGTTGTAGCTTAATCTAGATAGTGCATGGACTATTTTGTAAAATTGTTACATGTTTGAAAAACCACCATTGATGAATTTGAAGTTTTTATATGTTAAATGGTTAAGCTTGAAGAGTTGTTTTAATAGGAGATTGTTTTGTAAAGTGAATTTGGTTAAATTTAAATTTAGGGACTACATTGATAATATATTAAAATTAGCATGAAATCCTTGTAAAATTTCATTGATTATGGGTTTTAAATGAATAAGAGTAAATTTAATTTTCATGCTTTGGGCTTGATTGTGATAAATGTGTAAGTTTCGATTTTAAAGACTAAATTGAATAAAAGGAAAAAGTTTAATGTAATGCCCCGAATTTGGGGTTAGAAGTTTTGAGCTTTGGTGGTTAGGGTCTGAGTGTTGGGCTTGCTTATGTGTTTAGTGGTGTGTTTGAGTGTCAAAATCGGCCTGCTGGTATGGTAGATTAGTGAGTGTTAGTTTACCTCAAGGTTGTAATAGTCTGGTTTAGACCCTAGTCGGAACAGTGGTTTTGCGGCCGCAAATTCGAGTCAGTAAAATATTTAAATATTATTTTTTGTGCTCTTGATATGTGATTAAGCATGTGTTAAATTTTCGTGAGTTAATTTTTCTGTTTGTATGCTTAATTAGAGAAAATAGCTTAATCTCATAAAAGGAAAGTTTGATGGTTAATTGTGAAAGTATCAGATTGTTGATGTTTTTTATAATGTGAAGTCCTTAATAGGCAATAAGCCCATTAATAAAGTAAGTGGATGATAATGGTCACAAATGACCTTGTGTGTATATGTTATATATATTATTATGAAAGGTTAGTTTTGTACATTAATAATTAAGTTAATTATAATAAAAAAAGATTGAAATTAGCCATTACATGTGTTCATCCACCAAAAATAAGAATAGAGAAGAAGAGTTTGAGTTCTTTTGATTTTCGGCACCTATTTGGCTTGATTAAGGTAAGTTTTAACTTCTATTTTTGATAATTTCTATGTTTTTGCAATCGTTGCTTTATAAACTTTGAAACCCATGTTTTAATTTTAAGAATAGATGATGATTTTGAAATGTGTTTTTGATGAACACATGAGTTTTGGAACATTTAGTGATGAAATATGGAATATATGTGTTTGCTTAGCATATTGTCTTTGGAGTTTTGTTGATTTTGAGTAATTTGGTGATAATTGAGAAAATGATTATTTGATGGATTAAATTGTGAATTTTATGAAATGTTTGGACTTGTATGAGATATATGAGCATTCGGCTAAGCATGGGTATATGATGATTTTGTAAATTTGATGTTTTGAGAAAAATGGACTAAATTGTTAAAATGTGCAAATGTGAGGGCTAAGTTGCAAATAGCCCTAAATATGTGTTTTTGGATTGAAATGAATATGTTGGTAAATAAAAGGGTTAAATTTGAATATGTATAGATCAAGAATTGAAGAAAACGGGCTTAGATCACGGGAAAGCGAAAGTAGTTGAATAATCGAGTCTGAACGAATATTCGAATCCGAGGTAAGTCATTATACAAATAAACGTGTTTGTATTGAATTATGTATGTTCATATGACTATTGATAGTGATGAATGCTTACGAGATGTTGTATACATGAATTCCGAGATAAGATCAACATAGTGACAATGTCTGAGAAGTCCCGTACGAACCTAGGAATAGATAGGATTAGCTATGTCATGACATAGGTGTCTGTTATGAGTTATCATGTAAGACCACGTCTGGGACATTGGCCTTGATTTGAGATTTCGTGTAAGACCACGTCTGGGACGTTGGCATCGACATGAGATTTACGTGTAAGAATATTTCTGGGACATTGGCATCGTATTGATTCGTGTAAGACCCTGTTTGGGACAGTGGCATCGATATCTGATTACATGTAAGACCACGTCTAGAACGTTGGCATTGTACAAATAATCAAAGCACTTTGCAATTCCTATTAGATTCTGAACGATTCAACAGGCAAGTTTGAGATATGAATGATTGTGGAATTGTATATCCGTTTCAGGTACGTTTGATTTGTACGCTAAGTGTGTATGGAAGGTAAGTATCTATATGGACTTACTAAGATGAATATGTATTATAAATGGATGGAATGATACGTGAATATATGCTCAAATGACCTATGTGTATATGTGATATTAGAGTTGAAGAATTTGGTATGATATGGCTAAGCATATGGATCAATGATTATGAGATGAAGTTGCTATGAGAACTATAAATGACATCTTATCAAATTGAATATGTGTATTATTTGCTAAGTTTATTTGTATATGGCTTACTAAGTTTTTGAAAGCTTACTTTGTTGGTGTGATTTTTCTGTTTTATAGATCGTCAAAGTTACTGAAGGCTCGAGACTATCAAGGATCATCATCACACTACTCAACTCATTTTGGTACCTTTGGAATATGTATATCGTAACCATTTTTTTGAAAACAAGGATCGACTAGGGTTTTGAAAATGAAAACGAAAAACGGGAGTCGCCACCAATTGATAAACCGTAATATATACATATTTTAATCCCACATTTAGCACACTTTTGGGTGATTTATTCCTTGAATTGTGGAATGTGGGATTTACTCGAAGAAAGCCAGTTGATTCATCTCAAGAAGCCAGAGTTATACTCAAGACGGAAGATCTTCCCTTCAATTTCCTTGAGGGGGTTTTAGGGTTTTTCTTATGTTTTGTTTTATATTTTCTTCTGAGATGTATTCTTTTATCATTATGAACTAAACCCCTCGAATACCTGAGGGGGATGAAACCTAAGACGGATCTTGTTATTAGTTTCTGAACCTAAGCGGAGTTAATCGTAACCGTAGAAATAGGATGACGAAAACCTGCCGGATTAGGTCAAACCTAATATGGGAGTCCATAGATCGAGTTAATGCAATTCTAGGGGTTTTAATTAGAAAGAAATTTCAATTAATCAACCTAGGGTTAGACGTTAGTAGCCTCGAAAGAGGTATTAATATAAATTAGGGAAAGTCAAGTGAATAAATCGTCTGGTTCAAAGTTAAATAACAAGTGAAGTCTAGGTGGGTTCTTCCTCGGGTATTGTTTTAATCAATTGGTTTTTCCCACAAGTATATTCCCCAATTCATTCTATTTGCCTTTGCATCTTTAGCTTGATAGTTAGTTAATTTTAGATTAATTATTAAATCCTTTAATTTCTAGGCTAAATAATAAAAAGAAAGTTAGTATTAGTACTTTTGGTTCCTTTGGGTTCGACAATCCTGTCTTGTCACTAAGCTATACTACTGTTCGATAGGTGCACTTGCCTCCATCGTTGTCATAGTTAGTTTCTAGGCTCGATCATTCTTTTTATAAATTTTTAAGACTCTGACACACGATCACCAATCCTTTTTTATGAGGTGCGATCGGGTCACCTTGTAATTTGGTCATTTTAATAAAATTTGTAATTTACTAAAACGATGATTTTTAGTCTACGAAATTCAAAAAACGGGTTCGGGAGTCGGTTATGCATGAGGAAGGGTTAGCACCCTCGATACGCCCAAAATTGGCATCTAATTGATTATTTGATGTCTTTATGTCAAATTTTTGAAAAGATTTTTAAAATACGATCCTCTTTATTTAAAAGAAAACTTGAATAGATTAAAATGGATGCTAAGACCCTCTTATTTCGAAGAAGTAAAATATCACGCCCAGTGAGTTAGGGTACGACATTTCAAATTCCCGAAACTGAGCTTGTCTTTTAACTTTTAAAACTCATGTATTTGAATTTAAGAAGAATATTCGGTTATTTGGGTTAAATGAAAAATCGGAACCCAGTAAGTTAGGGCACAATTTCTCAAAATATCAAATTCAGAACATTGCCTTTGTTATTTTTTAGAAATCCTTATCCCGAAATAACGAAATGTCAGATCTAGTGACTAGGACGCAACGTTTTCGAATTCTCAAGAATAAGTTTTCATTTAACTCATATGTTTTGATTTAAGACAATAATTGGTTCTTTAGTTCGATGAGAAAAATTGAAACCCAGTGAGATAGGGTACGATTTGTAACATCCTAGATTAGGGGTTATGCATTTAGTGCATAATTCAAGTGACAGTAGGCTTGGAGTGTGTTTGGATATGTTTGGGAGGTTTTGAGAACCTAAGGATGTAGGAGGAAGTCTTGGAAAAATATTGGATTCTAAGTTAAAAAGGGGGAGCTAGGCTAAGGTAGCCTTAAGAAAATTTGTGTTGGATTCATGACACAAAGAAATCAATTGGCAAGGTGGCAAGGGACGCTACCTTGGGGCTTGGAAGGTTGCGTCAAAGGGAGCCTCAAGGGGGAGAAGGTTCGAGCAACGTGGGACGCATTGGGGACTTGTATTTTTGCGCCAAGAAGGGGAAGGTAGGCTGAAGACGGCTTTAAGGAAATATGAAGTGGTTTTTGGACACAAAGAGTGCCTTGGTAATGTGGCTGCAAGGCGCCACTTAGGGCCTTGGTGATGACGCCATGTGCAGTGGACAAGGGGCCTTTGTTCGAGTTGCAAAGGAAGCAAGTGGACTTATATTTTTGCGTCAAATGGGAATTGGGCTAAGTAGGTCTTAAAAGCAATTCTGGGTGAATTATGTCACAAAAAGCGCCTTGGTAAAGTGGCTTGGGGCGTTATCTGTAGCTTGCAGCAAAGAAGGCTGAAACACCCCAAACACGGCCCACGAGCTTTGACCAGATTTGGTATGTTCCTTAAGTAAACCGGTTCAAAGTTCTTTTGCACTTTGGGAAAATAGTGTGTTTTGAAAGAAATATTGTTTTGGGTTGGGCTCGAGTAGAAAACAAAATCGTTTTATAATGAAAACCCTTTTAAATTTTAGGTGATAAAACATATAGAATACATTTAAAATAAATTACTTAATCTTTAACTTAATAAAAATTTCGTAACATAATAAATAAAAACAGAAATAAAATAGTGCACTATGGCCTTTTGGCCTTATTACGTCAAATAAATCCAAATAATTCGGAGTACTTAAAAATTAATAGTCCATAAAAATAAAAACTTCATGTTGAGCATGGCCACCACGAGTTCTCGCTGTCCCACCCATTCTTCGTTCATCACCAAAACATGGTCCCACAACGGGGTGAGTCAATGACTCAATGTGTACACAACACTAAATCATAATAGAACCAGGCATAACAAATATTACACATTCATATCATAGCATACAAATTATGATGCATTCCCAAACCCAAACCTAATAAGCCATTCGCTACACTCCCGTACCAACCTCGCATGCACAATCGTGGGGACTACTAAGTCGACCCTTCTTCCGCTACACTCCATATCACGGTCTTAGGTCACTGCATTTGTGGTCTTAGGTCACCACATTCGGATATCGCGCGTCTTAGGTCACCGCATTCAGATTCGTGGTCTTAGGTCACCACATTCAGATACCACGGTCTTAGGTCACCGTATTCGTGGTCTTAGGTCACCACATTCAGATATCGCGGTCTTAGGTCACCGCATTCAGATTACTGTGGTCTTAGGTCACCACATTCAGATACCACGGTCTTAGGTCACCGTGTTCGTGGTCTTAGGTCACCACATTCACTTCCCCTTTCAATAACCCATATGCCCCATATCATACATATCATGCATATCATGCCTTAATTCACATTCTTATCACTTTTCACATGTTAAATATAACACATATTCATAATCCTAGTAGGAGTAGGAAACGTACCTGAGTACTTAGTACCATAACATGGTACCTTAGCCACTTTCTTATTCTTAATATCACATATTTTAATTAGACATAGCCATAAAACATATTATGAAATAGTGTGGGGTACACACCTGATTCGCTTAGCAAATTCCTTGAGATCTCGTGTCGATCTACCGCTTAGATCCTTAATCCCTACATTTGATTAATCACTTACTAATTTAATAAAAAGCCATTCGGCCATAAATCCAAATCCTAGTAGGATTAGTATACTAAAACTTACCTTGTTGCCGATTGACTTAAGAATCAAATCCCGAATTGAATTCTTGCTTCCTTACTGTTGTCGAAAACCCTATAGACACATGTTAGAGTTTAATCTAACATTAAACATAATGAATGGCCGTTGGCCGAATCTTATAGTTTCTTACCTTAAGGATCTTAAATCCTGAAATTATCCCTTGGTTATAGCTTCTGTCGACATCCCTAAAACCACATGTTAGATCAACTTCTAACCTTTAATCACAATCAATGGCCTTTGGCCGAATGTCAGATATGACTTACCTTGATAGTCAAATCCCGAAGATCCTTTTCCTTTATAGTCGACTATGGCAAAAATTCTGAAAGAATCCTTCCAAATTTCGGCAAATAAGAATATTGATGGGATTAATCCTAGATTTCGACAAATCTAAAAGAAAAGAATAGAAATCAAAACTTGTTTTTACCCTTTCTTGAAGAAATCGACAGCACCTATGCTTGAAGCCCCTCAAAGATTCGGCTTTTGATGGATTGGAAAGAAAAGAAATTAGCTAATGGTAATATCTTGAATTTTCGGCTTTGGCTAACAAAAAGAAGAAGAACAAATGCTCTAAGAAATTCGGCAGAGAGAAGGGTTGAGAGAAAGAATGATGAATGGCCCTCTTTTCCTTATATAGCCGAATTTACTAACTTAGAATCCCTTACTTGGCCATCACTTCTCCCTTATTTTCCTAATTAAAGAATAATTCCTCATTTATCTCTTGAAAATAATCTAAAATAAATCCATTATTTATCCCTTATTTATCCACTATTTATCTACTAAAAATAAAAGAATAAAAGCTCCTAAATTATAGCCTTGAGCCGTCCACCTCACTTCTTCTGGAAGCAAAATAAAATTTCTTTTATTTGCTTTCCCTGTGACTCGATGTAACATCCTGGAAAGGGCCTATGCATTTTCGGCTTAATTGTATGAAGTGACATGTTCTATGTACTAAGAATAAATTTTGAACATTTTTGGAAACTCAGAAATGTATGAAAATGAAAAGGAAATGAACATTTTTGGAAACATAGAAATGCGTAGACATGAACATTTTTAGAAACTAGGAAATGTAAGGAAATGATTCAAAAATGGAAAGTGAACATTTCTGGAAACTTGGAAATGTAAGAAAATGGCAAGTTTATAGAGCCGATCGAAAGTTTTAGGAAACTTAGAAATGACTTAGAAATGTCGAGTTTTAAAGTTTAAAATAGGAAATTAAGGCAAGGTGGCCTTAAAAGAAAAAGTTGATGGAATTTGACACACAAACAAGCTTTAAAAAGTGGCCTGAAGATGCCACTTAGGGCCTATGGAAATGGCGCCATATGCAAGGGGAATGGGCCTGGGTTCGAGTCACTTGGGAAGCAAATAAAGGAGGCTTTATTTTTGCTTCCAGAAGGCTGAGGTGGATGGCAGATGCTTCTAGAAAGGGAGGAGTTTTATTTTCGTAAATACTCGATAAATAAGTTGATAAATACGGGATTTTTTTAGATTTTAAATTGGATTATTTAGAAGAGATAAATATTGGATTAAACCTTTTTATTTTATGATAATTAAAGGATAAATCTATCAAATTGAAGAGTGGTGGCCAAGTAAGGGACTCTAGCTTAGTAAATTTGGCTATAAAAGGAAAAGAGAGGCCATTCAGCATTATTTTCTTCTCCTTTTTCTCTCTGCCGAATTCTCTTTGTCATTGTTCTTCTTTCTCTTTTCAATTCTTCACAAAGCCGAAAGCAGAATCCCCCTAGTCTTGCCAAATTTTCCTAAGTTTTATATCTTCCTCTTCTTTCTTTGAAAAACCAAAATTCCTCTACTGTTCATCAAGAAGCCGAAATTTTAATCCACATCAAGGCCATAGCCGAATATTGTTAAGGGCTCAAGCAAGGATTGTCGATTCCTAAAGTAAGGGTAAGATCTCATTCGGTTTCATCCTTTTCTTCTAAGATTTGCCGAAATCTAGGACTAACCCCATTAATATCTTGCTGTCGAAACTTTGAAGAGATCTTTAGGGATTTACTAAGTGTCGACTACAAGGAAGGAGAAGTTCTTTTCCCGAAGGTACACCATAGGCTACGTGTTCCCTAGTTATTCGGTGAATTTCGGGATTTAAGAATCTAAGGTAAGTCATATTTAACATTCGGCTAAGGGTTATTTGTTATGAATAAATGTTAGAAATTGATCTAACATGTAGTTATAGGGATTTCGACAGAGGGATACAAGGATTTCGGGATTTGAGAATTTCAAGGTAAGTTTTAAGTATACTAATCCTACTAGGATTTGGTTTTATAGTCAAATAGGTCTTTTCTAAAGATTACCATGTTAACTGAATATAGGCATTAAAGATCTAAATCAGTAGATCGGTTCTCGGGATTTCAAGGATTTTTAAGCGAATCAGGTGTGTAATCCCCACTATCTTTTAATATGTCACATGGCAATATTTTAATCTATGAGTATATATTTATATGAATGTGAATATGGCTAAGTACCCAAATGTGGTACAAAAGTACTCAGGTACGTTTCCTACTTCTACTAGGAATATGAAATATGTTATTTATAACATGTGAAAAATCTATAAGAATGTGAATATATGTATGATATGCATGATAATGATAATATGGGGCATATGGTTGTATATTGAAAGGGGAAGCGAAAAGTGGTGACTTAAGACCACAGTAATCTGAAAAGTGGTGACCTAAGACCACGATGTCTCAAAAGTGGTAATCTAAGACCACGATCACGGTGACTTAAGCCCGCAATTTGGTGTGTAGCAGAAGGAGGGTCGACTTAGTAGTCCCCACGGTGTGTTTGGTAGGTATGGGGGTGTGTAGCGGATGGCATCTAGGTTTTGGGTTCGGGATTGCATCATTATTTTGAATTAATGTGTGAACATGATATGTATGGTATGCCTTGATTTATTAAATTGTAGTGTTGGTTACACATTGACTTAGTTTGACTCACCCCGTTGTGGGAAATATTTTTTAGGTGATAAGCAATAATGGACCGGGTCGGCAGGAGCTAAAGGTGGCCATGCATAGCAAGGAAAAAGTTTTATTATTTGGAACTTTTATTTTACTAAGTACTTTAAATTTTAAGTTTGGGAATTATTTGATGTAATAAGGCCATAAGGCCCAAGTAGGGAACTATTTTATTTTATTTTACTTTTAAAGTATTATGTTACAAAAATTTTATGAATTTAAAGACTAAGTAAATTTATTTCAAAATAAATCCTAAGTGTTTTGTCGCCTAAACTAAAGGGTTTCCAATATAAGTTAAAATTGTTTTCAACTCGAGCCCAACCCAGAAATAATTTCTCTCACAAAAACCCAGATTTTTCCAAAGTAACAAAAAAACTTTGAAACGGTTTACACCGGGGAACATACCAGATCCGGTTCAGGCTCATGGACTGGGTTTGGGGTGTTTCAGTTTGGTATCAGAGCCCAGTTTTAAACTCTCGACCTGTGGCCTAAGGCCCAAAACGTTTTCAAATCGAGCCCAAATGAGTTTTTATGAAAGTATTTTTGAAAATAAGCAGGTTTCTGGCATGGCACCCAAGTCTCCGACCATGATCACACGGTGTAAGTACTTCTATCCATTTGTGTGATTTATTGAATGATTTGTAGAAGGGTAGAAATGGAATGGAACGTAGATTAGCATGATAAGTACTTGAACCCTAGGACTAGTTACCCCAGCACTTACATAAGACTTAATGCCTAATTAAACAAACCTATGGCTAAGTCGCTGAGTTAGGGTGTGGTAACCCCTGTGCGCATGTCTAGGATTGGATCCGAAAGAGCCTGGTATTTAAGCAGTCTTAGTGACTCACCTCCTCTTCGCAGGAATCCTACCTGGTGCGTAGCTTCGGTTCACCCTAACCAAGAGGACTCGGTCATAGGCTAAACACAGTAACTAAAACCCGAAAGAGAACTAGCCGTGTTTTTATAAAAACCCTAGTTTTAAAACTCTTAAAATTACCTTTTTAATTTGTGAGAACTATCTTTACAAAATTTTTCAAAAAATTTTCGATTTATGAAATTACAAAAATACCCCTAGTGGTAAATTACAAAAATACCCTTGGTTTATGAAATTCCCAAAATACCCACAGTTCTTATCAAGATTTCATTACTTTATTAAATGTTCAAAAACCTTAATTGGCAAAACATCAAAATACCATGATTTTGGGAAAAATTTACGAAATTACCCTTAACTTACAAAATTGCCAAAATGACCCTGATTTTCAAAAATTTTTTTGCAACATCACCGTTTTGGAAAAATAAAATTCTCAAAAAGAACCCTCAAAGTTTTGCAAATTTGGAAATACCCCTGAATTATTAAGCTTTACAAATTTACCGTGGTTTGTGAAAAATTATCGAAATACCCCTGGAATTTTAAAATTACCGAAAGGCCCCGGGATTTCAAAATTTCAAAATACCCTTTTTGACAAAATCACCAAGGAGCCTTATTTTGAAAAATTACGAAAATACCCCTATATGACAAATTACGAAAATACCCCTGTAGGACAAATTACGAAAATACCCCTGGGTAGTGGAAAAACAACAACAATGAAAACTACAACATTTCTCTGAATGAACGAAAGTTCATAATTGGTTGATGAATGTGAACGTGACTTTCTCGAATAGTGAACTTGAACCGAGAACTTTGTTTGATCGAAAGAACCACTTTTAAACATCTCCTTTCATAAAATCGTTTCGCAGATTAATCGATGAAACAAAAGTTTTGATGCATAAAACTCGTTAACTGATTAAATCGCGACGTTAGAAATAAGTTCTAGGGGCGTGAACTTAGAGATTGTGCCTAGAAGGTATGATGTCTCTATTAAGATCAGTCTGCGCAGCGTAAGTATAGTGCGGTGAGAAGGATTGTACGATCAGCAATAAGTAATTTGAGGACGAAATTATTTTAAGGGGGTAGAACTGTAACATCCTGGAAAGGGCCTATGCATTTTCGGCTTAATTGTATGAAGTGACATGTTCTATGTACTAAGAATAAATTTTGAACATTTTTGGAAACTCAGAAATGTATGAAAATGAAAAGGAAATGAACATTTTTGGAAACCTAGAAATGCGTAGACATGAACATTTTTGGAAACTAGGAAATGTAGGGAAATGATTCAAAAATGGAAAGTGAACATTTCTGGAAACTTGGAAATGTAAGAAAATGGCAAGTTATAGAGCCGATCGAAAGTTTTAGGAAACTTAGAAATGACTTAGAAATGTCGAGTTTTAAAGTTTAAAATAGGAAATTAAGGCAAGGTGGCCTTAAAAGAAAAAGTTGGTGGAATTTGACACACAAATAGGCTTGAAAAAGTGGCCTGAAGATGCCACTTAGGGCCTATGGAAATGGCGCCATATGCAAGGGGAATAGGCCTGGGTTCGAGTCACTTGGGAAGCAAATAAAGGAGGCTTTATTTTTGCTTCCAGAAGGCTGAGGTGGACGACACATGCTTCTAGAAAGGGAGGAGTTTTATTTTCGTAAATACTCGATAAATAAGTTGATAAATAAGGGATTTTTTTTAGATTTTAAATTGGATTATTTAGAAGAGATAAATATTGGATTAAAGATAAATATTGGATTAAACCCTTTTATTTTATGATAATTAAAGGATAAAGCTATCAAATTGAAGAGTGGTGGCCAAGTAAGGGACTCTAGCCTAGTAAATTTGGCTATAAAAGGAAAAGAGAGGCCATTCAGCATTATTTTCTTCTCCTTTTTCTCTCTGCCGAATTCTCTCTGTCATTGTTCTTCTTTCTCTTTTCAATTCTTCACAAAGCCGAAAGCAGAATCCCCCTAGTCTTGCCAAATTTTCCTAAGTTTTATATCTTCCTCTTCTTTCTTTGAAAAACCAAAAATCCTCTACTGTTCATCAAGAAGCTGAAATTTTAATCCACATCAAGGCCATAGCCGAATATTGTTAAGGGCTCAAGCAAGGATTGTCAATTCCTAAAGTAAGGGTAAGATCTCATTCGGTTTCATCCTTTTCTTCTAAGATTTGCCAAATCTAGGACTAACCCCATTAATATCTTCTCATCCGAAACCTTGAAGAGATCTTTCGGGATTTACTAAGTGTCGACTACAAGGAAGGAGAAGTTCTTTTCCCGAAGGTACACCATAGGCCGCGTGTTCCCTAGTTATTCGGTGAATTTCGGGATTTAAGAATCTAAGGTAAGTCATATTTAACATTCGGCTAAGGGTTATTTGTTATGAATAAATGTTAGAAATTGATCTAACATGTAGTTATAGGGATTTTGACAGAGGGATACAAGGATTTCGGGATTTGAGAATTTCAAGGTAAGTTTTAAGTATACTAATCCTACTAGGATTTGGTTTTATAGTCAAATAGGTCTTTTCTAAAGATTACCATGTTAACTGAAAGTTGGGTTGGCTAAGTGGCTACCGTGTGCCACTTAAAGGCTTGGAGGTTGATAGGCGTAGGAGTAAACGGCCTAGGGAGGTCTTATAAATAAATAAGGGGGTTTTATGGCATGAAAGTCGGGCTGGAAGAGTTGGTTTGAGGCGCTTAAAGGGGGCTGCAGTGGGGTCTTGGTTTCGAACCAAGGAAGCAGCAGTGGGGTTTTTATTTTTTTTGGCGTTCTGGAGAGAGGATCATGGCCTGCACGTGGGACCTAATTTGTTAACAATGGACCTTGTTGTTATTTGCATTTGGTCAAGGAGTGGGGTTTTATTATTTTATTTTTTTATCTTTATTGATTAAAGAAGTGATAAGGGAGAGCTATATTTTTGGCTCATATTAGGCTGGAAGTGGGGGAGTATTAGTGGTTTATTTGCTTTTGAATTCTTAGGGAGATAAACCATGCATTATCTTTGATAATTAAAACTGAAATTATCAGCAAAAGGGGGGGAGAAGTTGGCCGAATGAAGGATTCATTAAGGCCATTAACATTCGGTTTTATCTCCTAGATTGAGGGGCCAAATTTTGTTTTAAAAATTCTTTTCTTTCTCTCCAATTTGCTGCTGCCGAATTTCCCCTTGTTGCATTACCTAAATTATTCAAAAAATTCCAGCTTCTTTTTCTTCTACTAAGCCGAAACCACCACCACTTTCCCTACATCGTTTCTTTCTCTTTTTCTAATTCCTATTAGCCGAACCTACCCCTTTCTCTTCTTAAAATTCCAGCCTTCAACCTTGAATTAGCCGAATCTCTCATCCCCTTCTTGCCAAAATCTTTCCTCCTCCATTAGAGTTATTTTGGCCAAATATCAAGGGAGCACAAGTTTCTTTTCGGGATTCTTTCTCAATCATTAGTAAGAGGGAAGCCATAGTCATTAAGGGAAGCTTTCGGAATTCATTTTCCTAAGGTAAGGTGGTAAGTAACATTCGGCTATAGGCTTTGGTTATGTATAGGTGTGCAAGCCAATTATTAACAAGTGTTTTGGTAGGAATCTCGACAGGACAAGTGACAAATACGGGAATTTGGTGAATTGGTAAGTGGATAAGCCACATTCGGCCAAAGGCCATACTTCTGGTACAACTAATCCTTCGGGATCTCTAGTTTAGCCAATTGGCTAATAGATCTAAAACAATTCATGTGTTGACCGATTGTAGGAGGAAACAACATCTCGGGATTTCGCTAGTATATTCGGGATTTGCTGGTAAACAGGTGTGTAAACTCCTTACACACTTTATTAATAAACTTGCTACATTATTATCTTGTGTATAAATTTTGGTGGTGATCTATGATATGCTTGTGGGCTTAAACATGGATTCCGGGTAAGTCCCCTAACTTGTGATTTTTGATATATGATTTGCATGCCATCACATGATGATTAAATGCTACGGTATGATTTATGGAAATTGTTATAAAAGCATGTGATGGTGGGATTGATGAGAGGAGGGGATGATATTATGGATATGCCGTCGGTGGTTTTGACCACAAGATGGGTTGGCCCCATCAGATTATTGTGACCTATGGTCATCAGTGGTTTTGACCACAACGATTGATTATTGCGACTAAGTCCCAGTGGTTTGGTACCACCAGTGGTTTTGACCACATTTTATATATTGTGACCTATGGTCATCAGTGGTTTTGACCGCACGATGGGTTGGCCCCATCATCTAATTTGTGACTCTAAGTCATCAGTGGTTTTGACCACCAGTGGTTTTGACCACACGGGGTAGAAAAGGAGTATGGATGGTTAGGTTGGGTTGCATGTGCATGTTTATTAATGACTTGTGTATGAGTTACCTTACCGGGTGGGGGATTACACACTGAGTCTTGGCGACTCACCCCTTCCCTTAACATTTTACAGAGGAGTAGATCGCGGAGGTGAGGCCGGATGGACTCGAGGTGGCCATGCAGTGGACATTTTAATTTGATGGACTTGGGTTTTATTTTATTAAATTTTAAAGTTGATTATATTTTTGTTAAGTTGTAATAAGGCCTCCTAGTTATATTTTTTATTATTCTATGTTTGGATTAATTTGTTTAAACTATTTCTTAACATTGAATTAAGTACACATGTTTTCAATCAAACGTAAAATGTTTTAAAAATGCCATCGGGCACCTTTGCAATCTATAAACAACCCGACTTAATAAATATTTCTAATCAACACTAAGTATGGTTTTTAACAAGAAACATGAAAATGCAAGGTTTTTAACAAAATTTAAATTGGTTTAAAAAGATTTCAAAACGTTTCCTCAGTAGCAACCCAAATTCGGTCGTAATGTTTGGGCCGGGTTTGGGGTGTTACAATTTCTCTCTCAAAAACCCAGATTTTTCCAAAGTAACAAAAAAACTTTGAAATGGTTTACACCGAGGAACATACTAGATCCGGTTCAGGCTCGTGGGCCGAGTTTGGGGTGTTTCACTCGAACTCAGGCCCAATTCCTTTGCATGTGGCGCCATTTCCAAAGGCCCTAAGTGGCATCTCCAGGCCACTTTTCCAAGCCTGTTTGCGTGTCAAATTTCACATACTTTTTCTCTTAAGGCCACCTTGCCTTAATTTCCTCTTTTAAACTTTAAAACTCGACATTTCTAAGTCATTTCTAAGTTTCCAAAAATTTTTGTTTGCCTCTTTAAACTTGACATTTCCTTACATTTCCAAGTTTCCAAAACTGTTCACTTTCCTCTTTTAAACCTAACATTTCCATACATTTCCAAGTTTCCAAAAATGTTCATAACACATAAGACATGTCATTTCGTACAATTAAACCGAAAATGCATAGGCCCTTTTCAGGATGTTACAAGGGCTCAGGTTCGAGCCTTGTTGACAGCAATAGGCGTGATTTTATTTTGCTTTTGGCGTTAAGACAAGGGGGAGCTAGGGAAGGAGCTCTTAAAAGGAATTGTAGGGAGTTTATGACACAAAGGAGCTAGCAGCAAAGTGGCTGGTAGCGTGTGGTGGTTCCAGCAGGTCTCATGTTCAAAACTTGGGGGCAGCAGATGGGTGTTTTATTTTTGCTTTGGCGTCAAGGTAGAGAGGAGGAGTATGGGATGGCATAGGACTTTGGAAAAGATAAAGATAAGCCTTGATTGTATTTTGAATTTCGGCTAGATAAGTAGTAGATAATTGCTACTTTATTTTATTTAGTTTAAATGAATAGATAGAAGATAATTGTGGCTTTAGTTTATTTATTTTTATGAGTAGATAAGGGATAAGTGTTGTTTTAATTTAATTATTTTTGAATAAGTGTTTAAGAGAAAAGATAGGAGTAAAACATGGGATTTGAGAGGAGAGGATGTAATGGCCGGCCAAGGGGCTCTCTTGGAGGCTATTTTCGGTTTTGTTGAAGTGTGCATAGGTGTGCCGAAATTTTGTAGTATAAATAGGAGTGATCACCTGTTGGAAATTCTTTTCTCCAATTATTATTTCTTTAGCCGAAAGTTCTCCTCTCATCTCACTCTTTTTGTGCCCAAAAACCATAAGAGCTCACTTGTTTTCTCTTTTTAACAAGTGCCGAAACCCCTCCACTATTAGCTAGCATTGCCGAATGTTCCAACCTCATTTGAGGGCTTAGCCGAACCATATAAGTGCTCATACTCCCATTTGTATGTTATTTTTATTAAAGAGCCATAGCCGAATATCAAAGTACCCTTATTCCTATTCTTTTGTCGCAAGTCTCAAAAGCCGAAGATCAAGCGTTTTCTCTCTTTTGTCGAATACACTCTCTCTTGCACTTCAACCGTGTGATTGTGATAAGTATTTTCTGTCCTAGCAATCGGTTATAGGTTCTCTTCCATTTGTGTGCCGAAAGTAAGTGTTTAAGGCCTTGGTTTTTGGTTTGGCCGAATCTAATAGTTGTTTAGCAGGGATTTCGACAAGAATAAGTGGTGATTCGGGAAATAGGTAAGCTTGGTAAGTGACTTGTGATATTCGGCCATAGGCCACATTATGGGTATAAGTGGTTGACCGATTCTGTCTATGGTGATTTAGGAATTTCGACAGAGGTAATCAGAGGGCTTCGGGATTCGAGATCCATTTTTGGTAAGGATGTTAAGTTGTGGGTTTTTATTCATTTATAGATCTCGTGTTAATCGGTTTAATTAAAGTGGTTGTTGATGGAGGCAAATACCAGTCAAGAAGGAAAAGGGAAGATCCCTATCCCGAAGTTTAAGAAAAGATCTGTCTCGGCGGTTCGGGATTGGCCACCGGGGTGTGGGCCAGCAGCGGGGGAAAGCTATAGGCAAATAGCTGTAGTTTCGCTTAGCGATAGCATCGGGATCGAGAGTTTAGAACTTCAAGTGATCAGGTGTGTGATTAACCCACTGTTTTCCTGGTATATGATATGTATGTGAAATGTGTATGTGTTATAAATGTGCTAACTAGTGCAGTGGAAATTGTGATATGGATACCCTCAAGGGGTATGTCGATAATCCGGTAAGTACCAAATCTGATTATTAATATGAATATGTGTTATGACTATGCTTGATGAACATGCTCATGCATCATTATATTATATCATTATTTTATATTGCATGTGCATGGGTTGGGATATGACATGAAAGAAGGTACGAGTGTACTTCGAGTACGTGGTTTGATGTTAGCCTTGAGCTACATCGTGGATTGACGTTGACTGAGGTCACGTTGTGGATTAATTGCGATTTAGTTCGCGTGGCTTGATGAGTGGCTATGTGCCTCATCGTGGTTGATATCGGCTATGTGCCATATCGTGGTTGATGAGTGACTATGTGTCCCATCGTGGTTTTGGTGTTAGCTACGGCTACATCGTGGATTGGCGCTGACTGAGGTCGCGTTGTGGATTATTGTGCTTAATTGCACGTGGACGGCATTGATTGCCTTTTGGAGTGAAAAGGAGAGGTGATTCGATAATCCCCTAGTGTGTGGTGGCTGGATACGGGGGTGTGTAGAGGATGGACCCTAGGTTGGGTTGGGTGCACTTTGCATAATTTCAATGGATATGTGAATTATTGTGAAAATGGGCCAAGCCCAGTTGATATGTGGATTAATGTGGAAATGGGCCAAGCCCAGTATATGAATGTGGATCAGTGTGGAAATGGGATAAGCCAAATATGTGGAAATTATGTGGTTAATTACCCTGTTACCTGATAAGTGATATGAATATGGGCCAAGCCCAGAATGTGTTATTATGTGAATATGATATCTTGTTATCTGATATATGGGTTAATGTGTGGTTAACATGTGGGTGAAATTCAGTGGATTAATTACACACTGAGTCTGTGTGACTCACCCAATTTTTATTAAACATCGCAGATGATTCGTGGTGATTGGACCGAGTTGGAGAGGATACGAGGTGGCCCATGCAGAAGACATCTTCTTTATTTTATTCAGTTTATTACTAAGAACTTTTGTTTAATTATTTATTGTAATAAGGCCCAGTTAAAGTATTTGAATTTTTGCTATGTTTCAGTTGGATTTGTAATTAAGTTAATATTTTGGTAGTTTAATTTTAAAAGCTATTTATATCTCAAAAGTCATATTAAAGTTTTGAATCTGGTATTTTTATCACCACTTAATTTTACTCAGAATGTTTTAAATTACGAAAATGTTTTATCAAGGGCAACAAATTTTTAACGGTTTTTACTGTTAAGTAAGAATATTTTTAAATGTTTTCCGCAGTGACATACCAGATCCGGTCAGGGCTCGTTGGCCGGGTGTGGGGTGTTACATGATTTCTTTCGGATCTTAGAACGCAAAATGTTTGTTTATTTCAAAATAAAAATTGTGAAGCATCGAATAAAAATGTGATATGGTTGTAATGAAATGGAAGATGAGTTATAATACACACGCATAATAGAGTAAAAACGAGGGAAATAATATAAATTACAATAATAAAAGCAAAAATAAATAAAAAAATAAAACCAATAATCTATGTAAAATAATAGGTAAAAAGATGACAAAATAACAAACAAAGCTAATAATAATTTAATAAACAAATAAATATTATATACAATAGTTTAAAGACAATGAAATAATAATAGTAACAAAAATACAATAATAGTAATAATAAAATATGTTAATAACAAATAATAATGGTAAAATAAATAAATAAGAACAATAATTGTAATGGGCCCAATTTACCCAGGCCCACAAACCATACAAAAAAATAATAAAACAAAATAAATTCGACAGTCCAAGTTTTTTTTTACAAGCCCAAACACATTAACCAAACCCATTACAACAACCCAAATCCAAACCCAAACACTACCCAGCCCAATTTATAGCCCATTTGGCCCAAAACATAAACAGTTTTCGGCAAACCCTAACCCTAGGACTAACTGCAGCCGCCAAGACCTCCACGCACGCCGCAGCCGCCTTCATTGTCCCAAATCACGCCCCATCACTGCCCGATTTCTCGCCTGCAAAAAGGAAAGAAAAGCCAAAGAAACAAGCATATGGCAATAAATCGAAAAATACCAAAATTATATTTTGACAGTGGCTATAAAAAGCCGAATACATTTGATGTAAAGGAGGGATTTTTTTTTTTTACGAATATACACAATACAGATATACACAGTCAAAAAAATAAAGCAAAGGTTTATTTTTTTATTTATTTTTCCTTTTTTCGAATCGCGCCGGAGCTTCGCCGGCGTTTAGCCAGAAATCGCCCAAGGGGAGAGCATTTTTGAAGGCTCTCAAATTTTTTTTCTGCTGAGGTGAAGAATGAAATTTTTTAAAAAATATTTGGTTTATATAAGTTTCTAAAACGACGCCGTTTTGGGGCTGGCTACAATAGCCCAAAACGACGCCGTTTCCTCCTTTAACTCGTGCACTGACCCAACCCACTACAAGGACGTGTTTTTGAGAAATGGGTTATTTGCGCATCAAGCCCTTCCGCATTTTTTATTTTTTAATTCAGTTTTTTAATTATAATTCGCCCTAGTAATTTTCTTGTTAATTCATTTTAGTCCCCATTGATGCCGCACGTTTTGGATTGGGGGAATAATTTCCCAATTAGTCCCTATCTTTTTGGGACGCGTTACAATTCGGTCCCTTTGCCTCATTTTATTTTCGTTTTTACCCTAAAAACTTTATTTTTGCTTTCAATTTATTCCTTTCTGTCATTATTGCTATTTTATTATTAAAATCAATTAATTTAAATTCGTATTATTATTAATATCAATATTATTATTTTAGTATTACTATTATTTTTATTTTTATTACCACCACTACTATTATTATTATTTTAATAATAATAATAATAATAATAATAATAATAATAATAATATTATTATTATTATTATTATTATTTACATATCATTGTTTTAGTATCATTTAACTATATAATTTTACATTATCTTTATTATACTATATATTTTTTTATTCACTTACATCATTTTAATTATTATTTTTATAATTGTTATTATCAGCATCATTATTATTATAATTTTCATTTTTTTAGTAATTTTTATTCTTTTCAATTATTGTTTAATCTTTTTTCATTTTTCACTTACTTATTGTTTTTTATTTATTATTAGCTTGTTATTTTATTCATATTGTTGAATCTTTTTGCTCTCGTTATTATTATTTGTATTATAGCACTTATTACCCAATTATGCATATTAGCCTTATAATTCATTTCATATTTTACTAAAAATCTTACTCCATTTTATTCAAAAAAGTTCTTAAAATGAAGCAAGACTCGGTATTTGTGAGCTTTGAAAGAATTATGCCCTAATTTACTGGGCTTTGATATTTCTCATCGAATTTAAGCAATCGAGTACCCTTTTGAAATCAAAACTTATAAGTTTCAAATAAAAAGCTTATTCTCAGAAAATCGAGATGTTGTATCCTAACTTATTGGATATGATATTTTGTTATCTTGAGGTAAGGATTTTCTACAAATAAAAACAAACTTTGTTTCGAAAACTTGAAATGTCGCATCCTAACTCATTGGGTATGACATTTTATTTTTATTTTTATTTTTTGAAATAAGAGAGTCTTAACATCCTTTAAGTTAGTCAAGTTTTCTTTCAAATAAAAAGGATCGTATTTTAAATTTTTCAAATTTTCGACATTAGGACATTAGTTAATCAATTAGGTCCCAATTTTGGGCATTACGAGGGTGCTAATCCTTCCTCGTGCGTAACAGACTCTCGAACCCTTTTTCTCGAATTTCGTAGACCAACAATTATTGTTTTAATAAATCAAAATGTTTTTTTATTAAAATGATTAATTTCAAGGTGACCCGATCACACCTTTAAAAAAGGGTTGGTGGCATCTCCATTTTCGTTTTAAAAGTCTTCCCGTTTTCCAAATAAAAAATGGTTTCGACAATAATAATAGTTATAATAGTTATAATAATAATAATAATAATAATAATAATAATAATAATAATAATAATAATAATAATAATAATAATAATAATAGCGACAAGAATAAAAATAATAATACTAGTGATAATAATAGTAATAGTGATAATAATAATATTATTAAAAAATAATAATAATTGCAAAAATAATAAAAAGGGGACTATATTATAAAATAAATAAAATTAAGGATCTGAATTAAAAAGTAAAACGAATTAGGGCCTGATCGGACGCGTGGAAAAATAAGAGGGACCATTCGGGCAATTATCCCTGGCCTCTATGCATTGCGTTTTGCACGGGACTAAATTAGAACAGAAGAAAATCCATTGGGGCAAATTTGAAAATAACAAAAACTGGATTAAAAGAGTGAAAAATGCGGAAGGGCCAAATGCGCAAATAGATCCTTCCACAAAAACACGCGGATCCCTTCGGGTCGGTGCGCGGGTTAGGGGCAAAACGACGTCGTTTTGGTGCCTGAGAGTCCTGCCCAAAACGACGTCATTTTGGAGGCCTATTTAAGGCAAAAATTTTCCAATAGCTTCATTTTTCACATGCTTAAAATAAAAAACCTTAACCCTTTTTGTTTTTTTCTCTGTAGGGCAGGGGGAGCTTGGCCGAAATCTGGCCAGTTGCCGCCGTGGGCTCCGCCACGGGCTCCGTCGTTGGTAATGCTGTACACGGCGGTCGGCGTCCACGAAAGGTAAAATTTTTAAAATTTTTTTAATAAAAATATATGTATATATATATGTCGAAAAGAAAAGAGAAAAGAAAAAAAAATAAAAAGAAAGCTTCGAAAATAAGAAAAGGAAAAAAAGACCACCTCTCTTGGCCTCTGTTTTAATTTTTAGTAGTTTTTTTTAGTGTTTAATCTCTGCTCTTTTGTGCTTAATCTATGCTTGCAAGTGTTTGTATCTGAAATTTCTCTTTTTTATTGATAATTCGTCTGAAAAAAAACAATGAACTTTGCTTGGCTTTTTATAGCCATTTTACATGATTATTTTACATTTTCTTTTCTGCTTTGTTTTGCAGGTGCAAGTGGTGGTGGAGACGTGACAGGGGCGATGGCCGCAGTGGCGGTTGGTGGCAGTTTTCAGACATAGGTGCGGCGCACCTAGGGTTTCCTTCTGTTGTTTTGTTTTTTTGTTTTTTTTTTTGGTATTGGGCTAGGGCTTGTTGGGCTGTAATGGGTTTTAGTTTTTAGGCTTGGTTTTAATTTGTTTGGGTCTCAGTAGGCCTATTTGGTTTCTAACGGGCCTGGGCAAAAATTGGGCTGTACAGCTACCCCTTTTTGCTCATTGTCGTGTAACGAGAATGGAGCAAAAACTTTTAAGAAAGGCCAATTGTGCCCAGTCTTGCCGAGTCTTAACTTCTTTGGTGCTTCTCTTCTTCAAGTAGTCTTCTTCCATCCCACCACATCTTCAGGGGTATAGGAATTGGTGCTTCGATCCGCTCGAATGTAATTTTAGGGATAAGAGATTTGTAGTTTCGATCTACTCCATTGGAACTTGAAAGAGATAAGAATGGTGATTTCAACCTGCTCCACTGCAACTTCAGAAAGATAAGGTCTGTTGGCTTTAATCTGCTCCACTGCAACTTTAGGAAGATAAGATTCACCGTAATCTGTAGCTTTAATCTGTTCCACTACATCTTTAGGGAAATAAAATTCGCTGTCTTCAGTCTGCTCCACTGCAACTTCAGGGAGATAAGACTGGTTGCTTCAATCTACTCCACTGAAACTTCAGGGAGATAAAGTTTATTTTGATCTGCTCTACTGCAACTTCAGAGAGATAAGATTTATGATTTATAGCTTTAATCTGTTCCACTGCAACTTCAGGGAAATAAGATTTGCTATCTTCAGTCTGCTCTGCTACAACTTCAAGGAGATAAGACTTGCTATGGTAAATTCAATCCGACCTACTGCAACTTCAGAGGTATAGGATTCGTCGTTTTAATCCACTCCACTGCAACTTCAGGGAGATAGGATTAACTGTCTTCATTCTGCTCCACTGCAACTTCAGGAAGATAAGACTTGTGACTTCAACCTGCTCCACTGCAACTTCAGGGAGATAAGGTTTGTTTGCCATGGTGGATTTGATCCGACCTACTGCAACTTCAGAGGTATAAGACCTGTGGATTCGTCGATCTTGTTACACCGTCCTCTGGAGAACATGATTTGTAGAATCAATTTATGGATTTATGCTCATGCATAATGATTAGGATGCCATGATCGGAATGAATCAAATGCTCCTAGCATGCATAATGATTAGGATGCCATGATCGGAATAAATCAAATGCTCCTAGCTAAATGTGTTTTGCACGAATGCAGAATTTCATGAGAATGGTCCCTTTTTAAACGCTTAGGATTGTCATTGCTCATTGTTCTTCTAGGTTGTATCACTGACGTAATTTCCTGTCTTCTTGTTCAACCGGCAATTCTTGACAGAAAGTCTGAAGAAATGGTTACTGTTTAGAGTTTCCTTTTCAAATGTTTCCAACCCTTAGGCTCGGTGAGTTCTAAATAAAAGTCCTGCTTCAGGTTCTCGTATTATTTAGAAGTTTCGAGAGTAATATGTAAAATTCTTTTTGTGAAAGTATTATTAGTCCGTTAATCATTACTTCGATACAAAATGCTTGAAAGTGAGCATAATAATGGAATTTATCAGAAAGAATCTAACAAGAATAGGTTAATTAAAGAAAGCAAACATTACTAGAATACAAAATGATGAGGGGAAGAAATAAGAAAATAAAAAAAAGGTGCCCCGGATATCGCAGCCTGAGTTTCTCTGTACGGGCTTTCTGAAGACCATTTTAAGCTCGATATGTGTTTAAGAGATCAAGAGTACTCTGTTGATGCCCCAAGACATTACATCTCTCCTCCTTCTTAATTCAGGTATAGCAAGATCACCACATGCCCCCTCTTTGATTGCAATTTGAATCGCCCTTTTTGGGTTTTCGACTCAAAACCTCTTTGGTCTCAAGACGCCCTTTGCGGGTTTTCACCCTGGCCTCTCCATTTTTTTTTTTGAGAAGGTCTCAAAGCGCCCTTTTTGGGTTTTCACTTTGGCCTATTTTCCTCTTTAAGTATAATATTTCTTGACTGAATCCGAATTTATAGGATTGAATAAGTTTTTCCCATCCATCTCGGCTAAGATCAGTGCTCCTCCAGAGAAAGTCTTTTTCACCACATAAGGTCCTTCCTAATTCGGCATCCATTTCCCTCTGAAATCTTTTTGTATGGGGAGGATCTTTTTCAAAACTAAGTCCCCCTCGTGAAATTCTCTTGGGCATACCTTTTTGTCATACACTTGCATCATTCGCTTTTGGTACATCTGACCATGACGGTGAGCTCTTAGCCTCTTTTCCTCAATCAAGTTCAACTGATCGTATCAAGACTGGATCCATTCTGCTTCATCTAACTTTAACTCTGACAAGACTCGAAGGGAAGGAATTTTCACTTCGATAGGTAACACTGCCTCCATTCCATAAACTAATAAGAAAGGAGTTGCCCCTGTGGAGGTTCTGATTGATGTTCAATAAGCATAGAGAGCAAATGGTAACTGCTCGTGCCAATCTTTATAGGTTTCAACCATTTTCCCCACAATTTTCTTAATGTTTTTGTTGGCTGCTTCCATTGTACCATTCATTTTTGGACGATACGGTGACGAATTGTGGTGCCTAATCTTGAATTGATTGTAGACCTCTGCGATCATGCTGTTGTTCAAGTTTAACGCATTGTTGGATATGATCCTCTCAGGCATTCCATATCGACATATGATTTTGCTTTTTTAGGAATCTGCTGACTGCCGACTTAGTAACACTGGCATATGAAGCAGCTTTTACCCACTTGGTGAAATAGTCAGTGACTACAAAGATGAACCAATACCCATTTGAAGCTTTTGGAGAGATCAGTCCAATGACATTCATGCCCCACATAGAGAAAGGCCATGGGGAAGTCATAACATGCAAAGGCAAAGGAGGTACATGAATTTTGTCTCCATAGATCTGGCATTTGTGATATGTTTTAGCATAATTGATGCAGTCTCCTTCCATGGTAGACCAATAGTATCCGAATCTCATAATTTGTCTAGCCATTGTAAAACCATTGGCATGTGTTCCAGAAACACCCTAGTGGACTTCTTCCAGAATTTTCTTAGCTTCAACAGCGTCAACACATATCAGCAGTATCTGATCCTTTCTTCTTTTATATAGGATCTCCTCGTCTAAGACATAGTCACAGGCTAGTCTTCTTAACGTCCTCTTATCGTTCTCGGTCGCTTGTTTAGGGTATTCACGATTTCTCACATATCGCAATATATCTTGGTACTAGGGGTGATCATCTCTTTCTTCTTCCTCCACATTGTAACCATGAGCTGGGGCCTCATAAATACACATTTGAATGGGTTTTACATCCTCTTGCTTGTTCACTTTAATCATGGAAGCCAAAGTAGCCAAAGTATCAGCCGTTTGGTTTCCGTCTCGCTGAAGATAATTGAAAGTAATGTCATCAAACTCTTCAATCAACCCCAGAACTATCCTTCGATAATTGATCAATTTGGGGTCTCTTGTCTTTCATTAGCCTTTCAGTTGGTAGGTCACCAATGCAGAACCTCCATATACTTCTAGCACTCTAATTTTATGTTCTATGGCTGCACGGAGTCCCATGATACATGCTTCATACTCCGTCATATTATTCGTGCAATCAAAATCCAATTTACACGAGAACGGATAATGATATCCATTTGGGGATACCAAGACTGCCCCAATTCCATTGCCTATAGCATTGGATGCTCCGTCAAAGTTCAATTTCCAAGGGTGATCTTTCGTAGTGTCTTCTTCAGTATTTGCCACATACATTAGTTCTTCATTGGGGAAGTCAAAGTTTAGAGGCTCATACTCTTCTAGAGCTCTGCTGGCCAGAAAATCTGCTATTGCACTTCCTTTTACTGCTTTTTGGCTCAAATAAACTATGTCGAATTCAGAGAGGAGAATTTGCCATCTAGCTATCCTTCCATTCAAAGTGGTTGACTCCATCATGTACTTTGGAGGGTCCAACTACGAGATTAACCAGGTCATGTGGTACAGCATATATTGCCTCAACCTCTGAGTCGTTCAAATTAAGGTACAACTCAATTTCTCAATTGGCAAATATCTCATCCCATATTCAATGAGTTTCTTACTAAGGTAGTATATCGCCTTTTCTTTTCTTCCCGAATCATCGTGTTAACCCAGCACGCATCTTATAGAGTGATCAAACACTGTCAAATACAAGATTAATGGTCTATCCGGGCATGGGGGTGACAATACTGGAGGATTTGACAAGTATTATTTCACCCTGTCGAAAGCTTTCTGGCATTCATCATCCCACATACCTGGATTGTGTTTCTTTAGAAAACGAAATATGGGATCACATTTCTCGGTTAACTGTGAAATAAACCGAGCAATGCAATTTAACCTTCCCAGGAAACCTCAAACTTATTTTTAAGTGCGCGGTGAAGGCAATTCTTGTATAGCTCGGACTTTGTTTGAGTCAATTTCAATTCCTCTTTTGCTGACTACAAAGCCCAGCAATTTTCCAGATTTAGCTCTAAAAGTACATTTCGTTGGATTGAGCTTTAGCTGGAATTTTCTCAACCTCAGGAACAGTTTCCTCAAAACTCAAATGTATTCCTCTTCTATTCTAGACTTTGCAATCATATCATCAACATAAACCTCAATTTCTTTATGCATCATATCATGGAACAAAGTCACCATAGCCCTTTGGTATGTAGCTCCTACATTTTCCAGCCCAAATGGCATCACCTTATAACAAAATGTTCCCCACAAGGTTATGAAGGTAGTCTTTTCCATGTCTTCAGAGTGCATTTTTATCTGGTTGTATCCCGAGAAGCCATCCATGAAGGAAAACAACGAATAGCCTGCCGTATTGTCTACTAAAGTATCAATGTGAGGCAAAGGGAAATTGACTTTCGGGCTGGCCTTATTCAAATCTCTATACTCTACACATATTCGTACCTTTCCATCTTTCTTAAGGACAGACACAATGTTGGCTACCCATTCTAAGTATTTGACTTCCTACAAAAATCCAGCATCAAATTTCTTTTTAACTTCTTCTTTTTATTTTTAGCACAACGTCAGGCCTCATTCTTCGGAGCTTCTGCTGAACCGATTTGCGATCCTCTTTTATGGGGAGGCGGTGCACAAAAATATCAGTGCTTAACCCCGGCATATCTTGGTATGACCATGCAAAGACATCTTTGAATTCTTGAAGTAAATCTACGAGGCCTTACCTCGTTTCTTTGGTTATACATGTTCCAATTTTCACCGCCTTTCCTTCTTCCAAGGCCACGACCTCTACTATTTCTTCATGAGGTAGAATTTTTTTTCCTCTTGTTCTACCATTCTTAACAAGTCTGAAGATAAGCCACAGTCTACATCATCTTCAAAGTCCTGGGATCTCTCTAAACACATGTCTCGCTCAAAAGGAAGTTCTAATTCCCTAGCAGCATTACTCGTGTCGTTGATATCCGGGGGCCTGTTGTAGGTACAAAGGAATATACAAAAAAATGGATAAATTTAAGAATAATTATTTTAGTAGTATGATCATGAGTGAAGAATAAAAGAATATTTGGAATAAAGAATAATTGTCTGTATAATATGATTATGGATGAATTGGAAAGCATAAAGACTATTTGCTCAAAAGATGCATTTTCATTGAATTAAAGACTTTTGAGCCATAAGCATATTTCACAAAGGATGCTTATTACTGTAACACCCATAACCTATTTCCGTCGCCGGAGTAAGGTTACGAGGCATTACTCGACCCAAACACAACTTGAAAACTATCATTTAATTACTTAAGACATAATAAACATAATCATGTATTCACACGGCATTTACAGATTTTTTTTATCTCAAAATTTCCACTGAATTAAAAGGATACATGTACACATAAACATTTAACATTTTATTTTTCAATGGTATACAAGTACTTACTAAAACAGAAGTTATATACGGCATTACTGTTTACTAGCTATATCCACACATGCTATTTATAAAACTAATTTAAATTGAATCATTATCAGACGTTCACAATAAATCATACATACTAGTTCATATACCGGAATTGTGTTCATGCATTACTTCCATAACCTCATATAATCTACACCTAGAAGCCGCATATGCTACCAACTAACTAATACAATTATTTCGCATGCTCAAATACCATAGTTAGAATACGAACTCCAAACAAATAAATTTACTACCAATTCGATTATACAAGAAACCTTTAATACCTCATCTATATATAAGCATGGCATACTTTAGAACACATATGTTAACAAACTAAATATATTCAAGTACACTGTAATTCGGAACCAAAAAAAAAATCAAATAACATATCCGAATCATGTATAGATTTTTTATCCATCTCCTAATTTTTAAATCACATACACAAACTCGAATCATGTATAGATTATTATCCATCTCCTAATTTTTAAATCACATACACAAAAACCATACCTTCAAATGCACTTCCATTTAAATTATCTATAAGGCCGATTTACCTTAACATTTTCACTACTCAAAGTGAACCAAAACCAACCATATCACATAGTAATATGCCATTCATTATTTTATGAAACACATCTATCTAAATCAAGCAATATTCAACCCGAAATTTCATAAGACATACATATTTATATATATATATATCAACTCAAACATGTTCACTCAATTCAAAGATAGAGGTGAAGCCATTTTCGCACGGCATTATATACATCCAATTCAAAATATATTCTCAGAATAATAGTTTAGCCTATACATGCCATAGACCTTAAGTTTATTTCTAAAAAGGTACCAAAACGGTTGATAGTGTGCTTGACTTTGACGAGGATTCCCGAGCTTGAGCTTCAACTTCAAAGATCTATACAATAATCAAACAAACACACATACGGTAAGTTATTATAGCTTAGTAAGTTATAAGCAAAAGATAATATGTACAACCAAGCATTTTATTAGTTTTTGTTTAATTCAACTTAATCATTGAATATATTTAACAACAATACATGTAATATATTACCATTCATCAATATCGTACTCATTAGGTCTCCAAAACCGAATATTCACTTGCTCTATATCCATTTCGAAATGACCCAAAGATTAACAATACATCACATTTCAACTTTAATATATATATCGAAACAACTTACCTAATTTGCACCAAGATACTAAACTATCACACATTTCATACATACCTGACACTTTCGATTACCTCCACTCAGTGTTCCCATCCTTGAGAAAATCCGATAACCCGCACACACAGTGCAACTCACGTAACGTATCGCACACTTAGTGCCGTTACTTGTAAAAGGGCACACTTGATGCCTTACACACTTAGTGCCATTACATAATTTCCGCACACAAGTGCCATTCGACTGATTTCACACACACAGTGCTCGGTGAATAATTTCGCGCACATAGTGCCCTTTTTATCTTATTTCCTTCCCTTGCACATAACATATATATATTCACCTTTTGTGCTTATAACATACTTATATACATATATTCAAAACAAACTTTTCTTCCCATGACTTACTCTCACAATCGGCCACACTCAGATATACACATAATTAATTATTCAATCACCACCATCCCCTATTTCAAGGTCCACATTTAAACCTCTACTCAATTCATAAGCATTCATTTAACTCAAATATATCAATTCCATGTATAATTCAACACACATTCGGCTAGTACATATATTTAATCCCATACTATGTCACATTCGGTAAAATGTATATCAATATACTTGTTTCAACTAATCAAGAGATTTATATATATATAGACATGTATATGATAAAATCACATTTAGCTAACACATTTAAAATTTCCATATCTCATTTGGCAATTGAGAATTTAATTCATAAAATTCATTTGAAAATGTACATTTCATTATAATAACTATTCGTTTAAATCCAATTGCTTATATACTTACCTCGGAAGTGGACAATTTAAGCTTCCCGACTACTCGTTTAATTTTGTTTTTTCCCGATCCAATTCCTTTTCCTTTTGATCTTGATCTAAATAATGCCAAATGAAACTTATTCAAATTTATTTTTATTCAATTTAATCCAAAAACTCATAATTATAAAATTTACCATTTTACCCTTAACATTTACAACTTTCACAATTTAGTCCCTAAAGCACAAAACACAAGATACATGAAATTTGAATTAACTTCTTAAGGGCCGAATGTTCTTCATCCCTATACAAGTCCATACAAACCATTTATTTAGCATTTTAATCCCTTAACTATTTAATTTCACAATTTAATCCATAATACTCCATTTCATCCAAATTTCCTATTCAAAACATATTGATTTCAAACATATAATTAATATTCTTCCATCAAACCTAACAAAACATAAACACTCATCAATGGCCGAATTATCAACATGCCTCAAACTCAAAAATTTCAACATGGGTTAGATAGTACTTAAGACAATGAACTCAAATACGTAAAAATTTTCAAAAATCGAGCTCAATTACTAACCTTATTTTAGCATGCAAGGGCCGAATGGTTTGAAGCTTAAATTTCTTCTTCTTTCTCTTTGTTTCGTGAAGATGATGAAGAAAATAGGGAGATAAAACATGTTTTTCTTTTAATAATAATAGTTTATTTCATATCATCCACTATCTAATAAAATATGTATATAAAATATACTATAATAATAAACCATGGTCAATGCCGTCTACTACCATCAAATTAAAGGCCAAATTGCAACTTCAATTCCATGCAAAAAGAAGACCATTCAATTTGGCTACTTAATTTCATAATAGCTATTTTTTTCCACTTACTCAATTTAGTCCTTTCTCTTAAATTAATCACCCAAACACACAAATTAATCTACAATATTTTAACATATGCTTAACCACATAACATAGATATCAAATTAATAATTAATATATTTTTCTATCCCAGATTTGTGGTCCCGAAACCACCATTCCGATTAGGATTGTAATTGGGCTGTTACAATTACTCATAGGCCTAGAGCAATAAGTGTTTTGGGACATTACTCTGAAATAGTTCTAAACACTACAGGAATCTCTTTCGCAATCCAATTGTCCAAAACGCTCCCCGGCTCAAAGGGGCGAATGCCCGGCAAGTTTTTTCTTCTGGTTCCTTCCTCGGATATGGCATTGACATATGAGTTTTCCAACATATCCCCCATGGTTCCTTTTGTTAGGGTCCCTCGCTCAAGGTGAATGATTTCTCCTGATACAAAGGTCTTGGATATGGGGAAAAATCATTGGCTCCCACTTGATTTCCTCCCCGCTCAACCGTGCTCTTCTCCTCTCTTGCTTCTTTTTGAGTTCCTTCCCCAATAAGGCTCATTTTCCAACAGTTAACTGTAGACCCATTTTTGTAGTCTTGGATATTTTAGGCATCGGGACCTTGTTTCCTTCGACGACGAATGTGGCATTTAAATTTTCCAATGATCGAAAAGAACATTCGATCGCTTCGTCATTTGCCTTTAAATATGGCACGTTACTTGTCACGGCTGCAATGATGTCTTCTTCTGCGTTTATGGTCACTAGTCTACCTTCTGTCACTAATTTTAGCTTTTGGTGCAACGTAGACGGAACGACCCCCGCTGAGTGAATCCATGGCCTCCCCAAGAGGCAGTTATAGGAAGGCTTGATATCCATTACCAGAAAATCCACCCCGTATGTGTTAGAGCAGATCAAAAGTGGTGTTTCAATTCTTCCCATTACCCTTCTCTCTATACCATCAAATGCCCTCACTATATTCTGGCATGGCTTCATATGAGAACTATCCAATACCAGCCTATTTAATGTGGATAGGGTCAAAACATTTAATGCTGAACCATTGTCAATTAAGACTCCCAGTAATGTGTATCCCTTTGATCGCTGTAAAATTAGAGTTTTAAATATTTATAAAAGAATGATCAAACCTGAAGACTAACTCTGACAACGATATTAAGGCAAGTGTACCTATCGAACAGTAGTATAGCTTAGGCAAGACCGGATATCGAACCCAAAGGAACTAAAAGTATTAATATTCACTTTCTTTTTATTATTTAACCTAACTAAGATAAAGGTTGCTTTTAAACTAAATTGACGACAACTAAACTAAGGAAACAAAAGACAAAAAGATGAATTTGGGGATAACTTCGGGAAGAATCCACCTAGACTTCTCTTATTATCTAACCTTAAATTATATGATTTCTTTTACTCAGCTTGATCTGTGAGACTCCCTAACCTATGTTAAACCCTCTCTCAAAGCAAATAACGTCTAATCCTAGGTTAATTAGTGGAACTCTCGTTCGCTTATAATAACCCCCTAGGAAAGCAGTAAATTGATCAATGGATTCCCATATTAGGTTTCACCCTAATCCGGCAAAATCTCTTAACCCTATCTCTAGGCGCCTGATCAACTCCGCTTAATTATGTTAGATCTACTCTTAGGCAGGGTCTATTCCTCCTCCACCTAAGCACATTAAATTTGGATTAAGCAACATAATTAAGAACAAACTAACTAATTTATCATATAACTTAAAAATCAAATAATAAAATCTGTCTAGGTTTCATCCCCCTTCAGGTATCTGAAGGATTTAGTTCATAATGTAAAAAGAAAACATCACAAGAGAAAAGATAAAACAAAACATAAGAAATATCCTAAAACTCCCTGATGGGATTGAAGGAGAATTCCGCCGTCTTAAGTATAATTCCGGCTTCTTGGGATGAATCAACTGGCTATCCTTTCGTTACTCCCTAACTCTGACCTTCTCGGCTTGGCTCATTAGCCTAGCTTTCGCCCCCTTTCAAAGGTGGTACTTGGGGTATATTTATAGGCTCTTGGAATGCGATTCTTTCTCCCGAAGTATCCTTTTCTGACTAAAATTGCTCTTTCCAGCGACAGAGGCACGGCCATGTCACATGCCCGTGCAAATCGAGACCTGACCGTGTTCGAATTTTACTAGTGGCACGGCCGTGTGTGGTGGTAAGGAGGCCGTGCTTGGACTTCTTTAATGAGGCACGACCGTGTAAATCGGGATTACTCCGTGTTCTAGATGTTCGTCAAGACACGGTCGTGTGGTCCTTGGCCTAGGCAGTGTCGATTTCGTGGAAAGGCCCATTTGCTTCGTTTTAGGCCCGTTTTGTGTTCTTTTCATCTTCGGGTGCTTTCCTGGGTATAAGACATGAGAAGAAAGGATTAAGAGCACCTTTTTACACAAATCAAGGGATAAATCATCTAAAAGCATATTAAATGTGGGCTTAAAATAAGTTACTTTTACGGTTTATCAAATACCCCCACACTTAAGCTTTTGCTTGTCCTCAAGCAAAATTCTCAACTTACAATTAAAACGAACTTTCCATGATTCATAATTCCTATCAACAATGCCTTATCCTAATTCATAGATAATTTATACATGGATAATTCAACTCAAAGATTCCTAAAAATTCAAACAAGATAAGTCATAAATTTGTAGCACGAAAAACATAGGTGTTTCCCTTCATCTAAATAATTACCTTTAATTCAAAATGACAAGGATTGATATCCTTACAAAAGATTCACTCAAATCACTCAAAAAGTGTTTAAGGGTCAAAATTAAGCACTCATAAGTTAATCCCATAGGTTTGCCTGAAAATCAAATCTCCACCACTGTAAAATGATATGATAAACAGATCAAAAGGTCTTTGTTAGGGTTGTAACGGGGCTAGGGTTAAAGGTGTGGATAAAGGCTGAAATTAGAAGGTTATAATCGAGATTGAATTGATAAGTTACCTACCTAAAAATTTCTAAGATAATAATTACATCAACTGAAAATAATAAAAATCCTACTAATACGGCTTTTTCTTTTGGGAAATAGTCTTTGATTGTGTAAGCTCACTTTCCATACTACTAATATTGAAAAATTGAATTTTTTTTAGAACAAACTAAATACAAGATAAATTTAACTGCCAGAATAATAAACTCAGATAACTGGCTCAAATCAAATCTCGATTAAGGGGTAGTCAAAATAAAGGGTGATAATAAATACAAAGGGTTTTGGGTTAAAATTAGCGGGTAAGTCAATAAAAAGGGTTGTTAGGCTCAACGGAGTTCACTAAGGGTTAACAAGGGTAGGCTATTTAGTAGAGTAAGTAGGTTAAAACCTAAGTGCCTTTATCATCTCGATATATCAAATCATAACTGTGGTCTTGACATGTATAATCGAGGCAAGTTCTAGAATAACAATTCATAGTCGACACACTCATAATCAAGAAGTAAGCATGAAAAAAATGTATGCTCTGTAAGGCTCAAATTCTCACAAAAATTATGGGTGTTTTTGACATCAACCTTGTAAATCTCAAATTTCAAGATAATATTCAAATTCCGGTTGACAACCTAAAATTTTAATTTTTAAAAAATTAGACTTATCATGCTTGATTCCCTAGTATTCTTCAAATTTAATTATCAATGCACAATTAACTATGACTTATTCCAAAACATATCAATAAAAATCACAAGTCATTAGAAATTTCATCTTAATTAGTAATATGAGAAAATTACTTTAAAACAAGATTAAATTCAGGGATTTGAGAACAATGCAGACAGTTAGGCATTTTTATCCTCAGGGTTTGAGAATAATGAAAAATTAGGCATTTTCTCAGAATAACTATTCACCCCCCACACTTAAGATGTACATTGCCCTCAATGTACAAAGATGGATAATGACAATTAGTGATCAATCAAAAAGATAGGAGGAAAAAGTTTTACTTCCTGTATATTCGGACGAGTTCCTTGAGGATGTGGACAGTGTGTGGCATCAGGTGACATTTCGCATATCGCCTATTTGTGCTTTTGTGTAGATGGAATATATATGTTTTATTCTGCAAAGTCATTTGTTAGTGATCTTTTCGATGAAAAAGTTTGTTAGGGACGCTTTGAAGAATTGAATAGCCAATAATAAAAAATTGTAATAAAAGTTCAAATTAAACATCATAAAATAAAATCTTAAAAATGAAGAAGTCTAAATAAAATTAAATTAAAAAAAAAAACTCAGAGGCCCTCATCATTAGTTGGATCCGGTGGCGGTGCTGATGACGAAATTTAGAGTTGCTGACATATTTGTTGGAGCGTTGCCTCTATTCTGTCAAAGCGCCGAGCGTTTTCAGCAAAATGCATCTCAAATCGATCAGGTCGAGTAGAGATGTCTGCTAATGATGTTGCCGCACGGTGTGGATACTGGCTCGGATTCGTTGCCTCCTCTGGTGGTGGTGGGACATCATCAGGAATGTCCTCGTCCTCTTCCTCGGTGCATGGTGACTTTAGTATGTACTGCGGAGGATTGGTCCCTCGACGTTGTTTTATCATCCTCATGTGTAGCATGGTTTGGATGCCTTGAGGAACCATGTTCCCCATCAGTGTGAGGGAGGAGATCTGCTCGTCGGAGTTGAGGAAGTTGAAGTGCCGAGCTAACCTCATAACGTATGGTCCCATTGACAAAATTCCCTTCCTGTGGGCTTCAGTTTGATGCTGCATCGCGCATGCAATGAAGTATGCCAAGTCAAACACATGTCCTTCAGACATGCAGGACAGGAAGTAAACGTCGTGTTTGTTGACGACGCCAGTGCTCTCTTTTCGACCTGTGATGGTATGCGCAAGTATGGCGTGAATGTATCATAATGCGGGAGGAAGGGCTGCTGCTTTAGATTTACTGGGGTTGTAAATGGCCGTCATTGGGTTGAGGTTGAGCCAGTAGTCGTACAGGAGTTTGTGAGGTTCTCGGTTTAGACCTGCTAGCGGGTTTTCTGCGATGAATTTCGCTGTGTAAAGGCCAAGGGCTGCTCCGAATTGGGGTACGCTCAATTGACGTACCTCGCCCCTGAGACAGAATTGTATGGTGCCGGGGTCATCGAATTGAGCCATCACCGTTTGTAACGTGAATGTAAAGCAGAACTCGAGTGTAGCTTGAGGTATGTAGGCTCATTAATTGCGAAGAAGGTTTCCCATGGATCAGTCTACAGTAGTGCTTGGATATCAGTAGCGAGCCCTACTTGTTTGACGGCCTCCCAATCAATCCAGCGACTAGTGCCTATTGCCTTATCCTTATGGCTTTGTATCGGTCCTCCTGAGCGTCTTGTGGAAAACGGAGAAACGGGTGTCGAAGTTCGGCACTTGCAGGAGAGGATCCGGGTCCTTTACGTTTCTTGCTTGGGACGGCTCTTTTAATTCGTGACGACGACATATTCCTGCAAATCAAATGCAAAATTTTCTAGTTCAACCAATATTTTGCAAAATTTCCCAATTGCATTTTATCAATATCAAAGCATTAATTCAATAATCATGCAACAAACTATTCTAACATGCATTAATAAAAAGATGAATCAAACATTGAAAATCTTGCAATTTACATAAGCATAATAAAGTAAACATAAAGACAAAGAAAAATGAAAACAAAGAATATTAATCAAATTTCTATGAACTAAACAAAGAGTTTCTGTAAACTAAACAAGAAATTGAATAACTAAACAATATTAATCAAATTTCTAAACGCAAAATGACATAAAGGAGAAATATGCAAAAATGGGAGGAAGACTTTAAGAAAAATAAACCAGCAGTGGTGGTGAATGACGAACACGGACGGCGTGCATGGTAGTGTTGCTGGGTTTGTGGCATGGGCACGGCTGTGTTGTGGCCGTGTAGGTGGTTGGATTAAGATTTTTGAGGCGAAATGGTGGTGGGAATGGGTAGACTGGTTGAGTGACTGGATTTTGAGGTTTGGGGGTGAAAATTTTGATTTTAGGGTTTGTGTTTAGGGAAGATGACGGTTAGTTTATATTTATAGGGAGGGGGACACTGTCTGTCGGCACGCCTGTGTCATTTTGAATTCGCCCGTGTTTTTCGCATTTTTCAGGAGTAGGCGCCTTCAAAATTCGTAGCATGGTCGTGAGTATATTGGGCACGCCCGTGCATGGTAAGGTAAATTGTAGGCACGGCGAGGTACCACGGCCATGTTTAGCCCGTGTATAACAAGTCAGGAACCTCAGAAATTTTACACGGTTGTGTGGTACGGCCTTGTGGTGCCCGTGTGTTAAAAGTCAATAGCTTGAATAATTTCACATGGTCATGGGGCACAGCCGTGTTCAGGAGGTGCAGCCCGTGTTATCGGGAAAAAAAATTCTACCCTGTTTAGGCACGGTGCGTGGCACTCCCGTGTGCCTTCCCCTATTTTCTACACGGCCCATGTCACGGCCATGTTCAAGGGCGTATGTACAATCCTACATTTTAATGCGATGTTAGGAAAATAAAAAAAAAAAACAATGTTAGTATGTTAGTACACGGGTTGCCTCCCGAGAAGCGCTTGTTTATAGTCTTAAGCTAGACTCTCCCTGTTTTCGGTCTAAAAGTCGGTTCATGGAGCGTAAGCTCCTTTCTTTTATCTCCAACATCTGTGCTATTATAAAGTTTCAGTCTGTGACCATTTACCTTGAATATGCCTTTAGTTGGATGGGTTACCTCGATAGTGCCATATGGAAAAATTGTTTTGATCATGAATGGGCTCGACCACCTTGATTTTAGTTTTCCCGAGAATAATTTAAGCCTTGAATTGTATAATAGAACCAGATCTCCTACTTTGAATTGTTTCGATCTTTTGAGATGAGCATCATGGCGTCGCTTCATTGCTTCCTTGTACAGTTTTGAGTTTTCAGAGGCTTCCGTTCTCCATTCATCTAGCTCGTTCATCTGCATCATTCTTCTCTTTCCTACAATTTTGAGATTAGTATTCAAAAATTTTATTGCCCAAAAAGCTTTGTGTTCTAATTCAAACGATAAATGACAGCTTTTCCCATATACAAGCTTGTATGGGGATGTCCCTAAAGGTGTTTTAAAAGCTGTTCTATAAGCCCATAACGCGTCATCTAATTTTAATGCCCAGTCTTTTCTATTTGTTTTAATGGTTTTTTCCAAAATGCACTTAAGTTCTCGGTTTGCCACCTCAATTTGCCCACTGGTTTGAGAATAATATGGGGTTGCTGTCTTGTGATATACTCCATATTTTTTTAGAACTTTTTCAAACTGAGTATTGCAGAAGTGCGTACCGCTATCGCTAATGATTGCTCTCAGTATGCCAAATCGAGAAAAGAGTTTCTTAAGAAATATGACTACTACCCTAGCATCATTGGTAGGTAAAGCTTCCTCTTCTACCCATTTTGACACGTAATCAACTGCTACTAGAATGTACTTATTTTCGAATGAATTAGGGAATAGTCCCATGAAATCAATACCTCATACATCAAATATTTCACATGATAGCATATATGTCTGGGGCATTTCATCACGTTTAGAGATATTACCTGTTCGTTGGCATCTATCACATAAGGTAATGTACCTGTTGGCATCTTTAAATAGAGTGGGCCAGAAGAAACCTGATTCGAGTATTTTGTATGCCGTCTTGATACCACTATAGTGTCCTCCTGATGGTCCCAAATAACAATGTTCCAAGATCTTGTTTGCTTCTGTCTTTGTAACGCATCTTCGAATGACCTGATCTGCACAAATATGGAAAAGAAAGCAATCTTCCCAAAAATAATTTTTCACATCAGCAAAGAATCGCTTCTTTTGGTGATGTGTTAATTTTCTTGGCAAGATGTTAGCTGCTAAATAATTTGCAATATTCACAAACCATGGTATTTCAGAATGTGTTATAGAAAAGAGTTGTTCCTCGGGGAACGAGTCATTTATTTCACCTTCGTTGAGCTCTTTGGTGTGTGGATTTTCAAGTCTAGAAGGTGATCTGTTGCAAGATTTTCAGTTCCCTCTTATCTTGTATTTCCAAGTCGAATTCCTGTAAGAGTAAAATCCATCGTATGAGCCTGGGTTTAGCATCAGGTTTGTTTAGAAGATAACGAAAAGCTGAGTGATCAGTGTAAACGACAACTTTGGACATTATCAGATACTATCGAAATTTATCAAAAGCAAAAACTACAGCTAACAGTTCTTTTTCTGTGGTGGTGTAATTTTCTTGTGTGGGTGTTAGTGTTCTACTAGCGTAGTAAATTGGCTGAAAATGCTTGTCTCTTCGTTGTCCCAAAACTGCACCTACTACAAAATCACTTGCATCACACATTAATTCAAAGGGTAAGTTCCAATCAGGTGCAATAATAATTGGCGCATTTATTAGTTTATCTTTAAGGATATTAAATGCAACTAAACATTCATGATTGAAATCAAAAGGAACATCTTTTTCTAGTAATTTTGTCAAAGGCTTAGCTATTTTAGAAAACTCTTTAATAAATATTCTATAAAACCTTGCATGTCCTAAAAAGCTTCGGATAGCCTTGACAGAACTAGGGGGTAGTTTTTTTATAGCTTCGACCTTTGTTTTATCTACCTCGATCCCTTTATTAGAAATTTTGTGTCCTAACACAATCCCTTCTCTCACCATAAAGTGACATTTTTCCCAGTTTAAAACGAGGTTTGTTTCCTCACATCTCATTAACACTTGTTTTAAATTTTTAAGGCAAAGATGGAAAGAATTACTGAATACCGAGAAGTCATCCATAAATACCTCCATGATGTCTTCCACGAGTTCATCAAAGATTACTAACATGCAACGCTGAAAAGTAGCGGGAGCATTACATAATCCAAAAGGCATTCTACGATAAGCAAACGTACCGTATGGGCATGTGAATGTTGTCTTTTCTTGATCTTCAGGAGCTATGGGGATTTGAAAGTAGCCAGAGAGTTCGTCCAAAAAGCAGTAGTACATATGCCCAGATAATCTTTCCAACATTTGATCTATGAAAGGTAGAGGGAAGTGATCTTTTCTGTTGGCATCATTCAACTTTCTATAATCTATGCAAACTCTCCAACCTGTGACTGTTCTTGCAGGAATCAACTCATTCTTTTCATTAGGCACTACCGTCATTCCCCTTTCTTTGGAACTACCCGCATGTGACTTACCCAAATCTTTGTCGGAGATAGGATAAATTATTCCTGCATCTAGGAGTTTTATGACCTCAGCTTTGACCACTTCCTTCATGTTGGGGTTTAGCCGCCTCTGAGGTTGCACACAAGGCTTGTATTCTTCTTCCATTAGAATTTTGTGGGTGCAGAACGCGGGGCTTATGCCCTTGATGTCAGAAATTTTCCATGCTATGGCTTTTTTGTGCTCCTTTAGTACCTTTATTAGCTCCTCTTTTTCCTCAGGTTCTAGTTCTGCAGATATGATTACTGGTAATGTAAAATTGTCTCCAAGGAATGCATATTCTAAATATTTTGGTAACTGTTTCAATTCCAATTTGGGTGGCTCTTCGATAGAGGGCTTCTGTCTTGTTTCGTCATCATTGTTAATGATTTCTTCCTTCATTTGTTTGGATGACGAAGTTTTCCAATTCAACTCATCATCTTCATCTTCTTCCCTCTCTTCTTGAGTTAGACACAGGCCCATCGTGTCGTCATGTATGATTTCCTGTAATGAATTTTGAATGATATGATCAGTAGTATCAACAAAATAATAGGAATCATCTTGCTCTTTAGAATATCGCATGACATCATAAATTTGGAAAATAATTTCTTCATCTCCTACCCTTAATGCGAACTTACCATCTCCTACATCAATAACAGCCCTAACAGTGGCTAAAAAGGGACGCCCTAATATTAAGGAACATTAATGTCTTCATCCATGTCTAATACAACGAAATCAACAGGGAAAATAAATTTATGAATTTTTACCAAAACATCTTCGATGACTCCTTTAGGATATTTAATGGATCTGTCTGCTAATGGAATACTCATCCTAGTGGGTGTTGGTTCCCCAAGATCTAGTTGTTTAAACATTTTATAAGGCATTAAATTTATACTGGCGCCTAGATCAACTAATGCTTTCTTAACATTTAAACTACCAATTAGACAAGGGATAGTAAAACTTCCTGGGTCTTTTAACTTGGTTGGTAGCTTGTTTTGGAGGATGGCTGAGCATTCTTCATTAAGTTCCACTGTTGACACCTCTTCAAATTTTCATTTATTCGTCAGGAGTTCCTTTAAGAATTTTGCGTACTTCGGCATTTGTGAAATAGCTTCAAAAGGTAAGTTAATATGTATTTGCTTAAAAAGTTCAAGAAACTTACTGAATTGTGCATCTATTCGTTTTTTCTTTAACTTTGCCGGGTATGGGAGTGATGGCTTGTTTTCATCACATAATGGAGTCACATCCTTAATTCCCTTGTCACTTGCTTTGTTACTATCTGTTAGGGAGTGTTTCTTCAGTTCGCTCAATTCTCTTCCACTTCTTAGTCTGACTGCTTTTACCTGTTCTGTCCCCTTAGGAAAATTTTCTATACGTGGTTGAATTATTTTGGTAAGCATTCCAACCGTCTTAGTGAATTCCCAAAATGTCTCGGTGAATTTTTCAATTGATGTTTGTTGATCTTTAAGGGTTCTCTCAACATCTTGCAGGCGTTTGTATGTGATTGTTGATTCCCTTTCGTGTATTGGTTTCTCCTCTTGTGGATGAGGAGGTTGTTGACTTTGGTTTCCTTGATTGCCTTGTCCTCCCCACGAAAAATTTGGGTGGTTCCTCCAACCTGGATTGTAAGTGTTACTATAAGGATTATTATTAGATCAGAAATTATTACCTATATAATTCATCTGTTCATCTTCTGCTCCTGGTTGGTAGGGTGGGTACTGAGGATTCGCCACAGTTCCACTAGCGTCGCACTGCATGACTGGCTGTATCTATGAAGAACACAAACTATCAAGCTTTTTATTCATCATCTCTAGTTGCATTGTCATGGTGTCGACGTTGAAAACTCCTGCCGATTTCGTTGGTTTAGTTCTCGAAGCTTGCCACTAATAATTGTTTATCGACATCTCCTCAATGAACTCGTAGGCTGCTTCAGGAGTTTTCTTGTTCAGCGTTCCACCTGCATGGTTTGAATCTATCGATTGCCTCGTTAAGGGTTTACTCATTGTAGAAGGTTTGGACTTGTAGCCATAGGGGAAACCATGGTGTGGGCACCTCCTCAAGAGATCTTTGAACCTTTCCCATGCGTCATATAGTATCTCTAAATCCATCTGCACAAAAGAAGAGATATCGTTACGTAATTTGGCCGTTTTGGCCGGTGGGAAATATTTCATTAAAAACGTTTCGGTCATCTACTCCCATGTAATGATTGACCCTCGTTGTAACGAGTAACCACTGTTTGGCTTTATATCTCAATGAAAAAGGGAATAACCGAAGAAGAATGGCATCATCAGAAACGCCATTTATTTTGAAGGTATCACAGAACTCTAAAAAATTAGCTATATGCATGTTTGGATCTTCGTCCTGCAAACCATCAAATTGAACAAACTGTTGAATCATTTGTGTTGTGTTAGGCTTTAATTCAAAATTATTAGCAGATATAGCAGGCCTAACAATACTAGATTCTGCTCCTGTTAAATGCGGTTTCGCATAATCAAACATTGTACGTGGAGCATTGTGATCTCCCACATCGCGTAGTGGTGGGTTGTTTTCGCCCATTCCTTCAGTAGGATTGGATCTCTTTTCTTCCTCTCTTTCTGTGTAATCTAGGGCTCGCCTGGTTTCCCTGCGATTCCTACGAGCGGTTGCTTCGATATCACTATCGTATACCAAAGGTCCTCTCAGATTCCTTCTAGTCATAAACTAGAGGTACCTAGAAAAGAGAAAGAATATAAAAAATTAAAATTAAAATTAGAAAAAATAAAATTTAACCTAAGAAAACAAAAGAAATAAATTGCGAATAAAATAATGGCTAAAGTAATAAAAATAGAACTTTCTTAATATTGTAGTTCCCCGGCAACGGCGCCAAAAACTTGATCGTTGTAAAATCAAAGTTTTAAATATTTATAAAAGAATGATCAAACCTGGAGACTAACTCTGACAACGGTATTAAGGCAAGTGTACCTATCGAACAGTATTATAGCTTAGGCAAGACCGGATATCGAACCCAAAGGAACTAAAAGTATTAATACTCACTTTCTTTATATTATTTAACCTAACTAAGATAAATGTTGCTTTTAAACTAAATTGACGACAACTAAACTAAGGAAACAAAGACAAAAAGATAAATTTGGGGATAACTTGAAAAAGACTCAATTGATTTTTATGATACCTTCGAGAAGAATCCACCTAGACTTCTCTTATTATCTAACCTTAAATTATATGATTTCTTTTACTCAGTTTGATCCGTAAGACTCCCTAACCTATGTTAAACCCTCTCTCAAAGCGAATAACGTCTAATCCTAGGTTAATTAGTGGAACTCTCGTTCGCTTATAATAACCCCCTAGGAAAGCAGTAAATCGATCAATGGATTCCCATATTAGGTTTCACTCTAATCCGGCAAAATCTCGTAACCCTATCTCTAGGCGCCTGATCAACTCCGGTTAATTATGTTAGATCTATTCTTAGGCAGGGTCTATTCCTCCTCCACCTAAGCACATTAAATTTGGATTAAGCAACATAATTAAGAACAAACTAAGTAATTTATCATATAACTTAAAAATCAAATAATAAAATCTATCTAGGTTTCATCCCCCTTCAGGTATCTGAAGGATTTAGTTCATAATGTAAAAAGAAAACATCACAAGAGAAAAGATAAAACAAAACATAAGAAAAATATTAAAACTCCCTGATGGGATTGAAGGAGAATTCCGCCGTCTTGAGTATAATTCCAGCTTTTTGGGATGAATCAACTGGCTATCCTCGCGTTATTCCCTAACTCTGACCTTCTCGGCTTGGCTCCTTGGCCTAGCTTTCGCCCCCCTTTCAAAGGTGGTACTTGGGGTATATTTATAGGATTTTGGAATACGATTCTTTCTCCCGAAATATCTTTTTCTGACTGAAATTGCTCTTTCCAGCGACAGAGGCACTGCCATGTCACACGCCCGTGCAAAACGAGACCTAACCGTGTTCAGATTTTACTAATGGCACGGCCATGTGTGGTGGTGAAGAGGCCGTGCTCGGACTTCTTTAATGAGGCACGGCCATGAAAATCAAGATTAGGCCGTGGTTTAGATGTTCGTCGAGACACGGCCGTGTGGTCCTTGGCCCAGCCATGTCAATTTCGTGGAAAGGCCCACTTGCTTCGTTTTAGGCCCATTTTGTGTTCTTTTTATCCTCGGGTGCTTTCGTGGGTATAAGACATGAAAAGAGGATTAAGAGCACCTTTTTACACAAATCAAGGGATAAATCATCCAAAAGCATATTAAATGTGGGCTTAATATATGTTACTTTTACGGTTTATCACCCTTGCATCGAGTGGTGACGTGTAGGGCTTTTGTAGATCCTCTTCCTCCAGGCGGTATTTCATCATCATTAAAGAAGATGAGATTATTAGCAGTGATGTTATTGACCAGATGATCGAGCTTGTTGACTAAGATGTCCCTCGTGACATAAGTTTCATTTAATACTTTCATGAATGCATTGCAGTGAGTTTTCGAGCTTAAAAGCAAGGCTAGTACTGATATGCGAGCTGGTTGTTTGTGTAGTTGCTCCACGATGCTGTACTCACTATGCTTTAGAAACTTCAGGAACTCTTTAGCCTCTTTCTCGGTCACTGGCTCATTGACAGGCGATTTAGACTCAACTACATTCTCCGTCACAGATTTTCCTTTAATAGACTTGGTTTTTGCAGCTGGTGTATCGTAGCGCTTCCCACTGCGTGTGTAAAAACCCATTTCTTGTCCCTCTTCTAAAACATTGATCAGGTCTCTTTTCATGGGATCGTCACGTTACAGTCATAGTTCCAAGGAACCCTTTTGCTATCCTTGTAAGAAAATGCTACAGGTTTTTGAATTATAACTCGCGGTGCTACTTGTGTTCTGGCTTCATTGACTCTTGGTTTCGAGATGATCACTACTGGGCGGCTGCCTTTTTGGACCCTTTGCATTGATCCTTCATCTGAAGCATAAACCTCCCATCCTTCTGATCCCTTAATCTCCTCGTAAAATTTCATCTCTTTATTATCCATCAAATTTTGCACTATGGCTTTGAACTCAGTACATTCCTGGATTTCATGCCCTTCTCCATTATGAAACTCGCAATGGTTCCTTTTTCCTTCAGACCTCTCTTTCGAACCTAATGTGACCAGTCCTCTCTCCACCATCTCCTTCCAAACCTGTCTCAATGGGGTTTTGACTTTTGCAACCTCATATTTGACTTTTCTGCCCCCACCTTCATTTATTCCATTTACTCCTTGATCAGTATGTGGGTTTTTTTACTAATTTAATACAAAAAAAAAACCAAAATATCCAAAATGGGGTCTCCTTTTAAAAAATTACGAAAATGGTATAGTGAGGGTGGTTGAGCTTCTGTCAGAGGCGGCACCACCCTCTGCAGGCTTACTGTTTTTTTGCTCACTGAAATTTTAAAAAAACATCTAAAACAGAAAAAAATACTGAAAACGAAAAAAAAGAAACATGAAATGACAGGACACTGGTGCAGCCTCTGCGACAGGCGGCACCGAAGGTGCCTCTGTTAGAGGCGACACCGCTGACATTGACAGGTCATGCATGCATGCATTTTTGCAGTAATTTATGCATGTATAAATCATGATTTAAATCAACTTCAGCAGCTGAGAAAAGGAAAGGAAGAAGAAGAAGAAGAAGAAGAAGAAGAAGGCGCCGAAAAAAGAAAGGGAGAGGAGGAGAAAGAAGAAAGAAAGAAGAAAAAAAAATAAAAGTATGTATTTTTGTTTTTTTAAATAATGGATGATGAAATTGTTGTTTGGTGTTGATGATTTTGTTGTTGTTATTATTATTATTGATTTTTATTTTTTTTATTTGTTGCTGTTTGTTTGTTAGTTTAGTTTAATTATTGTTAGTTGTTAGATTAAGATTAGTAAAAATGTTTAAAAACTACTTTTGTTAGTAGTATTATTAATAAATAGTTATTATTATAATTAGCTTAAAAATGTTGAAATAATAATTTAGTTAGTAAGTTATTATTAGGATTAGTAAAAAGTTAGTAATTTAGTTAGTAATAATATTGCTAGTTAATATTATAATTAGTTAGTTAAAAACCCTAAAATAATAATTTAGGTAGTTAGTTAGTATAAGTTATTATTAGGATTAGTAAAAAGTTTAAATATTAATTATATTGTTAGTTGTTAGTTATTATTATACTTAGTTAGTTAAAAACTCTAAAATAATAATTGTTAGTTAGTTACTATTGTTAGTTATATTATGATTACTAAAAAGTTTAAATATATTAATTATATTGTATTATAGTTAGTTAGTTAGTTAAAAACCGTAAAATAATAATTGTTAGTTAGTTACTATTGTTAGTTATTATTATGATTACTAAAAAGTTTAAATATTAATTATATTGTATTAATAGTTAGTTAGTTAGTTAAAAACTTTAAAATAATAATTTAGTATATTGTTAGTTAGTTAGTAAATTGTGTTTTAGGATTACTAAAAAGTTACAATATTAATTATATTGTTAGTTATTATTATAGTTAGTTAGTTAAAAACCCTAAAATAATAATTTTGTTAGTTAGTTAGTTAGTATATTGTGTTGGGATTAGTTAATATGTTAGTTAGTTAGTATCTATATTGTTAGCAGACTAATATGTTAGTTAAAAACCCTAGAAACCCTAAAATAATATATTGTTAGTATATTAATATGTAACATAGTTAGTATATTGTTGTTAGTATGTTAATATGTTAGTTAAAAACCCTAAAAACCCTAAAATAATATATACAAGTATAAGTAATATGTTAGTATATTAATATTTTAGTTAGTATATTGTTGTTAGTATATTAATATTTTAATATTGACTATGTTAGTATATTAATATTTTAGTTAGTATATTATATTTTAATTAGTATTAGTAGATATTGTTAGTAGGAAATCCTAAATATTATTTTTGTTATTATTAGTTTTGATTTGTTAGTAAGTTTTGTGTTTATATTAATTAATTTTTTATTGTGAATGTTATGTTTTAAATTTTTAATATATTTGAAAGTTTTTATATTAGTAAAACTATCATAAAGTAATTGTTAATTAGTGATAAAAATTGAAAATATTTCTGATGTAGATATTGTTAGAAATGCCAACATATTGGATATTGCCTGATGAGATAATAACTTCAGCACAAAGGGAGAAAGTTGATAAGATGATGCGAGAAGTGCAAGATTATAGAATGAAACCAGAAGAAGACATTGTTCAACACCTTATTACCGTAAATAAAAAGATGCAAAAAGTGTTGTGGAAGTGTCATGAAATGATTAGGAAGAATAAAGTGCAATACTTAACCCTTAGAGGGACTGTAACACCCCAAACCCGGTCTAGACGCTACAACCTAGTCTGGCGTGCTTACGGAGAAGAAAATGCTTTAAAAATCGGTTTGTCAACTTTGTTGGTGGAGAAAACCCTTGGAAAAGTTTTAGAAAACGAATTCGAGTCTGGTGAAGTTTAAAACGTGTTAAGACTTGTTTTAGAAAACTTATTTGCTTTATTGTTATTCCTTACCATTTACTTAATCAGTGAGCATTTTAAAAAAAACACGTACTTATCGAGGTTTTGAAAAAAACAACCAATTTATATCCATCAGGTTTGCTTATCAAAAGTTATAGGAACGACCAAGTAAAACGTCTAAACATAATAGTTAGGCGGCCTTATTACAACGATGTAAACCAAAAATAAAACAACTAAGTTCAAATAGAAAACTTTGAAATAAAACAACTGCTGAGCATGGCCACCTCGAGTCCACTCCGGCTCTATATCCACGATCTAAGTCTGATCTGCAAAATGTAAAGGAAGGGGTGAGTCACCGAGACTCAGCGTATAAATCCCCATCCCAAGAAAATTATGCTCTTACACAAATTCATACAATAATATGCATGTCATGCAACCCACCTAAGTATCCATCCGGGTCTCCCAAATCTAACCCTTGTGGTACGAAACCACTGGTGGTGCCAAACCACTGGTAACCGAAGTTACAAAATAATCATATGTGGTACCAAACCACTGGTAACCGAAGTTACAAATTAATCGTATGTGGTACCAAACCACTGGTGGTGCCAAACCACTGAGACTTAGTCACAATTTTGTAATATGTGGGGCCAACCCACTGTGTGATACCAAATCACTGGTGATAGTTTGATAGATCATACTTCCCCCTCCTCTCATCACCCATGTCATGTACTCATGTAATCGATATCAGTATGATCATGCTTAGCATGTTAAATCACATTTACAGAATAACAACTTACCTAGTATCCTAGCTTTTACCCACAAGGGTATTTTCATAACCATAGCTGTCATTCTGGCTTTTAAATAACACATAAAAATAAACATATTACGTAAGAAAGTGTGTAAGAGTTACACACCTGGTTTTCGTACTAACGCTTTTATTGCTTCTATGCTACTGTCGCACGAGACTACCACTATCGGCCTACGATTCAACTCCCGATACCTATGCGTTTCTTTAGCGTTGGATTTACAGATCCAACCTCCACTGCCTGACTGTTAATCGAGTTTACAATAATCCCTTAATCACTAAACCAATTAAACGATGAGATCTCACTAATAATAATATCACTTAACAAACCCTTACCTGATTTGTCAAATCCCGAAAGTCTTTAAGAAAGCTTCACCACACCACCTACATTCGGCCATCACTAAGGTATTAAGCTAATCCCTTAAATGCAATCAAATGAATACCAAAACTCATTCGGCCAAAGCCAAAAGAATAAGAAAGTGGCCATTTGGCCGAACCTACCATCAACCTACCTTCGGCTTTTCCACAACTCGACACAGGGAACTTTAATAAAACAGATTCGGCTTCTAGTGGTTCAAAGTGAAATCGACAGGCCTCTGAGCAAACAACTCAGATTAGAACTTAATAAAAATTGAGAAATTGCAAAGAAGGAAAAATCCCGAAACTCATCGGATCACTGAGGAGTATGCGGCTTATGGTGCACCTTCGGGAAACAGAAACCACCCTTGTAGATTCAGCTATGGAAGAAGGAGTATGAACAGAGGGGATTCAGCTTTTTGAAGGATTTTGGAGAGCAGAAAAGTGATAGGAAATTTCGGCTAGAAGGGAGAAAATATGAGAAGAGAACAGAGAGGAATTTCGGCCAGGGAGAAAAGATGAGGAAGAAAAGAGGAAAAGAAGAAAAAAAATGAAAAGAAAGATGGATACTTGGCCTACAAAATTCGGCTACTCATGCACACACCTTAGAGTTGGAGTTTCGGCCAACTCTCCCTCTCCTGATAACCTTTATCCCTTATCTCATCCATCTATTATCACCTCCCTTATCCCCTTCTTTTTTTTATCATCTTTTTATCACTTCAAATAAAAAGAATTAAATCTCCTAAAATGTAGCCTCTATGCCGTCCACCCCTCCCCTTCTCAGTGCCAAAATTTGACCCAACAACCTTGGGCTCTAAGCGGCCATCTAGGTCCAATTCCTCCCCCCTTGTGACGACACCTTGATGCTCACCTAAGGTACCTCAAATTTTTGGGCCACAAGCCCAGCTTGCTACTAAATATAATAATTTAAATTAAGAACACTACTAACTCTCTTTTAATCAATTTAACCCAGATTTTAAGCCCAAACCTAAGCTCAATCCACACCTCAAAACCTTCACCTACTAACTTAGCCATGCAACATATCAAATGCACAGACCCACAAAATCAGGATATTACAGGGACATTAATAGAACGGAAGCATCAAATAATTTTAGACGAACTTTGGAAGACATTGGTACCACAAACCTATTGGAATCTAGTTATACGCTTTGTGAAGTTTATAATCTCTTATGGAGCTAGGAAAACAATGCGGCAACGTATAGGCTCACGGAAGTTGACTAGGAAGCAAAGTGTGTTTGACATACCATAGATGGATAAAGTAGATGTTAGGAAATTACCAAGAGTATTTATAAATTCAATACCGGTTATAAAGATTGAAGAGGAAGAAGATCCCGATGAAACTTCAAATTGGATTGTAGAAGATGAATACGAAGAGAATCAAGAATTGCTAAATTGGATTGTACAGTATTTCCTAGAGGAAGATACAAGCTCGGAGATGGAATAAAATGTAGAATTGACTTTAAGTGGTTAGATGCAAAGATAAATGTTGTTCATGTACAAAATGATAATTGTAATAGTGTGAGCTTAAGAATGAATGAAAAAAATAGCATATTGAAATATTAATTTTTTTATTTAAGAATAGTATATACAGATCGGAATTTTTTTGAGCAAGTTTGTTTATTTTTTAACAGATTGAATATTGAAGATGGATGATCAGTTTTTCGTATGCGTTTATTTCGATGGAATCATCTTGACAACAACGGTTGGATGCATATTTGAATGTCGGCAACAAATAGCAATGAGATTTAATAGAAATGTCTCGTTGGATGATATGAAGGGAAGGATAAACGCAAAAATTGTTAGACGTTGTGGGAGAACGATTTCGAGAATTTTATACAAGTTTCCAATTTCGGCAGATCTGATCAAATTCACAAAAATGGAACTTGTAGACGACGAAGACGTGGAGACAATGATCGCTCTTTACTGTGGGAATGGGAGTAACAAAAATGCACCGATTCACTTATTTGCTGAGTTAGCCGGTATTGAGGCAAATGAAGACATCAATGCATATGGTGAAGAACATGGAGCTCAAGAACCGTGCATGGTGCCTCCAATATCGTATGTTGATGCCGAATCGAATATACATGGGATCGATATCGATCTTAATATTACACCTGATATTGATGTGGTTGGTGATGATGGACACGATAGTAGAGATCATTGTGAAGAAGAGGTCGATAGTGACAGTGATCCCAATATGGACGATGTACCTGATGATATTGACGATAAAGACGTGAACGACGATGGAAACATTAGCGCGTCTTCGGTCGAGAACCAGATGTGATGTATTATGATACACAATAATCCTGGGCCACACATGTCACTCATAGACCCCGACGCAGCACGTGTAACTGAGTTCTCAGAGTACCCTAAAATATATCATGCTCACCGGATGGCCGTAAATTCTGAGCATGAGTTATTCGTAGGCCAGAGATTCGAAAGTAAAGAAGAATACATATCTGTTATTAAACGGTATAGCATGGATATATCAGCAGATTACAGAGTTGCAGTGTCTAAATCGATGATTTATATTGGGGAGTGTTGGAAGGCAGTGGAATGTTGCAATTGGTGGGTACGAGCTGCATTCATTCAAAATTCGTAGATGTGGGAGATAGGAAAATTGGTTGGAGCTCATACATGCAGATTGACATGTATGACAGAAGATCATAAAAAACTTGATTCCAAGACTATCTGTACATGTATCCTTCCAACGGTGAAGGACATGCCAACCATTAAAGTTTCGGTACTGATTGCTGAAATACAAGCATGATTTCAGTATCAAGTATCATATTGAAAAGCGTGGATAGCTAAACATATGGCAATGGAGCAACTGTATGGAGATTACAATTCATCATATAACGAGCTACAGGGATGGATAGCTGCTATGTGGGAGTACGTACTGGGAACTTTGATTGAGTTGCAGACACGGCCTTATTACGGCTCAGATGACCAATTACATCCGGGAAAAAGAATTTTTCATCGGATGTTCTGGACTTTTAATTCATGTGTGCCGGCATTTCCACACTGCAAGCCGTTTGTGCAGGTGGATGGGACATGGCTATACAAAAAATATACACAGAACTTACTTATTGTGGTTGCTCAAGACGATAATAGGAACGTGCTCCCAATAGCATTTGCCATAGTAGATAAGAAGAATATGAAATCCTGGGAATTCTTCCTTACCAACCTGCGGAGGTATGTTATTAGCAAAGATAATATTTCCATCATCTCCGATAAAGGGAAAGGATTAATTGCTGTAATTAGGCATTCCGGTGTGCCATGGAGATCCGTTTACTACATCCGTCACATTGCAGCTAACTTCCTTCGAGAGTATAAGAATGCAGACTGGAAGAGACAAGTGGTGAAAATGGGTAAAGGATAACCTTAAATATTCAATATAAGTTTAATGTTTTTATGTTATCTAGTTACTGTAACTTATCTTTTATTAAAACATATACAGCGTACGAGTTGGAGCCACATATTTTTCGCCAAAGAATGACTCGACTTGAGAGTGACATAAAAGGTCAAACGAACAAATCTTTTCGAGAGTGGTTGGGTACAATGGAGCCGTGGCAATAGGCTCAAAGTTTTGACGAGGGCTTTCGTTATGGTCAAATGAATACGAACTTGGTGGAGGGGGTCAACACTGTGTTGTTGAAAACACGACATCTTCCAATTTCATCTGTCTTCTCGGCCACATTCTACAGATTGGCGACCTTGATGCCAAGAATGGGTGAACAGCAAGTCAACCAGATGGATGCGGGACACGTGTTTGTGGAAGATGTCAGGGATGCATTGATTACAAACCGTTGGATTGCGATGTCGATGACTGTAGAAATATATTCACAACGCCTGGCAACTTTTCGAGTTACGGAGTCCATCAGTCGTCGACCTGGTTTGCCACCTAGGTCTTATGGAGTCGACCTTCAGAACAGACAGTGCGAATGCAGGAGGTTCCAAACACTTCATTATCCGTGTGCACAAGTCGTGGCAGCATTTGCTAAGGCAAACCTTAATGTTGAACAATTTGTCGATGATGTGTACACGTTCGAGCGTACGTTGCGTGTCTGGGAAAATGAGTTCCCTGTCCTGCCCGACCTGTCTACATGGGAGGTGCCTCGAACGACATTCGAGCTTGTCCAGACAGAGCGCTACACAGAAATCTGAGAGGTCATCCTCAATTATCCAGAATCCATAATGAAATGGACATTAGGGAGAAATCCGACGATAGGCGCTGTGGAATATGCAGGTTAGGTGGTCATAATCGAAGTAAATACCCGCGGCGAAACTATCATGTTGGCCAATCGTCACGGGCGAGTGGGAATTGAGCTTATTCAGATTACCATGTTTTGTATTCAGATTTTTTGTGATTTTGATTAATTAGGGCTTAATTGCAAAAAATAAATAAATTTAGGGACTGAAATGCAAAAAAAAAAATTAATGGATTTCCATTTTGTGCGATATGGGTAATATAATAAATGTTGTATTTTGGGTTGAATGTATATAACCCATGCGAATATATATATGGATCACATAATCAACCAAAATCACTTCATACTTTTTCTAGTCATATCACATGTATAAATCATGCTTCAATATTTAACCATGTTAATATCATCTAAATAATCACATATTCAATTTAACAATATGCAAGAAGTCATATTACAAGTACTTAATACATAAAATGTCCAAACCACATAACTTAAACATTAATGCCATTCATAAACTTAAACTTGTCTCAGCATATATATATCATTATTAATCTATTACCAACCGTACCTATTTAGTCAATCATTCAAGCATAATATCTTCTAACCTTTATAAACATAGTTCATTTTATAAGACCTAACCGAACTCACTTAAATACCAAATCCAAACATACCATACATATTTTCGCATGGCTATATATATATGCATGAACAAAAATCAAACTTAAAGATTCCATCGTATGGCTATATATATACATATTGTTACGAAATTTTAAAGCTCCAAACAACCAAGTTAATTTTATACAAATAATGTACAAACATTGTAATATTTACAAATACAAAATTGAGGAAAATCAAAACCACAAGAAACACCTAAAATTGATGGTTCGATGGTGTGGTCTTAGGTGTGTGCTTCTGCAGTGGTCGACGTTCACGTCGTGGGTGCCCGTGAAGACTAACATCCTCTTCAGGCTCCGGTGGGGGTCCAGATGGGGGTGTACTAAACATGGCTGAGAAATCATGTGGCTCGAAGGGCATAGATGAGCTCGAGCCAGAAGGTGTGCCCTGATGTAGTGGATACGACCCAGGAGGCCTTATGTCCTGCAGTGGGTACTAGCCGGGAGTGCTATATTGTGTTGTGTACGATCTAAATATATCAAACCCGTACTGGTATCCACCTCCTGGCGAGCCCGGGAAGTAGTCATTACCCGGCACATCTGGATGATACGAATGTGCACCCAAATGTGAATGTGATTACAGGGGCTCCAGCTTCAGCTCGGGATCAGGATCTACAGCTGCCTCGGCCTCCATATCGACAACTGGCTCATATGCCCCATGTCGCTACACGTGTGGGGGGACTACAGTCGACTGCCTTCCAAGTATATATGGCTTCCCCATACTAGAGTACCATTGTATGTACTCTAATAGAGGTTGAAGACAGGAAGCCATATCCATCTGGGGTATTCGGGAAATGTGATTATTCCACACCGCAACAAATCCCCGATGCCTAACCCCCCAATCCAAGCCTTGTTTCCCTCTCTTATTTATGTAGTGAACTGCCCCCACCTGGCATGGCGGATCCGGGATATATTAGACGCAACCAAATTGGTGCAGTACTCGATCCCCGTGGTACCACTCGACTACATTGAAACAGACAATTGGTGCGTTTGTGCACCACATATATGAGTGAATATACGCGGATGGGGGTATAACGGCTGCAATTTTCGCTCTACGGTATGGCATCCATATAAACTGCACGATTAATAACATTGTTAAAATTAAACATGGTGTACTAAGATATACAAACTACCACGTAATCAATATTGGAATCACTTACCCCTTCCCTGGCATGTTGTTCAATCATAAGCCGGTATATCAGGACAGTGTACGACCTCCCGATACCCAGATAAATACTCCACCTACAAAAAATAAATTTCAAGTCAAATAGTATCAATATAAAGAAATTTTCAACTAATAACAAGTTATATTTTATCACCTGTTTACTAGCGAATATACGTATGGTTGGTGGGTAACTGATGCCAAGAATGGCATCCGATACAGAGCCCATGACTGCAATAGTGTAAGGCATCTGCCTATGTCTACGGCCGCTGGCTTTGTCGTCCGACAAAGCTCACGGTACAACAACGCAAGGACTGCGAAGCCCCAACTATACAAGCGAGCATTGCTCAGATCAACCAATAAGGGTAGGTACTGAATATGAACCCTATTATTATTTGCACCGGGCATCAGTACACACCTTATGATGTGCATAATGTACGCTCGAGTAGCGCACATCAACTCGCCTTCAGTGGCATCAGCTGATAACTGTTCATACCTCGCTCTCAGCCATGTAAATTTCAAGCCCGTAAAATTTTCTTCATCATCGCTGTACAAGTCCCCTAGTAGGCTCTGACAAAGTGTAAATGGGTCAGCAATCACACTGACGCCCGTAACGGGACTCTCGTCAATTGGGAGCCCAAGCTGCACTGCAACATCTTCTAGAGTGACTGTGCACTCTCCACACGGGAAATGAAAAGTGTGGGTCTACGGGCGCCTACGCTCGACTAGTGCGGATATTAAATCATACCGCAAGTCAAACGTCCGGATCAGTGCTGCTGACCCGAATCCAGCTTGCTCCAAATACGACATCAATCGTACATCCGGGGGATTTCTTAAGCCATTCACCCGGCCTCTTAATACACGATACGAGTCCTGACAGTGTTAAATTAGAAAAAAATTATTATTATAACATAATTTATTATGTACCTATTTTGTAAATATAACCCGGGATTAATAAATAATAATATATTACCATATTATTAGCCACGTCAGATATGTGTAGATCTGTACTAATCAATCGAGCCATTGCCGTCGCAGATATTTAATTGTTAACCTACATAAAAAAATTAAATTTATATTAAATTACTAAAAAATAACATGTCAATAAAAATAATATAACAAAAACATAACATAATTTAATATAAAAAAAATATAACATAATTTAATTTATTATGTACCTATTTTAATGATTTTTTAATATAAATTTAGTAAAAACCACTTATTTAGCCCTTTGTTTGTATTTTCCTTATTTTCAAACTCTATTACTTAATATAAATATACAATTTTCGTCTTTTATTGTTTTATATTATTTTTACTATTTTTAATATATATATCAATATTAATAACTAACAATATACTAACTAACTAACATTTATTATTTTAAGGTTTTTAACTAACTAACTAACTATAATAATAATAACTAACAACTAACAATATAATTAATATTTAAACATTTTACTAATCCTAATAATAACTTACAATATACTAACTAACTACCTAATAATTATAATATTAACTAATAAATTTATTATTTTAGGGTTTTTAACAAACTAATTATAATATTAACTAACAATATTACTAACTAAATTACTAACTTTTTACTACTAATTCTAATAATAACTTACTAACTAAATTATTATTTCAACATTTTTAAACTAATTACAATAATAACTATTTAATAATAATACTACTAACTAAAGTAGTTTTTAAACATTTTTACTAATCTTAATCTAACAACTAACTAACAATAATTAAACTAAACTAAAATAACAACTAACTAACAAATAAAAAATAATAATCAATAATAATCAACACAATAAAAACAAGAACAATATCATCCTCCATTATTATTTTAAAAAAAAGATTACATACTTCCCTCTATTTTTTTCTTCTTTCTTTCTTCTTTCTCCTCTCTTTCTTCTTTCTTTCTTCTTCTTTTTCTTCTCCCCAAAAACTCAGCAGCTGCTGAAAGATACTTCCATGGTCTCCCATTATATAAACCCCAAAGCCACAACATGCCGAAACCCGGTGCCTCTGGCAGAGGCGGCACCAGGCTCCTGTCATTTCATGTTTCTCTTTTTCTGCCATTTCCTTTTTTTTCTTTTTTAGATTTTTTATTTCAGTGGGAAAAAAAGTAGGGGTGCAGAGGGTGGTGCCGCCTCTGACAGAGGCGCAACCACCCTCAGTATACCATTTTGGTAATTAACGGAAAAGGCACCCCAATTTAGATATTTTGATTTTTTTTTTGTATTAATTTGGTAAAAAAACCCTGATTAGGTAAGGGGTTTCCCGCTACATTTGGTACGGGTGGGTAGTCAAACTTTACGGTTCTCATTTTTATTATCTTTTCGACTACTTTCTTGAACGCGGTGCAATTTTCAATTGAATGCCCCATGATTGCGTCATACGACTTGGGAACGGGGGTTGCAGCGGTGTTAAGTAAAAAGAGGACACAACATGTGCATCAAAGAGTCTCTATACGTCTGTAAACTATATCCTTTCAGTGGTCGCCCTTGCGATGGATTCTTGTCTCGGGGGACCCTGATAACTAGTGGTTGTTGTTTTTGGCTGGCTTACCGTGATCGCTCTCGAATGACCCTTGTTATAGTACTCGTGTTACTCACATCATTCTCCATCCTTCTCGAAGCTGATCTCTTAGTGCCTTCCCCTGCTTCAATCTTCCCACATCTTATTGCATTTTCTATCATCTCCCCAAACATTACGATATCAGAAAAGCTTTTAGTAGCACTTCCCAACATGTGCTTGATGAATGGAGCCTTCAAAGTACTAATGAAGAGCATGGTCGTCTCTTTCTCTAAGAGTGGTGGTTGGACTTGCGTCACCACCTCCCTCCATCGCTGGGCATACTGCCTAAAGCTCTCGTTTGTCTTTTTCTCCATGTTCTAGAGTGTAATCCTGTTGGGTGCTATGTCTGTCACGTGGTTGTATTGTTTTATAAAAGCTTGAGCCAAGTCTTTCCATGAACCAATTTAGGAGCGGGTTAATTGATTGTACCATTTGGCCACAGACCCGGTCAGACTGTCTTGAAAATAGTGGATTAATAACTGGTCGTTGTTGACATATCCTGTCATTCTTCGACAGAACATCGTTATGTGGGCTTCAGGGCAGCTAGTTCCATTGTACTTTTCGAACTCTGGCATTTTAAACTTCAGTGGGAGCACTAGATCTGGGACCAAGCTTAAATCCTTCGCATCGATCCCACAAGGGTAATCAGTGGTTTCCATTGCTTTAAACTTCTCCTTCAGCCACTTACACCATTCTTCTAATTTCTTTTGTGATTCTATCTTTGCTCTTTCCTCTTCTACCACTTCATCCAAATCAGGGACAATTGGATTATTTGAATTATTGCCAAGGTTCGAGCCTGAGCCAGCCTGAAAATTTATTGATATTGAAGCTCCGGCCTGAAACTATTGTGGCCTTATAGTGACAGATGATCTTTGTGGATTTATCTAGGGTTGTGCCTGTACATGTGATGGAGTAAAACCAGGGGGTGTTGAGGATACTCAGTATTCTCCTCTGCATTAACCATGGGGCTCTTTCCTTTATCCATAAGCCCATTCAATAGCTGCATCATCTGAGTCATTTGAGACATCATATTTCTCTGAGATTCCATCATTTTGTTCATCATGTCCTGCTGGATCTTAACCAGCTGCTCTTGCATTTGTGCTTGCATATGTTCTTGTATCTCTTTTTGCATTTGTTCCAACCTTTCTAGTCTTTTATCCATTACTTTAGTCTTTTTTCCTTGTGCCGTAAGGATGCGTATTTGGTAAAGTTTTTTCAGTTTCCAGGTTACTGAAATAATTTTTAATTAGAAACTTTTAGTGAATTTTAATGCATATGATGCAATGCAATGCAGATGCATGAAATGCAAAAGACGTCGATTTTGACTCAATTCCATTTAGAAAATTTATTAAAAACAAAACTCTTTACATAAAATGGATTACAAATACGGCTTTGCCCTAATGCTCAGAGTTTTAATTTTCCTAAGTAACAAAGCTAGCTCCTCACCCCTGACTGATTCCAGCTCTTACTTCACACTAAGCGTGTCGGCCTGAACTGCCAAGGCTTGCAAATGGTTAGCTACCTCCCGGATCTGAGCTACGGCTTCTCTCATAATGTAATCTTGGTCCCCAACTTGACTCTGAGAGTGATGAAGTTGTTCCTTCCAATGCTCCTCATTTGCTTCAAGAAGCTCTACTCGAAGCTCACAACTTTGTAAAGTAGACTCTAGCTCTTCTATTCTTCCTTTCATTTCTTCAATTTTGTTCAAACTGGTTCTCAGCTTAGCCACAGAATTATGATTCCTATACTGGTAAAGTGCTTTTTCAAGCTCTGCCACTCTGGCCTTTAATTCTCCTTTGTCATTTTGGGCTTCTGATATACTCCTTTCTAGAGCCTCTCTCTGAGCGTGAGCCTCTTGGAATTTTCTCTTCCACTGATCAGCTTTGGTCCTTTCCGCTTGAATTTCATGTCGCCACTGTTTTGAAGTTTTCCCTAGTCCAACAGTCCTTATCGATAGACGTATCTTCTTATAGTCTGTCTTTAGATTATCCAGATCCTTTTCAATCTTGTTTTTCCCTTTTATTAACTTTTCCGCCTCTACCTTTTGCAATTCCACGTATAATCTCAAATTTTTTCTTCCTCTAGCTGCTCAATCATTTTCCCGAATTCAAAACTCTTCTTTTCAAAATCCTATCTTATAATCTCTAGCTCTGACGGGACAACTTGTAAGTATTCTTCCATTGATTGAGCACCCTCTAAACTCGGCCCAGGAATATTATCATTAGTCCTTTTGCTAAACCATTCGCTAAATTTAGGTGCCGTCTTAGAACCAACAGACAATCTCTTCATCCAGCAAGTTTGGTTCCAAACGGTGGAAATCTCCTTGACCCTCTTCTTGTAATTATCTCCTTTATACGAGAACTCGCATTGCGCTAGACCATGCGTTGCTGGTATAAACGGCCTTGATCCGTATTGTCTTAGAACAAGTAAAGAAGTGTAACTGGTGGCTCCCTAAAGTCCGAGCAAAGGGACCCAATCAAAATTCCCACATCGGAACAGGATCTCACTGGGCACTAACCAAGGAGCTCTCCATTCAATATCTTCTTTCTGAAGATTTTGGAGAAGTGCCAACAAATTCTCTTCTGACATGCTGTCTCTTTTTGGTGTTGCCGCTATCTCTTTCAGTGAGGAATAATTATCAGTGAAGACCCGATAATAAATCTTATCCATCTTCCAGAAGTGGCTGTGAAACCAAACCAACAACAACTAAGCGCACCCTACGAACCTGCCCTCTCCAGATCTTCTACATGCATTCAATGACCTAAAAGTCTTGGCCAAGATTGCAGGAACTGGCGTGACCCCTTTACTGAGTCGGTCAAAGAGATCTGTGACCGCTTCATCTACATACCCTAAGGCCCTAGGGAATAGCATCAATCCGCAGATGCTTAATGTAAAGACATCAACTCTCTTCTTCATATCAGGATGAGCTAGAATCAAATCCCTCAGACTCCTCCACGGGATGCACTTACGCTCACCTTTTTCCCTAATCCTCGCTGTAATCCACTGCTCACTCATTTTCGTAACACTTATTAACTTCTTCCAAAACGCTGGTGTAACACCTTAAACCCAACCTAAAAGTTAGGCCCGAATCTGGAATGTCACGTTAAAGGCACAATTCAAAATGATTTTGCAAATTAACAATTTAAGGCCCAAAAGCCCTTTCATTCTTGAGTCTTGTTAGGTAATAATAAAGACCCATTTTTATAGTTTTAAGTACTTCAGAAATCAAGTTTAACACATACGAAATTTACTTAGGCTTAATATTTAAGTGAATAGTTAAAAACAACAACCCAAAATCTAAAGTTAAATCGGAGTACAAGGCCTTATTACATCCAACTAAAATAAGCAATTAAAAACCATGTGTTTTTTTTAAACAAAAACTAGAAAAAAAAACAAAATTTAAACTTTTCGTAGTGTGGCCATCTCCGAGTCTCCTTCCATGTCGAGCCGTCTATTGAGGATCACCTAAAATATTAAATAAATGGTGTGAGTTTCGAAACACAGTGGGCCTAAACCCTATCAAAAATGGTGGTCTTAGGCCTTAGCCCACAATGACCTCATATCACATCAGTATCACATGAATGCAACACACCCATCCCAAATCCAACCCTGCACTCCATTTCCCTTCCAACCTTACACTCCTGTGGGGATATAAATATCAACCCACCCATCCCTACACTCCAAAGGTAGCACCAGCAACGGCACTACTCAAACGTTGCAGCAAAGCTGCTATAATGGGCTTAAAGCCATCAGTGGATCCACGGTCGTCAAGCGACTATGCGATCCTCAAATCTTCCTCTGTATCATCAAAACCCACCCAAGTGCAACATATATTTCATGAATGCAACATACACATTTTCACACATTCGGCACTTAGGGGTATTTTAGTCATTTTATTACCCAAGAGTATTTCTGTAAATCTACTCTACATGGGTATTTAGGTAATTTTGCAAAACTGGGGTATTTTGGAAATTTTGTAAATCAAGGATATTTTGGTAATTTCACAAATCAAGGGTATTCTGGTAATTTTACAAATCATGGGTATTTTAGTAATTTTGCAAATCTAAGGATATTTTGGTAATTTTTAAATTAGGGGTATTTGGTCCATCTCAGGTTTTAGTTATGAACTTTGGCCCATTAACAAGTCCTTGCGGCTAAAGTGAACAGACACTATGCACCAGGTAGGATTCTAGAGAAGAGGAGGTAGGCCACTAAGACCGCTTAAATACCAAGCTCTCCCTAGATCCAATCCTAGACATGCATATGTCTCATGGCCACACTCTAACTTGAAGAACTTGTCCACAGACATGTTTAATTATTAGATTAAGTCTTATGCGGTTTAAGAGTTGTTCAGAACTAGGCCTAAAGTCCATTAAACCCTAGCATACTTGTCAACATCCCCATAAAGCCCATCAAGCCCATTTCACGTTCATATAACCCATTAAGCCCAAATCACATCCTTATGGCCCATTAGGCCCAGATCTCATTCATATGGCCCATCAGGCCCAAAACAATTCCAAATCATGTAACATGCATGATAACTCAATTCATATAACCAAATCAATCAATTTCATCAGACTTTGCCCTAGGGCTGGCCCACCGGGCCCATTTAGCCACTTTCGGCTTTTCGACTTTCCGGCATTGCTGATATCATGTGTGTGTAGTGTTTGTACACACTGGGTTACAACGCGTGCTGTAAACCCCTTAATCACGAACATACAATAGTTACACTTAACGATTAATCTTAGCTTAATACACACTTATATCAAAAACCGAAACCTCACCGAACCTTACCGTGTGCCACACGTTCTAGTAGCCCTTCCTTAGCTACTATTCGCGAATATCCCCAGATCTGCACCCAAACATATATCATCAAAATTGAGTGACTCATTTTTCACATAAGTCACCCCCATAAGCCATACACATATTCGGCCATTCACTTAATCCACCATCGAGTTGAGTACACTTACCCTTGCTAACGATCCTACCACGCTTGCGATCTTTGAACCTTATCCTTGTTACCACAAACTTGAAAATAGGTCAGTTAGATAGCTTTTCAGCTTTTAGCAAAACGTACAAGAGAGGTTAACCGAATTCTTACCAAATCCACTTTCAATCCTGCGGCGTAATCGGCTTTTGAGATTAGTATGGTGATAGAGACAATTCGACACCAATAGGAAGAAGAAGAGGAGAAGTGATCGGGTAGAACTAAAGGTGAACAAGAGAAAGAATTTAAGAAGAGAAGGTATGAGGAATTCAGCTAGAGAGAAAACCAAATTTCGGTAAAGGAATGATGGGTTTTTTTTGGGCAAATGGAAGAATTCGGCTAAGGGGGAGAAAAAGATATGTAATGGAACCCAAGGAACCTCTAAAAGGAATTCGGCACCTCCTTTTATAGCCAATAGTCGAATCTTACCTTCCCCCACAGTCCAATTCGGCACCAACTCTTTCCACCTCTCATCTCCTATTTTTTCTCCATGATATCTCTCTCATCTCATCCGAAATTCCCTCCTTTGTTAGCTCACAAGACCAATTCAAACACTTTAACAAAAGAGTCCAAATTCCACACAACTCTTGTTGTCCACTATGCAAAATAAACATTCCAAAACACCTTACAACTACTTGAACCTTGGACCTCTTCACGCCACCTTGTAGCTCCCCTAGTGGCGCCATATTGCCACTGGACCACAAGCCCATTTGTGTCCTATTTCTTCTTCATTTATTTAAAAGGCCTACTAACTGAAGTCACAGTTCCCTTGGGCTAAAACCAAAGTTTTTCCTATGCCTTTACTTGATCCTAGGACATCTCCAACACCCCTAGACACTCCAAATTCATTAACCCTCAAAGCCTAATAGGCCCAATTCTTCTAGGCCCAAATTGTATTTTTCTTGCTCACTTAAAAAGTTTCTGTGATCTAAAGCCCAAAGCCCAATAGGCCCAATTCTTCTAGGCCCAAATTCGGGGTGTTACAGCTGGGACATAAGCAGTTCTCGAATAGACTTTATCAACTTGAACCTTCGGACAATGCAGTAGAGCGATGTACTCTTCCACGGTGGGTACCAAATCCGCTCTCCCAAAGGTAAAGCAACTATATGCGGGGTTCCAATACTGAGTGAGGGCTCGGAATAACTGCTCGTCCACCTTGATGTCAAGTAAGTACGACAAATCCCCATAACTATGGTAGAACAACCTCTTGGTCTCATCGTCCCACTGATCCCATATCACTTTTAACTCTTGAAGGTTATTTTGCGTAACACTAATACGAGTGTAGTCCCATAACTCTGACACATGCCCCGCAGCTAGACTATCCCCCTTCTCTAGTTGTGTTGTTTCTGACCAAGTTTGGACAGTCGCGTTATCTTCCACTTTATCAAGAAATTCGTTTTCCATTACTAGCTTTCTAATTTAGCAATCAAACCCGAATCGACACCTCTTAAACATGAAAATGCATGCAAAATAACAAAGATAAAACACAAGAAGTCAGTACAATATATAGAAACAAAATTCAAAGCATGTCAGAAAAGGAAAAATAATCAAGCACCTATCTGGGTGACCACTAGAGTTTATCACAGCTCTACCTAGGGTGGGCTCTAAGGGCTTTCTATATGCGGTTTGGTTATAAAGTTGAGGTACCTAAACCAGCAGATTCCTCAATCCTCACCCATTATAGGGTCATACGGACCAAGTTCGGTTCAGGGGGATACATTTCCCTATGGCTGCACGGAGATGAAAATCTCACGAAGACATAGGTACAGATGTATCCCGAAAGCGATTCACTATCCTGCACGGAGGTGAAAACCTCACGAAGGAGTAGCTTCTCACTCCCACTTAAAAAGGTGTGACCCGACGGTCATGCAGTATGATGCAAAAGTATTCTACAAGACTCAAACCACAACAATCAGATGAGGTGATGCAAGCGAATGCAACAAAAAGGTCGTAATTTTTCAAATCAAAATTTCAATTTTCGACAAAAGGACAGAAATTAATCAATTTTACAGCTTGACTCTCTTTAGTTCGGTAAGGGGAAACACCTATGTTTTTATGCTATAAAAACTATGACTTTGATTGTTTGAATCTTTAAGACCTTTTTACTTAAATTATCAATGTATGAATTATCTTTGAATTATGATGAAACATTATTGATGAATATTATGAATCAAGGCATTTCATTTTAATTGTGAGTTGAGAATTTTGCTTGAGGACAAGCAAATGCTTAAGTGTGGGGGTGTTTGATAAACCGCAATATATACATATTTTAATCCCACATTCAGCATACTTTTGGATGATTTAAGCCTTGAAATGTGGAATTTGGTGCTTTTAATACTTTAATTTCATGTTTTATACTTAAGAAAGCACCAGAGGATGAAAAGAACGAGAAACGGGCTTAAAATGGAGTAAATGGGCCAAATTAAAAAATCATCACAGCCTAGGCCCAAGACCACAAGGCCGTGCCTCCTTAACAGACTCGAACACGGCCTGGCCACGATTCACACGGGCGTGTGCCATAGGCGTGTCCCTACTGTGACAAAGAGGAATTTCATTCAGATTAGGGTACTTAGAGGCAAAGAAAGCCATTCCAAAAGCCTATATAAACACCCTAGAGGCCAACCTTCAAGGGGGGTCCAGTTAGGCCGAAGTGCCAAGCCAGAGAGGCCAGAATTGTGGGATTTACTCGAAGAAAGCTAGTTGATTCATCTCAAGAAGCCGGAGTTATACTTAAGACGGAAGATCTTTCCTTCAATTTCCTTCAGGGGGTTTTAGGGTTTTTCTTATGTTTTGTTTTATATTTTCTTCTGAGATGTATTCTTTTACCATTATGAACTAAACCCTCAAATACCTGAGGGGGGTGAAACCTAAGACGGATCTTGTTATTGTTTTTTGAACTATATGATAAATACTTGATTTGTTCTTAATTATGTGTTCTTAATTCTTGTTTTGATATTTCAGGATATTGATTCAAGTACTGATGTGCTTAGGCAGAGGAGGAATAGACCCTGTCTAAGAGTAGATCTAGCATAATTAAGCGGAGTTGATTGCAAACCTAGAGATAGGATGACGAAAATCTGCCGGATTAGGGTCAAACCTAATATGGGAGTCCATAGATCGAGTTAATGCAATTCTAGGGGTTTTAATTAGAAAGAGATTTCAATTAATCAACCTAGGGTTAGACGCTAGTAGCCTCGAGAGAGGTATTAATATAACTTAGGGAATCCTACGAATCAAGTCAAGTGAATAAATCGTCTGGTTCAGAGTTAAATAACAAGTGAAGTCTAGGTGGATTCTTCCTTCGGTATTGTCTTAATCAATTGGTTTTTCCCACAAGTATTTTCCTAAATTCATTCTTTTTGCCTTAGCATCTTTAGCTTAATAGTTAGTTAATTTTAGATTAATTAATAATTCCCTTAATTCTTAGGCTAAATAATAAAAAGAAAGTTAGTATTAGTACTTTTGGTTCCTTTGAGTTCGAAAATTCGGTCTTGCCGCTAAACTATACTATTATTCGATAGGTGCACTTGCCTCAATCGTTGTCACAGTTAGTTTTTAGGCTCGATCATTCTTTATATAAATTTTAAGACTCTGACACACAATCAAGTTTTTGGTGCCGTTGCCGGGGAACTAAAATATTAATAACGCTCAATTTTTATTACTTTAGCTATTTTTATTCTTGCAATTTATTTTTATTTTTCTTTTAACTTTACTAATTTTTCTTCTTTTATTTGTTCCTAGTAGGTACCTCTAGTTTATGACTAGAAAGAATCCGACAAGACCCCTAATCTATGACAGTGACATTAATGGTACTGTTCGCAAAAATCGTAGAGAAATAAGGCGAAGCTTAAATTACATAGAGGATTAGCAGGAAGCCGAAACCAATACTACTGAAGAGATGGCTGAGAACGCTACCTCAAGAAGTCGCCGAAAATCATGCTCCTCGAACTATGTATGATTATGCTAAACCTAATTTAACAGGAACTGAGTCAAGTATTGTTAGGCCTGCTATTGCTGCAAATAATTTTGAACTGAAACCTAACACTATTCAGATGATACAGCAATTTGTTTAGTTTGATGGTTTGCAGGATGAAGATCCAAACAATCACTTGGCAAATTTCCTAGAATTTTGTGATACCTTCAAAATAAATGGCATTTCTAATGATGCCATTCGTCTTCGGTTATTTCCCTTTTCTTTGAGGAATAAAGCTAAACAGTGGTTGCATTCTCTTCCATAAGGATCAATCACTACATGGAAACAAATGACTGAAAAATTTTTATTAAAATATTTTCCACCTGCTAAAACGGCCAAGTTAAGGAATGATATCTCTTCTTTTGTGCAGATGGATTTAGAAACCCTTTACGATGCATGGGAGAGATACAAAAATCTATTGAGAAGGTGTCCGCACCATGGATTACCCTTGTGGCTACAAGTCCAAACTTTTTACAATGGTGTGAACCCCTCAACTAGGTAGTTAATTGATTCAGCCACCGGCGGAACCTTGAATAACAAAACACCTGAGGCTGCTTACGAATTCATTGAAGAGATGTCACTGAATAACTATCAGTGGTAAGTCACAAGGACCAAGCCAACAAAAGTAGCCAGTGTTTTCAACCTTGACGCAGTAACCATACTATCAAATTAGGTAGAACTGATAGATAAAAAGATTGATGGCGTCTGTGATTCTTTGTAGGTACATCCAGTCATGCAGTGCAAAACGAATAGAGGAGGGATGAACAACACAGACTATCCACCTTACAACCCGAGTGCTGAGAACAAGCAAGTTCACTATATGGGTAACAATTTTAAATCTCAAAATATCCCTTCTAGTAATACTTATAATCTAGGTTGGAGGAACCACCCCAATTTTTCATGGAGTGGTCAAGGAAACCAGAGACAACAACCCCCTCCAAACTTCCAACAACAGCCCTACCCACAGGAAAAGAAGCCAAACCTTGAGGAGATGCTGACAAAATTCATAGCGGTGTCAGAAACACGTTTTCAAAACACCGAGACAACATTTAAAAATCAAAAAGCATCGATTCAAGGGATCGAGAACCAATTAGGGTAACTCGCTAAGTTAATCTCTGAACGACCACAAGACAGCTTGCCAAGCAACACTGAAACCAACCTAAAGGAGCAACTTCAAGCCATAACAGCTCAGGATAGTGTAGGGTTAGATGAGCCTAAATTAAGCCAAGAGAATTCGGTAGAGAACGGTAAGGTCGAGGTAAGTCACGACAAGCCAAAATCAGTAATTAAAGAGTACCTTATCCTGATGCGATGAAGAAGGACAACAAAGACGAACAATTCGGTAAAATTTCTTAAACTTTTAAAGAAATTACATATTAACTTACCGTTTCTTGAAGCTCTTTTATAGATGCCAAATTCAAGGAAATTTTTAAAAGAGCTTTTGACAAACAAACGAAAGTTAGACGAGGATGTTGCAAAATAAACTCCCAAAAAAATTAAAAGATCCAGGGAGTTTTACAATTCCATGCTTAATTAGTAGTTTATCTGTTGATAATGCTTTAGTTGATTTAAGGGGAAGTATAAACGTTATGCCTTATAAAATGTTTAAACAACTAGGTCTAGGGAAACCCAAACAAACTAGGATGAGCGTTCAATTAGCTGATAAAACTATTAGAATTCCTAGGGGTATAATTGAAGATGTTCTTGAGAAAATTGATAAATTTGTATTCCCTTAATTTTAGGAAGGCCCTTTTTAGCAACTGCCAGGACTAAAATTGATGTTAGTGCAGGTGAACTCATACTTTCTGTAGGTGACAAATCAATTAGTCTTCAGGCTCTTGACTCGGTTAGGACATCGATTAATCAAGGTGAGAACATAAATTCTATTAATAACCATTCGGTTAAACCTTCTTTTCAGGAAGCACCACGGAACTACACAACTGAGCCAGATCCTAGACCTCATGCCAACAAGGAAATAATTCATGAGGAACGAAGGCTTCAGATCGATGAACTAGACGAGTGGAAGTCACACTTCAAGGAGAAATTAGGAATACACAAAGCAGAACCAACACCATTCCTTGGGACAAACAAATTTAAGATCAGAGATCAGGTATTGTTAGATAAGGCAGACCCTCGAATACCTCCCCCTGGCCCTAATACAAATAAAGAAATCTCTTTTAGGGTACTCAAGGTTTTCCCATACGGAACAGTCGAGGTAAGTAATCCTATATTCGGCACTTTTAAAGTAAACACTACTCGACTTGAACTATATACTGATAATAGGACTGATAGCATGAGGAAGGACTTTCAACTCCTGAAACCACCATGAATGATTGAATAAGAGTTAAGTCTAGCTTAAGACTATAAACGACCGCTTCTCGGGAGGCAACCCGAGCACTAACCCCATTAATTTTTACATTTTTTATTGTTTCTTTAATTTTTCCTTTTTAGCACGTAACTATAAACTAACCAAGTGCAGATTACCATACCACACGGCCTCACACATGGTCGTGTCCATGGCCGTGTAGATACTACAGATTTTCGTACTGACATGGTAGAGATAGTACGAAACAGAACGAAAAAAATATCATCAAGCCACGGCCCTCAACTGAACACCACGGTCGTGCGATGCGGCCGTGGCCGACATTGTTTTAGCAACACGGGCGTGGTGACCTGCACATGGGCGTGGGAGAAACGAACGAAGCATAACACGATTGTGCGACACGATTGTGTGACTCGACACGCCCACGATACACGGGCGTGGGAACATACCAGACCTGAAATTTCTATTTAAAACCACCCCTCTCCCCTTCTTACCTACTTCCCACCCTTCTTCTTCCTTTACATCCCCTCTCCATTTTCTTTCTTTCCTTTATTCTCATAACTCTAGATCTAACAATATCCATGTCGGAGAAGCGAAAGGATCCTAGCATAGTCTCCTTCTACGAGACCGATATACATAATTTCATGCCGGCTGCTTCATTAACTCGACGGGAAAATGACCTTTGAGTCCATTTAACTTTTCTTTTTATTTTTCCTTCTCTTTTATTTTCTTTTTCTTTATTTTTCTTTTACTTAGTATAATATATTTTATTTCATTTTCTTTGATTTAGGTTCTAAAGGCTGCTTGGGAATCACCAGACCACGACCATAGCTACGACACCACGGTATTAGAAATCACACCCACCTCGCTAACCATCTATCAATAAGGACTCTTCGGTCCATTAATCTTTTCTTTTAATTTTATTTTACTTTCTATTTTTTTCTCTTTATCTTTCTTGTCTTTAAATATATATTTAGTATATTTTGAATTATTATCATTATTTGCTGGCTAATTCTTCACGAGCTTCCCAATTTCTTCATCTAGCGTAGAGATTGTCGGCGGTCACCACACCACGGCACTCCCAACTCAAGGAAGCCATCCAAATTCAAGAAGTTTCACCTCTCCCTATCTCTTAAGTTTCATTTATATCTTTGTACATTGAGGGCAATGTACATCTTAAGTGTGGGGGGTTAACTATAGTATTATTTGAAATTCCCTGAATTATATCTTGTTCTTAAGTAATTTTCTCATATTATGATTAGATTGAATTTCTTTTGATTTATGATTTTCATTGATATGTTTTGGATTAAGTCATTGACAATTGTGCAGTGATGATTTAAACTTTAGGAGACTAGAGAATCAAGTATGATAAGTCCATTTTCAAAAATTTAAATTTTGTTACGTTGTCTACCTAAATCTAATTATTACTTTGAAGTTTGAAATTTACAAAGTTGATATCAAAAACCCATAACTTTTGTGAGATTTTGAGCCTTTTAGAGCATACATCCTTTCGTGCTCACTTTTTGATTATGAGTGTGTCAACATTGATTTGTTATTCTAGAACTTGCTTCGATTATACATGTCAAGACCACATTATTGATTTGATATACAGAGATGATAAAGGCACTTAGGATTTAACCCACTTACTCCACTGAAAAGTCTACCCTCACAATTAACCCCTAGTGAACCCCTTTTGATCCTAACAACCCTTTTATTGACTCACCCACTAATATTAACCTAAAACCTATTTTGTATTTGTTATCACTATTCCTTGACTCCCTTTTTGTTGAGATTTGAGCAGTTGCCTAACTATGTTCTATATTTCAATTGTTAAAGCTCTTTCTTATTATTGTACTTGATTTGTTCTTAAAAAAATCGAAGTATATTCATTATTAGTTTAATGATTATTAAGCTTATACGTTTAAATTCCATATCTTGAAGAAAAAGCTCGTATTATTAGTTTTACAAGTTCTCAATTGATGTAATTATTTAGGATTAGTTTATTTTTCTAGTTAGGAAAATTGCCAATTCAATCTCGATTCTAACCTTCTAATTCAACCCTTATCCACAGCTTTAACCCGAGCCCCATTACAACCCTTTTTAAAGATCTTTTGATTTGTGTATCATCTCATTTTACAGTGGTGGAGATTTGATTTTCAGGCAAGCCTATGGGAATAACTTTTCATGTTAGACTTTTGAGTGCTTAATTTTGAACCTTAAACACTTTGAGTGATTTGAGTGAATCTTTAGTGAGGATGTCAACTCTTTTCGATTTTGAATTAAAGGTAATTATTTAGGTAAGGGACAACACCTATGTTTTTACGCTACAAAAACTATGACTTTGATTGTTTGAATCTTTAAGACCCTTTTACTTAAATTATCAATGTATGAATTATCTTTGAATTATGATGAAACATTATTGATGAATATTATGAATCAAGGCAGCTCATTTTAATTGTGAGTTGAGAATTTTGCTTAAGGACAAGCAAATGCTTAAGTGTGGAGGTGTTTGATAAACCGTAATATATACATATTTTAATCCCACATTTAGCATACTTTTGGATAATTTAAGCCTTGAATTGTGGAATTTGGTGCTTTTAATCCTTTAATTTCATGTTTTATACATAGGAAAGCACCGGAGGATGAAAAGAATGAGAAATGGGCCTAAAACGGAGTAAATGGGCCAAATTACGAAATCGGCACATCATGGGCCTAAGACCACACGGCAGTGCCTCCTTAACAGACCCGAACACGGCTTGGCCATGATTCACACGGGCGTGTGCCATAGGCGTGTCCCTGCTGTGACAAAGAGGAATTTCATTCGGATTAGGGTACTTAGAGGCAAAGAAAGTCATTCCAAAAGCATATATAAACACCCTAGAGGCCAACCTTCAAGGGGCATCTAGTTCGGCCGAAGAGCCAAGCCAGAGAGGCCAGAATTGTGGGATTTACTCAAAGAAAGCCAGTTGATTCATCTCAAGAAGCCGGAGTTATACTCAAGACGGAATATCTTCCCTTCAATTTCCTTCAGGGGGTTTTAGGGTTTTTCTTATGTTTTGTTTTATATATTCTTTTGAGATGTATTCTTTTATCATTATGAACTAAACCCTCAAATACCTGAGGGAGATGAAACCTAAGACGAATCTTATTATTGTTTTTTGAACTATATGATAAATACTTGATTTGTTCTTAATTACGTGTTCTTAATTCTTGTTTTGATATTTCAGGATATTGATTCAAGTACTGATGTGCTTAAGGAGAGGAGGAATAGACCCTGTCTAAAAGTAGATCTAGCATAATTAAGCGGAGTTGATCGCAACCCTAGAGATAGGATGACGAAAATCTACCGAATTAGGGTCAAACCTAATATGGGAGTCCATAGATCGAGTTAATGCAATTCTAGGGGTTTTAATTAATCAACCTAGGGTTAGACGTTAGTAGCCTCGAGAGAGGTATTAATATAACTTAGGGAATCCAACGGATCAAGTCAAATGAATAAATTGTCTGGTTCAGAGTTAAATAACAAGTGAAGTCTAGGTGGATTCTTCCTCGGGTATTGTCTTAATCAATTGGTTTTTCCCACAAGTATTTTCCCAAATTTATTCTTTTTGTCTTAGCATCTTTAGCTTAATAGTTAGTTAATTTTAGATTAATTAATAATTCCCTTAGTTCTTAGGCTAAATAATAAAAAGAAAGTTAGTATTAGTACTTTTGGTTCCTTTGGGCTCGACAATCCGGTCTTGTCGCTAAACTATACTATTGTTCGATAGGTGCACTTGCCTCAATCGTTGTCACAGTTAGTTTTTAGGCTCAATCATTCTTTATATAAATTTTAAGACTCTGACACACGATCAATATTTATAAATAGTTATTCATATTTTTATTTTTAACTTTTATTTATTTTTTTATTATTTTTTGGAGGTGATCGCTGTGAATCAGAGTCTAAAATTTACAAAAGAGAATGATCGAACCTGGAAACTAACTCTGACAACGATTAAAGGCAAGTGTACCTATCGAACAGTAGTATAGCTTAGGCAAGACCGGATTGTCCAACCCAAAGGAACTAAAAGTACTAATACTAACTTTCTTCTTATTATCTAGCCTAGAATGTATGAAGTTGTTGTTTAATCTAAATCTATCTAACTACTAAGCTAAAGACACAGAGACAAAAAGACTAAATTGGGGAGATAACTTTAGGAAGACTCAGTTGATTTAGACGATACCCTCAGGAAGAATCCACCTAGACTTCACTTGTTATTAAACCCTGGACCATATGATTTATTTACTTAGTTTGATCCGTAAGACTCCCTAACATATATTAAACCCTCTCTTGAGGCGAATAACGTCTAACCCTAGGTTAATTAGTGGAACTCTTGTTCTCTTATAATAACCCCCTAGAATAGCAGTAAATCGATATGTGGATTGTCATATTAGGTTTCACCCTAATCCGGCAAAATCTCATCACCCTATCTCTAAGCGTGCGATCAACTCCGCTTAATTATGCTAGATCTACTCTTACGCAGTGTCTATTCCTCCTCCACCTAAGCACATCAAATTTGGATTAAGCATGCATAATTAAGAATAAACTAAGTAAGTATCATATAATTTCAGAAAATAATAACAAAATCCATCATAGGTTTCATCCCCTTCAGGTATCTGAGGGATTTAGTTCATGACAAATAAAGAAAACATCTCAAGAGAAAAGATAAAACAAAACATAAGAAATCCCTAAAACTCCCTGAAGGAATTGAAGGAGAGATCTGCTGTCTTGAGTAGAATTCTGGCTTCTTGAAATGGATCAACTGGCTATCTTCGAGTGATTCCCACAATTCTGACCTTTTCGACTTGGCTCCTTGGCCTAGCTAATCGCCCCCTTTCAGCTGGTACTTAGGGGGTTTATATAGGCTCTTGAAATACTTTTCTTTCTCCCTAAGTATCCAAATTCGAGTGAATTTGCTCTTTCCAGCTATAGGGACACGACCATGTTACACGCTCGTGTAGATCGTGGCCAGGCCGTGCTCGGTCTTCTTTAATAGGGCAGGGCTATGTAAATCGGAGGTCAAGCCATGTTCTAGTAACTCAGTGAGGCACGGCCGTGTGGTCTTGGGCTCAGGCCGTGTCGATTTCGTGATATGGCCCATTTACTCCGTTTTGGGCCCGTTTCTCGTTCTTTTTATCCTCGAGTCTCTCCTGGTATAAGACATGAAAAGAAAGGATTAAAAGCACCTTTTTACATAAATCGAGGGATAAATCATTCAAAAGCATACTAAATGTGGGATTAAAATATGTTACTATTACGGTTTATCAAATACCCCCACACTTAAGCTTTTGCTTGTCCTCAAGCAAAATTCTCAATTTACAATTAAAACGAACTTTCCATAATTAATAATTCCTATCAACAATGTCTCATCATAATTCATGGATAATTTATACATGGATAATTCAACTCAAATAGTCCTAAAGATTCAAAGTAGATAAGTCATATATTTATAGCACGAAAAAATAGGCGTTTCCCTTTATCTAAATAATTACCTTTAATTCAAAACCTACAAGGATTGACATCCTCACAAAAGATTCACTCAAATCACTCAAAAAGTGTTTAAGGTTCAAAATTAGAAGATCACTCATAAGTCAAACATGAAAAGTTAATCCCATAGGCTTGCCTGAAAATCAAAACTCCACCACTGTAAAATGAGATGACAAACAGATCAAAAGGTCTTTAACAAGGTTGTAACGGGGCTAGGGTTAAAGGTATGGATATAGGCTGAATTAGAGGGTTAGAATCGAGATTGAATTGACAAGTTACCTATCTAGAAGAATAAACTGGTCTTAAAATAATACTGATAATACTCTAATATGAGCTTCTTCTTCATCATTTGGAATTTAACATATAAGCTCAGCTAATGATAACACTAATAATGAATATACTTCAAAATTTCTTTTAAGAACAAACTAAGTACTAAATTTAACTATTAAAATAATATAATTAGATATCTAATCAAATCAAATCTCGATATAAGGGTAGTCAAAAAGGAATGGTGATAACAAATACAAAGGGTTTTGGGTTAATATTAGTGGGTTAGTCAATAAAAAAAGGGTTGTTAGGCTCAACGGGGTTCACTAGGGGTTAATTATGGAGGTAGGCTTTATAGTGGAGTGAGTGGGTTAAATCCTAGGTGCCTTTATCATCTCTGCATATCAAATCATAACTGTGGTCTTGACATGTATAATCAAGGCATGTTCTAGAATAACAGTTCAATGTTGACACACTCATAATTAATAAAGTGAGCATGAAAAAGAATATATGCTCTATAAGGCTTAAAATCTCACAAAAATTGAAACACCCCACACCCGGCCCACGAGCCTGGACCGGATCTGGTATGTTCCTCAAGTAAACCGATTCAAATTCTTTCGTTACTTTGTGAAAAACTTGTGTGATTTTAAAAAAAATTGTTTGGGTTGGGCTTTTGTTAAAAACAGATTTGATTTTTATATTAGAAAACCTCTTTTTTTATTTTAAGTAATAAATATATCGAGTATATTTTAAAATAAAATACTTAGTCTTTAACTTAATCAAAATTTGTAACACAATAAAACAACAAGTAGAAATAAAATCGTTCATCATGGCCTTATGGCCTTATTACATCAAATAATTCCCAACATAATTCAAAGTACTAAAATAAATTCAAGAGTCCATAAAAATATAAACTTCATGTTGAGCATGGCCACCACAAGTTCTGCCGACCGGTCCATTCTTTGTCATCACCAAAAAATGTTCCCACAACGGGGGTGAGTCAAACAGACTCAATGTGTACACTACACTAAATCATAATAGAATCGGGCATACAATAGTTACACATTCAAAACATAAAATGCAAGTTATGATGCATTCCCAAACCCAAACCTATTTGTCCATCCGCTACACACCCCCGTACCTGCCAAACACACCGTGGGGACTACTAAGTCGACCCTCCTTCCGCTGCACACCAATTTGCGGGCTTAAGGCTCTGCATCTGTGGTTTTAGGAAACCACTTTTCAGATTACTGTGGTCTTAGATGACCACTTTTCAGATTACTGTGGTCGTAAGTCACCACTTTTCGACATTCTTGTGGTCTTAAATCACCACTTTTCACTTCCCTTTCAATATACAACCAAATGCCCCATTAATATGCATAATATACCATAGTTCAAATTCTTATCATATTCTCATGTTACGAATAACATTTTTCATATTCCTAGTAGAAATAGGAAACGTACCTGAGTACTTAGTACCATATCATGGTACTTTAGCCATGCTCATATTTCTATTAACATATATTTTAATACATGTAACCATAATTCATATTACAAAATAGTGTGGAGTACACACCTGATTAAACAAACGAATTCCTTGAAATCCCGAAAAAAAATCGATCTATTGCTTTAGATCTCAATTCCTACATTTGGTAACCTTAATATGTTAGCATAAAGCCTATAAAACCAAATCATAGTAGGATTTGTATTCTTAAAACCTACCTTGTTGTCGAATTGACTATAGTCAAATCCCAAAAACTTGTATTCTTCTTCTTTGGAATCGGCTACTCACTAGATCCCTTGAATCTGTTAGTTTTCAGCTTAAAACACATAATAATAGATCTAACTACTAAAATAGGCCTAGGCCGAAGGCTATAGACACTTACCTTGTGGATTTTAAATCCCGAAACTCACCGAATAACTAGGGAACACGTGGCTTATGGTGTACCTTCGGGGAAAGAACTTCTCCTTCCTTGTAATCGACACTTAGTAAATCCCCAAAGATCTCTTCGGCAACAGATATTAAGGGTATTAGAATCTTAATTTCAACAGCCTTAAAAGAAATAGAATGAGAATCTAACCTAATCTTACCCTTACTGAAGAATTTGATGGAACTCTTGCTTGAACTCTTAGCAGTATTCGGCTATGGCTTTGATGTGGATAACAATTTCGGCTCTTAAGGCTTAGTGAGGAATCGACTAGGGCTATTGGTATTTTCGGCTTTTGATTGTGTTTGTAATAGAAGAAGAAAAGAAAAGAGAAAAAAAGAATAATGGCAGAGAAAATTCGACAGAGAGAAGAGGAGAAACTTTAGAGAATTTCGGCAGAGGTTTTCTTGAAGAGAAAAGAATGAATGAAGAATAGCCTTACTCTTCCTTTTATAGCCAAAATTACTAGCTAGAGTCCTTTACTTGGCCACCACTCTTCTATTTTGATAGCTTTATCCCTTGATTTATCACTTTAATAAAACTTAATCCAATAATTATCTCTTATCTCTTAATAAAAATAATACTAATAATAATCCTCTTTTATCTCTTCCTTATCTATCAAAATAAAAGAAATAAATCCATATTTATCCATCTATTATCTCTTGAAAATAATCTAAAATAAATCCATTATTTATCCCTTATTTATCCACCCTTTATCTCTTAAAAATAAAAGAATAAAAGCTCCTAATTTATAGCCATGTGATGTCCACCTCACTTCTTCTGGAAGCAAAATAAAATTTCTTTTATTTGCTTCCCATGTGACTCGAACTCAGGCCCAATACCCTTGTATGTGGCGCCATTTCCAGAGGCCCTAAGTGGCATCTCCAGGCCACTTTTGCAAGCCTGTTTGTGTGTCAAATTTCACATACTTTTTCTCTTAAGGCCACCTTGCCTTAATTTCCTCTTTTAAACTTTAAAACTCGACATTTCTAGGTCATTTCTAAGTTTCCAAAAATTTTTGTTCGGCTCTTTAAACTTGACATTTCCTTACATTTCCAAGTTTCCAGAAATGTTTACTTTCCTCTTTTGAATCATTTCCACATCATTTCCTTACATTCCCTAGTTTCCAAAAATGTTCACTTTCCTCTTTTAAACTTAACGTTTCCAAAGCATTTCCTTACATTTCCCTACATTGCCTTACATTTCCATACATTTCAATATATTTCCATACATTTCCATACATTTCCATACATTTCCATACATTTCCTTACATTTCCATACTTTTCCATACATTTCCATACATTTCCATGCATTTCCATACACCTTAGGGTTCCTAAACTCCTCAGAACACTTCCAACATACCCACTGAGCCCACTTTGCCACATGCCTTCCTTGTGTCATGAGTCCAACACAAATTTTCCTTAAGGCATTTTTGCCTCATTTCCTCTTTTCACTTAAAATCCAATAATTTTTCTAAGCTTTCTCTTCCATCCTAGAATTTTAAAAACCCTTAATACACTTCCAAACACTGCCAAAACCTACTAACTCATGAATTATGCACAAACGCATAACCCCTAATCTAGGATGTTACAAAAATTATGAGTATTTTTGACATCAACCTCGTAAATTTCAAACTTCAAGATAATATTCAGATTCAGGTAGACAACCTAAAAATTTTGAATTTTTTGAAAATTCACTTATCATGCTTGATTCCCTAATATTCTTCAAATTTAATCATCAATGTACAATTATCACTGACTTACTTAAAAACCATAAATCATCAAAAATTTCATCCTAATTAGTAATATGAGGAAGTTACTTAAAAACAAGTCTAAATTCAGGGATTTGAGAATAATGAAAAAAGTTAGGCACTTTTATCCTCAGGGATTGAGAATCATGCAAAAAGTTAGGCATTTTCTCGAATTTAACTATTCACCCCCCCCCCACACTTAAGATGTACATTGCCCTCAATGTACAAAGATAGATAATAGCATTTAAGGGATAAATCAAAAGAGAAGGGGAAAGAATACTCCCTGAATTTTGGATGGATTCCTTGAGTCGGAAGTGAAGGAGGATGGGGAGGTCGGTCTGGATGACGATCATGCGCTGGATGAAGAAATTAGGTAGCGCACTGAGAAGTAGCCAGGATTTATTAAGACCTAATTAGAATAAACTAAATATATAATTAAATATAAGAAAGATAAAGAAAGAGGAAACAAAAATGTAAACAAAATGAAAATTAAAGATAGATGGACCGAAAAGTCCTTATTATTGGATGGTTCGCGAGGTGGGTGTAACCTCTAAGGCTGGGGAGGTGTTGGCGGTGGCGGAAGTGGCGTGATTCCCTAGTAGCCTTTCGAACCTGACACTACGAAACTAAAATAAGATAAACTAATTTAAGCATAAGATTGTCAAAGGGAAGAAAATTGAAGCAAAAGAGAAAAGAAAAGTAAAAACTAAATGGTCTCAAAGACCATTGGCTTGTTTTTTGGATGAAGCTGCCGAAATGAACTCATGTAAATCATTCTCCTTTGAGGAGTTTGGCCTTTTACGCTTTCTTTATGATGGTTTCGATGTGGCGCCAGAGTTTTTGAGACTGTTTCAAAAGAAAGGAGAGAGCTCTTGGAAAGAAAAAGAAGATGGATGAAGTTGGGGTGAAGGGGAAGGGCTGTGGGGTTTAAATAGAATTTTGTGATCTGATGCTCTCCCATGCCTATGGATTAAGGGCGTGTCGATGCACACGGTCGCCTTGTACGGCCGTGTGTCTGTGTGTGTTGTTTTACCATGCCCGTTCTTCAGCTAACCATGCCCGTGTCTGAGAAGTCAGTATGTTGGCACGGTTGGGAGGCACGGGCGTGTTTTGCCCATGGTTGGCAAGTTAGTAGCTTCGCATGATCATGGGGCATGGCCGTGCTACCTTGTCGGTGTCCGTGGGGTAATGGTTAGATCTGTGACGTCGAAAATTAGTTGGGGTTTGATTCGCACGGCCTCTGCTATGTCAGTATGGGAATACTGATGATCCACACAGTCACGGGCACGGTCGTGTGTAAGACCGTGTGGTCTTGAATTCTGCACTTTTGTTAGTTTACAACTAGGTATTTAGAAAGAAAAGAAAGAAAGAAAAATAAATGGAAAGCAAAATGTGAAAATAAATTGTGTTAGTGCTCGGGTTGCCTCCCGAGAAATGCTCGTTTATAGTCTTAAACTAGACTTCCCTTGTATTTGAATCAGGGAGGCTTAAAAGTTTGAATATCTTCCCTCATGCTTTCAGTTCTATCGTGAAGTTTAAGTCAAGAGGCGTTTACCTTAAGAGTGCCTAATGTTTTATTGCTTACCTCGACTGTTTTTGTGGGAAGATGTTGCGTACCTCGAGAGGAATTTCTCCTGTTGCTTTCAGGTCTATTGTGGTGATGGGCGAATCTGTTTTGTCTAATAGTACCTGGTCTCCTATTTTGAAGTGATTTGATGTCCCTATGAGCTCTTCTGGGTGCTCCTTCGGCTTTATTTCGTGTGGTTCTATTTCTTCCTCATGTATCCCTAGTTTTTCTTTGAAGTGTGTTTTCCACTCGTCTAGTTCATCGATCTGAATCCTTTGTTCCTCATGATTTATTTCTTTACAGGGTTTACGATCGGGTTCAATTATGTCTTTTTGTGATACTTCCTGAAAAGAAGGGTGAACTGAATGGTTATTGAAAGAATTCACATTCTCACATTTGTTGCTTGATGTTCTAGCCGAGTCGAGGGCTTGAAGAGTGATTGTCTCGTCGCCTACAAAAAGTATAAGTTCACCTACATCAACATCAATTTTAGTTCTGGCAGTTGCTAAGAATGGCCTTCCTAATATTAAGGGGATTAAATTATCCTCTTCCATGTCTAAGACAACAAAGTCTATTGGGAAAACGAATTTATCGATTTTGACAAGAACATCTACAATAATACCCCTAGGAAGTCTAACAATTTTATCAGCTAATTGAATACTCATCCTAGTTTGTTTAGGCTTCCCTAGACCTAGCTGTTTAAACAATTTATAAGGCATGACATTTATGCTCGCCCCTAAATCATCTAACGCATTATCAATAGTCAAACTACCAATTAAACATGGAATTGTAAAACTCCCTGGATCTTTTTGCTTCTGCGGTAGTCTATTTTGTAGAATTGCTGAGCACTTTGTGTTGAGTTCAACATGTGGCTCCTCGTCTAATTTGCGTTTGTTTGTCAAGAGTTGTCTTAAAATTTTCCTCAAGTCTGGCATCTGAAAAAGAGCTTCAGGAAGAGGTAAGTTAACATGTAATTTCTTTAAAAGTTTAAGAAACTTACCGAACTGTTCATCTGTATCATCTCTTTTCATGGCTTCGGGATAAGGTATGCGAGGTTGGCACTCTTTTATTACCGATTTTGGCTTTTCTTGTGTTACCTCTATTTTACTTTCGTCTACCTCTTTTGGTTCATCTACCATTTTACTATCATGAGCTGTGATGGCTTGAATTTGCTCCTTTGGGTTAATCTCGATGTTACTTGGTAGACGTCCTTGCGGTCGTTCGGACATTAACTTTGCAAGTTGTTCGACTGCATTAGTGACTTCCCTGATTGACTTAGTAACTTTTTCAACTGACGCTTGTTGATCTTTAAGTATTTTCTCATTTTCTTGGAAATGGTTTTCTGTGTTTTTCATAAATTTTGTTAGCATCTCTTCGAGGTTTGGCTTCTTTTCTTGCGAATATTGCTGATTTTGGAAGTTTTGAGGAGGTTGTTGTCTTTGATTTCCTTGATTTCTTTGTCTTCCCCATGAAAAATTTGGGTGGTTCCTCCAACCTGGATTATAAGAGTTCCTATATGGATTATTATTGGATCTGAAATTATTACCTATATAGTTCATCTGTTCACTCTCTGCTCCCGGTTGGTAGGGTCGGTACTCAGAATTCGCCACAGTTCCATTTGCGTCGCACTGCATTACTGGGTGTACCTGCGAAAACCACAAACTGTCAAGCTTTTTATTCATCATCTCCATTTGTGTTGATAGCATAGCCACTGTGTCTATGTTGAAAACTCCGGCTGATTTTGTTGGTTTCGTCCTTGTAATTTGCCACTGATAGACATCTCTTCGATAAACTTGTAGGCTTCAGGAGTTTTATTGTTCAGGGTTCCACCGGCGGCTGAGTCAATTAGTTGTCTCGTTGAAGGATTCACACCGTTGTAAAAAGTTTAGACTTGAAGCCACAACGGTAAACCTTGGTGTGGACACCTTATCAAGATATCCTTGTATCTCTCCCATGCGTCTTATAATGTCTCTAAATCCATCTGCATAAAAGAAGAGATATCATTCCGTAATTTGGCCGTTTTAGCCGGTGGGAAATATTTTAATAAAAACTTTTCGGTCATTTGGTCCCATGTAGTGATTGACCCTCGTGGTAACGAGTTTAACCACTGTTTGGCTTTATTCTTTAATGAAAGGGGAAATAACCGAAGACGTATGGCATCATCAGAAGCACCATTTATTTTGAAGGTATCACAGAACTCTAAGAAATTAGCTATATGAGTGTTTGGGTCTTCGTCCTACAAACCATCAAATTGAACAAATTGTTGAATTATTTGTATTGTGTTAGGCTTTAATTCAAAATTATTAGCAACTATAGCAGGCCTAACAATACTCAATTCCGCTCCTGTTAAATGTGGTTTAGCATAATCAAACATAGTACGTGGAGCATTGTGTTCCCCCACATCATGGGGTTGTGGAATATTCTCGTCCATCCCTTGATGGGATTGGATCCGCTTCTTCCTCTCTTTTCTCATGTAATTTAGGGCTCGCCTGATTTCTCTACGATTCTTTCGAGCAGTAGCTTCAATATCGCTGTCGTATACTAAAGGTCCTCTCGGGTTCCTTCTAGTCATAAACTAGAGGTACTTGCTAGGAAAAGAAAGAAAGAAAATTTAGCAAAATCAAAATTTAAGCTAATAATAAAAATAAAAGTAAATAAAAAATAATAATGGCTAAAGTAATAAAAATAGAGCTTTCTCAATATTTTAGTTCCCCGGCAACGGCGCCAAGAACTTGATCGCTGTGAATCAGAGTCTTAAATTTACCAAAGAGAATGATCGAACCTGGAAACTAACTCTGACAACGATTAAAGCCAAGTGTACCTATCGAACAGTAGTATAGCTTAGGCAAGACCGGATTGTCGAACCCAAAGGAACTAAAAGTACTAATACTAACTTTCTTCTTATTATCTAGCCTAGAATATATGAAGTTGTTGTATAATCTAAATCTATCTAACTACTAAGCTAAAGACACAAAGACAAAAAGACTAAATTAGGGAGATAACTTTAGGAAGACTCAGTTGATTTAGACGATACCCTCAGGAAGAATCCACCTAGACTTCACTTATTATTAAACCCTGAACCATATGATTTATTTACTTAGTTTGATCCGTAAGACTCCCTAACGTATATTAAACCCTCTCTCGAGGCGAATAACGTCTAACCCTAGGTTAATTAGTGAAACTCTCGTTCTCTTATAATAACCCCCTAGAATAGCAGTAAATCAATTTGTGGATTCCCATATTAGGTTTCACCCTAATCCGGTAAAATCTGGTCACCCTATCTCTAGGCGTGCGATCAACTACGCTTAATTATGCTAGATCTACTCTTAAGCAGTGTCTATTCCTCCTCCACCTAAGCACATCAAATTTGGATTAAGCATGCATAATTAAGAACAAACTAAGTAATTATCATATAATTTCAGAAAATAATAACAAAATCCATCATAGGTTTCATCCCCTTCAGGTATCTGAGGGGTTTAGTTCATGACAAATAAAGAAAACATCTCAAGAGAAAAGATAAAACAAAACATAAGAAATCCCTAAAACTCCCTGAAGGAATTGAAGGAGAGATCCGCCGTCTTGAGTAGAATCCCAGCTTCTTGAGATGGATCAACTGGCTATCTTCGAGTGATTCCCAGAATTCTAACCTTTTCAGCTTGGCTCATTGGCCTAGCTAACCGCCCCCTTTCAGCTGATACTTAGGGGGTTTACATAGGCTCTTGAAATACGTTTCTTTCTCCCTAATATCCAAATCCAAGTGAATTTGCTCTTTCCAGCGACAGGGACACGGCCATGTCACACGCCCATGTAGATCGTGGCCAGGCCGTGCTTGGTTTTCTTTAATGGGGTACGGCCGTATAAATCGGGGGTCAGGCCGTGTTCTAGTAACTCGGTGAGGCACGGCCGTGTGGTCTTGGGCTCAGGCCTTATCGATTTCGTGATACCATTTACTCCGTTTTGGGCCCGTTTCTCATTCTTTTTATCCTCGGGTGCTTTTCTGGGTATAAGACATGAAAAGAAAGGATTAAAAGTACCTTTTTACATAAATCAAGGGATAAATCATCCAAAAGTATTCTAAATGTGGGATTAAAATATGTTACTATTACGGTTTATCAGGGGGGATTTTTGTTTTGTTTTTTTTTTCTGGACGTTTTTTTTGGCACTCTTTTGGTTTTTATTTTTCTTCACTTCTTCTTCTTTGGAAAATGGGTTTTGCCGGCGGATTTGGGGAGAGTTTCACTCATCTGTCATCAATTCAGTGTCTGAACGTCTCTGATTACGAAATAGGTGTGGGATTTGAATTTTGTTTATCTTTAATGTTGAGAATTATTTTTCAGAAATTCTCATTTGTGAACTTAGCTGTCGATTTTGGGGTGTTAGTAGCTAAAAAAGGGTTGGGAATACGACATATCTTGATACCCTTCTGACATCGTAAAGGTTGGGACAGTTGCGATGGCCGAGATAGCATTTTCTGGCTTGTTCTGAGGTGATTTCGTGGTCACTGAGGTTTCCACATGTGCGTGTGCTAGTTCACACGACCGTGTGCTTTTAGGAATTAGGGTTTTGGGGCCAATTTTGGTGCCACACGGTCTAGCCACACGGCCGTGTGGCCAATTTGCTTTCTCACACGGCCGTGTCCCTCGGGCACACGGGCGTGTGAGTTTGGGGGTTAGGGTTTGAGTAATTTGGTGTCACACGACCTGGCCACACGGCTGTATAGGGTTGGATGGTTTTCTGAGGTCCTAATTGGTGTGATTGGTTAGATGAGCTTTAACAACTCTTATGAGGTGTGATCGGGGGACAGAGAGGTGTGTTGGCTGGATGGGTGGGTTATATTTATCTAACTGCATTTCATCTACATCTGTCTGTCTGTTCTGACTACAAGACTAGTTGTCTGTAATCTGTTTGTCTAATCAGCATTTGAGCTGAGTATTTGAGTGATTTTGATATACTCTGGTTGTTAAGTTCTGTTGGGACATTAGTCCCAAGTGTGCATTCTGACTCCGTGAGTAATTGAAATTTTATTGTGCTACTGTTTTGAATTCTGTATCTCTGTTTGAGACTTGTTTCGGACTCACACTAAGCTCGAGTAGCTCAGCCCCTTTTAGTGTTTCTTTTTAGGTACCCTTTCTGAAATCTAACGCTGGACTCAGTATACGGAGGTTTCAGATAGTTTCGGTGGTAATAAATGATTATCAGTTTATATTTAGCTAAACGTGTTTTGAATTGTAAGATTTTATTAAGCTTTGGTACAAATTTTGAGCTAGTTTTTAATCGTTTTATTTCCGCTTACATATACATATACTATCTAAACTGAAATTTTAATAACTAGTTTTAAACGATCAAGTATTACGATTCGACATGAAAATTGTTTTGTAAAAATTTACCTACGATCACTTCGGTGATCAATGTAGCATCTGAGATTCGGTCTAAACTTCTAGGCCAGGTTCCGAGTGTTACATTCAAGGTAATAATGTAAAATGTTATTAAAAGGTCAAGTGCATGTATTTAAATATTTTAAGGTATTTGAAATTGTTAATTGAGTTAAATTATTGTATAGATCATGAAACAAACCAACCAGTAGATAACTGCGGGAAGGGGAAAATTTCGGAGTAATCCTCAGTGTGGTGTTTGTAGCTATTTTGTTAGGTAAGTTCGTATTAGGTTTTTTCTATTTATAAAATGTTTGAATTGAATTATGTATGAATACAAATGTACAAGTGTTGGTATGGTTATTTGAGAAAAGTATTGATGTGGAATTGATAGACTGAAATGTAAAGTATAACAATTATACGTGTTTGAAATGAATTATACTATTACAAGGTATGAAAACGACCATGTTGAATATGGTGTTATATTATAAAGATGGAAAGAATATGGGAAATGAGTTAAGTCCCATGTGAGCTTAGTGAATGTTTAGGATACAAATGCCATCTTATTAAGGTTTGTGTTGGTGATTACAGTTATCAGGTACTTTGTATCGGTGTTACAGTTATCAGACACTTTGTGCTGGCAACATCGAGTAATGATTAAAGTTCCAATTGTCAACTTGTGTAAGCAAACTTATCCCGAGTATTTGAAGTTAATTTACTATAGTTCCCCGGGAAAAATAAGATAAAGAAATGAATGGAAATGTTGAGTATGAGTTATATATGAATCATGTGCTTATCATGTTAATAGATTGTATGAAATGATGTACTAACCTATTTGGTTATGTTGTGAAAGGTGTAAGAGATTATGGAATGATATGTATGTATGTTAATTGCATTAAGTAAATTATGAAATATCAAGTACGTTGTGTTTAAGTTTTATACGAACTTACTAAGCTTAACTAAGCTTATCTCGTTTTGTTTTCTTTCTTGCAGATTGTCGAATTTGTGCAGTCGATTGAATCATCTTAGGAAATCATACTATTCGTCAACTCTTTTGGTAGCTATTTACTTATTTTGGTCTGGTTATAAGTGGCATGTAAATAGGTTAATGACAATATATGTACAAAAGTAGTTTGACTATGTTTTGTGCCAATTTGAAGATAAACTATGTGTGTAAGGATGCAAACTATAATGGTTGTTTTGGTGGTTTGTGGCTTTGTGTTGGTATAAGCATATTTGGTATAAGCCATATGCTTCAACCTTTCAGAGTAATAGCTGAGGTCCTCAGTACACGGTATAAATAGATATGGAGACAATAGATCTCCCTGTTGTAAACCCCGATGCGATGAAATAGGCTCAAACTTTCCAACCGTTAAGAGAGATTGAGTAACTAATTGTAGTCACACACAACATGATCCAATTAATCCAGCAATCATCAAACCCCATTTTGCTCATTATAAACTATAAAAAAAAAACCCCGTCAATCTGGTTATAAGCCTTATAGATATCGATCTTCATAGCAACCTCCCCTTTCTGCTCTCTCTCCCTTTATTTCACAAATAATGGATTAGCTCAAACGCAATTAGAATATTATTTGTAATTAATCATCCTGCAATAAAAATCGTCAATAGTAACTTTTGTTAACTAACTAGCAAGAACCTTCACAAGAATCTTGCATAGAACATTGCAAAGAGCTATAGGCCTAAGATCCTTCCTAGAAGTTGGCTTATCCTTCTTTATAACAAGCACTACAATAGTCTCGTTTAAGCATTCTCGAAAATAGTTCACTCCAGCCAAGAGCATCACTGCACATACACATCCTGTCCAACAATAGGCCAACACCGTTGAAAAAATGTAAGATTCAGACCATCCGGCCCCGATGCTTTGTCCAGGTGCACCGACATAACCACCTCCTTAAACTCTCAAGTCTCAAATGCATTCTAGTCAAGCAAGGATGCATTCTGGTCCGCATTGACAGAAGGCGCCAACTCGACATATGCAGAATAATCATAAGAGATTGATGCAACAAATAGATCCTAAAAGTACCCTTCCACAATCACACACATACCATCATCACTGGTACAAGGATTACCTGATCCATCTAGCAACATAGATACTTGATTAATCCGACGACTCTTTGATTCTTGGGCGTGAAAATACTTAGTATTCGCCTCCCCATGACACAACCATAAAACCTTAGCCTTTTGACGCCAATACACAGCCTGTTGAGAGAGCAAGAAGTTAAGTTGGGAGCGGAACTCCAGTAAAGATAAATCATTAACCCAACAAGCTTGCGCGACTGTTATACGTCGCTTTAGATCTTGGATACGAGGTGCAAAGTTAGTAGCGGCTGACTAGTGCTAGTGCCAAAATGCCTCACTACAAGCATGCAGACGCTCAATTATACCAAATGAAGCAGAATCGTTCCAACAACCTGACACCACTCCACTAAAACCTCTTTCGAGAGCCATGAGTTTTCGAACTTAAAGCTCCTCATACGAGAACAAGCAAAACAAGATTGTTATCTAACGTTTCACTAACCAAATTATATAACTTGAAGAAAGGAAATAATTGCATCCAAGACAAAGGTGCAAACGCTGTGTCCAACCGTTCCATCACAAAAGAATCAGTTTTTCTCACCCCCAATAAGAAAACAAACTTCTATATTACATGAATTTCGATTAAATAAATATGCAATGTCATACGAAAATTTTGATTTTGTGTGTAATTTTATACATGAAATTTTAATTTAATTCAAATTTCATAAATCATTAGTAACATTATCGAATTAGTATCATTTTGTATTATGAAAATAAATATATATATTCATTAATGTATATAATTACACCAAGTCACAATTCATATATCAAATTACATATTAAACTAAAATTCATGTATAATTTGATATTTATCCCTTTAACTAATAAAAAATTAATTTGAGCTTACCCAAATTATCTTGTTTTTATGTTAATTTGGACCAAAATTTGTACCTTAACTTGACACCATAGAGATAAATTGCCCTCCATTATTGGGTTTAAAATCTAGTATAAATTAGGGTAAATTATTCCGTTAGCCGGTTTAAATACTGGTTATTTTTCTTTTCATCACTCAAATTTCTTTTTGTTAATTTAGTTAGTCCAAAAGAGAAAAATGGTCAAATTGGTCACTCCTTCGTTAAATGGTCATGGAAAGACTAACGATGTATTTTCACATATTATTTTGGGGTGACCAAAATAATAATGACCCTATTTGAAATGACTAGCGTGGAAATGCACCGCCAGCATTCCGTTACAAGTTAAAGATGGAGTGACTAATTTGAGTAATTTATTTTTTAGAATGACAAAATTAATAGAAAAATTTAGAGTAATCAAAATAAGAACAATATCTATTAAAAATGACTAAAGGAGTAGTTTACCAATAAAATTGTTTTTTTTAAGTCTAAAAATGCTTTTTAAAAAAGTTTAAAAACTAATTACATATTAATATCTAATTAAAAATATTAAATTTACAATTTATCATACTAAAATATAGATATTACTACAACCTAGAGGTGTTCATGGGCCGGGCCGAGCTCAACTAAAAATTTAGGCCCATTCATCGGGCTCGGGTTGGGCTGGGCCCAAAAAATGGGCCTAAATTTTTTCTCATGCCCGACCCATATAAAAATGCTAAAACTCGAGCCCAGCCCGCCAATATTAAAATTTTATATTATTTTATATAATTTTTAAATATATATAATACATCAAAAATACTAAAAAAATCAAAATAAATATTTCCCAACAAATTGAAAATAAATTTTAAAAAAATATGTAGACTTAAATAACACTAAGATAGATGTAACTTAACAAGCAAATACCACTAAAATAATAATAAAATTAACAAATACCTTTAAAATAATAAAAAAATTAACAATAAAATAAGTTTTATACAATATTCAATCAATAACAACAAAATAGTAGCAACATAATAGTAATATGGTAGCAAATAGGGAGAAAAAAACAAGAAAATAACATTCAAAAATTAAAAAAAATAGATTTTTTTGTCATTTAGTGATTTCGGGCCGGGCCGGGTCGAGCCCTGGCCAAAAATACCTTACCCGAGGCCCGGCCCATTTTTTAAACAGGCCTTATTTTTTGTTCAAGCCCATTTTTCAGGCTTATATTTTTGTCCAAACCCTCCCAAATTTTGGTCGGGCCTTCGGGCCGGGCTGCCAGACCCATTAACACCTCTACTACAACCTTACCCGTGTTTAATTTTTTTCTTTTTAAATTTTGCGGTGCATTTAAGATTAGCCTGAGATGAAAGCGTAGTTCACGTAAATTGACACATCTATCGGCTCTAAACTAGCCGACAGCTGACTCATCACTTCTTATAATATCATTATTGGTCAAATTCTGTTATTAGTCTATGTACTATATGAAAATTATGAATTTAGTACTTATACTTTAATTTCATCAAATTTAATCCTTATACTTTAAGAATTTTGAAATTTCAGTTACTATCTAATTGGCAGAAATTAAATGTATTAGGTCAAATTCTACTACTTGTCACGTATTGTGCGTAAGTTATAGATTTAATCCATATTCTCCAATTTAAATTCGTTAACTAAAATTGCATGACTTTTATGTGTTTATTATGCAAAAAATAACAAACATGCATGGCATGATATATGTGACAATATGTTAGTTATATAAAATTTTGGAATTATTTGATCAAAATTCTTATTTTAAAATCCAAAAAATATAAAGATTAATCAAATTAGAGTACATAGATTAAAATCTATAATTTACTCATAAGATAGGGACTAATAGAATAATTTAACCATGATTATTTTGAACCTATTTTGATAGACCTTTTCTCACAAAATGCAGCTTTTAGGAGAGACGTTAAACCAATGGCACGTGCCCCATCTGTTCTTCTTCGTCTTCAGCACAAAAAATCAAATCCTTTTAGCCACTCACCATCTCTTACTCTCTCAGCAAATGTCTTCCCTTTGTAACTCAAAGCTTTTGGCCTCTTTTTGGGGTTTCTGTTTTTAAAGATAAAGAAAAGGGTAGGGTATTTTATTTTATTTTTTTAAGTTAGCAAAGTATTTAAATATGGAGGCTTCAATGAAGAAGAAAGATAATTGGACCGAGTCATTGTCTGCAACTGAGTTGAGTAGCTTTAATGACGGTGGTGAGTCGAAAGAGAGCAGTTCTAGTATTTGTAGTAGTAGTAGTAGTAGTTCCAGTGGGTCCGTTTCAGCTTCTTCTCTTTTGGGTTTGCCTATAAGGAAAGCCATTACTACTGCTGCTGGTTCAGTGTCAAACAACTTAGATGTTTCTAATGGAAATGGAGATGAAGATGAAAAGTATAAAAAACTGGGTTCAAAGATCAATGGTTAGTAATGTTGTTTATAAGTTTAAAAATTTGCAGTTTTTTATTTGGTTTTTTTTTTTTTTAAATCTAATTGTATTTTTTTTTCTTTGTAAATTTCTAGTAGAGACAGATATGATGAAAGAGAGGTTTGCAAAATTGTTGCTTGGTGAAGACATGTCAGGTTCAGGAAATGGGGTTTGCACAGCTTTGGCTATGTCAAATGCCATCACCAATCTTTGTGGTATACCCTCTTATAATATTGTATGTAGCTACTATATTTAGATCCTGGGTTCTTGTTCCAATTTAATTTCGGATATATTGTATGTAGCTACTGTATTTGGGCAATTATGGAGATTAGAGCCTGTTCCTGAGGAGAAGAAGTCAATGTGGAAAAGAGAGATGGAATGGCTTGTTTGTGTTAGTGACCATATTGTTGAGTTCATACCCTCTTGCCAAAATTTTCCAGATGGAAGTAAGCTCGAGGTATGCTCTCATTCTCCTTTCTTTTTCTTGAAATCTGATTTTAAATATTCGTGTTTGATGTATATATAGATATAAAAACTGAAAAGATCTGTTTTTGATGCTTATTCCTAGCAATCCCCGAGCTCGAGTGCCTTAAAAACTTTGAACATTCACACCCGAGTTTGAGTAACATGTCATCAAAGCTAAAGTTTCTAGTCCTTTTAACAGTTATTTTTTTTTTCATAGGTCATGACTTGCAGGCCTAGATCAGATATTTTCATAAATCTCCCAGCCCTGCGTAAACTCGATAACATGCTTCTGGTAAGAACTAACAATGCTTGCTTTTGGGTTCAAGTTTGAGTTCAGAACATGCTAGCTTTGTTATGCAGGATATATTAGATGGTTTCACCAATACAGAGTTCTGGTATGTTGATCAAGGGATTATAGCCCCGGATGCCGATGGCTCTGCCTCGTTCAGGAAAACTCTGCAACGCCAGGATGAGAAGTGGTGGCTACCAGTGGCCCGTGTGCCTACTGGTGGTCTCAGCGATCATTCGAGAAAGCAATTGAATCACACTCGCGAGTGCACGAATCAAATATTGAAAGCTGCTATGGCAATCAACAGCATTTCTATATCCGAAATGGAAGTTCCGGATTCGTATTTAGACACACTCCCGAAGGTCAGAAAACTAGACATAATTTGCTGTCTTGTTATGTTCTCCGTTTGGGGACAGCATTCCAGTCTACGGACAATGTCACAAGTTCCTACTTGAGCTCTTAAATGTTTCGAACTGTTATCAAATGTGTCACACATGACATAGTTCCCGAAAATTGTGTTGCAGAGTGGAAGAGCTTGTCTTGGAGATTCCATTTATAGGTATATAACATCTGATCAATTCTCGGCAGAGTGCCTGCTTGATTTCCTCGATCTATCATCGGAACATGTTGCACTTGAGGTTGCGAACCGTGTTGAAGCCTCAATATACGTGTGGCGTCGAAGATCTTATTCAAAGCCTCCAGTCAATCCGAACCGATCTACTACAAAATCATCATGGGAAATAGTAAAAGATATTATGGTTGATGGAGATAAAAGAGAATATCTAGCAAAAAGAGCTGAAACTCTCCTGCTTTGCTTGAAGCAACGATTCCCGGGTTTGACGCAAACTACGTTGGATACAAGCAAAATCCAGTGCAACAAGGTTTGAACTTCGAACCCTTTTCTGGAAAATATCTGGTTTTGCTGAAAGCTGCTTCATTCTAGTCCCGAATGTTATTCAAACTATTCCTTATTTTAAACTTGCAGGATGTTGTAAAGTCCATTCTTGAAAGCTATTCAAGAGTTCTAGAAAGCCTGGCATATAACATTGTGGCACGGATTGACGATTTGATATATGTCGATGACTTAACAAAGTACTCTGAGAATTTGTCATCGGTTCCTACTACAGTTAGTCTAATCACGTACAAAAAGGTCCCGGTCGTGCCTGTCTCAAGCACTCCGTACAAAACAGCAATCCCCAGACCGAGCTTCTCGCCTGCTGCACCCCTGATCAGCCCTGCAGGGGAAGAAAGAATTCCTTTTCTCAAGGAGAACCGCAACAACAACAGCAAACCTCATCGCCGTGGCATCGGAGTGAAGAGGGTCTTGACTAATTATCTTGGAGTTGATCCTAGAGCAAAGGTCTGCGGTAATCCAACCGATGATGGTTCATCAATAATGAACTCCAAGACTACAGATATGCCAGAGAATCAAAAGGATTAAGTTACATCAAAACAATCATCCGTACACCATAATGGGACGAGTATGCGGCAAAATCGTCCTTGATATACTGTCAGTCGAGATTTTCTGAAGATGGAAAATAATACAGATGTGATAAATAGAAGGGTTGATGATGGAAAACTTGTTGGGTGCAGTAGAAGAGTGATATTTATGTTCCACATTGTTGTAGTAAATTTGAAGCAGGTTTAATATGAAAAGAGGGTATACATTTTTATAGGACGTTAAATGTGAATGTAACCGAGAATGACATGATATCATAGGCCATTGGATGTTGGTTCACTTCACATGCTTTCTCCAATTATAGCTGGAAAAAGTGAAAAAGAAAAGGGGCATTCCGAGAATTGAACTCGAGACCTCTCGCACCCTAAGCGAGAATCATACCACTAGACCAAATGCCCTTTATGGGTCAGTGGATGTTGGTTTATTTTACATCGTTTCGCCAATTATAGCTGAAAAAAGTGAAAAAGAAAGGGGCATTCCGAGAATTGAACTCGGGACCTCTCGCACCCTAAGCGAGAATCATACCACTAGACCAAATGCCCTTTCCATTTGGCAGTTGTTAATATAATTATTAAACAAAGTTTTAGTAAAGAAAATGGGGAACTCAATAACAATTTCGATTTAATTTTTGGGTAAACAACTTGAGTGGTCATCCAAATTTTGAGTAAGTTCTATTTTGGTCACTCAACTTTAAAAACTTCCAATTCCATCAACAACGGTTTTAAAATTTTAGTCAGACTTCATGGAAGGTTGACGTGGGCATTTTTTAATTGGCCTAATAACAAATTTATCCTTTCAATGTTTATAAATTTTATCAATTTGATCTTAAATCTAAAATTCAACAAATTTAGCCTTCAATGTTAATAAAATTTGTCATTTAATTCTAATACCAAAAAATTAAATAATTTTAACCCTAAAAATTTACAAAATTTGTTAATATCAAGCTCAACCCTTAGATATTTGGTTTTTACTTTTTAGCCGTTTTATTTAAACATTTTATGTAAAATAAAAAAATAAAAAAAATACTAATTTTAATTATAATTTTTAAGTAATTTCACTAATCGAACACCAAATTCAATCATATCTGAAAAATTTAATTGAATGTAGCATATAATTTTAAGATTTTGATTACCAAAGAAAGCAAACAGATACATGAAGCAGCCAATTACATCGTACAAACATGGAGTTAACAAAATAGAAGGATGTTCAAATAAACACAACGATGGGACTCCTCACTTTGTGTTCACCATCGTCCCACACTAAAGCACCAGACACCATAGCTTTATCCATTGTCCCTTCCACTATTACTTCAAAAGACAGCTTTTGTCCCACCGACGTGAACGACAGAACATCGGGGTTAACCCTGATTTTCAACGTACCTATCGGAAAACTCAGGTTAGCTCTGTAAACAGCCGTCGGAGATCCCACGTTTGTGACGGTCCTTTTGAAGGTACGGCTGAATGGTTTCAATGGCGAAGTGGAAAAACCAAAAGAAGGGTAGTTTAGTTCCGAAACTGTCCCATTAGTGTCTCTAGGACAAGTGGAGTTGTCTTTGGATAATAATTGTATTATCCGAGTGGCGTATCCTTGTCCGCATAAGAAGTTTATGTAATCGGTTTCATTGGCATCGTATACTAGACCTGGAGTTGCAGCTTTTAAAGGGTTCAAATGGCCTGAACCGTATGCAAATTCAGCTTCCATGTTGATGCCAGACCTCATAGGAGCGGCTGCAGTTAACATTGCAATTGGAAAATTAAGTAAAAGTTGTACCTAATCGAACTATAAAACATATTTGTTATGAGGTTTATAATTAATTACCTGTGGTCATAAGGGCAGATTGAATAGCAGCAGGAGACCATGTGGGATGAAATGACTTAACGTAGGCAGCTGCACCAGAAACATGAGGACAAGACATTGATGTTCCTGAGATTATGTTGAATGTCACGAACCTGTTGTCGCCTGGAATTGAAGAAACAGGAGAAATTGAAGACCACGCTGCTAGAATGTGAACCCCTGGTGCTGATATATCTGGCTGCAAACAACAATTTAATGAAAAAAAAAAAAAAAAAAAAACACTATCAATCCTGCACAAGTTTCTGCAAAATCATATACTATGATGTATTTGAAAAGATTTGGATAAAAATATTAAACTCAAAACTTTATCATTCAAGAGCAAAATCACGCTCGGCCTCACCTAACCAATTTTTTTTAATCTATAATATATTGTTTTATTTTCTTATATTAAATTGTAATTTATATCCCATCAAAAAATATTTTAAGTTGTCTATTTTTTAAATTTTAATAAAAGAAAAATATTAGAATACTATAATTTTAAATATTATATTGTTTAAAATTGAGTAAGAAAATAAAAAAAATCAAAGATTGATCCAAACCAAGGTGTTTAGATGATCGAATACATATTAAAATATTATGGTTATCCGAACTGAGCCGAATGTTACTTTTTGTTTAATTTATAATTAATTTTAATTTTTATGATTTAAAAAATAAGTATTTTAATTTAAAATAGTGAAAATAACTTAAAAGTTCTATATAGAATTATTTTTTAAAATTACCATATAAAAGTTATTGGTTATTTTTATTTAATTGAAAAAATAATTTTTCTAGAAATATTTATAAAAAAAAGTTGAAATTTTATCAAATGATATTCAAAAGATATAAAATAAAATTCATTTTATCAAAATAAATTTAAAAATCTAAATAAGAATAAATCGAGAATCGAATTGAATTATGATGAACGATTTAAAAAAAAAACCAAACTAAACTAAACTAACCCCTAATATTGACAACCTTAAACAAATTTAAATTAAATATTTACTAATACGAGTAGACTTAAATTAAATCCGTCGACCCACGAGTACTTCTATCTTTACCTTAAAATATGTTTATGTTTTATATATTGGACACAATTATTGAAAGAAAAAAAAAAAGTCAAACCATTAAATTTTCCATCAGTTTACCTTAATAATCTCGGGTGTAATCGGATTCGGACCTCTTGACGAGAAAGAGATGACATAAGGAGCCAATGAGTCATTAACCTCACTACTCCTGAATATAGTTGCTGTTGGAGCACTACGAAAACATATAGGCAAAGTCTTACATGATATTCATTTGTGTATTCATATTATATTCGTATCGAGCAATCGTACCTGGTGGAGCTTACGTACTGAAAAATGTTGCGACCGTCAACCAAGGTAAAACAAGATGCAGGCAAAGGAAAAAGGTGAGAATAGTCATTGCCGTTCACGTCTCGAGTCACGATCCCAGCTGCACTAGCCAAAAGGGCTCCTATCCCTTGATTGCGTATCGTCTCACAAAGGACAATCTTACCCTTCACTAAATTTTTATCTAATGAATTTGAAAAACATAACCTGCACTTCAACGATTGGATCATTAAAATATTAATGGTATAAAGATACGAAAAGATGAAATACTTTAATTTTACACGTGTAACTAGATCAATAAAAAAAAAGGAAAAGAAAAAGGCTAAGTTTATGTTACCTGGATGGTAATTTACTAGATGTAGTAGTGTTTGGTGCGTCTCCACCATAAATCATAGGGTACGTTTTATTCTTGAGATCAAATGTATTTATTGATGCTCCCTACATACAACCATACATATATATATATGATAACTATCATTATAAATCATAAAATTGATATATGATTATAAATATGTATGTATTTATATTACCTCAGAAATCTTGTTGTTGCCAAGTTGAACCTTGGTGGAAAACTTGCGATCGATGGTGCTAGCTGCCACGGAAAGCGACCACGGTGAGAAATTAGAGATCGTTGAACGTCCAGGGCCATCGTTACCCGCCGAAATTACGGTCAATATACCCTTTTTCATGGCGTGAAAAGATGCGATATCAATCGCATCTTCGAAATAGTCTCTGGTCAATCCTCCGCCGACTGAAATTGATATAATGTCGACTCCATCAGAGATCGCATCATCAAATCCTGCGAGAATGTCGGCATCCTGACAACCATCGGACCAACATATTTTGTACACCGCGATGCGTGCCGATGGAACCCCTCCTCGAGCTGTTCCTGAACCAAAGCCGTAAAGACTTGCACCGTCGACTAAATTCCCGGCTGCCGTGGAAGCAGTATGAGTCCCATGACCGTCAGAGTCTCTCGGAGATTCGAAGTCATCCGGTAAAAACAGTCCATCACTGCGGTAATATTTTGCACCTATGATCTTGCTGCATTTGAACATATAGGCATATTAGTTAGACATTTGAAGTACTAAGATTTCTCCTATATCGAATATATACTTGTATCCGAAACGCACCCCTAAACACACTAACATAACCCCAAAAAAGAAACAAAATTTACTTGTTGCAAGTGAAATTGTCTTGTGGTTGAAATTGGCAACTCCCTTTCCATTTGGAAGGAGGTGGACCAAGTCCTTTGTCATCAAAGCTTAGAGATTCAGGCCAAATTCCAGTGTCGAAAACTCCAATGATAACATCACTTTCCATGGTTGCTCTTTCAACTTGTTGAGGGAATCCCATAAAATCCCATGACCTTGTTGTATGTAGTTTTCTCTTTTCATTTGGAAACACTGATACTACACCCTTCTTTCCTAAACATATCCAAACAACCAAAATTTAAATTAAGCTCGAAGATATGCGTCTTAATCTATAGAGTATTTCCGCTTTGACTTTTAAAGTGGACCTAATATTATAACTTGAACTTGAAATTTTGATTTGTTTAACTCAAATATGAACTTGATCTAACTTGATTTGATATAAAAAATAACAACATGAAACCAGAGGGGTATGCTAAGGTCTTGACCCTCGCCTTGCTGAATGAGAACTCCTTAATCCTTCCCAAAAAATTGTATTTTTTTGGCCTCTTTAAAAGGTTAATAATATAATTTAAGTTTTTTAATGTAAAAAATTTAACCTTGATCCCTTCAAAATTTTATAATTTTATTTCGAATCTCTAAAAAATTCATGGCTTCACTCTTGGAACTAGCTTAACTTGAACTAAAAAATGAACCAAACTTAGGTGTCAAATCCGAATGAAAAAACCCAAAAAGCTCAATTGAAAAACCTGAATGATTCAATTTTGAAATTGATCTGAACTCAAAATGATTCAAACTCGAAATAATATAAAAATTTTAAAGCCTGAATTGACTCAATCTAAAATAATCAAATTTGGAATCAATTGAATATGTCCGGTTACAAGTCTGCTTGAAAATATAGTGATCTCTTTTTTACTTGAAATTCTTATAATTTTGTCTAAAGTTTAACAATCTAACCCTTGGTTGAATCATTCAAATCATCAGTAAATCAAATTGGTTCGCTTAATTTAAATCCTGACCTAATAATAATTAAATAACTAATTTAAAATTCATAAATATTATAAAATCGATTCAAACGCCAATTTTTTATTTTGATTTCTAGTTCTTTTAATTGAACTCAAGTGATTCACTCAAAAATCAATTTAACTCTTATTTTCAGATCAATATATTGATCGGTCTTGTTCAACCAATTTGACCAATCAATCTGATTTGATACAAATAACACTACTTTTATCTCATAAAAATTGATAAATACAAACTTAAATGTTTGTGTATATATCATATTGGATTTGAAGAAATTTTAAATGTGAGGTTGGAGTGTTACACTTACCGGCCATTTTTTGTGCTTCTTCCTCAGTCAAATCCACCACGAACCCATTAAAACTCTTTTTGTAGCTGTACAGCACTGTTTTCGACTCACTGCATTCACACCAATGGCATGCTCAATCTCAATAACCAGTAGTAGGTTTTATTTTGTTTTGGGAATAATTATAATTAATTATTACAATTACTGATTAATTAAACACTTGTAAAATCTACATAAAACTTGTATTTGAGACTTTAAAATTCTATATTTACTATTTAAAAAAATTTGCTCCATTTGGAATAATTTAATTTAGAATCCGTTATATAATTTAAATTTTGTCATCTCTACTTTACTTTCAAGATTCTCTTTTAAAGAAATTAAAACGTTAGAATATAAGGAATATATATTTTTTTGTAACCATATTTGAATATAAGGATAAAGCTAGAAAATTACTTTAGAGAAGTCAGAAATAAATTATAAATTATTGATTAATAATATAATTTTATCATTATATTAATATATAATTTTATAAAAATTTAAGAAATTAAATAATAAATCTATTATTAGGAGGGGCTAAACTATTGACTGCCCTTTTACCTTGGTCCCTGTTTATATATATATATATATCAGGTACGGATATTTAAGAAAAAAAATCAGAGGCAACATAGGTTTACACACCTGCCAAAAACATCTTGTACCATGCTGCTATGAAGCAAAGCTGTGGAAGCTCCATCTTTAAGTCGGTCACCCATATACACAATATAGCTCTGAATATTCGCCGATTACAATTTTTTTTTTCTTATTAAAATGAAGTTCATCACCAATGGAAATTTTAGAAAAAAAAATAAAAAAGACAAGAAATTAAATCCAGTATTAACCTTTCGATTGGCATTGGCGTTGGATTGAAAAAGATGAGATGCTGCATTGGTAGTAAGAAGAGCTAAAAGAAAGCAATGAAGTAGATATTTTCCTCCCTCCATTCAAACAATGCTCACACAAAAATAAATAAGAAACTTTTCCAAGTAGTATATTTATGGAGAAAAATATATGCTAAAGTCTTAGTCTTTGTGGAAATAAATTATATTAGACATAACTTTTTTTAATTTATATTTGGGATAATATTTAAAATCGAATATAAATTTGTTGGATAATTACTACAAAATTTTATTTATTGTAATTTTAGTAAAATGCCAAAGCTTTAGAGAAAAGAAATATGAGAAAATCAAGAAGAATGAATGAAGCTCTCATTTTGTTGCCTATTTATCGGATTTGGGTAAAGTGGTTCAGGAAATTCAAAGGCCATATTGCAATGACTAAATTCTAACAGTCATATTTTTGCATTACATTCGTTATAAATTATATTTAGGATAATATTTAAAACTGAACATAAATTTTGGTGAAATATGTAATGTTATAATTATTTGTTTAAATATAATTATATTTAAAAAGAAATTGCATAAACCATTTATTTTATTTATGTTTGGATTAAATTTTTAATTTTTAAAAATAATCGTGTATTATGTCTATTTCCTACCACGGTAGCTTATTAAATAAGTGTTCCTAAACTTTTATATTTTTGTGGATACGAATATATGAAATCTCACAAAAGATAGGGAAATGGATTAAGGAATTGGAAAAACCAGCTTTCAATTAAAGTCTTGACCTACACATTTTGATCTTTCTTTAGTATCAATAAATTGGGGGTCACCAATTGCTACAACTAGTGGACTACTTTTCAATATTATTATTATTTTCATTAAATATGGAGAAAAGTATTTTGAGATTGAGAAATTATTAGGTAAATTGTTGCCATTAAATAAATTATTATTTTATTCGATAATTTATTGAATAATAATGTTTTAATTTTTTTTCTTAAGCATTACTTAAGGGTGAGTTCAATTTAATTCGATAGTATTTTTTTAAAAAAATTTAGAATTATCTATGATAATTTTGAGTTTTAAGTTTTTGGATTTTATTTTAACAAAAAAAAAAGATATATACATATATTGAAAAATAAGTTTCATATAGAATTTTAGGTATTTTTAAAGGGATTTGAATAAGTAATAAACTTAATCACGAAGTTAGAATGGGAGAAAATAGGTCAAATTTTGTTATTAGACACTATATTTTGAATAAGTTGTGGATTAAGTACCTATATATTAATTTAGTCATTTTCAATCTCTATATTTTTAAAGTTTTAATCTTGACCAAATGAAAACTATCACATTAATTAAGTTATGTTATTTTTAAAATATGACACGTCAAACATATTATCGCATGTGTAATATCATGTCAACTTGCCATTTCCATATATTACTCACAGAAAACCAATTACTAGATTTAACAGTTGTAGTTTACATTAAAATTAAAATTTTGAAATTCAGAAAATATAATACTAAGAACGATTCAATTAGAGAACATGAACTAAATCTCTAACTTTACACATAATGCATAACAAACAATAGATATGTAACTAAATAGATTTAATTACTATTGTTAGGTCAGGATTAATTTTTAAAAAATTTGAAAAAGTCAAATTAAAATACATGTACTAAATCTACCATTTATGTAAAATACATGTTCTAATGGCAGAATTTGACGGGAGAAAATATGATAAATCAGTTTGATTTTAGCTTGTATGTGGTACAATGACATTATTTGGTTTTATTTGGTGGCGTGTATGGGAAGCAACCAAAAAAGGCGTAAACCTCGTTAATCGCTCATTCAACAATTAATATATTTTTATTTATCACTTAATTACGTATTTAAGAATCAAATAAATAGAATTTGTATATGTAGATGTTAAATTGATTAAGTTAATTTAGAATTAGGATTAAATTGATATAATATATAAATTTAAAAGCTAAATATATTATTATAGCAATAGATAAAAGTCATCTTTTCTATTAACAATTTAATAATAATGTTAGTGATAGATTTGTAAATTTTTATACTTTGGGTGACTACTTGCTATATAAAAAATTTTAGTTTTCATAATCATTTTTCCAAAAATTATTTTTCAAATAAATAAAAAATGATTTTTATACAACATTTTAGCTAAAATTCTAAAGGGTGTGGAAATATATAACAAGCTTGACTACGAACTAATTTGTCTCCCAACATGTTCCTTAGAATAGGAGAAAATATTACAAATAAGTTTGATTTTAGTTTAAAGAGGTGAAATGACCTCTTGGCATTATTTGTCGGTCTGTATGTGGACGCAAGAAAAAAATTACAAGTCATATTAGATTTTCATGTTTTTAACTTTTATCAGGTTGCTCTTTTTTTAATTAAACTTGGACATTTATTTTTTAAAAAGAATTAAATTGTTTTTCTTAAATAAAAATATTGATTATAATATTAATTTCTAACAATTTTGGCATGTCAATTCACTTAATAGTCTATTTATACTTTAGTGGATATGATATTATGTCAACAAATAATTTAAAATTTATAAAAATATTCAAAACTAAAAATATAAAAAGACGGTTCTTCTTGCATTTTAGCACCTTTTATTTTTTTTTTAAGAAATTAAACCCTTAAATTTCTTTTTTTTTCAATTAATATGTTAAATCACCGTTAAAAAGAATTTATAAATAATTAAAAATAATAAATTTTATATTTTTTTAAAAGAACTATAAAATTTTCAAATATATATATTAAAAGAAACCCATCATGGGTTATTGGCGGTTGGCATCGTAGGTGTGGAATCTTTCCTCACAAGGTCTTGGATTTGGAAAGAAGCCGATGAGCAGTTCAAAGGGCTTAGGGCTTAGGCCACTCCAAAGTCCAAACGAATAGACATCCCATTTTTGGGTGGGTGGGTCGGCCCTCGGTGACTCCTTCCATTCAACCCCCCCCCCCCTTTTCACTTTTTGGCTTTCTCAACTATCCCATATTTCTTCACCACTTCCCTAACATGTTTTTAATGGTTATATAACATTTTCCATCCAAATCTAAGCAATTTTACAAAAAAGAAATTAAATTTAAAAAGGTGAACTCTTTCTTTAAATAAGAGCCAAAATGAAAAATAGAAAAACATTAATTAAGAGTTAAAGTTGACGTTAAAACGCCTTTCGAGTACTAATTCTTAATTAATAAGCAACAGATAAAATTAAAATCTACATTTTCAAAGGTTAGTATGTTAAGGTAGACTACATCATTAGTTATTAAATTATATTTAAGTTTTTGTTTTGGTCATTTAACTAAAAAGTTACAATTTGGTCACTGAATTATTCGAAAGTTTTCATTGCCTGCACCAATTAAAAGTTCTCTTTTATGGTTTTATCTATTTGCACTGCCTGCACCAATCAAAAGTTCTCTTCATTCTCTTTTGCAAATTTTTTTTCGTAAAACAATTTTAGACATCATGAATCTGCGAACCAAAATTCAAATAGCTTTTTTTTTTTCTAATCTTCGATACTGACCGCCAGATCGACTTGGACCTGAGGTATATTCTTCTACTTATAGATGGGTACTAATCCATCATATCTATCATCATTTGGAGCTTGTTGGTGGAACTTTTAAAAAAAAAGACCTAATAGTTCAGTAACTTAAATAAAAACTTTTGAACAGTTCAGTGACTTAAATGAAAACTTTCGAATAATTTAACGACCAAATTGTATCTTTTTTGATCACCCAACTATTCAATTTTGTATTTTTTGGTCACTAGCTAGCTAACGGTGGTAGCTTTTAAAATTGACATAATAGCAACTTTAACACTAAATATTTATAAATTATGTCAATTTAGTCTTGATTCTAAAAAATTAACTCTCAACAATTACACAATGTGTAATTTGGTTTTTTTTGTTGCAATTTTGCTTTTCTTTGTGACAGCGAAGGTTAATTTTAAAAGAATGAGAAAAGATTAAAATTATTATCTTAGAATTTTTTGGTATTTCCATTTTTTGTATATTTTCAATCAAATTCAACTAATAAAATTGTTTTTTTTTTTTTAGCTTTTAAGGTGAAAGGGTCACAAAAAAAAAACTCCAAAAAAGACCAAATTACTCAATATGTAAACGTTGAGGGTTAAATTTTTTTTGAATCAAGATTAAATTGATACAATGTATAAATGTCAAGGGTTAAAGTTACTCTTATGCCAATTTTAAAAGCTACCACCGTTAGCCTAATTGTGACCAATAAAGATAAAATTGAAAAGTTTGGTGACCATTTTGTAACTTTCCATAGTTGAGTGACCAAAAAAGAAAAATCAAATAATTAAGTGACCGTGTTGTAACTTTTAATAATTAGGTGATCAAAAAAGAAATTTACTAATAGTTGAGTGACTAGAATTGTGGTTTATGCAACTTTTGTTGGTACCATATAAGACTTAGTCTCTAACCTGTGTATATAGATAAACCCTTGAAATTTAAGTTATATCTAAATAAAACTCTTAATATAAATCATTATTTCATTTACAATAAGAGCTAATTCAAATACAAATCAAAGTATAAGAACTTATTTGGGTACAAACAAAAAATATAGGGACTTATTTAATGAATGTAATCTAGTTCAAGGGCACTTTTAGTAGTTTAGCCTTTTCAAATTTCAGGTTTTCACAGCTATGATATTGAAGCAAATACAACTATTGGACTCCTCACTTTATGCGCACCATCATCCCACACTAAAGAACCAGAAACCATAAATGCATCCATTGTTCCTTCAATTATTACTTGAAAAGACAGCTTTTGTCCCACAGATGTAAACGACAAAACATTAGGGTTAACTCGGACTCTAGCTGTTCTTATCGGAAAACTTACTTTTGCTCTATACGTCGCCATTGGATATCCCACATTCGTAACAGTTCTATTGAAAACACGACGAACAGTTGTTGAAGAAGAAGTGAAAACAGCAAATGAAGGATAGTTTAGATCCGGAAGTAATGTTCCATTTGTTCCTGCAGAGCATGTTGCATTATCCCTTGTGACTTGTCCAAGAAACCGAGTGTCATATCCTTGTCCGCATAAAAAGTTCATGTAATCAACTTCACTGGAATCGTAGATTAAGCCTGGGTTTATAGCTTTGATTGGGTTCAAATGGCCTGATCCGTATGCAAACTCAGCGTCCGAGTTCGTGCCTGGACTCATAGGGGAAGCTGTAGTGATAAGGGAAGATTTGATAGCAGAAGGAGACCAAGTGGGATGAAAAGATTTAATGTAGGCAGCTGCGGCAGAAACATGGGGACAAGCCATTGATGTGCCTGAGATTATGTTAAATGGAACCCGTCTATTATCGCCTCTATTTCGGGAAACTGGTGAAGCTAAAGACCATGCAGCTACAATATCAACACCTGGTGCTGACAAATCTGGCTGTAATTATTACCCACAAAAATTTAGACTTTGTATTAAGTTAAGTTTAAGCATACTATTAACATATTTTATAAATTCGGCTTGAAATATAGGCATAAATATTTTTTTTAATTAATAGGCATAAATGTTTTTTCTTAAATTAATTCATATTTGTAAATAATTAATCTAAATCTACTTTAAATTACCTATATTATTTTTAAAAAATAAAATATATATTTATATTATTTTTAATTTAATATTTAATAATCTTATATATTTTTTATTTATTAAAATTATATATATAATTACCTAACATTTTCTAATGTTTAGATTATAGTAGTATTATATAGTATTATAGATTTAATTTTTATAAAATTGCACAATATATAAAATAACATAATATAAAACATTAGAAACATAAAAATTGAGCCGAACTTGGGTCTTAAATGTTCAAGCAGAAACTCAACTTATATTTTAAATGAGCCTAATTTTTTTACTCCAAGTCATTTTTCAGACCTAACATTTTTGTCCAAATCCTCTTAAATTTCAAGCGGACCTTCGAGTTTGAATTAATAACCCGATTTATGAATAGGTCTAGTTTAGATTAAATCAAGTAAATTGCTTGTGGTATTTAACTCAATTTTTGAAAAAAAAAAATCAAAATACAAAATGAATTAGATCGAATTATTATCACCTTCAGAAAAGGTTATATGAATAGAGATTATTTAGTCATAAAGTTTACCTTGAGTATTTCAGGTGTAATCGGATTCGGACCCCTCGAGGAAAAAGAGGCTACATAAGGAGCCCTAGTGTCATTAGCCTCATTGCTCTTAAATATAGTTGCAGTTGCATTGCTGTAATGGATATGTGCAGATTATTTTCAGTTCGTTTACAATTTTAAAAGAAAAGGTACGAAACCGAAAGACGAAACCCGAACTACAAATCACCTCGTCGAGTTTATATATACGAAAATCTTGCTGCCGTAGACCAGATCAAGATGAGAAGCAGGCAAAACAAAAGAAAATGCAACATCTTTTGGTGAATTGTCTCGCAACAATGCACCAACTGCACCAGCTATTAATGGTCCTCTCCCGGAGACGAACCTATCACAAAGTACAATTTTGCCTTTCACCAAATTAGGGTCCAATGAGCCCACCAAGCAAATCCTGTAAAAGAAAAATTAGTTTCAGTATCCGGCTATTATTGATATTCTATTTTACTCAGGCTCAAAGATAATGGTCAAACATGGGTATGTCACATGTTGAATTTTTCATATTTGAAGGATTATATATTTGTACCTATGTTTGAATGTGTCAAATATATTTTAAGGATGGTGTCTCATAATATGTGATACATATGAATTATTTGGGAAAAACAGGAAGTAAAAATACATGGTTGATATTACCTTGATGAAGATGATGTATAATTTCCTATAGGGTTTGGTGCATCTCCACCATAAATCATAGGGTATGTTTCATTTTTGAGATCAAATGTATTTATTGATACACCCTGAATACATTTAAGAGAAAGATGAAATGCATTGTAAGAGTCCAAAATAATATAAACTTTGAGTGTAGCAATAAAATGAATTTAAGAAGACATGTTGTTAGGAGGGATAACCATAAACTTCGAAAGATTAAATTTTCATAAATTGTAAAATAGAATATAATTTATAACTGATAGTCATGGATGGTATGGAAAATCTATTATTTAAATTCAAAATCTCTTTATTAGATTGATTCAATCAACTTTAACAGGTCACAATTCTAGAGATTTTTTAAGATTATCTCTAAACGTATTATGAGACAAATTTACTAGTTGTTAAGTTTGTTACTTATTTCAAAACCCTTAAAGATTTTTACTTTCCATTGAATACAGTAGGGACAATTATTGGCATTACCTCATAAACCACATCGTTTCCAAGCTTAACTCCGGTGAAAAACTTCCGATCAATGGTGCTAGCAGCCACTGAAAGGGTCCATGGCGAAAAATTCGTAATGGTTGCTCGTCGGGGACCTTGATTACCGGCAGAGGTCACTGTCAAAATGCCATTTCTCATTGCATGAAAAGCTCCAATCGCAATCGAATTACGGAAATAATCTTTAGGAGTTGCTGGTCCGACTGATAGAGATATAATGTCGACCCCATCGGCAATCGCATCGTCAAACGCCGCAAGAATGTCGGCATCAGAACAACCGTTGGACCAACAAATTTTGTACACCGCAATGCGTGCTGACGGAACTCCTCCGCGAGCTGTTCCGGCACCAAGGCCAAACAAGTTTGCCCGGTTAACTAACCTTCCAGCAGCCGTGGATGCGGTGTGAGTTCCATGGCCTTCTGAGTCTCTTGGAGAAATGATATCGTTTGAGCCAAATAATCCATCGCTTTTGTAATATCGTGCTCCTATGATTTTACTGTATTCAAATAGTAATACTGGTTAAAATCAAGTCGGGATGGCAATGGAGCGGAGCAGAAGGGAGGCTATTTTATTTACATTCGTCTATCTATTACATAGAGCAAACAATTACGAAATCTATATTTAAAATTATAAAGACATATATTTACGTTGTTTTAAGGTGCATACTTGTTGCAAGTGATATTATTTGCATCTTGGCAAATGCCTTTCCATTTGTCCGGAGGTGGAGAAAGTCCTTCGTCATTAAAACTTTGGGATTCGGGCCAAATTCCTGTGTCTAAAACTCCGATGATGACATCACTTTCCGAAGTAATTGCTCTTTGAACTTGTTGTGAGAAGCCCATGAAGTCCCATGATCTTGTTGTATGTAAGATTCTCTTTTCATTTGGAAACACTGATACTACACCATTCATTCCTAAATGTTCAAAGATAAGTATATTAACAATTACTTGAAAGTTTCACGCTTTTGTCTCGTAAAAAATATGGAGTTGGATAGAAATCACGTTCACTCACTGGCCATTTTCCGTGCTTCTTCCTCCGTTAGCTCCGCCACAAACCCGTTAAAACTCCTCTTGTAACTACAAAGCACCGACTTCGAGGCGGATTTGCTGTCGATGTAATTTATGAAGTTATATTTAAATGATAACAGTAATCTTATATTATCAGAAACTCTAAGATATGAGTTATAGGTAGGAGTGTTCAAATTTCAATTAAAATCGAATTAATCGGTCGAACTGATCTAATTCGGTTAATCAATTAGTGGTTGAACTTAGTTCGGTCGGAATTCAGTTAATGGGTTTTTGAAATTTCAGTTATCGGTTAATTCGGTTCAAAATCAAATAATTAACCGAATTAACTAAATTAACCGAACTCAATAATTAATATTATGTGTTAATTTCAAGACATTAATTTTTGGTTACTTCAGTTAACTTTCAAGACAAAAACATATATTTCAGTAAATTTTAATGTATTTTTTTGATATATTTTATACTTGTTTTAACCAAAAGATAAAAACATATAATTTTTGGTTAATTAGGTTAAACGACTGAATTAATCGAAATATTTCAATGCGCTTAACGGTTAAAAGATTATACAGTTCTATTAATTCATTTAATGTTAATTTGGTTCAGTTAATAACCGAACCGACCGTGTGAACACTCCTAATTATAGAGATATATGCTTGATATAAATATATTTAATTTTAAAAAAAAATCGAATGATCATGTTCATACTCATATTTAAATATATAAAAAAACGAATATTTAAGAAAATAATAATAAATTATATATAAATCGAATCAATAACAATTAAATCCGAGTAATTAGTATTGATTTATATACCTGCCTAAGACATCTTGTAGCATACTGTTATGAAGTGAGGCTGCTGTAGTTCCAACTTTAGGTGGATTTCCCATGTATATAACATAGCTCTGCAAATTCCATGGTTTTAATATATATATATATATATATATAAAAGTTTCTTAGCAATGATCAATTTGTCCAAAAATTAGAAATAAATTAAATTATGTTAATATCTGAGATTAAATAATAAAACAATTAAAAATACTATCTTACAAAAATCCTTTACATGCATGAAAGAACTTTTGAAAAAAAATGAATATATACATATCACGTACGTATCTATATCTGATACTAACCCTTGAATTATTGAAAATAACATTAAAAAAGTGCACTCCGATGGTAACGAGAAGGGCAGAGAGAAAGCCATGAATGAGAAGATAATGAAGAAGAGAAAATCTTTGGCCATCCATTTGAAACAAAAGAAATTTTGCCAAGTATATTAACAAATGTATTAGCTATTGATTTTTATAGATTAACTCAGCAGAGTCGTTCCTTAAAGAGCAATATAAATTAATTTGTTTCAGCGTTGAATTATTCAAGAAATTTATATCTTATTTTACTATTCTATGATTTTTTTCTAATATGTTAAGTTAAATGTATAACGTGCATCTACAAGCCAAGTAAAATGTAGGGTAAAATATACCAATAATAACTCAATTTTGATTAAAATAATATTTTAGTCACTAAACTTTGAAAAGTTACAATCAATCACTAAACTTTACGAAAATAATAAAATAGTCACTAATGTACATTTTCCACTACAGACATAATGGAGAGCTGAGATGGCCCATTAACTAGCACCTTGAACGTTAACTAGCTATGGTGGAAACCCAATTTAAGAACTTTAGTTGCTGGAAGAAAAAACAGAAGAGAAGAAGAAGAAAACGAGAAGAAATGGAGATACCCACTTTGATTCCAGTTTGCTATTGTAGAAACTCAACTCATACAGATATGAAACTCAACTCAAAGATTGTAATTAGAGCAAGAAGCTTCCTCAAAGATTTGTTGACTAGTTTTTTGATGTTTTCGATTGATGTTGTTGAAATCCAACGTCGTCAAAGTTGAGGATTTAGCGGGGACAAGAAACGAATCATCCAATGTCGTAGCTATCGTCCCAATAGCGCCAAAAGAATCAAAAGTGGAGGGAGGGTTAAGCTCAGAGAGCGTGCTCTCGACCCAAGTCGACAGATCGGAAGGATTACAATGAACAGTTTTAGAAGCAAGGTGAGAAATCCTATCATCTTGAACATTACACATAACCTCCTCCACAGGGGCGAAGCCAGAACAATTTTTTAGGGGGGGCCGGATAAAATTTTAATTTTTTATAGTTTATATATTTATAATTTGTAAAGGATTAAATGGAATTTTTATAATTTTAGGGGGGCAAAGTGTAATTTTACCTTTACGAATTTAAAAATTTTTAAAAACTCTAAGGGCCTAAATAATAATTTTACATTTTAGGGGGGTCGGGGCCCATGCCAGCCCCCCTGGCTTTGCCCCTACTCCTCCAACTGCTCAAGCTTTTGAGCCACTTGAGCCATGTATGAAGTTTTGACCTTGTAACCCAATACTGCCAAAAGCTCATCCACCCCATAGTCTTATTGGGCGGCTTCTTCCTCCCAAGCATTGGCCTTTTCGATTGAAGGACCGCCGCGAAGAGTAGAGGGGTTCGGGTTGGGTTGGAGATGATCATGGTCTCGTTAGGATCGTGACAGAAAATTGGTTCGAGTTACTAATTTGTTATTTTTCGATAATACTAGTGACTGTTTTGTTAATTTTGTAAAGTTTAATAACTGAGTTGTAACTTTTTAAGTTTTAGTGATTGAAATGTTATTTTAATCAAAATTGAGTGATTGTCGATGTATTTTATCCTAAAATTTATGTAGAAACAACTTTTCAAAAAAAAAAAAATTTTTATGTCGAAACAGACATTGAGAATAATTGCTTGGTTGCTGGTATCATAATTATTTTTTAGTTTTTTTTATATTTAAATAATCATATTTTTATATTTATATTAAAATGTCAAAGGTATCTTTCGAGCGTATATTTAAAAAAATGAAAAAATATATTTGTATATAAACACATTCAAGTATCAAATATAAATATATTAAGAGGTGTATCTGATTTTCCAATTTATTATATATTTAAAAATACATGGGGATATAAATATAGAAAAGCTAATTCATACAAGAAATCAAAAGATTAGGTAAAATATATATAATTTTTAAGAGAAAAAATATAAAGAACAATTTAAAAATTATCCATGGTTAGTCATGTTCTTAGTTTATATATATAATGATGGAAAGTGATATTTTTCTTAGTTTGTAAATAAAAAAATTATTTAAACTTAACAAGTCAAATCATAAATCAAGTAGCCAATTCAAATAATTAAGAATAACATTGACATCTTAACTGGCAAAAATAATAGTCAAATTGTGGTGGCAGTCTTAATTTTTGCACCCATTCCCCTACCTTATTTATAGTCTAATATTTTGAATTAGAAGTGAATATTTATATGATTTCAGAATTTTAATTTTTTTTAATTTTTTTTACAGTATAATTTTAAGGTTATATTTTTATGTGTTTTTTATAAATATTTTTTTGGTAACTTACATTAATAGTTATCTAACTAATTATTAGTAAATATCCTTTTTGATTATTCAACTATAAAAAGTTACAAAGTCGACCAGTCTAAAAATTCATTTTACTATTAAAAATTATTAAAATATTAAAATATATTTTTACTTGCTATTTTATAATTAAATTTTATTTTAAAAGTAATTTGTTGTTATTTAAATTGAATTTGGGTCAGGTCGGCCCGAAGTGCAAAAATCATTGTCTAAGCTCAACCCTAGTCGGGTCGGGCCAAATGGACTACTCGACCCTTGGACAAACCTACAAAATGGTCATGTGACTATTAGTACTTTTTTTTTTATCACCCAACTATAAAAAGTTGTAAAGATGGTCACCCAATTATTCAATTTTGTCTTTTTTATGATTAGCTATGTAACAGCACATTTTTAGCTAAATCGAAACAGTGATTTCGGGACCACAAATCCGAGATCAAAATAATTATTTTATTATTTACAGCATGATAGTATGTTTGTGTGAAAATTTTGTTAAGAAATTTTATCATTTGAATGCTTAATTTGATAAAAGGACTAAATCACGTAAAGTGCAAAATTAAAGTTTTATAAGCTAAAAGGATTTAATAGCTATGTAATTAAATAGTGGAGGTCCTTATGTAGTAATTAGCCCATTGCTAATGATAATGGGTATTTATGGACTTAAAATGGGTGTTTTAAATGATTATATAACAAGGTTATTTTTGTAATTTGGTAATTAAGTTAAATTAAATAAAAACAACAAAATTTTATCATCTTTTAGTCATCTCTTTCCCCGAAAATTGAAGGGAGAAGAAGCCCATTGTTAGGGCTTTACATTCGGCCAAGCTTTCTAGCTCAATAGGTGAGTGAATTTTGTCCCGTTTTTAATGATTTCTATGTTTTTTTAGATCGTTGCAGCTTAGTCTAGCTAGCCTAAGGACTATTTTGCAAAACTTTTAAAGGTTTAGAGTTTTGCCATTGATGAATCTATGTGTATTTTGATGTTTAATGGTAGAAAATGCATGGTTGTTGTTAGATAAACAACATCTGTTAAGTGATTTTTAGTAAAATGTCCAAATAGGGATTAAATTGTGAAATGTGTAAATTTTGTGGTTAAATTGTGAATTAAATGAAAAAAATGGACTGCTAGGGACCTAATTGAAATTTGCCTAGCATGGGTTTTAGTTGAATTGCATGAATTTGTGATTTTACAAAATAAGGATTAAATTGTAAAAATGTTGAAATGTTGGGGGAAAAATGTAAAATTTCCTTAATGGGTGTTTTTGGATTAAATTGGATAGAGAGATTATTAAATAAGTTAATTTTGATTATATTTAGATCAAGAAAGGCGAAATACGGATTTAGATCGGGGAAAGAATAAGGTTTAGGATTAATTGACTTAACTCTCCGTTTTTACATTCGAGATAAGTTCGTATGTAATAAGCATTGTTATAATTGTATTTTAAATACTTTGACATTGCATAAATTGTAAATACGACCTTATGGACACGTTTGACGACAATTCGGCAAATGTGAAGTCCCGGTTGAACCTTAGGAATAGTTTAGGATACAAATGACATGTCATTAGAGGTTATGTGATTTTGGTGCTGGTCCATACGTCCTACCGGTGGCTGAGTTATCCGGCACGTGTTGCGGATTCTTGTCAGCTTGTGTGAGTAGCACCGTGTAGCTTCGTCATGAACGTCAGCTTGAGTGAGCAGACCCATTGATAGCTCTAGAATGAGCATTATATGTGAATAGTTCAGTGACTTAAATAAAAACTTTCGAACAGTTCAGTGACTTAAATGAAAACTTTCGAATAATTTAATGACCAAATTGTATCTTTTTTGGTCACCAACTATTCAAATTTGTCTTTTTTGGTCACTAGCTAGCTAATGGTGGTGGCTTTTAAAATTGACATAATAGAAACTTTAACACTAAATATTTATAAATTATGTCAATTTAGTCTTGATTCTAAAAAAATTAACTCTCAACATTTACAGAATGTGTAATTTGGTTTTTTTTTTTTTTTTTGCAATTTTGTTTTTCTTTGTGACACCAAAGGTTAATTTTAAAAGAATGAGAAAAGATTAAAATTATTATCTTAGAATTTTTCGGTATTTCCATTTTTTGTATATTTTCAATCAAATTCAACTAATAAATTTATTTTTTTTTAGCTTTTTAGGTGAAAGGGTCAAAAAAAAAACTCCAAAAAAGACCAAATTACTCAATATGTAAATGTTAAGGGTTAGATTTTCTCTTTGAATCAAGACTAAATTGATACAATGTATAAATGTCAAGGGTTAAAGTTACTCTTATGCCAATTTTAAAAGCTGCCACTGTTAGCCTAATAGTGACCCAAAAAGACAAAATTGAATAGTTTGGTGACCATTTTGTAACTTTCCATACTTGAGTGACCAAAAAAGAAAAAATCAAATAATTAAGTGACCGTGTTGTAACTTTTAATAATTAGGTGATCAAAAACGAAATTTACTAATAGTTGAGTGACTAGAATTGTAGTTGTCGTAACCATTTTTTTGTAAAATAGGGGTCGACTTTATATTTTGAAAACGAAAATGAAAATGAAAAAACGGGATTCACCACCGATCCTTTTTAATGAGGTGTGATCGGATCACCTCGTAATTTGGTTATTTTAATAATAGATTTAATTTATTAAAACAACGATTTTGGTCTACGAAATTCAGAAAACGGGTTCGGGAGTCGGTTACGCATTAGGAAGGGTTAACACCCTCGATACGCCCAAAATTGATACCGAATTGATTATTTGATATCTTAATGTCGAAAATTTGAAAAGATTTTAAAATACGATCCTCTTTGTTCAAAGAAAAAAGATTGAATAAATTAAAATGGATGATAAGACCTGCTTATTCCGAAGAAGTAAAATGTCATGTCCAGTGAGTTAGGATACGACGTTTCAAGTCCTCGAAACTAAACTTGTCTTTTGACTTTTAAAACTAGAGCATTTAAATCCAAAAAGGATATTCGATCATTTGGGTCAAATGAAAAAAATCGAAACCCAGTAAGTTAGGGCACGATTTCCCAAAATTTCAAATACAGAATATTGCCTTTGTTTTTTTTTTTTTTGAAATCCTTATCCCGAGATAACAAAACGTCACATCCAGTGAGTTAGGATACGACAATCTTGAATTCTCGAGAATAAGTTTTTATTTAACTTTTATACTTTGATTTTAAAAAGAGAATAATAGGTTCTTTAGATTCGATAAGAAAAATTGAAACCCAGTAAATTAGGGTACGATTTCTTTCGAACCTTAAAACGCAGAGTATTCGCTTATTTTAAAACAAAAATTTTAATGAATCAGATAAAATGGAATATGATCTTATGACAAGATGTAAAATGAATTTTAGTGCTAATATATGTAACAAAATAACGATGATGACAATAATAAATATGAATATCGATAATGAATAGTCGAAATTCGAAAGTATGTGCCACAAAATATAAGTACATAAATAAATAAATAATAAAATGGCAATAGTAAGTGTAAAAATTTAAAATAAATCAAATCGAAATAAAAAATAATAAGGGTAAAAATAAAAGTAAAAATAAGATAAAAATAAAAACGAATAAAGAGCAAATTAGTTATAAAAAAATGAGTAAGTAAATGCTTTTAAAACAATAATAGTGATAATAGTAATAGAAATAAAATATTAATAATAATAGTAATAATAATGGTAAAGAAAATAATAATAATAATAATAATAGTAGATAGCAATAATAAACAAATAATAGTAAAAAATATAATAGTAATAGTAATAACAATAATAATAATAGTAATAATAATAAACAAATAATAATAGTAAAAGGAATAAAAATAATTAAAAATAAAAATAAATTAATAATAGTAACAATAATAATAAAAAATAGTAACAAAAACAAGAATAGAAATAATAATAATAATAATAATAATAATAATAATAATAATAATAATAATTGCAAAAATAACTAAATGGGACTAAATTACATTTAAAACAAAAGTATGGGGAAAAATCGGTAATAAAAAGAAGGGAAAATGACTAATTTGTAACGCGCTAAGAACACTGGGGGGCAAAAGGGAAAATATCCCAATTCTTTGTCGAATCGTTTAGATGGACCAAAATAGAAAAAAAATTAAAATTAACAAGGATAGATTTAAAAAAAAAAAGAAAATAGGGTTACATTGAAACGCGGCGAAAAAGCGGAGGGACCGTTCGCGGAATTATCCCATTAAAACGGAAACACGCGGATCCCTTCGGCAGGTGGGTCGGGTCGCATACTGGTTGCCTTATACGGCGCCATTTTGAGGCCTGTGAAACAGGCCCTAAACGTCGCCGTTTCACACCCTTATAAAAGCAATTTTTTTTCTTTTTCGTTCATTTCTGCTATCAGTTTCAAAAAAAAAAAAAAACAAAGTCTCCCTTTTTATTCTCTCAATTCTCTCTGCCTTCAAGCCCAAGTCCGGCCAAGCACTGGTCACGGACCCCCGCGCGCAGCAGTGGGCTCTGCCGCCGTCGACTGCCGTACACGGTGGCCGGAGCCCCAGACAGACTCGTTTTTTTCTAACGAAACCCTAGAGAAGGTAAAATATTTCCTTTTTTAATGTATATATATATATATGTATATTCAGAATAGGAAAATGAAGAAAAAAACAAATGAAATAAAAAATAAAAAACTCAATATCTCTCAAATCCGATTTTTTTCAATCTCTTTTTTTGTATTCAAAATCTTTCTTTCTTTCTTTGTTCTCAAAATCCCCCCTTACATTGGTTGGTTTCAGGCTTATATAGCCGAAAAGAAATACAAATTTTATTGTCTTTTGCTTGCTATTCATTTTTTTCCTGTTTTCTTGTTGTTTCTTGCTATTTCTGTTGCTTTGCAAGTCTGGGGCAGAGATCAACGGGGCAGAGGCTGCCATTTCAGTGCAATGCCAGCAGAGGAGCCACCCCTCGGGCGGTGTGCGCGCCGAGGGCGCACATGGGAGGCTGCGGCGCTAAAAGAAACCCTAGGGATTCTGTTTCCTGACTTTAGTTTAGGTTTTGGGCTATTTTATTTGGGGGGGCTAGGTTTAGTTATTGGGTCTAGGGTTAGTCTTTTTGTCTGAATTGGCTTCAGGTTTTGGGCTGTTGTAATTGGGCCTCGGGTTTTGTATTCGTTTTTTGGTTTATTTTGGGCTCGAGCAATAATTGGGCTGTACAGTAGTTTATGCAACTTTTATTGGTACCATATAAGACTTAATCTCTAACCTGTATACAAATAAACCCTTGAAATTTAAGTTATATCTAAATAGAACTCTTAATATAAATCATTATTTCATTTACAATAAGAGCTAATTCAAATACAAATCAATGTATAAGAACTTATTTGGGTACAAACAAAAAATATAGGGACTTATTTAATGAATGTAATCTAGTTCAAGGGCACTTTTAGTAGTTTAGCCTTTTCAAATTTCAGGTTTTCACAGCTATGATATTGAAGCAAATACAACTATTGGACTCCTCGCTTTATGCGCACCATCATCCCACACTAAAGAACCAGAAACCATAAATGCATCCATTGTTCCTTCAATTATTACTTGAAAAGACAGCTTTTGTCCCACAGATGTAAACGACAAAACATTAGGGTTAACTCGGACTCTAGCTGTTCTTGTCGGAAAACTCACTCTTGCGCTATACGTCGCCATTGGAGATCCCACATTCGTAACAGTTCTATTGAAAACACGACGAACAGTTGTTGAAGAAGAAGTGAAAACAGCAAATGAAGGATGGTTTAGCTCCGGAAGTAATGTTCCATTTGTTCCTGCAGAGCATGTTGCATTATCCCTTGTGACTTGTCCGAGAAACCGAGTGTCATATCCTTGTCCGCATAAAAAGTTCATGTAATCAACTTCACTGGAATCGTAGATTAAGCCTGGGTTTATAGCTTTGATTGGGTTCAAATGGCCTGATCCGTATGCAAACTCAGCGTCCGAGTTCGTGCCTGGACTCATAGGGGAAGCTGTAGTGATAAGGGAAGATTTGATAGCAGAAGGAGACCAAGTGGGATGAAAAGATTTAATGTAGGCAGCTGCGGCAGAAACATGGGGACAAGCCATTGATGTGCCTGAGATTATGTTAAATGGAACCCGTCTATTATCGCCTCTATTTCGGGAAACTGGTGAAGCAAAAGACCATGCAGCTACAATATCAACACCTGGTGCTGACAAATCTGGCTGTAATTATTACCCACAAAAATTTAGAAAACAGGTTAAGCTTAAACATACTATTAACATATTTTATAAGCTCGGCTCGAAATATATGTTTAATTTTTTTTTAAATTAACTCATATTTGTAAATAATTAATTCAAATTTATTTTAGATCTGTTTATTTTATTTTTAAAAAATAAAATATAAATTTATATTATTTTTAATCTAATATTTAATAATTTTATATATTTTTTATTTATTAAAATTTTATATATAATTACCTAACATTTTTTAATGTTTAGATTATAGTAGTATTATATAGTACTATAGATTTAATTTTTATAAAATTGCATAATATATAAAAATAGCATAATATAAAACATTAGAAACAAAAAAATTGAGCCAGACTTGGGTCTTAAATGTTCAAGCAGAAACTCAACTAATATTTTAAACGAGCCTAATTTTTTTACTCCAAGTCATTTTTCGGACCTAACATTTTTGTCTAAATCCTCTTAAATTTCGAGCAGGCCTTCGAGTTTGGATAAATAACCCGATTTATGAACAGGTCTAGTTTAGATTAAATCAAGTAAATTGCTTGTGGTATTTAACTCGATTTTTGAAAAAAAATCAAAAATACAAAATGAATTAGATCGAGTTATTATCACCTTCAGAAAAAGTTATATGAATAGAGATTATTTAGTCATAAAGTTTACCTTGAGTATTCCGGGTGTAATCGGATTTGGACCCCTCGAGGTAAAAGAGGCTACATAAGGAGCCCTAGTGTCATTAACCTCATTGCTCTTAAATATAGTTGCAGTTGCATTGCTGTAATGGATATGTGCAGATTATTTTCAGTTCGTTTACGATTTTAAAAGAAAAGGTACGAAATCAAAAGACGAAACCCGAACTACAAATTACCTCGTCGAGTTTATATATACGAAAATCTTGCTGCCGTCGACCAGATCAAGATGAGAAGCAGGCAAAACAAAAGAGAATGCAACATCTTTCGGTGAATTGTCTCGCAACAACGCACCAACTGCACCAGCTATTAATGGTCCTCTCTCGGAGACGAACCTATCACAAATTACAATTTTGCCTTTCACCAAATTAGGGTCCAATGAACCCTCCAAGCAATTCCTATAAAAGAAAAATTCGATTAGTTTCTGATATTCTATTTTACTCGGGCTCAAAGATAATGGTCAAACATGGGTATGTCACATGTTGAATTTTTCATATTTGAAGGATTATATATTTGTACCTATGTTTGAATGTGTCAAATATATTTTAAGGATAGTGTCTCATAATACGTGATACATATGAATTATTTGGGAAAAACAGGAAGTAAAAATACATGGTTGATATTACCTTGACGAAGATGATGTATAATTTCCTATAAGGTTTGGTGCATCTCCACCATAAATCATAGGTTATGTTTCATTCTTGAGATCAAATGTATTTATTGATACACCCTGATTACATTTAAGAGAAAGATGAAATGCATTGTAAGAGTCCAAATTAATATAAGCTTTGAGTGTAGCAATAAAATGAATTTAAGAAGACATGTTGTTAGGAGGGATAATCATGAACTTCGAAACATTAAATTTTCATAAATTGTAAAATAGAACATAATTTATAACTGATGGTTATAAATCGCATAGAAAATCTATTATTTAAATTCAAAACCTCTTATTGATTCAGTCATCTTTAATAGGTCACATTCTAGAGATTTTTTAAGATTATCTCTAAACATATTATGAGACAAATTTATTAGTAGTTAAGTTTGTTACTTGTTTCAAAACCCTTAAAAGATTTTTACTTTCCATTGAATACAGTAGGGACAATTATTGGCATTACCTCATAAACCACATCGTTTCCAAGCTTAACTCCGGTGAAAAACTTCCGATCAATGGTGCTAGCACCAACGAAAGGGGTCCATGGCGAAAAATTCGTGATGGTTGCTCGTCGGGGACCTTGATTACCGGCGAGAGTCACCATCAAAATGCCATTTCTCATTGCATGAAAAGCTCCAATCGCAATCGAATCACGGAAATAATCTTTAGGAGTTGCTGATCCGATCGATAGAAATATAATGTCGACCTACCTCGGCAATCGCATCGCCAAATGCCGCAAGAATGTCGACATCGTAACAACCGCGGACCAACAAATTTTGTACACCGCAATGCATGCCGACGGAACTCCTCCGCGAGCTGTTTCGGCACCAAGGCCAAACAAGTTTGCCCGGTTAACTAACCTTCCAAAGCAAATTGTGGATGCGGTGTGAGTTCCATGGCCTTCGAGTCTCTTGGAGAAATGATATCGTTTGAGCCAAATAATCCATCGCTTTTGTAATATCGTGCTCCTATGATTTTACTGTATTCAAATAGTAATATTGGTTAAAATCAAGTCGGGATGGCAATGGAGCGGAGCAGAAGGGAGGCTATTTTATTTACATTCGTCTATCTATTACATAGAGCAAACAATTACGAAATCTATATTTAAAATTATAAAGACATATATTTACGTTGTTTTAAGGTGCATACTTGTTGCAAGTGATATTTGTCGAAACCATTTTTGAAAACAGGAATCGAACTTGGTCTTGAAAATAAAACGGGAGTTGCCACCAATCTTTATTTGGTGTGATCGGATCACCTTTATTTTAATAAAACGTTTTGGTTTACTAAAACGTGTTTGGTCTACGAGATTTTAGAAAACGGATTCAGGAGTCGGTTACGTGCGGGGAAGGGTTAGCACCCTCGTCACGCCCAAAGCTGGTACCAAATTGATTAATTAGTGTCCTTGCGTCGCAAATTTGAAAATATTTTAAAATATGGTCCTCTTAGAAAATGTTTGAATAATTCGAATAGGAGATCGAAATTCTCTTGTTCCGAAAAAGATGAAATAACGCATTCAGCACGATAGGACACGATGTTTCAACCCTCATCACCAAGATTATTTCATGACTTCCAAAATTTACGCGTGGCGATTTTAGAAGGGTATTTCACTATTTGGCCAAACCGAAAAAAAATCAAAATCCAGCACGATTGGACACAATTTATTGGATTTCCAAAACATGAAACATTGCCTTATTTTGAAAAGATGGGTGAGACTGGATAGGATATTTGTTTACTTGGTCAAACAAAAAAACACACCCAGCACGATTGGGCACGATTTTTCGAATTTCCAAACGCGCAAATATTACCTTATTCTAAAAAATTTCTTTGAAAGTAATGGCGAATGAAATCTTTAAGTAACATGTATCATTTGTTTGAAGTAAGATGACAATGCGTATTGAGTAAACATATTGGGATTACTAATCTAAAACATTACTATGCATGAATAATAATGATAATGGAACAATAATATGGAAATACGAATGAACAACGGACGATATGACCATATGAATGATTGAGCTATAATGCACACGAATAACATTCACGTAACTTTCATTATTTAAACATTAACATCAATGGTCAAAGGCAAGCAACTTATGTGATAATTTGCGATAAGTATGAAGCAAGCTGAAATAAATTAAATATCAAACATATAATTTGAAATAACACTAAATTAGTTTAAACATGGATAATGAAAAAAAAATATTTAGATTAATAATATGCAAAACAATTTTTAAAAGAAGATGTAGAAAAGGGGCTCTAAATAGGATAGTGTGGATATATATATATATATATATATGTATTTACATGTCTATATGAAACATAAAAAAAATAATATGAAGAAAACTTAAAATAAATAATGAATCAATTTGAATAAATGATGTATGGAAGATTTTAAAACAAATAATGTATATAAAAGGTCTTAAGGTAAATAATATCTATAAAAAAGGTTTAATAAACAAAGTATATAAAACTTCAAGTAGTAATAATAATAATAATAATAACAATAATAATAATAATAATAAACTTTTTAAAGAAAATAAATAAATAAACACATTTAGCAAATTAGGGACTATATTGAAATCGGAATAAAGATCAAGGGGCTGCTATTGTAATAAATCAAGAAGGCACGTACAAGGACCACAACCTTACGCGCCTAGACTCACGGGGATCAGATGGGTAAATAACCCCTCCTCTACACGCAGCGTTTCAATAGCTTCGTACGCAGATCAAATTACAAACGAAATGAAAATTCTGGGGTAAAATTAAAAAAAAAAACTACAATGGGTCAAAATCAGAGGCGCAGAAAAGGGAAAGGGGGTCTCGCGCGATTATCCCATTTAAGGGATATGCGCAGCTACCCTTACAGCAAACGGCGCCGTTTTGCTGAATACATAAATCTCAAAAGCTTTTGAAAGCACCCATTTTCAGTCCTAAAATTCTTTGAAGAAAACAAAGCAGATTCGACTCTCTCTCCCTCTCGTCTTCTCCGACGTTTGGGTTCCCTCCGTCCATCGTTAGTCATGCCACCCTCGCACTCGGTGGACCGCCACGAGCAGAGAGGGGATTTTAACTCCATTCGGAGCCCCCTTTGAAGGCCCACACCTTCAGCTCGCCTTCGATGCCGAAGGAAGGGGATTCCGACCATGGAGAGCACACCGATCTGTAAGTTTTTTCTCCTCTTTTGTTATTTATTTATTGTTTGTGAAAACTTTTAAAAGAAAATAAATCAGAATGAAAAGAAATGCGAATAGCAGTAAATAATAAAGAGCAAAAACGAGTCTCAACCTTCAACTTTGATTTCTTCTTGATGCTTTTTGTGTTTTTAGTTTCTTCAAAAACGGAAGAAGTACATGGGTTTTTTACTTTCGTTTTTATATCCAGTTTACAAGTTTTTTGTTGTTTTTTATTCTTCTCATTTTCTGTTGTTCGTTGTCTCTCTGTTTACGTTGTTTTGCAGGTGATGGGCGAGTGATGGAGTGGGCGTGGTGCCCTGAGGAGGCAGGAGCGTGCAGGCAAGCAACGAGGCGTGAGGAAGGGCGCGCGTGGGAGATCGGGATGACGCGCAGCGCGGCAGAGAGCGGCAGCGCGCGCGAGGCGGCGACGCATGGCGGCTGGCTGAACGAAGAGCCCCCTGGGGTTCTCTCAACTCGCTTCACTTTTAGGCCAGTGTGATTGGGCTCGGGTTTGGGTTTGGCTAGGATAGGTGTTTAGGTCGGGGCCCTGATAGTTTGGGCTTGTAAAGTTTGGGCCTTTTTGATTTAATTTTGTAAATGGACATTTCATTTGTTTTATTGGGCCCGAGTCTTTTGTAAATGGACACTGGACTGCCTTTATTGGGCTTTAATGGACCTCGGGCGAAATTTGGGTATTACAGCTGCCCCTCTTTGCTCATTGTCGTGAAACACGAATAGAGCAAAGACTTTGAAAAGACCCAAATTTGCCCGGTGTTGCAGAGCCTTGATTTCTTTGGGCTCTCAGCTTTGTCAGGTAGCTTCAAATGCTACTGTAACTTATTGCTTCGTTCTACTCCTCTGCTGCTTCTGAGGTTTAGGGTTTAGGGAGAGGGCAACATGACTATGGCTTAAATCACATTCCCCTATTGTTTAGAGACGCAATGTTCGCCTTCGATCTTGTCTCACCACTGTTTATGGCGACAAAATCTACAATCTTCAACCTCTTCCACCGTTGGTTAGTGGCAATATAACGATCTTCAACCTATTCCACCGCTGTTCGATGGCAATAGGATAATCTTCAACCTGTCCCACCGCTGTTCAGTGGCAACAGGACAATCTTCAACCCGTTCCACCGCTGTTCAGTGGCAACAGGACAATATTTAACCCGTTCCACCACTGTTTAGTGCCAACATAACGATCTTCAGCCTATTCCACCGCTGTTCGATGGTAATAGGATAATCTTCAACCCGTCCCACCGCTGTTCAGTGGTAACAGGACAATCTTCAACCCGTTCCACCGCTGTTTAGTGGCAACAAGATAATCTTTAACCCGTTCCACCACTGTTTAGTGGTAACAGGACAATCTTCAACCCGTTCCACCGCTGTTTAGTGGCAACAGGACAATCTTTAACCCGTTCCACCGCTGTTTAGTGGCAATAGGACAATCTTTGACTTGCCTCCTTCAGGAAGACCTCAATATTCAGTCTGCTCCACCATCATCTCTAGGGGACAGGATCTGAACTTGCTGCACTATTCTTTGAGGAACCTGTCCTGTAGAATGTGCTTATGCTTAAATAAATGATAAGGATGCTATGATCGGAACGACTCAAATGCCCCTAATTACATACGCTATGTATGATATTTACTCAGACGCGAAATGCCATGAGAATGATGATTTTCACGATGGTTTAAGATGCAATGACTGTTAATAAATCAAATGCTCCTAATTATTTGTATGAATGCAGGCTAATTCTTTCGTGACATGTCACCCTGCCTTCTTCTTCGGCTAGTGTCTTTGGGAGTTACCACTTCGGGCCTTCATTCCCCCCATGAACCTAGTTAGTTCTGAATATTGATCTCGCTTCAGGTTCTTGTAACAATTAGAAGTTTTCAGAGTAGTATGCGAAACTCTCTTAATTTGAATATTAATAGTCCACTAATCGTTATTTCAGTAAAAAGTGCTTGAAAAGTACCATCACAAGAGATATGGAGAGTAAGGCTCAAAATGAATAGATTGACCAAAAGATAAGATTTTGACAAGGTAAATTTTGCTAAAACATGTTATGAAGAGAATAAAAACAAGTGTCCAGATATCATAGTATGAGTTTTTCTGCACAAAACTTCTTGAGGATCCCCCTTTTGTACTTGATAGGTGTCTGGCAGAATAAGTAGACTTCCTGGATGCCCCAAGTCGTGACGTTTCTCCTTCTTGCTGATTCGGGTCACAGCGAGACTACCATGTGCCTTCCCTCTTATCAACAACTTGAATTGCCTATTTTCGATTTTCAATTCAAAACCCCCCTTTGGTCACAAAGTGCCCTTGACGGGTTTTCACTTTGGCCTCTCCAGTTTTTTTTTTTTTAGGCGAAGTATTTCTTGACTGAATCTGAGTTCACGGGATTCGGTAGACTTTTACCATCCATCTCTGTCAAGATTAGAGCTCCACCGAAGAAACCCTTCTTTACTACATAAGGTCCTTCCCAATTTGGCATCCATTTTCCTTTAAAGTCCTTTTGTATGGGGAGGATCTTTTTCAGGCCAAGGTCTCCTTCATAGAATTCTCTAGGGCGAACCTTTTTGTTATAAACCCGTATCATTCGCTTTTGATACATTTGTCCATGACGAAGGGCTCTCAGCCTCTTTTCCTCAATTAGGTTCAGCTGGTCATACCGGGATTGAATCTATTCTGCTTCGTCTAACTTTATCTCAGATAAGACCCGAAGGGAGGGGATCTCAACTTCAATCGGAAGCACTGCCTCCATTCTATAAACTAAAGAGAAAGGAGTTGCCCCGGTAGAGGTTCTAACTGATGTTCGATAAGCGTAAAGGGCGAATGGCAGCTTCTCGTGCCAATCTTTGTAAGTCTCAATCATCTTTCCCACGATTTTCTTGATATTCTTGTTAGCTGCCTCGACTGCACCATTCATCTGTGGACGATACGGTGACGAGTTGTGATGTTTGATCTTGAATTGGCTGCAGACCTCTGCTATCGTGCTATTGTTCAAGTTTAGTGCGTTGTCAGATATGATCCTTTCAGGCATCCCATATCGGCATATGGTCTCCTTCTTTAGGAATTTGCTAACTGTTGATTTTGTGACATTTGCATACGAAGTGGCCTCTACCCATTTGGTGAAGTAGTCAATTACCACAAAGATAAATCGATGCCCGTTTGAAGCTTTTGGTGAGATTGGCCCAATGACGTCCATCCCCCATATAGAGAAGGGCCATGGAGAGGTCATGACATGGAGAGGCGAAGGAGGCACGTGAATTTTATCTCCATAGATCTGACATTTATGGCATTTCTTGGCATAGCTGATGCAATCTCCTTCCATGGTAGACCAATAATACCCGAACCTCATGATTTGTCTTGCCATTATAAAACCATTAGCATGCGTCCCACAGACACCTTCATGAACTTCTTCGAGGATTTTCTTGGCTTTAACTGCATCCACGTATCTCAGAAGTACCTGATCTTTCCTTCTCTTGTATAGGACTTCTCCGTCCAGAACGTAATCGTTGGCCAGTCTTCTCAACATCCTCTTATCATTCTCAGTCGCTTGGTCGGGGTATTCACGATTCTTCACGTATCGTAACATATCGTGATACATTGGGTGACTATCTCTTTCTTCTTCTTCATCGATGTTGTAGCAATGTGCCGGAGCCTCATAAATGCTCATTTGGATAGGTTTTATTTCTTCTTCTTTGTTCACTTTGATCATAGAAGCTAAGGTAGCTAAGGCGTCGGCCATCTGGTTCTCTTCTCATGGGAGGTAGCAGAAAGTGACGTTGTCAAACTCTTTAATTAATTCCAAAACTAACCTTCGATAACTGATTAACTTGGGATCTCTCGTTTCCCATTCACCTTTCAGTTGATAGATTACTAGCGCAGAATCACCGTATACCTCCAGTGTTTTGATTTTCCGTTCAATGGTTGCATGGATTCCCAGAATACATGCTTCGTATTCGGCCATGTTGTTCGTGCAATCAAAATCCAACTTGCTAGTAAGAGGATAGTGACCTCCGTTGGGGGACACTAGGACTGCCCCAATTCCATTTCCTACTGCATTTGAAGCTCCGTCGAAGTTTAGTTTCCAAGGATGCCCCTCCTTTTGGACCTCTTATTCAGTGGCTGCCACATACATTATGTCTTCATTTGGGAAATCGAAGTCTAATGGCTCGTAATCTCCTAACGCTCTGCTGGCTAGAAAGTCTGCAATTGCACTCCCTTTTATGGCCTTCTGGTTTACGTAAACTATATCGAACTCAGAAAGTAGAATTTGCCACCGGGCCATTCTTCCATTCAGTGCAGTTGACTCCATCATGAACTTGAGCAGATCTAGTTTGGAGATAAGCCAAGTGGTGTGATATAGCATGTACTATCTCAATCTCCGGGTCGTCCAAACCAAAGCGCAACACAATTTCTCAATTGGCGGATATCTTGTCTCGCATTCTGTAAACTTCTTACTGAGATAATATATCGCTCTTTCTTTTCTTCCTGACTCGTCATGTTGGCCTAGCACGCATCCCATAGAATTTTCAAATACTGACACATACAATATCAGTGGCTTATTTGGACAAGGTGGTACCAATATCGGGGCTTTAGACAAGTAATGTTTGACCTTATCAAAAGCTTTCTGGCACTCCTCATTCCATGCACCTGAGTTGTGTTTCCTAAAAAGATGGAATATGGGGTCACACTTTTCCGTCAGTTGTGCGATGAATCGGGCGATGTAGTTTAATCTTCCCAGGAAACCTCGAACTTCCTTTTGGGTACATGGTGGAGACAACTCTTGGATAGCTTTCACCTTATCTGGATCAACCTCAAATCCTTTTTTACTGACTACAAATCCCAACAACTTTCCCGACCTAGCCCTTTAGGTACATTTTGCGGGGTTGAGTTTAAGCTGGAATTTTCTCAACCTTAAGAATAGCTTCCTCAAGACTTGTACATGTTCTTCCTCAGTCCTGGACTTTGCGATCATGTCGTCCACATATACTTCGATCTCTCTGTGCATCATGTCGTGGAAGAGAGTCACCATGGCTCTTTGATACGTTGCCCCAGCGTTCTTTAACCCAAAAGGCATTACCTTATAACAAAATGTCCCCCACATGGTCACGAACGTGGTTTTCTCCATATCTTCAGGGTGCATTTTAATCTGGTTATACCCCGAGAAGTCGTCCATGAAAGAGAAAAGTGAATAACCAGCTGTGTTATCCACTAAGGTATCAATATGAGGTAACGGAAAGTTATCTTTTGGACTAGCCTTGTTCAAATCCCTATAGTCCACGCACATTCGTACCTTTCTATCCTTCTTAGGGACAGGAACTATGTTTGCTACCCATTCTGAGTATTTAACCACTTGCAAGAAACCGGTATCAAACTGTTTCCTAACTTCTTCTTTTATCTTTAGTAGAATGTCGGGCCTCATTTTTCGAAGTTTTTGTTAGACGGGTCTACATTCTTCCTTGATGGGGAGGCGGTGTACCACTATGTCCGAGTTTATCCCAAGCATGTCTTGATATGACCAAGCAAAGATGTCTCTGAATTCTTCAAGTAACTCGATGAGGTCTTGCTTCGTTTTTGCGGTAATGCCAGCCCCGATTTTCAACTCATTTCCTCCTCCGAAGCTCACCATTTCCACTGATTCTTTGTGGGGTAAAATTTGTTTTTCGCCTTACCATCCTTAACAAATCAGGAGATATGTTACGGTCTTGGTCATCTTCGAAATCCTAAGAATTTTTCGAGCCCGTATCTCGTTCAAAAGGGGATTCTGAGTTAATAGCACGCTCATGTCATTGATATCTGGAGACCTGTTAAAAAGGCAAAGAAAGGCGCAGAGACAAAAATCTAAGAATGAATATTTATGTGGTGACCATGAATGCAGAGTAAAAGGAATATTTGCTCAAAATATGCATTTTATTGAAATAAAGACGCTTGGACATATGCCTATTCAACAAAAGATTTCTCATTGCTCCCAGGCTTAGAGCAATAAACGTGTTTCGAGCATTACTCTGAATTACTTCTAAAAGCTGCAGGAATCTCTTCTACTGTCCAGTTGTTCAAAACACTTCCAGAGGTATAAGGGCGAATCCCAGATAGATCTCTTTCCACACCCCTTTCCTCAGATATGGCGTTGATGCTCAAGTTCCCCAACATTTCTTCCATTTCTTCCCTCACTGCCATGCCTTGGTCAGGGTATAAGATTCCCTCCGAGACAAACATTTTAGACAAAGGAGGGAAGGTTATTGGCTCCTATTTGATCTCTTCTTCACCTAGGCGCGCCCTTCTTCTCTCTTCTTTTGTTTCGCATCTGGCCTAAACCCCAAGCCAAAGCGGTCTCATTTTTCTTTTTGCATTGGCACTTCAGTCTTTCCTTGCAGGTTTCTCCCGAGCCCCTTCCCAGGCAAGGCTCCCTTTCTAATTGTCATTTGGAGGCCTATCTTTGCAGACCCAGATATCTTAGGCATAGGGATCTTGCTGCCCTCGGCAATGAAGGTTGCGTTGATGAATTCCAGTGATCGGAAAGAACACTCCATTGCCTCTTCGTCTACCTGAATGTATGGAGTGCTACTGGTAACGGAAGCTATGATATTTTCTTCCGCATTGATCGTGACCAGTCTTCCTTTTGTTACCAATTTCAACTTCTGGTGTAGTGATGACGGCACTGCCCCTGCTGAATGGATCCAAGGTCTCCCCAGCAGGCAATTGTAGGAAGGTTTAATATCCATAACCAAGAAGTCTACCTCATACGTATTTGGGCCGATTTGAAGAGGTATGTCAATTCTCCCCATGACCTTTCTCTCCGTTCCGTCGAATGCCCTCACAACATCATGGCAGGTCTTCATGTAGGAGCTATCCACAGGCAATCTATTCAATGTGGATAAAGGCAACACATTTAGGGCTGATCCATTGTCGACTAACACCCTTGAAAATACATACCCTTTGCAGCACGTGGTTATGTGTAGGGCTTTTGTAGACCCCATACCCCCTGAAGGTATCTCATCATCGTTGAAGAATATGAAATTGTCCGCGCTTATATTCACAGACAGACACGGTCCAACTTTGTTAACGATATATCCTTGCGACATACGTTTCATTTAATGCTTTCATCAATGCGTTTCGATGGGTTTACGAGCTCCCGAGCAAATCCATGATCGATCGTGCACGCCACCGTTTGTGCAATTGCTCCACGACACTAAACTCGGCATTGTGTTAAGGAATTTTAAGAACTCCTCGCCTCGTTCTCCGTTACTGGCTCATTGATGAATGTTCCAGGTTCGGCTATTCTTTCTTCCCTTTGCTCAACCGCCACTACTTTTCCTTTGGCTGCTTCTGTTTTCGAGTTTGGGTGTAATGCCTTCCACTACGTGTGAAGAAACCCGCATCCTGGTCTTCCTCTGCAGCATTTACTGGATTCTCTTTTCCTGGGATTATTACTTTACACTCATAACTCCACGGAACCCTTTTGTTGTCTCTGCAAGGAGGGGCGGCAGGTCTTTGAATTATGACTTTTGGTATGATCGATGTTCCAGCTCCACTCGCCCTCGGGCATGATATGATTACCGCGGGGTGATTGCCCCCGTAGACTTTCCTAGATGGTCCTTCCTCCGATGCATGGATCTCTCCTTCTTCTAGCCCTCCAATCTCTTCATAGAATTCCATCTCTTTGTTATCCATGAGATGTTGGACTATGGCCCTGAATTTGGGGCATTCTTGGATACCATGATCCCTTTCGGCATGAAACTCACAGTACCCCCCAGCTCCTTTAAGCTCTCCCCTCGATTCCTGCGTGATCAAACCTCTGTTTATCATTTACTCCCAGACCCGTCTTAGTGGGGTCTTTATCTCTGCCACTTTCGTCTTTATTCTTCTTCTTATCTTTTCACTTATCATGTTTACCCCATTATTAGTGTGATTGGGTAGCGGGTGTTCTGCATCGTTAACCTTCACCACTCCTATTTGAATGAGTTTTTCTACCAACCTCTTGAAGGCGAGACAATTTTCTATCGAATGTCCCACAATTCCTGTATGGTATTCGCATTGAGCATTTGCATCATACCATTTGAGGTATGGAGGCTGTAGGGGCTGTAAGTAATGGGGGGCAACAACATGTGTGTCGTATAATTTTTGGTACAGTTTCCCGTATGTCGTGTAAATCGGAGTGAATTGGAGTTTTTCCATATTCGGCTTTGTATTGGGTTCCTGCTTGTGTGAGCTTGGACGATCGGCAATTACGGTATGGGGTTGACTCTGAGTAGTTGGCTTCTCCTGGATGCTTACATTATTCACGTCACTTTCTCTTTTCTTCGGGACCGTCTTTCTAGGACCTTCTCCTGCTTCTATCTTGCCGCATCTAATTGCATGTTCTATCATTTCTCCGCATCTCACGACTTCTGAAAAATCTTTCGTAGAGCTACCCAACATGTGACTGATGAAGGGAGCTTTCAAAGTGTGGATGAAGAGTGTGGATGCTTCGTTCTCCAAAAGAGGCGGTTGAACCTGTGTGGCCAACTCTCTCCACCGTTGAGCATACTGCCTGAAGCTCTCACTAGGCCTTTTCTCCATATTTTGGAGTGTGATTCTGTCAGTGGCTATGTCTGCTACGTGGCCGTAGTGTTTCATAAAGGCTTGGGCCAGATCTTGCCATGTCTTGATTTGGGTACTGCTGAGTTGATCGCACCATTTGGCCGCGGCTCCGACCAGACTTTCCTGGAAGCAGTGAATCAGTAACTTTTCATTGTCGGCGTATCCCACCATTCATCGACTGAACATCTTCAAGTGTGCTCCAAGGCAGCTAGTCCCGTTATATTTTTCAAAATCTGGAGTTTTAAATTTTGGTGGAAGCACCAAGTTTGGGACCAGACTTAGTTCTTTGATATTAACTCCATAACGGGTCTCAGCCTTTTCTATCACCTTGACCTTCTCCTCCAACCATCGATAATGGTCCTTCATCTGTTTTTAGGATTCAGCCTTCGTTCCTTCTTTCTCCATCATATCAAAATTTGGCACAATCGGGTTAATAGGGTCATCTCCCGGGTTGGATCCTGAGCCCACTTGGAAATTCATAGGGGATCCTATATTAGCTTGCCCTTGTGGAGGCCTAATCGTGATGGATGGCCTCTGATGATACTCTTCGTGTGGTGAAGACACTTGCGGCAGGGCGGAACCTGAGGGAATACCTTCATTCTCTCCTCCAGTAATGATCATGGGGCCTTTTCCCTTTTCCATAAATCCACTCAATAGTTGGGCCATATGAGCTATTTGAGCCGTCATATTTTTTTGGGATTCCATCATCTTTTCCATCATATCTCGCTGAACTTTAACTAGCTGCTCTTGCACCTGTGCTTGCACCCGATCCTGCACCTCTTTCTGGAATTGTTCTAGCCTTTGATCCATTTTCTTCGTTCTAGCGCGAGTGCCGTATGGATGTTTGTCTTCCAAGTTTTCTTCTATATTTTTTCAGCTCATTAGGCTCTCTCTCTGGTCTTAAATGCATAGGATGCGATGTAATGCAATGTAATGTATGTGATGCATGAATGTAAAGAGGTATCGATTTAGATTCAACTTCCTTTTAGAAGACTTTATTAAAGAACAAAAACCTTTACATAGAGTGGACTACAAATATGCTTTCGCCATATTGCCTAAAGTTTTGATTTTTTCTAACAAGGAAATTAACTCTTGATTGCGGCACATGCATGTAGCTCGTGCTTTTGCTCAATACGCCGCTTTGTCTTTGCTAAAGGCCCGTAGGTGATCAGCTGCTTCTCGAATCTGAACTATTGCTTCACTCATGAGGTAATCTCGACTTCCCACTTGATCATGCGAATGGCGAAGTTCTTCCTTCCAATGCTCCTCTCTTGTTTCGAGACGCTCGATCTGTAGTTCACGATCGTGCAATGTCGATTCTAGTTCTTCTATCTTTCCCCTCATTTCCTCAATCTTGTTTAAGCTTGACTTTAACTAGGTCACAGAATTGCGACTTCGGTGGTGGTGAAGAGATCATCCAAGTTCAGCCACTTGGGCCCTTAATTCTCCTTTTTCATTCAAGCTCTCCATCGAGTTTTTCTCTAGGACCTCATTTTGTGCTTGCATTTCTCAAAACTTCTTCTCTCAATGGTTAGCTTTAGCCTTTTCCCCATGGATTTCTCGCTGCCATTGTTCAGAAGTTTTCCCCAATCCAACGTTTTTCATAGTCAGGTGTATCTTCTTATATTCTACCTTCAAACTGTCTCGATCTTCTTCTATTTTCCTCTTTTCTTTTTTTACCTTCTCGACTTCTGACTTCTGGACGTCCACATCTAATTTTAGGTATATTTTTTCCTCTTCCAACTTTTCTATCTTTTTCTAAGCTCTGAACTCATCTTTTCAAAGTCTTGTTTCACAATCTCTAATTCTGATGGAACTATCCGCAAGCATTCCTCTCTTGATCGAGCATTTTCTAGATTTAGCTCGGGAATGTTATAGTTAATCCTTCTGATCCTCCATTCACTGTATTCTAAAGTCACCATTGGGCCTGCAGATAGTCTTTTCATTCTATGAACCTGATCCCAAGCACCAGCAATCTCTTTAACCCTCTTCTTGTAGCTTTCTCCTCTGTATGAGAACTCGCATTGAGCCAGCCCATGTGTTGCTGGTATAAACTGTCTTGAACCATACTGTCTCAAAACGAGCAAAGGGGCATATCCGACAGTTCCCCAAATCCCGAGCAAAGGGACCTAGTCAAAATTTCCACATCGGTAAAGGATTTCGGTGGAAATCATCCACGGGGCCCTCCACTCGATGTCCTCTTTCTGAAGATTTTGAAAGAGCGTCATCCAGCTTTCTTCGAGTACGTCTTCTCTTCTTGGTGTAGCTACTATCTCTTTTAAAGAAGAGTAATCTTTAAAGAAAACCTGATAAGACACTTTCTCGATCCTCCAAAAATGACTATGAAACCAAGCCATCAATAATTGTGCACATCCGATGAACCGACCTTCACCTGTCCTCCGACATACGTTCAAAGATCGGAAGGTCTCGGCTAAGATCGGGCTGTCTTGGTGTGACCCTTTGTCCGATCGGTCGAATAGATCGATGCTCGCCTCATCTACATGCCTTAGAGCTTTAGGGAAGATTAATAACCCATAAATACACAAAGCGAATACATCAACCTTCTTCTTTACATCGGGATGTGTTAGGATCAAGTCCCTCAAGCTCTCCCAAAGTATGCATTTACCCTCGCCTTTCTTCTGAATCTTGGCTGAGACCTACTGCTCACTCATCCGGTTGATCTTTATCAACTTCTTCACAAAAGTAGGGGTGTTGGCGGCCCTAAAATAGAATTTATCGGCTCGGATCCTCGAACAACGAAGCAAGGCGGTATATTCTTCCACCGTAGGCACTAAATCCACTTTCCCGAATGTGAAACAACTATAAGCGGAGTTCCAAAACTAAGTCATAGCCCGGAATAAATGCTTGTCCACTTTGACATCGAGTAAGTAGGGTAAATCGCCATAGTTGCGGTATAGCAGCTGTTTTGCTTCCTCGTCCCACTGATTCCATATTTTTTTCAACTCACCGAATTCATTTTGCGTGATGCTTACTTGAGTGTAGTCTCGTAGTTTCGACGTATACCCCTCAGTTAAACTGTCCCCTTTCTCTAACTGTCTTCGTTTTGACCATATGCGGACGGCTGCATTGTCTTCTACTTTATCAAGGAATTCGTTCTCCATAACCAGCTTTCTAACTTAGAAACTGATCGTGAATCGATACCTCTTCAAATATGAAATGACATGCACAAAAATGAAACATAACAAGTCAGTACCGCAAAGTGAAATATAAAGCAGGTGTAATGAACAAACACTTATCCGGGTAATTGCTAAGATTCAATATAGTTCTACCTAAGGTGAACTTTTAGGGTTCACTAAATGTGGTTCGGTTCTAAAGGTGGGTCCTGAACCAGCAGATTCCTCAATCCTCACCCATTATAGGCTCATACGGATCGAGTTCGGTTCAGGGGAACACATTTCCCTATGGCCATGCGGAGGTGAAAACCTCACGAAGCACATAGGTACGGATGTGTCCCGGAAGCAGTCCACTAGCCCATGCGGAGGTGAAAACCTCACGAAAGCTTAGTTTCTCGCTCCCACTTAAAGGTATGACCACAACGGTCATGCAATGCGATGCAAAAGTATTTTATGAGACTTAACAATATAGCACGAACAATTGCATCCAAAGAAAAGATTTTCACAATAATTTTCCAAATTTTCAAACGAAAGGACAAAAATTAATCGATTTATGGCCTGACTCTTGAAACAGATCCCAGTAGTGAGTCGCTAAGTCATAAAACCATTTTTGAAAACAGGAATCGAACTTGGTCTTGAAAATAAAACGGGAGTCGCCACCGATCTTTATTTGGTGTGATCGGATCACCTTTATTTTAATAAAACGTTTTGGTTTACTAAAACGTGTTTGGTCTACGAGATTTTAAAAAACGGGTTCGGGAGTCGGTTACGTGCGGGAAAGGGTTAGCACCCTCGTCACGCCCAAAGCTGGTACCAAATTGATTAATTAGTGTCCCTGCGTCGCAAATTTGAAAATATTTTAAAATATGGTCCTCTTAGAAAATGTTTGAATAATTTGAATAGGAGATCGAAATTCTCTTGTTCCGAAAAAGATGAAATAACGCGTCCAGCACGATAGGACACGATGTTTCAACCCTCATCACCAAGATTATTTCATGACTTCCAAAATTTACGCGTGGCGATTTTAGAAGGGTATTTCACTATTTGGCCAAACCGAAAAAAAATCGAAATCCAGCACGATTGGACACAATTTCTCGGATTTCTAAAACATGAAACATTGCCTTATTTTGAAAAGATGGGTGAGACTGGATAGGATATTTGTTTACTTGGTCAAACGAAAAAACACACCCAGCACGATTGGGCACGATTTTTTGAATTTCCAAACGCGCAAATATTACCTTATTCTAAAAAATTTCTTTGAAAGTAATGGCGAATGAAATCTTTAAGTAACATGTATCATTTGTTTGAAGTAAGATGATAATGCGTATTGAGTAAACATATTGGGATTACTAATCTAAAACATTACTATGCATGAATAATAATGATAATGGAACAATAATATGGAAATACGAATGAACAACGGACGATATGACCATATGAATGAACGAGCTATAATGCACACGAATGACATTCACGTAACTTTCAGTATTTAAACATTAACATCAATGGTCAAAGGCAAGCAACTTATGTGATAATTTGCGATAAGTATGAAGCAAGCTGAAATAAATTAAATATCAAACATATAATTTGAAATAACACTAAATTAGTTTAAACATGGATAATGAAAAAAAATATTTAGATTAATAATATGCAAAACAATTTTTAAAAGAAGATGTAGAAAAAGGGCTCTAAATAGGATAGTGTGGATATATATATATATGTATTTACATGTCTATATGAAACATAAAAAAAATAATATGAAGAAAACTTAAAATAAATAATGAATCAATTTGAATAAATGATGTATGGAAGATTTTAAAACAAATAATGTATATAAAAGGTCTTAAGGTAAATAATATCTGTAAAAAAAGGTTTAATAAACAAAGTACATAAAACTTCAAGTAATAATAATAATAATAATAATAATAATAATAATAATAATAATAAACTTTTTAAAGAAAATAAATAAATAAACACATTTAGCAAATTAGGGACTATATTGAAATCGGAATAAAGATCAAGGGGCTGCTATTGCAATAAATCAAGAAGGCACGTACAAGGACCACAACCTTACGCGCCTAGACTCACGGGGATCAGATGGGTAAATAACCCCTCCTCTACACGCAGCGTTTCAATAGCTTCGTACGCGGATCAAATTACAAACGAAATGAAAATTCTGGGGTAAAATTAAAAAAACTACAAGGGTCAAAATCGAGGGCGCAAAAAGGAAAGGGGCTATCGCTACGATTATCCCATTTAAGGGATATGCGACTACCCTTACAAAGCAATCGCGCCGTTTTTCTTTCAATACATAAATCTCAAAAGCTTCTGAAAGCACCCATTTTCAGCCCTAAAATTCTTTGAAGAAAACAAAGCAGATTCGGCTCTCTTTCCCTCTCGTCTTCTCCGACGTTTGGGTTCCCTTCGCCCATCGTTAGTCGTGCCACCCCCGCACTCGGTGGACCGCCACGAGCAGAGAGGGGATTTTAACTCCATTCGAAGCCCCTTTTTGAAGGCCCACGCCTTCAGCTCGCCTTCGATGCCGAAGGAAGGGGATTCCGACCGCGGGAGAGCACCGATTCAGGTAAGTTTTTTCTCCTCTTTTGTTATTTATTTATTGTTTGTGAAAACTTTTAAAAGAAAATAAATCAGAATGAAAAGAAATGCGAATAGCAGTAAATAATAATGAGCAAAAACGAGTCTCAACCTTCAACTTTGATTTCTTCTTGATGCTTTTGTGTTTTTAGTTTGTTCAAAAACCGAAGAAGTACAAGGGTTTTTTACTTTCGTTTTTATATCCAGTTTACAAGTTTTTTGTTGTTTTTTATTCTTCTCGTTTTCTGTTGTTCGTTGTCTCTCTGTTTGCGTTGTTTTGCAGGTGATGGGCGAGCGATGGAGTGGGTGTGGTGCGCTGAGGAGGCAGGAGCGTGCGGGCGAGCAACGAGGCGTGGGGAAGGGCGCGCGTGGGAGATCGGGAAGACACGCGCGGCAGTGGGCGCGGCGCATGCGGGGGGCCTTGCGGCGGCGGCTGAACGAAGAGCCCCCTAGGGTTCTCTCAACTGCTTGCATACTTTGGGCGGTGTGATTGGGCTCGGGTTTGGGTTTGGCTAGGATAGGTGTTTAGGTCGGGGCCCTGACAGTTTGGGCTTGTAAAGTTTGGGCCTTTTTTATTTAATTTTGTAAATGGACATTTCATTTGTTTTATTGGGCCCGAGTCTTTTGTAAATGGACACTGGACTGCCTTTATTGGGCTTTAATGGGCCTCGGGCGAAATTTGGGTATTACAATATTATTTGCATCTTGGCAAATGCCTTTCCATTTGTCCGGAGGTGGAGAAAGTCCTTCGTCATTAAAACTTTGGGATTCGGGCCAAATTCCTGTGTCTAAAACTCCGATGATGACATCACTTTCCGAAGTTGCTCTTTGAACTTGTTGTGAGAAGCCCATGAAGTCCCATGATCTTGTTGTATGTAAGATTCTCTTTTCATTTGGAAACACTGATACTACACCATTCATTCCTAAATGTTCAAAGATAAGTATATTAACAATTACTTGAAAGTTTCACGCTTTTGTCTCGTAAAAAATATGGATTTGAAGGTGTTATAGAAATCACGTTCACTCACCGGCCATTTTCCGTGCTTCTTCCTCCGTTAGCTTCGCCACAAACCCGTTAAAACTCCTCTTGTAACTACAAAGCACCGACTTCGTGGCAGAATCGCTGTCGATGTAATTTATGAAGTGTTATTTAAATGATAACAGTAATCTTATATTATCGGAAACTCTAAGATATGAGTTATAGGTAGGAGTGTTAAAATTTAGGTTAAAATTAAATTAATCAGTGGAACTGATCTAATTTGGTAATTAATTAGTGGTTGAACTTAGTTTGGTCGGAGTTCGGTTAATAATTTTTTAAAATTTCGGTTATCGGTTAATTCAGTTTAAAATCAAATAATTAACCGAATTAACTAAATTAACCGAACTCAATAATTAATATTATGTGTTAATTTCAAGACATTAATTTTTGGTTTCTTCAGTCAAGACAAAAACATATATTTCAGTTAATTTCGATGTATTTTTTTGATATATTTTATACTTGTTTTATCCAAAAGATAAAAACATATAAATTTTGGTTAATTAGGTTAACCGACTGAATTAATCGAAATATTTCAATTCGATTAATGGTTAAGAGATTATACAGTTCGATTAATTAATTTAATATTAATTTGGTTCAGTTAATAATCGAACCGACCGTGTGAATACTCCTAATTATAGAGAAATATACTTGATATAAATATATTTAATTTTAAAAAAATTCGAATGATCATATTCATACTCATATTAAAATATATATAAAAAACGAATATTTAAGAAAATAATAATAAATTATATATAAATCGAATCAATAACAATTAAATCTGAGTAATTAGTATTGATTTATATACCTGCCTAAGACATCTTGTAGCACACTGTTATGAAGTGAGGCTGTTGCAGTTCCAACTTTAGGTGGATTTCCCATGTATATAACATAGCTCTGCAAATTCCATGGTTTTAATATATATATATATATATATATATATATATATATATATAAAAGTTTCTTAGCATTGATCAATTTGCCCAAAAATTAGAAATAAATTAAATTATGTTAATATCTGAGATTAAATAATAAAATAATTAAAAATACTATCTTACAAAAATCCTTTACATGGATGAAAAAACTTTTGAAAAAAAAAGTGAAAATATACATATCACGTACGTATCTATATCTGATACTAACCCTTGAATTTTTGAAAATAACATTAAAAAAGTTACCTTTTTATCTGATTGAGACACTCCGATAGTAACGAGAAGGGCCGAGAGAAATCCATGAATGAGAAGACAATGAAGAAGAGAAAATCTTTGGCCATCCATTTGAAACAAAAGAAATTTTGCCAAGTATATTAACCAATGTATTAGCTATTGATTTTTATAGATTAACTCAACAGACTCATTCCTTAAAGAGCAACATATATTAATTTGTTTCAGCATTGAATTATTCAAGAAATTTATATCTTATTTTATTATTCTATGATTTTTTCTAATATGTTAAGTTAAATGTATAACGTGCATCTACAAGCCAAGTAAAATTTAGGGAGTATACCAATAGTTATTCAATTTTGATTAAAATAATATTTCAGTCATTAAACTTTGAAAAGTTACAATCAATCACTAAACTTTGCGAAAACAATAAAATAGTCACTAATGTAAATTTTCCATTACAGACATAATGGAGAGCTGAGATGGCCCATTAACTAGCACGTTGGACGTTAACTAGCTATGGTGGAAACCCAATTTAAGAACCCTAGTTGCTGGAAGAAAAGCAGAAGAGAAGAAGAAGAAAACGAGAAGAAATGGAGATATCCACTTTGATTCCAATTTGTTATTGTGGAAACTCAACTCATACAGAGATGAAACTCAACTCAAAGATTGTAATTAGAGCAAGAAGCTTCCTCAAAGATTTGTTGACTAGTTTTCTGATGTTTTCGATTGATGTTGTTGAAATCCAACGTCATCAAAGTTGAGGATTTAGCAGGGACAAGAAACGAATCATCCAACGTCGTAGCTATCGTCCCAATTGATCCAAAAGGATCAAAAGTGGAGGGAGGGTTTAGCTCAGAGAGCGTGCTCTCGACCCAAGTTGACAAATCGGAAGGATCATAATGAACAGTTTCAGAAGCAAGGTGAGAAATCCTATCATCTTGAACATTACACATAACCTCCTCCACAGGGGCGAAGCCAGAACAATTTTTTAGGGGGGGCCGGATAAAATTTTAATTTTTTATAGTTTATATATTTATAATTTGTAAAGGATTAAATTGAATTTTTATAATTTTAGGGGGGCAAAGTGTAATTTTACCTTTACGAATTTAAAAATTTTTAAAAATTCTAAGGGCCTAAATAATAATTTTACATTTTAGGGGGGTCGGGGCCCATGCCAGCCCCCCTGGCTTCGCCCCTACTCCTCCAACTGCTCAAGCTTTTGAGCCACTTGAGCCATGTATGAAGTTTTGACCTTGTAACCCAATACTGCCAAAACCTCATCCACCCCATAGTCTTATTGGGCGGCTTCTTCCTCCCAAGCATTGGCCTTTTCGGTTGAAGGACCGCCGCGAAGAGTAGAGGGGTTCGGGTTGGGTTGGAGATGATCATGGTCTCGTTAGGATCGTGACAGAAAATTGGTTCGAGTTACTAATTTGTTATTTTTCGATAATACTAGTGACTGTTTTGTTAATTTTGTAAAGTTTAATAACTGAGTTGTAACATTTTAAGCTTTAGTGATTGAAATGTTATTTTAATCAAACTTGAGTGATTGTCGATGTATTTTATCCTAAAATTTATGTGGAAACAACTTTTCAAAAAAAAAAAATTTATGTCGAAACAGACATTGAGAATAATTGCTTGGTTGCTGGTATCATAATTATTTTTTAGTTTTTTTTATATTTAAATAATCATATTTTTATATTTATATTAAAATGTCAAAGGTATCTTTCGAGCGTATATTTAAAAAAATGAAAAAATATATTTGTATATAAACACATTCAAGTATCAAATATAAATATATTAAGAGGTGTATCTGATTTTCCAATTTATTATATATTTAAAAATACATGGGGATATAAATATAGAAAAGCTAATTCATACAAGAAATCAAAAGATTAGGTAAAATATATATAATTTTTAAGAGAAAAAATATAAAGAACAATTTAAAAATTATCCATGGTTAGTCATGTTCTTAGTTTATATATATAATGATGGAAAGTGATATTTTTCTTAGTTTGTAAATAAAAAAATTATTTAAAATTAACAAGTCAAATCATAAATCAAGTAGCCAATTCAAATAATTAAGAATAACATTGACATCTTAACTGGCAAAAATAATAGTCAAATTGTGGTGGCAGTCTTAATTTTTGCACCCATTCCCCTACCTTATTTATAGTCTAATATTTTGAATTAGAGGTGAATATTTATATGATTTCAGAATTTTAATTTTTTTAATTTTTTTTACAGTATAATTTTAAGGTTATATTTTTATGTGTTTTTTATAAATATTTTTTTGGTAACTTACATTAATAGTTATCTAACTAATTATTAGTAAATATCCTTTTTGATTATTCAACTATAAAAAGTTACAAAATCGTAGAGGTGCCCATGGGTCGGCTCGACCAGTCTAAAAATCTGTTTTACTATTAAAAATTATTAAAATATATTTTTACTTGTTATTTTATAATTAAATTTTAATTTAAAAGAAATTTTTCGTTATTTAAATTGAATTCGGGTCAGGTCGGCCCGAAGTGCAAAAATCATTGTCTAAGCTCAACCCTAGTCAGGTTGGGCCAAATGGGCTACTCGACCCTTGGATACACCTACAAAATGGTCATGTGACTATTAGTACATTTTTTTTATCACCCAATTCTATAAAAAGTTATAAAGATGGTCACCCAACTATTTAGTTTTGTCTTTTTTATCATTAGATATGTAACAGCCCGTTTTTAGTCAAATCAGAACAGTGGTTTCGGGACCACAAATTCGATATCAAAATAATTATTTTATTATTATTTTAATATTTACAGCATGATAGTATGTTTGTGTGAAAATTTTGTTAAGAAATTTTATCATTTGAATGCTTAATTTGATAAAAAGGCTAAATCACGTAAAGTGCAAAATTAGAGTTTTATAAGCTAAAAGGATTTAATAGATATGAAATTAAATAGTGGAGGTCCTTATGTAGTAATTAGCCCATTGCTAATGATAATGGGCATTTATGGACTTAAATTGGGTGTTTTAAATGATTATATAACAAGGTTAATTTTGTAATTTGGTAATTAAGGTAAATTAAATAAAAACAACAAAATTTTATCATATTTTAGTCATCCTTTTCACCGAAAACTGAAGGGAGAAGAAGCCCATTGTTAGGTCTTTACCTTCGGCCAAGCTTTCTAGCTCAATAGGTGAGTGAATTTTGTCCCGTTTTTAATGATTTCTATGTTTTTTAGATCGTTGCAGCTTAGTCTAGCTAGCTCAGGGACTATTTTGCAAAACTTTTAAAGGTTTAGAGTTTTTCCATTGATGAATCTATGTGTATTTTGATGTTTAATGGTAGAAAATGCATGGTTGTTGTTAGATAAACAACATTTGTTAAGTGATTTTTAGTAAAATGTCCACATATGGATTAAATTGTGAAATGTGTAAATTTTGTGGTTAAATTGTGCATTAAATGAAAAATATGGTCTTTTAGGGACCTAATTGAAATTCGGATAGCATGAGTTTTAGTTAAATTGTATGAATTTGTGATTTTACGAAATAAGGATTAAATTGTAAAAATGCTGAAATGTTAGGGCCAAAAATGTAAAAGTGGCTTAATGTGTGTTTTTGGATTAAATTGAATATAGAGATTATTAAATAAGTTAATTTTGATTATATTTAGATCAAGAAAGGCGAAATATGGATTCAGATCGAGGAAAGAATAAGGTTTCGGATTAATCGACTTAACTTGCCGTTTTACATTCGAGATAAGTTCGTATGTAATAAGCATTGTTATAATTGTGTTTTAAATTCTTTGACATTGCATAAATTGTAAATACAACCTTACGGACGCGTTCGACGAAAATTCGGAACATGTGAAGTCCCAGTTGAACCTTAGGAATAGTTTAGGATACAAATGACATGTCATTAGGGGTTATGTGATTTTGGTGCTGGTCCATACGTCCTACCGGTGGCTGAGTTATCTTCCATGTGTTGCGAATTCTCGTCAGCTTGTGTGAGCAACACCATGTAGCTTCGTCATGACCGTTAGCTTGTGTGAACAGACCCGTTGATAGCTATAGTGTGACTATTATATGTGATACGAGATTGAGATAACTTTGGCCATGTATGTGGTACTTAGGGTGCGAGATTCCCGAGTATCCGATAGTATTTCGAATGGTTCAACTGGTATGTCAAAGATGTGGATGAGTATAAGTTTGATATGGAATGGTAGAGGTATGTACATGAACCGATCAATACATTGAAATGAGGATAAATTATGAAAGTTACATCTAACTTTGTGAATGCAAACGTGGTAGGTTGGTGATTCATTATAAGATATGTATGTTATGATATGTTTTATTTTCTTAATTTGAGCATATATGACGAGTTGATTTAAATGCTATACGAACTTACTAAGCTTTATATCTTACTTTGTTTAATTTTTCGTGTTTTGTAGTGAAATCAAAGCTAGCTTGGATTCGGGATTGTCATAGACTTCATTACACTATCCAACTATCACCTTGGTACTTTTGAACTTAAGTATTTTGAGTATATGGAATGTATATTTGTCATTTTGATATATATGTTGATAATGAATTTAGCCATTTGAATTGGCTTGTAAATGTCTAAAGTTTGGTTTTGTATATAGCCATGAGAGTTGGCTTAATTTGGTTGGTATGGTTGTGTGTATATATGTGTATATGCCTTGTGTTGTGAGTTTATTGATGGATATATGATGCTTGTGGATTATAAACATTGTGGATGTCAAATGGTTGATATTGGAGAAGTTAAATGCTTTTGAGTTTGAGTATAATGATGCATGTTTGAAATTGTCTAATTAGTTGTATTGTATATGTGGTATAAATAGAATGGCTTATTTTGTGACTTGTGTGTATTGTGGATAATGGTATAGAAATAACATGAATTAGGCTTGATTTAGTTGGTTTAAATGCCTATATATGCTATGTTTTGGAGCCAATTGGGTTTGTTTAGGTGTGTACAAGTTTGGGTGGCAAAATGGCTGGGTAAATGGCCTAGTTTTGTCCACATGGGCATGTGTCTCAGTCGTGTGTGACACGCGATTAGGTTACACGGTCATGTGTCCCCTGGTGTTGAATTAAAAATCAAGTCAGTATGTTCCACATGGCCTAACACACGGGCGTGTGATTGACCGTGTAACCTAAGTCAGTATACCCTACAGGTTTGGCACAGCCTAGTACACGGCCTGGCACACGAGCGTGTGTGGCCATTTTTAGGGCACACAGGCGTGTGTGTTGGCCATGTAACCTAAGTCAGAGAGTTACACGGGGTTGGACATAGGCTGGGACACAACCATGTGATCCCATTTCGAACGTCCACACGGTCTATAACACGGGCGTGTCTTTGGCCGTGTGAGACACACGGGCAGGTCACACGGGCGTGTGTCCCGTGTTTTTTGCAAAAATTTTCTAAGTGTTCCAAAAGTTTACTAAGTTATCGGTTTAGTTCTGAACCACCCCGAATGCATGTTTTAGGCCTTGTAGGCTTATACTAGGGACGATATGTAGGTTGTTGAATGATGATTATTTGGAACTTAAAAATGTATGTGAAATGTATGTGTAATTGTATAATATGTTTGGTAATGCTCCGTAACCCTATTCCGACGTTGAATACAGGTGCGGGGTGTTACAAGCTAGGTGAAGGTAGTAGCTTTTATAATTGGCATAATAGCAACTTTAATTCTCAACATTTATAAATTATGTCAATTTAGTCTTGATTTTAAAATAAAAAATTAACCCTCAACATTTGCAAATTGTGCAATTTGGTCGCTCTGGTTTTTTTCAATTTTTCTTTTCTTTGTGACAGAGGGTTAATTTTAAAAGAATAAAAAAAGATATCTTGGATTTTTGGGTGTTTCCATTTTTTTGTATATTTTCAATTAAATTTAGTTGATAATTTTTTTTTTTATCTTTTTAGGTGAAAGGGTCACAATGAAAAGAAAAGCTATCGAAAATACCACATTACACAGTGTATAAATGTTGATGGTTAGAGTTTCTATTACGCCAATTTTAAAAGTTATCACTGTTAGGCAGCTAGTGACCAGAAAAGACAAAATTGAATAGTCAAGTGACTATTTTGTAACTTTTCATAGTTGGGTGAACAATTTTTTTTTTTTTACTAATAGTTAGGTAACTATTTTATAACTCTTCATAGTTAAATGACCAAAAAAGAAATTTACTAATAGTTGGGTGACTAATAGTGAGTTTACCGAAAACGATGGCCCAAACAGAGAAACAGGTTTATTATAACGGTACATGGAACGAGCAACAAAAGTTTCCCCAACAATCTCCCACTTGACATTTTGAAAAAACTAAGTGGTGAAAACTTCCTCTGCACATATGCATCATATCTATAAGAATGTAGCATGATACGAATAAAGCAATAACAAAGCTTTTTCATAGCTCCCCCTACGAATATGCACAATAGAGTTTCAACACAACAATTCCAAGTATTAAAACAAATTCAAAAGTAGCAAAATCCAACAATTGCCATACGCTATAAAGTTCAAATAAAAAACATCCAATCTTTATCCATAGCAGCAGCGTTCAAACACACCAGCAACCAATAGCCATCATCAAGAATCAGACTCTCTTCCCTTTTTTGGTAAAATGTCGAATCTTCCCCTTTCACCATGTCAAATGCTCCAAGTCTTGAAGTAGGTTAGTGAGGTGAGCCTTTCATGTGTTGAGTTGCTGATCCTCCAAGTTAATGCTTTCAATTTTGGTTCTAAGCACGACCATTACCTTGCCTTTTGAGTCACGATAGCACTTTGAGTTCCACTAGCTGGTCCTATTACAACAGAGGGTGGAATAAGCTCTCTTAGTACCAAGTCATTCACTCGACTTGGTTTAAATAGTTTGCTGGAGATTTTGTGCTCCAAAACCCTATCTGATAGAACATCATTCTTCACTTTTATATTCTTTTGAAGAATCAAAATTTAATAAACAAGAGAGGGAAATGGAAGGAACTCACGGTTCAACATGGACTCAGCATGTTTTACCACTTACTCAAAGATAAAGTCTCCGAGGTTGAAACGCACCCCTTGGCCCACTATATAGAGGAGTCGAGCTAGTGGCTTGTTAGTAGAGGATTTATAAATTGTCATCAGCCAATTGTGGATGGCTATCTTGTGCAACAACAAACTTGATTGTTAACCTCGTGGTCGATAAAGATAAACTCTCAAGCCAAACTCACACAACTCATCTAGTGATAACATCAATAATGTGATTGAAATCTTGAGTGATGAGTTAGCCGTGCCCCGACGTGCATGCACTGGGGCTAAGAATCAACACATAATTTAAGAATTTAAAAGTGGCTTTGTAACACCTCTATACCAGATTCGACCTTCGGGACCCGGTATAGAACTATTACATTTGGTGCCAAAACGCTCTTGGCTAAATACTAGGTAACTTGAACATTTTATGACTAAATTTTAGCCTTTACAACTTATTATTATCATTATGGATGTTTGGAAACTTTGTCGGTTAACCGATTTCGCTTGGAAGTAAATAAAATATTTTTTTATTCAAAACAGGGGGCAAGTATTGGTACCAAAATCTAAGGTTTTGATACCTATAACAAGGCATTTGTACCCGTATTGATACCAAAAGCAAACTCTGGAACTCAACTTTTTCAAAAATTTCATGTAGGTATCGATACCTATGGCCAAGGTATAGATATCTTGGCTGGGGTACCGATACCAAATTGGCATTCTGTTTTCGAAAAACTCAATTCCAAACACCATACATTGGGTCAATTTTGCTCAAAAACATTTGGAAAATTTGTTTAAAACCCCCTACAAAGAGTTTGTACCATTTCAACACTTAAAAACAATTCCAAAGTAGTTTAAATCGATTTAAAACAATTCTAATTCAACCACATATGCATGCATACATTTAAACTCTTAACAATTCATTTCAACTAATACAAAAGTAGTGAATTAAAATGCCAAAATAAGTTAAGTTCTTAAAAGTTTGCAAATTAGTCCCTACCACTTGGAACACATTCAGTTTACCTATGCACATGATAAACGGTAAAAGTAACATATTTTAGGCCCATATTTAGCATGTTTTTAGATGATTTAAGCCTCTAATTATGTAATTCGGTGCTCTTAATCCTTTGTTTTCATGTTTTATACCCAAGAGAGCACCGGAGGACGAAAAGAACGAAAAACGGGCCCAAAACGGAGTAAATGGGCCATATCACGAAATCCACACGGCCTGGGCCCAAGACAACACGGCCGTGCCTAATTCAACAGGTTCAAACACGGTCTAGCCACGACTTACACGGGCGTGTGCCATGGGCGTGTCCCTGCCGTGAGAAAGAAGAGTTTCACTCGGATTAAGATACTTAAAGGCAATGAAACATATTCAGAAGCCTATATAAACACCTTAAGTATGATCTAAGAAGGGGGAACCCAGGGCTTTAGTCAGGGGCGTCCAGCTAGGCCAAAGAGGGCAGATTGGTGGAGATTTACTCGAAGATAGCCAGTTGATTCATCTCAAGAAGCCGGAATTATACTCAAGACGGAGGATCTCTCTTTTAATTCCTTCAGGGGGTTTTAGGGATTTCTTATGTTTTTTTTTTATCTTTTCTTTTGAGATGTTTTCTTTTACTGTTATGAACTAAACCCTCAGATATCCGAGGGGAGTGAAACCTAAGATGAATCTTGTTATCGTTTGCTGAACTATATGATAAATATTTGACTTGTTCTTAATTATGTGTTCTTAATTCTTGTGTTGATATTTCCGGGATATTAATTCAAATATGATGTGCTTAGGTGGAGGTGCAAAAGTCCCTGCCTAAGAGTAGATCTAGCATAATTAAGCGGAGTTGATCGCGCGCTTAGAGATAGGGTGATGAGATTTCTCTGGATTAGGGTGAAACCTAATATGGGAGTCCATAGAACGAGTTAATGCGATTCTAGGGGTTTTAAGTAGAAAGAGATTTCAATTAATCAACCTAGGGTTAGACGTTAGTCACCTCGAGAGAGGGATTAATATAACTTAGGGAATCTTACGGACCAAGTCAAATGAATAAATCGACTGGTTCAGAGTTAGATAACAAGTAAAGTCTAGTTGGATTCTTCCTTGGGTGTCGTCTTAATCAATTGGTTTTTCCTAAAAGTTATTTTTCCAATTTCATTCTTCTTTGTCTTAGAGTCCTTAGATTAGTAGTTAGTAATTTTAGATTAGATAAACAAATCCCTTATTTCTTAGGCTAATTAATAAAAAGAGAGTTAGTATTAGTACTTTTGGTTCCTTTGGGTTTGACATTCCGGTCTTGCCTTAACTATGCTATTGTTCGATAGGTGCGCTTGCCTCAAATCGTTGTCATAGTTAGTTTCCAGGTACGATCATATTCTTTATAAATTTTAAGACTTTGACATCGCATAAAACAACGATCAAGTTTTTGGCGCCGTTGCCGGGGAACTAAAATAATAAGAACGCTTAATTTTTATTACGTTAGCCATATTTATTTTATTTTTGCAATTTACTTTTATTTTTTTTAGACTTTGCTAAATTTTCTTTTGTTCCTTTCAGGTACCTCTAGTTTATGACTAGAAGGAACCCGACAGGACCCCTACTTTACGACAGTGATATTGAAGGTACCGTTCGCAGAAATTACAGAGAGATAAGGCGAAGCTTAAACTATATAGAAGAAGAGCAAGAAGTCGAAATTAATACCGCCGAAAAGATGACTGAGAATAATCCGCCACCACCAGAGATGGCCGAACATCATGCTCCACGAACTATGTATGATTATGCTAAACCTAGTTTAACAAGAACTGAGTCAAGTATTGTTAGGCCTACTATTGCTGCAAATAATTTTGAACTGAAACCTAACACTATACTGATGATACAACAGCTTTGTTCGGTTTGATGGTTTGCGGATGAGAGGATCCCGACACACACCTAGCGAATTTTCTAGAATTCGTGATACCTTCAAAATAAATGGCGTTTCTGATGATGCCATCTGTCTTCGTTTATTTCCCTTTTCTTTGAGGAATAAAGCCAAACAGTGGTTGCATTCCCTTCCACGAGGGTCAATCACTACATGAGATCAAATGACAGAAAAATTTTTATTAAAATATTTTTCACCGGCCAAAACAGCCAAATTGAGGAATGATATCTCTTCTTTTGTTCAGATGGATTCAGAGATACTTTACGACGCATGGGAGAGATACAAGGATTTGTTGAGAAAGTGTCCACACCATGGATTACCCTTGTCGCTACAGGTCTAAACTTTTTACAACGGTGTGAACCCCTCAACAAGGCAATTAATAGATTCAACTGCCGGCGGAACTCTGAACAACAAAACTCTTGAAGCAGCCTATGAGTTTATAGATGAGATGTCACTAAATAACTATCAGTGGCAAGTTACAAAGACAAGGCCAGCCAAAGCAGCCAGAGTTTTCAACCTCGACGCACTGACCGCGCTATCAAACCAGGTAGAGTTGCTACATAAAAATTTGATGGTTTATATGGTTTTTCGCAGGCACATCCAGTTATGTAGTGCGATGCAAGTGAAGGAGTGACGAATCCTGAGTACCCACCCTACGGACAGGGCATGGAGAGAGAACAAATGAACTATATGGGTAATAATTTCCAATATAGTAATACTTATAATCCAGGTTAGAAGAACCACCGCAATTTCTCATGGGGCGGTCAAAGAAATCAAAGGCAACAACCATCCCAAAACTTCCAACAACAACCCTAGCCACAGAAAAAGAAGCCGAACCTTGAAGAGATGCTAACAAATTTCATAGCAGCCTCAGAAACACGTTTCCAAAAGGTAGAAACAAAACTTGAAGTATTGTCACAGGAGTTCAAGCATCAAATCGAGCAACTTGCTCAGCAGATTTCTGAGAGACCACAGGGAAGACTACCGAGCAACACCGAGACTAACCCAAGGGAACAAGTTCAAGCTATAACAGCTCAAGATAGTGAAGGGTTAGACGCGCCTAATTCAAAACAAAAGAAGGTGGTAGAAGAAGATATGGTTGAGGTCAATAACAAGCCGAAACCGGTAATCAAAGAGTACAAACCTCGCATACCATATCCCCAAGCATTAACTTACCATTTCTTGAAGCTCTTTCACAGATGCCAGATTCTAGGAAATTTTTAAAGAAGCTATTGACAAATAAGTGGAAGATAGACGAGGAATCACATATGGAACTAAACGCAGTGTGCTCAGCAATGTTCCAAAATAAACTACCATAGAAATTGAAAGATCTAGGGAGTTTTACAATTCAATGCTTAATTGGTAGTTTATCTATTGATAATGCATTAGCTGATTTAGGGGCAAGCATAAATGTCATGCCTTATAAATTTTTTAAACAACTAGGTCTAGGGAAACCCAAACAAACTAGGATGAGCATTCAATTAGCTGATAAAACTATTAGAGTTCCTAGGGGTATAATTGAAGATTTACTTGTAAAAATTGATAAATTCGTATTCCCAGTAGACTTCGTCATTTTAGACATGGATGAGGACAACACGATCCCCTTAATTTTAGGACGACCAGTTTTAGCAACTGCCAGAACTAAGATCGATGTTGATACAGGCGAACTTATACTTTGTGTAGTTGACGAGACAGTCACTCTTCAAGCCCCCGATTCAGCTAGAACATCGAATAACCAAGGTGAGAAAGTAAATTCTATTGATAACTATTCGGTTAACCCTTCTTGTCAGCAAGCACCATAAAAGAACACAATTGAGTCCGATCCTAGACCCTGTGCCGACAAAGAAATAATTCATAAGGAATAAGGGGTTCAGATCGATGAACTAGAAGAGGGGAAGAAGTAACTTAAAGAAGAACTAGGGATACACGAAGCAAAACTAAGGCCACCCTACGAGACAAACAAGTTCAAAATTGGAGATCAAGTATTACTAGATAAAGCAGATCCACGAGTGTCCCCTCCTGATCCTAACACTAGCAAGGAAATCCCTTTCAAGGTAATCGATGCTTTTTCATACGGAACAGTCGAGGTAAGTAATCCAATGTTTGGCACTTTGAAAATAAATGCTACTCGTCTTACACTCTATCATGATAATGAAACTGTAAGCACGAGGAAGGACTTCCAACTCCTCAAACCACCATGAATATACAAAGGAGAGGAAAATCTAGCTTAAGACTATAAACGAGCGCTTCTCAGGAGGCAACCCGAGTTCTAACCCCATTAACTTCTACATTTTTCATTCTATCTTATTCATTTTATTCCTCCCTTATAGCACCTAATTGTAAACTGACCAAAAACGCAGATTTATAAGCCACACGGCCTTGCACACGATCGTGGCCATGGCCGTATGGATGCACCGAATCTCTGTACTGACATGGCAGAGATGGTACGAGTCAGAGCGAATCAATTTTCAAGTCAAAGACTCAACTACCCCGCCACGGCCGTGCGATGTGGCCGTGGTTGACATTGTTAGATCACACACGGGCGTGTCACCTCACCCATAGGCGTGGAAGAAGTGAACAAAAGCACAACACGGCCATGCGACACGGCCGTGTGACACACCACTCCCATGGTACACAGGCGTGGGAAAGTACCAGGCCCCAAAAATCTTATTTAAACCACCCCCTCCCTCCTCTAACCTACTCCCCATCTCCCTTCCTCCATATCATTTTCTTTTTCCTTCCTTTTTCAGATCTTTAACCTCCCATACCATTCTTCTCACTCTTTATCTCCACAAAGGCCATGTCGAAAAGACGGAAGGGTCCAAGCACAGTCTTCCTTCGGGAGACTGATCTACATAAGTTCATGCCGGCCGCTTCATCCAATAGACAAGCCAAGGGTCTTTGAGACCATTTAGCTTTTGTTTTACTTTTCTCTTCTCTTTTATTTTCCTTCTCTTTGACTCTCTTATGCTTAATTTAGTTTATTTTCTTTTAATCTCTTAGCGTCAGGTTCTTCAGGCTGCTAAGGAATCACACCGGAACCATGACCAATGCCTCAACGCAGTCTTAGAAATCACACCCACCTCGCGAACCATCCAACAATAAGGACCCCTCAGTCCATTCATCTTTTCTTTTAATTTTATTTTACTTTCTGTTTCTTTTCCCTTTAGCTTTCTTGTCCTTAAATACATAATTAGTTTATTTTAAATGTGTCTTAATAATTCCTGGCTAATTCTTCACGAGCCCCCCAATTTCTTCATCTAGCGCAGAGCTTGTTAGTAACCACCACACCAAAAGACGACACCTCCAACGTATTTTTCACATCCTCCAAGGATTTCATCCATGATTTAGGAAGTTTCACTTCTCTCCCTATATTTTGATTTCCCTATAATATGATATTATCTATCTTTGTACATTGAGGGCAATGTACAACTTAAGTGTGAGGGGTTAACTAGATTATTATTTGAAAATCCCTGAATTATGCCTTGTTCGAAAGTAAAGTTTCTCATATTATGATTAGAATGAAATTTCCCTGATTTATGATTTTTATAGATATGTTTTGGATTAAGTCATTAATAATTGTGCATTGATGATTAGATTTGAAGGATACAAGAGAATCAAGCATGATGAGTCTATTTTTCAAAAATTAAAAATTTTGTTAGGTTGTCTACCTGAATCTAATTATTACCTTGAAGTTTGAAATTTACGATGTTGATATCAAATACCCATAATTTCTGTGAGACTCTGAGCCTTGTAGAGCATACATCTTTTTTTCGTGCTTATTTTTTTATTATGAGTGTGTCAGCATTGATTTTTTATTCTAGAACTTGCATTGATTATACATGTCAAGACCACACCTATGATTTGATATACCAAGATGATAAAGGCACCTAGGTTTTAACCCACTCACTCCACTAAAAAGCCTACCTTCATAACTAACCCCTAGTGAACCACGTTGATCCCAACAACCCTTTTTATTGACTCACCCACTAATATTAATCCAAAACCCTTTGTATTTGTTATCACCATTCCTTTTGACTACCCTTATGTTGAGATTTGATTTGATTAAGTTGTCTAACTATTTTATCTATTTCAATCTATCCTTTATTATGTATTTTACTTGTTCTTAAAAAAAATCGAAGTATATTCATTATTAGTTTTATGTTAGCTGAGCTTATACATGTAAATTCTAAATCTCGAAGAAAAAGCTCGTATTATCACAAATTTTCAATTGTTGTAATTATTTAGGAGTAGTCATATTTCTAGTTAGGTAATTTGTCAGGTCAGTCTCGATTCTAACCGTCTAATTTACTTTTGTTTACACCTTTAACCCAAGCCCCGTTACAACCCTGTTAAAGACCTTTTGATTTGTGTATCATCTCATATTATAGTGGTGGAGATTTGATTTTCATGCAAGCCTATGGGATTAACTTTTCATGTTGGACTGTTGAGTACTTAATTCTAAACCCTAAACACTTCGAGTGATTTAAGTGAATCTTTAGTGAGGATGTCAACTCTTGTCGATTTCAAATCAGAGGTAATTATTTAGGTAAAGTGAAACACCTAACGTTTTCAGGGCTATAAATGTATGACTTTGAGTGTTTGAATCTTTAGGACTCTTTGAGTTGAATTATCCATGTATAAACTATCTTTAAATTATGATGAAACATTATTGATAAATTTTATGAATTGAGGAAGTTTGTTTTAATTGTAACTTGAGAATTTTGCTTGAGGACAAAAAAAAGCTTAAGTGTGGGGGTATTTGATAAACCGTAAAAGTAACATATTTTAGGCCCACATTTAGCATGCTTTTGGATGATTTAAGCCTCGAATTATGTAATTTGGTGCTCTTAATCCTTTGTTTTCATGTTTTATACCCAAGAGAGCACCGGAGGACGAAAAGAACGGAAAACGGGCCCAAAACAGAGTAAATGGGCCATATCACAAAATCCACACGGCCGTGCCCAATTCAACAGGTTCGAACATGGTCTGGCCACGACTTACACGGGCGTGTGCCATGCGCGTGTCCCTGCCGTGAGAAAGAAGAGTTTCACTCGGATTAGGATACTTAGGGGCAAAGAAACATATTTAGAAGCCTATATAAACACCCTAAGTATGACCTAAGAAGGGGGAACCCATGGCTTTAGTCAGGGGGCGTCCAGCTCGGCCAAAGAAGGCAGATTTGTGGAGATTTACTCGAAGATAGCCAGTTGATTCATCTCAAGAAGCCGGAATTATACTCAAGACGAAGGATCTCTCCTTCAATTCTTTCAGGGGGTTTTAGGGATTTCTTATGTTTTATTTTATCTTTTCTTTTGAGATGCTTTCTTTTATTGTTATGAACTAAACCCTCAGATACCTGAGGGGGATGAAACCTAAGATGAATCTTGTTATCGTTTGCTGAACTATATGATAAATATTTGACTTGTTCTTAATTATGTGTTCTTAATTCTTGTGTTAATATTTCCAGAATATTAATTCAAGTATGATGTGCTTAGGTGGAGGAGCAAAAGTCCCTGCCTAAGAGTAGATCTAGCATAATTAAGCGGAGTTGATCGCGCGCCTAGAGATAGGGTGACTAGATTTTGCCGGATTAGGGTGAAACCTAATATGGGAGTCCATAGAACGAGTTAATGTGATTCTAGGGGTTTTAATTAGAAAGAGATTTCAATTAATCAACCTAGGGTTAGACGTTAGTCGCCTCGAGAGAGGGATTAATATAACTTAGGGAATCTTACGGACCAAGTTAAATGAATAAATCGTCTGGTTTAGAGTTAGATAACAAGTGAAGTCTAGGTGGATTATTCCTTGGGTGTCGTCTTAATCAATTGGTTTTTCCTAAAAGTTATTTTCCCAATTTCATTCTTCTTTGTCTTAGAGTCCTTAGATTAGTAGTTAGTAATTTTAGATTAGATAAACAAATCCCTTATTTCTTAGGCTAATTAATAAAAAGAGAGTTAGTATTAGTATTTTTGGTTCCTTTGGGTTCGACATTCCGGTCTTGCCTTAACTATACTACTGTTCGATAGGTGCGCTTGCCTCAAATCGTTGTCATAGTTAGTTTCCAGGTTTGATCATATTCTTTATAAATTTCAAGACTTTGACATTGCATAAAACAACAATCAGTACAAGTAATTCTAACTCAAAATATAATACATACTCTCTTGGAACTAAAGGATGTGATGAGATGAAAAGCCCATGACCTCAACTACGACTCATCGGATGCCACTCTACCTACGCGTTGAAAATAAATGTGTTATGTCTGTGAAGACTTAGTACTACAAGAAATCTTTAAACAATAAAATTTCCAAATTTCAATAACAGACCTGTATTCAACTTCTATACAATAATTTATACTTATAATTAACAATAATCACCCCTTTTTAATTTCAATACTTACCTTATTACGCAAAGCTACTCTTGTAGACCACATTTCTTATCCTTGCCCAATGTAGGCTTAACCGAACAAATTAGGACATACAAAATAAATATAAAATTGCACTGAAGAACATAATTAGATCAATAGTGCACCGAAGTACGATAACAAAACAGTGAGCACCATAATGCTAATCTGAAAAGTGGGCACTGTAGTGTGTATTAGAACATTGGGTGCACTAATTATCCTTAATGGTATGCCATTTATATCCTAATGGTTCTTATTTCGTCTACATGGGCTGAACTTTTAAATATTCAAAACTAACATTTAATCGATGGATACAACATAGCTTTCCATATTCACAATTCGGTCCTTATTATCGCAAACATTATACAATCTTGTAAATTCAATTACACGTTTAATACTAGTAATTTTAGTATATAAATTAGTACTTGAACTCTTCTCATAAACTTTACATTGGTTTTTACTACACATAATATTAATATTTTTAAATTCAATCTAACTATTAACATAATTTATAATTAAACCCTAACTAAACATAAATAAATTCTTGAAGTACTTACAACAAAAGCTTGGATGGTGGATTTTACTTTTCCTTAACCTTCTCTTCTCCTTTTCCTTCAATTTGATCTTATCCTTTCTTTTCGTTTTCTTCAATTTCAAAACAAACATATAACATTTATATGTTAAACAACATAATCAAGTAATTTTTCTATGTTATTTAATAGAAATAAACACGTATGGCATGAAAGTTTCATCATCTCTTACTTTAACCCCTTGAAATTGAAAACCCAATTCTTACTTTTTCTCTCCTTTATCACTTCTATGGAGACTCCTTTCCTAAGACTAAAGTGCCCACTAGTCTTCTTTATTGTTTTTACTAAAGAAACACCAAAGGAAAGGAAGGTTTTGAGCTTAGATTTGATCAACAATGGTGGAAAGACTTAAATAGAATAAAAAAGAAAATTTGGTAACCATGAAATGGAAGTGACATTTGAATTCTAAAAAGATGAAGAATCTTTCATCTTTTCTTCACTTTTTTGCACAGTTCTACAAAAATATCACATGATTTTTACTTAAAGTTGTTGAATTGCTAATAAGTCCTCTAGCCATCCATCTTTACACTTTAACCCCTAATCATTATGCCTATAAATATCTATTTAACCAATTACCATTTTACCCTTAATCATTTTTACAATTCCATGTATGGATTGTCGAAACCATTTTTGTTGTTTTGGAAAAAACGGGGATCGACTTTAAAATGAAACATGGAGTCGCCACCAATCTTTTTGTTTAAGTGTGATCGGATCATCTATAAAACATTTTGGCCTACGAAATTCAAGAGAACGGGTTCGGAAGTCGGTTACGTGCGAGGAAGGATTAGCACCCTCACGACGCCCAAAATTGGTACCTAATTGATTAATTAGTGTCCTTGTGTTGAAAACTTGAAAATGTTTAAGGTGTGATACTTTTTAAATAATGTTAATTAATTTTGAATTGAATCTCCAGATTCACTCATTCCAAAGGAAAAAGAACATCACATCTAGCACGTTAGGGTATGACACGTTTATACCCCGACACCGAGATCATCTTTGGTTTTCAAAATATGCGATTAAAAGGATATTTGGTTATTTGGTCAAACAGAAAACCGACACCCAGCACGATAGGGCATGATTTCTCGAATTTCCAAACACACAAATATTGCCTTATTTTGAAGAATTTTTAAATACGCAATTTTAAAAATTGGCTCAGAATGCATTTTATTGAATCACTTTTTGATAATGAGAATCAAAATATAATATGGAATTATAATGCATGAATACGAATTTGCACAAACGAATAACAAAGATAACCATAAGCACATACAATTTGAAATATACAACATCAATAATTTCACAACACATCATGTTTAAAACGATAATATTTAAAATCTTATGAATAATAAAACAAATCTAAAAGAAATTCAAAGCCTGATTTAAATACATGATATACAAAAATGATTTAAAAGTGATACATAATATAAATAACATATGCACATAAAAATAATAATGTACGGAGGTGTTGGAAATAAAACATAATTTAAAATAAGATCTTTAAAATAACAATTATATATACTTATATAGATTTAAAATGAAATATATATATATATATAGATTTTAAAGGAGATACATACATAAAATTATATGAAATTAAGACTCTACATAAAGTAAGATAGTTTTAGTACAAATTACATATATATGCATGTGTATAAATTAATAATATATAAGAATATTTAAATTTTAAAAAAAAAAACTGCACAATTTATTAAAAAAAGGGACATATAAAAGAATATTTTGAAATCAAATATTTATACAATAAATAAAAATATATATACAAATGAAAGTTTAAAACAAATTAAAACATCGTAACATCAATAAAATAGTTCAAAATAATTAATTAAAACAGCTTCTAAAAAATGAATAATGAATAAATTTTATAGACTAAAAAAAAAAGGATACTTAATTGAAATAAGAATAAAATTAACAGGCTATTTTATAAAAAAACAGAATTAAGGACCAAATTGAAAAGAGCTTGAATAATCGGGGGTTAAAGTAGCAAATATCTAAACAGTAAAAAACGCAGTGCATAAGCTGGACTAAATTAAAAGGGCGCACAAATCCTCGAGCGAAATTAAAAACAAATTAAATAGATAGAAAACCTAATCAAATCTTAACACAAAACAGAGGGATTGGGTGCGCAATTATCCTATCACCGCTAAAACGGACGGATCATATGGGTGCTGGATTGGGTCAAGCCGGGTCATCTAATACGACACCATTTTAGAGCCACTGAGTCAGACCTAAACGGTGTCGTTTATTGCGCTTTAATAAAAACCAAAACTAAACCTAATCCTAAGTTATCAGTCCCTTAAAACAGAGAAGAAGAGAAAAACCTAATTCTACACCCCAGATTTCCTTTTAATCCGCCGCCCCAAATGACTATCTGACTACCCTATACTTCGGAAATCAGTGACGACATCGGATGGAAACAAAGAATAACCCCTTTTCTATGTTAGCACACAAGATATTTCAAACCCGAACCCCCACTCCGGCTTCGATTTCTACAAAGCGTGTAGGACTCTGGCGACGGTGGTAAACAGGTAAAATACTCTTTTCTTTATTCAATTTATTCGCATGCAAAGGAAGAAGCAAATCGGATGCCAATAGCACCGAAAAGAATAAAATAATAATAATAATAATAATTTGAAATCGAAAAGGAACACCTTTTGGTTCTGATTGCTGAATTTTGTGTTATGTATCTCAATTAGTGTTCGTAAAAAACTTACATTCTTTGGCCTTAGTTTATATAGCCAAAAGAAAAAACCATAAAAAATACAAATCTCTTTTTTATTTCTCTATATTTGCTGTCGCTTTGTTCTCTTGCGCAGGTACGGAGGGGACGTGGCTGTACGAAGGCCGTACGAGCGAACGTGGCGGGCGTGTGAGGAAAGAGCTGCTTGCGGCGTTACTTGGCTAGCTGTTGAGGCATGCGGCGCTGGAAAATTCCAGAAACCCTTAGGGTTCTGGAAACATTAAGATATTGGGCCATTTGGGCCTCAAAATTTTGGGTCTTTAGTTTGGGCTGTGGGCAAATTTGGGTAGTGGTTTAGTTTAGTTTATTTGGGTTTGTATTTGGGCCACTTATTGGGTCTGCTGTAATTAGCATTTCGGCTTGTAAAAAAATGGACTGTTATTGGACTTTGTTTATTTTTTTGGGTTTTTAATTATGTTTGCCTTTTTTGGTTGTTTTGGTCTTATTCTGGTTGACTAATAGGCCCAGGCAAATTTGGGCTCTTACATAGATCATATTTTTGTTTGGTAAAATTTCCTATTAGTCCTTCCTTGTTTTTCCACATTTTCCATGTTTTCTCATAACTTTCTAATTTCATACTTTCACCACAATAATTTCTATACTCTTTCAATTTAGTCAATGCTTCTATTCAAAATTTTCCTATCTAAGGAGTATTACCTAATTCTCTATGGGGTCTAAATACTTTCTAATTTCACCCTCAAATTCCTATTTGTTCTATTTAAAAAATTCTCCACTAATTCTTGACTCGATCCATCATTGTACCTAGCTTCAAGCCAAAACATGACCTTTACAAGATTACTGCAAGTGTGACAAATCAGTTGTAATATTTATAAGTGTTCCAATAGAACACTTCAAGTATTCCAAAGATCGAACCCAAGGGATAGCCAAATTGGTAAATGTGTTTATCAAGTTAATTGCAAGTTAAGAAATTACTAATCTAATCAAGTTGAAAATTATTTGTGCGAATTCCAAAATAAGTTGTTTATAAACTAAATATAAATTATCAATTAAGAAAACTAATCTAATTTTCTTCCTTAATGCTTTAGATAATGAAAATGATAAAACGATGGTCAATTGATTCATTGCTCGCTAACTTGTAATGATGACAAGTTTCAACAAATTTTTGGATTCAAACACCACCATAAGAGAATACTTCTCAAAATGTGAAAACATAATGTTTCGTTCTCTGACGACTTTGTTACTGGTTACATTCTCCCATCATTTTTAGCAAGAATATTGAAAAATTCTAGCAACTTTACCTTACTGAACTCTTCATCATTCTTGGAATGAACCTCTCGAAATCGCTTAGAGTGAATGTACGTGTAATGACCTGACTTTCCATGGTACCAAAAAAATGTGATTCCGAAACCCCATTTTCATAAACCGAGTCTGTAAATATAAAATAGGAATATTTACGAAGTTAATATGTGAATATAATAAAGAATGATTAGGTCAGGCAAGAGGTGTTACAATATGGGCCTATTACTGCTTCATCGATCTTTTACTTTCCTTTTGCCTTTACCCATGCATGTAATTGGGCAAGTGTCTCACTTGCTTCTTCAATTTTAAAAATTGAGTCTTGGTCCAAAAAGTTATCATCTTCTTCTTCGGATTTCTTAGCTGGTTCCTTCAACAATTTTTGTTCTTCCTCTTCTTGTGATGAGTCAGAAACTTAGTCGAAAGTGGAGGAGTTGTTTTCGATTTCAACAGTAATTTCCATATCTTTTGCTACATTATAGGTTTGCTCAATTTGGGCAAGAATAGCATCAATTTCTTTGATTGCAGCAGTAGACGAGAGAAGTATATAAAGAGTCTAACCCTTATTTTGGCAATGAAACATTTTAACGAGGAGGGGTGGGCAGAGCTTTGACCTCCTATGGTAGATCGTCAACAACTTTGATAGGTGATCTTAGGGACTTTCTAGTTTTCCTTTGTGCTGAAAATTTCACCCTTGCCATGTTTTCACCAAAAGAACAAAGCAAAAATAAAGAGAAAAAATGGAGAAGCAGTAGAGATGAGGAACAATAATGGTGAGGATTAAAGACCACAAAGGAGTCTTTTCTTGTTTTCTTTAGAAGAATGACAAGACTTTTGAGGAGTCTTGAAAATTTTAATGCCTAACATACTTTCTTCCAAAACAGAGACATGAAACTCGCCAAATTAACAATGAAGGAAAAAATTACAAAAATACCTCAAATATGGCACAGCCCAAGAGACCCTCTTAGGCTTTCCAATTGACTTGCATTTGGACTTTTTGTAAAGATTTCCGCAAATTGTGAGATATATTTTGACTCTATCATCTTGTTTTCAATGATTTCCCGAATTAAAGTGATGTTGAATCTAGATATGCTTTGTAATGCCCCTAACTCAATCCGATTCGTCAGCTCCGGATCTCAGGTGATTAATGAAACACTTGACAAACTTTCTAGTTGAACACATTTTTCTCATTAATTTAAAAGCTAATAGTCTTATTATTTAATAACGTAGAATATATTACTATTACAAATTATTACATCAGATTTAATACAACACTTAATAATATTGATGGTATTGAAAGACAAACTAAAAGGGCGCAATCCTAACTGCTACACACTTCCATTGTATGCATAATAGCCCATTTTGCCACTTTTTTGGCACGGTCCTGGCGTTGTTTCTCCAGTCGTAGTCTTTTATTATTCAAACCTGAAACATAATTACACACAAATAAGTTCTTAGGAACTTAATGAAGGTAAACTCAGATTTACCTTATAGGAGGATGATATACAGAATATGATAGCCCATTTTTTCCATCTACTCTTTCTTTACCACAAGTCATACTCATCCATAAATGCCAACTAGTACACTCTTAATCATACCCATTTCTTTCTATCTACCAGCCTCAAACTTTCTAGGACATTCTCTGATCTCTTCTTGATCATGATTCTATACAAATACCTTTGAAGAGCAATACGTATAAGCTATCTCCTCAAACTCAACTATTGGTTATTAGCAAATACATACAATCGGCGAATTCCCATTCAAACTCAACTATCAATAGATTATCGAATCAATCCCTATCTAGTTTATTCTCAATACCAAATCATATTGTCAGAACTTCACATAAGATAGATCGATTTTATTCCTTTGTATTCAATAATTCAGAGTTATTCACATTCCATAATATTTCAGAGTAAATCAGAACACAACAAAATGGTGGATACCCTTTCATACATACAAATTCATACATTTTATTCAATAGCATCTCTTTTAGCCTCATTCAACTACAGATCAATTCTATTTCGGTCATTTTCATTTTCATTATATATATATGTTGAACTTATCATTTCATAATCACAACTTATACCGTACTTACTACACGGCGGACGATCACTTTGCGCCATGTTGTTTTAGTTGAGCACGCTAGAAAGCCAATCAGAATATGCCACAAGACTTCTTATAGAATACGTTAGAAAACATCGTACTGAATGTGCCATAACGATTTCATACAAAATATGCCATAATGATTTCATATAGAATCCTGTGTTTACGATCCATTCATACAATCATTTCATATCTTGCCAAGGGTCATAACCTTATGGTTTACGTATATATTCATGTATTGCGATCTGCCATTTAAATTCAAATATATCGAAGGCTATACCATGAACATACATGTCATTTCATATCTTATCATATCATATCATTGTATCTCACAGACTCAGCCACATGGACTTACACAGATTATGTATCGCTGTCTACCAGTTCAGTCATTAATATACTAAAGACAACGCCATGAGTGTTTTCATATCTTAAGGTGTCATGGGTCATAACCACATGGTCTTTCATTTCACTCATACCATGACTTGCCAATTTGGTTAGCAATAACTGCCCTACCAGAGGGATCATAGAAAGGCTTAGGCATAATAATCACTTACCAAAACTCATTCACATATCAAATAATTCCTTACCTTCCAATCTCAAACTGTATTTAAACTAATAAATATATATATATCAATATCAATCTATTTTGACATAATTGCATTCATATAGTCGTGTACATATTACATTCTTACCACACTTTTCATAAATATCGATTTGTAATTTGGTCACTTTCATTTAAATATACTTCTTATTTGAACATTTCGTTATAAAGAGTCAATATAGAGACTCACCTGACACTCACATACAACAGCTTAAACTCTAGACTCACACATTCATCAAGAAACAACAACAACCACTGCTAACAGAACATATGAACACCATTAAAACTCATTCTTATATAATTTACCATCATCTCAAGCACAGACAACCCCCATGCAAAGCCTTATTTCTTCGTCTTACTGTTCATACACCCATACAGACTTAATCTTTCAAGACTTAACATGCAGAGTTGTAATACTTACCAGAAGATGGAATAAACACCGGTTAAACCAAGAATCTTATATTTTAGCTTAATGAGAGAACTACAATGAGTTCCAGAAAGAATCAGATAACAATATTTTAGAACAAGAAAGAAGAAAACTCTCTTTCTCTAATCCCATTCACATATATATAACCCAATTTCACTTACGGGAGTTCAACATGTGTCAATTGAATTCAGAGTTTTCCTTTTATAATGACTTACAGAATCTGAGAATGTCATAAATGAAAATCCAATATTTTAAATACCTTGTTAGTCTATCCAGTTGGTTCCTAACTAGATTACCTTGCAACTTAACTTGTACAGTGCTTCAGACAAGCTGGGCACATTATACCTTTGGCGTGAACTCATATATTAAATACATTTTTACTTAGTCATTATTACTCTAACTAACATAGAAATCTAGCATAGGGCCATCACTAACTTACACATTTATTGGAATATGCCAAAAGAAACAATTAGGTGGGTAGCACTTCGCCAAAATAGTTTATTCCACTAAAACCCACCCAAATCTTAGGTTCGTCAGATTCAGGGTGTGACATACTTTGTGTGAGAGTGTAGCATCGGGCTCAAAAAAAAATTGATTGTGCTCGTATTGTCACAATACACCATTAGAACTTAGGTTGGAACGTGATAGTCTTAAAGAGTTTGTTTCACCCAAATGAGTTTGGTGCAGCAACTTCTGGCTACTATATATTCGGCTTCAACTGTTGAGAAGGAGATGGAATTTTATTTCTTGCTATGCCACGACACTAGGTTATTTCCCAAAAAGAAACATCCTTCGGAGGTACTCTTTCGGTCATAAACACTTCTGAACCAATCCACATCGTTATACCTAACGAGAGCCATGTTTGTATACTTAGTGAACCAAAGCCCATAATTGATAGTGCCCTTCACATATTCAATAATTCATTTCACTACTTTAAGATGTGATTCTTTCAAGTTAGCTTGGAAGGGAGCACATATACCAACACTTTGACAAATATTTAGCCTGCTAGCCGTCAAATAGAGTAAGCTTCCAATAATGCTTCGATACATTGTACTATCAATCGAGACACCCTTCTTGTCTATACCAAGCTTTTCACTTGATCCATTGGGACTCCGAGCATTCTTGGCTTACTTTAATTTAAATTTTTTTTTTCACCATGTTAGCTGCATATTTTTCTTAATTTAAAAATATACCCCAATTTAGCTATTTAACTTGTAGACCAAGAAAGTATGTGAGTTCTCCAACCATGCTCATCTTGAACTCAAATTTCATGAGTTGAAAAAACTCATTCCTTGCCTTTTCTGTATTTGAATCAAAAATAATTTTGTCAACATAAATCTAAACAAAAATCATATCCTTCACCCCTTTCTTTATGAATAGAGTTTTATACATGCTTCCTCGAACATAACCTTGTTGTAACAAGTATTGGCATTCATACCAAGTTCTTGGAGCTTGTTTTAGCCCGTATAGTGCCTTTGACAGTTTGTATACATAGTCAGACAATGTGGGCATAGGCTACTCCACATAAACTTCCTCATTGAGCCATCCATTCAGAATTGTACTTTTAGCGTCCATCTGAAACAATTTTATGTTAAGGTAGCAAGCAATAGATAATTGATAAATCGTAAAAGTAACATATTTTAATCCCACATTTATTATGCTTTTTTGAATATTTATGCCTTGTTTTATATAAAAAGGTTCTTGTAATCCTTTCTTTTCATGTCTTATACCCAGGAAAGCACCCAAGAATGAAAAGAACACAAAACGGGCCTAAAATGAAGCAAATGGACCTTTCCACGAAATCGACACGGCCTAAGCCCGATTTACAGGACCGTGGCTCATTAAAGAAGTCCGAGCACGGCCTCATCACCACCACACACGGTCGTGCCATAAGTAAAATCTGAATACAGTCAGGTCTCGATTTGCACGGGCGTGTGTCATGGCCGTGCCTCTGTCGCTAGAAAGAGCAATTTCAGTCGGAAAAGGATACTTAGGGAGAAAGAATCACATTCCAAGAGCCTATATATATCCCCTAAGTACCACCTTTGAAAGGGCGTCAAAGCTAGGCCAAGGAGCCAAGCCGAGAAGGTCAGAGTTAGGGAACAACGCGAAAATAGCCAATTGATCCATCCCAAGAAGCCGGAATTATACTCAAGACAGCGGAATTCTCCTTCAATTCCTTCAGGGAGTTCTAGGATTTTCTTATGTTTTGTTTTATCTTTTCTCTTGAGATGTTTTCTTGTTTAGTTATGAACTAAACCCTTCAGATACCTGAAGGGGATGAAACCTAGATGGATTTTTTTATTTGATTTTTTAAGTTATATGATAAATTACTTAGTTTGTTCTTAATTATGTTGCTTAATCCAAATCTAATGTGCTTAGGTGGAGGAGGAATAGACCCTGCCTAAGAGTAGATCTAACATAATTAAGCGGAGTTGATCGGGCACCTAGAGATAGGGTTATGAGATTTTACCGAATTAGGGTGAAACCTAATATGGGAATCCATTGATCGATTTACTGCTTTCCTAGGGGGTTATTATAAGCGAACGAGAGTTCCACTAATTAACCTAGGATTAGACGTTATTCGCTTCAAGAGAGGGTTTAACATAGGTTAGAGAGTCTCACGGATCAAGCTGAGTAAAGAAATCATATAATTTAGGGTTAGATAATAAGTGAAGTCTAGGTGGATTCTTCCCGAGGGTATCATCAAAATCAACTGAGTCTTTTCCAAGTTATCCCCAAATTCATCTTTTTGTCTTTGTTTCCTTAGTTTAGTCTTCGCCAATATAGTTTAAAGCAACTTCGCTATATTTTTAAGGCTAAATAATAAATAAATAAAAAGTGAGTATTAATACTTTTAGTTCTTTTGGGTTCGATATCCGATCTTGCCTAAGCTATACTACTGTTCGATAGGTACACTTGCCTTAATATCGTTGTCAAAGTTAGTCTCCAGGTTTGATCATTCTTTTATAAATATTTAAAACTCTGATTTTATAGCGATGAATAATAAAAGACGGATTGATTCTAACCTTGCTACTGGCGTAATATTTCATCAAAATCCACTCCTTCAAGTTACATGTACCCTTGATCTACAAGATAAGATTTATTTCTTGTGATCACTCCATTCTCATCAATCTTGTTCTTGAAAAGCCATTTGGTACCTATTATATTGTACTCTGTTAGTTGTAGTACAAGTGTCCACACTTCATTTCTAACTAACTGTTGTAACTCTTCCTGCATGGCAGCTATCCTGTGTTCATCTTGTAAAACATCATCTTCTCTTTTAGGTTCCAATGTTAACACATAGCACTCCATATTGATCATCTCTCGAAAATTTATTTTCTTTCCTCGAGTTCTTCTACTATCAGCAATGTCACCAATAATATATTACAGAGGATGATTCTTTAATATATTGGTTGAAGGGTTCAACTTGTGCCCCCCATTTACTTCAACCTTAAGACACTTTGTTTCTGTTCCATCCTCTATTACAACGGACTTTGTTTTAGCAGTTGCTTCATCTTCAGGCAATTCTTCTAGAGACTTTAAGGAGTCATCAATAATTATATTTATAGACTCTATCACAATCCTGGTTCATTTATCGTAGACCTAGTATGCTTATCACTTCGAGGGTCAAACTTTCATTTGGCTTCTCGATCTCTTAAAATATAACATAGACTACAAAAATTTTGAAAATAAGTAACCATCAGCTTCCTTTTTTTCCAGATCTTATAGGGATTCATTCTTGTTAGTGGTCTTAAGAACACCAGATTACTAACATAACATGCAGTATTAACGACCTTGGCCCATAACTTACGTAAAATATTTTTTACCTTAAGGAAGTCACCCTTGTCATCTCGTATAATGTTTGGCTCGACAATCCTATTCTTCTGAGGCGTCTTAGGGGCTGAAAATTCATGCAAGATCCTTTCTTGATCACAGAAGTCTTTAAACCCATAATTCTCCAACTCTTTTCTGTGGTCACTTCAAATTTGAATGATCTGTTAAAGGTTAATGCAGAAATTATTTGTTACTATTTACTGATTGAATAAGTTAGTTGTTGAGTCAGTCAAAGTCTGTTTCAAATAGACCAAGTCTTTGTTTAGTGCCAGTAGTGTTCCTTTTATTTAGGAGATTTAGTTGTTAGCTATTTTAGTATTTATAATACTCTTCATGGAATAAAGAAAGACACTTCACCATTTCTAATTTTCTAAATTCCTATTGCTTCCATTTAAGTCCTTTGTTATGTTTTTACTTTTATATTCAGCATCATTTTCTTAACATCTGGTATCCGAGTTACTCGGGGCCTGTGTTCAAGCTTATGATGGCAAGCAATCAGAATGGAGTGAACCTTTCACAGCCGTTGGTTCCAATTTTTCAAGGCAGCAACTATAGAGTTTGGAGCACTAAGATGAAGACTTTGTTTTTGTCCCAAGACCTATGGGACTTGGTGGAAAATGGATACGGTGAAGAGGATGTTGCAGCTGAGACTCTCAAAGATATCAAAAAGAGAAATGCTAAAGCTTTGTTTTTCATCCAACAAGCTGTGGATAAATCAATTTTTCCTCGCATTGAAGCAGTGACACATTCGAAAGAAGCATGGGACACGCTGCGAACGACATGTCAAGGTACTGCAAAAGTGATGACTGTCAAACTTCAAACTCTGCGTAGGAATTTTGATAATTTTATTATGGAAGATAATGATATTCTGGATGATTATGTGTCAAAAGTAATTGATGTTGTGAAACAAATTTGAAAATATGGTGAGGATTTAAGTGAGCAAAGAGTTATGGAGAAAATTCTTAAGAGTTTAACTAGGAAATATGATCATGTAGTTGCAGCTATAGAAGAGTCAAAAGATTTGAGTGTGTTAACTGTTGATGAGTTGCAAGGCTCTTTGTATTCTCATAATGATAGGATGAAAAGGTATGATAATGCGTCTGTTGAGAATGCCTTTTATAGTAGGGTGCAATACTCTCGTGGGAGAAGAAGAGGTAGGGCTGGTGGCCGATTCAATGGATAGATCCAATGTTATAGAGATGGCGTTAAAGGAGAAAATAGTAGTCCAAAACAATGCTACTATTGCAAAAGGTACAGGTATATTGAGAGGTTTTGTAAGCTTAAAGAGAAGCAGGCTAACTTGGCTCATGAAGATAGTGAAGAAGATGAGACAGAGAGTCTGTTCGTTGCATGCTTCAATACTAAGGAGTGTTCTCCTGAAGTTTGGTACATAGATAGTGGCTGTAGCAATCATATGACAAGTGAATTAAGTCTCTTCAGCAACTTAGATAAGTCGGTAACTAGCCGAATTACGCTTGGTGATGGAACTGTTCGTGTAGCAAAAGGAAAAGGTATTGTACAGTTGAATTCCCTAGGTCTTAATTGCATTCATAATGTTTTGTATGTTCCAGATTTAAATTCTAATTTGCTAAGTGTTGGGCAATTTATGGTGGATGGGTATTCACTTGTCTTTGAAGAATTCAATTGCTGCATTTTTAAGGATAAATCGAAAAAGCAACTGTTAGCTAGTGTTCCGATGGCAAAAAATAAGATTTTTCCTTATAATATCGCAACTGATGATAAGCGTGCATTGAAGGCAGAATCATTTGATGAAAATTGGTTGTGGCATCATAGATATGGGCACTTAAATTTTGGTAGTTTAAAACTCATGTCTAAAAAGAATCTAGTTGATGGTTTACCTCTAATAAAAAATGTTCATGATGTGTGTGAGAGCTATATATTTGGGAAACAACATCGAGATCCGTTTCCAAAGGGCAAGGCAAGGAGAGCTTCCCAACTTGCTGAACGTATTCATGCTGATCTTTGTGGACCGATGAGAACACTTTCTCTCAATAACTACAGGTACTTTTTAGTTTTTGTTGATGACTACAGTAGAATGACGTGGGTGTACTTTGTCAAAGAAAAATCAGAGGCTCTTTCAGTTTTCAAGAAGTTTAAAGCAAGTATTGAGAAACAAAGTGGCCAGCCTATAAAGACCTTGCGGACAGATCGTGGTGGAGAATTTCTTTCTACTAAATTCAACAAATTCTGTAAAGAATCTGGCATTCAACGCCAACTAACAGCAAGCTACATTCCTCAACAAAATGGAGTCGCTGAGAGGAAGAATCAGAGTCTTGTTGAGATGGGAAAATGCTTACAAAAAGCTAAAGATCTTCCAAAAGGTTTTTGGGCAGAAGCAATTCACACAGCAGTATACATCCTCAACCGATTTCCAACAGCAGTTCTAAAACAAAAAATACCATTTGTCGCATGGCATGGGTGGAAACCGGAGGTAACTCATATGAGAGTTTTTAGTTGCATTGCATTTGTGCATATTCCATCTCAAAAGAGAGGGAAGTTAGATGATAATAGCACTAAATGTATCTTTGTTGGTTATAGCTCTGAAACTAAAGGATATCGATTTTATAATCCTTTATCTAAGAAGCTATTAATTAGTCGTGATGTTGTTTTTGATGAGAAAAACTCTTGGAATTGGAAGGAATTACAAGCAGGTTCAGAAGCATTACTAGAAGATGGTGAATGTCTCGACACTCATCCTAGTCAAGAAAATAGAGATGGAAGTTCTTGCTAATCAGCACCAAGCAGTCCTTCAGTAGTTCCAAATACCACTTCATCAAGCTCTTCTACATCAGAATCACCACCTAGAAAGTGGAGATCGTTGGCAGAAATTTATGAAAGCACTGAACAATGCCAATTCTCTCAAATTAAAGATCCAATCGTCTTTGAAGAAGCAATCAAATCCAAAGAATGGCGAGATGCAATGGATGATGAAATGAAAGCCTTGGAAAGGAACAAGATGTGGGAATTAGTAGACCTTCCAAATGGAAAAGAAGCTGTTGGGTTAAAATGGATTTTCAAACTAAATTCCAAGCTGATGGTTCCATTCAAAAGCATAAAGCAAAACTGGTTGCACGATGGTACATGCAGCATGAAGGGTTAGATTTCCAAGAAACTTTCTCTTTGGTAGCAAGATTTGACACCATTTGTGTTATTCTGTCAATTACAACTCAATTAAGTTGGAAGGTTTATCAATTCGATGTCAAATCGGCTTTTTTAAATGGGATCCTAGAAGAAGAAGTATATGTGCAGCAACCAAAAGGTTACGAGATTGCAAATCAAGAAAAGAAAGTGTATAGGTTGAAAAAGGCTCTATATGGCTTAAAGCAAGCGCCGCGAGCCTGGTATGGAAGAATTGATGGGCATTTCAACAATAATAGTTTTCAAAGAAGTCCCAGTGAACCAAATCTATATGTGAAAAATAGAGATAGTGATTTGGGTGGCTGCATTGAAGATCGCAAGAGTACAACTGGTTACGTTTTTAATATGGGTAGCGGAGCTATTTCATGGAGCTCAAAGAAGCAACCATCAACTACTTTATCATCTTCGGAGGCTGAATATATAGTTGTTACTGCTGCTGCTTGTCAAGCTGTCTGGATACGAAGAATTCTTGATGATTTAAAGCAAACACAAGTGGAGGCAACTACCATCTATTGTGATAATCAGTCAACAATTGCAATGACAAAAAACTCTGTTTATCACAGTAGAACAAGACACATTGAAATACGTCACCATTTCATAAGAGAGTTGGTTGCAAAGGGAGATATCAAGATGGAATACTGTTGCACTGAAGAACAAGTTGCTGATTTGTTCACAAAGCCACTTCCACCGAAGAAATTCGTGTATTTGAGAGAATTGTTGGGTGTTGGGGAGTGTCTACATTAAGGGGAAGTGTTAAAGGTTAATGCAGAAATTATTTGTTACTATTTACTGATTGAATAAGTTAATTGTTGAGTTAGTCAAAGTCTGTTTCAAACAGACCAAGTCTTTGTTTAGTGCCAGTAATGTTCCTTTTATTTAGGAGATTTAGTTGTTAGCTATTTTAGTATTTATAATACTCTTCATGGAATAAAGAAAGACACTTCACCGTTTCTAATTTTCTGAATTCCTATTGCTTCCATTTAAGTCCTTTGTTCTATTTTTACTTTTATATTCAACAGCTTTTTCTTAACATGATCTTCCCAATATTCTCACCTTTTTTCATTTATGAGCTTTATACACAGATTCTTAAACACCCTGAAAGTTTTAGACTTTTCTTTTAGAAAGTTAATCTAAGTGAAACGAGAAATGTCATCAACACAAACAAAAACATACATCTTTCCTCCTAGGCTCTCTAGTTGCATAAAACCAATAAGATCTATTTGGAGCAACTCTAATAATCTTGTGGTAGTGATCCATTGTAATGAAGGATGGACGAGCAATGTTTTTTTTTTTTTTTTCATTTAAGCAATTCCACAAGGTTTCGTAATAACTCCTACAAGTTTTGGTAATCCTTGGATAGCTCTATATTGCACAACCCTTTGAAGACTTTTGTAGCTTGCATACCCTAGTCGTTGATGCCATAGATCAAGCTCATTCATTGATTTCACAAAACATTTTTCTTCCTATATGAGACAATAACAATTATCAAATGACCAATCTCCTTTTATTATGCATTCACCGCTTGTGTTTTAGGCTTCGCAACAATTCTTGGTAAAACCTACTAGAATTCCCTCATCACACAGTTGACTTATGTTGATTAGATTTGCAAAAAGTCCTTCCACAAGATGAACATTATTGGACTTTGGTAATCCTTCAACATCTAAGACTCATTTTCCAGTTTCTCTCCCCTTTTGACCATCTCCAAATGTTACCCTCCCTATATCACCTTTTTGAACTTCTTTCAAGAATTTTTAGTTTCATAATGTGTGCCTCGAGCACCCTCTGTCAAAGTACCAAATCTCCTCAGTTGTGGCTTTTAAAGAAGTACGAGCAATCAAAAGGCTTCTTTCCTTAAAAACCAGACTTACTTCACTTGTTGTACCTTCCTGTTTCTTGGATGAACATTGTTGCCACCAAGTTTGTACTTTCTTGAAGTCCTCTAGCAACTTGTAACAGAAAGGTCTTATATAACCCACCTTACCGCGATAATGATAGACAAAAATCCTCTTCTTTTTATGTTCTTCCTTTGTTCCTGAGGCATCACATTCATTAACTTTAACAAATATATAAGATAGTTGTTTAGTGTTCATACCCTTCTTTGGATAACCAAGGCCACATCTCCCTATTTCAAACCTGTATAGATAAAATTTTGTCAAGCTTTGTGCTTTAGAATCTCTTCAAGATCAGTTTTGTATCTTCAAGTTCTTTATTGGCCTTTTCAATAACTTGATTCCTGATGAGAACTTCCTTTCAAAGGGCTTTCTTTTGACTTCTTAGGATGCACACTTCTTCTTGAATATCTTTATTTATTTCACATACCATTTCCATCTTTTTTTAACAAGTGAAAATAAGCATTTTCAATAGAACCCTTTTTACTTTGTTCCTCTGTTCGGTAGTGAACGTCGCTTCTTTATCGGACAGACATATCATCTTCTAATTCTTCATCACTCCAAGTAGTGGTAAGCAACTTTAGCTTCTTCTTTTTTTTGTATTTGCACATTCAATCTGAATATGTCTGTATCCTTTGCATTCATAGCATTGCATAGTCTTCTTCTTCATGAACAACCCTCTATTCTAGCTCTTCTTGAGCATTTCTTCTCCTTGTTTATCTATTACCAATTTTTCTTGGCAAAATGTTTTAGAGTCTTGATGAAATTCTTTTTTAAATACTTTGTTTTGAATAGGAGGATTATATTATACTAATGTAAATAAAATGAAATTATTTTGTAAGCAATTTTTTATATAATTAACATTTTAACTATACAGATTAATATTATAACTGAAGTTATTTGGTCGGACAGATATAATTGGTTTTTGCTTCATAAGAAGCACGGATGAAGATTGAAATAAGGAATTAAATGGTTTAATTTGGAAACAATTAGGGTTTCATGAGAATTTATCAATTATTTCTTACTTTTCAACATAAACATGTCCAAATATTAAGTTACTCAAATCTGAAAGTCCATCTATTATTTCAAAATGTACAGACAAAATTAGAGCCTAAAAATGAGCTTCACATAAAAATTCAGCCCTTTAAACATGATGTTGGACTTGAAATCTATGGGCTTGAATCTAGCTTTGTTGGACTCATTTTTAGATTTATAATATATTAATTTTTTATTTTTATATATTACATAATTTATATCATTTAAAAATTAAATATATAATTCTACAATGCAAATATTAAAAAAATTATTAAATTATCGGTGTTTAAAATTTTAATAAAAGGAAAAAAAATACTAAATACTAAATAATAAAAAAATGAGATAAAAAATTATATGTACGAGTTTAGATAAAAATTGAATTAATTATTTATAAATACGAATAGACTTTAACAAAATTTAAGACTCATGTCTCAGGTCAAGGTTAACCAAATTTATATGGCATTGATATCAACCCTTTCTTAATTCTATAATATATTAGGGGTTTTTTTATATGTTACAAAATCTATATCATTTGAAAATAAAATATACAAGTTATAATGATAAATTCAACCCTCAATGTTTTTTTTTATCAATTTATCTTTTATAAACAATCAAATCGAATTTTAACATGTAGCAACACTCATAGTAATTCACGTGGAACTCATACAACACTACTTGTCTTATATGAACATCAACAAATAATTTAAAATTTATAAAAGTATTAAAAATAAAAATAAATTCAAATTAAAAAAAAAACATAAAATACATTTGGAGTCTACCATGTTTATTTAGTCAATATCTCCACTAAAAAAACAATTCAACTCTCTTTGAAAGATTCAAAGTCAAATTGAATTGTTTTTAAAAAGTTGAGAACCAAATTTAGCTTTAAAAAATTAAAAGTCAAATTAACAAAAAATGTAAACATTAATACCTCATTTAATTACTAGTATAATTATATAAGGAAAAAATTTATTTATCACATATGTAAACAATAGTTAGACCTAAAATAAAAAAATATTTAGCACAAATTTAAGCTTGAAATTAAAAAAAAAAGACTAAAAAATCTTGTAAACTATAAAATTACTAAATATTACTAATTGAATTAGTTTATTGTTAATCCATAAACTAAATCGTGTAAAAAATGATACTACCAAACTAATATAAGAGCTTAATTTATCATTATGTCAATATATAATACTACAACGCAAATCTTAAAAAATTTATGAAGTATAACATGTGCATTTTGAAAGAAGAAAAAAAAAAATCATATCTACCAACCTAAATGAAATTGGATTAACTATTTATAAATATTAACGGGTTTAAAAAAAATTAAAACTCAATCATCCTACAAACATCTCTAGACAGGCAGAAGGGTTGTAAGGCTTAAAAGTAATGAAAATAAAATTGTTAGTTGTCATCCAAAATGAATTGCAATGTTTTGTTGGATTTATCTCAACATGTTTCAAAAAAAATAATTCAATTGTTGCTGATGTAAGCTATGCCAACCCCAAAATTCATAAAAGGCGTTTTTACCTAAACCAGCAACCCCCGAAAATCCGACAGCTCGGAGCCATTAGCAGGCAGTTGGGAGACAGTGGAGACGTTGCCTCACTTGTAAAGAAAATGAACCTATGTCTGTTACACCAACGATGTAGGAAGAACTACGAGCGCATATGGAGATTTGGCCTCATTTCTTGATTAATCTCAAGACATCACCAATGAGATGCAAGGAACCAGTTACAAGGACCTAATCAATCAAGATAAGGGAAATATAAAACCCAAGAGAAACACAAACGAAGTGAGAGTTGTAAGCATTAAAGAAAAGAAAAAGCCAAGGAGTATAGGGATATGCCTATAGGCTATAGTTAAGTTTTTGCCGAGTTCTCCCTACTTAGGTTGGCACTCATATTCAACACATATTCGGACATGGGAGTTGGACATGATGCTCTAAATATATGAAAAACTTTTGAAAATTGATTATATCTGACATTCACCGATCAGGTACTTTTCTGACAAATTATTCACTAAGCCTAACCAATTATTCCCAAGACAGTAGGCTACAAGTATTATATTAAAGACAGCAATTTAATCGACACAAATATCAACCATCATAAAAGACAACTCACAGGAGATCATCCATACTTTACTCTCAATTCAATAATAAAATAATGTTTCAGAGGAACAAGAGCCACTAAATGGCTCGATTCATGCATAATCCTACACGTTCCAATATCCTGCAAGGTTTTACAAGCTACACTTTCAACCACCACATCAAAACAAAGTTCGAATGCTAAGCTGAGACTATATCCAGGAACTCGATGTAAAGTACTCTAACCTCGTTATAGATAAGAGACAGGCAAATATTTGCAACAGCAAGCTTATAATCTCAAGCAAATATAATCCACAAAACACAATCATTACCTGAAAACGAACAAATCGATCCTTCTGGGCAGTATCCCTGAGCCATTTGATAGCTGATGGTAAAGAAGAAAAGACAGAACTGTTTTTACAACTCGTAACGCTCATTCCTGTATCATCTTTCACTTCTTCACAAGCTTGGTCCGTGTTACTGGGCTGCCCTCCTAGTATATGAAGGAACCAATCATTATAAACTAAACCGAACTAGAGCACCCTTAGTTTAGACTGGTACCTTTATCACTCTGCATAAGGCTTTCCCATGCTCTTTGAAGAGCAAATTGCCATGACAAATCAACTTGAGGATCAACTGTGGGTAAAGCCTGGGATCCAACCTTGTGATACACGGATATGTTTGGCACAAAGAGAGCCTTCTGGAAGCAGACACCTGAAGTATCAATTAATAGATTTTAGACTAAAACAGTGCAATAAAGGATTAAAGCACCTCAACGTAACCATTCCCCTAAAACACCAGATCTTTCATGAACTTCAAAAGCATTTACAATGCTTTCCATCATATGGATGTAAAATTCTATCCAAGAGAACATATCTAAACATGCCTCTAACTCAAGTAATTACCATGGCTGGCACATGTCCTCATCAAGCGAGGCAGAAGCAACTGAGGATCTCGCACTGACATACAATTGAATAGCAGAATCTGCAAGTAATTCTCAAAAGCTTAAGTCCAGTATCATCAAGATGCAGCCCAAATCTATTGTACAGCTTAAAGTTTAGAAAAGCACGGAAATATAAATAAGGTGTGCATGAATGTATATTTGAAAAAAGTAGCAACAGTTTACAGCCAGATGCTCAAGGAATTATCAAAATATATATTTACTTTTGCCTCAAGTTATGTTTGAGCTTTATAAACTCAATCATCAAATTTCTGAAGCTTTCTGAAAAAACAAATAGCCTCCTAGGTTTAGATTATCCTTCATACTATTCTCATAAGCAAAATACAAGTCAGCACCAAACTCTACGTGTTTGATTGCTTCTTTTGACTTGCTAAAATAGAAAAGGTTGAACAGTGGACATATTGAGATCAAAACAAAACTGATGTTTGTAAGGACAGAGTACTCTCAATTACGTCTAAGTTTTTAAAACTGTGGAAAAGAGCAGGGCGCTCTACCTGGGCAGTATCCTTCTTAGATCCTTCATCCATATGCTGCTGCGGCTGATAATTCAGGTTAGATAGGTGATTATCATCCCTAGTGCAAAGAGAAAACCACCTTGCACAAGCTTCCATGCTTTCAGGACTGTGGGCTCCATCCAAATAAAAAACCAGATTTCCAGGGCTTTCAATGTCAGGGACAATCTGAGCCCGCCCTTGCAAACTTGCTGTGGTTAGGCCCTTAATAAACGGTTCAGGTAATGGACCCTATTCCAAGGAAATAAATAACTTTTAAGCAAATGGAAATTGGAATGCAGAGAAAGTCTCCAATAAATAGAACCTACTGTTTGATTGAAATTGATGATAGGATGACCAGTCCTCTGAAGCCAAGTAGAACACAGCGCAACAGCAAGACCAGCATTCAAATATTGATGTTCACCTTCAAGTGCAAGTTTTAGACCATTCAGCAAATTCGCATCTAGCGGATGTGCTACTTGAAGATTTACCTGTTAAGGACATAATTATATTAATGTCCTTTAGAACAAGGCAATATCCAGAATTTGAATACAAGTTGAGTCATGCATTCAAGTTCTTTGCATCAGGAAACTCAGAAATGGAAGTGTCATGCAACATACATTCATCTTTGAAGCTTTCTCTTCAAGCACATGCATTGCCTCATCAGGCTGAGGTACAGTAAAGGCCGGGATTTCATGCTGCATCAGAAAAAGTACTAACGTAAAGGTTTTCCTCGATAAGATGGAAAGAAAATTAGAAAGATGAAAAATTGGAGAAAAGCAGAAAAATAGAAAAAACATTGTTTCTTTCCATTGGTATACTTGGTAGGAAAGTCAGAAAAATGACATGAAAAATAATTTTATTTTCATCTATGGCTTGGTAGCGTTGGAAAATGAAAATTTAAAAAAAAAAAGTACTTAATCTTGTAAATATGCACACTTAACTCGCATCTCCCTTGCTGTCTCTCCTCTTATCATTATAATTTGGAATGATTTGCTTTTATGTATTAGAATAGAAAATAGTCATCTTTCCTATTTTCTTTTCTTTCACTTTTATTTCCTACCACGCAAACACAATTTACTTTCTTTTCACTTTCCCACTCTTCATCCTTCTAACTTTCCATTCAACCAAGCACACCCAAGAAAAAGGAAATAGATTTAAACTATGTTGCAAAACTGGAACAGAGTCTTATCATATGCTTTAAATCGATGTGGTTCTAAAAGTAAAAGCACCTTAAAAATACCAGCCTTCTCCCCAGCAATTTCTCCCAGAGTATTTCCTGTTTATGGCATCCAAAAGAGGAAAGAAAGTAATCTTTAGCATTACCTTTAATTATTCTGAAAGAAGCAAGTTATTTTGACATACATGGATACACCAAATGACCAAATTCACAAGTAATTATTCACGTAGCTCAGAAAGTTAGTATATAAGGATATTTTTTCATTTAGTTATGCATAATTTATTTGTCCTCCGGATAATGAAATCTCACAGATATGCTGGAAATATAGCTGTCAACATTGGGCTCAAAAAACCTTTGCTGTCACAAATTTACTGCACAATGTTAAAAATAATGGAATACAAAATGAAATGTCTCTGTTACTCAGAGATCTTGTTCAATAACTTTACAAAGATATACAGAGATCTTTCACTTATATTAATTATGAACGTTCATGAGAAGTTAACTAAAGTTATATAATACTAACCAAGAATCTCCATGTGATCATACCCAAGGGAAGATATACCACATACAATAGGTTTTTTAACCTGAAAAAAAGACACATTGAAAAAAAATTAGAACAAGATAGGCATTAGCTTTATATTCTAGCACCACAATGGCCAGAAATGATAAGCTTAGCTTGGCAGATATGTAGAGTATTTGTGAACAAAATTCGAAAAATACCACATTGGTTGCATCAAACCTTCCACCCAAACCAACCTCCAGAATTGCAACATCAACCTGCACACACATTTGAAAGACAATCAATATTTTCACTTCATAGCAGAGGATGATCATGAATGGTAGAAGCAACATGGGAACAGCTTCATATAGAAGGATCATAACACACATCAAACCTGCTCTGCTGCAAATATCTTAAAGGCAAGCAAGGCCAGGAAGCGAAAGTATGTAGGCATTGGTACATCATCATTGGTTTTTTCCTACGAATCAATGAAAAAAATTAACTAGGATTAAACTCATTGTTCAAAATAAAAGACAATACTGTTTATTCAATGATAAATTGAGAGAAATGATACTGCAGATGATGCTGTTTCAAGTTGTCAAAAAGGCAAAGAGTCCAGGCAAGTCCATGCAGACTATTCAGGTTTGTTTGAAATGCTACACAACTCAATTCTTATTCCTTCTACTAGACTGATTGGCTAGAGAAGCCCTAACTTCCTTTTGACCATGCCAAATTCTAAAAAGGTATTCCCAAAAAAAATAAATAAATAAAAAAAGGTCATCATATGCACCATGTATGACTATTAGCTTTTAGTCTGATGATGCTTTGTTGAAGACAAACACTAGGAGAAATAATTTAGCAAATTATAATAAACAATTTACGACTAATTCTTGTACAATACTAGTTGACGACATAGGAAGTCCTTATTGTAGAGCCAAATACTTACTACCTAGGACAGACAATAATTGATGTTAAAAAAATGAAAAAACCAACTTAATAACATAGAGAAAGGCAAGTAAAATTGTAGAAGACCCCAGCAGGATGGAACCCTAGTGTGGATGTACCTTCAGCCTATCATAGCACCACCAGAAATATTCCAAGAATTTCTCCTCACTTATTTCCAAACTGAAACAGCCAAGAAAGACAAGAAATTAACAATACTATCAACACCTAAAATTATGAGTATAGTTAGCCAACATTAACTATAGAAAGCTTTAAAAAATTATAGACAATAACTTAACTTCCTTCATAAGACCAATTAAATAGACAAACCACCCATTTGAAACGCTTACCCATCCAGTCGAAACCTTTCACGAACATCAATAAGATGAGGAGATGTGAAAAGTCCAGTTCGAAACCCACAATTACGTAATATAGATTCAGCAAACGTGCATGTTGATCCCTTTTCAAATTTCCAAATGAAGAGGGAATCAGTATATCAATTCATATGCTATATACAAACATGATAGAAGATTTAAGTTACATTGAAGCCAACTAGACCAAAATAGCACCAATCCCTATAAGGCCGAGTGCTAAGGAGCTCAGTACGGTATCCGTTCAAGTCTTGCGAAAGGAGAAAATATGTATTGGGGGAGTTTTCCCACCTCAGGGTTAACCCAACTTAACTCAGAATAGTCGGGGCCAATGTGACTACTGATACCAGGACTTAGACAAAAAAAAAAAAAAAAAACTAGTAGAAAATAGTGGAAAATGCGAGGACAAAGCTACAGATAAATGCAGCATACAAAAGAAAAAAAAAAAGAAACGGGAAAAGATTCTTAAAGTTAATTGGCTAAAATTAATGAGTTTCAGAGAAAGAAAATTTTCTATACCTTTCCTTTAGTGCCAGCAACATGGATGATTTTCAACTGTGAAATTGCCTCATCCAGTTCCAAAATCTATAATCCATTCAACAATCAGCTTAATTTTAAACTCTTAAAAAAAAAATCAATTTCTGAAAAGAACTCAATCAAAACAAAACCAAATTACTTTCAAATAATCAAAGAGCAAGTCGTAGCGGTCCCCTTTATTACTCTTGTCAGCACGGCTCTTTTTCGTTATCAACGACGACAAGGCATCCAACGTCGATTGGTATCGATCCGCCGCAGACTTCATCGATCCTCCTACAATAAAACAAAACAGAAAATCATAAAAACTGGGGGAAAAAAACAGTTTTTCAATCTTTTTTTTTTCTTTTACCTTTGGCCATTGGGATATTTTTGATTTGGATGGATGAAAGGATTGGGGAAATGAGAGGAGGCGTTGAGAAGTGAAGACCAAGAGATGATGAGATTGGGATTGGGATTGGGATTGGAGGGTTGAGAAATTTTAACGCAAGGAACCGCATTCACCAATAGTGACATCGTTTTGTTTTTGTTTGTGGGTTGGTCGCAGACAAAGATTGCCCACTGTTTTTTATCTTATTTTATTCTTTTATATACCTAAAATTTTTGGTTAAAAGGCTCCTAAACCTGAGGATTTTTTTAATCTTTCCTTTTGCAATATCATTTGGCAGTCAAAATAAAGAAAAACCATAAACAACCGAAAAGAAAACAACAAAACAAATAAACAACTTTCCACATTGAAGTAGACTTATAAGCAATCAACCTCTAGATACTAGATAAGGATTATATAGGATTTTCCCTCCCAAATTTTGCTTATAGTATTAGTATGTTCCACGATTCAAGCCACTTAAAGCAGATCAAATGAGTCTCATTTGATTAGTTGGCTTTTATTAGACGTTCTATGCACAATGATAATTTGATGCATAACCCGTGACACTAGATCATATTTATAAGTAAGATGATCTTAGATAGAAAATTTAAGTGCAAATACTACAAATGAGAAATTGTAGGAACCTCAACTCTAGATATCGTCCCAATACTCTAGACCTTAGATCATCTTAACCACTGCATTTGATTGACTACTAGCCTACCAAGCAAATAGGTCTAAACAAAATTTTGTTGATTGTGTTGATATTGCTGTGAGATCGACAATACCCCAATGGCCTCATCATAAACTTTCTTATGCTTGATATTCAATGATAGATTTAAAAGAATGAGTTAAACAACTACATTTAAAATTTAAAAGAATGAGTTCATAGAACATTAATAGAACATTAATAGAACAAAGGCTTCAGCCTCAACATTAATAGAACATTATGGCACATTGACAATTGGCTCTGTCACAACATATCTGGTGTGATTGCAAGCACTTTAATACAATAAGAAAATCAGCCATGGATGGTCCAAAGCGGCAGGTATAAATCGGCAAAAGAACCGAGCATCCACCAAACTAGAGAGGACGACGACAAAACTAACGTTAAAATCACTCGCAAAAGCAAGAATAAAAGGCATACTCCAAGAGTGGACAAAAACTTCTAAAAGTGAAGACTTATTAAATAATGGAAAAATAAACAAAAAACATATAAAAACTTAAGACATCACAAGTCCAAACCGACTCATGAAATCATTTATTATTCTGAAATACTCTTAAAACAAAAACAAATTAAGAAGTCAACAAAGAGCCACCCACATTCTAAAAGAAACTGTCAGTGGTCGGCGATGTTTTAGCAATAATAGGCATCGCCATCTGTCCATCGCAACTTGTGAAGACAACAAAGATATCCACCAAATAGATCTGCAAACTGAAAAGAATGAAAGTACATGAAGTGAATGAGAAGAAAAAAATAAAAATAAGGTTAATGGTGAGGAGAAAAATAAGCATTTTTATGTCATTTTCATTCATTCTTGGTCACTTTCCAAGCTCAAAATTTCACTAAAGGTCAATCTAATTTACACAAGTACATTTTAACTTCACTTGCATATTAGCAATTCCATCTCTTCCTATATATATATATACACACATGTGTGTGTGGTATTTTCTTCAAATTCCCCCTTGTTCTGTTGCTAAGCAGATTTGACCTACTTCCACTAAAATACATTTATCTTTTAGTGCGAATTTTATATAAGATTTTATTTGTTTCTCTTGAAAATAGACTCATTAATCATTTCATACATATAAAATTAGTCTATTAATTATTTTTTTATAATTCTTAATGAATTTTTAAAGTTAGAATAGGAGAGCTTGAAATCATTCTGACCTTATCTCCCTATATCTCATAATTTACAATTCCATTACTTACACAATTTTTTTATATAATACTAGACTCAGTAGGATTTAATTTCATATTTGTTTCAACCTCTAACTCAATTTTTAAAATTTTTGGTAAAATTTCAAAGTTAAGCTACTATTGTTATCCAGAAATTGTTTTAGTGAAAATATTTACTTTTATAATCATTATACTTTTGATTACTATTCAATTTAATCATTTAGATTTATATGTTGATAACTTTATTTGCCTTGATACTTCTCATAATACAAATTATATTTCTCTCTCACTTGAAAACTTAGTGTTTTTACATATCATACTTCATTAATACTTTCTATCTCTACTATTTCAATTAAATACACATATCATACATATCATTCATAATTTCTTTTAACTCAATTCATTAAAATACATGTAAATTTAATAAGAAAACTTACTTCTTTTAACAAGAATTTCTTCTTTTTTGCTTCTATTCCATTTCTTTCTCAACTTCATCACTATTCTTCTCTTTTTTCTAGTATTCTTCACTTCTATCTACTAATTTCTTGTTTCTAAATTGTTGTTCATACTCTTTAGAATTTCTATTTCATTTTTACTCTTGGGTGCATTTGAAAATTCTCAAGAATTTGGGGAAGAATAGGGGAATGGCATGACAAAGGACCAAAGTGTAACAAAATAAAAACTTCCTCTTTATATATATAAGCTACCATGAGAAGAATAGAAAGACGAGAGAATTCTCTACCTTTTTCCATGAAAATATCTCATTAACTTAATTAATTAAAATATTAAAATACAATATAAAATATCTTATAATAATTAAAATATTCCACCAATCACATTTCAATACCAAATATTCATCATAATAATTATCGATTGAAAATGACTATTTTACCCTTGTAATATCTCAATATTCACTTTTATGTCATTTCTCATTTTGGTAAAATTGCAATTGAGTCCTTTTTTATTTTTTACTTCTTCAATTTGGTGCTCTTCACCAATTCATTCTACTTTTGTCCTTTTCCTCCTTTGAGATATTTGGTATTTGGTCCTTCAACTTTTTTGTATTTATATTTTATCCTCATAATTTTTAAATATTTACACTAAGGTCACAATATTTTTCATATTTTTATGATTTAGTCCCTTCCTTGATTTAATACATCATGTCATACTTCTTGATTCAACTTTTTTTGGTAACCTACGACTTTCTTTTTCTTTGATCTTCATACTTTATTTCACTAAGAATCTGTCACATATTGTTTACAATTAAGGGGGTTTTGAGGATGTTACAATTAGTTTAAGGTGTATTTAATGTTAATAATCGATGTACTAATTTGATTTTTAATGTTTGACTATGAACTTGAGGCTAAAATCATGATTGAGACATTTGAGGCCAGGGGGAATGAAAAGGTTTCAGAGATGTTGCAAATTTCGATTTGTGCTAGCTTAATTTGATTTTGTGATATATGCTTTGATTAATTAATTTAAATTAGGAATGATTGATTATGGTTTATGTAAAGTTGGTGTTTGGCTACATGCATGTTGACATATGCTTAATTAATGTTTAGTGATGAGTTATGAGAATCCATAGTATTGCTTTATGAAATTATGATTATTGTAAATAAATGAGACATCCAACCTTTGTATTTGAATATAATTGGTATGTCATAGAATTATTTGTGTTAGGGAATGAAGCATGACACTTGTGGGTTATTCTTAATTAGCACTTGAATACATTATTAGAGTGTCTGGGGAAGTTCTGTTATACATGCATTAGTACATTTTTGCCCATTTGGCACAAGTGCACAACTATTTTAAGTGTTTAGGGATTAATCCGTATATCCATTTCTTGTTCCATATTTGGTTGATAAGGGCTGATTCTAAAGTGACTAAATCATCATCATGATGTTGTGTAGTGTGTAGATTTGAATTATAGATAATTATGATTTTTGGTAATATGGGTTGAAATGATATGCGATGTTCTCAAAAGAAATCATATGAATTTTAAGTATTTGGAATGTGATCAAAAGGTTTGCAATGATTTTTGTTGACATGATGAAGTTGTGAATGTGTGTTTATTAGCATGTTAAATTATTGATTCAAGTTGTTATAATATGGTCTATTGCTTAATTGTAACACCCCTTACCCGAGACCATTGCCGGAGTCGAGCACGAGGCATTACTAAACTTAACTTACTAGTTCGGGGCATAAAAATTGAAACTGTCTGTCTGCATCATGTTCACTAAATCAATTATAACTCGAGTTACGAAACTCGAAATCTAGATCCGTAAATTTTCCCTGAAACTAGACTCATATATATTCTTACTATAAATTTTCCAGAATTTTTGGTGTGGCCAATTAGTACAGTTTATTAGTTAAAGTCTCCCCTGTTACACAGTTTGACAGTTCTGACCTCTCTTCACTAAAAATCAATTATCTCATATTATACAACTCTTTTTCCTACACCGTTTCTTTCATATAAAAATAGACTCAATAAGATTTAATTATATATCTCATGCACAACCTAATTCAATTTATACTATTTTTGGTGATTTTTCAAAATCACGTCACTGCTGCTGTCCAACTATTCCCCTACATATAATTACATAATTTATTTAAAATAACTATCAACTAGGCATTTCATAACATCCAAAACATGTTCTTAATTAACCATTTTAATGGCTATTCATTACCAAACATTTACAAGTCCATAATAAGCCATATCATAAGGTCACACACATAAAATGGCTAAGTCCCTCTACATGCCATAACTTAAAACGTTCAAGTCACAAAATACCAACATAATCCTTTGATAGTGTGTAACGATCTCCGACGTCCTTTCGATCCCCAAGTTGGCTTGTAATACTAAAAAAAATAAATAATAGGTGTAAGCATAAAGCTTAGTAAGTTTACATGTAAATAGATAACAATATTCTTAATGAATTATCTTATGTTTTTCTTATCAAGATCACTTAAGCTTTTAACTCAATATACTTAAAACTTGTATACTTGCCTTACCTTTTAACATGAATTTATCTTACCTTACCTTTTTTTAGCTTGGACTTGCCTTACCTTTACTTTGGTATACTCTTTGAATTTTCCCGTTGAACCACTTGGAATACTAAGGATACGCGGTACCTTTCCTTATGAAACTTAACCATTGCCATGTCTTGACATGGTCTTACGTGGTATCCTTGCCTTATGAACTCACCAATGCCATGCCTTGGCATGGTCTTACATGGGACCTTTGCCTTATAGTAACATATCAATGCCATGTCTTGACATGATCTTACATGATTTCCTTAAACCCTAATGTCATGACATTTGTATCCTACACATTCCTAAAGTTCAACCTAACTTTCTGAGATAACTTTTTCGTCATTTCATACTTGAGTCTTTAAATAATAAATTTACAGAATAAATATGTAAATGCTGGAATTTAATAATATTAAATGTAAAATAATAGAATATTGCATTTATTTATCATGCAAACTTACCTCAAATGTAATACGATCAACTATATCGTTTTAATCCTCTATCTTTTTCTTTCCTCGATCTAACTCGATTTCGTTCTTCTTGATCTATAATAGCAAATTTAACTTATTTAATACTCACATTCATCAAAACAGTCCTTAATTCTTAACTTTAGCAAAATTACAATTTTGCCCCTAAACTTTTACATATTTACACATTTGCCCCAAAGCTCGGAAATTAAACTTTATCCCTTATTCTTATGTTTTATGGCATGCTGATCATTTTTCCCTTCTATGGCAACATCAAATTCTCACTCTAACTTGTACTTATGAACATTAGGTATTTTTACCGATTAAGCCGTTTTACTCGTTTTCACTTAAAATCACTTAGCAAAAGTTGTTTAACATACTTTCAGACTTCATATTCTATCATAAAACATCAAAATAAACACATTTCACCTATGGGTATTTTTTCCAAATATGAACCCTAGCATAAATTATTAATAGAATAAGCTAAATCAAGTTACCGGGACTCCAAAAACGTAAAGAACATTAAAAACGGGGCTTGGATGCACTTACTATGAGCTTGAGAAGTTGAATAAACCCTAGCTATGGTGTTTCCTTGAAAAATTCGGCCTAGTTGAAGAAGATGAGCAAAAATTGGCTTTTAATTTTGTTTTTAACTCATTTTAATCACTAAATGACCAAAATGCCCTTAACTTAAAAATATTCTATTTCACCTATTTGATGTCCATTTTTTTTTCCAGCAAGTTAACCAATGGTCTAGTTACCTTTTAAGGACCTCCAATTTAAAATTTCATAGCAATTAGATACATCTAGCTTCTAGAACTCAAGTTTTGCACTTTTTACAATTTAGTCCTTTTGACTAAATTGAGTGCTCAAACACCAAAATTTTCGAACGAAGTTTTTACGAAATCATTTCATAAGGTTGTAGATCATAAAAATATAAGAATACTAATTTTTTAAATTTTTTTCTCATCGAATTTGTGGTCCCGAAACCACTATTCCGACTTAGGCTCAAAATCTGGTCATTACAACTCTCCCCCCCTTTAGGGATTTTTCGTCCTCGAAAATCTTACCAGAAAAGAGGTTTGGGTACTGTTTTCTCATGGCTTCCTCTGGTTCCCACGTAGCCTCTTCTACTCCATGTCTTTGCCACAACACTTTCAATATAGCTATACTTTTATTTCTTAACTGCTTAACCTCTCGAGCCAAAATCTTAATCGTTCTCCTCATCATATGTCATATCCGGTTGAATCTCAATCTCTGTCGGAGAAATCACATGTGAAGGATCGAAACGATAAGCGTCGCAACATTGACACATGAAACACATTATGAATTCTTTCTAACTCATTGGTAAAGCTAAATGATATGCCATCGGGTCCAATCCTTTCGATAACCTCATACGCCCCAATGAAACGAGGACTTAATTTGCCTTTCTTGCCAAATCGAGAACTTTCTTCCAAGGATACTTTCAAGAATACCACATCACCAACTTGAAATTCAATTTCTTTTCTTTTCAAATCTGCATAGGATTTCGCCTCTATCTGAAGTCGCTTTCAAGCAATCTCGATGACTTTTACTTTCTCTTCTGTTTCTTTGACTAGATCAACCCCAGAAATCTGATTTTCCTTAAGCTCATTCCAATACAAAGGTGTGCGACATTTACGTCCATACAAAGCTTCATAAGGTGCCATCTTGGACTCGATTGATAACTATTATTGTAGGCAAACTCTATTAATCGCAAATATTTCTCCCAACTACCTTGAAATTCCAATACGCAACATCTAAGCATATTTTCAAGTACTGAATAACTCTTTCTCGATTGACCATCATCGAGGATGGAAAGTCAGACTAAAACTCAACTTTGTACCTAAAGCTTCCTGTAATTTCTTCCAAAACCGTGAAGTAAATCTCGAATCTCTATCTGAGATAATCGATAATGGTACTCCATGTAGTCTAACTATCTCTGAAATATACAACTCAGCCAACTTGTCAAGTGAATAATCCATACGAACTGGAATAAAATGAGCTGACTTCGTTAGCTTATCAATCACAACCCATACTGCATCTTTCTTTCTCGAGTGTCAAAGGCAATCCCGTCAAAAATCCATGGTAACTTTCGGTCCCATTTCCACTCGGGAACTAATACAGGCTGCAATAAACCTGAAGGTACCTGATGTTCAGCTTTTACCTGTTGACAGATCAAGCATCTAGAAACAAATTCTGAAATATCTCTTTTCATTCCTCTCCACCAATACATTTTCTTCAAATCATTATACATCTTTGTACTACCTGGGTGAATAGACAAAGAACTACTATGTGCTTCCCTGTAAGATATTCTCAATAAGCTCATCATTCTTTGGTACACATACTCGCCTCTCGAACATCAAACAACCGTCCGAACCGATCTGAAAATCGGACTTACACCGACTCATGACCGAACTCTTTTGGCTTGCAACTCATCATCATCCTTCCGAGCTTCACAAATTTCTTTAAGAAACATCAGCTTTTAGCTCTCAACTCAACTAAAATAGAACCATCATCCGATAAGGTCAAACTAGTATGCAAAGCTCTCAATGCAAATAATGATTTTCTACTCAAAGCATCAAGAACAACGTTTGCCTTACCCGTGATAATCGATCACTAGCTCATAATCTTTAATCAACTCTAGCCATCTTCTTTGCCTCAAGTTTAGATCTTTCTCTCGTCATCAAGTATTTCAAACTTTTATGATCGGTGAATATTCGGCATTTCTCACCATACAAGTGATGTCTCCAAATTTTTAATGCAAATACAATAGCAATAACTAACTCTAAATCATGTGTCGGATAATTTTTCTCATGTGGTTTTAACTATCTAGAGGCATAAGCAATTACCCTTCCTTCTTGCATAAGTACACACCTAGTCCATGTAAGGATGCATCACTCAGTAAATCACAAACTCTTTACAGTTCTCGTTGTACTAAGACAGAGCTTTAGTCAACAATGCCTTTAACTTGTCGAAACTCTGCGACACTTCTCACCCCATTCAAACTTGACATCTTTTTGTAGCAATCTTGTTAATGGAGTAGCTATCATGGAAAATCCTCTACAAATCGTCTATAATAACCTAAGCCAAGACCAAGAAAACTTCTGACCTCTGATACATTCCTGGGAGGCTTCCAATCAACAATGGCTGAAATCTTATTCGGATCAACTTTAATACCTTTACCTGAGACAACATGTCCAAGAAAACAAACTTCCCGTAACCAGAACTCACTTTTGCTAAATTTGGCATAAAGCTGATTATCTCTCAAAATCTGTAAAACTGTTCTCAAATGCTCTGCATGCTCAGTCTCATCATGAGAATAAATCAAGATGTCATCAATGAACACAACTACAAACTTGTCCAAGTAAGGTCTGAAAATTCGGTTCATTAAATCCATGAAAATGGCAGGAGCATTAGTTAAGCCAAATGGCATCACAAGAAACTCATAGTGACCATACCTAGTTCGGCGCGCTTTTGGAACATCGACTCTTTAACTCGCAACTGATAGTATCCGGATCTCAAATCTATCTTAGAAAACACAGTGGCTCCTTTCAATTGATCAAACAAGTCATCTATTCTAGGCAATGGATATTTGTTCTTTATGGTAACCTTGTTAAGCTGCCGATAGTCTATGCACAATCTCATTGAACCGTCCTTCTTTTTAACAAATAATACTGGTGCACCCCATGGTGAATAACTAGGTCTTACAAAGCCTTTATCGCTTAATTCTGAATGAGCTTTCAATTCTTTTAATTCTCTATTGAAGCCATTCTATAAGGAGCAATAGAAATAGGTGTGGTACACGGAATCAATTCAATACCAAACTCAACTTCTCTCGATAGGAGGCAAACACAGTAGTTCTTCCGAACACATCGAAAACTCATTTACCACGAGCACCGATTCAATTTTCAACTCGGATCTTTAGTATTCAACACAAAAGCAAAATAAGCTTCACATCCTTTCCTCAAACATTTCTGAGCGGACATAACTGAAATCATGGTAATTGCACTATCTGACTCATCTGAATTAACTCGAAAGATTTCACCATTTTCACATTTCAACTCAATGAATTTCTTTCCACAATTCACTATCGCATCATGTGCAGTTAACCAATCCATACCAAGAATCACATCAAACTCATCAAATGGCAATAGCATGAGATCAGTAGGAAACAAGAACCTCTACTCATCAAAGGGCATTTTTTACATACTTTGTTTACTAACACATGCTGACCAAATGGATTCGATACTTTAATCACAAATTTTGTAAACTCTATAGGCATGTTCATACTAGGCATTAATTTCATGCAAACATAGGAATGTGTTGAACCCGGATCAATCAAAGCAATAACATTAACATCATGAAGAGAAAATGTACCCGTAATTACATCGGAGGAGGATGGCTCTTCACGATTACGGAGAGAGCATAAGTCCTTGCGGTGCTTTAACATCCGATCTCGTTCTTTGTATCTCTAAATGCAGCTCTCTGCCCGCCCCTACTCGGGTTTCTCGATATCGCCTCTAACGGGGCATTACCCGATCTTGCACTCGGTATTACTTCTCTTTTACCATTTCGACACACTCCGAATGAAATGATTCGGTGCACCACATCGGAAACAACCAATCTCGGTTTGCTCGACATTGACCGGATGACGCCGACCACATTGAGGACACTCGGGTCTATCGGGTTGAATACCGCCAACACTCGCAATCGAAGTGGTTTGAGCTTTTGAATCCATAAATCTTCCACCTGCTCCGGCTAGAATACCCAGCTGAAAAATTAGATCTCGTAGAAAACTCTCTAGGCCTCTTGGATGTAGACGGAAATGACTTGCTCATCTGTCTTTTCTTCGAGTCTTGCATCTCAATTTCAGATTTACCCTTTCTTTTTAATAACTCTTCTGCCTTACAGGCTCGTTCAACTAAAGCAACAAACTCTTTTATCTCTAGAACACCAACCGACAATGGATATCATCATTGAGCCCATCTTCAAATCTTTTGCACATGATAGCCTCTGTAGACACACACTCTCGAGCATAATTGCTGAGTCGAACAAATTCACGTTCATAGTCGGTCACAGTCATCTTACCTTGTTTTAACTCAAGAAACTCTTTTCTTTTCTGGTCAATAAACCTCTGACTGATATACTTCTTACGGAACTCCTCCTGAAAGAAATCCCAAGTAACTCTTTCTTTCAGTACTACTGATACAAGTGTCTTCCACCACTGGTAGGCTAAATCTCTAAGAAGTGACACTACACATTTAATACACTCTTCCGGTGTGCAGGATAACTCGTCAAAAACTCTAATAGTATTTTCGAGCCAAAATTCAGCTTTTTCTGCATCGTCATCTTTGGTAGCCCAAACTCTTCAGCCCTTGTTTTCTCGATCTTGTCAACGGGTGGCTTCTCTCTTCGATCAGATCTGTGGATCGGGAAGCTACATGGGTGGTCTGTGGATTATGAGGGGGTGGAGGTCTAACGGCCGGGTTCGTACGAACGAACTTAGCAAACCATTCATTCAAAGCTTGGAAGAAGGCTTCTCGAGCCCCTCCTCCTCGACTAAATCAGTAACGGGCCTTTCACGACTATCTTGTGGCACCGTCCCTTCAGCGAGAGTGGGTGCACTACTCTACATCATCATCTGCTCCAGCTGCTCGGGATCCATAACTATAAAAAAAATTTAAATCGTCAAGAGTCGCAACACTATCAAAATATAAGTATGGCATGTATAGATAGACTCTTACTCATACTAAATATTCCGAGAACCGAATAAACCTTGCTCTGATACCAATAAATGTAACACCCCTTACCCGAGACCATTGCCGGAGTCGAGCACGAGGCATTACTAAACTTAACTTACTAGTTCGGGGCATAAAAATTGAAACTGTCTGTCTGCATCATGTTCACTAAATCAATTATAACTCGAGTTACAAAACTCAAAATCTAGATCCGTAAATTTTCCCTGAAACTAGACTCATATATATTCTTACTATAAATTTTCCAGAATTTTTGGTGTGGCCAATTAGTACAGTTTATTAGTTAAAGTCTCCCCTGTTACACAGTTTGACAGTTCTGACCTCTCTTCACTAAAAATCAATTATCTCATATTATACAACTCTTTTTCCTACACCGTTTCTTTCATATAAAAATAGACTCAATAAGATTTAATTATATATCTCATGCACAACCTAATTCAATTTCTACTATTTTTGGTGATTTTTCAAAATCACGTCACTGCTGCTGTCCAACTATTCCCCTGCATATAATTACATAATTTATTTAAAATAACTATCAACTAGGCATTTCATAACATCCAAAACATGTTCTTAATTAACCATTTTAATGGCTATTCATTACCAAACATTTACAAGTCCATAATAAGCCATATCATAAGGTCACACACATAAAATGGCTAAGTCCCTATACATGCCATAACTTAAAACGTTCAAGTCACAAAATACCAACATAATCCTTTGATAGTGTGTAACGATCTCCGACGTCCTTTCGATCCCCAAGTTGGCTTGTAATACTAAAAATAATAAATAATAGGTGTAAGCATAAAGCTTAGTAAGTTTACATGTAAATAGATAACAATATTCTTAATGAATTATCTTATGTTTTTCTTATCAAGATCACTTAAGCTTTTAACTCAATATACTTAAAACTTGTATACTTGCCTTACCTTTTAACATGAATTTATCTTACCTTACCTTTTTAGCTTGGACTTGCCTTACCTTTACTTTGGTATACTCTTTGAATTTTCCCGTTGAACCACTTGGAATACTAAGGATACGCGGGTACCTTTCCTTATGAAACTTAACCATTGCCATGTCTTGACATGGTCTTACGTGGTATCCTTGCCTTATGAACTCACCAATGCCATGCCTTGGCATGGTCTTACATGGGACCTTTGCCTTATAGTAACATATCAATGCCATATCTTGACATGATCTTACATGATTTCCTTAAACCCTAATATCATGACATTTGTATCCTACACATTCTTAAGGTTCAACCGGAACTTTCTGAGATAGCTTTTTCGTCATTTCATACTTGAGTCTTTAAATAATAAATTTACAGAATAAATATGTAAATGCTGGAATTTAATAATATTAAATGTAAAATAATAGAATATTGCATTTATTTATCATAAACTTACCTCGAAACAGAGAATACGATCAACTATATCGTTTTAATCCTCTATCTTTTTCTTTCCTCGATCTAACTCGGATTTCGTTCTTCTTGATCTATAATAGCAAATTTAACTTATTTAATACTCACATTCATCAAAACAGTCCTTAATTCTTAACTTTAGAAAAATTACAATTTTGCCCCTAAACTTTTACATATTTACACATTTGCCCCAAAGCTCGGAAATTAAACTTTATCCCTTATTCTTATGTTTTATGGCATGCTGATCATTTTTCCCTTCTATGGCAACATCAAATTCTCACTCTAACTTGTACTTATGAACATTAGGTATTTTTACTGATTAAGCCGCTTTACTACTCGTTTTCACTTAAAATCACTTAGCAAAAGTTGTTTAACATACTTTCAGACTTCATATTCTATCATAAAACATCAAAATAAACACATTTCACCTATGGGTATTTTTTTCCAAATATGAACCCTAGCATAAATTATTAATAGAATAAGCTAAATCAAGTTACCGGGACTCCAAAAACGTAAAGAACATTAAAAACGGGGCTTGGATGCACTTACTATGAGCTTGAGAAGTTGAATAAACCCTAGCTATGGTGTTTCCTTGAAAAATTCGGCCTAGTTGAAGAAGATGAGCAAAAATTGGCTTTTAATTTTGTTTTTAACTCATTTTAATCACTAAATGACCAAAATGCCCTTAACTTAAAAATATTCTATTTCACCTATTTGATGTCCATTTTTTTTCCAGCAAGTTAACCAATGGTCTAGTTACCTTTTAAGGACCTCCAATTTAAAATTTCATAGCAATTAGATACATCTAGCTTCTAGAACTCAAGTTTTGCACTTTTTACAATTTAGTCCTTTTGACTAAATTGAGTGCTCAAACACCAAAATTTTCGAACGAAGTTTTTACGAAATCATTTCATAAGGTTGTAGATCATAAAAATATAAGAATACTAATTTTTTTAAAATTTTTTTTTCTCATCGAATTTGTGGTCCCGAAACCACTATTCCGACTAGGCTCAAAATCGGGCTGTTACATTAATGGTTGTATATTATGAAATTGATTTAGTTAGCATCACTAAGATTATAAAAGCTCAACGTGCAGAAGTTTATTCTGTGTGTATGTAGCAAGTATATTGTGATTGATTTGGACATTATTCAGAATCCGAGATCAAGTTTCAACTTATCTATTAAGTTTTGTAATTTTCCTTTTCAAACTTTTAGTCTTTAGCATGTACCTAGGTCACTAGGTGGATTTTCATGTCTTTAAATCGTTCATTAGTTGCTTTGAGATGATTTGACATATTTGGTATGTTTTGATAATGTTTCGGGACTTTTGATCATCTCTATGTTGGATTTTTAATGTGATTTTTCATGTTATATTAATGTTGTTACATTTCACATTTTACTTGTTAATGGCCTTGAAATTCCATGTTTTAGGCTTATATTGCTATGACAAATATGTTTGCATGAGTTGGTTGCATGTTGGCATTGTTTAGAGACATTTAGGAACATGTTTACAAGACTTGAAATGCTTATTTTTTGCAATTTTGGGCATGATACCTGGATACCTGAAGAACATTATCTTATGATTCATGCATTTTTGGGTGCAAGTCTTAAGACATGAAACTTTGAAGCTAAATAAGGAAGACATGTCTCGAAACATGGCTTCATAATCTCGAGACATAGCCCTACATTTTGCTTATTTGACTCAAGATACGTAACCTAGCTTCATATTTAACTATCTTTGGCACCAGTTTGTTGTATGTGGGCTCGTTTAAATTCAATTGAGTTCAATTAATACTTGTAACAACTTTTAATTGAAAAACATCATTTATTTTGATTACTTGAAGCAAAATTTACATGCTTGTGTTTGGTTTTGAGTTAGTTCGGTAACATATGTTGCGTCTTGCATCTAAGCGACTTTCAGATTGGGTGTAGGGTATTACAAAATCAGCCCCAACTGTAACTCCTTATTTGGCATGGCCTTTCCCACCGGAAGTATTTCTCTTATGCACTTGTCTGCTTTGAAGTTTGACTCCAAACCTAGACGAACAAACTCATCCTTTATGTCATTGCTATGGTCATTCTACTCTTCATCAGAAGTGCCATTATCTAGAGCCATAAGAAAAAGATGTTGAAAAAATGGTTTAAAAAACATGTTTCTTTGCAGAGTGGAAATTTTTTTTTTAAACTCAGGTCATTGTGTTATTTATAGCAATAAAATTTACCAGATTAGTACTTGTGTTTTCAGCTTAGCAATTTTGGTTGTTTCTCAACTTTTTACCAACACAATCTTCTCCACTATTATCAAACCCTTAATGTGCTTAGAGAGTGAGTTCTAATTGAACCAATAACACAATAAAAAAACCTTTAACTTTTCAGTGAGGGAAAATCAAATCTCTCTATGGGTAAGAAACTTAACTAAAGTTTTCATGAAAATAGAAAACACAAAGTTCCATCATATGTTAAATGGCTTATTGGACTCATTCATGTATTGGGTCCAATTATATCTATTATCTTATCTTTAAATCAACTCATATAATTTATCCAACCCAATAACCAATTTTCTATTCCCAAAATATTATTTATTTAATAATTTAAACAAATTTAATTAATTTACTCAATTAAGTTATTTTCTTAACACAATTCTAGTTCTGTTAGTCATGACGACTTTATCATACTAAAATCTATGAGTACATAAATTAAATTGTCTCCTTCCATAAAATTGCGATGACTAATAATTTAATTTTTACTTTGAATTTCAATTACTTAATTACAATCAATTAAATAATAATTCAAAGAAATTAAATTAATCACTAACTCATCTCTTGTCCTTAGTGAGAAAATGCATTCACTACGGAGAATGACACATGCAATCTATTTCTCTGTTCGTCACTTCCATTAATTCGACGTATTGGTTCAAATGCAATCCATAAAGGATTGTGTTGAACTATCGAAGGGACTGATTGAACATATATAATTAGGGCTAAATTAATTTATAATTAAGTTTCAATTCTTCATTTATTAATTATATTGTTATTTAGTCATAGAGTCAATCCACTAAAAGTACCATGATTGAACTCTCTCTTTTATATACCATCACAAAAATATTTTATAATTATACTTATTCAATGACCTTTTCATTAGTGTGTTACCCTCATAAGATATCTCTTATTTCTTTGGGTTAAATTCATTCACCCAATATGATACTATATTTTATTTCATGGTAATCATTGTATCTTCCTTATGAAAAAGTATATTACTAACATATTGTAATAAAATCATTCTTCCCAAACAAATGACCCGTGGCCACGTTTCTTTTTCATCAATTATGCAATGTCAATGAACATAATTTACCCTTTATTGGGCTATGAATTCCATTATTGTAAGTAAAGTTATACCATGTATAAGTTGTATACCCAACATATCAGCTTTTTACTCTATTACCAATAGAATTCAGGCTTTTATTATATTAAAATATATGTAAAGGATTGAGGTAAGTCACACCATGAACGTCATAAGTAAAAAAAAAATCCATAAAAGAATCTAGGATAAATTCAGCTTGGGTCATGTTCGATAAATAGTCAGTCCAAACAATTACACTTATGTCTCTATCTTTCTGGGAGCCATCCACTCCGATACCCAAGAAAATGTATCTCACAAATTGGATTTGATAGACAACAGTATACTAACAGTTTTAATCTTCTACTTTTATTAGCTTCTGTCAATTTAACCCTGATTCTATATAAAAAATTATTAAAAGAACTCAAAATTATTTTTTTAAAATAGAAAATTCTATATGAAAATTGTAGAAAAATAAAATCTCATAATAGTCCATTGAATCAATTTACTCCATTTTAATTCTCCAGACTACGAATCATTTAAATTACCTACTAATATAAGTTGTATTCTCAAATCATGATCCGATCACATTATGCAACTTAATATTAATTAATCATTAGGTAATCAATGAATCGATATTTGCTTATAAATTTTATTTTTCATGTAAAAATCATTAAGCACAAATATAAAAGATAATAATATAGACAGTAGAAATTTCTAAGCATAAATGCTCTTAAAAAGTGAAAATAAATCTTTTGAAATTTTTTTAGAGTAAAACATACAAAATAAACTAGTTACACATTAATTCTCTAAGCAATAGTATCACTTGCTTGAAATCTCTTCAAAATTTTCAAGTGAAATGGGAGTCTTTTCAGGAAAAGGAAACCATCCTCTAATTAAAGTGTGTTTGGACTAATTAAAATTTAGTAACCATTTTAATTAATGGGTCATGTAATTTGATCATTAATTTATTTGATTTGTTTTTTTATAAAATTATTCGATTTGTATTTTATTGGGTTCAATAAAAAATTTTAATTAAGATGGATTCAATTTAAATAATTATTTGCGTAATAAAATTAAAACATAAAATTTGGTAGTTTATATTGGAATTTAATTAATTGTCTATATATACTATATATTAAGTACATAAGTATCACAAATCAATTAAGCATCAACTTAGTTGAGTAATAACGAACATATCTGTCGAAACCATTTTAAAAACGAAAATCGGAGTCGCCACCAATCCCTTTTTACTTAGGTGTGATTGGATCACCTTGAAAATCGTTTTATTTCAAAATACTGATTTTGGTCTACGAAGAACAAGAAAAATGGGTTCGGGAGTCGTTTACATATGAGGAAGGGTTAGCACCCTCATAACGCCCAAAAATTGGTACCTAATTGATAAAATCATGTCCTAATGTTGCAAATTTGAAAATTTTTAAAATAAGACCCTTTTATTAGAAGAAAAACCAAGACTTACCTATCTCAAAGAAATAAAATACTCTACCCAGTAAGTTAGGATATAGCATCTCATAACTTCGAAGCTAGGCACATCTTTATTTTAGAAAATTCCTACCATGAGACACAAAACATCATATCTAGTAAGTTAGGACACAACGTTTTGAATTCCCAAGAATATATTTTTTATTTATTTGAAATTGGTAAATTTCAGTTTTAAAAGAGAAGGGATATCTAATACCTTAAGTTCTACGAGAAATATCGAAACCCAATAAGTTAGGGCACAATTCTTCTCGAAGTCCCCAAATATCACATATCACCTTTTTAAAATATTTGAATAAAAAGCTTTAATTCAAAAGGTATTTTTATAAAAATGGTATGAGTAAGAAATTGTATGGGTATATTACAACATACATATTTAATAGCGATTCTACATAACTACTAATTATTGTAACAATAAATAATAAAAGAATATAACATGAATGAATATAAAGAATTATGTTAAGCGATAATAAAGATTAAAAGGATATAAATAAATAAACATGGGATAAAATAAATAACAACAATGAAGATTCTTCATGAAATAACAGAATAAAACGAAAAAGAGAGAATATATTTGAATATTGAAATGACAAAAAAAAAAAAGCATATAATGATTTTTAAATAATTTAATATATATATATATGAAATATATAAAAAAATTAAAGTGAAAAAGTACTTATAACAAATATATATTTTAATAATCTATTACATATATAAATGATTATAAAAATAATTAGTAAATAGTAAAAAAACATATATAATACATTAATCATAAAAAATTACATATGTAATAAATAATGTACATAAAATAGGTTATATAGTATAAATAAACTTTATAAAACAAAATTTTAAAAATAATATATGATATAATATAATATTATATAATACACAAAATTTTTAAAAATATATATAATATAATAACTGACATAAAAGTTATAAAATAATATACAATACAAAAATAATTAAATAAAATAATAAGTAGTAATAATTTAATATTTAAAAATAATAGGTATTTAAGAAAAACAATACGCAAAACTTTATTAATAAATTTATTTTTTAAAAAATAATATAATTTTAATATTATAAAACAATTTTATTATAATGTTAAAATAATTTAAAATGAAATAAAATAAAAAGGTTTTAGAAAATAAGGATTAAATAGAAATTAAAAGAAGTGAAAATAGATTAAATTAAAACGCGCATCGTACTGTAGGAACTCATTAGGCAATTATGCCATCTTTCCAAAACGACGTCGTTCTGATTTTAGCCCTTAAAGCTGTCTAAAGGACTAAATTGAAACAAAAACAAACTTTAAGGCGAATTTAATAAATAATAAAAATTCCAATTGGGCTGAATTGAGACTAATAAAATTGCAGAGGGTCTAAAACAGCAAATTGCCCTTTTATAAAAAATGCGCGGATCCTCCCCGGGTATTCGGGTCAACGCGCGGATCCTAAAGCCCAAACGACGTCGTTTTATGCTTATCAGTTTAAGCAAAAACGACGTTGTTTTTAAGCTCTTATATAAGTCAGTATTTCGGCCAAAAAAAAACATTTTTGCAACTTGTTTTAAAAAAAAAACTCAGAAACGTTCTCAGTGGCCCTCCCCTCTTCTGACGGAGTTTGATCATAGGGCTCAGGGGCCTCCGCCCCCACGCGCCATATGCGCTTCATGCGTCGCCACCCACGACGGCTCTAAGGTATAAAAATTCGTCCCCTTTTTTTAAAAAATTATTTTTGTAAATAAAAACATGCACGAAACATAAAAATAAGAAAATGACAAGAAAATAGAATATAGATCACCTTTTGTAAAAAAAATTGTATTCTGTTTCAATGATTTTTTTTGTCTGTATTTCTGTGTGTTCTTTGTCTGAGTATGTATCCTGTTTTACAGATTTTGGGGGGTTTTTATAGCTCCGGAATGAAAAATAAAAAAGGAAATATATATTATGCCCATATCTGCTGCTGCATTTTCTTTCTTCTTTTGTAGGTCGTCGACGAAGGTTTCGACGGTGGTGCGGGATTCGCGTGCGGATTGCGGCGCGACCGAAGGCTAGCGTGGGCTGGAAAAGTTGATTGCGGCGCAAAGGGGTTAAGGGGTCGCTTATGCGCGCCTGGGGTTTCCAGAAACCCTAGGCCTCTACTGAGACTGCTTAATTTTTGGGCCTTTTTGGGCCGTGCAAGCTTGGGTCTGGGTAGGGTAGTTAGAATTTAGGTTAAGTGTAACGGGCCACGGGTTTAGTTTAGGTGTTGGGTTCTGTTTTGGCTAATGGGTTATTAGGTTGGGCTTTGTGTGTAATGTATTGGGTTTGGGCAATGGATTGGACCTGTTTTGATTGTAAATGGACTGTAAAGAAGAAAAAAACTGTTTATTTAGTTTTATTATTTTATTTTTGGATTTTTCTGAATGAAATGGGCCCGGGCGCAAATGGGCTTCTACAGCTGCCCCTCTTTGCTCATTGTCGTGTAACAAGAATAGAGCAAAGACGACAAAAGGGCCCATTTTGCCCAGTCTTGTCAAATGGCTGGTATCTTCAATCTGCTCCACTCTTGCTCAGTGGTCTTTGATCTGCTTCCTGCAACTTTAGGAAGATGAGATCTGCTATCTTCGATCTTATTCTTGCAACTTCAAGAAGACAAGATCTGTTGTCTTCAGTCTACTCTATTGCAACGTCAAGAAGACAAGGCTGAAAATATCCTCGATCTGCTTCCTGCAACTTCAGGAAGATGAGATCTATTGTCTTTAGTCTACTCTACTGCAACGTCGGGAAGACAAGGCTGAAAATATCCTCGATCTGCTTCCTGCAACTCCAAGAAGATGATATCTGTTGTCTTCAGTCTACTCCACTGCAATTTCAGAGAGACAAGGTTGAAAGTATCTTTTGATCTGCTTCCTGCAACTTTAGGAAGATGAGATCTTTTGTCTTTAGTCTATTCTGCTGCAACTTCAGGGAGATAAAACTAAAAGTATCTTTGATCTGCTTCCTGCAACTTCAGGAAGATGAGATCTTCTGTCTTTAGTCTACTTCGCTGCACCTTCAGGGAGATAAAACTAAAAGTATCCTCGATCTACTTCCTGTAACTTCAGGAAGATGAGATCTGATGTCTTCGATTTGCTCCACTATAAATTTGAGGGAGACAGCATCTGCTATCTTCAGTCTACTCCGCTGTAACTTCAAGGAGATAAGGCTGAAAGTGTGTTTGATCTGCTTCCTGCAACTTCAGGAAGATGAGATCTTCTATCTTCGCCTACTCACGCAACTACTACGTGGAGATAAGGTGAAAGTGCTTTTGATCTGCTTCCTGCAACTTCAGGAAGATAAGATCTTCTGTCTTCAGTCTACTCCACTGCAACTTCAGGAAGATAAGGCTGAAAGTGCTTTTGATCTTCTTCCTGCCACTTCAAGAAGATAAGATCTGCAAATTCACCGACATTGCTACACCGTCCACTGAGGGACATATCCTGTAGACTCAGTTTCGTATGTTTATGTCACATGACTAAGATGCTATGATTAAAATGAATCAAATGCTTCTAGCTACATGTAACATGTTATGATTTCTTTCCAAGGATTAGGATTAGGATGAAATGATCAAAATGAATCAAACGCTCCTAATGAAATTTGCTATGATACAAAAATGCTATATGATTCCTACTCTAGGTGTTATCACTCATTTATTCTTCATTTTTGTTCATCGATCATGTTTTGCTCAACAAGCTTGCCCCTATGTAATTTCTGAGCCAACTCCACTTGAATCTTGAGAACACAAGGCTGATACCATGCTACCACAATGGGAATTAAAACTTTTTCAACCTGGCCCATCTGAAATTTTCAAGGCATAAGGTTTATTTCAACCTATTCCACCACAATTCAGGGTTTCTTCATTCGTCATACCATTCCCCGAATGTTATGACCTGATGAGATCAACTCATTTACTTTGTCCAATTACCAAGTGGACCAAAAATTCAGAGAAATAGTCTCTATCTAGACTCTTCTTTCTCAACCATTCCTATGGAAATTCTAAACAATTGTCCTGTTTTGGTTCTTTGTCTTATCTAAAAATTTCCAAAGTAATATGTAGAACTTCTTTTTGTGAAATTATTAGTTCGTCAATCATTATTTCAATGCAACACACTTATGAATAATGGGTAACAAATAAATTGATCTCAAAAAGAGTTAAAATTGAATAAATTATCAAAAATACAAAGAAAATTAACTGAGAACATATCTTTGAGAAGAAAAAGAATCCCAAGATAGTAAAATGAATAGGACAAAAATCAGATACCCTAGATATCGTCGATTGAGCTTCTATATACAAACTTTATAAAGACTGCCTTGAACTCAACATGTGTTTAGAAGACCCAAAGTACTTTGTTGATGCCCCGATATGCGGCTTCTTCATTTCATTGTTGATTCAAGTGTAGCAAGATGACTGCGTGTCCATTCAGAATTTGAGCTGCCCTTTTCGGATTTTCAACTCAAAACCCTTTTGATCTCAAGGCGCCATTTGCGGGTTTTCATTTTGGCCTCTTCTCCTTTTCAACCAAAATACTTCTTTACTGAATCCGAGTTCATAGGATTAGGTAAACTTTTCCCATCCATTTCGGTCAAGATCAGTGCTCCTCCAGAGAAAGTCTTATTCAACACATATGGTCCTTCCCAATTCGGCATCCATTTTCCTCTGAAGTCCTATTGTATGGGAAGGATCTTTTTCAATACAAGGTTCCCCTCATGAAACTCTGTTGGGCGAACTTTCTTATCATAGGCTCGCATCATTCGTTTTTGGTACATCTGGCCATGACGAATAGCCCTTAGCCTCTTTTCTTCAATTAAGTTCAACTGATCATACCGAGCCTTAATCCATTCAGCTTTATCCAGCTTTATTTCTGATAAAACTCAAAGAGAAGGTATTTCCACTTCAATTGGTAGAATTGCCTCCATTCCATAGACCAAGGAGAAAGGTGTTGCCCCAGTGGAGGTTCTGACGGACGTCTAATAAGCATAGAGTGCAAATGGTAGTTTCTTATGCCAATCCTTATAGGTCCCGGTCATCTTCCCTACTATCTTCTTGATGTTTTTGTTAGTCGCTTCCACCGCCTCGTTCATTTTTGGATGATATGGAGACGAGTTGTGGTGTTTGATCCCAAATTGACTACAAACCTCTGCTATCATACTGTTGTTCAAATTCAGTGTGTTGTCTGATATGATCCTTTCGAGCATTTTATATCGATAAATAATCTCCTTCTGTAAGAACCGACTGACTGCTGACTTAGTGACGCTAGCATAAGAAGTAGCCTCTACCCATTTCATGAAGTAGTCAATTACCACGAAGATGAATCGATGTCCATTCGAAGCTTTCGGTGAGATTGGTCCGATAACATCCATGCCCCACATGGAAAAAGGCCATGAGAAAGTCATAACATGCAAAGGTGATGGAGGCACATGAATTTTGTCTCCAAAATCTGGCATTTATGACATTTCTTAGCATAGCTGATATAATCCCCTTCCATGGTGGACCAATAATATCCAAATCTCATTATCTGTCTAGCCATTGTGAATCCATTAGCGTGTGTTCCACAAACGCCCTCATGAACCTCTTCCAGGATTTTATTAGCTTCCACTACATCAACGCATCTCAATAGTACTTGATCTTTTCTCTTTTTGTATAAGATATCCCCGTCTAAAACATAGTCAGAGGCCAATCTTCTTAAAGTCCTTTTCTCATTCTCAGTGGCATGTTCCGGGTATTCATGATTTTTTCCTATTGTAATACATTCTGATACCAAGGGTGATCATCTTTTTCCTCTTCTTCTACATTATAACAATGAGCTGGAACTTCAAAGATACTCATCTGAATAGGTCTCATATCCTCTGGTCTGTTTACTTTGATCATAGAAGCCAGGGTCGCTAAAGCATCAGCCATCTGGTTTTCATTGCATGGGAGATAATTGAAAGTAATGTCATCAAACTCTTCAATCAATCCCAGAACGATTTTTCGGTAATCAATTAGTTTGGGATCTTTTGTCTCTCATTCTCCTTTAAGCTGATAGATTATTAAGGTAGAATCTCCATATACTTCTAGCACTCTGATCTTACGCTCTAAGGCTACTTGAATTCCCATGATACAGGCTTCATATTCTGCCATGTTATTTATGCAATCAAAATCCAATTTGCATATGAATGGTTAATAATCGCCACTAGGGGATACCGAGATTGCCCCAATTCCATTTCCCATAGCATTCGACGCTCCATCAAAGTTTAGCTTCCATAGACATTCTTTAATATTTGCCACGTACATCAGTTCTTCATTTGGGAAATCAAAGCTCAAAGGTTCATAATCCTCCAAAGCTCTGCTAGCCAAAAATTTTGCTACCGCACTCCCTTTTATAGCCTTTTGGTTCACATAGACTATATCAAATTTAGACAGCAAAATTTGCCACCTTGCCATCCTTCCATTCAAAGCAGTTGACTCCATCATATACTTTAATGGATCAAGCTTCGATATTAACCAAGTAGTATGATATAGCATATACTGCCTCAACCTCCGAGTTGTCCAAATCAAGGTACAACACAGTTTCTCGATTGACAAATATCTCATTTCACAATCAGTGAACTTTTTGCTGAGATAGTATATCGCCCTTTCTTTTCTTCCTGACACATCGTGTTGACCAAGCAGACACCCCATAGAGTTATTGAATACTAACAAATACAGTATCAACGATCTATCTGGATTTGGCAGAGATAGTACTGGTGCATTTGACAGATACTGTTTGACTTTGTCAAAAGCTCTCTGGCATTCATCGTCCCATACACCTTGATTGTGTTTCTTGAGAAGACTAAATATGGGATCACATTTCTCAGTTAATTGTGAAATAAACTGAGCAATGTAATTTAACATTCCAAGAAAACCTTGGACGTCCTTCTGAGTGCGCGATGGAGGCAATTCTTGTATAGCTTTAACTTTGTTTGGGTCAACTTTGATTCCTCTCTCACTGACTACAAAACCCAGTAATTTCCTTGACCGAGCTCTAAAAGTACACTTTACCGGGTTGAGCTTCAATTGAAATTTTATCATCCTCAAAAACAATTTCTTCAAAACCTCAATGTGTTCCTTTTCTGTTCTAGATTTAGCAATCATATCATCAACATATACTTCAATCTCTTTGTTCATCATGTCGTGGAACAATGTTACCATGGGTCTTTGATATGTTACCCCAACATTCTTTAGTCCAAATGGCATTACCTTATAGCAAAATGTACCCCACAATGTTATGAAGGTAGTTTTCCCCATATCGTCAGGCTGCATCTTGATCTGATTATATCCCGAAAAATTGTCCATGAAAGAAAATAGTGAGTATCCCGCCGTATTATCCACCAATGTGTCTATATGCGGCAAAGGGAAATTGTCCTTTGGGCTAGCCCTATTTAAATCCCTATAGTCCACACACATCTGGACCTTTCCGTCCTTCTTAGGGATAGGAACAATGTTGGCAACCCATTCTGAGTACTTCATCACTTGTAGAAAACCAGTATCAAATTGTTTCTAGACCTCTTCTTTTATTTTCAACACTACATCAGGCTTCATCCTTCGTAGCTTTTACTGAACTGGCTTGCACTCTTCTCTTATAGGAAGGCGATGTACTACAATGTCAGTATTTAGCCTAGGCATATCTTGGTACGACCATGTAAAAACATCCTTGAATTCCCGTAGTAACTCAACAAGGTCTTGTTTTGTCTTCTCTGCTATACGCGTCCCAATTTTCACAACCTTTCCTTCCTCCAAGGCTATGTTCTCTACCTCCTCCTCATGGGGTAAGATCTGTTTCTCCTCTTGCTTTACCATTCTTAACAAATCTGGAGATAAATCACAATCTTGGTCACCTTCAAAATCCTGAGATTCCTCTAAACACATGTCCTGCTCAAAGTGGACCTCTAGATCTGTATTATCGTTGCTCACATCATTGATATCTAGGGACCTGTGATGGATACCAAAGAATATACAAAGAACAAATGAATTCGAGAACAACTATTCATATTATATGAATGAGAAATAAAAATTTGGAATGCAATTAGAAAGTCAAAAGAATAAAATGAAAGAATATTTGCTCAAGTTAATTATCAAAAATGTATTTTATTAAAACAAAAATTTCTGAACATAAGCCTATTTCACAAAAGAAATCTTATTGTTCCTAGGCTACAAAAAACAACAAGAGCGTTCTGAATATTACTCTGTATAATTTCTAAAAACTACAGGAAGCTCCTCTACAATCCAATTGTTCAAAATGCTTCCAGGTTCATAAGGGCAAATGCCCAACAGGTTTCTTTCTTCGATTCCTTCCTCATGTATGGCATTGACGTGAGGACTTTCCAATAACCCTTTCTCAGGGTGAATTATCCCTTCGGATACAAAGGTCTGGATCTGTGGGGGAACGTCATAGATTCCCACTTGACTTCTTCCCCATTCAAACGTGCACTCCTTCTTTCTTGCTTCTTCTCAATTTCTCTCTTCCTTTCCCTGGCATCTGGCCTGAAACCCAAGCCAAAACGGTCTCTCTTCTCTTTCAGCGTCGGCACTTGAACTTCCCCTTGGAGATGTCTGCCTAATCCTTTTCCTGGTAGGGCTCCTGATCGTTGTTTTCCCAATGTCAAAGTCTTAAAATTTATAAAAAAGAATGATCAAACCTGGAAACTAACTATGAAAACAATTTGAGGCAAGCGTACCTATCGAACAATAGTATAGTTAAGGCAAGACCGGAATGTCGAACTCAAAGGAACCAAAAGTACTAATACTAACTCTCTTTTTATTATCTAGCCTAAGAATTAAAGTGATTTTTATCTAATCTAAAATTAACTAACAACTAATCTAAAGACTCTAAGATAAAGAAGAATGAATTTGGGAAAATAACTTGGAAGAAAAAGCAATTGATTAAGACGACACCCAAGGAAGAATCCACCTAGACTTCACTTGTTATGTAACTTTGAACCAGACGATTTATTCACTTGACTTGATTTGTAAGATTCCCTAAATTATATTAATCCCTCTCTCGAGGTGACCAACGTCTAATCTTAGGTTGATTAATTGAAATCTCTTTCTAATTAAAACACCTAGAATCGCATTAACTCGATCCATGGACTCCCATATTAGGTTTCACCCTAATCTAAAAAAATCTCGTAACCCTATCTCTAGGCGCACGATCAACTCTGCTTAATTATGCTAGATCTACTCTTAGGCAGAGACTTTTGCTCCTCCACCTAAGCACATCACACTTGAATTAATATCCCGAAAATATCAACACAAGAATTAAGAACACATAATTAAGAATAAGTCAAATATTTATCATATAGTTCAGCAAACAATAAGAAGATTCATCTTAGGTTTCATCCCCCTCAGGTATCTGAGGGTTTAGTTCATAACAATAAAAGAAAACATCTCAAAAGAAAAGATAAAACAAAACATAAGAAATCCCGAAAACCCCCTGAAGGAATTGAAGGAGAGATCCTCCGTCTTGAGTATGATTCTGACTTCTTGAGATGGATCAACTGGCTTCCTTCGAGTAAATCTCCACAAATCTGCCTTCTCTGGCCTAGTCAGACGCCCCTTGACTAAAGCCTTGGGTTCCCCCGACAAAAGCCCTGACAGAAGGCTTCTGCCGAACTCCCTTTCAAGTTGCCCCCTTGGGTGTTTATATAGACTTTGAGATGCCTTACTTGGCCCCTAGGTATCCTAATTCAAGTAGAATTCCTACTAGGGTGTTTGAATAGGATTTGGAATGTGTTTCTTTGCCTCTAAGTATCCAAATTTGAGTAAAACTCCTCTTGGCCGCGGCAGGGATACGCCCACGGCACACGTCCGTGTAAGTCATGGCCAGGCCGTGTTCGAGACTGTTGAATGAGGCACGGCCATGTGGTCTTGGGCCCAGGCCGTGTGGATTTCGTGATATGGCCCATTTACTCCGTTTTGAGTCCGTTTTTCATTCTTTTCATCATCTGGTGCTCTCCTGGTATATAACATGAAAATAAAGGATTAAGAGCACCAAATTAAAGAATTCAGGGCTTAAATCATCCAAAAGCGTGCTAAATGTGGGCTTAAAATATGTTACTTTTACGGTTCATCAAATACCCCCACACTTAAGCTTTTGCTTGTCCTCAAGCAAAATTCTCAACTCATAATTAAAACAAACTTTCCCGATTCATAATATCCATTAATAATGTTTCGTAATAATTGAAAGATAATTCATACATGGATAATTCAACTCAAAGATTCCTAAAGATTCAAAGAATCAAATTTATAGTTTTTATAGTACGAAAACATAGGCGTTCCCCCTTACCTAAATAATTACCTCTGATTCAAAATTGACAAGAGTTGACATCCTCACTAAAGATTCACTCAAATCACTCAAAGTGTTTAAGGTTCAAAATTAAGCACTCAAGAGTCGAACATGAAAAGTTAATCCCATAGGCTTGCATGAAAATCAAATCTCTACCACTATAAAATAAGATGATACACAGATCAAAAGGTTTTTAATAGGGTTGTAATGGGGCTTGGGTTAAAGGTGTGGATAAAGGCTGAATTAGAAGTTAGAATCGAGATTGACCTAACAAATTACCTAACTAGAAACAACGAACTAATAATGAATAATTACATCAATTGAAAACTTGTCATACTGATAATACTCTAATACGAGCTTTCTTCTTCAATAATTGGAATTTAACGTATAAGCTCACCTAAACACAAAACTAATAGTGAATATACTTTGATTTTCTTTTTTTAAGAATAAGTCAAATATAAAGGATGAATTTAACAATTGAAATAAATAAAATAGTTAGGCAACTTAATCAAATCAAATCTTGACATAAGGGTAGTCAAAAGGAATGGTGATAACAAATACAAAGGGTTTTGGGTTAATATTAGTGGGTGAGTCAAAAAAGGGTTGTTAGGATCAACGTGGTTCATTAGGGGTTAATTGTAAAGGTAGGCCTTTAGTGGAGTGAGTGGGTTAAAACCTAGGTGCCTTTATCATCTCTTGTATATCAAATAATAGGTGTGGTCTCGACATGTATAATCAATGCAAGTTCTAGAATAATAAATCAATGTTAATACACTCATAATCAATAAAGTGCGCAAGAAAAAGAATATATGCTCTATAAGGCTCAAAAGCTCACAGAAATTATGGGTTTTTGATGTCAACCTCGTAAATTTCAAACTTCAAGATATCATTCAGATTCAGATAGACAACTTAAAAAAAAATTTAATTCTGAAAAATAGACTTATCATGCTTGATTCCCTAGTATCCTTCAAATTTAATCATCAATGCATAATTATCAATGATTTAATCCAAAACATATCAATAAAAATCATCAATCAGGGAGATTTCATTCTAATCATAATATAAGAAACTTACTTTAGGACAAGGCATAATTCAGGAATTTTCAAATAATACTATAGTTAACCCCCCACACTTAAGATGTACATTGTCCTCAATGTACAAAGATAGATAATATCAAAATAATCATAAAATCATAAGATGGGGAGAGAAGTGAAACTTCATGAATTTTGGATGAAGTCAATGAAAAAAACCGGGTAGGATTGGAAGTGAACGTGGGGAAGCGTCTCGAACCGTTTGAAATTGAGTCCTCGAAGCAACCGTCCTAATTTTATTGTATCCTAAGCTAAATCTAAATGGTACGAAGAATAAGAAGAAGATAATAAAGAAAATAAAAATAAAAATAAAAGTAATTAATGGAAAATGAAAGAAGAAAGATAACGGGAAAAGAAAGGGAAGAAGGGGGTTAAATAGAAATTATGGATCTGGTAGTTGGCCCCGCCCTTGTACCTTTCTGTGGTGGCCGCACGGCCACAGCCATGGCCACGGCTGTGTGCAAGGCCGTGTGGTATGGAAATCTATACTTTGGTTAGTTTATGGTTAGGTGCTAAAAGTAAAAATAAAAGTAAAAAAATAAAAAATGTAAAAATTAATGGGGTTAGTGCTCGGGTTGCCTCCCGAGAAGCGCTTGTTTATAGTCTTAAGCTAGACTTTACCTCTTATTCGTATGGTCATCGTGGTTTGAGGAGGTGAAAATCCTTTCTCATGCGATCAATTCGGTTATTGATATAAAATTTAAGTCGAGCAATGTTTTCCTCAAAAGTGCTGAAATTAGAATGTGTTACCTCGACCGTTCCATCTGGGAAGATTTTGAGTACCTGACCTCCTATCTTAAGCTGGGTTGTCCCATTATTAAGTTCGTCGTGGAGTTGCCTCGTTTTTGCTTCGTGTGTTTTTAGTCTCTCCTTGAAGTGTGTCTTCCATTCGCCTAGTTCATCGATCCAAAGCCTTCGTTCCTCATGAATTTTTCTTTATAGACACGAGGTCTAGGATCTGGCATCTGCGAAAGAGCTTCAAGAAATGACAAGTTAATATGAAATTTCTTTAAAAGTTTAAGAGACTTACTAGGTTGTTCCTCTATGTGGTTTTTCTTTGTCGCATCGGGGTATGGCATACGGGATTGGTACTCTGTAATTACCGGGTTTGGTAATTCATGGCTTACCTTAACCTTACCTTCACTTACCACAGGCTCTTGCCTAGGGTCAGATTCCACTAACCTTTCACTGTCATGAGCTATTATGCTTGAATTTGCTCCTTTGGGTTAGTCTCGGTATTGCTCGATAGTCTTCACTGTGGTCTCTCAAAGATCTGCTTAGCAAGTTGCCCGATTTGATCCTTGAGCTCCTATGTTAATGCCTCAAGGTTTGTTTCTATATTTTGGAAATGTGTTTCTTTATTTTGGAAACGTATTTCTAAGGCTGCCATGAATTTTGTCAGCATTTCTTCAAGGTTCGACTGCTCTTCCTGTTGGTGCGGTGGTTGTTGAAAATCTGGAGGAAGTTCCGGTCTTTGGCTACTTTGATCATCCCACGGGAAAATGGGATGGTACCTCCAACCGGCATTATAAGTGTCACTATAAAAATTACTTTGAGGTCTAGAATAGTTACCCATATAGTGGACTTGTTCGTTCTCCATGCCATATCCATAGGGTGGGTACTCAGGATTCACCACGCCTCCTAAATTCGAGTCATATTGCATTACTGGGTGTACTTGTGAGAGACTATACAAACCATCAATCTTTTTATTCATCATCTCTAGCTGGTTAAATAACCTGGTGACCACGTCAAGGTGGAAGGCACTGGCTGCTTTAGTAGGAATTGTCCTCATGACTTGCCACTGATAATTATTCAGTGCCATCTTCTCTATAAACTAAAATTATCTGTCAAAAGCAAATAGAGGAAAAATTAGCAAGGTAAAAAAATATAAAAAGTAATAAAAAATAATAATGCAATAAAAAATGGCTAAACTAATAAAAATTAAGCGTTCTTAATATTTCAGTTCCCCGGCAACGGTGCCAAAAACTTGATCGTTGTTTTCGCGATGTCAAAGTCTTAAAATTTATAAAAAGAATGATCAAACCTGGAAACTAACTATGACAACGATTTGAGGCAAGCATACCTATCGAACAATAGTATAGTTAAGGCAAGACCAGAGTGTCGAACCCAAAGGAACCAAAAGTACTAATACTAACTCTCTTTTTATTATCTAGCCTAAGAATTAAAGTGAATTTTATTTAATCTAAAATTAACTAACAACTAATCTAAAGAATCTAAGACAAAGAAGAATGAATTTGGGAAAATAACTTGGAAGAAAAAGCAATTGATTAAGATGACACCCAAGGAAGAATCCCCCTGAAGGAATTGAAGGAGAGATCCTTCGTCTCGAGTATGATTTCGGCTTCTTGAGATGGATCAACTGGCTTCCTTCGAGTAAATCTCTACAAATCTGCCTTCTCTAGCCTAGTCGGATGCCCCCTGACTAAAGCTTTGGGTTCCCCTGACAAAAGCCCTGGCAGAAGGCTTCTGTCGAACTTCCCTTCAAGTTGCCCCCTTGGGTGTTTATATAGATTTTGAGATGCCTTACTTGGCCCCTAAGATCCTAATTCAAGTAGAATTCCTACTAGGGTGTTTGAATAGGCTTTAGAATGTGTTTCTTTGCCTCCAAGTATCCAAATTCGAGTAAAACTCCTCTTGGCCGTGGCAGGGACACGCCCATGGTACACGCCCGTGTAAGTCGTGGCCAGGCCGTGTTCAAGACTGTTGAATGAGGGAAAACCGTGTGGTCTTGGGTTCAGCCGTGTGGATTTTGTGATATGACCCATTTATTCCGTTTTGAGCCTGTTTTCCATTCTTTTCAGCATCCGATGCTCTCATGGGTATATAGCATAAAAACAAAGGATTAAAAGCACCAAATTACATAATTCAGGCCTTAAATCATCCAAAAGCGTGCTAAATGTGGGCTTAAAATATGTTACTTTTACGGTTCATCAGCTCCTTTCCCCACCATCATTTGTAGGCTCATTCTCGTGGTCTTGGGTATCTTCGGCACCAGAACTTCATCTCCTTCCAAAATGAATGTTGCATTGACAAACTCGAAAGACCGGAAAGAACACTCAATGGCCTCCTCATTTGTCTCTACATATGGTGCATCATTGATAACAATCGCTATGTTGTCTTCCTCCGCATTTATAGTAACCAGTCAACCATCCGTCACCAGTTTCAGTTTTTGATGCAAAGATGAGGGTACTGCCCCTACTGAATGAATCCAAGGTCTTCCTAGCAAGCAATTGTACGAGGGCTTGATATCCATCACCAGAAAGTCCACCTCATATGTGTTTGCCCAAACTGCAATGGTATATCAATTCTTCCCATCACTCTTCTTTAGGTGCCATCAAAGGCTCTCACTATATTCTGGCACGTCTTCATGTGAGAACTATTTATTGGCAACCTCTTCAGTGTCGACAATGGTAAGACATTCAAGGTTGATCCATTGTCGATCAGCACGCTCGGTAAAGTATATCCCTTGCAACGAGTAGCTATGTGTAGGGCCTTGGTCGATCCCATACCCCCAGGTGGAATTTCATCGTCAGTGAAGGAAATAAAGTTGTCAGCACTTATGTTACTAACTAATCGGCCAAGTATATTGACAGATATATCTTTAGTAATGTAAGTCTCGTTTAGCACTTTCATCAAAGCCTCACGATGAACTTCCGAACTTAAAAGTAAGGATAGCATCGATATGCGAGCCGGTTGTTTGCATAGCTACTCCACCATGCTGTATTTACTGTGCTTTAGGAATTTTAAAAATTCTTTAGCCTCTTCCTCCTTTACAGGTACGTTGATAAGGGTATCAAGTCCTTTCTCTGGTTCAACTGGCACATACTTTGATTTTACTGGTTCTGTTCTGACGTTTACCGAGTCGTAACGCCTCTCATTTCATGTGTAGAATCCCTCTCTTTGGACCTCCTTGGAAGTGCTAGCTGAGCTTTCTACTCCAGGTGTCGTCACGTTACAATTGTAATTCCATGGTACCATCTTGTTATCCTTGTAAAGAAAGGACACAGGTCTCTGGATTACAACTTTAGGAGCGATTGTGCTCCGCCTTCTGTATTTCTCAGTCGGGAAATAATGATCCTTGGATAATTGACTTTTTGAGCTGTCAACTCTCCTTCGGTTGCATGCATTTTTCCTCCCTCTGAGCCTTCTTCGTAAAACTCTAGCTCCTTATTGTTCATGAGACTTTGTACCAATAGTCTGAACTTAACACATTCCTGGATCTTATGTCCTTCAGTTTTGTGGAACTCACAGTAGTTCCTTGGTTCTTCACCTCCTTCCTTGAGACTTGACTTTATCAGCCCCCTTCTTACCATTTCCTTCCACACTATTCTCAACGAAGTTTTTACTTCCGAGACATCTCCTTTAATCTGTCTCACAACATTTTTCCCAATCGCATTTACCCCCTTATCTCCATGATTGGGTAACGAGTTCTCTGTACTGGGTGTATCATCAAACTTGACAATTCCCATCTTGATGAGCCTCTTAACTACCTTTTTGAAGGCAGTGCAGTTTTCTATAGAATACCCCGTTATTCCCGCGTGGTAATCACAATGAGCATTGGAGTCATACCATTTAGGATATGGGGGTTGTAACGGTTGTAGATAGTATGGGGACACTACACGTGCGTCGAACAAACTTTGATATAGCTCCTTATATGTCATTGAGATTGGCGTAAATTAGAGCTTTTCAGAATTTTGTCTAGGGCCTGATTCTTGTCTTGTCGACCCTTGTTGCCCAAATAACTACTTTACTTTCTACTGCTAACAAGAATCGCTTTTAAATACCCTTTGTTGTATGTACTCGTATTGTTCACCTCATTTTCCTTTTTCCTAGGAGCAGATCTCCTAGTAATTTCTCCTGCTTCAATCTTACCACCCCTTATGGCGTTTTCTATCATCTCACCTGCCATCACTATATCTGCAGAGCTTTTGGTGGTACTTCCTATCATATGGGTGATAAAAGGTGCCTTTAAAGTATTGATAAGCAACATGACAGTTTCCTTTTCCAAGAGAGGTGGTTGAACTTGCATGGCAACTTCCCTCCATCTTTGCGTGTATTGCCTGAAGCTTTCATTTGATTTCTTTTCCATGTTTTGCAACATGATTCTATCAGGTGTCATGTCTGCAACATGATTATACTGCTTCATGAAGACTTGAGCTAAGTCTCTCCAAGACCTATTGTTAGTACGGCTGAGTTGATTGTACCACCTGGATGCTGCCCCCACTAAACTGTCTTGGAAACAATGAATCAAAAGTCGATCATTATTCACGTAACCAGTCATGCGTCTACAGAACATAGTGATGTGGACTTCAGGGCAACTAGTCCCATTGTACTTCTCAAATTCTGGCATCTTGAAATTATGAGTGTCGTAACAATTTTTTTGAAAAAACGGGAATCGACTTTTAAAATAGGGAGTCGCCACCGAACTTTTATTCGAGGTGTGATCGGATCACCTTTGTTTTAGAAAAACATTTTGATTTACTAAAACGATGTTTTTGGTCTACGGAAGTTTGAAAAAATAGGTTCGAGAGTCGATTACGTGCGAGGAAGGGTTAGCACCCTCGCCACGCCCAAAATTGGTACCAAATTGATTATTTAATGTCCCAATGTCGAAAGTTTGAAGATCTTAAAGGAATTCAAAATTTTGATCTTTTTTTGGAAATATTTTATTTTCCTCGAATTGAATATCAAGACATTCTTGTTCCGAAAGGAAAAAATATCACATCCAATACGTAGGACACAATGATTTTAATCCTCGAATCCAAGATCATCTCTTAGTTCCCGAGTTTCACACGTTAAAATATCAAAAGGGTATTCAGATATTTAGCCAATCGAAAGAACCGAAACCCAGCACATAGGGCACGGCTTCTCGAATTTCCAAACATAGAATATTACCCTATTTTTGAAAAAAAAACTTGCTTTTGGATAAAATTGATAAATGTATTTGAAAATTATACGCGTTTGGGTAGTTTAAGTTTTAAAGAAATATTATTTAAAATGTAACTGAGAGTATATGCAACGACTAATGATGATGAGACACAAATTTAGAGTGAAGACGGTCTAATAATATATGACATTGGTATCCTGAATTTAAAATATCAACATGCATTTATAATAATATGAAAATATGAACAAACAAATTACAATACATGCAAGAGTGTAATGACATGTTTTACACTATTTAAACATTAACAATAATAAAAAAATGAATTAAACAATTTCGAAAGAAATAGCACGTGAAACAATTCAACATAATTAATAAAAATTTCTGAATAACGAATTCGTAAAAGAAAAAGAAAAAAATATGTGAGACCATTTATTAAAATTTGAAATCAACGATGTACGTAAAGCTTAATAATATACAAACAAAGTTTAAAATAATTAAGTAATAATATAATAATTATAGTAACGGTAACAATAATAATAATAATGATAATAATAATAATAATAAAATACACATGATGGTAAAATAGAAAAATATTTAAAGAAAAAAAATGTATATAATATGATCTAAAAATATATATAGTTTAATGACGTGAGACATTTATATCTAATATTAAATCAATTTTGAATCATTCAAAAAAAAATTACAAAAAAATGAAAGATAAAAAATATATATAATAAAAGAATAGGTAAGTAATTTGAAACATGCCAAAGTTAATAAATTAATTTTAAATAATTTAGGCAGTAGGATAAAAAAGAAAACTCAATTGAATTTGAGATAAAACTGAAAGGTTAATTAAACAAATAAAACAGGATTTAGGACTCCAATCAAATGCGCCAGAATTAGAGGGGGCTTAAAACGAAATTCGCCCCAGTCTTGGAGCGCGGCGTTTCAGGGTAGGGCCATATTGGGATAGGACCGAAGACCCGAGGGACTAAAAGCGTAAATGCTCCATTCAAAGTGCAGAGGGGCGCGGATCCGGGTCGCCCAACGGGTCAACACGCGGACCCTGCCCCCTTGAAACGGCGTCGTTTCTCCTGGTGACTGTTAACCCTCTCCTAAATAGAACTAAAGTATCCTAGATCCCTCATTCAAACAAAACCCTAGCCCCTTAATCTCTTCCCTCAGCCGCAATCTAACCCCTTCCCCTAGCCACGGAATCGTCACTTGGTCAAGCGAGAAACGTTGCACAAGGCCTGACTCGATTCACCACCGTCCGGCCTCTATTGCTAGGGAGAGAACAAAGGTAAAATCCGAATCGTGGCCCTCTTCTAAACTCCGATCGTGATGGAGAAGACTAAGGTCGTCGGCCTAACCCCGATCGTAAGTCCCTTATCCCCCTTTTATTATTGCTTGTAAAATCTTGAAATAACGAAAATAAAGAACTGAAAATAAATGAAAACAGTAGTAAAAAACCAGCACAAAAATGGATTCAACCTTGGATTCTTTTTATTTCTGGTTGTTCTTTTCGTTTCTGATTGATTGATGATATTTCGAAAAACGGATGCCGAATCGACTTTTGTTCTTTTTTTGATTGCTGGTCGATTATTTTAGCCTCTTTTTTGAAAGAAGGGTAGCCGACCCTTTTACAACGATTTTATCGGCTTTATAGCCGATGGATACAGTCTTTTTTACTATTATTCAACTATGTTCTCCATACTTCTTTATTCCTGGTCGTTTTCTACCTCTGTTGCTGTGTATTCTTCTTGTAGGATATGGGCGTTGGTGCAAACAGTGGAGGCCGAGGCACCTGGGGAAGCTCCAAGCGTCAAAGGCGTGGGCACGGGGCACGACACGCGTGGGGGGAACCGAAACGATGCGTGGTGGCAAACGATCCGTTAGTGCACAAGGTGGGCAGACGATGGGTCGGCGGCTAGGAGGATTTCTAAGGGTTTCTGAAACCCTAAGTGTGTTGAGCAATTGGGCCTCTGTAATTGGGCTTAGTTGGGTCGGTTCAATGGGTCGTGTATTTGGACATATTTGGGCCCGGTTATTGGTTTTGGAATTGGACTTTTAATGGCTTTTGTTTTATTTGTATTTTATTTTATTTTGTTTTTAGGCCTTTTATATTGGTATTGGGCCGGGCAAAATTTGGGTCTTACAGCTGCCCCTCTTTGCTCGTTGTCGTAAGACGAGAATAGAGCAAAGAAAATAAAAGAACCAATTTTGCCTGGGCTTAGCTAAGCCTTGACTTCTTGATCCGCGCCTTCTCCAAACAGCCTCAAACTTCAGTGTAACTCCTTGCTTTGATCCATTCTACTAGAGGTTTGGGGTGATAAGAATTCAGAAAGAAGAGATCCATAACTTGATCTTCTCACTGTAACTTCTCAGAAATAAGAGGTGATAAGAATTCAGAAAGAAAAGATCCACAACTTTGATCTTCTCGCTGAAACTTCTTGAAAATAAGAGGTGATAGGAATTCAGAAAGAAGAGATCCGTAAATTTGATCTTCTCGCTAAAACTTCTCGGAAATAGGGGGTGATAGGAATTCAGAAAGAAGAGATCCGTAAGTTTGATCTTCTCGCTGAAACTTCTTGAAAATAGCAGGTGATAAGAATCCAGAAAGAAGAGATCCATAAATTTGATCTTCTCGCTGAAACTTCTCGGAAATAGGGGGTGATAAGAATTCAGAAAGAAGAGATCCGTAAATTTGATCTTCTCACTGAAACTTCTCGAAAATAAGAGGTGATAGGAATTCAGAAAGAAGAGATCCGCAACTTTGATCTTCTCACTGAAACTTCTCGGAAATGCTGGTCCTCAATACACCCAAGGAGGAGGGATTAGTAGCTTTGTCCTGCCCCCTTGAGACTTCGAGGAGATAAGTCTGAACTTTCGATTTGCTTCCCTATTATCCTCAGGAAGACTTCAATCTTTAGACCGCTCCGCTGGAGCAAAATCTGAACTTCGATATGGTGGTACCCCTTTTTGAGGGACCTGTCCCGTAGAATATGCTTATGTTCATGATGAGGATGCTCCTAACTATATGTGCTATGGATGATATTTACATAAATGCTGAATGAGAATGATGATTTTTTTTTAGTGCAAAAATGACTAGGACGTAATGATCGCAATAACTCAAATACTCCTAACTGGATGCGTATGAATGCATCAGGAAGACCCTTTTTATGGTTTGGGTTGTCACTGCTCATAGTTCAACAAGGTTCTATCACTGATGTATCACGATTGCTTTCTTGTCCAGCAGATATCTTTAACAGGAAACCTAAAGACGATCATATTCTATTAGCAAGTTTACCCCGCTGTAATTTCATTGTCCCTTCCATTGTGCCCTCTGAGGCATAAAGTCCGTACCTCTCACCGCAACCTCAGGAGAGTAACACGTGTTTTCTTCTAACCTTCTGGCTGTGACTCTGGGATATAGGATCAATCACTGCTTACTGGGTATAATGGTATCATGACTTCATTATGTACCTGGATCGGCATTGCTTGTTATTCATCAAAGTCGTATCTCTAACGAGGCGTTTGGTCTTTGTTCAAACAGACAATCATTTTTTTCAACATTTCTAAACCTTAAGTGGAATGAATTTTGAACAATAGTCATGTTTCAGATCCTTGCATTATTCAGAGACTTTCAGAATGACATATAGGACCCTTTTTATGAAAGTATTATTAGTTCCGTAATTGTTATTTTAATGTAAAATGCCTAGAAAGGATTGTAGGGAGGAGATTGATTGGGAGTATAGCTCGAAACGAAACAGGTTAATCCAAACTGGCAAATGCAATCAAGAAAGAAATTCATTGAATAAGATAATCACAAATTACAAGCTTAAAATGGGTAGAATAGAAATTGGGTGCCCCAGATATCGCAGCCTAGGCTTCTCTGCCTGAGCATTTGGAAGACCATTTTGAGTTTGATATGTGCTTAGGAGATCTTTAGTATTTTGTTGATGCATCGAGGCGCAACCTGTAACGACCTCAAAAGTATGGATATTGAAAAATGAGTTATCGGGTCTCTATTTTTAGTAAACGGACTCATAAAATATTTATTAAAAATATTTACAAAGTTAGTTGTGTGTTTAATAAGGTTTTATTTAGGTGAATTTGACCTAATTAGAAGTATTTGAGAAAAAGGATTAAATTGAAAAAGGTGCAAAAGTTTAATTATAGATTAAAAGAAAGTATAAAGGACTAAAAAGGCAATTATTCCATTTTTAAATGTTGAGGCTGAAAAAAAAAATCTTAGATTTTTTAGTTAAAAACGTGTATATGGATATAGATATATATATTAGATATTAATTATAAAGTATATTATAATATTATAATATTTTATTATTATATATATAAATAGACTAAAGGCAAAAGACTAGAAAGATATAGAAACAGAGAAGTAAACGAAACAGAGAGCAGGGGAAAGGAAGAAAGAATGAAAAAAAGAGAAAAGAAAGAAGAAAAGGGAAAATTGAAAGTTTGAAGCTTGGAAGTTTAATTGGTAAGCTAATTTAGTCCTTTTCTTTTAATTTTGATGCTTTATAAGTTTTAGAACAAAGTTTTGATGAATTTAAGTTGAAGTTTTTGAAGTTTTAAAGCTGTTGAATATAGCATATGATGAACAAAAAGATGAATTAGTGGTTTAATTGAAAGAATTTGAAGTTAGAATTGGGTAAAGGATTTAATTGTAAAATAAGCTATAAGAAAACTGTTTTAGACAGCAGCAGTAGAGTAACTTTGAAAAATCACCAAAAATCGTAGAAGTGGAATTAGAAGTTGAATGAGATATGGAATTAAAGCTTATTGAGTCTATTTTCATATGAAAGAAACAGGAAAGCAAATGAATTCTGTAATTTGAGATATTTATATTTTTGTAAGACTGGTTTAGAGGATTTCAGGATCCCTATTCCGACTTTGGAAAATCATAAAACTTGGAGAAAAATAATTAGAGGCTTAAAGTTATATGATTAGAATACTGAATGAGTCTATTTTCAATATAAATAAACGGAACATCATCGAATTCTGTATGAAGAGATAATTAATTTTTAGTGAAAGGGTCAGAACTGCCAGACAACAGAATAGGGGTGAATTTGATGAATAAACTGTACTAATTGGCTAGGCCAAAAATTCTGGAAATTTTATGGTATGAAGACATGTGAGTCTAGTTTCAGAGAAAATTAATGGTTCTTCATTTAGAGTTCTGTAGCTCTGGAAATAAATAATTTAGTGACTGTGACTCAAGTAGACAGCTTTGAATAAGTTTATGAGTAAAGGATTAAATTGAAATGTGAGCAAAAGTAAGAAAGGATGAATTTATCATAAAATACATGTTTATTTTATTTTACAGTACAGGAAATTATTTGATTATTATTAACATATAAATGTTATATGTTTATATGAAATTAAAGAAAAAGAAAAGGAGAGGACCGAATTGAAGGAAAAGGAAAAGAGAAGGTTAAGGAGTGAAGGAAGAAGAATTTATATCACCTCAACCTTTTGATGTAAATACTACAAGAATTTTAAATTATTGTTATTTATCTTTTTTGAAATATTTATGTAAATTATTTAAATATATGAGATTCAGCTTTAATGCCCAAGTAGACGAAATTTAGAACTACTGGGATATTAAGGAACATTAGCACGTTGGTGCTCTCTGATATTAGCACGTTGGTGCTCTCTGATATTAGCACGTTGGTGCTCTCTGATATTAGCACGTCAGTGCTCTCTGATATTAGCACGTTGGTGCTCTCTCGATATTAGCACGCCGGTGCTCTCATATATTAGCACGCGTCGGTTTCTCGATATTAGCACGTTGGTGCTCTCGATATTAGCACGCGTCGGTGCTCTCGATATTAGCACGTTGGTGCTCTCGATATTAGCACGTCAGTGCTCTCTGATTATTAGCACATTGGTGCTCTCTGTTCACTTGTGCATCATAATGCACCTCTGTATTTGTTCCGTATATCCGGTGTGTTCTATAAAGTCTACTTTGGGCTAAGAATGTGAAATGAGAACAAAGTGAATCACTGATATGTTAAGGTAATTTTTATACCTTACAAAAGATAAGTTGAATTTTTATTATTGCAAGGCATAGTTGAAGAGACTTATATGTGATCCGATATGTAATAATTGAATGAGTTTAAAATGTTTTGTTATGATCATTTACTTATTTATTCTTGTAGTGCTTACTAAGCCTTCACCGGCTTAACGCGTTTATTTTAATGCGTAGGTATAATTAGACTGGAAGAGAAGTCCAACTAGAAGATCTCTTATCTCATCACATCCTCAAGGACTTCAAAAGTAGGTACTATATTTTGTATTAAAATGGCATGTACATATGTAGTTCAAAGGTGTTCCCACGTGATAGGGACTAAAATATAGATTCTTGAAATTCTATCTATTTTGAGTTAATTGAAGTATTTTGGTATTTAAGGAATTAATTAATAAACAATAAATATGTTATCAAAAATGGTTGGAAAGTTAAAATATTATATTCAAATGTTTTAATTAGATAGTATCTGGCCATAATTGTTTTGGCACCAAATGTAATAATCTTATACCAGGTTTGCATAATTGAACCGGGTATAGGGGTATTACATTTATTGGTATCAGAGCCTAGGTTTTCTGTATCTTGGGTCGAGTATGAGTCTATTTGTACATGCCATTTTATAAATTGATGTGATGAGATGAGGTTTAGTTATTTAATTGTGTAATTTATGAATATTGTAGAATAAAAGATGCCTTATGAAAGAATAAAAGATACCGATTTTGTGATGTATACTGGAATTTATGAATTTAATAAAATAAAGTTGGTTGTCTCTTAGTATAGAAAGAGGAAATGTTAAAGAAAGAAATGTTTTCCAATCGAAATAATTTCGATAATTCTGAAAGTGATGTTCAAATAATTAAGTAAAATGTCACTTATGATGAAACAGAATTTGAAAAGATGTGGATAAATGTCTTATAGTAAGAAATGATAAATGTTATGTTATACGAGTATATACATGAAGCTAAATTATGAGGCCTTACGATCTCTACCCCCTTATTGTTACAGTTATATTTATAGTGAAATTGATAAGAATTATAATGATTTAGTTCAAAAGTGTGAAACTGATGAGTTTAAAGAAAGAAAGATGATGACCAGCTGAGGGTGAAGAATGGTTAGAGAACAGTCAAAAGAATATTTAAAGAATTGCAGATATACAAGAGATGAAAAGTTGAAATGTGCAGATCTTTATTAAAGGGTGAGGCTTACCAATGGTGGAATATTGTTATGAATATCCATTCTGGCAGAAAAATTAATTGAAATTCCTTTGTATCTGAATTTAAAAGAAATTGTGAGTCAACTTTATCTTGAGAAGAAGAAAAGAGAATTTCTCGGATTTGAAGCGAACCACATGTCTATTGCTGAATATGAACGTGAATTTATCAGATTTCTTTTCTGAAAATTTATTTGGGGATACACAGTGCTACTATTAAAGAAAGGACTCATTTATCAAAAATGGATTTATTCAGATATGGTAACTATAGAATGGGTTAACTGAAAATTTCTTTCGAATAAGCTTTGTGAGTGAAGTGAATGATATGGGACTGTTAATAATTATATATGTTAACGGATTAGTAATGGAATTGCGAAAATATTTGAATACAAATTTTGCTATAGTTGGGTATCTTACAATGATCTCTTCTGGGTATTCTATATGGGTATTCTATATGTTCTTTTATCTTCAGAGGTATATGCAACTGTTCAGATGTGACTTTTATTGTGTAGAAAGTTTGGAATCATAACGTTAAAATGGAAGTTTTGGTTGATTCCTGATCGGTACTACTTTATTTTTCTTTGGATTTTCTAATTTGTTTTGTTAGATAGAAGACTTAATGATCAGATTCATATGGAGTTATTTTCTATTTCTATCGGTTGATATTCTGGTACATATACGCAATTTGCATTATCTTTATCATAATCGTTTCTAGTGAGGATAAATGGTATTCTTCTTCTGGATTTTCTTTGGAATATTATCGATTTCTTTATCATTAAATGTGGTTTTTATTCTTGGAAATTCAATATAGCTTCACATCTGGGATTTCATTATGCCACATCTGGGATTCCACTATCTTGGTTTTCTTATTATTTTATAGTCTGATCCTATCTATCAAATATGATTCATCTGTGAAGGGGTATTCATTGATAGAAGATAAATATATATATTACTATTATAAATCTTGGTTCAGTTATGGGAGCTCAGTGATATGGATCTTAGATTCTAGAAGTTGTATTATTATGCTGGTTATTATTGAGACTACTTTTGGATTTCTTCATCTATTTTAAAGCACCATTGAAGTTGAAGTATTGATCCATTTATACTATTGAAATATGAGATCTATTACAGTACTATGGCATATTCTATCTGATGACTGTGGACTTGGGATAATTTGAAGTGTTGGGATTATTTTTTTATTTTTGTAAAAGTGTTTTCTATGATAGCTACATCAATGATAAGAATACTACAAGAAGACACAAGGTTTGAATGGACTAATCAATGCTAGTAGAATTTTGAGTAGATGGAAGTTCTAATAATTGAAGCATCAGTTCTGGTTCAGTTTGAATCGGGGAAAAATAAATATAGTTGTAGATGATTTGAATGGAAAATAATTGTTCGCTATGTGAGTAATAAATATTCGATTGCTATTGTCTGATGAAGGATTAATTTTAGTTGAATATCCGGTATTGGTGTCTACAGAATTATTACAGCTAGTAAAGGTACTGGGGCGGAAATGAGATATAAGTCTATGAAAATTGACAAACTATATGGAGTATCAGTCTTTGAAATGTTTGATAAAGATCTACAGTTTACGGTTCACTTTCTGATTTCGGAATAACTTATAAGAATGCTATATGAGTGATAGTTGATTAATTTATAAAGTCAGAACTGATTGATGGCTTCAGAAAGTTGCGGAGATGTACATTCCAGATATTGTAAGATTTCATGGTATTCTGGTATTGATAATTTCTGATCAAGATTGCAGTTCACCTTAGGGTTCTCAAAACAATTACAGAAATTATTGTGTACTTAACTCGATTTCAAGATCTGATTTCATTCGCAAATTGATGGATAATTCGAGAGAGAGTTGGTTAGATTTAGAAAGAAGATGTACCGGTGGTCGGTATGAAACGTGATATTTACGAGTTTGTATCCGGATGTCCGATATGTCAACGGTCAAAGCGAACATCAAGTACCTTCGGATTACTCCACCAATTACTATACCGGAATGGAAATGGGAAAGAATCACTATGGATTTTGTATCGGGGTTACCATTATCTCCGAGGAAAAAAAAAGAAGAAGAGATGTTATTTGGGTGATTGTTGACCGATTGACAAAATCAGCGTACTTTATTCCGGTACGTATAGATTATTCTTTAGATAAACTGGCTAAACTGAATATAACTGAGATTGTCAGACTACATAGAGTGCATGTCTCCATTATATTGGATATCCCCGATTTACTTCTTGTTTCTGGAATAAATTACAAGAAGCTTTGGGTATTCAGTTGTAGTTCAAAGATCGCATTTCCTCCTCGAGATGGATGGCCAATCTGAGTTTGTAATTCGTATTGGAAGATATACTCGATGTTGTATACTAGAGTTCAAGGTAATTGAGAGAGGTATCTACCTTTGATTGAATTTGCTTACAATAACGATTATCATCCAAGATTAAAATGGCTCCGTATGAAGTTTTGTATGGTAGAAAATGTAGAACACCGTTATATTGGACAGAGCTCAATGAAAAGAAGATACATGGGGTTGATTTGATCCGGAAACGAAAGAAAAAGTAAAGGTGATTCGGAATAGATTAAAAGCGACATTCGACAACGTAAAATCAATTGTGGATTTAAAACATCGGGATATTAAATATTCTGTTGGTAATAAGGTATTTATCAAGGTGTTTATTTGAAGGAAACTATAAGAATTCAGTGTTTCATCTCTTTTTAAGTCAATTTCGAGGACGAAATTTCAAAAGGGGGGGAGAATTGTAACGACCTCAAAAGTATGGATATTGAAAAATGAGTTATCGGGTCTCTATTTTTAGTAAACGGACTCATAAAATATTTATTAAAAATATTTACAAAGTTAGTTGTGTGTTTAATAAGGTTTTATTTAGGTGAATTTGACCTAATTAGAAGTATTTGAGAAAAAGGATTAAATTGAAAAAGGTGCAAAAGTTTAATTATAGATTAAAAGAAAGTATAAAGGACTAAAAAGGCAATTATTCCATTTTTAAATGTTGAGGCTGAGAAAAATATCTTAGATTTTTTAGTTAAAAACGTGTATATGGATATAGATATATATATATTAGATATTAATTATAAAGTATATTATAATATTATTATATTTTATTATTATATATATAAATAGACTAAAGGCAAAAGAGTAGAAAGATATAGAAACAGAGAAGAAATAGAGAAGTAAACGAAATAGAGAGCAGGGGAAAGGAAGAAAGAATGAAAAAAAGAGAAAAGAAAGAAGAAAAGGGAAAATTGAAAGTTTGAAGCTTGGAAGTTTAATTGGTAAGCTAATTTAGTCCTTTTCTTTTAATTTTGATGCTTTATAAGTTTTAGAACAAAGTTTTGATGAATTTAAGTTGAAGTTTTTGAAGTTTTAAAGCTGTTGAATATAGCATATGATGAACAAAAAGATGAATTAGTGGTTTAATTGAAAGAATTTGAAGTTAGAATTGGGTAAAGGATTTAATTGTAAAATAAGCTATAAGAAAACTGTTTTAGACAGCAGCAGTAGAGTAACTTTGAAAAATCACCAAAAATCGTAGAAGTGGAATTAGAAGTTGAATGAGATATGGAATTAAATCTTATTGAGTCTATTTTCATATGAAAGAAACAGGGAAAGCAAATGAATTCTGTAATTTGAGATATTTATATTTTTGTAAGACTGGTTTAGAGGGATTTCGGGATCCCCTGTTCCGACTTTGGAAAATCATAAAAACTTGGAGAAAAATAATTAGAGGCTTAAAGTTATATGATTAGAATACTGAATGAGTCTATTTTCAATATAAATAAACGGGAACATCATCGGAATTCTGTATGAAGAGATAATTAATTTTTAGTGAAGAAGGGTCAGAACTGCCAGACAACAGAATAGGGGTGAATTTGATGAATAAACTGTACTAATTGGCTAGGCCAAAAATTCTAGAAATTTTATGGTATGAAGACATGTGAGTCTAGTTTCAGAGAAAATTAATGGTTCTTCATTTAGAGTTCTGTAGCTCTGGAAATAAATAATTTAGTGACTGTGACTCAAGTAGACAGCTTTGAATAAGTTTATGAGTAAAGGATTAAATTGAAATGTGAGCAAAAGTAAGAAAGGATGAATTTATCATAAAATACATGTTTATTTTATTTTACAGTACAGGAAATTATTTGATTATTATTAACATATAAATGTTATATGTTTATATGAAATTGAAGAAAAAGAAAAGGAGAGGACCGAATTGAAGGAAAAGGAAAAGAGAAGGTTAAGGAGTGAAGGAAGAAGAATTTATATCACCTCAACCTTTTGATGTAAATACTACAAGAATTTTAAATTATTGTTATTTATCTTTTTTGAAATATTTATGTAAATTATTTAAATATATGAGATTCAGCCTTAATGCCCAAGTAGACGAAATTTAGAACTACTGGGATATTAAGGAACATTAGCACGTTGGTGCTCTCTGATATTAGCACGTTGGTGCTCTCTGATATTAGCACGTTGGTGCTCTCTGATATTAGCACGTCAGTGCTCTCTGATATTAGCACGTTGGTGCTCTCTGATATTAGCACGTTGGTGCTCTCTGATATTAGCACGTCAGTGCTCTCTGATATTAGCACGTTGGTGCTCTCTGATTATTAGCACGTCAGTGCTCTCTGATATTAGCACGTCAGTGCTCTCTGATTATTAGCACATTGGTGCTCTCTGTTCACTTGTGCATCATAATGCACCTCTGTATTTGTTCCGTATATCCGGTGTGTTCTATAAAGTCTACTTTGGGCTAAGAATGTGAAATGAGAACAAAGTGAATCACTGATATGTTAAGGTAATTTTTATACCTTACAAAAGATAAGTTGAATTTTTATTATTGCAAGGCATAGTTGAATAGACTTATATGTGATCCGATATGTAATAATTGAATGAGTTTAAAATGTTTTGTTATGATCATTTACTTATTTATTCTTGTAGTGCTTACTAAGCCTTCACCGGCTTAACGCGTTTATTTTAACGCATAGGTATAATTAGACTGGAAGAGAAGTCCAACTAGAAGATCTCTTATCTCATCACATCCTCAAGGACTTCAAAAGTAGGTACTATATTTTGTATTAAAATGGCATGTACATATGTAGTTCAAAGGTGTTCCCATGTGATAGGGACTAAAATATAGATTCTTGAAATTCTATCTATTTTGAGTTAATTGAAGTATTTTGGTATTTAAGGAATTAATTAATAAACAATAAATATGTTATCAAAAATGGTTGGAAAGTTAAAATATTATATTCAAATGTTTTAATTAGATAGTATCTGGCCATAATTGTTTTGGCACCAAATGTAATAATCTTATACCAGGTTTGCATAATTGAACCGGGTATAGGGGTATTACACAACCTACCCCTTCCTTGTCCATTCCAGTGCAGAGAGGCTTTTTCTTCACAGTTCGAGCCGCCCTTTTTTCAGGTTTTCGACTCAAATCCCTTCTGGTCTCAAAGCGCCCTTTGCGGGTTTTTGCCTTGGCCCCTCTCCCTTTTTTTTTTTTAGGGAATCAAGTTGTCCTTGGCGGGTTTTCGTCTTATCTTGTTCAAGTAAAGTATCTTTTGACTGAATCTGAATTCACGGGGTTGGGCAAGCTTTTCCCATCCATTTCCGTTAGAATCAGTGCACCTCCGGAGAAAGCCTTCTTCACCACGTACGGCCCCTCCCAATTCGGCATCCATTTTCCTCTGACATCCTTCTGTATGGGGAGGATCTTCTTCAGTACTAGGTCTTCCTCGTGAAACTCTCTTGGGCGAACTTTTTTGTTATAGGCTCGCATCATATGTTTTTGATACATCTGACCGTGCCGGATAGCCCTTAGCCTCTTTTCTTCGATTAGGTTCAATTGATCGCATCGAGCCTGAATCTATTCGGCTTCATCCAGCTTTACTTCTGTCAAAACCCGAAGAGAAGGTATTTCCACTTCAATGGGTAGGACTGCCTCCATCCCGTAGACCAGTGAGAAAGGTGTTGCCCCAGTGGAAGTCCTGACGGACGTTCAATAAGCATAAAGTGCAAATGGTAGTTTTTCATGCCAATCCTTGTAAGTCTCTGTCATCTTCCCCACCATCTTCTTGATGTTCTTATTTGTCGCTTCCACTGCCCCATTCATTTTCGGACGGTACGGAGATGAGTTATGATGTTTAATGTTGAATTGACGTTAAAAATCTGCTATCGTGCTGTTGTTCAAATTCAATGCGTTTGTCTGATATGATCCTTTTGGGCATCCCATATCGGCAAATGATTTCCTTCTTTAAAAATCGACTAACCGCTGATTTAGTGACGTTAACGTATGAAGTAGCTTCTACCCATTCCGATAACATCCATGCCCCACATGGAAAAGGGCCATGGGGAAGTCATAACGTGTAGGGGGGACGGAGGCACGTGAATCTTATCTCTATAGATCTGGCATTTACGACATCTCTTAGCATAGCTGATACAATCTCCTTCCATGGTGGACCAGTAATATCCAAATCTCATTATTTACCTGGCCATTGTGAATCCGTTAGCATGCGTTCCGCAAACGCCCTCATGAACTTCCTCTAGGATCATCTTGGCTTCTAAAGCATTGACACATCTCAACAATACTTGATCTTTTCCCTTTTTGTACAAGATGTCCCCATCCAAAACATATTCGAGGGCCAATCTCCTGAGTGTCCTTTTTTCATTCACGGTTGCATGATTTGGGTATTCACGATTTCTCACATATCGCAATATATCTTGGTACCAAGGGTGATCGTCCCTTTTTTCTTCTTTTACGTTGTAGCAATAAGCTGGGGCCTCGTAAATACTCATTTGAATAGGCTTTACATCTTCTTGCTTACTCACCTTAATCATGGAAGCTAAAGTAGCCAAAGCATCTGCCATCTGGTTTTCTTCTCGTGGGAGATAACTAAAGGTGATATTGTCAAACTCCTCAATTAATCCCACGACTACCCTTCGATAGTTGATCAATTTGGGGTCTCTTGTCTCCCATTCGCCCCTTAGTTGGTAGATCACTAATGCGAAATCTTTATATACTTCTAGCGTTTTAACTCTACGTTCTATAGCAGCGTGGAGTCCCATGATACAGGCTTCGTATTCTGCCATATTGTTTGTACAATCAAAATCCAACTTGCATGTGAACGGGTAGTGATCTCCATTTGGGGATACCAAGACTGCCCCGATCCTATTTCCAATAGCATTTGATGCTCCATCGAAATTCAATTTCCAAAAGTCATCCTTTGCGGTATCCTCTTTCGTAGCTGCCACGTACGTTAGATCCTCATTGGGGAAATCAAAGTTCAACGGCTCATAATCTTCTAAAGCTCTGCTAGCTAGGAAGTCGGCTATCGCGCTCCCTTTTATAGCTTTACGCTCACATATATAATATCAAATTCGGACAGTAGGATTTGCCATCTAGCCATCCTCCCATTCAAAGCGGTCGCCTCCATCATGTACTTTAGGGGTCTAACTTTGAGATTAGCCAGGTCGTGTGATACAGCATGTATTGTCTCAATCTCCGAGTCGTCCAAATCAACGCACAACACAGTTTTTCAATTGGCGAATATCTCATTTCGCACTCGGTGAATTTCTTACTGAGGTAGTATATTGCCTTTTCTTTTCTTCCTGAATCGTCATGTTGTCCTAGCACACATCCCATAGAGTGACTAAGTTGTCCTAGCACACATCCCATAGAGTGACTAAGCACCGTCAGATATAAGATTAATGGCTTGTGGGGGCGTGGAGGTGACAGTACTGGAGGGTTTGACAAGTACTATTTGACCCTGTCGAAAGCTTCTTGACATTCATCATTCCATATGCCTGGGTTATGTTTCTTCAAAAGACGAAATATGGGATCGCATTTCTCGGTTAACTGTGAAATAAACCGAGCAATGTAATTTAGTCTTCCTAGGAAACCTCGAACTTCTTTTTGAGTGCACGGCGGAGGCAATTCTTGTATACTTCAGACTTTGTCTGAGTCAATCTCGATCCCCTTCTTGCTGACTATGAAGCCCAACAGTTTGCCAGACCTAGCTCCGAAGGTACATTTAGTGGGATTGAGTCTCAATTGGAATTTCCTTAACCTCAGGAACAACTTCTGCAAAACTTGGATATATCTTTCTTCTGTTCTAGACTTTGCAATCATGTCATCCACGTAAACCTTGATTTCCTTATGCATCATATCGTGGAACAGGGTCACCATGGCCCTTTGGTATGTAGCTCCTGCGTTTTTCAACCCAAATGGCATTACTTTATAACAGAATGTGCCCCACAATGTTATGAAGGTAGTCTTTCCCATATCTTCGGGGTGCATCTTTATCTGATTGTATCCGGAGAAGCCATTCATGAAGGAAAATAGTGAAAAGCCCGCTGTGTTGTCTACTAGAGTATCAATATGAGGCAGAGGAAAATTATCCTTTGGGCTAGCCTTATTTAGGTCTCTATAATCCACACACATTCTCACCTTTCCGTCTTTTTTAGGGACAGGCACGATATTGGCTACCCATTCTGAATATTTGATCTCCTACAAGAATCCAGCATCGAACTGCTTTTGGACCTCTTCCTTTATTTTCAGCACAACATCCAGTCTCATCTTTCGGAGCTTCTGCTGAACTGGCTTGTAATCCCTCCTTATGGGTAAGCGGTGTACTACTATATCGGTGCTTAAACCGGGCATATCTTCATAAGACCATGCGAAGACATCCTTGAATTCCTGCAACAGTTTGATAAGATTCTGCCTTATTTCCTCGGCTATCCTTATTCCAATATTTACCACTTTCCGTTCTTCCAACGTCACAGTCTCTACTGCTTCTTTATGAGGCCGAATTTGTCTCTCCTCCTGCTCTACCATTCTTAACAGATCAGGGGACAGGTCATCGTCTGTGTCATCTTTAAAATTCTGTAATTTTTCTAAGCATATGTCTTGCTCAAAAGGATATTTCGAATCCAAGGCAGCGTTGCTCAAGTCATTGATATCAAGGGACATGCTGCAGTTTAAGAGAATACGGGTGGAATGAATGAATTTGTAAATGAACAATTGTATGTATGATAATGCTGAAAGAATGATCGGAAAACAAAGAAAAGAGATGTTTGTTTCAAACGATGATGAAAATGCATTTTATTGATATAACGATACTTGAACATGCGCCTATTTCACAAAAGAAATCTTGCTGCTCTTAGGCTTAGAGCAACAAGTGTGTCCTGGACATTACTTTAAATGAGCCCTAAATACTACAGGGATTTCTTTCGCAGTCCAATTTTTCAAGATGCTTCCCGATTCATAAGGCTGAATATTTGGCAAGATTTTTCCGTCAACCGCTTCGTCAGATATGGCAATAATGTAGACATTGCCTAACATTGCTGCGATGTCCTCTCCCTTCAGTGACTCTGGCTCAGAGTGGATTACCTCTCCCGACACAAAGGTCTTGGATATGTGCGGGATTATCATGGGTTCCCACTTGGTTTCCTTCCCACTCAAACGAGCGCGTCTTCTTTCCTGTCTCCTTTCTAGCTCCTTCTTCTTTTGTCTTGCGTCTGGTCTGAATCCCAGGCCAAAGCAATCTTGTTTTTCTCTCAGCATCGGGGCTGCCATTCTCCCCTGAAGGTACTTCCCAAGCCCTCTTCCCGATAAAGCACCTTTTCTCACGGTCATTTTCAATCCCATCCTTGTAGTCTTGGAGATTCTTGGCTTCAAGATTTTGTTTCCTTCCATAACAAAAGTTGCATTCACGAACTCGAGAGATCGGAAAGAACATTCGGTCGCCTCGTCGTTTGTCTCCAAGTAGGGCATGTCACTGGTCACGGTGGCAATAATATCCTCCTCAGCTTTTATTGTTACCAGTCAGCCATCCGCTATTAACTTCACCTTCTGATGTAATGATGAAGGTACTGCCCCGGACGAATGTATCCATGGTCTCCCCAATAGGCAGTTGTAGGAAGATTCGATGTCCATCACCAGAAAATCTATTTCGTAAGTGGTTGGGCCAATTAGTAAGGGTACCTCAATCCTCCCCATGACCCTTCTTTGGGTGCCGTCAAAGACCTTTACCACGCTCCGGCATTCCTTCATGTGCGAACTGTCCACCGGTAATCTGTTGAGGGTGGACAAGGGTAACACATTTAATGCAGACCTGTTGTCTATCAAGACCCCTGGTAGTATATGCCCTTTGCATCTAGCGGTAACGTGCAAAGCCTTGATGGATCCTCTACCACCTGGTGGTATTTCATTATCATTAAAATGGATGAAGTTGTCCGCACTTATATGGCCAATCAATCGATCCAACTTGTTAACTGAGATGTCGCTAGCGACGTAGGTTTCGTTTAAAGCTTTCATCAGTGCGTTCCTGTGCACTTCTGAGTATTAAAGCAAAGCCAACACAGATATGCGCGCTGATTGTTTGTGCAGCTGTTCTACTACACAATATTCACTGTGTTTTAGGAATTTCAGGAACTCTTTAGCTCTTCCTCAGTCACAGGCTCCTTGGTCCTCGGCTCGGGCTCGGCTGGCTTTCCTTTCTCCTGTTCCACCATTGGAGCTTTCCCCTTTATTAAGTCGTAGCGTCTCCCGCTTCGAGTATGGAAGCCTTCATCTGAATCCTCCTTCGTCGCATTAGTCGAGCTCTTTGTGACCGCTACATTACACTCATAGTTCCAGGGAACTTCCTTGCTATCTTTGTAAGTGAAGGCAGTGGGCCTCCGTCTTATTACTTTCGGTGTTACCCGTGTTCCCACCTTATTGCTAGCTGAATTCTCCCTTTCGGGGACTGCTACATGATTCCGATGGGCCTCCCTATTATCTTCAACGACAGTGGGCCTCCATATTATTACTTTCGGTGTTACCCGTGTTCCCACCTCATTGCTAGCTGAATTCTCCCTTTCGGGGACTGCTACATGATTCCGAGGGGCCTCCCTATTATCTTCAACGACAGTGGGCCTCCGTATTACCACTTTCGGCGCTACCTGTGTCCCTGCTTTATCACTTTTGGGACGTGAAATAATGATCATCGGAAGGCTAACTTTCGTACTTTTTACTGTTGACTCTGACGCGCATATGCCCCTATCTTATGTGCCTTCATCATAAAATTCGACTTCTTTATTGTTCATTAAGTTTTGCACCAGGGTTCTGAATTCTCCACAAGTCTAAATCTCATGTCCCAACTCCTGATAGTACTTACAATAATTTGTCAGATCTCCTTGACTTTTTTCTGCAACGATTAGTCCATGCTTGACCATTTCTTTCCAGACCCATCTTAAGGGAGTCCTAACCTCCGCGATATTTATTTTGATCCTCTTTTCTGAACTTTCACTAATTGCATTGACTCCACCTTTAGCGTGATTGGGTAAAGGATTTGTTACATTTGGCATGTCATCCAACTCGACCACCCCCATATTGATGAATTTCTCCACCAATTTCTTGAAAGCCAGGCAATTCTCTATTGAGTGTCCCGTGATTCCTGCGTGATATTCACACTGTGCGTTCGAGTCATACCACTTGGGATACGGAGGTTGCATTGGCTTTAGGTGATAAGGGGACACAATATGCGCATCGAACAGGGTTTGATACATTTCCTTGTACATCATCGGAATCAGTGTGAATTGGGGTTTCTCATTATCTTGTCTTGAGGTGCCAGGTTCCTTCTTGGGTAACCCCTGCTGCCCTGTGGTCGTTACTTTTGGCTGATTAATGGTGATTGACTTCGGGTGTCCTATGCTTGCGTTATTTACCTCACTTTCCTTCTTCCTTGGGGGCATTCTTTTCGTACTTTCCCCTGTCTCGATCCCCCCACTTTTCATAATGTTCTCGATCATTTCTCCGGTCGTTATGATGTCTGAAAAGCTCCGGGTTGCACTTCCTATCATATGCATGAGGAATGGGGCTTTCAATGTACGGATGAAGAGTATTGTGGTTTCTTTCTCCAGAAGTGGTGGCTGGACTTGGATGGCAACCTCCCTCCACCTCTGTGCATATTGCCTAAAGCTTTCGTTCCCTTTCTTTTCTATGTTTTGAAGAGTGATCCTATCAGGGGTCATGTCCGTTACGTGACTGTACTGCTCCAAGAATGCTTGAGCCAAATCATCCCATGAACCAATTTTGGCACGACTCAACTGATTGTACCATCTGGCTGCAGCTCCCACCAGGCTATCTTGCAAGCAATGGATCAGCAGTGGGTCATTATTAGTGTAGCCCGTCATCCTTCTACAAAACATAGTGATATGGGCCTCTGGGTAGCTTGTTCCATTGTACCTTTCAAACTCAGGCATCTTAAAATTATATGGGAGCACCAAGTCGGGGACTAAGCTTAAGTCATTGGCTTTTATTCCCCGACATTTATCGGCATTTTCCAGAGCTTTGAATCTCTCCTTCAACCACTTATATTTATCCTCCAGCTGTTTTGGTAATTCTTGTTTTGCCTTTTCAGCCATCTCATCCAAATCTGGGACGCTGGGATTGACCGGACTTTCTCCTGGGTTGGTACCCGAACCCGTCGGGAGGTGTGTCGGTATTGCTGCATCAGCCTGATATTGTGGCCTGATAGTGACAGATGCCCTTTGGGGATACGTATCTGACGGCGTTTAGGCATTTAGCGGGGTAAGAGAGGGATTATCACTGTCGTTCCCTGAGCTAGTGGCAATGCCCCTCTCTTTCTCACGTTCTTTAGACATCAATTGCATTAGCTGGTTCATCATATTGTTCTGGGATTCTTGCATCTGCTCCATCATGTCCTGCTGGGTTTTGGCCAACTGCTCTTACAATTGTGCTTGTCCTTTCATTTGATCCTGGATTTCTTTTTGCATCTGTTCTAGTCTTTCCATTCTTTGATCCATTATTCTTGTTTTGCCTCTTGTACCGTAGTGATGTTCCAGGGTAACTGCCATAATTTTAGGGTCCTTTTGTGAGATTCGATGTGTATGATGCAATGTAATGCAAATGCATGGTATGAATGCAAAAAGGTGTTGGTTTGATTCAATTCCATTAGATAAACTTTAGTAGAAAACAAATTTCCTTTCATAGAACGGACGATTACATATATGACTTTGCCCTAATGCCTAAATCCTTAACTTTCCTAAGAAGCCAAGCTAAACCTTGACCTCGCTCGGATCTTGACTCGTACATCAGACTTAACGCATCAGCCCGAACCGCCAAGGTTTGCAAATGATCGGTCACCTCTCGGATTTGAACCACGGCTTCGCCCATTACATAGTCTCTGTTTCTGATCTGTTCCTGGAAATGGTGGAGCTGCTCCTTCCAATGTCCATTGTTCGCTTCAAGGAGCTCAACTCAAATTTTGCTATCTTGTAACGCAGTCTCAAGCTCTCCTATCCTTCCTCTCATCTCCTCGATCTTGTTCTGACTAGCTTTTAATTTGGCTACCGAGTTACGACTACGATATAGGTGCAACGACTTTTCTAATTCTGCTAGTCGGGCGCGTAACCTCTCCTTTTCGCTGTGGCCTTCCAACAGGCTCTCTTTCAAAGTGTCCTCCCGTATTCGAGCATCTTGGAATTTCCTCTCCCACTGATCGGCTCTGGACTTTTCTTCTTTAATTTCCTGTCGCCATTGCTCTGATGTCTTACCTAGACCAGCGGTTCTGATGGACATGCGCAGCTTCTTGTAGTCCGTCTTTAAGCTATCCAAGTCCTCTTCGGCCTTATTTTTTCCTTTCTTCAGTTTCTCGACCTTGAACTTGTGGACGTCAACATCTAACCCCAACTGCATCTTTTCTTCTTCTAGCTGCTCTATCCTCTTACCCAATTCCCGGCTCTTTTTCTCGAAATCTTGCTTGATAATCTCTAATTCAGACGGGATTACTTGCAGCTGTTCTTCTATTGGTCGAGCATCTCCTTGGATTGGCCTTGCAACATTGTCGTTGATTCTTTTGCCCCACCATCGCTCATACTCGGGGGTTGCTATAGGCCTCATGGCGAGTCTCTTCATTTTTCGAGTTTGGGTCCATGCATCCGATATTTCGCGAACTCTCTTCTTATAGTTGTCATCCTTGTATGAGAATTCACATTGGGCTAATCCGTGTGTCACAGGTATGAACTGCCTCGATTGATACTGACTCATCGCTAGTAACGGGGCATATCTGACAGCTCCCCATATTCCGAGTAAAGGAACCCAGTCGAACCCTCCACACCGATACAAGATCTCGTCAGTGATCATCTACGGAGCCTTCTATTCTACATCTTTAACTTGCAAATTTTAAAGAATCGCTATCCATTTTTCCCCAGATAGGTCGTCCCGCCTTGGTGTTCTTGCTAATTCCTCTAAAGAAGAATAGTTTTCGAAAAAGACTTTGCATGAAACTAAGATAACAACAACTGTGCACATCTTACGAACCTCCCTTCCCCCGCTCTTCGGCAAGCGTTCAATGATCTGAAGGTTTCGGCTAAAATTGCATGGACAGGTGTAACTCCCTTATCAAGTTTATCAAATAGGTCCGAAACTGCATCCTCTATATGCCCTAACGCCTTGGGAAAGATGACCAAACAGTAGATGCTTAGAGTAAAGACGTCGGCCTTCTTTTTCTTGTCAGGATGCGCCGAGATCAGGTCCCTCAAGTGTTTCCATGGGATGCACTTACAATCTCCCTTTTGCTTGATCCGGCCCGTAACCCATTGCTCGCTCATCCCTGTGATGTTCATTAGCCTTTTTGAGAACGCTGGCACATTAGGAAACCTTGAATATGCCTTATCAGTTTGAAGTCTCGGGCATCGGAACAAAGCTGTGTACTCCTCTATGGTAGGCACCAAATCCACCTTTCCAAAAATGAAGCAACTGTAAGCGGGGTTCCAAAACTGAGTAATAGCTCGAAGTAGGTACTCGTCTACCTTGATATCCAGCAGATAGTGTAAATCACCGTAATTATAGTAGAATAGCTGTTTGACCTCGTCGCCCCAAGAATCCCATATTTCCTTCAATTCTCACAAGTCATTTTGAGCCACGATGATGCGGGTGAAATCCCATAACTCTGATTCGTGCCCCACTGTCAGGCTATCTCCTTTTTCTTGTTGTACTCTTTCGGACCACACTTGGACGGCCGCATTATCCTCCACTCTATTGAGAAACCCCTTTTCCATGTCAAGCTTTTCTATCTAGTAACCGAATGTGAATCAACACCTTTTTATGATGAAATGCCATGCAATAAAAGCAAAACACAACAAGTTAGTATCAGGTACAAAAGAACTTAAAGCAAACAGGAAATGATCAAACTCCTATTTTTAAGGTAACGAATAGGGTTTGCACGGCTCTACCTACAGCGGGCTCTTAGGTCTCTCTATATGTGGTTCGGTTCTAAAGCAAGGGTACCTGAACCAGCAGATTCCTCGATCCTCACCCATTATAGGCTCATATGGACTGAGTTCAGTTCAGGGGAACACATTTCCCTATGGCTGCACGGAGATAAAAATCTCACGAAGACATAGGTACGGATGTATTCCGAAAGCGATCCACTATCTTCATAGGTATGGATGTATTCCGAAAGCGATCCACTATCTTGCACGGAGGTAAAAACCTCACGAAAGAGTAGCTTCTCACTCCCACTTAAGGGTGTGATCGCAATGGTCATGCAATACAATGCCAAAGTATTTCATGAGACTCGACACTGTAGCACAAGCAAATGCATCAAAGAGAAACACGATTTTTCAAAACAATTTTTCAAACTTTCGACAAAAGGACAAAAACCAATCAATTTATGGCCTGACTCTCAAAGCCTCCCCAGTGGAGAGTTGTCGTAACCATTTTTTTGAAAAAACGAGAATCGACTTTTAAAATAGGGAGTCGCCACCGAACTTTTATTCGAGGTGTGATCGGATCACCTTTGTTTTAGAAAAACATTTTGATTTACTAAAACGATGTTTTTGGTCTACGAAAGTTTGAGAAAATAGGTTCGGGAGTCGATTACGTGCGAGGAAGGGTTAGCACCCTTGCTACGCCAAAAATTGGTACCAAATTGATTATTTAATGTCCCAATGTCGAAAGTTTGAAGATCTTAAAGGAATTCAAAAATTTGATCTTTTTTTGGAAATATTTTATTTTCCTCGAATTGAATATCAAGACATTCTTGTTCCGAAAGGACAAAATATCACATCCAATACGTAGTACACAATGATTTTAATCCTCGAATCCAAGGTCATCTCTTAGTTCCCGAGTTTCACACGTTAAAAATATCAAAAGGGTATTCAGATATTTAGCCAATCGAAAGAACCGAAACCCAATACATAGAGCACGGCTTCTCGAATTTTCAAACATAGAATATTACCCTATTTTTGAAAAAAAAAACTTGCTTTTGGATAAAATTGATAAATGTATTTGAAAATTATACGCGTTTGGGTAGTTTAAGTTTTAAAGAAATATTATTTAAAATGTAACTGAGAGTATATGCAACGACTAATGATGATGAGACACAAATTTAGCGTGAAGACGGTCTAATAATATATGACATTGGTATCCTGAATTTAAAATATCAACATGCATGAATAATAATATGAAAATATGAACAAACAAATTACAACACATGCAAGAGTGTAATCACATGTTTTACACTATTTAAACATTAACAATAATAAAAAAATGAATTAAACAATTTCCAAAGAAATAGCACGTGAAACAATTCAACATAATTAATAAAAATTTCTGAATAACGAATTCGTAAAAGAAAAAGAAAAAAATATGTGAGACCATTTATTAAAATTTGAAATTAACGATGTACGTAAAGCTTAATAATATACAAACAAAGTTTAAAATAATTAAGTAATAATATAATAATTATAGTAACGGTAACAATAATAATAATGATAGTAATAATAATAATAAAATACACATGATGGTAAAATAGAAAAATATTTAAAGAAAACAAAATGTATATAAAATGATCTAAAAATATATATAGTTTAATGACGTGAGACATTTATATCTAATATTAAATCAATTTTGAATCATTCAAAAAAAATTACAAAAAAATGAAAGATAAAAAATATATATAATAAAAGAATAAGTAAGTAATTTGAAACATGCCAAAGTTAATAAATTAATTTTAAATAATTTAGGCAGTAGGATAAAAAAGAAAACTCAATTGAATTTGAGATAAAACTGAAAGGTTAATTAAACAAATAAATAGGATTTAGGGCTCCAATCAAACGCGCCAGAATTAGAGGGGGCTTAAAACGAAATTCGCCCCAGTCTTGGAGCGCGGCGTTTCAGGGTAGGGCCATATTGGGATAGGACCGAAGACCCGAGGGACTAAACGCGTAAATGCTTCATTCAAAGCACAGAGGGGCACAGATCCGGGTCGCCCAACGGGTCAACACGCGGACCCTGCCCCCTTGAAACAGCGTCGTTTCTCCTGGTGACTGTTAACCCTCTCCTAAACAGAACTAAAGTATCCCAGATCCCTCATTCAAACAAAACCCTAGCCCCTTAATCTCTTCCCTCAGCCGCAATCTAACCCCTTCCCCTAGCCACGGAATCGTCACTTGGTCAAGCGAGAAACACTGCGCAAGACCTGACTCAATTCACCACCGTCCGGCCCCTATTGCTACGGAGAGAACAAAGGTAAAATCTGAATCGTGGCCCTCTTCTAAACTCCGATCGTGATGGAGAAGACTAAGGTCGTCGGCCTAACCCCGATCGTAAGTCCCTTATCCCCCTTTTATTATTGCTTGTAAAATCTTAAAATAACGAAAATAAAGAACTGAAAATAAATGAAAACAGTAGTAAAAAACCAGCACGAAAATGGATTCAACCTTGGATTTTTTTATTACTGATTGTTCTTTTCGTTTCCAACTGATTGATGATATTTCGAAAAACGGAAGCCGAATCAACTTTTGTTCTTTTTTTGATTGCTGGTCGATTATTTTAGCCTCTTTTTTGAAAGAAGGGTAGCCGACCCTTTTACAACGATTTTATCGGCTTTATAGCCGAGGGATACAGTCTTTTTTACTATTATTCAACTATGTTCTCCATACTTCTTTGTTCCTGGTCGTTTTCTGCCTTTGTTACTGTGTATTCTTCTTGCAGGATATGGGCGTTGGTGCAAATAGTGGAGGCCGAGGCGCCTGGGGAAGCTCCAAGTGTCAGGGGCGTGGGCACGGGGCACGACACGCGTGAGGGGAACCGAAACGACCCGTAGTGGCAGACGATCCGTTAGTGCACAAGGTGGGCAGACGATGGGTCGGCGGCTAGGAGGATTTCCAAGGGTTTCTGAAACTCTAAGTGTGTTGAGCGATTGGGCCTCTGTAATTGGGCTTAGTTGGGTCGGTTCAATGGGTCGTATATTTGGACATGTTTGGGCCCGGTTATTGGTTTTGTAATTGGACTTTTAATGGCTTTTGTTTTATTTGTATTTTATTTTGTTTTGTTTTTAGGCCTTTTATATTGGTATTGGGCCGGGCAAAATTTGGGTCTTACAATGAGGAAGTACCAGATCAGGGACCAAACCTAAGTCCTTTGCATCAATACCATGGTGATGGTCAACATTTTCCAAAGCCTTAAACTTTTCTTCCAACCATCTACAGTGATCCTTTACCTGCCTCGAGGATTTAATTCCGATCCCCTCTCTTTCTGCTATGTCCAGATCAGGAATGACAGGATTAGCGGGGTTGTCTCCTAGGTTGGATCCTATGCCAACTTGAAAATTCATGGGCACTCCAGTGTCAGCTTACCCTTGCTAATGCCTAATTGTGACAGGTGGCCTTCTGGGATATTCTTTAGGTTGTGTTTGCACATGCAGTGGAGTGAATCCCCGAGGAAAATCCTCATTGTCTTCAGTGTTGACTATGGGACCCTTTCTTTTGTCCATAGCCCCACTTAGCATCTAGGCCATTTGAGTCATCATGTTTCTTTGAGCCTCTAACATCTGGTCGCTCATCTCTTGTTGGAGTTTTGGCATTTGCTCTTGCATCTGATCTTGAATATCTCTTTGGAATTATTCCAGTCTTTGATCCATTTTCTTCGATTTGGAACGTGTACTGTAATGATGTTCAGCTTCCAGATTTTCCTTCTCTTTCTTTCTCTCTCTCTCTCTCTCTCTGCTATAATTTAAACTAATTAGACTCTCTCTGTGGATTTGAATGCATATGATGTTATGTAATGTAAATGCATGAATGCAAAGAGGCATCGATTCTGATTCAACTTCATTTTAGAAAACTTTATTAAAAAAAAAAATCCTTTACATAAAACGGACTACAAATATGCTTTCGCCCTAAGTCCTAAACTTTTGATTTTCCCAAGCAATGAAGCTAGCTCTTGACTACGATCAGACTATAGCTCATACTTCATGCTCAACGTATCAGCCTGTGCTGCCAAAGTCTGTAGATAATCAGCTACCTCTCGAATCTGAACTATTGCTTCGCCCATGAGGTAACCGACTTCTAACTTTGGTCATGGGAATGGTGAAACTCTTCCTTCCAACGCCCTTCTCTTGTTTCAAGAAGCTCGATCCGAAGTTTACAACTGTGCAATGCTACTTCTAACTCTTCAATCTTACCCTTCATTTCCTCGATCTTGTTTAGGCTTGACTTTAACTCGATCACAGAATTACGGCTTCTATGGTGATAAAGAGACCGTCCAAGTTCAGCCACTCTAGCTTTTAATTCTCCCTTTTCATTTAAACTTTCTGCCAAGTTTTTCTCTAAGGCCTCATTTTGTGCTTGCATTTCTCGGAATTTCCTCTCCCAATAGTTAGATTTAGCCTTTTCCTCTTGGACCTATTGTTGCCACTCTTCTGAAGTCTTTCCCAATCCAGCATTCTTCATCGTCAGACATATCTTCTTATACTCTATCTTTAAACTGTCTCGATCTTCTTCTATCTTCCTCTTTTCCTTCCTTAATTTCTCGGCCTCTGATTTCTGAACATCCACATCTAGCCTCAAATACATCTTTTCTTCTTCTAGCTTTTCTATCCTCTTTCCAAGCTCTGAACTCTTTTTTTCGAAATCTTGCTTCACAATTTCTAACTCCGATGGGACCACTTGCAAACATTCATCTATTAATCGGGCGTCTTCTGGATTCAGCTCGGGGATGTTATCATTAATCCTTCTAATCTTCCATCCACTGTATTCTGGGGTCGTCATTGGTCCCGCGGATAATCTCTTCATCCTACGAATCTGATTCCAAGCAGCAGAAATCTCCATAACCCTCTTCTTATAATTTTCTTCTCTATAAGAGAACTCATACTGAGCCAGCCCATATGCCGTTGGTACGAACTGTCTCAACCCATATTGCCTTAGTACGAGGAAAGGGGTATATCCAATGGCTCCTCAAATTCCAAGTAAAGGAACCCAGTCAATACTCCCACACCGATAAAGGATTTCGTCAGGAATCATCCAAGGAGCACTCCACTCGATGTCTTCTTCTTGAAGGTTTTGAGGAAGTGTCATCCAGCTTTCCTTAGACACATTTTCTCTTATCGGTGTAGCTACTATCTCTTTCAACTAAGAGTAGCTCTCAGAAAAAACCCAATAAGACACTTTCTCCACCTTTCAGAAATGACTATGGAACCAAGCCAACAACAACTGCGCGCACCCAATGAACCTGCCTTCACCTGTTCTCCGACATGCATTCAAAGATCTAAACGTCTCAGCTAAGATCGCAGGTACAGGCGTGACTCCTCCACCAAGTCGATCGAATAAATCGGTAACTGTTCCATCTACATGTCTTAGAGCTTTAGGAAAAATTACCAAACCGTAAATACACAACGCCAAGACATCGACTTTCTTCTTTGCATCTGGATGTGTTAGGAACAAATCCCTCAAACTTTCCCAAGGAATGCATTTACCTTCACCTTTCTCTTGAATTCTGGCTGCAACCCACTGTTCACCTATCCCCGTGATATTCATTAACTTCTTCACAAAGGTTGGAACATTAGCAGCCCTAGAGTAAACTCTGTCGACTTGGATCCTTGAACAACGAAGCAAGGTCATATATTCCTCTATCGTGGGTACTAAATCTACTTTCCCGAAAGTGAAACAACTATAAGCAGAATTCCAAAACTGAGTAATAGTGCAAAACAGATACTTATCTACTTTGACGTCGAGCAAGTAAGGTAGATCACCATAATTACGATAGAATAACTGCTTTGCCTCATCATCCCACTGGGTCCATATTCTCTTCAACTCCTGAAGCTCATTTTGCGTGACACTGATGCGAGTGAAATCCCATAGTTCCGACACATGCCCCTCAGCTAAGCTATCCCATTTCTCTAATTGCCTTTGCTCTGACCATATACGAACGACTGCATTTTCTTCCACTTTATCAAGGAATTCGTTCTCCATAACCAGCTTTCTAACTTCAGAAACTGACCGTGAATCGATACTCTTTAAATATGAAATGATTTGTACAAGAATGAAACACAACAAGTTAGTACCACATAATAAAATATAAAGCAAGTAAAACAAACACTTATTTGGGTAACTATTAAAGTTTGGCATACCTCTACCTAAGGTGGGTTCCTATGGTTTACTATATACGGTTTAGTTCTAAAATTGAGGTACCTAAACCAGCAGATTCCTCGATCCCCACCCATTATAGGCTCATACGGACCGAGTTCGGTTCAGGGGAATACATTTCCCTATGGCCATGCGGAAGTGAAAACTTCACGAAGACATAGGTACAGATGTATCCTGAAAGCAACCCACTAGCCCATGCGGAGGTGAAAACCTCACGAAGGCATAGCTTCTCGCTCCCACTTAAAGGTGTGACCGTAACGGTCATGCAATGTAATGCAGAGATATTAAAACCACATGCAGTAAAAAGGATGATGATTTTTCAAATCAGAAGTTCAAATTTGGACAAAAGGACATGAAATTATCGACTTTACGGTTTGACTCTCTTATTGGTCCCCAGCGGAGTCGCCAAGCTGTCGAAACCATTTTAAAGTTTGATTTAAAAAAAGGGGGATCGACTTTTAAAAACGAAAATGGGAGTCGCCACCAATCTCTTTTTACTTAGGTATGATTGGATCACCTTGAAAATTGTTTTATTTCAAAATACTGATTTTGGCCTACGAAAAACAAGAAAAATGGGTTCGGGAGTCAGTTACGTATGAGGAAGGGTTAGCACCCTCATAACGCCCAAAAATTGGTACCTAATCGATAAAATCATGTCCTACTGTTGCAAATTTGAAAAATTTTAAAATAAGACCATTGTATTAAAAGAAAAACCAAGACTTACCTATCTCAAAGAAATAAAATACTATACCCAGTAAGTTAGGATATAGCATCTCATAACTTCGAAGCTAGGCACATCTTTATTTTAGAAAATTCCTACCTCGAGACACAAAACATCATATCTAGTAAGTTAGGACACAACGTTTCGAATTCCCAAGAATAAGTTTTTTTTATTATTTAAAATTGGTAAATTTCAGTTTTAAAAGAGAAGTGATATCTAATACCTTAAGTTCTACGAGAAATGAAACACCCCACACCCGGCCCACGAGCCTGAACCGGATCTGGTATGTTCCTTAAGTAAACCGGTTTTCAAATTCTTGGTTACTTAGAGAAAAATTGTAAATTTTAGAAAACATTGTTTTGGGTTGGGCTTAAATTGGAACCCATTTAATAAATTTTGAAAATCCAACTTAAATAAGGTGAAAAAATAATTTTAGGGTTTATTATTTTAAAAGAAATAAATTTACTTAACTTTAATCAAAAATAAATTGTATCATAATCAAATAAAAATAAACAGAAATAAAGAAAATCCAACTGGGCCTTATGGCCTTATTACATCATTCAAACCCAAAATAAAATTTAAAGTACTAAAATTATATAAAGTCCAAATTTCTAAATAAATTCTTCAAGTGATGCATGGCCACCCTTAGCTCCCGCCGACCCTGGTCCATTACTTGCTCATCACTGAAAATAATTCCCAACTGGGTGAGTCCACAGACTCAATGTGTACACAGTACTAATTTTCAACAAATCAGGCATACAACTCATATCAATTTCATGTTCATACAAATAAAGGATGATGCAACCCAAACCCAAGCCTATTTGTCCATCCGCTACACACCACCCGTACAAACTTGTACACCGTGGGGACTACTAAGTCGACCCTCTATCCGCTACACACCATCGAAGGCAGTCGCTACAGTCGACGTGCTCATCACCCACTTACGTTGTGTCTTTAGACACTATATTCAGATAATGTAACCGAAGTTACCATTTTCAATAATGTGACCGTAGTTACCATAATTCGTTGGTGAGACCGTAGTCATCACCTTCACTTTCTCCCTTCACACATATATCCCAAATGCCCCAATTATTACATATCATTCATATCATACTTAAATTCGCATTCATGTCACTTTTCAGAATATAACACATTCATAATCCTATCAAAAGTAGGAATACGTGCACAGGTACTTTTTGCCACATTTGTGGTACTTAGCCACATTCTCATTCTTATACACATTCATATATTAAAACAATTATTGCCATAATATATATTGAAAGTTAGTGTGAGTACACACTGATTCGCTTAATAGGTTCCTTGAATCCCGAAGAACGATCTACCGATCTAGATCTTTCACTCCTATATTCGGCCAATCATTAAAATATATTAATAACCTTATTTGGTTTGAAAACCAAATCCTAGTAGGATTTGTATTACTTATCTTGTTGCCGAATTGGATGATTGTAAATCAAGTCCCAAAATTGCTAATATTCCTTCCTTGAAATCGCTAACACTAAATCATGTAACCATGTGAGTCTCCGGCTTTTGAAATAAATGAGAAATAACCCCAAATTCCAAAACTAAGCCTTGGCCGAATATCACAAACCTTGTGATGGGATTCCCAAAACCGATTTCTTGCCTCCTTTATATCTGTCGAAATCTTCATGTTAGATCTAATCTAACATATACATCATAACCTTTAATCGAATAAATTTTCTTACCTTAGATCCTTAGATTTCCCGAAAGATCCTTCAAATTTTCGGCCAAATTTGCTAACAGAGTTAGTACCTTGATTTCGATGGAAAGAAGAGAAATAAGAATTGATTGATTACAGATCTTACCCTTTTGATGTTGTAGATGATTGCCCCCCTTTCTTAGAATCCACAAAGATTCGGCTTGACAGTAGAAACGGAGAAGAAACTAGAAGAAAAGAGAGGATTTTGCTTAATGAAAATTCGGAGAGAGGGGGAGAGAGCTTAGAGAATTTCGGCAACACTAGAAAGATGAGAGAAACTTTTTAGTTTTCCTCCTATAGCCGAAATTATCAATAGGAGAGTCCTTACTTGGCCACTACTCCTCAAGTGATAATATTAACCTTTAATTATCACTTTTATTCAAAATTAAAGGTGTTTAATCCTTTATTTATCTCCTAAAATAATCCTAATTTAAAATCCCTTATTTATCACTTTTTAATCATGTATTTATGGAATTAAAACACCTTGGTTTCTAGATGCTTGTGCCATCCACCTTTAAGCCTGGGAAGCAAAAATTAAACTTCATTTATTTGCTTCCCTTGTGACTCGAACTCAGGCCCAACACCTTGCATGTGGCGCCATTTCCATAGGCCCTAAGTGCCATCTTCAGCCACTTTTCCAAGCCTGCTTTTGTGTCAAATTTCCCCAACTTTTTCTTTTAAGGCCCTCTTGCCTTTATTTCCTATTTTAAACTTTAAAATTCATCATTTCTGTCATTTCTAAGTTTCCTAAAATTTTTGATCGGCTCAGAACTTGCCATTTTTCTTACATTCCAAGTTTCCAAAATGTTCAGTTTCCTAAAATGTTCAGGCTTCCAAAATGTTTAGGTTTCCAAAAATGTGTACTTTCCATTTTTGAACCATTTCTTTACATTTCTAGGTTTCCTAAAATGTTCATGTCCTAATGCATTTCCAGTTTGCCAAAATGTTCATTTCCATTCATTTTCGCATTTCTGAGTATCCAAAAATATCAAAAATTTATTCATTATGCTTAAGACTTGTTATTTCTTACAATTAAACTGAAAGAGCATAGGCCCTTTTGAGGATGTTACGCTTCTACCCTTTAAACAAAATTTCGTCCTCGAAATTTCCTAACTAAACAATTGAGGGTATTGTTTGTCGCATTGTCTCCTCCGACTCCCATGAAGCTTCTTCCGATCCATGATTGCGCCATAACACCTTGACTAAATGCACCGACTTCCTTCGTAGTACTTTCACGCCACGCCCAAGATCCGAATCGGCTCCTCCTCGTAGGATAGATCCGCCCTAGCTCCACTTCTTCAACAAACCATATGAGACGGATCCGATCGATAGCGACGTAGCATGGATACATGAAATACATCATGCATTTGATGCAACTCGTGGTAACTCCAATTGGTATGCCATCGCCCAACTCGCTCAAAGACTTGATAAGGCTCTATAAACCTTGGGCTTAACTTCCTTTGCGACCAAACCTCATAACCTTCTTCCAAGGCGAAACTTTCAAGAATACTTGGTCTCCTACTTCAAACTCGATTTCCTTCCGCTTAAGGTCCACGTGACGACTTTCTATCTATCGAAGCTTCCTTCAACCGTGTCTTAATTAATTCCACCTTCTCCTCGCTTTCCGCCACTAACTCGACCCAAAACGCGGCGTTCTCCTAACTCGGTCCAACAAGTTGGTGTTCTACATTTCCTTCCATACAATGCTTCGTATGGTGCCATCCGAATGCTTGCCTGATAGTTGTTGTTGTAGGCGAACTCAGCTAGAGGCAAGTAATCCTCCCAACTTTCTCGGAAATCCATCACACAACCTCTCAACATATCCTCTAACACTTGTATAACCCGTTCAGACTGCCCGTCTGATTGTGGATGAAAAGCCATAGTGAAGTCCAACTTAGTGCCTAAAGCTTGATGAAGTGCGTTCTAAAACCGAGACGTGAACCTTGGGTCTCTATCGGAGATGATCGACATTGGTACTCCATATAACCTCACGATCTCCACCACATATAACTTAGCTAGCTTCTGAAGAGTATAATCCATTCTTACTGGGATAAAGTGCGCGGACTTAGTCACACGGTCCACTATCACCCATACCGAGTCCTTCTTAGTAGGCGTAAGGGGAAGCCCACTAACGAAGTCCATGGTGATTCTCTCCCACTTCCATTGGGGAACTTCGATTGGTTGAAGCAATCTCGATGGGACTTGGTGTTCACCTTTTTACTTGTCGACACGCCAAACATTTCCCCACAAATTCGACCACCTCTCGCTTCAGATCTCGACCACCAAAATTGTTCCCTTAGATCTCTATACGACTTGATGCCTCCGGATGCATAGCATAAGGGCTACCATACGCTTCCCGAAGAATCCTTTGTCTCAACTCCTTATCCCTCAAGATACAAACCTTTCCCTTGTAGCACAAGATTTCTTCATCATCATTGACGCCATAGTCCTTTAATCCTCCTTGCTGTACTTGCTGTAACTTAGTACTTAAGTCCTTATCCGCCAATTGTCCCTCTTTCACCTCCTTCAGCCATGTGGGCTTGACTTGTAACTCTACCAACAGGCTTCCGTCATCATACAAACTTAAGTGAGCGAACAAAGCCCTTAAATCCGACACAACCTTCCTACTTAGGGCATCAGCTACCACATTCGCCTTGCCCGGATGGTATTCTATCGAACAATCGTAGTCCTTCGCATTCCACCCACCTTCGCGCCTCAAGTTCAACTCCTTCGAGTCAACAAATACTTAAGGCTCTTGTGATCTGTGTAGATAACTGACCTTTCTCCATAAAGGAAGTGCCTCTAAACCTTAAGGGTGAAAACCACTGCTGCGAGCTCCAAGTCATGAGTTGGGTAGTTAACCTCATGCGGCCTTAACTGCCGAGACGCATAAGCGACTACTTTTCCTCCTTGTATTAGCACACACGCCCTAACCCCCGTGTGCGGCGTCCACAATATACTACGGTTCTCTTTGCTCGCCTCCCACTGAATTAACACAGAGCTTCCGTCAACACCCTCTTAAGCTTTTCAAAGCTCTCCGGTGCTTATTAGTCCATTCAAAGGGTACTTCCTTCCTTAGCAACTTTGTTAAAGGCGCGGATATTGACGAGAATCCTTCTACAAACCTTCGTAATAGCCCGCCAAGCCTAAGAAACTTCGATCTCACCACGCACCTAGGTGGTTTCCAATCCAACATCGCTTCGATCTTTCTTCTGTCCCACTCTTATTCCTTCTCGCGATACCACATGTCCTAAGAATGCCACTCTCCTTAAGCCAAAATTCACACTGGTTGAATTTGGCATGAGCTTCTTTCCTTTTAACACTTCCAACACAACTCCTGAGATGCTCATCATGCTCCTCTTCGACTTTGAGTACACTCAAAATATCGCCGATGAATACAACGCACGAACCTATCCAGTAGGTTGGAAAACTCCGATTCATCATGTCCATGAACGCGCACGGAGCGTTCGTTAAACCAAACGGCATCACCACAAACTCAAAATGGCCATATCTTATCCTAAAAGCGATCTTATGGATGTCAACCTCCTCACCTTCAATCGGTGATATCCCGACCTTAAGTCTATCTTCGAGAACACAGCTGCCCCTTTCAGCTGATCGAACAAGTCGTCTATCCTTGGCAAAGGATACTTGTTCTTGATGGTCAGCTTATTCAACTGACGATAATCTATGCACATACGCATAGTTCCGTCCTTTTTCTTCATGAATAGGACCGGTGCTCCCCATGGAGACACACTGGGTCGAATAAACCCATGATCCAACAACTCTTGGATTTGAGCCTTGAGCTCCACTAACTCCTTTGGCGCCATTCGATATGGGGCGATTGACACAGGAGCTGTTCCTAGTAGCAAATCAATTCCAAATTCCACCTCCCTATCTGGGGGTATTCCTGGTAATTCCTCCGGAAATACATCTTCAAAATCTCTTACGGTTCTAACTCCATTGACACCTTCATCCTTTCCACCTAACGCACTTACGAAGGCCAGGAACGCCCTGCACCCTTTCTTAACCATTTTCTCAGCCTTTAGTGCCGAAACTAAGTTAGACAAGTAGTTCCTCCTTTCGCCGATCATCACTACTACTTCATCCTCCGGGGTCCTTAGTTCCATACGTTTAGCCGCACAATCCAACACGGCTCGATGCTCTATTAGCCAATCCATTCCAAGTATAAGCTCAAATTCTCCGAAGGGTAACTCCATTAAATCAGCCCAAAAGTTTATTCCCTGAATCTCTAGGGGTACATTCCGAAAAATCTTATCTATTACTACGGTTTGGCCTAATGGGCTTACTACAGTTATCTGCTTATCAGAAAGTTCAGAGTCTAGGCCTAGTGTTTCCACTACACTACATGCAACATATGAATGGGTAGAGCCCACATCAATTAGAGCAAAATAGGGTTTGTCATGAATAAAGAACGTACCGGTTATAACATCCGGTGCGTCTCCATCTTCCCTCCGGTGAACCGCATAAACCAAACCCGGTTACCTTGCTTCGGCATTAGCAGCACCTCGGCCCTGGGCTCCACGACCTCTGCCACTACCTCTGTTGGCCGACCCACGACCCTTTGAGGTTGCTGTCCGCCTCTACCAGCCTGATTAGCATTCTGTGCTGCCGATTGGCTCTCATCTAGTAGCTTAGGGCAATCCTTAAGCATATGGTCCTTGGACCCACACTTGAGACATCGTCCCGTCTTTTTCCAACACTCTCCCAAGTGCTTCTTTCCACAATGCTCACAAGGGCGATACTGCCAGCCCGTACCAGCTTGTTGATTTTATGGCCCGTCAACTCTAGGCCTCTTGTGACTCTTTCCAGCTGGCCCAAAACCTCTTTTAGGCTTATTCCTATCCATAGCCTGCTTGGTAGCATCCTTAATTCCCTCGGCCACCTTGGCCTTTTCCACCAAAGTAGAGAATTCCCGCTCCTGATGCGGTGCTATCAACAGTCTCAGATCGTCCCTCAGTCCGTCTTCAAAACGGACACAGCGTTCATGCTCAGTTGTCACTACATCTCGAGCATAACGACTCAACCTTAGAAATTCCGCCTCATATTCTGCGACGGACTTACTTCCTTGTACCAATCCCAGAAAAGCCTTTCTTTGTTCATCCGTATACCTGGTTCCCACATACTTTTTCTGAAATGCTTCTTTAACATATTTCCAGGTCAAATCTGCGGCCGTAGCACCATCCCGAACGATTAACCACCACTGATACGCTTCATCGAGTAACAGTGCCACCATCCCTTTCAACTTCTCCTCGGGGGTCAAGTCGAGCTCATCCATGATGCGCTCCGTTGCTTCCAACCAGTACTCAGCTGTACTGGGTGCTACTCCAGACACTCCACGAAACACCTCGGCTCCATTAGCTCTGGAGCCGCTTGAGCACTGAACTTACGGGTTCCTAAATTTCCTCTCACCACCCACCAATTCCAAAACTCGCAGCACACCGCGACACAAAGATCTTCCCGTCTGACGAGCTCTTTGCTCAACATTAACAGCTGGGGGTGGTGGTGGCGGTGGTATCTCATTGTCAGAACCCTGACCCGATCTAACGGGTTCTGACACAGTCATTCTTCCTCTACCTCTTCCACGACGACCACATCCTCTAGAGCTCATTTTCTATCGTCGAGATCTGATTAAGAAGTTTTATGAATTAGTATTCTTGTTTCACTTATTACCCGCGAAGATGTTTTATGAAGAAGAATTTAAGAGTGGTTCTTTCGTATTCATACAGCACACAGACTTTCATTCATTCATCCATCCATCAAACAATTATGAACTTTCGTTCATTCAGAGAAACGTTGTAATTTTCATCGTTGTTGTTTTTCCACTACCTAGGGGTATTTTCGTAATTTTGTCCTACAGGGGCAATTTCGTAATTTTCTAAAAAAAATCCTCGGTGATTTTGTCGAAAGTATTTTGGTAATTTTAAAGTCCCGGGGTAATTTTGGAAAAATTTTGAAATTTAGGGGTATTTCGGTAACTTTCGACCTCAGGGGTATTTTGGTAATTTTTCACAAACTGGGGTATATTTGGAAAAACTAACAAATCAGGGATATTTCAAAAGTTGTAAAATTTTGTGGGTTCTTTTTGAGAGTTTAACCTTTCAAATGGTGATGTTGCAAAAATTTGGAAATCAGGGTCATTTTGGTAATTTTGCAAGTTAGGGGCAATTTTGTAATTTTTTCCAAAATCAGGGTATTTTTGATGGTTTGCACATTAGGGTTTATGAACATTATAAAATAATGAAGTTTTGACAAAATCATTGAAAAGTTTGACATTTTGTAGATCTAGGGCATTTTGGTAATTTTGCCACTAAGGGCATTTTTGTAATTTTCACAAATTAGAAATTTTTCAAAAAAATTTTGTAAAGATGGTTTTCGAAAATTTAGTGAAGTAATTTTAAGAGTTTTGAAATCTAGGGTTTGTTGTTTTGTTCTCTTTTTTTTTTAAAAAAAAAACATGGCTAGTTCCTTTCTTCGGGTTTTAGTCATTATGTTTAGCCTATGTCCTAGCCCTCTTTGGTCGTGGTGAACCAAAGCTACGCACTGTGCAGATTCGAATGGAGAGGAGGTGAGTCACACGGATCGCTTAAATACCAAACTCCCATCGAAACCATTCCTAGGCATGCGTCATGCAGGTTGCCACACCACCGAGCCCTCTCGAGTTAGGGTGAACCGAAGCTACGCACTGTGGGATTCTGCGAAGAGGAGGTGAGTCACTAGGATCGCTTAAATACCGTGCTCTTCCGGATCCAATCCTAGACATGCGCATGAGGGTTACCACACCCTTAGCTCGGTGATTTAGCCATAGGGTTGTTTAGTGTATTAAGTCTTATGTGTTTGTGTTTGAGTAGACTAGTCCTAGGGTTCAAGTTCCTATCATACTATTCTACGTTCCATGCCTTTTCTACCCTTATACGTTCATAAGTCACGAATCACACATAAAGTTAGGGTACTTACCCGCTGGATCATGGTCTGAGACTCAGTGCCATGCCGACTCCGCTTATTTTCACGAGAAAATCATTTGGGCTCGAATTAAAAATGTTTTGGGCCTTAGCCCATAGGTCGAGAGTTTAAAACTGGGCTCTGATACCAAACTGAAACACCCCACACCCGGCCCACGAGCCTGAACCGGATCTGGTATGTTCCTTAAGTAAACCGGTTTTCAAATTCTTGGTTACTTAGAGAAAATTGTAAATTTTAGAAAACATTGTTTTGGGTTGGGCTTAAATTGGAACCCATTTAATAAATTTTGAAAATCCAACTTAAATAAGGTGACAAAATAATTTTAGGGTTTATTATTTTAAAAGAAATAAATTTACTTAACTTTAATCAAAAATAAATTGTATCATAATCAAATAAAAATAAACAGAAAATAAAGAAAATCCAACTGGGCCTTATGGCCTTATTACATCATTCAAACCCAAAATAAAATTTAAAGTACTAAAATTATATAAAGTCCAAATTTCTAAATAAATTCTTCAAGTGATGCATGGCCACCCTTAGCTCCTCGCCGACCCGGTCCATTCTCGCTCATCACTTGAAAATAATTCCCAACGGGGTGAGTCCATGAGACTCAATGTGTACACGATACTAATTTTCAACAAATCGGGCATACAAGTCATATCAATTTCATGTTCATACAAAATAAAGGATGATGCAACCCAAACCCAAGCCTATTTGTCCATCCGCTACACACCACCCGTACCAACTTTGCATAATCGTGGGGACTACTAAGTCGACCCTCCATCCGCTACACACCATCGGCGCGGCGATCATTACATAGATCGGCGTGCTCATCGCCCACTTACGTTGTGTCTTTAGACACTATATTCGAATAATGTAACCGGTTACCATTTTCAATAATGTGACCGTAGTCACCATAATTCGTTGGTGAGACCGTAGTCATCACCTTCACTTTCTCCTTCACACATATATCCCAAATGCCCCAATTATTACATATCATTCATATCATACTTAAATTCGCATTCATGTCACTTTTCGAATATAACACATTCATAATCCTATCAAAAGTAGGAATACGTACCTGGGTACTTTTTGCCACATTTGTGGTACTTAGCCACATTCTCATTCTTATACACATTCATATATTAAAACAATTATTGCCATAATATATATTGAAAGTTAGTGTGAGTACACACCTGATTCGCTTAATAGGTTCCTTGAATCCCGAAGAACGATCTACCGATCTAGATCTTTCACTCCTATATTCGGCCAATCATTAAAATATATTAATAACCTTATTTGGTTTGAAAACCAAATCCTAGTAGGATTTGTATTACTTACCTTGTTGCCGAATTGGATGATTGTAAATCAAGTCCCAAAATTGCTAATATTCCTTCCCTTGAAATCGGCTAACACTAAATCATGTAACCATGTGAGTCTCCGGCTTTTGAAATAAATGAGAAATAACCCCAAATTCCAAAACTAAGCCTTGGCCGAATATCACAAACCTTGTGATGGGATTCCCAAAACCGATTTCTTGCCTCCTTTATATCTGTCGAAATCTTCATGTTAGATCTAATCTAACATATACATCATAACCTTTAATCGAATAAATTTTCTTACCTTAGATCCTTAGATTTCCTGAAAGATCCTTCAAATTTTCGGCCAAATTTGCTAACAGAGTTAGTACCTTGATTTCGATGGAAATAAGAGAAATAAGAATTGATTGATTACAGATCTTACCCTTTTGATGTTGTAGATGATTGCCCCCCTTTCTTAGAATCCACAAAGATTCGGCTTGACAGTAGAAACAGAGAAGAAACTAGAAGAAAAAGAGAGGGATTTTGCTTAATGAAAATTCGGCAGAGAGGGGGAGAGAGCTTAGAGAATTTCGGCAACACTAGAAAGATGAGAGAAACTCTTTTAGTTTTCCTCCTATAGCCGAAATTATCAATAGGAGAGTCCCTTACTTGGCCACTACTCCTCAAGTGATAATATTAACCTTTAATTATCACTTTTATTCAAAATTAAAGGTGTTTAATCCTTTATTTATCTCCTCAAATAATCCTAATTTAAAATCCCTTATTTATCACTTTTTAATCATGTATTTATGGAATTAAAACACCTTGGTTTCTAGATGCTTGTGCCGTCCACATTTAAGCCTGGGAAGCAAAAATTAAACTTCATTTATTTGCTTCCCTTGTGACTCGAACCCAGGCCCAACACCTTGCATGTGGCGCCATTTCCATAGGCCCTAAGTGCCATCTTCAGGCCACTTTTCCAAGCCTGTTTTTGTGTCAAATTTCCCCAACTTTTTCTTTTAAGGCCCTCTTGCCTTTATTTCCTATTTTAAACTTTAAAATTCATCATTTCGGGGTCATTTCTAAGTTTCCTAAAATTTTCGATCGGCTCTGTAACTTGCCATTTTTCTTACATTCCAAGTTTCCAAAAATGTTCAGGTTTCCTAAAATGTTGATTTCCAAATGTGTCTGAGTTTCCAAAATGTGTACTTTCCATTTTGAACCATTTCCTTACATTTCTAGGTTTCCTAAAATGTTCATGTCCTAATGCATTTCCAGGTTGCCAAAAATGTTCATTTCCACTCATTTTCGTGCATTTCTGAGTATCCAAAAATATCAAAAATTTATTCATTATGCTTAAGACTTGTTATTTCTTACAATTAAACTGAAAGTGCATAGGCCCTTTTGAGGATGTTACAAGAAAAATCGAAACCCAGTAAGTTAGGGCACAATTCTTCTCGAAGTCCTCAAATATCACATATCATCGTTTTAAAATATTTGAATAAAAGCTTTAATTCAAAAGGTATTTTTATAAAAATGGTATGAGTAAGACATTGTATGGGTATATTACAACATACATATTTAATAGCGATTCTACATAACTACTAATTATTCTAACAATAAATAATAAAAGAATATAACATGAATGAATATAAAGAATTATGTTAAGCGATAATAAAGATTAAAAGGATATAAATAAATAAACATGGGATAAAATAAATAACAACAATGAAGATTCTTCATGAAATAACAGAATTAAACGAAAAGGGAAAAATATATTTGAATATTGAAATGACAAAAAAAAAGAATATAATGATTTTTAAATAATTTAATATATATATTGACAATATATAAAAGAAATTTAAAGTGAAAAAGTACTTATAAAAATATATATTTTAATAATCTATTACATATATAAATGATTATAAAAATAATTAGTAAATAGTAAAAAAAACATATATAATACATTAATTATAAAAAATTACATATGTAATAAATAATGAACTTAAAATAGGTTATATAGTATAAATAAATTTTATAAAACAAAATTTTAAAAATAATATATGATATAATATAATATTATATAATACACAAAATTTTTAAATATATATATAATATAATAACTGACATAAAAGCTATAAAATAATATACAATACAAAAATAATTAAATAAAATAATAAGTAGTAATAATTTACTATTTAAAAATAATAGGTATTGAAGAAAAACAATACGCAAAACTTTATTAATAAATTTATTTTTTAAAAAAATAATATAATTTTAATATGATAAAACAATTTTATTATAATGTTAAAATAATTTAAAATGAAATAAAATAAAAAAGGTTTAAAAAAATAAGGATTAAATAGCAATTAAAATAAGTGAAAATAGATTAAATCAAAACGCACATCGTACTGTAGTAGAGGTGTGCCCGGCCTGAAGGCCCGCCCGAAATGTGGGAGGGTTTGGGCAAAAATATAGGCCCGAAAAATGGGCTTGGACAAAAAATAAGCTCGGGTAAGGCATTTTTGGCCCGGGCCTGGGCCCGGCCCGGCCCGAATTCATTAAAGGAAAAAAAATTGTTTTTTTAATATTATTTTCTTGTTTTTCTCCTTATTTTACTACCATTTTACTATTATGTTTCTATTATTTTGTTGTTATTGTTTAGATATTATATAAAACTTAGAGGTGTACATGGGTTGGGTTCGGGTCGGGCCCAACTAAAAATTTAGGCCTGTTCATTGGGCTCGGGCCGGGCCGGGCCTAAAAAATAGGCCTAAAATTTTGCCCAAGCCCGGCCCATATAAAAATGCTAAAACTCGAGCCTGCCCGCCCGCCCATATTAATTTTTATATTATTTTATATAATTTTTAAATATATATAATACATCAAAATACTAAAAAATCAAAATAAATATTTTTCAACAAATTGAAAATAAATTTTAAAAAATATGTAGACTTAAATAACACTAAAATAGATGCAACTTAACAAGCAAATGCCTCTAAAATAATAACAAAATTAACAAATGTCTTTAAAATAATAACAAAATTAACAATAAAATAAGTTTTATATAATATCTAAACAATAACAACAAAATAATAGAAACATAATAGTAAAATGGTAGCAAAATAAGGAGAAAAAAAATAAGAAAATAATATTAAAAAACAATATTTTTTTTTCCTTTAGTGAATTCGGGCCGGGCCGGGCCTAGCCCGGGTCAAAAATGCCTTACCCGAGCCCGGCCCATTTTTTAAACGGGCCTTATTTTTTTGTCCAAGCCCATTTTTTGGGCCTATATTTTTGCCCAAATCTTCCCACATTTCGGGCGGGCCTTCGGGCCGGGTCGGGCCGCCCGGCCCATGTACACCTCTGATAAAACTTATTTTATTGTTAATTTTATTATTATTTTAAAGACATTTGTTAATTTTGTTATTATTTTAGAGGCATTTGCTTGTTAAGTTGCATATATTTTAGTGTTATTTAAGTCTACATATTTTTTAAAATTTATTTTTAATTTGTTGAAAAATATTTATTTTGATTTTTTTAATATTTTTGATGTATTATATATATTTAAAAATTATATAAAATAATATAAAAAATTAATACGGGCGGGTCGGGTCGGGCCCAGGTTTTAGCATTTTTATATGGGCCGGGCTTGGGCAAAATTTTACGCTCATTTTTTGGGCCCGGCCCAGCTTGAGCCCAATGAACTGTCCTAAATTTTTTAGGTGGGCCCGGCCCGGCCCATGCACATCTCTATACTGTAGGGACTCATTAGGCAATTATGCCTTCTTTCTAAAACGACGTCGTTCTGATTTTAGCCCTTAAAGCAGTCTAAAGGACTAAATTGAAACAAAAACAAACTTTGGGGCGAATTTAATAAATAATAAAAATTCCAATTGGGCTAAATTGAGACTAATAAAATTGCAGAGGGGCTAAAACAGCAAATTGCCCTTTTATAAAAAATTCGCGGATCCTCCCCGGGTATTCGGGTCAATGCACGGATCCTAAAACCCGAACGACGTCGTTTTATGCTTATCAGTTTAAGCAAAAACGGCGTCGTTTTTAAGCTCTTATATAAGTCAGTTTTCGGCCAAAAAAATCATTTTTGCAACTTGTTTTAAAAAAAAACTCAGAAACGCTCTCAGTGGCCCTCCCCTCCTCTGACGGAGTCTGGTCATCGGGCTCAGGGGCCTCCGCCCTCACGCGCCATACGCACTTCACGCGCTGCCACCCACGGCGGCTCTAAGGTATAAAAATTCGTCCCATTTTTTTAAAAAATTATTTTTGTAAATAAAAACATGCACGAAACATAAAAAAATAAGAAAATAACAAGAAAATAGAATATAAATCACCTTTGTAAAAAAAATTGTATTCTATTTCAATGTTTTTTTTTTTGTCTGTATTTCTGTGTGTTCTCTGTCTGAGTATGTATCCTGTTTTACAGATTTTGGGGGGTTTTTATAGCCTCGAAATGAAAAATAAAAAAGGAAATATATATTATGCCCATATTTGCTGCTACGTTTTCTTTCTTCTTTTGCAGGTCGTCGACGAAGGTTTCGGCGGTGGTGCGGGATTCGTGCGCGAATTGCGGCGCGACCGAAGGCTAGCATGGCTGGAAGAGTTGATTGCGGCGGGAAGGGGTTAAGGGCTGCTTGCGGCGTAGAAACCCTAGGCTTTGCTGAGACTGCTTAATATTTGGGCCTTTTTGGGCCGTGCGAGCTTGGGTCTGGGTAGGGTAGTTAGGATTTAGGTTAAGTGTAACGGGCCACGGGTTTAGTTTAGGTGTTGGGTTCTGTTTTGGGTAATGGGTTATTAGGTTGGGCTTTGTGTGTAATGTATTGGGTTTGGGTAATGGATTGGACCTGTTTTGATTGTAAATGGACTGTAAAGAAGAAAAAAAACTGTTTATTTAGTTTTATTATTTTATTTTTGGTTTTTTCTGAATGAAATGGGCCCGGGCGCAAATGGGCTTCTACAATATATTTATTTTATATAGTAAATTTTATTATTTTAATAGTGTATTTTTGCCATTTTATCTATACTATATATTAAATACTTTGTGTCACAAATTAACTGAGCACCAACTCAATTGGATAATTACGAATGTACATTACTTTTTCTAGTATATTGTATTATTTTAATGGGTTATTTTTGTCATTTTATATATAAAAAATATATACTCAATATAATAGAATTTGAACTCAAACCTCTATAGCTTTTAACATTTGTACTTTATCATTCAATCAAAACCTCATATATTGTTTATATTAAATTTTTTTTGTAAATATATCTTTTACGTAATTCTACTACTTCCTACCCACATAATGAGTGTGTCATAATCTAACATTTGATTTGGTGTTTATTCTTTTATTCATGGTTTGGTGTTTTCATTACCTTAAATCTATTAATTTTTTTTCCTTCCCCTGTTTCAATCATTGTTTTCTAAATCGAACTGCTCGAGGCACCGATCCAGAATAAATAATAGAATCAATTGACTCGTGAACTTATTGAACTGGGCTAAATGAACCAATTTTATTTTATTTTTACTATTTTTAATTTATACAATCAACCTTATTTATAATAGTCTCATTTGTTTGCCCAGATTTTACCTATTATAAAGAAGTTGTTATAAACTTATAACAACATGCTGTTATAGAGAGATAATTGTTGTAAACTTACTATAGAATTTATATCGTAAATTTTCGTCAAATAAAGAATGTGCGAATTATGTTCAAAAGAAGAAAGAAAGTAAGAATTAAATCAACAAAGTTAAAAGACATATAATAGGTTTATTTTACATGATTAATTATAAAGTCACAAATATAAAAAGTTTAATTAATCAATATGAATTACCAAAATTAATTTATCATGAGTTACTAAGTTCAAGTAATTAATTTATAAATTTATGGTATTCCAAATTCATAATAGAATATTTAATTAGAGGATTTAATAGTTTGTTGAATTGATATTTTTAATTCCACCCATTTAAAATTATTTACATTTAATAAAATATGATTAATAGATTTTTTCCGTGAAGTTTAATCATTTTATTGAAATAATACTTTAATTAAGATAATTTTTATTTAATAAATTATAATTAATAGCCTTGCTTAGATGAAATAACCATAATTTTAATTAAAAATTTAGACAATATAATATTATAAAGAATTAATTTAATAAAAAATATACTTCATAATTATAAATGTTCCTCTTGTATAGGATTAAAATAAAATATAAAAAATCAATTCTACTGGAAGCTTGATTATTATAACGAAATATTGTTATAAAGGAAATTAAATTTATTTTAATTTTTAGGGTAAATTACACCAACAGTCACTCAACTTCGGGATAGCTGACAAAACAGTCACTAACGTTACCAAAAAGTGACAAATCAGTCACCTACTAATAGTTTTCGTTATAGACCTAATGGGATAGGTGACGTAGCCAGTTAACTTGCTAACGTGGTCAATTAACTGGCCACGTTGGATGTCCACAGTGGAAACCCACCCAATTAAAGAAGAAATTGAAAAAAAAAAAACCCTAACAATAAGAAGAAGAGATTGTAAAATCCCTTTTAAAGTCTACAACGGCCCCAATACAATCGACCCCACAAACAAACCAGCAATATCGACGACAATACTCCGGCCACCACCACTTGCACCACCATGAAACTGGGTTAGGGTTTTTCTTCCCAATATTCTTCTTCTTCTTCTCTTAGTCACTACTGTTGTGGAAAAATTTCAACTTCCCCCAACACTTGCACAGCCAAATATATATTCACTAATTTTTCCAAGGCTAAACTTTGTCCCACGGAGAAACTTTTTCCTGAAACACTAAGTTACCAAAAAAGAAAGTTTTCTCTGCCTATTTTTGGTCAATAACAATACATAAGTAACCAAAACAAAAACAAATATTGAAGGACAATAAGAAGAATAAAGCATGAGAAAGAGAGAAAGATATAGGTTTTTAGTATTTTTCTAGTTTTTAAATCCTAATTTTGGTTTCAATTTTTTTTTATTGTTTTCTCCTTTCAATTCAAAATGATTAGACAGATAAAAAAAATAAGGTGAAAAAGAAAAACACTCCAACACAGAAGAAGGAAAAAAAAAAGAGCTTTCCCTTTGTGTTTCTTTTTCAAATATGAGTTCTTTTTTTTTTTTCATTGTTTTCATGTGGGATGCCAACATGACAAGTGAACGGGTCACTAGAAAGCCTTAACAGGTTATCTTAGCTTGTTACGGGTGACTATTTTATCAACTATCTAACATTTGAGTGACTATTGGTACCCTGACGAGAAAACCGGCACGTTTTACATCAACATTGAACGACAAAACAAGTATTGTGTCGTTCAGTTCACAACAAGCTCTCTAAACATGCCGATGGACAAATCCGACCCGGATCCGGACCTGAACCCGAACCAATCTAAAGCTAGCAAATTTCGATGGGGGGAGCTAGAGGAAGACGACAATCTTGACTTTTTGTTACCGCCTAAGGAAGTGATCGGACCTGATGAAAACGGGATCAAGAAAGTGATCGAATACAAGTTCAACGACGAAGGCAATAAGGTGAAAATAACGACGACGACCCGAGTCCGAAAGCTAGCCAAGGCCCGATTGAATAAACGGGCTCTGGAGAGAAGGAATTGGGAGAAATTCGGTGATGCTGTGCGTGAAGATGTGGGGAGTCGCCTCACCGTGGTTTCCACTGAAGAAATCATTCTCGAACGACCTAGAGCCCCTGGTTTGATTCTCGATTCTCATTCTCTCCCTTCTTCTTTTATTATTGTTTTCATTTCTTCTAGATTTGATGAATGGGATGGAAATGGACCGTGTGCATTCGGATATTTGTCGATATTTGATCTGCTTTTTGCGGGGATTTCGAATTCAGATATTCTAAGTAACAACTGATATCTAAAATTTGTGATTTCAGATTTAGATATCCTATTTCTTGCGGTGTCCGATAATATTCGAGTTCATACAATATTTGATCAAGGAATTTTTTATTTAATTTTTCTATGGAAAATTTTTTATAGAATTGGTGTTTGAACAAATAATATTCTTGTAGAATTAAAAGCTAGAACTTGTGATTTTATCGAATAATAAAATGCCTAAGTTTGTGAACAACCTTGGCCTAGCTGCCGGCGTATTGCGTTGTTTGAGAGCTTGGTTTTGAGTAGCCAATCACATACCGGCTTGTTAGTGGCCTTTTTTGACAGTGAAAAACATCTTTATGTTTCACTTTTGAGCCATTAGCTACATTCTTCGGATGCATGATTTTGCATTCGTATTTCTGCACTTACCTTACTAGCTGTGGAAACTGAAATTCCGCTCCTATTTTTGTTCAATCACTTGATTTTTTGTTTTAAAGTTTAATGCTTGCATATTTTGTTTCGGTTTTGTGTTTCATTCAAACACAATGGCTAGGTTTTGCCAATCTCATATTAGCTGAATGGCTGTTTGTTTCATGTGGACTGGCCATGAGGCCACCAATAGCGTTGTGCTTTGTTGGCATTTCATTGTTAAACTGCAAAACCGAATTCTTGGTTTCGTCCCAAAGCGATAAGCAACATTCAAGACGTGTTTCCCGCACTTCATGTTTCTAAGTCTAGACATTGAAGGTTTCTATCATGATGAAGACTATGTTAGAATTGCTGGAAGACGTTCATAGTTAAATTAGGTTGTAAACTTCTGAACTTTCGGTTTCTATCATTAGTTTTTCTTTTGGATGTCTAAACTTCTGAAACACAGAGTTATTATTCAGGTATGAAAGCCAAAGAAATAAAGGTACCAGGGGACAGCTTGGCTCAGCTAAGCAAAGGAGGTGCTGTTCTCATGGTGTGCCGCACATGCGGTAAGAAAGGTGATCACTGGACTTCCAAATGTCCATACAAGGATCTCGCTGCTCCGGTTGAAACCTTTGTCGATAAACCTGTGGCATCTGAGGCCTCTGTGGCTGCTTCTGGATCTGGAAAGGGAGCTTATGTTCCACCAAGCATGAGAGCAGGTGCCGAAAGAACTGCTGGATCAGATATGAGACGTAGGAATGATGAAAACTCAGTGAGGGTAACAAACTTATCTGAGGATACACGGGAGCCTGACTTGCTTGAGCTATTCCGTCCATTTGGTGCCGTGACTCGCGTGTATGTTGCTATGGATCAGAAGACGGGCACAAGTCGAGGCTTCGGTTTTGTTAACTTTGTAAATCGAGAGGATGCGCAAAGAGCTATTAACAAGCTCAATGGCTACGGTTACGACAATCTCATCCTTCGAGTCGAATGGGCCACACCAAGAGCAAACTAGAATTCATTCAGTTGCAATTCACTCTGTAAGTGCAGATTTTAACCCTTTTTTCTTTAAATTATTTTCCCCGATTATTTTATGTAAGTTAATTTCATGGTTGGCATTTGTGTCAATGTTATCATTTTTTTGACTCAAGTGGAAACAGGAGAAAGAAAGTCTTCTTTTGTTTTTCTCAAATAATAAAAGATTAACAAAATTTTCAATGTTACTTGGATTTTGTTGAATGTTTGTATGCTTGATTTTCTTTTTCTAAATTTATACATGATTTAATGTACAAATGTATAAAAATACATATTTGTACAAAATTTATATAAAGATACAACATTTTAAATAGAGATGGCAAAACTCAAACCGCTCATGAATTTTGAACCGAATTGCTCCGAATAAAACGATTTTTTTAAAAAATAAATTTAAATTCATTAAAAAATTTTGAACAATTTATTATAAATTTCGATCATATTTGCTCTTTTTAACACAATACTTAAAACTATTCATAGTCCCTTTGCAACCCATAAATAAGAAGATAATATGCCTTAACAAACTCGAACTAAAATTCAATCGGCCAAACTTGTTACACCTATGTATTGCTCAAATTTAAATTTCTTCAATTAGGTTTAATTATACTAATATATTAGTCTTATCTAATGTTAATTATAGATAAAAATACATTAAACTCACCAACTAGTCAAGCTAAATATTAGATTTAGAAGTACGGACTCCAAGGATCTTTTAAGACGGCCAAACTGAAACTAATAGCTTATTTAATTGCCCCCAGAAACCTTACATTTCAGCATCAAGAAAACATAGTTCCTTTATACACAGAACCAAAAAAAGGCATTTCCAGTTCTAACTAATATATTACCCACATGTAAATACATAACAATCCATTCCAAATATTTCGATGGTATGCCCCCAGAAACACCCCCAAACACACTTACCGTTGATTGCCAATCAACGTCTCCGAACTCGCCTGCCATTGGGATTCATCGGTTCTGCTGCCGGACCTTCTGCTGCAAGATCCATCCCGTACACACTGCTGACACTCCTCTTCCGACTTGAAAGCAGACTTGAGCTCTCCTCACTGGATGCAAAGGCCTTCAACATCTCCGATAACAAAGATGGACAACATTCCTCCAAGTGCTTGAACCCCTCTGATTGCATCACCGCTGCAGAATAACGGAAATATACATTAGCTTAAGCATTACAATTGCCAAACCAGAAAATATGTTAGTTTGTAATGTAATACTAATTCCAACTTTTCAACAGAACCAGGTTCATGTGATAAAAAATGATCTATCACAATCACTTTCCATTGTCCTCGGAACAAACACATTCAGAGCTTGTCAACGATTGACCGGGCATGCATAGAATTGACTGAAAGAGACAAATGACTAACTGGTGCATCCAACCAAAATAATTTCACTTTACTACGAACAAATTTTCAGGGATAAATTCCAACATCTGAAGCATTTAACAGTTTTGAACACACACTTGCCATGCCTAGACCAATATCATACACAAATTCGTTTCCCAGCATTTTGCAGAACAGTTTTATCTAAAAATTTCAAGTACCAAACTGCTTGGAGGTTAAGGGATTAGGTGCATTAACCTTGAGGAGGGTTTTGTACTTGAAATACAGGCATCTATGGAGAGTTAGACATGCATAGGAAAGCAGACTTCTGATGCAAACAATACAAAAACCCAAGTTTACATAACCTGGAATTTGCACCGGTAGTATTTTGAACACGCACCTCCCAAGTTTGACGGAGTTGCAGCAAATTTTAAACATATGGCCTTAAGCTGTACACAATGGTGCTGCTCAGCAAGTGCAAGGGTTGTTGCCACCGTATCAGCATTAAGTTCTTCACACAGTTTCGCCTCACACAACACTTTGAGTCTATCTAAATTGTACAGATCAGCAGCAGCCAAAAGATGCTGAACCATGTTGGTAGATGTACACATGGATGTGGAGTCTACAATTTCTTGTACATCAGGAAGCTTGTCGGTATAAATAAACAAGAGCATTGCCTGGAAGAACAAGAAGAAGAACAGATAAGGGTAATGACGAATTCTCATTTGAGATGATCTTCATTAGCCAATAAATGAAAAAGCACATCAACATAACTAAAATCTGTACTTCGATCTTCACATCCAGGAAAATATAAGAACCACAATTTGTTGAATCCTATTTCTAATCAAATGAATTACGAAGAATCACATTATTTCAAGGGTTTGCTTGTGCAATATGCTTAATTTTAGGTTCATTCTTCAAAGTCCAAAAGAAACTAATAGGAAGCATCACCTTGATGATAGAAGACTCAAAATCTTTCATTACTTCTTTATCCAAATGAATTCTCATTTGAGTTGATCCTTTCATTAGCCAATGAATGAAAAAGCACATCTATATAACTAAAATCTACACTTGGATCTTCACATGCAGGCAAATATAAGAACTACAGTTTATTGAACCCTATTTCTATTTCAATTAATTGAGAAGAATCATATATTTATTTCAAGGGTTTCCTTATCCAATATACTTAATTGTTGGTTTATTCTTCGAAGTCCAAAACCAAAAGAAAGTAAAACGAAGCATCACCTTGAAGATAGAAGGCTCAAAATCTTTTACTACTATTTTATCCAAGTTAGGGTTCCCAACAAGCCCGAAAAACTGTGCTTTAAAAACAGGTGAACGTGCAGCAAGGATCAACTTATGTGCTTTAAATGTCTCATCACCAACTTGAAACATTATATCACACCCAACTTCGGATTCTAACAAAGCTCTAATATTCTGACCCATGTCTGATGGCGGTACGGGAATAGAAGACAGTTTTGGTCCCTCAAGGCGAGTTCTGACTACTCCAACAGTGCAGTTCATGATTAGGCAATCATCCTTAATGTAGTCAGAACTTTCTAAAGTTGTTCTTCTAAAGAATCGTTTGTAGCCCCTGAATGCATGGAAGAAAGGAGGTAAAAGCAATATAATATGCACATATTATGGAATAAATATTATAGTAAGGCTGAAAGAAACTTAGATGCTCAAAATAAAATGCACATATTACAACAACAACAGAGATGAACATGAAACATTGAAAGTGATATTAAAGGAAATCACCAATAAAACACTTCTTCTAAAAGAGAAAACTTACTGGTTTCTGCCCCTAGAACCATTTTATTTTTTCTTGTTTCAGTCATTGCCTCACTGGGTCTTGTCCCAGGCTCACTTAAGTTATACTAGCAGCTTCTATGTGGTTTTTAGCTTATATGAGTTCATAATTCCCAGACACCTTAAATTGGTGCAATGCTTAGATCCTCAAAAATAAATGAAGGAGAATTTGCCAAAAAGAATGTAACCCTACCAAACGCTTAATAACAACTCCATTGAACCTTACGGAAAAATAACTACAATTCAAAGTGACTACACAAATGTCTCAAAATCCATATAAAACAATTATTTTCATATCAACATATAGCTTAAACACGATAATGACATGGGAAATTTAACGAACACACACGAATTGCTAAACCTCCATTTTCGATCAAAATTCACCAACATATAGAACCATTTAATCACTATAATGTAAATAAAAGCAAGTACCCAATAAATTATAAAATCATTCTCCCAATACACAAATATATATAGAGTTTCAAAAAAGAACATAAAATTATGAACCAAACTCCTAAAGTCTAAACCAAAATTATTACCACATGCTTCCTCTGTACTTCAACGTATAAGGCCCACTCTCCAACGCTCTGTCAAAGTGACTATGAACCTTATGCTTCCCTTTCCCGCTCTGGTCAACAAGGGTGAGCTCGAAAAGCGCTCGAACATCCGTACCTTCGCTAGCCAAGGCAATGAAAACCGAAACATACATCGCACTATCCTCCGGATTTTTACCGTCGGGGTAAAAGTAAATCGCCCAATCGTAGCCTCCAACCGTAAAAATATCGCTTTGTATACATTTCCCGGCACCCATCCCTTTCGCCAACGAGTAACCCTTGATCGTGAATTGGTGTGACCCGTTCACCGTCTCACTCACCGATTTCGATTCCGAATCCTTGAAATCTTCCATGTTGCTTTTCTTTCTTTTTTTCATCGAGTTCCCCAAAACCCTAACCCTAGAAATTGCATTTATTGGGTAAATTTGAAGAAATAAGTGAGGGTAAAATGTGGAAAATAAGAGGTTAAGGCTATTTCCTTATAAAAAAGAGGTGACGGTGATTATGGTGGCAGCAGCGACAGCAGCGGCGGCGGCGATAAAATGACAGGAGGGGAAATGTTAAAGAGGTTTCTTAGAGTTTTTTTTTCCTGCTTCGGTGGAGTTTGGGGGTTGGTTAATGGGATTTGTGTATGCAATATATATTTTTAAACAAAATTAGCAATTTTTTATGATGTAAAAAATTAAATAATAAATGGCTCATATACTAAAAAGCCCTTAAACTACTACTAAACTTTTTTCTGATCCATAGAAACTTATACTTCTTTTAACACATTGGAATCAAGTTGGCGAAATGATTATTTAGATGCATTTGAAATTTAAAATTTATAAAATTTATAAATTTATAAAAAAAATCAAATTTTATAATACCATATTTTATAAAATATCAAATTTTATGTATTTTAAATTTAATAATAATATAAAAATATGATAATTTATAAAAAATTAAAAATATATAAAATTAATAAAAAAAAGTTTGGAATGAATCTAATCTAGAAGTGTTCGTGGATTGGGTTCAGGTCAGGCTTAGACATGATATTAACATATTTTATGCTTGCTTAAGCTCGGCCCGGCCTAAAAGATGGGCTTAAAATTTTGCTCAAGCCCAGCTATATTTGTAAATAACTAACCTAAGTCCGTTTTAGGCCTAGACATATTATTTTTAATTTAATATTTAATATTTTAATATTTTTATTTATTAAAATTGTATATTAGTTATCTTAACGTTTTTTAATGATTACATTATAGTAGTATTATATCTTGCTATAGATTTAATTTTTATGTGTTATAAATTATATAATATAAAACATTACAAACTTAAAAATGAATTGGGTCGGGTCGGGCTCGGGCCTTGAATGTTGAAGCCCAAGTTAAATAGGCCTAATTTTTTCGTCCAAACCTGCTTTTCAGACCTAATATTTTTTTTTCCAAATCCTCCCAATTTCAGGCTTGGACGGATAGCTCAATTCATGAACAAGTCTAACCTAGTCAAATGATTATCTAGATTCAAATGTATTTGGAGAATTAGTTGTCTAGGTTCATTCTAGTGGCAAATAATAATTTTAATATTTTTATAATTTTATATAATTTTAAATATTTTAGATTTTATATATTTTAAATTTCAAAATAATAATATTAAATTTAAATATGTATATATATAAACTAAAAACTTATATCTAAAATAAACTTGGGCAAATGGTTGTCCATATTTAGATAAACTTGGACAACCATTGTGGACAACCATTGTCCAGTTCATTCCTTATGTGTTAAAAAATTATATATTTTTAAATATTTTTTCCACATGTCAAATGTAAGGCAATCACTTATCACCGTGCTATTGATCATTAATGCACATTAGTGTGTTTTTATGGTGTTAACCAGATACCTAAGAAAAGTATCAAGTTAGCTTACGGTGTTCAAGTTTAGTTCCCAATTAGGTCCAAAAAAAAGTTAGGTATCTAGGTACCAATTGTTAAGTTTAAATAGTTTCGATGAAACCTTCAATTCGTGTCATATGTCGGGATGAGTGAGAAGTGTTACAAATGTTTCCCATATGTAAAGCTAGAAAATTAGGCTTGAGCCAGAAAAGCCTGCTCGTGCTGATCCAAGCCTGTAACGATCAGAGCTTAAGAAAGCTTGAGCTTGTAACAAATATGATCTGAGAAAATTCGAGCCTAACAATGTTCGAGCTCAAGAAAGCCTGAATCTATAAGAATTTGAGTCTGAGATCAATTTGGCCCAAGGTCGAGATAAATCCAACCTAAAGCCCAAATTTATAGCTGAACAATCATAATGACAATAATTAATATAATTTTACGATATTACTTAAAATAAAAATAAATGATACTTATTTATTTTATGAAAATATGTTCATAAGCCTTACATATTTATATTAAAATTTTATTAATAGCAAAAGCAATTAATAATAAATTTTCATGTAAATTATAAAGTGAAATAAATTTTTAAAAAATATAAAATATTTTTAATATTACAATTACATATGTATAATAAATATATAAAATTAATAATTATTAAAATTTATAAAATTTAAATTTAAAGATAATATAAAATATATAATAACATAATATATTAATTTAACAATACGATAAGTACTTATAAAAACTGATTAACATGATTTATTATGCGATACTTAGAATATTACTAATAAATTTAATTTTAATGGTTTGGGAATTTAGGTTTTGTTTTTTATTGATTAATGTTTAATGTTTTTATTAATATTATTATCTTTATATTAATTTTAAATTTGGAATGAGTTTATTTTTTATTTAGGTTGGGTTTGGAATTAAAGTTTAAATTGGATTTGTTTGGTATTGGATTTGATTTTAAATATATTATACATTTAATAAGTGTAAAGTTAGTTAATTTAGTTTCAACAATTTTTAATTTCAAATTTTAAATTCAACCCAACCTTAATGCATATATAAACTAGTAATATAATAACCAATAATATTTAATTATTAATGCATATATGAACTATTTATTATATTCTATCATATAGTATGACGAATTAATTTTCAAATGTATGAAGAATATAAAGACTTAAAACATATTTCAACCTATATAATAATAAACAATAATATGTAATAATCAATATATTATGTACTACTATTATATTATATGATCTAGTATTACATAATGGAATAATATATTATAAAACTATTAATACATATAGAACTATGGATTAGTCCAAAATCAAAATCGAATTTACCAATCGATTTGCTTGAATTGGCTCGATTTAGTCAATTAACAGGGGAATAGCAAGGGGGCTGGTAGAAACCCCCTAAAATGGAAAATTTTTCATTTAAGTGCTTTAAAATTTTTAAAATTTTAAATTAGTAAAGGTAAAATTACATTTTGACTCCCTAAAAATGATAAAAATTTGATTTAATCATTTAAAATTTATAAAAATATAGGCTATTCAAATGGTAAAATTGCATTTTTAATTTTGTAAAAATTAAAATTTAATTTCGACCCCCTAATTTTTTTATAGTTTTGCCCCTGTCGATTAAGTAGGTCTTAATAGCTAACTATAATAGATTATATATTATTATATAATAGAATAATATAGTATGTAACTATTACTAAAACTTTAATACATATATAGAACAATGATTATATTATATATTATAATAAAAGATATAGTATTACATAATATTATAATGTTTAATTATTAATGTATATATAAACTATTAATATATTATATATCATATGCAAGGGCGAAGCTAGAATTTTTTTTAGAGGAAAAGAAATTAAATTGTAATTTTTATGATGGTAAAATTGCAATTTCACCATTTTAATAGCCTATATCTTTATAATTTTTAAAGGATTAAATCAAATTTTTATCATTTTAGGGGGCTAAAGTGTAATTTTACCTTTACCAATTTAAAATTTTAAAAAAATTAAAGGGTCTAAATGAAAACTTTTACATTTTAGGAGGGCCATAGACCCTGCTAGCCCCCTAACTACGCCCCTTATCATCTCTATATGATATAGTATTATATAAAGTAATAGTAAGGCTAACTTTCAAGTGAACAAAGAGTATAGGGATTTAATAGTATATTTCAACCAATAAAATAATAAACAATAATATATAATGATAACTAATATATTTAAAACTATTAATACATACATATATAGGCTAAGTCTGAAACATCCTGAATTTTTGGGCATATGCGTTTAATGGGAGAACATGTGTAATGTGTTAATTTAACTGTTAGGAGTCCAAATTGGGCTCAGGATGTGGTCAAGGCCTTGGTGAAATTTTTGTTTGGGCACTATAGAGTTTAAAAAGATGGTATCTGTGTTTAAAATATCAAAATGGGCTTGTGGCCCAGTGGTCAGTGGCGCCACTTAGGGAGCAAGGAGGTAACGCCACACACAAGGGAGTAAGGGGCCTAAATTTAAGTTTTATGGAGCCCAATTCTTTTAATTTAAGTTAGCTAAATTTCGGCATTAGGGTTAGGTAGAGTGGATGGCAACAAGGCTCAAAAATAGGAGGATTTATGTGAAAGGGATAATGTAGATATTATAGTTGATAATATGGAAGATAAGGGAGGAAATTTAGGGTTCTATCTGCTGGTCACAGTGATGGCCGAATTTCAAACTCTAAGGGGGAGGAAACTTTAAATAGTCAGGTGAAGGTTCTCTTCTTTATTTTTTGGCATTTAGGGTTTTCATCTTTTCTTTTCTCTTCTTTCTTCTAAAAGCCAAAACTCCATTATTTTTTTCTTTTCTTTCTTCTAAAAGCCGAAAACTCCATTATTCTTTTCTCTTCTTTCTTCTAAAAGCCGAAAACTACATTGTTCTTTTTTCTTCTTTCTTCTAAAAGCCGAAAACTCCATTATTCTTTTCTCTTCTTTCTTCTAAAAGCTGAAAACTCCATTATTCTTTTCTCTTCTTTCTTCTAAAAGCCGAAAACTCCATTATTCTTTTATCTTCTTTCTTCTAAAAGCTGAATCTCTATAGATTTCTTCGAATCATCTTCTCTTCCTGATTTTCGTAAAAAGCCGGAATCCTCTAGGAGTAGCCGAATCTTCTCTAGTAAGATCTCTTAGATCTAAAAGCCGGAAACACTAGTCCCTGAATCTCATATCACTTTTCGGGATTTCAAGATAGCGGTGGTGTTGGCTACAGATAGCGTCGACTTAGAGGGTCTCGTTCTAACGGTAATAAGGTGTGTAGATCTCTAACACACTCTTTAACTGTGTTTTACGTGTTATGGGCTAAAAAGCCGAAAAGTGGCTGTGTAGACAATCGAATAAAACCCTAAAAGGGTTAGGCAAGGATGCCAGGTACGTAACCATAGAAATCTCTATGTGTATCGATATATATATATGAAAGCCTGTATGATGTTTTATTTATGTGTGTATGCATGGGATGGGATTGATATGATGAAGAGGAAGAAGGTCGCATAGCGATCGGTGGCTTTGCCACATAGGTCACATAGTGATCGGTCTTTATGACAGGCAGCTCAGCTGTTGAAATGCTACGATGTATTATTAAGGTTGCATAGCGATCGGTAGCTTTGCCACATAGGTCACATAGTGATCGGTCTTTATGACAGGCAGCTCAGCTGTCGAAATGCTACGATGTATTATTAAGGTCGCATCGCGATCGGTGGCTTTGCCACATATGTCACTCAGTGATTGGTCTTTAAGACAGGCAGCACAGCTGTCGATATGGTGTGTAGTGGATGGAGAGTTGATTGTAGAAATCCCCAAGGTGTGATGGTTGGTACAGGTTGGTGTGTAGAGGATGGAATTCTAGGATGGGTTGGGCTATGCATCATTTATTATCTATCATGTAATTATGATTGTTGCCATTGTGTATGGGCCAGGGCTCATAATGTGTTTGTGGGCCCAAGCCTTTTATGTGTTTTCGGGATTTACACACTGAGTCTTGGTGACTCACCCTATTATTTTCCCTAACTTTTCAGATGAGCAGTAGATCGTGGACATGGGAGCCGAGACGGACTCGAGGGGCCATCAAGTTTTTATTTCTATAGATTATTTTCAGTTTTTCCTTTAAGTTTTATTTTGGGAATATTTAGGTAATAAGGCCCCATAGTTTATATTCGCCTAAGTAGTTTTTAATATTTGCAACTTATGAAATTATGCCAGGGGTTTATTTATACCAAATAATAATAATACAAGGTTTCTTTTTAAATATCACTTATTTATTCAAATATTGTCTAATTAACTTACGATTTCCAAAACCAACAAAGCAAAAGTTTTCAACATACAACCCGTAGCATACCAGATCCGGTCAAAACGTATGGGTCGAGTTTGGGGTGTTACAAAGTCAGTTTTAATCTCTAACTATAATAGATGATATACTATTAAATAATATAATAATATAGTATATAAGAAGGGATCCACTTACACCAATGTAAACCATTTTGTATCTCTTTATATGACTAATATTTTAACAATCTAATCACTGAATTTATCGATATAATTTTACTTGCCTTGCACGTAAATTTTTTAATCGATCCAATATTTCTATCATATTGTTCTAAAATACTATACATATTGATATTTATTGAACAGTTGGAAATTTTTCATAAAACAAAATAGTTAAAATTTTTTAATTTACATAAAATTTGACATACATAATATATATGAATGAAATACAAAATTTAATAGTAGGATCTTGAAAATATTAATCATACAAAAAAATACAAAATGTAGTAAAACTACTTTAGTTTTACATTTTTACACTGATGTAATTGAATCCCTCCCCATAGTATATAACTATTACTACATATATATATAACTATTACTAAAACTATTACTATGTATATATAACTATTATTATATTATAAATTATAATAAAAGATATAGTATTACATAATATTACAAATTTTATAATCATTAATGCATATATAAGTTATTAGTATATTATTCATTATATGATATGATATAACAGTATATAATATAGAGTGAGGACTAATTTTCAAATGTACTAAGAGTATAGAGAATTAAAACATATATATATATAAACAAATATAATAATATAGAATAATTAATATAGTAGGTGCTATAATATTACATAATATAATAATATATTTTAAAATTAATAATACATACATAACTATTAATCGGTCTAAAATCAAAATCTAATTTACTTACTGATTTGCTTGAATTGGATCAATTTGGTCAAATAAATTGGTTTTAGTAACTGACTATAATAGATTATATACTATTACATAATATAATAATATAGTATATAGCTATGACTTAAATTATTAATACATACTATTACATAATATAATATAATATAATATATGTGCGTTAGAATATAACATACAATAAATAATTAAAATGTGAGGTTTAGAAGTAATTAATAATGACACATACAATTTGTACAATATTTAATAATGACTTGTGAAACTAATTCAATCAACAACATTTTGTCATTTCCCTAATCAAGTTGGTGTCCGGTCGACTCGTGACATCAATTTAGTCAGTGGCTTAAATAATAGTATAAATACAATTGGTGGAGGGAATAAAATGTGCTTAATAAAATGAAATTGCATGGAAAAAAAATCAAAATAAAGTTTTGGTCAGTAGTAAATTAAAGGTTTTAACAATTCAGTCAGTGTGAGTTCAAATCCAATAATATGCATATTTTTATTGTATTTTTTAAAATGAAAAAATAAAACTAAAGTACCCTTGAATTATATAAATTATTTTAAATACAAAAAGATAATTTTGTCATTTCCCTAACCAAGTTAGTACTCAATTGACTCGTGACACCAACTCAGTCAAGGGCTTAAATAATAAAGATATATAACTATTATTATATTATAAGTTATAATAAAAGATAAAGTATCAATAATTATGCATAATTTACTATATTATAAAACAGAGCTATAACTAGTAATACATAAAATATTATTAAAATTTTAATATTTTAATAAAATATTTAATTAGATTTTGAATTGAGTTTTAACATTTACGAAATGTATTTGGGTATTGAGTTTTTTTTTTTTTTTTGAAATTGAGAGTTGACTAGTAATTAGTTTATTTTGACTTTCCGTAATAACGAGTATAAGATTCAAGTTTGGGCTCAATATAGTATATTTAGATTTTGGAATATAAGTATTATGTTTACAAATTTAATAATAAAGATAAAAGTTATTCAATTATCAATATAATATAATAATAAATAATAAAAGATATGTTTGTCAATTAACATACATATCGTATAATAAATTTTACATATATATAGTAATTTAACTATTTTATATAAAATAATTTCATTAAATATATATCATTTATGCTTTTTATAAGGTAAATTTGAATTGTGTTATCATTGTATAAAATTAAAATGAATCACTACATTTGAAATTAAAATATTTATAACTTAAAATGAATCATTCACTTTTGAAACAAATTTATTCGACCAAGCGTCTCACCATGGGGTGCACTTGTAACAACCTAAACCCGGCCTAGAAGTTTAGACCGAATCCTGGATGTCACATTGGTCACCGAAGTAACTATAGTTAAATTTAACAAAACAAGTTCTCAAGTCAAACCGAAACATTTAATCGTTTAAAACCCATTATATAGAATTACAATTAGGTTAAACATATAACCGAAATTAAAATTAAAACGAAACTTGTACCACAACTTTATAAAATCCTACAGTTCAAAAATCGTTTGACCAAATAAAAATTGATAATATAAACCGATAATCATTTATTTCCATCGTGACTGTCTGAGACCTCCGCACACCGAGTCCAGCTTCAGAATTCAGATAAAGGTACCTAAAAAGGAAACGCTAAGAGAGGGTGAGATACTCGAGCTTAGTATGAGTTCGAAACAAGACAAGAACAGAAATTACATATTTCAGATCAGTAACGCAACAGATTTTCGAATACACACAGAGTCAAAAAGCATACCTGGATCTAGTGTCCAAACAGAGCTTAACAATCAAAGCACATCAAGTTCACACAAAAGTCTCACAACAAATGTTATTTAGACAAACAGATTACAAAAAACTAATCTTACAGACAGAACAGACAGATGCAGATGAAATACAGTCAGATAAAAACCCTCTCGTCCAGCCAACACACCTCTTCGTCCCCCGATCACACCCCAAAAGAGCTGTTAAAGCCCATCCAACCAAACACACCAATTAGGACCTCAGAAGGCCCATCCAACCCTACACATCACATATGTGGACTAAGCCACTCAAACAATAATACGCAGCAGAGTTAGCGTATATGTTGTACTGTACAATGCGATAGACCACTGTACAGGTGAGTCACGCTTTAAAAGCGCGGATCGAATAATAGTACGCAGCGGAGAGTGGCGTGACGTCTGATATAGTGCAATGCGATAATTATTTGTTGTAACACCCCAAACCCGGCTAGAAGTTAAGCCCGAATTTGGCGTGTCACATGGAAGTTTTTTTAAAACCATCTTTGAGATTGTTAAAAACTTGTTCGAGATTTACTACTCTTTGTTAAAATCCAAAACACTTAAGCAATTGTTATCTACTCGAAAACGTAATTATCTTTAAAGACCTTTTTGGTTGTGAAAACATATTTGAAATAAACAATTTACGAAAATGGGATGTTTGGGAATAGATTTGCAGAAGCATTTTGAAAGAAAATCTTGGGCCTTATTACAACATTTAACCCAAAATAGTAGAGTAATAAAATAAACAAGAAAGAAGTCTGAAGTCCAAATAAACCATTTCTGAAGTATGGTCTCCATCGAGTTATCCATGGCCCAAGTCCACGTCACTGAGCATTACCTGAAAAGGTTAAGAGAAAGGGGGTGAGTTACAAGAACTCAGTGTGTAATCCCCTTACCATCATCCACTGGGTCATAATCTAATTAACAATATTTTGGGCCTAGCCCATTTTCAATAATAATAATGTATCAATTATAACATGAATATGAAATGCAATTCCCAAACCAAGCCTAGTATTTCCATCCGCTACACACCACCTATACCAACCAACACACCTGTGGGGAGCTTTAGTCACCCACCTCGCCAACACACCAAACTGGGCATTAAGCTATATATCAAACTGGGCATAAATCCATATATCAAACTGGGCATAAAGCCATATATCAAACTGGGCATAAAGCCATATATCAAACTGGGCATAAAGCCATATATCAAATCGGTGAGTGAAAATCAAATCGATGAGTCCACAGTCATCTCAGGTGACTCGTACGACCCTAAAAATCAAATCGGTGAGTGAAAATCAAATCGGTGAGTCCACAGTCATCTCGGGTGACTTGTGCGACCCTAAAAATCAAATTGATGAGTGAAAATTAAATCGGTGAGTCCACAGTCATCTCAGGTGACTCATGTGACCCTAAAAATCAAATCGGTGAGTCCACAATCGTCTTGGGTGACCCGTGTAACCCTAAAAATCAAATCAGTGAGTGAAATCAAATTAGTGAGTCCACAGTCATCTCGGGTGACTCGTGCGACCCAAAAAATTAAATCGGTGAGTGAAAATCAAATCGGTGAGTCTACAGTCATCTCGGGTGACTCGTGCGACCCTAAAAATCAAATCGGTGAGTGAAAATCAAATCGGTGAGTCCACAGTCATCTCGGGTGACTCGTGCGATCCTAAAAATCAAATCGGTGAGTGAAAATCAAATCGGTGAGTCCACAATCATCTCGGGTGACTCGTGCGACCCTAAAAATCAAATCGATGAGTGAAAATCAAATCGGTGAGTCCACAGTCATCTCGGGTGACTCGTGCGACCCTAAAAATCAAATCAGTGAGTCCACAGTCGTCTTGGGCGACTCGTGCAACCCTAAAAATCAAATCAGTGAGTGAAATCAAATTAGCGAGTCCACAGTCATCTCGGATGACTCGTGCAACCCAAAAAATCAAATCGGTGAGTGAAAATCAAATTGATGAGTCCACAGTCATCTCGGGTGACTCGTGCGACCCTAAGAATCAAATCGATGAGTGAAAATCAAATCGGTGAGTCCACAGTCATCTCGGGTGACTCATGCGACCCTAAAAATCAAATCGGTGAGTCTACAGTCATCTCGAGTGACTCGTGCGACTCTAACAATCAAATCGGTGAGTCCACAGTCATCTCAGGTGACTCGTGCGACTCTAACAAATCAATCACTTCCTCCAATTACATAACCCAACCCATGCAGTATGTCATGTATGCAAAGCACATTTCATAATAATGTATGAAATAGATTACTGTCATAACCAAATAATTAGAATACACACAATCATGCTAATCAACCCATAGGGGTATAGCAGTAATTTTACCCACTAAGGGTAATTCGATAATTTACTCTCTAAGGGTAATTCATAAATTTTACCCACCAAGGGTAATTCGGTAATTCTCGCCACCCAAGGGTATTTCAGTAATTTTTACAACCCAGTGTATTTCAATAATTTCGCAACCCAGTGGTATTTCGGTAATTTACCCTTTCTGAGGGTATTTCGGTAATTTACCCTCTAAGGGTATTTCGGTAATTTCGCAACCCAGTGGTATTTCAGTAATTTACACAACCCAGTGGTATTTCGGTAATTTACCCTCCAAGGGTATTTCGGTAATTTACCCTCTAAGTGTATTTCAGTAATTTCGCAACCCGGTATTTGAAGAATTTACCCTTCAGGGTATTTCAATGTTACCTCTAAGGGTATTTTGGTAATTTTACAACCGAGGGGTATTTCGGTAATTTACCTTCCACGGGTATTTCGATAATTTTGAAATCCAAAGGTATTTCGGTAACTTACCCTCTAAGGGTATTTCGATAATTTCACAACCCAGGGGTATTTTGGTAATTTACCCTCCAAGGGCATTTTGGTAATTTTTACAACCCAAGGGTATTTCAGTAATTTACACAACCCAGGGGTATTTTGGTAATTTTCCCCCTAAGGGTAATTCAATAGTTTTACCCACCAAGGGTAATTCAGTAATTTACCTTCCAATAGTAAATTTGGTAGTTTTACCCACCAAGGGTAATTCGGTAATTTATCCTCCACGGGTAATTTCGGTAATTTCATATTCAACGGTGTTTCCGAAGGCCTACTATCGCCTCGGGTGGCACAGAATTCTATTTGGGTCTCTTCAGAACTATTGGGTCAAAAATCCATTTTAGGCCCAAACGGGTTAATTTCGCAATTCTGGACTTAACTACTAATTTGGGCATAAAAATTTAAAACTGTCCATCTGCGTCATACTGACTAAATTGATTATAACTCAAGTTAGAAAACTCAAAATTTAGATCCATAAAATTTTCTTGAAACTAGACTCATATATCTTCTTACTGTAATTTTTCCAGAATTTTTGGCCTAGCCATTTAGTACAGTTTATTCCTTAAAGTTTCCCTTGTTTCACTGTCCAATGATTCTGACCTCTCTTATCTTAATTTCAAATATCTCACTGTACGGTTTTCTTATGCTATTCCAACTTGTTTCTGTTGAAAATAGGCTCACGAAAGAATGCATACATATTAATTATAACCCATAATTCATTTTGTACAATTTTATATGATTTTTCCAAGACAGATCAGAGAACCACGAAGTCATTCAGAACCAGTCTCACTAAAATTAACATATCTCAGAATATAAATTTCCTTTTCCTTCTCCGTTTCTTCCATATCAAAATAGACACTGTAAGCTTTAATTCTATATCTTAATAACTTTCTAATTCCATTTCTCCTATTTTCCATGATTTTTGGAAATCACGTCACTGTCATTGACCAAAACTATTTTATTACAAAAATATGGTTACCACTATGAACCTACGCGCGCCCGAGTGATCCCGGATGCCGGTTTTCAGTTTTCTTTAGTATTTCGACCAAATCACAGAACATTCATGCAAAATTTCAGAGAAGTGTGGGATTACACACCATTTCAAACATGTATTTGGAAGGGTATGAGATTACACACCTTATTCGGAATCCGTAACGCGATGCCCTCCGCGACACCAAAAATCCGAGTCACCTATTACGAGGGATAGGTTTTTGATTGAACCTTTGATAAAGTACTTCTAGACCTTGCAACCAGCATAAAATCTCTCATGGAAAGTCCCTAGACTCTCAACCATGTTACAAATTAGTCCCCTCATTAGCTAGCTTAAGCTTTGGGGATTTCAAAAGTACAATTTTTATCAAGAAAGATCACCAAAATCACTTACTTGCTAGAGGATTTGTTTGCTGAAATTTTTGAGCTCTCCAACCCTTGTTTGCTGCCAAATTTTTTTTTTGGTGATGAGGAGAAGAAAAGATGATACTTCTCTTTTCTTTATTTTTCTCTTATTCTATTCATTTCTCACCTAACACACCAATTCATTTCTCACCTAACACACCAAAACATTGACTAATTTAAAGATCTATCCCCTATGGCCGGCCATCACTCCACCCATGGCCTATTTGTACTTTAAGGACCTCCAATTAATTATTCCTTAGCCAATTTGCACCTCTAGCAATTAAAATTAAACTTTATCACTTTATGCGATTTAGTCCTTTTTCGAAATTAAGCCCTCAATCGCCAAAATTGAGACACCAAAAATTTCATGCATGTTTATAAACATGTTATAACACATAGAATAACATAAAAATAATTTTCTCTATCCTCGGTTTAGTGATTCCGAGATCACTGTCCCGACTATCCCCTAAATCGGGCTATTACACCCTCCATGCATTTTTTTTTCTCACCTACCCCATTCTTTTCAAATCTCATCATTATATATATATATTTTTTTCTTTTTCAACTAATCACTCTCCATCATTCCTTTTTCCACAAATCACTCTCCATCATTCATTTTTCTCCCATTTTTTTTTATTCTTTTTCTTTTATTAATGTCATGGTTGACACTTGGAAGAGTATACAAAAATAAATCCAAAATTTTGCAAAAGATGGGATTTGAACCCCTTCCCTCAAGGTACTTCACTTGATGCCATAACCTCCTTGCCATATGCTCATTTATGCTAGCTATTTACTCTTTTATTTCCATAAGCCTTAATGCCACTTACTATCTCTCCTTAATAGGCTTAAACACAAAATTTTACTAAGGCCCAACTTGAAATAAGGTCATTCTCTTGTTCTCAAAAAAAAAAAATTTAAACACTCCTATGCCCAAGGCCCAATGAGCCCAATCCTACTAGGCCCAATTTCAGGATGTTACAATTCTACCCTCCTTAAAGAAAATTTCGTCCTCGAAATTTCCAATCAACTACTAAACGTACCGCTCAAATCACATCACTATGCTTTCGCTGCGCACTCTGATCGTAATAACACTAATGTACCTTTAACAAAATCTTGAATCCTCTTTCACACAACCAATGTCTAACCGTAGAAGCAAACAGTTATCAACCACTTATACTTAAAATTTTTCTACACTCAATCATCACATCCAACCAAAACATACCTGACTTGATGGTGATGAAACAATCTCGAGCCTTATGCTCCTTAGACCCGCATCTCATACATGCTCCTAACCTCCTTCAGCATTTTCTAGGATGATGCTTTCTACAATAATCGCAAGCCGAAAAGTTTGGATGTGCCTTGACATGCTTTACGGAATGACACTGCGACCCAAAAGAATCACGATCTCTTTTCTTTCTACAGTCCACACTCCTAACTTGAAGTGCTTTACTGATTCCTTTAACCTCTTCAAATACCTTCTTAACTATTTAAATCAGCTCATCAACCTTAGTTCGATAATGAGATCCCATTCCAACCACTGGCGACGCCAGCTCCTCCCTTTCGAAAACATGCCCGATGCTGAAGATCTAGCCCTAGCACCTCGGGCTCTACCACGTCCGCGTCTACCGCGTCCACGTCTTCTAACGCTCATATTCACTAATTTCGACTTAATCTGATTATAAGTCATATGAATCCATATACTATTTAATGTTTATTAACCAATGACTTATGGAGTATAAGAGTTGAAGTGGTTTTCGCAAATCACATCCTAGAGTCTCAATCTCTATAGTTTTTACTCCTAAAGCCAAAAGTTATAGAGTATTTCTATGGTCATATCACAATAATCATAATCATAAAATGATAACATATTCTTACTTGACTTGGTGTCGGATACTCGTGGTACCATATTTCCTTTAGAATATATATTTATAAATCAAAATTTTAAACAGCTTTGGAAAACCCTATTGAACCCAAACCACAGCCGAGTTTTACAAACTGAGCTCTGATACCACTAAATGTAACACCCCAAACCCTGCCTAGAAGTTAAGCCCGGATTTGGCGTGTCACATGGAATTTTTTTTTTTTAAAACCATCTTTGAGATTGTTAAAAACTTGTTCAAGATTTACGGCCTCTTTGTTAAAACCCAAAACACTTGAGCAATTGTTATCTACTTGAAAATACAATTATCTTTAAAGACCTTTTTGGTTGTGAAAACATATTTGAAATAAACAATTTACGAAAATAGGATGTTTGGGAATAGAGTTGCAGAAGCATTTTGAAAGAAAATCTTGGGCCTTATTACAACATTTAACCCAAAATAGTAGAGTAATAAAATAAACAAGAAAGAAGTCTGAAGTCCAAATAAACCATTTCTGAAGTATGGTCCCCATCAAGTCATTCATGGCCCAAGTCCACGTCACTGAGCATTACCTGAAAAGGTTAAGAGAAAGGGGGGTGAGTTACAAGAACTCAGTGTGTAATCCCCTTACCATCATCCACAGGGTCGTAATCCAATTAATAATATTTTGGGCCTAGCCCATTTTCAATAATAATAATGTATCAATTATAACATGAATATGAAATGCAATTCCCAAACGAAGCCTAGTATTTCCATCCGCTACACACCACCTGTACCAACCAACACACCTGTGGGGAGCTTTAGTCACCCACCCCGCTAACACACCAAACTGGGCATAAATCCATATATCAAACTGGGCATAAAGCTATATATCAAATTGGGCATAAAGCCATATATCAAATCGGTGAGTGAAAATTAAATCGGTGAGTCCACAGTCATCTCAAGTGACTCGTACGACCCTAAAAATCAAATCGATGAGTGAAAATCAAATCGGTGAGTCCACAGTCATCTCGGGTGACTCGTGCGACCCTAAAAATCAAATCGGTGAGTGAAAATTACATCGGTGAGTCCACAGTCATCTCGAGTGACTCGTGGGACCCTAAAAATCAAATCGATGAGTGAAAATCAAATCGGTGAGTCCACAGTCATCTCGGGTGACTCGTGCGACCCTAAAAATCAAATCGGTGAGTCCACAGTCGTCTTGGTCGACCCGTGCAACCCTAAAAATCAAACCAGTGAGTGAAATCAAATCAGTGAGTTCACAGTCATCTCGGGTGACTCGTGCGACCCAAAAAATTAAACCGGTGAGTGAAAATCAAATCGGTGAGTCCACAGTCATCTCGGGTGACTCGTACGGCCCTAAAAATTAAATCGGTGAGTGAAAATTAAATCGGCGAGTCCACAGTCATCTCGGGTGACTCGTGCGACCCTAAAAATCAAATCGGTGAGTGAAAATCAAATCGGTGAGTCCACAGTCATCTCGGGTGACTCGTGCGACCCTAAAAATCAAATCGATGAGTGAAAATCAAATCGGTGAGTCCACAGTCATCTCGGGTGACTTGTGCGACCCTAAAAATCAAATCAGTGAGTCCACAGTCGTCTTGGACGACCCGTGCAACCCTAAAAATCAAATCAGTGAGTCCACAGTCATCTCGGGTGACTCGTGCGACCCAAAAAATCAAATCGGTGTGTGAAAATCAAATCGGTGAGTCCATAGTCATCTCGAGTGACTCGCGCGACTCTAACAATCAAATTGGTGAGTCCACAGTCATCTCGGGTGACTGCGACTCTAACAAATCAATCACTTCCTCCAATTACATAACCCAACCCATGCAGCATGTCATGTATGCAAAGCACATTTCATAATAATGTATGAAATAGATTACCGTCATAACCAAATAATTAGAATACACACAATTATGCTAATCAACCCATAGGGGTATAGCGGTAATTTTACCCACTAAGGGTAATTCGGTAATTTACTCTTTAAGGGTAATTCATAAATTTTACCCACAAAGGGTAATTCGGTAATTCTCGCCACCCAAGGGTATTTCAGTAATTTTTGCAACCCAGTGGTATTTCAATAATTTCGCAACCCAGTGGTATTTCAGTAATTTACCCTCCAAGGGTATTTTGGTAATTTACCCTCTAAAGGTATTTCAGTAATTTCGCAACCCAGTAGTATTTCAGTAATTTACACAACCCAGTGGTATTTCAGTAATTTACCCTCCAAGGGTATTTCGGTAATTTACCCTCTAAGGGTATTTCGGTAATTTCGTAACCCAGTGGTATTTCAGTAATTTACCCTCCAAGGGTATTTTAGTAATTTACCCTCTAAGGGTATTTTGGTAATTTTACAACCGAGGGGTATTTCGGTAATTTACCCTCCACGGGTATTTCGATAATTTTGAAACCCAAAGGTATTTCGGTAACTTACCCTCCAAGGGTATTTCGATAATTTCACAACCCAGGGGTATTTTGGTAATTTACCCTCCAAGGGCATTTTGGTAATTTTTACACACCTTATTCGGAATCCGTAACGCGATGCCCTCCGCGACACCAAAAATCCGAGTCACCTATTACGAGGGATAGGTTTTTGATTGAACCTTTGATAAAGTACTTCTAGACCTTGCAACCAAAGATAAAATCTCTCATGGCAAGTCCCTGTGACTCTCAACCATGTTACAAATTAGTCCTCATTAGCTAGCTTAAGCTTTGGGGATTTCAAAAGTACAATTTTTATCAAGAAAGATCACCAAAATCACTTACTTGCTAGAGGATTTGTTTGCTGAAATTTTTGAGCTCTCCAACCTTGTTTGTTTGCCAAATTTTTTTTTGGTGATGAAGAGAAGAAAAGATGATACTTTTCTTTTCTTTATTTTTCTCTTATTCTATTCATTTCTCACCTAACACACCAATTCATTTCTCACCTAACATACCAAAACATTGACTAATTTAAAGATCTATCCCCTATGGCCGGCCATCACTCCACCCATGGCCTATTTGTACTTTAAGGACCTCCAATTAATTATTCCTTAGCCAATTTGCACCTCTAGCAATTAAAATTAAACTTTATCACTTTATGCGATTTAGTCCTTTATCGAAATTAAGCCCTCAATCGCTAAAATTGAGACACCAAAAATTTCATGCATGTTTATAAACATGTTATAACACATAGAATAACATAAAAATAATTTTCTCTATCCTCGGTTTAGTGATTCCGAGATCACTGTCCCGACTATCCCCTAAATCGGGCTATTACACCCTCCATGCATTTTTTTTTTCTCACCTACCCCATTCTTTTCAAATCTCATCATTATATATATATATATTTTCTTTTTCAACTAATCACTCTCCATCATTCCTTTTTCCACAAATCACTCTCCATCATTCATTTTTCTCCCATTTTTTTTATTCTTTTTCTTTTATTAATGTCATGGTTGACACTTGGAAGAGTATACAAAAATAAATCCAAAATTTTGCAAAAGATGGGATTTGAACCCCTTCCCTCAGGGTACTTCACTTGATGCCATAACCTCCTTGCCATATGCTCATTTATGCTAGCTATTTACTCTTTTATTTCCATAAGCCTTAATGCCACTTACTATCTCTCCTTAATAGGCTTAAACACAAAATTTTACTAAGGCCCAACTTGAAATAAGGTCATTCACTTGTTCTCAAAAAAAAAAAAATTTAAACACTCCTATGCCCAAGGCCCAATGAGCCCAATCCTACTAGGCCCAATTTCGGGATGTTACAGCTGTACTGACATGTTGCAGTTAAACTGACAGATCAGATAGTAGTGCGTAGTAAAGCTGACACATGTGCGATAAAATGCTATAATTCGTTGTATGTATAAGTCGCAGTAGAACTGCCAGATCAGATCGGAATTAGTCTCCCTTCTCTTCATAACCCAACCCAAAACAGTTTATGCAAATACATGTATGCATTCAATCTCACAGAACAGTGTCACAGTATCAGACATTCAGACAGAACAAATATGCACACACACCCAACAGAACAGACTCGGTTTCAAACATCTCACATGACAGTCACAGATACACTTAGGCCGAAGCACAGATCATAATTTTTAGCCACCCTGACTAAAGATCAGCCAAGGCAAAACACACAGACAAATGCTCAGATAAAAAACACACGGAATCAAAATAGGTGCCTTAGAGCCATACGCCTGTGTACTCTGGCTGTGTGGGAGGTCACAAGCCAGTGTAAAAAGGGGCATACGCCCGTGTGAAGAGAAGCACACGGCCATGTGACTAAAGCACACACCCTTGTGGACTAGGGACATGGCCGTAGGAACAGGCCGTGTAACTCTCTGTTCATTTGTACTAGATTCGAGTACAAGGTTGACACAGCCGTGTAAGGGTCTCACAAGCCCGTGTGCCCACTAGACATGGTCGTGTGTTCAAAATACATGCCCATGTGGAATTCCTAAATCCCCAAATTAGCCACACAGCCATGTGGCATCGAATCACTCAAATCCTTAATTCCTAAACTTACAGGCCATTGTGCTCGAAGGACACGACCGTGTGAGAAATGAAAAAAATCCCAAGTTGGCCACACGGCTGTGTGGCACCAAAATTGGCCCGGAAACCGTAATTTCCAAAGGCACACGGCCGTGTGATCTAGCACACACCTGTGTGGAAATCCTAGTGGCCTCGAAACCACCCTAGAACAGCCCTAGAATCGTGCTTTCAGCCACTAAGCACTCTTCAACCCTTGATAGTTTAAAAATACGCCAGTTTATGCTAATACTAAGCATTACACAGTGATGCAACATCGGAAATTAACATGTTACAAACATTCACACACAATGTCGACTTTTTACAAAGTCGAAATAATTTTGCAAATAAAGTAGTTACGAAACCCACACCTGATTCAATGATTGAGGAGCGAGATTCTTCGAAATCCACGAGCAAACCAGTTTTCAACAAGAAATTAAAGAATGCTATCGGAGAGAAAACAAAACCCCAAAAAAAAGAAAAAAGGAAGAACATACAAAAATAAAAATAAATTAGAATAAAAATAAAATGAAATAAAATAAAAAGTAAAAACAGAAATAAAAATAAATAGTTAAAATAAGATTTTAACTTAAAATGAAACCAAAATAAAACTTTATTTCAAACGTAAACACAAAGACTCGAACCCAGAACCCAAAGACAAACTAACACACACAACCTCCAGACCAGCAGGCCCATTCTGTCACTTACCCGCAAGACTAAACACAAAAGCACACATTTCTCTCAGACCTTGACCATTAACGTCAAAACTTCTAACCCCCAAAATTCGGGGTGTTACAGCACTGGTCTTCTTCGTAAAGAAGAAGTATGGGTCATTACGATTATGCATAGATTACCGCCAGCTGAATTGGGTGACCATTAAAAATAAATCCCCTCTTGACCTGTCACTAATTATAGTGGTAGTTTAGATACATTTCGACATTTAATGAACTTATTTTCTAGCTATTTTAGTATTAATGATTGCATTTCTGATACTTAGTAGTTCAATATTAAATATTAGTAAAATAAGTGTTTTTACACAATTTTGAATGTTATTAACTTATGTGACCACTAATGCAACCACTAATTTTGAATGAAATTGAAAATGATTTAGATGCAACCACTAATGCGAACGAGCCCATGGAGGAAGTACCCAAACCAATAGCTGAGCCGGAGATCCAAAAACTAAAAACGCGAAAGATATCAATCCCATCAAGGCTAGAGGACGAACAAAGGAGGGACGAGGCTTACTTTGTAAGTCTTCTTAACTTAGTTAAATCCCTCAATATCAAATTTTCACTATTATAACGTATTAATAAAATCCCAAAATATGCCAAGTATTTAAAAGAAACAATGGCACGACATAAGAAAATGGAAAGAAGAGAGCAAGTTGACATTGAGGCCTTATGTAGTGCATTAATTGTGAAAAAAATACCCCTAAAATTAAAATATTCGGATGGTTTTATGATTACAATAAAGATAAGGGATCAGTATTTTAATAGGACCCTTTGCGATTTAGGGGCCAGTATAAACTTAATGCCCTTATCGATTTATCAGAAACTTGGAATCAATGGGTTAAAGAACACCTTTATAATGTTATAGTTAACCAATAGAACTTTGATACAATTAAAAGGTGTACTCAATATGTGTAACATCTTGAATTTTTGGGCCTATGCATTCAATGGGTGAATATGTTTAATATGTTAATTTAAGTGATAGGGGTCCAAATTGGGCTCAGAATTAGGCAAAGGCCTTGATTAAAATAATCTGTTTGGGCATTATAGGGTTTAAAAGGTAGTATCTATGTTTAAAATACCAAAGTGGGCTTGTGGCCCAATCTTAGGAGGTGTCGCCACACAAGGGAGTAAGGGGCCGAAATTTAAGTTTCGTGGAGCACAGTTCTTTTAATTTAAGTTAGCTAAATTTTGGGCATTAGGTGGAATGGATGGCAACAAGGCTAAAATTTAGGGGTTTTAATGTTTAAAATATGTGGATAATAAGCAGATAAAGGCTATTATTTAGGAATTTATTTTATGTGGATAATAAGTAGATAAAGGATAAAATTTAGGGATTTTAATGATTAAAATATGTGGATAATATGCTGATAAAGGAGGGAGGAGTTAGAGATACCTTTAGATGAGCTAGTAGATTAAGATAAAGGAGAAAAGATAGGATTTATCTGCAAGGTTAGGTAAGTGCCAGAATTTCTATAAATAGGGGGAATATTTCTTCAATTTCGGCATTTGGGTTTTTCTCTTATTCTTTTCTCTTCTTCTCTGAGTAAAAGCCGAAAACTCCTAAAGTTCCATCTTCTTCTTCATTCTCTGCAAAAACCGAAATCTCTAAGCCTAATCCCTCATTTTCACTTTGATTCAAAAGCCGAAACTCTTTCCATTCTTTTTCTTCCTAGCCGAAATCTTCAAGTCTCTTCCTTGTTTTCTTTTCTTCTTCTCTTTTCCTGTCAAAAACCGAAACTCTTCACTCAAGTATTTTAAAAGCTAAAGACACATCAGCCTTCTCTTGTTCATACTTTTTTTGGGATTTCAAGGTAAGAGGATTTGTTTATTTATATATATAAAATCGGGTAGAATACTAACCATGGCCGAATATAGGAGAGGCCTATTTTCGCAATTGTTCTGCTTTTGAGCAAGGCTTTACATTGAGGATAATAGATCCGGATAGCAAGGACATCGACTAAGAATATTGAATTTTGCGATATCAGGTGTGTAATACCTCCCCACCATCTAGATCTGTCTATTATTGTATGTTCATATGTTTTATATGTTATGATAAATGCCGAAATCTCGGTTTATTGATGAAAGCCCAAGAAGGGTAAAAGCGGATCCCCAGGTTAGTAAATAATCTGTTTAAATGTTATAAGTAAAATGCTTGTACGTGATTGCATGGGTTGGGTTGATGAAAGGAGGAAGTTATACGTTATATGTGTAGCGGCTAATGCCGTGAATCGTTATATCTGAGCTTCGGCCATTAAATGTTATACGGGCTTCTACATTATATGTTATAAGGGGCTTCGGCCATCATATGTGGATGAGCGACATGACCGCCATCATGGTGTGTAGCAGTGGGTTGATTGTAGAAATCCCCAATGATGTGAATGGTCGTATGCGGGCGTGTAGCGGATGGAAACCTAGGATTTGGGTTGGGCTTGCATATTAATTTTTATTATGTATATTAAAAACTGTTTATTTTGTTTTATGGGGCTAAGGCCCAAATCTAATGGTGCATGAGGTTGCACACACAGAGTCTCATGACTCAACCAATTAATTAATATTTCGAGATAGCACTTAGTGCATCGGACCTGGCCAGAGGAGAGGAGCGCAAGGTGGCCATGCAAAAGAACATTTGGATTCAGCAAAAAGACTCTAGTTTATTATTTTATATTTTTTAATGGGTTTTAAATCTCGTTGGAATAAGGCCATGGGCCACTAGTTTATATTTTGTTTTATTATGGGCTTTTATTACTTTTAGTTATTTAAATTTTTATTTTAATTGAACTAAGGCATATTTTATTTAAACTATCAACTATTTTTTTTCCCGAATAAAAGGATAAACTTCAGAAAAATATTTTCTAAAAATACAATATGTTTTCCAAGAATTTTCTTAGTAACATACCATATCCGATCGTGGTGTTTGGGTCGGGTTTGGGGTGTTACAAATTGGTATCAGAGTCAGATTCAAAACTCGGCTTTGGGGGTTTTGGGGCTCAAAACGTTTTCTAAAGATGGGTTTTTGAAACATGGATGTTTTTAAATGATAAACAGGTCTATTAGCTCGGCATGGCACCTGCGTCTCCGGCCCAAGTCCGCCAGGTAAGTATTCGGAACTCCTTGTGTGTTATATATGTATGTGGGCTTGATGGGCTTTGTGGGACGTAGGCTATCTAGATTAGAACTTGATGGACTCTAGGCTTAGCTGAAACAACTCCTTAAATCTCAAAAGACTTAAATTCACTAAACAAACCCGTGAACGAGTCGCAATACTAGGGTGTGGCAACAGGCATACGCATGTCTAGGATTGGATCCTAAGAGCACAGTACTTAAGCGATCCTAGTGACTCACTTCCTCTTCACCGAATCCTACAGTGCGTAGTATTTGTTCACCCTAGCCACGAGGATTTGTTGACGGCCAAAGTCTATAATTAAAACCCGAAAGGGACCAACCACATTATTTTTACAAAATTGCTAAAATACCCTTATTTTGAAAAAAAAAAAGTACCAAGATACCATGATTTGCAAATATACCCCGATTTACAAAGTCAACAAAATTTTTTTATACAGCACACGACAACAACCAAAAACCCACAAACACCTGAACACTACTATTATTCTTTTGAAATCAAATTCTCCAAGATACCCTTGTTTTCAAAAAAAATATATATACCCCCTTAGTTTTGTAAAAAAAAAATTTTAAAAATACCCCTGACTTGTAAAATGACCAAAATACCCTTGATTTGTAAAATTACCAAATTACCCTTGATTTGCAAAATGACCAAAGTACCCCTGATTTGTAAATTACTAAATTACCCCTGATTTTCAAAATTACCAAAATACCCCTGGATTTCAAAATTTTTGAAATACCCCTGAATTTTAAAATTACCGAAATACCCCCAGATTTCAAAATTACCGAAATACCCTCGAATTGTAAATTACCAAAATTCCCTTATTTCACAAAATCACCAATGAACCCTATTTTGGAAAATTATGAAAATACCCCTGTAGGATAAATTACGAAAATACCCCTGGGTAGTGGTATAACGAGAATACCCCTATGTATTGAGTGTGGATGTATGGATGTTGTCTGTATGTTGATTGTTGAATGTCTGTAGTTTATAGAACTAGGAAATGTGAACTTGAGACTGAATTGAGAATTCGAAAGAACTACTCTTAAAACTACTAATCATAAGACTGTTCGTGGATAATCAATGGAAGAAACCTAATAATCCATAAAATTTTTAATCAGATAAATGCAAACCGATAGCATTAGTACAAGGGAACAAGGACGCTCTAGATGTGAATACTGATGCGTACTCTACAATAGTGAACTAAGTGTTTATTTTGGGTTTAGAATTGGAGTGTGCAGCGAAAGCATGGTAGTGAGACTTAGGTAGTACGACTAATAGTTTATTGGAAATTTCGAGGACGAAATTTCTTTAAGGGGGGTAGAACTGTAACATCCTGAATTTTTGGGCCTATGCGTTTAATGGGTGAATATATTTAATATGTTAATTTAAGTGATAGGGGTCCAAATTAGGCTCAGAATTAGGCAAAGGCCTTGATTAAAATTATCTGTTTGGGCATTATAGGGTTTAAAAGGTAGTATCTATGTTTAAAATACCAAAGTGGGCTTGTGGCCTAATCTTAGGAGGTGACGCCACACAAGGGAGTAAGGGGCCAAAATTTAAGTTTCATAGAGCACAATTCTTTTAATTTAAGTTAGCTAAATTTTGGGCATTAGGATTAGGTGGAATGGATGGCAACAAAGCTAAAATTCAGGGGTTTTAATGTTTAAAATATGTGGATAATAAGCAGATAAAGGCTATTATTTAGGAATTTATTTTATGTGGATAATTAGTAGATAAAGGCTAAATTTTAGGGATTTTAATGATTAAAATATGTGGATAATATGCTGATAAAGGAGGGAGGAGTTAGAGATACTTTTAGATGAGCTAGTAGATTAAGATAAAGGAGAAAAGATAAGATTTATCTGTAAGGTTAGGTAAGTGCCGAAATTTCTATAAATAGGGGGAATATTTCTTCAATTTCGACATTTGGGTTTTTCTCTCATTCTTTTCTCTTCTTCTCTGAGTAAAAGCCGAAAACTCCTAAAGTTCCATCTTCTTCTTCATTCTCTCAAAAAAACCAAAATCTCTAAGCCTAATCCTCATTTTCACTTTGATTCAAAAGCCAAACTCTTTCCATTCTTTTTCTTCCTAGCCAAAATCTTCAAGTCTCTTCCTTGTTTTCTTTTCTTCTTCTTTTCTCACAAAAACCATCAAACTCTTCACTCAAGTATTTTAAAAGCTAAAGACACATCAGCCTTCTCTTGTTCATACTTTTTTCGAGATTTCAAGGTAAGAGGATTTGTTAATTTATATATATAAATTCGGGTAGAATACTAACCATGGTCGAATATAGGAGAGGCCTATTTTCGCAATTGTTCCGCTTTTGAGCAAGGCTTTACATTAAGGATAATAGATCCGGATAGCAAGGACATCGACTAAGAATATTAGATTTTGCGATATCAGGTGTGAAATACCTCCCCACCATCTAGATCTGCCTATTATTGTATGTTCATATGTTTTATATGTTATGATAAATGCCGAAATCTCGGTTTATTGATGAAAGCCCAAGGAGGGTAAAAGCGGATCCCCAGGTTAGTAAATAATCTGTTTAAATGTTATAAGTAAAATACTTGTATGTGATTGCATGGGTTGGGTTGATGAAAGGAGGAAGTTATACGTTATATGTGTAGCGGCTAATGCCGTGAACTGTTATACGGGCTTTGGCCATTAAATGTTATACGGGCTTCGGCCATTATATGTTATAAGGGCTTCGGCCATCATATGTGGATGAGCAGCATGACTGCCATCATGGTGTGTAGCGGTGTGGGTTGATTGTAGAAATCCCCAATGGTGTGAATGGCTGGTACGAGGGCGTGTAGCGGATGGAAACCTAGGATTTGGGTTGGGCTTGCATATTAATTTTTATTATGTATATTAAACTGTTTATTTTGTTTTATGGGGCTAAGGCCCAAATCTAATGGTGCATGAGGGTTGCACACAGAGTCTCGCGACTCAACCAATTAATTAATATTTCAGATAGCACTTAGTGCATCGGACCGGGCTGGAGAGGAGCGCAAGGTGGCCATGCAAAAGAACATTTGGATTCAGCAAAAAGACTCTAGTTTATTATTTTATATTTTTTAATGGGTTTTAAATCTCGTTGTAATAAGGCCATGGGCCACTAGTTTATATTTTGTTTTATTATGGGCTTTTATTACTTTTAGTTATTTAAATTTTTATTTTAATTGAACTAAGGCATATTTTATTTAAACTATCAACTATTTATTTTTTTTCCCGAATAAAAGGATAAACTTCAGAAAAATATTTTTTAAAAATACGATATGTTTTCCAAGAATTTTCTTAGTAACATACCAGATCCGGTCGTGGTGTTTGGGCCGGGTTTGGGGTGTTACAATATGGAAATTTATAATCCCTGTTGACTGTGTGGTCCTCGATTTTGAGGAAGATCGAAACATCCTCATTCTATTGGGTAGACCAATTCCTGGTCACATTTAAGTCGACCATCAATCTTGAACAAAACGAGATATTAATGAAAATCGGTGGCGAAATAGAAGTGTTCAAGTGTGGTCATGACTTCTAAAGTGAGGGATCAGTTAAGGAAGAATGTTATGTGTTGTTCGATTTAACCCCTAACATGCTTGATCAAAGGTGTTTTTCGAATTGTATTAGTAAAGGTAAGCGAAATATAAGAGAACGGGACAAATGGAGAGATCTAAGAAGGAATGGAATCAATTGGAAGGCCAAAGATAGATGTGAGAGATGGATAAATTCAATGAAAATATTTAAGGAATTACCGGACAAGTCCGGTAGCAGGGCATAGTTTTCAAACCATTAAACTTTAATTCAACTATAAATATTGTAAATTAGTTTGAATTTTCATTTCATAGTTAGATGTTAGGACTCGTATTTTGCATTGCATGTCAGAATTGGAAGAAATCAGGTTTTCAGATGCAATAAGATAAATAGAAGTTAATCAAGGACAAAAATAGACGACTAGAGGACTTCAACACATCCCAAAGGAGTAGAAGCAAGGTCGTGTCATGCCGAGGCTATGGCACGACACGACCCTTGTGAAATGGGGGCATGAAATTTTCTTGTCGTGTCGTGCCACGCATAGGCTACGGCACAACATGGCCACTTCGAACCTAAATAGGGTGAAATTAAGGTATCGTGCCGCACCATACAGAAGCTATGGTACGACACATCTATGTTTTTTAGCAGAAATCAGGCCTTTTCAAACTAAAAGCCCATTGGAATTCTATTTATACCCACAAATTCTAATACTAAAAACACACCTTTCAAACACCCAATAAGAGAAAAAACCCCTCTCCACCCGCCGCACATTAGTCTTAAGCTCTAGCTTCGATCTTTCGCATCTTCTTTGTTAAATTTCTATTTTTCCTCTCTTATTTGATATTATATTCCACATTGGTTGAGAAACGATTTTCATCAGCAAGAACCCGAGGTTTCACATTCTAACTCTATTTTTAATTACTATTTTTCATATTTATATTTTACACCCGTCTAACACCTACGCATAATGGCTCTGACGTTACCGCATATAGAGCGGTTATGCTTTGTTCCATTTTGTAGAGAGATCAGATATGTATGGACCATTGGATCTATGTGAAGACTTTAAAGTGCATATGAAGTTACAAGCAAAGTATGTATTTTTCCCACCTGATCACAACCTTATGTAGATGAGCGGATGTTCAAATGTCTCCCTTCGAACTATTCACACAACCAATAAAGAGTGTGATTGGAGATAATCTGTATGGAGATTTCATGGAGCTCCAATGCAAAAAAATATGGAGAAGGAAAATATGAATGGCGCAATAGAAAGTTTCAGTATTGATGATTGTGGTTGTTTGAGATTTCAAAATAGAATCTATGTTCTAGATGTTGCAGAATTAAAAGAGCTGATACTTGGTGAAGCTCACGATAGTCCTTTTACTTTGCATCTTGGAGGAACAAAAATGTATCGCGACCTGAGAGAAGTGTATTGGTGGCTAGGAATGAAAAGAGATGTAGTTGAGTACGTAGCTAAATGTTTAACTTGTCAGCAAGTTAAGATAGAACATCAGGTTCCTACAGGATTACTTCAGCCCATTTCTATTCCTGAGTGGAAATAGGAACGCATCACGATGAATTTTGTAACGAGGTTGCCTTTATCTTTGAGCAAGAAAAATATTGTTTGGATCATAGTTGACTGACTTACGAAATTAGCTCATTTCGTTGCAGTCAATACTGATTGGTTACTTAGAAAACCTGTTGAAGTTTGCATTCAATAAATTGTAAGATTGCACAACGTTCCTATGTCGATTATCTCTGATCAAGACCCACATTTCACTTCGAGATTTTGGAAACAGTTGTATGAATCTCTTGGTACGAGACTCAATTTCAGTATAGCCTTTCACCTGCAAACAGACAGACAATCTGAATGTGTTATCCAGATTTTGGAAGATATGGTTTGCACTTGTGTAAATTTTGAATCAAATAAGGAACGTTATTTACCTTTGACAGAACTCGTATACAACAATAGTTTCGAATCAAGTATTCAAATGGCTCCGTATGAAGCTTTATGTGGTCGTAGGTGTCGAACACCTATTTGTTAGATGGAATTGTGTGAAAGAAAAGTTGTTGGGCTGAAATTGATTCAAGAAAGGAAAGACATTGTTAAGATAATCTGAGATAGACTGAAAACAACTTTCGATAGATAGAAATTGTATGCAGACTTTAAACGTAGAGATATTGAGTTTGTTGTTGGTGACAAGGTATTTCTAAAAGTGTTACTCTGGAAGAAAGTTTTGCGATTTGGCGGAAAAGGGAAGCTGGGTCGTCGTTTTATTGGACCGTATGAAATAATTGAAAGAGTGGGACCAGTGACGTATCGATTAGCTTTGCCTGCAAAATTACGTAAAATGCACGACGTTTTCCATGAGTCAATACTTAGAAGGTATCGATTGGATCCGTCTCACATTATTTTAACGGAAGAAATTGAAATTCAACCTAACTTGTCTTACGAAAAAGAACTAGTCAAATTTTTAGCTCGCGAGGTGAAAGAATTGCATAATAAACATGTTCCATTATAAAAGTTCTATGGCGTAGTTATAGTGTCGAGAAAGTGACTTGGGAGCCAGAAGAGACAATGAGATTTCAAAATCCCGACATCTTTTTAGGTAAATTTCGGGGATGAAATTTATTTAGGAGGGAAGAATTGTAATGACCCGATAGTCAAAAGTCCGTGACTCTGTTTCTGTAAATCGGACTTGTAAATATTGTGTAGTTAATTAAATTTTGGATATATAATTTACATGAATTAGGAGCTATTATGGTTCAAGGACTAAATCGCATATGAGTTAGAAGTTGAATTATAGATTGAAATAAACTAAAGCGGCTAAAGTACCAATTATACCATTTAATAAATGATTGTGCATAGGTGGCCGGTTATGGTTAAGTGTAATGCATGTATATATATTTAGTATATGTAAATTATAAAGTTAATAATAATAATAATTATAGAAACATATATTAAAATAAATAATAAAGAAAATAGAAAGAGAATTGCATGCAAAAGTTAGAAAAAGAAAGAAAGAAAAGAAAATTGAAAAGAAGAAGAGTAACGCAAGACACTAGGGACCTTAGGGTTCAAGCTCAAATTGGTTAGTGCAATTTAGTCATTTTCTTGTAATTTTTATGTTTTTGGAATCCTAGTACCTAGGGCTACCTGACCTATGTTGTAATTTTTAGTATTGTTCAAGATTTTAGATGTTGACATTGTTGAATAGTTTAAGTATTAGAGATTAAATAGATAGATTTTTAAGTTAGAAATGAAAAAATAACTAAATTGTTGATTTTGAGCAATAGGGACTAAATTGAGAAAAAATAAAATTAAGGGGTCGAATTGGAAAAGAGGAAGCTAAATTTAGTTTAGAGTGAAATTAGCATACAAATATAAAACTAAATGTGAATGTTAAAAACTAGTCTTCGTTTAGGGACTAAATTGAAGAATAAGCAAAATATAGTATGAAAGTTAAAATTTAATGTGAAATTGAATTATGTAATATTAATGTATTTTAATTGTTTTATTCTGCAGCTAACGTCGTACCGGAATCCTCAAGTAAAAAGGGGATAGCTTGGAATTCATGGTTTGTGTTTCTATAATTCGAACTCTAGTAAATTGTTGTATTTTAAACTATTGTGCATGGTACAACATGAGGTGAGAAATTTTGAACATCGGGCTAAAATAAATCAAATGATGATTTAAATGACTCGATTATGAATATTGTGAAATGTGGTATTTTATGACTGTTGAATTGAATATATGTGTGTTGTGTTTATTATCAAATTAAATATATACTTATATGTGATAATATACATTCATGACTTGAGACATTGGTTGGATTGAAAGTAAAGTGAAACCCTATTACTATTTTGGGCTAAGTTAGATATTGATGGCATGCCATAGGATAGGAAGAGTTTAGAGATTTCTTCGACCTCGAGTCGATGAGGCACTGGGTGCCAATTTGCTTCGGTTTAACTGATGAGACATTGAGTGTAAATTTATATAGCATTGGGCGCAGTTATTACTTTGGATTTATCCGATGAGGCATTGGGTGCTAAAGTGGTGTGTTGGTTGGATCCGTTTATCCGTCCAAGTCCGAGTTGTGTTAATAAGGGAAAATAAAATAATAATTTATGTGATTGATATTGGAATGACAAAGATGAGAAATGAATATGAGATGATATAATATTGAAATAATAAAGATGAGAAACAAATATGATATGAGAGATGAAATATGAAATGGTAAAATGAGATGTGAAACTTGAAATGAATTCAAGTAATTGATCAAAAAGATGAATCATGGCATTGCATGAGTTGAAGTATTCAAATGTTATATTAAATGCTATTAATATATAAATATACTTGAACATGTGAAATGTTATAAAGAATAAGAAAAGTTGTATTATTGATTTGAAACATAAGTGCATGACATTTCTTGTTACTTTCTCACATTTTGATTTCTCATATTAAGTTAAATTGTTCGGATTATAGAAATACCACTGAGTTTTACTTAGCATGCGGTTTTGTTTCCCGTGCCCAGGCTAGGTGCTTTCCAACTTATCACCGACTCAACATCCAACAACAAATCTCGAGCTCAAGTGTGGTGATGTTATATTTTGTAATGACTTGTACCTAGGAGGTCTTTTGGTTGATAGTGTGATGATATTTTGGATTTCAAGTGAATTGATGTTTATATGTAAATATGTTGTGGTTGAATTTAGGTTTTGGTATGTGTTTTTAGTTTTAAGGTTTTATATTCCTAAGTAGCTAGATGTTAGTTCAAGATTGGCAAATTTGGTATGGATAAAAGTCTTGAATGGTTGATGCATTGTTGAAATGTTTGAACATATGAAATGCGGAACCAATGAGGGTACATTGGTTAGGCATATTAGGTGATGGATTTGGTATATTTTGAGCATGTTTAGCCGTGTTTTGAATAGGTTAAATGCTTGATAAATGAGTTGCTTAGTGTCCAAGTAAGTAGGAAATGGTAAACATGAGTTTTAAGGTACGTTTAGGTGCACACGGTTTGTAACACCCCAAACCCGTCCCATGCGTTACGAGCAGATTTGGTATGTCACACGAGCAAAACATGTTAAACCCTTTTTATTCGTACTAAAATATTGCTTTGTTAAAATCAAGAAAACAAGTTTGATTTGATAACATACTACTAACCTTAAAGATTTGATTGGTAAATCGATAAATTTGAACTAATGATCTTACAAAATCGTGACTTTTGAAAATGACGTTGAAAATTCGAAAGTGAATCCGAGTCTTTTGAAAATATCGTCAATAGTTCGAGAAAAAATATCCATGTTAAAATATTTGTAAAAATTTATTTTGAAATCCATTTTATATATTCATTTTTTTTGAATAAAACGTTTATTTAAGTTTTTAGAAAAATAAAATCTCAATTTGTAATATTTAAAGCAGTTTATAAATTCATCAACAATAAACACAAACAAAAATTAATCCAGAGGCCTTATTACAACCTTAATTCAAAATAGCAAGTAATCAAAAGTACTAAAAGAAATCCAAATTTCAAATTAAACCATTTTGTAGTATGGCCTCCACCGTGTCATCCATGGCCCAAGCCTCCATCAACGATCATTACCTGAGAAGGAAAAGGTAAACAGGGTGAGTTACTTAGAACTCAGTGTGTAAACCACTTACCATTGTCACTAGGCCAAAATTTCAATTAAGCCTTTATTGGGCCAAAGCCCATTACAATCATAACATAATATCATATATAACATGCATGTGTTATGCAATTTCCCAACCAAACCTAGTTTTCCATCCGCTACACACCACCCGTACCAATCAACACACCTGTGAAGAGCTTTAATCACCCACCCCGCCAACACACCAAACTGGGCATTAAGCCATATATCAAACTGGGCATAAAGCCATATATCAATCTGGGCATAAAGCCATGTATCAAACTGTGGACAAGCCACCAGTATTTTGTAGCAAAGCTACCAGAACTTCTCTTCATCAAAATCCCAACCCATGCAAATCATGTATATAGTATGCATATCCATTTACAATATTCCATTCATGTAATTATCAATATGTCCATTTATAACATATCACATTTGGCCCATTTATCAAATATCACATTTGGCCCATTTATCAAATATCATATTTGGCCCATATAGCCAATTTATTGAATTGACCCATATAGCAAATTATCAAACTATATCGATTTGGCCCATCAAGGGCATTTTTGTAATTTTTTCACGGTGTTAATACCAATTTCATAGTCTTTACCACTAAAGTGATAAGTATGCCATTTTACCCGATTTCACTAACTTATGATTTAATCAAGCGATTAATACGATATAGTTATCTAACCCATGAATTATGGTGTGAGATTACACACCTGATTACGGTAAGCACTACACTTTTCTGATCGTCGACACCCTCGGAATCGTGAACAACTACGAATTGTCGATTTTCCCCGGTTAACAGTTCGCACATTGATGGAAAGTTCCGAATCGCTGATGTCACAAAAAGTCCGTATGATCTCAAGATGAAAGATCGAGCGATAGAGTCCCTCTAAGATTTTAGAACCGTTTTCTAGCGATTAAAAGATGACTTTAGAAACTCCAAGTTTCGGCCTTCCACTATAATTCGATTGATCAGGAAGTGGATGTTAATATGGATGAGAAGAAGGAATAAAGAAAAGATGAAAGTTTGGTTATGGAGGAAATAGGGAAACCAAATGAGAGAAAAGAAAAACTCAAGGAGACTAGCAAAAATTGGCACTCTCCCCCCCCTAAATGACCGAATATGCTAAGATGAAGTGAAACAATTTCCTAAGACCTATAAAATTTTCGGCACACTTTTAATAAATTTTTGTCTCCTTTGTTAAAAATGTCCCAAGTGTTGGACAAAGTTAGATAAAAAAAAATATAAAGCATATGGAGCATATGAACGGCAATGGGAATTGGAGACGCATGAAAAGAAAAGAAGAAGAGAAAAAAAATGAAAAGAGATTGTGGGTGAATTTTTTTTTTTTAAAAAGCCATGTGTTTAATAAATTATGATGACAAGTTGGTTGGAAGCATGGGAAACGGCAATAAAGAGATTGTGGGAGAACTTTAAATTGAAGCATGAGCATTTTTAATATATAATGCATTTGGGCAGTAACATTGTGGGAGAATTGATGGAATATTATAAATTGGGATGTGGGAGAATAAACAATTGATCATATAAGCATGGAAGGTAAGCATGTGCAAGGCAAAATTTCCTTTAAAGATATGTGCAAGTGGACGGCAAGGCAATATGGAGAAAAGAGAGCATGGAAATTAAAAATTAGTGAGTGGATCAAATCTTTTAAGCATGAGAGAAAATTGATGGAATAATTAAATTATTTGCTTATGGGATAAAGTAGAATGGACGGCAACATGTAATTAGAAATAATGGATTTTGGATTTGTGAATAAACAATTGAAGGAGGAATGTAATGGAAGGCATGGGAATCTTTGAATTTGAATTAAATAAACATGGCATTATGGGTGAATTAAAGAAGGAAGATCTATGGTATGGACGGCATAATTTGGGGGAGTATAAGGAATATAAGATAATGGATGAATAAACAAATGGAAACCAAAAACATGTGTTGATTGAGGGGAAATCTTTGAATTTGGGATGAATAAATAATTGGAACTTTTGCCATAAGATTAATGGAACACTTGGATGGCATGATAAATAAATCCATGTGCCAATTGAGAGATTTTTAAAAGGATAAAACAAGCACTATGTGAAACAAGACATTCATGGTCTTTCAAAGTGGACGGCATGGGGAGTTCGAGACATTGATAATGCGGCTATTATTGAATAAAAATGTGGGACAATTAAGACGACAAGTATATGGGGTGACTCAAAGAAATTTCGAGGATGTTACAGTTCTACCCCCTTAAAGAAAATTTCGTCCTCGAAATTTACCTGATTAAAAGAGATGAGGATATAGCTACCGAATTGTGTCCTCAGGCTCCTAGGTAGCTTCCTCCACTCCATGATTGCGCCATAAAACCTTGACTAACGGTACCGACTTCCTTCTCAGCATCTTAATGTCTCGATCTAAAATCTGTACTGGCTCCTCTTCAAAAGACAAGTCTGGTCTTATGTCAACTTCCTCTACTGGTACAATATGAGACGGATCCGATCGATAACGCCTTAACATTGAGACATGAAAAACACTGTGTATCTGACTCAACTCTGGAGGTAACTCAAGCTGATAAGCTACTGGCCCAACACGTTTCAACACACGGTACGGTCCGATGAACCTAGCGCTCAACTTGCCCTTCCGTCCAAATCTAAAGATTTTCTTCCAGGGTGAGACCTTTAAAAAGACTTGATCTCCTACTGCGAACTCAATATCCTTACGCTTCAGATCCGCATACGACTTTTGTCTATCCGAAGCTTCCTTTAACCGTGCTCAAATCACCTTTACCTTTTCTTCCGTCTCAGATACCAATTCAGGACCCAATAACTGCCGTTCTCCCAATTCAGTCCAACAAGTAGGGGTACGACACCTTCGACCATATAACGCTTCATAGGGTGCCATTTGGATACTAAATTAATAACTGTTGTTATACGCGAATTCTGCCAACGGTAGAAAATCCTCCCAACTACCTCTAATGTCAATCACACAACCCCTTAACATGTCTTCCAATATCTGGATTACTCTTTCCGATTGGCTATCTGATTGAGGATGAAAAGTTATGCTGAAGTTTAACTTTGTTCCCAAAGCCTCATGCAAAGCTTTCCAAAACCGTGATGTAAACCTAGGGTCCCTATCCGATATAATAGACACTGGTACCCCATGTAACCTCACAATCTCTGCTACGTACAACTTGGCCAACTTCTGCAATGAGTAGTCTGTACGAACAGATAGGAAATGGGCAGTCTTCGTCAACCGATCCATTATTACCCAAACGGAATCTTTCTTAGTAGACATTAAGGGTAACCCATTAACAAAGTCCATCGTTATTCTTTCCCATTTCCATAATTGAATATTCACCGGTTGTAGCAATCCGGATGGCAATTGATGTTCCGCCTTCACTTGCTGACATGTTAAGCACCTACTCACAAAATCAGTAACCTCCCGTTTCAACCCTAGCCACCAATACTGCTCTCGGAGGTCTCTATACATTTTATTTCCTCGGGGTGCATAGCATATGGGCTACTATGCGCCTCTCGCAAAATCATTTGCCTCAATTCTAAGTCTTTGGGCATACAAATTCTTCTTCGGAAACACAATACTCCATTATTATTCATTTCAAAATCCCCTTTCTCACCGCTTTCCACTTGCTGAAATAGGGAACTCAACTTTTCATCTGATAATTGTTTTTCTTTAATCTGATCTAACCACACAGGCTTCACCTGAAGTTCGACTAGCAGACTACCATCTTCATACAAACTAAGGTGAGCGAACATCGCTCTTAAATCTGATATCACCTTACGACTCAACGCGTCTGCCACCACGTTAGCCTTTTCGGGATGATACTGGATTGAGAAGTCATAATCCTTCAACAGCTCTATCCATCTCCGCTGTCTTAAGTTCAACTCCTTTCGGGTAAGGAGGTACTTTAGACTCTTATGATCCGTATAAAAGATCGACTTCTCACCGTACAGGTAGTGCCTCCAAATCTTCAAAGCAAATACCACTGCCACCAATTCCAAATCGTGAGTAGGGTAATTTACTTCATGCAGCCTTAACTGACGAGATGCATAAGCCACCACTTTCCCACCTTGCATCAATACACATTCTAAGCCCGTGTGTGACGCATCGCAGTAAACAACAAATTCTTTTCCAGCTTCAGGTTGAATCAGTACTGGTGCTTCCGTCAGAATCTTCTTCAATTTCTCGAAACTTTCTTGCTGCTGATCTGACCACACAAAAGGCACTCCCTTGCGCAACAATTTAGTTAGGGGTGTGGCAATCAACGAAAACCCTCAATAAAATGCCGGTAATAACCAGCCAACCCTAGGAAACTCTGAATCTCGGCCACTGACTTTGGTGGTTTCCAACCTAACACAGCCTCTACTTTCCGGGGATCAACTCTAATTCCTTCGGCCGACACAACATACCCCAAGAAGGTCACTTCTTTCAGCCAAAGTTTACACTTACTGAATTTGGCATAAAGTTGTTTTTCCCGCAATATTTGCAATACTACCCGCAGATGCGAATCGTGCTCTTCCTTATTCTTCGAGTACACCAAGATGTCCTCTATGAACACCACTACAAACTGGTCTAAATAGGGTTGGAAGACCCGATTCATCAGGTCCATAAATGCAGCTGGTGTTTTAGTCAACCCGAATGGCATCACCAAGAACTCATAATGCCCATAACGAGTTCGAAATGCAGTCTTATGAATGTCTGCCTCATTGACCTTAAGTTGGTGATAACCAGATCTCAAATCTATCTTCGAGAAAGCTAAAACTCCTCGCAGTTGGTCGAATAGATCATCAATTCTCGACAACGGATACCTATTCTTGATCATCAACTTATTCAACTGCCTATAATTGATGCACATACGCATCGACCCATCTTTCTTTTTGACGAACAAGACTGGTGCTCCCCATGGTGACACACTCGGTCGAATGAATCCCCGATCTAACAACTCCTGAATTTGAGCTTTAAGCTCCGCTAACTCCTTCGGCGCCATTCTATAAGGAGCAATAGACACCGGAGCCGTTCCTGGTAATAGCTCAATGCCAAACTCTACCTCCCGGTCCGGAGGCAATCCAGGAAGTTCTTCGGGAAAGACGTCTAAAAACTTCTTTACCTTTTTAACTCCTTCTACTGACACTTCCTTGGCATCCAACGCGCTAATGAAGGCTAGGAATGCTCTACACCCTTTTCGTACCAACTTTTCTACCTTTAAAATAGACACCACATTCGATAGATAGTTCCTCCTTTCACCTATCATCACCACTTACTTATCTTCCGGAGTTCTTAGCGTCATCTGCTTTACAGCACAATCCAAATTTGCATGGTATTTCACCAACCAGTCCATGCCCAAAATAAGGTCGAACTCACCGAAAGGCAGTTCCATCAAGTCCGCCAAAAATGTTTCTCCTTGAACTTCCAAAGGTACATCTCTAAATAATTTATTTACTATCACCGATCGTCTAAAGGACTAAGTCAAAATCATCTTTCTATCATTAATTTGAACTAATGTTCGATTTCGAGATCTGACACTAGCAACATATGAATGGATGGATCCGATATCTATCAAAGCAGTTACAGGTACATCGAATATGAGAAACGTACCGGTTATCACATCAGGTGCATCGCCATCCTCTCGGCATCTGACCGCATAAACTAACCCTGGCTGTCTTGCCTCCCCGTTTCCTCTGAAACCATTACCTCTACCCGGTGCACCTTGACCACGACCACCGCCATTACCACCTCGACCTGGCCCATGGCCTCCGGTGGATGTTGAGTGCCTCTAGCTGGCTGTGCATCATGATCACGAGCTTCCTGAGTTTGAGCAGTCCTTCGAGGACAATCCTTAAGCTGATGGTCCTTCGAACCACATTTGAAACACCCACCAGTTCTTTTCCAGCATTCACCTGGGTGTCATCTCCCACAGTCAGCACACGGTTGAATCTGATTGGTAGCAGCAGGTGCTCTAGCTTAGGCTGGCTCATCATTCCTAGGCCTCTTCTAAAAACTTTTAGTGGAACCCGAATACCTGAAATCCCTCTTGCCTCTGCCTCTGTCTCGGTTTTGACGTGCAGAGTTTTTAGCCTCCTCAGCTATTTTAGTTTTCTCTACAAGCTTGGTAAAAGTCCTTACTTGTTGTGGGGCTATCAGTACCCGCAACTCATCATTCAGTCCATCCTCAAAACGTACACAGCACTCATGATCGGTTGGCACAATTGTCCGAGCATAACGGCTCAAGCGTAGAAATTCTGCCTCATAAGCTGCCACCGACTTATTCTCTTAGACCAGATTAGGAATTCTTTCCTCCGGGCATCCACATAACTTGCCCCGACATATTTTCCTTGGAATTCAGTCTTGAAGAAGTCCCAAGTAACAAATTCAGCCTGAATGCCTTCTCGAACAGTGAGCCACCATTGATACGCCTCGTCCCTTAACAAGGACACAGTGCCTCTTAGTTTCTGCTCGGTGGTGCACTCCAAGTCATCCATGATTCGTTCCACAGCCTCGAGCTAATATTCCGCAACATTTGGAGCTACACCGGAGACATCTCTAAAAACTTCGGCACCACTTGATTTAAGTCGTTCCGATATTGATCCACGAGCTACTGGCCCAGTTCTAGCTCCAGCAACCCTTTCTAGGACTCGCAACATTGCTTGGGTCAAAGCAATGTCCTTTCTCATGTAGTTGTGTGATCCAGTTTCGCTCCTGGGTGACGCAGGTGCGTCCATTTTTGGCATAAGACCCGGCGCTTCAGACACAACCCTACACCTCGGCCTCTACAACGGCCACGTCTACCACGTCCACGTCCACGTCCACGTCCTCTAGTGCTCATATTGGGTATTTCGGTTTAATCTGGTTACAAGTTTTATAAATCAGAATACTATTTCAGTGTTTATTAACGATATTTTATGAGATATAAGAGATAGAGTTGTTTTCGTAATCACATCCTATAATCTCGATCTCTACTGTTTTCAACACCTAAAACTAAAAGTTCTAGAGTGTTCATATGATCATATCATAATAATAAACATCCAATATACAAATACTTACTTGACTTGGTGACGGATGCTCGTGGTGCCATACCACCTTTAGACATAAAGTCTAAAAATTTAGACAGTTTTAAACAAAATTGTTGATAAACCCAAACCACAGCCGAGTTTTGAAATCTAGCTCTAATACCATAAAATATAACACCCCAAACCCGTCCCATGCGTTACGAGCAGATTTGGTATGTCACACGAGCAAAACATGTTAAACCCTTTTTATTCGTACTAAAATATTGCTTTGTTAAAATGAAAAGAGATTGTGGGTGAATTTTTTTTTTTTAAAAAGCCATGTGTTTAATAAATTATGATGACAAGTTGGTTGGAAGCATGGGAAACGACAATAAAGATATTGTGGGAGAACTTTAAATTAAAGCATGAGCATTTTTAATATATAATGCATTTGGGCAGTAACATTGTGGGAGAATTGATGGAATATTATAAATTGGGATGTGGGAGAATAAACAATTGATCATATAAGCATGGAAGGTAAGCATGTGCAAGGCAAAATTTCCTTCTGAGATATGTGCAAGTGGACACAAGGCAATATGGAGAAAAGAGAGCATGGAAATTAAAAATTAGTGAGTGGATCAAATCTTTTAAGCATGAGAGAAAATTGATGGAATAATTAAATTATTTGCTTATGGGATAAAGTAGAATGGACGGCAACATGTAATTAGAAATAATGGATTTTGGATTTGTGAATAAACAATTGAAGGAGGAATGTAATGGAAGGCATGGGAATCTTTGAATTTGAATTAAATAAACATGGCATTATGGGTGAATTAAAGAAGGAATATCTATGGTATGGACGGCATAATTTGGGGGAGTATAAGGAATATAAGATAATGGATGAATAAACAAATGAAAACCAAAAACATGTGTTGATTGAGGGGAAATCTTTGAATTTGGGATGAATAAATAATTGGAACTCAAGCCATAAGATTAATGGAACACTTGGATGGCATGATAAATAAATCCATGTGCCAATTGGGAGATTTTTAAAAGGATAAACAAGCACTATGTGAAACAAGACATTCATGGTCTTTCAAAGTGGACGGCATGGGGAGTTGGAGACATGGATAATGCGGCTATTATTGAATAAAAATGTGGGACAATTAAGCCAGCAAGTATATGGGGTGACTCAAAGAAATTTCGAGGATGTTACACGGTTTGCCACACGGCCGTGTGTCACACACGAGTAACACACACGGGCATGTTGAAAAATAGTATAGGTCTAGTTTCTTCAAGGGCTGATACACGGCCTGCAACACAGCCGAGTGACCTAAGTCAGTGGGTTACACAAGTTGAGACAAGGGACGGAACAAGGCAGTGTGTCCTTTGTTTTTAGGAATATTTTAAAATGACCTTAAACTTTCAAACTTGTTCCAAATTAGTCCCTGCCTATTTTTAAATTATTTTTAGGGTCTCGTAGACTCAAAATAGGGGCTGTAAGAGTAACTTTTACTCTGATTTGGAATGGATTAGCAAACCTAAATTTAGTGCATTCTACTAACATCATCGAAAATAAAAAAAATTAGTCTGAATTTAGACCAGTACTCAGATGCTAATAATTGGAATAGTCTTGTTATGTATCCAACTTTCAGCATTCAAGATTGGATAAATAGTGATAAGATTGTAGATAGTGAAAGACCAAGTTTAGCATTGCATAGCATGATTCGTTATTTGATTTTATAAGATTCTAGTGTGAAAATATTAAATTGACGTGACCTGTCCTTGTTTATTATAATGTTAATGGTTAGCTTACATGTTTAATTATGATTGATTATTTGTTTTAATTTGTTAGTAATGCTCGTGACCCTAATCTGACGACAGTAAGGGGTTAGGGGTGTTACACCAGCATCCAGAGTGGAAATCCTGCACAAAATATATGAATAGTGACATCCGCAAGTATACGGGTCAAGTTGTAATATAGTTACAACAGAGTAGGTTAGTACTCTGAGGATCGTACCTAAGGGAGGCGAGCATTAAATTAATTCTAACCTAAGCATAAATAGATCTAATTAGTACTTTAATTGAACGAGAAATCAAATAATAAAATATATCAAATCTGAGTATGTGTAATTAGCTCGCTTCAGTAATCATAACCAATCATGCTATTAATATGTATAAAAATTGGCTAGGCTTGGGTAAGGGTTAAATTGCATGAATTTTGTTTTTCGAGCCTAGGGACTAAACTGCAAAGAAGTTAAAAGTATTGGGGCAAAATGGTAATTTTTCCAAAAATATGTGTTGGACTAATATGAATGATAAATATATTAAATTGAGTTAAATTTATCTGTAAAGATCCAGTTAGACCTCGTACGAAGTTAGATCGGGGCAAAAAGAAAGTATCAAATTAATCGCCTCCGTATCTACGTATATTCGTCGAGGTAAGTTCGTGTAATTAAATTAAGTATTTATATGTTTTAATTGAATTATATGTATGTGATTTGTATAATTGCCATGTATAAATATTGATCGCATATCCGACAACGTACGAAGATTACCGAGCGTCGTTTGAAGCTTAGGAATTCGTAGGATACAAATGACATGTCATTAGGGATTACCAATTTCAGCTCGTATGAGCTTACCAATTCACAGCTCGTATGAGCATACATGTATAGGAATTGATGGATTACAGCTTAGCACACTATGTGTGAGCTATCCCGAGTATCCAACGACATTCTAAATGCTTTAACGGCCAGTGTTCTGATATGACATGGCATGAGTTTGATATGAACTATTATAGGTATAGATATGAATTACATGGAAAATGATATTACATGGTATATGGGTTTATGAAATGGATGATACATGTATATGCAATTTGATTAATTGTTGAACTTATCCATGACTTAGTTTATATATGTGTTTACATAACTGACATGGTTGAGGTATATATCCTTAGGCATTTGGTCAATATATGTTGGGATATGATTTGGTTACTTACCTTATATGTGAATAAATGGTAAGTTAAATTCTATGTTATACGAACTTATAAGCTTAAATGCTTACTCTGTGTATTTTTTTGTGTTTTATAGTGAATCGGAAGATCATTCAAGTTGGAAGCTTGTCAGAGCTATATCACACTCTCCATCAGCTCTTTTGGTACTTTCGGTTGGTTTAATTTTAGTTATAATGGCATGTATAGGTTATTTTGGCTAATGTTGGCCTACATGTTTTGTTGTTATTTTGGCCATCAATTTGGCTTGTGTCTTGGCACTTTATTGATAGTATTAGTTTAGTATATAGTATGTAAATATTTGCTCTCTAATGGTTGATGTTTGGATTGCTATGATTGAATTATGGAATATGAAAACTACGGCATGAATGTGCACATTGTATATGTGCTTTGTGATAGAATGAAATTGTGATAAATTGACACTTTTGTGGATATGATTTATATGGTCATTTGATGCTAGTCTTAGAATGGTGTTTTGGTACCAAATGGTTATGTTTTGGTAAGAAGTTTATATGGTTAGATTTGGTACAACTATGCATATATGTTAGTTAGTTAATTAGGTAAGTTTAAATACATGGTTGACATGTTTATAAATTGTCATTTAGGGTGCGTAAGGGCATATTGGTTGTATGTGATTATACCATTTGTATAAGGCTAGAAAATGCATGGTTTTAGTACCTTATTATGGCTTGCTTATATGCATAATGTTGGGTGTAGGTTTATGCCAAATTGGGTGAGAAAAATGGCCTATTTTCGTCCACACAGGCAAAGACACGAGCATGTGTCTTAGTCATGTGTGACACACAGCCATAGGGGTGTTCATTCGGTTAACCGACCGGTTAACCGACCCGAATTAGCATTAACCGAATTAACCGACCTCTCAAAATTTTTAACCGTTAACCGAACCGAAATTTTTTTCAAAAAAATTAACCGAACCAAAATTTTTTCGGTTAATTAGGTCGGTTAACCGAATTAACCGAAAATTATATATTTTTAATTTTTGGTTAAAAATTACCCGAATTACCCAAATTAACCGAGTTAACCGAATTAACCGAATTAATCGAATTAACCGAATTACCCGAATTACCCGAATTAACCGAATTACCCAAAATAAATCATTACATAATTAAAAAGATTACATAAGTCCTTCAATCACTACATAATTAAATTATTTTGGGAGTTAAATTATTTTTATTTATTAAATTATTTGTAATTTTTATTTATTAAATTATTTGTAATTTTTATAATTTTTATTTGTTATTTGTTATTTATTAAATTATTTATAATTTTTATAATTTGGTTGGGTTGGGTAATTGGGGGGTTGGGTAATTAGACTTGGTTGGGTAATTGGGTTTGGTTGAATATTTGAGTTTGGATTGGATTGGGTTAGTGGGCCTTTTATAGAATATAATTTTATTTATTAATTTTTCGTTAAGCAAAAATTCGATTAACCGATCGTTTCAAACCAGAATTAACCGTTAACCGAAAAATCAAAAAATAATTAACCGACCCCAAGCCAGAAAAATTCGGTTAACAAATGACCGATTAACGAATTCTAGTCGGTTAACCGAATTTTTTCGGTTTTACCCGAATTTTGCACACCCCTACACAGCCAGGTGAAACGGCCCTGTGTCCCTATATTTTTCAAAGGGTTGCAAGTCAGGCTATTACACGGCCTAGCACACGGCTTGGCACAAGGGCATGTGAGGTTACTTCAAAGGGTACACAGCTAGCACACGGGCGTGTGGCTTACCTGTGTGACCAAGTCAGAGAGTTACACGGGCACAGACACTAGCTGGGGCATGGCTGTGTGTCCCCATTTCAAATGCCTACACGGCCTAAGACATGGGCGTGTCTCTTGGCCGTGTGACCCTTACAACTTTGAAAATTTTCAATGTTTTCCAAAAATTCTCTGAGTTTTCGATTTACTCCCGACTTGTTTCTAACGCGTTTTAGGGCCTTGAGGGCTCGTATAAGGGACAATATAAATAATTTTGATTGGTTTTTTATATGAATATTGTTATGTTATGAAATGTTTGAAATTCTGTTTGTTTGTACTGTAAACTCAAGTAATACTCTGTAACACTGTTCCGGCGACGGATACGAGTTAGGAGTGTTACATTATTCCATCCTTGTGGTAAGACATGGGCATGCCTATGAGGCATTATCTAAAAGAGTTCTCGGCAGTGAATCTGTGTAATGATTTTTTCATGGTGACTATCATAATAAGGAACTTGGGGTATTTGAAATATTGGTGGTGCAAGTGTTTGGCAAACTTGGGATTTCTTAGTTCTTGTATTTAAGTTATATGGGATTTTATTTCTTGAATTAAAACGTTGTATTCTTCTAACAAGTATGTCTGTCTAGATTGAATTGAAGATACGATGTAACTGGTGTTTTAATAATCGTTGGGTCCTGTAAAGGAATCCGTCAAAAGTAGTATCTATTGAGTATCATTCTGAGAATCGTATCTAACTACAAACTGTAATGGAATTGTGTAACGAGATTCAAAATATGGTGTAAAGTCTAAGATTTGTCAGTCAAGTGAAATGAGTATAAAACGGTTAAGTGCAAAGACTGACGTATGGTTATCCGCAACCAATAACTTGAAAAGTATCCGCTAAGGTTTAAGAAGTATTCCAAACCATTAGGTGGAAGACTTCTATAACACTGTTTAAAGGAAATAATGAGTAAGACCCACTAAGTTCCTTTGAACTTATATGCGTCTTTTGGCATACAGGTCTGATAATTAAACCAGTGCACCAGGAAGGACTAAGCCAAGGATGCGCCATGGTGGTAGATCAAAGGAAATATTATGCATATAGATAGACATTCTTAGAAATATGTTTGTCAAATGAAAAATAGTAATACACACTACGAATATGTATGTTAAATCAAACATTTATGTTGTAAAGTTTTATACTACCTTTGAAAGTCTGTGACAAACGATGTATGATTTATTCAAACTTATTATCTTAGAAAGGATTTTAAATAAATAAGAGGTACATTTAGTATAGTTTACGTAGATTGTAAAATTTTGCTAAGTATGTAAGTATTGTGACATCTTATATTGAAATCCGTTAAATCAGGTCGAGTATAGGATGTTACATTATAAGCCTTAAACATAAACATCAACTATCAAAATTAGGTAACATTTTACAAGTATACATCAAGTTACAAATGTTTAAATACATTCTCATCTCAAACACCTATTAAAAAAACTGTCATTTCTTCCACATCCAATGCCATCTCAAATGTCATATATATAGTTATAGATCATCTCATCTTTTAGCATAACAACACATATATGTTCAATACCATAAGAAATTAAAAACATTGATCTGAAGTAATTCGGTGTAGCAGATTAAACTAATTTCCGCACTTTAGGAGCTGAAAAAAAAGTAATTTCGTCAAGTTTTAATTATGTTTTCTTAAGTTTCCTTTGAGTTAATAAAATGTGCAAATTGAGTCTTTTATTGACCTTAGTGGCAAAATGAGGCTTAAGGGTGAGCTGATGGATTTTATAAGTGTGTAGGAGACCATTACAAGGTGTAATAAATCGATACTGGTCACTATTTTGCAACACGGAGTGTTCAATGTCGCAACATAGAGAGCAAAAGGGAGAATTCAAGAGACTGCCTTCGATGTTGCGACATAGACTAGTGGTGTCACGACATACCCTTGAAGATATCCAGGAGAAGTACACTGACTGCTATGTTGTGACATAGTTTTTTGGCGGGCCCAAAATTTTCTTGGTTCCAAGATGTAGAATCTATGTTGAATCACCATTTAGCAGTGTGTCGCCACATTGACTTTGGACGGAATAAAACATAAGCTAAGGGGCGTTTTGGTTCGCACAATCAAACTTAAAGCTCGGGAACGTCAACTAACCTAGGGTTAAGGATGATGGCCACTTGAAATCTATAAATAGGCTTATTTGTCACATGTAAAAAGGACAATTCACTTAGCCTAGAATTAGTTTTTTAATTTCAGTTTAGTTTTCTTTTTTCTTAGGTTAGATTTGTTTTCATTCGTTCTTGTTCTATTTCAAGATATTTGAATTATGGAGGCAATCAATCCTTGTGGATTTGCGATCAATCTTAATACAATCAGGCTCTTTTGTAAAATCTATATTTTTTTATTTATTTAGCATGTTTTCTCTTTATATCGATTCTATATTGTCTATGGAGACCCTAGGGAATTAATCCTTCTATGGGGGATTAATGAGTGGAGGTATGATATGTTAACTGTTTTGTAGGGATACTCAAAGGATCAACTATTTGGGAAAGGAAGAACATAAAACAAACCCTAGGCCTGACAACCCTAGGAATTCATCAAGGTGGAAATTAACCTAAAATTGGTTGTCCATCCGTGAACACCTTCACCCCAAACTGGTCTGGACTGTGAGGTCGGAAGATAAGTAATCCTTACCAACTCATTACTCGAGTCGAAGATTGGAAGATCCTATTGGGATAGTGACTAGTTGATTGATGAGAATCCCGAAGCAATAGTTGATGGGGATTACTGAAGCGAGCTAAATCACCTATAACCAGATTTGATTATTTCTATTCTTCAATCTCTCGAATTTTAGTTCTTTATATTATTTTATTACTATTATAAAAACCCTAAAAATTCCTTTTCACTTTACCTTCGTATTATATCTAAATTAAAGTACTAATTAGATCTTTCAATGTTCAAGTTAAAAATGATCTAGCACTCGCCTCCCTTGGGTACGATCCTCGGAGTATTCACCTACTCCTTTGTAACTATATTACAACTAGACCCGTATATTTGCGGATATCACCTCATTAATATATCTTTTACTGCAATATTCACACTTTGGACGTTAGCACGTCTGGAGGCTGTCAAACATCAATTCAACATAATAGGTAATGGTTAAAAAAACCTTGCACAAAGTAAACACATTCACATACTAAAATGAACCACATCACTTATATTCATGCCACAACCCTAGACTCGTAATAAGCATATAACTATCGATTCGGATGGTAGGATAGTGTGAGTTTCAAGACAATCCAGCTTGATGATTTCCACAAGGTATCAATCTACAAGGAAAAGGGAAAACAAATGAGGTAAGCATATAAGATACTTAGTAAGTTCATACGTATTAAACAAAACTTACATTATCTTTTATTTAAATACAATAAGCTACCATATCTTAGCATGGTTTGGATAGACATGTCAAATCAGAACAATTATCAAAGTGAGTTTTAACTTGTAAATTAACCATATTGTACCACAATCACATATCATACCAATTCATGTCATTTTAATCAACAAAGTTCAAAACTTATTCAATCAAGGGATGATACAATTGTTTAAATGTCAAATTCAATATTCTAATACATTGTTTAAGCTCAACTCAATATTTCTCTATATGAACATTATGATCATTATATCTCATTTCATTTTCTCATTTCATATAAATTGTTTCGCCCAATGAACCTTAGTAAACAAACTTGGATACACAGGTATCTACAACACACTAGTTGCTCGTCCAAGTTGAATATAAATACATGCCAGGTTACCCGTCCAGGCTAAACTCTTGTAAAAACATAAGGTTACTCGCCTAAGTTAAACTTATATCACTTATATTTGAGAATCCACAAAAAATGCTAGGCCTCAGTAATGTCTATAATCAATCTCGTACAAGAATATACAAGACCCTATTGGCATGTCAATCGTATCCTAACATTTACTAAGTTCACATAGGCATCTTGTAACACCCCTATACCTAATTCGACCCAAGGAACCTAATATAGGAATATTACATTTGGTGCCAAAGTGATTTTGGCTAATCACTAATATATTTGAACATTAAAAAAAAATAAATTTTTATAATTTATATTTTAGTCTCTACTACTTGGAACATACTTGATCTTCCTAAGTACATGTCATTCTATTCAAAATATTGAAACATACTCTCTTGGCACTTGGAGATATGATGAGATGAATGCTCACAACCTCGATTATAACTCTTCAAAATCACTGTACCTAATCTGCGCACGGAAAATAAATCGTACGCTGAGTAAAAACTCAGTGGTATTTCTATAATCCAAATATTTTAAAAAAAATAATATAATATAATAATAGGCACAATTAAATTTATAATGACATATTAATGTCTAGTATCATATCATAACTATCATTTTTCATTTATTAAACAATATCCTAATTCACACAATTGCTATATAAATGATTATTCACATATCAACCATATTTATTCGTACAATGGCATCAGTCATGCATTATTCAATTCATGAATACATAATTTCATACCATACTCAATTCATGAGTATATAACTCATGTATTCCATGTATTGTCAACATATTTCACATCCTATTTTCAATTCACTATATCACTTCCATTTCTCATATCATTTCATTCCAATATCAATTGTAAGACTTTATTATTCATTTACCGCTATTAACAAGACTTGGACCTTGGCGGATACACGGATCCAACCAAAACACACTTGTATGGCACCTAGTGCCTTATTGGATAATTCAAAGTAATAGATTGACACCCAGTGTCTCATCGGCCATGTCGAAGTAAGTTGGTACCCAGTACCTCATCAAATTTATCCGAAGAAATAATTTGACACCCAGTGTCTCATTGACTCGTGGTCGAAGTATCCCTAAACACTTCCAATCCTATGGTATCCAACTATATCCGACTCAGCCCGATACAATTAATAGGGTTTAATTTCAGTTTCTCAATTCAATTTCAATCAAAATCCATACCAATCACAAATTCTTACAACTTCAGTTCAACTATTTACATTTGCTCATAAAATTCAATTCTATTCAATTCAATACTACAATATTAATTACTTACCTCAATCTACTTACCATACACATTAAGTAATAAATGCAACAATTAAATTTTGAATTCAGATTATAGAAATACAAACCTTAATTCTCGAGCTACTCCTCGTTAATCATGTTTTTTCCTTTCTTAACCGAGGTCTCCGGCACAAAGTTAGCTACGGAAATTAAAACAATTTAAAATCATTAATACACACAATTTCACATTGAATATTTAAATTTTTATTCAACTTTTGCTCACATTTCAATTTAATCCTTAAAACTAACTTTATTTTATTTAAAACTAATTTCATATTTTCATTCAACTCTCACTTTAGACTAATTTCAACCTTTAAATTTCACCATAAACCCTAATTTAAAAATTCTCTCAATTTAGTCCCTATTACTCAAAACTTATGATTTATTTTACAATTCAATCCATTTTTCACTTCTAACTTGAAATTCTATCAACTTAACCCCTAACACTTCAATTTATTCAACATGAACAACTTCTAAAAATTTACTAACTTCTAAAATTTCAATATAAGTCAAGCAGTATTTTGTTCTAGGATTCTAAAAAACATAAAAATTTTAAGAAAATGGACTAAATTGACTTACCACTTTGAGTTTAAATCTTAAAACCTAAATTTTCTCCTTTCTTTTTCTTTCTTTCTTTTTCTTCTTTCTTTCCCCTGTTTCGTTCCCCAATTATGTTCTTTCTTTTTCTATTTCTTTTATGTTTTGTTTTTATTATTATATTATAATATAATATATATTTTACTTATACAATAAGAAATACATGTACTATTATACACATATGATTATTATTTTTACACATGTATTTCACCATTATCATTCATTTGTCATAATTTGGTTTAATTACTTATTTATTTTATACATTAATTATAACATAATATAATATAATAATATTTTCTTAAATAATAAGTAGGTATATATAATTATTACAAGTATATGTATAATATTGTTACACATGTAATTTACTATTACCATACAATTGTAAATTTTATGGTTTATTTGATTAAATAGTCCCTTTACTTTTCTCTATTCTATTATTAAGCTTTCACACTTTATTCAATTTAATCCTTATACCTAATTAACCTTAATTTAAACAAATTCACCTAACCAAAACCTAATTAACTACACTACTAATCGTCGTAAATATTTTTAATAAATATTTGCGAATTCGTTTTACGAAAATGGAAACCTGAAAATACACTTTCCGATACCCGTGACTATCGGGTCGTTACACATCTTTTGTACGTATAAACAATATTTCTTTACAATTTAGTCTAATTCTAACCTTATCATACCAATTCACAACCAAACACATACATATAATTTAAATACACAGCCTAATAAATAAATAACATATGAACTTACTTGATCAAAACACCAAACAAATTGAATCTTTAAGGATTAATTGACAATTTCAGCTTTTCCTCGATTACTTCCAGTTTGATCTAATTCTTGATCTTAATCTCTCATTGGTTGAAAGTTTGGATGCTTGAAAGGGTTTTTCTCTTTTGTTCATCTAAGGTGGGCTGTAATTTGAAGAAAAAGATAGTGAAATTGTCCACTATCTTAACCTTACATACTTCAATTAACTAAAGATAATCTAACTTAATTACTTTAACTTAGTTCAATTAACTTAAAAATTACCTATTATTAATTCTTAATGGGATATAGCATCAACATCCACTAACTCATGTTTATTCATGGTCTAATTGCTATTTTGGGCTATTGGTTAATTTCTCTTTAGGTCCCTAAGTTTGTAGCCAATTAAAAATCTAGAGCGATTGGACTTTTACAATTTAGTCATTGTACATAAATTAACTATTAATTCAACAAAATTATCAGATCAAACTTTAATATAATTTTATACCAACTTCGTAAATATTCATATTTAATATTTATAGACCAGGTTTACAGAAATGGAGTTCCGAAATCACTTTTTCTGACACAACTAAACACCAAGCTGTTATAATATGTTAACCTTTGTGATTTGGTACATACTTGATTTTGATTAAATTTTACACTAGAGTAAAAGATGATGTATAAATTATATGTTTGGCATGTGGAATGGCATAGATTGAGGTAGAAATGGTAGCTTGGTTAATGAATGAATAAGATGAATATGTATTTGGAAATTGGTACCTAGAGGTATACTTGTAATATGTGACTTATTCTTGATTGTTGATGTTTATGCTTATGACCTATTTACCGCTTCTGGACGTACTAAGGTCCAGAGTGTGAAACTGTAATAAAATATAGAAAGACGAGGCAATGTTCACAAGTATACGGGTCAAGTTGTAATAGAGTTTGTTTACAGTGAAACACTTCGTAAGTATTTTGAAGATCGTATCCAAGGGAGGCTGGTACTAAATTAATTCTAACAAAAACGCCAATAGATCTAATTAGTACTTTAAATAAATTATATTACGAATGAACATAAATAAAGGTTTTTTTGTTTTTATAATTAAAGAACTAAAAATAACATAAATAAAAGGGGTCTTCGGAAAACTAGATTGTAAACTGGATCAAAAGTAGACAAGGGTGATTAACTCGCTTCAGTAATCCCCATTAACTGTCGCTTCGGGTTCCTTGCCAATCAACTAGCTGCTATCCCAGTAGGATATTTCGATCTTCCACTCAAATAACTAGTCAGTAAAGACTACTTATCTTTCGACCTCACAGTCCAGACTGGCTTGGGGTGAAGGTGTTCACAGATGGGCTATACCAATTTTGGGTTAATTCTCACATTGATGACTTCTCAGGGTTGTTAGGTTTAGAGATTGTTTCATGTTCTTCCTTTCCCAAATAGCTGATCTGTAATGGCCTGAATTTTCAGTGGTGTCAGAACGGTGATTCGAGGTCACTAAATCCGATAAGTGAGTAGAAAATATTATTAATTTAGTAAGTATAAGTTAAATGTGAAGTTAGGAAAATTTTTGAAATAGTGAATAGTGTACTAGAAATAAATATTAAAATAATTAGAATTGAAAACGAGGTATCGAGACCTCAGAGATTTTTAATCGAGCCATAAATATTGTTATAAATATTTATGGAGTGTTAGTAAGTTAGTATTAAAGTTTCGTCAAGAAATTTTAAATTTTCGATTGTTAATTGAACAAAAAGGACTAAATCGTAACAAATGCAAAATTATGGGAAATGATTAAATAGCTTAAATGATAAAAGAAAGAGGGCTTAAAAGCCAAATAGACCCAATGGATATTTGGGCTGGACAGAAAGGGCATGAAATCAACAAGAAAATAAGGAGAATTAAGGGTAAAATTGGAATATTGCAAATTTTACTTAATAAAGCTAGGAAGAAAGTGAAATTATCTAGATTTCTCTTTATTTTTCTGCATTCTCATCAGCAAAAACACCATAGATGATTTCCTTAAGCTGGTTTTTTTCATATTTTTACTGCAAGTAAGTTCAATTCTTGATTATTTCTTGAAATTTTTGTGTTTTTGTGACTTTTACAACTAGGTCCACTTGTTGAATTCATTAGTTTTAGATTTTATGAATGAAATTGAAAGTTGATATGAATATGTGCTGGAATTATATGATGATTTAGCATGGAATTAGAGCTTTAAATTGTTTATATGCCAATTTTATTGAAAGAATTGAATAGAAAGTGAATGTTTGAGACCTAATTGCAAAAGAGTTTGAAGTTAGGGTTTTATATGGAAATTCGAAATTTCAATAGTTTTGAAATAACTTAAATGTCTAGGTACAGTATTAATTGAAAAAATTATCTTAATTGAGGGGTTAATTGGATAAGGACTGAATTGTATGAACTGTGAAATTTGGAGCAAAATGGAAATCAACACTTTGCACTAAAACAGTTTTGGACAGCAGCAGTAGTCTAAGTTTGAAAAATCACAAAAAATTGTAAAAATCGAATTAGAGGATAAATAAAATATTGAATTAAAACTCATTGAGTCTAGTTTCTTATAGAAGAAATGGTGTAAGTAATAGAATTGTAAATCATGAGATATAATAGGTTTTGTGGGACAAGGTTAGAATGATTTCGGGTTCCCCTGTTCTGAATTTGGAAAATCATCAAAAATTGGAGAAAATAATTAGGTGCTTAAATTTATATTTTTAAAATCCTGAATAAGTCTATTTTCAATAGAAACAAACGAGAATATCATTCGAATCCCGTATAAGGAGATAATTAATTTTTAGTGAGAAGGGTCGGAACTATCAGACAGCAGAACATGGGTGACTTTAAAGAATAAAATGTACTTATTGGATAAACCAAAAATTCTGAAAATTTTATGGTAAAAAGATATGTGAGTTCAGTTTCAAGGAAAATTAGCGGATCTTAATTTGGAGTTCTGTAACTCAAGATAAAAATAATTTAGTAAATATGACTCAAGGCGATAGCTCTAAATGAATTATAAATAATAATAAAATTATAGAGAATGCTACATATGAACATGAAATGTATTGAATTGATGATTAAATTTATTTATTTAGATACGAAAAACTCAAATACGAAGCTAGATCAAGGAAAAGAAAAAGTCCCGGATTAGTAGATTTTTGTGTACAAAAAAGTATCAAGGTAAGTTCGTGTAACTTGAATTATATTTTTAAATGCTTGAAATGTATGTTATTGATGTGAATATGATTTGAATGTTTGTTATATGAAAGTTGATGAAACATTGATATATTTGATAAAAAGGGGGAAGAAATCCCGGTTGAATGAAAGGAAAATTCAATGGATCTTTGAAAAGGAATTGATGGTAAAAAGGATCTAGCCCGGACGGGTGATCCTATCCTGATATAACCCTCCCGAAGAATATGTGGAAAATGGATTTAGCCCAAACGGGTAATCCGAATTAGGGTTTAAATTTAGCCTGGACTGGTAATTCAGATCCAAGCTCATTAGAGTAATTGTCGTTGCAGGGGGATTTAGCTTTGGACCGTGGTAATCCCATTTATAAGGATGAGGTTCATGAGTGTGCTCTCTGGAAAAAGGTTATACCCATATGTGTACAAATTGACAGACCCGGAATTGTACACAAAAGTGTACTACTGAATATCTATCGAAATTTCAAGAAATTCAATGAGATAAATATGAGAAATGGAAAAACATGAAAATTATGGAATTGATGAGCTCATCAATCATTTATCTTTGTATTGAATTTATACGATGTTAATTAACTAATGCAAAAGTTAAGTTTGTATGTGATAGGTATATGTTTATATGAATTGGATGTGTGCTTGTGTTGTTAAATAGTGGTAAGTATAATTCCTATTGCATGAACTTACTAAGCACCATGTGCTTACCCCGTTCTCCTTTTCCCTGCTTTGTAGTGCTCGGGAGCTCGAAGGTTGGAGATTAGTCAGAGCCTTATCACACTATCAACCCATATCTTTTGGTATATAAAAATGACTTATTTTGAAAGAATGGCATGTATAGACTAAATACCAATATTTACATGGAAACAGATGTTTGTAACTTAGCTATTGGCATGGTTAGAGTAAATATAATTTTGGGATTTTGTGAAAAATTCTCTGTGATTTTGATTTGGTTCCGTAAGTTTCGGTAATGCCTTGTACCCTATTCCGGTGACGGATACGGGTAAGGGGTGTTACATGATCCATTGAGTAACCCTACAAAATAGTTAATAGATCATACCTCAACTCGCTAATTCCCCATAAGAGGATTAGCTCCTCATGGAATCAATAAACATCATAAACTTGGTATTGAATATATGCATAAAGAATAGAACAAGAGTAGAGTTTGGAGAATCCTGTTTGTATTTGATATATGAAGTGCTGAAATCCTCAAACGTTTGATTGCATCTACAAATCAAGTTCTCCGAAGAACACTAATGAAAAGAACTGAAAAGAAGCTTAAACCCTAAAAGAAAGAAAAATAAAATGAAAACTAAATTCTACAAAGGAAACTAATAATATCAAAAGCTCCCATTTAACAAGTGTTTAAGAGCTTATTTATAGGGTTTAGGGTTGTCATCGTCCTCAACCCTAGGTCAGCTAACGTTTTCATGTTAAACATTTGATTGTGCAAGCCAAAATGCCCCTGGTTCATAAGTGCTTCCCATACAGGACCGATGTCGCGACACCTTAGGCCTGTGTCTCGACATTGATGGCAGTATACTTATTTCAGGGTATCTTTAGAGGTGTGTCTCGATTTCCTCAAGCTATGTGCGACATTGATGGCAGTCTTGAGATTTCTCTATTTTGCTCCTTATGTTGCAGCATCGGACATCTCGTAGTAACCAGTATCAGTTTAGTATGCCTACTAAAGGTCTACTACATACTCACAAAGTATATTAGCTCACCCTTAGGCTTCATTCGGCCCCTAAGGTCAATAAAAGACTCAGATTACACTTTTTATTGAATGCAAATGAAATTATGAAAACTCGACTAAAACATAATAAAAGCGCTTGTATTAAAGCTCCTCAAATGCGAAAACTAGTTTAATCTGCTACATCGAATTACAACAGATCACCTATAAGCCATTGATATGTAATATGTGCAAATTTGTATGTAGTGAAGTGGAATAACAGGTTTTGGTAGTTTTGGCATAAGTGATATTGGTATTTGGATGTATGAGATGTCATGAATTGGTTTTGATTAGATTGAGATCATGTTTAGAGTTGGCAAAATTGAATGTGAAGCTTGGATCTATGTTTAATGTATGCTTTGTGTTGTTTCATAATAAGTTCATCTAGGTTCATAAGGAATAAAGTAAATGTATATGTAAATTGGTGGTAAATTTGAATGATTTGGCGGTTATGTTTTAATCACATTTGAATTATTTAAATTTAATTGATGAATAAGTATTAAATGTTTTGACAAAAGGTTGAATTTGAATGTTTGAACTTGTTTGACATATTTTGATATGCTTTAAATCAAGTGGAAGTGGTAATTGAGTGAACATCTTGAAAGGTTTTGGTTGGAAGCTATGGAATAGGTACCAGAATGTATATTTTGTCAAAAATAGGGGCCATGTCTCGACGACCAACATCCCTCGTCACAACGTCGAACGACGATAAGTGACATCGCAACGTCAAATTGCATGAAGTCATGACATGACTTACTATGTTGGTGACGTCATAGCGTGGAAGTGATATAATTGCAATGTCGATCCTGAATTTTCAAAATTTTGCAATTTGGTCCTATTTCATACTCGAGTTAACAAAAGAGCTTTCATAAGCTCGTATAAGACCTGAAAATGATTATTTAACATAAATTAAATATGATTGATACTTAATTGCATGTGTGAATGATTAAATACTACCTTATTGATTGTTGTTGTTTCGGTAATGAATACAGTATTCCGTAACTCAGACTTGACGATTGGGTTAGGTAAGGGGTATTACACAAGATATGATTAGTCAAAGAACAAGATAACAAATGGCTTAACATAAACTCAAGAAACTTAAGGATCAAAGTGAGAAATAAATATTAGTTCTTCCTTCCCCAATGTTCACTTAATTTCATTTTCAACTCCATCCTTTTTGGCTCACCCCTCGTATATCTCCAACATTCAATAATAAAACATATAAGTAAAAATAATGCCAAGACATTAAAATAAAAGTCACCAGCACTTTTTTTTTTTTTAAGAAACAAAAAGAATATGTTTTATCTTCTCTTCTCAATTCATTCACCATAATACTCATTCTATATTTAAGCTCAAAATAATGATATTAATCATCTAAAATAAATATGGGTTAAGTTGAAGTTTTAAGCTCAATTCACTAGGAATAAGCAATCAATGAATATGAGTAAACAAGAAAAAAAATACTTTCAAGAGTTAGTTAGAACTTTTTTAAAAATTTAGGAATATTTTAGAATTTGAATTATAATTTGAGGATGTGTATTGAAATTAATCCAAAAAAAATGAATAACTTGGAGCAAACCCCAATCTAGCAATCTAGTGTGTGGCAATAGATGAAGCAAACTATTGAGTGGCGAAGAAGCATCCATAAATAGTAACCTCAAAGATAAATCAAGACTCAGGAACTGCAATCAATCGACATCTGCCGCGTGTATACATGATCCATCTTCATTGTGTGGCCTTCAACTAATGAGAAAATTTTAAGACCAAAAATGAAAATTCCTTGATTTTGGTACACAAAAAAATCATAAACTTATCCCCTATAAATGTTGCTCCCCCACCCACAGTGACTTGAGCTCCTCAAAGCCCACACTCTCGAATTCAGATAACAATTTCACAGTTGTTTTCTTCAGTCTCTCTCTCAGCCATGGCTGCAGCCATCTCCACCGTCGCTGCCGCTGCCGCCGCCAACCGAGCTCTGGGAGTGTCAGTCCCAACCTCAGCTTTCATGGGGAAGAAAGTGAGTTCAAGATTCAACAACACCAGGCAGGTTCCTTCGGGAAGTTTTAAGGTGATGGCGGCAGAGAAAGAGATAGACGAAGAGACACAGACCGAAAAGGACCGATGGAAAGGGTTGGCTTACGATATTTCGGACGACCAACAAGACATTACTCGAGGGAAAGGGATGGTGGATTCCTTGTTCCAAGCTCCCATGAATGATGGAACTCACTATGCTGTCATGAGTTCCTATGAATACCTCAGCCAAGGTCTTAAAACGTAAGTACTCTCCCACTCTCCTATACCGGAACGTTATCGACTACCATCTACCTCTTATATGATGATTATATATAATTTTAGGTACAATTTGGACAACAACATGGATGGTTTCTACATCGCTCCTGCATTCATGGACAAGCTTGTTGTTCACATCACCAAGAACTTCATGTCCCTCCCTAACATTAAGGTTCCTCTAATCTTGGGTATTTGGGGAGGCAAAGGTCAAGGAAAATCTTTCCAATGTGAGCTTGTGTTTGCCAAGATGGGTATCAAGTGAGTTCCTGATTTTCTTATGTTACTCTTTTTTTTTTTTTTTAAGTATTCTTATTTTCTCGGTATTTAAATTTAGATACTAGTCATGTTTCTTGGAATACATGAAAAAAAATATATATATATTAAATTAAATTTATTGAATTATTTTGATAATTATGTTGAGTTTGGATAAAAATTTTGTCTATTTAAATAAGCGAAGTCGTAATTATTGTTCCTTTAAGAAAAACAAATATTTTTATTTTAATATAGTTATAAATATATTGAAGTAATTTTATTTTTTTAATATTGTTTACAAATGAATCTATACTATATATTAAATTTTTAATTGAGATGTCACGAGTTCATCAAATATCAACTCAAGTAATAACTAAAATATTACTATTTTACAAAATGAATTATATTATTTTGAGGATGTATGTATCCTTTTATATCTTCTATATAAAAATGGAAAAATATGGATTTAAATTTAAAATATTATAGCTTTCAACCAATTTTCTTAGGTCTAATTTTCCTATTAAATCTAGTACTTTTGCGTAAGTTTTGGATTTAGTATATGTATTTTAATTCGGTTATTTTTAGTCTCTTTATTTTTAGAATTTGAAAATTTTAGTCCTAACTAAATAATAATTATTAAATTCATTAAGTTAAATTTTGTTATTTTTAAATTTTGATGTGTCAAATATATTATCACATGCGTAATGTTATGTTTATTATTTTCATATATTACTCACAAAAAAATTAATTCATAGATTTAATGGTTGTTGTCTGTATTAAGACTAAAATTTTGAATTTAAAAAAAATATAGTTACTAAGAATAATCTAATTGGTGAATTTGACTAAATTTTAGGCATAATACATGAGTAATGACATAATTTAACCAAATAAATTTAACTATTATTGTTGGGTTAGGATTAAAATTTTAAAACTTAAAAATACAATAACTAAAATTGATCAAATTAAATTTCATGTACTAAATCCATAATTTATACAAAATACAAAGTCTAATAACAAAATTTGTCCATTTTTCTTATCATTTCATCTAAAAACTCGTTTATCCTTTTTATCAATTTATTATAAATAAAATTATTACATAATTTTGTTTTTATTCAACAAATATGCTAACTGATAAATTATAAACAATGAATAACTTCCAGCCCCATCATGATGAGTGCCGGAGAACTGGAAAGTGGAAACGCCGGTGAACCAGCCAAGTTGATCAGGCAAAGGTACCGTGAAGCCGCCGACATAATCAAAAAGGGCAAAATGTGCGCCCTCTTCATTAACGATCTCGATGCTGGTGCCGGTCGTATGGGAGGAACCACCCAATACACCGTCAACAACCAGATGGTTAACGCTACCCTCATGAACATCGCCGATAACCCCACCAACGTCCAGCTCCCCGGTATGTATAACAAGGAAGAGAACCCCCGTGTCCCCATCATCGTCACTGGTAACGATTTCTCCACACTGTATGCTCCTCTCATCCGTGACGGTCGTATGGAGAAATTTTACTGGGCACCAACTAGGGACGACCGTATCGGTGTTTGCAAAGGTATTTTCAGGACAGACAGCGTCCCAGATGAAGACATTGTTAAGCTCGTCGACACCTTCCCCGGCCAATCCATCGGTAACTCTCATTAAAATTTTTTCACTAGGTTTATTTATGCTTACAGTCCTTATACGCTTCACAGTTTGAAATTTAGTCCTCCACTACTTATTTGAAAATATGTTATTACGTGGGTTCATTGTTTTCAGTGGCGGAACTACGTTGGAACCAGAGGGGATCCTGCCCCAAAAATTTTGAAACTTTTTTATTAAATCCTTCAAAATTTTTAAAAATTTTAATCAAGTTTTCTTAAAGTTTTGAAATTTTTTCATAAACCCCAAAACTCAATAACACGTTCTGTCACAGTTTCAAGTACGGATCATTCGAGCGATATATTACGATTAACAATGGTTTTTCTTTTTGGGTTGATAAATTGTAGATTTCTTCGGTGCCTTGAGGGCACGGGTTTACGATGACGAAGTGAGGAAATGGATCAGTGAGGTCGGAGTTGCAACCGTAGGGAAGAAGTTAGTGAACTCAAGGGAAGGACCTCCAACATTTGAGCAACCGAAAATGACCATTGAAAAGCTATTGGAATATGGAAACATGCTTGTTGCTGAGCAAGAGAACGTTAAGAGAGTCCAATTGGCTGACAAATACTTGAGCGAAGCTGCCCTTGGTGAAGCTAATGAAGATTCCATCAAAAGAGGAACTTTCTATGGTTAGATAACCCCCTTTCATCTTTTCTCTTAAATCAAATTGGGGTTTTTTAAAATCGACCCGAACTCGATTTTTTTTTTTTTACAATTTGATCCTAGTGACAAAGAATGTTGTGTTTGTTGGCAGGCAAAGCAGCACAACAAGTTGGGGTTCCAGTTCCCGAAGGGTGCACTGATCCAAATGCTGATAACTTTGATCCAACGGCTAGAAGTGATGATGGAACTTGCACTTACAAATTCTAGACCTCGTATTATAGTAGTATTGGGTTGAAAAGGAAACCCTTTTTCTATTTTATGTAATGACGTGAGATTGTTCCAAAACTATCGTTTGCCTTTTGTTGTTCCAATTATGTGATTTTGCTTTCTCAATTCTTAATATTTTCTCTTTATATGATTTTGCTCTTTTTTTTCCCAATTATTTTATATTCAAATTTCACCTTGCCGGGTTTAACTAAAGTTCTATTAAATCTTTCTTTCCTAAAAAAATGCATGATATATGTTATATTAAAATATTTTATCTTTTGTTTTAACTTAAATAGAGTAATGGTTAAAGTTTTTATCAGACATCTGTTTAGCACTAGTTCAAACGTTCTATGTTACTCTTTTTTCCTACCCCTATTATATCACCAAAAAAAACATATTATCTTCTACTTAAAAGTAGTTTAATTTACTAACCAAGCTTTTGTTAATCACACCATTATTATTCAATGCATGTTTAATGATTTAGATAATTGGATCTTTTATGATTAAAGAAATGAAAGAGAATCAATAAGTGCTCAAATCTTTTATGATTTAGATAAAGTTTTTACAATTTATTAAGACCCTCTTCTTAGTTGTATCAGATATGAATATGTTTTATTACTCAACTTCAAAAGGTAACAAAATGATTACAGAACCATTCGAAAATTTCTTTTAAGTCACTAGACTATTAAAATTGTTGTTCTATAACCTTCTCAATTTACAACACCTATTCTCTTCTATAGTTCAGTTTTTTAATGAAACAACTTTGAATGTCACGAATTTACGAACTTAAATCCAAACAACTTTTTTCTTTGACCTTTAAGAGTCCATTTGTTTACATGTAGAAGATTTTACGGAAAATATTTTCTGCATCTTCCTGTGTTTGTTTCACAGAAAATAGTTTGGTAAACGGAAAATAAGTTACAGATCAAGGTAAAATAAGCCCTTTTTTCCTGTAAAATAACTTACCATTTTGAAAAGCGTAAGTCATTTTCTAAAAAAGAGCTTATCTATAGATAATTTTTATTTTTATATAAAAATTAACTTAAATCAAGCTTAATATTATTATATTGATAATAAATTTTATTTTTATTTTTAAAATATTTAAAATATTATATTTTCCAATATTATTAAACATACATATTTAATTGTTTATATTTAGCCATAATAACAAATTATTAATATAATAAATATAATTTATTATTTTAATGAATTATTTAATATTTTAATTTTAAAATAATAATTTTAAATAATATTATTCACGCATTATTGAAAATATTCAATATTAATATTTTAATAATAAATATTTATTACAATTATAAATATATTAATAATAAATATTTTGTAGTATAAAGGTTAAAATATGTCATAAGTCTATATACACTTCACAGATTTGTAATTTAAACTTTGTACTTTTTTTTTCAAGAATTTTGTCCATTTACTTTTCAAATTTGAAAATCAAGTCCAATTGTTGACATCGTTAAATTTTTTTTTGTCAATTTTGTTGATGTCACATTTTTAAGTAAAAAATACTCATTTAGTAGTCATGTAATTAAAAAATGACGTTGTAATGAATCTAAATTTAACATAATATTTTTAATATATGCAAAAACAATGTAAAATATAAAATTCAATGTATGTTTGTTTAATTGAACAATGAAAAAATAAGAAAATCTCAAATGTATGTTTGTTTAATTGAAAACAACTTTTATAAAATATTTTTAAGAAATCTACCAAACAACAGAAAATATTTTACACAGATTCATCAAAACACTAGAAAATATTAGCTTTTCCAAGAAAATAAATCATTTTCTAGAAATAATTTTCCGGAAGTCATTTTCAGTGAAACAAACGGAGTCTAATACTGATTGTCAGATCTATCTTGATCTAAGATATGTTTTTCTACTTGTTGATGGATATTAATCTGACATATTGATCGTTGAATCGTTGCTTAAACTCATTAGTCGAACTTTTTTTATAAAAAAATTAATAATCTAATAACTTAAATAAAAAATTTTAAATAATTCATAACTATTTTGTAACTTTTTAAAATTAGGTGAAAAAAGCGTAAACTTACCCTAAAAAAAGCAATTTTTTTTAATTGTAAAACCGAAACCTCAGATGAAGATGAAAAAGCAAAAGCCCAAAAAAGAAATCTATGGGCTCTACTGAAGAAAACCGTAAACCTAGCTCAAAATCCATTATAAATACATGAAAATTCCCATCAATCGGAAAACCCTAATCGCCTCTCTCAAAAAACCCCTGATCTTCCCTTCTCAACAACCCAAAAAAACAACAAATCTCTGCAATTTCAAAAGCCTTCCTTCTGTTAAAATTCCCCTTAGATTTCGTTTACGAAAGCTGATTTTCCGAGGATCCAAACAAAGGGCGGTGATTAAAAGGAGAGAGGCTTGAGTGGGATCATTAAAAAAAAGGAAAAAAATCGAAGATGCCGCCTTCTTTCCAAGGTTTTGGTGTCTCGCTTTTTTTTTTCTCTCTTTTTTTCTGCCCATTTCAAATCTGGGTTTTTGCCCCACAATGACTTGAAAATCCTAAATTTACACTTGATATGAGCCCTAATTTGTTTTCTTTTTGTATTTTTTTATAATATATTTGCATTTGTTGTATTTTTAGGAAATAAAGCAATTATTTGTAAGGCTTTGTTTCTTCAACAACAGTGCGGAAATTAAACGTTTAATTTTTTTTTTATATTTCTTTTTTGAAAAGAAAAGAAAGAAGAAAAATTAAGCAGCGGCCAGACAACCGTAGGGATGGTATCCACAGATGAAGGGTTTTTAATCCCTTTTTGTCTACTGATCCCATCTCACATTTCTGTTTTTAATTGTTTGTTTCATATTTTATATTGATTATGTTTTTATACAAATTTTACAGAAGAAAATTTGTATATATATTATTGCTTACTATAATCTTACATCGTCTTATTAATGTGAGATTTTTTAAAAATAATTTTGCTTTTATTTTTTTTTTCATTTTATTCAAACGATAGTAAAAATCAATGAATCAAAATTCAGAAGAAAATTTAACATCTTTGTCTATTATGTTACATTCTTCCATTAGATTTTGTCCAAATGTCACTTTTATAATAATTTTATTTTTCATTTTTTATCATTTACGTCAATTTCACCTTTATTTGTTCGTTAAATCACTTAAAAAATAAAAAAATTACAGAAATAAAAATTTATTAACGGATGCATATTGATTACAAAAATATTAATTATTGATGTGATATATAGACATGAATTGTCATGTAAATATTATTTCAGTCAGTAAAATTAATATATGTTAAATTTAATATAAATTAAAGTTTTTTAACTATTTAATTTATATAAAAATTAATTTTTTAATAAATATATATAATATTTTAAATTAATATGTTAAAAATATTAGATAGGTTTGAATATTTATTTGCATGATAATTATAATTATATTAATAAATTTAATGCTTGTTAAAATATATAATATTTTTGTTTTATATTAATATAAATAAGATCCTTAAAAAAAAGAACGAACTTAATCTTTATTAAATAAATATATATTTCTTATTTCTTTTATTTGTCACTTTGATGAAAAAAAAAAGCCTCTAGATGCTTAATGCTACTCTCTAATTTCAATTTTTTTATTGAATGGAATTTATAATTTTGTCATTTAATTTTAGAAGGTTATAAAATGTGAATTATTTAAAAATTTTTATTTAAGTCAGTGAATTATTTTAAAAATAATAAAGTTTTTATTTGACTCATTGAGTTGTTAAGTTTTTTTTTTTTAGGTTTGATTAGTGAACTCAAAGCGACAATTTAATGATTAATTCATTAAATTAATATTTATCAATAAGTAGAAGAATATGCATAAAATTGTTGAAGATTAAGGAAGAAAATTAATTGGATTTTGATTCATTAATTTGTGATGTTTAAAATTATTTCATGAAGAAAAATTGTATGATAGAAGGGAAGGGAAATAAAAGTTTTTTATTGGTGTAAGCGATGTAAATAGAGAAAGTTATACGGTAATAATTGAAAAAAAAAAATTTAGAATAACATAATAATTATTTTATAATTTTTTAAAATTGAGCGACTAAAATATAAATTTATTATCAATTAAATGACCTTTAATGTAATTTACTTTATTTATTTGACAAAGTAGGTATGAAATTAATTTACTAAAAGAAAATACATTCATGTAAAATAAAATGCCACAAGCTTTCAATCTTTGTGTATTAAAGAATTAAAAGAACCAAATTAGTAAAAACACCTTTTCAATCTCTTTTAAATTCGAAATTAAACATACCTTTCAAGAAAATTAAAATAATTTAATTCCAATAAATTTAAATGTAAGTAAATAAAGATAAATAATTTAATCCCAATAATTTAAATGTAAGTAAATAACGACAATAAATAATGAGTGACATTTTCCATCCAAAAATCCTCTGTGGCAAAAGAGGAAAAAAAAAAAGGTAAAGCTTTATTTTTGGCTTTTATATTAAATTAACTTAAAAAAATTAATATTTATAAAAATAACCTAGGTTTAAAAACAATCACAAAAATGACCTGAAATGAACAGTAGATTGGGGTTTTGGCCTGTCAATGGCCGGAACCCCCATGTGTCAGGCTTTAAAAAATTGATTTTTTTTTGTTCTAGTCTGTCAATGGCCGGAACCAGAGTATTTTTTTTTTAAATCGTATAAAATCGGTATACCCAATGTAATAACCAATTTTGTCCGGGCCCGTCAGAATAAACAAGCCCAAATACAAATTAACCTGGTTATCAAACCCCAAAACCAAATCATGCCCCAATACCCGTATAAAAGCTCAAAAACAAAACAATTAACAAACAAAACAAAGGCCATTAAAAGTCCAATAAAACCCAAATAGTCTAATGTCCATGTACAAAATAAATTCCAACAATTAAATGACCCCTAACCCAGAGCCCAAACCAGTGGCCCACCGGCACCCATTAACCCAATACAAGCCCTAGCCTAATGCCAAAATTAAAATAGAAAAAAAATAAAAAAAATAAAAAAAACAAACCCTAGGTGCGGTGCACCCAAGGCCTTCTGTCGGCCACTTGTCCCTGCCCCCTGTTCCATGCATCGCCTCTCCCAAAGCCCCAGGCCACCGACGCCACCAACACAAGCCTCGGACACCTGCAACGACAAGCAAACATGCGCGACAAAAACAAGAAACGAAACAAAAAGCACAAGGGCAAAGAGCAATAGCACAAAACAGAAAGACAAAAGGACAGAATACTAGAAAATGATGAAATCAATTGTAAAGGAGAGGGCTATAAAAGCCGATTAGAAAACTCTGTAATGTGAGGGAGAATCAGCAATAGAAAGACTGAACAGAAGCTTCAAGGTCTTTATTTTCTTTGGTTCATTTTATGTTTTGATTTGCTTTTGATTTTTATTCAAGTTTTATTTTACTATTTTGAATCCTAGAAAGAGTAATAATAAAGTAAGTGACAGAAACGTACCTGAATCGGGCTCCAAATAAGGTTGGAACCCTCCCTCTTGCGCATCGGCGGCCACCGGATGGTGGTGGTTTGACGACCGCGTGTTTGGGTCTAAACCCCAGCAGAAGAGGAGAAGATGGGGGGAGTTGTTCTCTGGTTTTGTTTGAAAAAGTAATTTGTAAACTTTTAAAAAAAAAAAAAGGGTAATGATGATAAGTATAATAAAGATTTTATTAATATTTTAAAGTGGAGAAATTAAAGGAAGTGGGGGCCAGTACATTGACGTTTTTGCAAACTTGATATGTGCATTTTCACCCTTAAAGGGGAATTTATGCATTCAGTCCCTCCTCATTTCCAGGCTTCTGCAATCAAGTTTATGATACCTTTTAATCTGGCCCAACAATTTGTTTCGGATTTCAATTAGATCCACCTGATGCTATGCATTAACAAAAAGGGTTACTGACCGTTTTGATCCCTCTCTTTTCACGCGCATTTTGAATAGCCCCTTTTATTTTATTTCGAACTGACCCCAAACTTTTGTTTTAAATACAATTTGATCCCTTTTTAGTTATTTTATAACCATTTTAGCCCTTTTCATCATTATAATATTATTGTTATTGCCATTATTCTATTTTTAATGTAAATATTTTATTTTGTTTAACTATTATTATTATTATTATTATTATTATTTGTCTTAAGTTTTTTTTTTGTGTATCATCTTTATTAAACTATGTATTGTTATTTTAATTTTTATTTTTAGTTCCTTGTTGGTACCGTTTTCAAATTGTCTCATATATTATTTTTTATGTATTCTTTACTTAAAATTATTTTGTAAATTATTTTAACTTATTTCATGTGTTATTTCTTTTAAAATTGGTTGATACCTTTTTTTTTTTTTCGACTATCAATTTGGATGTTTAAATAATGTAAGTTATGTGATTATCGTTCTTGCATGCATTATGATTTGTTTATTCATATTTACTTATCTTTGACATTATCGCAATGCGTTATTATTGTTTATATTATTGTTTTATTATCAATGTTATTATTCATGCATGTAAATATTTTAGATTAATGATTCCAAAATTTACATATTATATGTATTATTATTGACGCCAAATTTATGTTACATTATCATCCTCTTCATCGCATAACCCCATTCCCATTTTGAAACATGTTTCTTTAAAACTTAACCTAAAATCCCTTATAAATTTCATCCAAAATTAAGGGTTTCCAAATAAGGCAATATTCTATATTTGGAAATTCGAGAGATCGTACTCTATGTGTTGGGTTTCGGTTCTCTCGCTTCGCCAAAGATCGAATACCCTTTTAATATTTTTATGCATGAGTCTCGGGGATTAAGAGATGACCTTGGATCCAAGGATTAAAATTGTTGTGTCCTATGTACTGGATGTGATATTTTATTCCTTCGGAACAAGAAAATCTTAATGTTCAATTCGAGAAAATTCAAATTTCCAAAAGAGATCAATTTTTTTAAATTCTTTTAAAATTTCAACATTGGGACGTTAATTAATCAATTTGGTACCAATTTTGGGCGTGACGAGGGTGCTAACCCTTCCTCGTACGTAACCGACTTTCGAACCCGTTTTCTCAAATTTCATAGACCAAAACCACTGTTTTAGTAAATCAAAACGTTTTATTAAAACAAAGGTGATCCGATCACACTTAATAAAAGATCGGTGGCGACTCCCTATTTTTTAAAAATCCAAGTCGATTCCCGTTTTATCAAAAAATGGTTACGACACCCAAATTTAAAAAAATGAAAAAAAAATTTGGGTGCTGGCCTGTCAATGGCCGGAATTGGTTTTGATCTTAACGTCTCTTGGGAAGATCAGTCGGGTTTTGGACGGTCAACGTCAACTCTCAAAAATCCAAGCACCGGTGGTTGTTCGTATAACATCCCAAACTTGTGTCCTCGTCTGCAGATCAATCCAGAGGTGTTGGCCACCATCGAAGATAGTGATGAAGGGTCCGATAACGATGATCAGTCCCACCGTGATCCCAATGATGATTTCAGTGACCCTGATTTAGATGACATCCCTGAAGACATAGACGAGGAAGGGCCAGTAGAGGTAGAAAATGCGAACCCCTATTTGGCTGGAAACAGGGGCCCTGATATAGTTATAAGAAATAATCCAGGGTCCTTCATGACCGACGTGGATCCTGATGCGGCTCTTACACGCAAGTTCCCAAAATATACAAATATTGTGCCGGCTCACCTAGTTGACAATGAAATCGATGAACATGAGTTGTTTGTAGGACAACAATTTGATAACAAAAAAAACTGTTTACATGCTATAAAACAACTTAGCTTGAAGTTAGGTGTGGATTATAAAGTAAGGAAGTCGACGCAGTCTCTGTACGTAGGAGAATGTTAGAAATCGCCGAGTGGTTGTAAATGGCGTGTCCGGGCAGCGTTAATGCAGCAGACACAAATGTGGATAATAAGGAAGCTAGAAGGTCCACACACGTGCACGTCCGCTCATATGTCGCAAGACCATGAAAAGTTAGATGCAAAAACTATATGCAACTGTATCATCCCTTTGGTGAAAAAGTCGCCCACCATTCAAGTGTCGGTCCTTATTGCGGATATGCAAGCTCGATTCAAGTACAAAGTGTCGTATCGGAAGGCATGGTGGGCAAAGCAAATGGCGATGCGAGAGTTGTATGGTGACTGGGATACATCATACAACAAGCTTCAAGAGTGGATAGCTGGGATACAGGAGTATGTGCCCGGGACAGTGACTGATTTGCAAACACTATCGTATAAAGGCCCTGACGGGGAGATACAATCGGGGAAACGAGTTTTTCATAGATTGTTTTGGACATTCGAGTCGTGTGTTAGGGCCTTCCTTCACTACAAGCCGATGGTGCAGGTGGACGAGACATGGTTATATGGCAAGTACACGCAAATCCTCCTGATTGCTATTGCACAAGATGGAAATCAAAATGTACTCCCGATCGCTTTCGCCATCGTAGAGCGTGAGTGCTTCGAGTCTTGGGAATTCTTCCTCACATATCTCCGGATGCACGTGGTTAGAAAAGACAACATTTGCCTTATATCAGATAGATCGAAAGGATTACTTGCTGCGATAAGGCGATCGAGGGTTCCGTGGAGGTTTGTTTATTGCATCCGCCACATCGCGACAAACTTTCATAGAGATTATAAGAATAAAGATTGGAAAAAAGAACTCGTGAACATGGGTAAAAGAAAATTTGTTTGTATTTATTTCAAAAATTACTTCACAATTTTTGTTGTTGTTTTAAACTGATGATTTCAATTTAAATATGTAGCCCATGAGTTAGAACCGAGAAGATTCAGGCAGAGGTTTGCAAGGCTTGAATTTCAAATGTCATCTTTACCAACAAATCTCTGGACATGGTTGGGCAGCATGGAGAACTGGCAATGGACTCAATGTTACGATGAGGGGTTTCAATATGGGCAGATGACGACTACCCTGGTAGAGGCGGTCAACTCTGTATTGAGCGCCATCTCCCGATTTCTGCTGTTTTCTCTACAACATTTTATAGGTTGGCGACATTGATGCCTAAGATGGGGTTGAGACAAGCTAAGCAGATCGATGTCGGGCACGTGTACGTAGAGGCAGTCCGAAAGGTCATGGCAGTAAATAGTCGAAGGGCCGCCATAATGAACGCAGAATTGTATTCGCGCGACTTGGAGACTTTCCGAGTTCAGGAGTACATCGGCCGTCGTTCAGGTCTTTCTCCTAGATCGTACGCAGTTGATCTGAGAAACAGGCGATGCGAGTGCGGGTTATTTCAGACTCTTCGATATCCGTGTGCACATGTTCATGCAGCGTGTGCAAAAGCAAACTTAAATGTTGAACAATTCATAGACGATATCTACACGTTGCAACGAACATTACATATATGGGGGAACGAATTTCCTGTAATGCGCGATGTCTCAAACTGGGAAGTTCCACCGCCTGCTATCAGGATGGTGCCTAACTGTAGTCTTCGCAGACATCCTAAAGGTCGACCACAATCAACGAGAATTAGAAATGACATGGATGTTAGGGAGACGGGTGAACCCAAACTGTGCACTGTGTGTCGAACATCGGGACACAACCGATCAACATGCCCACATCGTATTTACGTTTCCGGTCAATCGTCTCGTAATGCTGGACTCCAAGATGATGAGTGATATATTATTCAGCGCATGTTCTTCCAAAAATATTGTAAATATTTAAAAACAATGGGCAATTTTAATGTAATGAGAAAAATGTTGAAAGTAAATTAAATTTAAATGAACTAAAGAGAAAAAATTTGCTATTTTATATGAAATGCGGAAAATGTTAACTTTTTAATATAATATATGAATTGAGAAAAAAATAAATTGAAATTGAAAAAAATATAAATTTTAAATGAAATGAAAGGGAAATGGGAATCGAAATGAAATTGAAATGGAATAAAAATAAAATGAAATGAAAATTAAATAAGAATGAAATGAAATGAAAATTAAATACAAATGAAATAAATGAAATGAAAAAAAAAAGGGTTGAAATGACCTATCTGCATCAGGCCTAATATTTTTGATGTAAGGCCCAAAGAAACCCAAAAAAATAAAATTAGATATTTTTTTAAAAAAATATAAAATTTTAATTGACCAAAAAAAATAAATAAATGAAAATATATAAATAAAACATTAAATAAAAAATTGAATTTAGCTTTAAATAATACACCGGATGCCGAATCGAGCAACTATCAAACGCTTGAGTAAGGTACACGACATCACCGACGAAGGCAACCGGACCGTTACACGCCAGCGCCAGGAACGTCCCTGGGATCGCGACAATTTTAATTTTTTTCTTTTTACTGTTTTTAAAATTTATGCTGTACTTTTTTTTAAAAAAAATTTCTGTTTTTTAATTCCTATTTTATTGTTCTAAAATAATTTTTTTTAATAATTTACTTCGTAATATTTAAAAAATAATCATTCAAATAAGTAATATTGCACGACAATTTAAATTTACAAACATACAAATAAAATACTATCATTCTACTTCTACAATATTAAATTTATAGATATAAAAAAAATACAAACATTCTTAAGAAATAATACAATTATTTTCAATACTACTTTCTTCACAATTAATCGTCTTCTGCTTGAATCAGGTCTGCGTTGCATCGGTACTTGTTTCTTTATAATTAATTGTCTTCTGCTCCAGACCTTTTCTTCTTATATTGTCCCATGAGATATCTTTGCATAGAGACTCTACCAACCGGTTTCAACCACAACCTAATTGCGGAATAAATAGTATTGCACCATAGATAATGTCCATCTGTGTTGGACAACTCGATTAGCCATCTATAGTGCAAATAATCATCCAACCCTTAATGGCATAACCTTTAGGGTGGATATGACAGTATATAATTCAACTCCGCTAAAATATGACAGTATATAATTCAACCTCGAAATTCGGTTGTACACTACAAAAAACTCTATATATAATCCACTATAAAAAATTGATGTTATACTACAAAACACTCTCATTTTGATGGCTCTCTCAAAAATTTTTTAATCACCAATTATATATAAGCTCCCAAAAAAATTTTTTTTTCTCGGGAAAAGGGTGCCGGCCATTGACAAGCCAACACCTAATTTTTTTTTTCAGATGAGGGGTGTCAGCCATTGACAGGCTAGCACCCAAATTTTTTTTTTTTTAGATGAGGGGTGCAGGCCATTGACAGGCTAGCACCCAAAAAAAATTTTTTTTTGGTACAGGGGGTGCCGGCCATTTACAAGCCAGCACCAAAAAAAATTTTTTTTTTCGGGAAAAGGGTGCCGGCCATTGACAAGCCAGCACTTAAAATTTTTTTTTTCATTTTTTTTAATTTGGGTATACCGGTTTTATACGATTTAAAAAAAATACCCTGGTTTCGACCATTAACAGGCCGGAACCAAAAAAATCAATTTTTTAAAGCCTGACAAAATAATCAGGCAATCATTGGTTCAAAACACAAGGGGGTTCCGGCCATTGACAGGCCAGACCCCAATCTACTGTTTATTTCAAGTTATTTTTGTGATTGTTTTTAAACCTGGGTTATTTTTATAAATATTAAATTTTTTTAGGTTAGTTTGGTAAAAAAGCCTTTATTTTCACATGTTAAATTATTATGACATAATTGCATAAAATATCATTAACTGCCTTTGATTTTTTTTTTGGCTATTTTATTTATCTAACCTAAAAAAAATTAATATTTATAAAAGTGACACTGGTTCAAAAATATTCACCCAAATAACCTGAAATGAACAATAAATTTAGGTTTTGAAAACCCAATGCCGACACTACTTAATATTTTGGCCCCATAATTACATGATGATTGTGTCAGGTTTTAAAAAAAATTATTTTTTTGAGTTTGAGAATCCAATAGCCGGCACCAAAGTATATATATATATTTAAAATCGTATCATATTGATATATAAAAATACTAATATTTAAAAAAAAAATTGGTGTTGGCCAGTAGATGGCCAGCACCAGGTACAATTTTCGCTTTCCAAGACACTTTTTTTTTACTTTGGGACATTGATGACGGATACCATTATATGGCCAGCAACTAAATTTTTTTTAAATACACTGGTGCCGACCGTTAGTGTCCCAAAGTAAAAAAAAGTGTATTGGGAAGCGAAAATTGTACCTGGTTCCGGCCATTTGCTGGCCAACACAAAAACAAATTAATGTGTCTGGTGTCGACCATTACGTGGTCAGAAACAATTTTTTTTTTCAAATACTAGTATTTTTGTATACCAATATAATACAATTTTAAAAAAAATAGTCTATTGGCTATTGGGTTCCCAAACTCAAAAAAATATTTTTTTTAAAGCTTGATACAATCATCAGACAATCATGGGGCCAAAACACTAGATAGTGCCAATCATTGGGTTCCCAAAACTCAAATATACTGTTTATTTTAGGTCATTTTAGTAAATATTTTTGAACTATATAAATATTAAATTTTTTTGTGTTAGATGAATAAAATAGCCGAAACTCTGCCTTGAACCTCGTACAAGCAAATTTTTTAATATCAGGATTTGATCCAGGCTGATTTTGAAGACCCAAGCGAGGATTTGATGGAAGGAATTGAAAAAGACATGGAAGGCCATGATGAAGAAAAAACTGGGTTCTTTTTTGCTAGGGAAAAATCAAGAAGAGGAGACGGAATAGTTGCAGAGAAAGGCATGGAAGCAATAGTTTCGTTCTTTGTCTCCTTTGTGTCTGTCTAATTGTCTAAAATGATGGAGGTGGAGGTGATGGCATTGCTAGGCCGAAACTCGGGTGGAAGAGAGGTGGGGTGGTTGTGGAAGTGGCAGAAGCAGCAATGGAGGAGAAAAAGAGTTTTTTTTTTTTGTGTGTGTGTTACAGCATTAATGGGGAGAGGAGGGGGATGAAAAAAGAACATGGAACAAAATGAAAAGAAAAAATTGAAGTCATAGATGTGACATAGGCTTACAGTGTTTAATTTAAAATTGTGTTGATTTCTTAAAAAAAATCAATAGCAAAAAACCAAAAATCTAAAGCAATAGATTTATCTCTCTGAATATTACCAGTCCGTAAAGAAGAAATATCAGTATAAAAAATAGGCAAAAGAAACGTGGGAGAGGCAAGTCAGGTGCGAGAACAAATTTTTAGTAGGCGAATAAAATTTTAATTTTTTATAGTCTATATTTTTATAATTTTTAAAAGATTAAATTAAATTTTTATAATTTTAAGAAAGTTAAGTACAATTTTACTTTTACTAATTTAAAAGTTTTTAGAAAAAGTTAAGGGGCTAAATAAAAATTTTACATTTTAAGGGCTCCTGCCAGCCCCCTAAATCCATCCCTGGTCCTCGAGATAAGGTCACTCTTACGAGCTCGTGAGCCGTCTTAACCATTCGTTTAGTCCACGGAAAGGAGTCAAACAGTCTTGAAGAACAAGCCTAAATTCAGATAAGTCATGCCGTGAAGAGTTATACGCGTCTATAACATCCCCACAATCTGATTCGAAAATTATCTGTCCAAAATTTAGTGTTTTCAACCAAGAGAGAGTCTCTCGTATGGCCATCAATTCAACCATTTGTACCTCCCAAACAGTAGGGGCCGTTCCTAAACAACCTCAGATAAAAGACCCAGTATGATCTCGAACAATAGCTGCAAAAGAACCGCCCGATGTAGAAGAGATAGCAGTGTCAACGTTGCACTTTACCCAACCATCAGCCGGCTTCTCCCAAGTGACTCGGCTGCTGCTCCTTCCCGACGGAATGCACTGCACCCTAGAGAAAACAGTCGGAGCATCTTGCCACTCCTTCAAAAACCTGTCAGCCTGGTCGACAATCACAGCTGCTGGCGCATCTGTTTGCTTCCAAACGAACAGGTTTCTATGAAACCATAGACACCAGGCTAGCGTCAGAATTCTGCACTAAATTAGTAGAAACCTAAAAAGTAGACAGCTGAATTTTGAAATCTGAAAAAGTAAGTGTTTAATTTCCTAGAAATAAAAATATAGGGTTAAATCTAAATTTACAAAAGTACAGTGACTTATGGAAAAATTTATCCTTTTTATCTTATCCGATATATAATCGACAGCCACGTGGTAATTCCTCCTTTCTAGTTTTCTGACAGCGGGAAACTATGGGTTTAATTACCTTCAACTGCCAGTGAACCAATCTCTAATCCACCGGCTCAACCGGTTTTTTGGTCAATAACTATGGGTTTAAGCCTTTTATTTTGTAATGGCGGTTTTTTTTTTATTTCTTAAGCTTTGAAGGGTTTTTGTAAAAAAATTTCTTCGTTTCAAATTATAACAACTTAACCAAAAAAAAAAAAAAATCTGATATTTGTTTCAGCTGAATTTTCATTAAAAATATTGCATTTTTAATTGTTTTCTTTGTGTATATGTGTGTGTATATATATTGGGATTTAAGAACTGAAGATCCTTTCAATTCAAAAGGTGAGTTCTTGAACCTTTTTACTTGAATTATAAGGAATCGTCCTTTTTATGGTTTACTATTTGGAGTTTTTTAAATTTCCCGTTGAATTACGCCAAATTGTGAGTAAATTTGGGCTTTACGTGATTAAATTTCGAATCGAATTATAATTTGGATCGAGATCTGAGCTTCTTTTTTCGCCTTCGAAAATGTTAATCGTGCCAAAGTTGGAATTTCGGTTGAATTTTAAGTTTTATGGGATTTTTTTAGATTCCACTAATTATTTAAAAAAAAAAAACAAAGAGAATAAGAATTTAACCCTTTTTTTTGCTTTGTTTAATTGTATAATTTCTTGTTTAAGTTCAAGATTTTCAACCAATTCTAATTTAAATTTCACAGTGGAAATTTTAATTTTAACAGAAATTTGAATTTGATCAAAGCTAAGCAACTGTATTCTTCTCTTAATATACCATTTTGGGATCCGTAATTTGATAAGTTCATTTTAAAAAAATTCTGGCCGTTGAATTTCCTTGTTTTTTTCAGTGATCAAGCAAAATTAATTTGGGTTATATACACAGATATAATATATATATATATATAGGTTTGTTGTGGTTATCTTTGTTATTATTCTGATATATGAGCTACTCTACTTTTGGATTGGTTTATGTGCAGAGAATTTGAGTCTGGAATATTTTCTTGTTGTTGATGGGTTGAGTTACCTTGACATGCCTGTGATATGGTGTTTAAGAAGAGGTTTGCCTTCAATGTCCACGATGTACCCCGAGCCCCTCGATCGATGCGGGTATGTTTCATTTTTTGTAATTGTCCTTTAAGGTTCTGTTTGATCCTGTTGATGTGCTAACTCGATCTATAAAATACAATCCATTTGGGTATGTTTTGTTCTACTGTTCCTCGTCTTTTAAGGTTTGCATGTTGAACTTGTGCTAGTTTTGATCTCCAACTCGATGATAAAACTATGGTCCTTGATTGATTTGAGTATGTTTCGATTTTTTTAAATTGTCTTTTAAGGTTGACTGTTGATCTTGTTCTAGTTTTCAATCATGTTGATGTTCTAATTTGATGTATAAAACTATGGTCATTGTTGATTACAGAGGAGTCAAAGTAAGTGGACAGTTGAGGAAAGTCAGTTTTGCGCATTCGAAATGTTAGCTTCTCTAGCTGGGAAGCTACTGCAGGAGAGTGAAAGTTCTGCTTCGGGTAATGCTTCAGAAGGACATGAATGTGATTCTATAGGTAAAAATTGTTTTAAACAGGAAATCCAGTACGAAGATAAGCCTTTGAAACCCAAATGTTTTGAGCAAGGAAGGTGTGAAGCAAGCGTTGCTGCCTCAGAGTTGACTACTGAAAATGGTGATGATTCAAAGGACTTCAGATGTGCTGAAAATAATGCCATCTTGGAATGCACTTTGACAAAGATAGATCCTGCTTGCTCAGAGGAAATCAATGGCGATTTAAAGTATGGGAGTTTTCCGGGTAATGTAGATGGTCACTCCCCTTATTTTGGGGAGTCGTATAATGGTAAAACTGAGAATGCATTTAAACAAGAGCGAGATCCTACAGGTTTGGAGACTCAGGCTCTAAATATTGCTAATAAAGGCCCCTCAAAGGATCCCGCTAAGTTTGATAGAGTTGTCAAATTGCTATCACGTCGGGACCCTGTTCCTAGTGTTCCATTTACAAGCCGTAGGAATGATATTAAGTTAGGCGGTAGAGATGATGAAGAAAACTTTTCTAGGTTTAAGAGACTTAGCAAGAGGTTTAAGGCTTCTAGACCTCCAACATGTATCGGAGACCGAAGAATAAGGAAGTTGCTGACATCCAAATACTGGAAAGTTTCTACAAAGTTGAAGGATTTTGAACATTCTAGGTTTGGTGAGTGGTTCCAATAGCTTTAGCATTCATAGCATGTCACTCTGTATGTGTCTGCTTCTAACCAAAGTTCTTGTGCATCTTATTTTGAAGTAGCAAGTTATTTCTTGCTGATTTTTGTGTTCATATATTTCAAGGAGGAAAAAGGCCTCTGTATTGCAAGCGGAAGACATACTACAACTACCACAGATGTCAGTATGACACGCTTTATAAACAGCGGAAGATCTTTGACCGTAAAAGCGTTACTAGTTCTCCTGAGAAGGATATGAATGGTGATAAGTGTAGCACAGCTGCAATGTCAGATAGAGGTGCTTCGCTATTGCAATTGTCTTTATAGCACTTAATGGTTTACAGATTTCTGGATTGGGATGTAGCTAGTCTTTCAAAACTATTTTATTCTGCTGTGTAGCCTGTGGGATATCATCCATGTTTACAGGTCATCACTCATCAAGCATCCTACCATCTCAAGGATTCTTGTGGTGCAGATGGTTTTTGATAGAGTGTTGCATGTTACTTGCATATATTTTTTGCTCTGGTTTTGGGGAATGTCTTATTTGGATTTGTTCTCTTGTACAGTGAAATTTAGCATCAAGTCCTTTAGGATTCCAGAACTTTACATCGAGGTGCCTGAAACTGCAACTGTTGGTTCACTGAAGGTATATAAATGCTGTGTTTTTATTGTACATCGGTTAATATAATTATTTAATTAGTCCATATATTCTAACTTTTACCATTATTGATGTTATGTAAATGTAAATAGAGGACCGTAATGGAGGCAGTGACAGCCTTAATCGGGGGTGGAATACGTGTTGGGCTACTTCTTCAAGGGAAAAAGGTGAGAGATGACAGCAGAACCCTATCACAGGCTGGTATTTCCTGTGATGATAATCTGGATGTTCTTGGTTTCACTTTGGAGCCTGGTCCTGCAAAAGCTCCTACAACCATGTGCTCTGAAGAACCACCTCTTTTATTATCATATGACGCTGCCCCGCAAAATTTAACGAGGTGATTTTTTATGGTTTATGATAGGTTGTTTTATTACTGGTTGTTGATTCATATCACTTTATTTCATGTATCAATATTGTGAGTTAGTTGTACTGTTGATTAATTACTGCTTGGTTTCCAGCTCTCCGGCCACTCCAGCTGTAAATACTGGCATTCCGAATTGCACACTCAACCTACCTTTACTGACCAATTCAGAAAATCCTGCGACTGACCATGAACCTGTTTCGTCCAAAACTGACATGCCAACTGATCAAAGCCTGTTGGAGTCAAGGCCTCTGGTTCCGGTTCCAGTTCCAGCAACAAATGTTGAGGCACTAACTGCTGTTGCAGTCAACCAGAAATTCCAAAAATCTGAGCTTGCACAGCGTCGAATTTGGAGGCCATTTTCCATATCAGAAGTCGAAGCATTGGTACAGGCAGTTGAGGAGATTGGTACTGGAAGGTATAATGTATTATGCTGCCGCTGTTTCTGTTCACATTTCTAGTGAGCACTACTATTTCTTTTCATGGGTTTGCGGAGGAGGGTAAAGGTAGTTGTTGGATTGGCTCTTTGAAGAGGAGGAGGGCAAAAGTAGTAGTTGGATTGGCTCTTTGAAGAGGATGCAGTTATAAATATTCAAGATTAATTTCGTTTTCTTTCTTATGTAGGTGGCGTGATGTTAAATTGCGAGCTTTTGAGAGTACTGACCATCGGACTTACGTGAATTTGAAGGTAACATTACTCATTTTTTTCTTCTCGTTCTTGTTCAATGAAGAGATATGGGCAATGAATGGGACTTACCATGTACGATAACCATTAGAGCAGATTTCTCAGGCCTGGGTGTACCATTGAGAAAGAAACCGATCAACTCCAGGACGATTGCTGAATTTTTATTTATCTATCGTGCTTAGATGCCTATGCAAAAGCTTGTAAAATTTTGTTGTGAATTAGCTGAAGCCACACTGGTCTCCCAAGACCGATAAGCCTCGTTAACCAATGCTTTCATTATTTATTTTCATTGCAAACTCTATTTTGGTCACTAATCTTTGAACTTATATATGCATTTGGGGTACGGATTAAACAACATGTTTTGTACAACCAGGAGTATCTTATCGGTAATACCTGTATCAACTGTTTCTAATTACGGATCACTACCATCTTCAGGATAAATGGAAAACACTGGTTCACACGGCGAAGATTTCCCCACAACAACGGCGAGGAGATCCAGTACCTCAGGAACTCCTGGACAGAGTTTTGGTTGCCCATGCTTACTGGGCTCAGCATCAAGCTAAAAAGCAGCAAAGCAAGCATCACCATCATCGTCATGGAACTCTGAGCATCGCAGACACCACTGAAGCTGACAGAAAGGGTGTTGCACGTGTCCCAATCGGTACAATGTAAGGAAAGCAAAAAGCACACACACCCACACTGACATGAAACATTGTACAAATTATTCACATTTTATGTAATGTTGCACTCTAACTTGATTTATTGGCCTGGTTTTTTCGTGGTGGGGGAGCCATTGGCACTTTCTGCAAATAAAATGATTAGATGAAATAAGATTAGTCCACTAACCACATTTTTCAGTACTTTTTGGTTATTCATTCTTTTGATTTAAATTTGTAATTCATATCCAATGAAGTTAGGGGAATCAAAGACAAGATATATATGATTAATTAATGTAAAGGATTAGGTTAGTGTGTTAATTAGGAATTTTCTTTTTTTGATTTGCACTAGTGCTAAATGATGAGGATGGCAAGAAGGCTAATACACAGATATTATTGATTTAATTTCAAAGTGGGGTATAAAATTATAGAATGTTAATCTGTGTTTAGTGTGATATTTAAAATAAATATAGTATTTTTTTTTATTTTTTAAAGAGTTAATTCACTATTTGGTCCTTAAACTACATTTCTTTTTTCACTTTGATTTTTTTTCTTTTTGTTCAACTTTGGTTCAATCCCATTATTTTAATTCCACTTTTGCCACAAAATAAATAAAAAAATTGCCAACAAAAATGTGATATGTCACATTGTTAACATGACATGTGGCACATTGCCACATTGTTATTGGATGCCGGTAAATTGTCGAAATAAAATGGATAAAAATAATAGTTATGGTATTAAAATCATAAAATGAGAATCCGGTGATAGTTATATATATTACTATAAAATAATGAAAATCTGGTGATACTTATCACCAGTAGATCAATTGTAAAATAATAAAAATCAAAATACACAGATTTTACTTAAAAAACTCTGTTTTAATCAAAGTCAATTAGGAAAAGAATAGTTTTATATGAATTCAATTTGTGCTGGCCTCTCACATCCCCTTATTTTACCATAGTATTTATTTTTTAAACAAGTAACATGATTCGAATCACGCAATCTCTAACAGTAAACAACATAATAAAATAAAATAAGATAATAAAGGTATAATGTGTCTCCTGGTCTATGGTTTTCATTTTTAATAAAAATATTACTATATTTTTTGTCCATTTAAAAAATAATGATTTGTAATATTAATATAATTTTTTTTTACATCTAAACTTTATAATACTTGCTAAAGTGAATAATGCTTTTTTTTTTTTGTTTGGATTAACAGGAAAATTTTAGAAATATCTAAAATAAGCTTTCTGACATGTTTTAGACCCAAAAAAAAATGTCTGAAAAAACACTTTTCCTTTTTAGAGAGGACTTAATTAAAAGAAAAAGAAATACCAATCTTATGAAATCAAATACTATATTTAGGAATGAATGGACGGCTAAGATTCAACCAACATCATCACCCTATTTAAAAATTAATTTTCTTATTGTCCACTGAGTCTGTTCTTTTTCTTTATAATTCCAACAGAGGTTAACCTTTGTCTCCTCTTTTCTCTCCTTTTCTCTGTAAGATTCTCAGCTCAGGTACTTTACTTCTATTGATCTTTTCTCTGTTCTTTTAAAAGTAAAACTAGCTTGATGGTTTTTTTTTTTTTTAAGGTTGTCTTGTAAAAGATTTTGATGTGTTTTTAAGGCCGTCTGACTTTTAAACCCTTAAAGAATCTTTTGTTTTTGGGTATATGTGTGTGTGTGTGCTCCCAGTTTGATTCTTATATTTGTTCTTGAAATGATCATTTTCTATCTGGGTTTTGGTTTATATTTGTTTAAGTTCCCTTATTCATTACTGTTCAATATCTCTTTCTTTTTTTATAAAAAACTGTTTATATTGTAAAAACATGCTATTTGCTGTTCTCGTTGATAATATAATGCCCAGAATTTTCATTTTTTATTTAGAATCCAGTTCTTTATATGTTTGATGTTGTGTTATTTTGATTTTTTTAGGTGTTTTTGAGAAGGAACATAGTAGTTTATTGTTGGAAACTGTGTTGGTTTTTTGGATAAGGAATAGTACGTAGAGGGGAGGTGTTGGATTTGAGGTTGGAATTTTCCTAGGTTTTATTTTGGGTTGTCAGTTTTTGAACTTGAAAGTGAAGAGCTTTGATAGTTCTGAAATTCGGGTTTCGGTTTTTTATTGCTTTGTGAAGCGTATCATCATGGATCCGTCGTTGCAGGGGCGTTACAGTTCTGTTGATAGATTCAGAGTAAATGATGATACTTTGTTAGCAATATCGAGCCCGAACTTTAATAACGGGTTTAAGAATGAAACTTTTGCTGGTATTCCTCCTTTGCAACCTGCTACGATTCCGATAAATTTGCTACCCTCTGCAAGTGTGAACGAGCCCGAGGATTATGACTTTAGTGACTTAGTTCTTAAGTACATAAGTGAGATGTTAATGGAAGAAGATATGGAAGATAAGACCTGCATGTTTAAAGAGTCTTCGGCAGCCCTTCAAGCTGCCGAGAAATCATTTTATGAGGTTCTCGGAGAACAGTATCCACCTTCTCTGGAACCCGAATTGAAATATCAAAACCATGAAAGCTCGAATGAACTTCATGGTCATAGTTGTTGCAGTTGTAGTAGTGGTGACGGTAACTTACTCAATCTTCCGTTCAACTATGATTTAGGCATGCAAATGTCTTTAAACTACAGTTCTCAGGCCAATTCATCCCATAGTTCCGGGAACAGTGTTGGTAGTCTTGTAGATGGCTTTACGGATTCTCCGGTGAGTACTCCCCGGCTTCCTGAAATATTTGGTGATAGTGAGTCAGTCATTCAATTCAGAAAAGGGTTTGAGGAAGCAAGTAGGTTCCTTCCGAATCGTGGAAACTTGTTTGTCGATGTAGAGAGTGACGGACTGTTTCTCAAAGAGGTGAAGGAAGAGGCTAAAAGTGTGGTAGAGAAGGTGGAAAATGAGTTATCGCAAGACGGATCGAGGGGGAAGAAGAAGCCTTATCCCGAGGATGTGAATTTATACGACGGCAGGAGTAACAAGCAGTTGTCGGTTTATACTGAATCCACTGTAAGCCCGGAAATGTTTGATACAGTGTTACTGAATTGTCAAAGCGTAGCCGACCTTCAAAAAGTTTTGCAACATGAAACAAACAAGAATGTGCAGCAGAACGGACAGTCAAAAGGACCTACAGGTGGGAAGGCACGTGCGAAGAAAGGTAAACGGAATGTGGTGGATTTGAGGACTCTGTTGACTCTTTGTGCACAAGCTGTTGCGACAGATGATCGGAGGAGTGCAAATGAGCTGCTGAAGCAAATCAGGCAGCATTCTTCGCCTATGGGTGATGGGATGCAGCGGTTGGCCCACTATTTTGTCGATGGTCTAGAGGCACGCTTAGCTGGCTCCGGGACCCAGAGTTACAATCCTGTTGTCACAAGACCGACATCAGCTGCTAACATTTTGAAAGCTTACCATCTGTTTCTTGCTGCATGCCCTTTTAGGAAGCTCTCGAATTTCTTCTCAAATACGACGATAATGAATCTTGCGGAAAATGCAGCTAGGCTTCATATTATTGACTTCGGTATTCTATATGGCTTCCAATGGCCTTGTCTTATACGGCGTCTCTCATCTAGACCGGGGGGACCGCCTAAACTAAAGATCACAGGGATCGATCTTCCGCAACCTGGTTTCCGGCCAGCAGAAAGGGTTGAGGAGACAGGGCGTCGTCTTGCGAACTATGCTGAGGCTTTCAAAGTTCCGTTCGAGTTCGATGCAATTGCACAAAAATGGGACACCATTCAGATTGAGGACATAAAGATTGAAAGTGGTGAAGTGCTTATTGTAAACTGCATTTATAGGCTTCGGAATCTGCTCGATGAGACTGTGGTTGTGGAGAGTCCGAGGAATAAAGTTCTGAACTTGATGAGGAAATTGCATCCCGATGTTTTCATATTAGGGATCGTGAACGGCGCCTACAGTGCTCCATTCTTTATTACGAGATTCAGGGAGGCTCTCTTCCACTATTCCACTTTATTTGATATGCTCGAGACTAATGTGCCCCGTGAAATTCCGGAACGGATGCTAATTGAGAGAGAGATATTTGGGTGGGAGGTAATGAATGTCATTGCATGCGAAGGTGCTGAAAGAATCGAGAGGCCGGAGACATACAAGCAATGGCAGGTCCGGAATACAAGGGCTGGGTTCAGACAGTTGCCATTGGATAAGGAGATGATGAAGACGGCAAAGGAGAGAGTCAATACAAGCTACCACAAGGACTTTGTGATCGACGAGGATAGCCATTGGTTGCTTCAAGGGTGGAAGGGACGGATTGTTTATGCACACTCGTGTTGGGTGCCTGCCTCATAATTGCATACTTTTGAACTACTCACGGAAAGGCAAAGTCTGGCAAAATCAGCTGCAGCCTTTTTGATGGTTATGATCCAGTGATGGATTTCACATAGATGGAGATAAGGTGATCTATCCGCTTCACTCCGTCCCTTACACACACGCATACACAAAAACTCAAATTCCCGAAAACGGAACTTGATATTGACGACCGTTTGTCGTATTTTCCAACCAAGTTACGTAAGATCATTGCTGGTGCTTATTCTCATGCTGTTGGAGGCTGAAATGCAACATGTACCATATCATTTCGGCGGTTACCTTATGGCTGGAGGTCATTGCATTGATGCGCATAACACGTAAAATGTATCCGGGAATAATGGCAGCAACGGTAACACCTTTTACACACCTGCAAATTCTCAACGAAACAGATACGTAATTATATTAAAACCTAGCTGTTTAGGGGAATGGTAATGATATTTAAGTATGTTGTATGCACAAAAATAGTGCTTATTGTGTTTGCTTCTAAGTTGTAAGTTTTATTGTCAAGTTACTCGGACTTTGATGGTAAGTTTCTGGTATGTCTTTGATATGAGTAATTTTTTTTAAAAAGAATTATGTATTTGGAAGATTTTTAAAAATTATTAGAAATTTTGTATCATATATGTTGAACATAGGGATGGTAAAACTTGAACCATCTAATAGATTTCTAATCGGTCCACTTTGAATGGAGTGGATGTTTTTGTTTGAAAAGTAGAGGCGAGGAGGGGTGGGATGGTTTTTTTTTTTTTTTTTTTTTTTTTTTGGATAGTGTACGAAATTATTTGTCCCACTTCACTATATAAAATTACCATTATATCCTTATATATATATAAAAACAGAATTTTTATTATAAGTATGATAAATCATCTTATCAAGTAAACTTATATAACTAGATATTTCAATAAAACAAAACTTTTTATTTTTAAATATCATAAATATTATAAATAAGAAAAAATGATAAAAATAATAATACAATAAATAACCAAATTATATTAATTAGGCCAAAAGTTTCTTTAAGTTCATCTTTATATGTCTGTAGCCAATGGCTTTTTGAATTGTGGTTGCATTAGACTTACCGAAAAAAAATATTAGATTGGTTGACTTGAAAATTGATATGAAGTTGAATCGAATTTTTAAAAAATATAAATTTTTAATAATTAATTTAAATATAGTTTAACTGATTCTATTACCGATTCGATTTTTAAAATCATTAGATGTATGTAGTGGTATATATATTTTTTCATGGTATTGATGCATGCTTTTTTACCTTGATATTAGCTCAATCATTTGTGATATTTAGTCATAGTCAAATGCAACAAAGTATTACTTCGTTAATAATTTTATATTATAAAATTTTCCAAGCATAATGTTTTCCACAGTTGTATATGATTGGACCAATGCACCCAAGCTTTCATTGAGAAAATATGACATTCTAGAAAAGAATTCTTTAAAGAAAATGATCATTTTTGAATCGGACATATGCATGAATCTAATACTTAGGTTCAAATCTGTGTGCATTTGACTGGCTCAAGTTCACACACATGGTTTTATGTAGAATTTAGTAATTCAGTCAATTGGAGTGGTTGCTTACTACTAAACAATTATTTAAGTTGAATGAATTGATGCATTTCATATCATGTAAATATATATTTTTTTTTAAATATAAATAATAAACGAGACTTTAGTTAAATGATAAGTATACAAATGAAAAACTGGGTTTAAATCTTATTATGTGTGTATATTTTTATATAAAAGATAAAAATAATGACAAAAATATCTTTAAAATAATGCAATTTATTTTTTTTATAAAAAAATTGTATTTTTATCTTTTCTTGACCGAGTTAGTACTCGGATAAGTTCCAATCTTATCTTGCGTGCTTTCTATATAAAAGTATACAAAATTACTTTATAAAATGAAGGTGTTTTTTTATTTTTTTCCCAATTAAACTAGTACTCATTTAACTCGTGACAATCATTTAATTAAGTTTTATAATAAATATATATGTGATGTTTAAATATAAATCTAATTGAATTATTTAATTAAATTTGTGAATTTAATGTTAAATTAAGTAAACAAAAACATGAATATGATTAAATGTTTAAACCTGGTTATTTATTGTAATTGATGAATGAGTATATGGTAAAATGATGTGACGTCAAATGTGTAACATCCTGAATTTTTGGGCTTATTCGTTTAATGGGTGAATATGTGTAATGAGTTAATTTAACTGTTAGGGGTCCAAATTGGGCTCAGGATGTGGTCAAGGCCTTGGTGAAATTTTTGTTCGGGCACTATAGGGTTTAAAAGGTGGTATCTGTGTTTAAGTTAGCAAATTGGGCTTGTGGCCCAGTAACAAGGGGCGCAGTAAAGGGGAGTTATAGGTGGCGTCACTAGGCAAGGAGAGAGGCCCAATTTGTGGCCGTTTAGAGCCCATAAAATTGGGCCAAATTTGGCACTTATAAGGGGACTAAGGGGAGGACGGCAACAAGGCTAAAGTTTAGGAAATTTTTAATGTTTAATTAAGAGGATATTATGTTGATAAAGGGGGAGGTAGTGGTGTGATGTAGGACTCTTTTGGATGTGAGTTCTGATAAAGATAAGGGAGGAAGTTTAGGAATTATCTGCTAAGCACAGTGGTGGCCGAATTTCCAACTCTATGGGGGATGCCGAAATTCTCTTTAAATAGAGGGGATATCTCTTCAATTCCGGCATTTGGAACCCTATTCTTTTCTTCTTTCCCTGTGCCGAAAATTTGAAGGCCATTTCACTTGTTTTCTTTTCTCATCTTTTCTCTTCCAAAAGCCGAAAATCACCACCTCCCTCACATTTTCTTTCTTTTTCTTTGAAACTTCCTTTTTAGCCGAATCTTTTTATCCCCATTGTTATTCTTCTCCCAATCACTAAAAGCCGAAACTCCTCATTCAATTCTTCTAAAAGCCGAAAAACACATCTAGTTCATCTTTTCGGGATTTTCTTAAAAGCCCAAATTCCTAGATCTATACTCTTCTACGCTTCGATCTTTTTGCTGGGATTGCCGAATCTTTCTGCAAGGGGATAGCCGAAATCATCTGTAGAGGTAAATGTTGATTTGTGTATTCTTTTCCGGCTTTTAGAGATCTTAGCCGAATGGCTATATAGTTAACTAATCGGGTGTTTTCTATCGTTTGCGGCATTCCAGGATTAGAAGGGGAGTCAATCGCTTAGATCTCTAAGACAGAGTTCAGTAACTCTTGAATCGTGTTACTTTCGAGATTTCAAGGTAAGGAGATCTGTTAATTTTAACGTGTAAATTCGGGTATATACTAACCCTTGGCCGAATGTAGGGGAGGCCTAATCTTCGTGTTCTTTCGATTTTTGAGCCAAGTTATAGACTGAGGGTAGTAGATCCGGATAGCATGTAGTAATATGCAATATCAGTGTGTAACACTCTCACACCATTTAGATTGCTTGATTAGTATGCATATAAACCTGTGATATTCTGTATATTTTGTTAAATGCCGAAATACCGGCATGGCTGTTGAAAACCCGGTGGGGGTAAAGGCGAATCACCGTGTTAGTGATCTCTGTCATTCTAAAGTGAATGTTTCCGTTGATTTGATATGTTTTATATGTATGCCGAATTCTATGATTGCATGGGGATGGGTGATTGATGAAAGGGGAAGTGCTCTGTTGTAGTGGCTTTTGCCATGATCTGTTGTAGTGGCTATTGCCATGATCTGACGATGAGCAGCATGACTGCCATCGATGGTGTGTAGCGGTGTGGGTTGATTGTAGAAATTTCCAATGGTGTGATTGGTAGGTACGAGTGGTGTGTAGCGGATGGAAACCTAGGATTGGGTTGGGCTTTGCATATTTTCTAATTTATTATACTCTGTTATCTGTTCTGTGGGGCCAATGCCCAATCTGATGGTGCACGAGGGTTGCACACTGAGTCTCGCGACTCACCCCATTATTTAACAACTTTCAGGTAGCACCTAGTGCATCGGACCGGGCTGGAGAGGAGCGCAAGGTGGCCATGCGAGGGATTATTTTGATTCAACAATTTTTAATTAGTGGGTTTAAATTTTGTTGTAATAAAGCCATGGGCCACTTGCTTTATATTTTCGTTTGTTCTGGGCTTTTATTATTACTAGACATTTATATTTTTTCATTTTAATTAAATTAAGGCATGTACTAAATTTCGGTTTTTAATTCATAAAGGCATTTAATTGAAAAATTATATCTTTTACAAATTATCCAAATTATTAAGTTTTCCGGTATACATGTTTATACTCGAAAAAAATATTTTCCAAAATTGCGACATCTTTTAAAAATCTCCTTAGTGACATGCCAGATCTGGTCGGTGTTTGGGCCAGGTTTGGGGGTGTTACAAAATGTATGATGTAAATGCTACATTTCATCCTTCCATGTCATGTATCAAATTGTTTGAAACAGTCTTAAGGCTCCCTTTGGGTCACACTGTTCAGTGTGTTTCACACTTTTCTATGCTCAATTTCACTTGGATCAAGCTCGTATTTAGATTAATTTTTTAAGTTTGGATTCGATTTAAAATATAAAACTTTAAAAATTATATTTTATATAATAACATATTTATTAGATTTATTTGTTAAAAGAATATTTTGTATTTTTTATGGTTAACTATAAAAATAATTAAATATTATTTATCATTTATCATTTAATATAATAAATATTGTGATAGATATTTTTTTATTAAATAAAATTAAAATTTCACATGTTTTTAATAATTTTATAAAAATAAAATAATTTAAACTTTCGATTATATTTAATTTTTAATGTAATGTCCTTAATAGTAATTTTTCATTTTCACCTTACCGTTATAGTTTACATTTGAATCCAAACACATGTCTTACTATTGACTTTTATCTCACTACTACAGTTTCCAATCTCACCCCTATAGTAATTACTTACTGTCACTATTGCTTTTCACCTTACCAGAATCAAACTCACCATCCATCCAAAGGATTAGAAAAATTAATAATGGTTAGAATCATGGTATAATTAATATAAATTTTTCAAAGCACTCGAAAAATTCAAGACTTCAAATTGGTTTAAGAAAAACATTAGTTATTTTCAAGTAACATATGAAATATATTCGAAAGTTAACTGAATTATTAAAAAGAAGTATATAAGTCATTGGCTTTTTTTTAGAATCTGCCTAGTGAGCTTCAATTGGCAACTCGACGATCAGTATGGTAAATTAGTACTCATTGGCAAGTAGAAGATCATTTCTTAAATTTAAGTTGATCTAGTAATCAATGTTGAAGACCGAAGAATAAAATTGTGTGAAATTTAATTCGTAAATCCATGACGTTCAAAATTGTTTCATTAAAAAAAATTGAACTATAGAAGAAAAGGTGAATGAGAGCTTTCGATTGGTGTAGGCGATGTGAGCAAAAAATTCCATAAAACAATGGTTTTAATAGCTCAATGACTTAAATGAAAACTTTCAAATATTTCAATTACCATTTTGTAATTATTTAAAGTTAGATGATCAAAATGTAATTTTTTATCTATAAATAGAGCTAAGCTCTCAACAAAATTTTCAAACTTTTGGAAGTTCCAGGGCCTTTATTTTTTAGGAAAACATAAATTAGTTAATGGTAAAATTATACTTTACCTCCTAAATTTTATTTATTTATTTTTGGCTTCCTAAAACAATTTTCTGGCTTCACCTTTGAAGAGTTTCTTCTTAAGTAATATAATTTAAAATCGTTACTAAAATAGTTAATTTAACTATTAAATGAGACGTCTCATCTTACGTTAAATAATTTAAAATGAAAATTTTAAAAATAGATGTTGTAAAAGTCTTGGTTTTAAAGTTTTCGAAGCTTTTAAAAAAAAACCATTGTTCACTCTCTCTTTTTTCGGTTTTATTTTATTTTTAGTTTTTAATTTTTAAAGCAATGTTTCAACATTCTACCCTTCTTTAAAATTTTCATTTTAAATTATATCACATAGGATTTTACATGTAACACACCTAACCCATATCCGTCGCCGGAACAAGATTACAGAGTATTACTGGAACTTACAAATCAATTATGGACATTTAATATCATTTACCATTCATAACAGAAAGTAATCATAATCAACCATATTGAACCCTATGTAATGCCCCAAAATTTTAATTTTTGATTTTTGTATGTGTAACACACAATATCTATTTGTTTCAGTGGTTATGTGTTCTGGGTGTGTGTGTGAGGTCCCAAGTTCAAGCCTTACTTGGGCAAATTTTGATATTTTTTATAAATAAAGCCTTAACCTTGTGCAAAGGACTTAAGTTTAATTGTTTGTAAGTTTATATTAGAATGGGCTTGCTGGTTTGGTGGTTAAGTGGAGTATTAGGGGTCCTATGTTCAATTATTTATGATGGTGTGGAGATAGTATTTTTGCTCCAATTTCAGCTAAGAGTTGTGTTGGGGCAAAATTCTGAGTAGTTGTGTTTTAGTTGGTTAATAGGGAGTGATTTTAGGAGATCATTGGGGAGAGATTATCAGAAAATAATCTGATTATCTTTTTGTTGCAAAAAAAAAAATAGAGTTTCGGTTTTCTTTCCAATTCCCCAAACTTTTTTTGACGTTTTCTTCTTCTTCTTCTTCTTCTTTTTCCCTCCTCTATCGATTCTTTCCCCTAGTTGCTGCTGAAATTTCCATTATTTTTTCTCCTTCCGTTTCTTTCTTTCTTTTTTTTTTCCAATTGATTCGATTGTTCATCGTTGGTTGCGCGTGTTCGATAAGTAACGGTTTTGTCCATTGTTAATCGTTCTTGGTTAATCTCTAAAAGCGGGACTCCTTTTTCTAGGAGTTAATCAATGGGCTGAAGCTTTTGAATCGACGCTGTGATTGTGTGAAGTTGTGGTTACCCAAGCGAGGTAAAGGTTTTGCTAGGTTTTCAGTCAAGTTCCTTCCGAAATTGGTTGATTAAAAACAAATTAAGTGATTAATCTGGAGATATGATGATCGATTTTTAGGTTTTGGAGGTTTAGGAGTGCTTACGCATCAGAAACGATACCAGGTGTGTACCCGAAACGTAGAAAACGGGATTTGGCGAAAAGTCAAAATTGCTTGCTGTCTAGATTTAAGAGAAAATGATGCGAAAAATTCTAAAGAAAGGAAATAAGGGTGTTATAAACTTGGAAATCAACATTGTGTACTAAAATAGTTTTGGAAAGAAGTAGTAGTATAACTTTGAAAAATCATCAAAAATAGTGGGAATCGAGTTAGAGGTTGAATAAAATATGAAATTAAATTTTATTAACTCTAGTTTTTCATGAAAGAAACAATGTAAGCAATGGAATTTTAAATCATGGGATATAATAAATTTTGTGAGACAAGGTCAGAATGATTTCGGGTTCCATTGTTCTGACTTAGGAAAATCATAAAAAAATTTAAAAAATAATTAGGGGCTTAAATTTATATGTTTAAATCCTTAGTGAGTCCATTTTTAAGAAAAACAAATAGAAACATCATCTAAATTCCGTACTAAGAGATAAATAATTTTTAGTAAGGATAGGATGAAGCTATGAAATAGCAGAATAGGGATAACTTTAAAGATTTTACTATACTTATTTGATAAACTATAAATTCTAAAAATTTTATGGTAGAAAAGTATTTGAGTCTAGTTTCAAAGACATCAAGCGGATCTTAATTTGGAATTCTGTAGCTCAAGATATAAATAATTTAGTTATAATGACTCAAGTAGATAGCTTTAAATGAACATATAAGTAAATAGTGAAAACATATATGAGTATTGAGATAGCATGGGTTACTTTAAAAATGGATCACGCGGCCAAGACCAATTTGGGTCGATTAGGCCACACGGGCGTGTGGGCCCATTTTTACCGAAATATTTTTAGGGTTGCACGGGTCGCCCAAGTCGACGATGAACCTATCATAGGGTCGGTAAGCGCTACTTAGACCCCTATATGTGTGAAATTGACTGAATGATATATGTATTGGGCATGTTAATATCTGAACTGAATATATGTACTGAAATTGTATAATAGCATGTTATCCATTATGTGTTGCATTGCATTGGGTTGGAGGTTGTTATTCGGAGGATGTGTACTGAAAGGCTTTAAGCGTAATTTCTTCGGGCGCTAGTTAGCCGCAAACTCATCAGACAGTGTGCGCATTCGGTACTACTTGGAGTGTAGGGATGGGTGGGTTGATTATATCCCCATATGGAGTGTAGGGTTGGACGGAGATGGTGTGTAGAGACTGGTTAGGTAGGATTTTGCTCTTTGCATAATCATTCTCGCATCGATATCTTTGTGATGGGCTAAGGCCCTACTGCATTTTTGACATCAGATCTTGAGATGGGCTAAGGCCCAAACTGTCACTGATACTAAAAAAGGCTTAGGCCCAAGACTGTTCAACTGTGCTCTGTGAATACTGATTGTTTGTTTGTTTCTGCAGGATTACACACTAAGTTTACGTAAACTCACCCTTTTGGTTTAATGTGCACAGGTAATCCCCAAACTTAGACGGATCGGTGCGACGGAGGACTCAGCGGTGACCACAGTAATTTTTGGACTTCATGATTTTCAATTTACGATTTATGATTTGATTATTATTGATTATTTTGGTTGTAATTTAAGGACCCTCTGGGACTTTGGTTTTAAATTTGGGTTTTTATTTATTTATTTTACTTTATGAATTTATACCTGCTGGTCGTAGAAAATTCGGTTTTCAAAAAGTTAAAATAATTTCTAAATTCATGATTACCTAGACTGTTTTTTTAAAGCTTCCGCAATAAGGGATGTTTCAAAACAAATGTTTTAAATGAATAAAGACGACTTCCTAAGTTCTAACAAAGGTTTACTAAAGATAATAACATGGAATGTTTTCATCGTAACAATGAGGTTTCAAAAACACTATCGTGTGACATTGTCAGATACGGCCATAACGTCTAGACTGGGTTTGGGGTGTTACACCTTATATGAGCTTTCGAGGCCCAAAATACACATTAGAAATAAATCCGGACTAAACCTGGAACTTGGAGAATTTTTTTGAAAATATAAAAGATTTTCAAAGAAGCAGGGGACACACGCCCGTGTAGCCAGGCCATGTGACTCACACGGTCGAGAGACACGCCTGTGTCTCAGACCGTGTGGGCATTCAAAATAGGGGTACACGGCTTTGTCCCAGCCCGTGTCCAAATTAAGGTGCTTACTGACTTGAAAAATTAAGGTGCAGGGGTCACACGGCCAAACCACACGCCCGTGTGCTAGGCCGTGTGAAAATACCTAAGCATTTTGTTTCTCAATTTTAAAGATGCAGGGGACACATGGCCAGACCATACACCCATGTGATAGGCTGTGTGTCACACACGGCTAAGACACATGTCGGTGTCTCTTCCCGTGTGAACCAAAATAGGCAATTTCAAGGCCATATTTCTCACCCATTTTGATATCATCCTAAACACAACATTTTAACACATCAATATATATCCAAACAAACAATCAAAACAAGTCAAAATCATGTTTTAAACATAACATAACATCATTTATATATACCCAAATACCTAAACTTACCTATTTAATCCATCTAGTCTTCTAACATTAACCACAAATTGAATATAATAAACCTATATCATTCACATCAACATCACTAATATGTCTCATTTTCAACTCAACATATATATAGCAAAATTATAATTATTAACATTTACACAAGAGAAACTTTGATTAAATCCACACAAACCCTATACATGCCATACAAACCATATTAAACGTTTCAAAAACTACCGGAATAAGCTGGATAGTATGACTTGATGTGCTGATCCGATCTTCCGACCTCTCGAAAATCTACAAAGACATTAAACAACATAAGCAAGCTTAATGAAGCTTAGTAAGTTCGATGGGTTAAACATAAATCTTACCGAACCTACTATAACACATCAATTAAATAAATTCATTCAATGTAAATTCCCTACCAATCACAATTTCAATCGATGAATACTCTTATTTCAGATCAATACCAATAACAAAGAATATGCTTTTCAATTTTAATTACATATTCACTTACCAAATCTTCCCAAATCGGTGAACGGCTTATGGATAAAAGTAAATCATTTTCATAAGTCCGAAGGCTGAACAGAAGCTCATGAGAACTAAACAGAAACTCATACGGGTTGAACGGAAGCTCGTAAGAGCTAAACAAAAACTCATATGAGTTAAACAGAAGGTAGTTAGAGCTAAACGAAAGCCCATAAGGGTTAAACAGAAGCTCATGAGAGCTAAACGAAAAGTAAACACGAAAGCTCATAACAAATGCTGAACCTCGATTTACTTGGGTAATTTGCTGTCATTTTCCTTTAATGTCGTCAATTCGCTGAATGCCGAATGTACTCAAATCTCGTGTTCCATTTAATCCCGATATTCAATTCAAATTTACAATGTTAACAATATTTCAATTTCAATAATAGAATAAATACATAATACCATGCATCAAATCAAAAAAAATATTAAAGTTCAACCATACGAACTTACCTGGGTTAAATTGTAAGATTTGTAGAAGTTCAGGGACTATTCTGCTAATTTTTTTTTCACGAGTATCTACGGAATTTTGATCTAAAAATATAAAATTACTCATTCATTAGCATATATTTCAGTCCCAATTCACTTCACAATTAATACCCCTCAAATTTTCAAATTTACACATTTACCCCAACCTTTACAACTTTTGCAATTTAGTCCCTTAACTAATTAGTCTATCAAATGAACTAATTTTTCTTAATTGATAATTTATCTAAATATTCTAGGCTACCATACAACCCTTGATAAATAGAAATTTAATACCAAATCCTAATATTTAACATTTTTACAATTTGGTCCTAAAATCAACATCTAACAAAATCACTTTATAAAACCATCATACAACTAAATTAAAGCTCTAAATCGATGTTATTTCATCAAAAACATCTAGTAATCATCAATGAAAAATTTCAAATTCTCAATAAAATAAAAAAAACTAAGGTAATAGTTAATTGGACCTAATTGTAAAAGTCTCAAAAATATAAAAATTTCTAGAAACTCATAAAATTTCAATTTGTAAGTTTAATTTCACAAAAATTACCATTTTTCCATTAATTCACATTATTTTATTATTTTTTCACACTTATGCCGCCTCAGCCATACCATGTGTGTCTATTTGTCCTTTAAGTCATCCCTCATTTACCATTTAAGCCATTTAATCACTATATTTCTTAATTAACAAGTTTTACACCTCTTTCAATTCAGTATTTTTTTAATTAATTAACTATCAAAACGTTAAAATTTTCTAATGAAACTTTAATACTACCTTAATGACACTCCATAAATATTTATAAAGATATTTACAGCTCGGTTTATAGAAACGAGGTAAAGATACCTCATTTTTTAAAACCACTTGACCTAAGATTTTGTTACCCGAGCCTAATAATTCATTATAAACTTAAATTACTAATTCAAAAATCTTTTTTAAACCATGTTTGACTCGTAAATACTAAATAATAAAATTTACGAGTTTACTAGTCGAATTTGGTGGTCTCAAACCACTGTTTTCGACACCACTGAAAATTGGGTTGTTACATTACATGCCATTTAATGATAAAATTAATGGCTTCAATAATGAAAAGACCTGATTGATATTAAATTCAAAGTTTAGAGATATATTTAGAATATTTTACAATTTAAGGACCAAATTAAAATGAGGTCATAGTTGTAAGATGTGTAGAGCAATTAACTCGAATAAATTCCCAATCAATCAATTTGTCCCTATGTTCCCACTAACAAACAGAATCACTCATATACCCACGCTTTACAATCGCGCGCTATTCCACACAAAATGCACTCAACATTTCTAACAATTTGCACGTAGTGCTTTGTTTTTCCATTGGTTTTTAGTTCCGGCCTATATATATGTTATGAATTAGTTTTGTTTGGGCATATTTTATAAAATTTTAAGTTATTAATGGTAAAATTACACTTTAATTTTTTTTAAAAATGATAAAAATTTAATTTAATTTTTTAAAAAATTATAAAGATATACGTTATTAAAAATGATAAAATTAAATTTTTATTATTGTAAAAATATATAATTTAATTTTGACCCTAAAAAAATTTGTTGACTTCACCCATGAGTGTAGTGTATTTATAATAGTGAAACTTAAAAAAAATTATAATTCAACTTGGTTCGGCTAGAATAACAATATAATAATTAAAAAAATATTTAAATTTAATTATAAAATATAAATATTATTATAAATTAATATTTTATTTTAAATTCACAAGTTAAGCTGAAAAATAGTTTTAAAAAAAATTTTAGATTCACGACTTGCTAACATGTGTCTCCTGTTGAATGTACTTTAGTTTATATTATAGGAATAATAATTAGTGAATTGTCAATGGAGTTTTTAAACTATACAAACAAGATTAAGAGATCGACAAATGCCCTATAAAAATATAATAAAATATTAAAAAATAAATATTAAGAGAAACACATTAATTTTTCAAATTAGTTAAGGTAAGAAATACTAACCCTATATTATAAATGTTTTAAAAGATTCTTATACTTGTGTTTGATGTTTTTTTTAATATACACGTGTTAATGTAATTTTTGTATAATAATTATTTTTCTAATTTTAATGTTTGATCATGTCTAATTTAGTAATTTCAAAATCATCGTGTATTCCACGCGCTAGAACTCGAGTCCGAATCTCATTTCCCTTCTCATTTTCGAAATTCCAGTTTTAATTTTTATTCCCCTTTTATCTATTCAGCCGAGCCCTAAAGAAAACCCCTCTTTGACAGCTTTATGGCCACCAGAATCGACGGCGATTACTCCCGAAAATTCATCTCCGACCCGACCCGAATAACCAATCACTCGATAACTCTTCGGATCCTCAATCCTTGCTCCATTCCAGGTGAGTTAAGGAACTCTTTTTATATTTTATTTTCTGATCTTTTTACCTAAGGTTTTAAGCCACTGTAGTTTTAAAATTGAAATTAGAGTGGAAGGAAAGTTAATGAATTTGGCTATTTTGGGAGGTGTTTTCTTTTTCAATTACAATTCTTGAGAGAAAAGAATAAAATTATGTAACTAGTTGACATTTCCCATTCGGGGAAATTGATGTGAAAAATGGTGGAAGAAATTAGGGCCGTGGATTCAGGGATTTATGTATTTATCCCTAATATTGAGAGAAAATTGCGAGGAAATTAGTGAAATTGGTATGTTTCTTTCTTCTGCCTTCTTTAAATTTTTGTTGATTTTGATGTTAAAATCAAGGTACCATGGTGGCATTATGATCCTTATAGTTTCAAAAAGTTTGATTTTGTTTTACTATTGTTTCTCTTACGTGATCAGGTTTTTAAAAGTCTAAGCGCAATGGATGATGTAACTGATTTGACTGGTGATGGAGGTGTTATTAAGAAGATCGTAACAAGAGCCAAAGTGGGTGCGCTCGCCCCTTCCGAGGATCTTCCGATGGTTGATGGTATGCACTTGTTGCTCTCTTGAAGTGTACAGTTGGTTTCTACGATGAGTGATATTTTATTCATCCATTCATAGATAAACCTTTGCTGAATTTCACCGGAAATGATAATGTGTTTAGTCAGCTTGAAATTTCGTTTTCTTTTCTCTTTATATATTTCTGCAGTCCAAACTCCAAATATATAAATTAGCATTCCCACAAGATTCCGGATTTGTAAAATTTGCTTCATTGTTGTTTGAACAGTTCATTATGAAGGTACCCTAGCTGAAACTGGTGAAGTTTTTGATACAACACATGAAGATAACTCTGTTTTCTCCTTTGAGCTTGGAAAGGGCACAGTTATTCAGGCTTGGGACATTGCTTTAAAAACTATGAAGGTCCAAATATAATTTCTCTATGTCGTTTCGAAGTTATTTAGGCTTCTCTGACATATCATTTTTTCCCTTTTCGGCAGGTTGGTGAAGTTGCGAAAATAACTTGCAAGCCAGAGTATGCCTATGGTGCTGCCGGATCTCCCCCCGCTATCCCACCCAAGTACTTGATTCTTATTTTCATATTTTATTGTTATTATAATGCAATTGGCTTGTCAATGGCTATGATGGCCGAAATATGAGATATTGAATTAGCACTATATTTTGTTTACGGATATGGTTAGGACCTATTTTGTTCAGATTCAGACTCTTCTTTTCTTGAAGTACTGGTGTCTGATATCTGCATCTAATGCATATTCCGGGCATGTTATGGGATATAAACCTTTAAGGCCCTCAAAATACATGAAAAAAACGTAGAAGAAAAAATTGAACATACCTGTTTCAGAACATATCTGCATCCTATTTCCACCTGAGTCCGAGTAAAATAGTCAGGATGATTGTGATTTGCTAGGGTATTTAACTTAGTAATCGGGCCATTTGTTTTTCTCTAATTTCCTATGAATGAATGTGATTTCATATTTTGTATACAGCGCTACCCTTATCTTCGAGGTGGAGTTACTGTCCTGCAGGCCACGCAAAGGTTCCAGTCTCGGTAGTGCTTCGGCAGAGAGAGCTAGGCTAGAGTAAGTCGCATTTCTTTCCTGCACCTTATTCTGCTCGTATTCTTGCATAACTCTCTTTGCATAGATCTTGTCTAACACATTGAACAATAAGAACTTTGTTTTAACATTCGTTAAACTTAAAATTAGGGAGCTGAAGAAGCAGAGGGAAATTGCTGCTTCGGTGAAGGAGGAAGAGAAAAAGAAGAGAGAAGAAGCGAAAGCTGCCGCTGCCGCTCGTATTCAAGCCAAGTTGGAGGCCAAGAAAGGTCAGGGAAAAGGTAAGGGGAAAGGCAAATAGTTAAAGAAGGATTTTATATTTGATATAGACTGATAAAAAAACAAATGTTAAACTGATAAAGTTTCATGTCAGCCATTTTAATGGTGATATTGCTTACTGTTAATGTTGGAAAATGGTCACTATGGCCCTCTTGTTTCTGGTGCTTAGCTACTTTGTTGATTAAAGCTCTTCCAGAAATTAGTTATCGATTAGACTTATACTTGGTAATCTTAGACACGATATGAAAACACGACCACGAGCATGACTAGTTTGGCAAACACAGTTACACATGTTTAATACATACATTGTATTTCTATTTAGGGTTTTTACATATTCTCGATAATGTTACACGATATGAAAACTCGAGCACTAGCATGACATCGACACAAACATAATAAATGCATTTAATAAAAGTTCTAATTTCAGAATTTTTAATTATAATTCCCGTTTACATAAATTCAGCTAAAATTTAACACAAGTTTTCATAAAATCAAAATATGGATATAAATATTTTAATATAATTAAATATTACAATGAAAAATTAAGTCCCATGGTTTTTTCAATCAAGACCATACGTCGTACGATCAACGGTCCATCTTTATTTATGAAGATGGGCCATGATTGGACTATGTGGGCTCCATTCTGAACTCCAAAAAATGTCTCTTCCATTTTAATCCTTTGGTGGGTTCCTTTATTTTAAAGTCCCATCTCTAGCCGTTGACCGGCAAGATCACACCTGATCTCTGCAAATCCAACCCTTGATTTCACCAAATCAAATTCCATCCACACATTTTGTTGATGATGATGGCCAATCACGGACGCTTCAATACCTAATATATCAGAGTTCCCAAATGTGAAGCAATACACTGAATCACTCCCCCTATTCATCTCGGGTACTCGATATAATAGCCTCTCGCCCGATACGCTCATCTCGGCCCCTTGAAACATCAAACTAACTCGTGGTAAATTCGAAAAACTCGTACCGGGTGACTCGTCAACTCGGTAACATAAGTCCATTGCTCCTTGGAAAACAAAGTTCGGATCCTCAAAAACTCGTAAAACCTCTCTTGTTTGTTGCAAAAACTCGTTTCTTAACGCTGTATAAACCGGACCCATTAAGGAAGTAAATTGGGTGCCCGAATCAACCATTGTTTGACCCGTACCCGTGTGATCCGGTAAAAAAGCGGATCTTGGTAGGTCCAACATTTTGTTCCCAACTTTAATACTTTTTAATTGCACCGTATGTGCAACCCGATCAAAATATGGCAATGGATCGGATATTTGAATCAAAGGAGTATAATTTAACGTTTTAAGCCACGAGAATCTCGTATCGCCGAGAAGTAAAACACCAGACGAGTCAAAACCCGATATACAGTACGAGAATTTGGGGAAACCCATTTGACTCACGAATGATAAGGACCCACGGTTCATGCCCATTATTCCGGTTGCTTTCGAATCTTCATCTGAATTCGAGCTAAAACCTGAGTCCATACACCCTAATAAAAACCCGGGTCGGATGGAGGATCCTATTACAAAATTCTCATACGCGAGAGTTCCCTCAATTGAGGAAGCGTCGGCATAAGAGACAGCCACGTGGCACAGCTTATTATTCGGTTCGCAGGAAGCGGGTACGAGTAAGTTTCGAGTACGGGTTTTCCAAATGGGTGAAGCGCAAGGGATGTGAATGTAAGACTTGGAAGGTTCAGGGGTAAAAACGGAATTTAAGTTGGGAGTTTTTTTGCAGTGAAGCCATGAGAGTTCACTCCCAGTGTCGAGGACCATAGTGACATTCTGTGGCGGCGAGCCGACGGATAAAGAAACTGTTAAAAGTAACATTATGGTGGAAGCCAAGCTTGTTGGTGGCGGCGGCGGAGGAAAGTTTAGAGTTAGGGGCAAAGGTAACTGGGGGTCGACCAAGGGTTGTTTTGAGAGATAAAAAGAGTGTTTGTTTGGAAGGAAAAGAAAATTTTTGATGGAAAAGGAGGAGGAAAATTGTCAGCAGAAAATGAAAAGAAGACATTTAGTTTTGGGAAAAGAGTGCTTACGTAAAATCTAACTGTTGTTTGAAAGTTTTTTGAGTTTCGTGTAGCTTTGGTTCCTTAAATACTGGTAGCAAAAATCATTATTCCTTTTTTAAAAATCAAATAAATTAGAAAAATTGAAGGAAAAAGTTGACTAAATTTCCTAAAAAGGTTTTTTTTACGTATTTACAGAAATAGGCCGGTTATACTATTATTTACGGAAAAGGGTTATTTTTTACAAAATGCGCTTACGTGAATATGTTTTAGGGGGAAAAATTAGAAAATCGCTCACTTGAGGAAGCGTTTTTCGCCACGTCAGTAAAATACCCTTCCACGTAAGTGCGTTTTTTTGACATTACAAAAACGCTACCTCAAGGGAGCGATTTTCTCCGTGTTTTTAGATATTAAAGATATTTGCATGTTTAGTCCCTAGAGTTTTTAGGGTTAGAGTTTTGGTAAAAAAAAGTTAGGGTTTAGTATTTAGGTTTTTGTTAAAATAAGTTAGGGTTTTAGAGTTTTTAAAAATAAATTAGGATTTAATGTTATTTTATAAAAAATATTTAAATTAGGGTTAATGTTTTTAAAATAAATTAAGTTAGGGTTTTAAATAAATTAAATTATGGTTTAAAATAAATTAAATTAGAGTTTTGGGTTTAATAAATTAGGGTTTATATTTTTAAATAGATTAAGTAAATTAGGGTTCTAGGGTTTTAAATAATTAAGTTAGGGTTTAAAATAAATTAAATTTGGGTTACGGGTTTATTAAATTAGGGCTTATGTTTTTTAAATAGATTAAGTAAATTAGGGTTTTAATGTTTTAAATAAATTAAATTAGGATTTAAAATAAGTTAAATTAGGGTTTTGAGTTTATTAAATTGGAGTTTAAGGTTTAGGAATAGATTAAATAAATTAGGGTTCTAGGGGTTTAAATAAATTAAGTTAGAATTTAGGGTTTAAGGTTAAAATTAAGAAAATTAGGGTTTAGGGTTTTTTAAAATAACATTGTGTTTTTTTTAACAAAATTGACTATTTTTACCCTGAAAAAATAATTTTGAGAAGACGTTTCTGAACAAATAGTGTCAAAAACGCTTTAAGCAGGATGGACTGTTAGCAAAAATACAGAAAAAAATTACCACGTAGACGCTTTTTGCTACAGTAGTTCCTGAAAAAATAATTCTGAAAAGACGTTTTTGAACAAATAGTGTCAAAAACGCTTCAAATTGGATGCACTGTCAGCAAAAATACTAAAAAAGCTCCCATGTGGACGCTCTTTTGCTACAGCAATTCCTGAAAAAATAATTTTGAGAAGACGTTTTTGAACAAATAGTGTCAAAAACGCTTCAAGTAGGATGTAGGATGCACTGTTAGTAAAATTTCTGAAAAAAACTCTCACATAGACGCTCTTTTTCTACAGTAGTTCATGTTTGGCCTTAGACTATAAACGAGGCAAATATCATTCTCAGGTTGCATAAGTTTCAGTAAGAAAAATTAGAGAAGCTAAGCAGAATAGAAATTGAAGATGAGTGAACGTATTAGTGTTGTTATTTACTATAATGGTGATGTCCATGACACCGAGAACTGCATTTTTTATCAAAGAACACAGTGCGAATGGTTGTTAAGCAGGGTATAGATTTTACAGAATTTCGTAAAAGAACTAGGTGCAAAATCTTCCGAATGACGCTAAGTAGGGTTTTTTCTATTAAGTATCGATGTGTACTTCGATTGATCCCGTGACATATGACTCATTTGATATCAAAGGTGTTTGTAGCTTTGAGGCGATAGTGCAGACTCATCTCGCTAGTGGATCACACTATCTTGAGTTATATGTTCAATTTTCATCGTCAAATGAAACATTTACGACTTCAACATCAACTGTTGTTCGATAGGAATACACGACCCCTAGCCGACACTCCGTTAGTGGGAGGCAGAACACGGAAGCCCCCGTGTTTGGTGGCAAACACAACTCCTGCACGACACTCGGTTAGTGGATGGGACATGCGCATCGGTGGGTCAATGTTCAATGCTGGAAATACGTATTGGGGAACGACATCAACTTCTAGTGGTTGGCAATTCATATATGATTGGGGACATTACGAAAAGTCCACAAAAAAGGATGATGTACTCTCTACGACGTCTATCAGAGAGGGGACCTCGTATGTTGCAGATGATGGTGGGTTGGATGATGAGTCTGATGTAAATCCACCTCGAGAGCCCGGCCCTGATGGTGCAGAAGTTACATTATTTTTTGAATCGGAGCTTGTTCCATCTGAACCTGAAGACGTTGAATGGGGTTAAGATGAAGAAGAAAAAGATCCGCGATTCAGGGCGTACTCGCCTCCAGCCCACATGCATAATGTCGATATATCGACAAATGATGCGTTGGAGTTTCCAGAACTACCAAACAGAACACGTGACAGTACATGTTTGACATTGGATTCGGGTGATTTGGAAGTTGGTAATGAGTTTCTAGTAATGATAGTTTCTTGGTGCTTTGAAACAATATAGCATCAATCACAGGGTTAACTACAACATGGTTAAATCCAAATCCGAGAAGTTCGATGCCAAGTGTGCAGTGCAAGACGGTACATGTTCATGGAAAATAATGGTTTCTTTAAGGAAAAAGACAAGCTTGTGGGAGATAAAAAAGTACAAAGGTCCACATACCTGTATTACCGGTACAGTATCATTGGGTGTTTCTGGTTTTGAATAATAATGTTATTACTTAATGTTACATTACTTAATGTACTTTGTTGACAAGTGTTTCACAAGATCATCCCAATATGGATTCAGGCATGCTAATTAGCTTAATACTATCGATTTTGAAAGCGAATCTCAGGACTTTTATGAAATGCATAATTGCCAGTATTCGTAGCCAAATGAGGTACACTCCCTCTTACCGCAAGGCTTGGATAGCTAAGTAAAAGGCATTGGAAAAGATACATAGTCGGTGGGACACTTTATATAATGAGGTTTGGCAGTGGTGTCAGGTGTTGGAGAGGTACGTCTCAGGTTGCACAACAGACCTTGAAACGGTCCATGCGTACTACGACTGATTGCTCCATGGATGCCAAGTGTTCAAATGTCTGTTATGGAGCTTTAAGGAATGCCGGGATGCATTTGTGTACTGCAAGCCATTGGTACAAATTGATGGTACATTTATGTATGGTAGATATACTAATCGGCTATTGCTAGCTGTGGCACAGGATAACGGTAGGAGAATCCTCTCAATTGCGTTTGCAATAACACCAGGGGAGTCAGCTGATGACTGGGATTTCTTTCTTTCTAGGTTAAGGAGGCATGTATGCCCCCAACCTGATATCTGCATTATATCAGATCAAGGCACTGGAATTCTAGCAGTAATTGAGCGACATGGAAGCCTATGGGATCGCACACCATCGGTATTGTCTAATGCACGTTGCGTCCAACTATTACGGGTAATATCGGTCTACGATTGAACGAAAGCAAGTGACAAATATGGGTATTTAATCTCTATTAATATACTTTCAGTTGTAATATTCAATTTATTCTGAATGGAATATTGGTATGTAATTTTCGCTATCAACTTATATTAGCAGGGTACGAGATCAATAAGGACAGTTTTCATGAGCTGTTGGGGATTTTGCGTTCAGTTAATGATCAAGACGCAGACTACCTCTATAATATACCCTTCGAATAGTGGACACAAGTATACGACGGCGGCCTACGATATAGTCATGTGACCACAAACCTGGCTGAATGTATAAATTTTGTTCTAAAAGAAACGCGTCATTTTCCGATAACCTCGGTTGTGCGAGAGATATATTTTCGTTTGGCGGCACTATTTCCAAAGTGAGCAGCGAGTTATAAAGGCCAAATATAGGGAGGCCATGTATGGTTATGGAATGTATTGCAAGAAATTAATAAGGCGAAGACGCAGGCCAACATGATGCACACTGTGTGTCACGATCGTGACAACCTATGGTTTTGTGTGACAGAGATTGACAGATTGACCCAATGTATTACCGGCGGGTAATATCATGTACACTTGATAAATATGACTTGCGACTGTGGGATGTTTGACGCAGTTCGTTATCCATGCACTCATGCAATTGTAGCTTGTCAGAATCTCCATTTGGATCCTATGAGATATATCGATGAAGTGAACAAAGTAGAAAAAATGTACAATGTGTGGAGACATGTTTTCCCACCTGTCCCAGATGAACGTAAGTGGCTGTTTGTATCACTTGCTCCGTTTAAGTTGTTACCGGATAAAGAATTGCGTCGCAAACCAAAAGGTTGACCTTGCTCAAGTAGAATACGTAATAATATGGATATTCGGGAAAGAACGTATCAACAGAAGTTGTGTGGATGGTGTAGGAACCCAGGTCATACAATTCGATAATGTTCAAACTAAAATAGTTGATAATTGCTGTAATGAAACGATGTTGCATTATTTCTATTCCGCCTTATTTAAAAGAACTTATATTTTATTAAAATTATAAAATAAAAAAATTAATTTACTATTAAAATATAAAAAAAAACTTCTTTTTTATTAAATGAAACAATATAAAAACAGCTTCTACAAATATATTAAAAACAAATCAATGTATATGCCAGTCGGAATCAGTGCTATATGGGGGTGGACGACGATTACGCGCTAGATTCCCTCATTGGTTGCTCCAGCGGGGGTTGTGGTTGCTCCGGTTGTGGGTGTTGAGAGGATGACCCACCTTGGTAGAATAAAGAATGTGAAGGTGTTTGTATCATCCACGGCAAAGGTGTTTGAATCCCATAAGGCGATGAGGAATGGTAATGAGATGAGCTCCCCGACAGTACCTCGTGTGATCCCTTCAGTGACGATTGCCTATATATCATCAATTGAGTCGAAGTCATCGGAAAAGGAGATAAACCGGGCCATGCATTCTAACCTGGCATATGACTGGGAAAAGGAAACATTTATGGGTTAAGATACATATAAGGGCTAGGATACGCACCTGGTATAATCTGAAGCAGCTGTGATGTGGGTGTCATAGGTTGAGGCATTAGGCCTGGTGATTGTGTGGGCGCTGTTGATGGGCCCGTGCCATCATCCCTTTTCCTTGGATTTAAAGGGCCTCGTCGTTCCCTTTCCACATAGAATTGCCGACGCCTCTACTCTTTCGACAGCAAATATGGCTTGCCATGGATCTTAAACCATAGTATGTAATCCGGGTTGTATGCTAACTCTAAGACGATGATCGGTTCACAATTAGGTATATGATCGTACCGGTTTTCCCAAATTTTGATATATTCCTACCAGAATAACGACCAATTCGTATTCGTTAGCTGTAAGTCAATTTTGTGTTGCTCATCGAGCACCTCAAGAATCGGTTGTCGGAATTTAAATTGTCGCAACACTCTATCTGTATGGTGCATCTTGATAGTAGCATAGTTGACTAATGGGACCTTAACATGCCAAATGTTCAGATTTTGAAAGAATTCTTCAGAAATTACTGCCGGTATTACCGGACCCTCGTATGGTATCCATTGAAACTATATGAACATGATAAAAATATTAGTTATATTCATAATACTAAATACTAAATACTAAATACTAAATACTAAATACTAAATATGAAACGACTATTTTATGTATATATATATTTTATTTAATACTTACTTGCACTTCCGTCTAATAGAAGTCGTATATCTTCAAGAGCGGTAGGTATTCCAACATAACTTGCCGGATGGTTCCACCTAATTAAATAAGTTTTCAGCATACAATTTTATTTTAAATCTATGGAATAATTGTAAAATCAAATAAAAAATTTACCTTGTTATGAGTGGGAATATATATGGGTGGTTCACTCGAGGACGTAAAAAAGGAAAAAGAAACTAAGCCCATGATTGTAGTAGTGATAGGCAACCTCTAATTTTTGCTTTATTTGGTGGCGTCACCCCGCACATCTCCCGGTACAATTTTGCCAACACGGCAGACCCCCAACTAAGTTCGTTAGCTACTCTAAAATCAACAAGTTTTAGCAACCACCTCAGATGTACGAGGTTTCGTGACAAGTCTGGCATCAGATAACCTCCAATCATCTCAAGGATGTATGCTCGAGCATATCGTATTCTTTCTAATTCAGTCGAATCATTTCCCGACTCCGGGAATGTGTTTCGTAACCAACCCATCTCGATCCGACCTCCGTAAATATTATTCGAGATTGCTCCCAAAAGATCATAGTATATGGCTCCCCAATCAGCAGATTGAACAAACCGATTGAGTGCGGCCCTATCCACCGGCAATCCTAATTGTAACTGCGCGTCCTCCAAAGTAATAGTAAACTCTCTGCATAGAAGATGGAATGTGTGCGTCTCCAGTCTCCACCTCTCTATTAACGCGCTGATAAGTTTCAGGTCCAACTTGCACCCCTGGCCTATAATGGTCGTATTCCAAAAATCCGCTTCTCTCAAGTAATTTTTTATCAACGGTGATGGCGGACCAAACATATTACGAATATAACATTGTAACACCGGATCTACAGGCTGTTATAAAAAATTATAAAATAATACAAATGAATTAAAATTACATAAATGAAAAAAAAATATTAAATAATATTCAAAAATTAAAATTAATTAAAATTACATAAATAAAAAATATTAAATAATATTTAAAATTTAAAATAAACAGTTACAATTTTCATTTATTCGACGAAGATATGTTTATAATCGAGACGAATTAATCCCCCGACCATTGCTAAAACGATCAAATATTTTTGAAATTATAAAAAAAATAATACTAATTTAGAAAAAAAATAAAAGTAAATAATTAATTAGAAAGAGATTTGAGAAATTTAATAAGAAATTTGAGTGCTTTAGGGAGAAATTGTAGAGAATTTTTGCTAAATTGTTAAGAAATTTTGTGTGAAAATAATAGAAGGGGAGGGGGTTTTTATATATATTTTTTACAGTTGGAACCCCTCCAACGGTCAAAAAGATTTAGCCGTTGGGGTTGAAAATCTGCCAGCAAAGCGTGCCCCCAAGGGAGCTTTTTTGCCACGTTAGCGCGTTTTGCTGACATGGCAAAAAAGTTCCATTGGAGGTGTGCTTTGCTGGCACTTTTCTCCTAAAACGTGGCCACGTAGGCGCGTTTTGCAAAAAAAAAAAGGCCCTTTTCGGTAAATAAAGTTTTAATCGGCCCATTTTCGTAAATTTGCTTAGAAATAGACCTTTTTGGGTAATTTAGTCGAAAAAGTTGTTCTATTTATTTTTATTTTTTTAAAAGAACATTCTTAAATTGGTCATACAATTTTTTTTTTGAAACTCCAACTATTTACACCTGTTTTTCCATTGCATTTTAAAAATGTTTTTAGAGCAAAAAATACACTTTTTGTATCATAAGCAATAAAAAATAATGCACTTTTATGGCCAATATACCAGAATATACCGAAATTTTAAAATATTTACGGAAAAGGACTCTAAAAAAATTTATTTACCGGAAAGGGTCATTTCCCCCAAAAACGCGTCCACGTCAGCCCGTTTTGGGGGGATGCAGGGCAAAAGCGCGTCCACAAGGGAGCGCTTTTGCCATATCAGTAAAAAACGTATCCTTGAAGGCACGATTTGATGATGTGGCAAAAGTGCTCCCTCGTGGACGCGCTTTTGCCCCTTCCTCGATGGGTTTTTTCAGTTGTTTTTAGTGGTTTAGGGTTTATAGTTTTTGGTTTTAGGGTTTTTAGGGAAAAATTAATGAATTAGATTTTAAGGTTAATTAATTAAAATAATTTAGGGTTTAGGGTTTTGGGAAAAATATATCATCAAAAAGAAAATTATTTAAATATTTTTTACAGTAGTATCTGGCAAAATAATTTTGAAAAGACATTTTTGAACAAATAGTGACCAAAACGCTTCAAGCAGGATGCACTACAACGTGGTTAAATCCAAACTCGTACGAGGCTAAGTGTGCAGTGCAAGACGGTACATGTTCATGGAAGATCATGGCCTCGTTGAGGAAAAGGACAGACTTGTGGGAGATTAAAAAGTACAAAGGTCCACATACATGTCTTGCCGATACAATATCACTAGGTGTTCAAGGTTTTTAAATAATACTGATATTACGTAATGTTGCATTATTTAAAGTACTTCGTTGACAGGTGTTTCACAAGATCACCCGAAGATAGATTCAGAGATGTTGGCTGACTTAATAATACCGACGATGAAGGCGGATCCGAAGACTACAGTGCCGGCCTTAATTGGTAATATTCGTAGCCAATTGGGGTACACGCCCTCTTACCGGAAGACTTGGATATCTAAGCAGAAGGAGTTGGAAAAGTTGCATGGTCGGTGGGACACTTCATATAATGAAGTGTGGCAGTGGTGTAAGGTGCTGGAGAGATATGTCCCAGGCAGCATAACAGACCTTGAAACAGAACCGGCGTACTACAACGATCGATTGCTCTGTGGATGCCAAGTGTTCAAGCGTCTGTTCTGGATATTTAAACAATGCCGAGACGCATTTCTATACTGCAAGCCATTGGTACAAATTGACGGTACCTTTATGTATGGTAGATATACTGTAACAGTCCAGTTTACACCCTAGTCGGAACAGTAGTTTCGGGACCAAAAATCTAAGTCCGTATAATATTTTAATATTATTTTCTGTGCCTTGATATGTGACTAAGAATGTGGTGAATTTCCGTGAGCTAATTTGTCTGTCTGTGTGTTTAATTTGACAAAAGGATTGAATTGCATTAAAATGCAAATTTGCATGTTTTATGAAAGGATGCTTATTTGTTATGTCTTTTTAAGAGTAAGGACTCATGTGGCAATTAAGCCACTATCATAGTTAGTGGACGGCTAAGGTCATAAATGACCTTGAATTATATGTTTTAATATATTTGATTAAAGGTTAAAAATGTCTTTTATGTATTAAATGATTATATGATAAATAAAAACATGGCCACATTATCATCCTTTGTTAGCCGAAATTAGCAAAGAAAGAAAAGTAAAACATAAGCGAGGATTCGGCCATAGCTTTGGTCTAATTCAAGGTTAGTTTTCTATTCGTTTTTTATAATTTCTGCGTTTTTGCAATCGTTGCTTTGAGAGCTACAAAACTCATGTATTAATTTTGTGAATTGATGATGTTTGTGTGATATGCCATTTATGATATGTTGAGCTTTGTGATGATTTATGGTATTAAATGAAAGTTTTGAGCTAAATGGACATGCTTTATTCTTGGATTTTTGATGAATTTAGCTAATTAGGGCTCAATTGAGAAAATAGCAATTTAAGGGACTAAATTGAAAATTTTGATGGAAAGTATGGGCTTGTATGATATATATGTGCATTCGGCTAAGCTTGGATGTTTGATGATTTTGTGAATCTGATGTTTTGAGAAAAATAGACTAAATTGATAAATTGTGCAAATGTGAGGGTTAATTTGTAAATAGCCCTAAATGTGTGTCTTTGGATTGAGTTGAATGAGTTAGTGAATAAAAGGGTTAATTCTGAATATATTTAGATCAAGAACCGAAGAAAACGGACTTAGATCGCGAGAAGGCGAAACTAACCGAGTAGCCGTTTCCGTTTCAGCAAAACTGAATCCGAGGTAAGTCATTATGCAAATAAACGTATTAGTAATGAATTATGTGTATTCCCATGACTATTGCTATAGATGAACGTTTACGATATTGTAACATCCCTAAATTGGGCCTAGTAGGATTGGGCCCATTGGGCCTTGGGAGTAAGAGTGTTTAAATTTTTTTTTGAGAATAAGAGAATGGCATTATTTCAAGTTGGACTTATTAAGAAGATAATTTTAGAAAGTTACGGGGTTCTATGAAGTTTCGGGTTCAAGTTGGGCCTTAATGAAAGTTACTGTTTAAGCTTATTAAGGAGAAATAGTAAGAGGCATCAAAACTTATGGAAATAAGTGAGTAAATTGTTATCATAAATGAACTATTGGTAAAGAGGTTATGGCATCAAGTGGAGAGCATGGAGGGAAGGGGTTCAAATCTCATCTTTTGCAAATTTTGGATTTATTTTCATGTGCTCTTCCAAGTGTCATCCATGACATCATTAAAGGAATGAAATAAAAGAAAAATGAAATGATGACTAAAAAGATAAGGTAAGGAGGAAAACAAGGAAAAAGAAAGGAAAAAGAAATAAAAGAATAATAATAATGATGGAATTTGAAATAATGGAGTAGGGGAGAAAAAAAGGAATGATGGAGAGTGAATTAGAGAGCATGTTGGTTTGTTTTTTTTTTTAAAGTTTTAGGTTGGTAAATTTTGGCTTATTTGCAAAGGCATGGACGGTTGAGGTGAATGAGAGGGTAGCTGAATTTGTTTTAGTCATTTGGTACGATTTTTGGTGCTTGATAGGCCTAATTTTCTTTTGGCATCCTTTTGTGTTCTTTTCTCCAACTTCTCCTATCATTACCACAACTTCAAGTCAATACCGAACCTCTCAATCCATAATCACTCCTTCATAAATTCTTTCTCATTTGGGTAGACACTCTTTTCTTCGATTAAATCGTGTTCTAAGTGGATGGCTGTATATCATTCTAGCCATAAGTCAAGTGGGGGAAATCGGATCCAATATTAATAAGGTAAGGAGTTCTTATGGATTATTGATATTATTCAATATTCGATTGGTTGCTAACAGAGTAATAATTTGAAATAATTGACTATATGTTTTAGGGACAAATCACTCGATATATTCTACCTTCGGACATAGTGGTAAGTGATTCAAGTGTGAGTGATACGGAATCTTTTGAAAATCCGAGGCTAACTTTTGGTTGGTATTGTTCTAGGGGCAAGGAAGAGTGGTTCTTAGGGAACCCTAATCAAGGTGTGTAATCTCATACCCTTCCATATACATATCTGGAATAATGTGTAATCTCACACTTTTCTAAAAGTTTGTATGAAATATGCTATTAATCGGTCGAAATACCGAAGAAAACTAAAAACTGGCATCTGTGATCACTTTTGTAATAAGACAGTTTCAGTTAGAAGTAGTAAAGTGTATTTGAAAAATCACGGAAAATAGGATAAAAGGAATTACAAAGTGAATAAGACATCATATTAAATTTTACTGTGTCTATTTTAATATGGAAGAAACGGAGAAGGAAAAGGAATATTATATTCTGAGATATGTTAATTTTAGTGAGACTGGTTCTGAATGACTTCGGGGTATTCTGTTCTGTCTTGGAAAAATCGTATAAAATTGTAAAAAGTGAATTAAGAGTTATAGTTGATATGTATGGATTCCTTAGTGAACCTATTTTCAAAAGAAATAAGTGCGAGAAGTATATGAAAAGCGTACAGTAAGATATTTGAGATTAAGTTAAGAGAGGTTAGAATTGTTGGACAGTGAAACAAGGGAAACTTTAATGAATAAACTGTACTAAATGGCTAGGCTAAAAATTCTGGAAAATTTACAGTAAGAAGATATGGATCTAGATTTTGAGTTTTCTAACTCGAGTTATAGCCAATTTAATCAGTATGACGCAAATGGACAGTTTAAATTTGTATGCCCCAAATTACTAGTTAAGTTTTAGTTGCGAAATTACCCCGTTTGGGCCTAAAATAGATTTTGACCCAATAGTTCCATAGAGACCCAAATATAGTTCTGTATCACTCGAGGCGATAGTGAATCTTCGAAAACACCATAAAATATGAAATTACCGAATTACCCTTAGAGGGTAAATTATCGAATTACCCTTGGTGGGTAAATCTATCGAATTACCCTTGTAGGGTAAATTATCGAATTACCCTTAGAGGGTAAATTACCGAATTACCCTTGGTGGGTAAATCTACCGAATTACCCTTGTAGGGTAAATTACCGAATTACCCTTAGAGGGTAAATTACCGAATTACCCTTGGTGGGTAAATTACCGAATTACCCTTAGAGGGTAAATTACTGAATTACCTTTAGAAGATAAATTACTGAATTACCCTTGGTGGGTAAAACTATCGAATTACCCTTGGAGGGTAAATTACCGAATTACCCTTAGAGGGTAAATTACCAAATTACCCTTGGTGGGTAAATTACTGAATTACCCTCAGAGGGTAAATTATCGAAATACCCTTGGGTTGTGAAATTACCAAAATACCCTTGGAGGATAAATTACCGAAATATCCCTGGGTTGTAAAAATTACCAAAATGCCCTTGGAGGGTAAGTTATCGAAATACCTTTGGGTTTCAAAATTATCAAAATACCTGTGGAGGGTAAATTACTGAAATACCCTTCGGTTGCAAAATTACCGAAATACCTTTAGAGGGTAAATTACTGAAATACCCTTGGCTTGTAAAAATTACCAAAATGTTCTTAGAGGGTAAATTATCGAAATACCCCTAGGTTGTGAAATTACCAAAATACCCTTGGAGGGTAAGTTACCGAAATACTTTTGGGTTGCGAAATTATCGAGATACTGTGGAGGGTAAATTACCGAAATACCCCTGGGTTATGAAATTACCAAAATACCCTTGGAGGGTAAGTTACCGAAATACCTTTGGGTTTCGAAATTATTGAAATACCCATAGAGGGTAAATTACCGAAATACCCCTCAGTTGCAAAATTACCAAAATACCCTTAGAGGGTAAATTACTGAAATACCTTTGGGTTGCGAAAATTCCCGAATTACCCTTGGTGGGTAAAATTTCTGAATTACCCTTAGAGAGTAAATTACCAAATTACTCTTAGTGGGTACGATTACCGAATTATAAAAATGCCCTTATGGGCTGAGTTACGAAAATGCCCCTAATGGGCCGAATTACGAAATGTCCCTATGGACCAAACTACGAAAATACCCTTTATGGGCGAAAATTTTATATTTACTATACGAGCCAAATGTGATATTTGTTATATGGGCCAAATGTGATATTTGCTATATGGGCCAAATGTTATATTTGTTATATGGGCCAAATGTGAAATTTGCTAGATTGATTAATGGGCCAACTTGTGTTATGGTCCTTATGTTGAAATTATTCTATGAATATTGTTATGCTTTGTATATGCATACATGATTGCATGGGTTGGGATAAAATTGAAGAGAAGTGCTAGTGGCTCTGCCACAATCTAGTTCGGTGACTCTGTCACAATCCAGTACGGTGGCTCTGCCACAATCTAGTTCGGTGACTCTGTCACAATCTAGTTCGGTGACTCTGCACAATCCAGTTCGGTGGCTCTGCCACGATCTAGTTCGGTGACTCTGCCACAATCTAGTTCGGTGACTCTATCACAATCTAGTTCGGTGGCTCTGCCACAAACATTTTAAATGGCTTTATGCCTGCGATTGGTGTGTTGGCGGGGTGGGTTGACTTGATCCCCACAGGTGTGCTGGTTGGTACGGGTGGTGTGTAGCGGATGGAAATTAGGTTTGGTTTGGGATTTACATATCATATGCATATTATATACATGTTATTATGTTATAATTGTAAATGGGCTTAGGCCCAAAATATTGCTATGTGTGTTCTGACCTAGTGGATGATGGTAAGGGGATTACACACTGAGTTCTTGTAACTCATCCCCCCTTTCTCTTAACCTTTTCAGGTAATGCTCAAGGACGTGGACTTGGGCCATGGATGACTCGATGGAGACCATACTTCAGAAATGGTTTAGTTGGACTTCAGACTTCTTTCTTGTTTATTTTATTACTCTACTATTTTGGGTTAAATGTTGTAGTAAGGCCTCAGATTTTCTTTAAATAAATTCTGCAACTCTATTCCCAAACATTCCATTTTCGTAAATTGTTTATTTCAAATATGTTTTCACAACCAAAAAGGTCTTTAAAGATAATTACGTTTTCAAGTAGATAACAATTGCTTAAGTGTTTTGGGTTTTAACAAAGAGGCCGTAATTCTCGAACAAGTTTTTAACAATTTCAAAGATGGTTTAAAAAAAAAAAACTTCCATGTGACACGCCAAATTTGGGCTTAACTTCTAGGCCGGGTTTGGGATGTTACATTTAATGGTATCAGAGCCAGGTTACAAAACTCGGCTGTGGTTTGGGTTCAAAAAAAATGTTTTCCAAAGCTGTTTGAATTATATGTTTTAAAGGAAGTATGGCACCATGGGTATCCGGCACCAAGTCAAGTAAGTATTTGTTTTCATTTTACGATTATTGTGTTATTATTGTGGTAAGAAAATTTCACAAAATAGAATACTCTAGAATTGTTAGCTTTAGAAGTTGAAACTATAGAGACTGAAATTCTAGGATGCGGATTTGACTCTCGAAAACAACTTTTTTACTCACACTTCATAAAACATTGGTTAATAAACATTGAATAGTTTGTTGATTCATAAGACTTGTAATCAGATTAAATCGAAATTAGTGAATATGAGCGTTAGAAGACGTAGACGCAGATGAGCCTTGAGACGTGGTAGAGCAGGAGGTGCTAGGGCTAGATCTTCGCACACGAGGCATGTGCCCGAAAGGAGGTGCGGCATCGTCGATGGTCGGAGACAGATCTCATGATCGACCTAAGGTTGATAAGCTGACTCAAATAGTTAAGGAGGTATTTGAAGAGGTTAAAGGAATTGGTAAAGCACTTCGAGTTGGGAGTGTGGACTGTAGGAAGAAAAGAGATCGTGATTCTTTTGGGTCACAGTGTCGTTCCGTAAAGCATGTCAAGGCACGTCCAAACTTCTTGGCTTGCGATTATTGTAGAAAGCATCATCCTGGAGAGTGCTGAAGGAGGTCATGAGCATGTATGAGATGCGGGTCTAAGGAGCATAAGGCTCGGGATTGTTTTATCACCATCAAGTCAGGTATGTTTTGGTTGGATGTGATGATTGAGTGTAGAAAAATTTTAAGTATAAGTGGTAGATAACTGCTTGCTTCCGTGGTTAGATGTTTGGTTGTGAAAGAGGATTCAAGATTTTGTTAAAAGTACATTAGTATTATTAAGATCGGAGTGCGCAGCGAAAGCATAGTGATGTGATTTGAGCGGTACGTTTAGTAGTTGATTGGAAATTTCGAGGACGAAATTTTTTTAAGAAGGGTAGAATTGTAACATCCCTAAATTGGGCCTAGTAGGATTGGGCCCATTGGGCCTTGGGAGTAGGAGTGTTTAAATTTTTTTCAGAATAAGAGAATGGCATTATTTCAAGTTGGACTTATTAAGAAGATGATTTTAGAAAGTTACGGGGTTCTATTAAGTTTCGGGTTCAAGTTGGGCTTTAATGAAAGTTACTGTTTAAGCTTATTAAGGAGAAATAGTAAGGCGCATCAAAACTTATGGAAATAAGTGAGTAAATTGTTATCATAAATGAACTATTGGTAAAGAGGTTATGGCATCAAGTGGAGAGCATGGAGGGAAGGGGCTCAAATCTTATCTTTTGCAAATTTTGGATTTATTTTGATGTGCTCTTCCAAGTGTCATCCATGACATCATTAAAGGAATGAAATAAAGAAAAATGAAATGATAACTAAAAAGATAAGGTAAGGAGGAAAACAAGGAAAAAGAAAGGAAAAAGAAATAAAAGAATAATAATAATGATGGAATTTGAAATAATGGAGTAGGTGAGAAAAAAAGGAATGATGGAGAGTGAATTAGGGAGCATGTTGGTTTGTTTTTTTTAAAGTTTTGGGTTGGTAAATTTTGGCTTATTTGCAAAGGCATAGACGGTTGAGGTGAATGAGAGGGTAGCTGAATTTGTTTTAGTCATTTGGTAGGATTTTTGGTGCTTGATAGGCCTAATTTTCTTTTGGCATCCTTTTGTGTTCTTTTCTCCAACTTCTCCTATCATTGCCACAACTTCAAGTCAATACCGAACCTCTCAATCCATAATCACTCCTTCATAAATTCTTTCTCATTTGGGTAGACACTCTTTTCTTCGATTAAATCGTGTTCTAAGTGGATGGCCGTGTATCATTCTAGCCATAAGTCAAGTGGGGCAAATCGGATCCAATATTAATAAGGTAAGGAGTTCTTATGGATTATTGATATTATTCAATATTCGATTGGTTGCTAACGGAATAATAATTTGAAATAATTGACTATATGTTTTAGGGACAAATCACTCGATATATTCTACTTTCGGACATAGTGGTAAGTGATTCAAGTGTGAGTGATACGAAATCTTTTGGAAATCCGAGGCTAACTTTTGGTTGGTATTGTTCTAGGGGCAACGAAGTGTGGTTCTTAGAGAATCCTAATCAAGGTGTGTAATCTCATACCCTTCCATATACATATCTGAAATAATGTGTCATCTCACACTTCGCTGAAAGTTTGTATGAAATATGCTATTAATCGGTCGAAATACCGAAGAAAATTAAAAACCGGCATCCGTGATCACTTTTATAATAAGACAGTTTCACTTAGAAGTAGTAAAGTGTTTTTGAAAAATCACGAAAAATAGGATAAAAGGAATTACAAAGTGAATAAGATATCATATTAAATTTTACTATGTCTATTTTAATATGGAAGAAACGGAGAAGGAAAAGGAATATTATATTCTGAGATATGTTAATTTTAGTGAGACTGGTTCTGAATGACTTTGGGGTATTCTGTTTTGTCTTGGAAAAATCATATAAAATTGTAAAACGTGAATTAAGAGTTATAGTTGATATGTATGGATTCCTTAGTGAACCTATTTTCAAAAAAAATAAGTGCGAGAAGTATATGAAAAGCATATAGTAAGATATTTGAAATTAAGTTAAGATAGTTCAGAATCGTTGGACAGTGAAACAAGGGAAATTTTAATGAATAAACTGTACTAAATGGCTTGGCTAAAAATTCTGGAAAAATTACAGTAAGAAGATATATGAGTCTAGTTTCAAGAAAATTTTACAGATCTAGATTTTGAGTTTTCTAACTCGTGTTATAGCCAATTAAGTCAGTATGACGCAAATGGACAACTTAAATTTGTATGCCCAATATTACTAGTTAAGTTTTAGTTGCGAAATTACCTCGTTTGGGCCTAAAATAGATTTTGACCCAATAGTTCCGTAGAGACCCAAATAGAGTTCTGTATCACTCGAGGCGATAGTGAATCTTCGAAAACACCGTTAAATATGAAATTATCGAATTACCCTTGTAGGGTAAATTACGGAATTACCCTTAGAGGGTAAATTACCGAATTACCATTGGTGGGTAAATTACCGAATTACCCTTGGAGGGTAAATTACTGAATTACCCTTAGAAGATAAATTACTGAATTACCCTTGGTGGGTAAAACTATCGAATTACCCTTGGAGGGTAAATTACCGAATTACCCTTAGAGGGTAAATTACCGAATTACCCTTGGTGGGTAAATTACTGAATTACCCTCAGAGGGTAAATTATCGAAATACCCATGGGTTGTGAAATTACCAAAATACCCTTGGAGGATAAATTACCGAATATCCCTGGGTTGTAAAAATTACCAAAATGCCCTTGGAGGGTAAGTTATCGAAATACCTTTGGGTTTCAAAATTATCGGAATACCCGTGGAGGGTAAATTATCGAAATACCCTTCGATTGCAAAATTACTGAAATACCCTTAGAGGGTAAATTACTGAAATACCCTTGGCTTGTAAAAATTACCAAAATGCCCTTGGAGTGTAAATTACCGAAATACCCCTGCGTTGTGAAATTACCAAAATACCCTTGGAGGGTAAGTTACCGAACTTACGAAATTATCAAGATACCGTGGAGGGTGAATTACCGAAATACCCCTGGGTTGCGAAATTATCGAAATACCCTTGGAGGGTAAATTACCGAAATACCCCTCGGTTGCAAAATTACCAAAATACCCTTAGAGGGTAAATTACTGAAATACCTTTGGGTTGCGAAAATTACCGAATTACCCTTGGTGGGTAAAATTTCTGAGTTACCCTTAGAGAGTAAATTACCGAATTACCCTTAGTGGGTACGATTACCGAATTATAAAAATGCCCTTACGGGTCGAGTTACAAAAATGCCCCTAATGGGTCGAATTACGAAATGTCCCTATGGACCAAACTACGAAAATACCCTGTATGGGCCAAAATGTTATATTTACTATACGAGCCAAATGTGATATTTGTTATATGGGCCAAATGTTATATTTGTTATATGGGCCAAATGTGATATTTGTTATATGGGCCAAATGTGAAATTTGCTAGATCGATTAATGGGCCAAATTTGCTAGATCGTTTAATAGGCCAAATTTACTAGATCGATTAATGGGCCAAATTTGCTAGATCGTTTAATAGGCCAAATTTGCTAGATCGATTAATGGGTCAAATTTGCTAGATCGTTTAATGGGCCAAATTTGCTAGATCGATTAATGGGCCAAATTTGCTAGATTGCTTAATGGGCCAACTTGTGTTATGGTCCTTATGTTGAAATTATTCTATGAATATTGTTATGCTTTGTATATGCATACATGATTGCATGGGTTGGGATAAAATTGAAGAGAAGTGCTAGTGGCTCTGCCGCAATCTAGTTCGGTGACTCTGTCACAATCCAGTTCGGTGGCTCTGCCACAATCTAGTTCGGTGACTCTATCACAATCTAGTTCGGTGGCTCTGCCACAAACATTTTAAATGGCTTTATGCCTGCGATTGGTGTGTTGGCGGGGTGGGTTGACTTGATCCCCACAAGTGTGCTGGTTGGTACGGGTGGTGTGTAGCGGATGGAAATTAGGTTTGGTTTGGGATTTACATAACATATGCATATTATATACATGTTATTATGTTATATTGTAAATGGGCTTAGGCCCAAAATATTGCTATGTGTGTTCCGACCCAGTGGATGATGGTAAGGGGATTACACACTGAGTTCTTGTAACTCATCCCCCCTTTCTCTTAACCTTTTTAGGTAATGCTCAGTGACGTGGACTTGGGCCATGGATGACTCGATGGAGACCATACTTCAGAAATGGTTTAGTTGGACTTCAGACTTCTTTCTTGTTTATTTTATTACTCTACTATTTTGGGTTAAATATTGTAATAAGGCCTCAGATTTTCTTTCAAAATGCTTCTGCAACTCTATTCCCAAACATCCCATTTTCGTAAATTGTTTGGGAATGAGTTGCAATATATTTTGAAAGAAAATCGAGGCCTTATTACAACATTTAACCCAAAATAGTGCAGAGTAATAAAATAAACAAGAAAGAAGTCTCAAGTCCAACTAAACCATTTCTCAAGTATGGTCTCCATCGAGTCGCCTATGGCCCGAGTCCACATTACATGAGCATTACTCAAAAAGGTTAAGAGAAAGGGGGATGAGTTACAAGAACTCGAAGCAGTGTAATCCCATTACCATCATCCACTGGCTGAAACACACATAGCAATATTTTGGGCCTAAGCCCATTTACAATTATAACATAATAACATGTATATAATATGCATATGATATGTAAATCCCAAACCAAACCTAATTTCCATCCGCTACACACCACCCGTAAGCAACTAAAGACACTCTGTGAGGATCAAGTCAACCCACCCCGCCAACACACCAATCGCAGGCATAAAGCCATTTAAAATGTTTGTGGCAGAGCCACCGAACTAGATTGTGATAGAGTCACTGAACTAGATTGTGGCAGAGCCACCGAACTGGATTGTGACAGAGTCACCGAACTAAATTGTGACAGAGTCACCGAACTGGATTGTGGCAGAGCCACTAGCACTTCTCTTCAATTTTATCCCAACCCATGCAATCATGTATGCATATACAAAGCATAGCAATATTCATAGAATAATTTCAACATAAGGACCATAACACAAGTTGGCCCATTAAGCAATCTAGCAAATTTTGCCCATTAATCGATCTAGCAAATTTGGCCCATTAAATGATCTAGCAAATTTGGCCCATTAATCGATCTAGCAAATTTGGCCCATTAAACGATCTTACAAATTTGGCCCATTAATCGATCTAGCAAATTTGGCCCATTAAACGATCTAGCAAATTTGGCCCATTAAACGATCTAGCAAATTTGGCCTATGAATCGATCTAGCAAATTTCACATTTGGCCCATATAACAAATATCACATTTGGCCCATATAACAAATATAACATTTGGCCCATATAGCAAATATCACATTTGGCCCATATAACAAATATCACATTTGGCCCATACAATAAATATAACATTTTGGCCCATAAAGGGTATTTTCGTAGTTTGGTCTATAGGGACATTTCGTAATTCGGTCCATTAGGGGCATTTTCGTAACTCAGCCCATAAGGGCATTTTTATAATTTGATAATTGTACCCACTAAGGGTAATTTGGTAATTTACTCTCTAAGGGTAATTCAGAAATTTTACCCACCAAGGGTAATTCGGTAATTATCGCAACCCAAAGGTATTTCAGTAATTTACCCTCTAAGGGTATTTTAGTAATTTTGCAACCGAGAGGTATTTTGGTAATTTACCCTCTATGGGTATTTCAATAATTTCGAAACCCAAAGGTATTTCGGTAACTTACCCTCCAATGGTATTTCGGTAATTTCGCAACGCAGAGGTATTTCGGTAATTTACCCTCCACGGTATCTCGATAATTTCGTAACCCAAAGGTATTTCGGTAATTTACCCTCCAAGGGTATTTCGATAATTTCGTAACCCAGGGGTATTTCGGTAATTTACCCTCCAAGGGCATTTTGGTAATTTTTACAAGCCAAGGGTATTTCAGTAATTTACCCTCTAAGGGTATTTCAGTAATTTTGCAACCGAAGGGTATTTCGGTAATTTACCCTTCACGGGTATTCCGATAATTTTGAAACCCAAAGGTATTTCGGTAACTTAACCGAAGGGCATTGTGGTAATTTCACAACCCAAGGGTATTTTGGTAATTTCACAACCCAAGGGTATTTCGATAATTTACCCTCTGAGGGTAATTCAGTAATTTACCCACCAAGGGTAATTCGGTAATTTACCCTCCAAGGGTAATTCGGTAATTTACCCTCCAAGGGTAATTCGATAGTTTTACCCACCAAGGGTAATTCAGTAATTTATCTTCTAAGGGTAATTCGGTAATTTACCCTCCAAGGGTAATTCGGTAATTTACCCATCAAGGGTAATTCGATAATTTACCCTCTAAGGGTAATTCGGTAATTTCATATTTAACGGTGTTTTCGAAGATTCACTATCGCCTCGAGTGATATAAAACTCTATTTGGGTCTCTACGGAACTATTGGGTCAAAATCCATTTTAGGCCCAAACGGGGTAATTTCGCAACTAAAAACTTAAATAGTAATTTGGGGCATACAAATTTAAACTGTCCATTTGCGTTATACTGACTAAATTTGCTATAACTCGAGTTACAAAACTCAAAATCTAGATCTTTAAAATTTTCTTGAAACTAGACTCATATATCTTCTTACTGTAAATTTTCCAGAATTTTTAGCCTAGCCATTTAATACAGTTTATTCATTAAAGTTTCCCTTGTTTCACTGTCCAATGATTCTGACCTCTCTTAACTTAATCTCAAATATCTTACTGTACGCTTTTCATATACTTCTCGTACTTATTTCATTTGAAAACAGGTTCACTAAGGAATCCATATATATCAGCTATAACTCTTAATTCACTTTTTACAATTTTATACAATTTTTCCAAGACAAAACAGAATACCCCGAAGTCATTCAGAACCAGTCTCACTAAAATTAACATATCTCAGAATATAATATTCCTTTTCCTTCTCCGTTTCTTCCATATTAAAATAGACACAGTAATATTTAATATGATATCTTATTCACTTTGTAATTCCTTTTATCCTATTTTTCGTGATTTTTCAAAAACACATTACTGCTTCTAACTGAAACTATCTTATTACAAAAGTGATCACGGATGCCGGTTTTTAGTTTTCTTCGATATTTCGACCGATTAATAGCATATTTCATACAAACTTTCTGAGAAGTGTGAGATTACACATTATTTCAGATATGTATATGGAAGGGTATGAGATTACACACCTTGATTAGGATTCCCTAAGAACCACTCTTCGTTGCCCCTAGAACAATACCAACCAAAAGTTAGCCTTGGATTTCCAAAAGATTTCGTATCACTCACTCTTGAATCACTTACCACTATGTCCGAAGGTAGAATATATCAAGTGATTTGTCCCTAAAACATATAGTCAATCATTTCAAATTATTACTCCGTTAGCAACCAATCGAATATTGAATAATATCAATAATCCATAAGAACTCCTTACCTTATTAATATTGGATCCGATTTCCCCCACTTGACTTATGGCTAGAATGATACACGGCCATCCACTTAGAACACGATTTAATCGAAGAAAAGAGTGTCTACCCAAATGAGAAAGAATTTATGAAGGAGTGATTATGGATTGAGAGGTTCGGTATTGACTTGAAGTGGTGGCAATGATAGGAGAAGTTGGAGAAAAGAACACAAAAGGATGCCAAAAGAAAATTAGGCCTATCAAGCACCAAAAATCCTACCAAATGACTAAAATAAATTCAGCTACCCTCTCATTCTCCTCAACCGTCCATGCCTTTGCAAATAAGCCAAAATTTACCAACCCAAAACTTTAAAAAAAACAAACCAACATGCTCCCTAATTCACTCTCCATCATTCCTTTTTTTCTCACCTACTCCATTATTTCAAATTCCATCATTATTATTATTCTTTTATTTCTTTTTCCTTTCTTTTTCCTTGTTTTCCTCCTTACCTTATCTTTTTAGTCATCATTTCATTTTTCTTTATTTCATTCCTTTAATGATGTCATGGATGACACTTGGAAGAGCACATCAAACCCGAAACTTCATAGAACCCCGTAACTTTCTAAAATCATCTTCTTAATAAGTCCAACTTGAAATAATGCCATTCTCTTATTCTCAAAAAAAATTTAAACACTCCTACTCCCAAGGCCCAATGGGCCCAATCCTACTAGGCCCAATTTAGGGATGTTACAATTCTACCCTTCTTAAAAAAAATTTCGTCCTCGAAATTTCCAATCAACTACTAAACGTACTGCTCAAATCACATCACTATGCTTTCGCTGCGCACTCCGATCTTAATAATACTAATGTACTTTTAACAAAATCTTGAATCCTCTTTCACAACCAAACATCTAACCACGGAAGCAAGCAGTCATCTACCACTTATACTTAAAATTTTTCTACACTCAATCATCACATCCAACCAAAACATACCTGACTTGATGGTGATAAAACAATCCCGAGCCTTATGCTCCTTAGACCCGCATCTCATACATGCTCATGACCTCCTTCAGCACTCTCCAGGATGATGCTTTCTGCAATAATCGCAAGCCAAAAAGTTTGGACGTGCCTTGACATGCTTTACGGAACGACATTGTGACCCAAAAGAATAACGATCTCTTTTCTTCCTACAGCCCACACTCCCAACTCGAAGTGCTTTACCAATTCCTTTAACCTCTTCAAATACCTCCTTAACTATTTGAGTCAGCTCATCAACCTTAGCTCGATCATGAGATCCTGTCTCAGCCACTGACGATGCCAGTACCTCCCTTTCAGGAACATGCCTCGGTGCCGAAGATCTAGCCCTAGCACCTCGGGCTTTACCATGTCTGCGTCTACTGCGTTCGCGTCTTCTAACGCTCATATTCACTAATTTTGATTTAATCTGATTACAAGTCTTATGAATCAACATACTGTTCAATGTTTATTAACCAATGTTTTATGAAGTGTGAGTAAAAAAGTTGTTTTCGAGAGTCAAATCCGTATCCTAGAATTTCAGTCTCTATAGTTTCAACTTCTAAAGCTAACAGTTCTAGAGTATTCTATTTTGTGAAATTTTCTTACCATAATAATAACATAATAATCATAAAATGAAAATGAATACTTACTTGACTTGGTGCCGGATACCCATGGTGCCATACTTCCTTTAAAAGATATAATTCAAACAGCTTTGGAAAACATTTTTTTAACCCAAACCACAGCCGAGTTTTGTAACCTGGCTCTGATACCATTAAATGTAACACCCCAAACCCGGCCTAGAAGTTAAGCCCGAATTTGGCTTAAGCCCAAATTTGGCGTGTCACATGGAAGTTTTTTTTTTAAACCATCTTTGAGATTGTTAAAAACTAGTTCGAGAATTACGGCCTCTTTGTTAAAACCCAAAATACTTAAGCAATTGTTATCTACTTGAAAACATAATTATCTTTAAAGACCTTTTTGGTTGTGAAAACATATTTGAAATAAACAATTTACGAAAATGGGATGTTTGGGAATAGAGTTGCAGAAGCATTTTGAAAGAAAATCTGAGGCTTTATTACAACATTTAACCCAAAATAGTAGAGTAATAAAATAAACAAGAAAGAAGTCTGAAGTCCAACTAAACCATTTCTGAAGTATGGTCTCCATTGAGTCATCCATGGCCCAAGTCCACGTCACTGAGCATTACCTGAAAAGGTTAAGAGAAAGGGGGGATGAGTTATAAGAACTCAGTGTGTAATCCCCTTATCATCATCCACTGGGTCAGAACACACATAGAAATATTTTGGGCCTAAGCCTATTTACAATTATAACATAATAACATGTATATAATATGCATATGATATGTAAATCCCAAACCAAACCTAATTTCCATCCGCTACACACCACCCGTACCAACCAGCACACTTGTGGGGATCAAGTCAACCCACCCCGCCAACACACCAATCGCAGGCATAAAGCCATTTAAAATGTTTGTGGCAGAGCCACCGAACTAGATTGTGATAGAGTCACCGAACTAGATTCTGGCAGAGCCACCGAACTGGATTGTGACAGAGTCACCGAACTAAATTGCGGCAGAGCCACTAGCACTTCTCTTCAATTTTATCCCAACCCATGCAATCATGTATGCATATACAAAGCATAACAATATTCATAGAATAATTTCAACATAAGGACCATAACACAAGTTGGCCCATTAAGCAATCTAGCAAATTTGGCCCATTAATCGATCTAGCAAATTTGGCCCATTAAACGATCTAGCAAATTTGGCCCATTAATCGATCTAGCAAATTTGGCCCATTAAACGATCTAGCAAATTTGGCCCATTAATCGATCTAGCAAATTTCACATTTGGCCCATATAACAAATATCACATTTGGCCCATATAACAAATATAACATTTGGCCCATATAGCAAATATCACATTTGGCCCATATAACAAATATCACATTTGGCTCGTATAGTAAATATAACATTTTGGCCCATACAGGGTATTTTCGTAGTTTGGTCCATAGGGACATTTCGTAATTCGGCCCATTAGGGGCATTTTTGTAACTCGACCCGTAAGGGCATTTTTATAATTCGGTAATCGTACCCACTAAGGGTAATTCGATAATTTACTCTCTAAGGGTAATTCAGAAATTTTACCCACCAAGGGTAATTCGGTAATTTTCGCAACCCAAAGGTATTTCAGTAATTTACCCTCTAAGGGTATTTTGGTAATTTTGCAACCGAGGGGTATTTCGGTAACTTACCCTCCAAGGGTATTTCGGTAATTTCGCAACCCAGGGGTATTTCGGTAATTCACCCTCCACGGTATCTCGATAATTTCGTAACCCAAAGGTATTTCGGTAACTTACCCTCCAAGGGTATTTCGGTAATTTCACAACCCAGGGGTATTTCGGTAATTTACCCTCCAAGGGCATTCTGGTAATTTTTACAAGCCAAGGGTATTTCAGTAATTTACCCTCTAAGGGTATTTCAGTAATTTTGTAACCATAGGGTATTTCGGTACTTTACCCTCCACGGGTATTCCGATAATTTTGAAACCCAAAGGTATTTCGGTAACTTACCCTTCAAGGGCATTTTGGTAATTTTTACAACCCAGGGGTATTTCAGTAATTTACCCTTCAAGTGTATTTTGGTAATTTCACAACCCAAGGGTATTTCGATAATTTACCCTCTGAGGGTAATTCAGTAATTTACCCACCAAGGGTAATTCGGTAATTTACCCTCTAAGGGTAATTCGGTAATTTACCCTCCAAGGGTAATTCGATAGTTTTACCCACCAAGGGTAATTCAGTAATTTATCTTCTAAAGATAATTCGGTAATTTACCCTCTAAGGGTAATTCGGTAATTTACCCACCAAGGGTAATTCGGTAATTTACCCTCCAAGGGTAATTCGGTAATTTACCCTCCAAGGGTAATTCGATAGTTTTACCCACCAAGGGTAATTCAGTAATTTATCTTCTAAGGGTAATTCGGTAATTTACCTTCCAAGGGTAATTCGGTAATTTCATATTTCACGGTGTTTTCGAAGATTCACTATCGCCTCGAGTGATACAGAACTCTATTTGGGTCTCTACGGAACTATTGGCTCAAAATCCATTTTATGCCCAAACGGGGTAATATCGCAACTAAAACTTAATTAGTAATTTAGGGCATACAAATTTAAACTGTCCATTTTTGTTATACTGACTAAATTGGTTATAACTCGAGTTATAAAACTCAAAATCTTGATCCGTAAAATTTCCTTTAAACTATACTCATATATCTTCTTACTGTAATTTTTCCAAAATTTTTAGCCTAGCCATTTAGTACAGTTTATTCATTAAAGTTTCCCTTGTTTCACTATCCAACGATTCTGACCTCTCTTAACTTAATCTCAAATGTCTTACTGTACGCTTTTTATATTCTTCTCGCACTTTTTTCTTTTGAAAATAGGTTCACTAAAGAATCTATACATATCAACTATAACTCTTAATTCACTTTTTACAATTTTATACGATTTTTCCAAGACAGAACAGAATACCCCAAAGTCATTCAGAACCAGTCTCACTAAAATTAACATATCTCAGTATATAATATTCCTTTTCCTTCTCCGTTTCTTCCATATTAAAATAGACACAGTAATATTTAATATGATATCTTATTCACTTTGTAATTCCTTTTATCCTATTTTTCGTGATTTTTCAAAAACACATTACTGCTTCTAACTGAAACTGTCTTATTACAAAAGTAATCACGGATGCCGGTTTTTAGTTTTCTTCGGTATTTCGACCGATTAATAGCATATTTCATACAAACTTTCAGAGAAGTCTTAGATTACACATTATTTCAGATATGTATATGGAAGGGTATGAGATTACACACCTTGATTAGGATTCCCTAAGAACCACTCTTCGTTGCCCCTAGAACAATACCAACCAAAAGTTAGCCTTGGATTTCCAAAAGATTTCGTATCACTCACACTTGAATCACTTACCACTATGTCCAAAGGTAGAATATATCGAGTGATTTGTCCCTAAAACATATAGTCAATTATTTCAAATTATTACTCCGTTAGCAACCAATCGAATATTGAATAATATCAATAATCCATAAGAACTCCTTACCTTATTAATATTGGATCCAATTTCCCCCACTTGACTTATGGCTAGAATGATACACGGCCATCCACTTAGAACATGATTTAATCGAAGAAAAGAGTGTTTACCCAAATGAGAAAGAATTTATGAAGGAGTGATTATGGATTGAGAGGTTCGGTATTGACATGAAGTTGTGGCAATGATAGGAGAAGTTGGAGAAAAGAACACAAAAGGATGCCAAAAGAAAATTAGGCCTATCAAGCACCAAAAATCCTACCAAATGACTAAAACAAATTCAGCTACCCTCTCATTCACCTCAACCGTCCATGCCTTTGCAAATAAGCCAAAATTTACCAACCCAAAACTTAAAAAAAAAAAAAAACCAACATGCTCCCTAATTCACTCTCTATCATTCCTTTTTTTCTCACCTACTCTATTATTTCAAATTCCATCATTATTATTATTCTTTTATTTCTTTTTCCTTTCTTTTTCCTTGTTTTCCTCCTTACCTTATCTTTTTAGTCATCATTTCATTTTTCTTTTATTTCATTCCTTTAATGATGTCATGGATGACACCTAGAAGAGCACATCAAAATAAATCCAAAATTTGAAAAAGATTAGATTTGAACCCCTTCCCTCCATACTCTCCACTTGATGCCATAACCTCTTTACCAATAGTTCATTTATGATAACAATTTACTCACTTATTTCCATAAGTTTTGATGCCTCTTACTATTTCTCCTTAATAAGATTAAACAGTAACTTTCATTAAGGCCCAACTTGAACCCGAAACTTCATAGAACCCCGTAACTTTCTAAAATCATCTTCTTAATAAGTCCAACTTGAAATAATGCCATTCTCTTATTCTAAAAAAAAATTTAAACACTCCTACTCCCAAGGCCCAATGGGCCCAATCCTACTAGGCCTAATTTAGGGATGTTACAGATATGATCTGTACATGAATTCCGAGATAAGATCGATATAGTGACAATATTCGAGAAGTTCCGTACAAACCTAGGAATAGATAGGATTAGCTATGTCATGACATAGGTATCTGTTCTGTTTTATCATGTAAGACCACGTCTGGGACGTTGGCGTTGATTTGAGATTTCGTGTAAGATCACGTCTGGGACGTTGGCATCGATATGAGCTTTACGTGTAAGACTATGTCTGGGATATCGGCATCATATTGATTCGTGTAAGACCCTGTCTGAGACAGTGACATCGATATCTGAGTGCATATAAGACCTCGTCTGAGACGTTAGCATTGTACGATTAATCCGAGCTTTCTGAGTATCCTACTAGATTCCTTACGGTTCAACAAGTAAGTTTGTGATACGAAATGGACATGTAAATAGTGAATCTGTTTTAGGTACGTTGATTCATACACTAAGTGTGTATATAAGGTAAGTTCCTATGTGATCTTGCTATGATGATTATGTACATTTGAATAACAATATGCAATGTGTTAGTAAGTGTGAAAGAGCTTTGTGTATATGAGACTTTTGAATTGATGAATGTGGCAAATATGGCCTAATACATGGACCAAAGTATATATATATGTGATAATTTACTAAGTAATTTAGATGTGCTAGTGTATCTATGAGTATATATGCCTTCTATGTTAAGTTTATTTGTATAATGATTTACTAAGCTTTTGGAAAGCTTACTTTGTGTGTGTGATTTCTCTGTTTTATAGGTCGTCAAAGCTACTAAAGGCTCGGGACCATCAAGGATCGTCATCACACTATTCAACTTGTTTTTTGTACATTTTGAAAATATATTTTGCTAGATATGGCATGTATAGGCTAGTCTTTTGTATTTGTAAATGAAGTGAATTTAGCCATGTGATTTGGCTAGTTATATGTTGGTATTATGTTTAAATGAATGTGGTATATGAAGTATACTTTAGTATGGTTGAAGCATGTGAATTGGTCAAGTTTTTGGGTAAGCATTTGGATGAATTATATTTGATATACATATGTTTTGGTCTTGGAAGTTGGCATGGTTGAAATGGATATTGAATGTATTGATAGAAGGGTTGTTTTGGTGTGTTATTGGTTGATAAATATGCATGAGAGGTGTTGGTATCTTGTGTGTAAGTGTGACCCTAGTGGGTGGCATTTTGACCTTGAAAATGACCTATAATGTCACACGGTCGTGGCACACGGGCGTGCCTAGTGACCGTGGGCTAAGTATATAGCTAGCACAAGAGTACACGGCTTTGGCACACGGACGTGCCTGCTGCCTAGTAACCGTGTGATTTTTGACAGGATCGACCACGGCCTGGGTACACGGGCGTGTTTAGTGGCCATGGAGGATAAGTCAGTTTCGACCATGGGGAGGACACACGGGGGTGTCTAGTAGCCGTGGGAGGCACACGGCCTTCCCACACATGTTTTATAAGCATGTTTTAGGCCTCGTTGACCGTATTAAGGGACATTATGTTTGAGATTGATGGATTAATGTATAAACTTCTAAAAATATTTTCGATCGGTCCAGTAATGCCTTTAACCCTAGTCTGATGCCGGATACAGGTTATGTAACACCCCAAACCCGGCCCAAACACTATGACCGGATCTGGCATGTCACTAAGAAGATTTAGTAAAACATGTCGCATTTTTGGAAAACAATCATTGAGTGTAAACATGTATACCGGAAAACTTAATAATTTGGAGAGTTTGTAGAAGATATAAATTTTCATTTAAATGCCTTTATGAATTAAAACCGAAATTTAGTACATGCCTTAACTTAATTAAAATTTAAAAAAATAATCTAAATGTCTAGTAATAATAAAAGTCCAAAACAAACGAAAATATAAAGCAAGTGGCCCGAGGCCTTATTACAATGAAATTTAAAACCCACTAACTGAAAATGTTAAAAATTAATAAACTAGTAAAGTCTTTTGCTGAATCAAAATAATCTCTCACATGGCCACCTTGCGCTTCTCTCCAGCCCGGTTCGATGCACTAGTTGCTACCTGAAAGATGTTAAATAATGGGGTGATCGCGAGACTCAGTGTGCAACCCTCATGCACATCAGATTGGGCCTTAGCCCCACAAAACAGATAACAGAGTATAATATATCAGAAAAATATGCAATGCCCAACCCAATCCTAGGTTTCCATCCGTTACACACCACCCTTACCTGCCAATCACACCATTGAGGATTTCTACAATCAACCCACACCGCTACACACCATCGATGGCAGTCATGCTGCAGATAGCTATTCATCGTCAGATCATGGCAATAGCCACTACAACAGATCATGGCATTAGCCACTACAACAGATCATGGCAATAGCCACTACAACAGATCATGGCAATAGCCACTACAACAGACCATGGCAAAAGCCACTACAACAGATCATGGAAAAAGCCAACTACAACAGAACACTTTCCCTTTCATCCATCACCGAACCCCGTGCATACATAGAAATCGGCATACATATAAAACATATCATCTCAACAGAAACATTCACTTATGAATGACAGAAATCACTAACCCGGTGATTCGCCTTTACCTTCCTTGGGTTTTCAACCATTATGCCGGGATTTCGGCATTTAACAGAATATAAACAGATGTATTTACACATACTAACAGACAATCTAAATGGTGTGAGAAGTTACACACCTGATTAATGCGTAAGACTACCCTCTATGTCGATACCCTCACTAATCGGATCATCGCTTACATCTACAACTTTGCTCAAAAGCCGAAAGAACGCGAAGATAAGGCCTCTCCTATATTCGGCCAAGGGTTAGTGTTTACCCGAATTTATACGTTTAAATTAATAGATCTCCTTACCTTGAAATCTCGAAAGGAATAAGATTCGAGTGTTACTGAACTCTGGCTTAGAAATCTAAGCGATTGAATCCCCTTCAAATCCCGAAATGCCGCAAATGAGAGAAAACACCCGATTAGTTAACCATATAGTCATTTGGCTAAGATCTCTAAAAGCCGGAAAAATTGAAATCTCGCGAATCGACACTTACCTTCAGTTTCCTTCAAGATTCGGCACAAGCAGACACCACAGAGAAAATACGGCAATCACAGGAGATGAGATCTAGGGATTTCGGCTTTTAAAAAAATCCCGAAAAGATGAACAAGAGAGATACTGATTCATTTTCGGCTTTTAGAAGAAAAGATGTTGAGAAAATTGGGAGGTTTCGGCTTTTGAAGAAATCAAAAGAAAAGAACTTGCAGAGGAAGACTGAGAATTTGCACAGGGAAAAAAGAAAAGAATAGGGTTCCAAATGTCAGAATTGAAGAGATATCCCCTCTATTTAAAGAGAATTTTGACACCCCCTCTAGAGTTGGAAATTCGGCCACCTCTGTGTTTAGCAAATAATTCCTAAACTTCCTCCCTTATCTTTATCTGATCACTCCTTCAAAAGAGGCCTAGATAGCACCACATCTTCCTCCCTTTATCAGCACATTTTCCACATGTTATTATCCCTTCAATTATACTCCTATTTACAAGCCTCTGTTCCGTCCCACTCTATCCATTTAAAAGCCGAAAATGAGCTAAAATTTAATTAAAAGAATTGAGCTTCAAGTGACTCGAACTTGGGCCCTCTTCATCTGCTAATGACGCCACCCCATAGTCCCATGTAGCGCCACTTAGCCTTGGGCCACAAGCCCATTTTGTATTTTAGAACACAGATAACATCTTTAAAGCCCTAACTGAGCTGGCTTTCCACTAGAGTGTCTAATAACTAATTCTACTAAGGCCTTAGCCCAACCTCGAGCCCAATCTGGACCCCTAACACTCTAATTAACACATTAAACATAATTACACATTAAATGCATAGGCCCATCAATTCAGGATGTTATAGGTTAGGGGTGTTACATATACACATCGGCTATTGCTAGCTGTGGCACATGATGGCAGTAGGAGAATCCTTCCGATTGCGTTTGCAATAACACCGAGGGAGTCAGCTGATGACTGGGATTTCTTTCTATCTAGGTTAAGGAGGCATGTCTGCCCCCAACCTAATATATGTGTTATATCGGATCGGGGCTTTGGAATACTAGCCGCAATAGAGCGACAGGAAAGCCTGTGGCATCGCACACACCATCGATATTGCCTAAGGCATGTTGCATCCAACTACCATGTGCAACATCGTTCTACAAGTGAACGACGACAAGTGACCAATATGGGTATGTAATATCCATTAATATAATTTTGTTTGTAATATTCAATTTATTCTTAATTGAAGAGTGGTATGTAATATTCGCTATCAACTTATATTGGCTGGGTACGAGATCAATAAAGACCGTTTTCACGAGATGTTGGCGAGTTTAGGCTCAGTTAATGAAGAAGGCGCAAACTACCTATGCAACATACCTTTCAAACAGTGGACACAAGCATAGGACAGTGGCCTACGATATGGTCATATGACCTCAAACCTAGTCGAATGCATAAATTCTATTCTAAAAGGAACGCGTCATTTGCCGATAACATCGGTTGTACGGGAGACATATTTTCGTTTAATGGCACTATTTCCGAAGCGAGCAGCGAGTTATAAAGGTTAAATGCAAGGAGGCCATGTATGATGCGCGAAGGTATTGCGAGAAATTAACAAGGGAAAGGCAAGGGCCAATACCATGCACACAGTGTGTCACGATCGCGACAACCTATGGTTTCGTGTGACAGAGTTTGACAGAACGAACCAAGGTGTTGTTGGCGGGTAATATCGTGTACACTTGAGAAATAAGACCTGCGACTGTAGGATATTTGATGCACTTCGTTATCCATGCGCTCATGTAATTGCGGCTTGTCAGAATCTCCATATGGATCCCATGAGCTATGTCGACGAAGTGTATAAAATAGAATACATGTACAACGTGTGGAGACACGTATTCCCACCAGTCCCGGATGAACGTAAGTGGCCGTTTGTATCGCTTACTCCGTATAAGCTGTTACCGGATAGAGAATTGCGTCGCAAACCAAAGGGTCGACCTTGCTCGACTAGAATACACAACGATATGGATATCCAAGAACCAACCAACCAACGGAAGTTATGCGGATGGTGTAGGAACCCATGCCATACATCTCGCTCGGGTCCAAATCAAAATAGTTGATAGTCTCCTTATCATTTTTTGTCTATTGGGGGCATTGAAATTTCTTTTAATTTCTTGATGAAAATGGTGAAAGTTTGTAGAAGGACTAAGTTGCAAAACAAAAAAAGGTTATTCAATTAATCTAAAATATACGGATCATCATTACTCTTCAAAATTATCTTTCTTGCTAAATGCTTATTTTGCCCCTTACGATCATTCAAAATTCATACATTGGATCAACATCCATCATGATAAAATTACAAATTAACCATTCATACTTTTTCACTTATTCAATTTAGTCCTAATTCATCCATTTCTTATTAATTTCTATATATAAAAAACAAAAATAAATTACAATAAAAAAATAGGTTACAACTTTTATTTTATTAAAGATATAAAAATTAAATTACAAAAAAAAACAATTTTCATTTTTTTAAAGATATAAAAATTAAATTACAAAATAAAAATAAATTTCATTTTATTAAAGATATAAAAATTAAATTACAAAATAAAAAACAACTTTCATTTTATTAAAGATATAAAAATTAAATTACAAAATAAAAAACAACTTTCATTTTTTTTAAAGATATAAAAATTAAATTACAAAATAAAAAACAACTTTCATTTTATTAAAGATATAAAAAATAAATTACAAAAAAATAAAAAAACTATTTTCATTTTATTTAATATTTAAAAATTAAATTACAAAAAAAATTAAAAACAACTTTCATTTTATTAAAGATATAAAAATTAAATAACAATAAAAAAATAAACAACTTTTATTTTATTTAATATTTAAAAATAAAATTACAAAAAAAAGGAAAAAAACAACTTTCATTTTATTAAAGATATAAAAATTAAATTACAATAAAAAATAAAAAAAACTTTTATTTTATTTAATATTTAAAAATAAAATTACAAAAAAAATAAAAAAACAACTTTCATTTTATTAAAGATATAAAAAATAAATTACAATTAAAAAAATAAAAAAATAACTTTTATTTTATTAAAGGTATAAAAAATATTACAATAAAAAATAAAATAATGGCGGTCGGAATCAATGTCGGTGTCGGTCGGCATCAGTGCCATATGGGGTTGGTCGACGGTTACGCGCTGGATTCCTCCTTCTTCTAGCTTCCGACGGGGGTTGTGGAACATCAGGCGGGGATTCTTCTTCATCCGGCATGGGGTCTGGTTGTGGGTGTTGGGAGGATGACCCACCTTGATAAAATATTGACTGGGAAGGTGTTTGCATCGTCCATGGTAGAGGTGTTTGAATCCCATAAGGCGAAGGAGATTGATAAAAAGAAGAGCTCCCGACGGCGTCTCGTGTGATCCCTAGTGTGACGACGGCCTATAGATCGGCTGGCCGGTCGGAGTATATAGGAATGGACTCGAATCGGGCCATGCATTCCAACCTGCCATGGGACTGGGAAAAAGAAACATATATGGGTTAGGATACATATAAGGGCTAGGGTACGCACCTGGCATAATCTGAAAAGGCTGTGATGTGGGTGTCTTCGACTGAAGTGTTGGGCCCGATGACTGTGTGGGCACTGTTGATGGGCCCGGTGGTTGTGTCGGCGCTGTTGATGGTCCCATCTCATCACCCATTCTCCTTAGATTTAAAAGGCCCCGTCGTTCCCTTTATTCACGAAGTTGCCGTCGCCTCTCCTCTTCCGATAATAAATACGGCTTCTCATGGATCCTAAACCATGGCATGTATTCCTGCACGCATGCTAACTCAGGAACTATGATCGATTCCCGAGTAGGTATATAATCATACCGGTTCTCCCACATTTCTATATACGCTGACCAAAATCTTGGCCAATCCGTATGCAACTGCCGTAAGTTGACTTTGTGCTCATCATCAAGCACCTCAGGTGCCACGGGAATCGGTTGTCGGAATCCAAATTGACGCAGAACCCGATCTGATTGGTGCATCTCCACGGTGGCATAGTTAATCAATGGGACCTTCATATGCCAAATGTTCGAATTTTGAAAGAACTCATCTGGAATTACTGCCCGAATTGACGGATCCTCGTATGGTGTCTATTCAAACTATATTAACATGATAAAAATACTAGTTATATACTAAATACTAAGTACTAAATACTAAATACCAAATACTAAATACTAAATACGAAATACAAAATACGAAACGACTATTTTATTACGAAAATATATTTTTATTTAATACTTACTTGTGCTTTCGATCGTTGCTATAATAGAAGCCGTATATCTTCAAGCGATGTAGGTATTCCAGCATAATTCGCCGAACGGTTCCACCTAATTAAATAAATTTTTAGCATACAATTATATTTTAAATCTACGTAATAATTGTACAATCTAATATTAAACTTACCTCGTTATGAGTGGGAATATATATGGGCCTTCCACTCGATGACGTAAAAATGGAAAGTGAAACCGTGCCCATGATTGCAGTAGTGATAGGCAACCTCTGATTTTCGCTTTATTCGGTCACGTCGCCCTGCACATCTCCTGATACAATTTTGCAAGCACGGCAGACCCCCAACTCAATTCACCGGCTACTCTAAAATCAACGAGTTTCAGCAGTCATCTCAGAGGTACGAGGTTTCGTGACAATCCGGCATCAAATAGCCTCCAATCATATCAAGAATGTATGCCCGAGCATACTGTATTCTTTCTATTTCGGTCGAACCATTATTCAGCTCCGGGAATGTGTCTCGTAACCAGCCCATCTCGATCTGACCTCCGTAAATGTTATCCGGAATAGCACCCAAAAGCTCGTAGCATACGACTCCCCAGTCGCCAGAAGTTGCGGACCCGATGACTACGTACCAATCCACCGGCAATCCTAATTGCAAATGCACGTCTTCCAGAGTGATAGTACACTCTCCGCATGGAAGATCGAAAGTGTGCGTCTCGGGTCTCCACCTCTCGATCAAAGCACTGATTAACTTCGGCTCCAACTTGTACCCCCGGCCTATTGTGGCCACGTGCCAAAAACCCGTGCCAAAATTCTCGATCAACGGCGATGGCAGACTAGGCATGTTGCGAATATAGCATTGCAACACCCGATCTACAGACTGTTTAAAAAATTATAAAATAAATTTTAATTAAAATTGCGTAAACATAAAAAATATAAAATAGTATTGAAAAAATTAAAATTAAAATTAAAACTTACCATTGTCATTTGATCGACGGAGATGTGCTTATTGTCGAGACGAATTAATTCTCCGGTCATTGCTAATACGATCGAATATTTTTAAATTATTAAAAAAATATATTTCAAAAAAATTTAAAAAGGGTTTTTTTGTAAATATTAAAGGACTATTGTGAAATTTGAGAGGAATTTGAGAGAAAATATGAGTAAGGACTTTTGTGTGAAAAAAATAAAAGGTTGGGGGTATTAATAGGTTTTTTTTTTTACCGTTGGAGGCCCAACGGTCAAAAAAATTTGATCATTGCTGCGAGGGCAAAGCGCGTCCACAGTGCTTTTGCCACATCAGCAAAGCGCGCCCTCAAGGACGCATTTTTTACTGATGTGGCAAAAGCGCTCCCTCGTGGACGCACTTTTGCCCTGCATCTCCCCAAAACGCACGTTTTGGGGGGAAATGGCCATTTCCGGTAAACAATTTTTTTAGGGTCCTTTTCCGTAATTTTTTTAAAATTTTGGTATATTCTGGTACTTTGCCCCACTTTTATGTATAGAAAAAGTAATTTTAAAGTAAAATGACACTTTTTACTTTTATTTTTATATAATATTTATATTGAATATATATTTTTTATTAAAATATTTTTTAATATTTAAAATATAATTTATATAGTTTAATTAAAATTTATTAACCATTCAGATTAATTGCTTTAAAATATTTAAATTTATATTTTTTATATCAAAATATTAATAATATTATATTTTTATATTTTTACTGAAATATTGTAATATTAATGAAATTTAACATTATATATATATATTTTACTTTATAATATTACGTTTAAAATAGACATTTTATTTCTCAAAAATAAATTTTAACAACAATACAATACACTTAAATTTTAAACTAAAATTTTCAAAAACACTTTCTCATCATAGTCCTCAAAATATAATTAAAAAACTAACCCTTAATATACATTCATGTATCGGTAAGATAAAGTGATAATATTTATTCATGTTTGTATTTTTTTTTCCATGTAAAGTATTTTTGATAATTTTTAATAACAATTAAAATATTTAGAATACTTTTTTATATATTTTTTTCATCATATTAATTTAATTTATTCAATTTTTTTTTTTTTTGTAAAATCTTGCGATTTGGTGTTTTACTAGTCAGCACTTGTGTTGCTGATTCACCTCTTTTTACTTTTGTAGGGCAACACTAGAGGGTTGGTAGAGGTATTCACCTCTCTAAAATAGAAATTTTTATTTTTGATTTTTTAAAATTTATGAAATTTTAAATTAGTATATAGTAAAATTACATTTTAACTCTCTAAAAATAATAAAATTTTGATTTATTTCTTTAAAAATATAAACTATTAAATAGTAAAATTATATTTTAACTCTTATAAAATATACTATTTAATATCACCGCAAAAGAATTCCTAGCTTCGCTTTGCACTCTCAATCTCTCTTGACATCTTGTCATTGGTCCTTCTGTCTTGTCGATTTAGCTATGGATGACCTTTGGGAAAGGGCTTCATGCCTTCTTCCGATAGTGGTGCGTTGGTGGTTGTCATCCCTCGGGTTTCCCGTCATCTACTTTCATTTTCCCTTTTTTTTCTTGGCATGATAATGCCACAAGCACTTGTACCCTTTGAAATTTTAGACTTGAGTTCATGTAATTTCATTTTCAAGAATATAATTTTTATATTTTTCAAATTTCTAAATTCAGTTCCAACTGTTATCATTATTATTATTTTTTGTTAAATTTAAATTCGTTATAACGTCATTTTTTAATTACATATTTGTTAAGTAAGTATTTTTTATTTTAAAATATCAGATCAACAAATTTTTTCTCAAAAAAATAATAGCATTAACAATTGAATCTGAATTGAAATCTGAAAAGTAAAAGAACCGAACTCTTGAAAATAAAAATATATGAGTTAAATTTTTTAAATTTCAAAAATACAACAACTTAAAACATATTTTAATCTTTTTTTTTGTGAAGGTTGGGGTCCTTTATCATGTTGAATACGAGGGAAATGGGTTTAGGTTTTTTCTTGTGTTTCTTTTTAGGGTTAAATTATTTACGTGTATTGTGTATTTTTAATTAACTTTTTTAGTAATATATAATTAAAGGATTAATACTCATGCACTCATCATCGAAAGTTTGAATTCAATTGAATTTTTGACGTATAACAAAATGAAATGTCTCGTTTAAAAAAATATATATAAATTAAAATTTATTAATTACATTTAATGCTCTTCCTTCATAAAATAACAATTGTTAAAAGATAATCACATAACCCATTTTTAATTACGTTAATATTAAACTTTAAATATTTTTTATTTTGAAAGGTATATTTAATTTTTTACTAGATTATAGCATTGAAAAATGTTATGTAAAAAAGATATTTATTAAAAAATTGATGTAAAAAATATACAAGGCTTTGGTTGAGATGTTATCTTAGATTTAAATTTTATAAGATGTAATTTTTTAGATTTTACATAAAATATAAAAGGAAAAAAAATATACCATGATAATGCTTGTTATTTTATAGAAGGAATGGATTTTCGATAATTTTTCAACTGAGTTGGAACTCAATTGATAGGTGACATAAATTCAGTCAACCTTTTAAATAGTACTAGATTTTATCACACCCACGATGTAGGTGCACAAAAATATTTTATATCAAAAATATATTTTTAATTTTTTTTTTAATAAATGATTATAGGTAAGAGATTTTTATTTGAATTGTTGGTCTTATATTTGATTCTTAAATAATATTTTCCAATTGTTTTATTTAAAATATTATATAAAAATATGAAATAACAGAAATACCTTTACAATAATATTAATTAACCTTTAAAGTAAAGATATTTTAGTAATTTCATAATTGGGTTGATGTTGAGTTGACTCATGATACCAGCTCAAGAAACCATTTTGTATATAGTATAAATTATAGATATGTAATGAATTTAGAACGGATTCAAATATTAATTCTTAAACATATATTATTCAAATTCACTTCAATTTTATAGATAACAAATTCGAATATTCAAAGCATTTTTTTTTAAATTTTGACATATTAATTTTTTAATATAATAATGAATTCAAATTCTAAAATATTGTCGCTCAAATTTTTCAATCCAAATCTTTGTTTTGCCAACGATGATGACAATGCCAACCTTCGAACTAGTTGTAGCTTCTTCAATAATATTTCCTGATTGTCATTTCAATCCACAATATTGTGATTTTTTGAAAATAATGGCAGTTTTAGTTTTAGCAAGGTTTCCAGTTTCAGATAAGTGGGTGAAAATATGGTATAAGCCATTAATTTTTTGGTCCAACCAGTTCAATTGGTCCATATGTTTCGATTAAATAAAATATTAAAAAATTCATAAAAATAAAAAGAAATTAAAAATTATTAGTCATGCGAATCAATTGATCTAATGACTTTTTCTAAATTAATACCAGAATTGGTTTTGGGTCTCATTAGACAATTTGATCCAATTCAAACAACCATAAATTTGAATTTCTTATCGCTACCAAATCTATTAAATTAATTTTTATTATTTTAAGAAATACTTAATGAAATTCAAATTGAAATATTAAAAAAGAAAATCCAAGATGGTATCCTAAAATCAATCAAAAGCCACTGATGAAGGCACCGAAATGAAGTGAGTACACCATTTACAGTGAATTTAATGCTGAGAGAAAAATGTGAGAACCAGACAGCATAATTAATAGATTTATACAAATTTTCTTCAAAACATATTAAATTGCTTTCTTTAAATCTACACGGTTTTATTTGCGGCTTATTTCGTCCATTTTCTGCCCAAATGTTTACATTTTTCAATTCTATAAAAAGAGATTATAGACTCAATTTAATAAATTTATACGTTGGGAAAAATACATTAATTTTAAGTGATTGATTAGATTGATATGAATTTTAATTATAAAATTAATATAATATTTATATTTAATTACAAAATATATAAAAATACATATTAATAAACTATTAAAATTAATATTTATATAATAAAATAAAATAAACTATTAAAATGGAAGTGGGTCACATCTCCCATTAATTTAATTTAACACCTCTCTAGAAAACGTATAAATCTTTCATTTTCAATCCCAAATTGCATCCAATATTATTTCAAATAATTATTCTACTCGTCTTCTTCATTGTAATATAATATCATAAAATGACATTTTATATAGATGATAATCACCATTTTTTTTTATTTTTTCTTTAAAATACTTTTAAATTTTAAACCATTATTTTTTGTTGGCATCTAATATAAGTATATATAATGTTAACCACTAACAGTGACGGGTGGCATGAGTGAAAATGTTATAAATAAAAAGAAAAAAAAATTATTCAAAGGTCTAAAATTTGAGAAGAATTGAATAAAATTATTAGATTTTAAAAGTTGGATTTAGAAAAAATTTAATTCTTACTTAAAATTTGGATTAAGTTTGGATTTTAATATTCAAGTTCGGGATCTTTTTCAAGTTCATGATATTTTTTTATTTTATTTTATATATCATATAAAAAATTAAATATACTATACTACAATATAATATAAATATTAAAAATATATGTTAAGTTGTGTATGTTTAGATTTAATAAAATACATAAGGGTAGTGATATATATAACTACTAAATATTAAATAAATAATATTTTTTAAAAATATATAAATGGGTTTAAATAGGTTTGGACTAGTTTTTTAAAGCAAACATGAACAAAATTTAAGGGCATTATTTCGAATCGATCTAGACTTAAATTATATATGATATTTACTAACATCATGCATAATCCCAACCGAATTTGACTCGACCAAATCTATAAACACCTTTACTCGTAATTTTTTAAAATTTAGTAACACATTAAATACAATTTCTTCTTTAGAAAACAAACCAAAAATTTTGAACTTCCTTATTTTTAATCTAAGGTTCATATTCAAATCTTAGAATATATTCCTTTAAAAAGAAACTTAAAATATATTAATATGAAATTTTTTAATAAAATTTTTTTGAAAGAAAGAAATTTTAATTTTAATTTGATAACAAACAATAAACAATTTTTTGATCACCAATTAAAAACACGTTACGTTTAAACAAATATTGTACTCAATTTTAAAAGTTTGAAAAAAGATATGGATTCATAATAGAATTTGTATTAAAAAAAAACAAAGCAATTTTATATTAAAAAATGCAAATATTTGGGTAATTAAAACCATAAGATAAATCTTACTATTCCAAAGCCAATCTTAGAAAACTCCAAAATTTAAAATCCTAAAATGTCACTCCATATTCGACTGGAACAGATTAAATTTATTTTAAAATATTCATATATTCATGATATATGTAAATTTTAATTTTAAGATACTGATATAATTATTTCGCATTTTATATTATGTTTTAATTATATTTCAGTATCATTTGTGCAACTATATCATGTTCTATAATGTGAATATTGTGGATAATATATCAAGTTTGAACATTAAAGACAATATTATTGGAAGGGGTAACAGCGAATCTTGAACACCTCAAACACAGGACCATAAAACGGACATAAATAATACTAAAAAAAAAAAAAACCTGGATGTGGAAGATGATACCTCAACGGAGCAGCAACTTAATAGCAATATAGAAGACTACACTACCCAGTAAGCATGTCTTCCAATGGACTCAAAAATGTTCTCAAAGGTTTCATACACAACATAGCCTAACCACAAAAGATTGCATCAAGTCAACAGGTCTTACATCGGCTTTGTTTTATGATTATGATTCCGATGCAAAAATAATGAGCTTGAATCCAACATGTTAAAATGGATGCAGTAGTTTCTTCCCAGAAAGTAATATTATTACACCAGGGAGCTGACAATTATTTAACATGGGATACAATGATATGTTGATATAAACAATACTTACAGAGCATAAAACATCACTGCAGAACGTTCTTAGATATTTCGAGGACACTTCTCCCCTTATAAGCAGTCAGAAAATTAGTTCCTGCAATAAAACAACGAAAGATGTGATCAGCGATTCATGTTTACGACAGAACATTTGAAGAACTTTTACTCTTTTCAACAACTACCTGAAAAATAAGTTAGTATCGTTTCAGGTCATTCCTCGTTTGCCTTTGGTGGCGTTCCACAGGTTCAGTAAAAATTCAACACCCTCTTGCAGGCTTGCCCTTCTTCCTTCTCCATAGTTCCACAATTCGGAAGTTGCATACCGTCCACTTGGATTGTATTCGTTTATTTCATTTATAACGGAAGTGACCGACTTATACACTTCATTGCCCATCTCATCCTTCAAATCTTTCAGCTTTTCATCTTCATCATCAATCACTTCCTGAACCAGCATTATCAAACTTTGAGCACACCATTTCGTACAGACAGAAAAGAAACTGAACAAGGAACAAGCAAGATGAGTTTCACAGGAAAACACCTAACAATACAGTCCGGAAAGGTTTTATGATTATGAAAGTTTTTATGTTAGGCAGGCTTCTGCCGCAATCTAATTCATTCATGTTTTCTACAACAGAGGAAGAGTTATATTTGCTCCGACTCTTAGTATTTCTTAAAGCACCCTATCTAACACCTATGTCCGAAGCATATCGAGACATTGGTACAGAGAAATAACCCTAAAAGGATCCTCCAACTACATAGGAAAACATAGAAAATTTTGAAAATACCGATGTCAGACACATCCATAGACACTCTTGAGTCCGAGTAACATAAGAAGAGAACAACAGAACTTCAGAGCTACCATGAAGTAATAGGACTATGGCAATTGTATCCCTAGTCATGTTCAGTTCTATAAAGGATCCATACCTAGGATCAAAGCAGTAGGACATATATACATGACATCTATGTTGTACCAGTGGTAAAGTTGAGAAAGGGAAAGGGGTGAATTTGCAACACAAATTTAATGGGAGTCAAGACCTAAAGACCTGATATTCTTCTCCCTCGAGTTTAATGCGCTTAAAAGGATGCCAGTTTGGATCCTTCAGATATTCCTCCCACAATGAGCATAGTTCCACAGCTCTCTCCTCGGCTAGTTCCTCATTATACCTTTTCTTCATTGCTTCAAGGAACGGTTTATTGTCAAGTTCTCCCATTCTCTTGACACCGATATTTGCACAACTTGATATTTCTTTCAATCCCTACAAAGTGAATGGATTAGTACTTCCTGACTAGCAAGAGTGACGAGCCATAAAATGGTGAAGCAGAATTTTAAGAAATATATGATAAGCACTACAAAACAGTAGTAAAGTAACCATATATGAAAATCTTCTTAAGCCTTAGAAGCTTGTAATGAGGTCAAATAGCTGTATATGAAACTCAAGGAATAATCTTAATCGGCCCTGACTGACGTTTCATTTCATAAAAGGCAGGGAATCAGAACTTCCATATTCCAGGAAAAAACCATTTATACGATTAAAAACCTGTGCTTCATCCTCTTACTGTTGTATCCTTTAGCTTTTAGGAAAAGCATTCAAATAGAATGAAAAAGCAAAACACCAAGAGAAAATAGTAATCCTCTGCATTGCTATCCATTGGACATAAATTTCTTAGGCTTAATTCTGTTTTTCACAATACCATCAAATAATTCATGATTAAGCAAGCTTATCATATAATGCAACACAAATCATAGTTCCAATATCCTACATCTGAAAAAAATATTGTTTTAAGATCTTAAAAAGACTTTCAAATGTTCATGCAGTAAAGTTCAAGTATCTCAGCACAAGCATTTTAAAAAGAAAAAGGAAAAAGAAGTCACATTAATCAATTCCTTGCGAGCTTCCTGCAGCTCATTGTTGCTCTTACGTTCGCTTACAATAAGAGTTTGGTTCAATGCTTCTATATCTTCAAGCTCTCTCTCCTTTTCTCTCAACTCCTTAAAACTTGCCTCTATGATTGTCAGAACCATGTCATCATCTTCGTCTCCCAGTTCTCTAATTACATTCATTGAGCCTCTCAGTTGCTCAATTTCCAGTTCTAATGCTTGCTTTTGATCTAATTGTTTCTCCAGTTGAATTATCCTATTGTGAAGTTCCTCCTTCTGCCTCTGGAAAATTGATGGTCTAGTCATGTCATCAATTCTCAGCATTCTAAAACCGACAAGGAAGTAGTGAGGTATTAAAATAAAAAAAGGGCCCGAATGACAAACAAACAAACCTTCTGATCTTCAGCCAATTTCATTAAATTTTCATCAGCCCTTTTTTGCTCCAAAGCAGTCAACCGTAATGCACTATTTTGAACAACATTCTGGAAGAAGAAATATGTTAGCATCTATATTTTCCAGTCCTGAGCATGCAATTAAAGTGGTCATATGAACTAACTATGAGACGAAAGTTTCACCAAAAACAATTTCACATAAAACTTAGCGGGTGAACACACAAAAGTGGAAAATAAGAATGAAGCATGGTACCTCTTCAAGCTCCTCAGCCAACTTTTTTCTTTCTCTTTCAATCAGTGCCTCTCGCTTTTCAAGTTCAACTTCGCGCAATTCCAGATCTTTTCTATGAGATTCTAGCTGTGACTTCACTTTTTCATGGTCACTAAAAACCTTCTGGTAGTGTAGCCTTGCACTTTGTTGAGTCTTATTAATCTCTGTGAACAGAGGCAAAATAAGTTGAACCTTTGAGACAACAGTGGTACCAGGAAGCACTTCTAAACATAGAAGTTAATGCTCGACAGTATTGTACAAAAATAATAATGACATGTACAAGACCTGATGCAAGCTACCATCTGTGAAGGAAATTGAACGGTCAAAAACAGAATAAAACCAAGGATCACGGATGCATATAATGTACATATTTTTATTAATAAAAGTAGTTTCATAATAAAACTTAAACTGCAAGACAATAGCTAAAACACACCTTTGTTATATGCTTGAAGAAGGTTATCTTTTTCTTCCATTAAAACCTTGAGGGACTCGGAAGTTACGGAACACAATGCTTCCATCTCTTTTAGGTGTTTGTTTTTAGTCTCGAGGATATTTGTCAAATATGATACAAGTCTATCTTGTTTCCTAGCTTCTTCCTCCATGAGCTTGGAAATGGTCTTAATGTCACTAGTCTTGCGTAAATGTTCTCCAATAATACTGCTTGACCTGTGGTCATCAGCACGGGCGATCCAAGCATAAAGACCATACTTAACATCATTATTGGCACCCCAGTCCCTTTTCCCACGATGGTCTACCTCATAAGCATTCTCAAATGACAAGGCATTGTGTAGCCCTGACCAGTCTTTACGGAATTCCACGACAGCAATTCCTGAATGACCACAGTTATTCCAAAGTGGGCGAACTCTTATGGGGTTGAACCCTCTCCTGATCAATTCATCCCTCAACTTGGATCCACTTTCCCCTACAGTTCGTCCATCCTCTGACTTTCGAGTAGGAATATTAACCACAATTCCGGTCCATGGCCAAACAATTTTCTCATCATGGTCACAACCACTAAGAGGATCCTCTTGAGCTGCAGGTTTCAATGAACTAACCAAAGGCACAAGACCCTTTTCCAAATATTTAGCCAGAGCCAGGTGATTGGCTTTCATTATTGGTGTTCTTCTTGCAGAACTACTATTTCCCACACCAGAAGCATGCTGGACGAGGTCTAAATATCGGTAAATTTTCTTCTCAGGACAATAGGGGCACGTATAAGTTTCATCTGAAGCTTTGACAATGTGCTTCCCATTCTCATCACGGTCACAACCACTAAGAGGATCCTCCTGACTCACAGGTTTCAATGAACTAACCAAAGGCGCAAGATCCTTTTCCAAATACTTTGACAAAGCCAAGTGATTGGCTTTCACTATTGGTGTTCTTCTTGCAGAACTACTATTTGCCACAGCAGAAGCATGCTGGACAAGATCCATGTATCGGTAATTTGGCTTTTTCTTCTGAGGACAAAAGGGGCACGAATAAGTTTCACCTGAAACTTTGACAATGTACTTCCCATTCTTTAATTTTTCATAAGATCTATCTACATACATTCCCATTTCAGATTCAGTTATTTTCGAACCATCAATCGAGCTGATATCCATTGGCAAGGAAACCTAAAAGGTAAAAAAGACAGAAAATCAAATTACACCCAATAGAAAACTATGCACTACTTCATTATAGGTTTGAACAATTAACAAACCAATTAAATTACAAAATTTTAAAGATATCTTGCCTTCAAACAGAAGCCATGCACATTATCTAGCAGATAATTCGAAAATATGGAGATATTTTTTAATTCAATAGCTTATAAAACTTCAATGGAGCAAGATATGATTAATTACGTTGAAGCACGGACATTTCTGGACAGCAGTGTACAAGTCTATCTTGTTTTTAGTCCCGGTGATATTTGTCAAATATGATACAAGTCTATCTTGTTTCCTGGCTTCTTCCTCCATGAGCTTGGGGATGGTCTTAAGGTCACGAGTCTGGCGTAAATGTTCTCCAATAATACTACTTGACCTGTAGTCATCAGCACGGGCAACCCAAGCATAAAGACCATACTTAACCTCAGTATTAGCACTCCAATCCTTTTTCCCATGGTGATCTGCCTTGTAAGCATTTTCAAATGACAAGGCATGATGTAGCCCCTGCCAGTCTTTTTGGAATTCCACGACAGCAGTCCCTGAATGACCATGGTAATTCCGGAGTGGGTGAACTGTTATAGGGTTGAACCCTCTCCTGATCAACTCATCCTTCAACTTGGATCCACTTTTTCCTACAGATTGCCCATTTTCTGACTTTCGAATCGGAATATTAACCACAATTCCAGTCCATGGCCAAACAATTTTCTCATCATCGTCATGACCACTAGGGGTATCCTCTTGAGCCGAAAGTTTTGATGAACTAACCACAGGCACATGATTTTTTTTCAAGTACTTCGCCAAAGCTCGGTGAGAGGCTTTCACTATTGGTCTTCTTTTTGCGGAACTACTATCTCCCACACCAGAAGCATGCTGAAGAAGAGCCTCATATTGGTAATACTGCTTTTTCTTCGGGGGACAATAAGGGCAAATATAAGTTTTGTCCGAAACTTTAACAATGCATCTTCCTTTCTTTAGTGTTTCATAACATCTATCTTCATACTTTCCCATTTCAGATTCAGTTATACCCGAATCATCTTCTGAGCTGATAACCGTTCTCACGGAAACCTAGAAGATAGCGACAAAACAAACATCAAACTACACTCAACAGAAAACTATACTATTCCTTATAGGTCTGAACAATTAATAAGTCAACCAAATTACAGAATTTTAAGATAATTCTCCTTCAAACAGAAACCATGCACATTAAAGCAAAATAATTAATTCAATCATATAACCTTTTTAACAATAGGGTATTAACCAAACTAAAACAAGGTACAATTATACACAAAGTACATTTTCCAAAATAAGCAACTGTTTATATACCCGGGTTGAACACATACCCGACACTCACACTCGAGGCCAAGTAACATAGAAGCAAATCCAAATACTATGATTTTAATTTGAATAGTTAGAATTACTGTTGGATGTTAATAATTCGCTATTTTTCTGTCATTAGACAAAGTTAAATATAAAAATACAAGAAGAATTTAAAAAAAAAAAAAAAAAACCGCTGCATTGCAGTATCTAAACCAAATAAAGTACTTTACTTTCTTCTTCAACTACTTCTCCCAGGAACCAAACAAAGGCAGAAAGTAAACAATTACAAGAAAACAAATGCATGCAACGGTTTAGATTTAAAACAAAAATTGCAGGAATCAAAAGGTGAATAACAAGCAGTAGAACAACTACAATATTTAAATGAAAAAAAAAAAGGGAGAGAAAGGAATTACTGAGTCCACAAATTTTTCACACTGAAAATGCAACTTATTGGCAAAACAAAAGTAAAGATTTTCATGAATAAATTGAAGTAAAAAAGAAATGAAGAAGAAAATTAGAATCGGAATTTTACCTTCACAAATTAGAGGTTCGAATTTGAGGCTTTTGAGGTTCTCCGAAGACCTCAAATATTGCGAAGAAATTATTAAAGTAATTAATTATTTGTTCATTGTAACGAATGATTTTTGACTCAAAATTGAGAAAGTAGAAATCAAACCCGCTCGACCCAACCGGAAGACATTTATGAATTTTAAATTGGGTCGACTTCAGTCTATTCGAATTAAATTTTAAATTTTAATTATTAAAATAATAATACTAATATCAATATATTTTGGGTAAACTATAAAAATAGTCACTTTTGTTTGACTCAGATTACATTTTAGTCACTTATGTTTGAAATGTTACGTTTTAGTCACTTACGTTATCGTTTTATTATGAAATTGTCACTCTACTGTTAAGCTCCATTACCTCCCTAACAACGGTCCTGCGTGCCAGTCCAAATGGATTTTAAATGCCAACTTAAATGTCCCACGTGACAATCCAAATTAATTTTATTTAATTAAAAACCTATTTTTATCCCAGCATCTAGATATCCAAGTTGGCATTTAAAACTTATTTGGACTGCCATGTAGGACCGATGTTAAGGAGGTAATGGAACTTAACGATAGAGTAGCCACTTCATAACAAAACGATAACGTAAGTGACTAAATCGTAACATTTCAAACATAACTGATTAAAATGTAATCTAAGGCAAACAAAAATGATTGTTTTTGTAGTTTATCCATATATTTTTATTATTTTTGAAATAATAAAATTAGCTCTTTGAGTCAGCCCAAAAATTCCTTTATCATGGTTTGATGTGGCGATGTACAATGCCCATTAATATCTTTATTTATATTTCACCAAATAATATTAGGGTAAACTACACCCAATGTCACTAAGCTATTAATAAGTTTACATTTTGGGTTATTCAACTTCAAAAAGTTACAAAATGGTCATTAAACTATTTGAAAGTTTTCATTTAAGTCATTGAGTTGTTAAAATCATTGCTGCATTACGTTCTTTGTTCGTATTGCTTGCACCAATCAAAAGCTCTCTTTCGCATTCTCTTTTATAGTTCAATTTTTTCATGAAATAACATTGAACATCATGAATTTGCAAACCAAAATCACAATAGCTTTCTTCTCTGATATCTGACATTGACTATCATATCAAATTGGATATAATATATGTTCTTCTACTAGTCGATAGGTATTGAATAGACCTGACCATGGGTCGGGCTGGGCCAATACAAAATTTTACGCTCGAGCCTAGCTCGACCCGAAAAATAGGCCTAAAATTTTGTCTAAACTTGGCCCAGATAAAAATGCTAAACTCGAGCCTGGCTCGGCTTGTTTGTATTAAATTTTTTTATATAATACATCAAATACACTAAAAATATTAAATAATTGTTTCCCAACAAATTGAAAATACATTAAAAAAAGCCTTTATGTAATACCCCAATACCCGACCCGATCGTCGAGTCCAAGTTGCAAGATGTTACATTCATTGCCAAAGCAACTACGATCAATAACAGTCAATTTATTCCATTAATGCTTAAGTTCAACCAAAATATACATTTAATACAATACATAATCATTATTGGGTCTTACACGAGCTTATGAAAGCCCTAAAACTAACTCGAGGTAGAAATAAGACCTAATTGTAAAGAATTCAAAATATAAGGTTGACGTCTTGACGCCAACACATTCTCGTCATGATGTTGCCAAACAGTTTGTCACATCACGATGTCAGGCACTCAACATCGCAACGTCACTTATTGTGTTAGCCTCGTTGGGACACCTTGACCTTAAAGGTCATTTCTTGTCACAACGACGTTCGAGCATACATATTCCAGTATCCATATGAGCAGAATAAACCTTAAACAACCAATTTATACATTCCAATTCTATACATAACTATACACTAAGAATTTAACACTTATAAACTAAACATCTATGATATACCAAACATACTATTTCATCCACCACATTCATATTGCCGCTATTTACAACCTTTTAAAACATATAAGCAAAGATTTCATAAACACCTTCAACCATTTGACCAAATATTCATCATAAGGTACCAATTCCAAAAGAAACATGGACTTAGAAAGCAAACTAAAACTTGACTCAACTAGGTACATGCCATTTAACTAACAAAAAAGATTCACCAACTTTGTTGAGTCTGGGATTCTAACTGGATGCTAAAGTCGATGCTCGAGACCTTTGAATTGTATCTAACCTATGCATGGAAAACAAAACCATACGCTGAGTAATAAAGCTCAGTTGCATTTCTATAATTCAATCGATAAAATACAAGTTAATAGAAAACATGTAATCAATATACAATTCAAAATGAGTACTAAATATCATGTTATAATGTGTCACTATACTATACAATTCATTTTTATATTTGATCAATTGACTAACATAAGATACATCATATTAACATGTAATTATCATAATTGAATTGATTAATTCACCCCATTTTCATGCCAATTCTCCGGACTTATAGTTCCAATTCACATACTTTTTCACAATAGTAATTCAATTTATATTCCATTATCAACTTTGCATTTTAATTCACTATTAACTTGACTCGAATTCGAACAGATGCATGGATCCAACCAACACACCAATTTGGCACCTAGTACCTCATTAGAAAATCTGAAGTAAATAAATTGCGCCTAACACTTATCAATATTGAAACACCCCTAACCCGTCTCTGTCGTCGAATTGGGTTATGAGTATTATAATGAACTTTTCAAACATTTAACATTACTTACAAACATATATTCAAGTGTAATTACAAATAATCAATCACATTCGATTTATAACAAACATGCACTTATGGGGCTTAAAATGAGCTTACGGGGCCCTAAAAATAGTTTGGGAACATTCTGGGATCAATTCAAAACAAAACATAAAAAAGTTGAAAATTTTGAAAACAGGGGTCACACGGTCGTGTCCCAGCTTGTGTGTCTGCCCATGCGTACATTCGAATTAAGGCCACACGGTCATGTCACAGGCCGTGTGCCAAATTGTGTGTGCATTTGATGGTAGGTCACACGACCATGTCGTTGATCGTGTGACAAACTGTTTTAGGACACACGGTCGTGTGGCAGGCCGTGTGAAACTTGCACCATAAAAACAATAAGACAGATGGCCATGTGGATAGACTGTATGTGACACACGAACGTGTGACAGACCTTGTCCCAGGCCGTGTGTACCAAAATTTTCTTCTAAAACAAGGCAATTTTTACATCTATCTTGGTTTCTAAGCCAAGCCTAAAACTATCCTTTAAGTATCATAAAATACACCTCAAAACAAGCCAAAACATGCCAATTTCGTACAACATGTGTACCTAACCAATGTGTCCTCATTGACACCACATGTAGATAACCATTCAAAACACAAACTTCAAGTAGATCAAATATACAATAACTATTGCCATATACACATCAACACTCCATATTTCATATATATAACCACCAAGGTATCAAGCATACCATTCAAACATCAAAATGACCATATTAAATTACTAACTCAACAACATATTATAACGATATAACTGCAAGGTCACCCTAGTTACATGCCACTTTTAACCAACCCAAAATGAACAAAATAACTACCAAAAGCATGGAAGATAGTGTGTGAACTCTCGAGCTGATCCAATCGACGTCACGATTCCAAGAGACCTACAAAATGAAATCAACCAACTAAGCTCAACATAGCTTAGTAAGTTCGGCTATTCAACCTAATTACTTCATAGCTCAATTCAAAGTTTCATAACACATCAAAAAGGCAAATATCACAATTCACCAATAGCCAAGACAATGTAATACACTGGCACGAAGCCTGCTAGGCATAAAGCCCGATAACTATACCGGCACAAAACCTTTTAGGCAGCTAGCTCGATAAAATACACTGACACGAAGCTTGCTAGGCACTAAGCCCGATAAATACATCGCACAACCACTCAATTCTATAATAAACACTACAAACCAACTTTTAATAGTACATTACAGAACTAAAAGATTAAACAATTAACAAAGAATTGAACATAACCATGCATAAACATAAAAGGAACTTACTGGGATCTGATAGTTATAGTTATGCAACGACGGTTACTCAACGTCCTTCTTTTTTCCCCATTTAACAATTGATGGATTGGTTTCTTGATCTAACATAATAATTCAATTCAATTAATTTAATTTAACATCTCAAAACACTTTAAATCATATAATTAACTCTTTAATAATATTTAGCATATTCACCCCAACATTTACATTTTATGTCATTTAATCCATACAATCCAAAACTTCCAAAATATTCCAATTAAACCCACACTAAGCTTAACGAATAATTTAGAAACTATGCTTAGTCCACTACATTTGAAAATTTACATAAAAACCATGCTCAAATTAACATTTTAACAATTTAATCTTTCCATCAAAACTAACTAAAATCACATTATTAAAATGATTCAAACCCATCAACAAGCCATAAACCAAAGCACTTATCACCATAACATTCAGAAATCAAGCACGGTGAACTTCTAAACATTCAATGGTTTTACAAACTAACCCACGAGTTAACTAAATTAAGCTAATACGATAACAAAAACATAAAAATCTCTAAAAACGAACCTCAATTACACAACCATGCAAGAGAAGAGCTTAACTGAAACTTTCTCCTTCAATAATGGTGATTTTTCAACAACAAGATGAAAAAAAAAATGAACAAGATGATATTTCTTTATTTAGTTGTTTATGTTATTTATTATTAATTTACCTTTTTAACCTTACTAACTTAATTAACACATAACCAAAGTTGTATCCATAAATGTCCACCACTTTAAAACATGGTTTATTAACCATCTAAGTCAATTACCTTGCATTTCCTTAACCATTTAACTAATGGAAACGTACTTTTGCATCTTTTACGATTTAGTCCCTTTATTCTAATTAACTAACTAAACATTATAATTTCTTAACCTAATTTTAATACGACTCTAATAAAACCATATAAACCTTATATAAATAATTAAATATTGACTCACTTGTCAGAATCATGGTCTTGAAACCACTGTTTTTGACATCACTAAAAATGGGCAATTACAGTTATAACCAAAATAAAAATTGTGCCAAGCACTCATCGAATCGTAGTCGAAATAACTCATACTCAATCTATCATATAGCATGCCAATTGTATCTGACCCTACTCGAACAGTTAATAGGATAACCAATTATCCAATTCTGAATATAACTTAATTTCACACTTCATCAACCAAATCATCAATTAATATGTATCATAGCACGAATCAACCCAATTCAAAGTCAATTTTATATATACATCAAGTTACAATATTTTTAAATCTATTCAATTTAGTCCTTTATCTCAATAATCTAACAAAATCGTATCAATTCAATTCGATCAATCAATTTCAACTCACCCAATAATCTTACCATGAAAAAAAGACTAAATATGCTACAATTGAAGTGATTCGAATTATGGAAATACAAATCAAAAATTCTGAGCTATTTGCCTATGACTTTAACTTTTCCTTTCCTTCTTGAGGAATCCGAGTCGACGTTAGTTACGGATTAACGTAAAAATATAGTACCATCAGTATTCCACAAAATTCACAATCAATTGTCATTTTATATAAATTTTGCAATTTATTAAATTTAGTCCCTAAAATCGGGACTAACATAACTTTCAATTTAAAACTCCAAATTAAAATATGATTTCACTATTATCAGTTAGGGACCTCATATTTCTTATTTCTAAATCCAATTTTACAATTTATTCAGTTTATTCCCTAATGTAAGAAACTATTAATTAGCTTTACAATTTAGTCCTTTTTCATATCTAAGCTTAAAACCTATCAATTTAACACCTAAAACTTTCAATTATCAACAATGAAATCTTTCAAAACTTTAACAGTTTTACAAATTGATGCATGGACTAGCTAAATCAATTTCTTATGACCTCAAAAACATAAAAACTACAAAAAAAAAGATTAAATTAAACTAACTAATTTATTGTATAAACCTTGAAACCCTTGTTAATGGCGTGGAGTTCTCTTTTTTATTTTCTTCAATTTATTGGAGAATACCATAGCTCTCTCATCCCACCGAAATTATTCCTTTTATAGCAATATTAACATGTTAATTGATTTAATTAAACCAAATTTGTTTTAATCAAGTTAATAATCCTATAACCCTTTCTTTCCACTAAAACATATTTAATTAAGTTCTAGTTTCTATTTTGGACATTTAATTAATTGCAATTTAAGTCCTTAAGTCATTTTCTAATTAAAAATCTATAGCGATTGGACTTTACAATTTAATCCCTGAGTCCTAATTAAACACAAATTTGGCTAATTTACTTATAAAAAAATTAAATTCATTTATATGATAACTCTGTAAATATTTCTATTTAATATTTATGAACTCGATTTATGAAAACAGGGTCTCGAAATCGTCTTTTCTGACACAACCGAAAACCGAGACATTACACTTTATAATTAAATTACGCTAAGATAGTTGCAACTTAGCAAGCAAATGCCTCTAAAATTATATCAAAATTAATAATAAAACGAGATTTATACACTATCCAAACAATAACAACAAAACAGTAAGAATATAATAGCAAAATGTCAGCAAAACAACATCAAAATGGTAACAAAACAGTAGTGAAAATTTTAGGCAAATTCGGGTCGTGCCCAGACTAAAAAGTCTTACCCAAGGCCCGACTCATTTAGAAAATAAGCTCTTTTTTTTTGTCCAAACCCATTTTTCGGGCTTAAATTTTTTCCCAAATCGTTTCACTTTTCGGGGGGCCTTTGGGCCTAGGCGGGTGGCTCGACCCATGATCAAGTCTAGTATAGATCCATCGTACTGATCATCGTATCGTTGCTTGGAGCTCACTGGGTGATAAGCTATAAAAGTAACATATTTTAATCTCATTCTTAATGCGTTTTTGGATGATTAATTACGCAAATTAGTGAATTTGATGCTCTAATCCTTTAAATTCATGTTTCTATACTTAGGAGAGCATTTGGGAGCAAAAGGAGCAAAAAACGAGCCAAAATTTAACAAATAGAGCTATTTTCAAAAGCCATACTGCCTGACCTGTAACACCCCTTACCCATATCCGTCGCCAGAATAGGGTATAAGGCATTACTGAAACTTACAGAACCTAATCAGAATCACAGAGAATTTTTTGCAAAATCCCAACATTATGCTTACTCTAGCCATGCCAATATCTAATTTACAAACATCCATTTCCATGTAAACATTGGTATTTAGCCTGTACATGTCATTCTTTCAAAATAAGTCATTTTCATATACCAAAAGATATGAGTTGATAGTGTGATAAGGCTCCGACTAATCTCCAACCTTCGAGCTCCCGAACACTACAAAACAGGGAAAAGGAGAACGGAGTAAGCACATGGTGCTTAGTAAGTTCATGCAACAGGAATTATACTTACCATACTTATACATCCATCATTTAACAACACAAGCACACATCCAATTCACATAAACATATACCTATCACATACAAACTCAACTTTTGCATTAGTTAAGTAACATCGTATAAATTCAATACAAAGATAAATGATTGATAAGCTCATCAATTCTATAATTTTCATGTTCTTCCATTTCTCATATTTATCCCGTTGAATTTCTTGGAATTTCGATGGATATTCAGTAGTACACTTTTGTGTACAATTCCAGATCCGTCAATTCGTACACATATGGGTATACCCCTTTTCCAGAGAGCACACTCCCGCGAACCTCATCCTTACAGCGGGATTACCAGTCCAGGCTAAATTCCCTGTAATATAAACCCATAGAGTATTGTCGGAATTACCAGTCCAGGCTAAATCCCCTACAACGACAATTACTCTAATGAGCTTGGATTTGAATTACCAGTCCAGGCTAAATTCAGACCCTAATTCGGATTACCCGTCCGGGCTAAATCTATTTTCCACATATTCTTTGGGAAGGCCATATCAAGATAGGATCACCCGTTCGGGCTAGATCCTTTTTACCGTCAATTCATTTTCAGAGATCCATCGAATTTTCTTTCATTTAACCGGGATTTCTTCCCCTTTTTATCAAATATATCAATGTTTCATCAACTTTCATACAATGAACATTCAAATCATATTCACAGCAACAACAGACATTTCAAGCATTTAAAAATATAATTCAAGTTACACGAACTTACCTCGATACTTGTTCGTACACTAATATCTACTAATCCCGAACTTTTTCTTTTCCTCGACTTGCTTCGAGTTCTCGATCTATCATTGTAAAATCATTCACTTATCAGTATTGACTTCACCTTCACTCTATTTCACATTCTTAATGTTTATAGCCCGCTTATAAGTAACATTATCTATAATTTCACCATTTACTTATATGGATATTCAGGCTATCCATCCATGTCACAGTTACTAAATTATTTTTATCTTGACCTATAGAACTCCAAATTAAGATCCGCTAATTTTTCCTGAAACTAGACTCACATATCTTCTTACCATAAAATTTTCAGAATTTATGGTTTAGCCAATAAGTACAGTTAATTCTTTAAATTCACCCCTGTTTTGCTGTCTGGCAGTTCCGACCCTTCTTCACTAAAAATTAATTATCTTCTCTTACGAGATTCAGATGATGTTCCCGTTTATTTCTATTGAAAATAGACCCATTCAAGATTTTAAAAATATAGACCTAAATTATTTTTCTCAAATTTTTTATGATTTTCCAAACTCAGAATAGGGGAATCCGAAGTCATTCTAATCTTGTCTCAAAAAACCTATTATATCTCATGATTTACAATTCCATTGCTTACACGTTTCTTCTATAAGAAACTAGACTCAATAAGATTTAATTTAATATTTTATTCATCCTATGATTATATTTCTACAATTTTTGGTGATTTTTCAAAGTTAGACTACTGCTGTTGTCTAAAACTGTTTTAGTGCAAAGTAATGATTTCCATTTTGCCCCAAATTTCACTGTTTATACAATTCAGTTCTTATCCAATTAACCTCTCAATTAAGCTAATTTTTATAAATTAATACTTTACCTAGACATTATAAGTTATTTCAAAACCATTGAAATTTAGAATTTCCACATAAAACCCTAACTTCAAACTCTTTTACAATTAGGTCTCAAACATTCACTTTCTATTCAATTCTTTCAATAAAATCTACATATAAACAATTTAAAGCTCTAATTCCATGCTAAATGAAACACCCCACACCCGGCCCACGAGCCTGGACCGGATCTGGTATGTTCCTCGAAGTAATCCGGTTAAAAATTCTTTTATTACTTTGGAAAACTGTGTGTTTTGAAGAAAGTTTGTTTGTGGGTTGGGCTCGAGTTGAAAACAAGTTTGTTTTATATTGAAAACCCATTTATTTCAGGTGACAAAATATTTAAAGTTTATTTCAAATTAAATTTGCTTAGTCTTTACTGAACAAAAAGTTCGTAACATGATAAATAAACAAACAGAAATAAAAGAGTTCAACTATGGCTTTTTTCAACTATGGCCTTATTACATCAAATAAACCCAAATAATTTAAAATACTTAAATAAAAATAAAATGTCCAAATAAAATTCCTTGCTGAGCATGGCCACCTTTAAGCTCCTACCGACCGGTCCATTCTTGATCATCACACTGAAAAATGTTCCCACAACGGGGTGAGTCAACAGACTCAATGTGTACACAACACTAAGTCCAAATAGAATCAGGCATAACAAATATTACACATTCATATCATAGCATACAAATTATGATGCATTCCCAAACCCAAACCTAATAAGCCATCCGCTACACTCCCCCGTACCAACTTTGTGCATGCACCGTGGGGACTACTAAGTCGACCCTCCTTTCGCTACACTCCATATCGCGGTCTTAGGTCACCGCATTTGTGGTCTTAGGTCACCACATTCAGATATCGCGGTCTTAGGTTACCGCATTCAGATTATTGTGGTCTTAGGTCACCACATTCAGATACCACGGTCTTAGGTCACCGTGTTCGTGGTCTTAGGTCACCACATTCACTTCCCCTTTCAATAACCCATATGCCCCATTTTGTAATATGCATTAATATGCCAAAGTTCACATTCTTATTCTCATGTTACATATAACATATTTCATATTCCTAGTAGGAGTAGGAAACGTACCTGAGTACTTAGTACCATAACATGGTACCTTAGCCACTTTCTTATTCTTAATATCACATATTTTAATTAGACATAGCCATAAAACTTATTAAGAATTAGTGTGGGGTACACACCTAATTCGCTTAGCAAATTCCTTGAGATCTTGAAATCTGATCTATTGCTTAGATCTTTAATCCCTACATTTGATTAATCACTTACTAATTTAATAAAAAGCCATTCGGCCATAAATCCAAATCCTAGTAGGATTAGTATACTAAAACTTACCTTGTTGCCGATTTGATAATTAATCAAATCCTGGAAACTTGTATTCTTCCCCTTTGAAATCGGCTAATCACTAGATCCCTTGAATCGGTTAGTTTTCAGCTTAAAACACATAAAAATAGATCTAACTACTAAAATAGGCCTTGGCCGAATATTCATAGTCACTTACCTTAAGGATCATAAATCCCGAAATTATCCCTTGGTTATAGCTTACATTAAAATCCCTAAAACCACATGTTAGATCAACTTCTAACCTTTAATCACAATCAATAGCCCTTGGTCGAATGTCAGATATGACTTACCTTGATGGTCAAATCCCGAAGATCTTTTCCTTTATAGTCGACTATGGCAAAAATCCCGAAAGAATCCTTCCAAATTTCGGCAAATAAGAATATTGATGGGATTAGTCCTAGATTTCGACAAATCTAAAAGAAAAGAATAGAAATCAAAACTTGTTCTTACCCTTTCTTGAATAAATCGACAGCACCCATGCTTGAAGCCCCTCAAAGATTCGGCTTTTGATGGATTGGAAAGAAAAGAAATTGGCTAATGGTGATATCTTGAATTTTCGGCTTTGGCTAACAAAGAAGAAGAACAAATGCTCTAAGAAATTCGGCAGAGAGAAGGGTTGAGAGAAAGAATGATGAATGGCCCTCTTTTCCTTATATAGCCGAATTTACTAACTTAGAATCCCTTACTTGGCCATCACTCCTCTATTTTGATAGCTTTATCTCTTTAATTATCTCCTAAAATAAAAGATAATTCAGCAACTATCCTTACTTAGCCGAAATTATTAAACTCAAAGTCCCTTACTTGGCCATCACTTCTCCCTTATTTTCCTAATTAAAGAATAATTCCTCATTTATATCTTGAAAATAATCTAAAATAATTCCATTATTTATCCCTTATTTATCCACTATTTATCTCTTAAAAATAAAAGAATAAAGGCTCCTAAATTATAGCCTTGTGCCGTCCACCTCACTTCTTCTGGAAGCAAAATAAAATTTCTTTTATTTGCTTTCCCTGTGACTCGAACTCAAACCCAATCCCATTGCATGTGGCGCCATTTCCAGAGGCCCTAAGTGGCATCTCCAGGCCACTTTTCCAAGCCTGTTTGCGTGTCAAATTTCACATACTTTTTCTCTTAAGGCCACCTTGCCTTAGTTTCCTTTTTTAAACTTTAAAACTCGACATTTCTAAGTCATTTCTAAGTTTCCAAAAATTTTCGTTTGCCTCTTTAAACTTGACATTTCCTTACATTTCCAAGTTTCCAGAAATGTTCACTTTCCTCTTTTGAATCATTTCTAAATCACTTCCTTACATTTCCAAGTTTCCAAAAATGTTCACTTTCCTCTTTTAAACCTAACATTTCCACACATTTCCAGTGTTTCCAAAAATGTTCACTTTCCTCTTTTAAACTTAACATTTCCATACATTTCCAGGTTTCCAAAAATGTTCATAACACATAAGACATGTCATTTCGTACAATTAAACCGAAAATGCATAGGCTCTTTTCAGGATGTTACACTAAATCACTATATACTTCCAGCACATATTCATAGAAACTTTCAATTTCATTCATAAAATCTAAAACTAATGAATTCAACAAGTGGACCTAGTTGTAAAAGTCACAAAAACATAAAATTTCAAGAAATAATCAAGAATTGAACTTCCTTGCAGTAAAAATATGAAAAACCAGCTTAAGGAAACCTTCTATGGTGTTTTTGCTGATGAAAATGCAGAAAAATAAAGAGAAATCTAGATAATTCCACTTTAATCCTAGCTTTATTAAGTAAATTTTGCAATATTCCAATTTTTCCCTTAATTCTCTTTATTTTCTTGCTGATTTCATGCCCTTGCTGTCCAGCCCAAATAGACCTTGGGTCTATTTTCATTTTAAGCCCTCTTTCTTTTATCATTTAAGCTATTTAATCATTTACCATAATTTTACATTTGTTACAATTTAGTCCTTTTTGTTCAATTAACAATCGAAACTTTAAAATTTCTTGACGAAACTTTAATACTAACTTATTAACACTCCATAAATATTTATAAAAATATTTATGGCTCAATTAAAAATCTCTGAGGTCTCGATACCTCATTTTCGATTCTAAATATTTTAATATTTATTTCTAGTACACTATTCACTATTTCAAAAAATTTCCTAACTTCACATTTAACTTATACTAAAAAAATTAATAATATTTTCTACTCACTTGTCGGATTTAATGACCTCAAATCACCGTTCCGACACTACTGATAATTCAGGCCATTACATGACCATTTCCACATAGACTGAGCACATACCCGTGTAAGCCTGTGTCGATTTCGCATCCTACTTCCCAAATAAGTGGAAAAACCCAATTTTTAGGCTTTCTAAGCATTCTAAAGTCTATAAATACCCATTAGAAGAAGACATAAGGGAGCCATCAGAGAAGATCAAAGAAAACACTCAAAGAACACCATCGGAATCAACTCGGAAGTAGATCTCTGTCAAGATCGAAGATCTCCTTTTAATTTCTTTCAAAGTTTTATTGAGTTTCTTTATATCTTGTGGTTATTCTGACTTTGAGTTGTTTCTATTCAAGATTATGAACTAAATTCCCTAGAAACCTAAGGATGAAGCCTATGATAAATCCTTTTATTTAATTGTCTGTTTTTACACGATAAATAATTGATCCTTGTTCTCAATTATGTATGCTTATTTCTTGTTTTAATATTTTCGGGATATTAATTCATGTTTAATCTGCTTAATTCAGTAGAGTAAAAGGCCCTGTTTAAGAGTAGATCTAGTATAATTAAGTGGAGTTGCATGCAATCTTAGAAATAGGACAACATAAATCTACCGGATTAGAGTCAAATCTAATAGGGGAATCCATAGATTAAGTTAATGCGACGATAGGGGTTTTAATTAGAAAGAGATTTCAATTAATCAACCTAGAGTCAGTTGTTCTTACTCTCGAAATAGATATTAACATAATTTAGAGATTTCTACGGATCAAGACATAAGTGAATAAATCCTTTAATTTAGATTCATAATAATAGGTGAAGTCTAGATGGATTCTTTCCTGGGTATTGTCCATCTCATTGGTAATCTTCAATTATTTTCCTATTTCATTCTCTGTTGCGTTCTTAGTTAAATTAATTTAGTAATTTTAAAATAAAATACATCACTCCAAATTGTCGGTTAAATAAACAAAAAAAAAGGTAATTACTAGTTCTTTTAGTCCTCGTGGATACAATATTCCTTACTTACCATAGCTATACTATTGTTCAATAGGTGCATTTGCCTTTGTCGTATTTATAGTTAGTTTAGTGACCATCACTGAGTAGACTTTAAAAACAACAACGTAATAGCCCAATAATTTAAATAAAAACTTTAGAATAGTTTAGTGACTTAAATGAAATTTTTTGAACAATTCAATGTTCATTTTGTACCTTTTTGAAGTTGAGTGACCAAAACGTAAACTTATTAATAGTTTTGCGATATTAGGTGTATTTACCATAATATTATTAGGATGTTGTGATTACATAAAATAAATATTATATTAAAAAGGTTTTTTTAAGATATAATGCCTATTTCTACATAAAATCTCCAAAACGTTACACCAAAAGAAATTTAAGCGCATCCAAACTCACGTCCTTCCAATTGTTGCTATTGTAGCAATCAAGAGGATGAAATTCAAGTGAGCTTAAGTGTGTTCTCTTCTAATTTATGGGTTGAAGAGAGATTAAAGGTAGATGTGTTTATGGGCTGAGTCAGACCTAGTTTAAGCTGAACTTTAGACGATATTAACATGTTTTCTGTTTGCCCAAGCTCAATCTGACTTAAAATATGAGCCTAAAATTTGCCTAAACTCGTCATATTTGTAAATGACTAACCTAAGCTATTTTAGACCCGCCCATATGATTACTATAGATTTAATTTTTATACATTATAAATTACATTATATATAAAAATAATATAATATAATGTATTACAAATTTAGAAAAACAAGTTTTTTTTCTAAACAAGTCTAATTTTTTATCCAAATTCATTTTTTGGGCCTAATATTTTTATTCAACCCTTCTCAAATTTTGGAGAAGTAATATGACGCATGAACAGGTCTAGTTATAAATAAAAGTAAGTTTGTATAAAAAAAGGGGTATACTACACCCAAGGTCACTAAATCAATAGTAGGTTTATATTTTTATCACTTAACTTTAAAAAGTTACAAAATTATCACTGAACTATTCAAAAGGTTTCATTTAACTCACTGAATTATTCAAAAGTTTTTATTTAAATTACTAGGCTATTAATTTTTCTTTTTTAAAGTTCAACTAGAGAACTCCAAGCGTACCTATCGATGAGTAAAATGATATACCTTAGATCCAAGTTGATCTGACGGTTAGAGTTGAGATCGGAGAAAAAATTGTTTGGATTTTGGTTCGCATATTTGCGACGTTCAAAGTTGTTTCATTAAAAAAACTGAATTGTAGAAGAGAAGGAAAAAGAAAGCTTTCGATTAGTGCAGGTGGTGTGAACAAAGAAAGCCATTTATCAATCATTTTAACAGTTCAATGAGTTTAATAAACATTTTTAAATAATTCAATTACCATTTTGTAACTTTTTAAAGTCAAATAACTAAAATATAAACCCAAAGTGTTTATAGATTGGTTGGATAGTGGACAAGCTTAATAGGTGGAAATGTGGACAAAAAATTCAGCAAAACTGAACAAGGGCGAAGGCAAAAAATTTTGCTAGGGGTCTGAAATTAAATTTTAATTTTTAAAATAGTAAAAATGTAATTTTACCATTTGAATAACTTATATCTTTATATTTTTTAAAGGATTAAATCAAAATTTTATCATTTTTAAGGGAGGCTAAAATGCAATTTTACTTTTACTAATTAAAAATTTTTTAAAAAATAAAAGACATAAATAGAAAATTTTCCATTTCAGAGACGACTAGGGTCCCTGCCAGTCCCCCTGGTTACGCCCCTGGAACTGGAATGTTATCATATATTATACACGTAAAAACAACATGCAAGACATCTTCCTTTCTATTAACAAAACACAACTCTTATTGAATTATGTTCAATTTCGCTGTTTTTCTCATTTTCTCAAAGTTTTATGGTTTAGCCAAATCCATCCAACTTATTCTAGTTGAATTAAATAAATTATTAAAAGTTAAAAAAATTATTTTAATCGGTTCAACCACTCAATTCAATCAACCTTTTGCTTGGTTCAATTAATTTGTACAAAGTCCTAAATTAACTGATCTAATAACTTTCTTCAAGTTAGTATCTCGTTTGATTCCTAATACAACTAGTCCGGTTCAAATAATATTGCATTTTCTATATAAATACTACATTATTTTCAGTTACATGCCACGCTTCCATATTTGACTTGAACTATTTAAATTTGATTAGGAATGACAATGGATTGAATATTTATTATTTTTGAATTATTCAAATTTTAATAGGTAAGTTTGCCTAAAAAATATATCTAGTTTATTATATTAAATTATCCGAATATCACTATCTAAATCTAAATTAAATATTAAATATTTGAATTCACAAAAATCAAAATCTAGAAATGTTAAAAGTAAAAATTTTAAAAATAATATAAATGTGTAATGATAAATTTAGCTCTCAATTTTTACATCTTTTGTCAATTTGGCCATTTTTAGCTAAATTTAATCATTAACCTTTCAAAAATAGTCAAATTGTTTTTTAACAAAAATATGAAGTAAAACATTAATTATTTAAGGCATAATGACTTATTTGACCTTCCAATTTTATAAAAAAAAAAGAAGGTCATTTTAGCCCTCTATTTGATTTTTTTTGCCTCTTTTAGTATTTGAACTTGCAATGTTTGTCAAATCATCCCAAGATAGATGAAAAAATTAATATTTGTTAACTTTGCGAACGCAACATTCACGTGGATGCCACATTAGCAATTAATTATTCTTTTAAAATTAAAAAAAAACTTATTTTTTTAAATTTTAAAAAATTTAATTGTTAATGTGATATACACATTGATTGTCACGCGGATGCCACATCAGCAAAATTCCATACATTTTGGGGTGATTGGACAAACAACGCAAGTTCAAGGTTAAAAGAGACGAAAATTAAATAAATGGCTAAAATAATTTTTTTTATAAAGTTGGAGAGGCAAATAAGTCATTATGCTATTATTTAAAAATATTGACATGACATTATTTGTCTTATATGACATCAAAAAATAATTTAAAAATTATAAAAATTTCTAATAAAAAAATCAAAAAATAAATAAAAAGTTTTTAAAAAATTAATATTAATATATATGAATTGTCATTTAATATTTTAATTTATATTACTGTTAAAAATAATAATAATTTGACTCTTTAAATGGAAAATATGATTAAGTTCATGGGAAAGCAAGAATGATAGCAATATACGTAAAATATCCGAGTATTACCAACCAAATCCGAAACCGAATTAAACATGGATATTGGAATTCATAAAAAAACTAGTTTTAAAAATTTTGATATTTTTGAAATAATCAAATTCACAAAAATCTAAATTCGATTTCGCTAATATTCGAATAAAAAAAATGCAAATTCAAATAATAAATGCCCGAAATATCTATCTACATCCGCTCCAGATCCCCAAAAAAGTCGGCAGATATTCAAGAAAAAATTTCTAAGTTTTGTAACCCACTTCTCAAAATAAATAAATAAAAAACCCTCAAATTTTATCAAAATAAACAGATAACCCAAACACTTTCTAAAGTCTAAACTCAGTTTTTCTGGTTTCGTGTTCAGAATCTGTTTAGAACAACGAAAAGAGTTCTTCATATTTGCTTTTGTGGATTTTTTTTAATCTGTATTTTATCTATATTCGAAGTATATAAGTAATTTTAAAATAATTAAATAAATATATTTATATTCGATATTTATTCAAATATAAATAATATAATCATTTCCTATTAATAGAAAAAGAAAAGTAATAAAGGAGGAAAATAGGTGTAAGAGGTTGAAAGGTGTCCCCTGCACTAACCGTGAAGGCTACATAAAAAGTCTTCCATGGACTCAGAAAAGTTCTCAAAGGTCTTACATACCATATTCATGAGCTTGAATTCAACATGTTAAAATCAATGCAGTTTCTTCCCACTAAGGTATATTCTACCATGGGCTGGGAGCTGAAAATTTATTTAACATGGAATTCATGCAATACTTACGAATCCGATATTCCGAATATGCATTCAGTCTTTAGGTAGTCGGAAAATTATTTCCTGCGATGAAAACAAAGATACTATGATCAGCGATTCAAGATAAACATCTCCAAGGGTTCAGAATCAATTTTCAACAATACCTACCTGAATAATGAGTTAGCATCCTTTCAGGTCATTCCCCGTCTGCGTTTAACGGTTTCCCACAGTTCCAGTAAGAATTCGACACCTTCTTTCAGGCTTGCCTTTCTTCCTTCTCTGTAGTTCCACAACTCGGAAATTACGTACCTTCCACTTGGATTGTATTCGTTTATTTCTTTTATGGCCGAAGTGACAGACTTGTATGCTTCATTGCCCATCTCAGCTTTCAAATCTCTCAGCTTTTCGTCTTCATCATCAATCACTTCCTGAACCAGCAATTATCGAACTTTGAGCAAACCCTTTTTTTACCGACAAGAAAGCAATGGAACAAAGAACACGCTAGATGTGATTCTCAAGAAAAAACATTTTTAAATTTATTTTCTAGCTGATTCAACATCGAGAACTGCATCCAGATATCCAATGAACAGAATGCATAATTGCATATGTAGAAAAACAGCCCTCTATGATGCCTACAACAAACAAAGATAACAATTATAGCCGGCTAACCTAAAAGGTAAATGCGGGTAAGACTGGTGAATCTTGAAGTACATCATTGGACTGTTACAAGAGATTGCACCCAACTAAAGATTTACTTCTCTATCAGGAAATATATTTATACACACATATATAAATACATAATACATACATAGCTGTAGCTATGATTAGTGGAACAATTAGAGGTAAAGGGTTTATCCAGTTCTATCTTTTACAAGTTTCCAAGGACAAACAAAAACCAACGAGTAATGCTGTCCTGAAATTGACATTTGTGATTATAAAATGTTCTGCACGAGGTAGGCTCCAACGGAAATCTAATAGTGTACATGTTTTTTATAATGGAGGAGGAAGAGAGCAATGCAACTTTAGAACTACCATGAACTAATCACACACACACACACACACACACACTTACACACACATATATATGACATCTTCATAGTAACAGTGCTGAAGTTGAGAAAGGGGGGAAAAGGGGGACTGCAGCATGAATTTAAGGGGAGTCATGAAATACAGACCTGATACTCTTCTCGTCCCTCAAGTTTAATGCGTTTGAAAGGATGCCAATCCGGATCCTTCAGATATTCCTCCCACAATGAGCACATTTCCGAAGCTCTCTCCTCAGCTAGTTCTTCATTATATCTTCTCTTCATTGCTTCAAGGAACGGTTTACCATCAAGTTCCCCCATTCTCTTAACACCAATATTTGCACGCCTTGATATTTCTTTTAATCCCTACAAAGTGATTGAATTAGTACTTCCTGAATAGAAATTGTCATGAGCCATAAAGGCTCAAGCAGAGTTTTAAGAAATTATATGAAAAGCACGTTCGCAAATCAATTCGACTGATAAACCTAACAATTCAGTAAAAAAAAAAAAAAAACAGTTGCAAAGCCTTAACCCATGTTTCATTTGACAGAACTGCAATATCTCGGGAGAAAGAAAAAAAACATATACACAATCAACCAACTTGCTTTTGATCACCTGTGCTTCAGCTAATCTTTTTATCGTATCCATTAGTTTTTAGTGAGGAAAAGGTGTTGAAATACAACCAATTAGCTAAAAACCATGCGTTACTTTCCAATGAGCCTGATTTCTTTGGCTTATTTCGGTTTTCCCAATACCATCATATAATTCATGATTAAGCGAGCTTACCTTGTAAGGCAACAAATCATAATCTCAATATCACCGTTGGAAAAATATATGTTCAAAGATGTTAAAAGACTTTCAAGTGGACATCTGCTAACTAAAGTCTGCAGTAATGCACAAGGTTGAAAAGAAAACTCACATTAATCAATTCTTTGCGAGCATCCTGCAGCTCATCATTGCTCTTACGTTCGCTTACAATAAGAGTTTGGTTCAGTGCTTCTAAATCTTCAAGCTCTCCCTCCTTTTCTCTCAAATCCTTAAGACTTGCCTCTATCTTTTGCAATACTTCTTTATCATCTTCATCTCCCATGTGCCTAATTACATTCAACGAACCTCTCAGTTGCTCGATTTCCAGTTCTAATGCCTGTTTTTGGTCTAATTGTTTCTCCAGTTGAATTATCCTATTGTGAAGTTCCTCCTTTTGCCTCTGGATAATTGGTGGTCCAATCATATAATAAGTTCTCAGCACTGTAAAACTGGAAAGGTAGTATTCTGGTAAAGAAAAAAAAGGGCACGAGTGATAAACTAACCTTCTGATCTTCAGCCAATTTCATTACATTTTCATCAGCCCTTTTTTGCTCCAAAGCAGCCATTTGTAATGAACTATTTTGAACAGCATTCTTGAAGAAGAAATATGTTAGTTTTAGATTCCCCAGTAACTCTTTGATCAACATTCCTGAGTATACAACTAAAATGAAACACATCAAGATGCTGCAAGAGCAACCAAAGTTGATTTTATTCTTTTTATCGTTTTGCCTTCATGATAAAAGAAATTAATGGCAGGAAATCACCAATTCTAGATTTTAGCTTGCAATGTAGGGACCTATGTTTACCCTTCAGAGTATATGATTAAATATTATTCAGGAGATTCATCATTTTGAGAATCAACGATTATCTCCACAATTTGTGATAGATGAATTTCTATCAAGACTGTCAATAAGGAACAAAAATGTTGATTTCGGGACAACATTGTTGCAAAACAAAAAACTCTACACCAGGATTATGAGTTCCAATGGCATCAATTCCGAAGTGGTCATATGAACAGAATATGAAACAGTAGTTTCACTGAGAACACCTCAATATAAAACTTAAGGAGGAGAACAAGCAAAAGTGAAAATGAAGAATGAAGCATAGCACCTGTTCAAGCTCCTCAGCTAACTTTTTTCTTTCAGTTTCATTGAGTGCCTCTCGCTTTTCAAGTTCAACTCCACGCAATTCCAGTTCCTTTTTATGAGTTTCTAGCTGTGACTTAAGCTTTTCGTGGTCACTAGAAATCTTCTGGAAGTGTTCCCTTGCACTTAGTTGAATCTTTTTAATCTCTGTGAACAGTAGCAACATGAGTTTGATACCTTTGAGACCACAGTAGTACCCGAAAACAGTTTCAAACATTAAAGTTAATGGAACACCACAGTATTGTATAAAAACAGTAATGACATGTAACAGACTCGATGTAGGCTACCATCCGCAAACAGAACTGAACACTCAAAAGCAGAATAAAACCAACAGATGAATGGAATGTGTGTATTATTACAACTTGATAAGAAATAAAAACACACCTTCATTATATGCTTGAAGAAGGTTTTCCTTTTCCTCCATTAAAACCTCAAGGGACTTGGAAGTTTCAGAACATATTGCTTCCAGTTCTTTTATGTGTTTGGTTTTAGTCTCGATGATATTTGTCAAATTTGATACAAGCCTATCTTGTTTCCTGGCTTCTTCCTCCATGAGCTCAGAAATGGTCTTAAGGTCACCAATCTTGCGTAAATGGTCTCCAATAATACCACTCGCATTGTAGTCATCAGCACGGGCAACCCAAGCATAAAGACCATGCCTAACATCATCATTAGCACCCCAGTCTTTTTTCCCATGGTGATCTGCCTCGTAGGCCTTCTCAAACGACAAGGCATTATGTAGCCCTGGCCAGCCTTTACGGAATTCCACAACAGCAGTCCCGGAATGACCACGGAAATTCCAAAGGGGGTGAACTCTTACGGGGTTGAACCCTCTCCTGATCAACTCATCCCTCAACTTGGATCCACTTTCTCCTACAGATCGCCCATCCGCGGACCTTCGAGTAGGAATATTAACCACAATTCCAGTACACGGCCAAACAATTTTCTCATCATGGTCACATCCACTAGGAGGATCCTCTTCAACAACAGGTTTTGATGAACTAACCACAGGCACAAGATCTGTTTCCAAATACCTCGCCAAAGCTAGGTGATTGGCTTTCACTCGTGGTTTTCTTTTTGCAGAACTACTATTTCCCACACCAGAAGCATGCTGAAGGAGATCCTTGTATCGGTACTTTTGCTTATTACTCTTGGGACAATACGGGCAAGTATAAGTTTCATCCGAAACCATGACTGTGTACTTCCCATTCTTTAGTTTTTCATATGATTTATCTTCATACTCTTCCATTTCAGATTCACTTATATCCGAATCATCTCCTGAGCTGATATCCATTCTCAAGGGAACCTAAAAGGTACAATAAAACAAAACATCAAACTACACCCAATAGCAAACCATACACTTCCTTATAGGTCTGAATAATTTATAGGCCAATTAAATTACAAAATTGTAAACATAATTTCTCCTTCAAACAGAAGCCTCGAATATTATCTAGCTGATAATACGTAAATAATTAAAATGCTCAAGTACAATTTTGTCACTGCATTTCTTTTCCTGCCAGATACAGAAGCCATATGTTGCTCCGACTTTTTATTTTATTTTCTTGAAGTAGATATGATACTCTAAAAACTCTCCAAACATACAGAAAAAACTTCGGAAAAATAGAAGACGATCGAACACATACCCATAATCCGCACTCACATTCGAGTCCAAGTAACATAGAAACAAATCGAAATACTATGATTTTAATTAGTGTTGCATGTTAATTTTTTGCTAATTTTCAATCCATTGTTTCTCATTTTTCTATAGAAAACAAAATTACAAGAAAAAAGACGTTGCATTGCAGTATCTAACCAAACAAAATATTGTCCGTTCTTCTTCACCTACTTTTCCCAGGAACCAAACAACGCCAGAATGTTAAAATTTTATAAACAGAAAATGCATGCAAGGACCTAAACGATCATTTCCACTGCCCCCTCCCCCCATTCATGATCACAGTAACAAAAATGCAGGAAAAAAAAAATCAAAGCAAGCAGCAGATCATTACAACTACAATATCTAAAATTCAAAAAAGATAATGAAACGATTTGACTGAAGTCAAGAAATTTTCACAGAGAAATGCAACTCTCATTAAAGCAAAAACAAGGATTTTCATGAAATAAATTGAAGAAGAAAACAAAATGAAGTAAAAAAAAAAAAAAATTTAACTGTTTACCTTCACAAGATATGAGCTGCTTTGATTCTGAGAATTTTGAGCTTTCTCCCAAGAGCTCTGATTTTGTTAAGATTACACAATTGTTAATGCATAAAAGACTATTTATTATTGTCTACTTTCAGGGAATTATTTAAGGGTGCATTTACTTGACACCTGGTAATATTAGACGGATATGATTACATCTTAATATTGAGTCTAAATATGATATTATTATATTTTATATTTGTTCGGAATTGATTTGATGTTAATATATTTTATATTTATTCAAATTGAAAAATTATTTTATAAATAATTTTCATTTCATTATTTATGATTTTGTTCAATTAAAATATGACACATACTTCCGTTTAATTAAATCATGACGTATTATTTTTAATTTGAAAGTTTAGTCTAAATATACATATGATGTGAAAAAAAAGATGACATATCCTCTTTTAATTGGACTAGATCATAAATTATGTGGTGGAAAAAGTTTATAAAATAATTTTTCATTTAAACTTGATTTATTTAATGTGAAATATAAACTTAAAATTTTAATTTTTATATTATAATATTATAAGTTATTTTAGATTTAATTTTTATAATTTTAATTTTTATATTATAATATTATAAATTATTTTAGATTTAAATTTTATTTATTAAAAGTAGCATAATAAAATATATTATAAGCTTAAAAAACGGTTCAAGTTTGAATTAATTTTTTTCTTGAAAGTTTATTTTTTTGAATTTAATATTTTTAAATAAATTTTTTCAAATTTAATCTTCTATGTGGATAACTCAATCATTAAACAAATTACATGATAAAAATAAACAAATAAACAAAATACTGTACAATTTTAGGAGTTTATGGATGAAGTTGCGACCTGAAAATTATTTTGTTTTTTTGTCAGTTAAAGTGTAATAGTTTGTGTCACTATCTAAAATAATATTAAAGAATATTTGTATGATTAAAATAAAATAATTATTAAATTAAATGAAATAATATTTTGTTTTCCGTATTTTAAAAATTAATAATTTCATTTATTTTTAAGCATTTTAATTAAAAATACGTTTTTATTTTATTTTATTAATTTATAATTCAATTTAAGTAATGTAAAAGTAAAAATTTTAACTTTAACCTTAAAATTTTTTTTTTTTGTTTTATTTTAATCTTAAAACAAAATTTTTAGCTTGATTCCTACATATATTAATCCAAAACAAAAAAAACCTCAATTCTTATACAAGTTTACACACATAAAAACTTGCAAAATACATGCACATATTAATATAATAAAATTATTAATAGATCAAAATTTATATAAATATAAAATATTTAAAACCTTTCTCGTTAAAAGTCTAAAGAAATCTGAACAGATTGACCAATTGGAGTACTAATTTAGGATAAGGAATTGCAATGGTTGAATTGCTTTTATTTTTAAATTTTTAATAATTTATTTAATCGAATCAGTCAAATAGATTGTCAAAATATACCTACAAAATATTAAAAAGATAAATATACTCGAACTTGAAACCCAAATCTGAATAACATAATAATTAATTATAAGGGCAGGAAAGCAGATATCGGAACTCAGATTCATAATGCTGAACTTCAACCATTTTGGCAAACTGGTATTTAGATTCTTTGTTTAAACAATCCATAATGGATGTTTTCAAAGACCCAGAACGCGGCAATTGGCTATAAACCCATTCCACCAACGATTCCATGTCGTCCGCGAAGTCTTTCATATGCCATTGCAGTAGCTTTGGCAATGAAACCTTCTTCTTGCTCGTAATTCCCACCGATGCTTCCAAATAATCAACTTTTGCTTTCCCCAGTTCGTTCACTACTTCATCCGCTGTATAGATCCTTAACTGCATTTTCATTTTCATTACTTTCATGTATCCAACACAAACATCCGAGTTCAAATAATATAATATGAAAAAGACTTACTGCTGGTGAGGACCATGTGCCTCGGCACAGGGCGAAAGTTACATTGGGTTCTGGATACCCCAAACCATATGCATGTCTTAGTAGCATTTCTTTCTCATCCATTGGACCCTTCCAATGTCAAATCACATCAATGAAAAATCTGTTATAATTCGAATAGATTTTCGTTTTTTTTCTTAATTACATATTAAATTCACGATTGAATAGATACAATGAAATAAATATATATACACACATATATATATATATATATGCAAGAGGTAAATTGTAAACAATGTGTATGTTGACTCACATATTCTGATTCACATGGATGGCGAAGAATGAAGTGCTCAATGGCTAAAGCATTCAGTACTATACCGCCCACATTCAGTACAGCCTGCACCATCAAAACCAAATGAATTTATAATTATTATTTATATTATAATTATGGATAATAGCTATATATATTAAAAAGAGAACACGAAACCACAAAATAATGGGCTGATAGTCATAACAAGTCTACCTTATTCATAAGTGCTAATAATTTCTCTTGTGTGGAAGGTAGCCCATGTTCAAGAAATACCTGAAATTATGATTAAAGTATAATTAAGGCATTTTGCTGCTTTTAATTTGATGATCACATTATTCTAAAATACATATACTTTTTTGAGTTTTAAAGGTGTCTTACAGTACATGCATAATACAGGCATTGTAGATATTGATCCAAAATGCCAGCTTTTGCTTGTAGGTTAAGAATGTCAAGTCAACATTAGATAATCTATGCATCAATATCCTGTAAAACAATGGAATTATATTAAATTAAAGTAAAAGGAGTAAATTGTGAGAATCGTAGGGTTTTGGGCGTACATACCTCAACTTTCCAATGGGTGCTAAGCAATCAGAGAATCGAGTGAGATCGAAGGAATGTCTTGTGATTTGGATGAAGTTCTTGTAATCCCCAATATCTCTAAAAAGGCCATCAAATTCTGGGATTATACCGTAAGGATCAATGTTTGATGCATTTTGATTGAAGCCAAAAATGGGTGATTTGAAGTTAATCAATGAGTTCTTTGCCGAGTATCCTCTCGAAGCCATGCAAGAGAAGCTAAGCTTTGCTACAATGGCGGATCCTTCTTTATCTTGTGATCCCTGCTGGTTCAATTCAAGAAATATGCCTATTAAACATCTCACAAGTTCTTCCGACAGTTCATTTGGTTTCTCATTGATGATCGGGCATTGTTTTTGAATTCTCCATGTTTGTAATTTCTTTGATCGTTGATTAACTTCTCCTGCTAAAAAAACAACAACAACCAAAAAGCTCTTAAAATTTGATCAGGGATACCTTTAAATCATCATCATCATCATCATCATAAACTTACTAGTAGAGCATTGTGAGGAAGACAAGGTTAGGATATCTGAAGCAGAACCCATGGAGGCTCGCCTATGGCTTTTAATTCTCCTTTTTCTAAGGATATCGTAATTTTGGGATCTGGTTCGTTGATATAGATCGTCGTCGTCATTTCTCGGTGGTTTGCATATGAGTTGATTCTGTTGTTGCCGGATTTTCCATTGTTGGGTTAGTTTTTTCTCTTGATACAGTTTCATTTTCAGGTCATCGATTTTTCTCTCCAGCCAAACAATCTCTTCTTCAACCGTTGCTAGTTCAGCAAGAAGTGCCTGAACCTGACGTAAAATTTTAAAAGTACGTAGACAATATTGGAAGTGTCAATTGCAATTTAGTGTGCATCTGTTAGGTCATTAAAATTTGTTATAAATTAAATACTGCCATTAGTCCCTGTACTTTAAAAAGTTATAAATTTAGTCCCTGTACTTTATGAAAGTTATAAATTTAGTCCTTATGCTTTAATTTGAAATTTTTAGTCATTATATTTTTCAAATTTTAAAATTCTAATCCTCACCGAATGATAACTATTAAATTTATTAAGTTATGCTATTTTCCAAACTAATGTGTAAACATATTATCACATGTGTAATGCTATGTCGGCATGTTATTTTCATATAGTACTCACTAAAAATTTCAATAAATGGATTAATGATTGTCATTTATGCCAAGATTTAAATTTCAAATTTCAAAAAGTATAGGGATTTAAAATGATTCAATCGGAGGACATGGACTAAATCTACGTCCGTATGCATACAAGACTTGTAATTGAATTTAACCAAATAGATTTAACTATTACTATTTGGGTTAGAACCAAAATTTCAAAATTAAAAAAGTACAATGATTAAAATTGACTAATTTAAAAAGTATAAGAACTAAAATTAATCAAAATAAAAAATAATTATTAAATCCTTAACTTTCACAAAATACAACCCCACATATAGTTTTATATCCATTTTTTATTTTAAAACTACTAGTAAGTTGATCATGTATACAAAATTATTTTAATTTTACACTTAGGTCTATCTTTCCCATATATATCGATTATTATTAAAAAATGATTAAAATGTGATTGAAGTTTATGCATTTTTTATAAATTTGAAATTTAGTCATTATATTTTTATTTTAAAGAATTTAGTGTTTTTATTTTTTTAGATTTTAAAATTCAGGTCCAACTTTTAACATTGGTAAGATTATTTTGTTAAATTCAAGTTCATTATAGCATCATTTTTTAGTTATATTGCTACCAAGTGATTTTTTTTTTTAAATTTTAAAATGTCACACCAACAATTTTTTTTTTAAAAAAAAAAGAGTATTAACAATTGGATCTGAATTTTAAAATCCATAAAGTAAAAGGAACCAAATTTTTTAAAATAACAATATAAAGATTAAATTCTAGATTTGTGATATATATATTTATTATAGATAAATAGATAGATATAGGTTGAAATCTATTTTTAGTCTTTTATTATGTTGATATTTGATATTTAATCTCTCTATTTAAATTATATATATTTTTATGAAATTTTAATTGTTTCTCTATATTTATAATATTATTAATTAGTATATTCAAATGGATATTAACATTATTTAATTATTTACGATTTTTTTCTTTCAAACAATTTTATGTATTCGATTAAAATAAAAAAATTATTATTAATTAACGGTAATTGATTAAATTTTCATATTGCTCTAACTGTATCATTAAATAATATAAAAGAAATCCATATCATCAAGTATTATTAAGTTTAACCTTCTAATAACATTATTAAAAATATATTACCAAATTATGAGATTAAATTCTAAATTTCAAATAAAATAAAATGATAATTACACCTATATATATATATGATTTTAGTATATATACTAAAAAATATAAAAAAATACATAAAATGTTTTAATAAGTAAAACATATCGTTTTTTTTTTCTGTATTTAAAATAAAAAATGGATAAGGAATAGATGGATGGATAAATCGGGTTTTAGTTCAACCATCCTAAATAAATTCTAGTGTACTGAATCTGAATCATCCATATGTGTGTATATATATAAATGCGCTTACTTGAGGCGGAAGCAACGGTGGGAGCAATGGCGGCTGCTGCGACAATGACAGCGGCGAATCCTCAAGCGCCCGCCGCAAAACCCTGTTCACTTCTTTCTCTTCATCTAATTCCGCTTGCAATTTATCGACCTGTTTGTCAACAAACACTCACTAGATCCTTACAAATACTCCATTAATTCCTGCATTAACAAAAAAAAAAAAAAAAATTAAATAATGGAGCTCAAATGCTTACCTCTTCTTGAAGCTCGATCTTCTTCTTCTTTTCCTCGGTTCGTTCCATCAAAAAATCTTCGAATTTCATCGTCTTCTTTAATAACACAGATTTCAGTTTTGAAATTCATCCAAGATAAAATCGATCTATATAGAAAGAGGTTATATTCGGGATGACGCCATTAATGGAAGCGAAAAATTGGAGGGAAGAAGCGGTGGAGGTGATTGGGCGGTGAGTTGTAAAATGGATTTGAAGAGCATGGCCATCTCATGAATTTATTTAATTGTCGGAAAACTGGAAAGTTTATAAAATTGCAGACGTGAAGTCCATGAACAGTCAACACATTCGTGGCTTCAACTCTTTTTTTTTTTTTAATAATTTAGTGTAATTATTTTAATCTAGTGTTTTGGTTGGAAAATAATTAGAAAAAAAAAAAAAGAAAATGGATTAGGAGAAAAAGGAATTTTTCCAATGAGTTGAGCTATTGGTTGAAAAGTAAGACAAATTCATTACGAATTTTTAATTAATTAATTTATTTTATAATTACGAAAGAAAGGGGATTTCTAGGGATGGAACCCAAGTTTTTATACCTATAAAATAATGCTTTTGCCATAGACTTGGTATAAGTTTTATTAATAATTTTTAGGGAATTTTTACTATTGTTTTTTCTTTTATAATTTTTATTTAATTATTATTGCACGATAAGCAAGAATTACTAGTTTGACAAGGAGTTATTCAATGACTAAATCCGTGGTTAATTAATAATGTAAGGGAGAGATTTGCTTATACTTAGTTTAAAATTTAAGTGGTTATATTTTAATAATTTAATTATTATACTCTATATTATTTTTATATGGATAATGCGTTTGACATAAATTAAAAAAACTTAACTGTTTATTTGATATTAATAATGTTTAACCGTTAAATATATATTAATATAGATAATGTTTTAGATTCAGATCAATTTAAAAATTTATATGCATATCAATTATAAATATCTTAATAAATTTAATGGTTAAATTGTTAAATTATTAATTATAAAAAATATAAAAATATTTATAAAAAAACAGAACTTTAATTTTACACAACCCTAAAATATGTGAACTAAATCAATTATGTTTTTATAGATTTTAGCTTAGAATTTATGTTATTATTAGAATGCAAAAAATATATAATACCTTTTAGAATACAATAAATTACTATTTAAAGACAGAATGGAGATTATCTTCTTTCTTTTTGTTTAAGTAAATAAATCATATTTCAATTATGGTAATTAGTCAAATGTTGGAGTGTTTTCACTTTTAAAATGGAAGATTAGTTGAGACGTGGCAAGGAATATATTAGGTAATATTGGATAATATATGTTTTATGGTAGTAAAAAATAGGTATAAATTTTAAAATTACACATGAATTTTGATTCAGGGCGGGTTTGGATGGTCGGTGTATTTATTTACAGTTAGTGTAAAAACAGCGGTGGCAGTAAGATTAGATGCTGTAGCGGTACTATAAAGTGAGATAAAAAGTAAGCTAAACGCACCGCACCACATTGCCCATCCAAACCTACTCTTAATGTGCAATTGTATATATAAACTTTAATTTGGTGCAATTGTATATGTGAAACTCTGATTATAGTTTAAATGTATATTTGAAACTTTAATATTGATTTAATCATACACATTTAAAGAAACAAATACATAAATTTATTTTTTATATTGGATAAATATAAACAATATATGAACATAAAATAATATTATATTAATAATTGTGTTAATAATTTACAAGGACTAGATCAAATCACAAATTCGTGTATATAATTGTACATTAAACCATAATTTATGTATAATTTTGAGATTCATCGCTAAAAATAATATAAATTTATAAAAATATATAAATATGAATTATTAATATATCTAACTTTATAGAGATATATACTTTTAATATGAAACAACAATAATAAGGATACATGAGAAAGAATGTTGACTTGAGTCGCTTTTTGAGTCAGGGTGCGTTTGGTAGTTTTGTTTATTAATTATTATTTATTTATTTATGTGATGGGTCTACTCAGAAGTGCGTTTGGTAAAGCCGAAATGTTAGCTCCACAGATTCCTTTCTTCCATAAAGAAATTTCAAATAATGTGAAAAACACAAAAAAAAGGTCTAAAAAATTTAAAATCGCCGTCTGTGGGAATCGAACCCACGACCACGTGGTTAAAAGCCACGCGCTCTACCGGCTGAGCTAAGACGGCTGTTGATGCTGCTCTGCTTATTAAAGATTTTTCTTAGTGTTAATTTTTGACTAAGAAAAAATATTAACTGAAATTACATGCATTTACTCATTAAATCAAATACTTTGGTACAATAGGTAACATTAATTATATATAATATTAGAATAAAATTTAATGAGTTATGATAATCTACTATAAATATTTTTGTTAAAATGTAGGGCTACAAAAAAAAAAAAAAAAACTAGGTCTTTTAATAATTAAATTTAAATCAACATGTTTTATAAATTAAATAATAATTCATATTTAAATTATAAAAGTTTTGTTGGTTAAATAATAGTTTAATTGGCATAAATATTGTTACCAATGTAAGAAACATAAATTTGAGTTCATTAAAATGCATTCTTCTTATTTATAAGTTGAGAATGAGTTACGAGTAATGAAGAGATTTTGATAATGGCATTTTAATTTAGGTTAGGTAGGATTGACTTGGAATAAAAATAAAATAAAATAAAATCAATTTTAAATTTAAATTTCATATTCAAAATTCAAGTAGATTGAGTAAACTGGAAATTGAAAGGGGTGTCTAATTTTTCTTAAAAAAAGCCAGAAAGATTGTTACAAATACATAAAACTCAAATTCAAATCCTCAAATTCCATGAAATCCATTCTCTTATCTCAAAATCCGACATAAACAAGCCTACTATTATAAAATCTACCATATAATAAATGCCATATTAAAAACCATAAGGTTAGCCCGCTTCTGCGGTCGATTATCGACTGCTTTTAACGGCTACGCCTAGGTGATGGGTCTGCCGACCTAGACCTGGATCCAGGTGGTGACCTTGATGCTCTACCAGGTGGCGATGGCCTCCGTGCAGCCCGTGGTGCTTCCTCAGATTCGTATGCAGACTTCCTACAAGTAGGTCAAAAGATAGATTCGATTTAAATTATGGGCTAAGTTGCGGACAATATGAATATCCCAGCGGTTAACTACAGTAAATATCGGTCGTGTTGTGCCCGTAATAGGTCATTTCTTTGCATATATGGGTTGCAAGTTGAAATGGTGAAATAGACTGACTTACTCGCCATAGCCATTTCCACCAGCATTTTCATATCCTGGAGAATATGGTCCGGGATTGTAATCACCGCCACGATCTTGTGGAGGACCTCTTGGGGATCTCGGACGGTCTTCATGCCTTCTATCTGGTGAAACCGAATAGTTTCCTCTTCGTCTTGGAGCAGGGGAGTACGACCTGACAATACCAATATTTAACCATTGAATATTTGCTAACACTCAAGGTTCTGATGGCAATTTGACAGCTTACCTTGAGCGATATCGGCCTCTAGAACCTGAAGGACGGTGAGGAGAGCGCGTTGGAGATGCTGAACGAGACAAAGAACGCCCTAACACATCGTGTAAGGAACCACAACGAATTAGATTACTATCACATAGCGGAAAAAATAAACAAATGATAATTTGCATATATCTGAAGCAAACTACCCATTTCACCACACTTGGGCTCGGAAGTGAGTTTCAGATATGGATATGTATCTAACAAGGATGCTATGGAAACAGAATTTAATGTCCGTAATAACGTACCATAATAAGATGATCGTCCCCCGTATCCCGATGGTCCTCTGGAGAATAACATGCCATATAAATCTCCAAGCAAATGTAAGTAAAATAACAAAAAACTGAGTACTTGAGAGAGAGAGAGAGAGAGAGAGAGAGAGAGAGAGAGAGAGAGAGAGAGAGAGATTACCTTTGCCTTGCTTTATGCCGCATCTCCTCTGGCCTTTTCCTTGATTCGGCAGCAACAACAACAGATATCTCTCTCCCACCAAATATCTTCCCATTCATGCGCCATTGAGCTTCGGCAGCATCATAAGAATCGACAAACTGCACAAACGCAAACCCTCGAGGAGCCCTGCAGAAAGCATACAGCTAGCCTTCACTTACGAATGCGAGTTAACAACAAGATGGGACGGGGATGTCGGAACTAGAATGTAATGTTACTTCTACATTGCCATCACTTTGTACACTTCACATACAAATACGACTCCATATGTGGTCCAAATTTACATAAAAACGGGCTTAGTGGCTGACCTTTTCCCTTAATATTATCAAAGGCAACTTCAAAAGGAGCAAGTGAGTCGAAAAATCTTCACATGCTTGAAAATATAAGAAGCACTCAATATCAACAATTTTCCTCTAACTAAATATCTCTTCAAGTAGTCCTCAATTGGTCGGGGTCTCGTGAATCAATCTTCTTCCTCAAAAAAAACCTCTATTTGATTGTGTAATTATATAGTTTCGCTTCATAAAGGAACATTCTTCATATGATCATTACTCGTAAAATCCTCGGATTCATCAAATGTGGGGCTTCGGCTTGTTTTTTACTTCAAACCAATATACCCCCTGACAAACCAGTTCAAAATTGAATTCACTCCCGGTTAAAAAAAAAAGAAAAGAAAAGGAACACGTGTGTTTTAAGAAATAGCACGAAAAGCAATCCAAAGGAATTAACTTTGTTTATATGTACTGACCATACAATGATTAAAGATCTAAGAGGAGAATAAGAAAAAGACAGCAGCTGGTGAGCTATGGTAGTTTTAGCAATGGCCAAAGTTAGAGAAAAGTCGGTTCAAATTTCTCATTCAATATAAAAAATGAGAACAATCTCAGCAGTTTTTGGCTTGGTCAACCCGTTTTATGAAATAGCACGAAAAGCAATTCAAAGGAAGCATACAATGACATAAAATCTAACGCGAGAATACAAAAAAGTAGATGACCACCTATCACAAAACTTCATAAAACCATCCATTTATACCACAAATTGCCGTTTTTATAGCTAGCAATGGCTAAAAAAGAAAAGGACAATCAGTTTATGGTCGGTTTATGCATAAATGTTTTACCAAGTATGGCGAGGAGCTGATTATCAAATTTTCTGAACCAACCAACTTGGGTTTGACAGAAGAAAAAAAACATGAAGCTCGAGTTTAATCCCAATAAAACTAAACCAAACATAACCTAAATGCCTTAAAACAACATAAACTACAAAGAATGAATGTTACACCAATTGTGGCAGGGAGTTGAATATCAAATTTTCTTAACCAACAATCTCGGGCTTCAACTAAAAAAAAAAACACGGAGTTCGTGCTTAATCTGGATAAAACTAAACTGACCATAACCTAAGATGCCTTAAACAATCATAAACTACAAAGAATAAACTTCCATTAGAACAATGCAAAGAAGCATGAAATACAAACCCTGTATAGTAATCTTTCGGAATATACACATCTCGAACAAGTCCATATCTCTCGAATGGAATTCGAAGTTCTTCAGGTCTGCAAACAGTAATACAAACATAAACTAAAACAATTCATTTAACCAGCATTTGAAAAGGGGTTCATGATGAAATATTTACCTGCAATCCAAAGGAATGTTTCTAACCAAAAGGCTTCCATTATTCTGCTCCCTCCTTCTCCCATACCCTCCTCCACCACCGCCGCCGCCGCCGCCGCCGCCGCCACCACCACCACCATAGCCCCTCCTTGGGGGACTCCTTTCTCTGCCTCCATAACCTCTTCTTGGTGGACTATAGTATTGAGGACTGTATCTCCTCATTCCAAAAACGCTGCAAAAAAAAAAGAAAAAAGAAAAAAAAAAAGAAGGTACATGAACTTCACACATATGATTTTCAAATAAGTAAAAAAAATTTTACCCATCAAACTACATGAAATCCTAGTTATTTTCTCATTTTAAGATGATCCAAGAAAAAAAAAGTAAAATTATACAGTTAATTTTATTTTATTTAATGAAAGAATGATTGATTATTTGCTTATTATTTTTAAGAGAATCAAAGTTAAAATTTCGTTTTTAAAAAAAAAAAAATCCATAAAAAGGGGAATTTCTTTTTACTCAAAAAATAACCCAGACACATAACGAATTTGAAAAAAAAAAAAAAAACACTTTCTGTTTGGTTGATGAGAAAAACCAATGAACAGAAAATCTTAAACTATGAGTATTAACTGGGTTGAACCTCAACAATACCCTGTTAAAATTAAATTTATATATAATAAAAACAGTAAACGTTAGCCAAATATAGCCTAAAAAATCATACCCAAATCTTGATATTGAAAAAAATAAGGTAAAATTTTTAGATTAGGAAGAAAATAAAATAAAAGATTACCTGAAATGAAAATTTGAAAGAGAGACAAAAAAAGAGGACAAAGATTTTCGGTTTGAGTCTTTGAACTTAGATCTGAACTCCAAAGTACCATGTTATGTTATAATAATGTTAATGTTATTTCCACGTGCTTTTTTTTTTTTTTCCAAATCAGATTTGGACCGCAGTGTTGGGCTCGGCTCTTCCACAGTTCGACCCTAAACCCCGTTAGAAATTAATTCTTTTTTGGTAAAAAACCTCTTATGGTTGTCTTAAATTTGAAATTTAACAAATTGGTCCCTATAAAAAAATAAGATCAATTTAAACCCTGTCAATTTTAAAAGTAAAATATTAAAGAGAATTAATCACAGCGTTCATATTCTTCTTTAATTGTACATGATTATGATAGGTATAGTAATAAATTTAGCTCTTAATATCTATAACTTTTATCAATTTAGTCTTGATTTAATAAATTTAACCAACACCATTTACACATTCTATCAATTTAATCATGCTTTAAAATTAGTCCTCAATATTTACGTATTTTATCAACATGTACACAAAATATATAAACACTGATAATTAAATTTGGTATTATATCAATCAAAATCATGTATAATTGACAGAAAAAATTAACATATTATAATTAATTGTTTTAGTTCATCAAATTTATTTATTTTGAATAATTTTGATAGTGTTATAACTTCTTCATTTCAAATAAATAATAATCATGTTTTTAATAAAAATTTCAGCCTAATTTTATTTATTTAGTAGTAAGGATATTAAGAATGGAGTTAGAAATAAAATAAAGAAGCAAAAGTGATATCTAATTTGATTTTTAAGATATGTTTGAACACCATAAAATAATTAGATGAAAGTGTAATTATCAATATAGTAATTACACCTTCTTATAATTATAAAGATTTGTAATTTCTTAAGAGTTTATTTGGACATCATAGAATAATTGAAATTGTAATTACAAAGAGTCGTAGTTCTTTAGAGGTGTTTGGTTGACATAGTGTAATTATATTGTAATTTTTTATATTATGCTTGGTAGTACAAATTGTAATTACACAGTTAAATAATTTATATTTTTTTAAAATACTAATTACAATGAAAAATATTTGCACGAAAAAAAAAATCTAAATAAGTAACAAAAATTAAAATCAAATTATCATATGTATTATGTTAGTCCAAAAAAGTAGTTGATAATACCATTTGATAAACTATAAATGTAACATATTTTAATTCCATGCTTGGTATATTTTTGGATGATTTATGATGAGAATTAGTGAATTTGATGCTCCTAATCCCTTAAATTCATGTTTCTATAATTAGGAGAGCATTTGAGAGCAAAAGGAGCGAAAAAGGGGGCCAAAATCGGAGTTTTCAGGATCCACGCGGGTTGGGCACACGCCCATGTGAGCCACACGGGCTGGCCACACGTCCATGTTCCAGCTCATATCGATTTCACACCCTGCTTCCCTGTTACGCAAAAAAACCTAATTTTTAGGGTTTCTGAGAATTCTAAAGTCTATAAATACACACTAGAAAAGGACCTATGATCGTGTGTCTGAGAGTTTTAATATTTATATAATGAATGATCGAGCTTAGAAACTAGCTATCACCATGATTGAGGCAAGCGCACCTATTGAACAGTAGTATAGCTTAATGGCAAGACCAGAATGTCGAACCCAAAGGAACCAAGAGTACTAGTATTAACCTTCTTTTTATTATTTAGCCTAAAATAAAAGGGATTAATGTTATCTAACTAATTACTAAGGATGCTAAGACACGGAGAATGAATTGGGAAAATACTTTTGGGAAAACTAATTGATTAAGACAATACCCGAGGAAGAATCCACCTAGACTTCACTTGTTATTTAACTCAAATGGGCATTTATTTATTCACTTGACTTGATCCGTAGGATTCTCTAATTTATATTAATACCTCTCTCGAGGCTACTAACGTCTAACCCTAGGTTGATTAATTGAAATCTCTTTCTAATTAAAACCCTTAGTGTTGTATTAACTCGATCTATGGACTCCCATTTTAGGTTTGACCCTAATCCGGCAGATTTTTGTCGTCCTATCTTTAGGAGTGCGATCAACTCCGCTTAACTATGCTAGATCTACTCTTAAATAGGGACTTTTGCTTCTCTGAATAAGCACATCAATACTTGAATCAATATCCTGAAATATTAAAACAAGAATTAAGAACACATAATTAAGAACAAATTAAGTATTTATCATACAGTTCAAAAAACAATAACAAGATCCGTCTTAGGTTTCATCCCCCTCAAGTATTTGAGGAGTTTAGTTCATGTTTATAAAAGAATACATCTCGGAAGAAATTAAATAATAAAACATAAAGAAAAACCCTAAAACCCCCTGAAGAAAATTGAAGGGAAGATCCTCAGTCTTGAGTGTGATTCCGGCTTCTGAGATGGATCAACTGGCTTTCTTCGAGTAATTCCCTAAATTCAGCTGAAACGCCCCAAACCCGGCCCACGAGCCTTGACCGGATCTGGTATGTTCCTCGATGTAAACCGAATTCAAAATTTTTTTGTTACTTTGGAAAATCTGTGTGTTTTGAAAGAAAGATTATTTTGGGTTGGGCTCGAGTTGAGAACAAGTTTATCTTTTATTGAAAACCCTTTATTTTAGGTGACAAAACACTTAGAGTTTATTTTAAAATAAATTTACTTAATCTCTAATTGATAAAAAAAATTTTTGTAACATAATAAATAAAAGTAAAATAAAGTAGTTCAACTATGGCCTTATTACATCAAAATAAACAAAACCCAAAATAAAATTTAGAGTGCTTAAAATAAAATAAAATGTCCAAATAAAAGAAATTCCTTGCTGAGCATGGCCACTACTAAGCTCCTGCCGACCCGGTCCATCACTGATCATTACCTGAAAAGTGTTCCCACAACGGGGTGAGTCAACAGGCTCAATGTGTAACCACAACACTAAGTCTTAACAAATTCAGGTATATCAAATCATACATGTACATATAGCATTTAAATAATATGATGCAAACCCGAAGCCAAACCTAGGTGCCATCCACTACACATCACCCGTACCAACCTGCACACCGTGGGGACTACTAAGTCAACCCTCCATCCGCTACACACCATCGAAGGCAGTGGCTGCAGTTGACGTGCTCATCGCCCTTATAAAAGTCGTGGCATAGCCACCAGATAATATTTTGTGTCATGAGACACCACATTCAGATAATGTGACCGAAGTCACCACATTCAGATATCGTGATATAAGTCACCACATTCACTTCCCCTTTCATAATCACCCAAATGCCCATGTCATACAAATCATGCGTTATCATATCATGTTCTTTAATTCACATTCTTACAAGTTCATATATGTGGCTTAACGGATCATATCATAATTTTAGTAGGAATAGGAAAACGTACTTGAGTACTTTGTACCATTGCATGGTACCTTAGCCATATTTTTTTTTTACACTTTCATATTAACATATAGTAAATTAAAGCCGTAAATCTATCAAGATCTAGTGTGGGGTACACACCTGATTTACTTAGCAAGTTCACTGAAATCTCGAAACCCGATCTATCGCTTCAGATCTTTAACTCATTAGTGCCGATTTGCTTACTAATCCAATCCCGAAATGTTGTACTCACTCTTCCTTGTAATCGGCTTACAATTCTCAAATCCCGAAAACTTATCTCTTGTCTTGAAGATGTCGAAAATACCAAAATAAATTCTTCTTTTATTCAAATTCCAAAAGTTTCTTACAAATGGAAAACATCACATATTTATAGGCCAAGGATAGGTAGCCAAATGTTTCAACAATTAAAATTTCCATCTCCAATTTGTTGCCATCCCATATTCTTCTAATAACAATTTCCACTCACATGATAATTATTTATTCCAATAGTGTGGCTATTGTTTACTAATTGATTTTGAAATTCATTCCACCATGTGTCCTTATTGCTGTCCAAGCTTATAATCCACTAAGCAATTGCACATTTTTAATTTCATGCATCCAACCCTTGTTTCATATTTTAATGCCACCAACCTTGCACCCAATTTAAAAGATAGAAATCCATCTCCATACTGCCGCCCACCATGGTTTCTATGTTCCATCCATGTTGAATATTTTAATGCTCCATTTCATACCATTTCATGCTTGAATAAAATATCAATAAGCTCCACCTTTGCACTATGTTAATTTTCAAGATTTGTTTATTCACCCATTAGTTCCATTTGGCCGTCCAAGGTAAGTGCACTCACGCATGAACACACCTTCCACCACTTTTAATTTCCTCATTCTTTCTCCATTAGTGCCGTCCAAGTCTTGATGGATAATTTAAAATTATTCCAAGACCAATGCTCCACCATGCCGTCCCAATCTCTTGAAAACCCATCATGGTTTGTTTTATTTTCCATCTCATACTTCCAATGCCGTCCACCATGAAGCTTTATGGTTCTTTGCAATTCACGTATGCTTTAAAAAAATATTCAAGAACTATTCTTTTGTTTATTTATTTCATGCTCATCCACCCATTTGCATGGTTCTTCATTTAGCAATTATCCAACTTAGCTTCCTTTTAAAACTTAAAACTTAATATTTTCTTAGGCATTTCCTATTATTCTAAGGTTCACAACCATTCATATAAACACATTCATACACACAAAGACATGCTTTCACATTCAATTAAGCAATTATGCATAAGCCCATTTTCTAGATGTTACATCAGCTCTCTCTGGCTTTGCTCCTGTCAAAAGCCTTGACAGAGGCCTTCTGTCGAACTCTTCCTTTAGCTTACACTTAGAGTGTTTATATAGGCTTTCAGAATGTCTTTCTTTGCCTCTAAGTATTCTTTTTTGAGTGGAATTAAAATAGGTCATGGTAGGGACATGCCCGTGTGGCACGCCTGTGTGAATCAAGCCCTAGGCCGTGTTCGAGTCTGCTAAAGTGGCATGGCCGTGTGGCGAACTCCAGGCCATGTGGATTTCTTACTTTGGCCTATTTTCTTATTTTTTGGCCCGTTTCTCATTCTTTTCATCCTCCTATGCTCTCCTGAGTATAAAACATGAAATTAAAAGATTAGGAGCATCAAATTCCACAATTCAAGGGATAAATCATCCAAAAGTATGCCAAATCTGAGATTAAAATATGTATATATTACTGTTTATCAAATACCCCCACACTTAAGCATTTGCTTGTCCTCAAGAAAAATCCTCAACTCACAATTAAAATTCATTTTTCTTAATTTATAACTTCTATCAATAATGTTTCGAACTAATCCAGAGGTAATCATACATTGAGAATTCAACTAAAGAACATTAGAGTTTCAAACAATCCAAGTTGAGCATTTTATTCATGAAAAACATAGGTATCCCCCCTTATCTAAGTAATCACCTTTGATTCAAAATATCACAGAGTTAACATCCTCGCTAAGGATTCACTCAAATCACTTGAAGTGTTTAAGGGATAAAAAATTAAGCACTCAATAGTCAACATGAAAAATTATTACTATAGGCTTGCATGAAAATCAAATCTCCACCACTATAAATTGAGATGATATATCGATCAAAAGGTCTTTAAAAAAGGTTGTAACGTGGCTTGGTTAGGGGGTGTGGTCACAGGCTAGAAGAGGAGGTTAGAATCGAGATCGAGTTGACAAATTACCTAACTAGAAAAATAGACTAATAATGAAAAATTACATTAATAAAACGAGCTTCTTCTAAAGACGTGAGATTTACTATTTAAGCTCATAAAAACATAGAACTAATAATGGATACACTTTCAACTTCTCCTTCTTCTTTTTTTTAGGAACAAATCAAATGAATATGGGAAAGAATTTACAACTTAAATAGAGAACATAGTTAAGCAACTTCTCAAATCAAATCTCGACAAAAAAGGTTAATAGGAAAAATTCTTTGTGAATAAAAAAGAGTAAGTCTTGGGTTAATATTAAAGTTAAATCAATGAATGGTTTATTAGGATCAAAGGGGTTCACTAGGGGTTAATTATGAAGTGAGTGGTAGGCCTTTTGGGAAGTGAGTGGGTTAAACCCTAGGTGCCTTTATCATCTCAGTATATCAAATCAAAAGTGTGGTCTTGACATGTATAATCAAAGCAAGTTCTAGAATAACAAATCAATATTGACTCACTCAAAGCAACAATAAAAGTGAGCACGACAGAATGTATGCTCTAAAGGCTCAAAATCTCACAGAAATTATTGGTTTTTGATGTCAACCTCGTGAACTTCAAACTTCAAGATAATACCTAAACTTGGGGAAACAACCTAGCAAATTGTTAATTTTCAAAAATCAACTTATCATGCACAACTGCCTATGTTTTAATTCAAGACATATCAACAAAAATCATAAATCAACCAGAATTTGTTCAACAAAATTCAGGGATTTGAGAATAATGCAAAAAGTTAGGGTTTAAAATTTACCCCCCACACTTAAGATGTACATTGCCCTCAATGTACAAAGATAGATTGTAACGGCCTAATTTTCAGTGGTGTCGGAAATGGTGATATGAGATCACTAAATCCGGCAAGTAAGATTAAATAAGATAGTAATTTAATATTTATGAGTCAAGTGAGAATTTAGAAGAATTTGTGGATTGATGAATTTAGTGAATTAAAAGAATTTATTAGGTCAAATGGGTCAAAAATGAGGTATCGAGACCTCGAATTTGAAAATCGAGCCATAAATATTTTTAGAAATATTTATGGAGTGTTATTAAATTAGTATTAAAATTTGGTTGAGAAATTTAAATGTTTGGATAGCCAATTTAATAAAAAGGACTAAATTGTAACAAATGCAAAATTGCTAGAAGAATTAAATAGCTCAAGTGTTAAAAGAATGAGGGTTTAAAGGGAAATTAAACCTAAAGGTGAAAAGGCTGGACGGCAAGGTGAAGAAAATCACCAGAAAGATAAGGGAAATAAGGGTAAAATTGGAAATTTAATAATTTTAACATGTATAATAAAAACAAAGTTGAAAAATCTAGAGATATCTTCATATTTTCTCAGCCAAAACACCATAAGAAGTCTGGAGGAAGCTGGTTTTCATAGTTTTACACCATGTGAGTTTAATTCATGCTTTTTCTTGATAATTTTTATGTTTTTATGACTTTTACAACTAGATCCACTTATAGAATTCATTAGTTTTTGATTTGGTGGGTAAAATTAAAAGTTACCCTTGCTGAGAAATGGAAGTTTATGATGAATTATTATGAAAATTAAATTTTAATTTCATATTAAGGTGGTTTTATTAAGTGATTTTGATAGGAAATGATATTTAGGACCTAATTGTGAAAAAGTTGTGAATTAGAGGTTGCTGTTGAAATTCAGAATATAAAAGGTTGTGAAATAGTTTGTAATGATAGAATAAAGTGTTAATTGAGAAAAATTAGTTCAATTGATGGCTGAATTGAGCAGGACTAAATTGTAAAATCAGAATTTTTGGGGTAAAAGTGCAATTTCGAAATTTAAAGAGCGTGAAATGGAAATGAAATATATGCTAATGAGTGAAAATATTTTACATTATAGATCAAGAAACCAAAGAAGAAAGAGGAAAAGAAAAAGTTGCAGAGTAGTCCCTAAATTTCAAAATCTTCTACAAATCACCTGTAAGTTCATATGGTTGAATTTATATGTTTATTTGTGAAAGATTGAATGATATAATGTGCTGTAAATGTGAATTTGCTGTGGGATTGTGGGAAATATGATAAAATGAAAGAATAAATGGCGGTAATTCAAATTAGGAAAAACGCAGAAATTGAGTAATTAGCTCGTGTCGTGACATGTGATGAATTGATTGATAAGACCATGGTTAATCCATGGCAAATGTGAAATGTAGGTATGGTATCATCCATACTGAGTTGTGAAATGTAGGTATGGTATCATCCATACTGAGTTGTGAAATGTAGGTATGGTATCATCCATACTGAGTTATGAAATGTAGGTATGGTATCATCCATACTGAGATATGAAATGTAGGTATGGTATCAACCATACTGAGTTGTGAAATGTAGGTATGGTATTAACCATACTGAGTTGTGAAACGTGGCACTGAGCAACGACGTACTCAAATTAAATAAGACGTTTCCTAATTTGATAAGTAGTAATATAAAATGAGTGAATCAAATGGAAGAGATTGAGTAGTTGTTAATGTTGAGCTCAACTATGTGAAGTATTTTAACAATGGTTGTGGATGGCAGGGAACTTTAGTAAATATTTTGTTATTGTTTTGGAAATATTATGTGTGGTAAGTTACTTTTAAACCAATGAACTTACTAAGCTTCATCAAGCTTACTCGTGTGTGTTTGATTTTTTTTATGTAGATTGAATTAAAGAGAAGTTGGTAGATCGGATCATCACATCAAAGCTCACTATCCAGATCAATTCCGGTAGCTTTTGTTTTATGTTTAAAGATTTATATGGCATGTATAGAGTTTAAATGAGATGGAGTAAAGATGTTATAAACTAGTTAACAATATTTTGCAATGAAACGGTTTTTGAATTGCAGCAGCGACGTGATTTTGAAAAATCACCAAAAAATAGGAGAAATGGAATTAGAAAGTGAATAAGATATGAATTGAAAGATCTTTGAGTCTATTTTCATATAAAAGAAATAGAGTAAGCAAAAGAAATCGAAATTATGAGATATTTAAATTTTAGTGAAACTGGTTCTGAATGAATTCGTGATCCCCTGTTCTGCCTTTGAAAAATCATTAGAAATTTCAAAAAAATAATTGTGGATTAAAATTTATATGTATGGAATCCTGAATGAGTCTATTTTCAAATGAAATAAATAAAAGGTCATATGAATTCTGTACGAAGAGTAATTTGATTTGTAGTGAAGAGAGGTCAGAACAGTCAAACAGTGAAACAGGGGAAACTTTAAGAAAAATCTGGTATTGATTGGCCACACCAAAAATTCTGAAAATATTATAATAAAAAGATATATGAGTCTAGTTTCAGGAAAAATTAACGGATCTTAATTTGGAGTCCCGTAGCTCCAGATATAAATATTTTAGTGACTATGACGCAGATGGGCAGTTTTAAATTTTATGCCGAATTAATAGTAAAGTTTAGTAATGCCTCGTGCTCGACTCGACAACGGTCTCGGGTAAGGGGTGTTACATTTATTGGTATCAGAGCTTTTGTTTAGACGATTCTCGAACGGATGTGATGTATAAAATGTTTGGAAATACATGCCATATAAATCGTGATAGTGAGATGTGAATGATCCGATCTAACTATTAATTTTTGTTATAGATTGTAAAGATGTCTGATAGACCCGAGGGTGCTGATCATGAAGAGGAAGTTAATAGTAGAGTACAGACTTCTGAGCAGGGAACAAGTAATAATGTTCCGATTTCTTTGATGAGAGAGGAAGAACTTAAAAATTTGATTTATGGGGTAATGAATCAGTGGTTTAGTGAAACAATACAAGGAAGAAGCCAGGCACAACAACCTCCTCCTCCCCTCTTTGTACCACCATTCTGCCCCATTGCTCCTCCTTCAATAGATGAATCTATCAAAAGAACACCGATTGAGAAACTCAGAAAGTTCGGAGCTGAAGAATTTCGGGGAAGATCGGATGATGATCCAGTTAAAGCAGAGTATTGGCTAAAGAGTTTGGAGAGAGTTTTCAAACAGATGATTTGTTCTCCGGAAGACTATTTGAGGTGTGCGATTTCATTACTGAAAGAAGAAGCGTATAATTGGTGGGAAACCATTGAGGCAGATGGTACTGCAAATAAACTTACTTGGGAATTCTTCCAAAATGAGTTTAGAAAAAATATGTGGGAAGGAGATATTTAGATAAAAGAAAAGGGAATTCCTTGATCTTCGACGGGAAATAAAACATGGGCTGAATATGAGAGAGAATTTGTGTATCTCAAAGAGGTATGCTCGGGATGTTGTAATCAAACAGAGGAAGAAATGTGCATTAGATTTGAAGAAGGGCTTAATGATGAAATCGAATGATGATAGGAGGCACCGAGATTCGAGAATTTGTGGTTCTGTCTGATGAGCTCAAAAGATGGAAGAAGTGTATAATAGAAAGATGCAAAGAGAAAGAAAAGGCAAAGAAGTATATAAAAGAAGTTTCTCTAGACCAACGACTTTTCCAAATAAAAAGTTTAGAGATGATTTTAGTCGATCTGTTACAATTCTAACGATCAAATAAAAGTAAAACAACTCAAAGAGATGTTGGAGTGATTAATAAACCAGCGATTAGTAGTACTGTAGTGTACAAAATATTCCGAGACCTAGATGCAAAAATTGTGGTAGATTTCATATTGGTGAATGTTGGGGAAGAACCGGAGCTTGTTATAGATGTGGTGGAACTGATCATTTTATTCGGATCGTCCTCGGTCATTAAAAGAAAATAAAGAACAAGGCGAGAAACAAACAAATACTCCTCGAAAAAGTAGACGTTCGGGTCAAAGTAGTCTTCTTGAGATCGCTGTTCGGGAATGAGAGATATCAGAGCCCGATCGAAAATAAGGGCACCCGCACGTATATATGCTACTCGGGCAAGAGGAAGCTTCATCTCCGATGTGATAGCTGGTATTTTCCATCTCTTTAATGATTCTGTATACTTTAATTGATCCTGGATCTACGCATTCATATATTTGCACTGCATTAGTGTCAGAAAAGAAAATGACTGTTGAGTCCACTGACTTTGATATGCAAGTCACTAATCCGTTAGGGCAAAGTGTGTTAGTTAATTTAATATGTCGGAAGTGTCCACTTTGAAAATACAAGGTCATGAATTCTCTCACGATTTAATGTTGTTACCTTTCCGAGAATTTGATGTTATTCTTGGCATGGATTGGTTGATTAAACACGATGCCATAGTGAATTGTAGAGAAAAACGGGTTGATTTAAAATGTCAGACAGGGGAAATAGTTTCAGCTGAGTTTGGAGATAAAAAGAATGATGTCAGAATTATATCAGCCATTACAGCTCAGAAATTGATTCGGAAGGGTAATGAAGCATTTTTAGCTTATATTCTTGATACTCGGGGTTCTGAATTGAAGACGGAACAATTGCCAGTTGTTAATGAGTTTACTGATGTGTTTCCTGAGGAATTACCTGGTTTACCCCCGGATCGTGAGGTTGAATTCGTAATTGATGTAATTCCGGGTACAGCTCCGATATCAATAGCACCGTATAGAATGGCACCAGCTGAGTTAAAAGAGTTGAAGACGCAATTGCAAGAGTTATTGGATAAGGGGTTCATCAGACCGAGTACGTCACCTTGGGGCGCACCTGTTTTATTTGTGAAAAGAGAAATTTCAGAATTTGTTGCAAAATGTTTGATTTGTCAGCAAGTTAAAGCGGAGCATCAAGTGCCAACGGGTTTACTACAACCCATTATGATTCCTGAATGGAAGTGGGAGCGTGTTACAATGGATTTTGTGTCAGGATTGCCTATGACTCCAAGAAAGAAAGATTCGATATGGGTGATTGTTGATAGATTGACAAAGTCAAGACACTTTATTCCAAATCGTAATGCAGTTTTTCACTTGAGAAGTTAGCGAGAATTGTATGTGTCGAGAGATTGTGAGACTACATGGAGTTCCAAATCTATCATTTCGCATCGGATCCGAGGTTTACTTGAGATTTTGGAACAAACTGCAAGAAGCTTTAGGTACCAAATTAAATTTTAGTACAGCGTTTCATCCTCAAACAGATGGACAGTCAGAGCGAGTGATTCAAATTCTAGAAGATATGTTAAGATGTTGTATACTTGAGTTTGGTGACAGTTGGGAAAGGTATTTACCTTTGGCTGAGTTTGCTTACAATAATAGCTATCAGTCTAGTATAAAAATGGCACCATTTGAAGCTCTTTATGGTAGGAAATGCAAGACTCCATTGTGTTGGTCTGAATTGAGTGAATCAAAAATAGTTGGGGTTGATTTGATTCGGGAAACTGAAGAGAAAGTCCGGATTATTCGAGATAGTCTAAAAGCTGCTTCAGATCGTCAGAAGTCATATGCAGATTTGAAACGAAGAGATATAGAATATGCAGTGGGTGATCGAGTATTTTTAAAAGTTTCACCATGGAAGAAGGTGTTACGGTTTGGTAGAAAAGGAAAATTGAGTCCAAGATTTATAGGGTAGTATGAAATTGTGGAAAGGGTTGGTCCTGTAGCTTATCGGTTGGCTTTACCTCCTAACTTGAGAAGATCCATAATGTGTTTCATGTGTCTATGTTAAGGCGGTATAGGTCAGATCCTTCACACGTAATTCCTCATACTGACATTGAGCTTCAACCAGATATGACTTATTCAGAAGAACCAATAAAGATTTTGGCTCGTGAAGTAAAAGAGTTGCGGAATAAGAAAATACCATTGGTTAAAGTATTATGGCATCGGCATGGTATGGAGGAGGCAACTGGGAAACAGAGAGTCAATGAGATCACAAAGATCCAAATCTATTTTCAGTAACAAATTTCGAGGACGAAATTTTTAAAGGGGAGAGTTGTAACGGCTAATAATTTTCAAAGTGGTGTCGGAAATGGTGATATGAGATCACTAAATCCGCAAGTAAGATTAAATAAGATAGTAATTTAATATTTATGAGTCAAGTGAGAATTTAGAAGAATTTGTGGATTGGTGAATTTAGTGAATTAAAAGAATTTATTAGGTCAAATGGGTCAAAAATGAGGTATCGAGACCTCGAATTTGAAAATCGAGCCATAAATATTTTTAGAAATATTTATGGAGTGTTATTAAATTAGTATTAAAATTTGGTTGAGAAATTTAAATGTTTGGATAGCCAATTTAATAAAAGGACTAAATTGTAACAAATGCAAAATTGCTAGAAGAATTAAATAGCTCAAGTGTTAAAAGAATGAGGGTTTAAAGGGAAATTAAACCTAAAGGTGAAAAGGCTGGACGGCAAGGTGAAGAAAATCACCAGAAAGATAAGGGAAATAAGGGTAAAATTGGAAATTTAATAATTTTAACATGTATAATAAAAACAAAGTTGAAAAATCTAGAGATATCTTCATATTTTCTCAGCCAAAACACCATAAGAAGTCTGGAGGAAGCTGGTTTTCATAGTTTTACACCATGTGAGTTTAATTCATGCTTTTTCTTGATAATTTTTATGTTTTTATGACTTTTACAACTAGATCCACTTATAGAATTCATTAGTTTTTGATTTGGTGGGTAAAATTAAAAGTTACCCTTGCTGAGAAATGGAAGTTTATGATGAATTATTATGAAAATTAAATTTTAATTTCATATTAAGGTGGTTTTATTAAGTGATTTTGATAGGAAATGATATTTAGGACCTAATTGTGAAAAAGTTGTGAATTAGAGGTTGCTGTTGAAATTCAGAATATAAAAGGTTGTGAAATAGTTTGTAATGATAGAATAAAGTGTTAATTGAGAAAAATTAGTTCAATTGATGGTCAATTGAGCGAGGACTAAATTGTAAAATCAGAAATTTTGGGGTAAAAGTGCAATTTCGAAATTTAAAGAGCGTGAAATGGAAATGAAATATATGCTAATGAGTGAAAATATTTTACATTATAGATCAAGAAACCAAAGAAGAAAGAGGAAAAGAAAAAGTTGCAGAGTAGTCCCTAAATTTCAAAATCTTCTACAAATCACCGTAAGTTCATATGGTTGAATTTATATGTTTATTTGTGAAAGATTGAATGATATAATGTGCTGTAAATGTGAATTTGCTGTGGGATTGTGGGAAATATGATAAAATGAAAGAATAAATGGCGGTAATTCAAATTAGGAAAAACGCAGAATTGAGTACGCTCGTGTCGTGACATGTGATGAATTGATTTGATAAGACCATGGTTAATCCATGGCAAATGTGAAATGTAGGTATGGTATCATCCATACTGAGTTGTGAAATGTAGGTATGGTATCATCCATACTGAGTTGTGAAATGTAGGTATGGTATCATCCATACTGAGTTATGAAATGTAGGTATGGTATCATCCATACCGAGATATGAAATGTAGGTATGGTATCAACCATACCGAAGTTGTGAAATGTAGGTATGGTATTAACCATACTGAGTTGTGAAACGTGGCACCGAGCAACGACGTACTCAAATTCGTAAGACGCTTTCCTAATTTGATAAGTAGTAATATAAAATGAGTGAATCAAATGGAAGAGATTGAGTAGTTGTTAATGTTGAGCTCAACTATGTGAAGTATTTTAACAATGGTTGTGGATGGCAGGAACTTTAGTAAATATTTTGTTATTGTTTTGGAAATATTATGTGTGGTAAGTTACTTTTAAACCAATGAACTTACTAAGCTTCATCAAGCTTACTCGTGTGTGTTTGATTTTTTTATGTAGATTGAATTAAAGAGAAGTTGGTAGATCGGATCATCACATCAAAGCTCACTATCCAGATCAATTCCGGTAGCTTTTGTTTTATGTTTAAAGATTTATATGGCATGTATAGAGTTTAAATGAGATGGAGTAAAGATGTTATAAACTAGTTAACAATATTTTGCAATGAAACGGTTTTTGAATTGCAGCAGCGACGTGATTTTGAAAAATCACCAAAAAATAGGAGAAATGGAATTAGAAAGTGAATAAGATATGAATTGAAAGATCTTTGAGTCTATTTTCATATAAAAGAAATAGAGTAAGCAAAAGAAATCGAAATTATGAGATATTTAAATTTTAGTGAAACTGGTTCTGAATGAATTCGTGATCCCCTGTTCTGCCTTTGAAAAATCATTAGAAATTTCAAAAAATAATTGTGGATTAAAATTTATATGTATGGAATCCTGAATGAGTCTATTTTCAAATGAAATAAATAAAAAGGTCATATGAATTCTGTACGAAGAGTAATTTGATTTGTAGTGAAGAGAGGTCAGAACAGTCAAACAGTGAAACAGGGGAAACTTTAAGAAAAATCTGGTATTGATTGGCCACACCAAAAATTCTGAAAATATTATAATAAAAAGATATATGAGTCTAGTTTCAGGAAAAATTAACGGATCTTAATTTGGAGTCCCGTAGCTCCAGATATAAATATTTTAGTGACTATGACGCAGATGGGCAGTTTTAAATTTTATGCCGAATTAATAGTAAAGTTTAGTAATGCCTCGTGCTCGACTCCGGCAACGGTCTCGGGTAAGGGGTGTTACATAGATATTCTAAAGATTAATAACATTATTTTAGAAGAGAAAGGGAGAGGTGAAACTTCCTGAATTTTGGATGGATTCCTTGAGTTGGAAGTGTGGAAACTTGATTCAGAGGTGAAAGACAAGTTGGAGGAGGCGTCTCTGGTGGTGGTATGGTGGCCGCCAACAATCACTGCGCTAGATGAAGAAATTAGGTAACTCGTGAAGAAATAGCATACAAGAAAGATAAAGTAAAAGAGTGTAAAAATTAAAATAAAATTAAAAGAAAAGATCAATGGATTGAAAAGTCCTTATCGTTAAATGGTTCGCAAGGTGAGTGTGATTTCTAAGGTCGTGGTGTGGTGATTCCCTAACCTCCTTTAGAACCTAAATCAAAGAAATCAAAATGTAAGAATAAAAATTAAAGACAAGAAAGATAAAGGGAAAGAAAATAAAAGAGAAGAGAAAAGAAAAAGAAAAATTAAATGGACTCAAATATCCTTGGCTTGTCGGGTCAATGAAGTGGCCAGCATGAACTCATGTAAATCGGTCTCACATGGGGAGACTGTGCTAAGGTTCTTTCACTTCTTTGACATGGGAATGGTAGTGTTGGCCTTGCTTTTGGGAATTGAGTGATAGTGGTAAGGATAGTGAAAAAGAAAGAAAAACTATGATGGTTGGGGTTGAGAGGAAAGGGGTTTGGTGGGGAAAGTGTACAGAAAAGTGGGTTTATATAAGAATAGGGATCTGGTGGCTTCCCTCGCCCGTGTACCATGGGCGTGTTGGGTCACACGGCCGTATCACGGTCGTGTTGTGCTTCGTTCATTTCTCCCACGCCTGTGTGCAGGTCGCCACGCTCATGTTAATAAATTAGTGTCGACCACGGCAGTATCGCACGGCCGTGGCGTTTAGTCGGAGTCTGTGGCTTGGGGAAATTTTATCTTGTTTTCGCACGAACTCTACCACACCAGTGCGTAAATCCGTGGTGTCCACACGGCCACGGCCACTCCTGTGTGCAAGGCCATGTGGTATGAAAATCTGTGTGGTTAGTTTGTAGTTGGATGCTAAATGAAACACCCCTCACCCGTATCCAACACCGAGATAGGGTTCGAGGCGTTACTAGACTTAAACATTCACAATCATACAAAACCAAGTTACCAAATTTCGCCCAAAATTAAAACTTTTCAAACACATGCATTTAACCTTGTTATCTATTTAATCACTTATACATCTCATGGCTATAATCAACAAATCAATATAAGCCAATACATTTGGCTAACCACAACAACATCCATCATAGAAAAACTAAGTCCCTATACATGCCACTCACTTGAAAACATTTAACATTCACATGCCAATACTCCTAGGATAATGGCTCGATAGTGTGATGCTGCCTCCGACGATCTCCAACCCTGAGCTGACCTGACAAAACTAAAAGAAATGGAAAGGAAGGAGTAAGCATTACGCTTAGTAAGCTCGCATGAAAATAATAAGCAATGTAATAACATACTATTTTCATATTCTTTCTATTTATTCAAATTCCAGTTAAGCTGTTTTCTCTAGTCACAGTCATTAAATTATTTATATTTGGAGCTAAGGAACTCCAAATTAATATCCGTTAATTTTCATTGAAACTAGACTCATTTATCTTCTTACCATAAAATTTTCAGAATTGTTGGTTTAGCCAATAAGTACAGTTTATTCTTTAAAAGTATCCCCTGTTCTGTTATCTGACAGTTTCGACCTTTCTTCACTAAAAATTAATTATCTCATTGTACAGAACTCAAATGATGTTACCATTTGTTTCTCTTGAAAATAAACTCATTAAGAAATTCAAGGATATAAATTTTATCCAATTATTATTTTTGTACAATTTTTAATGAATTTCCAAAGTCAGAATAGGGGATTCCGAAATCATTTTGACTCTATCTCACCAAAATTTAAATATCTCAGAATATAAAATTAGTTTGCTTGCACCGTTTCTTTTATGCGAAAATAGACTCAATAAGATTTAATTTTATATTTTATTCAAATTATAATTCAGTTTCTACCATTTTTTGGTGATTTTTCAAAAATACACAACTGCAGCTGTCCAATACTGTCTTGATGCTAATTTCACTTTTTTCATGATTTTCATGTATTCACTTTCATTTTTTACACATATGCACAAAAACATAGTATAACTTAGCATATAACTATCACTTGATCATAGGCACATCTCACTCATTTGCATCCTTACAATTGATGCATCATAACCCAAACACTTTATTCAACATATAAATCATACAATAGCAATTTCATACACATACCTGTATTATTTGTTCATACGATTTCCTACTTAATTTTATACCTGCACTTCACTTATACAAACGATTTCATATGCACACTTACACATATAAATGCATCAATCACAATGTTCACTTGCATATTATTATCACATGATTAAATCCTTTTCACATTCAATCACTTTTCATTATATCAATTCAATACCCGTTGAACCATACGGAGTACTAAAGGATACGAGGAATAAGGCACAAAGTGCCACACTATAATGTAGCCGAAGCTACCACTGTAATGTAGCCGAAGCTACCACTGTAACACTGGGGTTACCCTCGGGCCTGCTCACACAAGCTGTCTGTTCAAGGTTAATATACAGTGCTACTCACACAAGCTGTCAGGTGTCTGCAACACATGCACGGTCACCCAGCCACTGATATAACACAATGAACCAGCACCCGAGGAACACTTTCACACTAAAAACACTGAAATTCCTAGTGACATTTCACTTGTATCCTAATCGTTTCCTAATGTTCAATCAGGACTTTTTCACACTTGTTAACACTTAATCACTTGTCTCATGATAACACTAATTCACAATTACTCATTACTTTCACAATCATAGAAGTCACATTTAAGTACAATATTCAATGCATTTTCATGTACCATAGACATATTTTAAATCAATTTATAAACTTGGCACATTAAACATTTAATTCAACATAATTCATTTAATTCACTAATTTAGCTTTCAAATATAAATTACAACATTATTGCATTATTATTAACATACCAACTTACCTCGAATGCCGAAACCGCTAATTTTCTCGACTTAGCCCACAACTTTGTTCTTCCCCGATCTTAGTCCAAATTTCATAATTTCTTGATCTAACATGTCAAGTAACACTCATTTAACACATTTTATCAACACACTAATCAATTCAATTCACATATCAAATTATGGAAAATTTATAATTTTGCCCCCTAACTTTTCAAAAATTACATTTTTACCCCTAGGCTCGTAAATTAAACTTTATTCCTTTTTCTTATGTTTTATGACATGCTGAACATTTTTCCCTTCTATAGCAATTTCAGATTCTTACTATAACACATACTTATGAACAATAACAACTTTTACCAATTAGCTCGTTTTACTCGTTTTCACCGAAAATCACTTAGTAAAAATCGTTCCTCTACTCATAAACATGCATAATCTACCATCAAACATCAAAATACACAATTATCCATCATGGGTAAAATTTTTTACTTTAACTATATCTCAAAATATGGTTAGAAATAGGTAGATTATGGTACAAGGATTTCAAAAATACGAAAATCAATAAAAACGGGGCAAGAACGAACTTACTATTGAGCTTGGAAAGCTTGGACAAAACCTCAACCATGGCTTCCATGGTATTTTCGGCAGCAACCCAAAAGAATGAAGAAGATGACATCCTTTTTTTTAGGCTATTTTGGCTTTATATGCCAAATTACTAAAATACCCTCAATGCCTTTCTCAACTATTTTACCACACAAGCCTATTTTTGTCCAAAATTTTAGAATTTGGTAAAATTGCTATTTAAGGGCTCCTAATTCATAATCCAAAGCAATTTCATACAAAAATCTTCTAGAACATGCATTTTGCAACTTATACAATTTAGTCCTTAAAGTCTAATCGAGCACCTTAGACATATAATTGCTTCATGGAATTTTCACACAAGCATGTAAACATATCATGGGCCTTCTTATAATCATAAAATAATTATTTCTACTTTGAATTTGTGGTATCGAAACCACTGTTCCGACTAGGCCCTAATTCGAGATGTTACACTAAAAATAAAAAATATGAAAATTAATGGGGTTAGTGCTTGGGTTGCCTCCTGAGAAGCGCTCGTTTAAAGTCTTAAGCTAGGCTTACCTCTCGTTCGCACATTCATGGTGGTTTGAGGAGTTGAAACTCCTCACCCCTGCTATCAATTTTATGACCATTATATAGTTCGAGGCGAGTAGTGTTTACCTTAAAAGTGCCGAACTTGGGATTAGTTACCTCGACTTTTCCATATGGGAAGATATTCAGTACCTCAAAAGGGATTTCTTCATTTGTATCAAGGTCTGAAGTGGCGATCCGATGGTCTGTTTTATCCAACAATACCTAATCTTCGATCTTAAATTGGTTTGGCTCATGGAGTGGTTTTGGTTCTACTTCGTGTGTTCTTAGTTTCTCTTTGAAATGCGTCTTCCACTCGTCTAGTTCATTGATCTGAAGCCGTCGTTTCTCATGAGTTATTTCTTTGTTGGTACAAGGTCTAGGATCTGGCTTAGTTGTATAGTTTCGTGGTGTTTCCTGTAAAGAAGGTGGAACCAAATGGTCATTAGTAGAGTTGATGTTTTCACCTTGATTACTTGATGTCCTAGCAGAGTCAAGAGCCTGAAGAGTGATCGTCTCGTTACCTACATGAAGTATGAGTTCACATATACCAACATCAATTTTAGTTCTGACAGTTGCTAAAAAGGGTCTTCCTAAAATTAAAGGAATATTATTGTCCTCATCCATGTCTAAAACGACAAAGTCTACTGGGTATAGGAATTTGTCAATTTTTACTAGTACATCTTCGATTATACCCCTAGGAATTCTAATAGTTTTATTAGCTAATTGAATGCTCATCCTAGTTTGTTTGGATTTCCCTAGACCTAGCTGTTTAAACATTTTATAAGGCATAACATTGATGCTTGCCCCTAAATCAGCTAAAGCATTATCAACAGATAAACTACCAATTAAGCATGGAATTGTAAAACTCCCTGGATCTTTTAATTTTCGTGGTAGTTTATTTTGTAGATTACTGAGCACACTGCGTTTAGCTCCACATGCGGCTCCTTGTCCAACTTCCGTTTGTTTGTCAAAAGCTCTTTTAAAAATTTCCTTGAATCTGCCATCTGCGAAAGAGCTTCCTTTACCACATTCTCTTGCCTCAATTTGGTTTCATCTAGCCCTTTACTATCATGAGCGGTTATTTGGGTTAGTTTCAGTGTTGCTTGGCAGGCTTCCTTGTGATCATTTAGAGAACTGCTTAACAGTTGTCCTAATTGGTTCTTGATCTCTTGAATCAATGCTTGTTGATTTTTGAGTACTGTCTCGGTGTTTTGGAAATGGGTTTCTGACACCGTTATAAATTTTGTTAGCATCTCCTCAAGGTTTGGCTTCTTTTCTTGTGGGTAGGGTTGCTGTTGGAAGCCAAGGAAGGGGTTGTTGTCTTTGATTTCCTTGACCACCCCATAAAAAGTTGGGATGGTTCCTCCAAACTGGATTGTAAGTGTTACTATAAGGGTTATTTTGAGGTCTAAAATTGTTACCCATATAGTGAGCTTGCTCATTTTTAGCGCTCGGGTTGTAAGGCGGATATTCTGTGTTGTTCATCCCTCCTCCATTCGTATTACACTGCATAACTAGATGTACCTTAGAAGAACCACATAAACCATTAAATTTCTTACTTAACAGTTCTACCTAGTTTGATAGCATGGTCACTGCATCGAGGTTGAGAACACTGGCGGCTTTTGTTGGCTTTGTCCTCGTAACTTGCCACTGATACTTATTTAGTAACATCTCTTTAATAAATTCGTAAGTAGCCTTAGGTGTTTTGTTGTTCAGGGTTTCACCGGCGGCTAAATCAATCAACTGCCTAGTTGAGGGGTTCACACTATTGTAAAAGGTTTGAACTTAGAGCCACAAAGGTAACCCATGGTGATGGCACCTTCTTAGTAAATCCTTGTATCTCTCCCATGCATCGTAGAGTGTCACTAAATCCATCTGCACAAAAGAAGAGATATTATTCCTCAAATTGGCCGTTTTAGCCGGCGAAAAATATTTTAATAAAAAATTTTCGATCATTTGTTCCCATGTAGTGATTGATCCTCGTGGTAACGAGTTCAACCACTGTTTAGCTTTGTTCCTCAACGAAAAGAGAAACAACCAAAGACGAATGACATCATCGAAACGCCATTTATTTTAAAAGTATCGCAAAATTCTAGGAAATTTGCCAAGTGATTATTTGGATCTTCATCTTGCAAGCCATCAAACTAAACAAATTGCTATATCATTTGAATTGTGTTAGGTTTCAGTTCAAAATTATTTGCAGCAATAGCAGGTCTAACAATACTTGACTCAGTTCCTATTAAATTAGGTATAGCATAATCATATATAGTATGAGGAGCAGGGTTTTGATTCACCAATTTGAGACAACCATAAGAGGTAGCGGATTGTTATCAACCATCTCTTCGGTAGTATTGGTATCGTCCTCTTGCTCTTCTTCTATATATTGTAAGTTTCTCCTTATTTCTCTTTTGTTTCTGCGAACGGTACCTTCTATATCGCTGTAAAAAATCAAGGGTCTTGATGGGTTCCTCCTAGGCATAAACTAGAAAAACCTATCAGAACAAATAATAGAGAGATTGGAAAAATAAAAATAATAAAAATTAGAAAGAAATAAATAAAAAAAAGAAAAATGGCTGAAGTAATAAAAATTGAGCGCTCCTAATATTTCAGTTCCCCGGCAACGGTGCCAAAAACTTGATCGTGTGTCTGAGAGTTTTAATATTTATATAATGAATGATCGAGCCTAGAAACTAACTATCACCACGATTGAGGCAAGCGCACCTATCGAACAGTAGTATAGCTTAGTGGCAAGACCAGAATGTCGAACCCAAAAGAACCAAAAGTACTAGTACTAACCTTCTTTCTATTATTTAGCCTAAAATAAAAGGGATTAATGTTATCTAACTAATTACTAAACTAAGGATGCTAAGACATAGAGAATGAATTGGGAAAATACTTTTGGGAAAACTAATTGATTAAGACAATACCCGAGGAAGAATCCACCTAGACTTCACTTGTTATTAACTCTGAATTGATCCGTAGGATTCCCTAATTTATATTAATACCTCTCTCGAGGCTACTAACGTCTAACCATAGGTTGATTAATTGAAATCTCTTTATAATTAAAACCCCTAGTGTTGCATTAACTCGATCTATGGACTCCCATATTAGGTTTGACCCTAATCTGGTAGATTTTTATCGTTCTATCTCTAGGAGTGCGATCAACTCCGTTTAACTATGCTAGATCTACTCTTAAACAAGGACTTTTGCTTCTCTGAATAAGCACATCAATACTTGAATCAATATCCTGAAATATTAAAGCAAGAATTAAGAACACATAATTAAGAACAAATCAAGTATTTATCATACAGTTCAGAAAAAAATAACAAGACCGTCTTAGGTTTCATCCCCCTCGGGTATTTGAGGAGTTTAGTTCATGTTTATAAAAGAATACATCTCGGAAGAAATTAAATAACAAAACATAAAGAGCCCTAAAACCCCCTGAAGGAAATTGAAGGGAAGATCCTTAGTCTTGAGCGTGATTCTGACTTCTGAGATGGATCAGCTAGCTTTCTTCGAGTAATTCCCTAAATTCAGCTCTCTCTGGCTTTGCTCCTGTCAAAAGCCCTGACAGAGGCCTTTTGTCGAACTCCCTCTTTAGGTTACACTTAGAGTGTTTATATAGGCTTTCGGAATGTCTTTCTTTGCCTCTAAGTATCCTTTTCTGAGTGGAATTAAAACAGGTCATGGCAGGGAGACGCCCGTGTGAATCGAGCCCTGGGCCGTGTTCGAGTCTGCTAAAGTGGCACGGTCGTGTGGCAAACTCCAGGCTGTGTGGATTTCTTACTTTGGCCCACTTTCTTCATTTTTGGCCCGTTTCTCGTTCTTTTCATCCTCCTATGCTCTCCTGAGTATAAAATAGGAAATCAAAGGATTAGGAGCATCAAATTCCACAATTCAAGGGATAAATCATCCAAAAGTATGCCAAATGTGGGATTAAAATATGTATATATTATGGTTTATCAACCTAAAGAGACACATAGAGTAGAACAAAGAAATTACTCGAAGGAAGCCGTCAGAATCATCTCAGAAGCAGATTTACTTCAAGATTGAAGATATCCATCAAGTTTCTTAGAAGTTTTTGGGTTCTTTATGTCTTGTTGTTTTCCTTATTTTGAGATGTTTTCCTCTGACATTATGAACTAAACTCCCTAAATACCTAGGGAGGATGAAATCTATAATGAATATTATTATTTAATTATCTGAATTACATGATAAATACTTGTTCTTGTTCTTAATTATGTGTTCTTAACCCTTGCTTTAATATTTTCAAGATATTAATCCAAGTTTGATGTGCTTAATCAGTGGAGCAAAAGTCCTTGCTTAAGAGTAGATCTAGCATAATTAAGCGGAGTTGATTGCAATCCTAGAAATAGGACGACATAAATTTTTCGGATTAGAGTCAAATCTAATAAGTGAATCCATAGATCAAGTTAACGTGACAATAGGGGTTTTAATTAGAAAGAGATTTCAATTAATCAACCTAGGGTTAGTTATTCTTAGTCTTGAAAGAGATAATAACATAATTTAGGGATTCCTACGGATAAAGGCAAGTGAATAAATCATTTAATTCGGAATCATAATAATAAGTGAAATCTAGGTGGATTTCTCCTTGGGTATTGTCTCTCTCATTAGTTTTCTTTGAATATTTTTCCAATTTTATCTTTGTCCTGCTCATAGTTAAATAGTTAGTTCAATTTTAGATTAAACACTTCCCTAATTTTTAGGCTAAATAATAAAAAGATAGTAATTACTAGTACTTTTAGTCCTCGTGGATACGATGTTTTGGACTCACCATAGCTATACTACTATTTGATAGGTGCACTTGCCTTCGTCGAATTATTTTAGTTAGTTCGTGATGTCATCACGATTACTAATAAAAATAACAAGAAAAATAAACATCATATAAAATTTTATCTAAATGTTCTAGTGTTCCATATTTGTTGGTTATTCCCTCTTTAATATTTAACAACATAAGCTCCTTTTCGTCAAATGTTGGTCATTGACCAAGTTCATCATCATCATCATCTGAATCTAAATCATTAAGGTTATCAAGACCTCTTCCTTTCATATACTTGTCGAAGTATAGATTTTATTTATCAATATTCTTGTACGATCCAACCTTATTTTTATATGACATACTAAGGTGATGCTGTTAATATGATAAATATTTTTTTAGAATAACAAATGTCCTCTCAACCACATTTTAAAACTTTAAATGTCTTAGTTTAAATAGTTCACGAGCCATTTCTAGTGCTTATGTCTAGCTCCACTCTTTCAAATGATATCATAACGCATAATATGGTGCAAGAAAACTTTATGTATTTGCATAATTAACATCTATCATATAATATTTGGGTTTATGGTGTAACACCCCTTACCCATATTCGACACTTGAACTGGGTACGAGGCATTACTGTACTTAAATTGTTCAAACATACAACATCGGTCCATAAAATTTCATTTCAAATTAAAACTCTTCATTCGAGACTATAATGTCCTTATTATAGGTCTACGAGACCCTAAACTTGCACTCGAAATTATTCGAGACCAAACCAGAAACTTTTGAATACTTAGAAAAATTTGACACAAACAGGGCCACATGCCCGTGTTCCACACCCGTGTGGATTTATTTTTCAATTCGAACCTATAGGGGTTTTCACACGACCTGATACACGTCTGTGTCCCTCACACGGCCATGACACGCTCGTGTCTTCACCCTTGTGTGAAAACCTTGGCATTCTATTTATGACATCATCACCTCAATACGGTCACACGGCCAAGGCACACGCCCGTGTCCTTAGACTGTGTGTTGAATTAAATTCCTAATTTTAGGTGCAAACTTCACACGGCCCGGGCACATGCCCGTGTCTTAGGTCGTGTCTCCCACACAGTCGAGACACACAGTCGTGTCTCTACCCGTGTGTTTACTACTGAGCATACTGACTTGCCAACCTAGCATGCATGGGGACACAAGGCCTGTCAACACGCCCATGGGGCAGATCGTGTGTCACACACGGCCTAGACATATCCTCGTGTGTCTACCTGTGTGGATATTTGTAAGGCTATCTACCAAGCTAAATGCCGCCATACAAAGAAGCCATACTTACACCAATTCAATTCAACATACATCATGACCATAAGGCATTTCTAAGAACTCAAAATCAAGGCTTCCACACAAGCATGCACTTCATAAATTTCATCATTATTGAATATATGAACTTGTCAAATATTGGCCAATTTCCAATGACCATTTACAAAATGAATTGAACAACATTAATAGCCAACAATTTGGCTAACAAATATGACATAACAAAATGACCAAGTCCTATACATGCCATACTCAAAATAAATCTAACTCTGCTATACCAAGGAGAAGTTGATAGTGTGATTCCGAACTCTGAAGTCCTACGATCCTCGCGTTAGCTTGGCGATACTACAAGGAAAAGGGAAATGAGAGGGGTATGCATAAAGCTTAGTAAGTTTGCATGAAATAAATAGCAACATAAAGGCTCATAATGTCATCCATCCATTGCATTAAATAAGAACACAAAGTCTCAAGCATATTGCTATAACTTACTCATGCTTACTCTTACCTATTACATGTCATGTCACATATCGTAAACATTTCTTGTGAATTACTCACATGTACCTGTGTCACTTCATCACATAGTTTTAGCACTAATTTCATCTCTATTACAAACTTAACTATTTATCTCGATGACTCACTTGAATTACCCGAGCATACACAATCATCATCATACACATAAACACGATGCCAATGCCACATCCCAGATATGGTCTTATATGGGGTTACATCTCGATGCCGATGTCATATCCCAGATATGGTCTTATACGGGATCTCATATCGATGTCGATGTCATATCCTAGATATGGTCTTATACGATTTCCATATTCGATGCCGATACCATATATTAGATATGGTCTTATACGGGATCTCAATTTGGTGTCGAGGCCATGTCCCAGACATGGTCTTACACGGGACCTTACCATTCTCATGTCTCGATGATGATATCCTCTCACTTCTTAAAGTCCAACCGGGACTTCAATATCGTAAATTTTCATCATTTTCTCATTCAACATCGTTACTCAATTTCATAGAAATAATATACAACATCACTAATATCAAACATTTTAAAACTTAATAACATTATGTTGAATTTTATTACACACAAACTTACCTCGGTACCAAAATGTGTAATTTTGCGATCTAGTCCGTAACCTTGCCTTTTCCTCGGTCAAGGTTAATTCCTCGTTCTTCTTAATCTATAATAATAAATTAGCTCATTTAATTACCACATTAATCATTACATTTCAATAATCATATTTTGGCAAAATTACCATTTTGCCTTTAGGCTTTCACAAAATGACAATTTTACCCCAAGGCTCGTAAATCGATTCTAATCGAATTTCCTCCTTTTACAAGCCTAGATGAACATTTATTACTCTTATGGAAGCCCTCAATACTCATTATTTCACACATTTAACACCTATTTTATAACCTTTACAAAAAGGTCATTTTTGGTGTTTTCATGGTAACACCTTTCACAAAAGTTGTTTATGTAACAACTAAGACTCATTTTCTTCCATAAAAATGCAGCAAACAACATAAATACTCACATGGAGGTTTTTAACCATTTTGCAAAATAGTCCCCTCATTAGCTAGCTCAAGCTACAAGGGTCCCAAAAGTACAAAAATTATCAAGGAATGATCATCAAAACACTTGTAAGGAGAAAAACTTGCTAAAATTTTTGAGATCTCAAACCCCTATTTTGCTGCTAATTTTCAGTGGTGAAAGTGGTGAAAAAAAAATGATATCCCTTTTTTCTTTATTTTATTAATACAAGTCAATTTAATCTACCTAATTCTAACAACTTTGACCAATTTTGACATTGTTTGTCCCCTATGGCCGGCCACCTTATTTCTAAGGGTCTAATTGCACATTAAGGGCCTCCAATTAATATTGATGGGCTCGAAACTAACTAATATTTTGACAAAGGCAAGCGCACCTATCGAACTGTAGTATAGCCTTGATGAGTCCGGAATATCGTATCCTCAAGGACTAAAATTACTAGTAATAACTATCTTTTTATTATTTAGCCTAATAATTAAGAGGATTTATTTTAATCTAAAATTTTAAATAGCTAATTAACTATGAACGCGACAGAAAGTGAAGAAAGTAATCGAATAAACCAATGAATAAAGACAATACCCAAGGAAGAATCCACCTGGACTTCACTTATTATTTTGACTCTGAATTAACTGATTTATTCACTTGTCTTGATCCGTAGGAATCCCTAAATTATGTTAATATCTCTTTCGAGACTAAGAACAACTGACTCTAGGTTGATTAATTGAAATCTTTTTCTAATTAAAACCCCTATCGTCGCATTAACTCGATCTATGGATTCCTTGATTAGATTTGACTCTTATCCGACAGATTTATGTCATCTTATTTCTAGGGTTGTAATCAACTCCGCTTAATTACGCGAGATTTACTCTTAAACAGAGACTTTTGCTCCACTGAATAAGCACATCAATCTTGAATTAATATCCTGAAAATATTAAAGCAAGAGTTAAGGACACATAATCAAGAACAAAAACAAGTATTTATCGTGTAATTCAGATGATTAAATAATAGGATTCATCATAGGTTTCATCCTCCCTAGGTATTTAGGGAGTTTAGTTCATAATAGAAGGAAAGCATCTTAGGAATAAGAAAACAACAATACATAAAGAACCTCGAAACTTCCAAAGAAGCTGATGGAAATATTCAATCTTGGAGTGAATCCGCTTCCGAGATGATTCTGTCGACTTCTTTTGAGTAATTTCTTCGTTCTACTCTGCGTGCTCCTATCGGTCTTTCTCGGGCGTGTACTTATAGATTTTAGAAGGCTCAGAAACACTAAAAATTGGCTTTTTTTCACGTGAACACAAAGCAGGGTGTGACAGGGACACAGGCGTGTGCTCAGTTCATGTGAAGGTGTCCAGGTCGTGTGAAAATTCGCATGGCTCAAATTGACACGAGCTGGCACACGGGCATGTGTCCAGCCCGTGTGGTTCACACTGGCATATGCCCTGCCCGTGTGATTCTGGCTTGGCTGTGTGGATCCTTAAGATGGCTCGTTTTTTTGGTTTTGGCCCGTTTTCCACTCCTTTTGCTTGCCTATGCTCACCTAAGTATAGAAATACAAATTTAAAGGATTAGGAGCATCAAATTCACATAATTGTATAAGTAAAAATCCAAAAACACACTAAGAATGGGATTAAAATGTGTTACTTTTATGGTGTATCAAATATTCTATGGCTTTTAGACACCTTTTTCTTATAAAATGGAACTTTCACACTTTATGCGATTTAGTCCTTTTTTCGCAATTAAGCATGCAATCGCTAAAATTAAAGCACCAAAATTTTCATGCACTCTTGTAATCATGCTATAACAAATAAAATTATATAAAAATAATTTTTTCCAACCTCGGATTAGTGGTTCTGAAACACTGTTCTGACTAGCCCCTAAATCGGGCTGTTACACATGGTGTAAATAGTCTGTAACTTTAATTATTAAAAATTATATACATTAAAATTGGAGAAAGAATTATTCTAGGTTATAACCTTTTTATAATATGTAAATTAAGTTAAAAATAATATAAAAATTATAATATATAACATTTATAAAAAAAAGTTTTTTATAAAGTGTCCAACAACTTCAATAACATATCTTATAGTTAATAACATTCTTGTCATAACTTTAGAAAGTTATTTTTGTTGGAAAATAATTGTTGAGAGATGAATGATAAATTGATGCTCAAATTAAACAATTGTATCTCTTGGTTTAATATTGCATTTTTTTTTCATTCATTGTCTCTATTCACTTATATCTGTTAATGTTTCAACAAAACTCTTCATGAATCGGTCTAAATCTCTTCATTCATTTCCTCTCCTCTATATAAAGGAAAGTTAGGAGATTTCAAAAACACATAATAAAAAACCATCAATATAAAAAATTCCTTCTAAATTCATTTCTCCTGGTGATAGGGAAAGGCAAAATTGTGTTCGATTGATCACTGTTGTTGTAACAGCCCATTTTTAGTCAAATCAAAATAATAGTTTTTGGGACCACAAAGCTAAGGTCAAAATAATTATTTTATTATTATTTTAATGTCTACAACATGATAGAATGATTGTGTGAAAATTTTGTTAAGAAATTTTATCGTTTGAATGCTTAATTTGATAAAAAGGACTAAATCGCGTAAAACGTAAAACTTGAGTTTTATTAGCTAAAGGTACTAAATGGATATGAAATTAAATAGTTGAAGGATTTATGTTGAAATTAGACTACTGGTTGCTTAAGTGGACATTTATGGACATTATTTATGTATGTTTTAATGTATAAGTAAGGGGTAAATAGGCAATTATCAAAATAAATCAAAATTAAAGAAAGAAAAAGAAAGCTATCATATTTATTCTTCATTTATTCAACCAAATTTAGTGGGGAAGCCATATCTAGGGTTCGGCGAAGCTATTTTTCATGCATGTAAGTTTAATTTTGTCCCGTTTTTAATGATTTCTATGTTTTCAGAGTCGTTGTAACTTAATCTAGCTAGCCCAGGGACTAATTTGCAAAATTTTTAAAGGTTTAAGGTTTTTCTATTGATTTTAATAGTTGTATTTTGATGTTTGATGATAGAAAATGTATGCTTGTTTTTAGATAATCAACATTCGTTAAGTGATTTTAGCTGAAATTGCATATTAGGGATTAAATTGAGAAAAGGTGTAAATTTGGTGGTAGAAATGTGAAATAAATGAAAAATATGGGCTGCTATGATATTAAATGAAATTAGGCTAGCATGGGTAGGGACTTAATTGCATGAATTTGTATTTTTATGAGCTAAGGATTAAATTGTAAAAATGTTGAAATATGGGGCAAAAGTGTAATTTTGTCATAATATTCTTTTGGGCTAAATTGAATAGAATGATAATTGAATAAGTTAAATTTGATTACATATAGATCAAGAAAAGTGAAATTCAGATTTAGATCGGGGGAAAAACAAAGTATCGGACTAATCGACTTATTTCGTCGTTTTTGCAGTCGAGGTAAGTTCGTATTTTAATAAGTATGAATATATTTGTGTTTTAAATGCTTTATTATTTAATAAATTATGAATATGACCTTGCAGATATGTTCGATGACGATTCGACAAATGTGAAATCCCGGTTGAACCTTAGGAATAGATTAGGATATGAATGACATGTCATTAGCGGTTATGTGATTTGGGTGCTGGTCCGTACGTCCTATAGATGGCTGAGTTATTCGGCATGTGTTGTGGATTCTCGTCAGTTTGTGTGAGCAGCACCGTGTAGCTACGTCATGACCGTCAACTTGTGTGAGCAGACCCATTGATGGCTTGAGAGTGAACATTATGAGATATGTGATTGAGATAGCTTTGGCTATGTATGTGGCACTTAGAGTGCGAGATTCCTGAGTATCCGATAGTATTCCAAATGGTTCAATAGGTATATCAAGGATATGGATGAGTATGAAATTGGTACGTATTGGCACAGGTATGTACGGAAACTATATGAGCATTGAATCTACGGAACTTGTGAATTCATGATTAATTATGTGATTGAATATATGTTAACCTTATGATTTATTTGTAGTATATTATGTTCATATTATTTGAATGGTGAATTGAAATGTGAGTTTTTCTTATTAATTCATACGAGCTTACTAAGCTTTATAGCTTACTCTATTTACTTTTCTATGTTTTATAGTAATATCGAAGCTAACTCGGATTGGGAGTCGTTAGAGATTGCATCACACTATCAAGCTATCACTTTGGTACTTTTGAACTTATGTATTTGGTTATATGGCATGTATAGGAGATATGGTCCTTTTGGTATGTGTTGGTAATGGATTTAGCCATTTGAGTTGGCTTGTAAATGATGAATGGTTTGTTACGTTTATAGCCATGTGATTTGGCTTATTTTGACATGTTGGTGATGTATGTATATATGTGAAAAAGGCCTTTTGATATGTTGTGTATAATTGCCATATATATGCTTGTTGTGAATTGGTATTAGAAGTATCAAATGGTTGAGATTTGAGATTGGTTTGCTTGTGGTTTTAGGTAAAGTTTTGTATAAATGAAAGTGACCATATTGATGATTTGATAATATGATTTTGGTATAAAATTGAATGGCCTATTGCGATACTTGTGTGTCTTGTGATTTATGGTATTGATATAACATGATTTGAACTTGGTTTAGATGAGTTTAAATGCCATTTGAAGATGTGGTTATATGAAAATTTTGGTTGGTATAGGTGTATGCAAATTGGGTGAGAAAGATGGCTTGGTAAATAGCATATTTTTGTCCGCATGGGCAGAGACACGGGCATGTGTTTCAGTCGTGTGTGACACACGGTGAGGTCACACGGCCGTGTGTCCCCTATTGTTTAATTAGAAATCAAGTCAGTATGCTCCACACGGTCTAACACACGGACGTGTGACTTAGCCGTGTGGCACAAGTCAGTATACCCTTCAGGTTTGACACGGCGTAGCACACGACCTGGCACACGGGTGTGTAAGGCCACTTTGAAGGACACACGGGCTGGTCACACGGGCATGTGGTTGGCTGTGTGACCCAACTCAGAGAGTTACATGGAGTCGAACAAAGCCATGTGATCCCATTTCGAATGTCCACACGGCCGGGCCACACGGGCGTGTGTCCCCTGTATTTTGTAAAATTTTCTATGTTTTCCAAATATTTCCTAAGTTATCGGTTTAGTCTCGATTCACTCCTAATGCATGTTTTGGGCATCGTAGGCTCATATTAGGGACAATGTGATTGATTATGAATGATTTATAATTGAAATGGAAAAATGTATGAGAAATGTATGGTGTAATAAGTCCGATAATACTTTGTAACCCTATTTCGGCGTTGAATACGAGTGAAGGGTGTTACATTTATTGGTTATACTGAGGCATTGACTCATGTAGTGAGAGAGGTTCTAGAGAAAGTGTTCGAGGCTAGCATATAAAGAGCCAGAGAAATGGTTTAGGGAAGGTGTGTAGATTGTGGAAAGAAAAGAGATCATAGTCCTTCAAGGTTGGAGCCTCGGTCTACGAAACGTGTGAGATCTCAGCTGAGTGTTATCAAAATTAATGAATTACATTATATATTTGATAAAATTTCATGTGTAAATTTCATATTTATCCTTATAAAAATTTAATGAAAGGATGTCAAATTAATTTAGTTTTATAAGAACTATACAAGAAATATATGCTCATTTAAAGATAAAAATAAATAATTAGTAAATAATTAAATTTGATGTCTAGCTAGCATTAAATTTATTTTTTCCATAATAAATATAATTTTTTTCACCTTAATATTTCAATTATTTCTTTAATTGTGCTTAAATAATTCATTAGTATTACATAATAGTTAAATTTAAAACTTAGAAATCAAGAAAAAGTGAGTTGTCTCGAATAATAATCATCTCTAAACATGGATGGGAGCTTCTTCATGTATTGTTAAAATGATCAATTCAATTTTATAGTCATCAAAAAGCAAATTATATATTGATTTAAATCATATGATTAAACTTATTCATGTGTCAAGCTATTAAGTTAAACATGATATTTTTTAATTAAAAATAAAAATTTTCCTGTTTAAAAATGAAGTAAGAGGTCTTGATTTATTCATAGCTTGAGTTTTTTTTCCTTAGTTCAGTATTTAGATTCAAATTAGTCCATACAATTTCTACACGAACTTTGAGAAAATAAATTCTCACATCAGTTAGATTAAAAGTAATGGGGCGTTCTTCATTGCTGTTGCAAGGCCAAAAGTACTTTTACACCGTAAAAACAATAGAAAACATTTGTCTTACAAGATTTTCCTTTAAAACATCCTTATACCTAGTTGATGATTGAATTCTAATATTACGCCTAATATCAAATACAACTATTATTAACAACGTTATTGAGAAAAATTGACAAAGTAATATGGATATCATATGAGGTATTGAAGGATCAAAATTGGAATAACATTTCAAGTAACTCTTAGCTTTTTTAGAACTTATTTTTGATATGGTTACATTTTGCAACTTCGATTCTTAATGAGAGGTATTTCTTTTAATATCCCTTCATTTCTAGTGAAAAAAAAGTGACCTAACCACAATTTATTTATTTTGAATTATTTCAATTGTGCTATTATCCTTCATTTCAAAAAAAAAAAAGTTTAGTTTTTAATAAATTTCCAAGTCAATTATATTTGTCTATTAGTAAGAATACAAAGAATAGGGTTGGAAATAAAAGAAAGATGCATAATGATATCTAATTTGATTTTTAGGATGTGTTTGGATACTACAAAGTAACTAGATGAAAGTGTAATTATTAATATAGAAATTACACTTTCTTTATAATTCCAAGAAATTGTAATTTCCTAAACCTATTTGGTTGATAGAGTGTAATTACATCATAATTTCTTATATTCTTTCTAGTAGCACAAATTGTAATTACACAGTTGCTCCCTATTAGCCTGACTCTGATGGATACACGAATCCAACCAATCATATCAATTTGGAACCTAGTGCTTATCAGATAAATTCAAAATAGAAAGCTGTGCCCAACGCTAGTCGGTATAACCGACAAGTAGGTGTGCTCACCACCCCTCTACTCGTAGTAAATATAATTTTTGTTTGGTGTCGATAGTAAGGTTTTTGATTACGCACGTTCACTGATTTTTCAGGACTAGAGTTATACTCCAGTTTGCAATCAAAATGGCGTCACCACCGCAGCACTTTTAGATCTGCATACGAAACTGAAACTTAATCAATCAACATAACTACCTAAGTCGAACACAACTTAATAAACCAATGCTCAAACCAAGCATTCGGTCCAAAGCATTAGGAATTCGGCCTTTGCAACAGTGCGCACAACCAACCTCCAAACTGGAACATTCAGATACTTACCCAAAGAAATAGTTCCTCCTAAAGCACTCAACTCACCAGAGGAGTAATCGTCACACGATTTTCACCTACAGAAATCCCAAAAATGATTACAGTGGAAGCTATAGACCTAAATGAAACCATCTATCCTTCACGTGAAAGAAGGATACATAACATATAATGAGGAAGAAAAAGAATATATCATACTCACAGCCAGACGGGAAATACTCACTACTTGATCGTTACCCGGCACAGAAGATGAAGAACTATGATGTAATTACACTCTATCAACCAAATTGATTTAGGGAAATTACATTTTCTAGTAATTATAAAAGAAGTGTAATTTCTATACCAATAATTACACTTTCATCTAAATACTTTGTAGTATCCAAACACATCCTAAAAATCAAATTAGATATCACTTTGCATCTTTCTTTTATTTCAAACTTTATTCTTAATATTATTACTATTACACAAATATAATTGTACAAAATCAAAATTCATGTATCAAATTGTATATTGGACCAAAAATTATGTGTAGTTTTTATGACTTTTTATCATTGAATATATACGAAATAAAATAATATTCTCAATTAAAATAAAAATATATCTATATTATATTACTAAATTAAACCAATAATTTGTCTCAATTATTACAGGTAAATTTCTAGGTCACATCTTTTTTATAATATTTTATTTTAAGTATAAGTATAAGGTAAAAAATTAATGTGGATTCGTTTTATTAGTGGTCTATATAATGATTTTGGCTCACCATTTACTTTTTAACCTTATTTGAAAATAATTGTATAACCAATAGAATAAACTTAAATTTTTTTAAAAAAATTTATGTTCAATCAATTTAGAAAGATATGTCCAAGGGTAAAATTGAAAATGATACAATATCCTAAGGGATAAATGCGAAAGAAAAAAGGAAAATGATAGGCAAATATGCAAATTTGCAAAATTAACAACCCACACTAGGCTTATATATAGATAATGTAATATCCTGGAATAGGGGTTATTAGTGATTAAATTATTTTGCATAAATATGGTCGTTGTGGTGCTAATTAAGGTATTCTAGGGGCTAGTTATAAGCCAAGGGAAGGCCCGAGCTATAGGAAAAATTTTATTTTTAAGTGTTAGTTAAGGAGAAGCTAGGTGAGGGAGGTCTTAAAAGAAATTTTGTGGAATTTAGGACACAAGCAATCAAGTGGCAAATTGGCAAGGGATGCCACCTAGGAGCAGGGGAGCTTGCGTCAGGAGGGAGGAGGTTCGAGCGGCAGAAATTGCATTAGGGGCTTTTCTTTTTGCGTTAAGAAGGGGAGCAAGGCCAGGGAGGCCTTAAGGGAAGAATATAGGTGTCTTTGGACATGAAAGTGAGCCTGGTAAAGTGGCTACAAGGCGCCACTTAGGGCCTTGGTGATGACGCCGTGGGCAAGGGCCTTGGTTCGAATCATGGGAGTGTGTTTTTATTTTTGCTCTTTGCGTTAAGAAGGGGAACTAGGCTAAGGAGGCTTTAAGGGGAATTCGTGAGGGATTTATGCCACAAGAGAATCTGTGGTAAAGTGGCAATGGAGCGCTTTAAGCGAAGGGGGCAGGTCTCATGTTCGAATCAGGTGGGCAGCATAAGTGGGTCTTTTATTTTGCAAATTTGCATGAAGAGAGGGTGGAGTGTTTGACGGCACATGGGCATTGGAAGGATGAGATAAGGCTTGCTTTATTTTTTTTAATTTCGGCTGGGAAGATGGGATAAGTGTGGATTTATTTTATTTAGTTTAAATAGATAGATAAAGGTGGTTTTATTTTATTTATTTTGAATGTGTGGTAAGAGATAAATGAGGTTTATTTTATTATTTTGAATAAGTGGATGGGAGATAATTGAGGTTTTATTTTATTTAGTTTAAATGGGTGGATAATGGATAAATGCTAATTTTATTTTATTTATTTATTTTAAGTGGGTGGATAGAGGATAAGTGAGGATTTTGTTTTATTTGTTTTAAATATTATGATAATAGATAAAGGTGGGTTATTTTATTTATTTTGAATAGGTGTTGAAAAGAGAAAAGAGGAGCAAAATGTGGGATATGATGAGTGGGAATGTGATGGCCGAATATAGGGCTCTAGGGGGGTGTGTGTGACGTTTTGATAGGGGGGAGTGATCATCTTTTGGTTATTATATTTTTTTTCTTTTTCTTCTTTAATCTCATTAGTGCCGTCTTCTTTTTGTGATAAGTCACCTAGTTTTGGCTTTCACATGCTTTTGGTTAGTGACCGAAATTTCAAAGAGCATTAAGGCCATTTATATTTCATTCTTTTTCTCCCTATTTGCTATTGGCCGAACCTATCACTCTTCTCAAACTTCTTCTCTTATTTTGTGATAGCCGAATATTTCATCATTTTGGGAGAGCCATAGCCGAACTTTATAGCCCATTCTCTACTTTTTCTTCTTCATTAGTATAGTGCCGAAACACCATTGTTATTCTCTAAAGCCGAATCTCTCAGTGTTCAAGGAGACTTTGGGTGCAAGCAATTAGATTGTTTCTGATAGTGTGTGATTTTTTAGGATTTGGAGACTTGTGGTAAGCAACATGGAAGGCCAACGATAAGGTGCAGTAAGGACTCTTTCGGGATTCGATTCTTTCAAGGCAAATCGACAGGAATAAAGAGTTCGGGATTCTAGATTGTGTTAGATCCAAATAAATCAGGATTTCGCTAAATAGTCAGGTGCGTAGTTATCGCACTGTTCTCTTGATTGTTGTTTGTATGTGTTTAATATGTAAATGTGTATGATGTGAATGGTAGCCGAAATAAGGGCTGAGATGGTGGATACCCAAGGTGGGTGATCGAATAATCAGGTTAGTGGTTCTGGTGTTAACCTTTCAGTGATATATGTGATATTGATGCAAGCATGTATTGTATGCTCGTTATGTTAATAATGTTATCCTGCCATGAGATTAATATATGCATGGGGATTGGGATATGAATATTGAAGGAAAGGGTGTACATATTTATGTACGTGGTCTGATGTTAGCCTTGTGCTACATTGGCGCTTGATGTTAGCTGTGTGCTTCATCAAGGGAGGTGTTGGCTAGGTGCCATATCTCGGCGGATGATAGCTGTGTGCATCACCGTAGATAGAGGATGACCTCGAGTCACCTCGTGGATATAGGTATGTGGGGTCACTTAGGTGATCGGTGGTTTAGCCATGGCCTTGGGCAGTAGGTCTGCCGAGGTAGGATATGTGGGATCACATATGTGATCGGTGGATTAGCCACGGCCTTGAGCAGCAGGTCTGCTAAGGTAGGTGTAACGGATGGACTTTAGGTTGGGTTGGGATGCATTTTTGCATGACTGATTATGTGGACTGTGTGGATATGGGCCAAGCCCATATGTGGAGACATGTGTTATAACTATGCACTGAGTCTGTATGACTCACCCAAATGTTTTTTTCCAACATCGCAGGTGATGCTTAAAGCTTGGACCGGGTTGGAGTAGATACGAGGTGGCCCATGCAGAAGTTAATTTTATTTGTTTCCGTATTTTATAATTTCAGTATTTTGATAAGTATTATTGTAATAAAGGCCACTTAAGCATTTGAAGTTTATTATTATGTTTTATTATGGATTGACGATGAAATGTTATTTGCAAACGATATTATTTTCTTAAATTTATATATATATTAAAGTTTTCAAATCTGGATACTTTATGACATCAAATTTTTACTTAGCATGTTAAATAAACAATGCTTTACAAATAAACACAAATTTCCACATTTTTCCGCAGTGACATACCAGATCCGGTCAAGGCTCGTGGGCTGGGTTTGGGGATGTTATAGATAATGAGAAATGAGAAGGTTCATACAAAACAATAAGCATTGTAGGTTTTAGCACAGTGATGGAGGTGTAGAGTGGTGAGTCAAGCTCGAGGAAAAGGAAGTGGGAGAGACTACTAGCAGTAGCAGCAGCAGCACCGCAACAACAGGCTAAGGAGTAATCGCTATTGACGCTAGCCACCTTGCAAGTGGTGAAAGAGCGGGCTAAAAAAAGGGGGCAATTGGATGTCACCGGGTGTCATCATCAAGTACTTTGACAACATCGATGCTCCGTATGACTGGTTGCTCTTGAGTTAGATTATTGAATAAATAATGCTTTGTTCCGTCTGATTATAAAGGTCACGAGAGGACCTATAAGGTAAATCAAACTACCATTGTTTCCTTTATCCTACATACATATATGCAAATCCTAAGAGTACAAGAACTCTGACATTTTCAAGTTCTTGTTCAAGTTCAACATTTTCATAACTCTGACATGTTTAAGAGAGAAACCTACAGTTTAATTAACCTAAAAAAATAATGAAAAAAATAAAGATAATATATATATATAAGCCAAATAAAATTGGGTTTTTCTTTATATGTGCGTGTGTTGGATTCCATGGCATTTTCACCTTTGATTAATTATAATTAAGTATCAAGGCAAATGATGTTTAATTTCTCCCATGCAAAAAAGACTTGACGCTTGCCGTGGTATAGATGCCCAATTAGATCATAGTTGTACTGCACCATCATCATCATTATCATTATAATCTTTAGATTTGCATACATGTATGTAGGATGAAGGAAACAATGGTGGTTGATATACCTTATAGATCCTGTCGTGACCCTTATAATTGGACGGAACAAAGCGCTCTTTGACAATCCAACCCAGGAGCAACCAGTCATACATAGGGAGCATCAGTGTTGTCAAAGTACTAGACGATGACACCCGGTGACATCATATTGCCCCTTTTCTCAGCCTGATCTTTCACCGCTTTCAAGGTGGCTAGCGTCAATGGCGTCTATTCCTTAGCCTGTTGCTACTACTGGTGGTCTCTCCCACTTCCTTTTCCTCAAGCTCGACTCACCACTCTCCACCTCCATCACTGCGCTAAAATCTACAATGCTTATTGTTCTGTACGAACCTTCTGATTTCTCATCATCTATATATAGCCTTAGTGTGGTTGTTAATTTTGTAAATTTGCATATATGCCTCTCATTTGCCTCTTTTCTTTCGCATTTATCCCTTAGGGCATTGAATCATTTTCAATTTTACCCTTGGACATATCTTTCTAAATTGATTGAGCATAATTTTTTTTTTTTAAAATTAAGTTTATTCTATTAGTTATATAATTATTTTCAAATAAGGTTAAAAAGTAAATCGTGAGCCAAAACCATTAATAAAACGAATCCACTTTAAATTTTTACGTTATACTTATACTTAAAATAAAATATTAAAAAAAACAAGTGACCTGGAAATTTACCTGTAATAATTGAGACAAATCATTGGTTTAATTTAGTAAGATAATATATATTTATTTTAATTGAGAATATTATTTTATTTAGTATATATTCAATGATAAAAAGCCATAAAAACTACACATGATTTTTGGTCCAATATACAATTTAATACATGAATTTTGATTTTTTACAATTATACATAATTTATTTTATTCGATTTAATTTTAAAAAATTACTAAAAATATTATTATCTATGTAGCATGTAGCATCATTTTACATTTAGATTTACATATGGTATACATAAATTTCATATTTATCCTTATAAAAATTTAATAAAATGATGTCAAATTAATTTAGTTTTATAAAAACCATATAAGAAATATATGCTCATTTAAAGATAAAAATAAATAATCAGTAAATAATTAAATTTGATGTCTAGCTGGCATTAAATTTATTTTTTTTCGTAATAAATATAATTTTTTTCACCTTAATATTTAAGTTATTTCTCTAATTGTCCATAAATAATTCATTAGTATTACATAGTTGTTAAATTAAAAACTTAGAAATCAAGAAAAAGTGAGTTGTCTCGAATAATAATCATCTCTAAACATGGATGAGAGCTTCTTCATGTATTGTTAAAATGATTAATTCAATTTTATAGCATAAAAAAGTAAATTATATAATTATTTACAATCATATGATTAAACTTATTCATGTGTCGGACTATGAAGTCAAACATGATATTTTATAATTAAAAATAAAAATTTTCCTATTTAAGAATGAAGTAAGAGTTCTTGATTTATTTGTAGTGTAACACCCCAAAATCTGGCCCAGAAGTTTTGACTGGATCTCGAAGGTCATATTGACCACCGAAGTGACCGAAAGACAATTAACAAAAAAGAATCGTTTAAAACTCATTTCGAACATAGTTTTCCAAAACCGAATTAAATCATTTAACAACTTACATTTTGCAACAAGAATTAATTCGCACTTTAAAACGGTAATACTTATATGGTTTCAAAATGTTAATTTAGTCGAATTACAACTCAAAATATCAAGTAAATAATGTATATAAAAATATGTGATTTTCTCAAATAAATTGGAATTTTGGATCACTAGCAGAAACCCAATTGGAAACAAAAATGTGCGCGAAATTTCCAAAATGATGTTCAAAATGAAAAACATGTGATTTAACAAACAGTCTGGACCAAAACCCGTACCACAGTTCATATAATCGCCTTACAATTATTCTTAAAACCAAATGTAATAATATATGCTAACTTTTATCTAAACCGAAACAAACCAAGATTTTTGAGACCTTCGATGTGCCTAGTCCGTACCATAGTCTCGCAAAATACCTGAAAGTAAGAAAGCTAAGAGGGGGTGAGCTACACGAGCTCAGTGTGAGTCCGAATTCAACAAATGGTAAAAAGATGGAAAACACAACAATGATTCATAATAGTATCCGTAAGAAATTCACTTACAAAAACTCAAACTGGTAACTCATTTAGAATTTACTCCAAAAGTCATATCGAAACACAGAAGTAACGTTCCAACCATACGCAATAAGCAGAATACGTTATAATATATTTAACATTTTTTCAAATAAGCAAATAACCAAATGTATGTATTGATGCAAAACGAATGCAACAGATTAAAAACCCGCCCAACCAACCGAACACCACTCCGATCCCGTTCATATCACAAATGAGCTATAGGAAGCCCAACCAACCCTGCACACCACATAGGACCTTGAAGGCCCATCCATCCTACACACCAAATATGTGGAACTAAGCCACCATACACAGAAATATTGCCGTTAAACTGCTCAGATAGACTCCTTTCTCTTTACAACCAAAATCCCAAAATTTTGATGCAAATGCAAAATGCACACTGGTTGTAGACAAACATATAGAAACAAAATATAAAATCAGACATGCTCTTACTCATTTACATAGACTCAATATTAGATTAACAGAGGTCCTATCATCGAACATGTTTCAATTCATAAAACACATTACAAACACGCTTGAACAAACCGAAAGTTTAATACTATATTTATGAATAATCACACAGCTCTAAGCCGCATCAGAGTCCCTAACACTTATACGGAGGAACCAAAAAATGTTGGGTGACATAAGAATTAGAACGGGTCAAATTATGTTACAAAACGAAAGCCTACGAAAAAGGGCCACATGGTTGTGGGTGTGACACCCTAAATTTTGGGCGTTAAAAGTTTTGAGTTTTGTGGTTAGGGTCAATGAGAAGGTTGCGCTATTGTGTTTAGTTGCGCGTTTAAGTGACAGATTGGGCCTGTTGGTTTGGTGGTTGAGTGAGTGTTAGTATGACTTTGGGTTTTGGGTTCGAGTCCTTGTGTGTGCATTTTGGAGAAATATTATTCTTTTGTTTTGTTTTGTTAAATAGTAGTTTTGTTTTAAGTTAAGATTTATAACCATTTATATTCATTTTATTATTATTATTTTTTCTTTTCTTGCTGGACATTTTTTCCTCTTTCTGGGTTTTCTTTTCTTTTTGTTCTTGCTTCTTTTCTTTTTTCTTTGAAAACGGTTTTGCTGGCGGGTTTTGGGAGAATTTCGCTCCTTTGTTGTTGAGTCAGTGTCTGGACATATTTGGTTGCGAATCAGGTGTGGGATTCGAGACCTTTCAATTTCATTTGTGAATTGTAAGTTTGATTTTGGTGGAATGCGAAAATCTATTTGCCTTTTGGAAATTGGTTGTCAATGTTCGGTAATACTGTTGAATGGAATGGAAATCTGTATAAGTTGGTGAGTTTCTGAATCCCATTGATTGAGGCTTGATTTAGTGATTAGAAAACTCAATTTCTAAGCTACTTGTGGGTGGTTTCGTGACCAAACGGGTGGCTACACGAGTGTCTGCCCAACATGGGCTGTCCATACAGCCTGTGCATTTAGGAATTAGGGTTTTTCGGCAAGTTTTGGTGCCACACGGCCTAGCCACATGGTTGTGTCGTCAATTTAGGGATTTTTTTATTTCCACATGGCTGTGTCCCCTAGGCACACGAGCACGTGTGTTTGAGAATTAGGGATTTTGTGATTTTGTGCCACACAGCCTAGCCACACGGCTGTGTGGCTAATTTGGGGATTTAGGGATTCCACACGAGAATCTGTTTTGGACACATAGATGTGTCTGGTGGGCATACGGGTGTGTGAGACCCTCACATAGCCGTGTCTGCCCTGTACTCCATTTTAGCACATATGGACACAGAGTTACACAACTTGTTCACACGGTCATGTCCCTGGCCCACACGGGGGTGTGCCTCATCCATTCGGCAGTGTGCCTCCTCCCATACGGGCGTGTTGGCCCCTCACACGGGCGTGTTGACCCCCATTTGGTCTAGGCATTTCCAAACGGCCAGAGCACACGACCATGTGGTCCTAAGTCATCAACTTTAGTTTTGTGTATGTTTTTTATCTGAAAACGTGTTTGAGTGTTCCGACCCTTGGCTAGGCTTTAGTGAGGGTAGTTAAGACTTAATTTGGGCTTTGGCTTATGTGTTATTTGTGACTATTGTGTGAGATGTCTGATCTTGAACCCGGTTAGTTGGATATGCTTGCATATTTGTTTCTATCTGACTGACTGTCGATGTGTTCAATGTTTTTGTGAGGTTATAAGCATACATGCGCTTGCATAAAGAAATTTTAGGGTTGGATATGAAAAAAAGGAAGACTGATTCTGATTTGATCTGGCAATTTTATCGTATCTTATTTTTACAGTGGTTTACCATACTGTATAACACGTACGTCAGCTTTGCTGCGTACCATTGTCTGATCTGGCAGTTTAAACTGAAACATGTCTATATAGGGAATTATCGTATTGCACTGTACTGCATATACACCAACCCTATTGTGTATTAATATCTGAGTGGCTTAGTCCACATACATGGTGTGTAGGGTTGGATGGGCTTTTCAAGGTATTATGTGTTGTGTTTGGTTGGATGAGTTTAAACATCTCTTTTAGGGTGTGATTGAGGGACGGAGAGGTGTTTTGGCTGGTTGGGTGGGTTTTTATTACTTGACTACATTCATACGCATTTGTTTGAGTGTTCTGGGTGTAATATTGTCTGACTACATTCTGTCTGACTGAATAACACTTGTGATTGAGTGTGTGTGTGTGATTTGGCATGCTTGAGTTGTTACGTTCTGTTGGGATGTTGGTTCCAAGTTTACTTTCTGACTCTGTGTATATTTGTAAGTTTGTTTTGCTATTGAATTGAGTTTCGTAACTCTATTATTAGTCACGTATCGAACTCACACTGAGCTCGTGTAGCTCACCCCTTTTAGTGTTTTCCCCTTTCAGGTACATTTCTGAATTCTGACGCTGGACTCGGTATGCGGAGGTCTCAGAAACGCCACGTTTTTTAAAAAAACTGGTTAATAAAGTATTTTTTGCAAATCTCAATTTTATGTAAATGGTTTTAGACTGTAAGTTCTGTTTTAAATACTATGGTACGAAATTTTGTGTTATATGCAAGTAGATGTTATTTGGATTGAACTATTTTGTGTGTGAATATCGGGATTTGATAACTGAAAATTTTTATTTAACCAAAATTTCGTTTGTTTTCTCACTTGTAGAACCAAAATTTTCCTACGATCACTTTGGTGATCAATGTAACCTCCGGGATTCAGCCTAAACTTCTAGGCCGGGTTCTAGGGTGTTACAGTGTGCAAAAGGCACGTGCCCGTGTGAAAGGAGGCACTCGACTGTGTGAAGATGACACACACTCGTGTATCCGGGGACATTGCTATGTGAACTGCCCGTGTAACTCTCTATCCAAAATGCCAAATTAGGTGCAGAGTAGACATGGTCGTATGGAAACTTCGCACGGCAGTATAGGTGTCGACTAAAATCCCCAAAATTAGCCACATGGCTGTGTGGCACCAAAAATTGCCCAAAACCTTAGTTCCCAATTGCACATGGCCGTGTGAACCGCCGTATGCGGTAGACGCTCATGTGGCCACCTGTGTGGTCATGAAACCACACCGAAACAAGCTAAAAAAAGTGCATTTCTTCCCTAAACGAATTCCTAATAACAATAGTTCTAAAACCAATCTTGAAATCTATTGAAAATCATGTAACCATCATCAAAACAATTTCTATCTGCTTTAATACGAAAACATACAATTTAATTTCAGTAACATACAAGTTACAACCAAATTCCTTAGAATCCAACATCAAAACTAAACAATTCAGAAACACACCCGTAATTGCCGAATTTCACGGATCCAAAACAAAATTTCAATAATGAAAACAAAGTTTCTGAACCCACACCTGATATGTGATTTAAGAGTGCCCAAAATGATCGACTCATCACATCTCAATTCCAATTCAAAACCCCAATGGAAGCCACTACACACAAATGACTATAACTAAAAATTTCACACCAGCTTCTGAAGTTATGAGGTTGAAAACAATGCAAAAGGAAAAATTCCCAAAACGAAGAATCCCAAATAAGTTTTATGTTCAAAACCTTGAACTTGAGAAAACAAAAATTGAAGAAAGAATAAGAAGGAAAAAGAACGTGAACAAGGAATAAGGAGAGAAACCAAAAAGAACACACTTACAAGGATTCGAACACGAGACCCAAAAGTCACCTTCCACACTCACAACCACTAAACCAACAACTTTATTCTAATAATGAAACACGAAAATAAATTCAATTGACCGACCTACACATTGACCCTAACCACAACCCATAAAACTTCTAACCCCAAAAAATGGTATGTTACACATAGCATAATTTTTTTTTAACTTAGTTCAGTATTTAGATTAAAATTAGTCCATACAATTTCTACACAAACTTTGAGAAAATAAATGCTCACATTAGTTAGATTAAAAGTAAGTAAGGTGGCATTCTTCATTGCTGTTGCAAGGCCAAAAGTATTTTTTCACCGTAAAAACAATAGAAAACATTTGTCTTACAAGATTTTCCTTTAAAACATCTTTATACCTAGTTGATGATTGAATTCTAATATTACGCCTAATATCAAATAAAACTATTATTAACAACATTATTGAGAAAATTGACAAAGTAATATGAATATCATGTGAGGTATTGAACGATCAAAATGGGAATACCATTTCAACTAAATCTTAGCTTTTTTAGAACTTATTTTTAATAAGGTTACATTTGCAACTTTGGTTCTTAATGGGAGGTATTTCTTTTAATTTTCCTTTATTTCTAGAGAAAACAAAGTGATCCAACCACAGTTTTTTTTGTTTTGAATTACTTCGATTGTGCTATTATCCTTGATTCAAACAAAAAAAATATTTTTTAATATATTTCGTGGTTAATTATATTTTTCTATTAGTAAGAATACTAAGAATAGGGTTGGAAATTAAAGAAAGATGCAAAGTGATATCTAATTTGATTTTTAGGATGTGCTTACATACTACAAAGTAATTAGATGAAAGTGTAATTATTAGTATTGAAATTACAAGTAATTAGATGAAAGTGTAATTATTAGTATAGAAATTACACCTTTTTTATAATTCCAAGAAATTGTAATTTCCTAAACCTATTTGGTTGATAGAGTGTAATTACATCATAATTCCTTACGTCCTGTCTAGTAGCACAAATTGTAATTACGTAGTTACTCCTATTAACCTGACTCGGATGGATACACGAATCCAACCAATCACACAAATTTGGCACCCAGTGTTTATTGGATAAATTTGAAATAGTAAGTTACGCCCAGTGCTGGTTGGTATAATAGACAAATAGATGTACTCACCACCCCTCTACTCATAGTAAATATAACTGTTGTGGGGTGTCGATAGTAAGGTTTTTGACTTCGCACCATTCACTGATTTTTCGGGGTTAGAGTTACACACCAGTTTGCAATCAAAATGGCATCATCACCGCAACACTTTTAGATATGCATACGGAACCAAAACTTAATCAATCAACATAACTACCTAAGTTGAACACAACTTAATAAACCATTACTCAAACCAAGCATTCGGCCAAAAGCATTAGGTATTCGGCCCTTGCAATAGTACGCACAACCAGCCTCCAAACTGGAATATGCAGATACTTACCTAAAGAAATAGTGCCCCCTAAAGCACTTAACTCACTAGAGGAGTAATTGTCACACAATCTTCACCTACAGAAATCCCAAAATTGATTACAATGGAAGCTATAGACCTAAATAAAACCACCCATCCCTCACGTGAAAGAAGTATACATAACATATAATGAGGAAAAAAAGGAATATATGATAGTCACACCTAAAGGGGAAATACTCAATACTTGATTGACACCCAGCACCGAAGATAATGAATTATGATGTAATTACACTCTACCAACCAAATCGATTTAGGAAATTGCAATTTCTTGTAATTATAAAAAAGTGTAATTTCTATAATAATAATTAAACTTTCATCTAATTGTAGTATCCAAACACATCCTAAAAATAAAATTAGATATCACTTTTCATCTCTCTTTTATTTCCAACTCTATTCTTAATATTCTTACTAATAGACAAATATAATTGTAGAAAATAAAAATTCATGTATCAAATTGTATATTGGACCAAAAATCATGTGTAATTTTTATGACCTTTTATCATTGAATATATACTAAATAAAATAATATTCTCAATTAAAATATATATATTTATTATATTACTAAATTAATCCAATGATTTGTCTCAATTATTACAGGTAAATTTCCAGGTCACTTGTTTTTTTTATAATATTGTATTTTAAGTATAACGTAAAAATTTAATGTAGATTCATTTTATTAGTGGTCTATATAATGGTTTTGGCTCACCATTTACTTTTTAACCTTATTTGAAAATAATTGTATAACCAATAGAATAAACTTATTTTTTTTAAAAAATATGCTCAATCAATTTAGAAAGATATGTCCAAGGGTAAATTGAAAATGAATCAATACCCTAAGGGATAAATGTGAAAGAAAAAAGGAAAATGAGAGGGAAATATGCAAATTTGTAAAATTAACAACCCACACTAGGGTTATATACAGATGATGAGAAATGAGAAGGTTCATACAAAACAATAACCATTGTAGGTTTTAGAGCAGTAATAGAGGTGGAGAGTGGTGAGTCGAGCTCGAGGAAGAGGAAATGGGAGAGACCACCAACAGTAGCAGAGACAGCACAGCAGCAGGCTAAGGAGTAGTTGCCATTGACACTAGCCACCTTACAAGCAGTGAAAGAGCAAGCCGAAAAAAGGGGCAGTAGGATTTCACCGAGTGTCATCGTCAAGTACATTGACAACATCGATGCTCCGTATGACTGGTTGCTCCCGGTTGGATTGTTGAAGAGCACTTTGTTCCATCTGATTTTAAGGGTCGCGATAGGATCTATAAGGTATATCAAACCACCATTGTTTCCTTCGTCCTATATACAGGTATGCAAATCTTAAGATTACAAGAACTCTGACATGTTCAAGTTCTTGTTCCCGTTCAACATCTTCATAACTCTAACATGTTTAATAGAGAAACCCTGCAATTTAATTAACCCAAAAAAGTAATGAAAAAAGAAAGATAATTTTTATACATATAAGCCAAATAAAATTGGGTTTTTCCTTGTGTGTGCGTGTGTTGGATTCCATGGTAGTTTCACCATTGATTAAATATAATAAAGTATCATAGAAAATGATGTTTAATTTCTCCCATGCAAAAAAGGACTTGAAGTTTGCCGTGGTATAGATGCCTAATTGGATCATAGTTATACTGCACCATCATCATCATCATCATCATTATAAACTTAAGATTTGCATACATGTATGTAGGATGAAGGAAACAATGGTGGTTTGATATACCTTATAGATCTTGTCGGGGCCCTTATAATTAGACGGAACAAAGCGCTCTTCAAAAATCCAACCCGGGAGCAATCAGTCATAGAGAACATCGGTGTTGTCAAAGTACTTAACGATGACACTCGGTGACATCCTATTGCCCTTTTTTTTAGCCTGCTCTTTCACTGCTTTGAAGGTGGCTAGCGTCAATGGTAACTGCTCCTTAGCCTGCTGCTACTACTGGTGATCTCTCCCACTTCCTTTCTTCGGGCTCAACTCACCACTCTCCACCTCCATCGCTGCGCTAAAACCTACAATGCTTATTGTTTTGTATGAACCTTCTGATTTCTCATCATCTATAAATAGCCCTAGTGTGGGTTGCTAATTTTTCAAATTTGAAAATTTGCCTCTCATTTTCCTCTTTTCTTTCGCATTTATCCCTTAGGGTATTGAATCATTTTCAATTTTACCCTTGGACATATCTTTCTAAATTGATTGAGCATAAATTTCTTCAAAAAAAATTAGGTTTATTCTATTGGTTATACAATTATATCCAAATAAGGTTAAAAAGTAAATGGTGAGCAAAAACCATTATATAGACCATTAATAAAACAAATCCACATTAGATTTTTATGTCATACTTATACTTAAAATGAAATAATAAAAAAGGCAAGTGACCTGGAAATTTACCCGTAATAATTGAGACAAATCATTGGTTTAATTTAGTAATATAATATATATTTATTTTAATTGACAATATTATTTTCTTTAGTATATATTCAATGATAGAAAGTCATAAAGACTACACATGATTTTTGGTCCAATATACAATTTGATACATGATTTTTGATTTTATACAATTATACATAATTCTTTAATTTGATTTAATTTTAACAAATTACTAAAAATATTATTATCGATGTAGCATGTAGCATCATTTTACATTTACATTTACATTTACATTTACATATGGTATACATTAATATTATATATATATCTATAATTGAATTAAAATAAAGGTATATGTATATAATTATATAAAATCAAAATTAATATATTACATTTTATATTTGATAAAATTTCATGTGTAAATTTCATATTTATCCTTATAAAAATTTAATTAAAGGATGTCAAATTAATTTAGTTTTATAAAAACCATACAAGAAATATATGCTCATTTAATGATAAAAATAAATAATCAGTAAATAATTAAATTTGATGTCTGGCATTAATTTTATTTTTTCCATAATAAATATTTCACCTTCATATTTTAGTTATTTCTAATTGTCCATAAATAATTCATTAGTATTACATAATAGTCAAATTAAAAGCTTAGAAATCAAGAAAAAGTGAATTGTCTCGAATAATAATCACCTCTAAACATGGATGGGAGCTTCTTCATGTATTGTTAAAATGATCAATTCAATTTTACAGCATAAAAAAGCAAATTATATATTGATTTACAATCATATGGTTAAACTTATTCATGTGTCGGACTATTAAGTCAAACAAGATATTTTATATGTAACATCTCTCACCCGTATCCAACACCAGAATAGGGTTTGAGGCATTATCGGACTTAAAATTCGCAATCATACAAAACCGGGTTACCAAATTTCACCCAAAATTTAAAACTTTTCAGACACATGCATTTGACATTGTCATCTATTTAATCACTTATACCACATAGCAAGACATTAACATATACCATGGACAAATAGGCTTACGAGCCAAAATCATTATAAGCCACATCTCATGGCTGTAATTAACAAATCAATATAAGCTAATACATTTGGCTAATCACAACAACATCCGTCATAGAAAAACTAAATCCCTATACATGCCAATACTCCTAGGATAATGGCTCGATAGTGTGATGCTGCCTCCGACGATCTCCAACCCTGAGCTGACCTGGCAAAACTAAAAGAAATGGAAAGGAGAGAGTAAGCTTTACGCTTAGTAAGCTCGCATGAAAATAATAAGCAATACGATAACATGCTATTTTCATATTCTTTCTATTTATTCAAATTCCAGTTAAGCTGTTTTCTCGAGTCATAGTCATTAAATAATTTATATCTGGAGCTATGGAACTCCAAATTAAGATCCGTTAATTTTCTCTGAAACTAAACTTATTTATCTTCTTAGCATAAAATTTTCAGAATTTTTGGCTTAGCCAATTAGTACAGTTTATTCATTAAAGTTTCCCCTGTTTCACTATTCAACTATTCTGACCTCTCTTCACTATAAATCAATTTTCTCTTTATACAGAATTTATATGGCCTCCTTGTTTTGTTAATTTGAAACTAGACTCATTCAAGATTTTAGGCATATAAATTATATCTCATAATTATTTTTGTACAGATTTTAATGATTTTTCAAATGCAAAACAGGGGATCACGTAATCATTCTGAACCAATCTCATAGAAATTCAAATATCTCAAAATATACGAATCATTTTTTTGCTATATTTATTTTATATGAAAATAGACTCAATAAGCTTTAAATCAATACCTCATCCAACTTATAATTCAATTTCTACTATTTTTGGTGATTTTTCAAATTTACATCACTGCTACTGCCCAAAGCAGTTCTATTGTAAATGTTTGCTCTTTTTCACTTTAGTTGTGTTCATCACTTGCTTATACCAATCCTTCCAATTTCCGATTACATATTGAACATATTGTTCATACATACATTTGCCACATTTCTCAATTGGTCACATTCACACTTGCACTTATTCATAACATGATCATTTTCAATTATACTTAGTCATCACACAATCACGTGTAGTTTCTCTTAGTCAATTTTCTGTTGAACTCATCGTAATGATAATAGATACATGGTGGCCTACACATGGTACCACCCTTGTAGCCGAAGCTATCTGGTACATATAGTAGCCTGCACTTAGTACTATACATGTGACCAAAACCATTTCATAACTCTCTTGTACACATAATTGAGCTCAACATTAACAATCACTCAATCTCTTTCATTTGATTCACTCCTTTTTGTATTACTTATTATCAAATTAGAAAACGTCTTACGAATTTGAGTACGTCGTTGCTCAGTGCCACGTTTCACAACTCAGTATGGTTTTCCTCATTGAAATACCATACCTACATTTCACAACTCGGTATGGAAATACCATACCTACATTTCTTAACTCAGTATGGTTAATACCATAAATACATTTCACAACTCAGTATGGATGATACCATACCTACATTTCATATCTCAGTATGGTTAATACCATACCTATATTTCACATCCATACCATACCTACATTTCATATCTTAGTATGGATGATACCATACCTACATTTCATAACTCAGTATGGATGATATCATACCTACATTTCACACTTTGCCATGGATTAACCATGGTCTTATCCAATCAATTCATCACATGTCACGATACGAACGCATTACTAAATTCTCGTTTTTTTTAATTTGAATTATCGCATTTATTCTTCCATTTTATCATAATTTTCACAATCCCACAGCAAATTCATATTTAACAACGCATTATATCATTCAATCATTCACCAATAAACATGTAAACTCAACCATATGAACTTATTTGCCGAAATCTCGTCAGGTACAGCTGTGTAGCAACTCACACAACCCATGTAATATTAATTTAACATTCAATTCATGTAACATTAATTTTGCCATTCAATTTCACATAACACAACAAACATCACATTTTCCATATCATACATCAACTTCTCCTAAACATATTAAATCATACAATTTATGTCATATCAATAGAAAATTACAATTCAAGCACAATGTTGCATTATTATTAACACACGAACTTACCTCGAATGCCGAAATGACCATTTTACCAACTTTCTTGATTTTCGATTTTCCTCCAGTTCGAGGTCCAAATCTCATTATTTCACTTATTTTATTAATATACTACTCAAAACAGTCCCTAACTCAAACTTTGGTAAAATTACAATTTTGCCCCTAAACTTTTGCATAATTACGATTTTGCCCCTAGTCTCGAAAATTAAAGTTTATTCCTTTTTCTTATGTTTTATGACATGCTGGACATTTTTCCCTTCTATAGCAACTTCAAATTCTTACTATAACACATACTTATGAACAATAACAACTTTTACCGATTAACTCGTTTTACTCGTTTTCACCGAAAATCATTTAGCAAACATCGCTCTCTAACCTCAAACATCCATATTCTACCATTAGATATCAAAATACATGCTTATCTAGCATGGGTATATTTTTTTAAACTTTGATTACACTTCAAATTAATGGTAGAAATAGACAAATTAAGCTTTGAGGATCTCAAAAATATGAAAATCATTAAAAATGGGACAAAACCAGTACCTATATAAGCCATAGAAGCTTGGCGAATGGAGCTCACCCATGGCTGCCATTTTTCTTCTCACATTCGGCTGGAGAAGAAGAAAAGAATGGTATTTTATTTTATTACTATTTTTGTCTTATTTCCATTTAACTTAACTTCCAAATTTGCCCTTTTTCTTTTCAACTAACTTCAAAAATACCAAACAAATATCTTCAGCAACTTATAAGTGGACTAATTTCTTCATACGGACCATCACTTTAAAAACCCATCACAATCACACTCTTTATCATCTGGAACATACACTTCGCACCTATAACAATTTAATCCTACTATCCAAATTAAACACTTTTTCGATAAAATTTCTCAACGAAGTTTCAACACAACAATTTAATCACATTATAGACCTCAAATTGATAATCCAAGCTATTTCATACTTAAAGATTCTTGGACCTCATATTTTGCAACTTATTGCAATTTAATCCCAATAATAAAATTGGGCACTTTATCGATAAAAATTACTTAACAAAATTTGCACACCATCACCAACATGTCATAGACTCTAAAACAATCATAAATTAAATATTTTTACTTCGAGTTTGTGGTCTTGAAACCACTATTCCGACTAAGCCCTATTTTGGGCTATTACATTATAATTAAAAATAAAAATTTTCCTATGTAAGAATGAAGTAAGAGTTCTTGATTTATTCATAGCTTGAGTTCTTTTGCTTAGTTCCATATCTAGATTCAAATTAGTCCATACAATTTCTACACGAACTTTGAGAAAATAAAAGCTCACATCGGTTAGGTTAAAAGTAAGTAACGGGATGTTCTTCACTGCTGTTGCAAGGCCAAAAGTACTTGTCCACCGTAAAAACAATAGAAATCATTTGTCTTACAAGATTTTCCTTTAAAACATCCTTATACCTAGTTGATGATTGAAATCTAATATTACGTCTAATATCAAATAAAACTATTATTAACAACATTATTGAGAAAAAATGACAAAGTAATATGAATATCATATGAGGTATTGAAGGATCAAAATTGGAATAACATTTCAACTAACCCTTAGCTTTTTTAGAACTTATTTTTGATATAGTTACATTTGCTACTTCGATTCTTAATGAGAGGTATTTCTTTTGAATTGCTTCGATTGTGTTATTACCCTTTATTTCAAAAAAAATATTATTTTTAATAAATGTGAAATAAAATAGAATGTTGACAATGAGAATATATCGCAAAGAAAAGAGAAATAAAATAAAGAACACACAGATTTTAAGCGAAAACCCTTTAAGGGAAAAAACCACCGGCAGAGGAGAGCAAAATTCACTGTGTTGACTTCGAATCATTACAAGAGGAATAGACTATGTTTATTTATAAGTTTGTAAAGCCATAGTCTAATAGGAGTCTAGTAAGATTGAAACACCTTATTCTAATCAATATAAAATAGATGTAGTTTAATAAGGTTTAAAAAACCGTATTCTAAAATAAAATAAAAGAAGTGTAGTTCTATATGGATTTTACTTTTATTTTATTTTATCACTGTATTTTATTTAAATAAGGATTCGGGTCACTTAATTCTAATAATCTCCATGTTGACACGAATTCTCAATAAACAAGTTCTTCATCGCGAACTTTCAACGAACAAGTTCTCCACCTCTTCCATAAAACCCCTTAAGGGTTTAACTTCAACAATGAACACCAACCAAGTCTAAGCAATGCTCAAACTTAGTTATAGGAAGTGACTTAGTCATCATATCTGCAGGATTTTCATGAGTATTAATTTTGCTCACAACAATATCACCACGAGCAATAATATCATGAACAAAATGATACCGAACAATAATGTGTTTTGTTCTCTCATGAAACATTTAATCTTTTGTAAGGAAGATTGCACTCTGACTGTCACAAAATACTGTACTGATTTAAAGGTCTTCATTGAGTTCACTAAAGAGTCCCTTCAACCAAATAGCTTCTTTACAAGCCTCAGTAATCACCATGTACTCAGCTTCAGTGGTAGACAAAGTGACTGTAGTTTGCAAAGTGGCTTTCCAACTGATTGCACAACCTCTGATTGGAAAGACATAACCTGTGAGAGATCTTCTTCTATCAAGGTCTCCAGCAAAATCAGTATCAACATACCCAATGACTCCATCTCTAGTTCTTTCAAACTGTAAGCAAACATCAGTAGTACCCCGTAAGTATCTTAAAATCCACTGAAGTGCTTTCCAATGTTCTTTACCGGGATTCCACTGAAGTGCTTTCCAATGTTCTTTACCGGGATTCTTCATGTATCTGCTAATTACACTGACTGCATATGATAAATCTAGACGTGAACAAACTATAACATACATGAGAGATCCCACTGCACTAGAGTACGAAACATGAGATATGTACTCAATCTCATCATCTGATTGTGGAGACAAAACCAATGAAAGTCTGAAATGGGCTACTAAAGGAGTTTTAACAGGTTTAGCACTCTGCATATTGAACCTGCAAAGAACTTTCTCAATGTACCCCTTCTGACTTAGGTAAAATTTACTTGCTTTTCTATCTCTGAGAATCTCCATACCAAGTATCTTCTTTGCTGGTCCCAAATCTTTCATCTCAAATTCTTCACTTACTTGGGTTTTAACCTTTCTTATCTCTTCTTTATCTTTTGCTGCTATCAACATTTCATCAACATAAAGAAGTAGATATACAAAAGAACCATCACTGTTTTTCTTAAAGTAAACAAAACTATCAAAATTACTTCTTTTGAAATTATGAGAAGTCATAAAGGAATCAAACCTCTTGTACCGTTGTCTTGGTGACTGTTTCAAACCGTAAAGGGAATTTTTTAGCAAGCAAACATAGTCTTCTTTTTCTGAGACTGTAAAACCCTCTGGTTGTTGCATGTAATTATCCTTCTCAAGTTCTCCATGCAAAAATACAGTTTTTACATCTAACTGCTCAATCTCCAAATCATGCATGGCCACAATACCAAGCAAAGCTCAAATCGAACTATGCTTCACAACTGGGGAGAACACATCTATGAAGTCCACTCCTGGAATTTGATTGTAACCCTATACAACAAGTCATACTTTATATCTGGGTTCTTCAACTCCTAGAGTCCCTTATTTCTTTTTAAACACCCATTTACAATGAACAACATTTTTACCTTTAGGAAGTTTTACAAGATCCCATGTTCTATTTTTGTGGAGTGATTCCATCTCTTCTTGCATAGCAAACATCCACTTTTCTAAATCTTCACAACTAACAGCTTCAGAATAATTAGATGGCTCTTAGTTTGTATCTATATCTTCAGCCACATTTAAAGCATAAGCAACTAGATCAGCCTCAACATACTTCTTTGGAGATTTAATTTCTCTTCTAGTTTTATTTTTGGCTATAGAGTATTGTGGTGAAGAAGCAACTCTATTCTCAATTTTTGTACTGGCTTGAAGAGTCGACTCTGTATTAATATGATGCTCCACCTACTTTTGATTTTCTTTATTGGAAGAGTGTTTAACAGATAAGTTAGGTAGCATAGCAGTTTCATCAAAAATAACATCTTTGCTAATCACAACTTTTCTATTTTTAGGACACCATAACTTATACCCCTTTACACCAACTTTATAACCAAGAAAAACACATTTAATGGATCTTGTTTCCAATTTTCCATTATCAACATGAGCATATGCAGGACACCCAAAGATCATTAAATTAGAATAATTAGTATGATTACCAGACTATACCTCTTTTAAAGTCTTTTTCTTAATGGCAACGAATGGAGATCGGTTGATAAAAAAACATGCAGTAGAGACTGCTTCTACCCAAAACGACTTTGGTAAGTTGGCATTTGACAACATACATCGAACCTTCTCCATGATCGTTCTGTTCATTTGTTCTGTAATGTCGTTTTGCTGTGGAGTATGACGAACTGTCAAGTGTCTCAGGATCCCTTCTAACTTGTATAGTCTATTAAACTCATCAGAACATAACTCTAAGCCATTGTCTATGCCGAGATATTTTATTTGTTTTCTCGTCTATTTTTCAATCATAATTTTCCAAGACTTAAATGCAGAAAACACATCACTTTTCTGCTTCAGGATAAACGCCCAAACTTTTTTGGAAAAATCATCAATAAAAGTTAGCATATAATTAGCTCCACCTCTCGAAGGCACTCTAGATGGCCCTCAAAGATCAGAATGAATATACTCCAACATTTCCTTCGTGTTATGGATTCCTCTGGTGAATCGAACTCTCTTTTGCTTCCCAAAAACATAGTGCTCACAGAACTTCAGTTTGCAAATTCCTTGCCCATCAAGAAGTCCTCTTTTGCTCAATTCTACCATGCCATTCTCACTCATATGCCCTAGGCGCATATGCTAAAGTTTAGTAATATCATCATCTGACAAGAAAGAGGAAGCGACAGCTGTATCACCAGTAACAGTAGAACCCTGCAAAATATATAACTTGGCAGTCTTTCTCTGCCCTTTCATTACAACAAGGGAACCCTTGGAAATCATTAAAACCCCACTTTCAGTTGTCTATATGTACCCTTTTGAATCAAGAGTACTCAATGAAATTAAATTTCTCTTCAATTCTGAAACATGTCGTATGTCACTAAGTGTTCTGACAACTCCATCAAACATCTTAACTTTAATTGTTCCAACACCTGTGATTTTACACGAAGCATTATTTCCCATCAAAACAACACCTTTAGACACTGTTTCGTAAGTTGTAAACCAATCCCCATTAGGACTCATGTGGAGGGTGCAACCTGAATCAAGTATCCACTCCTCGTTCACTTTAGAATTGTTGATAGAAGCGACTAGAAGTTCACCATCATTGTAGTCTTCTACAAAATCAGCTTCACCGAAATTTTTTGGTCGTTTTCCCTTTTAATTTCCAGCCTCCCTTTTAATCTTGTTCTGTAGCTTATAGCACTCAGATCTAATGTGCCCTTTCTTCTTGCAGAAGTTACAAGTTTTACCTCTATTTGAAGACTTCGATATACCCTTAGATTTACAACGAGGATTATGTTCCTGTGTCCTTCCACGATCACTATCGGCATTTTGATCTTGGCTCCTACGAACAATGAGATCCTCTCCATGAAAGGGGTTTAACCACAAGATGCTTCATCTTATCATACGAGGTCAAAGAATCATAAACCTCATCAACTGTGAGAGACTTGTGGCTATATAAAATCGTGCCTCTAAAGGTTGAATAAGACGGGGGCAACGAACAAAGTAGAATCAACCCTAAATATTCCTTATCATACTGAACCTCTATTGCCTCCAAGTTTGAGAGAATTTCTTTAAACAATGTTAAGTGTTCGTGTATAAATGCACCTTTCTTCAAACGATAAGCATAAAGACGCTGCTTTATATGAAACTTGCTTGTTAGATTTTTCGACATACATATTTGTTCCAACCTCTTACATAATGTAGCGGCGGTCTTCTCCTTCATCACATCCTTCAACATTTTGATAGAAAACATTTGTCTTACAAGATTTTCCTTTAAAACATCCTTATACCTAGTTGATGATTAAATTCTAATATTACGGCTAACATCAAATACAACTATTATTAAAAACATTATTGAGAAAAATTGACAAAGTAATATAAATATCATATGAGGTATTAAATGATCAAAATTGGAAAAACATTTCAACTAATCCTTAGCCTTTTTAGAAGTTATTTTTTATATAGTTACATTTGGAACTTCGGTTCTTGATGGGAGGTATTTCTTTTTCCTTCATTTCTAGTGAAAACAATGTGACTCAACCACAATTTTATTTATTTTGACTTCAATTGTGTTATTATCCTACATTTCAAACAAAAAAAATAATTTATTTTTTAATAAATATTTAGGTCAATTATATTTGTCTATTACTAAGAATACTAAGAATAGAGTTGGAAATAAAAGAAAGATTCAAAGTGATATATAATTTGATTTACCGAACGTGTTTGGATACTACAAAGTAATTAGATGAAAGTGTAATTATTAGTATAGAAATTACACTTATTACAAGAAATTGTAATTTCCTAAACCTATTTGGTTGATAGAGTGTAATTACATCATAATTCCTTATATTCTGTCTAGTAGTACAAATTGTAATCACACAGGAACTCCCCTATTAACCTGACTCGGATGGATACACGAATCCAACCAATCACACCAATTTGGCACCCAGTATTTATCGGATAAATTTGAAATAGTAAGTTCCTCCCAGCACTGGTTGGTATAACCGACAAATAGGTGTGTTCAACACCCCTATACTCGTAGTAAATATAACTCTTGTGAGGTGTCGATTGTATGATTTTTTACTTCACACCATTCACTAATTTTTTGGGATTAGAGTTCCACACCAGTTTGCTATCGAAATAGCGTCACCATTGCAGCACTTTTAGATCTGTATAGGACACTAAAACTTAATCAATCAACATAACTACCTAAGTTGAACACAACTTAATAAACCATTTCTCAAACCAACCATTCGGCCCAGAGCATTAAGCATTTGGCCCTTGCAACTGTACGCACAACCAGCCTTCAAATTGGAACATTCAGATACTTACCCGAAGAAAGAGCGCCTCCTAAAGTACTTAACTCACCGGAGGAGTAATCGTCATACGATCTTCACCTACAGAAATCCCAAAAATGATTACAATGGAAGCTTTAGACCTAAATAAAACCACCCATCCTTCACGTGAAGGAAGGATACATAACATACAACAAGGAAGAAAAAGAATATATGATACTCACACCTAGACAGGAAATACTCACTACTTGATTGATATCCGACACAGAAGATGGCACAATAGCAATGACGACACCACAAAAAAAATAAGGGTGACAATAAAACTGTAGCAAATGAAAAATGATAAAAGATGGATCAAAGTAGGGAAAAGGCAATAAAACCAAGGTTTTCCAATAAAGAAATATGAAAAATGTAGTAAGAAGGGAAAGAAAACCAAAAGGAAAGGTGTCAATGAGGAAAAAACTCAATAAACAGAAAATTGGAAACAAAATGAAGGGAAAAGGGGAAGTTAGAGAGTGAGGGACATGAGGGAATACAAGAGTGAAAAGCAGAAGAGAGGGACGACAACTTGGGAGAATAGCAAAGACCTTACCGCTCAATCAGCAAGCTCATTCTTGTTAACAATTCACGAAAAATAAAAGATAAGAAAGATGATCAAAATAAGGATTGAGACAAAAAAAAATAAAACTTCTAAACAAGAGAATCAAACACAAAACCTCACATACCCATAACAACACATGATAAACCATAATTTACACATATTTTAACCCCATGCTTGGCTTAATTTTAGATGATTTTCCATTGGATTTGATGAATTCGATGCTCCTAATCTCTTAATTTCATATTTTATACTCAGGAGAGCTTAGAGAGTCGAAAAGAATGAGAAACAGGCCAAAAACGGACAAAACGGGCCTACACGGCCTGCACCACTGCACAGGGGCGGACCGCACGATCGTATGTGGCAAGCTGGATCGAACACGGCCTGGGTCCCTGCAGAAATAAGGATGAATTCTATTCGGAATAGGATAATTGTGGGCCAAGAAAGGCATCTCAAAGCCTATAGAAACACTCTAAGGGGCAACCTAAAAAGAGAGTTTGGCAAGACGTCGAATAGATGCCGAGTAGAAGGTAGAAAATACTCCAAGACAGCCGGTGGGAACAGCTTAAGAGAAGGATCTCCATCAAGACTGAGGATCTCCTATCAAGTTCTTTAGAAGTTTTTAGGTTTTCTTATGTTTTGTTTTTTTCCTCTTTTATGATGTCTCCTTCTATCAGTATGAACTAAATCCCTTAAATACCTAAGGGGATGAAACCTAAGATGAATCTTATTATTGTTTGATTTATAAGATAAATACTTGTTCTTATTCTTAACTGTGAGTTCTTATTCTTGTTTTGATAATGCAGGTTATTGATTCAAAGTCGAATGTGCTTATTCAGTGGAGTGAAAGTCCCTGTTTAAGAGAAGATCAACACGATTAAGCGGAGTTGATTACAACCCTAGAAATAGGGTGACAAGAATATGCCAGATTAGAGTCAAATCTAATAAGGGAATCCATAGATCGAGTTAATGCGACAATAGGGGTTTTAATTAGAAAGAGATTTCAATTAATCAACCTAAAGTCAGTTGGTTTTAGTCTTGAAAGAGATATTAACATAAATCAGGGATTTCTACGGATTAAGTCAAGTGAATAAATCATATGAATCAAAAGTAGTAAGTGAAGTCTACGTGGATTCTTCCTTAGGTATTGCCTATCTCATATGAGTTGTCCAAAAGTATTTTCCCAATTCACTCTCTGTCGCATTCATAATCATTTAGTTAGTTAAGTTAGTTAAATTTAGATTAAAAATAAATTCCCTTAATTATTAGGCTAGATCATAAAAAGGATAGTTAATACTAGTACTCTTGGTCCTTGAGGATACGATATTCCGGACTTACCATAACTATACTATTGTTCGATAGGTGCGCTTGCCTTTGTCGAAATAATAGTTAGTTTCGAGCCCATCAAGTTTTTGATGCCGTTGCCGTGGACTAAGATATTAGGAACACTAAATTTTTTTTACTTTAGCCATTATTAATCTTATTTACAATTTATTTTTATTTTACTTTTTTATTTACTTTGCTAATTTTTCTTTATTTGCTTTTGGCAGGTAATTCTAGTTTATGACTAGAAGGAACCCGTCAGGACCCTTGGTTTTTTACAGTGAAATTGAAAGTACCGTTCACAAAAATCGTAGGGAAATAAGGCAAAGCCTACAATACATAGAAGAAGAGCAAGAGGACAATACCAACACTGCCGAAGAAATGACTGATAATAATTCGCTACCTCCTGTGGTTGCCGCAAATTCGATGAATCAAAATCCTACTCCTCATACTATGTATGATTATGCTAAACCTAATTTAACAGGAACTGAGTCAAGTATTGGTAGACTTGCTATTGCTGCAAATAATTTGAAATGAAACCTAACACTATACAGATGATTCAACAGTTTGTTCAGTTTGATGGTTTGCAGGATGAGGATCCAAACAATCACTTGGCAAACTTTCTTGAGTTTTGCGACACTTTCAAGATTAATGGCATTACTGATGATGCCATTCGTCTTCGGTTGTTTTCCTTTCCATTGAGAAACAAAGCTAAACAGTGGTTGAACTCGTAACCACGAGGATCAATCACTACATGGGAACAAATGACCAAAAAATTTTTGTTCAAATATTTTTCGCCGGTTAAAACGGCCAAGTTGAGGAATAATATCTCTTATTTTGTGCAGATGGATTTAGAGACACTTTACAATGCATGGGAGAGATACAATGATCTACTAAGGAAGTACCCTCACCATGGGTTACTCTTGTGGCTATAGGTTCAAACCTTTTACAACAGTGTGAACCCCTCAACTAGGCAATTGATTGATTCAGCCGTCGACGATACCCTAAACAACAAAACACCTGAGGCTACCTATGAATTCATTAAAGAGATGACACTGAATAACTATCAGTGGCAAGTTACAAGGACAAGGCCAACAAAAGCCGCCAATGTTTTCAACCTCGACGCAGTAACCATGCTATCAAATTAGGTAGAGATGTTAAATAAAAATATTGATGGTTTGTATGGTTCTTCGTAGGTACATCCAGTGATGCAGTGCGATACAAATGTAGGAGAGACAAACAACACAGAATATCCGTCCTACAACCCTAGCATAGAAAACGAACAGATGAACTATATGGGTAATAATTCTATACCTCAAAATAACCCTTATAATAACACTTACAATCCAGGTTAGAGGAACCATCCCAACTTCTCATGGAGTGGCCAAGGAAATCAAAGACAACAACCCCTCCCAGGCTTTCAGCAGCAACCTACCCACAAAAGAAGAAGCCAAACCTTGAGGAGATGCTAACAAAATTCATCACTGTGTCAGAAACTCATTTCCAAAACACCGAAACAGTACTTAAAAATCAACAAGCATCGATTTAAGGGATCAAGAACCAATTAGGATAGCTTGCTAAGCTGATCTCAGAATGACCACAAGGTAGCTTACCAAGCAACACTGAAACAAACCCAAAGGAGCAACTTCATGCCGTTACCGCGTACGATAGTAAAGGTTTAGATGAACCAAAATTAAGGCAAGAAAATGTGGTAGAGGAAGGTCAGGTTGAAGTAAGCCATGATAAACCAAAACTGATAATTACAGAGTGCCATACCCCAATGCGATGAAGAAAGACAACACAGATGAACAATTCGGTAAATTTCTTAAACTTCTAAAGAAATTACATTTTAACTTACCATTTCTTGAAGCTCTTTCGCAGATGCCAGATTCAAGGAAATTTTTAAAAGAGCTTTTGACAAAAAAACGGAGGTTAGACGATACATTGCATGTAGAGCTAAATGCAGTGTGCTCAGCAATTTTGCAAAATAAACTACCACAAAATTAAAAGATCCAGGGAGTTTTACAATTCCATGCTTAATTGGTAGTTTATCTATTGATAATGCTTTAGCTGATTTAGAGGCAAGCATAAATGTCATGCCTTATAAAATGTTTAAACAGCTAGGTCTAGAGAAACCCAAACAAACTAGGATGAGCATTCAATTAGCTGATAAAACTATTAGAATTCCTAGGGGTATAATTGAAGATGTACTAGTGAAAATTGATAAATTCATATTCCCGGTGGACTTTTTCGTTTTAGACATGGATGAGGACAATAATATTCCTTTAATTTTAGGAAGACCCTTTTTAGCAACTGCTAGAGCTAAAATTGATGTTGGTACAAGTGAACTCACACTTCGTGTAAGTGACAAAATGATCAATCTTCAAGCTCCTGACTCGGGTAGGACATCGAGTAATTTAGGTGAAAACATAAATTCTATTAATGACCATTTGGTTCAACCTTCTTTACAGGAAACACCATGAAACTACACAACTGAGCCAAATCCTAGACCTCGTGCCAATAAAGAAGTAATTCATGAGGAACGAAGGCTTCAGATCGATGAACTAGACGAGTGGAAGACACATTTCAAGGAGAAACTAAAAACACACGAAGTAGAACCAAAGCAAAACCATGTCAAACTTAAAGATGGGACAACCCAATTTAAAATAGGAGATTAGGTATTATTGGATAAGAAAAGCCCTCGAATCGCCACTTCAGACCTTCATACGAATAAAGAGATCCCTTTCACGGTACTAAATGTCTTCCCATACGGAACATTCGAGGTAACTAATCCTACATTCGACACTTTTAAGGTAAACACTACTCGACTCGAACTATATAGTGATCATAGAACTGATAGCAGGGGTGAGGAGTTTCAACTCCTCAAACCACTATGAATACATGAATGAGAGGTAAGTCTAGCTTAAGACTTTAGACGAGCGCTTCTCGGGAGGCAACCTGAACACTAACCCCATGAATTTTCATATTTTTATTTTTAGTTTTACTTTTAGCACCTAACTAAAAACTAACCAAATTAATAAAACATAGGTTTCCCTACAACACGGCCTTGCACACTGGCGTGGCCGTGGCCGTGTGGACACCACGGATTTGCACACTGACGTGGCAGAGATCGTACGAACCAAGGACAAAAAATCCCCAAAACCATGGGTAGCGATAAAATGCCACGGCCGTGCAATACAGCTGTGGTCGACACTAATTTATCAACATGGGCGTGGCAACCTCTACACGGGTGTGGGAGAAATGAATGATACACCACACGGCTGTGCGATACGGCCGTGTGACCTAACACACCCATTGCACACAGGCGTGTGAAGCAACCAGGTTTCTATTTCCTATTTAAAACCCCCTTTCTTCTTACTTTCTTCCCAAATTCTTCCTATTCCAAACCCTAACACCACCATCACCATGTCGAAGAAGAGAAAGGAGCTAACCACAGTCTTCTCATACGGGACCGATCTACATAAGTTCATGCCGGTCGCTTCATTAACTCGACAGGACAAAGATCTTTGAGTCCATTTATTTGTTCTTTTTCTTTTCTCTTCTCTTTTATTTCCCTTCCCTTTATTTTTATCTTTCTTTTCTTTAATTTATATTATTACATTATGATTTCTTTGATTTAGGTTCAAAAGGCTGTTAGGGAATCACCACACCATGACCCTAGTATCCACCGTGCACCTCTACCTAGTCCATCGTGCCTATCTTTCTAAGGATTTCATCTATAATTCAGGAAGTTTCACCTCTCTCCCTCTCTTATGATTTCTTACTATATTGTTATTATCCATCTTTATACATTAAGGACAATGTAAATCTTAAGTGTGGGGAGGTTATTGATTTTATTATGAGAAAATCCCTGAATTATGTCTTGTTCTTAAAGTAATGTTCTCATATTTACTAATAGAATGAAACTTCTATTGATTTATGATTTTCATTGATATGTTTAGGATTGAGTCATAAGTAATTGTGCATTGATGGTTTAAACTTTAAGACATTAGAGAATCAAGCATGATAAGTCTATTTTTCGCAATTAAAATTTTTAGGTTGTTTCCCTAATATTAAATATTACTTTGAAGTTCGAAATTTATAAGGTTGATATCAAAAACCATAATTTTTGTGAGTCTTTGAGCCTTATAAAGCATATATCTTTTCTTGCTCACTTTATTGATTATGAGTGTGTCAATATTGATCTGTTATTCTAGAACTTGCTTCGATTATACATGTCGAGACCACACTTTTAATTTGATATACTGAGATGATAAAGGCACCTAGGATTTGACCCACTTACTCCACAAAAAAAATTATCTCCATAATTAAACCCTAGTGAACCCCTTTTAGCCTAGTAAACCATTTCTTGACTCACCTATTAATATTAACCCAAAAAACAAATTTTTAATTCTCCTAATCTTTTAATGTCCTTTTTTGTTGAGATTTGAATTGAGTAGTTGTCTAACTATGTTCTCTATTTTAGTTGTTAAAGTTCTTTCCTATCATTGTAAATATTTATTCTTAAAAAAAAAGTTGAAGATTTATTCATATTAGTGATTATGAGCTCAAACTGTTAATTCCATATCGTTAGAAGAAGCTCGTGTTATTTAGTTATAAGTTTTCAGTCAATGTAATTATTCAGTATTAGTTATTTTTCTAGTTAGGTAAATTGTTAATTCAATCTCGATTCTAACCCTCTAATTCATCCTGCATCCATGCCTTTAACCAAGCCCCGTTACAACCCTTTAATGACCTTTTGATTTCTGTATCATCTCATTTTATAGTAGTGGAGATTTGATTTTCATGCAAGCCTATGGGATTAACTTTTCATGTTTGACTTTTGAGTGCTTAATTTGAACCTTAAATACTTTTGAGTAATTTGAGTGAATCTTTAGTGAGGATGTCAATTCTTGTCGGTTTTGAATCAGAGGTAATTATTAAGGTACAGTAAAACACCTATGTTTTCGTACTATAAAAATTTATGACTAAGATTGTTTGAATCTTTAGGACTCTTTTAGTTAAATTATCAATGTATGAATTATCTATGAATTATGATGAAACATTATTGATAAGAATTCTAAATTGAGGAAGTTAATTTTAATTGTGAGTTGAGGATTTTGCTTGAGGACAAGCAAAGGCTTAAGTGTGAGGATATTTGATAAACCATAATTTACACATATTTTAACCCCATGCTTAGCTTAATTTTGGATGATTTTCCATTGGATTTGATGAATTCGATGCTCCTAATCTCTTAATTTCATGTTTTATACTCAAGAGAGCTTAGGGAGTCAAAAAGAATAAGAAACAGGCCAAAAAGGGACAAAATGGGCCTACACGGCCTGGACCACTGCACACGAGCGGACCGCACGGCCGTGTGTGGCAAGCCGGACCAAATACGGCCTGGGCTATCGACCACGGGCGTGTCCCTGCTGAAATAAGGATGAATTCTATTCGGAATAGGATACTTGTAGGCCAAGAAAGGCATCTCGAAGTCTATATAAACACCCTGAGGGGCAACCTAAAAAGAGAGTTCGACAGGACGTCAACTAGACGTCGAATAGACGCCAAGTAGAAGGAGAAAATAATCCAAGACAGCCGTCAGGAACAGCTTAGGAGAAGGATCTCCATCAAGACTGAAGATCTCCCATCAAGTTCTTTAGAAGTATTTGAGTTTTCTTATGTTTTGTTGTTTTTCCTCTTTTATGATGTCTCCCTCTTTTAGTATGAACTAAATCCCTTTAACACCTAAGGGGATAAAACCTAAGACAGATCTTATTATTATTTTGATTTATGAGATAAATACTTGTGCTTATTCTTAATTGTGAGTTCTTATTCTTAACTGTGCTTATTCAGTGGAGCAAAAGTCGTTGTTTAAGAGAAGATCAACACAATTAAGCGGAGTTCATTGCAACACTAGAAATAGGGCGACGAAAATCTGCCGAATTAAGGTCAAACCTAAAAAAGAAATCCATAGATTGAGTTAATGCGACAATAGAGGTTTTAATTAGAAAGAGATTTTAATTAATCAACCTAGAGTAAGATGTTAGTAGCCTCGAAAGTGGTATTAATATAATTCAAGGATTTCTACGGATTAAGTCAAGTGAATAAATCAGGTGAATCAAAAGTAATAAGTGAAGTCTAGGTAGATTCTTCTTTAGGTATTGCCTATCTCATATAAGTTGTCCAAAAGTATTTTCCCAATTACTCCCTGTCGCATTCATAGTTAGTAAAATTAGTTAGTTAATTCATATCATAATTATTAGGCTAGATAATAAAAAGATAGTTGATACTAGTACTCTTGGTCCTTGAGGATACGATATTCCGGACTCACTACAACTATACTACTGTTCGATAGGTGTGCTTGCCTTTGTCGAAATAATAGTTAGTTTCGAGCTTCATTAGCACACTTAACCACTGAACCAGACCAATTACTTGACATAAATAGCAATTCAAAAGAAATGAAAACTTTGGTATCTCAATTCATATCATAATCAAAACTTTGGTATCTCAATTCATAACATAATCTCATTATCGTTGGTTTGGTATCTCAATTCCAATTAAGAAATGGTTGCCCAATTAATTGTTCGGGCAAAGTAATTAACCTGGTTTTACCTGTAACACCCAAACCCGGCCCAAACACTACAACCGGATCTGGTATGTCACTAAGAAGAATTCTATCAAAACATGTCGTATTTTTAGAAAAGCCCAAATATGTTTTAAATAGAAGATGCTTTAGTAAAGTAAAATCCAAACTTAAATACATGCCTTAGTTTAATTAAAATAAAAACTTAAATGACTTAAAGTAATAGAAGCCCATAATAAAACATAATAGCCCATGGCCTTATTACAACGAGATTGGAAGTCCATTAATTAAAAATATAAAATAAAACTTGAGTCTCTTTTTGCCAAATCTACATATTCTTCTGCATGGCCACCTTGCGTTCCTCTCCAACCCAGTCCAAATCACTAGGTATCACCTGAAATGTTAATTAAAAGGGTGAGTGGCGAGACTCAGTGTGCAACCCTCATGCACCACTAGAGTTTGGGCCTTAAGCCCATTAAACAAAATAAACAGTGTAATAATCATAATAAAAATTAATAACAAATAATATGCAAGGCCCAACCCGTTTGCCTAGGTTTCCATCCGCTACACACCCTCGTACCAACCGTACACACCATTGGGGATTTCTACAATCGACCCACACCGCTACACACCATGATGGCAGTCATGCTGCTCATCCACATATGATGGCCGAAGCCCTTATAACATATAATGGCCGAAGCCAGTATAACAGTTCACGGCATTAGCCGCTACACATATAACGTATAACTTCCTTCTTTCATCAACCCAACCCATGCAATCACATACAAACATTTTACTTATAACATTTAAACAGATTATTTACTAACCTGGGGATCCGCTTTTACCCTTCCTGGGCTTTCGTCAATAGACCGAGATTTCGGCATTTATCAATATATATAAAACATATGAACATACGATAATAGGCAGATCTAGATGGTGGGGAGGTATTACACACCTGATATCACGAAATCCAATATTCTTAGTCGATGTCCTTGCTATCTGGATCTATTATCCTCAATATAAAGCCTTGCTCAATAGCAGGAACAATTGCGAAAATAGGCCTCTCCTATATTCGGCCATGGTTAGTATTCTACCCGATTTTTTATATATATAAATAAACAAATCCTCTTACCTTGAAATCCCGAAAGTAACACGATTCTATAACTTAGAGCTCTATGCGATTGGCCTCCTTCTTCAAATCCCGGAATGCCGAAAAGAAGAGTGAAATAAGAGATTAGTTTCTAATAGCCATTCGACTAAGGACTTTTGAAAAGCCGAAAGAACATTGAATTCCCGAAATCAATACTTACCTATTGTTTCCTTCAAGATTCGGCACAAGCAAATACCTCAGAGAGAATTCGGTAAACACAAGAGATGAGATCTAGTGATTTCGGCTTTTACGAAAATCCCGGAAAAGATGAACTGATGCTTTTTCGGCTTTTAGAAAAACTGAGTGAAGTGTTTCGGCTTAGAAGGAAAGTGAAAAGAAAGTGGAGAGAAAGAATACTTAGGGGTTTCGACTTATAGAAGAAATCAAAAGAAAAGAGATTGCGAAGAAGAACTGAGAATTTCGGCACAGAGAATGAGAGAAGAGAATGAGGTTCAAATGTCAGAATTGAAGAGATACCCTCCTATTTATAGAGAATTTCGGCAACTACTCCTTTGTGTTGGAATTTCAGCCACTACTGTGACCAGCAGATAATTCCTAAATTTCCTCCCTTATCTTTATCTGATCACCTCCAGAAGAAGCCTAGATAACACCACCTCTTCCTTCATTTATCTGATTTATTATCAGCATTATCTACTCAAGTAAATCTTCCTATTTTTAAGCCTTATTGTTGTCCCACTCTATCCATTTAAAACCCAAAATTAATTAAAATTTAATTAAAATAATTGGGTTTTAAAAATAGTGAAGATAATTGGGTTTCCTGCGACTCGAACTTGGGCCTCCTTGCCCACCTATGATGCCACCTCCCTGCTCCTTTAGTGGCGCCACTTTGCCACTGGGCCACAAGCCCTTTTTGTGACCCGTTTTCACTTAATCTGCTTAAGAGGCCTCATGCTTGAGACTAGGGTCCTCTAAAGCCAGAAAAATAAATTTTCCTATGGTCTCCCCTATCTCTAAGGCTTCAATAATCCCAATAGTACCTCACTATAATATTCTAAGTGCTACATGTATCTCAAAAATTTTAAACGCTCCCATTCTCAAGGCCTATTGGGCCCAATTCTACTAGGCCCAATTTCAGGATGTTACATTACCGGTTTTACCGACCAGCTCTAGGCGCAATTTACTATTTCAAATTTGCCCTAACAATTAATAGGGTAATCATTTTTCAATTTCATTTTTAAGTCAATATCTCAATTCATATCATAATCTCATCATTAAATCATTGATTCACACATGTGGCAGCATAATTCATCACAATATAGGTTCAATTTCACTATTGTATCAAAATACAACATTTTCAAAGCTATTCAATTTAGTCTTTATACTAAAAACTAATCTAAATCAATTATATTTCTCTCCTATTCGGTTTGAAGGCTTGATGAAGATGAAATCTTCTCACTTCTTCCACTATATTTTTATCATTTTCTTTATTTTATGATTTGTTTTATAATTTAATTAATTAAATTAAGATTTTATTTCACATATATATATACATTTGTCCACTTACATGTCCACTTATGTATTGAGAAGGTATAATTGCCTTCTTAATATTGCTTCTTGTAACCTTCCCAACCCGGCCTAGACGTTAGACCTGAACTCGGAAGATCACATTAGCTACTGAAATGATTCAGTAAGCTATTAGTGTTTTGAAAACAGTTATTTCAAAACATTTGTTTAATTTAGTAGGAAACTTAGATAAATACCAATTTATTTAGTACTCAAAATCTTAAATGCAACTTGGCAGCAAAAAATGAGATTTATTTGTTTTTAATAAAAACTGGGGTAAAACATAACAAATTAATAATCATAACTTGATATGCTAAAATTTAAATTAAATGTCATTCAACATAAAAACTCAAACCCTAAGTCCTATGCCACAAGTTGAAATAAAATAGTATAATCTTTGAATAATAATAATAAAAGGAAAAAAGCTGAGTATTGAGCCTAAATAATTCTTTAAGTAAAAACTGAGCATAGACCCTCCGAATGTCGCGTACTCATACTAATCTGGTAGGTTATCTATAAGGATGAAAATAAATGAGGGAGTGAGATATGATGCTTAGTGTGAGTTCATTCACAAGAAAATCAGTGCGAATAGATAGTAAGACAAATTAAATAATAAATATTGAATAGTCGCATTTGTCTAGCAGTTCAGAGTATCAGCTTTTCAAATTAACCATCTTTAGTATCATAGATTTTATATTTAACCCTTTTCAATTTGTCCTCCATTTAAAATATATATATCTCACCTTTCAATAAAAATTCATAATTTCACATTTACCTTTCGCTTGGGAATTTAGAAAAATCAGTCAATCGTAGTAGATGATAATCAAAAGAGAAGTTGAGTTTATAACTTAAAACAAATTTTATATAATTAATGTATGGTTCACACGGCCTGGGCACACTCCCATGCCCTTGCCTACGTGGTTTTAAAGCATAAATCAGAGAGTCACACTGCCTGGACACACGGTCATGTCCTTGCCCGTGTGACTCACACGGCCTGAGCACACGCCTATATGCTCGCTCGTGTTGTCCTAAGTCAGAAACAATGAGTTACACGACCTAGACACACGCCTGTGTTCCTTGCCCGTGTGAACCCTGCACTAATATTTTCACACACGGCCTGGACACACACCTGTTTGCCTTACTTATGTAGCTCTAAATTGATGAATAGTGAGTTACACGGCCACCCACACAGCCTGCAACACGGCCACGTGGCGTCGACAGCTACCATTTTTGGTGACCAAAACTTGCAGAAATTAAGGTTTTCAGTACGCACCTGGAGAGATTTCAAAGCAACAACAACGAGGAGAGTTTTCAAAGCCTAAAACGACCATCCAACAACTCAATCAACCAATTTTATCGACAATAATACACATTTTACATAGAATACTTTATGTCGAAGTTTTTGACACGAAACCTTTAGCGAAATCAAACATACTGAAAATCAACAACGACTGCTCGATTTGTCGAGTTGAGGTTTGCTACTCCCGACACCCCCGCCCAAGAGGAATCCAGGCAACTAATTATAAGGAATTACACAATACACTCAAGATGCCCAATTCAGAACATAAACCTCGGAATATAACGAATTGACAGTAAAACTTACTTACTAACCTTTAGATCAATGTAATTAATGGCATATAACTTTGTCTAGACCCGTACTTACTTACGACCGTAATCAAAATGAAGAAGAAAATTAAAGAATCAAAAAGAAAAAGAAAGGAAAAAAATAAAAGACAGTAACAAAAAGGAATGAATAGAAGATGACGATATTTTTAATTCCTAATAACGTCCAATCAGATACTAGCACTTAGCAAAAAGAATGTTCCCTATCGCATACCTTGGGATTCGAACTCGGAACCAGACAAAATACAAACAAATGCTTAACTAGCAAACCAGTAGGCTCATTCTTATCACAGGTTTACATTAAATTAAACTTAACTATATAACATATGGATAATGATTGTTTTAAAAAAAATAAAACTGTTAACAACGCGACTCGAACTCAAAACCCTAATCACAAAAGCAAAGCACACAACCACAGATACAGAGACTTAATTATTGCAAATTCTCACAATTAAATTCTAAAAACTTTTGGGATGTTACAGTAAGTTACGCCCAACACTGGTCGGTATAACCGACAAATAAGTGTGTTCAACACCCCTCTAGTCGTAGTAAATATAACTCTTGTGTGGTGTCGATAGTATGATTTTTGACTTTGCACCGTTCACTGATTTTTTGGGATTAGGGTTACACACTAGTTTGCTATCGAAATGGTGTCACTACCACAACACTTTTAGATCTTCATACGACACTGAAACATAATCAATCAACATAACTACCTAAGTTGAACACAACTTAATAAACCAATTCTCAAACTGACCATTCGACCCAAAGCATTAGGCATTTGGCCCTTGCAATAGTACACACAACCAGCCTCCAAACTGGAACATTTAGATACTTACCCAAAGAAAAAGTGCCTCCTAAAGTACTTAACTCATCAGAGGAGTAATCGTCACACGACCTTCACCTACAAAAATAAAAAAAAATGATTACAATGGAAGCTATAGACCTAAATAAAACCATCCATCCTTCACCTGAAAGAAGAATACATAAAATACAATAAGGAAGAAAAAGAATATATGATACTCACACTCAGAAGGGAAATACTCACTACTTGATCGATACCCGGCACAGAAGATGGCACAATAGCAACGACGACACCATAAAAAAAAACAAAGGTGATAATAAAATCGCAGCATAGAGATGACAACAAAAGATGGATCAAAATAGGGAAAATGCAATCAAACTAAGGTTTTCCAATGGAGAAATATGAAAAACGTAGTAAAAGGGAAAGAAAACCAGAAGGAAAGGTGCCAGCGAGGAAAAAAACTCAATAAACAGGAAATTGAAAACAAAAATGAGGGGAAAAGAGGAAGTAGGAGAGTGAGGGACGTGAGGGAAGGCTAGAGTGCAAAGTGGAGGAGATGGACAACAATTTGGGAGATTAGCTAAGACCTTACCACTCAAACAGCAAGCTCTTTCTTGTTAACAATTCACGAAAAATAAAAGATATCAAAACAGGGATTGAGACATAAAAATTCCAAAAAGGATAATCAAACACAAAACCTCACACAGCTGCAACGGCACACTTAACCACTGAACCAGACTAATTACTTGACATAAATAGCAATTCAAAAGAAATGAAAACTTTGGCATCTCAATTCATATCATAATCTCATAATCAAATCATTGATTTGATATCTCAATTCCATTTGAGAAATGGTTGCCCTATTAATTGTTCGGGCAAATTCGAAATATTAAGTTGTGCCCAACGCTGTTCGGTAAAACCAGATTAATTACTTTGCTTGAGCAATTAATAGGGTAATCATTTTTCAATTTCATTTATAAGTCAATATCTCAATTCATAACATAATCTCATCATTAAATCATTGATTCACACGTGTGGTAGCATAGTTCGATTCAGTTTCACTATTGTATCAAAATACAACATTTTCAAAGCTATTCAATTTAGTCATTATAGTAAAAACTAATCTAAATCAATTATATTTCTCTCCTATTCGGTTTGGAGGCTTGAAGAAGATGAAATCTTCTCACTCCTTCCACTATGTTTTTATCATTTTCATTATTTTATGATTTTTTTTCTAATTTAATTAATTAAATTAAGATTTTATTTCATATATATATACATTTTTCCACTTACATGTCCACTTATGTATTGAGAACGTATAATTGCCTTCTTAATATTGCTTCTTGTAACCTTCCCAACCCAGCCTAGACGTTAGACCTAAACATGGAAGATCACATTAGCTACTAAAATGATCCAGTAAGCTATTAGAGTTTTGAAAATAGTTATTTAAAACATTTGTTTAATTTAGTAGGAAACTTAAATAAATACCAATTTATTTAGTACTCAAAACCTTAAATGCAACTTGGCAGCAAAAAATGAGATTTATTTGTTTTTAATAAAAACTAGGGTTCATCATAACCAATTAATAATCATAACTTGATATCCTAAAATTTAAATTAAATGTCATTCAACATAAAACCTCAAATCCTATGTCCTATGCCACAATTTGAAATTTAATAGTACAATCTTTGAATAATAAAAAAAAAGGAAATAAACCCAGTATTGAGCCTAAATAATTCTTTAAGTAAAAACTAAGCATAGACCCTCCAGATGCCGATGCCTCGTCCTTGTCCTAACCTGGTGGGTTATCTCTAAGGATGGAAATAAATGGGGGAGTGAGATATGATGCTTAGTGTGAGTTCATTCACAAGAAAATCAATGCAAATAGATAGTAAGACAAATTAAATAATAAAACATAGAATAGTCGCATTTGTCTAGCAGTTCAGAGTATCAGTTTTTCAAATTAACCATCATTAGTATATTTTATATTTAACCCTTTTTTATTTTGGCCTCCATTTAAAAGATATATATCTCACCTTTCACTAAAAATTCTTGATTTCGCCTTTCCCTTTTTTCTTGGGAATTTAGAAAAATCAGTCAATCTTAATAGATGATAATCAAAAGAGAAGTTGAGTTTATAACTTAAACAAATTTTATTTAATTTATTCAATGTTTATTTTTCATCATATGTTGAAGAAACAAAGCATTTGAAACACAAGAAAAAGAAAACTACTACATAAATTTTACTTTGACACATAATTTATAGATATTATATATAGTCTTCAAGTTTTTGTTCCAGTTCAACATCTTCATAACTTTGACATGTTTAAGAGAGAAACCCTGCAATTTAATTAACCCAAAAAAATAATGAAAAAAGAAAGATAATTTATATATATAAGCCAAAAAAAATTGAGTTTTTCTCTGTGTGTGGGTGTGTTGGCTTCCATGGGATTTCCACCTTTGATTAATTATAATTAAGTATAAAGGCAAATGATGGTCATTTTGCAAACTTGCAAACTTGCAAACTTGCCTATCATTTTCCTCTTTTCTTTTGCATTTGTCCCTTATGGTATTGAATCATTTTTTTGAAACTGATTGAGCATAATTTTTTTAAAAAAAATTAAATTTATTCTATTGGTTATACAATTATTTTCAAATAAGGTTAAAAAGTAAATGATGAGCCAAAACTATTATATAAACCATTAATAAAACAAATCCACATCAGATTTTTACGTCATAATTATACTTAAAATAAAATATTAAAAAAGGCAAGTGACCTGGAAAATCATTGGTTTAATTTAGTAATATAATATATATTTTTTATTTTAATTGCGAATATTATTTTATTTTGTATATATTCAATGATAGAAAGTCATAAAAACTACACATGATTTTGGTCCAATATAAAATTTGAAACACGAATTTTGATTTTGTACAGTTATACATAATTTTTTATTCGATTTAATTTTAACAAATTACTAAAAATATTATTATCGATGTAGCATGTAGCATCATTTTACATTTACATTCACATATGGTATACATAAATATTAAATATATCTAACATGAAAATAAATGTGTGCTTTTTTATCCATGTATATAATTGAACAAAATTAAAGTTGTATGTATATAATCACACCAAATCAAAATTAATGTATTACATTATATATTTAATAAAATTTCATGTGTAAATTTCATATTTATCCTTATAAAAATTTAATGAAAGGATGTCAAATTAATTTAGTTTTAAAAAAACCATACAAGCAATATATGCTCATTTAAAGATAAAAATAAATAACCAGTAAATAATTATATTTGATGTCTAGCTGGCATTAAATTTATTTTTCCATAATAAATATAATTTTTTTCATCTTAATATTTCAGTTATTCCTTTAATTTCCATGAATAATTCATTAGTATTACATAATAGTCAAATTTAAAACTTAGAAATCAAGAAAAAGTGAATTGTCTCGAATAATAATCATCTCTAAACATGGATGGGTGCTTCTTCATGTATTGTTAAAATGATCAATTCAATTTTACAGCATAAAAAAACAAATTATATATTGATTTACAATCATATGGTTAAACTTATTCATGTGTCAAACTATTATGTCAAACATGATATTTTATAATTAAAAATAAAAATTTTCCCATTTAAGAATGAAGAGTTCTTGACTTATTCATAGCTTGAGTTCTTTTACTTAGTTCAGTATTTAGATTCAAATTAGTGCATACAATTTCTACACGAACTTTGAGAAAATAAATGCTCACATCGATTAGATTAAAAGTAAGTAAGCGGCATTCTTCACTGCTATTGCAAGGCCAAAAGTGTGAAGTTTTGAACTTTGGTGGTTAGGGTCTAAGTGTTGGGCGTGCTTATGTGTTTAGTGGTGTGTTTGAGTGTCAGAATGGGCCTGCTGGTCTAGTGGTTGAGTGATTGTTAGGAATCTCAAGGTTTTGGGTTCGAATCTTTGTTTGTGCATTTTAGAGAGGCAATTTAATTTGTTTTATTTTAATTTACTATTTTTAAATTATTCAGTGTTATTTTTATTTTTATTTTATTTTGGCTGGACGTTCTTCTCTCTTTTCTCTTCCTTTTCGCTTTTTTGCTTTAATTTTTCTTTCGTTCTTTTGGAAACGGTTTCGCTGCGCATACTTCGAAGATTATCACTTCTCCATCATCGAATCAGGTGTGAGACATGAAACTTTTATTTTATTTTACTTAGCGATTATTCGTTTTGGTATCTCTTGAGTGTACTTTAATTCCATCGATTTTGAGTGTTAGAGGTTGAATAATATGGAGTATGTGGCATATTTTACTACACTCTCGTTATTGTAAAGTTAGGGACCGGTTTGGGTGGCTAGATTGGCGATTTTGGGCTGTTCTGAGGTGGTTTCGTGGCCACTAGGGTTTCCACAATGGCGTGTGCCAGTCCGCACGGCTGTGTGCTTTTGGGAATTAGGGTTTCTGGGCCAATTTTGGTTCCACACAGTCATGTCGTCGACTTGGGGAATTTATCGTTTCTCACATGGCCGTGTCCCTAGGGCACACGAGTGTGTGAGTTTGGGGATTAGGGTTTAAGTGATTTGGTGTGACACGGCCTGGCCACATAGCCCTGTGGCTAATTTGGGAATTAGGGATTCCACACGGGCGTGTGTGTTATGGACACACGGCCGTGTCTGGTGGGCACACGAGCGTGTGAGACCCTCACACGGTCGTGTCAGCCCTGTACTCAAATTTAGTGCAAATGGACAGAGAGTTACACGGGCTGTTCCCACGGCCATGTCCCTAGTCCACACGGGCGTATGCCATAGTCACACGGTTGTTTGCCTCTCTTTACACACGCGTGTGCCCCTCCTCACACGAGCTTTTGATCTCCCACACGGCCTAGGCAATACCACACGGCCAAAGCACACAGGCGTATGGTCTTAAGACATTTATAATGGTTTTGTATGCATTTCTGATCTGAATATGTGCTTGTGTATGCTCCGAACCTTAACTAAGTTTAGTGAGGGGGTTCAATACTCGATATCTGTGATGGTTGTGTGTGATGTATGATTTTGATTCTGGTTTGAAGAGTGTGCTATATAACTGTTCTGACTGATTGTCTGTTAATGTGTCTCCGTTCTGTTAGCTTGAATGCATTCATGTATTTGCATTAAATATTTTGGGTTGGGTTGTGAAGAGAAGGAATATTGTATTCAGATCTTGAATCGCGCTTTAATCGCAAACTTATACGTCATGACGATTTATCATATCAGTATCATCGCATCGTGCGTCGCCTTCGTTGCGCACTATTATCTGATTTAGCGCTTTAATCGCAACATGATCAGATCTGATGGATTACCGCATTGCACTGTACTATACATACATCAGTTTTACTACGTACCATTATCTGATCTGGCATGTACCGTGGTCTACCGCATTGCACAGTACAGCACATACGCTAGCCCTACTGCGTATTATTATCTGAATAGCTTAGTCCACGTATGTGGAGTTTAGGGTTGGATGGGCTTTCTAAGGTCCTAATTGGTGTGATTGGTTAGATGAGCTTTAACAGCTCTCACACGACCCGATGAACCTCAAACTCAACTTGCCTTTTCGGCTAAATCGAAGTATTTTCTTCCACAGAGACACTTTCAAAAACATTTTATCACCGACAAATTCAATATCTTTCAGTTTCAAATCTGCATAAGATTTCTGATGATCCGAAGTCGCTTTCAAACTATCGCGAATCACTTTCACTTTCTATTCAGTCTCTTTTATTAAATCAACCCCATAAATCCTATTCTCACTAAGCTCGGTCCAATATAATGGAGTTCAGCAATTACGACCATAAAGAGCCTCATATGGTGCCATTTTGATGCTAGACTGAAAAAAATTATTGTACGCAAATTCAATCAATGGCAAATGTTTTTCCCACGTACTTTTAAACTCAAGAATGCAGTATCTCAACATATCCTCGAGAATCTGAATGATCCGCTCGGATTGGCCATCTGTTTGCGGATGAAATGTAGTACTGAAATAAAACTTTGTGCCTAGAGCCTCTTGTAATTTCTTCCAAAACTGCGTAGTAAATCTCGGGTCTCAGTCAAATACAATAGATAATGGTACCCTGTGCAATATCACAATCTCAAAAATATACAATTCGACTAACTTATCAAGTGAATAATATGTTCTCATTGGAACAAAATGAGCTGATTTCGTCAATCTATCAACTATCTCCCAGATTGCATCTTTCTTTCTTAGAGATAAAGGCAATCCAGACACAAAGTCCATTGTGATTCTCTCCCATTTCCACTCAGGAATCATAATCAGTTATAACAAACCGGATGGAACCTGATGTTAAGGTTTAACTTGATGACAAACTAAACATCTCGAAACAAACTCTGAGATATCCTGTTTCATGCCATGCCACCAATAAAACTGTTTTAGGTCATTATACATTTTTGTACCCATCGGATGAACAGCCAAACGACTATTGTGAGCTTCGTTCAAAATCAACTAAATTAACTATAAATTCCTTGGAACACAAATTCGATCTCTGAATCTCAAACAATCATCATTATCCACTCGAAATTCTAAATCATAATTCAAACCATATTGATATCGTTTTGCCATTATCTCAGCATCACTTTTTTGAGCATTACAAATCTGACATATAAACATTGGTGATAAACCGTAATTATAACATATTTTAACCCCGTATTTAGCTTACTTTTGGATGATTTATCTCTTGATTTTATAAAAAGGTGCTCTTAATCCTTTCTTTTCATGTCTTATACCCAGAAAAGCACCAGAGGATGAAAAGAACATAAAATAGGCCCAAAACAGAGTAAATGGGCCATATCACAAAATCAACACGGCTTGGCCCAAAGACCATACGGTCGTGCCTTGTCGAGCATCTAGAACACGGCCTCTCCCCCGATTTACACGGTCATGCCTCATTAAGAAATTCGAACACGGCCTGAAGTCGATCCACACAGGCGTGCTACATAGCCGTGCCTCTGCCGTCAGAATGAGCAATTTCAGTCAGAAAAGGATATTTAGGGAGAAAGAATCGCATTCCAAGAGCCTATAAATATCCCCTAAGTAACACCTTTGAGGGGGAGGCGAGCTAGGCCAAGGAGCCAAGCCGGAAAGGTCAGAATTGTGGAAATCACTCGAAGTTAGCCAGTTGATCCATCCCAAGAAGCCGAAATTATACTCAAGACGATGGAATTCTCTTTCAATTCCTTCAGGAAGTTTTAGGGATTTCTTATGTTTTGTTTTATCTTTTCTCTTAAGATGTTTTCTTTCTTAGTTATGAACTAAACCCCTCAGATACCTGAAGGGGATAAAACCTAGATGAATCTTGTTATTTGATTTTTGAATTTTATGATAAATACTTAGTTTGTTCTTAATTATGCATGCTTAATCCAAACCTGATGTGCTTAGGTAGAGGAGGAATAGATCCTGCTTAAGAGTAGATCTAGCGTAATTAAGCGGAGTTGATCGAACGCCTAGAGATAGGGTTATGAGATTTTATCGGATTAGGGTGAAACCTAATATGGGAATCCATAGATCGATTTATTGTTATTCTAGGGGGGTTTTATAAGAGAATGAGAGTTCCACTAATTAATCTAGGGTTAGACGTTATTCACCTTGAGAGAGGGTTTAGCATGGGTTAGAAAGTCCTACGGATCAAGCTAAGTAAATAAATCATATGATTTAAGGTTAGATAACAAGTGAAGTCTAGGTGGATTCTTTCTGAGGGTATCGTCGTGATCAATTGAGTCTTTGTCCAAGTTATTTCCCAATTCGTTCCTTTTTGTCTTTATCCTTAGCTTAGTCGTCGTTAATTTAGACTAAAACAACTTCACTTTATTTTTAAGGCTAAATAATAAAAAGAAAGTTAGTATTAATACTTTCAGATCCTTTAGGTTCGACAATCCAGTCTTGCCTAAGCTATACTACTGTTCGATAGGTACACTTGCCTTTAATCATTGTCAGAGTTAGTTTCCAGGTTCGATCATTCTTTTATAAATTTAAAGCTCTGATTTTAGCGATCAAGTTTTTGGTGCTGTTGACGGGGAACTTAAATATTAAGAAAACTCTATTTTTATTACTTTAGCCATTATTTTTTTTATTTTTCAATTTTTTATTTTTATTTTTAGGTTAAACTTTAATTTTGCTAATTTTTCTTTCTTTCTTTTCTTTCCATGTACCTCTAGTTTATGACTAGGAGGAATCTGAAAAGACCTTTAGTATACGACAGTGATATTGAAGATACCGCTCGAAGGAATCACCGAGAAATCAGGCAAGCCCTAAATTATACAAAAAGAGGGGAAGAAGACAGATCCAATCCTACTAAAGGGATGGACGAAACTAATCCTCCACCACATGATGTGGGGGAACGCAACGCTCCACGTACCATGTTTGATTATGCTAAACCGCATTTAACAGGAGCAGAATCAAGTATTGTTAGGCCTGCTATAGCTGCTAATAATTTTGAATTAAAGCCTAACACAAAATAGATGATTCAAAAATTTGTTCAATTTGATGGTTTACAGGACGAAGACCCAAATACTCATATAGCTAATTTCTTAGAGTTCTGTGATACCTTCAAAATAAATGGCATTTTTGATGATGTCATACATCTTCGGTTATTCCCTTTTTCATTAAGAAATAAAGCCAAACAGTGGTTAAACTCATTACAACGAGGGTCAATCACTACATGGGACCAAATGACCGAAAAATTTTTAATGAAATACTTCCCACCGGCCAAAACGGCCAAATTACGGAATGATATCTCTTCTTTTGTGCAGGTGGATGTAAAAACATTATACGACGCATGGGAGAGATACAAGGATCTCTTGAGGAGATGTTCACACCATGGCTTACCTTTGTGGCTTCAAGTCCAAACATTCTATAACGGTGTAAACCCCTCAACGAGGAAATTAATCAATTCAGCAGCCAGTGGAACTCTGAACAATAAAACTCCAGAAGCGGCATACGAGTTCATTGAAGAGATGTCACTGAATAATTATCAGTGGCAAGCTTCAAGGACGAAACCGACAAAATCAGCAGGAGCCTTCAACATAGACACAGTAACCATGCTATCAACACAAATAGAGATAATGAATAAAAAGCTTGATAATTTGTGTTCCTCGCAGGTACATCCAGTGATGCAGTGTGATGCAAGTGGAAAGGTGGCGAATTCTAAGTACCCACCCTACCAACCAGAAGCAGAGAGCGAACAGATGAACTATATAGGTAACAATTTCAGATCCAATAATAATCCATATAGTAATACTTACAATCCAGGTTGGAGGAACCACCCAAATTTTTCATGAGGAAGCCAGGGAAATCAACGTAATCAAAGGCAACAACCTCCTCAAAACTTCCAAAATCAGCCCTATCCACAAGAGAAGAAACCAACTCTCGAAGAGATAGTGGCAAGATTTTCAACAGACACAGAAAAACATATCCAAGAAACTGAGAAAACAATCAAAAGCAACGAGAGCCGAATCGGGGAAATCACTAAGTCAGTGAAGGAAGTTACTAATGCAGTCAAACGACTCGCAAATCTCATGTCAGAACGACCACAAGGACGTCTACCAAGCAACACTGAGATTAATTCAAAGGAGCAAATTCAAGCCATAGCATCTCAGGAAAATATAGAGATAGACGAACCCATCCCACAATAAGAAACCAAGGAAGGAAAAGGTAAAATAGAGGCAACACAAGAAAGGCCAAAACCGGTAATTAAGGAGTATCAACCTCGCATACCTTACCCCGAAGCATTAGAAAGAGAGGATTCAGAAGAACAGTTTGGTAAGTTTCTTAAACTTTTAAAGAAATTACATATTAACTTACCTCTTCTTGAAGCTCTTTTTCAGATGCCAGACTCGATAAAATTTTTAAGACAGCTCTTGATAAACAAATGCAAATTAGACGAAGAGCCACACATTGAACTCAACGCAAAGTGCTCAGCAATTCTACAAAATGGACTACCACAAAAATTAAAAGACCCAGGGAGTTCTACAATTCCATGTTTAATTGGTAGTTTAACTATTGATAATTCGTTAGCTGATTTAGGGGCAAGCATAAACGTCATGCCTTACACATTGTTTAAACGACTAGGTCTAGGGAAGCCCAAACAAACTAGGATGAGTATTCAATTAGCTGATAAAACTGTTAGAATTCCTAGGGGCATTATCGAAGATGTTCTCGTAAAGATCGATAAATTTTTTTTCCCAGTAGATTTTGTTGTTTTAGACATGGATGAGGATAATTCAATCCCCTTAATTTTAGGATGACCTTTTCTAGCAACTGCCAAGACTAAAATTGATGTTGCCATAGGAGAACTCATACTTCATGTAGGTGACAAATCAATCAGTCTTCAAGCTCTTGACTCGGCCAGGGCAACAACTGATGAAGGTAAGAAAGTCAATACAGATGATAACCAATTTGTTCAACTTTCATCGCAGGAAAAATCAAAAGGACAAAAACCTAAGTCGAAACACGAACCCCAAGCTAACAGAGAAGAAGAACACGAGGAACAAAGCCTTAGGGTCGATAGATTAGATGAGCAGGAGACACAGGTCAAAATAGAACTAGAACCACACAAAGTAAAATCAGAGGAACGACCGAAAAAGGGCGCGATTGAACCTGATCTTCAGCTCAATACCAACAAAGAAACAACTCACGAGGAGCAAAGGATTCAAATCAATGACTTAGACGAGTGGAAAACACACTTCAAGGAAAAATTAGGAATACAAGAAACAGAGTCAAAACCACTCCACGAGATAGGCAAGTCCACAAGCGAAGATAGGTGTTATTAGACCTATGACTATCTCCTCCAGACCCTGACAAAAACAAAGAAATCTTTTTTAAGGTAATCAATGTTCTTCCACACGGAACAGTCGAGGTAAGCAATCCTATTTTTGGAAATTTTACAATAAATGCTACTCGACCTAAAGAATACAATGAAAATAAAACTGTAAGCATGAGGGAAGATATTCAAACTTTTAAACCAACCTCCCTGAATTTTTCAAATACGAGGAAAGTCTAGCTTAAGACTATAAACGAGTGCTTCTCGGGAGGCAACCCGAGCACTAACCTTACTTAGTTTTAAATTTATTTCCAATTTACTTTTCCTTTTTCTCTTTCTTTTTCTAAAACTAACCAGAAGTGCAGATTTTCAGGTCACACAGTCTTACACACGGCCGTGTCCGTGGCCGTGTGGACCACGAGAATCTTTGTACCTACATGGCAGAAGCCGTACGACTCAATTCAACCACTTTCTGACGTCACAGATCCAACCACTCTCTCCCACGGTCACCGACAGAATGACACAGCCGTGCCCCTTGGCCGTGTGAAGCTACTGACTTACATAGCACGACCAACACACACCCATGGCACCCAACCGTGCCTACATACTGACTTATTGAGCACGAGCGTGGAAGGCTGAAGCACGGGCATGGAGAGCCAACACGCATAGGCACACGGCCATGCGAAGTGGCCATGTAAATTGACACACCCTAGGGCCACGGGCGTGGGAACATGCCAGATTTGAAATTCTACTTAAACCCTACAGCCTTTCCAGCTAATTTCATTTTGTTTCTCTATTTTACCTTCTTTCCCTCAGATTTCTCACTCCATTTACTAACACTCTAGATCCTTGAGCCATCACACAACATGTCAAGGAAGCGTAAAAGGCCAAACTCCTTAAAGGGGGATGATTTACATGAGTTCATGCCGGCAGCTTCATCCAACCAAGAGGCCAAGGTTCTTTGAGACCGTTTAGTTTATATTTTTCATTTCTCTTTCCTCTCATTCTCTTTTTCTTTGACAATCTTATGTTTAATTTAGTTTAACTTCATTTAGCTTCTTAGTGTCAGGTTCGCCAGGCTACTTGGGAATCATGCCGACCACCAAGATAACCACGCCACTTTCGCCACCGCCAGCACCTCCCCAGCCTTAGAGGTCACACCCACCTCATGAACCATCCAACAATAAGGACTCTTCGGTCCATTTATCTTTTATTTTCATTTCGTTTACATTTTTGTTTCCTCTTTCTTTATCTTTCTTATTTTTAAATATATACTTAGTTTATTTTAATTAGGTCTTAATAAATTCTGGCTACTTCTCAGTGCGCTACCTAATTTCTTCATCTAGCGCAGGTTCGTCATCAAGACCGACCATCACCACCACCAAAGACACTCCTCCGGGAAAACATCCAAAACTCAGGGAGTAATTCTTTCCCCTTCTCTTATGATTTATCCCTTAAATGTTATTATCTATCTTTGTACATTGAGGGCAATGTACATTTTAAGTGTGGGGGGTGAATAGTTATTTTGAGAAAATGCCTAACTTTTTTTTATTATTCTCAAACCCTGAGGATAAAAATGCCTAACTTTCTGCATTGTTCTCAAATCCTTAAATTTAATCTTGTTTGAAAGTAATTTTCTCATATTACTAATTAAGATGAAATTTCTGATGATTTTTTATTTTTATTGATATGTTTTTGAATAAGTCATAGTTAATTGTGCATTGATGATTAAATTTGAAGAATACTAGGGAATCAAGAATGATAAGTCTAATTTTTAAAAATTTAAAACTTTAGGTTGTTAATCAGAAATTGAATATTACTTTGAAGTTTAAAATTTACGAGGTTGATGTCAAAAACATCCATAATTTTTGTGAGATCTTGAGCCCTATAGAGCATCTGTTCTTTTTCATGCTCACCTTTTTTATTATGAATGTGTCAACTATGAACTGTTATTCTAGAACTTGCCTTGATTATACATGTTAAGACCACAGTTATGATTTGATATACCGAAATGATAAAGGCACTTAGGTTTTAACCCACTTACTCCACTAAAAAGCCTACCTCCACAATTAACCCCTAGTGAACCCCGTTGAGCCTAACAAACCTTTTTATTGATTAACCCACTAATGTTAACCCAAAAACCCTTTGTATTTGTTATCACCCTTCCTTTTGACTACCCTTTAATCAAGATATGTTTTGACTAGTTACCTAAGTTTTTATTATAAGTTGAAATTGTCTTTACTTAGTTTGTTCTTAAAAAAAACAAAAGAAAAATCGAAGTATAGTCAGTATTTATATTATGAAGAGTGAGCTTATACAAGTTAAAGTCAAATTATCAAAAGAAAAAGCTCCTATTAGTAGGTTTATTATTATTTTCAGTTGATTATTATCTTAGAAAATTTTAGGTAGGTAACTTATCAAATCAATCTTGATTCTAACCCTCTAATTTCAGCCTTTATCCACACCTTTAAACCTAGCCCCGTTACAACCCTAACAAAGACCTTTTGATCGGTTATCATTTCATTTTACAGTGGTGGAGATTTGATATTCAGGCAAGCCTATAGGATTAACTTTTCAGGTTTGACTTATGAATGCTTAATTTTGACTGATTTGAGTGAATCTTTTGTAAGGATATCAATCCTTGTCAGTTTTGAATTAAAGGTAATTATTTAGATGAAGGGAAACATCTATGTTTTCGTGCTACAAAAATATGACTTATCTTGTTTAAATCTTTAGGACTTTTTGAATTGAATTATCCATGTATAAATTATCTATGAAATAGGATAAGGCATTGTTGATAGGAATTATGAATCATGAAAAGTTCGTTTTAATTGTAAGTTGAGAATTTTGCTTGAGGACAAGCAAAAGCTTAAGTGTGGGGGTATTTGATAAACCGTAATTATAACATATTTTAACCCCGCATTTAGCATACTTTTGGATGATTTATCCCTTGATTTATATAAAAAGGTGCTCTTAATCTTTTCTTTTCATGTCTTATACCCAAAAAAGCACCAGAGGATGAAAAGAATGTAAAATGGGCCCAAAACGGAGTAAACGGGCCATATCACGAAATCAACACGGCCTGGCCCAAAGACCACACGGCCGTGCCTTGTCGAGCATCTAAAACACGGCCTCTCCCCTGGTTTACACGATCGTGCCTCATTAAGAAATCCGAACACGACCTGAAGTCGATCCACACGGGCGTGCTACATAGTTGTGCCTCTGTCGTCAGAATGAGCGATTTCAGTCGGAAAAGGATACTTAGGGAGAAAGAATCACATTCCAAGAGCCTATAAATATCCCCTAAGTAACACATTTGAGGGGGAGGTGAGCTAGGCCAAGGAGCCAAGCCGGAAAGGTCAGAATTGTGGGAATCGCTCGAAGTTAGCCAGTTGATCCATCCTAAGAAGCCGGAATTATACACAAGACGGCGGAATTCTCCTTCAATTCCTTCAGGGAGTTTTAGGGATTTCTTATGTTTTTTCTATCTTTTCCCTTGAGATGTTTTCTTTCTTAGTTATGAACTAAACCCTCGAGATACACGAGGGGATGAAACCTAGATGAATCTTGTTATTTGATTTTTGAATTTTATGATAAATACTTAGTTTGTTCTTAATTATGCGTGCTTAATCCAAATCTGATGTGCTTAGGTGGAGGAGGAATAGACCCTGCTTAAGAGTAGATCGAGTGTAATTAAGCAGAATTGATCGAACGCCTAGAGATAGGGTTACGAGATTTTTTTGGATTAGGGTGAAACCTAATATGGGAATCCATAGATCGATTTACTGCTATTCTAGGGGGTTATTATAAGAGAACGAGAGTTCCACTAATTAACCTAGGGTTAGACGTTATTCGCCTCGAGAGAGGGTTTAGCATAGGTTAGGGAGTCCTACGAATCAAGCTAAGTAAATAAATCATATGATTCAAGGTTAGATAACAAGTAAAGTCTAGGTGGATTCTTCCTAAGGGTATCGTCGTGATCAATTGAGTCTTTCTCCAAGTTATTTCCCAATTCGTTTCTTTTTGTCTTTATCCTTAGCTTAGCCGTTGTTAATTTAGAGTAAAACAACTTCACTTTATTTTTAAGGCTAAATAATAAAAAGAAAGTTAGTATTAATACTTTTAGTTCCTTTGGGTTCGACAATCCAATCTTGCCTAAGCTATACTACTGTTCGATAGGTACACTTACCTTTAATCGTTGTCAGAGTTAGTTTCCAGGTTCGATCATTCTTTTATAAATTTAAAGCCCTGATTTCAGCAATCAAATGGCCTTAATTTCAATTCAGCCAAAACCAAACCATCATCGCATAGATTTATCTGCATACTCATTTCTCTCAAAGCAAATAAAAACTTTCGATTCAAAGCATCAACAACAACATTAGCTTTACCCGGATGATAATCAATCACTAATTCATAATCTTTTAGTAATTCTAACCATCTCCACTGTCTCAAATTCAATTCTTTCGGAGTCATCAGATATTTCAAGCTCTTATGATCCGTATAAATATGACACTTCTCACCAAATAAGTAGTGACGCCAAATCTTCAATGCAAATACAATCGCGGCTAGTTTAAGATTGTGCGCTGGGTAGTTCTTTTCATACGGCTTTAACTGTCTCGAAGCATAAGCTATAACTTTTCCCTCTTGCATCAGCACACAGCCCAAACCATTCAACGATGCATCACTGTAAACTATAAATTCTTTACCCGATTCAAGTTGAACTAACACTGGTGCCTCTGTCAACAACGCTTTCAACGGTTCAAAACTCTGTTGGCACTTTTCTGACCACTCGAATTTAACATCTTTCTGTAGCAATTTCGTCAACGGAGTCGCAATCATCGAGAAGCCTTTCACAAACCGCCTATAATATCTCGCTAGTCCCAGAAAACTACGGACTTCAAATACATTTCTCGGAGGCTTCCATTCTAATATAGCTGAAATCTTGCTCGGATCAACTCGTATTCCCGCTGCTGATACAATATGTCCCAGAAAACCAACCTCATGCAACCAAAACTCACATTTGCTAAATTTTGCATACAATTACTTCTCATGCAGAGTCTATAAGACAATTCTCAAATGCTCAGCATGTTGCGTCTCATCACAAGAATAAATCAGAATGTCATCAATAAACACCACGACAAATTGATCCAAATACGGTTTGATTATCCAATTCATCAAATCCATAAACAGTGCAGGAGCATTCGTTAGTCTGAAAGGTATAACGAATTCATAATGTCCGTACCTTGTTCTAAAAGTAATTTTCGACACATCTGATTCTTTAACTCGTAGCTGATAATAGACCGATCAAACAAATCATCAATACGAGGTAAATGATATTTATTATTTATTGTAACTTTATTCAACTGTCGGTAGTCAATACTCATTCTCATAGTGCCATCTTTCTTTTTTACAAACAACACAAGAGCACCCTAGGGCAAGAAACTCGGTTGTGCAAATCCTCTATCTGTCAACTCTTGTAACTAAGACTTCAACTCTTTCAATTCTGTTGGTTCCATTCTATACGGATCTATTGAGATAGGAATCGTTCTCGGCACTAAATCAATGCCAAACTCAACTTCTCATATCGGAGGTAATCCCGGTAGGTTTTCAGGAAACACATCTGGGAACTCACAAACTACAGGTACAAATTCAACTTTCTTCTCTGTCACTTTTGTATCTATCACATATGCAAAATAAGCTTCGCAACCATTTTTCACATAATTCAAAGCTTTCATCGATAATATACCAGCCGGTAACCCATTCAAATCTCTAAATTCAATTCGAACTATCTCACCATTCTGACTTCTCAAATCAATACTCTTCTGTTTACAATTCACAATAGCATTATGCAAAGTGAGCCAATCCATACCCAAAATTATATCAAATTCATCAAAGGGTAGCAATATCAAATTAGCCAGAAAGCAATTATCTTAATACATCAACGGAAAATTCTTACACACTTTATCAACCAGAACACACTTGCCTAAGAGGTTCGATACTCTAATTACAAATTCAGTAGACTCAACAGGCAAAGTCTTACCAGATACTAGATTCACACACACATATGAATGAGTAGATCCTAGATCTATTAATGCAATCACATCAGTATCAAACAGAGTAAAAGTACCAATTATGACATCTGGAGATGACGCTTCTTCATGAGTGCGAATAGCATAGGCTCGAGCAGGTGCTCTCGTCTCGAATCTCAAAGTTGTATCCGTCGTCCCTCTCTGACTACCACTTACATTCTTTGTGATTCTGGGTGGTCTACCTCTAGTTGTCATGTTACTTGGCCTCGCACTCAGAACATTATCTTTTTCAGCTAACTCTGGGAAATCTCGAATGAAATGATCTCATGATCCATATTTGTAGCAAACTCTATTATTATACTTGCCCCAGCATTCTCTAACATGTCTTCTCCCACACTGTCTACACTCAGGCTTGTTGCTTTTAACACTTCCAACACTTAATTCAATCGGAATTTGAGTTCTTGGACCAATACTTTGTTTCACACGATCTCTATTCGAATGTTTAACATGAAAAATTTGAACGATTAGTTTGAATCTCTTTGATGATGGTTGATATGACTTACTCATTGATCTTTTTCTTTCATCTCTAGCTTCAGAATCTGCTTTCTTCTTTTCTTTGCTAAGTTCTTCGGCTTTACAGGCTCTTTCAACTAACACTACAAATTCATTCAAATCAAGTATTCCAACCAACAATTTAATATCTTCATTCAGCCCTTCAATGAAACATTTACACATAGTAGCTTCGGTCGAAACACATTCTCGCGCGTATTTGCTCAATCTCACAAACTCCCGTTCATACTTAGTAACAGACATACGGCCCTATTCAGCTCTAGGAACTCTTTACATTTTTGATCTACGAATCATTGACTGATATATTTCTTTCGAAACTCAACTTAAAAGAAATCTCAAGTGATTCTCTCTCTCGGAACAACAGATATCAATGTTTTACACCAATTGTACGCGGTATCTCTCAACAATGATACAGCACATTTTATACATTCATCAGAAGTCAATGACATCTCATCAAATACTCAAATTGTATTCTCCAGCCAAAACTCAGCTCGCTCGACATCATCATCAATGGTGGCTCTAAACTCTTCGGCCCCATACTTTCGAATTTTATCCACATGAGGCTTACTCAATCAGATCGGATCTGTCACTCATGGCACTACCAGTACTTGTGGGGGTGGAGGTTGTTGAGCAATCAAATTCGTTCGAACGAACTCCGAAAACCACTCACTCATCATTTGGAAGAAGGCTTGCTTAGCCTCACCTTCATGGCTACTAGTTATCGGCTTAGATTTGACCGGCGCTGTCCCTTGAGTGGGAGCAGGCGCATTGCTCTCAACATCATCAGCAACTGCTCGATCGAGATCCATTTACTGTATAAAAACACATTTTTAACTGTCAGGATTCATTACACTATCGCAATTACATATATGACATGTATAGCTAGATTCACAGCACTACATTAGTCTTAGAATCGACTAAACCGTAGCTCTAATACCAATAAAATGTAACACCCCTAATCCGTAAACGTTACCAGTTTAGGGTTAAGAAGCATTACCGATCAATCCAGAACATTTACAATCATTTTACAACATAAAGTCAATCATATCCAAACATATCTAAACATAAGCATATAGTCCCTTAATATGGGCAACGAGACATTAAACACATGTTAGAAAGGGGTCGGGACTAAACTGAACACATACAAAATTTTCTGAAAATCAAACATTTTTCAAAGCTACAGAGGTCACATGCCCGTGTGGGTAGGCAGTGTGCCGCACACGGCCTCGAACACGCCTGTGTGTCCAAGCCGTGGCAAAACAGGGCATACATACTGACTTGTCCACACGGCCTGAGACACGCCCGTGTGTCTCACCTGTGGTTGACACTGACCTGTACCACATGGCTAGTCACACGCTCGTGTGTCTAGCCCGTGTGCGAGCCTGACTTGTTTCAATTTTGCAAACTCGAAAGACATGGTCGAGCCAAACGCCCGTGTGGGCAATTATAGGCCATTTTCAAGGCCAAATTACCATCCACACTTTGGGATCACCTACAAGCACCAAACCAATATCAAATCATGCTTCAAATGTAACCAAAACATACCAATATATGCACCAAGTAATCATCAACCACGCCATTTATTTCCATACTCAATTTCTACTCAAATAAGTTCATTTAATATACCATTTTCACATCCCTAACTATATAAGTTAAGCATTATATAATTCATACCACAAGTTCACACTTAAACCATCATTCTCATCAACCAATTTAAGCATGAAACATACCATTTTTATCATTCCTATAATCCGCACATATATATACCAAGACAATTCAACTTTCAAGCCATATCACATGGCAAGACTATACAACTCAAAACATGCTCTAATCACTAGCCTATACATGCCATATACCAAATATATACATCTTCCAAAAGTACCAAAAATAGATAGCCGATAGTGTGATTGAGTTGCTGATGATTCCTGGATCTAAGCTAGCTTTAAAGACACTGTAAAACAGAGAAATACTTCACATAGTAAGCTTAAATGCTTAGTAAGTTCGTAATATAATACATTTAACTCAATGATTCAAAATTTATATACAATTTAAACCATCACATAGATTATATTACAAGAATACACAATCTCATCCTTAACCATATGCTTATACAACTATCCATTTGTCCATAAATGATATCTTCAACCACATAGGTTCCGAACATACCTTTGCCAACACTTAGTTAACAATCATTCTTACTACTTGATGCTTGATATCACCTTTCAATAATTCTTCGTTGATCATTCGATTTTTTCACACGTTTAGTGCCAAATTCATAGCCGAAGCTTAAATATCATCGCACACTTAGTGCCTTTACTTTAAACTGAATTTATCTCGGTAACGTATACACAGTGCCAATTGATATAGCCGAGGCTTCCTTTACTTCGCACACACAGTGCTATTCACTTATGTCTCAATTCTAATTACGCACACTTAGTGCCACATTTTTCAATTCCACATATAGCATTTCTAATTCAATAACCACACATTCATTCATTTCATAACTCATAGATGTGAATTTAACAATTTGTATTATACCCGAACTTAACTCGGACGTCGAAGTAACAAAATGAGTCGATTAATCAAGCACTTTATCTTTGCCTCGATCTCGAACCAAATCCCTTTTTTCTTGATCTATACATATTCAAATTTATCTCATTCAATCACCAAATTATTCAAGTTAGTCCAAACACACATATTTAGGGCATTTTACAAAATAGCCCTCACATTTTCACATTTTACATTTTAGTCTCTATTTCATAAAATTATCAAATTCACATAATTTCACTTCACTTATGCTTAGCCGAATTCTCCTTATGCTCATACAAGTCTTTATATTTTGTTTATTTCACATTTTAGTCCCTCAAAATATTATTTTCACAATTTAGCCCAAATTAGCCAATTTCACCAAAAATTCAAAGACAAAATATGTTAACCCAACATCAAACTTTCATATTTCACCATCAACTATCACAAAACTCAAACATTCATCAATGGCATATCTCAAAATCTTCATCAAATTCTAAAATTGAAACATGGGTTAGCTAGAGTATGAAGCAACGATCACGAAAACGTAGAAATTATCAAAAATCGAGACCAAAACATACCTCAATCAAGATGAACAAGAGTCAAAACCTAGCTTTCTTCTCTTCTTCTTTTATCTATGTTTATTCGACCAACATAAAGATGAATGCCTTTTGTTTTTTTTTTTTTTTTGTTTTATGTTTCATTTAATTAACAGAATTTTCACACATACTCAATCACATACTGTAAACACCAAAAATAATATTAAAATATTTTTTTCGACCTCGAATTTCTGGTCCCAAAACCACTATTTTGACTAGGGTCTAAATCGGGCTATTACAGCATCTGTCTGTGTATTCTGACTGCAAGATTGGTTGTCTGTAATATGTTTATCTGATCAGCATTTGAGCTGAGTATTTGAGTGAATTTGATGTGCTTTGGTTGTTAAGTTCTGTTGAGACATTAGTTCTAAGTGTGCGTTCTAACTTCGTGAGTAACTGAAATTTTATTATGCTATTGTTTTGAATTATGTATTTTTGTTTGAGACTTGTTTCAGACTCACACTGAGCTCGAGTAGCTCACCCCCACTTAGTGTTTCTTTTTAGGTGCCCTTTCTGAATTCTGACGTTGGACTCAGTATGCGGAGGTTTCGGACAGTCTCTGTGGAAAATAAATTATCGGTTTGCGTTTTCTGTTACTACTTTGTAAATCAGTTTTGAAATGTAAGGTTTTATAAAAAATGTGGTAAAATTTTGTTTGAAGTTTTATGCGATTTTATTTCAGTAAAAAAAGTATTAAGCTTAGTTTTAATTTTACTGTCTGAATCTTAAATGGTTAAGTGTTTCGATTTGATGTGATAACTTGCTTTGTAAAAAAATTTTAACTTTGATTACTTCGGTGACGCTTAAAGTTGCTTTGTCTTATAAGATTTTCCTTTAAAACATCCTTATACCTAGTTGATGATTGAATTCTAATATTACGCCTAATATCAAATACAACTATTATTAACAACTTTATTGAGAAAAATTGTCAAAGTAATATGAATATCATATGAGATATTGAAGGGTCAAAATTGGAATAACATTTCAACTAACCCTTAGCTTTTTTAGAACTTATTTTTTATATAGTTCAATTTGCAACTTCGATTCTTGATATGAGGTATTTCTTTTAATTTTCCTTCATTTCTAGTGAAAACAAAGTGACCCAACCACAGTTTTATTTATTTTGAATTACTTAAATTGTGTTATTATCTTTCATTTCAAACAAAAAAATAATTTTACTTTTTAATAAATATTTAGGTCAATTATATTTGTCTATTACTAAGAATACTAAGAATAGAGTTGGAAATAAAAGAAAGATGCAAAGTGATATCTAATTTGATTTACAAGATGTGTTTGGATACTACAAAGTAATTAGATGAAAGTGTAATTATTAGTATAAAAATTACATTTCTTTTTATAATTACAAGAAATTGTAATTTCCTAAACCTATTTGGTTAATAGATTGTAATTGCATCATAATTCCTTATGTTCTGTCTGGTAGCACAAATTGTAATCAAACAGTTACTCCCTATTAACCTGACTCGGATGGATACACGAATCCAACCAATCACACCAATTTGGCGCCCAGTGTTTATCGGATAAATTCGAAACAGTAAGTTGCGCCCAGCGCTAGTCGGTATAACCGACAAATAGGTGTGTTCAACACCCCTCTACTTGTAGTAAATTTAACTCTTGTAAAGTGTCAATAGTATGATTTTTTGACTTCGCACCATTCAGTAATTGATAAACCATAAAAGTAACATGTTTTTAATCTCATTCTTGATGCGTTTTTAGATTATTTATTATGTAAATTAGTGAATTTGATGCCCCTAATCCTTTAAACTCTTGTTTCTATACAAGATCTATTTGAACGAGTTACGATGTTCAGAAGTCACATACGAGCCTTACGAATAGATAGAATACATATGTCATGACATAGGATTACGTTATGTGTTATCGTGTAAGACCACGTCTGGGACGTTGGCATCAACTTGTGTTTACGTGTAAGACCCTGTCTGGGACGTTGGCATTGTACGATATGTTTGACTATCCGAGTATCCTTTTTTAATTCCGAATGGTTCATCGAGCAATGATAAGTTAAGATCGAGTGTAAATCAAGTTATGTATTTATACTAAGTTATGAAATTAAGGTAAGTTGAATACTTGAATTGATGATATAAAGTTATGTGAAATATGAATTATGTGATGGCATGTTTGAACATATATGTATTCGGCCTATTGATATGTATGTATTGTGGAAAGTGATGGTTAGCTATACTAATGTTTAATTGTGTATTCGGTTAAAGTAGAATTTATATAAAACTTATACGTCATGGTATATGAAATTAAATTGGAAATGTATATGAGTTAATTAAATATTTATTTGTTTATGACTTACTAAGCTTTGATAGCTTACTATGTTTATTTGCTTTTCGTTTTATAGATTTTGGAAGTTGGTTACGAGCTCAGGGATCGTCAGAGAAGTCTATCACACTATCGACTCTTTTCGGTATTTTGTTAAGTTTGAATTTGAACTTATGGCATGTATAGTCTAGTTGAAAGGTTTAATTTTGGGATATGTAATTTTAAGCCATGCGAAAATGGCTTATTTCCTTTGGTTAAGTTTAGTTTCTATGCTTTTGATATAATGGCTTGTTTATAATGCTAATGGTTGAGTAAATTCGGTCATGGTTTAATCATATATGGTAAGTAATCACACGGTATATATGAGGTGGTGTTTGGTCATGTGTTTCAGCTATGAGTTAAACGATGGATGCTTGTTGAGTATAGTATGTAATATATTAGCTAAGTAATATGCATTTTATATATGTGTGATGTGCTTGGTATAAGCTTGACATATTGGTATGTTTTGCAATTGTGGTTTGATATATTAGTTGATTAATATGCATGCTATATGTGTATGATGTGTTTGGAAGATGCTTAAGGTTTAAGTAAGGTTAAGTAAAGTTCATGATTATGTATTTGATAAATTTGATATATGAGGTTGATGAATATTTTTAGGTTATGCATAGTTAATGATTTATTATTGAGATGCCTAATTTGTAACATGAATTGGTTTGAACATTGTTTATAAAGTATTTATGTATTCAAATATGAAATGATATATTTATGTAATGGTTTGAAGCTATTTATAATTCGGCTATGGTGTTTAAATCTTATCATCAAGTGTTTAGTTATATGTTAATGATGAAATTGTGGTATTGGACATATGTGAACTAAGTTAGGCTATGAAAATTGGATTAAGAAATGTGGTTTTTGTATTGATTTGAAATGGCATGCTTGAATGGATAATTTGGTTTAGAAATGATAAAGTATGTGTATATGTATACATGATTAAGGCATTGTAACTATAAAGATAAGCATGAGATTTGGTTGATGGTATATTTATATAAATATAATATGGATTGAATGTTATATACAATGACCGAATATGAAATAACTTAGCTCGGTTGTGAAAATGAAACATGGATGTTCAGAAATGGTTTAGTTGGTGAATGCATATGTGAATAAGTTTGTATTAAAAAGATAGGTATGTTTTGGTCTTATATATTAATGCATAGTTGAATTGAAAATAAGTTTAAAATTAGTAATGATACATATGCAGATTCGGCTAATGTTAGTTAAATGAGTAGTACATAATTTGGATTTAGCTTTTATAGGTTAATTGAGTAGTCGAATTGAGGATAATATGACTGGCAATATGTACACATGATCTATGTTTGAATGATTCAAATTAGATGTGGAGAAATTCGAATATGAATTTTATTACTCAATGAAGTATATTAAATCAATTGGTACATTTGTTAATGCCGCATATGAGATTGGATATAAGTTTTGTGATATGATTTGTTTGGTCTAATATGTACAGGTTTATTATTAAGAAATAAAATGTTCATAAATTTAGTATGTATTTTAATTCCATATTATTGATAAGCACATGATTCGTGCATTTATTTTGGAAGTATAATTTATATAGCTTTGAGGTATAATTATTAAGGTGTAAATATGATTGTATGCATGAGATATTATATTTGTTTTTACGATTAATAATGTATGATTAATATTTAAACAGTTATTTGTTTAATTTATTCGAATATAGCAAGTGTGCATATGTAGTTGTTTGAAAGTTGTGTCTTATTCGGTAATGTCTCGTAACTCTAATCTGGCGACGGATACGGGTTAGGGGTATTACAAGTGAAATTAATTTAGTAAATTTCAACCCATTGATGCATGTATCATTGTGTCTAGCTTCATTCTCTCAAATGGTATTATATCCCATAATATGTTGTAAGAAAACATTTTATATTTGCATAACCAACATCTACTATATAATACTTCCTGCAAAAATTACATGTAAAAAAATTTGATAATTTATAAAAAATAAAATAAAATTATAACAAAGTGATGATAATATTATTGGATTAATAGATGCAACTTTTAACCTATAGTAGGATCTCTCTCAAGCATCATTTCTTAGTGCTCTAGAATTTGATTCATAACCCAACTTTATAATTCTTCAATTATAATAGCTTTTATAAAACTTAATTTGCACTTAATTGAGTGTTCAATAGCAAGCCAACTTTAAAACATTCTTATAATATCTCGACTGTTATTCTTTCATGTAAATTAGGTAAATAATAATATAAAATTTACAATATAACCTTTATAAAAAAAAGTTGTGAGGTAATCAAATATGTATATATGAATAATATAAATTTTATAATATTGTCTTGATAAGCCTAATTTGCTGTTGGGGCCAAAATTGTATAAAATATTTGGACTTCATGTCTCCAATAGAAAATAATTTTTATCTAATTATAAATATATAATTATATTTTAAAATTAAAATAATTTCATAAAATTAAAATATTTTACTATTATTATAAAAAATAACTTGTATAAAAAATAATTTTTTAACTTGAATCATGTATGTATATTTAGAAAATTATTTAATAATTGATAGTTTATTGTAATTCTTAGGTAATTCAATTACATTTCGCACCAACAAATTACAATTGTTATGGAAAGGAGAAATTAAAAATAAATCAAATATTAAAACAATTCTCAAAAGAAATGACAAAAGTGTTGAAAATAGGACATTCATATGTCTTGTCAAGAACTCCCTGACGTTTGTGAAGTATTGAGGTAAAATAATTTTTCTTACATGGCATAGGGCTCACAATATCTTATTTTGCTCACTTTTGATCTGATGGTTAAGAGCATCATTATCTACACTAAAATTGTTTGCTTAGAAGTTAACACCCTTTTTCAAGGGTGAAGTCAAGCATGCAGGCTATGACCTTCGCCCCTTGATTAAATCATCCAATTATACTTTGAGTCTCTCTTAAACCTAAATGATTTAATTTAATTTAATTCCTTTAGTCCTTTTATTAAATAAATAACTTTTTTTTACTTTTTCAAAAATTAATTATTCAATTTAAGTTATTTTAACATGTATTTTTAATTTTGGCCTCCAATTTCTTTTTTAAAATTGTCTCACCTTTCCCTAAATATTATTGATTTCACCTTATCTTTTGCTTTGAAATTTAGAAAAACCAGTCGATCTAAAGATATGGTAATCAAAATATTATTATTTTTTATTTGATTTAATAATCAAAAGAGAAGTTGAGTTTATAGCTTAAACAACTTTTATAATTTATTTAATTTTTATTTTCATCATATTCAAGCTACAAATCATCTGAAACATAAACAAAAGTAAACTATCACATAGTAAATCAACACACAAAGCTTTCCCGTTTTTGTTGCAATTCAACATCTTCGTATCCCTGACAAGCTTGAGAGAAAAACCTTGCAATTTAATTAACCCAAAAAATAATAATAAAAGAGAGAGAGATCATTTATATATATATATATATATATAAAGCCAAATAAAATTGGATTTTGTGTGTATATGTGTGTTGAATTTCATGGCGTTTTCACCTTTAAGGATCAAGGCAAATGATGTTCATTTTCCTCCATGCAAACAGGACTTCACGTTTGGAGTAGTACATATGCCCAGTAGGATCATAGTAATACTGCATCAACATCACCACCACCATCATTATCAATTTAATATTTGTATACATGTATGTAGGATGAACGATACAAGGGTGGTCTGGTATACCTTATAAATCCTACCAAGGCCCTTACGGCCAGAAGGAACATAGCGCTCTTCTGCAACCCATCCAGCGAGCAACCAGTCATAGTTAATATCAGTATTATCAAAGTGTCGAACGGAGACAGCCAGTGACGTCCTTTTACCCCTTTTCTTTGCCCTCTCTTTAACTACTTGTAAGGTGGCTAATGTTAACGGCGACCACTCCTTAGGCTGATGTGGTCGCGGTTGTGGTAGTGCTAATACTGTTGTTGCTTGTCTCCCCCTCTTCTTAGAGCTTGAGCTCGAGCTCGACTGCCCATTCTCTGCCTTCATCACTGTGCTAGAACTTGCCATGCTTTTGTTCTGTATGACCCTTCTCCATTTCTCATCATCTATATATAGCCCCAGTGTGGGTTGATAATTTTACATATTTGCATATTTGCCTCTCATTTTCCTTTTTTCTTTTACATTTGTCCCTTAGGGTATTGAATCATTTTCAATTTTACCGTTGGACATACATATATACCTTTCTGTATTAGTTGAGCATAATTTTTAAAAATTTATTTAAGGTTATTTTTTGGTTATTCAATTATTTTTAAAATGAAGTTGTTATTAGACGTGCGGGGATGATTTTTATATAAGTTGCATGAAAATGCATGTCGCGCGTGCTATCTCACTTAACTTACTCACTTATATGAGCGCGTATTGTTGATTTTAGATCTTCTATTTTACTTGATCACCGAGAAATTAGGAAAATACATAATTGATATTGATTGAAATCAGGGGCGTAGCCAGGGGGGCTGGCATGGGCCCCGGCCCCCCTAAAATGTAAAATTACTATTTTGGTCCTTTAAATTTTTTAAAAATTTTAAATTAGTAAAGGTAAAATTACACTTTGGCCCCCCTAAAATTATAAAAATTCATTTTAATCCTTTACAAATTATAAAAATATAAACTATAAAAAATTAAAATTTTATCCGACCCCCTAAAAAATTCTTCTGGCTTCGCCCCTGATTGAAATGCGATGTAACAAGAAGTTAAATTTTTAAGCAATTTGATATTTCATGTTTATGTGTTAAATTTTAAATGGATTTAGAATATCATAGTAATAATTGCAACCCAATTTTTATAACATTAATATTCAATCTTCCATAAACATGTTTAGTTAGTGAACATGAATGTTTCAAAGATTTACAAACACTAAATTTATGAAATTTATGATTATTTGTGTGATTTATGGGTTTTACAAATGAATTTTTTAAGAAATGTTTTAAAATAAATTAATATATTGTTTATCTTAATGTTTAATATTCTTATCAAATGATTTAAAAATCTTGAATTTAAATCATAATATTCATTATTTAAAGGGTTAAATTGAAATTAATAAAAAACTTGTGGTGGTTCTCACAATATTATGGATTTTAGTTGGGCTTCCCCTACGAGAATTAATTATGTAACCTCTGAAAGATTTTTTTTTTATTTTCTGTTCACACTTACCATATATTATTTTCTAGTATTTAGTTAAAAAGTAAATGGTGACCTGGAAATTTATCTATAATTATTTAGAAAAATCACTGATTTAATTTAGTAATATGATATATATTTTTTTATTTTAATTGAAAATATTAATTTCACAATCTTAATAATATTATTATTGATATAGCATAATTTTAAATTTACGTATGATATACACAAATATTATATTTATTTAATATAAAAAATAGTACTCATTTTTTTATTATTCTTTTTATTATTTAATTTCAATTACGCAGCAAGATGTTTGACCAAAGTTTAACCCCGTTGAAAACCTCGGAGTTTGAACAGTAAAATGTCCTTTGTTCATTATCGGAAGGGTATATTGTAATTAATCAATACGCTTAGGGGTATTAAAGTAATTTGGGAATAGTTAATTACTCCCATACATGCATGCAATCCAGATGGATTTCTTTCCTTGCGGATGCCCCAATTTGCATTTATATTTTGTAACCGCTCACTGCTTTTAATACTTTGCCATTTAAAACTTTTCTACAGATTCCTTACCAAATAAACAGCTTTTTCAAATAAACATTTGTTTTTTACGAAAAATATCAATGTAAATAATTCATATTTTTTTTAATTTATCTCTAAAATACTAACTTAAAAATTACTAAATAAATTTTAAACAAAAAAGATAATTATAACATTGTTATTATTTTATTTGTATTTTCATTTCATTTATTTGTTTCTCTATTTTAATTACAAAATAATGAAATTTTAATTATATATTGAAGCTTCACTTTTTTTTAAAATTATATGTGACTTCAATTTAAATTAATATTTAATTCGATTATATAGTCACCTTTCTCCAGTTTTAAATGCATCGGTTTTTATTTCAAAAAGTTATATATTGACCTATAAATGAATTATGAGATTATTTTATGTTAAGTTAATTATTTTCTATTGTTAAGAAGGTTCTAGTGGAAAATAATATTAAACAATAAACAAAAAGTAAAAGAAATGATAAAAACAATATATAATTATCATTCTCCAAGTGGAAGTGTAGTTAACTGTATCATCTAGGTCGGTTCTTGATATTTTTGGGTCTTAAAGCGAAATAATAAATTGGATTTTTTTAAAAAAAATTATAAAATGTAATAAAAAAAAGTTAAAAAATTTTGGGGCCCTAGAGATGAAGCATTTATGGTTAAAAATTAAAAAGCCTGAGCATCTAATTAATTTATTTTAGTCTGAAAATTTTTTCCCACATTAAAAGTTGAAAAAATATTTTTTGGGCCCCTCTCAGCCCTAAGCGATTGTACTTTCAAACAACCCTAGGGCTGAGCTTGATATGACCATGCATGTCTCTGTGGTTCACCTTATCAAGTAGTTGATGAGGTACTCCCACTTTATGAATTAATAGCCTCTTTAGACACTCAACTCTCATTAGAGTTTGGTGACAAAACCCTTATTAAGAACAATATTAACCTGGTGAAGGGTCCACCAACTCTTGGTAGACAACACTTTACAAATTTCTCCTAATGGAATTGGTCTCCCTCAATAAGGGTTTAGCTTAATGTAGACTCTGGGAACTTTGAAATTTCAGGTTCGAGTCTCACTTTATGTAAATCCTATGTGGGTTCTCAACCTATATTTATTATAGTTTATGTTCCACTATATGTGGACTCTGTATTGGTTTATTTTGGTTTAGATTTGGGTATATTTTGATTATCAACCTTACCATAATTTATAATGATTAATTTATTTTATAGTTATTTTAATGTATTCTTTGTAATTGCAATTGTTACAATATGTATATGTATACACAAATTTCACATAAAAATGAGACTTGGAAAATTAGAACAAAAGAAATTATTTATGAAATGAGTTATTATTTTTAGATAACTATTTAGATTCTACTCTTTAGTGGAAATCTGATTTAAGGACTTTATCTTGTATGAATGTGAGTTGTTTCAAGGATTTCAAGACTTGATATTGGAACTAGGTATGAGCATGTTTACTTGAGAATTTGGTTTGATTTGATTTGGATTCAATGGTCTTTAAGACTTGAGTTTGATTGAATGAAGTCCACATTAAGGGTAACCGAGACTTGATCTAGAAAAATAGCTTTGAATAGAGTAAGATCCAGATGTTTTTAAAATTTGATCTTGGGTCAATGTGGTTGGCTTCAAAGGTCATCGAGACCTGATCTTAAAAATAATTATTATCTCTTTTGTGTTAATACAACCCGATTGAAGAGAGCTTAGATTCATAAGGTTTCAAGATTTTATCTTTGGTGAAAAGATATGAAGGATAATATTGTCCCACCAAATTTGTAAACCCAAATTTTGGGTCAAAATAAGACTTGAAAAATTGGACCAAATCAAAGAAATTTTATTTATGAAATTGAGTTACAATCTCTAGATAAATTCTTCTCTTCAATGAAACTTCTAAGGGCCATCCAGACTTGATATTGGACGATGCGGGTCACTTCAAGGGTTGTCAAAATTTGATATTGAAATTGAATTTGGAAAGATTTTTGTTTGAGGATTTGATTTGGTTTAATTTGGATTCAAATGTCGTTGATACTTTATATTGAAAACGAGTTTTATCTCTTTTATCCAATAATAGTATTTTAATTTTGGGACATATATTTTATTTTTAAAAGTATAATCATATGCTATTTTACTAATTTAGGTTAAATAGTTTTAAAATTCTATTGGTGGGAGATTATTTCTCATATATTTTGACCTATTAAATAATTAAATAAATTCAATAATATTTCTTATAAATTAATTATACTAATGTTAACTAGTTAATTATATTTATTGTTAATTATTTATATTTGGCCACAATCAACAATGACAAATAAGTATCAATACTAATTTCTAAAATTTTGATTGAATTAGTGTCATCCATCAACAAAATCTCAACTCAAATAAAAAATTACCAAAAATTTATTTTTTAATAACAATATTATTTTGAGTGTACTTTTTTATATTTATTATAAAAACTAGGAAAATACACATTTGATAAGCTTTAAACTTAAGGCAATATGGTCTTTAATGTTTTAATTTTACTATTTCAACGAAAGCCTCATTTGGGTATTATATAAACTTTTTATAAATATATTTGTTACATGAATTGTTTCACTCACATTATGAATGTGTTATAATCTAATAAGTTTAATTTTAGAGAGTGAATAACCCAAAAAATATGAAATACTAAAATAATTAAATAAAATTGCATGAAATGTTGGTTTTTTTTTTTAATTATTCGTATTGTCAAATAATATTTTTACCCATATTCAATTACTTTGTTATGTTTGTGAATTGGGTGATTATAAAAATTTATTGAAATACTAAAAAAACCTCTTACGTTTCATCATTTTATCTAGATAATGCAAGTACTTTCATTGCATTCAAATAACTTTTTCATTTACATTGATTTACTAAGCTAATCAAGAGGGAAACACAGCTTTTGCTCCAATTTCTTCAGGATAAAAATTATTCAAATTTGAATATAAAATATAGAATTATTCATGATATGTTTGGTTATTAGTATAATAATATGATCAAGAAATTTTATTTATTACACATGTTTTAAAATAATTAGACAAAATAAAATATAATTAGTAGAAATTTATATTTGAAATTTTAGTGATGAGTAAAACTCTTGTAAAAAATAAAGCTTCTTTAAAATAAGAACAAAAAAAATCTTCTTTTGCCACAAATAAATTATGCGAATGGTTAAAAATTATTAATTGCTCATGTTAAAACATGTGAAAAAATAGTATGATCTTTGTACAGGGTGAGAAGAATATCACATGGTGCAATTGTTGAATGTAAGACGCAAGCTACAACCTTCAACATTCGGAGCCTCAACCTTTGTCAATTATGCTGAGACCTTATTGGCTCATATGAGCCACTCTTAATCATATATATTTAAGTACAAAAAATTATAATATATGAAGATTTTAAACAAGTAATTGATTGTATAAAACTAATTTAAGTATTTACTAGATTATGGGGCACTCATGATATAGGTGAAAAACAAAATTATGTAAGAGAATATGTGTTTATAAAAATTAATATAAATAACAAATGAGGCTTTAGTTAAATGGTAAAATACAAAAATTGAAAACTATAAAGGCATATATACGTTCAAATCCCTATTATATGCATGGTTTTCTATTTCTCTTTATAAAAGATACAAAATGACAAAAGCATTGCACAAATAATAAAAGTCCTTCAAGTTAAGATATTTATGTTATTGTCTAACTGAGTTGATATTCGATTAACTCATGATACAAATTTAATAAAGTATAATATAGATAAATATTATATAAATAAAACTAATTGGGCTTCTCTACTTAAGCCTAAAAAGGCAGGCCCAGGGAAATAGAAAAGCACATCTTTCGCTCTTTTTTTTAATCAAAGCGAGGAACAAATAATAGCAAAAATATTCTAAAATCGCCCACCGTTGGGCTCAAACTAGAGGTGTACATGGGCCGGGCGGCCCGACCCTACCCGAAGCCCCGCCGGAAATGTGGGAGGGTTTGGGCAAAAATATAGGCCCAAAAATGGGCTTGGACAAAAAATAAGGCCCGTTTAAAAAATGGGCCGGGCTCAAGTAAGGCATTTTTACCCGAGCCCCGCCCGGCCCGGCCCGAATTCATTAAAGGAAAAAGAAAATTATTTTTTTAATATTATTTTCTTATTGTTTTTCTCCTTATTTTGCTACCATTTTACTATTATGTTTCTATTATTTTGTTGTTATTGTTTAGATATTATATAAATCTTATTTTATTGTTAATTTTGTTATTATTTTAGAGGCATTTGCTTGTTAAGTTGCATCTATTTTAGTGTTATTTAAGTCTACATATTTTTGAAAATTTACTTTCAATTTGTTGAAAAGTATTTATTTTGATTTTTTTAGTATTTTTGATGTATTATATATATTTAAAAATTATATAAAATAATATAAAAAATTAATATATGTGGGCCGGGCCTAGGTTTTAGCATTTTTTATATGGGCCGAGCTTGGGTAAAATTTTAGGCCCATTTTTTGGGCCCGAACCCAATGAACGGGCCTAAATTTTTAATTGGGCCCGGCCCGGCCCATGTACACCTCTAGCTCAAACCCACAACAACAAGGTTAAGAGCCTTGCGCTCTACCGACTGAACTAGACGGGCTTAGTTGTACAATTTTTGGGCTTTAAATAAAAGTATTAAAATGACGCTATTTTTCACAAAGATTAAAAAGATTCATATAGATACAACTACTCATGATTAGACTATTTGTCCGAAAACTGAGATGGTTTGAATAAAATACAATGCTCGAAGAATAGGTTTGGATAGAATTTAAAGTTCATATTTTATATAGCTCAGGCTTTGGGCAAGATTTTTATGGGCCAAACCCTATTCGGCCCGAATATATTATGTTATTAAAAATTATTATATTAATTAATATTTATATTTATATTAAATTACTAACCAATAACAATTAAAGTCATTACCCAAAACCTAAAAAAAAAATAAAAAATTACCCAACTAAATAACCCAACTCAAAATATAAAATTTTAAAAATTATATTTAATACAATAAAATATTTATTATATTATAGTAATATTTTTAATATAAACATTTTTTTATTTGTTAGAAAACTTTTATTTTAGCATTTTTAGTGGTATTATATTTTTATAAAAAATAATTTTTAAATAAAAAGTAATCTTAAAATTCAAATATGGACAAGTCGAGTCGATCCAGGTCTACCTTTCTTAAATTAGGTCGAGTAAAAAAAAAATAAACCCATTTTTTCAAACCAAACCAAACCAAACTAAATCCAGCTTAAATTTAAAAATTAATGTAAATATGTCAATGAATCCAACCCTGTCCATGTTGGTTCTCCTGAATGATATGTAATCATGAGTAAAATTATATAGATGCTCTTATTGATGGAATTTGTGGTTTTTCCTCTCTCTTTTTTCTCTTCCATCACGTGATCAATGTAAACATGCTTTTTCATACTAGAATTAGTATAAACATAGTTTTCCACAACGTAATTAATTGAAAAATATTTTCTCTCTCATATAATAAATATAAACATACTTTTCATAATATAACTAATATAAAAATGTTTTTAAATTACTATTGCAATATATTAAACTTTTTTTTAATCACTATAATTAAGTGTTTAAATTATGATCACATCATAAAAAATTTATAAGAGAAAAATATGAAAGGATAAGTGACATATTTAAAATTTTAGTTCATATGTGAATATATATGTATATGATCGTTATTTCATCTATAGAAATATATATGATCACAAGATAATTATCTATACTATAATGAAATGATTGACAAAATTTGATGTCATCAAACTCAAGTGATAAAAATACGAAAAAATTAAAGTTGTTGTTTTATTAAAAATATAGAGATAATTATATCATTTAATTATTTTATATATTAAATTAAATTCATCTTGTACTCTTAAACTAACAATGTAAAAAAATCATTTTCTCAATTATACCTACTATTATTATTCATGTAACTTTTAATTATTAAGAAAAAAAACCTATCCACTTTTTTAAAATATTATTATTTATTAAAAGAGAAAAATCTCAAAAGTATACGCGAAGTTTGATTCAATGTATAATTTGATACATGAACTTTGATTTGGTGTAATTATACACATGAAATTTTGATTATGGTTCATAATTTTGATTCAACCATACACATTTAAAGAAATAAACACATAAATTTATTTTTTATATTGGATAAATATAATTATTTTTGTATGCAATAAACATAAAATGTACTATATCAATAAATTTGTGAGAATTGGATCGAATCAAAATTTACGTATAGCATCATTTTAAATTTGGTGTACACAAATATTATATTTATCTAATATGAAAATTAATAAGGTTTTTTTTATTATTTTTTCCATTATTTAATTTCAATTACGCAGCACGTTGTTTGACCAAAGTTTAACCCCCTTAAAAATCTCGGAGTTTGAATCAAAATTTCATGTATAAAATTACAAAAAAAAAAACAAAGTTTATATATAAAATTGCATATTAGATCAAAGTTCATGTAATTTTTTTAGATTTATCATTTTCTTAAAATGTATAATTTATATAGGAATTATTATTTTTTAAAATATAAATTTATATATATAATATATTACCTTTTCACATGTTCTTTTTACAATCTTTTTTTGGAAATAGACTTGTTCAAGAGACTACTAACCTTAGCCCGATAAAGTATTTGAAATATAATAGGGTTTGGATAAAAGTATAGGATTCGAAAATGGGTTTTAAAAAAATAGGTCCATTTAAAATATAAGTTAAGCTTGGACTCCAATATTCAAGGATTAAGCCTAACCTATTTTCTACTTTGTAATATATTTTTTATTTTATTTTTATATAATATATAATTTATATAAAATTAAATTAAATATATAATAATATAAATGTAAGGTATATATGATATGCTAAATGTAAAAAAAAATTATGCTAAGTTATTGGTGATTAAAATTCAATAAAAGAAATTCACCAAAAAAGTAGTAAAAGAAAAAAATTAAATTAATAAATAATATATTTAAAAAAGAATTAAAAAATGATATAATGGACCTAAACTAAGTTTAGGTTGGTCATTTTTAAATACGAGTGCGTTTGACCAATACTTGAGGTCCATATTTCGAACCAGATCAGGCTTAGATAAGCATAAAGTGGGTTGATATCACTACATGAGTCTAACTCTACTTGGGACGCGAACACCTCTATTTGGAGATTAGGAGTTAGTTAGTTTGTATGCATGTTATTAGTAATTTATATATAAATATGCATGCATATAAAATAACTTTATGTAACACCCCTCGCTCGACTCGATCACCAAGTCCAAACTACAGGATGTTACATTCATTGTCGGAGCAGCTACCATTAAATTCACAATATAATAATCATTTACACATGCAATTCATTGTCAATCACATTCATTTTAGGTTAAACAAACAATTCTGAACCTTAATCGAGCTTACAAAAGCTCTTTTATCATGCCAAGTATAAAATATGACCAAATTGCAAAGTTTTTAAAATTTATGGATCGATGTCACGACTTTATCTAGTGCTTGTCACAACATGGCCATCTTAGTATGTCACGTCACGACAATAAGCCCTAACTCGTCATGACTTCACTTCTCGTAATGGCAACGTTGCAACGTCCAAAATCTAAGGTCACAACATGGCCTCTGTTGTTGGTAAAAATGACCATTTGGTACCTATTTCATACTTTCCAACCAAACCTATCAATTTATGCATCAATTACCAAGTTCATTTGAATAAAAACACACTAAGCACATACCAAACAAGCTCAACATCCATTAGCAACTTCAAAACAAGATGTCTAATACATTTTCACCAATTAAACTTAAGCATTTCAATACCATTTGAGCATACTAACTAAATTCATTCAAATACCTTGCCAAATCTATCAAAACATACCACTCCACTTTCAATACACACATAATTCATTCATCAACACTTTTATGGCATTAACCATGAACCAAAATAACCATTTATTAACATATACCTTAAGCAAAATCATTATACATACCAATTCATACATCCACTTAACCATTCATTTTACCTCATACCACAATTTTTTATATACCAAATTCAAATAGGTACATATATCGTCTCCTTAAGACATTAACCATTGTCATGAAACACCTTCGACATCATCACAAGCCAAATTCATTTCCATGTTCAACTCATCAAGACTTTTAAACATTAAAGTATGTACCAAGACACCTATATACATGCCACAACCCTAGGTTCAAAATGATCAAACATCAACCAATTCAGTGATAGGATAGTGTGAGCTTCGAGTCGATCCAGCTTGACGCATTTCGCAATATATTGATCTACAAGAAAAAAGGAAAACAAACTGGGTAAGCATATAAAATGTTTAGTAAGCTCATAGGCATTAAATAAGGCTTACCTTATATTACAATCAAATACAATATGCTACAATAATTTGACATAGTTGGCTAGTCATGGCAACACTCAACATTAACAAAGTGAGTTTAACATATAATCAAACCAAATGACATCTCTGCCATATATCAATCCAGTTCATTTTAAAGTTAATATCCTAATACCATGCTCATGCTCAATTCAACATTTATCCATTTGAACATCAAGCTCATATCATGTCATTTTAATTTTTCATTTTACATTAACCACTTAGCCTGATGAACTCAAGTAAATGGACTCGAATATACAAGTAATTACATCACACCGATTGCTCGTTCAAGTTGAATATATATTTATGTCAGGTTACCATTCTAGGCTAAACCTTTATAACAACAAATCCGATTACTTGTACAAGCTGAATATATATACATGCCAGGTTACCAGTCCAGGCTAAACCTGTGTCATATGTATCTTCGAGTATGTAACAAACGCTCTATCTCGGTAACATATGTAACCAATCTCGTACAAGCGCGCATAAAACCCTATTGAAATGTCAATTGTATCCTAACCTTTACTAAGTTCATAGGGGCCTCTTTTTCAATTATAATCAACATTTTACAATTTAGTCCAATTTTCACCTTTTTCATCAATTCACAATTAAGCGTATATATAATTACAAATCAAATTCACAAAAACCTATATAAAAAAAAATACCATATGAACTTACTTGGAAAAAATAGAAAACAAGTTGAATCTTCAAGGACTAATCAACAATTTTGACTTTTCCCAAATTATCTCTAGTTTGATCTAATTATCGATCTAAGCAGTTATTTTAGACAATTCATCAATACCAAACATTTAAGCATTGTATCATGATATGAATGAACCTATGGAACTCATTTTTTGATGTCCTAAAGTTTTGAAATTTATTCAATTTAGTCCCTAAAACTGAAATAACTATATCTTTCAATTTTGAGCTTCGATTTTAAAACTGATTTCAATTACATTCGTTATAGTTCCTCTACTATATATTATTACTAAAATTTCACATCAATTTCACAATTTTTTCACTTTAATCCTTATGTGCAAAACTAACAATTTAAACATTACAATCTAGTCCTTTTTCATATCTAAATTTAAAATCTATCAATTTAATACCAATATCTTCAAGAAATTAACAATGAAAACTTTCAAAAACTTTAATATTTTTAAAAATTGGCACATGGGCTAGCTAAATCAAGCTCTCATAACTTCACAAACATAAAAATAACAAGAAAATGACTTGAATTACCTTAACAATTGAGGATCAAAAGCTTAGAACCTTAAGAACGTTTTTATCTTTTCTTTTCTTGGATGAATTCAGCCATGAATTCCACTAAATTTTGTTTTTATACATAGATTAAAATTTGATTAACTTTAATTAACTTTACTTACTTCATTAAATCCTAGTAAATTTAAACCTTAATCATAATTAATAAAAAAATGGGTGGAATACAACATCATTCTCCACTATAGGATGAATTAAAATGGTTTATTTACCATTTAGAACCTTTAGTTATTTAAAATCTATAGCGATAATATTTTTACAATTTAATCCCTGCCCCTTAATTAAGCAATTAATTGACAAAATTATTGGATTGAACTCTAATATATTGTTATACCAACCTCGTAAATATTCATATTTAATATTTACAAACTTGATTTATGAAAATAGAGTCCCAAAACTGCCTTTTCTAACACCACTAAAAATTGTTACACTTTAAATTTTAAAATAATAACTAGAAATGTTTAAAATTTTATTTTAAATAACATTTATACATTCTTCTTTATATATATATATATATATAAAATTGAATAAAGTTCTTTTTTTTTAGTGAATTACAATAACACGGCAAATCCTAAGCAACAAATGCAACTAGCATGACTCAAACTCAGGCCACACCTGGGGCAATAAACACCCTTAACCATCAGGCCATCACATAGTGTATGATTAACTTAATCATAGATTTTATGTAAGTATATAACATATATTATTTTTCTATTTAATTTCCTTTTAACTTAATATTAACAAGTTATTTCAAGCTTTTTTTTAATATATCGAATTTAATTTTTCTAACATGCTAGTATATATGTGTGTATTGGATTGCTAGTTCATAGTTGGTAAAATTGAACTAGCCTGTCAATTGAATAAAGAACCAATGGTCCAAGTAATTCATCCGATACCATTAAATCAATAAAATTTGGTTGAACCACTAAAACCGTTCTAATCCATTAAAATTTAAATTGAATTTGGTTAAAGCTAGTTTAAATATTTAATTTTATTGCTATAATTTATAAAATGATTGTTTGTATTTCTATTGTTATTTATTTATGTTTGTTATTTTTTTTCTACTTTCTTGATTTTTTTCTACTTTTTTGGTGAATGTTCAATATATTTTTAAATTTTTTTATTAATTTTACGATTAAACTAACAATCAAACAATTGAATTGAAATTTGATCGTTTAACTAATTTGACTAATGGTTCAATTTTTACAACATGGCATATTATCCGACTAACATAATCATTTTGTATTTATATGATCACTAGCCAAAACAACACTATTGATTTTGAATTTCCAACATAAAACATAGCCCTTAATTACCCTTAATTACTATAATTTGTGCATATTGCCATGATTGTTAATTAGATTTATTTGATTTGTTGTATAATTGTTTCTATTTTAATCGTTAGTGTTGTGTAAAACTATTAAGTTGAAAATTAAATTAAATTAAATTATAGGTTACCTAAGTTTCAATACTTTTATTGAATTATGAATTTCATCCCTTTATTTTATGAAAATTCAAAATTAATCTCTTTACTTAAAATTGTTAGAATTTAATCATTGTATTTTAAGATAACTAAGAAGTTAGTCTAGTTATTGGTAAATACATAAAATTTAGCTACTGATCTTTGTTAATTTATTGCATATAAATTGTTGAAATATTAATTTTTGCTAATTCATTGCATAAAAATTAATCAACTGTTAATTCCTAAATCAATAGTTTAACAATAAGGTTCAATAGCACTACTAATTGAAGCAACTTATTAATTTTCATTAAACATGATGATCAAATTTTGAAAATTTAAAGAGACTTAGTAAAGTAAATATATCTTCATATGAAAAAGAAAAACTTCAAATTTTATTTTAAAACACTAAAACGGTAAACTTGAGATTTCAAGTTTTCAAAACCTAATTCTAGACATTCTGGACAAAAAATATTTAGACACAAGCAATTTTCTTTTATAAATAAACAAATAATTGGCTCAATTGGTAAAAACAGAGTTCTAGGGTCTTGAGTACCTTAGTTTGAGAGTTATCATGTCAAATTATATGTGTGGGTCATTGACTCTTATCATGTGTAATTGATCCACTGTTTAGGTTTTAATTTAATTTGTTGACTTTGATCTAAATTATACTAGTTCTTAATTCTCGTACTGTAAAAGTTTGATTTTACTTGGTAATCATTTGTAATGTAACAATGTAATACTTGTGATTATTTGAACATATATTTGTATTTCTTAATTCTTTAAAAAAAAAACACTTTCTCTAGCACATGATAAAAGTGAGTTAAACTTAAGGCTAAAAAGGTAGTCCCATTTTAGAGGGAAAGAGAATACCAAAATTTTCACTCTTTATTTAAAGGAAAGCCCGGAATAAAAACAAAGAAAGCGCCCACCGTGGGCCCATCGTAAAAGTGAGCTAAACTTAAGGCTAAAAAGGTAGGCCCATTTTAGGGGGAAAAAGAATAGCAAAGGAAAGCCCGGAATAAAACAAACAAAACGCCCACCGTGGGGCTCGAACCCACGACCACAAGGTTAAGAGCCTTGCGCTCTACCGACTGAGCTAGACGGGCTTGGTTGATACTGTTGCGAAAATTATTATAACAATGACGGATATTTTGACTTTGTTATAATTTATTGGAGTCTAAAGTTAGAATGTAGAATACAAGAAATAGAAGACTTTTAAAATTTTGTGTATGATTTATGCGAATAATATATGAAATATAACGTTGAAATTAAATAAATATAAGGGAGTTATATGCATAAATACGTGTGAAACTAAATTAAGTTTACATATTAGGTTTCCAATATCCATGTATAAAAATCAGTGAAGAATGCAGTTCAAACTGCAATTTTTTGGTCAAGCAAAACCATTAATTTAACAAATGTATACCCAAATCTGCCTAACAATGTTCATATTGTCACCACATCCCATTGCATTTCTAGCTAATTTGGAAGTTGAAAGTATCCAAACTTATTAGTTCAAGACTTAGAGGGTGAATTTGGATGGGCGATTAGATGTGTTTAACTTACTTTTTGTCTTAAGCTACAATATTGTTATAGTATCTAATCTCACCTTCACCGCTGTTTTTACATTAACAGCAAATAAACGTACCGCCATTCAAATCCACCCTTAAACAAGTTAATTTCATTTCATTAACTTTTTTTTCGATTATATTATAAAAATATTTTTGACCATAAATACCGGCAAATAAATGAGAATTTTCCATATATTTATATTCCCTCATTACGTATGCAAATCATCTTCCAAGAGAGTAGTTGGTGACTCAACTGTTTTTTTATGGTAATGGAGTTGTTAAGTGTGTATATATACTATCCCTAATTATTTAAAGGCTTGTTTAATCCTTGATATTTCCAAAAAGAAAAACAATGGGGAGTGTTGTTTTCCATGAATTCAAGAGACAAGCTTCTTTTTTCTTAAAAGAACAGATCAAAACTGTAAGATTGGCTTTAACAGATGTTACACCAGTTGAATTGTAAGCTTCTTTTTTCTTACAATTGTTTTCTTTTAAACCATGTTCTTCAATATCATTCCTTGTTTTATCCGACAATTTGTTGTTTTTGAAGCTTAACTGAAGAAGCCACAGATGGGAACATGTTATCACCAAATGCATCTAAACTGGCTGAAATATCAAGGGCTGCCTTTGAAGTTGATGATTATTGGAGAATTGTTAAGATTTTACATAAGAGGTTATCAACTTTTTCCTTTTTCCTTTTTCATTCTAACATTTGAGATTATTTATTATTGAAGTCCAATAGGCCATATGATTAATGATTATTCATAAATTTACCATCTCATCTTTTGAATTCGGGTTTAATAATCTTTTAATTATTTCTAACCCTTTTTCTTATTTTCAAATTTTGACCTTCTAAAGAAAAAAAAAAGATTTTTTTTTCAATTTTTTTTTTGACAAACTCATACTTTGAACTCGGACTTAATCAAGCTTGTTTCATTTTTAATATTATATAGACCTTAGATTCAATTCTCGATATATACAGTGGTGAAGTTGGGGGCGCGTAGTGGTTTTGGCCCCCTGATTAAATAGGAAATATTCCCTTTAGTCTCTCCCAAAATATAAATCATTCAAATTAATCTTTTTAGCTCTTGCATAAATGAAAAATTTTCATTTCTAGCCCCTCCAAAAATATAAATAGGTTAAAATGTGCCAAAAGTCCCTGTACTTTTTGAAAATTAGAAATTTAGTCCCTCTACTTTTCAAATTTTAAAATTCAGATCCAACTGTTAACACTACTAAGTCCTTTTTGTTAAATTCAAGTTAATTACAAATTTATTTTTTAACTACATGGCTACCAAGTGGGTGTGTTTAGATTTTAAAAAAATCCATAGTAACAAATTTAACAAAAAGAATTTAGAAGAGTTAACAGTTGGACATGAATTTTGAAATCGGGAAAAAAATTTTAAAATTCTAAAAGTACAAAGACTTTTGGCACATTTTAACCATATAAATAATGTAATTTAAGCATTCTATCAAAAGTTTTTTAACCTTGATCTCTCCAAAATTTGATAATTTTATCTCAACCCCTAAATAAATTTTCTAGCTTTACCATATGATATACACAAATGTTTTTTTCTTATCGGATTCTAATGTAAGAAACTTTATTATAAGGAAAGAAAACCCTCATATTTTCTTGTAAATTACCATATTCTTAACTCGGTTTACTTTCATATTTAACTAATGGCATCCCTTCAAAAATTGTGAAGTTATAAATTAATAATAAAATTGCAGTTTGAATTCTCGAAAACTTTTAGTAATTCAATTTTGGAAATCTTAAAAAATTCGAATAGATTTAAAAATCAAATCTCAATATCTACCATCAAATTTTTCTTATTTTCAAACTTATGTTTCAGGTTGTCCAAGTTTGATGCAAAGAATTGGCGGGCATCCTACAATGCTTTGGTATTATTGGAACATTTGTTAACTCATGGTCCTTTAAGGGTTGCTGAGGAGTTTCAAAACGATGAACATTACATCAAGCAAATGGCAAATTTTCAGTACATTGATGAAAAAAGGTTGCTAACTTCATTTATTAATCCATTAACTTCTCATCATTCAATCAATATATATATTTATGGAAAATTACAGTATCTTAAAAAAAATTGCAGGTTCAACTGGGGCTTGAGAGTGAGAAAATTATCGGAGAAAATCTTGAAATTACTTGAAAATGAATCATTTCTCAAAGAAGAAAGATCAAGAGCTCGACAACTAACAATGGGGATCAAAGGCTTTGGGAGCTTCAACAAGATTTCACCTTCAAAAGATGAGAGTTTCAACTGGTTTAGCAACAATGGAAGGTTTGGGTCTATGTTATATTTTGATCAAAACGATGAAGAGCATTATTTCTGGGAATTTAAAGAGAAATTAACTCCATGGAAGCTTGAAGAAACTAAAGGTACTAATATGTGTTTAAAAAGAAGTAAAGATGGAGAATATGAAATCAAGATGGAACATCCATTTTGCGAGGATGAAATGGAAGATGTTGTAGAATCATTGCTTTCTTAAATTATGTGAAAAAAATATGAAACTACAAAGATAGGTTTTGTTGTTCCAAAATATGTATTGTTTAGGGTTTTTCTATAGTTGTGTTTGTATTGTAAGAATGTGCCAAAGAGTGGAATTGAATTTGAGTTTTAAAAATAAAACCAATATCTTTAGCTTCATCCTTTTACAGTTTGAGATGCTCAAACTTCGGTTAAAATCAAATTAATTGATTGAACTGATCTAATTTGATTAACCGATCTAGTTTGGTCAAAAGTTGGTTAAAGATTTTTTGGAATTTCGAACAATAGTTAATTCAGTTTGAAATCGAGTAATTAACCGAACTTAATAAATAATATTATAGATTATATGTATTAGACTATTACTAGTTCGGTTAATTTAATTAAGTTTGGTTAATTCGGTCAAATGAACATTATAAATTTATATGTTTTATACTTGCTTTAACAAAAAAAAAAAACATATAAATTTCAGTTAACCGACCGAATCAACCGAAATATTTTGGTTCGGCTAATTTTTTTTGAAAAAATTTCGATTTAGTTAACGGTTAAAAAATTAAAATGTCTGGTTAATTTGGTTAAGACTAATTCGGTTTGGTTAACCGTTTGAATACCCCTATGCTTAACTCATTAGACCTAGATTTCATCATGGGCCAGGTTGGGTTCTGTTCGAGTCGATGCAAAATTTTAGGCTCGTTTTCTAAGCTTGGATTCGATCCAACTAAAAAAAATGAGTCTAAAATTTTGCTTAAATCTGAACTAGATTAATAATGCTAAAACCAAGCTCGGCCCGGCAATATTAAATTTTTTTCATACAAAAATAAATTTTAAAAATATAATACATCAAATATACTAAAAACAATAAAATAAATGTTTCCCAATAAATTCAAAATACATTAAAAAAGATTTTATACTTGAAGTAACATTAAGATAGTTGCAACTTAGCAAGTAAAATGCCTCTAAAATTATAGCAAAATTAATAATAAAACAAGAGTTATACAATATTCAAATAATAATAATAACAAAATAGTAGCAAAATTGCAGTAAAACATCAATGAAATAACAGCAAAACAACAACAAATCCTAGCCAAGGCTTATAACCCGTTTAGAAAATGAAACTTATTTTTTGTCCAAACTCACTTTTTGGATGAATTTTTAGGCCTGAATAGGTGACCCGACCCATGATCAAGTCTAACTAAATTCCTACTCTAAACTAGACAATCTTATATAATACAATACACATTAATAGTAGAGGTAAGTTTAGATCAATTCTTGATTATTATTTTTTTCATGTTAATTTTAAATTTTGGATTTTAAAACTTATTTTGATAAAATGAGTTTTATTTTATGACTATTTAAACTGACAATTGGTTCAGTTCAATTCTTTTTTTTTAATACTAATTTTAAGTTTTGAAAATTTTAATTTATTTTAATAAAATGAATTTTCTTTTTTATAATTTTTGGATATTATTTGATAAAATTTCAAAATCATAAATATTTCAAAAAAAAGTTCAAGTTAAACAAAACCATTAACTCTTATATAATATTTTTTTATGAAAATTATTTTTATATAAAAATTTTAAATTATTTTTACATCATAAAAAATTTAAAATAATTATAAATCAAAAATTAGAATTAAATACGATTCTAATTTTTAAGTCGAATTTTCTAAATTATTTTCCTAAACCTAATCACTGAATTTGGATCTGGGCTTAAAAGCCCAAGAAAAACAACAAGAATTCATGCATGGTTTGGCCCACTTCATTATTGAGTCGTGGATGTAAGGGATGTAAATTATAATTATTACAAATTTTTTTCTCTATTTTATGTTTAGAGTTGTATTCAAGTAATAATTCTATTTTAAATTTAGTATAATTTTTAACTAATAATTGTATTTTAAATTCTACAAATTCTATTAAATTATAATTATTTTTAAATTTATAATTATGAAAACTTCTATTTTATTTCAACTTTTTTAACTAATAATTCTAAAATAAACATTATAGTATTTTTAAATGTGAATTAAGTAATATAATGGAAATTAAAAGGTATTCTCGTTGGTTCAAAAAATTTTCAAACTCGTGCATTTATAAAGATAACTTCTAATGTCGCATGTGATTTTACGTGTTTAATATTTAATTAGTTTTAAAATATTATACTTTTAATTGCAGCAATTAGTGTAAAATAATTTTTTTAATCATTCAATATAATTAAAATGTATTAGCTTATCAATTCAAATAATATAAATGAAAACTTTCAATTAATAAATAAATCATTTTTAACATATTCAACATACAATATAATTTTACTTTATGTAATTAATGCCAAGTAACATTTTTCAAAATAATAACTAATTAACATAATTAATTCTAATATTAATTAAGTGATAATAAATACTAATAATAGTAAATTATAATTATAATTATCACAACCTTTTTCCCTATATTTTATGCTTAGAGTTCTAATAATTCTATTTTAAAATTAGTATAACTTTTAATTAATAATTGTAATTTAAATTCTTTATCTTGTTTTTGTTATAATGTTATAACGAATCTTTTTTTTATTTATCATATTCATATCAAATTTAGATCGACAAAAATTGAACAATCAAATAAAATTAAACTCAAATTTTTGCGAGCGAATATTTACTCTTTTTCTAGTTCAACTGTTAGGTTAACCCATGACCTATCAGAATCAGAATAAAAAAAAATGCAGTGGTCTTTGATTTGTTCCGCCATCCTCCTTGATAAACCATTAGGATTCGTTTTCAATAGAATCATCTACGTTCACGAGTTCTGTCATCTCTATCGCTCTCCATTAATGCTTAGGTCCGAATTCTTGAATGGAGCCTTAATTTAATATTTCTATTTATTTAATAAAAATAAAATTTTTTCTTGAGTCAACCTTCTCAGTCTTTATTGAATTAAAGTTTTTCCAAACTCGTACTTTTATATATATAATAAATTATAGATAAGTCGTTCATGCTAACGAGGCTTTGATTCAGTTGACAAAGACCGTTTTAGATATTGAATGTTCAAGTTTGAGACTTATTATATATAATTAAAATGTATGGGTCTCCGAGTCCCATCATGAGCTGTTGTCATGTGTGAGTTTTAATTCGGTTAGTTAGTTCATGCTCTAGATTGTTAAGTTATGCTATAATAGTTTGATACTATACTAAATGATTACTCATACATATATTTGTACTTGTAAAGTTTAAATATATAAAAAAAAAATTAAATATGTATTAATGAATTAAAATTAAAATTTTATATGTATATTTGTAGAATTTTAGTCACATATTAAGATTTATTCCTAATATCATATTAGACTTGTACTAAGCTTAAAATTTAGTTGTTGTCTCTTTATTTAAAATTATTAAAATACGTTTTAAGTCAATAATATATTACTTATGTTTCAACAAAAAATAATAATTTATGAAGCAATATTTGATATGTTATTTTCAAAATTTATACATAAGAAATAAAAGTATTAACATGTACATTGGCAATTAGATCTATCCAATAGTCGAATTTTTTTATTTTTGTTTAGCTACATAAATATGGGTCACTAAACCTTGACTCAAATTATTATTTTAACAATAAAAACATTTTTAAAAAATAGGTTTTTTCAAGTTAGGTAGCTTAATCATTACAGATGGGCCCATTTTTTAAATTTCAGTCCACTGTTCAACCCATGGACATTTTTACCAGCAGTAGCACAAGCCCAGTAAAAAACTAACACATTTTTACTTATTTATTTATTTTAAATAGTATCAATAATTTTTAATGTTGACAAATATGAGTTTTTTATATTAAAATGACCTCAAATTTTTAATAAATTACGAAAATGACATATTTTCTTGATTATGTACGTAAATAACTTGAGATAAATAGTAAAAGCTGATGGAGTCAAAGAGAATGGCGCTACCAACATGCCACGTCAGCCATCAAATAAAAAAAATCAAATTTTTAGTGGAGGCAAGTAGAATGATGCCACTTGTATAAATACTAGGGACATATTGAGATTTTTCAATAATTGGAGGGCAAAAAATAAATAATGATGATGGAGCCATTCAATAAAATAACATTTTAAAAAAATTAAAATAACAACTAATAAAATTAAAAAAAAAAGATAAATGGGTGATATATTACATTGGTGGCGCCATTTAGAATGGCTTTACAATTTTTTAAATTTAAAATAAAAACTAAAAAAAAAATCCCTTGACACATAAAAAGTGGTGGCACCATTTAGAAGGGCTCCTCTACCATTGTTTATTTTTTGGTCCCTCAATTATTGAAAAATCTCAGTATTTCCTAATATATATATAAGTGGCGCCATTCTATTTGGCTCCACCAAAAAATTAATTTTTTATTGTGATGGCTGACGTGACATGTTGGTGATGCCGTTCTCTTTGGCTCCACCAACTTTTACTATTTATTTTAGGTCATTTACATACATAATCAAGAAAGTGGGTCATTTTCATAATTTATTAAAAAATTAAGGCCATTTTAATAAAAAAGCCACAAATATGAGATAAAATTATGCTCCAATTTTGAAATTTAATCTTTATTCTTAAATAAGTTTTTAATTTTAATATTTCAACTTAAAATGTTAACAATTAAAATTGATATATTTTACAGCGAAATTTGTTATCAATAAACTCATATAATCATATTAATTTTAGAAGTAAATGATACGAAAATATGCTAACAAAATTGGACAAAAAAAAGTTACCAAAATAAAATGATTGATGGTATAACTTTACCTAAATGTAAATAATAATAATCTTTAAAAACATAAAAATTATTAAATTTTATTACACTCACGATGTGATGAACGGAAATATTTTATATTAAAAATATATATTTATAAAAAATATATCGATGAAAGATAATTAGTGGAGTGACAATATCTTTTTATATAAATTTGTTGATTTTGTGTTCGATTTTCAAATAATGTTTCGCAATTATTTTATTTGAGAATTATATAAAAATATGAAAATATTCTTATAATAATATTAATTATTCTTTAAAGTAAATTTATTTTAATAATTTCACAGTTGAATTGGTGTCGAGTTGACTCATAGAACATAATATATATTACAATTGCTAATGAAGAAAAAGAAAAAGAAAAACTAAAATAAAAAACATGGCATGTCACATTACCTGTGAAATTAAAATGTTTTATATATTAACAGATTAAGTTTTAGTTCAATTGACATAGATATTATTGTTAATGCAGGAGGATATGAGTTCGAGTGCGTTGAAACACATTATCCTCTTATTTATAGGTTGGGTTGAGATTATGGGTGTCGAAACCATTTTTTTGTTTGAAAAACAGGCCGACTTTAAAAAGAAATACGGAGTCACCACCAATCTTTTTTGAAGTGTGATTGAGCCACTTTTGAAAATGTTTTGGTTACGAATTTTAAGAAAATGAGTTCGAGAGTCGGTTACGCACGAGGAAGGATTAACACCCTCGTAACGCCCAAAATTGGTACTTAATTGATTAATTAATGTCCTAATATCGAAAATTTGGAAGATTTAAAATATGATTCTTTTTTAAAAACTTGAATAAAATATAACCAATCAGACCCTCTTATCTCGAGGAAGTAAAATGTCACGCGCAGTGAGTTAGGGTACGACATCTTAAATCCTCAAATTTGAGCTTGTCCTTTGACTTCCAAAATTGATGTGTTCAAATCTAAGAAGGATATCGGTTATTTGGGGTCCAATGAAAAATCGAAACCCAGTAAGTTAGGGCTCGATTTGCCAAAATACCAAACACGGAATATTACCTTTGTTTTTTTGAAATCCTTATCTCGAGATAACAAAACGTCCCATCCAGTAAGTTAGGACACGACGATCTTGAATTCTCAAGAATAGGTTTTTATTCAACTTTTAAAAAGAAAGTAACAGGTTCTTTAGACTCGAAAAGAGAAATCGAAACCTAGTAAGTTAGGGTACGACTCCTTTCGAACCTTAGAACACGAAGAGTTTGCTTATTTTGAAACGAAAACTGTAATGCATCGAATAAAACTAGTGTAACATGAATTTGTGAAAATAAATTGCAACATTGATATGCACAACAGAAATAAGATGGTCAAAAACATAAGTAACAATAATAGAAAATAAAAATAATAGTAATAATGGTAGGGGTAATGAAAATAATGGAATAATAATAAATGTAAATATAATGGTATAAATAATAACAATAAGTGTGATAATAATAATAAAAACAAAAAAAAAAAATATAATTATAAGAATAATAACATGTATAATAAAATGGTGATAGTAGTAAAATAATAGTGGTAAAAAAAATAGTAATAGAATAGTATAATAATAAATATAATAAACATAATGTAACAGCCCAATTTTAAATAGTATCGGAACAGTGATTCGAGATCATTAGATCTGACGAAAAGTTAGAAAATTTTGTTAATCGATAATTATAAGTTAAGTGTGATTTTAGAAATATTTTAAAATTAGTGAATTTTGTGAACTGAAAGAATAAATGAGAAAAATTGGGCCAAAAACGAGGTATTGAGACCTCGAATTCATAAAGTGAGCCATAAATATTTCTAAAAATATTTATGGAGTGTCATTAAGCTATTATTAAACTTTCGTTAGAAAATTTTAACGTTTGTGTAGGAAATTAAATGAAAAGGACTAAACTGAAATGAAAGTAAAAGTTAAATTATAGATTAAAAGAAATTATGAAGGATCAAAATGGTAATTATACCATTTTGTATAGTTGAGGCGGTGAGAAAATCTGAGATTTTTTTAAAAGTTTATTATTATATTATATATTTATATTATTATATTATATAATAATTCAAAGATAAAAAAAAGGGAATAGAAACAGAATCAAAACGAAGCAGAGAGTAGGGGAAGGAAAGAAAGAAGAAGAGAAGAGAAAGAAGAAAAAGGGGGAAAATTGGAAAATTGCTAAAATTAGCTAAATAAAAAGGGGATTAAATTGAAATATCTAGAGAATTCTCTTCAATTCTCTTCATTTTCTTCAGCTGAAAAACAGTCATGGAAGAGAGTTCAAGTTGGTTTTCATACTCAAGCTTCATGTAAGTTTAATACTTGCTTTCTCCTTAAAATTTCTATGTTTTTGGACTTTCTACACTTGAGTCCAACTTATTAATTCATTAGTTTATGATTCTATGGTTAATTTTTAAATTTGATGTGGATTAGTTCTGAAAGAATATGATGAATAAATATTGATTTGAAGCTTTAATTTTGTTATATGATGATTTTATCAAGTGAAATTGATGGAAATTGATTTTAGGACCTAATTGTGAAATAGCTGAAATTAAGGCCTAATGTTAAAATTCTGATTTTCAAGAGTTATGAAGTAGTTTAAAATGATAGAGAAAAGTATTAAATGAGAAAATTAGCTTAATTGAGGGGTTAATTGAGCAAGGATTGAATTGTATGAATTGTGGAATTAGGGACAAAATAGAAATCAACATGTTACACTAAAGCAGTTTTGGACAGTAGCAGTTGTCTAACTTTGAAAAATCACCAAAAATTGTATAAATCGAATTAGAAGTTTAGTGAGATATGGAATTAAAGCTTATTGAGTCTATTTTCATATAAAAGAAACAGAGAAAGCAAAGGAAGTCTACAGTTTGAGATATTTAAATTTTTGTAAGACTGGTTTAGAATAACTTCGTGATCCCCTGTTCTTACTTTAGAAATTCACTAGAAATTGTATAAAAATAATTTTGGAACATAATTTATATGGTTAGATTCCTTAATGAGTCTAGTTTTATAAGAAATAAACTCTAACATCATATGAATTCTATATAAAAAGATAATTAATTTTTAGTGAAGAAGGGTCGGAACTGCCAGACAGCAGAACAGGGGTGACTTTAAAGAATAAACTGTACTAATTGGCTAAATCAAAAATTCTAAAAATTTTATGGTAAGAAGATATGTGAGTCTAGTTTTAGGAAAAATTAACGGTTCTTCATTTGGAGTTCTGTAGCTCTGGAAATAAATAATTTAGTGACTATAACTCAAATGGACAGTTTTGAATATACTTATGAGTAATTAATGAAATTATTGATAATGTTACTTATAGCATGTTATATAAATTAAGGATGTGGAATGGAGAGGAGGAGGAGGAAAATATGTATGAATATTTAGGTAGTATGGCTAATTTGAAATGTTTTAGGCTCAGGGACTAAATTGAATAAAAGTAAAACTTTCTGATTAATTTTGTAAAAATGTGGAAATGATCAATTTGCATGAAATGGTTTATTTTATTATTTAAAATTGAAAAATTGAATGAAATTATTAATTAAGATTAAGATCGACTGAAAAATCAATGAAAATAGAAAATTTCCAAAGTGCCCCTGAATTTTGATATTTCTGCAAATTTAACTAGGTAAGTTCGTGTAACTTAATTATGTGATAAGGAAATATAAGTTGATGGTACGTGAAATATTGATATGATGAATTAACTGTTTTATGTTTACGAAGAAACGGCAAGTGAATGATATTTATCATGACATGTAAATATGTGATTATTTTTAATATGATAATATAAGGTAATTAAGTATGATCAAACGAGTAATAAATTCAAGTAAGACATGTCGATAAAAATAAATATATTTAAGGGATAATATGTTTGATTTTGATTGATTTCAAATATAAATGCTAGATGAAATAAAATGTCTGATAAATAAATTTGTAATTCCGGTAATGCCTCATACCCTATTCCGGCGTTGAATACGGGTAAGGGGTGTTACACATGAGAAATAATAATATGTATAGTAAAATAATAATAAATACATAGGAATATAATAATAGGAAAAATAGTTAAAAAATGAAAAAAAACTACAGTAGTAATAATACTAAAATAATAATAATAGAATAATAATAATAATAAATAAGAAAATAATAGTATTAATAAAATTGTAGTAATAAAAGAAAATAAAAGTATTTGGTAATAATAATAAAAATAATGGATATAAAAATAATAATATATAATTAAAAAATTAAAATAAATAATAATATATATAATAATAGTAAATATAATAGAGAAATGATAATAATATACATATAAAACAGTGGTAATAAAAATAATAAAAAAAGAATAATTAATTTGATGGTGAAATAGTAAAATTATCGGAAAAGGACTAAATTGGGTTGAAATCAAAATCTTTGGGGCCGAATTCAAAATAAAAGAAGAATAAAGGGCTAAATCGTAATGCGCGTAACATTGAGGGGCCAGTAATGCAATTACTCCAAGCTCCTGAACACTTGCACCTGACCTAGGACTAAATCGAAGCGGCGCTCAAAACTCAGGGGCAAATTTAAAACATAGAAAAAAACCAAAAGGGGATGCAATTAAAACAAACAGCACAAAAAGGAGGGCCAATCGCGAAATTTGCCCATTTAAGGTGAAATTGTGCAAATCCACTTGCTGGAGCAGATAAATCCGCAGGGCCCTTCCTTTTTCAATGTTTAAAACCTAAAAACAAAACCATTCATTCATTTCTTTCTCTGTTTCAAAACAAAAACCAGAATACCCCTTCCCCTTTTCTTGTTTTCTAGGGTTGAACCCCTTCTTTGCAGTGAGCCTCCCCCCCAATGCGCGCCTCGATTGCAGAGGTTGAAGAAAGCCCCGTCAAAACAAGGTAAATATTTCTGTAATATACAGTCTCTTTGAAATAATAAAAAAATAAAGAAATATAAAGAATGAATAAAAACCAAAACAAATTTCAAAAACAAATAATAAAGGGAATATAAACCTTCTTTTTGTTTCTGGCAAAATTTTCTGTAAAATCCAGTGTCTGTATCGTGTTTTCTAAAAAAAAAAAAAATCCCTAGTATTTGGTACTTGTTTGTGTATCTAAAAACCGTCCCCCATTACACTGTTTTGATTTGGCTTTTATAGCCTTTTCTACAACTGCTCCTCGCGTGTTTGCAGGTATGTGGTAGATCCGGTCTCTGTCGTGGCACCGTGGTGACGCGATTTGTGGGCGCAGCAGTTCGGAGGGTGGGTCTTGCTGGCGCGGGGCGTGCAGCGCGAGGACTCTAGCCACTGACTTAGGGTTTTTTGATTTATATTTTTTTTGCTCAACGGGGTTTGTTGTGTATTTGGACTTCTTATTAGACTGTTTTTAACTTTGGGCTTTTATTTCTTCTGGTTTGGACCCCGAGTTTCAAAATTGGACCTTACAATGGGTAATTCTAAACATTATATCAAAAAGAACAGATATGATCAAAATCTATAATAAAATTGTTTAAAAAAAAAGTTTGTATATCACTATAGAAATATTTATTTATTTATTTTGGGTATCTTAAAAATATATTTACTTAATAACAAAGTTTTCAACCAAAAAAGAATATAAAATGAAGGTCCATATGTGTAATTAGAGGTGTGTATGGTAGGCGGCGTCTTACCTACCAAGGCCATCCCGAAATGTGGGAGGGTTTGGGCAAAAATATAGGCTCGAAAAATGGGCTTGGACAAAAAAATAAGGCCCGTTTAAAAAATGGGCCGAGCTTGGGTAAGGCATTTTTGGCCTGGGCCAGGCCCGGCCCGAATTCATTAAAGCGAAAAAAAATTATTTTTTTAATATTATTTTCTTATTGTTTTTCTCCTTATTTTGCTACCATTTTACTATTATGTTTCTATTATTTTGTTGTTATTGTTTAGATATTATATAAAACTTATTTTATTGTTAATTTTGTTATTATTTTAAAGACATTTGTTAATTTTGTTATTATTTTAGATGTATTTGCTTGTTAAGTTGCATCTATTTTAGTGTTATTTAAGTCTACATATTTTTTAAAATTTATTTTCAATTTGTTGAAAAATATTTATTTTGATTTTTTTAATATTTTTGATGTATTATATATATTTAAAAATTATATAAAATAATATAAAAATAATACGAATGGGCCGGGCCGAACCCGGGTTTTAGCATTTTTATACGAGTCAGGCTTGAGCAAATTTTAAAACTCATTTTTTGGCCCCGGCCCGAGCCCGATAAACAGGCCTAAATTTTTAATTGGGCCCGACTCGGCCCATGCACATATCTATGTGTAATTCGGGTTGAGTTTGAATCCAAACCCCAAAAAGACCAGACCCGTCATAAGCGCGTAGCCGACTACATTCAAAAAGAAAAATCAAAATTCTCACCCGCCAGAAACACGCAACTAAAAACTCGTGGTGGAGCCCACGACTTCTTTTTCCAAATCCGGAAATCAAATCTCAACCATTCATTCTATCAAATCCAACGGCCGTAAACCCCCCATTTTCCCTCCGAACATTCTAGAACCCTAATCACCCTAATTTAAAATATATAAAAGCACTAACCCTTAATACTAAGCCACACAGTTCATTCTAAGGAACAACTCTTCGTTCTTCAATTTCTTTTTTTTTTTTGCTCTCTAGTTTCTTTGATTTTTGTTAGAATTTAGAGTGATGGCCGGAAAAGGAGAAGGGCCGGCGATCGGTATAGATCTCGGTACGACATACTCTTGCGTTGGAGTATGGCAACATGATCGAGTTGAAATCATCGCCAACGACCAAGGCAACCGTACGACGCCGTCCTACGTTGCTTTCACCGATTCCGAGCGTTTAATCGGCGATGCCGCTAAGAACCAAGTCGCCATGAATCCGATCAACACCGTCTTCGGTACATCGTCTATTCCCCTTTTTATCGTTAAAAAAATTGCATTTTAGATTTATATCTGAGACTTTGTATGCCTTTAGAAATTGCTTCTACGAGGAGATCTATTTTTTTGTATTTTTATATGCTATTTATGACGTCATTATATGATTTGCCCGAATTTAGGAGAGTTTGACTTCCCTGCTGTAATTTTGTTGACTGTAAAATTTATTTACTTTTTTTTGTTAATTATTGAAATTAACAGATGCTAAGCGATTAATCGGCAGAAGATTTAGCGATTCGTCGGTTCAAAGCGATATGAAGCTTTGGCCTTTTAAGGTAATCGCTGGTCCCGGTGATAAGCCCATGATTGTTGTTACTTACAAGGGCGAGGAAAAACAATTTGCTGCCGAGGAAATCTCATCTATGGTGTTAATCAAGATGCGTGAAATCGCCGAGGCTTACCTCGGATCGACGATTAAGAACGCTGTCGTTACTGTCCCAGCTTATTTCAATGACTCCCAAAGGCAAGCTACCAAAGATGCCGGAGTCATTGCTGGTCTTAACGTTATGCGAATCATCAACGAGCCAACAGCCGCCGCCATTGCTTACGGTCTTGACAAGAAAGCCACCAGTGTTGGTGAAAAGAATGTGTTGATTTTCGATTTGGGTGGTGGTACTTTTGATGTTTCATTGCTTACTATTGAAGAAGGTATCTTTGAAGTTAAGGCCACTGCTGGTGATACACATTTGGGTGGTGAGGATTTCGATAATAGGATGGTTAACCATTTCGTTCAAGAATTTAAGAGGAAGAATAAGAAGGATATTAGTGGGAACCCCAGAGCATTGAGGAGGTTGAGGACTGCTTGTGAGAGAGCAAAGAGGACTCTTTCATCGACCGCTCAAACTACCATCGAGATCGATTCATTGTACGAGGGTATTGACTTTTACACCACGATAACTCGTGCAAGGTTTGAGGAGCTCAACATGGATCTTTTTAGGAAGTGTATGGAGCCAGTTGAGAAGTGTTTGAGGGATGCTAAGATGGATAAGAGCAGTGTCCATGATGTTGTTCTTGTTGGTGGTTCCACTCGTATTCCTAAAGTGCAGCAGTTGTTGCAAGACTTCTTCAACGGGAAGGAGCTCTGCAAGAGCATTAATCCTGATGAGGCCGTTGCTTATGGTGCTGCGGTTCAGGCTGCTATCTTGAGTGGTGAAGGAAATGAGAAGGTTCAGGATCTATTGCTTTTGGATGTCACTCCTTTGTCCCTTGGACTCGAAACTGCTGGTGGTGTTATGACTGTTTTGATTCCGAGAAACACTACCATTCCCACCAAGAAGGAGCAGGTGTTTTCAACTTACTCTGATAACCAACCCGGTGTCTTGATCCAAGTTTATGAGGGTGAGAGAGCTCGAACCCGGGACAACAATTTGTTGGGTAAATTCGAGCTTTCTGGCATTCCACCAGCACCCAGAGGCGTTCCCCAAATTACAGTTTGCTTTGACATTGATGCTAATTGTATCTTGAATGTCTCTGCTGAGGACAAGACTACTGGCCAGAAGAACAAGATTACGATCACAAACGACAAGGGTCGGTTGTCGAAGGAAGAAATTGAGAAGATGGTTCAAGAAGCGGAGAAGTACAAGTCCGAGGATGAGGAGCACAAGAAGAAGGTTGAAGCCAAGAACGCATTGGAGAATTATGCCTACAACATGAGGAACACTGTCAAGGATGAGAAGATTGGTTCAAAGCTTGACCCGGCCGACAAAAAGAAGATTGAAGATGCCATTGATGGAGCAATCCAATGGTTGGATGGCAACCAGCTAGCTGAGGCCGATGAATTCGAGGATAAGATGAAGGAGCTCGAGAGCATATGCAATCCTATCATTGCCAAGATGTACCAAGGTGCAGGGGCTGACATGGGTGGTGGTATGGATGAGGATGCCCCACCTACCGGTGGCAGCAGTGCCGGACCTAAGATCGAGGAAGTGGACTAAATCAAATATTAAGATAGTATTTTGCCGATGTTTTAACAGTTTCTGCTGCTGCTATATTTTATGTTTTCTGCAACCTATGTTTTGATGTCTTGGAAAATCTGGTTTATTTTTGGGAACATTACCATTTTAGGTAATGAATGTTCCCCGTTTTAAGAATTATATTAATGTTTAGTTTTATCTTCATCATTGTGTTTAGGTTATATGTTCTTTTTCTTCCTTGAATCGTTACAACAGCAAGTCTTTGGCTGTTACAATTGTTATCGACGTGAAATGTGGTGGAAAACTGTGTTTCATCTGGTAAACGATGGACTCGGGAGCTAAAAATATATAATTCGAGTTCTCGAAGAAATTGACACGAATAAAAAATATTGATATAATATAAATATTCAAATATGAATAAATTAGTTCTCTATCTTGAATTGCTTCATTTGAATCATTTTAATTAAAAACAATATCAATTTTTTCTAGGGTAATAAACTTGGAAATTGTTATTGTATTGAATATTTTGGTGGAAACTAACTTGGTAAGAACAAATTTGCATAAAAAAAAAAAAACGATTACGTCTTAGTACGCTGACAATTACAAATTTAAACAGGATATCATTTCAAAAGATCTTTTATAAAATAAAAATTTACAAGTCTCTTCTCTTTTTCTTCTTATTCACTCCATGCATATTTTTTTTTTAATTTGCAGATCTATTTTGTAGATATCTTTGTTGCCTTCATAAGTTGTGATGGATCGTTGAAACATAATCGACCACCGATATTTTTTTTTAGAAAGTGGATAATTCTTTGGTGACTTCTTAATCTGTTTCTGTTTTGAAAGTTTTAGAATAATAAATTATTTCATGAGTTGGTTTGGACTTTGTTATTTTAAGTTTTATATATTTTTTGTTTGTTTTTTTATTGTTTAATAATTCACTTTTAGAAGTTTTTTTCTACTCATGTAGTACACTTTTTAGTCTTACTTATGCATGTAGTCTTTGCTTTTGCGAGTAATTTTAGGGTTGATTTTATCGCTATCCCCTCTAATTTTGTAATACCCCAAACTTGGCTTAAACGTTATGACCGAATCTAGCAATGTCACATGATAGGGTGTTTGAAAACTAAGTTTCTTCTATAAATCCTTTTCCGTTTCACTACTCTTGTTGACTCCAAAATCGCTTGCTTATTTACTCAATAGTTTTAAAACACAATTCGTTGCGGAAGCTTTAGAAATAATTTAATTTATGAAAAACCGAGTTAATTAGATAAATCCGTCCATCTTAGAAAAATCCATTTGTTTTAGAGAAAATCGTTTGTTCGTTGAGTTTGTGCAGTTATTAAATCCACAAAAACAGTCTAAAATCTGAAATAAAAGCAAACAATTCAAAAAGTCCAATTTACATCAAAATTAACCCAGTAAATAATTAAGAAATGAATACCAAAACTGAAATTAAAACAGTTTAAAATACTTGTGGCCATCGTTGAGTCCTCCACTGCACCGATCCATCAAGTTTCGGAATTACCTGTACACATTAAACAGAAGAGAGTGAGTTTACGTAAACTCATTGTGTAATCCCACAGAAAACAAACAATCAGTTTACAATCATATGCAGTCTTGGCCTAAGTCCTTTTCAATATCAGTGGCAGTTGTGCCTTAGCCCATTACAGTATTAGTATCAGTCATGCATAGGGTCTTAGCCCATCATAGTATCAATAACAGATATACAATATTCAATAACAAAGTCCTAGCCAACCAGTCTTTACACACCGTCTCCCTCCAACCCTACACTCCATGTGGGGATTAAATCAACCCACCCACCCTTACACTTCAGGTAGTACCGAATGTGGCACAAACAGTAGTTTGTAGCTGAGCTGTCAGTATATTAGGCTTAAGAGCCATTCAGTACACTTCCTCCAAATAATATCATCCTAATCCAATGCAATGCAACAAACAATAGATGACATGCTATTAGGTAATTATCAGTACATACACTCAATTCAATTTACATGCAAATTATTAACATGCTCAGTACAGATATCATACAAGGAGTTTCACACTTTTAGGGCTCTAAGTAGTGCTTACCGACCCTACAGTAGGTTCACAGTCGACTTGGGCGATCTGTGCAACTTTAGCAATCAATTTAGTGAAACTGGGCTCACACGCCCATGTGGCCTGCCCGTGTGGGCCCACACGGCCTGGCCCAAAATCCCACACGCTCGTGTGGTTCACCCGTGTAGACCCACACGCTCGTGTGGCCCTCACAGCCTAAATCAATCCAAACCGTGTGTCGCACACGGCCTGCCTGGCCATCACACAGTTGTGTCCTATGAGCACGGCCTGGCCTCGTCGATCACACACTTGTGTGGCGTCAACAGTGAGGTTTTTGGCTTTTATCAAAACCTTGTTTTCTGCATTTTCGTGTACACACCTATATCATTTTTGCTCCTAAACGCAATCCCGTATTTCCAGAACCTATGATTGACATTACCAAAGCCAATTTTAGCAGCACATTCGCAAACCAACTCGGAAGTATTCACAACATCATCTTAGAATCATCAAAAAGCAAATACGGTCACTTATCGAATAACGAACCAATATCCTTGTCCTTCAAGACCCCACCAAGGCACTAATCGTTGCCTAATCTTTGCCTGAATCGACAAAACCAAAATAGCCCTCTTTTAGAAACTAATTTCAGAACAATAGAATAGTGATAAAATGAGTACTTACCGAACGATCAGGATTACGGCAGCACAAAATAAAGGAGGTGAACTTAAGTAAATTAGCGAAAAAGATGAGAGGGAGGGAGAGGTGGAATTTCGACAGAGAGAGGGGATTGAAGAGAACAAAATTTTGCAAAAAGAAAATTGAACGGAAATATTCTGATAACTCCCTATCCCAATTCCCCTTACTTTTCTCCATCCAACACCCCACTACTTAGAGTCCAACCTTAGTCAAAAACAAAAATAATATCCCTTACCAACGCAGAGAATTGAACACAAGACCTCCATCTCAACAACACTCCATTTATCCACCAGACCAATAGGCCCATTCTGTTAATTACTTACCATCTTTTATTTAAAAGCCTATCAACCAAAGGTTGGGCTTTATTCAAAAAAAAAAAAACCAAAATTTTCCCAAGTCGCGGCTTGAACTTGGGACCTCCCACACACAACCAGAACACTAAACCATTCAAACAAACAGATATTTGTGTCACACATTCGCAAAAACAAGAATTTAAATTTTGGGTCGTTACAACTCTACCCCCCTAAAAGAAAATTTTGTCCTTGAAATTTACCTGATTAGAATAGATGAGGATACTACTAACGCATCGCATCCTCAGGCTCCCACGTGGCCTCATTAGTGCTATGATTCTGCCACAGGACCTTTACCAGCAGAATAGACTTCTTTCTCAGAACCTTTATACCACGATCTAGAATTTGAACTGGCTCCTCCTCAAAGGTCAAGTCTGGCCTAACTTCAATCTCCCCAACAGGGATAATATGAGTAGGATCAGAGCGGTAGCGCCTCAACATCGAGACGTGGAATACGTCATGAATCCGATCTAGCTCTAGAGGTAACTCCAACTGATAAGCAACTGGTCCTACTCGCTTTAGAATCCGGTACGGTCCAATAAACCTAAGGCTCAACTTGCCCTTATCATCGAACCTCAGAATCTTCTTTCATGGAGAGACTTTAAGAAAGATCAAGTCCCCCACAAAAGACTCAATCTCACACCTCTTCAAATCCGCATATGATTTTTGCCTGTCAGAAGCCGCTTTCGAATGATCCCGAATCAATCTAACCTTATCCTCTGTCTCAAAAACCAACTCAGGACCCAGAAAACGTCGCTCGCCCAACTCAGTCCAACATAAAGAAGTGCGACACTTACGACCATACAGTGCCTCGTAAGGTGCCATCTAGATGCTAGACTGAAAGCTATTATTATAAGCAAACTTCGTTAGTGGCAGATACTCCTCCCAACTACCTCGAAAATCAATAGCACAACGATTGACCATCGTTTTGATGATGGAACGCAGTACTGAAGTCCAAGCTTGAACTTAGAGCCTCATGTAGCTTTTTCTAAAATCGAGACGTGAAGCGAGGATCCTTATCAGAGATGATCGAAACCGGTACCCCATGCAGTCTCACTATCTCAAAAATATAAAGCTTCGCCAGCTTCTGCAGAGAATAATCTGTCCTAACCGGTATGGAGTGAGCAGACTTGGTTAATCGATCCACGATGACCCACACTAAATCCTTCTTAGTGGGTGTTAAAGGTAATCCACTAACGAAATCCATCGTTACTCGCTCCCATTTGTATAACGGAAGCTTAACCGGCTGCAGCAAACCCGAAGACAACTGATACTCAGCCTTAGCTTGTTGACATGTCAAACAACGAGCAACAAAATCAGTAACCTCACGCTTCAATCTTGGCCACCAATACAACTCTCGAAGATCTCGGTACATCTTATTCCCACCAGGGTGCATAACGTAAGGACTACTATGCTCCTCTATCAGTATAAACAGTCTGAAATCAGAATCATTCGACACACATATCTGACCTCGGAAACACAATACACCCTCAGAGTTTAACCTAAAGTCCGTAGCAGTACCACCATCAATCTATAAGAACCGAAGACCTAAAGACTCATCCTCCAACTGTTTACCCTTAATCTGCTCAATCCAAGTTGGTTTGACTTGCAGCTTAACCAACAAACTCCCATCGTTGAAAAGACTAAGTCGAGCAAACATCGCTCTTAGATCAGTCATATCTGTTGAAACCATTTCTTTATGAAAACGGGGGTCGACTTTGATTTTGAAAAATGAAAACGAAAAATGGGAGTCGCCACCAATCCTTTTTGATAAGGTGTAATCGGGCCACCTCGTAATTCAATCATAAAAATTTAAATTTACTAAAACTATGATTTTTGGTCTACGAAGTCCAGAAAACAGGTTCGAGATTCGGTTACGCATGAGGAAGGATTAGCACCCTCGATACGTCCAAAATTGGTACCTAGTTGATTAATTGATGTCTTTAGCGTCGAAAATTAAAAATTTGAAGAAAATTTAAAATACGATCATTTGTTATAAAATTGAAAATTTTTCGAGAACAAGGCATATTTCACGTTAATTGAGAAAAAGAATTACGTCCCGTAAGTTTGGACACAATGTCTTAAATTCCCGATACGATAATAAACGCCGAAAAATTTATTTTTGGAAGATGTTTGATTATCTTGGTTTTAGAATATTCCGTAAGTTAGAACACGATCTTTTCGTAATTCCCGAGATTATTTTAAAAATTTTAAAACGTTCGTTTGTTCGGATTTATCAAGAAAGTCGAAACCCTGTAAGTTAGGGAACGACTTTTCAAATTTTAAAAACACAGAGTATTGCTTATTTTAAAACAAAATTTAATGTATCGGGTAAAATGTATGTAACACCCCCTAACCCAATTCCGTCGCTGGAGGGGTTATGAGGTATTACTTAACGATCACAACAACATTTGAACACTCATATAGCAAAATTAGACTGTACAATACTATGCTACCAAGTTGAATTTATAAATAAATATATTTCTAATCACAATTTTAAGCTTATAAAAAAAAATATGTTATAAAAACTCATGCCAATATAAAATCTCACAGTAAATTCAACATGTATATGCAAACATAGTATAATGTATAAGCATAACAAGAAAATATGAAAAGAAATTATTAATAAAACTAACACAAATCAGTATCATAGTTCCTTTGGTCTCTTTTGAACCTGGTTAGTTTCCAACTCATTTGCTTATACTTACTTACAAAGTCAATTGACTATTTTATGAATTCATTTAAAAACAATTAATAGGTTAAACCGAATGCCATCAATGCTTGATATTTACTCAACAAAATAAGATATATATATATATATATATATATATATATATATATATACTTAACAAAAATTATGCGCATGAAGTATCGTTATAACAAGACCAAATGTGCATCATTTCTCATCAATGTTTAAGCAAAATGACCATGTCCATTTCAACCATTTTGAACGTCTATATAAAACCATATATGCTCAATATGCGTACCATAATCATATATATATAATAAACCAAATATAAATACCAATTAATAAACTTAAAACATACTGACGCTAGCTATTACCACCGAATATCAATATCCAACCCACAATTAATCAAATTATAAGCATAAATATCCGATCATCAACCAAGAACATATAAAACAACTCACTTATCACAACATATACATATCATGATTAAACTTACACTACCATAGCATATTATACTTAAACTCAATTAATGCTCATTATTCCAACATATTCAAATTTTACTAAACTAATATCATAACCCGTAATAATCATTACGATAATCAAGTACGCATAGTTTAGATATCACAAATAAAGGCAAACTCAAACCACAACCAAACATAACCAAACTTTAACATATAAATTAGGTCATTTTCGCATGACTTAACCATTTTACATATATGAAATTTAAACATCTCCAAAAGAGTTATTAGCTTATACATACCATAAGTACCAAACCAACTTTTAAAAGTACCAAAATGTTGAATAATGTATGGATGACTTTACTAACGATCCCCGAGCGCTTAACGATCTCCAAAATCTATACAATAGAGACAAGAAAAACACATCCAAAATAAGCTACCATAGCTTAGTAAGTTATAAGCATCAAAAACTCCAAATTCAATTTAATAGTCTAGTGTCATCTAACTAAGTCATGCTACTAGATCTTTTAGTCAATATCTTACCACATTCAAGGCAATTTATTAATCATATACTCAATTTCAACTAAGACAAATTTGTATCTGCTTAACCACAATATACTACATTACTCTCAAACACAAAACCGGATGCATTTAGCATTCCATCATCGTATAACATTAATATAATCGAGCACAAAGCCATTAAAACCAATCTATCATTATACATACTTTCAATTTATCATATCCATCACATAGAATCAATACTCACCTGCAGAAACTTGATTTATACATCATAGTTGTTCATGAAGAAATTTGAAGCTTTAATTCATTCAACCATTCCCGCTTTACTCAAATAAATCGCACACTTAGTGCTAATGTTTACTCGAAAATATATATAGTCTGTACACTTAGTGCTCAATATTTAAACTCGCACAATTAGTGCTCAATAATCACATTCGCACACTTAGTGCAAGATTCACATCCGTAATCGTTTATACTCGCACACTTAGTGCCTAAATTCCATTACTCGATACACATCAATTTAAATTCATCGATTCCCTTTGAATTCGGCAACATCAATCTCTCATGTAATTCAATTCGACTCATATACTTAAATTGATTTAAATTTAATCAACAAGAAGGAAAAAAAATTTGCTTAATAACTTACCTCGGATATCGACGGACAGTTGGATTCGACTACTCAACGATTTTTTATTTTCCCCGATCCACGTCCGATCTTTTTGGTTCTTGATCTAAAAAGTTCCAAATTAATCTCATTCAAATAGAATTTCATTCATTTAAGTCCAAATACACATAATTGAGCGATTTACCAATTTACCCCTAACATTATGTACTATTACAGTTTAATCCAATTTTCACAAAACACAAAATATGAAGAATTTGCATATACAATGTAGGGTCGAATGTTCATAAGCTTATATAGGTCCTCCCATTTCACTAATTTCACAATCTTGTCCTTCAATTTAGTATTTTTTTCGCAATTTAACCCTAAATGCTCAAAATTACCAAAAATCCCAATACCAAAAATGTTAATCTAACACATTTATTTTATTTTCTAACATCAAACATAAATTTCATCAAACTATCAACAATGACACTTCATGAATACATAATTAAATTTCAAAATCTCAAGATGGGCTTTATAGTATTCAAAATAACGATATCAAAAACGTAAAAATTAATAAAAACCGAACTCAAACCAGTTACCTAATTGAATTTGCAAGGACCGAAAATATCAAAGCTTAAACTTTCTTTTCTTTCTCTTATTTTCGGTCAAAAATAATAAGAAAGATGAACACTTTCATCTTTTATCAAATATAATATATTATCATATATTAAAATATACCATAATGCCATAAAATATAATAAACAATTCAAGTCATTATTTCATGCATTTTGGCCGGCCACTAATTCCTATTTATGGCCAAATTGCAACCTTAATATTCCAAAATATAAAAACAATCATAATTTGGCCCTTATACATTAACCCTTAAATTTTTCATTTTACGCGATTAAACCCTTTTTTATCAATCGACCTCCAAACACTAAAATTTTTAAATTAAACTTTCACAAAAGCAGCTTCACACATTTTAAACATAGAAAATAAAATTTAAAAAAATTATTATGGCTCGAATTCGTGGTCCCGAAACCATCGTTCCAATTAGGGTCAAAATTGGGCTGTTACAATGTAGCATGATTTTGTAGTAAAATAAAAATAAATTGCAATGTTAATGGGCATAAGATAATAGTAAATGCGCTAATATGAATGACGACATATAAGACGAAAATAGAATATCATAAATAAGACGAACGAGCCAATATAAAGAAAACTAATAAATAATAAAAAAACTAAAAAAAGTAAATAAATAAACAAATAAAAGGTTTAAAATAAAAGGATAAGCAAATAAATAAGTATTAAATAAAAAAATTAAAAGGATAATAATAATAATAATAATAAACAAATAATAATAGAAAAAGATTAATAATAATAATAATAATAATAATAATAATAATAATAATAATAATAATAATAATAATAATAATAATAAAATTGCAAAAATAACTAAAAAGGGTTAAATTGATCTTAAAATCGAAGTTCGGGGCAAATCCGAAATAAATAAAAAGGAAAATGACCACATTGAACGCGCGAATAACAAGGAGGGACCAAAAGGGCAATTAATCCCACCCTCCAAAACGACGTCATTGGAATATGGACCTAAATGCAATCGAAATAAAACACAGGGTAATAATTAAAAATGTAGAAAAACTTAATTGCAAAATCCTTAAAAAGCGGAAGGAATAAACCGGTAATAAGACCGGTTTTAAAAACACGCGATCCTCACCTTGGAGCTGGTCGATTTTGGGTCGGTCAAGGCAAAACGACGTCATTTTGGGCGTTTAAGGCCAGTCCCGAAACGACGTCGTTTTGGAGGCCTATAAAAGTTAGTTTTTTGACAAAAAACTTTCATTTTTTCTTTTTCCAAAAAAAAAAAAAACTAAAAAGTGCTCTCTCCCTCCTCCTCTCTTAGCTTTTTGGTCGACTGAGGTCCACCATGATCGCCACACGATGGCCGTCGATTCTTGGCGTGCCAGCCACTTGTGACAACAATGGAAAACAAAAAGTCACGTTTTTTGGTAAAAAAGATAAGTTTTTTTTCTTTTTAATATATATGTAAATAATTAAAAAAAAGATATATATAAGTATACTTAGTTTCAAAAAAGAAGAAAGAAGAAAAAAAAAAATAAAGACCTTTGCTTGTTTGGGACTTGTTTCCTTCGATTGCTCATTGTTTCTTATTATTTGTATGCTTGAATCTTTTCTCTTTTTTTTTTATATTCAATTGTGTGCATAAAAAATACAGAGGCTTGTTCCTCGATTTTTATAGCCGAAAATAATAAAAATACAATTTTTTCTCTCTGTTTTTTCTGTGCTGTTGTGTTTTCGTCCTTACAGGTACGGAGGCCGTACGATGGCGCGCATGAGGAGGTACGGCGGGAGTGGCGGCTGAAGGACAAGCCTAGGTGCGGCTAGGATTTTCTCCCTCTCTTTTTTTGCTGCTAAAAATGTTTAATTTTTGGGGCATATTGGGCTACTAGGGTTTTTTGTATTTTGGGTCAAGGGCTTGGTAAATTGGGTTGTTTGTAAATGGATATTTGGACTTTGGATTATTATTTTTGTTTTGGTTTATTTGCTTATGGGCCCCGGGAAAAATAGGCCCATTATAGCTGCCCCTCTTTGCTCATTGTCGTGTAACGGGAATGGAGCAAAGACTTTAAAAGGGCCAATTTTTCCTGATCTCGCCGGGTTTCAACTTTTTGGTGCTTTTTCTTTCAAGTAGCCTCCTTCCATTCCACCACATCTTCTGGGGCACAGGAACTAGTGCTTCTATCCACTTCAGGGTGATTAGACTTGTATCTTCGATCTGCTTCACTGCAACTTTAGGGAGATAAGATTTGCTATCTTTAGTCTGCTCTACTGTAAGGGTTGGTTTGGTAGATTTGATCGGACCTACTGCAACTTCAAAGGTATAGGATTTGTGACTCGTAGCTTTAATCTGTTTTACTGCAACTTCAGGGAAATAGGATTCGCTATCTTTAGTCTGCTCCACTGCAACTTCAGAGAGATAAGACTTGTAACTTCAACCTGCTCCATTGCAATTTCAGGGAGTTAAGGTTTGCAATATTTGTAGCTTTGATCTGTTTCGCTGCAACTTCAGGGAAATAAGATTTGCCATCTTTGATCTACTCCATTGCCACTTCAAGTAGATAAGATCTATGACTTTAATCTGCTCCACTGCTACTTCAGGGAGATGAGATTTGTTTTAGTAGATTTGATCGGACTACTGCAACTTCAGAGGTATAGGATTTGTAACTTCAATCTCTTCCACTACAACTTTAGGGAGATAAGATTTGTTATTTTTGACCTACTCTACTGCAATTTCAAGGAGATGAGGTTTATGGATTCACCAATGTTGCTACACTGTCCTCTGGGGGACGTGACCTGTAGAATCGATTTCATGGGCCTATGCTTATACCAAATGATTAGGATGCAATAATCAGAATGATCAAATGCTCCTAACTAGATATGTTATGAATGATATTTGTATGAATGCAGAATGTCATGAGAATGATTCGTTTTTTAATGTTTGGGTTGTCATTGCTCGTTGTTCATCAAGGTTGTATTACTGACGTAATATCCAGTCTTCTTGTTCAGCTGATATATTTGACAGAAAATCTAAAGGAATAGTCACAATTTAAACTCTTCTTTCTCAAGCATTTCCAACCCTTAGGCTTGGTGAGTTCTAAATATAGTTTTATTTCAAGTTCTTGTACTATTTAGAAGCTTCCAGAGTAATATGCAGAACTCCTTTTGTGAACGTATTATTAGTCCATTAATCATTATTTCAATGCGAAATGCTTGAAAAGGATCATAATGATGGACAAAACTGAAATTTATCAAGAGCAAAATCTGAAAAGAATGGATTAATTAAAGAAAGCAAACATTTCTGAAATACAAGATAGGTGAGAGGACAACTAGGTGCCCTAGATATCGCAGCCTGAGCTTCTCTGTACGAACTTCCTGAGGACCATTTTGAGCTCAACATGTGTTTAGGAAATCTAGAGTACTCTGTTGATGCCCCAAGATGTAACGTCTCTCCTTGTTGTTAATTCAAGCATAGCAAGACTACTACATGCCCTATCTTTGGTCAAAATCTGAATTTCCCTTTCACGGATTTTCAATTCAAAACCCCTTTGGTCTTATGGCACCCTGTGCGGGTTTTCGCCTTGGCCTCTCCTTTTTCTTTTCCTTTTTTTTTAGGTTTTTGACTGAGTCTGAATTCACTAGATTAGGCAAAGTCTTGCCATCCATTTCAGTTAATATCAACGCTCCTCCAGAAAAAGGCATTCTTTACCACATAAGGTCCTTCCCAGTTTGGCATCCACTTTCCTCTGAAGTCCTTTTGTAGGGGTAGGATCTTCTTCAATACCAAGTCCCCCTCATGGAATTCTCTAGGGCGAACCTTTTTGTTGTAAGCTCATATCATTCGTTTTTGGTACATTTGACATGACAGATAGCTTTCAGCCTTTTCTTTTCGATCAAATTTAACTGATTGTATCGAGATTGGATCCATTCTACTTCATCCAACTTCAGCTCTGACAAGACTCGAAGGGAAGGAATCTCAACTTCAATGGGTAATACTGTCTCTATTCCATAGACCAATGAGAAATGAGTTGCCCTGGTGGAGGTCCTGATTGTCGTTCGATAAGCATAAAGAGCAAATGGTAACTTCTTATGCCAATCTTTATAAGTCTCAGTCATCTTTCCTACAATCTTTTTGATATTCTTGTTAGTTGCCTCAACTGCACCATTCATTTTTGGGCGATATGGTGACGAGTTGTGGTGTTTAATTTTGAACTGACTGCAGACCTCTACTATCGTGCTGTTGTTCAAATTCAATGCATTGTTCGATATGATCCTTTCTGGCATTCCATATCGCCAGATGATCTCTTTCTTTAGGAACTTACTGACTGCCGACTTGGTGACATTGGCATATGAAGCAGCCTCTACCCACTTGGTGAAGTAATCGATGACCAAAAAGATGAATCGGTGCCCATTAGAGGCTTTTGGTGAGATTGGCCCAATGACGTCCATGCCCCGCATAGAGAAAGGCCATGGAGAAGTCATAACATGAAGAGGTGAATGAGGCATGTAACAGCCCGATTTTGACCCTAGTTAGAATATGATTTCGGAACCACAAATCTGAGTCATAAAAATATTTTAATATTATTTTTCGTGTTTGTGATATGTGATTAAGCATGAGTGAAAGTTTTGTGATTTAATTTGGTCAATAATATGCTTAATTTGAGAAATGGATTAAATTGCATTAAATGCAATATTAGCATGTTATATGTAAAAGTACCTATTTGATGTGGCTTTAGTAACAAGGAGTCCTTATAATCTAATTAAGTCATTGTAACATGGCATGGACGGTAATGGGTATGTATTTTATACATGTTATAAAGCTTCATTAAGGGTAAAATGAGAATTGATTAATAAACATGATAATTAATATAACAAAAAGAATGAAAATAGGCCATTATTCATCTTATTTGGCCGAATATAGCAAGGAAAGAAAAGAAAGAAAACCAAGCTTCATTCGGCTAGGTTTAATTTTGATTCAAGACCAAGAAAGGAGAGATTCGGATCGAGATCGAGGCAAAGACAAGTTTTTAAATTAATATCTATGTGATGTGAATTGAATGAATGTATAGTTATCGAATTAGAAATGTTATATATGAGATTGAAAAATGTGGCACTAAGTGTGCGTAATTGAAATCTAGATAGAGTTGAATAGCACTGTGTGTGCGAAGTAATGGAAGCTTCAGCTTTACTGATTGGCACTGTGTGTGCGATACCGAATTGAGTTTGATTTTAAATTGAGGCACTAAGTGTGTGATGTAAATTAAGCTTCGGCTACGAATTGGGCACTAAGTGAGTGATTGAATCAAAGAGATAAAGAAGATTGATCAAAATGTGGTATCGAGCATTGAATGGCAAAATTGGTTGTAAACTAGGTGTTGGCAAATGTATGTAGGAAACCTATGTGGTTGGTAAATTTGAAAGTAGATGAATGGACGGTTATGTGAGTATTGGTTATAGTTGAGTTTGTGTATCATTGGTAAATTACCTATGTGATGGTTTAATTTGTAGATTGGTTTAATTCAATGAGTTAACTGTATTATATTACGAACTTACTAAGCTCTTAAGCTTACTGTGTGATTTGTTTCTCTATTTTACAGAGTCAGTAAAGTTAGCTCGGATCAGGGAATCGTCAGCGGCTCTATCACACTATCGGCTATCTATTTCGGTACTTTTGAAAGATGTATATATTTGGTATATGACATGTATAGGCTAGAGGTTATAATATGTTTGTAATGTTTGAACCTTGCCATGTGATATGGCTTGGAGGTTGAATATTGTCGGTTCATATATGTGAAGCTATGAAAATGATGAATGTGGTATGAAATAGTGAGAATGGAAATGGTATATTTTATGCTTGAATTGGTTGATGAGAATGGTGTTTTAAGTGTGAATTTGTGGTATGACTATATAATGCTTAGTATATATATGATTTGAGTTGTGAAAAAGATACTTTGGATGGAGTTATTTGAGTAGGAATTGAGCATGGAAACAAATGATGTAGTAGATGAATAATTGGTGCTTGAAATGGTATATTTTGGTTGCATTTGAGGTATGAATTGGTATTGGATTGATGCTTATAAGTGATTCCAAAGTGTGGATGGTAATTTGGTCTTGAAAATGGCCTATAATTGCCCACACGGTTAAGCACACGAGCGTGTGGCTTGATCGTCATGCAGGTTTGTAATTCAAGTCAGACTCGACCACGGGCTGGACACACGGGCGTGTGACTGGCCGTGTGGTGCAAGTCAGTGTCAACCACGGGTGAGACACAGGGCGTGTCTCAGGTCGTGTGGACAAGTTAGTATGTATGCCCTGTTTTGCCACGGCTTGGACGCACAGGCGTGTGATCTCTGTAACTTAGAAAAATGTTTGAATTTTGAAAATTTTCGTATGTGTTCGGTTTAGTCCTGACTCCTTTCTAGCATGTGATTAAGGTCTCGTAGACCTTATTAAGGGACTATATGATTGTGAATTATTTTGTTTGAATGACTTTGTGTTGAAAATGATATGGAATGTTCGAAAATGATCGGTAATGCCTCTTAACCCTAGTCCAGCGACGGTTACAGGTTAGGGGTGTTACAAGGCACATGAATCTTGTCCCCATAAATTTGGAAATTATGGCACTTCTTGGCATAATTGATGCAATCCCCTTTCATGGTGGACCAATAATACCCGAATCTCATGATTTGCCTGGCCATTGTAAAACCATTAGCATGTGTTCCGTAGACACCCTCATGGACTTCTTCTAGGATTTTCTTAGCCTCAACAACATCTACACATCTTAATAACACCTAATCCTTTCTTCTTTTGTATAGGATCTCCTCATCTAAGACGTAATCACTAGCCAATCTTCCTAATGTTCTTTTATCATTCTCAGTTGCTTGATCAAAGTATTCACGATTCTTCACATATCACAGTATATCGTGATACCAAGGATGATCATCTTTTTCTTTCACTTCGTTGATGTTGTAGCAATGAGCTGGAGCCTTGTAAATACTAATTTGGATAGGCTTCACATCCTCATGTTTATTTATTCTGATCATAGAAGCTAATGTAGCAAAGGCGTCAGCCATCTGGTTTGCATCTCACGGGATGTAACAAAAGGTGATATCGTCAAACTTCTCAATTAATTCCAGAACTAGCTTTCGATAATTGATCAATTTGGGGTCTTTTGTTTCCCATTCACCTTTGAGCTAATAGATCACTAGTGCAGAATCCCCATACACCTCTAGCATTTTAATTTTGCGTTCTTTGCCCGCTTGGATTCCCATGATACATGCTTCGTACTTTGCCATATTATTTGTGCAATCAAAATCCAATTTGAAAGTAAATGGATAATGATCTCCACTTGGGGATATCAAGACTGCCTCAATTCCATTACCAATAGCATTTGATGCTCCATCAAAGTTTAGTTTTCAAGGACGATATTCTGGAGTGTCTTCTTCAGTAGTTGCCACATACATTAGATCTTCATTAGAGAAGTCAAAGTTAAAAGACTCGTAATCTTCCAGAGCTCTACTGGCTAGAAAATCTACTATTGCACTCCTTTTCACAGCCTTTTGGTTCACATAAACTATGTCAAATACGAAAAGTAGAATTTGCCATCTGACCATCCTTCCATTCAAAACAGTCGACTCCATCATATACTTCAGAGGGTCCAGTTTTGAGATTAGCCAACTCGTATGGTATAACATGTACTGCCTCAGTCTTCGAGTTGTCCAGATCAAGGTGCAACATAATTTCTCAATTTTCGAGTATCTCATTTCATACTCGGTGAACTTCTTACTGAGGTAGTATATCGCCCTTTCTTTCTTTCCTGTCTTATCGTATTGGCCAAGCATACATCCCATAGAATGGTCAAATACCGTCAAATACAATATTAGTGGCCTATCTGGACTAGGTGGTGAAAGTACTGGGGTATTGGACAGGTACTATTTTACCTTGTCAAAAGTTTTCTTGCATTCATCATTCTATACGCCTGGATTTTGTTTCTTAAGAAGGCGAAAAATTGGGTCACATTTCTCAGTTAGTTGTGAAATGAACCGGGCAATGTAATTTAGTCTTCCTTTTGTCTGGGTCGATCTCAATTCTCTTTTCACTGACTACGAAACCTAGTAGTTTTCCTGACCTAGCCTCAAAAGTACATTTGGTCGGATTGAGCTTTAGCTAAAATTTACTCAACCTCAAGAACAATTTCCTCAAAACTTGCACGTGCTCCTTTTCTATTCGGGAATTTTCAATCATATCGTCGACATAAACCTCGATATCCTTGTGCATCATGTCATGAAACAATGTTACCATGGCTCTTTGATATGTTACTCCTGCATTTTTTAATCCAAATGGCATCACCTTATAGCAAAATGTTCTCCACAAGGTTATGAATGTGGTTTTTTCCATGTCCTCATGATGCATCTTTATTTGATTGTATCCAGAGAAGCCATCCCTGAAGGAGAATAGTGAGTAGCCTGCAGCATTATCCACTAAAGTGTCAATGTGAGGCAATGAGAAATTGTCTTTTGGGTTGGCATTGTTTAAGTCTCTGTAATCTACACACATCCGTACCTTTCCGTCTTTCTTAGCGACGGGGATGATATTGGCTACCCATTCTGAGTATTTGACCACTTGTAAGAGTACCCGGCACCGAATTGCTTTTTGACCTCTTCTTTTATTTTTATGACAACATCGGGCTCATCCTTCGGAGCTTCTGCTGAATTGGCTTGTACTCTTCTTTTATGGGGAGGTGGTGTACCATAATATCAGTGTTTAATCCAGGCATATCTTGGTACGACCATACGAAGACATATTTGAATTTTTGAAGTAACTCAATGAGGTCTTATTTTTTTTCTTCGACTATACAAGTTCAAATTTTCACTTTTTTCCTTCTTCTAAGGTCACAATCTCTACTGTCTCTTTGTGAGGTAGGATCTGTTTCTCTTCTTATTCTACCATCCTTAACAAATCCAGAGATAAGTTATAGTCTTTATCATCTTTAGAATCCTGAGATTCCTTTAGACACATATCTTGTTCAAAAGGAGATTCTGGGTTAGTAGCAGCATTGCTCATGTCGTTGATATATGGAGACCTGTTGTAGGCACGAAGGAATATCCTAAGAGCAAATGAATCTAAGAATAGCTTATTTGTATGATGTAATTATGAATGAAATGAAAGAATAAAAGAATAGTTGCTAAGACTGATACAAAAAAATGCATTTTTTTTATTGAAATAAAGATGTTGGACATGAGCCTATTTCACAAATGGATTCCTATTGCTTCTAGGCTTAAAGCAACAAGTGTGTTTTTAACATTACTTTGAATTAGCTCTAAAAACTACAAGTGTCTTCCGCAGTCCAGTTGTTTAGAACACTTCTAGGCTCATAAGGGCGGATGCCCGATAAGTTTTCTCTTCCGACTCCTTCTTTGGATATAGCATTGATGCTCCCATTTTTGAACATTCCTTCCGGGCCTTCAGTATATTCAAAGAATTCCAGTTCCTTATTACCCATCAGGCCTAATTCATTACAGTTTTGAATCTCGTGACCCTCTTCATCATGGAACTCACAATAGTTCCTTGCTTCTCGGGATCTATCCCTCGAGTCTTGTGTGATTAACCCTTCTTCTACCATTATCTTCCAAACTTTCCTCAACGAACGTTTTCACTTCTGCAATATTCATCTTGATTTTCTTCCCCGTATTCTCGACTACCGCATTTACCCCTTTATCAGCATGGTTGGGTAACAAATTTTCTGCACTAGATGGATCATCGAATTTTACAATGCCCATTTTGATGAGCCTTTTGACTAACTTTTTGAAAGCGGTGCATTTTTCTATCGAGTGTCCCGTGATTCTCGCATGGTATTCACATTGGGCATTTGCATCGTACCATTTAGGGTATGGGGCTTACATTGGTTTTAGGAAGAAATGGGATACAACATGTGCATCGAATAAACTTTGGTACAACTCTCTATACGTCATTGGAATAAGCGTAAACTAGAGTTTATCTGTATTTTGCCTTGTGTTGGACTCTTGTCTTAGTGGGCCTTGATGGTCAGTGGTTACCGTTCTCGGTTGGTTCACAATGTCTAGTTTCGAGTAACCCTTGTTATATGTGCCCACATTATTTACCTCATTTTCTCTTTTTCTTTGGGCCGACCTCTTTGTGCTTTCTTTGGCCTCTATTTTTTCGCACCTTATTGCATTTTCTATCATTTTTCCAGACATCACTATATCTGTGAAGCTCTTAGTTGCGCTTCCCAGCATGTGATTGATAAAAGGTGCCTTTAGGGTATTAATGAAGAGTATGGTAGTTTCCTTTTCTAGCAGTGGCAGTTGGACTTGTGTGGCAACTTCCCTCCACCTTTGAGCATATTTCTTGAAACTTTCGTTTGGCTTTTTCTCTATATTTTGTAGTGTGATTCTGTCAGGGACCATATCTGTCACGTGGCCATATTGTTTCATGAAGGCCTGTGCCAGGTCCTTCCATGAACTAATTTGGGCACGATTTAGTTGATTATACCATTTGGTCGCAGCCCCAGTCAAGCTGTCTTGGAACCAGTGAATCAATAACTGATCATTACTGACATATCTGGTCATCCTCCGACAGAATATTGTAATGTGAGCCTTATGGCAGCTGGTCCCGTTATATTTTTCAAATTCTGGCATTTTGAACTTTGAAGGGAGCACTAGATCTAGACCAGGCTCAATTCCTTAGCGTCAATTCCACAATGGTAATCAGCGCTTTCCAACGCCTTGAATTTCTCTTCTAGCCATTTGCATCTGTCTTTTATTTTCTTTGGGAGCTCCACTCTCGCCTTTCCCGTTTTCGCTATATCATCAAGGTCGGGTACAACGGGATTTGCTAGATTGTCTCTAGGGTTGGAGCCTGAACCCGTCAGGAAGTTTATTGGTGCCGAAGTACCGGTCTGATATTGAGGTATGATGTTGACGGACACCCTTTGTGGTTGTGCTTGGGTGTTTGTTGGGGTGAAGCCTGAAAGATAAATAGGGTCCTTATTTTCGTCTCTGGTATTGATCACAGGGATTTTTCCTTTTTCTAACTCCCTAGCTAGCAACTGCGTTAACTGACTCATCATGCTTCTCTGGGATTCTAGCATCTGATCCCTCATATCCTGTTGGATTTTAGCCAACTGTTCTTGCCTCTGTATTTGCAGTTGATCTTGCATCTCTCTTTGCATTTGTTCCAGTCTTTCCAACCTTTGGTCCATGGCTTTAGTTTTTCTACGTGTACCGTAATGTTATTCCAAGGTAACTACCACGATTTTAGGGTCTTTTGTGAGTTTTATTGCATATGATGCAATGCAATACTAATGCATGAAATGAATGCAAAAAGAGACGTTGATTCTGATTCGATTATATTAGAACAACTTTTCTAGAAAACAAATTTCTTTACATAAGACAGATACATATAAGGCCTTGCCCGTATACTCCAGGTGAAGACATCGATCCCTTTCTTCATATCCGGATGTTAAGATCAAATCTTGCGAATTTTCCAAAAAATGTCTCTATTGTTTCCTTTTTGCTTGATCTGGGCTGCGACCCATTGCTCACTCATCTTCGTGAAGTTCGTTAGCTTCTTTAAGTAAGTCCGGATGTTGATGGCTCCCGAATAACCTTTGTTGGCTTGAATCCTGAAGCAAAGTCGCGTACTCTTTTACGGACTCTCTCCCTTCTCTCGTTGTGTTTACTCGGACCATATTTCGACAGCCGTATTGTATTCCACTTTATCAAGAAATTCATTTTCTATGACAAGCTCTCTATTTAGCAATTGAACGTGAATCAACACCTCTTTTCTATGATGAAAATGCAATGCAATCATAACTAAAACAAAAAAAACACGTTAGTACAAAATAATAAATAGAGCACCTATTTGGATGACCTCTAGGGGTTTGGTGTGGTTTTACCTAGGGTAGGCTCTTAGGGTCACTATATGGGGTTTGGTTCTAGAGTAAAGGTACTTGAACCGGTAGATTCCTCGATCCTCACCTATTATAGGCTCATATGGACCGAGTTCAGTTCAGGAGAATATATTTCCCTATGGCTATACGGAGATGAAAATCTCACAAAAACATAGGTACGGATGTATCCCGAAAGCAATCCACTATCCTATACAGAGGTGAAGACCTTACGAAGGAATAGCTTCTCGCTCTCACTTAAGAGGGGTAAGATCGATCGATCATGCAATGCAATGTGTAGAAAGATACCAAAACTTAAACCATCACAGCAATTATAAACCACAATGATGAAGATAGTAACAAAGACGAATGAAATGCAACAAAAGGATCGTAAATTTAAATTGAATTTTCAATTTTCGACAAAAAGACAAAAAATAATCAATTTGCGGCTTGATTTTGTCCCCACTGGTGTCGCCAAGCTGTCGAAACTATTTTTTTTGAAAACGGGGGTTGACTTGGATTTTGAAAAATGAAAACGAAAAACGGGAGTCGCCACCAATCCTTTTTGATGAGGTGTGATCGGGTCACCTCGTAATTCAATCATAAAAATTTAAATTTACTAAAACGATGATTCTTGGTCTACGAAGTCCAGAAAATAGGTTCGGGAGTCGGTTACGCACGAGGAAGGATTAGCACCCTTGATATGCCCAAAATTGGTACCTAGTTGATTAATTGATGTCTTTAGTGTCGAAAATTGAAAATTTGAAGAAATTTTAAAATACGATCCTTTGTTATAAAATTGAATTTTTTTTGAGAATAGGGCATATTTCACGTTAATTGAGAAAAAGAATTACGTCCCGTAAGTTAGGACACAATGTCTTAAATTCCTGATACGAGAATAAACGGCGAAAAATTTATTTTTGAAGATGTTTGATTATCTTGGTTTTAGAAAGAAATCATATTCCGTAAGTTAGAACACGATCTTTTCGTAATTCTCGAGATTATTTCAAAAATTTTAAAACGTTCGTTTGTTTGGATTTATCGAGAAAGTCGAAACCTCGTAAGTTAAGAAACGACATTTTGAATTTTAAAAATACAGGGTATTGCTTATTTTAAAATAAAACTTAATGTATCGGGTAAAATGCAGCACAATTTTGTAGTAAAATAAAAATAAATTGCGATGTTAATAGGCACAAGATAATAATAAATGCGCTAATATGAATTGACAATATATAAGACGAAAATAGAATATCATAAATAAGACAAACGAGCCAATACAAAGAAAACTAATAAATAATAAAAAAAGTAAAAAAAGTAAATAAATAAACAAAAAAAAGGTTTAAAATAAAAGGATAAGCAAATAAATAAAGTATTAAATAAAACAAATTAAAATTATAATAATAATAATAATAATAATAATAATAATAATAATAATAATAATAATAATAAATAGTAAAAAAATAGTAATAGTAATAATAATAATATTAATAATAAAATTACAAAAATAACTAAAAAAGGCTAAATTGATCTTAAAACTGAAGTTCGGGGCAAATCCGAAATAAATAAACAGGAAAAGGACCACATTGAACACGCGAATAATAAGGAGGGACCAAAAGGCGGGAAGACAAAAAGTCACTCTTTTTTTCGGTGAAAAAAGATAAGTTTTTTGTTTTTCCTTTTTAATATATATATGTAAATAATTTTTTTTTAAAAAATAGATATATATAAGTATACTTAGTTTCGAAAAAGAAGAAAAAAGAAAAAAAAAATAAAGACCTTTGCCTGTTTGAGACTTGTTTCCTTCGATTGCTCGTTGTTTCTTATTATTTGTATGCTTGAATCTTTTCTTTTTTTGTATTCAATTGTGCGTGTAAAAAATACAGAGGCTTGTTCCTCGATTTTTATAGCCAGAAATAATAAAAATACAATATTTTTCTCTCTGTTTTTCTGTGCTGTTTTGTTTTCGTCCTTCCAGGTACGAAGGCCGTATGGTGGCGTGCATGATTGGGTACGGTAGGAGCAGCGGCTGAAGGACAAGCCTAGGTGCGGCTAGGGTTTTCTCCCTCTCTTTTTTTGCTGCTGAAAATGTTTAGTTTTTAGGCCATATTTAGCTACTAGGGTTTTTTGTATTTTGGATCAAGGGCCTGGTAAATTGGGCTGTTTGTAAATGAACATTTGAACTTTGGATTATTATTTTTGTTTTGCTTTATTTGCTTATCGGCCCCGGGCAAAATAGGCTCATTACAATATCCTTATGGCTCAGTGCATTGGCTACCACATTGGCCTTGCCAGGATGGTACTCAATGGTACAGTCGTAATTCTTAAGCGGCTCAGCCCATCTGCGTTGCCTAAGATACAACTCCTTCTAAGTAAGGAGATACTTGAGGCTCTTGTGATCAGTGTAGATGATACACTTCTCACCGTACAAATAATGCCTTTAGATTTTTAGTGCAAATAACACAGCGGCCAACTCCAAGTCATACGTTGGGTAGTTCGCCTCATGCGTCTTAAGCTAACGAGACACATATGCTACTAGCTTACCATCCTACATCAACACACATCCCAAATCGACATGTGATGCATCACTATAAACCGTGAACTCCTTTCCTGGTTCAGGCTGTATTAGAATAGGAGCCTCAGTCAGTATGATCTTGAGCTTCTTGAAGCTCTCTTGCTGCGTGTCAGACCAGACAAACGGTATACCCTTACGTAGTAGCTTAGTTAAGGGTGCTGCAATCAATGAGAACCCTTCCACAAACTGTCGGTAATAACTTGCCAGCCCCAAAAAGCTGTAGATCTCAAACACATTCTTAGGCTTCTTCCAATCCAGTACAGCCTCAATCTTTTGAGGATCGACTCGAATCCCCTCAGCAGACACCACATGACCTAGAAATGTTACTTTCTGAAACTAAAACTCGCACTTACTGAACTTAGCATAGAGCTGCTTTTCCCTCAAAATTTGAAGAACAATTCTAAGGTGCTCGTCATGCTCATCCTTAGTCCTCGAATAGACCATTATGTCGTCAATGAACACCACCAAGAATCGATCCAGATAGGGCTAAAACACTTGGTTCATCAGGTCTATGAAAGCTGTCAGTTCATTAGTCAGTCCAAATGGTATCACTAGGAATTCGTAGTGACCATAACGAGTCCTAAATGCCGTCTTATGCACATCAACATCCTTAACCCTGAACTGATGATACACAGAATGCAAGTCAATCTTGGAAAACACAGACGCCCCACAGAACTGGTCAAACAAATCATCTATCCTCAGAAGTGGATACTTGTTCATAATGGTCAACTTGTTCAGCTGACGGTAGTCGATGCACATCCTCATGGATCCATCTTTCTTCTTAACAAATAGTACCGATGCTCTACACGAAGATACACTAGGGCGGATGAACCCACGGTTAACAACTCCTGAATCTGAGCCTTAAGCTCTGTAAGCTCCTTCGATGCCATTCGATAGGAGGTGATAGACACCAGAGCTGTACTAGAAAAAAAGTTCAGCTGAATCTGAGCGATAGACACCAAAGCGATAGACACAGACGCCCCACAGAATTGGTCAAACAAATCATCTATCCTCAGAAGTGGATACTTGTTCATAATGGTCAACTTGTTCAGCTGACGGTAGTCGATGCACATCCTCATGGATCCATCTTTCTTCTTAACAAATAGTACCAATGCTCCACACGAAGACACACTAGGGCGAATGAACCCACAGTCTAACAACTCCTGAATCTGAGCCTTAAGCTCTGTAAGCTCCTTCAGTGCCATTCGATAGGAGGCGATAGACACCAGAGTTGTACTAGAAAAAAGTTAAATCCCAAACTCCACTTCCCGATTTGGAGGTAAACCTGGTAGCTTCTTAGGAAAGACGTCTGAAAAATCTCTTACAGTGCAGATATCCTTTACAGTAGAGTCCCTAGAAGCGGAAACACTTACGTAGGCCAAAAACGCCTCACACCCTTTATGAACCAGTTTCTCAACCACCAGTGCAAAGATCACATTAGTCAAATAATCCCGACGTTCTCCAATCATGACTACCTCATTATCCTCCTCGGTTCTTAAGACGACCCTCTTCGTTGCACAGTCCAGACTGACATGGTGCTTGACCAACCAGTCCATACTCAGAATCAGGACGAACTCCCCAAACGGAAGCTCCATTAAATCAGCTAGAAAAACCGTCCCTTGAACTTCTAAAGGAACATCTCTATACAGTTTGCTAACCCAAACAGATTGCCCTAACGGACTTAATATAGTAACCTCACTCGTAGTGCTCTCAACCAAAATCCCCAAGTTTTCAGATATGTAGCTAGCTATGTATGAGTGAGTAGACCTTGTCGAAACCATTTTTTTATTGATTTTTATCGAGTTTGAAAAACGAGATCGACTTTAAAAATATGGTATGGAGTCGCCACCGACCCTATTTTGAGGTGTGATCGGATCACCTTGAGATGAATTATTTTAATAAAACATTTTGATTTATTAATACAATAATTATGGTCTACGAATTCCAAGAAAAACAGGTTCAGGAGTCGGTTACGCACGAGGAAGGATTAGCACCCTCACAACGACCAAAATTGGTACCTAATTGATTAACTAATGTCCTTATGTTGAAAATTTGAAACGATTTTAAAATACAATTCCGTTTTCTAAAAAAAAATTAAATAACTCGAATTGAATATTGAGATCCTTTTGTTTCGAAGGAATAAAATATCACATCCAACACGATAGGATATGACATTTCAAACCCTCGATGCCAAGATCCTCTCATGATTTCCAATGTTCATGCATTGAGATTTTTATAAGGATATTCAATTATTTGGACAAACGAAAAACCAAGGTCCAGCACGATAGGGTACGATTTCTCAAATTTCCAAACACAAAATATTGTCTTGTCTTGAAAAATATGGACAAAATTTAAAAGGATATTTGGTTATTTGGTCAAACGGAAAACCGAAACCCAGCACGATAGGGCACAATTTCTCGAATTTCTAAACACGAAATATTGTCTTATTTTGAAAAATTTTACTAAGCAATTATAAAATGGACTCAAAATGCATTTGTTAGCTTATTTGAAATAACAATGAAATGACTAATGTCAATTAAAACTTTAAAGTTTGAATCACAATATGATAAAAAAAACAAAGTTACGAATATGGAATAATATACACGAATAAAATATGATACTAATGAATGACCATAATATGAAATTTGAAGGAAATAAATTTGAGTTCATACGATAGCAAGCAAATTAATACAACTAATATATATAGTAAACAAATAAGCAAATGATATATAAAATAATATGCGTCAATTTAAATAGTACATATGTAATAAAAACTTGATATAAAATAATATATATAAAAATAATAATGACATATGAAAGTGTTTGGAATAAATAAATATATAATTTAAAATAGGGTCTTTCAAAGAGACAAATTATATACATAAATAAATTTAAAAGAAAAAAAAATATATATAAAAAATAATGAAAATAATATATAAAGAGAAATAAATAATATACAAAACAATTTAAAATATATAATATATAATATTAATTAAAAAATAATTAGAAAAATCAATAAAAAATAATTAAATAAATTAATTAAAGGACTATATTGAAATCAGAACAAATTAAGGAGCTAAAAAGCAATAAATTAAAAATGAAATAAAAAAAAGACTAAAACACAATGCGTGTAAACTGAAGGGGATTAAAGGCGCAATTTATCCAAGTTATTAAACGCTGCGTTTAAAGAGGGATTAAAATTAAAACGGCGCAACATTGAAAGGCGAAATTTAAATAAAATAAAACTTAATTAAAAAGAAATAAACTGCGGAAGGATTAAAATGGCGATTAGCCCACCCAAGGAAAAACGCGCGGATCCTACCCCGGGTCAGGTCAACGCATGGATCCTAGGGGTGCAAATGACGTCGTTTTAAGCTTAAAAGAATAGCTCCTAAACTGCATCGTATTAACCTGCTATATAAGCTCCATTTTTTGAGAAAAAAACATTTAGCCTTGCTTGTTTAAAAAAAATGAGAGGAGAGAAGAAAAAAATGTTGAGACCCCCTTTGCGATTTCCGATGACCGGACCACTGTCGGTCCGTCACCGAGGACCACTGGGCACAGCGTTTACGGCCTCCGAAAATTGCATTTTCATGCGAATCAAGGTACGGGTTCCCCTCTTTTTCCTTTATACTATTATATATATATATTATATGTGAATAGCATAAAAAATGAAAATCTTTATAAATACAGGCAGATTCGCAAAGAAAAAAAAAGAAAAAAACCTTGCCGAATGCTCTGATTTTGTATTCTCTATATTAAAAAATCGTGAAGAGGTTATAATCGTTTTTTGTTTGACTTTTATAGCCGAAAAACTAAAAGAAAAATACAATCGTTTTTTCTCTTTCTTTTTTTGTTGTGCTGGTTGTTTGTTGTGCTGTTATCGTCCTTCTTGCAGGTACGGAGGAGGACGTGGCAACGTACGGAGGTGAGCGACGTGGGGGCTTGGCTGTTGCGGCGCTAGCTTGGGCCAGGGGGTTCTAGGGTTTCCGAAATGTTAAGTCATTTGGGCTACTTGGGCCTACTAATTCTTGGGTCTGTAAATCGGGCTATAGGTTGGGTAGTGGGCTAAAAAAATTGTAAATGGAATGTCTTCTTTAAAATGGACTGTTTAATTATTGGTTTTTTTTTGTATTTTTTTCTTTGCTTTTTTTTTATTTTATGGGCCCGGGAAAATTGGGCCATTTACAACTGCCCCTCTTTGCTCATTGTCATGTAACGAGAATAGAGCAAAGACTTCAAAAAAGGGCCAATTTTGCCTGGTCTTGTCAAATCTTGACCTCTTTTAGTGCTTTTCTTCTTCGTGTAGCTTCGTTCCATCCCGCTGCATCTTCAGGGGCATGAGAACTAGCGCTTCGACCAATTCAAGGAATTTAGATTTGTAGCCTCAATCTGCTCCACCGCAACTTCGGGGAGATGAGATTTGCTATCTTCAGTCTGCTCCACTGCAAACTCAGGGATGTCAGACTGGTATCTGCGATCCGCTTCGCTTAGGAAGGCAAGATCTGGTATCTTCGGTCTGCTCCACTGCAAACTCAGGGATGCCAGACTAGTATCTTTGACCCGCTTCGCTCAGGAAGGCAAGATCTGCTATCTTCAATGAAAAACCCCACACCCGGCCCACGAGCCTGAACCGGATCTGGTATGTTCCTTAAGAAAAATCGGTTTTCGAAGTCCTTTATTACTTAGAGAATATTGGTGTATTTTTAGAAAACTGTTCATTTTGGATTGAGCTTAGGTTAAAAACCCGTTTATTTAATTTAAAAATCATTTAATTAGGGTGACAAAATAATTTAGGGTTTAAATGTAAAGACATAAAATTTTAATATCATAAATGTAAAGTATTTCGAAGCATAATAATTGCAAGTAAACAATAGTAACGAAAATAAAACTATGGCTTTTTAGGCCTTATTACATCAATAATTTCCAAACTTAAAATTTAAAGAACTTTATAAAAATAAAGGTCCAATTCGTAAATATTTTCTTTGCTACGCATGGCCACCTTTAGCTCCTGCCGACCCGGTCCATTACTGCTCATCACCTGAAAAATAATTCCCCAACGGGGTGAGTCCACAGACTCAATGTGTACACAGTACTAATTTTCAACAAATCAGGCATACAAGTCATATCAATTTCATGTTCATACAAAATAAAGGATGATGCAACCCAAACCCAAGCCTATTTGTCCATCCGCTACACACCACCCGTACCAACCTGTACGCCGTGGGGACTACTAAGTCGACCCTCCATCCGCTACACACCATCGAAGCGATCATTGCAATGACGTGCTCATCGCCCACTTACGTTGTGTCTTTAGACACTATATTTAGATAATGTAACCGGTTACCATATTCAATTAATGGGACCGTAGTCACCATAATTCGTTGGTGAGACCGGTCAAGACCTTCGTCGGTGAGACCGTAGTCATCACCTTCACTTTCTCCCTTCACATATATCCCAAATGCCCCAATTATTACATATCATTCATATCATACTTAAATTCACTTTCATGTCACTTTTCGAATATAACACATTCTTAATCCTATCAAAAGTAGGAATACGTGCACTGGTACTTTTGCCACATTTGTGGTACTTAGCCACATTCTCATTCTTATACACATTCATATATTAAAACATAATTATTGCCATAACATATTGAAAGTTAGTGTGAGTACACACCGATTCGCTTAAGGTTTCCAATCCAAATCCTCAAAAGCTTGATCTAATGCCTTAGATCTTAATTCTCTACATTCAATCATTTAATACTTAGTAAAAAGCCATTCGGCTATAAATCCAAATCCTAGTAGGATTAGTATACTTAAAACTTACCTTGAAACTCTCAAATCCCAAATCCTTGTATCCCTCTCATTCGAAATCCTATAACTACATGTTAGATCAATTTCTAACATTTATTCACAACAAATAACCCTTAGCCGAATGTTAAATATGACTTACCTTAGATTCTTAAATCCAAAATTCACCGAATAACTAGGGAACACGCGCCTATGGTGTACCTTCGGGAAAAGAACTTCTCCTTCCTTGTAGTCGACACTTAGTAAATCCCGAAAGATCTCTTCAAGGTTTTGGCAACCATGAACATTAATGGAATTAGCCCTAGATTTCGATAAGTCTAAAGTATAAAAGAATGGAAACCAAACTTGGATCTTACCCTTATTTGAAGAAATCGATTGCACCTTCACTTCAACCTTCGGCTATGGCCTTGATCTTAGCAAGCTTTCGGCTTTTGGAATATTGAGAGGAGAAGAATGAAGAAGAAAAGAATAGGGGTTGCAGAGAAAATTCGGCAGATGTTATCAAGGAAGAGTAAATAATGCTGAATGGCTTCTCTTTTCCTTTTATAGCCAAATTTACTAGGCTAGAGTCCTTTACTTGGCCACCACTCTTCTATTTCGATAACTTTATCCTTTAATTATCATAAATAAAAGAGTTCAATCCAATATTTATCTCTTCTAAATAATCCAATTTAAAAAATCCTTTATTTATCACCTTTTTAATCGAATATTTATGAAAATAAAACACCTCCTTTCTAGAAGCATGTGCCGTCCACCTTAGTCTTCTGGAAGCAAAAATAAAACCTCCTTTATTTACTTCCCAAGTGACTCGAACTCAGGCCCATTCCTCCTGCATATGGCGCCATTTCCATAGACCCTTAAGTGGCATCTTCAGGCCACATTTCCAAGCCTGTTTGTGTGTCAAATTTCACCAAATTTTTCTTTTAAGGCCTCCTTGCCCTAATTTCCTATTTTAAACTTTAAAATTTGACATTTCTAGGTCATTTTCAAGTTTCCTAAAATTTTCGATCGGCTCTGTAAACTTGCCATTTTCTTACATTTCCAAGTTTCCAGAAATGTTCATTTCCATTTCCCATTTCCATTTCCATGCATTTCTAGGTTTCCAAAAATGTTCACTTTCCTCTTTTAAACTTAACATTTCCATACATTTTCAGGACATTTCCCTACATTTCCAAGACAAGACATTTCTTTACATTTCCTTACATTTCCTTACATTTCCTTACATTTCCTTACATTTCCTTACATTTCCATACATTTCCTTACATTTCCTTATTTCTAGAATTCACATAACACATTCATACATAATTCATAAAACATGCCATTTTACCACATGGTTCCTTGTGTCATGCTTCACACGGAGTTTCTTTTCAAGCCTCATTTACCTAGCTCCCCTTTTTACTTAGAAACCAATAATTTTTCTAAGCTTTCTCTTCCATCCTAGAATTTTAAAAACCCTTAATAAACTTCCAAACATTGCCAAAACCTACTAACTCATGAATTATGCACAAATGCATAACCCCTAATCTAGGATGTTACATTCAATCTACTTCACTGTAATCTCAGGGATGCCAGACTGGTGGCTTAAATCTATTCCACTACTGCTTAGGGAGACAAGATTTGCCATTCGATCTTGGTCCACTACTGCTTAGGGTGACAAGATCTACAATCTTCGACCTATTCCATTACTGGTTAGGGAGATAGGGCTAGTGGCTTAAATCTGTTCCACTACTGCTTAGGGAGACAAGATTTGCAGTTCGATCTTGGTCTACTACTGCTTAGGGTGACAAGATCTACAATCTTCAACCTATTCCAACTGCTAGTCAGGGAGATAGGGCTGGTGGTTTAAATCTATTCCATTGCTACTTAGGGAGACAAGATTTGTCGTTTGATCTTGGTCCACTACTGCTTAGGGTGACAAGATCTACAATCTTCAGTTTGCTTCACTGCAAACTCAGGGATGCCAGACGGGTATCTTAGATCTGCTTCACTGTAATTTCAGGAAGACAAGATCTGCTATCTCACCGATATTGCTACACTGTCCTCTGGGGGACATGTCCTGTAGACTCGATTTTATATGCTTCTATTTATGCCAAATGATTAGGATGCTATGATCAGAATGAATCAAATGCTCCTAACTAAATGTATTATAGATGACGCGTGAATCCAGAATGTCATGAGAATGATTTCTTACAATGATTAGGATGCAATGATTGGAATGAATCAAATGCTTCTAACTGGATGACATTTGCATGAATACAGAATGTCATGAAAATGATCCTTTGTATAATGATTAGGATGCAATGATCGGAATGAATCAAATGCTCCTAACTAAATGTGTTTTGCATGGATGCAGAGTTTCATGAGAATGATCCCTTTTTAAAAGTTTAAGGTGTCATCGCTCATTGTTTATTAAGGCTTTATCACTGATGTATTATGCCGCCATCTTGTTCGGCTGGTATTCTCAACAGAAAACCTGAGAAAATGATTATACCTTGCTCAATAGATTTGCCCCACTGTAATCTTCGGGGTTCACCTCATTGTGACTTAGGGGTATAAGATCTGAATCCATCCTACTGTGACTTCAAAATGTAGGGTTTCTTCTTCAATCCATCCTATTGCTATTCAAGGGTACAGGACTTGTATCATTTTCCATCCATACCACCGCAACTCAGGGGTAGATGACTGTAACTTGTTCAATCAACTGATCGCTCCTCAGGTGACCTAACCAGAGGTGTATGCATGATATTTGCATGGATGCAGAATATCATTTTTCTTGTGAATGATTCCTCTTTTACACTTGGGTTAACATTGCCCATTTTTCGTCAAGATCATATTACTGACGCAATATCTTGTCATTTGTTCAACCACAAAAATCCAAAGAGATAGTCTGAATTTAGACTCTTCCTTAAACTTGGTGAGTTTTAAACAATAGTCCTATTTCAAGTTCTTGTATTATTCAAAAGCTTCCAGAGTAATATGCGAAACTCCTTTTATGAAAATATTATTAGTCCCCTAATCGATATTTCAATGCAAAATGCCTGAAAAAGATCATAACCATGGATAAGAAGGAAATTAATTGAGAGCGTAGCTCGAAGCAAATAAGTTAATCAAGGATAGCAAATGCAATTAAGCAGGAAATTTATTGGAGGCGTATCTTGAAAAGAATAAAATAATTAAAGATAGCAAATTCAAAATGGGTAAAATGGAAAAAAGGTGCCCCAAATATCATAGCCTAAGCTTCTCTGTTCAAACTTCTTGGGGACTATTTTAAGCTCAATATGTGTTTAAGGGATCTGGAGTACTTTGTCGATGCCCCGAGACGTAACATACTTCCACATTGTTAATTCAAGTATAGCAAGACTGCTGTATGCCCCACTTTTGATCAAAATTTGAGCCGCCCTTTTCAGGTTTTTAACTCAAATCCCCTTTGGTCTCAAAGTGCCCTTTGCGGGTTTTCACCTTGGCCTCTCCTTTTTACTCCTTTTCTTTCTTTCCCTTTTTTGTTTGTTTTTTGCTTTTTTTTGAAAAATTTTTTATTGAATCTGATTTCACCGGATTGGGTAGGTCCTTGCCATCCATCTCGGTCAATATCCATGCTTCCCAAGAACAGGCCTTCTTTGCTACATAAGGTACTTCTCCACTTTCTTTTGAAGTCCCTTTTGCGTGGGAAAAATCTTCTTCAAAGCCCTATTATGAAATTTTCTAGGGCGAACCTTTTTTGTTGTAAGCTCGTATCATCTAACCGTGACAGATAGCTTTTAACATTTTCTCTTCAAATTCAACTGATCATATCAGGATTAAATCCATTCTACCTCTTCCAATCTTGTGTTCTGACAAGACTCGAAAAGAATGTCGACTTCAATAGACCAAACGCTTTTATTCCACAAACTAAGACATTGCCCTTGCGAAGGTCTTGGCCAATGTTTGATGAGCATGGAGGGTAAATGTGACTTCTTTATACCAATCTTTACAAGTCTAGGTCATCTTCTTAATAATCCTTGTTTCATTGCTCTTTTTTTTTTCATTGGCTGCCTTTGCTGCACTATTATGTGGCACCTGATCTTTGAACAGACCGCAAACTTTTGACATTGTACGGTTAAAAATGATATTTTTGACATTTTTTGTCGGTATTCTTTCTTTCTTTTTCTCTTTTTTTGTTCTGATGACTATCAACTTTGTAATATTGGCATATGAAGCGACTTTTACCATCTTAGTGAGGTAACCGACATCCACAAAAATGAATCGATGTTGGCCAGAAGCTTTTGATGAGACTGGCTTGATAACATCCATGCCTCATATAGGAAATCTTATTTCTGCATTGAGCTAGGCTTTGATCTTCATCTCCTTCGTTGGCTCGCGACGTAGGATCTGTTTTTCATCCAGTTCTATCATTCTTAACAAATCAGAATATAGGTTACAATTTCTGTCATCTTCAATGTCCTGAGATCCCTTAGACCTATATTTCATTCAAAAAGAGAGTCAGTAACAATGTCGCTCATGTCGTTGATATCTGGGTACCTAGGTATGAAGGCAAAAAATCCAAAGAATAAATGATTCTAAGGATGATTATTTGTATGGTATGATCATGAATAAAGAATGAAAGAATATTTGAATAGTAATCCAAAGCACAAAAGAATATATAAATAGAAAGAATGGAAAAATATTTGTTCAAAAAGATGCATTTTATTGAAACAAAGATTCTGAATGCAAGCCTATTTCAAAAAATGACTCTTATTACTTCTAGGCTGAAAGCAATAAGCGTGTTTGGAATATTACTCTAGATTAGCCTTGAAAATACATGTCTCTTCTAGAGTCCCATTGTTCAAAACATTCTCAAGTATATAAAGGCCAATGCTTGGAAAACTTTTATTCATTGGTTCCCTCTTCGGATACGCCATTGGTGTTCTGATTTCTAGATTTCTAGGCTTCTGATAACTTCTTCAAGGAATCGTAACTCTTCTGCCCCCTCCTTCAATTATCATAATTTACTGCTTCATTCGGCTCATCGAACTTCACAACCCCTATTTTAATAAGCCTTTCGACCAGTTTCCTAAATGCAATGCAATTATCAATTGAGTGACCCGTTATTCCCGCGTGATACTCACATTGAGCATTTGAGTCATACCATTTGGGGTATGGGGGTTGTATTGGTTCCATATAATGAGGAGCCACCACATGTGCATCAAATAGGCTTTGATACAACTCCCTATATGTCATTGGAATTTGTGTAAACTGGAGTTGCTTTGCATTGGATTCTTGTTTTGATTAGCCCTGATGACCAGTGGTCACAACCATTGGTTGGCCTGCAGTGACGGTTTTAGAATGCATGCTCAAGCTGTTCACTTCATTTTCCCTATTTCTCAGGATTGATCTTTTGGTGCTTTCCCCTGCTTCAATCTTCCCACATCTTATCGTATTTTCTATCATCTCTCTAGACATTACGATATCAGAAAAGCTTTTAATAGCGTTTCCCAACATGTGGTTGATGAAGGGAGCCTTCAAAGTACTGATGAAGAGCATGGTTATCTCTTTCTCTAAGAGTGGTGGTTGGACTTGCGTCGCCACTTCCCTTCATCGCTGGGCATACTGCCTGAAGCTCTCGTTTGTCTTCTTCTCTATGTTCTAGAGTGTAATCCTGTCGGGTGCTATGTCTGTCACGTGGCTGTATTGTTTTATGAAAGCTTGAGCCAAGTTTTTCCATGAACCAATTTGGGAACGAGTTAATTGGTTATACCATTTGGCTGCTGCTCCTACCAGGCTATCCTGGAAGCAATGGTTCAACAGTTGGTCATTATTAATGTACCCTGTCATTCTTCTACAAAACATAGTAATATGAGCTTCGGGGCAACTTGTCCCATTATATTTCTCGAATTCAGGAATTTTGAATTTGTATGGGAGCACCAAGTCTGGGACCAAGCTTAAACCCTTGGCATAAATTTTATAACAGCCATCAGCACTTTCTATCGCCTTAAATTTCTCCTCCAACAATTTACATCTATCTTCTAGCTGCTTTGGTAGTTCTACTTTTTTCCTCTTTCCTTTAGCTATTTCATCCAAATTAGGGACATTAGTATTGATTGGATTATCTCCTGAACTTGAGCCAGTTTGGAGATTCATTGAAGCACCAGTTTGGAGTTGTTGAGGCCTGATCGCGACAGATGGCCTTTGTAAAGCTACTTCCGGTTGTGCTCGTGCATGTGGTGGAGTGAAACGAGGGGGATTTTGAGGATACTCAGTATTCTCCTCAATATTAACCATGGGGCTCTTTCCCTTATCCATAAGCCCATTCAACAGCTGCGTCATCTGAGTCATTTGAGTCATCATGCTACTATGAGATTCCATCATTTTGTCCATTATGTCTTACTGGATTTTAATCAGCTGCTCTTGCACTTGTGCTTGCATCTGTTCCAGCATCTCCTTTTGCATTTGCTCCAAATTTTCTAGTCTTTTATCCATTGACTTGGTCTTTTTCCTTGTGCCATGGAGATGCGTATTTGGTAAGATTTTGTCGGCTTCCAGGTTACTAAAATGAGTTTTAATTAATTAGAGTCTTACTACAAATTTTAATGAATATGATATAATGCCAATGCATGAAATGCAATGCAAATGCATAGAATGAATGCAAAAAAGAAAGAGAGGCATTGATTCTGAATTCAATTCCATTAGAAGAACTTTTCTAGAAAATAAATTTCTTTACATAAAACGAATTACGTATGTGGCTTTGTCCTCATAGTCTAGGTGAAGACACCAATCCTTTTCTTCTTATCCAGATGTTATGGTCGTGTCCTGTGAACTTTCTCAATAGATGCCTATTCTAGCTCCTTGTTGCTTGATCCAGGCCGTGACTCTTTACTCACTTATCCCCTGCTATACTCGTTAGCTCCTTTAAGAAAGTCGATACGTGGCGGCTCTTGAATAGCCTTTGTCGGCTTGAATCCTTGGGCAAACTCTTGTATTCTTCTGCGGACTATCAACCTTCTCTCGTTGTTTACTTGGACTATATTTGAACGACCATATTATAACCCACTTTATCAAGTAATCTATTTTCTTATGACAAACTCTTCTATTTAGCAATCGAATATGAATCAACACCTCCTTTCTATGATGATGAAATGCAATATAGTCAAAACAAAAGAAAACACGTCAGTGCAAGAGAAATAAACAACATAGAACATCTGTCCGGGTGACCATTGGGGTTTGGCATGGTTCTACCTAGGGTAGGCTCCTAGGGTTCACTAGATGTGTTTTGATTCTAACGAGAGGGTACCTGAACCAGCAGATTCCTCAATCCTCACCCATTATAAGCTCATATGGATTGGGTTCGGTTAAGGGGAATACATTTCCCTATGGCCATGTGGAGATGAAAATCTCACGAAGACATAGGTACAGATGTATCCCGGAAGTAATCCACTAGCCCATGCGGAGGTGAAAACCTCACGAAGGCATAGCTTCTTACTCCCACTTAAAGGTGTGACCACAACGGTCATGCAATACAATGCCAAAGTATTTTATGAGACTCAACACTATTGCAATCATAGCACCAACAAATGCATCAAAAGAAACATGATTTTTTAAAACAATTTTCCAAATTTTCAATCAAAAGGAAAAAAATTAATCAATCTATGGCCTGACTCTCAACCAGTCCCCAGTAGAGTCGCCAAGCTGTCGAAACCATTTTTTTATCGATTTTTATCGAGTTTGAAAAATGGGATCGACTTTAAAAATATAGTATGTAGTTGCCACTGACCCTATTTTGAGGTGTGATCGGATCACCTTGAGGTGTATTATTTTAATAAAACATTTTGATTTATTAAAACAATAATTTTGGTCTACGAATTCCAAGAAAAATGGGTTCGGGAGTCGGTTACGCACGAGGAAGGATTAGCACCTTCATAATACCCAAAATTGGTACCTAATTGATTAACTAATGTCCTTATGTTGAAAATTTGAAACGATTTTAAAATACAATTCCTTTTTTTTAAAAAAAATTTAAATAACTCGAATTGGATATTGAGATCCTTTTGTTCCGAAGGAATGAAATATCACATCCAGTGCTATAGGATATTGATAAACCGTAATTATAGCATTTTTAATCCCACATTTAGTATGCTTTTGGATGATTTATTCCTCGATTTATGTAAAAAGGTGCTTTTAATCCTTTCTTTTCATGTCTTATACCCAGGAAAGCACCCGGGGATGATAAGAACATAAAACGGGTCCAAAACGGAGTAAATGAGCCATATCATGAAAATCGACACGACCTAAACTAAAGCCACTTGGCCGTGCCTCATTGATCATCTAGAACACGGCCTGACCCCCGATTTACACGGCCATTCCTCATTAAAGAAGTCCAAGAACGGCCTGACCACGATTCACATGGGCGTGTGCCATGGCCGTGTCCCTGTCACTGGAAAGAGCAATTTCATTCGGGAAAGGATACTTGGAGGCAAAGAAACACATTCCAAAGCCTATTCAAACACCCTAGCAGGAATTCTACTTAAATTAGGATACTTAGGGGCCAAGTAAGGCATTACAAAGTCTATATAAACACCCAATGAGGCAACTTGAAAGGGGAGTTCGGCAGAAGCCCTCTGCCGGGGGGTCGAGCTAGGCCAAGGAGCCAAGCCGAAAAGGTCAGAATTGTGGGAATCTCTCGAAGTTAGCCAGTTGATCCATCCTAAGAAGCCGGAATTATACTCAAGATGGCAGAATCCTCCTTCAATTCCTTCAGGGAGTTTTAGGAATTTCTTATGTTTTGTTTTATCTTTTCTCTTGAGATGTTTTCTTTCTTAGTTATGAACTAAACCCCTCATGTAACATCCTGAATTTTTGGGCCTATTCGTTTAATGGGTGAATATGTTTAATATGTTAATTTAAGTAATAGGGGTCTAAATTGGGCTCAGAATTAGGCAAAGGCCTTGATTAAAATTATCTGTTTGGGAATTATAGGGTTTAAAAGGTAGTATCTATGTTTAAAATACCAAAGTGGGCTTGTGGCCCAATCTTAGGAGGTGACGCCACACAAGGGAGTAAGGGGCCCAAATTTAAGTTTTATGGAGCACAATTCTTTTAATTTAAGTTAGCTAAATTTTGGGCATTAGGAATAGGTGGAATGGATGGAAACAAGGCTAAAATTTAGGGGTTTTAATGTTTAAAATATGTGGATAATAAGCAGATAAAGGCTATTATTTAGGAATTTATTTTATGTGGATAATAAGTAGATAAAGGCTAAAATTTAGGGATTTTAATGATTAAAATATGTGGATAATATGCTGATAAAAGAGGGAGGAGTTAGAGATAATTAAGTCTCTTTTAGATGAGCTAGTAGATTAAGATAAAGGAGAAAAGATAGGATTTATCTCATAGGTTAGGTAAGTGCCAAATTTCTATAAATAGGGGAATATTTCTTCAATTTCAGCATTTGGGTTTTTCTCTCATTCTTTTCTCTTCTTCTCTCGAGTAAAAGCCAAAAACTCCTAAAGTTCCATCTTCTTCTTCATTCTCTCAAAAAAAGTCAAATCTCTAAGCCTATCCCCTCATCTTCACTTTGATTCAAAAGCCGAAACTCTTTCCATTCTTTTTCTTCCTAGCCGAAATCTCCAAGTCTCTTCCTTGTTTTCTTTTCTTCTTCTCTTTTCCTGTCAGAAACCGAAACTCTTCACTCAAGTATTTTAAAAGCCAAAGACACATCAGCCTTCTCTTATTCATACTTTTTCCGGGATTTTCCTAAAAGCCGAAATCCCTAGATCTCATCTCCTGTGATTGCCGAATTGCTTCTGTGCTGCCTGCTTGTGCCGAATCTTGAAGGAAACAATAGGTAAGTATTGATTTCAGGATTTCAATGTTCTTTCAACTTTTCAAAAGTCCTTAGCCGAATGGCTATTAGAAACTAATCTCTTATTTCACTTTTCTTTTCGGCATTCCGAGATTTGAAGAAGGAGGCCAATCGCATAGATCTCTAAGTTATAGAATCGTGTTACTTTCAGGATTTCAAGGTAAGAGGATTTGTTTATTTATATGTATAAAATCGGGTAGAATACTAACCATGGCCGAATATAGGAGAGGCCTATTTTCGTAATTTTTTCGGCTTTTGAGCAAGGCTTTACACTAAGGATAGTAGATTTCGCGATATCAGGTGTGTAATACTTCCCCACCATCTAGATCTAATCATAAAATGCATGATCATAAGATTTATATGTTTTGATAATTGCCGACATCTCGATTTATTGATGAAAGCCCAAGGAGGGTAAAAGCGGTTCACCAGGTTAGTAAATAATCTGTTTATATGTTATAAGTAAAATGCTTGTATGTGATTGCATGGGTTGGGTTGATGAAAGGAGGAAGTTATACATTATATGTGTAGCGGTTTTTACCGTGATCTGATGTAGCGGCTAATGCCGTGAACTATTATACGGGCTTCGGCCATTAAATGTTATACGGGCTTTGGCCATTATATGTTATAAGGGCTTCGGCCATCATATGTGGATGAGCAGCATGACTGCCATCATGGTGTGTAGCGGTGTGGGTTGATTGTAGAAATCCCCAATGGTGTGAATGGCTGGTATGGGGGCGTGTAGCGGATGGAAACCTAGGATTTGGGTTAGGCTTGCATATTAATTTTTATTATGTATATTAAATCGCTTTATTTTGTTTTATGGGGCTAAGGCCCAAATCTAATGGTGCATGAGGGTTGTACACCGAGTCTCGCGACTCAACCAATTAATTAATATTTCGTAGCACTTAGTGCATCGGACCGGCCGGATAGGAGCGCAAGGTGGCCATGCAAAAGAACATTTGGATTCAGCAAAAAGACTCTAGTTTATTATTTTATATTTTTTAATGGGTTTTAAATCTCGTTGTAATAAGGCCATGGGCCACTAGTTTATATTTTGTTTTATTATGGGCTTTTATTACTTTTAGTTATTTAAAATTTTATTTTAATTGAACTAAGGCATATTTTATTTAAACTATCAACTATTTATTTTTTTCCCGAATAAAAGGATAAACTTCAGAAAAATATTTTCTAAAAATACAATATGTTTTCCAAGAATTTTCTTAGTAACATACCAGATCCGATCGTGATGTTTGGGCTGGGTTTGGGGTGTTACACCTCAGATACCTGAAGGGGATGAAACCTAGATGAATCTTGTTATTTGATTTCTGAATTTTATGATAATTACTTAGTTTTTTCTTAATTATGCATGCTTAATCCAAATCTGATGTGCTTAGGTAGAGGAGGAATAGGCCCTGCTTAAGAGTAGATCTAGCGTAATTAAGCGGAGTTGATCGAACGCCTAGATATAGGGTTACGAGATTTTGCCGGATTAGGGTGAAACCTAATATGGGAATCCACAGATCAATTTACTACTATTCTAGGGGTTTATTATAAGAGAACGAGAGTTCCACTAATTAACCTAAGGTTAGACGTTATTCGCCTCGAGAGAGGGTTTAATATAGGTTAGGGAGTCCTACGAATCAAGCTAAGTAAATAAATCATATGATTCGGGATTAGATAACAAGTGAAGTCTAGGTGGATTCTTCCTAAGGGTATCGTTGTGATCAATTGAGTTTTTCTTCAAGTTATTTCCTAATTCGTTCTTTTTGTCTTAGTGTCCTTAACTTAGTCATCATTAATTTAGATTAAAACAAACTTCACTTTATTTTTAAGGCTAAATAATAAAAAGAAAGTTAGTATTAATACTTTTGGTTCCTTTGGGTTCGATATCCGGTCTTGCTTAAACTATACTACTGTTCGATAGGTACACTTGCCTTTAATCGTTGTCAGAGTTAGTTTCCAGGTTCGATCATTCTTTTATAAATTTTAAAGCTATGATTTCAGCGATCAGATATAACGTTTCAAACCCTCAATGCCAAGATCCTCTCATGATTTCCAAAGTTCATGCATTGAGATTTTTATAAGGATATTCAATTATTTGGACAAACGAAAAACCGAAGCCCAGCACGATAGGGTACGATTTCTCAAAATTTCAAACACGAAATATTGCCTTGTCTTGAAAAATATGGACAAAATTTAAAAGGATATTTGGTTATTTGGTCAAACGAAAAACCGAAACCCAGCACGATAGGGCACGATTTCTCGAATTTCCAAACACGAAATATTGCCTTATTTTGGAAATTTTTACTAAGCAATTATAAAATGGACTCAAAATGCATTTGTTAGCTTATTTGAAATAACAATGAAATGACTACTGTCAATTAAAACTTTAAATTTTGAATCACAATATGATAAAAAAACAAAGTTACGAATACGGAATAATATACATGAATAAAAAATGATACTAATGAATGACCATAATATGAAATTTGAAGGAAATAAATTTGAGTTCATACGATAGCAAGCAAATTAATATAACTAATATATATAGCAAACAAATAAGCAAATGATATATAAAATAATATGCGTCAATTTAAATAGTACATATGTAATAAAAACTTGATATAAAATAATATATATAAAAATAATAATGACATATAAAAGTGTTTGGAATAAATAAATATATAATTTAAAATAGGGTCTTTCAAAGAGACAAATTATATACATAAATAAATTTAAAAGAAATAATATATATATAAAAAATAATGAAAATAATATATAAAGAGAAATAAATAATATGCAGAACAATTTAAAATATATAATATATAATATTAATTAAAGATAATTATAAAAATCAATAAACAAATAATTAAATTAATTAATTAAAGGACTATATTGAAATCAAAACAAATTTAAGGAGCTTAAAAGCAATAAATTAAAAATGAAATAAAAAAAGGACTAAAACGCAATGCGTGTAAACTGAAGGGGATTAAAGGCGCAATTTATCCAAGTTTTTAAACGTTGCATTTAAAGAGGGATTAAAATTAAAACGGCGCAACATTTAAAGGCGAAATTTAAATAAAATAAAACTTAATTAAAAAGAAATAAACTGCGGAAGGATTAAAATGGCAATTAGCCTACCCAAGCAAAAACGCGCGGATCCTGCCCCGGGTCGGGTCAACGCGTGGATCCTAGGGGTGCAAACGACGTCGTTTTAAGCTTAAAAGAATGACTCCTAAATGGCGTCCTATTAACCTGCTATATAAGCTCCATTTTTTGAGAAAAAAACATTTAGCCTTGCTTGTTTAAAAAAAAAAAATGAGAGGAGAGAAGAAAAAAATGTTGAGGCCCCCTCTGCGATTTCCGGTGATCGGACCACTATCGGCCCGTCACCAGGACCACCGCGCACGGCGGTTATGGCCTTCGAAAATTGCATTTTCATGCGAATCAAGGTACGGGTTCCCCTCTTTTTCCTTTATACTATTATGTATATATTATATGTGAATAGCATAAAAAATGAAAATCTTTATAAATACAGGCAGATTCGCAAAGAAAAAAAAAGAAAAAAACCTTGCCGAATGCTCTGATTTTGTATTCTCTGTATTAAAAAACCGTGAAGAGGTTACAATTGTTTTTTGTTCGACTTTTATAGCCGGAAAGCTAAAAGAAAAATACATTCATTTTTTCTCTTTTTTTGTTGTTGTGCTAGTTGTTTGTTATGCTGTTATCATCCTTCTTGCAAGTACGGAGGAGGACGTGGCAACGTACAGAGGTGAGCGACGTGGGGGCTTGGCTGTTGCGGCACTAGCTTGGGCCAAGGGGTTCTAGGGTTTCCGAAATGTTAAGTCATTTGGGCCACTTGGGCCTACTAATTATTGGGTGTGTAAATCGGGCTATAGGTTGGGTAGTGGGCTAAAAACAATTGTAAATGGACTGTCTTCTTTAAAATGGACTGTTTAATTATTGGTTGTTTTTTTGTATTTTCTGCTTTGCTTTTTTTTTTTGTTTTATGGGCCCGGGCAAATTGGGCCATTTACAGACCTTATGTCTATCAATGCAAGATATGGTAATTTAGAGTGATTTTCGTAAATCGCAATCTCTATCAGTTTTGCTACAGTCTCAGTTTACTACAGTTTCAGTATACACTAACTAGAGTGTTTCAGAATAGAATATTGATAACGATTTATCAGAATACTTACAGGATCGAAGCCGGAGACTCGGTGTGCCACATTCTCAGTCAAATCACTTCAAATCATTTGAAAATTAGTTCTTAAAATCCAAAGTTTAAAAACCAAATCCACATCCGAGTTTTGCAACCTGGCCCTAATACCACTAAATGTAAAACCTCAAACTCGACCTAGACGTTATGGCCGAATTTGGCGATGTCACATGATAGGGTGTTTAAAAACTAAGTTTCTTCTATAAATCCTTTTCTATTTCACTACTATTGTTGACTCCAAAATCGCTTACTTATTTACTTGATTGTTTTAAAACATAATTCGTTGCGGAGGCTGTAGAAATCATTTAATTGATGAAAAATCGAGTTAATTAGGTAAATCCGTCCATCTTAGAAAAACCCTTTTGTTTTAGAGAAAACCATTTGTTCGTTGAGTTTGTACAGTTATTAAATCCACGAAAACAGTCTAAAATCAGAAATAAAAGCAAACAGCCCAAAAAGTCCAATTTACATCAACATTAATCCAGTAAATAATTGCGAAATGAATACCAAAACTGAAATTAAAACAGTTTAAAATACGTGTGGCTACCATCGAGTTCTCCGCTGCACCGATCTGTCAAGTTTGGGGATTACCTATACACATTAAACAGAAGAAGGCGAGTTTACGTAAACTCAGTGTGTAATCCTGCAGAAAACAAACAATCAGTTTACAATCATACGCAGTCTGAGCCTAAGCCCTTTTTAGTATCAGTGGCAGTTGGGCCTTAGCTCATTACAGTATCAGTATTAGTCATGCATAGGGCTTTAGCCCATCACAGTATGAGTAACAGATGTGCAGTATTCAAAAACAAAGTCCTACCCAACTAGCCTCTACACATCATCTCCGTTCAACCCTACACTCCATGTGGGGATTAAATCAACCCACCCATCCATACACTCTAGGTATTACTGAATGCGGCACAAATAGTAGTTTGCAGCTAAGCTGCCAGTATATTAGGCTTAAGAGCCTTTCAGTACACTTCCTCCAAATAATATCATCCCAACCCAATGCAATGCAACATACAATAGATGACATGCTATTAGGTGATTATTAGTACATACACTCAATTCAGTTTACATGCAAATTATTAACATGCTCAATACAGATATCATACAAGTAGTTTCACACTTTTAGTGGTCTAAGTAGTGCTTACCGACCCTGCAGTAGGTTCACAGTCGACTTGGGTGACCCGTGCAACCTTAGCAATCAATTCAGTGAAAATGGGCTCACACGCCCATATGGCTTCCTCGTGTTGCCCTCATGGCCCAAATCAGTCCATCCCGTGTATCACACATAGCCTGCCTGGCCATCACACGGTCGTGTCCTGCGCTCACGGCCTGGCCTCGTCGATCACATGCCCGTGTCCCATCACACGGCCTACCACATGGGCGACCATACGTCTGTCTGGCGTCGACAATGAGGTTTTTGAATTTCATCGAAACCTTATTTTCTGAGTTTTCGGGTACATACTTGTATCATTTTCGCTTCTAAACGTAATCTCGTATTTCTAGAACCTATGATTGACATTACCAAAGCCAATTTTAGCAGCACATTTCCAAACCCACTCGGGAGTATTCACAACATCATCTTAGAATGATCAAAAACCAAACACGGTCACTTATCGAATAATGAATCAATATCCCTGTCGTTCAAGACTCTACCGAGGCACTAATCGCTGCTTAATCCTCGCCTGAATCGACAGAACCAAAATAGCCCTCTTTTAGAAACTAATTTCAGAACAATAGAATAGTGATAAAATGAGTACTTACCGAACGATAGGGATTACGCAGAGCACAAAACAAAGTAGGTGAACTTGAGTAAAACAACGAAAAAGATGAGAGGGAGGGAGAGGTGGAATTTCGGCAGAGAGAGGGGGAGAAGAGAACAGAATTTTGCAAAAAGAAAATTGAACGAAAATATTCTGATAATCCCCTATCCCAATTCCCCTTACTTTTCTCCATCCAACACCCCACTACTCAGAGTCCAACCACAGTACAACTCTAGCCGAAAATTAGTCAAAAACAAAAATACTATCCTTTACCAAGGCAAATAATTTAACACAAGACCTCGATTTCACCAACACTCCACTTATCCACCAGACCAGCAAACCATTCTATTAATTACTTACCATCTTTTATTTAAAAGCCTATCAACCAAAGAATGGGCTTTATTCAAAAAAAAAAAAACCAAAATTTGCCCAAGTAATATCATGAACTTGGGACCTCCCACACACACCCAAAATACTTAACCACTCAAGTAGACAGATATTTGTGTCACACATTCGCAAAAACAAAAATTTAAATTTCGGGGCGTTACAAGTTTGGTGGATGCTCGATTCTTTTGCTGATTTATGCCCACCGTTTTGGACCATCTGGGGCTGATTGCCTTATTGTATTAAGTTCTTGCAGTTACTTTTGATATGTTGTGCTTGAGTTGTGACAGAGCCAATTGTCAACGTGCCATAATATTCTATTGATGCTGAAGTTGAAGCTTTTGTTGTGTTAACGGAGCTTGTCCTTCAACGTGTACAATGAATGTTTGTTATTTCCCCCCAGTTGTATGGTCTCATTAATTGAATGAATTAATGAATTTCTCTTTTTAAAAAAAAATAGAATTCATATTTTTTTTACTTTGATAAAGTTTGGTTCTTGTATTTTTGTTATACATTTAGTTAGTCCTTTTACTTGACACCATTAATTATTTTGATTAAAATATTGGATTGAATTTAAAAAAAAAATCCATTTCAACTTATCTTCCCAAAGTAGATTTTATTATTATTATTAGAAATGTGTTTTCTAGGAAAAACTCATATAATCATTTTAATCGAAATAGCTAATGATATTAACTATTTAGATTAATTAATATTATTGTAAAAGTGGATAATCAAATTATACCAAATTAAAATATAACTTACACCTTAACAAAATAGAGACAAAATCTCAAATGTGAGCGTAATAAAATCAAAGTTGAATTTAACCATTATCTCATAATACCTAAAAAGAGAGAGAAAAGGATGGAGTTGTAAACAAGTAATCATGTAGGTTAGGCGTTTCTTCTATATATATAGTTGAGGTTGAATTATGTTTATTGTCCCTCTACTATGTTTTAATTTAAGATTTAGTATTGATACTTTAATTTGATATAATTTGGTTAATGTATTTTTATAATATCATTAGTTAGTTCAAATAATCACACCAAATAATTTTTTTTTTGTATGTGCATGTTAGAAAGTTTTTATTAAAGAAAGTTCACTTTATCATTTTAATTGGAATAGTTAAGAATACTTAATTATTTGGACTAATTGATTTTATTTTAAAAGTAGAGAATAACGTAATGTCAAATTAAAATATAAAGACTAAATTTCAAATGTGAAGACAGAAAAGAAAGACTAAAACTAGAATGGACTATTATCTTATAATGGAATGGATTTGACACGTGTCATTGAGAAAGGCTAAAGGGCATTCCTTTTATGTATAGAGTATAATTGAATGTTCAAAAATTTATGAATAGAGAATTAAAGATTAGTTTCAAGTAGTGTATTTAATATAACACTTAGATTTAAACATTTTATTGAGTTGGTGTCACCTTTAATTGGGATACCAACTTAGTTATGCCTTTATTCGAGATACCAACTCAATTATGAAACTACAATAATACCTTATATTTTAAATTATAATTAATATCAGAGTAAACTATACTATTACTCACTAAGCTATGAGTAAGTTTTCGTTTTGATCACTGAACTATTCGAAAGTTTTCATTAGTCACTGAACTATGTGTTCGAACCCATGTCCTCCTGCATTGACAACATTACCGGTGCCAGCAGAACTAAGACTCAATTGATAGATTTAACTCTATTTGTTTACACTATGTTTAGATTGAATTAAAACTAGGGAAAGAAAAGTACAGGAAAATAACATCCTTTCGTTAATTTGTTTGGATTAGAGGATAAGACAAGGGGTAGGCAACGACCTTGGACCCCATAATTATGGTAAATTTGCCATAGAGACCCTTCAAAGTTGAAATCATAAATTTGTATAATGATAAAATTATATTTTGGTACTTTCAAAAATTTATTATTCATTTCTAACTATTTTGGCTTAATTGAATCCATTCAGCATATGGAATAAGCAAGTAGAGTTTAGCAAAGAGAAACAATGGTATTCATTGAAATAGAACCACCTATATTATACACTGAAGCCCTTATAGAATGCAAAATACAGGAAAAATTAAGCAATGGAAATGTCTATCACAATATGCAAAACTGTTGATCAAAATAAGCAAATATCAAAGGGTTGAATCCTTGATATTCATGGTTTGGATGGCGGATGGCGGTTCCCAATGGGGTTTGGGGCAGATGGAACCTTTCGCATGTTGTCTTTCTCCTGTGTTTCCAAGTTGCAGAATCATTGTTCTTGTCAGCCATTTCTTCATAATAGAACAATGGGCAAATATATACTTATGTAATGTATTGTGATTATACTTACATGGTATAAAATGAAAATTTAATATATATATAATTATTTTAAATTATTATTAGAAATATTATTATTAGAACGTCTTATTTAGTTTTTCTAAAAATAATTTTAGATACAACTTAAATATATATGAATTTATTTAGTCTAGTTTTTCTAAACCCAACACTCTAAATCTTAACCTTAAATTAATAAGAATCAAACCGGAGTTGACAATTTACACATTTATGTTCATAAGCTAGGAAAAACACTCAAATTTCATTCGAAATAAGTTTAAACAACTTAATTATGGAGAGAATTGGATTCGAATGTCATAAAAGTTGACTTTAAAAGCTTGTGTTCAAATTGAAGCTCGAGTGTAGCATGAGAATTAAAGCTCAACTTTAGCGTGTAAACAAGTTTAGTTTAGACTAATTAAATAAACTTGAGTAATTTAAAATTTCATTTTGAATCGAAAAATCAATAGTCCCAACACAATTTGATTACATCCTATTAAGGTTGAGCAAAATAAATTGAGAAACTGAAAACTAATTCAAATTATAGTGTTTCCACGATATTTGGTTGATAAGTTAAAAAAAACCACTATTATGGGGGCAAATTGATTTCTAATTTTTTTAATTAATTTTAAAATTTTTTATGATCTAAAAATAAATATTTTATATTTAAAATAGTTAAAACAAATAAAAAAAACTATATAAAACTGATTTTTAAAAATATTGATTATTTTTATTTACTTAAAAAATTAATTTTAAAAATATTTATGAACTTTTTTTGAAGCCTTATCAATTAATATCCAAAAGCCTTAAAAAACCAATTTTTTCAAAATAAAATTCGAAAATTCAAAATAAAAAATAGTGATAAACTTCAAAACTATACATAAACTATGATATGATGTGAAATTCAATACATAAATTTTTATTTGGTACAATTATACATATAATAGTTTGATTGTTGCTCAAATGTATACAAGAAACTTTAATTTAATTCAATTGTACCCATTTAAAGAAATAAATACATTAACTTATTTTATTGTTAAATATATATAATTATTTGTATTGTTATATGTAAACTTAAAATAGTCTTATATAGATAGCTATGTTAGTAATTTTTGAAAATTGAATTAAATCAATATTTTATTTATAAAATTGCATAAAATCAAAGTTCAAATTTTCTTGTCTTTTCTGACTGATGAGGGAAAAAAAATTGGGTAAAAAGAAAATGCCATTTTGGAATTTTATCAACAATTTTCTTGTGTAGGCGGGGATTCGATATTTTCTGAATCATTGTGTAAGGAATTACAAAAGAAATTCTTTCAACAAAGATGTGAATTAGGAAGGATTGGTTGACGAAATATGAACCAAAGATTGAATCTTAATATACGAACAATACATTTTTGTTACCATGAGATATATTGGCAGCTGTGGATTGTTTGATTGGAATGAAATTTTGAATGGGTACACTTGACGATATAAATCATTTAAAAAATAAGCGTATAACATTACGTATTGAACCAAAGTTCATATGCCCCAAATATAATAGTAAAGAATTGAAAATCAAACCGAATTATCGAGAGAGAATTAGAAAAAATTGAAAAACTCGATAAAATCAAACCCAACTCAGCCTTATATAACCTAGAACGTAAGTATATTTAGCAATAAGAAAACTCACCCAAGCTAACGAGAACCTGTTGGAAGGATTTTGTGTTTGTCTTGCAGTACTAATCTTCAAATCATAATCAACTATAAAAAACAAAAGATTACAAATGTTATAAAATTGGTCCCCAAAAAAAAGAGAGATTTGGTCCCCAAAAAAACACTGAGAAAAGCTTGCCTGTTTCAATGGCTGGAATCCTTAAAGCTATTGAGAAATGAGATTGAGAAGCTGAAAGAAGAAGAAATGCAATGATCATATAAGCTAAAACTTGGATATTCTTCATCATTGCCAAAAATTTGTGGGTCTTTAATGAAGGAGAGCAACGCATTTATAGTGGACATATTGGTTTACTTAATCATTACATAATTTGAAAACTAGGTTAACTTCTTGTTTATGTTAAATGTTGTCTGGGAATCCGATGCCTTTTTGCATATTTGGATTCATGTTAGGCTAGAGCTGTGGGAAATGTTAAAAATTTATAAAACATGAATTATTAATGTGTTAAAATTGATAATTATATTTCTTTAAATATTATTAAGATACAAGAAATAACATTAACATGCTAATCACATCACTGATCTAATAATAAAACTTATATAAATTTCATGTTGATTGAAATAAGATGAGTTTGCAAACCCATTCTCTTCTCCCATTCTCAATTCTTTTTCACTGCCCTAGATAACAGCAAGGTGGTTCCTACAGAAGTATGTCGTTTGTGTAATGAGAAAGTGCAAGTGGTCTCGTATTTTGAGATTCCCTAACCCTTCAAGATATGGATATTACAACGTTGACTTGGAGCTGAGTTTTCATGATGGGTCCATTAATTCACCACCCTAAAGTTTGATAAATTTAAAAGGGAAAAGAAAAGAAAACAACTGGATTTTGGCATGGGAATGAATATTTTGATTTTCTAATAATCTAATAGAAACCTCCTATATCATCGCTTTTACACCGACTAAATGAAAACCCAAACTTGTATCAAAGTTAATTCCCAACAAGTATTAATACTACTTTATTTAATATCTTTTATGGAAGAACAATTATTATTGAGAATATGCTTGTCGATTTAAGTGGGCAACAAATAACAAAGGAGGTGATAAAGGAGTAAAAGATGGTGATGTTAGAAGGGCTAATTCATTTAAGTAGGCAGAGAATCGAAAAAGGAGATAAGTGAAGAAGGAATGAGGAAGCAAGGGAGATTGTGTGCAGGTAAAAGCTTGAGGATGCAAAGATGACCAAAAGATCTCTCCCTCATCATTATATAGTGTATTTATAGGGAAGGAGGTCTCATGCTTAGTAATGCCATGTCATCAACAAATCTGGGACATGGTGATTGTGTGGTCGGCCAGGTGGCAAGACCATTTTACGTGGGTTGTCATCGAGTGTGGTACTGCTCCGACATTCTTCTTGTTGAAATATTATGAGGTTATTACGCCTTGATGGTCCCTTGGTGGTCCCCTCTTGGAGGTGAGTGCGTTCCTGCTAAAAGTAAGTGGCTTGGAGGACGAGGTGCTCAAATGATTGGTCACCCAATAGTGACTAGTTGGGTGATACAAGATGGGAGACCATTCGGGTAGTATTTAGATGGGAAACTAGCCAAGCGGAAGGCCATTCGAGGATGCCTCTTAGGTATCCTCTCGTGATACCACGTGTTCGTACTGGATAGGGGGTATAAAAATGCTCTACCAAAAATAACTAGATTGAGAACAATTGTCAGTTGAATAGTTATATTCAAAATAGCTGCAGTTCAGAACAATCTCTAGAACCCTTTTAATCTAATTCTTCACTAAGCCTTGCTTCGCCGCTTAGCTATTACATGTTGCACCCAATATCTTTGTAACTGAAAATCTCTTTCATCATTTTTATTCAAAACCTTATTTTGCAATCTGATCGTTACACTTAAAAGTAGGAGTTCTCAACTAATTTGGGAACTTTTGGGATTTTGGCAAATGCTATAATCTCAATCACTCTCTAGAACCCTTTCAATCTATTTCTTCAGTAAGCCTTGCTTTGTCACTTTAACTAATTACCTATCACCGCACTCAATACTTCATGGTTTCCTCCAATCTTCTTCTCTGTCATCACTTAATGTATTTTGTTTCACTTGTTTGTAATGCTTTCTTTCCTTACAAAAAAAAAGCCTTTAACAATATTTAATATACATTGAATGTATATATTTTGAACATAAAAATTTGAAAATTAAAAAAAAAAAACTTATTAGTAAAAAGGAGCTTATAATCTCAATATAAGAAAAAAAAATTTAAAAATATTATTAAAGAAAATTATTGATGTGAAACCTAGGATATGAAAAAAAAAACCCCAAATATCAAAGTTTAGTAAATTTGTAAGAAAATATTTTTTGATATAAAACAAGAAGATGATTTATCTTACGTCACCTCTAATCAACTTCTAACTACCAACAATGATAAGAAGATTTATCTTACGCTGTCTCTAATCAACTTCTGACTAGTAACAACGATAATTTGACAATTCTTACGTTACCTCTACTCAACTTTTGTCCTTAGAATATTGGATAACGGAGAAATAAAAAAAAAGGTCAAACACTCACCTTTAAAAAAAAAAGCTCCTAGTCAAAGTTTGTTAAACTTAAAAAATTATGCTTTACAAGAGCTGGCCAAGCCAAGGTTTTTCTTTTTTTAGTATAGTTCGTGTCCGTTTTATAGTCCATGTTCAAAGTTCGTGGTTGCAACTATCCCTTCCCACAATGTTGTTTCCAAAATTTGAACCCGCGTCTCCCTTTAAAATTAAAATGTGCCTTACTACTGCACCGACACTTGTTAGTGGCTAAGCCAAGTGTTTATAAGCCAAAGATCTACTTAAATCTAAGTAAAAACTACCTAATGAACCAAACATAATTCAACTTTAAAACTCCTAATGAAAATTATTCTCTTAAACTGATTATCTTAATTAACGATAGTTAACTTACACAAAGATATTTGGAATCTGTTATATAGGAACCGGTTTCTAATCTATCTAGCCCTCCTTTTTAAAGTTTCCTCACCTCCGAAAGGGCCTCTCCTCCAATCTTCACCAACCATAGCCTCAGGTTCAACCCTATTTGGATCGCTTTAAAACATGTTGTCGCCTTTGCCGCAAACACCGTTGGTATGCTGTCATGCAAGATTGTACTTGATCCCAACATTGCTCCACTTGAATCCCTAATCACGATACCAAAACATGACTATTTTCTCTGTTTTTTGAATGCAGTGTCAAAGTTTATATTAACTAGGGGTGTGCAAATTTCGGGTAAAACCGAATTAATTCGGTTAATCGACTGAATTCTCTTAATCGATCGATTAACTGAATTAATTCGATCGGGGGTCAATTAATAATTTTTTGGAAGTTCGGTTAACGGTTAATTCGGTTTGAAATCGGTTAATTAACTGAAAATTTATATTTTTATATACATTTTACATATATTAAATTCGTTACTTCAGTTAAGTTGGTTAATTCGATTAATTTTTGATATGTTTTATACTTGTTTTAATCAAAAAAATTAAAAAACATATAAATTTGGTTCGGTTAATGGTTAAAGATTTAAAAGGGTCGGTTAATTCAGTTAATGGTAGTTCGGGTTGGTTAACCGATTGAACACCCCTAATTTTAACGATCGAGTTCTCCAATGCTTTCCATCTTTTTAGCACCCTCAATTGAATAGGTAACTTTTGGCTTAAACCATCAAACTCTCGTGGATAGTCTTTAGCAAACCTCGTTGTACATGAAGGTGACCTTTATTGGATCTAGTGCCCTAAGTGTAGTATTTTCGTCTAAGTATACTTGTAATTTTTTCTAACAGATTGGTTAATGAAATTATTCATAAATTACATTAATACTTTTTATATTGTCCTCAAATGGTTTTTACACGCAAAGAAAAAATGGAAGCAAATGTTGCTCATTGATTATCTAATGTTTAACTAATACTAAGTGGTATTATGCGGTAAAAAAAGTCAACATGTATTAGTAGATGAACCTAAACATGCCCTTAGTCTAATCGAAAATGAGAAGACTGATTGAAAGACTAATATGTTATCTATCAAGTCCAATAGGGGAGATGCCTTGTCTTGGGCATCGGAGCGGATGACTTCTAGAAGATAGAGACATAGATATGACCGATTGGACTTACAGTACATCAAACTGAACCCAAGTTTAGATCCTAAATTCGTTTATCGATTTATTCACTTGTGACATTCATAGTGTATCATACCTAAATCCTGAATGGATAACAGACAATGTATGCATGACTCGTACACTTTGATGTAAGTAAAAGCCAGAGTTCAAATAGATAAGGAACCGAAAGCTGGTGCATAGGGTGTACGACTTCTACAGTATGTAGCATCATTCACAATAGTGGAATTCATAGCCCGAGACATGGGTAAATGATATCCTCTCATTGGCATTACATGGCTGATGAAAAGTAAACATGACCATGGGTCTTTCATCTTTGTGATGAATGACTTAATTACTATTTGATAGTAGTTGACTTTTAATGATGAAAGATGTAATGGTTATCATGAGATAAAAGAAGAGAGAATTTTCATTTTCAACCCAAATAAAAGAAAAAAAAACTTTTTCTAGTTCTATGTTTCGATTCAATAGGTTCGAGCCCACACTTGAAGTAGTTCGTGGTACGATAATAGCAGAGAAGATCGTTTGGTTGAAAGCTAGGAACAATGAATGTCTGTTAAGCCGAAAACATAGGTATGAAATCAATTTGGGTTCATTGCTATAAATTCCACAAATTGAGTCAGTTTTTAAAATTTTAATTTTCCACTGTATAAGAAAACCGTTTACAAACTAGTTTTTTTGCTAACAACTTTTGCCCTCCCTTGTGAACAACTTTGTTTCTAAATGTCCATATCTCTCATGTAGCACATGCAAATATTCTACACTGTTACATAGAACTACTTTCAAATATGAAAGGCATTCAGTCTTTATAATCTGCATCTGATACTGTTATTGGCCAAGTAAAATTTAATTGTTTCTAAATCTCTGTTGTGTTAGGACAATCTCGAAACATATGCTCTAGAGATTTTGCTCCACTAACACATCAATGGCAGTTTGCAGAACCAGTTAGTCTTCGGTAGAGTAAATTGCTAAAAGTAGGTAGAAAATTGAGAGAACTTCTCCAATTTGTAATTTTAATTTTGGAGGGTAGGTCTAGTGACCATAATTTTTTGTAAAGAGAGGTGTAATTGGTTTGATTCTCAATAGGTGTAGACACTTATAGCCCTTGTAAAAGTAGTTTGTAAGTGTTGCAGACAGAGTACTCACCCGTAGCCTTTCCTCGCCATACAAGGTGATTTATATGTAGGGTACACGAGAGGGGAATACAAATGATTCTCTTTGCATTTTTCTCATTGAAGGTACCTTTTATTAGCTTTACTTTCCACCTCCTTGCATTGCGATCAATTAGCTCAACTATTGTGTTTATACTTGAATTCTTGACAACATGTTGTACTTTGAAATCCATATTTCTAGGCACCCAAGTGTCATCCCAAATTGAGACTTTTGTACCGTTACCAATCCGCTAGCATAGCCCTGCCTTAAGAAGGCTCTTTGCAGCCTACAAACTTTTCTAGGTATAAGAAGGTAGATTTCCTAACCTTGAATTAAGTAATCAGTCTCCCTCTATGATAAACCGTAAAAGTAACATATTTTAAGCCCACATTTAGTATGCTTTTAGATGATTTAAGCCTTGAATAGTGTAATTTGGTGCTCTTAATCCTTTGTTTTCATGTTTTATACCTAGGAGAGCACCAGATGATGAAAAGAACGAAAAATAGGCCCAAAACAGAGTAAATGGGCCATATCACGAAATCCACACGGCTTGGGCCCAAGACCACACGGCTGTGCCCCATTCAATATCCTCGAACACGGCCTAACCATGATTTACACGGGCGTGTGCCATGGGCGTGTCCCTGCCGCGGCCAAGAGGAGTTTTACTCAGAATAGGATACTTAGAGGCAAAGAAACACATTCCAAAGCCTATTCAAACACCCTAGTACGAATTCTACTTGAACTAGGATACTTAGGGGCCAAGTAAGGCATCTCAAAGTCTATATAAACACCCAAGTGGGCAACTTAAAGGGGAGTTCGGCAGAAGCCGGAACCCAAGGGTTTAGTCAGGGGGCGTCCGACTAGGCCAAAGAAGGCAGATTTGTGGAGATTTACTCGAAGAGAGTCAGTTGATCCATCTCAAGAAGCCGGAATCATGCTCAAGACAGAGGATCTCTCTTTCAATTCCTTCAAGGGGTTTTAGGGATTTCTTATGTTTTGTTTTATCTTTTCTTTTGAGATGTCTTCTTTTATTGTTATGATCTAAACCCCCAGATACCTGAGGGGGTGAAACCTAAGATGAATCTTGTTATCGTTTGCTGAATTATATGATAAATATTTGACTTGTTCTTAATTATGTGTTCTTAGTTCTTGGGTTGATATTTCTGGGATATTAATTCAAGTATGATGTGCTTAGGTGGAGGAGCAAAAGTCCCTGCCTAAGAGTAGATCTAGCATAATTAAGCGAAGTTGATCACACGCCTAGAGATAGGGTGACGAGATTTTTCTGGATTAGGGTGAAACCTAATATGGGAGTTCATAGATTGAGTTAATGCAATTCTATGGGTTTTAATTAGAAAGAGATTTCAATTAATCAACCTAGGGTTAGACGTTAGTCGCCTCGAGAGAGGGATTAATATAACTTAGGGAATTTTACGGATCAAGTCAAATGAATAAATCGTCTGGTTTAGAGTTAGATAACAAGTGAAGTCTAGGTGGATTCTTCCTTGGGTGTCGTCTTAATCAATTGGTTTTTCCTCAAGTTATTTTCACAATTTCATTCTTCTTTGTCTTAGAGTCTTTAGATTAGTTGTTAGTTAATTTTAGATTAGATAAACAAATCCCTTAATTCCTAGGCTAAATAATAAAAAGAGAGTTAGTATTAGTACTTTTGGTTCCTTTGGGTTCGACATTCCGGTCTTACCTTAACTATACTACTGTTCGATAGGTACACTTGCCTCAAATCGTTGTCATAGTTCCAGGTTTGATCATGCTTTTTATAAATTTTAAGACTTTGACATCGCGAAAACAACGATCAAGTTTTTGGCGCCATTGCCGGGGAACTAAAATATTAAGAAAGCTTAATTTTTATTACTTTAGCCATTTTTTATTGCAATTTATTTTCATTATTATTTTTTATTATTTTTTTTACTTTGCTAATTTTTCCTCTATTTGCTTTTGGCAGATAATTTTAGTTTATAGAGAAGATGGCACTGAATAATTATTAGTGGCAAGTCATGAGGACAATTCCTACTAAAACAGCCAGTGTCTTCAACCTCGACGTGGTCACCAGGTTATCTAACCAGCTAGAGATGATGAATAAAAAGTTTGATGGTTTGTATAAGGTACACCCAATAATGCAATATGACTCGAATCTATGAGGCATGGTGAACCCGGAGTACCCACCCTACGGATATGGCATGGAGAACGAATAAGTCCACTATATGGGTAACTACTCTAGACATCAAAATAAATTTTATGATAACACTTATAATACAGGTTGGAGGTACCATCCCAATTTCTCGTGGGATGATCAAAGTAGCCAAAGACCGGAACTTCCTCCAAATTATCAACAGCCTTACCCACAGGAAAAGAAGCCGAACCTCGAGGAGATGCTGACAAAATTTATAGCGGCCTTAGAAAAAACGTTTCCAAGATACAGAAATACGTTTCCAAAAGATAGAAACGAAACTTGAGGCATCAACACAGGAGATCAAGGATCAGTTTGGTCAGCTTACTAAGCTGATCTCAGAACAACTACAAGAAAGCTTGCCAAGCAAAACTGAAACTAACCCAAAAGAGCAAATTCATGCCGTAACAGCTCATGACAGTGAAAGGTTAGTGGAATCTGACCCAATGCAAGAGCCTTGGTAAGTGAAGGTAAGGTTGAAGTAAGCCATGATTTACCAAACCCGGTGATTACAGAGTACCAACCCCGTGTGCCATACTCCGATGCGACAAAGAAAGACAACACAGAGGAACAACTCGATAAGTCTCTTAAATTATCAAAGAAATTTCATATTAACTTGTCGTTTCTAGAAGCTCTTTCGCAGATGCTAGATCCTAGACCTCGTGTCGATAAAGAAGAAATTCATGAGGAACGAAGGCTTTGGATCGATGAACTAGACGAATGGAAGACACACTTCAAGGAGAGACTAAAAACACACAAAGCAAAAATGAGGCAACTCCACGACGAACTTAATGATGGGACAACCCAGCTTAAGATAGGAGATCAGGTACTCAAAATCTTCCCAGATGGAACAGTCGAGGTAACTAGTCCTAAAATCAGCACATTTAAGGAAAACATTACTTGACTTAAATTTTATATCAATAACCAAATTGGTCGCATGAGAAAGGATTTTCACCTCCTCAAACCACCATGACCATACAAATGAGAGGTAAAGTCTAGCTTAAGACTATAAACGAGCGCTTCTCGGGAGGCAACCCGAGCTCTAACCCTATTAATTTTTACATTTTTTATTTTTTACTTTTATTTTTCATTTTAGCACCTAACCATAAACTAACCAAAGTACAGATTTCCATACCACACGGCCGTGGCCGTGGCCGTGTGGCCACCTTAGGAAGGTACAAGGGTGGGCCAACTACCAGATCCATAATTTCTATTTAACCTCCTTCTTTCCTTCCTTCTTCTCGTTATCTTTCTTATTTCATTTTCCATTATTTACTTTTACTTTTACTTTTACTTTTATTTTTATTTTCTTTATTATCTTCTTCTTATCCTTCGTACCATTTAGATACAATAAAATTAGGACGGCTGCTTCGAGGACTCAATTTCAAACGGTTCGAGACGCTTCCCCATATTCACCTCCAATCCTATCCGGTTTCTTTTCATTGACTTCATTCAAAATTCAGGAAGTTTCACTTCTATCCCCATCTTACGATTTTATGATTATTTTCATATTATCTATCTTTGTACATTGAGGATAATGTACATCTTAAGTGTGGAGGGGGGTTAACTATAGTATTATTTGAAAATCCCTGAATTATGCCTTGTTCTAAAGTAAGTTTCTCATATTATGATTAGAATGGAATTTCCTTTGATTTATGATTTTTATTGAAATGTCTTGGATTAAGTCATTGATAATTGTGCATTGATGATTAAATTTGAAGAATACTAGAGAATCAAGCATGATAAGTCTATTTTTCAAAAATTAAAAATTTTGTTAGGTTGTCTACCTGAATCTAATTATTACTTTGAAGTTTGAAATTTACGAGGTTGATATCAAACACCCATAATTTTTGTGAGATTTTGAGCCTTTTAGAGCATATATTCTTTTTCTTGCTCACTTTATTGATTATGAGTGTGTCAACATTGATTTGTTATTCTAGAACTTGCATCGTTTATACATGTCGAGACCATACCTTTGATTTGATATACAGAGATGATAAAGGCATCTAGGTTTTAACCCACTTACTCCACTAAAATCCTACCTTTACAAATGACCCCTAGTAAACCCTTTGATCCTAACAACCCTTTTATTGACCTACCTACTAATATTAACCCAAAACCCTTTGTATTTGTTATCACCATTTTTTTTACTACCCTTTTATCGAGATTTGATTTAATTGGTTGCCTAATTATTTTATTTCAGTAGTAAATTCATCATTTGATTTGTTCTTAAAAAAAATCGAAGTATATTCACTATTAGTTTTGTGATTAGGTGAGCTTATACGTTAAATTCCAATTATTGAAGAAGAAGCTCATATCAGAATATTATTAGTAGTAAAAGTTTATTGTTAGGTAATTTGTCAGGTCAATCTCAATTCTAAACCTTCTAATTCAGCCTATATCCACACCCTTAACCTAAGCCCCGTTACAACCCTATAAAGACTTTTTGATTTGTGTATCATCTCATATTACAGTGGTGGAGAGTTGATTTTCATGCAAGCCTATGGGATTAACTTTTTAATGTTCGACTTTTGAGTGCTTAATTATGAACCTTAAACACTTCGAGTGATTTGAGTGAATCTTTAGTGAGGATGTCAATTCTTCTCGATTTTGAATCAGAGGTAATTATTCAGATAAAGGGAAATGCCTATGTTTTCGTTCTATAAATGTATGACTTTGATTGTTTGAGTCTTTAGGACAATTTGAGTTAAATTATCCATGTATAAATTATCTATGAATTATGATGAAACATTATTAATAAATATTATGAATCAAGGAAGTTCGTTTTAATTGTGGGTTGAGAATTTTGCTTGAGGACAAGCAAAAGCTTAAGTGTGGGGGTATTTGATAAAACGTAAAAGTAACATATTTTAATCCCACATTTAGCATGCTTTTGGATGATTTAAGCCTTGAATAATGTAATTTGGTGCTCTTAATCCTTTGTTTTCATGTTTTATACCCAGGAGAGCACCGGATGCTGAAAAGAGCGAAAAACGGGCCCAAAACGGAGTAAATGGGCCATATCACAAAATCCACACGGCCTGGGCCCAAAACCACACGGTCGTGCCCCATTCAACAGCCTCGAACACGGCCTGGCCACGATTTACATGGGCGTGTGCCATGGGCGTGTCCCTGTCGCGGCCAAGAGGAGTTTTACTCGGAATAAGATACTTGGAGGCAAAGAAACACATTCCAAAGCCTATTCAAACACCCTAGTACGAATTCTACTAGAATTAGGATACCTAGGGGCAAAGTAAGGCATCTCAAAGTCTATATAAACACCCAAGGGGGCAACTTGAAGGGGAGTTCGGTAGAAGCCGGAACCCAAGGGTTTAGTCAGGGGGCATCCGACTAGGCCAGAGAAGGCAGACTTGTGGAGATTTACTCGAAGAGAGCCAGTTGATCCATCTCAAGAAGCCGAAATCATACTCAAGACGGAGGATCTCTCCTTCAATTCCTTCAGGGGGTTTTAGGGATTTCTTATGTTTTGTTTTATCTTTTCTTTTGAGATGTTTTCTTTTATTGTTATGAACTAAACCCTCAGATACCTGAAGGGGATGGAACCTAAGATGAATCTTGTTATTGTTTGCTGAACTATATGATAAATATTTGACTTGTTCTTAATTATGTGTTCTTAGTTCTTGTGTTGATATTTCCGGGATATTAATTCAAGTATGATGTGCTTAGGTGGAGGAGCAAAAGTCCCTGCCTAAGAGTAGATTTAGCATAAATAAGCGGAGTTGATCGCACGCTTAGAGATAGGGTGACGAGATTTTGCTGGATTAGGGTGAAACCTAATATGGGAGTCCATAGATCGAGTTAATGCAATTCTAGGGGTTTTAATTAGAAAGAGATTTCAATTAATCAACCTAGGGTTAGATGTTAGTCGCCTCGAGAGAGGGATTAATATAACTTAGGGAATCTTATGGATCAAGTTAAATGAATAAATCGTATGGTTCAGAGTTAGATAACAAGTGAAGTCTTGGTGGATTCTTCCTTGGGTGTCGTCTTAGTCAATTGGTTTTTTCTTAAGTTATTTTCACAATTTCATTCTTCTTTGTCTTAGAGTCTTTAGAGTAGTTGTTAATTAATTTTAGATTAGATAAACAAATCCCTTAATTCTTAGGCTAAATAATAAAAAGAGAGTTAGTATTAGTACTTTTGGTTCCTTTGGGTTCGACATTCCGGTCTTGCCTTAACTATAATACTGTTCGATAGGTACGCTTGCCTCAAATCATTGTCATAGTTAGTTTCTAGGTTTGATTATTCTTTTATAAATTTTAAGACTTTGACATCGCGAAAACAACGATCACTCTAATACTTGGCCTTTAACGTACGAGAGAATAAATAATTTGGGTAACAAATCAAACGCCATCTCTGCTTTGCCAAAAATGCCACATTAAATTTAGATAAACTCTTAAAACCCATACCTCTATCTTTTTTAAGAGTACATAGATTACGCTATTTGCACCAGTGCATCTTGCGCTTTCCTTGACTTTTTTACCACAAAAAATTCCCAATAATGTTTTCTAACTCCAAACAAAAATTTTTTGGCATTAAAAAACATAACATCGAGTACATGGGAATTGCTTATAAGACAAATTTGATAAATACCTCTTTACCCCATTGTGAAAGATGCTTGATGCTCCAACTACTAATTTTGTTTTACTCTGGGCCACCATATTTGGTAACCCCAAGTACTTTTTCAGATCTGTTGAGCATCTAACACTAAGACTCTGGGAGACAAGAAATTTATTCTGATCAGTAACATTAGAATAAAAACAAGGCAATAGATTTTTCAAAATTAAAACATTAACCCTAGCAAAATTTATATTCACGAAGAATGTTTTTAAGGATAGTAGCCCTCTTTTTAGTAGCCTTTCCAAAAAGAATACAATTGCCTGCAAACATCAAATGTGAAATCTAGGGTTCTCCCCGACAGACTTTTGGCTTAGCTTCTCCCTAGAATATGAGTTTCATGCTTTATTTGGTTTTTTTCATTATAGAGATTCACTCAATATTAATTATTCTATGCAAGGTATATAAAAACTAACGGAGAAAGTTATTTTTAAGGGAAAAAAAAAGACAGAGGTTTTGAATTGAGGTGACCAAAGAATTAAAATTGAGTTTAAAAGAAGCTCGTCGGAATCTGGATTTTTGCACCCTCGAGTAGTTCATCTTGCATTGCTAATATTATAAGAGCCGAAAGGCCTTCATTACACAACAAAAATAAATATGGACTCAATGGGTCACCTTGTCGTAGTCCTCTAGTAGGTTTAAAACTCATTCTCGTTTCTCCATTAATAATGATAGAATATGACACCAAACTAATACAGTGCATTATGAGATCAACCCAAGAACTTGCAAACCCCATTTTCAACATCATACTTTTAAGAACGACCATTCCACACGATCATAAGCTTTACTCATATCCAAATTCAGAGGCACAAAATGCTTTCTCCTTATCCTTTTTTGTTTGTAAGCATGTAGCACCTCGTAAGCCAAAAGAACTTTATCAGTGATTAACCTGCTCGGCATGAAAGCACTCTGCGCTTCATCAATACAACATTCAAGCACCTTTTGAAGGTGATTAGCAATGATTTTTGCAATTATTTTGTAGATCACCATGCAAAGGCATATAGGACGGAAATTCATGAGATTAGTAGGGTGGGCAACTTTTGGAATTAACATAATATCGGTTCTATTAAGAGCCTCTAATGAATTTCATCTATTAAGAATATCAAGGAAGAATGAACAGGCTTCCTTACCAACACTATGCCAAAGTTTTTGGAAAAAGAGAGTTGGTAAGCTATCTGCCCCCGAAGCCTTTGTTGGACCCATTCGCTTCGACAGTTTCCTCTTTCCTATAATCGGTGGTCAGCTCCTTATCCATGGCATTTGAAATACACCTTGCCACTCCCGATAACACATGATCAAGGTTGCCTATGCCTCTTGTCATGAAAAGATCCATAAAATAGGCTTTACCAACACTTTCCATCTTGTGGTGATCAGAAACATAATACCATCTTCTCCTTGCAACCCATATATGCGATTCGTGCAACGCCTTTGAGATGCATAATTGTGGAAAAAAGACGTATTCTTGTTACCTATTTTTAGCTAATTTACCCTTGCCCATTGTTCCCAATACCTCTCCTCCTTCTTAATCTCCATATTAAGGTGTAATTTGACTTCAATAAGGGTCTCATCAGTCCTTTCTTGGTCTTCCAGGTATTCAAGTCTCCTAGTTATGTGCTTCGCTTGTTGAACTCTTTGCATTTCTATCCTCTTAGCCCAAATTTGCATTCCGAAACTATGTTCAGAAAGCAGTTTCATAGAACCTCCTAAACTCTTTTCCCATAAACGTCTTATTTCCCTCTCACAAGAATCTTCCAAAACCTACAATGCTTCGAATCGAAACCGCCCTTTTTTCCTTCTATAATCTCCCTAATCTATTTGAATAAGTAAAAGGAAGTGATCAGAGGACGAGTGTGATAAGTGATGCAATGAAAAATTTGGGAAAAGATTCACCCAGTCAGATGTTGCAACTCCTTTTTGTAAATCAGTTCTCTAATATTTGTCTTCGCCATGTTATCTCTCTCCCACGTGAGCCAAGATCCCGGATATCCTATACCTCCTAATTGAAAATCCTCCAAAACCTTTTGAAACTCCTCTATTCTCCATTCCTCCCTCGATAAACCTCTTTTTCTCGTAAGAATATAGGATTTCATTAAAGTCTCCACAAACCATCCAAGGAAAATCTCGACTTCTTCCCAAAGTTCGTAATAAATTCCAAGTTTCGACTTTATCCTTAACATCAGGGGCCCTATAAAAACCCGTTAGCCTCCATTTTGGAATCTCCTCTCCTTTGAATTTCAACATCAATATGGTTCTTAGAAAGACTTTGAAGTTGAACCAATTGTACTACATTCCATCCAAGACTCAAACCCCCATGCGTACCATCTGCAAGAATCTCAATACCATTTTGAAATCCGCACCTTTTCCTAACTTTCTCTGTATGCCCAACATTAAGTTTTGTCTTTATAAAGAATACGATTTGGGGATAATAGCTTTTTAGTAAATGCTAAAGTTTTCGAACTTTCTGTGGGTTCCACAAACCACGGACATTCTAACATAGAATCTTCATTGTGTTTGGTTCGCTTGCCTACTGGAAACCGTCGATATCTATTGAAGATGAGTAATAACACACTCATCATTGGTCTTCAACGAATCCATGGAAACAAAAACATTTGAATCCAGTTTTTTAGAACAAGGTCTCTTTTTTCCCCTCTATATTCTCTATCGGGTTATCCTCCAAATCATGTTCCATAGACGTCCAACCCGGCCCACTAAAGGAGCCCGCTTCCTTGAAATCATTTTTATTAGGAAATCCTTCCAAATTAATACCCAAGTTAAGGTTGATATTCTGCCAAGATTCTTGCCTTTGTCCCTTCTTTGAATTTTGGCCAAACTTTTGCCCTCCATGCCCAAAATATCCACATCTCCTTTTTCTCAGAGCCAAATGCTACTTACGGTGGTGACGCTTCTCGTCTGTGCCTGAGGGGACAAGTCCTAACCTAACTCTATCTCCTTCATGTGTGATTCAGACGAATTGGACCTAAGCAATCACACAGAAAGTAAAAAGAGTTAATCTTTCATATTCAAATCTTGCATAAATAAATTTTGGTGGAGATGCCATTTTTTTTCCACCGCTTTAAAGGTTTTCGAACGTCTAACTGAACCTGAATACATAAAAAATTTTTAAACCCCCAATTCAGATAAAAAAAAACATCCAACCAAACAAAATTCATATACTAATTTCTGAGGCTCAACCTCACCAGGTAGAAGCGATGCCTCTTCTTCGCCATCCTTGATACTTAAATCCTCCATTCATTTCTCCATTTAGTAACCAAGCATCTAAAACAACGAGTCAAGCAGAACTTCAACGTGAGTCTAAGAGTCAAAGAATCGAAAAAACCATAAGATAAATAGAAAAAACAAAAAGACAAAAGATGAAAACAAAACAATAATGTGTCAGGAGGCACACAAAGGAACCGTGCTATTGAGAGTAGACACTCTTATCCTCATTGCCACAATAACTGTGCCAATTGACCTTGAATAACTTTATAGTCTTAGTTAGACTCATATCAATGATATTGCTTGTGTTAAATTTGAAATTCATACCAAAACTATCTCTTTTAAGTAAAAAAAAAAAAAGGGATAAATAGTAGGGCACCCCTTTGGAAAGATTTTTTTTTTGGGGGGGGGGGTTCTCTTAAAACAAGGGCTTATGATTATGATTTGTATCATTGACCTCTCAAATGAGACAAAGCTATAATGATGCCATTTATCTCTATTTAAAAAGATTTTTTTGTCTCGAATTTTGTAGGTTTTCATAAGGTAATTGATTACTTTCTAATTTATAGGTTTCTTTCGAATTAAAGTAACTTTTTCCTTTTGCTTGATACCATCAACATTTTAATTTAATAGTTAAATTTATTAATATAATTTCATTTCTTATGTATATAAAATTTTTTGAATTAATTTAATATTTCTGTTATATTGATTAAATATATTATCTTTATTCATATATATTTAATTATGTTTATATTAAATAAATAATTAAATATTTTAAATTTGTTCAAAATTAGATGTATATAGTTTATATAAATAAAATACTAAAATAATTGTGTTAAAATTTTTGTTAGACATCTCTTATACTCGATATTGTAAAAAAAGGGTGTATCTATATCTAAACGTATATTTGCTGTTATGCTTGTGAATTATGATTTATTTTCTGCTACAAGCTTCATTGTTGAATATACGGGCAATTGGAGAGACAATTTTGGCGTTTTCATATGGTTTTTTCCATAGCTGTAAGATTCAGTCATGTAAAGCACTTGCAAAAGATGCTGAAACCCCCTTTTTAATTAGTAAAATATTTATTTCCAATAGCTTTTCATTTTGGCTTAAATCCAATGATTTAATTACAATAAAATTTAGGCACCTGAAAGGTCAGTCCCAATACTAAAATAACTTAAACTAGTATTTAAATTATACTTTTTTTTTTTTGAGTCGTTGGTGTTTAAATTTTTTTATTACAAATATTATCTAAATTATATTCTATTATCTAAATTACTTCGGTCTTTAAAAGAAGTTTCTTAATCAATTATTTTATGGCACATATTACCTTTAAATTAAAAGAATAAAATTAAATTAAAATATAAAAAGTTAGATTTAATTGAATTAAAACCTTTCAATTTTATTAGTCTCTCTCCTCACATGATTCTTTCTTCTCTTTTAATGCACTTTTTGTTTAAATGTAAGATAATTTTTCTTTGCAATTTTTTTTTTTTTTTGGCTTAGCTTCTCCCTAGAATATGAGTTTCATGCTTTATTTGGTTTTTTTCATTATAGAGATTCACTCAATATTAATTATTCTATGCAAAGTATATAAAAACTAATGGAGAAAGTTATTTTTAAGGAAAAAAAGAAAAAGACAGGGGTTTTGAATTGAGGTGACCAAAGAATTAAAATTGAGTTTAAAAGAAGCTCGTCGGAATCTGGATTTTATCCTTAGAAATTGAGTTAGGATGGATTTTTTTGACAAATTCTTAAATTTTTCGTTACCAAAGTTCTTAGATGAGTAATAAAAAAAGATGAATATGTTTATCAGATTAAAAAAAAGTTTAAGGAAATAATATATAAATTTTTAGATTTTTTTTAGTTTTAAAAGGTCACATGTCATAAAAAATTTATGATTGGTTAAGAGTAGGGGCAAATCCAGAGGGCTGGTAGAGGTCCTGTCATTTTCAATAAAATATTTCGAGATTCAATTTTTGAAAAATGAAATGATTTTTCGAAAAAAATTATATTTTCCGGTGTTTGGATTATTTTGCATAAAATATTTTCTATTTTTTGACAAATTTTCCTAGAACCATTTTCTATAAGTTCTTTGTTAAATAAACACGACATAAATATATTTAAAAGTATTATAACACACTTTCTTTTGACAATCACAATTTATTTTATAATAAGAAATTATTTTGTAATAATCAATATCATATATAAACATAAATACATAATAATAAATAATGCTTAATTAAAACTTAATTTAAATTACATATTGACACATTAGACTTACAAGGGATAGATGAAGTTAAGTATTATTTAAACAGATACTCATATTTATATAATTAAAATATTCATATTTTACATTAGGATAAAATACGTCATAAGCTCTTTTACTCTTCTTAAATTTGAAATTTAGTCCCTGTACTTCTATTTTTGAGAAATTAGTCATATTTTAAGATTTCAAATTTCAGGTTCAGCTATTAACACTATTAAATTTTTTTTATTAAATTTAGGTTCATTATGTCATTTTCTAGTTACAAGACTATGTGAGTTTTTTTTAATTTAAAAATGTCACACCAACAAAATTGAAATTTTTTTTAACACTATTAACATTTATTATTATTAAATTTAGGTTCATTATGTCATTTTTATTAACAATTGAACCTGATTTTCAAATCTAAAAAAAGTAGAGGGACTAAATTTCAAATTTGTGAAGAGTAAATGGACTTATGGCATATTTTAACCTTTATACTATAAAACATTTATTATTAAAATATTTATAATTGTAATATATGTATATGTATATTTATTATTAAAATATTAATATAAACATTTTTCAATAATATATGAATAATATTATTTAAAATTTTAAAATTTTATTTTTAAAATTTATTATTAAAATATAAATGTAATATTAAATAATTTATTAAGATAATAAATTATATTATGAAATATAAATAATTATATATGTATGCTTAATAATATTGAAATTTTTAATTTTTTATATTAATATTTTAATATTTTCAAAATTAAAATTAAAAATTTATTAGTAATATAATAATATTAGGCTTGATTTAAATTAATTTTTATATAAAAATTATTTATAAAGTAGTTCTTTTTCGAAGAATGACTTACGGTTTTCAAAAGGACAAATCATCTTACAGGAGTAATGACTTATTTTTCCGTTGACCAATAAGTCATTTTCAATTGATTAAGTTGTTTTCCATAAAACAAATATAAAAAAATACAAAAAAAAACATTTTCTATAAATTAATTTCCGTGAAAAAAGCACCCTATATACCTATTATTTTGAAATCAAATTGAATTCAAAACGATGATAAACTCTTTCCATATTTTTTTTTTCATTCTTAAACTCAAAATTATTTTATGAAATGTGAAGTATTATGAAAAAAATTAGTGTTTTATTTTATCAAATGTTAGTTTTATCCTTAATGAAAGGACAAAAAAGAAACTGATATCTCACATATTTTTCTTTTCTTGACTTAATAAATATTTCTAAATTTTATTTATAAATATAGTTCTAATTTTTATTTTCCAAAAATGATATGTTTAAAAAAATATTATTTTTATATAATTACATAGTGAAGTTTAAAATTTTTATATGCCTATGAAATAAATTTAATTTAAAAATATTTTATAGAATAAAATCGAGTAAACTATACCATTAGTCACTAAACTATGGGTAAATTTTCGTTTTGGTCACTGAACTATTCAAAAGTTTTCATTTTAGTCATCGGACTATTAAAGTTGATGCTGGCTTTCTCTATTTGCACTACTTGTACCAATCGGAAGCCATCTCTTTCCTCTTCTCTTCTACAGTTCAGTTTTTTTCACAAAACAAGTTTGGAAATCATGAATTTAGGAACCAAAATTCTAACAACTTTTTTTTCCGATCTCTAACACTGACCGTTAGATCAACTTAGGTCTAAGTTTACTCGTTGATAGGTATTGATCCACCATATCGATTGTTGAATCGTCACTTAGAACTTGCTGACAGAACTTAAAAAAAAAAAAAAACTTAATAATCTAGTGACTTAAATAAAAATTTTTGAATGGTTCAGTGACTTAATGAAAACTTTTGAATAGTTAAGTGACAAAACAAAAATTTGCCCATAATTTAGTAACTAATGGTATAGTTTATCTAATTTAAAACACAAACAATTTTCATTTTATAGAAATAATATAATTGAAAAACTTAAAAGTTTGAACTTATTTTTTAAAATTGTTTTATAAAATCAAACTATAAAAATTTAAAAAATTTAAGAAGAAATAAAATATATTAGTAAAGAATAATTTTAGAAGTGGAGAATCGACCCAATTGTAATTTTATTTTTCAAGAAAGGATACTCTTTAAAACATCAAGTTAAAAGAATTTTTTATTTTGGTGAAAAATATAAGATATAATCTCAAAAACCTAGACCCTTATAAGAGGATCTTCAAATAATTTTAAACCTAGCTTTCTATCATGAATCATGTCGAAACTTCTTTTGAAATCGACTTTTATTTTAAAAAAATGAAAATTGGGAGTCGCCACCAATCACTTTTAAGAGGCGTGATCGGGTCACCTCGTAATTTGATCATTTTAATAAGAGGTTTGATTTATTAAAACAATATTTTTCGGTCTACAAAAATCCAGAAAATGGGTTCGGGAGTCGGTTACGCACGAGGAAGGGTTAGCACCCTCGTTACGCCCAAAATTGGTACCCAGTTGATTATTTGATGTCTTTATGTCGAAAGTTGAAGACTCGAAAATAATTTAAATTACGATCCCTCTTTGTATTATGTTATTTTTATTTAAAAATATGCTTGAATAAGTCAAAAAATATATTGAAGACCTTCTTATCTCGAGGCAACTAAACGTCACATCCCGTATGTTAGGACATGACACTTCGAATCTTTGATAATAATTTTGTCTTTGTTTTTTTTTTTTTTTTTTGAAATCTCACGTGTTCTAATTTTAGAAGGATATTGATTATTTAGATCCCACGAGAAAAATCGAAACCCCATAAGTTAGGGCACGATTTCTCGAGTTCCAAACACAGAACATTGCCTTACTTTGAAAACTTTCCCCCTTTTTTTTTTTTTTTGGATAACATTGAATGTGGTATTTAAACGATGGGTATTTAGTTTATTTGAACTTACTGTACAAATGGATGATTTTAAAACCTAATGTTTGTATAGGAGTACTATAAATAAATAAGAAATACCATAATAATATATATTTGGCTAGTATTAGTAGCACATCATAATAAAAATAAATGAGTGAATTTAAAATAAGTAAAAAGATAGAAGTGAAAGATACTAAGTAATGATGATAAATAACATGTAAAAATATAAATAGATAATGAATTAAATATATACAAATAATGAATAGGAAATGAATAGATATGAATAATATAAACTTTAAAATAAAAATAAAGCCATAATAAATGCATAAATAATAAGTAAATAATAGCGAAACAAAAAGCATGAGAAGTCGAAGTCGCAATAATAAAGGCCAAAAAATAAAAATAAAAATAGAATAAAAAATAAAAAGTAAATAATAATAATAATAAAACAAAAATGTATAATAAAAGGAAATAAATTAATTTTAAATAAAAAATACGAAACAAATAAACAAATAGATAAATAATAAATAATAAAATATATAAAAAATAAATAAATGGGCTATAAATGGTCGAAATTAAATAATGAAGACTAAATTGAAACTAAAATGAAATTAAAGCCTAAATCGTAATAAGATAAATATCTGAAGGACTAAATTGAAATTTAAACAGAATTTTGGGCCAAAATCAGGAATGAAAATAAGGTAGAGGACCAATTTGTATCGTGTAAATGAGATGGGGACCAAATGGGGAAATATTCTCTGTCCTCCAAAAACCGCCGTTTCAAACGGACTAAATTGAAATGAACGCAAAATTATTAGGCCGAATTAAAAAAACCAAAAGTATTGGGTCGCAAATTAATAAAAAAGCGGAAGGGCTAAAAGTGCAACTAAACCCTTCTGTAAAAAAACATGCAGATCCTAGGGGCGGGTCTGGTCAGTGGTCGAGTCGTGTCCAAAATGACGCCGTTTTGGCGATAATGAACCCTTAGTGAAACGACGTTGTTTGCTTGCATTATAAAAGCCAAATTTTTTGTTCAAAACTCATTTTACTTCCCTTATTCAAAAACAAACAAACAAATAAACAAAACAAAACAAAACCTCTCAAACTCTCTCTAGCTGTCTAGAATCCGGCTGAGGCTCCGGCTCCAGACCACCGTGGCGGCTGTCGATCGCTGGCGATGGTGCCGCTACCTTATGCGGTGGCCAGAAAACCCAAAAGGCACCCTTTTGAAGCCCGTTATGTGCAGAACGCCGATCTGAGGCCAAAACCCCCAAAAACCCAACCTAACTCGGTGGAGAAATAGGAAATGTTTCGTTTCTCCTCCCTTTTTGGCGCGACTTTCGATGGCGACGAGACCGTTCGATTTAGGTGAGCTTCTATATCTTATATCTTAAAAAATAAAAATAAAAAAATAACACGATAGATATATCAAAGGTTCACCTTTGGTATCGAAAATCCTTTTTTGCATTCGATTTCTATCTTTTTAATCAATATTGTGTGTCCAAAAAAAATTTACATCTTGGGTTCGGCCTTTATAGCCGATTTACACCTTTTTTATTATTTCTATTGTTTTCTTTTTATCTTTGCTTCTGCGGTTTCTCTATTCCTTTTTTTTTTTGCGTTTTCTTTTGCAGGTATTCGAAGAGTTAACGGAGGGGCTTTGCCATTTCGGTGCAAGGCGGAGCAGAGGGGGTCAGGCCTCAGGACGAGGTGCGGATGGCGCGCCTGAGGAGAACGGCACCAGAAACCCTAGGGTTTCTGGCTTTTCTGAAGAAAATTTTAAGTTGTGGGCCTATTTAGGTTGGGCTTAGGTTTTTTTAATATTTTGGCTGTAATTTGGACTTTTATTTTTTATTTTGGACTTTATTTTTTATTTGGTTTTATTGGTTTTGGGCCTAGGCTAATTGGGCCTATTACAGATGCCCCTCTTTGCTCATTGTCGTGTAACGAGGATGGAGCAAAGACCTTTAAGAAGGACCAATTCTGTCCGGTCTCTGAATCTCGACTTCTCTGGTGCTCCTCTTCTTTCGGTATCTTCATTCTAACCTACTGCAAATTTGGAGGTATAGAATTTGTCGCTTCAATCTACTCCACTGCAACTTCTGGGAGATGAGATTTGTGGCTTCAATCTGCTCCACTGTAACTTTAGAGAGATAAGATTTGTAACTTATAGCTTTAATTTATTCTACTGTAACTTCAGGGAAATAAGATTAGCATCTTCAATTTGCTCCACTGCAACTTCAGGGAGACGATTTTTAGCTTGTTGATTTAGTCTATTACACTGCAACTTCAGGGAAATAAGACTTGTTATGGTAGATTTAATCTGACCTACTTCAACTTCAGAGGTATAGGACTTATCGTTTCCATTTAATCCACTGTAACTTCAAGGAGATGAGATTTATAGCTTTAATCTACTCTACTGCAATTTCAGAGAGATAAGATTTGCTATCTTTAATCTGCCCCACTGCAACTTCAGGGAGATAAGATTTATAACTTCAACCTGCTCCACTGCAACTTCAGGGAGATAAGATTTATAGCTTTAATTTGCTCTACTGCAACTTCAGAGAGATAAGATTTGTTATCTTTAATCTATTCCATTGCAACTTTAGGGAGATAAGATTTGTTGCTTTAATCTACTCTACTACAACTTTAGAGAGGTAAGATTTACTATCTTTGATCTACTCTACTGCAACTTTAGGGAGATAAGATCTGTCACGATGACTATAATTCATCCCACTACAACTTCAGGGGTATAGGATTTGTGGTTTCACTGATCTGTTACACCGTTCTCTGGGGAACATGACCTGTAAAATTTATTTCATGGGCCTATTTATGTCAAGTGATTAGGATATCATGATCAGAATGAATCAAATGCTCCTAACTAGATGTGTATGAATGATATTTGCATCAGAATGTCATTTTTCGAGAATGATCCCTTTTTAATGCCTTGGTTGTCATTGCTCGTTATTTATCAAGTTTCTATCATTGATATGTTAGCATGCCTTCTTGTTCAGCTGGTATCTTTGACAAGAAATTTGAAGAAATAGTCATAATTTAGACTATTCTTTCTCAAATGTTTCCAACCTTTAACTTTGGTTAGTTTTGAATAGTGGTCCTATTTTCAGATCTTTGTATTATTTAGAAAACCTTTCAGAACTCCTTTTTCTTGAATATTATTAGTTCATTAATCGTTATTTCAATGAAAAATTCTTGAAAAAGATTATCACAATGGACAAAAAGAATTTTATTGAGAGCAAAGCTTGAACTGGATGAATTAATCAAAGATAGCAAACATTGCTAAAATACAAAATGAATAAGATGAAGATAGATGCCCCGGATATCATAGCATGAACTTCTTCACACTAACTTCTCGAGGACCCTTTTGAACTTGATATGTGTTTCGAAGATCCAAAATACTTTGTTGATGCCCCAAGACGTAGCATCTCTCCTCCTTATTTATTCAAGGATAACAAGACTACCACATGCCCCATCTTTGATCAAGATTTGAATTGCCATTTTCTTGAGTTTTCAATTCAAACCCCTTTTGGTCTCAAGGTGCCCTTTACGAGTTTTCACCTTGGTCTCTCCCCCACCCTTTTTTTTAGATGAAGTATTTCTTGACTGAGTCTGAATTCACAGGATTGGACAAGATTTTGCCATCTATCTCAGTCAAAATCAACGCTCCTCTAGAAAAGGCCTTCTTTACTACATAAGGTCTATCCCAATTTGGCATCCATTTCCCTCTGAAATCCTTTTGTATGGGCAAGATCTTTTTTAATACTAGGTCCCCCTCATGGAATTCTTTAGGACGAACCTTTTTATTGTAAGCTCGCATCATTCATTTTTGGTACATCTAACCATGACGGATAGCTTTCAACCTTTTCTTTTCAATCAAGTTTAGCTGATCATATTGGGATTGGATCCATTCTGCTTCATCCAACTTCAATTCTGCCAAAACTTGGAGAGAAGGAATCTCGACTTCAATGGGTAAAACCACCTCTATTCTAAAAACCAAAGAGAAAGGCGCTGCCCCAGTTGAGGTCTTGACAGATGTTCGATAAGTATAGAAGGTAAATGGCAGCTTCTTATGACAATATTTATAAGTCTCAGTCATTTTCCCTAATATTTTCTTAATATTCTTATTGGCTGCCTCCACTGCACCATTCATTTTTGGGCGATATGGTGATGAGTTGTGGTGTTTGATCTTGAACTGACTGCAGACTTCTGATATTGTGCTGTTGTTTAGATTTAGTGCATTATCAGATATAATCTTTTCTAGCATTCCATATCGACATACGATCTCCTTCTTTAAGAACTTACTGACTGCCCACTTCGTAACATTGGCATATGAAGCGGCATCTACCCATTTTGTAAAGTAATCGATGACCATGAAGAGGAATCGATGCCCATTAAAAGCTTTGGGTGAAATTGGCCCAATGACATCCATGCCCCACATAGAGAAAGGCCACGGAGAATTCATAACATGAAGAGGTGAGGGAGGTACATGAATTTTAACTACATAAATTTGACACTTGTGGCATTTCTTGGCATAACTGATGCAATCTCCATGCATGGTGGACCAATAATACCCGAATCTCATGATTTTCCTAGCCATTGTAAAACTATTGGCATGTGTTCCACAGACACCCTCGTGGACTTCTTCCAAGATTTTCTTAGCCTCAACAGCGTCTACACATCTTAGTAGCACCTGATCCTTTCTCCTTTTATATAGGATCTCCCCATCTAAGACATAGTCATTGGCAAGTCTTTTTAACGTCCTTTTATCTTTCTCAGTTATCTGGTCAAGGTATTCACGATTCTTCATATATCGTAGTATATCGTTGTACCAAGGGTGATCGTCCTCTTTTTCTTCTTCTTCGATGTTATTACAATGAGCTGGAGTCTCATAAATACTCATCTGGCAAGGCTTTACATCCTCTTGTTTGTTCGCTTTGACCATCGAAGCCAAAGTAGCAAGGCATCAGTCATCTGATTTTTATTTTGTGTGAGGTAATAGAAGGTGATGTCATCAAACTCCTCAAGAACCAACCTTCGATAATTGATTAATTTGGGATCCTTTGTCTCCCATTCTCTCTTGAGTTGATATATCACTAATGCAGAATCCCCATATACCTCTAGCAGTTTGATTTTACATTTTATGACTGCACGGATACCCATGATGCATGCTTTGTATTCTGCCATATTGTTCGTGCAATCAAAATCCAATTTGCTAGTAAAGGGATAATGATCTCTGTTTGGAGACACCAGGACTGCTCCAATTACCCACAGCATTTGAGGCTCCATCGAGGTTTAGCTTCTAAGGAAGACCTTTTTGAGAGTCTTCTTCAGTGGTTGCAACATACATTAGATCTTCATTCGGGAAATCAATCCTCTAAAACTCTACTGGCCAAAAATCTGCTATTGTGCTTCTTTTGACTGCCTTCTGGTTCACATAGACTATGTTAAATTCGAAAAGCAAAATTTACCATCAGGCCATTCTTCCATTTAAAGTAGTCGACTCCATCATGTACTTTAGAGGGTCCAGCTTTGAGATAAGCCAAGTTGTGTGGTACATCATGCATTGTTTCAATCTTCAAGTTATCCAAATCAGGGTGCAACATAACTTCTCAATTGGCGAATATCTTGTCTCACATTCAGTGAATTTCTTATTGAGATAGTATATCGCTCTTTCTTTTCTTCCCGACTCATCATGTTGACCAAGCATGCATTCCATGGGATTCCCGAATACTGTTAAGTACAGTATCAGCGACCTATCTGGGTTAGGTGGCATCAGTACTGGGGCATTGTACAAGTAATGTTTGAATTTATCAAATGTTTTCTGGCACTCCTTATCCCAAACACCTGGATTGTGTTTGTTAAGGAGACGGAATATAGGGTTGCATTTTTATGTTAGTTGTGAGATGAACCGGGCAATATAATTTAGTCTTCCTAGGAAACCTTGAACTTCTTTTTGAGTGAGTGGTGGAAGCAATTACTGTATAGCCTTTACTTTGTCTGGGTCGATCTCAATCCCTTTTTTACTGACTACAAATCCTAACAATTTTCTCGACCTAGCCCCAAAAGTACATTTTGCGGGATTTAGCTTCAGTTGGAATTTTCTCAATCTCATAAACAGTTTCCTCAAAATTTGTACATGCTCCTTCTCTATTCGGGACTTTATGATCATATCATCAACATTAACTTCAAGTTCTTTGTGCATCGTATCATGAAATAAAGTTACCATGGCTCTTTGATACGTTGCTCCTGCATTTTTTAGTCCAAATGACATCACCTTATAGAAAAATGTTCCCCACATGGTCACGAATGCGGTCTTCTCCATGTCTTCAGGATGTATCTTTATTTGATTGTATACTAAGAAACCATCCATGAAGGAGAACAGTGAGTAACATGCCGTGTTGTCCACTAAAGTGTTGATATGTGGTAGTAGGAAATTATCTTCTAGGCTGGCTTTGTTCAAGTCCCTGTAGTCCACACACATTCGTACTTTCCTATTTGTTTTAGGGACGGGCACGATATTGGCTACCCATTCTGAGAAAACAAGTATCGAATTGTTTCTTGACTTCCTCTTTTATTTTCAGTAAAACATTGGGTCTCATCCTTCGGAGCTTCTATTGAACCGGCTTACACTCTTCCTTTATGGGGAGTCAGTGTACCGTGATACCAGTACTTAACCCAGGCATGTCTTGGTATGACCATGCAAAGACATCCTTAAATTCTTGGAGTAATTCAACGAGGTCTTATCTGCGGTAATGCGAGCTCCTATCTTCACCTCTTTTTCCTCTCCTAGGCTCACAATTTCCACTAACTCTTTATAAAGAAAGATTTTTTTCTCATCTTGTTCTACTATCCTCAACAAATCAGGAGATCGGTTGCAGTCTCGATCATCTTGAAAATCTTGAGAATCCTCCGTGCACATATCTTGCTGAAAAGGAGATTCTGAGTCAGCAGCAGCGTCGCTTATATTATTGATATCTGGAAACCTGTTATAGGTATGAAGAAAAATCCAAATAACAAAAGAATCTAAGAATAATTATTTGTATGGTATGATTATGAATGAAATGAAAAGAATAAAAGAATATTTGCTCAAGATGTTATGCAAAGATCCACTTTATTGAAATAAGGATTTTGGACATAAGCCTATTTCACAAAGGATTCTTATTGCTCCTAGGCTTAGAGCAATAAGTGTGTTTTGAACATTACTCTGAATTGGCTCTAAAAACTACAGAAATCTATTCCGTAGTCCAGTTGTTCAAAACACTTCCAGGTACATAGGGGCAGATGTCTGATAAATTTTCTCCTGAGATTCTTTCTTTAGATATGGCGTTGATGTTCAAGTTTCCCAACATTTCTTCCGTAGTCTCTTCACTTGGAATCTCTCTTCCAGGGTGAATAGTTCCTCTTGATACGAAAGTCTTGGATATATGAGGAAATATCATTGGTTCCCACTTGACCTCTTCCCCGCTCAGTCGCGCTCTTTTCGTTTCTTGTTTTTTCTTCATCTCCTTCTTTCTTTGCCTCGCATCTGGCTTAAATACTAAGCCAAAGCGGTCTCGTTTGTCCATCAGCATAGGTGCCTTGACTTTTCTTTGTAGGCATTTTCTAAGTCCTCTCCCAGGCAACGCTCATTTCCCAACTGTCAGTTACAGGCCCATCCTTGTAGTTTTAGAGATTTTGGGCATTGGGATCTTGTTCCTTTCGACAATGAAGGTTGCATTCACAAATTCCAAAGATCGAAAAGAACATTCTATCACTTCATCGTCTGTCTCTACGTATGGTGCATCTTCCGTATTTATCATCACTAGCCGACCCTCACTTACCAGCTTTAGCTTCTGGTGCAGTGATGACAGCACTGCCCCAGTCGTGTGAATCCAAGGCCTCCCTAACAAATAATTATAAGAAGGCTTAATGTACATCACCAAGAAATTTACTTCATACGTGTTTGGACCAATCAAGAGGAGTATCTCAATCCTTCCCATCACTATCCTTTCGGTACCATCGAATGCTCTCACTATGTTTTGACATGTCTCCATATGAGAGCTATCCATAGGTAACCTATTTAGGATGGATAAGGGCAAGACATTTAGCACAGATCCACTATAAATTAACACCCCTGGCAATGTATATCCCTTACAGTGGGTGGTGATGTGAAGAGCCTTTGTAGATCCTATGCCCCCTGGCGATATCTCATCATCATTGAAGAAAATGAAGTTGTCGGCACTTATATTGTTGACTAGGCGATATAGCTTATTTACAGAGATACCGTTAGAGACATAAGTTTCGTTTAGCACTTTCATTAACGCGTCACGATGTGTCTCTGAACTTAAGAGTAAAGCTAGCATTGAGATGCTAACTGGTTGCGTGTGTAGCTGTTCTACAACATTGTACTAGCTATTCTTTAAGAATTTCAGAAATTTTCTAGCGTCGTTCTTAGTTACTGGCTCGTTAACTAGCAATTTGAGCTTGACCATCTTTTTCTTCTTTTGTTCAACTATTGAGGTCTTTTCTTTAATAGGCTCAGCTCTTGCATTTGATGGATCATAGCGCCTCTCATTAAGCGTGTAGAAATCCACCTCTTGGCCTTCTTCTGAAGAACTAATTGGGTTCTCTTCTCTCAGGATCGTCATGTTGCAGTCATAATTCCAGGGAACCTTCTTACTATCCTTGTAGGGAAAGCTACATGTTTCTGGGTTATGACCCTTGGTGCAATTTGCACTCTGGATTCATTGCTTTTTGTTCGTGAAATGATAACTACTAGGTGGTTGACTTTATATACCTTCTCTATTGACCCCTCTTTTGAGGCCACACGTCTTTTCTTTTGGAGACCATAGCATATTCAAAGAATTCTAGCTCCTTATTGTCCATCAGATTTTGCACTAAGGGCCTGAATTCAACACACTCCTGAGTCTTATGACCATCCTTCGCATGGAACTCACAGTAGTTTCTTATCTCTTCAGCTCTCTCTTCTGAATCATGTTTGATTAATCCTTCCTCTACCATTTTTTTCCAAACCCATTTCAATGAAGTTTTTACTTCTGATATATCTATCTCAGTTCTTTTCCCTTCATTATTAATTATCACATTTACCCCTTTAAAAGAATGACCAGGTAAAAGATTTCCTGCCACATTAGGTCCTGCTGGGTCGTCAAACTTTACAATTCTCATTTTAATGAACCTTTTGATCAACTTTTTAAAGGCAGTGCAATTTTCGAATGAGTGTCCTGTGATTCCCGTGTGGTACTCGCATTTGAGCATTTGCGTCATACCATTTTGGGAATGGAGGTTGCATAGGTTTCAGGTAGAAAGGGGATACCACATGTGCATCAAACAGGCTCTGATACAGCTCCCTATACATCATCGTGATAATTGTGAATTGGAGCCTTTCTGTATTTGGCCTCGGGTTGGATTCTTGCCTTGGGGCCTTGATGGCTTGTGGTTACTGTCATTGGTGGGCCTACAGTAATCGGGTTCGAATAACCCTTATTGTATGTGTTTACATTATTCACCTTGTGTTCCTTCTTCTTCGGGGTCGATCTTTTGGAGTTTTTTCCTGCGTCAATCTTACCATTTCTCACTGCGTTGTCAATCATTTCACTGGACATCACTATATCCGAGAAGCTCTTAGTAGCGCTCCCTAACATATGGTTGATAAACAGGGCTTTTAAAGTGTTGATGAAAAGCATTATGGTTTCTTTTTCCAAAAGAGGTGGCTGGACTTGCGTTGCCACCTCTCTCCATCTTTGGCATATTTCCTAAAGCTCTCATTTTGCTTTTTCTCCATGTTCTACAATTTAATTTTGTCAGGTGTCATGTCCGTCACATGACTATATTGCTTCATAAAAGTTTGTGCTAAGTCTTTCGGTGAATTGAATTTGGCACGATTCAATTGGTTGTACCATTTAGCTGCTGACCCAATCAGACTGTCTTGGAAGCAGTGGATCAACAGTTGATCATTATTGACATATCCTGTCATCCTTTGATAGAACATAGTGATGTGAGCTTCAGGACAACTAGTCCCGTTGTACTTTTCAAACTCTGGAGTTTTGAACTTGGGAGGGAGTACTAAATCTGGGACCAAACTCAGGACCTTGGCATCGATTCCGCAATGGTAATCAGCATTTTCCATTGCTTTGAATTTTTCTTCTAGCCATCTACATCGATCCTTAAATTGCTTTGGCAGCTCCACTCTTGTTTTTTTCTATTTCTACCTTATCATCTAGATCAGGAACAACGGGATTGGTTGGGTTATCCTCCGGGTTGGAACCTGAGCCTGTTTGGTAGTTTTTCGGTGTCGAGGTACCGGTTTGATATTGTTGGGGTCTAATTATGACGGGTACCCTTCGTGGGTACACCTCTGGTTATGGCTGGGTGTTTATCGGGGTAAAACCTGGGGGGTAAATAGGATCCTCAATATCATCCCATGAATTGACCGTAGTGGTTTTTCCCTTTTTCACGCTCTCCAGCGAGCAACTGCGCCAATTGGCTTATCATACTTCTTTAGGATTCCAGTATCTTATCCTTTATCTCTTGATGTACTTTCACTAACTATTCTTGTAGTTGTGCTCGCAACTGGTCTTGCATCTCTTTTTGAATTTGTTCTAGCCTTTCAAATCTTTAGTTCATTACTTTAGTTTTGGCGCGAGTATTGTAATGATGTTCGGTTGGTTTATTCTTGTTAGTTTCCAAATTAACTGAAATAATTTCGTTTAATTAGGGTCTTTTTATGAAATTTAATGCATATCGTGCAATGTAATGCAAATGCATGAATGCAAAAAGAGGCATTGACTTTGATTCAATTTCGTTAGAACAACTTTACTAGAAAACAAAATTCTATACATAAAACATATTACATATACGGCTTTGCCCTAATGCTCAAAGCCTTAACCTTCCTAAGAAGCCCAGCTAACTCTTGACCTCGATTCGATTCTGATTCAAACTTCAAGCTTAGTATGTCAGCCTGAACTGCTAGGGTTTGCAAATGATCGGCCACCTCTTGTATTTGAGCCACAGCTTCACCCATGATATAGTCTCTATCTCTGACTTGACCTTGAAAATGGTGAAGTTGCTCTTTCTATTGCTCATTGTTTGCTTCAAAGATTTCAACTCGGAGTTCACAATTTTGTAATACGATTTTGAGCTCTTCTATTTTCCTTTTTAGCTCTTCAATCTTGTTTAAGCTCGCTTTCAGCTCAATTTTGGAGTTGCGATTACGATGCTGATGAAGTGACTTTTCTAGTTCCGCTACCCTGACTTTTAATCTGACCTTTTCATTTTAACATTCCAATAGGTCCCTTCCTAGAGCCTTTTCTCGAACCTGGGCATCTTGACATTTCTTTTCCCATTGATCAACTCTGTTCTATTCTTCTATAATCTCTTGCCACCATTATTCTGATGTCTTTCCTAGCCCGACAGTCTTCATTGATAGGCGCAGCTTCTTGTAATCTATTTTTAAACTGTCTAGATTTTCTTTCCTTTTCTCAGCTTATCGACCTCTAATTTCTGAACGTCAATGTCTAGTCCTAACTGCATCTTTTCATCTTCTAATTACTCTTCCTAGCTCTGAATTCCTTTTTTTAGAATCTTGCCTTATGATCTCTAGCTCAAATGGGACCACTCGTAAGTGTTCCTCTATTGGTCGAGTGCCTTCTTGACTTGGCCCAGGAATGTTATCATTGACTCTTTTACCCCACCATCCATTACATTCGAGGATCATCGTTGATACGATCCCGGTTCCGTTAATTGAATCCAAGTCGTAAGATTGCCTGATCGTTAAACGAGAAGGTTTCGTTCAGATTCGGAAAGGTTTAGAAAATTCAGTTTTAAGAGGGAGGTAGACAAGGAAGGGCTCGATAGAAGGTGGTTATGGATTAAGGAGGCTCGGTTATGAAAGAAATGGACAAGTCAGGTTATAGGATAATCGGTAACTTAAGGTCAAGAATGAACCAAACTTCGGATGAAGGTTGACCCGAGACTTATAAGACTTTAAGTTAATTTGGAAGGAATTATGAGACCTCGACCCACTATCTAAAGAGATAGGAACCTCGGTGTAAAGTTTCGAATGCCACACGAAAACGTGATAAGTTCGGATAAATAAAGAAACTATTGACGCCACTACCTAGATAGATAAGTCAACGAATCTTTTGACGAAATTTGAGAGAAAATTTCTCAACAAATTCAAGGGTAAATTCATTCATGAAATTCTAAGTGCTTACATTGAAGAATACAAGTATTTATAGTTTCTTTCATGGCTTAGCCGAATGGACCTAGGCTTAGCTTCTAAATTCAGCCCCTTTCTTTAGTGTTATCCCACAAATCATGCAACAAATTCAGCCATTCTGCCATCCAAGCATAAAAGTTTGTCCCCATTCCATGTTCCTTGGTGCCCATTAATTTTGTCCATATGCAACCATTAAACTAGTGTCCCATTAATTTTGTCCTTATTCAACCATTAAACAAAAGGCAAGCTTTCCACAATTGCTTTCTTTCATGCGTCCAACCATGAAGATTCCTTGAAAAACAATAAATTAACCTATTAGCATATTAAAAAAATTAATACTAATAAAATAAATTAATGGGAAAGTGGGCACCATATATTCGGTAGCCATTAGGTCATGTTTGCACTAAGAAAAGTTAATTAAAGCATGTAAATGTAAAAAAAAATAAGAAGAGCTCATTGATCTAAGTTTGAGCTAGCTGCACGTGAAGGACATTGCTTGGCTTGCTCGATTCATCGTTCCCACACTGTCTAACCACGTCATTGCTCCACAATTTGCCTACAAGAGCTGACACTTCCTTCTTAAACCTTTTAGCACGAGCACGAGTGATAGGCCCCTTTGGTAGCTCCAACGGATCTTCAGTAGCCTTAGTAGGTGCCGAGCCACGGTCGTATCATCCCTTCCTCCTTCGAAACGACTTGTCCTCAAGTTATCACCTACATCATATGGAGATAAATCAGACAAATTAGAACTAGCGCTCACATTATACTCACCGGGGAGATCGATTTTATAAGAATTATCGTTGGTCCTCTCCAAGACTTGAAAAGGACCATCGCCTCTTGGCATTAGTTTGGATTTTCGTTGGGCTGGGAATCTTTCTTTCCTCATGTGTACCCACACCCAATCTCCTTGCTCAAAGGTAATTTTTTTGCGTCCTTTACTAGCCTTCTGCTCATATTGCTTGGTTCGTTCTTCGATATTCCTATGCACCTTCTCATGTAAGCCTTTCACGAACTCAGCCTTTTTTTGTTGCATCTGCATTCACAAATTGTTTGTTAGGCAGTGGAATTAAATCTAGAGGTGTTAAAGGATTGAAACCATAAACAATTTCAAAGGGAGAGTGTTGAGTAGCCGAATGGGTAGAACGATTATAAGCGAATTCGATGTGCGGTAAACACTCCTCCCACGACTTAAGATTCTTGATTCGATTTACTACTTCCGTTTGCCCGTCTGTCTGAGGATGGCAAGTAGTCAAAAACAACAGCTTTGTGCCAATTTTTCCTCCAAAGCGTTCTCCAAAAATGGCTCAAGAACTTAATGTCTCGATCAGAAATAATAGTCCTCGGTACTCCATGCAAACATACAACCTCCCTGAAAAATAGGTTAGCAACATGTAAAGCATCATCAGTTTTGTTACACGCAATAAAGTGTGCCATTTTCGAAAACCTATCTACAACGACGAAGAATGAGTCTTTGCCATCCTTGGTTCTAGGAAGACCTAGAACAAAGTCCATTGAGATGTCGATCCAAGGTCCTTCTGGAATAGGTAACCGGGTGTATAATCCATGGGGTTGAACCTTTGACTTGGCTTTCTTGCAGGTGATACACCATTCGCACACTCGCTCCACGTCTTGTTTCATTTTTGGCCAATAGAAATGTTTGTGCAACGTTACAGTCGTCTTTGCTATTCCGAAATGGCCCATGAGGCCTTCACTATGCGCTTGATTCACCAAAATGTTCTGGATAGATCCTTGAGGGATACAGAGCTTGCCTTCTCGAAACAGGTAGTCATTGCTACAATAAAATTTATCACAAGTACTAGATTCGCAAGCTTTGTACATTTCAACAAAATCAGGGTCAGTAGCATAGTATTCTTTCAAATACGCAAATCCCATCAATTTTGTCTCTAATGAATTGCAAAGAGCATACCTCCTAGACAATGCGTCCGCCACCACATTTTCTTTACCTTTCTTATATTTGATGACGTATGGAAACAATTCGAGGAACTCCATCTACTTGGCACGCCATTTGTTTAGTTTATGTTGGCCCTTTAAATGCTTTAATGCCTCGTGATCGGTATGGATGACGAATTCCATTGGCCACAAGTAATGTTGCCATGTTTCCAAGGCCTGAATCAACGCATACATTTCCTTATCGTAAGTGGGGTAGTTAAGTGTCGCTCCGTTTAACTTTTCACTAAAGCACGCTACCGAGCGTCCTTTTTGCATAAGCATAGCTCCAATGCCTAAGCCTGAGGCATCACACTCAATTTCAAATGTTTTCTGGAAATCTGGCAAGACAAGTAAATGAGCGTTAGTCAATAGATCTTTAATAGTATTAAAAGTACGCTCTTGTTTGTCATTCCAGAAGAAAACCGAGTTTTCTTAATAACACTAGTTAACGGAGCAGCAACAGTGCTAAAGTTTGGAACGAAACGCCTATAGAAACATGCCAAGCCGTGGAAGCTTCGAACTTGGCTAATGCTAGTTGGTCTCGGCCATTCACGGATTGCCTTAACCTTCTCTTGGTCCACTTCAAGCCCCTTTGCGCTAACGACAAAACCTAAGAAAAAACTCTCCTTACGCAAAACTTCAAGTACGGCTCGCAAATGATTTATGTGATCTTCCAACGATCTGCTATAAATAAGAATGTCGTCAAAATAAACAACATAAAATTTTCTGATAAAGGCTCGCAAAACATAATTCATTAACCGCATAAATGTAATGGGTGCGTTAGTTAAGCCGAATGGCATAACCAACCACTCATACAAACCATGCTTTGTTTTAAAAGTCGTTTTCCACTTATCTCCTTCCAGCATCCAGATCTGATGATATCCACTCTTGCGGTCAATCTTGGAGAAGAGTTGTGCTCCACTGAGTTCATCTAACATGTCATCTAGGCGTGGAATAAGATGCCTATACTTGATGGTGATCTTATTGCCACTCGGCAATCCACATACATACGCCAAGTACCATCTTTCTTTGGCACTAGAAGCACAGGAACAGCGCACGGACTTAGACTTTCCCGAATGTAACCCTTGGCCATCAACTCGGCCATTTGTCATTACAACTCTTTGGTTTCTTCAGGGTTGCTTTGGTATGTTGGGCGATTTGGTATTGTGGCTATAAGAACGAAGTCAATCTGGTGCTCGATCCCTGGAATAGGTGGTAGGCCACTAGGGATGTCGTCCGGAAATACATCTTCGAAATCCTACAACAAAGATACAATTGAAGATGGAAGTGAAGCATCTAGTTCGTTAGTATTAAGGAAATTCTCCTTATACATAAGAACTACCATTGGTTGCCGAAGCAACAACATTTTTCGAATCTCTCGTGCTTTTGCATACACGTTCAATTTTGCAATCCCTTTATCATCTCGTCTTTCTTGTTCTTTACTCACTTTTTGCTCATTCCCTTTATTTTTACCTCTTGCCTTTATTTCTCCTTTTTCCTTTACTTTTCCACTCTTTGTCTCTGTTTCTTTTTCCTCTCTTTTTGTTTGTTCTTTCACTTTCATTTGGTCAATAGAACTTTTCAAGCGTACTTGGTCCTCGTACACTTGTTTGGGAGACATTGGTGCTAGGGTCACACTTTTTCCACGATGTTGGAAGGTATAGCGGTTTGTATAACCGTCATGAATGGCTCATCGATCGAATTGCCATGGTCTTCCCAAAAGTAAGTGGCTCGCATGCATTGTGACCACATCGCAAATAACTTCATCACTATACTTGCCAATGGAAAAAGGGATGACAGCTTGCTTGGTGACTCTCAATTCGCCTCCGTTGTTCAGCCAATGTAATTTGTAAGGCTGAGGGTGTTTTGTCGTTGGCAAGTCCAACTTTTCAATAAGCATGCTCCTAACTACGTTTGTACAGCTACCTCTATCAATGATCATGCTGCATACTTTGCCTTGAATATGACATCTTGAATGGAAGATGTTTTCTTGTTGTAGTTCATCTTCGGTACTTTGAATACTCAAACTACGTTTTACCACGAACAACTTATCTTCAACAGCAAATTCAAGTTATTCTTCCTTCTCTTCTTCAGTAGAAAGGTCGTGTTCAATCTCTTCTTTGTCACCCGATTCAGTCTCATCGTCGGGTTTCATGATCATCACTCGCCGATTTGGACACTGACTGGCTATATGACCCCTACCGAGACACTTGAAACACTTGATGTCTCTTGCAGAATTACATCCGGCCTTATTGTTAGGTTTGCTTGTTTCCCCACTTGGCTCGTTAATCTTTGGGCTTGCAACATTTTCGCGTGCTCGAAAAGGGATCTCTTTCTTAACGGCTCCTTGATTCCACTTTTGGGTAGGAGTGGAGTTTGGGTAGACACCACGAACGAGGCCTTTCCTTTTGAACTGCTTCTCCACTTTGATGGCCATGTGCACCATCTCTTCGATCTCAACGTAGTGCTGGAGTTCAATTACGTTAGCAATATCTTTGTTTAATCCAGCCAAAAATCTCGCCATGGTTGCTTCACGGTCTTCTTCGATGTTGGCTTGGATCATGGCTATCTCCATCTCTTTGTAATAGTTATCTACACTCCGACTGCCTTAAGTGAGATGTTGTAACTTTTGGTACAGTTCTCGATGGTAGTACGCTGGAATGAACCTCTTACGCATTAATGCTTTCATTTCGGCCCAAGTGTTAACAGGTCACTCTCTGTTCCTTCGCCGACTAGTGGTTAGTTGATCCCACCAGACCATTGCGTAGTCAGAGAATTCAATGGCCGCTATCTTTACCTTCTTGCTTTCTGAGTAGTTGTAACACTCGAAGACTAACTCAATCTTCTTTTCCCATTCTAAGTACAACTCCGGGTCAGTTTTGCCTTGAAATGGGGGTATGGACAATTTGAGGTTCTTCAAGTCATCATCTACTCGACCTCGATCTTGTTGGCCTCTTTGTCGTCCACTATAATTGGACCCATGATCGCTCTCAGCTTCACTTTATTTGGACCATTCTTCTTCGGGTACTCGTTGCCTTCCACATTCCCTTGGTGGGCTTTGAAGAATTCTTCCTCGACGGGAGCGCTCTTCAACTTGGTCGAGCCTTTCTTGGGTTGGCTCGAGTTTACGGTCAAACAATCACTCTACTTCACATAACAAGGCTTGATGATTGAGATCAGGTATATTTCTAGCTTGTTGTCTATCCGTTCTCTCGGCCATGTTGCATTCTGGATTTCGAGACATGGTTTAAATTTAATCCTCACACAAATCCTCTCGATCCTTCGGAAAGAAAAGAATAAATGTCACTCACACTCATGTTTGTACTCTATTTCGGCTTTTACCTCCACTCTATTGTGCTCACACACTCTTGCCTTTTTCTTCTGCTCGCTTCTTCTCTCCTGATTTCGTATAAGATTCGGGTGACTAGATCTACTAGGTTAACGGGTCAATTTCAAGATTAGTTAACAGATGTTAAAAGAAAGAAAAGACAAATGGAGTAAGGATGGGTGGCGTTGGGTGAAAAGAGAAAATACCAATTGATGGTAGAAAAAAAAATATTGAAGATCAGGGTAAGAATATGAAAGTAAAGCAAAACTTGCAAACTTCACACCTTTCTTTTTTTTGAATTACAATACCAAATACACTATTGTGAATTACAAAGAAAGATAGAAAAAAAAAAGAATTAATTTTTTTTCGAACTTCTTTTTTTACTTTGTAAATTTTTTTTAAAATACATACCTAATTTGGGTTTGCTTCAAACGTCCAATCTTCTCGTTTAATTAGCTCTGATACCAGATGATACAATCCCGATTTCGTGAATTGAATCCGAATCGTAAGATTGCCCAATCGTTAAACAAGAAGGTTTCGTTCGAATTCGAAAAGGTTTAGAAAATTCGGTTTTAAGAGGGAGGTAGACAAGGAAAGGCTCGATAGAAGGTGGTTATAGATTAAGGAGGCTCGGTTATGAAAGAAATGGACAACTCGGGTTATAGGATAATTGGTAACTTAAGGTCAAGAATGAACCAAACTTCGGATGAAGGTTGACCCGAGACTTATAAGACTTTAAGTTAATTTGGAAGGAATTATGAGACCTCGACCCACTATCTAAAGAGATAGGAACCTCGGTATAAAGTTTCGAACGCCACACAAAAACGTGATAAGTTCGGATAAATAAAGAAACTGTTAACGCCACTACCTAGATAGATAAGTCAATGAATCTTTAGACGAAATTTGAGAGAAAATTTCTCAACATATTTAAGGGTAAATTCATTCATGAAATTCTAAGTGCTTACATTGAAGAATACAAGTATTTATAGTTTCTTTCATGGCTTACCCGAATGGACCTAGGCCTAGCTTCTAAATTCAGCCCCTTTCTTTAGTGTTATCCCATAAATCATGCAACAAATTCAGCCACTCTGCCGTCCAAGCATGAAAGTTTGTCTCCATTCTATGTTCCTTGGTGCCCATTAATTTTGTCCATATGCAACCATTAAACTAGTTCCCATTAATTTTGTCCTTATTCAACCATTAAACAAAAGGCAAGCTTTCCACAATTGCTTTCTTTCATGCGTCCAACCATGAAGATTCCTTGAAAAACAATAAATTAACCTATTAGCATATTAAAAAAATTAATAATAATAAAATAAATTAATGGGAAAGTGGACACCATATATTCGGTAGCCATTAAGTCATGTTTGCACTAAGAAAAATTAATTATTTGTTTTTAAAAGACACAATAAACATTATAAATTAAATTCAAATTCATTTATTGCTCAATTAAATTCATAATTTAAAGGATGTGACTAAATTAACTATTATCTAATTTAATTTTAATGCAGCAAATTTAAAGCTAATTAGTCTAGCAAATTAAAGCATGTAAATGTAAAAAAAAAAATAAGAAGAGCTCATTGATCTAAGTTTGAGCTAGCTGAACGTGAAGGACATTGCATGGCTTGCTCGATTCATCGTTCCCATACTGTCCAGCCACGACATTGCTCTACAATTTGCCTACGAGAGCCGACACTTCCTTCTTAAACCTTTTAGCACGAGCACGAGTGATAGGCCCCTTTGGTAGCTCCAACGGATCTTCGGTAGCCTTAGTGGGTGCTCGAGCCACAGTCGTATCAGTCGTCAAACCTGCAGCAAATCCTTTCATTCGGCGGGTTTGGTTCCATACGTTAGACATTTCTCGGATCTTTTTCTTATAGTTATCTCCCTTATTCGAAAATTCGTATTGAGCCCGCCCTTATGTTGCTGCTATGAATTGTCTCGATCTATACTGTCTCAACACGAGTAGAGGAACATATCCAACAACTCGCCAAATCCCAAGTAGAGGAACCCAATTGAGATCTCCACATCGGTATAGAATCTCATCGAGGGTCATCCAAGGGGCTCTCCATTCGACGTCCTCATCTTGGAGATTTTGGAGTATCGTCATCCATTTTTCTTCTGAAATGTCATCTCGCCTCGGTGTAGCGACTAATTCTTTTAATGGAGAGTAATTCTCAGAGAATACTCGATAAGAAAATTTTTCTACCTTCCAAAAATGGCTATGAAACCATGCCAATAAGAGTTGCGCGCATCCAATGAATCTTCCTTCATTTGCTCTTTGACATGCATTCAAAGATCAGAATGTTTTGGCCAAAATTGCAGGGACGAGCATGACCCTCTTATCAAGTCTGTCGAACAAATCTGAAACTGCCTTGTCCACGTGCCCTAGTGGTTTAGGGAAAACAACCAGCCCGTAAATGTTTAAAGCGAAGACATTGACCCTTTTCTTCATATCCGGGTGTGGTAAGGTCAACCCATTGCTCACTCATCCTTGTGATGTTCATTAGTTTCTTTAGGAAGGTCGGGATATTAGCGACTCTGGAATAAACCTTGTCGGGCCGAATTTTCGAAGAACGAAGTAAGGTTGTGTATTCTTCCACAGTAGGTACTAAGTCCACTTTTCCAAAAGTAAAACAGCTATAGGCGGGATTCCAAAATTGAGCCAGAGCTCAAAACAAGTGCTTGTCCATTTTGATATCGAGTAGATATGGCAAATTACCATAATTACAGTAAAATAACTGTTTGATTTCTTCATCCCATTGGACCCATATCTCTTTCAATTCTTGGAGATTGTTCTGGGTTACGTTGATATGAGTGAAGTCCTATAGTTCTGATATGTACCCTTCCATCAGACTATCACCTTTCTCTAGTTGCGTTTTCTCGGACCATATTCGGACAGCCACGTTATCTTCCACTTTATCAAGAAATACGTTCTCCATGGCAAGCTCTCTATTTAGTAATCGGACGTGAATCAACACATTTTTTATGATGAAAATATCATGCAATCACAATCAAAGCAAAACAAACAAGTCAAATATACAAAGTAAGAATTTAAAGTAAGCAAGAAATAATAAATAAAACACCTATTCGGGTAACCACTAGGGTTTGATACGGTTCTACCTAGGGTAAGTTCTTAGGGTTCATTATATATGGTTTGGTTCTAAAGTAAGAGTACCTGAACTGGCAGATTCCTCGATCCTTACCCATTATAGGCTCATACAGACCAAGTTCAGTTCAAGGGAATACATTTTCCTATGGCTATACGGAGATGAAAATCTCACAAAGACATAGATACGGATGTGTCCTGAAAGCGATCCGCTATCTTATACGGAGGTGAAGACCTCACGAAAGAATAGTTTCTCACTCCCACTTAAAAGGGTAAAATCGACCGATTATGTGATGCAATATGCGAAGATATATTAAAAGATCCAAACCAATAAAGCAAACATATCAAAATGATGCAAACCGATGAAATACAATGAAAGAATCCTAATTTTAAACCAAATTATCAATCTTCGAAAAAAAGACAAAAAGTAATCAACTCGTGGCTTGACTCTCTTATTTGGGTCCCTAGTGGAGTCGCCAAGCTGTCGAAACCTCTTTTGAAATCGACTTTTATTTAAAAAAACAAAAATTGGGAGTCGCTACCAATCACTTTTAAGAGGCGTGATCGGGTTACCTTGTAATTTGATCATTTTAATAAGAGGTTTGATTTATTAAAACAATGTTTTTCGGTCTACAAAAATCAAGAAAATGGGTTCAGGAGTCAGTTATGCACGAGGAAGGGTTAGCACCCTCGTTACGCCCAAAATTGGTACCTAATTGATTATTTGATGTCTTTATGCCGAAAGTTGAAGACTCAAAAAGAATTTAAACTACGATCCCTCTTTGTATTATGATATTTTTATTTAAAAATTTGCTTGAATAAGTCGAAAAATATATTGAAGACCTTATTATCTTGAGGCAACTAAACGTCACATCCCGTAAGTTAGGACATGACACTTCGAATCTTCGAGAATAATTTTGTATTTGTTTTTTTTTTTCAATTTTGAAATCTTACGTGTTTCAATTTTAAAAGGATATTCGATTATTTAGATCCCACGAGAAAAATTGAAACCCCGTAAGTTAGGGCACGACTTTCTCGAGTTTCTAAACCAGAACATTGTCTTACTTTGAAACCTTTCCTTTTTTTGGATAACATCGAACGTAGTATTTAAACGATGGGTATTTAGTTTATTCGAACTTAATGTACAAATGGGTGATTTTTTTAAAACCTAATGTTTGATATAGGAATACTATAAATAAATAAGAAATACCATAATAATATAAATTTGGTTAGTATTAGTAGTCGCATCATAATAAAAATAAATGAGTGAATTTAGAATAAGTAAAAAAAATAGAAGTGAAAATACTAAGTAATGATGATAAATAACATGTAAAAATATAAATATATAATGAATGAAATATATACAAATAATGAATAGGAAATGTATAGATATGAATAATATAAACTTTAAAATAAAAATAAAGCGATAATAAATGCATAAATAATAAGTAAATAATAGCGAAACAAAAAGCATGAGAAGTCGAAGTCGCAATAATAAAGGCCAAAAAATAAAAATAAAAAAAGAAAATAAATAATAAAAACTAAAAAGAAAATAATAATAAAAGTAAAAGTAAAATAAAACAAAAATGATAATAAAAGGAAATAAATTAATTTTAAATAAAAATACGGAACAAATAAAAAATAAAAAATAATATAATATATAAAAATAAATAAATGGGCTATAAATGGTCGAAATTAAATAATGAAGACTAAATTGAAACTAAAATGAAATTAAAGGTCTAAATCGTAATAAGATAAATGTTTGAAGGACTAAATTGAAATTTAAATAGAATTTTGGGCCAAAATCGGGAATGAAAATAAGGTAAAGGATCAATTTGTAACGCGCGAATGAGATGGGGACCAAATGGGGAAATATTCCCTGTCCTCCAAAACACACCGTTTCAAACGGACTAAATTGAAATGAACGCAAAATTATTGGGCCGAATTAAAAAATAAAAGTATTGGATCTCAAATTAATAAAAAAGCAGAAGGGCTAAAAGTGCAATTAGACCCTTCTGCAAAAAACACGCGAATCCTAGGGGCGGGTCGGGTCGTCGCACGGGTTGTTTCCAAAACTGCGCCGTTTTGGCGCTAATGAACCCTTAGTGAAACGATGCCGTTTACTTGCATTATAAAAGCCAAAATTTTTGTTAAAACTCATTTTACTTCCCTTATTTAAAAACAAAAAAAAAAAAAAAACAAAACCTCTCAAACTCTCTCTAGCTCTCCAGAATTTGGATGAGGCTCCGGCATCGGACCACCGTGGCTGCCGTTGGTCGCCAGCAACGGCGCCGGCGTACGCGATGGCTGAAAAACCCAAAAGGCACCCTTTTGAAGCCTGTTATGTGCAGAACGCCGATTTGAGGCCAAAACTCCCGAAATCCCAACCTAACTCGGCAGAGAAATAAGAAACATTTTGTTTCTCGTCCCTTTCCGGCGTAGCTTTCGACAGCGAGGAGACCGTCTGATTTAGGTGAGTTTTTTTTATCTTTCTTTTTCTTTTTCTATATCTTATATCTTTAAAAAATATAACACGATAGATATATAAAAAGGTTCACCTTTGGTTTCGAAAATCATTTTTTGTATTCTATTTCTATCTTTTTAATCGATATTGTGTGTCCAAAAAAAATTACATCTTGGGTTCAGCCTTTATAGCCGATTTACACTTTCTTTTTTATTATTTCTATTGTTTGCTTTTTGTCCTTGTTTCTGTGGTTTCTCTGTTCCTTTTTTGCGTTTTCTTTTGTAGGTATTCGGAGAGTCAATGGAGGGGCTTTGCCATTTCGGTGCAAGGCGGAGCAGAGGGGGTTAGGCCTCGGGACGAGACATGGGCGGCGGACCCGAGGAGAACGACGCTAGAAACCTTAGGGTTTCTGGCTTTTCTGAAAAAAATTTAAGTTGTGGGCCTGTTTAGGTTGGGCTTAGGTTTTTTTAATATTTGGGCTATAATTTGGACCTTTTTTTATTTTGAACTTTATTTTTTAATTTGGTTTTATTGGTTTTGGGCCCGGGCTAATTGTCCCTATTACAAATCATCTTGACAAGATTATCTGCAACTGTGTTATCCTCCCGGGGGTATGTTGAATCTTCCACTACTTTACCTTTGTCAGGATCTGATAAATTCTTCTGAGAAGAGTTGACTTCGAGATTCTAAAGACACCTTCCTGAATGGTAGTAGCAATCTCGAGACTATCTGTTTGAATTTTTATTAGAATTTATCACCTTGTAAAAAGTTATTATTATTATTATTATTATTATTATTATTATTATTATTATTATTAAAAGTATCATAATTGGCATTGGATTGATTTCCATAACCGAATAAGTGGCTATTGTAAACTAACATATTAATAAATGAGGATTATAACTATCACAACTAAAAACAAATAAAAAATTTTATAAAACATTTTTGAAAAAATGGAAATATTTTATTTCTATAAAATTGAAAATGATAATAAATGAAAAGAACAAATTTTTTTAAAATTTCGAATTCCTATAAATGTATAATTATTTTATTTTATTCCTCATGCTTCTATTATAGAAAAATATGTATCAAACATGTTTTCATTATTAAAAACAAATCTATATTTATCAAATGTATTTTTTTAATTTAAAAAAATATATTTTTTCAAAAGCCAAATGGAATTTAAGTAATCTAAGTACAAATAAAAATAAAATAAAATTGATTGAATGTAACAAAAGACTTGTGTTGGAATACAATTAGATGGGTAACTCAAACAAAGAAATAATACTATTTTAAGTCCATAGATAAGGCTTAATACACTCAATAATTTTAGGTTAAAGACAATGTTTATGAAAGAAAAACTTAGAATGGAGAATATGATCCAACCCAAGCTTGCTTTACCAAAAGCCCGTCCTAAAGCCTTATAGGATTACTTTTATATGTAGTTACAATGCTTTAATATCAAAAATGAAAAAGAAAAATTCAATCATAGCTTGCTTGACTAATATACATCCTCCCATTTCATGTCCATAAGATACAGATCATTGCATCAAAGAAATGAGTGTGTGGATTAAGGCCATTGAATTCATTGCAGTTGGGTGGATTTGATTGAGTTATCTGATAAATTATTAAAAAATTATAAAAAATAAAATACATAAAAAAAATCAGTTTAATCGATTAACAAGTAAACCGATCTAATTATATCCATTCTAAATGAGATTTCATTGCTTGCTAAGAGGGTAAACAAGAGCAAGTTACACCACGACTCTCTCTCTTTTAATGCATGTAATTCCTCCATGCTTTATTGGTCTGCTATACACTTAAGCCTTAAAGCTCGCAATCAAATTTCATAAGGTTAGCAATTTTTAAAGCTACTCCTTGGTTTTTGTCTTTTAATTCAATGCTATAAAAGAAAAAGAAGGGTCCAATTGTCCAAATCAGCATTAAGTTAGATGTTTAACCAACTTTGTTTTTTCTTAGGTACATAGATGTTCAATGTACTGAGTGATGCAAGAAATTTGATTTTTATAACAATATTGACCGAATGAAAAGCTTTCATAGTTAAGTTAGTAAGACAAAAATGTGCTAATAATTGGGTAAGCAGATTATATTAAAATTTAAAATATATATTTTAAAATTTTTATAAAAAATACATAGAAATTCAACAAAATAAAACTATTTTTCCCCTAAAAATATGAAAAAAAAAGGAGCCTTAAAATTCAAAACAAGAATGAAAATGTAAAAAAAAAAAAAAAAAAAAGGTGTGAACACAAAAGAAAATATTAAAAACATTGGTAATTTATAGTACATTTTTCTGGTATACAATTAAAATAGGATACTCACACATATAATAATTAAAGACATACATGTAAAATACCAGCAATAAATATAATAAGGCATGCTTAAAACATATCATAATAGAATAAATACTATGATTAAAAATAATCAAATATTGCAGCAATAAATATGCTTTCAATCAATTAATTCAGTGGCAAAATCATATATTCTTCAAATGTTCAATTTAGCGGTGTCTTAAGACATGTTATACGAAAAAATCATAAATACAGATATAATAAACATGATTACTCACAGTTCATGCAATTGAGTATATATATTTAATATTAATATAGTCATTTAAATCAAGGATTCAAGCATTATTTATACCATCAAGGACTTAATTGCATAAATTAAACAATAAAAATAGTTCGAAAACCATTCAGGGACTAATCTGCACAAAACATAAAATTTTGGGTAAAACTATAAAATTTAAGAAACAGGGGCACATGTCGTGTGGAAAGGTTACATGGCCGTGTAACAAACTGAGGTCATGCACAAATACAAAAATTAAGCTACAGGGGAGACACAGCTAAGTAGTCTGGCCGTGTGGAAGGGTTTAGGTCGTGTAAGAAGTGAAAATCCTAGGGTTTCAGTGGCACATGACCGTGTGGTCCATGTGGGCTTCCCACACGCCTGTGTGTTATTCCGTGTGGTCTACGCTGGGTTCGATTTTGCCTCAATTTTCTTGTAAAAGAACACACATCTGACTTCTGAGGTTTCGTAAGACTATCCTCACGTCCAAATCTGATCCGGGTCACCTACACGGGTCTTTCAATCGACAAAAATGCAAGAATTATTATCGATGTTCAAGATTTATCGAGTTTAACAAGATTTTTGGGAAAACTCATAAAAGGTTCGAAATTGATTTTGGAAAATTGACAAGGACGATATTATACCAGATTTCTAGGGTTCTACGAAATTAGAAGTAAGAATTCTTACCAATCTTGGCACGTTAGAAATGAATTTTGATGGTGTTACGCTAAAACGACACGAAGAACGGTTTGAATGGGGTGGAATTTTGGTTCGGGATTCAAGAAATAAATTTCTAGCAAAAGAATATGAAAATTTATGAAAAGAAAAGTGGGAAATAAAAGACAAAAGATGTATTTAATGAAGAGAGAAAAGAAATTCTAAATAGGGTTGAAAAAGAGAATCAAAATTCTATTACGGTTAGGAAGGGATTAAATGGCTAGGTTAAGCAAACTTTAAAGGGTTGATTTGACAATAAAACCATTCTACCAAAATTAATAAAAATGGAAGGGAAATGGCATAATTTAAACCTTGGTGCAAGGGGAACATATGCTAAAACCTTACCATTAAACCAATAAGCTTATTCTCGATTATTTTCTACTACATTAAATATATATACTTGCTTGAGTTTGTTCTCTAGTTGCTGAAAATAAAAGAAGAGGAAAAGTGAAAAGAGTGGGACTAAAACCTTGACTCTCCAGGAAGTTTACTAAGCTCTCTTTCTCCTAATCTAATGGTGTGTTTAACATTACTTTTAAGAAACACTTTTGAGACACAAAACACTTTTAGGACAAAAGCATTTCTAAGCAAAATGTTTTTTTTTTTGAGAGAAAAAGTGTTTTTCCCAAGTAAAAAATTGGCCCAAAAATATTTTTTTCATAAGCTAAAAATTCTAAAAATTCTAGCTTCTCTCCAAAAGTTTTTTTTTTTTTTCTTTCTAAAAGTACTTTTGAAAAGCAATACTAAACTAGGCCTAAGACTCAATTCTTGATTGTCTTTTTGATTCTAACCCTATGATTTTTGGGTGTTACAAATTTAGTTAGGCCCAAATTTAAATTAATTAAAGAATACTTTAATCTAAATTTAATTATGAAATATAATAATATTAATATAAATTTAAAATGTTTTAAAATTTGAATAGTAGAATAAGTTGACTTCAAATTGGGTTTAAATATGAAAATTTCTTAAAAACTGACCATGGATAGGTCTGATATAGGCAAATTGGAGCACGGCATTATTAGCTTATGAAAGTATGAGATGGATGCCATTTTGCAGACAGATTAATATATATTAATATCATATATGTCATTAAAAAGAAGAAGAAGGAAAAAACCTTAAACTTTATCCACCTTTCATTATTGTGATTTAATTTAGAGCCAGATAAATAATGCTTCTTTGATATGGAAGCATATGTTGGATTTTAAAACCCATTGGCTATCATTTATAAATCAAGAAGAAGAAGTCAAAATCAAGATCTAAACTACTGTTGGATCGAACTTAGGTCATCATACACCATTTCAATTTTCATAATGAGGTATTATTGGAGAATTGACTTATTTTTTACAAGTATCTTAGGTTTAAAAAATAAATATATTCATATCTAATATTTATGTAATTAATTGTTTTAGTATATGTTATATCTGTGCACATTGTTTTGTTTGATCTAGATACTTTTCTTAGAATATATATATTCCGTCATTGAAATATATGGGGTAATTTTCACAATTTGTTAATTTTATTAAAATTTTAAATAAGAGTATAATATATTAAATGTGGTGATGTTAATTGTTTTTAAATTTATGTTATTTGGATTTAGGAGTAAATGTTAGACATGAATATGTGTTTAATAAAAATATACAATATAGGTTAAACTGCTTGAGGTCCCTATACAATATAGGTTAAAAGAGTGAATTAATCTCTTTATTATAAATGTGAATAATTTCCGTTCATGTACAAGTTTTTCATTTTACGGTCCAATTCTTAAATATTTATTGCATTATTTTTATGCATATTTATAATACTATTTTCGTTAGTAATTTCATGCCTTTTTTTCCCCTTATTGAATGTAAAATTATCATTTAATATATATTCTTGGGCAAGATTATTTTAGGTATTTTGACTCAAAAACTAAACTAAAAATATGGGAAAAATGAGTGGTCATCAGATATTAAAATTAGTTGTGTTTAGGTTTCTCTACGTATAATGATACCTAGAACCCAAAAATACCTTACAACGTTGTCATCTCGGACTGATGTGCAAATATCACACAAACACGATACATTTAATGACCATAAATTAATTATTTAAGGATGAGATTGAAGTTTAAGAAATTTTGAAATTTTGAAATATATATATATATGTATATATAAATTATGTTTAGATTTATTTTAATTTTAATTTTAATTTAAAAATATTTAAATTTTAATTTAATCATGCTTTAAAATGATTGAATTCAATTATAATTATAATTATTTGAATGTTATTATTTATAATTTTAATTTAAAATAGTTAATATAATATGTTTAAATTATTTTTTATAATTTTGATATGTTTATAATTTATATTATATTTATAAAAATTAGATACAAATATTTTTTTTAAGAAATACTAAAGATAAAATTAAGGAAAAAAAAGGTGATATTTATAAATGTTATGTACCAGATGGTAAGACTTGTGGGAGACCTTTAAAATATATTAATGAAGCATATATTGATTGATTATTATACCTAATTTTGACGAGACATAACTCTTTCGGTCATACAAAAATGCATTCACAAATTTCTTATATATTAATGTACACTACATCCATAATCATTTAATTATGGTAAACTATCAAAAACTATAAAATACTTACTCATGTTTTTAATTTTGTCTCTTTTTATTCATTTTCATTAATTAGGTATCGTGATAATCTAAAAACTGATATAATAATAAATATAATTCTTAACTCTAAAAAAAAAAAAATTAGCCTTCAATGTTTATGCATTAGGTCAATTTGGTCTCAATTCTAAAAAATTCAAAAAATGCCTAAAAATTTCAAAAAAAATTAAGAATTATAATAAATTTTAAAGGTTTATTAGTAAAAAAATGCCCTCAATGAAAAATAAAAAAAAATCAGTTAAGCCGTCAATAAAATTTAGCACCCAATTGAGCCCTTAAAGATAAAATTAAAAAATAAAAAAATCAATCAATCCCCTTTGTTAATGTTGACCATGTTTGACCATTAAGTTTTGTTGATATGGATGACCTGAGCGACAATGAATAAGACCAACAGAGATATTGTAAGACAAGATGGTTGGAGTAGCAACACAGGAGAGATAGTATAATCCATGTGACTCACAACTTTCACCCATCATCTTCCCTATACTTTGATCCTACACAAAAATAGAATTAGAATGAAAAATGACTTTACAATTTTATTGGAGAGAGAGTTTACCAATAGAGACTAAATTGTACTGACATTCTGGGGCATACAATACTAAATTTAATTGAATTGATGGAAGAGGATGGATTTCCCCTACCCTTTTAATGACAATTTGAGTACCATTGACTGAAGTAACTGTAGAAGAAATTAAAGGAAAAATAAGGGTAGAGAGAATGTTTTTATTACCAAAGATGTGATTTGAAGCACTTAAGTTAAATATCCAAGGACCATTTAAGGAAGACTTTGTTAGGCAAGCAAATGAATTAATAGGTTGTGCAACCGGAGTTATTTAAGAAGACTGTTGTTTTGATGCTTGATATTGGAGGTATTTATCATAATATGCTCCAATTAAAGTAATAGTGTAACACCCCAAAATATAGGGGGTTAGATGAAATAAATAACAAAGTAAATGATTAGGCTTTATGGTTAAGTGTTTAGTTTACTTCTTAAAAATCCTAGGTTTAATCCACACCTTTCCCATTTTTTTTTCTTTTAATTTTCAACAAACTAGGATGAAAGGCTCAATGATTAAGCATTCTTCTTAGGTTCTTGCTTTTCCATGTTCAAAGCATGCCACCCTTTCCCATTTCCATTTTAGTTTCTGCCAAATTGAGCAATTTACCATGCAATCCCTCAAAGTTTGAAAACCCTCACTATTTAGTCCTTCCTACTCCTATTTGAACTAGATTTCTACCATCTTTTTATCTTCTTTTCCTAATTAGATTTTCATATTCCCCATTTCAATTCCTAATAGAATTTCTTTCCATCTTTCTATTTATTCTCTTTACACTATATATTTATCTTAATTGTTGATAATTATTTTGCTTTCTTGATTTAAAACTTTCTTCATTCAATCGTTCTTTCCATCAATTTTAGAATATCGTTAATAAAATCTTGATCCTTGCCCAGAACCAATAAATACATCTTGTTCCCCTTGATTAGATCCCAAATTTTTATAAAATTTCTATCCAACGTTAACCTTGCAATCGGTTAAACGATATTTCTAAATTTTTCATTTAAACTTTCGACCATCTTGTTTTATCTTGAAATAAACCATTAATACTTGTGTAATTGTCAGTTGAAGGACTCGTTTTTAGTACCTCGGATCAGATTTGAATGAGAGGGATGTCGCCCGGTCTTTCGGTGAAAAGTTTGTATTCTTTTACAAACGAATAGGGGCAAAATCGTGTCTAGGATAGGGCCACACAAGCATGTTGACCACACAGGTGGACCACACAGCCATGTCCCTTGCAAACCCTAGGATAGTTTGCTTCTCACGCGAGTACGACCTTTCCACATGGTCTGCCAGACATGCATGTGGACCACATGAGCATGTGCCTTGCTTTCTAGATCATAATTCTTTGCCTATTCAATTTGGTTCTAATTCATCCATTTTTCCTTAGTTTTTAGATCATTCCACCCTTAAATTATTTTCACTATTGGTCCTTTAACTTTTTTATATTTACACTTTAATGCCTTAAGTTTTGAGTATTTACTCTTAGGCAACAAAACTTTTCTCACTTTTACCATTTAATCACTTTTACCATGCTTTTTCCACAATATCAAACTTAAAAATATATTGAAATATTAATGTTCTTACCTTGTCTTATTGATTTCAATCTTTAACTTGATTTTCTCTCTCCTCCAGCTTCTATTTCTTGAATCAAACTTGATATTCTTGCTCCCAGTAGTCTCCTTGTCATCTTTCTCTCTTGATGGCTATGGTAATTCTTTTGAATTCTAAGTGAAAATGGTGAATTTTTGGTGAAAGGACTAATTTGTAAAGAAAGCAAAACTTTCTTTCTTTCTCTCTTCTTCTCACATTGGTGCATGGGAAAGAAGATGATAATTCTTCATCTTTCCTTCCTTGTATACTAAATAAATTTAATAAAATAATAATAAAATATCTCATTAAAATATTAATAAAATAATATTTATCTATTAAATAATTATAAAATATCATCAACATCATCATTACTTTCTAGATTTCTCTCTCTTCCAATGGACCATTTTGCCCTTTGTAATCTTTTAAAATTCCATCATTGAATCATCACATAATTTGGTAAAATTATGATTTAGTCCCTCATAATTCTTTACCTATTCAATTTGGTCCTAATTCATCCATTTCCTTTGTTTCTAGATCATTCCACCCTTAAAATATTTTCACTATTGGTCCTTTAAATTTTTCATATTTACACTTTAACCCCTCAAGTTTTGAGTATTTACTCTTAGGCAACAAAACTTTTCTCACTTTTACCATTTAGTCCTTTCTTGAATTAATATATCATAATATACTTCTCAATGTTGTCATAACTCCAAAATTTCCCTTTTTGTCGCTTTATTTCCTTATTTTACTGTATCAAAGATAATATCTTACTGTAAAAATTTTCGGGGTATTGCATTTCCCTCCCCCTTAAAATAAATTTCATCCTCGAAATTTCCTTGTTTTCTTTTGATCATGAACTTATTCTTTCTTTAATTCTATAGTTCCTTTTTGCATATATTTACTTAGCTTATCATTTCTATCTATTCTCTATTCTTTCATTTCACAATTTTTTTTTTAAATTTAATATTTCAAACATGAATCAGAGATAATCCTTTACCTTGTAACGAAAATTGTTTTCCTTTTTAGCAGAGGTCCAGTAGACTAAACATAACACTTAGGATATACGGAACTGATATAGGGGTGCATTATTATGTACTATTAAACAGAGAGCACAAATGTGCTAATATTTGAAAAGCACTAGCGTGCTATTAATCAGAAAGAGCGTTAAGGTCCATTAATGACGTATCACTAATGTCTTAGTAGTTCTAATCTCGTCTACTTGGGAAAATTATATCATACACACATATTACTTTTACACTTTTTGCATAATGCTTTTACATACTTTACAATATAACCCTTATACCAATAATCCATATACTTATATTTTCATTATCTTTAATACATGTAATATATTTCAAAAATTCACTATTCATCTGTAATTCACTAATGATCTTTATCATGTACTTCATATATCACTTTTGTATATTTTGTAATTTAATCATCAGTATAATATTTCTTGTAGCAATTTTTTTTAAATAACACCTATAACATAACATTCATCATTGACATGTATTATAAAACATTTATGAGTTCCGATTCATCATAATCAACTTTTTACTCATATACCTGAGTATCGTTTTTAGCATTATCAGAATTAGCTAGATTGGAAAGCATCTCATTTTATAAGTAAAACAAATCTCATCAGAGTTGGGAGATATCACACTATCACAGGTTATATAATGACATGTATTTCTAGACTTCACATATACTACATTCAGTCCGAGAACCGACTAAATCTTAGTTCTGATACCACTAATGTAACAACCCCTACCCATATCCGTTGTCGGAATAGGGTACGAGGCATTGCCGGAGTTTACTGAACATTTTCGAATAATTATGAGTCATGTATTATTCATATTTTGAAAATAATCATAATGTCTCTCTATTGGGCCCTCGAAGCCCAAAACATACATTAGGAACCAACCGGGATCATAGGGAATTTTTTGCAAAATCCCAAAAGTTTCCTACATTGGTTAGCGTACTTTAATATTGACAAACTTATTTTCTCGACATGTCTCACTTGAATTTATTAGTTGTCCTAATATACATAATTTTTCTTGCATCAACGTATCAAAGATAGTCTCATATTTACATGTCATGATACATATCATTCTCTTGCTGTTTCTTCATAAATATAAATTATTCAATTCATTATGAAAATATTTCATGTACCATTATTTTCATGAGTTTAGTGTATCTTTATTCCAGTAGTAGTTCATAATCTTGAATATGCATAATTATCAGGCAAGTTTCACATACATGTATTTTCTATGTCATATTTCAATATATCAAATAATTATCACTTTTATATATTTCAAGTTTAATTTCATGATTTCAAGTACTTGCCATTTTCTATATTTATCCCGTTGAATTTCTCAGAATTTCGATGGATTTCCAGTAGTAGACTTATAGTGTACAATTTCGGGTCCGTCAATTCGTACACATATGGGTATACCCTTTTTCCAAAGAGCACACTCCCGCGAACCTCATCCTTACAGCGGGATTACCAGTCCAGGCTAAATCCCCTGTAAGAGAGCACATTCTCGCGAACCCATTTCTTACAGCGGGATTACCAGTCCAGGCTAAATCCCCTACAACAACAATTACTCTAATGAGCTTGGATCTAAATTACCAGTCCAGGCTAAATTCAGACCCTAATTTGGATTACCTGTCTGGGCTAAATCCATTTTCCACATATTCTTCGGGAGGGCTATATAGGATCACTCGTCCGGGCTAGATCCCTTTTTACCATCAATTCCTTTTCTGAGATCCATCGAATTTTCCTTTCATTCAACCAGGATTTATTTTCCATTTTCATTAAGAATATCAATACTTCATCAATTATAATACAATAAACATCCAAATCATATTCACATCAATAAGAATATATTTCAAGCATTTAAGAATATAATTCAAGTTGCACGAACTTACCTCGTTGCTTGTTCATGTTTATAGTTTCACTAATCCGATGTCTTTTCTTTCCACGCTCAAGTCTCATATTTGAGTCATCCGGATCTTTATAAATAAATTTGATCATCATTTTCATTCATTTCATATTCTGATACATTCAATTAATGCTCTAGGCAAAATTACCATTTTACTCTTAAGCTTTTAATTAATGACGATTTCATCCTTAAGTTCAGAAAAATAAAATTCTTGTAATTTAATCCTTGTTTCAAGACTAATTATTCTCATATATATTGATAACAACCCATGAATTCTATGAGATATCAGAATTTTCCATAATTTCAACACTTTTCAATTTAATCCCTAAAACATATTTTCACCCGATCTTGATCTAAAATTAATAATTTCATTCAATTTTATAATTTAAATAATAAAATAATCCATTTCATGCAATTTGGTCATTTCTGACATTTTTACAAAATTGCCTGTAAAGTTTTACTTTTATTCAATTTAGTCTCTGAGCCTAGAACAAGCAAATTAGTCATGAGAGCCGAATATTCATATACATTTTCCTCTTCCTCCTCTCCATTCCTCATCCTTAATTTATATAAAATGCTTATAAGTAACATTATCTATGATTTCACTATTTACTCATAAATTTATTCAAAGCTATCCATTTGCATCATAGCACTAAATTATTTATATCTTACGATAAAGAATTCAAATTTAAGTTCTTCTTGATGTTTTAGAAACTATATCACATATATTCTTACCATAAAATTTTCAGAATTTTTGATTTAGCCAATAAGTACAGTTTATTCTTTAAAGTCATCCCTATTCTGTTGTTTGACAGTTTCGACCCTTCTTCACTAAAAATTTATTTTCTCCTACTAAAAAAATTTAATGATGTTTAAATTTATTTATCTTGAGAATAGACTCATTCAGGATTTTAAAAATATAAATTTAAGCCCCTAATTATTTTTCTCCAATTTTTTATGATTTTCCAAATTCAGAACAGAGGAACCCAAAATCATTTTGACCTTGTCTCACAAAACCTATTATATCTCATTATTTACAATTTCATTACTTACACCGTTTCTTCTATAAGAAGCTAGACTCAATAAGATTTGATTAAATATTTTATTCATCCTTTAATTTGATTTCTACAACTTTTTGTGATTTTTCAAAGTTAGACTACTGCTGCTGTCTAAAATTGTTTTAGTGCAAAATGTTAATTACCAAGTTTATAACACCTTTATTTCCTTACTCTACAATATTTCCCATCACTTTCTCTTATTTTACTTCACTAACATATCAAGAACATAAAACCTGATATAAGAAAACTCTACATTAACATCATTTCCATGCTTTTTCCACAATATCAAACTTAAAAATATATTGAAATCTTGATGTTCTTACTTTGTCTTATTGATTTCAATCTTTAACTTAATTTTCTCTCTCCTCTAGCTTTTATTTCTTGAATCAAATTTGATATTCTTGCTCCCCATAGTCTCCTTGTCATCTTTCTCTCTTGATGGCTATGGTAATTCTTTTGAATTCTAAGTGAAAATGGTGAATTTTTGGTGAAAGGACTAATTTGTAAAGAAAGCAAAACTTTCTTTCTTTCTCTCTTCTTCTCACATTGGTGCATGGGAAAGAAGATGATAATTCTTCATCTCTCCTTCCTTATATACTAAATAAATAATAATAAAATAATAATAAAATATTTCATTAAAATATGAATAAAATAATATTTATCTAATTAAATAATTATAAAATATCATCAACATCATCATTACTTTCTAGATTTCTCTCTCTTCCAATTGACCATTTTGTCCTTTGTTATCTTTTAAAATTCCATCATTGAATCATCACATAATTTGGTAAAATTATGATTTAGTCCCTCATAATTCTTTACCTATTCAATTTGGTCCTAATTCATCCATTTTTCTTAGTTTCTAGATCATTCTATCCTTAAAATATGTTCACTATTGGTCCTTTAAATTTTTCATATTTACACTTTAACCCCTCAAGTTTTGAGTATTTACTCTTAGACAACAAAACTTTTCTCACTTTTACCATTTAGTCCTTTCTTGAATTAATATATCATAATATACTTTTCAATGTTGTCATAACTCCAAAATTTCCCTTTTTATCGCTTTATTTCCTTATTTTACTATATCAAAGATAATATCTTACTGTAAAAATTTTTGGGGTATTATAGCTTTCATCGTTTTCTTCATCTTGTTTTATCAAGTTTTTGCAAAAGCATATACCAGCTCATCGTTTTGTCTAAGTGCGAGGTAAGGTTTGGTTCTCCTTAGTATTTCTGGTGGGCTCTAGCGTTTTGGAAGCGTGTTTTAATCTCACTAAAATAGAAAGTTCATATTTTAGCTAAAATTGAGGTCATTAATGGTGGAATCTAGATTCTTGAATTAAATTACTATTTTAAAGAATTTTCCAACCCGTTCTGAAGAGATTAAAAGTTGAGAACTGATAGTAAGTTATAAGAACAAGTCAGTCTAATAGGTCCACCAAACTGGCGAAGTATAAGTTTAAGTGAGCTAGGCTTATTTCTATGTTTTGTTTGATTTTTTATGTGTTTAACATGTATATGTTGTGTGGATTATATGTGTGAAATTGCAAACCTAGTAGAACAATCAACGAGCAAAGCAAAAGGAAAAGAGAAACTCGTATACGATTCTACGAGCTTGATAGGTGAGTGTAATGGGGTTAGCATTAGTATGTGCAAACCATATTTTTATGGTGAGTTTTCCAAGTGCAAGGTATATGCGTTCACGGTAAGTATAAATGTGAATGAATTATGATATGTAAGAGCAGGTATTGTGCATTGCGAGCTATATATGGAAAATGATCGAGTAAGTATGATATGATCTGCTTATACATGTAGATTTGACTTTGTGATCCTTGAAACCATTGGATACTATTGGCATGCTATATGATTTGTGAGTTCTCACCTTTATGCTTCGTGATTTGGGCGTGAGACCCTAAAGATATGTCGGGTGTGTTTGGAGAGTGTTTAGCTTTATGCTACACTTACGGAATATGTGGGGTGTGTTTGGAAAGTGTTTAGCTTTATGCTACACTTATGGGAGGTGTTCAACTCTTTGAGTTTCGGGGTGTGATGGAGATCCACTTATCCAATACGTGGTGATTAAGTCCACTTTTATGTTTCAAATTGACAAAGAAATATCTATATGCAAATTGTTTATATGTGAATCCTTATATGTATGGAAGATAAATGTATAAATGTAATGGTGAACTCATTATGTGACATATGTTTTTTATATGCTATGTGGTTCTTCGTGACATTCACTGAGCTCACAAGAGGATAGATAGATCGCACGATGTGTAACGGCAAAGCGAGTGATCTAAATGAGGCATAAATACTGAGTAGGTGACACAAATGAACTCTAGACTTATGGGCAATGTGGGATTTTGCTTGGGCTTAGAGATATCTTTCTATCTGATTGACCTCTTTGATTGTTCTAAGACTTAGATATTTACATTATATTTATTCCAAAGCTTGCGAACCAGTAAAACATTATATATATACCTGAATGTTAAGTATATTAATTATTCGTCAGTATGAATAGCACTCGGAGCCATGTTTCATGTTTCCTTAAATTATGAGTTCATATTTAAGTATTTAATTTCTAAATAGAGTGTTTTCCATAAATTAGAGAAAGAAATGATCAAAACAAACTAATTTATATAAAGTTTGCCAAAGTTGCTGCGAAGTGACAAAGTCGTCTAACTATGCAAGGTGCAAACCCTAACGTTTGGCGAACTACTACCCGTGAACCCCTTTTCTTGCTAAGTTAAGTATTGTGAGTCAAATCTTAAAGTTCGTATGTCCTTTATCTTATTCACATGGTATGATGGTGTGTTGGAGGTTTGGTTGGAGATGAAATGGAGAGTCACTGCGGTAGCCAATGTGTCATGTTGGATTCGGGTCGAAGCATCCTGGCAGATTTGGGGTGTTGCAACATGGCCTGGCTACATGACCGTGTAACCCTTCCACACAGCTTGAGGCATCTCACACGACCATGTGCCCCTATTTTTTAGATTTTACAATTTTGTCTAGAATTTTGTGATTTGTTTAGTTTAGTCCATGATTGATCCTGAAATGTTTTTAGTGTTTTATTTTGTTTAATTAAGTCCCTAATAGAATTATTAAGGCTAGAATCCATGATTGATTGATTGAAATTATTAATATTATGTTAAAGTATGATATGTTTAGTTCTTGTACATTCCCTAAATTCTTTTTAGACTTTATCCTTACTTAAGTTAGGTCCCTGATATTGGGTGAATTCTTAAATTTGTGCTTAATTCCTTAAGTGCCTTTATTACATCGCATGATACGTGAACGTTATGTGTTCTCTGAAAAACTGAAACTGTTAAATTGAAAGTGATAATATTGTTAGCATCGAACGAAGAACATGATAAACATGCTAAGTGTTAGTGATAAATTGAATACATGTTACATGTCTACTACTAGTGTTGATTTGTTACAATACAAACCATGACATAATGCATTGTATGGGGCAGGACATTGTACAGAGGAAAAGTGACAGTTTATGAAATTTGCAAACAAGTGGTGGCTAGTCCATAAACCTAATGGCAATTTGTTTAATTTGTGAATATGTTATGCACTAACAACAAGTGACAGTAACTGCAAATATGTGGCTCGTCCAAAAACCTAGTGGCTATTTGTTTAATTTGCAACCATGTTGTGCACTCACAACAAGTGGCAATAACTGCAAATGTTGCTTATCCACAGACCTAGTGACAGTTTGTTTAATCTGCAACTATGTTGTGCACTCACAACCAGTGGCAATAACTGCAAATATTTTTATCTAAAATACTAGTGGTTTACCTTCATTTTTCTTTACAAAGTGGCAGTTTATCTAAAAATCATTGGTGGCTCATCCACAATCCGGAGTAATATGGTAGATGAGTTTTAGGGAACTCATAAGTAAGGTGTGTAGCGGAGTTAGGTAAGACATTTTTGTTAATTTTAAACTACATTGCATTCATTAACATGTGCATATAAAATTGTGATTTCTGAAATAGTGCAGTGAAGTGATGACGTAAAAAATCATTAATCTGAAATGGTTTAGGATTGTGACTATTTTTAGAATTTTTAACTCATGTGCTTTGTCTACTACTTTTTTTTCGATATTTTTGTGGTCGAACTCACATTGAGCTTCATAGCTCACTCTCTTTTTAATTTCCATCATTTCAGATAACCCACCAGGTTAGGACGCGGGCACGACATTCAGAGGGACTCGACTCAGCTTTGTTATTTAAATATTCTCATATTTATTATTTGAAATTTTTCGTTATTTAGAGATTACAATATTTTATCAAAATTGTGGCATGGGACTTTTGATTTTGGTTTGATATGACATGAATGACATTTAGGTTGTTTTTAATTTATTAAGCGTGAAATATGGTTTTTATAAAACTAGATTAGATATCACTTTTTTCATTGCTAAACTATAAACAAATTTTGGGAAGAATAAATAAATTGACTAAGTTATAAAAAAAAAAAAAAGTAGACACCGTGACTTAGGAGAGTTAAATTAAAACATTTTTTTAACCTATGTGTTTTTCTAAAAATCGGTGAAGTTTTCTTCTAAGATAAACAGATGTTTTAAAATGACTATTTTATAAACTCTGATCGTACTAGGCCATCTCGGTGGCCGAAGTAATCTCCTGAATTTGGGTCTAATGTTTAGGCTGGGTTGGGAAGGTTACAAATAGACTTAACTCCCCAAATAGGTGGTATTTGGAGTAAACCATCACCTTGAGGTTGAATGAAATGAGCAAAACATTGAGAATTTTGATTGTGACAAAAAGATCATGTAACACCCCAAACCTGCCCCAGAAGTTTAGACCGAACTGAGGATGCTACATTGATCACCGAAGTGATCATGGGAAAATTTTTCAAAACAAGTTGACCTTAATTTCATTTCCGAAAAACCATTCATATCTTTACGCACCAAAAACATTTAATCGTTAAAAGTCCTTCCAATAAAGTTACCGTTAAGTATGATAAATAACTAGAATAAATGTACGAATGAAAATTTAAAGTGGAAACTGTACCACAGTCTTATAAAACCTTACAGTTCAACATTTAACTAAATCATAAAGTCGTGATAGAAAATAAAATCTGACATCCATTGCACTGGAACTATCCAAGACCTCCGCCTACTGAGTCCAGTATCTAAAATTTTGAAATGTACCTGAGAAGGGGATACAGAAGAGGGGGTGAACTACTCGAGCTCTGTGTGAGTTCAAAACCAACTACTATAGAATCAGAAACAGAAAACTTATAGTAGTTTAGAAGCAGAACATACTTACAGAATCAGACGGTAACTTCGAGACAGAAGTCTCAATCAGATAATTACAATTCATAAAAGAGTCACCGGTTTTATTCAGTCAGTCAGATACAATCAGAGTTACAATTTACATAGAACTACAAAAGTTTTTTTTAGTCAAACAGAACAATCAGATATTCTAGAGCATAGAACAGTCAAACAGATGCTTATAAATGCAATTGAGTTATAAAACCCACCCAACCAGCCAACACACCACTCCGTCCCCCATCACTCCACATGAGAGCTATTTAAGCTCATCCAATCAATAGACCTCGTAAAACCCATCCATCCCTGCACTCCAATAATGTCCAAGATCCTCTAGGTATTAGGGGCTATCAGTAAGCTGTACAGTGCCATGTGGTAAACCGCGATACAGACATGCAGTATGAATTGCTCGATTAGATAGTGATGATACGCAGCGAAGTTGACGTATAAGTAGTACAGTACAACGCGATAAACTGTTATACTGGTAAAGTGCAGTTAAACTGCCAGATCAGATAAGTACACGTAGAAAGGTTGACGTATGCGTTGTACAGTGCAATGTGATAACCAGCTAACAGCATTGTCTACAACCCTCAAGGTATTGGGACTGCCCACGACCCTCTGGGTATTAGGGGCTAACAACTAGCAGATCAGCTGCCAGTTCAGTTTAGTTTCAGTCTTCTTTCTCTTTACAGTCCCACCCAAAAACATTATATGCATATATATGTGTGCAAACAGATGAACGGAATCAGACTACAAGATTACAAACAGTCATTCACATCTAGTCAGTCAGATTTAGATAGGAGTATACTCAATTACCTAGATTGAGATTCAATGGCTATGTAACCTCACAGAACAGTGACACCTAGTCAGACAATCAAACAGAAGCATATTGCACACACACCTCATCGTCCGGGTTTAGAAACAAACATGTTACGCAACCAATCACGAATCTCACCTAAACCAAAGTCGAAATAGAGTCATAATTACCTTTACTAAAGCTTAGCCAAGGGTTGAAACACACAGAGTCACAAATACGCTTAAATTGACCAGAACTAAAATCTGGCGAGATAGGGCCACACGCCTGTAAACTCCGGCAGTATGGAGCAGTCCAGGCCGTGTGGGAGGTCCAAATGCCCATGTGAAGGGTAGCACGCGGCCGTGTGATAGAGGCACACACCCCTGTGGTGCAGGGACACGGCCGTGTGAACAGGTCGTGTAACTCCCTGCCAAATTTTGCTAAAGTCAAGTGCAGAGCAGACACAGCTGTGTGAAGGTCTCACACGCCCGTGTACCATCAGACACGACCATGTGTTCCGAAACACACTCCCGTGTGGGATCCCTAAATCCCCAAATCAGCTACACAACCGTGTGACACCAAATCCATGAATCCTTAATTCCCAAACCCACACGCCCATGTGCCCATGGAACACGACCGTGTGAAAATCAACAAAATCCCTAAACCGGCCACACGGCCGTGTGGCACCCAATTTGGCATGAAAACCCTAATGCCCAATTTCACATGGCCGTGTGAGTCAACACATGCCCGTGTGGCCATCGGGGTGGTCATGAAACCACCCTAAAATAGCCCCAAAACCACCATTTTAGCCACCAGATCCATCCCCAACCTTTGCCCTATCAACATATATCAAAAAGTGAGAATTTCCCATCACTTCCAACGACTAAAAACCCAAAACCAACGGTTTAGCCTACGATCAAGAAAAGCCGAACATATACTTTTCAAAAAAGAAAAATATAAAATAGTGTAGTAAAATTTTAATTCCCACACCTGAATTGACGATGAAGAATACGATAGTTAATTAGAAATCCCCGATGCCAAAAACCAAAACTGATCTTTGAGTAATTTTGCCAAAAGCGAAAAGAAAAGCAAAAAGAGCAGAGAAGTAATAAAAATAAAAAAAACTTATATCTTAAAACACATAATTTAATATAATTATTAACTAAATAAAAAGAAAACAAATTAAGAAAGCTCTCCCAAAATGCGCCCCCTAAGACTCGAACCCAGAACCCAAAGGTACACTAACACTCCACTTACCCACCAAACCAACAAGTCCATTCTACCACTAAATTGCACGACTAAACACATATGTGCAACCTTCTCACTGTCCCTATGCTCAAATCCCAAAACTTCTAGGCCCAAAATTTGGGGCGTTACAGGTCATCTATAGAAGACCCAACATGTATCACGTATATGACCTCCCTTGTTATAATGTGTAACACCTTATACCCGACCCGATCACCAAGTCTGGGTATCAATGTCATAATTAAATCGTATTACTTAACAACATTTCTTATTTGACTTATTTACAAACTTAAAAAATGCCAGGTTTAATCTATATTTACCATATAACTTTATTCTAATCTCTTAGATATCAATATATTTCAAAATTTTAAACTTCAAATAAACTTTCAATTATACAAGTACTAAGGTTATTATGATCATTTTGCTTTACTGGGCATGCATGTATATATTTACTATAACTTGGAACTTGAATTCGATATAATTACACTTATTCAAACCCCTAGGTCTAGCCTATAAGGGTACCCCTCTTTGTGCATGATATTGTTAAAACTCCATCCACATAGACTTGGCGAGATCTGACTTGGTCCCATCACACACTCTCCTTGAGTCATCCCTTGATTTTGTAACCAAGGCAAAACACTCATAAATTCGAATGAACTTAGTAAGAATCTATACAACAGTGTTCATAAATGACTCTTGAAGTCTCGGGTAATAAAGAATTAATGCACATAATTAAACTCCCTGAGTAATATAGAAGATTCCGCAATTTGATTGGCGTAGACAATGCCTATATGTTCTTCTTGATCAAATCGCTGGTGGATATACTGGTGGTGAATTTAGAAGCAATCGTACGCTTTTTGACGACCCTGTTTTGAGACTAAATTTTGTCAAGCTTTGTTTCAGCATCTTATTCTACCTTGCTAGTTTGTCTCATAAAAGATAGTCATGCAAGCAAATGCCCAGATTTTCGACTAACTTCGGTGGATTGTCAGGCGTTTCCCCAAAAAGGCAGATTTCTTACCTTGATTCCTTCATCCCGCGTCGAATCCAAAATCAACATACTGTATTATCCAGACTTCCACTTTCTTATAACTTAGCATGTACATATACCATTTTTAGAGAAAAACTCATTTATTTCCATCCTCGTATGTGGGCTTCGAATATCCATTCATCCTATCTCTAAATGCATCATATAAAAACCAATGCATGTCATCATTTATGTTTATGAGTATCATGCATAATAGTTTTATCATCAGTCTCCATAAGAATCTCTCACCAGGAAAAATACAATCGATATACTTATTAAATCCTAAATTTTGAAACCCAAGTTTTATTCATAAGTTAACAACTACAAAACATATACAATTATATTATTCGGTTTAAAATTAAAAATAAAATTAATCAAGCATACATGAAAGATATATGGAGTCCCAAGCAAAAATATTATTATAACTGTTGTTTGAGTGGTTAATACAATTACATTATTCAAATTGCCTAAAACCAGCTAACAAAATTGAACTATTTACAGTTCAGTCTACAGTAACTCCTCTTATGAAGAAGACACGAGCTAAGAATAGTATGATACACAAAAGTAAGCATATTGATTTTCCATTTCAGGTGCCACAACTTGCTAAACAATGATATTTCTTTTTCAAAAGTAAAATAAAAGTAATATTATATTATCTATCAAGTGTCACAAATTGCTAAAAATAAGACTTTTTTTTTTTTACAGTAAAATGAAATTGATATCATATATCATATATATTACAAGTTTTAAGACAAAAAATGATATGGGAAAATTATATTAATGACACATGAATTACTTAATTTAATGACATATAAACAACTCTATATTTATTTGAATTCCTCGTGATGAATTATCACAATAAATTATTTTTAAACGATTTAAAATAAATAAAATTGTATATCAAACCCTAATTGCGAGGAAACATTTTTATTCCACCAAATCTAAAAGCAAGAAGCTTAGATCTAAAAATAGAGTTCTTAAAATAAACTTAAAATGTTTTTTTTTTATAGAAAAATAAAATTTAAATTTGATATTTAGGTGAAACTTGAGCTATATGATGCTAGAAATCGGTTTCGACATAAAAGTGACTAGTGAAATAAAGGAAACAAAGATATTTTTTCTAAAAAAAGATCTCTCCCTGCTTTAGCTTACGACACAATATATATATATATATATATATATATATATATATATATATATATATTTAAGTTAAAAATGAACAAAGGTGTAAAAGTTTAGCTTTTGTAGTTGGAGTTAGTGGAGAAATTACAAGATAAGTCCCTCTACTTTTTCATATTATTTTCACATGGCGTTCTGCCTGTTTTAATTACAACCTAGGTCCTTATTTTATATTTATTTGAAATTTCAAATATTCAGCATAATTAATTGCAATATTTGACCTTACATCTTTTTGAAGTTAATTTTCAAGGGTTTTCATTTTTTTAGTTCATAAGTTTAGTCCTCTAAGGTTTTAAATGCTTTAAAATTTTGAAATCGTGGCTTGATTTTTTGCCTAGTAAGTCCCTTTGCCTTCACATTTATTATAAAATTTTAAATTTATCTTCTTTTTTTTCATTATTTTCAAATAGTTTTGAAGTTTTTCCGAAATTTTACATGGATGTTAACTTCCTTTTTAAAACGCGTTTGCAAAGATATAATGTTTTTTTAAAAAAAAAAATCTAAAATGTTGAAAATTTTTTTTTTTTTTAAAATAATGTTGAAAAATATGTTTACAATATTTTTTTATATACAATTTTTAAAACTTTTAAAACATTTATTTTTATTTTTTAAATATTTTATATTAAGCACTAATAAATAAATAAAAACATTTTTCAATAAAATATAAAAATAATTTATCTAAATTTTTATGCATTTTTTAGAGTAAAATTTTTATACATTTTAAAAGTTTCAGAAATTTGAAATACTTTTAAAACAGTTTTTAAAGTTTAAAATATTTTTTTATTTTTTAATAAAAAATTTAAACTAAATAAAAGTACATTCATCAAATTTAAATAGATTATATTAAGACCATTTATTTAAAATACAAAAAGAAAAAAATTGATATGGGTGCTCAAAGTTTTTCCTATTACTTAGCCTAGCAAACATTGTTCTTAAACCTGTCATCTATTTTCTGCTTAGAGTGTCTGCAACAATATTGGCTTTACCAGGATAGTATTCAATCACACAATCATAATCTTTTAGCAGTTCTAACCACTTTCATTGCCTCAGGTTTAATTCTTTTTTGGGTGAAAAGATATTTAAGACTCTTATGATCGATATAAATGTAACACTTCCTATAAAATAGTGCATCCACATTTTTAGTGCAAAAACTACTATAGTCAACTCTAAGTCATGAGTCGGGTAGTTGCACTCATATTGCTTCAATTGCCTCGACGCATAGGAAACTATTTTACCGTATTTCATCAACACACATCCAAGGCCGGTATAGGATGCATCACTGTACTCCACACATTCTTTTCCTAATTTGGGTTGTATCAATATAGGAGGTTGGGTTAACACAACATTTAGCTTTTTAAAGCTAGATTGTTGATCCTCCATCTACCTAAATGGCACATCCTTTCTCAATAATTTAGTTAAGGGTGCGGCTATTAAGGAAAACCCTACAACAAATCTACGGTAATACCCAAGCAAGCCAAGGAAACTTCAGATTTTGGAAACATTTTTGGGTTGTTTCCATTCTAGGATGGCTTTTATCTTTTTTGGATCTACTCAGATGCCCCCTGCGGATACCACATGACCAGAAACATAACGTCCTTAAGCCAGAATTCACATTTACTAAGTTTAGCATACAACTTCTTTTCACGGAGGATTTGTAGAACCTTCCTAAGGTGTTCATCATTCTCAAGCTTGGTTTTGGAGTAAACTAAGATATCATCGATAAACACAATGAAGGGTTGGAAGACTCGATTCATTAGATCCATAAAGGCATCAGGAGTGTTGGTTAAATCAAATGGCATTATAGGGAATTCATAGTGGCCATAACGAGTTCTAAATGCACTTTTAGATACATCTGCTTCCTTCACCTTTAGTTGAAAATATCTCGACCTTAAATATATCTTAGAAAACATTGTTGCATATCAGAATTGGTTGAACAAGTTATCGATTCTGGGCAAAGGATATTTATTCGTAATGGTTAACTTATTTAGCTGTCAGTAATCTATACATAGCCTTAAAGGATCATCCTTCTTTTTGACAAATAGAATCGGAGCTCCCCACGGTGAAACATTAGGTTTAATAAACCCGCGATCCAAAGCTCCTAAAATTGGATTTTTAGTTCTTGTAGCTCCTTAGGCGCAATGCGGTAGGGAGCAATGGACACTAAAGCGGTTCCTAGTAATAGTTCGATTCCAAATTCTACCTCACGATCCGAAGGTAACCCTAGTAACTCCTCGGGAAACACATATGGGAATTCCTTAATTGTTTTTATGTTATTTAACGCTGAACTATTGACATTCCCATCCAACACATAGGCTAGATAAGCTTTACATACTTTCCGAATTAGCTTTTCAGTGACCATAGTAGAAATCACATTGGACAATAATCTCGTCGCTCCCCAACCATAACAATTCTTCTACCCTCGACTGTTTTCAAAGTTACCCTCTTAAAGGTAAAATCTAGGCTAACTTAATGTTCTACTAATCAATTCATACCTAGAATCAAGTCAAACTCCCTAAAAGGTAATTCCATAACATCTGCGGGAAACACTACCCCTTAAACCTCTGATAGACATCTTCTATAGATTTTGTTAACAATAATTGATTGTCCTAAGGGACTTGCTACAGTAACATCAGTAGTGGTTTCCTCTACCCCAACACCCAATTTTTCAGACATTTTACAAGAAACATAAGAGTGGGTGGACCCTATATCAATTAAGGCAAATTATGGGACAAAATTTATGGTAAGAATACCTGCAATGACATCGAATGCATCCTTCTTTTCATGACCTCTAATGACATAAACAAGGATGGGTTGTCTAGCCTCGGTTTGGTTTGCACCTATTGCAATAGTATTTACTGCCCTATTTTGGTTTCGGCCCCTTAGAGGTATTGATCCGCTCTCTAATTTTGGGTTGGAGCTTGAGTCTTTTTGGTTGGTCGAAGACAATCCTTAATCCCATGCTCAATCGACCTACAACTGAAATAGGCACTCAATTTTCTCCAGCACTCGTTCAGATGGCGATTAGCACAATGCGCACAATTGGTAATCTTATATCCAGCTTTAGCCACAACGACCCTTTGTTGCGATCTACCCTCACTAACTTGTTTTATAGGACAAACATTCGAACCAGTGGATCTAAAATCTCTCTTGATCTGGACCTTACACTTTTCTCATTGTTTGCGATTCACCTGCTTAGTTTCCTCAACAATTTTTCCCTTCTCCACTAGGGTCTCAAACACCCATTCTTAGTATGGAGCAACCTGTATCTTAAGGTTGAATCGTAGCCTATTTTCAAATCTTATACATTTTTCTTGCTTCGTGGCGACCATACTTTGGGCATAATGATTAAAACTCAAAAATTCAATCTCATATTCCGACATAGACTGCTCTCCTTGTTTTAGCTCAATAAATTTGAACCTGCAAACCTCCACATGCCTAATGCCCACATACTTCTTTTGGAAGGTCTCTTGAAAGTATTCCCAATTTATGTGATCAACCTGTGTACCCCTATCACATCTCAAAAATCGGGTTAGTAGAAATTGGGTTAATAAACCAAAAGCAACCACGTCCTATTTTTGAATTAAGGTTGCAGGAATCGTGTAAAGTAAATTGATTTATTTACTTGAGGTATTGCGTTTGATTCTTTTTCCTTGAATTTTAAGTATTTTTTTTCCTATATCTAGCTTGCCACATCTAGATTATCTATTATTTTTTGTGAGTTGTTAGCAATAATAAGTCTGTTGTTTTAGTAGTAAGGCCTTAGCTTACCCATAGGTCCTGAGTTCGAATCCCGTTGTACTTAAATTAGAATTTATTTTTGTGACTGTTTGTGCTACCCATGTTGTTGGTTTTTTTTTTTTTTTTTGTATTTTTACATTATCAATTCTCTGTTCTTTTGACCATCCAAGTGTTGAACTTCTAAAATTTTTGTTGCCATCGATTCATCATTTACTTTAATTTGTCAACTTAAAACTTTAATGTCCTTAAGGTTATCACTTGTTTCTTAAACCTTGCTGCTGCCATTCAAAGTCTTTACCCTTCTTGTTCGAAATTCTTTTATCATGGCCCCTTCTATTTATTTTGAATTGATTGAGATTTCTGCTGCAATTACTGTTGTGTTGCTATTTTTCCTATCATATTGCTGTCAATTTATTGGAGTCCAAATAGTTCAACGTGTGAAGAAAGAAACTTTATATTTGCATAGTTACAGGTTTGAACTAGTTTAGCTGGATTTGAAACGTAGAAGCTGTGGATTTACAATAGTATTTCAGTTTTTTGTTATTAGGTGTGTCGCCCAAACTCGAAAACTCGTAAAAACTGTGCGAAATCTATTCTACCAGTTGATGTCACACCGTCGTATGAGCCACATAGGCATGTGGTTGGCCGTGTGAGCCATATAGGTGTGTTGGTCGTGTATTCGACTGTGTAGGCCACCTTGGTCCAATAGGCTAGGGCTTGTGGGCCACACGGGCATGTGGACCAATAGTAGTAAGACTTGTTTGGGCTGTGATGTGGGCTGTAGGTTCGAGAATAACGATCTTATTGTATCTAAAATATGGTTACGAAGTAACTGATTAAGAGTGGTTGGTATGCTAGTTGTCGCAACCATTTTTTTGACAAAAACGGGTGTCGAACTTGGGTTTTTTAAAAAAAACGGGAGTCGCCACCGACCTTTTATTAGGTGTGATCGGATCACCTTTGTTTTAATAAAACATTTTGATTTATTAAAACAGATGTTTTTGGTCTTCGAAAATTTGAGAAATTAGGTTCGGGAGTCGGTTACATGCGAGGAAGGGTTAGCACCCTCGTCACGCCCAAAATTGGTACCGAATTGATTAATTGATGTCCCAATGTCAAAATTTTAAAAATTTAGAAATGAGTTTAGAAATTAGGGTCTTTTTGGAAATGTCTGAGTCTTCTTAAAATTGAATATTAAGATTTCCTTGTTTCGAAGGGACCAAATATCACATCCAATACATAGGACACGATAATTTCAATCCTCAAATCCAAGGTCGTCTCTTAATCCCGAAGACTCATGCATTATAACTAACAAAAGGTTATTCAATCTTTGGTCAAGCAAGAAGAACGAAACCCAACACATAGGGTACGGTCCCTCGAATTTCCAAATGCGGAATATTGCCTTATTTGAAAATTTGGGTCTTTGGATAAAATTGATAAAAATCTTAGGTTATGTATAAAAAAAGCATTATTCAGAACGTGGAAAGGGTCTTGCGGTGAAAAATAATGATGTGAAGAATAGAAGTATATGTGAAATAATAGAAGCGTAAACATATGAATGAAGGTTAAATAATAATATATACGTGTATATAATATAATAAAGTAACAATAATAATAGCAATAATAATAATACCAAATATTTACAACATAATAATATAATAATGATAATACTCGTAATAGTAAATAATATAGTAATGATGAAAAATAATAATAATTGTAATACAAAATATATACAATACAATAATACAAATGTAGTTATAATAATAATAATAGTAATATAGTAATAATATGAAAACATTAGTGATACAAAAATATATACAACATAATAATATAAATATAATAAATATACTAATATAGTAAGTAGGTATATACAGATGATAGTATAATAGTAATAATAATAGAAGTAGTAACATACAAAGATAAAGTAAACAAATAATAATAATAATAATAATAATAAAGTTAGTAATAATAATAGTAAATATATATGTACAGCTAATAATATTACTAATAGTAACTAATAATAATAATAGTGACTAATAATAATAATAATAATAATAATGAATAATGCTAAATATGTACAATATAATAATATATATTAATGGAAATAAAAATAAAAATAAATAATAATAATAATAATAGTAATAATACAAGAATAATAGAATAACATAAAATATATATACAACATAATAATGATATAAATATGGTGATAATAATAAATATATAAATAATATAATGATACTAATAATGAAGATGTTAAACAATAATAATATATCAAATAGGATTAATAAAATTACAAAAATAACAAAAGAAGGATCAAATTGCATCTAAAACGAAAGTTTGGGGTCAATTCGAAATAAAATAACAAGAAAGGGCCTATTAGAAGTGCGCGTAAAAAGGGAGGGGCTGAAATGGACAATAACCCCTTCTTCCAAAATACATTGCCTCAGGTTGACCCGATCGAAATCCGAGACAAAGTTTTGGGCCAAATTGAAAATACCAGAAACTTAATTGCGAAGCCAAGAAAAAGCGGGAGGACCAAAATCGCAATATACCCATTAAATAAAAAACATGCGGATCCTTCTTAACGGGTCGGGTCAAAACGGGTTATAGTCAAACGACGCCGTTTTGGGTGTTTAAGGCAAACCCAAAACTACGCTGCTTTGATGGGCTATATAAGGCTAAATTTTACCAAAAAAATCACTTTTCATTCATTCTTAAAAAAAAAATTTCTCTTAACTTCTTCCTTTTCTCTCGCAGGAAGAGGATCAAGAGATTTCCGTGAGAAGGGCCGCCACGCCACCGCCATCGCCGCCACCACCACCATACACTGGTGGCTTAAAAGGTAAAAACTTTAAATTTTTTATTTTTTTATTTTTTTTACACTTTATATTGTATATATAAATATATTTCGAAAAATAAAAAGGAAAAAGATGAAATACCTTCGGAGTTTTTGATTTCTTTGCTTTTCCTTCTCTGTTTTTGAATCTGTTCTTTTGTATTATTGTCGATTAATTTTTTTGTTTGAAACTGCTATTCTTGTATTGATTTTCCCGAAAAAAAAAAGTCCCCTACAATCTGTTTCTTTGGTCTTTTTATAACCGGTCTTAAAGAGAAAAAATAAAACAAAATAAAATACAATCCCCTTTTTTTTTCTTTTCGTTGTGCTTGTCTTCTTGCAGATTGTGGCCGACAACAGGAAGTGGAGGCGTGGCTAGTGCGGCGCCGGTGCTGATAGTGGAGGCTGGTGCGGCGCCGTTATATTAGGGTTTCAAAACCCTAATTTTTTGAAAAGATTTTAATGGTTTGGGCCTTTTGGGCTCTTCAGATTTTTGGGTTTCGTGGGCTCTGTAAATTTGTTTATTTAACAATTGGGCTTTTAATATGGGTATTGGACCTTAGCTGGTCTTGGGCCCCGGGTTAATGGCCCGGGTCAAATTGGTGATTACAGCTGCCCCTCTTTGCTCATTGTCGTGAAACGATAATAGAGCAAAGACAATAGAAGAACCAATTTTGCCCGGTCTTGGCCAAGCCTTGACTCGTTGGTCCTCGTCTTCTTCAAACAGCTTTAAACTCCACTGTAACTTGTTGCTTTGATCCGCTTCACTGTTTCGTTGTATCTTCAGGGAGATAATATTTCCACTGCTTCTTCCAGAGTATAGTAACTAGCGTCTTGATCGGCTTCGATGAAATTTGTAGCTTTGATCTTCTCCACCGGGACTTCGAGGAAATAAATTGAAACTTTTCAAACTGCTTTCTCACTATCTTTGGGGAGACTTCGATCTTCAATTTACTCCACTACTACTTCTGAGAGACATAGCCCCTAGCTTCATCTTGCTCTTGTTCAAACTTCTTTATCCACTGGAACTTCGAGGTAATGAATTTGCAATTTGCAATTTTGCTCGTAGCGACTTCATCTTTAAATGTAAGTACCTCACAGGTGTCCCGAGGCTCAGCCTCACTCTCATAATATGAGTTGATTTTTCTTTTTTTTCTTTTTTTCTTCTCTTTTTTTTTTAGGACAGAAATTTGAAAAGCAGACATTGAAAATACCTCGGCGGAGTAATACAATAGAAATTGAAAAATAGAAATTAAAATGCCTCAGCCTGCGACCTGAGAAGTTGCAAACGGAAATTAGAAAAGCAGAAATTAAAATATCTCAGCGTGTAACCTGAGGAATTGCAAACAGAAATTAAAAGTATCTCGGCGTGCGACCCGAGGAGTTGCAAATGGAAATTAAAAGCAGAAATTAAAAATATCTCAGCGTGCGACCTGAGGAGTTGCAAACGGAAATTAAAAATATCTCAGCGTGCGACCTGAGGAGTTGATTCGAACAAAAATTGAAAATGCCTCAGCGTGCGACCTGAGGAGTTGATTTTTGCGAATGGAAATTGAATAACAGAAACTAAAATGCCTCAGCGTGCGACCTGAGGGGTTGACTTTTGAAAAATAGAAATTTAAAATGCCTCAGCGTGTGACCTGAGGAATTGACTTTTGCAGACAGAAATTGAAGTTAAAAATGCCTCAGCGTGCGCCCTGAGGGGTTGCAGATAGAAATTTAAAATGCCTCAGCGTGTGACCTGAGGAGTTGATTTTGGAAAGCGTATCATCTGGTGGTATTCGGATGCCTTCTTTCTCCTTGGTTCGGTGTAGTTATTGTCAAAACTTCTTGCTTTACTGGTGTACCTGTATGTATTATGTGTGATGATGTCATGATATGCATGTGTCTATCTTAAATGCCTACGTGATTATGCCAGGTGTCTTGGGGCTCGTGCGTCATGTGCCCCTTCTTGTTACGACTCTCATGATGACATGCATTCACTGCTTCATCCCTTGACCTTCCTCAGGCTTTATACCCGTTTACAGGTTATCCGTGTTTCTTTTATACCTATTTTTCTTTTTTCTTCTTCTTTTTTTTTTGCCCCCTGTTGAACTTTGTCTTTGCTTTGAAGCTCCCGTACTCACCCAATTCTCATCCAGGTAATGCTTCATGTTCTTTTTGTTTAGAGTGTGTAGTTTCACTATCTATCTCCAAAATGAAACATAAATAAAATGCATGAAAATGGCAAAGTAGGTATGAAAGGCGTTCTTCGTATCTATATTTATTTCGAAGGCAACACGCAAAGAAAATTGACAAGGAATGACTTGATTAAGAAAGCATTATAAAAGGAAAACAAGTTCAGTTGTAGTAAGTGCTTCTAAATATCTGACGTATGAACTTCTCCATGTTTATTCATCCTGAATCTTTTCGAGCAAGCTTTTCCGTGTAGAAGATTCTTGAGCTTCAGAGTCCGCTTCAATACTATGATCTTGCTGTTTAACCCATTCCAAACTTGCCTCCTTAGGATGCCCTTCCCGGTTTTCATCTCGGGCCTTCTCTGTTTATCCGGACGCTCCCCTTTTTTTTTATGCGTAATATTTCTTCACGGCATCTGAGTTCACCGGGTTAGGTAACTCCTTCCCATCCATTTCAATGAGGATCAAAGCTCCACCTGAGAAAGCTCTCTTTACGACGTATGGTCCTTCCCAATTCGGTGCCCATTTTCCTCGAAAGTCTTTTTGTATAGGGAGAATCTTCCTCAACACGAGTTCTCCTTCACGGAATTCTCTTGGACGTACCTTCTTGTTATGGGCTGCGATCATTCTCCTTTGGTACATCTGTCCGTGACAAATTGCTTTCAAGCATTTTTCTTTGATCAGATTCAGTTGGTCATATCGAGCCTGAACCCATTCAGATTCTTCTAGTTTTGACTCCATCAAGATTCGTAGGGAGGGGATCTCAACTTCAATGGATAGTACAGCTTCCGTTCCATAGACCAGAGAGAAAGGTGTTGCCCCTGTAGAGGTCCGCACACACGTGCGATATGCATATAGGGCAAATGGTAGCTTCTCGTGCCAGTCCTTATATGTATCAGTCATCTTTCCAATAATTTTCTTGATATTTTTGTTAGCGGCTTCTACCGCCCCGTTCATCTTTGGACGATAGGGCGAGGAGTTATGATGCTTTATTCGAAATTGCTCGCACACTTCTTTCATCATCTTGTTGTTCAGATTTAAAGCATTATCTGAAATAATTCTCTCAGGCAAACCGTATCGGCATATGATCTCCTTTTTAAGAATCACGACACCGCCGTCCTTGCCACATTTGCAAATGAAGCAGCTTCTATCCATTTTGTGAAGTAATCTATGACCACAAAAATGAATCGATGTCCATTGGAAGCCTTTGGGGAAATTGGCCCTATAACATCCATGCCCCACATAGAAAAAGGCCACGGAGAAGTCATGACGTGAAGAGGTGAAGGTGCTGCATGAATTTTATTGCCGTAAACTTGACATTTGTGACACTTTCGTGCGTAACTAATGCAGTCGCTTTCTATTGTCAACCAGTAATAACTGAGCCTCATAATCTGCCTGGCCATAGTGAAGCCATTGGCATGTGTTCCACAAACTCCTTTATGGACCTCTTCGAGTATTTTTCTGGCTTCAACAGTATCCACACATCTCAAAAGTATTTGATCTTTCCCCTTTTTGTATAAGATGTCCCTATCGAGAACAAATCCCGTTGCCAATCTTCTGATCGTTCTTTTGTCGTTCTCGTTTGCTTGCTCGGGGTATCTTTGAATCTTGACATATTCTAAGATATCATGGAACCACGGTTGTCCATCTGCCTCGTTTTCAATCTCGAAAAACAATTAATGCGGGGGCCTCATATATGCTCATTTGGAGAGGCATTATTTCTGTTTCTTGGTTTGCTTTGAACATTGAAGCCAAGGTGGTTAGGGCATCAGCCAATTGATTTTCTTCCCGTGGGAAGTAATTAAAAGTCACTTCTTCGAATTCTTCAACCAATTCTCGCAACAAGATCACGATATTTGACCAACTTTGAGTCTCTTACTTCCCAATCCCCACGGATTTGGTAAACTACTGTACGCCGAGTCCCCGTGAGATCGCTAAGACTTTAACGTTCTACTCGATAGTGCACGAAGTCCCATGATACAAGCCTCATATTACGCCATGTTGTTGGTGCGAAGAAATTTAATCTGGCGATAAAGGGTAATGATCCCCTACGGTGATACCAAGATCGCTCCAATCCCATGCCCCAACGCATTGGGCGCTCCATCAAAACTCATCTTCCATGATCTCTCTTTCGATGATTCACATTCTTTTTCTCATAACGCATATCAAGTCTTCGTGCAGGAAGTTAAATCTCAATGGCTCGTATTCTCTCGTTGTTCGAGTTGCTAGGAAATCGCGCTATTGCACTTCCTTTAATCGATTTTTGGCTCACGTATATGATGTCATACTCCGATAGTAGGATCTGCCACCGTGCCATTCTTCCCGAGAGCGCAGGTGATTCCATCATGTTATTGGGTCCAGCTTTGAAATCAACCATGTTGTGTGATACAGCACATATTGTCTAAGCCTTCGGGTCGCCCAGACCAGAGCACAACAGAATTTTTCGATCGATGGATACTTTGCTTCATACTCTGTGAATTTCTTGCTAAGATAATAGATCACTTGTTCCCTTTTTCCTGACTCATCGTGTTGCCCCAAGACACAACCCATTGAGTTTTCGAACACAGTCAGATATAGTATTAGCGGTCTTCCGGGAGTTGGTGGTACTAGCACCGGGGGACTAGATAAATACTGCTTTATCTTGTCAAAATCCTCTTGACATTCCTCGTTCCATTCTCTGGGATTGTGCTTTCGAAGGAGTCGGAAAATCGGGTCACATTGCTTGGTGAGTTGAGAAATGAATCGAGCAATGTAGTTCAGTCTTCCTAGAAATCCTCTGACTTCTTTTTGTGTACGCGGGGGCGGTAGTTCTTGTATGGCCTTTATTTTATCCGGATCAACCTCGATGCCTTTCTCGCTGACGATAAATCCCAATAATTTTCCCGAGGTAGCCCCGAAGGTACATTTGGCAGGGTTAAGCTTTAGTTGGATTTTTCTCAGTCTTTCAAATAGTTTACGGAGGTTTCCCACATGCTCTCTTTCTCCTCGAGATTTAGCGATCATATCATCGACATAGACTTCTATTTCCTTGTGCATCATGTCGTGGAACAATGTTACCATGGCTCTTTGATATGTTGCCCCGGTATTCTTTAGACCGAACGGCATTACTTTGTAGCAGAATGTCCCCCACATCGTCGTGAACATAGTTTTCTCCATATCCTCGGGAGCCATCTTGATTTGATTGTAGCCCGAAAATCCATCCATGAAGGAGAAAAATGAATTCTTTGCCGTGTTATCTACCAATGTATCAATGTGTGGCAACGGAAAGTTATCTTTAGGGCTTGCTCTATTCAGATCACGGTAATCTACGCACATTCGCACTTTGCCATCTTTCTTCGGCACTTGGACTATATTAGCCACCCATTCTGGATATCTAGAGATTTGTAGGAAACCAGCATCGAATTGTTTCTTGACTTCTTCTTTTATTTTTAAGAGCATTTCAGGCCTCATCCGCCTTAACTTCTGTTGGATTGGTTTGCATTCTGGTTTCAACGGAAGTCTATGGACCACTATATCTTCATTTAAGCCCGGCATATCTTGATACGACCATGCGAAGACGTCTTTGTACTCGTGAAGCAAGGTGATCAGATCGTGTTTGGTGTCTTCAGACATGGAAGTCCCGACTTTTACCTCTTGCTTCTTTTCTTCATTTCCTAAATTCACTGTCTCGATCGATTCTTGATAGGGTAGAATCTGTTTATCCTCTTGTTCTACCATTCTCAGTAGGTCTGGGGAAGAGACATAATCTTTGGCATCTTCTTCAGCCTCGAATTCCCCCACACAAATAGCTTTCTCGAAGTCGATTTTAGGACTTGTAATAGGATTGTTCGCGTCGTTGATATCTGAGCACCTGAAAAGTAGACAAAAAAAGAAGACTATAGAGGGACATCAAGGTATCGGGTCCTATAAACGTGACATGATGGTATGGAATATATAGGGACAGGTAAAGAATGAATATGGAACCGATGAGAGTGAAAAGAACACGACAAAATGCATCTTTATTCATGTTTCATTTAAAAGCTAGATAGACAAAATGAACTCTCATAACAGATTCCCCTACGACTTAGGGGCATACAAAAAGTTAATACTTGAGCATTACTTGGAGGATTTGGAAACTACAAGAAGGTCCACGGCAGTCCAATTGTTCAAAGTGAATCCTGGAAGACATGGGCGTATCATCGAAACATCTCCAATCGCATCATCCCCTTTGTCTATAACATTTATACTAACATTCTAAAGACTCCTTTCAATTGATAACATCATGTTTGTTAGACTATCTCTTCCCGGGTACATCATTCATGCCGATGTGAATGTCTTCAACAACGTAGGATACATTATAGGCTCCCAGTCCAATTCCCGACCTGAGGCTTTTGCGATCTTCCTTTCTTGATCTTTCTGCCATTGTTTTCTTATTTGTTGGGCATCCGGCTTGAACCCTAAACCGTATCTTGCCTTGTGATGCACTGGCTTTAGCGCTCTGGCCATTCCTTGCTGATATTTTCCTAAACCCTTCCCTGCCCGGGCGCCTTTTCCTACAGTCAACTTGATTCCCATCTTGGTGTTTCTTGACAGTTTGGGTGTGGGCACCTTGTCTCCTTCGGCGACAAATGTAGCGTTAATAAATTCGAAGGAGCGAAAGGAACATTCTGGCGTGTCTTTGTTTGCCTCGACATAGGGTACGTCGGTAGAGAGTGAGGCGATGATGTCTTCTTCACCATCAATCGTGATCAAGCGGTTATCCATAATAAGTTTTATTTTCTGATGGAGAGATGAAGGGATCGCTCCAGCGGAGTGGATCCAGGGCCTTCCTAAGAGGCAATTATATGAAGGAGCAATGTCCATGACCTGGAATTCGATATTGTATGTACACGGGCCCACCTCCAGAGGGATCTCAATTTTTCCCATAACTTCCCGCCGTGTTCCATCAAATGCCCTTACTGCAGAGTGACACGGCCTCAGGTAAGACATGTCGACGGGCATCCTAGACAGTGTAGCCAACGGCATGACATTGAGTGCGGACCCGTTGTCAATAAGCACATGCGGTATTATATATCCTTTGCACTCAATTGTGATGTGCAATGCTTTAACAGAGCCCCTACCATTTGGTGGTATTTCATCGTCACTGAAGGAGATGAAATTATCCGCGTTTAAATTGTTCACCCACCTATCGAGTTTTTCAATAGGTACGTTGCTTGGTACGTACGCTTGGTTTAACACCTTCAGTAAAGCGTTTCGATGTGGCTCTGAGTTCAACAACAAGGATAATACTGAAATTTTTGCCGGTTGTTTATTCAGCTGCTCCATGATACTGTATTCGCTGTGCTTAATGAACTTTAAGAATTCCTGTGCTTCATCCTCGTTCACTGGCTCCTTAGTTCCTTGTTCGGATTGTATTTCAATCTCACCCTCGACCTCGTGTATTGGTGCCTTCCCTTTCTGACTCGTGCCAATGGCTTTCTTCTTTGTCTCAACCACCTCAGGGGAATAGCACCTCCCGTTGCGGGTAAAATATCCCACCTCACTGATGTTTCCAGTCGTGGCTCCGGGCGTAGTGACGCTGACATCATATTTCCAAGGCACCGCCTTACTATCCTTGTACGGGAAAGGGGAGGGTACTTGGATTATCATTTTTGGTTTCCTCTCTTCCTTATTTACCTCGTAATAGATTACTAAAGGCCGATCGGCGCTGTAGGGAGGGCCTGATGATTGGCCCTCAGATGCACATATATCCTTTTCATCAGTCTCTTCCATCTTATTGCAGATTTCTACCTCCTTATTGTCCATCATGCCCTGAAGCAACTCTTTGAACTTCTCACAAGATTGAATGTGGTGTCCCTCTATGCCGTGAAAGACGCAAAATCTTGGACTCTTCATGCTTTTCTCCTTGAAATTCTTGTCGAGCATGCCCTTCTCAATCATTACTTCCCAGACCTTCTCCAAGGGTGTTTTTATCTCGGAGACACAACGCTTGGCTCGCCACTTCTCCTCCTGTGTCGTCATATTCACGTTCCCTACAGTATGGTTAGGGAGCGGATTTCCAGCCATATTCCCGGTACCGTCAAACCGTAAAATCCCTGCATCGATAAGACCTTGAACTCTCCTCTTAAAGGCTATACAATTATCTGTAGAATGCCCCTGGTTCCCGGCGTAATACATGCAATTAGCATTGGGATCGTACCACTTTGGGAATGGGGGCTTTAATGGTGCCATGTAATGTGGGGAGATTAATTGTTTTTCTAATAATTTTGGGCACAACTCTCCGTATGACACAGGGATAGGGGTAAACTGAGGTCTTTCAGGATTGGGTTTTGCTGGTCTTGGTTCGCTTTTGGGCTGACTTGGGACAAGCGCAGTATTTGGTGGGAATATAGCGAATGGTCTTTGATTATCGGCGGCATAGACGGGGTAAGGAGGGGGTGTTTGATAGTAAGGGCTTGGTGGTGGAAAATAGAAATTCGGCGGTGGACGAAACTGAGGTCGTGGCTGGGTCGGATACGGGTTGGGAGCATAGAGGCTCCCAGTCCCCACCATATGGGCTTCGGGTTCTTTCTTTTTTACGGGTGTTGGTCTTTTTGAACTTTCAGGACCCTCCATTCTTCCACTTTTGATGCCGTTTTCGATGAGTTCCCCAGATATTACGAGGTCAGTGAAGTCTTTTGTGGCATTTCCCACCAGTTTGTCGTAGAATGGCGCCCTCAAAGTATTGATAAAAAGGACCGTTACCTCACTTTTAGTTAGTGGGGGCTCGACTTGGACTGAGAGATCCCTCCATCTCTGAGCGTATTGTCTGAAGGTCTCCGTTGGCTTCTTTTCCAACATTTGTAGCGTCAGCCGGTCGGGAGCCACGTCAGAAACATGCTTATATTGTTCACAAAATACGATTGCGAGTCCTTCCATGACCGGATCTTCTCGTGCTAAGGCGATCATACCATCCATCGGGCTGATCCGATCAAGCTATCCTGGAAAGCGATGTATTAGCGACTTGTCCTCATTCAAGTGTCCACCATTTTTCGACGAGAACATAATAAGATGGGCCTTCGGGCATCTCGTTCCCTCATACTTTTCAAATCGGTGTCTTAAACTTGAGGCGGGACTAGATCGGGCACCAAACTAAGGTCTTTGGCATTTAGTACAGAGAAGACTCCAGTACCTTCCACCGCCTTGAGTCTTTCCTCTAGACTCTTATATTTTTCTTCAGCATCATGGCCATCCCTCTTTAACCTAGCTATTTCCATCGGATCATTCAAATCTGGAACAATCGGATTAGCAGAATTATCTCCAGCGTTTGATACGTATATACCTTGCCCCAGATGTATAGGTGGGATGGGTTGTTGTTCCGGGCCTACTGGGTTCCCTTGAGGATATTGTGTTGCGTGAGCGTGGGGTGGGTCTTGATTAATTCTCGAATAGGGCTCCGTAATATCAGGACCCTGCACGACTCCTTTTCCTTTGGTCAGAACTGCCAATATTTCCATCATCTTAGTCATTTGATCTTTGTGCTCTCGTGTTTCCTCTTGGGATCTTATTATCAGATCCCTTGCTTCTTGCTGCGACTTGGCTAACTGTTCTTGCAGTTCTTTTTGGATCCTTTCCATCCTCTCGAATTTCTCATTGAGTTCAAATATCCATAGCTCTAGTTCTTAGACGTGTCCTATAGGGATGATGTGATTCCATTCATTCGCGATGGCGTAGGTGTGGATTATACGATTTTAGCCTTAGTGAATAATTAAGGTGATGCAATGCAAATGCATGGTATGGATGCGAAAAGGTGTTGATTTAATTCAATTCCATTAGATAAACTTTTCTAGAAAATGGATTTCCTTTCATAGAACGGGCGATTACATATACGACTTAGCTTTAATGCCTAAGTCTTTAACTTTCCTAAGGAGCCAAGCTAAATTTTGGCCTCGCTCCGATCCTGATTCGTACATTAGACTTAATGCGTCGGCCCGGACTGCTAAGGTTTGCAAATGATCGGCCACCTCTCGGATTTGAGCCACAGCTTCGCCCATTACATAGTCTCTATTTCTGATCTGTTCTTGGGAATGGTGGAGCTGTTCCTTCCAATGTTCGTTGTTTGCTTCAAGGAGCTCTACTCGATTTTTGCTATCTTTTAATGCAGTCTCGAGCTCCCCTATCTTTCCTCTCATCTCCTCGACTTTGTTCTGACTGGCTCTTAATTTGACGACTGAGTTACGACTACGGTACAGACGCAGTGATTTTTCTAATTCTGCTACTTGGGTGCGCAACCTCTCTTTTTCGCTTTGGCTTTCTAACAGGTTCTTTCTTAAAGCGTCCTCTCGTACCCGAGCCTCTTGAAATTTCCTCTCCCACTGATTGGTCTTGGATTTTTCTTCTTCAATTTCTTGCTGCCATTGCTCCGATGTCTTACCTAGACCCGCAGTTCTGATAGACATGCGCAGCTTCTTATAGTCCGTCTTTAAGCTATCCAAATCTTCTTCAGCTTTATTCTTCCCTTTTTTAAATTTTTCAGCCTCAAACTTATGGACGTCAACGTCTAATTCTAACTACATCTTTTCTTCTTCTAGCTGCTCTATCCTCTTACCCAATTCCCGGCTCTTTCTCTCAAAATCTTGCTTGATAATTTCTAATTCAGTTGGGATCACTTGCAGCTGTTCTTCTATTGGTTGAGCATTTCCTTGAATTGGCCCTGGGATATTGTCGTTGACTCTTTTGGCCCACCATTGATCATATTCGGGGGTCGCCATGGGCCCTATGGCTAGTCTCTTCATTTTCCAAGTTTGGGTCCATGCTTCTGATATCTTGCAAACTCTCTTCTTATAGTTGTCATCCTTGTATGAAAATTCACATTGGGCTAATCCATGTGTCGCCGGTATGAACTGCCTCGATCGATACTGCTTCATCACTAGTAACGGGGCATACGCGACAGCTCCCCATATTCCGAGTAAAGGAACCCAGTCGAACCCTCCACACCGATACAAGATCTCATCAGCGATCATCCACGGAGCTTTCCATACTACATCTTTGACTTGCAGATTTTGGAGAATCGCCATCCACTTCTCTCCAGATATGTCGTCCCGCCTTAGTACACTAGCTAATTCCTCTAGAGGAGAGTAGTTCTTGAAGAAGACTTTGCATGAGGCCTTTTCTCTCTTCCAAAAATGGCAGTGAAACCAACATAACAATAACTGTGCACAACCCACGAACCTCCTTTCACCCGCTCTTCGGCAAGCGTTCAGTGACCTGAAGGTTTCGGCTAAAACTGCGGGGACGGGTGTAATTCCCTTATCAAGTTTATCGAATAAGTCTGAAGCCGCATCCTCTACATGCCCTAACGCCTTGGGAAAGATGACCAAACCATAGATGCTTAGAGCGAATACGTCGACCCTTTTCTTCTTATCAGGATGTGCCAAGATCAAGTCCCTTAAGTGTTTCCAAGGGATGCACTTACAATCACCCTTTTGCTTAATCCGGGTCGTGACCCATTGCTCGCTTATCCCAGTAATGTTCATTAGCCTCTTTGAGAACACCGGCACATTTGCAAACATTGAATACGCCTTATCAGTTTGAAATCTCGGGCATCGAAACAAAGCTGTATACTCCTCTATGGTAGGCACCAAATCTATTTCTCCGAAAGTGAAGCAACTGTAGGCGGGGTTCCAAACTGGGTAATAGGTCGGAGTAGGTACCCGTCTACCTTGATATCAAGCAGATAGGGCAGATCGCCATAATTATAGTAGAGCAGTTGTTTGTCCTCGTTTCCCCATGAGCTCCATATTTCCTTTAATTCTCGCAGATTATTTTGAGCCGCGCTGATACGGGTGAAATCCCATAACTCTGATTCATACCCTACTGTCATGCTATCCCCCTTTTCTTGCTGTGTTCTCTCGGACCAAACCTGAACTGCCGCACTATCCTCCACTCTATTGAGAAATCCCTTTTCCATGTTAAGCTTTTCTATTTAGTAACCGAATATGGATCAACACCTTTTTATGATGAAATGCCATGCAATAAAAGCGAAACACTGACGAGGTTAGTATCAAGTAAAAAGAAACTTAACAGAAAATGATCAAACTCCTATTTTAAGGTAGCGACTAAGGTTTACAGTTCTACCTATAACGGGCTCCTAGGTCACTCTATATGTGGTTTGGTTCTAAAGCAAGGGTACTGAACTAGCATTCTCCTCGATCTTCACCCATTATAGGCTCATATAGACCGAGTTCGATTCGAGGAATACATTTCCCTATGGTCTGCACGGAGATAAAAATCTCACGAAGACATAGGTACGGATGTATCCCGAAAGCAATCCACTATCTTGCACGGAGGTAAAAACCTCGAAAAGAGTAGCTTCTCACTCCCACTTAAGGGTGTGACCATGAATGGTCATGCAATGCAATGCCAAAGTATTTTACTAGACCCGACACTATAGCACAAGCAAATGCATCAAAGAGAAACATGATCTTTCAAAACAATTTTCCAAATTTTCAATCAAAGGGACAAAAATCAATCAATTTACGGCCTGACTCTCAAGGGTCCCCAGTGGAGTCGCCAAGCTGTCGCAACCATTTTTTTGACAAAAACGGGTGTCGAACTTGGGTTTTTTAAAAAAACGGGAGTCGCCACCGACCTTTTATTAGGTGTGATCGGATCACCTTTGTTTTAATAAAACATTTTGATTTATTAAAACAGATGTTTTTGTCTTCAAAATTTGAGAAATTAGGTTCGGGAGTCGGTTACATGCGAGGAAGGGTTAGCACCCTCGTCACGCCCAAAATTGGTACCGAATTGATTAATTGATGTCCCAATGTCAAAATTTTAAAAATTTAGAAATGAGTTTAGAAATTAGGGTCTTTTTGGAAATGTCTGAGTCTTCTTAAAATTGAATATTAAGATTTCCTTGTTTCGAAGGGACCAAATATCACATCCAATACATAGGACACGATAATTTCAATCCTCAAATCCAAGGTCGTCTCTTAATCCCGAAGACTCATGCATTATAACTAACAAAAGGTTATTCAATCTTTGGTCAAGCAAGAAGAACGAAACCCAACACATAGGGTACGGTCCCTCGAATTTCCAAATACGGAATATTGCCTTATTTGAAAATTTGGGTCTTTGGATAAAATTGATAAAAAATCTTAGGTTATGTATAAAAAAAGCATTATTTAGAACGTGGAAAGGGTCTTGCGGCGAAAAATAATGATGTGAAGAATAGAAGTATATGTGAAATAATAGAAGCGTAAACATATGAATGAAGGTTAAATAATAATATATACGTGTATATAATATAATAAAGTAACAATAATAATAGCAATAATAATAATACCAAATATTTACAACATAATAATATAATAATGATAATACCCGTAATAGTAAATAATATAGTAATGATGAAAAATAATAATAATTGTAATACAAAATATATACAATACAATAATACAAATGTAGTTATAATAATAATAATAGTAATATAGTAATAATATGAAAACATTAGTGATACAAAAATATATACAACATAATAATATAAATATAATAAATATACTAATATAGTAAGTAGGTATATACAGGATGATAGTATAATAGTAATAATAATAGAAGTAGTAACATACAAAGATAAAGTAAACAAATAATAATAATAATAATAATAATAATAATAAAGTTAGTAATAATAATAATAGTAAATATATATATACAACTAATAATATTACTAATAGTAACTAATAATAATAATAGTGACTAATAATAATAATAATAATAATAATGAATAATGCTAAATATGTACAATATAATAATATATATTAATGGAAATAAAAATAAAAATAAATAATAATAATAATAATAATAATAGTAACAATACAAGAATAATAGAATAACATAAAATATATATACAACATAATAATGATATAAATATGGTGATAATAATAAATATATAAATAATATAATGATACTAATAATGAAGATGTTAAACAATAATAATATATCAAATAGGATTAATAAAATTACAAAAATAACAAAAGAAGGATCAAATTGCATCTAAAACGAAAGTTTGGGGTCAATTCGAAATAAAATAACAAGAAAGGGCCTATTAGAAGTGCGCGTAAAAAGGGAGGGGCTGAAATGGACAATAACCCCTTCTTCCAAAATACATTGCCTCAGGTGGACCCGATCGAAATTCGAGACAAAGTTTTGGGCCAAATTGAAAATACCAGAAACTTAATTGCGAAGCCAAGAAAAAGCGGGAGGACCAAAATCGCAATATACCCATTAATTAAAAACACGCGGATCCTTCTTAACGGGTCGGGTCAAAAACGGGTTATAGTCAAAACGACGTCGTTTTGGGTGTTTAAGGCCAGCCCCAAAACTACGTCGTTTTGATGGGCTATATAAGGCTAAATTTTACCAAAAAAATCACTTTTCATTCATTCTTAAAAAAAAAAATTCTCTTAACTTCTTCCTTTTCTCTCTGCAGGGAAGAGGACTGAAGAGATTTCCGGCAGGAGGGCGCCGCGATGCGCCCACCATACCACCGCCACGGCCATGTAACCACCATACACGGTGGCCGGAAAAGGTAAAAACTTTAAATTTTTTATTTTTTTTATTTTTTTTTACACTTTATATTGTATATATATTTCGAAAAATAAAAAGGAAAAAGATGAAATACCTTCGGAGTTTTTGATTTCTTTGCTTTTCCTTCTCTGTTTTTGAATCTGTTCTTTTGTATTATTGTCGATTAATTTTTTTTGTTTGAAACTGCTATTCTTGTATTGATTTTCCCGAAAAAAAAAGTCCCCTACAATCTGTTTCTTTGGTCTTTTTATAACCGGTCTTAAAGAGAAAAAATAAAACAAAATAAAATACAATCCCTTTTTTTTTCTTTTCGTTGTGCTTGTCTTCTTGCAGATCGTGGCCGACAACAGGAAGTGGAGGCGTGGCTAGTGCGGCGCCGGTGCTGATAGTGGAGGCTGGTGCGGCGCCGTTATATTAGGGTTTCAAAACCCTAATTTTTTGAAAAGATTTTAATGGTTTGGGCCTTTTGGGCTCTTCAGATTTTTGGGTTTCGTGGGCTCTGTAAATTTGTTTATTTAACAATTGGGCTTTTAATATGGGTATTGGGCCTTAGCTGGTCTTGGGCCCCAGGTTAATGGCCCGGGTCAAATTGGTGATTACACTAGTGTTGTAAGTATAATTTTTGAAAAATATGCTAAGTTTTGTAAAATGACATATCTAATCTATAAATCTGTACTAATCGTTGGCAAGTTTTTGTTATGCTATGTTCATATATGAACACGAGACATCTGAGTATGTTATTCTGACTATATCTGAATCTGTTATATGAATATGCATGTGACATTATGGTGAAACTGATTTGTTGTTGTTAATACTTGACACATTTGTTCTGTAAAGCATGGAATCCCATGCCTACTGATTTTTGTTTATTATAAGACTTCATGTTCTACATGTTTTTCATTTTGGTTCAGTATTTGCATGCCATGTTATATTGCATGGGGTTGAGATGATATTTTGAGGAAGTTCTGATAGTTTAATGATCTACACTATCTAGTGGTTTAACCACATATCTGTTCTGGCAGCTTGACTGCAAATATGTTGGCTTGACCACATATATATGATCTGACAGTTTATCTGCATAATTTCTGGTGGCATTTTCCATAATTATCTATTGGTGTGATCTGGATGGACGAGTTCTAGGGAACTCTAATCTGTGTGTAGTGAAGTTGGGTAGGAAGTTTTCTAGAAAAATATGCATTATGTTTTTTCAAAATACTGCATTGACATAGCTAGGCATGCTCAATTTTTTCTCATTTGGATTTAATGAAATTCTTTGTGATATTCTGATCTGTTATTATATTATTTGTATTTATGCTTGAGTTAAGTTACACACTAAGCTTCCTAGCTCACCCAATTACTTCATCTTTTCAGGTAATCTGTGAAGTTAGGATTTGGCAGCATTTGAGAGCTAAGATTGGGTTTTTCTTGAATAACACAATTTAATTTAATTATTAATTATTTTTTTGGACTTTTGAATTAATTTTCAGACTTTGATTGTAACACCCCAAAAATCTCTTATGTTTATTTTTGTATGTTTGTGACACACAAGTGTGTATCTGCTTCAGTGGTGAAGTGTTCTTGGAGTGTCTGAGAAGTCTTGGGTTCAAGCCTTGTCTTGGGCAAAATTTTTGTCTTTCTTTGACTAAAGCCCTATCTTTAGACAGTGGGCTTTTAATTAAATACTGGTAAATTATGTCAGAATGGGCCTGTTGGTCTAGTGGTTAAGTGGACTGTTAATATTGCTAGGGGTCTGGAGTTCGAATCTCTGCCAAACAAGGGATATATTTTACTGTTGGTGCCGTGTAGGTGTTTTGGTTCAGCCGAAACACTAAAGTGCTTGAGTGGTTTTCAAATTCGGTGGTGGAGAGATTTTAGGAGCAGTTTAAGGTGTGATGGGGGGGAATGTCCAAATCTACTTTTACTTTCTTTTCTTTTTTGAAAATTTTCAGATTTCTCTCCCCTTCCAAGAAAGTTCTGGCATTCATCTTTTTCCCTGCTCTTCCATGTTACTGCTGTCTTTCCCCCTCGTTTTCTCTCCCTTTTTCCCGCATTCTTTTTGTTAACCAAACCTTAATCTCATCGTCTCTACGACTTGCATACGTGGTTGGTAAGTTTGGAATCATTCGGTTCTTGTTTTGTTAGCGGTTATTCGATTAATGGGGGATCATTTCTATTTTAGGTGAAGTCTAAGGGTCTAAGGTCAGCTAATTGGTGTTCTCATATTGCCGAATCATGTTTTACTCAAAGGTAAGGGTGCCATTAGTCTTTTGGGAAGTGTCCCTTTTGATTTGTACCAATTGTGTATCGTTTAAATCGATTAGTTAGCTGACTAAATGGTTAATTTTAGGTGCTAGTTATCTCGGGAGTAGTTCCGCATCAAAATCGTACCAGGTGTGTACCCAAAACACTAAAAATGTGTCTCAGAGAATAACCGAAAAAGTTTTCTGTCGACACCATACATGTGTGTGGTAGCCGGTGTGGTAGGCCATGTGTAGGGCTATAAGCCACAACACGGCCGTGTGATCGACAAGCCAATGTGGTAAATAATATGGTTATTGAGTAAACAGTGTAACTTTCAAGGTTTGATCGTAACGTCTAGACCAAGTTTGGGCTGTTACAACCATTTACAATGAACTGCCACTAACGATAAGGCTCCTCTCTAAGTAAAGACACAATTTCCTTCAACTTCTGCTTTGGAGTACAATCTAAATCCTCCAAAATTATTTCCGTCGACCCATCCTGTAATCAACAACAATGCGAGTCGTTCCAACAACACCTTTAAATGTCTCAGCCCCATTCGATCAGAGCCTCTCCGCAACAGACCTACGGCTCCTTGATTTGGTTTTGGCTCCAACAACCGTCTACAACACCCTCAGCATTGCCTATGTCACGATGTCATCGTTGTTTTCATAGCCTCCGCCACCATTGGTGGTAGAATTCTCAACGTACTCCTCCTCAAAAATTAGATTCTCTCCCTAAACAATGGACGACTCTACAAGTGCAGCTCTACGCAGCCTGCCCCTACCACATCCACTTTGGGTATTCATAGTGATCTTTTGAGAGTTTTAAATCTAAAGTATATCTACAATTTTCAAACAAAAGTTCAAGCATTAGTCATCCTCCTAAATGTTCACTATCCAGAGTTTACAGTTTATCTAAAGTTTTAGAAATAACTGTAGCAGGACTGACAACTGAGTTTCGGATATTATTTCTTGTATAAAATCAATTTTAAAAAAAATCATGACATGATTTTTCCCAAAATACCCCTTTAATGCATGCATGCAAGTTTTTTTTCAATTTTTTACAGTCCAAGTTTAGAAAATTTATGCTCTGATACCACCAAATTTAACCTCCCCAATTCAACCTGGACGTTAGACCCGATTACATTAGCCACCAAAGTGACCTAATAAGCTTATCGGAGTTTTAAAAATAATCATTTTAAAATATTTATTTTAGTTTAGTAGAAACTTAGCTAAATATTGATTTATTATTCATCAAACTTTTTAATTATAATTTAGCAGTAATAAAAGATAATAGTTACTTATGTTTTTAATAAAAAACTGAGGTTTATGCATAACTAATTCATAATCATAACTTCACATCCTACAAGTTAAATTAAATATCATGTAAAATAAAAACAAACCCAAATCCTAAATCCATACCATAATTCATAGTAGAATAATACAATCTATCAATAACAATAATTAAAATAAATTAATTAATTAGCCTAACAGAATTTTATAAAATAAAAACCAAATTGAGACCCAATAAATGTCGTGCCTGCGTCCTAACCTAGTGGGTTATCTGAAAAGATGAAAAATAAAAGAGAGCGAGCTCTGAAGCTTAGTGTGAGTTGCATCACAAGATATTCTATGTGACTGATTATCATACAAATCACATCACATATAATAATTTGCACTAGCATATTTGGAATATCAGATTAACAAATCAACATCATACACACACATATATATACATATATACCGTCTCAGGAATCTCATAATCATTTGCACCTACTTAGTGAATGTAACACAATTTTGGATTTGACAAAAAAGATCCTACCCCACCGCTACACACCATAGTAAGAGTTCCCCAAAACTTGTCCATCCCTGCACACTGGGTTGTGGTTAAACCACATAAGTTGTATGTAAATACATTGCCAAATGGTTTTGAATACACAACAAGTTTGCAAATAAGAGGTACTAGTTAATGGGTGGGAGAACCACCAGCGTTGTAGGTTAATACGAATAGACAACACAAATGCAAATGAGAGCTACCAGTAGGTATGTGGATAAACCACCAGAGTTGAAGACAATTAATGCAATATGACATATTTATAACGTATCAAAACGGAAGTAAATAATATGTTTTATGATATACCTATATGGCAACTATAACATGGCCCTAACTAGTCATTACAATATGACATACTTATCATTGTTTCAATTTAATGGTATCATAAGGCATATTGTACATACATTCACATATATTGTTCACATATCATGCATATATATAATAACAATAATTCAATCAATCAAATCATAGATTCTAACATTAATTATATTATCAGGGACTTAGTTGAAGAAAATAAAACACTAAAAATAGTTAGGGAACCATTCAGGGACTAATCTGCATAAAACATGAAATTCTGGGAAAAACTATAAAATCTGAGAATTAGGGAACACATGGCCTTGTGGGAAGCCCTGGACTGTCTAGAGGGAGTACATGACTATGTGGCTAGGCCGTGTGAAGGGTCCTAGGCTGTGTGAAAATTAAATTTCCTAGTGTTTCAAGGGAAACATGGCCATGTAAGGGGGCCACGTGGCCCACGCCTGTGTGGCCCTTTCTCGAGGCACAGTTTGACCCGGTTCACTTGTAAAGAAACACACACCTATCTTTGGGATCTAAAGCGACATTCCAAACGCTTAGATCTGGTCTAGGGGTATGTAAATTGGGTCCTTCAAACGACATTTACATAATAATTAATAACGATTTTCAAGATTAATCAAGATTCGTCAGAATTCGGGCAAGATTCGTAAAATATTCATTAATTTGGATGAAAGATTAACACCAGATGTAAATACTACGAGAATTTGGGATTAATTATTGGGATTGGATTGAACTTACCGATTCTTGGCAAGGATTATGAATGTTTGTATTAACGACTCGGGAAACAAGTTGGAATCAAGAATAGTTTTTGATTCAAGATGGGAATGGAAAGAGAGAAGAAATAAGGAAAAGATAGCAAAAAGGAGAGCAAAAATAGGGACCACAAATTCGAGGCCAAAATATTTATTTCATTATTTTATTGAAGTTTACAGCATGATAGTATATTGTGTGAAAGTTTCGTAAAGAAATTTTACTGTTTGAATGGTTAATTCTAGTAAAAAGACTAAATCGCTTAAAGCGTAAAACTTGTGTTCTATTAGCTAAAAGTGTCTAATAGCCATATAATCTTAAAGTTAAGGTCTTTATGTTGAAATTAGAGCATTAACATGATAGTGGATGATAGTGGCTTGGTAAATTTGAAATTATTAATGTTCATTAAGGCTATTTTTGTAATTTGATTATTAAAGGTTAATTTAATAAAACAAAAAGGAAAGTTATCATTATCATCTTCATCTTAGCCAAATTTAGTGCTTAGAAAAGCCATGAGAATAGCTTGAAGCATTCGGCACATTCCTAGCTCATTAAGGTATGTTTTTAGCTCAGTTTTTTATGATTTCTATGTTTTTGTAATTGTTGCAGCTCAATCTAGCTAGCTTGTACCTTTAATTTTGAAATTGTTAAAGATTTTGAGAGTTGCCATTGTTGAATCTATGAGTTCTTTGATGTTTAGTGATGAAATATGAATATTTGTTAATAGTTAAACTTGTTTTGTAAAGTGATTTTTGACAAAAATGTCAAAAAGGGATTAAATTGTGAAATTTGAAATTTTATGTGGTAAATATGTGAAATAATGAAATATATGGGCTTCTAGGAGTCCCTAAATTTGGCTAGCATGTATTTGGATTGAATTACATTAAATTGCAATTTTATGTGATAATGACTAAATTGTAAAAATGAAAAAGTTTAGGGGCAAATGTGTAAAATAGCCTTAATATGTGTTTTGGACTAAATTGAATAAATGGTTGATTAAAAAGTTATTTTTGAATATATTTAGATCAAGAAAAGAGGAATCTGAAATTGGATCGGGGGAAATGCAAGGTTATCGAGTAATTAACTCATTTCATCGTTTCATACTCGAGGTAAGTTTGTATAATTAGAATCAAACTTTAAATACTTGTATTTATTTTAGATGTATGTATATGATTGAGTATTTGATACACTTGGAATACAAATGCTTAATTGACATAGACTGATTATTATCGAGCCCTGCTTGAACAGTATGAATTCGTAGGATACGAGTGACATGTCACTAGGGTTACCATTTTGGTCGAGCTCTTGCATTTGTTGCGGACTCACCATAGCTCGTATGAGCTTACCAATGTATCAGCTCGTAAGAGCTTACTGTTTTCAGCTCATTAGAGCTTACTGTTTCAGCTCAATAGAGCTTACTGTCCATCAACTCAGGAGGAGCTTACTGATCAAAGCTCAAAAGAGCGTAAATGATAATGAATTGACTGATTACTGATGTATATCACTCGAGTATCCTTTAAAGTTCTAATGGGTTCAAACGAGAATAAATAATGTTATACAGATGAGTAATGTTATTGAATGAATTATTGATTATCTAATTGAGGGTGAAATGTTGAATATGATATACATGATATATGAATTTGGTATGATATAATGTACTGAGTATTGAGATTGAGATAATGGATGATTACATGTATTATATGATTAACTTGTCGATGAATGCATTTGGTTAGGCATTTGGAAATTGAATTGAGGTTACTTTATTTATTATCTTGATTATATTACAATTGGTAAGTTTAATTCTGAATTATACGTGCTTACTAAGCTATAAAGCTTACTCTGTTTCTTTTCCATGTATTATAGTGGTTCAATAGCTCACTCGATTACGATAAAGTCGGAGTTACGCGTCACACTATCCAGTTGCCTATTGGTACTTTTGAACTTGTGAATATATGTAATTATGGCATGTATAGGCTAGATATAATGGTGATAGTTATGGTTACTTGAAATTGAGGTTTTGGTACATTTTGTGTTATAAGTCTAAGCCATGTGTTTTGGCTAGACTTTATATTATGTTTCGGTATGTTTTGAAAAGGAGTGGATGGAATGGAAATATGCAAACTGTAGTGGATGGAATGGAAATATGCAAATGTGTTTTGTTATATGGTAGGTTTATGAATGGAAAATGTATGTGATATACTATGCATTTGAATTCTATGTCGAAATAGGATTAATATGTGTATGAGAGGTTATGCTTTGGCTACCAAATGAGTTGTGAAATGTTGCAATTTATGTTTGTGTATGCATGTAAAAATAGGGTGGCAAAATGGCTATACAATTGGCCTATTTTTATCCACATAGGCAGAGACACGGGCGTGTGTCTCAGCCGTGTGCGACACATGGTTTTGTTGCACGGCTGTGTGTCCCCTAGTGTTAAAATTAAATTGAAGTCAGTATGCTCCACACGGTCACACACACGGGCGTGTGACTGGCCGTGTGGCACAAGTCAGTATACCCCCTAAATGGCACACAGCCTAGCACACGGGCATGTGATTTGGTCGTGTTGCATAAGTCAGTATACCCTACAGTTTTGGCATGGCCTAGCACACGGGCGTGTGTGACCATTTCGAAGGGCACATACGGCTAGACACACGGGCGTGTGGTCAGCCGTGTGACCCAAGTCAGTATGTATGCCCTATTTTCACACGGTCTGAGACACGACCGTGTCTGGAGCCGTGTAAGGCACACAGCATGTTCACACGGGCTTGTGATCCCTGTATGTTTGAAATTTTTCTAAGTTTTCAAAATTTTTATAAGTTATCAGTTTAGTCCCGAACCACTTCTGAAGCATAATTAAGGCCTCGTAGGCTATTATAAGGGACTAGTTGATTGAGATTGAATGATGATTGTATGAAATGATTGAATGTTTGAGAAAAGTACGGTTATATGTGTTATAAGTTTGGTAATGTTCCATAACCCTATTCCGGCGTTGAATACGGGTGAGAGGTGTTACAAGCCTAATTTGGAGAAGGAAATTATAGTTCAATTTGTAATTAGAAAAAGGCTAAATAGGTTTTCAAAATTTAAGGGGCTCCACAGCAAATTTTGAGTATAAAAGGGAAATGAAGGAAAATGTAGTGATTTGAACTTGGGATTACAAAGAAGTAAGAAAGATACTTAACTATTGGACTACTACCCACACTTATTAATTTTTCACTCTAAATTATACATATTCTAATGTGGTTTTCGTCCTAGGTTACTGAAAATAAATAGGAAAGAAAATAAAAAAAAAGGTGGATAGAATATAAAATCTCTAGGAAATGCACTATCTGCATCACCATCAAAACTAAATCATTTATTGATTATTTATTTATGAAAATCCCTATATAATTTGGGGTGTTAATCTTTTATAGAAAATATACTAAAAAATTCAATTGAAAAATCTTAAACTGTGTGAAAAATATTAAAGATTGTATAGAGGGACAATTGCTCTTATATATTATATAATAAATAGTTTTATCTTTTTTTTTAAATAGTTGTATTACATAAAAAAAATTCAAAGTCATATGACCAAAGTATTATCGAAAATGTTGAAATTTGATTAACTATGAAATAATTTATTTAGCTAGTGAAGATTGGATTCAAATCAAACTCAAGTAAAAAAAATAGAATTAAATTAGATTATAACACATAAAGTATTATGTAAACATATATTTATAAAAATTTATGTAAAAATTATATCTATAATATTAAATTTAGTCATTAAAATTTATATTATTCATTAATTTAGCCCTTTTTTTAAGTTAAATTTGGCCTCAACCTTATTTTTTAAAAAAAAAATTTAACTTGACTATCAATCTTCCAAAAAGAGTTGAATTGTTGTATTTATAAAGAAAATACTTGTTAAAACATTGAATTTTTAAATATGACAGCTTGCATGGCAATCTACATGTAATTCTATGCTTTTTTTTATTTTTTATGAAAATTTTCATATTTTTGTTTTTATTTTTTAAAATTATTTCCTGACAGGGCATATAAGACAGTTAGTGTCATGTTAGGACGAAAGTAAATGTGGACTACCGTGCGGATTGTCAAACCAACATCATTAAAAAGTTAATGTTTTAGTCAGTATTTTTATTAGAAAACGATTTGACTCTTTTTGAAAGGTTAATAGTAAAATTTAGCTAAAAAGAATAAGGGTCAAATTGATAAAAATGTAAACATTGAGGGCTAAATTTAACATTATACCAAAACTAAATTAGGCATCGGTTGAAATGGTAAAGTTCTAGTGTTTAATTATGATGATTTAGATTCAACTCTCACCACTTGTGGGTACTTTTTTTTTTTTTTTTTAAATCATTCTAGTTTTATTGGTTTTATATAAAAATATAAAATGAGAAAAACATATCATAGTAATATTTGTTACTTTGTGAGAAAAATGATTTTTTTCATTTCCCAATTAAATTAGTGTTTGGTTGACTCGTGATATCAATTTAGTCAAAGGTTTAAATAATAATATAGATACATAAATTTATCTTGAATCTAGTATATAATAAAGTAGCATATACTATATAAATTATATATAAAAGTAGTTTTTTTATTCAACAAAATTTTAAAATCATATTATAATTTCTCAGTGAGACCTTGGCAAAGTTGAGATCTTGAGATTTTTATATCTTAGATTCAAGTCCTACCATATGTAAATCATGTGTGAGTTCTCTATCCAATTTATTAGAGCTATTTTAGTTTGGTTCTAGATAGAGGCGAAGCCAAAAAAAAAAAAAAAACTTTAGAGGAGCCGGAATTAAATTGCATATTGTTACGATAGTAAAAATGCATTTTCACCACTTCAATATCTATATATTTATAATTTTTAAAGGATTAAATAAAATTTTTATAAATTTTAAAGGGACTTAAATAAAAATTTTTCTATTTTAAGGGGGGGTGGCAGGGGATATGCCTTGGTTCTAGATATATTTCGGTTATTGTTTAGACTGTATTTTATAATGCTTGATTTTAATTATAGTTAATTCGAACATGTATTGTTTATAATTGTAATTATACTCGTAACTTCAAAAAATTAAGTAAATCCAAAACAATTTATTTAATTATTATAATTGATATTCAATTTAAATTAAACTCTAATACAAAAATTAAAGTTAAAAAAATAAATTTATTTTGAATCTATATATAGTAAAGTAAAAAATATTGTATAAGGTACTAAAAAATAGTTTTATTATTCATAAAACTAATATCATATTAACAATATACAATTAAAATTTGATTAAATCTAAAATAATTTATTTGATTACTATTATTGAGGATTCAATTCAAATCAAACTAAGTATAAAAAAATCATTTTAGTAATTTTATATTTAAAAGTTGAAAATTGATAGAAATGATTTAAAATTGACATTTAATTAAATTTTAATTAAATGAAAAAAGAAAATGTTTATGGATATGGTTTTTAATATGAATTTTGGAACATTATTGATTTTCCTTTTCTTTCTCTTTTTAGAAAAAGAAGATGAAATGTCGTGTCAATAGATTTGAATGTAGTGGTCTAAAAGTAAGTAGTGTGACATAAATTCATGTCTTTTCTTTTTCCTTTTTATCAACAAAATATATTCTTTTCACCTTTTCTTTTTTATGATCAGCCACCAATTATACTACCACAAATCACCAGTATTTCCTTTCAACAAATTTTAATAAAATAAAACAAATCTTATATTTTTTTTCTTTCCAAAATTAAACCAAGCAAAAAGGATCTTATTTTATATAAATTTATACATCATAAATCTCAAAATTACACCTTAATTTTTGTTTAATATGCATTTGTATAAATAAAATTTTGATTTGATCTAATTTTCACAAATTATTGATATAGCATCATTTTATGCTTATATATTATATAAAGAATTAATTATATCTATACAATATAAAAATAAATTGATATATTTATTTCTTTACATGTGTATGATTGCACCAAATTAAAATTCATATATATTAATCCAAATTTCATGTATAATTTTGAAATTTATCCCTATTAATTATTAGTAAGTTAGATTATCTCATTTTATTATTTTTCTATAAAAGAAATATAAAATTAATAAGTTGACATATTTCAAAATGAAACCTTTTTTAGATAATTAAGTTTATTTTTTAAAATTAAGAGTTATTTTTTTAATTTCTTGAATTATTTATTTATTTTATTTTTTTTCACATGTAATTATCTTATTGGGTTATCTAAGTAATAAACTACATCTCATTAAAAATATTCCACATCATCATGTTAACTTTTTTAACAATATTTTCATCAAATTTGTTAAAAAAAGCAATTTAAAAAAATATAATAAAGATTGATAGTAAAAAAAAGCTCAAAAATACAATCAGAGTTATTTTAACAAAAAATGTAAACGTTAGTGGCCAAATTTATCACTAAGCCTTTAAAAAATGCCATGACTTTTGTTACTTCCATGAATGAGAAACCTAATTTTTATTTTATTTTATTTTTAAAATTTTAATATATTTTTTATATATGATTTTGAATAATTTTTATTTTAATAATATTTTTAAATTTTTAATTAATTTTCAAATTATAATTTCATGTCATCAATGTCACATGTCGTGATCTCCTACCATCACCTATCTCAGATTTAATGCTTGTATAAAAAAACTAAATTAGTTTATGGAAAAAAAATTTCAAATATCAATCTAGGATAAAAAAAAAAAAAAGAAATAGCTATTTGATGCTTGAACTTGGTAAAATTTTTTACATTGGGGTTTGAACATTTTTTTTGTCTAAGGTCTTAAACTTGACAATTGTTTCTACATCGAGACCTGGACTTGACAACTTTTCTCACATTAGGGCTTGAACTTTTTTTTTTTCCAAGTTAAGTCTTGAACTTGGCAATTGTTCTCACATTGGGGCCTGAATTTTAGGGTTTTCAAGGACTAACTTTGATAAAAAAAAAAAGTTCAAGTCTCAATGTGAGAAATTTTGTCAAGTTCAAATCCCAAAATGTGATTTAACCCTTGAAAAAACCTTAAGCACCAATTAAGGAAGACGTATCAAATTCAAATGCCAAATATGTATGAAGTCCTAATAAATTATTTACATTTTTTATTATCTTCTCAATAAATATTTTTTTTAAAAATATCATTGTTTAAATATTATTATACTATTATTTAAACAACAGGACACCAACTTGATTGGAGGAATTACCGAATTATCATTACATATTTGAAATAAATTATACTCTTGCAAGGGTATTTTCATTTTTTATATTTAAATAAAACTAATAAAAAATTACAAATGATGATATTTAGACTCATGTCATCAACATACATAAGACCTCAACCTTACCATTATAACTAAAGCTTCATTTTAATTTTTTTAATAAATTAGTATTACTATACAAAAGGTTTTACCCACATTGTTAGTATATTAACAATGGCATTAATTGAGTTTATGTCAGAAGTTAACTTAATATTGACCTTTTTTATATTGAATTTTCTTTTCACCAACATTATAACATTTTGACATATTATAGAAAAATGACAATCCTATGAAAAATAATTGGAGTGCATTTAATATTATTAATTTGATGTATTTATCTATTTAAATTTCTTTTTACTCACAAATTAAACTAATATTTTCATTTTTATTTTATACATATTGCATATGTGTTATCATTATCAATTTCAAACTATATGATTTTTTATCTATTGTATGTTATTTTTAAACGCATATCTATGTTCTAAATTCATTATCTTTCACATGCATACATGTGTGATAAAATAGAATTAATCGTTTAAAAAACATAAATGCCCTAACTTAGACCAGAATAAACCCTACACATGGTAAGATTCAAGACACGATAAAATTTAAACAAAACTCAGATATGATGGGATTCGAATATAAATATTCAACGTCTTATTTTTATTGTCTCAACCGAATACATTATTAATATACAATACCCACAAATATATAAATTAAATAAAAACAAAAACATATTTGTTGAACTTGAAATCTAGAACGTTTTTCTTCCCAATATTCTCCAAAGAATTGATAACATTTAGCAATGAATTACCAAACCCCACCAATCCATCATAAAATTTTGCACTTGGTAGGCAATATGGCCCTCTTTTCCCTTCTATTTTCTTCCATACATTGGTTCTTGATTTTGATATTATTATGTGTGGAATAAAGAGGATTTATTGGCCCCAAGAGTAGGAAATTTTAGTGGGAACTACTTTTCTTTTAATTTTTAAGTATTTAAATTTAATGGATGCTTTGCTCTGAATGTGAATATTCTTTTCCATAGGAATAAGATTCTGAAGCTACTAATTTGAGTTTTTAAAACAGTTTTAACCAAAGATTCACAAGAATTTTTAATGAAAAAGTTGGAATTACAAGAGTTTATGTAGATTCCTTAATTAGTTACAAGAATTTTGTTGGATTTTTATTTTATTAAAGTTGTATTTAATGAAAAGATATTTAGAGAAATGTTTGTTAGTATTTGTGCCAATTTTCAATTTCTTTTCCCGAAAAATTTGTTAATGCTATACAAACTTCTAAAATGATTTAAAATATTAATTAATAATTTCTAAATAACTACAGGTTGTGCCTTAATTTAGTTGATACGGTTGTTATTGTAATAATTAAGAGAATAATAAGTTAAGTGAGTTTAAGCATATTTTGTCACTTTGGTCCTTAAACTTCAAATTTTAGTCAAATTGTTTTGTTTTGGACGAAAAAGTTGACTGAATTATTAAATTTTTTACAGCACTAATGTAACATCCCTCGTCTGACCCAATTGTTGGGTTCGAGCTACAAGATATCACATCCGTTGTCGGAACAACTACCGTCAAATACACCATAAATATATAATTCAAACATACAATCATGTTATAAACGCATTCACCTTATGATATATAATTAAATTCGAGCCTTAATGGAGCTTACGAAAGCTCTTTATCATCTCAGGAATGCACTTGGACTAAAATGAAAATTTTCAAAATATACTGAAATGGTATCGCGATACCAAAAGCAATATCAAAACTTCAAATTAAGCTAAGTGGTTATTGCAATGTCCAAGGTTTGGAATCGCTATATCAATGACAATATTCAAGCTTTCCAACTTGAGGACCCAAATGCAAAATTTTCAAAATATACAATAGATGAGTATCGCGATATCCAGGGAGTAGTATCGTGATACCGAAAAAAATCCTCTAATTCCCCTATTTTTTGCCAAAACACAACTTTGGTACCAATTTCATAACAAGCTTTCAAACTTCTCATTTGGTGCATTTTACACAATATTTTCTTTCACAAAAATGTACCAAATCTATGCCAAAACATAGCATTTAACCAATTCCAATCATTCATTCCAATATACCTCAATTTCGCATCAAAATCTACCAATCCAACCTATTCAAACTTAACTTATACAATCATGTCTTTTAGCCATTCTAATCATCTTTTTTTTTTCCATGCCATTTCACACTCAAATTTATCACTCAAAAGCCATATATATAACTTAACACATTACTGAAACACACACACATACATATGTATATATATGAACATTAGCTCACCCAAAATCAAGCATTAACCAAGTTTCAAACCAAAACTATCATTCCCAAGTTAACACATATATAAACTCCCATGTACATGCCACATGACCAAACTTTAGAATGTTTGAAAGACTATCGAATCAATAACAGGATAGTGTCAGCTTCTTGACGATTCGCTTGACACGTTCTGCAAGTTGATAATCTACAGGGAAAGGGAAAATAACAGGATAAGCATATCGAATGCTTAGTAAATTCACAGGCAATAAACAACTTACCTCAATTTACAATTTAATATGATAAGCTACTAGGTTGACAAGTTTGCCTAAACATGGCAGTCACATATCAACAAGGTGAGTCAATATATAACCGTCTCATATAGTAATTCAAACACGTAGCATTCCAATTCACTTATAATCAACATTACAATTATATTCACATAATCAATCAACATTTAGTCAATTAAATATCAGATTCATATCATTTTCTGAATCGAATCGATTGATTCATCACATTCTCATACCAGTCCTTTGGACTTGTATGTCTAGTTTGCATAACCTTTCGTATACTACTGAAATTCATATATCATAACTCTCCCTTTAAGCATTATTTCACAATATCAATTTAATTGATATACAATTATCAACTTTACATTTTATATCCCTATTAATTTAACTCGAACGGATACACGGATTTAACCAACACACCAAATTTGGCATCCAGTGCCTCATCGAAAAATCTAAAGTAAATATATTGCATCCGGCGCTTATCAGTATAATTGAAGTATAAGTTGTACCCATCACTCATCGACATGTGTCAAAGCAACCCGTACTCTGTAACATCCTGAAAGTTAAGATTGTGAAATATTGTCAAGTAATTTGTTTTGGTTCAATAGTTAGGTGTTGTGCTTGTGTGAGTGAAGTTTTAGGTTCGAATCTTTCCATTGAATTTTTGTTATTTTTTCCTAACCCCTATCCTTGATTATCTAGCATAAATAATATTTTCGCTCAACTGATACTAAGAATGAACCTATTGGTTTTTTCTTCCATTTTTATGATCTTCGCTTTTGAGATTTTTGTTTAATATTTCAAAAAAAAAATTGGGACATATTTTCACATTTAAAATATAATAAAAAAAACCCACTCAGGTTCCAAGAAAAAAATCCTCATTCGCCCTTCAGCTTCTTGTATAATAAAAAAAAAGCCCTTTCACTTTTTGGCTTTTTTTTTTTATTTTGTTAATTTTGAATTTATTAAATTTTGAATTTCTATTTAAGAGTTTTATTAATGAATATTTTATATAATTGATAAATATTTGAAATTTGAAATTTACTTAGTATCATTTATTTGATATTTGTAAATATTTTTATATTTATTAAATATTTTTTTAAAATATCAATAAACCTAAAATGGTACACCAAAGCATACCAATACCATTATGTACTAGTTCTAATAGAAAAACGATGTGTCCACCAGTGCGATACTCACTACCTTGCTCTCAACTCAGATTACCAACAATATCTTATTTTCATTAAAATTTTTTTATGATTTTATTTTTAAATTTTAATGAACTATTATTTTTATTTTTAAAATATGAATTCAAATTAGTTCTTAAACCGAAAACCTTAAAAGCAAGTAGTTGATTTCAAAATAATGCTATCACCACTGAGTCCGTAATTGAAAAATCAGCACACCATGTCAGATCACACAATAATTTTATCAATCGTAAGTATTGGGAGCATCATGTACCAAACTCCACCTTTGTCCTAAAATTTTAAAAACAGTTGAGGAAGACGTGAAGAATTAGTAATAATTTTGACATGCAAAAGTGACAAAAAGTAGTGTATATAAATACACACATCGCCTTCTTCATTTCTTCAAAGAAATCTCTAAATTTGTCAAGTAGAGATTAACCAAAAAAAAAAAAAAACAGAACACCATGAGCCTGAAGTCCCCAGCTAGCTTTTACAATCAAGCTTTGCCATATGTGGCCATGGTTTTAATGCGGTTCGGCTCTGCCGGTATGCCCATAGTTGCCAAATACGCTCTTAACAGAGGTATGAGCCAACATGTTTTAGTGGTTTACCGGTTCATCATTGCCACTCTTGTTCTTGCTCCTTTCGCCATTGTTTTCGACAGGTTTGGTTTGGTTTTTGTTCTTTTTTGTTTATGTTTGAGTTCGGAATTGGTCCCGCAAATCACAATCCGAATGATGTTCCTTTTTTGCAGGAAAGTTCGGCCGAAGATGACCTTATCTATCTTTGTTCAGATAGCTTTGTTAGGCTTATTAGAGTAATCAAATCTTAAACCATTAACCAAGTTTTTCGGTGTTAATCGTGATCGTGGACGTAACGTTTGATTCTTCTTACAGGCCTGCTATCGATCAGAACTTGTATTATACCGGCATAAAGTACACGACAGCAACCGTGGCGACCGCCTTGGCCAATGTTCTACCAGCCTTTGTGTTTTTGCTAGCTTGGGTTTGCAGGTAAATTAGCAGTTGATTGCAAATAAAATATAAACGTTTATTTCACGAAAAATGAATTTTTACATATTTTCCGATCTTGAAAGTTGATATTTTTGCAGGCTTGAGAAAGTTGATGTGAGGAAAGTGAAGTGCCAAGCAAAGATTTTGGGGACCATTGGAACTGTTGCAGGAGCAATGATTATGACAATGGTTTATGGGCCAATGTTGCCATTGCCATGGACCAAAGTCAATAATCATCACCAATCTACTAACACTGATGCAAAAAACAATGAGGATGCTCTAAAGGGTGCTGTCATGATCCTTGTAGGATGTGTTTGCTGGGCATGTTTTGTCATTCTTCAAGTAAGAAATCCAAATTTGGACCCTCTTACTTCAATTCTTCATTTTCTTAAAATTTCTGTATACAACTCCCCTATTTATCACATATCCAAACACAGATATAAAAATATAATTCTTTATAAAGACAAATACTCGTGCCGGACACTCACATTCAAATTTGAGTACTATACATAATACTTACAATTGAGTCCAAGTAGCATAGGTTTTGAGTTAAATTGAAAAGCAAATTCAATATAGGTTTTTTGAGTTATAACCATGTTTTGGTCTTTGTATAGGCGATTACCCTAAAATCATACCCTGCGGAGCTCTCCTTAACAACATTAGTTTGCTTTACGGGCGCAATTGAAGGTGGCATTGTTGCCTTAGTAATGGAAAGGGGCAATGCTGCTGCTTGGGCCATTCATTGGGATTCTAAACTCTTTGCTGTAGTTTACAGTGTAAGAAAACCCCTTTTTTCTCATTTAAATTATGATAGTATCGAATCACATTTATCACAATTACAAACAAACATAACATCATATTCAAATTTATTTTTTTTTTGGCAGGGAATTATATGTTCCGGGGTTGCTTATTATATAGGAGCAATGGTGATTCAAGCAAAGGGCCCTGTTTTCTTTGCGTCATTTAACCCTTTAACAATGGTTATAGTTGCCATTATGAGCTCCTTTATCTTTTCTGAGATAATGTATTTAGGAAGGTACGTAATTTGCATATCTGAATCTTCTGTTTTTTAGAACACTTGGAAATAAAAGTAGCTTTCATTTGGATTCAATGTTTTTAAATATCAATAAAGTAAATTGCTTCCTGAACTAAATACTTTTAATCGAGACAATTTACAATTATGTATTAAACTTTATGGGATCCCACATAACTTAGTCCACCAATATCATATCAACTTTTAGAAAGGGAAAAATATATATTTAGTTTCGTTAATTACAAATATTTTATATAATCTACATTTTTTCCCAATTTTTCTAAAATAAATTTCTTGGCTTCACTCTCTCCGTCTGAATTAGTTATTTAATGAAATATAAATTCAGTAGTGTCAATTAGTCAAAAGATGGTAAAAGTATTACGGAGATTATTGTATTAGAAGTCGGATTGCATTTTGTACTTTCTACTCAACAAATGAGCAAATTAGTCATCTACGTTATATCAAAGAGTAAATTGATCCTTCTGATAAAAAATTATCTGACTCTGCTATTAAAATCGGTCTCCATTCATCTGTATGAGGTACACATGGCACGTCATGTGTCATTGTGTAGTTATTCCGTCAGCCACGCCTAATTAATCAAGTGGATAATTTACTCATTTGATCTAGTATAATTTTAATAGAAATGACTAATTTACTCTTTGATCTAATATACAAATATTAATTTACTCATTTTTTAACATGGACTTTCATAATACTTTAATGGTCAAAATATGCATAATTTGGAATGAATTTCACTTTAACCCACAAAATATTAGGGGACAGTTTTTTGATGGACTGTGGTGTCACCAAAAAGCCTAATTAATCAACACAAAAAGGCAATTCAATAGTTTTGTATATATGTTTTCTTACATGATATATTTAAAACTAATTTGATGTCAACTCAAATGCCAAACACTTGCAGGGTAATTGGAGCAATGGTGATAGTTGTAGGGCTTTACATGGTCTTGTGGGGAAAAAGCAAAGATCAGATTTTGTCAGATTCATCAAACAACACTAAGGATGAAATTCCCATTAGTGGTGATGAACTTCAAATGGCCACTCAAACAACAACACCCATTTCCAATCAAGATTTTGTAGCTTTGGATTTAAACAAAGGGGCTGTTTCTAATCAATCTTCTAAAAACAACCCCAAATAAAATATCATAATATATATATATGCATGTATCTGACTAAGCTTATTTTAATTGTTTGTTTGGTTTTATCAATTTAGGGCTCCATGCTTTCTTTCTTTCTTTTTCTAGATTTAGATTTGGATTTCTCCATCTGTATCAAAACCAAGATTAAGGAATAATTCTTTTCTTGAAATGCACAAATATATATATTTGATGTTTATTTATGAACTTACTTATTTATCACAAGTCCCATAAATAGACACAAATTTAAAAATAATGTATCTAAAATTAAGTGAAATTAAAAAATTGACATACGTCTCAATTTGTATATATTTATCTTTTAATATTTTATTATACCGTATAAAATATTCTTTATATTTTGTTATAACGTCTATCATGTTCTCCATACCTTATAACCACCCTATTCATAATAAAGCATCATTGTGCAGACCCATTAAAAAGTCCCTATACAATCTCAAAAAGTTTTAACTTCTGCCACACGAAAATCTTATTTTGTATCGTACTTCATTTTACTACTTTTCACCATTTTAAGTGAATCGATTCAAATTTGTATCAATGTATGTCTTTTATACTTAAATATTGGAAGATGTTTTGTGATTGGAAAAAAAAAAAAAAAAAGTGTAGAGATTTCTCTTTATTGAAAAGTATTGGTGTGGATTTCTGAAGTGGATTCCCATTGAAAACAAATAATAGTAGTACCAAACTGAAAACGAGTTCTAAAGGAGCACGACAATGAATGCAACAATATCTAAAGATTAAAACAGTATTATGTTGGGATCTTGGTCAGCCCCAGTTGTTATCAATTATTATCATTAAAATGATAAATTAAAATAAAAAAAGCTTTATTAAGTGCAAAAGCAATGAATCATTTATAACATCCTAGGAAAATAAATGTGTAGATTAAAGATTAACAAATAAATAAATCATATTTCTTGGAATCCAAAGAAAAGCATTTTAAAATATTCTACAAAGATGCCTTTTTTTTTTTTTTTTTTGGTTTATTGTGTGGAAATTAGATTATTAATTATTATATCACAATTGCATACTTAGTATTTATGAGTATGACAGCCACCTTACATTATAAAACTTTATTTTTCATACCTTAAATGTTTTAAATTAAGATTAGTTTAAATTGTGGTTTGAGTTTTAACTTGAATGATACAAGTATTGTTGTTAATGTAGGACAATGAGAATTCAAGTGTGCTAAAGCTCATTATCCTCCTATTTATGGGTTGGAGAAGAGCTATGGATAATTCTAAGCCTGATGTAAAAAAGAGTAGACATTATCAGAATCTATAATGAGATTGTTAAAAAAAAGATTAACTTAAATCAACCGATTGAATTTTAATTTAGTTAATGTCGTTGTTAGCAACTTCATTAATTTAATAATATGTACTTAGTATAAGTTAAGATTTAGATAAGAGTTTATGAATTAAACCAACTCAACTCAATCAAATTAATATTTAATAATAATTTTTTCTTTAAATTTAATTATAGAAAAGTTTATATATTAATGTGAAATGTTTTTGTCTTTTAAAATTTTTTGAATAATGGACCATGCTATTGGGTTAACTCAAGTTAAGCATGTAAACTTCCATTATGTTTAGTTCGCTGTAATGAAATAAAGTTGTAATGTAATAAAGCTGTAATAAAATAGAATTGTAATCAGTAATTCAACTATTTGATTAAATGGAATGAAATAGAAATGTAATAGTATTTTTGTATTTGATTGAATGGAATGATATTGAAATAGCATAAGAAAAAAAACTGAAATGATCGAAGTACCTTTTAGCATAATTTTTTGTAGGTAGATGATTATTGTTATTGTACTTAAAACCAATAGAATTATTATTAAAAATAATTTAATAATAAATAATTTAATCATATTTTTAATATAATTACTATTAAATATAATTTAATAAAAGTAATAATATATAATTTAACCATATTTTTAATATAATTATTTTTATATTAATTTTTTTAGTTTTATATTAGATTATTTTATTTTAAATTATATTTTAAAATTAAATATTTTATATTAAATTATATTAAAATATTTCAAATATTTTATTTTATATTTTCCAAGTCCAAGTTCTAAAGGACTAATTTGAAATTTAAATTTTTTTTTTTTGTTATTCAATGTTTTATGGAATAGTCATTCTTTGATGAGACTAAAAAATAGCTATTACTGAAATATAAGTAATAGAGAAGTAATAGTCATTTCATTGAATAAGTATTACGTTCAACCAAACAAAGAAATAGCTTACCATTTAATGAATAAGGGATAGCATTCCCCTCAACCAAACATGATGTTAATGTTTTTGGAATTGATTTGAACCGATTCATTAGACTAATTGAATCAAAAACCGGTCAATGCATCGATATGAAATAAGGGAAAACTGTTTGAGCTGAGAATCAGATTGAACCGCTTATGAGCCGTGGATCTTTGGCTGGACAAACCATTAAAAATAAGTTGAATTAGTTTTGTGCTATGCATTCCTAGGCCAAACCAATATATATTCGGCTCAAATCCCTCCAAAACCGGCCCAACACTTTAAAATTTATAAACCCAACCTAAGTCCCAGCCCAAAATAATAAAACAAACTTTAAAAGGATAAATTATAGTAGTAGTCACCCAACTATTTGTAAATTTATTTTTTGATCACTCAGCTATGAAATGTTATAAAATAGTCACTCAACTGCTTACTTCTTTTTTAGTCACCCAACTAAAAAGGTTAAGAAATGGTCACCCAACTATCCTTTTTTTTTTTTTTTGTTACCAACTTGCTAACAGTGTCAACCTTTAAAATTGGTACAATAACAACTTTAACTCTTAACATTTTACATTGTGTCAATTTAGTCTTGATTTTAAAAATTTAGCCTCAACATTTACACATTATGTAATTTGATCTCTTTTACTATTTTATTTGTCTTTGTGACCCTTTTACCTAAAAAGCTATAAAAAAATTTATTAGCTAAATTTCATTGAAAATGTACAAAAAAATGGAAACACCAAAAATTTAAAATAATAATTTCCATCTTTTCTCATTCTTTTAAAATTAACCCTTAATGTCACAAAGAAAAATAAAACTGCAAGAAAAGACCAAATTACACAATGTGTAAATATTTAGGGTTAATTTTTTAAAAAAATAAAGACTAAATTAACATAATTTATGAGAATTTATAAATGTTGAGGGTTAAAGTTGTTGTTATATCAATTTTAAAAATTTCCATTATTAACCAATTGGTAAAAAAAAGACAAAATTAAATAGTCGGTGGCCATTTTATAGTTTATATATTTTAAAAATTACAAAAAAAAAAAGAAAAGAAAAGAAAACAATCTAAAAATAACCCACCTACCCATGCCCTATGTACAATCTAAAAATATTTAGTAAATTGTCAGTGGAATTTTTAGATTCTATAAGTAAGGTTAGCGGTTAACAAGTATCCTATAGGGATGTCGTAACCATTTTTTTAAAAAAAACGGGAATCGACTTTTAAAAAATAGGAAATCGCCACCGATCTTTTTTGGTGTGATCGGGTCACCTTTGTTTTAATAAAACATTTTGATTTACTAAAACAATAATTTTGGTCCACGAAATTTGAGAAAACGGATTCGGGAGTCGGTTACGTGCAAGGAAGGGTTAGCACCCTTACAACGCCCAAACTTGGTACCGAATTGATTGATGTTGTCCCGATGTTGAAATTTGAAAATATTTAGGGTAAAAAAAATTAAAAGTGGATTACCTAAATTGGGATTGAATCTCAAGATTAACTCGTTTCAAAGGAATAAAAGTACCATACCCAACACGTTAGGATATAACACATTCACACTCTGACGCCGAGATCATCTTTGATCTTCAAAGCGTATAAAAAGATATTTGGTTATTTAGTTGAACAAAAAAATCAACACCCAGCACGTTAGGATGTGATCTTTCGAACTTCTAAACACACAAATATTGCCTTATTATTTTTTTTTTTAGAAAAATTTATGTACGTGGGATTTCAAAACTAACTTAGTGTATACAACATATTCGATATAAGGTATACATGTATTGGAATTTTGAAGCAGGCTGTGGTACAAGGTGTGTAAACATTAAACAATATACGTGAAGATAAAAATTTAAAGTTAGTAATTTATGCATGGCAATAGCACATTGAAAATAGACAAAATAGATGTGCAAATAATAAAATAGGAATAGAAAGGAAATGAGTTAAATAGATAAATAGACTTAAAGAAGATATACCTATACATACAAACAAAAATGTATATAAGTATGTATATATATATATAAAGCATGAAAACAATGATCTATAGTGTAGAAATAGTCCTATTAACATGAGCAATACACGTATATAATACTAGTGATAAAAGAAAACAACAAAAAAAAATAGATTTTAAAATAATGAGATTAATAGTAGTAATATCAGTGATAAATAATGGATACAATAATAATAACAAAAATGACAAGTAGTAGTAGTAATAATAATAATAATAATAATAATAATAATAAGATTAATATACTAAAATAACAATAACAGCAATGCATTTTCAAAAAAAGGACTAAATCGAGATCGAAATGAAATTAAAGGGCTAAAATAGTAATAAATTAACATGAAAAGGGGATTAGGCGACGGCGACGGAAGTCCGATCGTCGGACAGTAACCTAGCGAGAGAATCCCTCTGGGTTCTCAAAAAAGGAAAGGGGAGAGGAAGAGATTGAGTTTTTTTCTGGGTTTTTTTTTGAAAATGAGTCTGCAGATGAATGAAAAAGAAAATTTGGGTTTTAAATAAGAAACCGAACGGTGCCGTTTAAGGGGACCGGATCCACGCGTGACCCGACTTGTGACCCGGAGGATCCGCGTGTTTGGGTTAAAAGGGTCATTTACTGTGTTAGTCCTTCCCCGTTTGCGATAATTCGATTGAGTCCTTTTGGTTGTGTCTTTCATTTATTGCTATTTTTACCTCAAATTTTAAAGCGCATTTTAATTCAGTCCATATTCAAACGGTGCGTTTTTTAAATAGGGGTTAATTGTTCGATCAGTCCCTCCTAGGTGGCGCGTATTGCCTTTTAGCCCATTACCAGCGCTTCGAGGGGGGGAGAGCGCACGGACGTGGGCCTTAAAGCCCCGCTTAAAACCCGCTTTGAAGGCCAAGCCTTCGGTGTCCCGCTAGCCCGAAAGGAAAAAGAAAATCCCCCCTTTCTTGCCCTCGGGTTCGACTCTGCCAACGGGGAAAGGATTCCGACGTCAGCCCCGGGGTTCAGGTAAAGCTTCTTTCCCTCTTTTATTTATTCAGTTTATAAAAATTTATAAGATATATATGAAGAAAATAGAAAAGGCGATAATAAAAAAAAAAAAAGAAGATCCAGTCGGAATCAACCTTAATACTTTTTATTGCTTTTTTGATCTCTAATAGTTTCCGAGATTCGCCAAAAGGGACCCCCCCAAACATTTCAACTTCCGTTTTTATAACCCATTTACAAGGGTATGGGCTTCTGTCCCTATTCTGTTTGTTTTCCATTGTTGCGATCCTGTTCGCCATTTTCTTTCTTCGATCTATGTTATTTCCTTTTGCAGGTCATGGGTGATGTGCGTGTGGGTGCGGGAGGTGTCAGAGGTGTGACGATCTACTGGTAGAGGCAGAGGCGTGCGGTGCTGGAAGAGGCGTGGTGCTGGCAGAGGCGTGGTGGGCGAGGAAACGATACGCATGGGGTCAGTGCAACGTGGCAGCAGACGAGGGGCCATGCGGCGCCCACATCAGGGCAAACGAAGGGTCGGCGGCGCCTAGGGTTTCCCAGGAACCCTAGGTCTCTAATCTTTGTTAAGGTCTTGGGCCTTTTGGGCCATGGGTTTTGGGCTAAGCTATTGGGTTTAGGGTCATTAAATTTGGACTGTTTATTTGTATTGAATTTGGGCTTATTTGGGCCTTTGTAAATTTGGGTTTTTAAAATTGTTCTGTAAATGGACTGGGCTTCAACATTTGGTTTTGGTTTTAATTTTGTCTTGGACTTGTTTTGGGTTGATTGGGCTGTATATTTGCATTTAATCATTGGGCTTGCATTTGGACCTTGCTGTAAATAAGGACTATGGACTTTGTATTTTTATTTGGTCTTATTTTTGGCTTGGTATTGGGCTTTAACGGGACTCGGGCAAATTTGGGTTTTATTTATTTATTTCGGGTTTGGTATTGGGTTAGGTTTTATTGGGTATAGGCCGGGCAAAAATTGGTTATTACAGCTGCCCCTCTTTGCTTATTGTCGTGAAACGAAAATAGAGCAAAGACAATAGGAGAACCAATTTTGCCCGGTCTTGGCCAAGCCTTGACTTATTGGTCCTCGTCTCCCTTAAACATCTTCAAACTCTGCTGTAGCCTGTAGCTTTGATTTATTCTGCCACTACTTCCACGAGACATGACCCGTAGCTTCAATTCGCTTTTCCTCAATCTTGTTTATTTGTTCTTTTTTTTTTTGCTCCAATATGTCTACAGGACACGGAGAGATTTGTAGCTTTGATCTACTAATTGCTCCACTGGGACTTCGATGAAACCTGAACTTTTCAAACTGCTTCTTTATTCTCGCAATATGGGTTGACCCATTTTTTATTTATTGTTTTTTTTTATAGACAGAAATTGAAAAACAGAAATTGAAAATAACTCAGCGTGTAACTTGAGGAGTTGCGAATAGAAATTGAAAAACAGAAATTAAAACACCTCAGTGTGTGACCTGAGGCTCAACTCACCTCTCGCATTATGAGTTGATTTTAACAGAAATTGAAAGACCGAAATTAAAAATACCTCGGCGTGGCCCGAGGCTCAACTCACCTCTCGTATTATGAGTTGATTTTTGAACAGATATTGAAAAACACCTCAGGGTGTGACCTGAGGCTCAACTCACCTCTCGTATTATGAGTTGATATTTGAAAAAATAAAAATTGAAAAACACCTTATGGTGTGACCCGAGGCTCAACTCACCTCTCGTATTATGAGTTGATATTTTGAACAGAAATTGAAAAACAGAAATTAAATACCTCGGCGTGTCCCGAGGCTCAACTCACCTCTCGTATTATGAGTTGATTTTTGAACAGAAATTAAAAGACAGAAACTAAATACTTGGCGTGTCCCGAGGCTCAACTCACCTCTCGTATTATGAGTTAATTTTTGAACAGAAATTGAAAGACAGAAATTAAATACCTCGGCGTGGCTCGAGGCTCAACTCACCTCTCGTATTATGAGTTAATTTTTGAACAGAAATTGAAAAACACCTCTAGGTGTGACTTGAGGCTCAACTCACCTCTCGTATTATGAATTGATATTTGAAAAATAAAAATTGAAAAACACCACAGGGTGCAACCCGAGGCTCAACTCACCTCTCGTATTATGAGTTGATATTTTGAACAGAAATTGAAAATGTGTCATCCAGTGGAACTTGGATGTCTTCTTTCTCTTTGATTCGGTACAATTATGTTAAAGCTTCTTGCTTTACTGGTGCACCTGTATGCGTCATGCGTGATATTGTCATGATATGCACGTGTTTGTCTTAAATGCTTTTATGCCTACATGACTATGCCATGCTCCCTGGGTTTATTTGTCGTGTGTCTCTTCTTGTTACGACTCTCATGATGACCTGTATTCATTGCTTCGACTCTTGACTTTCCTTTCATGTTTCGTGCCCATCCTCGAGTTTTATTAGTGATCTGCGTTTCGCGTATATCACCCTTTTGCCCCTTGTAACTTCAGGGCTCTTCTCATTGTGACCTGAGGGTATAGGATTTGAATATCTTCCATTCATCCCACTGCGACTCTAAAACATAGGACTTGTCTCTTATTCAGCCCACCCTCTTGTTATTCAAAGGTACAGGATCTGTATCAGCTTTCTTCTAACGATTACTCTTTAGGTGACCCAACCAGATGTATATGCGTGATGCTCGCATGAATGCAGAATGTCATTTCCTTTCGAGAATGATTCTGGTTTTGCAATTGGGTTAACGAAGGCCCATTTTCTCGTCGAGATTGTGTCACCGACGCGCAGTACCTTGTCATTTTGTTCAATCACCTTAATTTGGACTCAGATATTTCCAACCCTCAAGCTCGGTGAATCTTAAGCAATAATCCTGTTTTAGACTCCTGTATTGTTTAGAGGTTTCTAGAGTAATATGTGAAACTCCTTTCATGAAAGTATTATTAGTCCAATAATCGTTATTTCAATGCAAAATGCTCAAAAAAGGACCATAATGATGGACGGAATGGGAATTTATTGGGAGTATAGCTCGAATCAAACAAGTTAATCAAAGCTAGCATATGCAATGAAGAAGCAAATTTATTTGAGTGTATTTTGAAAAGACAAAGATAGCAGACTCAAAATGGGTAACATGGAAACTAGGTGCCCCAGATATCGCAGCTTGAGCTTCTCTGTTCAAACTTCTTGAGGACCGTTCTAAACTCACTATGTGTTTAGGGGATCCAGAGTACTTTGTCGATGCCCCAAGGTGCAACATTCCTCTTCATTGTTACTTCAAGCGTAGCAAGACTGCTGTATGCCCCATTTTTATCAAAATTTGAGCTACCCTTTTCGAGTTTTCAACTCAAACCCACCTTTGGTCTCAAAGCGCCCTTTGCGGGTTTTCGCATTTGGCCTCTCCTTTTCTTTCTTTTTTTTTTTTTGATGAATTTTTTAATTTTTTTGATTTTTTTTTTGGAATCTGAAGTCACCGAATCGGACAGGTCCTTGCCATCCTTCTCTGTCAATATCCATGCTTCCATAGAACAGGCCTTCTTTGCTGCATGAGGTCCTTCCTAGTTTGACATTTTACTTTCTTCTGAAGTCTTTTTTGCATGAGAGAATTTTTCTTTCAAAGCCTTATCATGAAATTTTCTAAGGCGATCCTTTTTGTTATAAACTCGCTTCATCTGATCGCAACAGATATCTCTCAATATTTTCTTTTCACTTGATCACATCGGGATTGGATCCCTTCCACTTTATCCAATTTTGGCTCGGCCTATGTCTGGGGAAAAGAGGATTTTGATTTCACTAGGAGAAACCTAATGAGGAAAGCGTTGTCCCAGCAGAGGTCCTGGCCGAAGTTTGATAAAAGGGTAAACATAACTTCTATATGCCAACATTCACAAGTTTAGGTCATCTTCCTAACAATCTTTGTTTTTTTTTTTTTTTGCATCACGACATGGCACTTGATCTTTGAAAAGACCGCAAACTTTTGACATTGTGCGGTTAAATATGATCTTTTCACCTTTTTGTTAATATTTTTTCTTTTTTCCTTTTTGGTCTAATGACTATCGACTTTGTAATATTGGCATATGAAGCGACCCTCACCCTCTTAGTGAAGAGATCGACATCCGTAAAATGAGTCGATGTGGACCTGAACCATTCGAGGAGATTGGCTTGATAACGTCCTTGCCCCACGCGTAGACAAGAAGGAAAAGGCACATAAGTTCTGTCCTCGATTTGGCGTTTGATGCAATTTTCCTTTCTGGGTAGACCAGTAGCTCGAACCTCTTGATTGGCTTAGTCAGGGTAGAACCATCAGCATGTGATCTTCAAATATCCTTATGGACTTCTTCTGTGGCTTTCTTAGCTTTGACAGCATACTCGTGCCATAGTAGTCCCGGCGTGATCATACGAAAATATCTTTGAACTCCTGAAGATAACTCAATGATTCCTTGCCTTGTCTTGCGGCAAGCTAAGCTTCCATCTTCATCTCATTCGTTAGCTTGTATTATCCGCTGACACTTCGTAGGGTAGGATCTGTCATTCTTGACAATTTAAGAAATAAGTTATGACCTCTGTTATCTTCCAAGTTTTTAGATCCCTCTAGACACATATCTCCCTAAAAGGGAGTCAGTAACAGTGTCGTTCATGTCATTGATATCTGGGGACCCCATTGTGGGTATGAAGGCAGAAAATCCAAAGAATAAATGATTCTAAGGATGATTATTCGTATGATGTGGTCATGAATAAAAATGCAAAAATGTACTGAATAAAATGTTAATGTTTACTTAGGACGATGCATTTAATTGAAATAAAAATTCCGGACACAAGCCTATTTCACAAAAGGACTCCTATTGCCTCTAGGCTTAAAGCAACAAGCGTGTTTTAAATATTACTCTAGATTAGCTAAAATACAGGGATCCCTTCGCAGTCTCATTGTTCAAAACAAACCTGGGAGGACAAGGGCGTATCATTGAAACTTCTTTAATTGCATCATCCCTTTTGTCACTGCGCTCACATTCCCTTCAAGGTAGTTAGGGAACGGATTTCCAACCGTATTACCAGTACCGTCAAATTGTAAAATCTCTACATCAATAAGACCTTGAACCCTTCTCTTAAAGGCTAGACAATTTTCTGTAGAATGCCCCTGGTTCCCAGCGTGATACATGCAACTAGCATTAGGATCATACCATTTCGGGTATAGAGGCTTCAATGGTGCCATATAATGTGGCGATATTAATTGTTTTTCCAACAATTTCAGGCACAGTTCTCCGTATGACACAAGGATAAGGGTGAGTTGAGGTTTTCTAGGATTGGGTCTCGTCGGTCTTTGTTCGTTTTTGAGTTGGTTTGGAGCAGGCGTGTTATTAGGTGGGAACACGATGAATGGTCTTTGGTCATCCCTACTCGTACTACCCACTTCATTTTCCCTTTTCTTAGGGACCTTCAATGTCTGCTCTCTCCTTTCTTTTTCCTCTGCTTGGACCATTGGTTTAGTCCGACCCTCCTCAGGGTTAAAACATGAGCCCGTCGAGAAGTTCAGCGGGGTCGAGGTATTAGTCTGATATTGGGGCCTGATAGTGACGGGTCCCCCATGTGACCGTACGTCTGGTTGAGTTGGGATATTTCTCGGGGAATAAACAATTTCTTCACATTCATCCACATTGTCGACCACTTGGCCCCTCCTTGTTTCAAATCCTCCCTCTAGTAACTGGGTTAGACGGCATATCATATTCTCTTGAAACTCTCGCATTTGCTTTCGCATCTTTTGTTAAATTCTGGTTGATTGCTCTTGCATCTGTTGTTGAATTCCGATCAATTACTCTTGGATCAATATTTGTCTTTCCTCTAATCTCTCCAACCTTTGTTCCATGTTTTCTAGGTTAACGAAATAATTTCACCTAATTAGAGTCTTTCTACAAATTCTGATGCATGTGATGCGATGTAATGCAAATGCATGAAATGCCATGCAAATGCATGGGATGAATGCAAAAAGAAAGAGAGGCGTTGATCATGATTTCAATCCCATTAGAAGAACTTTTTCAGAAAATACGTTTCTTTACATTAAAACGAGTTGCATAGACGGACGTGTCCTCATAGTCTAGGTGAAAACACCAATCCTCTCTTTCGTGTCGAGAGTTTGTGATTGTGTCCCGTGAACTTTCTCAATAGACGTCTTTTCTAACTCCTTGTCGCTTGGTCCAGGTCGTACCTCGTCATTCGCTTAACATTCGCGATACTCGTAATCCTCCGATGACTCCCGAACAATCCTTGTCGGATTGAACCTTCAGGTAAATCCTCTTCTTCGTATTCGGATGTTTATGGATGTGTCCTTTGAACTTCCTCAATAGAAGTCTCTTCTAGCCCTTTGTTGCTTGGTCCAGGTCGATCTTCTGATAACCCCCAAACAATCTTTGTAGGCTTTGAATCTTCGGGCAAGACCTACTTTCGTTGTTACCTAGACTATGTTCGGACGACCGTATTATAATCCACTTCATCAAGTAACACATTTCCTTATGACAAACTCTCCTATTCAGCAATCGAATATGAATCAACACCCCCTTTCTATGATGATGCAATGTAATGCAAATGCATGGATGAATGCAAAAAGGTGTCAACTCTGATTCAATTCCCCATAGGAAACTTCCTTAGAAAACAAAGCTCTTTACATAAAACAGATTATAGGGACAACCTTGCTCTAACACCTAAGGCTTTAATCTTCGTCAGTAGGGAAGCTAATTCTCGTCCACGATCTGACTGTGTCTCGAACTGTACGCTTAATATGTCAGCTTGCATAGCTAGAGTCTGTAAATACTCGGCTATCTCTCGTATCTGGGTTATAGCCTTCCCCATGAGGTAATCTCTATCTTTGACTTGATTCTGGGAATGGTACAGCTCCATTTCTCTTCGTTCTTCGTTCTCTTTTAAATATCCAATATGATTCTGATAGTTCTGCAGCTCCATTTCTAACTCTTTCGTCTTCTTCTCTATTTTTTCGATTCTACTCAAACTTGCCTTTAATTCTCTTACTGAGTTACGGTTTCGATAATAGTCAAGGGACCTTTCCAACTCTGCCACCCTAATCTTCAATTCATTTCTTCTATTTTGGCCTTCTGACACTTGCTTTTCTAGGATCTCATTCTGAGCCTTCATTTCTTGAAATTTCCTTTCCCATTGCTCAGTCTTAGCTCTTTCCTCTTGTAACTCTTGTCGCCATTGACTCAAAGTCTTTCCTAGTTCGGCAGTTCTCATTGAGAGATGCATCTTCTTGTAGTCCCCCTTTAGGCTATCCAACTCTTCTTCGGCTTTGCTCTTCCCCTTTTAATCTTTTCTGCTTCTGATTTCTGTATCTCTACATCCAACTTCAAAAGCATCTTCTCTTCCTCCAACTGCTCAATTTTCTTTTCAGGCTCTGAACTTCGCTTTACAAAATCTTGCTTTATAATTTCTAATTCCGTTAGTATCATTTGCAAACGTTCCTCTATAGATTGAGCATTATCTGAACTTGGTCTCGGGATATTGTCGTTGATTCTTTTGTTTAGCCACACTTTATACTCAGAAGTCGCCGTTTCACCCACAGTCAACCTCTCTATCCGGTAGGTTTACTTCCAAGCATTTGTAATTTCCTTAATCTTCTTCTTATAACCTTCTCCTATATAAGAGAATTTGCTTCGATCCAACCCATGTGTTGCTGGCACGAATTGTCTAGACTGGTATTGTCTTGCTGCTAGTAGAGGGGCATACCCGATGACTCCCCAAATTCTGGGTAGAGGGACCCAATTAAAGTCTCCGCATCTATAAAGGATCTCTCCAGGCACCATCCATGGAGCTCTCCACTCAATGTCTCCCTTCTGAAGATTCTGAAGAATTGTCCTCCATCCTTCTTCCGTTATATCTTCTGTCAGTGAATAATCCTTATAAAAGGGTCAACAAGAGACTTTATCCATCTTCCAAAAATGCCCATAAAACCATACCATTAATAGCTGTGCGCATCCGATAAACCTTCCTTCTCCTACTCTTCTGCATGCATTTAACGATCTGAAAGTCTCTGCAAGAATTGCTGGGACAGGTGTAACTTGTTTATCCAATCGATCGAACAAATCCACCACTGCTTCATCTATGTGTCTTAGGGCTTTTGGGAAGATGACTAGTCCGTAGAGGCTTAAGGAGAAAATATCAACCTTCCTCCTCACATCAGGGTGCGTCAAAATCAGACCCCTTACATTTACCCAAGGAATGCATCTCCCTTCGCCTTTCTGTTGAATCTTGGTCGAGATCCACTGTTCACTCATTCCCGTAATTTTCATCAACTTCTTCGCCAAATGAGGGACATAGGCAGGCCTAATATAAACCATGTCAACCTGCATCTCGGGAATACGAAGTAAAGTGGTATATTATTCTATTGTTGGCACCAAATCCACTTTCCCAAAAGTGAAGCAACTGTATGCGGAATTCCAAAACTGGACCATAGCCTGAAACAGGTGTTTATCTATCTTAACATCCAATAAGTAAGAGATATCACCATAACGGTGGCAGAACATCTGTTTAGCTTCATCTTCCCAATGGGTCCAGATATCCCGCAACTCTTAAAGCTCATTTTGTGTCACGCTAACGCGTGTGAAGCCCCTCAGCTCCGACGTATGACCTTCAACTAAGCTATCTCCTTTTTCTAACTGCAACTTTCCTGACCATGTGCGTACGGTCGCATTGTCCTCTACTTTATCAAGAAAGTCGTTTTCCATAGCAAACTTCCTATCTCAGCAGCCGAACAGAAATTGACACCTCTACTACATGGAATGTCATGCAAATCAAACAAACCAACGTAAGTCAGTATTGAATAATCAAAACAAGTAAAATAGCATCAAACATTTATCTGGGTAGCTATTTCGACATTCTGCCTAGGGTAGGCTCTAGGGCTTCTATATGGGGTTCGGTTCTAAAGAGGGGTACCTGAACCAGCAGATTCCTTGATCCTCACCCATTATAGGCTCATATAGATCGAGTTCAGTTCAGGGGAACATATTTCCCTATGGCCATGCGGAGGTGAAAACCTCACGAAGCACATAGGTACGGATGTGTTCCGGAAGCAATCCACTAGCCCATGCGGAGGTGAAAACCTCACGAAGGCTTAGTTTCTTACTCCACTTAAAGGCGTGACCACAGCGGTCATGCAACGTAAATACCAGTATCATGGGACCCAACAGTATTACAGTTCTAGCATGGGCAGATGCATCGATGGAAACATGATTAAAACAATTTTCCAAATTTTCAATCAAAAGGACAAAAAATCAATCAATTTATGGCCTGACTCTCGTGGTCCCCAGTGGAGTCGCCAAGCTGTCGTAACCATTTTTTTAAAAAAAATGGGAATCGACTTTTAAAAAATAGAGAGTCGCCACCGATCTTTTTTGGTGTGATCAGGTCACCTTTATTTTAATAAAACATTTTGATTTACTAAAACAATAATTTTGGTCCACGAAATTTGAGAAAACGGGTTCGGGAATCGGTTACGTGCAAGGAAGGGTTAGCACCCTTGCAACGCCCAAACTTGGTACCGAATTGATTGACGTTGTCCCGATGTTGAAATTTGAAAATATTTAGGGTAAAAAGAATTAAAAGTGGATTACCTAAATTGGGATTGAACCTCAAGATTAACTCGTTTCAAAGGAATAAAAGTACCATACCCAACACGTTAGGGTATAACACATTCATACTCTGACGCCGAGATCATCTTTGATCTTCAAAGTGTATAAAAGGATATTTGGTTATTTAGTTGAACAAAAAAATTGACACCCAGCACGTTAGGATGTGATCTTTCGAACTTCTAAACACACAAATATTGCCTTATTATTTTTTTTTTAGAAAAATTTATGTACGTGGGATTTCAAAACGAACTTAGTGTATACAACATATTCGATATAAAGTATACATGTATTGGAATTTTGAAGCAGGCTGTGGTACAAAGTGTGCAAACATTAAACAATATACGTGAAGATAAAAATTCAAAGTTAGTAATTTATGCATGGCAATAGCACATTGAAAATAGACAAAATAGATGTGCAAATAATAAAATAGGAATAGAAAGGAAATGAGTTAAATAGATAAATAGACTTAAAGAAGATATACCTATACATACAAACAAAAGTGTATATAAGTATATATATATATATATATATATATAAAGCATGAAAACAATGATCTATAGTGTAGAAATAGTCCTATTAGCATGAGCAATACACGTATATAATACTAGTGATAAAAGAAAACAACAAAAAAAATAGATTTTAAAATAATGAGATTAATAGTAGTAATATCAGTGATAAATAATGGATACAATAATAATACCAAAAATGACAAGTAGTAGTAATAATAATAATAATAATAAGAATAATAAGAATAAGAGTAATGATAATAAGAATAGTAATAATAATAAGATTAATATACTAAAATAACAATAACAGTAATGCATTTTCAAAAAAAAGGACTAAGTCGAGATCGAAATGAAATTAAAGGGCTAAAATAGTAATAAATTAACATGAAAAGGGGATTAGGGGCTAAAAGGCAATATGCGCCACCTAAGAGGGACTGATCGAACGATTAATCCCTATTTAAAAAACGCACCGTTTGAATATGGACTGGATTAAAATACGCTTTAAAATTTGAGGTAAAAATAGCAATAAATGAAAGACACAACCAAAAGGATTCAATCGAATTATCGCAAACGGGGAAGGACTAACACATTAAATGACCCTTTTAACCCAAACACGCGGATTCTCCGGGTCACAAGTCGGGTCATGCGTGGATCCGGTCCCCTTAAACGGCGTCGTTCGGTTTGTTATTTAAAACCCAAATTTTCTTTTTCATTCATCTGCAGACTTATTTTCAAAAAGAACCCAGAAAAAACTCAATCTCTTCCTCTCCCCTTTCCTTTTTTGAGAACCCAGAGGGATTCTCTCGCTAGGTTATTGTCCGAAGATTGGACTTCCATCGCCGTCGCATTACCAGCGCTTCGAGGGGGGGAGAGCGCGCGGACGTGGGCCTTAAAGCCCTGCTTGAAACCCGCTTTGAAGGCCAAGCCTTCGGTGTCCCGCTAGCCCGAAAGGAAAAAGAAAATCCCCCCTTCTTACCCTTGGGTTCGACTCTGTCGACAGGAAAAGGATTCCGACGTCAGCCTCGGGGTTCAGGTAAAGCTTCTTTCCCTCTTTTATTTATTCAGTTTATAAAAATTTATAAGATATATATGAAGAAAATAGAAAAGGCGATAATAAAAAAAAAAGAAGATCCAGTCGGAACCAACCTTAATACTTTTTATTGCTTTTTTTATTGCTAATAGTTTCCGAGATTTGCCAAAAGGGACCCCCCAAACATTTCAACTTCCGTTTTTATAACCCATTTACAAGGGTATGGGCTTCTGTCCCTATTCTGTTTGTTTTCCATTGTTGCGATCCTGTTCGCCATTTTCTTTCTTCGATCTATGTTATTTCCTTTTGCAGGTCATGGGTGATGTGCGTGTGGGTGCGGGAGGTGTCAGAGGTGTGATGATCTACTGGTGGAGGCAGAGGCGTGCGGTGCTGGCAGAGGCATGGTGGGCGAGGAAACGATGCGCATGGGGTCAGTGCAATGTGGCAGCAGACGAGGGGCCATGCGGCACCCACATCGGGGCAAACAAACGGTCGGCGGTGCCTAGGGTTTCCCAGGAACCCTAGGTCTCTAATCTTTGTTAAGGTCTTGGGCCTTTTGGGCCATGGGTTTTGGGCTAGGCTATTGGGTTTAGGGTCATTAAATTTGGACTGTTTATTTGTATTGAATTTGGGCTTATTTGGGCCTTTGTAAATTTGGGTTTTTAAAATTGTTCTGTAAATGGACTGGGCTTCAACATTTGGTTTTGGTTTTAATTTTGTCTTGGACTTGTTTTGGGTTGATTGGGCTGTATATTTGCATTAAATCATTGGGCTTGCATTTGGACCTTGCTGTAAATAAGGACTATGGACTTTGTATTTTTATTTGGTCTTGTTTTTGGCTTGGTATTGGGCTTTAACGGGACTCGGGCAAATTTGGGTTTTATTTATTTATTTCGGGTTTGGTATTGGGTTAGGTTTTATTGGGTATAGGCCGGGCAAAAATTGGTTATTACAAGGGATATAGTAAAATATTTTAAAAAAATGAGACATGTGACAATTTTTTAATGCTACTTGCGAAATAAAAAAAGTATAGTGCCAATATACCAAATATTAATCCTTATATAATTACTAACCTTATTTTTCCTATTTTCATACTTTTTTAAAAAAAAGAATGGATCAGCTACATTGGCGGTCAAAGCTATTGAACTATTCAAACTAAAAACCAGTGACTTAACCGGTTCGACCATCGATTCAGTTCTGAAAACTTTATGTAAACCTAGATTAATTAAATATATATCCGCACATGCACACATGCACGCACATACATACTCACATATATATTGAAAATTTGCTAGAAAATCATTCATTTTATAAATTTTTATTATTATGATGATATTTTTGTCTTTTTATATTTTTATAAATTAATAAAAAAAATCATATTGTAACATCCCAAAAACCTGGTTAGAAGAAATTGAGTTTTGAAACCCAAAGTGGTTATGTTCTAAGTTTGAGTTAAGATTTTGAAATTTTAACAAGTAAATTTAATTTGGTTTAGTGGTTAAATGTTTTAGTTATGTATGCGAGGTTTTGAGTTCAAATATCATCTCTTGAAGTTTTGCTATTTTGACTAATCTCTATCTCTGGACATATGGGTTATAAGTTATTTTTTATCAAATAATAATAAGAATGAATTTGTTAGTTTAATAGTTAAGTTTTTGTATACCCTTTAGCCTTTGTGTTTGAATCTTTGCAAAAGCAATATGAATTTTTTTATTTTTTTTTATTTTACTGCCTCGGGAGTTAGCTTTGGTTGGTTTTAATTAACCAAAATCTCTCCAACTTTTTTTCTTTTTTTTTGCCTGCTAAGTTCTTTCTATTCTTTTTGTGTTTGACTATCATTCTTTTCTCTTCCCTTTTATTTGTCAAGTTCTTCCACCAACGATTTTTTATTAAATCTTTGTGGCATCGGTTCTTCTGACATTTAGGCTAAGTTTGGAGTGTTATATATAAAACGAGATTTGAATTTAGGACATAATAAATCTTAAAATTAAATTTTATCATTTAAAATAAAGTAACATTTGTTTTTCACATCATCCTTTAATAAATTTATTTATTATATTTTTTTTTTCACATACATCGTGGGTGACCCATAAAAGTGTTCATGAGTTTAATCCAGCTTAAGCATGATATTAATATTAATATATTGAATTTAAAGTGTGTTCGATAAACTGAAAATTTAAGTGTTGAAAAATTAAATATTGAATTTTTATTGTTATTTTTTTAAATGCTTTATTTATATTAGAAAATTATTTGATAAATTAATATATATTAACTATTTTATACGTTAAGTGATAAATACCTGCTTACCAACTTATTTTATTCAACACTTTTTTGTTAAAAAAATTATATTAAATAAAAAATTAAAATAGTTTTCAAATACATTTAAAATATGAATTGTTGAAAATTATCATTTTTAATGATTTATCAAATACACTCTTACGTTTTAAAAAATTGTAAAATGAGAAAGAAAAAATGAATTTTTTAAGTGATAAGTTTTTGTTAGGTGGACTTCAGTTTTATTTATTTTAAAAAAAAAGTATCATTTTTATTATCAAATTACAAAATTACAAAACATCAATATATATATTTCTTTGATACGAAATAGTTGAAAGGCAGTGTAGCAATAAGCCTTGATAGCAAGACAATCACCATTGCTTCACAATCATTGATGTGGAAACTGAAAAAATTCTTCCACCTCAAATCTTCAATGCTGGGGATTTGAATTATATTCACCCTATTATGTTGCTTTTTAATTTAATTATTAACTGAATACATATACATATATTTTTAACTACATTTTATCACAAATCTAATTTATAAATAATTCAAATTCTGTTCAGATTTTCAATTATATATATATATATATAAGAAGAATATACAGGTTTAAAATAAATAAATAAAAAAGAAAAACTTCATATTTTCATCACAAATCTTGAATGTAAATAATTGAAACACGTTAAAACACTAATCACTTTGATATAATTGTATTAAAATTAAGACAAAATAAAATTTATGAATGTAAATAAAGATTTTGAAAATTGTTAAACTTGTTTTTTTTTTCTTTAATGTTAATGATTAAAACTTATTTTATCATAAAATTTAAAATTATCTGTTGAAAGCCAATGTAACTTCTAGATAAAATCTAAACTTATGCTTTTAAGAGATATTTCCTTTGAGAGAATTCTAGAATATAAAATAAAAAAATAAAATAGTATCTAGAAGACTAGATATTCTAGATGAACATTATATATTTATAAAATCAATGATAAGAATGTTGACATATGTCAACAATCCAATGGCCATTAAATTCTATAAATAGAGGTGTAAGTTTTCAATTCTTATAATGATTAAGTTCCAACGCTCTCAAGGTTGTTGGATAATAAGTTGGAATTAAACTCTTATACAATTAATCTGTCTTTTAATTTCTACATAATCAATTTATATTTCTAAAATAAAATACTAAACCACAATAATAAAAATCATAAATAGGAGGTAATTGAAAATTGAAACTTAATATCTAAGTTTGGCAAACGAGGGATGAAAGGTTACTCACCTAATAAACACTTCATTCAAGTAAAAAAATTCTTTAATGTTAAAAGATTAAATTTCTCTAATATTTCATAAAGTGAAAAACTTACAATATATATATAAATATATATAATTTTAGAATAATTTATGTGATTATAAAATGAATCATTCAACCTTCTCATTTATAATTACCAATCATGTAATTATGGTGAGTGTATATTCATGTAAATTCATGATAAGGAAAAATATGTAAGATGATATTTTTATTTTTCTATATTAACTCACGAAAAGAAGGTTAGTTAAAACTAACTAAAAGGAATGAATTTGAAAAAGAATTGTGACCTTAATTTCTAAATACACTTTTATCAAGGTAATGGTATAGTTATAAACTTTACAAAAGTTGAGTAATCTTTCCATCTTATCCTAATTTAATTCTTATATTTTATGAAAATTAAAGTGTTATTTGATAAACTAAAAAATTTTAAGTGCTAAAATTAAGTACTAAATTTTAATTATAAAATATGCTTAGTATATTATTTAAAATTAAATACATAATATAATCAAACTATTTGATAAATATAAATTTTAAATTATGAAAAAAATTATTTCACATTTTGATCCTTATTATTTTTAGTATTGTATATTATTCTAATTAAATTCAAACTTTAAAGGTAAAATCTTTAAAAGAATAATATAAAATATTTAAAAATAAAGTAAACTAAAAATATTCTCAATTAAGTGGTAAGTAACTATTTATCTACTCATATTTTTCATATTTTTTAATACAAATAATCCTATTAGGTAATTTTTATCAGGGATTATTAAATATATTTAAAAAATTAAATCACTGAAAATATTAATTTTCAATTAATTTAATTTTTTTTCAATAGGATATCAAGCATGTTCTAAGAGTTAGTCCAATCGGATAATACTATTAAACCTTGTGGTTAAGCCATTGATGTGAAAATTAAAATTTCAACAATTTATATATAAAGAATTAAAAAATAACAATTCAATGATTGTTAATGATTGATATGCAACTAATTAGCAAAACCAGTCGATTTCATGTGTTTGCTAATAAAACTTCTCAATTTTCGTAAAATATACCTATTAAATTATGATAGATTAGAGTAGAAAGAGAGATTTTAAGTTTTTGTAAATTGAACGATGACATTCCTAAATTAACCTTAATATAATTTAATGTTTTCCTCATTTCTATAATAGTCACCTTCTATAATAATTAAGTTTCTAGTAGAACCAATTTTTTATGTTATATTTTAATGTTTTCCTCCTCTCTATTGTAGTTTTTCAATTATAACAACACATTTATGAAGTATATATATGTAACATCCCGAATCAGGGGTTGTTGGAAATTATTTTTATTTTTATTTCATGTGTTGCTTGAATAAGTACCTATGTTTGGGTTGTTATAGGGCCTAGTTATAAACCCGGGATTGGGTCGAGTTTAAGGCTGAAATCCCTTTTTGTGCTTGAGAGGAGAAATCCAGGTGAGGAGCCTTTAAATAATTGATGGTGCGAAGCATGGCATAAGGGATCGTCTGGCAAAGCGGTTTGGGGCGCTGGGGTGCTTTAGGAGAGAAGAGGTTCGAGTCACATGGGGCGTATGGGAGTGTTTTATCATTTTGGATTTTGGCGCCTAAAAAGAAGGGACTAGCTAAGAAGGCTTTAAAAGGATTTTTGTGTGCATATTGGACATGAAAGGCAAAGTAGTAAAGTGGCGCGCGTTGTGGCTGATGATTGCGGCGCGTTTAAGGCGTTTTATTTTGCTTTTAGCGCTAAAGCATTAAGGGCCAGCGAAGTATAGTTTAAAAGAAAGTTATGGCGGATTATATCACGAAAGTCGCCTTAGCAAAATGGCAGGAAGCGAGGGGGTTTCTCCTTCAGGTCGCTGGTTCGAACCAAGGGAGCTGCAATTGGAGTTTTATTTTTTTTTATGCTGGCGCCAAGGGATAAGGTGGAAAGTGGCCGGCACATGGGATCTTCAAATGGATCAATCTAGTTGTTTTTAAATTCAAATGGGATAATGGATCAATGCTGGATTTTATTTTATTTTTGTTTATTAGAAGATAATGGTGGCCTTTATATTTTTAATTGTTTTGAATGGGGGATAAAGATATAAAATAGGAGAGGAATTTGGGATAGTGGCTTTTGGTGGTGTTTAGGTTCTAATTTGGGGGTGGATTAATATTAGTTTATTTCTTTTATTTTGAAGAGATGATAAAAGATAAGGTGAGGGGATAATTGATGTGTTTTATTATTATTTTTGAGTACGTGTCAAGAAGAAATATAGGCACTTGGTTTATTCTATTATTTTCAAATGGTTGTTGCGGGGAGGAAATTAAGGAATTTGACTAATTCAAATTAGTTTGAATTAGTGGTCTTGTGCTTTGGCCGAATTTTGGAGTCTTTAAGGTGGGAGTGCCGAATTATCTTAGTCTTTTACTTGATAATTTTCTATTAGCACATATCAAAGAAACCAAAACTTTTTCCTTCATTAAGCATGAGCCGAATGTTCTTAAGATTCTAAGCCTTTATTTTCTTTACTCAAATACTTTTCTTCCTTCTTGGTTAGTAGCCGAATCTACTCCCTACCTTAGTGCCTAATTCCTTTCTCCTATTTGGTAGCACCTTGGGCGAATATTAAAAGTGGTATAGATCTCTTGGGATTTCTTTTGGCAATCGATTAAGTGAAGGTGCGGGATTTTGAAGTATTCGATCCAAGCCTCCATTTCCTGTCAATCGGTTTTGTAAGGATCTATTTTAATAGATCACTCTTTTAAGTATTCAAAGCCAAAGTTAATGATATTGTTGATTGACCGATTGTAGTTTGACGAAGTAGATTCGTGTATCGTGTGCCGTGGTTAGTACTCAAAAGCGTGTAGGTAAGGATTCGAATTCAAGAGATGACCCCTTTAGATTTATTTGATTTGACCGAATAGGCCATGTCACTAATCTTGTGTTGGCCGAATATAGGAGCAAGGATATTGTGGGTAGCCGATTGGTTTCTTCGGGATCTAGGAATTTCGGTAGAAACAGGTGTGTACATACACACTTTATAACTAATTATGTGCTAAGTGATGTGTATATTAAATCTGACTTGTGTAGATGTGGATTTAATACCCTAAAGGTATAAGCAAGGATTCGTGTAAGTCCTTGTAATACGAGGTTATTATTTGATGCTTATAGAGGCATGACATATTTGGTATATGTGATATGGTTGATGATAAATCCAGTGTATATGATAATTAATTAAACATGGTGGGCATAATTTCTGTTAAATGCATATCATATATATATGTGGGTTAAACGAGTGGAGGGGGGAAGTGATATTCGTGTCGACGGACACCAGTGGTTTGGTACCACATTTCGTGACTACGGTCACCAGAGGTTTGGTACCTCCAGAGGTTTGGCACCTCATAGCGTCTCGCCCCTCGTGGTTAACACCACCGTGGGTTGGCCCCACATTTGAGATATGGGATCGACGCCAAGGTGATTTGGTATCACACAATGGGTTGGCCCCATCATTCGATTTGTGTCTTCGGACACCGAGAGGTTCGCACACTCCAGTGATTTGGCATCACATCTCGTGATTTTGAGTCACCGGTGGTTTGGCACCACCAAAGTGGTTCGGTACCACACGGGGGAGAAAAAGGCGTTTGGATGGCTAGGTTGGGTGCATGAATTAGTGCATGTTAATTTGTTATAAATTGTGTATGTTGTTGCACTAAATCGGGAAGGGTTACACATTGAGTCTTGGTGACTCACCTTCTCCTTAATATTTTCAGTGACACGTAGATCGCGGATGAGGAGCCGGATGGACTCGAGGTGGCCATGCAGTGGACATTTGAATTAAATGAACTTTGAATTTTAGTTTATTATACTTTATTGTGGGTTTTGTTTTAATCAAGTTGTAATAAGGCCTCCTAAGATTATTTTTATTACTTTGCATGTTTTGGATAATTTGTTTAAATTACTTAGTGACTTTAAAATGGTTATACATGTTTTTCGCAAAAATTCAAACGTAATTGATTTTCTTTCGTACCATCGGGTACATCGACAAACTTAATGTATTTTAATCAACACTAAGTAATGTTTTCTTCTTTACCAAAAATGTTTTCATCAAAACTCAAATCGGCTAAAGGGATTTTCAAAATGGTTTTCTCTGTGACATACCAAATTCGGTCGTAATGTTTGGGCCGGGTTTGGGATGTTACAATATATATAATTAGTTCTCTTTAACAATAGATTGCTTAAATTTTTAAGTAAAAATATAGCTATTTCATATAATCACACCTAATAATTTTAAATTATTTAAATAAAAATAATTTTAATTAAAATATTATTTTTAATAAAATGTTTAAATTTCACATGAAAAAATTATTAATCATATTTATTAAATGAAAATAATCTTCAATGAGTGAAATTAAATATATCAATTAAATAAACTATTAAGTTCCCCAATTAAATATTCGACTATGAATTTGGAACAACATAAACTTATAATTTGATTACTTGAATTTAATAACTCAAGATAAATGAATTAATTTAATTTTATGGCTAAAAAAATTAATTTAATTTGATAAGTCATATTGATAATTGAACTTGTTACATTTATAAACTCAATAATTAATCATGTGAAAGAATGTAAAATAAAATATACATAAAAGTGGTAATGCATTTGCTATGCGTCTTTTAATTTTGGTATTTGATTCCCACTTTTTTTAAACATAATTCTCACTTTTTTTTTATTTGATGAAAATTTACTATATGAATTCTATCATGGGTATATAATGATTATCTTTCTATAACAATATACTATTATAAGAGACTTTACCAATAAGTGGTTGGGTGTAATGTCTTGGTAAGACATTGCACTTCCAAGGTGAGGACTTAGGTTTGAACATTGGATACGACATTGTTGAAAGGGATATCAACAATCCTAAACATAAATCGTAAAACCAACATGAAGAATATAAATAAATATATATATATATTATACGAGACTTTATTAATTTTATATAAAAGTATGAGTACAAATTTTTCCCTTTTTAACCTTTAAACGCTTGGTTTTGATTTCCACTCTTCAAAATAAAAATTGTTTTATTTTAAAACTGATTATTAATTAATTTAATTTTATACTAATTAAAATCCGAAAAGCCCAATGTTTATCCATCTTTGTAGTCTAAATCCAGTTTTGCGAAACCCAATTGGGTCAAATCAAAAGTTGGGTTCAAATTGGTCCAAGTCAAGCTATGTTTATGGCCCATATGTTAAGCCCAAATTCAATCAGAATCTGTAATCGAGGATTAAGTTTTTTAACTCTGAACCCTAAATCTTAAATTAAAGATTAAATTTCTTTCATTTAATTTAGGTTAATGTTTAGTGCAAGTTATTATATCATATCATAAAGTTTATTTAATCCATTAACTATTAAAAACAACATTTCAATCCCTATTCGTTTGTAAAGTTATTATTTTAATCCCTATATGTGGTTTTTGCTTTTGCCCCTAAATTGTTCTCAGTTATATGTGTGTATTTTTTTATTTTTTATTTTACATAACTAATGTATTTAACTTTTCAAACGTATAGAGACTAAAATGTTCCTTATGATAATAAAGGGATTAAAATGAACTTTTTATATGGTGCAAGGACTTGTAGTAAACTTTATCTGACAATTTATGATAATATGAATATGTATTATATGTACATGTATTTTTTAGGGTGTATTTAATAAACTGAAAAATTAAGTACTGAATTTTATAAGCATTGAATTTATATTATAAACTATTTGATACATTAGTTAAAAAAAAAAGCACAAAATATAATTATTTTGTTTGATAATAGTACATTTTTATTTTTGAAAATTATTATTTTATAATTTTAATCTTATTAATATGATATTATTTATTTTATTTTGAATAAAATTTAAAGGTAATAATTTTTAATAAAATAAGAAAATAAATTATTTCAATTTTAAAAAAAATCAACTTAATATTTTCAACATTAAGTGATAAGTAGCTATCTGCTTACTTATCATATTCAACACTTTTTTGTTGAAAATTTTATTATCATGTAAAAAGTTAATATGGCTATCAAACACAATTAAAAAATAAAAAAATTATGAAATGAAAATTTTCAATGGTTTATCAAACACACCTTTAGTTATCATTATCATATATACCATGGTTATTTGAACCGGACCAGACTGATTAGGAGAAAAGCGTTAGACTGGTTAAACTCAGTTAAACCGGGTGAGTTGAATCAGAATTTTTTTTGTTTTATCTTTATTTTTATGATTTTTTTAAATTATTTATTAAATAGAATCTATCGTCTGACCAGTTTGACCATCAATTTTGAAAACCTTAATATATATCATATAATATACATATATATAAAATGAATTTTATTTTATTTCTGAAAATTAAAAAAGAAATTTTCATCATGTAGAACTAAAAAAAAAAAATAAGAAAGATTAAATTTGAGTAGGGTTCGAATTGAAAAAAAAAGAAGAAACTTTTAAAAGAAAACATATTACCAAAATGATTTATTCCGGAAATATATCAAAATAGTGATGTTTAGGGAGGAAAAGGAATAGATGATTCCAATTTTCATCTTCCTCACTATGGTACATGCAATACTCAAGTTTTTCAAAGTCTGGCAACTTTTTAGATATTTTTCTTTCGAAATCAACAAGTTTCTTTTATATTTGTTTGAGTTGTATTTTTCTGATTTCATGTTTGAAATAAGGAAAGGGAGATAAAAGGTGTTCATAGGTTGGACTAGGTCTAAGCATGCTATTAATATACTTTATGCTTGCTCAAGTTTAATCCGGCCTGAAATATGAATTTAAAATTTTATTCAAACCTGTCCATATTTGAAAAAGATTAATCCAATCTCATTTTAGGTCTGTCCATATGAATTTTAATTTTTTTAAAAATATTTATATTATTTTAATTTAATATTTTTTTATTGAAACTTTTTTATATAGTCCTTAACATCATTTTAACATTTACATTAGAGTAGTATTATATATTTAGTATAGATTTATTTTTTATTTATTATGAATTACATAATATACGAATTCAAACTTTGTAATCCTCGTCATCAACCAAGATATTGTAAAAAAAAAACTTATTTAAATGGAATAAAAGTTTAAAAAACCCAATTTTTTTAGGGTAAACAATTAAAATAGTCACTTTTGTTTACTTTGGGTTACATTTTAGTCACTTATGTTTGAAATGTTATGTTTTAGTCACTTACGTTATTATGTTGTAATATTTTAGTGATTGAGCTGTTAATTGTTGTTAATGATGTATGGAAAGTTGACGTGGCTTGCTAAATCGTCAATTTAAGCAAAAATTTTAGGTTAATTTTTATAATCAGTCCCCATATTTTTTTCGTTTTGATAAATTTAATTTTTTTCTATTATTTTCCTATAACTTTCTTTATTTTTCTTTATTTTACATTCTCTTCTGCTTCTCCCTCTATTTTCCTCTCTTCTCCATTTCTTTTAACATTGTTTTTCTATGTTTTCCATTTGTTAGAACTAATGCCTACACTTTTATTTTTTTGAACATTTAAATTTTTTGAGTGAGGCGAGCTTGTGGACTAGTTTTAACAAATAGAAAATATAGAAAAAATGCGTTAAAAGAAATGAAGAAGGGAGGAAAATTGTAGTAACCAATTTTGGCCCAGGTTATTAACCCCGGACCCATTACAAACAAATTAAACCCAACTTCAGCTCATCAAATACATAACCCAAAACATTTACATTTGACCCATTTTACAACCCAAACCCAAACCCAAAATAACAGAGGCCCAATGGCCCAAGAACCCTAAAACTAAACCTAAATCAGAAAACCCTAGCTACCCCTAACCCCAGCGCCGCATAGCCCCCCACTCGGCCACTCCACCACCTTCCTGCTCTCCCACCACCACCGGCGCCGCCACGCCCCTCTCACTGCTCCACTCTACCTCCACTAACACCAAAACACGCGAGCAAAAAGGCCGTAAAGTAGAAGAAACAAACAACAAAGCAGAGAGAAAGGAGGAATTATTGTATTTTTATTATTTTATTCCTCAAGAATCGGTTATAAAAACCGAAGGCAGATCTCTAAAAAAAGGACTTTTTTTTTGGATTGACAATCAATACCAAAAAACAACAGATTCAAGGATAAAAAAAAAAAGAGTACAAGAAATCAAAAATAAACGAAAGGCTCGAAGGTATAAACGGTTTAGTTTTTTCTTTTTTTTTCCGCGTTATATTTTGTTTTGTTTCATTTTCCTTTTCTTTCATTCGTAAAATCTAAAAACATATAGATGATAAAAAAAATATAAATAAGAAATAAACAAAAAAAATATAAAAATCTTACCTTTTCCGGCCACCGCTTGCGGTGGCTTACGCATGCAACTCTAGCGGCGATCGCGGACGAGTCCTCACGAAATCGTACTGCAGAGAGAAAAGAAAGAAGCAAATCAGATTTTTTTTTTTGAAATGAAACAAAATGAAGTTTTTTTTGGAAATTTTTGGGCTTAAATAGCCCCAATTAAACGACGCCGTTTTTTAGGCGGGGGATCCGCGCGTCGACCGGATCCGACTCAGATCCGCGCGCTCTCCCCTTGTGGGGCTAATTGCGTCCCTGTGTCCCCACTTCTTAGATGCGTCACAAATAGGTCCTTCTGTCTTTTGTTTATTTCAAATCTCTCCCTAAACTTTGTTTTAAATCGATTTAGTCCTATTTTTCTCTTTTAATTGTATTATTATTATTTTAGTATTACTATCATTTTTTTTTTTTTCATTATGTTTTATTATTTTTCCATATTATTATTTATTACTACCATTATTGTTAATATACTATCATTATTATCACTCTTATTAGTTATTATTAGTATTATTAGCTATACATATATATATTTTTTATATTCGTATTATTATGTTTTGTATTATTATTACCTTGTGTTATTATTATATTACTATTATTTTATTGTTATTATCATATCATTATTATTCTAGTATTATTACTATACTATTATGATTAATTGTACATTATCACGTTTATTTCATTTTATACCATCGCATATTATTATTATTATATTATTATTATCGTTGTCGGTATTATTATTATTGTTATTATCATTACCATATTTACCTAGTATACTATATATATTATTATTATCACCATATTTAAATCATTATTATGCTTTATATATGTTTTACATTTTTTATTATTGTTACTATTATTATTTTCATATCATCGTTATTATTTTATTATATATTTCCCATTACTACTTCCATTATTACTACTATTATACTCTTATTTGTATATACATACTTATTATATTATTATATTCGTTATCAACGTATTATTATTCATTATATTATTTTATTATTATTATTAATATATCTACTATTATGTTATTATATTTATTATTATTTCGTTTAACCAACTGTGTATTATTATTATTATTATTTTCATCATTATTATTATTATTATTATTACTATTATTATTATACTTAATATTTTCCCTATAGCTACTAACATTTTTAGTTTATTTTTTTAATTTATTGTTACTATCTTTATATTATCTCTTCTTGTTTTTATTATTACTTCTTTTATCATCATATGTTGTAAATTTCTTGTCTTCGCCATCCCATGTGGATCAAAGGTTTTAAATCACAATCCGATTTTTTTTATTTTATACAAAAGAGGTAATATTTGTACGTTTAGAAGGCCGAAAAATTACACCCTAACGTGTTGGGTGCCGATCTTTTCGTTCGATTACATGATCAAATATCCTTTTCTCGTCAAAAATGACCTCGATGTCGAAATATAAGGGTGTTACATCCTAACGTGTTGGGTATGACGCTTTTATTCCTTTGAAGTGAGGTCATCTAAAGACAGTTTTAAATTACAACTCGATTTTTTTAAGGGGTAATATTTGTACATTTAGAAGGCCGAAAAATTACACTCTAACGTGTTGGGTGTCGATCTTTTCGTTCGACTAAATATTCAAATAATCTTTTTTTTTATATCGAAATATAAGGGTGTTATATCCTAACGTGTTGGGTATGATACTTTTATTCCTTCGAAACGAGGTTATCTTAAGATTAGATCCCGATTTAATTAATCCATTCTTTTAATTCTTTTTTTCTTAAATATTTTCAACTTTTCGACATTAGGACATTGATCAATCAATTTGGTACCGATTTTGGGCGTTGCGAGGGTGCTAATCCTTCCTCGCACGTAACCGACTCCCGAACCTATTTTTCTCGAACATTCGTAGACCAAAAGTATCATTTTAGTAAACCAAAATGTTTTATTAAAACAAAGGTGGTCCGATCACACCTAATAAAAGGTCGGTGGCGACTCCCGTTTTATCCGTTTTCAAAACCAAAAAAGTCGATTCTCATTTTTGTCAAAAAAATGGTTACGACAGCTTGGCGACTCCACTGGGGACCCGAGAGTCAGGCCGTAAATTGATTGATTTTTGTCCCTTCGATTGAAAGTTGGAAAAATGTTTTGAAAAATCATGTTTCTCTCTGATGCATTCGTTTTTGCTATACTGTCAAGTTTTGGGAAATATTTTGGCATTGCATTGTATGATCATGGTCACACCCTTAAGTGGGGTGAGAAGCTACTCTTTCGTGAGGTTTTACCTCCGCAAGATAGTGGATCACTTTCGGGATACATCCGTACCTATGCCTTCGTGAGATTTTTATCTCCGTGCGACCATATAGAAAAATGTATTCCCTAAATCCGAACTCGGTCCATATGAGCCTATAATGGGTGAGGATTGAGGAATCTGCTGTTCAGTACCCTTACTTTAGAACCAAACCACATATAAAGAGACCTAAGAGCTCATTGTAGGTAGAGCCGTAAAACCCTAGTTGATACCTTAAATAGGAGTTTGGTTATTTCTTGTTTATTTTTGACCTGCTACTAACTTGTTGTGCTTGGCTTTTATTGCATGGCATTTCATTATAAAAAGGTGTTGATTCGCATTCGATTACTAGATAGAAAAGCTTGACATGGAAAAGGGGTTTCTCAATAGAGTGGAGGATAATGCGGTCGTCCAAGTGTGGTCCAAAGAATACAAAGAAGAAAAGGGGATAGCTTGACAGTAGGGCACGAATCAGAGTTATGGGATTTCACCCGTATCAGCGCGGCTCAAAATGATCTGCGAGAATTAAAGGAAATATGGAACTCATGGGGAAACGAGGACAAACAACTGCTCTACTATAACTACGGTGATCTGCCCTATCTGCTTGATATCAAGGTAGACGAGTACCTACTCCGGGCTATTACCCAGTTTTAGAACCCGGCCTATAGTTGCTTCACTTTTGGAGAAGTGGATTTGATGCCTACCGTAGAGGAGTATACAGCTTTGTTTCGATGCCCGAGATTTCAAACTGATAAGGCGTATTCAAGATTTGCTAATGTGCCGGCATTCTCAAAAGGCTAATGAACATTACAGAATGAGCGAGCAATGGACCATGGCCCGAGATCAAGCAAAGGGAGATTGTAAGTGCATTCCTTGGAAACACTTGAGGGACTTAATTTTGGCGCATCCTGATAAGAAGAAGAGGGTCGACGTCTTCGCTCTAAGCATCTATGGTTTGGTCATCTTTCCCAATGCGTTAGGGCATGTAAAGGATGCAGTTTCAGACTTATTCGATAAACTTGATAAGGGAATTACACCCGTCCCGGCAGTTTTAGCCGAAACCTTCAGATCACTGAATGCTTGCCGAAGAGCGGGCGAAGGGAGGTTCGTGGGTTGTGCACAGTTATTATTATCTTGGTTTCACTACCATTTTTGGAAGAGAGAAAAGGCCTCATGCAAAGTCTTCTTCGAGAACTACTCTCCTCTAGAGGAATTAGCGAGTGTACTAAGGCGAGACGACATATCTGGAGAGAAGTGGATGGCGATTCTCCAAAATCTGCAAGTCAAAGGTGTAGTATGGAAAGCTCCGTGGATGATCGCTGATGAGATCTTGTATCGGTGTGGAGGATTCGACTGGGTTCCTTTACTCGGAATATGGGGAGCTGTCGCGTATGCCCCGTTACTAGTGATGAGGCAGTATCGATCGAGGCAGTTCATACCGGCGACACATGGATTAGCCCAATGTGAATTTTCATACAAGGATAACAACTATAAGAAGAGAGTTCGCGAGATATCAGAAGCATGGACCCAAACCTGGAAAATGAAGAGACTCGCCATAGGGCCCATGGAAACCCCGAATACGATCAATGGTAGGCCAAAAGAGTCAACGACAATATCCCAAGGCCAATCCAAGGAAATACTCAACCAATAGAAGAACAAATTGCAAGTGATCCCAACCAATTAGAAATTATCAAGCAAGATTTGAGAGAAAGAGCCGAAATGGGTAAGAGGATAGAGCAGCGACTAGAAGAAGAAAAGATGCGATTAGGATTAGACGCGTTGACGTCCATAAGTTTGAGGCTGAAAAATTCAAAAAGGGAAGAACAAAGCCAAGAAGATTTGGATAGCTTAAAGACAGATTACAAGAAGTCTGCGCATGTCTATCGTGAATCATGGGTCTAGGTAAGACATCGGAGCAATGGCGGCAAGAACTTGAAGAGGAAAAATCCAAGACCAATCAGTGGGAGAGGAAATTTCAAGAGGCTCGAGTACGAGAGGACGCTTTAAGCAAGAACCTGTTAGAAAGCCAAAGCGAAAAAGAGAGGTTGCGCACCCAAGTAGCAGAATTAGAAAAATCACTGCGTCTGCACCGTAGTCGTAACTCAGTCGTCGAATTAAGAGCCAGTCAGAACAAAGCCGAGGAGATGAGAGGAAAGATAGAGGAGCTCGAGACTGCATTACAAGATAGCAAAAACCGAGTAGAGCTCTTTAAAGCAAACAATGAACATTGGAGAGAGCAGCTCCACCATTCCCAAGAACAGATCAGAAACAGAGACTATGTAATGGGCGAAGCCGTAGTTCAAATCCGGGAGGTGGCCGATCATTTGCAAACCTTAGCGGTCCGAGCCGACGCATTAAGTCTGATGTACGAATCAGGATCGGAGCGAGGCCAAAATTTAGCTTGGCTCCTTAGGAAAGTTAGAGACTTAGGCATTAGAGCTAAGTCGTATATGTAATCGTCCGTTCTATGAAAGGAAATCTGTTTTCTGGAAAAGTTTATCTAATGGAATTGAATTAAATCAACACCTTTTCGCATTCATACCATGCATTTGCATTGCATTACATACATTAGCATCATATCATCTTAATTATTCACTAAGCTTAAGATCACATAATCCGCAGCTACGACATTACGAACCTGGAATCACATCATCCCTATAGGACACGCTTAAGAACTAGAGCTATGGACGCCAAACTCAATGAGAGGATCGAAAGGATGGAAAGAACCCGAGAAAGAGTCTGCAAGAACAGCTTAACCAAGTCACAAAGAGAAGCAAAGGACTGATGATGAGATCTCGCGAGGAATCACGAGAACATAAGGATCAAATGGACAGAATGTTGGAGATGTTGACAGCCATGGCCAAAGGAAAAGGACTCACACAAAGTCCTGACATTACGGGACCCCATTCGAAGGATAATCAAGATCCGCTCTATCCCCCAGGATTCACTCCACCCCACGCTCATACAACGCAAAGAGGATATCCTCAAGGGAACCCAATGAGGGTCGAACAACAACCCATCCCACCTATACATCTGGGGCAAGGTATATACGTATCAAATGCTGGAGATAATTCTGCTAATCCGATTGTTCCAGATTTGGATGACCCGGTGGAAATAGCTAAGTTAAAGAGGGATGGCCATGATGCTGAAGAGGAATATAAGAGTCTAGAGGAAAGGCTCAAGGCGGTGGAAGGTACTAGAGTCTTCTCTGCACTAAATGCCAAAGACCTTAGTTTGGTGCCCGATCTAGTCCTGCCTCCGAAGTTTAAGACACCAGATTTTGAAAAGTATGAGGGAACGAGATGCCCGAAGGCCCATCTTATTATGTTCTCATTTAAAAATGGTGGACACTTGAATGAGGACAAGCCGCTAATACATCGCTTTTCGGGATAGCTTGATCGGATCGACCCCTCGATGGTATGATCAGCTTAGCACAGAGAAGATCCGGTCATGGAAGGACCTGGCAACTGCATTTTGTGAACAATATAAGCATGTTTCTGACGTGGCTCCCGACCGGCTGACACTACAAATGTTGGAAAAGAAGCCAACGGAGACCTTCAAACAGTACGCTCAGAGATGGAGGGATCTCTCCGTCCAAGTCGAGCCCCCACTAACTAAAAGTGAGACAACGGTCCTTTTTATCAATACTTTGAGAGCACCATTCTACGACAAACCGTGGGAAATGCCACAAAAGACTTCACGACCTCGTAATATCCGGGAACTCATCGAAAACAACATCAAAAGTGGAAGAATGGAGGGTACTGAAGGTTCAAAAAGGCCAGCACCTGTAAAAAAGAAAGAACCCGAAGCACATATGGTGGGGACGGGGAGCCTCTATGCTCCTAACTCGTATCCTACCCAGCCACGACCTCAATTTCGTCCACTGCCGAATTTCTATTTTCCACCACCAAGCCCTTACTATCAAACACCTCCTCCTTACCCCGTTTATGCCACCAATGATCAAAGACCATTCGCTATATTCCCACCAAATACCGCGCCTGCCCCAAGTCAGCCCAAAAGCGAACCAAGACCAGCAAAACCCAATCCTGAAAGACCTCAGTTTACCCCTATCCCTGTGTCGTACGGAGAGTTATGCCCAAAATTATTGGAAAAACAATTAATCTCCCCACATTACATAGCACCACCGAAGCCCCATTCCCAAAGTGGTACGATCCCAATGCTAATTGCATGTATCACGCCGGGAACCAGGGGCATTCAACAGATAATTGTATAGCCTTCAAGAGGAGAGTTCAAGGTCTTATCGATGTAGGGATTTTACGATTTGACGGTACCGGGAATACGGCTGGAAATTCACTCCATACTGTAGGAAACGTGAATATGACGACACAGGAGGACAAGTGGCGAGCCAAGCGTTGTGTCTCCGAGATAAAAACACCCTTGGAGAAGGTCCGGGAAGTAATGATTGAGAAAGGCATGCTCGACAAGAATTTCAAGGAGGAAAGCATGAAGGATCCAAGATTTTGCATCTTTCACGGCATAGAGGGACACCACATTCAATCTTGCGAGAAGTTCAAAGAGCTGCTTCAGGGTATGATGGACAATAAGGAGGTAGAAATCTGCAATAAGATGGAAGAGACGACGGAAAGGATATATGTGCATCCGAGGCCAATCATTAGGCCCTCTCAAATAATGATCGACCTTTAGTAATCTATTACGAGGCAAAGAAGAAAGAGAGGAAACCAAAATGATAATCCAAGTACCTTCCCCTTTCCCGTATAAGGATAGTAAGGCAGTGCCTTGGAAATATGATGCCAGCGTCACCACGCTGGAACCACGATCGAAACATCAAATGAGGGGGGGCATTTTACCCAGCAGGGGAGGTGCTATTCCACGAGAGGTCGTTGAGACAAAGAAGAAAGCCGTCGGCACAAGTCAGAAAGGGAAGGCACCAGTACTCGAGGCCGAGGATGAGGTTGAGGTACAATCTAAACAAGGAACTAAGGAACCGGTGAACGAGGATGAAGCACAAGAGTTCTTAAAGTTTATTAAGCACAGCGAATACAATGTCGTGGAGCAGCTAAATAAACAACCGCAAAAATCTCGTGATTATCCTGTTCTTTGAACTCGAGCCACATCGCAATGCCCTACTAAAGGTGTTAAACCAAGCATACGTACCAAGCAACGTACCTATTGAAAAACTCGATAGGTGGGTGAACAATTTAAACGCGGATAATTTCATCTCCTTCAGCGATGATGAAATACCGCCAAATGGTAGGGGCTCTGTTAAAGCATTACACATCACAACAGAGTGCAAGGGATATATAATACCGCATGTGCTTATTGACAACGGTCCGCACTCAACGTTATGCCGTTGGCTACACTTTATCTAGGATGCCCGTCGACATGTCTTACCCGAGGCCTTGTCACTCTGCGATAGGGCGTTTGATGGAACACAATGAGAAGTTATGGGAAAAATCGAGATCCTCTGAGGTGGGCCCGCACGCATAATATCGAATTCCGTGTCATGGACATTGCTCCTTCATATAATTGCCTTTTAGGAAGGCCCTGGATCCACTCCGCTGGAGCGATCCCTTCATCTCTCCATCAGAAAATAAAATTTATTATGGATAACCGCTTGGTTATAATCGATGGTGAAGAAGACATCGTCGCCTCACTCTCTACTGACGCACCCTATATCGAGGTAAACAAAGACGCGCCTGAATGCTCCTTCCGGTCCTTCGAATTTATCAATGCTACATTTGTCGCCGAAGAGACAAAGGCACCTACGCCCAAACTATCAAGAAACACCAAGATGGGAATCAAGTTGATCAGTAGGAAAAAAGCGCGCTGGGCGAGGAAGGGTTTAGGAAAATATCGCAAGAGAATGGCCGAGCGCTAAAGCCAGTACATCACAAGGCAAGATACGGTTTAGGGTTCAAGCCGATGCCCAACAAATGAGAAAACAATGGCGAGAAAGATCAAGAAAGGAGGATCGCAAAAGCCTCAGTATGGGAATGGGTGGAGCCTATAATGTATCCTCCGTTGTTGAAGACATTTACATCGGCAGGAATGATGTACCCGGGAAGAGATAGTTTACCAAACATGATGTTATCAATTGAAAGGAGTTTCCCGAATATCAGTATAAATGTCATAGACAAAAGGGATGATGCGATTGGAGATGTTTCGATGATACGCCCACGTCCTCCAAGATTCACTTTGAACAATTAGACTGCCGTGGACCTCCTTGTAGTTTCCAAATCCTCCCGAGTAATGCTCGTGAGTAACCTTTTGTAGGCCCCTAAGCTATAGGGGAATCCGTTATGAGAGTTCATTTTATCTATCTAGCTTTTAAATGAAACATGAATAAAGATGCATTTTGTCGTGTTCTTTTCATTCTCATCGATTCCATATTCATTCTTTGCTTATCCCTATATATTCCATATCATCATGTCACGTTTATAGGACCCGATACCTTGATGTCCCTCTATAGTCTTCTCTTTGTCTACTTTTCAGTGCTCGATATCAACGGCGTGAACAATCTCACATTACAAGCCCTAAAATCGACTTCGAGAAAGTTATTTGTGTGGGGAATTCGAGGTGAAGAAGATGCCAAAGATTATGTCTCTTCCCCGCACCTCACCGAGAATGGTAGAACAAGAGGATAAATGATTCTCGCCCTATCAAGAATCGATCGAGACAAATGAATTTAGGAAATGAAGAAAAGAAGCAAGAGGTAAAAGTCGGGACCTCCATGTCCAAAGACACCAAACACGATCGATCACCTTGCTTCACGAGTACAAAGACGTGTTCGCATGGTCGTATCAAGATATGCCGGGCTTGAATGAAGATATAGTGGTCCATAGACTTCCGTTGAAACCAGAATGCAAGCCAATCCAACAGAAGTTAAGGCGGATGAGGCCTGAAATGCTCTTAAAAATAAAAGAAGAAGTCAAGAAACAATTCGATGCTGGTTTCCTACAAATCTCTAGATATCCAGAATGGGTGGCTAATATAGTCCCAAAGGTAGAAGAAAGATGGCAAAGTGCGAATGTGCGTGATTACCGTGATCTCGAATAGAGCAAGCCCTAAAGATAATTTTCCGTTGCCACACATTGATACATTGGTAGATAACACGGCAAAGAATTCATTTTTCTCCTTCATGGATGGATTTTCGGGCTATAATCAAATCAAGATGGCTCTCGAGGATATGGAGAAAACTACGTTCACGACGATGTGGGGGACCTTCTGCTACAAAGTAATGCCGTTTGGTCTAAAGAATACCGGGGCAACATATCAAAGAGCCATGGTAACATTGTTCCACGACATGATGCACAAGGAAATAGAAGTCTATGTCGATGATATGATCGCTAAGTCTCGGGGAGAAAGAGAGCATGTGAGAAACCTCCGTAAACTGTTCGAAAGACTGAGAAAAATCCAACTAAAGCTTAACCCTACCAAATGTACCTTCGGGGCTACCTCGGGAAAATTATTGGGATTTATCGTCAGCGAGAAAGGTATCGAAGTCGATCCGGATAAAATAAAGGCCATACAAGAATTACCGCCCCCACGTACACAAAAGGAAGTCAGAGGATTTCTAGGAAGACTGAACTACATTGCTCGATTCATTGCTCAACTCACCAAGCAATGCGATCCGATTTTTCGGCTCCTTCGAAAGCACAATCCCGGAGAATGGAACGAGGAATGTCAGGGGGCTTTTGACAAGATAAAGCAGTATTTATCTAGTCCCCCGGTGCTAGTACCACCAACTCCTGGAAGACCGCTAATACTATATCTGACCGTGTTCGAAAACTCAATGGGTTGTGTCTTGGGGCAACATGATGAGTCTAGAAAAAGGGAACAAGCGATCTATTATCTCAGCAAGAAATTCACAGAGTATGAAGCAAAGTATTCATCGATCGAAAAATTCATAGTGCTCGTCCGGGCAACCCGGAGGCTTAGACAATATGTCTTTGTATCACACGACATGGCTGATTTCAAAGTCGGACCCAATAAAATACATGATGGAATCACCGACACTATCGGGAAGAATGGCGCGATGATGAGATCCTATTATCGGAGTATGACATCGTATACGTGAGCCAAAAATCAATTAAAGGGAGCGCAATAGCCGATTTCTTAGCAACTCGGACGACGTAAGAATACGAGCCATTGAAATTTGACTTTCCGCACGAAGACTTGATAGGCATAGTGGAAAAAGAATGTGAATCGTCGAAAGAGAAATCATGGAAGATGAGTTTTGATGGTGCATCAAATGCATTGGGGCATGGGATCGAGCGATCTTAGTGTCACCGTAAGGGATCATTATCCCTTTATCGCCAGATTAAATTTCTTCTCGCACCAATAACATTGCGGAATATGAGGCTTGCATCATGGGGCTTCGCGCGCTATCGAGCATAACGTCAAGGTCTTAGCGGTCTCGGGATTCGGCATTGGTGATTTACCAAATCCGTGGAGATTGGGAAGTAAGAGATTCGAAATTGATCAAATATCACGACCTCGTTGTGGAATTGGTCAAAGAATTTGAAGAAGTGACTTTTAATTACTTCCCACGGAAGAAAAACCAATTGGTGACGCCACAGCAACCTTGGCTTCAATGTTCAAAGCAAACCGAGAAACGAAATAATGCCTCTCCAGATGAGCATATATGAGGCTCCTGCGCATTGTTTTAGCATTGAAAACGAGGCAGATGGACAACCATGGTTCCATGATATCTTAGAATATGTCAAGAATCAAAGATATCCCGAGCAAGCAAACGAGAATGACAAAAGAACGATCGTAAGATTGGCGGCTGGATTTACTCGATAGGGACATCTTGTACAAAAGAGGAAAAGATCGGTACTCCGAGGTGCGTGGATGCTTTGTTGAAGCCGAGAAGATACTCGAAGAGGTCCATGAAGGAGTTTGTGGAACGCACGCCAATGGTTTCACTATGGCCAGGAAAATTATGAGACTCGGTTATTATTGGTTGACGATGGAAAGTGACTGCATTAGCTACGCACGAAAATGCCACAAATGTCAAGTTTACTGCGATAAAATTCATGCAAAGACCTTCACCCCTTCATATCATGACTTCCCGTGGCCCTTTTTTCTATGTGGGGCATGGATGTTATAGGGCCAATCTCCCGAAAGCTTCTAATGGACATCGATTCATTTTTGTGGTCATAGATTACTTCACAAAATGGATAGAAAGTCGCTTCATTTGCAAATGTGACAAGGACGGTGTGTGTGTAGATTCTTAAAAAGGAGATTATATGCCGATACGGTTTGCTCGAGAGAATTATTTCGTATAATGCTTTAAATCTGAACAACAAGATGATGAAGGAAGTGTGCGAGCAATTTCGAATAAAGCATCATAACTCCTTGCCCTATCGTCCAAAGATGAATGGGGCGGTAGAAGCCGCTAACAAAAATATCAAGAAAATTATTGGGAAGATGACTGAGACGTATAAGGACTGGCACGAGAAGCTACCATTTGCCCTATACGCGTATCGCACGTGTGTACGGACCTCTACGGGGGCGACCCCTTTCTCTCTAGTCTATGGAATGGAAGTCATGCGCCCATCGGTGTGGAAATCCTCTCTACGAATCTTAATGGAGTCAAAACTAGAAGAATCTGAATGGGTTCGGACTCGTCGACCAATTGAATCTGATCGAAGAAAAACGCTTGAAAGCAATTTGTCACGGGCAGATGTACCAAAGGAGAATGATTGCGGCCCATAACAAGAAGGTGCGTCCAAGAGAATTTCGTGAAGGGGAACTCGTGTTGAAGAAGATTCTCCCTATACAAAAAGACTTTCGAGGAAAGTGGGCACCAAATTGGGAAGGACCGTACGTCGTAAGGAAAGCTTTCTCAGGAGGAGCCTTGATTCTCACTGAAATGGATGGGAAGGAGCTACCAAACCCGGTGAACTCAGATGCCGTGAAGAAATATTACGCATAAAAAAAAAGAACCAAAAAAAGAAGAAGAAGAAGAAGAAGAAGATGGAAAAGGCATCCGAATAAACGGAGAAGGCTTAGGATGAAAACCCGGAAGGGCATCCTAAGGAAGCAAGTTTGGAATGAGTTGAACAGCAAGATCATAGCATTGAAGCGGACTCTGAAGCTCAAGAATCTTCTACACGAAAAAACTTGCTCGAAAAGATTCAGGGCGAAGAAACATGGAGAAGTTCATACGTCGGATATCTAGAGCACTTACTACAACTGAACTTGTTTTTCTTTTATAAATACTTTCTCAATCAAGTCATACCTTGTTAATTTTCTTTGTGTGTTGCCTTTGAAATAAATATAGATACGAGGAACGCCTTTCATACCTACTTTGCCATTTTTATGCATGTTTTATTTTTGAGATAGATAGTGAAACTACGCACTCTAAACAAAAAGAATATGGAGCATTACCTGGATGAGAATTGGGTGAGTACGGGAGCTTCAAAGCAAGGACAAAGTTCAACAGGGGCAAAAAAAAAAAAAACGGGAAACACGAATTACTCGTAGGAGAGTCAAGAGTCGAAGCAGTGAATGCAGGTCATCATGAGAGTAGTAACAAGAAGAGATACATGAAAAACAAGCCCAAGACACATGGCATAATCATGTAGGTATTTAGGACAAACACATGTATATCATGACATCATCACACATAATACATACAGGTCCACCAACGAAGCAAGAAATTCTGATGACAGTTGTACCAGACCGAGAAGGAGAAGACATCCGAGTTCCACCAGATGACACGTTTTCAATTATTGTTTTTCAAGAAAAATCAATTCATAATACTTGAAGTGAGTTGGGCCTCGGGACACGTCGAGGTATTTAATTTCTGTCTTTAAGTTTCTGTCTTTAAATTTCTGTTCAAAATCAACTCATAATACTTGAAGTGAGTTGGGCCTCGGGACACGTCGAGGTATTTAATTTCTGTCTTTTAATTTCTGTCTTTTAATTTCTGTCTTTAAATTTCTGTTCAAAATCAACTCATAATACTTGAAGTGAGTTGGGCCTCGGGACACGTCGAGGTATTTAATTTCTGTCTTTTAATTTCTCGTCTTTAAATTTCCGTCTTTAAATTTCTGTTCAAAACCAACTCATAATACTTGAAGTGAGTTGGGCCTCGGGACACGTCGAGGTATTTAATTTCATCTTTTAATTTCCGTCTTTAAATTTCTGTTAAATCAAGTCACCATGCGAGAGGTATGTTGAGTCTCGTCACACGCCAAGGTAGTTAAATTTCCGTATCTTAATTACTGTTTCTAAAAAAAAAAAAAAAATTCATGTGAATGTAGTTGAGCCTCGGGGCACATGCGAAGGTACTTATGGACGGGAGACTGAAGTCGTTTTGAGCAAATTGAATGAAGAAGTTTCAGAGGACAAAGAAGATTGAAGCAAGAGCAAATTAAAGCTACAGGCCATATCTCTCGGAAATAGTAGTGGAGTAGAATGAAGATCGAGGTCTCCCCAAAGAAAGTAAGGAAGCAGTTTGAAAAATTCAGATTTATTTCCTCAAGATCCCGATGGAGAAGATCAAAGCCCTGAAAGTGCATCGAAGCCAATCAAGGCCCTAGCCCTTGAAGAAGCAATGGAATAGGAAACGTTATCTCTCTGAAGAAACAGCGAAATGGATCAAAGCGACAAGTTGCAGATAAGTTTGAAGTTATTTAAAGAAGACGAGGATCGACAAGTCAAGACTTGGACAAAACGGGCAAAATTGGTTCTTCTATTGTCTTTGCCCAATTATCGTTTCACGACAATGAGCAAAGAGGGGCAGCTGTAGTAACCAATTTTGGCCCGGGTTATTAACTCCGGACCCATTACAAACAAATTAAACCCAACTTCAGCTCATCAAATACATAACCCAAAACATTTACATTTGACCCATTTTACAACCCAAACCCAAACCCAAAATAACAGAGGCCCAATGGCCCAAGAACCCTAAAACTAAACCTAAATCAGATAACCCTAGCTACCCCTAACCCCAGCACAAGATATAGCCCCCACTCGGCCCACTCCACCACCTTCTGTCTCCCACCACCACTGGCGCCGCTCACGCCCCTCTCACCTGCTCCACTCTACCTCCACTAACACCTGAAAACACGCGAGCAAAAAGGCCAGAAAGTAGAAGAAACAAACAACAGCAGTAGGAAAGGAGGAATTATTGTATTTTTATTATTTTATTCCTCAAGAATCGGTTATAAAAACCGAAGGCAGATCTATAAAAAAAGGACTTTTTTTTGGATTGACAATCAATACCAAAAAACAACAGATTCAAGGATAATAAAAAAAAAGAGTACAAGAAATCAAAAATAAACGAAAGGCTCGAAGGTATAAACGGTTTAGTTTTTTTTTTTTTTTTTCCGCGTTATATTTTGTTTTGTTTCATTTTCCTTTTCTTTCATTCGTAAAATCTAAAAACATATAGATGATAAAAAAAATATAAATAAGAAATAAACAAAAAAAATATAAAAATCTTACCTTTTAAACCCACCACTATGCGGGTATGCTGCAACAACTCTAGCGGCGATCGCGGACGAGTCCTCGCCGGGAAATCGCACTGCAGAGAGAGAAAAGAAAGAAGCAAATCAGATTTTTTTTTTGAAATGAAACAAAATGAAGTTTTTTTTGGAAATTTTTGGGCTTAAATAGCCCCAATTAAACGACGCCGTTTTGGGCAGGGGGGATCCGCGCGTCGACCCGGATCCGACTCAGGATCCGCGCGTCTCTCCCCTTTGTGGGCTAATTGCGTCCCAGGTCCCCCCACTTCTTAGATGCGTCACAAATAGGTCCTTCTGTCTTTTGTTTATTTCAAATCTCTCCCTTAAACTTTGTTTTAAATCTGATTTAGTCCTATTTTTCTCTTTTAATTGTATTATTATTATTTTAGTATTACTATCATTTTTTTTTTCATTATGTTTTATTATTTTTCCATATTATTATTTATTACTACCATTATTGTTAATATACTATCATTATTATCACTCTTATTAGTTATTATTAGTATTATTAGCTATACATATATATATTTTTTATATTCGTATTATTATGTTTTGTATTATTATTACCTTGTGTTATTATTATATTACTATTATTTTATTGTTATTATCATATCATTATTATTCTAGTATTATTACTATACTATTATGATTAATTGTACATTATCACGTTTATTTCATTTTATACCATCGCATATTGTTATTATTATTATATTATTATTATCGTTGTCGGTATTATTATTATTGTTATTATCATTACCATATTTACCTAGTATACTATATATATTATTATTATTATCACCATATTTAAATCATTATTATGCTTTATATATGTTTTACATTTTTTTTATTATTGTTACTATTATTATTTTCATATCATCGTTATTATTTTATTATATATTTCCCATTACTACTTCCATTATTACTACTATTATACTCTTATTTGTATATACATACTTATTATATTATTATATTCGTTATCACTGTATTATTATTCATTATATTATTTTATTATTATTATTAATATATCTACTATTATGTTATTATATTTATTATTATTTCGTTTAACCAACTGTGTATTATTATTATTATTATTTTCATCATTATTATTATTATTATTATTACTATTATTATTATACTTAATATTTTCCCTATAGCTACTAACATTTTTAGTTTATTTTTTTAATTTATTGTTACTATCTTTATATTATCTCTTCTTGTTTTTATTATTACTTCTTTTATCATCATATGTTGTAAATTTCTCGTCTTCGCCATCCCATGTGGATCAAAGGTTTTAAATCACAATCCGATTTTTTTTATTTTATACAAAAGAGGTAATATTTGTGCGTTTAGAAGGCCGAAAAATTACACCCTAACATGTTGGGTGCCGATCTTTTCGTTCGATTACATGATCAAATATCCTTTTCTCGTCAAAGATGACCTCGATGTCGAAATATAAGGGTGTTACATCCTAACGTGTTGGGTATGACGCTTTTATTCCTTTGAAGTGAGGTCATCTAAAGACAGTTTTAAATTACAACTCGATTTTTTTAAGGGGTAATATTTGTACATTTAGAAGGCCGAAAAATTACACCCTAACGTGTTGGGTGTCGATCTTTTCGTTCGACTAAATATTCAAATAATCTTTTTTTTTTTTGATATCGAAATATAAGGGTGTTATATCCTAACGTGTTGGGTATGATACTTTTATTCCTTCGAAACGAGGTTATCTTAAGATTCGATCCCGATTTAATTAATCCATTCTTTTAATTCTTTTTTTCTTAAATATTTTCAACTTTTCGACATTAGGACATTGATCAATCAATTTGGTACCGATTTTGGGCGTTGCGAGGGTGCTAATCCTTCCTCGCACGTAACCGACTCCCGAACCTACTTATCTCGAACATTCGTAGACCAAAAGTATCGTTTTAGTAAACCAAAATGTTTTATTAAAACAAAGGTGGTCCGATCACACCTAATAAAAGGTCGGTGGCGACTCCCGCTTTATCCGTTTTCAAAACCAAAAAAGTCGATTCTCATTTTTGTCAAAAAAATGGTTACGACAAAAATAAAGAGAGAAGCAGAATAGAATGGAAAAAAAAGAGTTAAAAGAACATAAAAGAAGTTATTAAATTGCTCCAAATGAAAAAATATAGGGACCAATTGTAGAATTTAACTTAAAATTTTCATTTAAAATGATGATTTAACAAGTCATATTAGCTTACCGTTACACCATTAACGACAATTAACGGTTTAGTGACTAAAATGTTACAACACGATAACGTAAGTGACTAAAATATAATATTTCAAATATAAGTGACTAAAATGTAACCTGAAACAAACAAAAGTGACAATTTTAGAAAGTTACCTTTTTTTTAATGTGTAAAAGGCAATAAAATAAGCATAAATTGAAGAAACTTTTTTACGGAAGTGGACGCTATATAAAAATAGCTAACTAGCTTAATTTCTCCTAATCTTTTTGAATTTGATTCAATAATTTAAACATAAAAGAGAGTTCTTTTAAGAAAAAAATATTATTTTTGTAACACCCCAAATTTTTGAACTGTTATTTGTTAATTTTTGTCAATAGTTATGAATCTGCTTCAATGGTTAAGTGTTTTCTTTGTGTGTTGATAGTAGGGGTTCAAGTCTCGCTTTTGGAAAAATTTATTATTCTTTTTGTAACACCCCAAACCCCGCCCAAACATTACAACCGGATCTGATATGTCACTTGAGTGATTTTACAAAACATGTCGCGTTTTGGAAAATGATTTTTAAGTTTAATTGTTAATACCGAAAATTTAATAGTTTATTAAGTTATATAAGATATAAAGTTATAAATTGCCTTGGTGAATTTTAAATAAAAACCGAAATCTTGTACATGTCTTAGTTTAATTTTTAAAACATAATTTAAGATGTCTAATAATAAAACCCAACATAAACCCAAAAACATAAACAATAGTCTAGTGGCCCATGGCCTTATTACAACGAGGTTTAAAACCCATTAAATAAAAATATAAAATAAAATACTAAAGTCTTTTTGCTGAATCCAAATACTCTCTTGCATGGCCACCTTGCCCTTCTCTCCAGCCCGGTCCGTTGCACTAGGTGCTACCTGAAAATGTTAAATTAAAAGGGTGAGTCACGAGACTCAGTGTGCAACCCTCATGCACCACTAGATTTTGGGCCTTAGCCCCACAGAATATATAACAGAATATAATATAACAGAAATTATGCAAAGCCCAACCCAAGTCCTAGGTTTCCATCCGCTACATGCCACCCTTACCTGCCAGTCACACCATTGGGGATTTCTACAATCAATCCACACCGCTACATGCCATTGATGGCAGTCATGCTGCTCATCGTCAAAGTTGTGACAGAGTCACCAGGCTGAAATGGCAAAAGCCACCAGAAACAGAGTTGTGACAGAGTCACCAGGCTGAAATGGCATAAGCCACCAGAACAGATCACTTCCCCTTTTTATCAATTACCCAACCCCGAGCACACATAGAAATCGACATGCAAAACATATCTTTTTAACAGAAACATTCACTGAAGAATGGCAAAAACACTAACCTGATATTTAGTCTTTACCCTTCTCGGGTTTTCAAACGTTATGCCGGCATTTCAGCATTTAATAGAGTATAGCAGATTTATACTTATATATATACATAATAGCATTCAATCTAATGGTGTGAGAAGTTACACATCTGATTAATGTCGATACCCTTGCTAGACTGATTTACAACTTTGCTCAAAAAGCCGGAAAGATGTGAAAATAGGGCCTCTCCTATATTCGGCCAAGGGTTAGTAAATCCCAAATTTACACATTGAAACTAATAGATCTTATTACCTTGAAATCTCGAAAGTAACACGATTCGAGTGCTACCGATCTATAACTTAGAGATCTATGCGATTGACTCTACTAAAGTTCCCTTCAGATTTCGGCACAAGTAGGCACCAGAGAAGCAATTTGGCAATCACAAGAGATGAGATCTAGGGATTACGGCTTTTAGGAAAATCCCAGAAAAAGTATGAACAAGAGAAGGCTGATGTGTCTTTGGCTTTTAAAATACTTGAGTGAAGAGTTTCGGTTTCTGACAGGAAAAGAGAAGAAGAAAAGAAAATAAGGAAGAGACTTGAAGATTTCAGCTAGGAAGAAAAAGAATGGAAAGAGTTTCGGCTTTTGAATCAAAGTGAAGATGAGGGATTAGACTTAGAGATTTCGGCTTTTGCAGAGAATGAAGAAGAAGGTGGAACTTTAGGAGTTTTCGGCTTTTACTCAGAGAAGAAGGGAAAAGAATGAGAGAAAAACCCAAATGCCGAAATTGAAGAGATATTCCCCATATTTATAGAAATTTTGGCACTTACCTAATCTTGCAGATAAATCCTATCTTTTCTCTTTTATCTTAATCTACTAGCTTATCTAAAAGAGACTTAATTATCTCTAACTCCTTCCTCCTTTATCAGCATATTATCCACATATTTTAATCATTAAAATCTCTAAATTTTAGCCTTTATCTGCTTACACTACACCAAAACAGACTTTTAGCGGCGTTTTTAGTGGCGTTTTAAAGAAAAACGCCGCAAATATTATACATTAGCGGCGTTTGGTAGAAAACGCCGTAAAAAATGAGTAATAGCGGCGTTTTTTTTCAAAACGCCGCTAAAAAGGAGAAATAGCGGCGTTTTGGAAATAAACGCCGCTAAAAGTCGGAGCATTAGCGGCGCTTTCAGAAAAACGCCGCTAAAAGCCGGAGCATTAGCGGCGCTTTCGTAAAAACGCCGCTAAAAGCCGGAGCATTAGCGGCGCTTTTGGAAAAACGCCGCTAAAAGCTAGAGCATTAGCGGCGCTTTTAGAAAAACGCCACTAAAATTCAGAGCATTAGCGGCGCTTCTGGAAAAACGCCGCTAAATGATTAGCTGCGTTTTTTTAAAAAACGCCGCAAAAATAAATAATTTAAGGGTTATGGTTTTAAGGGTTGGCTTTTAGGCATTAGGGGTTAGTGTTATTAATAAAAAATAATTTATTTTAGGGTTTATATAACATTAACATTCTATTTCAGGGTTGGCTATTAGGCATTAGGGGTGAGATTGCATTTTTTACTTACAAATTAATTTCAACCCCTAACAAAATTTGATGTTGTGTATCTGTTTATCTCTAAACCTTAAATGGTTTAAACCCTAAATTCTAAACCATAGATCTCGATTCTAAACCCTAAATCATAACTCTAAACACTCGACCATAAACTCCTAAACTACAAACACTAAACCATTAACCATTAATATTTATAATTTAGGGTCTATGGTTTAGGGTTAATCATTTAGGGATTAAGATTTAAGATTAATGGTTATGTTAGGGTTTAGACCGGGTTTATAGTTTAGTTTTTAGTATTTTAGAGTTATGGGGTTTTGAGTTTAGTAAGTTAGAGTCTTAATAGTGTTTAGGGATTTAAGTATTAAGGATTTTGATAAAATAGATAAAAATCATATTATTTTAGGGTTTAGGTAAGCAATTAGATTAATTCTTTAATTACTTCTGCAACTTGTAATATATATATGAGTTAAAGTGTATAATTTAGGGTTTAGAGGTAAGTGTATATATAATTTAGGGTTTTAGGATTTAGGTATGAGAAATTAAATTATAAAACTGTACAAATTAAATATATTGTTAGAAACAAAACAAAATTAATTAAAAGAATCTAATTAATAATTAAACAAAAAAATTTATTAATATTGAAGGTATTAGCGGCGTTTTTGAGAAAAAAAATATTTTGAAAATATTGTTAGAAGGGATTCGGGTTTAGGGGATTATGGTTTAGGGTTTGGGGTTTAGAGTTTGGGATTTGAGGTTTGGGGTTCATATTTGAAACTTATTGTTTTTGTTTTCTTACATAAAATATATATATAAAAAAAATATGTCATGTATCTAATTCTTTTAAATATTGCTCAAAGTTTCAAAAATTATTTATTTAAATTTGATATGAATTATATAATAACTAAATATAAAATTATAATAAAAGTCAAGCACTCTTTCATCTAGCCTCTTCTATTTATTATTTAACTAGTTTAATTATATTAATTAAAACATATTTTTTAATTTAATATTTAAAATCTTTACAAAAAATTAATAACACATAGAAAAAAAATTAAAACAAATAACATAGAAAAATATATGTTAAAAAAAAATGAAAATACAATTATTTATAATACTTTTAAAGTTTTTTTAGGTATATGACTTATTATTGTTTAAATTATATATTAAATAATTTACTATATAATGGTAAAAGAGATAATTTTAATTTTAATAATATTTTAAATTATTTAAGAGATATTAGGTAAACTTTATGTATAATAAAATTTTAAAAAATTGTAAAAAATTATAAAAAAATATTTTATATTGAACTCAAGTATTAGCGGCGCTAGGTTAAAAGCGCCGCTATAAGTAGGCAATAGTGGCGCTATTTTAAAAAACGCCACAAAGTTTAGATTTTTTTTGGAAAAACAATGTCGTTTCTTTGTGTCATGTTTTATTCAATTTTATGACCCGATCGAAATCCCTTAGACTCTTCACCTTATTTTCACAATCCCTAAATTCCAAAAATCAGAGTCCTCCTCAAATCCTCTCCTGCTTTGCCGTTGATTCTCCATTCTTCCTCATCACGTCGGCCTTTATCTGCCTCCTCGCCAGTCGCCGTTGCCATCCACCAACGTGTAAGTCGCCATCGCCATCGCCATCGCCTTCGCCTACTTATATTTCAATGAAGCTTCACTGGTCTTAGAAATTGTCATATAATGACGGCAAGTTCACTTTGACTGTGCCTTTCAATTTTCCTGAATTTGTTACTCCTGCTATAAGGCAAATCCCAAAGAAAGAGAGGATACAATTGAATGTGAACTCCGGTATTGCAAGTGGAATCGTGTACCAGGCAGTCAGTCATCCTTTTCAGGTGCATATTTGATTTAGGACCATTAAACTTGTGTTTTGATTTTTCTTTCTTTTGACTTAATGATGATATTACTTCGTTCCTTGTTTTCATTCTTCTCATTGTTCATTTCACCCCTTCAAATTTTCAGGAATCAAAACGCGATGGAGGGCATATTGGTCTCTTATATGAAGCAAATGTTATGACATGGTCCCATACTGACTTGAGTTTCTCATATAATGATTCATTTTATCTTTGAAAAAATAACAATATTCAGTTTTAGGATGTAAATTTCTGTTAAAATTTGAAAAACATTCGGTTAATTCGAATTTTTTTAAGGATTATCATTTGTAAATTAAAGGTAATTTGGAAAATTAGAAGTTAAAATTTTAGTTCTGAGGAATTTCAAGATTAAATTACGGGGTGAAATTTTAGGTTGAAAGAATTAGCAATTATTTGTAAGAATTAAGTTGCAGCTTTCTTTTTAATTGTCATTGCAGGTATAATTTCCATTTGTTCCCAAGGGATGAATTAAACATTGGGATGCCTTCTTATAGTTTTTCATGCCAAACTTTTACCCTTATGCATATATCTAGTTTACTAGAATAATGGAAATTGTAAAAAATCCCATTAATGTAATGAATTTTTAGTTGTTACTGCTTGCATCTAATCTCTTTTGAATCTAACTTCTTGCATTGATGAGGGTATGTTTTACAATGATATGATCGTAAATTTACAGGTATGTCATTGCCTGGTCTGTCACATTTTGGACAGCAGCAGAGGTAATAGATTCGGCCATTGTTGTTGATAGTCTGATGAGGATGAACAACAAGGCTTTGGAGGATGCTATTGTCGTGTTTGACACGATTGCAATGTCTATTGATGTCAAAGACCGTATATTTCTCTTGGGAACTTTTTTATAACAATTTTTAATCTTTTATCCCCCTGTATGTGCATCTTTAATATCTTTGGTGTCTTCTTTTTTCTGAACATTGTTTCTATGCGTGTTTTGATTATAGATTTATATGCATTTGCCTTTGAATTGGCATGGCAATTAATCGTTTTCCTTGTTGCAACTGACCTATGTTATTTTCCTTGTTACAATCATTTTGATTGTAGTTTTTTTGTTTTCAAATATGTGTTATTTTATTGAATGAAGAGCCATAGTTGATATGTTCAAATATGAGGTTCAAAGTTTTTGTCTTGGTCATACGGAGTGAGTGAGTTTTACAATTACATGTTTCATTGCATTGCTTTGATATTGTACAAGAGAAAGATTGAAATTTATTATTGAGTTATCATTATTTTATTTATTTATTTCGGTTTTGATTTGTTATTTTTAATGGATTTTCGTTTTTGCCATTTGAAGTAAATGGATGGCCACTAATCAAACATAATTGTTATATGTAACAGAAAAATTAATGTATCTTTTCTTTTTTAAATCTTCGTCCCTTTTAAAAAAATCAAGTACACTTTTTGTTATTTTTGTTCACGACAAACTAGGCTTGCATAAAACCAAATGGAGCCTCAATGTATCCACCTTGGGTATGAACGAAATGAGTTTTATTTATTTATTTAAATAATTGATTTCCGTGGCGTCCATGATTCACATGGTGATTTATTTAGGCTATATGTCGTAAGGACATTGATTACCTTCCTTTAGTTATATAACTTCTGATTTATTATTGGCTTGTATATATGTTTTCAGCAACTTAGTTTAATTACTTTAGTACAGAGATGTTTGCTTTTCAAGCTGAGATTAACAGCTTCTTAGTTTAATTATCAACACTTTCTACAGCAACAAGGAGATCTTTCTTCGTGAGCTCATTAGCAATGCTTCTGATGTAAGTCCTGCTGTTTTCTGTTTTAACTTTTTTTTTTTTGGTCGTCAATATGGAAATTTTTTTAATTACTTTATTATAATTTGGCCTTTTCTTCATTTGTCCAGTGGTGATCTATTTGTTACCTGTTGATTTATTCAAATTTGAACATTATTTGGTAAACAAAGACAAGATTATTGTTGTTTAAATAATATAGCTTTTTTTTTGGCTAGTTTGTATGCTTCTCTCCGTGTTCTTTCTTCCATTCCCTTTGCAATTTATTTTTTAGTTTTACTGAGAAATTTACTTTTTTTTTTAAAAAAATAATGTTTTCTTTTCATGGAAAGTGAGCTTCTTTTTTCTTTTTAAATTCAGCTATTTTATTAAGTTGATATGCCTCTTGGTTTTTAGTTTTTCTATTGACTGATTAGGAAAGTATGTCTTCTTAATTCACCCAAGTACACTGCTTGTAAAATTTCAGATTCTGCTTGTTATGGAACTATCAAATGTTTTTTTGACCCCACGTCTTTCTTTAAACAATCTTAGAAGCAATTGCAGGTGCTTGGCTGCAAAGGGTGAAGAGTCTAATCAATGTGAGAAATTTGCCAAATGCTACCGTTCTCTTTGTCCTGGTATGGGTGAGTATACCTTGTTTTGTTATCATCATAAGTAAACCGAGTTTGCCTTTTTGCTTTTAGCTTGTAGTACCAAGCTCTCATGTCGTTCTCACAGAAAATATGCCTTCTATGCATCATGTCTTTGTTGATGAAGCTTTGTTACATATTCAAGATTTTTGGATACCAACCGATTCATATACATATATGTTTATATAAGGAAATAACTTAAGCTCGATAAGTAGGGCATAAGTAAATTACAGGTATTTTTATTGCTCACTGTGTGTGCCCTTTATTGTGTTTATGTTGGGAATATATACTTGTACTTCAGTTATTTTTTCCTTCTCACTATCAGAAGTGATGTAGCATATTAGCATCCTACAAGCTCTTCTATACGTCATATTGATAGGATTATCATTGATTTTGCTGATGATGTTTATTACAAATATGAAATAAGTGTCTACTTGAACATGTTATTAGTTTAGGAACAGCTTTGTAAATTTTGTCGAGATATTAGACAGATAAGATTACCTTTACATAGTATATAAAAAAAATGTTTATGACCTGTTATCTACTATCATATCCTAAAGAGTAAAGCTTCATTGAAGGACTTTTGAACTCGTATATATTCCTAGGCAATCGTTGTCCACATGTAGAGACAGATAGGATGATCAAACTTGTATGTGATTTACGTGGACTAGATTGAAGTTCTTTTGATCTCATATATATTCCTAGGCACTGGAGTTATTAATGCTGTAATCTGTTACCTCATGTGTGCTCTCTCTTATTGGTGGGCTGTAATTATGATCTCAGTTTTCACTATTTACATTCTACACATTTTATATTATTGTGATTCTTCTTTAATAAAGCAGTTGGTCTATACTATACCACTTCTTTATGTTTTAATCACCAAATTTGCTCTTTGTCTCTCTCAATATAGATGATGAATATTTTTCCCAATAGGTTGAGCAGATTCATCTTCCTAGAATAGGCATATTCTTTTCTTACTATGTCGTCTCTGGTGGATTAAATTGGCTGCACGAGGTCAATAGAATCAAGGTTCTTCAACTAGAAACTGCAGCTGGTGCAGCAATTAGGGTATAAAATTGTACCAATTATGGTTATGGTGTATTAAAATGTAAAAAGATCTGTCTACCCATGTGTTTTCTTTATGTGATTAACTTCTTTGATCATGCTTGGTATAATATTATGTGATATTATAATTTTTGGTGTTTTTATAATATTATAAATTTGATCATGTGTTTTTATAATAATAATTTTTTTTTAATTTTCATGACCTTTAGAAAACGCCGCTAAAAATATAATATATTAATTTTTTTTTATTTTTCATGACTTTTAGCGGCGTCTTTGGGGAAAGCGCCGCTAAAGGTCATGACTTTTAGCGGCTTTTGTATAAAAAACGCCGCTAAAGGTCATGACTTTTAGTGGCGTTTTTGTCTCATAAACGCCGCTAAATTTTGCAGCGCCTCATTTAGCGGCGTTTTTTGTGGCGTTTTTAAAAGCGCCGCAAAGACTATTAGTGGCGCTTAAAAACGCCGCTAAAGGCTGAAAAAAACGCCGCTAAAAGTCTATTTTAGTGTAGTGTTATTATCCACATAAAATAAATTCCTAGATAATAGCCTTTATCTGCTTATTATCCACATATTTTAAACATTAAAACTCCTAAATTTTAGCCTTGTTGCCATCCACTCCACCTAATCCTAATGCCCAAAATTTAGCTAACTTAAATTAAAAGAATTGGGCTTCATGAAACTTAAATTTAGGCCCCTTACTCCCTTGTGTGGCGTCACCTCCTAAGATTGGGCCACAAGCCCACTTTGGTATTTTAAACATAGATACTACCTTTTAAACCCTATAATGCCCAAATAGATAATTTTAATCAAGGCCTCTACCTAAGCCTGAGCCCAATTTGGACCCCTAACACTTAAATTAATACATTAAACATATCCACCCATTAAGCGCATAGGCCCAAAATTCAGGATGTTACACTTTTAATTCAACTTTTACTTTGGATTTTTGACTTAAGTTAAGTTTTCTGTAAATCTATGTTAAGAATGAGCTTACTAGCTCAATGGTTAAGCTTTTATATTACTTTTGGTCTTTTGTTCGAGTCTCTGCATGAGTGAAGATGAAATTTTTTTAGCATCACTCTCCCCTGTTAAGGGAAGTTATTTTTTTTAAAAAAAAATATCTTAACTCTGCTTTCTTCCCCTTTACTTCTATTTGTGCTTTTTTTTTTCTTTTACTTTTTCCTCTTTTATTTTTGTCGATTGTGGTTTTTCTCTGTGGTTCATTTTGAGTTCTTCTGTTAAAATTTTACTGCGGTTTTATCGAGGAAGTCATGTGTCTCGTGGTAATTTGATCGATAGGTTAAATACACGAAGGTCTCAAGGTTAACAAATCTTCGATTCTTTAAGTCCGGGAATTTTTACATTGTGCAAAGGTTTTGGTTTCGCCCCGGTTGCTTCCCCGTCGAAACGGTGTTAGATGTGTAATGAAAACCCAATTTTCTACAAGTTTTGAACACCAAAAAACATGACTGTCGACGTCACATGGCCGTGTAGGTCACACGATTGTGTGTCAGGCCGTATAACTCACTATTTGTGAATTAGAGTTTACACGGGCGTGTGTCTAGGTCGTGTAACTCACTGTTTGTGAATTATAGTCATATGGGCTAGAGACACGGGCGTGTGTCCAGGCCGTGTAACTCACTATTTATGAATTAGAAGCACACGGACTAAGGACACGAGCATGTGTCTAGACCGTGTAACTCATTGTTTTAGAAATAGGGTCACACAGGCCAGAGACAAGGGCGTGTGTCTAGACCGTATGAGTGATATTTTAGGTATTGAGCCACACAGACATGTGAGCCAAAATACTAAAATTTTCCCTAGGGCCGTAAGCGTCGTTCGAGTCAAACATAGGCTTCCGTAGGGCCCGTATGATCTGAATTACACTGAATAACTTGATATACGATATTTTGGGGCTGAATAATTGATTATCTGTATGTATAATTGATGTGATAATTGTTAAATGATAATGATCTGTATTATCTTATCATGAATTGTATTTGGGTAACTGTATGTACATCATTGATATCTAATATCTATAATTTGCATCTACGTTGGGTATGAATGGTATAAAGAAGGAAGTGCTGGCAGTTTAAAGATCTGCTGAATTTAGTGGCTAAGCCACAAATTTTATCTGATTCTAGCAATTTATCGCATACTGATCTGACAACTAGTCTATAATCATGCTGACATGTGTCATACCGACACTAATTGGTGTGTAGGGCCGAATGGGTACTTGATACCCTATATGGTGTATGGGATGGTCGAAGATGGTTTGTAGCAGATAGGGGTAGAAAACTGCATTTGATTTTGATTTGTTCTACATTTGTATTTGATTTGTTTTGCATCATATCTAAATTGTTACAATAATACTGAGTCTCATCTTTTTCTGATTTTGTATCTAAATTTGGGAAATTATTGTTATAATTATGTTGCTGTCTTACCTTTATATTTACACACATTGAGTTATAAACTCGTTCTATTTGTTGACTGAATTGCTGGTAACACACAAACTTAGGAGGCTCGACGTGTCAGGAGCTCGATCATCTCTCTTTTTTAAATATTTTACTGTTTGTTTAAATTTGAACTAATGTATGTTTTATTTCGGACTATGGTTTGTAGGCTCAAATTTCCATGTTGGAGTGTTACAATTTTAAATAAAAATGAAAATGGGCAAATTACTAAATAATGCCCTTTTTTTTCAAAATTTACGGAAAATGACATTTTTTTTCAATTATTTACCGGAATGGCCATTTTCCTCGAAAGCGCGTCCATGTCAGCACGATGTCAGGGTATGTGGCAAGAAAACGCTCCCCTAGGGACGCGTTTTAGCCTGCGTTTTTTCAAAAAAATAAACTATTCTCGAATTAAATGTTCAAAAAATGTCATTTTTTAGATATTATAAAAATAGACCAAATTTTTTAAAAATTTACGAGAATAAACCTTTATAAAGGTTCAAAATGACAACACCATTTTTTTTAATGTGTCACCAATTAATATGGAAATATAACTTACAAAGCAAATCTTTATATAGACCCAAAGTCCCATTTCCCTTGTTTTCTTAAGCAATGTGGGATGTGAGATATGTGTATATATAGACTCATAAATAGGTTTGTAGCTTGTTCCTAAACAATGTGGGATTCATTCCTTTTTTAACTAACAACATGAGATTAAATGCTACACTATATTTGATATTTTTTTTACAAAACAATTTCTATTTTTTTATATTTTGTTAACATTTTCTCATATTATAAAATTATCTTTTTAGATCTTTAATCTTGTTACATTTTAGAATTGTTAACATATACAAAAGAACTATTAAAAAAAAGAGAATAAATTACACATATGAAACTTGTACATGCAATAACCTTCTATTCAATTTTAAATGTTTGAAGTTAATATCAATGCAATTCTAATTTTTCAAAAAATTTTCCATTATTTAAATTTAGAAGTTATACTTTTAATTTTTTTATTATTTATTTTATTTTATATTATGAATGTTTGATTAATAAATAAATGGTGAGTATTTGGTACTCAAATAGTATTTTTTTTGTAATTTTAAAAAATTGATATACCTTTTTAAATATTTATTTATTTTTAATATTTTACTATAATAATAATTTTTTAATTCTAATTTTAATTTAATTTTTATCACCTAATGAATGCCGATAAATTTATTTCAGATATATTTTGACTAGATAGATAATCTATTTAAACATAGTATATAATTATGTTAAATAAGATTTTTTATAGAAATATATAATATACATAAAATATAATAATTATTTTTCGTATTTTATATCTAGATTAAAGTACATTAGTAGTCACTTAACTATATTTTTTAGCTATTGAATTATAAAAACTTACAAAATGATCACTCAACTATTAGTAATTTTTTAAATATTTATTTTTAGTATTTTACCATACTCATTTTATATTTTATACTTTTTTTTACTTGTAGAGTTTAAAAGTTTTATTTATAATGTAACAAATGTTAACTTTTTGTAAAAAAATTTATAGGGTAGCATTTAATCTCATGGTGTTAGTTAAAAGAGGAAGGAATACCACATTGTTTAAGAACAAGCTGCAAAACTATTAATGAGTCTATATATACACATATTTCATATCTCATATTGCTCAAGAAAACAAGGAAAATGAGACTTTGGGTCTATATAAAGGTTTGCTTTGTAAGTTATATTTTCATATTAATTGGGGACACCTTAAAAAAAAAATGGTGTTGTCACTTTGAGCCTTTATAAAGGTTTATTCTCGTAAATTTTTTAAAAAATTGGTTTATTTTTATAATATTTAAAAAATGACCTTTTTTGAAAATTCAATTCGAGAATAGTTTTTTTTTTGGAAAAAAACACGGGCTAAAACGCGTCCTCGGAAAAGCTTTTTGCCACATCAGCAAAGTGCGCCCTCAAGGACGTGTTTTCTGCTGATATGGCAAAAACGCTCCCCTAGGGATGCGTTTTCCTGTCACATACCCTGGCATCGCGCTGACGTGGACGCGCTTTCGGGGAAAATGGACCATTCCGGTAAATAATTGAAAAAAAATCTTTTTCCATAAATTTTGAAAAAAAAGGGCATTATTTGGTAATTTGCCCAATGAAAACATGTGCTTCTCATTATATGTAATTATTCTAAAATATCTATAAGTCTTCACAAAAATGTCGAAGGCTTTTGATTCATTAGATAAAAAGCATAGTTAGATCAACCCATTGCTACTTTAATCCTATAGCAAATATAAAAGTCTTGAGAAAAGTTTTCAATTTTAATTTACGCTTTTATTTTTATCCCTTTTACCCCATTAACAATAGTATTGAAAAGAAAATTTATAATAAAAATATTGATTTAAAAAGGAAATGGTATATAGTGATGTAAAATTACGATATGTTATAATTTAATCAACATAAAATAAAATAGATTAGAAGGGTTTATACGAAACAATCTATTGCAAGAGTTGATTTGGCAAGCTTCAACAATTCCAAATCATTCTCGAATGGTGTCAAGTTCAAATCTAAGCACCAAACCTTATTAGATTTCTTCACAATGGGTGACATCAATGGCTTTTGGTGGTTTTCTTCACTCAAATTAGCCCTATGCCTTCTCATATGGCCCCCTAATGCTTGCCCGATCGAGAATTCGAGTCCGCATATCGCACACTCGTGCATCTTAGGCTTTGCTGGTGGTTGATTCTCCAACACCCGGCCATCTCTCTCCATCAATTTAGGCTTCTTATGGCTTGCTCTATGCCCTCCTAGAGCTTGAAACGACGTGAACTGCCGATTACATGTTTTGCACTCGAAAACCCGACAAGTAAGGTTAGTATCATTCATGGTGGATTCATACATGTTTCTTCCTTGTGAAAGGAGAATCAAATAATTTGCCAAAGCGAAATTGTTCTCCTCTTCTCTATTGGAAAAGCTTCTCTTCATGCTTTTCTTTTTGGGGATGAATATGGTGTGAAAATGGAAGTTTGTGATATTTGATTTTTTCTTTCAAAGGAAGAAGAAGGGAAATGGGAATTTAGGGTATTGTGAGGTTTGGTATATTTATAGGTTGGTTAGGGAGGTTGGAAGTTTGACTTTTCAAGTTGACCTTCTTATAATGACGTTTTTGCCTTTGTTTTACTTGTTTGATAAAGCAATGAAGTTATGGGGAATTTGGGAATTAAAAAATGTCCGGCTTTGGGGGGAGTTTGAGTGTGAAATCAGCTCGGCTCTTATACACGTCAGCATGACCGAGTGGCTGAGCCAAGACTCCTCAATGAGTTTCGAGCGAGTTGAAAATCTTTGTTGGAAAATTAGAATCTTCAATCGTCTAGATGCTTTTGACTTTCTCAGCAAAACCTAGAGTCGCCACGTGGATTTATAGCCACGGAGTAATACGTGGTTGTTCATAATTCGTGACACAGTCTTACTTATAGTAGGTTTGTTTCCATGTGAACATATAATGTAAAGGGAAAAAAAACCTCTACATGTTTTCACACTTATTTAAGAAAAATTATATATATTTTTATCTTATTGTCTTAATTAATGATTTTGGGTATTGGCCAAAAAAATTAGTTATTTTAGATAGATAATAGGTATTTATGGGACTTATTATATCTGCTAAAAAAGCCTTTTACAAGTAGAACTTCATGTGATAGTTTGATGGTTAAGGGTGTTCATCACTTCAGGTGTAGTCTGGGTTTAAGTTGCGCTAGTCACATTTGTTGTTCGGGCTTTGCTTTATTATTGGAAATTTAAAAATTCATATTAATCTTTTTGAATAAAAAAATTATACTTGTAGATACCTTTATGGAGAAAAGATTGTATGAAACTATGATTGCAATAGAAGAATGACAAATCAGATTTTTTCTCTTAATTTTTAGCATTTTTAGTTGGATTTAAATTTTTTCATGAGGAGAAAGCTAAAAATTAGGAGGAAAAATCTGATTTGTCATTCTCTTATTGGAAAGCGATAAGAATAACGTAGAATTACAATTTCATACGATCCCTTCTCTATCTTTATGTAATATAATCAAGATTTAATTAATTTTTCTTGTGATTTTGAGGGTACATTAATCTCTTAAATTTATCATATGCATTAAAAAAATTACTTGCCAAAAAAAATGAAAATCAATATTCATGTTTAAAATTCATATTTAAACTTTTTAAAAAAAATTGTGGAAGAAAAAGGTTTAAAATAAGTTCTTTAAGTCGGAAATGAATAAAAATTTGAAAATATTATGGAAAATTATTTTCACTAAAAATATTTCGTAAAATTGAAAAAAGTGAAAACAAGGGTTTTAAACTTTAAATTTAATTAATGAATTGACACAATTCAAATTTAATTATACAAAAAAATTTCAATAAATTTTAAAAATAAAAATTTCTTACCCAAATTTGAATTCATATAAATGTAATAAATATTTTCACATTTACATAATTTGAAACAAATTTTAATTTTTTAAAAAAATGGGGTTTTTCAAATTTTAAAAAATAGGAAATGAAAACCATATTTTAAAAATTTAAAAATCAAATAAAGGCTTGATTTTTAAATAAGGTTGGAATTTATATATAATTTCCACTAACTTCCTAGAGTCAAACATAAAGAGAGGAATATTGATCCAATTTCGTTGCAAAAAGCTAAACAAAGACTTTAACTTCTTTATTCTTTGGTCATTGCTAATTGCAAAATTACTGATTCAATTTCTCAAGGAATTTCTTAGCCTAAAATTCTCGCGTAAAACAATGTACTTAACACGCCTTCGGTTTTTAGTATTAGCGGCGACGTCATCTTCAGTTCGTGGGCATTAATTATGTGCTTTTAGTGACGAAACTTTTATTCGTTCACAAAAATGTTCTTCTTTGTTAGGTCACTAATTGCTTTACACACCTGAAATTGCATTTAAATTTCCTATCAATATTTTAAAATTTTCTTTGTCACAATTAGGGTGGGAAATGTTTTTTTGCCTGCCTACTTCACATTTGATATATCTTTAATTTGATTTCCACATTATTTTATTCATCTCAATTCCATTTCAAAAAATTAAATGTATACCCACTTCAAATTGAGTTACAATTTTTTACTTATGACACTTTTTTTCTTTTAGTAAATTACACTCATGTCATTCTAAAATAGGGTTTATTTTATTTTGATCACTCTAATTTTTTCTTAATTTAGCTACTCTAATTAAGATAATTGTCCAAATTAGTCACTGTCATTAAAATTTTTGTTAATCCGCTAACGTATTGCTGACATGGCACAATAACTCATTGAGTGACGAACCTCTTCGTAATTAGCCGAAAACACTTTGTGTTATTATTATTTTTTGTTCTTTCCCCACTTTTTTGGGTTTTTTGAGATGGTAGATGAAAAAGATGTTAAACAAGTTTAATTGTTGTTTATCATATGAAGTTTGAATCCTATGTCTCAATCTGTTGCAACTTTTTAAAAGAAATCTGGAATTTGGATTTCTAGTAATCTGGTATCTGTTCCACCTAGAAAAATTGGTTTAGACCAATTATGCAATTATGAAACAATAATAAGGATCTAATAATAAAATATTATTGTTGAAATCATTTTTTTGAAAAATGGGGTGAACTTTGATTTTAAAAATGAAAATGAAAAATGGGAGTTGCCACCAATCCTTTTTATGAGGTGTGATCGGGTCACCTCGTAATTCAATCATTTTAATAAAAAAAATTAAATTTACTAAAACGAGGATTTTTGGTCTACGAAATCCAGAAAATAGGTTCGGGAGTCGGTTACGCACGAGGAATGATTAGCACCCTCGATACACCCAAAATTGGTACCTAGTTGATTAATTAGTGTCTTAGTGTCGAAAATCGAAAACTCGGAAAGAATTTAAAATACGGTCCCTTTTTGCATTAATGCATATTTTACGTAAAGTCGTTTGAATGGATCAAAATGTATGTTAAAGGCCCTTTATCTCGAGGTAGCAAAAGAAGTCGTATCCCGTAAGTTAGGACATGGTATTTTAACTTTTCGAAAATAAGCCGACCCCTTATTTTATTATTTAATCGAATTTTAAATTTCAAAAGGATGTTCGGTTATTTTGGATTCAACGAGAAAATCGAAACCCCGTAAGTTAGGATACGACTTCCCGCGTTCCAAAATACGAAACATTGCCTACTTAAAGAGTTTGAGTGAATGCAAGAGTAACATTCCAAAATGATGTATATATTGTTTGGGATATAGTGTAAAAACTGATTATATCTAGACTAAATGATATGATGACGATACAAAATGACTATACAGGAAAATATTAAAACAATAATTGTTATACTTATAACAATAGAATTCTTAATTCAATTTTAGTAATAAAACAAATAAGATAATACAAAAACAAAGGAAATGAAGATAATATCCAATAATTTGAAAATGAAAGAATAATAAATGGAATAAATAACGAGTAACATAAAATTTAAACATTTCTTTTTTTTTAAATAAAGAATAAATAAATATGTTAAATATAATAGATTTAAGTAATACTAAGCTTAAATACAAAAAATCATAATAATAATAATAATAACGCAATTAATATTAACTTAGAATAGAGAGAATAATAAATAAATAAACAAGCTCGAATTTAGATGTGAGAAAGTTAAAGTGAATAAATAAATTAATAAACAAATAAACAATTAAATATATAAACAAATAGATGAACTAAATATAAATAATATTTGATTAAATAAAAAACGGAATAATAAGTATATAAATAGATATACATATAATATTAAATTTAAATATTTCAAAAGTAAAAATAATGGACAAATAGATGAAATAATATAAATAATATTAAATTTAAAATTTTTTTAAAGTAAAAACGATAAATTCATAAATCAAGTACAAATAATATTAAAACTAAATAAAGAGCAAATAAATAACTAAGTTTACATAATAATACAAACAATAATAACAAATAAAGAATGAAATTAATTAAATCAGGATTAAATTGAAGTCAGAAACAAAATTAAAGGCATGAATCGTAATAAATAAAAATAAGAAAGGGGGATGTGGACTCAAATGGAATGCGAGCAAAATGAATAGGGATTAAACATGAAATTATTCCAAAATCCCTAAACGCATCGTTTTCGCTTTCGTCCTTTAAACATATCCAATGACCAAATTGAGACAGAATAAAAATATGCGTGGCAAAATTAAAAAACAGAAAAAGGACTAAAATAGAACAGCCCAAAAAGGCGGAAGGGCTAAAAGGATAAATAACCCTTTTTTTAACACACGCGGATTCTTAGCCCGCGGGTCGGGTCGTGTGGGTCGGCCTGGGGGAAACGACGTCGTTTCATGTATGTATATAAATTAAATAAACCCCAAAAAAATCATTTGAGTCTGTTTTAAAAAAAAATTCCCATTCCCCTTTTATTTCCTCCGCAAGCCCTCTAGCTCCGATAGGATTCCGATCGGCCACCGCCGTGCGTTGCCACCGGCGCCGCTGTATACGGCGGCCGGAAAGTCATAAAGGTAAAAAAAATTTATTTTATTTGCTATATATATACTGTTTTTTTAAAAGATAAATGGAGAAAATATCAGTGTACGTATGTGTATTCGAAAGAGAAAAACAAAGAAAAAAGAAATAGAATCAATCAAAAAATGAAGATAAAGACCTTAGCCGTTTTTATTTTCTTCCATTGCTTGCTTTTTCGATTTTTTGGTTCGTTTGAATCCCTTTTTTTTTTATTGAAAAATCTTCGTGTTACATTCTTGGTTTTGGATGGCTTTATAGCCAAAATAACAATACAATATTGCTTCTGTTCTTTTTCTATCGTCTGTCCCTTTTGCTCTTGTTTGCAGGTCTATGAAGGATCAATAGAGGCAAAGGTCTTTTGGTGATACATCAGTGGAGGAGCCGTCCCACGGGCAGTGTGCGCGTCGAGGGTGCACATGGGGGGTTACAGCGCTAAAAGAAACCCTAAGGTTTCTGTTTCTTGATTTTGGTTTAAGTTTTGCGCTGTTTTCTTGGGCTAGGTTTAGTTTTAAAATTGGGTTGTTGGTTTAGGTGTTTTAGATATCTAAAATGGTCTGTTTGTTGGGCCCGGGCAAAATTTGGGTCTTACAGCTGCCACTATTTGCTCATTGTCGTGTAACAAGGATAGAGCAAAGACTTTTAAAAAAGACCAATTTTGCCCGGTCTCGTCGAGTCTTGGCTTCTTTGGTGCTTCTCTTCTTCAAGTAGTCTTATTCCATCCCACCGCATCTTCAGGGGTATAGGAGTTGGTGCTTTAATCCGCTCCAATATAATTTCAGGGAGAAGAGATTTGTAGCTTTGATCTACTCTGCTGGAACTTCAAGGAGATAAGAATTGGTAATTTCAACTTGTTTCTCTACAACTTCAGGAAGATAAGGCTGGTGACTTCAGTCTGCTTCGCTGCAACTTTAGGAAGATAAGATCCGCCGTAATTTATAGCTTTAATCTGTTCCACTGCATCTTCAGGGAAATAAAATTCGCTGTATTCAGTCTGCTCCGCTGCAACTTCAGGGAGATAAGGCTGGTGGCTTCAATCTGCTCCACTGCAACTTCGAGAAGATAAAATCCGCCAATTTCTAGCTTTAATCTGTTCCACTGCATCTTTAGGGAAATAAGATTCACTATCTTTAGTCTGCTCCGCTGCAACTTCAGGGAGATAAGGCTGGTGACTTTAATCTACTCCACTGCAACTTTAGGAAGATAAGATCTGCCAATTTGTAGCTTCAATCTGTTCCACTGCATCTTTAGGGAAATGAGATTCGCTGTCTTTAGTCTGCTCCGCTACAACTTTAGGGAGATAAGGCTGATGGCTTCAATCTGCTCCACTGTAACTTCAGGAAGATAAGATCCGCCAATTTGTAGCTTCAATCTGTTCCACTACATCTTTTGGGAAATAAGATTCGCTGTCTTTAGTCTGCTCAACTGTAACTTCAGGGAGATAAGGCAATCTGCTCCACTGCAACTTCAGGAAGATAAGATCCACCAATTTTTAGCTTCAATCTGTTCCACTACATCTTTAGAGAAATAAGATTTACTGTCTTCAGTCTGCTCCGCTGCAACTTCAGGGAGATAAAACAATCTACTCCACTGCAACTTCAGGAAGATAAGATCCGCCAATTTGTAGCTTCAATCTGTTCCATTGTATCTTTAGGGAAATAAGATTCACTGTCTTCAGTCTGCTTAGGGAGATAAGGTTGGTGGCTTCAATATGCTCCACTACAACTTCAAGAAGATAAGATTTATCTTAATTTGTAGCTTTAATATGTTCCACTATATCTTCAGGGAAATAAGATTCGTTGTCTTCAGTCTGCTTCTCTGCAACTTTAGAGAGATAAGGCTGGTGGCTTCAATTTGCTTCACTGCAACTTCAGGAAGATAAGATCCGCCAATTTCTAGTTTTAATTTGTTCCACTGCATCTTTAGGGAAATAAGATTTGCTGTCTTCAGTCTGTTCCGCTGCAACTTCAGGGAGATAAGGCTTGTGGATTCACCGATCTTCTCTACTGCAACTTCAAGAAGATAAGATTCGCCAATTTGTAGCTTCAATCTGTTCACTGCATCTTTAGGGAAATGAGATTCTCTGTCTTCAGTCTGCTCAACTGCAACTTTAGGGAGATAAGGCTTGTGGATTCACCGATCTTGCTACACTGTCCTCTTGGGGGCATGACGTATAGAGTCGATTTCATGGGCCTATGTTTATGCCAAATGATTATGATGTCATAATCAGAATGAATCAAATGCTCCTAACTAAATGTGTATGAATGATATTTGTATAAATACATGAGAATGATCCCTTTTTAATGTTTGGGTAAGAATGATTCCTTTTTAATGTTTGGGTTGTCAGTACTCATTGTTCATCAAAGTTGTATCACTGAGGTAGTACCCTGCCTTCTTGCTCAGTTGGTATCTTTGACAGAAAACCCGAAGAAATAGCCGTAATTTAGACTATTTTTTCTCAAATGTTTCTAACCTTTAGGTTTGGTGAGTTCTAAATAATAGTCCTGTTTCAGGTTCTTGTACTATTTAGAAGCTTCCGGAGTAATATGCAGAACTCCTTTTATGAAAGTATTATTAGTCCATTAATTATTATTTCAATGCAAAATGCTTGAAAAAGATTATAATGAGGGTCAAAACTGAAATTTATCAGGAACAAAATTTGAAAAGAATGGATTAATCAAAGAAAGCAAATATTGCTGGAATACAAAATAGGTGAGAGGAAAAAATAGGTGCCCTAGATATCGCAGCCTGAGCTTCTCTGTACGAACTTTTTGAGGACCATGTTGAGCTCAACATGTGTTTAGGAGATCCAAAGTACTCTATTGATGCCCCAAGACATGACATCTTTCCCTCTTGTTAGTTCAGGCATAGCAAGACTACTGCATGCCCCACATTTGATCAAGATTTGAATTGTCCCCTTTTTTTTGGGGTTTTCAATTCGAAACCTCTTTGGTCTCAAAGCGTCCTTTGCGGGTTTTCGCCTTGGCCTCTCTTTTTTCTTTTCTTTTCTTTTTATCTTCTTCTTCATCTTTTTTCTTTTTTTTCCTTCTTTTTATTGAAATATTTCTTGATTTGAACTCATAGGATTAGGCAAGTCCTTGTTGTCCCTCTCGGTCAAAATCAACGCTTTTCCAGTGAAGGCCTTATTTACTACATAAGGTTCTTCCCAGTTTAGTATCCACTTTCCTCAGAAGTCCTTCTGTATGGGAAGGATCCTTTTCAAAACTAGGTTTCCATTATGAAATTCTCTAGGGCAAACATTTTTGTGGTAAGCTCGCATCATCCGGATAGCTCTCAACCTCTTCTTTTCGATCAGATTCAGCTGATTATATCGGGATTGGATCTATTCTGTTTCATCTAACTTTGGCTCTAACAAGATTCGAAGGGAGGGAATTTCAACGTCGATAGGTAAAACTGCTTTCATTCCATAAATCAATTAGAAAAGCGTTGCCCTGATGGAGATCTTGACAGATGTTCGATAAGCATAGATGGTAATTTCTCTCAATTATTTTCCTCACGATCTCTTTTTTCTTTTTTGTTTTTGGTTGCCTCCATTGCACCGTTCATTTCGAGATGATATGGTGTTTTAATCTTGAACAGACTGCAAACTTCTGATATCGTGCTTTTGTTCAAATTTAGTGCATTGTCAGATATGATCCTTTTTGGCGTTTTATACTGACATATGATCTCTTTTCAAAAATTTGCTGATTGTTGAGTTTGTGACATTGGCATATGAAGCAGCTTCCACTTGCTTAGTGAAGTAATGGATGACCATAAGGATGAATCGATGCTCGCTAGAAGCCTTTGGTGAGATTGGCCTACTGACATCCATGCCCCATAAATAGAAAAGTCATGGATTCCACTGATTCTTTGTAAGGTGGGATCTATTTCTCATCTTTTTTTACCATCCTTAACAAATTAGGAGATAGGTTACAATCTCTATCGTCTTCAAAGTCCTAAGATCCTTCTAGACACATATCTTGCTTAAAAGTAGATTCTGAGTCAGTAGCAGCGTCGCTCATGTCGTTGATATCTAGGAACCTGTTGTAGGTACGTAGGAATATTCAAAGAAAAAATGAATCTAAAAATAATTATTTATGTGGTATGAACATGAATGAAATGAAGGAATAAAAGAATATTTGCTCAAAGTGAAACATAAAAAATGTATTTTTTATTGAAAATAAAGGTGTTAGACATGAGCCTATTTCACGAAAGGATTCTTATTGCTTCTAGGCTTAAAGCAACAATCGTGTTTTGAATATTACTCTAAATTTTCTCTAAAAAATACAGGGATCTCTTCCACAGTCCCATTATTCAAAACACTCCCAAGTATGTAAGGGCAGACGCTTGGAAAATTCTATTCCCCGGTTCCCTCTTCAGATACGATATTAATGTTCAGATTCCCCGATATTCTTTTAGGGCTTTTAACCTCTTCAAGGAATTCCAATTCTTTATTATCCATTAGGCTCTACGCCAAAGCTTTGAATTGGACATACTCCTGGACTTCATGGCCTTCTTTTGCGTGGAACTTACAGTAGCTCCTCATCCCTTTGGGTATCTCTTCCAAATCCTGAATGATTAATCCCATGTCTATCATTTGTTTTCAAAACCTATTTCAATGGAGGGTTTTTACTTCTATAATATTCTTTTTAATTCTTTTCTCTGCATTCTCGATTATCGTGTTTACCCCCTTATCAGCATGGTTGGGTAACGGATTTTCTACACCAAACGGATTGTCGAATTTCACAATACCCATGCTGATGAGTCTTTCGACTATCTTTTTGAAAGTGGTGCAGTTCTCAATCGAGTGTCCTCTGATTCCCGCGTGGTATTCGCATTGGGTGTTCGTGTCATACCATTTGGGAAACGGAGGCTGCATAGGTTTTAGATAGAAAGGGGATACTATATGTGCATTAAACAAACTTTGGTACAACTCCCCATACGTGATTGGGATGGGTGTGAACCAGAGCTTTTCTGAGTTCGGTCTTGAATTGGCATCTTGCCTTGAGGGGATCTAATGGCAAGTAGTTATCGTCCTTGGCTGGTTTATGGTAATCGACTTTGAATAGCCCTTATTATACATATTCGCATTATTTACCTCATTTTCCCTCTTACTCAGGGCCTTTAAAGTATTGATTTGGGAGCTCCTCTCTTGCCTTTTTCGTTTGTAACGATCTTCAAATTGTTTTAGGAACTCCACTCTCGCCTTTTGTGTTTTCGCTAGATCATCCAGATCAAGGACAAAAGGATTGATTGGATCATCCCTTGGACTAGAACCTGAACCTGTCGGGAAGTTCACCGGTGTTGAGGTACCGGTATGGTATCGTGGTCTAATGTTAACAGACACCCTTTGTGGATACGTGTCTGGTTGTGCTTGGGTGTTTGTTGGGGTAAAACCTGAATAATAGGCGGAGTCCTCGTTATCATTTTCGGAATTAACCATAGGGCTTTTTCCTTTTTCTAACCCTCCAGCTAACATTTGAGTTAATTGGCTCATCATGTTTCTTTGAAATTCTAGCATCTAATTCTTCATATCTTGTTGAATTTTGGCTAATTGCTCTTGCATCTGTATTTGCATTTGCTCTAATCTCTTCAACCTTTGGTCCATTACTTCAGTTTGTATTGTAACGATGTTCGATTGGTTGGCTCTTGTCGGTTTCCAGATTAACTCTGAAATAATTTTGTTTTAATTAGGGTCTCTTCGTGAAATTTAATGCATGTGATGCAATGTGATGCAAATGCATGAGATGAATGCAAAAAGATGTATTGACTCTGATTCAATTCTGTTAGAACAACTTTACTAGAAAACAAATTTCTTTACATAAAACAAATTACATATACGGCCTTGCCCTAATACTCAAAGCGATGACATCGATCTTTTTTTTCATACCTGGATGTTAAGATCAAATCTCGCGAATTTTCCAATGGATGCCTCTACTAGCTCCTTTTTGCTTGATCCGGGCTACGACTCATTGCTCATTCATCCCCCTGATTCTAGTTAGCTTCTTTAAGGAAATCGAGACGTTAACGGCTCTCGAATAATCTTTGTCGACTTGAATCCTTGGGCAACGAAACAAAGTCTTGTACTCTTTCGTCAGACCATCACCCTTCTCTCGTTGTGTTTACTCGGACCATATTTGGAAGGTCGCATTATCCTCCACTTTATCAAGAAATTCATTTTCCATGACAAGCTCTCTATTTAGCAACTAAACGTGAACCAACACCTCTTTTCTATGATGAAAATGCAATGCAATCATAACCAGAACAAAGAAAATATGTATGTACAAAAACATAAATAACAAATAGAGCACCTATTTGGATGACCACTAGGGGTTTGGAGTGGTTCTACCTAGGGTGGGCTCTTAAGGCTTGCTATATGGGGTTCGGTTCTAACGCAAAGGTACCCGAACCGGTAGATTCTTCAATCCTCACCCATTATAGGCTCATATGGATCGAATTCAGTTCAAGGGAATACATTTCCCTATGGCTACACGGAGATGAAAATCTCACGAAGACATAGGTACGGATGTATCCCGAAAGCGATCCACTATCCTACACGGAGGTGAAGACCTCACGAAGGAATAGTTTCTCACTCTTACTTAGAAGGGTAAGATCAACTGATCATGCGATGTAATGTGCAGAAGATACCAAAACTTAAACCAACACAGCAATTATAAACCACAATGATGAAGATCGTAACAAAGACCGATGAAATGCAACGAAAGGATCGTATATTTAAACCAAGTTTTCAAATTTCAAGAAAAAGACAAAAAGTAATCAACTCGTGGCTTGACTCTCTTATTTGGGTCCCCAGTGGAGTCGCCAAGCTGTTGAAACCATTTTTCTGAAAAACGGCGTTGACTTTGATTTTGAAAATGAAAATGAAAAATGGGAGTTGCCACCAATCCTTTTTTATAAGGTGTGATCGGGTCACCTCGTAATTCAATCATTTTAATAAAAAAATTTAAATGTATTAAAATGATGATTTTTGGTCTACGAAATCCAGAAAATGGGTTCGGGAGTCAGTTACGCACAAGGAATGATTAGCAACCTCGATACGCCCAAAATTGGTACCTAGTTGATTAATTAGTGTCTTAGTGTCGAAAATCAAAAACTCAGAAAGAATTTAAAATACGATCCATTTTTGCACTAATGTATATTTTACGTAAAGTCGTTTGAATGGATCAAAATGTATGTTAAAGGCCCTTTATCTCGAGGTAGCAAAAGAAGTCGTATCCCGTAAGTTAGGACACGGTGTTTTAACTTTTTGAAAATAAGTCGACCCTTTATTTTATTATTTAATCAAATTTTGAATTTCAAAAGGATGTTCGGTTATTTTAGATTCAACGAGAAAATCGAAACCCCGTAAATTAGGATACGACTTCTCGAGTTTCAAAATACGAAACATTGCCTACTTAAAGAGTTTGAGTGAATGCAAGAGTAACATTCCAAAATGATGTATATATTGTTTGGGATATAGTGTAAAAACTGATTATATCTAGACTAAATGATATGATGACGATACAAAATGACTATACGGGAAAATATTAAAACAATAATTGTTATACTTATAACAATAGAATTCTTAATTCAATTTTAGTAATAAAACAAATAAGATAATACAAAAATAAAGGAAATGAAGATAATATCCAATATTTCGAAAATGAAAGAATAATAAATGGATAAATGGAATAAATAACGAGTAACATAAAATTTAAACATTTCTTTTTTATAAAAAAATAAAATAAAGAATAAATAAATATGTTAAATATAATAGATTTAAGTAATACTAAGCTTAAATAAAAAAAATCATAATAATAATAACGCAATTAATATTAACTTAGAATATAGATAATAATAAATAAATAAACAAGCTCGAATTTAGATGTTAGAAAGTTAAAGCGAATAAATAAATTAATAAACAAATGAACAATTAAATATATAAACAAATAGGTGAACTAAATATAAATAATATTTTATTAAAGAAAAAACGGAATAGTAAGTATATAAATAGATATACATATAATATTAAATTTAAATATTTCAAAAGTAAAAATAATGGACAAATAGATGAAATAATACAAATAATATTAAATTTAAAATTTTTTTAAAGTAAAAACGATAAATTGATAAATCAAATACAAATAATATTAAAACTAAATAAAGAGCAAATAAATAACTAAGTTTAAATAAAAATAAAAATAACAAATAAAGAATGAAATTAATTAGATCAATATTAATTTGAAGTCAGAAACAAAATTAAGGGCATGAATCGTAATAAATAAAAATAAGAAAGGGGGATGTGGACTCAAATGGAATGCGCGCAAAATGAATAGGGATTAAATGTGAGATTATTCCAAAATCTCTAAACGCATTGTTTTCGCTTTCGTCCTTTAAACATTCCCAAGGACCAAATTGAGACAGAATAAAAATATGCATGGCCAAATTAAAAAACAGAAAAAGGACTAAAATAGAACAGCCCAAAAAGGCGGAAGGGCTAAAAGGATAAATAACCCTTTTTTTTAAAACACGCGGATCCTCAGCCTGCGGGTTGGGTCACGTGGGTCGGCCTGGGGGAAACGACGCCGTTTTAGCGCCTGAATGCACAGCCTAAAACGACTCCGTTTCGTGTATGTATATAAATTAAATAACCCCCCCAAAAAATCATTTGAGTTTGTTTTAAAAAAAAAATTCCCCTTCCCCTTTTATTTCCTCTGTAGGCCCTCTAGGTCCGGTGGGATTTCAATTGGCCACCGCCGTGCGCCGCCACCGGCGCGTCGTATACGGTGGCTAGAAAGTCATAAAGATAATTTTATTTTATTTTATTTGCTATATATATATGTATACTATTTTTTTAAAAGAAAAATGGAGAAAATATCAGTGTATGTATGTGTATTCGAAAGAGAAAAACAAAGAAAAAAGAAATAGAATCAATCAAAAAATGAAGATAAAGACCTTAACCGTTTTTATTTTCTTCCACTGCTTGCTTTTTCGATTTTATGGTTCGTTTGAATCCCTTTTTTTTATTGAAAAATCTCCGTGTTAAATTCTTGGTGTTGGATGGCTTTATAGCCAAAATAACAATACAATATTGCTTCTGTTCTTTTTCTGTCGTTTGTCCCTTTTGCTCTTGTTTACAGGTCTATGAAGGGTCAACAGAGGCAGAGGTCTTGCAATTTTGGTGATACATTGGTGGAGGAGCCGTCCCTCGGGCGGTGTGTGCGCCGAGGGCTCACATAGGGGGTTGCGGCGCTAAAAGAAACCCTAGGGTTTCTGTTTCCTGATTTTAGTTTAAGTTTTGGGTTGTTTTGTTGGGCTAGGTTTAGTTTTAAAATTGAGTTTGGAATTGGGCTGTTGGTTTAGGTGTTTTAGGTATCTAAAATGGACTGTTTGTTGGGCCCGGGCAAGATTTAGGTCTTACAATTATGAAAACCTCTTAATTTTGAAGCTGCATTAAATGGTTCTACAGCTTTTCTCAGTCTAGATAAAATCCATTACAGAAACTAAATGTGCAGCAAGAGAACTGGGCAAAATACATTTGAATGTAAAAAGAAGTTTAGATATGAAGCAAAGAATCACAGCCTTCTTCCACGTCTGCCACCCTTTCTACGGGTACTGTCAGTGGGAATAGGAGTAACATTCTCTGAGGAGAACAAAAAATGTTTATATGTCTGTCAGAGTGAAAGGACTTAATAGAAACACATCCAGACATGAAAGGATCAAAGAAAGGCACCTATTCCACCAAATTTCATGCCTGAATGACCAATATTCAAACCCCAAAACAAAAAAAAAAAAGCCCCAAAAGAAACAAAAGCAAGAGAAGAGGAAAAAAAAGGTTTAATGGTGTAAAAAGCCTTCAATTTTTTTTTTTAAAAAGGCAATTAAGCTCAGACTTTTTTTTCACTCCGTTGAGTACTTGAACTTTTAAAATGCATAAAAAAAGCCTTCAAACTTTTCAAAAACAAAAAAAATAATTAGGTCCCTAACTTTTTTTTTTTCGCTCAATTGGTTATTTGAACTATCAAATGTATCAAAAAGACCCTTTAACAATTAATATTAATAGTTGACTATTAAAGTTAACTACCCCTAATTTTTTTAGTTAAAGTCACTCGTGCTACAACCACGGTGTGACATTTGACAAAAAAATTATAAAAAATAAAAATCAATAAAATTTATAACAATTATTAAATTATATTAAAAATGTTAAAAATTAATTTTTTTATAAGAATCATAAAAAATTGTAAAATTTTATAAAAATCATAAAAATGTCATTTAACCATTAACTTTAACCGTTGACTGTTGAAGTTAATGACCCCCGGTTTTTTCCGTTAAAGCCATCAAGCGTCGCAATTCAGCGCGACATGTGACAAAAATTCATAAAAAATAAAAATCAATAAAATTTATAGAAAAATTATTAAATGCTTATTTTAGTACGATAATTTATATATATTTACGAATTTTATAATTTTTTACATTTTTTATAATTTCCTTATGACTTTATAAAATTTTATAGTTTTATAAAATTTTATAATTTTTTTAATTTTAAATAATATTTTAATATTTTAATATTTTACTAAAATTTTAATATTTTTATAAATTTTTATTTTTTATCATTTTTTGCCACATGTCACATTGTGGTTGTGACATGTGGAAACTTTAATTGAAAAAAATTAAGGATGTTTTAGGTACCCAATTGAGTGAAAAAAGGCAGGGGCTTAATTACTTTTTTCGAAAAAGTTTGAGGGCCTTTTTTATGCATTTTGAAAATTCAAGTGTCCAATTGTTGAAAAAACTTAAGGGTCTTTTTGATGCATTGTGAAAGTTCAAGTGCCCAAGTTTGTGCAAAAAAAAAGAAGTAGGGACTTAATTGCTTTTTCTGAAAAAGTTTGAGGGCTTTTTACACCCTTAAGCCAAAACAAAAACAAAGTGTTTTGAGATAATTATAGAGAGGTCTCTAGCTTTAGTCAAAAGTAAAAAAAAATGTCACGTATTAGTCACTCAATGAGCTAATGTGCAACGCCAGTAACCTGGTAATGGATTAATGAAATTTTTAATGACTGTGATTAATTTAGACAATTATCTTAATCAAAGTGATCAAAATAGGACAAACCTTATTTTAAAGTGATCATTGGTATAATTTACCTTTTTTTTACTACCAAACTAAACATTGTACTCTTCTTATACACAAATAAATGTTTTAATTAATTAATTAAAAAACATAACAAATTAATTAATTAATCAATCAAAAAACAAAGAAACAATCAACTTACAGAAACTTTAATTGATATAATATAATAACTACTAACATAAATATTCATTCTTCATGATCCAATTATGACATCAATTTTCACATAAAAAAGAGACCAACCTAATATTTTTTGTAAGATAGATGGAAGTGAAGGTAACAAGTACAGTTCTAAAATGTATTTTTATAAGAGGAAATCCAATATTATATAAAGATATTTTTGTAATTATATAGTCGGGGTGAATTTTATTTTGATTTAACTTAATTAATTTTAAGATTCAATCTGTTTTATCCGTCGAAAATATTTCTTTTGAAAATACGGGGTCGACTTAAAAAATAAAAGAAACATGGGAGTCATCACCAATCCCTTTTTGATGAGTTGTGATCGGGTCATCTTGTGTAATTCGGTCATTTTAATAGATTTGATTTATTAAAATAATGGTTTTGATCTACGAAATTCAGGAAAACGGGTTCGGGAGTCGGTTACGCACGAGGAAGGATTAGCACCCTCGTAACGCCCAAAATTGGTACCTAGTTGATTAATTGGTGTATTAGTGTCGAAAATTGAAAATTTGAAGAGATTTTAAAAAATACGATCATTTGTTAAAACATTGCTTAATAGAAAATTTTCTGAGAAGAGGGCATGCTTTACGTTAATCGAGAATAAAGAATTACGTCCCGTAAATTAGGATACAATGTCTTAAACCCCAAAACAAGACTAAATACCGAAAAATTTGTTTATTTTAAAAGACACTCGATTATCTCGGTTTTAGAAAGAAATCATTTTCCATAAGTTAGAACACAATTGTTTCTTAATTCCTAAGAATAATTAAAAAATATGCTTTAAAAACGTTCGTTTATTTGGATTTATCGAGCAAATCGCAACCTCGTAAGTTAAGGAATGACCTTTCAAATTTTAAAAAAAAAACATGGAGTATTGCTTATTTTAAAACAAAATTTAATGTATCGGGTAAAATGTAACATGATTTGGTAGTAAAATGTAAAATGAATTACGGTGCTTGCACGCATAACGGAATAATAAATATGTTAATGCATGTCAATATAAAAGACGGAAATAAAATAACAAGCCAAAATAAATGAAAAATAATAATTAAAAAAAAACTAAAAATTTAGAACCAAAGAACTAATACTAAACAAATAAATAAACCAGTATAGTGTAACACAAATTAAAAATCATAATATTAATAATAATGATGATGACATTAATAATAAAAAATTCTTTAGTTTTAAAACTATATAGAAGGATATAAATAAATAAGTAATAAAATGATAAAATAAATAAATATATTTAAAGACATTAAGTAAATAAATATTAAGGAAATAATAGTAATAATAACAAAGTTAATTAATAATACATTAATAATAATAATAATAATAATAATAATAATAATAATAATAATAATAATAATAATGATATAAATTTCGAAAGTATATAAAAGATATATATACAAAAATAAATAGATAAATAACAAAATGACAATAATAGGAATAATGATGAAAATAAGTAAAATTTATTTAAAAAAGGTAAATAAACAAAAAATATTTGATACTAAATCAATCAATTTAATGATATAATAATATTAACTAATTAATTTGAAAATAAAATAGCAAAAATGACGAAAAAGGACTAAATTGAACTTAAAACTGAAATTTGGGGTAAATAAAAAATAGATAAAAGAGAAAAGGACCATTTTGCATGCGCGAATAACAAGGAGGGACCAAAAGAGAAATTTTCCCTTCTCCTCCAAAATGCACAGCATCAAGGAGGATCAAGTTGAAAACGAAATAAATCATGAGGTAAAAATTAAAAATAAGAGAAACTTGATTACAAAATAAAAAAGCGGAAGGACTAAACATGCAAATAGCTCATCAAAACCAAAACAAGCGAATCCTGGCAGCATTCGAGTCGGGTCGGACGGGTCAACCTTAAACAGCGCCGTTTTGGCACTTAAATGGCCAATGCAAAACGACGCCGTTTTGCTTCCATTATTTAAATAATTTTTTTAAAAAAAACTTCATTTTTTCACTTCTTTCAAAAAAAAAAAAAACATAAAAAAGGCTCTCAAACATTCCCCCCTTCCCTCCGATTTCCGGTCGTCGACGCCATCGTGGACCGCCGGTCGCAGGCGACGGCACCGCCGTCCACGATGGCCTGCGAAATAAAAAAGAGCCCTTTTTACCCCCTTTTCCCGTAGAACCTCGTTATGAGGTTATAAACACCGGGATCTCGGTCAAAATCAAGCAAAAGTGAGAAAATCTTTCGGTTTCTCCTTCTCCGGTGAACAAAAAAAGGTAAACCCCCTCATTTTCTTTTATATTTTTTATTGTAAGAAAACAAAAGCTTCGAGAAGAAAAAAAATAAAGAAAGAAATAAAACACCTTAGTAGATTTGTTTGATTCTCTGCTTTTTGCTATTTTTTTTTTTGTATTTAATATTTCGTGTGTATGTCTCTAAAATATACATTGTTCGTTCATGGCTTTTATAGTCAAAATAGAAAAAAATGAAATAAAAATACAATATTTTTCTCTGTTTTTTTTGCTGTCTGTTTGTCCTTTTTTTGCAGGTACGGAGTGACGTGGCATGTGGTGGTGCGTGGAGGAGTACGGAGCAGGTGCCGATGTGGTGGCGCGCGTGTGGAGGGAGCGGTGGCGCAAAGGGTTAGGGTTTCTAGGGTTTGTTTGTTTGTTTTTTTTTTTTTTTAAGATTTTAGGTTACGCTATTGGGTTAAATTGATTTGAGCTGATGTTAGTTTTTAGGATTGGGTTTAAATTTTAAAAAAAAGTCTGTTAATTGTTTTTGTTTGGGACTGTTTAACCCGGGCCAAAATTGGGCCTTACATTATCCGACCTTAAATTTTTTATTTTAAAGAAATTTAGTATTATTAGATTGAGTTGAAACCCGTTGAAATAAAATTTTTTAATCTATTTTAGAAATCTTAATTTGCTTATTTTTATAATATAATTCCAAGATTTCTAACCTTAGTTTGATAAGTAATTGATGGAAATCAACGACTTTTTATTATGATGTTGGCAATGAAAAGTGTTCATTGAACTATCAATGTATGTATATATATATATATATTTCAAAGTTAAGAAATGAGAAAGAAAGAGAATGAGAGGGGTAGTTCAACAATAAATCAACAAACAACAAATAGGTGATGGTAGCTCATGCTGACTTAACCAAAAACCTTAACTTTTACTATTCATAAGTTGAATCATTAGTGATTTTTATTATATAATGACTTCCTTTTTAAGTGGTTTTCTTAATGAAAATCACCCTAGCCATTTTTGCTTACCAAAATAACACTTGGTGGAATCAAAGGTAGAACGCCTCTAATGGGGTAGAAATAAGCTTCCCTATAATTAGAAATGGGATAATTTCATAAACCACCTTAATGCTTATTGAATTTATCAATATAATGCTTTCACTTTAAAAATATTTTTTAAAATAGTATAATGTTTTTCAAAACGAAATTGAAATATAAACCTGTATTCTTTAAAATATTTCATCTTTTATATGCTTAATATAACATTTGTTATCTAAACTTGACATTTTTTTCTTAATTTGATAATTAATTTTTTTATTCAATTTAGTATTTAAACTTGACATTTTTTTTAATTCGATACTTAAGTTTTCTTTTTTGTCTAATTTGACACCTAAACTTATCTAAAAAATTATACAAATTACTCTAATATACTACGAGTGTACTTTTTTTTATAAGGTAACAAAAACAATTATGTGAAACATGAAATATAATTTTTTTTTTGTATTTTAAATGTTAAAAAACTTTTTAGTTTAATTGTTTTTGAAAAGGAATTTAAGTATTAAAATCTCAGCATATTAGCAATACAAAGAGGACCCCTACGAACTGCAAGAGTCAGAACCTAATAGTCGAGAGACATAACATGTTCAGCTGAACAATCATACTATCAATTAACCACAAACTGAAAGCAAATTAACTTGTCTATTGATCCCCGCCTTGGCTAAACGATCAGTAGTCCCATTTTGGATTTCGATAGTATCCCATACACAGCTTGGGGCATTCCACGATACTTAAACCAGAAAACCACAACAACACAATCACTTTCCACTAACAACTTATGTGTGCCTGACCATCTACAAGCAGAGTATATGGTGAGGGCACCTTTATAGCCAAAACCTCGGCCAAAGTTGGACCGGTAAGACCTGCAGATTTAGAGAAAATGACTAATGAGGCTCCCTTATGATCACGAAGTATCCCACTAATCCCCGCTGTACCATTATTGCCTGCAACAACCGCACCTATATTGAATTTAACAGAACTGAAGGAAGGGAGGCATCCAGATTACCCTCTTAGTGTCGTTCTTATGTGTATTCGTCACAAAGAAGAAAGTAATGGTGATCAAGGCAATAGCAAGTTGCTGTAAATGTTTGAAATTCTATTATTTTAATTAGTTTAATTTTTATGTAAAAACATTGTGTTTTATCTTTGTTTTAATTCTAATGATACAAGGTCATTTTGGGAGGGCCAGCTTAAACATTAAAACATTAAAACATGACGTTTTGATGTTATTAGCCGTTTAATTAAACAGTTCATTTTGGGACACCTGGACTGTTAGTTTCCAGGTGGCACTAAAAGCAGGAATAAGGGCTGAAATGAGTGTTATGAAATTGGAAAACAAAAATTTCTTCTTTCCTTCTCTTTTCTCTTTTTTTTTTTTCTTCTCCCCTTTCTTTTTTCTGCTAGATTTTCTTTAACTCTCGCGACAAAGGTGCAACACCCTAAACTCGGTCTAGATGTCTAGACCAAGTCCAGGGAGTTACAACATTGATTCTAAAATCTCATAGTTATAATGCAATAAACTAAACTATTCATCACATAATAACCATCACAATAGTTAATTAAGTATGCAATCTTTCCAAACATCATATTATCATAGAATACCGAAAACTCCTAATGGTAGTATTTAAACGAAAGGTAAAAGCTTGACCGAGCTACCGTCGTGCCGACCCGTTCAAGTTTGAGAATCACCTAAATCCAATCAATAAACAAATGAGTTGTGAACTCAGTGCATAAAGACATTCATTCAATTGAAATACATTTGAAAGATAATTCTCGGATTTCAAGATTTAGTGAAGCAACAGAAGTCGCTTCAGTTCAGATACAGAACATCCCAATTTTAGAAGCGAAAATAGTTTCAATTTCATTTACAGAACAAATTAGATTCATATGCAGGAATTCCTATCCCCAACCACTACACACCATCTCTGGACATCCAAACACACCATTAAGGGCATTAAAGTCCCAACCAACCCTACACACCATAGAGTGTCTGTTTGACACAGTTACAGATACGCAACTTAGCTGCTAAATCGAAATGCGACAAAACGCTAGATTCAAAATTATTTGCATTGTGCCTTAGCCACTAATTCAGAGCAGAGTTCTTCCTTCTTCACAATATCCCAACCCATGCAAATGTAGTGTACACATATCCACAACATGTTTAGTCATTCCAGAACATTCCACAATTAAATAGTACAGTTCAATATCATGATACTATCACAGAACACATACATTTATGTTATTCACATGTCAGTCACAGAACATCAGCGAGTTCTTGTACAACTAGATTCAGAATATTCATACATTGGGGGAGATCAATATCAGTGTTGGGCAACACTCACGGCCTCAAAAATAAGATTCAAGCCCTATTTTTATGCCACACGGCCTGGATACACTCCCATGTTCTTGCCTGTGTGGCTCACATGGCTTAGACACACGCCCGTGTCCTCTGCTCGTGTGGTTCCAAAATGTAAACAGTGAGTTACACGGCTTGGACACACGCCCGTGTCCTTGCCCGTGTGCCTCACATGGCCTGGACACACGCCCGTGTGGTCCTACAACAGAAATAGTGAGTTACACGGCCTAGACACATGCCCATGTCTATTGCCTGTGTGAACCTTGCACTAACATGGCCACACATGGCCTGGACACATGCTCATGTGCCTGGCCTATTGTGTCGATAGCCACACTTTTCGACGACCAAAACTCGTAAAATTTAAGGTTTTCGGCACGCATCTGAAGAGATTTTGAAGTAGGGACAACACGAAGAAATCTCGAAACCTAATTTAATCATTCAAATTGCATACATTCAACAGAAAATGTCAAAACCTCGATGCTAAACTTTCGACGATATACGCTTACCGACAGTTCGACAACGCTAATTCAAAATAGCACACGAAGGACCACCTCCCCCAGTATTTACGCTTAAAGAAAATGTTAACAACCAATTATCAGAGAGTTTACGCAAAGGAGTCAGATAATTCTCAATTTAACAACACAAACGAAAACTAATAAAACTTCGTAGAGACATACGATTTTTCGATAGAACTTACACAGAAATCTTCTACCAATATTTCGAACAACTTCGAACGTAATTGATGTAACACCCTTAACCCCTCACTATCATGAATTAGGGTTACGAGCATTACCGTACAATTGGAACATTTATAATTATTTTCATTCAAAAATCATTAACATAACTTAAACCATTCACACATACACATATTATCCCTAAATAACTTAAACCATTCACACATACAAATAGTATCACTAAATCGAGCCATCGAAGCCCTAAAAATACCTTAGAAACAAATTGGGACCAATTTAAAATCATTTGGAAAGCCTAGGAAAAATTAACAAAAACTGAAACCAAAGGTCACTGGGCTGTGTGGCCAAGCTGTGTGCCTTACATGGTTGAGGCACATGCTCGCATCTCAGGCTGTGTAACATTCGAACTAGGGACACACGGCCGTGTGCTAGCCCGTGTCATCACCTGTGTAACTCATTGAATAGGGTTACACGGCCGTATCACACGCCCGTATGCTAGGCCGTGTAACCAACTGACTTGTACTTAAATCATTCAACAGGTGACACACGGTCGTGACCCTAAGCCATGTGTTTCACACAGTCGAGTCACATGCCTGTATCTCTGGCTGTGTGGACCTAAATTGTACCTTAAACAACAAGTTTACCATTTCAAGCTTACTTGAACCTTAAGCAATTCAAATACCAATCATTTATCCTATTTAAAATACGATTAAACATACTCAAAACATGCCAAAACAATCATTCTAAGTGCCTAACCAATGTACCCTCATTGGTACCACATTTTATATCATCAAGACACATCAACAATGCATCAACCAAATAAAAGTTTAAAGTATGCCAAAATCACTCAATTTAGCCTAACTTAAAGCTACTTAAGACATTAAGCTTTAAGTTTTATATGCATATCAAGCCTTTGGTCAAAACACATACTAACATTTAGCTTCAAACATAAACATATACTTATAACTCAATTTACATTACATTCACAAAACGAATAACAACCAAAGATATCCTAGGTACATGCTATTACAAAATTAAACATCATCACACTTGAGATCGAAATTATTGTTGGACGCTGAGTCGGTGATCAAAAGAGAGTACCTAACCTGTGCACGGAAAACAAAACCACACGCTGAGTAAAACTTAGTTATATTTCTATAATCCGAATATTTTAAAACATGATATGATACATGAATGCTCAATTTAAATTATACTATCATACTACTATCTAAACATACAATTACAAGATATTACCATTTCAATTTCATGCATTTTATCACATTATTTCATGCTATACTCAATTTTCACAAGTATTCACATTTAATTGGTTTGAACATATATCTCAATTCACATCACTTGTTATATAAATAGATTTGCATAGATTAATCAACACTTTACCTATATTATGGCACAAGCCAATCCACATTAAACAAACTTCACTTATTCGAATAACCACAAGTATATCTAAAGCATTTGAATTTATTTCACAACTTTAATAATCTAAATTAAGAATATATCATATCTTCTAATGAATAATTATTTATACATAAGTAAATATAATCTTCTTTAGTAATACTTATAACCATTCTTCTTAGATGATTCATAAAACATTGCTGTATAGTCCAATTGATACAAGACACCCGGTGCCTAGCGGATAATCTACGAAAGAGTTTGTGCCCAGCACTAGCCGGATAAACCGACAAATGTGTGCCTAGCACTAGTCAAATAAATTGATAGAAGTTGCGTACAATGCTAGTCGGATAAACAGATGAATAATTAGTAAGCGTAGATCTAGTTGGTTAAACCAACAATATTTGTGCCCAGCGTTAGTCGGATAAACCGATGAATGTGTGCCCAGCACTAGTTAGATAAACTGGTGAAAGTTGCGCCCAGCGCTAGTCAAACAAACCGACAATGTCAATTACTCATTTGCTAGTCCATAAATTTTCTTTTCATAACTCAATATCACATTACATAATTTAATAACATTTCCTCTCCAATTATCTACTAATCATACATTAATTTATTCCAAAATGCCACATCCCATAAACCTCCATTCAATTGGATTAACAAATACATTAAGGATATAATAAGACATCAAGTAGTAACTAAGTTAATTAAAACAATTTATAAAGTTCGAGTTCGGGACTACGAACTTACCTAAAACCGAAGACGATTATTCTACAACCTTCACTTTTCCCCTATTTACAATCGATCTACTCATTTCATGATCAAAACATAATAAATTAATTTATTAACTAATTCAAACACCATATCAAGTTCAAATTCAAACCATTCTACCATTTAATTACATTTTTACTTATTTGCACTCAACATTTACTCTCAATAAAATTAAATCTTCAATTCTAAACCTTATTATTTAATTAAAATCAAGAAAATCTCATTTCAACCAATTTTTCCACAAGGCCCAAAACAACTCATACTTTCAATTAGTTCACAATTGAATTCTTGAATTTATCATTCTCATAATTTAATCCCTAAACCTTAGTATCATAAAAAATCATTTAGCAATTATTCCTATTTATCTTCCAAACTTAATATCTAACATAATAACACCAAGAACTCAAATTCCCTACAATGGCAACTTCCACAAACTTCACTAAATTAAAAAATTTCAACATGGGTAAATTAATTCAAGATCTTAAGACTCCAAAAATACTAAATTTATGCTAAAAGGATAAAAGAATACCAACCAATTGAGCTTCTAAAATGGAGAAGAAATGGCCGAAAGTCTTTCCCCCCAACCTTCAATAATTCGGCACTCAAAGAAGAAAGAGAATTGCCTTTGTTTCTATTTTCTGCTTTCCATTTGTTTCTCTTTTATTTTGTCTAACGTCATTTACTAATTGTTACTATATAATTAATATATATAATATATATAATATCCTCATAAACATCCACTATCAAAATCTATAAAAACAATGGTTTATTTATTGAACAAGTACTTCAATCTAATCCCACTTTGAAATTTAATATTAATTACTACTTTTATCACTCACTTAATTTAGTCATTGTACTCAAATTACACACTAATTCAACGAAATTATCTAACTGAAACTCAATTCATTTCTAAAAAAAATAACTCCGTAAATATTTAATAAAAATATTTACAGGTCTGATTTACAAAAACAAGGTCTCGATACCTTAATTTTTTTGAAACCACCGAGTTTAGGACCGGTACACTTGTACCTTATCTAACTTCAAAACAATCAAAATTATTAGACCAAACTTCAATATAATACTGTAATATCCTCTTAAATATTAATAAATAATATTCATTGATCCTATCATCGAAAAATAATATTTCGAAACCATAATTTCTGACTCCACTAACTTTTGGGTCGTTACAATCGAAAAGGAAAATTCAAGGAAATAAAAAAAGAAAGGAAAGGAAAAATAAAATAAGGAGAAAGGGAGAAGGGAAGGGAAGAACGTAACAAGAAACGAAGGAGGAGAAAAAAACGTTCAAGTTATTGTCTCAACCACCATCCAGTTTTTCGACAACAAGCAAAATTTCTCCTAACGTATACGTTGGGACTCGAACTCGGGACAAGACAGAATACAGACAAATGCTTAACCAATGAACCAGTAGGCTCATTCTTGACACAGATTTACACAGATTTAACGCATGGATAAGAGTTGTTTTAAAAATAACAAAACTTTTAACGATGTGGCTCGAACTCCAGACCTTAAACACAATAGCAGAACACAGATACAGAGATTAATTATTACAGAGTCTCACAATTAAACCCTCAAAAATTTTAGGGTGTTACAAAAGGTATCAGAGCCTCTCGATTCTCATGGCCAACGATGGGGTGACTACTAGGTTAAAAAAGTAAATGGGCATGTTGTAGCAAGAACTATCTCAGCTGTATGTGGAGATCGACTATAAGATTAACTCGTGTCTTAAAGATTTACATGAGACTGTCAAAGGTGAGATCTGTACTGAACTTCATTCTTTATTCTAGCGGTATTTTGGTCAAAACTCTTCTTGTAACACCCCAAACCCGGCCTAAACGTTACGACCGAATCTGGCATGTTACGAAGTGAAAACATCTTAAAATCATAAGTTTGTCGAAAATGTTTAAAGAAGACTCTGTTTTGTTTTAGGGTTTAGAAAACTTAGTAATAATTGATGCTGAGTTTGTTTTAGGAGTTGTCATAATACTTGGAAAACTCGTGAGTAAAAACCCATTTGTGATTACCGATTTTAGAAAACATTGGACACTTGTTAAAACTAAACGCGATAAGAAAAATCAAGTTTAGAACCAGTCGCCTTTAAAGTGATTTGAAAATGAGAGTTTATAAAAACATCCAAGTTACCTTTATTATCTTGTAACATTTGGAAAACCCAAAGAGGTATAGTTTTGAAAACGCTGTATTTAACGGTTAATTAAGCAAACAAGTTCTAATCACATGCATAACAACATCGTATAAATCAAATAACCAAAACCCAAAATAACAACCAGCGCCTTATTACAAAAATCATACCAAATTTAAAGAAAATAGATAAAACTGAGAAGGTATTTTATAGTCAAAACCCGAAACCAACATGCATGGCCACCTCGACTCCTCCCCGCTCCATATCCGCGATCTATGCCTCATCTCAGAAATATAAGGGAAGGGGTGAGTCACCAAGACTCGATGTATAAATCCCCAACCCGATAATTCAAGCACTTACACAGATCATTGATAAAACATGCAAATCATGCAAACCCCATAACCTAACCATCCGAAACTCCTTTTTCTACCCCGTGTGGTACCAAACCACTAGTGGTGCCAAACCACTGGTGACCCAAAGTCACGATATCCAATAATGTGGTGCCAAACCACTGGTGACCCAAAGTCACGAATAATCCATCTGTGGGGCCAACCCACGTGTGATACCAAATCACTGGCGACAATCCCGTAATATCAACTGTGGGGCCAACCCACTGTGGTGCTAAGCCACTGGGACAAGTCGCTATGAGGTGCCAAACCTCTGGTGACCCAAAGTCACAAAATATCAATATCCAAGTGTGGGGCCAACCCACGTGTGATACCAAATCACTGGCGACGATCCTGATATGTCAACTGTGGGGCCAACCCACGCGTGGTACTAAACCATCAGGTGAAACACCCCCACACCCGCCCCACGAGCCCGAACCGGATCTCGTATGTGTTCCTTAAGAAAATCGGCAAATTCTTCTTTTTACTACTTAGAATTTTTGTGAATTTTTAGAAGATATTGGTTTTGGGTTGGGCTTAGGTTGGAAACCCATTTATTTAATTTAGAAAACATTTAATTTTGGTGACAAAACAATTTAGGGTTTATTTTTAAAAATAAATTTAATTAAACTTAGTCAAAAATAATTCATAACATAACAACTGAAAATAAAAGCAGGGAAATAAAACCATCCATCTTGGGCCTTATGGCCTTATTACATCATTCAAATCCAAAGATAAAATTGAAAATTCTAAAATTGAGTAAAGTCCAAATTCTAATAAATTCTTCAAGTGATGCATGGCCACCTTTAGCTCCCGCCGACCCTTGGTCCATTACTCGCCATTTCTGAAAAAAATAGTCCCACAAAGGGGTGAGTCAACAGACTCAATGTGTACACAAACTAACAATCAACATTCCAGCATACATATTCATATCAAAGCATATTCAAATCAAATAATGATGCAACCAAACCCAAACCTAAAGGTCCATCCGCTACACACCACCCGTACCAACTTTGCACACCGTGGGGACTACTAAGTCGACCCTCCATCCGCTACTCACCATCGAAGCGATCGCTGCGATCGACGTGCTCATCGCCCATATACGTTGTGTCATTAGACACTATGTTCGATAATGTAACCGGTTACCATATTTACGCGATGGGGCCAGTAGCCACCATTTTTTTTGTTGGTGAGGCCGAAACCAACACCTTCGTTGGTGAGACCGAAGTCAACACCTATTCTTCCCTTTCACATATATCCCATATGCCCCAAATATTTATACATATCTTATTTCTCATTCATAATACATATTCACATGTTAAAGATATAACATATTCATAATCCTATCAGAAGTAGGAAACGTACCTGAGTACTTTTTGTACCACATTAGGGCACTTAGCCACATTCATAATCTTATGCATATTCATATTCAAAATAATTATTGCCATCATATTGAGGGTTAGTAAGGGTACACACCTTTTTCGCTTAATAGATTCCTTGAATCCCGAAATTTCCCAATCTAAAGTTTAGATCTACTGTTGCCTATATTCGGCCATTACATAAGAAAACATTAAATGCCTTATTTGGCCTAAAAACCAAATCCTAATGGGATTTGTATTCTAAAAGCTTACCTTTGATGCCGATTTGATGATTATTCAAATCCCAGAGATTTGTTTCCTTCTCCCTTGAAATCGACTAACACTAATCAGGTAACCAAGTCAGTTTTCGGCTTTTGAAAAAAAATAGAAATAATCCTTAACCCCAAAAACAAGCCTTGGCCGAATATCACTTACCTCACACATTCCAAATCTGAGGAGGATTCCTTTATATGCCTGTCGAAATCCCTATAGCTTTATGTTAGACTTAATCTAACATTGAAAACATAAATCATAACCTTAACCAAATATTTGTATATCTTACCTTTGCTTGGTGAAATCGACAACTCCTCCTGTTACCATAAGATTTCGGCTTTTGGCAGAGTTTCGGCTAGATTAAATAATGCTTTTGGTTTTGACTAGAAGAGGGAGGGGACTTAGAGAATTCGGCTAGCCAAAGGAAAAGGAAAAAGAAGAGGAGAAAACCCCTAAAAATTTCTTGAGAGCAGAGAAAGAAGAAAAACCGAGGAGTAGCCCTTCTCCTTTCTTTTATATACAAAGTTATCACCAAAAGAGTCCCTTACTTGGCCACCACTCCTCTTTTTGATAATATTATCTCTTTTATTTAAAAGATAAAAGCCTTTAATCCATCAATTATCTCCTCAATTATCTCCTTAGAAAATAATCCTTTATTTATCTCTTATTATTCACATATTTATGTGAATAAAACTCCTTTATTTATCTCTTATTATTCACATATTTATGCAAATAAAACTCTTCCTTTTCTAGAAACCCATGCCGTCCACCTCAGCCTTCTGGAAGCAAAAATTAAACTTATTTATTTGCTTCCCAAGTGACTCGAACCCAAGCCCAACAGCTCTTGCACATGGCGCCATTTCCATAGGCCCTAAGTGACATTTTCAGGCCACTTTTCCTAGCCCGTTTGTGTGTCAAACTTCTCCAACTTTTTCTTTTAAGGCCCTCTAGCCCTTATTTCCTATTTTGAACTTTAAAACTCATCATTTCGGGTCATTTCTAAGTTTCCTAAAATTTTCGATCGGCTCAGAACTTGCCATTTTTCTTACATTCCAAGTTTCCAAAAATGTTGAGTTTCCTAAAATGTTCGATTTCCAAAATGTTCAGTTTCCTAAAATGTTCGATTTCCAAAATGTTGTGTTTCCAAAAATGTGTACTTTCCATTTTTGAACCATTTCCTTACATTTCTAGGTTTCCTAAAATGTTCACTTTCCTCTTTATTCCTTTACATTTTCAGGACATTTCCCTACATTTCCAAGACAAGACATTTCCTTGCATTTCCTTACATTTCCATACATTTCCTCACATTTCCTTACATTTCCATACATTTCCATACATTTCCATATATTTCCATACATTTTCTTATTTCTAGAATTCACATAACACATTCATAATTCATAAAACATGCCATTTTACCACATGGTTCCTTGTGTCATCCTTCACACGGAGTTTCTTTTAAAGCCTCATTTACCTAGCTCCACTTTTTACTTAAAAACCAATAATTTTCCAAAGCTTTCTTCTTCCATCCTAAAATTCTAAAAACCCTTAATACACTTCCAATACTGCCAAAACCTACTAACTCATGAATTATGCACAAACGCATAACCCATAATCTAGGATGTTACAGTTCTACCCTCCTTAAAAATAATTTCGTCCTCGAAATTACTTACTAACAGTCGTACCATCCTTCTCACCGCACTATGCTTACGCTGCGCACTCTGATCTTAATAGAACCATCATGCTTTCTAGGCACAATCTCTAAGTTCACGTCCCCTAGCACGTATTTCTAACGTCGCGATTTAATCTGATTTAAGAGAATTTTATGAATTTGTCTTTATTCCACTGATTACCCGCGAAGAAGTTTTATGGAAAGAATTTTAGGAGTGGTTCTTTCGTATTCATACATGCACACAGTCTTTACATTCATACATCCATCAATCAATTATGAACATTCGTTCATTCAGAGAAATGCTGTAGTTTTCATTGTTGTTGTTTTTCCACTACCCAGGGGTATTTTCGTAATTTTATCCTACAGGGGTATTTTCGTAATTTGTCAAAAGAAAAAGTTCCTTGGTGATTTTGTCAAAAGTATTTTGGTAATTTCAAAGTCCCGAGTAATTTGGAAAAAATTTGAAATCAGGGTCTTTTGGAAATTTTTGGCCTCGTGGGTATTTCTGTAATTTTTCGCAAACCCAGGGTAAATTTGTAAAAGTTAACAAATCAGGGATATTTTAGAAGTTGTAAAACTTTGAGGGTTCTTTTTGAGACTTTTATTTTCCAAAACGGTAATGTTGCAAAAATTTTAGAAATCAGGGTCATTTTGGTAATTTTGTAAGTTAGGGGCAATTTCATAATTTTCCAAAATCAAGATATTTTTGATAGTTTGCAATTTGAACATAAAATAATGAAGTTTTAGCAAGACCGTTGAAAAGTTTGACATTTTGTAAATCAAGGGCATTTTGGTAATTTTACCATTAAGGGCATTTTTTGTAATTTTCACAAATCAGAAATTTTTCGGGAAATTTTGTAAATATAGTTTTTACAAATTTAAAAGAAAGTTTAAAGAATTTTAAAACTAGGGTTTGTTGTTTTTTTATAAAAACACAGCTAGTTCCCTTTCGGGTTTTAGTTATTGTGTTTAGCCTATGACCGAGTCCTCTTGGTCAGGGTGAACCAAAGCTACGCACCAGGTAGGATTCCTGCGAAGAGGAGGTGAGTCACTAGGATCGCTTAAATACCGTGCTCTTAGGATCCAATCCTAGACATGCGCATGTGGGGTTACCACACCCTAACTTAGTGACTTAGCCATAGGTTTGTTAAGTGCATTAAGTCTTATGTATTTGTGTTTGAGTAGACTAGTCCTACGGTTCAATAGATCCTAGTTCACTAATCTACGTTTCCATAAAAGCCCATACTGAGATCACATATTCAAATCACTACGTAAGTCGGAAGTACTTACCGTGGATCATGGGTCGGAGACTCAAAGCCATGCCGAGAACCTGTTTAATTCCAAAAAAATCATTTGGCTCGCTTTGAAAACGTTTTGGGCCTTAGCCCACAAAGCCGAGAGTTTAAAATCGGGCATCGATATTAAGTTGAACACCCCACACCCGCCCACGAGCCCGAACTGGATCTGTATGTTCCTTAAGAAAATCGGCGCCAAATTCTTTTGTTACTTAGAAAATTTTTGTGAATTTTTAGAAGATATTGGTTTTGGGTTGGGCTTAGGTTGGAAACCCATTTATTTAATTTAGAAAACATTTAATTTTGGTGACAAAACAATTTAGGGTTTATTTTTAAAAATAAATTTAATTAAACTTAGTGAAAAATAATTCATAACATAACAACTGAAAATAAAAGCAGGGAAATAAAACCATCCATCTTGGGCCTTATGGCCTTATTACATCATTCAAATCCAAAGATAAAATTGAAAATACTAAAATTGAGTAAAGTCCAAATTCTAATAAATTCTTCAAGTGATGCATGCCCACCTTTAACTCCTGCCGACCCGGTCCATTACTGCTCATTTCCTGGAAAAAATAGTCCCACAAAGGGGTGAGTCAACAGACTCAATGTGTACACAAACTAACAATCAACATTCCAGGCATACATATTCATATCAAAGCATATTCAAATCAAATAATGATGCAACCCATACCCAAACCTAAAGGTCCATCCGCTACACACCACCCGTACCAACCTCGCACACCGTGGGGACTACTAAGTCGACCCTCCATCCGCTACTCACCATCGAAGCGATCATTGCGATCGACGTGCTCATCGCCCATATATACGTTGTGTCATTAGACACTATGTTCGATAATGTAACCGGTTACCATATTTACGCCGATGAGGCCGTAGCCACCATTTTTTCGTTGGTGGTAGAAGCCAACACCTTCATTGGTGAGACCGAAGTCAACACCTAGTTATCATGTTCACGCAATGGGGCCGTAGCCACCATTTTTTCGTTGGTGAGGCCGAAACCAACACCTTCGTTGGTGAGACCGAAGTCAACACCTATTCTTCCCCTTTCACATATATCCCATATGCCCCAAATATTTATACATATCTTATTTCTCATTCATAATACATATTCACATGTTAAAGATATAACATATTCATAATCCTATCAGAAGTAGGAAACGTACCTGAGTACTTTTTGTACCACATTAGGGCACTTAGCCACATTCATAATCTTATGCATATTCATATTCAAAATAATTATTGCCATCATATTGAGGGTTAGTAAGGGTACACACCTTTTTCGCTTAATAGATTCCTTGAATCCAAAATTTCCGATCTAAAGTTTAGATCTCTGTTGCCTATATTCGGCCATTACATAAGAAAACATTAAATGCCTTATTTGGCCTAAAAACCAAATCCTAATGGGATTTGTATTCTAAAAGCTTACCTTTGATGCCGATTTGATGATTATTCAAATCTCGGAGATTTGTTTCCTTCTCCCTTGAAATCGACTAACACTGATCAGGTAACCAAGTCAGTTTTCGGCTTTTGAAAAAAAATAGAAATAATCCTTAACCCCCAAAACAAGCCTTGGCCGAATATCACTTACCTCACACATTCCAAATCTGAGGAGGATTCCTTTATATGCCTGTCGAAATCCCTATAGTTTTATGTTAGACTTAATCTAACATTGAAAACATAAATCATAACCTTAACCAAATATTTGTATATCTTACCTTTGCTTGGTGAAATCGACAACTCCTCCTGTTACCACAAGATTTCGGCTTTTGGCAGAGTTTCGGCTAGATTAAATAATGCTTTTGGTTTTGACTAGAAGAGGGAGGGGACTTAGAGAATTCTGCTAGCCAAAGGAAAAGGAAAAAGAAAAGGAGAGAAACCCTAAAAATTTCTAGTGAGAGAGAGAAAGAAGAAAAAGCCGAGGAGTAGCCCTTCTCCTTCCTTTTATAGACAAAGTTATCACCAAAGAGTCCCTTACTTGGCCACCACTCCTCTTTTTTGATAATATTATCTATTTTATTTAAAAGATAAAAGCCTTTAATCCATCAATTATCTCCTCAATTATCTCCTTAAAAAATAATCCTTTATTTATCTCTTATTATTCACATATTTATGTGAATAAAACTCCTTTATTTATCTCTTATTATTCACATATTTATGCAAATAAAACTCTTCCTTTTCTAGAAACCCATGCCGTCCACCTCAGCCTTCTGGAAGCAAAAATTAAACTTATTTATTTGCTTCCCAAGTGACTCGAACCCAAGCCCAACAGCTCTTGCACATGGCGCCATTTCCATAGGCCCTAAGTGACATTTTCAGGCCACTTTTCCTAGCCCGTTTGTGTGTCAAACTTCTCCAACTTTTTCTTTTAAGGCCCTCTAGCCCTTATTTCCTATTTTGAACTTTAAAACTCATCATTTCGGGGTCATTTCTAAGTTTCCTAAAATTTTCGATCGGCTCTGTAACTTGCCATTTTTCTTACATTCCAAGTTTCCAAAAATGTTCAGGTTTCCTAAAATGTTCAGTTTCCAAAATGTTCAGGTTTCCTAAAATGTTCAGTTTCCAAAATGTTCAGGTTTCCAAAAAAGTGTACTTTCCATTTTTGAACCATTTTCTTACATTTCTAGGTTTCCTAAAATGTTCACTTTTCTCTTTATTCCTTTACATTTTCAGGACATTTCCCTACATTTCCAAGACAAGACATTTCCTTACATTTCCTTGCATTTCCTTACATTTCCATACATTTCCTCACATTTCCTTACATTTCCATACATTTCCATACATTTCCATATATTTCCATACATTTCCTTATTTCTAGAATTCACATAACACATTCATAATTCATAAAACATGCCATTTTACCACATGGTTCCTTGTGTCATCCTTCACACGGAGTTTCTTTTAAAGCCTCATTTACCTAGCTCCACTTTTTACTTAAAAACCAAAAATTTTCCAAAGCTTTCTTCTTCCATCCTAAAATTCTAAAAACCCTTAATACACTTCCAATACTGCCAAAACCTACTAACTCATGAATTATGCACAAACGCATAACCCATAATCTAGGATGTTACAACTGGGACAAGTCGCTATGAGGTGCCAAACCTCTGGTGACCCAAAGTCACTAAATCAATCTGTGGTACCAAACCACTGGAGGTGCCAAACCTCTGGTGTCCCAAAGACATGGATATCAACTTCCCTCTCCTCTCATATCACCCATTATCATGCCATACTCATGTAAATCATGCAAATCATGTCATCATGCTTTATTAAGAATCATAATACATATATGTCATAAATCATTATACCATATATATCGAATAGCAAAACTCATATCGAAACGGACTTACCCGAATCCATGCCCATACCCATAGGGTATCATATCAACATCCACACTGTTTCAACTTTATCATATTCAGGTTATTAAAACATATTACTAAGTAATAGAGTGTGTAAGTTTACACACCTGGTTACTAACGCGACTATCAAATCCCGTAGATCAAGATCTAACGCACTAGATCCCCTTTCCTTAACGCTTTTTGAGCACTAGTCACAACCCGAGATATGCGAGATCAAGCCTTCCCCTACAATCGGCCAAAACTAAACAACATAATCATGCTAATCAACCTCTAAGGGTATAACCGTAATTTTACCTACCAAGGGCATTTTCGTAATTTACCCACCAAGGGTATTCTCGTAATTTACCCACCAAGGGTATTTTTGTAAATTCACACCTGCAATGGCCTTTTCAAAGGCCTAATGTGGCCACTAGCGACTCAGCTACCATTTTCGGTCGTACCGGACGATTGGGCCTAAAACTCGATTTCGGCCCATCCGGGCCCACACGCTCGTGTGGCCCACCTAGTACGAATCTAGCCACGTATATAAGTTCCACCTAGTCTAGTTCAACAAATACTAACCAATCATACAATTTACTCATATGGGCCCACAGGCCCATTGGGCCCATTTCGGCCCATCGTGGCCCAAGCAGCCCAACCCACAAGAATACTACCGATGGCCTCAACTATCGCGTCGAAGCCCCACACGTGCGCTCGCACACTCGTGTGGCTACTATTACCGTGATCGGCACTTCGGCATTTGCCGCTTCACTGACTAGAGTAGAGAGAGTTACACACCGATAGGACTCAGGGCTAATCCGCGCCCAGACCACTCTTGTGCCCAAACGTCCTCCAAGATATGTTTACTCTCCTCCTAGGATGCTCCTTATATAGCTAGCTCTTCACCTTCATTCTTTGTGTCTTTCCGATGTGGGATCCTTCACGAGAGAGTTTAAATTCAATCAAAACTCTTACCGTCAGCATCGCAAAATAAATACTCCTTACTTCTCATGAGATTCGAACCTGTGCTCCCTTACAACATAATCCACACCGCTAACCACTTGGCCACAAGCTCCTCTTGTGTCTTAAACCATGCGCAACTAAATATAAACTATGGCCCAAATTCTAAGATCCAAGTAAAAAGAAACCAAAATGCAAAAGCCAAGACTTGAACCTTGGACCTCCTTCCTTCCTTGTGGCATCACTCTCTTGTCCCCTAAGTGGTATCACTTTGCCACTACACCACACACTCCACTTGTGTCATTTTCCTTCATATTTTATTCTTAAGGCCTATCTGCCAACTTCCAGGGTTTTTTTTTCACCTAAAACCAAAATTTCCCCAAAGCCAATATTTGATCCCGGGACCTTCAAAGAAGCCTCTAACCTTCCAAAATCACTTATCCAATAGGTCTAACTAGCATTTAAGCCGATCTCTTGTTCTCCAAAAATTTAAACGCTACTACGCCTAAGGCCCATTGGGCTCAATTCTCCTAGGCCCAATTTCGGGATGTTACACTTCTTCAATGGTTGTTGGATCAAGTCCAGACAAGGGCAAGGGTATCTTGAGGAGTCTTCCATCTGGAATTCCTTCAATGGAGCATCTCACTGTGTCACCTCTTCCAGATCTATAGAATATGGGGACACCAATTCATGTTACCTTCATGGACACGATTAGAAAAAAATTACAGACTAGAATGCCTTTGTTTTGATGGAACGAACTTCAGGGGTTGGTGGGAAAAGTTAGGCCAATTTTTTGAAGCTAAAGGAGGGAGTGAGCAAGCCAAAGCCAGAGTGGTCATACTGTATTTGGATGGTAAGGCACTAGATTGGCACCACTTCTTTATGCAGAGGCAGAGAGGGTTACCTCAACTATCATGGAAGGTGTATGCCAAGGGGTTGAAGGAACGTTTTGGGTCTGACACATACTTGGACCCCATGTTAGAGTTGGTCCCACTCAAGTAATTAGGGTATGTTGATCAATACCACGACCGTTTTGTAAGTCTACTAAACTAGATCCATTTAAAGTCTGTAGGGTATCTGGTAGGGACATTCAAAGAGAAGTTTCACTACAAGGGGTGGAGTGAGTCAATTTAAGTCAATTTTGCCTGGATCTAAGTATTTGCAGACCTTTAGTAGCTCATCAACAGTTATATGGCATACCAATAACAGTGTGTGATCGTTGCTTTATGCGATGTCAAAGTCTTAAAATTTATGTAAAGAATGATCGAACCAGGAAACTGATCACTAACATCAGATCTTTAAAATTTATAAAAGAATGATCGAACCTGGAAACTAACTTTGACAACGATTAAAGGCAAGTGTACCTATCGAACAGTAGTATAGCTTAGGCAAGACAGGATTATCGAACCCAAAAGAACCAAAAGTATTAATACTAACTTTCTTTTTATTATTTAGCCTTAAAAATAAAGTGAAGTTTGTTTTAATCTAAATTAAGGACGACTAAGCTAAGGACAAAGACAAAAAGAACGAATTGGGAAATAACTTGAAGAAAAACTCAATTGATCACGACGATACCCTCAGGAAGAATCCACCTAGACTTCATTTGTTATCTAACTTTGAATCATATGATTTATTTACTTGGCTTGATTTATAGGACTCCCTAACCTATGCTAACCCTCTCTCGAGGCGAATAACGTCTAACCCTAGGTTAATTAGTGGAACTCTCGTTCTCTTATAATAACCCCCTAGAATAGCAGTAAATCGATCTATGGATTCCCATATTAGGTTTCACCCTAATCCGACAAAATCTTGTAACCCTATCTCTAGGCATTCGATCAACTCCGCTTAATTATGCTAGATCTACTCTTAAGTAGGGTCTATTCCTCCTCTACCTAAGTACATCAGATTTGGATTAAGCATGCATAATTAAGAACAAACTAAGTATTTATCATATAGTTCAAAAATCAAATAACAAGATTCATCTAGGTTTCATCCCCTTTAGGTATCTGAGGGGTTTGTTCATAACTAAATAAGAAAACATCTCAAGAGAAAAGATAAAACAAAACATATGAAATCCCTAAAACTTCCTGAAGGAATTAAAGGAGAATTCCACCGTCTTTAGTATAATTCCGGCTTCTTGGGATGGATCAACTGGCTAACTTCAAGCGATTCCCACAATTCTAACTTTTCCGGCTTGGCTCATTGGCCTAGCTCGACTGCCCCTCAGAGGTAGCACTTAGGGGCTATATATAGGCTTTTTGGAATGCGATTCTTTCTCCTAAGTATCCTTTTCTGGCTAAAACTGCTCATTCCAGCGACAAGGGCAAGGCTATGGCACACGCCCGTGTGGCTCGACTTCAAGCTGTGTTCGGATTTCTACTTTGAGGCACGGTCGTGTGAATTGGGGGAGAAGCAGTGTTCTAGATGCTCAGCAAGGCACGGCCGTGTGGTCTTTGGGCCAGGCTGTGTCGATTTCGTGATATGGCCCATTTACTCCGTTTTGGGCCCGTTTTACATTCTTTTCATCCTCTGGTGCTTTCCTAGGTATAAGACATGAAAAGAAAGGATTAAAAGCACCTTTTTATATAAATCAAGGGATAAATCATCCAAAATCATAGTAAATGTGGGATTAAAATATGTTATAATTACGGTTTATCAAATACCCCCACAATTAAGCTTTTGCTTGTCCTCAAGCAAAATTCTTAACTTACAATTAAAACGAACTTTCCATGATTCATAATTCCTGTCAACAATGCCTTATCCTAATTCATAGATAATTTATACATGGATAATTCAATTCAAAGAGTCCTAAAGATTCAAACAAGATAAGTCATACATTTGTAGCATGAAAACATAGGATTGATATTCTATCTGAACAATTACCTTTAATTCAAAACTGACAAGGATTGATATCCTCACAAAAGATTCACTCAAATCACTCGAAAAGTGTTTAAGGGTCAAAATTAAGCACTCATAAGTCGAACCTGAAAAGTTAATCCCATAGGCTTACCGGAAAATCAAATCTCCACCACTGAAAAATGAGATGATAAACAGATCAAAAGGTCTTTGTTAGGGTTGTAACGAGGCTAGGGTTAAAGGTGTGGATAAAGGCTAAAATTAGAAGGTTAGAATCGAGATTGAATTGATAAGTTACCTACTTAAAAATTTCTGAAATAATAATTACATCAACTGAAAATAATAATAAACCTACTAATACGAGCTTTCTGTAATTTGACTTTAACTTGTATAAGCTCACTCTTCATAATACTAATACTAACTATACTTTGATTTTTTTTAAGAACAACCTAAATAAAGAGAATTTCACTTTACAATAAAAACTTAGTCAAATCATATCTCGATTAAAGGGTAGTCAAAAGGAAAGGTGATAACAAATACAAAGGGTTTTGGGTTAATGTTAGTGGGTGAGTCAATAAAAGGGTTGTTAGGCTCAACGGGGTTTATTATGGGTTAATTGTGGAGGTAGGCTTTTTAGTGGAGTAAGTGGGTTAAAATCTAAGTGCCTTTACCATCTAGGTATATCAAATCAAAACTGTGGTCTTGACATGTATAATCAAGGCAAGTTCTAGAATAACAGTTCATAGTTGACACACTCATAATCAGAAAGTGAGCATGAAAAGGAATGTATGCTCTATAAAGCTCAAAATCTCACAAAAATTATGGGTGTTTTTGACATCAACCTTATAAATTTCAAACTTTAAGATAACATTCAAATTCAGGTTAACAACCTAAAATTTTAAATTTTTGAAAATTAGACTTATCATGCTTGATTCCCTAGTATTCTTCAAATTTAATCATCAATGCATAATTAACTATGACTTATTCAAAAACATATCAAATAAAAATCATAAATCATCAGAAATTTCATCTTAATTAGTAATATGAGGAAATTACTTTCAAACAAGATTAAATTCAGGGATTTGAGAACAATGCAGAAAGTTAGGCATTTTCTCAAAATAATTATTCACCCCCCACACTTAAGATGTACATTTAAAAGAGAGGCGAGAAAGTGGCACTCCCTGAATTAATGGATGATGTCCTTGGAGGATGGTAGATGTCATTTGTCTGATGACTTGTGTAGTGGTTTATTGCTCCTAGTGATGTTTTTGAAACTGCTAAGTCATCAGTTAGAAGTCTTTTGGGGGCATAATTAAATAGATGTAAGGAATACTTGAAAGTTAGATGTTGATGAGAATCATAAAGAATGTATGAAGAAAATGTCAAACTTAAGATAAATTAAAATAATGAGAAAATAAATAAAAATAAAAACTTAAAAATAAGAAAAGAAAATCTAGATAAAGGGACTCAAAGGTCCTTATCATCGGCCGGGTCCTGCAGTGGTTCTGCTGATGAGATGTAGAGATGCTAGTATATCTGTTGAAGTGTAGTCTCTATCCCATCAAGACGTCTAGAATTTTCAGCAAAATATAGCTCGAACTGGTCGAGCCGTGCAGAGATGTCTGCTAATGAGGGTGCTGTATGGGCTGGCCGCTGGCTCTGACTTGGTGCCTTCTGTGATGGTGGGACATCATCAGTAATATCCTTGGGCTCCCCTTCATCTGTGTGTGCCACTATTCGGTACTGAGGGGGGTTGGTCCCTCGGTGTTGTTTAATCATTCTCATATGCAGCATTGTTTGATTGCCTTGAGGTGCCATGTTACCTAACAGTGTGAGGGAAGTGGTCTGGGCCTCAGTGTGGAGGAGGCCAAAGTATCGAGCCAACCTTGTGATGTACGGCCCCATCGATAAGATCCCCTTCTTGTGTGGCTCTGTTTGGTGTTGAATTGCACAGACGGTGAAGTATGCCAAGTCAAAAACTTGCCCTTCAAACATGCACGATAGGTAGTAAACATCGTGTTTGTTTACTACACCAGTGCTCTCTCGGCGCCCTGTAATGGTATGGGCGAGGATGGCATGGAGATACCTTAGGGGTGGCAGGAGTGCTGTTGCCTTTGAGCGACTGGGGTCGTAGACATTTGTGATGGGTTTTAAGTTTTGCCAGCACTGGAGGGGGTACAGTGGAGCTTTCGGTTCAGCTCAGATAGTGGGTTAGCTTCTATGAATTATTATGTATAAAGCCTTAGTGCCGAGCCGAATTGCAGTATACTCAATCGACGCACCGTTCCCCCTAGGCGAAATTGGATGGTATCTGGATCGTCGAACTGTGCCATCACAGTCTGCAATGTGAAAGTGGTGCAGAATTCCAGTGTGAGCTCCAAGTATGTGGGCTCATTGATTGAGAAGAACTGCTCCCACGGGGTCAGTCGAGAGGAGGGCTCAAATATCGCGTGCGAGCCCTACTTGTTCTACTGTTGGCCAGTCGATGCACCTACCGGTGCCGATGTGTCTGTCTCGAATTGTTTTGTAACATTCTTCTTGAGTTGCTTGAGAGAATTTGAGGAATGGGTGTCGAAGTTCCGAAGAAGCACTTGTGGATGATGATCCGGGCCCCTTTCTCTTTTTGGAGGGAGCAGCTGTAGTTCGTTTTGGTCTTGATGACGAAATTGTTCCTGAAATAAAATAATCAAATATAAAGCAAGTTCCTTAACAATAAGATAGCCAAAATATTCCGTACTAAATCAAGCAAAATGGTAATCAGTGGATGTTATTTGACAGTGGTGATTCTTTCAAACAAAGAAGTATCAAAAATGCAAAAGTTTATGCCTAAAATGGAGTCAATTATCAACCAACTCATCAAAGTGTTCATGAGTCTTTGAGAGAAATCATTAACCAGAAATGATGCCTAATACTAAACAAAAGTAAAGAGGATAAAGCAAAATGGCATAATATTCAAGTTTTTGAGTCAAGAAATTAAAGTAGTGAAAGGAACCAGGATTGGGATGGTGTGGGATGATCAGACACGGGCGGAGCACGGCAGTGGTGTGGGTTCTGCAGCACGAACACGACAGTGGCGGGGGCGTGGCTCTCGGCAGCACGGTTGTGTTGCGGGTGTGTGAACGATTTTTTGGATGGTTTCTGGAGAGAAACAGCAATGGGGGCAGTTTTAGGTGAAGGATAATGCAGGGGCGGCCGGATTTGGGGAGAAAGGATGTTGAAAACTGATTTTAGGTTTAGGGTTTGGGAGAGGGACGGTTAAATTTTATATATAAGGGAGGGGGCACGGGCTACCGCCACGCCCGTGCTTTTCGCGATTTCTAGAATTTGGGCTCGTTTAGGATTCGTGGCACGGTTGTGGGTAAATTAGTACGCCCGTGTTCGATAAGTCAGTATGTTGGCACGGTAGGGTAGCACGGGCCTGTATAGCCCATGTGTGGCTAGTCAGTATCTTCGCACGGTCGTTAGGCACGGCCGTGTTTGTCCCGTGCTTATCCTAGCGCGGTTAGTTAACATGAGCATGGTATTCCCGTGGTGTGTAAGTCAGTAGCTTCACATAGTTATGAAGCACAGGTGTGTGATGCTCGTGCTCGATAAGTCAGTGACCTCGCACGGTTAGGTAGCACGGGCGTGGTCTGGTATCACAGCCCGTGTTAACGAAAGAAATTTTTCCTGTTTAGGTACGGTTCTTGGCACGCCCGTGGTTCATCCTCTGTCTTGCACACGGCCATTGACACGCCCTTGTTCAAGGCCGTGTTTAAAAACCTGCACTTCTATTGGACGATTTTAGTGTGGTGTTAGAAAAAATGGAAATAAAATGTTAGTGGGTTAGTGCTTGGGTTGCCTTCAGAGAAGCCCTTGTTTATAGTCTTAAGCTAGACTTTCCCTGTTTTCAGTTCTAAAAGAAGGTTCATGGAGCAAAAGCTCCTCTCTCATATCTCCAAAATCTGCACCATTATAAATTTTGAGTCGGTGACCATTTACCTTGAATGTGCCCTTAGTGGGATGAGTTACCTCGATGGTGCCATATGGAAAAATTGTTTTGATCATGAATGGGCCTGGCCATCTTAATTTCAGCTTTCCCGGGAATAGTTTAAGCCTTGAGTTATATAGTAGGACCAAGTCCCCTTCTTCGAATTGTTTTGATCTCTTGAGACAAGCATCGTGGCGTTGCTTTGTTGCTTCCTTGTATAGTTTTGAGTTCTTGTAGGCTTCCGTTCTCCATTTGTCCAGCTCGTTCATCTGCATCATTCTTTTCTTTCCTGTAATTTTGAGGCAGAATTCAAGAATTTTATTGCCCAAAAAGCTTTGTGTCCTAATTCGAATTGTAGATGATAGCTTTTCCGTATACAAGTTTGTATGGGGATGTCCTTAGAGGTGTTTTAAATGCTGTTCTATAGGCCCATAAAGCATCATCTACTTTAACTGCCCAATCTTTTATATTTGATTCAACCATTTTTTCTAGAATGTGCTTAAGTTCTCGGTTTCCTACCTCAACTTGCCCATTGGTTTGAGGGTGATATGGGGTCGCTGTCCTGTGATATACTCCATATTTCTTTAGATCTTTTTCAAATTGAGTATTGCAGAAATGAGTACCCCTATCACTAATGATGACTCTTGGTGTGCCAAATCGGGAAAATTGTTTCTTGAAAAATTTAACTACTACCCTGGCATCATTGGTAGGTAAAGCTTCTGCTTCTACCCATTTTAACATGTAATCAACTGCTACTAGGATGTACTTGTTCCCAAACGAACTAGGGAATGGTCCCATAAAATCAATACCCCATACATCAAATATTTCACATGACAACATATATGTTTGAGGCATTTCATCACGTTTAGAAATATTACCTATTCTTTGGCATCTATCACACGAGGTAACTTACCTGTTGGCATCTTTAAATAGAGTGGGCCAATAAAAATCTGATTCGAGTATTTTGTGTGCTGTCTTAGTACCACTGTAGTATCCTCCTGAAGGTCCTGAATGGCAATGTTCCATGATTTTGTTTGCTTCTGCCTTTGTAACATATCTTTGAATTACCTGATCTGCACATATGCAGAAAAGAAAGGGTTTTCCCAAAAATAATTTTTCACATCAGCAAAGAATCGCTTCTTTTGGTGATGTGTTAATTTTTTTCGCAAGATGTTAGCTGCTAAATAATTCGCAATATTTGCAAACCATGGTACCTCAGAATGCGTTATAGAGAAGAGTCGTTCCTCGGGGAACGAATCGTTTATTTCACTTTCATCGAGCTCTTTGGTGTGTGGATTTTTGAGTCTAGAAAGGTGATCTACTGCAAGATTCTCAGCTCCCTTCTTATCTTGTATTTCCAAGTCAAATTCTTGTAAGAGTGAAATTCATCGTATGAGTCTAGGTTTTGCATCAGGTTTGTTTAAAAGATAACGAAGAGCAGAATAGCCAGTGTAAATGACAACTTTAGACAATATTAGATACTATCTAAATTTATCAAAAGTAAAAACTACAGCTATCAATTCTTTCTCTGTGGTGGTGTAGTTTTCTTGTGCGGGTGTTAATGTTCTGCTAGCATAGTAAATTGGCTGGAAATGCTTGTCTCTTCGTTGTCCCAAAACTGCACCCACTGCAAAATCACTTGCATCACACATTAGTTCAAAGGGTAAGTTCCAATCAGGTGCAATTATAATCGGAGCATTTATTAATTTATCTTTAAGGATGTTAAAAGCATCTAAACATTCCTGAATGAAATTGAAAGGAACATCTTTTTCTAGTAATTTTATCAAAGGCTTAGCTATTTTAGAAAAATCTTTAATAAATCTCCTATAGAACCCTGCATGTCCTAAAAAGCTTCTAATAGCCTTAACAGAACTATGGGGGGGAGGTAGTTTTTCTATGGTTTCAACCTTTGCTTTATCTACTTCAATCCCTTTACTAGAAATCTTATGTCCTAACACAATCCCTTCTCTAACCATAAAATGACATTTTTCCCAATTCAAAATAAGGTTTGTTTCCTCACATCTCATTAGAACTCGTTTTAAATTTTTAAGGCAAAGATGGAAAGAATTACTGAATACCGAGAAATCATCCATAAATACCTCCATGATGTCTTCCACGAGTTCGTCAAAGATCGCCAACATACAATGCTAAAAAGTAGCAGGAGCATTACATAACCCAAAAGGCATTCTACGATAAGCAAACGTACTGTATGGGCATGTAAATGTTGTCTTCTCTTGATCTTCAGAAGCTGTGGGGATTTGGAAGTAGTCGGAAAGTCCGTCCAGAAAACAGTAGTACATATGCCCGGATAGTCTTTCTAGCATTTGATCTATGAAGGGCAGAGGGAAGTGATCTTTTCTGGTGGCATCATTCAGCTTTCTATAGTCTATAAAGACTCTCCAGCCTGTAACTATTCTTGTTTGAATTAACTCATTCTTTTCATTGGGTACCACCGTCATTCCTCCTTTCTTTGGAACTACCTGTACAGGACTTACCCAATTGCTGTCAGAAATAGGATAAATTATTCCTGCATCTAGAAGTTTAATTACATCAGATTTAACCACTTCTTTCATATTAGGGTTTAACCGTCTCTGGGGTTGCACACACGGTTTGTATTCTTCTTTCATTAGAATTTTGTGTGTGCAGAACGATGGGTTTGTACCCTTGTTGTCAGCGATTTTCCAGGCTATGGCTTTTTTATGTTCTCTTAATACCTTTACCAACTCTTCTTTTTCCTTGGGTTCTAGTTCTAAAGACATAATTACCGATAGCGTAGAATTGTCCCCAAGGAATGCGTATTCTAAGTGTTTTGGCAACTGTTTTAATTCCAATTTGGGTGGCTCATCGATGGAGGATTTCTGTTCTATTTCGTCATTGTTTTCAATGCTTTTTTCTTTTATTTGTCTGAATAACGATGTATTCAGATTCAACTCATCGCCTTCATCTTCTTCCCCCTCTACTTGAGTCAGGCATAGTTCCATCGTGTCGTCATTTATGATTTCCTGTAATGAATTTTGAATGATATGATCAGTAGTATCAACAAAATAACAGGAATCATCTTGCTCTTTAGAATATCGCATGGCATCATAAATCTAAAAAAAAATTTCTTCATCGCCTATCCTTAATGCAGGTTTACCGTCACCTACATCAATAACAGCTGTAGCAGTAGCTAAAAAAGGGCGTCCCAAAATTAAGGGAACATTAATGTCTTCATCCATGTCTAACACAACGAAATCGATAGGGAAAATGAATTTATCAATTTTCACCAAGATACCTTCAATAACTCCTCTAGGATATTTAATGGATCTATCTGCTAACTGAATACTCATCCTAGTGGGTTTTGGTTCCCCTAGATCTAGTTATTTAAACATTTTATAAGGCATTAAATTAATACTGGCACCTAGATCAGCTAGTGCTTTTTTTATACTTAAGCTACCAATTAAACTAGGGATAGTAAAACTTCCTGGGTCTTTTAATTTGGTTGGTAACTTATTTTGGAGGACAGCTAAACATTCCTCATTAAGTTCCACCGTCGACACTTCTTCAAGCTTCCTTTTCTTCGTCAGGAGTTCCTTTAAGAATTTTGCGTACTTCGGCATCTGTGAAATGGCTTCAACAAAAAGTAAGTTAATATGTATTTGTTTAAAAAGTTCAAGAAACTTACCATATTGGGCATCTAATCGTTCCTTTTGGAACTTTGCTAGATATAGGATTGTTGGTTTACTTTCTTTATGTACATGATTTACATCCTTAACTCCCTCATCTTTTGTTTTATTATTTTCGTGTGGGAGTTGTTTCTTTGGTTCGACTAATTCCTTTCCACTTCTTAATGTAACTGTTTTTACCTGTTCTATCCCTTTAGAAAAAATTTCTGCCCGTATTTCACAAATCATCCCAGTAAGTAGTCCAATCGACTTAGTGACCTCCCCGAATGACTCAGTAAGTTTTTCAACTGACGCTCGTTGATCTTTAAGTGTTCTCTCTGTTTCTTGCAAACGTTTTTCTGTGTCTGTCGAGAACTTTGTCAGCATCTCCTCAAGGGTTGGTTTCTTCTCTTGTGGATAGGGCTGATTTTAGAAGTTTTGAGGAGGTTGTTGCCTTTGATTTCCTTGATTTCCTTGGCCCCCCATGAAAAATTTGGGTGGTTCCTCCAACCTGGATTGTAAGTGTTACTATATGGATTATTATTGGATATGAAATTATTACCTATATAGTTCATCTGTTCACTCCCTGCTTCTGGTTGGTAAGGTGGGTACTCAGAGTTCGCCACAGTTCCATTTGCGTCGCACTGCATTACTAGATGTACCTGTGAAGAACACAAATTATCAAGCTTTTTATTCATTATCTCCATTTGTGTTGATAGCATGGCTATTGTGTCTATGTTGAAAGCTCCGGCGGATTTTGTCGGTTTCATCCTTGTAACTTGCCACTGATAATTATTTAGTGACATCTCTTCAATGAACTCGTACGATGCTTCAGGAGTTTTATTGTTCAAGGTTCCACCGGCGGCTGAGTCGATTAGTTGTCTCGTTGAGGGGTTTACACCGTTATAGAATGTTTAGACTTGTAGCCACAAGGGTAAACCATGGTGTGGACACATTCTCAAGAGATCTTTGTATCTCTCCCATGCATCGTATAATGTCTCTACATCCATCTACACAAAAGAAGAGATATCATTCCGTAATTTGGCCGTTTTGGCCGGTGGGAAATATTTCATTAAAAACTTTTCGGTCATTTGATCGCATATAGTGATTGACCCTCGTTGTAACAAGTTTAACCACTGTTTGGCTTTATTTCTTAATGAAAAAGGGAATAACCGAAGACGTATGTCATCATCAGAAACGCCATTTATTTTGAAGGTATCACAGAACTCTAAGAAATTAGCTATATGAGTATTTGGGTCTTCGTCCTACAAAATCATTTGTATTGTGTTAGGTTTTAATTCAAAATTATTAGCAGTTATAGCAGGCCTAACAATACTTGATTCTGCTCCTGTTAAATGCAGTTTAGCATAATCAAACATGGTACGTGGAGCGTTGCATTCCCCCACATTGTCTGGTGGTGGATTAGTTTCATCTATCCCTTCAGTAGGATTGGATCTGTCTTCTTCCTCTCTTTCTGTATAGTTTAGGGCTCACCTAATTTCTCGGCTATTCCTACGAGCGGTTGCTTCGATATCACTGTCGTATACTAAAGGTCCTCTCGGGTTCCTTCTAGTCATAAACTAGAGGTACCTGGAAAGAAAAGAAAGAAAGGAAAGTTAGCAAAATTAAAAATTAAACTAAAAACAAAATAAATTGCTGAAAATAAAAATAATGGCTAAAGTAATAAAAATTAAGCTTTCTTAATATTTTAGTTCCCTGACAACAGCGCCAAAAACTTGATCGCTGAAATCAGAGCTTTAAAATTTATAAAAGAATGATCGAACCTAGAAACTAACTCTGACAATGATTAAAGGCAAGTGTACCTATCGAATAGTAGTATAGCTTAGGTAAGACCGGATTATCAAACCCAAAGGAACCAAAAGTATTAATACTAACTTTCTTTTTATTATTTAGCCTTAAAAATAAAGTGAAGTTTGTTTTAATCTAAATTAACGACGACTAAGCTAAGGACAAAGACAAAAAGAATGAATTGGGAAATAACTTGAAGAAAAACTCAATTGATCACGACGATACCCTCAGGAAGAATCCACCTAGACTTCACTTGTTATCTAACCTTGAATCATATGATTTATTTACTTAGCTTGATCCGTAGGACTCCCTAACCTATGCTAAACCCTCTCTCGAGGCGAATAACGTCTAACCCTAGGTTAATTAGTGGAACTCTCATTCTCTTATAATAACCCCCTAGAATAGTAGTGAATCGATCTATGGATTCCTATATTAGGTTTCACCCTAATCCGGTAAAATCTCGTAACCTTATCTCTAGGCGTTCGATCAACTACGCTTAATTATGCTAGATTTACTCTTAAGCAGGGTCTATTCCTCCTCCACCTAAGCACATCAGATTTGGAATAAGCATGCATAATTAAGAACAAACTAAGTATTTATCATATAATTCAAAAATCAAATAACAAGATTCATCTATGTTTTGTTTTATCTTTTCTCTTGAGATGTTTTCTTATTTAGTTATGAACTAAACCCCTCAGATACCTGAAGGGGATGAAAACTTCAAGCAATTCCCACAATTATGACCTTTCCGGCTTGATTCTTTGGCCTAGCTCGACTCCCCCTCAAAGGTGGCAGTTAGGGGCTATATATAGGCTCTTTGGAATGCAATTCTTTCTCCCTAAGTATCCTTTTCTGACTGAAATTGCTTATTCCAGCGATAGGGGCACGGCCATGGCACACGCCCGTGTGGCTCGACTTCAAGCCGTGTTCGGATTTCTACTTTGAGGCACGACCATGTGAATCGGGGGAGAGGCTATGTTCTAGATGCTCAACAAGGCACGACCGTGTGGTCTTTGGGCCAGGCCGTGTCAATTTCATGGTATGGCCTATTTACTCCGTTTTGGGCCCGTTTTACATTCTTTTCATCCTTGGGTGCTTTCCTGGGTATAAGACATGAAAAGAAAGGATTAAAAGCACATTTTTACATAAATCAAGGGATAAATCATCCAAAAGCATACTAAATGTGGGATTAAAATATGTTATAATTATGGTTTATCAGAAACTAACTATGACAACGATTTGAGGCAAGCACACCTATCGAACAGTAGTATAGTTAAGGCAAGACCGGAATTTCGAACCCAAAGGAACCAAAAGTACTAATACTAACTCTCTTTTTATTATTTAGCCTAAGAATTAAATGAATTTTTATCTAATCTAAAATTAACTATCTACTAAACTAAACTAAAGACTCTAAGACAAAGAAGAATGAAATTGGAAAAATAACTTTGAGGAAAAACCAATTGATTAAGACGACACCTAAGGAAGAATCCACCTAGACTTCACTTGTTATCTAACTCTGAACCAGACGATTTATTCATTTGACTTGATCCGTAAGATTCCCTAAGTTATATTAATTCCTCTCTCGAGGCGACTAATGTCTAACCCTAAGTTGATTAATTAAAATATCTTTCTAATTAAAACCCCTAGAATTGCATTAACTCAATCTATGGACTCCCATATTAGGTTTCACCCTAATCTGGCAAAATCTCGTCACCCTATCTCTAGGCGCGCGATCAACTCCGCTTAATTATGCTAGATCTACTCTTAGGCAGGGACTTTTGCTCATCCACCTAAGCACATCACACTTGAATTAATATCCCAGAAATATCAACATAAGAATTAAGAGCACATAATTAAGAACAAGTCAAATATTTATCATATAGTTCAGCAAACGATAACAAGATTCATCTTAGGTTTCATCCCCTTTAGGTATCTGAGGATTTAGTTCATAACAATAAAAGAAAACATCTCAAAAGAAAAGATAAAACAAAACATAAGAAATCCCTAAAACCTCTGAAGGAATTGAAGGAGAGATCCTCCGTCTTGAGTATGACTCCGGCTTCTTGAGATAAATCAACTGGCTATCTTCGAGTAATTCCCCACAAGTCTGCCTTCTTTGCCTAGCTGGACGCCCCCTGACTAAAGCTTTGGTTTCCCCCTGACAAAAGCCCTGGCAGAAGGCTTCTGCCGAACTCCCCGCTTAAGTTGCCCCCTAGGGTGTTTATATAGGCTTTGAGATGCCTTACTTGGCCTCCAAGTATCCTAATCTGAATAGGATTCCTATTTGGGTGTTTATATAGACTTTGGAATGTGTTTCTTTACCTCTAAGTATCCTATTCCGAGTAAAACTCCCCTTGACTGCAGCAGGGACACGCCCATGGCACACGCCCGTGTAAGTCGTGGCCCGGCTGTGTTCGAAACTGTTGAATGGGGCACAGCTATGTGGTCTTAGGCCCAGGCTTGTGGATTTCGTGATATGGCCCATTTACTCCATTTTGGGCCCATTTCTTGTTCATCTGGTGCTCTTTTGAGTATAAAACATGAAAACAAAGGATTAAGAGCACCAAATTGCATAATTCAAGGCTTAAATCATCCAAAAGCATGCTAAATGTGAGCTTAAAATATGTTACTTTTACGATTTATCAGTGTGCAGTAGAAGACTCTTATTAAGTCTTTATCTTAAGCAGAATGGTTGAAAGAAGGAAAAAGGGGTCTTTGCTTTTGGCATGCTACTAGATACAAACAAAGGCATAAATGTGCTAAGTCTCAACTATATCAGCTCTTGATAGAATCCAATCTTGAGTAAGAGGGTGAATCTAAGAGTCTAACTTCAGAGGAGTTCCTGAACTGCAATGAAAAAGTGAAGGCAGTAGACAAGAAACCTGAGATCAATCTACCAGTACTATCATTACATGCCTTAAATGGTTCTCAATGGCATAACACTATGAGGATTTACCTCGTATCAACTAAGTAGAGGTGATTATTTTAGTGGACTCTGGAAGTATACATAACTTCCTAGATACCAAGTTGGTAATGAAGCTAAATTTACTAGTTGAGAAAACCACTTCATTAAAGGTGATGGTGGCAAATGGGGTCAGACTTTCTACTCAAGGCGTTTTTCGGTCTGTCCAATGGGAGTTACAAGGCTCCTGCTTCCTTAGTGATTTTTTGGTATTGCTAGTCAAAGGTTGTGACCTTGTGTTGGAAATTCAATGGTTGTTGTCTCTTGGTTTCATCATATGAAAATTTTTCTTTTTGAATATGCAGTTCGAGTACTTAGGGTACATCACAATCTTCAAAGTATTGTTCCAGGGAGCATGCACCTGATGCCAGACAGTCAGTTGTCCAAATGTTTTCATATGGATCGACATGGACCTTGTCCCATGTTACTAACAACTTGCCAACACATATCACTGACCATGCTAGATTCTCAGATGCAGCCAAATATGCAAGCACTCTTGGTAGAATTTGAGGATGTGTTCCAAGTATCTACTGGACTACAACCTAAATGACTTCAAGACCACATGATCCCATTAGTGGATGAGAGCAAAGTTGTGAAGGTGAGGCCTTACAAATATCCAATGGTCTAGAAAGTTTAAATAGAGAAACTTAACCAAGAAATGGAGTAAATTGGGGGTGATTTGAGATAGCAATAGTCCTTTTGCTTCACCTGTAGTCATGGTGAAAAAAAAAAGATGGTAGTTGGAGGCTGTGCATTGACTATAGACAACTCAACCAACTCACCATCAAAGATAAGTTTCCCATACTTGTGATTCAGGAGCTTTTGGATGAATTAGGCCAGACAACCATTTTTTCATAATTGTATTTAAGATCAGGCTACCATAAAATTTGAATGTGGGATAAAGAAATACACAAAACAACTTTTAGGACTCATAAAGGGCATTATGAATTTATGGTAATGCCCTTTGGGTTAACAAATGCACCATCAAGTTTTCAATATTTAATGAATTTTTTTAATACGCTGCTTATAAAATCATTCTTGGTGTTTTTTTATGACATATTAGTGTAACAGCCCAATTTTAGTGAAACCAGGACAGTGGTTTCGAGACCACAAATTCGAGTCCAAAAAAAAATTATTTAGCTTTCATGAAATGATTGGTAATATGTTAGAAATATTGAATGAAAATTTTTATAGAAAAATTTATCGATTTCGTGTCTAATTACAAAAAGGTCTAAATTATATAAAAGGTCAAAGTTGAATTCTAGTAGCTATAAGTATCAAATAGCTATGGAATTCACAATGTTTGGTCCTTATATGGTAATTAGACCATTGATAAAAAATATTTAGATATTTTTAGTGAATCATCCATGGAAAAATTGAAAAAGGTTAAGGACTAAATTGGAAATGTAAAAATTTAAAAGATGATAATTAAATTAAATGAAATATCATCTTATTTTCATATCATCTTCAACCTAAAATACATGAAAACCCTAGGAGAGAGAAAATAAGTTTTCAAGGCATAAATTAGTAAGTTTCTATGTCCTGTTTTCAGTTATTTTTATATTTTTGAAATTGGGAAAGCTTAGTTTCTCTATTTGGGGGGTTAATTTGAAAAGAAATCAAAGCATAGAAAATTTTCCATGGATGAATAAGCTAAAATTTGAAAGATTATGGTAGAAATTGAAAGGTTATTGATAGATAAACAACTTGTACAAAGTGATTTTTGATGGAAACATGTTTAGGGACTAAATTGAAAAGTGATGAAATTCATGGAAAATTTTTGAATTTTATTAAACATATGTGCCGTAAAATTTATATTAAAATTTTAGTTTGGCTTGGAATAAGGATTAAATTGCATGAATTTCAATTTTCGAGCCTAGGGACGAAATTGGGATTAATTAAAAGTTTAGGGGCAAAATGGTACTTTTGCCTAGAATGTGAAATGGGTTCAATTGAATGTTAAATGTATAGATTTGATGATTAAATTCATTTATATAGATCCGAAAATACCAGACAAAGAGAAAGATCGAGGAAAAGAAAAAAGTTTTAGATTAGTAGATATAAACAATTATCAAGGTAAGTTCGTATAACTTAAATGAGCGTAAACTGTGTTGTTTTAAATGCTATATTACATTGTATATGTTGTATGAAATTGTATGTAAGAAATATACGGAAATTGTAATAGATGGAATATTGAATGATGGAAATTTATTGATAAAGAGTAAAATTTCGTATGAATATTGAATTCCGATGGATAAATGTGATTTCCCTGATAAAACTGCATGTGTTACAGAATGGATTTAGCCTGGACGGGTAATCCTAAGTGAGCCTCTCGAGTATATGTTTCAATTAGGATTTAGCCTAGATTGATAATCCTAATTGACTAGATTTAGCCTAGACTGGTAATCCAGATTGAACTCTATATGGAATTCTTTGTCATACAAGGATTTAGCTTGGACTGGTAATCCGATAAAGCCCGTAGACTATATGTGCTACAACTAGAATTTAGCTTGGACTGGTAATTCTGCTGTATGACATGTGGTTCGAGAGTGTACCTAGACGATACTACTAGATATTAATTGACGATAACGAAATTTTGCACTTCGAGTGTACTACTGGAAACATCCATTGGAAATTCGATAATTCAATGGAAACAGTGAATAAGTGACCTCGAAAAAATGAAATGGAATGTGAATGTGGCATGATGAGCTTATCTATGCATTTTAGTATATTTGTGACTAACATGTTGATTGAATGCTTGTGATTAGGCAAATTTGCCAAATTGATGGATATATGCTTTACATGTTTTAAATGTTAAATACGATTGGTAAGTGCAATTTTAATTATACGAGCTTACTAAGCATATAATGCTTACTAGTTTTATTTTCCTTATTTTATAGTATTCAATACTCGTGAAGGTTGGAGTCCGGTCAGAGTAATCATCACACTATCAACTCCTTGAGTTTGGTATAAATGTCAATCTTATTTTGGTATAATGGCGTGTATAGGCTAATATGACCAAATGATGACTTATAATGTTGGCTTGTAATCTAGCCATTGGAATGGCTAGAAATGGTTGTTTTTGATATGATATGAATTTACAATATGTTAGTTATTACATGTTAAACAAGTTAAATAGGACTTTTATGAAGCATATTATCTGAGATAATGTAAAGGTAAGCATAAAAGTATGATATAGGAAATAATATATCAATTTGGAAGATGGAAATTGATTGGATTTGGTTGGTTTATACTTGTGAGTTTTGGTACAGGAATATGGTTAAATTTGGGTAAGAAATGGGGTTAGGAAATGGCCTTATTTCGTCCACACGGTAGACACACGGGCGTGTGTCTAGGCTATGTGTGACACACAGCCTAGGTACATGGGCAGGTGATCTGGCCATGTGTCCCCTGCTTCAATAATTTGCAAAAAAAAATGTCCAGAATTTAACACACGGGTAGAGACACAGGCGTGTGTCTTAGCTGTATGGCTGACACAGCCTTAGACATGGGCGTGGGATATGACCGTGTGAAGTCTGCACCTATTTTTTGAAAATTAATTTAACCACGCGGCCTAGCACATGGGCGTGTTGCACGGCCGTGTGTACAAGTCAGAGAGCACCTTAAGTGAGACACGGCTTAAAGCGTAGGCATGTTTAAGGGTTACACAGGTGTGTCTGTAGACTACACAGGCGTGTGTAGTCACATGGCCTGGCCACACGAGCGTGTAGGTACTGTTCATAAGTGAATTTTTTAAAGTTTTGTGAAAATTTTTATGAGACTCCGATTTAGTCCTGATTTGATTCTAATGTTCTTATTGGGGCTCGAGGGTTCAATTAAGGGACGTTATGATTATTTACGACTGATAAACCGTAATTATAACATATTGTAATCCAACATTTAGCTTACTTTTGGATGATTTATCCATTGAATTATGTAAAAAGGTGCTCTTAATCCTTTCTTTTATTATCTTATACCCAGGAAAGCACCTGAGGATGAAAAGAACACAAAACGGGCCCAAAACGGAGTAAATGGGCCATATCATGAAATCGACACAGCCTGGCCCAAAGATCGCATGGCCGTGCCTCATTAAGCATCTAGAACACGGCCTAACCCCGATTTACACGGCCATGCCTTATTAAGAAATCCAAGCACGGCCTGAAGACTCGTCACACGGGCGTGTGACATGGCCGTGCCCCTGTCTTGGCATTAGACAATTTCAGTCGGAAAAGGATACTTAGGGAGAAAGAATCGTATTCCAAGAGCCTATATAAACCCCATAAGTACCACTTGAGGGAGGCGGCGAGCTAGGCCAATGCGCCAAGCCAGAAAGATCAGAATTGTGGGAATCGCTCGAAGTTAGCCAGTTGATCCATACCAAAAAGCCGGAGTTTTACTCAAGACGGCGAAATTCTCCTTCAATTCCTTCAGGGAGTTTTAGGGATTTCTTATGTTTTGTTTTATCTTTTCTCTTGAGATGTTTTCTTATTTCGTTATGATCTAAACTCTTCAGATACCTGAAGGGGATGAAACCTATGATGGATTTTGTTATTATTTTCTGAAATTATATGATAAATACTTAGTTTGTGCTTAATTATGCATGCTTAATCCAAATTTGATGTGCTTAGGTGGAGGAGGAATAGACCCTACCTAAGAGTAGATCTAGCATAATTAAGCGGAGTTAATCGCACGCCTAGAGATAGGGTGACAAGATTTTGCCGGATTAGGGTGAAACCTAATATGGAAGCCCATAGATCGATTTACTGCTATTCTAGGGGGTTATTATAAGAGAACGAGAGTTCCACTAATTAACCTAGGGCTAGAAGTTATTCGCCTCGAGAGAGGGTTTAATATACGTTAGGGAGTCTTACGGATCAAACTAATTAAATAAATCATATAGTCCAGGGTTTAATAACGAATGAAGTCTAGGTGTATTCTTCCTGAGGGTATCGTCTTGATCAACTGAGTCTTTCCTAAAGTTATTTTCCCAATTCATTCTTTTTGTTTTTGTGTCTTTAGCTTAGCAGTTCGTTAAATTTAGATTAGATAACAACTTCATTTATTTTAGGCTAAATAATAAAAAGAAAGTTTGTATTAGTACTTTTAGTTCCTTTGGGTTCGACAATCCGGTCTTGCCTAAGCTATACTACTGTTCGATAGGTACACTTGCCTTTAATCGTTGTCAGAGTTAGTTTCCAGGTTTGATCATTCTATTTATAAATTTTAAAGCTTTGATTTTAGCGATCAAGTTTTTGGCGTCGTTGCCGGGGAACTAAAATATTAACAAAACTCTATTTTTATTACTTTAGCCATTATTTTTTTATTTTTCGTAATTTATTTTTGTTTTTAGGTTAAATTTTAATTTTGGTAATTTTTCTTTCTTTCTTTTCTTTTCAGGTACCTCTAGTTTATGACTAGAAGGAACCCGAGAGGACCTTTAGTATACGACAGTGATATTGAAGCTACTGCTCGAAGAAACCGTAGAGAAATTAGATGAGCCCTAAATTATACAGAGAAAAATCAAGAAGACAGAGCCAATCCTACTGAAAGGATGGACGGAAATATTCCACAACCCCATGATGTGGGGGAATACAATGTTCCACGCACTATGCTTGATTATGCTAAACCACATTTAACAGGAGCAGAGTCAAGTATTGTTAGGCCCGCTATAGCTGCTAATAATTTTGAATTAAAGCCTAACACAATACAAATGATTCAACAATTTGTTCAATTTGATGGTTTGCAGGATGAAGACCCAAATACGCATATAACTAACTTTTTAGAGTTCTGTGATACCTTCAAAATAAATGGTGTTTCTGATGATGTCATGCGTCTTCGGTTATTTCCCTTTTCATTAAGGAATAAAGCCAAACTGTGGTTGAACTTGTTGTCACAAGGGTCAATCACAACATGGGAACAAATGACCGAAAAATTCTTATTAAAATATTTTCCATCGGCCAAAACAGCCAAATTACAGAATGATATCTCTTCTTTTGTGCAGATGGATTTAGAGACACTATACGATGCATGGGAGAGATACAAAGGTCTCTTGGGAAGGTGTCCACACCATGGTTTACCCTTGTGGCTACAAGTCCAAACTTTCTATAACGGTGTAAACCCCTCAACAAGGCAATTGATTTATTCAGCTGCCGGTGGAACTCTGAATAGAAAAACTCCTGAAGCAGCTTACGAGTTTATTGAAGAGATGTCACTGAATAACTATCAGTGGCAAGTTACAAGGACAAAGCCAACAAAAATAGCCAAAGTTTACAACCTCGATGCAGTAACCGTGCTATCAAAACAGATAGAGATGATGAATAAAAAGATTGATAGTTTGTGTTCTTCGTAGGTACACCCAGTAATGCAGTGCGACGCAAGTGAAACTGTGGCGAATCCTGAGTACCCATCCTACCAACCAGGAGCAGAGAGCGAATAGATAAACTATATATGTAATAATTTCAGATCTAATAATAATCCTTATAGTAACTCTTATAATCCAGGTTGGAGGAACCACCCAAATTTTTCATGGGGAGGTCAAGGAAATCAAGGAAATCAACGACAACAACCTCCTCAAAACTTCCAAAATCAGCCATATCCGCAAGAGAAGAAGCCAAACCTCAAAGAGATGCTGACAAAATTTATGGCAAACGTAGAAAACTGTTTCCAAGAAACTGAGAGAACACTTAAAAGCAACAAGAATCGAGTCGAGGAAGTTACCAAGTCAGTAAGGGAAGTCACTAAGGCAGTCAAAAACTTGCAAAGCTAATGTTAGAACGACCGCAATGATGTCTACCAAGCAACACTGAGATTAATCCAAAGGAACAAATTCAAGCCGTAACAGCTCAGGAAAATGCAGAGGTAGACGAACCCATCCCACAACAAGAAACCAAGGTAGAAGAAGGTAAAATCGAGGTAATGTAAGAAAAGCCAAAACTGGTAATCAGAGAATACCAACCTCGCATTCCTTATCCCGAAGTGCTAAAGAGAGACGATTCAGAGGAACAGTTCGGTAAGTTTCTTAAGCTCCTAAAGAAATTACATATTAACTTACCCCTTCTTGAAGCTCTTTTTCAGATGCCAGATTCAAGGAAATTTTTAAGACAGCTCTTGACAAACAAACGCAAATTAGACAAAGAGCCACATGTAGAACTCAAAGCAAAGTGCTCAGCAATTCTACAAAACAAACTACCACGGAAACAAAAAGATCTAGGGAGTTTTACAATTCCATGTTTAATTGGTAGTTTAACTATTGATAATGCGTTAGCTGATTTAGGGGCAAGCATAAATGTCATGCCTTATACATTGTCTAAACGACTAGGTTTAGGGAAGCCCAAACAAACTAGGATGAGTATTCAATTAGCTGATAAAACTGTTAGAATTCATAGGGGCATTATCGAAGATATTCTTGTAAAAATTGATAAATTTGTTTTCCCAGTAGATTTTGTTGTTTTAGACATGGATGAGGATAACTCAATTCCCTTAATTTTAGGAAGACCTTTTCTAGCAACTGCCAAGACAAAAATTGATGTTGCCACAGGTGAGCTCATACTTTGTGTAGGTGACGACTCAATCAGTCTTCAAGCCCTCGACTCAGCCAGGACATCAAGTGACCAATGTGAGAAAGAAAAGTCCATTGATAACCATTTGATTCACCTCTCTTTTCAGGAAGCATCAAAGGGCACGCTTGAACCTGATCCAAAATCCAGTGCTATCAAAGAAATAACTCATGAGGAGCAAAGGATTCAAACTGATGACTTAGACGAGTGGAAAATGCACTTCAATGAGAAATTAGGAATACAGGAAACAGAATCAAAACCACTCTACGAGATAGACAAGATTAAAATCAGAGATCAGGTATTGTCAGATAAAGCAGACCCACGACTGTTCCCTCCGGACCCTGACACAAACAAAGAAATCCTTTTTAAGGTAATCAATGTTCGTCCACATGGAACAATCGAGGTACGCAATCCTAATTTTGGTACTTTTAAAATGAATGCTATTTAACCTGAACCATACAATGAAAATAAAACCAATAATATGAGGGAAGATATTCAAACCTTCAAGCCTCCCCGAAATTTCTACACGAGGAAAGTCTAGCTTAAGACTATAAACGAGCGCTTCTCGGAAGGCAACCCGAGCACTAACCCTTCTTCTTTTGTTTTCATTTTATTTTATTTCTCTTTTTCTCTTTTAAACTAACTAGAGTGCAGAATTCCAGACCACACGGTTTTACACACGGCCATGTCCGTGACCGTGTGGACCACCAGAATTTTGGTACCAATATAGCAGAGGCCGTTCGAATCAGTCCCAACCACTTTTCGACGTCACAGATCCAACCACTACACCACGGGCACTGACAAAGTGGCACAGCCATGCCCCATGACCGTGTGAAGCTACTGATTTGCCAACTACGGGCAGAACACGCCCGTGCCTTCAACCCGTGCCAACATATTGACTTATCGAAAACGAGCGTGGCTTACAGAAAAAAGGGCATGGAGAATCAACACGCTTAGACACACGGCCATGCGAGGCGGCCATGTAATTCAACACGCTCTATGGCCACGGCCGTGGGAAAGTACTAGAACTGATCCTCTATTTAAACCCCATAGCCTTTTCCCTTCTCCCCATCTTCTTCCCTCCTTCCTTTTCCTTCAAAATATCTCTTCTTTCCTTAGAGAAAGTGTTCAGACTCTTAAGCTACACCAGAACCATGTCGAAGAAGTGTAAAAGGCCAATATCCTTAAGGGAGACTAACTTACATGAGTTCATGCCGGCAGCTTCATCCAAACAACAAGCCAAGGGTCTTTGAGACCATTTGGTTTTTACTTCTCTTCTCTCTTTTGCTTCAATTTCCTTCCCTTTGACAATCTTATGCTTAATTTAGTTTAACTTAGTTTAATTTTGTAGTGTTAGGTTCAAAAGGCTGCTAGGGAGTCACGCCACTTCCGCCACCGCCAACACCTCCCCAACCTTAGAAGTCACACCCACCTCGCGAACCATCCAACAATAAGGACTCTTCGGTCCATTTTTCTTTAATTTTTATTTTGTTTACATTTTTGTTTCCTTTTTCTTTATCTTTCTTATATTTAATTATATATTTAGTTTATTTTAAGTAGGTCTCAATAATTCCTAGCTACTTCTCAGTGCGCTACCCAATTTCTTTATCTAGAGCAGGTTCGTCATCCAGACCGACCTCCCCATCCTCCTTTCACTTCCAAATTAAGAAATCCATCTAAAAATCAGGGAGTATTCTTTCCCCTTCTCTTTTGATTTATCCCTTAAATGTTAGTATCTATCTTTGTACATTGAGGGCAATGTACATCTTAAGTGTGGGGGGGTGAATAATTATTTTGAGAAAATGCCTAACTTTCTTCATTATTCTCAAACCCTGAGGATAAAAATGCCTAACTTTTTGCATGATTCTCAAAACCCTAAATTTAATCTTGATTCTTAAGTAACTTTCTCATATTACTAATTAGGATGAAATTTCTAATGATTTATGGTTTTTATTGACATGTTTTAGAGTAAGTTATTGATAATTGTGCAGTGATAATTAAAATTGAAGAATACTAGAGAATTAAGCTTGATAAGTCTATTTTTCAGAATTAAAATTTTTAGGTTGTTAACCTGAATTTGAATATTATCTTGAAATTTGGAATTTACAAGGTTGATGTCAAAAACACCCATAATTTTTGTGAGATTTTGAGCCTTATAGAGCATATATTCCTTTTCATGCTCACTTTATTGATTATGAGTGTGTCAACCATGAACTGTTATTCTAGAACTTGCCTTGATTATACATGTCAAGACCACACCTATGATTTGATATATAGAGATGATAAAGGCACCTAGGTTTTAACCCACTTACTCCACTAAAAAGCCTACCCTCATAAATTAACCCTTAGTGAACCTCGTTGTGCCTAACAACCCTTTTTATTGACTCACCCACTAATATTAAACCCAAAACCCTTTGTATTTGTTATCACTATTCTATTTGACTACCCTTATGTCGAGATTTTATTTGATTTGTTGCCTAGCTATGATCTTTATTTTAATAGAGTCATTCATTATTATTGTAATATGTAGTTTGTTCTTAAAAAAAATTTAAAAGTGTATTCAATATCAGTGTTATGAAAAACGAGCCTGTATAGCTAAAGTCTAATCATCAAAAGAAGAAAAAGCTCGTAATATTAGGGTTATTATTTTAAGTTATTATTGTCTTAAGAATTTCTAGATAGGTAATTTATCAATTCAATCTCGATTCTAACCCTCTAATTCAGCCTATATCCATTATTTTAACCCTAGCCACGTTACAACCCTGTTAAAGACCTTTTGATCTGTTTGTCATCTCATTTTACAGTGGTGGAGATTTGATTTTCAGGCAAGCCTATGGGATTAACTTTTCAGGTTCAACTTATGAGTGATCTTTTAACTTTGAACCTTAAACAATTTTTGAGTGATTTGAGTGAATCTTTTGTGAGGATGTCAATCTTTGTAGGTTTTGAATTAAAGGTAATTATTCAGATAAGGGGAAACACCTATGTTTTTATGATACAAATACGTGACTTATCTTGCTTGAATCTTCAGAGCTATTTGAGTTGAATTATCCATGTATAAATTATCTATGAATTATGATGAGATATTATTGATAGGAATTATGAATCATGGAAAGTTCGTTTTAATTGTAAGTTGGGAATTTTGCTTGAGGACAAGCAAAGGTTTAAGTGTGTGGGTATTTGATAAACTGTAATTATAGCATATTTTAATCCCATATTTAGCTTACTTTTGGATGATCTATCCCTTGAATTATGAAAAAAGGTGCTCGTAATCCTTTCTTTTCATATCTTATACCCAGGAAAGCATCCGAGGATGAAAAGAACACAAAACGGGCCCAAAACAGAGTAAATGGGCCATATCACGAAATCGACATGGCCTAGCCCAAAGATCACACGGTTGTGCCTCATTAAGCATCTAGAACACGGCCTAACCCTGATTTACACGGTCGTGCCTTATTAAGAAATCCGAGCACGGCCTGAAGACTCGTCACACAGGCGTGTGACATGGGCGTGCACCTGTCGTGGCATTAGACAATTTCAGTCAGAAAATGATACTTAGGGAGAAAGAATCACATTCCAAGAGCCTATATAAACCCCCTAAGTACCACACTTGAGGGGGGCAGCGAGCTAGGCCAAGGAGCCAAGCCGGAAATATCAGAATTGTGGGAATCGCTAGAAGTTAGCCAGTTGATCCATCCCAAGAAGCCAGAGTTATATTCAAGACGGCGGAATTCTCCTTCAATTCCTTTAGGGAGTTTTAGGGATTTCTTATGTTTTGTTTTATCTTTTCTCTTGAGATGTTTTCTTATTTCGTTATGAACTAAACTCTTCAGATACTTGAAGGGGATGAAACCTATGATGAATTTTGTTATAATTTTCTAAAATTATATGATAAATACTTAGTTTGTTCTTAATTATGCATGCTTAATCCAAATTTGATGTGCTTAGGTGGAGGAGGAATAGACCCTACCTAAGAGTATATCTAGCATAATTAAACGGAGTTGATCACACGCCTAGAGATAGGTGACGCGATTTTGCCGGATTAGGGTGAAACCTAATATGGGAGTCCATAGATCGATTTACTACTATTCTAGGGGGTTATTATAAGAGAACGAGGGTTCAACTAATTAACCTAGGGTTAGACGTTATTCACCTCGAGAGAGGGTTTAATAAACGTTAGGGAGTCTTACGGATCAAACTAAGTAAATAAATCATATAGTTCAGGGTTCAATAACGAGTGAAGTCTATGTGGATTCTTCCTGAGGGTATCGTCTTGATCAACTGAGTCTTTCCTAAAGTTATTTATTTTCTCAATTCGTTCTTTTTGTCTTTGTGTCTTTAGCTTAGCAGTTCGTTAAATTTAGATCAGATAACAATTTCATTTATTTTAGGCTAAATAATAAAAAGAAAGTTAGTATTAGTACTTTTAGTTCCTGTGTGTTTGACAATCCGGTCTTGCCTAAGCTATACTACTGTTCGATAGGTACATTTACCTTTAGTCATTGTCGGAGTTAGTTTCCAGGTTCGATCATTCTATTTATAAATTTTAAAGCTCTGATTTTAGTGATCAACGATTGATGAATAGTAATTGATACGATTATTCTAAAAATGTTCCGTATTTACAAGTAATACTCTGTAACCCTATTCTAGCGACGGATACCGATTAGGGGCATTACATTTATTGGTATCAGAGCTACGGTTTAGCCGATTCTCAGACTAACGTAATGGATGATAGTGTGATATCTCCTGACCATTTTTCAATGTGTATAGTAAATGTCTTCCAACAAAGCTAGAGCTTAATTTGAGGAAGTTGAGTGTGCTTCTCAAGCTTCCGTACAACAAGCTACAAATAGCAGTAGTAGAAGGCCCGAATCAGAGGGCTGACGTGAACATGCCAAAGCAGCCTTCTTTGAAATTATGGATGAATGGTTTGCTGAATATCTATGAAGAAATCTAGCTGCTCCACAACCACAACCTCCCTCACCTGCTCCTCAAACTGTCCCCGAGAGATCACAGGGTACTGAGACTGTTAGAATTGGAAAGGCTTCGATTGATAAAATTAGAAAATATGGGGCTGAAGAATCCAGGCCTACAATTGATGAAAGATACTATCCGGGTATCAGATGAATTATCATGTACACCACCCGAATTCCTGAAATGTGTTGTATCTCTGCTAAAGGACACAGCTTATCATTGGTGGAAAACTGTAACTTCAGTTGTTCCAAGAGAAAATATTACTTGGGAGTTCTTTTAGACGGAATTCATAAAGAAGTACATCAGTCAAAAATTTCTGGATCAGAAAAGCAAGGAATTTTTAGAGCTTAAACAGGGGAATATGACTGTCTCCGAATATGAAAGGGAGTTTGTTTGGTTGAGTTAGTATGCTCAAGAATGGGTTCGAACTGAAGCTGAAATGTGTAAACGCTTCGAGGAAGGACTAAATGAAAATATCAAGTTATTGATTGGTATTCTTGAAATAAGAAAATTTACAACACTAGTTGATCGAGTAAAGAAAGCAGAAGAGTTGAGAAAAGAGAAGAAACAAGCAAATAGTGAAGCCCGATTTTTTGGAAAAAGACCTATTGTTAAGTCTCAATCATCTATTTCAAATAAATCAAAGAGATACCAAGATTGTTTTACTACCTCTGCTCGGTATTCTGGAAAAAAAAGCGGGGTTCTCAACGTTCTAATCCGAGATCTCCATCACCGTCAGTGACCAATGTTGGTAGTGTGGGAAATACAAAGCTAAAATTTAAACACTATAATAAATTTCATTATAGAGAATGTCGTCTAAAAAGTGGTGCCTGTTATAAATATGGCTCTTTTAATCATTTTCTTAGAGATTGTCCAAAAAGATTTGAAAGGGATGCTAAACAGACTTCAAAACCAAATAATCCAAATCCTATTTCGAGAGGCAGACCACCCTGACATCCTGGGAATGCTAGTGGTAGTTGAAGTGCTATAAGGGATTCAACAGCTAAGTCTGAAGCAAGAGCTCAAGCAAGGACATATGCTATATGTGCCACAGAAGATGCTTCAACACCAAATGCCATTATTAATACCTTTTCTTTATTTGATACTGATATTACTGCATAAATGGACCTTGGTTCCACACACTCATACATATGCACAAACTTAGTGACTGTTAAAAGTTTACCTATTGAATTCACTGAATTTGTGGTGGAAGTTTCAAATCCCTTGGGCCAATGTGTTATGGTGGATAAAATTTGTAAAAACTGTCGGTTGATGGTAAAGGGTATACTTTTTGGCTGATCTAATGTTACTGCATTTTGATGAATTTGATGTGATATTGGGAATGGATTGGTTAACCCAACATGATGCAGTAGTGAATTGTAAACAGAAATATATTGTATTGAAATGTCAGGATGGTGAGTTACTTCATGTTGAATCTGATAAATTAGATGGGTTATCTAATGTGATTTCAGCAATATCAGCATATAAATGTATCAGAAAGCGATATGATGCTTATCTTGCTTATGTGCTGGACACAAGGTAACTGAGTTAAAAATTCAATCAGTACCGATTGTATGTGAGTTTTCAGATGTGTTTCCGGAGGAATTACTTGGTTTACCAGGTGTCAGGGAAGTAGAGTTCTCTATAGATTTAGTTTCGAAAACAACACAAATATCAATAACGCATTATAGAATGGCTCCTGCTGAATTGAAAGAGGTGAAAAAATAGCTACAAGAATTAATTGACAGGGGTTTTACTCGACCCAGTTTCTCACCTTGGGGTGCTCCGGTATTATTTGTAAAAAAGAAAGAGGGATCTCTAAGATTGTGTATTGATTATAGGCAACCTAACAAAGTTACTATAAAGAATAAATATTTGTTGCCTTGTATAGATGATCTGTTTGATCAATTAAAAGTAGTTACTATATTCTCAAAGATTGATCTTCGTTCGGGTTACTACCAGCTCCGAGTAAAAGATTCAGATGTTCCAAATACAGCTTTTAGGACTAGATATGGCCATTATGAATTTTTGGTGATGCCATTTGGGCTGACAAATGCACCGACAACGTTTATGGATCTGATGAACTGAATTTTCAAACCGTACCTAGACAGGTTTGTGGTGGTATTTATTGACGATATTTTAGTTTATTACTGAGATGAAAAAGAACATGCTGAACATTTGAAATTGTATTGCAAACTTTACGGGAGAAGCAATTATATGCCAAGTTCAGTAAATGTGAATTTTGGCTATAGGAAATTAGTTTTCTTGGATATATTGTATCTGCTGAAGGTATCAGGGTTGATCCGAGTAAAATTTCAGTAATTATTAATTGGAGTCCACCAGAGAAAGTGTCAGAGGTTAGAAGTTTTCTTGGCCTAGCTGGATATTATCGGAGATTTGTTAAAGGATTTTCGATGATAGCTTCTCTGATAACTTGTCTATTGCAGAAAGATGTAAAGTTCGAGTGGAATGATAAATGTCAATAGAGTTTTGATAGACTGAAAGCTCTATTGACTGAAGCACCTGTGTTAGTACAACCTGAATCGAGTAAGGAATTTGTAATTTACAGTGATGCATCTTTCAATGGTTTAGGTTGTGTTTTAATGCAGGAAGGAAAAGCAGTTGCTTATGCTTCAAGGTAACTTAAACCACATGAAAGAAATTACCCGATACATGATCTTGAGTTAGCAGCCATTGTGTTTGCATTGAAGATATGGCGACATTATTTATATGGTGAAAAATTCATATTTATACTGATCACAAAAATCTGAAGTACTTGATGATACATGATAAACCGTAATATGAACATATTTTAATCCCATATTTATCATACTTTTGGATGATTTAAACCTTGAATTGTAAAATTTGGTGCTCTTAATCCTTTGTTTTCATGTTTTATACTCAAGAGAGCACCGGCGGATGAAAAGAATGAAAAACAAAGTAAATGGTTCAAATTACGAAATGCACACGGCCTGGGCCCAAGACCACACGGCCGTGCCTCCTTAACAGACCCGAACATGGCTTGGCCACGATTCACACGGGCGTGTGCTATGGGCATGTCCCTACCGTGACAAAGAAGAGTTTCATTCGGATTAGGGTACTTAGAGGCAAAGAAAGCCATTCCAAAAGCCTATATAAACATCCTAGAGGCCAACCTTCAGGGGGCGTCGAGGGAGGCCGAAGAGCCGAGCCAAAGAGGCCAGAATTGTGGAATTTACTCAAAGAAAGCCAGTTGATTCATCTCAAGAAGCCGGAGTTATACTCAAGACGGAAGATCTTTCCTTCAATTTCCTTCAGGGGTTTTCAGGGTTTTTCTTATGTTTTGTTTTATATTTTCTTCTGAGATGTATTCTTTTATTATGAACTAAACCCTCAAATACCTGAGGGGGATGAAACCTAAGACGAATCTTGTTATCGTTTTCTGAACTATATGATAAATACTTGATTTATTCTTAATTGTGTGTTCTTCATTCTTGCTTTGATATTTCAGGATACTGATTCTAGTATTGATGTGCTTAGGCAATGGAGCAAAAGTCCCTGTTTAAGAGTAGATCTAGCATAATTAAGTAGAGTTGATCGCAGCCCTAGAAATAGGATGACAAAAATCTGTCAGATTAGGGTCAAACCTAATATGAGAGTCCATAGATCGAGTTAATGCAATTCTAGGGGTTTTAATTAGAAAGAGATTTCAATTCATCAACCTAGGGTTAGACGTTAGTAGCCTCGAAAGAGGTATTAATATATATTAGGGAATCCTACGGATCAAGTCAAGTGAATAAATCGTCTGGTTCAGAGTCAGATAACAAGTGAAGTTTAGGTGGATTATTCCTCGGGTATTGTCTTAATTAATTGGTTTTCCCAAAAGTATTTTCCCCAATTTTTTCTCTCTGTCTTAGCATCTTTAGCTTAGTAGTTAGTTAATTTTAGATTAAACAACAACTCTTTTAATTCTTAGGCTAAATAATAAAAAGAAAGTTAGTATTAGTACTTTTGGTTCCTTTGGGTTCGATAATCTGGTCTTGCCACTAAGCTATACTACTGTTTGATAGGTGCACTTGCCTCAAGTCATTGTCATAATTAGTTTCTAGGATCGATCATTCTTTTATAAATTTTTAAGACTCTGACACAAGATCAATACAGAAAGACTTAAACTTGAGACAACGCATGTGGCTTGAGCTAATAATGGATTATGATTTGATCATTAACTACCATCCGGGAAAAGCTAACGTAGTGGCGGATGCACTAAGCAGGAAATCTTTATTTGCTTTAAGAGCAATGAATACTCGATTATCTTTGTCTGATGATGGTTCGGTTGTAGCTGAGCTAAAATCTAGACTGACATTTTTACAGCAAATCTGTGAAATCCAGAAGAATGATGAAGAATTACAAGATAGACGGGAGCAGTGTAAATTAAATTCTAATTGAGAATTTCAGATTGGATCTGATGGTTGTTTATTGTTTAGAGATAGAATATGTGTTCCGAAGAATTCAAAATTGGTACAGAAGTTTTTACATGAAGCTCATAATGGTACAATGTCTATTTATCCCTGTTGTAATAAAATGTACAATAATCTGAAAAAGATGGTGGTCGGGAATGAAAAGGGATATTTCAGAATTTGTATCCAAATGTCTAATATGTCAACAAGTGAAAGCTGAGCATCAGGTACCTTTGGGATTATTACAGCCAATTACTATACCGGAATGGAAATGGGAAAGAATTACTATGGACTTTGTATCTGGGTTACCCACGTCTCCAAAGAAGAAAGATGCTATTTAGGTAATTGTTGACCGGTTAAAAAAGTCATCACATTTTATATCGATACATTCTTTGGATAAATTGGCTGAATTATATGTTTCTGAAATTGTTAGATTGCATGGGTACCAGTTTCCATTATTTCTGATAGAGATCCTCGATTTACATCTTGATTCTGGAATAAATTGCAAGGAGCACTAGGTGTACAATTGCATTTTAGCACTGCGTTTCATCCTCAAATAGATGGTTAATCTAAATGGGTAATACAGATTTTGGAGGGTATGCTTTGATGTTGTGTACTTGAATTTGAAGGTAACTGGGAAAAATACTTGTCTCTAATTGAATTTGCTTATAACAACAGTTATCAGTCTAGTATTAAAATGGCACCATATAAAGCTCTGTATGGTTAGAAATGTAGAACACCATTGTATTGGACAGAACTTAGTGAAAAGAAGATTCTTGGAGTTGATTTGATTCGGGAAATAGAAGAAAAGGTAAAGGTGATTCAAGATAGTTTGAAAGCAGCTTCAGACAGACAAAAGTCTTATGCTGATCTTAAAAGAAAAGAAACAGAATTTGAGGTTGGTGATAAAGTATTTTTGAATGTGTCACCCTGGAAAAAGTTCTCCGATTTGGTCGTAAAGGAAAACTAAGTCCTCAGTTTATTGGGCCTTATGAAATTATTGAAAGAATTGGGTTGGTTGCCTATCGACTAGCATTACCACTGGAATTTGAAAAGATTGATAATGTTTTCCATGTATCAATGTTACGATGATATCGATCGGATCCTTCACATATTATCTCTCTGAAAGAAGTTGAGATTCAGCCCGATATGACATATAGTGAAGAACCAATTAAGATTTTAGCACGAGAGACAAGAATTAAGAAATAAAAAGGTAGCATTGGTAAAAGTTCTTCGACAAAAACATGGAATTGTAGAAGCTACCTGGGATCCAGAGGATACTATGATAAAGCAGTACTCGAATCTCTTTACTGGTAACATTTTAGAGGACGAAAATCCTTAAAGGGGGAAGAGTTGTAACAGCCCAATTTTAGTGAAATCGGAACAGTGATTTCGGGACTATAAATCCAAGTCCGAAAAAAATAAAATTTCTTTAACTTTCATGAAATGATTGGTAATATGTTAGAAAGATTGCATGAAAATTTTTATAGAAAAATTTTATCGATTTCATGTCTAATTACAAAAAGGACTAAATTGTATAAAATGTCAAAGTTGAATTCTAGTAGCTATAAGGATCAAATAGCTATAGAATTCACAATGTGAGGTCCTTATAAGGTAATTAGACCATTGATAAAAACTATGTAGATATTTTTAGTGAATCATCCATGGAAAAATTTAAAAAGGTTAAGGACTAAATTGGAAATGTAAAAATTTAAAAGATGATAATTAAATTAAATGAAATATCATCTTATTTTCATATCATATTCAACTTAAAATACAAGGAAACCCTAGGGGAGAGAAAGTAAGCTTTCAGGGCATAAATTGGTAAGTTTTTATGTCCCATTTTTAGTAATTTTTATATTTTTGAGATTGGGAAAGCTTAATTTCTCTATTTGGGGGGTTAATTTGAAAAGAAATCAAAGTATAGAAAATTTTCCATGGATGAATATGCTGAAATTTGAAAGATTATGGTAGAAATTTAAAAGTTGTTGATAGATAAACAACTTTTACAAAGTGATTTTTGATAGAAAGATGTTTAGGGACTAAATTGAAAAGTCATGAAATTCATGGAAAAATTCTAAATTTTATTAAACATTTGTGCTGTAAAAGTTATATTAAAATTTTAGTTTGGCTTGGAATAAGGATTAAATTGCATGAATTTCAATTTCCGAGCCTAGGGACGAAATTGGAATTAATTAAAAGTTTAGGGGCAAATGATACTTTTGCCTAGAATGTGAAATGGGTTCAATTGAATGTTAAATGTATGGAATTGATGATTAAATTCATTTATATAGATCTGGAAATACTAGACAAAGAGAAACATCGAGGAAAAGAAAAAGTTCCAGATTAGTAGATATGAACAATTATCAAGGTAAGTTCGTATGACTTAAATGAGCATAAAAATGTGTTGTTTTAAATGCTATATTACATTGTATATGTTGTATGAAATCGTTTGTAAGAAATGTATGGAAATTGTAATAGATGGAATAGTGAATGATGAAAATTTATTGATAAAGAGTAAAATTCCGTATGAATATCGAATTCCGATGGATAAATGTGATTTCCTTGATAAAAATGCATGTGTTGCCGAATGGATTTAGCCCAGACGAGTAATCCTAAGCGAGCCTCTCGAGTAAATGTTTCAATTAGGATTTAGCCTGGACTGGTAATCCTAATTGACTGGATTTAACCTGGACTGGTAATCCAGATTGAACTCTATATGGAATTGTTTGTCATATAAGGATTTAACCTGGACCGATAATCCGACAAAGCCCTTAAAGCATATGTGCTACAGCTAGAATTTAGCCTAGACTTGTAATTCTACTATATGAGATGTGGCTCTAGAGTGTACCTAGACGGTACTACTGGATATGAATTGACGGATAACAGAATTTTGCACCTCAAGTGTACTGCTGGAAACATCCATCGGAAATTCGATAATTTAACGGAAACAATGAATAAGTGACCTGGAAAAGATGAAATGGAATATGAATGTGGCATGATGAGCTTATCTATGCATTTTGGTATATCTGTGACTAACATGTTGATTGAATGCTTGTGATTAGGCAAATTTTCCAAATTGATGGATATATGCTTTACATGTTTTAAATGTTAAATACGGTTGGTAAGTGTAATTTTAGTTATACGAGCTTACTAAGCATATAATGCTTACTAGGTTTATTTTTCTTGTTTTATAGTATTCAAAGCTCGTGAAGGTTGGAGACCGGTCGGAGTAATCATCACACTATCAACTCCTTGATTTTGGTATAAATGTCAATCTTATTTTGGTATAATGGCGTGTATAGGCTAATATGACCAAATGATGATTTATAATGTTGGCTTGTAATCTAGCCATTGGAATGGCTAGAAATGGTTGTTTTTGATATGGTATGAATTTACAATATGTTAGTTATTACATGTTAAACAAGTTAAATAGGACTTTTATGAAGCATATTAGATGAGATAATGTAAAGGTAAGCATAAAAGTATGATATGGGAAATAATGTATCAATTTGGATGATGGAAATTGATTGGATTTGGTTGGTCTATACTTGTGAGTTTTGGTGCAGGAATATGGCTAAATTTGGGTAAGAAATGGGGTTAGGAAATGGCCTTATTTAGTCCACACGGGTAAACACACGGGCGTGTGTCTACATATGGCTTGGGTACATGGGCATGTGATCTAGCCTTGTGTCCCCTGCTTCTAAAATTTGCAAAAAAGAATGTCTAAAATTTAACACACGGGTAGAGACACGGGCATGTGTCTCAGCCGTGTGGCTGACATGGGCGTGCAATACGATCGTGTCAAGCTTCAATTAGTAAGTGTTTTATGTTCGATTTTTGATAATTTCTACGTTTCTGAAATCGTTTGTACTCTACAAAACCCATGTTTCAATTTTGTGAACTGATGATGTTTTTTGATGAGCCATTGATGAATGCTTGAGCTATGCATTAGTTGATAGTGAAATATGAAAACTTAGTGTTGGGTTAATATAGTTTGTATTTAGATTTTTGATGAAATTGAGAAAAGTGTAAATTGAATGACTAAAATGTGAAATAAATGAAATGTATGGGCGTGTATGAATACAAGGGAATTTCGGCTAGACTTATGTGAAAGGAAAGTATGTGAATTTAATGATTTTATGAATTAAGGACTAAAGTGTCGAAATATGAAAATGTGAGGGCTATTTTATAAAATGCCCTAAATATGTGTGTGTGGACTAAATTGAATAAATTGGTGATTGAATGGATTGAATTTGAATGTGTATAGACCAAGAAAGAAGAGGTTCGGATCGAGATCGAGGCAAAGAAAAAGTGCTCGATTAATCGACCATTTTGATATTTCGACGTTCGAGGTAAGTTTGGACATAATACGTGTATTTAACTATGTTTAATGTTATGAGATGAAGGATATGATATTATTGAATTGTGAATGCTATGTGAGGATTCAAGTTATGTGGTACTAAGTGTGCGTATTTGGAAATGTGACTGAGATGATTAGCACTGTGTGTGCGAAATAATATAAACTTCGGCTTTGTGGTTGGCACTATGTGTGTGATACTAATTTAAGATCGGTTTGATATGGATACACTATGTGGGCGATGCTAATTAAGTTTTGGCTAACTATTTGGGCACTAAGTGTGCGATTGAATCGAAGAAGAGACGAAATTTGATCGAAATGAAATAGTGAGTATTGAGTAGCAAAGGTAATTGACAACTAAGTGTTGGCTAAGGTACATTCGGAACCTATGTGGTGAATGAAACTATGAATGAGTTATGGAAGGTTGATTGAACATATTGGTTTTGGATGGTATGATATATGTGATTGTGAAATAATCTATGTGATGGTTGGTTTTAGTATAATGTATTATGTTACGAACTTACTAAGCTTTTGGAAGCTTACTGTGTGATTATTTCTCTGTTTTACAATGTCAGTAAAGCTAGCTCAGATCCGGGAATCGTCAGCATCTCTATCACACTATCGGTAAGCTATTTTGGCACTTTTGGAAAGATGTATATAGTTGAAATATGGCATGTATAGGATAGAAGTTATGATATGTCTTGAAATGTTTAATCCTTGCCATGTGATTTGGCTTGGAAGTTGAATGATGTAGAATTTATGAATGAGCTATGAATGTGGTATATTTCATGACTTTGTGGATTATGCAAGATGTGGTTTAAAGATGAATTATGGCATGAATTACATAATGCTTGATATATATATTTTGAGATAGACAATTGTTACTTTGAACGGACTTATTGTGATGATATTAGGCATGGAAGTAGATGGTAATGTTGATGATTATTTGGTGCATGAAATGGTATGTTTGAATGCATTTAAAAGCATGAATTGGTATTGTATTGAAGCTTGTTGGTTTACCTTTGTGTGGGTGGCAAATTGGCCTTGCAAATGGCTTATTTTGCATACATGGCTAAGAGACACGGGCATGTGTCTCTGCTGTGTGGTTTAAGGATCACTTTTAGTTATGTTTGGACAGGGTATACGGCTGAGGCCCACGGGCGTGCATTGTGGCCGTGTGATCAAGTCAGTAGATAGCCTAGTAACACGCGGCCATGGCACACGGGCGTGTCTAATGGCTGTGGGGATAAGTCAGTATGCATGCTCTATTTTGACACGGCTTGGACACATGGGTGTGTCTGGTAGCCGTCCAAGCCGTGTGAGGCATACGGCCTGATTGCACAAGCGTGTGACCTCAATAGTATAGAATAATATTTGAAATTCTGAAAACTTTTATAAGTGTTCGGTTTAGTCCCGACCTCTTTTTAACACGAGTATAAGGTCTCGTAGACCTAAATAAGGGACTATATGCTCGTATTTGAGTATGTTTAATTGATGATTAACTTTGTGACGTGAAATAGATGTGAAAGGTTCCGATTGTCTGGTGAGGCCTCTTAACCTTATTCCGGCGACAGTTTCGGGTTAGGGGTGTTACAGATGAATAGTAATTGATAAAATTATTCTAAAAATGTTTTGTATTTACTGGTAATACTCTGTAACCCTGTTCCGGTGACGGATACGGGTTAGGGGTGTTACAATTGGTGTACTCAATGGACTAGTTATCACTTGAAGCATTTAAGGGAAGTGTTGTAGCTGTTAAGAAACAACTAATTATTTTCTAAAAGAAGTAAATGCAATTTTGGTACAAACCAAGTTGAGTATTTAGGCCATATTATTTCTGATGGCACAATTAGTATGGATCCCACAAAGGTGGAAACAGTTCTTACCTAGCCTACACCACAATCTATCAATGAGTTGAAAGGGTTTTTAGGGTTGTCAAGATATTTTATGAGGTTCATAAAGGGGTATGAAGTTTTAGCTAAGCCACTCATTGACTTATTGAAGAAAAATGTTGTCTGGCAGTGGAGTGATGTGGTGCAATGGGCCTTCTAACAACTCAAGGAGGCTATTTTTCAGGCACTGGTATTGACTTTAATTGATTTTTAGAAAACTTTCTGTGTAGAGACTGATGCTAGTAGCTTGGGAGTTGGGGTAGTACTACAACAACAAGGGAAGCCAATAGCCTTTTTCAGCAAGGCTTTGGGCATAAAACATTAGGCTCTATCTATTTATGACAAGGAAATGCTAGTAGCTCTCCTAACAGATAAGAGATGGTATCTACACTTGGTAGGAAGACACTTCATGATTAACAGAGATCACCAGAGTCTGAAGTTTCTCTCAGAACATCAAGCAATCACTCTTTTTCAGCAGAAGTGGGTTTCTAAGATATTGGCATATGACTATTCCATTGTTTATCGAAAGGGATCTCAAAACACTGTTACTGATGCTCTATCTAAAAGGCTTTTTGATGGTGAGGGCCAGTTTTTTAATGTGTAGGTAGTCGTACCTTATGTTGGTCTGAATTGTGGGGAAAAATCATATATGCTAGATTACAGCAATTGTGTAAGGATTTATAAAACCAACCTTACTCACATCCTAACTACTCTTGGGATAAGAGTTCTTAGAAGGAAGGGAAAAATAGTCGTGGGAAACCAGTTGGAACTGAGGAAGGCAATCTTTAATCTTTTTCATAGAGAGGAAATTGGTAGCTATTCAGGAATACATACCGCTAAACAAAGAAAAACATGATTTCTCTACTAGAATGGTTTCTTTAAAGATGTCAAAACATGGGTGAGAGAGTGTCTTATCTTCTAAAAGTGAAAAAGTGACAATATTGCTTATCCTGACTTACTGCAGCTATTGCCCATTCTTAACAAGCATGGGTTGTCATCAGCATGAATTTTGTAGATGGTGTACCCTTGTCCAAAGGCAAGACCACCATTCTAGTGATAGTGGACAGATTGACTAAATATGGTCACTTCATTGCTTTGAAACATCCTTACACTGTTGCAACTATGGCTCATCCTTACCCTATCAATCAACCCAATGTCTCCAGCCTTGCACAAGACTTGGTTGAGCACCTTAACAATGATGTTAAAAAGAAACAAAGATAGGGAGCATCCTTGGCGGAGACCTCGCTTGATAAAGAATCGATTTTTCGGAGAATCGTTCACTAAAACTGAAATTGGCGCAATGGAGACTAAAGCCAGAATCCGAGCTTGCCAACAAATCCCAAATACCATTTTCCTCATAACAAAATCAAGGAAGGACCAATCTATATAATCGTATGCCTTCTGAAAATCTACCTTAAAGATCAATGCCAAGAAGCCGCTTCTCTTCCTAGAGTCTAACTTCATTAGCTATAAGCAAGCAGTTAAGGATTTGATGCCCTTGAATAAAAGTGAATTGATTCTCACCAAAAATCTCATCCATGTGCTTAGATAATCTAGCAAGCATAACCTTTGCTACTATTTTATAGATAACTCCATGTGCTTGAAAACTCTTGTTTTCTTCTTTAATATCCATTCGTTAAATATAGCTCAAAGCACAATTTTTAAACAAGGTTTTCCTTTGATACTGTCAATTTTTTTTGTGGAATTGAGGGCTTTCTGAAGACCAGGTCATAAGCATGCAACCCTTCTTAAATCATTCCTACCATTAATAGTCAAAGTATTATTTTGCATATCTAAATTCATAAAGTAAATATATTTTGAGCATTTATGAATTGTTTTGCTTTTATGTATTATTTTACACCTATTTTTCTTCATTCGCAAACTTCATATGTTACTTTATTGAATGGGTTAAATTTTTTCTAAATGGAGTGAAAAAGTCAAGTTCTATTTAGGTATTTTAGATTTTGACTTAAAACTATTAAAAGATAAACCTACTGCTATTATTGACTCAAGCTATGAGGGAGAGATGTTGTACGTTAAACAATGAGAATGATCAAATAGATTGAGCCTTATCTTTTTGCTAATGACTATCTAACAACATTAATACTACAATTCCACAAATTGAAAGCATGAATCCCTTTTAGTGTAGTTCATATTGAACTCCCTACCTTCAAATTATGAAATACTTCAAATTAACTACAACACTATTAAAAATAAGTGGGATGTTAATGAAATTGGCTAGTACGCTCGTACAAGAGGAAGTAAGATTAAAGAGTCAAGGAAGTAATTTCATTAACCTTGTGGGTCAAAGAGTTGAAAAAGGACTTAAGGTAAAACCAACAAATTCAAGAAGAAAAAAAACACGCTTGTCAATGTCTCTAATGGTGATAAATAAGTGTCACTTTTGTAAGAAAGTAGGACCCTATAAAAATGATTGCCAAAAGCATAAAACTTGATTCGAAAGAAAGGTAATTTTTATACTTCTGTATATTTCGAATCAAACTTAATTAAAGTTCCTAATAATACTTGGTGGTTTGATTTTGGTAGTACTACTCTTGTATCCAACATGATGCAGGGATTCCTTTTGACCCAAACCACAAACACAACTGAAGATTTCCTATATATGGGGAACCATATGAAGGCTGGGATAGAAGACATAGGGATTTATCATTTAGTCCTAGATATTAGCTATCATTTAAACATATTTCAAACTCTTTATATACCTTCAGTTTCTAGGAACCTTATATCTATTTCAAAATTGATGCTGTTAAGCTCGAATATGGTTGTTTTAGTTTATTTAAGAATAATATTGCTCTAGGTTCTTGAAACCTTTTTGGTGATTTATATAAATTGAAACTTGATAATGTTTTTGCAATATTCTTACTCATTGATCATTCCAATGCTGAAATTAAACGTAGTATGTTAAATGAAAATTTTGCTTACTTATGGCATTAACGATCGGGTCATGTATCTAAAGAAAGGCTAGAAAGATCAGTAAAGAATGAAATTCTACTAAATGCAAATTTTATCGACCTTAGTGTATGTGTGTATTACATTAAAAGAAAGCGAATCAAACATATTAAGAAAGATGCCACAAGAATATCCAACTTCTAGAGATAATATACACTAATATATGTGGGCCTTTTGATGTTCCATATAATAATAGAAAAAATTATTTTATCACCTTTATTAATGATTTTTCATGAACACAAATTTATGTGTATGTTTTTATGGGAAAAAAAAAAGACAAAAGGCTTAAAAGCTTCATGAACACAATTTTATGTGCATACTTGCAGGGGCGAAGCCAGAACAACTTTTTAGGGGGGCGGATAAAATTTTAATTTTTTATAGTTTATATCTTTATAATTTGTAAAGGATTAAATTAAATTTTTATAATTTTAGGGGGGGCGAAAATGCAATTTTACCTTTATTAATTTGAAATTTTTAAAAAATTCTAAGGACCTTTTAAGCAATTTTACATTTTAGGGGGGCCGGGGCCCATGGCAGCCCCCCTGGCTACGCCCCTGCATACTTGTATGGAATTTTCATCGTATATGTTTAGTATGAAATGATATTGTTGCGGACAATCTTATTGTTTATATATGGGATGATTTCCTTGTTTATTTTGAATTTGTTGAATGATAAATTTTTATTTGTGAAGTTTATTGATAAGTAATTTGTATAATTGATGAATAATTTATATTTGAAATTTATTTAATCTAATTCTTTTAATACTTGTATATATTTTCATATACATATATTAATAAATCCAAAATGATACATTGAAACAGACTGGTATTGGTAGATACCAATTTCAATAGAAAAATGATGCACCCATTGCCTTAAATCTTTGAGTCTAAGCATAAATCTAAAAAAAAAAAAAAAAAAAAAACCTTTTTGTTCTTTTCCTGAGTGTTGTTTAATAAACAAAAATACTAAGTGCTAAAATTTAAGTGTTAAAAAATTAAGTATTGAATTTAAAGTATCAAATTTATATAATCTGCTAATTAAATTAATTGCTAAATATAATTAGATCGTTGAATATATATCAATTTTATACTACGATTTGCTTTAGTTTACATTTTCATTCTTATTTTTTAAACATTTTACATTATTTCATAGAATTAAAAAAATATTAGAATTACTATAACCGAATCGGTTATAATGATTGGGGTTGTTGTTATTGTCATAAATATTAGAATTAAAAAATAAAATTTAATATATATTGGGGGCTTAAATAGATTAATATGATGATAATTTGATTGTTATTGTATAAAAAGATAATTTATTTTTGATTTATGTGGAGTAATAATTTTAATTCTTGACACTTATTTAATACGAATTCAAATCCTATGAATTCATTCCCCATTATTAATATTATAATTTAATAGTCTTTCTTTATTCTTTATACTTGCACATTTAATTTAATCGTAATTGTTTGTATATGCACCCTTTGCTTGTTCTCATGTCATTTTCTCGTATGATACTGGGGAAATTCTTAATAATAATATTTTAAGCAAATATATAAAAATTAGAAAAAATTATAAGTTAACATATACGAATAAGTCTTAAAACTATACATAAACTTTGAACAAATGTATACTTATACATGAGATTTTCATTTGATTCATTTTTCACAAATCAGTTACACGATTATCATTATATAATCGCTTTATTATATATTACATATACAAATTATTATATTTATCTAATATAAAAGTAAAGTGATGTATTTTTTTTAAAAATGTGTACATCTGGATCACAATTAAAATTTCATGTATATAATTACATTAAATCAAACTTTATGTATTAAATTGCACAATAGATTAAACTTTATGAAGTCATTTGATCTAGTTCTAGGTCGGTTTTTTATCCAGTTTTCGAAATTGTGAGACTCAAACCGTATGTGAAAATTTTTATTCTGATATTTGTTATTTTTTCGGTTAAGGAGATAAATATTACCTTCTCAAAAAGTCATATTGGCATCGAGAAAAAAAGGATTCGTTGATTCGATGTTGTACAATTTATAGTTGGAAGAACTATTACGATTGTTTGTCGTATTCGGTCTATCGAGGAACACATCGATGTGTCCAATTAAGTTGTTGGTTGGATCCATCAAGGTAAATAATACTTGGATTTAAACAACTCACGTGGTTGAGGCTGTTAGTTTGAGTTGGGCCCTTCTAATTCACAAGGCTATCAAAGAGCTAAATTGTGAACGCTTGTTTCGTGATTGTTCGTTCTGTAAGGGTTAGTTGTTGGGTGTTCTTGCAATTAATTTACACATGGAATGATTGGTGTTTTGAAACATCCTTGATCACTATATTTGATTTACCGGTTGAAGGAGAAAACTTGCTATCAAGGATTGTTCAAAACTGAGCCAAAATCAAGCCTGAATCTAGAATACTGTCACATCGATTTATTTGATTTTAATTTATTTTACTGCAATTTTGATTTCGGGCACACAATTTTAAATGCGGTTGATCCTACTCCTAATACTGCTATTTATTTATAAGTTTAATTGGAGTTGATATTATTCCCAATAATGTTATCTATTTATTGTTTAGCCGTAGAAATATTATTTTTAAGGAATTCGATATATAATTTGATTAATGAGATTAAAATCTCCTCAAAAGAAAAGATAATATTTTGAAGAAAAATCTGATGAAATATTTGTGTTGGAAACACAAAAATAATAAGACATTCTTCAAGGATATAACATTTCAATTGCTTGATCAAAAAAATAAATAAACATAAAAAGATACTTGAGCTGTATTTGACACAAATATCATTACAATTCACAAGACATTTACAAGTACATAAAAACCAAACAAGAAAGACTTAGAAGAACACACAATTCACTAATTATTTGCAAGGAAACATTAGAAGAACACACAAATCCATATATGGACTTCAATAACCAAACAAGAAAGCCAACACTTGTAAACTGTAATGTGAAGTGTTGTGCAACCAACCAAGGTAGGAGTTCTGGGGGCAACGCATCATGAAGTCCCTTCATCTTCCCGTTGTATAAAAGAATAATTAAAACTCTGCCATGTTATACATTCCAGGTGAACAATGTAGTCACACCCACTCTTTAAGCACTCAAGAGATAGATCTAGGCAAAGTTGATGACAGACATGACATGCAGAGATCTTCTTGGTGAAAGTGAGTTGGTGTGGATGGCTCCTCATTCTATAGGAACCACCGAGCTTCATATATGAATGCCTTTTCACAACACATTCACGATGAGCTGAAGTGTTACAAATTGCACAATGGTAAAACCAATGGTTTGGATTTCTAGTTTCTTCACAAATGTCACAGTAAGTGTATTCTGAGTAAAGATTATCCTCATGATAGGTGAGTATGAGAGGATGTTCATCATACTCGTGTAGAATCTTGCTGGGAAGCCTAAGGCACCTATTATGCACAACAAATTTGCAGTCTTTGCATACATATGCACCATGTACCTGATCTCCACATCCATTGCATTGCCCTTCATATTTGTCATAACGGTAAAGGCGGTGTTTATGCCCTTGAAATGTGGGAGTATCAGAAATTAGAGCACATGCAAGGCATCTATAACTCTCACAAATATTGCATTTGTAGGCAAAACTGGCATTGAACCAATAGAAGCATCGTGGACACCAGAAAATGTGATTTGAAGTCAAGGTAAGAGGACTTTGATGACAGTGAAACCAAAGGTATTTCTTTTTCGGTGCTTCTGCACATGATTTATGGAGAAAGAATTCACATTGTAAACAACAGTAAAATAAAGTTGAGATGGATAACATGCAACCGTCACAAACTTTATGACCCTCAGAATCATTGCTTAGAACCAAGTTATGCTGATGGTTCAAATGCTTTATTTCTGAAGCTATTACAATGTCTTCTCCAAGTTTAGTCACTTTGATAACAGCAAAGGCCGACTTCTCGTTAAGATCCTCATCTATGTCTTCCAACTCATCGAATGAGAACCAACTATATTCTTGTGCACAATCCGCATGAACAATGTAATTGCAATCAGAACAACAATAAACCCCATGCTGTGCATTTACCTCTTCAGGGCAAGCGTCACATATCCATGTTTTCATCTCATACTGCCCAAGGATGAAGGTGTGGGAAAGCCGATGACGATGTCGTGGAAATTTGATGATGGGTGGCAATGAAATGCATTTTTCATGGATTGTAAGACTGCATTTATAACAAGTATAAGAAGCACAATTCCCCGTTTTACCACATGCATCACAAATGAATGGGACTTGCTTCCAGAACAAGGTGAATGGGTGCTCATGAATTTCACCTTTAATAATAGGTGGTGGGGATGCACAATCAACATGAAGCTTAAACTTGCATATGGAACAACAATAAACAAGCCCTTGATCTTGGGTTTTTTGACAGATTTGGCAAGGAAGAGATTCTGGATCGAATTTTAGAAAGAGAGGATGGTTACGGTGGCAAAGGTGGTTAATTTTAGTTGGTAGCTCAGCACATGTTATATGAAGAGCAACCTCACAAGGCGAACAACGATAAACAAATCCCTTGAGTTGGGTTTTTTTACACATTTGACAAGGGAGAGGCTCACTATTGAACTGTAAAATTAGAGAATGCTGGCTATGGAGAGAATGGTTGATTTCAGTAGGCAAATCAACACATTTCTTGTGTAGGAAAATTCCATGGCCAAGATCAAGGTATGCAAAATCTAATAATCGCTTCCAACATGCAATACACTTGGCACCCTTCAATTCTTCCGAAAAATTTTCAATAGAGATCAGTGCCTCTTTATGGGGAATATCTTCAAGCTTTCCAAAGCAATTTTCAGCAATGCTTTTAGAAAGCAAAGCACATTTGATATGAAGGTTAAGGTCACAAGAACAATGATAAACAAACTTGTCAAGTCCTTTGTCACAAAAATCACAAATATTTCTGTATGGTGGACTTACTTGAAGTTTAAGGCTGTGGTTGCAATGAAAGGGGTGATTTATCTCCGAAGGAGCCTCAGCGCACAACTTTTCTAGGTAATATCTGCACTCTACACAGCTGAAGCTTGAGCCTGAAACCAGCTCCCCACATCCCGAGCAATAAGCCTTCTCACTTTCATGGTTCTGCTTTTCAATGAACACAAGTGGATGTTTATGGCTGAAGTGTTGAAGCTCCATATCTCTCTTTCCCTCTTGTTTCTATGAAAGTTTTGTGGGTTAATTAGAAGCAAGGTATGTGGGATTTTGAAGTCCCCTGGTTCAAAATTTATACATTGGATGAGAAGGATATCATTCTGTTTTATTAATATTATTAATATTATTATTATTATTATTATGGAAAAGACATATTTATATACTTTACTTCTCTTAAAAGGAAAGAAAAAAAATCAAACATATGAAATTATATATACAAATGTCAACTTAATCAGGGGTATAATAGCAAAAGACTTGTGCTTTAAACGTCCCCTACCCCTTGGAAGCAAAATTATATATACATATGTAATTTCTTTAGGAATTCCAAGCTTTTACTAATTATAGGAGGACATGTCACTTTATCAGGGGTGACATTAATTTAAACAATTGATAAAATCATAATTTAATCTTTTTAAGTTTACAATAAAGAAAATTATATTTTATCTCTCATAAAAAAATTAATTTAATTTCAACCTCTTTAAAAATAATTATTTTGAAAAAGATAACTTCAACCAAATTCAAAGCATCAATGGCTTTGGGCATTTTACCTGAAAGATGATTTTGAAGAGATACACAATAGTTAGATTCTTGAAGTAAACAAATTATTTGGAATTGGAACTCCTCGACAATTCTAAATGCTCTAAACTCAAAAGATTATAAAAATTTTCTGGGATTTCACCTATCAAATTGGTTTTCATCATCCATAAACACACCAATTTCTTCCAGAAATTTGATTCTGAAAGTATTTTCATGGCAAAAAAGCCATTATAAGCCATACCTAGAAGATTGGACTAAATTATATATAATTTTTGTCTTTTTATAATAAATTTTATATATATTCAAGTTTTTGAAATTATAATTTTTTTGAATTTAGACTAAATTGACAAAATGTGTAAACATTGAGGGTTAAATTTATTAAAAAATTTTAAATTAGGACCAACTTGATAGAATGTGTAAAGTGTTAAGGGCTAAATTTGCTATCATACCAATCAAAAGACTACAAACATTAATATTTCGTTCAATGACCAAGGCATTTTAATGGTAGAGTGACTAAAAATGACAACTAATCTAACAGAAGTGACTAAATTAAAAAAAAAAAAAGAAATTGATGACCAAAATAGGAATGCATTAAAACTTGTGTGACTATCTGAGTAGTTTACCCTTTCCCTTTAAATATTTTAGAATTATTGCTAAGAAAAAATTTAAAAGTTTCAAAATGATATTTTAGGGGCTAAATTGGTTATTAACTTTTTAAATTAACATGCCACGTCATAATGGATGAGTGACAAAAGTGTAACATTTCGGTAATTTTAGTGAAATTATGTAACATTTGAAAATTGAGTGTCTAAAATATAATTTTAATCAAAATTTAGAGACAACTGGTGTAGTTTATCCAATATATAATTTTTAAAAATTATAAAAATATTGTCGAAATCTTTTTTTGAAAATCGACTTTTATTTTGAAAACGAAAATGGGAGTCGCCATCGATCCTTTTTATATGAGGTCTGATCAGATCACCTCAAAACTTTATCTTTTTAATAAAATGTTTAATTTATTAAAACAATGTTTTTCAGTCTACAAAAATCCAGAAATAGGTTCGGGAGTTGGTTAAGTATGAGGAAGGATTAGCACCCTCGTAATGCCCAAAATTGGTACCTAATTGATTAATTAATGTCTTAATGTCGAAAGTTAAAAATTCGAAAAGAATTTAAAATACGATCCCTTTTTGTATTATGTTATTTTTAATTACTTGAATAAATCAAAATGTGTATAAAATGCCTTTTTATCCTGAAGTAACAAAATGTCACATCCTGTAAGTTAGGACACGACATCTCGAATTCTTGAGAATAAGCTTGCCTTTTATTATTATTTTACTTAAATCTCATGTATTTTAATTTTAAAAGGATATTTGGTCATCTAGGTTCAACGAGAAAATCAAAACCCCGTAAGTTAGGGTACGACTTCTCAAATCCTCAAATACGGAACATTGCCTTAATTTTAAAATTTTCTTTTATGCATTGTGCAAAAATTAACGTAACACTTAAATTAGTATTTTAGTTTATTCGGGTATGATGTAAAAATGGACAAATATGTTCAAATGTAACATTTAGCACAAGTATTAGCACAATATAAAATAACGGTAAAAAAGATGGCATAATAAGTGGATAAATCAATAAAACGAAAATATTATGCTAGTAAATGATGATAATTGACTATAATGATGATAGAATTAATAAATAAATAATAACAATTTAATAATAATAATAATAGCAATAATTATACTAGTAACTGTCATAATACTAACAAAAATAATAATAATAATAAGAGCAATATATGTACAAGTAAAAAAAACATAAATAATCTAATTTTTAAAAGTATAAAAAAGGGGTAATAAATAAATAGATGAATAGATAATAATGAAATAATAATAATAATAGATAATAAAATAGTAATAATAATGAATGCATAAATAAAATAAATAATCGATGAAAGAAAATAAAAAGTTAAGAATAATGAAAGACTAATAAATAAATGAATACAATGATTAAAATAAAAAACAAAAAAAAAATAAATGAATGAACAATATATAAATAGACAAATAAATGAACAAGCAAATGAATAAAATAAAAAGAATAATGAACAAATGAACAAGTAAATAAATAAATGAATAAATAAAAGAATTAAAATAAAAAGGGCTTAATTGTAACTTAAATGAAATTAAAGGGACAAATTGAATAAAATAAATAACAAAGGGGTTAAAATGTAATGCTCGAAAACAAGCGAGGGCCAAAGGAGAAAATAACCCAATCCTCTGGACAAGCGTCCCTTCTCCAAGAGATCAGCGAGCCAGGGACTAAATTGAAACACGCGAATTCAGTGACCAAAATTATAAAAATAAAAAAGAGTAAAAAAGAACTAAACTGAAGCGCGCCGCAAAAGCGGAAGGGCTGATTGCGCAAATACATCAAAAGTTGAAAACATGCCAATCCTCTGGAGCAGGTCGGTCGGTGCGCGGGTCAAGGGTGAAACAACATCGTTTTGGGGCTATTGAAGCAAGCTCTAAAACGGCGTCGTTTTAGGGGTCTATTTAAACCAATTTTTTTTTCCAAAAAATTCACTTCAACCTGTTTTCTAAAAAAAAAAAAAAAAACTAAAGCCCTCCCTTTTTTTTCTCTGAACCAGCCCTTAACCGGCTTTGGCTTCGGTCGCCGGACCACCGTGGCAGCCGCCGGCAATGGCAACGACGCCGCCGTCCACGATGGCCGGAGAAAAAAATCATTTTTTTTTGTTTTTTAATTCCTCGATCCCAAAAATGCCATCTTTCATTGAAGATGGCGACCTCCTTCCCCCCCAGGACGGCGCAAACGCGAAAAAAAATGTAAGATTTCGACCTCTTTTTTATTTTTGTTTATTTCTTTAAAAAAAGTGAAATAAATAAATAAATAAATAAATAAATAAAAATATATCAAATAAAAAAAACCACTTTCGTTAGAATTTTTTCGATTTGCTTTTTCTCTTTTCTTGTGTTTGAATCACTGTTTGTTTTTTTATTCCTCTTGTCTGTGTCGAAAAAAATTACAATCTATGGCCTTTATAGCCAATATTACACTGTTTGGTTACTGTTTAGCCTACTGTTGCTTGTTGTTTCTTTCTCTGCTTCCGTGGTCCTTTTTCTTTCTTCTTTCTTGTAGATGGCGGGGTCAACAGAGAGGAGAGGCAGAGGCTCCTTTGTCATTTTGGTGCAAGGCGGCAGACCTCGAGTGGCGTGCGTGCTGCGAAGGCACGTTGAGCAACACAAGGGCTGGTTAGAGTTTCAGTTTTTACTGAAACTTAGTTTAGGTTGTGGGCTTGTATTTGAGCTTAGGGTTTGTTCTAGTTCGGGCTTGTATTTGTAAATTGGGCTTGTAACATTTACTTGGACTGTTAATTACTTTTATTTTTATTTTGGGTTCTATTTGGTCTCGGGCCCGTGCAAAAATAAGCCATTGCAAATATATTATTTAATTAATACAAAATTTCAATCTCATCATTTTATGGTTGATTTATGATTGTTTTTGTTCAATAAAATCATTTTCGAATGTAGCATAGGTTGGTAAAAGATATAAAGAAATATATGCCCATATTCCTTACTTTCTCTTCTATAGATTAAGAAAGTATGTATTCTTAGTCCTTTAAAGCAAATAAAACCAAATTCTTTTTTTGCATTTTACCTTTTAAAATTATGAAATTAGGAACTTTTCTTTGATGCACATATTTTAATTGCTAAATCTACTAAATATTACCTTTTAAGAGTAATTAATTATATTAACTAATAGAGTTAATATATTCATCCATTGAAAAATAAATCCAGTATTCACCTACCAATTAATCTTTGGTTATATTTATTATTTAGGGAAAGATGACAAGTTGTGGCTGTAGTTTAGTGGTAAGAATTCCACGTTGTGGCCGTGGAGACCTGGGCTCGAATCCCAGCAGCCACAAATCTTTTTATGCCGTAACAGTTGGCACATTGTTGAAGGCAACGGTTAGTAATAGTGTGATTTTAGAGATTTGAACTTTTTTTATACTATTTGAATTTGGTAATTAAATTTAATTTTGTCCTTGATTAGATTTTGTTAAAGTATGATATACCACTATAAGTCTATAATATTATATTTATTTTGGGTAATAATTTTATACAATTTTAGAATATTATGCTATCACACTTTTATAAAAAAAATTAAGTTTAAGTATCATAATGAATTTAATTGTTAAGTTTAGATATCAGAGTGGAAAAAAAAAAGAATAAATACCAAAATAAACTTAATTGTGAAGTTCAATGACAAAAAAAAATACATTAACCCAAATAATAATAAATCGTAAATAAATAATGATTTATAAATTTTATTGTTAAAATTATAATATTGTTAAAACATTTGTTAAATTTTATTTAGAGCTTGTAATGAACATTATGAATAAATAATTATTTTAATTTCCATTTTATAACAACAATCTTTTATTTTTTTTGAATTAAATTATATTTTATCGCTTGTAATATACTTTGTAATTTTTTATTTATCTAATTGTTATTTAAATAATAACAACTTTATAAAACATAAGAATAATTCATGTATCGTAGGGAAAAAAAGACCAATTATATATAAAAGGAGGTCATGTTGAGCTCTTTTTTTTTCTTTTTATAACGTTATTATAATATCATAATCAAATTTCAATTTTGATCGCTCTATTATGCTCATATTTAGGGTTTAATTTTTATATTAAAATTTCACAAAATTTAGTCTTTCTATTTTACAATGACCTTTAGTCAATTCAAATAGCTAACATATTTAAATATTTCTCAAATGTTGATGTGATTTTTTAGAAAGAAAAAAACCACATCTTTAACACACACAAAAAAAATCTATGTAATTAGTGTGAGTATGTTAACAAAAAAATCCGACATTAACATTTTAACTAGAATAGTTAATGGTGTCAACTATTTGGACTAGCCAATGATATTATAAAGTAGAAGAAATAAATTATGCCAAATTAAATTACGATACTAAATCATAAATTTAAACGTAGTAGAGTAACCATAACCATAATTTGACTTAAAACATTTTAAATCAACACAATCATTTCTCATTTAATTTTGAAAAAAACCTTAATAATTTTAATTACAAGCAATACTAGGTAGCAAAGTATTTAAAAGAGTAGTCCAAACTTGAAAAGAAGCATTTTGCTAAACAATGAGTTGCTTTATTAGATTCCCTCTTAACCCATGCATACAAGAAAGAACCTCCTTGAAAACATAAGGCATGGTGTCAACAAGATACCCTCATAACTAGAGATAGAGTTAATAACCTTACCATTCCAATCACGAATCACAGTAGCATATGTCGTAGCCTTTTCCACCTTAAAGCACACAACATCAACATTACACTTGTACCATCCTAGTTTCGATTTCCTCCAATAAGAGATTGTCGAGAATGGACTAGACTCTTGAATTTGTATAGTGTTATAAACTCTTTTAGCTTTCTTCCAAGTCTGCAAGAAATTATCTACAAGACCAATGTTATGATTTATAGTTGAGTCTTGTACTCTCCAACAGAAAAGGTTACGATGATACCACAAACTCCACATGATTGAAAAGATTCTCCAATGCTTGTTAGTATCTATTTATTCCAAAATACCAGGAATAATCTCACTAATCGAATTAAGCGAGAAGATAAAGCTTGTTGATTTCCATGTCTCTTACACCTTAAGAAAAGACAGTAAAACATGGTCCAGAGTTTTCGGACTCCCACATTGAGCACACGCAATCAAGATATTGATGCCTTTCTCTTCCATCCGAACCTTCTTATGAATAAAATTTCGTAAACAGTGCCAAATAAAATCTCTAATTTTAGGAGGCATTTGGCATAACCGCATTCTTTGCCAAGGACCTTGAGTAAACTAACAAGATAAATTATAAAATCTGTCAAGAGCTAGTGTATATCCCAATTTAATGCTACACAATACGTTGTTACTGAAATTCCATACAAGTTGGTCCAACCTTGCTGAAAGCTTATAAGACCACTATAGACTCTACTTGTATTAACTGGAGCCAATATGCCATTAATAAAATTAGTATCCCATTAGCTTTCTTCCACATTCATGAGGTCCTTGACCTTTAATTGTTCTAATCCCTCCAAAGGAATAAAAGAGACAAAAAAAAGGCCTCGTCATTATGAAGTCGAAAATCATTGAAAACTTTAATTTTTGTGTTGAGAAGAAAGTAGATAGTTAGCTGGGTAGTTAGACTCAGTTAGTATAGTTAGTTTGTTAGTCAGTTAGCAGGTAATCTATAAAAACTAATGGGTTTGTAATTATATATAGGCAGATAGTTTTCCACTGAATGTACTGGTAGTATTTTCCTTCATCAATAGATTCTTGATCAGTTTTTCAACATGGTATTAGAGCTCCAGTGATCATTGTCTTTTCAGTCGCTCACATTTGTCGTTTTTCCAGTCGTTCATGTTTGTTCGGTACTACTTCCGGTCATTCTAGTTGGTTCAGTATTGCTGGTTGGTCTTGTTTTTGTTTTGGGTTCTATAGATTGATAGCCAAGCCCATTTTCTATTGGTTTCTACTGGCCCAAATACATTTGTTAGGCAAAGTTTGATTGTTAATCTAGGGCTCTTTTCATTTGTGGTGGTTTCTTCCTATTCTTGCTCGTCGACGTTCTTCTTTGTTTTCAACATTGGAGTTTTTTTTAATCATGGTGAACCTCTCTGAATCGGTTATTGATTTTAATCATCCCTTTTACCTGCATCCATTTGATACTCTAGGTACCTTGCTGGTGTCTCACCATTTGCTTGGAGTTGAGAATTATAATGTTTGGAGTCGAACCATGAAAATTACATTGTTAGCCAAAAATAAATTGGGGTTTGTGGATGGTACTTGTTCTAAAGATTCATCACCAGGTGAGATAGGCTATCAATGAGAGCGATGTAATGCCATTTTCTTGTCTTGGATTTTGAATACAGTTAGTAGCGAGCTCGCGACAGAGATTTTTTTTGCATCTAGCGCAGCAACGGTGTGGAGCGATCTTGGTAAACGGTTCTATAAGGTTGATGGTTCTAGGATTTATTTTTTGCATTGTGGAATCACCTAGCATCTTCAAGGTACTATTTCCCGATACGTCGTTGAAAGCACCAAATATATCCTATTCCCTGCAAAATAATGAAAATAACACTAAAGGGGAAGTAGGGTCGGATCCTCAGAGACCGGATTATACGAATACTTGTTTCTCGAAATCCTGGGCAGAATCGTGCCTAAGAAAGCCTGCATTCCTGAAAAAAATAAAAATAACAGAATTAAAAGGTTGGATCTGGAAACGAAAATAAAATAAAGTAAAATAAAAAAAATTGAGAAGTCGAATTGAAATTGCGAAAATTAAAAATAGAAAATAGAGTTGAGATAAAGAAATTCTTATGGGGAGATTTCAGCCTCTGGTTGCCTCGATTTGCCTTGGGCTCATTCCTTGGCTTTTAGATGATCCTTCTCAAACCGAATAAGCCAGTTATAGTGGAAGAGGACGCCTACGACTACCAGCTCCAAGGATTTAGACTTCGATTTAGTGGAACCTGACTCTAGCCAACAATCGCTTTTGTAGGATCATCTTATGCTAGATCAACGTTTCTCAATGGTGAATCCCACGCCATTTTGTCTCTTGGGTTTGCCAACCTCTGACGCAGTAAGCTAACGAACCGACTGTGCAACCTTCTCAAAATATACAAAGCGGTCGTTCCTTGCACACGTTGAAAAGATCACTTTTTAAGGGACATGGACGGAAGCGTCAGCCCCGTAATGCGGAAAAACGATGGATACCCTGTTGATAAGGCTAAGTACGGATTCTAAACCTCAAGAACCCTTTTTGGGGATTTTCGGCAACCTTTGGCTAGATGGGTTTTAGTGGCTCATAGTTGTGGTGAAAAAGAAAATAAATATATGATGGAGATTTTATTAAAGAGAAATATTGAAAGAACAAAATACTTTTGGGGTGAGAGTTTACAGAAAAAGATGAAGAACCAAAACTGAGTCACTTCATCCTCTATTTATAGTGCTAAGATAGATAGACTAGTCCTACTTAAATTCCTAAAGATAATTACAAATAATCAAAGATAAATAAAGATAAATAAAATAAATCCTAAATTAAATAATCCTTAATAATTATCATAATATTAATTATCCTAATATAATCAGAATAGAGTCTAATAGAATAAAGTCTCTTCTTTTTGCATTTCAACCCTTGTGTCCTCCATGTTTGCACTTTTGGCACCAACTTTTCCCTTTGTTGCACATTGGTCCATTTTATCTTTAATTTCACGTTTTTGGCCCTTAGTTTCGCTTTTGCCTCCAATTTAGTCCCTATGAGATAAAAGACCATAAATAGCCCAAATTAGTAGAATCATACTCAAAATAAATATGCAATTAGCACATAAAAATATGACATTCTAGAGTATTATCATTTCCATCTCTGTGTATTTTACTAAGTTGCGACTATTTTGGGATGAATACGATGCTCTTGTGCCCTTTTCTTCATGTGGATGTGTTCAGTCAAGGCAGGATGTTGAACATGTTTTACAGCAGCGTCTATTCCAATTTCTAATGGGATTGAATGAAACATATAATGCAGTGCGTAGTCAAATCTTGTTGATGAACCCATTATTATTTATCAATCAAGCGTACTCTATGCTCGTGCAAGAGGAATCACAGAGGCAACATAGTTCCAGTGTTGTTGGGTCTGATCTAGTCTCTTTTCATTCAGCACACATGGTACAAAAGAGGTGTTTTACTAGAACCTATGATCACTGCAAGACTAAATGGCCTAAAAGGGAATTGATATAGGATAATTGGTTACTTGCAGATTTTAAGTTTACTGAGAAGAAGGCAAACAATATTTCTAGATCCGTAATGAATAATGTTTCTGTTAATGATTCTGTAAGTGGCAATGAATTGACTAGTGATGTTGGTGTGTCTAGTCCACAAGCACCTATGTTTACCCAAGCACAATATCAAAAAATCTTGAGTTTGTTGAACAAGGAGCCTATAGTTGAAGCTGCTGCAAACCTAGCAGGTATGGTTGATGTAGGTCAAAATTGGATTATGGATACTGGAGCTACTGACCACATGCTATTTTATTTCCAATTCTTAGAATTTCCTGTTATATGTGCATCACATTCTCTATGTGTTCGACTCCCAAATAGATCTTCTGTTTCAATTACTCATGTTGGAACTTGTACTGTTCAACCTGATCTTCAGCTTTCCAAAGTTCTCTATGTTCCAAAATTCCATTATAACCTTCTTTATATTTCTAAACTTACTAATGATCTCAATTGTGTTGATTCATTTTATCCTTATTTTTTGCCTCGTACATGATTTCTAAAGTGGAAAGATGAGGGGGATTGGTAGGCAGTGAGGTGGTCTTTATATCCTAGAACCTTCTCGGCAGACTAGTTTTGGTTGTGACTCCATCTGTTGCATCTGTTACATTCGTTGAACCATCATTTGTTTGGCATACTAGACTTGACCATGCTTCTATTTCAAGATTGAATAAGGTGTATAATCTTCCCTGCATAGTTTAGAATAGTGATAGCATACACAATGTCTTTTAGCTTTCTTCCAAGTCTGCAAGAAATTATCTGCAAGACTAGCGTTTTGATTTATAGTTGAGTCTTGTACTCTCTAACAGAAAAGGTTATGATGATACCATAAACTCCACATGATTGAAAAGATTCTCTCATGCATGTTAATATCTATTTATTCCAAAACAGCAAGGATAATCTCACTAATTGAATTAAGCGAGAAGATAAAGCTTGTTGATTTCTATGTCTCTTACACCTTAAGATAAGACAGTAAAACATGGTCTAGAATTTTCAGACTCCCACATTAAGCACACATAATCAAGATATTGATGCCTTTCTCTTCCATCCGACCTTCTTAGGAAAAAAATTTCGTAAACAACGTCAAATAAGATCTCTAACTTTATGAGGCATTTGGCATAACCACATTCTTTGCCAATGACCTTGAGTAAACTAACAAGATAAATTATAAAACCTGTCAAAAGCCAGTCTATATCCCAATTTAATGTTACACAATACGTTGTTACTAAAATGCCATACAAGTTGGTCCAATCCTTGCTGAAGGCTTATAAGAACACTATAGAATCTACTCGCATTAACTGGAGCCAATATGCCATCAATAAAATTAGTATCCCATGAGCTTCTTTCCACATTCTTGAGGTCCTTGACCTTTAATTGTTCTAATCCCTCTAAAGGAGTAAAAGAGACAAAAAAAAGGTCCTCATCATCATGAAGCCGAGGATCATTGAAAACTTCAATGTTTGCCCTATCCCGCTCTCTCCAATGAGATCCACTACAAATAAGTTGCTTAGCCGCAAAGATGCCCCTTCAAATATAAGAAGGATTATTTCTTTCTTTTGCCTTAAAAAATCTATATTATGGGAAATTTTTAGCTTCGAAAACTCTGCTTAGAAGAGAATCCAACTCACTAATAAACCTTGTAGATTACTTGCCTAGCATTGCCAAATTAAAACAATGTAGGTTTTGAAAACTCAACCCTCTAAATTTCTTAGAGACAAAAAGTTTATCTCAAGAGGTCCAATGAATCTTACTTTTATCATCATTCGCCAAGCCCCACCAAGAAGAGTTCATCATCTTTGTAAAGTGCCACAAGTGTTTAAGCGAATGAAGAACACACTTATACAAAATATGGGAAAAGCATGAGTAATATCTTTTATAAAGCAATCTATTCTTCTAACTATATGATCTCTTGCTCAAATGGTCTCTGATAAAAGAGAAAACTTTCTTCTTATTTCTACCAATTAGAGAAGGTAAACCAAGATAGTTACCATGGTTAAGAGGAGCATAAACACCCATTGTAAAGATCACCAAAGTTTTATCATAAGCTTTTGTATTTAAGTTAAACATGATGCCTTACATATGGAAATTTATTGCCTAACCTGAAGCTTCCTTATATTAATGAAGAATATTTTTGATAGTTTGGCTTTTTGAAGCAGTAGTTCGAAAAGAAAGAAAGCTATCATCCGCAAAACATAGATGAAGAATGTAATGAACTAATTTTTGTCGGTGTTATAAAGCCCGATTCAAGGTTAAATTTCTTAAACCGAATCGTTCAAAATTTAAACCTAGAAATTAGTAAGTTGAATGTGGATTAATAAATAGAATTGAATAGTAATTAATTAAATTAAATTGTTTTATAATAGTATAATGACTAATTTATAAAAGTGCAAATACTATTGAGTTTTAATTTAGGAAATGTATAAAGGCTTGGTTAGTAATTATTAAGGGACCTAATGGCTAATTAACCATTAATATCATATAAGATAATGGGAGAGAATGATCTAAGCCTTTCCATTCCACTAAGTTTATTAATCATAAATCATCACCATTCATGAGTTAATTAAACATAATTACAATTCCCTAATTATAAGTATAGAAAGTAAATTAAGAGAGAGAGAGAAAAAAAAACATCATCTTTCATTCTATTCTCTCCAAACCGTAGCAAACCAAGTAGAAGAAGAAGGTTTTCAACTTTTATTTTGGTTCCAATTTGAGGTGAGAAAGGTATCTTTTGATAGTTTTTATAGAATTTTGATAATCCAAGCTTAACAATTCATGCCCATGTGTTAGATTTTATAATTATTAAGTTTTAATAAAATTTATCATTAATGAATATTGATGAAATTAAGTTAGGTAGAGATAGATTTATGATTAATAAGCTTGGATTATGTTAGGACTAAGTTAGAAAGTAGGGAAAAATGTTAAATGTTATTAGAAATCTCAATTAGGTTTATTAGTTAATTTTGACATTGAGGATTAAATTGAATAGATTGAAAGCTATTAGAAAATTTTGCTATAGAATGAAAGTATGAGATCCTTAATGGTTAAATTTAAAGCTAGATTTCAATTCGATAATGAATATCGAAATATATGAGCATTTTAAATAATAAGGGTTTATAGGGACTAAATTGAATAACTGCATAACATGCTTAATTGAATGTGTGCTTAGTTGAATCTGTGGTTTAAACTTTGTATTCGTATTTTAATTTATTGACATAGCTATAGATGAAGTCGAATTGTCGAGAGATAAAGGGAAGGCGAAAGCCGTCGAGGACTAGCTATTTCGGCTTGTACTAACATATTTTGCTTTCTTCCTTGAATTCAATTAAGTAACTAATCTTGTTAAATTGCTAGTGATACATGATTACAAACTATGTTAAAATGTATCATGTTAAATGTTGGCTTAATTGGTAAGTTGACAGGTATGCTTATGTTTATGGAATTCATTATGGTATTAAAATTGTTAGTTACTTAGTTATTAGATTGAGAAGTACATAGTAATATATACATATGTATACATTGCAAAGTATGAAATTGCATTATTAAACGATGCTAGACATAGTCAAGGTATAGTTGGCATGCCATAAAATTTGAATATCTATTGGTGGAAGCATTCTGACACTACGGTATAATTCATTCTGGTATTACAATGCAATTCATTCTGTAACACCTATACCCTACCCGATCGCTGCGTCCGGGTACTGAATGTCACAATTAACCCGATTAACTTAACACAATTTCTAAACTGATTTACTCGTGTACTTAAACATTATCAAATCTCAAGTTTTACTTCCACTATAACTCATATCATACTAGAAATAAATTATTACTATTTTGTTACCTTATTGAAAACTAGTAGTTTTTACAAATCTTAAATTAAAACTTAAATACAGATATATTTAAATTAATCCCCAAGGTGTGGCCTCTAAGGGTGCCTCTCTGTACACATGATACGACTACCGCACCCATCGAGTTATGTTGGCAGTGTCTGGCTTGGTCCCCTCCAAACAACTCTAATAATTTTGATCCTACGTCCAAGGTAGAACAACTGTAAGTTTAGATGAACTCAGTGAGGTTATTTACAACAAAGAATATAAGTACTATATTTCTGGGAACGGAATATAAACACAGAATTAAAAACCCGCTATGTATATTAGGAAATTTCGTCGACTTGTTGGCTTAACCCAAGCCATGAAATCTCTGAGTCAATCATTTGATGGACTTAATCCCTGGTCTAGAAATATATGTGCTTTTCCAAATATAACTTCCTTTGGTATTTGACCCTATACCGTTTCCTCAGGGACATCTATATTACCCTTCCTGACTTGTCTCTTTAAAGATAGTCACATACACAATTCATTTAGATTGTCAACTTCTACTAGTGGACTTGCATTTGTAATCGCCTCAGTGGTGGATCCTTGCCCTGATCCATTCACTCTAACTGAATTCAACATATGATTATCGCGTTACCCTAAAAAGTATCTTCTTTTGACTTCGCCCTTGCATAGACCCTTCCTTAAGGAAAACCCAATCCCAACATCTTCACTTGTAGTCTCACATACTACATTTGGCTAATTGAGAAACACCCTTTACCTTGTGGACTTGTACTCAGTGGGATAGTCCCATAAAATCTTCCCCTTTCAGTACAATCTACTAAAACATTCCCAAATGCAGTTAGTCTTCAAAGGCTACCTCTTTCTCATATTTTTCTTGGCAGATTTTCCTACAACGAACAGTTCCTCATGGACTCCCCATGCTAGAATAGGCCTAATAAGCCTCCTCTTCTTTAGTTAAATCTTGGTAGATTCTCTACTGAAGAAAATCCTTGGTGGACTTACCTTTCTCAGGTTGCCCCTTACCTGTAAACCCTTAGAACTAGAGTCCACTTGTTCATCTCACTATCGTACCCTATACTGGTTTAGTCACCAAAAACTAGTGGACTCATATTGGCGTACACTTAAATACCTCGATGAAGGTATCCTTTCCATTGCCACTATTGCGTTAAGACCGCTTATACCAATTCCTCTTACTGTCACAATTTAGCGGATCCCCTTATTAATAGGCTTACTCGCATTCACAAACCTTTCTACCAACTTTTCTTATTTTTGTAATTTGGTGGATTCTCTTACTATCCCGTTTACTCACGTTCTCATATCCACAACGATCATCCTGTTATGTTACTCGTTGCACGAGTTATACAGTGAGTTCCCCTATTTGTGCCCTATTGGCTTCCTAATACACCATCCCGGGGGACTTCCTTTGTTGTCATAGCCCAACTATGGTCTTACACATACTATGTTTACTTTCCTGACGGACTTCATATACTGCCATAACCCAACTATGGTCTTACACATTATGGTCTCATGTTTACTATTCTGACAGACTTCATATATTTCTATAACCCAACTATGGTCTTACACATTATGATCTCATGTTTACTATTCTGACAGACTTCATATATTTCTATAACCCAACTATGGTCTTACACATTATGATCCCATGTTTATTGTCCTGGTGGGCTTCATATGCTGTCATAGCCTAGCTATGGTCTTACACATTATGATGTCGTACGCCTAATCTTTCGAAGAATCAATAAACCTCTTTTGAGGTTTCGCCCCAAAGGAACAGTTAATAATCGTCGTTACGGTGTCCTTCCAAAAGGTCGATAGACCATCATCACAGTGTTGCTCTAACGAGCTAGTAGATACCATTCCACGATGCTGCCCAAACTCCATTGAATTCCCATCTCAGTTCGTTCATTCCTCTATTATGTCAATTATTCATATCTTAACTACCCCGTCAAGGTAATTTCTTCCGTACTTCGCATATAATATAATCATGCATTTCACACAAGTCAAAGTACTTATTACATATCATACAATACACCATTTATTTAAATGTCATATCATAACCACTTGATATTCAACAATTATTCTGACAAACATTCATATACTCATATAGTGTTATGCATTCACAGCATACTCATTCACCATTATCATACACAACAATAGATTCAAACAACTCGGAACAAACACAACATAGAACATTCAAGCAGCACATTTTTATCGACCACCCAAAGGTAGTGTATAGAAACTCATCTTAACTCCTTCATCCTCATCAACTTAGCTTTTCCAAACGACAGAGTATTCATCGTCCTGGCAACAGTTACTCTGATTCTCTACTGCCTGACCTCAAAATTCATGATCACCGCCCCATGCAGTGTTTCTTCATCTTTCTCTCCTTTGAAGCAATTGAAGGAGACGATGCAAACGAGAAGAAAATACAATCAGAATTTAGGAGAATTTTTCTACTGAATAAGACTTCTCCCCTATATATATAACCCTTCCTACATGGTCATCAAAGCTCCAATTAACCATTCATTGATAATTATTGTGTCTCCCACTAAGGAACCAGCTGGTTCTATTTTAACTGAACCAGAATTGTAACTTAACTATTTACCAATCAGTCACAAAATTTCCAGTAAAGCTCGCCAACTTACCATCCTATTCAATTAGCTCCTAACTTTTCTTTAATTTTAGGACATAAGTGAAAACCAGGTATTACACATTCTGGCACTTCAATGCATTACATTTTGTGGAGTGTTAGGAGGATCAATGCATTTATGCCTGATCAGTACTTCGATGCTTATTGTGAAGTGTTAGGGGTTAAATCTATGTATCGATACTTGTCTCTGCATCCAGTTAATAGAGGCTATAAGTAAATGTTTATTATGTCATCTTGATTCAGAAAATGATACATTATTCTGATTTGTGAATAAATTGCATTTTGATTATGAAAAATGATAATCATTCTTATTCTAATTATAGCAAGTTATTCTGAAAATGATATTTTTTAAATGCGATAGTTATAATCTAGTTATTTTAATTGCTTTTCTCAAATTATGTTAGTATCACTAAGTCATCAGCATTAAGTGTACATAATTGTTTGTTTCCTTACACAAGCCTCTTAGGTTTTTGGAGTGATCGTGAGTTGTCAATACCCAAGTGATCAATACTCAGTTCAACCATCTATTGTAATGTTTTTACTATGTTTAATACGCATGGCATATACTTAAGTTATTGGGAAGTATTTTTAGAAGTCCTTATGATATTTTGATTTGTAATTATCTTAAAGTTGCATGCCTTATGAATGGTTAAAGTATGAACCTAGATTGTTGATTTGGTGTTGGTTTTGATTTTTTGGTATACTTGATGGTTGGCTTAAAGTTGAATTTTATCCTTTAAACTAGAAGTTAATTACTTTTGTTCTCATAGGTTAGAATATGGAAAAGTTACAAAATGTGATTTGAAGCATTGAATGCTATGCTTTGATATAGTTTGGTGGTGTTTGTGGGTGTTAAATTGATGTATTTGTATGGGTGAAATGTTTGAGTATATTTTAGGTACAACTAGGGGTGGTTTGTATGTTTGAAAATGGCATTTTTGGTTATTTACCATTTAGTCTCAATACATGATGAACATGTCTTGAAATCCTTAGAATAAATTTTTCCATTTGAAACATTGTTTTAGGCTTGGTCTCAAGACTAATGTAACATCTTAGATTAGGGGTTATGCGTTCGTGCCTAATTCATGAGTTAGTAGGTTTTGGCAGTGTTGGAAGTGTATTAAGGGTTTTTAGAATTCTAGGATGGAAGAAGAAAGCTTTGGAAAATTATTGGTTTTTAAGTAAAAAGGGGAGCTAGGTAAATGAGGCTTTAAAAGAAACTCCGTGTGAAGCATGACATAAGGAACCATTTGGTAAAATGGCATGTTTTATGAATTATGAATGTGTTATGTGAATTCTAGAAATAAGGAAATGTATGGAAATGTAAGGAAATATGGAAATGTAAGGAAATGTAAGGAAACGTATGGAAATGTATGGAAATGTAAGGAAATGTATGGAAATGTATGGAAATGTAAGGAAATGTAAGGAAATGTATGGAAATGTAAGGAAATGTAAGGAAATGCCTTATCTTGGAAATGTAAGGAAATGTAAGAAAATGTCTTGTCTTGGAAATGTAGGGAAATGTGTTGGAAATGTAAGGAAATGTCTTGTCTTGGAAATGTAGGGAAATGTGTTGGAAATGTAAGGAAATGTCTTGTCTTGGAAATGTGAGGAAATGTCCTGGAAATGTAAGGAAATGATGTGGAAATGATTCAAAAGAGGAAAGTAAACATTTCTGGAAACTTGGAAATGTAAGGAAATGTCAAGTTTAAAGAGGCAAACGAAAATTTTTGGAAACTTGAAAATAAAAAGGATATCAAGTTTTAAAGCTTAAAAAGAGGAAATTAGGGTAAGGTGGCCTTAAAAGAAAAAGTTGGTGAAATTTGACACACAAACAGGCTTGGAAAAGTGGCCTGAAGATGCCACTTAGGGCCTATGGAAATGGCGCCATATGCAAGAGGAATGGGCCTGGGTTCGAGTCACTTGGGAAGCAAATAAAAGAAGTTTTATTTTTTGCTTCCAGAAGACTGAGGTGGACGGCACAAGCCTTCTAGAAAGGAGGTGTTTTATTCGATTAAAAAGGTGATAAATAAAGGATTTTTAAATTGGATTATTTAGAAGACATAAATATTGGATTAAACTCTTTTATTTATGATAATTAAAGGATAAAGTTATCAAAATAGAAGAGTGGTGGCCAAGTAAAGGACTCTAGCTAGTAATTTTGGCTATAAAAGGAAGAGTAAGGCTATTCTTCATTCATTCTTTTCTCTTCAAGAAAACCTCTGTAAAATTCTCTAAAGTTTCTCCTATTCTCTCTCTTAGAATTTTCTCTGCCATTATTCTCTTTTTCTCTTTTCTTTTCTTCTTCTCTTTTCTTCTTCTTTTCTCTTCTACTGTCAAGCCGAAACCTCTTTGATTCCTGTTTAAGTCTCCCTAGCCGAATCTCTGTGGCTTCAATCAAGGGTGCCGTCGACTGTGGTAATAAGGAGGAATTCCGGGATTTCAGATCTAATGATTTAAGGTATTTCAACATCTCCATAGCCAAGGGTTACTTTTCGGGATTTGAAATCACAAGTGTTTAGCCGAATTCACAAGGGAGGAATACAAAGATCCGGCACTTGATTCTTAAAATCAATTCAGTTACAAGGATTTGAGATCTAAATCTGTAATCGGTTCTCTTCGGGATTTTCGAGGACTTCGTTAAACGAATCAGGTGTGTACTCCACACTATTTCTATAATATGAATTATGGTTGCATGTATTAAAATATATGTTAATAGAAATATGAGCATGGCTAGAGTACCATGTTATGGTACTAATTACTCAGGTACATTTCCTACTTCTACAAGGAATATGAAAAATGTTATTCGTAACATGAGAATATAATAAGAATGTGAACTATGGTATATTATGCATATTAATGGGGCATTTGGTTGTATATTGAAAGGGGAAGTGAAAAGTGGTGACTTAAGACCACAGTAATCTGAAAAGTGGTGACTTACTACCACAGTAATCTAAAAAGTGGTTTCCTAAAACCACAGATGCGGAGCCTTGAGCCCGCAAATTGGTGTGTAGTGGAAGGAGGGTCGACTTAGTAGTCCCCACGGTGTGTTTGGCAGGTACGGGGGTGTGTAGCGGATGGACAATTAGGTTTGGGTTTGGGAATGCACCATAACTTGTATTTTATGTTTGAATACTGTATGCCTGATTCCATTATGATTTAGTGTCATGTACACATTAAGTCTGGTTGACTCACCCCGTTGGGGAAATTTTTTTTCCAGGTGATGAGCAATAATGGACTGGGTCAGCAGGAGCTAAAGGTGGCCATGCATCGCAAGGAGAAATTTAAAGACTTGGACTTTAGTTTACTCAGTACTTAAATTTTATTTTGGGTTTTGATTGATGTAATAAGGCCATAAGGCCCAAGTAGGATTTCTTTATTTCTGTCTAAATTTTTAATTTACCATGTTACGAACTATTTTTGATTAAAGTTCAACTTAAGAATTATTTATTTAAAAATAAACCCCAAACTGTTTTGTCACCATAATTTAATGATTTCTAAGTAAAATAAGTGGGTTTTCGATCTAAGCCCAACCTAAAACGATATTTTTCTAAAATTACACAAATTTTCTCTAAGTAATAAAGAACTTTGAAACCGGTTTACTTAAGGAACATACCAGATCCGGTTCAGGCTCGTGGGCCGGGTGTGGGGTGTTTCAACTAATGTGATAGTTCTCGAGACAACTTGGCTTAAGTCTTGAGATAGAGTGGTCTTTTTCTCGAGGCATGGGTACATTGTTTGCCCTACTTCAGGTCTCGAGACAATTGTCCTTTATCTCGAGACATCCAAACATCAAGGCTAAAATAGTGAAATAGGGAAGGCCTGTCTTGAGACTCAATCTCAAAACTTGAGAAGCCAAGTCTCAAGACATGGATCTTAATGTCTTGAAATGTGTCATCATCGAAGTAAAATTTTTAAAAATAAACTGTAGCCTATCTTGAGACATGAAGACCCTTGTCTCAAGAGACATCATGTTGGAATTTGATGAATAGATTCGAATCTTAACTTAGTTTTTCATCGAAAACAAACGTGTAACCTTATTTGTAGAATTATATAATATTTAATCATCATGTTTATGCATATAATTGTGATTTTTTGTGATTATTATGATTTAATGTTAAATTGTTTGAAATAATATGAGTTGCTTTGATAATGTAATATGACATCATGCAGTTGCTTTGGCAATGTAATATGATGTCACGCAGTCGAATCCAGTGACCGAATTGGGTGTGGAGTGTCACAAGAAATACTAGGTGCACCATGACAAACATAAATTCCATGTAGATCTCCTTAGAACGCAGCTTTCTAAAGTAGGTAACTAAGCCTCTCAGTACATAAAATAAAATGATAAGGAGATAATCTCGTTGGCTAAGCCCATGATAAGGATGGAAGGGACCCAACTCGCGGTCGTTGAATGCAACCAAATACTTAACAGTATTAATACAAATTCTAATTCAATCCACCCTTCTCTTACCAAAATCCCTTTTTAATAAGATGAATTCAAGGAAATTCTAGTCGACTTGGTCAGAGGCTTTGCTAAAATCAAATTTTAAAGTAACTTCACCTACATTTCCCCTTTCACCTATTCTTCATGTGGTAGATGATCTTAAAAACAGTCATAATATAATATTATCTATGATCAAACAACCAGAAAAAAAAAAGCAGACTACATGGGCGAAATAATACTAGTAAGAATTTTCTTAAGCCTAATAGCAACAACCTTGGCAATGATATTGCCCCTTTATTACATAAAAAACAACAACAATATGATCTATAGTTATGTTCTTAGTTTCATGACCATGGATTAATTTCAAAGGAGTAAATACTTTAAAAACCTATTTTTACTTGGTATAATAATAAATTTGACCTTTAATATTTATATTTTTGTCAATTTGGTAATTATTTTTTTTACCTAAATTTAATCATTAACTTTTCTAAAAAAAGTCAAATCATTTTTTAACGAAAATGCCAACTAAGACATTATTTTTTTAACAATGTTAGCGTTGCAACCCATGCATCAGTCCACATGTACTTTATGCTAACATGGCACTATTTATCTTTTATGTCATGTCAAAAATTAATTTAAAATTTTATTAAAAAAATTCAAAATTAAAAAATATATAAAAAGTTCATAAAAAAGAACATATGCATTATCACGTGGTCTGTCATGTTTAAAAATTTAACGTTTTAGTCTGTAGTCCCATTAAACAAAAAAACAATTTAACTCGTGTTTAAAATGTTGATGGCCAGACAAACTTAGAAAAAGTCTGCCTCTCTAGCACGAAAGTTAGTCTGTCTCTCTGGCACGAAGTAGGGTTTTTTCTCGTTTTCTTGTTTTCTTGGTTTTTTCTATTATTGTTCTTTCACTTTTATTCCAGCGACAAGGTGGTTAATAAAGGTCTCCTTTTGAAGCCCCAGCGCAAACGAAGGGCTTTATTCTGAAACTTGCAACAATGGACAGAGATTTTGTAGGATTAACCATAGATGAAGAGGATGATGAAATTTTGCAGTTTCAGTCCGTGCAAAATTTGGGAATAGAGGAGCAGAATTTAAGTCTGGTGGGTTATTTCCTAACTGCAAGCGTTATACATTTCCCGGCAATGAAAAGCACAATGGCAAATCTATAGCATCCGGTGAAAGGTGTCCAAATACGAGATCTCGGGGAAAAGAGGTTTTTGTTTAAATTTTTTCATGTCATGGACATGGATCGAGTCCTAAAAGGCTCTCTATGGACATTTAATAATCATCTTTTAGTCCTCCATAAGATCCAACAGGGAGAAGAACCACTGGAAGTCCCTTTAATTTACTCTCCGATATGGGCACAAATTTATAACATCCCAATGGGATTTGTATCGGAAAATTTGGCAAGGCAACTAGGTGATTTTTTGGGTAAATTTCTTGAATATGATACATCAGATCTGGGGAAGGGGAGAAGAAATTTTATGCGGATCAGAGTTCAATTGGATGTGCGACATCCACTAAAAAGGAAAAAAAAGTGTCTTTTGCCGGAAAGTGTTCATACATTAGATTCAAATACGAAAGATTTACATTGTTTTGTTTTTATTGCGGCCGCTTAGGTCATAATGACTCTTATTGTGAAGCAAAAATGCTATTGGGGATGGAAGTGGAAACAATGGGATGGGATTTGTCTCTAAGACGCAATCTAAAAGAGCAATGGTAATGAATAGCGTCTGGCTACGGGAGGAAGGGGAGGACGGATAGAATCGAAGTGGTAATTCAAGTCAAGCAATGGATAGCAAGATAGGGGGAGTGAGGGCTATACCAGAAACTAAGGCCACAATAGATCCAGTTTTAGGATTTAATCTTGAAGGTAATTAGTCAAAAACAGCACAGTAGAAGACGAACATGATGGAAGCATAGGCATATTCGGTGATGGATCATGATTTGGAGGAAAGGGTTTTAATCGGGGAAGAAGGAAAAAAAGACAACGTGGAGAAAGCGCAAGCCAATCATTCAGGGAGAATAACAAAAGTGGTTTAGTTGGAAGCAAAAGTTTGACAGAAAATAACATTTTATTATCGGCGGCTGCTAAAAGGCAAGCCGACCGGTCACAATGAAAATCTTAAGCTGGAATGTCCGTGGTTTGGGGAACCAACGGACCATTCCAAGACTTCGGCAAATGCTGAAGACACACAATCCCCAAATGGTCTTCTTCATGGGGACAAAGCTTAATAAAGTTCAAATGGAAAGAGTTCGTAGAAGATTAGGATTTACTAATGGCATAGAGGTGGATTCTGAAGGCTCAAAAGGAGGATTATGTCTGGCATGGAAATGTGGAGTGTCTGTTGGGCTCCAAAGTTTCTCTAGAAGGCACATTGATGTATGAGTTAATGATCAAAATTAAGACCAACAATGGAGGTTTACAGGCTTCTATGGCTCTCCTATGCACGAGAGAAGGAAGATTCGTGGAATTTGCTGAGAAGGTTGGGGTGGAATGAAGAACAGCCGTGGTTGGCATGTGGTGATTTTAATGAAATAATGTACAGATTTGAGAAAAAAATGGGTTGCCCAGAGAGGAAAAGAGAATGGAAGCCTTCCGCAATGTGTTAGAAGATTGTCATCTAATGGATATAGGCTATTCTGGAAATTGGTTTACGTGGGAAAGGGGGAATTTACCAGAAACTAATATACGAGAACGGCTTGATAGAGGAGTAGCCAATATCAATTGGATATCTAGGTTTCCCGAGACCAACATTAAACATCTTGTACACTCAACCTCTGATCACTACCCATTTTTAATAACCACAACTAATGAAGGAAGCACAAAAAGATGGGAAACTTTCAGATTCGAAGTGTGGTGGTTAATGGAGGAATCCTTTGAAACAGAAGTTAAAATCAAATGGGCATCAGCAACAGGGAATCTTTTACAGAAGTTGGAGTATCTAAAATCAGAGTTTGGAAAATGGGCTGCGCAAATGAGGCTTTCTAGGAATCGAAAAAAGGAATACCTTTCTTCAAAGTTGGCTAATCTAATGGAACCAGAGAAGATAGATAATAATTTAGCGGAATTGATTGACACAAAGTTGCAATTAAACTTCGAGATTGATAAGGATGAGAGCTATTGGGAGCAACGAGCTAGAGTTAATTGGCTTAAACTAGGGGACAGAAACACAATTTTTTTCCATAGTATAGCTACACAAAAAAGGAGACAAAACTGCATTCAAAAGCTTTAAGATTCGGATGGTAGAGAGACAGAGGACCAGGAGGAGATGGCGGCGGTAGCTAGAACATATTTCCAAGGCCTATTCCAGACAAAGGGAGAGGGTCAGTATGAGCATATCTTATCAGAGGTTGAACGATGTATTTCTAAAGAAGACAACAGACGCCTCGCAATGGCCTTTACAAAGGAGGAAATTTGGGAAACATTGACAAATATGGGAGCTACAAAGGCTCCAGGAGAAGATGGGCTTCCAGCTCTCTTCTTTCAAAAATTGTGGCATATATTCGGCAATGAAGTCTCATCGTTTTGCCTCCAACAACTTAATGGTGAGATGAAGGTTAGTCGACTAAACTTTACTAATATAGTGCTTATCCCCAAAAAGGTTCGTCCAACCAACCTTTCACATTTTCGGCCAATTAGTTTATGTAATGTCATTTATAAAATAATGGCAAAAGCAATTGCGAATTGTTTTAGAGGAGTCTTGGAAAATTGCATAGATAAAGCACAAAGTGCTTTCGTGCCTGGCAGATTAATATCTGATATGCACTTATAGCTTACAAAATTTTAAATGCTCTAAAAAAGAAAAGAACAGGGAGGAAAGGGCTGATGACAGTTAAGCTGATATGAGTAAAGCCTATGATAGAGTAGAATGGACCTTTTTAAAAACGATGATGGGAGAATGGGCTTTGAACCAAGCTGGGTTAATCTAATTATGCGGTGCATTTTTACAGTCTCTTATGCAGTCTTACTAAATGGACAGATTGGGAATAATTTTTATCCTTCACGAGGACTTAGACAGGGTGATCTATTGAGCCCATTTCTATTTTTGATTTGTTGGGAATGCTTATCTAGCTTAATGAGACTGGCTTAACGTGAAGAGAATTTCAGGGGAGTGAAAGCGAGCAGAAGAGGGCCACAGATCTCACATTTACTATTCACTGATGATTGCATCTTGTTTGGTGAGGCAACCGAAAGAAGGGCTGGTCTATTAAAGAGGGTGTTACGCGAGTACAGGACATGTTCTGGGCAACAGGTTAATTTTGATAAGTCTACAGTGTTTTTTAGTTCGAACACAAAAGAAGATGAAAAAGATCTGGTTACTCACACACTGGGTGTTCAGAGCTCCAATGATCTAGAACGTTATCTCGGATTACCGAATATGGTGGGCAGAAGGAAAAAGGAGGCATTCCAGATTTTAAAAGATCGTTTTAGACAAAGAATCAATAATTGGAGTATAAGACACCTCTCTCAAGGGGGAAAGAAGTATTTATTAAGGCTATTCTTCAGGCAATACCAACGTACACAATGGCTTGTTTTCTACTACCTAAAACGTTATGTTCTGAGCTTGAAAACATTATTGCAAGATTCTGGTGGCAGAAAGGGCATGGTCAGAGGGGGTTCATTGGTGCACTTGGAAGGAGCTATGCTACTCGAAAGAATTAGTTGGATTGGGTTTTCGCAGTCTCGATCAGTTTAATATTGCTTTATTGGCCAAACAGGGTTGGTGCCTTATTAATTATCCTAATTCATTATTAGCACAGGTTCTTAAAGCAAAATATTATCCAAACTCCGATTTTCTACAGGCATAATTGGGCAACTCACATTCTCTTACGTGGCGAAGCATATGGGCAACAAAAAAACTTTTGAAGGCTGGTTTGTGTTGGCGCGTTGGCAAAGGCAACCGTATCTCTGTCTGGAATGACTGTTGGATCCCAGGCATTAACATCAATGGTATCGAACAAAGGGGCAACAACACAGAAATAGAGTCAGTTTCGGGGCTAATTGATAGAACAACAAGAATGTGGAAAAGAGGGCTGATTGAGACTACCTTTCCAGAACAGATAGCGCAGAAGATCCTCCAAATTCCCCTAGCAGGAGTTGAACATGAGGACTTTCAAGTTTGGCGAGGAGAGCACTCAGGTGAATTTACAGTAAGGAGCGCCTATAAACTATTACAGGAAGCAACTACGGATCCTAATGAATTATTATTACAAGCCGAAAGTAAAAAATTCTATAGGAAACTATGGAATTTACAACTCCCATCAAAAATTGGTATTACAATATGGCGATTTACATGGAACTTCATTCCAACTCTTAGCAATTTGAAGCTAAGGAAAGTAGCCCATGATAATGTCTGCCCCAGATGCCGAAATACAGAAGAAGACGGTAATCATGTTCTCCGGCAGTGCCCTGCATCAATCGAGTTATGGCAAAATCTCAAACTCTCATGGGTTATTAACTTGAGTACTACAGATTTGTGGAGCTGGTTTACCTGGGTGTTTGATAGAGGAAGCAACAATCAGTGTCGTTTATTTTGCTGTACAGTATGGATGATATGGTTTTCAAGGAGCAAGCTCGTGCATGAGAGCAAAACAATAACAGGAGAAGAATTATCACAATGTGTAACAAACTCTATCGAAGAGCTTGACAGGGCTAATGAAAGAAAACATACCTCTATACCTGCGAATCAACAGAATCAGGCGAGGAAAGAAACAAAGGCCACCATCTTTTTTATGCTGCTTTCGACAGTAGAAACGCTAAATCGGCTTCGGGCTTAGTGGTGCGGGGGGAGGAGAATAACTGGCTTGCCTCAAAAACAGTTTTACATTCTACAATTTCGTCCCCGTTTATGGCAGAGGCGCAAGCAGGATTACAGGCTGCGAAGCTAGGAATTTCGATGGGGTTTCAGACTGTCACAATAATAGGTGATTCCAAATCAATTATTAAGAAATGCAACTCAACAGACATTGATAAATCGGTGATAGGAGCGATTATTAGTTATATATAGAGACATAAACAGTTTTATCAACAATGCTACTTTCGGTTTGTGAACAGGACAGAGAATGGAGAAGCCCATAATATCGCAGTTGAGACCTTAAGAACAGATGAGGAAATATACCTGGAAAAGGAAGCTTTCATACGTCCTCAGTCCGGTGGGGAGGAAAATGAAGCGTCGGATCTGGAAATAGAAGCTTTTAGACGCCTACAACCAGGAGGGGTGCAGGATATGGATAATGAAGTTCTCTTTCGCTTTCAGCCAGGAGGGGAGGGAAATGGAGAGGGGGATCTGGAAAATCAAGCTTTCAGAGAAGGAGAGGAAAATGCAAGGTGGGATTCAGATTGAAGGTTACATCGATGCCAGAGAAGGAAGAGATAGCATGTACTGGATGTCTTCTGAAATACGCTATCATGAATTAGCTGGTTTTGGAAATCGGAAAGTCAGATATTAATGGATGCCAGCTATGATGCTTTCGATTGGATGGATTTGATGGGATTAGGTCTGTCGGTTTAATTTCTTTAAGCTTCCCGATCTTTCATTTTTGTTATGACAGTTTTCATTTTTTCGGGCCTCAACTTGGGCCTTTGTTTATTTTTTAGGATTTGGGCCTAATTTGACCCAATGTCTGTTTTGTCTCTCTTTTTTAACCAATAAAATCCAATCGAAATTTTATTCAAAAAAAAAAATATTGATGGCCAAATTTGATTCTTTTTAAAAAGTTGAATACCAAATTTAACTTTAAAAAAAGAGAATAAAATCTAAATAAACAAAAAAATATAAATATTAATGATTAAATTTATTGTTATACCTTTTTATTTATTAATAGATATTGTTTCAATCCCATATTGGTAGAGTAATAAAGCCAACTCCTCTTGGCCTTTATAAATATTAGCTGAAGTAGTGCCATGTTTCTTTGCCTTAAACTAATAAGGAAAACAAAGCGAGCGGTGGGAGCTGCTTGCCGCGCCCAGCTTTTGGTGCGCAAGAATTTGTGGAGGTGCTAAAGGCTGGCCGAGTGCTGACGCTGCGCTTACTTTGCGCAGAACTCGTTCGAGCGGGCCTACCAAACCAATTTTCAACTTCAAATGTTTCTTCGAATTTAATGGTTTTAGAGTATTGGTAAAATATAATTGTTAAACTAATAGTTTTTGCCGTTAAATTATGCTTTTAAAAACACACGTTACAAAATAAGCATAAATTAATACTCCATTTACATGATTATGATTTTTTTTTTCTTTGGTATTCATTTTCCCTTCATCAAAACTTCATTTTTTGTTGACTTTCCACTCAAAAAAAAAAAAAAAAAAAAACCCATTTCTTTGGCTATTCAAAAATTGGGTGGTATGCAATTTGCTTGCTGCAAGATTACTTAACAAAGGGGCCAGACGAGTCCTTGAGTTTGATCAAATTTGGTGCTGCCAGAGATAAGGCAAGGAGAACTGTGGACATTTGATAAACATTTATTTTTGTTTTGAAATTTTAGAGGACATTTGACAGACATTTGCTTTGTAATTGTCCCACTCTTCTAGTGGAGTTAGAAGTGAAAGGTGGAAAGGGAGATAAATGCGGGTCGGGTCTTTGTTTAATGGGCCTGTCTAGCTCATTATGTACTGAAAAGGTGCTCCATTAAGATCTACCGGGTGATGGCTCTAAGGGAATTGTTGCAACTAATGAGGGTGGGTTGAATGAGAATTATTTTGGGCTTGTTGACGAAAATAGCCGGCGTAGTAGAAAATGAATTCCGATGATCACATTCCATGGATCTATGTGCAACAAAATGGATTCGAGATTAAAGGAGTCTGAAATATACATTCTTTTCCTTTTAAGTAGACAAATTTTGAACGTTGGGTTAATCCGAATGAACAATTATAAATCAAGTGATACATTTACAACAGAAATCTTGAACCGCGACTTCTATAATATCCAACCGTTTTAAACGATGAAAATTTGCTCTCATGAATTGTTCAAAGAATCTTTCGAAATTCTCCTAGTACTACAAGAAAATGAGTCATTAAAAGCATTAATCCAGTCACTAAAATTCATACTGAAGAAAATTTCAATCCATCACCATCACTATTATATTAGTGACAACCTCAATGAAATTGACAGTTTTGATTTTGTGAGGGAAAATTGGTTTGTGAAATGTGGTGATGAGATGCAAAAAATTCAAGAGCTCTTACCTTATTCTCAACTTTTTCACACTAGAATCATGTTCTCACACTAATTAGTAAACCCTAGATGAATGGGTGACGAAGATGATAATGATGAATAGAAGCTCAACTATGGTTTCTATAAGATGATTTTGTAAGAAAATGTAATAAAATTGTGAAAGATTGAAGAGAAATTGAGCAGAAATGGCAAGGGAAAGGAATGGAAGCTTTTCTTCCTCTCTAAACTAGTAGGAAAATAGGGTTCCCCTATTTTAATATTTAAAATACAATATAATCACAAAATATATGTGCTTAATATTCAATATTTAATGTATAAATGGGTTTAAAATGTTTCAAAATTTATCTCATTGCCACCCCAATCTATAATCATTGACATACTAATACAAACATGTGCCAAATGATAGAAATACCTTTGGGGAAAAATTATCATATTATCCTTCAACTCGTATTTTTATCCGATTGAGTCTAAAATTTTAAAAAATTATTTAAAAAGCTAACATATGATATTTCAAATTTTCAAATGCCATAATTCTAAAGAAAATTGAGTTTCTCGTATCGGATTATGGTCAAAATTTTTAGAAAAGTATCGTACAGTAAAACAAAAAATTTTAAGGAATTATATGTAACACCCCATACTCAGCTTAGACGTTATAACCGAATCTTAAAAGTTATATTAATAATTTGAAACCTTAATCTTTTATTTTCAAACTTTTATTCCGAAATCGAAAATCAAATATTTTATAAAACTTGCCTTAATCCTAATATAAGAAAATTTGCAAATCATAAAATGTGTATGCGAATTTGGAACGTTTGCTTATAAAACTCAATTTATTTAAGAACATCAAGCTATAGACTTTATTCACTTGCTTTGTAAAAACACATATTCCTGATTAAAATTTGCAGTGGAAAAAATATTAAAATTGTTTAATGATGAAAATTGATCGTTTAATTTATATTACCAGAAATTATGCTAGTTTTTAAAATTGTTAGCCAAAAACTTAACAAATCCCAAAAACTAAATCTAAAGTCCGAAAACTGTCTAATAGTCCAAAAATCCATAAAGTTTAAAAATAAGAATTTTCTCAAAGTTTTAACACAGAAAAACCAAATTGAGCTCCTAAGCACCGCCAAATCCTAATTTTAAGGATTACCTGAAAAAAAAAATAAACAATTGGAGTGAGCTATAAAACTCAGTGTGTGCCTCGGCCCACAAGCAAAATCACAAACAGAATCATGCTTAGATGCATATATCAAAGCAGACAAATAAGAAATTACGCATGCTTAGCATGACATAATCATACAGAATAATCCTACCCCCATCCGCTACACACCAACTCTGTCCAACCAATCACACCAAATAGGGCTATAAGAACTCATCCATCCATCACACCATGTAGGGGTCGTATGCCACTTAAATAATATGCAACTATGTTGCAAAGTATATGTAGGGCCCAAATTTTGCCCGGTCCCATAAGCCAATTAAAACCCAAAATTAAACCTCAAATCAAACCAAATCCATAACCAAGCCCAAGTAACCCTAACACAACTAGACCTAAACCAACTACTAAACCGACCACTAAACCAATCACTAACTCCATCACCCCACTAAACCAACCACTAACTCCATCACCCCACTTGCTTGCTAACAAGTTGTAAAATTTGACTATAACAGCCATTCAAAACCATTGTAGAGAGGACAGTTTTTCTTTTAGAAAAAAGAGAGATTCAAATACAAGAAAAATAGAGACTTTAAATACAAGAGATAAAAATAAAAATAAAAATAAAGTGAAAGGAGCTTACCCATTTTGAAATTGCCGAAAGAAGGTTTTTTTTTTTTTTTTTAGGTTCGGCCGCCGTGTACAGTAGCGCCACAGCGGCGCGTGGAAGTCCGGTGACCGGAACAAGGCCAGACCAATGGTCGAATTTAGAAGGGAGGGGGAGAGTGTTATTTTTAAATATTGTTATTATATCAGTTATTACTATTATTATTAACATATTACTATTTTTTATTATTTTATTTATAATTAACTTTATTATTATATTTACTATTAATATTACTTTTATTTTTAGTACTGCTATTATTTTTTTATTTTTTATTACTATTAAATTTAATATTATTACTATTATTTTATTATTAATATTATTTTTATTTTTACTAGTACTATTATTACTATTTATTATTATTATTTTGTTATTTTAATTTTTTTCCTTTCATTATTATTATTACTATTTATCATTACTGTTATTATCATTTTTATTATTTTAAATTATTATTACTTTTTTTCTTAATTTACTTCATTATTATTACTATATTCATTAGTATTATTAGTATTATTCTATTATTATCATTTTTTATATATATATGTTATCCATACTAAATAGTTTTTACTCTCTCTATATATTATTAATTTCATGTTATTTTGTGTATATATTTTCTTCTAAATCTATTTATGTACGTATATTATAAAAATCTATTTAATATAAATTTTCTTTTAAAGTTCTTATTTTATTATATAGTTTTGTTTATTTCAAACATTTTTATATATTATTACTTGTATATATTTTTATAATAAGTTTTTTTTTTCATTTCATGTACGCTGTTTATTTGGATTGATATGTATTATTTTTTTTCTTTGTAGTATTAGTACCATGTATTTTTATTTCATGCTCGATATTATGATTGCGTGGTTCTTATTATTACATTACGGTTTAAACTCCAATGTTTTGGCCGATATTGGTCATTTCACTTTTATCCCAAACAAATCAAATAAATGCATTCTCTGTCAATTTCATAATCCCTTATTTAAGAGCTTTTAAAAACAAGGCAATGTTTCGTGTTTGGAAGTTTCGATAAATTGTGCCCTAACGTGTTGGGTTTCGGTTTTCCGTTTGTCCAAACAACTAAATATCCTTTTAAGATTTTGACCGTGTTTTCTTAACTTCAAAAATAAGGCAATATTTCATGTTTAGAAATTCGAGGAATCGTGCCCTAACGTTCTAGGTTTCGGTTTTTTTCATTTGGCCAAATAACGGAATACCCTTTTAAAATTGTAATGCATGAATTTTGGAAATCATGAAATAATCTTGGTGTCAATGGTTTGAAACATCGTATCCTAACGTGCTGGATGTGATATTTCATTCTTTCAGAACAAGAGAATTTCAATATCCAATTCCAATTATCCAAACATTTTCTAAAGGATTCGTATTTTAAAATCTCTTCCAATTTTCGATATTAGGACATTAATCGATCAATAAGGTACCAATTTTGGGCGTTGCGAATGTGCTAATCCTTCCTCGTGCGTAACCTACTCCCAGACATGTTTTCTTAAGATTCGTAAACCAAAATGTTTTATAAGGTGACCCAATCGCACTTCAAAAAAGATTGGTGGCGACTCCATATATATTTTAAAGTCAATCCCCGTTTTTTCAAAATTAAAAAATGGTTTCGACAGCTTGGCGACTCCACTGGGGACCATAAGAGAGTTAAGCCGTAGAATTGATTATTTGTGTCCTTTTATCGGAAATTAAAATTTGATTTTGATTTTTTCATCGCATGAGTTTGTGTCGTGTCACATGTTTGTTGTGATTTGAGTTTCTAGGGTACTCTTGCATCATATTGCATGACCGTTGTGGTCACACCTTTTAAGTGGGAGTGAGAAACTATGCCTTCGTGAGGTTTTCACCTCCGCACAGCCATAGGGAAATGTATTCTCCTGAACTGAACTCAATTCATATGAGCCTATAATGGGTGAGGATTGAGGAATCTGCTGGTTCAGGTACCCTCCCTTTAGAACTAAGTCACATATAGTGATCCTTAGGAGCCCACTTTAGATAGAACTATGTTGAACCCTAGTAGTCACCTGGAAGGTGTTTGATTTTTACCATCTGTATACGATACTAACGTGTTCTCTTTTGTTTATGACTACATTGCATTTCATCATCATAGAAAGGAGGTGTTGATTCATATTCGATTGCTAAATAGAAGAGTTTGTCATAGGAAAATGGATTCCTTGATAAAGTGGGTTATAATACGTTCGTCCAAATAAAGTCTAAGTGTAAACAACGAGAAAAGATTGATAGTATATGACTTTGACTCGTTGCCAGGGGATTCAAGCCAACAAGGATTATTCGAGAGTCACCACGTCTAAATTTTCTTAAAGAAGCTTATGAGCGTCGCGGAGGATAAGTGAGTGAAGAGCCACAGCCTAGATTAAGCAACGAGGAGCTAGAAGAGGCATCTATTGAGAAAGTTCATGGGACACGACCATAACAACCGGATACGAAGAAAAGGATTGGTGTCTTCACCTGGACTATGAGGACAAAGCCGCATATATAATCTGTTTTATGTAAAGAAATTTATTTTCTAGAAAAGTTCTTCTAATGGAATTGAATTCAGAATCAACGCCTCTCTTTCTTTTTGCATTCATTCCTTTGCATCGCATTTCATGCATTTGCATTATATCACATTATATGCATTAAATGTCATAGAAGAACCCTATTAACTAGAGATCGTATTATAGTTACCCTGGAACATCACTACTACACACAAAGAAAAACTAAAGTCATGGATCAAAGGTTGGAAAAACTGGAACAAATGCAAAAGAAAATGCAGGATCGGCTGCAAGCTCAGATGCAAGAGCAGCTGACCAAGATTTAGCAGGACATGAAAGATCAAATGTTAGAATCGCAAAAGAGCATGATGAACTAGTTAACACAGTTACTGCTTGGAGGGCCAGAAAAAGGAAAGAGCCCTATGGTCAACCCCGGGGATGATAGTGAAGACCCTGTCTATCCACCAGGTTTCGCCCTAGAAAATAGCCCAGCGCAACCCAATGCATACCCACCGAGGGTGTCCGTCAATATTAGTCCTCAGTATCAAGCTGGCGTTCTAGCATTAACACACCTCTCGACAAGCTCAAGTACTAAAGACAATTCGGCAAATCCCAGTGTCCCTGATCTGGATGACATGACGGAGATAGAAAAGGCAAAAGGCGAACTCCCAAAGCATCTGGAAGATCAATACAAATGGCTGTAAGAGAAATTCAAGGCATTGGAAAATGCTGAGTATCAGTGTGGAATGGATGTTGAGGAGTTAGGCTTGGTTCCGGATCTAGTGCTCCCTCCGAAGTTCAAGTGTCGAAATTTGAAAAATACAATGGAACCAGCTGCCCTGAGGCCTACATCATAATGTTTTGTCGAAGGATGACAGGACATGTCAGGAACGACTCGTTGTTGATTCACTGTTTCCAAGATAGTTTGACTGGGGCTGCGGCCAAATGGTACAATCAATTGAGTTGTACCCAAGTCAAGTCATGGAAGGATTTAGCACAGGCCTTCATGAAGCATTATGGCCATGTGACAGATATAGTGTCTGATAAGATAACATTACAGAACATGGAAAAAAAGTCGGGTGAAAGTTTCAGGCAATATGCTCAGAGGTGGAGAGAAGTCGCTACACAAGTTCAACCCCTACTGTTGGAAAAAAAAACTACTATGCTTTTCATTAATACTTTGAAGGCACTTTTTTATTAGTCACATGCTAGGAAGTGCAACTAAGAGTTTCGCGGACATAGTGATGTCCAGGGAAATGATAGAGAATGCAATAAGGTGCGGAAAAATAGAGGCTGGGGAAAGCACCAGGAGGTTAGCCCCGAAAAAGAGAGAAAACGAGGTTGGCAATGTGAGTGGAGGTTATGCAAAATCAATCATGGTAAATCAACTGAGAGCGGTGGCTGCGGGCCAGTAAGCTTCACCAAGACAGGAGCCTAATACAAAGCAAAATGCGGAGAAGCTCCAGTTTACTCCCATTCCAATGACGTACCGGGAGCTATACAGAAGTCTATTTGATGCGCACGTTGTATCCCCTGTCTATTCAAAACCGCTGCAACCTCCATACCTCAAATGGTACGATGCTAGCACTCAATGTGAATACCATGCGGGGATAACGGGGCACTCGATAGAGAACTGCTTCTCTTTCAAAAAGCTAGTCAAAAGGCTCATCAAAATGGGCATTGTGAAGTTCGATGATGCGTCGAGTGTAGGAAATCTGTTACCTAATCATACTGATAAAGGGGTAAACATGATAGTCGAGAATTTGGGAAGGAGAATCAAATTGAATGTTGCTGAAATAAGAACCCCGTTGAGGGAGGTTTGGAAGGAAATGCGGGAAAGAGGATTAGTTCCGCAAGGGCTGGGGAGCAAATCCCAAGATGCGAGGAACTACTGTGAGTTCCACAATAAGGAGGACCATGAGACCCAACAATGCAGTAAATTTAGGGCCCTAGTGTAAGGGTTAATGGATAACAAAGAGCTAGATTTCTTTGACTCTACTGAAAGGGAAGACGTGTACACCATAAGAAGAGAGTCCGTAGGGAAGGGCGCTGAGGTTAAGGGATCAATGACTTTTCCCCATATATCCAATGCATTCGTATCGAGAGGAATTATCGATCCTGAACTAGAGGACACGAATGAAAAAACAGCTGAAGATATGATGAAGACTTTGAGCATTAACGCCCTATCTGAAGAGGGACCGAAGGAAGGAAACTTAGCGGGCATTCGCCCCTTTGAGCCTGGAAGTGTTCTGAACAAATGGACTGCGGAAGAAATTCCTGTAGTTTTTATAGCTAACACAGAATAATGTTCAAAAAACACTTGTTGTTTTAAGCTTAGAAACAATAAGAATCCTTTGTGAAATAGATGTTCAAACATCTTTACTTTCAATAAAAATGCATTTTTGTGTTTCATATCGGGCAAATATTTTTTATTCTCTCATTTTATTCATAATCATGTCATACAAATAAGCCGCTCTTAGATTCATTCTTTGAATATTCTTTCATACCTACAATAGTCCCCAGATATTGATGTCATGAACAATGCTGCTATGGACCCAGAACTCCCTTGTGAACGAGACATGTGCCTAGAGGGATCTTAGGATTTTGTAGATGACGAAGATTGTAGTTTATCCCCGGATTTGTTAAGGATGGTAGAGCGAGAAGAGAAGCTGATTCTACCTCACAAAGAAATAATTGAGAATGTGATTCTGGAAGAGGGGAAAGAGGTGAAAATTGCAACCTGTATAACCAAGGAAACAAGGCAGGATCTCGTTAGCCTTCTGCTAGAGTTCAAAGATGTCTTCGCATGGTCATACCAAGACATGCTTGGGTTGAGTGTCGATGTTGCAGTACATCATATCTGTATAAAATAAGAATGCAAGCCGGTCCAACAAAAGCTCCGAAGGATGAGACCTGATGTGGCAGTAAAAATAAAAGAAGAGGTCAAGAAGCAATTTGACGCTGGGTTCTTAAAAGTGGTGAATTACTTAGAATGGGTAGCCAATGTCATTCCTGTTCCTAAGAAAGATGGAAAAGTATGAATATGTGTCGATTACAGGTACTTAAACAAGGCTAGCCTAAAGGATAACTTTCCGCTGCCTCACATCGACACTTTGGTGGATAACACGGCAGGGTATTCATTATTCTCCTTCATGGATGGTTTCACTGGATACAATCAAATAAATATGCATCTTGAAGACATGGAAAAGACTACTTTCATAACCTTATGGGGGACTTTTTGTTACAAGGTGATGCCATTTGGGTTAAAGAATGTGGGAGCAACATATAAAAGGGCCATGGTAACCTTGTTTCACGACATGATGTACAAGGAGATCGAGGTCTACGTTGACGACATGATTGCTAAATCCCGTACGGAGAAGGAACATATATAGGTTTTGAGGAAATTATTCTTGAGGTTGAGGAAATTTCAGCTAAAGCTCAACCCAACCAAGTGTACTTTTAGAGCTAGATCACAAAAACTGTTTGGTTTCGTGGTCAGTGAAAAGGGAATTGAGGTCGACCCAGATAAAGTCAATGCTGTACAAGAATTGCCTTCGTTACGCACTCCAAAGGAATTTCGAAGCTTTCTAGAAAGACTAAATTATATTGCCCGGTTCATTTCACAATTGACTGAGAAATGTGACCCCATTTTTCGTCTTCTTAAGAAACACAACCCATGCATTTGGGACGACGAATGCCAGAAGGCTTTTGACAGAATTAAACAATACTTGTCTAATACTCCAGTGCTAATGCCACCCAGTCCTCATAGACCATTCATTTTGTACTTGACGGTATTCGATAACTCAATGAGATGTGTGCTAGGCCAACATGATGAGACAAGGAAGAAAGAAAAGACGATATACTACCTCAGTAAGAAATTTACTGAGTGTGAAATGAGATACTCGCCAATTGAGAAATTATGTTGTGCTTTGGTCTGGACAACTCGGAGGTTGAGGCAGTACATGTTGTACCATACGACTTGGTTAATCTCGAAACTAGACCTTCTTAAGTATATGATAGAGTCAACTGCCTTGAATGGAAGAATGGCCCGATGGCAAATTTTTCTCTCTGATTTCGACATAGTCTATGTGAACCAGAAGGCTATGAAGGGGAGTGCAATAGCAGATTTTCTGGCCAACAGAGCTCTAGACGAATACGAGCCCCTTAATTTCAATTTTCCTAATGAAGATCTGATGTTCGTAGCGGCTACTGAGGAGGGTACCCTAAAAGATTGTCCTTGGAAATTGAACTTCAACAGAGCGTTAAATGCCGTTGGTAATGGAGTTGGGGCAGTCCTGATATCCCCAAATGGAGATCATTATCCATTCACTTGCAATTTGGATTTTGATTGCACAAACAATATGGCAAAATATGAAGCATGTATCATAGGAATTTGAGCAGCCATAGACTGCAAAGTCAAGGTGCTAGGGGTATATGGAGATTCCACGTTTGTGATATATCAGCTCAAAAGAGAATAGGAAACGAAAGATCCCAAATTGATCAGTTACCGAAAGTTAGTTTTGGACCTAACTGAGGAGTTTGATAATATCACCTTCTCTTACCTCCCACGTGATGAAAACCAGATGGCTGACGCCTTGGCCACATTAGCCTCTATGATCAGAGTAAATGAGTAGGAAGGTATGAAGCCTATCCAAATGAGTATTTGTGAGGTTCCAGCTCACTGTTGCAATATCGACGAAGAGGAGGAGAGAGATGATCATCCTTGGTATCATGATATTTTGCGATATGTGAAGAGCTGGGAATACCCTGATCAAGCAATAGAAAATGATAGGAGAACTTTGAGAAGACTGGCCAATGACTATGTCTTAGACTGAGAGGTCCTTTATAAAAAGAGGAAGGACCAGCTGTTAAGATGCGTTGATGCTGTTAAGGCTAATAAAATCCTGGAAAAAGTCCATGAAGGCGTTTGCAGGATGCATGCCAATGGGTTTACAATGGCCAGAAAAATCATGAGATTCGGGTATTACTGGTCCACGATGGAAAGAGACTGCACCCCTTACGCCAAAAAGTGCCACAAGTGCCAAATTTATGGAGACAAGATCCATGTGCCTCATTCACCTCTTTATGTTATGACTTCTCCATGGCCTTTCTCAATGTGGGGTATGGATGTCATTGGGCTGATTTCGTCGAAGGCTTCTAATAGACACCGATATATTTTCATGGTCATTGATTACTTCACCAAATGGGTGGATACAGCTTCATATGCCAATGTCACGAAGATGACAGTTAGCAAGTTTTTGAAGAGGGAGATCATATGCCGCTACGGTATGCCGGAAAGGATCGTATTTGACAACGCGTTGAACCTGAACAATAGTGCGATAGCGGAAGTCTACAGTCAGTTCAAAATTAAGCACCACAACTCGTCTCCCTATCGCCCAAAAATGAATGGTGCAGTTGAGGTAGCTAATAAAAATATCAAGAAAATTGTGGGGAAAATAACTGAGACCTACAAGGATTGGCATGAAAAGTTACCACTTGCCCTCTATGCCTATCGAACATTTGTTAGAACCTCCACCGGGGCAACACCTTTCTCATTGGTTTATGGGATGGAGGCAGTTTTGCCCATTGAAGTCGAAATTCCTTCTCTCCGGGTTTTATCAGAGTTGAAGTTTCTCGATATGATCAGCTGAATCTAATTGAGGAAAAAAAGGTTAAGAGCCATCCGTCAAGGTCAAATATACCAAAAGCGAATGGTGCGGGCTTACAACAAAAAAGTCCACCCTATAGTATTCCATGAAGGAGACTTGTATTGAAAAAGATCCTCCCTATGCAAAAGGACTTTAGAGGAAAGTGGATGCCTAATTGGGAGGAACCTTATGTCGTAAAGAAGGCCTTTTCTAGAGGGGCATTGATACTAGCCGAGATGGGCGGCAAAAGTCAGCCAAACCAGTTAATGCGGACTCTGTCAAGAAATACTTCGCTTAAGAAGGAAAATGGGCCAAGGCGAAAACCCGCAAAGGGCGTCTTGAGTTAAAAAAAACGGAGAGGCCAAGGTGAAAACCCGCAAAGGGCACTTTGAGACCAAATGAGCTTTGAATTGAAAACCCGTAAAGGGCAATTCAAATTTTTGAGGAGAAGTAGGGCATGCGCTAGCCATCCTGTACCTGAGTCAACAATGAGGAGATATGTTACATCTTCGGAGCATTGACGAGGTACCACAGATCTCCTAGACACATGTTGAACTCATAATGGTCTTCAAGAAGTTCGTACAGAGAAACTCAGGCTATGATATCTGGGGCACCAATTCTACCCTTACTCATTTTTGTACCTTAGCAAAATTTGCTTCCTTTGCTCAATACATTCTTTACGGATTTTGTTCTGAACAAATTGCAGTTTTATTCATCTTTATCATCTTTTTCAAGCATTTCATATTGAAATAATAATTAATGAACTAATAATGCTTTCATAAAGGAAGTTTTGCATATTACTCTGAAAGTCCCTAAGTAATGCAAGGATCTGAAACGGGGACAATTATTTAGAACTCACCAGGCTTAAAGGGTTGGGAACGCTTGAGATATAAGAGTCCAAGCAATGACTACATGTTCAGATTCTCTGTTGAAAACATCAGTTGAACAAGAAGACATACGTCAGGGATATCACCTTAACAAACGACGAGCAAAGATAGCCCAAATATTAAAAATGGATCATTCTCATAACATTTTGCATTCATTGATATAACATTCATAATACATCTGGTTAGGAGCATTTTCCTATTAAGATATCCTGATCGTTTGGCATAAGCATAGACCTCATGAAATTTATTCTACAAGTAGGTTCCCCATAGGACAATGTAGCAAAATTGATTCGAATTATAGATTTTGGCGAATCTTACCTCCAGGTATCGGCAATAGAGCAGATTTAGGCCACTAGCCTTATCTCCCTGAGATAGCAAGGGAACAGGCTGAAAAATTACAAATTTTATCTCCCTAAGTAGTAGTAGAGCAGATCGAAGACGGTGAGCCTTAACCCCTTAAGCAGTAGAGTAATAGGCTGAAGATAGTAGATCTTATCTCCCTAAGCAGTAGTAGAGCAGATCGAAGACGGCGAATCTTACATCTATATATCAATGGAGCAGATTCAAGTTGCCAGCCTTATCCCCCTAAGCAGTAGTGGAACAAGCTGAAAATTACAAGTCTTATCTCCATTTATCGGCAATGGAGAAGACTGAAGATAGTAGATCTTATCTCCCTAAGCAGTAGTGGAGCAGATCGAAGATGACGAATCTTACATCCATATAGCAATGGAGCATATTCAAGTCACTAGCCTTATCACCCTAAGCAGTAGTGGAACAGGCTGAAAATTACAAGTCTTATCTCCATGTATCGGCAATGGAACAGACTGAAGATTGTAGATCTTGTCACCCTAAGTAGAACTGGAGCAGATTGAAGACGGCGAATCTTACATCCATATAGCAATGGAGCAGATTTAAGCCACCAGACTTATCCCCCTAAGCAGTAGTGGAACAGGCTGAAAATTAGAAGTCTTATCTCCATGTAGCGGCAATGGAGCAGACTAAGGATTGTAGATCTTGTCACCCTAAGCAGTAGTGGAGCAGATCGAAACAAATTCCTATACCCCTGAAGATGCAGTGGATGGAATGAAGCTACTTGAAGAAAGGAAGCATCAAGAAACCAAGACTCAGCAAAATGGGGCAAAATTGACCCTTTTAAAGTCTTTGCTCTATTTCCGTTACACGACAATGAGCAAAGAGGGGAAGTTGTAGGGCCCAAATTTTTCCCGGGCCTGTAAGCCAATTAAAACCCAAAATTAAACCTTAAATCAAACCAAACCTAATTAACCAAGCCCAAGTAGCCCTAACCCAACTAGACCTAAATCAACTACTAAACCGACCAGTAAACCAATCACTAACTCCATCACCCCACTAAACCAACCACTAACTCCATCACCCCACTTGCTTGCTAACAAGTTGTAAAATTTGGCTACAAAAGCCATTCAAAACCATTGTAGAGAGGACGGTTTTTTTTTTAGAAAAAAGAGAGATTCGAATACAAGAAAAAGAGAGACTTTCAATACAAAAGATACACAAAATTAATCAAAAATCTAAACAAAATAGGTGATTTTCGTCTATTCTCGTTTTAAGTTCTTTGTTTATTTTATTCTATCTTTCAATTTTATTTTGTTTTTACATACGAAAATAAAAATAAAGTGGAAGGAGTTTACCCATTTTGAAATTACTGAAAAATGTTTCTTTTTTTTTTTAGGTTCGGCCGCTGTATACAGTGGCGCCACAGCGATGCGTGGAGGTCCGATGACCGGAACAAAGCCGGACCGATGGCCGAATTTTGAAGGGAGGGGGAGAGTGTTATTTTTAAATATTGTTATTATATCAGTTATTACTATTTTTATTATTAACATATTACTACTATTATTTTTATTATTATTTTATTTATAATTAACTTTATTATTATATTTACTGTTAATATTACTTTTATTATTAGTACTGCTATTATTTTTATTATTATTACTATCAAATTTAATATTATTACTATTATTTTTATTTTTACTAGTACTATTATTACTATTTTTTATTAATATTATTTTATTATTTTAATTTTTTTCCTTTCATTATTATTATTACTATTTATCATTACTGTTACTATCATTTTTATTATTTTAAATTATTATTACTTTTTTTCTTAATTTACTTCATTATTATTACTATATTCATTAGTATTATTAGTATTATTCTATTATTATCATTTTTTATATATATGTTATCCATACTAAATATTTTTTTACTCTCTCTATATATATTATTGATTTCATGTTATTTTGTGTATATATTTTCTTCTAAATCTATTTATGTACGTATATTCTTAAAATCTATTATATATAATTTTTCTTTTAAAGTCCTTATTTTATTATACAGTTTTGTTTATTTCAAACATTTTTATATATTATTACTTGTATATATTTTTATAATAAGTTTTTTTTTTCATTTCATGTACGTTGTTTATTTGGATTGATATGTATTATTTTTTTTTTCTGTGTAGTATTAGTACCATGTATTTTTATTTCATGCTCGATATTATGATTGCGTGGTTCTTATTATTACATTACGGTTTAAACTCCAACGTTTTGGCCGATATTGGTCATTTCACTTTTATCCCAAACAAATCAAATAAATGCATTCTCTGTCAATTTCATAATCGCTTATTTAAGAGCTTTTGAAAACAAGGCAATGTTTCGTGTTTGGAAGTTTCGAGAAATTGTGCCCTAACGTGCTGGGTTTCGGTTTTTCGTTCGTCCAAACAACTAAATATCCTTTTAAGATTTTGATTGTGTTTTCTTAACTTCAAAAATAAGGCTATATTTCATGTTTGGAAATTCGAGGAATCGTGCCCTAACGTTCTGGGTTTCGATTTTTTTCGTTTGGCCAAATAACGGAATACCCTTTTAAAATTGCAATGCATGAATTTTGGAAATCATGAAATGATCTTGGTGTCAAGGGTTTGAAACATCGTATTCTAACATGTTGGATGTGATACTTCATTCTTTCGAAACAAGAGAATTTCGATATCCAATTCGAGTTATCCAAATATTTTCTAAAGGATTCGTATTTTAAACTCTCTTCCAATTTTCGATATGTAATGGCCTAAATTCGAGATTATCAGAATAATGGTTTCGCAACCATAAATCCGATTTAAATAGAAATTTATTTCAATATGTTTGCATGAGTCTTTATATGATAGGAAATATTTTTATAAATATTTATAAAATGTTAGTAATGTGGTATTAAACTTTCGTTAGAAAATTTTAACGTTTGGGTAGGTAATTAAATGAAAAGGACTAAATTGAAATGAAAGTAAAAGTTTAATTATAGATTAAAAGAAAGTATAAAGGACCAAAATGGCAATTAAGCCATTTTGTCTAGATTGAGGCGGTGAATTGAAGAAAAAAATCTGAGATTTTTAGTTTATTATTATATTATTATATTATTATTATATTATTATATTATTATAAATATATATATATATATATATATAAAGAAAAGAGAAAAGAAACAAAAGAGATAGAAACAGAAAAGAAACAGAGAGCAAACGTGAAAGAAGAAAGAAAAAGAGAAAAGAAAGAAGAAAAGGGAAAATTAAAAGTTTGAAGCTTGGAGTTTAATTTGGTAAGCTAATTTAGTCCTTTTCTTTTAATTTTGATGCTTTATAAGTTTTAGAACAAAGTTTTGATGAATTTAAGTTGAAATTTTTGAAGTTTCAGAGTTTTTGAATATAGCATATGATGAATAAAATGATGAATTAGTGGTTTAATTGAAAGAATTTGAAGTTAGAATTGGGTAAAGGATTTAATTGTAAAAAAATAAGCTATAACAAAACTGTTTTGGACAGCAGGTAGAAGTGGAATTAGAAGTTGAATGAGATATGAAATTAAAGCTTATTGAGTCTATTTTCATATGAAAGAAACATGGAAAGCAAAGGAATTCTGTAATTTGAGATATTTATATTTTTGTAAGACTGGTTCAGAGGATTTCGGGATCCCTGTTTCTGACTTTGAAGAATCATAAAAAATTGGAGAAAAATAATTAGGGGCTTAACTTTATATTTTTAGAGTCCTGAATGAGTCTATTTTCAAATTAAATAAATAATAAGTTCATATGAATTCTGTACGAAGAGTAATTTGATTCGTAGTGAAGAGAGGTCAGAACAGTCAAACAGTAAAACAGGGAAACTTTAAGAATAATCTGGTATTGATTGAACATACCAAAAATTCTGAAAATTTTATGGGAAGAATATATGTGAGTCTAGTTTCAGGTAAAATTAACGGTTCTTCATTTGGAGCTCTGTAGCTCGAGAAATAAATAATTTAGTGACTGTGACTCAAGTAGACAGCTTTGAATAAGCTAAAAATAATAATAGAATTATAGAAAATGCTACATGTGAACATGAAATGTATTGAATTGATGATTGACTTTATTTATTTAGATCCGGAAAACTCAAATACAAAGCTAGATCGAGGAAAGGAAAAAGTCCCGGATTAGTAGATTTTATAAACGAACTAGTATCGAGGTAAGTTCATGTAACTTGAATTATATTCTTAAATGTTTGAAATGTATGTTATTGATGTGAATATAATTTGAATGTCCATTGTATGAAATTTGATGAAACATTGGTATATTTGATAAAAAGGAAAAAAATCCCGGTTGAATGAAAGGAAAATTCGATGGATCTCTGAAAAGGAATTGACGGTAAAAAAGGATCTAGCCCGACGGGTGATCCTGTCTGATATAGCCCTCCCGAAGAATATGTGGAAAATGGATTTAGCCCGGACGGGTAATCCGAATTAGGTCTGAATTTAGCTTTGGTAGTAATTCGGATCCAAGCTCATTAGAGTAATTGTCGTTGCGAGGGATTTAGCTGGACCGGTAATCCCGACAATACTCTATGAGTTTATATTGCGAGATTTAGCTTTGACTAGTAATCCCGCAGTAAAGATGAGGTTCGCGGAGTGTGCTCTCTGAAATGAAAATGTGCGCACATGAATATGAATTGACGGACCCGGATTTGTACACAAAAGTGTACCTCTAAAAATCCATCGAAATTTCGAGTAATTCAACGGGATAAATATGGAAAAATAACAAGAAAATGAAAATCATAGTATTGATGAGCTCATCAATCATGGTGTGTATATTATTGATATATGGAAATTAATGAACTAACTTGAATGTTGAGCTTGTGCATGTTAGGGTATTAATGCATTGAATGGATATATGAATGCTTATTACATTGTATTGAAAATATTAGGTAAGTATAATTCTTGTTACATGGGCTTACTAAGCACAAAGTGCTTACTCTGTTTTCCTTTCCCTTGTTTTGTAGTGTTAAGAGCTCGGAGGTCGAATCGGTGGGAGACTCATCACACTATCAACCCCAGTATTTCGGTATTTAAAGAAATTTTAGTTTGGAAATGAATGGCATGTATAAGCTAATAAAATAAATGTTAATATGAAATGAATATAAGGTTAGCCACTGATATGGCTTATGTGTTGAAGTTATTTTATAAATATGCATGAATTTTATTTTGAAAATATGTTGAATTAGAATGGTTTCGGTTAAAAAAAAAAAATTTGTAAACTCTGGTAATGCCTCGTACCTTATTCTGATAACGAATACAGGTAGGGGGTGTTACACGATATTAAGACATTAATCGATCAATAAGGTACCAATTTTGGGCGTTGCGAAGGTGCTAATCCTTCCTCATGCGTAACCTACTCCCAGACATGTTTTCTTAAGATTCGTAAACCAAAATGTTTTATAAGGTGACCCAATAGCACTACAAAAAAGATTGGTGGCGACTCCACATATATTTTAAAGTCAATCCCCGTTTTTTCAAAATTAAAAAATGGTTTTGACAGTATATATTGCGAGTATATCGCCAGAATTATATAATGCAGTAAAATTGCCAGAATCACACTTATTCTATCACATAAACATATCCCACCCCAAATGCGCATGCAAAGTCATACTAAATGAACATGCATAGTTCCCATATCACGCACATCTACTCATAAACAAATCGGATACATGTTTTTCGTACATAAAAGATAATACAACAACTCATACGCGTAATCTTACTCATTGTAACACCCTTAACCCGTCTTCGTCATTAGTTTTGAGTTACGGGCATTACGGTACCATTTAGAACCTTTATACTCAAACAACAACAATTATTACTTTTTATCCCCTCTTGAAAGCTAGAAGTTAGATACATAACAAGACTAATTCAATTATTAATGTCTGCATATTCAACCATTTCTAAACTATTACCTTCAATAAAATTAGTAGAATGATCTACTTCAATCAAATTAAGATTGCCTGATAAACCGTAAAAGTAACATATTTTAATCTCACATTTAGCAAGCTTTTGGCTGATTTAAGCCTTGAAATGTGTAATTTGGTGCTCTTAATCCTTTCGTTTTCATGTTTTATACCCAGGAGAGCACCAGAGGATGAAAAGAACAAGAAACGTGCCCAAAACGGAGTAAACAGGCCATATCACAAAATCAACATGGCCTGGGCCCAAGACTACACGACCGTACCTCATTCAACAGACTCGAACACAGCCTGGCCACGACTTATACGAGCGTATGCCATGGGCGTGTCCCTGCCGCGGCCAAGAGGAGTGTTACTCGGATTTAGATACTTGGAGGCAAAGAAACACATTCCAAAGCCTATTCAAACACCCTAGTAGGATACTTAGGGGCCAAGTAAGGCATCTCAAAGCCTATATAAACACCCAAGGGGGCAACTTAAAGGGGAGTTCGACAGAAGCTTTCTGCTAGGGCTTTTGTCGGGGGAACCCAAGGCTTTAGTCAGGGGCGTCCGACTAGGCCAGAGAAGGCAAATTTGTGGAGAATTACTCGAAGATAGCCAGTTTATCCATCTCAAGAAGCCAGAATTATACTCAAGACGGAGGATCTCTCCTTCAATTCCTTCAGGGGTTTTTAGGGATTTCTTATATTTTGTTTTATCTTTTCTTTTGAGATGTTTTCTTTTATCATTATGAACTAAACCCTCAGATACCTAAGGGGGATGAAATCTAAGATGAATCTTGTTATCGATTGCTAAACTATATGATAAATATTTGACTTGTTCTTAATGATGTGTTCTTAATTCTTATGCTGATATTTCCGGGATATTAATTCAAGTATGATGTGCTTAGGTGGAGGAGCAAAAGTCCCTGCCTAAGAGTAGATCTACCATAATTAAGCGGAGTTGATCGCGCGCCTAGAGATAGGGTGACGAGATTTTGCCAGATTAGGGTGAAACCTAATATGAGAGTCCATAGATCGAGTTAATGCAATTTTAGGGGTTTTAATTAGAAGGAGATTTCAATTAATCAACCTAGGGTTAGACGTTGTCTCCTTGAGAGAGCGATTAATATAACTTAGGGAATCTTACTGATCAAGTCAAATGAATAAATCGTCTGGTTCAAAGTTAGATAACAAGTGAAGTCTAGGTAGATTCTTCCTTGGGTGTCATCTTAATCAATTAGTTTTTCTTCCAAGTTATTTTTCCAATCTCATTCTTCTTTGTCTTAGTGTCGTTAGTTTAGTAGTTAATTAATTTTAGATTAGATAAACAATTCATTTAAATTTTAGGCTAAATAATAAAAAGAGAGTTAGTATTAGTACTTTTGGTTCCTTAGGGTTCGACATTCCGGTCTTGCCTTAACTATAATATTGTTCGATAGGTGCGCTTGCCTCAAATCATTGTCATAGTTAGTTTCCAGGTCCAATCATTCTTTTTATAAATTTTAAGACTTTGACATCGCGAAAACAACGATCATTGCCCAAACAATTTCAAATTATAACACTTGTCATAAATGACAGATAAACATTTTTATATATCTCAAACCAAGTTTACAATATGTTAATGTAGCATTCAAACACTTTTCATTTCCAAATTTTAAACTTGAAAAATGATTAGTGAAATTTTGTAGATGGTATTGATACCAGAACGATACCTTATTGAAAATCGATACCAAATTGCTATACTATTTTCAAATAAAAGCAGAGGTATCAATACTTAATCTATGGTATCAATACTTAATACACAGGTATCGATACTTAATTAAAAATTGATACCATTTTAGCATTTTTTTTTTTCTGTGAAAAGTTTTTCCCAAAGCCAAGTATCGATACAAGTGATGAGGTATCGATACCTAAGTTTAAATGGTAAAAATCACAAGTTCAAAACTCAATACACACCAACTGCACATACCATCAAATAATACATTCATTTTACTACAAAATTGTAACACTCCAAACTCGACCTAAACGTTATGGCCGAATCTGGCGATGTCACATGGAATGGAACTTGAAAACAATTTATCATATTAAACATTTTCTATTTATTAACCTCTATTTATCTTTTGACAATTCCAAATCACTTTCTCATTGAGTTGGATTCATTTAAAAACATTTTGTGTAGCGGAAGCTTTTAAACCCATGATATGTGAATAACATCATTCATGTTTAGGAAAACGTAGTTTTTAATGAAATCAAGTTTCACAGTGAGACATCGATGAAAACAGTGAAAATCCAAAGTAAAAGCAACGGTCCAAAAGTCCAATTACATCAAAAATAACCCAGAAGATAAATAGGAAATAAATACCATAACTAAAATTAAGATAATTAAAAGTCATGTGGTCACTGTCAAGTCCTCTGCCATACCGATCTGTCTAAGTCTAGGGATTATTTGAATAGATAAAACAAAAAGGGGTGAGTTTACGTAAGCTCAGTGTGTAATCCCCACAGAAAACATGTATACAGTTAAATAACAAACAATCAAATGTAGTCTGGGCCTAAGCCCATATCAGTTTCAGTAGCAGTTCGAGCCTTAGCCCATTTCAGTTCCAGTAGCAGAAATGCATTAGGGCCTAAGCCCGTCACAGTAACAGTATCAGATATGCATTTATCAGTGACAGAATCCTACCCAACCAGCCTCTACACACCATCTCCGTCCATCTCTACACTCCATGTGGGGTTTAAAACACCCAGTCATCCCTACACTCCAAGTGTACTGAATACGTCACATAATCAGTATATTGCAGCTGAGCTGCCAAATAATAGGCTTAAGAGCCTTTCAGTACACTTCCTCTAAATATTAACTGCCCAACCCAATGCAATGCAACATACAGTATATCATGCTTTTATGCAGCTATCATTGATTGATATATAATTTCAGTGATCATGCATAAATTACCATGCTCAATACATGCATTACATACAGTCAGATCACACATCTTGGGGGTCTAAATAAGCTTACCGACCCTACAGTAGGTTCACAGTCGACTTGGACGACCCGTGCAACCCTAAGACATCATTTCAGATAAATGGGCTCACTTGCCCATGCGGCTTGCCCATTTGGCCACACGCCCAGTTTGGCCTTGTCCCATGTGGATCACACGGCCTGGCCCAAATTCCCACACACTCATATGAAATGCCCGTGTGGGCTCACAAGCCCGTGTGGCCCATACGGCCTAAATCAGTCTAGCCCGTGTGTTGCACACGGCCTACCTGGCCATAACACGGTCGTGTCTTATGCGCACGGCCTGGCCTCATTAATCACGCCCCCGTGTTATGGAACATAGCCTACCACACGGGCAACCATATGCCATTATGACGCTAACAGTGGGGTTTTTAACTTTTTTTGAAACCCCAATTTCTACGTTTTGGGTACACACACCTGGTATCGTTCGATGCTAAAACGTTCCCCGAGTACTCCGGAACTTAAAATTGATCAGTAACTCCTCAATTAATCATTTAACCAGATTTTTAAACGAAAACACAATATGAAAACAAACTCCTAATCCAATGGGAAACGTTACCTTCACTCGAACAATGGAAATTCCACACATTTACAACAATGATTCCAGATTCTCAGCCCCTTAAATACCTCTTAAACACCAAAAGAGACCCTTAGCAAAATGATTCGTCAACCAAATGAAAACCGAACCTACCAAAATCCACCTATCCGACACAAATGAAGAGTGAAAGAAAGGCAGAGTTTCGGCAACCGAAAGGAGGAAAATGAAAAAAAATAAAGAAAAAGGAAAAACGGGTGAAGTGGAGATGGTCAGTTTTTTTCCAGAGAGAGTTTTGGGAAACTGATAACTCAAATCCCACTACCTACTCTATCTCAACCACCCACTATTCTGATTTTCAGTACGACTCAAACTCCCAGCCATCAAATTGAGCAAAAATATTCCCCCTTGCCCATGTAGGGATTCAAACACCAAACCTTCAGCAAACTAACACTCCACTTAACCACCAGACTAGCAGGCCCATTCTGACATGTACTTACAAATAATTAAACTTAAGTGTACTGAGCGGGGTTTAGGCTTTATTTAGAAAGAATACCAGAATTTAGCCAAAGACTTGGCTTGAACTTAAGACCTCTCACACATACCTAGTACACTTAACCACTGAAGCAGATACACATTTGTGTCAAAATTTACAAAAGCCGAAAAACTTGATCGTGTCTGTTAGTCGAGTTTTAAAATTTATAAAAAGAATGATTGAACCTGGAAACTAACTTTGACCGATTAAAGGCAAGTGTACCTATCGAACAGTAGTATAGTTTAGGCAAGACCGGATTATCGAATCCAAAGGAACTAAAAGTACTAATACTAGCCTTCTTTTTATTATTTAGCCTAAAATAAGTGAAGTTGTTTTAATCTAATCTAAATTATCTACTAAGCTAAAGACTCAAAGAAAAAAAAGGATGAATTGGAAAAATAACTTTAGGAAAAGCTCAGTTGATCAAGACGATACCCATAGAAAGAATCCACCTAGATTTTACTTGTTTTTAACCCTGAACCATATGATTTATTTACTTAGTTTGATCCGTAAGACTCCCTAACGTATATTAAACCCTCTCTCGAGGCGAATAACGTCTAACCTTAGGTTAATTAGGGGAAATCTCTTTCTCTTATAAGAACCCCCTAGAATAGTAGTAAATTGATCTATGTACTCCCATATTAGGTTTCACCCTAATCCTGCAAAATCTCGTCACCCTATCTTTAAGTGTACGATCAACTCTGCTTAATTATGCTAGATCTACTCTTAGACAGGGTCTATTCCTCCTCCACCTAAGCACATCAAATTTGGATTAAGCTCACATAATTAAGAACAAACTAAGTATTTATCATATAATTCAAAAAATAATAATAAGATCCATCATAGGTTTCATCCCTTCAGGTACATGAAGGGTTTAGTTCATAACAAAATAAGAAAACATCTCAAGAGAAAAGATAAAACAAAACATAATAAATCCCTAAAACTCCCTGAAGGAATTAAAGGAGAGATCCGCCGTCTTGAGTAGAATTCCGGCTTCTTGAGATGGATCAACTGGCTACGCTCGAGTAATTCCCACAAATCTGACCTTTTCGGCTTGGCTCCTTGGCCTAGCTCACCGTATTCTTCAAAGGTGGTACTTATAGGGTATATAAAGACTCTTGGAATGCATTTCTTTCTCCCTAAGTATCCTTTTCCGAGTGAAATTACTCTTTCCAGCGACAGGGACACAGCCATGGAACACACCCGTATAAATCGTGGCCAGGCCGTGCTCGGACTTCTTTAATGGGGCACAATCGTGTGAATCGATATCAGGCCGTGTTCTAGATGATTGACAAGACACGGCCGTGTGGGCTCAAGTCCAGGCCGTGCCGATTTCCTCTTAGGCCTAATTTGCTCCATTTTGGGCCCGTTTGATGTTCTTTTCAACCTCGGGTGCTGATTAAGAGCACCTTTTCACATAAATCAAAGGATAAATCATCTGAAAGTAAGCTAAATGTGGGATTAAAATATGTTACTATTACGATTTATCAAATACCCCCATACTTAAGCTTTTGCTTGTCCCCAAGCAAAATTCTCAACTTACAATTAAAACGAACTTTCCATGAATCATAATTCTTATTAACAACGTCTTCTCATAATTCATAGATAATCTATACATGGATAATTCAACTCAAAACGTCCTAAAGATTCAAACAAGATAAGTCATACATTTGTATCACGAAAACATAGGTGTCTCCCCTTATCTGAATAATTACCTTTAATTCAAAACTGACAAGGATTGACATCCTCACAAAAGATTCACTCAAATCACTCAAAGTGTTTAAGGTTCAAAATTAAGCACTCATAAGTCGAACCTGAAAAGTTAATCCCATAGGCTTGCATGAAAATCAAATCTCCACTACTGTAATATGAGATGATAAACAGATCAAAAGGTCTTTACAGGGTTGTAACGAAGCTAAGGTTAAAGGTATGGATAAAGGCTGAATTAGAAGGTTAGAATCGAGATTGACCTGACAATTTACCTAACTAGAAAAATGAACTATTCTTAACCAATTACATCAATTGAAAACTAATAATACGAGCTTTTTCTTCAAGATTTGAAATTTAAACATGTAAGCTCACTTATCATAGAACTAATAATGAATATATTTCATTTTTTTAGAACAAACTATCATAATAGTAATAAGAAAGAACTTTTACAACTGAAATATAGAACATAGTTAGGAATTTGCTCAAAATCAAATCTCGACAAAAAGGGTTATTAAAAAGGAATGGTGATAATAGATACAAAGGGTTTTGGGTTAATATTAGTGGTAAGTCAATAAAAAGGGTAGTTAGGATTAAACGGGGTCCATTAGGGGTTAATTATGGAGGTAGGCTGTTTAGTAGAGTAAGTGGGTTAAAACCTAGGTGCCTTTATCATATCAGTATATCAAATCATAGATGTGGTCTCAACATGTATAATCTGGCAAGTTCTATAATAACAATTCAGGGTTGACACACTCATAATCAAAAAGTGAGCATGAAAAAAAATATATGCTCTATAAGGCTCAAAATCTCACAAAAATTATGGGTGTTTTTGACATCAACCTCGTAAATTTCAAATTTCAAAGTAACATTCAAATTTAGGTTAACAACCTAGTAAAAAAATTTAATTTTGAAAATTAGACTTATCATGCTTGATTCTCTAGTATTCTTCAAATTTAATTATCAACGACTTACTCAAAAACATGTCAATAAAAATCATAAATCATTAGAAATTTCATCCTAATTAGTAATATAAGGAAATTACTTAAAAACAAGACTAAATTCAAGAATTTGAGAATAATGAAGAAAGTTAGGCACTTTCTTGAAATAACTATGTACCCCCCCACACTTAAGATGTACATTACCCTCAATGTACAAAGGTAGATAATAACATTTACGGGATAAATCAAAAGAGAAGGGGAAAGAATACTCCCTGAATTTTGGATGGTTTCCCTAGAGGATGGTAGAAGTCGTGGTGGTTATGTTGGAGGGGTCAGTCTGGTCGACGAACCTGTGCTAGATGAAGAAATTGGGAAACTCGTAAAGAATTAGCCAGGGTTTATTAAGACCTAATTAAAATAAAATAAATATATAACTAAAGAAAAGCAAGCTAAAGGGAAGGAGACTAAGAAGGAAAATAAACTAAGACTAGAAGATAAAAGGGCTTAAGAATCCTTATTGATAGATGGTTCGTGAGGTGGGTGTGATTTCTAAGGTGACGGAGGTGCTGGTGGTGGCGGAAGTGGCGTGATTCTAAAGCAACCTTTAAAACCTGAAACTAAGAAATTAAAACAAAATAAACTAAATTAAACATAAAATAGTTAAAAGAAAGGAAATTGAAGCAAAAGAGAAAAGAAAAATAGAAACTAAATGGTCTCAAAGACCCTTGGCTTGTTGTTGGAATGAAGAAGCCGGCATGAACTTATGTAAATCGGTCTCCATAAGGGAGACTATGTTTGTCTTCTTCCGTTTCTTCGGCATGGCTTAGGTGTAGCTCAAAAGGTTTGAACACCGTTTCTAAGGAAAGGAGAGAAATTTTGAAAGAAAAAGAAGATGGAAAGAAGGTGGGAAAAAGGGGAAGGTTTTAGGGTTTAAATAGAATTGTGTGATCTGATGTTCTCTCACGCCTGTATCTTGATGACGTGTTGATTCACACGGCCGCCTCGCACGGCCGTGTGTCCGTGCGTGTTATTTCACCATGCCCGTTTTTCAGCCAGCCACGCCCGTGTCTAGGAAGTCCGTAGTTGACACGGTTAGGAGCCACGGGCGTGTTCTACCCGTGGTTGGTAAGTTAGTAGCTTCACACGATTGTGGGGCACGGCCGTGTTAATTTGTCGGTACCCGTGGGGTAGTGGTTGATCCGTAACGTCGAAATTAGTTGGGATTTGATTCGAACAACCTCTGCTATGTCAGTACGGAGATTTTGGTGGTCCACACGGTCATGGACACGGCCGTGTGTAAAACCGTGTGGTCTGGAATTCTGTACTTTTTGGTTAGTTTAAAACTAAATGTTCAGGAAAGGAAGGAGGAAAGACAAGAAACTAAAAATAAATGCAAAAGTAAATAGGGTTAGTGCTCGAGTTGCTTCTCGAGAAGCGCTCGTTTATAGTCTTAAGCTAGACTTTCCTCGTTTTTGAAAAAAATCAAGGAGGTTTAAAGGATTGAATATCTTTCCTCATGCTTACAGTTTTATTTTCTTGATAAAGTTTAAGTCGAGAAGCGTTTACCTTAAAAGTATCGAATGTTGGATTGCTTACCTCGACTGCTCCGTGTGAGGAGATATTGTGTACCTTAAGAGGGATTTCTTCGTTCTTGTTTAGGTCTGATGTGGTGATGCGATGATCTGATTTATCTAACAGTACCTGGTCTCCTATTTTGAAGTGGTTTGATGTTTCTACGAGCTCTTCTGGGGGCTCTTTCGGTATTACTTCATGCAGTTCTGGTTCTTCTTTGAATTGTGGTTCCTGCTCTTTTAGTTTGTCGACCTTAAGGCTTTGTTCCTTATGTAAATTCTCTTTGTTGGTATCAGGTCTGTGATTCGTCTCAGGTTTGTATCCTTGTGGTGTTTCCTGCGATGAAGGTTGCACACATTGATTATTAATCAAATTGTCTTTCTTACCTTCATCGATTGTTGTCCTTGTCGAGTCAAGAGCTTGAAGGCTGATTGATTCATCCTCTATACAAAGTATGAGTTCTCCTGTGGCTACATCAATTTTAATTTTAGCAGTTGCTAGGAAGGGTCTTCCTAAAATTAAGGGGATTGAATTATCCTCATCCATGTCTAATACAACAAAGTCTATTGGAAAAACAAATTTATCGATTTTGACAAGAACATCTTCGATAATGCCCCTAGGAATTCTAACAGTTTTATCAGCTAATTGAATACTCATCCTAGTTTGTTTGGGCTTCCCTAGACCTAGTCGTTTAAACAATGTATAAGGCATGACATTTATACTTGCCCCTAAATCAGCTAAAGCATTATCAACAGTTGAACTACCAATTAAACATGGAATTGTAAAACTCCCTGGATCTTTTTGCTTCCGTGGTAGGCTATTCTGTAGCATTACTGAGCATACTTCGTTTAATTCCACATGTGGTTCCTCGTCTAATTTGCGTTTGTTCGTCAAGAGCTATTTTAAAAATTTTCTCGAGTCTGGCATCTGAAAAAGAGCTTCAAGAAGTGGCAAGTTAATGTGTAATTTCTTTAAAAGTTTAAGAAACTTACCAAACTGTTCCTTGGTATCATCTCTTTTCATTGCTTCGGGATAAGGTATGCGAGGTTGGTACTCTTTGATTACCGATTTTGGCTTTTCTCGTGTGACCTCTATTTTACCTTCGTCTACCTTGTTTTCTTGTATTGAGTTGGGTTCATCTAACCCTTTATTTTCCTAAGCTGTGATGGCTTGGATTTGCTCCTTTGGATTAATCTCCGTTTTACTTGGTAGACGTCCTTGCGGTCATTCAGACATTAATTTTGCAAGTTGTTTAACTGCTTTAGTGACTTCCCTTACTGACTTAGTAATTTCCCCGACTCGATTCTTAGTCTTGTCAACTGACGTTTGTTGATCTTTAAGAGTTTTCCCTGTATATTGGAGACGGTTTTCTGTTGTTTCCATGAACTTTGTCAGCATCTCTTCAAGGGTTGGCTTCTTCTCTTGCGGATATGGCTGATTTTGGAAATTTTGAGGAGATTGATGTCTTTGATTTCCTTGATTTCCTTAACCTCCCCACGAAAAATTTGTGTGGTTCCTCCAACCTGGATTGTAATTGTCACTATATGGGTTATTATTGGATCCGAAATTATTACCTATATAGTTCATCTGTTCGTTTTCTGTGCCCGGTTGGTAGGGTGGGTACTCAGAATTCGCCACAGTTCCACTTGCGTCGCACTGCATGACTGGGTGTACCTGCGAAGAATACAAACTATCAAGCTTTTTATTCATTAATTCCATCTGTGTTGATAGCATGGTTACTGTATCGATGTTGAAAACTCCCGCTGATTTTGTCGGTTTCGTCCTTGTAACCTGCCACTTATAGTTATTCAGGGACGTCTCTTCAATGAACTCGTAAGCTGCTTTAGGAGTTTTGTTGTTCAGGGTTCCACCAGCGGCTGAATCAATTAATTGCCTCGTTGAGGGGTTTATACCGTTATAGAAGGTTTGAACTTGTAGCCAGAAGGGTAAACCGTGGTGCAGACACCTTCTCAAGAGATCCTTGTATCTCTCCCATGCGTCGTATAATGTCTCTAAATCCATCTGCACAAAAGAAGAGATATCAATCCGTAATTTGGCCGTTTTGGCCGGTGGGAAATATTTTAACAAAAATTTTTCGGTCATTTGCTCCCATGTGGTGATTGACCCTCGTGGTAACGAGTTCAACCACTGTTTGGCTTTATTCCTTAATGAAAAGGGAAATAACCGAAGACGTATGGCATCATCAGAAACGCCATTTATTTTGAAGGTATCACAGAACTCTAAGAAATTAGCTATATGAGTATTTGGGTCTTCGTCCTGCAAACCATCAAATTGTACAAATTGTTGAATCATTTGTATAGTGTTAGGCTTTAATTCAAAATTATTAGCAGCTATAGCAGGCCTAACAATACTCGATTCTGCTCCTGTTAAATGCGGTTTAGCATAATCAAACATTGTACGTGGAGCATTATTTTCTCCCACATCATGTGGTTGTGGATTATTCTCGTCCATCCCTTCAGTAGGATTAGATCTGCCTTCTTCCTTTATTTCTCTATAATTTAGGGCTCGCCTGATTTCTCTGCGAGTCCTACGAATAGTAACTTCAATTTCACTATCGTATACTAGTGGTCCTCTCGGGTTCCTTCTAGTCATAAACTAGAGGTACCTGCTAGGAAAAGAAAGAAGAAAAGAAAATTTAGCAAAATTAAAAATTTAATCTAAAAATAAAAGTAAAAATAATGGCTAAAGTAATAAAAATAGAGCTTTCTTAATATTTTAGTTCCCCAGCAATGGCGCCAAAAACTTGTTCGTGTCTGTCAGTCAAGTTTTAAAATTTATAAAGAGAATGATCGAACCTAGAAACTAACTCTGACAATGATTAAAGGCAAGTGTACCTATCAAACAGTAGTATAGTTTAGGCAAGACCGGATTATCGAACCCAAAGGAACTAAAAGTACTAATACTAGCCTTCTTTTTCTTATTTAGCCTAAAATAAGTGAAGTTGTTTTAATCTAATCTAAATTATCTACTAAGCTAAAGACTCAAAGACCAAAAAGGATGAATTGGAAAAATAACTTTAGGAAAAACTCAGTTGATCAAGACGATACCCTTAGGAAGATTCCACCTAGATTTCACTTGTTATTAACCCTGAACCATATGATTTATTTACTTAGTTTGATCCATAAGACTCCCTAACGTATATTAAACCCTCTCTCGAGGCGAATAACGTCTAACCCTAGGTTAATTAGTGGAAATCTCTTTCTCTTATAATAACCCCCTAGAATAGCAATAAATCGATCTATGGACTCCCATATTAGGTTTCACCCTAATCCGACAAAATTTCGTCACCCTATCTCTAGGCGTGCGATCAACTCTGCTTAATTATGCTAGATCTACTCTTAGGCAAGGTGTATTCCTCCTCCACCTAAGCACATCAAATTTGGATTAAGCTCACATAATTAAGAACAAACTAAGTATTTATCATATAATTCAAAAAATAATAATAAGATCCATCATAGGTTTCACCCCCTTCAGGCATCTGAATGGTTTAGTTCATAACAAAATAAGAAAACATCTCAAGAGAAAAGATAAAACAAAACATAAGAAATCCCTAAAACTCCCTGAAGGAATTGAACGAGAGATCCGCCGTCTTGAGTAGAATTCCGGTTTCTTGAGATGGATCAACTGGCTACCCTCGAGTAATTTTCACAAATCTGACCTTTTCTGCTTGGGTCATTGGCGTAGCTCACCACACTCTTCAAAGGTGGTACTTAGGGGGTATATTAGGCTCTTGGAATGCGTTTATTTCTCCCTAAGTATCCTTTTCCAAGTGAAATTGCTTTTTCCAGCGACAGGGACACGACCATGGAATACGCCCGTATAAATCATGGCCAGGCCGTGCTCGGACTTCTTTAATGGGGCACGGCCGTGTGGATCGATATCAGACTGTGTTCTAGATGATTGACAAGACACGACCTTGTGGGCTCAAGTCCAGGCCGTGCCGATTTCCTCCTAGGCCTAATTTGCTCCATTTTGGGCCCGTTTGAAGTTCTTTTCATCCTCGGGTGCTTTCCTGTGTATAAGACATGAAAATAAAGGACTATGAGCACCTTTCTACATAAATCAAAGGATAAATCATTTGAAAGTAAGCTAAATATGGGATTAAAATATGTTACTATTACAGTTTATCATGGGGTGTTACAACTCTACCCTCTAAAAGAAAATTTCGTCCTCGAAATTTACCCTATCAAAATAGGCGAGGATACTGCTGACGTATTGAATCTTCAGGTTCCAACGTAACCTCCTCAGTGCTATGATTTTGCCATAAAACCTTTACCAGTGGAATGGATTTCTTTCGCAGAACCTTAACGTCATGATCTAGAACTTGAACTGGCTCTTCCTCAAAGGTCAAGTCTGGCCTAACTTCAATCTTCTCAACAGGGACAATATACGAGGGATCAGAGCGGTAGCGCCTTAACATCGAGATGTGGAACATATCTTGAATACGGTCTAACTCTAGAGGTAACTCTAATTGATAAGCAACCGGTCCTACTCGCTTCAGAATTCGATACGACCTAATAAACTTAGGGCTCACCTTGCCCTTACGACCGAACTTCAGAATCTTTTTCCATGGCGAGACCTTGAGAAATATGAAGTCCCCCACAGAATACCCAATCTCACATCTCTTCAGATCCATATAAGATTTTTGTTTGTCCGATGCCGCTTTTAGTCGATCCCAAATCAATCTGATCTTATCTTTAGCCTCAGAAACCAACTCAGGACCCAGAACTCGTCGTTCATCCAACTCAGTCCAACACAAGAGAATGCGACACTTACGACCAAAACTGAGACATGAAGCGAGGATCCCTATCAGAAATGATTGAGATCGGTACCCCATGCAGCCTCACTATCTCAAAAATGTAGAGCTTCGCCAACTTCTGAATAGAATAGTCGGTCCTAATCGGAATAAAGTGTGCTAACTTAGTCAATCGATCCACGATGACCCAGACAAAATCCTTCTTAGTGGGTGTCAAGGGCAACCCACTAACGAAGTCCATCGTTACTCGTTCCCACTTCCATAGCGGGATTTTAACCGGCTATAGCAAACCCGAAGGTAACTGATGCTCAGCCTTAAGCTACTAGCATGTCAGACATCGTGCCACAAAATCAGTAACTTCCCGTTTCAACCCCGACCACTAGTACAATTCTCAAAGATCTCAGTACATCTTATAACCGCTGGGATGCGTAACATAAGGGCTACTATGCGCCTCCCTCAGAATCAACTATCTCAAATTAGAATCATTCGACACACATACTCGGCCTTAGAAACACAACACACCCTCAGAGTTCAACCCAAAGCCCGTAGCAGTACCACCCTCAATCTGTCGAAACCTCAAGCTTAGATATTCATCCTCCACCTGTTTACCCTTAATCTGCTCGATCCAAGTTGGTTTGACTTACAGTTCAGCCAACAAACTCCCATCATCGAACAAGCTAAGTCAGCGAACATCGCTCTCAGATCAGTCATATCCCTATGGCTCAATGCGTCGGCCACGACATTGGCCTTGCTAGAATGGTACTCAATGGTACAGTCGTAATCCTTAAGTAGCTCAACCCATTTGTGCTGCCTAAGATTCAGCTTCTTCTGAGTAAAGAGGTACTTGAGGCTTTGTCATTAGTGTAGATGATACACTTCTCACCATACAGGTAGTGCCACCAAATTTTTAATGCAAAGATTACGGCGGCCAACTCCAAATCATGCATCGGATAGTTTGCCTCATGTGTCTTTAGCTGATGAAACACATATGCTACCACCTTACCATCCTGCATCAATACACATTCCAAACCGACATGTGATGCATCACTATAAACCGTGAACTCATTTCTAGGTTCAGGCTGTATGAAAGTAGGAGCCTCAGTTAGTACAATCTTGAGCTTCTCAAAGCTCTCTTACTGTTTATCAGCCTAAACAAATGGTACACCTTTACGTAACAGCTTAGTTAAAGGTGCTACAATCAGTGAGAAGCCTTCCATAAATTGCTGATCATAATCTGCCAAACCCAAAAAGCTGCAGATCTCAGACACATTCTTAAGCTGTTTCCAATCCACTACAGCCTCAATCTTTCAAGGATCGACTCGAATCCCTTCAGCAGACACCACATGACCCAGAAATGTTATTTTACGTAACCAGAACTTGCACTTGCTGAACTTAACATAGAGCTACTTTTCCATCAAATTTGAAGAACAATCTTAAGGTGCTCATCATGCTTATCCTCAGTCCTCGAATAAACCAATATGTCATCGATGAAAACTATAATGAACTGATCCAGATAAGGCTGAAATACTCAGTTCATCAAATCTATGAATGTGGCAGGCACATTCGTCAGTCCAAATGGCATCACTAGAAATTCATAGTGACCATAACAAGTTCTAAATGCTGTCTTATGCACATCAACCTCCTTAACCCTAACTTGATGATACCCAGAACACAAGTCAATCTCAGATAACACAGAGGCCTCTTGAAACTGGTCAAACAGATCATTGATCCTTAGTAGTGGATGCTTGTTCTTGATGGTCCGCTTATTTAGTTTTCAATAGTTAATACACTTCCTCATGGATCCTTTTTCTTAACAAATAGTACTGGCGCTCCCCATGGCGACACACTAGGGCAAATGAACCCACAATTCAACAACTCTTGAATCTGAGCCTTAAGCTCCGTAAGCTCTTTCGGTGCCATTCGATAGGGAGCGATAGACACCGGAGCTGTACCAGAGAAAAGCTCAATCCCAAACTACACTTCTGGATTTGGAGGTAAACCCCATAGCTTCTCAGGAAAGACGTCCAAAAAATCTCTTACAGTGCGGATACCCTTTACAGTAGAGTCCCCAGAAATAGAAACACTTACATAGGCCAAATACGCCTCACATCCCTTGCGAACCAGTTTCTCAGCTACCAGTGCAGACATCATGTTAGCCAAGTAGTTCCAACGTTCTCCAATCACAACTACCTCACCATCCTCCTCAGTTCTCAATACGGCCTTCTCAGTCACACAGTCCAAGCTTACACGATACTTGACCAACCAGTCCATCCCCAATATCATATCGAACTCCTCAAATGGAAGCTCTATCAAATCAACTAGAAATACCGTTCCTTGAACCTCTAATGGAACATTCCTATACAGTTTGCTAACTCTAACATATTGTCCTAGCGGGCTTAGCACAATCACCTCACTCGTAGTGATCTCAATCGGAAACCCCAAATTTTCAGAAACAAAATAGGCAATATAGGAATACGTAGATTCTATATCTACCAAGACAGTGTAAGGCACATCATAAATAAGAAACGTACCCGTGATGAAGTTTGGAGCATCCCTGTCCTCTTGGCTGCGTGCAGTATAAACAAGAGCAGGCTACCTCGCTTTAGTCTGTCCAGCACCTCTGCCTAGTGCTCTCTATCCACGACCCATACCGTTACCACCCCTAGCCTGACCACGGCCCCTTGGTGGCTACTATGCTACTCTCTGTAACTACACAGTACCAGTATCCTGAGCTTATATTTGATTGACCCTCAATGGGCACTCCCTTATGCAATGATCCAATGGTTCACACCTCAAACACACCCCAATCCTCTTCCAATACTCGCCCTGATAGCGTCTACCACAATCGACATATAGCTACAGTCCAGTAGTAATAACAAGGGGCCCAGCTCTAACTGACCTATCAAGTCTAGCCTTTTTCTTAAGCCTCTGTACAGAACTCGAAGGCTCTGAATCCCTCTTTTTCTTACCTCTCTCTCTGTCACGGTTTTGGCTCTCAGCGCGTTTAATCTCCTCGGCGATCTTCATCTTCTCAACCAGTGAAGAAAAATCATGCTCCATCTGTAGAGCTATCAAGACTCTCAAATTATCCCTAAGGCCAACCTCAAAGCAGACACATCGCTCATACTTAGTTGCCACCATAAGTCACGCATAGAGGCTCAGTCGTAGAAATTTGGCCTCATACTCGGCCACGGATCGATCTCCCTAATTAAGGTTTAGGAACTTCCTCCTAAGGGCATCTACGTAGCTTGCCCCACATATTTCCCCTAGAAGGCAGTCTTAAAGAAATCTCAGGTTAAACGTTCGGGCTGAGTGCCCTCCTTAACAGTCAGCCACCACTGGTAAGCCTCATTCCGCAGCAGTGAGACTAAACACCTTAAGTTCTGCTGGGATGTGCAATCTAGATCATCCATGATCCTCTCCGTGGCCTCAATCCAGTATTCGGCCACATTAGGGGCGACCCCAGTGACACCCTTAAAGAGCTCATCTCCATTAAACTAGAGTTATTTCATAACCGACCCTCAGCCCCCAGATCCAGTATTGGGTCTAATGACCCTCTTCAATATTCTTAGCATAGCCTGGGACAAGGCGTCGTCCTCCGCCATGCAATCTTGAGACCCAGTCTCAGTAGCAGGCGGCATTGGCGTCTCACTCGTGTCCAGATTTAGCATACTGCCCAGTGACGAGGACTCAGCTCGAGCCCTTCTACGGCCTCTACCTCGGCCTCCAGTACCTCGTCTGTGGATACCTCGTGTGCTCATATCTAATCGTGTTTATCTGTATTACAAATTTTATGAATCAATTACGATTTCAGTATTTATTAGTAGATGTTTTATGTAAACAACTTCAATAATTCAGAGTGATTTTCGTAAATTGCAGTCTCTCTCAGTTTTGCTACAGTCTCAATATACACCATCTAGAGTGTTTTCACAGTATACTACCTATAATAGTTTCAAATATACCATCTAGAGTGTTTATCGGCGCCGGAGACTCGTTGTACCACATACTAAATCAAATCATTTTCAAAATCCAAATTATAACCAATATTTAAAACCCAAAAATCCACAGTCGAGTTTTGTAACCTGGCTCTGATACCACTAAAAGTAACACCCCAAACCCGGCGTAGACATTATGGCCGAATCTGGCAATATCACATGGCATGAAATTTGAAAATGAATTTATCATATTAAACCTTTTCTGATTGTTAACCTCTATTTAACTTTTGACAATTTCAAATCACTTTCTCATTGAGTTAGATTCATTTAAAAACATTTTGTGTAGTGGAAGCTTTTAAACCCGTGACACTTGAAGAACATCATTCGCGTTTAGAAAAAAATAGTTTTTAATGAAACCGAGTTTCACAATTAAACATCTATGAAAACAGTGAAAATCTAAAGTAAAAGAACAGTCTAAAAGTTCAATTACATCAGAACTAACCCAGAAGATAAATAGGAAATAAATACCATAACTGAAATTAAAATAATTCAAAATCATGTGGTCACCGTCAAGTCCTTCGCCGCACCGATCCGTCTAAGTCTAGGGATTACTTGTACAGATAAAACAAAAAGGGGTGAGTTTACGTAAACTCAGTGTGTAATCTCCACAGAAAACATGCATACAGTCAAATAACAAACAATCAAATGCAGTCTGGGCGTAAGCCCATATCAGTTTCAGTAGCAGTTTGGGCCTTAGCCTATTTCAGTTTCAGTAGCAAAAATGCATTAGGGCCTAAGCCCGTCATAATAATAGTATCAGATATGCATTTATCAATGACAAAATCCTACCCAAACAGCCTCTACACACCGTCTCTGTCCATCTGTACACTCCATATGGGGTTTAAAACACCCACCCATTCCTACACTCCAAGTAGTACCTAATGCGGCACATAAGCAGTATATTGCAGCTGAACTACCAGATAATAGGGTTAAGAGCCTATCCGTACACTTCCTCTAAATATCAACATCCCAGCCCAATGCAATGCAACATATAATATATCATGCTTTTATATAGCTATCAGTCATTCATATATGATTATTAATGATCATGCATAAATTATCATGCTCAATACATGCATTACATACAGTCAGATCACACATCTTGGGGGTCTAACTATGCTTACCGACCCTACAGCAAGTTCACAGTCAACTTGGGTGACCCATGCAACCCTAAGACATCATTTCACATAAATGGGCTCACACAACCATGTGACCTGCCCGTGTAGGCCTACACGCGCAGTTTGGCATTGTCCCGTGTGGATCACACGGCTTGGCCCAAATTCCCACACGCCCGTATGGACTACCTGTGTGGGCTCACACGCCCGTGTTGCCATCACGGCCTAAATCAGTCTAGCTCGTGTGTCGCACACAATCTACCTGGCCATCACACGGCCGTGTCTTGTGTGCACGACCTAGCATCGTCAATCACACGCTAGTGTTATGGCACACGACTTACCACACGAGTAACCATACGCCTGTGTGGCATCGACAGAGGGGTTTTCGGCTTTCCCTAAAACCCTATTTTCTTTTTTTTTTTTGCGTACACACACCTGGTATCGTTCGATGCTAAAATGTTCCTTAAGCACTCCGGAACCTAAAATTGATCAGTAACTCCTCAATTAATCATTTTACCAGATTCCTAAATGAAAACACAAGTTGAAAACCAACAGGAAACGTTACCTTCACTCGAACAATGGAAATTCCACGCATCTACAGTAACGATTCCAGATTCTCAGTCCCTCGAATACCTCATAAACACCAAAAGAGACCCTTAGCAAAACGATTCGTCAACCAAATAAAAATTGAACCCACCAAAACTTACCTATTCGACGCGAATGGAGAGTGAAAGAAAGGCAGAGTTTCGGCAACTGAAAGGAGGAAAATGAAAAAAAAAAAAGAAGAAAAAGGAAAAAAGGGTAAAGGGGAGATGGTCAGTTTTTCTGCAGAGAGAATTTTTGGAAACTGATAACTCAAATCCCACTACCTAATTTATCTCAACCACCCACTACTCAGATTTTCAGTACAACTCAAACTCCCAGCCATCAAACCGAGCAAAAATATTCCCCCTTGCCCACACAGGGATTCGAACACCAGACCTTCAGCAGACTAACACTCCACTTAACCACCAGACCAGCAGGCCCATTCTGACATGTATTTACAAATAATTAAACTTAAGCATATTGAGCAGGGTTTAGGCTTTATTCAGAAAAATACCAGAATTTAGCCAAAGACTTGGCTTTAGCTTAGTACCTCTCACACATACTCAGAACACTTAACCACTGAAGGAGATACAAATTTGTGTTAAAATTTACAAAAGCCGAAAAATAAATTTTTAGGGCGTTACAAAAACAAATTAATTCAACTATCCTATAATAACTATCCAATATGCCATTCAAAGGAACCACAATCAAGCTCATTCAATTCATCATTTCATACTAAATCCTTATCCCAAAATGATCATATAAACCACATTAACCAAACTTATTCAATTCAACCATAAGGTTTATAATAAAGACATGCATAATAGCTTGCCATACAAAAGAAATAATACCAAGATTTAATTTTTAAGCCAACTTAAACTTAACCAAAACTAATTTTCATCTAGTCATAATATCTCAACCTTAACATTTGACATATTCACAACAAAAACATATATACATGCCACACTCCAAGACCAAAAAAAAAAAAACTACCAAATGGTTGGATAGTGTGAGCTTCCCATTGATCCGTCCAGTCAGTCTGCTACTATAGTAACTACAAAAGAACATAAATAAAATGAGTAAGCTTAAGAAGCTTAGTAAGTTCATAGCTTAAAAGCATCAAATTAATCTTACCTTACTTGCATCAAAATACAAAGAAATAATATATAATTCCTATTAACCCAATACATATCCATAGCTTGTATTAGTTCTTGATCTCATAACATAAATACATCAGGATAATCCCCTGTACAACTAACTTGCCATTTCCATTAGCAACATTTCATTATCATAGAGGTACTTGTATATAATCATGTCAACAAGTAAATTCAATGAACATTTCATATCTTTACTGATCTTGAATATATATATATATATCACATTTCAATCCATAAATCGATTGTATAATCATTAACATGTAGCTCGATGAACTAAGTAACTTGACTCAGATACTCGGGTAACTACACCATACCAGAAACATCATAGATGCATAACAGGGGCACAAATATGCAGACAAGTGCACCGTTATGTGAACAGGGATACCGAAGTGTAAACTCATACAAGCGTACATACTACCTTATTGGCATGCCAATCGTATCCTATACGGTTACTAGATTCAACTGGGCAATATACATAAACTCTTTACTTTAATATGTTCTCCTCACACCAATGTATTCCATAAACATGTCCTTATTTGAAATTCTCCACAATACATCATTCATTAAAGTGAATTTCACATATAACCAATTCTTAACTAAAAGCACAATAATATAATAATAACAAGTAATTCACACTTATAAGGCACATCACTATGAACTTACCTATGATCACTTCCGATTACAGAGCAGGGACTACTCCACAATTTTCCCTTTTCCTTAGTTGACGTCGTTTTGGTTTGATTCTTGATATGCAAAAAGTTTATGTTGGCCAAATATAAAGCTCCAACAATGGTGGTTTTCTTCTAAATTTTCGGTGCACTCCACTTGGAATATGACAATGTTTCTTTTATTATCATGTTACTTTAAATTTAATATTAATTTACTATTCTACCCTTTTTATTTTAATTTACAATTTAACATAACCTCGTCCATAAAAGTCCACTACTTTTATGCATGGCATATTTACCACCTAAGTCTTTTAACTTAACATCTCCAAAACCATTTAACCCATTTAACTAATAGCAATCAACTTTTGCAAGTTTTACAATTTAGTCCTTTTTTTAATTAATTAAACAACCAAACATTAATATTTCTTCACCAAAATTTTATACGACTTTAATGCAACCCTATGAATATTAATTAAATAATAAAATGCAACCTCACATACCAAAATTGTGGTCCTGAAACCACTATTTCTGGCACCACTGAAAAACAGGATATTACACTCAGAGTTACATTTATAAAAAATTATGAACGCACCAATTTATGGCTTCACAAAGTCTAACATCCTTATTGAGCCCTTGCAAATTAGATTTCACAATACTCACACTTGGCCCAACAAATTGTAGGAAATGGGCGAAGTGTGAGTATTCTGAAATTTGTTCAGGCTGTGTGGTCCACATGAACTGGCACCCTATAAATATTAATTAAATTAAGGTGTGTGTTCCAACCACATGCCCGTGTGGTTCACACGGCCTAACACGTGGCCGTATGACATAGTCTGCTAGTTTTGAATTTTCACAAAATTTCAAATTTTTGTGACTTTTCACAGTATCTATGAATCAGAACACACACCTTAATGTTACTGGGTTGTCGGCACCGAATCAGCACTCCAAGTTTCTGTACACAACATCCATGACCAACCCAATTAACAACCAATATCAAAACTGAAGTTTGAATTCGATTTTTAAAACTTAATAGAACCAGCCCCTAAAACTAACATTTGGTCACTTACCTCATAAAATTAGCAATTAAACAACAACTAAACTGTTGGCGGATTACGTATCTCACGATTTTCACCTAACAGAACCAAAACTCTCTCAAAATCAAAATCAACCTTCTATAAACAAACGAATTATGATTGCAAAATAAGATAACAAAAATTATGCAACTATACCGAAGTTTCATAGCACACAAGACCAACAATGGAAATAAAGAATTGCCAATGTCACTAAGAGGATTCAAACACAAGACCTAAAAGTAAGTTATAACTTTATCACTAAACCAGCAGGCTCATTCTTACCAATAAGCTAACAAGAATAAATTATAACTTACATGCAATGAGCCAAAAGAAGGAATAAAAATAATACAAATTTTTAAAGAAAGAAATTTGAACACAAGACCTTAAACACATAAAGAGAATACTTATCTATTAAACTAGATTAATTTACTTAACATGATTTAACAATTTAAATCTAAGAAATTTAGGGCTTTACATTACAATTGTGCTTAACCTAAAATCAGGAATTCAAATTACATTCACGATCATATTGTATTAGTCATGGTTACGGACCAATAAATGCTATTGCGGTAAATTTTGATAAATATCAGCAACAGAGAAAACTGAAATTACAAAATAATGACTGTAATATCATATTGTGACCACTATTTGATATTTCGAAATTTTCTCGTCATTGATCAAAGTGTGACAAAGAGAGGGAATAAAACTACCAAATGAAAGTAACATAAAATTCTTAAAAGATGTTCTAATTGAGGAAGGGGCCATGCTTTGGTTCTTTGCGTGAAAGGTGATTGAGAGAAAGCAATGGGATGCCAATGCCATACATTTTGAACCTAAAAACAAGCCGGCCTTTCAATTGCTCTTTTATCAACTAAATTGTAAGTTTTACAGCCAAGGCACATCACATTATGGGCAGTTTTTGTATGCTTCTGAAAACCCAAAAAGAAAATAAAAAATCATATGCATAGTGAAAACAACATTGCTTTCTTTCAACTGCAAAGACATTGGTGAAAACAACATTGCTTCTGAAAACCCAAAAGAATAATAACACAATTTAAATCACAAATCCTCACTCTGACTACACTTCCTTCCAACTGCAAAGACATTGGTGAAAACAACATTGCTTTCTTTTGATAGGGAAAGGGTTGGGCTATGAAAGGCAGTGTAGTCAGAGTGAGGATTTGTGATTTAAATTGTGTTTTCGACTGTGTGGCGTTTAATATAATGAATCGATGCTATGATCAGTCACGGTAAAGAAACGAAAAACATTGATTGCATTTTTTGCTTCAGCTTTGGGTGGGGAAAGAGGTTGAACTTAATAATGAAGATGCATCAAGTTGAGGATTAGGGATTTAAGTTGTAATTATGGACATGTTTTCAGTATTTTGCTAGTAATATTGAATTCTGCTATCAAATACGTAAAAGAAATGAAAAAGATTGATTACAAGGAATGCCATGATCAATTATGGTGAAAAAAATTTGAAAAAGCATAGTTTTTTTTTTTTTTTTTTTTTTTGTAATATTGCGATTGCAGCACAATTTTGATTTGATCACATTTATAACAACTAGATCATTTATAATATAGGTGAAAAGTAGATATAATAAATATAAAAAATGATATTATAAATAATTAAAATTTTGATTGAAATGATAAAAAATATTTTTTTAATAAATTATGATTGAATTGAATCTTAATTTATACGTGACACATATTTAATCAAAATCATATGAATCGAGGGGAGAAGTGGGGTTAAGCTTTGAAATAAGATTTATGATTAAGGTTTAGGTTGGATGTGCGATATGTTTATCTACAATTAAAGTAAAAATAATGATGATAGTAAAATTAGATACTATAACAATATTATAATTTAAGATAAAAAGTAAATTAGACATATTATACCGCACCACATCCAACTGTTTATCCAAACCACTGATAAAAACATCAATCTCAAGTTCAACTCTGCAATAATTTTAAAAAGTCCCAATAAAAAATGAGAAAAAATTAATTGAAAATCGTATCATCATTTAATAGGGTGGCCAACGGTCGTATCTAATTAATTATTGAAAAAAAAAAAAGAAAAGGATCGTATCTTTTTAGCACTGTTGAAGGGTTCCAACTGGGACTGTGTGGGGTTTGTCATGTTGGGAGGAATAGTAGAGGCTTAGGAAGGACCCACTTATCACGTGGGGAGGAATTACCCTAATGCCAAATCCATCAACAAAAACAAAAGCACTGGTCATTTACAAATCTCCCCTAATCCCTTCCCAGCCAATTATCATCTATCTCCCACGTGGGATTCCTGCCCCCCACCCGGCCATCCCCATCCCCTTCCACCTCCTTTCCCAGTACTCCCTATATCTTATATTCTTCTACCCCTCCCCCACCCCCCTAAGATTTGCTACAATCATATTGCACTTGGAATCATGGGGGATTCTTCAACTTCCTACATACACATGGTCTTTGCTTTTCTTTTTCTTTACTTTGATTCCGTATGTATTAAGTATATATGTAATGCTTTTTCTTCTGTTAATTAACAGGTGCAGCACTTGATCGAAAAATGTTTGATCTTCAACATGACAAAAGAAGAGTGCATGGAAGCACTTTCAAAGCATGCAAATATTAAACCTGTCATCACCTCTACTGGTAAACTATTAACACACACATATTTTGCATGCAATAATGGAATTAAGGATAGTGTTTTTTGGATTATTTGGATCAAACCCTAATGATCAAGTTTTGGGTTTTGCTTATTTTCTTGATATCTTTAATGATTCCGTTGCAGATATTATTTCAATCCATTTAGAACTGATCAGCTTCAACGGGTTTCGTTTTCTTCTACTGATATCTTAACCTATCGACCTAAAAACTCAGATCAAACGTCTAGAGTAGGATAAGGAAAAAGGTCGTCAAATTTAAACATATTTTATGTCATCTTCTTAAGTGAATATTTTAAACTGGTTGAATTAAACTTCGGGTTTCCTTTTTAACTTAAATGGTTTCCATGATCACCTGAACTAACTGGACTAAAATCCAATTCAGGTTTAAACTTGATCAAAATTTGGGCTCGAATCTAGGTGGAAATTTTCAACATATTTTCACAGAATTACAGCTTTCAGTTAGTCTTTTTACATTTTCAATCACATGAACGATATCATCAGCTTGACTACTTGTTGGTTCATTTTGTACCTATTTTTTTTTCTTTATATGATCAATGGTCATCCCATTATGATAATAAGGAATAAGTTATTCATATATATATATATGTACAGTTTGGAATGAGCTTGAAAAGGAAAACAAGGAATTCTTTGAAGCCTATGCACAATCTCAAAGCAAACAAGACCGAATGTCCGAGGAAGAGACGAGTCGAATGATCCAGAAGATGATCTCGGATTCCTCTAGTAAAGACCCGGACGAATGATATCGGTCTAATTCAGGATTTAAATAACGGTTACAGCATAAAGTTACATTCATCATTTCTCGATTCCAACTTCTTTGTCCTTGCTATTCAACATAATTGATTGCAATAACATCTACTATACATAATTAGACCAAAAATGTAAATATTGCAACTGTAATTTAAATCCCGTTAGAAAACCCGAAAACCTCCTTCGCTTATCTAGCCAAACAAATAATACCAAAATCAAAGCCATTGTCCATGGAATCCTTTTAGACCACTTTGGTAGGGGCAGTGGTCCTATTACACATATGTTTACTACGGAAGATCACGGAGTATTGTATTTTGATTATCATAGGTCCCCTTTCCAAATAAGATCACGGAGTATTGTACGCCATGTGGATGCCGCATAACAAAATTCCGAAGAAAAATACGAAAAAAAGGGTATTGTCGTAATTTTATCTCAATCTTCGTCGAGGGTTACTCGTCATTATATTATGTTAGTATATGTGTATATGAAGTTGAAAATTTGTATCTATGTTTTTGTTGTATGTAAATTGAAGAGGATAGTTATGGTTCTAATGGCAACCTCTGAAAATCTGTGTCATCCTTTGTCTTTGCAGAAAATTCTTTTGTCTTTGCTTTGTCTCGTGTGTGTACAGGTGTTTCTATATTATTGCATACCATGTGAGTGAAAAAACTATATAAAAATATATTTATAAAAAAATTATTTGAAGCTTTAAAGATTATACAATCTTAGCTTCAAGTCTCACAATACGTATTTATAAAAATATATAAAGGAAAAAAAAGAGTATTTTTACAATAATATTTATTATTTTATAAAAAGTAAGTTTTTAGTAATTTTGTAACTATTATTTATCATATTAACTTATCCCACTAAATCAATAAAAAAAACTTAAATATATTATGTTTTATGAAGAAAATGGTACAGAACATAAAAACAAAACAGTGGGGACTCCTTGTCCGTAGAAGCTTGGTCACGTTCATTAATTTTATGCTCCATTAATGCATGTGAAGGTGAATGAATGGAAAAGTGTAGAATTAACACTAACACTTAAAGACAAGGGATAGTGGCACGAACATGTAAGAAAGTTTATGTAATCCTATGTAAGGATTGGATTCCTTATTATTGGTTTGGATTGGATTGAATTTGGATTAACTAAATTCTAGTTTAGATAAGTTTAACTTGGTGTCTAAGAAATTTCATTTATTCCAAAATCTGGATTATTTGACTGGTTTGAATTGACTTAGTTTGAATAATTAAATTTTAATTTAGATAAACTTAACTTGGTTTGAATTAATAATAAAACTAGCATTTTTATTTAAATTTAATTATGGAAAAAAATATTGATGTAAAAATATTATTAATATATTATTATTTTGGAATAATTAAATGGGTTATTTAAACTAATTTTAATGTACTTAAGTAAGGGAGTTTTTAATTCTTTGAACTTGGACTTAATGGTCTTAAAGAAGTTTTCAATCTCATATAGATAATGCATTAGAGTTTGAATTCAGATATAAATGTTAACATTATACTTAATTTATGAGATGCATTTGTGGGCAAAATCGTGAGGCTCAATGAGTTAATTTGACAAGAACTTACGGGTTGGTGTACACTAGGATTTTAATTTAGACAAGCCGAGTTTGAATCGAAAGAAGTTCGAACTTAGTTAGAATTTGTTAGTCGAAGCTCGGCTCAAGATAGATCAAATAATATTACCTAAGCTTAAATCTAATTCAAAACAAAACTTAGCAATACAAGCTCACTTAGGTTAAACTGGTTTACACGAGATATATGTTAGAATATTTATTTATTAAATTAATATTTTATATATATTGGTGGTTTTTAATTTTATAATACAAAATTAAATAGTTTTATATAATTAGGGTAATTACCATTAAGTAAAAAAATTTGACTTAAATTGTTACCATATTTTGTGGGAGATTAAATAGCCTATGAGAGAGTTTGATGGTAACTATTCATCCCTACTCTTTCATTCTCTTTAAAAAATCCACATACTTTTTTAGAGACTTTTCAGAGGTCCCCAATATTGAAAGTTCTATAAGCGTACAAATTCTACATCAACCAAGTGTTATGGTTAGAGGTTAAATCATTAATTTATTTATGGCTTCCACATATTTATGATCTTGGATCTTATATTTGGTATTATGATCATGGTTAAAATCTCTGCCTAGAATGTTGTTTGATTATCTTATACATAGTATCATTTTGTTGGGTTGACTTTATGATGATCAATATGATATTATTTCTTTTTTGGCATTATAATAAATTTTTTGAGTTGGTTTTATTGGAGAAATTATAAAAATCTGTCCATGACAACCTTGAATTTGCTAGAAATTCATATTTTCAAAATACTAGTGAACTTTTGGGTAATATCAATAGTCAAAAGTCAAATCGAGTTAAAAGAATGAAATTTAGAGAACTAAAGCCATGATGCAATGCAATGTTGTAGCCTTCTAAGTCAAGGTTGACTTAAAGTTAAAGTGTAACACCCTAAACCAGACCTAGATGTTTAGTCCAAGTTTAGAGAGTTACATCATCGACACTCAAATACCACACATATAACATAATAATACTAAACCATACGTCACATAACATTCATAAAAAAGATTAGTTAAGTATATAATCATTCAAAAGTCACACTATCATAGTTTACTGAAATTCCTAAAGTAGTATTTAAATGAAAGATAAAAGCTTGACCGAGCTTCAGCGGTGCCGACCTATTCAAGACTGAGAACCACCTAAAATCCAACCAACAATAAAGTGAGTTATGAACTCAGTGCATAAAGAAGTTTGTTCACATAAACACATTTACTAAACAGTGTCCGTATTCAAAGATTCGATCTGATAACAGAAACATTTCTAGTTCAGATCCAAGACAAATTAATTTCAGATGCAAAAACAATTTCAGTTTCATATACAGCACAGATCAGAGTCAGATGCAGATGCAGATATTCCTAACCCACATTCGCTAAACACCATCTTCGGCCATCCCAACACATCTTTAAGGGCATTCAATGCCCAGCCAACCCTACACACCATAGTGTATGCATCGACACACGTTTACTGAAATCTGACTTAATTGCTTTGATCGTATGTCGACAAAACACCTGGATCAGAATTATACATATGGTGGCTTAGTCACTAATTTAGAACAGATCACTTCCTTCTTCATAATATCCCAACTCATGCATATGCAGAGAACCAATATCTACAATATGTATTTAGTTATTCTAAATTGTTCCACAAGTAGATAGCACAGTTCAATATCAGACTAAGTATCACAATGCACATACAGGTATAGAATTCATGCATATGTCACAAGGTATCAGAGAATTCTCATTCAGTCAAATTCAGACCATTCATACCACGGGGACATCAATATCAGTCTTAAGTAACATTTACGACCTTAAAAATGGTTTTTAGGCCTTTTTATATACGTCACACGGCTTGGACACAAGCCCATGTCCTTGCCCGTGTGGTTTTAAAGCATAAATCAAAGAGTTACAGGGCCTGGACACACAGCCGTGTCCTTGCCCGTGTGACTCACACGGCCTGGGCACACGCTTATGTGCTCGCTAGTATTGTCCTAAGTCACAAACAGTGAGTTACACAGCCTAGATACACGTCTGTGTCCCTTGCTCGTGTGAACCTTGCACTAATATTGTCACACATAGCTTGGACACACACCCGTATGCCTTGCCCGTGTGGCTCCAAATTGATGAACAGTGAGTTACACGGCCACCCACACGGCCTGCTACACTGTTGTGTGGCGTCGACAGCCACCATTTTCGGTGACCGAAACATGTAAAAATTAAGGTTTTCGGTATGCACATGGTCTCGCTTTGACGGAAAAATAATGTGGAGAGTACCCGAAACATAATTAACCATTTGGCAATTAATCATTTGACTAAAACGACTAAAGAATGCAACGTTAATACTCAATCAATTATGTCGAATAAATCGACATGAGGAAACTTTCAACAACGAACGCTTACTGATGATTCAACCGTGCTAAATTGGCACAACACACGAAGGATCACTTCCTTTTGTACTCACGCCTAAGAGAACAAAACGACTAGTTATTAGAGAGTTTAAGTAAAAAAATCAGAGATTTCTCAATTTAACAACGCAACAGAAATCTAACAAAACTTCACAGAAGTTGAAGGATTCTGACAAAACTTACACAAAAGTCTTCCAATAACTTAAGGGTCTCACTAATTTCTAATATTCACTTGTTGAACACAATCTAAAAAGAGAAATCAAAGAAGTAAAAAGAAGAAAGAAAGGAAAAAGAAAAGAAAGAAAAAGGAAAAGAAGAAGAAAGAGTACAGAACATTAACAAAATTTTTATAATGTTTTTGTCTTAACCACCCATGTACTTCCGACAACAAGTAAAAATTCTCCTAACGCATACAGTGGGATTCGAACTCGGGACCAAACAGGATACAAATAGATGCTTAACCAATGAACCAATAGGCTCATTCTTGACATAAATTCATACAAAATTTCACTTAACCTATATACCGCATAGATAGGGGTTGTTCGAAAAGGATAAAATTTTAATGATACAACTCAAACTCTAGACCTTAAACATAAAAGCAGAGCACAGGGCCATAGATACAGAAATTTAATTACTGCAGATTCTCACAATTAAATTCTTAAAATTTTGGAGCGTTACATAAAGTCACAGCTTGAATTCTCAAAGTTGCAACAACCAAACCTAGTGATATCTTGTAATCACATAAAGGTTAATAACTTTAATTTGTAATTAATCATATTAATGTAGTTATTCTGCTTATATGGAATAATTATTGTTTCTTGATCAATTAGGATGGAACAGAGGTTATTTGTTTCCTAATTAGCCTATAAGCATTATGAAATACAAGTAATTTCTAGTTTCCTAAATAAGGAAAAGTGGGTTATATTATGTAATATCTTTGCTTATCGGGAAATGTTATTATATACCTATTTATTTATTGTTGATTTGATAGATGATTTACATTGATAGATTCATAATTTTGTTTGATGATTTATGGTTCAAAATTGTTTAGTAAGCATTTTTGTTTGTTCTCATACAGTTGAACCAACTATGTTAATAATTGATAGCAAAGTTCCTAATTTTAGTGGTGACAATTATAAGAAATGGAAAGATGTTGTTCTACATCTTGGCTATATTAACTTTGAATACGCTCTCCATAGAGTTGTTTCCAATATTAAAGGGAGTACTCAAGTTGAGATTGCTTTGTATGAACAATGGGAACGATCCAACCATTTAAGCATGATATTTATCAAATATCACATAATAGAAAAAAATTTGTGGGTCGATACCGACTTGTGAGAATATCAAGGAATATATGGAAGCCCTTGATGCTGAATTCGAGTAATCCGATAAGGCTTTAGGAAGCACCTTGATAAGTAGATTTGCATCCATGAAGCATACTAATATCAAAAGAATTCATGAGCATATAATAAAAATGTGTGACATTAGTGCTTAACTTAAGTCCTCAAATATGAACATTAATGACAACTTCTTGGTGCATTACATCTTGATGACGTCACGAACTAACTAAAATACGACAAAGGCAAGTACACCTATCGAACAGTAGTATAGCTATGGTGAGTCGGGAATATCGTATCCACGAGGACTAAAAGTACTGGTAATAACTATCTTTCTATTATTTAGCCGAATAAATTAAAGGGTTTTGTTTTAACCTAATCTTAACTAACCTAATTACTAAGATGAAACAGAGAGTGAATTGGGAAAATACTTTAAGAAAACCGATAAGAGAGACAATACCCAGAAAAAATCCACTTAGATTTCACTTACTATTCCAATTATGAATCAAACGATTTATTCACTTGTCTTGATCCGTAGAAATCCCTAAATTATGTTAATATCTCTTTCGAGACTAATAACAACTGATTTTAGGTTGATTAATTGAAATTTCTTTCTAATTAAAACCCCTATTGTCGCATTAACTCGATCTATGGATTCCCTTATTAGATTTGACTCTAATTCGACAGATTTATGTCGTTCTATTTCTAGGATTGCAATCAACTCCGCTCAATTATGCTAGATCTACTCATAAGCAGGGACTTTTGCTTCACCGATTAAATACATCAAACTTGGATTAATATCCTGAAAATATTAAGGCAAGGATTAAGAACACATAATTAAGAATAAGAACAAGTATTTATCATGTAATTCAGATAATTAAATAATAAGATCCATCATAGGTTTCATCCTCCCTAGGTATTTTCGGGAGTTTAGTTCATAATGTAAAAAGAAAACATCTCAAAATAAGGAAAACAACAAGACATAAAGAACCCAAAAACTTCTAAGGAAATTTGATGGAGATCTTCAATCTTGAATGAGATCCTGCTTCTGAATTGATTCCGACGGCTTATTTCGAATGATTTCTTCGTTCTACTCTGTGTTTTTTTTAGGCCGTGTGCAATACTGACATGGTTAGAAATCGACAAGGGCTGGAACACGGGCGTGTAGCCAGTCTATATGCCTCCCACGGGAGTGTGAGTGGCCCGTGTTGAAGTACCCAGTCCGTGTGCAATACTGACATGGTTCGAAATTAACATGGGTTGGCACACGGGCGTGTGGCCAGCCCGTGTGTGATACTGAAATTAGCTCTTTTTGCTCGATTTTTGCTTGTTTTTCACTCATTTCACTCCCCTATGCTCACATGAGTATAGAAACATGAAATTAAAGGATTAGGAGCATCATATTCACTAAATTATATAATAAATCATCCGAAAACATGCTAAGCATGGGATTAAAATGTGTTACTTTTATGGTTTATCAAATATCCCCACACTTAAGCGTTTGCTTGTCCTCAAGAAAAATCCTCAACTTACAATTAAAACTAAAGTTTCTCAATTCATAATTCACAAATAATCACATATTGATAATTCAACTAAAATAGCACTAAAGATTCAAACAATTTAAGTCACACATTTTTAAAGTATGAAAACATAAGTATTTTTCCTTATCTGAATAATTACCTTTGATTCAAAACCAATAAGATTTGAATCCTCACTAAAGATTCACTCAATTCACTCAAATCACTCAAAGTGTTTAAGGTTAAAAAATTAAGCACTTAAGAGTCAAACATGAAAAGTTATTACCATAAGCTTGCATGAAAATCAAATCTCCACCACTATAAAATGAGATGATACACAAATCAAAAGGTCTTTAAAATGTTACAATGGGGCTTGGGTTAAATGTATGGATAAAGGGTGAAAAAGAAGGTTAGAATCGAGATCAAATTGATAAATTACCTAACTAGAAAAATAAATTACTACTGAATAATTACATCAATCGAAAATATTAAAGAATAACACGAGCTTCTTCTTAAAATATGAAATTTTAAGCTCAAACCAAAGAACTAGTAAATAAATATAAATAATTTTTTTTTTCAATGGATAATAAAAGAAAATTTAACAACTGAAACAAAAGAACATAGTTAGGCAATTAACCAAATCAAATCTCGACAAAAAGGGAGTCAATAAAACAGGAACAACGAATCAAAAAAATGAGTTATGGGTTAATATTAATGGGTGAATCAAGAACGGTCTGTTAGGCTCAAAGGGGTTCACTAAGGGTTAATTATGAATGTAAGCTTTTAATGGGATAAGTGGGTTAAAGCCTAAGTGCCTTTATCATCTCAGTATATCAAACCAAAGATGTGGTCTCGACGTGCATAATCGAAGCAAATTCTAGAATAACAAATCAGTATTGAGACACTCATAATCAATAATAAAGTGAGCAAGAAAAGTGTATGCTCTAAAGGTTCAAAACCTCACAAAATTACAGTTTTTGATGTCCATCTTGTAAATTTCAAACTTCAAGGTAATATTTAAATTTAGGGAAACAACCGAACAAAGTTTAATTCTGAAAATAGACTTATCATGTTTGATTCCCTGATGTCTTAAAGTTTAAATAATCAATGCACAATTACCTATAAATTTAATCTAAAACACATCAATGATAATCACAAATCAATAGTAATTCATTCTAATAGTAATATAAGAAAATTACTTAATCACAAGACAAAATTCAGGGTTTTTCTAATGATTATATAAATAACCTCCCCACACTTAAGATGGACATTGCCCTCAATGGACAAAAATAGATAATAACAATATAATCATGAAGTCATAAGAGAGGGAGAGAACTGAGACTGCCCTGAATATTGGATGAAATTCCCAGAATAGTGAAGAGCAAAATTGTAGATAAAACTAAATGAAGTGCAGGATTCTGAGCAACTATTAAGAAAATAAACACAACTGTGGAGGAAGATTAAAAGATTACTCGATTAGGAACAATCATAAAAAAAATAAAAAAAGTTCAAAATATAAAAGACAAGTCTTTGAAAAGATGATAAGAAACATAAAAGTAAATAAACTAAAAATAAATATAAATATAAAATAGAAGTAAAATAAAAGAGATGGACTCAAAGGTCCTCATCATCAGATGCATCGTGAGTTGTCGGTGCCGAAGATCAAATATGGAGATGGTGGCAAATCTGCCGCAATGTAGCCTTAAGACTGTCGAACCACTGAAAGTACTGTCGAAGGTGTGAGTGAGGAGTGCGTGAATATATTTTAGGGCTAGAGAGAGAAAAGTCGCCTTCGAGCGAATCGCGTCATATGGTATCTGACTCGCTTTAAGATTGGTCTAACAATGCGATGGTGAGTGATGGATATGTCGATGAAGTTGAAGGAAGACTTTGGCGCTCATGAACTCTTCTGTGTAGAGTCCAATAGCAGCACCAAGCTCTGGGACGCTCATATGTCGCACCAAACCACCTAGGTGAAAAGTGATGGTGCTTGGCTCGTCATGACCTGCTGTACCAGAAACATCAAGTAAAACTCCATTGTCAGCTCCATGTAGGTGGGCTCGATGATGGCAATAAATCTATCCCAAGGAGCTGTGGCGATAACGGCGCGCATATTATCAGTGAGTCAGACCTGCTCCAGTGTGGTCCAATCAATGCAGTGACCGAGGCCTAGTGGTCGTACGCAAAGGAGCTGATATAAATCCTCCTGAGGGCCCGCTGCAAATCAGAGGTATGGGTGGCGAGCCTCAGCAAATGCACTCGAGGAGGAGGTTGCGCTGGGCCCCTTTCGCTTTTTTGAAGCGGGGACGGCGACCTTATACTTGCCGCATGTGTTTTTCATAATAAATATGCATGAAAGAAATCAAGAAAAATTAAAATGGATGAATAGACATAATAGAGACATGCTAATAAGAAAGAAAAATAATCTAAGTGAAGTCCATCAACTGGACTAAGAAGGAACATAATTGTGAACATAGAAAACCAATTAACAGAATACTAAAACCAAAAAAGACTAAAACTAGAAATGAATAGAGTAAGATGAAATAAATCTAATAATGAACAAATGAATAACCAAAAATAATATGAATAAAAATAAAATCAATTATGCAGAATATTACTAAAATAAGAATAAAAATCAATGTCAAAACAAGTAATTAGAATATCCAGACTTAAGAATAAATAAACAATCAAATGTAGATTAAGTAAATTAGTAAGAATAAAAAAACAGAATATGATATAAAGAAATGAATAAAGAAATAATATTAATAATAGAAATAATAATAATAATGATAATGATAATAATAATAATAATAATAATAATAAATTGGGTAAATGAAGTGTAATCGGTGGCAGTGAGAGCGGTGGCTGGCGTAAGGGGCGAGCAACGAGACAGGGGAAGGTGCAAGGGTGGGGCGGACGGTGGGTTCGGGTAGGGCATGTGTGTGTTAGGTGTGATGGACGGGCGGTTGGGGTTTGTGGCAAGGGGAAAAGAATGGTGGATGTGGGGGTCGGGTTGGGGCTAGAAGACGAGGAGAGGGAAGGAAGAAGGAAAGGAAGAGAGAAAAGAAAGGGGAAGGTGGTCAGTCGATGGGTTTGTGTAAGGGGGGAGGGTGCCGAGGCGTCAGGCTGGTTGGGGTGTGTGGCTGCATAGAGGGAAAATGGAAGGGGAAAAGAGAATAGAGGTGGGGCGGTGTGGACGGATCATAGATGGGGGTAGCGGCGGCTACGGTTCTAGAGCTTTGAGGAAGAAGACAAAGAAGAAGAAAAAGAAATGGGGTTAGGGTTTTTAATGGGTGACACGGTTGTGTGAGGCCCGTGTTGGGCCACACGGCCGTGTCACACGCCCGTGTGTGATTAAATTTTTAAGCCCAGTCTTCACACGATCTTAGACACGCCCGTGTAGGTCACACGGCCGTGTCGCATGACCGTGTGCAATGTCCTTCTCTTCTCCCACGCCCGTGTGACCGCACACATGGCCGTGTGTCTTACCCTTGTAACTTTCTGACTTGTTTTAAATTTTAAAAATTAAGCTCATGTTTTCACACGGCCTAGGACATGCCCGTGTGTCCATGTTGTGTGGTCCACACGACCATGTCGCACACCCATGTGGACTATATTTAGGTCATGTCTCTGTCGATTTTTGGAAATTTAAGCTCCAGGATCCACACGGCCATGTGTCCAGGCCGTGTGGGTGACACGACCATGTCGCCAGGCCGTGTAACTCTCTATCGATTTCCATTAAAATTTAAAAACTAAGTCTTAGGATCTACACGGCTAAGGACACGCCCGTGTGTCCAAGTCGTCTGGGTTTTAAAATCACTTTTTTTATTTAATTAATTTTGAAAATATCATAAAATAAAATTAGTAAATTAGACATGTTAATGCTCGGGTTGCCTCCCGAGAAGCGCTTGTTTAGAGTCTAAGCTCGACTTACTTCGTATTCGCTCGGTTACAGTGGTTTGCAGAGTCGAGACTCCTCTTTCTCGCTATCAATTCTATTATCAAGATATGGTTTGAGCCGAGTAATATTTACCTTAAAAGTGCCAAATTTAGAGTGATTTACCTCAACTGTACCGTATGGGAAAACATTTAGTACCGTAAGAAGAGTTGCTCAGTTTGGAATAAGCTTTGAAGTGGCAATTCGAGGGTCCTTTCCATCTAATAATACCTTGTCCCCAATCTTAAATTGATTCGTTTCACCCTTATGTTCGTCATGGTTTTGTTTCGGTTCTGCATCGTGTATTTTTGGTTTCTCCTTGAAATGTGTCCTCTAGTCGTCTAGTTCATCGATCTGAAGCCTTCGTTCCTCATGAGTCGTTCTGTGTTTGTCACATGGGATAGAATGTGGCTCCATCACTTTCTTCCTAGGGATTTCCTGCAAAGAAGTTTGAGCCACAAGGTTACTCACATTAACAGAAATCGTATATTCGTTTCGATCACTAGATATCCTAATAGAATCACGAGCTTGGAGTTTAATCATATCATCACCTACACAAAGTATCAATTCACCTGTATCAACATCAATGACAGTTCTAGCAGTTGCTAAAGAAGGTCGTCCTAAAATTAAAAGTACGTTACTGTTCTCATCCATGTCTAAAACAACAAAGTCAACTGGGAATATAAATTTATTGATTTTGACAAGAACGTCTTCAATAATACCTTTAGAAAATCTAATGGTTCTATCAACTAATTAGATACTCATCTTAGTTTGTTTGGGTTTCCCAAGACCTAGTTTCTTAAACATTTTATAGGGCATGACATTAATACTTGCCCCTAAATCAGCCAAAGCATTATTAACATTTAAATTACCAATTAAACAAAGAATAGTAAAACTCCCTGGATCTTTCAATTTATTGGCTAATTTATTCTGTAGAATGGCTGAGCAAACTGCATTCAGCTCCACATGCGACGAATCATCTAACTTCCACTTGTTTGTTAAAAACTCTTTTAAAAATTTGACTGAATTGGGCATCTGCGAAAGAGCTTCAATATACGGTAAGTTAATATGCAACTTTTTCAACAGTTTAAGGAATTTACCTAATTTTTCGTTTGTGTAGTCCTTCCTTGTCGCTTTTGGATATGGCACACGAGGTTTATATTCTTTACTGACCGAATCTTGCTTTTTTTTGGCTTACCTCAACCTTACAATTGCTTACCATAGTTTCTTGCCTTAATTCTAGTTTAGGTTCAATTAACCCTTTTTCATCTCGAACTGTAATTGCATGAAGCTGCTCTCTTGGGTTAGTTTCGGTGTTGCTAGGCAAGCTACCTTGTGGTCTTTCTGAAATCATTTTAGCAAGCTGCCTTATCTAGTTTTCGAGTCCTTGAATCGACACTTGTTGATTTTTAAGTGCGATTTCAGTGTTTTGAAAACAGGTTTCTGACACCAAAATAAATTTCGCCAGCATCTCTTCAAGGTTTGGCTTTTTCTCTTGCTGGTAGGGTTGTTGTTGGAAGCCTGAAGGGGGTTACGGTCTTTAATTTCCTTGGCCACTCGAAGAGAAACTGGGGCGGTTCCTCCAACCTGCATTATAAGTATTACTATATGGATTATTCTGAGGTCTAGAATTATTACCCATATAGTTAACTTGTTCATCTTCTGTGCTAAGGTTGTAGGATTGATTTTCTGGATGGTTCCCTCCTCCATTTGCGTCACATTGCATCACCGAATGCACCTGCGTAGAACTATATAAACCATCAATCTTTTTATTCAAGAGTTCTACCTGGTTCAACAACATGGTGACTATATCAATGTTAAAAACACCGACTACTTTCATCGGCTTTGTCCTCATAACTTGCCACGGATAATTATTCAGTGACATCTCTTCTATAAACTCGTAAGCCATCGTCAGATGTTTTATTATTCAGAGTTCCACCGACGATGCATCGATCAACTGCCTTGTTGAGGAGTTCAAACCATTGTAAAAAGTTTAAATCTGTAGCTATAGTGGTAACCTATGGTGAGGGCACCTTCTCAATAAGTCCTTATACCTCTCTCATGCATCGTAAAGAGATTCTAAATCCATCTGCACAAAAGAAGAGATATCATTCCTCAACTTTGTCGTTTTAGCCGGCGAAAAATACTTTAATAGAAACTTTTCGATCATTTGTTCCCAAGTAATGATGGAACCCCATGGTAACGAGTTCAACCACTGTTTAGCTTTATTCCTTAATGAAAAAAGAAATAACCAAAGGCGAATAACATCGTCAGGAACGCCATTAATTTTAAATATGTCCCAGAATTCTAAGAAATTTGCCAAATGAGTATTTGGGTCTTTGTCCTGCAAACCATCAAACTGAACAAACTGTTCAATCATTTTAATAGTGTTAGGTTTCAGTTCAAAATTGTTTGCAGCAATAGCAAGTCTAACAATACTCGATTCAGCCCCAGTTAAATTAGGATTGGCATAATCGTACATAGTACAAGGAGCAGGATTTTGATTCATAGGATTCGCAGCAACCACAGGAGGTAGCGTATTATTCTAATTTTCCGCCATCTCATTGCTAATATTGGTATCGTCCTCTTGCTCTTCCTCTATATACTGTAGACTTCGCCTTATTTCTCTATGATTTCTGCGAACTGTGCTTTCAATTTCACTGTCAAATAATAGAGGTCCTGGCCTGCTAGAATCAAATAAAAAAGATTAGAAAATAAATAATAAACTAAAAAACAAAAAAATACAGAAAATAAAAAAGACTAAAGTAATAAAAATTAAGTGTTCCTAATATTCTAGTCCCTGGCAACAACGCCAAAAGCTTGATGACGTCACAAACTAACTAAAATATGACAATGGCAAGTACACCTATCAAACAGTAGTATAGCTATGGTGAGTCGGGAATATTGTATCCACGAGGACTAAAAGTACTAGTAGTAACTATTTTTTTATTATTTAACCGAATAAATTAAGGGGTTTTGTTTTAACATAATCTTAACTAACCTAATTGCTAAGATGAAACAAAGACTGAATTGGGAAAATACTTTAAGAAAACCAATGAGAGAGACAATACCTAGGAAAGAATCCACCTAGATTTCACTTATTATTCCGATTCTGAATCAAACGATTTATTCACTTGTCTTGATCTGTAAAAATCCCTAAATTATGTTAATATCTCTTTCGAGACTAATAACAACTGACTTTAGGTTGATTAATTGAAATTTCTTTCTAATTAAAACCGCTTATTGTCGCATTAACTCGATCTATAAATTTCCTTATTAAATTTGACTCTAATCCGGTAGATTTATGTCGTCCTATTTTTAGGATTGCAATCAACTCCGCTCAATTATGCTAGATCTACTCTTAAGCAGAGACTTTTGCTCCATCGATTAAGTACATCAAATTTGGATTAATATCCTGAAAATATTAAGGCAAGGATTAAGAACACATAATTAAGAACAAGAACAAGTATTTATCATGTAATTCAGATAATTAAATAATAAGATTCATCATAGGTTTCATCCTCCTTAGGTATTTTAGGGAGTTTAGTTCATAACGTAAAAGGAAAATATCACAAAATAAGGAAAACAACAAGACATAAAGAACCCAAAAACTTCTAAGGAAATTTGATGGAGATTTTCAATCTTGAATGATATCCTGCTTGTGAATTGATTTCGACGGCTTCTTTCGAGTGATTTCTTTGTTCAACTCTGTGTTTTTTTTAGGTTTTCTTCTAATATATATTTATAGACTTTGGAATGCTCAAAATACCTAAAAAGTGTCTTTTTTCTATATGAAAATGAAACAGGGTGTGATCAACCCTTGTAAGAATACCCAGGCCTTGTGCACTACTGACATGGTTAGAAATCAACACGGGCTAGAACATGGGCGTGTAGCCAGCCCGTGTGTCTCTCACAGGCGTGTGGCCAGCTCGTGTGTCTCCCATGGGAGTGTGAGATGCCCATGTTGAAGTACCCAGTCCGTGTGCAATATTGACATGGTTCAAAATTAACACGTCCTGGCACATGGGCGTGTGGCCAGCCCGTGTGTGATACTGAAATTAGCTCTTTTTGCTAGATTTTATCTCATTTTCCACTCATTTCGCTCCCCTATGCTCACCTAAGTATAGAAACATGAAATTAAAGGATTAGGAGCATCAAATTCACTAAATTATATAATAAATCATCCAAAAGCATGCTAAGCATGAGATTAAAATGCGTTACTTTTATGGTTTGTCACATCTTGAACTTTCTTTCATCTCATTATAATCATTTTTAAGATATCTTAAAACACATATAAGGCTAAATGGTCAATCAATGAACTTCTAACTTGTGTGTTCAGGAGGAGTAGAGGCTACTTCAAGAATTTAGCAAGGTTGCACATCTAGTCACAGGAAATTATAAGGCCACTTCTAACAAAACTAAACAGTGGAAAGGCAATGCCAATTTGAAAAAAAGTAGCAGCAAGGGAAACAATGATGAATTCAAGTGTTTTTTCCATAAAAAGAAGGGAAAGAATGATTGTCCTAAATGTAAGGTCTAGTTGGAAAAAAAAGTAATCTCTTATCTTTTGTATGTTATGAATCTAATATGGTTGTAGTTTCACATAATGGTTGGCAGATTGATTCTGGTTCTACAATTAAAGTTTACAATACCATGCAAGGCTTTTTCAATCTAAGGAAACTGATAGGAAATTAGTGCAACATATATTTAAGAAGCAAGATGCCATCATATGTGGAAGAAATTGAGACTTATTGTAACACCCCTTACCCGAGACCGTTGCCAGAGTCGAGCACGAGGCATTACTAGACTTAACTTACTAGTTCGGGGCATAAAAATTTGAAACTGTCCATCTGCATCATATTCACTAAATGAATTATAACTTGAGTTACGAAACTCGAAATCTAGATCCGTAAATTTTTTTTGAAACTAGACTCATATATATACTTACTATATTTTTTTCAGAATTTTTAGTGTGGCCAATTAGTACAGTTTATTAGTTAAAGTCTCCTCTATTACACAGTTCGACAGTTCTGACCTCTCTTCAATAAAAATCAATTATCTCATAATATACAACTCTTTTTCCTACACCGTTTTTTTTATATAAAAATAGACTCAACAAGATTTAATTATATATCTCATGTACAACCTAATTCCATTTATACTATTTTTGGTGACTTTTCAAAATCACATCACTGCTGCTGCCCAACTATTCCCCTGCATATAATTACATAATTTCTTTAAAATAACTATCAACTAGGCATTTCATAACATTCAAACATGTTCTTAATTAACCATTTTAATGGCTAATCATTACCAAGCATTTACAAGCCAATATTAAGCCATATCATAAGGTCATACACACAAAATGGCTAAGTCCCTATACATGCCATTACTTAAAACGTTCGAGTCACAAAATACCAATATAATTCTTTTGATAGTGTGTAACGATCTCCGACGTCCTTGCGATCCCCAAATTGGCTTGTAATACTATAAAAAAAATTAAAGAATGGGAGTAAGCATAAAGCTTAGTAAGTTTACATGTAAATAGATGACAACATTCTTAATGAATTATCTTATGCTTTTCTTATCAAGATCACTTAAGCTTTTAACTCAATATACTTAAACTTGTATTCTTACCTTACCTTTTAACATGAATTTATCTTACCTTACCTTTTTAGCTTGAACTTGTCTTACCTTTACCTTGGAATACTCTTTGAATTTTTCCGTTGAACCACTTGGAATACTAAGGATACGCGAGTACCTTTCCTTATGAAACTTAACCATTGCCATGTCTTGACATGGTCTTACGTGGTATCCTTGCCTTATGAACTCACCAATGCCATGCATTGGCATGGTCTTACATGGGACCTTTGCCTTGTGGTAACATATCAATGCCATGTCTTGACATGGTCTTACATGATTTCCTTAAACCCTAATGTCATGACATTTGTATCCTACACATTCCTAGGGTTCAATCGGAACTTTCTGCGATAGCTTTTTCGTCAATTCATACTTGAGTCTTTAAATAATAAATTTACAGAATAAATATGTAAATGCTAGAATTTATTAATATTAAATGTAAAATAATAGAATATTGCATTTATTTACCGCAAACTTACCTCGAAACAAAATACGATCAACTATACCGATTTAGTCCACTATCTTTTTGTTTCCCCGGTCTAACTATGGATTTCTTTCTTCTTGATCTATAATAGCAAATTTAGCTTATTTAATACTCACATTTACTAAAACAATCCTTAACTCTAACTTTGGCAAAATTATAATTTTGCCCCTAAACTTTTACATATTTAAAATTTTGCCCCTAAGCTCGAAAATTAAACTTCATCCCTTATTCTTATGTTTTCTAACATGCTGAACATTTTTCCTTTCTATAGCAACTTCAAATTCTTACTATGACACATACTTATAAACAATAACAACTTTTACTAATTAGCTCGTTTTACTCATTTTCACTGGAAATCACTTAGTAAAAATTATTCCTCTACTCATAAACATGCATAATCTACCATCAATCATCAAAAATCACAAGTTCTCATCAATGGCATAACTCGAAATATTCATCAAAATTCAAAATTCAAACATGGGTTTTGTAGCACTTGAAGCAACGATCTCAAAAACATAAAATTATCAAAAACCGAGTTAGAACTCACCTTGAATCAAGCTTCAAAAGTGCCGAACCCTAAGCTTATTTATTTTTGTTTCTTTTCTTTGTGTTTCGATCATAAGAAAGAAAAGAGATGAACATGGCTTTTAATTATTTTATGTTTGTCTTATTATAACAATATTATAATATTTTATTTATTATTATAACCTTTATCATTAATATGAAAACCATATAATATAAGCTTAGTGCCGTTCACTATCTCCTTAAATAGGCTAATTTCCCTTTAAGGACCTCATATTAAAAATCCACTATCAAATAAGCACTTTACACTTTAATTTATAACTTTTACATTTTACGCGATTAAGCCCTTTTTAATAATTTAACACCCAAACAATAAAATTAAATCATGAAAATTTGACACATAATAATTCACACATAATTAACACGGAAAATAATATTAAAATATTTTTCATACTCGGATTTGTGGTCTCGCAACCACTGTTCTGTTTAGGCCCTATTTCAGGATGTTACATTTCTCCCCCCTTTAGGGATTTTCGTCCCCGAAAATCTTACTTGTAAAGAGATTTGGGTACTGTTTTCGCATAGTCTCTTCGGGCTCCCATTTCTACTCGGGAACTAATACAGGCTACAATAAACCTAAAGGTACCTGATGTTCAGCCTTTACCTGCTGATAGATCAAGCATCTAAAAACAAACTCTGATATATCTCTTTTCATTCCTATCCACCAATACATTTTCTTCAAATCATTATACATCTTTGTACTACCTGGGTGAATAGACAAAGAACTGCTATATGCTTCCTGTAAGATTTTTTTTGAATAAGCTCATCATTCTTTGGTACGCATACTCTATCTCTGAACAACAAATAACCGTCAGAACCGATTTGAAAATCAGACTCTACACCTGACTCGCACTGAACTCTTTTGGCTTGTAACTCACTGTCTTCCTTCTTAGCTTCACAAATTTCTTCAAGAAATGTCGATTTAGCTCTCAACTCAGCTAAAATAGAACCATCATCTGATAATGCCAAACTAGTGTGCAAAGTTCTTAATGCAAATAACGATTTTCTACTCAAAGCATCAGCAACAACATTTGCCTTACCCGGGTGATAATCGATCACTAGCTCATAATCTTTAATCAACTCTAGCCATCTTCTTTGCCTATAGTTCAGATATTTCTGAGTCATCAAGTATTTCAAACTTTTGTGATCAGTGAATATTCGGCACTTCTCACCATATAAGTGATGTCTCCAGATTTTCAATCCAAATACAATAGCAGCTAGCTCTAAATCATGTGTCGGATATTTTTTCTCATGTGGCTTTAACTGTCTAGAGGCATAAGCAATTACCCTTCCTTCCTGCATAAGTACACAGCCTAGTCCATTCAAGGATGCATCACTGTAAATCACAAACTCTTTTCCCTGTTACGTTTGTACTAAAACAGAGCTTTAGTCAACAATACTTTTAACTTGTCGAAACTCTGTTGACACTTCTCATCCATTCAAACTTGACGATATATTCGTAACAATCTTGTCAATGGAGTAGCTATCTTGGAAAATCCTCTACAAATCGTCTATAATAACCTGCAAGACCAAGAAAACTTCGACCTCTCGATACATTTACGGAGGCTTCCAATCAACAATTGCTGAAATCTTACTTGGATCAACTCTAATACCTTCACCTGAGACAATATGTCCAAGAAAACAAACTTCCTGTAACCAGAACTCACTTTTGCTAAACTTGGTATAAAGCTAATTATCTCTCAAAATCTATAAAACTGTTCTCAAATGTTCTGCATGCTCAGTCTCATCATGAGAATAAATCAAGATGTCATCAATGAACACGACTACAAACTTGTCCAAATAAGGTCTAAAAATTCGGTTCATTAAATCCATGAAAATAGCAGGAGCATTAGTTAAGCCAAATGGCATCACAAGAAACTCATAGTGACCATACCTCGTTCAGAAAGCAGTCTTTGAAACATCTGACTCTTTAACTCGCAACTGATAGTATCCGGATCTCAAATCTATCTTAAGAAACACAGTGGCTCCCTTCAATTGATCAAACAAATCATCTATTTTAGGTAATGGATATTTGTTCTTGATGGTTACCTTGTTAAGTTGCCGATAGTCTATGCACAATCTCATGGAACCATCCATCTTTTTCACAAATAACACTGGCGCGCCCCATGGTGAATAACTAGGTCTTACAAAGCCTTTATCAGTTAATTCCTGTAGTTGAGCTTTCAATTCTTTCAATTCTGTTGAAGCCATTCTATAAGGAGCAATAGAAATAGGTGTGGTACCTGGAATCAATTCAATACCAAACTCAACTTCTCTGATAGGAGGCAAACCTGGTAGTTTTTCTGGAAACACATCCGGAAACTCATTTACCACTGGCACTGATTCAATTTTCAACTCTGGGTCTTTAGTATTCAACACAAAAGCAAGATAAGCTTCACATCCTTTCCTTAAACATTTCTGAGTAGACATAACAGAAATCATGGAAATTGAACTATCTGACTCATCTGAATTAACCCGAAAGAACTCACCATTTTCACATTTCAACTCAATAAATCTCTTTCCACAATTCACTATCAGATCATGTGCAGTTAACCAATCTATACCAAGAATCACATCAAACTCATCGAATGGCAATAGCATGAGATCAGCCGAAAAATAGTAACTTCTAATCATCAAAGGGCATTTTTTACATACTTTGTTTACTAACACATGCTGACCTAATGGGTTCGATACTTTAATCACAAATTCTGTAAACTCTATGGGCATGTTCATACTAGGCATTAATTTCATGCAAACATAGGAATGAGTTGAACCCGGATCAATCAAAGCAATAACATTAATATCATGAAGAGAAAATGTACCCGTAATTACGTCGGGGGAAGATGCCTCTTCACGAGCACGGGTAGCATATGTCCTTATGGGTGCTCTAACATCTGATCTTGTTGCCGTATCTCTAAATGCACCTCTACCTGCCCCTACTTCCGAATTTCTCTGAGATCTGCCTCTAACGGGGGCATTACGTGATCTTACACTCGGTATTACTTCTTTTTTAACCATTTCGGGACACTCCCGAATAAAATGATCCGGTGCACCACATCAGAAACAACCAGTCTCAGTTGCTCGACATTGACCTAGATGACGTCGACCACATTGAGGACACTCGGGTCTATCAGGCTGAATACTACCAACACTCGCAATCGAAGTGGTTTGAGCTTTTGAATCCATAAATCTTCCACCTCTGTTTCGGCTAGAATACCCGGTTGAAAAATTAGATCTCGTAGAAAACTCTCCAGGCCTCTTGGATGTAGACTGAAATGACTTGCTCATCTGTCTTTTCTTCGTGTCTTGCATATCAATTTCAGCTTTACCCTTTCTTTTTAAAAACTCTTCTGCCTTACAGGCTCGTTCAACTAAAACAACAAACTCTTTTATCACTAAAACACCAACTGACAGTCGGATATCATCATTGAGCCCATCCTCAAATCTTTTGCACATGATAGCCTCTGTAGACACACACTCTCGAGCATAATTGCTGAGTCGGATAAATTCACGTTCATAGTCGATCACCGTCATCTTACCCTGTTTTAATTCAAGGAACTATTTTCTTCTCTAGTCAATAAACCTCTGACTGATGTACTTCTTACGGAACTCCTCTTGAAAGAAATCCCAAGTAACTCTTTCTTTCGGTACTACTGACACAAGTGTCTTCCACCACTGGTAGGCCAAATCTCTAAGAAGTGACACCACACATTTAATACATTCTTCCGGTGTGCAGGATAACTCATCAAAGACTCTGATAGTGTTCTCGAGCCAAAATTCAGCTTTCTCTGCATCATCATCTTTGGTAGCCCGAAACTCTTCAGCCCCTTGTTCTCTGATCTTGTCAACGGGTGGTTTCTCTCTTCTAACTGTATTTATAACTGGGGAAGCTACATGGGTGGTCTGTGGATCATGAGGGGGTGGAGGTCTAACGGCCGGATTCGTACGAACAAACTCAGCAAACCATTTATTCATAGCTTGGAAGAAGGCATCTCGAGCCCCTCCTCCCTGACTAACTGTAACGGGCCTTTCACGACTATCTGGTGGCACCGTCCCTTCAATGGGAGCGGGCGCATTACTCTCTACATCATCTGCACCATCTCGTTCGGGATCCATTACTATAAAAGAAAAACATTTTTAAAATTGTCAGGAGTCGTCACACTATCAAAATATAAGTATGGCATGTATAGTTAGACTCTTACTCATACTGAATATTTCGAGAACCGACTAAACTCTTGCTCTGGTAAAAATAAATGTAACACCCCTTACCCGAGACCGTTGTCGGAGTCGAGCACGAGGCATTACTAGACTTAACTTACTAGTTCGGGGCATAAAAATTGAAACTGTCCATCTGCATCATATTCACTGAATGAATTATAACTTGAGTTACAAAACTCGAAATCTAGATCCGTAAATTTTCCTTGAAACTAGACTCATATATATTCTTACTATATTTTTTCCAGAATTTTTAGTGCGGCCAATTAATATATTTTATTAGTTAAAGTCTCCTCTATTACACAGTTCGACAGTTCTGACCTCTCTTCACTCAAAATCAATTATCTCATAATATACAACTCTTTTTCCTACACCCTTTTTTTTTTGTATAAAAATAGACTCAACAATATTTAATTATATATCTCATGCACAACCTAATTCCATTTATACTATTTTTGGTGATTTTTCAAAATCACGCCACTCTTATTTGCCTAACTATTCCCCTGCATATAATTACATAATTTCTTTAAAATAACTATCAACTAGGCATTTCATAACATTCAAACATGTTCTTAATTAACCATTTTAATGGCTAATCATTACCAAGCATTTACAAGCCAATATTAAGCCATATCATAAGGTCATACACACAAAATGGCTAAGTCCCTATACATGCCATTACTTAAAACGTTCGAGTCACAAAATACCAATATAATTCTTTTGATAGTGTGTAACGATCTCCGACGTCCTTGCGATCCCCGAATTGGCTTGTAATACTATAAAAAAAATTAAAGAATGGGAGTAAGCATAAAGCTTAGTAAGTTTTCATGTAAATAGATGACAACATTCTTAATGAATTATCTTATGCTTTTCTTATCAAGATCACTTAAGCTTTTAACTCAATATACTTAAACTTGTATTCTTACCTTACCTTTTAACATGAATTTATCTTACCTTACCTTTTTAGCTTGAACTTGTCTTACCTTTACTTTGGAATACTCTTTGAATTTTTCCGTTGAACCACTTGGAATACTAAGGATACGCGGGTACCTTTCCTTATGAAACTTAACCATTGCCATGTCTTGACATGGTCTTACGTGGTTTCCTTGCCTTATGAACTCACCAATGCGATGCCTTGGCATGGCCTTACATGGGACCTTTGCCTTGTGGTAACATATCAATGCCATGTCCTGACATGGTCTTACATGATTTCCTTAAACCCTAATGTCATGACATTTGTATCCTACACATTCCTAAGGTTCAATCGGAACTTTCTGCGATAGCTTTTCCGTCAATTCATACTTGAGTCTTTAAATAATAAATTTACAGAATAAATATGTAAATGCTAGAATTTATTAATATTAAATGTAAAATAATAGAATATTGCATTTATTTACCGCAAACTTACCTCGAAACAAAATACGATCAACTATACCGATTTAGTCCACTATCTTTTTCTTTCCCCGGTCTAACTCCGGATTTCTTTCTTCTTGATCTATAATATTAAATTTAGCTTATTTAATACTCACATTTACTAAAACAGTCCTTAACTCTAACTTTGGCAAAATTATAATTTTGCCCCTAAACTTTTACATATTTAAGATTTTGCCCCTAAGCTCGAAAATTAAACTTCAGCCCTTATTCTTATGTTTTCTAACATGCTGAACATTTTTCCCTTCTATAGAAACTTCAAATTCTTACTATAACACATACTTATGAACAATAACAACTTTTACTAATTAGCTCGTTTTACTCGTTTTCACCGAAAATCACTTAGTAAAAATTATTCCTCTACTCATAAACATGCATAATCTACCATCAATCATCAAAAATCACAAGTTCTCATCAATGGCATAACTCAAAATATTCATCAAAATTCAAAATTCAAACATGGGTTTTGTAGCACTTGAAGCAACGATCTCAAAAATATAAAATTATCAAAAACCGAGTTAGAACTCACCTTGAATCAAGCTTCAAAAGTGCCGAACCCTAAGCTTATTTATTTCTGTTTCTTTTCTTTGTGTTTCGATCGTAAGAAAGAAAAGAGATGAACATGGCTTTTAATTATTTTATGTTTGTCTTATTATAACAATATTATAATATTTTATTTATTATTATAACCTTTATCATTAATATGAAAACCATATAATATAAGCTTAGTGCCGTCCACTATCTCCTTAAATAGGCTAATTTCCCTTTAAGGACCTCATATTAAAAATCCACTATCAAATAAGCACTTTACACTTTAATTTGTAACTTTTACATTTTACGCGATTAAGCCCTTTTTAATAATTCAACACTCAAACAATAAAATTAAATCACGAAAATTTCACACATAATAATTCACATATAATTAACACGGAAAATAATATTTAAAATATTTTTCATACTCGGATTTGTGGTCTCGCAACCACTGTTCCGTTTAGGCCCTATTTCAGGATGGTACACTTATCAATTATTATTTAGTTTAGAACAAAATTTTTATATTCTTAGTTTTTCTAGGAATTTAAATTTAGTTTCAAGACTTTTACCATTTAAATATACTTTCAACTTTTGGCATGGTTTTTTAATTTAATAAAAGGACATTTTTTGTTCTGGTAAAATGCTTGAAGGATTGCTTTTTAACTGATGGAAATTCCATATAGGTTAATGACTTCACAAATTGGTGTTGATAATAAATGTTTTGTTATAGATGAAAACTTATCTCTTTTATGACATCAAATATTAGGAAACATGTCCAATGAGAGAATCAAAATATTGGTAAATGAAAAGGTTATTCGAACTCTCGACTTTATCAATTTTGATATATGTTTAGACTGCATCAAAGAAAAGCAAAATAACAAAAATAAGAAAATTCTAGAAGGAGTTTTGAAATTTTAGAAATCATACATACGAACATTTGTTTCCCTAATATAGATGCTAATGATCAAAAGTATTTCATTACCTTTATTGATGATCATTTGCAATACATGTATCTCTAATTTTTTCATCACAAAAGTGAGGCATTAGTCGCCTTTAAGGTATGCAAAACATTAGTAAAGAAACAATGTAAAAGCAAACTAAGATTATGGAATCAAACTAACAAGAATAAGAAATATGCTAAAAGGAGTTCTAGAATTTTAGACAACTTACACACAGACATTTATTGCCTTAATATGTATGCTAGTGGTAAAAAATATTTCATTACCTTTATTGATGATCTTTCATGATACATGTATCTCTACTTGCTTCATTATAAAACTAATTCATTAGATGCTTTTAAGGTATACAAAGCATAAGTAGAGAAACAATGCAAAAAGCAAACTAAGATTATGAGATTAGACTAACAAGAATAAGAAATATGCTAAAAGGAGTTCTGTAATTTTAGAAATCATACACGCGGATATTTCTTTCCTCGATATGGATCCTAGTAGTTAAAAGTGTTTCATTACCTTTATTGATGATCTTTCACAACACATGTATCTTTACTTACTTCATCATAAAAGTGAGGTGTTAGACGCCTTTAAGATATACAAAGAAGAAGTAGAGAAAAATGCAAAAAGCAAATTACGATCATGAGATCAAATGTAAATGATGAATATTTTGGTAGGTACACTGGTATAGGACAAGAAATGGGACCATTTGTTTATGGCTCAATACACCTTGCCTAACACACCATTAAAGAATTTTGGTGTTGAATGAAGAAATAAACACTAATGGACATAGCAAAGAGTATACTTAGTAACACTAAGCTACCTCATTCCTTGTGGATTAAAGCTCTTAAAACATCAATGTATATCTTAAACCAAGTTCCAATTAAGACAATTCCTAAAATTCCATTTCATATATAGAATGGTTGGAAACCGATTTTAATACATTTAGGTGTTTGGGGTTGTTCAGCTAAAGTAAGAGTTTATAATCCACAAGAGAAGAAATTAGATCCCAAGAGTATGAGTTTCTATTACATTAGATATGTAGAAAAATATAAAGGATACAAGTTCTATTATCCTAACCATTCTAGTAGGATCATTGAATCAATGAATGTTAAATTTCTTAATAAGGATGTGTTTAGTGGGAATGATTCCATTAAAGACCAAAATGGGTGAATACATAAAGAATCGATCTTGTGATAAATGGTAAGACTCCTAAATCAAGTAAACAGTTGGTTGTTTTTCCTAATAGCTAGGACAAACATTAAAGAACCAATTGTTCAACATGCACATCTTGTTGTGATAACTTTAGAGGAACAACAATTAGTTGAACCTCTACAAAAGTAACAACATGTTCTACAATAACCTTCATAAGATATTATTGATGTTGGTTTAAGAAGATCTTTTAGAGTGAAAATTTGACAATTCCTATTGGTTATGTGGTGTATGCTACATAAGTTCGACTACAACATTGGTGTTGAAGAAGACCTAGACACATTTTCACAAGCCATGGAAAGTACTATATTGAAATTGTGGTATGATACTATAAATGGTGAGATGAAATACATCTCAAATAATCAAGTTTAAGACCTTGTTGAGTTGTCTCAATGGGAAAAAACTCATTGGCTCTAAATAGATATTTAAACCAAGAGGTGTTTGTTAAGCAACATTGAAAGATACAATGCTAGACTTGTTACTAAAGATTCACTCAGAAAAAAAAAGGATTGATTATAAGGAAAATAATTTCTTGTTTCCAAGAAAGACTCCTTTTGTATCATCATGCCATTAATTGCTCATTTTGACTTCGATTTGCATCAAATAGATGTGAAAATAGCCTTCCTCAATAGGGATTTATAAGAAAACGTTTATATGAAACAACTTGATGGGTTCATCTCAAGTGTTGGTAAGAATTTGGTCTGCAAACTTAGTAGGTCTATTTAGAGACTTAAGCAAGCCTCTTTTCATTGTGTTTAAGAGTCCATAATGTTATCTCTTCATTTGCTTTTGTAAATACTATTATGGATCAATGTATATACTATAAGGTCATCGAGGGCAAAATGATCTCTTTTGTTATATGTAGATAATATTATGCTTACAACCAATGAGTTGGGTTTGCTACATGAAGTGAAACAATTTCTCTCTCAGAACTTTAGTATGAAAAATATGGGTGAGGAATCTCATGTCATTGCATTAAGATCCATAGGGAAAGATCTTAGCACATGTTAAGATTACCAAAAGAAACTTATATTAATAAAAATCTTGAAAGATTTTGAATGAAAGATCATTCAATAAGTGTTGCACCCATTGTTAAAGGTGATAAGTTCAATTTGAACCAATGCACAAAACTCAAAATTGAGAAGGAAACAAATGAACAATATCTCAAGTGCTCCAGACCTAGCATTGCATTTCCAATGTGAATGTTAGAAAGATATTAAAGTAATCCTGGGATAGAACATTGGAGAGTTGCAAAGAAAGTGATGAGATATCTTCAAATAACTAAAAATTACATTTTTACATGTAAGTAATCTTACATTCTAGAAGTTGTCAGATATTCAAACAGATTTTGTCAGTTGCATTGATTCTCGAAAATCAACATCAAGATATGTTTTAATGTTTTTCGATGGAGCCATATCTTTGAGAAGTGTCAAATAAACACTAGTGACTACTTCTACTATAGAGGCTGAATATGTTTAGTGTTTTGAAGCTAACTTACAAGGTAATTGGTTGAGAAACTTCATTACATGTTTTAGAGTTGTTAAGCCTATATCTAAGCCCATAAAAATATCTTGTGAAAATATGGAAATGATGTTATTTTCTAAGAACAAAAAAAGTCGAAATCGAAATATACACATCAACATTAAGTACTTAGTAACAAGGGAGCATATTAAAATCCATCGAAATGCTCATTGAACACTAAAATTCAAAGCTCATAATTGTTGATCCTCTAGCAAAAGGCATGTGATAAACCGTAATTATAACATATTTTAAACCCGCATTTAGCTTACTTTTGGATGATTTATCCCTTGATTTATATAAAAAGTGCTCTTAATCCTTTCTTTTCATGCCTTATACCCAGGAAAGCACCCAAGGATGAAAAGAACGTAAAACGGGCCCAAAACGGAGTAAAATGGGCCTTAGCACAAAATCAGCATGGCTTGGCCCAAAGTCCACACGGCCGTGCCGCGCCGATCATCTAGAGCACGGCCTCTCCCCCGATTTACATGGCCGTGCCTCATTAAAGAATTTGAAGACCGCCTGAAGTCGATCCACACGGACGTGCTACATGGCCGTGCCTCTGTCGTCAAAATAAGCAATTTCATTCATGAAAGGATACCTGGAGGCAAAGAAACACATTCTAAAGCTTATTCAAACACCCTATTAGGAATTCTACTTAAATTAGGATACTTAGGGGCCAAGTAAGGCATCTCAAAGTCTATATAAACACCCAAAGGGGCGACTTAGAAGGGGAGTTCGGTAGAAGCCGAAACCGGAGTCAAAGCTAGGCCAAGGAGCCAAGCCGAGAAGGTCAGAGTTAGAGAATAACGCGAGGATAGCCAGTTGATCCATCCCAAGAAGCTGGAATTATACTCAGGACGGTGGAATTCTTCTTCAATTCCTTCAGAGGGTTTTAGGGATTTCTTATGTTTTGTTTTATCTTTTCTCTTGAGATGTTTTCTTTCTTAGTTATGAACTAAACCCTTCAGATACCTGAAGGGGATGAAACCTAGATGAATCTTTTTATTTGATTTTTAAGTTATATGATAATTGCTTAGTTTGTTCTTAATTATGTTGCTTTATCCAAAACTAATGTGCTTAGGTGGATGAAGAATAGACCCTGCCCAAGAGTAGATCTAACATAATTAAGCGGAGTTGATCGAACGCCTAGAGATAGGGTTACGAGATTTTGTCGGATTAGGGTGAAACCTAATATGGGAGTCCATTGATCGATTTACTACTATCCTAGGGGGTTATTATAAGCGAACGAGAGTTCCACTAATTAACCTAGGGTTAGACGTTATTCGCCTCGAGAGAGGGTTTAATATAGGTTAAGGAGTCTTATGGATCAAGCTAATAAAGAAATCATATGATTTAGGGTTAGATAACAAGTGAAGTCTAGGTGGATTCTTCCTGAGGGTATCGTCGTAATCAACTGAATTTTCCTTCAAAGTTATTTTCCTATTCGTCCTTTTTGTCTTTGTGTCCTTAGTTTAGTCTTCGTCAATATAGTTTAAAGCAACTTCACTTGATTTTTAATAAAAAGAAAGTTAGTATTAGTACTCTTAGTTCCTTTGGGTTCGATATCCGGTCTTGCCTAAGCTATACTACTGTTTGATAGGTACACTTGCCTTTAATCGTTCTCAGAGTCAGTTTTCAAGTTTTGATCTTTCTTTTATAAATTTTAAAACTCTGATTTCAGCGATCAAGTTTTTGACACCGTTGCCGGGGAACTAAAATATTAAGAAAGCTCTATTTTTATTACTTTAGCCGTTATTTTATTTTTCAGCAATTTATTTTTGTTTTTAGGTTAATTTTTAATTTTGCTAATTTTTCTTTCTTTCTTTCAGATACCTCTAGTTTATGACTAGAAGGAACCCGAGAGGACCTTTGGTATACGATAGTGATATTGAAGGAACCGCTCGCAGGAATCGTTGGAAAACCAGGCAAACCCTAAATTACACAGAAAGGGAGGAAGAAGACAGATCCAATCCTACTGAAAGGATGGACGAGAATAACCCTCCACCACATGATGTGGGGGAAAATAATGCTCCACGTACAATGTTTGATTATGCGAAACCGAATTTAACAGGAGCGGAATCATGTATTGTTAGGCCTGCTATATCGACTAACAATTTTGTAAAGCCTAACATAATACAAATGATTCAACAGTTTGTTCAATTTGATGGTTTGCAGGACGAAGATCCAAACATGCATATAGCTAACTTTTTAGAGTTCTATGATACTTTCAAAATAAATAGCATTCTTGATGATGCCATACGTCTTTGGTTATTTCCTTTTTCATTGAGAAATAAAGCCAAACAGTGGTTAAACTCGTTACAACGAGGATCAATCACTACATGGGATCAAATGACCGAAAAGTTTTTAATGAAATATTACCCACCAGCCAAAACGGCCAAATTAAGGAATGATATCTCTTCTTTTGTGCAGATAGATTTAGAAACGATATACGATGCATGGAAAAGATTCAAAGATCTATTAAGAAGGTGCCCACACCATGGCTTACCCTTGTGGCTACAAGTCTAAACATTCTATAACGGTGTAAACCCCTCAACAAGGCAACTGATTGATTCAGCAGTCGGTGGAACCCTGAACAACAAAACTCCAGAAATAACCTACGAGTTCATTGAGTAGATGTCATTAAATAATTATCAGTGGCAAGCTTCAAGGACCAAACCAACGAAATCGGCAGGAGTTTTCAACGTTGACACCGTGACCATGCTATCAACTCAGCTTGAGATGATGAATAAAAAGCTTGGTAGTTTGTGTTCTTCGCAGGCACACCCAGTCATGCAGTGCAACACAAGTGGAACAGTGGCGAATTCTGAGTACCCACCCTACCAACCGGAAGCAGAGAGCGAACAGATGAACTATATAGGTAATAATTTTCGATCCAATAATAATCCTTATAGTAACACTTACAATCCAGGTTGGAGGAACCACCCAAATTTTTCATGGGGAGGTCAAGGCAACCAAGGTAATCAAAGGCAACAACCTCCTCAAAACTTCCGAAATCAACCCTATCCATAAGAAAAGAAACCAACTCACGAGGAGGAGCTAACAAAATTGGCAAACACAGCAGGATGCCTACAAGATATTAAGAGAACAATCAAAAGCAATGAGAGCCGAATCGGGGAAATCACTAAGTCAGTGAAGGAAGTTACTAATGCAGTCGAACGACTCGCATAGCTCATGTCAGAACGACCGCAAGGATCTACCAAGTAACACCGAAATAAATCCAAAGGAGCAAATTCAAGCCATAGCAGCTCAGGAAAATGCAGAGATAGATAAACCCATCTCGCAACAAGAAAACAAAGTAGACGAAAGAAAAATAGAGGTAACACAAGAAAAGTCGAAACCGGTAATAAAGGAGTATCAACCTCGCATTCCTTATCCCGAAGCATTAAAAAGAGATGATTCAGAAGACCAGTTCGGTAAGTTTCTTAAAATTTTAAAGAAATTAAATATCAACTTACTTCTTCTTGAAGCTCTTTCACAGACGCCAGACTCTAGAAAATTTTTAGGGGAGCTGTTAACGAAAAAGCAAAGGATAGACGAGGAATAACATGTGGAACTCAACACAAAGTGCTTGGCAATTCTACAAAATAGACTACCACAAAAATTAAAAGATTCAGGGAGTTTTACAATTCCATGCATAATTGGTAGTTTATCTATAGAAAATGCGTTAGCCGATTTAGGGGCAAGCATAAATGTTATGCCTTATAAACTGTTTAAACAACTAGGTCTAGGGAAACCCAAACAAACTAGGATGAGCGCTCAATTAACTGATAAAACTATCAGAATTCCTAGGGGTATAATAGAAAATGTTCTAATCAAAATTGATAAATTCGTATTCCCAGTAGACTTTGTCGTTTTAGACATGGATGAGGACAATAATATTCATTTAATTTTAGGAAGACCCTTTTTAGCAACTGCTAGAGCTAAAATTGATATCTATGCAAGTGAACTCATATTTTATGTAGATGACGAAACAATCACTCTTCAAGGTCTTGACCCAACTAGGACATCAAGTAATAAAGGTACGAACGATAATTTTATTGATAACCATTTGGTTCAACCTTCTTTACAGGAATAATCACGAAATCACCTAGTTGAGCTAGATCTTAGACCTTGTGCCAACAAAGAAGAATTAGATAAGGAACGAAGCCTTAGGGTCGACAAAATAGAAGAGTGGACAACACAATTTAAAAAGAACCGAACCACACAGTAAGTGAAATGACGAAACCCCAGACATTTGAGCCGATAGGAACAACAAATCACATCAAAATAGAGGATCAGGTATTGCTGCATAAGGAAGACCCTCGAATTACCAATTCAGACCTCAAGGCAAACGAAGAAATCACTTTTGAGGTACTTAATGTCTTCCTATACGAGACAGTCGAGGTAAACAATCCTAAATTCAGCACTTTTGAGGTAAACACTACTCGACTGAAACTTTATATCAAAAATCGAATAGAGCGCATGAGAAAGGATTTTCACCTCCTCAAACCACCTTGACCATACAAATAACAGGTAAAGTCTAGCTCAAGACTTTAAACGAGCGCTTCTCGGGAGGCAACCCGAGCACTAACCCTACTAATTACTTTAGTTTTTCTTTTCATATTTAGGCGCAGGTTTCCACACCCACACGGCCTTGCACACGGATGTGGCCGTGGCCGTGTGAACACCACGGGTCAACACAAGGGCATGGACCGTATCACTATTTACTTTTATTTTTATTTTCATTTATTTATTTTTATTTTTATTTTTATTTTTATCTTCATTTATTTATTTATTTATTTTCTTCATTATTTTCTTCTTATTTTCGTACCATTTAGATTTAGCTTAGGATACAATAAAATCAGGATGGCTGCTTCGAGGATTCAATTTCAAATGGTTTAAGGCGCTTCCCCACGTTCACCTCCAATCCTATCCGGTTTCTTTTCATTGACTTCATCCAAAATTCAGGAAGTTTCACTTCTCTCCCCATCTTATGATTTTTATGATTATTTTGCTATTATCCATCTTTGTACATTGAGGGCAATGTACATCTTAAGTGTGGGGGGTTAACTATAGTATTATTTGAAAATCCCTGAATTATGCCTTGTTCTAAAGTAAGTCTCTCATATATAATTAGAATGAAATTTCCTTTGATTTATGATTTTTATTGATGTATTTTGGATTAAGTCATTGATAATTGTGCATTGATGATTAAATTTGAAGGATACTAGAGAATCAAGCATGATAAGTCTATTTTTCAGAAATTAAAAATTTTTTCTAGGTTGTCTACCTGAATTTGAATATTACTTTGAAGTTTGAAATTTACGAGGTTGACATCAAAAACCCATATTTTTTTTGAGAGATTTTGAGCCTTATAGAGCATATATTCTTTTTCTTGCTCACCTTATTGAATATGAGTGTGTCAACATTGATTTGTTATTCTAGAACTTGCATTGATTATACATGTCAAGACCACACCTATGATTTCATATACAGAAATGATAAAGGCACCTAGGATTTAACCCACTTACTTCATAAAAAGCCTACCCGCATAATTAACCCTAGTGAACCCGTTTAATCGTAACAACCCTTTTTATTGACTCACCCACTAATTTTAACCCAAAACCCTTTGTATTTGTTATCCCCATTCCTTTTTAACTACCATTTTGTCGAGATTTGATTTTGAACAGTTCCTAACTACGTTCTATATTTCAGTTGTAAAAGTGCTTTCTTACTATTATACTTAGTTTGTTCTTAAAAAAAAGAGTATATTCAGTATTAGTCCTATAATTAACTGAGCTTATATGTTTAAATTCCCAATATTAAAGAAAAAGCTCGTATTAGAGTATTGGTATTTCAAATTTTCATTTACTTATCATTAGTTCGTATTTCTAGTTAGGTAATTTGTCAGGTCAATCTCGAGTCTAACCTTCTAATTCAGCCTTTATTCATACCCTTAACGTAAGCCCCGTTACAACCCTGTTAAAAGACCTTTTGATTTGTGTATCATCTCATTTTACAGTGGTGGAGATTTGATTTTCATGCAAGCCTGTAGGATTAACCTTTCATGTTTGACTTATTGAGTGCTTAATTTTGAACCTTAAACACTTTGAGTGATTTGAGCGAATCTTTAGTGAGGATGTCAACTCTTGTCGATTTTGAATCAGAGGTAACTATTCAGGTAAAGGGAAACGCCTATGTTTTCATGCTATAAATGTATGACTTTGATTGTTTGAATCTTTAGGACTCTTTGAGTTGAATTATCCATCTATGAATTATCTCTAAATTATGATGAGACATTGTTGATAGAAATTATGAATTATGGAAAGCTCGTTATAATTGTAAGTTGAGAATTTTGCTTGAGGACAAGCAAAAGCTTAAGTGTGGGGGTATTTGATAAACCGTAATTATAACATATTTTAAACCCGCATTTAGCTTACTTTTGGATGATTTATCCCTTGATTTATATAAAAAGGTGCTCTTAATGCTTTCTTTCCATATCTTATATCCAGGAAAGCACCCAAGGATGAAAAGAACGTAAAAGGGCCCAAAACGGAGTAAAATGGGCCTTAGCACGAAATTGACACGGCCTGGCCCAAAGTCCACACGGCCGTGCCGCACCAATCATCTAGAGCACGACCTCTCCCCCGATTTACACAGCCATGCCTCATTAAAGAATCCGAACACGGCTTGAAGTCGATCCACCCGGGCGTGCTACATGGCCGTGCCTCTGTCATCAGAATGAGCAATTTCATTCGGGAAAGGATACTTGAAGGCAAAGAAACACATTCTAAAGCCTATTCAAACACCCTATTAGGAATTCTACTTAAATTAGGATACTTAGGGGCCAAGTAAGGCATCTCAAAGTCTATATAAACACCCAAAGGGGCGACTTGGAAGGAGAGTTCGGCAGAAGCGAAACCGGAGTCAAAGCTAGGCCAAAGAGCCAAGCCGAGAAGGTCAGAGTTAGGGAATAATGCGAGGATAGCCAGTTGATCCATCCCAAGAAGCTAGAATTATACTCAAGACGGCTGAATTCTTCTTCAATTCCTTCAGGGGGTTTTAGAGATTTCTTATGTTTTGTTTTATCTTTTCTCTTGAGATGTTTTCTTTTTTAGTTATGAACTAAACCCTTCAGATACCTGAAGGGGATGAAACCTAGATGAATCTTTTTATTTGATTTTTAAGTTATATGATAATTGCTTAGTTTGTTCTTAATTATGTTGCTTTATCCAAATCTAATGTGCTTAGGTGGATGAGGAATAGACCCTGCCCAAGAGTAGATCTAACATAATTAAGCGGAGTTGATCGAACGCCTAGAGATAGGGTTACGAGATTTTACCGGATTAGGGTGAAACCTAATATGGGAGTCCATTGATCGATTTACTACTATCCTAGCGGGTTATTATAAGCGAATGAGAGTTTCACTAATTAACCTAGGGTTAAACGTTATTCGTCTTGAGAGAGGGTTTAATATAGGTTAGGGAGTCTTACGGATCAAGCTAAGTAAAGAAATCATATGTTTTAGGGTTAGATAACAAGTGAAGTCTAGGTGGATTCTTCCTGAGGGTATCGTCGTAATCAACTGAGTTTTCCTTCAAAGTTATTTTCCTATTCGTCCTTTTTGTCTTTCTGACCTTAGTTTAGTCTTCGTCAATATAGTTTAAAGCAACTTCACTCGATTTTTAATAAAAAGAAAGTTAGTATTAGTACTCTTAGTTCCTTTGGGTTCGATATCCGGTCTTGCCTAAGCTATACTACTGTTCGATAGGTACACTTGCCTTTAATCGTTCTCAGAGTTAGTTTTCAGGTTTTGGTCTTTCTTTTATAAATTTTAAAACTCTGATTTCAGCGATCAGCATGCCACCAAAGTTTTTCACTGGTTATGTCTTTGAGATAGGATTATCCTAAAACTGTCACTATGAGGTAGTATTTAGTTTAGTTTTCTTATTCTAATTATGCACATTGAGTAAGGTTCTAAATGATAGCATGTACCACCCATTTCATTGTTGGCTTTTTTGTTTATATATATAAGAAAAATACATTTCTTAGGATAAGGTTCTCCATCTTAATTCCATGTTAAATTGGAAATCATTGATTTGTTGTATCACGTATGCATAATAAAATTAGAACATTTCCAAGTTAATAAAATCTAGAATTTTTTTTATTTTAAACTTATTTTTAAAACATTTTGTCTGAGAAATATGATCATAATTAAATTTTTAATTGCTTAAATATGTATAGTTTAATCAGTTACATAGTTTTATCAAATGTTTACTTATATTTAATATTCATTTTCTTAATGCAACTAACCTGTTAAATTAACTAAATCAATACTAAATATATAATGTAAAATTTAGTATGTAAATCTTTTTATCAATTTTGTTCTTATACTTTTGTTGAGCTAAATTTAACTTTTAATTTTTTAAAAAGAGTGAAATTTAATCATCAATATTTAAAAAAAAAAGAGTTAGAATGAGATTTTTTTTAATCAAAATACTAATTAAACTATTAAGCTTTTAAACATGCATGACAATCCACGTGTATTTTATGTTATTTTTTTTGAATTTTTTATAATTTTAAATTATTTGTTGACATGGCATATAAACGAACAGTGTTATATCAGCTTAAAGTGCATATAAACTATCATACGATTACCAAGCTGTTTTAATCAACATTTTTATTAAAAAAAATTGATCTGATTTTTTTTTTTGAAAAGTTAATAATTAAATTTAATTAAAAAAAGAAAAGAAAAGTAGGGTTTTATCTTTGTAATATTAAAACAAGAAAAGTTATACTTGCTATCCAATTATTACAAGTTTGAAAAAGGTTGAAGCAAAAAACAAGTCTGAGTAAGCAAAGAGATTATTGAGTGGCCTTATCTTTTCCTACATCCCATAATCTCAAAACAATATTTCTTTTAAGGAAAAAAAACACCAATAAGATTTTGGTAGTATTATTCGTGAATGTTGGAGATGCAGGACCTTTAACGTCTACAATCGAGTTTTACCATGTGAAAAATATGTATACTTTTTTTTAAAAAAAAAATTATTTAAATTTCATTATATATTTAATTTTTTTTATTCATTAAGTCCGTTTTACAGTTCATGTTCGAGGTTTATGATTGTTCTTCTCAACAATGTCGTCTCCAAGGTTCAAACATGAGTTCTCTCCTTGAGAGTACAATGTATCTTACCATTACACTCAATCATTTTTCCGTATTATATATTTAATTTGATTGTCTTTTGTAATACTATCATAAATGATGCAGTATCACTATTGTCAACGATTTATTTATGCAACTTAAGGATGATATTGGTTCAGTTCGATTAGATCTTTTAGATTTTTTAAACTGTCAATCTTAATTCAATTCGACTCTCGGTTTTTCTATATTAAATTTTGGTTTTGAATTTTTAAAGTAATTTTAAGAAAAAGACTTGTTGATAAATATTTCTAAAAGTAATAATAATTATTCAAGAACTTTTAAACTATTTTCACTATTTTAAATATAAAATAATTATTTTATATTATAAAAAATTAAAATTAATTACATATTAAATAAAAAATAAAATTCTATTCAATTTCAAACAATCACAATTTTAAAACTTACATTTTATAAATAATTCAAATAACTCAAATCAAACTATTATTTAGCGGTGAAATTACTGCTGTAAACACTCCTCCAACATGCAAAAGCTACAAGGGTCCAGACTAGACGCCATTTTTTAAGCACAATCCTAATGCATGCTCTATTGGCAACAAATATTTGGATAAGCTACAAAACTTGGGAGTCTTTCATCCGGTCCAATTACGAAAAGTAAATTCAAGTAATTAAGATTGGAATCATTACCCACCAATTTCAAGGCAATCAACATCCTATTTTGGACGTTAGAATTCAAGATTGGAATCATTTTCGGACTTGAAAGAATTTATGTACTTTACTTAAATAAACCATAATTTATTGTATTAAAAAACATATGATTGTGAAGTAACTTTATTAATAACATAAGCATAGATTATTACTATCATTGGTTTTTTTTTAAAGATGGGTGAGTAAAAAAAAAACTGAAAAAAAATGTTTTTTTTTTTAGAATTCGAGTTTGAATCGAATTGAATTTTTGAATTCAAATAAATCAAATAATTCAAATAAATTAAATATTAAACCAGTTTACTTTTCTTACCCCAAACCCTCAAATTCTTTTTCCTTTTACTTTTCTGAAACCTCTCCCAAAACTTTTTTTCTTTTTGCTTTCCCCCAAACCTTTTACTTTCTCTCAAACCCCAAAAACTTTTTTTTTTTCAAATTTATATCTACTATTTATATTATTGAACTGTTTAATCATGTTGGACATTTATCAATTTCTATTAAAATTGAATTCTTGATGATGCCATAAAATGTTTGTGTTAAAATTTTCTATTGGTATTGTCGAAACCATTTTTTGAAAGGTCGACTTTTTATTTAAAAACGAAAATAGGAGTCACCACCAATCTTTTTTTTTTATGAGGTGTGATCGGGTCACCTCGTAATTTGATCATTTTAATAAGAGATTTGATTTACTGAAACAACGATTCTGGTCTACAAAATTCAGGATAATGGGTTCGAGAGTCGATTACGTATGAGGAAGGATTAGTACCTTTGTGACGCCCAAAATTGGTACCTAATTGATTAATTAATGTCTTAGTGTCGAAAGTTGGAAATTTGGAAAGAATATAAAATACAATTCCTCTTTGCATTAATATTAATTTTACTTAAAAATCGCTTGAATAAATCAAGACGTATGTTAAAGACCTTCTCGTCTCAAAGTAACAAAATGTCACGTCCCGTATGTTAGGACACGACACCTTGAACCTTTGAGAATAAGCTTGCCATTTTTTTTTTATTTAAATCTCATATATTTTAATTTTAAAAGGATATTCAGTCATTTAGGTTCAACGAGAAAATCGAAACCCTGTAAGTTAGGGTACGACTTCTCGAAGCTCCAAATACGGAATATTGCCTTTATTTTTAAAATTTCCTTTCTTTTGAAAAATAACAAGTGTAATATTTAAAATGATGGGTATTTATCTTATTTTAAACATAGTGTACGGGGTAGTGATGATGAATAATAAGTAAATACAGAAATGTCATGATAGCAATAACGAAATTATAATAATAACATTGATATTGTTAATCACATCATGGTAATAATGAACGAAGAATGTAGTTTTTAGATAAACATAAAAGATGGAATATGCACAAAAATAAATAAACACAACATGAGGATATCAGAAATAAATGATAAGGTGACATGAAATAAAATAATAATGAGAGGAATAAGAAAAATTGCACAGATGAAAGAACAAATTAATTTTTAAATGTAAAAGATAATAAATAAAATAATGACTAGATAAATAAATGAGTAAATAAATAAAATAAATATATATATAGTATTAAATTTGGATATTTTAAAAGGTAAAAGAATAATGAAAAAAAGTTAAAAAAAAATGCTAATAAACATATACACAATCCAATTTTTAAGCACATATATAGAAAGGAGTAATAAAGCAAAATAAATAAAAATACCCAATAAAAAGAAAATAATAAGAGAACAATTTTAAATATAAACTAAAAAATAAAATAATACTAAATAAGCTAGCAAGTAAATAAATAAAGAATTAAAATGAATAAAGGACCCGATTGCCACTCAAATTAAATTAACAGGATAAATTAAGATAAAAAAATAAACAAAGGACTAATTTGAAAGGCGCAAAAACAAACGAGGACTAAATGGGCAAATAACCCGATCCTTTGGACACTCGTCCCTTCTCCAGGAGATCAGCGAACCAAGGACTAAATTGAAATACATGAAAATCATGCAGTATAATCTATAAAAATCAAAAGAAAAGGATTTGGGCCCAATTGTAAACCATTCGAAAAGCGAAAGGAATGAAAGGGTAAATAGACTATTATTTAAAAACACGCGGATCCTTCGAGTCGGCTCGGGTCGGATTCCGAGTCAGGTATAAAACGACACCGTTTTGAGGCTATTGAAGTCAGCCCTAAACGACATCGTTTTACAACGTATATATAACCCAAAATTGTTTTTTGAAAAAACCATTTCTATTCAGTTTTTAAAAAAAAAAAATCTTGAGAGGCTCTCCCTTTTCCATCTGGCCTCTCTGATTTTCGGGCATGGGGTCTTCAGATGGCGCCGTCACTCACGGTGGCTGGCTAAATAAAAAAAATTTCTTTTTTATCACTTTTTTACCCTCACCCCCGATTTAAAACTGAAATGCCTAAAAACCCACAAAAATTTCGAAAAATAAAGAAAAAAGAAAAGAGAAAACGAAGGGGCCTTTCGGTTCCCCGGTGCCGCCGATGGGGTTTTCGGCGAGCCCCCTGACTCGGCCACCCTCCAGACCGGATAAAACTCCGACTACGACAACTCAGGTGACTGATTTCCTTTGCTTTTTTATTTTTATTTTTTTGTTATTATTTGCTTCGAAAAATAAAATCAGATAAAAAAATAAAATTGCTACCTCTTGAAAATATATGTTTTCTTTTTATTCTCGTGTTTATGTGTCCGAAAAAAAAACATGGTTTGTTATGACCTCTTTATAGCCGAAATTACAAGATTCTTTTTTGTTTTTTGCTTTTATCTGCTACTGCTCTTTTTTTTTTTTAGTGTTTCCTTCTGCCTTGTGCGTTTGTTCTGTTGCGTGCTGCTTCTTCTTTGCAGGTGATAGTTGGTGTCAGACGGCACGGGCGGCACGATCGAGGAGGTTGCAGCACTGGAGGCTCACATGGGATTAAGGTTTCAGTTTTTACTGAAACTGAATTTAGTTTTTGGGCCAACGGGCCGCCTAGGGTTTTTAATTTTTGAGTTTGTAAATTGGGCTTTTTGGGTTTAACGCATATTGGGCTACATTTGTTGTAAATGGACTGTGGACTATTATTTTTTATATTTTTATTTTGTTTGTTTTGGTTTTTTTTTGGTTGGGCCCGGACAAAATTGGGCTTCTACAGATACCAATTTCACATTTTATCTTTAAAATAAATTTTATTAAAAAATCACATTTTTTGTATTTAATATATTTTTTAATTTCAAAATACATTGTCAAAAAAATCATAAAATAATTAGATAATTGAAGCAACTAAGCAAGCAAAAAGCTAACCCGTATATAAAAGATTAAAAAAATAAATTATGAGGGGATAAAGTTAATAACAAATTTGATTACTATGGGTGACAGTGGCTACAAAGACCCAAAGTTTTTTTTTTAATTTAACTCAAACAAAAATATTCAATTTGAGTTTCATATTACTTGACTTGATTCAAAAAAAATTCAAATCGAATTAGAATGATAAAATAGAATTCTTCAACTAGATTAACTCAAAAAATTTTCATTCAATTTTATCAAATACTCACCCCTAATTTACTCCCCAATTTATTAGTATTTTCATGTTAAAGGGTTGGTTAGAATCCATTTTTTTTTTTAGATTCATTAAATTCAAAGAAAGCATGGTCTCTTTTTTTCACCCGTTTCGAGAACAGACTGGATAGTTGAAATGGGTTGGTGATTCGTCTTCAAAAAAATGACATCATCAAAGAAGAATATATGTGACATATTTGGGCCTTGATGTGAGGTGCAAAGATGTTTCCATTTCTTAGTATGGACTCTTGGGAGATCTAAAGGTTAAAGAATTCCATACAAAGGATGAAGATGTACGAGGAAATGGGATTGCTTTGTCTCATTCCTCGTGAAAGTTTGAACTCCTAAGTTTTTCTCCTTTAACCACTAATTAGAGTTCCTAAGAAGATATAATTGTTGGAAGTTTCCATGTATTTTAAAGAATCAAACATATCTCACATATAACACCTTAAATCCGGTCTAGACGATATTACTAAGTATGGAGAGATGCATCAACTCTTTCTAAAAAAAATCCAACCTTTAAAAAATAGTGTTTAAATGACCCAAGACATTTAAAACTTTATAATCAAAATACAAAACTTGTAACATCCTGAATTTTTGGGCCTATGCGTTTAATGGTTGAATATGTTTAATATGTTAATTTAAGTAATAGGGGTTCAAATTGGGCTCAGAATTAGGCAAAGGCCTTGATTAAAATTATCTGTTTGGGCATTATAGGGTTTAAAAGATAGTATCTATGTTTAAAATACCAAACTGGACTTGTGGCCCAATCTTAGAAGGTGACACAAGGGAGTAAGGGGCCCAAATTTAAGTTTCGTGGAGCCCAATTCTTTTAATTTAAGTTAGCTAAATTTTGGGTATTAGGATTAGGTGGAGTATATGGCAACAAGACTAAAATTTAGGGGTTTTAATGTTTAAAATATGTGGATAATAAGCAGATAAAGGCTATTATTTAGGAATTTATTTTATGTGGATAATAAGCAGATAAAGGCTAAAATTTAGGGATTTTAATGATTAAAATATGTGGATAATATGCTGATAAAGGAGGGAGGAGTTAGAGATAATTAAGTCTCTTTTAGATGAGCTAGTAGATTAAGATAAAGGAGAAAAGATAGGATTTATCTGCAAGGTTAGGTAAGTGCTTAAAATTTCTATAAATAGGGGGAATATCTCTTCAATTTCGGCATTTGGGTTTTTCTCTCGTTCTTTTCTCTTCTTCTCTGAGTAAAAGCCGAAAACTCCTAAAGTTCTATCTTCTTCTTCATTCTCTGCAAAAGCCAAAATCTCTAAGCCTAATCCCTTATCTTCACTTTGATTCAAAAGCCGAAACTCTTTCCATTCTTTTTCTTCCTAGCCGAAATTTTCAAGTCTCTTCCTTGTTTTCTTTTTTTCTTCTCTTTTCCTGTCAGAAACCGAAACTCTTCACTCAAGTATTTTAAAAGCCAAAGACATATCAGCCTTCTCTTATTCATACTTTTTCCGGGATTTTCCTAAAAGCCGAAATCCCTAGATCTCATCTCCTGTGATTGCCGAATTGTTTCTGTGGTGCCTACTTGTGCCGAAATCTGAAGGGAACTTCAGTGGAGTCAATCACATAGATCTCTAAGTTATAGATCGGTAGCACTCAAATTGTGTTACTTTCAAGATTTCAAGGTAAGAAGATCTATTAGTTTCAACGTGTAAATTCGGGGTTTCCTAACCCTTTGCCGAATATAGGAGAGGCCCTATTTTCACATCTTTCTGGTTTTTTGAGCAGTTGTAGATCGGTGTAGCAAGGGTATTGACATTAATCAGGTGTGTAATACTTCCCCATCATCTAGATCTAATCATAAAATGCATGATCATAAGATTTATATGTTTTGATAATTGCCGACATCTCGATTTATTGATGAAAGCCCAAGGAGGGTAAAAGCGGTTCACCAGGTTAGTAAATAATCTGTTTATATGTTATAAGTAAAATGCTTGTATGTGATTGCATGGGTTGGGTTGATGAAATGAGGAAGTTATACGTTATATGTGTAGCGGTTTTATCGTGATCTGATATAGCGGCTAATGCTGTGAATTGTTATACGGGCTTTGGCCATTATATGTTATAAGGGCTTCGGCCATCATATGTGGATGAGCAGCATGACTGCCATCATGGTGTGTAGCGGTGTGGGTCGATTGTAGAAATCCCCAATGGTGTGTACGTTTGAGTGCGGGGCGTGTCTGGGATGGAAACCTAGGCAAACGGGTTGGGCCTTGCATATTATTTGTTATTAATTTTTATTATGAGTATTAAACTGTTTACTTTGTTTAACGGGCTTAAGGCCCAAAATCTAGTGGTGCATGAGGGTTGCACACTGAGTCTCGCGACTCACCCTTTTAATTAACATTTCAGGTGATACCTAGTGCTTCGGACCCGGCTGGAGAGGAGCGCAAGATGGCCATGCAGAAGAATATGTGGATTTTGCAAAAAGACTCAAGTCATTATTTTATATTTTTAATTGGTGGATTTTAAAATTTCGTTGTAATAAGGCCATGGGCCACTAGTTTATATTTTGTTTTATTTTTGGGCTTTAATTACTTTTAGTTATTTAATTTTTTTTATTTTAATTAAACTAAGGCATGTAATTAAGTTTGGTTTTATTTTACAAAGACATATTCTATATGAAATATATTTGGGCTTTTCGGAAAAATACGACATGTTTGACAAAAATTTTCTTAGTGACATACCAGATCCGGTCGTAGGAATTGGGCCGGGTTTGGGGTGTTACAAATTGGTATCAGAGCCCGGTTCAAAACTCGGCTTTGGGGGTTTTTGGGCTCAAAACGTTTTCTAAAGATGGGTTTTTGAAACATGGATGTTTTCAAATGATAAACAGGTCTATTAGCTCGGCATGGCACCTGCGTCTTCGGCCCAAGTTTGCCAGGTAAGTATTCTGAACTCCTTGTGTATTATATATGTATGTGGGCTTGATGGGCTTTGTGGGACGTAGACTATTTAGACTATAACTTGATGGACTTTAGGCTTAGCTGAAATAACTCCTTAAATCTCATAAAACTTAATTTCACTAAACAAACTCGTGAACGAGTCGCAAGACTAGGGTGTGGCAACAGGCATATGCATGTCTAAGATTGGATCCGGAAGAGCTTGGTACTTAAGCAGTCCTAGTGACTCACCTCCTCTTCGTTGGAATCCTACCTGGTGCGCAGTGACTGTTCACCCTAGCCACGAGGATTTGTTGACAGGCCAAAATCTATAATTAAAACCCGAAAGGGACCAGCCACATTATTTTTACAAAATTGCTAAAATACCCTTATTTTGAAAAAAAAAAGTACCAAGATACCATGATTTGCAAATATTCCCCGACATACAAAGTCAACAAAATTTTTCCTTAAAAAAAAAAACACATACAACACATGACAACAACCAAAAACCCACAAACACCTGAACACTACTATTATTCTTATGAAATCAAATTCTCCAAGATACCCTTGTTTTAAAATATATATATATACCCCTTTAGTTTTGTAAAAAAAATTTTGAAAATACCCCTGACTTGTAAAATGACCAAAGTACCCCTGATTTGTAAATTACTAAATTACCCCTGATTTTTAAAATTACCGAAATACCCCCGGATTTTAAAATTTTTGAAATACCCCCGGATTTCAAAATTACCGAAATATCCTCAAACTGTAAATTACCAAAATACCCTAATTTCACAAAATCACCAAGGAACCCTATTTTGGAAAATTACGAAAATACCCCTGTAGGATAAATTACGAAAATACCCCTGGGTAGTGGAATAACAAGAATACCCCTATGTATTGAGTGTGGATGTTGTCTGTAGGTTGATTGTTGAATGTATGTAGTTTATAGAACTAGGAAAGGTGAACTTGAGACTGAATTGCGAATTCGAAAGAACTACTCTTAAAACTACTAATCATAAGACTGTTCGTGGATAATCAGTGGAAGAAAACCAATAATTCATAAAAAAAAATTAATCAGATAAACGCGAACTGATAGTATGAGTACAAGGGGACGAGGACGCTCTGGATGTGAATACCGTTGCGTACTCTACCATAGTGCACTAAGTGTCTATTTTGGGTTTAGAATTGGAGTGCGCAGCGAAAGCATGGTAGTGAGATTTAGATAGTACGATTAATAGTTAGTTGGAAATTTCGAGGACGAAATTTCTTTAAGAAATGTAGAACCGTAACATCCTCGAATTTTTGGGCCTATCGCGCTAATGGGTGAATATGTTTAATATGTTAATTTAAGTAATAGGGGTCCAAATTGGGCTCAGAATTAGGTAAAGGCCTTGATTAAAATTATCCGTTTGGGCATTATAGGGTTTAAAAGGTAGTATCTATGTTTAAAATAACAAACTGAACTTGTGGCCCAATCTTAGGAGGTGACGCCACACAAGGGAGTAAGGGGCCCAAATTTAAGTTTCATGGAGCCCAATTCTTTTAATTTAAGTTAGCTAAATTTTGGGTATTAGGATTAGGTGGAGTAGATGGCAACAAGACTAAAATTTAGGGTTTTAATGTTTAAAATATGTGGATAATAAGCAGATAAAGGCTATTATTTAGGAATTTATTTTATGTGGATAATAAGCAGATAAAGGCTAAAATTTAGGGATATTAATGATTAAAATATGTGGATAATATGCTGATAAAGGAGGGAGGAGTTAGAGATAATTAAGTCTCTTTTAGATGAGCTAGTAGATTAAGATAAAGAAGAAAAGATAGGATTTATCTGCAAGGTTAGGTAAGTGCCGAAATTTCTATAAATAGGGGGAATATCTCTTCAATTTCAGCATTTGGGTTTTTCTCTCGTTCTTTTCTCTTCTTCTCTGAGTAAAAGCCGAAAACCCCTAAAGTTCTATCTTCTTCTTCATTCTCTGTAAAAGCCGAAATCTCTAAGCCTAATCCCTTATCTTCACTTTGATTCAAAAGCCGAAACTCTTTCTATTCTTTTTCTTCCTAGCCGAAATTTTCAAGTCTCTTCCTTGTTTTCTTTTCTTCTTCTCTTTTCCTGTCAGAAACCGAAACTCTTCACTCAAGTATTTTAAAAGCCAAAGACACATCAGCCTTCTCTTGTTCATACTTTTTCTGGGATTTTCCTAAAAGCCGAAATCCCTAGATCTCAACTCCTGTGATTGCCTAATTGTTTCTGTGGTGCCTACTTGTGCTGAAATCTGAAGGGAACTTCAGTGGAGTCAATTGCATAGATCTCTAAGTTATAGATCGGTAGCACTCGAATAGTGTTACTTTCGAGATTTCAAGGTAAGAAGATCTATTAGTTTCAACATGTAAATTCAGGATTTACTAACCCTTTGCCGAATATAGGAGAGGCCCTATTTTCACATCTTTCCGGTTTTTTGAGCAGTTGTAGATCGGTCTAGCAAGGGTATCGACATTAATCAGGTGTGTAATACTTCCCCACCATCTAGGTCTAATCATAAAATGCATGATCATAAGATTTATATGTTTTGATAATTGCCGACATCTCGATTTATTGATGAAAGCCCAAGGAGGGTAAAAGCGGTTCACCAGGTTAGTAAATAATCTGTTTATATGTTATAAGTAAAATGCTTGTATGTGATTGCATGGGTTGGGTTGATGAAAGGAGGAAGTTATACGTTATATGTGTAGCGGTTTCTGTGATCTCGATATAGCGGCTAATCTTTGTGAATTGTTATACGGGCTTTGGCCATTATATGTTATAAGGGCTTGGCCATCATATGTGGATGAGCGACATGACCGCCATCATGGTGTGTAGCGGTGTGGGTCGATTGTAGAAATCCCCAATGGTGTGTACACGGTTGGTACGGGCGTGTAGCGGATGGAAACCTAGGCAAACGGGTTGGACCTTGCATATTATTTGTTATTAATTTTTATTATGAGTATTAAATCATTTTTACTTTGTTTAACGGCTTAAGGCCCAAAATCTAGTGGTGCATGAGGGTTGCACACTGAGTCTCGCGACTCACCCTTTTAATTAACATTTCAGGTGATACCTAGTGCTTCAGACCGGGCTGGAGAGGAACGCAAGGTGGCCATGCAGAAGAATATGTGGATTTTGCAAAAAGACTCAAGTCATTATTTTATATTTTTAATTGGTGGATTTTAAAATTTCATTGTAATAAGGCCATAGGCCACTAGTTTATATTTTGTTTTATTTTTTGGGCTTTAATTACTTTTAGTTATTTACTTTTTTTTTATTTTAATTAAACTAAGGCATGTAATTAAGTTTGGTTTTATTTTACAAAGACTTATTCTATATGAAATATATTTGGGCTTTTCGGAAAAATACGACATGTTTAACAAAAATTTTCTTAGTGACATACTAGATCCGGTCGTAGCAATTGGGCCAGGTTTGGGGTGTTACAAAACCCAACATTTAAAGTCCACAAACCCAGAAGATGGTAACAACGTAAAACCAAATAACATAACAAGTTAATTAAACGATATGACCAAGCTCCCGACACGCCGACCCGGTCAACTCTGAGGATTACCTAAAATTCGAACAACAGTCGAAGTGAGTTATATACTCAATGTGTAACTTATGAACTAATTAAGTAAAACAGTCTCAATCTTGTTTTCAGATCTTATTTAGTCGAATATCATAATTAGAAACGGATACAGAACATATCAGATACGGTTACAGATACAGAACATATTAGATACAGTTACAAATTCAAATAAAAATGCAGAGTCCTATCCCCATCCGCTACACACCATCTCCAACCACCCTTGCACACCAAATAAGGTATCAAATACTCATCCATCCCTACACACCACACAGTGCCTATATGTCACATTCAGAACATTACAGACTAGGTGCTAGATTGAATGTGATAACTCATCGAATCAAATATGTATATAAGGCTTAGCCACTAGAATCAGTATATAATTAAATTGCTCACACTTCCTCCTTTATTACAAATTTCATCCCAATGTGGATGCATGATTAACAGATATCAGACATGCGTATATAGTGGTACAAATCCATACAATACAGAACATGCTTGCTCATCAAATAACACGACAAATTTAAGTTCATATTAATAGATTGTCCAGTAACAGGTCATTAGAAGATAAGTTTTATAGCCTAATTCAAATCGATTTAAACGACAATTACGACCCTAGGAAATGTTTTTGATTTTTGACCCACACACCCGCTTGGATTCACACAACCTAGATGGTTGGCTCGTGTGGTCTACACGGCCTAGCACACGCCCATGTGGCCTAGCTAATTAACACACACGGCTGTGTGACTCAAATTCCCAAAACAGTGAATTACACGGCTTGGACACACGCCTGTGTCTCTGGCCGATGTAACCCTAATTCACAAACAGTGAGTTACACGGCCTGGACACACGCCCGTGTCTCTAGCCCATGTGACTCTAAATTTAAAACAGTAAGTTACACGGCTTGCCACACGGCCGTATGGCTCACACAGCTTGGCACACGATCGTGTGGCGTCAACAACCATGTTTTTTGGCCTCTGTCATTCGCAAAATTCTGAGTTTTCGTTACACACCTAACATTGTTTCGATGGGAAAGCAATCAGGATGAATCCAAAACCTAAAAACAACAATCCAAAGACCAAATAAACCATTATTCTCCAACCAATTGCTAGAATTAGCACTCCAAACCAAATTATGTCAAAAAGTTTCAATGCAAACCTCAAACATAAAAAGATCAACACTTACCTTCGCACAACGCAGAAATTTACAAATTTAAATCATTGAGGAAAATTTAGCCTCGAGACCTTCGCCTAAAAGAAGACCAAGCAGAAAACATGATTCCAACAAAATGAATGAACATTAACAAAACCACAACAAATTTTAACGAAAAGAACTCAAAATGATCAACAAAGAAGAACCACAACAAGCAAAAAAATGTGGAAAGAACACTAAAGAAGGAAAGAAGAAGTAATCAATTTTTTTTTATAAAAAAAAGTAACTTCACTTAACAGAGTGGTACTGAAAATATATCCCTCTTTCATTCATGCAAAGGCTTGAACATAAGACCAAAGAGAAAATAAAAGCTTAACCAATGAACCAGCAAGCTTATTCTTGAGACAAACTTACATAGAATTAAACTGAAGCCATAATTGCAAGGCTAAGGGTTAAGTGAAAAAAAATAGCAAAATTCTCCAAAAGTGGAATTCAAACCCTTAATCTTAAACATACAATACACTAAACCATTGAAGCAGATACTAAATTCATGTCAAGAATTAACAGATAAGCATTCAAATTTTTGGGGCATTACATCACATCTTTTAAATTCACCTATTAAATGATGTTTATATAGTGTTTTTACTATGGACTTATAAGATCCAAAATAAGAGGATGGGTACTTGCGCATGAGGCCTGAGCCTGATAGCTCAATTCAATTCAAATGGGTTGATTTCCCCTACACAAGCTCGATTTGGTTTTGCTTTTTACATTTTTATTTTTATTGTTTTAGTCAAAAAGGTTACTTTATTTCCTAACTAAGTCAAGATTTTTTTAACATTAAAGTAACAAAATCATTTTTTTCAAACGTATCAAATATTTTTTTACCATTATATTTCTATTTTTGGCATACATGGTACCTATAAATACCATGCATGACAGCCTTTAAAGTCACTCATTAGCTTTCACGTTCTCTTTCAAATTTTTTATGTATTCTCTTTAGAAAAGCCTTTCTCCTACAATTAATTGAATGTTTAATTGGTTCGCTTTTCCTTGTTCCCTGATTTCCTATGGGTAACAAAAGTGCTTGTTGAGTTTTAAGGGATAGGCATATCCACAAAATATCTTTAAGGACAATAGTATTCACGCCTCAAGTAGCGACTCTAATTTTCTAACAATAACCCATGATCAAGTTTATCTATTCGGTAGGAAAAGTTAAAACAAAATGGACTCTACTAGTAAAACCTCACAGGAGTCTATCATAAGCTTTTTCCATATTCAGTTTAATAATCATGATTCATGTCTTACCTTTGAACTTTAAAAAAGAGTGGAGCACTTCTTGTACAATAATGGCATTTTTCATCATTCAGTGCCCTTTTAATGAAACTATTTTCAATTGGCGAGATGATCTTCTCAAGGAGCTGTCTAAGTCTATGGACAAGATTTTTGTAATGATCATATAAAAGGTGTTATTGAGACTCCCAAATTGGCTCATTAAAATGGGAGAGGGAGTTTTAGGGATCAATGATATAAGGATTTTATTTGTGCCCATTGGGGTTTTCTAGGTACTAAAAACCTCAACCACCATACCATATACCTTTCTTTTGATGGGACTCCATCATCTTTGGTAAAAGAGGGAGTGAAGACCATTTGGGCTCAAGGCTTTAAACGGGTTAAAGGAGAACATTGCTATTGCAATCTCACTCTCAAAAATGGGAAAATCAACTGCTATCTATCTTGGGATGGCAAGATTATCCAAAGAATGGTGGAGGGGGATTTCTTTGTATTCAAAATATATATTTTTTGAGTCAAACTATTTTGAGAAAAAATTTTGTATGATTACCTCTATTCCCTCTTTCTCAGCAGTCTATTGTTCTATGTTATCCTTAGGTCTTAAGATTTTGTTTGAGCTCCTCCTTTTAAGAGTAGTGAGAAGCAAAACCTTCGAGTTTTTTCATGTCAAATAACCAATTTGCGCTAGATTTCATAACCTAAAAATCCTCTTCCTCCTTGAAAATCTCTTGGTATTCATCCATAAAAGTCTTTTGGAGTTTAAGGAAGAAAACACAACTTTTTATTTCTATAGCTCACTCAATTCCTGCTAGTTTAGCAAGAATTTTACTTTTCTTATGAAAGAAATTATCAAACACTTCTTGATTCCATATCTTGAGGAGAGAAGTGAGTTCCCCAATGGACTAGTGTAGGGTGGTTTACGATTCATTCCAAGCCGATTGAAAGGATTTTTTCAAAGTCAAGGTGGTCTAGCCATATTTTTTTGAAACCTATAGGGCTAACTTTTGGTTTGGTCTATGTTTGGATTAGAAAAAAAAAAAACTAAGGAAATCTAAGTAAAATGAAGGGAAGGAATCATCTTTCCTTTACTTGAAAATTCTTTTATTAAGGTAGGGAAAGTAAAGGGAGTTAAGAATCCTTCACTGTCCCTTGTTTTACTTCATTTTTAAATACCCCAATCTGAGGTAAAATGAGAGGAAAGGAAATGTTGTCAATTTTAAAATATGTAAAATATCATTTTTAGCATTCTAAAAATATTACTATTATATATTTGCTGTCTTCAGGAATTATCAACATTCTTTTGAATAATTACCACCATTCTTCGAAATATATTCACTTATAAAAATAATCTCTTACTTAATGGAGCACATCCTAACCCGTAGGACTTGGTGCAAGGTAAACATATATGTGAAGCACAAGCACAAACTTTTAATGGAGCTAAAGTTGGTAAAGACTAATAATGTTATTCCCACCCAATAGAGGCTAGTAGAAAGTTTAGTTTTACATTGCTCGTGCAGAAAGTTCTCAAAGCAAGCTAGTTGCTTGTAGGAGAGTGACTATATATAGATTGTTTATTTATGTTTTAATGTGCTATTGTTTTTTCATATAAAAAAAAAACCATTTTTGTCAAAATAGAGATTGAACATAAAGATCAATCACCATATTTTCATCACCATAAATCGATAGTCCAACCATTTTTCCAATTTCTAACATCTCGCCGGTCTCTATTTAAAAGAGAAAATTAGTCACCAATTTAAAAGCTTTCTTACCTAACATTTTATGATTTAATTGTTAGATTTGTAACCCTCTATTTTTAAAAGTTGTAAGAAATGTATTTTATTATTTTAACTATTTTATATTGTTTAGGAGTCTTTAATTTTCAAATTTGTTTGATATACATTGTTTGGATTATTAACTCAATTTTTTAAGTTAGAATTCAAAAAATAACAACCTTATATTTATATAGAGACTGATGTATTAATTTTTTTAAAACTCTTTTCTTTTATTAAAATTATCTCTACCGTATCATTATATGTGGGGTAAATTACCTCGTTAGCCACTCAAAATAGCAATTATTCCTATTTTGGTTACCCTGAAATGGTTTTTGTTAATTTGACACAATCACTACAAAAATTGACCAAACTGGTCACTCTACGGTTAAATCTATTTCTTTCACCATTAAGTCTATTTTTGTTCCTTTTTCCATTTTTATCTTTTTTTTTTCTTTTCTCCTTTATTCCTTTTTTTTTTCTTCCTTCTCTCCTCTCATTTTCATGATCTTCTTCCTTGCACTACTCTTCCTTGACAACTACACTCTGACAACGCCACTAATCAGAAAAGCCACCAAACAATCCATATTTCCTTTTTCTTTCAATCTAATGGTTCAAAGCTTCTCGAAACCCACTAGGAAACCACAAAAATACCAAGTCAATTTGGAACTTCTCTTGTCTCGATTTACCACCTTCGTTGTTTGATTACTGATCGCCTATAAACGTGTTATCGTAGTTAATTATAACACCAAAATCTAAGAGATAAGAACAGCGGTGTTCACAAGTGCACGGGTCAAATTGTAATATGGTTTGTACAAAGAAATACTTTGGAAGTATTCTGAGGATTGTACCCAAAGGAGTATAGAATAAATAATGAAAACATCTTTACAATAACAAGACTAAATAATAGTAATTAATCCCTATATTACGATAAACCATAAAATAAGTTGAAGAGATAAAAATAAATAAATAACGAAAAGAAATAAACAAAGAAAAATAAACAAATGAAATAAATCAATAAACCAATCAGGAATATTTACTTGCTTCAGGGTTTACAACTAACTTTGAATTAGGGTTTTAGGGTGAATTAGCTTACCTCTTGGCCTATAATTAACTAATCGATTGGTTGATACTTGCATATCTCTTAACCTCACTTTCTCAACTAGGATAAATTATGATTTACACGGTTTGAATTATCTCCCAACCTTGTTAAGCCCATGATAGCTTCCTAAGGTTGTCAATCCTAGGGGTTTAAGGACATGTAATTCATACCAACTAATCCATCTCAAGAAACCCTAAATCCTCCATTAATCACATTTCATCCACTCTTTAATCTCCCCTAAGGGATTTAGCCACTCATATTATTCATAATCTCTATCTTGATTGAATAAATCATGTAAAGAACACGATTAATTTGGAAGAGAAAATAGAATTTAATAATCGTGGATTGAATATCGAATGTGGAACAGAGTAGTAAATGTCTTGATTTGAATAAAGAATTAAATCAAATGCAAAAGGAAATATAAACTGAACACTTTGATAATATAAATAAACTCTTGAATCAAAATTGATTTCAAGAGGAAAACAAAAAAGTATTGAAAAATAGAAAAGAAAATAATCTAATCTAATCATGCTCCTAAACTACTATGGTTTTTTATGGCGTCTGGGACGGCTTAGTTACATCAAACCCCTAATGTCTTATTTATAGAGGCGTTGGCAGTCCAAATTATGTCTTTAGCACGTCCTAGGTCTTCATATAGGTTTGATTGCACGGACAAAAATAACCCCAATAAACTTATGCAACACGTCGATATGTGTAGTGCCACAGCGCTTGCGTGGTGCGACATAACACCCAAATCTTGCCAAATGTTGTTCGTTTGGTTCTTTGATGTCGCGAAAAGCTTCTGTATCACTCGACCCTTACTTCCACGTCAATTGAGCCTTTATATCTTCATCCTACACACTTAATTACACCTACAAAATGTGTTAAAAAACACTTATTTTATTAACTTTCTATCCTAAAGCACAAATACTAAAAATGTAAATTAAAATACTAAATTGCTTAGAAAATAAGCTTCTTAAATGCAAAATTGACCCGAATTTACTACTACATTTGACGATAGGTCAATTGCCTTAGGTATAAGATATATGCCTCTCCTTGACTGAATACACTTCATCTCTTTGATCATCACGTCGCAGTTGACGTATCCCCCCTAAATTTGCGTTCAGTGTAGCTTTTGATATTGAGCATATATGGTGTCACCAATGACACTCTTAGATGGTTTGAGAAATTGTTCAGTTGGCTCGATATCCACCCTAGCTTTACAACATAAGTCCGTGACACCAACCTTTGATTTCTTAACGCATTTCCGCATATAGTCGTGGATCCAATTTTCGAAACATATACGCTTCTCCTGCAAAATGTCATACAACAAAATAGCTTGAAAGATATTAACATTAGAAGCATTCAAAGCAGGACAAATACGAGTAAAAATTAGTTGCATCCACATTTTAGCACTCAAAAACATAATTGTCTGATTAAAACTAAGGGTTATTGTAGCATTAGGCCTATATTCTTACACTCCCCTATTTTTTGTTAAAAAATCAATTACGACATCCATATCAATTTTCAAAATAGTGGTTGCGTCCACTTTATTCAAAAAATCGTGTTTGGAATATGGAATGTCATAATATTTACATATAGCACAAGGGAAAATATCAACTTTTTCCCCTCGAACAAAACTCTATCACCCTCAGAGTCTTTTAGATTAGCATAAAACTCTGTTACGAGTGGGGCAACAGCGGTCTATTTTTAGAGAAGGAAAAATTTGTATCAACCATGGTGCTTGGCTAAGTACAACAACTCATTACAAAAAGGACGTGGCTAGATCAAAGCCACGCTCTTGAATAAAAGTTTGGCTCTAAAGCTCTAAAAAAATAGGCTTCAACCTCCTTACACTTATTTTTTTCACATTATGATCAGGAGACGAGCATGCAAACATGATAAGTGATATTCAACAATAACCCACAATAATCATTCAACACAAAATGTTGCAAGAATATATGAAAGCGCCCTAAAAGTTGAAGTTTAGAATCCTTAACCTTAGTTTTGGAGAAGTAGAAGATGAATGTTGACCACCACTTGCTTAGGTCTTGCTCCAATGTTGAAGAATGAGGCTAAAACATTTAAGACATTAAATAAAGAAAGAGCAAAAAACTTTAAAGAAGTACACAAAATTTTAAAGAAAATCAATAGTTCTAGCCCTATATTGAACTAAAAGAGAAGAGGAAACTACTTTTTGGTTTGAAAATTGAAAGATTCAAGAAATAGAGGTTAAAAGGGTTTTCGGGCTAGGTCACGACAGAAAAATAAGTTTTTCATGAAACCCAGCGGTCATGTTGCGATTCTAGGTCATGGTGTGGTGACACTGGGAGTTAACTATCTCTCGTGTCGCAATGATAAAACCCCAATTTTGAAATAGGGTTATTCTTTGGCTTGCATTCATCCCTCGAAATAGGTTTCACTTTAATTGGCTTTGAGTCCAATGGTCAGCCATTGTGGCTAAAAATTTTGGTGGGTTTAAAGGAAGTAATATTCTATAGACAGAGAGGTATGGTAGATGCGGCTTGATGTTGTATGAGAATTTTGTTGGGTGTTCCTTATCATTTCCCCAATTACCATGATTTGAGCCACTGCCACTAAATGGGGGCATATTACGCTTTGAACCACCATCATTGTAGTCATTAAGATATTCAATAGAGCCATAGTTGTGGCCATATCTTGTACATTTTGTCTTTGCAGTTTTATCCTGATAATGTCACTTAACTAACTAAAACCATGAAAAAGGCAAGCGCACCTATCGAATAGCAGTGTAGTTATGGTGAGTCGACAATATCGTATCCACGAGGACTAAAAGTACTAGTAATTACTATCTTTTTATTATCTAGCCGAATAAATTGAAGGAATTGTTTTCAATATAAAATTATCTAAACTAATTATTAAGACGCAACAGAAAATTAAGTAAGAAAATATTCGAATGAACCAATGAGAGAGATAATACCTAGGAAAGAATCCACTTAGACTTCACTTATTATTCTGAATCTGAATTAAACGATTTATTCACTTGCCTTGATCCGTAGAAATCCCCAAATTATATTAATATCTCTTTCGAGAGTAAAAATAACTGACTCTAGGTTGATTAATTGAAATCTCTTTCTAATTAAAACCCCTATTTTTGCATTAACTCAATCTATGGATTCCCCTATTAGATTTGGCTCTAATCTAGTAGATTTATGTCATCCTATTTCTAGGATTGCATGCAACTCCACTCAATTATGCCAGATCTACTCTTAAACAGGGACTTTTGCTCCACTAAAATAAGCACATCAATCATGAATTAATATTCTGAAAACATTAAAACATGGAATAAGTAAACATAATTGAGATCAAGAAATCAAGTATTTATCATGTAATTCAGAAATTAAATAACAAGATCCATCATAGGTTTCCTCTTCCCTATGTATCTAGGGAATTTAGTTCATAGTTTGGAAGGAAAACATCTCAAAATTAGGAAAACAACAAAACATAAAGAAACTGAAAAACTTCTAGAGAAATTGAATGGAGATCTTCAATCTTGAAGGACATCTTGCTTCTAAGTTGAATTCGTTGGCATTCTTCGAGTAAATTCTTCGTTCTTTTCTGCGTCCCCCCTTTAGGTCTTCTTCTAGTGTGTATTTATAAAATTTAGAATGCTCAGAAACCCTAAAATTGGTTTTTTCTGCATGTTAGGGAAATAGAGTTCGAAATCGACACGGGCTGGCACATGGGCATGTGGCTTGAACCCCTCTGAAAGTAGAACATTTTATCCTTTCCTAACATGTTCCTAAAGTCTAACATTAGGGTGAAGAAACTGCTCACAAACACTAGAATTGTTCTTGTCTTAGCTAATTCCCTAAGCTTCCATCTCATTGTGTAAAGAATTAGCTCTTTAACTCTTACTTTAGATTGCTTCAAGTTTTGATAAGGCGTTCATCATTTACAAATTTTGAAAACCACCACAACTTTGCAGCACCCGCAAGATACATTACGACCATGACCACCTTGTTTTCGTCTTAGTTAGTGTACACAACCTTGAAATATTGCTCTATACCGAACAAGAAAATTTTAATTTCTTTTTCATCCCTTGCTCCTTTATAGTGTCACAGTTCTGGCACCTTGGCGCGCTTACCTTTGTCTATTGTGCAATAACTCATCCATCTCACAACTATTTGAAGCACATTCACTTGAGCCTCGAGCTCCTCAAGTCCCTATTTAGTGACACTTGTAACATTCTTTGCCTCATCACGTAAATTGCTTATCACTTCCTCAGTCCCATGTTTAATGATGCCAATGCCCTCCCTTTTCTCATCACCCAAGCTATTCACAGCATTAGATAGCTATTTTTAGGCTATCTCAATTTCTCTCATCTATTCACTCATGACCATATGTGCTTTTAAAGCAACCACTGCAGCCTCAAGCTCTTCAATTCTAGTATGGTCCTCTGACTCACCACCTTAAGTAGTAACCATCATTGGATATGCTCAACTAAGCACAACACAACTTGACTCTAATACCACATGTCATGAACTGAACTTTGTTCTCTCATTTGTTAACCCATGCAACACTTTGGTAGAAGCTTCCACTCAAATCAACCAAGAATCTCAATGGTCTATTTAAAGATAAGCAAGCCACAAATTAATCTCTAGCCATATTGCAATCCTATAAGGCATAGCAAATACACCTGATCTACCTCTCCTTCCTCTAGAAGGAAAAAGACTTTATTATTTTGAAGAGCATTTACAAAGAAAAAAGGTTAGAAAAGTGACCCACTTACACTTACCGACGTTGGACTTGGGGTCCTAGGCTCAACCCTATAAAGAATACCTTATCTAATGAAATAGTCCAACAATTGTTGATTGTCCACCCCTATAAAAATGCAAAAGTGATTTAATAGGAATACTACCATGTGACATTTTTTTAAAAGAATATTGAGAAACATTGTTTTTAATCGAATACTAAGAGACATTTTTTTGAGCCAAAATGCCAAAAGGCATTAAAATGTTTAAAGTTGGGACTTACCTTCTAAATACACTATCCCCTTAGACCCTTTACCTTGCCATGATCTTATAAGAAGGTGACCTCTAGTATCGTACTCTATCACGACCCTACAAAATTAAGGGCTAGTTTGACAATGGTTTTGAAAAGTGCTTTTGACAAGTGCTGTGGAAAAGTGCTTTTGAGAAGTGCTTTTGAAAAGTTTGGTTTAAAATTTGAATGTTTAGCATTGCTATCAAAAAGTGCTTTTGAGAAATAAAATGTCCATTTTAGACACGTTATTATCAAGTAACAAATATGCATTTAAATAATATTTAAATTAGTTAATATTATTATATTTTAGTAAGAATATAAAAAAATTATTATAACTTGTTGTTAATATTTTAATATATGAAATATAAATTTTAAATATTTTTAAGTAATAAATATTAATTATTTATAAATTTTAATTAGAATATATAAACTATATTTTAAATATTTAAATATAACCATTAAATATTTGTAATTAGTATTTTAAAAAACATTTTTTATTTTTAATTAATAATTTTAACACATTTGTAATTAAACATCAATAAAAAATAAGGAAAGTACTATGTTATTAGAGGGGTGAAAAAGTAATTAAGCACTAAAAGTGCTGTTGGGAAAGGAAAAGCTAAAAATTTTAGCTTCTGCTTTTCAAAAATGCTTTTGAAAAGCCTTTCTGAAAAGTCAAAAGCAGCTTGTTTAACACAGCTTTTTTTTCAAAAGTATTTTGGAGCTAAAAGTACTTTTTTTAAGCACTACGGAACATGCCCTAAGTCGCGAGACAGGAAAGTGTTACAGACACCTAAATAGTGAGTTGCTGCAATAGTAGTGTTTGCTTTTTCATTTTTTTTTCTTTTACAATTGTTCTAAATTTCTTTTATTAAGTAAACAGTAATTACATCAAATAATAAATGTTTGATTGATTTTTTAATGATAAAACTATATATATAAGAATTTTAATAATAAAATGCTCAAAAACTTCAATAATTAAAATGGGCCTGAAAATCAAGTACATGGCCCAAAGGTTCAATTATATTAAACAAGATTCTCCAATTAGAAAATTGTCAAAAAAAATAAACCTCCGAATAAGTCTAAATACGAATTAATATTTAATATCTAAATCAATAATTATATTAATGAAAATATTTAATTAATATAATATTAATAATTTTAGAATTCAATTACAGAAATTAATTTAAAATTTGAGAGATTAATACTTATCTACAAACAAGAATTCAATTAAATTATAACTAAACTTAATAATTCATATGTTTGTATCAATGTAATGGTTACATACCATATTCTTATTCAAAGTTATATATTTATAAATTTTAACATATTAATAATTCATATCATATAATACATCAGTATCATATTTAAATTAATATTTTCAATAACATATGAAAAAAAAAAATCATATCTAAAGATAAGAAATGTGACAAAAACAAGAAAATAACCAGACAAAACAAGCTTCCCGAGAAGAAGATTGTCCTATTTTATGGAATATGCATTGTTGTCTTTTCTTTTCTTTTCTTTTAGCTTGAATGGAATATACATTCCAAACAATGTTAGAATCAATAAGGTTTTTTTTTAGAAAAAAAAAAATTAGAGGTATTTATAGGTTGAGTCAAGTTGAAGTTTGATTTTAAAAATATTTTGATGTTATAAAATTAGCGGGTTAATACTCACATACATAATAAAGACATTTCCACATTAAAAACACACATTACGTCTAAATGAAGCTACTCAAATAAAGGCTCACCACTTACTTTCCAAAATTTGAATACAAATAAATTCTACAAAAGAACATCTTTTGAGCACCAAATTTTCATTTATTATATTATGATTGTGATACAGATAATTATAATGGTTGCAATTGCATTTATTATATTATAATTTGTGATAAATTGGATGCCATTATTACATTGATATCTGCTATTTAGATATACGATAGGTTTTGAGTGTGCTTAGAAAATGTCCTTGGAAATAAAAATCTCATCATTTTGATGCTTCAATTCCCTCTCTAACCTTAAATTTCTTAATTCAAACCTTTGGTTTAACCAGTCGATAATGTCTGAAAACACAATTTCGGTGTTCTCTGGTGTTTCACCATATAACAAGCCATGCCACATTCCAGGATATAGCTTCAATGTCTTGTCTGAATTCGATGCCACATCGTATAGTTGTTGGCTTACAGTTTTATCTGTTACTTTATCATCTTCTCCTTGAAGAATTATAAATGGTAATGAAACCTGGAATTAAGAAACTGTCATATATTTTGTTCAATAAAATTAATAAAATTGAATTAAAAGTTAAATCTATATAAAAAATATTTATTAATACCTCACTAAGCCTTTGTTCAACCTCAATGCTCATCTTTAGAAGTTCCAGGCCTGTATTTAAACGAGGACGACCTTTGTAGCAATATGGATTTGCTCTAATCTAGAATTAGTTAACTTAATTAACTTTAGCAAACAATATAAAATATTTAAACCATTGTCAGTATAGACCTATACTGTCCAAAATGTATCTATACAAGCTGTCACTAATGCTATCACAATTAAGATGTTTTTCATGTCCATTTCACGGTTCATAAAGATAAATCTTTAGGAGTTGAACTTGAGTTCTCTTCTTGAGAGTGCAACGAACACTTATTCATAAAATTTAAAATCCTGCAACGAACACTTATTCATAAAATCTAAAATCCTACTTTTAAAAAATATAATTAAACATATAATTATACTGACTCCATCTAGCTTTAGTGACGATATCCTCCATCAGTATACCAGATGATTATTGCTATATATCCTCTTATTAGAACTAGACATGATTATTGCTATACATTGTATGCGGATGTCAAACTCAAAGCGTGGTAAAACTGAGTTGTCTCTATATATATGGACTCGGAAAGCATCAGTAAATACCTGTGCCCTCATCTCAGGCATTTTGCAACCAGTATCAATGACATCTGGACTTGGAATTATTCTCCAAGTTGGAATAAAATTGCAAAGCTTTTTCAAAACACTTATCACTAAAGGATGTGGCTTCATTTCATCTGCAATCTGTGAATACAAAAATTTTGTTAATTAATATTTATATTTTTACGATAGTAGCTATTTTAACAGTCTATATCTTTATATTTTTTAAAGGATTAAATCAAATTTTTATCTTTTTGAGAGGGGTCAAAATACAATTTTATCATTACTAATTTAAAATTTTATAAATTATAAAGGACCTAAATGAAAAAAATTTCATTTTAGAGGGGGCTAGGGCCTCTACCAGCCTCTGGCTCCGCCACTAATGTTTCGATTTTATCATTTATTTACGATAAATTATTTAAGATTATCACATCAAAAAAAAAATCTAGAATTTAAAATATAAATTGAATCACTCTAATAAATTATGCAAAATTAAATTCAATCTGGACAAGTAGAATTAATCCCATTCATTATATGATACCCATAAAAAATTTATGAGTTATTTAAATAATGTGAATTAGATTAACAATAAAAACACAAAAAATAATATAAATGCAATAAAAATAAATTATGGGCTAAAATTTACATATGCTAGAACAAATTTTAAATTTTAATATATTTATATTATTTATATTTTAAAAATATGAGATATGATACACATATAATTGTAGATAGATGTATCCAAAAATGAAATTCGGCTACCCAAAAATTTTGGACCACAGTCTAATCAAGACCCTACAATGGGCACCATTTATTATATGACAAAATTAAGGTTTTTTAAGGAAATAATTAATTGGAAAAAAGTGGAAGCACGTTAAAAAGGAAGTTTAAATAGGACCAAAATGAAAAAAAGGTCATGATTTGGTAAGGGATTCAAAAAAAAAAAAATTGAAGAGTAAAATTACCTTACACATGGGGGCAGCAAGGATTGCCCCATCCCAATAGTCTGGCATTTTCCTATGTATCAGCAACAACACTGCTCCTCCTAGTGATTCCCCTAGCAAAATTCTCATCTTCCTTTTGTTCTCTTTTTTCTCTAAACCCAGTGTTTAATCATGCAAATTACAATTAAAAATGAAAACATTAATCTTAAAATGCAAAACTCTTGTTTAGAAAGTAATAATTAAGTTGAATAAGTATCACGACATATAAGCTTAACATTGAAAGGTTAAGGGTTTAAAGATTTCAACCCTAAACCATGCAATTACAATTAAAAATAATTTGTAAGGTACAAATCTTGTTAAACTGTGTGACTCGAATCCTGTTATTTTCCCGCCCCTATAGATTTTCATTAAGCACAAAATTAGATTGAGATTACAATCGAGGGTGCAGGGTGGAGCCCCTGCAGTATGGATCATACCACACAAGTTGAATCCGTGCAGAACTATACTTCTTCTATTTAACTTTGATTAGAACAAGATTTTTCAACCTTAAATAGATGTAGTCGAAACTCCTTCTATTATTTGTTTTTCAACCTTAGTGAATTTTTTCTCATTTGTCTGTGATTTTGTGTTTTTATTTTTTCTTTTCTTATTGCTTTGTTATCGTTTTACCGACGTTATTATAATAAAAAGAAATAAGATGATGAAAGATTTACCACATATTTGAGTGAAAAAATTGGAGCAATCATCAACAACATTGTTAAAACTGGAGATATAGCCTTGCAAACCAGATGACTTCCCATGCCCTTCATAATCTATTCCATAAACTGCAAATCCTGCTTTCACCAACCGATTTGCTGTAGCTGAATTCAACAACAACAACAATCATATTCATCACAAATTTCCATTCTTCATTTTTCTTCAAATACTCGTATTATATACTTACAGCTCATGGTGATGCTGCACTCCAGGGCATAACCATGGCAGATGAAGATTAAACCTTTGGGTTCTTCATTCACTGGAATCCATTTGCATGTAAATAGCTTTAAACCTCGAGAATTCAAGATATATTCCTGAAAAAAATTATTGTTTAACAAATCAGAAACTGATAATATTATAACAAGTTATCAAACTGAGAATCCAATAGACCAACCTCATCATATTGAACACTTCCATTGTCAAGCTCCTAAAAACATAAATACTTAATTAGATAATAGAGAATATTAACAATAAAACTAATGTTTAAACCTAAAATATAATCAGAACAAACCATGCTTTTTTTCCCCTTGTTTATATGGCTTCTGACTCTCTTCGTTACCAGAAAGATGTGATGAAGGCTATGCAAGAAGGTTAAAGAGTTGCTATTATATATAGATAGATAGATGGAGATGGGGTTTGGCAATCGTGGAGAGTTGCCTGAATAAATTAAATTAATTAAATATTATAATTCATATGTATTTGTGTTTCTTTATGTTATGAATAAATTATCATTTTATACCTTATTTTGACATTTTTTTAATGTGTACTCGTCTTGTATTTAATTTGGTTCAACGTAGCATTTGTATTTAACAGGAATTATATATTTTGGTATCCAAACGTGATTGTGTTAATTTTTTAGTGTTTAATTCAAGTTTTAGTGTTGATTTGATGAAAGTTAACTGCTCAATATTATTATGTTCGATTTTTTTCATGGTTTTTTTAATAGAATAAATTTAGTGTTACTTGTGAATTTATTTAATTTGTGAAATATAGCCCAATGGATGCGATTTAATTCAGGTTTTAAAATTGATTTGATGAAAATTGTCAATCAACTTTCATCAAAAAGAAGTCCATGTATGTTAAAATGTTAAAAACTATTCCATATATGTTAGAATGAAATACACGTGGCACACCACGAGTAACTATCTAGTTATTTTGCCAATCATGTCATTTTTTAACAGAAGAATTGATAATATTTTTAACAGAAATGACCAAACTAATTTGTCATTTTTTTAATAAAAGAGAAAAAATGTAATCTAATTTTTAATACAGAGGCCTTCATAATAGTTTTACTAAATTCTAGTGTTATTAGAGGAAGCAGCCAAGCAAGTAGGGTCTCTTTATATATGAATTTTACAAAGAAGTTTTAGAACAATCAGAAAAATAGAACAAAAAATGGGCCATAATTCTCAAGATTTAATTAAATAAAAATATTATTAATATAAATATAATCCATTTTAATTTGTGTGCTTTAATGTTCCAAATTGATTAGAAAAACTGGAACTAGGCGGCAGATATTTGAGAATTCGACCAACCACTGCTTCTTAGTGTCTCAATTGGATGCTTTATATTTCCTTTTGAAGTTTCTGCTCAGCTTTTCCAATAACCTTTTCATCACTATAATCCATTTTTAAGATTTAATTATGGAATCTATCATAATCATTTTTTTAAATTATATACACAATTTAAAGATATTGCCGGAGAAGAAGCTTTGTTTGAACAAGGTTCTTATAATCATAATAAATTATTTCAATTTAAAAAAAAATCATTTTAACCCTTTATCTCATTTTTAGTTTTTACATTTGTATTATTTGTCAAATTAATCCAAAATGGATGGAAAAGTTAATAAACGTTAACTTTTCCATCCATTTTGAGATGACTTAACAAACAATACAAATTTAATAACTAAAAGAGACAAAAGAAAATAATTAATTAATTAAAATGGCTTCTTTTTTTATAAAATTAGAGGACCAAATAAGTCATTATATCTTTTTTTATATCTTAATTACCTGTTTCTTTATTCTATCACCTAATAACTCTCGTTGATGAGTAAATTTTGTTGAGAAAAAGTCTTTTAATGTGTTTAGAGTTCAATCAATTGATCAGCAAACGACACTTTAAGGTTTTCTATCAAAAAAGCGCTATATAAATAGATAAATCCTAAATTTAGTATGATATTAAATATAAACTTTAAAAAACCATTAATTAACCTAATTAAATTAAAATTGGCCATACAATTATATAAACATGTGTAGAGTTTGGTCTATTTAACTCAAAAAAACTCGACTTGTTTTTGGCTTGGGCTTGAAGAAAACGTCTCAATTTAGACAACTTCATTATTATTATCTTTTACATAGCATTTGAAAAATACTTTTTTACTTTATAAATTAAGAATCTACACAGATTGAGACATAAATTTATGATCTCATTGATTGAAAAATTGGTATAAAAGATAATTATATTCTTTTCATTTTTTTTTTAATAATTTTCTTAAAATATATAGATAAATAAAATGGGTATAATTGAGTATTCCTTTAAAATTTTGTTAGTAAATAATAAGGGTATAAAATTTTCCCTCTGGATGTACTTGGGTAAAAAATGAAGATTGTTTTGAATGAAAAGATGTGGATAGAAGAAGCAGAAAGAAAGAAGAGATAGGAAAGCATATATGAATATAATACTCCCATCTCAATCTTAATATTTACTTCTTCTAACTTGTTTGTATGGACAAAGAAAGAAATAAAAACCTAGAAACATAATTCCAACAAAGCAACACCAAATAAACACAACCACAAATTACATCACACTTTCAGCTCTCTGTCCATTCGGTTGGCAAATATATGTAATTTTGTTTAGTACTTTATAATCATGAAACCTCAATTTTCTTTGGCTATACGTAAAGAGATCCTTATATTGATTTGCAAGCTGATTTGCCAAGAACCTAACAATGTCGCCACACTTTTGGCTTTTCTTCGAGATGGTACCGATTTAATGGGTACCCATTCTATCGATATTTTTAAGTTTTAAATATATTATTGATTTGTATTTGGTATATTGGTAATATATTTTTATTTCACAAGTAGTTTTAAAAAATTGTCATGTGTTTCTTCTTTTAGAATATTTAATTTTTAATATTTTATTATACTCTTATAGGACACTTATCAACCCATTGACCCTGCTTATGGAGTTTAAATATTTTCTATCACTATTTTTATTCTTTTCATTTCCTTTTACTCGTAATAAATGTGTCACGAAAGGTAATAGTTTTAGTGACACTGTAACACCCCCACCCCACCCGATTGCTGGGACTGAGCTATAGGATGCTACAGTCGTTGCCGGAACAACTACAAACATTTAACATTCGATTTACATCATAATACAGGTATACGTAAACATTTCAAATCATTTTCATAATATATAACCTTTCTCGGGTCTTATACGAGCCTATGTATGCTCTAAAGTAAGCCCAAGATTGAACAAGGATCAAATTGCAACATTTTCAAAATTGTAGGTCATCCTCGCAATGTAGGGGAGTTCCTCATTGCAACGTGACATACTGACTTCGCTCGTTGTGACGACGAGGTTCCTCGTTACGCCGTGGCCTGAAATCCTGAGCTCTTCGCAACGACCATCGCCAGACGTCGCAACAAGGACTATGTTTTTGGTACAAATTAGGCCATTTGGTACCTATTTCAAGCCAACACTCAACACAAGGTTTGATGCATAATTGCACAACCTAACTTGCACAATATGCTATACCCCAAATTTGGCGGATCTAAAAAGAAAGCATGTAGATATGAATGTTACATGTTTTAGCGAATTTTGGTAGTGTAATCCGCTAATCTACAAACTTTTGGCAAACTGAAGTTGATGCATAAAGTATCCGTCCATAGAAGTATCTAAGGATTTCATCTTATGGTATTCTTCGATTGAAGAAAGAGTACGACAAATGAAGGTTACGCTTCAAAGTGTTGGCTGAACATGAAGCGCCTACTAAGTATATGAGAAATCTATAAGAGACTAAAGAGTCTTTAAGACTACACCATAAGTGAGTCACCGCCAAGGTGAAACCTCTAATTACTTGAACACTGTGCAAAGTAAGTTTGTAACAAGATCTTATTAGAAGCCAACTGAATTGAGTGGTCAACTGGCATCGGCACAGGATTCTCTTTTATAGTTCTTTTAGTTTTTGTAGGCCAATTAAGGGATAATTTCTATATGTATGTAACGCTTGTCAAGATCCACTAAGGAGAATTGGGTATATATACGGTAAGAAGGGAACCTTGAGACGGCTTTTCTTCTTTCTATTTTACATTCAAGTTCTTATTCTTAAACCAAAGCATTCTTTCCTTCTTCGTTAAATTGGAAGCTAAGGATCTTGGGATAATCTGTGGATATTTCAACCTCTTGGTAAGTTTGATAGCTCTACATGTTACGATTTTGAAAGAGTAAGGATGTAAAGAAACATAAAACAGTAGAGCATAATTAAGAGGTTCTGCATGTGGGTCTTTTGTAATTGAAATATCAGTAAACTGTTTGTAAATGAGTTTTTTATGGAAGTTCTTGGTTCTTTTTAGCAGTTGTTGTTGCTAGTTCAGGAAGTACGATCGGATTTAGAACTTTGAGCTACAGTCAATATGAGTTTTAGGTGAGTCTTTATTTTGACTCATATATGTTAAATTATAATGGAAATTAGTATGTTGATGTCATTTCATCTAATTGATGGTGTAAGTGTGTATACGAAGTATTGTAAAGATTCTACATGTGCAAGAATGATATGTGTGAGATACGTCTTGAATAAGAAGTTGAGTGGTAAGTATGCATGTAAAATTCCGATATGGGAGAGTATGAATCAGGCAGGTGTGTTAACAAATCTGGGTAAGTGAATTCCGAGTAAAATATCCATTTTTTATGCTTCTAGTAGGGCAGTTACATTACTAATCAGACTGGCAGATCATGATATGAAAACATGTGTAAATCCATGTGGTAGAGACCTATGGCATTATATGACAATGAAAATACTCATGGTGTATCCTTCGGTGATATGTAAACTAGACTAGTAGAACACAACAAGAGGATGTATAAGACCATGTGGTAGAGACCCATAGCATTATATGACAATAAAAACACTCATAATAATGCTTCTAGTGAGATGTAGACTGGACTGACAGTTCACAACATGAAATATGTATAAGACAATGTGAGAGAAACCCCATGGCACCCTCTGATATAGTCCAATGGGACAGTAAACACGTTATCTTCTGTAAGACCTGTGTGGCATATTCAATGATATCTAGGTGACTTATTTTGTAACATCCTTGAAATGAAGTCTAGTCAAACGCTTCTATGTCTCGATCTGGTAGGCTTTGAGACTTCTCCGCTAGCTAAGGATATGATAAAGAGTTGGTAATTGTAAAAGTATCTCTGTTTATGTTAGACTTATGGCAAAAATTGATTATGACTTGAAGGCATTTCCTAAAAGAGTTCTCTGAAAGGCGTATCTGTCACAATAGTCCGTCAATATAGGTAATTTGGCGTATTCGAAGTCATGAGTAGTTTAATAGATGTCAGATTTGAATTTACTTATGATTTGTAAGGATGTAATTTGAATTATCTAGTATTCGTCAAATTTGAGTAATTTACGTGTCAAGTATAGAGGTTATGTAACAGCCCGGTTTAGACCCTAGTCAGAACAGTAGTTTCGAGACCACAAATCCGAGGTTAGAATAATATTTTAATATTATTTTGGTGTTTATCATATGTGATATAGCCTGTGTGAAAGTTCTGTGTGGAATTTTATCGATTGTGTTTTGAATTGTGAAAAAGGACTTAATCGCATAAAGTGTAAAAGTTGTGTACTGATTGTTGAAGTGTTTATATGTTATGGATTTTTAATGAGAAGGCCTTATGAGGCAATTAAACCATTTTTAATATAGTGGTTGGTTAATAGACAAAAATGGCCTTAGTGTATGAAAACTTATAATGATTATTAAAAGGTTAAATTGGTAACTTAATAAATAATGATATATATGTTATAATAAAACATAAAAGATGGCCATTATCATCTTGTTTGTGCCGAAATTGAAGAAAAGAAAAGAAAGAACACTAAGCTAGGGTATTCGGTCAACATTTGAGCTTGATTGAAGGTATGTTTTGCTTCGATTTTTGATAATTTCTATGTTTTTGTAACCGTTGCTTCAAATACTTCAAAACCCATGCTTAAATTTTGTGAACTGGTGATGAATTTGAAATGTGCCATTGATGAATATGTGAGCTTTGTAACGTTAGTTGGTGAAATATGAAAACTTGGTGTTGGGTTAACATAGTTTGTATTTGGACTTTTGATGAAATTGGGTATTTTGGGCTTAATTGAGAAAAATGTAAATTGAAGGACTAAAATGTGAAATAAATTAAATTTATGGACTTGTATGGACATAGAGAGAATTCGGCTAGGCATGGGTGAAATGAAATTATGCGTATTTCGTGATTTTGTGAATTAGGGACTAAAGTGTCGAAATGTGAAAAGTGAGGGCTATTATGTAAAATGCCCTAAATAAGTGTGTGTGGACTAAATTGAATAAATTGTGATTGAATGGATTGAACTTGAATGTATATAGATCAAGAAATGAGAGGTTCGGATCGAGATCAAGGCAAAGATAAAGTGCTCGATTAATCGACCGTTTCGATATTTCGATGTCCGAGGTAAGTTTGAATATAGTACAAGCTATTAATTTATATTCTATGCGATGTGAATTGAATGAATATCTATATAACTATGAGATTAGAAATGCTATGTGCTGAATTGAATTAGAGGGCACTAAGTGTGCGAAATTAGAAACGGGATAGAAACGATTGGCACTGTGTGTACGAGATGATAGAAGCTTCGGCTAATTGAATTGGCACTATGTGTGATACCAATATAAGCTCGATTTAATGTATTGGCACTAAGTGTGCGAACAAAGCAAGAGAATAGCAAAGGTTGAATGAAATGTAAAGTCGAATGGATGAGTAGCATGATTGGTGACTAACTATGTGTTGGCAAAGGTATGTATAATACCTATGTGGTTGATGAAATAAAAAGTAGATGAATGGAATGCTATGTGAGTATTGGATATGATTGGAATTGTGTGAGATTCGTAAATTATCTATGTGATGGTTCAAGTTGTACATTAATTTGATTTAATGAGTTAATTGTATTGTATCTCGAACTTACTAAGCTTTTGAAAGCTTACTGTGTGACTGTTTCTCTATTTTACAGTGTCAATAAAGCTAGCTCGAATCCGAGAATCGTCAGCATCTCTATCACACTATCGGCAATCTATTTTGGTACTTTTAAAAAGATGTATATAGATGAAATATGGCATGTATAGGCTAGAAGTTATGATATGTCTTGAAATGTTTAACCCTTGCCATGTGATTTGGCTTGGAAGTTGAATGATGTAGAATTGATGAATGAGCTATGAATGTATATTTCATGACTTTGTTGATTATGAAAGATGTGGTTTGAAGATGAATTTTGGTATGGATTATTTGATGCTTGAATTACATATGCTTTGAGATATATAATTGTCACTTTGAATGGTCTTAGTTGTGATGATAATGAGTATGGAAGTAGATGGTATAGTTGGTGGTTGAATAATGCATGAAATGGTGTGTTTGAATGCATTTAGAAGTATGAATTGGCATTGCTTTGAAGCTTATTGGTAGACCCAATTGTGGGTGGCAAATTGGCCTTCCAAATGGCCTATTTTGCATACATGGCCAAGAGACATGGGCGTATGTCTCCGCCGTGTGGTTTAAGGATCACTTCTAGGTGTGTCTGGACAGGTTACACAGCAGAGGCCCACGGGCGTGCATGGTAGCTGTGCTCTTGGCCATGTATGCATGCTCTGCTTTGACACGGCATGGACACATGGGTGTTCGTGTGAGGCACACGGCCTGATTGCACGGACGTGTGACCTCAACAGTATTGAAGAATGTTTGAAATTTTGAAAACTTTCATAAGTGTTCGGTTTAGTCCCGACTTCTTTCTAACTCGAGTATAAGGTCTAGTAGACCTAGATAAGGGACTATATGCTTGTATTTGAGAATGTTTAATTGATTATTGACTTTGTGTCGTAAAATGGATGTGAAAAGTTTCGATTGTTTACTAAAGCCTCTTAACCCTATTCCGGCGACGGTCTCTGGTTAGGGGTGTTACAGGTTATCTAGAGTCTATGTTGTTCGCCAAGTCGGGCTTCTCCTAATTTGTATCATGGTTGTTTAGGATTCTCTGGTATGATTTAAAATGTATTATCCATCAGAATAAGATGTGATCTGACTTGTAATCTGATAATTGTCGATTCATTGTGAGAATCTAGTGAAGGTAGAATTTGTATGAAGTTCATCTTAAAGATCCGCTAGTATGAGTATTCGCCAAGAGTAATATCTGTAAGTACACTATTTTATAATAAGTATTCAATGACCATCTGAGTGAAAATTTGCAAAAGGTAAGTTTGTATGGGTATTGTTATGAGAAATGCATTTGCTTGTTGTAAAGGAAATAAGATCCGTATTGAGTAGTGAATTCTAAAATTTGCCTACGAGGTGATTTGTGATCAAGTATGGAAGTTGGCGTATAGCATGAACCCGATATTGGAAAGGTATTTGTCGAAGACAGAAAGGAAATCTATAATAATCAAAATAAGGATATTAACAATAATTGCTTCAAGGTAATATGGATTAAAGCTCTCCAAGTTCAATTGAACTTACAAGTGTTTGGTTATATTGCAAGTTCCACTTTAAAAGTGGGTGTGCCTAAAGGGACCAAGCAAAAAATACGTCGTGGTGGTAGATCAAGTTGCAATATGATGCATACAGAGGGTATTATAAGAAATAGGCATTCAGTTCACTACACTTTAAGAGTCTGTCCTTAGCAAAGTTTCTAAATTGTAATGTCATATGTTGATTTTAAAAGCTTGATGTATTCTTAGATGTTTCCTTTAATTCTTTTGTTTTGGAGACACTTAATAAAATAATAAGTATTATAGAAAGAGGGTTATATGTCGATTGTTTTTAAATTCTTGCTAAGTGTTTATGTGTTGTAACATCTAATATCTGGACCTGGTGATTCGTTTGGGTATAGGGTGTTACACAACAGCATACCAAAATGCATGTCAAAACATAGTATCTAATCAATTCCAGACATCCATTTCAACATTTCTACAATTTGGCACCAAACATGCCAATTCAACTTAACCAAAGTCAACGTAATAAACCATGCCTTTAAGCTATATGTAACACCCCAACCCCGGCCTAGACGTTATGGCCGAATCTGGCGACAGCACATGATAGTGCTTTGGAAAACATAATTGCACTAAAACCATTTGTAGATAATTAAAAAACGTAATTATAACAATTCCCTTTTCGATATTTTAGGTTACTGTCAAAAACGTGTCGTTTATTCATTTATTGACCATTTTCAAAATGTTATATGTTGCGAAAGCTGTTTAAAAGTAATTTGCGAATTCGTGTGTTTTTGATAAAACATTTGGTTACTTTGAAAACTCAAGTCTTGTCCTACTGCTAGCAGTTCATAAAATAATAATCCCAAATTTATGTGAAAATTCGTAAAGGCCTTATTACAAGATATATACCCAAAAATAACCAAATTGTAATTAAAAATAAACCGTAAATAAGTATCGAACTGTGGTCACCACCGAGTCTTCCGCTGCACTGATCCGTCTACTGTTGGGAATTACCTGAAAAGATTAAACAGAAAAGGGTGAGTTTTCGCAAACTCAGTGTGTATCCCCACAGAAAACATACACACAGAAATATCAGATAACAGTCATGATTTTCACAGTTCGGGTCTGAGCCCCTTACAGAAACGATGTGGACCTTAACCCACTCAGATACAGATTCAGACATATTACTGGGCCTTGGCCCATTTCAGACAGAATATGCAGATAGCAGAGTCCTGCCCACCAGCCTCTACACACCAACTCCGTCCAACCCTACACACCATGCGAGGATAAAATCAACCCACCCAGCCCTACACACCATGTTGTACCGAATACGGCACAAAATTAAAATTTTACAGCTGAGCTGCCAGATAACAGGCTTAAAAGCCTTTCAGATACTTCCTTCGAATATCATCAATCCCACCCTGATGCAATGCAACATACATAAGATGTCATGCTATTATGCAAACACAGTTCATACATTTAAATATCAGAATTCATGCTCGGTACAGAAATCAAAAAGTCAAGTCACATAATTAGGGGTTTAGGTAAAGCTTACCGACCCTACATTAGGCCCACAATCGACTAGGGCGACCCGTGCAACCTTACAGAACATTACAGAAAAATGGGCTCACATGCCCAGGTGGCCTACCCATGTGGGCCCACACGCACGTCTGGCCCACACGGCCCAAATTGGCATTGGCCGTGTAGATTACACGACCTTGCTCGGCCTTCAATCACGGCCGAGCTCGTCAATCACACGGCCTGGCCCAAAATCCTACACGCCGTGTGGTTCACCCGTGTGGGCCCACACGACCCAATTGGTCGAGCTCGTGTGTCACACACGGCTGTGTCGCTCGCACACGGCCAGGCTCGTCAGTCACACGGCCCTGTGATGACTAACAGTCTTGCACACGGACGACCACACGCCCGTGTGGTGTCGACAGAAAGGTTTTCAGCTTTTGCAGAAACCTTATTTTCTGTATTTTCGGGTACACACCTGATATTGAATCGATGTTCACGCAATCCCAAACCTATAATTGATATTCTAATATCCAAAATCAGTGTTTAAAACAGAACTAAATCGAGATATTAAACCGGATACTTTCTAAAAATCTTACCTTAAATCGAATAACAACGTTTCTCACCACTTCAAAGCCAATCGACACGCTCCAGCCCTTTAACCTTCACCATAATAAACAAATCCAAAAAATCACTAACCCCAAAATCAAAATAATCGTACTTACTACGCATACCGAGACTTACCACACGCGTGTGAGCACCAACAATGCAACAAGTCAAACAAGGAAAAGATGAATTCAGAAAATGAGGGAAAAAGGAGAGGGGACGGCAGAGGGAAAAAGTGAAAGCTGAAATTTTGTTTTCTTTTTGTGTTGGGGAGAAAAACTGAACAGCCCCCTATCATCTCCCCAAAACTCTTCTTACTATCAGATTTTTAGTCCAACACAAACACATACATGGCACTGGCAGCAAAAGTACATCCCTTGCCTGCGCAAGATTTCGAACTCCCAACCTCCAGCAACCTCAACACACCACTTAGCCACCAGACCAACAGGCTCATTCTGCTAATTACCTACACACTTTTCCTTAAAAGCCTATCAACCAAAGTTTGGGCTTTATTCATAAAAATACCAAAATTCACCCAAGTTGAGACTTAAACATGGGACCTCCCAGACACACCTAAATCACTCAACCACTAAAGCAGATAGGTATTTGTGTCTTGAAATTACAAAAGCTGAAATTAATGGAAAACCGGGGCCTTACACTATACAATACCATCATTTACCATTCTAATTCTTCAAGCAAATTTATCATTCAAGTGCTACATTTATATCTTATTACAATACCAATCTTACACATATACATATATGAACATTAGTATTCCATAATTCAAACGTTAGCCAAGTTCAACCAAACTATCAATCCAAAGACTACCGAATTGAACATGGGATAGTGTGAGCTTCTCGTAGATCCGATCAACATGTTCCGCAAGTTAGCAATCTACAAGGAAAAAGGGAAGCAACAGGGTAAGCATAATGAATGCTTAGTAAGTCAATATGAAATTTTACTTAACTTACCTTGTTAATTTAACAATTAAGTAATTAAAACATATTGGAATAAAACATGACAATCCTTTGGCATCCTTATACCTTCATATGCATATCAACAAAAACATTCAAAGGTTATTTCATTTACATAACATGAACTTATAACATAATCATATTAATATGTAATAATTCATTTTAAACATGTACTAACCAAATCATAAACCATATGCAAGCATATATATTTCCATTCATGTATAATCATTCAACCATTTCATTTTTTTGTTAAATTATCATTTTCTCGCCCGAAAGAATTTTAGTAAATTGAACTTAGATACTCGAGACTATTTCACTCACACAAGCTTTTATTTATGAAATGGCTCACACAAGCCTTCGTATTTAGGTTACTCACACAAGCTTCAGATCAGGGTTTCTCATACAAGCTTAGTTTGATGATTGCTCACACAAGCTTCGAAATATCCACAACACATGCTGGATCTCAAATCATCATAAAAAATCCCTAATCAACCCATTCCTTTTTGGACCCTAATGGCATGTCATTTGTATCCTAATCGTTTACTAAGTTTATACGGGCACCGTTACTGTTATCATATCATTTCAAACCCCGTAGCAGGATACACATTTTACACATTTCACATAACATTTTGTATCCACTTCAATACTTTGTATCATTTACTAATAACCATAATTTCTCATTCTTTGCAATTTAGTCTTATTGATGCCAAAATCAATCAATTCACATTTAAGCATAGCAAAAAGCAAATCAAATTCAATTAATTCATAACATGAATAAAATGGTAATTTCCATATGAACTTACCTAGCCAAAAAACAAACAATTGAATCTTTAAATACTAATCTGCAATTTTTCCTTTTTCCTCGTTATCTTCAAATTGATTCAATTCTTGATCTATATAATAGTTCAATTCAATTATCAATTCCAGCCTTTTTATAACATTCTATAATATGCATATATCAATTCAATTTCATTATTCGAATGCCCCCTAAAATTTTGTATTTTATTCAATTTACTCTTATATGCACAACTAAATGAGTGCTTGTTGTTGGCATTCATGCTCGTGTTGTTGTTGTTGGAATAGCTGTTGATGTAAGAACTATTCTTACTTCCAAAGATGTTCTTGGAGTTTTGAGAACTGTTACATATTAGAGTTTTAGTTCGAGACTTGATGTCTGAAAGTTGAAAGGTATATCGGGTAGGGATCGTAAAATCCTAGGAAATGATTGTACGGAGGATAATACTGTTCTGACTAAATGGGCTTATATAAATCATGGTACTATGGCCAAAGTTTCTATTTCCCTGGAGAACTTGGTTATTTTGATTAGCTTGGCTTTGGAAGTATAAGAAGTTTTAGTTATTAGGGAAGTTTGGATCATTGAGGAAGTTGTTACTGGGATAATTCATCTTTTTGATTGATTTTTATGGTCGAGAGTGAGTCCACACTCACCACACCAATTGTTAATATAATAAGGAGGTTGTGGTCATTTGGTACGATTCACCCATGCTGCCAATTTTCAAGTTTGGAAAACCAGTTGACTTCCGACAAATTTTTGGATGGGATCCAGGCATATTTGGGCTATGATGTTTGCATAGCATTTAAAGAGCTATTTATTAGCTTCAAAACGCACTTTGAATCACTCGATTTTGAGTTCGGGAGCTCAAGTTATGGCCATTTTACTGAAAATTGCACGAGCAGAATTTTTCGACGCAATTATTACGGAAAATTACGAGTTTCGAGCTTTAATTCGAGTTTAAATCATATTGAGTTCGAGTTTAAGGTCTAATTTTAATCATATATGAGCCCAATATTGTATCTATTAGGTTTTATTTTTTTTATTCCGATTTTTAGGTTTTTTTTTTTTCATGTATTTTAAGTTGCTTTGGAGTTTTACGTTTCTTAATCAAGAAGGAAGTTTAGTTTAAAACTACTCTTGTTTAGATTAATTACAAATTCATTATACTTAAGAGCTTTATTTGGATGTAATCCACTAGTCTATATAAAGGCCTCTCATTGTTCATTAGGTACACAATTCATTCTTCATCATTCAATATTTTATTAAAAATGTCACTCACGTAATTTCATATAATTTTATTGATTAATTAGAAATTTTCAATTTATGTCAAACTTAATATGCATAAGTACATAAATAGAGCATGAAATACGATGGTTGAATTATTAATCATATAAAAAGTTACGGAAGAATGTAAAACTACTTAAAATTTATACAGGTATAAGTGGATCCCTTTTTTTTTTTAATATATATAGTATTATTTAAGTGTTTTATTGAGTTTATATTACTCTCAACCGAGTCACCAACTCAAATGTTAAATATTTATTAAAAAAATCCCATTTCACGAAATTTTTTTGGTTAAAATAGCCAGTCACTTTTTTTTAACCTCGGTTAAAAATTAAACCAAAAAAAAACAATATTTTACATAGTAAAACAAGTTAAAAGAATTTAAATACTAAAATAAGTAAATAAATGTACCTCAAAGCTCAAATGGTGAATAAAACCTGTATTAAAAGATTAACTAATTGCCGAGCGAACACTGTTTAATTATATTCAATTCTCTTGTATGTTAGAAATTTAGGTTTTTGTCTTTCTTTTTAGTAAAGTTTTATTCTCTTATATATGAACTCAATTATGCCTTTTCTTCTTCTTCGGGAAATGGTTGAATGGAATCCGCTTAAAATGTTGTTTTCTGGGACATTAACTCGAATCTCGAATAATTGGTATTATTTCCAAAGTATTTATACTTGATTTTAGTCTCAAGTTTTTGTCTCCTTACTTCAAGTAAAGCCCAAATGAGTTCACGGAGTTTCAATGAGAGTACTCAAACCTACTAAGAAAATATTTTTATCATTTAATTTTAATGAGGTTCAAACTCATGCCTTTAAAATGTCTTAAAGAATAAGAATATTATCATCTGGCTAGGTATATCAGGTATACTAAGATAAAGCAATTCCCATAAGTGAACTCTGCATAATTAATATTTTTAATAATAATGATACTTTTTCTATAAACCGAGACCGATCATCCGAAACCAATTCTATTCAACATAAACATAATAATAACTTAAAATACGCACGAATTTAAATGAGATGAAATTGAGTGAGTAGATTGGATTTCTAATATTAGGTCGAATCAATGCTTTCAACTCCTAATCCCATTAACTCACCATTTAATCCCCAACAAGTAATCACCATCACTCACCAAATCCATGTGCCCTAATTTATTTATTAACATTAAATGTTTATTTAATACTCTATAAATAAAATTTGATAATAAATTCAGCCTCAAATTTACATTTGTATTCAAGTTAGCTCTTACTTTTTTATTTGGAGCAAATTGATCTTCAAATTTTCATTAATAATGTAACATATTTTTTTTATATATCATATTAATAAATAATAAAAACATAAAAAAAATTATAATTCCAAACCAAAAAAGCTATTCAAAATCAAATAAAATAAGAAAGTCTAAAAAAATAAGAAAATCATAAAAGCTTTTCAAATTTTCAAAGTTTAATTATAAAAAAAAATAAGGTTTTGCTCAGCGACGGTGCTAGCCTCCGGGTTGGGTACCACTCGTCTTTTTCCTCTCTCATCCTATTTTGTGGGTATCTTTGTTGTTTTCACAAGTTATGATGGACAAATAACAATGCTTGTCGTTCGCTGAAAACTCCATCTGCCAAAATAGTTTTTCTTGGAAAGTGGGTGATTCTTCGTCAACTTCTTAATTTGTTTTGTTTTGAGAGTATTTTAGAATAATAAATGATTTCACGTGTCGATTTAGACCCATGTTGTCTTAAGTTTTATATGTTTTTTTGTTTGTTTTTCTATTGTTTAATAAGTCTTCAGTTTTAGAAGTTTTTGTCTGCTATTGTATCAAATTTTTAGTATTGCTTATACATGTAATCTTAGTTTTATAAGTGGTTTTAGGGATTATTTTGTTGTCATCCTCTCTAGTTTGGTAAATGCTCGATTCTTTTGTCGATTTCTGCTCGCCGCTTTGAGCCATCCGGAACTGATTTCCTTATCATATTAAGTACTTGTAATCACTCCAGATATGTCGTGCATGAGTTGTGACAAAGCCAATTATCAACGTGTCATAATATTCTATTAATATTGAGGCTAAAGCATTTGTTATATTGATGGAGCTTATCCTTCACTATCTACTACGAGTGTTTGCTATTATTTTTTCTCTAGATTGTATAGTTCCATTTATTGAATGAATTAATGAATTTATCTTTCAAAAAAAATTATAAAAAATTATATTTGTGAAAATTTGAAAAAATCAATTAATTCATTAAAAAAATTGGACACAATTCAGCCTTCAATTATCAAAATTAAATTAATTGAGTTTTTTTGTTGATGATTTCCAGTAACAGATGCTAACGTAACAAGTAAGAACACTTTTATGATAACATATAACATCTACGTATTAAAGGTAAAATAACGTAAATAATCCATATTAATAAATAATTTAGAATATATAAAAATTAAAAAATATATATAAACCTTTTTAAATATATTAAATTTTAAAATTTTATTTAATTTTAAAAAAAATTGAAAGAGAAAGCTTATAGAAAAGCAAGTGAAGGCTTCTCGACGGGACTGCTGACCTTTACTCGCAACATTTTATTGGGCAAATTATTTTATTATTTTTTTTTTATTTACTCACTACACCTTTAGAAATCAAATATTTTAGTTACTTTTTTATTAGTTGTTGTTAAATGAGTATCTGAAAGTTAATGTGAATTTTTTTATTGATTTAATAATAAATTTAGTCTTTTAATATTTATATATCATATCAATTTGATCATAAATATAAAATATTCAAGAATTTAACCTTCAAAATTTACTAATTTTATCATTTTAATTTAAATTTTAAAAAAATTGAATAAATTTAACCCTTAAAATTCACTTATTATTTATTAAGTTGGACGAGAGACGACAATGGTTGAGCATTTTTTTTTATATAATTTGTTATAATAATTTAATTTAGAAAAGGAGTTATATGTCCATAACCATATTGTGTTCACATGTTAAAATCCTAACATAACACGTGGGGAATTGTATCAGATGAATGGATAGATAACTAAAACAGCTGTATTTTTTTTCTTTCAACAATCAAACCTTAAGCAAAATATTTGATCAATTGTTCCATCGTTCAAGTATGAAACAATCATTGAAATCTCCCCTTCTTTTTCTTTCTTTTCAATTCAATTTATTGAACTAGAATTTAATTGATAAATTTTGTATATTTCGAGGACTAAATTTATTTAACTTTTTAAAATTCGAACTAAAATAATAAATTTTACAAACACTGAGGGCTAAATTTCTTGATTATTGTATATTTAGGATTAAATTGATAGAATGTGTAAATATTGGAAAGCTAAACTTGTTATTAGACCAATACAAAAAGCCACATCAGCTTCTTGTCACTCATTTAACGACAACTAACGAGAGAGTAACCAAAATATTTGATTTCGAAAATTTTAATGATTGAATCGGAAAAATTAATAGTTCAGTGATCAAAATAAAACAAAAATTTTGTAATTTATCCTATTTTATTACCATGTTGTCTTTTTTTCTTTTGTCTTAAACGAAATTATGTAACTTCAATCCTTCTATAATTCTTCAAATATACTTCAAATATAATTCTTCCATAGGAATATCTGCATAATCATGTTTAGATTTTGTTCCTACTATTTATTTGGTTTAATTGATGATTATTTAATTTAGACTAATTTTTTTGTTTATGTGTAGATTATATAAGCAAGTTTTTAATTAAACCAGCCCTAAAACTTTAATTGAATATGAAAAAGTTAATCCTATTATTTTTGGGTATCAAAATATATAATTTTTGTCAAATACAGGTATCAAATTGAACAAAAAAACTGACACCAGTTCCACATTAGAAAAAAGTGTCAAACTCATGTACCAAAAAATATATTAAGCCTACTGAAATTCATTAAATAAAATATAAACAATAATCTATATCTATATTATTATTTAAAATTTTGACTGAGTTAGTGTCACTCTTATCTAGATCTCAACCTTATTGTAAATTTACTAAAACCTCCTTATTTTTACAAAAGGGCAACTATTAATTTGACTTTTTGAGAATATTTTTATCTTTTATGTTTTTATATAAAATTTAAAAAATACATATACACGATAGGGTTTCAACCCAAAATATAAAGAACTATTTTATCAATTTTACCGTCTTAGCTAAAGATATATTTAATGTTTATATCAGTTTTTTTATAAATTTATGAGATAATTGTTCACACCCACATTTTTTAATGTGCCATAATTTAGTTTAATTTAGGCTAATATAGTAAAAAGGTTTTTAAACTGCTACCCTTTGTATTTTTATACTTAAATAAGCCTATTATCTATGATTTTTATTCAAGAAAACCCTTGAATTTAATACTAAAGGAAAAATATTTTGGATAGTTTATTAAATAAAAAGAAAAAAAATTGAATAATCTTATTATAGGTTCTGATCATATCTTCTTTTTTTTGACGCAATGCATAGATTTACTCGTTACCCCTTCCCAACCCATAAATAGGAGGATAATGCCTTCAGCGCACTCGAACCCACGCCCTTCTGCATTAGCAACAATGTCCATGCTAATCGAACTAAGACTATATCAGCAAAAGAAATAAATTTTAAATTTGTTGAAAGTGTTTATATACATAACAAAATTACTCTTTTGAAAATTCTAATTTTTATTTTAAATTTTATGTTGTTGTTTAAGTGCATATAATTTTTATTGTTTAAATAAAAAAAATAAGATATGAGCTTAAAATTCAAACCATTTTTAACATTAAAATAAAAAGTTTTTTTTTTAGTAAAAACCACAGGTTAAGGCTATAAAAATTGTATAAAAGTCTTATTTAAATAAAATGTAGTAGTTTAAGAGATGTTTTAATATATTAACCTTTAATTATTTATTTTGGGCTTAATTAATTGAGTTCTTAGGATTGAGTTTATTATGGGCTTTAGTGAGTTGGTTTATTTTGGATTATACCTAATCTTTAGGTCTTTAGGTCTTCCACAATGGGCACCTATCCATTGTTTTTTCTTTTCTTTTTCTTTTTTTGCATGAGAACATGATGGGCCCCTAATTTTTTTAAGATTATTAGAATAGTTAAATTTTAATTTGACTTTATATTTCACTCAAATTTGAGATTTAATCTATATACTTTAATTTTGATATAATATTTAGTACCTCAATTTTTATAGTGCAATTAGTTAGTCTAAATACTTTGTTTTAATTAAAAAGGTTATGTGAATTTTTAATGATTGCTAGCACTATTAAATTTTTTTTATTAAATTCAGGTCTATTAGAATGTTATTTTTTTGTTACATGAATATTAAGTGAATATTTTTTTATTTCAAAATGTCACACTGAAATATTTAATAAAAGAATTTTAATAACATTAACAGATGGACCTAAACTTTTAAATTTGAAAAGTAAAAAGATTAAATTCATGAAAATAAAAATATAGAGATTAAATTCTAAATATACGAAGAGTGCAAGAACTTCAAGCAATTTATGACCTTTAAACTTTTACTCTATAATTTAGTCAATAAATAAATAATTAACCTAACGTGGAACGTAGGTAAAAACCATACTAATAAATTCTGCTATAAGTTTCAATTTCTTTTTATTTGCAACTTTACTTTCTAGACTTGAATTTAGTCTTTTATTTTTCGATTTTTAAAATTTATGTGATGGTTAATTTGATTATTTCTTTTAATGTTTTAGTGTGATATTTTGAAATTAAAAAAAAACTTATTTATTAGACATGTAAGTAAAAAAATGACATAGTAAAGGACTTAATTTAAATAAAAGAATTTTAATGGTGGTTAATAATTGAACTTGCATTTTTTAAATTGAAAATGTAGAGGAGCTAGATTTCTTGAAATTAAAGTAAAGAAACTAAATTTCAACCGGCTGCAATTTGAATTTATATATTTTTAGGTTCAAATAAAATTAATTATTCAAAATAGTATTTAAAAAATATTTTCCCCTTAATAGGGGAGAGATCTACTTATACGATGTAAAACTTAAGTAATTTTACACTCTTTCATAACTTTTTATATAATTAATATTTTAATAATTCAACTGTTAAATTTATAAAGATACTAGTACTTGACATGCATGTAAATTTTTGAATTGATATGATATTTCTATCATATCGATCTAAACTATTGTCTATATTAATATATATTTAGTTAGGAATTTTCAATTTATGTCAAACTGGATATGCATGATCTACACAAATAGAGTATGAAATAAGATGGTTGGATTATAAAAATATTAATTGTATAAAAAGTTACGAAAAAAATAATGTCGGAGCCATTTTTTGAAAACGGGGTCGACTTGATTTTAAAAAAAAATGAAAACAAAAAAACGGGAGTCGCCACCAATCTTTTTTTGCTGAGGTGTGATCGGGTCACCTCAAAAAGTGGTTATAAACGGTTTTATTTATCAAAACAACGATTTTGGTCTACGAGATTCAGAAAACAAGTTGTGAGTCAGTTACGTACGAGGAAGGATTAGCACCCTCGATACGCCCAAAATTGGTACCTAGTTGATTAATTAGTGTCTTAGTGTTGAAAATTGAGGACTTTGAAGAAATTTTAAAATACGATCCCTCGTTAAGATACTGTTTAATTGAGAATTTTTTTAGAAAAGGGCATATTTCACGTTGATCAAGAAAAAGAATTATGTTCCGTAAGTTAGGGCACAATGTCTTTAATTCCCGAAACGCGAATAAATGCCGAAAAATTTATTTATTTGGAAGACATTCGATTATCTCAGTTTTAGAAAGAAATCACATTCCGTGAGTTAGAACACGATCTTTTCATAATTCCTGAGATTATTTAAAAAATTTAAAACGTTCGTTTGTTCGGATTTATCGAGAAAATTAAAACACCGTAAGTTAGGGAACGACTTTTTGAATCTCGAAATACGAAAAATTGCTTATTTTAAAACCAAATTTTCAATGTATCGAGTAAAATATAATGCGATTTTGTGGTAAAGTGTAAAAATAAATTACGGTGCTAATATGCGTAACAAAATAATAATAAATGCGTTAATATAAATAAGAAGGATGAGGATAAAATAACATAAATGATAAAACGAATGAACTAATTAAAAATAAAAGAAAAAATGATAAGTAAGTTAAAAAATTAAAAATTAAAAACCTAGTAGTAAACAAACAAATATTATGTAAAACGGTTTTAAAAAATAATATTAATAATAATGGTAATAATAATAAAAATAATAATAATAATAATACAAATAATAAATAATCTGAAGTTTGAAATTATATAAATAGATAATAAATAATAAAACTAATGATAAAACATAAAATAAGTATATTTTTTTTTAAAAATGATAATAAATACAACGATAACAATGAAAGAAGTGATAAATAAAAAATAAATAAGTGTAATAAAAAATAAATAATAACAAGTAAATAAACAAAAAGGAATATAATAATAGTAATAATAATATGTAATTAATTAATTTAATAGTATAATACTAATAATAATAAAAGAAAGACAAAATTGAAATCAAAACGGAGTTTTGGGTATAAATCGAGAATGAAAATAGGGTGAAGGATCAATTTGTAACGCGCGCGAAGGGAAGGGGACCAAAAAGAAAATTTATCCAGGCCTCCAAAACGGCGTCGTTTCTTTAAGGGATTAAATTGAAACAAAAACAAAAATATCCGGTAAAATTAAAAGAAAAACAAAAAAAGGGCAAAATTATCGAAAAAGCGGAAGGGCCAAAAGCGCAAATAACCATTCCGCTAAAAAAATACGCGGATCCTAGGCCGGATGGGTCAGGTCGGGTCGGGTCGGGTCATCCCAAAACAACGTCGTTTTGGTGTCTGAGGGTGTTGGCCAAAACAACGTCGTTTTGACACCCTATAAAAGTAAAAAACTCTTCAAAAATTTTCATTTTTCCCTTTCCTAAAAAAAAAACAAAAAAAAAAGCTCTCCCCTTTGCTCTCTCAACACCCCGGGCCTCCGGCCAAGTTCCAATCGTCGACGCCACTGTGGAACGCCAGTCGCCAATGACGCCGCCGCCGTCCATAATGGCCGGCAAAATAAAAAAGAACCCCTTTTTACCCCATTTTTTGCATAGAATCTCGTTATGGGGTTATAAACACCGAGATCTCGGCCAAAATCGGGCAAAAGGGAGAAAACCTTTCGGTTTTTCCTTCTCCGGCGAACAAAAAAAAGGTAAACTTTTCCCCCTTTTTTATTGTTTGTTTTATAAATTAAATAAAAAAACGAGTAAAAAATTCACCTTTTCTTCTCTTTTTGCTTGAATTTGTTTTTTTACTTTTTTTTTATTCAATCTCTTTTTTTATTGATTGTCAAAAACTTCTTTTACATGGATTTGCTTATGGCTTTTATAGCCAAAATACAACTTGCGTTGTACTGTTTCTCTGCTTTGTCTGTCTTTTCTTCTTTTGTTTTCCAAGTGTGATTGATAGCGGTGGAGCAGGTTGCTGACAGGCGGTGGCAGCAGCCTAGGGGGAAGGGCGACACACCTAGGTTTTTTTGTTTTGGGACGTATTGGGCTAGGGTTTAGGTTGGGCTTGTATCTTTTATTTTTTGGGTTTATTATTGATAGGACCGGGTTGAATTGGGCTTGTACAGTTGCCCCTCTTTGCTCATTGTCGTATAATGAGAATGGAGCAATAACTTCCAAGAAAGATCAATTTTGTCCGATCTCGTCGAGTCTCGATTTCTCTGGTGTTCCTCTTTCCCAAGTAGCTTCATTCCAATCCACTGCATCTTGTTGCTTTGATCCAATCCACTGCCACTTTAGAAAGATAAGACGTGTAGTTTCAATCGACTCTGCTGCAACTTTAGTGAGATGAGATTTGTGGTTTTAGTATGTTCCGCTACAACTTCAGTTTGCTCCTAGTGCAACTTCAGGGAGATAAGACTGGTGGCTTCAATATGCTCTACTACAATTTCAGGGAAATAAGATCCGCTATCTTTAGTCTGCTCCTATTGCAACTTTAGAGAGATGAGACTCGCAACTTGTAGTTTCAATCTGTTCCACTGCAACTTCAGGGAAATAAGATCCGCTATCTTCAGTCTGCTCCTACTGCAACTTCAAGAAGATAAGACTCGCAACTTGTATCTTCAATCCGTTCCACTGCAACTTCAGGGAAATAAGATCTGCTATCTTCAGTCTGCTCCTACTGCAACTTCAGGGAGATAAGACTCGTAACTTGTAGTTTCAATCTGTTCCACTGCAACTTCAGGGAAATAAAATTTGTTATATTCAGTCTGCTCCTACTGCAACTTCAGGTAGATGAGACTCGCAATTTGTAGCTTCAATCTGTTCCACTACAACTTCAGGGAAATAAAATCTGCTATCTTCAGTCTGCTCCTACTGTAACTTCAGAGAGATAAGGCTGGTGGCTTCAATCTGCTCCACTGCAACTTTAGGAAGATAAGATTCGCCATAATTTTTAGCTTTAATCTGTTCCACTGCAACGTCAGGGAAATAAGATTCTCTTTTTTCGATCTACTCTACCACAACTTCAAGGAGATAAGATTCACGACTTCAATCTATTCTACTACTACTTCAGGAAAATGAGATTTGTAGATTCACTGATCTTGCTACACCGTCTTCTGGGGACATGACCTGTAGAATCGATTTCATGGTCCTATGCTTATGCTAAATGATTAGGATGTCATGATCAAAATGAATCAAAATGCTCCTAACTAGACGTGTATGAATGACATTTGCATGAATGCAGAATGTCATGAAAATGATCCCTTTTTAATGTCTGGGTTCTCATTGCTCGTTGTTCATCAAGGTTCTATCATTGACGCAATATCCTGTCTTCTTGTTCAGCTGATATCTTTGATAGAAAATCTGAAGAAATAGTTACAATTTAGACTCTTCTTTCTCAAATGTTTCCAACCCCTAGGTTTGGTGAGTTCTAAATAATAGTCGTGTTTCATGTTCTTATACTATTTAAAAGTTTCTAAAGTAATATGCAAAACTCCTTTTATGAAAGTATTATTAGTCCAATAATCGTTATTTCAATGCAAAATGCCTGAAAAAGAGATAATGCTGGACAAAACTGAATTCTATTAGGAACAAAATTTGAAAAGAATAGATTAATCAAAGAAAGCAAACATTGCTAAAATACAAAATGAGTAAAAGGAAAATTGGTACCCCAAATATCGCAGCACGAGCTTCTCTGCACGAACTTTTGAGGACCATTTTGGGCTCATCATGTGTTTAGGAGATCTAGAGTACTTTGTCGATGCCCCAAGACATAGCATTTCTCCTTCTTGTTAATTTAGGCATAATAAGACTATTGCATAACCCATCTTTTGATCAGAAGTTGAATTGCCCTTTACGGGTTTTCAATTCAAAACCTCTTTGGCCTCAAGGCGCCCTTTATTGGTTTTCACCTTGGCCTCTCCTTTTTCTTTTTCTTCTTCTTTTTTTTCTTTTTTTCTCTTCTTTTTCTTTTCTTTTTCCTTTTCTTTTTTTTTAAGTGAAGTATTTCTTAACTGAATCTGAATTTACTGGATTAGGCAGGCTCTTGCGGTCCATATCAGTTAATATCAACGCTCCTCTAGAAAAGGCCTTCTTTACCACATAAGGTCCTTCCCAGTTTGGCATCCATTTTCCTCTGAAGTCATTTTGTATGGGAAGGATCTTCTTCAATACTAAGGATCTCATGGAATTCTCTAGGGTGAACCTTTTTGTTGTAAGCTCGCATCATTCGCTTTTGGTACATTTGACCTTGATGGATAGCTTTCAACCTTTTCTCTTCAATTAAATTTAATTGATCATATCGGGTTTAGATCCATTCTGCTTCATCTAATTTCAGCTCTGGCAAGACTCGAAGGGAAGGAATCTCTACTTCGATAGGTAAAACTACCTCCATTCCATAGACCAATGAGAAAGGAGTTGCCTGGTAGAGGTCCTGACCGATGTTCAATAAGCATAGAGAGAAAATGGTAACTTCTCATGCCAATCTCTATAAGTCTTAATTGCTTTTCCACAATCTTCTTGATATTCTTATTAATCGTCTCAACTGCACCATTCATTTTTGGGCGATATGGTGACGAGTTGTGGTGTTTAATTTTGAACCGATTGCAGACCTACGCTATCGTACTGTTGTTCAAATTCAATGCATTGTCCGATATGATCCTTTTTAGCATTCCATACTGGCATATGATCTCCTTCTTTAAGAACTTGCTGACTGCCAACTTGGTGACATTGGCATATGAAACAGCCTCTACCCACTTTGTAACAGCCCGATTTTGATTTTAATCGGAACAGTGGTTTCGAGACTACAAATCTAAGTCCAAAAAATATTTTAAAATTATTTACAGTATTTATTATGTGTGAATTTGCTTGTGTGAAATTTTCATGTTTTAATTTCTTTGTTTGAGTGTCTGATTAAATAAAAGGACTTGATCGCGTAAAATGTGAAATTGGCTAATTAATGTGTAAAGTGCTAACTTGCTAATGTCTTTATAATGTGAAGTCCTCAATAGGAAATTAGGCTATTAACAAAGATGGTGGACGGCATTATGTGTATACTATATAGTTTTTTTTATTATATATTATTCATAAAGGTTATAATAATATATATTATATTATAAAGTTATTATAATAAAAGACAAACATTAAAGAAGCCATGTTCATCTTTTATTTATGACCAAAACTAAGGAAAAGAAAAAGTTTAAGAGTTTTGAAGCATTCGACCATTACTAAGCTCAATCAAGGTATGTTTTTGTTTCAGTTTTTGATAATTTTTACGTTTTTGAGATCGTTGCTTCGAATACTACAAGACCCATGCTCTAATTTTTGAATTTGATGATGATTTTGTGTTTTGCCATTGATGATAGCTCGTGATTTTTGTTGTTTGATGATGAAGTATTAAAGATATGTGAAAGATTAACATGAAGTCTTGGAATTTTTGATGAATTTGAGTAATTTAGACTAAATTTTGAAAATAAATTTTTGAGGGACTAAAATGTGAAATAAATGAAATGTATAGACTTGTAAGGGATTGGGTGATTTTCAGCCTAGCTATGGTGATGTGAAATTTTGTGTATTTTGTGTTTTATGCAATAGGGGCTAAATTGCAAAAAATGTAAAATGTCATGGGTAAAATGGTAATTTGCTCATTTATGTGTTTTTGGATTAAATTGAATTAATGTGTGTTTAAATTAGTTAAATTTGAATTTATTTAGATCAAGAACGGAAGAAAACGGAATTAAATCGGGGGGAAATCAAAAGTAATCGAATAGTCGATTATACCATCCGACAACATTCGAGGTAAGTCTATAAGCATATAAATGTTGTTAAATTGAAAATATTTATTTGTTATGTGTTAAATTGAATTTTAAGAAAATATATGTGCATTGGCCGATTGTGATTAAGCTTGGAAGATAAGTTACGAGTTCGATTCGATCGAGATACGTTGTCCGAAAGTCCCGTACGAACCCTAGGAATAGTTAGGATACATATGTCATGACATAGGATTTCGATATGTGTTTACGTGTAAGACCATGTCTGGGACATTGGCATCGTATTTGATTCGTGTAAGACTCTATCTGGGACAGAGGCATCGATATGTGATTACATGTAAGTCCACATCTGGTACATTGGCATTGTACGAGCTTTCGACTATCGGGTATCCTTTTTAATTCCGAACGGTTCAATGGGCAATGTGAAATAAAGACCAAATGTGAAATTGAATTAAAAGGTTTAGGTATGTACTCATATTATGTTATGAAATTAAGGTAAATTGTATACTTGAATTGATGATTTAAAGTTATGTGAAATATGAATTATGTGTTAACATATTTGATAAACCGTAATATGAACATATTTTAATCCCACATTTAGCATAATTTTGGATGATTTATCTCTCGAATTGTGGAATTTGGTGCTCCGAATCCTTTAATTTCATGTTTTATACTTAGTAGAGCACCGGAGGATGAAAAGAACGAGAAACGGGCCTAAAACGGAGAAAATGGGCCAAAGTACGAAATCGACGCGGCCTGAGCCCAAGACCACACGGCCGTGCCTCCTTAATAGACCCGACCATGGCCTGGATACGATCCACACGGGCGTGTCCCTGATGTGACCAGTTTTAATTCTATTCAGAATAAGGTACTTAGAGGCAACGAAAGCCATTCCAAAAGCCTATATAAACACCCTAGAGGCCAACCTTCAAGGGGGCGTCCAGTTAGGCCGAAGAGCCAAGCCAGAAAGGCCAGAATTGTGGGATTTACTCAAAGAAAGCCAGTTGATTCATCTCAAGAAGCCGGAGTTATACTCAAGACGGAGGATCTTCCTTTCAATTTTCATCAGGGTTTAGGGTTTTTCTTATGTATTCTTTTATATTTTCTTTTGAGATGTATTCTTTTATTATTATGAACTAAACCCTCAAATACCTGAGGGGGATGAAACCTAAGACAGATCTTGTTATTATTTTCTGAACTATATGATAAATACTTGATTTGTTCTTAATTATGTGTTCTTAATTCTTGTTTTGATATTTCAGGATATTGATTCAAGTATTGATGTGCTTAGGCAGAGGAGGAATATTCCCTGTTTAAGAGTAGATCTAGCATAATTAAGCGGAGTTGATCGCAACCCTAGAGATAGGATGATGAAAATCTATCGGATTAGGGTCAAACCTAATATGGGAGTCCATAGATCGAGTTAATGCAATTCTAGGGGTTTTAATTAGAAAGAGATTTGAATTAATCAACCTAGGGTTAGACGTTAGTAGCCTCGAGAGAGGTATTAATATAAAGTAGGAAATCTTACGGATCAAGTCAAGTGAATAAATCGTCTAGTTCAGACTTAGATAACAAGTGAAGTCTAGGTGGATTCTTCCTCGGGTATTGTCTTAATCAATTGGTTTTTCCCAAAAGTATTTTCCTCAAATTCATTCTCTTTGTCTTAGCATTTTTAGCTTAGTTAATTTTAGATTAAATAACAATTCCCTTAATTCTTAGGCTAAATAATAAAAAGAAGGTTAGTATTAGTACTTTTGGTTCCCTTGGGTTCGACATTCCGGTCTTGCCACTAAACTATACTACTGTTTGATAGGTGCACTTGCCTCAATTGTTGTCATAGTTAGTTTCTAGGCTCGATCATTCTTTATATAAATTTTTAAGACTCTGACACACGATCAATATTTTGAACATATAAATGATTAGGCCTATTATGTATTTGTGATAATATAAGTGATTCGGCCTATTGATATAGTTGTGATATTTAAAAGTGATAATTATATATGTTTATGAGTATTTGTGTATTTAGCTATATGATGTTAAATGCTAATGTATATTTGATAACATGTAAACTTGTGAGTGTGATATATGTATATTTAATTAAGGTTTGGATTGACTTGGCTAATTGATTTAGTGTTTATGTTCATATGATTATTGTTTGCTTATGACTTACTAAGCTGCAAAAGCTTGCTGTGTGTATGTTTACTCTTCGTTTTATAGATTTTGGAAGATAGGTTATGAGCTCGGGGATCGTCGAAGGAGTCTATCACACTATTGACTATTTTGGTATTTACTAAGTTTGAATTTTGAATCTATGGCATGTATAGTCTAGTATTAGTTTGGTTGGTTTTAAAATTGTAATTATTATAGCCATGCAAAAATGGCTTAATTTCCATGCTTGAGTTCGGGTTGGTTTAAAAATGGCTTGTCCATGATCATTTTGTTTAAGTTGGATTTTATGTGCTTTTAAATGAGTGATTGATGTGTTTAATTTTTATGCTTTATTTTGACTACATTTGATCATGATTTGAGCTTGCATTCGAATGAGATGTTCATGTTACAGGTATGTGATAAATTTGGTTATGTTAGGTATTAAAGTCTTGAAATATGCGGTTGATGAATAAATTTAGGTTATGCATAGTTAATGATTTAATATTGAGATGTCTAAATTGTAATATGAACCAATTTGAATATTGTTTAAAAAGTAAGTATGTATTTGATTTTGAAATGAAATATGTATGTGATGGTTTGAGGTTATATATAATTTGGCTATGAAAATTTGATTAGGAAATGTGGTTTTGTATTGATTTGAAATGGCATGCTTTAAATGAGTAAAAGTTGATATATTTTGTTAATCTTTGGATTTGATCATCGTTTAGCAAATCGAGAAGAAATACCATGTTTTTATGAATATGAGGCATATGGTTATGTATTTCGGCAATAAGTTAAGTAATGAATGCTAGTTAGGTAATAAGTTTGTTATATGAGTTTGAGGGGTATATGATAAATGTTTGATTCGCACATATGTGAGTAAGATTGATTCGGTTTATTAATTGTACAATGATATGATTTGTATGGATTTTCAGAAATGGCTCATTTGGTGTGCACATATGCGAATGCTGGTAATAGGAAACTATGCATGTTTATGGTCTTTTAAAAAAATACATAGTTGTCTTTTAAATAGACTTATAGTTAGTAAATAATGTTCTCATAAAATCGGTTAAAGTTGGTTATATAAGATGTGTATGTTTTGGGTTTAGCTTTTAATAGATAAATTTGATTAGTGGAATTAAAGGCAAGATGATTGGTAATGTGTTTATATATTTTACGCTTGAATGGTTCAAATTTAATGTGGAAAAATGTGCCAATAAATTGGTTTAATTGTTTATATCATATATGATTTTGGACATTAAGATTTGTGATGTGATTTGTTTGGTCTATTAAGTGCAAGTAAATTATTGAATAATTAAGTGTTTAATAATTATATTGGATTTGAACATATATGTCATGATGTGATGAATATATAATTTATGTGTATATTTTGAAGCAAATTTTGTATGGTTTTGAGGCAGGTTTATTTAACATATAAATAAGATTATATGCAAGAGAATTGTCTTTTGCTTTATGATTAATAATGTATATTTAATTTTTAATCAGCCATATGCTTTATTTATGTGAATATGATCTGTGTGAATAAGTGAATGTTTGGAAGTTATATTTAGTGTGGTAATGCCTCGTAACCCTAATCCGGCGACGGATATGGGTTAGGGGTGTTACACACTTGGTGAAGTAATCGATGACCACAAAGATGAATTGGTGCCCGTTAGAGGCTTTTGGTGAGATTGGCCTAATGAAATACATGCCCCACATAGAGAAAGGCCATGGGGAAGTCATAACATGAAGAGGTAAAGGAGGTACATGAATTTTGTCTCCCTAAATTTGGCACTTATGGCATTTTTTGGCATAACTGATACAATCCCCTTCCATGGTAGACAAATAATACCTAAATCTCATGATTTACTTGCCCACTGTAAAACCATTAGCATGTGTTCCACAGACACCTTCATGGACTTCTTCCAAGATTTTCTTAACTTCAGCAGTGTCTACACATTTTAGTAGCACCTAATCCTTTATTCAACTATATAGGATCTCCCCGTCTAAGACATAGTCACTGGCCAACCTTCTCAATGTTCTTTTGTCATTCTCGGTTGCTTGGTCAGGGTATTCACGATTCTTCACATATCGCAGTATACATTGATACCAAGGGTGATCATCTCTTTCTTCTTCTTCGTCGATGTTGTAGCAATGAGCCGGAGCCTCATAAATACATTTGGATAGGTTTCACATCCCACTGTTTGTTTATTTTGACTATGGAAGCCAAAGTAACTAGGGCATTAACCATCTGATTTTCATCTCGCGGGAGGTAACAGAAAGTGATATTGTCGAACTCCTCCATTAACTCCAGGACTAGACTTTTATAGTCAATCAGCTTGGAATCTCTAGTCTCTCATTCCCCTTTTAGTTGATATATCACTAGTGCAGAATCTCCATATACCTCTAACAATTTGATCTTGTATTCTATGGCTGTACGAATCCCCATGGTACATGCTTCGTATTCGGCCATATTGTTTGTACAATCAAAATCCAATTTGCAAGTAAATGGATAATGATCTCCGTTTGGGGATACCAAGACTGCCCCAATTCCATTACCAACAGCGTTTGATGCTCCATTGAAGTTTAGTTTCCAAGGACGATCTTTTGGAGCGTCTTCTGCAGTGTTTGCCACATACATTAGATCTTCATTTGAGAAGTCAAAGTTCAAAGGCTCATAATCTTCTAGTGCTCTACTGGCTAGAAAATCTGCTATTGCGCTCCCCTTTACTGCTTCCTGATTTACATAAACTATATCAAATTCGGAAAGCAGAATTTGCCACCTGGCAATTCTTCCATTCAAAGCATACGACTCCATTATGTACTTTAGTGGGTCTAGTCTCGATATTATCCAAGTGGTATGGTATAACATGTACTGTCTCAGTCTCCGAGTTGTCCAGATCAATGCGCAACATAACTTTTCAATTGGTGAGAATTCCATTTCACACTCAGTGAATTTCTTACTGAGGTAGTATATATCCCTTTCTTTCTTTCCGACTCATTGTGTTGGCCAAGCACACATCCCATAGAATTATCAAATACTGTCAAATACAGAACCAATGGCTTATCTGGACTAAGTGGCGTCAGCACTGGAGCATTGAACATGTATTGTTTTACCTTGTCAAAAGCTTTATGGCATTCGTCATCCCATACACCTGGATTGTGTTTCTTAAGAAGACAGAATATGGGGTTAGATTTCTCAGTTAGTTGTGAAATGAACCGGGCAATGTAATTCAGTCTTCCTAAGAAACCTCGAACCTCAAACTTCTTTTTGAGTGCGCGGTGGAGGCAATTCTTATATAGCCTTGACTTTGTTTAAGTCAATCCCAATCCCCTTTTCACTGACTACGAAACCTAGCAGTTTCCCCGACTTGGCCCCGAAGATGCACTTTGCGGGATTAAGTTTTAGTTGGAATTTTATCAATCTCAAAAATAACTTCCTCAAGACTTGTACATGTTTTTTTTTCATGCGGGATTTGGTAATCATATCATCAATATAAACCTCGATTTCTTTGTGCATCATGTCATGAAACAAGGTTACCATGGCTCTTTGATACGTTGCTCCTGCATTTTTCAGTCCAAATAACATCACCTTATAGCAAAATGTTCCCCACATGGTTACGAATGTGGTCTGATCCATGTCTTCAGGATGCATCTTTATCTTATTATACCCCGATAAGCCATCTATGAAAGAGAACAGTGAGTAACATGTTGCGTTTTCCACTAATGTGTCGATGTAAGGCAATGGGAATTTGTCTTTTGGGCTGGCCTTGTTTAGGTCTTTGTAGTCTACGCACACTCGTATTTTTCCATCTTTTTTAGGGACAAGGACAATATTGGCTACCCATTCTGAGTATTTAACCACTTGTAGGAAACCAGCGTCAAATTGCCTATTGACCTCTTCTTTTATTTTCAGTAGAACATCTGGCCTCATCCTTCGAAGTTTCTGTTGAACTGGCTTGCACTCTTCTTTTATGGGTAGCCGTGTACCACGATATCAATATTTAGACCGAGCGTGTCTTAATATGACCATGCAAAGACATCTTTGAACTCTTGAAGTAACTCTATGAGGTCTCGCTTTGTCTCTGCGGTAATGTAAGCTCCGATCTTCACTTCTTTCTTTTTTGTATGTCTCCCAAGTTCATAATTTCAACCAACTCTTTGTGAGGTAGGATCTATTTCTTTTCTTGTTCTACCATCCTTAACAAATCTGGAGGCAAGTTACAATCTCTGTCATCTTCAAAGTCCTGAGATCCCTCTAAACACATATCTCGCTCAAAATGAGATTTTGGGTCAGTAGTAGCGTCGCTTATGTCGTTGATATTTGGAGAGCTGTTGTAGGCATGAAGGAATATACAAAGAATAAATGAATCTAAGAATAGTTATTTATATGGTATGAATATGAAAGAAATGAAGGAATAAAAAAATATTTGCTCAAAGTAGACACAAAAATGCATTTTTTATTGAAATAAAGATGTTGGACATGAGCCTATTTCACAAAAGAATTCTTATTTCTTCTAGGCTTAAAGCAACAAGCGTGTTTTGAACATTACCCTGAATTAGCTCTAAAAATTACAGGAATCTTTTCCGCAGTCCAATTGTTCAGAACACATACAAGCTCATAAGGGCAAACACTTGATAAATTTTCTCTTCCAATTCCTTCTTCGGATATAGCATTGATGCTCCAATTTTTGAACATTTCTTCCGGGCTTTCAGTATATTCAAAGAATTCTAGTTCCTTATTATCCATCAAGCCTTGCACCAAGGCTCTAAATTCACTGCACTTTTGAATCTCATGACCATCTTCATCATGGAACTCATAGTAGTTCCTTGCCTCTCTAGGTTTTTCCCCTAAATCCTGTGTGATTAATCCTCCTTCTACCATTTTCTTCCAAATCCCTCTCAGTGGGGTTTTCACTTCTGCTATATTCGTCTTGATTCTTTCCCCCGTATTCTCGATTATCATGTTTACCACTTTGTCAGAATGGTTGGGTAACGAATTTTCTGCACCAAATGGATCATCTAATTTCACAATACCCATTTTGATGAGTCTTTCGATTATCTTTTTGAAAGCGGTGCAGTTTTCGATCGAGTGTCATGTGATTCCCACGTGGTACTCATATTAGGCGTTCACATTATACCATTTGGGGTATGAGGGCTACATATGTTTTTGGTAGAAAGGGGATACTACACATGCATCAAACAAACTTTGGTACAACTCCCCATACGTGATTGGGATAGGCGTGAACCGAAATTTTTCTGAGTTCGATCTTGGATTGAAATCTTGCCTTGGGGGGACCTGATGGGTAGTAGTTGCCGTCCTTGGCTGGCTTACGGTAATCGACTTTAAATAGCCCTTGTTATACATACTCGTATTATTCACCTCATTTTCCCTCTTCCTCGGGGACTTTAAATCATTGATTTAGGAGCTCCTCTCTCTTCTTTTCCATTTGTAACGATCTTCAAATTATTTTGTATAACACTTCTAACCCGAGACCGTCGTCGAAATAGTGTTAAGAGTCATTACCGAACAATCAGAACGTTTCAAATCCATTTCATGACACAAAGTCAATCATCATTAAAACATATCAAAGCATAAACAAATAGTCCCTTATTGAGGCCCACGAGACCTTTAACACATGCTAGAGAAGGGTCGGGACTAAACTTAACACTTAAGAAAGTTTTCAAAATTTCAAATATTCATCAAATCTGTTGAGGTTACACACCTGTGCAACCAGACCATGTACCTCACACGGTATCCAGACACCTCCATGTGTCCAGGCCATGCCAAAACAGAGCAAGTATTCTGGCTTCTCCACACGGCCACAAGGCACACCCGTGTGCTAAGATCGTGTGCTCTTAGGCCATATACTGACTTATTCACACGGCTACTAGGCACGCCGGTGTACCATGACCGTGTGCTCTTAAGCTAGCTACTGACTTTACCCCACGGTCACTAGGCACGCCCGTGTGCCATAACCGTGTAGGCAAAACAGGCCATTTTCAAGGCCAATTTGCCTCCCACACAAGGGCCAATCCTACAAGCACATTTGAGCATAATTCCCCACACAATTTGGCAACCAATTTTATGACAAGTGGTCAACATGTCCTCTCATCCAATCTCATTTCTAATCATGTCAACTTACAAACTAAATTGCACAACTAGAACTCATTCAATATCAAACATAATTCATCCTCAAATTCATTAGATCATACTAACATCAAACATCACTAAGTTTACCATTCATAAGACATCCTCATTACCAATAAGCCATACCATAATATGTATCCTATATCAAATTCATTCATGTTTATAGCCAACATATAACTAGCCACATCACATGGCTATATACACATCTCAAATATGTTTCAAAACAACTAGCCTATACATGCCATACTTCAACTATGTACATCTTTCCAAAAATACAAAAATAGGTTGCCAATAGTGTGATAGAGATGCTGACGATTCCTGGATCCGAGCTAGCTTTGCTGATTGTAAAACAGAGAAACAATCACACAGTAAGCTTTCAAAAGCTTAGTAAGTTCACAATATAATACAATTAACTCGTTGTACCAAATTAATATACAAAATAAACCATCTCCTAGGTAATTTACCAATGATATACCAATTCATCTATATCTAATACCCACATAGTATTCCATTTATTTATTTTCTATTTCACCAACCACATAGGTATTATACATACCTTTGCAAACACATAGCTACTCACCAACCATGCAATCCAACCATCACATAGATAAAGACACAATTAGACACATTATCAATCTCAATTACATACTCAAATATTTATTCATTCAACTCTTAAATCTATCATCAACCACATAGGTTCAAACGTGCCTTGATCAACACATATCTACTCACCATTCATGCTACTCAATTGCTCGAAATTACCTCTCGTTCAACCTTTGCTACACCTTTAATTTATTCGCACACTTAGTGCCAATTTCATAGTCGAAACATAATCGTCATCGCACACTTAATGCCAATATGTTACACCGAACTTATATTGGTATCACACACACAGTGCATATTCAATAAGCCGAAGCTTTTATCTTTTTGCACACACAGTGCTAGTTGTTAAAGCCGTAGCTTCTATCGTTTCGCACACACAGTGCTAATCAACTCGGTATCAACTCAATTTCGCACACATATTGCCTCAATACTTTATCTTATACATAACACATTTTATTCCATTTATATACATCCATTCATCTCGCATCACATAGATACTAGTTTAATAGCAAGTATTATATTTGAACTTACCTCAGACGTCGAAATCCCAAAACGGTCAATTAATCGAGCACTTTATCTTTGCCTCGATCTCGATCTGAACCTCTCATCTCTTGATCTATACACATTCAAATTCAATCCTTTCAATCACCACATCATTCATTTTAGTCCAAACACACATATTTAGGGCATTTTACAAAATAGCCCTTACATTTTCACATTTCAACACTTTAATCCTTAATTCATAAAATCATCAAACACACATAATTTACTTGTACCCATGCCTAACCGAATTCTCACTATGCTCATACAAGCCCGCACATTTCATTTATTTCACATTTTAGTCCTTCAAAATGTTATTTTCTCAATTTAGCCCTAATTAGCTAAATTCATCAAAATTCAAGAACAAAACATGTTCATTAAACACATATCTTTCATTTAACACCAACACTCATCACAAAGCTCACTATTTCATCAATGGCACATTTCATAAACATCATCAATTCACAAAATTCAAGCATGGGTTTTAAAGAGCACAAAGCAACTATCACAAAAACGTAGAAATTATCAAAAATCGAAACCGAAACATACCTCAATTTGCTTGAACAAGGGCCGAATACCTAGCTTTCTTATTTATTTCTCTTTTCTTTTTGTTTTGGTGCAAATAAAGATGATAAAAACATGGCTTTTGATATATTTTTTTATTTTTTTCATTATATAATAACATTGTATTATACTAATATATAATTAATATATATAAACTATATATATTAATCATAATGCTGCCCACTATCATTATTTTTAGGCTATTTACACCATAAAACCTCCAAATTATAAGGACATCCACAATTAAGCACTTTTACAAATAGCACACAGCTTTTGCATTTTATGCGATTAAATCCTTTTTCACAATTCGACACACAGTTGATAAAATTTTCATACGGAACTTTCACACAGGCTAAATCACACATTATAAACATCAAAAACAATTTAAAATATTATTCCAACCTCAGATTTGTGGTCTCAAAACCACTGTTTCGACCAGGGTCTAAACCGGGCTGTTACATTTTGGGAGCTCCACTATCGCCTTTTTTGTTTCCGCTAGATCATCCAGATCAAGGACAATAGGATTGATTGGATTATCCCCTGGACTAGAACCTAAACCTGTCGGGAAGTTCATCGGTGTCGAGGTATCGATTTGGTATTGGGGTCTGATGTTAACGGACACCTTTTATGGATATGCGTTTGGTTGTGCTTGGGTGTTTGTTGGGGGTAAATCCTGAATGATAAGCAGGGTCCTCGTTATCATCCCCAGAATTGACCATAGGGCTTTTTCCTTTTTCTAACCTTCCAGCTAGCATTTGGGTTAGCTGGCTCATCATGTTTCTTTGGAATTCTAGCATCTGATTCCTCATATCTTGTTGAATTTTGGCCAATTGCTCTTGCATTTGTATTTGCATTTGCTCTAATCTCTTCAACCTTTGGTCCATTGCTTCAGTTTTTCCTCGTGTACTGTAACGATATTCCAAGGAAACTGCCATGATTTTAGGGTCTTTCGTGAGTTTTATTACATATGATGCAATGCAATGCTAATGCATTGGATGCAAAAAAGAGGCGTTGATTCTGATTCAATTCTGTTAGAATAACTTTACTAGAAAACAAGTCTAACAGATATTTACATATACGGCTTTGCCCTATTATTCAAAGTGAAGGCATTGATCCTTTTCTTCACATCCAGATGTTGAATCTCGTGAATTTTTCCAAGAGATGCCTCTACTATCTCTTTTTTGCTTATTCTGGACATCGATCCATTGCTCACTCGTCCCCATGATGCTAAGAAAGTCGGGACGTTGACAACTCTTGAATAAACTTTGTTGACTTGAATCCTCGGGCAACGAAGCAAAGTTGTGTACTCCTAAGTCAAACTATCACCCTTCTCTCATTGTATTTCCTTGGACATTTGGATGGCCACATTATTATCCTCCATTTTATCAAGAAATTTGTTTTCCATGACAAGCTCTCTATTTAGCAATTGAACGTGAATCAACACCTCTTTTCCATAATGAAAATGCAATGCAATCATAACCAAAACAAAACGAAACGAGGTTAGTACAAAGTAAGAGCAAGCAAGAAAGAAACAAATAGAGCACCTATTCCGATGACCGAGAAAAAGGACATATTTCACGTTGATCGAGAAAAAAATTATTTCCCGTAAGTTATGACACAATGTCTTTAATTCCCGAAACTCGAATAAATGCCGAAAAATTATTTATTTGGAAGACATTTGATTATCTCGGTTTTAGAAAGAAATTACATTCCGTGAGTTAGAACACGATCTTTTCATAATTCCCGAGATTATTTAAAAATTTTAAAACGTTCGTTTATTCAGATTTATTGAGAAAATCGAAACCCAGTAAGTTAGGGAACGACTTTTCGAATCTCGAAATACGAAAAATTGCTTATTTTTAAAATAAAATTTTTAATGTATCAGGTAAAATGTAATGCGATTTTGTGGTAAAGTGTAAAAATAAATTACGGTGCTTATATGCTAACAAAATAATAATAAATGCGTTAATATAAATGACAATAAGAAGGACGAGGATAAAATAAAATAAATGAATAAAACGAACAAGCTAATTATAAATAAAAGAAAAAAATGATAAGTAAGCTAAAAAAATTAAAATTAAAAACTTAGTAGTAAACAAATAAATATTATGTAAAATGGTTTTAAAAAAATAATATTAATAATAATGGTAATAATAATACAAATAATAAATAATCTGAAGTTTGAAATTATATAAATAGATAGTAAATAAAAAATAAAATAATAAAACTAATGATAAAACATAAAATAAATATTTTTTTAAATGATAATAAATACAACGATAACAATGAAAGAAGTGATAAATAAAAAATAAATAAGTGTAATAAAAAACAAATAATAACAAGTAAATAAACAAAAAGTAATATAATAATAGTAATAATAATATTTAATTAATTAATTTAATAGTATAATACTAATAATAACAAAAGAAAGACAAATTTGAAATCAAAATGGAATTTTGGGTATAAATCGAGAATGAAAATAGGGTGAAGGATCAATTTGTAACGCGCGCAAAGGGAAGGGGACCAAAAAGAAGATTTATCCAGGCCTCCAAAACGGCGTCGTTTTTTTAAGGGATTAAATTGAAATAAAAACAAAATTATCTGGTAAAATTAAAAGAATAATAAAAAAGGACCAAATTGAAAATGGTCAAAAAATAGAAGGGCCAAAAGCACAAATAATCCTTCCGCTAAAAAACACGTGGATCCTTTGCCGGATGGGTCGGGTCGGATCGAGTCATCACAAAACGACGTCATTTTGGTGCCTGAGGGAGTTGGCCAAAACGACGCCGTTTTGACACCTTATAAAAGTAAAAAACTCTTCAAAAAATTTCATTTTTCCCTTTCCTAAAAAAAAAAAAAAACAAAAAAAACTCTCCCCTTTGCTCTCTCAACACTCCGGGCCTCCAGCCAAGTTCCGGTCATCGGCGCCACCGTGGACCGCCGGTCGCCAATGACGGCGCCGCTGTAACATCCCAAAATTGGGCCTAGGAGAATTGAGCCCAATGGGCCTTAGGCGTAGTAGCATTTAAATTTTTAGAGAATAAGAGATCGGCTTAAATGCAAGTTAGACCTATTGGATAAGTGATTTTGGAAGGTTAGAGGGCTTCTATGAAGACCCGGGATCAAATATTGGCTTTGGGAAAATTTTGGTTTTAGGTGAAAAAAACCCTGGAAGTTGGCAGATAGGCCTTAAGAATAAAATATGGAGAAAAATAACACAAGTGGAGTGTGTGGTGTAGTGGCAAAGTGATGCCACTTAAGAGATAAGGGGATGACGCCACAGGGAAGGAAGGAGGTCCAAGGTTCAAGTCTTGGCTTTTGCATTTTGGTTTCTTTTTGCTTGGACCTTAGAATTTGGCCCATAGTTTATATTTAGTTGCGCATGGTTTAAGACACAAGAGGAGCTTGTGGCCAAGTGGCTAGCGGCGTGGATTATGTTGCAAGGGAGCACAGGTTCGAATCTCATGAGAACCAAGGAGTATTTATTTTGCAGATTGGACAAAGAAGAGTTTGATTGAATTTAAACTCTACCGACGAAGGATCCCACATCGGAAAGACACAAAGAATGAAGGTGAAGAGCTAGCTATATAAGGAACATCTTAGGAGGAGAGTAAACACATCTTGGAGGCGTTTGGGCACAAGAGTGGTCGGAGCGCGGATTAGCCCAGTCCTATCGGTGTGTAACTCTCTCTACTCTAGTTGTAGAAAGCGGCAAAATGCCGAAATGCCAGTTACATGGCATTAGTAGCCACACGAGCGTGCAAGTGCACGTGTGGGGCTTCGACGCGATAGTTGAGGCCATCAGTAGTATTCTTGTGGGTTGGGCTGCTTGGGCCTCGATGGGCCGAAGTGGGCCCAATGGGCCCGTGGGCCCATATGAGTAAATTGAATGATTGGTTAGTATATGTTGAACTAGACTAGGTGGAACTTATATACGTGGCTAGATTTGTGCTAGGTGGGCCACACGAGCATGTGGGCCCGGATGGGCTGAAATCGAGTTTTAGGCCCAATCGTCCGGTACGACCGGAAATGGTAGCTGAGTCGCTAGTGGCGACATTAGACCTTCGGTAAGGCCATTGCAAGTGTGAATTTACGAAAATACCCTTGGTGGGTAAATTACGAAAATACCCTTAGTAGGTAAAATTACGATTATAGCCTTAGAGGTTGATTAGCATGATTATGTTGTTTAGTTTTGGCCGATTGTAGGGGAAGGCTTGATCTCTCATATCTCGGGTTGTGGCTAGTGCTCGAAAAGTGTTAAGAAATGGGGATCTAGTGCGTTAGATCTTGATTTACGGGATTTGATAGTCGCATTAGTAACCAGGTGTGTAAACTAACACGCTTCTTGCTTTGTATATGTTTGATAAACTGATTGATTGGTAAAAGCGAAAACAAATATGGTTGAGTGATATGATACCCTATGGGGTATGTGCACGGATTCGTAAGTCCGTTTCATTATGAGTCTTTCGTTATTGATACATGATGTCATGATTTATGATGTATGTGCTATGAGATGCAATGTTAAACATGTTTGCATGATTTGAATACTATACATGAGTTGGTATGATGATGGGTGATATGAGAGGAGGGGAAGTGATATTCGTGTCGACGGACACCGGTGGTTTGGTACCACATTGTGACTACTGATCACCAGAGGTTTGGCACCTCCAGGTTTGGCACCTCATAAATATCTCGTCCCCCGTGGCTTAGCACCACAGGTGGGTTGGCCCCACGCTTTACATTATGGGATTGACGCCGGTGATTTGGTATCACACGATGGGTTGGCCCCATCACTTGATTCGTGACTTCGGTCACCGGTGATTTAGTATCACATTTGTGTCTTTGGGACATCGGTGGTTTGGCACCACAAGTATTGACGGATATTGTGACTTTAAGTCACCAGTGGTTTAGCACCACGGTGGTTTGGTACCACACGGGGTAGAAAGGTGTTTGGAAGGCTAGGTGGGTGCATATCGTAACTTGTGCATGTTAAACCTGTTTATGATTTGTGTATGATGTTTTACTAAACCGGAAAAAGGGCTACACACTGCGAGTCTTGGTGACTCACCTTTTCCTTTAACATTTTCAGTGATGCGTAAAGATGGACCGGGTTCGGAGAGGACACAAGGTGGCCCATGCAGAAGAAGATATTTGGATTATTTTAAGCATTTTTAATATTGAGTATTTTGTTTTAAGTATGGGTTGTAATAAGGGCCTTACTATTATTTTGGTATTATTCTAATTATGGCTTGATTAAACTGAACCACTATGTGAAGAGGATTTTATCTTAGCAACCTTCTTATTCAAAATAGTATTTAATAAAGTTTAAATTCAGACAATTTTATAACACTAAGGTTTTTCATATTACTTTAAATGGACATGGTTTTCAAAAGTTAACAAACTTTCATGATTATTCTAAGTCAAAAAGATTTTCAACCATCTTTCCGCATGATGACATAACGAGATCCAGGTCAAAGGGTCGTGGGCGGGTTTGGGGTGTTACACCATTGCACCATCCACGTGGTCGACGAAATAAAAAAAGAACCTTTTTTTACCGCCTTTTTCGCGTAGAACCTCGTTATGGGGTTATAAACACCGGGATCTCGACCAAAATCGAGCAAAAGGGAGAAAACCTTTCGGTTTCTCTTTCTCTGGCAAAAAAAAAAAAGGTAAACTTTTCCCCTTTTTTATTGTTTGTTTTATAAAATAAATGAAAAAAGAGTAAAAAATCCACCTTTTCTTTTCTTTTTGCTTGAATATGATTTTTTTACTCTCTTTTTTGTATTCGATCTCCTTTTTTATTGATTGCCAAAAACTTTTTTTACATGGATTTGCTTATGGCTTTTATAGCCAAAATACAACTTACATTGTACTATTTCTCTACTTTGTATGTCTTTTCTTCTTTTGTTTTGCAGGTGTGATTGATGGCGGTGGAGCAGGTGGCTAATAGGGGGTGGCAGCAGCCTAAGGGGTAGGGCGGCACACCTAGGTTTTTTTTGTTTTTTCTGTTTATTTTGTTTTGGGCCGTATTGGGCTAGGGTTTAGGCTGGGCTTGTATCTTTTATTTTTGGGGTTTATTATTGATGGGCTCGGGCTGAATTGGGCTTGTACAAATATAAAACCACTTAAGTTTTATATTGGTGCAAGTGGGTCCCTTGTTTTTTTTAATATATATATACACACTATTATTTAAGTGTTTTATTGAGTTGGTCTCACTCTCAACTGGATTAACAACTCAAATGTTAAATTACAGAAATATCTTTCTGTAATTAAAAAATGTTATATTATTCTAGAATATTTCAGTCTTTTCTATTAAAAAACAAACAAACACATATGAATATGGTAAGATTTGAACTGAACCAATTATATTAATAAAACATTTACTTTACCATTTAACTAAAGCATTGTTTTGATATTTTTACACTTTTTAATTTTAATTATACACACTTTATTATTTTCATCAATTGAGTATACATATAAATAATGCATTTGATTGAGGTGGTGTAACAAGTTAGCTCGATACCGATTTAATACGGATAACAACACAATGATAAACGATTAAATCTATTTTTTTAAAATTTAATATCATACATATTTCATGTGTAATTATTATTAATTAGTTTCACGTTATATGCTTTATTATTTATTATATGTTATTTTTAAATACAAATTTTTACTCTAAATTTATGATTTTCATATGCATACGCGTGTGGTACTTCTAGTATATATTATAATTTTTAATTAAATTTAAACAAAATATTTTTTAACTATTAAATATGAAATTAGCTAGATCTACATGGGCCGATTAACGAAATATCTGTTTTTGCCTGGATTTCGTGAACCGATGGACAGACCATTTATTGGTTAATGACTGCTTAGGGCATCCATTGGTGGCTCTGTTATCCGTATCTTGATGGGTAGGATATGAGTTGTGTATTGAATATAGATTTATTTAAGGTTAAATGTTGCTATTAGTCCCTGTACTTTGTGAAAGTTATAAATTTAGTCTTTTTACTTTTATTTGGTCAATTCTAGTCTACATATCTTTCAAATCGGTCACTTTTAACCGTTGTACTTTTCAAAATTTGATAATTTAGACCCGCGCCTAATAGTAGCAATTAGATTTGTTTGGTGAAATTTAATTACTAGTCTTGTACTATGCATACAATTATAGATTTAGTCCATTTTCTCCAATATGATCATTGTAAACCCCAAGATTTTTTGAATTTTAAAATTACAGTCTTGACGAAAATAACAGTCATTAATTTTTAGTGAGCAATATGTGAAAATAATAAGCTGACATGGTATTACACATATGATAATATATTTAGTACATTAGATTTTAAAAACAACAAAACTTTACATAACGAATTTAAAATTATTGTTTAGTGAGGACTGAAACTTTAGATTTAAAAAGTATAAGGACTAAAAATACCAAATAAAAGTACAGGAATTTAATTCACAAATTTCACAAAGTACAATGATTAATGACAACGTTTAACCATTTATTTAACTTTTTAATTATTTTTATTTAATTGAAAGTTATTATTTATAACATATCTGAATATATTATATATATAAGAGTAATATAAGTTGTGCATTAAGTTTTAATTTGATTGACATTTGTATTGTTACTAATGCAAGAGAATATGGATTTGAATACGCTGAATTGTTTCTAATGCAAGAGAATATAGATTGAGTGCGCTGAAACGCATTATTTTCTTATTTAAAAATTAGAGTGAGAATGAATAATTTTAGGCGATTATACAAAATCAGCAATATAAGGTGTCATTTGTAGGGCTACATTAAGGGAGGCATAAGACGTACTCAGGCCTTGATATGCTCGACCAATAAGGGACAACACATGAAAAACGTAATTAAAAGAATGATATGGCACATGGCACGAAACTTAAAAAATATCTTCCTATATGAATATGTCAAAATTTATAAAATACTAATTATTATACTTTCAAGAGTTATATAATTTATATTATTAATAATGTTACGAATCAATCGGGTATTAATTTAGTTTAAAATTATTAAAATAAGTTATATTATTTAAGGATATTTTAATTTTTTATTTAAAATAATAATAAAAATATGTATGTAATGGGATTTAAATACATGCTAATTGGATTAGTAAAACATCAATTTTACCACTCGACTAAAACTTTATTTTATATTAATTTATATATTTTTTTCTAATGTGTACAATTTGTTACCTACATCAGTTGTATGTATTAATAATGTTGTTGATTGAGTTTTTGTGACACCAACTCAAGATTGATGTCAACACCATGATAAACAATTGTACTCATTTAGTATTCTTAATTTGATGTATTTATATGTTCAATTTAATCTATTTTTTTCATTTTATTATCGTAGATATTTAATGTGTTATTATTAAATAGTTTCAAATCATATATTTTATTATTTATGTATTTTTTAAATCACAAATTTGTATCCTAAATGCATGATTTCTGCACTTATACACGTGTAATAAAATTTTTAGGTATTAATAATGTCATTGATTAAGTTGGTGTCACAAGTTAACTCGATATTAATTCAAGATTAATGACAACACCATGATTAACAATTCTAATGCATTTAGTTCTTAATATGATGTATTTATGTGTTTAAATTTTATTTTACTTACAATTTAATTTTTTTTATTTTAATATCGTATATATTTCATATGTTATTATTAAATAGTTTCAAATCATTCATTACATTATTTATTATATTTTATATTCAAACAAACCTTTGTGTTTTAAATACGTAGTTTCCACATATCTGTTATAAGGATACTAGTGTCATTTAAATATGATCATAATAACCAAGACTTATTTGGAGGAATGATTAAAATTTTCATCATCCATGATCATAACACGATGAAATACGCAAAACAGAATCCTAATACATGATATGAAAAATGAAAAAGATATACTAGAGATATACTTGCACTCATGTAAAACTAACATATACATATAGATAATGTATATCTAGTTTTACACATCTACAACTTTTTATACGGTTAATATATTATTAATCCAATTCTTATATTTCACATTCCATTCATATAAATCAACATGTCAAGCTTAAAATAAATTAATATAAAAAAATTAAATATAATAATAATTCAATATAAAACTATGTCCTCTATTGAAAAATATAATATATTAACAGGGTTGAAGTTAGAAATTTTTTTTAGGGGAGATCGAAATTAAATTGTAATTTTTACTATAATAAAAATGTAATTTCACAATTTTAATAGCTTATATCTTAATAGTTTTTAAAAAATTAAATCAAATTGTTATCAATTTTAAGAGGGTCAAAATATAATTTTCCTTTTACTAATTTTAAAAGATTTAAATGGAAAAATTTCCATTTTAGGACCCACACTCTGCAAGCCCCAAGTTTCGCCATTATAAACAACTTTAAAATTATAAAAAATTTAATACCTAAACCCTCAACCTTAATAACTTAACCATTACCAAGACAGCAAGCTAACAATAAATGCTTCCTTATTTATATCAAACCAAAAGCAATAAAATTTTCCAAATGAAACAAATAAAAGAAAAACCAACCATTCAAAAACAACTGGCTAAAACCATGAGCATAGAATTAAATGTGCCATATCCGACCCGGCAATGCTGGACAGCTATTTTACAAAATGTTACCAAAAAAATGAATAAAATAAAAAATATATATATAAAATGTCGATTTAGTCTTTAACTCAATTGATATAAACATTATCACTAATGTAAGAGAATTTAAGTTCAAGTACGTAGAAATGTATTATCCTCCTATATATAAGTTAGGAACAAATTAAATATTATGTCAAATAAGACAGATTTGATAATCCGTATATCCATTTCATATACATTAAATTTTTAAATTTTTAATAGTGAATCCACTATATTATATTATATTTTATATTATGTAATATTATATAATTTTCTCTTTTTTCTTATTGCTATTGGTTGAACAGCTACTGTAAGTCTTCCTTTCTAATTAAATAGCCGATTTTGTTTTTTGTTTTTTTTTTTTTGTTTTTGTAAAAAAGGGGAAAAAAAAACAGGTCAGCATCCTCTAAAAGCACTAACTGAATTTATTAAATTGCAGCTATTGGTTGAAATGCATGTGTCCGTATTACTTTCAGTTTTAATTTATTTTAAAATATTTATGTTTGATTTATATATAATACAATATAATATTTCAAAAATAAATTCAAGTGTAAAATAATAAATTTTAAGTCAGTTTTAGTTATTCAACATAAATCCTCTTAACACAAATATATTTTTTAATTAAAATAATATATATAATAAACACGTTTTTTTCTTAAATAAGAAAAATATTAAATGGAAAAAAAATATGGATAATCTTATCAATACGACTTTTCGTTTTTCAAGAATCAAATTTAATGTCATTTTTTGTTTTCCTAAAAGGAAAAAATTAAAATAAAGGAAAACATAAAATATTAATTTGGTTGAGAGAATATAAATAACTTAATATTTGATTCTTCCAATGAAAATTATTAAATTATTTTAAAAGTGATCAATTAGTAAATTTATTAATATTTGAGTGATTAAATTGTAAATTTATCTATTTTTAACAATTAATATCCGTTAGGAACTTAATACTTAATATACTAATGATCAACTTGTAAGATTCGAATAATTTAGTGAACAATTTGTAACTTTTTGAAATTAAATAATCTAAATATAACTTTACTAATGATTTACTAATTTTGGGTATAGTTTAGACTATCTTCATATTTTATTGATATATGTGATCAAATTAAAAATATGAATAATCCTTATATTTTCATATATATATCAATATTATCAAAAAAAAAATTATGATAAGGAAATGATATTCATCTTCTTCTTTTTTTGGTGAATTATAATAATAAAGTAAAGCCCGAATAACAAATGTGACTAGCGCGACTTGAACCCAGATCATAATTATAACAGTGAACACTCTTAACCATCAAACCATCACATGGGTATTCATTTTTGTAGCCAGGGGCAAAGTTAGAACAATTTTTTAGGGAGCCGAATGAAATTTAAATTTTTTATAATCTATATCTTTATAATTTTAAGAGACTAAAATATAATTTTATCTTTACTAATTTAAAATTTAAAAAATTTAAAAAAGTCTAAATAATAATTTTCCGGACCGAGTCCCTGCTACCCCAAATTCGCCTCTATTTATAGCTAGGTGCATAACCCAATCTTCATTGAAATTACACTTACTTTGTTAGTGAAGCTAAATTCTAACTTTTAATATGGAAGCATTATTAAATTTTCGTAAAAAAAAAGTTTAAAAATTATTTTTGTATTTTTTAAATGCTAATAATTTGTTATTAATCTATCAAGTAACGTCAATATTTTATGTAAAGTAGTAGTGCATTTGATTAATTTGTTGGATTGAAATAAGGTACAAGTATTAAATAATTTCTCAAGCGCATTTTACTCTATTTTACCATTAAAAAAATAAAATATATTATATTAATAATATATAACTACGGGAATTAAGTGAGATGAAAACAGTTTCTTTTACCTTAATTAGTAGTTAAGGGTTTGATCCTTATTTTGAGTATGGAGTAACTTTAAAACTCATGGTTAGTGTTTATCCCTTTAATGAGCCTACCGAACATGAAAGGTTAGTCATTGAAGCTGTTCCAATAGATACATTAGGCAACAAAAAAAAAATGATATTCGTATATAATTTATAAAAGTAAACATTGTTATTTATTAATCAATTTAAATCATAAAAATTTTGAGGGAAGAAAACTCAATATCTTATTGTAAGAATTGAAACCTATCAATAACCCGACCCGTAAATCTGCTTTATCGAAAATTTTACAATTTCTTTTGTTTTTTTTTTTTTTCTTTCCACCCAAACACCCATTTTCCAGTTGTTTATTCCCCTGTGCTACTCTCAACTCAACCACCATTTTCTACCCTACTAAAAGTCTAAAACATACTAAATGCTCAATAATATTCCCACGTTACAAGTTGGTGACCATATTTTCAAACCCTTTTATGCAATCTTTTAAAATTTGTGATTAAATTCATCGAACAACTTATTTTTAATTTAATCAATTCGATTAATATGATAGTTAGTTAAATAATAAATTAGTTAATTAAAATTTTATAAATATTCAAAATTATAAAGATCAAATTTTTCGATAATATTTTTATCTCGATTTTAAATTTTTTTATTAATTCCAAGCAATTCATTCAAAAATTGATCCAATATCACTGCTTTTATCTCTATCAAGACCAAATTTTTATAATATCACAATGGTAATAGTTTTATAATTTAAGTTTATTTATTTTCCACATTAAATTCTAGCGTTACATTAAATAGTTTAATTTATTAAATAATTAAATTTTATAATTATCTGAACATTAAAAAATTAAAATAAATCTATAAATTTTAACTCAGTTGTCAGTTGACAATGTTATGGTTGAAATTCAATTTTTTTTAAAAAAAAAAATTATGCCAAAAAGAGATGGAGAAAGCATAAATAGATGCAAAGTCTCATACATGAACGTGCCTAAAAAAGATTCCAGAAAAGCTTAAAAGTTCTCTCTTTTTTCTCTCTTAATCAATGGATCTTTTCATAGCAATATCGTTATTATTTCTTTGCTTCATTTTCTTCATTTACAAGTCATATTTACAAAAGAGGAACCAAAACTGTTATCTTTTAGGGTACGAGTGTTACAAAGCTCCAGATGACCTGAAACTCGATACCGAAACTTGTGGGAAACTCATTTTGAGGAACAAAAACCTGGGTTCAGACCAATACAGGTTCTTGCTTCGGACAATGGTTAATGCTGGCATCGGTGAAGAAACTTACGGCCCAAGAAACGTCATTGATGGCACTGAAGAAACCCCGGATCTTTCTGGTTCGCTTTCGGAGGTCGACGATATCGTCTTCGGAACCCTCGATAAACTCTTTGATAACAACGGAGTTTCCCCTTCGGAAATCGATATCCTCGTGATCACTATCTCGATGATTACTTCGGTTCCGTCGTTGCCGGCTCGGGTTATTAACCGATACAAGATGAGGGATGATGTTAAAGTGTTTAATCTCTCGGGAATGGGGTGCAGTGCTAGTGTTATTGCGGTCGACCTCGTACATCATTTGTTCAAAACGTATATGAACTCATTTGCAGTGATTGTTAGCTCGGAATCTTTGATTCCGAATTGGTATTGCGGCAACGAAAGATCGATGATGCTTCCCAATATTTTGTTCAGATTGGGGGGGTGTTCGTTGTTGTTGACGAATAAAAGCTCGATGAAACATAAATCTTTGATGAAATTAAAGCTTTCTGTTCGTTTCCATGGTGGAGCAAGCGACGAAGCTTATCAAAGTTGCACCAGGGTTGAAGATTCCCAAGGCTACTGCGGCTTTTCCCTTTCGAAAAGCCTGCCACAAGCCGCTGCGAAAGCCGTAACGATGAATTTCCGAGTCTTACTCCCGAAGACGCTACCGTTACGCGAACTTGTTCGGTACGCGACGGTTTCGTTCTTACACTCGAAAACGAATAACAACAAGGGCAAAACTCCAAGCTTGAATATGAAATCCGGGTTTCAACATTTCTGTATTCATCCTGGTGGAAGGGCAGTGATTGATGCAATGGGACGAAGTCTAGGGCTAAATGAATACGACCTGGAACCGACTCGGATGGCACTTCATCGGTTCGGGAACACGTCCGCGGCCGGAATATGGTATGTTTTAAGCTACATGGAAGCTAAGAAGAGGCTTAAGAAAGGTGACAGGATATTGATGATCAGTCTTGGAGCAGGTTTTAAATGTAATAATTGTGTATGGGAAGTCATGAAGGACGCCATGGATGATGTTAACGTGTGGAAAGATTGTATCAGTCGATATCCTGTGAAATCTACTGCCAATACGTCGTTCCTGGAGAAGTACAGTTGGGTCAATGAACTCGAACTCCAACCCGAACTGAACAAAAAAATCGAAAAAATCAAAAATTGAGTCGAATTATTTTTCAATAGTTTGAATTAAAAAGAATACTATAGGTTTATCATAAAAATATTTTAAAAATTGAATTGAATTATTTTGTTTATGATTATTATGCTTATTTATGAACCCTTTTTGTATTTTTTTCTCTTTATTGCATTACTATTATTATTTATAAAACTTATGATAGATTAATAAATTTTATTATATAGATTTTGAAATATTTGTATATTTATGTCATGTTTGTATAATATTTTCAATTATTTATTTAAGGGAGAACTACTTCTAGAAGATGGGATTATTTTAGGGTTTTAGGGAGAATTTCTAAAAAAGGGGTCTGAAAACATTTGGTCTATAATTTGAACTATTATTTTTTGTAGTAATAATAGAGAGTTAATTACAAACAAATAGAAACATCGTTAGAATTAGACAACAAGGGTCGATTATCTAATCGGATCTGAGCAGCAACTTTAGTAGGAGTAACATGAAAAACTCGGGTTCAAGCGGAAACTCTTTCATTAAACTCACCAGAATGTGGGGAGCAAAATTCGTTTATCTGGAAATCTACTTAATGATCACTCGCCATTCACATCTACACAGTTCTTAGATTCGTAAAATCAAATCTCTATTCACTTGTCTTTTAAGGCCGCCATGAATATCTTTAATAGCCTGAACATAATCAGCCTCAAGATAATCTCTTTCCATTTGAAATCCCATGCTAGATGTAGGCCATCATAAACAACTCAAAGTTAAGCTTGTTCAACACTACATTTTCCAATATTTCTCCCAATCCCCCGGTCACCTACCATACTTATCTCTTGCCTACAAGACCCGAAGATGGATTACGAGCACCATTAACATTTAACTTAAAAGAACTAGTAGATGGTAGACTCCACCTACAATTCTTACGTCGATTGCTCATAGCTCCCCTAGACCTGCCAGGCCTCAATTTAATATATCTTGCCCAACACCTCAAAGACTGTATTATATTAGCAAAATCAAAAGAACCCTCCTAAAAACCCGTAAGATTATTTTGTTTTCAAAACTTTTTTAAAATTAAATAGATATATGTATTTATTACTCACCCTAATGTGACCGATTACAAAACATTCTCTCTGAATTTTTTTTCTATTTTTTTCCCAATCACGTTTAAACTCAGAAAGCATCAATATGAAAAGAAGAGAAAAAAAATGGAAGAAGAAGAAGCATTAAATAGTTATAATTTAATGAGATAGGAAAAGATCTTTATTCACATTGGCCACTTGATTTACTATCATCTTTATGCCTACTTTTAACTTTCGCTATTCACTTATTCAAAACTCCGGTTATCCTTACAATTAATTTGAAGTCAATGTTTAGGTAGGGATAGAGATAAAATTTAAAAAACTTGGAGGACTAAAATTAATAATTTCTTTTTTTTAATTTCTTCGGTCCCACTCAGTTTTGATAATTAGTAAATTGTCATTTCTCAAAAGAGCTGAGAAAGTTAATATTTACCGATTTCGAAAGTGAGTAACTAAAAACAAATTATAGTAACATTTACTTTCCCATCAATTTTCTTATTTTTAATTGGTGTATTAACAAATTTAGCTCTTAATATTTACATTTTCTATCAATTTGATCCTAATTTTAAATAATTAAATAAAATTTATTTAGAAATATAAAAAATTATAAATTTATCTTGATTTTTTTTAGAATCTGGATCAAATTAAAAAAAAAAGTAAAAATTGAGAGATTGAATATTAAATTTATTATTAAAATAATCAAAAGTAAAATAAATTGACCGAAAAAGTGAACATTATTACTTCCTCACTTTCGAAATTAACAAACACTAAATTATTTTATTTTTTAAAAGAGAATAATTTACTTAATATATATTAAAAATTGAGAGAGAATAATAATTTTTAAAGTCTGCACCTAAATCTAAACTAAAAATTGGGAAAATTAAAATTTTGAAACGCGGTTGGACAAACGAATAAACCTACGTGTAGTACATAAGAAGACCAGATTTCATTTATGACCGAAGAGATATAATAACTTCCTCAGATCCACAATAAAGCCACCACATTAAAATCAACCAACTACCCCAATTACCTGTCTCCATTGCTTTAAATTTGGGTAAAGTATCTCTGAGGTCCCTATAATATAGGGACTTATCAAATTAGTTATTATTAGACTTGTTAATGGACCGGGTTATTTATTTAAGTCTGAAGGTTTACTTGTAAAATGAGAGGATTTAGACAAAAATATAAAGCTCGAAAAATGAGTTTGAGTAAAATTTAATACCCATTTTCTATATTGACTGAGCCTTGAGCAAGATTTTTTAGCTTGAGTTCAGCCCGACCCAAATATATTGTGTTGTAAAAATATTATATTAATTATATATGTTAAATAATTATATATATTTATATAACAACTAAATTCAGTATCCAAAACCTAAAAAAAAACTTACCCAACTCAAAATATAAAATTTTAAAAATTATATTTAATTATAATAAAATATTTATTTTATTTATTTATTTTTTAATATAATAAAACATTTATTAGATTAATATAGTGTTTTTTTAAATATGACTACTTTTTAATGTGTTAGAAAACTTTTATTTTAGCATATTTTAGCGTATTTTTAGTGCATTTTGTGTATTTTTTTAAAGTAAATAAAAACTAATCTAAAAAAACCAAATATGGACAGGCTAGGTCGGGCCCGGTTTTACCTTTCTTAAATTGCGTGGGGCTTGGACAAAAAAGTAAGCCTATTTTTCAGGTTAAGTCGGGCCTGAGCTCAGAAATTTGGTCTAGATATCTTGCATGGGCCTGACCCAAACCCCATGCAGCCCATGACAACTTCTAATCCTTTTACTATTAGAAAGAATCAAATAAGTCTAAATTGTAACAGAATTAACATTTACTGTATAAAAAATATCTTGAATTAAATATTTTTTTTCAATTTTAGTTCAATTTGTCATTTCCAGAACCATAAAAAAAATTTAGCAATAAATGTTAAATCTATTCTAATTTGGCTTTATTTGATTTTTTTTATTAGTACACGGACTAAACTATTCCATTTAATAATAGATAAATTAATTTGATCAAATACCTATAATTGAGACATCTCAAGTACATTTAATTTTAAATTTGTGTCACCCTACACTTGAACTTATGTCTTATTTGCCACAACCATACAGAATACGATATTAATATATGAATTATTAAATCTGTAAGGACTGATTAATAATTAATCAAATTTAAAGTCTAGGCGACAATAAGTTAAACAATAACAGCCTACATGATATGATCTTCAAGCTACTCTGTCCCAAGTGTCATGTTACTGACCTAAATCAATAGCTTTAGCCTCCATGTGTAAGCAAATCAAAATAGACCTTGATTTTGCTGTTTTAAGTGAGCCCTAGCATTGGTTATAAAGGAAAGTGTAGGGTTTTATCAATTTAGATCTCAATATTTTAAAAAGACATAAATTTAATTATCAACTTTTAAAAAATTTTAAATTATTGTTTCTAATAGAAATGCTGCCTAAAATGTTAAATCTTATATATGATAGTTTATGTGCATGCTAACATGTCACTATTTGTCTTATATGTCACGTCAATAAATAATTAAAAAATATAAAAAGTCCATAAAAATTTTAAAAGAACACCATGAAGTACAAGTAAATTGTCATGCAAGCAGTCACATTTAAAATTTTAATATTTTATTGTAGAAAAAAATCATTTCAATTCTTTTTCAAAATTGATAGTCAAATTTGATCCTTTTTAAAAGATTGGGGTCAAATTTAACTAAAAAATAATAATTAGGGCTAGATTGACTAAAAATGCAAGCATTAAGGACTAAATTTGACATTATGCCTTATGAAAATAAAAATATTATTAAAATTTAATATTTTAAAACTAAATTTATACAATATATAATATTATAATTGAATGCTAAAAAATATTATACAGTTTTATATCCAAATAAAGTCAGACATATGAGCCGGATAACATGTCTACCTATTAATATCATAACCCAAAGGACTGTTGGGCATAGTTATAGCCCACAAGCAATTAATCTTAGCCCAAACAAACAAACAAAAAAAAAAACAGTTAATTCCTTTTATGGTCACCCAACTATTAAGGTATTTCTATTTTGGTCTTCCAATTACAAAAGTTTTTAATTTTATCACTAGCGGATTCAAAATTTGACATTTTTGATCACTCATCTATTAAAATTTTAACCACGTGAAATTTTCTTTTTCCATCGAATTTCAACAATTTTCATTTTCCACCTAGTTTGCTTTTCAACTTTTTTTTTTAATGTTATGTTTGGTAAAAGTATTATTTTTACACATGTTATATCGATTAGCAATAAACTAATTCAATTGATAACATTTATCCACTTCCATGAATTATTTTTAACAAGAGGAGGGAAAATTTTCGCTTATTTTGAAGAGGTATTATTTTTCATAAAAATTATTACTCATATTTCTATTTTTAAGTTCAAATTTACAAGTATATACAGAGTTATTATTATTTTTTTTGGGTAGAAAAGAACAGAGATAACAAAAGAAAACCACCCCTCTTAAGAACTATGAAAGCTCCTTTTTATCAGCTAATAGAAGTCATTGGACCGAAATTGGAGGTTCATAAAAAACAACTAAATTTGGAGGGCCAGATACTGTAAGTCTTGCCATATAATCAACAATTGCAGTTTGGGATTTAGGAACATGGCGAATGCACATCTTTTATTTATAATTAAAGATACCATGAATCAAACATAATTCTACCGTTATTCTATTGACAGATCCACCAACCAACAATGATTCCACTAGAGGTGCATTATCAACGAAGATTTATTTTTAATGAATTGTTAAATGTATAATCTTAAAGAATAAATTGTTTTTTAAATGAAAAAATATTTATAAAAATATATATTTAAGTAACTTTTATTTTATTTTTATATAACTAATTCGTTAAATATTTATAATTAATTTTTAAAATAATGGAAAATGATTAAATTGGATGCATGAAATGTTTCCTTTCCTTTTGTAGTGCGAGACAATGAAGAAAAGCAAAAGAGAAAAAAAACAAAGTAAATGTTGTGCCTAAGAAAATTCACCAATTATCAAGTTTAAAAAATTAAGACAAAAATGTCGACTCTTAATACCTCCACTAGAGAAAAAAAAAACAATATTTTGTTTCCTCCATACTAGTAATTTTATTGATTATTTGATAAATATTAAAAATTTTATTTGTACGGAAATTATGTATTTAAAATATATGTGTATGTTTAAAAATAATATACAATAGATAATGAAGGTTTGGTTTGAAACTAATTAATAATAACACATGTAATATGTACTATATTAAAATAGAAAATTGTATTAAATTGTGAGTAAAATGAAATTTAAACACGTAAATACATTAGATTAAGAATATTAAATGCATTACAATTGTTGATCTTAGTGTTGACATCTCTTGGGTTAAAGTCGAGATAACTTGCGATACCAACTCAATCGAAAACATTATCAATATACACAATTGATAGAGTAATAAAGTGTGCATAATAAAATTTAAATGTATAGAGATATTTTGAATTAAAGTTTTGGTTCAATAGTAAAATTAAAATTTTATTGACCTAAATATTTTTTTTTTTAAATAAAAAGATAAAAATATCATCAAACATTGTTGGTGTCTGCTGGTTTAATCTTGAAAGCTTTTATTTGAATGATGAGATTGTATTTTAGGATTCTGATGAACGGTCCTGCGAGGCAATGCACTAAACTGTTTTAAATAATGATAATCTGCCAGAAGCGAACTCGTTTGTGTTTTATAGATGCTGTGAAGGTTATGAAGGCTTCCGCCAAACGGTGTTTAATCATAGTTTATTTACTTGTTAAAAGTGCCATGTGTTATTCGATATTTTGGGTTAACGGCCCAGCTTGCAAATGATCCACCGGGCTAAAGTGTTAAAAATTTTCAAATGTTTTTCATTAGACCAGCTGGTTTTTATTTGTCACGTTCTATGCCTGGATCTACGTTCGGGTCGGATGTAGGGTATTACAGATGGGTATTGAAATTTATAGTATTTAATGTTCAATTTAGTGACCGTTGGCCTTTTTTTACATCAATACATAGAGAAATTTATCGATACGTTTTTATGGGTATCAATACTCGGGTAATTTCTTGTATATTTTTCAAAACATCGAACCTTAAAATGATATCGATACCAATAGAGAGTATCGATAAATTTTTGACAGGTATCTATACTTAATTGCAAATACCGATACTTAACACTTTTACTCAATTTTCCCTCGAAATTAGAATGCTAATTTCATATCGATACCAAAAAATGTATTGATAAAAATATGAAGATATCGATACTTAATGATAAGTAGCGGTACTATTTTCTTGTGCTAAAAAATTCCTTCAAGTCAGAATGGCAATTTCGTATCACTACCAGGTATGGAATCGATAAAAATGTCTAAGTATCGATATGTTTAGTTTTTGCTTAATATTTTTTAACTTCAAAGCTTAAAACAATTTTATAAGTGTTAGGGAGCAATTTTTCACTTGTCCAAAATATTTTCTAAGCATTCAAAATAATTTTCAAAGTATTTGAAGATAGATTAGAGTTTAAAAATATTTTAAAATAGATTTTTACTTTGGACTTCATTAAATGTTTGTTTAAAAGCAATTTTTATTCAAAAACATTATCTTTGTTATATCAAAATATTTTATCAAATAAAGTTTAGTTTAACAAAGATTTGGTTGGGCAATAAATCTAAAGTTTTATCGACTCAAATGTCATGAGTCCAAATCCAGACATATACAAATTTTTTATTAGTTTTTTTAAAATAAAAAAGATTAAAATACCCTAAAATAATATAACTTATTTTAAATATAAAAAGATATTTTCGCAATTTTTTTAACCAAGTTGATGCGATTTGACTCGTAATAGTCAAGGGTTTAAATAATAATATAGATATATTTGAGAGGAATCCACTAATTTTAGTGTAAAAATTAAAATCGTTTTACATATTTTCATAACTTTTTCTATGATAATTATTTCAATAATCCAACCATTGT